>CANUEZ040000026.1:0-10000000 GCA_948099385.1 Fasciola hepatica | reverse complement strand
GTGGTTATCAAAACGAATTGACCTGCCAGGATAGACTACTTTCGTGTTTCAATCTATATCAGGATAAACAATGAGCTCATTCATTAGAGAAGCAAACAGTACTCACTGAGAAACATGGGAAGCAGATCAATCGAGGAATGATACTGCTTCGATCGGTTTATCTTTATGAGAGAAGAAGGATGGAGAAAGTCACAAAAAAGTTTGTCACAAAATGCGGTCACTTGGACATTAACAAACGAAAGCTGTTCACAGCTGCCTAACTTCTGCCTCGATTCAAAATCCGAAATCCGAATCACTCACATGAAGGCTCGTTGGACAGTAACAACAGAATGAACCGATTTTCTTACGCTTGTGCGTAAAGACAAATGTCAATATCAGCAGTAATCTGTTCACAACCTGCATTTCGATGCATTTTTCTGGGCGTTTTATGCTCCCGATATTTACTTTTAAGCTGTCCTCGTTATGGATGACTAGATCACCGGTTATATATATATATATATATATATATATATATATATATATATATATATATATATATATTGCTTGAGCATGCAGCCTCGCTGCTCGTTTGGGTTTGCAGTGACCCAAACACGAATAACTAACTGAGATCGTAATTGTGACTCATTTGTGAACTCATCAGTCAAGAGTATCCATTCACATTCCGGACGACTCAAATTAGATCCTAGTGAAGATACAAAATCGGATTGCACAATTATGAAGATGAGTGATCAGAGGAGTACCGGGTACGCATACTTGATGAGCGGCAACAACCACGAAACCGGTCGTGTACTTACGAGGAAATTTTGTCGGAACTTTTACGCACTACTTACTATATATATAGATATTTATATTGTTGTTGTAAATAACGGCAATCCTTGTCTGTTAGGCTGTAACCGGGAATCAGTGACTTAACAATTAAGGCCCGTACCGAGATTAGCTTCTTCCTACTTGTATTCATATCGTATTCAACCACCAGGTTACACTTCCAGTCATGCCCACGGACGTGCAAATAATACTTGTTAGAAAGGAGAATTTACAGACGTATGCAAAACTCACAATCGTTTTTGCTGCGCACTCATTATTTTGTTTGAACTAAGGTGGTGCAATGGTTCCCACACATTGAGAAGTAATTTATTGATTGAAGAAGCAGGGTTTTTTTTCATTCAGTCTCCAAACTCGTTCAGTTTTGCAAACGTGTGTACGAACACGGTTGAGAAGATACCGCGAAATGGTTGAGTTGAATTTTCATTCACTGCCGTTCTATTTTGAACTTCAAACAAAGTGTTTTCTTTTACTGGGACTGACTGAAACTGGACGGCAAAATCAATGTGGTTACCATTTTTCATTTAATAGACGCATAATTCATGAAGCGAAATCACTGAAGACGGTTCATTCTTTATTCTGCCATCACAGCTGGTTAATCGGGAGACAATTGCCCGGTGTTAGTCCGGTCGTTTCGTTGAGTCACACTTTTAACAGGAATCAGCATGTGATTGGTTAAACAAACCTGTCAAAAGTAGAGCAGTCATCCTGTGTGCGAATTCAAGCAAATATGTGGCAGAATAACTAGCTGCAGTAAGAGGAGTTTTCTGCCCTTTCTGATGAAACCTATTCCCGTTTGCAGTGGGGGGTTGCACACTGTGGGACAATCTAATCATAGTGATTTAATCGAAAGTTTTAATAGAGTTGTTCACAAGGATGACAACAGATTTGTGGAAACTGATTTGAACCACGACAGACTGGAAACCTTATTTATCGCCCCCCAAGTCCCAAGACTCTCTCATATGAGACCGATAATGTAGCTGATGGGACGATCTATGTATTTTGCCGCTTCAAGACACTCAGTAAGCCGGATCAAAACACGTTCTTGAATTGCTTTTACTGTCATGCAGTTTTTTTTTATTGCACTGAACTAAGTACTTACCATACAGCTAGAATACGCACAAGCGTAACAAATTTGGGAACTCAAGTGTCTTAGCAGACAGAGCGAAAGTCTGAATTAGAATTGCTGGGTTCAAATGGAGTGGCACTTAATTTTGACTGCCGGAGTTAGTTGTGTGCATGCTGACGTACCAATACGGAGCTTCGCTGTACACAACCACTATTCCGCGAGAGTGTCCATGAAAGTTTAGCAAAGATGGCCTGCTTCAGTTTTTCGGCTCAGTCAATGTACGTCAATATTTACAACTGTCTAGACACTGATAATTAAAGCCATCAGTATACTTAATCGGTTGGGAGAAAGACATACTAACTGTCGGTAGTGACAACCACTTTCATTGCCATTCTTGATCTGGGTGTAAAATGGTTTGGTATTGTTGTTGAAAATTTGTTCGTTAGTCAACTAAATAACGCAGAGAAAAGCATTCAGTATGGAATTTCGAACATACAAATTTGTGGTCAGAATAATACAATTTAGCTGTGCTGTTAAATCCACTTTATCACTATTATTACATGATGATTCACAAATACTAACTGTACCCGCTCGTAGCCACATCTCGCAGACGCAAAATTGCTCTGACGCCGTATAGTCACCTACATGTTTGGATCACCCCACTGGTAGGTTTACTGATCATAGTATATATATATATATATATATATATATATATAACTCTATTAGATAGTAGTTTATGCTTGAAGAGTGGGAGATGAGAAAATGAAATTCTGACAGAATTTCTCCGAATGAAAGAGCACCAAATGCTGTGTTTTATAGAGGTTATTTAGGCCAAGTTTATGCATATCTTTTCGTGCCCAAGTAAATAAATATTTGTAATAGACAACGCTTACGTGAAATACTCTATACTACTTCCAGCATTAGGTTCAGTAACAAGTGAAATACAAAAGAATCACACGGAAATACTTTTCCAAGTGCAATAAGACCCCAATGACTGCGTAGATTGAATTTTCTTCGCTGAGGTGGTCATCTATTTATGCGGAATTGACTTTCATTCGGTTTGAACTCATTTCAGTGTTCACCTTGATAGTTCGGAAACTATAAACGCACAAGCTAATCTACATTTTTCATCTCCGCTGGTATACATTTGAATGTGCCCAAATATAAAACACATGGAGTAGATTCAAAATGTGCCAAAGTTATTGCATGCACAAAGTAGGGAACCAACTCTTACAGACGCAAAAGAGTCTATATATATATATATATATATATATATATATATATATATATATATATATATATATATATATATATATATATATATATATATATATATATATATATATATATATATATATATATTCAGGGAGGGACAGATTATTGTAGCTACTCTTTCTTATCAGTTCAGATTTTATTACCTATTCTCACTCGCCCAATTTGACTACAAGTTATTTTCATGGTTTAGTGACACGGATCTTTTTTGAAAAAGTTCAAGATTTCGCTTTGCACAGATTGGATAAAGTATGCCTGAAGCAAATAAAATGAACCTGAATTACGAGAACAGAACGTTCATCATGATTGTACTGATCTGCGTGATTGTGACCTAACCGTATTTATAGCAACCAATTCTCGTCTAGCTCCACCTCTCAAGGATGTCAGCCAAAATCAGCATACCGTTCAAAAGCAACGTACATATAGAGTTCACATTTTTATCAATCAAGTAAAGCTTGCAAATTTGAGCTTTTGCCTGGGGTATTTATCTTCATCTAAATGCGGTTATCAATTGGGAATAAATTCTTCGGGCAGTGCTGTCAGTGATCTATCTGTGTGTGTGTGTGTGTGTGTGTGTGTGTGTGTGTGTGTGTGACTTCCGGCGCACGTTATTCCGAAGGACAACCAATTGACCCGAATAACGATTTCGTGATCGACCGACCAACCGCGCGTCCGTCCACGCGCACGACTGCTGCCCTGTACTCGTCTGAGTGGTGTGGCCCCCTTTGTAAATGTCATACCCGTATAACAATGTGCCACAAACTGATTTCAATTCAATTTTCCTCACCTAGTATAATATTTGGACGGTATCAAGTCATTGACCCCGTTGTGCATCAGCGCACAGATGACTAATGGCTTTCTAGTTGACCTGATGAGCTGAATTGTAACTGCTTACGACGGCCAAAACCTTAGTTGGTAAACTTAGAATTTTGTGAACGCAAGTGATCCGTAATAATACACTACTCATAGGGCACAAGGTCACAGGCGGTCCAGTTGGGACTAGAACCGTTATTGTAGCCACCACCACGACTGTAACGATTACTATTACTACTACTACTACTACTACTACTACTACTACAGATACTACTACTACTACGAATACTACTACTACTACTACTACTACTACTACTACAAATACTGCTGCTACTACTACTACCAATACTATTACTACTACCATTACTACTTCTACTGGTACTGGTACTACTACTACTACTGCTACTATCACTACTACTACTACTACTACGGCTGGTGTTGTCGGTTGTCATTGAGAGTTACTTGCCCAAAGATAACAATAAAATTTCTAGTGACTTGTGGGAACTGGTCAGTAAAATGGGAGTTTAGTTTCTACCCGCGAAATAAGCTTTAAACGTCTGACAAATTTACTCGATTCACAAGTGGGTTGCTTTTACATTTGGTCACTTGAAGTCGAACAGAAAATAGTTTTACAATGATTTATTTGATTATTCATTTCTTAGTGACCCACCTGGTTTTTCAACCAAGGTCTTTGTAAAAGCAACATTGGTAAACCCTTTATTAAAAGAAACTAAGAATTGAGACAGACAAATCTGGGATCATGATAATAATACTGATTCAGCTGGCTTTTTATATTTATCTTATAGTTGAGAATGGCTAACAATAAGGAAGAACAAGCGATTCAATAAACATAGTCCGGAGATAAGAGTGTGACAGGAGAGTTGTAAAAGACGATGTAGCTCTAAAGGTCAGCTCTACAGAGAAGGCAATAAATAATCAACAGTTTTCTGCTCATTCCCTGTTCTCACCTGGGTTCTTGTGTGCATGGATGAGTGTGTCACGTACCACTTACAACTGAATTGATTCCCCATCCTCGATTTGATTATATACTGTAATGGGTCAACCGCACAAAACTTGGCTGTATTTTGCCCCATCGGTGCCTACCATTTCTGTCATTGATGAAATCATAGTTCGTGTGCTTCATTAGTACCTTTCGATAACTGAGATTATTTTCCGGCGGATCCGTGCATACGAACATGTCGGCAGATGGAGCACATCCTAACCGGTGTTTATCTACGTTGATCTGATACTAACCCCTCTGATTGGATCACACGAACATGCTAATATTCTAATCGTCATCAAGTATTAGATGTTACACACGAAAAAAATCGGTGACAGAAGGGCGTTAGACTGTGTGGCAGGGATGGTAACGAAGCCTTTGGGAGCCAGCCCGATAAACCCATTTGCAAGGTGTTTGACTTGGTACTTAACGCTAAATGTGAACTTCGCGTCCAGAGAAACCATAAATGCACTGTGCATCTACCCTTCTGATTAGTAATTTTAATCAGAAAGACCCCCGACTTGTGTGTGATTCCTGATGAATTTCAGTATTAGAATTTGCCACATATCGGATTGGGAGATGTCACCTCGAGTTTCGACTTCTTTCGGCAGTTAGAAGTCGAGAGCAGATGTCATTAGGTAGAACCTGGTCAGTACCGATATATCATGAAAAATTTCTGAGAAAGAGTGCAAAAGAAGTCTGAATTCCGTCAATGTTATAACAGCCACGTTATAATGGTGACAGCCGAAGGCTATCGTCAGGTTTGTTTGCATGCATCTTCAGATGAAAATAGTAGTGATTGCACAATACCACTAAAATAGCTCGCAAGGATTTCTCAAACAAGCAGAAAACATTGTTATTCTCTCATTCCCAGCTGGCCTGACATCAGTTATCATCAACACCTTGACTCTGTACATCGGAATATTCCTACTGCTCGAGGTGGGATTCACGCGATGGGCTAATCGAAGATCGTGCAGACCTAAACGCAGTCAACCAAACAACATCACAGATGCGTATCTGGGACCGATGGAACTACAAGCTCCACTTTCAAGGAGATCGTTTAGTTTCAGCGTGCAAACCCCAAACATGCACAAAAATCAATGCTCACAGCCATGCGAATACTGCACAGTTCGTCCGAGGTCTAAGTATTGCCAGTCCGATTTGGAATTACTCACATTTGTCGATGTGGCCAAACCGGTTTACCAGTGTCGAAACCAATTTGAGCCGACAGTGTCAAACATTATACCCATTGTTCAACCCCTATATTTTACGGACGCTTTTGTCTGTAACGACAGTGGTAAGTCGAATATGCTATTTTTCTATTAACTGATGACGAAACTGCCGATTATCTCCCACTTCCAATTCTATCGGTTATGAGTGCCTTTCATAAATAAACCAATCTATGAAGATTGATTATTCACTACTGGGTTCCACTAAGGGGTCTCATTCGCACGCTCAACACTTTTGATTTGTCATCGTAACTACACGTGGGTCTTTAGATTATGCTGATGGTTCGATGACATCAGTCCAAGCAATTCAGCAGTTCCACTCATCCATCAGTGCATATTACTCGATGTTCACTGCAAAACCTAATTATTTCTAATCAGAACGATTCCATGGTCGAGTGCGCATCAGAAGTCTTGGCTTCGTTTGCGCCCGAACCAAACAATAACACCAAATGAGTGGCCATATAAAGTCAGAGCTTCGAAAGTGGTCAAAGGTTCCAACTCAAAACATATCTGATGGATAATGTTGTGCTCGGGTTAAATTGTAGCATACATTTACAAGAGGAAACTTCACCTTAAAACTTAGTACTAGACAACCGATACCCCAACTGGGACTCCAACAGATAGTGCACAGTTTTGAGGCTATCGGGGCTGTATGTCAACGGCCTGTTCAACATCAATGATGCCATACAACGCCTTTGCGTCACTGGTTTTGCACGGTAACAAGCCGTTGTTGGTACAATGATCGACTCTTACGTTGGAAAACTTCACCGCAAGGGCCTAAGTGGAATGGAACTTTTCCTTCACTTAAACCAACTGATATGTCTTGGCTACTTTATCAGTGCAAATGTTTGACTCACAACGGTTCATCCCTGGTTGGAGTCACAGGTGCGTGGGTTGGAGGTAGCTCGGTGATTGCGAGCTGCTGTTGATTCCTGACCAGCCAAATTAGGCCGATGAGCAGTGCTTCCATGAATTTCAGTCTTGAGCAAGGCGGTGATACAGTACGAAGAAAAGGTTATGGTTATTTTGGCGGATTCTTGTTCCAAACAACAGCGGTTGGTGGTTGCAGTTCATTTTGTACTGATAAGCCGAAAGTAAGCACACTGTAGTAACCGACTCTCATCTGGTCGTTGGTGATCGTTTCCTTCCCGTTATTTCAGGTTATACTACCAGTGTTGCAACGAACCCGGAATCACGAGATACTTAGAACGAAAACCACGACAGTCCATTCCTCGTGCAGTGCTACCATTTTGTATTATTATTATCCTGTTTTTGATAGTGTTACTACATGCTTCTCCAACACAGTCTCTCGATTCTTTTCAGTGTTCTCAATACCTGTCACATATTACATATTAGCGACCCTGTCATCGGTACCGAGTTAAATGAAAGGCTTTGCTAATTGAGTGATTTGGAGGTGTAGCTTTACCGACAACGATCTTTTTTCTGTTAAATGCTTGAACATGTGTGCAGTGGAAGGGATATATACCCCACAGGCACTAAGGAGCCTTTTAGTATTAGTGACAACCGGCAGCCAGGCCCTGAGACTTGAAGTGGAGAACCAAATAAGGTCCCAATAGGCCAGGTGTGCTAAGGTCCGGACAACAGTGGATTACTGTCTGCCGTCAAAGTAACCGGTGATGGCAGGAACTTGAACCTCGGGCCTCTGAAGTGGTAATCAGATGCTGTAAACCACTCGACCACCACCGACCTTGTGAGATGTTTTGACCGACAATTGGTCCCGGCGAACCAAATACCCGTGATTAGTGGATAATGAGGGGGAAGTATGGTTGTTGTGGTCTACAGCACTTGCCCAAGGTGAGCTTGTTCAAACATTCATAAAATTAACCACATGTTACAAACATGCTTCTTTGCACTATAGATGTCCTGCTCATTTGAAAGCAGTCGTTATCCGCTGGGAGAGCAGTCATATGTTTTGCATATTGTCGTTCACCTTATTGTGCTCGGTTTATTGGACATAACGATGTTCGTCAATCCACAATTGTCCATAGTTCCGTTTCCAGCAGTCAACTACTTACAAGGTAGTATACAAAGCCCACCACACTGGTCGGGCTGTAAGCAGCCACATTGATTCTCGATTACTGTAAGTGTGGGAGCCCAATGAGCGACTTACCGAGCTCTGGGATCATGGAGTTTTCTGCTTTGTACTTACAGGTCCAACAAGTGCAACCGCCTGCGGAAGAACACTGGCACAAAGTTCAGACCACAGAAATCATCTATGGCCAGTCTAGGTAACGTCAGAGTCTCGAGTGGACTTTCAGGTCTACTAGCATTGTTTTATAATTCTATGACGTCTAAGACAAAAGCGGTTCATAAAACTCGAAAAGTAGAAAGCAGATCCAATATGAACCCACACTTTTCATTGGGGAACGGAATTCTCCCACTATCATAGAGAAGTTCTCTGATTCCAGACAGTTAGAAACTCATTGGCCTGCTTTTACCACTCGAAAAAAATGACCTGACAATTTCATTTTGATACTGAAACGCGAAAGATGGGTAAAAGTTCGTTTTGTTACCCGAGTAAATGGTCCAGCTCATATAGGGCAAGTTAATGCTTTACAACAAATCCCGTCCGTAAGTAACATCTTTGATAAAAGAATAGATGATTCAAAATCTTGTTGCGCATTGTTTTTTCTTCGTATGCTGGTAAAATGCTCCTGTCAGTCGACTGCGAAGACTTTTGGTCATGACTGGTCCAAGCTTGTGTAGTGGGTGGGGTATAGTGATCTTCCGCCAGGGATTTGCACTTGGTCGATCTGCAAAATGGAAAAATGCATAAAACTCCATGAACACGAAGCTCAATATGTGTTCCATGGAAATCCCGCACTTTTACTAATCGAACACCAATATGGCTGCGAACAGCCTGCTGACTACACTATTCCCACACCTAAAGAAAGATGTGCACAGTGTTATAAGCGCCCTCATTACACACAAACTGGAGCCTTCAGTACATCGTGACCACTCATCGGGTAGGCTTTTCCATAAAATCGCTGTCATCCACCGCGCATCACAATCACGTAGTTAACAAAGCCTTTCGTTTTACCCAGTCCCACTAGCAGCTTCGTAGTGTGCAAGATCCAACGCTCTTCCAAAGGGGGTTGCACGTGTCCGATCTCCAAAAGCTCGAGAATGAAAAACCCTTCATGAGCCGAGACTTAGTAAGTTCATCGACAAGATCCCACACTTACATCAATCGAACACCAATATGGCTGCCTACAGCCTGCTGACTACACTTGGAAAATCCATCCTCGGGCAAATTCTGTTAAGCTGAATAAAACAATTTACATCACAATGCTTTTGAAAATTACTGTTGGTCGTAGCTCAGGTTGGTAGTTTTCAGCGGCTTGTGATCGCTGGGCCTAGTGTTCTGTTCGCAGACTGAACGCCATGCTCAGCCATTACAAACTGCTGGAAACATAGAACACAAGTTAGCAACCATGGTGTATGTATTAGGAGCTTCATTTTGAAACTAATCTCTGTCATTGTGAGATACGCACTGTTCTTCGAAAACGTCCCTTATAGTGCGGACCTGTTGAAAGTAATGCTGATTGGATTAACGCCAGCAAATCACGGCCCTCATCTTCTCGTTTCATCAGAAGGATGTCTTGTCAAATTGACATAATACATATTCGATGCTCTTTGGATGTATTTTGTTTCCAATCTTGACGCATCATTGATTGGTGAGACAAATTTGGTGTGCCCCACATATTGATCCCCTAAAATTTATTTCACGATTATAAGCTTTAATCATAAATTCACTTTGAAGATTACCCTTGATGTAGTCTACTTACGTTTTAGTGAAAACTGAGTGTTTTTTCAACACTCACAGTCTTCGCTGGATCAGTTTTCTTTCGCTTAAGAGTTTCTATTCCATCACGTCTAAAACAGTATGGCACGTACATAATATACTGTTGGATTATTCGTGATGATGTGGAAGACGATTTCTTACCTTGCACCCGTATTTATTATGCCACCAGATAGTTCGACACTTTGCACTTGAATGATAATTTTACTTTTTCTAAAACTCCCAAAATGTGCGCCTATTCTTTGTGGACTAGACTGTTTTTACCGAGTTTTAGCTTGACAGTTTTATTCCCAGTTATTCTGTAAGATCGGTTCGAATATTACGTATTATTTCCTCAAATTGTCCATGCTAACTTAAACAATGAACTGCAAAAACAAAAGTATTGTTAGTCAGAGTAGTTTCCAATGCAGTTAACTTTGCCATTATGGTTAATCCAATTAGGGCTGATGACTACCGGAAGATATTTTCACACCTTACTCCGCAATTTATTTTGATGATTTATGATGGGATTCGGAAACGCAAGAGTTCGATCGATAAATGCACAGAGAATAGCTCGTCTCTTTATCTCGGCCTTGATAATAAAACATGCCCTGACAACCCACCCTCATCTCCTAAGATCGTGAGAAGCCTTTGGGATTTTGTCTCTTAATGTTCGTTTTGCTTGGTTATCTGATTAGCTATCGTGGTCGGAATAAGCACTTCGTGCAGATGCACCACAGTGAACTTGTATTCATCTTGCAAACCAAGGTTTTCAGATCTGTATATAATATGATTCATCATGCAGCTTGAACGCTCAACTCACCATTGAAAACCATGGAAGCACTGTACAGCTGTTTCATCCTTGTTGGGAATCATCAGTAGTGCACATCCACCGAGCCCCCACGGGGACTCGAACCCGGGGTGAACGATTGTGAATCGAACACCTTAACCACAAGGCTATCCGGGCTGGCTCTCAACGGTTTTCAGATCTCTTGTTCAAACTTGTGCCAAAATCTTTCTAACTGAATGAAAAAAGCTAAGTCCGACCGCGTATCCAGCAACTGAAATCAGCTTGACGTGTGTGATCTGATTCATCGTTCGACAGACCGCGTAATCTTAACGGCAAACAGTGTGTCAGCACCTGCCCATCACCGAGCCCACGTAACGACGGATGACAGGATAGCCGATCGACGGCTTGGATCAGTAGGTGAGAAATAGGTCCTGTCAGCGGTGTTTGACCCTCAAGGCTTGGTACGTGTAATGAGTGGGCACTTGGACCAATAACCTATCATTAGTTGTGTTTGTGTTTATACTTTTGCCTTTAGTTTCATGAGAACGTTCAGTTTACCATTTATAAATGATCACCTTGACTGCAGCATGCACCAGTGAAGATGCAGCAAAATGGTCCGGAATACATCGTGCAGTCTAATGATATTGACTTCTGTGTTCAAATTTGCGTCAGGAAAGTTGTTTTTTCAATATATATGTTCATTGTTTTATATCAATAAAAAGTAGTGATTTGCGGGCAGGAAAGACTTCACTCTAGAGTCAGTGGGACGGATCAAAAAGACGCACGACGAAATCCGGCCCGAAGCGCACAAAGATACAAACGCACACAACCGATGAATGGCAAAACACACGCGAGTAACTAATTGGATTCCTTGTCAAATGCCAATGGTCCACGTGCAGGACACTTAGCTTAGATGGTGATGCTTACTAGGTAATACAGCTTTCAGGTGTGAGGGAGTGAATTTTGGCGAGGCTGTTGACTTTTAAAAACTAGATTTATTATTGTAAAACAGTTATTATTATTTTATTGTACTGTCTTTATTTGTTTTACGACAGAGTTGAACGTTCCTGGAAGTGGACTGCAGCCAATGAAAGGCAGTCAAACGGGGTGTGACCGGCGTTCTCGAGAAACGACCCAAGGGTCGTGTATGTTCAAAGTCCACCAGGATGACCATTTTATCACGGCCACTCACAATCGGGAATGCATTTCCCACATGGTAACCAATAAACAATGAGTGCTGGCTGTTAGTGGAGTATTTCGTTTCAACAGTATATGAAGTAGACCAGCTGTGCAAACTTTTACTGGTTTATACTCATTCGCATGCGAAACATCTGGTTTTGGAAATAACACAGATTTGTACTGCAGTTCTAAAGTGGCCTCTTTGGGTAAATATTACGACCCCCAAAAACCTCGTTACTTATTTAACTACATGTACATCACAAATATTCTGTTGAACTATCGGTCAGGATTTGGTTATAATATGCTACTGATGGTCTTTATTATGATGAGAAAAAATGTTGTTGCATGTACACCATGTATTTCCAATGTATACCCGCTCAGACTTTCTTGGAGTACGCTGCCCTCCGGTGTAGGTAGTTTTTTGTACTTAGGTCGAAGTAATCCGTCGTGACGCGAAAAAAGACATGAAATTCTTGGTCAATGGACCTGGTCTGGTAGGACTTGTCGGACTTCCGAGTTGGGGTCCCAATAACCGCCTCTCAGGTGAATGGAGACATTAAGTGATACGGTTAGATGTTGCGACCAGCGGCGTATTTACATTCAAGCTCTTTCTTTCTCTCCATGGTTTCCGCCTATTGTTTTGTTTTCGGCTCTTTGGCACTTTATCCTCCTATTAATTCTGCCATCGACTCGCAGACTCTGCGAGGTGGCAACCAAAACTGTGCAATGTCCGGGGTCGAAAGAAATGAACTGAATTGAGATATTTTCATTCAGTGAGTTCGTTTTCTTGGTGACAAACTATCGTATACCAGACTTAGTGGCACTAATGATCATAAGTTGATGGTTGTGTGGGAAAATTTTCTCAGGAATGGTTTACAGTACACGGGTTGCAACCAGTGAATCATTGCCGTGTAATCTATCACGGACATCAGCAGTTGACCGAATCGGATCATTGGCAACAAAATGGTGTTGCTTCAAATCAAAGAATATTTGCGCCGTTATTTTAATTAGCTCAGCAATAAACAGAAGTAAGATTATAACCTATACAATTTAAGTGGTCTTCCAATCAACTTGATAATAAACCAACATCTGTTGATGGCTTACAAGGCCCCTGCCGAGGAGAGGCCTTTCACCGAAGTCGATTTTCGTTTTATTGACGAGTTGTTCCCGCCGAAAGCTTGCGACCAATAAGAACCATATCATGTAATACTGAACTGAAGAGATAATTTGAAACGCACATCGGCCAGGCTAGTTATTTCCTCACACGACTCACAATAAGACTTGCTGGGTCCGCGTCATAGACCGGACTTGGTGTACACGTATCTTGCTGCTCACTGTTTGAAAGAATTTACTGTCCCGGTAATAGTAGAAATAGTGAGCTCACAAGTTAACAATCGAGATCCTGACAGTATATTACTCAGTCAGTACTCCGGGTAGCTAGGGTGAACGCGTGCTACTATATGACCGTTTCGATATATGCACACAAATTCAGTCCATCAACTCCTGGTTTGATTCACATAAGTACGAATTAAGGGCATGCAAACCCTATTAAGATTCTCACTCGGGAATTGAAACCAATGTCTTTATTCAGTCACCAGAAGCTCTCCGGATTGTTTGCCGGTTGATATGCTTTTCTGATACTAAAGATCCGATCATCACTGGTATAAAAATCCGGTGTCTATATCCACCACGAGTTTCACCTGGAAAAATGGTCCGTCAAGTTAAGATTACGAAAAATCGACTATATGAGTGCATAACTGGCCTTACCGTGAGAATTTTGCAATGGTACTTTTAACCTAAAGCCGACTCCAATTATCCAAACTAAAAGTGTAATACTTGATTTACTCTAGCATTTCTGAACTACTTGGTCTCTTTTTTGTTATCAGATGTTTCCTTTATACAAGTGGAAGACTGTCTAAAACACACTGGGAAAAGTGATCCATCGCCATGAAAATACTTACATTCATATTTGTTCAATAAACTTATCAGTAAATAAAACCGTTATTTCATATCCGATGGGTAAAACGAAACCAAATATGTAAGAATCTTTCAGTCGAGAATAAGCATTAATTTTACCTAATCCGAGTCGTTTAGTCGTTCTATTTCAGAGCATCGGAAATGGAGATCGCGTTTCGTAACACAACTACTAAATAACGAGAAGAACGCAACCGAGATTTGGAAGTTTAAATAAGCTGAATGTTTTTCATCAACACTTGGAGTCAACAGTTATATTGATCACATTGGGTAAAAATCAATTCCGTTCATTCGAAATAATGGGAATTTCACCAGGAAATGAATCATCACTGAATTCAGCTGAAATCTCACACCCTCCAAAAAAAAATAATTCAAAGTGCATCTTATTTGACGAACAAGAATTCGCTCCTCTTTTCATCTGGCTTTCACTTTCCGATCAGCCGAGGATTCGGGCTGCAATTTTTGCTTGTCATCGTGACTGTTGCCCTGTTTCTCGTATTCATTCCCAGGTCGTGAATAACAAGGTGCTTGTCTATGGCTGTGTTGTCAAGTCACGTGAACCACCTCCTGTCTAGTTTTTACACAAACGAACGCTGGCATACAGAAGGCGAAACAGAAACGTGTTACTTACAAGTTGTAAGATTAACTTTCTTCTCAAGTTCGCTTTGAAACACATGAGAAACATGTCCAATGGTCGACAAAATCTTGGACTTGGATACAAGCACCACTATTTTGTTGAAGTCAAATAAAATCCTCAGACGAATAAAGAAATTTGTACTCGATCATTATACAATGAAACATTTTGGTTCATAGGCAAACATTTACTAGTTAATTTTTCCTGGATGTTTGATTGGAAGAGATGTTTTAGTAAATAGTTCCCGTTTTTGATACTGAGGAAATATCGATTTTTAGTTATGACAAAGAAAAGTGGAGGAGGTAACTCAATGAACTATTTAATATGGGGTATATTGTTCCAAATTTATACAGTGACATTGGTCCAGGGTTTGAAACGGCGAGTTACGATGGTAATACTGATTATTGTACCCATATGTGTTGCTATGGAATTTATAAAGCATACTTGTGTGGTCCCTTATGCTCCTGCAACTGTTAGATGCAAAAATTGAGCTTCTAAATGCCCGTGCAGCCGCTTGTTAGATGTCCAACTGTTATTGTGCGAGTTTAGAAACACTGTCATTTATGTTGCTAATATTATTACTGTCAAAATGGTGGACTGAACTCTATGTGGTAACACTTTTCACCAGTAAAATGGAAGTCACCCGCAACTCTGGAAAGACACGAGAGCGTGACTCTGCAAAGTTACAAATAACACCAGAAAAAGTACTATCGCTTTAAACAGCTAATCCGTGTTGGTGACAAAGCTGACCAGTAGCAGATTCATTGAATTTCTGTGCAACTATGATCTAGTGGTAAGAAGGAAAAAAATGGTTCACAACTAGGTAGGATTTAAAGTTCAAAAACAGTTGGGAGTCTGTGATACCCTCATCGTGTAATGCATCCGATGATTGTTTTCGCTTAACGCCAAGGTATTCCACTCATCTCCCATGGAATTTAGTTTGAGGAGTCCAGTCTCTTCTAGAAACTGTGAACGAGGTATGGAAATACGACCTTAAAACATCATTCGGTTCTGCAGAAAATATGTAGAATTTGTAAACTCTACGTGATAGAACTGACGGATGCGAAGCGAAATCTTCAAGCTTAATGTGTGGGGGGAGATTAAGCAAGAGGCCCAGAATTGCACATTACATTGTCCTCGTTCACTTTATCTATCGTTGTTAGCAGATTTCGCTTTCTCCCGTGAGTTCACGTAGTTCCGACTGCAACCGCGTCTTATTTTGAAGACAGAGACCAGACAGTAAACAGATTGTTGCCTATCTGAGTTAATGTTTATCTGAATCGTTGTAACTGAGCTAAATCAGTTTCTGCAGGACGAAACCTTGTTGTCAAGTTGAGCCATAAACTGCTCACTTCCGTCATATTTTTATGCCGAATAAAGTATCATTTAGAACAGCTCAGTGAAAGTAGAAGAATTCAAGGACTTTTCCTTCCAGTAATTATTCCGTGTCTGGAATTTCTGTCTCGTCAAACCCACTGGGACTCTTGGGTGCCATATTGTACGGTACGATACTGATGTGAACTGAAAGACCGACAACCAACATGCATAGCTTATGAGGGATCCCGAATTTCACGTGGAAGGATTTTGTAACCCTTTAATCGGCCGTTGGTTGTGTTCTGTTTTTGATTCCTAACATGGATCGCGCTCCTGCACAAAAAAACTTACACAAAAGTTTCGCTATTAAACCAGTCACAATTTCATATTTCCTTGCATATTTCACCAGGTTTGTCGTTCCCGTTAAAGGCCACTTCATAATTACTGAACTTTTCTAATATCTGACTACATGGGTGTGTACATTGCTTGTTCATTTTTAACCACACACCTTATACTGGCTATAATTTACGTTGTGTGGATGACACCCATCATTTCCGCTCATGCGAGGTTCTTTTGGTCTAGTTTGCATTTGCTTAAAGTGTTCTTGTCTTGGGTAAAAAACTGACTGATTGCTTGTCTGCTTTTGGACATCTAATGAATTTCTGACGACAACCCGTCATTAATATCTCACAGATATCCTCATCAGAGTTTGAATTCCTTCTGTCCCATGTTCCCGTGTTTCGTCATCTACAACCCTATAAAGCAACCGGCCGTTCAATACTCAGTTCCAATAGAGTGTTACCTGTTTCTCGAAAAAGGTTCCAACTTTACCGTATGCATGTGGACTTCTTATTCGAAAAGGAAGTCACCTTGAGCACCCGGTGTATTTTCTTCTTAGACTGTTTCCCACGACTATTAGTAAAAAACAGAGTACAAAGAATCACCGCTAAGGGAAATTCAGCAAGGTCTTAGTATAAAATACATCCTTTTCCAAAAGGGCTCATCAAACAAAACCAGTTTGTCAGGAAAAAATGAACAGTGGGGAAGAGAAATTGTGCTGCTTTCCCTGGTCGACTGCCGTTGTCCCATCCACCCACCCACACACACACACACACATAGAGACACACAAATTTTCTGGATGGATTTTGACCGAAAACCAACAAGCAACTGTTATTAGCTCCGTACTGTTCAGCCCCTCGGTTCTTGACACAAAGTCGTACAGTCGCCTTTAGCTGGCTCAGAACAGACTGCAGCTGGTTTGACATTTAATCCTTTTCTCGGACGTGAGTGATAGTTAGGTTTTTATGTATTTCAAACTGGAATGAGGTAGCTGTAAACTGCTTCAGTGCATTTAGCCAATCCTATCAGTACTGTTGTTCTCGGTCTTCAGTAATGTCATTAAAGATTAATCACTTTTGGTCAGTTCGTTAAGCTGTACTTGTTTCTCTCACATACTTGATCGACAAACGCGTGACCGTTACAAGGCGACCCAAAAGAGGCCGCCCTCGGCCGGTTTTTTATCTTGACTTAGAATCGTTCAAAATCTGTCCCATTCCGGTATTTTTCTGATCATTCGATGATCAGTTATGCTAGTTGAATTGTGGCAGTCAAAATATGTTCAAATGGACTTGTCTCTCTTGGTTTTGCCAAGTGTCAAAAATTGTTTCGTTGCGGTAAGTCAGAGGTCGTTCAGCATGCCACTCGGATCATATCATTTGTGAGACCCAAGACAGACCAAACTGAGTCAAAATTACAACAGACTGGAAGGACCGAAATGCCGTTGCCTGCGTATTTACTTTGTTGATTAAGGTGGTTTTGCAAATTTTGCAATTTAAACGTCGAGGTCAAAGATCCACAGCTTATGGAAGGTTAGATCTTTCATAATGGAATTAGACTTTCAAGGGAGAAGGTAAGTATCGTGACAACAAATCCCTTTGTATTCTCTCATCGAACGTGAATTTGTGAATCAGGCAACCAGAAGAAATTAGGTTTATTGGGTAAGTCATAAAACGTGTGCTTATACGTGATTGTGGGTAATTGGCTGAATCCGTAGCACACGGGGAACGAAGAAGACAGACATCTTTATCATGTAATGAGTTTGATGTGAGCCATCAGTTCGTTAGCGAGGTTCTCGGCTCATTGGAAATATCTTATCTTGGTGTCATCCTATTTCCGATAAGAGCACATCCATTTCGCTTCTTTGTCGATAAGTACACACCGCCGTAATAATTGGAGCTTATAAACAATCATTTCGTACCGAAAAGTAATTTATCAATTTACCCTAGCACTATCAACTCATAATGGAAGAATGCTAATCCTTTCAACAATTTCATGATATCGTCGAAGAAAACCAGGAATCAGTGAGACCAACTTGGCCTACTCCGACGAGGAGGTGCTTCAAATTTCCCTTATTTTCTACTAAGAGTATTATTTTTGTGATTCAGATACTTTTTTCTCATCAAACACGAGCCCCAAAACGACGATCCATATTGTTATCCAATGTTGTTGAAACCAGTGGAAATATCTGTAATTTTTATGGCCACTTTAGCTGGAAGGTGTAGTTAACCAAGCAATCCGGCCAGCTCACGCACCACCTTTGAAGTGGTATATTCATCTTAGATGTCTGCAATACTTTGTTCCATATGGTCAGAATATTCTCTTGTTTTTAGTCTGAACTTTTCATAGCGAAAAGATATTTTATCAATAATATTGTCCTTATTCTATACCGGCCGAGAAACATTTTGACCACTACAATGTACAGAATGTAGGTTAACTGAAAGGTATAATTTGAGCCGTGCTGGATAAGTGAAACTACAGGACGGTGCTTAATACACTGCAGTCCGGACTCGAATATAGCCATCATTTTGCAGAAGATAGTTACATTAATGTCAGTGGACGTTGAAGTCAAGCCCCCTGAGTTTCAGCTAACTTAACATGTGCTGAAATAGCATTCTGTGTGAAGATCACGGTGTCTCTCAATCACTTACTTTCTTTTAATTGCCTATTGATAAGAAATTTGATGAGCACCACATTTAGCTCAACGGGTTCTCTTTATGTGCTTTGTCTGTTACTCGAACAATTACTGCTAGTAGCATTTTTAGTGCGAATTATCGCAGAAGAAACGTTAACGGTAGCTCCGACAGTAATGGCAGTAATTGTTTCAGTTATTATCTTTTGTTTTTTTCGTTGCTACTTCTTATAATTATTTTTAGAAGTGTGGCATTGGTTACATTATTGGTGAAAATACTCAAGAGTAAAACATATCTCCTGAAGTAAGTGATGTGGTATTATATCTGAATGACTTGTCAGAATTTCCCGGGAGAAGGGGCTCCATTTCGCGGTTTGATATGTGTACCCGGTATCTTCTGCCTAATCATCCCTACAGTTAGGCACTCACTACCGTGAATTCATCAGTAGCGTGATTCTAAACAATAAATTACGGTTACAATCAAAACAGAACTGAGTGCGTTTGTGAATATCGGTTCACCGGTGAACAGTAGTACGTATTACTGTACAGATTACACAGAACTTAATAAGAACAACACAACGATTACGGTGACTCAGCCATCGTGGGTTATAGTCTTATAACTGTGAATGAAATTTAAATTTTGTCTTTGAGATCAATGTTTTCACCTCTTCTAATTCGCGCCGTAAAGTATTTTTGGATGTGTTAATTTTTCTTAGGTTTTGTACAATTTCAAGTACTTGTAATGTTTGCTATATTGACCGTTTTGCTTCATATCTTCCTTTTGTTTCGTATTCAAGGGCAAACTTTGACATGTACTACTAAGAAGGGCTTACCAGTACAAATCAATTGTGTGCTTTGATAGTGGACCGTTTTTGATACAAAACTGTAGTGACTCTACTTCCATTTCCGGCAATCATTATAGAAATCCCCCTGGCGTGAACTTTGCTTTATCACTCTAAACCATGCTGTTCCTTGTTCGATCACCAATATGACACACGCACTTGTGTATCCTCATTGGTTATTTCTCGCCCTGTAGTCTTTGCTACTCTGGTTCTCATAAAGCCTCCATGGCTCGTAATTTTTTATGTCTGATTACTAGGGAAGCATTATTCGATTTCTGATGGTGGTTATCTACCACGTACGCAAGCCGTCCGTCTCATCAACCTAGCACGCTAAAAAAGGCTACTTCAGAAATCCTCGTTCGGGGTTTTCATTAGAAATTTGACGGATTAGTCGTAACCCTGATGCGGTTTTCATCAAATAAATGTAGTGGACCGTTGAGAGAAAAGAATCGCGGTGTTAAGCCTCTGCGTTTAGCTATCGGAATAAGGGCTGTTCTAGTGAGATAGTGCGAACGATGCTATTGAACAGAAAAACGATGTTTTCATGAGGAGCACAGACTAGCTCGATCCTCAGGTATAGTAGTAGTCGCATACAGGTAATTGTCAACCTTAAAATAATTTGTTTGCAAAGATTTGAACTGAATGGGAGATAAGCATTTACGTACTTCTCCCGGATGTTTGCCCCAGAGAACAGAATATTTAAAACAAAGAAGTTAGATGTCATGGCCACTCTGGAATTTGGAATGTCAGGAGTTAAGTATCCACAACGGAGCGAGAATGTGGTAGGTGGGAGGAACTACACGACGAGGGATCAGTCTGTGGAGGAAACAGAGAATAAATTGCTCGTGGCGGAGTCCCAGAGAACAGTACAACGTTCCTTTAGCTGAGCCGAATGGAGTGGCTAACTAGTTGCTTGGTGGAATAACGTTGGACATCCTTCAAGACTGTTAGTCGCTGATTTGGTGTTTGACTAGTGTAAGTATGGGGCCCTTTTGATGAACCTACTCAGACTCGGTTCAAGGATGTTTTTCTCTATATGGTTTTGCAGATCGAACACTTGTAACCCTCCTGCGGAAGTTCAGTGGTCCTTGCATGTTACATTCATGAGTATTGATGGAAATAATAAGCAGCATTGTAAGATCTAACACAGAAGTTTAGAAGCTTTTCGTATTACGTGACATAAACGGTCCAGATATGAACCCTCATACTTTTCTTTGTATTTGGAACTAGAAAAGATACTCCGAGAAGCTGGATTTTATGCGAGTAGTGGAGATCATAGTTACCTACTGATGAGTTGTTTGTAGATTCCAGAATGTGCATACTGTGACATCGAAGCATGTTTTCGGGGATAACTGTTCTCAGTGATTCGTTCCCTAGTCTCTACAAATCATCTGAGAAATGGTTGCTTTGATATGGTCAAGGGTCATTAGGATTGGATACAGTTTGTGGAGAAGGTCGGGGTTAAATCGACAAGTCGATCCGCACGACGAGGTCGTGACAGTCACATGGTTCGGGGCTGAGTGACGGCGATAGATGTGGACCACTTAAGGCCGGGTAATTGGAGGGCTTGGACAGAATTTTTCTGTGCCCGTAGAGCAGGTGCGAAAAGACGGATGCTAATCACCTCTGTTGTGGCCAGTGTGATGCGATCTGACTTGGTTCTGTGAAATCCAATTCCAAACTTTTGGCTGCAGCCAGAGCTTCGAGGTCTATGACCCGCGTCTGACTAGAAATAGCATCTACCCGAGAAAGAGCATCAGCTACAGCGTGGTCGGTACCAGAAACGTGACGAACATCTCTGGAAAACTGTGCTAGGAAGTCTAAATAACACAACTCGTGTGGTGAATATTCATCCGTTCGACTGAGAAAAGCATACGTCAATGGTTTATGATCAGTAGATATGATGGATTATCTACCTTCGAGAATATGTCGGAACTGTGTAACAGTACTGTAAACAACAAGCAGTTAGCGACTTAATGTAGAATACTTAGTTCCCGCAGGTAAGAGACGATGAGAGAAAACCGCTGGTGGTTTTCATTGTGATGTGGACCACTGCTAGAGCACATCACGTAGCGCTTTGTCAGAGGCATCGGTCTCAGCGTCGAAATGAACCAGCACAGTAGCAGAAGCCAATGCTTCTTCAACCGCCTTGAAGCCAGTTTTAGCAAATTCGAGTAATTCTATTGGACCATCTTTAGCACCATGAAGTAAATCTGTTAAAGGTTGCATTAAATGGGCATAATTTGAGATGAAACGCGGATAATATCTTACCAACCCGTTAAATCGACGAATGGCAGCTAGTGGAGTAGGCAACGAAAAGTCACGAACGGCTTGTACCTTTTCCTTCAAGGGTCGAGTACCACGTTTATCGGTCATGTGGGCTGAAAACTCAACTGAATTTCGGCCAAAGATACTTTTGTTCACATTTACGGTCATACCATGTGCGGCCAAACCCTTAAATAAATGATGTAGATGTTACTTGTGTGTATCTCCAGATTCACTGACTACTAACAGGTCACTTATCTAGGCTAAAACAAATTTAAACCTCCGGTAAACTGGCCAATAAAGCGTTGGATGGTTTGTGCTGCGTTGCGCAAACGAAATGGCATACGTAGAAAATCGAAAAGACCAAAAGGTGTCGTTACCACTGTTCTAGGTATACCATCATTTGCAACGGGAATCTGGAGATAGGCACGTGCCAGATCTGTTTATGAGAATACACGAGCGTCATTGAGGTTGGCCGTAACATCTTTACAATGTGGGATGGGATAGCTATCTGGAGCTGTGGCGTCACTGAGAGCTCTGTAATCACCACATGGTTGCCAATCTCCTGACTTTTTGGGGACCATGTGAAGTGATGAGGTCCAAGGACTATTTAAAGCACGAATAATACCCTATCCAGGCGTGTGCTCGAACTCAGTTCGCGCGATTTTGGACTTGTTGGGTGCAAGCCGGCGAGTCCTGGTAAAAACTGGAGGGTCTAATGTACTGATATGATGGCCCATCCTTTCGGTTCCAGCGGGCAGTACGGACAGTGGGTGCAGCTCTTTTGGGTATGCATCCAGTACGTCGGGACCGACGGTGGTCGAACTGTTTAGAGCATTTGTTTACCGCCTCGGAGGTCCGAGGTTCAAATCCTCGCCATCATCAGTTACTTTGATGGCACACAGTAATCCACTGTCGTCCGGATCGGTACAAACTCCTGACCTATTGGCACCTTGTATCGTTCTCCCCTCAAGTATTGGGTCCGGTTGCCGGTTTTCCCTAACAGTGTAGTGGGCCTTCGAGACTTTGGGATATATATCCCTTCCGCTGCATTCATGAGCAAGTACTTATTAAAAATATTGTGAATTGGTCTTTTTCATTATGACCGGACTGATCTGGTTAGAATCAAACGAAATCTCATTCACAAAGTGATAAGTAACACGACCCACAAGAGGTTTGACGCGAGAATCAACACAGAGGTCAATGTGATGCAGGAAACCAATACCAAGTATGGCGTGATGAACCCTTGCAATCAAGAAAACCCAAAGAAAAGTGCAACGAAGACCAAAATCTAACGTCTTCAAAATTTGTCCATAAGTCTGTATGCAAGTATTATTAGCAGCACGTAAGTTAGGGTAGGGCCACCTATCTAAGGTTTAACCGGAAGGCGAGAGTACGCTTACTTCAGCACCTGTGTCTGTCAAGTAGCGTGTCCCTGAATTATGATCGATTATGTAGAATAGGCTACTACCCTGACCAGTAGCCTCCGTGGCAACCATGTACTGTCTTTCTTGTTTCTCTGATTGGCCGGGGCGACTGAACAAGGTGGGGTGCAGTAACGCGACTCAGAACGATATCTTTGATAATACCAACAAAGAGCGTCAGTTGGTGATGGCTGAACCGGAATTTTTACACGGATGTTACTGGGAGATCTGTTTGGGCATACTATCCGTTAGGTGATGCCTGAGCTAGGCGTCCAAATGACGATTCACTGAGTGTGCTCAGTGGATGTTAAACAGGCAGTGATAGACTCAATTTGTGAGGAAGTCGCTTGATTGACCTACGGCTCGTAGGTTTCCCCAATTTATTCGGCCGTCTTCAGAGTTCATGTAAAGGGCAGTGAGAAGCCACCCCGTATGAGCCCCATCACATCGTATTCTATTGACTCGCTAGATGTCGGTGCTCTGCCAGAAATCTTCCAGGTTATGGTCTCATTTCCTCTTAAATATTGTCTCCTTTTCCCCTGTCGCTAAGTCGGTCGGTCGAGTGTTCCACATAACGATCACCTTCCTTGATAATCGACAGATGGCTGGCAAGCCGGTCGAATGCGTCTTACGGAGCATCAGAACGTGTCCTCGGGTACGGTCGTTATTCCTGAGTGAGAATTCCGACTGCAGGTCTTGGACCGAATCACCACGGATGATTCGCCTGGCTTAAATAAGGTCATCTCGAAGACGCCTAAAGGCAAAGGGAAACAACCCGGTGGCTTTCAAATGTTTCTCATAGCTGAGCCCATGTAGTCCAACCACTAGGCGTGTGACAGCGCGTTGTACTCTTTCCAGTTTGGTAATCTCCACCACCATGCGTAGGTAGACAGCTGGACCGCCATATTTCAAGCCAGGACATACGTGTGAAGCGTAAAGCAATCGGAGGGTATCCAGGTGTAGAAGCAAAAATGAAGGGCGAATTAAACCCAGTATTCTCCATGCTGATGCGCAGCCTCTCTCAGTGTGTGCTCGTGTCTACAGATTGTGGGTGACGACAAATCCGAGATCTTTCTCCTCACTCGTGAGACGGAGTACGATACTCCCGAGGTAGTAGTCGGAAGTATCACTAGGCTTACTTATTCTTATACATGCGCATTTGTCCAGGCTTACAGGTAGACCCCAGGTGGTCGACCAGTTAACCAATGCATAGAGATCCTCCTGTAATATCCCACCAACCATTGCCAATTGAACTGTCCGCCATATCCTTAGGTCGTCGGCGTATATCTAGCCTTGCGAATGGAAAGTCTGTGATAGGTCGTTCACAAACGCAAGGAACAACAGATGTCTCATAACGGAGCTTTTCGGCACATCACTGCCGACTGGATAACACTCGAACTGGAACTGGGCAATCCTCACGGAAAATTTCCTCTGGACCAAGTTCCCAATCCAGTGAAGCATGGGCCCTGAAATACCGATGGCCCGGAGTTTCAGCAACAGCTTATCATGAAGAACATTATCAAATGCTCTGCTGAAGTCCACAAAGATAACTTCCGTGACGTGTCCCTCGACCTTGGCGTTTGACCAACTTTTACGGGCAGTTAACAGGCTTATCAGACGTGATCTGCTTCTTGTACAGCTCAATGACCACAGATTTTTTCCATTCGCGAGGTAGCCTGCCATAGGCCAACAACGTGTTGAACAACCAGGTCAGCGGTGGAGTTAGTTGGTCAGCCAACTCCTTCAGCATCAGCGGATGCACGTCTTTCGGTCCCGGTGACTTGGATTTTAATAAACTGGAGGATTTTATTCACATTTAACTCCACAAAATCAAGCATAACAAATAACGGCGAGCCATTCACCGTCAGGTAATGTTTGGCTGATGTCTCAGCCTTTCCATTGCCGGTTGCAACCAGTTCGTTTTGCCCATCAGAGCTGGAATACCAACGTTCATTCTGGTGAGACGCTTAAAGTATGCAAACAGGCGCTTAGGTGCTCGCACTGCATCGACCACAAGGGCGTCCTCGAACGCCACCTGCTTTGGCCGTTTTGGTCAGTACACTGGCTACAAATCCTGCCATGGAGATCATAACCCTCACCTGTAGATCGGGACAACTATCAAGCCCGATTTCGTCGTTTGAGTAGGCTTCTGAGCTCCAGGTCAAATCACGGTGGGTCCTTCACGTGGGGCCTACGTCAGCTGAGGGGAGAGGTATTCATAAGGTATAAGATACCATCACGAATGAACTCCGAAGCTTGGTTCACATCGCTGTCAACATCTGAGTACATGGGAAACCAGGTGACGTCTAAAACAGCTCTCCGGATATCCTCGAATGGTGTGCACAAAAGTTACGTCCGATGTGTGGCCCGGGGGTTGGACAAGGACCACTGTGCCAGTGGACTTTTAGCACCATGTGATCACTGCTCCCAAGTGGAGGGAGATGTTCGATCCCATCAACACCGGAGCTCCTAGGAGAGATCACCAGATCCTGAGTGAAACCCTGGGCAGATTGTATCCGGGTTGAATCCTGAATGTGTTGGTATAAAGCCAGCTCTTGCACAGTTGTCAATAGATCCCGAAAGGAAGGATCTGCCCTGGTCATGGTTCCACCTGACTCCCAATTAATATATGGGGCTTTGAAGTCACTCAGAATGAGACAGTTGCCACTGCTCCATCATCTATTCAATGACTTCAATATATCTAGGAGATCGGTTGCATGCTTTCAATGAGCGATCCCGGTTGCCCTGACGCCTCCAGCTGTTGGCATAATGCGACCCCAAATAGCTTCACCAAATGCTTGTGAGTCAGCATACGCTTCCAACTGCACGGTTTGAACGTCCGATCCAGCGAACAATACCGCTCCTCCATCTGCTCCTGTGAACTCGGATTAGGGTGTGGCCAGGGAGGGACACACTTCAGAGTCTAGGGTGTTTATGTTGAGCCGAGTCTCCGTCAGCCTCACTAAAGTAGGTGAGTTGAACTGAAGCAAGGCTTCCAGTTCATCTCTCTTACTCATTAGGCCTCAGACTTTAGACAGCATACTGATGGCGCTGGAACGGTCCACCACCAACTCCTCTTGTTCACAGTGAACTAGCTCGGTGAGACTGACAGGGACACCAACGTTCATGGCCTTCACCGAAGGTAAGGATGCCGTTTCTACACTTGAAAATCTCGAATCACCAAGTCTGTTTCACTGCTGGCTCGTACGAAACACATTTGGCACGTATGCATGAGCCTCATCCGGCGTCAGTCAGGACTTACTGATACAAACGTCTTCGTTCTCATCGTCCAAAAGGACTACGACGGCAAAAAATTGGAAACCTATAGTCATCTGCAAACCTCAAGTACTAACTCTTTGGAAACCGGGATGCAACGGTGAACGGAGGTGAGTCCCGTAGCTTGTACTTGTCAATAAATGTCTGTACAGGTCAGGTAGGTAGCGTTATTCATGGTTTTAAAACGGAGAAAGTATGGGTTAGGGGAATAACGCAATAGTTCTCGTCCTCCGTGAAATAAACACACTGGCTATCTATCTCGTAGGCATGACTGTGAACTACATCAGGCAACAGATTTTTAACATAGAAGATATTTCTGCCCAGCAGACCGAAATGGGTCATCAAACAAATTATGTCCGTGAAGGAGTCGAGAAAAAGCTTGTCGTATAATTCCATTGTCATCCAATTCAATGGACTTGATTGAAGCCAGGAATCTGTTGACTAAAACCAACCTAATGGGTCTTGTCGTTGTTGAGGTGAAACTATCGTCGAGCGGTTTCTGCATCCGCGCTTCATACGTAGGGTTCATCTGAAGCTGAATCTAAGTAGCTGGAGTTGTAGATTCTGGACATCTTTTAGATAACTGGGACGCCGTTTTTATTCTCCCTAATCACTGGCTTAACCTGGAACAGACGTGGTCCAAGGACTAACGCACTGAATTCGTCAAGAGCATTGTGGTGTCTGGCGTCATCAACTAAATGGATTAGTGAATGTACATTCATGGACTTTCCTTCCAAGCCATATAGAAACTTATGCAAGAGAACAAAAGTTAGCAACATACCGGATACCTTAGTGAGGGTGCGTCCATCGCAAGGACGAGTCAGCATCTGTGTTGCCAAAGGCAAGCGTATGAAATGGTTGAGAAGATGTAGAGGGACAGCGTCTTTGAGACAAACTATCCCTAAATGCAATAAAAACTGACGGAATTTGTCTGCTTTCCGAGAACGGTATTCATTCCATTCACGACATCTGCAATGGAATTCCACAGGCAATTCAAGTTGCAGTTGTTGTAATCTGTCGTGAATGAGTTGAACTTGTTTATCGGTGCAGACAAGGGCCTTTTACGATCGGCGAATCTGTTCACAATATCACAAGTCTCCGTACCGCTCCTAAGCACAAACAGTGCAAATAATCTATCAGAAATCCGATAACCATATCTACATCTAACTGTCCAAATAAAAGGACACAACATGGTGTTCACGACGAAAAATTTCATCTGTAATTAACGAATCACCCACTGAGGGAAGGGTTACTTTGAACTGATAGTACACACTTTGTTGCACGCACCTGTCGCAGCTGTAGCACCCTGAATGTGATTTTTCTTCATTTTCACGAAGGATCGTGCGGGATGAACCCAAGTTACTGTTTCCAGTTTCGTTTGTTTGAAGCCAGGATTTCTTCTGAATTGAAAGCCGTGGCAAGCCTCATGCACAATTTCAATCCCAGACCTCCGTGCTACTGGACATAGAATGGAACTAAGGTAACCGATCTTATCGGGTAGGCCCAGCGATCGCTTTTCATCTTGGTCCTGTGACATCTCTGGATGCGCAAGCCCTCAAACCGGGGTGCGTTTCTGACATCGTCAACCGTTTACACACACAAACACTCGCACACACACACACACACACGCCGAAGGGCCATAGCTTTTGCTGTGCGGTGGGCTTTGGGAGCGCTGCTTGGGAAGGTGCCCTGATTGAAATGACTTCATTCAGTTGGTTGGATTTGAGTCGAACATTCTTGTGTTAATTAACATTATATCAATCATGTTAGACTTACTGGACTTTCCATTGGTAACATTTATTGAACACAAACCACACAAGGGAAGAAATGATAAATTTACCGCGTGAATCGATGCATCAAACGATGAATAAAACTTCATTGTCTATTTTCACAACACCCTCATATCAGCCTCCATCCCATAATATCGTTATGAAAACGTGGTTAATCACATGGGCCCCAGCTGCACGCAAATGAAATAGACAAAACGGCGTCAACTGGTGGGACACCGGTGCAATTTGACTGCGGAATGGACAGTACCTTGACTGTACTTGATAATCCATTCACACTGCAGCCTTCTAACGTAATCTACTTGATTCAATTAATCAAAATTCCGCATACCTCATTTATCAGAATCAGTTCCCGGTTGTTTACATGAGCCCGACTTCATAATGAGGGTACTGCATTATGAAAAGTAAGGTTCATTGTGTACAGTGAATCGTGATAATGATGTTTCATCCTTCGTCATCGTATTGTGAAGCGTTTTTCAATTCGTGAAACACAATGGAAATAACAGAATTAATCGTCGAAAGAAGACTGCAGAAATAATATGGACTTTATAATTTGTTTTAGTCTGATAACAGCTGACTACGGTATTCGCATCCTAAATTTTTAATACTGTCTTTTGCAGCTACGCACTTACATGGGATACGGTCAACTGAGCCAAACCTTTTATGAGCCATACCAAGCACATGCCAAGCACATCAATTTCGATTACCCTTGTAATACTACTACCGTAGCACGTTTTGATCCTTCCGTCAAAGAAATCTTTTCCGCAACCAAACCGACTGAAACGCAACAGCACTTGTTTCCATGGCCAGTGAGTGAGAAAACCTCTCTCTCAACTATTCTTCGTACCCATTGGTCTGTCACTATATCATAGGCACGGGCTATATCACGCAAGTGCGGCCGCTACCGACAACAATTTCGCAACGCATCCTCATTGGTCATTGTTTTCTTTACACTGCAATCTGAAGTGTGATCACGAGCCGGTATTGAGCAACAGCAGTCAATCAGAAAGAGAGTGTCGAAAACCGACGCAGTCTGTGTATTACACAGATCTGGCACAGATAAGTGCACAGATTTTACTAGCAGAGGCTGCGCACGGAGTTCAATGAGACACTTCTTATGTCTCTCTCGGTCTTCAGGTTCCATGTCTCGGAACAGTCGTATTTGTTCATCTATTGGTCGGTGGGATCTTTGTAGCACGGTGTTTGCTTCGTCTTCGAATCCAAGTCTCACTTTGAGAGGTCTTGGTCGTCCGGTTTCATCGACCTTGCCTAACCGGAAGGTCGACTCCACTCGGATTTTTTTTCCGCGACGTTTTCATCGCCAATAACAAGCAGCTTAGTTAAAACCTCGAGTAGCTTAGAAATGTCCCCGTCTAAACGTGCTTGAGCCGTGGTTCCGTTTGCCTCTGGGAGGTTCACAACCAGAAAACATTGTTCTCGTGATGGAGGAGCCTTACATTGGCGTTGACTACTCACTCTTCAGTCGTTGGTCTCGCCAACCATGGACACTGTGGCTACTTGCCAAGCGGGAACTACTTTCGCCCTGTGTTTGTTTGGACGTCCCAGTGACAGTTGTGAGGTCTGAGACCTCAGCAGCTTCGTCGGAGTTTGATGCCTGACTTTTCTTGCGTGGGTGCCGCTTTGCTACAATGGGTGCAGCGTCAGATGTAGATGTGATCCCCGTGTGCGTGTTGAAACAGACTGAAGTGAATACCAGATCCACACCAGTATCCATATCACATTTCTGAATATCAGCCTCCAACGTGGGAAGCACTGGTTCGGCATACGTCTTGGCCAAAAAGACACTCTGGTCTGGGACCGTGAAAGTTTCACTGAGCGACGAAGCATAGATTTTGTCCATAGGAGTAACATATATCAGATCCACGGGTGTAGCACGTAATTTACTCCCATACGTCCGATGAACTTTAACGACTAGAGTTACTGACAAAACCGTGGCCTTAACTCCATCAAGTCTGTCTTATTTATGTGTGAAACTGTGAATTTTGTCTACAGCCAGAAGAGAAAAGTGTAATCCCTAGTGGAATTAGTCCATGGGCTGTAAAAACGGCAGACTTCTCAGTTTATCGATAAGAATGATAGTTCACAGTGGGTTAATTTCTCAATAACACTTAGCCTTTAAGGCCAATGTATTATTCCTTCGAGAATTATCAATCCCGGTTTTATATAATCGTCATGGTTGGTGAAACATCTCAGGATTCTTGGATTTATGAGACATGAGGTGGAACCAGTTGGCAAATAGCAACAGCTAAACATTCGCATGACGTAGGAAGGTCAATGTGGTATAACTGCGGTTGCACTGATTCTGTGAGCAATATTACCCCAATGCGAACGAGATAATAGTTCGGTCATTAGGACGAGGCTCGCCTTTAATGACTGGTTTTATCGACGAAATCTATTTTCATTTATGAACACGTCGCTCTTTGTTGTCTTATTTGTTCATTAAAATCTTCATTTTTTACAGCTTAACCTTAGGAAGCGTTGATAACGTAGGACAGCCACATTGACATCGGTCATATAAAACAAAGGAAAACCGGTGAACGAAATTTGTATTTGTTCAATTAACTCATTGTTACCTGTTCAGAGCATGAGAAAAGCTGGCCACGATAGTGTGTCGCTCAATCATTATTGGTGGTAACTGAATATATTTCAGGCATATTTCTCTTGATAAAAAACGCAAGTTATATCTTGAATATATTCCAATTACGTACGTGTAATTACAATACTTTGTATTATTATGTGAGAGGTTTTAAAAAAACACCTGCATTTCAACGGCAGCATTGTTTATAACTGTTGAACATTTCTCATGGGTCACGATGTTCTAGTCGCCCATGCGCTAGTGCTTACAAGTCGCGTACCACTAACATGAATCCAAAAATACGGAGCTGCTCTGATTATTTTATTTATAGCATTTTCTTACTCTTGGTGTTACCAGTAATTACGGAATTCGATGTCTCAATTGGTATAAGTAATAATTGTATAGAATAATCCCGTTTTACTGAAAACCATGTGTAATATCCGATATCCTACAATAACACGATATCATATGTTATATACACCACGGACAGTTTCATGTACGACTTCCGGACATATACAAGCAATGGTTGTAGCTGTAAATAACACGTGTTGTAATGACAATATGAATACTGGATGTGATTAGTTACTAGTCAAAATACTGTGCTACTACGAATTTCATCCTATAGTACGAAACATTTGTGTGCAAATTTCGAACTCGTCCGTTGTTATCCAGTCCAATATTAGACAGTATTGATGTTTTACTGATTTACATACTATTGTTATCATTATTGAAAAAGATTTCTTCTCTCGTAGTTTCACAAAACATAGTATAACATACAGCTTTATGTTACTTCAGTTATGTTATCTATGAAGAATTAATGTCAATTAGTTTTTATAATAAAGAGTTTCTCACTTAGGAAACGAAGGTTGGAGTGAATGACTCAGTTAGTGTAAATCAGAAATTCTACAGTGTATTACACATTTTAATTTAATGCGCCGTTTAGCCTTCGTTATTTTATAATGAAATAATAGCGAATGTCATAAGCTGAATAAAGAATTTTATCTAGCGGGCTGGGACAAGTACGATTATTGGTCTACACTATAAATAGCATGTGTTACAATACCCAATGACAATTATCGCAGTAAAGACAATCGCTAAACCTCGTCGTACCCAAGTAGCACTAGTGTCCCCTTGACACTCACCAGGTTATACCCTGGGTGTCCCCTAACCGTACCAATGAATGACTCCCAATGAAACAAAGAAGCGGACTCTCAGGGGACTGTCAGCTTGAGTCTATATTTTGGTTTTTCTTCTACCCTTCAGATCATCCTGCCTTTTACCGCGCTCTTTATTCACAGTTCAGGTTGGCCTTATCTAATTTGTCAATGACCCACCTCTGAACACGTGAACTTTCTAAACTCTCCAGCACTGAACCACCTCAAACGGCCAATAGGCATTCCGGCAACAAGAACTGCAGCCTTCTGACGTAGTTTAGTTGATTCATGCAGCTGAAATTCCGCACACATTTATCGGAATCAGTTCTCGGTTGGTCACATAAATCTGACTTCACAAAAGGTTTTATATTACGAATAGTGAGGTTCAATGACTACAACGAATTGTGACAATGATTTTTCGTCCTTCGTCTTCGTAATGAAGGTATTTGGTAGTTCCTGAAATCCAACAGAAATAACAGAACTGGCTGTTGAAAGAAGACTGTAAAAATAATATGAACTCAATCATTTGTTTCAGTTCGACAACTTATTATTTTACGACATTCATACTTTAGTATGTTCACATAAAATATATCGATGTATTAGTATTAGTGAGCAGTGGCATAACATTCTTTTGCCAAATCCCACTCACTTGAGCTTTGATTAACTGAACAAAACACGCTATGAACCACCCACCTGCCAAAAACGTGAATTTTGCTGGCCATTGTTGCACTACTGCAGTAAAATGTTTTGAATAGCCTTTAAAGAAGATTTTTTCTCAACGGAACTGACTGAAACTCAATAGCTCTTGTTTCTTTGGCCAACATGCGAAAAACCTCCTCTGGTAACCATCCTTCATATCCATTGCTCTGTCACTATGGCATAGGCAAGGCATATATCACTTGCGGTCGTTACCGGCAACAACTGTTCAACGCATTCTCATTGGTAACTGTCTTCGCACTACAGACTGCGGTGTGGTCGTCAATCACTTTGGCACAACAACAGCCAATTCGACAGTGTGGAGTCCGAAAGGGTAACACGTGCATTTTTCAGATTACGCGGAGCAGAATACACACATTGTGCTAGCAGGGGTGGCATCCACTGAATCCTCAAGCATAACACACATTACATCATGCCGTGACGCATATGTCACACCAGAGACTTGCATGAATGTAGAGGGACATTGCACTAATGCAGCATATAAATCTTTGTTCACAGTGATGCATTTTTGATGAAGCCTACCTTTGTATTGGTTCAGATTCAGGTTCACGTTCATTCCAGGACTGCAAGGCAGATAGCCAAAACGTCCATTTTGTTGCACGGGTGAGCTGTACGGATCCCCCGGTGCTGGGACAATAGGAGCAACGAGTCCCTCGAACTTCAGTTCCTGCATCCACTCACATTATACGGTTCGCAGTTGCTAACACTGGACCACCACATGGGCAGACCCTTCGGTTAGGTTCAGGACAGAGGAGGCGGGGATAACAGATCAGATGATGGAGCAAAAGAGATAAGGCTGAAATTAGTGGTGAAAAGGTAGTGAATATAGACTTGGAGAGTGAAACGAAGACTGCGTATGTAGAAAGAGCTGGCTAGAGATGGGGAACAACAAATGTGCAAATAGAAAGGAAAACTAACAGCACCGTAAGGACAGAGGCCAGTGATATGGGTAAGCTTAAAAGGTGGACAAAATGGAAACACAGTAAACCCAAGGTCTAACGAAGTACCACCAATCCAAACAGTTCTATGTTGTTGTTAAAAAGGTAAGTCCTTGCCTGATTACCCAGTCAGAAATAGAACACAAGCCTCCAGACTAGAACAGTGTAATGATATTTCTTTGCAGAGCCATTTTACAAGGCAAAGCGATGAGCGTACAAATCGATAAAAATACGTGATTGTATGACGCATGTGAAAGCGACAAAAAGGCTGGTCAGTCACGTTCGACCTGATGATCGTGGACGGACAAAAGCTGCGGAGTGAATCGGATTGGTTTGCGGCCTCACTACATCCTCCTCCTTTAAAGATGTTCTGCAATCTGAGCTACGGTTGTTTCATATGTTCGATTCCTGGGGTTGATATTCAACCGGCATATTGGGGCTCGAAGACGTCTTGAGTGTCTCCGGTCTAACTGTTCGGGTGTCTCCATGGAAATGATGACATCTTCTGGGCTTGTCTTGACATCTCGTGATCTGTCAATACATCCATAGGTATGAAATCGGAGGGACGTTCCACTAAGTTGTACAGCATATTTCGAGGTGTGAGATGGTTAACATGCCTGGTCCAGATAAAACCACACACTCTAATCTTATGTGACTGCTCTTTCTCGTCTCACAATCTGTCTGGGAACCCAGTTCTCCAAACCTTTCCGAAAATTGCGCACACAAAATTGATTTCCAGTCTTAAATGCTCTGACATCAGTGGGTGTATGGATTTCCCGTTCGTTAGTTTCTCGAGTGACCGGGATCATGGCATCTAGGGGCAGTCTCATCCGTCGGCCTAGAAATAATTCAGCTGGAGACTTCTGCTCTCTGGTAAACGGTTTTGGAGTTGAGCTGTATGTCAGGGGGGAAAGCATCAGCTGACCGCTGTAGTTTCCCCTCCCCTTAGGACTTGATCAGTGCACGTTTGAATGTGTCAACAAGCCGTTCTACTCGGCCATTCGATTGTGGGTGATACACTGGGGAGCGAACGTGGCGAATACCTTTTGAAGCACTAAACACTGCAAACTGTGAAGATGTAAATTGTGGACCATTATCAGAGACGATAATTTCCGGCATGACGAAGTGAGCGAATATTCTACTCAAGTTTGCAATTACGGAGTTTGTGGTTATGACACGCATAGGAATAACTTCGAGTATGCATCGACAATGATTAGGTAATACATGCCGCCAATGGGTCCGGCGAAATCAATGTGAATGCGGGACCAGGGGGCCGCTGGGGGTTGTCACGATTGGGATTCACTCTTAGGTGGTAGTTTAGTTGCCACTGAACAGTTGTGACGAGCTTTTAGCTCGTGTTCAATTCGTTGATTCATAAAGGGCCAATATGCATAACTCCGAGCAAGTGCCTTCATGCGACTGATACCATGTTGACCGAGGTGGAATTGTTTTAACACCGCTGACTGCAATGTACGGGGCACGACGACTCGCTCACCGAACATGAGACATCCTTGTTCAATAGATAAGGCTAATATCCTTTTGAAGAACTCTTGATGGGCTCTGTTGGGAAGGTTGCTGGGCCAACCCGCTCTACAATAAAGTAAAACGCCTTGCAATAGTTTGTCTGTGGCTATTTCACGCCGGATCCTTTCAGCGATGACTGTTAGACCGCGCAACGAATCTTCGAAAACATAATGAATATCAGAACCAACGACGATCGATGCATATACTCTATCCTCATCAGGAAGACGAATGCCATGATCAGTTATTAGTCTGGAAAGGGCATCAGTGTGCCCAAAACTTGTTTTTTTTAATGAAACGTAACTCAAAGTCATAGCCTAACAGCGTTGTCGCCCAACGCTGCAAGCGATTTGCAGTATGCACTTGCATCCCTATCTTCGTGCCAAAGAAAGATAATAAAGGCTTGTGATCAGTGAGCAGGGTAAGTTTTCTGCTATGTAGCATCTTATGAAACATTCTGAGTGCGAAAATTGGCGCCAGTCCTTCTTTTTCAATTTGGCTGTAATTCTTTTCTGCTGCTGTGAGTGATCTAGAGGCATGGTATACCGTTTTACGACTGCCATTGGGGAAGTTCGTGCAGTAAAACCGACCCAGTTCCGTACTTGGAAGCATCAGCGGCTACAATCATAGGTAAATTGGGGTCATAGTGAGTGAGGAGTAGGTTGCACGTGAGAACTCGTTTGATGGCGACAAATGGATTTGACATGCTGGTGGCCAGTGCCATTCAGAGTTTTGTGTCATCAGTCGGTTCAAGGGAGCCCTTAGCTGATACATCTGTGGTACAAAGTTGTGATAGTAATTCACAAGCCCGACGAAGGACTCCAGTGTTTATTTATTGGTTGGAGCGGGCATGCGCTCTATCGCTGCGATCTTTATTTTGGTCCGGTCTTCTACCAGTACTGTCATTGATCAAGGTCAAATAAGTGATACTGGATAATCCAAATGAACATTTCTGAGGTTGGACTCGAAACCCATACTCGGCAATCCCCTGCAAGGTTATACTTAGATGCATAATATGTACATCCGTTGTTTTGATAACGAAAATTATGTTATCTAGATAGGCCATTGCGAATTCTAGACCGGCTAACGTCGTATACATTGTCTGCTGGAAAATTGCTGGGGCACATTTAACACCAAAATGCAGGCGATTGTAGCGATAAAGACCCTTGTGTGTGTGTTTACAGTGAGCAACTCCTTGCAGTCGTCCTCTATCTCAACTTGCAGGAAGGCTTCAGGGAAATCGATTTTAGAAGATATTTTACCACCGTTAAACTTGGCAAACAAATAGTGGTGGGTATTGATGTGTCTCCAGACATCGATTCAGTCCTGTTGAAAAATCGGTGCAGATCCCGATTGTGCCATTCGCCTTTCTGACTACTACGTAGGTGCCGCAAATTATGGGTAATTGACGGAGGAAATTACTCCCAGTTGCCCCAGCCAGGAAAAATCGCGGTCAACAAGCTCCACTGATGGGCAAGGTACAAATCGTTTTGGACAAAATACAGGTCTAATGCCGGGATTTACATGCCAAACTGCTTTATATCATCGGAAAAAAACATCAGGACAGTCAGTTTTAAAACGTGAAAGTTCAGTACATAAATCTTTAGAGGATACTGATTCAACATCGCTCACATGGTTTGACTATGAAGGTTGCATAGACTCAGAAGAATCACAAACTTCATCGAACGAAAACTACCACAAATTTAATTTGTTTATCAAAGTGATTAAGTTTTGATCTGTAACAAGTGCCACACGAACGACAGTCACGAACAGAAAATTCGCACAGAAACTCACCATCAAATGGCAATTGTTCACCTGACGCTGCGCGAGCAATATTGGTAGTTTGCTGATAAACTGGTCTGCCTAATAAATTCCACGTGACTTCAGAAGTGATAGTCACATCAGATGCTGTGTCCAATTGCAATTTCACTGATAGGTTATTATTGCCAATAGAAATGTACTTCCGGCGAGACTGGAAATCGAGGGCAGCCATGGCAAAAATGAGGTTTGAAGAACTGCGACTTCTGGTTGGTGCATCGTTGTATGGGTGTGGCTTAGGGCGGCCACGACAGATACTTTCTTTACGACCAATTCCATCACAGATTCCACATTCGTGTATCCTGTGCGCACAAAAACGAGCGAAATGCCACAGTCCGCAGTGCCAGCATGCGGTGCGTGGTCTGTTTCGGAAGCTTGGTTGGGGAACTCGTGGTCTTCTAGATGTATGTGAAGCGCTGATCACGGGAACTGGCTGCATCTGTGGTTTCTGGATCATCTGGGTGTCGTGTTGTCAATTCATCAAGCGCTGAAACTCTTTGGTGATCTGCTGTAATGTGGCTTCGGGGTCTGTTTCCAGCTTGTCTAAGAGCCGGGGGCAAATTTCACCGTCAGCAGGTGCGTGGAGAACACAGACGAAAACAAGAGTTTTGAAGTGATCATTTGTGAGACTGAAGTTTGAATCGTTCAGATCATCGTCTGCACTTTTCGAAATTTTCAAACACTGGTAACGCGTGTTAGACAAGGAGAAAGGTTCACCAAAGATGGCAGTGAGATGTTTTACTGGCTGTGCTAAATCAAGGTCCCTTGGAGATTTCGGTAGGATGAAATTGCAGTATTTGTCGTGTTCAGATGGACCCAGTTTACACAACAGAAGTTGTACGCGCGCGGCCACATCGAGAGTGGCACCATCAACTTTAAGAACGTCTTCGTATCTACGATACCACGAGTAGAACGTTATATCATCGTCAGGCTGATAATGAACTTCACTCATGCTTTGGAACAATGTCTCCACAGTTGACATATTTGAGCTATTCACTTTTGGTTGCACTGAAAGCCGCTGGATTACAATTTCAAACTGTTCGTATCGTTGTTTGGGTAGCTGCTGCATAAAGTCCACCGGAATAGCCACTACCCAGCGTAGTCAGAAATTGTTATAACGGCAAGTCCTCGCCTGATTACCCAGTCAGAAATAGAACACAAGCCTCCAGACTAGAACAGTGTAATGATATTTCTTTGCAGAGCCATTTCACAAGGCAAAGCGATGAGCGTACAAATCGATAAAAATACGTGATTGTATGACGCATGTGAAAGCGACAAAAAGGCTGGTCAGTCACGTTCGACCTGATGATCGTGGACGGACAAAAGCTGCGGAGTGAATCGGATTGGTTTGCTGTCTCGCTATAGTTGTCGGTCATTGTATCCCATCATTGGAGCACTCGGGTTCACACCCTATCCAGTCGATGCTTGAACTCAGTTACCGCAGTTGCCTCGATCACTTCCCCCGGCAATTTATTCTAGTCTGCAAACACACGCTGCACGAAGAACTGACCCCGAAATCTTGTCCGTGACCTGTTCTTCTTCAGCCTGAAGGCATGGCCTCTCAGGTTGGTCGCACCGGAGCTTCTTATCATGACTTTTAGCAGTCTTGCAGCACACCAAGCAATCATTTTTTTATACGCGCCCCCTTTAGGAACCACATGGGTATAAATTCACAGAATAGCACAAAAGAGAGTGGAATAAGTCCCGACCTGGCCTGGCATAATGCAGACAGTAAATGACTGACAGAAAAACCTTTGAATTAAAATGGAACGAAAACGTCCTGAAGGTGTACATAATGAAAGTGAGTTTTGTAAAATCATATCGTTATTTTTGTTAAATCTTTATTTTCTTGGTCGAACCTCGGTAGGTAACTCTCCAGCTATTGGCTCATCCGTTGCTGACGGATGATTGGGTTAGTGGTCATGCATAATCCGTTGTACTAGGTTCAATGCTCACTCGCCATTTCGTTCTCGTACTGACTGGTTCTTGATATGCAACGAAGCATGGCTGATGATTCGGCCCAGTTCTGTGAAACGGTTCAGAAGATGTACCCGAATTCGGGTGCATTCAGATCCGATTTTCGGGACTTCCAATCAACCACTTGTTCGAGTTTTTATGTATACGATTCACGAACAAGGGAAATGGCAAGTAAACGCAGTACCATTCTACCACCTGGTGCACAGTACTATTTCATCAGATATTGCTCCGTTCATCGGAGAAGAAGAAACTGTTCTGGAAAAAGGTAATTTATTTGATTAGCTATTCTTAATGGAAACTGTTTGCAGATATCCCAGCCTTGGTTGCCAAGCCTTCCTCTCAGTGCGTGCCGTCAGTTCATCCTACATGGCTTCGCAGTGGGCAGTGGTTTATAAACACGACTTACAACGAGGGACTGAGGGTTATTACGTCAGCAACCGTCGTTTGACTAGTGAACAAGGGAGTCATGTGTTTAGTATGATGGAAAGTTTTCATAATGCTGCAGAGCTTAGGGATTATACCCGGTGAATGTCTAGTCGATGAAAACATTGTTATCCATAGGGAACCCGCTGTAAGCTTTGGATTTCCGTTGGGTTACGCACTGGTAAACCTGTTTAAGCATCTAATCAAATTTAGAACACGTTTTCAGAGACAACACAATTGTTTTCAATGATTCATTCTCAAGTCTTTACAAATCATATAGGAGATGGTTGTGCTGAAATGGTCAAGGGTCATTCGGATTGGACGTAGTTTGTGGGGGAGACGGGTTGGGGTTAAATCGACGTGTCGATCTGCACGAGTAGGTCGTGACGGTCACATGGTTCGGAGCTGAGTGACTGGGGTGGGGGTGGTCCACTTGCGGCCAGGGTAATTGGAGGGCTTGGACGAACTTCTTCTGTGTACACAGAGCAGGTGCGAAAAGACGGATGCTAATCGCCTCTGCGGTGGCCAGTGTGTGTAAGCGGATGTGTTTGTGGGGATTGGGGGGGCACTCGATAGATGATTTTAAATGCGGAATCCGTGCTTATTTTGTGACCTGAGTCTACCAGATGTCCGAGAATGGCACTCCCTATGGTTCCTGTTCCTCCATGTTGTAGCCATCGTGGACAGTGTTCCTTAATTCTTTGGGATAGTTGCCTGGCCGTTCGGCCAATGTAGGTTGCATTACATTTGCACCTGAACAAATAGATTACCATTGAGTTGGCCAGCATTGGCAACACATCCTTATTGGAATTTCGGATAATGGGAGAGCTTGCAAACACACAGGCAATACGAGCTGAGTTGAATGTCCCACTCACCGCACGCGTTAAACGTCTGTTGACAAGGTCCGATATGGCGTCTCCTTTGAATGGCATACAGATAAACAGTTTCTTCTCTGGGACGTCATAACTTGGAGCACATTCGGGTCTATCTCTCAGGTTTTGTTCTATAAAGCGCTCAGGGTAACCGTTTTCCTTGAGAGTGTTTCTAACTAAATGCAGTTCTTCTTCTACGGTCTCCTGCGAACATAACATTCTTACTCTCGAGGCTAAGCATTGGACTAGGTTTCTTTTCTGTCGTATGGGTACAAAACTGAGAAAGTTGGTGTACTGTCCAGTCCATGTTTGCTCTCTACGTATCCTTCTTTCGACTGTTCCATTGGTGCTCCTGTGTATGGAGACATCCAGAAAGGCCAACGTGTCGTTCTTTTCGGTCCCCACCGTGAACTGAATGGCTTTATGAGCATTGCTGAACATCTGTTTCGTCTTTTCTACATCGGTTTCTTTAGTTCTATGGCAGAAAATATCGTCAATGTACCGCCGATATAAGTTCATTTCTTGTATCTCCTGTTTCAATGTAATGCTCTCTAGTTTTGCCATGAATATGTCTGCTAGGACTGGGCCTAATGGTGATCCTATGGCTACACCATCACATTGACGATACAGCTTTCCGTTAAATAGAAATTGGACGTCAAAAGTACACCTGAGAAGGAGTTCTTTCAGTTCCTTCCGTGGTATGTTTATTGGCACTTGATTGGTTTCAATGTAGTCACAGACGAAATCAATAGTCTCTAAGATGGGTACGTTGGTGAAAAGCGAGGTCACATCCAGAGAAAACATCTGATCATTTTTTATGTTTAGGTGTTTGATGGTTTCTACAAATTCAAATGAATCTTTGAGACTGTATTTGGCGAGACTCCTGCGTGTGGGTTCCAGTTTAGCTGCCAGCCATTTGGCTGTTTCATGGTAAGGCGAGTTAATCATAGAGAGAATTGGTCTTAAAGGTGTGCCTGTTTTATGAATTTTGGGTAATCCATATAACCGTGGAATGGTGGACCCGCATGGTTTGATTGTTTCGAAAGTGAGTTGGTCTAAATAGTCTCGATCTTTCATAGACTTCAGTACTCTTACAATCTGTTTCTCAGCATAGGTCGTCTTTTCTCGTTCTCCTGGCGACTGTGTGAATTTTGTTTTGTCCGCGAGTAGATGAGACATTTTTCTGATATAGTCGATTCTATTCATAATCACCACCCCGGAACCCTTGTCGGGTCTGCTTATTATGATGTCGTTTCGTCGTTGTATGTTCTTTAGTTCTTCTAAATGCCTTTGAGTCATTGGCCCTTGGTTGCGCGGGGTATATTTGCGATACTGGTAGCAACAGTCAACAAGTGTGGCTTTGAATCGTTCGAGTTCGTCTGACGATCTGGGTACTAGATTGCGAGTTTGTGATAAAAGATCTTCGAACTGAATTTCTGTTTCTAACTGACTTATTTTACGACGTGGACAGCAAAAACTCACACCGAGCGATAACGCTTCGGTGAGGATGGGACTCACTTCCAATTTCGATAAATTGTGCACATAACGTTCAGGTTGTGTGGGAAAATTTGACTGTGGTTTAATTGCCGTTAAGCTGTGCTGAAGCCTCTTCAATGTTTTTTGACACCTGGTGTCTGTTACTGAGCGCACATAATCCAAGAATTCTTCGCGTTCCCCTTGAGGTAAGTTATCCACGGTAGCTTGCCGCTGAAATAGATTTCTTTCATATTCTGGTAGTTTGGAACACATTGTGTCGCGTTGGTTCAGCGCATGTCTATGAAGCGTTTTGGAGTTGGGATAAATTCGGTTACGACGTAAAACTTTCCAATATTGTTTTGGGAATACATTACTTTCTACACAACTGTCGATTGAATCGGACATCTGGTAGACTCAGGCCACAAAATAAGCACGGATTCCGCAATATTATATATATATATATATATATATATATATATATATATATATATATATATATATATTAGACGTTACTATTTTTGACTTTACCTGCGCAGGGCTAACATGATGAATGGCGTACGGAACCAACAAGGACGTTGCCCAATGTTCTGCTTGCATCTCTAAGCGCATACTGAAACTAGGTGCCCATTTTCCTTAGTGTGTGTTCCGTGCATAGATTTCAAGCCTGGTGGGATTGAGTTACTTGAAAACAAAAACTGATTTCCGTCATGTTGTATGCACGTACATCCTGGTTGGGGGTGATTTTAGCCGTAAATCTCCGTTTTATGTCTTACAGTTGGCCATTGAAGAGCGCAATCACGGAGGAATCAACAAGCTAAAAAAGGTACTTCCAAGGTTATAACCGCGAGACAAGACGTGGTAAATGTTATGCTGTTTCCTTTGAGGTTGTAGTCAGATACATACTGTTTACAGAGACATATTATCTTGAGAAATACGCGTTATAAACGATAATTGTAGTGTCCTTTTTCTTAAGAGAAAGTCAACAGTAGTTGTTATTTCGGGTAGTCGCCGGCGTCGCTTTCGTTTGTAAACATTATTCGAAATCAGTTTGATGCGGAGTTGCGACGCTCAACCCATTAACGGGTCACTTGTTTCTTTCTATTAATAATTCGAATACGCTGCATGCAAAAGAAACGTCATTTATTCGTCCTTTCCTGTAGGCAGTGATCAAAACCAAACTACCATTCACTGGTATACCGCTAAACAGAGGAATAAACTGTAATTTCACTGAGATGATTAGCAATAATGGGAATACCTGAATCTAATCTGATTAGGAAGAATGACCGTTCCCCTCTGTCTTTCTCATTCCCTCACTCACTGACCCACTGGGTCATGACTGTAACAGATTGGAAAGCGTGGTCATCAATAGGGATTAAGTGACTCCGAGTCCACAGACAGTCATGGACTGTTTCCAGAGACGTGAGTTTCATTCAGTGGTGTTGGTAATACACCAACGTTTCGGTTACCGTGAGTAACCTTCCTCAAGGCAATTTTACAACCAAATAATTGCGGGAACTTTCGCATGTCAACGGATATTTCGTTGTGTGGTTTTTGCGTGTGCGTGCGTGTGTGCACGTTCATTCGTGTGGTGGGTGTGTGATTCGTTGTCTTTCACACCGTACGCAGCGATGGTGGCGAGGTCAATTCGCGTTGTGACCTTTGGGATGCTTGTTCGTCAGTGAGGTTTTGGCTGTCCAAATCTCGGAAAGCTCTGCCCCGTCATTGCGGTCAACACACGTTGAGTTGGTGTTTATTGACAAAGCCTCAGCGTACTTCCGTTCAGTGCATGTTCTGAATCCGAGTTGGAGTATTTCGGTGTTTTCGTAATCTATGCTGTGACCTGCTATGGCGTGAAGAGCCATGGCTGAGTCTCATTCCAGTTTCGCTAAGGCTGCCTTGTCAGAAGGTCTGTATTTTTCTTTTTCTTTTATCGGCTATTCTGATCTTCAGTTGTCTACTAGTTTGTCCAATATACTCAGCCGGGCATTCCTTACAACTAATTTTGTTGGTGCGGTTTGTTTTGGTCTTGCAGGCTGATTGGGCCTTTAGCCTTTGTGAGGTGGCGCTTTAAAGTATTATCCACGCGGAAGAGTGTCTGAATATTGAAGTCTCTGAGGCTCTTTCTGATTGTCTCAGAAAAGCCTGACCTACATGGAATCCCAATTGAAGCCACTATCTCTTTTTCCTTCTTGGTCTTGGTTGTCGGTCTTCATATGTTCAGTTGTTTTCTTATAAGGTGTGGCGGATAGCTATTGTCTTGTAGTACGTTGTTTAGGCGCCTCAGTTCTGTTTTGCGATCGGTGTCTTCGTTGCAGTTTTTCAACTCTGTTATAACTTTCACAATAAAAACAACACATGACACATCGAATTTTTGATAAACTGCTTACATCGTTTGGTCCGGATGTTTACTAATTCATTCAGTCGCGCCCACGGGACACCAAGCATGAACAAGGGGTCGATCCGACAATTTAGTGAATAGAGAACGTCTCGGTGCTGAACAGTGACGGGAAGGAAATCTTTTCTGTGGGGGTGCAGTGTTGTGCTCCCTATTACTGATAAGATGAAATGAGTTCATTCTCTAATCTCGGACACGCTGTGCGGTGAACAGGAATGGGAAAATTCTGAAGCACATATCTACCCAGCCACTACAGAATTTGGTGGAAAAAGTGTCAGGCCTTTTTACACGGGTTGATAATATTTGTGTCATCGTCGGCCCCAACGTATTTCTGTCTCCAGGTTAGCGGTATTTAGTAAACCTTTTGCCAATAAAACGAAGGTATGCCTTTCTTCTCTTATTTCAAGCAGATGATCTGGACAGTATTTGGTACATTGGTTCTGCCGGAACATGTGTATTCCAGGAACAAACAGCTGCAAGACGTGAACGGGTTCTTGAGACCCTTTTCAACTGAGATTAAGTGAATTCCAAGCCGACAACTGTTCGCTTCGAATCACAACCCAATGGTGGATATTTTTCTATACGGTAAACGGGGTGAAAATAAACGGGCATCGTATGAATAACGGAAGTTATTTTAAAACTATTCCTTTGTTCACACTGAAAGTTATTCTAGTGTAGTGACCTCGATCGTTTTGAGAAAATGACTATTTTCTGGACACCAATGTGGATCTATTTTCTCCACTATCTTTTCTGACGTTTGACATTGATCTCAGTGTTCTCCGGTTGCGTACGTTTTACTGGACTGACTTTTCCGAGGTTTCCGTCTACCTCGTTTTAAATCCCTTTCACTTTCGGTCGCTCGTCGATTGTACACGCTCGCGGTTCGCTTTCTGCATAGCCGTTGCGTTTCGTTCCGTTTTCCGTTCGGTGTATCTCTCGTATCAGTACTGTTTCGGTTCCACGATATATAGAATACACCTCGCATCTGTAAACCGACTTGCGTCTTCTCTATTCGTCCGATAGAGGGGATATCGTTGGTATTTCGCTGCTAGACCCAATAGGAGACACGTTCACCAGCCGCTCTCGAACGTCTTCTATACTAGACGGAATGAAGTGCTTTCACCGAATAATCTGTATGAACAAGAACAGGATTTCTTGATATTCTCTAACCAAAATGCGGGTCATCTATGTCATGTTATGTGCAATAATTATCCATTTTCCATCTTTCATTTTTAACAAATAACATCTGCTGAATATCGTAGGATTGGTACCGCAAATCTATTATTAGAATGAATTATTTTAACAGTAAGACATGAATTCAATCTGTCACTGTCTGTCTGCCCGAAACCATGAGATTTAAACGTGCTGTGACGGATAACTTCTTATCACCTCAGTGAAATGGTAGTTCATTCCTCTGTTTAGCGGTCTACCAGTGATTGGTAGCTTTATTAGTTCGATCACAAGATAACCAGTGCCAACTGACACATGAAGAACATAACGGATAGTCTCATGTGAGGCAGTGGAAACAGTATCCAATCCTGTGAAACTATGCTGCCCTGGAAAAGCAGATACAGTTTTGTTGAATTTAGCCGGATATTTATTGTTTAAACCATAGATTTTGTATGGTATTATTTGATTAAAAAAATGTGAGTTTGTTCGTTTCCAATCTCAACCTCTTGTTAGTTATCGTAAGTCATAAACAATTCTGCGGTATTATTAAGTGATTGGCTATGTGTAGTCGTTTTCACTACAACGTAACGGACTGTGTGGTTCACTAATTAAGGAAACTCAACAAAGAAACCTGCTTGTCAGACCAGAATGGAGTTAGAAAATAAAACTATATTTTTCATAAAAGGTTTCTTGATGCTCGGTAAAAATGTTAACAATTGGATATTTTTGGGATGTTTTATCCACCCTCCTTCACTGTTACGCGTTCGTTGTGCCTATCAGTTAACGGGTAAACGTTACTCGGTTCATGTGGACTTCTGTCATACAGTCCCTTATTGTTAGGCCTATCTAAGTGTGCATCCGTTAACAAGAGGAACTTATTCCAAACCGTCTGATTTATGTTCACTTTTAACTTCATGATCAGATTTCACTTGCACATCCTGTCTGATACCGTTAATTCCGTATCGATGGGGAGGGCCAGATTATCAGGCAAGAGTAACGACAAATGGTGACACTTTCCGATGAATGTAATCACCCAACTATCACTTATGCTTATTATAGTGATCAGCCGATCCCACCCTGTCTTGCACTTGTTTGACTGTACGTTTCGCGTACGCGGCAACCGCAAGCGCTACTTCCGATACACTCCCTCAACGAAGCGTACAGTCAAACAAGTGATGGACAGGGAGTGATCGGTTGATCACCAAGTTATCATGAACGATGAGCGCCATTTGCTACAAAAGCTACGAGGTGCTTGGCAGAAGGAAGTGTTATGGAATTAACGGCTTCAGACGGATACATTTTGAGTGATACCTGATCATGGTGAACTCGGTTACCACTGTGACGAATGATGTTATACTGTAAGGTTGGCTAGACCTATTTCGCTGTTCCTTAGTAAACGCGTGCTTCGGTCCTTTGTACTGCGGGGACCACTTGCACGTTAATCTAATGCTTGGCACAGTACGAATATGTTAACCAGAACGGTATTTCCCACGACCCGTGAGAACGAGAAGGCCATTGGGAGAGATAGTGATTAGAGTGTATTTGGGAGCGTGATGGAGAGCGTGCGCACGAGTAACGGTCAAATAGCAACCGCACTTGGCAGTCAGCGTTCAGTTAAACAATAAACGTGGTAAAAGTATGAACGATGATGGCCACTGCTACAGGGGCCTGTAGCGGTTGCCATCTTCGTTCATACTTCTACCACGTTTATTGTTTAACTGAACGTTGACTGCCAAGTGCGGTTGCCATTTGACCGTTGCTCTTGCGCACGCTCTCAAATACACGCTAACCACTAGCTCTCCCAATCGCCTTCTCGTTCTCACGGGTCGTGGAGAATACTGTTCTGGTTAACATATTTGTGCAGTGCCGCACATTAGAGTAACGTGCAAGTGGTCCCCGCAGTACAAAGGACCGAAGCACGCGTTTACTAAGGAAACCGCGAAGTAAGGTCTAATCAACCTCACAGGCCTCCTCCTAGAAGTCCGACGGAGTTGGGCTTCGATCGTGGCGGCAGGCCGGAAGTATTGATTGTCTAAGAACTCCTCGTAGCTGCTGGCGACGTCGAACGACTGCTGATGAGTTTAACGGTGTCTGCACTCTCGAGCCTCGAAGTCGTCGGTCCAACTGTGTTTCGGCGCCCACGGGTCTCATACGCATGCGAGCCTGAAGATGCCGCGTCAGGTCCATCCAAAAGGGCGTCCACTTGTTGTCTCCAGTACCACGCTGAACAATCGTCCCGTTGTCCAATGAGTGGCTGGCTCCTTGAGCGTGCACGCGGGTCAGCGAGCTACGGCTGAGGCCAATGTGACTGTGTAAATCCGTCTGAGAGAGGGCAAAGTAAACTGGAACAAAATAGCGCCTCAGGGCGCCGGCGGATGTTGGACCGTAATAACAACACACGAACGATGTTCGGTGCTGTTGTAGTCGCTAGGAAACCAGAAGAAAATGAAATCATAACTACCGATTGTGATTTTTCGAGCCTGTTGGTTGCGTAATCCATGGTGAACTTCCCAACTTATTGCTAACAGTCGGTTTTAAAAATGGTCACAAAATCGGCGAAGCGGACGGTATTTCGTAGTTGGCGACCACGACGGGTAATTTGCGTTGCCAGTACGGTTGGAGATTCTGATGGACTAGCTGCCGAATCCTCACTAGGCGTAATTGGGGGTGGCTCGAGTAATAACTCGCTCGATGCGGGTGACTGAGCGGCTTGAACAGGTGTAAACTGGCCGGGCTGCTCGCATTTCAAGACGGCAGGCTTGAGCCGGTCGATAGATACGGCGTCGTGTCGTCCGCTGATGTCTATGATGAACGTTCTTGCCCTACTTTTTATCACTCAAAACAGGCCGGTGTATGGCGCTTGTAGTGGTGATCGAACGCCATCGACGTGAAGGAATACGTGAGTAGCTGTTTCTAACGCGGTTGGGGCATGACTTGTAGACTGTTGTTTGCGCGGCGGACTAGCCTTGAGCACTAGCATGTGCTGCGTAAGGCACTGAGCATAGTCACCGTAGTCGAAAGTCACGGTTGATGAGGGGGCTACCAACTCCCCAGGCTGACGAATTGTACAACCTTAAACTAGTAGGGCAGGTGTTGTGTGTATTTCTTCCTTACCAGTACTACGCAGACGTAAGAGTGCAAATGGTGGTGTTTCACCCCAAAGGGTGCTACCGTTTGCTCGAAGGGCGGCATTTAACTGCCGTGGAAAGGCTCAACCATACCGTTGGTCTGAGGGTGGTCGGCTATCGTCTAAATGTGTCGGCAACCGAGCGTAGCGAGTAGACTACAAAAAGCGCCGACAAAGCGTGGGCCACCATCGGTAGTCACTTGCTGGGCAACCGAAAGACTGACACAAACGGTCAGGAAAGCTTTCTCAAACTCCTCCTTCATGGGAAGAGGGATAGGAATGGCCGGCGGCCAGGGAGTTAAAAGTTCCACACATGCAAGTATGTAGACGTACCCAAGCGAAGGTGAAAGTGGTCCTACGAGGTCAACGTGCACATGATGAAAACGTGTTTCAGGTTCTGGGAACCTGGCTAACGCCGCCTTAGTGTGCCTATGGGTCTTAACACGTTGACACTGCAGACAAGCACGAGCCCATTGACGGACATCTCGTTTGACATTGTGCCAAACAAAACGCTCAGTTATCAGTTTCACCGAGGCAGTCACACCCGGATGAGCCAGATTATGGAGTGTCATGAAAGTAGGATAACAATGAGCAGCAGGAACCACCGGCCTAGGGAGACCTTGCGATATATCCCATAGATGGTATTCTGGGAAGTTGGGATGGGTACTGTGGTTGAGCTCAAATAACCGTTTTGTCTAAATTGTTCGATGTCAGGGTCCATAGTTTGGGCCCGTGCCATTGCGTCCAAGTTGATGGTAGGCGTCGGTGACAGGCATAGTTGATATACGCGCGATAAGGCGTCGGCGACGGGATTAAGTACCCCAGAGACTTGTCGTATTGTAACAGGGAATGCTGGGGCCATGGAACGGCGTAAACATCAAGGCGAACGAACGAACCAAACAAGGGCCACAAACAAGAGAACAGGTGGCGAATATGTCGGAGGCGTCCCGAAGCAGGCAAAAAGAAGCACACAGACGACCAGAGAGGAAGCAGCGGGACCTCCGGCAATCAGCAAGATAGCTCAGGTGAAGGGCTGCCGATCGAGCCGTCAACTGAGACAGTCGGACCAACCGAAGGGAAATGACGGGCAAGAGAAGCAAGCCATCGGCCACAGGCAAATGGACAGAATGCAGCCGAAGCGCTCAAGCAGCGACAATAGCAATCTTGGTGCCGCGCAGTCTGGAAAAAAGCCTATATAAGCGACTGTATGTGTGCCATGACTCGACTTGTGTGACCGTGGGAATACAAGTATCCTGCCGTGCGTTGTCGTCTTTGTTACAGTATGTCCACTGTAAACTGTGAGACAAAGTCTAAGTGTCGAATCTCGCGTGGTGGGTATCGATCGGGAGCTGACCTCAGTGCGTAAACCAAAGGCTTGTGTTCTGTAAACACCGTAAACGAACGGCCTTTGAGTGCATGTTGAGAATGACGGATTCCCAAGTAGATGGCTAATAACTCCCTACCAATTGTGCTGTGCCTAGATTCGGCGGGTTGAAGGCGCTTGGAGAGGGATGCTGAAGGTTGCCAAGAATCGTCTAAGAGCTGTTGCAGTACTGCTCCAACAGCTGTGTCCGAGGCATCCGTCACTGCCGAAATAGGAGCCAAAGGGTCAGGGTGGGTTAGGAGTGCTGTGTTTGCGACAGCATCTTTGACCAAGGCAAATGCGGCTTGTGCCGTGTCGTGAAACACGAACTTCCGCTTACCTTCGCGCAACAGGTCGGTGAGGGGTTGCATCATTTACGCACAATGAGGAATAAATCGGCTGTAGAAATTCATCAAGCCGGCAAACTGATGCAACTGGCTAAAAGATTGAGATTCAGGGTAGTCGCGAATAGCGGAAGCTTTATCTGACAGAGGACGGATACCCGAGGATGAAATAGAATGTCCTATAAAAATGATATCAGACCGGCCTAATTCGCATTTTGCGATATTGATCGCACCGCCGTGCTGGCTTGGGCGTTCGAAAAGTGCTCGTAGGTGTGCGGCGTACTCTAGCTCTGAAGAACTGGCCACCAAAATATCATCCAGGTATACGTGGACATTTTCCAAACCACGAGTTGCCTCGTGCATGAACCGCTGAAAGGCCTGGGCTACATTGCTGAGTCCAAACGGCATTCGAAGAAAATCGAACAACCCAAAAGGCGTAGTGACGGCAGTTTTAGGGATATCGGCCTCTGCTACCGGGATCTGGTTGTGCGCACGAACTAAATCAATACGGCTGAGGACGGAGCAACCTGATAAAGGCGAAGTAATGCCCTGTATACTGGGACTCGGGTATCAGTCAGGGACGGTGACTTTGTTAAGTGCTCTGCAATCACCACAGGGCCGCCAGTCGCCGCTAGACTTAGGGACTATATGAGGAAGCGAAGCCCAAGGGCTACTAGAAGGGCGCATTATACCCAGTTCTAGCATATGTTCGAATTCAGCCTGTGCAACACGAAACTTGTCTGGTGCTAACCGACGCGGCCTACTGAACACTGGGGGTCCCTTAGTATCGATATGGTGAGTGACACTGGTCGTCACTGCTGGGAGAGGCCCGGCCTGCCGAAACATGGCCGGGTAGGCGGCGATGAGTTCGCCATAAGGTTGGTGTGCCGGTGGTTGAACGTAAAAGGGCGTGACGCGATTCACTCGCGAATTATGACCCGCAACAGCGAGAGTGGTCTGACGATCCACCACTCTGCGGCGCCGTGCATCAACTAACAAGTCAAAGTGTTGCAGGAAGTCAATGCCTAGAATTGGGTACGGGACGTCGGCGATGATGAATACCCAAAGAAGATTACGCTTTAAACCCAAGTTTAAGGTAAGCGACCGCTGGCCAAACGTTGGGATGGCCGTGCCATTGGCAGCGCGTAGTGTTTGGGCCTGCGGTGTGCTATTGTCGTCTTTTGCTCAGGAGAAAACGCTCACTTCGGCACCGGTATCTACAAGGAATAGGTTATTTGAAATGATGTCCCTTACGTTCAAAAGACGACTATTGGTGTGATACCCGGCTTCGTAGGTCGCCTCCACGGGACGGGGGCCTAGTTTCCCTGATGAGCACCTGGAAACGTACCCCTGGTTCGCATCATTTGGCTCCCTCACCGAAGCGACTGCGGTATTCACAATACCCTTCTTTTAAGGAGCCGAAACCTTGTTGCAGCCACGGACTATGGACTGTAGGTGAGTGTGCGCGGTGCCCCTCCTGTGACCCACTTCTAACTGCTAGGCGTTACAGGCTCGCGTCAATGCTAGAAAAAACTGACACGAGGTCGTCGGATGTTTGAAAGTCAGGCACCGCTGGGCCGGGGGACCTGGTTACCCCAACTACAGCGGGGTTGTATCGTGACATAATGTCATCAGCTATCGCTGCAGTTTCCCCCAGCGAGCATTTGCTGGTGGCACTTAGTAAAACTGGAATGTTGTGTGGCAAACGCTGCAGCCAAAGTTCCCTTAAGATCGGGTCTTCCCCTATAGTCGGTCCTCTCAAGCGCTGCGTCTCACGCAGCAGTTCGGAGGGCTTCCTGCTTCCGAGCTCAACGTTTTGAAGTCGTTGCACAAGTTGGTCCTACGTTGGGGTCGTGCGGGCAATGACGGCCTCTTTTAAGGCCTCATAGCTTCGGGAAAAGATTATTACGTCCCTTACTTGCATTGTGACCTCCGGCGGGAGGCGGCCTTCTACCCACCTGAAACGGCTTGTGTCACTGGTTACACGGCAGTTTTCGAATTCTAACTCGGCCAGCGTGAACCAGAGCTCTGGATCAGCAGGCCTGAGTGTCGGTATATGCACCGTGATTGCCCCAACGGTGGGGTCTGAGCAGGGTTTCCGTTCAGCAGACATATGCCTGCTGAACGCTATATAGCGTTTACTTTATCGGATACAGACGGGAGAAGAAATCAACGACCAATGGGGCAATATTATCTTCAAAAGAAAAAAATCACGACGAACTAGACTACAAAAATACGTATGGACAAAAAATTGTTTGGCAAACCGACCAAAAGGCCAACAGATAGAGAAGTGATAAAACACAAAAACGTACGCAGACAAGACCTCGAAAGGTAGAAAACAAAGGAAACTCACATGACCTGGGAATCACTTCGGGCTCACCAGTTGTAGAATTGGTTAGACCTTATTTCGCGGTTCCTTAGTAAACGCGTGCTTCGGTCCTTTGTACTGCGGGGACCACTTGCACGTTAATCTAATGCTTGGCACAGTACGAATATGTTAACCAGAACGGTATTTCCCACGACCCGTGAGAACGAGAAGGCCATTGGGAGAGATAGTGATTAGAGTGTATTTGGGAGCGTGATGGAGAGCGTGCGCACGAGTAACGGTCAAATAGCAACCGCACTTGGCAGTCAGCGTTCAGTTAAACAATAAACGTGGTAAAAGTATGAACGTTGATGGCCACCGCTGCCACAACACAGATCTAATGACGGACTGAAAAGTCATCACAATAAGTTACGAATCAAATCTCTTCACGCCGATGGATTATAGCTTTGTACAGTCGTGGAGTTACTGGTGTCCTACATTGCCAAATAACGTCATTGTCCTAGATTATTGCTTGTTCTTAAGCCTGACTTCAACAGAAAACAAAATGGTTCTGATCTTTGGACGTAACAGGAGGTTTATGACCCGCCGTTTGCTAAAAGAATATTACATAATTCTGTTTTCGATATTACAGATTAGTAAGCGAAAAGTCTATCGTGATTCTAAAGTACGACGTATTATTTTAGCCAATCATTATTGTGTTAGTTCGGACTAGATTTCGATAAATCCAGCTACTGTCGGCAGTGTGCGACCGATAAGGAGTGATGGTATCCGCTATAAACAACACGTGTTATAAAGAAATAAAATATCCACCAAGAAAACTGTTATTCAGAGTAGGATTTTCACAAATCAACTTAATTAATTAAAAAATGCCTACCTCAAAAAAATGATGCTTTTTTGAATGTGCTTCAGTTTTTCCTCGTGTAATCTCTCATTCCCGTTCGCATAACTTAAGTAACTAATGATATTTCTGTCCGGGTAAATTTTCATTATTTTGTGAATACGGTACCACAGTTTAATACTTCTCATTAACATTGTCTACTGTTTGCTACTTACCCAAGTAGCATATTGCCCCAGCCTTCGGGGTAAACCTGAGGCATGCCCCAAGCTTGCCCCATGGGGCCGCCCCAAGGTTGAGGCTAGCCCCAAATTTGCCCCATGGGGCAGTCTTGGTGCGACGGTAGAAATTAGCCCTCAGTCAACTAATTTCTTTCTCGAAGAAGTCTTGAAGTACCACACGGGTTCGAAGCTTTGGGCCCAGTTGTCCGGGTTCTCGATGAACTGCGCAGTCCCTCAGCTGTATGGTCTCCAGATTAATCCCATTTTGAATTAAGCTACACTCCCTTAGCTGGGAGCAAATTGCACCGCTTCATAAACAACTCCATAAGCACCAAATTATTCCACCTGTAATTCTTACGATCGGAATGAGCTAGCCAAGCGTGGACCACTGGGGACTGTGAGGGAAGGTAATAGTACCTAGGTTGTGCCTCATCTCATTCAAACATCAAGCAAAATTTCGACCTCAGGCCCCTGTGAGATTGGGTATGGAGTGGAACCAAGATAATGCCTCTTATCGATTAGGCTCCGTGATCGTTTTTCATCATGGTCCCGTGACATCTCTGGACTCATGTCCTCAAACGCGGGTGCATCTGTGACAACGTTAGCCTTTTACACACCGCCACAAACACACTCACCGAACGTTGATAGCTTTTGCTATGCATCGAAACGAAATATAAGACACGGACAACGAGACCAAAATACACAACATTTCAGTTTCGTCCCATGCCTTGAAATATTTCGCCATTCTCAGCCCTTCTAGGCCTGCCAGTTGACGTGTAACCTGGTGGATAATTGCAAAAGGGACACATGCACTTGTATGGTGGGTGGGTGGTGTGCTCGGACGAGTCCAGTGACAAATTTCATGGTCAAGAAGGACGTAAATAAATTCTACCGTGGTTTTGGCGGTCCCCTGACCACTACTGTGTCTGTGTGCGCGCACGGTTACTAGCATCATCACGGCTTCCGGTAAAACCGTGCCCCTCAAGAGATGTACGCATCGAAGTTCTGTCCTCACCGGTTAACTTGAGGAGGGAAAGATATTAGGGAAAGTGACAGCTGAGGAGTACAACCCTAGGTCTTTTCAACCCTACTAGCACACAGGTCACGAAAGTACAGATATCGCAGCTAGTGACTGTTATGAGGCACTCGCCCTATTCCAACATATCTACAATGAAACGAGCCCATGGTGCTCAGGCATAGGCGAAGGTGTGCACCCGGAGTTATTACGCTGCAGCTCCAATGAACCCACCGTTCAGTTCATTTCAGTAAAGTTTGCACAGGACAGGCAATGGCCACGGCAAGTCAAGCGTCCAGAATTCCTTCAGCGGTATGTACCCTAGGTAGGCACCCACCAATGCGCAGTTTGTTTCGTTGAATCCCCGCTAAAAATGAGAGGGAAACGTAAAGCCTCGTCGCACATCGGCTGCGAGACACTTTGCATTGTGAGCGTTCACTGAGTAGTAACGCAAAGAGCAGGGGCTCATGACGGTTAAATTTCAGACGGATCTTAGCAGTCACAATCGCCCGTCTAGAGACACGCTCAAAGCTAACTGTCAGAAACTATCTCGTTTCACTTACGATCCGTGGCCCTCCTGAATGCCTGTACTGTCCCCAGGTCAGTTACCTCTTTTGATAGTCTCCTCTGGTGGTCTATCACCCTACCGCCAAAGAGGCGAGATCTGGCTATCAACCCAGATCGAACTAAATCATGTATGAACAGAAGAAACAGTGGGTCTAGTTTGGACGCTTGCGGTGCCCCCCGGTGACGTTTTCCAATAAAAGATCTTGTCACCTTTCCAAAGTAAAACGTTCTACCAGTCAAGAAGTCCGGCGGCAACTCCTAGATTTGCCCACTTATAACGAATGACCTAAACCTTCATTTATTCTTCGGGTGAACTCGTCCAGGAAGCACTGGAGACTGGGTAAGCGTGACCTGTTTTTCATAAATCCGTGCTGGGCTGGGAAAAGCGTAAAATTATCTAGTAGATGCTCACAGACGTGCGCCTGGAAGATCTTCTCTAGCACCCTGCACTTTGTCATCAAAGTGACCCCCAAAATAAGAAAAGCTATGAAGAAGGGCATGATAAAAGTTATGACAGGAAGAAGAGTGGAGCAACAGCCACCACAGAACTAAGAAACTCAGGGGAAAAATACGCTGGGAAGGTTTTGAGCACCAGCGAGTCTCTCAGCGTGATACTTGGAGTTAGATTTTCCGTCGTTTTTTCAATCTGTGGGGCAGTATGCCTCCCGAAACAGTCAACAATGTTGTGTCCATATGTCTGGTTCGTGCAAAGGTTGTTCGTCTCCGCGACAAATCCTTTCAGTGTGATGGGTATGATGGTTGGATCCACCTTTAGTTCTCCGAAGTGGACAGTGATCTGCACGAAGCCCTAGAGAAATGCCATGCGAAGTTGCTCAAAGTGCTGGGCATCAAATGCACTGAACTACCAACAGCTGTGGAGCCCGCTAATAATTCAGCGATGACGGCACCCTCCATCGCAGATACGACTGATTCATCATCGTCATCATCATCATCATCATCATCATCATCATCATCATCGTCGTTGTTACCACCTTCCAGCTCCTCGTCGCCATCAATAGCGGCGGCGGTAGCAGAAACAGCATCCTCATCGTCATCCTTTTCACCATTGTCATCACTGTCACCTTCATCGCCGTCAGAGGAGGAAACTTTCGCAGAGGGTGTGGCTTCTAATAGCATGGAAGCTGCCAGTGCATAAGTCCCTTCTTCTGTTTCCGCTGAGTCTGATGATAAGGAGGTTGCGGTTTTGGGGACGAAAAATGGCAGCCGTGGGAGGGCCAACAACAAGAAGAAGAACGTCCAGTCCTCAGAAAGAGCAGCAACGATCACTGCTATCACACCGGCAGCCGTCCCTCCATCGGTCCCTGAGTTACCGATTCTCCCTGTTCGCAGAGATTCTCGGATACAGTTGCATACGGGTCAGAAGAAACCACCTTTGCGGGATCAGTGCTTGCTGGTAGTTGGATTTCCGGAAGCATCGGTGTCAGCCCCTCAGCGGCGTCTCCATCACGACCTTCTTCAGTTACGGAGTATTTCTGAAAAGCTGCTCTCTGTGGGTGAAGAGACGCTGGCTGGGTCTATACAGGTAAAAACGGCTTTTCGTTTAGGAAAGATGCTCGAATCTGGGGATCCTCGACCTCTCGCGAACAGGCTCGGAAGATTTTACGGCGGTCGCCGCCTCTAAGAAGAGAAGTTGCCAGACTGTAGAGTGACATGGAACCTGAGGATCAGTAAAAATTTAAGCAAGCTTGCTCTGAAACCAGGGAAGGCCGATCAAACAGCAAGAACAATCTGTACATAAGGGATTTTTTGGTAGCGTAGAGGAGACTGCGGGTGACGTGACCACCGCTGACTGCAGTGACATTACCAACTTCAACCCAGAGGGCGGCCCTAATGTGAACCTCAGTCAGTGTGTCGTGAATGGGCAAACAGCAAGTGTGGGTCTGAGCAACGTTAGGAGGCTATCGAACAAACGTGGGGAACTGGAGGTTTTTGTTATGGCCCGTGGGCCTAAGGTTATAGCGCTGACTGAGACCTCGTCGCACGACGACGTTCTGGACAACGAGGTTGCTCTCAGGGGTGCCACATGTTTCATCCTGACCAAACTCGGATCAGAGGCGGTGGCGGTGTAATAATTTGCTTTAGAGACGGCATATCTGCCCATCTGCTTGTTCGTTACTGGAAGCCGCTAGGGCCTGGTGAGATACTCTGGTGCAAGGTGGAATTAGTTAGTAGCGGATCCATGGTTTTGGGACCTTTCTACAGGACATCTGCTGCAGAACCACCGGAAATCCTGGATTCCTTGAGGCGAGGGGATCTGACGGTCACCGTCTCTTCTTAGGTGACTTCAATGTGACCCACACTAACTGGTCTGCAATCTGCTTTAACAGCAGCTGGAAACTTTTCCAAAATCTGTTCACCACTGTATGTGATCTGGCGCTGTATCAACACGTATCTCAACCAACTTGCTTCCAAGGTGAGCAATCGTCCACTCTCGATCTGGTTCTCACTCCGCGGATGTCGGATGCCTCCAAGACTGGTATTCTACCACCTTTAGGTTCACAAGACCATGCTCTTCCGTACATACACTGGAGACGTGGCTTCCAAACATTGACTAGCTTAAGCTGCGGGCCAAATCTTGGGGTACAAACCGCGAAGGTTTGAGAGACGCGTCGCGGACTATGGTCTGGGAATACGACGATCCTGAAAACGTGAATACAAGCTGGAGTCGTATGTGCGACGGGATCCTCTATTTGGTTGATCGCTTCGCACCACCCCACCGCCAGAACTCTCATGCACATGGTCCTCCGTGGTTTGATAGAGAACTTCGATGCCTGCTTCGCAAGGGAAATCGGGCACGGTAAAGGCATCGGGAGACCGGCAAAGAGTGTACTGTTTATAGATGGGTACGGAATCATTTTTCAAATAGGAAGGCAATCAAGCGAAGCAGTTTTGAGGAGAGGCCGACTGTATCAAGGCACCCAAACCGCTGCACGCGTATCCCAAGAGCCTCACGAGAGCTACGCCGGGCATACCAGCCTTGGTTCAGACTGGATCATCGCTGACTCTGACCAGGCTAAGGCTGATGTCCTGGCACAGCATCATGCGTCAGTGTACAAAACGGATCCTGCAACAACCCTTTCGTCTGGTCCGCCATCCGTCAAAGTGCCTTGCTATTTCCGTGTGTACGAAATTACGGCGAAACTACGATCTCTCAATTCTCACCAGTCAGCCGGCCACGATGGGATTCAGCTTGGTGTTAGGTGAACTCACCGACAGCCTTGCCCCACCAATCACCGGGTTGTTGAACACCTCGCTGGCAGCAGGGCAACTACCGCATTACTGGAGAGCCGCTATTATTGTTCCGTTGTCCAAAGGTGGTGGCAAAACTGCTGCTGTCAGTTACCGTCCCGTGAGTCTAACTTGTGCCGTCCTCAAGGCCACTGAACGTCCCATAACAAACGAGAGCGCATCCTCGTCTCACTTTTTATTCGGGTCCCTGTGGACAAGGGTAACACTGACCCGTCAGCCTGGAACGATGATTCCAACGGCCCTCGGCTGGACATTCCGGGTACATATCTTGGTCTGAGACTCAAGATGGTTTGTACCTGACCTAATGAGGATATCTACCCTTCCCCAAAGACAGTCGTTTTCCTTATCCCCTCTATGGATTGTGAATGCATAAGTTACTAATCTGGTTGCATGATCTTCTCTGAGAAGCCAAGCCTCACTATTGACGGCTACTGAGGCGTCGTGCTTCCAAGAGATTTTTGAGAGTTTCGTTTATTTATTTCGAACACAACCTCGTTCGCTCCAAAGTCATCCCTTTTTTCAAACACGCCTGGTTCTAGGACGCAGCACCCGAGATGGCCATTAGTTTTCTGAAGTACTCACGACCTCCAGGTTTGTGAGGGTCGCGTGACCTCCTGACTGCTTGCCTCACTTCTAGTTTTCATCTTCCAGAACGTCCTCAGGGACTGCCCTTCCCTGGGACTTCAGTGGCTTGCCTAGCGCCCTTGGTGCTTTACCCCGAAGGCCACGCTCAGCTTTCTGTTGTCCTTGGCTTTTCGCTAGTGCCGTTGCAGGTTTATCCAGGGTTCTACCCTAATTTCTTCTGTGTTCGCCTGGTGCAAGGTGGTATCGGCTTCTAGGTTGTGGGATACCATTGCAGTCCTAGCCAGCAGCATACCCTGGTATGCCCATTAGTAAACACGACAAGAATTCGGCTCTCGTTACTGATGCTCATTCTGGCGAACGAAGACTTCCATCTCCCTATTTTGTGCATTCTTTTCAATGGAACGGGATGGGAAGCAACTCCGATGGGCAGCATATCCTGTATCCGCCTCCTGTCTATGTCTAAGATTCTAGCATGAACGGCTCATCCCGATTAAAAACCCGCAGCCTTCGAATCGCTATCTTTCCCATTGACTGCACTCACCTTTGTAGGTCCATCAGTTGAACTTCTAAGGTCCGATAACTAGGTTCCCTTTTGTCCGAGGCTTTGTCCGTCACCATTTTTGTTTAAAATTCATTCTGTGCTTTTTCTTCTTCGACTTTTGGGTCAGTCACCCATCAGTAGCAGCTCGCCTTACGGTGGTGCAGGCAGCTGAAACAGGTCAACCACCCGTACGGCTCTTAACTGCTTCAACAATTTTTTCTGGGGTTATGCAAGGACCTCTGCACAAGAATTCGATTATGCATTACGAGGCGGCGTCTTATATCCAGCGCCTCTACCTTTCTCAGGAGGGAGCTGGAGCCCACTGTACCCATCAAAAAGCCCAAGTTCTGGTCGGGATAAAGCCTGACCAATGATTCAATGCTCGATTCACCGACTTATAATCATCACTCGTTCTGGATATCACCTTGAAACCTCAAAGCAACTCGTAGCTCAAATCAATGCAGAACCCAAATCAAGAACAAGATAGCTCTGCAAATTCTACGGTACCATTAGCGAGCAACAATATAAGTACAAACACGATCATACCTTTGACAGTGAGCCCGAGTCACCATCCAGCCAAAGAGGTGGGCAAAAATGGGAGAAAATTCTGTAAAAAAGGGAGCAGTTGGCCAAAAAAGAGTAAATAGTGCTTACCTGTCCCGAAGTCCAAACAAATAGGACAAGTTCTTCACGCCTAATCAGGCCCAAAAACAATTTCCTGAGCGTGGCAGCCAAAAATCAGCGTAAACGAGCTGAACGTCTACGATCAGTCGACGTAAGCGGGAAAGTGGAACCGAGGAGTAGTAAAACAAAACTGTTAAATCAGCGCGACTCACCACTGTACCAACTGTCCGCGAAGTAATTTCAGTAAGAAATCACGACCACAAAAAGTAAATGGAGGAGTATCAAGCGTAGATTAATTGTCGACCACAAACCAGTGTCAGTATGAGTAAGGTTGGAGAAAGCTGTCCTAAATTGGTCGTAAAGTATATGAATGTGAGCAGAAGAGGAGTTTTTCGATCAACTCGAATGCCGCACCAGCCGCCAAAATTCCTTCCAGTCATTAACTGCAGTTTCAGACAGTAACCGGTTCTGGCTCCCCGTTCCTGCTTGCTCCTCCGAAACTCCGGAGTTCACAGGACTTACGGCAGTACGCCTGCTACCCCCTCCCCTTGGGATATACGAGGACTTACAGCAGTAGACCAGCATGTAACACACGTTTGAGCAATGCGTGGCCAAATTCGCAACGGATCCCGAAAGCAAAAGGCTATCATCCGTGATATTCTACGATACTAGATTATTGAATGAACAATGACGCCAAACGGGTACAAACCTCAATAATGCCATCACAAGGACTCAAAAACGAGAACCGAGTTGCGACTTGCGAGAGGAAAGCACGTGCGTCACGCAGGTCCAGAACAAGGATATTGCAAAGTAGCGCTCTGGGCGCGAACAAACAACAATTGATCCATATAGACAAACAGTTCTTAAAGATACGTCAATAGTGCAAGCAAGTGAGTGGTGTTAAAAAAAACACTGAACAGTAAAGGTTTTAGGGGGATTTTCCACGACCGGTCGTTACACCGCATACCCCCTAGCCAAGACCCCGGCTTCTAGTTGGCATCTTCTAACAGGCGAATTTTCCTTACATCTCTCCGTTGCCCCGTTTCGCCGGTGCGGACCAATTCCATCCGTACGAGTTAATGTGCATCAACTTTCACGTCTTCAATTATCACCATGGGCCACTTGTCTCTCGCAAAGGTCTCTGGGGCAACTAGCATGACATCGCCTTTTCTAAGATTTCTTAGTCTTGAAAGCCATTCCTGTTGCCTGGAGAGTCTGGACGTATTCCCTCACCCATCGACGCCAAAAGTTATTCGCGGAGTGGCTGGCCTGCTTCCAGAGTGTACAGTAGCTTTCTCTCGTGTTTGCACTATCCAGTATGCCACAATCACCACTCAAGAGTAGTATACTGCTCGGGGTGACAGCCAGTCTGCTACGGTCATCGGACGAAAGAGGGACCATTGGTCGGTTGTTCAATATCCTCTCAACATTAATAGAGCAAGAATGTAACGTCTCCTCATTCATTATCTGTGCCTTAGAAACTACAGATATTAACCTGCTTACTGAACTGACCATTCCCTTCGGAAGCTTCAGCTGACCCTTAAGCTTGGCAACTGCACCCACGAAATTCGACCCGTTGTCGCTACAGATTTCTGTTGGTGTTCCACGTCGACCAACAAAGCGGACGACAGAGAAAATGAACGAATCAGTGCCTAAGCTAGCTGTCATTTCCGAAGGAGTAGCTCGAGTGTGTAGACAAGCGAATAAGTATCCATACCTTTTTCTTACCCTCGGCCCCTACGAACGAGTGTGGGACCAAAGTAATCTATTCCGATCAAACCGAACCAATTCCGCCCTCTTTCTACACGACGGGGAGGAAGAAGAGTCATCAACTGCTGAACGGCGACAGCGGCCAGCCCACTGCAAGTTAAATGTCGTCCTCTCACCCTTTTACCTGCGCCCATTCCATCGATGGTCCAGTACCTCCTGTGGATTTCAGTCAGCACTTGCGCGGTGCCACTATGTGCCTCTCTGCTATGGTGGTGTCTGATATTGAGTTCTATCACCTGATGCAAGCTCTGCAAAATAGCTGGGCTTTTAAAGGCATTTGGATATTCAGCGTAATTTGGTCGTCCACCAAAGCACAAAAGGTCTCGCTGTACTATCGGGCATAGATTTCTTAAGGAGCTCAAGGCTTCCTTGCATAGCTCTTCCGTAAGCGGTCCTGGCTGTGGAAATTCTCCGAATGACTCCCTTTGATCTATTGTCATCACCTTAAACCTGGCCATCTGTATGTCTTCGGCGAACAGGTTGCCCACATTCAGCAGCCCCTTGCTCAGGAACATAACTCGAATATAGGAAGTAAACCGGATGAGCCAAGCGACAGCCTTTAGGAGCTTGGACCAATCAGAATATTAGGAAAACTTGAGGGTGATTCCAGTGTGTGTGGCCGTGTTCACCAAAGCCGGCCCTTTCTTAGCCTCCACACCATCTGGTGGGACCAACAATACAGCTCCTGGTAGACTATAATCATTCAAAGGTGAGGGTCCTTTCAATCAAATCTTCAGTTCCTTTTCGGTTGAAATCCCTCTTGAAGCTAGATCAGCAATATTATCTTCTGATCGCACGCGTAGCCATTGGGAAACAGTAATTATCTGATGGATAATAGTCTTCCGATTCGCTATAGAGGTATTATAACGCGTACCGGTGTTCTCTATGTAGTACCTGACAATCATCGAGTCCGTCCAAAAATAAGCTCCACCGAAACAATTTGGCAAGCTTTTTAACATCTCACTCAATCGAACTCCTAAGAACGCTGATGGCGACACAAACCTCTGGATAGTAACGGTTTTATAGGCGCTATTTGCGACTTACTAAGCAGAAGCACACAGTCTGGGGTCCTGTCCACGGGAATTCGCCGCGCGTATGTCGCTGCACCGTATTCGGTTTCTGAAGCATCACAGAATATATGCAACTCCATGCATCCTATTCCTCGTTGGGTCTCCTCAGTTATGCTTCTCGGTACTCTTATTTTACTGCCGTGGTTCATAAATGATGCACAACTATTCGGCAACACGGTATCTGCTGGACTGAGTGGGCTGTCCCAACCTAATTTTGACCTGCATAACCTCTGCAACAACAGCTTGGCCGGGAGACAACGGGGATACAGGCCCAAGTGGGTCAAACGAAGAACTGACGTTCGACAGTATGCATCTTCTTGCCAAAGGCCTATCAAGCGACTGGAATTGGAAGGTAAATTCGTCCATGACTTATCCCACTGAAAGCCCAGTGCCCTCTGACCGGTGGCTTTCTGCTGAGGAAGTCGAGCGGAGTTGGCATTTTATTCAGGGTCCGGAGATGAAGCCATAAACTTCCGTGAGTAGGATACCCATTTCCGCTGCTTGAAACCAGCTTTCATGAATAACGTAGTTATCCCTGTCACAAAAGAAGTGGCCTTAGCGCTCGTTGAAAAAGGTGTGAGGCAATCATCGACATAAAACTTGCTTTCTACGGCTTTCAAGACCGACGGCTCATAACCTACTCCAAAATCCGCCGCGGCTCTGCATGAAGCGGAGTTAGCGCTAAAGGGTGAGGAAGTAGCCCCAAAGTGATGGGCTGTCATCTGGCATTCTTCCAGCACCAGTGACAGGCTTTTTGTGGCCACCAGAGGAACCACAAGGCGCTCCTGTCCCTTTCGGACAACTTTACTTGCACTAACGCTTCTTCTATATCCGCTGAAGCGGCCACGTTTTCCTTGCGGAACCGCGAACGTATACCCCCAATATCAGCCATAGCATCACGGCCTTGATGAAGCATATCACTGAGTGACCGTTCCTCACGTTTGGCTGCGCAACCCAGGACAGTACGCCACTACTTCGGCTTCTTTGGGTTTAAGACATCACGGTGTGGTAAGTACCATAATTTTCTGTGGTCACGACTCATTTGATCCGACGGCACATTTATCGCGTATTCCTTGGATATGGTTTGATTCATCGCTTTAGAGTACCTCATCCACAGGTCCTTGCCGTTTGCCAGGCGACGTTTCAAACTGTGCAACCTCTTTCGCGCAGACTCTGGGTTCCCCAACCCTGCATCTACATCCTTCCCCCGCGGTGGAGGAAACTTGGTGCCCCTGTATATGCCGCTTCGCGGACTGGACGAGTTTTATGACTTCTGCTTCCTCTATCGAAACACTCTTGACCATCAGCTACACGTCCCGAAACTCCTCATCATACATCCCTTGCATTTCTTCCCTAAAGGAGAGGATTCGCTTCGGGTCGCCCAGTTCACCGGTGAGGGCTGATAATTTTTGAAGGTGGTCGGACCAAATACCGCCTAGCCAAACGGTGAACGAACTGCATAGGGATGTTCACGACCGCCTAGTCTCTCATCTAAAACCTAATGAGCCCCGGGCACATCACATCCGATAAGCAATGCCACATCAGCATTTAAGGCATCCATAGGTGGGCCCTACAAGGGAGACCACTTCCTATACTCGCCATCGGAACTGGGATTGGGCACGGGCAATGACCCAATAACAACAGCTTGCTCTATGTTGACTGAATTGGTGCCATTCAGTGCGATCAATTCGAACGAGTCAGTGACAGCGTTGGTTGTTTTGGATCCCTCCAGGTTCTTAATTGTCAACTGGTGGTCTAGAAAACATAAACCCAGACACTTTATGAGCTCTGTCCAAATGAGCGTAGTGTCGGATCCATTGTCGGGAAAAGCTTATCCGACAACCCCCATCTCACTGGCCTTAATTCCGACAGGCAGCAGCCCAAGGTATATGTCATTATCCTGAATCCTGGTTACTCCACAGTTATTCTCACTCGCCTTGGGTGGTACTGGGCGCTTTATTATAGCCCTAAGGAGTGGTTGATGATGCCGGCCGCCACAGCCTCCAATAAAACAGACGGTTTTTGAACTGCAATCACCTGCTCCACGTCTTCCTTTCATACATATGAAGCACAACCCCCTTTTTCGGGCTTCAGTCCATCTAGCAGGTACGTCTTAAGCTAAAACTTTTGGCATAGCACTATTCCGTGGTTCCCGTCACATACTGAGGTTGCTCATTGTCCTGCCGCATTGTGCTTGTGGACCAACTACGTCCAGATTGACGTGGACATGGGTTGCAAATGGCTTGGTTCGCCCTGCCGGCAGTATTAGTTCGGCTTGCCAGTTGTCCGAAGCGACTACGAGCGATCCTGGCAGTGGCGGACACGAATTCCACTAGTATACTAACAGTTGGCTCTCGACCGTTTTACTTTAACCGATCAAATCTACCAGCCCGTTTATTCTGTAGGGTGGGCGGAAGACCACAAACTGCATGTTCAAGGGTGGCCAGCCGGCTGAGATAGGATATAACAGTAATTCAATACATCGTGTGAAATTCCCACGCAGTTTTCTTTTCTCACTCACGTTACCGCAATCAGCTTGTTATCTGGTCCTTCTTAACCGGTTCAACCTATACTTCTTCCCTTCGTTTCATATGCTGAACCCGGTTACATTGCCTCGGGTTACCTACCGTCTTCCTATGAGTGCGCTTATACGGCAGACCAATTTTCCATTCCAGTCGACCCAGGGGCATTCGAGTTTCGAGCGTCATGTGTGCCCGACCTTGTATGTCGTGCCTGCCTCTGTTCTTTGTTCGCTTTCTCACTCGCACTGCACGAATGACCTTTGTACTTTCCTTCCATGCTAGAGATCACGCCACGCCTGCGTGGGGGTCTAGGTCAAGCGTGATTGCTATTATCTTGGTTTGTCTCTGATTCAATTTCATAATCAAACCTGTCTCTCCGCCTATAGTACGCCTACCGCTATATCCCTGATTGGTCATTTGTTCTTCCTATAAAAGATGAGTTTCACTCCACTCCAATGGCCCGGTCCATTATTACTCGACGTACGTTCTCCAGCAGACCCTTCCGACGATTCGAAGTATGTTCCCGGACCCTTGTGACTGGCTTGCCCCACAAATTGAGGTGTGTTGCCTTTGATTCCAAAGATTGTTCTCTGAGGCAGACATAGTTCATCCACGCCCCTTATTCGATTTGAGCGTCGGGTTCGTGTTCTACGAGTCACTCATTCGCTGTAGAACGGTTTAGTTACAGTACTCAATTTCTCGGCGACTCCGGTGTTCCACTCAACTTGGTGAATGGATCCATTGACTGATTGCAGTACTCATATTTGGCCCATCCAGTGGTGTACACTTAACTCGGCGGGTGGATCCAACCGGCAGCCGACAGTACCCATTCTGGACGGGTACTCAGTTTGACATCCATCCATTTGCGCCGCTCCAGTAAAGTACTGAAATCGGCGGAGTAACAAACATGTCAGCCGCCACCAACTGGTATCCTCCGCTTCAGTTTACACTCCATCCAATCCTTGAAGACTCTCGGTTAGTTGCCAAAATAATGCCGATGACCAGAAGTCGGTTCAAACCTCAGGACGACAATTACAGTGAAGCCCCGTCTAACACTGCTTCACGCCATGGTTCTGGGCGTAGGTGCAGTCCTGTAGCTAGCTTTGCTCGTTCGAACCTGCCGGGGGCTCAGGTTAGAGAAAGACAGGTACGACGGCAGCTAGAGTTAGAACTAAAGGAACAAGAATTCAGAAGTTCGAGGGAGCTTTTCAGGGTTCAAAATGAAGTAGAAATGGATACGGAAGAGCAGCTCGAAGAACGGAACCCGCTATTATCAGCCGAGATTTCTCGGGTAGAGAACTACGTAGAGGCTTGCTGCACAAGCAACACGCTGGGGGCGGCAGTGGCAGGGCTCATTACTAATGGACCAGAGGAATCCTGCCGAAGGACACCACCTGCCTTCGATAATCCTGTATTGGCTAACAGTTACATTCAAGTCGTCTAACATCACACTGATAATGGGCACTTCGAGTTAGTCCCAGACGACCTCCCAACAGACGGCGAAGACCTACAGTGGTATCTACCTCACCGCCCAGTTCTGAACAAGGCAAAGCCAGGTGAAGTGGGGATCGTTTTCGACTGCTCTGCACAATTCCACCGAGGGTCGCTAGATGATAGGTTCTATCAAGGGCCGGATCTTACCGCAAATATTGTGGGGATGTTGTTAAGGTTTCGATGGGGAGCCGTCGCAGTTGCGGCCCTCATCAAAGAGAAGTTCGTGCATGTTAACAGGCCGATATCCGACAGGGGCCATTCAGCTTCTTTTGGTGAACAAACAACGACTGCCGTAGGCCATCAGTGGAATATTGGATGGAGTCCCATCCACTCGTAGACAGTTCTTCCCCCTTCTGTGCAAACTTTGCTCTACGACGGACCGGAGGTATTTTTAAATCACTGTACAAAGACTCCACCAAACTTGCAACAAATAGGAATCTCTAAATGGAAAACTGTATAAATGCTCTCCTGAACGATAGAGGAAAGGTGGAGTCCGTGCAACAGGTGCCCGAACAATTGCTGAGATCCGGGTTTTGGCTCAGTAAACGGATGTCAAACAAACGAGGCCTGCTCGGTATAGTTCCGGATCCCGAACGAACAGCACCAACAGTCGTATGAGGAATTAGTCCACTGCCTACACCACGTTCTCTGGGACAGAATTGAGTATTGGAGACAGATAGCCTTTGCATGGGCGTGGAACGTAATGCACGCATTCACCATATCTTGATTTACAAAGAGGGGCGAAAGAAACTATCACGCCCTGGAGCGGAATAAAGTTGCTGAACCCATGAATCAAAGGGAAGGTTTTATTTTCCTTACTGCACCAGAGCAACGGAAACACTGGTGGGGCCGGGGAGGGGGGGATAGAAACAAAGGGAAAAAAGGAGGAACGCGAAGTACTGTACACTAAAACGGCGGTTTTTCCTTTGCTTTCCCTACGTCAGTTCCTTGGCAGAGCATGCCAGACAAGTCAAACACCGCCTCGCGGAGAGTGATGAAGCGAACCAGCGATGGAACTCTAAGATGAGAGGTCCGCAATGGCTTCAGGTTGGACGGACATCTCGAGTGAATCATGGAGCAAAGGTCACAAGTAACGGCCCGTGTTCCACAGGTGCCTCGCTTTCCCTGCTGAAGTGTAAGAAAGAGCCTAGGGGCCGGGAAGTGGCTATGCAGCGAGAACCCTGACTGAACTGTTTGAGGCGACCGTACTACGTGGGAATTTCGGAGCCAGTGTAACGGTAATTGAGTACACAGTGTGAAATTCCCACGCAGTATCCTTTTTTCACTCACTTGAATCTAATCAGCTCCTTATCCGGCCCTTCTAAGAAAGCTCAATGGAGGCCGTACAGTTCGCATTTAGTGAGCGGTTGTTGGAGGGGTTCTGACCTGGGGACTGAATTGAAAGGTGTATTTTCATAATACTGCACAATGAAGACAGATATATTCGCAGGCTGCGCAGCTATGTGACTTCTAGACTCAATATCTATCTCCCTTTCATATAACTTGAAGGTGAAGAATATGCAAGTAACGGTTTAGCAACTCTGCGTTGCACATTCTCAATTGCTAATCCATTAGTCAGCAGCACGTTAGAGAAGACAACAGCCTCATATTTCAAGATTCGCCTAACGTGATTCCTAAAAACTCTGGGCTGGCTCTCCGGAAGGCCGAAGGTCCTGTTGATCAGACCAACTAACAGTCTAGCTTTAGCAGCCAGCAAGGCTGGATGTTCAGAGAAACTAAACAAACGCTGATGTTGTGGTCCAACACCCTTTACTTCCAGGCAGTGAGGGATGAACTCATCAATCATCCTAAATGTTTCTGCAAGAGCTTCAGATTTATAAATGGGGATGCAACTTTAAGCTGCGGAGAATTTCATCAGTCATTGACTGCCCCAAAAATCTGGCGACAGTAAATCGCTTGTTCTGTCAGCAATGGTAGAAGCTGAAGGCTAGATTCAAAAAAGCACATAATTTCAACGTCGTCTGCAGAAAAGGATGCAGCTCCTTGTTTATTGATGTTGAAAATATCGTCTTCATGCATAAGGAAAGGTAAGGGACCTGGTTCGCTACCCTAAATAACTCCACTAGTTACTGGTCGAGGTGAAGATAAACTATCGCCAAAGTCCACCATCCGTTTTCGGGACGTTAGATATGTGGAAAAACAACTCAGAATAAGGGTAACAATTCCATAGATTTTCATCTTTCATCACCTCACTCAAGTGACACACGATCTCTTTTAAAGAAAGCTCGGTTGAACAAAGTTAACTAGATTAGCCTTCAAAAGACGAGTTATTAGCTTTTTTAACCAATCATCCCAACTACAGGACTGTGGTCCACTGGTCGACAATTAATTAGGCCTTGTCATGAAACTTTCCTAGGAATGGGATGCAAACCAATGTTTTTCGATGAGACTGGACGGTGCTTCTACTCACGGACGAACTGAAAAACCTTTGGAGATGAAATTGGGACACCGGTTCCGCCTAAACGGAAGGCAGTTGTTGGCACGATATCTGACCCGAGGCGGTATGATCACTTAGTTTTAGTCGGCTTTGCTGCCAGGTCGTTTGGGTGAAATGGAACATCTGGGAACCGTTCGGATGCCGACGTCTAAAGGTGATGTAGGAGTGGGGAGTCATTGGCCGTTAGAGAAAAGGCGAAATAGGTACTCAGCCACTTTGGGAGTCGGTGGACAACTGTTCTCATATGTAGTCCTTGAGATAGAAGAATGGCAACGACCGTTTCTTGGTTTCCTCAACTTGGAAAAGAGTTCGGTCCTTTTGGGGTGATTCAGCGCCCTTGTTGTCTGAAGTTTACTGTGAGAAGTTTCAACCAACTTTACCGAGTGAGATAAACGACTCGTACGCAAGAAAAACGGAGCGTTTCTGGACTCATGGAATTTCCGTCATAGAGCAGGAAGCTATTTTTAACCCCAAAACACCGCTTTATGACCTCCAGGTAGCCCTCAATTTGGGGTGATTAAGTCGAGGCGTGCGTTCAACGTAGGAGTAAGCCGCTCTACTGTAGTGCGCAAATCGTCAGTTGATGAAGTGAGGGTAAGTAGTTCCACCCTTCTCGGGCGGTTGGTTCTTGAAGGGTCTGTTTTGGCGATGAAAACTCACACCTTACCGGTAAATGGTCGCTTCTCGGGAAGCCGTTCTCGACCGGAGAGTGTAGGCGAGGTGGGCCCAGTACAGAAATGGGTCAAGAATGTTGCTGCCTCTGGTTGTGCACACCATCAGCCGAGTCCATCCCCCTGAGCGAAGTTTGTCAACAAGAGGAGTGGGTGTTGTGGGGCATCCAAAGTGGACCAAAGGATGCCTTGTGCGTTAAGGTCACCGGCAGCGAGTTTGGGGGGTGGACTGTTTGACGCGTCTATGATAGGCACAAATTCATTTCGGTTAGCGCTGGGAGGGCAGCAGATGCACCTAAAGATGAAGTTGGAGCATCCTGTTGTAAACTGCAGCCAAACTGAATCCGGCAAGTTGCCCAGTATGGGGTATTGATGTATGGTCTCTTATACTACTTGCCTTGAGTGTACAGTCCAGCCCCCCTATTGCTGTGTTAGTCTGTTTTTCCTAAAGGCTTCATACCTGGTGATAATAACATGCTAGTTTGGAGTGTCATCTGGCAAACAGGTTTTAGTAAGTAAAGTAAGATCATAATGAGAAGTGAGCAGTAACATACGCAGCATTCGCTTCCTGTTCACCATTGAGTTCGCATTCAACTCCAATAGGGGGAGCCGTTTAGTGGAGTCAAGACTCTCTTCAGAAACCTAATAGGATTCCGGCTTACCGTTCTGTGAGGTAGGATCGGATGACGTCATCAGTGTAGCTAGAGACAGTGTAGTCGGTAAAGTGGGCGAACAAATATGGTGCTATATGGATGGTGGGATAATCTGAGAAGGCACATCCGGCGAGGTAGTCAGCTCGGCTGTTAGGTTGGAATGAGTACAGCCAGTAATGATTGTCGCCGTTAGATTGGAAGGAGACTGGCGGTTTGTAAGCCTAATCTACGCTAAACAAAGCCGTGAAACATCAATGACGAGGGCCTTGCTGCTGGTAGAGACTTAAGGCTGTGGCCTAGAAATATGAGGAGAGATAGACAACGGTTATCAGGTGGGAGAGAAGAAGGGAGTAAAAAAAATCAAGTGCACTGAGACGTTCCTTAATACGGACGGTAGCACAGGTGCCCCCTTTGCTTCAGTAAGTTGATGGGCTGTAATCCAGCAGAGGAATGTAGACTGGAAGTGGGGCATAGGGGTGATGGCTAGCGCAGCAATTTGGAGGTCGCAAGTACTGCTATAGGTGGCCCGTGGTAGGAAGGGGTCCAGGGTGGGCGAGATATGTGAACGACAAAAGCAGGCTGTTTATGGGGAAAAGTATTTGTAACGTTACGACAGAGTTTATGTAGAACTCTGAAGTATTCGTTTGCTATAGAGGGTGGCAGTAGTGGGACAGCATGGAAGCTAGCTGCGGCAGTTTGATGATAAGGTGCAGAGAAAGAGTGACCGGGTGGCAGGCAAGGCGCAGCTAGCGGAAGGTGGGTTTGAGTTGGGAGGAAGGTGTTGAATAACTTTCGTCAGTCCAAAGTTGCACTCTGAAGTGCTTAGCTTGAGGTACTTGGCTGTGAGATGTGCCTTGAAAAGTGAATCAGATCTGGTGGTGGAGTCCACAGTGCGCATTCCACATAGTATTGATATTTTTCGCTGGTCTATGAGATGGTCGAGACACAGCTAATTTGAGCACAGGAGACTGACCAATGGCGATTGGAGCCGAGCGAAGAGATAAACCGGGAAGATACGAGGTACATCCGCTGATGGAGTGAGTATTTCTGGATACGTTTAGTACACTGGTTGATCCATTCATATCGTCATCTGTCGTGGCTAATGCTTCGACCTATGGAGAGAGAGCTTGCTGGGTGTGAACCGTGTGTTTCTTGGTTTCTCGGGTAACGGTTGGCTGGGCGAGGTTTAAATGTATATTTCTAAATCAAAGTTGAACGCTTTGGAGAAAATGAAATCGAATTGGTGTTGCATATACCTTGAGCATCTTCAAGGTGCAGCCATACTGCGCCCTGCAAAAAGCAATTCACTAGACCAAAGATTTTGCCTAGTCGGGTTGTCCTGTGATCATGGAAAAGTCATCGAGTTTTAGTACTTTTTTCCGGGAGTCCGGAAGGAAGATAATAGAAAGAGTCAGTCCGAATGTGTCCCGACTAAAGATTAATAACCATCGGAGAAGGGTATACATGGACGGAGGATCCAGGAATTTGATGGGTCGAGGTGGAGCGCACAGGGCACTGCAATAGGTTTTGGAAGTGACCTGCTGGTTAACACCATGATCGTACGAATTGCCCGCAAATGAAGGCCGGTAGGGGGCGGTAAGACCATTTAAAAGAGAACGGCAAAATAGTTTTTCCCCCAAGTACGAAAGCGTAACGAGGCAAAGGCTGAAGGGCGTAGTACTAGACGACAGAGAAAGGATTTGGCACAAGAACTTAAACGAAAGAGCTGGAGTATATTTCTGATGAGAGAGAGTCGTCAATACTGGATTTTGAATTCAGCTATTGAGGTAAATCGGATGAAAGTACCAGAGCAAGCATGCCTGCAGGTTTGTAGGGGTGGGGGGGGTGGGGACCAAAAGACTGGGACCTTATACGGAAAGAAGGCAAGGTGGATCGGTAAAAAGTAAAAAGGCCCAGAGGTGGAGGTGACTGTGCTGCCATGGGACAGGAGCAAGCATGGTAAAACTTCAAAAAATTAAAAGATGCAAGGTTCAGTAATTAGACGAAGATTGAATCAAGAGCTACCAGAATGAAGGAAAGAAGTTGCTGCGGGAAGTGTTGAAACCGATAAACCATTATGATAGTTAGCGAGTAAACCGACCAGCACCATGCTTGGGCTGTGGCCGGCAAGATGAAAAAGCCGGTATAACTCTGTAACGTAAAAGCTGCGACATCCAGTAATGAAAATGGGGCCATACTTTGGGTTGGCCTCCCGTGCAAAAGCAACTCTTGCATGGAATCGTAGAACATAAGATGGGGAACAATGTACGGGAACAGAGTGACGACGCAACTAGAGGTTAAGTTCAGTTAATGGGGCAAGGCAGGTGAAAATATTGAGACAAAATTCGTTGTCAAGGTTTACTGAGGAGTTGGTAAAAGTCTACGTAGTTGAATCCGTTGTCAGAGGGATGCAAACGGAGGCGAACGTCAAGAATCTTTTGGATGGTTACCACGTTTTGGGCTAATCGGTTGAAGAAGATATGGCTTAATCTAGAATAGCAGGCACTTGGTCTTCTCGAGTAACCTTGTTGCCGAGATGTCCGAGTTCCGCTTTTCGAGGTTCATATTCCTTGGGTCTGTTCTCTATTCGGTGTCCGAACAAAAGCTGAAAAGGTGGCGTCAGACTTGGAGGCCTTCATCGAAGCTGGACCACGCAATTAGCAGATCGACGATTTGGATGTGAGCATCTTCCAGGTCGCACCTAATGCTGTCAAAAGACTTCTGCATTTTCTGATCAGCACTTCACAAACCTAGTGGCATATTTGTGGACTTGAACTGAGCAAAGGGAGTCTTAGTAGCAGTTTCCTCGACACCTTCATTAGCAGCTAGGACCTGAAGATACACTTGCACCGAACCGATCCTAGAAAGTACAGTTATGCCGTGAGGAAATGTCGTGATATCGTGTCTGCGGGGTATCGGATAGCCAATGCAAAAGGTAACCTAGTTCAGCGTGCGAAATTCGCCACATCACCATCCTCCCTGGAAACAATTTGCAGAGTTGAGCCCCATGGACTGTGTGAAAAAGACAACGTACCTTCAGAAACTAGTGTCGCACTCAGGTTTGGTAAAAGCCAAGATTTATGGTTTCAACCGAAGAGGTCTTGCCACGGGCGGTGATCTGTTAGTGACCATGTTGCAGCCGTATCTATTGTTGAATGGTTTTGTCAAAATGAGGAATCTGATAAATGAAAACTGAAAATCATGAGGAATTTCGGAAAAAAACCCGTGATTTGGCCCAGACCTATTTGATCAGCGAGAAATTTCAAGTTAATTTCCGATGAACGATGGATAGGCTGCGGCCTACGTGAGCCGTCAAGTAATATGTAGTTTTGCGGAAAATCTACTCCCAGTGTGCCTTGTGAAAGGCCTCGTGGATGAAAGCCCACAGATACAATTGTCGTGGTCCCTGGTTGACCACAAGTTGTCGCCTGCTGCATTTTGAGGTGGAAAAACCATTCACCACAGAAAACCGAGGCAGGGAAGCTAGTGGCTTGTACTCCCCGACCCGCAGGACGGAGACTCGGGATTCAGCGAAAGTCAAAGGAACCACACTGCGAGCAGTGCGTAGCCAATTTACAAGAATCTCAAAACCAGAATAAGATTGGCTCGTAATTTCTGTGGTAAGAAATTGAAAATCACAAAATTATGAATTAATACAACCTTCATGTATTCAGCCGAGTAGGCTTGACAGTAAAATCCAGAGGTCCAACGTGCCGTGGTTCAAGCAAGACAGTTAGAAACGGCTCAAGGTCAAATTCAAATGCCTCACACGAAAAAGCAAACGTGGAGGAGTGTTGTGTATGGACGAGCTTGGCAACGCAACATCAAATACAGTTATATCTACGACGCAGGTGAAATTTTCGGCGGGAATGCCAGTGTTATTCGTTTGCACGCATTAACAAATGGGAACCTAGCCTCAGCGCTTAAATGGCGCTCATGATACAAACGGCCAGCCTGGGACGGGTTTTCGGCTAAAGCAGCCGCTTGCAATCGCCCGGGGTGGCATGTTCCGCAGCTTATGGCGTGGTTCGCTTAGTCTGTTGCCGGCCGGTCCAAAACTCTGCGAAGCAAGCGGAAGCCACCGGTAGACTCTTCTGGCTTAGATGGCTCTCGTGGAACCCGGTCACAAAGAACTTTCCGTCGGCTGCGTGGTCTACCAGGGGAGTAGGAACAATCACCTTCCCATTAAAAGACAGTAGGAGATGGACGGATTGAAAATGCTGAGTCCTGACCGCTCATTCGTCCGGGTTGACACTCCCACGATGGTACTGTCATGTGGCGATGGATAATTTTACCCCAATGTTAACATTTGCAACAATCTTGTCAGTCAAGGAGGCTGCCCGTTTCTAAGACAAATTCTTGAGGAGGGCGGTGAAAGTAGTCTGGTTATGAAAAAGTAAAGAACCCAATGACAATTCCTTAGCCTTCTCTGAATCCTTATCGAGGGGCCTTGCCAGGAATCGGTGAGCCTTTTGGCGGCTCGGTTTTATATCACATATGGGGTGCAGGGCTCGTGGCTGAAGCAAGCTTTGCTCTCCGAAGGGTGGCAATTAAAGGAACGCAGCTTCCTTGATGCTCCAAAGAAGGGTTTAGAACTGAATCCATTGCCGGAGTGGTGGCATCGGCAAAAACTACCCCCAATCTAGGAAATCCTCTGGCTTTGACGAAGGATCCCGCGAGATGTGAAGTGCAGCTCCAAGTCTGTAAACGGAATCTCTCGGGGTCAGGAGGGGTCGACTCCACCGGTTTGAACAAAACGGCGGATGATGTGAGACCTGCCTGCAGCCGAGTGGTATTCCTTTTCGGTCCACCAGCGGGTAAATCCCCAAAAGGCGCTAGGTTTTACTGCAGTGCGCGATAACTCATGTCAATTTCGGGGAATTGTTCAGCTCGCGATAACTGGCAAAAGTAGAACTGACGTTGCTGCTGTTGTAACAGCCGATTTTTATAATTATTAGTGCGTCGTGTAATGGTTGGTACTAGGTGGGTCTTGATAATGATCAATGTGCAATAAGTTGAGGATGAGTTTGGGCCCAGGTGATATATGGAAGTAAGGGTTGCGGGTTGATGCGTCTAACGACGGAACGATGCCATATTCTTGGAAATAATGCGTCCAACATGGCTTACTACCCTTGAAATTGAAGAGACAAAGCACCTTACGCTGTTTACCCGACATCGGATAAGGAGCAGTCTGGACTGCCGTATTCCTGAACGGAGCCATAAGTGAATGCAAGCCAGTTAAGATGACCATAGCCATGTGAATTATAACCGCCATGGTGCGCCGGGAAACCCCATTCCCCTAAAGGATATGTAAAGAAAAATGCTGGTTCATTTCCTTATTGTGCAGGAGCTTACTTTCTAACTGCTAAAGCATGCGTACACGGCTCTAGATGAAACCTGGGGACTTCCAGGTCCTAACTTATCAACGTAGGGACGCGTGAATAATGTATGCAGTACACGGAAGTGGTTGACGGTTTACGTAATTCCACCCCTCTGCAAGTCGGCCTATGGAGCGCGCAAAAAGCCGTGGGTTCCGACGTTATCCGTTAGTCAGTGAAAAGACGTTGTTATGGCTTAATTGTTATTTGTTCTAACAAAAAGATATTACGAGCTACGTTGGACACCGTTGTCGGGAGCAGCTGCTGGAACTTCTCATCAGATACCGTCAGTCATACATAAAAAGGAACGTACGAATATTATCAGGAACGAATTAACGGAAACGGATAAAAATGTCAATGGACGGTATATTGTAATGAAGTAAATATAACATAGATGACAGAAATGATATGATAAGGAGACATAAAATGAACACAAACTTATATGAATCGAACCTTGTAAACAACGAAATGAAGCCATATATGACATCATAAATATATATATGATTCACATGAGTGTCTACAATAAAGAAAGACAACAGTCATTCCAGCATTTGCCTGTTGCATCTCACGCCATAAGGATAGCCTAAGCCTTTGTACACCAGGATCTATATTTTAATTTGATTTTACACAAGCAAGCTGTGACATCTCCAGATCTCCTCGGCCAGAACCCCCTTAGAAAAAAACGACTTTGAAGACCCTTAGATCTAAATGAGGGGGTACCATGTGCCGGCCACCCTTGGCCAAACGAACTTCAGGTGGCGCCGATCACTAGGGAACTATGTAGCGATGTTACCATCCACCCGTGCCGCCAGTGGAGGAGAACCATGCACACGGAACTCAACGATAGCCTAGTCAACCCATAACTAGGTGTCCATGTCCCATTAAGTCTGGGGGCAAACATCACCTGAAATGGAAGAAAACGTTTGCCGTTAGTTGTAGTTGATTACGGATGTCGCTATTGTACATAAAGAATCTTCAAAGTGAAACGTACCTACATTTGGATAAACATTAGACGCGTACGTAGTCTTCCTCGTTGCTGTAGTTGATACACTGGAAGTGCATCCATCGGTCACATGTGCAGCACTGGACCCAGTTCGTATTCTCGTCAAGATCGATGGATGGGTGCTCCATGCGGCAAAAGCTGCACAACTCTCCTCTGACGGGGGAATACGCAACGTCCAGACGCATTCTTTTGTCCTTGTTCCTGTAAGCGGCTGGCGTTATAGTTCGGAACCAGCGGAACTGCGCTAGTTACCTTTTTTCCCCTATGATTTATGTATTCTTCCCATCAGTGTTCCTAATGTCAATGGCAGCCATCCTTTTGAAGACTTTATCAATTTATTTAATGTGCTGGGAGCAGGTTCTGAAGGTTGGATTGGCCGCATAACCTTGTGTGCAGTGATATGTTTCCCTAAATGCTGCGGCATTATACTGTCATCTGATAAATCAACAGTAGTCCCGGAGGACCCATCGTAACAACGGATGTCTATGTCCCTGTTGGAACCAATTAGTGCAGCCAGATTCCCCTACTGGGCAAACACTCCATGAACTTCCTGTATCCCAAACTGCCTAAAGGAGCCGCAATATCCCTAAAATCATCGTCACATAAAGCAACTCCTTACATGGGCCTACCACTGGTGCTTCCTGAACAACTTCCGGCTCCGTCGCCGGGGCCGGTATTTTTTTCCATGGGCCTCCATCCGGCAGGGCCCAAAGACCCTACGGCTGTCGTATTTGATGGCATCGCTTACCTTCAGGATGTGCCATCAGGCAAGTGGCCACTGTTTGTTGAAGCCACACGAACACTGCTGGTTAGCATCCATTGTAACACTGTCCGTGTGTGACCGCCTACACTGATGTGTGACCGCCTACACTGAATCACCCAGCAACCGTCCGTGGTGGCCACTGCGGTGAGCACATGATTACAAATGTGCTCCTCAACGGCGGAGCGCGCGCACAAACTAAGCCGACCAATGAAACCAGTATACTTCTGCACCCCTTCACTGGCCTGAAAAGAGCCCACCACCAGTAGACCCGGTCTATGGAGCCTACTTTCATCAAAGTTGTCCGTGCGCTTTATAATTCGAGCTAATACGTCAACTAACGACGACCTGTTAGATAGTCTTACTTTCAAATACCTGTTTTCTATCTCCGCCCCACTGGTAGTTAATAATCCTAGATTGACGACAGATCTGACAGCGTAACCTGCCCGCATTTTCTCAAAGGGCAACCATGCCCGATCGAGATAGTGCTTCGCAGCAATACATCGACCAGCTATGGCCACCTTGAATCTATCACACTGTTCCTTTGCGGAGGAATAAACTAAAATCTCATCCAAAGATACAGAACCCGTTTGCCATTTAACGACAAACCACTAAACTGAAAACAATGCTGTCTCATGTCTTGCAGTATATGAAACCGGCAAAGGACTACTGTTCGGTTAGGATAATGAACCCTGGAGGCATTATACTGTACCAAACTCCTATCTACGACTATCGTCTTAGCATTTAGAGAGCCTGGCAACCGGCCCCTCATTTCCCTGATGGCACTCCGATAACGTGCGACACTCTCGTTTGGGAGAGTGGCACAAAAAATAGACCTACCTAACACGCTTTCGTCTATAACCATTACGTGTCACAAAACGTAGCCTCCACAGTTCAGCTGACGAGTCGCATCAGCCAGAAACACTTCCCCAAACTAGTCCACCAACGGAACAATCGTTCATGGAATGAAGAATGCGTGTCGCACTAGCGGTTACCGGTATACCAGATGCGAGAAACCTTCACCGCTAACTAACTGCTTCACCTGCAGCGCACCTGTTCGGCTGTCCAAGTAAGCAGCCTTGGTTCTGATGGACTGCAAGTCTGCTGCCGTAAACGACCTCTTAAATTTCTCCCGAGCATGCGGGCAGACTTCCTGTGAGTTGTGGAATGCCTTCATCAACCCACCGGTGTGTGACTCTTGATCAGGAGTCAGATTTCTATTCTTAACATACAGCCGGTTGTTAAACAAGTGAAACCTATGGTTATGTCTCCAACTGTAAGGTACAACTTTGTACTGTGTCTCGACAGCCCGAACCATGACAAATGCTAGGAAGTGGATATTCTTGTATCTAAAATGTCAGTGAACAATTCAACCACGGTACTTACCTAGTCGCGGACGGCTGAAGGCGTCTGTTATGCACACAACAAAAGTTCACCCGATAACACGGGAACTACTTCGAGGATACGGCAGGGTGGGTGCGAACCCAATTTTCTGCACTAACGCCTGCATAAAAGTAGAAAGACGTCAAACTATTCCCTTGGCATACTAGAAAATCCTCCTCAAAAGTTTTGTAATAAGAGTAAGTTCCACGAACATTCCGACAGAAAATTTCGGTATCATCGACTATTGCACTGGAGGTCGCAGCCGAATCAGTAGTGGCTGCCGTGACAGCTAGCGAAGAAGAACGGGTACAAACCTGGACGGAGTTATTCATATACTGCATTGGGCCTGACACAAGCAGAAGTCCGAACAACATTCTATATACGATTCTCATTTTTTCCGGGACAGAAACCATCATCTGTGTGCTTGAATACGCATGCATAAACTAGAACCAGTACCAAAGTGCGATGGAGTCCGTTTTCTACAGCTACTGGGTTTTTGATTCCATGATAACAAACAAATACCAAGAAACTGGGTCGACTGAAGACAAACTATGGTGCGGCCAGTCGGAAACGATTGCAAGCGCAGGTGTCTCACCCTGGACTTTAGATGGCGTCTGAGGCCTCCAACAGCAAAGCTTTGGAATGCCGGGGAGAAGTTGTGGAATTTTGTTTGATTGACGAAAGCTACCACCCCATTTGCTCCTCACAGTAGCCCAGGGTAAATGAAATGGAATTTATACAATTGATGCCTGGGACTGCAATGAAAGGACGTCGAGAGGCGTCACCTCTCTGCAAACTCAAAGAAATTCAACGTTTGTCTTTCTTTCGAAGGACTGTCCGAAGGGGTTATGGCAGGCATACTTATAGCTCAATTAGACTATCTAGGTTAGCTACAATTCAGTAAACGGAAGCGGACAGACTGGTTCGTTCTTTTGTTAAGGACTGTAATACAGTGAATGAAAACGGTTGTTAACAAGCGCTGGACCAGTCGACTGACCCATGACCTGCGTCCGCCCTTCACTGTCACTTAAATTTTGAAGCACCTGTGTCCCTGACTGGTCTGGCGGTGCTTTAGTGGGAACGCTACCGTGCACCACGCTATACTGAGATGGATGGGGGCGGACAGTAGCCTTTTCGACGGTGTTCTTCGTCTCTCATTTACCGTCCCTAATGCCAAACGTACTTCAGTTATTTTCGCATCCAACAGAATATAACAGGTAAGCAGTAAGGCCAAACAGAATTTGATAGCTTGTCCTAGGTTTATCAAAGTCACCCGATGCGCAATATTCATTAACATCGTCATACCTGATAGGATATGGACCTCGTCTATTGTGCGAAGACAAAACGCTGACTAGGTGTCAGTTTTTGTATGCTCCCTGAATCTGAGATGATCAAGAGAGTTTGGTCTCTAACCGATGCTGAGCTTGTCGACAAAGGACGAAGAAAATGGCGTATTTTAAGGCGGTTGTCCAAAAAGCTGCCCATATATTTGTCCGCGCTATCATCCGTTCCAAGAAACACTGGTCCACTTTCCTCAGCACAGTCTCAAATATTCTTCCACTTGGCAGTGAGATACAAGCTTTCATGCCCCCAAAAATTTCCGGTCTACCTTGACATTTTTCCTTTTCAGTAAGACCACAGGAAAAATCTGACCGATCTAGCTCCGGAAACCTAGGGGGCATAAAACCGGTTCATCACATCCTGTCTGAAGGCCCTCAGAAAGGCTATCAATGAACTGTCGAGAAATACCTTAAGGAGAAGTGCCGTGTGTTTTTGGAACCATGCAGAAGATCATGCCGCTGGTGTCATTGCCTCTGCAAGAGAAGCTAGAAAATTTTGAAATTTTGACTGATACAACGTTCCCAGTGAGCAAGAGCAAAATGAAATGTTGTTATTATCTTCAGTTTGGTTCTTCTTTGTAATGCTATAACCGCGAACTATTTCAGATCGGGGTCAAGGCAAATTAGGGTCTGCGAGTTGAGAAAAGTGACCGGCTGCGAAAGCAGGGTGTCAATCCCAAACTGGGGGGTTAAAAGCCCACCACGTTGACATTTTGGTCACCGCCGGTGACAAAGGGCGACCCTCGATGGGGCCAGCCACAGACAAGACAAACCTGTTTATGCTTACGAAGCCTCCATCGAAAACATAAGAACCGATGGTGCCTTCGATTAACATTCCTGCGCAGACCATCCACTGGGTGTGGTACCGTGATCTGTTGGCGACAAAGTTACCTGGGACTCTCTTGCAACCGGTTATGTTCGCTGGCTTGCTTTCCTTGTATGTGAAGCATGTCATCTTGACTAAACTAGGTGCAGCATACCATAGCGCTACTGAGATGCCAAGTGGAAACCTGAGGGCATCGACCTGCATGTTCAAAGACCGTTGAGGAAGACCTCCCCCCTTGAAAAGCTCCGAATTGCTTTAACGTGGAAACAGAGCTACTGAATCCAGCGGCTGATGAAAGCAACTGGCATAAGCTTAAGCGCTTTGATGTGGGTGAACTCGAAAGCTTTTTATAACCAGGTGTGAATCACTTTCTTTCGCAGCCGTTTTTGGTCCACCGCACATTATTTTGTCCTCAAACAATCCTGTTATTTCTAATTTTGGTAATTAGCTTGTGTACAGTTGATGCCCATGACAACTTCGTCTGCGTATTGCTTTGGCCGATTGCTTTTCGTTCCACCTATTCTCGGTAAGGGCAAGAGCAGAGGAAATCTGTCAGTCTTGCATAGCACAGCCGGATTCGGGAATGGCTGATTTCCGTTGACACAACTAAGTGTTCGCAGTGAAAAACTCAATCGCGATCAACTATCGACTTCACCGCACTTTGCTCCTGATCCTAGCTTATGCTCGCATGCGCACGCAAACAGATTTTAACACGCTTATGACTGATAAGCAGCCGAATTTGAACGAATGCCAAAACCAAAACAAAACCGATCCGTAAAATCTAGGATACTGGATAATAAATGAGCAATAACATGAAAGGTATACAAGCCTCAATGTTGCAATCCCACAAACTCAGGAAACGAAAGCCAAGTTTACGGCTTGCAAAAGGCAGGCAGGCGCGCCAAGCAGGGCCAAGATGGGATACGACAAGTTAGCGCGTTGGACGCGAGCAAACAGAGGCTGGCCCACAGAAAAATAAAGTGTAAGGAAACACGCGAATAGCGTAGGTGAGGGAGGAATACCACGAAAGCACGAAATTACTGTGTCTTTGAAGGATTTTTTACATCCGATCGTTATGTGGATGCACTCAATTGGGCACCCAGTTTTCAACCAAGACCTGTCTATTTCGTGGTTCTTGTGACCGTCAAACATGTGGGCAACAGGCGGGCAGATTACCGATGCTGGTCGCGGCGGATACGTAGCTCCAAGCACTTTACGTGACAGATTTATGCACATGGGCGGTGATTTTTAGGCGTATGTAACCGATCAAAACAGTGTTTTTGAAGCATAGCCTCGGAGAAGACTGTGGAGAACATGGACCGAAGATGATGTCCGGAAAAGTTTTCATTGTCTGGGCACGATCGAGGTCATTAGACACACGTCAACTACATCCATTGCCACAAACAAGCCACCTGGTCCAAGCAGGTGCCCAACCCTTGCCAGTTCTCAAGGTATCTTTTTCTACAGCTAAGCTGAGATAAAGAGGGCTGAAAAAATGGACGATTACAGGGTGCATTTTCGGCAAATGACAGCACAGACAGTGTTCTTAGTATGGTCAGCAATGCAAAGCATACATTATTTTCAAACCGGGCCTTGGAGCACACGATGAATCAACATATCCAAAGCGGAACATATGCACACCGAGGAGTGTGCAAAATCAACATTTATCTTCTTGTATTTCCTTCGGGCATGGAGAAAAGCAGACCAGAACGAGTGAGGGTGGGCTGGATGGAGAGTGTAGATGAGGTTAAAATGACAAGGAGGTCCAATGGGAAGAGGTCAGTAAAAAGTACACCGTCTATCGCTTTAGGAGGTCTCTTCGCTTAAGGCTTCAAAGACTTCCCGTGGCATTATTTCACAGCCAAGTTGCTCTGCAAAACCCTTTCCAAAGAACATGTGTACGACAGCGGCGCTTCATTATTTTCTTATGGAGACCTCTGAAGATGTTCAGGCTGCAGCGAGCTGGAGAGTGATCCGTGAGCTCAGTAGTGGAAAGTTATGCATTAGAAAAAAATCTATAATTCTACGACTTTGTCAAGGGCACGATTTAAAGTCCGCCAGTCGTCAGGACAAGGGGGGGCAAAGTCCAAGTGTTAGTCTCGGGGCCTTTTTTGCACTCATCTCATCATGGCCTGGTCCTTGATCAGGCTGATGTGAACAACTTGACTACAGTGTCCTAAGAATGACAGAATGAATCCCATAAAGGATAGAGAATTTATCCTAGACAACTGTACGAATATTTCGCCTCATTTTCAGGATGCAAAGGGAGGACCTATTGGCTATTCCATGGGGATGAAAGAAAGGCAACAACTTGCTTAGCCAAAATCCTAATACCTTTCTATCCTTTATTGCCCGACTGACGAGGTATTGTCAGCCTTGAAAAGTTGGGCAGAGACTTCACAGAACGTTAGGTTTTCAAGTTTGTCGTCGGTACCCGATAGTCCCCGTTCGGCGGAACTTTCGGTTGCATGATCCATCGCCGGCTGCTCTTCTGTGGCCTTGTTACCCCAGGCAGCAAATCGGCAGCGTTGTTGTTGTTTGGCGGATTATTTACACGAACAGTAGCTGCTGGGAACTAGCCCAATTAATTGGCGGACTCCGGGTTGAACAGGGGATGGTTTAGAAGGACAAGGCCCCGCTTTGACCGTAACTAGGCCATTTCTGGGAAGGCAATGAAGAAGAGAGGGCACTTTACCGCAAGTTGTGTGGGACTTCAGCCTGTGCGTAAGAGGGACGTAAGGTATCTTACTAAATGCTTTTGAGAAATCGATGAAGATAGCTTGTGGGATCATGTCTTCTTTGGAGGCCTGAGTGAGACTGTAAATGACGGAAGGCATAAAAGCAAGTCCCGACCTTCCCAGCGAGAAGCCGCGCTAAGAAGAGATAGTCCCGTTCTTGTAAAAATGTGGCAGCATGGCACACCTCATCGAGCGCTTGAAAACCTTGCTAGAAATGCCAGTTAGTCTAAAGTATTGGCAACCCCGGTTAGGGTAACAGTCTTTTTCGAATAAATGGCTGTTAGTTGATCTTCAGACCGTTTGGAAAGTGCAGCAGTCAGAAGGTCGCTGGATGAGGTCCCTTAGACTTCCGTCAGTGTCGCGTACGTTTCCCTATGAATCCGAGGATGGATCCCGTTCCGGTTCTTTGAACTAACTGAGCTACGTCGAAGGATTTGGTTACCTACCACGTTTCAGATAATGAATATACCTCACGACTGCCGATCGGCTGGTAGATTTAGGGGCTGGTGATGGGAAGAGGTCGAAACCTCTTTGTTTACGGTTTGAGAATGTAACCCTAGTGGTTTTGCCACCCGAGAAAATGGTATAGCTGGGGTGCCGCTCCCAAGACAGATCGCAATTGGGGTGGCACCTGGCTGATCAGTTCCTTGCCTGAAGAGAACGGACAGTTTCGGGTTCTGCATGTGGCGATAAGCCTTCTCATTTCCAGGAAATAATTCTCTCATCTAAGTGGGACATGCTTTACGGATATGTTTATGTTCTGCGGAGTCCGTTTCAGGCCCCTTGGGCTTAGACCCAGCAAACCTCATGCTGGGGTCATCTATCAGGTGTCTTGTGGAGCGTAGCAATACTCGTGACTCGCTTCTTGGAGAGGCAGAAACAAGCAGCCTGAAGGATGTAGTCCTCAAAGTGGTTAACTAGATCATCTCTGTCAGCTACTGATCTTAGAGGCTAGCTGTGTGAGCCAGAACGGACCTGAAATCATTGAAGTTGTTTTCTATGATAGCTACGCTGAGCTTGAATTGCGAGCCACTAGCTGGCAAGCGACTTACTGTCGTAGGACAAAAGGACCGCGTGGTCACTTTTGCCCGAGAGAGGAAGTGTCCTGACCAAGTCTTTAGGGATCCAGTTGTGATCACCAAATCCAGCGGTGAAGCGGTATGCCCTGAGCGGTGTCTCTTTGACTACCTGGCAAGCTTTTACCAGGACTAGTCAGTTAAATTGTCTGTCAGTGCCCAGTCAAGGGATTTACCAGGGCCTTTTCTCGTCCAACTGACACAGGCAGTTTTGAAGCATCCTGTCCATAAGAGGTGGGCGTAGGCAACTGACTTTCAGGCTTCAAAGCCGTTTTTACTATCGGGAGAGTCATCGTTGTCATCTAAAAATGGTCATCTAAATTACGGACAAGTTGGTGGCAAACAAAACCACGGAACCTGATGGCAATTATTCGGCCATCTTAAGGCCATGAGTTGTCGTACTTTCGGGGCCCTTGACCACTTTCTTTGACGCACCCGAGTTAGCAGCGTCATCTTCGAGCACTGGCTGAAGTCCACGGCGTTTTCAGTCAATAGGGAAGCAGACAGGGAAAATCGCTCCAACTCTAGCTCGGTCCGCCCGACTTTAGTAGTTCTTAGTGCTATGGAGATTTTCGATCGAAAGGGCACTGGCTCACCCGGAGGCAAACAACTTGGCGATGACCAGTCAGCACGGCCCCTTTAAAACAGTACTTGCCTGGCGAACCCGCTGAACTCCCTTTCTGACCTAATTTGGGGAGTGGACTTGGGGAACGGAATGGAAGTGCACTACCCTGACTTCTGTGGGGCTTCCCACCCAGCAAACCACTTAGGGAACTTGGGGCTTTTGGGTAGCCACCGAAAGTTACAGAGTGTACCCGGGACCCAGCAAGGGGACCTTTCCAGGCTAGAGTAAATGTGGGTGCCTCGTGGATTGGTCTCCTGCACTGAGGCGTGTCCCAGGGACATGTTTATGGCAGGCTGTAACGTTTGTCTAGAAAATCAAACCACCACCCTTGAGAACGTAGCCGAGCTGTTTGTGCCCGTAACCGACGGCCCCATCCACCTGGATCCGGATAGGGTTCATCGACTGAACACAGCGGGACCGGCTTCTTTATATGGGTGAGTATATGCACTTAGTGAACAACGGAGGGCCGATGATCTCGCCGTGGTTGAGGTCAACGGGGCATGCGGTTGTGATTCCTCAGGCATACAAAGTTGATAACTTTGGGGTTGTCGTCGTGAGCTATTTCGCACAAAGCGAACAGTGGCGTAGTGCTGCTTCAAAAGCCGTCAAAGTTCCCTGGAAGCTCAAACAGGCAGTACTGGCCAGGGTATCTGGGGTTATCGTACCATTCTACAAGGTGTTATTCCGCCCCTGTTAGAGCACTACTTCAAGGGACCGAGACCGTATATGATGAAGCACATTAGAGTCTAGAGCGAGTGCAGCCTCGTTTCACTGGTTGGTTCGTACCTTTAGGCGCTGTGAGCTCCTACAAATTGAGCCTCTATGGATTCGTTGCATGAAGCTCAACCTGATTTTCCTCTTTAAGCTAATCCATAACCTGGCCTACACCTCTTATCCCATCTCATTCGCTGCGCCCTGCTCCTACCCCATCCGGCACCGTGCCTTCTCTCTCACTGTCCCTCATTCTAATCTCTGTCTGAAGTCCCGATTCTTTCTGTCAGCCTATTCCAAAATCTGGAATAAGCTGCCCCTTAGCTTACGCAGTGCCTCCTCAATGTTCGCTTTTAGGCGAGCACTTTTGTCATACTTAACAGTCCCCAATGCTATATTGCTCACCAATGAGCTCGTCTCCGCCGACCTGGCCTTTGAAAGAGGTCTCACACTGTAACTCTACTACCTCTGCGTCACAAGCCACTAGGTACACCCCGCGAACTAAGGCCATTGCCTTCACTGATCCACAGCGATCCTACCGCCTGTCATCATAAGGTAACCTAATTGCTCACCTACGTTCATCATATTCACTTTTTTTCTCCTCAGTATCCGTTGATTCTCAGCTGGGGCACACCCAGACTGCGCTTCTCTATCCCTTTTCCCTCTCCAGTGATCCCCGCTGACGGCCAACCACTTCGGGCACCGTAATTACCATCTCCCTGGCAGGTGCATCTAGATAATATTGCTACACGGTCGTCTACCACTTGCTGTTTCCGTTGGCTCTCCTGTCCATGGTCTCACGGCTTGGTCAATTATTCCTGGTTCACGCACCCCCATCGCGGTCGTTTTGTCCCCTGTACAATTATCCATGATCACTCGTGCCACTCCCAACAGTGCGGGGCGCGGTCAGATCCACCGCTATGGCCGGCGCACATCGGGCGTGCAGGCCGTCTGCAACGATGTGCGAGCGCAGCTAGACTGGTGGATCACACCTCCTGCGTTCACTTCACGAAGTGTTTTTCAGGTTGGGTGCCCAGCGCACGGCCAGTCCCACCCACTAGCACCGGTTGCGGGTGGCACGCCCTAACTTTTCTTGAACTACCGAATTCAATGCTGTCGGTTGAAAATTGCATGCTCCTCATCGTTTTTCCGCCACAGCTTGTTCACCTAGAGCTCTTATCATCTGTTTCCTCTTCCCGTCTTTGTCACCCTATCACGGTATGCACACCTTCCCGTTTTGTCCTCCCTCCTATTGCCTCTCTCTACATCAACTTTCACTGCTTTGAGTCACTATCGTCCTAACCACTCTTCTCTGTCGACGCTCGCCAATAACTCTTTTCCCACCTGCCGTCATTGCTGGCTTCTATCATCTATGCGCTTGGTGTTACCCTCTGCTCAGAACGCCCATTGATAGCTTCCTTAAACCTGTCGCCCTGTTAATCCCTCCTCGTGCCCCATGCCATGATGCACCAACCGCACCCGCACTCATGCCCAATCCGCATATTAGAAATCGCCGCTCCAAACTTCGCATCCTTTACAATCGTATTTATTATCTAATCACCACCACCATATCTTCCTCACTTGGCCCCGCGATTCCTCTGCGGTTCTTTCCAGTGTCCTGATTAGTATCCACCTATTCAATTGTCTGCCGGCACACAGCTCTCCAGCTCCATTGCCCCAACTTCTTTGCGCATTCATTTTTTTGTGGCCTTTTTGCTCTATTACTGGTCCACTTATCTCGGGGCTTCCCGCTTCCTTGTCCGCCTCCTTCATGTTTCATCTGCAGTAAAATGATCTGATTGGTGTTTTCTTACCTGTGTCTCCTCGGTCGTTGCTTTCATCCCTTGATCCGTTTATTGCTCGCTACAGGCATTTTTCTGTACCTTCCAGTGTGGTCCGCTTTTCCATGTTCCACGATTGTAATGACAATGTTACGTCGTGACGTTCTTTTACAGTTCCAAATTGTTTGACCAGTCACTACCCGATTCCTCTGGTCCGTCACTACATCTCGCACCTGCATTGATCAAATAATTAGACCCATTCTTACCTGTTTTCCTTGATCCTGTCTTTCATCTTCACTCTTCCATGAATTGCTCCTAACAGTCTTCATCACTTCTGTGCTTCCACATTCTATTTTTCTCTCCGTTGGGCTGCCACGTGCAATTGTCATGAAGTTAATCCACCACGAAATTCCAAAGTTAATCCTACAACCAATTGATCTAACATTACCTACTCCTCCTATTGACTGATAATTTCTTTCTAGGACCCCATTGTTATTGCTCCTGCTTCTCTTAAACCTATACATATATATACAATTAATCTATATATATATATATATATATATATATATATATATAAACTTACGCATATATATCTATGTGCACGCGCTCTGCATCTTGCAGTTCCTCACCTGCCATTTCTCTTGCTATCATCCCAACGACCGTCATCATAGGCATCCATCAACTCTACATCTGTGCCTCACATCTACCGCATCCAATCCTTCTAAATCGTTTTTGTCTTCTGATCATCCCTCTACGTCTTGCATTGCTCGCTGCCTGTTTTACGGTGAGTTTTGTGTCCTGTCCGCCGACAATTCACTGCAAAGTACCAATGCTTCATTGTCATCTAATCCACTGCAATGCACCTCACCTTTTTCTCCATCGTTCCTCGCTACTGCAATTCTTTATACCGATTTCCAGCCTTTCTCATGTTTGCCAGTCTGCCTCCATATGTAATTGCCCGGGACCAGCCATTCAGTCCACCTGACCTTGAATTTCAAATTCACCGGGCGTCCATTCAAATCCGCTCTTGAGCTCATTTAAACTCCACACAATCTCTGTGGTGTGCATACGTTTATACTATTTTCATCCTACCTTATTCACCCTTCTGAGCCTTTTTACCCAATATTTTAATGAGAGTCTCCATATTTCCATGAATTATATCTGTCCATTCCATCACCTGTATCTACATGATCATGCACATGGCATGCTTCGGGCGCTTCCGAAATGAACCATTATTATTATTATTATTATTATTATTATTATTATCTCGACAGCAATCAGCTTTTGGGACGGCCGAAGCTGTTCTTGGGGCGTAGAAGGCTTAGCGTCGACTTGCTCGAAACCTTGAAAGTATTGGAGGTTATTGTCGGTGAATGTGATGGTCCCAACCCTACGATGGGGCTGAATAGTGGTTCAGCCGATCGATACTGCTGTCACAAGTTGATAAAGGAGATAGTAAAGACTCGTTTTTTTGGGGGTCCTCACTCTTGGTGGCCAACAATTGAGAGAAAATTTCCAAGGGCTCCATCGATGGTGACTTCCGAGATGCGGCCAGACGGGAAGTGGGGAGAGGTGTTCGGGGAGAGAGCATATAGCATGTTCGCCCAGCTTTCTGTTGCACCGTCTTGCTCTCTAGCTTTTTCTTGTCCTTCCACTCTCTAGCTCCTCTTCTCTTATCCGTTCCATCCACGGCCTTACTGCTGGCGTGATATCCACCCTTACCAGCCAGTAACCAGGACTTTGTTCGTCCTTGGCATTGGGATACCATGGCCGGGAGTAAAATTCCTCCCGGTTTTACTGGCAAGTGATCAGGGATTGCATGGCTTTTTCACTATTGCAGTGTCGGGAGAACACTGGAGCTCATAGCACAGGCTTCTAAGCATTTCGCGGCGCGTTTCCGTACTAGTCCTGTGCACCGGAACGGACTGAGCTGAACTATTTCAAAAACTTCGAGAACTTCGTGTCTCAAATCACTATAGGCTTCTAGGCCCCGTTGGTGGACGCCTTTGCGAAATACATGTTACCACCCCGAATAAGTTACAAGAATCACGATTTGAGCGAAACGCAGCCGATTCGTGAGAATCCCAAAACCAGAATACGATTGGCTCGTAATTTCTGCGGTGAGAAATTGAAAATCACAAAAAGTATGAATTAATACAACCTTCATGCATTCAGCCGAGTAGGCTTGACGGTAAAACCCAGAGGTCCAACGTGCCGTGGTTCAAGCACGACAGTTAGAAACGGCTCAAGGTCAAATTCAAATGCCTCACACGAAAAAGCAAACGTGGTGGAGTGTTGTGTATGGACGAGCTTGGCAATGCAACTTTGAACATAGCCATATTCATGACGCTGGTGGAACATTCGGAGGGAACTTCAATACAAATCACGTACAACCTGGACATGGCACCCGAGAACCAAAACCGAACCGCGTATCATAAAACAAGTGGGCTTCTCAGAAAATGCAGAGACTCTAAACACGGAAGAATTTGACATTAAAGGCATTTGGACGGTGCCTCTCAGGGCCACTAAGAAGCACAACGAGTGCGTGGTTGCCGCCACGGAAACACGTTCCTTCGAAATGGCATTGTGGAGGTAGTAACACAAAACGGGCTTAATGTCCATAGGAGGAACAGAAAACACGATAGTTTAGGAGACGTGGCCGTCCTTATCACGTCAGACGCAAACCATCTGGAATCACAGATCACGATGCATGCCCAAAATATACAGCCGTGCTTGGTTACGCTCACTTTCCCCAGCAGAATCGTAAAAGCCTTTTGTTAGTGCAGGGCCTCAAGCTCAAATTTAGATAAGGATATTCTGACTCCGCAGGTGCTTGCTACACTAGTTAAATAAGCTGCGAAGTCCCTATGGTTGGGGACCTCAGCCTACGACGAATAGGCCGGGTAGTTGGGGCATATTACCCGGGGACCCAAGAGCAGGGATACCTACGGTGGCTGCCTTCGGAAATCCTGTTCCAGCTCATACGGGGATGCATCAGGTATGGAACATGAGGTAAGCCGTCATTGTTGGATCTAGCGAAAGCGAGCCATGAGGACGATGAAGCGAAACCATAGGCCTAATCCTCGTTTGGTGGGGGCTGTCACACGAGTTTCAAAATCATTTTGCATGCGACAACCCAAAACAACCTGGAGTTTGATTAGAAGCTTCACAGATATGTGCATTGCCAAGATTAACGCTAGAGCCGCGGATCAAATATGAGATAAAGTGGGGGTTGTTAGGTTTGAGGAGGGTTGTCAGGTAATTTAAGGATTTCCACTCACCTTACACGAGGTTCGCTCCACTGAAGTGTGGATGAAATAAAGGGAAGCCGTTGTGGTTGTGGGCTGCAATGGGCGGGTCAGTCAGGAGTAGTAGCCACACTCGCCCTCTGTAAGGCGTCCGGTAGCCACTAGGCTTGGATTCCCCATACGAAGCGCAGAAACGAGAAGGAGGACCCAATTCGATCTGCTAGGCGCTTCTATGAGATGCAGTTGCTACAGAATGTCATAAAGCGCCCGAAGAAGTGTCATAGCTACTGGCAGTTCCAGGGCTTTCTGGGGGAGGCAGTAAGACCCATGACGACCCATGATCATGGAATGGCCTCAGACGACCGAAGGAAGGCGGATGTCACGGGTGGGTGTTTGAGCAGAACATGCGTAACTGATAGTGGCCCGGGATTAGGTTTTGCTAATGGTGGCGTATTCCCGGAATGGGTCGAGAGGCTTGCATAGGTGCACGATCAATGGTGACTCCTCCATCGATCATAAAAGGATTAAATAATAATAATACCAGCTTATTAAGGATAACACTGAAGAATACTGCAAAGCTAGATCAAACAATACAGTTGAAGGCCGAAGCAGAGTTCGAGGAGCATCTTAAAATTATGGGCATGCCATTGGATGTAAGAGGAAGCATTCAAGTCCATTTTAGTGGTACCGCCCGGCAAACTTAAACCCAAGGTCAGGTGGTCAAGCCAGCCGAAAGAAGGGTGTATTTATTCTGCTAAAAATGTGGAGTGAATCGAGAGCAGTAAAGACTCACACAAATCCTACGGAAGGAACACTGTCCCCCGGGAGAACCATACTGGGCTGACGGGTTCATGGTTACCGTGAAAGAGAAACAGTCCCAAAGAAGACGTAATCAAGCAATAGAGTTTTGCAATGTACAAGAGGGGTTACAACGTAAGGTTAGACGATGAAAAATGGTGGCGATACACATAAAGAACAACAAAAATCAGTGGAGGATAACAGTTGGTAATTTCAGTGACCGTACATCGTTTGAGCCAGGTGTGTAACAAACGGACAACACACCGGACTGTGGTTGCAAAAGTGGTGGTGAAAAAGGTGGCCGGATAGAAACATGTAGACTTTGAGCGGATTGTTCGCTTTCAGAAGAAAGGAATATAAGGCATCAACATGAAACTGGGAACTGGCGAAAAATCGATGTAAGTTGCGTATCTAAGATGGTGGCAGAAAAGTGACTTGCAAGAGAGATGATCAGTTTAATGACAGGTGATTATTTACATACTGATATTCATTAGCAAATGACTACACTTGGTGAAAAGAGTGTACTAAGGATCGGAAGTGTATGGGATCATCCATCGGAATAAAGCGCCGAAGAGGGAATACACAAAACAGCCGATGAATAGTTTTGCAACGATCGGCAGCTGGATACGGGTGGACTGTATGATAAACCAAATGGACTATAATCTTGAACCGTGGTTGTCAAAGCGATGGTGAAAGAAGTGGCCGGATAAAAGCATGAACACCTCAAGCTCATTGTTAAAGTCAGGAGGAAGGAATACTACGCATCAACGTGAAACTGGATAGGTCGTGTGCAAGCACCTGGAAAAGTTGAATATCCTTAGTCAGCTGAACCTGATGGCATCCAACTTATTAGCAGTAAGCCACTGGCAGATGCCATATCCCTGCCGGTACAACAGTTGTATAAGGCCACCCTGGATCACATAAGTTTGGCACAGGACTGGAAAAGTTCGATAATGGTGGATACACCCAAAGGGGGCTGTTCTTTGAAATGGAAAACTACAGGCGGGTTAGCCTCACTAGCATTCCGCGCAAAGTGCGAGAGAAGAACATTCAGGGCGAGTCCATGAGTATCTACTTTGCTTTGTCCGGCTAGCCTCTGTCCAACAGTCATCAAGCTTCTTTTTGGGAGTGATGCGAAGCTAATGGGGACTAAGATGAGGGAGAGGGCCGAATAGCGACATAGCAGCCGTTCTGACATAGGCTCAGGAGAGGGACTCACTCTTCAGTTCCAGAAAAAGCCAATTTTTGTCCTTGTTGGCGGCAAGCCTGGAGGCTGTGCATTACCAGGGTCCGTTTACTACAGAGGCAGTGAAAGGGGTTGAGGACCTTGGGGTTTTTGTGACTTCTCACCTTAGCTGGTCCCAATAATGTGCTGCAGCTGCACACAAGGCAAGCGGTGGTTTCTTCAGTTTGAGGTTAGCGCTGTTGTGCCGATAGCTGAAGGTTTTTCAGATGGTTTACATAGTTAACTTTGGAACTATTTCAGAAGGCTTTGTGAAGGAAAGGCCACTCTCCCGCGAAGGGAAGCCGCATGTTTGGAGAAGGAACATCGTCTTGCAGTTCGCACCTCTGAGGACCAGACGGTCGAGACGTGTAAGTACAGACTCAGAGACCTCGGACTTTTCCCTGTGATAAAAGGGAGACAGCGAAAGGACACAATAAGGATGTTTGGGTTGTCGGAAGCTTCTATGGGCTTGGACCGGAGAATCTGTTCGATATGGCGAAAGGCTCCTGAACAAAAGGTCGCGGGAAGGAGAGGGCGGTAGTTGGATCTTGGCTGATAGCTATATCTCATTTCTTCAGCAGTAAGGTGGCAAACTGCTGGACTAGATCACCGAAAGTGGTGGTAGAACTGGGGACCGTCCACGCGTTAAAGTTGGCCCCAAATCACAGATGGAACGGGGTCGTTTATGGGAATGAGGTTGCAGCATGTTCAGTGGGTGGACAGACGTGAACTCTAGGGGTGTTCCCTTGCGCTTCATCAGTTACCTTCTCCGTTCGATGCATAATGACTCGGTGAAAACTCATGATGAATAACGTCCCTCGCAGTTGGGGTGCGACGAGGTCTGGCGATTCCCTCTTATCTCCTGGGGAGTTAGATGAAGTACCCTGCGCAGAGGCGGGTGTCTAGTTTAAATGCATACCATCGAAGGGATTCTGGACGCCCGGTTGGCCGTAGTAATTACCTGTCGTGCGCAAACTGAACCTTTCACGGCATAACAATGAGCTTAACGTAAGAAGAACCGACTGGGCAAACGAAACTTGTATGCCATGGCGATCCAAGTTGGTTTAAACCGCGTAAACCTGACAACAGCTAGTTTACACCCCAGCCCCTCTGGCGACGAGGGGGATGCAGAGGTGTATTGCTGCATAGATGACTTGATGAACTCGGGCTCTAGGATCCCAGTATTTGGAAGATTTACCGCGCCCGAAATGGACCGGATTACCGAGTCAGCGCCGAGAGGAAACTTGGATCATTATCGGGGACTCACCGCTCAGGAAGGGTACAGTGCAGCACTTTTAGGAAGAAACAATGCGGAGATATGGACGAAAAGCTTCCACCGTGAACCTGGCGATCACCATATACTCAGAGGACTATGTTAACCTCACTGTGGGGGTCCGCCAGGAAAGAGTGACCTCGGGCTGCTAAGATTAGTAGTCAAACACAGAGGTCTTGTGCTGCAGCAATTAGCCGGTAATTTCTTGGACATGAGCGGTGGACCAGTGGGTAGATAGGAGGGAAAACTAAGTAGAGGGACAGTGGTTCCTCATCCGGGGCGGTGTTGAACGTTTGACAGGCCAGACAGCCAACCTCAGAAAGAGCACGACGACGGGGAGCCCGGCGGTGGAGGGCCAGTCATGTTCACACGGCACTCCGGGCTTGAAGTGACCGGCTCACGTACTTGCTGCACTTCTGAACACGCCGTTCAAGATGCCGATCGAAGAAGGTCTCAATCTGTAGGGGTTGAATCAGTTCCACAATGTGCCTTGTCCAAAATGGCAGAAACTGGGATAGTTACTAAAAATGCCGTCCGGCGAGCCTCACAGCTGTGGTCTTCAAGCTGACGGAAATAATTTTGACGGGTGGAATAGCAACATACAACGGCAAACGTTCTGGTGGTACTGAGTTAACACGGTTTCGTAATACGTCGTTCACGCCTGATCAACCTGTTCACCTTCACTGGCAAGGTAACGGATAGGACACAGAGGGGGAAAGGGGGAGATTTGATACCTTGTCTACAAAAGGCATTCTACTCAGTAAACCACTGTCTCCCAGTTGCCAAACTAGTGACTTTTGGCATAACCCCCAACTACAGTTGGATCAGGGATCCTGTAGTTGACAGAGGCTCCCTTGTTAGAGAACAGGAGTGTGTTTCGCGAGTGGGCTCCCTGCACAGAGGCTGAAATCAGGGTTCAGCACTGGGACCGTTACTCTTTTTGTTGTTTGCAAACGACTTGCTTTGGGGGTAAGAAGGCCCCATCGCAGCATTCGCGGGAGAAGCCAATGCCATGGCGTTCGTTTCGGGTGATTTCATTCAGCGAGACCTGACCAAGTTACACCGGTGGTTGGTAGAATGTGATTAACCACCGAATGTTGGCAAATGCCTGCATTGGCGGAGGGCAGATGGATACACCCCTTGAGGCAGTTGGCACCACCAAGAATGATGTGAAGATTCCACAGGCCAGTAGAGAAACAGACTAAGGGGTTGTTATCGCCTGTGATTTCAAGCCAAGGAAGCAGTGTCGTGCTGCTTCCCAGAAAGCCTTCAGAACCCTCTTGCAGCCCAAAAAGGGGTAGTGACCAGGAGGCCAAGGTTCTAGTACCCCTATACAAAACCCTTTTGCTTACCCATCCAGAAGACTGTGTCCGATCTTGGTGGCCTAACATGGCAAAAAACCTTCAGATGGCAGACCTGGTGCCGAGAAGTCTCACTAAGTGGTTTGCCTACCTTCGGGGGTCCAGTTATAGGCAGCACCCAGACAGACTAAATCTGCACTCACTGAAGCGTAGAAGGCTTCGGGGTAACCTAATAGTAACCTTCAAAATAACGATGGGACTAGTAAGCATTATTGTTGTAGGCATGAGACCGTTATTGATGCCCGGCCGAAAGGGCGAAGCTGGAGGACACTCCAATAATTTACGGATGAAGCAAGTGGAGACTCAACTGAAAGTAAAATGTTTCTTCGTCAGGGTAGCCATCGACATAAATGGACTGCCGAATGCAGTGGTTGTAACGTCGACAATAAAGAACTTTAAGAAATGGCTTGATGGAAAGAAAAACAAAACTTATGACAAAGGGAAGGGCAGTGAGTGGCACTACTTCTAGCTCACCCCCCACCTCTCCTTTTGCTGTGCCTTCGGAAGTACCTCTTTATTGCTATCCAGTTACCGATTTCACCTACTTTATCGCCTTTGAGCCCGGGGGCCTCGAGTAACTTCTCGTAACTCGTGGCTCTATGGAAGACAGGCCTCTAGCTGCTAGCAGCTGGTAGTGAGGACCCGGCACTCCCTTCGGATTGGTGGACAGTGGCCTGAGATACTTTTTTGTTTTCTCCGCCATCAGACTGAAGAATGTCTGACCTTTCCGCCTGTCGCTGCACCGAAAGGTTGGAGGAGTCCACAGTGTAAGACACTGGACAATTTTTGGGCGCCGCCTTACACGTTCAGTGAACCGAATTAAACTGCATATACGTTGAAGTTTCGCGAGCCATTCCAGTACCACTATGCCACGAGTAAGAAGTCAGTGCTCGTCACGGTTTAGGTGAAAGCCTGCAGGGAACGGAATCGCCTACGACTTTTAACAGGGGTGGGCGCACGCTGGCTGTCTGGGTATCAGGAAACGGCCTTACTTGGTGCACGGCCAGAATGTTTGGACCGATTGGGTAGGCACCATGTGTAAGGTAGCCGTGAAACAGGCCTACCAGTCCGGCTGGAACGAAAAAAATTTGAACAGCTCCCATGGGCCTGTGGGACCGACATTTAATTCCGAAGGCAGAACAGTATACGAGTGGGCGAAACTCAGCTACGCTGAAATGGTAAGAAAACCAGGAGAGAGGACAGAGGTGATTAAATCAAGCATGAAGATTAGGAAGTCAAGAGAGGCAGGACTCTGGGCTCCAACATCAAAGGAGCGGAATAACGATGAAGTGACTGCGAGCACGACAAAAATAAAAAAGGGCTAAATGGTAATCAGAAGTAATGTGGACGGCAAGGATGAGGAACATTTAAGAGCTTGAAAACAAAACTGATAATCTCGCAAAGGAATTACAACTACAGAGGTCCATGGGGGATCCTGTCCACTACAGACAGAGAAACCTGCTCATTATCAGCAACGAGTCCGCCATAAAAGCCGCTAAGGCAAGGCGAGATTTGGACCAAAGGAGGGTCCGGAAAATCCTCGGGATGGTGGGACCAAATTAGGTGAGAGGGCTGAAAAGGGTTCACAGGGCGGAAACATTAAAGCAACCGAGACCAGGGCAGCAAATGCTTCCAACCCACCCAGTTTATTGGAGTTTAGAGGTTATGACCTTGATGACCAGGTTCTAGTACGATAAGGTGACGACTGCCATCGCACGAGGAGCCCATACCGCTAAGTACCAGGTGACTCATAGAGAGGATTGGGGACGCAGGAGGGCTTAGAACACATTGAAGGGCAAATGAAAGCAAGCGGAGAACTGATAGATCTTGGCGAAAGTAAGACGGTCGATAAGGGTCGGTGCCTCAGGAGCCGTACCACCATGCATTGGTTTTAACTGAAGACCTAATGAAGGATGATAAATGGAAAAGCAGTCCACCGGAGGACACTAGCTGTAATAGGCAGCTTGCTGTAAGGCATCTTAGGCAAATGGCAACGGAAACAGAAACTGAGACAACGACGACGCGTAGACGAGAAGTTGAACTGGAAGGCCAAAAGGTCGGACAAGCAAACCAGGACACTAGTATACTGGACTAAACAACTGAGCAGCCAACGAGGTGCTCCGCCCTGGATGGGACACAGAAGATGAGAGCAGGGACATTACGCCAGGAAAAGCCAAGGCTGTTTCATTCAACAATGACTGTAGCTTCAGGAGCAAATGGACGGAATTGATGGGAAAATGGTGAAAGCTGTAGAGCTGAAGTAGTTGCCGCATCAGGGACGCGGTTATCTGAAAACGGCCATATCTCTGAAGAAGTCAAAAACCAGCACTTGGTCTACCAGTAATACAGATGCGATGACACTGTGGGCGGTGGGGCGGCCCTTCTCGTTAGACAGGACCCGGTTAGCATGGAATCGGAAGTCAGATTATGTACAATGAAAACTCATCTATGTGCCATCACTCTCAGCTCTCTCACGAGAAAAGCCGTGGATGCGTGTGTGTGCTGAAGTCCAAACTCGGAAACAGAAGATGACAGGGAACTCACACGGACACTAGAGCATTCGGAGACAGACGGAAATGCAGCACTGGTCGGTGGAGGCTTTCGTCTTCCAGGGGTGTAACTGGACAAGGGATGCTGTGTTCGTGGTAGAGCTGAGGAGTACTTTATCAAGTGGCTCCACTGGCGAGCTTTATTTCAGCACGAAAGAGAAAACACCAGATAAGGAGGGGGAAAACAGCCACCCCTTCTGAATTTGCTGGTCACGAAATACGAAAACGACATAGATGGGCTCACAACTCACCCACCCCTGGGCAGGGGTGATCACCTGATTTTCAAGCTTACACTCCGCTTGGGGCATTCGAGGGCCACAGAGGAACCGCCTCAGAATTTTGGAAAACTGAAAGCTGCCCAACTAATCGCAGAAGCAGCTAAACAAGGTTGGGAAGTAGGCGATGGAAATTCTGGGGCAGAAACAAAGTGGCGGACAACTAGGCGAAACCAACTGGCGCTGCCTGAAAAGCTTACACCAGTCCAGTGAAACGAGCGAAAAAATGAGATTCAGTGGTGAATGGAAACCGCAAGAAAATCTATCCGAAAAATAGATAGAAGATGATGGAGGCTTAAAGCTGTCTGAATTGATAGAGCTTGGCTACAATGCACCGAACATTGGAAGTCGGCAGCCAGGGTACACGGACGCGCAAAAAACCCCTTCAGATATCGGTAACGAGGGCAGCTAAGCAAGACCCCAAGAGAACTTTTGGATACGTTCAATCAAAGGCATACTCAAGAAAGGAGTCGGAACACTGACATTACGCAACAGGAGGGAGGTCTGCAAGGATGACAGCCAAGTGAAGGTGCCCAGCAAACGCTTCGATAGTGCGCGCCAGAGCGGGGAGCCTCAGGGGACCCCAGAAGGCCCATTAACAGAGCCCGACAAGCTACTCGTATCCCCAACCGTGGAGGGAGAGGATGGTACTAGGGGGGTTGAATGTAAACAAACCAGCGGGGCCAGATGGCTTTTTTATATTCATTACGAAACCACTGGCTGCTGAAGCAAGTGGACTTGTCTTTTGGCCGCTTCGTGCCACTGCTGGGCACGTTTTAGTACCAGTCGGCTGAAAGGCAGCGGCGGCAGCGTCTTCCCACAAAAGTGGACAACGTTCACGGGAGAAAAGCTACAAACCTGCAATTCCTACTTGTACTCCTCGCAAGTGCTTGGAGGGGTTGGTAGCAAGACATGTCCGCAGGCATTTGGCAAAACAGGCTGCTGAGTGGGGTGCAGCAAGAGATTTTAAAAGGAGGATATTTTCTATCAAACCTTACCGGCTCCTCGGGAGAAGTCACAACACTACTGGATGAAGAAGAAATGGCGGTAGTTCACCATCCAGACTCCAGAAAAGCAATAAACTCAGTGATTGACCGACTAATTTTGGGTAAGCCTAAGACGTACGGGATTAACAAACAGCTACGTGGTTGGACAGCTGACTTCGTGAACAACGGGATGTTTTACGTTGGGGTTGGAGAAGCGAACTCTGAGCTAGTATATGCGGCAAGCGGCGTACCTCAGGGATCGGTTCCGGGACCACTTCTATTCCTGCTCCATATAAATGGTTTAGCTAGGGCACCGAAGCCCTCGCGGTTCATACTCGTAGACGACACGAGTTCGTCGGATCAAGTCTGGGGCAGTTACTGGACAGTAATATCGAGGAGGTGCCGGATTGGGCAAACGCATGGAATATGCAGTTGAACATAGATAAAAGTCAACTACCAACCAGAGCAGCAGTGGATTCAACGGTAGAGGGGAAACTGATCGTTCACGAATGACTTGGTGCAACAGAGAAGGCTTAGATGGCTTTATGACTGCAGGCTTCAATAGCACACAGTAGAGCAAACTGGCTGCCTTGGAGCTTCTGGGGCCATTTTGAATTAGTTCAACACTTTCTTGTAAAAAAGCAGATGTTTTTTTACTGCAGCACAAAACCACGACGAGGTCACACATCGAATACTGCTTGCAGGCTTGGCTCCCCTCTTCAAATAAAGATACAGCCTGTCTTGAAATATTCCAGCGGCTGGCCACTGGAATAGTGGAAGGTCGACAAGGAAATACCCACAGTGAGGGACTGCAGAAGATGCGGGTTTCTCTCTAGAAAGTGGATCAAGAGGGAACTTCAAATAGGCCTTAAAAACTATAAAAGTTTTGACGGGGATAAAAGCCAAAGATATGTTTGTGACGGTCCCCGACGAACGGACAAGAGGGAAAAGCACAAAGTATGAAAGGTCCACTCAGGACTCAAGATGAGGGCCAACTTCTTTTGAAATAGGGTAGATGGATGGTGGAATCGGCTGACCGAAGAGCCGCTGAGGGTGAAAGATGTAGAATCACTAGAAGCAATTGTAGGTAGTAAGTGGAAGGATATAGTCTCAGAGGCAGAATTTAGGAGGAGAAGGGGAACACCGGGGGTAACATCGTGACAGGTGTCCTGCAGGCCAAATTAGGGCTTATTGTTTATGGGGGGACGCACACGCAACGACTGTCCTTCGCCTGGACGGTGAGAAGATGCCCTCGATCTTTTTTCAGCTAAGCTGGATAGGTGGAAATTGAATAGACAAGAGAGACCTACTGCATTCACAGTGACAGGCTCTGACTCAGGCGCACATCACGGAAGGAAATCTGGATGCTCGATTGGCCTCGACCTCTACCGGCTCGCTGTCCTTCCTCATCTTTGTCAAAGATCTAGCACATGAGCTTACCAATCCCACATTTATTCTTACAGATGACCTCAAGATAGCTGGAGAGAGTACAGAACTTGACGTGTTAGAGGCACAAAACTGGTCACACAAATGGGACCTTCCATCAAACCTTGCTAAGAGTACTTGCTCAACCACAAATTGAGTGGCCAGTGAGAATGATGTGGGATCGTTGCAAAGGGTCTCTTGGGTCAAGGGCTTAGGCCGTATACCTGACAACAGCTTCAAGCCATCGTGGCAGCGCACCGCAGCATCCAATATGGCCAGGAGAGAAATCTTTTGAGTTAGATCCACCATGTTGTGTAGAGTACTGGAGACTTTCTCTCCGATCTACCGGGCCGTGGTTAGGCCGTACCTGGAGCACTGCACACAAGTCTGGGCTCCGCACTACCGTAGGGATATAGACGGTCTGGAGAGGGCGTACGGACCAGCTGATAGAGTGGTGGCCGTGCAAAGGGAGCTTAGCTACACGGAGCTTCTGCGAGCCCTGGATCTGCTCTCGATGAAAATGGGGCGCCTTCGCGGAGATTTGATAGAAACCCTTAAGTAATCGACGGACTGTCAGGCATAAATCAAGAAGACATTCTTCCTTCGGTCCCAGAAAGAGACTCGGGGGGCAAAGTTCTAGATTGCAAGGAAAGCACTCTAGGCTTCGAATTAGGGCAAATTACCTCTCGAGTAGTGATAGCCTACTGGAATAGGCTCCGGGTGTGTCAGTAATACCACGACGGTTAACGTTTTTACAAAAACAGGGAACTGATGATGGGGGGCAGCCTAGTCCGGGTTTTGTGAGGTAGTTTTGGGGTCAGCTACCACTGGTACTGCAAACATTTTCCGCCTTTCAGTAAAAGAGAAATGCACAGTGTTGGAAGCCACAAAATGGTGCTGACAACACATACATCTGGACTCACGGTTGGCTCTAGCCACACACAGTCCTGTGTAAGCTGAAGTGAACTGAATCGGACTGAACTTGACTGGGGACTACTGCTAAAAATAGCAGGGGTAAGCAACAGTTATCCACTGGTGCTCCAGCCGCGAGACACACGAATTCAGGTAATCTCCACGGGATAGCACGAACATCTGCCATGAAGGATTTAGGGGTGCCTATCCATGAACCCTTTAAACTGCCATCTCAGTATGACTCCGCAGCCAGCAAGGCTAACAGGGCTCTCTAACAAATCCGAGGGATCGTAATTACAATATGCATGCCGTTGTTAGGCCTAACCTAGAATGCACACTGCGGGCATGGGCCCGCTCATTAATTAGGGACCGGGAGGTTGTGCAAAATGTGAAACGAATGCTTACAACGACCATCCCAGGTCTCGATACTTCACCACATGCAGAAGGATCGGAAACCTTAAGACTTTTCTCCTTTGGTCTCAGACGGATGGGGGAAAGGACCCAGTGGAGACGTTCAAGCGGCTGAAAGGAATATCAGTACCTAATGTGCCCCGCTGTGAGAATGACGAGAATTCGGCCCCGAGGAGATATAATCCAGAACCGAAGAAACTCAGAGAACTGCTACCTGTCTTGGTAAATTTCTCATATTCAAGAGCAGTCGGTGCACGGAGTAGACATCCGGAAGAAGTAGAGTTGTCACACGCCGTCGCCTACTTCGAAACTAGGCTGAACAAGGCTTGGCTGCCACTGTTTCCCACTTTTTGAAACTAAAACTACTTACGTCTGAAATCATTTAAACATATTACGATTCTTCCCAAACATCCCAGTTCCAGCTCTGCGAGAGTCCATAACTCCTATTTCCACGTTTATTCATTTATTTTTTCCGTATCTCATTACTTATGCTGCATCCTTCACTCCGGCTAGTTTTACGGGAAAAAACAGGTTTTGCTAGCTTACCCAATGTGTGTCCGTGCTGTGCCTCAGCTTTCAGCCCACTCAGACAGTGAGCCTCTGCGTTTTCCTGAGGAGAACCCCATCATTAGCTGAGAAGTTGAATCCGCCAACTCCTGAGTGCCAAGAAAATACCCATGCGGTTGGAGAACTTAGAGATACTGAGGCTCACGCGCGCAAGAATCTGAACTCTCATCGGCCATGCTGCAAGTCATTAAGCCTGCCGCGCGCGGCTGGGTAAGGATTCTCCTAAGTTGAGTCAAGCCGTGCTACCATATGGGGTCTGTGGCCTCTGGTCCTCAGTTCGTGACACGTTAGTGAATATACTCGGCGGCGCGCGACCGAGCAGAACTCAAAACGCCGAAGCGGGACGTGTGTATTGGAGGGACGCAATGGCGTGCAGGCGGTGTGCACGGGCGGAGCAAGCGGCGTCACGAAATTCGGTAGTTGTTCGAATAAATGAATTTGTAAGTATTTGTAATACGGTGTTTTATCGGCAGCCCTACAGGCGTCTCCATCGAGAAGGCCTACGCAATTGGGCTTCGACCCCTGATGGGTACGTCGGCCTCGGCGACGAAGGACGTTTTCCATGCCTCCCGCAGCGATCGAACACAAAGACGATGCCACCAAAAGCCGTTCTCCATGACTCACAGTGGTCGCTGTGCATCGATCGCAAAATTGCATCCTCCTTGACATCTCATCCGACCGGGGTAAATCCTGCTTGTTACTTGGTAGTGGTGATTGTTTTGTGGGGTCTGTCGCTGTCAGCATATCCCAGATTTCCGCTTGCCTGTGGTTGTTGGTGCCTTCGCAAAAGAGCCAGCTTCCGGAGTCAAATGCGTCCAGTTGAGATCCAGTGAGCGTTGTATTTGAGCCACGCGAGATCCTGGGATTCCATACGGTTCCGTCCGACGGGACGAGCTGGAGGACGAGAAACACAAGGAAGCTGCACCTCGGGGCTCGGACTGATATTCGACTAAGGGGGACGTAGCGGCGCAATACAGGCTGCCGCTACCCTTCTAGTGATAACCACGGGGTCGTGCATTCATGTATAATAAAACTATGTACAATCGAAATATAAAAAGTAAACTTAAATATATACAACTGTTACATATTCAGTAAGCCTTCTTGGCTGTCGCAGCTCGCGGTCACATCGATTTCTCCTGTTGACGGGTGCAGCTGCTTTCCGTGGAATTTGGAGCTGTAGCTGGTAACAAGGGGTCGTTAGTGGGGGTAACAGGTGCCGACTCAGGACGACTAATCGAAGGTTGTGAGCAGGTGGGGAAATTGGGCAAGTAGTTCGGGGTGGGTTCTACCTCGACGAAGGCCGGTTTAGGGTGGTCTATGCTGATTGTCCCCTTCCTGCCTTCGACGTCTACCACACATTTCTTTTTTATTTGCTGGACAAAGCAGAAAAGGGCCAGAAAAAGCCGCTAGTAGTGGTGATCGCACTGCATCCACTCGAACGAACACATGGCTGGTGGTCGTTAAGGTGGTAGTTATGTAGGTGCTGAAGGTTTGTTCCCCTGGCGAGGTGGGCTTTATCAGTCGCATTTGGTGTGACAACCGTTTTGCGTAATCCCCATATTTAAAATTCACAGGTGGTAATGGAGAAACGATCACACCTGAAAGTCGTAGTGTGCAACCGTAAACCAGTTCAGCCGGCGTAACAACCATGTCGGCTTTAACGGCGTTACACAGTACTCAGAGAACCATCGGCATTACTTCGCTCCATGAAGGGTTATCACGAACACGAAGGGTAGCTTTCAGCTGGAGATGGAGCCGCTCCACCGTTCCATTAGCTTGAGGATGACAGGCTATCTTCTTGTTGTGTCTGAAACCGAATGCTTTCAGTAGCCCCTTGGAAGGCACCATCCAAATGGGTACCACGGTCAGTGGTCACAGCAACCGAAATGACCTACCCAACCAGTTAGAAACGCTTCTACCGCTTCCTTTGATGTTGGATGGGGAATAGGTATGGCCTGTGACCAGCGAGTGAAACGATCTGCGCAAGTGAGGATGTAGACGCAGCCACTGAATGGCGGAAGGGGCTCCACGAGATCCACATGCACATGATGAAAGAGTGCGTCTGGCTCACAGAATGTGCCTAACGTCGACTTGGTGTGACGATGCATTTTAGCTCGTTGGCATTGAAGACAAGCGCGGGCCTAAAGACGTACATCACGTTTGACGCAGGGCCAGACGAATAGCTCGGTGACTAGTCTCACTGAGGTGATTACACCAAGGTGCGATTAGTTGTGGAGGCTGATAAAAACTTGCCGGCGAAAACTGCCAGGAACTATAGGTCGGGTCGACCCTGTGACAGATCGCAAATAATTGTTACTTCCGAAGTTGGAAGGGTCACTGGCACTAGATGTAGGGAGCTGCTGTTTCTGAGCTGCTGGACCTCGGGAGCTGTTTTTTGGGGATGCGGCGATTGCTTCTAGGTCTATGCCCATGAGTGGTGGATCTTCGATACTGTGGACGCGTGAGAGTGCGTCTACTACGGCATTGAGTGCTGCATTGTTTCAGCGCAGAGTGGGAAAAACCGACGATAAAATTTAACCAAGTCAGAAAATTGGCCCAACTGCAGGTGGGAGTGAGGCTCAGGATAGTCGTGAATTTCCGCTAATTTGTCAGGCAGGGGCTGCATGCCCGAGGTTGAGATTTCGTGACCTGGGAATGTGATAGTTATCCTACCTAATTTGTATTTGGTAGGATTAATGGTTACACCATGTCGGCTAAGGCACTCCAGAAGAGCGCGCAGGTGTGCCACATGCTCTCTTTCTGAAGAACTTGCCACCGAAATATCGTCTGAGTGCACGTAGGCATTTTTCAAATTGCCCGTTGCTTCACGCGTAAATCTTTCAAAGGTTTGGGCTGCACTGCTGGGCCCAAACTGCATGCACAAAAACTCGAATAGTCCGAATGGAGTTGTGACAGGGGTTTTATGGATGTCAGCCTCAGCTACCGGGATTTGGTGGTAGGCCCTACCAACCGGCTGAAAACTGAACAACCAGACAGTGAAGTAAGATCTTGAATTTGTGGAATGTGGTATCGGTCTGGGATAGTAGCCTAGTTGAGGGCCCCATAGTCGCTGCAGGGGCGCCAGTCGCCATTAGGTCTGGGAACCGTATGAAGAGGTAAGGCCCAAGTGCTACTGGACAGGCGTATTATTCCTAATTCTAGCATGCGTTAGAACTCAGTCTACGCTACGCGGAGCCCGTCTAGTTCCAGGCCACATGGTCGGCTGAATGCCGGGGGTCCTTTGTTGACATTGTGGTGGATGAATTTGACGTTCATCGCGGGAAGGGGTCCAGCTTACCTTATCATTGCCTAGTAAGCTGAAAGAAGGTCTGCCTAGGGGTTTTCAGCCTGAGGTTCCATGTATAGGGGCGTGATGTGGTTCACGGGGGAATACAAACCGGTTACGGAAAGAGAAGTCTGTCGGTCGACAACTCTCCGGCATCGTAAACCGACCAGGAGGCTGAAGTGTTCAAGGAACTCGATACCTAGAATGGGATAGAGGACTTATGAACACCCAACGGAAGGTGCGAAGTAGGCCTAAGTTGAGCTTGAGTGACTCTCGGCCGTAAGCAGCAGTTGGAGTGCCATTGGCAGCACGAATTTGCTGGATTGATGGAATCGTTGCAACGCTTGCTTCCTTTGAAACGACACTGACTACTGCACCGGTGTCACTTAGGAACAGGTTAGTGGAAGCTAAATCTCGAACATGCAACAGACGACTGCTATTATGGCTGCCGACCGCGTTAGTCGTCGGAATGCGTCGGGGTATTGGTTCCCCTGTTAGGCACCTGGGAAGGTGCAACCGGCTTCGCAGCGCCGGGCCCTCTCGCATAACCGTTTGTGATATCGAAAAAGCTTTGATCAAGAAGGGCTAACGGGACGGTCGGGGGAGGGTCTTCTTAGACTTTCACGTCGGCCAGAGTAGTGACAAGATTTATGGCCTCTACGGTGAGAACAACTCGGAGTGGAAGACGTCCGAAAGTCCGCTGGAGAGCAGCTATCAGGATGTCCCCGGATTGCGTTCCTACCGTGGGAGCAGTGATCTGGGGGCTACTCAAGTTTTCAGGGCAGTAATTTATAGATGATACCGTTCCGTAATACCGTCCGCTAGTTTTATCTCTTCCGTGAGGTTAAGATGGCTAGAAACCTTGAGCAGAGCTTGAATGCTGGTTGGTAACCGCTGTACCCACAACTATTTTGGAACTTTTTGCTCTAAAAGTTGCCCTGTAATCTGCAGCTTTTCTTTCAGTAAAACAGAGGGCCCCTTGCTACCTAACTCTGTCCCTTGGTCATCAGTTCCAGCCAGCAAGATTTTGGCCGCAAAAAGCAAGAGATTACCGCGTCTTCCTGGGTTGCATAGGAATAGTTACTGAATATTACTTCACGAATCTGGGCAGCAACGTCACGGGGAAGGCAACTGTCAGTCCACAAGTAAAGGGTACACTTGCTTGTGATTCTACGTGATTCAAACTTCGTCTTTAACATAGGAAACCACAATTGAGGGACGTCAATGAGGAATTCGGGGACTGCTGGGGAGACTGTGAAAACAGCGAGTTCCGGGCCAGTCTTTCGGTCGTTCCTAGCCGTAAGTGCAATGGTGTATCAAATGTAAAAATATATATAAAGATCAATACAACAACCGTGCAACACTTATAATATGAATATAAGGAAAATAAAAAACTGATACTGTAGCAGAAATCGGGATTTATCAGAAAACGTATATTTGTAAACTAGTAAATGTGATGAAGGGACTTACGAGTGTCCTTGGTGGAATGAATGTGTCGTCCGGGCCTACCAGTTTAGGATTCTCCCAAGGTAAGTCTCGACCTGCTCCCGTATAGAGTCTGTGGCCTCTGGTCCTCAGTTCGTGACACGTTAGTGAATATACTCGGCGGCGCGCGACCGAGCAGAGCCCAAAACGCCGAAGCGGGACGTGTGTATTGGAGGGACGCAATAGCGTGCAGGCGGTGTGCACGGGCGGAGCAAGCGGCGTCACGAAATTCGGTAGTTGTTCGAATAAATGAATTTGTAAGTATTTGTTATAGTGTGTTGTAATTGCTGCTGTTTACTAGCGGTCCGAAAATCTCGTCCGATGGATTCTTCACGTCGGAGTCGTTTGAGCTACCCAAGGTATACTCATAGCTCTCTTACACTGTCCGGCTATCAGTCTTCCAGCTCACCGGCAGCACTTGAAGCAAAATGCTGTCAAGATTTGTATCCTGAGCCCTCTCGGTCTCAACCTGCACCCACCGATAGAGGGGTCCCCCAGGGCTGTGTGCTCGGTCCTCTCTGTAACGGTTATTCCGACTGTGAGGAACGCGTAGCCAATTCAAACGAATCCCAAAACCAGGGCAAGATTGATTCCTAGTTTATACGGTACTGGATTAACAAGTTAAACAAACACAAATATGTACAAACCTAAACTGTACGGCCACAGCGTCTAACAACGAGGACCAGAGTTCAACAAATGTCAGTGTCAGGTACCACCGTCACTGCAGTCCAAGTTCGAATCAAAAATGTGCCGCTTCACGTGAGCAAAATATAAACAAGTGTTGGAGTGTAGTGGTTGATGCATGTTGTACTTGTTCGAGTTTCAATAAAATAAAGAGCATAGTCTCAACAACACAAATATATGACAAAGGCTAGGGAGGATTTCCACGCATGTACTTTCCACTCTCCTATTCCCCATTTACATCAGCGACCTCCCAGAAGAGGTTCCGGTTAGCATAAATAAGTACGCCGATGGCGTCACAATCTAGGAGAAGGAAGCAAATGCTGAGCAGTCAGCCACTGACTAGATCACACCCTAGTCAGCCCACTGGACACCTCCAGTAAATGATGACAAACGTGCTGACGTGCTATTACTCAGTGCTCCGGCCCATCTCTTCATCCTAAATGGGAGTACACCAATCCAAGTATTGGATCAATACAAGATCCTTGGTCTCCTGCTGTGCAGTAATCTCTCATTCTCCTCCCCCGAGAGAAAGCTAGTAAAACTGTGTTTCGGGTCCTAAACCTTATTAGAAGAACGTTTCCGATGAGCTCCAAGGAGGACTTCCGTCTTCTATATTGAACCTATATTCGACCCCTTTTAGAGTACGGCAGCCAGACAGTACACACTGTCCCAGTCAAAGACCGGAAACCCTTGGAGCGTATTCAACGGAAAGCGACCAAAATGGTACATGGATTTTGCTTCGCCCCCTACGCAGTGCGTCCAACATTACTTAATCCCCACCCTCTTGAGACACGCCGTATTAGGGGAGACCCATTTCTGATGTATGATCTATTCCTAATGGGCTTAGTGGACCAGTATTTTACTCATCAAAACTTTGAGACCCTGAGAGGACACCCGGGAAACTCTTCAAACCTCTGCCGAGCACCTTCATTAGACAACATTTCTTCTCGTACCGGATAATATCTCTGTGTAATAGCCTTCTACAGGAGGTAGTGAATGCCTCCTCAAAAGAGGCCTTTAGGCCCAGACTAGACAAATGGTTAGGACTATTGCCAAGTCCAGCCACCTCTCCGATCGCCCTCTCGCAGATAATTGTCCCCATGTTTTCACGTCCAGTCTTCAGTCCTATATACATGTACATGGAAGCGGTTATAAGTAGATCCATTCTCCTCCCTCCTACGGATGTATACGTAAATCACTCTCCTGTGTAAATTTTAAAGCAAAAAAACTGGTGACGTATTGATGCATCCATACTCATAGTATCGGACTCATGTACTACATGGGAAACATTTATTTTTACTCTCGTGCCTCCCTTGCGAAAATGGTTTCCCCCTTGTTATCGACTTTTGCAATTCCAGCTCGGCGGTACCGGAGAAAAAAAGATACGTACAAGAACCGGGAACATTTGGACTCAAGCCCCGCACCCCTAAGCTACCTCAAGACTTCAAGAATTCACACCCTCCAGTGGTCCACTTTCCAACTCACCGGCGGTACCAGAAACAAGATACTGTAACGGTTCATATTTTGAACTGTCTCTCTTCCCTTCTGCCCCATTATCCGGCGAACTATCTTCCAGCTCGCTGAGGACATTAAGACAACGAGATAGTCACAAGATCCGGGGCTTTTTAGGCTTCGGCCCCGTACCTGTGCACCACTTAAGGACTTTAGGTGTTCAAGACCCGACCTGACCTGATCAGTGCAATGTTGCTGCACAAAAGCCTCGTGGTGAGATCTTTAGACTGCGATCAGCGTTGTCTTGTAGGCAGCTTGGAAGTATTCGTATTTACTTACACGGCCTTTGTACAAACTTACTTGGAAGGTAGCGTGCAGGCTTGTAATTTCTTCCACAAAAATGACGCCACCAGCTTAAAAAAATGTCAAAGTCTCGCCACGCGAATGGGTGAGGAGCAAAGGGGTAAGACGATTGAGCTGAGACTCTGTGATCTAAATCTCTTCTCGTTAGAGAGGGGAGGGGCGCCGAGGGGATCTTGTAGAAACGGTAAAGGCAATGAAGGGCTTATGGCAGACGTTCGAGAGCGGCTAGTGAACGTGTCTCCTATTGGGTCTAGCAGCGAAATACCAACGATATCCCCTCTATCGGACGAATAGAGAAGACGCAAGTCGGTTTACAGATGCGAGGTGTATTCTATATATCGTGGAACCGAAACAGTACTGATACGAGAGATACACCGAACGGAAAACGGAACGAAACGCAACGGCTATGCAGAAAGCGAACCGCGAGTGTGTACAATCGACGAGCGACCGAAAGTGAAAGGGATTTAAAACGAGGTAGACGGAAACCTCGGAAAAGTCAGTCTAGTAAAACGTATGCAACCGGACAACACTATGAGGTCGATGTCAAACGTCAGAAAAGATCGTGGAGAAAATAGATCCAAAATGGCGTCCAGAAAATAGTTATTTTCTCAAAACGATCGAGATCACCGCAGGCTTTTCTGGTCTTAGTCCGGATGGTCCATTCCAAATGGCTTTAGATTCCAAAACAAGGGGGCACGAAAAAAGCCGACGAAGTTTTGAGCTAGGATGATGTCCATATCTCAGTTGGTCAGCCATAGAGTAGTGAACAGTTGGAATGACAGACCTGCAGACCCTCCAGTCTTTCAAAAGTGGTACTAGACATTTCCCTAAAGTGGGCGTTGGATACGTACACTAGATGGATAGAGGGTAGCATTGTGGTCCTTCTGGAGTATGTTTTATTCGATTTTTTCGTTTATTGAAAACTGTCTCGGTGAAAGCTTACCATGCACAATTTCTCCCGCAGTTGGTGGTATTCATTCTCGGTCCACAGGCGGGAAAATCTGCAAAAAGCGCTCGGTTCGACTATGGTGCGCGAAAACTTTTACCCATTTCGGGGAATTGTTCAGCTCGCGATAACTGCCAAGAGTAAAACTGATATTGCTGCCATTGGGACAGCTGACTGTTGGAAATATTAGGGCGTGTTGTCAAAACTGGTACCACGTGGCTATTTATGATGATAAAAGCGCAAGACCTGTAAGCTAAGCTTTGGCTTACTTGACAGGTTGACTTAAAGGTTACGTGTTGACTCGTCTACCTACTGAACGGAGCTATATTTTCAGAGTTATCGGGTAGGAAATGCATTAGTGCCCTTGAAAAGAAAATGATCAGGAAAATCCCCTTAGGCTGACTATAGGACGTCGAATAAGGAAAGATCTTAACTGCTGCATTTCTGAATGAAGCCGTAAATGAACGCACGCCATTTAGTATGACTAATTTCCGTGGTTCGGTGAAAACTGTATTCCCTGGTATACAGGCGGTTACTCGTTAACTGCGAACTTTTGCGCGCACAATTATGGATGCTATTGAGGACATCCTTCTCCTAACTTCTCAACATGGGAACTCGCGATTATTATACGAAGTACACGGAATCAGTTGACGATTAACGTAATCCTACCTGTAACAGCCGGTCGTGGAAAATCCCCCTTTTTCCCTCACGATTCAGTGTTTTTCCCAACATCACTCATTTCCATACACTATTGACTTGTCTTTACGAACTGGTTGTTTTTCTGGACCAATTGTTGTTTGTTCGCGCCCAGAGCGCTACTTTGACACATCCTTGTTCAGGACCTGCGTGACGCACGTGCTGTCTGCTCACACGCTGCTATTCGGTTTCTCGTTGTTGAGTCCTTGTGATCGTATTATTGAGGTTTGTATATTGTTTATGTCATTGTTTATCCTAATAATCTAGTATCGTAGAATTTCACCGATAATCGTCTTCTGATTTCGGGATCACTTGCGAATTTGGCTACGCATTGCTCAAACGTTCGTAACAATACTCAATAGATCTATTTGGAACGAGGAAAAATCACGCAAAATGCCAAGAAAAGGATCAAAAGCAGTCGAATCCGGACAGGAAGTAATACGGCAAGTCTCTGGGGAGGTTTTGGGTACATATGATTCTTTAGTTAATGCTAGATCGCCTAGTCCTGTCAGTGCTAGCTCATGTGTTATTGAAAGCAATATTGATCGTAAGGATATCGATTTATATAAGCTGAGAACACTAGAACTAGAGCAACAGTTACTTTCGGCTAGACTACAGGCGCATGAAGCAGAGAAGTGTACACAGAAACAGCGACAGCATGAGACCAGTGACTTCGACACTTCCGATAGGTTAGAGTGCAATAAGGTAGGGAACCCCACGCCGGTCGCCGACCACAAACCACCATCGATCGATCTGCCTAGAGTAGAGTTAACGGTTTTCGACGGGCGAGCTGAGCAATACTGCAAGTTTGTCAAACAGTTCGAGACGTTCGTTGAAAACAAGGTAACCGACCCTGGGCAAAGGCTTCTTTACCTCACTCACTACTGCCGAGGCCGAGCGCGAGAAGCTATCGACGGGTGCACCATGCTCGATCCAGAACAAGGCTACACAAGGGCAATAAAGATTCTGAGGGACTTGTTTGGCCAACCTTTCAAAGTAGCCCGTAACCTAATAGAGGGCGTGATGGCAGAGGCAAAGAGAACCAAGGGCGACGTCTACACCATGGCCGACCTGGTGATCAAGATGCAGAACTGCTCAATAGCCCTCGACCATTTAGGTTACAGGGCTGACCTAGACGCCATGCACACTTTGGAAGGCATAGTCCGTCACCTCTCTCCCGAACTACAGGGTCGGTGGGCGGAAGAAGCTGAACGGATAAGCCGAAGCGACAGAGAAGCCAACTTCGAAGACCTGACTGAATACTTAGACAGGCAAACGAAGATAGCTGACAGCAGATTCGGCCGACTCATCCGGGACAGCAACCGAGCAAACAAGCCCGGTACTAGCCAAGTCCAAACCCCTGTACGGGAATAATCAAAGTACCAGCCTTGGACCAACACACACGTCATTTCACGAGATGCTACGGCGAAACCAAATTGCAGATCCTGTGGTACCAGCCATGGCCTACCAGAATGCCCCAAGTTCGGCAACGCCACAATAGACGAACGGTGGGGAATGGCGAGGATGGCAGGAGCATGTTTCATCTGTCTCAACACCACGCACCGGGCAGCAGCCTGTAGAACAAGGAATCGATGTGGTTACGAGGGCTGCACGGGCAGACACCATCGGCTGCTGCATCAGGCGAGAGTAACCATATCCGAGGCGAGTGCCAAGCCCAGCGTGATTTGTTCAACTTCACAATCTGCCAGTAAACCGGTACGTTTAGGCGTAGTGGCCGTGGGAGTAGTGACTCCGACTGGGATAGTCAAGGCGTTGGCTTTCGTTGATAGTGGATCCGACACCACCTTAGTGAAAGAGCGGTTTGCCGACAAACACCAACTGGCTAAATGTGCGACGTCGTTAGCAGTGAGCACGGTTAGCGGAACACAGGTAATGACTGCCGGTAGATTAAGGCTGCAACTCATCTCTCTAGACACTAACGAGGAAATTGAACCAACGGAGGCATTCACGTTAGCGGATCTCCCCATGCGAGCACCAAGGTCGGTGAACGCAATCTTGACTCGGTGGCCCCACCTGCAGGATATAACCGTTGTAGACTGGGAAGTTGATGAGGTGGATCTCCTCATCGGATGCGACGTGCCAGAGGCGCATTGGGTGCTTGACCAGATAGTGGGCGACCGCCAGGCACCTTATGCCGTACACACGGCTCTGGGATGGATGTTATACGGTCCAGTAGGGGTACGCGGTTCCGTGAATTACTTATCCGCCGAAACGGACCGCATAGAGTATCATCTGCAACGGCTGTATGAAAAGGAGTTCCATGACATTGGAGACGAAAGACCGACGTTGTCTCAAGAGGATCGCTTCGCTCTACAAACGGTGCGGCAAGGCACTAGAGGCCTCAAAGAGCAGTTCGAGGTTCCCCTCCCATGGCGCACACCGGTCGACCCGTGGACTGACAACAGAAATTATGTTCTCCAACGATTACTACGACTAAAAGAACGCTTCATTCGAGACCAGAATCTGTGGGAACGATACGCGGATTTGATGAAGCGAAACGAGGCCCTCGGTTACGTTGAAAAGGTGCCTGTTAACACCGACAGCAAAAGGGGTATCTGGTATCTGCCTCACCATCCGGTTATCAACCCCAAGAAACCCAATAAACTGCGCGTGGTTTTCGACTGTGCGGCCAAGTTTCAGGGCAAGTCGTTAAACGATCGCCTACTACGGGGGCCTGACTGGACCACACCACTGATCGATGTTTTGTGCCGTTTCAGAGTGGGTGAAGTGGCTTTGTCTGCTGACGTAAGGGGAAATGTTCCATCAGGTGAAGATTCCGGTGGGGAACGAGATGCTTTGCGTTTCCTGTGGTGGGAAGGGAGCTACCGGGACAACGCAGTGGTGAATTATAGGATGACCGTCCACCCCTTCGGAGCCATATCGTCACCATTTTGTGCCAACTACGCCCTCCGAGAATCAGCGAACAAGCGTGGTGATCTGGTACATCGGACGGTGGTAGAAAGCGTCAGCAGGAACTTCTACGTCGACGACTACCTTGGGTCATTCGATGATGTGGAATCAGCTCTAGAGCAGTTCAGGGGTCTGACGAGATTGCTGGAAGAGGGCGGCTTCCATCTAACTAAATGGATGTCGAACGCTTCAGAAGTGCTGAAGGTCATCCCGTATCACGAAAAGGCCGAAAGGGTAAGAGATTTGGATGGCTCCCCATTTCCGATCGAGCGCACTTTAGGGATACAATGGGACGCGGAAACGGACGATTTTGTTTTCGAACTGAACGTTCCCGAGCTGCCAATAACCCGTCGTGGCATACTATCTGCCGTCTCAAGTTTGTTCGACCCGCTCGGTTTCGTCTCACCATGGCTGCTACCCGGAAAGATCTTGCTGCAACGGCTGTGCCGTAAGAAAGTTGATTGGGACCAGTCACTGGACCGAGGGGACCGGCTGGACTGGGAAGAATTTCTGAACACCTTGAAGAAATTAGGGGACATAAGAATCCCACGATGTTTGACTCCTGGCCATACGACACGGACTGGAGAACTACATGCTTTTTCCGATGCATCCGAAGTCGGTTATGGAGCTGTGGTGTACGGGCGATGGTGCACGGGAGATGGACAATATACTACGAGGATCCTGTTCGCCAAAGCCCGCGTTGCTCCACTGAAGTCGGTCTCAATCCCACGCCTTGAACTCAGCGCAGCCGTGTTGGCAGTCAGGGTGGTGCAAGCTGTGAAGAGATGTTTCGATCTCTACATTTGGTCGGTGAGCTTCTGGACGGATTCAACGATAGTACTCTACTATATCAACAACGTCCGGAGCCGGTTTAGTACTTTCATTGCTAACCGGCTCACGATTATCCACGATGAATCAGCCACGCACCAGTGGAGTCATGTCAGGTCTGGCGATAATCCGGCCGACCTGTGCTCCCGAGGTGCGACCAACTTCAGGCAACTAGACACGTGGACGAGAGGGCCAAACTTCCTGCAATTGCCCAAACAGGACTGGCCCGTGCTCGAATTAAAACCCCCTACGGAAAGGGAACTGGAGATCAAAGGCGTAGTGATAGCAACCAACGTCGTCGAAGCGTCATCCATTCTATCGCGACTGGTCAGGTTTTCTTCCTGGATGAAGTCGCTTTGTTCGCTAGTCTGGTTAACCAGGTTCAAGAGAAATTTACTAGTCATGAAAGGGCTACGGCCCTCAGGTCGGATACCGGTCGGCCCGATAGGTCCCGATGAGCTACAAGCGGCAGAGTATGATATTTTCAGAATGATACAACACGAGGCTTTTGCCCAAGAACTCAAGAGGGCGGAAGAAGTGGGGCCAACCAATGAAGACATGCCATCTCCAAGAGGCGAGCTGAAGCGTTTAAACCCCAAACTCATCAACGGACTGCTGCGGGTGGATGGTAGGCTGACCAACGCACACCTGAACTTCGACACAAAGTATCCTATACTGCTGCCTGCGAGACAACCTGTAGTAGAGCTAATGATTCAACACGTCCACGCCATGGAGGGACATGCCGGGGAAAGTCACGTGACGAGCGTCATCCGAAAGCGTCTTTGGTTGTTGAGAGGACGAGAGACTGTAAAACGCGTAATCCGACGGTGTGTGCAATGCAGGAGACGCAATGCCACAGCAGGCAAACAACTCATGGCCCCACTACCAGAATGCAGGGTGACTACGGGCTGGTGGCCGTTCAGTGACACCGGGTTGGACTATTTCGGGCCCTTGTGGATCAAGTGCGGGAAAAGATTAGAAAAGCGATACGGATGTATCATGACCTGCATGAAATCACGTGCGGTACACCCAGAAGTCGCACATTCGATGACGACCGATTCGTTTCTACGGGCCTTGCAAAGATTTATCAACCGAAGAGGTGTACCGGCCGATATATACTCAGATAATGGATCGAACTTTGTGGGCGCTCAACGGGAATTGCAGCGTTGGCACAAGAACATAAACAGAGACGAACTGCAGAATCGAACCGTGGCCTACGGCATACGATGGCATTTCAACCCCCCACAGGCCAGCCACCGAGGCGGCATATGGGAACGCATGATACGGTCCGCCAGACGGATATTGCTGTCAATCATGGAGCAGCAGCCGCCCGACGACGAGACGCTGAACACCGTCATGACTGAGGTGGAGCGAATCCTGAACAACCGCCCCCTGGTTCCAGTATTGAACGGCGACCCCACCCACCTGGCGCTCACCCCAAACGACTTATTGACGCTAAGGTCGAGCGAGGGTTTCCAAGGGCCGGTAAACCTTCGTGGGAGCTACCTCCACGGGTGGAAGCAAGCGAACTATCTGGCCAAGGTCTTCTGGAGGCGATGGCTACGGGAGTACCTACCGGCTTTGCAGACTCGACAGAAGTGGCTGGCCAAAACAAGACCATTCAAAGTTGGGGACGTGGTTATGATCGCCGACGAACGCGCACATTTCAGCGCTTGGTCTTTGGGAGTAGTTACGGAAACCATCAAAAGCACTGACGAAATGATAAGAACGGTGAAGGTGAAGACAGCTAACGGAGTGCTCATTCGTGACATACGCAGTATTAACCTACTCGAGAGCGAAGACGGAGGAGCTGATAACCCTGAGGCCTAGTAAACCTTTTTCACACCAGTAATCGAGGTGGATAAAGAAACACCATATATACCACACGGTCTCCGTCAAACACGTCAAGGTGCTCGCGGTCCTTTCGTTGACATTACAGAAGGTTCTTTCCGATATGTGGTGATGAGTGCGATTCCATTATACATCCCGATACATACACGCATGCACGACGCACTCTACATCCCGTAAACCCATCATACATGTGACAGTGTTCTTTGTTTGCCTTTTGTTGACGCTACTGAAAACCCTTGCATATGTGGAAGTAGCGGAGCTCAGGTCGCACACACATGCTACATTTACTCATCTTCTTGCCACGCGGTCTTTTGTTGACATTGCAGAAAGTCCTCCTTTGATGTGTTGTCATACTTGTGATTTCATTGTAACCCCGGTACACACACACGCACACACACACACACTCCAGCACGTACTTCCAGGACCGGACGGCCCCTTAAGAGGACAACGTCTATGCGACCATTCACGCCCGCCATCGGTCATTTGGTCTTGTGGAAGATGTAGACTAGCCTCACGTCTATGTATCCAATGGATTAGGTGCGACCAGTAGTAGAACGTCGACGACGAGCATTAGACGCGCGCACTGACAGCAGGGCCTAGGCAGGTAGGAAGAATCAGTACCTTTATACCGAACCTTTCACTCTGCTAAGGATCCAGGAGGATTTTGGTGGGCGATGTAACAGCCGGTCGTGGAAAATCCCCCTTTTTCCCTCACGATTCAGTGTTTTTCCCAACATCACTCATTTCCATACACTATTGACTTGTCTTTACGAACTGGTTGTTTTTCTGGACCAATTGTTGTTTGTTCGCGCCCAGAGCGCTACTTTGACACATCCTTGTTCAGGACCTGCGTGACGCACGTGCTGTCTGCTCACACGCTGCTATTCGGTTTCTCGTTGTTGAGTCCTTGTGATCGTATTATTGAGGTTTGTATATTGTTTATGTCATTGTTTATCCTAATAATCTAGTATCGTAGAATTTCACGGATAATCGTCTTCTGATTTCGGGATCCGTTGCGAATTTGGCTACGCATTGCTCAAACGTTCGTAACACCACCCCTCTGTGAGTTGGCCTATGGAACGGGCAACAAGCAGCAAGTTCTGACGTTAGCCATAACTCAATGAAAAGACGTTGTTATTGCTTGATTATCATTTATTCTAACAAAAAAATTCAAGCTATTTTGGACACCGTTGTCGGGAGCAGCTGCTGGACCTTCTCATCAGACATCGTCAATCATACATGAAAATGAACGTACGAATAATATCATGAAGGACTGAACGGCTACAGGTAAAAAAGTCAACAGACGTTATATTAAATTGCCGTTTGTATAACATGGATGACAAATATGGCGTGATAATGAAATAAAAATAACGAACTTATATGAAAAAACCCACGTGAACAAAAAAGGGAACCCACATGTAATACCATAAATGTATATGTAATTCGTATGTGTCAAAAATAGAGAAGGACAACGGTTATCGCAACATTCACCTGTTGCATCGCACATCATAAGGACAGCCTAAGCCTATGCACACGGAAATGTATATTTTTATAGGATTTTACACAAACACGCCGTGACATTTCCAGATATCCTGGGCCATCCTCCTCCTAGAAGAGAACGACTTTGGAGACCCTTCGATATAAATGAGGGTGTACCGTGCGCCAGCCACCTTTGGCCAAACGAATTTCAGGTGACACCTGTCATCTTGGGAACCATGTAGCGATGTAACCATCCACCCGTGCCACCGGTGAAGGAGAACCGTGCACACGGGACTTAGCGATCCCCTAGTCGACCCTCACCTAGGTGTCCGTGTTCCGTGACTTTTGTAAGTGTACGTCATCCGAAATGGAAGAAAAAGTTTGCCGTTAGTTGTAGTTGATTACGGATGTCGCTATTGTACATAGAGAATTTTCAAAGTGAAACGTACCTACCTTTGGATAAACAGTGGACGCGTACATAATCTTCCTGGTGGTTGTAGTTTGCACACTGGTAGTGCGTTCGTCGGCCCCATGCGCAGCACTGGACCCAGTTCGTATTCTCTTCCAGATCAACGGACGGGTCCTCCATGCGGCGAACCCTGCACACGTCTTCTCTGACGGGGGAATCCACCACTTCCAGACGCCTTCTTTTGTCCTTGTTCTTGTACGCGGCTGAAGTCGTGGTCGGGAATCGGCGGAACTGTACCAGTTGCATCTTGTCCCCTATAATTTCGATGCCCTTTTCATCGGTGTTCCTAATATCAACGGCAGCCTTCCCTTTTGAAGACGCAGACTTCATCGATTTATTTGATGTGCTGGGGGCAGGTTCTGAAGTTTAGTTTGGAAGCATTACCCAGAGTGCAGCGATACGTTTGCCTAAACCCTGCGACGTTATATTGCTATTTGACAAATCGACAGTTGTCCCGGAATATCTATCGTAACAAAGAAAGTCGATATCCCTACCGGAACTAATTAGGGCAGCAAGATTTCTCAACTGCGGCAAAAACTGAATGAACTTGCTGTACCCCAAACTGCCTAAAGCAGTGGCAGTATCCTTCAAAACATCGTCAAAGAACGCTCATTTCTCACTAGGGCTTATAGCGGGTGCTTTCTGAACCACTACCGGCTCCATTGCCGGAGGCGATATGCTTTCTCGTGGGCCTTCATCCGGCAGAGCCCAACGACCCGCAGGTAGCCTACGGGTGTCGTAATTGATTACTTCGCTTACCTTCAGGATATGCCGGCGGACGAGTAGCCACTGTTTGTTGAAGCTACACGAACACTGCGGGTTAGCACCCATTCTAACCCTAGCCGTGTGCGACAGCCTACAATGAACAACCCAGAAACCGTCCACTGCGGCCACAGCAGTGACCACATATGTACGAACGCGCTCCTCAACGACAGAACGCGCGTACAAACTAAGCCGACTAAGGAAACCGTTATACTTCTCCATCACTTCACTAGCCTGGAAAGAGCCCCCCATCAGCTTACATAGTCTACGGCGCCTGCCCTCATTCAGATTTTCCGTGCGTTTTATAATACAAGCAAAGACATTAACTAACGACGATCTTTTAGATGATCCCTCTATCAAATACCTGTTTCCTATCTCAACCCGATTAGTAGTGAATACTCCGAGATGGACGACAGATCTGGAAGCTTAACCTGCCCACATATTCTCGAAGCATAACCATGCCCGATCGAGATAGTGCTTCACAGCAATACATCGACCAGCTATGGCCACCATGAACCTATCACACTGTACCTTTGTGGAGGAATAAACTAAAACCTCATCCAAAGATACAGAACCCGTTTGCCATTTAACGACAAACCACTGAACTGAAAACAATGCCGTCTCATGTCTTGCAGAACATGAAACCGGCAAAAAACTACTGCGCAGTTAGGCTAATACTCCCTGAAGGCATTGTACTGTGCCAAACTCTTATCTGCGGCTATCGTCTTAGCATTTAGAGAGCCCGGTAACCGGTCCCTCATTTCCCTGATGGCACTCCGATAACTTGCGACACTCTCGTTTGGGAGAGTGGCATAAAAAATAGACCTACCTAACACGCTTTCGTCTATAACCATTACGTGTCACAAAACGTGGCCTCAACAGTTTAGCTCATGGGTGGCATCGGCTAGCAACACTTCGCCAAACTTATCCACCAACGGAACAACCGTTCATGGAATAAAGAATGCGTACCGCAGTACTGATTCCCGGTACTCAAGGCGGAGGAAACCCGTGCCACTAACTAACTACTTCACCTGCAGCGCACCTGTTCGGCTGTCCAAGTTGGCAGCCTTGTTTCTGATGGACTGCAGGTCCGCAACCGTAAACAATATGTTAAACTTAACCCGAGCATAAGAGCAAATTTCCTGCGAGTTGTGAAACGTCTTCATCAACTCGCCGATGTGAGACTCCTGATCGGGAGTCAGACGTCTACTCCTAACGTACAACTGGTCGGTAAATAAGTGAAACCTATGATTATGTCTCAAATAGTGGGACACAACCTTGTACTGGGTCCCGACAGCCCGAACGATGACAAATGCCGGGCAATGAATGTTCTTGTATCTGAAATGTCAGTTAGCAATTCAACAACAATACTTATCTACTTGAGGACCGCTGAGGGCGTCTGTTGTGCACACAGCAATATTTCACTCGATAATACGGAAAGGATTTCGGGAATGCGGCAGGGTGGGTACGAACCCAATTCTCCGCACTAATGCTTGCGTAAATGTAGAAGGACGTCAAACTATTCCTTTGGAATAGTAGAAAAACCTCCTCAAACGTTTTGAAACAGGTGTAGATTGTCCGAAAGGTCCGACAGAAAGTTCCGTATCGTCGATTCTCGCAGCCGAACCAGTGGAGGCAGCCATGACAACCTTCACTGGTGCCCTAGATCGCAAGTGGTACGAGATATTTCCTCGTAGTGAGCCTTGAGTATTTCAACTGGATGGATGACGGGCAGCACTGTGGTCCCTCTTGAGCACGTTTTAATAGACTTTTTCGCTCATTGCATACAGTCTCGGTGAACGCTCACGATGCATAATGTCTCTCGCAGTTGATGTGCGATGGGGTTATCCGTTTCCCTCTCATTTTTAGCGGGGATTCGACGAAATACACTCGGCAGTGGTGGGGGCATAACTGGTGTGCATACCATCGAAGGAATTCTGGATGCTCGATTGACCGTGGCCATTACCTGTCCTGTGCAAACTGAACTGAACTGAACCAGCGAGGAAGAGCGGGTATAACCTTGATCGCAGTTACTTATATACTGCTTTGGGCCTGACTCAAACAAAAATCCAATTAACATTCTATATACGATTCTCATTTTTCATGCGACAGCAAAAATCCCTTAAAACAGTTTCCCAGTGCATGCACCCATAACGGCAGTATGACAACTTTTAAGGGTGGACCGTACACGATTAACGCAGTTGATGTGCGACGAGGTTTTACAACTCCCAGTCATTTCTAGCGGGGATTCCACGAAATATACTGTGTAGTGGTAGGTGCATAACTGGTGTGCATGCCATTGAAAGAATTCTGGATGCTCGATTGGTCATTGCCGGTCCTGTGCAAACTGAACTGAACTGAACCTAACTGAACCACACAAGGGACAGCAGTCCACGAGACCGGGTTGTTTCGAAATTTCGTTTGTTGTGCGGTTTTCGCTTCTGGGTGGGGGAACTATGCAATTTGAAATCAGTACGGGATCTGTCTTTTTTTCTGTTTATCGCTGTTAATTGCCACCCACTAATTGTTGATTCAACTTGCTACGAGTCGATATTGTGGTTTGAAAAATGCGTAAAAATCGTTATTCGTAAACATTTCCGGCGGATCTCATCCAGGAAAATCCACGCTCAAGAATAAATCCAGTCCCGCAGTGAAGTAAATATCAGTGTAGCTGACTTTTCTGCATGGGTTCGGAACTCCGGTGGGAATGTCGTATGACCCAACCTTTAAGCAGAACTCGGACGATTTTCGCGACTGACTTGTAGTGTGATTCGTTTTACTGAAAGCACTCAAGAGTTCTCGCGAGGCTAAAACGTTGAGCTTCTCTACGTTTTTAGTTTCGAATACTGAAGACTGAGGTGGTGGGAGTCCAGAATCAGAACATGTTTATTATCGGTTGCTCACCAAAGCTTCACATACTAATTGAACAAGTTTTCTTCGAGTTTACATGCTAGTCTTGTTTGTACTCCAGGTCGCGGTTAGTTCCATACACCCATTTTATGAACAACCGAATTTCTAACATATAATTGATGCCTACTATTCTCAGTAGATCCTTCACCCTCCTGTTATCTAAGTCTCGCCTTGTTTTGGATTCCCTTATGCTAGGTCCCTCATGTTTCAGTACGAGGACGTTTCAGCATGTCGTAACAGGTTCCTCCCACCCCGCGGTTCCCTTTTTAGTCGCTCTATTTGATGCTGTCATCTTTTCAATCCTGGTCCTCAATGACACGAACCATCCGTGGTCCCATAGTCGCCCCAATTTTATCTTGGATTGTTTTTATGCACCGTTCGGCTTTTGTGCTGGGGGCAGGGGATTTGTAAGGTTGATGATCCTGTTTCCTTATTCTACAGTTTCTTTAGTCTTTTCCACTATGCGCGGACAACCCGTCCGTCACTGTGGTAATTCTCATAGCGCCGACGGGAACCGGAGCTTTGCCTCCCACGACCCATGAGATAGAGGACACGGTTAATAACGAGAAAGTAATTAGCGTGTGTTCCGGGAACGTGCGTGTAGCGTGCACTTACAACAGTGAAAATGGCCACGGTGCTCGGCAGCGAAGGTTCAGATAAACCATAATAGTTGAAACAAATGAATGAAGTTGATTCCCGCTACAGACTTGCTATATTGAGTTTACACATGGGACCTTTAGATTGGGTCCCTCCCGTCTTCTCACTGCTCAATCCTGCTACATCCGCGTAGGAAGGTTTAGAACGTTCCCTCTTCTCCGGAGTGCTAATGCCTCCTTTGATCCCTAGTCTTGTCTACTTTCGGTTGGCTCTCGTATGGCAGTGGATTGGAAGGCGTTCTTGGCGGTAGTCTTACAATAGGCACGTGCCCATTCAATCCAGGTGTTTTGGCAATACTTTGGGTAATACTCCTATGGAATTCCCGACCACTTCACATGTGCCCATCGTTGACACATCACATGCATTCCTATTACATACTCGCTTTTAACATACACTCGGCAAGCAGGGGTAGGACACTTGAGAATGTTCAACGAAGACAAGGAAAGACCACTAACATTGATGCTCCAGAAAAAAGCGAAAGCTAGTTCCGTGATGACTAGGGAGTACAAAAATGTTGACTCAAACCCGGGGTGAACGATTGTGAATCGAACACCTTAACCACAAGGCTCTCCGGGCTGGCTCTCAACGGTTTGTTGAACATCTACACTACATGATATAAGCACCCTTCCGTCACTGGATAAAACAGCTGTACAGTGCTTCCATGGTTTTCAATGGTCAGTTGAGCGTTCAAACTGCATGATGAATCATATTACACAAACCTAATCTCCTACTACTCAATTGCAAATAGTAACCAGACTCTGTAGGTTGTTCATAACGGAATGCCTTCGTTGTACTTAGGCCCATACAGAGAAGTCATCCATCATGGGAGTCGATCGCTGTGCGGGAAGCGGGTTGTTACCGTTCAGAGCCAGTGACGGAAGGGTGCTATATCACGTGGTGTAGATGTTCAACAAACCGTTGAGAGCCAGCCCGGAGAGCCTTGTGGTTAAGGTGTTCGATTCACAGTCGTTCACCCCGGGTTCGAGTCCCCGTGGGGGCTCGGTGTATGTGCACTGCTGATGATTCCCAACAAGGATGAAACAGCTGTACAGTGCTTCCATGGTTTTCCATAGTGAGTTGAGCGTTCAAGCTGCATGATAAATCACTTTATAAAAATGTTAACCCTGGAAGTTTCCGTGTGTCAATGTGAAACGTCAGTGAACGATTGCGTACGTATTGAGTGCAAAAGACTTCGGGACACCGATTCAGAATGTAACGCTTTACCAAACTAGTAAGAAGCGTACATGGGCTGAGACGCAAAAAACATTAACGTAAGTGCGTGTAAAATAACACCATAGATCGGGAAGTGAATTATTATGATATTCGCCCCCACCAAGGAAAAACAGTCAATTTCAGTATGTAGAGAAAATCACGTCAAGTAGGAGAGGAGAATGACTGACTCAGGCTCCTCTGTTGTGCAGATTATACGGCTGAGTTCTCTGTTGACGAGTGAGATTGTCTGAAACTGTGTCGGGTGATGGAGCGTTGGGTGCAGATGGGGTTATTGGCCCATCTCTGGCATCATGTTCCGTCGCATCATTTATGGAGTGTAGGTTTGTTTGTGGTGTACTAGGGGAACTTCCGACATCTGAGTCAGTTTCTATTCTGGTACATCGCCTGTTGGAGCTGATCGTCCTACGGAAACATTTTCTTCTTTACTACCAGGCAGTCTAACGAGGGCGTACGGGTATTACAACTAACGAGTTCGATTTCTTCAACCAATGGATCAAGCATAAAAAATCGGGCCGTTCGTTCTAGTAGAACGGGGCCTGGAACAGGGAGCCATGCTGGCAATGAAGTACCGGTAGTGGATCGCCGCGAAAAGTTAAATAGCCTCTCAAACGGAGTGCAATACACAACAGTGAACAGATAGAATGCAAGGCATCTGGGAGAACGGTCCCCCCTTGCGAGGTTGCTAGACCCCCGGTTTTTAGAGCTAGAGTGATAGTTTTACAAAGCGTCCCGTTCAGGCGTTTCATCTGTCCATTTCCCTGAGGATTGTATGCAGTAGTTTGACTGAGTGCCACGTTCTTATTTCGCAGGAACTCAGACAGCTCGGTCGGTATGAAGCTCGTCCTTCGACCGGAGTGTATGTATGCCGAATATGGCGAAAAGTTGGCATAGGCAATCGATGACAGTAAATGAATGCATATCGGCACAAGGAAACATGGGAAAACGCGAGTATTCTTCAACGATAGTCAGGATATATCGATTACGAGCTGTCAAAGTCAGAGGGCCTTTGAAGTCAATGCTCAGTATTTAGAATGGTTGTGCTGCTTTAATAAGACCACCGATGGGAGGTTTTTAGTGTCGTGACTTTACTTCTGCACAAACTTTGCACCGCGAAATCATGTGTCTAATCTCCTGCTTTGTGGCTGGACACCCGAGAAGTACCCGTCCAACATCTCCCATGAACTGCACGAATACAAAGAATTCCATACTGCATCGGTCGTCGCGCAGGATAATTAGGACCGCGCTGCCCATTGCATCGAGCGGGGTGGGTAGTGATAAGTGGGCTACTGCTCAGAGTTCCCTCTCTTTTATTCAACCTTTGCCTTCTGTCCCTAACCACCTCTCTTTGCCCCATCTATCCACCCATAATGCTCCCACTGATAACACGGTTGATACTCGCAACGATTCACTGTCAAATAGTATCGGGAATAATCCTCTGTCTGGTAACTCACATTTTCTCAAGCCTCGTCAGCCTCTGCATCTGGGCTCCTTCAACGTGCGTACACTCATGCAGGTCGGTCAGCAGGCGTGCCTAGCGCTCATAATAGATTAACTGAAGATTGGTGTTTGCTGCGTAAGTGAAACGCGTATCCAGGATTCGAGCAGTGTAATTCAACTAACTTCTGGTATCTCATCGAGGTATTTTCTGCGCACTTCAGGAGACGAAGTAGCTCGAGCTGTGGGTCAACGTGGTGTAGGAATAGTGTTGACTGACAAGGCTGAGGCTGCCATTTTAGACTGGATCCCTGTTAACAGTCGTTTATGTGCTGTGAGACTCCAAGGGTCAGTTGGCGTTCGAAAGGATAGTCGTGTTAAGCGCAATTTGTTTGTGATCCGGGCGTACGTCCCAACGGACTGCAGCTCAGACTTGCAGAAAGATGAGTTCTATGATGCCCTCGCCACCCTCGTTCGCAGCAGTAAAGGTCCTAACATTGTGGTGCTAGCTGGTGACTTCAATGCACAAGTTGGGAAACTTATTGTGTCAGAAGCCTGTTTAGGTGGGCATTGTGCTTTACCTGCTGAGCGTACAGATAACGGGGATAGACTTCTCCAGTTTTGTTCAGAAAATCGATTGTTCTTGCCTAGCACCAATTTCCGACACAGCTCACGTCGCACAGCGATATGGCGCTCTAACTCTACAGGTACTTTGAGTCAAATTGATCATATTGCCGTAAACTACCGTTGGCGCACTTCTGTCCAGAACTGTAGATCTTACTGGTCCACGTACGTAGAGTCGATCCATGGATTAGTTTTAATGCGATTATCTCTCCAATTCCATGGTCAGCGTCGCAAACTGCAAACCCGATTAGCCGTGCAGCGTTTGTGTGATCTAGAAGTACGCACCCATTACGAGCAGAAGTTAGCACATGAGCTAGAATCCACAACCAACAGTAATTTAGATGAGCATTGGGCTCATATCAAACAGGCGATGCACGTTGCAGCAGGTTTTGCTTGTGGTAGTAGATCCGATGTCCATCAAAGACACTGGATCTCGCAAGAGTCGCTGAGTATAATGGAGCAAAAGCGTCAGCTCTCGAACTTTAAGGAGATGGATAAGATGCGGAGAAAGTTACAAAGGCCAGTTACGAAAAGCCTTAAGAATGATCGCAAAAATTGGTGAGTCAGGGTAGCCGAAGAAATGGAAATAGCAGCTGCTTCAGGTAACAGTCAGAGACTGTTCAAACTTATTCGTGACACCGATGGACGGCGCACCCAGGTCAGTGAAACGATTTGCGATAGGAATGGAGAACCCATCCATACCAAAGAGCAAAGAATTGACCGTTGGGCCGAATACTTCGAGGAACAGTTTAGCTGGCCGCACGCTAGTGTGGTTACTCCTGTATCAACAACTGTGACTCCTTGAGTGGTATCACTTGAGCCCTCATCGGAAGTAGAAGTAGAGTCATGCATTCGATCACTAAAGCGAGGGGAAGCGGCAGGTCCCGACGAACTTCCTCCAGTTCTTTTTAAACTGGATGGGTATGTTTTGATAAAATCACTTACCGCTTTGCTCCGTGACATTTGGAAAGCGGAGCGTATTCCGTTAATATTGAGTGAGTTGTTGATTGTTCCCATCTTCAATAAGAGAATACGCAATGACTGTAGTGACCATCGTGGGATTAGCTTAATTCCGATAGTCGCCAAAGTATTAGCCTCAGTTCTACTGCATCGTCTTACACCGGCTCGCGAGAGGATTGCCCGCGAACAGCAGGTTGGATTCCACCCAGGTCGAGGATGTATCGACCAGATTTTTACTCTTCGCCGATTACTTGAAACGCGTCACACGCATCGCCGACCGACAATAATGATTTTCTTAGACTTGAAGGGCACTTTCGACTCAGTTGATCGAGCAGCGCTTTTCAGTACTCTTCATCGAAAAGGTATGCCGCAGAAGTTCGTGAACCTACTGAGATCATTGTATTCTCATACTTCTGGCCGCGTTAGAGTTTACGGTGAACTATCCGGTCGGTTCGAAACGACCAGTGGTGTTCGACAGGGGTGTTCTATGTCTCCATTCCTGTTCAACTTCGTCATGGACGAAACAATGGAGAGTGCGTTGCAAAATCTTCAGGATGTAAGCGACGGGATGGGAAATAGTGGAAAGCTGTTTGACCTAGATTACGCGGACGACGTTGTCTGCCTGTTCGAATCCGCTGAACCTGCTCAACGTGCACTAGATAGACTCGTAAGAGCTGTAGCTCCATTCGACATGCGCTTTGCACCTTCAAAGTGTAAAGTGATGTTACAAGACTGGACGTCAACGATTCCGAACTTGATACTCGATGGGGAGGTGCAGGCAGTTGTCGACCACTTCACCTACCTCGGCAGCAGCGTGACGGCGGATGGTAGCATTGTAGTAAAGGTGAGCAAACGTATATCCAAGGCTCGAGGGGCGTACGCTGGACTAAAGCACTTGTGGCGCCGACCTGATATTTAACTGAAGTTGGGGGTCGTGTGTACTGAGCCGCAGTGCGTTCAGTTTTGTTGTTTGGTTGTGAGACTTGGAGTCTGCTCGGGGAAGATGTTCGTCTTCTTGAGGTTTTCGACCACCGATGTTTGCGTAGTATCGCTAAGATCGGGTGGAGTAGCCGAGTAAGTAATGATGAGGTGAGGAAGCGAGTATTGGGTACTAATTCGGAGAACGTTTTGTCACAGCGTATCCAACTTAGTAGACTTCGTTGGTTGGGGCACGTGTTACGTATGTCGAACACACGTCTACCATACCGTGTCCTATTCTCCGTTCCTCCTAGGGAGTGGAAGAGACCACGTGGAGGTCAGCAGATGACTTGACAGCGAGGAATGAGAAAATGTAAATCGAACTTAGGAAAAGTAGGTGCTTGACGTCTTCATGGTTGGGGTCCAAAAGATCCGTCTACCAGTTGGCTGGAGACACTGAAGGATATGGCTGCGAACCATGAGTAGTGGCGATCGTGTTGTCACTTTCTGTCGAATCAGAATGATTGACTATTGTGCATTTGTACAGTTAGACTGTGTATTCCGTGTGTTGGCTACTAGGGCATTCTTTCCTTTTCCCACCCATGTAGGTCCAGTCCTTGTCCATCTTGTATATTCATACTTTCTAATTCAGCGTGCAACATAGTGAGAAGGGCAGTGGTCAGTGGGGCTTGCCCTACTGTTTAACGCTGTACGATGATGATGATGATGATGTGTCTGATCTCCTCAGTTGAATATAGCAGGTTTTTAAATTGCACAAAGTGGGTCATTCGGGAAACTCGGGGGTGGCATAGCGAATCGTGCTGTTCTCTTAACTTGGCCGCATCAAAAAGAGTGCCACGTATGTTGCGAAAGGGCATATCTGCCACTGCATTTTTCGGGTCTCCATTGTTGGATCCTGTCGTTTTCGATTTTGCTTGTTTGTCTTTCGTCGCATACGAAGGCCACAGATCGTTAAACAGTGTTAAGTTTGAGGTGGTTGCCTAGGCGATGACGTCGCTGTAACGTCAGTCACCGATGACTTACGTACTGAATGCAAAAGAATTCGGGACACCGATTTAGAATGTAACGCTCTACTCAACTAGTAAGAAGCGTACATGGGCTGAAACACGAAAAAACAGCAACGTAATTACAACGCATGAAATGAAACCATAGAACAAGAGGAGAGTTTGCATGGCAGTCGCCACTTACAAAGAGCCTCGGCAATTGTATGTGCTTTTTTGATAGCAGAGTGATGCCATGCGCCTGTTGTTAAGCCACGAGAGAAATGGGCTACGGGATGATTATTATGGCTCAATGAGGCGGCTATTGGGACGTCCGGAGCGTCAGTTCCAGTCACTAAGGGAACACTTTGGTCTAATGTTATAACCATAACGCTTCCTATTATCTTTTTTAGGAGTTCGAAGGCACGTTTCGCATTTTTGGTAGAGGAAAGTCGTGTTTTCCACAAAGGGATTGGTCTTATCAAAAAACGACGGTATCCAATGTGAATAGTAGAAAAATATGCCGATTACTCGACGCAAGGACTTCATATCTTTTGGCGGTGGGATCTCGCGCAAGGGTTTCATCCGGTCAAAGTCAGGTCTTACTTCTCCTTGCGATATCAGGTAACTCGAAAGTTAGATTTTGTTTGTGGCAGTCACAGCTTCGGTCGTATTGACTGTTAAGCTGTATTTCGCGGCGGCTTTCAGGAAGCGCTGAAGATTTCGATCCTGATTTTTCTTAGTCACGCCGCATACGATCACATTGTCTATGTAGGCCAACGTATGTATGAAACCCTCAGCCTGCAGGATTTCGTCAATCATGCCTTGAAAACAGGGAACTCCGTCGGTAACCCCAAACGGTATGCATCTAAATTGATACAGCACCACACGCTTCAGATGCCGCACATGACTTCTCGTGCTCTGCGATAAAGATCTGGTGATACTCATTCTTTAGATCCAGGGTACTTTATATTGCATAACAAGATATGGCCTCGACCGATTTGTTGATTTGAGGTTTCGGATAGGCATCCAACCGGGTGAAGCGACTGATAGTTTGGCTGTAATCCACAAACATTCGTTTCTTGTGGGTGGCGTTCTCAGTTACGAGAACCTGCGCTCTCCAAAGGGAGTTGGACGGTTCAGTAATGCCGTCATTCAGGGGACGCTGGACTTTCGCCCGTATGAAGCATTCGTCCTCAGCAGGGTGTGTCTGAGAAACTCTTAATGATGGGTTTGCAATCGGGCGGTAGGTGGGCAAATAAAGAAGAAGACTGTACCTTGGCGGCATCCAGATAGGACGGGAAAAACGTTCGGCGTTTGCCGCCAAATGGTATTGAAACGTAGGCTAGCAACAGCATCGGCAAAACCAGTATGATTGAGAACTCGGAGTCAGAATAAGGAACGCTTTACTCGCCTAATAATTGGAGTACACTAGCTGAAATGTAGAAAGAGAACTGTTCATGAAATGTTTTGTAAAACGAAATGAGCAAGCATACGAAAGTTTATACGACGTTCGCCCCGGCCAGAAGAGAATCGTTTGTCATGATGCTTTGTAAGAAGGGGGACGGAGGTGGTAGTGGATCAAATGGAACTAACATTTTGTAGTGTTCATTCGTGCTTCTCGATTACGTAGGGAGTATGCACGTGTACGTTGCTGCCGACTAAGTAATTCAGATAGATTGTCATCGCTGGGATCAGTGAATGTCTGTACATCATCATTAGCATGTATTGTAAGACTATCACTAACGTCGGCACTTGTTGACTGACCCTGTGCTAGGTTGCTAGGTGGTGTTCTTAATGAGGACTCATTGGTGGACGGCGCTGGTGTATCGCCTCGAGGAGCCAGTCGGTGAATAGAAACGTTTTCGGTTCTTCCATTCGGCAGTTTCACAAGGGCATAATGTGGATTACAACTGATGAGATCTACTTCCTCCACTAGGGGATCATAATTCAAGGATCTATCCATGCGCTTCAGTAACACGGGGCCGAGAATTGTCAACCACGTAGGTATCGAAATCCCAGTAGTCGAGCGTCGAACATAACAGAACAATCGCTCATGTAGAATAGTGTCTGTGGCAGTGCAGAGTAGTGAACAAATTAAGTGGAGTGAGTCTGGAAGCACCGATTCCCACTGCGAAATCGGGAGGTTTCTTGTTTTTAGGGCCAGGAAGATCGTCCTCCATGACACCATTCAAACGCTCCACCTGGCCGTTAGCTCGAGGATTGTATGCCGTCGTGTGACTGAGCGCAACCCCTTAGCTCGTAGAAACTGTGTTAGCTCCGATGACACGAAAGCGGACCCTCGATCAGAGTGTATGTAGGCGGGCGTGTCGAATAAAACAAAGTTGACACAGACAATTAATCACCGTCGTTTTCGATACATTTGGACAAGCGAATGCAAAGGGGAAACGAAAGTACTGATCAGTAACAGTCAGGAGGCAGCGATTATGGATACTGGAGGGCAGTGAACCTTAAAGTCAATACTTAACCGCTCGACCGGTTGCGTAGCTTTGATTAGGCGACCCTCGAGGGCTTTGTAAAATCGCAGCTTTATTTCTGCACAGACCGGGCATCAGGAGATCATGTTTCTGACTTCATCCACAGAGTAGGGCAGATTTTTGGTGCGCACAAAGTAAAGCATGCGAGTTATCCCAGGATGACAAGGAATTATGCAAGTATTTCAACTGTGTTCCGTTTACAATGGAAGCACAGGTGTTGCGAGAAAGTGTATCAGCTACATGATTATCTTTATCAGGCTGGTAGATTATGTCATAATGGTAGGCTGATAGCTCAAGCCGCCACCTCTGGATCTTATCATCCTTGATTTTGCTTGATTGCTTTCTGTCACGTGAAGGCAACGGGTCCTTGGTCGGTAATTAACTTGAAACGAGTATCCAGGAGATAATGGCACCATTTTTGGACGGCTTCGACAATTGCACAGACTTCCTTCTCGATAGCCAAATAATGCTTTCCACTAGGAGTCAAGGTGCGAGAGCAGAAAGCCACCGGTGGGTTATTTTGACTCAACGTAGCACTGATCGCTGTATTTGAAGCGTCCGGTTCGAATAACGAGCGGGCCGATGTCATCGGAAAATGAAGGTATCCACTGAGAACAATGAGCAAACATGCCAACCACCCATCTTTGAGACTTCAGGTCACTAGAGGTGGGACCTCACGCAATGATTTCATGCTTTCAGGATCAGGCTTGATGGTACCCTGGGTTACGTAATAGCCAAGGAATTTGATTTCCTTTTTGGCAGTTACTGTTTTTGAAGCGTTCAACGTTATTCCATATTTCGCTACGGTTTTTAGAAAACGTTGAAGGTTGTAGTTGGAATCATCCATGGTCATGCCGCACACAGTGACATTATCGACATAAATGAAGGTATCCTTCAGGTCCTCGGCTTTCAAAATGCTATCGATAGTGCGTTGGAAGTGTAGTGTGAAAAGATCGGTGTCTTCCGTTGGGGTTGCTCGTGTTCGATCTGCAAAATACAAAAACAGGAAACTCTATGAGCACAAAGACTCAGTAGGTGCATCAACAGGATCCTACACTTGCATTAATCGAACACCATTATGGCTGCCAACAGCCTCCCCATTACAGAAACAAGCTACACCATTGGTAACTTTGAATGGTATTCGGCGGAACTGGAAAAGGCTACCACCTGCCTCGAAAGCAGTATAGGGTTTTTCGTGTTCGGCAATAGGTATCTAATGGTACGCGCTTTAAAGATCAAGGGTACTAAAGATGGCGTAGCGGGAGATGTTCTCTCTCATTTGATCAATCCTTGGAAGTGGGTAGGCATATAATTGCGTGAAACGATTGATTGTCTGGCTGTAATCGATAACCATTCTTTTACGATTGGAACTTTTAGTAATCAGAACTTGAGCCCTCCAAGGGGATTTTGAAGGTTCAATAATGCATTCAGAAGCTGTTTTATCTCCGATTTGATAACCTTCTCATCTTCGATAGAGTGTCGGCGAGACTTCATGGCGACTGGTTTACAATCTGGCGAAAAATGGGTGAATAATGAGGGTACTTGGATTTTAGCTGCTGGAAGCCCATACAACAAGAACGTGTCGCGTGTACCACCCGATGGTATTTCCACTTTGTTATGACATCCGAGGAAGTTAAGACCCAAAGGAACATCTGCACACAAATTTCCCATCACCGGTAGTTTTACGTTGATATAGGAATCGCCCCGATGGCGAATTGATACATGGCAGTCGCTAGTAATTTCGCAGGTCAACGATGTCGAGCCATAGTGATTTTTGAATCGCACGGATGAACTGGCCAATGGTAAGTATTAACAGCTAACTGGGACACAGCTTTCGTAACTCCCAGTGTCTGTCAGTGCTTGTAGTTCTGCTCCATTTACAAAAATCTGGGTAGACGCCCGAGACAAACAGACAGGAGCAGCAGCGGTAACAACTGACGGTATTATAAGACTGGGAACAAAGAGACTGAAGAACCAACAGGTTTAGACCTGCATGCACGTTTGGAATGTCCATCTTCCCAGCAGACCTTACAAGTAGATTCTGTAGCAGGGCATTTCGCGGGGGTGTTTGGAATGGTCACAGAAATAACGCTTCTTTGGGCATGGCAGAAGTAATTGATTCAGATTCAGATTCAGATTTTGGGGCCAGTGGAATGGTTGCATGTGAAGTCATGGTGGGCGCCGCAGCACACGGAATACTGTCAGCTCCATAGGACTGACTGTCTCTGTGTGGCTTCTAAGGATCTAGCCATATCGTATGCAGCCTGAAAATTCAGATTCACTTGTTCTAGAAGCCTTGTTCTTATGTTATTTGACTGTAATCCAGTTATCAGAGCATCGCGCATGGCGTCATCACGATACTCTTCAGCGGTCACCGGACGAACATCGCGATCCTTTTCTGATGTCTTGGTGTTCTGCACAAATTGATCTATGTTTTGTGCACTATCCTGTTTACAAGGAGCGAGAAGGTATCGAGCAAAAACACACTTTTGGGGCTCACATACAAAGAATGAAGGAGTGAAGTGGCACTTTCAAAAGTTCTACAGTCAGATATATGCTCATAAACAGAAGGTGAAAGAAAGTTAATAAGCATGTCCAGATTATCGGAGGTACGCGTTTTAAAAAGGCGTTGAGTGTCCGAAGCCAGTAGGTCCACTGTTTGGAAGCGTCCGGAGAGTTCGGATCTGTGTCGAATTTGTCAGGACGAAGGTAGCGATCCATGATTCAGGCGAGTAAATTGAAACGTAGACTAGCAATAGAATCAGCAAAACCAGTATGATTGAGAAGACGGAGTCAGAATGAGGAACGCTTTACTCGTTTAATAATTGGATTACATTAGCTGAATGTAGAAAGAGAACTGTTTATGAAATGTTTTGCAACACGGAATGAGCAAGCGTACGAAAATTTATACAGCAGGCATTTCCACCCTGTCATGTAGCCCGAGAAAATCATGGCCAAGTAATATATCAGCTCAAAGGTTACTCATGACAGTAAGTTCGAAATTGTCATGCGAAACGTTTTGGTAGCGGATGTTTGCCAGGCAATATTTTGTAATAGCGCACGACAGAGGTAGAAGCCGTTGCTCTTCGAGAGTCGCATAGCCAATCTTTCTAGCAGTGAGAGTCTACAACAGATTGAAAAATGTAGCCGTCAGAACTACCAGTGTCTGTGAGTACTTGAAGTTTAACATTATTCACGTAGGCTCGAGAAGTCGCGCGAGGCAAACAAAGAAGTGCGGTAGCCGTCAAAACGAAGAGCAGTAGTGGATGCACAGGCGAGGTGCGGGATGATATAATCGGTTTTGAACGACGTACACGCTTGAACGACCGGTTTTCCTACAGGCCTGCCTTGTAATCACAAAAATAGCATTTGTCTTCACCAACAGTTGAGGGTACAAAAACAATAAACATCTGTTATACCAGTTAAAGCAAGATATTAGCAAGAAAAGCGAGATTCAAGCCGAATTCGGACATATCGCGGTTCAACAGCATAGTATCGCTTGCACTCACTTTTCGCTTTTTACCCATCACTATAAAGCTGCTCACGTCATAATGCATCTTGCTTATTTTACGTGAATATGTCCCTCCTGTTTGAGCGGATCCATTGTTCGTTACTAAAATACTCGAGTCTATGCAAGAGCGAATACCAAGTGAACTATCCCCCGCAGTCGGGAAGGATCGGGAGACCAAGACTGTAAACAGTTTGGATTTATTTTGGTGAGATCGTGCGGGGACGACTATACGTATAGTCGCCGTACCGTGCTCGACTTTCAGGTGGACAAGTTTCCTTTGTCCTGGTTGGTAAAATAAAGTATTTCTACACCGCTGATGTAGCACACAGTCCGCTCGTAATGGGACCCGAAATAAACAGATGACGTTTGCAATTCTGCTAATCTTGCTTTCAGTGAAGGTTAGTTATGTGCGATTTATTGATTATCTGACAGCGCCCTCGAAATGAGTAACGACTGTGCAAATATCTGCCTTAAGCCAAGTAGCACTGAAAATAGTCAGTGTTTGTGTCAGTTGGGACAGATCTATCTCCTTTTTTCAAAGGTGTCGTTATTTTGTTCAACATTTACCTGATTCGTTCACAAGGCGTTGGACAGTGTGCTGTTCCTGGATATCTAACATTTTAACGGCTTATGTTAAATCAAGTCAAGGCAGTGAGATTAATGTTGGTCCAGAATAAACTGAAAGTCCCAGTTGCCTAATACTCCTTGTGCTTTTACCATTAAAGAAGAGGTTTGTTTACTTTTAGCATTCGGTGTATTCTTTTAAAAGAATTGGAATACCACTTGTTTTTCTATCAGTTGGATTTGTAATCATTCGATTCACATAGCAGTGTAAGATAATTTTAAAAACCATTTTCGTCAACGTTCCCTAATTGGCCGTGTTCTAGACGGGAGCAGCGTGTTCAAAATAATTCTCAGTATGTATTGTTTCCCAGGTTTGAATCTCTTTGACTCAGGTCGGCATTTAATTTACTTTGCTGCAGCTGGCTCCTTGGAAACGACAAGCTGATTTCACGGCGGCATGATCGTGAAGTTTCATGAGTATTTGTTACAAGTGATATCACTCACTCGGCAATCCGTAATCTGTCTAGTCGACCCTTCTGGAACACACTCATTTTCATGCCTTCCACAGTGGAACCTCATGTAGTTCTTGACTGCAGGTCTAGGGGATACGTGGTCAGTTTCCCCTACTAGTTCAGAAAGCCAATGAGGCTATGGGGTATGATTTTCCCACTGCACTGGTGCGCAATCATTTATTTCAAGGCCACCAAGCCCTCACTTCATGGTGTGTCCTGAGATTCCGTTTGGTAGTTCGTCATATCACACTTAAGGCCTAAGCACGCTCCTAGCATTGCGGGTAAATCAGTTTTCCATAATTTGAAATTTTCAGTTGACCTATCTTGAATTATTGTACATAAAAATACTTTTGTTGATAAGTACGTGTAATGAAATTCAGTAGGATTGAACGGTTGCAACAGATAAGACAATACGAGAAATCGAGAAACAGCAATGTCGAGTGATTAAGGCTTTGTTCATATGAAAATCTTCCGCACGCCAATATGTAAGTAAATTTATCAAACACAAAGTTCATGATAATAGTACTCATTGAGTTACAGAATACAGAACAGTACAGGATTCGGTTGGCGCTCCCCGCTCTCCTGGTTGGGGCCCAAAGGACAAGAACTGTCGTTGAGGAACAGGGCTGAGAATAAAAGCCAGTGGCACGAATGCTGGTGCGGTGTGTCTCGAACTTTTGTGCCCCGTAATCACAAAAATGTCATTCCGGCAAACAAAATGACAAAAAACATCCAAAAATGTTCGGCGAAAAGCAAAATTCAGCATTTTTTTCTTTTACTAACTATCTGTTTTACTGTTTTATTCTCCCGTTTTCCTATCTTGTATTTGTTAGTGTTGCGTGGACACTCCGCTTGATTTCAAGCCGGTATATATATATATATATATATATATATATATATATATATATATATATATATATATATATATATATATATATATATAATACACAGGATTCTAGCGTTCGAACATACTCACCAAACATCAACACGAACATCAGTTCACACATGGCGAGAGCTAGAACAGCTTTCACAAACCTGCGACACCCGTGGCGTAGCCGTGAAATCCGGCTGTCTCTTAAGGAACGGATGTACATTGCCGTGGTTCATAGTGTTTCACTCTACTCCAACATGGTCCGGAGGAGGCGTCTCAGGCTCCGAGGTGGCTACTCGTCCTGAACGCCTCTCGAAATGCTCCCAAACGATTGTGCATCTTACACAGCCTCTTCTGAAGAAGTCTTAATCACTGCCTTCTCGTGGCGGAGGTGTTCCCACTAAAGTGAGGACGAGAGCAGGTGCCCGGTGCTCTACCGGTTTGGCTGACAAATAGTCAGTCTAGGGGAGATGGCCAAACCCTGATTCCAAACCAACCATGAATGGCGTATGAGGCGTACAACGGTACGTTCACCATCATCTGTTGCAGAAAGGTGCACTGGGCACCCAGGATGTATGGCCTCATCCGAAGGGCGTATGAACTGAGCGTTCAGTCACCGGCCTCCAGTGGGTTGCGGGGCCCACACAGCGTCCCACTGCCTTGCGAGTTAAGCTCCGGTTGTGATCCCGAAAAAAATCATTTACTTTGGCTTGAGCAACCTAGCAGTATCGAGTCCACAAACAAATCATGGACTCGGACTATCTACCGCTTTCACTCCGATTGTCTCATACTTTGTTTGGCACACAGTCTGACGTCAGATAGATGTAAAAATCATGTAGATGTAGAGCGCCGGTTGGCGTGTGAAGCGAACAACTTTATGCTCACTGGCATCTGTGACGGAGCGCAGCTCGTTAGATAGTTTCGTGTTTTGTTACCGAAAGTTCCCTCTAGGGGGAATCGATTATTGCCGCCACTTTTAACAGGGGCTCGTATAGTGACTGCTAACCATAGGAATGTAAGCCTTATCCCAATAACATCGAAGCTGCTTGCGTCTGTCGTACTTCGCAGGTTGTACTAAACGTGTGAAGAGCAAACTCGCGAGGAGTAAACTGGATTTCATGCAGGTCGTGGATGTGTTCATCGAATCTTCACTCTCCGACAACTGCTAGAGCAAAGCACCCTCACACTTTACAAAGATCAGCAATCATCTTGTTCTTAGACATTCGCACATCCTTTGACTCTGTCAGTGGGACCGCACTGTGGTACTGTTTGTTGAGGGAACAAAGTTTTCGACTTCGAGTATGACGATGATATCGCCTTGTTGAGTTACAATGCATAAGCAACACAACACGTTTTGCACCGCTTGGTGATTGAGGTATCCAGATATAGTATGCACTCTGTGCCTTCCAAGTGCAAAGTGGTTTTACACGATTGGGAGGAGCCTGTGTCTGCACTTACCCTTTGTGGTGATCATCTGGAGTTGGTTGACAACTTTAAGTACCCTGAAAGGTTGATCACATCTGGAGGTGGTATTGGGAAGAAGATGAATTCACGCATTGGGAGCGCTTGCCCCACTGATCGCATGGGGCTGAGGACTGGTTCCGAAATGCGGATCGATGACAAAGCGTCGGCGAAGACAAGACAGAATGTGTGCAACAATCAGGTCTCACGTGACAGACCAAAAGAAGTTTCTTCACGGGTTCTTCGATTACGTTCCCGTGGTGGGTTAACGCGCCATTTGCGGGTCAGACTTTTGAATCAAAGGCTCCGGTTAGGGCTCCCAAAAAACCTCTTCTGCGGTGTGGGTGACCGCAAGGTATAATCCACCCAGGAACCTTCAGCATCTTTCCTGTAAACGACCTTACCAACTTTGCCCCCCTTGACTTAGGATCGATACAAAACGCCACCGCCAACTGCGGCTCTGATAAAAACGATTGTTTAAGAGTCCAGTATAAATCGAATGCACTCATTAGGCCTAAATGTTCACTTCAGTCGGCTGCCTTTAACGTCCGCATACTGTGTCAGATAGGGCAACAGGCTGCCGTGGCTAGAACTCTTGAGACTTTCAAAGTAGATGTATGTTGTTTCTCCGAAATGTGTATGCTAGACCCCACTTCTGTGATCACTCTTCTCACGCCAGATACAACCTCAGTCTATCGCCCTCCCGTTTGCGTACCGGGTGACCTGGTGCTTCGGGGTCAGGCCGGCGTTGGGATTGCTTGAAGCATGAGAGCTCAGTGTGCACTGTTAGACTGGATTCCAGTCAAAAGTCGTTTGTGTGCAGTTCGGTTGGATGGTTCTGACCATGTCGACAGCAACAAAATGAAGCGTCGATGCTTGTTCTTCGTGTTTGTGTCTGCGCCCACTGACTTCAGTTCCTGTAAAACCAAGGACGAATTCTATCAGGATTTGTCTCAGCCCCTTGGGAGCATGTGTTCTGCAGACGTGGTGGTCGTTTGCTGGGGATTTCAACGCCCAAGTTGGTCGTTTGGGAGATTCCGCAGGGCACATGGGAGGCCCGTTTTCTGTCCTGGCTGATCGTACCGATGACGGCGATCGTCTCGTCCAGCTGTACTTTGACCATAGATTGTTTCTGGCGAGTACAAACCTCTGGCATAATAAGTGGGATAGACCGATATGGCATCCTCCTACGTCTTCTCAACGTTGGACTCAGGATGACCATATTGTGATTAGTCACCGTTGGCGTGGACCAATTGAAGATTTTCGTTCATTTTGGTCTATGCCTGTGGACCCAGATCATGACGTTTGCACGTGCTCGCTTCGGTTTACGTTTCGTCTGTGGTTGCACCAAAGTAAAAGCCACCCGTTCCACGCTGTTGTTTCCAGGAGATAACCGACGACCTGCTTTTCAGGCGGAGCTGTCTACACGGTTTTCGTTGCCGCCGGATGTTCAGGGTCAAGATGGACGTTGGCTACAGATCAAGAAAACCTTGTATACCGCTTCTAATGCCACAACTTAACCGTCCGGGAGAAAAAGGAAGACTGAGGGGTCAAGGTCCGAGATCGAGTGACAGGAACCTGATAAGGGGGACTAACTGCATGTGTTCGGGATTATTGTTGAATAGTAATCGGAATAGGAACAGCCGAGGCAAGCTCGGAGGAACAAAACTCGAAATAATAGCGGTTGAATACGGACAATGAAGCAACTGTCTGGCGATGGACAAGCGACTGCAAATTGGATATTAGAACTAGATCATCCACCAGACGAGTGGCTTGGATCCGGTCGAGAAGAGATAAAGGAGAAGACGAAGCTCCATCCCACACGTGACAGCAGTATTCAGTTGTGGGACGAGTTTGAGCTCTGTATAGTCAGAGGAGATGGGGTGGTTTTTTAAGAAACGTCTGGGGCAGAACAGAAAACCATTCTTGCGCGCGGCACGAAAACCAAGTGAACATACGCATGGAGACCAAGATAGAGAGGAGACGATCGAAAGATTCAGGAAAAGCATCGAGTTGGAGGAACGAAAGGGAACCAATTCAAAATTTAAGTGAGGAGAAAAGGAATGATGTTTGAGAAAAATTGGGAGATGTTTTAGAGGCATTGAAAAAAACACGATTTTGAGAGCCCCAAGGGGTGATCTGTTCAAGGTCCGAAATGAGCGATGTTACAAGGACACAATGGTCGCGGTCGATGTTGGTAGTGGCATAATGGGAGGTGGGATGCGAAAGAGAATAATGGAGGGGAGGGCATCATCGGCAAAAGCGTGGATGGGGTTGGAAGTAGTGGATACGGGATCAATTATGAAAAACAGAAAGAGGATGGTCGAAAGTACGGGACCTTGGGGAACACCAGCATTCACGGCAAGAGGCTGTGATTGTACCTCATCGACACGAACAGACATGGTCCGGTGCTGAGAAAACTTGATGTCCACAAAACAAGAGCTGGAGGAAACCTAAAGCGGGCAATTTAGACAGGAAACCTTTGTGCCAGACACGGTCAAAAGCCTTCGATGTCTAGTGAGGTCAGGTGTGTTTCCTCATGGTTACTAGTGCCGCCGACCAGGAGTGTGAGACCATAGCTGATGGATCACCCGCGAAGCGACGAGGTCGGAACTCCTATTGACGATCGCTTAGCAGTCCTTCATATTCGAAAAGTGGTCGCAACTGGTCAGAAATTATGGTTTCCATGAATTTTGAAATGACAGAACTTAGGAGATAGGACGGTAGTTATTCGGATCGGAGGAGTATCATGTTTGGGAATAGCGGTAATTACGGCTTTTTTCCATGGGGCGGGAAACGTACCAGATTGGAGGGGAAAGCCAGAAAGATGTCGCAAAATTGGTACTAACTCCGGGGCACACTTCCAGGACAATGGGTGTAACACCGTTCGGACCAGGTGGTTTATTTTGGTCTAGTGGTTGTAATTTCTGGCGGACCTTTCTGGTTGTGATAAGGAGAACAAAGGGACTGCCGGTAAGAGTGGTTGGAGGTGGAAGAATTGCCGGTATTCCGTAATAGTCTAGTGGGCCTTTATGGCTATGGAGTCTATACCTCTTCCATTACATTTATGCGGAATCATGTAATGACAAAAGGCACTCCATTTCCCAACAAACAATTCCATAATGCAGTCCTGTTGACAGAGTCGAAGGCTGCGCGAATGTCCAGAAACACGATGTTCGTCCAAACATCACGTTTCATATACCGGAAAAGCTTTCTGAGAGGCTGACATTTAGGATCAGGTTAACTGTTTCGAATATTTCCGCCCAGCGTTCAAGACGCCGCTGTTGAGTTCAGTTTTAGTGGAATAGTTCTAATCGTCATTATTTTAAGAGTTTTGTTCACCATCCTTTTAGTCTTGCCTAAGTAATTCTCCAGATATCCTTATTTTCAGCCTCACGCATTGGAAGCTATGCTTGATCGACTCTCTCCTGAGGGTCAGTGCTCTGCCGTCAGTTCAGAAGGCGCTTTGTACAATGGAAAACGCAAACGTTTGCGTAGTCCTTTGGCAGCATCCCGCCTGGAGGAGAAAAAAGAACTTCAAGATTTGAATGATCGTCTTTCTCGATATATCGAGCACATTCAAAAAAATCTTTTTAGTGCTGGTTCTCCCGTGGATGTTGATGAAATCACTCGCTCTGTCAAAGTATGTTTACCGCACCGACTTGCTTTTTGGTCTTTAGATTTATTGACTTTCATTTTCCTGTCCAATAAGTTTTTCAAGCAGATTCAATATTGACGTGGGTTCAGTTCATATAGTTGTGCGTGAATGATCTTTCCAGCACGGTTCTTTTATAGACTCAAGTTGGCACCAGAATGAAGAAGTAAGGTGCCGACTCCAAACGCATTCTTGTATCTTAAGTTTACTCGTTGTTTTGTCCCGTCCCACTGACTCCAGCGAAAGGACTCTTTTGACTTCGAGTCACTCCATTTTTATTTGCTCATAACACAATGTTTTTAAAGGAAGAAACGGTCACGGTCATCAGTCATTGCAACACAGACTAATTGATTCAAAACTGCATCGGGTAGAGTCTCCTCTGATTGGTCGATTGGTGATACGGTCCGTTGCCGCCTGACAGGAGTCCGTTCTCATCTCATCGATCCGCTGCCGTGTCGCTCGCAAGCATTGACCTGGGTGCTGACTGCTAAGAACACTTGACTATATCGATGATGAGTCAGCCTATACCCTCACACATCATTTTGTTTGGGACATGCTGTTGGTTGTCGCAAATTCCACTAGATATACAAACGGTGAATTTTTACAAAATTTCGATCTAACATCAACCCCACAAGCTTCGTTGAAAGTAATGGAACGTCGCATGCAAACCAGTGTTCTCGTTATTTTTTCTCATAATGTACACTTGTTCCCTTAGCTATGTTTTGATACGTGTGCTTCAAGGGACTGCGTGAATTTGTCTCTACATTCCTCTTCTATAGCATCAGTTAGAGGATCTCTCAGTTCTTTATTCGGACGAACTTGACGCAGCTCGCAAAAACTTGGATTCCATTGCTCTGCAACTCACCAATTGTCAAGTGAAGCTGAAAACAGCTCAAAACGATCGAGATGAGTTAAAGAAAGAACTAGAGTTAATGAAGACTCGAGACAAGCACTCTGCAGACGAGATTTCGGCACTCACTGCTGAACTATCACGTTTGGAATCGGAGATGAAACGCGGACGTGTAAGCCTCTTTATTGCATCGTGCATAATATTTTTATTGCTAGTTTGAAAGGATCCGACGATTTTTGAATGAAGATATATTGAGGACTGCTTCTAGCACTAAAAGTAACTATTGAGACCTTGCCAATATTCCAGTTGTAGACCGTGCTCATCCACCTGACATATTTCAATGTAGATGTTTTTCTGTTCACCATCGCCGGTGTGCCAGTTACTGTTCTTTTTGACCGACTATTCAGTACTGAGCGTGTCGCACGAGGCATCTGTCACTGAATTTTTACCCAATCTTATTCTTGACTTTTGGTTGTTAATTTATCCCGAACAACGTTTGACTGTACTCTCTTGAGTTTAGAACCATGTATGCCCAATTGCAATTTCGTCTGTTATTTTTTCGGGTAAAGTGTAGAACATTTTCTGAAATGGTATGCTTCAGTGTGTGCTAACAAGCATATACTCCGATATGTGTTTGATAGACCTTCAACGGAAAATTCTTTATTACACTGATTTCTTGGAAATGTATGTATTAGTTCGAATAGTTCAATTTCCACGGGGTTCGATCACCGGCTAGAAACACTTCGGTGGACCAAATGCAGCGGCCAGCGGGGTACTTGCCTTCGAACGCCTTCTTCGTCTAAATGATTCCACGGTACATTTATTTTTCTTGCTTTTTGGTTTTTTTCATTTCGATTCATTTCATAAGTGACGCTTCACAGTAGCAATGGAAAACCGGAGCACCAAAGGGCAACTGATTTGACGGTGACCGCATCTTTTTGCTTTGTTCGGTCCACATGTCCGTCTAACACGATTTGATTTAATGGCAGGAAGACTAGTGGTTTGATTGTGTGTCTCAGACTAACACTACTAATGACAATCCCGGTAAACTAGTGCACCCCTCCACGGATTAGCAACGGAAAGCCTTGTAAAAACCAGATGAGAGAAGTATCCATCCGTGCCAAGAGACATTTGCTGTTATTCATGTGTTTTGCGTTTTTATTTCTTTTGTGTACGTATGAGAGTGCACTGTAGTGTAAGGAGCTTACCCTATAAAAACGAGAACGAACCGCGTCATCAAGTAGAACCAGGGCCGTGTGAATTTGAATGAACACGAACGCGAGGTCCTCATAGGTCAGATGTGGTAAAGATCCAAGCGATAACGGAGCTGAACGCGACTATAATTGACTGACTATGGCTAAGTTTGAGCCTCGTACCTCAGACTGTACCCGTAACCTTAACCGATCAGTATGAAACAAAATTGCCTCACTTCATGTAATGGCTACAATGACATGACATTATCTCCTGTCAAGCTCTGGATCCGAATTAAAACGAACAGTGCATACAACCCCCGGCGCGTTATGCTCTGTGGTATTGATCATTACACATGATTTGTATGTACTATAACAGTAAGTATCAAACAGTGCACATTGTTGTGCACTGTTCCGGAGCATTTGTTTCATTTTTACGAACTTACGTGTGACAGTTTTGTGTTACGTATTTGCGAGTTTCGTACACCAAACAAAGTCTGAAATCCAGTTGCTCCTGCTCTGATTTGATCTTTCTCGTCTTGTAGGATTTGCAGCGAGACTATGATGATTTGGTCAAACAACATGCGATTGTTAAGGAGCAGTTGGAACGTGAAACGGTTATGAGGACAGATTGGCAAAACCGAGTGTTAACACTGACGGAGAAATTGGAATTCAAGGACCGATTGTTGGAGAAGGTAGGCCCTTTCCCATGTACACTTTTACCTCTCATTGCCATTGTTTTTTTTCGAGTCCTTTAATCCGTACGAACTTGTCATTGCATTTCTCGTACGGTGATCACGGCTCCTGTTTTTTTTGCCTTGTGTTAGGTGTGCTTGTGTTTGGCTAACAATGTTGCTTGGTAACCTTTGTGTTGCGAGTATACTGTTAATATTTGTTTATTACATCCATTTTATTGCGCTTTGCTGCATTCATCACTATTCAAACAGAACAAATTGTTATCCGTTACTCCCTTTCACATTACTTTCAGCCTTTTTGTGACTGGGTAAGAGGAGCTTGGGAATCAGGGATTCAAATATCATTTTAGATGTGCTATGTGACGAATGTGCACAGGGGGAATAACCGTTCACAAGAGTTCTCCATTGGACTAAAGACTACGGTCTGGATGGATTCCGGCTGATTGTAACTTGTGCAACAATCTACATTTATTTTATCTGTAATTTAAGCGTTCTACCGAAATCCCCTGTTCAACAGTATGCTGTTCGTTTATGCATACTCGTAGTCGTGAATCTGGCCCGTTCATCTTTATTGAAATGTGTTGGCAGCGTACCTGACTTCAGGGTCGGTGTATAATAATAACAATAACAATAATACTAATAGTAATTTTTGATGTAAGCAATATCCACAGATGAGCGGCTCAAGTTTCTCTGGGGCATAGGAACGGTTTCGCATACCTGATGAGCAGCAGTAACCACGGAACCGTTCGCGTGCTTCTGAGAAACTATGTCCACCTAACGGTAGATACGGCTTTTACGAGAAATACCAACTCGCGACCGCAGTGTTGTCGTTCGCGAGGTTAACTGTAACTACTTTATATATAGAGCTATCAACGAATCGCTGTTGTGGTTCCTCAGTGAACGTTTCTAAGAGACGCTTCCGCTCACACTCCTGATGCGCAAATTAGATTGTTGTAAGTAATAAAACTGATTATATAAATAGTAATAATGGTATCGAAATGCTGAACAATGCTTATATATGAATCTTTTTGATGGATCTCCTTCCCTTCATCTATGGAATCTGTTGCAGCTCGGTGAAAGACAGGAAACGATGATGTTAGTTGTTCGTGGTTCGTATGTCACAAGAGCATTCGATTTGTACTCACCGTGCCAAGAGAGAAAGCGAGCGAGCCACAAAGAGATGATGATGACTCATGCTACGTAGTCCGATACGTGTATCACGCGCTTCTCTCTGACTACCGAAATGTTCTCATGGTCGATTGGTTGACCTCGTTAGTGGTATGCATGTGCCTGCGTGCATGCACGCGTACAATCATGGACCGCTTGATGGAAATACATCTGTCTCACTTAATGGACCAATCTACCTTTGCATTCTCACGCGATGCACACTTTTTCTCTCTCAGGTTCATTCTCGCTTTACAGCTCACTTTTAGGTCAAATTTATTATCTTGATAGAACCCCTATTTCAGATATGCACGTGACCGATTTGTGTGACCACACAATTTCCGGACCCGGTTACGGTATGCGTTGATGGTGTCGCTTCGGCTGGCGACGTTTGCGATCTGACTATCCGGCTTAGCAATCTGAAGCGTGTGAAAACCTTGAACAGGACCTACGAACATTACGACGATTCCGTGCTACTGTTCAACCGATTCCTGTTAAGGAAAACCGTCCATAGCATAGGTGCTCAAGAACAGTGCCTCAAAGTTACCACTCATCACTCATTACATACTGTTTCCTCTTAGTGTATTCTAAAAGTTGCTCCTTAGGTGATATTGGCACGGAAAAACTCGTCTGGTCCTTATTAATTTACCCATTGCCTTTCCTATTTCACCGTTATAACAGTTACTGTACCTCAGTGTGTCCTATCCTCTTCACATGTCTTCATACTTTCACAGTGATTGCTTACGGCTTAATAATTTTGATGATGTATTTTGTATAACACAGTTAAATTCATCGGAGTCTATTGAGTAAGTGACTCCGCGAGCCAATTTGCTCTCTAGGATGTCAAATTTAACTCATCTAAACGTGTTTAAAACAGTTTATTGTACGTCAGCTTCAAAAATGGGCTCACACATGTTAACGGAGAGTACCCTCATTGATTATTTCCATTTGGCTCTCAGTAGAAGTTCGTCACGGTCACATTAAGTCACATTTTGCTCGAGTTAGACAACTAATCTGTGGTTTATGCAGTATAACTTTTTCGCTACTACTCCATCTAAGTCAGTTGGTATGCGTTCGCATGCATCTCACCTAGTACGCCCTACGAATCTGTAATCTCCCTGAGTATGATTCTTAAACATCAACCTTGTTGAGATTCAGTAATCACCCAGCACAACGTTCAGAGCGGTACTTTTCGCCGTCTCTCCGTTGCTCTCGATGCTCGATGATGATAATAATTTGCCCTGCGAAAAATGGTGCATTTTGATGTTTTCCAGTATTTTGCCCCGTGCTGTAGGCTTTCCTACAGCGTAGTTCATGTGAACAGATGCCTCCGCCTTACAACATTCCTAGTAAATGATTTTTCATACGCGGTGTACTTGCTTTCAATGCAAGCCTGTCTGCTCGTAGGAGTGCTTTCCGGTCTTCTGTTGTGCCCTATCTAACCAGAGGAAATATGTCTTATTTTCACGATATTATTTGTATTTCCACTTTGAAACTTTACATTTTTAACGCAGTCTATGACTGTGAGCCCGCTGAAGGTTTATTTTTTCAGACCGAATATAGCTCATACTTGACTAGGAGGTTCGATTACAATAGCCTAGTCTATGAATTCTGTCTGTTCGCACATGGACGTACAATTTGGGGACCTAACAAAGGTGCCCCTTAATGCAGTCCGTTCTTCAGCCTGTCCATTCCTGTGACCGTTGAATTTCACATTATTCTGTCCCAGGAACGCGCTACATGGGGCAATGAAGCCATCCAGATTCAAATGAGGACTGTGGCAAAAGAGGCGGAAAAATACCGGAACAAGCTGAGGGAAAAGTTGGATGAATTACGTGAAGAAATGGCCGATCAGTTGGATGAGTTGCAATCCAAGATGGAAAATACCATGCTAGTGAGTATTCACCAGTTCACCTGTCGAATCATTCATGCATGTATCATTTCTAGAATAGGTTACATGCTTGCGCATAAGTGCGGTATACCGTATAGCCTCAAAGGCCCGCTGCACTATTAGGAATAGCCCGTAACCAAACCCTGAAACGAGTACAGAACCACGTAAGGTCTCAATAGGTCAGGTGTGGTACCGAGCCGGATTGGTGGGTAACTGTTTGCCACCAGAGTGACTGGCGGGATTCGAACCCCTGACCTCCGAGATGATAAGCAAAAGCCGTAGTCCATTCGACCACCGCCGGTTGCAGTGAGAATTCGATAATTACTGATCGAAGAGTCATCAAATAAAAGCAGCGCACCCTCCAAACGGAAGAGAGAGAGGGATGGATAAGATTTCTGAGAAGCACATAGCCGGTTTCGCAGTTATCACTGTTTATCAGGTATACGTACTCGGTTCTCTCCTGCCCGCTCATCTCCATATTTTACGCTATGTGTTGTACAGTGTTAACTCATTTGTTACATCAGGGGTGTGAACGGCTGCTCTTTGTTGAAGAGTACACCAGGGAATCATAACTGCGATGATATATGCAACCAGGTGTGTCGCCCTTTGAGAATTAAAAAAACTATGATGAGATTTCACGACGAAAAAAATCCTCGAATTTTTAAGACCTTTCAGGCGAATGGGGACGTTAAGTAGTCGAAACGACAGAAGAACGGATAGGGTTCGGCGGTGGACAGCAGCCCACTGTCACCCGTCTAGTTACCACACCTGAGTTATTGGAACATTGTGTGGTTGTCTACTCCAAGTTTTAAGGTTTTCTGTTTTCTGTTCTTCCTATGGTGGTTATGCGGTATGTCCCTCGTGCTGCATCTGTTCATCAGAATGGAGTAACAAGGTATCAAGCAGTGAATAAACATTGAAGATAGAATGTGATGTGCTGAATTTTCTCCTCACTGTACGCACGATGTGATAAGTCATTCTTCTTTTTCATGAAGTTCCAAGCTTATTACAGGTTAATTAGCTTAATGATAAACCGTGCAGCTAAGAGGAAACCGCGGAACTGATACAGACCTCACGAAGATGACAAATTGGGATTATTGATTGAACACGGTGAGGTTTGGAGAAGTCGCGATTTTCCGAGCGTCACACAAGTTGTAAGAACTGCAAAGATTGTTTGCGATGTCGAACATGCACTCATTATTAGACACCGTGGAATTGCTGTCGAGCTGTGTAATCTCAATCGAGTCTCAGTCGATAGTCTTACATTTCCAACCAGTTTGAACTTGAATCGACAACGTCGGATTCACAACTTTTGTTTTCATGGTCAAAAACCACAAATTAAATTGGCGCAAGTTATCAACAGCACAAACTCGCCTGGTCCCAGCTGAGAATGATATTTTGTATGATGAATCATGTCATGGGAAGTCGAAGCTGCCTCAGTTGTTCAAGTGACAGGTGTACAGGTGGTTAATAATGCCTTGGTTTCATTTAAGGGCGCACATCTCCACTCCCGGAGTCTCGTAGTCATAGTTGCCGGTTCTCTCTGTTCGGGCGGTGAACCCTTAAAGCTGTGGGGGCGGGGATGGACCCCTTCCACCGCATTCATGCGTAAGTATAGAATCAAACAATATAAACAAATATCGTGGTTGTTAACTGCTTTGTGGATTACGAGCTGCAAACCTCCGATGCCCATGACTTGTGGGCGTTATATCATGCAGTAGTGGCATGGAGCAAGTCGCTAAAAGCTAGCCTGAAAAGCCTGAGAGACTCGCAATTCTCCGTGTCAACCTCGGATATAACCTGCTAACTACTGCTGACAAATCGGTCAAGCAGTTTTTCCAGGTCCTCTAAGGCTTTTCAGTAGCTAATGAAGAGCTGACGCTGCGTTACCGAACAGCAGTTGGGTTACTCGCTTGGTTTCAAGTAGTTTAGTGATATTGTTGATAAGCCCCCGTTGGTCTTTTTTGTGCCCGGCCCCTACCACTGTTACGAAATTGAATAGACTAGACGTTATTTCGCTTGGGCATCTATCTTACTAGCCGGTTACTCGGGTGTCCTTAGGGATTTTGTGTCCTCTCAAGGTCCTACCAATTGTTGTACCATCATATCGTTTGTTTATCAAGGATTAACTTCAAGCAATCCTGTGTTCAATCGCAGTCGTGTATCTTTCGAATTCCTAATGGTTTCTTCATTTCAGTAGGTCAGAACGATACACAACAGTTTATTTAATTTTGATTATTTGCTCGTTGCATTAGGCACAATTGGAAGTGGAGAAAGGCAAAACAAAAGATGCCGAAGCACGTGCCAAAGCAGCCAGAGAAGAGTGCAATCGCATCACCTCCTTACTGTCTGCGCGTTCTAGTGAGTTAGTCACCTGCCGGAGAGAAATCGAAACCTTACGACGTACGATTGACCAACTGAACGCCCAGTTGGAGGACATGGAGGACAGATTAAACACAGAGACCAAGAAAAACCGAGAAGAAATAAATCGTCTGTTGAATTTGGTGGACGAGAAGACGCGTGAATGCGCCGAACTTGCCAGCATTAAAGTCCAGCTGGATGCTGAAATCGCTATGTACCGTTCGTTGTTGGAGGCAGAAGAATCACGGTAAGTTTGCTTTTTGTTAGCACTTCATGGGACTGGCTTTTGAACTCACTTCCTTCACGTTGATTTGTTCAGTTTGATGGATACTTTCAGAACTTGTATCGTTTGGCAACTAATAGCGTGCTCTTTGTACGGTATTCAAAACGGTGACTTCTATTAGGAATGTAAGGCACAGTGAACTGATCCTCTAACGAGGTTGAAAAACTTGTAGGACAATGACTACCAGTTTGGTTAACTTCCAAGATCGCGTTCTTTGGTAATGTGAAAATAATGAAAAAGTTATCAACAGAAATCAGTGTTCCTGCTTGTTCAAAAGTGGTTACAAGCGTCGGGCAAATTACACTCACGTTGCAGTCAGTATCACGGTGCAGCATTTTTATGAATATGCCATAGTGGACAATCTGAATTTCAGTTGGTTATTCGGATTCAACGGTATTTCATTAGGAAGTTATGCTTTATTGGATGGATCCCGTGTAGTCCGAAACGGCACACGGGGATTTTAGGGATATTATCCAAGACACTAGACATTTTTGATTGCAGTCCTGAATATTTTAGCCGAGCGCGGGCCCATCAACATAGGAGAACACCACCCGATTCGCCAACCACTTCAGCGTATCCCACTACACAATGGTACCAACCTTAATAAATTGATTCATGAAATGCTAGGATAGTCTTCTGATCCCCTTTTTTCTTTTATTACATGCTTCCGCGCACGGGTGCAGTGTAAGGGGCAATCACCCCATGGCAACGAAGGCCCGCTGCACTATTGGGGATAGCCGGCAATCAGACCCTGAGACTTGGAGTGGCGAAGAGCCACGCAAGGTCCCAATCGGGCAGGTGTGGTAACGATCCGGACGACGGTGGATTACTGTCTAACACCATGAATAGGACACCCGGTGATTTTGCAATGCTTCGAGCCTAATGTCCCGTTTACCAGTCAATCGTTGCTGAGATTCTAGAAGTTTTCAGACAGGTGACCCATCTTGGCCACGTGATGACGGACTTCTCGATGTTGTTTCTCTAGGTCTGCTTCAGAGAAGGTCGGATTGCCGCGCAGTTATGGGTAATAGTCGGTTCAGTAATCGACCGCTTCCCACATATATCTCACTTGATCACGGATTTCACTCGAAGCTTTTGAGGAACAAATTGTACATTTTCTTTTTTTCGGGGGGGGGGGGGGACTGAAAACGGAGATAAAGTTGAGGGTTAACTTGTTACACGAGTGCGTCGTTAAGCCCCTCCAGTTGTTCACTTTCTGCCAACAACTAATCCCCCGATGACTTTACATTAAATACAGTCATCCATTTGCAGGTGAACTAAAATATCCTTTTCTGAACGTTAGAGTGCTTATACCGAATTAGTGTTGGTTTTCAATCACCAAAATAAATAGGAAAAATAATTGGATTATGAACTATAAAAGTGATTCAAAGAACCACTGAATATAATTACTTTGTCTCAAGCTAAGCTGTATACCATGTTTACTTTCAGGCTGAGACTATCTTATCGTTTTTATGGTATAAAATCCAATGAAGATGGCGAATGTTTCTGATGTGACGTGAGTTTTTTTAACAGCACCTACTGTCCACGTTTTTCGTTACCGGTTGAAAATATTGTTTCCACAATGTACTCCATTTCGTCACATCCAACTGCCTGGTAATCGTTTTACTACTGCTTCATCGTTGACTTCGTTTCCTTCAGGTGCCGTCTTAGTCCATCTGAAAAGGAAATGACAGGGGCACCTATTGTTAAATTGAAAAGAATGAATGGAGCTGTGAAGCGCACCTCCTCCACCTCGAACCGAGAAGTAGATTTGGATGCGAACTTCGCGGATACGGTCTCCACGATGGATTACGTAACTCCTACCAAGTTAGTTCGTTTATGCAAACGTCCACATGTTCGGGACAAACACTCCACCTCGTTTGATGAAGTGTACACCCACGGTTCCCGCAAAGCACTGCGTATCACATGTTACGCTACCGGATCTGTGCATTTTGCAAGTGCCGATCCCGGTGACGGTTTACTACGGATTTCCAATGCCAGTGATGAGGTGAGGATTACGACCATAGATTGAGGAATTTTTCGGGCACGCAATACATTTATCGTCATTTTCATTAGATGGGTAGTGAAAATTGACGGTATGTAAATTCATTTTTTCGGGAATTGTATCATATCCCAAATCCTTCGCGTTGCTTACTTTTACTTTGAAAATTTGGACTTTGATTAGTACCCTTCTTGCATTAGCGGTTTTCTATGTAGTATTTAAGCTTCATTGCAGCGGAAAAGGTATACACCATAACTAAATGGACCTACTCTGCTGTCAGAGAGGGCCAGTAACCGTATTGGAGATTTGCAATAGCAAACCACATAGGACATCGCGCTGGGTATCTCGTTCTTCTGTGTTGCATGTATGACACTTTTCACATTCAACCACCGTCGGTTATTCTTCAATTCGGATGGCACTCGTATCCATGCCCGTGCAAGTGGTGAGGAATTTGATTTCTTACTTATTGGAAGTTTATATGCATTTTTATAGTCGATGAGGTGCTTCCGAATCCGGGGCTCGATCTATCGAAGTCAGTTCAGCAGGGAAGTTAGTACGTGATTTGCTTTTTACTGAGTCGTGTCACGTAGTTGATATGATGATTGCAGGGGGGTGAACTAAACTACTTCTGAATTGATCATGCATTACTGATCCAAAATCACTTGCCTTCTTGTGGTTGGATCTTCATAGGGTAGCATGCCAATCAATAATTGGATGAATTTCATCCGCCATTTGATTAACCATGACTCTGGTATCAGATCGTTCTATTTAGTTTACCACTGGCTCGGATAGATTGAAGCTCATTTTTTTCCTTGATAACGATAATAATCTCGATCGGTGGTGATCGAATGGTTTGGAGCGTTTACCTACCACCCTCGAGGTTAGATGTTCAAATCCCACCACCACCGATCACTTTGATGGTAGGCCGTGCGGAGTATCAGCTGATACATCGATGGACAGCCCAGTTTCGCTAGCAGACAGCCCGTCTGTCCAAAATCGATGTCCCAATCAGGTAGTTACAAAACCGAACACAGTCATCCAATCAACCGCCAACAGTTGCCCTCACCGAGCCGAGCAGAATCAATCAATCGCCCACCAGGAGTTGTTTTAATCCGACGAAACGTAGTCAACCAATGAACTGCCAACAGTTGTTTTAATCGACCGAGACGAAAGTAACCAAAAGAGCCAGTCAGAAGACCCGGTTTGGGGAGGGGTTCTGGACCAATATGCTTCGCGCCATGGTTTTGACTGCGGTCATCTAATATCCTGTATAAACTGCTTGTTTTTCTACAATAAAACGAGATGATCCGAAGGCAAAGTTGTCTTTACTAGAGTTAGTGGGACAGTTCAGAACAGGCATCAGTCCACTGCCGCGTGATTCGTTACCGCATCTGACCTATTGGGACTTGGTGGTACTCCACTCCAAGTCGCAAGGTTATGATTACCGGTTATCTCTAATAATGCAGTACCCCTCTGAGGAACATGGGATACACTCCTCCCATTATACTCATGCACAAGCATATGATAAAAAATTTTCACTGGGAATACAATATCTCTCATGCTATCCAGTCGAGTTTTTCTTCTTGATTTCCGATGTTCTGTTTCGCCAGTGATAGGTGTTCAAAACATAGTTATTTAAGGTGCTAGTTCACCGGGCATTCCAACAGTTAATCAGCAATTCAGCTTTAGTCGTTGTTTCTATTTTTTTATTCCACATTCGGTTTTACACGTGTCCTTTGACTTACCAAACTAACATGCAATAAACCATCAAAAACTTCCTGTCTTCACTGTATCTGCCTCCTACAGGTTGTTGATCTGAATCAGTGGCAATTGCATTTCGGTCCCACTCGTCCTGGAGCTGAAGATTTCGTCACTCTGCACAAGTTTGGCGAGTCTCAAAAACTTGATCCACATGCTGAGATGCGAGTTAGTTATCCAAAATTCCCACCTCATTCGTAACCGTTTTGTCCACTTCGTGATTTTTCAAGGATAAGCCACAAGACTACTTGCCGAATTCCACTTTAACACTCACTGTGCTGTGTTCGTTCGTTACATGAGCGCTTGCTTTTTTGTCTGTAAACACAAATAATGCTTTTTTCCGCCTAAGTATTTACACATTCATTGCTGACGACTAACCATCAGCTGCGAATGGCGTTGCATTGTATATCTTTAGTTCCAGTCTGGAGTGTTCACATGTCATCCAGTGATACGCATCGTGTCAGTGAATGATAAAAATGGTAGGGCACAAATAAGCTCCACTCCGAAATTCACGGGAAACTTGATTGTGATTTAATAATTGTTGGTGATCGTGCGATGGGGTTCCCGGGTGGGCTAATTATGTTTATGAGTCGTTTCTGATATCAGGGTTCCACGGAATGTATTATTGGCGCGTGGAGCCTTCATCTTAGATAATGGAAAATCCACCTGCCTTTTTCGAGTCCAAAAGTTCACTACCGTGAGCTGGCTTGACCGCCGACTTGATCATCTATTGTTTTTTCACTATGTACCCATCCGTTTGCACGCTAGTTACGTCAGCCGATTAGTCCGTAATGGCGTTCGACAGAGCGTTGGGTTTTTCTGTAATTTTCAGAGCTTCGACATTGGTTCGGTGCGGCGATGAGGCTTTGAAGTGCGTAGGGAGATGGATTTTGAACTGCGCACTTACATGAACAGTCTGTTCCGTTCTTGTTTTCCATTCGTGCGCTGCGGCACGCTCAACAGTTTTCCGCGGACGAGGCCCAACGAGATCGTACTAGGATGGTCGATTTGGTGCGTTGTATAATCGTCGTCCGAGTACCAGTGTAGCTAATGTGTTTTCGGGTGGTGGAAGCGCGCGTCGCAGATGACCGATCCGTCAGCGTTGGCCAAATTTACTAGGCGGTGCTCATTCTCGCGACGTTGACCAGGTTCAAACTTTCCCAGTATATTGGGAGTAGGCTCATCCTGGAGGCCTGTTCGAGCCTTCCAGTCTCCGGCGCCGGGGGGTATGTCACATCTGTGAGGCAATAAGCAGGCACATTGCCAACAGACGGCTTAGTTCGTTTAGTTGACAGTACGATGGCTTGGCGAACAGCCAGCACGTCTTTGCATATCCTGAATCGAGAACACAATTGAAGGAAATAAAGCGGACCGAAGAACCAATCAAATATGAACTGTCGTCTAGACCAACTGGGTGTGTTCCCAGGCTGACCACCATTCATAGTATGTAGATCGTCGGTTTCGTACTGATAAATTGAGATGGTTTGAAGGCAGAAGAGTGTTCTTCCTAGAGCTGCCAGGGCAGATTAGAACATCTTGATTAAGTTTTGTGTCGTCATAGAAGTAGTTTCACTGTTTTCGTCCTTTTTTGGTCAATGCATAGATCATAATCACCGGCAGGTTCTTGGAGGAGTCCCTGCAATCTGGAAGAAATCGGCTCCCAGGAAATCAGACGTTTGTTGGGTTTTTGCTTAGGGCGAATAAGATGCCATGGAGTTCGGAGTTTCCCACGAACCAACTATGATGAAGCCAAAAGTTATCCATTCCCCGGACCTTAACACACCGAGTACTGGAATTGGGTAGTCGCACTTCCAAAAGCTAAGAAATGTCGGCGTGGTAATCGTGTAGTGCTTGCGTTGTGGTACTTTGACTACTTATGTTTAGTAGCGTCCTCACCTTCCAACAGACGGTGTACCTGTTTTCTATTGTAGAGGATCCCAGCTCGCTATTTTCTTACCTCAACCGCTGAGACACGAGGCGCGTCACCTACTGGAAACGCTGTAGCACGGTAAGGGTGCGTAATTTTGCAGTAATCCGTGGAGAGTCTCGCGAATGGTGGCACGCAGTGATATCACCAGCACCGTTTATTCTGATTAGAACTACTAGATAACGGAAACCCAGTGTCAGAAAAGTTATCAAAGAAGCGAAACACTCAGGGATTCAGACCCAGGAGCGTCTCCTGGATCGTTGGGCAGAGCATTTCGATAAACTGTTTAACTGACTTTGATCTATGACAGCTGTGTCTAATTGAATGTTGGATGTAGATACTAGTCCTCCGTTAGAGGGGGTGGTTCTCTGCGAAATAACCCCCCTCCAACGACAACTACAGAATCGTGTAGGTCACCTCCGTGTGTTTTTAAGGACGATGTCCCAGCATTAGTAATGGGGTTATCAAAACTTCTTGGTTTGATATGGGCGAAGGAAGAATTTCCAAAGAATGGTTGCAAACCGAAGATCGGATCGATTTCTAAGAAAAGTTCCAGGTCCTCCCTTTAAAACCAGAATGGAATAAATCTGGTTAGCGTTGCAAATAAACCGGTCGCTGATATTGTTCTTCACCATCTGTCCAGCCCTCGAGATCAGTGCATGCACGAGGATCATGCGGGGTTTTCACTTAATGAAGGCCGTGTTGACTACATCTTCACTGTTCGACAAATTTTTGATCATAGATACAGTTTCGTGGTTTGCTCGGTCACATGATGTTGTGAGGCTTATCCAAGTACCGTGGACATCCGCCCGCGATTCTCTCGTCTGTCCACTTTACACGCACGCATCCGATACCTGTCTGCATCACACCGTGCAATGCCCTACTTCATCAATCACGTGCGGCTTACTTCGTGCAAGACTGATGTTGATTGGCAGCTTTCGCTCGTTTGAATTATTCTTTCTCTGCTGTTCATGCGTGTCGTACGCTAATTCGAAATACACGTTCGTCCATAAATGCGTGCCTTCTTTCGGCTTACCGAGTACAAGATACAACAGATACACCTTCTCTAGACTCACCGTTTCCATTTCCCTTTATCTGAAATGGCGTTCCATTCAGTCGACTACACAGTTCTCTGAAGCTGTCGATTGCCAAGGGATGTACCAGAAAAATTCATTTCCATCATAAAGTCTTTGTTCACGAATAACCGGAGCCACACTTAGGTTTTCAGTGATACTTCACCCGAGCTTGCCACACGAGGGGATGTTCGTCCGGTTGTTTCCTTCTCTCCTTTTATGTATAACTTCGTGGTTGATATGGTCCAAGAGACCACCGTTTTGTCACATGAGTATATTAGCATTGACTTTTTCCCTGAAGAAGAGAGTGTCAGATCTTAAGTGTGTGGACAACATATTTCTTCTGAGTGAAGATCCAGGCAAGTTACTAGCTTTTCGGAATAGATTGCGTCGCTGCGTAGCAATGTTTGATATGCGTTCTGCACCCTCAGAATGTAAGATGCTGTAGAAAGACTGGGTTGTTTCAAACCTTGCGGTATCTGGCGAAACAATAAGGCAGGCAGATAAGTTCTGTTATCTAGGCAGCCGCATTTCACCCGGAGGTCGCATATCGAATGAAGTATCTTCGCGTACAGAGAAGACGGGTTTGACTTTTGCCAGCCTCAGTCATCCGTGGCGTTGACCTGATCGAGCGCAAGCTACAGCAGTTGGGCCAGTTCTCTTTTACGGATGAAATTTATGCTAAGATTACTGGTATTCGAACATCGATGTCTCCGTAGGATTGCCCGACTGTAGTGGGAACACCGTATCAACATTGATGGGGTTAGATTCATGACATTGAGCTCCCGAAACATCATTTACGGAACCCTAAAGATTACCAGGCCGAGGTGGTTGGGCGATGTGCTCCACATGTCCCTGGATAGGAGTCCTCCGCGCGTAATGTTCGTTGAGGCGAGTAGTGGCTGGAAGATGAGTGTGGGTGACCAGTTCATGTCAAGGAAGAAGAATATGAAAAACCTGGCCAGCGGACTTGCCCGTGTAGGTCGTGCTAAGCTTCGTGGATGGGATCCACACTCCATAGTTAGATACATTGTTTACATAGGTCACATCGGCTAAGTGTCGCCATCAATGGCGCTGTTGTATTCATAAGCTTTCTTTATTGGATTATAGTTCAGTTCGTGCTTTTTGGTTCAATTTTTAATTGGGGCTTCCGCTAAGAGAAGGGAACCGTCGGACCCAGTGCATGATTATTTATTGGTTATTCTAACTGACCTGAGTTGAATATGGTCTGTGTAGGGTACTGATCATATGTGCTCGTGAATGCAGACACTTCAACGGTTGATCGTACTGTCTATAATCTTAACGCCGAAGTCATCCATCAAGAGGCTGTGAAAATTAGTCAACTATCACGTCTATAACTAACATAATTCACTCAATGCTTCTTTGTCTCTCGGATTATTTTCCTTTCATTAGGTCCATGTTTGTCCCACCCGCGGTAGCCAGTTTCATTGTATCCCTTCAAAGAAGCCGAAGCGCCAGTTGACGAGTCTGTACTTGATCACGGACGCACCCGTCTGGGACCCGTACAAATCAGTCATCACTTTGCATGACGCACGGGGTGCAGTACGTTATTGTTCTTTTTTAGCAAGAGTTTTTTCCATGCCAATGCACCTTATAACTAGTTCATGGCTTGATTGATACTTCATAGCTTGTGATAGGTTTAGTCTGAATCATAATCACCCCCCCCCCCACACTTCTTGCGATTTTGACTTTCCTTCCCGGACAAACCATTCATTACACTATGCAGCTTTAGTGACAGTAAAATGCGAACCGCTCTGTTTCTAGAATTCCGCGAAAGGCAAACAAAATTATGGAGTTGTGCAGCGACTACTCACCGGGTGATGTAACCACTGGCCTTGACACGTCTCACAAGGAAATGATGGTCTGATGAATATGTGGGCAATCCATGGCCTCCACATTGCCACAGAGAATATACTGTGGAATGTTTGGTTTGATCTACCAAAAGGCGGAAATGAACTCCCTCCACGGAAGAGTTTTTGACTTGGAATACGCCGGTGACGTCGCTTTGTTAGGTGGCAATGCACAGACTACTCAGCACGTTCTGAACAACTTGGCAACAGAGATATCCGGATGCGTTATGCATTTTGCGCTTTACAAGACTGACAGAAGCCCGTGCCTACAATCACCCTCTGCGGTGATCAGCCTAAATTATTCAATGGCTTGAAGTGCTGGACGTATTTTTAAAGGCGACTAGCTCATAAGACTACTAATCCCTTTTTGAATTCGTGTAAGGAGTCAGTAAAATATTGTCTTCCGAATGAATCACTTTCAGTGTTTTCCCTGAAGACAACGGTAAACGAGTAACAAGATTAACCAATAGTTACTACCGTGGCGCATTTTTTAATTTATAAAATCAAAGCAGTTACTGTATGATAACCTTCAAAACATCACAGTTGAGCTCGGCTTGAAATCGCCTTCACGCACAACAATCGTACCGCGTGTGGAACAGTTCGTCATTAGGAAATGCTGCTTTGCTTCAATGGTTGTGGCATTTTTTGACTTTAACTTTCTGGTGGCATGTCGATTTCATGTCACACCCTAGACTGGTGAATATATACACTAATCCGAGTCCCATCAGCAGGCACAATATTGTTTGCTGTGTGGTTCGTTGTCGAAATTGATGATTGTTTGTAGCACACAAATCACCCTAATCAGACGCTTTCCCGCCGTTCATGTGATCTAGTCGTATTCATCTTGGTCGTTTACATAGCTAACGGTCCTTGTGGGTAAGCAGAGTGTTGACACCACCAGTCTTTCTACGTTTCGTTTGAGCGGAAGCACTTTAGTATTGCTTGTTGTTTTTCCGGTAGCTTTTCAATCGATATGATCAACAGAAGAAGAAATATGTGTTAGTGTTTTAAACAGACGGAAAAAGTGAAAGTGACAAACATGCCGAAGCTTGTCTGTGATACTTGGTAAAGCCCATCTCTCTCTCTCTGCTTTTGCGTGCGTGCGTGTGTGCGTTGTTCTTTGATTGTCCAGTGAACTTTACTAGATCAGTAATAATCACGACATTCCGTGATCAAACCTCAAACATAAAGTCAGCTAAGTGTGCTAAGTGTGTCCTATAAGCTTCCACAACCCAACAGAGTTCTCTCCCCCCCACCCGTCCAAAAAACTAACCGAGGTGCAGGAGTTGTGCAAACAGAAAGATTTCCATTTATCAGCGTGCTGTAGTGGCAGTCTGCACTGAGGTGCACTAAAACGGTCGCCTGTGTAAACCGCTACAATTTTGCGTTTTCTGCGTACTGCTCGGTTAATTTTAGGTTAGCTGATTTTGACTTTACCGGTGCACTTTCAGCATGGCTCTTTTGTGATCGTTTTATCCTTTTCCATTGTTCACTGTGCCGTTTTTTCCTCAACGCTCTCTTGGTATTCTTAAGATGTTGTTCTTCCACCGAATTCATTTCCTGTTTATTCGCCTTTCAGGTTAGAGCATTTTGTGAGATCGAAGAATTGAATGATCACCAAAACAATTGGCTTCAGAATCGCGCCAAGGAGCCATGTCATGTTCGTACGATTCGCGTGACGTGTACTGCGACCGGAGATGTACATTTCAAAAGTGTTGAATCTGGCAAAGGGATCCTCAGTCTCGGTAATGCAAGTAATGAGGTAGGTTGGGCAAAGGGTTTGAATATCGAATGGAATTAATGTTACCACTTGAAACGCAAATGCGCATCTCAACATTCACGGAGCGGCTTAAATCCTGAATGCAGCTCTAGGAATACCACGCTACCTTGGGCCTTTGCCAATTGTTTCGTTGCTTATCTTCGCTCTCATGTTGTAGTGTACCGGCTGACAGAGATGGTGCGTACTACCAAAGTTGACCGTTGGTTAGATTAGAACACCATACGTCATCATTTGTTTAGGAAAGTGCACAGCTTTTCCCTAAATGAGTTTTCGGTTTTGGGTGATGCAGTGTTGTGCTTTCCTCTATGTTGAGTTATTTTTTCACGCCCTTTGGCATTTATCTCACAACTTTGCCTATTTCCCATTGACTCGTTCCACTGCTTTTGAGCTCATTCGCTAGGTCGAATGTGCTGCAAGAGATTACGTACGATGGTGCACTGTACAGGCGGCCTTTGGACAGGCGGAAATATGCACCCGAACCGAAAGTTCTCATCTTCCAACTTCGTCCCCTCTTGGGTCGTAGGTGTTGTGTTTATCGCTGCGGCCCTATTAGAAAATCGATTGCGTGCGATCGTTTACCTACTCTGGGTAACAACAGTGGCCTATACCACCGGCAACTGTCGGCACCTACTACGAAGACGTGCTTCCAGAAAATGATTTCTATTCAAAAACCGTTGTGAATGGATGCATTGCAAAGTGAATCTAGTCAACTTTCGCGAAGATTTTGATAAATCATATTGTATAGTAACAAATAACATTTCATTGGTAAGTGACAGACATTTTCCGATCGTAAATCAAAACAATGTTTGCTTGTTTAAAAGCGCAGTGAGCTCTTGCGAATGTAGATTCCATTCCCATTGTCTGTTTTCAATATTGGAGTGCACAAAGAGTGACGAATAATAATGTCAACCAATTCAATCGAAGCCAATGCTGTCCTCTGGTTACCGTGAGCAGTGGCAACGTTGATACTTAAATATACAGTGGTATGAGCATCGGCTTCGGTTTACGGGTTATAATACTGTTTTCAGTCAGCACCATAGTCAAAATGCTGTGCTGGAACCCCGAGTTCATGATTCTTTTCCTTCCATGAATGTTTTCATATACGACAGTTGTGTTCATTTATCCTATTCTACTTCCTCGTAAGGCTTGTTATCGAGGAGCACTTGTGCGGTGGTTGTACCACCCACCGACGTACAGGCCTGATTACGGTAACATCTAAGATTTCAGCATTCGTCAATTAAAGAGACGCTGACTGGCTATCCTGTCCTTGTTCAGCAATGCTTGGATGAAATATTTCTTCTCCATGAGTTTCCTGAAAAATCGCGCGTTCTGTGAACGGACTACCCTTGGATTCATAGAGCTCAATGCATTCCTCAGCTGTATCGTTAGGTCTGTCGTCAGCTCAGCTCAGACGAGGTATCAAGTTCAATTACATCGTTCTTTTATTTTCATCCTTCACAAATCGCACACATGAATCGGCGGTTGCGTCATTCAGAATATACAAAATCCAACGCAGTAGTTTGCCGGTGACTGTCTCATCTGATGACTGCACAGACACAACACTGCATCATGGAGATGTCCAAGTCAGACGGGATCCTGTTAGATGTGCACCATGCTCCATTCAATAGTGATGTGTTTCTGCAACCATCGAAAAACTATTCTGGAAATCGTCCTTGCAGATGATAGGTCCGAAGCAGCCTCAATCGAGGGTTGCATTACAACTAAAGAAATGGTTTCATCACGAACACCCAGACCGCCTTATGTCATCCTGTAGTTTATATGGTGCCTTCACGATATTGCATTCACCTAGAGAAGTCAGGAACACATGGTCTCCAATAGCTCATTTGCTTTTGGTGACAACACTGACTGAGTAATGCGGACGTAAAACGAACTTGCACTCCTTTTCCATGGAGGAGAATTGTCACAGCAGTCAAACCAAATGATACAGACACAGTCGGTTTTTGAATAAATTGAAAAACCAACATCTAGTTCACGATATGACAGAAAAACCCCCAAAAAAATCGAGATTGATGATTTGTTATGTCCTGGGCAGTCTGATCATTTTTCTCATGTCTTCAGTCCTGCAACTTCTGCCGCATCCGCGCCCGGGTGCGACTTCATCGAGCGATAAAGTTTTATCGCGAATGTATAAACAGGGTATTTAAGGTGCAGATAGGATTCTTAAAAAAAGCTGACATATACTTCCGATCGTATTTTGTCCACTCGTCCGCCCACCTCACTTGTTGGACTTCGTCCAATTTTACAAATCGTCCACACTTGACTAATCGTGTTCCGAACCTTGACCGACTTGTTGCACTGAGGCGGGTCGTTGACATGATGTTAGATTTTAGTCTGTTTATCGAACTTTCTGTTACTCCTTAACGGTTGTTCCAATAAATTATGCGCGAGGGACGACCCTTCAAGGTGTTGGTCGTCGATTTAATTAATGCATCGCACTTACAGTTGCCCTATGAATATTGTGGTTTACGTATGGGTAAGTTCAGTTTGCTCAGTTCGTTCAACCATGAGTAGGTACCTGTCGAGCTTTGAAAATTACTCGTCACCTGATTACATCACCCACTAGTAAATGATTTCAACTATTTCATCCACCGTTCCCCATCCCTAGTCGATAGATCTCAGCGGCTGGGATCTAGATTTCGAATGTGCCAACGATCATACATCACAGAAAATTCCCGAGGGCTTTCGACTGGAGCCGCACGGGGAAATTCGTGTAAGTATCCGTTTGTTTCACGGTAGGTTAGTTCATCCCGAACGTTTCAGCACTCCGGTAGCATTTTTTCCCCCGTCGTGTCTGTGGAGTACCTTGCTGTTCTAGAGTTGTCTGACTCCAATGTGTCCATCTCTTATCGTTCTCTGTATTCGCCTACGTAAATCAACTCTAGCTGATTTGGATTGGTCCACATTGTCACCTTGTTAACGAATAAACCTTTAGACTTTTAAGGCGGAGGGTGTGCTGGCTAGTCCACGAGCGAGCAGAAACCTGGTAGTGACAGTGCTCATTTGTCAGGCGTAATAGTCACTCAACAGGTATACATATTAAGGGTAATATTATGTACCTTTTGGGAGCGTCCGGAAAGTCGATTGATATATCTGCTCATCAGTTCTTTCCTAAATAGTTTTTACCGTATTCTCATTTGTGTGTGTGTATTCAATAAACTATGTGTTATGATGTGCTTTCACTGGACTCTTGGTGTTGCTGAGCGGAACGCAGTTGTACCGTGGAGTCCCTATTGCATTCTCCTACCACACATTTCCGCCGCGTATGCTTCCAGCAATGTAAATACAGAACACACCTGGAAGCTAAGTCGGAAGTCTTGTAAATGGATCACAGCCATTTATAGTTCAATTTCAACAGATTGAACGTGACACGTTTTTCTTCAGTTCTTTTGAACTGACGTAGTGTTTGAGCCAGTAACGCATCAGTTCCTAGGACGCGCCCGCGTTTGAGCGAGTGCTAGCTAGAATGCGCTTTCGTTGTCCGCCATACACCTTGAGACTCACCTGTTGTCAATTCATTCCTTTCAAGGTGGTTTGCCTGACACCACGACAAAGCTTTATCAGCATTGCCCTCTAGCTGGCTGTTATTAGTTCATTGAATGCTATTTGATCACCCAGATATGTTTGTTTCTAGGTGAATTGGTAAGTGATTTTTGTAATAATATATAATGACAATAACGGATGGCCATATCCCGTAGTTCTATTGTCTATTTGTATTCATACGAAGTCCTCAACTTCGTGTTACAATAGTTTTTTATTCTTTCTCCCCGCAGATTGATTTGCGTCCGTTCGGAGAGAAAATCAAACCGATTTCGGATGACCTGAACAGTCTGTCAATTTTCACCAAGGCTTCACCACAAGATTACCACGATTCCGATTTCACTCTGTACGGTCCAGATCGCGTGGTAAGTATGCAGATTTGTATTCCGGTCTTGTATCCATATTTTTACGTTCCAGGCATGCGCTTGGGTGCTTTAAAGCCCATACCCGATAGTCAAATTAACATTCAATCAACAACTGTTACTCAACGACTTGAAATGGTAAACGACATGGAGCCTCATAGGTCATCCAGCAATGAAGCTGTCTATCACCAAAGTTAACCAACGGTATCGAGGATGGAACCTCGAGCCTTAGGCCCAGTAGTCAGAAACTGCACCATTTAATCATGACTAATCAATGAAGTATACCGGGTTCCTGCTGACGGTCATCCATTTTATGACGCGTGTGATAGTTTCCAACATTTCATCTTGTTTGTGTTTCAATGTAGATTACACGAGTGATCTTGTCCTTTTAATGTCGGGGTGCGAATACCGCGATCAGTTTATTTGCACCGGACATGGCTCCCCTCGTTTGGTCATAATAACGACTCATTCCGATTGCACACGGCTCACAGTTTCACCACTGTGGTTAAGTATGCTCAACCTTCTCGTGCGACTGATGAGAAACAGGGAACCTTTTTTTGCACGCTTTTCATGAGTGTGAAACTGTTTGTCCGATATTTTTTTTAATCACACCCAACCTGTTCGGGTTTCAGTCGCCGGTCGTCATTAATTTCAGAATGCACGTTTTCTGTTCTGACGTTTTGTTAGTGAGTGAATGGTCACAACGTATTGATGACCAGCAGACCGTTCTCTCGCGAAGTAATTACTAGCCGTTTAACCTGACCCTTTCTATCTAATGACTAGAGTTGCTGATCAAATTATCTTCATTCTCTAGAGCTTTCGATGCAGTGGTTACATGTACACCATCGTTTGATCAGAATCCCTGCTGCTTTTTGCATTTGTTTACCGAGCCGGAGGTCATTTCTGAGTACTTTCTCATTGGGATCCATACTGAACATTCCAAACTGTTTACCACTTCTTGTACTGCTCCGAAAATCCTGATTTATCCTGCTTACAACTTTACCATTTTTCAATAGGTTCGAGCAGTTGCGAAAATTGAACGTATCTCTCCCGAAGAGCATCACCTGAATACTCGCGTGGAAATTGGGACCGAAGATGAGGCGGAAGAAATCAACGAAACTTCAGACGAAAGTGAAGTTGATGAACGAGAAGAAACTAGATTGGAAGATGCCAGTGTCTCGGAAAACGGGCGACAGCCAAGACGAGGAGGTGCCTCTGGTGGTGCGCCCTTCGATGCAGCCTTCTATACGCGATACCAACAATTTTTGGTATGTGATTTAGACGTGTATGCGCTTCTCTGATGCTGTTTTTCGCGTTATAACTTTATCTACTAACCCGCTGTACTAATTCGTTCATTATCAGTCTAATTCTGTCCGACAGATTTCGCCAGCTGAGCCCATTCATGTTAAATTGTTAAATTTTCTCCTTGTTGACAGGATGCCCATCCCACACGAAGAATCAATCCATGCGTAAGTCCCGGTCCAAGAAGCCGTGTTAAAATAGCTCATCAGTGCACTATTCAGATCGCTTGCAGACTTTTTCCGTTGGGGTTGAGCTCATTGATGTTGTGCTCACAAACGCCCTCTGGGACGATCAACACGTTTTCTCTTTTCCAGCCACGCTGTTGCTGATACTTATCATGGTTTATTTCACCAAATTTGAATAACCAGATCAGTGTTTCGTAGGCAGGTCTTTTAATCCTCAAACATTTGGATAATAGGCTTTTCATGACCTGGATCATTTAAGGCTGAAATATGCGAACACTACCTTTCTTCCGACCTTCGGAAATGTGTTACAGGCAATGCAGAAGTTTTCTAGACGTAAGGGGTTTGGAAATAACCAATCTCCAACATACAGTGTTGCACCCTCGTGAAAGTTTCCAAGTTATGCGGGGAAATTGCGGTAGCTTCTTACACACAAAGAAAAATTCCTTATCTTATTCGAATCATGGTTGTTAACAGGAAATTGTAAGCATCAAGGCGTTGAATTTCCCTGCGATTTGCTACTGTAAAAGTTTATTAGAATTCGATGTGTCTGCGTCTATAAGATATATAGTCTCGTTTGAAACTTGACCTAGCCCATTGTTCTACTATAAGATGGTTCTATCAGAACAACTTTTGATCAGATAGACTGGGAATTTTTATTTTCTGACCTCTGTGAATTGTACGTTGTTCATGATACCTCTGACAACTGGCCTGATGTGAGCCTCTATAAAATTCACAGACCTCGAGAAATAAAAGTCCCCACTTCATCAAACGAAAAGTAGTTCTAGGAATATCATCTTGCCATAGAATAATGCCCCAGGTCACATCTCCAACGAGACTATATGTCTTATAGATATAAACATTTCTATTCGTTTGTTACAAACTTTTACAATCGTAAAGCCACTTGGAAACTGGATGATTTAATATTCACGATTTTCTTCGAAAAGTCTCGATTTACATACGATTCGAATTTCTTCCTCGTGTGTGTGAAGAATTTATTGCAAATTTCCCATGCAAATTAGAAAATCTTACGAGGATGCAACCTTGTATGTTGGAGGTTTATTATTTCGAAAAACCCTGATGTCTAGGGAATTTTGACAACACTTTCAAAAGTGACTCACCATCACTGCTCGTCGTCGCGTGCAGGAATCTGATGGAAGTTGACATTTGGTGGTCAGCATCTTCGTAGCGGTGCTCATGTTTCGAGAGACGGATAGTCGTTGTTGAAGCTAGATGTGAAGTAGTTGGTTGCCGGTGGCCAGTCGATAAAAATCAAGTCTGATATTCATGCGCTATGGCGATTGTGCCACGTGAGACAAGAATCCTCAACGGAAATGTCCAGGCATTTGATAACTTATCGAAGTTGGCGACAGTTGGAATGCAGATACTAACAGTAGTTAGTCCACGTCACAGTAATAATTTTGAGTCTTTATCAGTGAACAGCACATTGGATGACAGTGCATGGCTGAAGTTGAAAGGTCGTGTGTACTGTGCCGCAGTGCGTTCAGTTTTGTTGTTTGGTTGCGAAACTTGGAGTCTGCTCGGGGAAGATATTCGTCGTTTTGAGGTTTCCGACCATCGATGTTTGCGTAGTATCGCTAAGATTGAATGGAATGACCGAGTAAGCAATGTTAAGGTTAGAAATCGAGTATTGGGTACTAATTCAGACAATGTTCTATCACAGCGTATCCAGATAGGTAGACTTCGTTGATTGGGGCACACGTTACTTATGGCAAACACACGTCTACCATACCGTGTCCTATTCTCCGTTCCTCCTAGGGAGTGGAAGAGACAACGTGGAGGTCAACAAATGACTTGGCAGCGAGGAGTGAAAAATTGTACATTGAACTTAGGAAAAGTAGGTGCTTCATGTCTTCGTGGTTGGGGTCCAAAAAATCCCTCAACCAGTTGGCTGGAATCACTGAAGGATATGTCAGCGAACCACGAACAGCGGCGATCGTGTTGTCACTTTGTGTCCAGTCAGAATGATTGACTATTGTGCATCTGTACAGTTAGACTGTGTATTCCGTGTGTTGGCTACTAGGGCATTCTTTCCTTTTCACACCCCTATAGGCCCGCTTCTTCTCTATCTTGTTTATTCATTCTTTATGTTCCCACGTACAACATGGTGATAAAGGCAGTGGTCAATGGGATTTGCTCTCTTGTTTAACCCTGTACGATGATCATGATAATGATGATGCCTGGCACGTACAGACGTCACAATCAGTGACTCACCTATGCTGACAATCGTATCTCTTACTCTGCTTTGGAATGTGTGTATCCATTTTTCCATCAACTGAGAAATAGCAATTGCGTTCAATCAATTAGGCGTAGAAAGCGAGGTTAATGTTTACCCGAGCCCAACGATGTTTCGTCCACTTCCTTGTCTCATGCTTGCATAGTTCCATACAATTCATTGACCATGCTTTATTTGTGCGTACATTTAGTTATTGACTACTTGTGTCTTTCGCATTACCACTTTCAGTCATGCCCACTTATGTGAATGCGTGTGCCATGTTGGAATGAAGACAAAGTGATGAGTGAACTCCACCAAATATCTTCGCGAGATCAAGCAGCCTATTCGTCATCATCTGTTCCTGGTGATATGTCCTTTCTATTCTATTATCCATTTTCGCACATTTGTGTGACCTGCTCTCATTACTCTAGTTTCGTGCATCAACTCGGCGTTTGATTTTCTTGTCTTCTCTTCTTCCGCCCTGATTTTACCGGTTATCTATCTCCGCTCATCACTGATGTAACTGACTGTTCCGACTCTCAGTGTGCATAGTTTCGTGCTCATCTGGTTTCTGCATATTCTTTGGATCACGTGTCGATCGTCTAAGCAGTTCATTCATACAAGTATTATTTTCTTCATTTTAGCCTCCTACAGCCCCCCCCCCGCTGTCTGCAGACGCGTTCCCTTACCCACATATATTCATTTTCATTTCCATATAGCTTTTTGACAGTTTATATGCATATCGCGCCCATGTGCAATGAAATTTCTACAAATGCTGATGCCGTTGTTACCAGAACATCCCTTCCCAATGTTATCACTATTATATTTTTCATCTTTGCTATTTCGGTCGAAATTAAAAGTAATTTATATTTGGTCAAAACCTGTATTTTTCTGATTCTGTTGCTTTGTCTACATTGTCCGCGTTGCCTTCCTCGGTTTGCGCTAATTATTATTATGTTTGTCTGTGATTGTGTACAGGAAACCACTATGGTCTAACACCGATTGGTGGTTTTGTGGCGGGCAAGGGTTTGATGCAATGCACGTAGTCTGCTAATAGACTTTGTTTAGTTCAATCGATTCTACCATTACTCCCCGATGCCGCTGCTCAGACGCAGTAGTGCTATGCTTCGAGCGTTTTTCTGACTCAGCACACTCAGAATCTCAAACCACCGTTAACGGGCATTCTCTGCTCATTGGATTCTCACACGGATGGGGTCTGCCGATTCTACTCAATTACCTTCGGTTTTAATTAGCGAAGCAACTGAGAACTATTCGGAATGGTCACTCAGTTCTTTCGTTAACACTTCTGCTTGGTCCTTATTCGTGTATTTTGTTTTGTAACTACAGCACTGTTGCTGAATAACAGTCATCATGTTTTTGGGAGCTGTGGTTGTCGCAAGTGGGAACAAAAGTTCAATATATGTGAAACAGCGCCATCAATTGCTTGCTGTCTGTAGATCTGGAATACTTTCCTGGTTCTGTACACCCGTTGCCCCTATTTATCCTGAGGTCGGTGCACCTCGGCTAATGAGTTCGGGAAGAAAATGGTAAGCAAAAGTGACACAGCACGTATTTTCTCGCCAAAATTTGAATCGAATCATAACGCCTAATTCTAACGCAATTTATTGACTTTTGTTTAGCTTCCTGAATATCTGATCATTTGGCTGGCACTGATCTAATCCATTTCCACCATCGCATCGACTCGCTGTTTCTCAATTTTGTGATCTAATCGCTTGTCTGCGTCTGCACCCTAACCACGTCCATTGATTTGAACCCTTTTGTGAAGCATGACCCCTTGAGGTTCAGCTTGTGTGATTGGTGTACCATCAAGTTATTGTGCTGTTGCACCACACGGCCGCTTTTTTTGATAATGCTCTACACAACTCCAAAGTTTGATCTTTCAGTCTTTTTCTTGCAGCGAGATGCGTAAGACCTCGGTGTCGATGAACCAAAAATCAATCACGGCTTTTTTTTCTAGCCCTAAGCCAAGTGACGGGGTGACTAAGACTGAGGCGACCGACGCGAACGCAAATACCTGGAAGCAATCCATCATCACCAGCCCATCCACGGATTCCCATGTAGAAGATCAGGGGATCATCAAACGTTCACGAGTTGACAATCCGATGTTGCGTAAGATGGGGTTCTTTTTTCTACCTTCAATTTATTGTTGCTTCATTTTCTGCACGCAAGCCAAAGAATCGCATAAGCAGTGGTTTGCCGATTAATATGCGTTGTTGTTTGTCTCAGCGGAACCATACTTTGTGCTCAAGCGATAACCCATTTGTGGTTCCGACTCTGTTACGGTACATTGCGGCATTTCTGTTGCGTCTCGGTTTCCTCGTGAATTTTCCTCCAGTAATGCTTGTTGAGTACGCTAAATGATTGTTCACTTTCCGCATTCATCTTCCGCGTAATCTCGTGACAAACATCAAACGGTTTGAAAGTCGCTGCAAACTCTGAAGGTATGCAGTAACTCTGTTTAACTGCAGTGCTTGCGGGCATTTTGATTTTTGCATTGTATTCAATCTGGTAAAGTCAGCCTTTTGCCATTAACCTCAGATTCGGTGTATTATCTTTATGCTGACCTTGTTTACATCCTAACATTCTCACGAATTTTGTCCGCTGTATATTTTTAGTACAGACCTTTTACTAACGAGTCTGCATCCTTTCTACTCTTCATCTATTCCTCACACGTGATCCGTTCATTCAGATACGGATAAAGAAAATCTGAACTTAAATGACGTGCTCGGAAAATCGGACCCCGCAATTGTTCGCTGCTCCATGAGCAAAAGAGCGGCTGAATTGAGGCGAAAACTTTCTAGTGATTCTCGTCATTCCGTGTTGAAACTGATTAAAGATATGGATCCGGAATGGATTTGTGTATTAGAAAATCGGATCATTTCAGACAGGTTTCGGATGCTAGCCGACTTCATCGAGAAGGAGAGATTGGGCAGCACACCAATATATCCGCCGTCTGACCAAGTTAGTGGATGTCTTCATGCTCCTACAATGCTATTTTGCTGTTCATTTGTTTATTTACTTTCGTGTTAACTTTCGGTGTTTTTGATCACGGTTTGGTTGTTGACTATCAGAAAATCAGTTAGTCTAGCTTTCTTCCTTTGATCACTGACCACTTCGAACGGCGGATTATCCAGCCTTTATTCCCTGGATTGCACCGCAGTTTTGTTTTACTCCTAACGATTTGTGGAAGAAAGCAAGACCGATGGTCTTCGACTAGTATGAACTTCTAACAACTGCTATAGGAGGTTTGAATCCCACTACTTGGCATTGGTTGTGATAGACCGCAATTCAGCGTCAGTCCCTTGGTTGCTCCTGTTTGGTTATAGACAATAATCCATTGTTGTCTAGCTCGTTACCACATCTAACCTATTGGGACCTTATGTGATCCTCCACTCCAAGAGTCAGGGTCCGGTTACCAGCTATCCCTAATAGTGCACTGAGCCTTTGATGTTTTGAGCTTTTACCTCTCGATTGCTCTCACGCGTGAGTATTTAATATGAAAGGTACCCCTTGGAATAGAGTTCTTCCCTGAGATCTAACTCCTGATATCTGCTTTGGTGGTCTAATAAAATGCGTTGTTTGATGGTGGGTTGTAAAAACACCGTAATTCCGTTCATCGTCGTCTTGATCAGTTTACATCTATTGACCACCACTAACTCACATCCTCGTTTCAAGGTATTTTCTTGGAGTCGCTTTTGTTCTCCGTCTGATGTGCGAGTAGTCATACTCGGGCAAGATCCGTATCATGGCCCGAAGCAAGCTCACGGTTTGGCTTTTTCAGTTCAGCGGCCAGTTCCTCCACCACCCAGTCTCCTGAATATGTTCAAGGAGATAAAATCGAGTATACCAGATTTGGATTCGTCCAAGTGGCCACCGAACCATGGAGACCTCACAGGTTGGGCTCGCCAAGGCGTTCTTTTGCTAAACGCAGTTCTCACCGTGCGGGCCTCGATGGCCAATTCACACAAAGACAAGGGATGGGAGCTCTTGACCGACGAGGTCGTTCGCTATTTGAGTCATAACAGATCGGTAATTTCCGTTTGGTCCCTCTTTAATTGTGCATTACGTGAGAAAAATGCAGCCTTTTGTCGACGCTGGTATGACTCAACAATTTCTACTGACTATTCGTTCCATAAAATTTACCCCAATTGCCAAAAAGCGGCTTCATGCGAAATCACAGTGCTATGAATAGCTTCCAGTGTAAATGCCCGTGTGGTTTACTTTTTACCAAGGATCAAAAAGGTGCTGATTTAAGGAAGCCCTGCAATTGCACCCATTTATCACCTTTTTTTCCAGGACTTTCTGTAACTTCCCAGTAAAATAGGGAACACGGTTTTGTTTCAAGGCAACATAGAGTCCACAGACAACCTGTGTTCGGCGCGCTAACCACTACCTACTTGGCGTAAAACCATTTGAGTTATTTGTTTTTTTCCCAAACTCCAACTTTTAGATGAATGAAAGCCTACTTTTTCGGGACCAGAAATGCTTCTTAATCAAATATTGATGCACACTTAGAAGGTAGCTACGTTAATTGGGTCTTCCGGTAGTTTGTTGTTTCGCAAGTCTTAGGATACAGAGTTGTTCCGTCCCTTGAGTTTCGGGCTTCCATTTTGGCTACTACAGTATTTTCTTTAGTTCGAGAGTCAAATACCACCTTTTAGGAGCCTTGCACCACAGTTCTCATATGAAAACCACAAAATGAAATTGTGCCTATCGTAGGAAGCACATACAGTTGTTGTGATACCGTGAATGGATTTATGACAGATTCAGATAACAAAAGAAACCTACGCATCCTGACAGACTGTTCTGGTACTCGTGAGTTTTTCTCTTCCAGTAAAACTCTTACCGAACAATTGAAACAGTTTAATGCCTCCAGTTTCATTCGTTTGTAAAAACTAGTCTTGAAAAAGGTTACCCGTGGTGACCGAAACGATAAACGATAAAATTCTACCATGATTTAATGCCTCCTCAGTGGAGTTAGCAAATGTACAATACGGAGGAGGAAAACAAAAAGAATGTTTACTGGTCAAACGAGCCTCAGTCGCCCGTCGATGTATAGGAGCATTGTCACAAATAAACAGTACCTCCGTATTGGGCTGTTCAGTGTCCACCTTAGACGAGCATGATTCTAAAAATCTATCAAAGATCTGGTTGTTCATTTTTGCGTCACATTCAAATTGTGGCATCCCACGGATCGAAATGCATGCAAGGGTACTCAGATTCGCACGTTTATTTGACGGCACGGTTTTTATACGTGGTTTTCTTTGAACAGATCGTTCAATCGGTCGAGAGCATCAAACGTTGTAATTGGTCCCGCCAATGTAGTCGTATTATGCAGCTTTCATGCGGTTGCATATTCGGCGCGCTTTGTCTTGACATGAACACCGCCGTGCTCGATGGGTTGGGTTGTGTTTTTTTTTCATGCTGCAGCCGTAGTTATCGAGGAGTCACTTAATGGAGGTTGCACTAGTGGTCAACACGGAACTTTCAAACTCAAGCGTTGCTTTAATCCGAGCGAGAGTTATAGAAGGATTCTCGTCCACAATGTTTCATAGATTAGCGATAATATCACCCGAAAATTTACCTTTTTAGGGGTCTTGTTCTAACCCAGTTTCTTCATCTCGTTTTGCAGTGCCTCTGCGAATTTTTGTTTTTCCGGGATGTTAAGATATCAGCTTCAAATCATCCCTGTTTCTGCCACATTGCACAATGCGTCTGCGATCTTCATTGTTGACGGTTTTTCTTCCGTACATAAGATTTTCGTTCTCTGGATTTGAATCGATCATTTCTACCTTCTCTGTCGTTTCCTCAGTGGACACCTTCCTTCTGCCTTGTTCGTTTCACGGATTACAGTTGCACATCCTCACTTTTATATCAGGTTGAAACTGACCGGACTACCTAGAGCTGCCCCAAAAGCAGTGGTTAATTTTCACATCCTCTTGCGCTGTTCCCTGTTGTACTTCTACGCGACTAGCTCCCGCGAGAGAGTGAGCCGGCTTCATGGATGTCCCGAATGACACCTGCCCGTGAACGGTGTGTGCAGAGGAACGGTTCAGGACGAGTCTTGGGACTTGAGTACGAAGTGGCGTCCCCAGCATCACTCGGCTCTTTGTTCGAGGTAGCAACTTTAGCCCATGCACAACCTGTTAGACAAAAGAAAATTTGTGTTGAGAACCGGTGATCGAAAGATCGGTTCATACGCCTTTCGGATGGCGCTCTGTCAGTCGGGGATGCCTGACGCGTCCTGGTGGATATTACCCCACTCAGGACAGCTGAGTAAGAGACAAGAGATAATGGCCTTGTTTATTGTCAGCCCACATTCGCGCACGTCACTTTGCTGTCAATGGGCTTCTGTAGCTTTTATATAGAAAGTTCGCTGTCAGGCGAAAAAGCGCTCGCCCTCTAACAACGCTGTGTTGCTTTTGTCTGGCCACTAGCCCTCAGCCTGTCCGATATGGGTGACCCTAGAGGACCGCTTTGCGCTCCAGTCGGCATAGTCCTGGGAGTGCTTACATCGCATCACTATAACAATTGAGTGTTTCTATACGCGCTTGCGGTGCTTTTGGTTTTACAGCCTTGTTAGGCCTTTAGATTCTGTCATTTTGGCGTTAGTCCAAAAATGCTGTTAGCACCAATTTCTAGAATTAAGATTCCCGCTAAAACTTCTGTCAGACTATCAGACAGTCCACTGTTTACACAAGGTGTGGGATAGTCAGTCGAAGATATGCTGATAACTGGCTTTTAAACTTCGGAAATACTGTAGTAACAACAGTAGTGGCTAATTGTTGACCGTGAATGATGTTAGCCCGAAAATCCGTTGAATTTCCCTCTTGAAACGACGATCAACCACACCAGTGTTTGCGAATTGTAGCCGAAAAAGTGCAACATTTAACCACAAAGTGGTAACCTAATGCTATCGAAGTATTCCAATGACTCTGTTAGGAGTATGTCGACGGATATGAGCTCACGTTTTGCGAATAAACAGGTAGAGTTTTTTCACGTTTGCATCCACGTGCATGGATCGCTTGAGTTTAATCGCACTTTGCAATGTACCGTCACACCTGCATTTTTAAATAGCATGATTCATCATGCAACTCCAATGCTCAACTCACCATTAAAAACCAGGGAAACACTGTACAGCTGTCTCATGCTTGTCAGGGATCATCAGCAGTACACATCCACGGAGCCCCCTCGGGGACTCGAACCTGGGTGGACGATTGTGAACCGAGCACCTTAAACACAAGGCTATCCGGGCTGGCTCTCAACAGTTTGTTGAACATGTATACTGCGTGATAGCACCTTTCCGTCACTGGCCTTTGATGATAAAAACCCGCTTCTTACACAGCGATCGATTCCTGTGATGGACGACTTCTCTGTAGGGGTCTAGGTACAACGAAGGCATTCCGTTATAACACAACCTGCAGAGCGTGGCCACTATGTGCATTTGAGTAGCAGGAGATTAGATTTTTGAAGTATGATTCATCTTCTACTTCTCGAATTCATATCTTCATTTTATCAAGATGAATGCAGTATTTGGTCTGTGTTATGCTAATAATTCGCACATAGTTCGTCAGTGTGCTCACCGGTCAAACTTATGTAATCTCTTTGACCATCTGATTGTCACAGACCATAATGAATCAAATATCCACAAAAGTAAACGTGTTCATTTCTCTGTTCCATCCAAGTAGTTCCAGTAAGAAGAATTTTCTGCTGTGATATTATTTGTCAAATACTCACTCTCCACTAATTCTCAGCCCAAATTAATGGGGTTTTTCATTTTTTGCTTTCAGCATCTAGTATTCATGTTATGGGGTGCAAATGCCCAAGCTAGGGGAGCGAAAATCGATCGTCAGCGGCACTTGGTCCTTGAATCTCCTCATCCTTCTCCGTTGTCAGCTTCACGTGGTTTCTTTGGATGTGGTCATTTTGCGAGGACCAACGAATATTTGCAAACGCACGGTCAAACTCCTATCAACTGGGCTAAATTAGATTGATCAAAAGTTGTCAAGACAATTTTTATATCCGAGATTTTTGCTGCCTATTTTTTATTATAAAGTACAAGTATTTTAAGCTCGACGGTTTCCTCATTCGGTAACTAGATTCGATTTGGTTTTGTGGTGTTCATTGTCGCTAGTGCAGTTTGCATTGACGTCAGAGTTAAGATGTCATAAAGCGTATCTGTCTGCGGTACATGCGTGCATCCATGCATTCTTACATAATGCAACTCGATAGGTAATGATCTCTCCCCTGTCTGACGTGTGACATTATATATATACATATACATATACATATACATATACATATACATATTCATATACATATATATATATATATATATATATATATATATATATATATATATATATATTCACTAGGATCTTATTTGAATCGTCTGGAGTGTGAATGGATAATCTTCATTGTAGAGCCCACAAATGAATATACATATACATATATGTGTGTGTGCGTAGGATGGGGGTGCTCATTGATGTGCGGAGCTGAAACATGTTTGATAAGGGAGAGATCACTAAAAATGAGTGGTCGGTCAGTGATAAAAATTTCGTTTTTTGGTTTGGAGTTAAGCAAAAGTAAACAAAACAAAGCGCAGCACAGCAATTATTAGGGATGTGAGTCAAGCTAAGTTTTTCAGCCCGACTTGATCACTTCCAGTTACATCATTTGACCACGTATAGAGTGACACCCTGTTTGTAAGCAAGTCACGGTGTATGACCAGGGTAATCAGAGTGACTTCGAAAATCGTCTTTTGGGAAAACGGATTGACCGTGTATTCTGATTGTCTAACTGCCTGAGACACGTTTGGTGAGAACTTTTAATCACCTTGATTGCGTTTTCCTCTCTCGCGATGTGTCCTGTATTGGCGAGATGCGTAACAATAACACCAAAGATGATTTCCTTGGTTCCATTACCCAATCAAACCGACTTGTGTTCCTTGATACGTTGAGAAGACTGGCCTGTCGTTCGATCGATGTTACTTGCCAAACATGAGCAAATAAAGGAATATGCAATCATAAATTAGGCCAAGACTAGTGGTATGTTCCAGTCCGTCCCACAAGCTCTGGTCAGAAGAGTCTTGTGCCTTCGAACCGTCTCTGTTTATTAGCTCAAAGCATATTGTCTATGTAAGATGACGAGACTGCACCTTGACGTGGTGTGATGGCTTGCGCGCCTCTATGAACCAAAGAGCTATACAGGATGGCTTCTTTAAGCCGGAGATGCAATCATACCTGACAGGTCAATGGGTAGAGGTCAGACAAAGTCCAGTCTCCTGATCCTCCAGGTTGGAGGTTGATTTGGGCTGGCAACTCAGTCGGTAAAATCAGTGGGAGAATAATCGATCCAAGCAAATGGGCTTCCACTAAGCCATCCCGCTACCTTGCGGATAGGTTCTTGTTAGAACTAAAGGCGTTGGATAAGGACCCTAATCGTTCTCCTGCTTTGTGGCTGGACACCCGAGAAGTACCCGTCCAACATCACCCATGAACTGCACGGATAGAAAGAATTCCATACTGCATCGGTCGTCGCGCAGGATAATCAGGACCGCGCTGTCCATTGCATCAAGCAGGGTGGGTAGTGATAAGTGGGCTACTGCTCAGAGTTCCCTCTCTTTTATTCAACCTTTGCCTTCTGTCCCTAACCACCTCTCTTTGCCCCATCTGTCCACCCATAATGCTCCCACTGATAACACGGTTGATACTCGCAACGATTCACTGTCAAATAGTGTTGGGAATAATCCTCTGTCTGGTAACTCACATTTTCTCAAGCCTCGTCAGCCTCTAAATCTCGGCTCCTTCAACGTGCGTACACTCATGCAGGCCGGTCAGCAGGCGTGCCTAGCGCTCACAATAGATTCTCTGAAGATTGATGTCTGCTGCTTAAGTGAAACGCGTATCCAGGACTCGAGCAGTGTAATTCAGCTAACTGCTCCTAGTATCCCATCGAGGTATTTTCTGCGCACTTCAGGAGACGAAGTAGCTCGAGCAGTGGGTCAACGTGGTGTAGGAATAGTCTTGACTGACAAGGCTGAGGCTGCCATTTTAGACTGGATCCCTGTTAACAGTCGTTTATGTGCTGTGAGACTCCAAGGGTCAGTCGGCGTTCGAAAGGATAGTTGTGTTAAGCGCAATTTGTTTGTGATCCGGGCGTACGTCCCAACGGACTGCAGCTCAGACTTGCAGAAAGATGAGATCTATGATGCACTCGCCACTCTCGTTTGCAGCAGTAAAGGTTCTGACATTGTAGTGCTAGCTGGTGACTTCAATGCACAAGTTGGTAAACTTAGTGTTTCAGAAGCCTGTTTAGGTGGGCGTTGTGCTTTACCTGCTGAGCGTACAGATAACGGGGATAGACTTCTCCAGTTTTGTTCAGACAATCGATTGTTCATGTCTGGCACCAACTTCCGACACAGCTCGCGTTGCACAGCGACATGGTGCTCTAACTCTACAGGTACTTTGAGTCAGATTGATCATATTGCCGTAAACTAAAGGTGGCGCAATTCTGTTCAGAACTGCAGATCTTACTGGTCCACGTACGTGGAGTGTGAATATGCATTAGTTCTAATGCAATTATCTCTCCAGCTCCATGGTCATCGTCGCAAACCACAAACCCGGTTAGCTGTGCAACGTATGTGTGATCCAGAAGTACGCACCCGTTATGAGCAGAGGTTAGCACATGAGCTAGGATCTACGACGAACAGTAATGTAGATGAGTATTGGGCTCATATCAAACAGGCGATGCACGTTGCAGCAGGTTTTGCCTGTGGTCTTAGATCCGATGTCCATCAAAGACACTGGATCGCGCAAGAGTCGTTGAGTATAATGGAGCAAAAGCGTCAGCTCTCGAACTTCAAGGAGATGGATAAGATGCGGAGAAAGCTGCAAAGACAAGTTACGAAAAGCCTTAAGAATGATCGCAAAAATTGGTGGGTCAAGGTAGCCGGAGAAATTGAAATAGCAGCTGATTCAGGTAACAGTCGAAGACTGTTCAAACTTATTCGTGACACCGATGGACGGCGCATCCAGGTCAGTGAAACGATTTGCGATGGGAATGGAGAACCCATCCATACCAAAGAGCAAAGGCTTGACCGTTGGGCCGAATTTTTCAAGGGGCAGTTTATCTGGCCGCGCTAGTGTAGTTACTCCTGTATCAACAACTGCTACTCCTTGAGTGGTATCACTTGAGCCCCCATCAGAAGTAGAAGTAGAGTCATGCATTCGATTACTAAAGCGAGGGGGAGCGGCAGGTCCCGACGAATTTCCCCAGTTCTTTTCAAACTGGGTGGGAATGTTTTGATAAAATTACTTGCCGCTTTGTTCTGTGACATTTGGAACGAGGAGCGTATTCCGTTAATATGGAGTGAGTTGTTGATTGTTCCCATCTTCAAGAAGGGAATACGCAATGACTGTAGTGACCATCGTGGGATTAGCTTAATTCCGATAGTCACCAAAGTATCAGCCTCAGTTCTACTGCATCGTCTTACACCGGCTCGCGAGAGGATTGCCCGCGAACAGCAGGTTGGATTCCACCCAGGTCGAGGATGTATCGACCAGATTTTTACTCTTCGCCGATTACTTGAAATGCGTCACACGCACCGCCGACCGACAATAATGATTTTCTTAGACTTGAAAGGCACCTTTGATTCAGTTGATCGAGCAGCGCTTTTCAGTACTCTTCATCGAAAAGGTATGCCGCAGAAGTTCGTGAACCTACTGAGATCATTGTATTGTCATACTTCTGGCTGCGTTAGAGTTTACGGTGAACTATCCGGTCGGTTCGAAACGACCATTGGTGTTCTATGTCTCCATTCTTGTTCAACTTCGTCATGGACGAAATAATGGAGAGTGCGTTGCAAAATCTTCAGGATGTAGGCAACGAAGTAGGAAATAGTGGAAAGCTGTGTGACCTAGAATACGCAGACGACGTTGTCAGCTTGTTCGAATCCGCTGAACCTGCTCAACGTGCACTAGATAGACTCGCAAGAGCTGTAGCTCCATTTGGCATGCGCTTTGCACCTTCAAAGTGTAAAGTAATGTTACAAGACTGGACGTCAATGATTCCGAGCTTGATGCTCGATGGGGAGGTGCTGGCAATTGTCGACCGGTTCGTATACATCGGAAGCAGCGTGACGACGGATAGGAACACGGTAGTAGAGGTGAGCACGCGGATATCTAAGGCTCGAGCGGCGTACGCTGGACTGAAGCACTTGTGGTGCTGACCTGATGTTTCACTGAAGTCGGGAGGTCGTGTATACTGAGCCGCAGTGCGTTCAGTTTTGTTGTTTGGTTGCGAAACTTGGAGTCTGCTCGGGGAAGATATTCGTCGTCTTGAGGTTTTCGACCACCGATGTTCACGTAGTATCGCTGAGGTCGGGTGGAGTAACTGAGTAAGTAATGATGAGGTGAGGAAGCGAGTATTGGGTACTAATTCGGAGAACGTTTTGTCACAGCGTATCCAACTTAGTAGACTTCGTTGGTTGGGGCACGTGTTACGTATGTCGAACACACGTCTACCATACCGTGTCCTATTCTCTGTTCCTCCTAGGGAGTGGAAGAGACCACGTGGAGATCAGCAGATGACTTGGCAGCGAGGAATGAGAAAATGTAAATCGAACTTAGGAAAAGTAGGTGCTTGACGTCTTCATGGTTGGGGTCCAGAAGATCCGTCTACCAGTTGGCTGGAGACACTGAAGGATATGGCTGCGAACCATGAACAGTGGCGATCGTGTTGTCACTTTCTGTCGAATCAGAATGATTGACTGTGTATTCTGTGTGTTGGCTACTAGAGCATTCTTTCCTTTTCCCACCCATGTAGGTCCAGTCCTTGTCCATCTTGTATATTCATACTTTCTAATTCAGCGTGCAACATGGTGAGAAGGACAGTGATCAGTGGGGCTTGCCCTACTGTTTAACGCTGTACGATGATGATGATGAGGAGGAGGATGAAGGATCACTGTGAGCAGTTGTTGCCCCAAACTAATTGGTCCAAACCGGTTTCGGGCAACGTCATTCCTGATTGGTTGGTCGACCACTGTCTGAGGAGAATCTTCTCCGGTTTTTTCGATTCACTGTGCTGTCGTTCACGACTCCATTGGCTAAAGCTTGACCTGAAGTCTTTTTCGGGCGCTGATGGGCTGTCTGTTAACCGAACCGCTGATCTGCTACGCTGACTCCAGCTTACCCTTGATTATGGACAGGCGATGGAATTCCGTCGCTTTCCGCGATTAGGCTGTTTATCGGTGAAGTATCAATCAGCACCCTCACACGGTGTCTTTGGAGTTTCGAGACAGTACAGGCGGGCTGATGGGGTGTGCACGTAATGAAGCCGAAGGCATTGCACGAGCGATGATCTTTACTGGGCGTCTAGTCAGGTTCTCACATTTACTGTATTCAGAAAGTTCGTGACAACTTTGGGAAGTCGAAATTCGCATTTTGTTACTTCGAGGGCTCCCAGTTGGGAAAACATCGCAGAACTGTAAATTAAGTGAAAGCCGTAGAGGTGTTTCTACATACACTCATACACTTGGCAGTACAAAATCGTGGAAGTTGGAAGATAGCCAAGCGAATTAATGGATTCAACCGGTATGTCATCGAAGGCACATATCTATGTGGGATTTATCCCTTGGAAATCCACAAAGACTTAATCAGAGTTCAACACGAAAAGCCAGTGGTCTGTACGGGTCGCATTCGCCCGCCCATCTCCAAGCACGCGACTTAAATGACCCAAATAACGGCTCTTTACACGAGTCAGCACGAACGAGGGGTAGTCATCGGGTCGTGTGTTGGCAGGTTCCGACAAATTCATACCATTAAACTGTCCCAGTTTTCACTCACTCATCGTCACGGATGGTATTTTGTTTTGAACCTCGGTCTTTTCATGATTTCGCTTGTAGTGATCTGCGACGAATTATTACGTGTCAACCCGAAGGTGTATTGGATCATCCGAACTAGTTCCAGCGTGTCACTGTGCGTCGGTGTTTAGACCAGGAAAACAGTTTGTTTTGCAAAAAGTACTTGAGATTGGGCATCGTTGAATGACACACAAGCCCAGTCAGATTGACTCGATGAGATACTGATGGTAGTTTCACGTGTAGCTCGTTCCTCCCCTCGACACCTTTATCTTATCTGCCACGGTTTGTCCTTGTGATAAATTCACGGATGAATTCGTCTCACAGTCATGACACGGCCAAGTTTGCATCTCCAAACTGTCAAATAATACCTACTAGTTATCAAAATGTCACAGTGCATTTTATTTCACGGCAGGTTCAACTGCTTGTTGATGTAGCATGAACGTGAAAGAAACGAGTCGTGCGCCATGTATTTCCGTGATGTTTTACCTTCGTCCGCTGTATTTTAGTCCTATTACAGTACCGAATCTGATTTTATCTCAATAACCAGGTTCATTTCGATGCAGAGCTTCTGTTAAAGATTTCTATGATTTCACTATCTCAGAAGCATATAAGAAATAAGTGGATATGCCCACGCAGATGAAATTAAGATTTCTGAGAGAAGAATATGCTGAACCTGGTAGCACGGCAGTCCTGCAAGAAGAACTTCCGACCTGGCAGGCTGGTAAAGTGTATTGTTCAACCTGATAAATTCTTCATTCTCCGTAATGTCGTACGTAATGCTCCCCAGTTCATACCAACCGGAATAATGAGTTTAACAATTTAGGAGCCACTGGAATATTTTTCTTCCTGTTCATTATCATAGATACTGTTCCTGTGAGTCTCCAATTTTCAATATAAACCACTCTTATTTGGCGTGTAATTCGGGCTTCTGGTTGGAAAGACGACTTATTTGATTCACCGTTCTTCGTACTGGCTTGTTAGTATTTACACAGAAGTACCCTCTCCGGATATATTTAGTGCTGTTATACCTTCCTATTTTTATAAGATCCCATAAAACAACATTATCCAAATCCATTGGGTTGGGTTTTTCGCACACCACATCTTGCAGTAACACCATTTTTTACATAAATGGTGGGAAAAACGCCTGTTCTTTTACGGGAAGATTCTGAATAAAATCCTTCACAGAAAAACCTACAGAATGCGTTATCATCACCTTATCACTCTCCTGTTTACTAATGTGGTGAAAGTTTCCTGTCATGAATAGGCATTTCTCCATCATGGCGAAAACAAACGGGACGTTTAACGGACCGTGCTTATGTAACTTCTGTTTCAAGGTCATGCACTACAAACAAGACAGCTTTCTTCTCGTGACCCTCCTATCAACCGCAAAATAGCTAATAAACCACCAGATGATGCAGTATTTTCTAAATGTGTTTGTAGTGGTTTTGAATGCAGAAACATTGTGCCCCTCTTGTCCAGCTTTGAACAATAGAAATAAGTCATTGCGAAATACAAACATCTCATTCACTCTTGTCGATCGTGTTCGTGGAACATATCAGTACGGTACATGAGATACACAGTGGAAAAATGAAGAAAATGTTTATCACAATTTGTGTGGGGTTTTGTTGCTGATGTTAGGAAAGGCAGAATGTTTGTAATGATTGTTTCTGTGCTTTTGTTTTCTTCTGCTAAGCAGAAATGTAATCGCCACTTCCATAAATGGAACTGTTCCTGATAGGATCTTTGTTGATGCATCAGGGATGAAGAGCGCATGCGATGAATTCTGCTTACATAGCATTTCGTATTCGATCGTTCATTCAATTTCGTCCGGTAGGAATCAATCAAATTAATCATCCTAACCACAACCACGCAATTTCAATTTCACACAGAGCTAACTTGAACAATATTCAGTTACCGGGAATTTTATATTTCAAACTTTTGTTTTGTATTATATGAAAAAAATGGAACGTGAAACTGATACCGAGGAAAATCATTTTTCATTCAACTTTCGACAATACCTGCACGCGAAATTGGTCGCATATTACTCCGCCGGCCAACCACTGATCCTTAGACTTCGCTATTTGATCCATATGATAATATACCAGTGCATTTCCATGCTGTGAAAGGGTCGGTACTATTTAGTATCTCAATTGTCCTGTGATGCGATTTTAAGAAAAGGAGCAGAACTAGAAGAACAAAACAATATCGCCTACTGGTGACGCTTGACGTTTTGATTTCCATTTTAGGGTTCTTTAGGCGACGCTGCTACTGCTGTTGAAATGTTGCCCCCTTCATGCGCCCACTGACAAATTCATTCTTTGGTTTGGTCAGCATTCGATTGACAATAATTGACGATTTTTGCAGTGCGGTGGCTATCTAGCAGTTGAATAATCACCCTCGGCTGCAAAAAAAACGCACACTGGGCTTGACTTGACTTGAATAATGGAATCTTCTCAAAGATTCCAAAGTTATTAGGGGGAAATAGAGTGCAACTGTGAAACACCACTTTCACCCCATAACACTATTGCTTAAAACGAGTTACTTAGGCAAATTTCGCAGATATTTTTCATCTGAAAACATTCGGGCAACGAAATAACTCAAAAAATATACTACACATAACTCAGAATAATGATAAAGCTTCGTGATATATCGACTCTCTATGTCTGTCCAATAGGTTCTATGACAGTCTATGTTCTTTGGATTCCAGTTCATACTGCTGGAATAATTGTCAGTAACCACGAACCAGGTAACCGCCATGGATTAAGGGAAAAAATCAATGGAGTATACTCACAATCGGATGATCAGCGATACCATTGTGTAGTACTTTTTTCTGCCACAAACGTCTTCGAAATGGATGGAAAAGTATGCCGAGAGTTCCATACCTTCGTGGTGGCATACGGAGTTTGTACGTTTGTTTGCCGCTTTAATTCAATTGATTGTGAACTGCATTGAATACAGGAGCCAAATGACGCGTCGAATGGCAACTTCAAACCACATACACAATTAATTGAGTCCCACCTTCGCTGACTGCTGAACCAGGGACTAATGTTGCCGTCCTTGTCCTCTAACTCCTAATATCATTTGATATTTCTTCTTCGGCCGTCACGACGAGACTGCATCTTGGCGTAGTATAATGGCTTGCTGCTTCCATGATCAAAAGACCTATGCAGGATGGCTTCCTTGAGCCGGAGATGCATTTATGCCTGACAGGTTGACGGGTAGAGACCAGACGAAGTCCGGTCTCTGAACCAGTTGATGGGCAACAACTGTTTCTAAACGCCATGAACCTAAAGAGGATACTCCAGCGAATAAACACAGAGAGAAACAGTCAGCCGGTCTAAAATCCTTCACTAGATGGACGTAGGAGTGGAGTGCGTGAGGTATCCCTCACTTCTGCGGTGTGGGTGACCGCAAGGTATAATCCACCCAGGAACCTTCAGCATCTTTCCTGTAAACGACCTTACCAACTTTGCCTCCCTTGACTTAAGATCGATACAAAACGCCACCGCTAACTGCGGCCCTGATAAAAACGATGGTTTAAGAGTCCAATATAAATAGAATTCACTCCTTAAGCTTAAATGTTCACTCCAGTCGGCTGCCTTTAAGGTCCGCATACTGTGTCAGATAGGGCAACAGGCTGCCGTGGCCAGAACTCTTGAGACTTTCGAAATAGATGTATGTTGTGTCTCCGAAACGCGCATGCAAGTACCCACTTCTGGATCGTTGCGTGGAGCGCTTTAAGGAACAATTCAGTTTGCCCGCTTTAGCAGTGAACCTTCTCCGCATACCTGCAGCAGAAATGATGCGGATAGATATCACTCCTCCATCAGAAATAGAGGTTATATAGGAGATAGGTTACTTCAAGAGGTTCAAAGGCACTGGACCGGATGGGTTGTCTCCATCCTTTTCAAGAATGGAGATGGAGCTTTGGTTGCAGAGCTAACAAAACTCCTCCGGGTTATTTGGGACAATGAGCAGATTTCCAGGGAATGCTGTGAATCGGTGATTGTGCTGATTCACAAGAAAAGTGACAGGTCCTCCTGTGGAAACGACAGGAGTTAGGTGGGTAAGCACCACATCCAAACTGCTCGCCGGAATTATTCTTTACCGATTATCCGTCGCCCGCGAAATGTGTACACGTGAGAATGAAGCAGGTTTCAGACCCGGTCTTAACTCCTCGGCAAACCTTGGAGCACAAACACATCCTCTGTAGGCCCACAATCTCTGTCTTTCTTGATCTGAAAGCGGTGTTCGACTCAGCCAACCGCACAGTTCTCTGGCGCTTCCTCTCATTGGGGGGCTTGCCAGAGAAGTTTATTTCTCTTTTCCAATGCTTGCATGCAAACATTCGAAGCCGAGTTCGTGCTTACAGCGATCTTTCACCCAAGTTCACCACGGAAAGTGGTGTTCGTCAGGGTTGCCCTTTCTCATCGTTCGTCTTCAATTCTGTAATTGAATTGATTCTTGAGATAGCCCTATCTTCGTGTGAGAATAGCGGCATCGGTCCTTTCTCAAGTAGTAGACTATCAGACTTGGAATACACGGATGATATTGTGAAGATCCAGATGAGATGCAAGTTCTCTTAGATAACCTGAAAAACAGATTAGCAATGTTTGGGATGCGTTTTGTGCCTTCAAAGTGTAAAATGCTGCTACAGGAATGGATCGGCTGAACACCAAACCTTGTGTTGGCAGGGAAAGCTTTAGCTGAAGTGGATAAATTGTTACCGGGTAGTTACATTTCATCAGGTGGACAGATATCGGATGCAGTGTCATCGCCTATATAGAAGGCGCGTTGGGCTTTTGCCAACTCCCATCATCTGTGGCGCCGGCGTGACATCCGATTGTCTTTTAAGGGTCGAGTGTACAATGCGGCGATTAGGTCCGTTTTTTGATACGGTTCAGAGACATGGCCATTAACAGTAGAAGACAGACGAAGACTGTCGGTTTTCGAGCATCGATATCTCAGTAGCACTGCCCGAATATGGTGGGAACACTTCATCAGTAAGCTGAGATTGGACGTAGGATGTAGGGAACCAGAGGTAAGTCTCTGGATTAAGTACTGAATCTACCCAGTTTAAGGTGGCCGGGACATGCATTATGCACGCCCACCGATAGACTTCCTCAGCTTGTGCTGTTTTCCGAGGCAGGTAATGATTCGAAGGTAGGTCGAGGTGGTTAGTCCATGACATGGCAAAAAGGTATGAAAACCATAACCAGTGGACTTGGCCAAGTATGACGTAAGACTTTCAGGTTAGAGTCCACGCGACCCACCCACCAAATGGCTGAAGATAATAAGTGATATGGCTAGGTGTCACGGCCAATGGCGTAGTTGTATTCGGACTCTTTGTTTGTGTTTGTGATTTCCGCTTATTACTTTGATTTTCGGATCCTTTTCACTCGATGCTTCTGTTCTTTCTGTCCCTTACGGGAGGATGCTGTGAGGTAGCAACCGAAATCAGAGCACAGAAGTACGAGGTTATTGGTCGTACAAACTGTACTGAACTTGACTGGTTTCCTCTTCGGGTCAAGGATTCCACTATACGAATGGTAGGATTTTACTGGAAATATTATTTTTGATACTTATGAACCCTTTTTCAAGCTAACCTAATTATTACTTTTGCGGATTCTGACGTTAAACCAATTCTCCCTGGGTAACCTGCGCAACAGCCGACTAAGGTATTTCAGTATGAGAATGTCGGAGCATCAATGTTTTCTTTTGGATGAAAAAATAAAAAATGCGCACATCACTGGAAATTCCTAACTAATAACTCTAGTTTTCTTCAAGATGCCGTGTTTTCCCCCCTTTTCACAAGTAAGTTATCAGCTTCCCGGCTAGCTACTCCGGACTTACCGGCAAGTATGCTGATGTCGTAACTATTTGTCATGTTGTATCAACCGAAACAGAATTTTACAATCTACCTGGTAATCTTAAGAACGCTGAGTCATTTTGAACTAAACGATCTTCCCCGTAACCGTTCCTGAGATTTCGAATTCATCTTCACTCTATCTTGCTCACCTTCCATGAATGTTCATAATACTCCGCGTTAGGCGACTACACAGAGTGACATTCAACACTGATCTCGTGCTTACATCCCAATAGTTAGCGCAGTCAATGCGCGAGCTCTTCTATAAGACAGGGACAAGAATCGATTCCCCTCACAAGGAGGGGACCTACTCAGAACTCCAAACCGTTGGGAACGCAACATGTATTTCTGTGACAAGCTACAGTCCACCATCTCTAAAAAGGACTGGAGGATGGTCGTTGGACCCCTGTGCTTTGTGAAGTCCTAAGGCTTGGGTTTCCTTGCGGATCTCCGCCTCGATAGGTCGATCTGTCGAAACGCACCACTGGCCATGTGCCGGAAAATCCATTGCAGAGGCTGACACTGAGCGCAAGCTAAACTGTGTCTAGGAGTGCTCCGCACAGTGTTCAGGATGTCGCTGTTGATTGTGAATTGGCGAACCGTCAACCTCACAAATGGTTTCACTCACATCTAGTGGCTTTATGGCAGAATTTGTACTTCGCATATGCCCAGTCGTTTAAGTCGGGAAAAAGTCAGGACGCCAAATCAGTTTTCAGACGTGTATTCACTGGGCTAGTCAACAGTCAAGTGTTTCTGGAATTTGTGCATGAGTACAATAGATTCGAAATTTAATTGTGCGCGCACGATCCGGCTTGATCGCTTGAGCCGAATACCAGAGTAAAATCAATTGGCAGCCTGCAAGTGGGTAGTCTGACGCGGTTATGGTCACATCAATCGTGAATCATGGATGGAAAATGAGTTGAATAAATGTAAAAAACGATACAGACATCATAGCAAAAATCAGTGTACATTCTACAGCTTCCTACCAGTACTTCGAGTGAGACAACAGCTTTTGGTAATTTTCCCCAGCAGCAGCACGTTCAATCTCTGATACACTTTGCGACCACTAGATTTCGCGATCCCAACGAAGACTCGCATTAAGGGCTTGTCTCGTTACGAGTTGTGCTTCGTCCTACTCACTTCCAGCGAAGATCGACTGGCGTGCATTGAGAAGGCGCAGAGATTCAGCAGAAATCCAGGGTTTTACGGGGCGACGAGACAGGCCACAACTTGCTACGCCAGCGGAATGCAGAGCATTCTTGATAAGCGACCAGTGCTGGTTTGTGTTACCAGGGCTATTAGAAGACAGATAGGTGAGATGCACCGGAACGCTTATCGCGATCTAGCCGTCGTTGAGGCCTCCGTTGGGAGCCCCCCTCGGAATCACATGGACAGCTTAGCGCAAGTTAGTGGGTGGTCGAAATCAAGAGGGATACCCTAGTACGAGTGACAGTCCTGTATGCAACCTCACCATTATTTGCTTACAGCGATGTGGTCAATCTGGTTCTACTATTGACTCAAAGAGGGTGGACTCCGTGTGGCGCACCGGCGATTAGAACGTCTGAAGTTCGTACTGGCGAGGAATAGGCGATGATCTGAGCTCAGGACCAAAAGCCTTTCACCTTTTTCTGATCGACAGGAATCTAGCTCAAAAGGGCTTCTTAAATGCGCCTTGTTTGAAGATAGCTGACCAACTCTAGCATTCAGATCTCCTGTTAAAATCACGATATCGGCCCGCCCGCTTTGTGTGAGAGGTCTTGGAGCTCTCGGTAAAACTGTTCTTTTACTGCATCGGTGCTGCAGTCGGTGGGTGTATAGGCCGAAACGACAAACAGATTACGTCTATCGGAGTGGCGACTGCTCATTTTACACGAACCCCTGAGTCTGTCAAATAGGACCCAGTCTAGCAGCGTCGCTTCAGCTCTTTTACTGGGAGCAGTACCGAAGCTATCAAGACCAGAAATCGCAGCCTCAACGTCCCCAGAAGAGCGTAAGCGAGACTTCACGGAAGGACTAGATGGGAGCATCAGTCGAGTGATTGAACTGGAGTTCTGAATGCAGCACACATCGATAGCAGCGGATATAGGCGCACGAGCTAAACCCGCCTGCTGTCCTGTACGCACCAGTGTTTGCACGTTGAACGTGGCTAGTTTGAACGGACATTGAAGACAAAGGAGGGTAGCGGATTCTGTAAGACACTTAAACTAGTCGAAGATGAACGGGAGAGAACGTAAACAGGATTTCCACCAGTGGCACGACAGCTGGTAAGATTGATCGAAGTTCCCGGAACTAGTAGAGAAAAGTAATATAGGAAAACAGAGGAGGTGGGAAAACAAATTCTCATGTACGGTGTAAGAGAGCGATCATGCATGCGCGTGAAAAGACAGTCTATCATTGTATAAGTAGTACCATCCACGAGTAACTGCGTTGCGTGCCGCTGCACTAAACAGTTGCCCAGTCTGGAGTAGGCATTTTTATTCGACGATGCATCTTTAGTATTCGCGCATCCTGCAAGGCAGCACGGTTGGTCCAGATGAGCCGGTGACTGCTCGTTAAGTTCATACAACCTTCGGATGAAGCTAGACTTCCTGGGTGGCTACTACATCCCTCCACTACGGATGCTGGTGACCATAGTGTTGTACGCCACCCGTGTTTGGTTCGGAATCAGGATTTAGCTATCTCCTCTAAGCTGACTATCAGCCAGTCAACCCGAGGGAGAGGGCCGAGCATTCGCTTTCCTCCTGAAACTGGTGGAAACACTTCCACTTCGAGAAGACGGTGAGGCTGTGTAAGACGCACGGTCATTTGGGAGCATCTCAATAAGCGTTCAAGTCGAGTAGCCATCTCGATGCCTGAGATACACACTTCCGATCGAATGTAATGTGAGTACTTTTGGCGTAGGCCTTCCGAAGTCCTTGGAGAACTCTAATGATATTTTCTACGGAGTTTCTGTTATCCAATAGCATCCAGTTTTGGTGAATACAGCCTGTTGCACTCGTGTATTCATGATATAAAACTACCCGAGTATTCCAATTTACTTCCTTTTGTCGTCCGCACGAGCGTTACCCGCATGTTCCTGTCGGGTCACAACCCGGCTGAATGCATTCTCAGATGAGTCATTTAGAAACAACTCAGTTGGCGTGACCCAAATGGTGTCTACTTCCTACATTCAGAATGATAGGTTATCAGGACGATGCCATGTAGAACAACAACTGCTAAGGTTGCACCGATAGCAAGCCCAGTGACCACGCCAGAAACATCATTAAGTCGCAAGTTGAATCGGTACAATCGGGTGACCTAAAAAGGCTTGCGATGTGTCTATCCGTCTGTGTGAGTACGGATCGGATAACACAAACTGTAATTACTGTCCAGATGGACATCTGGTCTTCCTGTTCTCGAAAGCGATATGGGCGTTCCTAGAGTGTGAAATGATTAATAGATTTCAGCGAAATGTTTCATCTGAAAAAGTCGAGGAAGCTTGATGGACTGCTATGATAAACGGAAAGGTTATTTGGCTCTTACTGAGTCAGTTGTCTTGGCCCATCTCGTCGTTCCAGCGTTGAGGGAACACAAAAGGTATACTGAACAGCAGGTGACAACCGAATTAACATGTAAATCAGCGTTAAAAATCTTATGAGGTGAGAATAATTACAACTCGACATAATTGGTAATTTAGGGAAGACGATCACATACCTTTTGGCCTCATCCAAACTAGCTGGGGCTTGGCGAGAAGGAAAGGATGAAATTGACCCAGATTACAGGGTATACCGTATGTTTCCGTAATGCACAAGCAAAAAGGGCCACAGTTCGTCAATAAGATTTCACCTAAAAATGGCGAGAAACAATAAACTGGTCACAGTGTATGGGTTTCTGCAAGCCTAACTTGAAAAGCGTCTTAATTGTGAAGTATTCAGAGGTGTACAATAAATGATTTCGGCTTGAATTTAAGCATCCATCGGCAGGAAACACATCACTAATAACCTCGAGTTAAAGAGACACAAGTTTTAAAAACTTCTGTCGATGGCATAAATCGAAAGCTACATTACCTTTGACTTTTTTATGGTATTTTTTTGAACTTCAGTGTTTTAAAGGACCATAGATGTGTAGTGACATTGATATCGGACTGCCACGTGTAATCAGACAGACCTGTTCTAGTATGATGCTTCTACATGAGTTCTATTCGATCCTCTTTCGAGTCGGTCGATTTTTTCACTCGTTATTTTTCATTGTTTGTCACGTTGCCGGTTGTAATGAGGTAGACGAACTGAGTCGTTGACTTGCAATTAGAGTAAGCAACAGTCCTCGCCTCCTTTCATCAATAGATCTAAGAGACGGATTCTCGGACGATATTCAAAGACCAGAGTAAATGGAATTAAAGATCATTACAAAGTTCCATGTGATGTGCATGATGTGTTCGCTTAGTCCATCAAAAGTTAGGTCAAAGAGATACAAGGAAATGATGTTACCAGCTTACCGCGAACCACTTGTGGGCTCTTCATGAATGCCATTTTCGATTGCTTCTTTGATCACGTGACGCGGCGGAATCGCACCACGTACGGTAAGGCTCATTGACATAATATGCACTTCGTAACAGTAACCGAAATCAAGTCTTCCGTCTTCAGAAAATTGTACTAAGTTAGTTACAACAGCTTGGCCACTATATCGCCTACAAGGAACCAGATGTCTCAGTGTGGCACGTATCTTAGCAACTCTTAAATCGGTTAGCGAAAACAGTCAAGTTACGATAGTGTCGCTTGTAGAAATATGTAAATCTGCCCTCTTATCACCAATTACCAAACCTTGATAAGTCAATTTTTCCTGCACATGCCCATAATTTACTACAAAATGCAATCAATGAATCCGTAAACATACTGAGCAAGTCAAAAATCGGAGCATACTACTGTGATATTTGTTAGTAAGCACTTCAGGGCCATAGGAAGTTGTTGACACCTGCAAAAGTATCCTCAATACATGAATGTAATTAACACTCGGGGGATTAAAACGCAAGTAAGGACGCCAGAAAAGAGAACTACAAGAAATCCTGTTAGAACAACCCTGCTGAAAATGTCAACGTGAACTAACTTGGTTATGGATATACTCTTAAAATCCTTCTCAAATTTACTTCTCCGTTATTAGCTCGAGATTATCATCGTTAACAGAATGATCTAGAATGTGGAAAGCATCGAATATTGCGCGATGCCCACATGGGTACGATTGAATACAGATGTGACAAGGTAGTGTCATCAGTGATCGGGCATGATGGAGTGGTTAAAGGAAACCCCATGAACCTTAGTTATTTATTTCGGCTATGTGCAGAACATATTTACGCAAATAAAGCTGCAGCCAAAACTTAGAACTTTATGAGTTGATGTTGACTGCACAAAGTAGCTGCTCCGAGAATGCAGCGTACACCAGAAGGCTCTTCTTGCCGTAAATGTGGAGTCCATCATTGGGTCCCTGTACAGTAAAGTTGTATTGATGAAATTAATCTGTTGAACATCAATCGGGTCGTTTATGAAATCCATATCAGCAGTTCAGCGTGGTCAAATGAATAAACAATCGCACTTCGTATGCAGCGTGTTCGCCGTTTGCTTGCTCACCCCTGGGGGTCGAATTTCTACATATGCTACTGAAAATGATGGCAGTAGGTAGCTTAGGAAATTCGGCGAAAAAATGCACCGGGTTATCCACCTAGGATAACAATGACCAATGACGAGATTTGCTAATTATTGCTTTATTTTGCTTCGGACTGATAGCATAAAGCTACCAGTTTTGGCTAGATTTACAGCGCTTTGTATGAAAAACCGGAGTGAAACCACAATTTATCTAGTATTTCGTCGGTAGTATGTCATCCACTGGCACAATATTTATCACTAACCTGTTCGCGGTTCAGCCGTGTATAACCACATTGGTCTCCTGAATTTTGGAGTCTTTAAAAAAGTCTGACTCCGTTGTAATAACTAATAGCAGTCCATCGATTATAGCGATTCACTGATTCTTCTTTTCAGCAGTATCCTCATTGGGATATCAAAACAAACATCAGGATTGGAAAGTAGACAGAAACCTATGAATAACAGTATGATTTCGACTGTTAAGTTGTGTGAATACATCTGTGACTTTTCATGTAACGCAGATATATCTTCCTGCATATGATCACTGATTGGTTAGATGTCGTGATCGTGTCACCCGATACACTCTAAATGGTCAAGTGCATTGATCGGGCACTAGCAATTAGCCATCACAAGCCACAACTGGCAAACGGTCATTATGCTTAATGACGCCAGTAATTGTCTCTAATTTTTAACTGGATCATTTTCTGGCGAAAGTTGTTGAACGACTAATGTTGTGTGCGTTTGCCTTTAGTCTTATTTAAGTTAGAAATACCATTTAAAATCAATCATCTTGGCTGCAGTATGCGGTATGTAGTCAAGATGAACAGAAATGTTGAGGAATACATCATGCCAATTAATGTTACCGACTTGTTTCCGGGTTTGACAATAGTATTGAAGTGAGGGTAATGACTTCAGGAATGCACTATCCGTTAGGCATCATACAACAGAACACAAATACAAACCACTAAAGTTTCACTGATTGTAACGCTTCTGATCGCTACTGGTCAGCAATAACCTGACAAGGAAATCAAAACAGTCACCAGTATGATAAAGCTCGGAGAGAACTACAAATAACAACGGTAGTTGGATGAATATTTTTTCTAATGTAACAGCTTCACTTGGTGCGATGCGTAGTCATATCTTGCTGCTCATAACCACTGGTTGGATGGGTCTCGGGTTGAGTCCCTAGTCCCATGCACCCATTATTGTGGAACGTGTCCAGGAATGGAGGCCGCCCAGCCTAGGCGGTTGATACCTGCGCAGTGAAATTCAATAAATTCTTCCACCGTCGAGATAAACCCAAGTACTCAATCTCAATGTCTATCTAATGGAGGTATTTTAAACGGTAAACTGTTTCTCTTCGTGATTATTATTTGGGGTGTCTTCTGTCGGGGGTACAATAATATATATATATATATATATATATATATATATATATATATATATATAATATTTTACATAGCCGCCTGGTTTCAGACTGTGTGCCAAACGAAACATGGTACAGTCGGTGAAAAAGGGTTAGTTAGTCTGAGTCCATGATTTGCTTGAGGGTCCCAAGCTGCCAGGTTGCCCCAGCCAAAGCAGGTGGTTTTCTTAAAGGTCCACACCTGGAGCCTTTAGCTATCCAAAGCTTAACCGGTAAGGCAGCGGGACGAAACGTGAAGTCTGTGACCCACTGGGAGCCGGCGACTGAATGCTCAGTTCATACGCTAGCACTTCAATGCCAGAGCCTTTGCTCCTGTGAACGAGAGTGGCGAGTTCATCATAGAACTCATCCTTCTGTATGTCAGGGCTGCAGTCTGTTGGGGCGTATGCCGAGATCACAAACAAATTGCGCCTAACACAACTATCCTTTCGAACGGCAACTGACCCCTGGAGTCTTACAGCAAATAAACGACTGTTAACCGGGATCCAGTCTAAAAGGGCAAACTTACGACCAATATCTTGTTATGGTTCCTCGCAGTTTTTCTACGGACGGCCTGACAAATTGACATGTGCTTGCAATTCCTACGGCACCAACCCGCTAACATAAGTCAGAAGACAAAGGTTCAGCACGTCAGATGACACTGTACTGTCGTGTGACAAAGGCTATAGGCTCTCCAGTAGGATTCAGAGTTTCTATTGGTAAGGTCGGTCCGGTTTTCTTAAAGTTCACACGGTTGGTTTGGTCGCATGCGCAAGTTGATGTGTCGCGATTGGTTGACCAGGTTTAGCCTGTTCATTTAGTTAGTAACTTGGCTTCTTTACCCAAGACTCATCCTATGACACTCGATCAGACGAGGATACCATTGGGTTGTAGTGCTGGCAGGTGTTCGAATCTTGGTCTTTGGTGGAGACTTTTTGTCACGACCTGGTTCCTCATTTGACACAAACAATCCCTAATTGGGAAAGCCACCACTGAAAGTCGGTCTACGTTTGTCTACTGCATCATCAGTAGTTAAAGACACTTTGTAGGTGTTTCCTACCCTAACTAAATCTTATCAATTCGCCAAGCTGCTTCGACACTGGGTGACGCACAGTTTCACCACCAAAGTTCAACCCCTGCATTTTCACCGTCCCATGATTCACCCGATTTCTAATGCTTGTACATCCTAGAAACGGATAGTCGAATCAGTGGCGTCTGTTTACTTTATGGTCACAGTATTACCTTACATATCATCTATCTTATCGATCACAACAGAGAGTAACTATTAGATACCAATCGCTGTTTTCAAGGGTTTTTATTTCAATTACATCCAAGAGCCAAATTTTCTTCAATTACATGCCGATAAACTAAGATAGGCAGGACTTGGGTCTGAACATATAATGTGTCCTGGCATCATTCGGTGATTATTCAGTCCATGGATCTAACTTTTGCACATGACTCCAAAATCACCAGGCGACTAGAGAACCTGCGAGGGCTATCGAGTTCTCAACAAGGTCAGTTCCTGACCTACACTATATTTCACACATACATGACTTTTAACAAAATCTCACCAGCAAAACAGTCTTCTCAAAGACTAATCTTGTAAAGGCCTATAACTAGATTGTCATGGCTGATGAGGACATGCCCAAGACTTTCGTAATCAAACCTTCTGGATTTTTCGATTTCACTCGCATGCCTTTTGAATTGCGCAGTGCGGTCGTAGTCAAACGACCATCATGGTGAACTCTAGCCCTCGATGTCTCGAGTTTCAATTACGCAGCCACCGGTCAATTCCTCATTTGGCAGCTTTTTATTCGCCATGGCTTCGTTTCAGATAAAAACCATACCTTGATTTGTATGGTGATTACTGGAACCAAAGAGGTAGTAATTATTACAAAATTTTCAGTTTCCTGGTCGAAGTTTGTCGCACTCTCCCATTTGTTTTCAGTTAATTTGATTATATTTGAACTGCAAGCAGTTCTTATGAAGAACTGCTCCCATACGCTTCCGGAAACTGTTCACAAGCTTTCTACAGTATGACATCCAAAAGAATTACGATGAGGGTAGATACGGTGTTGTTTTCCTTAACTTTCTTCCAAGAGAACGATGTTAGTCCAAGCCCAGGAAGGGTTTGACAGTATCCAGTTTTTCCCAAATCCAAAAATTGTCGCTCAGCTATGTCATTTTTTGGGCATTATGAAATGTTACCGCAATGTGATTCCTTTATGGCACCTTAAACCGATCTTTTCAAATCCAAGTAGAAAGTCATCACCTTCATCCCCGTGGTCAAAGTAATGTTTTCCAATGTCAAACAGGCTGTTACTCCTACAGCCACGGCAAATCACATCAATTCGAACCTTAACACCGGATTTATTCTAACTACTGATGTACACATCACTACTCTAGGGACAGTGCTTGGACCGGCAGTCGTCAAACGGTGGGTTTTAGACCCTTCTGCCCCTGAATTCGAACCTTGGAGCAGTCGCTGGTCATTTTCCCTAACTGGTCGCAACCCCATATCTGTTATATTGCATTTTTACTATATAACAGTCAAGAAGTAGATAAAATAGTAAAGAATAAAAGCTCTATGGTAAGCTTCAAACTTCGACTTTATTCTCACAGAAGCCTGAATCGACCCATGGGTGTTATGGAGTTATCTCTCCGGCTAACTGCTAGTTATCTACTTGATAATTCGGCATTTACTTCACCGCTTGAAAGGAAGGTAGTTCTACTAACAAGTGAATCACGGACCATTAGTGTCCACATTCAGTACCAAACTGGATTGCTACGTACCCAGAGGATTGCACAATCTGAATTATATTTCTCAGTTCACGATAGTGTTCGTTGAATCGATAACGAAGTGGCTGATACACCACGAAGATCGGACGTTAATACGGTATGAACGCCGTTCGGTCTTACCGTATTTGTAGACCTAAAGTGGGGCAATACACAAATGCTTGAAATGTTCTGCTCTGCTACTTGCTGCTGGTGTAATCCTCTGTGATCGGTCTGTTACTAACCACCTTCCTTTTATTCCAACCTTTGATCACTTACCTTCTCGTTCCAAACCCGGCATTCGAGCCTCCTCTCGACTCATTTCAGCCGGTTTTGGTTGAGTCAACATGAACTCTGATGTTGCATCATACAATTACCAGCGTCTGTAACAAAAAATGCGCATCGTTGTACTTCTTCGGTCCTTGGCACGTCTTTCGTCGTGTTGTTTCATCCTCATGCATTCATTCCGATCTCGACGGGCTACTTCCATGATGCAACGGACACACACACACACACACACACACACACACATGTCGACCATTGTTGACCATTTCACTTGCTCGCCAATGGCAGTGCCGATTAAAAAAATGTCAGCAGAGAAAATCACGAAGAAACTACTACAAAACTGGATTTTTGCTTTCTGCACACCATCTACGGTCACCACACAACACGACACAGTCAGTCTCAGTTGACTTTGTTTCAGAAGCTCAATAAAATGCTGAGTTGCAAACACACCACAACGACCGCATGCCGCGCTCCTCACAGCGGCGTGTTAGAACTTCTGTGTCACAAATTAAAGCAGCCCTGAAGCCACAACCAGATCCCACCTATTAGAATGACAGCCTGGCACTCGTCCTCTTTGGTCTTTGTTCCCCCGTTACACATGACCGTTCTGAAGTTGCATCGGCCTTTTTGGGAGCACAGGGTTTCGGATATTTTTGAATCAGCTTGTGTCATACATGTTGACGTCGCCAATGAGCGAAAACTACATGGGGATAAACAGCATCGTCTTATTCTTTAACTCATTGAACAACATCGTGGTTTCCCGCGGTACACCTCGGGAGCAGGCGATGGACATAATTCCGTTGATCAAACTAATGACACCAAAGACACCCAATCACGGTCCAGGTCATGCACCTGAAATTTGGTCTCGCTCGCATTTTATCCTTGGTCCGTCGCCTTATCTCGATTTTTGTTCGGTTCACTTAACATTGTTCATATAATATGTGATGTAATGGCATGACCATGAATCACTGAAAATGAGTTTGTTCGCCATCTTGTGTTGTTCTTCATATACTCTGTAGGATCATTCGAACAATTCAAATAGTATTGAATGTTTTCGGGATGCTTAAAATTGTTTTCATTAACTAATGCAGTCTAGCTACTTGTACCTGTATTCCGTCGGAGTCACCATGATGGTACTGTAAAACTTGCTGTGTTGTGTACAAGGTGTCCTCAGGGATTGGGTAAACCCCTGAAGCTTCGAATTTTTGATATTACTATTGAAAACAGCAGCAGTAGCAGTTAGATGTTGACTTTTTCTGGATTCTCGTGAGAAAAATAGTGCGACACTGTTCCCTTGAGAAAACGGTGAACGACGACAGAATTCGCAAGTTGTACATGCAAATGTGCTATTTTAACCACAGAATGATCCGATGAAGCTATCTTAGTAAATGGAGCGGACCGCTGGTGGTATATAAAGCAAGATGAACTTGTTCATTGTGAATAAACGGGCCATGTTGTTCAATTTAATAGCGCCCTGCATAGAAAACCTGAGTCGAATTGCAAATTAGGTAAAATCTGATCATCCTTATATCATCCATTAGAACAATGTTTATCCCTAACCAATTGGCGGTTTAATCTCGGATATTCACTTTGTTCTCCTGAAAGTGAGAGACTTCAGCGAATCTAGTTCATTTGGAACAATCATTGACGTAAATCTTCCCTTTTATCTCGTAATAGTGATCATGCTTTCATACTTGTATTACACTCTTGCAAAAAATGAATGTTCTGTTATAGTTGCGCTGTGACGGTTGCAGATGAATTGTATACTTTATTGTTTAGATGTTTTACGGACGTTATCAACCGCCAGTTCCCGGGGTTTTACAAGAGTCGTGAGAAAACTTCTGTTGCATGCAACGGTATTCTGTCTCGATGATAAAACCATTGTGCCTCCACCGTTATGCCCCTCAGTTTTGGAAGATTTGGATTCTGAACACTGGGGTACTGGTAAGATGAAGTCACTTCCTCTACTCACTTGTGGATGGCCGTATTTGAACAGTGATTTGTGTCGCGTTGCTAAACCATTGTTCTGTTCAGAAATAAGCATATTTGCATACAAAATATTTATTCACGACAATCAAACTGAACCCAACTATCGATTTCCCGGCCAGGCGGTAATTCCAATTGTTGTGGTCCGTTGCTGCGTTAGCATTACGCCTTATTCATTATTGATTTATGTTCTTATCAACCGGTAGCCTGTTTCATTACCAACAGAATCGGTAGCCTTACCAATACTGCTGTCCACAAGACTTTCAGTCGAGAAGGCTTTCCTAATGCAATCGGTACCGGTAGTAGAAGTCATTCCGTAGTGAAGACGACGATCGATTGACCGAATTCATTGGGTTGCCATCATGTGTGAGCTCCATCTCGGCATCCACAATGAAACGAAGCAGTTGATAATTTTGTTCGGATTTTGACGAGAGCAGATGGGTTTGTACTCACCAATACATTCGACGAACTAAATAAGATTATTGACAAGTTCGAAGGTCCAGAAGAATGCGCAACGACGAACAGCGAAATAAAATGGGCCCCGAACTTTATTCTGGCTAAGGTGGGTGTGATGATAGCAATGGAATTGTGAAATTGTCTAATTAGCTGTATTACAATCTACAGTCTGTGGAATATAGTCCGAATTCGAATTCGTTGTTACAAACTGTATTTCTCAGAATAACCATAGTTCTATCTGTCGCTGCATCACGTGTTCCCAGTGAGCTGCGTTCTCCCAACGTTATTCCGAAATGCATCATGCGTGTTTGTTCCTTCTCAGTCAATAAATTTAATTTTGTTACGCCGAGCTGACTGGTAGTTAATGAACTGGCATGTCTTATAAATTAGAACATTATTGGTAGGGAGAGATTTGTAGGATTCGCTTCGCTGACTGGTTTGAATTGATTGCGTTGGACTGTGCATGCCTGTAAACGGCGGTTTTTCAGTTGTCGTGTCACGAACGTTTGGGATGATCTTGTGTGCACTTTCACTGATTTGATCTGAAAGGCTGGAGGAAGCCTTGAGTGTGCATCCCCGTTAACATGGCGTTTTCTAGTCCTGTAGATGGAACTAAATGGGCATATTAGCAAGCGTGCAGTGATTGAGCGACCACCTCCGTCATTCTCATGTCTGACTGTACATTTCGCGCATGCGGCTACTGTAAGCGCAAATTCTGACACACTTCCTCGGCGTAAGCCAGCGTGCAGTCGAAGTACTTAGGCTCCGTTAGTAAACACGCGGTCTTATCTCGTTGATTTTATCGGCAAAAGCTAGTAGTGCATGCAAAATGAGTGGGCCCTCGTGTAACTGTTGTGCCCAGTCCATTTATTTTGTTTTTTATTCTTACCTAGGTTAGATTACCAGAAGAAGCATTTCCGTTTTTCAGTAAAAATATGCCCATATTTGAGTTTTAACTAATCCTAGAGATGAGATAAAATATCACTAAAAATAGTCAAATATTTCAGTGCTCCTAAGCTCTTTTGGTCCTAGAGGATTTAGCCGTAGCCATAGCCACATTTCCGTCTGTGTTCACGAGGAATTATTCCCCCCCCCCCACAACTTTCATCTTTTTCAGTTTTAAAAATGAAAATTGAGCCGATAAGATTCTCTTTTTGACTTGGAAGCTCGCCTACCCAGTCTTTTGTCGTTGTTACTGAGAGTCAGCCTTAACCCAGAATACGAATCGAAGTGCCTTTCAGCAAGTATGAAAATACCGGAATTTATACCAGAAGACTTTCACCGCCATTTTAGAGGCACGGTTTCAGTAGGTTCGCATGTTGATCCAGACATCCAAATATCATAAGCTCCTGTAGGTCATTCCGATCAGTATGACCACATGGATCAGGGGTATCATTATTACACACACACACACACCCTAGCCTCCTCTCGAAACATAATACCTAAACACATTCGGAAAGCTCTAATGAAGCGTGTTGCAGCTTTGGGAGAGATAAACTTATCCAATGCCCGCCTTTTCTTCATCGGTACTGATACTGCAAGCTGGTAATGACACCCTCATCCTAACATACGACAGCCAATTTCTTACCGCAGACTTTGGACTAATTTGGGCTTTGTCATGGATCTTCTTCGTTGTCCAATCACACTAGGCTGTTTATATGTACCATGAGCTTGGCATTGAGATCTCAAAAGTTTCATCACCAATCGAGGTGACATCCTCAGTGCATGTCACCTCGAATGGTGATGAAACGTTTGCGATCTAAACGCCAACTTCAGCGATCAGAATATCCTGGCAAACAACAACGCGGGCTACAACCAACACAACTATTTTAAAACCATTGAGATTTACATTTGTGCATAGTCTTGGTTTAATGATCGACCCCGTAACCGACACATCATGGACCTGGTAATCTCCAGAACGGTAGTTGATACCCCGAGCCACTCATCTCTGACCACCCTTCTGTCCTTTACCACTTCAGGAGTTTGATGGCCTTTTCGGTGAATTTCCCAATCACATTCGCCCGAAAAAACAATCTGGCTCTCATAGCCACCGACGTGGCCCGCCACATCCTAATACTAAGTTTGAATGATATTTAAGTTCTGTGAATTAATCTATCCCCTACATAAGATGTTACACTGACAAAAACTGATATCGCTTTCACTTACCACTTTCTGACTCATAAATACAAAGACATTCGGGTTATTTTTCCCCTTGGTGGAAAATATAGCACAAAGTTGCCACTTCGTATATAGCAGCTGTATCCGATTCCCAAATTAATTGGTGAAATTGCCATGCTGAACCAAACCTCGGTCGACTACCGCTGCTCCGTATGCACCTTTCTACCTACCCCTGGAGACTGTCTCCACGGGTTGTGCCTTTGGCCCAGTAACTTGGATCCACTCCCATATGCTTATTTGTTCATCCACTCCCACTCTCACACATTTTCTAACCTTCTTTCTATGAAAGTGTAGATGGATGTCATCTATCTTTAACCCGTGCATGTACTTGGTCCGTTGTTGGTCTTATCTTCTCGCGCTGGTTCCCCATAACCAACAATTTCCAACCGGTCATTGTTTCATCAGAACACGTTTTCAGGGACAAACAATTGTTTTCAATGATTCATTCTCAAGTCTTTACAAATCATATGGCAGATGGTTGTGCTGACATGGTCAAGGGTCATTCGGATTAGACATAGTTTGTGGGAGGGGGGGGGGGGGGCTAGGGTCAGATCGGCATGTCGATCCGCACGACCAGGTCGTGAGGGTCACATGGTCCGGAGCTGAGTCACTGGGGTGAGTGTAGTCCACTTGCGGCCAGAGTAATTGGAGGGCTTCGACGAATTTCTTCTGTGTACACAGAGCAGGTGCGAAAGGACGGATGCTAATCGCCTCTGCGGTGGCCAGTGTGTTTAAACGGATATGTCGTGGGAATTGAGGGGGAAGAGGGGGGGGGGCACTTGATAGACGATTTTGAATGCTGAATCTGTGCTTATTTGATGACCTGAATCTACCAGATGCCCGAGAATGGCACTCCCTATGGTTCCTGTTCCTCCATGTTGTAGCCATCGTGGACAGTGTTCCTTTATTCTTTGGGATATTTGCTTTGCCGTTCGGCCAATGTAGATTGCACTACATTTGCACCTGAACAAATAGATTACCATTGAGGTGGCCAGCATTGACAACACATCCTTATTAGAATTTCAGATAATCGGAGATCTTGCGAATACACAGGAAACACGAACTGAGTTGAGTGTTCCACTCACCGCGCGTGTTAAACGTCTGTTGACAAGGTCCGATAAGGCGTCTCCTTTGAATGGCATACTGATAAACAGTTTCTTCTCTGGGACGTCATATCTTGGAGCACATTCGGGTCTATCTCTCAGGTTTTGTTCTATAAAGCGCTCAGGGTAACCGTTTTCCCTGAGAGTGTTTTTAACTAACTGCAGTTCTTCTTCTATGGTCTCCTGTGAGCATAACTTTCTTACTCTCGAGACTAAACATTGGACTAGTTTTCTCTTATGTCGTATGGGTACAAAACTGAGAAAGTTAGTGTACTGTCCAGCCTATGTTTGCTTCCTGTGCATCCTTCTTTCGACTGCTCCATTGGTGCTCCTGTGTATGGAGACATCCAGAAAGGCCAGTGTGTCATTCTTTTCGGTCTCTCCCGTGAGCTGAATGGCTTTATGAGTATTGTTAAAAGTTTGTTTCGTCTTTTCTACATTAGTATCTTTATTTCTAAGGCAGAAAATATCATCCACATACCGCCGATATAAGTTCATTTCTTGGATCTCCTGTTTCAACGTCGTGCTCTCTAGTTTTGCACATCCTTTGGGTCCTTTTGTCTCCCGTCCATTGATCAACCAACCGGTTTCGCAAGTCAGTGTCTGTTTGATCAGACTCTCTTATTGCGTTGCTCACACACCCCAACTGTTTTTTGTGCCGTCTGCATTGTCGTTTACTGTTCATGCCTTCACAGTCATGATTCCAACCGGCGGCCATCTGTTCAATTAATCTTTGTGTTGTTCGTTTGTCAGAGTCATCTTCACTCTCTTTTCCTCTCACCCACTTTGTGTCTCACGAAGTGAGCTGCCGATTACTGATCGTGATTGGTCATTCTTTCGCTCCCGTCTCATATAATTGCCTGCCCCCATTGTTTATCGTTGCTCTCGCCCCTGTCTGCGTGCGCTTACGACTTCTTCTGATGGACGATTTGATGACCAGGCTAGACCAATGATTACAACCAGGACAGTTATTGTCTATCATTGGAATGGTTGTTCGCGCATCACCGATTATTCACTTGCGTTATTCACATCCGACTCTCCGGATCTTGATAGCTCAGCTGGTAGAGCACCTACCCGGTATGCTGAGGGTCGCCGGTTCGATTCGGGGTCCGGCATCCGACAGTTCGATGTGGAAAATGCAAGTGGATTTTCCAGTACACGATTTGACATCCATTGACCGATCTGTACAATGTGGTCGGATTGCCCACAAACTGACGTAGGTGTTCACCACCACGTGACTGTTGTTCTTTTAGTGCACCTGATTTACATACATTGCGTTCTCTGACTAAGAATTAGGGGTTCGTTTTCTACGAGTCGCTCAAACACTGGACTGCAGTCCGGTGCAATGGCAATCCACAAACATGTGAGAATGTGAATCCCAAAAGGGGAAATAAGGGATATTCACCTACGTGCAAACTTCTGCCATAATTTTTCATGAGTATGTCGTCCGCCCGTCAACGATATGTTGAATGGTTTCTATACTCAACGAATTATTTCAGCTTTTTAGGCATACAGTTTACCAACGTAGCTGTGATGCCACTAGTTAACTTGTGCTCCTTTACGTGCAACATATTCGCCTCCATAGTCCGATGGGGAGAAAGTGTGGTGAAGTAATTCTCGAATTTTGAAAATAAACTCTTCATCATAATAGAGTCTGGGCTGTTATGGGGCAAATCGGGAAATTGAACCACTGAAATGTTCATAGCTTTGCTATTGTGAGAGCATGTGACAAACAAATGAGTATTTCCACGTCTGTAACATGAAAGTCCTTATGTGAAGCCTAACCTGACGCATTACCCTGCAGCGAAGTGGCTTTCCCAGGAAAATGTACAGTATGAGAGACTGGAAACTCTAAATTGATCAGAGTACCGTGGATAATACTTGGTTCGAGGCAATCCATATGAACCAGCGTGAACAGTTTTACGACCGTAGCGTAACAGGAACGGGTTTCCTTTTGAAATTCTCATCAAGGGTCACGATTTTTTGAGCTCCTAATTTTTAATATAGAACAAAAAAAGCAAATCGATAGCCCGACCGAATTACACGGAAATACGGGTTTCTTCATGATGACAAGCGGTGACCATCTTTGTTGGGCTTGTGATACGGGCTTTGGATCGGTCGAAAGATGAAACAGCACACTTCCCCTTAATTATCTTCGCGATGGAATATGACAATTAAGCAAGAAATCTCTCTAGATATATTTGTTGATCTTTTGGCGTTCTTTTATCATGGAAACCGTTGTTCACGTCAGATGAGTTGTTTGTTTGTTCACCACATCTCGTTGTGACACCAAGCTTTACATGAATCAAGCGAAAAAACGCCCGTTCACTTACGAAAAGATTCTGAACAATATCTATCAAAGAAACACGTGCAAAATGCATCCATACAACTTAATATCTCTGCTATTTACTGAATTAGGGAATGTTCCACGCCTGACTGCACATTTCTCTATCATCGACAAAACCAAACGGATGTCTACTGGATGAGGTTCGTATAACCTTCGTTTCCGGGTCGTGCAATACAAGCAAACCAAATTTTTTCCCCGGTAAGTCTGTATCGAGATTCAACTTTATTCACCTATTTAACACATTGTTGTTTAAGCGAACGCATGCTGCCAACCGCGGTGGTCATCTAACCTTCGCACGAGCACGCTACACACACACGCACTAGCAGTATACGCTAATCACTGTCACTCCATGGACCTCGTTCGCTTTCTCATGGGTTATGGGAATCATTGCGTTGGCGATCGTGGTGGAGTGGGGCGATGCGTCACAGTGACGGACAGGCGGTCAGCGTATAGCGGGAAGGTCTAGCGAACGTGTGTACTGAGGGAACAGCTTGGTACGTTTTAACCGGACTTACAAGCCTACAATCAACGGCAAAATTGCTATTGAGTTGCCAGATAATACAGTGTTCTCAAAATCGGCTTGCATTGTTTTCACTTAAGTCTGTTAAGCACAGATATAATCGACCCTTCAGCAAAAAGGAAATGCCCCTGGCAGAAACAAAATTTATCCATCAGTGACTGAAACCAACTGCGGATCAGTTCAATTTAGAAGATCAATAAACATGCACTGGGTGCGGTGGCTTTAGTTGCTATCTCTGGAGACAGCCTCAATCGGAAACAATGAGAAAGGATAGGAATATAAAAGGAGCAGCAAAACGACAATGAATAGTAAAATCAAGTCGATAAGGAAAGTTGGTGAACCCTAGAGCGCCACTGATCGCGACACCTAGCCATCCCCTCTAACGTACATAGCCGCTTAGTGGGAAGGTCTTTAAGACCACATCCAGGAAGTCTAAAACGCACTAAATGGCCAAGTGCACGAGTTAGGTTTTTCATACCTTCCTTCTTTGTCATGGACTGGCCACTCTTACTCATCTTCCAGCCGGTACCCACCTCAGCGAACACGGTGAGCTGAGGAATCCTGAGACTTTGACTCAAAAGTGTGACCCGTAAAGCAGTGGGGCGTTAACTCAGTACGGGAACGTGACCGAAGAACCCGTGAAGGAACTTCTTCTGATCTGTCACGTAAGACCTGATTGTTGCAAGCATTTTATCTCGTCTTCGCCGGCGCTTTGTTATCAATCCGCCCTACGAATTCAGTCCTCAGCCTCATGAACCCAATGGAGTAAGCGGAACGTAGACGGGACAGCATCCTTTGAGCGCGGGGGCCGTCCAGCTTAGGCGGGTGATAGCTGCCCAATGTAGTGAGATTACTTCTCCCACCGTCGACAGCAACCCCAGGTGTTCAACTCCTACGTTCATCTAGTGGAGGTTTTCGGACCGGTAAACTGTTTCTCTCCTTGTTTATTTGTTGGAATTTCCTCTCCAGGGGCATGGTGATTAGAACCCGTTGTTGCCCATCAACTCGTCGAGAGACTGGACTTCATCTGGTCTCTACCCATCATAATCTGTCAGGCATAAATGCACCTCCGGCTTAAGTAAGTCATCCTTCCTTTTGGCCATGCAGGCACTCAAGCCATTACACCACTCCAATGTGCATTTTCCTCGTGATGGAACCAACCAAGGTAAATTTGACCTTCCGGGTTTTATATTTTTTTCCTTTTTGACCTTTTATTAAATTCGGTCTTTCAAGCAGGCAGTGTTATCATGGTATCTATGGTCACGAAATTTCAACTTCCCAGAGGATATACAGAGCTCACGTAAATAGTATCACGTTGGTTTTATATTATCACCATCATCGGATTTTCGGTATAAAATAAAAAAAATCAGAATCAAATAACTCAAACGAAGGAAGTATTTTTCAATTCGAGTCAAAATCTGTAAATTCCTCTGTCTACTTTCAACTTCGCTAGTTGGCTCCGACAACCGAGGCGGATATTGCTAAAACTGCAGTAACAAAAGTACGCACCCTTTACAACTCTCTGTTTCATGGTGAAACGCGATTTGGTAGATGTGATAAATTTTGAATAGATGTAACTGGTAAACGTATTTAAACCGGGTGATATTCGAACCCACGCATGGTTTCTACTGACGCTGTAGTACCGCGTGTGTTCTGCTAACTGTGCGATGAGGGCAAGCCAAGGGCTTTGAACTGTTTGCAATTGGACCACACAGTCTACCCAAACAAACAGCAGCAAAGTTCGAATGTTAAAAGTCAAAGATGGGACAAACGGGGTAACCTGCTGATAACTACAAAATTTCTCGGGTCCCTTAGGTACTTGTTTACTAGCATACTGATGTGAATTGTCATTGTTCTCATACACTTTATATTAGGTTAACTATGTGTCCTGAGCTTATGACTGCACTCTTCTGATTGATGAATTGAGGGCCGATCGCCCGACAGATATTATTAGAACGCTCTATTTGTGAATAAACATTCATAATAGGCACGCTATTAGCATCCGTCTTGAGCATGATCGTCAATAGTGTATGGCCGGAAATCGTTTTTAGATTGTATTCTTCATTCCTGATGTGCACATGCAGCCGAAATCTAGTGCATTTACTAAGTATGGATGTAAGCACTATATACTTGAACTAATGATCTTATTTTTCCAAGACTACAAATTTGCATTGGGCGGTAGATGTTTTGGGCGTTTAAGTTGAAATCAAAAAATAATTCAGTGTGATTCAAACCGCGGACCACCTGGACGGAATGCACCGCGTTTCAACTAAGATAACCGGTCCGTGTCTGCATAGCCCCAGACATATCTGCTCCATTGTTGCGGTTGTCACTAATTTATTGAGTCAACCCTCGATAAATGTAAGCGCTCGCATCTTTTTTAATGAAACCACAGCTGGGTCATCCACCAAAATGTTATTCTTTCTTATCTTATTCCAGACCAGAGCGGAAGTAGTTCTCGGTTTTGAATCCGTCTCCAGATGGTCCTCGATCTCACGGTGTCTTCTATGTTGGAGTTAGCCAATCGGAATTGCTAACCGCTGGACGAAAAGGAACAACTATCAGTTTTTTCACATGGAAAGCTGGCATTCAGACATCAGTTCACAAGAAACTAGCGGTGATCCATTTGGGCACAGGACCGGTCCGGCTAATTCAAATGCTTGGATGAAAGCGTTTTCCAGGAATAAATAAAGCGTCACAACATTAGGTGGGCTCCTCACCAAAAGTGCCTGAACCTTTTTCCAACACTTTTGTTTGTGCGATAGTTGAAATCGAAAGCATGCTAGCATACCTTCAAATATAGGTGCCTATTAGCCGGTCTACTATGGCTACTGATAATACATGAATACTCGTGCCCAATGGGACACGATCACTCTAATTCAGTTCATTTCAGTCTGCAAAGCTGACTCATACGTCAGCGCACGCTTCTCAGTAAGTTTCAAGATATGGGCGTTCAACCATCACTATTATTCTTATTATCTACTCTGGTCGAATATTAACATATCAATAAACTTGGTCCTTTCACATCGTATTTCTAGGCAGTTATAAGCACTGGGGCAATCGCCAACACATTTACGCACTTACCATTCCCTAGATGTTGATCTGAAAAAGCTCTGTGATATTTCATTTCGTCATATTTGTCAATTCCTGGCTTCATCCTATTTTTGTTTCTTGTATCTTTTCTCAAATGGCATTGAATATTTGAATTACGCAGGCAGTTGCTTAACGACTGACTGATGATTCCTAAGGTAGTTAGTGAAATTCTGTACAATTTCTATCCGTTGTTCACTTTGATCATGAACTTATGGATGCCTCTGGATTTCAGAGAAATGTATACAATATTACTATAAAGCCAGCGGCAGTATTTGGGCTCTCGGTGGAAGTGTTTTTGGTCGGCCCTAGAATGTGCCTGGTAAAACCATACCGTAAAATAATATGGTCGACTGGATTGAAGGCGATAGTTTGCGTCTAATTTGTTTCATTCTATTGCCTGAGCACTCTTGATGGCCTCATCAAATGAGTCTACCAGAGCAATTGAGCAATTGTTGAGTGCGGTGGAAGGTTGGAAAAAACGTTTACTGCTTCTAGCAACAGAGCGGATAATCTCAGCTTTTGGGCTGTGCTTTATAACTCGAGTAGTCTTCGATGTAAACAGACTTGGCCGACAACAGAAAAAGCTGTGCGTAAAAGTAGAGAGTAAATAATGAGTTACGCAAGATGAACCTTTGAGCTAGATTTGACACTAAATGAAACAATGATCAAATGCATTCTGATCACTTTTGAGGAAGGGTTTAAAGAATAGTTTCTTTCAAATTTTCTGAAATTCCAAGTAAGAAACATTCTCACATTTCCATATCACCTTTTCCATACCTGGAACCATCGAACTGGATAATTTATATCTAGTGGCTGGACAGATTTAGTTGCTACAAACTAACCGCTTGTATGATTCGAAGGTCGCCCACGCGGTTCAAATTGATTGTGGGATTCCCAATATGAAATCGTTTCAGATAAGCCGCGCCGGCGGTGTTCGTAAAGTCGTACCAGTGCCTGTATCTGGGAACATGTTAGGGATGCGCCTGCTCTCATCCTGGAAACCTGATATGCCCTAATGTGAACCAACTTCACTGAAATCTCTAGGTCGTTTGGCAAAGTTTTAGACCGTCCGACTTGATCACAACTGGCTTTCTAACCCATCCATTACGAAACTGCAATGCAAATATTACACACTGAGGTACCATTGTACCGGGGAATTCTGTTGTAGCAGAAAAATTAAAGTATCGAACCGATCAGGCCAATCTGTCGGAAGCCACAGTCATTTTAAACGGTGGAGGAGGTTCGAACAATAAGAGAAAGAAGAATCAGACGCAGTGAATCTGGTTCCATCAATCTTGTAGGAAGTTGCACTCAGCTTTCTAACTATCATGGTTTACACGGTGAAGCAGCCAGTTCCATCAAGGGTAACATGCAATGTGTGATTCGATTAGATTCATTGTTAGCCAAAGAGAGGACGATACAATGCAAAGTTTTACTATTTCTTCTCTGATAAACCTTTCACGATTTACGCGTGCATTTTGATTTTCGATGATGGATTAAGCTTACTTACTAGCATTGCGTATTAGTGTTGACCGGTAGTGTATCTATCCCAGGGAGGGTCGAATTTTTATACATGCTACTGAAAATGATAGCAGCAGTTAGATTTTGACATGCGGCGAAAAAGATGGGTTGAATTTTCCGTTTGAGATGATGATGATGACGACCGATGACGAGATTATCTAATTAGGCTTGAAAAATGGTTTACTTTACAGTAGAATGGTCGCATATAGCTACAGACGCACTCCGACGGCAGTGTTAGTGGTATATCAACCAATATGGACACGCCTATGGCGAATGAAGTGGTCATGTTGGTCAATTTTGAGGTGCCGTGAGTGGAAAACCCAAGTAAAATCTCAAATCAAATAGTATTCACTCGGTGAAATGTTATTCAATAATCGCTAACCTGTTCGCGGTTCAGCTGTACATAGCCACATTGGTCTCCTGAATTTCAGAGTCTTTAAAAAAGCCTGATCCCTTTGTAATAACCATTAACAGTTTACTGATTGTGGTGATTCACTGATTCCCACTTCCCAGCAGCAACCTCACTGGGATATCAAAACAATCATCAGGATTGGAAAGTAGACAGAAACCTATGAATAACAGTATGATTTCGACTGGTAAGTTGTGTGGGAGCCTCCCATTTATCAGCTTGTAGTCGTAACCGCCCTAATTTCTTGAAGATGTTACAGTATACCGCCATCCTCAGCTAGATATGACCTAACTATAAGATCAGTGGGGATAGACATCACTGCTATTCTCGAACACTACCACCGGAGTTGTCATTTTCTCATGTCAGTCCGTATAGTACTTCTTGAAACTGATGAATCCCCGGTAGACTACTTTTGATTTACGTTTCTCAAACTTCATTCACGGAGTTCACAGAGTGTTATTCACAAAGAACGGTGGTCACCGTGGTGTTTGCACACGGCACGACCTGGAGGCACAAATTCTAGTTGTTTATCCTGGCACGATACCATGCATTTGTTCCGCTGCTCCCAGGGGGCCAGTATGTTTTTTTGTCACCCCCAAGCTAGTAATGGTAAGTGTTCTGACCCCTCCAATATTAGAGATTCGGGCACCACAACACTTTTTCCTGTATTCACCATTCATCCAACGGCTTCGTCTACGTTAGCAATGCAGTAGCTGCACCCACTCACGTTTAAGAGTCAAATTGTTTTTCTGGCCATACACACTCGCGCTGTCGGGTGCATTAAAGTCCTCAAGCGATTGGTTTCATCCGACTAGTCCTGCGATTATCTCGCTACTGTGCGTGTGTATGTGTTGTAGTTAGTTAGTAGGCGAATACGTGGGCCCACATTGCACCATTGATAACAACTAACCATGCAAATATCCCAAAAGGTTCACCCCTAAGCTCAGGCGAAAGACAAAACAATAATGAATTGAAAATCCTTTTGTTCAGAGTAAATGTGATGCATTCGAACCAGTTCACGTTTCGTTGTATACTGCTGAAAATGTTTCCCGAAAATTTTCATTCCATTCGTCACACTCGAAAAAAAAAATCTAAAACACTCAAGAATTTGCCAAATCCAAATTGTAAGAAGAAAACGTTCTTTATCTTTTAGGAATGGATTGATGTTTAACTGAACGGTGATTGCCAAGTCCAGTTGAAAATTGACCGTTGCTCGAGCAAACCTATCTAAAATGCAGTCAAAAAAAACCCATTGGAAACCTTCAATTAAGGTGAATAACCACCCGATAGACGCTTAACATGATGCTCCAAATCTGATCGTAGGAAACAAGATTCTGTTATTCGTGTTCAAACAGTGCAGGCTGAAGCGACGAAGGATGGCGTTCTAGTATTCCAAAAACCTGACGCCGAACGGTAAGAACACCGAAAAAAGTTTAACAAAAACCGATGAAAACTAACTGTTCCATTCACTCCTTCAACTTATATTAATATACATGCTTCAGAATAACAAAAGGTAAATAAAGAAACGAATTATCGAACTCATCTGTCTTCGCACAGGTAGATTTCTTATACAGTCTCAATGAAAGTCAAATGAAAGATTCCAAATGGATACACGTTGGAAAATACTCAGGTATGCTTCTCATACCAGTGTTTGCCTGAACTGATCATCTGCAAACTATTTCTGATGTCACGAGAAGTATGCCGATAATTGGTTATGTTGTGCAGAGTTGTCACAATGCAAAACGTGGACATCCATTAACTAGGGATAAACATTGGGCGCCAATCAGTTTACCAAAGCAAAAGCAAAATGGTTTCCTTAAATGCCATTCACGGTCAGTGACTAAAATACCCCGATTTGTATGCCCCATCTGTCAATGGTATTGATACGTCTAGATACCGTGATCGATACCTAACTGATATATTTGGTTAACGTACGGAGAATGACAGGACAATCTCAGAATAACGTTACCAGGTTACTGTAAAATACTTGTTGTCATTAGAAGGTTTCATATTACATCAATTGCCTTGAGTCACAGTTTTCTTAACCATCCTTTATTAGCCCATTACAAAGTTGAGTAATTACATTGGTCACCTAATACCAGTCCAAAAAGAGTTGTAAAACGTGTCAATATTCATATCAAAATTGATTGAATCAGTAACCGATGTAAAATACTAACTAACACTAACAAACGCAGTGTAATTCCCGTTCGAACAAATTATTTGTTATCCAAAATGTTACCTTTGATATTCCCCTGTTTTTGAAACCTATGGAATTCAAGATCACTTTGTTTCCTACACATCATCCACTTTCTCCACTCTCCCGACCGGGATCTAGCATAGATGAGTGAACAAAAGTGATCGGTTTTGTTCAATCGCTCACACTGGCTCGCTCAGTTAGCCAATAAAAATGTGCCAATTATGAGGCTCGTCGAATGGACCTGTCCAACCTGACCACGGCAACTGACCTATCACTGGCCGAATTTTATCTCATTTCTCTGAGTTGTACCGACTGAAATGGAGCATCATAGGGCATGCAACGGGGTGTGGCATATTCGGTTTTACAAACCGACGACTGAGAGGACAAAGTGTTTTATTCTGCTCAACCAGAGGTCAGGCAGTTGTCCGTGTTTGGTTGTCTCAGCAAATCTGCAGATGTTTTTGCTTCAATTAATTTTGACTCTCTACTCTCTCGTTCATTAAAACACACTGCAGTCAAAACTTACCTGTAGGTATTCATACAAGCATTTTCATATTTGTGACGGCTTGTTTATTTTCGTGTTTTATTTTTATGTCTTTTGACCGAAATGTTGGCTTACTGCTCGCACAATTCTTCCATACAAAAACAAAATAGTAGGAAACAACATGGTAGGCGAAATGACCTTACAGTTGGCGAGTCCGACGTTATTCCAGGGTGATGTGAGTTTACTTGTTTTCCGCAGTTTAATGTCCTGTGTATGTTTTTTGTATGCATTGTTTTGTCAAAAGACAGTTCTGATTAGCGCAGAAATCCATATCCACACTACAAGTCTAACAAAATGGTCCCTAAGGTGGAAAACAGAGGTGCTAGGGCTGATAATGCAATGATTTATTTGTGAAGGTACGTGGTTGCTAGACATTTTAGCCACCAAGACTATCACTGTGTTTATCCAAGGATACGGAATCGTTGTGAGGGAATAGATTAGATTTAACTGTTCGACAAATGATTAATTGTGAAGCATTTATCAACGCCTTTATCAGGACAGAGTTGTAAGCTGATGGGCGTTTCTTCTTGGACCGTTAGCACGGATGCGTACATGCCGATACTACAGAAAATTCAGTTCACGGAAATTGATCAAAGGAAATTTCATTTAGCAAAATCAGCAAAACTTGTGGTGACATTGGGTAATCAATGGCTCAAATCACACAAAACTGGTGAAATTTCGATTCTATTTCACCACTGTGAACACAGAGTAGTTCCCACAATCCGACCCCAATTTACACACGGATCTGAATCCGACACAAAATACCACTATAAAGAGGCCAACAGCTGAGCTTTTGTGGCTGTAAAGTTGGTAAAACAAAACCATGCTCATACTTTAAGATATCCAAACTGTTGTCTGGCTATCATTTAAAGACCGAGCCGAACTGCAGTCTATCAAACGTTTTATCACCACAGAGCAACAGTGAAGACTGATTGAAATTTGGATATATTTGCACCGCAGCACTGCTTTCAATTGACGAATATCGCGTAGTGAAATCGATACTCGTTACGTGATATTCGTCAATTGAAATTTGTCCCACAGTTTGCTGGGCGCATAATCGTGTGGCCAATGCCTTGTCTCACGTACTATAACTGAGTCCGTAACCAAAGCCAAATATCAACTTAGACGTAATGGAACATGCCAAAACTAAAAACTCTGGTTTGGATCAACCTTGACAAATCGATTCATCATGGTTAACAACGGTATCTGTTACAACTTCAGACAATACTACGGTTTGCGACAGATGACTTTGGCACCCTATGTCGGGGATTCCAGCCGCCAGCCGCCAACACGATCGTACATTCTTCAAGTCCCGTAATCTGGCTTACCTCGGTTTGACGTCCACAGTCAAACGAGACGTTAATCAGTGGGCTTGACATTGCCTTCAATGAAAGTGACAAAGTGATTTGTCGCAAACCATAGTATTCTCTGAAGTTGTAACAGATACCGTTGTTAACCATGACGGAAATGAAACGTCCTATGAATGTGATATCAAGTCAGCAATATTTACATTTGTTGATATTGACTGTTACATCAAGTTGGCTTAGATACTTGGAAACTGCCCGTAGACGTTTCTATCGACCGATTTCGGAAGAACTAGTCGCAAAATATCACCCGGATATACAGAGACATTCAGTTAATTGCTTTACCCTCGTGTACTGCTATTCGAATAGTTGTGTCCGCAATTCCGAGGCCAAACGACATGCTTACGAACTCGGACGATCCGGAAGTCCGTGTGACGGCAGTTTTAAGTATGTCAACCTCTGTCACTGGGATCCGGTTGAAAGCTCCAACTTTATTTGGACATACGTATGGCCAAATAATGTTTCATCACCATAGGGCAACAATGAAGTCTGACTGAAATTCGGATACATTTGCACCGCACGTCTGATTTCCACATAGTTGCCCTCGTAGTCAGTCTGTCACCGCAATGTGATTTCACCCACTTTGTACACTTCGTCCATTTGGAACACAAGTACTATCAAAATTTCACCAGTTTTGTGTGATTTGAGCCATTGATTACCCAATGTCACCACAAGTTTTGCTGATTTTGCTAAATGAAATTTCCTTTGATCAATTTCCGTGAACTGAATTTTCTGTAGTATCGGCATGTACGCATCCGTGCTAACGGTCCAAGAAGAAACGCCCATCAGCTTACAACTCTGTCCTGATAAAGGCGTTGATAAATGCTTCACAATTAATCATTTGTCGAACAGTTAAATCTAATCTATTCCCTCACAACGATTCCGTATCCTTGGATAAACACAGTGATAGTCTTGGTGGCTAAAATGTCTAGCAACCACGTACCTTCACAAATAAATCATTGCATTATCAGCCCTAGCACCTCTGTTTTCCACCTTAGGGACCATTTTGTTAGACTTGTAGTGTGGATATGGATTTCTGCGCTAATCAGAACTGTCTTTTGACAAAACAATGCATACAAAAAACATACACAGGACATTAAACTGCGGAAAACAAGTAAACTCACATCACCCTGGAATAACGTCGGACTCGCCAACTGTAAGGTCATTTCGCCTACCATGTTGTTTCCTACTATTTTGTTTTTGTATGGAAGAATTGTGCGAGCAGTAAGCCAACATTTCGGTCAAAAGACATAAAAATAAAACACGAAAATAAACAAGCCGTCACAAATATGAAAATGCTTGTATGAATACCTACAGGTAAGTTTTGACTGCAGTGTGTTTTAATGAACGAGAGAGTAGAGAGTCAAAATTAATTGAAGTAAAAACATCTGCAGATTTGCTGAGACAACCAAACACGGACAACTGCCTGACCTCTGGTTGAGCAGAATAAAACACTTTGTCCTCTCAGTCGTCGGTTTGTAAAACCGAATATGCCACACCCCGTTGCATGCCCTATGATGCTCCATTTCAGTCGGTACAACTCAGAGAAATGAGATAAAATTCGGCCAGTGATAGGTCAGTTGCCGTGGTCAGGTTGGACAGGTCCATTCGACGAGCCCCATAATTGGCACATTTTTATTGGCTAACTGAGCGAGCCAGTGTGAGCGATTGAACAAAACCGATCACTTTTGTTCACTCATCTATGCTAGATCCCGGTCGGGAGAGTGGAGAAAGTGGATGATGTGTAGGAAACAAAGTGATCTTGAATTCCATAGGTTTCAAAAACAGGGGAATATCAAAGGTAACATTTTGGATAACAAATAATTTGTTCGAACGGGAATTACACTGCGTTTGTTAGTGTTAGTTAGTATTTTACATCGGTTACTGATTCAATCAATTTTGATATGAATATTGACACGTTTTACAACTCTTTTTGGACTGGTATTAGGTGACCAATGTAATTACTCAACTTTGTAATGGGCTAATAAAGGATGGTTAAGAAAACTGTGACTCAAGGCAATTGATGTAATATGAAACCTTCTAATGACAACAAGTATTTTACAGAAACCTGGTAACGTTGTTCTGAGATTGTCCTGTCATTCTCTGTACGTTAACCAAATATATCAGTTAGGTATCGATCACGGTATCTAGACGTATCAATACCATTGACAGATGGGGCATACAAATCGGGGTATTTTAGTCACTGACCGTGAATGGCATTTAAGGAAACCATTTTGCTTTTGCTTTGGTAAACTGATTGGCGCCCAATGTTTATCCCTAGTTAATGGATGTCCACGTTTTGCATTGTGACAACTCTGCACAACATAACCAATTATCGGCATACTTTTCGTGACATCAGAAATAGTTTGCAGATGATCAGTTCAGGCAAACACTGGTATGAGAAGCATACCTGAGTATTTTCCAACGTGTATCCATTTGGAATCTTTCATTTGACTTTCATTGAGACTGTATAAGAAATCTACCTGTGCGAAGACAGATGGGGCCGATAATTCGTTTCTTCATTTACCTTTTGTTATTCTGAAGCATGTATATTAATGTAGGTTGAAGGAGTGAATGGAACAGTTAGTTTTCATTGGTTTCTGTCAAACTGGTTTCAGCGGTCCTAACAGTCGGATGTTGATCCGGGGGCTACTGGTACACGATTTCTTTTCCTTGATCATATTTTTGACAACGGCCCACGGAAATGTCAATGTGGAATGCTTTTCAATTGTGGACAATTCTGCACTTGTCAATGGGTCAGTCAGAACCAGCTGAGTATCATGTCGAAGCAGATCATAAGATTTATTCTGTGCCCAGTCGAGTCAATGACTATGGGAATTCACAGCCCTCGTCCATTTAAAAATAAGAACGACTACTTCATCACCCGAAGCTGCCCCGAACACGAAAGAGGACTCAGTCGTGTGCTCTAACAATGGGGTAGTCGCTGACAAATTCTTTGTGTATCCATTGAAATGCAGACGAATGTTTTCTGACACTTGGATGCACTACATCTGCTCACTTATTTAGAAAATTGTTGTAGAGATCTCACTGTACACAGGGAATAGATTGCTAACCTTATTCAAATCGTGGCTGCTAGCTTGAATTGGTGAACATCCAGTCGTTGAATTTTCCATCATTTTTGTTACCTTAAAAGTTTAGAGAAAAAAGATAGTCATGTCCGCGGCTATAAAATGTGCAGCCTTGTGTGAATCATGGCTCACATCAAAGTAGATTTCCTAGAACGAATTCCACTCTGTCAGACGGTGGACATTTATTTCTCGAGCCCCGTGATTTGTGCTTTGTTCAAAGTATCATTGAATACGCCCTATTGAGAACGTTGACCGTGGTTTATTCCAGTCTAAATCAACTGAAATGATGAGTTACACGACTTCAAAATTATTCGAAAGAGCTTCTTCGAAAATTTTGTTTACAAGTGACGGTTTACAAGGCTAAAAGCTCATAGTTTACAGCCTTTGAGACCAGAAACTTTTCTAATACGCCATGTCATGTCTGACACGAAGTGCACTGTATGGAAATATAACGAAGTTAATCGACGGAACGATATAATTTATCCTAGGTTGCATATACAGATAGCTTTACTACCTACGCACAGTTCTTTCAAGTCAAAGGCTCAACAAGTGATTCAGCATAAGATAAGTAGTATTTTATCACCAAGATGATAGACTCCAAGCGGAAGAGACAGAAAAATTCTGAAGAACGGATAGTTTGGCGTTACTTCAGTGTAAATAAAACATGTTTTGTTTTCTTCCATAGACTAATATTCATTCGTGGTTGCGGAAGACAGATAGTGGCGAAAATAGGGTTGCGCCTGAATTATGAGCCTGTTTGGTCACCTTATGCAAGTAGAACACAAGAGATACTGTCCAAAGACCTCAACACTACAAACCACTTATGGCAGAAATAAATTATGTGGCTCTGCGGTCATGCTATGATGTACGAAATCAAGCCCCGCTTATCAGACACCTCAATATACGAGTTCCGATAATACTTGTATATATATGTATGTATGTATGTATGTATGTATGTATGTATGTATGTATGTATGTATGTATGTATGTATGTATGTATGTATGTATGTATGTATGTATGTATGTATGTATGTATGTATGTATGTATGTATGTATGTATGTAAGTATGTATGTATGTATGTATGTATGTATGTATGTATGTATGTATGTATGTATGTATGTATGTATGTATGTATGTATGTATGTATGTATGCATGTATGTATGTAAGTATGTATGTATGTATGTATGTATGCATGTATGTATGTATGTATGTATGTATGTATGTATGTATGTATGTATGTATATATGTATGTGTGCATGCATGTATGTATGTATCTATATATATGTATGTACTCGCATATGTATGCATGTATGGATGTGTGACATTATTGTGCAACATCTTTTCGTTTCTCTCAGTCGAATGCTATTCTCAGTTGTTGCCTAAGTTGGATACATGCAGTTTCATTCTACGACCCAGAAACCCAACCACAAATTGATAAAGATGGATAAGGCTACTCGAGGGAATAAAATCAAGGTAGTGCTTTTGCTTCACTGCTGTTTTCATTGCTTTTCATTGGGTATTCGAGCATTCGCGTCTATTGGCTGCCCAGCGATAAATCAGCTGATAGAACAACGACTCGGTAAGCTGCTAGTCAGCCGTTGAATTCAGGCTATAGAATGGAATATTTGGATGCAAAGCAGCAACTGTATTTTCCAAAACCTACAGGGTAGGATTTTGTGACATGGAACACAATGCAACTGCACTGTTCAAGTTCTTTTTTGGAATGGTAACTGTTTTTCTCCATTCGAAGACAACTGTTGTTCATTACGTGACCTTTGACCGATAAATACTCTTGAGTATAATAGTACCATATGAATAATGGCTTTAGCTGTGCACATTCACCTAGTCCGCACTTTGACTCAAACCCAAGATGATATGGCACCATTACATCGCTGATTTTTAAAGGTAATAGCTTGTTGCCCGCAAGACGATCGACTTCCTCGATCGATGACTTCACAGTGATTACATGGTTCCCAATAGTGAGTTGTACGTTGATACTGTATGATGAACTGGTAGGATCCTGCGAAAAACGTTTTGGTCAGCGACTTTATCCTGCTTGGACAGATTTATTCTGTAATTGTGATCCAGAAACGCTACCTTCACTGAGTAAGGGAGAAGATGGTGCGAAACCCGTTTTCCCACTTGATGTTCCCGAAAACTGTGAGCATGATATAACCGGTACGAAGGTGACAAATTGTTCGAAATTCTCTGGCAAACAGAGCATCCGTGATATCTAATTACAGTTCCGCGTTTGTGATAATTATTCATGCGGTATATGAAGGCAATGAACGGTTGAAAAAACCTTCTTTAACAAGTGAATAAGACGTGTTTGGTTATGGCAACATACATACGTTAGGGACGAAAAAAATCAATATATTAGCCGAACACTTGGGTTACTCAGTAAATTAGTCACCATCATAATAAGAATGTCTTTATCATGGGTTTTCCCTAAAGATCGATACGAGTATCGTCAGTATACTATATGCCTTCGAGGCGGAAGAAACATTCTCGTTTTTCGGAAAATATCCACATCTGATTTCATGCTCAACAGTTTTTTCATCGGAAACGAGTAGTCATTATTTAGAAAAGGGTGAAAGTGGCTATAATTAGGGTGAACTGTAATTCATCTTCAGAAATACGTGCCCCCCCCCCCCCCCCGTAATGTCCACTCTCGATGAGGGATATTTCCGGTAGTATCACATTTAATCGTAGGCAATCGGTAATTTCCCTGTCAAGAAAGTTTACGGTTAATTCTTTGCTAACAGGATTCCGAAGTATCCTAATACATGACCCGAAATCTTCGATCTCGTGGAAAATTCATGATCTACTTTAAACATTTACACCAGAAAACGAAATCAATCTCTCAGAGGAACAGTTTGATCGATTGCTCTGTTTTACTATGCTGGTTTAATCTTCTGAGTTAGCGGCATCTTAGGGGCCTTTATAAATCTGCATGTTTAGTGATCCGAACCACAGACGACTTAGACAAATTATGCTGTGACCAATTAGGATGTCTGAAGTCCCAAGCAAGGAGCACACTTTTCCACTGTTCACTACTAGGGACGAAAGGTTTATCATTTTTTTTGAACTCAAGAGAAAGTGATGACAAAAATCAATTATAATTATGTTCTTATCCTCAATTTGGTCAAATGAATCGGTGGATCTCAGTGTTTTACTTTCTTCAAAGAAAAATACATCTGCTTTGGAAAACAAGTTGAACTCCTGGTTTACCATGCATAATAGTGACAGTTTTTCTTCCAAATCTGGGTAAAACACGAGATTCATATAAAAAAACCCCATCCAAGATGCTGCTTTACCATTACACAATGTTGGCAGTTCACCGATATCTTATATATCTTGTTCAGTGTTTTTTGAAACGAGGTGGAAGGTACGTCATCTAGCTGATCTTAGTTTTATCATACCGAAACATACGGTTTGTTCAACTTGCTTTACGTATCTGTGGATCCTTCTATATTTCTTTAGTTCTTTCTCTCTTTCTCTGTCTGTGTGTGTGTGTGTGTGTGTGTGTGTGTGTGTGTGTGAAAGTTGGAATAGATTTGCAGATAGCAAACTGTCGTCCTACTCATTTCCATGGTTACCATTTTATTGGTCTTTTTAAGTAACCATGTAGGACCCGTGCGATCAATACGGGTCACACACGAACGCGAGATATGCCGTTTCTTATTTCCAGTTGATGAGTTTCCTTCATTATGGGATAGGGGTCAATAAATATAGACTTAAGGGTTCAACAAGTTCAATTCTAACAATGCATTCATAATAAATAGAGTGTAGGTGTTCGTAATACAAAAACCAGCTGTATCTCCATGCATAAGAGATTTCTAAAGAGAATTAAGATGAAGTGAAATGTATACTTCTTCATTATTCTACTAGAAAAGCATTTCGATTCTATTTTTGGCACAAAATCACCAATTTCTAATGGAAGTGAAAGTACACCTGTCTGAATTAACCTCGAATTTCTCTCATTTCTCAATATCTGTGTTATCCTTAGGAAAAAACCAGAAAACCATTTTTTTCTACCATTCAAGTGATTCAGGTAAGGGGTCGAGTTACCGCATCGCAAGAAAGATAGTGCTTGACAATGAACAGAGGAAGAAAACCGATATGGCGTACGTGCATACAAATTCAGTTCACCTGAGTTTAGCAATGGATATGCAGGGATATAAAAAATATTATTAAATAATGGCACACTAATACAACATTCACGAATCAGAGAAAAAAGTTCACCTTTTTGGTGTCAGGCACTAGTGAGTAGTCACAGAAATAGGGATCGTAACTTCCACAAGCTCACATTATAATTTCTAAGCAAGATGACTAGATTCAACCTGAAAGTGATGTCGGAATGAAGCCAAATTTCTCAACTACTCCTATTACAAAATGATTGAATTTATTTATAAAATATACTCAAATTTCGGGCTGAATAAATAGTTTAACGTAGTCATCCGGAGATTAGACTGTCACCAAGTAATCAAACGTTATCCACCTTATTTTGGAGGCTGAACAAATATCTATACGTTGAATTAACGACAAAGTATGGGGTCACACATGGAGTGGTATTAAAACAACGTACAACTCATAGATTGTGGTGTTGAATAGAGCCTTGAGTCCCACAGCAAAAGTGATACTACAAGTTTTCCTGTCGTTTAATAGCTACTGATGATCGTTTAGTCGCTACTGGCCTTTATTTAGGGTAAAGTAATTAAGCCTTTCCGACTTACACCAATGTCGCACAAGGTCGAATCGCGTGTGAGTTATCGATCACAGTTACGGGAATTAGCAGCCTTGTATGAGTCATCTGGACGGCTGGGTGTCCCATGGTAATTTGATCATCGTTACTCTTCAACTGATCAGCTAAATGAGTGCTTCGACATCCCCAGAATTCCTAGTGGATGAAATTGAGATAACACATCTTAACAAATGAGTGAATATGAATTCGAGTTGGAAGCCTAAAACAATTGGTGATCAAGTTCACAGAAGAAGTGTCCAATGCTCTATGAAAGTTGACGACCTAAAACGTATTTCCTATCATCTTGTAATTACCGTAAAAACCCACAGAGCAATCTCCAAACGAAACACACAATCGAGCCCTAAAATCAGAATAGCAAAACCCAAATTTTCCGATGGATTCGGAAACGAACTGCGCTCATAGGTAGCAGTGATCCTCACAGCCAGTGAGTGGTTCTGAAGGAAAAGATAGGACTGATACACCCGGATCCGTCGATCAGTTTATCTTCCACTTGTCGGCTTATCAATGGTTATGGTAAGACCACGAATAAACTTTATAAATTCATCCAATCGAGCGAAACAGGACTGACGTCAAAGACAGACGAGCTCAGTACACGATACGGTAACGGGAGCATGGTATCTCCGTTGTACGTTTTCACATAACTGACACCACGGCATACGATGCTGGTGGACATGGAGACGAATAATGAAAGGTCAAAAGCTCATCAGGATTTTGCTGCCAGATATAAATGAAAACCTCAATTTTGTTGCCTGCTGTTCTGCAATGGGTAAGCTATATTATGAATACTACTCCAGAATGAGCACTGATATTTTCATCAAGTTTCCCGAAAAGTGATATTCGAAGATATCAGCTGAACATCCAAACATTGATACCGTATTTCTGTTTGACAATGCGGCAACCGGATATGCTGCTGGTTATCTCCTTCCCTATTGTCTATTCTTTAATCCGATTTAGAAGATAGCCATCGTGTTTGAAAGACCCATCAAATCTCTTCTTCATAAAACGGAGCTCTGATTCGCAGCTTTCCGTAAGACCAAACCAACAAAGAACACAAGTCTAGGATGTAGGTGCCGTTATGCATACAGGCAATGGGTCGGATTCTGCTCGTTTCACGTGCTTCATTTGAAAGATACAGTTTCACTTTTATTGAACCTTCAAAAAATCATTCCGATCTGCAAACCTGAAGTTCTCCAATGTAATAATATTTGTTATAAACAATTTATGAATTTTCCTTTAGCAGTCCCTACGTATTCAAATTAGTGACTCAAACAGGGCTACCAATTCGCGTGACTGGGATCGATAACTCATGCGCGATTCGACCTTGTGCGACATGGGTATGTCGGAAAGGTGTGGTTACTTTACCCTAGGTTGTGGTTGCTAAATAACAGTCAGTAGCTACCAAACGATAGAAAAACTCTTATCAGCCACGCGTGTCTCTAAGCCCAGTGAAAAGTACCCAACAGATACTGGATTGAATATTGCTCAAAATGCGGCCGCTATTGGAGCTGAACGGACCGAATGATCAGGAAAGATTATTGTATGTCACTCTGGGTCCAGGTAAAAGTAATGCAAAATAGCCGTTTAGAGTTTGTCGCTGTGCGTCACAAGTCGTCCGTATCCAGAGACTGTTACTGATGAAGATAAAAAGAAAAAATAAGGCCATTCGCCATGCGGTAGATGACGAAGCTTCAGGTAAGCACGATGTACCACAATCAAGAACAATGTATTGGTCTTCCAAGTAGTGCTGAATTGTTTAGTACTAAAAAATATTTCCTAAACGTGACTTCGCCAAATCACACCCATATTTATTCCTGAATGAAAAGCTTGTTTTTGATGTCTGCTTTTTCAAAAAAACTATTATGGGTCTGCTAGTAACTAAAGTGACAGTGATCGTCAGTTTGCCACCGAAAAAGCGATTTTTGTGTAGGGCCCGTTAGGAACTTGCAACTTGGTAACCGCATGAAACTCTGGCAAAACACACGATAGGAGTTCACATAGGTTCAGCAAAAAGTAAAGATTCCCAAAGCAATTAGCAAATTTATCATTAAATGTTTGATGTACGATAAAAAAACTTTAGTTATTCATAAGCGTGCATTCTGCTTGTTATAAAAGGCACAAATAGTTCGTCATTTATGGATGCGTTATGCTTACCTGAGTATTAACAAAAAAAGAGAAACATTTCTGTCGCCCAGCTATGAATCCAACACCATAGTTTACCAAATATCTGCTTTGGATTTCCTCATAAATAGCTACTGTTGAATATATGCCATGGAATCTCCTGGAGGCAACACGTGAAGGGAAAAAACACAAGCCACATTGCAACACATGATACTACCAAATGCAAAAAAAAACATAAACTTTAAATAGCGTGAAAGAATCGTTCCGCAACCGTGTGATCTCGTGATATACAGTAGAAAAGTAGCGTCAAATAATCGCAGTTTGTATTTTTCTAGATGATTCAAGGAGTAGGATACGAATAACACTGGTGAAATAACGTGTTGTGTTCGCAACAAAAAAGCTAGTTCCTACCGGATTTTTGCATGACTGAACTGGTTTACCGACTACTCGGGTTTAACCGATTGTTGCGAACAGCGTTGTTTTTACAGATTGCACGGAACCAAATGTGTAACATTTCTTGATCAGATTAGAAGAGACCCCGAATGGATCCAGGCAAGGAGCCTGATCCCAATCAACGATCAGTTTTCGTTTTCACAAGAATCCTACTCTCTTGATTGGAGTTGCAATAACTGCAATTAACACGCCAGCAGATGTTTGTCTAAATTTCAACAGTGCGCCGAAGGGAAGCTTTTCTAATTTTTCCCCCTCCGTTTGCTATAGGATATGGTAACGGAGCAAGGAATACGCGAATGAAACCCGATTGTGTTTCTTCGCCTAGATTAATGTGTTGTTGCTGGAAATATCCTTGTGATTTTTGGTGAGATTCTTCTAGGTTTGCACGTTTACCAACTGTACGGTATTGGAATTGCTTTTGTTTTGCATTTCAAAACGTACAATGTGTAATTACTGGTGCACCAAATGATAATTCATTAAGTTTCTCAGGGTGTTCTCTTGAATGCGGTAACTCGTATTTGGTTGATAAGCCACGGTAAGCAGTTTCCACGCAGAAACATCGAGGTGAAAGTATGTTGAGAAATACAGCAACCTTTCACACTCGCACATACTTTTAGTCGAAATGAAAATAAAAATTCCTCGCCTTACGTAAAATCATCGATACTATTTTTCATTGTTACCGTTCGTGATTTTATGACTGTTGAATTCTATGGATAGAACCACATACTCGAGAGTTCTTACTATTTCCTTCACGAAACTAAACGGCTCTCTTGATTCAATACAACAGTCAAATGGTACGTAAACAGACAATTAGCCAATTGAGTTGAGCCAAGTTTGTTTGGAATGGCAGTATTAGAGGTAAACAAGCTGAAGTCGGATGTCCCTGTTCTCATGTGAGCTGTGCGCTCGTCTTCCAGTACACCTTCATTTTCAGAACAGATTAAACGCAATCAATCATTTTCTTCAGCTTTTTCTGTTTACTTGTTTACTAACTGGGCTTCCTGTGGCCACGTAATCAATTCGCTCATGTGACTCTAAAAATGCGCTTGTTTATACCAATTCCTTTGTGTTAAAGTCACTAATTTTACATTTTCAGTCGAACCTAAATGATTGCCTCAGAGATATACGGCCATCGGTGAATGAACATTGGGTTGAAATGTACCCATTTTTGGGAAAATGGACAGTCAAGTAAGAAAATGGAGATGGTAGAGTAAAACAGTAACAGTTGTGATCGCATAAGTGATTTTATTCCTCAGCCTGAGTATTCGAACAGAGCACGAATTTCTAAACAGTTTGCGAAAACAACAAATCCGGTTGAAAAAACCTCGTGGTCCTGGTAGCCGTGCGACAACCTCACAGAACGGATAAATGTGAGCCCGGTACTTCATTTTCCTATACACAGAAAGATCCATGCACATTGTTTTCTTTGAAAATGGTATCCATAAAAGAAATGTTAAACTATTATGAATCAATAAACTGATGTTATATAACCAAGCGGATTATTTTCTGGACTGATTACGGGCTTCCACCAGGAAACCTCGTTTCAGAAAAGTGGGTTACATTTCGTTTGAGCTCACTCTCGTGTGACGTATGGATGGAAAGGGTTTTGTTTACAATGAAAACGCATTTCTTTCCACAATAGTGACCATAATATGAGTGTATCAGTACGAGAAAAACAACGGACGCAAGAACAGTAGTAATTGATTACAATCAGTCGTTTAACTCAATGATCATTGAAGGCAGCGGTCAGTCAATCAGATAAATACTTCAAATGCACGTAGTACTAAATAGATTGCTACCAGTACTGGCGTGACATCTTCAATCATAACCAAGACCCTACTATTGGCGTAGCCCACAAGGCCTGTTCGATAAATCACCAGCGGTCAGCCGTTACTCGTTCGGACATTACCAAAATAGGTCAACTGTTTCAATGTTTATTTGCATACCAGCTGTCCAGACCACTTGAGAACATTCGTTATCCAGTCAGATGAAGCAATATTGTAGATTACATGCTTTGCTTTCTCTCAACGCTTTCAGTCTGTCTGATGTAATCCCATTAATAGTCACTTCATTACTGCCTTTAATTATTCTGAGTGATTAACTACTTACTTATCACCAAGTAATATGCAACCTCCACCGCACTACTTTTGTCACTACCACTGTCGCTATCACTATCTGCACTATTACGGCTTTTTGTAATATTGATAGCATTAATTGCTCTAGTCTTACCTTCATCAAGGTCATCTTTCATGATAACTAGGCTTATATATGCATTTTTTGATCAATTCTCCCATTAAAATTGGAAACCAAACTTAGTTATTAAAAAGTAGAAGATAGTAAATTTCTTTATCTGACAACCAAACTGAGTTCATCTAAGGTCTCATGCTTCTCCGTTAATTTGTCGCGCGTGAAAGACTATAGTAGTTTCCAGCTGAAACTTTACAGAACTCGAATGACCTGGTGAATGTGCGTGGACAACGGTTTTATCGATTCAGATGCATGAACAACGGTGATAAATGGTTTTTCGACTGGACGCTTTGATGAAACCGTTGGGTTTATTCGATTAAATAGTGAATTTACAAGTTGTAATGTGCAATGGAAGATAATTAGTGGCAAATTTTGAACTCTGAAAAATTGTTCTGGTTTGAGTTTTGCATAGGAGATTGGAGGAAAATCGCTGACTGGGTAGAACGGTAGCACCAACTAGTTGGTGATGATTGAAAAGGACAACGAATCAATTCTATGTATGCTGCGCCTATCATTTGAATTTCCCTGGTAAAAAATGGTGAATAAAGTCTCATACCAGATTGTACTTACTTGTCTCGAATGGGAATTCAAATTCGAGAATATATATTCACAAACACAAATGATTTGTTCTTCGTTTACAACGTGCCTGAGATACCAGAAAGTTTCTAGGACGGTGAACTATTCGGAATGGGATATTTCACTGGAAAACTTCACAGAATACAGCCTGTAAAGCTCCATCTTTAGGAAGATTAAAGGCGATGCTGAAAATTATGAAATTTACGAAAGCTATTGCTGAACCGAGTGTGATGGGCCAGAACAGAAAACATGTTCTCGTTAGTGATCAGGGTTCTGGGACACCAGAGGTGTAGGCATTGTATGACGATCCAGAAAATCTGATCAAAATGTTGTAAGACCAAACTTTTGTCATGGAGTTTCAAGGATTACTCTCGAGAAAAAGTGCGTAACGTAACTGATTTATCGGTACGGCGTTTGGAAGTCTTACCGAAAACGTTGATAGCCGACGAGGGGGTGGGGGGGGAGTTGGGGGGTTGGCCGCTCGGCCTAAATCCAAATAAAGTGATTGATTTTCGATGAGTCTGCTGAACTAAGAGATGTCTATGAAAGTTTGGTTTTCTGGTAAATTTACTGGGTGGACATTTACTTCGCTAAAGTTGGAAGTGAAACTTAGGAATTTAGAAATAGGTGTTTACTAAGTAGAAAAAGCAAATATCGCTGAATAATTGGTGGATATCTGTAAGAGAACAAATTTATGGAAAAGCAAGCTAGAAAATGTGGTGCTCTTGCAACTATACTCAACAAAATCCCATCGCTTATTAGTTCATTTGATTAGAAATGTAGCAAATAGAAAATTTGGGTTCACGCGATTAGATTGTATAGAATGTGTGACAATACAATAATGAAATAGCTTGCGGACCGGAAAACTTACGCACACCATATATATGCAGTTGGTTTCAACTGATTTGCTTGCGCACTGCGATAGTTAACTTGTATTTTCAGGATATTACACAGACTTGGTAAAACGAACAAATAATACACTAGATAAATGAAAAACGCTAGGATCCTGTTTGTCAAAGCAGACCGCCCTCCACGGGGACAAATTGGTTGGTACAAAATTCACTCATTTTCATCGCTGTGGGCAGTTTCTGTCCGAATACAGAATCATGGAAATTTTTCGTATGACATTTCCAAGCGCCCGATAGGCTCATTTTTTACTCAAAAGGTCACTCCAGGAAAGATACACAAAACTTACACCCAATGTTGGGTTCAAACGAGAAACTGAGAAGTGAGATTCACCAAATTCATCGAAAAGACTTCGTGTCTGCAAGTGTTGTTGGGGGATTATATTTGAAGATAAAATTTAGATAAACAGAAATGTGGTGCGTACAATCAGCTGAGACAAGACTATTTCGTTGAACTTGCGCAGATAACAGTTCATAAAAGTCGTTAGTTATGAACGTTTTCAGGCCATGTAACTGTCGTCCACAACCGGACATGGATTCTTTATAAACAATTGTCTACCATGGCAGACAATAGGTGATATCATTAAACTCACAAGAACGTTCCCAATGATTTGAATTTCAACCAAATTGCAACTTACTTCTGATTATACAGAGATCTTTTATAGCTATGTTGCTGTGACGCACGTGTTCGGAACCCAGAATGAAGAAATTTGTCAGGATGTAGTCGAGATATTAGAGAAACTGTGTTACAATCCAGGCAACGCGTGAAGCGAAGATAGTGGTAATTAGAAAGCCACAAACTGTTTCCATACTACGAGAATTATTTTTCTACTGACGACATGAAAGCAAGAGAAAAGTTCTCTATATGCTCCTCACTTTAGGAGTTAATGTAACGGAAACAACGAAACGGTTGAATTCATTCGAGCGCTGAACACATGTAGCCTCTTTATCACACGGTCCAATGTCATTAGCAAACGTTCGGCTTGCGTTCTTAAAATATGTGCATTTGAATATCATTTCTACTTCGCTACAACCGAAAATGTAACCGGATTTCTTGAATTGAAGATCCTATACATAGATATATATTCGGTTCTTTTCGCAAGAATCTCAAGAAGTTTCTGCCCTAGATCGACATAGGGCCCGTAAAAAAGGCAGCTGCATACGTCTATGTTTTCGAAAGTTTCTAGCTTCGTTCGGAACAACGGATTTTCAAGAGCTGAACAGTTAGATTTCAGATAGTCATTCACTTTCTTGCGGTTTCGGAACCAAACATAACCCGCGTGAATTATTGATTCACGATTTCTGTTGCTGAGTGATTAGTGTGCTGCAGAACCTTGTTAGGATCTTCGTGCTCATCAGGCTGAACAGCTTGGTCGAGTGAAATAAACCGGTTTTTCGTTGCGTAATTTTCATTCGACGCACTTAGTGAATTAACCTTACTGTTTTGACAAATAGGAGATATGATTCTTAGGCGATCAAGTGGTTCAGCTCAGAGAAAAAGGGTAATTTTTCTATGTTGTCTGAAATGTTGGTGTTCAGTCGAATTTTCGGTTTTTCCGGGCCACCATTTCGAAGCCCGAGTTCTTTTCCAATCATGTTGGGATACTAACCTCCAGCCATTGGGTTTCAAGCGAAGAAAGTGTAAGTAGGTGTGGGTACACTGTAGGAGGAAGGATGTGTCTTCCCTGCTGCCGGCAGTAACAGTGTCGGCGGCGTCACTTGAGGTTCACGTGGTGTTGTAACCTTTGAAACCTGTGTTCATCAGCAATGCTGCCTTCATCCAGGTGTCTAGAATGACTTTGGTTGAGACATATGCTGTAGTATGCAAGGATCGGTGTCCCTCCGCAGGGAGTTGGTTGGGTTCGATCCGCAAAATACAAAAAAGCAGAAAACTCCATGAGCACAGAGGCTCAGTAAGCGTATCAACAAGGTCCTTCACCTACGTTAACCGAACACCAATGTGGCTGCCGATAGCCCGATCATTACAATACCTGCTCAATCTATCTATCAAATTCACGTTGGAGGATTCAGATTTTGTCGTAGTCAGTGATGAGGCCTTAGGATCTGATGAAACATGCAATTTTCGAGTCACTTTCGAATTTCGCCAATGTCCTTTGGTCGGTTCGCCTTAATTGCCCCTACCTTTGTGTTTCAAAATCATAACTTTCAACCTGCTGCATATTTTTCCAGTATTCTCTGGGTCAGCCCTTGTAACTGGTAATGCAAATGCAGTTGTGTTTGCCATGTACAAGTAAAGAGTATTTGGTCTTCGAGGGTTGATACTGAAATATGATGTCTATCCGAAAGTATAAACATAAGTCATAGATGCCAGGTACCTAATTGCCTGGCAACTACCCGAGTTGTATGGCATGGAAACAAAAGTTAGGCAGTCTATTTTGTTCTAGCTAATTATCTACGGTTTGCTCCGTACTTCAAATCTCATTATCTGTGGCCGGCAGTTGTTTTCCCATTGAAACGAGATGATTCTAGATTACTATCAGAGGACGGTTGGATAGTAAACTAGTATCGGGAAAGGTCACCCGTGGTAACCGAAACACAGCCTGATGACCAACTTTTCCGACCGTGATGTGCTACCAAATCTCAAACGAGTGCACGTAACAGATCACATGAAGCATATTTTTCTCGCTACACTCCAAAACGATCCTGATTCTGAAAAGCCAGTAGACTTTCTTTATGGAATTACGCAGAATGTGTTTCTCTTCCTGTGAAGAATAAGTATATATATAATAATAATAAGTATATATATATATATAATCGATGTTCCAGTTATCAGAAAGCTTTTCATTCGGCTTATTTTGAAGGAACAATTCCTACGCTTCTATTTTCTTCTGTACGATAGGTTGGTACTTTGGGTACCGGAATTATGGCGAACGAAAACAATCTTTTCGAAGTGTTTTGTCTTTTACAAAGAAGAAAGACTCATATGTTAGCCAAAACCAAGGAGATTGCAGATGCGCGTCACCAAAGTTATATCGAGAAGGCGTTGACTTATTCCAGGCTGTTGCTTTCAATAATTAGACTAGATTACGAGGATTTGCATAAGTACTCCATCAAGTAGGCCAGAAAATTTCAGATCGTGCCCATTGAATTGGCTTGGTCAAAGTTGTTCTAAAGCCTATCTCGATCTTGCGACATCTCAAATAATTACTCATGCACATTCCTCAGGCATTACATCTATTAATATGCGAAAACAAGGTGTGGTTGAATTGCGACCTCGTTCGTGGCTACTTTTCATGGTTTGTGATGATCAAAAAAAACTTGCCATGAGGCTGTATGGTCATAAATTGTCCAGAGACTACTTTGACTAAAGCCATCTAGATTTCTTCAATAATTCTCGGTATAACCCTATAAAATATCTGTTGCCATGGTTCTGAATTTGTATTTAACGCAACCTGCACGCAATGAGCATAACCAACAAGAAAGTGGTAAAGAGCCTGCGTCTGAGAGCAAAATCCTTTTAATTCCTGAGGTAATGAGTCCTATTATGCCTCATGAGTAATGAGTAGGCAAAATGGTTATTCATCCTCTTTTCTATATTTGTTATGCAAAATCAGAAGCTGCCAGTAATGTCCGATTATTTTATCTGCAGTATTCAATGTGTCGTGGTTTGTTAAGCGAATACCGGCTTGACTCTAGGCAGTTTGTTCTATAACTGGGCAGCAGACTAAAGGCCGACAAGAATTGGAAGATTACAGTGTCCCGAGATGGAGCATGGAGGTGCGTAACGTTCATGGATATGAAAGCTTTTCAACGACCATTGCAGTTAATCACTGTTGTATGATTACTGTTTTATGATATGGACAATGAGGAATCCTATGATATATATATATATATATATATATATATATATATATATATGATTTATAAATTACTACAATGACTGTGTAAAGAGCATTTATAATATGCTAATCAACTCTGACGAGGAGACGACTAGAGTGTAGTGGAACTGCTAATAAATGGCTCCCCAATATCTGCCACGACTAAATGCTCAGACATGGTCAAGCATTCAGTTTTGTCTTGGCGACATCGTGCATAACAAGGGGCTTCCATTTATGGAGCAGGTGAAAGCTACACCGGTCATAAATCTGAAGTAAAATCCCAAATAAAGGGAGCTACGATGGATTGGTCAGGTAGTCCCCGGGCATTAACCTAATTATTTTCAGTATAACTTGAATAACTGCGTACGAAACTCGCCAGAGTGGTCTATAACCGCAGTTCTCCACGCCGACGAATTCGAAAGATGACGTGGTCTCCAAGTCTCTTTGCTCCGTTGTTGCTGTGCAAAAGCCCCTAAATATTTTTCGGACGGTCCTGTTGCAAGTGCACTCACAAAGTCCACCTCTCGTCTCTGCTGTCGGTTGTAAAAAAGCCTAATTCTCACATACTGAAAGACTCATAACGCGCTGAACTGGATGTAACCCGTTCAACTTCAGCTATTCTCCACCGTTGAAATTCCAATATTGTAGCTCCTATCTTGCATCCTGGTGTAATGTTCTACCCTTCCACTTATACCGAGAAGGTTCACTTTGAACTGCTTTTACTAGACATGTCTAAAAGGTTTAATTAAGGTGGTTTTCCATCAGCCATATTGCAGAAATGGCTGTGTCCAAATTATCCCCAATCTGATGTGAGGTATTCTTCTTCTGTTTGATACCCACTTGTGTCTCTCTGATCCCCAAAAGTAGGTATCGTTCGCACAAAAATGGATTTTGTCTCCAATGGCTCGTCAGCAATCTGTTTTGATACGATTCAAACAAGTGTTCTCTAAGGTTGAGTGCTGAGATTCTTCACACCATATGTTCATGTATGTCTCAAAAGCATTCTATGGACTCCGAAAAAAAGATCCCAAGGTTTTTGTCAGAGTATTACCGTTAAACTTTGAGGTTTTCAGGTTTTACTGCCTTCTGCCTCTCTCGTCCTCCTTTTCAAATTTGTAATATTGATTATTTCTTCGTATACCTGAATCCCATCGATGGCTTTTCCGAAAATACTCTCTCTTTCTTCACTTTTCAACTTCAAACCCATTAAACGTATTCTGCGTCAACTTGTGATCATACGAACTCAGGCTTGTAAACCATTACTATCCGTTAAGTCAGAAACTAAGTCATTTGCAAAAACCTGTCGCGAGTTTTCACCCGATAAACGATCACAGAATTAAACAAGTCCCAATGTTGGTAGCTATTCTCCGAGTTTCATGTAGCTTGTATCATCTACCCTTTTCCGGTTTTCTTAACAGAATTGTTATTTGCCTACATTTGCAAAATTGCAGCAAGCTCTTGAAAATATTCTCGGCTTGTGTATGCGGGAATCTCTTTTACCCCATCTCAGCTGTTTACATAAAACCCAGGCCCCGCTTTCAGTGCCTCTTTTAGAGTGGATTCACAGCAAAACCGTTTATCTTGCGCTGATTCATACCTTATATACAACCTGAAGCCTCGTCATGTGTGTAGAACAATAAAGTGAACAGCAGCCAACATTCGAGCAAACGTAAAACGGCGGGAAGGTGAACTTCACTTGGTCGCGAACTGCCGGATGATATGACGGCACACAGTACCATGTGCAGTGATGTGCGTTTCTTGTTCAACAAACTCCGGGACCCAAAGTATATGCTTATAGTTCGGGTCTTCCAAGATACTTGTGCGGTATCCCCCAGAAAAACTTGACAATCTTCGCAGTTGAAATCGAAAAATAAATCATAGTTCTATCGGGATAAATTGTGCAGCTGCATGCACTGCTTCGTTTTATTGCCCGTCTAATAGTAGCGACTGTTTGTCCATCTCATTTCGTCCTACAGGTTTTCCCATTTTGATCCTATCATTATCGCAAACCTTTTTATGGATCTTAAGGCTGTCAGAGTTTGGTTAACTCATTATCTAATTCACTTCCAAATTTTCTTCTACCCAACACTGATAACTCTGTCCATGTCATTGGGGTAGCATTTGACCGTAACTCGACTTACCCGTTCTAATTGTATTTTATCAAAGATATATATATATATATTACATTGACTCGTGTTGACTATCGGTTAGATCGTAGCCTAACAAGCCCATTAGAGCTCTTTTCCCTCAGATCGAATGCACTCTTGAGTACCAGTGCTTACAGCAAAATACGTCTTTGGTCAGTCATACGCCTTCAACATTGTCGCTCGACATACAGACAGTTTGAACAACACCGTTTTCGTCATCTACATTTTTCAACAGAAAATCCATCATTTTTGACTGCCAGCCCAAGGTTTTAATAGTTCTAATCATTTTCCTTTAAAAACTTACATAGCTGAAATAATATACTACATTTCGCTGTCTGAAGTCCTACTAAAGAGTTGTGCTTCAAACTAGAGCAGTAATTTGCCGTATCTGAAGCGTTCACTTCGGAAGACTGAAGAGGCAGGCCAAACGCACGACACGACTGAGGTGAAATGAATGTCAAACTTTTGACAAAGATGAAATACAATGTCCGAGCTTTATCTTCTGCCAACAGTAACACCAATCTCGGAACACAAAACCATTGGGCAAGGTACAAATCCATTTGGAGTTCTCAGTGGACCAAGGAGTTCAAAAATGAACCTTTCATTGAAATAATTTTTCATTCCTGACTGACGGCATCCAGTCACAGTCGTACGCATACCTTAAGGGTCCAGCAACTAAAAGGAAACCAGTAAATCACCCGTAATAGCATTCACCACATCTACATCGAATAGTAATGAATGCGATGTTTTCCAGTATCCTGGGAAAACTGCCGGATGTTCCACTGGCCAATAGTATTTTACTTAAAAACTCCTGCATACAACTGCAGCAACACTCGTCAATAACTCGGGTAATTCAGTTGAATATGACTTTTTCGATTGAACATCAATGTTTGACAGTTCGCCGCACTTATTCATTTTCAAATTAACTACAGAAACACCAGCTTACTTACTTGTTTTAATGGTTGATAAAGTTATCCTTTGGGAGAACTGAATATATAGATATTGGCAGAGAAGTTTCAAAACATCTTTCAGGTGGTTCCAGAGTTCTTCTGGTTATTGTTTGTTTTTTATAATCGGTCATCATGAACTAAATTACCGACGTGAGCAGCGTGCCTCATTGAGTATGGCAAAGCCATTGTTTCTCCTCAGTCTCTGTTTTCTTCCACAATTCTCCTACACATTCAGCATTTTCCAATCCGTATAATCATTTGTTAAACAATATTAATAGCCAAGAGTGCAAATTCTACACTGTCTTGTCGCAGTAAACGCTACTGCTCTTGCATTAGCAGGCAATGTGGACCGGGTTTGATGTCTGCCACAGCCGATTATTCCTCCAGTCGGCAGCCATCGACTGGTCGCTACTCCTCACTGGAAATACCGTACGGGTTTTGTCGAAACTGATGCATGCAGGAGTTTGATAAGCACGTTTTGTTCTCATAGGTGACAGGACTGATGTAGAATTACATAACTTTACATCTGCTGTAACAAGCCAGTAGAGGCGAGATTTTAGGGCAAAAGCTGTTGATCTACTTTTATGTGGTAGTCAAATATTCCCAAAAATTCAGAAGGAACACTTTTTTTACCACTACCAGTCGGTGCTAACTATGAAGGAATATGAGCCTTTGAGGGAAACCAGAACAGATTGGTTTTTCATTGAACTGACCCAGACATTAGTAATAAGGTACCATTCATATCCTGTACTAAACATTTTCCCAGCCTTCATTCTTCAGAACTTTTCACAGTGTTGATGATAAAATAGTTTTCCATGTTCTGCTCCATCACATGTTGCACTTTTGACTCCCGTAGTCAATCTGTAGCTGGCCTTTTGACTTTTCTCTTCGGAACTGAGAACCCTTTGCGATAAAGTTTCAATCTTCTCTATTGGGCGATAATTGTGTGAAACGGGGCCTTGAAGTTGCGCTTGCTTTTCCAGGTCTTACAGTGAATAATGAACAGACAAATCGTTTTGCGTGAATATATTTACAATCCTCCAGCGAAATGAAACATAGAAAGCTATCCTGAAAAACTATTACCTATCCAGTTGACCGCCTTTCTTTGAATTCGGGGATGTTTGCAGTCACAACGGTGAAAATTTCTCCACCATCTAGGGAGCTTCTGATTGAAGTCCACCAACGAAGCCCAACATATTATATTTTTGTATAGTAAATAAAAAGGAAATCATTTTTCAGTGATTTATTAAATATTTATGCCTTACCTCACAATTTGACCAGTCCTTACCTTGAAGAATTATTGTTGCATAGCTTCATCTATTAGCTCTCAAGGCTTGAAAGGTATCAGTTCAGTACTTTTCAGTCTATAGTTTCTTCCTTCGAAGAATAATGTAGATTTTCCAAAGTCCTCAGATGTTCTTTCGTTCTTCTTTATCGATTTTCGTAAGGAATTACTTATGGTCTGGCTTGTTTCTGTTAAAACCCCAATTCACCTCCGATTAAAATAACATAGAAATTATCCTTATTGCATATATAACACTGACAAAACAAAGGATATAAGTAACTCCTTTTGTTGCTCGAAGAGCGCTGTCTCTCGTAGTCGGTCCTATCCACTAACCAATCCTCGGTTTGCCACCTCATCATTATTCATTATTGCTTTACTGAAATTCCCCTTCTTTCTTCCTATTTCCGGTCTTCTTCAAAAAGATCAGATTTTATCTGAAATACTGACCTATTTTGAGTTCACAAATTCTACCGAAAACATTTTGAAATTCACTGCTGAACAATTCTTGATGCTCAAAGTTATGCGAACAATTAAATTCCCAATGCCTTCCTGGAAACTGTTTTCCCAGTGAGCTCAGTTTGCAGATATAGGTTCATCACTACCGGGTTTCTCTTAGTACTTATTAAATAATGTTATTCAAGTCGACATTTTCCCCGGAACCACATGCTCGCAATACGCCCGCCAACTTCTCTTTGTTCAAATATCTATATATTCGGATCCTACAGTTAATTCAACAAACCACATGTGTTTACCCATTTCGTTGTGCTTCTTGTTCATTTGGGTGCTGAAACAATAACAAGTTGAATATGTTGACGAGAAAAAGTGAAGAAAGCTGATTGCATTTTTACTCTTTTTTGCTGCTGATCCAGTCGGACTTTTTCACACGGGAGCACTCCCAACCTCTCCCTGGATCATTTTGCAATACAAACTGCGGAACATCACAAATACTAAAACAGTCATTTGCAGTAGCTACCCCTCCACCCCCCGGGTGCGATTCACGCTGGAATCTCTGAGGGCGAGTTTTGCGTCACGCGGTACCAGTTTATGGTTTGGCACAAATGATAAAGTAATACAAACAAGAACAAATACATTACAAATACTGTATTTCAGTAGATATTGAATAGCTATTTTCCGATTGCAATGACCAAAAATAAGAAACACGGTGAAACATTTGTCCTCTGTTTTATTTTAACACAATGGATAAGAAAACATCCTACTGTATCTTATACGAGACTGTTTTATGTAAATTATTGTATGGCATATTTGACAAACTTTGAATCGATGCAAACGATCAAGCCTTTTTTGATCCCAGTGTGATTCTTATGCACGCCTGGACGTGACCTACATCACGTCATTAGCGTGGCCCCTTAGCTTAGCCGGTAGAGTACACATTGTACTAAAGAGTGAGGGAAGTCCATTGGTGGGTACGAATCCCGAGGGTATCATTGACTTTTCACAAATGAATGAAATCAAAATTAGTTGTTTAGCAGTATGTGGTTTCCATTTTTAACGAGATTTGATGTTCATGAATCAGACTTTCTTTTACTGAGTCAACGCCTTCAGGTACTTAAGTTGTTCCGTGTGATTTCCAACCAATATTGTATTCTCTTGCTGTCAATGGGAGAGAGCCAAACACATCCATATGAAAAGTCCTGTAATAAGGCGATTGAGTTTAAGAAGTGATAAATATACCTTAAGAGAAGAAATTCTCCACCGGGAACCCTTAAATTGAAGTCATCGCTCAAATCAAAAGAGTTTTAGAACAAAACGCCATGTCTCTATTGTCAGATTGGAAAAAGAAAAATGCAGTTTCTAATAATATTTGCGTCAAATAATATTAATGACTCATGAAAGTAGCACCAACTTTTACATTATGTTATTCTATCACACAAAGCTTCATGGATATTTGTTTAGGATGTTTCGATGAGATCGATGACATTACTAACTTTTACCAGGTTATTTTACTCTACTGTTTGTTTGAACTGAGCCTCGAGTGATGAAAATTATAAAGTTTTCTTCTCATATTACTGGTAGAATAACTAATCATTGATTGTATCAGTCGGGTTGATTCGCACAGCAACATTACCGGAGCTTTAAAAGAAGCGACATATTTGTCTCACGTTGAGTATATCTGTGCCACTGTACAAGAGGTAGGACGGAAGCTCTTCCTCACAGATCATCGGTCACACGTCAACACACACACACACACACACACACACACACACACATACACTCACACGAGGTCAGAATCTGAGCACTTTTAACAATCGGGATTTGGGTTTGATCTCGTAAACATCGTTAAGGGACGTAAAGTTTGGGCTTGCAGGAAGTATGGATAAATTCTAAAGACCGCAGCGGCGAACTCAGTTGACCTGAGCATCTTTTCTGCGACGGACTCGTTTGAGCATTGAAAGACAACTTGTGCTGAAAGTTTGGATAGATCTCGACGATCACTTGAGCTTATTAGCCATCTAATGTGAATGCTACTCCTGCTGAGCTGTACTCATCTACTTTGTCCACACCCGCCTCTGATTGAGCCGACTGACCACATTCCAGTAGGAGATTCAGAGTGTCCGGGAGTTGGGAAATTTGCATCTAAAACAGGCAACGGCAACATGAGTACAAACTGAGTAATATGATTTGGAGTTGCTCGAATGTAGGATAACATAGGTAGAAAACATACTGACCGATATTCAAGTATGGCTTTCCAAATTCAACGCATTATTCCGAACGCATAACTGCAACTTGATAAATGGTGGGACAGTATCACTAGTTCATTGCATAGATAGACTTTATCGAATAACAACCAGTCTGCACCATGTTCTTTACAACTTTGTCATGCCTGAACGCTGTACCTCTGGATAGTAGTCAACACAAGCGGAAATAACCCAGGGAAACTGTAATATATAAGAAAAAGCCAGTTTATTGAGGGTATTTTATGCAAATTTCAGGTATTATCTGGTATTTCCGTAAGTCATACGTATGAACGTTAATATTGATCGCTTAACATTTTCCCGGTATTGTTCACACTCTATCCTTCTACCTTTGCCGTAACCGGTTTGTGCAAAACGGATTTCTGCGCACCATTCAAATTTGCAGTTTAATATACGTCATGTTCTCTTTATTTTTGCGGGAATACTCGTTACCCGACCATGGAATTCTAATACCCCTTCTGGGGGAAACTTCCATTGAAAAAACGCGTAACTGACCGCATGCTTCGTTTCCCACAATGATTTATTCTCGGATCACCTTCATTTGTCAGCTGCAGGGGAGACGTACTGTACAAATTGCATTTGGAATCCATCTATCCTTACGGAATGCATGCTTGCTTGCCTCTTGATAAACATCAGAACGAGTTCATACACAACTGAATATCATTACTGAAGGAACTTGAACACTATTAATACTGTTCTCGTAAATTCCCTCTCTGAGTGCCATGGAAGAGAGCCCTGTTGTTCGTTGAAACTTAGCTCCTTGCTGAACTGGGCGAGAAAAAGCAATTCTGCAAGCTTTCAAAATTTTAAGGTAGTAGATATTGTCAGTTTATGCTGCAGGGTTAGAAAGTATGATAGATAGTTTAATGATGGAAAGCAAGTCTTCAAAGGTGAAAGTGAACCACTAATATGTGTAAATCTGTTAATACTCTGGATCACACTTTAAGCAACGGTAAAACTTTTGCTTGTGTACCGTACTGACCTCAAGGTAAGTATCGAAAAGACAGATCTCTGTCCTCCACGTTAGGTTTCCAAAATAATCATAATGTCTAGCCTGCTCAAGGGCAATCCGAATTGGTGAGAAAAAAGAAAGTTTTGATAAGAGATGATATACTTCTTGAGTCCCGATGAGTCAGTGAGATTTGAATGATGGAATGGAAACATATCGAGATCATCCAGTAGACCCAGATTTCTTATTTTAACATCTGACAGGACAGATCAAAGTCATTACTCAAAGGGTGAAGTTCACGGCCGCATGTGTCTGGTAAATGTCAACTGAGATCACGCAAACCGTTTTGCCGCAAAACGAACGGACAGTGTTCTACATCACAGTGAATGCATCACATACGCAATCAAGCTTTATATACTAAATTTTATGAAAGTTCAGCTATAATCACCGAGGCCGTTAGAATGAAATCTGCGGGATATACTTTACTCAAACATGTTATTGATAATTAGGTTTGTTCACTCCATTATTAGTGGTAAAAGCACTTAAAACGGCTGTAATTATGAGTGGAAAGGTAAGAATTCGCTTAAGTGAAACCGTATATTGCACTTTCCATGTGCGGCGCACATGACTGAGGATGACCATATGGAAGTGGCCTGTTGTTTTACAAGTTCCACAACCATGAGGAGTTTACTAATTACCAAATCAATAACAGCTATTTTCACTAACGATTGAAAGAAATTTCGTGCTTTCAAATAGGTTTTGTGGCATGTGAGACTGGAACAATGGCTAGTTCCTTTTCAGTATTGACCGAATCCCCAGAACGGCAGGTTCATTTTCGAGAGCTTTTGGGACTCCGCATAATCAGAGGTAAAAAGAAAAACGTTTTTGTTGAATTCAAGTGCTTAAGTTCAAAGAAAGTCAACTTGTGTTTTGAAGAGGAGACATTCTTGATATCTGAGGGAGTAAAGACAACGACGAGAAGTACCAAAAATTACTGCCATCATATATATGAAGACAGAATGCCTGATTTGCAGAAAAAATCTACTGTGAAAGCGTGCAGAACATGAGCACAAAGTTGCCCGTCAGTGTGTATGCGCACAAGTACATATTTTGAGCATGAGGGAAGACTACTGATCCAACTGGTTGAGTTATTCTATTTTAAGTCGAACACTGTGCCCCAAGAATTATTGAGAAAATGGGTCACAAGATCCATGAATCAAATCTCTATTGTTCAAGCTGAACCCACAACGAAAGGTTATTATTTTTTATGAAAGTTATCTTCTTCCAAATCTATTGATGAATGCGCCATGGGTAGGGTGGATAATTGGTGATATAATTCGTGCTCATCAGACAGATTCCATACAACTGAACGGTTAAGCGGAGGACTCACAGTTTTGAATAGCTAATAGGAGCAATTCATGGTTAACAAAAAAGGATAGGACAACCATGGTACTGCCGGTGCGACTCTGGGAATTCTAATTCTAACATGAGATTGTGTAATGGGTATAGTGGCAGTTCTGACCCACCTGCAATTGGCTGATGCACTTCTCAACCGACAGGAGACGTTGGAGAAAAATAGCCTGATCGCTCCGTATATGAGTCACGGACTCCTGTATGCTTGTTTGCAACTGACAAGCACCACAAAGGATAAAAGACAAAAAGATGGAAACATGATTTTGGGCCACAAGAGTTGACCAGCATCCGTCGAATTTGTTTCATCGTAAACCGATACGAAAGTCGTAATTTATGGGACGTGGTTTTCCAAAACCCGGAGCATATTAATCAGAAGCACAAAGACAGATTCCTTTGGATAAACTACCTTGCATAAGGAACCAAATTTTGAGACTGTATTTTTGAGACCAGTTATAGTTTTCCTGTAAATTGCCATACAATGCCCGTCTGTTCATGGTGAAATGGATAGAATAACAATCATAATGGTAATGTAACGCATTCTGGTACCACACATTTTAGCTCTAATAATAAAGAGAAAATCATTTCAAGGTGAAAGCTTTTTCTAGGAAGTATTTCCGTAAATTTACGGTGCCTGCAATAATTTAAACCACCTCATCCAATACTTTATCAGGGTGGCGAAAATGACCAACACCGGGCTTCTTGACACGGCTGGATTGATCAAATTTATGTTTTCCTCCAACGATGGTTTGTGATGTGCAATTACGTTTGCAACGAGAACGGCTTTAGAATTTGTCGATCTTGGATGCGGAGGCTGGAAATGATACTGTCACAAATGTCTGCAGATACATCCGCATGAAGAAACGTCATGCACTACGCACACATCATTGGTATAGTATTTTATATCACTATCAAGGGAACTACTTCGGATAAACTGAGGACGTTGTTTCTGACGCATTTAGATTTCTTATACTCTTTCCGGGTCTCGATGCCACTTTTGAATAGCATGTGTATCCAGTCCTTTGGACTATCCGTCGTTTTCAGCGAAACACTTCAGTTTAAGGTTAATAAAGGATGAACACGAGTACGCTGCAAGATGAATCACCATCCATGCATTATGTTCAATTTAAAAATCGATTATCCAACTGGGTAAAAGTAAACAAGAAATTCTTCCACATGGGAAAGGCCAAGATTGTTGACCACGTGACTTTACGTGTGACAGATGTACCCACTTACGAACACAGCCCGACTTGGGGTCCCGAGACTGTTGCGGTGTCTAGGACTGGTGGTGCAACAGAATAGCAATTGTGAAATGTAGCACAAACAAAACAAACTTTCACGAGGTATGGGTATGGCTTTTTTAGTGCACCAAATGGTTGAGGTTGACTGCTGTTTGTTGATTAATGAATCTGCGTTCGCCTTGGTTAGAATGATTTTTCACTGGTCATTATTGTACCGAAAAATGTATTGCCTGCAAGAAAATAACCCAAAGCAGTGTACTGGTTCATGTCTGGTTCGGTTTGAATGCCTATGGGTGCCCTGGATTTTGTCGGGTTCCAGAGTAATGAAAACAGACACATGATCCGCTAAGATTGATCGGCCACCTGGATTTTTCCATAAATTACCAATTACGGATCTGTTGCTATCAGAGTATACGTGCCAACATAGATCACTAGACCAACACCTCTAATGGTATGCCGTGCTTTTCACTCGATCCCAAATGTTGTCCAATTGCGTACGATCGGAACACTGAAATAGGGTATCTGCTAAATGTTATCGAAAATGTCATTCTGTATGATCTGTTGGGCGAAAAACGGGTTAACGAATGGGATAACTTTGACTGCCGAAGTTTTCTGTAGACCTCCAAGTTGTTCAGTGTTTTTTTAATTATTATTTAAATATGATTTATTTTGTATGTGGTTGCCGTGTTTCAGAAAAGCAAATTACTCCCTGTCGCCTTCAGATTATAGTCAGCCATGGATCTGTTCAAAAAGTTCATTTAGCTGAACCTATTAGGGTGATGTGAAAGCGTTTTGATCGTCACCCTCTCCATGTGTTTGGTTTTGAACAGTTGTTCACTGAGGTCATCTTTCAAAGTAATCCGAAACAATGGAAGCACCCCTGTTGCAATATAAATAAGATCAACAATAATTTGCCTTAAGCCACAGAACAACTATGACGTAACTTTGCTAAACAATATTCTGGGTGTAAGTTCAAGATTCGATTTATTGACCACAGTAATATTGTCATCAACCATAGCCTCATCTTACCTTCACAACATCAACCATGGAATTTGCATCCTCCTTAAGTTTTCTCTGATTGTCTTTTGCCTTCCTTAACCTGAAAGGTACATAAAAGAGGGCTCGTTCATGGCTGTCTTGCTTCACGTTCCTTCGGAGATGAAAGACAGTTAGGATCAAAATAGTATTGATTTAAAACTTTTGTGACACTTTTTTAGTACAAAGAGAGGGGTTGTTGAGTTGAATTGCAATGGTTTCGGCACCAGTGCATAGGATACTCTTGACCTCTTTCGATTGTAACCGGATTACCTTGTAGAGGGTCGTAAATGATCCACGCACGTCCACTGAATGACCAGTGTCGGCCGAGTGTGTAGTAGTAGTTGCCGTCAAGCTGTTCCTTGTTATTCCAAGGCTAAACCAACTAGGGTGATGTTTCCCAGCACGATCAGCAAGGCCTTCGGTGGTCCGACCAATGAAGCTTGCACAATGATTATATTGCTCATACAATGATAACGAGGTTTAATTTTTTTACTCAAAGATATTTGGTTAATCATGATGACTGTTCAGTCACCACCGGATTAGAAAGGTTTATTCCTCAAGAGCAATTATTTTGTATACGACGTAGTGTAACCCGACTGTGCGCTTCCTCGTTGTCTTTCAGCCGCAACGAATTTTCATTCAGAAGAAAATCTACGCAACGAAAAGTTTGTTCGGCATTGTTTCCATTGAAAATAGAAAAAAAATTCACGAAAGTTATTATCTTTGAAGTGGACGGGGCCATACAAAATGCGTACAAATGGCTTCGAGAGTGTCGATCTACTAAAAGGTGTCCAGTGTGGTCTGTTTCGGAGACTCTCGAAGCCTTCGAAGTGGCTCCGTAGCTGAGGCGTGGGTGGTATGCACGCAAGGCTTGATGTTCGACCGATTGTTTATGTCTGGTCATTTCCCAGCAGGTGAGTTACGTAAACTCTTCATCACCTATTCGATAGTTTATTCTGTGAAAGGTGTATCCAAAACGTGTTACCTTGTCTCCTGAGGCAGACCTTTTCGACAACTAACCTGTTCGTGGTGTCTCATTTCAGGTATGTGGAGTGAATAGATTTAAGTCCCCATGTATTTACATGCACAGTCTGTGATAAAAAATCGTTCTCTACAAAACGATACAGTGCCACCAATGTCACAGTGGGGATGTGAAAACACACTTCTAGGATATTGTTAAATGTACCACGTACGAAAATACAATCTAAAGTCAATGAGAAACCAAGGTACCTGCTTATTGCCTGTAGAAATTTCCTTTGATGTCTTCTCACACGGGAAGCATTTACTCGTTTAACCAATCGGGTGTGTTTGTAAAATAGCCACGTCTCGCGTAACACGTTTGCCGCAGAGTGACGCAACTGTATGCAAAACAGAGCACATGAAGCTGATTTACCGTTTTTTCCGCAGCATACCAAATATCACTTAATAAACACACATGGTCGTATCAGTTTCTTCCCAAATGCGAAATCTAATAACAAACCACACTGTCTAAGTTCAGATTCCGGTAAAAGTGCGTGTGATTATCAGTGGGACAATTGTTGCCGTTTGATTCATTCGAGTGCGTAAAACTGTGTGCACACCATCTGACTATCACAACATTGATTATACCCGCTCTTCATTAGTCTAGAGTATTCGTGGTATCCTGAATAGCCGAAAACCAACAAGGACAACAATGCCAAGTTTACTTAATCAGATTAGGTTATCAAGAGTCAGAAATATGCAGATTGTCCTTAAATAAATATGGGTCATTATGGAAATCAACTCTTGGTGAAGCAGAGGGCAAATTTCCGTCTGACATAAACTGTCCAGAGAACAAAAATACAGAATGACAAAAGTAGATAGACATGAGGATAATAACGGTCACTACTGTATATATTTGACATTCATTCGTGCATGAAACAGCAAGTACATATCGGAACATCAAGATAGTAAACTTCGACGAAATTAATTTACAGTTTTCGTTAAATCCTATCACAAAAGCCCTCCTAATTAATGGACCGAGGTCTCAAATATTCAATCCTTCGATATTAACGTCAGTGCTATCAGTCATGCATAATCCAAACACAGTGACAGTCGATACAGACTGGTTAAAACTAAAATTGGTGTTTGTAAAAACCTGTGCTTCTGCACATTCAAGTGAAAGCATTCCACTAACCACCTGACTGTACACTGAGATCATATCTTCAATCGGAACGAAAATGTATGCCTACAAACACAAACACGTACTTGCTTGTAAACTTTGTTATCTTGCATGAAATTGTGCACATGTTTTTCCGCCCTGGACAATTCCAACTTTCGTGCGACAACGGCTACAACCAGAGCTGTGCAAGCAGAACCCTAAATGAATAATATTAACAATAATAACAATCACAATAAGGGAACTGAATGTATTCATCCAAAGAACGCATAATTTATCTCACTTGTTCACATTGCTATTACGTCATAATATAAATTTGGCGTTAGCCAGAAAAATACCGTATGGCCAAGCTGTAAAATGACATAATTCAACAAATGGATCGGATCCGAGAACGGAAGTAGTCAAACGGCATCCTGAGGATGGTTACTCCACTGTACTTTCACCACCCTTCAGCTGTACCCAGGACGTGGTACATCGTCAGTCTCGATCGTTCATTTTGAACTTCTGGTAATCTGTTTGTGAGTACTGTTCTCCAAATTTACTCATTTAGGTACATTTATATAACTATCCAATTCGAAAATGTTTCGTAGTGAGTTGACAATGCTCTGCTGATCACAAGGAAAACAGCCATCGATGCATCGTACTTTATCACAACCAGTGGATATTCCTCAAGTTATGATTGATATTGGAAAACTGCGTGCAGAAGTAAGTCTTACAAGAGACCTCTAGGTAAATTAGGGTAGCTACAGTCCACTCAGTGTGCAGATTGCATTCTCTCGTAACTTGAGGAAAATCAGACAGTTTGGAAGAGCAATTACTAGTCACTTTCACCGATATGGTAAACGTGCATAAACCCCCATGAATCCTGTACTCCACCGCAAAATTATCATAAAACGAATGGTAAGATGTTCGACTAATACGGCGAGGTTGGTTTTTGGAGTTACTTCCATTGAGTGAAACACACTACCGAGTTATATGAAGGCATCTGTTGAAAAATTAATTTGCCTGACAAAGTTCTATTATTTCAACCCATCTGGGCAACATTCAGACAAACAAAGTCCACGATCTTTGGCAAACCGATTTCGCGATCGTTTTGTCTGCATTTGTGTTCACGACAAAGATTACTCATCAACAATCTTGTTTTACTAGGTTTTTTGGAGAAAACTTCCATAAGGGGCCGATTCATGAACCGTCAGAAGTTTCATCTACAACTTCCTGTTCTAAAAAATATAGCTACTGGTCTGTAGAATTTTTCTGCCTGATCGGAATGAAATTCTCATTCTGCAGACGCCAAACTTAGGTTATGGGGGTACATCCATCGGTTTACTTTACGAAGTGGATAGGAAAACGTAACAAAAATGTGTAAGGAATGTCATTCCACATGAGGTTTGTGCGTTCTGGTTTACCGTAGAACAAAATGTGTAAGTGTTTTGTTCACTGACAAAGAAACTAGATAACCCTTCCGATAACAGACGAAGATGTATACTCCATGGTTTACATTTTCATCTGTCATCAGAATGACTTTGTGGATAAATTCTTTGCAGAAAAAAATAATCTAACCAGGCAAATCAACAAGGATAAACCAGAGGTGGTCAGACAATCGCAGTACTATTCCTTAAACCCCTCTGTCCAATGTTCGAGTCCTGCCACTGATCAGTAGTTTTAAACGGCAGCCTCTATTTGGTCCCGACCAAGCTGGTGAAGTATTATAAAAATATTACTTGCTATAATTCAATTAAATAGTGAAGAGATAACGTTTCTGCCCATGGTTTGTTTTTTCTTTCGTTGTCTTAGTTCTGGCTGACCACTCTGCCTTAGTGCTGAATTTGTTTGGTTAAAAACGTTTTGATGAACATTACAAAGATTGGACTCCCATTCACAGTGAACATTACACTACTGAGGAAATTAGCTGGCCAAAGCAAACTTACCATGACACCAGCAATCACGGATACTGATCGACCGCAATGTGTACTTGGCACCATATCTCCATAACCGATGCTCAGGAAAGTGACAGCGATCAGCCACATTGTATTGAACATTCTTTCGTACTCGGGATTTTGCTGCCTGATTTTAGGTCAACAGGCAAAATGTGAGATATGAAACGGTGTGGAGTAAACGATTTATAGAATTAGCAACTCCACAAATACGTGACTCCTGTGTGGGTGCCATTTTGGCTTTCTTATGGTTTAAGACAAACGTAGATCGACCGGTGTCTGATACACTGAGCTCTACCTTACTCACCACACACAATCTGTTAGTACGAACTAGCCCACGAAGAACCTAAGAGAACTGTGCTACAAGTCACCGCATGACCTGTACCAGTGAACATCGACGAACGAACTGATGTACAGTTTTCTTATCTGCCTCGTTCAGAATAGCCAGTACTCCATGACCGTTGATTTCAGATTGCGTACATGGAACTTACCCAGTCTGAAGCTCCCACTGATACGGGTAATACAACTAACGGAGTAACAATTACTTGATAGCCATCCATAACAATAGGCTAAATGACACATCTAGGAAGCGTATAACATCACCCAGTTAGGTTCATGAGACGCTTAAAAATTAAAGCCCGTATAAGCACACGAGACCAGACCTTGTCCCTCAATAAGCACACCTTTAGAAAACAAGATGTCGGTCAGCCCAGCGTATTTTCATTATACACTTTCATGAACGTAGTGGTTGAAGGAGTTTAACACGTAGCTTCAAAGATCCAGTGGATCACCGGTAATCATAATTGAGGCTTACACTGAAAAACCACGTAAGTGCCCAGTAAATCAGTTCTGCTAACTAGTCATAAAAGGTGTATTTCTGTCCTACCAGGAAAAATGCGTTAACTGGGGATGCACAAATGTTGACGGTTTCTTACCTATTAGATAGGGGTAAAACGTACTAGTACGGATGGTCCAGGATATGAATCCACCATGAATACATGGTGAACTGGATTTTTTTAACGCTATTTTATGAAATGACCGATTTTGGAGCATATTTATTCTAAAAAACACGGTAGAGAAATAAAAACAAATATGTTGAAAAAGGCCTACGGTATACAGAAAGTGGTTCCAAAAATTGAACGAATCAAAATCCAGATCTGATCTCTCAGCTGAAAAGCAGAGATAATGAAAATTTAGAGGCAGGTCCTGTGTAACTTTGTCTTTGTCTTCATCCGCCATGCTGTCCGTACTCAGCTAACAAGGTATGAATTTTTTCCTTTTAAAACAATAACAATTATCGCAAATGGTTCAATGATTTCTTTTTCCTAGTTCTGTTCACCGTCTGCCTTTACTCGAGGAATATAGTGGTGGAGTCCTGTCCAGAAGTCAAAGCGAGGCCTTCAAAATCGGCCTTATTGTCCGTTTTATATCCGGACTTTTATGCTACATAATCACTTCCACACAGGTTTCATTATTTGCATCAGTTGTTCCTCGTCTCCACAGTAATAGGTGTGCGGTTAAGTTCACACTACATGTTGTGCTTTAACGATAATGTCTAATTTTGTGTCATACATGAGGAGCATTGTAGAGTCCGGCATATTCACTAGCACTGTGACCGAAACTCCATCTGATGGATCTTTATGGATCACAGTAAAAAGAATCTTCGGAATATATAAAGGCCAAGGGAAGAAACATCGCGCCTATTGGAATGTCCGTTTGCAAAGACAGACGGTCACTAACATGAGTATATCCACCATTATGAGTTGCAATATTCGCTCGCCGATGGGAAATTTTTCTGATTTATCCTTTAATTTTTGTAGCCGGGAATAAAAACAGCGGCGTGTAATTTTGATCGAAGAAACTTGGCTGCACACAGACATCGAGGATGAAATCATCAGCACTGATGCCTTCGTACCTTTCCGGGTGGAGCTTCTAGTTCCCTACAAAAATCGCGGTGGTGGAGTCATCACCGGTGGTGTAAGTTATCGCGAAACGTATTTACTCCTTCCACAGCACATATCAGTGTCTTTGTTCTTCAGTGCAAACCTAAACATCTGAATCATTACGGGTCCCTTTTTATAGCCAAAGTATGCATATCTGCTACACGTGCAACCAATGAATTTAATGAATTGTACGATACTTTTTCCATGTCCGTTCTTAACCATTTGGACTCATCCTTATGTAAAATCCGTTGTGACTTCAGAAGGTTGGATTTTGGCTTTCTTACAACTCTCGGGTTGAAAAATATCGTTATCTTCTCAACCGGACTTGAAGCTCATTTAGACCTTTGTTTTGTGAACAACCTCAGCATGTTTCATATTGGTTATCATTCACTGGTGGTAAGTTTGGATTACACGGTCATTGAATTTCCTACTAATTACCGAGAGAATAACCGTGGCCGGTTTACGCAGTGTGGCAGCTGGAAGAGTCCGTAATGCCAATACACTCCGGACAACCTCGCTAGACTTGCGAACATGATTTCAGGGACTGATCCTAATATATTTGCTCACTCAGATTTATCTTTGTTGTGCGATCATCTGACAAACTACCTAAATTTTTCCTTCGACAAATTTCGCCCAGATGAAATGATATATATTTTAGATAGATTTTCATCTCATCATCTAAAAACCTGCGTCGTAAAACAGAGTGTGCATGCAAAGCTACAAACTGTCCCTTGGTAAAAATTCTATTGGATTCATAGTAGAGCTACACAAAATGAGTGGCGTGTATGTTCAGACACTAACGACAAATAAAAGTAGTCGCGATACTTGGAAAGTTCACTCCCATTTAGGTGGCAAAAACTCAAAGAAACTCCCGCTAGCAGTAGATATTGAAGAACTCAGTCGGAACTTTATCGGTGTCAGAAACACAACATCAGCCTCGAGTTTCAATACCAACAGCCGTCTGATGCCTATCAGTCATTTCTTTAATCTCCTCAGCGTATAAAAGAACTGTTCCAACTTAACCTGATAAACCATGCGGCCCAGATGAACTACCGCCAGTTGTGCTGAAGGAATGTACGGTCGTATTATCCGCTATCATATCCGACCTCTTCAGCCGCTGCCTAACCCATTAGAAAATCCCTGAAGGATGGAAAGTGACCTTTATAAAACCAGTACCCAAGAAGGGAACTAACAAGTTTCCCCGGTAGCATGCACATCCGTTACTCTTAAGTTATTTGAACTGTCACTACTCCTCAGCCTAATGTGTCTGACCCTAACCGATTCGTCTTCAGTCGTTCACGTTCAACCCTCGGCTCCCTCGTTTCCATGATACTCTCTATGTTGTCAGCACTGGAGTAGTAATGTATGGCGGCTAGGGTCAGTTTCTTCGATTACGGTGACACACTTAACTGCGCGGACAGGTCCAAGCTACTGCAGATTCTAACGGAAAGCCGAATTTAGCTAAATGATGTACATTTGCTGTTCAACTATTTTTCTGATCGACATCAGTTTAAACACTTTCGTCGTACAACCTTCTGCACACTTCCATCCACCAAGGACGTGTTGCAAGGAGCAATCCTATCTCCTTTTTTGTTTTCTTCGTATATCCCCAGGACGATTACATGCTGATAAAATATGCCGATGATGTGATTCTCGGTATGTCATACGCTAATCAGTCTCCACAATCACTTCTACTGGACAGCTTAATTGAGCTTGCTATTTGGTCCTCCAAACACAACCTGTGAATAAATCCATCGAAATATTCCGATACATTGGTTTATCTTTACAAAGGGATCAAGCATTCTAATCTTTTGGAATCCACTCCTTCTTTGCTCAGTAACGGTGAGTGCATCGGGAGGAGTTAATTGGTGAAGTATCTCGGTGTTATCATCAACCGTGACCTATCTTGGTCCGAAAATGTGGCAGCTAAATCTCTGAAGATGAGACCGCCTTGTTTTGGTATTTTAGGACTCAAATCCTTTGGCACTCTACTTCATCTCATCCAAAAATTTGTTTAATCTTGCATTCTACCCCATCGGCTCTATACTTCTCCAGTGAAATACACTGTATTACATTTTAAAGAATTTAAACAAATTGTCCTTTTCCCGAAACACTTAGTTAGACGTAGTTTTATACCCAGAAATCAGTTGACCCATTTTATGTGTCACCACATCAATTCATGTAGAACATTCTCCCGCAGGATATTAGCTGACCAATAGCACTCCCTCTAACTCGATCTCAAATAAAATGTATCTCTTCACCATCTATGCGATTCAGAAATAAACACATATATCCTCGAACCAAGATCTACAAGTCCTGCACAGTACCCTATCTAGCCCGTGTCCTTGCAAACGCCGAAGTTATCATTTCAGAATTAAATTCATTGCTGAGCTGACATTTTCTTTCACTCTTCGTAGCATTTTATAATTGGAAGGGGTTGTGTAGACGCTGAATATCCACTTTCGAGTGTATAAAGCATGTAGGTGACTTGACTTGACTTGAAAAAATAAACCCAAAAGAATGCAGACGACTATTGAGGAGTAGTATTATTGACTAATGGATCTGTCACTAGTCACTGCTAATGATAATTACATCGATCTTCCAATCGGTTCGCGTGGGTGGGCGGATCGTTGGTTGCCATCGTCCTCAAAAGTATGCTTATTTGAGCGTAAACCCAGATTTCGCCCTTAATCATTTGCGTGTAAATGTTACAATTCTCAGCCAACCTGCAGAAAATAGTTTTGTTTTATATTCTTTTGGTAGAAAGAGTGGGTATAGGCTAACTGGCTTTTGAAGAAGAGCATAAGCCTAACGTAGTCATACACAAACAGCAGACACTTGTGTTGAAAATCTTCGTCGGTTTGCAAACAAAACCAAGCTTGTCAGAGCTTCATACAGAAAAAAAGGTTTGTCGTCAAACTAAGGGACGGTATGCATCCAATAAATGATCAAGAGATGAATGAGACCTTGTTTGTTGACAGCAGCTTGCGTAGATTTTCAACCAATCACTTTAACTTTCATTGTTAAGTTGATTTCCAACAATTTCAGTCTGATGAGAATATTGAAGTCTTACTGTAAATCCGAAGTAGGACCCCACTTCGGAGCTAAACAGCAGTTTTCAGTCACTTATTCTCGAGCCTGTTCAAGTCACGGTTGTTGAAATGGACCAGCGGTCATGATTGAGAGGTTCGGTCAGTTCTTCGGTTCATATACCCCGTGTCAGGGCAGACACCATTTGGACCTGACCCATTGGAGTGGCAGTGGTCTGCTTGCTGCCACAGTAGCAAGGTGACCAAGACGAATACTTGTACCTGCACAGCTGAGATGCGAAAATTAAGGTGTTAATCGCATCTGCTGTGAAGTAAGCACGCATATGTTCGTGTGAACGAAGGTGTCAGTCGATAGACGGTTCGAAATACCGATTCTGGGTCTAATTGACAGTTTGTGTCCATCAGTGCGGCTCTTCCTTTTTTCCGTATTCCTTTGCAACATCGGGAAATTTTCGTTTAAGATGAATAATCCTCTTACACAAGGTGTTCAGTCTGTGTGAAGAAAGTCTGATGAAACACCTCAGTTTAGTGACAGGCGGCTGAGCAGAATCTCCAGGTACTCAGTGTGGCTGTGCCTTGGTCTACCTGCAAGAGTTTACCTTAGAAGCTCTGGAGATATTAGTTTCCCTTAGGGTGTTCCTCTGGGGTCTCTTGTGAGCATATCGTTCTCGGTCACAGAGCTAACCACAAAACTATTTGCCCCATTTTAATCCGCTTTAAAACTCTGGAATATTTTGTACTGTGCAGCCTACGTTCCTCTTTTGTGTGTCTGACTTCTCCACGAAATCCCTTGTACTATAACGAAGTTTCAGACCACAGTGTAAACTGAATGAATGTTTTTGCTTCCTTGAACTTTTGTGTCATCTTCCAGACGCATCTACGGTATGGTCGAGTTCACTGGATCTCCTGTTGTTATGTTGCAATCTTCTGCTTCATGAAGAATGCTTACCAGAATAACTTTTCGTTGTCTCAGAGAAAAAAAAATTGTTCTTGATGATTCGGTGCACAGGAGCTTCGACAAAGTTTAAAGAAGTCTTTGCGAATGCATTTAACGAATCCGCTGTGAATGGATTCTAAAGTAACTTCGATGAATCTGACTGTTTCTAAAGAGAGGGAGCTTTTCAGGGGAAGAATCCGTCTTACAGAAAAGCCTGGTTAATGGATATTGCTTGGGTAATTCAAATATGCGTGAAAAGATAGATCCAGAGGGTTTCGTTATCTTAATAGTGATCCAGTTTCCCCATGCACGATAATTCAGATATTCTAGGTACTTTTATAATATCGTTCCCATTGTGTACTATTTTGGGCTTTTCTCCTGCGCAATGCGTCAAGTTGGGCTTTGTCTGTGAGTGGTCCGCACATGCTTCTGATAAGGTGTTTGTTCTCACCATTACTATCAAGAAAGTATTACATGAGCGAGTTAAGTTTTTTAGTAGTCTTTTGAATACATTTTCGGATGGTCATTCTCAAACAAAATATCAGATGTAAGCTGCCTTACTGCTAAAAGCTTCAACTTGTTGATTACCGGTTTTGCTATCTAATATAACTTCACAGGAAACCTGAGATACGGAAAATCTGATTCTCGTGAGTAGATTGCACATTTTATCTACCAGCCTAACAAAAGTATCGCTCAGACCACTGTACAAATAGTACCATTCTTGAGAATAGTACATATACCCAAAGAAATCTCTACTCATTTCGTCGAAAAAAGCAATAGCCACTAAAACGGGTGGGTTGATTCAACACAACAAGATTGCACTTTAATGAACAAACCGTTTGTTCAGATGAAACTGAAATCCGAAATTGCACAGCTACAAATCTCTTATCTTTCTACTAATAATTTTGCCCCAGTCGAATGAGATTTCGTATTAATCATTTGCCTTGAAATCAATGTGGCCTCAGTGAATACTTATTTGGTGATAACGGTCACATCACAAATGACATTAGTGCACGGTGATTCCCAGTGGACATATTGTTCAAAGAAAATACTCATTTTTAACCAGGTGTGATACCAGCCTATACACTTCATCTAAAATTCTGTTCAGTTCTCGAAAAACAAGCCAATAGCCCCGACTGAAACTGTGGCTCGTGAAGAATAATTGCTTACTACAGTGAATAGAAGGTGGAACAAAATACAGTCCAAATCGTGATGAAGCATACTTTCGACGAAAGATAGCTTTTCTGTCCATAGGTTCTACATCCATTCTTGACATGGGCGGTGATTTGTGTGGCGAGAATTGAAGCCAAACAAAAGGTTCTTGATATTACCTAGTTTTAAAACATGTAACTACCTGGTCGATCTGAGCTATTGCTCCTAGACTAATTCATGCTGTGTTTGGTCTATAGTTGAAGAGGAATATCGGTTACACAGAGACCAGGGGGATAAAATGCCACATTGAAGGCTGAGGCGCTTTAAATTTAGTTCAGGTAAGAAGTTAAGGATTTTTTCTCTTTCAGTAGTTACCGCTCAGTACCCACTTTGAAAGAACCTTTTCATGTTGTCTTCAGTGCTGAACAGGGAAAAAACGGACAAGTGTTTATCGTGGATGTGTACCGACATGTCGGTCCAGTGCACACAGTATCCCCGGGAATTGACTTACCGCTCGCACACTCGCATAATCCAGCTAGTGATCACCCACATGGACAGAATGAAAATAAGCAACATTGTGCCTGGTTTGGCGGTGGCAAGGGTTTTTAGCACAAATCGCACGTTGATTTTCACTCGATTCAAGGCGCCAATACTTTGGGATCCGGCATCAGTGAAGAATGTTGAATGAAGTAGTAGTACCCGGAAAATTAGGTATAATCGTAAAAACATTGGGATAGATAAGCTTAGTTCAAGCGAGATGAATTCCGATTTGTGCTCTTCGAAACCGTGTGTAGTTTGTGGCACAGACCAAGGGGCGGTCGGTGCAGTCACATACAAGGTGCTGGAATTGTACATGTCAAGAATGTGTGCGGATGGTTTTCCCGATGTTTCGTCTGTCTTTGTGCCGGAGGCGGTATGACGCGGGGGTGGAAACGTCACATCCGGATGTGTTGGATGATCGGACAAAAATAAGAGATGAGACCGTTCTCCAGGCCACGTATAGTTAGACAAAATGGGCGGCGGATGAATCATGCACAATAATACTTCGAGTACAACGAATCCCATTTTGCGTGGATTTGTCGCGATTCGCCAATCTTCGATGCAGTTGTTCACGGAAAATAGCTGAGAGAAAATAAGCGGGCAAATAAAGCGAGAAGTTGATATCTTAAGCATTTTGGAACCCGTGGCTACTAGCGATTAATACAAAACCTGTTCAAACATAACTGCTAGATATACACCGGTTTACCATCCGGTCTATCGAAAACTATTAGGGTAAATGCATGGAAAAGAAGAGGTTTCTTGAGTAGAAACTAACTCTGCACTACTCATCGAAACCAACAACGTTATATTCCTAGTGCACAAACCATGCAGATTGCAGATAGCAATTTCAAAATAAACCAGAATGAATCATCTTGAATTAGATCAAATCTACACCTACTTATTGGTGTTGCATCTGAACGACAGCCAGTCCACGTCGCAGTAAAGTAAAACCTTCCAGTCTAAAGACATAAAATTCGGCTTTGGGGAAAGCATAAACTACAAAATGGCATAACCAACATTTTCCGGATAGAAGCTGACAATTTGCGATTCGATGATCACGTAGATGACGACTAAGTCCCAGAATTAAATCCAACAGAAGGCTCCTGATTGAACTGAAACGGGATAGCCATTATAGGCGGGAACGAGGACAAAAGAACTTCTGAGAACGTTTCAGGAGAAAATGAGGTACGGCAGATAGGTTTTCTGAGTAAGCCAAAAGCAAAAATTTGTTGGGTAGCCGAAAATCGGAGTCATATTATTGACGTCATAAGTCATTGGTTTTGGCGTGATAATGACTATTTAGTCGTTGAACAGAGAGTGGGATATCTCTTTTGTCTTTTTCGTTCCGTACTTTCCCGTGTGTAGCGTTCACAGTACAATTCACTGTTGTTTTCATCGCCTTGATCGTATTCTGTCTCGGGGATCACAGCCGGGCCGGATTGTCGATCAGACTGTAGATCTGTAGCAACAGGTGCAAAGAAAATCGACGGACCATTGTTTTCTCATCGCTCTTGATTCTCAGAGGAAAGCAATGTCCAGGGTCGACAAAATAATGACACAATTACAAAGTGCGCAACAAAAAATACCCTTATAAGGTATTTCCACGTTTCTTCACAGTGGTTTCAGTTTTGATGCAGGATGCCACGTATAACCTCAAAGTCATTCATCTGGTAAAACCTAAGTTTTGCCTTCCAATTCACCTTGCTACGTCCATTCCATAGTACCATCAAATGGAGCTATGGATTCGCCCGGATAGGAATCCCTAAACCGTCCATACATATATAATATGGATCGCCGTGACGGGCATGAGGGTGCTTGACTTTTAGAAAAGGCCATTAAAATTATAATCCAGTGATTGGAAGTGCCAAAAAGAATGTTTTTTTATCAGTATTGGACATATCTATTTGACTATATATAGTTGATAAGATATTGACTCTACTTATACTTCAATCCTGGCGAGGGAATGCTCGGGTGAACTATGAAGTTTTACCACCTGGATGTAAGACGGCCTTTTATCACGATGTCTACTGCTGGTACTGGTTACCTTTCTAATGTGAGAAATTTTTCTCTCGAACGGAAACTCAATTTTTGGGGAAGGCAAAGGAATCAAACATCTGTCGAATAAGTTCACTTAATTCACATAGCGTCAAAAAAGTGAAGCAATTTTCACGTATATTCGCGAGATTGTACCACTGTTAGTAGCCGCTATATATCCGTGCTGGTTAAGAGCTTTGGTGCACACAGAAAAGTAAGTTCAGTCATGGAGTAGAGGAAACCAAATCAAGGAGATCGTAGCACGGTCATTGTTTTAGTCCACCATAGACATGTGAAGTGAAAATGTGAAGAACCAAAATAGTAATGTAGCAGATAAATTGATGGATTTGTATAGAACAAACCGTCGACAACTCACTCTTATATCCACAGCATGATAGAAGATAATGAGGGTGACCAGGATGAACGTAGAGGTACTTATCAACGACTTCACCAGCAGCGAATATAGTGAATCCTGAAAGTTGGACCAGAGATAGAATTGATCACGATGTTTTTCAAGCAGTTCCGAGGCAATGCAAATTGTGGTTTCCCGAATGCTTCACCAACTCTGTGATGGCACCGAAGTGAAGTCCCACTGCCACAGAAAAAATAGTTGACGTTTTCCCCATCCTTTTTGCTTCTCAATGTACCCCTAACACCACATTATGTCACTAGTTTTACTATTCGTTTTTAATCGACCCGCTATCCGTTTTGAAGAGTTCATTCTAATCAGACGGTCTGTTCAGTGCATTTTGAATTGCCGTACCGTTTGAACTCAGAAATGAGACTTTGGAGCACAACCATTTGTCTCTATGAGTTTGACTAATCACAGATCCAGCCTCACGTTTGACTTCACACTAGTTAGTATATTCAGAAACAATGTCCCCACGGGCCCCAATTTTTTCTACACATCTGCTCGGTTATCTCTTACCACACCCCTCATTTCAAACAATATACTAGTAAACGATCTGAACCGAACAGTTTAGTTCTAATTTTCTCATCCCATGTCCAATTTCAATTGCCGTTCTTATTTTTATGGCAATCTACTGGTTGTTGCTTTTCGGCAAAATCCCCGTGATAACTGTCACTGAACATTGTCCCCTTGGAGTGTCAAGCCAAATGCTTGTTTGACCTGAGTTCGTTCAACTTTTATCAATATACACGAAGAGTATCCTGTGTTTACCTTCACTAGTACAGTCTTACAGTTCAGATTTGTAGCTTGTACACGACTATTTTTCTAACTCCTTCACATATTGCAGACTAAATTGGTCCACCGATTATGATTCACATCATTATGCACCCCTTCTTATAGGATAAATGTTGAATGAAATGTAAACTTTTGTTAGGTTACCGTTGCTCCGTGGTGTTGCCATTAGCTCTGAGAGCAATGTTTATTACTACGCGACACAGGCAAGTAAAAATATGAATTTTTTAAATCCCCCGCTGTGATGCGAAGCAGGGCCCCCGGGAAGCTTCATATTACCCCGGAACGCTACGCCATTTTAGGCTTTCCAATGTTGCTGATTTACTGCAAGATTGTGTCACCAGCAAGCCGAGGAGAGGCAAATAGATACAACTAACAAATCTCCCGTAAAAAATTAATCAATTATTTGTTTAGAGTTGTATGTGGAAGTCAGAATTAAGAGTGTTACGTAGAAAATTATTTGCCAAATAGGTATCCTTCTCCTTTAGAATCTAACTACATTAAGAAGTGTAAACCCCGTAGGTTGCACGTCCGCAGTTGCAAAACAACCCTTTGTTCACTAACAACCATCGGCACTAGTATTCAGTTATTGATAAAAGCGAACGTCTGGATCTACCATTGCACCCTCTCAAAGGAAAATGATTCACTTCTTGTAGTGGCGTACAATAGAAACACAAAATAAAATAATTTCTTGCAGCGGTCTTACACGTTTACGGGTAAGCTTGTTTGATGTATACAACACATAAGTGTATCAAGGTGTATTGGAATCACAGAATAGAGAATTATTTTTGAACAGTATTGAAATAGGTAAGGAATAATGTCACTCATCTTAATTTTGAATGCTTCAGGTCTACCTAGTTTATAACCACATCATTTCTCAACGTTGGTGTATCCCTTATCCAAACAGTAACTGATGTAACCGAGCCATTTGAATAAAACAATGATCCAGGTGTGTACATGGCTACAGAAAATAAGCCTTAACCTTAGAGGAGACTAAAATCAATACTGAACGTCGTGCAGTGCTAGAAAACAAATTCATAACATATTAGTGAATCGATGGGTCAAATAATTCATCAATACAGCTTGCTAGTAGTCTTCTGACCGCCGAATTCGTTTAGTGTGCATTTATTCCCAAAGACATTTCTGTTAGGTTTTTAATGTGTAAGTACTCTGGGCAGAAATTCGGAGATAACATCGAATGGTTAAATACTTCCATTTGAAAAAGCACATATGGAGAAAAGATTAGTGGTTCATCAACCAGCCTCTTATAAACTGAGAGGGGACCAAACATTTAGTTGTATGTTCCATTAGAGAAAAAATACATCCACAACCCTACCACGTAAGTGTGGTATGTGAACATAAACCAAACGCCTAATAATGGGAGTTAACATCCAGATGTAGAATCCGGTTGTAAGCCACCGGTACATCAAAGTACGATTAATATTACCGTGCATTTCCAAACACTGAAATTTACAGAGCACTGTCAGCCTGCAAGAAAAGTAATGGTGAACACTAAATAACAACGGAGGAAAAACAGTGATGTAACCAATTAGCAGTGCGGTATACCGATGATTGTGCATTTAAACGGATAGCTCACAAACTGGACAGAATTTGCACGGTGTACTTATGAACTCGTTTACGGAAGAGACACTCTACTAAGCAAATGAATTTTTTCGTCTTCGTCAATGAAGGTGACAACTGTTATTACAGGAGAATCATCACTTACCCTGGTGTATAATCGAGCCATGAGGAATTCCAACTCCAATACCATCAATAGTATACCAATAACCGCGAGTAGGAAAGAGTAATCAGCAATTTTACGTCGTTGTTCATTCAGTATTTTGCGCTGACTCAGACGCCAACCGATTCCTCGTGGCTGACTTTTTTGCAACAGCGGCTGCTGTGTGGCTCCAAGAGGACCACCGCTGGAGCATAACGGGGGTATGTCCTGGCCACCACGACGTATTTGCGCACGCTGTCCGACCGGTAGCCCATCACTTCCTAGCTCTATCGTGATTGATTCGGAATCCACACCTTCCTCCTCGTCAGAATGAGACACGTTCAGAGCTCTCTTGGATCCTGTGCGTTTTTTCTTGAACAGTTTATTCTGAACAATGCCGGTGGTGGATCTCTGGGTTTTCTTGTCGGATGCTGATGACTGTACGTCTTCGGACTCTTGCTTTGTCGGTGAAACACTGAGACTGGAAGTTTTCCTTTTTACGATTGGTTCGAGTTTGACTGTGGGAGTATTGTGATAAATGTACTTCGGTGTTTTGATTCTCAGTGGCATCAGAGCAGTCTTTGTGGGGCCTTTCACAACTGACCCAATCATATGGGCTTCCCCGGGCTGATCGTCTTCTGAATGTTGCTTTAAAATAGATCTAACATTCTGACCTGTGATGTGGTGGGTTAAAATCAAAAAGCTATGCGAAGTCATAAAGTGCTGCTTCAGTTAAAAGCATTTTAGGACTTTGGTAAAACGGTAGAAGTGTTGTAGTTTTTGTTTTTGTTTTGGTTGTCATTGTTGCTGTTCCTGTTGCTGTTGATGTCGTTGCTCTTGACAATGGTGGTGGTGGTGCTGGTAATGGTTGTTTTTAGGGCTTCAATACGATCGTCAGGAATGAATAATTATTTAGATTCATTTTTTGTCTTCTTATTTTTCTGTCAGTTATTAGCCGGTACAAAATGGCATTGAAATATTTTTATCTTATTGAGACCAACATTGAAAAACTGACTGAAGGATCTGCAAAAAAGAAATGACTCGTTTTGTGAAATACATCTTTAGTCTCCTCGTCCAAATATAGAAAGTTCCTAAGGAAACAAATACTTATGCACCACCAAAAGTAATTATTCGTCCGGAATTTTTCAGATCTCGTGTTTCAACCACTCAAAAGGATTTTGTTTGTTCGAAGCGATTGTACGGAAGATGCATGTGCGATAAATAGGGAGGCATAAATACACTTATCCCCCTCGTCCTTTCTGTACAATGAATCTATGTCGTTTTTGTACCCGTTTGTTAAACACGGTGACAAAAAACACGGGTGTTGTCTGCTTGTAGACCTCGCCAAGTATCTTGACGTATCATCGACCAGTGAGGATATATTTACATAACACCGTTCACTCTCCCAACGACCTCATTTGTGAATGTTGACAAGCCCTGAATTTGATAAATGAGGTATTAAGTAACACAACAGTGAATACTTAGCGGTAGGCGATGAAAGGTTTTTGAAAATAAATAAAGTAAATAAAGTTCGGCAAACAGTAGACTAGGTTCACTCGGCAATCAATTACGACAGATACTCAAGTATTTCTATCAGTAATTTGGGAATAACTCCTTGAATTGCTTTTTTCCAATTTGTGATAAATTCCACAGACACTGGCAAATTATTTCTTATGTTTAAAACCATGGACGGTTTCTTCTTTGCAAGGCACAGTACAATTTACGAGAAAGCCAAAATCCAGTCAGGAGACAAACCTCCTTTTTCGAAATTTTGCCAGTTCAGGACAGCATTCGAAGAGACCAATTACTGGCGAGAAAGTGTATCATAAGATAAACAGTCAGGATAAATTTCCTGTCGTCCTATTTTAAAAGCAACGTATCGCATGTACGGAGAAGAAGCTACGTGAACAAAGTGATATGCAAATGTAGATTTTTAAAGTGGTTGTTGTGGGAAAATATGGCAAATTCATTTGAATGGGCAAAAAATGGAAGTTACAGGGTGATCGAACGTGATTTGTGTCACTCATGAAACTGATGTGAAATCACACAATTGTTTACCCGGACCACAACGAAAACAAAGCAGACAAAATTGACAAATTCATTTCCCACACACACATCAATGATGCAATGGGTGTTATTGACTTTTGTACCTGAAAATTGTTTTTCTACTGTTTATGGTACGGCTATGAATCAAGCATTGTAACTCGAGATGCAACAAAAGCAAAATAATTGGAAGTTTTGCCATCTTGCTTTGGCATTATATCTTGGTGTCCACCTTGGGTTCTGCCCGTGAGATTACTGAATACGTGCAATCTACGCTGGTTGAAATACTCGCGTATAAGGAAAATTGCGAATAAAAGCAGATCCAAGACATAGAAGCACTTACTGTTTTTATCTAGGTGGACACATTTACCAGCATTCCGGCTCACAGACATGATACTGAATACAAAGTAGGAATAAGTTAGCAAATACTGACAGCCAATATTTGACAATTCCAAAATAGTTTGTGCACATGATTGACAAACATTTACTTGTCTTCAGATGCCGGGAGTTGACTAGTTTGTGTGCTGGTCATACCCCGATAAGATTATCAATAGCCCAGTCGGACCGGGTAAATGGTAGCTGAAACCACTGAGTTATGACGAGACAGTATATTGATCTAGCTTCAGCAAAATGAGTAGAGAATATCCGTATCGTGAGCCCTTAAATGGGAAGAGAGTGGGGCCAAAATAACCTGGAGTACTAAAACTTTCATCTGGTAGTTACGAATGCTACCAGCCCCTTTCACCTGATGCCTACCATAGTCAAATAGTGTTGAAGTTGAGTGATGCAAAATCCAATAAAAAACCCGAACATACTATGGAAGTCATATTATTTGTTTTAACCCTGGAAGCGTTCATTATTATTATTATTATTATTATTATTATTATTATTATGCGATAACTTACATCGTTCGTTGACCGTCATTTCATCAACAACGGCATCAGTTATTACCAGTGATTCCTGGAAAAAATGCTGGCATGCGATTGCAAAATCACAAAAGCGTTTTATGTGATAACCGCAAAATATTGGTGACGTAACTGGCTATCCTGTCTGCATACAGAACAAAGTCACTGTTTTTATGGGGCTTGGGAAGTTAACACTTTGGAATGTATTAAGTTATCAGACACCGTGAAATACCAGATAAACCTTCTTGATAGGGTTTAGAAATTTTTCATCCCAAAATATCAAACAGTTCCAGAATTTCCACAATTTTCTTTGCAAATCCTTGCGCGGAGTTACTATGTAAGGTAAGCATGAAAGCAGCTTAAGCAGGTTTTGTTGTTGTATTGCACTGCAAACATGTTGGACTACTTTTTCAACGAGAACGGTGACTTTTACACAAATTTATCACGATTTATTGATCGATGAGGCGGTGTTCAAACAATTCTGGACAGAGTAAGTACTTCGAAATCAATTCAGTGTGCATGTCAAGTCAGCTTACGATGCCAGAAAGCCAACTCTTATAGAGCAAATTATTTTATCGATATCAATGACATTGTAACTTTGTGCATTATGATTGCATTCTGAAGTCAAAGAGTACTGGATGAATTTGTCGTACCATGTGGTTTGAAGAGTTTCGCTTTGGAGTTCATTACTGGAGACGTTCTAATTAGTAACACTCAGTTATTCGTTCATAAATCAGAATTATTCGACATCACTGAAATGTTTGAATGATCTTTGTTTCATTCTGGAAAAAAAGCCGACGAATAAACTAAAATGGGTGAAGAACTTGAAGTTTATTTTCTTGTTTTCTTGTGCATTGTATTCCTCACATCCAGAAAAATTGAGTTGTTAGAAGTAGTAAAACTGAGGCAGATTTGTCAACCAAATTGAAAATATGGCAGAGACGAGCTTTAACAAGGTACTTTTCAAAGCTGTAGTTCATCTCCACGAAAAATAAACTACGTAATGCTCACCTTTCTCGTTCTCTTTGTGAAATTTCGCCAGAATCCTCATAGAGTCCCCCGGCGATTCCAGGTATTCTGATTCATACTTTCTACGCTGCGAATTTAATCCCAACGATTTGGTTATTCGTGGAGGGGACCCTGATGATGATTGACGTTCAGAGTGTGAGTGTTCAATTTTGTGTCTGGTTTTCCTTGTTCCACTAGCCCAAGCCAAAGCCAAGGCACCAACGTGAGCTTCACGTACTAATAAGTTCTCCGGATCATCCTGTTCCCGTTCGAACGATGTTTTGAACTCTTCTGGAACCGACGGCGCATCAAAATGTTCCGCGTCATTCATGCTCCAAGCGGGATCTTGGTTAGAGTTTGCGTCTGTTGTGTCACTTGGTTTTTGATGGGTAATCTGATTTTTTTGTGCCAATTTATAACCATCGTACCGGTGGAACTCAGTGCGGCTTTCCACGCTGACCACACTACGCGAAGAGAGTAGGCTGATTTTAGTTCCGGAACGATTCGGTTTTGTCGATTCTATCGGTGTTGTAGGCACTTCATCCACGGGAAAACATTTTGACAGATGAGCGCCGTTATATTCGCCTAGCTCGTCTGACTGTTTCTGGTTTGGTACCTTTTGTTCAGCGCATGTCTGGGTATCCTCGGTTCGTGTCCGACCACTATCACCGTACATACTTCGAGATGGCCGCTTTAACTGGCTAGCTAAATTCTGCTTCTCTTTAATAAGGACGACGTTCCTGGGCATGCAAGCGTATGACAGAGGTTCACTGGACACTTCAATAATTGTTGAATGATGACTTAGGCTGCGTTGAATTTGATGCGATTTGCTGTGAAACATCTGAGACGTTGAGCTAGGCAAAGGTGATCGGGGATTAAATAAGCGCTTCCATTTTGTGCGCAACATTTTGGTGGGTGACGCTGAAATAATTGAGGTAAAATCTGGGCTTTCCATTTGTGGTTTTGCAGTGGAATGCTCTGAACTTCGGACGGATGAACGTGTGTGTGGTTTCAGTACAAAACTTCGCCCAGGTGGGCCAGGCACTTCTATTTCATTGCCGATATGCCCGTGTTTTGGTTTGGGCCGACCAAACTGAAAAAAAGATGTTGAACTAATTCCCGTAGTCAGAGAGTCTGTTGGGTCTTTGTTTAAGATTATGGAAGATCGGTTCTGTTGATTGGACTGTGAAACTGCACCAAATGATTCGGTTTGTGTGAGTACATCAGACGTGTTCCCTCCAACTTCGTCCGTCAGCGAACTGGCTGTGAACCAGCTTTCACTCTGGGAACTGCTCATCCGATGAAAAATCTCTTGGAACTGTGATGCTATGTGTTCCACTGATTCGCTTTCTTGTTCAAATAAGGAATTTCCGGAAAAAATCTGATCAATTGATTGTCTGGCCTTTTTTGTCACTGCTGTTTCCAGCTCATGCTCCTCGTTTCCTTCAGCTGTGTTTTCGGCCGTTTGTGGACCTTCTATACGATCAACATTTGTGTTATCCCCGGCAGTCTCTTTTTGCAACACTTGCTCTGAAAGCTCTGTCATTTGCATTGAAGGCGGGGAGTCAAGCCTTTGATACTTTCGTTTAGGCAGCCCAGACATTGTGATTAGAATATTCAGTAGGTAGATCACGTTCATCAATCTATGTGTTGATGAAACGTAATAACACCATGATGCAGTGAAAGTCACTTCAAATGAATAAACACTGTGATCTTCTATCTGTCATTCAGTAGACCAATCACTACGCAAGCTGATATCGATTGTTGGATTCATCTCATGAAGTTTTGGATGATGGAGAGCTCTGAAATCGTGACAGAAAACAGAAATCCAGCTTTTAGCAGCAAAACATCTGGCATGCTTGACATTACTATAGATGTGAATTTTCGTAGGGTAAAAAGTCTCAGTTCCAAAAATATTTGTTTATTTTCTTTTTTCCTCCTTAGTTTTTCTAATTTCTTATGTCCTTATTTATTTTTCCCATTAGGTAAGTAACACAACTGTTTAATTATCATGGGCTTACTTGTGTATGTGTTCACTGCCAAAGAGGCTCACTCGCTATATGTGTGTGTGTTTGTCGAAATAAATCATTGAGAGATATGACAAAGGTTGAGTTGATCTACATGTGCAAACGAGGTGATCTAAGCTGGGTTCGAATCCACACATTGACACCACAGCCTTTGCTTTACCATCCGAGCTACGGGGACCAGCCATCTGGTATCGGGTATCTCGTATGCAGACTACACTGTTAACCTGCCCTAGTTATATTGACACAAAATATCCAGCACAAAAAATACTACTGATTAACTGCATTTTTATAACGAATAACCAATAATGTATAATGTTATAGCAGATGATAATAGGGATGGGGTCAGAACTTTCTGACAGAAAAATAGTGTTCACTGTGTTCTTGTGCAATGACTTTACTATTATTGCTGTCCAAGTGCCCGTTTGTTATGACTGACATGACAGCTCGCGTTCTGTGTCCAAAGTAATACTTTTTTTGATCTCTTTTCTTCTGACCACTATAGTCCCACTACAGACATTGTCCTGGGATCAAGATCATGGAAAGAACAAACTTCGACTTGCTCTTTTTTTCAGTCATCCGAAAAATCACAGCTGCCAAAAAATATCAATAAGGTAAATTTGAAATGTTTACCGTTTGTTCCATAAACTAAAGTGAAACATCATTTCCCCGTAGCGTTGTACATTTTGCAAGCACGCAACATATAGCCGCTGTATGAACCGAATAGACGCAACACACGGCTGACAAAGCACCAGCAGAACTGGTCATTTTCGCAATAGGACTAACACTAGACCACGTGGAATACGCTGATGAAATAATAACTTTTCATTCAATTTTTCAGTTGCCCGATTTGGATTATTAGTCCCCGAGAAAGTTGTGGAAATGGCATGTCTATTTCAGGTGTTCACCAAATGTACCGACAGCTTCGTTCCCGTCGTTACAGCCAGTTGTGGTCGAGATAAGATCACCGACCGAATGAATGAAGCTGTTTAACGAGTCAAAAGATCAACTTTTCGTTCGTTTTGTGTGTACCTAATAACGCGTTGTCAATAATGGCCATTTGAATATCAACGGAACAACGGGATTATTCCACGATCTGTTTGCCGATTCGGTTTTTTCACGTGATGTTGTTTCCTAATTTGACGGGGTTTTTCCCAGTTTATCAAACCTTTAGAATGCCAGGATTTTATCTGTTACCCATCAAGGTAGATGACTGAGGCCGAAGACCATCGGTATACGACGTGTTTCTTTAAATATAATTATCCGTCTACCCATCAAAATCAAGTAGGACTTTTGAATCATTGAGAAAAGAAGTATTGAACAGGTAAAGATAATTATTTTCTTTTTGTTCACTGATATTTGTAAACTGAGGCTTTTGCGTACAATCAAATAGTTACTGGAGTCCTGGTGGCGAGAAACTTTTGTTCAGTGTGATGAAAAGTCATCTGTGAGGTTTTGGTAGACTATTTGACTTGACCACTGCACTCTGATTCATCACCAACACGTAGAGTCAAAGTTTACTGGGGTTACTGGAGGCGCTGATCACACAGTGGTGACGTCCTGAAATTGCATCTGAAAAACCAGTTTAGGCCTTTGCTATCAAGATGGAAAAATGCCTGAATTTATTTCACCTCTCATCCTGTTTCTTCTCCTAGTCCCTTTTCTAAACGACCCCGTTCTGATCATCATATTATACTTTCGGCTAGTTCCTCTTCGTGAGGTAGTTTTCCCTAGCTAGTTAATTAGTTGTGTAATAGTCCACAAGACGTGCCGATTAGACGATTTGACAAAATCGTTCAATCAAATCATGTCTTTTGTATCAGAGGTATTCAGTCCAATTTTAGCGACCTTTGATCCGATCGGCAGAAGCCAACACGAGGGTTCGTGAGTCTTAATTTAGCTCGTTGTGTTCACTTCATGTGGTGCGATCTTCTTCATTGTCACTTTGTAGCCCGTAACTCTTTTTGAACAATGAGCTGTTCATTACGTCCGATGAGTAGCACGTCTGCTCCACCACAACTGTAACAATGTTTCTGCATTGCTTCAAGCTTGAATCCAGATGCTGTCAAAATTCCATAGACGTCGCTATTTTGAAAAACGACCTATCTCCCAAGCTTCCACTCAGATAAGATTTTCTTATCTTAATTGGAATGAATGTGTTGTCTTATTTCTCAAATACTGAGAGTAAATTGCCCATGTCATTAGAATATGGGTTATTACCAAAAATCCCAAATCAAGCATCTTGGAAACTTCCACTTGGAAACTTCACTAACGTAAAACATCATAGCAAATGGATGGATGTGTCTATGGATAAAGGATTTAAAGTCTCGTGCAGTACATCACCTGGCACTTTATTCTACAGCGAACAAGCTGGTTGGGATATCGTTGATAAAGCTCCGTCAACAAGAATGATCGAGACTTATTGCAGTCCAGATCAACCGAAGTAGTGCTTTTGGCGACCTCAAGGTCACCAAAAGAGTTTCTCCGGAAATTTCATTTTATGATTGATGTATTTAAGCACCCTAAGTCTCACCGCTGTTTGCGCTAGGTAGATCAGCATACAAAATGATTTACAATGCGAATCGAATATTCCCGCCGTTGCAACATCTAGCCAGCATAGTTTTTCGGACAAGAATGACTTTTCTACCAACGACACTACTAGCTACTGTGCTCTTGAAAGTGACCTGTGAAGCATTATAGAATTTTACAAATAAGTTCACCTTGTTTTTGCTTCTTTCTTTTAGACGAAAAATAATGGTAAACTCTTCAGAAAGAAGAAATATTTTTTTAGGATCAGTATTTTATTTATCTCATACAAAAACCACCTCTGGTAAGCTTTACCTTCATCGATTTGACAATAAGCCACATTCAACTTTCAGCTAATTCCAGACTTCTAGAAATTAGGCTAATTTATCATGGCCACTAATGTTACGTAAGGTCAATCGCCATCGATTTGCAATAGAACTACAGTTACTGACGTGAAGTTCTATCGAATCTTTTTTATTCGGTATTGGGTGATGATATACTGCTAAATGTTCATGAGAGAATAACTAGTTACGAAAAACCAATTCGTCTGGCAAATTCCTACAACAACTGTAATGTTTGGTTTTGCAAACTTCACTGTGGGATATGCGTATTGATAAACGCATGTGCATATGTGCTGTCACCTGATCAGGAGCATGCAAAATTAGAAAACATTACCAATTGCGCCATAACCTTTATATAAACTTTCCTATACACGAGGAGAAAGGAACGCAAGTGATAGATAGAATTTCGAGAGATTTATTGCAATAAATATCGTAGACAATAGTTTTATAAAATGCAAAACGGCCGAATTCGAAATTTATATCAATGATTTTATGTTTAACGAAATAATTCTGAAAGTTGATTTGCTGCTGTAGTGTTTTTCCGGTCAAAATTCATACTCCGACAACAATACTCACTGGAATAAACAAGGCCTTTTAGTTACAATAAGCCATAAGGAGGATTAGCACTTGTACACTCTGAAGGGGAAATAATTATGATTAGTAATAAGTCACCAATTACCATGAACGTTCATCTTAAAACTTGTCATTTTCTCTCAAAAAAATATTAGAATTTTAGAGGGTTTTAGTTTCTTTCACGGAGTTCTAAGTGTTTTGCGAGCATCTCTTGTTTGTAGGATTCTGGAAATTTTGCATCTCCAACTATGAAAACTGATTGAAACCGGACTAATCCTAATCCGAAGTGACTTGCTTTTTGCTTTGATAAAGAGAAATTCGAATAATACTTTTCAAACGTGGTTTTCCCGAAGACCAAATTGCGTTGAACTAAAAGCTTCCCTCTCGAAAACGAGGATTTACCTGAAAAATGTGTTTTTTAATCCACATTTTTGAACGGTAGAAAGTGATTATGAGAAATGCTTCTGATGAGATTTTGTCACATAAAAACAGCGTAGATGTGTATCTGTAGAACTGATGTCAACAGTGTTAGTCGCATACTTTTTTTGCATCCCAATTTACCCAATAATTCCTGGAGAAAAATGTATAAAGCACCGAAGGTTAGCCAGAGATCACATTTTAAAAATCGCCCATCAAATTTTCCGATGGAAGAACATCTATGGTGACCGGGGCAGTCAATAAACCATCAATCTTTGTGTCAGTCTTCCCAGCATGATTTCATCCTTATTTCACGGGAGATAATTCCGTACCACAGAAACTTTATCGAATGCCATGCTGATTGGCTTTCTCGGTTTCTTTCTACTCACTACTTTATTTTTAATGTTAGGAATTTCAAAATACAAATATTCACTTTTTATTACAAGATTTATGCAAAGTGATCTTTAGCGTATAGCTTTCTACGCAGAGCGTTCAGTAACTGATAGTCGAAAGCCTTTGACGATGAATCGCGCGATTTATGCACCGAGCCCATTTGCATTACATCTTCAATTGGGGCTTGAGGCAGCGAAGCGCTTAAAATGATTCTTTTTTTCTTTTTATCTTTTACTATTCAGTTGCTTCTCGTTATAATAATACTACAATATTTCGAGAAGTGAGTTTCGGCCAGTTAGAGGCTACTAGTTGGGAAAAGTGACGAATTTCAAACCCGGATATCACTATAGGATACAACACCTAAAGGCACACTGAGCCAATTGAAAAATACAAAAAACTTATTGTACGAACGAGTTTTGCACACAGCGATGACTTGATAGCATCCTTATTTTCTAATTATTGTTACTATTTACAAACCAGTCAGTGATTCCTTCAGCACTACTGTTTGGAGCGTAAAAATCTTTCCGAACACAAGTTGTACAGTTTTTTAACCTACCTTCTGAAAACAGATCCATGAAACTGATTTCGTTGATGCAAGTACCGAAATTTTGATGAGGAAAGTCGTATTCTGAATAGCTTAGCGCGACAACGGCAAAAATGCTAAAACTGCGCTCAGTAGGGCAAACTGCGACTGTCAAGAAACACAGGTGCAATACTGTTATCGACCAGAGTCAAAATGCGGCAAACTTCACGCGGATCTTTGAGTCAGCCGTACGCTTGTATGAAAATTTGCGGTTAAAACAGACCTGGAAATTCAGGAAATCTCTGCAAACCAAACCCATTAGTCAAATTACCGTGTCCGTCGTGCCAACTAATTGCTCTCCCACACGCAAACTCGCCCACTTTTTGAAAACAAAGTCGGGGCGATTATTTCCACCATGGCATGTAAAGTTTCAGCACTATTATTTTAGCCAGTAAAGTCAAGCATATATAACATTATAGTAGGTAAAATAATTTATGCAGGCAATCGCATTTTATTCGGAGTACCCGACTATCCATGCCATATTTTGATACCACGATAAAATTCTTATTCACCGTGTATATTTGCTTAGCGTCATACTACTTGCGAATACAATTAGGCTAATACGGAAATGTTACCGGGAGAAAAGTACACTTCCATTACTAACAGATCAGCAGGCAATCGAAAATCTGTTGATAATTTACTCCACAGACCTGAGTTAGAAGGGGGGGGGGTATTCAGAAGTAGCCTAAATGTTAGAGTTTCTTTCTTTGATAGTCGATTTTATTATTGCTAAGTGGTGATTGCTCAAAGTTTACCAAGTGCGGTACAGCTTAGCATTATGGGGTGTCATAGAATGTTTACATTGATTTGATTAAATATCACATCCGAGAGCCTACCATGGTAATCTAACTGAATAATCCGTAAAAAGATCTTCCACGAATCACAATTGGAATCTGTGTTTGGGCCAGCAAGGTCAATTCTCGGACAGTTCGAAAACGGAATCAGTACCAAACCGAGACAACAAAACTTGGTTTTCGTCAAGCTTGTCTAGTAATTAGGTTTACTACTAATAATTGAAACAAATGAACCCAGATAATAAACATAAGCCACGCATCTGATTGAGCTTATTAAGGAATTGGCTTCTCCGACAGATACTTGATCAAAGTATTCTCATTCAACTAAACTGATTCAATAAATGTTAGCAAAACTGCCTGACTTTTACAAGACACTTATGAAACACCAGATTTTTCTACCCGTTTGGTTGCTTTACATGGTCTCTGGCAAATCAGTGGTAAAAATACATCCATAGTATAAAAATCAAATATCAGGAGAATAGTTACGGAAAGCGGTACGGACACTTTGTTTCACTTATGCAGTTTACAGCGCTACGCTCCAGCGGAAAACCCAACCATTTGCTTCATTCAGCTTGACTAGCATTGACCTTTACAGGCAAATTTACAACCCCCAATATTTGTTCTCTCGAATTCATTTGTACTTTACCTGTGTAATGGGATGATTTCTTATCTCCTTAGAGCTACCGTAATCCACTGACAAGGTGGATTGGTTTTGCATTAGAATGACGTGAAAACTGTAGGCCCAGTTGCAACAGACACGACAACAGCACCTTATTCCTCAAGTTCGGGCATTTACGAATTTGATCGCCATGGGTTATCAACCATCACTTCAGGATTGAAAACTGAAGAGGTACTTCGCTTAGCTATTTTGCTTATCTCCAGCCGATCCGCTCTAACTGGAACGTGCCCCCGAAGTTGATAGCTGTAGGCATTTTAGGCAAGCGCACGATAGGTCAGGCAGGCTCTCAACAGATTTTGCAAGTCAACACTACATGACATATCACCTTTCTGTCACTGGAGCCGAACGGTCATAAGCAGGGACCCGAACGACCATCTGCCTGTATGATGGTTATCTCTTCTTTTGGGGCCTAAGTGAAGCGTACGCATTATTCTTATTATATTCTTACACATGAATGCGGTGGAAGGGGTTAATATCCCGTAGCCAAGAAGGCCCACTACACTATTAGGATAACCAGCAACCAGATCCTGAGACCTGCAGTAGAGAACCGTATAAGGTCAAAATAGGTCAGGTGTGTCAACGAGCTGGACAAAAATGGACTACCGTCTACCGAGTGAGCTCGTTTTTAAGTTCTGACACAAAGTGGACTGCTCTACAGTGCTTCATGGTTTTCAGCGTGAGCTAATCTTTGGGACTGCACGTTAATTTATTTTACAAAACATTTAGGTACCTTCCTACGCACCCAAACAAGAGTCTTGTTTCTTTCCGTCAAATGATGTTTGTATTTGGTGGTTGCTTGTTTTCGGGTATGCTTCCTCCGCAAGGAATTTCAATCTACTCCACTTGTTAGATGACAATCATCACAACGGGATACAGAACTGCCAAGTTTTTGTACGTCATTAAAAAAGCCTAGAGATACGCGAACAAACAGACTGGGTGGAGAATGCAAAGGACAAATCACAGATCCCATGAGTGGATTTTAAGCTTTAGTCAAAATAGACACCAAAAGCACAGAAGTGAAGCAGTTATGTATACAACAAAGAAATATCCCTTAGGTTGACTTCCTAAGTTGAGTTGAGTTGAGTTGTCTGACGCATTCGACCGGTACGATGTACAGTTCCTCGAGAACTAAATCAATTCGATTTTGATGAATAAATCAGTTGAAACCGGTTCTTTACTCCACGGGACAGTTGTCCGTATCGATTTCAGTGTGAAATTTGATTTTGTTTTCACTATTTTCGAAAAGACGGCTTGGATGCAAGAGATAAATTATAAAACGAAAGCTTATCTTTTTGAGTACGAACAAAACTCCTAACAGAAAAACAAATAAAATACTCTCATAGACAGTTCCATATTTTCAGGCAAGAAGGATTTCACGTGGTATTCCATAGGCAAACGATAACCATCACGTGATACTGCTAAAATATCTATAATATGTGATTACTCTAGTTGCATTAGCACGCCTAAACAGAATTTTTCGGTGCAAAACGAATACAGAATCGAAAAGTCGGTATACTTACCTCTCACACTGCCATCAGAAATCACAAGCAAGTAAAGAAAATTCAATTTAGTATTTTCCACTGCACTCTTACAAAAGGTTGACTTTACTGTACGCACAAGGAGACATCTATACCCGGTTAGGGCAGAAAGAAAATGTATTCAGTCTAAACGATTGTTGAAATGAGATCATCACATGTTGCAAAAACTATTGAACACTACAGGAACACAATCCACAAGTGTAGCTGTTTATCATCCAGCGAGAACGGAAGTTATGACAATGAAAATCAGATCAGATCGGGTTATTTGCCCATCTAAGTGCACGAAATATGGCACGTATCTGAAGTAGTTGTCAGTTGCCTTAAAATTTCCCCTGATCCCATGTGCACCAAGATCACAAACCCACGAGCATTGCTGTAGCTTGACTGTGATTGCAATAGCCTACTAACCAGAACTGAACGCCTGATTGGGCAGCCACGGAATGGGGTTGTCTATCATCGGACGGGCGAGCGACAATTCTAACTGGTGGACATAGGAAAAGGGCTACCACGCATGTCTTCGGTATTTGTTGATCATAATCAACGAGGATTGGTCGAATCAGTTCTCACGGGTTGTTCTGACAGAGAAATAACGAAACTCAGTGCTGTGAAACAAAATATTACCTGAATTCAGGCTCGCTCCGAAAGGAAGCCCAGAACTGTCACTTTGAGAAAATGATTTGTTTCAAATCACGTGCATATCAGCTAGAACTAGTTTTATCTTGAGAATAAAATGCCATTATATTTCCACGATATTTTATCTGAAATATTTACCTTTATTCAACGTGCTATATTCTTACCGAAAAGTTGCTAGAATAAAATATAGTCACGTGTGCTGGAAGCTTGATCGTTTGTGTATGGCCTATTTTGCATTGGCCGACCAATTGACCCATATTTGTAAATCTCATACCTTCGCACGATGCAAGCGCACATCTTGGATTTTAATTAGCATCATGCCTTAACGCATACTCGCTTTTTGACCTGCCAAAAATTAAATCAGTATAAAATGCCCCGAATATACTTTTGCTTTTTTTGAATTCATCCTTGGTTGAATGACTGTGAATCGAACACCACCAGGCTATGTTGGCCGGCTGTCGACGATGTATTGATGGTAGTCATTGAGGAGACGTCGCTGGTTATAGGAGTCAATGGTTCCGAGAAAAATCCTCTGTAGACATCCAAAGCCAGTGGCGAGAGGACGCTACGTGAATTATTGTATAAGTTCAATAAACTATTGACAGCCAGCACGGATATCCTGGTGGTTAGGTGTTCGACTCACAGCTGTCCATCCAAAGTCCGAGTCCAAATGGGAGCTCGATGGATGTGTACTCCTGATTATTTCCAACCAGGAAAAAATAAATATACACGTATTCTGTGTTTTTGAGTGATGGGTTAAACTTTCTCGCTTCATCATTAGTCATATACATATAAAATAGCTCTCATGTACACCATCGATTTACGCATTGATAATGAATTACTTGACTGAGACTGGAATTTACAAATTCGGGATGTTACTCAATGCAGAACGATTGCCTAAAATATTTTCCCCTGGAACCCATTGTACAACTGTCATAACGGGAGAACCAACCAAAAAATGGTGAGTCAGAAGAAATCAAAATCATGTACGATCATAGAGAGGCAACAGACACTGTGATATACGTCGACATAATCTGTTGTTCCTTCTTTCTCTTAGGATGTTTATTTGTCCGAAGAGCCCTTAAACAATCCGATATTTACATTTTCAACGTGTTTCCTCCTCGTAATTCATCAAGTGTTGGCTCGAGTTCACGTAAAGCCCATAAAACTCGAAGATTATACAATTAGTCAGTTTCGTTAGTAACTAATCATTAGATAAGAGTCAAGGAAATGCTCTTATCCTTGATGAGGAGAGCGGCTTCAAACTGTACTCGGAAGTGTTATATTCCGGCTCGAAATCCTAGCATTGTGAAGTCAAAATCAAAGTCTCTCTGATTCGGTAACATGTACACAGAATATTACAACTCACCTCCATCCTCACAGTTCTGCATGCCGGCTGTGTTCCAGTGCAACAGTGATGCGTTCTGGTTTACACTTTGTAAGCTTGACGTTTTGCACACAACTGTTCCATCACCGACTGACGACGAGCATTATCATCACTTCAAATAATGACGAAAATGTATCAGTTCCTACTTCTTCTCCTAATTCAAGATGGATCAATACCAAGAAACAGTATTCACTAAGGAACACAAATGAATAATCAAAGAAGCACAATGAAATGTTTCACTACGGTAAATGGCGAAGCCAGCCTTTATTGATTTTTATTCAGTAAACCAGTGATTCGCGGTTCCATGTTATTCCTAGATACTCGAGTTTGTACAATGTGATATATTTGTATCGGGTATGTAATTAAGGTTCTCCTCAATGTTTTTAAATATAGATTTAACAAGTATTTTCATCGTTTGGTTGTAAAGGTTGTATTCTATGTTCTGCTAATGAACGGATATCCTTCAGGGAACATCTGGGAAATGTTTGACTGCACAGTAAATTCATTTGCTGTTTGAAACGGTTTCCTTTGTGTGATTAGTAGACGAGCCATAAAAATGATGAAATCATGGGTTTAATTGATGGATTTCGGATTCAAAACTAGACTTAAAGAGAAAAACCACTTTTCAAAAAGTTGCACTACCTGTGAAATTGGAAACGTGAACACAAATGATGAGGCAAGTAAAAAGTAGCTGGCTCTTTGGAAAAGGGCGGTCTTCATTTGCACTTATCTGAAAGAGTTTTTGACTGTGGAATTAGCATTCTGCAAACGCATTTGACAGCGAATTACGCGTTCATACAGTTTCGCTCGTGGTGGTTTCACCGGCAAAATGAGCACGCGTTGTTTGTTTCAGTGCTCTGTAGAGGTGAAGCCAAATGGGATGGTGAGGTTCGTGGCACAAGGTCACCAATGGTCATCCTGGTTCATCTGTTTTCAATGGTTAATCATATTCGTCGTAGTGACAGAACTATGTTATGAAACACAGGATTAGTGAGACGTACATGAAAGAAAATATGCCTGATTGACCTTAAAATAGTCACCCTTTGACTCAGGGAACGACGATCTGTCGAATTTGTCCCAATCGGAAAAGAAGTTGCTGCTGGGACAAACTGCTTGTAGCACTCAATTTTGATGTGCCAGAAAATCGGTTGAATGATCCACCAAAACATTTATTCTCTTTGTAAGCAGTAGTCATAAAAGAGCTCACATTCGTTCTCTGAAGACCAGTTTTTGTTTGGAATTTTACTAAGCCTTGACACGGAGATATTTGATCTACATCTGAAGGTGGGAATCAGTAGCAGAATATGCTTGAACGATGCCATAGATCAGCCTCATACGATAAGGAATGACCTGGGATTGAATAACATCCCATGTACAACTAAGTTCATTTGTTCATGGCTTCTAAACCATTCAGTTGTACAAATATTTACACTGCAACCGGCAAGCTAAAGTAGTACATCTTCAGTTCAGGGTTATTTCAAAGTAATTCATTAGTAAGGTTTCGTCTTACCTTACTTTAAAATATTGTATGTCTGTCATGATATATTTCAGATTTAGTGTACTCAAGAACATTTGTGATCAGAAAGTATGATTATGAACACAAAATATCTTTGGATTATGCAACAGCGACGTTTATTTCCCAAATTTGACAATTCAGGTGATTGTGGGCACCGAAGTCCGTTGTCCCCAAGTTTTTCTTTTACTGCCTTCTTCTTACTCTGATCAGCAGTTCCCCTGCAGTTCCTTTCGATCCTATAAAACAGAACTTTAAAGGTTTTTATCATGAACTCGCTTTTGACTCTATTTTATGTCATCACTTTGGTCAAACCATCGAGTCTATTTTTTTTAACCCTGGCCTTGAAGATAGTCCAAGACTTCCCCCTTCTAGTTCTGACAGACTTCTGCATTTGTCGTTCTCACATGTCTACCCGTTCTACATTTCGGTACCTTTAGAAAAGTCTGAGCAGCCCCACCTATCGCGATATTCTATCTGGTTCGGATTCGGAACAATGAAGTGAGAATAAAAGCCACGTAGCTCTTCGGAAGCTCACAACTTACTTGGTCTTCTTTACTCTCTCTCTCTCACATATCCCTTCCACTTATTAGATCTTATCTCCTAATTTTCTATGCCGAAATTCGTATCAGTAGTGTGATGCCTTGGGTGAGTGTGTTTTTGTCCACTTATTTTTATTCTAATAGGGACATGAGCATACTGCTAGCATAAATCCTCCGTACGGATACGTGCACAAATATGATACGCCCCTATAACTAATAGAACCACGCAGACGGCTAACAACAATTCACTGATATGCCGTGGTATATAATCCTTAATCAGCTTCATTCGCTATGCTCACCCGGTAATGATAACTGTTGAAGAATGATAAGACATAGACTTCACTGACTTCAGTCCTGCCCTGTTCGTCGATTCATGCATAAATTGGGCTATTTGTCGGTAGTGCAGCGACGGCTGATGGGAGAAACCTGTGAGCTAGCAGAAACGATGTTGACTTTTTTTTTGTTTCAACTCCACGGGGATATTTTATTTAAAGCTGATTCATAGTACTTTCTGCAGTCTCCAAATTCCGCATAGAATTAGTGTACTGGATGAAAACAGTGCGTGCGCTTTTCTGTCAAAATAGCGGTTGATTCAGATGTGTTACTGGTAAGTTCAGGTCACTGAAATAGAACCAAGAAAATCAGCACAGAAAACAGTTAGCAAAGAACGACACAATCGAGTGGTCTTCATGAACCAACACCATAGAGGTATTGATCGTCCATTCAAGTGAACCAAATGAATGGTGAGGAACATTGGAAAGCAGCTGTTTCGTAATTATTTATGCATACCACTTCTAAATTCAACATGTTTTGGGGGTTTGGGCTTCGGCGAAACTACAGATACTTTTCTTGATGAAAAGATTTTAACTCTTTGAATAAGTCTCACTATTTACACAGAACAACTAAACGAAAAGATAGTTTCCCCGTTTATATGCCTCAGTGTCCGTTTTAGTCGGACAGAAACCGCTTTTTTGTGTTCCACGTGTGCTCGTATTGATGCGTTTGGCTGGCATGCATTTTCAAACTACTAGCTACATGTTACCCAACGAAACGAAACGGTCGGTTATGGTTGACTCTGACATCAGTGCATCGATCACACCGCGGAATTAGCTGATTTTAGATGCGCTGTAGATGGGGAAATCCAGAGCCCCTTAAAATAAACGTCAACCAGGTTCGAATAGGCATTCAAACACAGAACTTTTTGTTCGAACCGCAGTCAGTTATATTTAGTTTCAACCCTGTCAGTACGTGTTTTGTTGTGTGTTGTGGGTTTGTTTATGGGTCTCTATTCGGGCATGCTTATGTGCTTATTATTTGCGTTCATGTAGTTTCACTTGAAAGTGTGAATAGGCATATCTGTCCGAGTGGACCAACAACATATTGTCAACTGGCATTTTATCATTCAAATCACGACTTTGACCTCAGTGCTTGAGGTCGTCAACAGACGCACGGAAAGAAACTAACTTCAGTACCATATTTTGCACTCCTTTGATCACATTTTCTAGATGGCGGGCTTCTATACTTTTGAAAGCCTGCACAACATTATTGATACCCTGCTTCGGGGGTGCACTCAAGTCAAATTCAGAAGCTCACGTTTATGCGTAAACAAATGGAAACATTGCCTCCCCCTAAACTGGAATGCCCAACAATTTGTACTTTTGTGGCTCAGACAGTCCATAAGCTGATGATGTCATTTCCCGTCTTGTATCCAAGGTCAGTTTACTTATTAAGTGTGCTGATGACGTAGTCCTTGGTTTGCCCCATACCACTGATTTTCTTCAGACGTTGTTGTCACAGAACTCGTGAAGTGGCCTTTCAGTCTTAATCCACAAATGAACCCCTCCAAATGTTCCTATATTTGTTCCATATTCACAATAACGCACAGTATTCTGATCTCCGGGTGTCCGATCCAGACCTGCTTAGAAACGGTTAGCGCAGCATGAACTTCACGTACCAAGTACCTCAGGATTTCTGTCACTTGCTATCTGTCTAGGTCAGACTATGTCATTGCTATTTCCCTAAAAGTTAGACATTCGAACTTCTACGCGCTACGACTGAAGTATTTCATACACCACTTCACCTAATTGTACAGTTTAATTCTCGTTTATCCTCGCGCACTGACCGTGCACTTCTTCTGCTGTTTTATTTCATGTTCGCTTGCCAAAGAATTTGAACCTACTGTCAGATTCATTAACCATCGTTCTCAAGGTAGTGGGATCTGTTGTGGTCAGTTCATCCCGTACATCGTACCCTTACACAACAAGACTTGCCTGAATTCTTCTCCCAAAAAGCCGGAATACCAGTTCGATCCCCTTTTCCCAGATATTACTAAATAGGCATGTACTTTGACTAGGTCCAGCTGCAAGCACCTATTTACCCGTATGGGAAAATGAGTTATTCCCCAAGTTTCCACTTCTCCAGATTTCTTACAAACGCGGACATTTTTACCAATCAACTTGGGTACCAGCTAAGTGTATCACTTCTTTCGTTCTTGCTTGTAACTTCATCTCATTGTGCCTTATCTGAGTGGGTACGTAGCTACTGAATATCCAACTCCGACCGTACAAGGGGATTACTCGACTTGTATATATATATAGGCGAGATAGTTTTGAGTTAAAAGAGTTCTCTATTTATACGTCCTGTATAAAATTGTTCGAGAAAAGCACACACACATACTTGACAAGCAGTCCTAGTATGAGTATTAGAAACAATGGTATTATTGTTATAACAGCTATAATAGTGGACTGTTGTCGGGCGAGCGAAAAGTTATGAGTTTCGAATTTTAGTAAAAAGTGGGCTCTACATATTGTGATGTTGAATTAGAATGAGCTGTTGAGAGGCTGCCAGGTTAGTCAGAAGCTTCCCGTATGGAAATTGCGACCCAAACAGATGAGTTTCGGTTCTGGTTGTGAACTGGAGGTAATGAAGCCCATCTGATGAATAATAGCGGAGGTGGAATAGCTGCGTAATAAAGGCATCCTGGAGTGTGTATTCCAGTAAGTACTGCGCAACAAAGCATTCTTCGCACTCGGAGGAAATTCACCATTAAATAAACCATGTAAGGCAGGATCTTTGGTCTATTATTGTTCGCACACTCTTTCAACGTTCGTGTACCGCTTGTTGAGCAGTCGTTCGAAGGACTTCTAAATGGAGACTAGTTCGCGAACTAATCTCATTTGACATTCTTATGCCCCTAAATCCTCTTCAATTCCTGTTAGCATCAGTATGTTTCAAGGTGCTATCTCACCATCGTTTCTACACTCTTGCTATAGCTGTGACCTTCCCTTGACTGTATACCCCTTTTTTCAAATACACCGACGTCACAGTGGTCGGAACTGTGTTTATGTCAATCCACTAGGACCGTTAATTTCTACGATGACGAAATGGCCTGACGTCGTCATTTTCACGCAGCCCCCGTAAGTGTGTAGAAGTTTCGTTATCAGTTGACCGTAGCTGTACACCACAAGCAATTATCCCACACTCTTGATAGGAGGTTCAAATGTAGAATGAATCCAATGCTAAATATATCTTGGTGTACCTACCTCAGCAGATCACAGTTGGACCTAGCCCGTAAAAGATAATTTCACAAGATAAGAAAGCTAACGCTGTGCGTCTCCCGCTAGAGCTCTCTACGTGTTCCGAGCCACGTCATTTTCACAGTTATCCCGTCTTTTTTCGCATCATTGGTTACAATTCCTTACTACCATTTTCTATGGTTTGCATAAGGGAAAACGCTGAGTTGATCAAAAGCTTTCTTGAATGAATTTATAAAGCAGCAAGATATTCGGTTCCGAATTAATGTATTTTTCGGCAGGAATCCATTTTTCTGCATGTGAACGGTTGTGCATTATTAAACTTTATGATGCCACGTCAGCTACGCTCATCTCTTTCTTGCAATATTTCAAAATTCCCAAAGAGTAGCAAATTTAAATAGGTATATTGCAGAACTGCGACGTTTTACAAATCAGTTATTCCATATCTAGCCAGGCTGTTTGTTTTTGAAGTACTATTTGTAAGAGAAAGGAGAGGGGAAAGCCCACCTAACCACTCGGTTTTCCATTCACGAACACGAGTATCGATCCAATCATTATCGTTTTTCCCTTACCATATTTTATTACCAGTCCCAAAACATCGAATTGGTAACTCTTCGCCAATTGTAGTAATAAAATGCACCCTTGTTCTGATTTGGCTTTCCCACTGGGTGCGTGAAAATGAGTAACCATTTTTCATTATTTTACCCTCAATAATTTAACTGTACGGTATGACAAACAGCCACCTATCAGGAAAACGTATTAGGGTGTAACTATAGTGTCATTTCGAATTCTTCGTATGCATGGCTTTGAGGTAATTCTCAAAATTTCTGGTACCTACACTTTAGTCGAAAATATTTATGTTGTAGAGCGTGCATTGATTTTTATGTTATGAAAGGCTGGTTCATTCCGTAGGTTCTCAATAGCTCCCAAAGCTAAATCAGCAATCCGAACAGCCAAACATGCGCTGTCCAAAACTCCCAAGCTCACACATTTTAGTAGTGATGACAGAGCCATCCTTATACCGAGTACACTCAATCACACAGCTTTTGGTGCCGAATAGCTACTGATAATTAATGTGTCACGTAACCTTAGACATTTTTGTTCCAAGATCGACAAGCGCCACAGACTCGTTATAGCACATTAAGCTGCTAGTTGCTTCCAATCTACCTTGAAATAGAGGAGTTTCGGCATATTTGGGAAGATAGCAGCTTGATGGTTTCATCAGTCATAAGTCTATAACACAAGCTCTAACTTCAAGCAGCGACCATTATTCACCAGGAGAAATTAGACACTTTGAATACATTTTCCAATAAACCATCGATATAAGATACATACAGGGATCCAGTAATCTTATGATTGACGTCTTCTCTCGCCCAGGTATCCCTCGACTATCCAACCCAGCTACATTCAGGTGGTCTGGGATAGCACAGGCTCAAAAGAATGACCAAGAACCACAGCAACCGCTTATCGCCCTCCCTCTTGTTGAAAGACTTGCTCGTACCTGACGGAAACGGTACTGTTGTTTGCTATACATCTATCAGCAAAGCATCACCCTTTTTTCCATGTTCCTTTGGTCTCTTGGTTTCCACGCATTTACATTCCATATCCCATCCTGGACTACGTGCTTCCATCAGACGTTTATCCGATCGCTTTTTGGCCGAATAGGGATAGAGACGTTCGTGTTTGATCTAGAATGGATATATCCTGTCAACGGAGCAAGATTCATGGGGGTGCACTTTCCTCCCCCATTCAAATACCCACAGGCAATGCACGGTTTCTTCATGACCACTTGGACATTGTTGTCCCTGTATCAGCGGCCGACGGATACATTTTCCTCCTCACACAGGTAGATCGCTTTACGCATTGGCCCAAGGCTGCCTCCATGGCGGACACCTCCAGTGGTTTAATTTCCCAAATATTTTCACTTCATTGGATTTCTATTTCTGGCGCTCCCTCTCCGATCACTACGGATAGGGGTTCCCAGACCGCTGCCGGGAATTTGCTTCTCTCCTTACAAATCAACACTTTTTGACAATCGCATATCCACAATCACTCGGTGGTGGACTTGTAGAACACTGTCTAGACAACGAGAGAATTCTCTCAACTCCACTTCTTATTTCCGTAAATTGCACGCGTGTCCTTCCATTCACCAGTTGTTTATGCGCCCCACCCTGAAGGAAGACTTTGGCTTTTGTCCCGCTGGCTTAGTGCTCGGCCCAGCCCCGGTGAGTGTTTTGGACACAATCCTAGTGTTATTGGCCCCTCTTACTTCGTTCGACAATCACCGCTGAACATGAAGTCACTTCGTTTGATCCCAGCTCGGTCATCCGATCGTCCCACTGACAGACCCAAGAACTCAACCACAGGCTCTCGTTTTTCTTCGTTGTGATGCCAGTAAATCCCCACTGCATCCTGTTTACTCAGGCCCATTTCGTATCATTTGCCGCGATGTCAAGTGTTTTCCCATCGATAAGGCTGGTCGGCCAGACAATGTTAGTATTGGCCGCCTGAAAGCAATGCACCTTGATTCAACTTCAGTCCCCCCCACCACGAAAACCCTTACTTCTGGTCCTGATAATACAGAGCTTCAGATCTCCAAAAATTAGTTCAGACTACTTCGTCATACCATGACGTCATTCCGCGATGTAAAGTTCGTCAGTAAAATGCACCCACTGCCAGCCTCGGATGAGCCTCAGTCGGCGCTGACAATCGCATGTTCCAATTTGGCACACATACTCAAGCCCCTGCGCCCACTTTATACAACCAGTTAGGTTACGTCTAACACGTAGCAGTGTTGAGTGCAATTTCATTGGCAGAGCATTGACGCGATCTCATGACACTAGCGGCGTCATCCGGGCCCTAAGCTCAGCTGTTGGCACCAGGGAAGAGATGGATCTGTCCACGGTACCGATGCACAATGATAACTAACCAGTGCTTCAAATAATTATTTACTCACGGTGAGTATTTCGGATGAAGGTTTAGGCTACACAAATAACTTATCCACGGTCTTTGATAGATTAAGGCTGATGCGGCAGATAGGTTAATACAAAAACAGTTGTGTGGACATTCCTTTAAGCCCCACAGCTTGTGTTTATCACCTAGTCAAAATGATCCAACTTGCCAGCATGCTTCAAAGTAGCTTTGACTGAGTGTCGTCTGAACACTTTGCCTCATGCTAACGCACTTTATACTTCGATTTATTTCATTCCAAAAGAGGTAGATTTGCAAAGATGCAGCCACAATAGGGGCTTTGGAGTGTGAGGTTATCAGACAGGAAAACAACATGACTGGTTCTTTCCTCTTAGTCATGTCCCAGTCCCCACTATTTCCTTTTAACTGTCTTCAGCTTCTTGCATAATGAGAGCACAGTCAGTGAAAACGTGATAGGCACAGTTCCATATTCGCGTTTTAAGGCGCACGCATGCAGTCGTCAGCACCTCTAAGAGTTGCTTTGAAAAATTATCACAGTTGACGCTGACCTGGTAAGCAGCTAACACGGTATGCAGTGTAGTAAAATGCCGAGTGTATTGCGGCGTCAAATGAATCGGTGTTCAAGGTCCCGTTGATACGGTTTCTGGTTTACAGTTCACTTTCTCCAATGAATATTTTAGTTCACTGAACGTCTATCTACGCACGCAGTCAGTGTTGCTCACACACTCGTAATCCAATCACTGACATTCTCAGCTTGGATCATAACACGGATTTGATGACTTACTGTAATCTTCTTAACCTTCAATTCTAGTTTTTGTCCAAAAGTTACACATGGCATAATATCACGGACGCTATTCAAATGATATTTTACCCAAAAACCAAAGTAACGCAGAATTCAGTAACATTCTGCCACTCATTATGGCCACTTCCCATAACTTTTCTCTCTCGGAAGCTTGTGTCAGTAGGCTGTTCGTATGCAAATGGTACTCCCCTCTTCTTTCACTATACTTCATGTTTATCACGTAATAAAAATGCAAAACAGTGGCGGAAAACAATAAGTATTATTTACGGTTCTTTTAAAAGTCACGAAATTCTCGAACGAATCATGATAGTCGATAATCATGCCACTTGTGCATTCTTACTTTTCTTTCTGTATGCATCCGGGCGTTGAACTGCTTGATCAGTGAACTGCTCTTGTAGTTCTAACTCCATTAGCTTGAATAAAGTTCAGATCCACGAATCGATCCAAGGCTTCCCTCGGTCAAATGATCCTTCGCTTTTATCCTCTTATTATCTCGCTGGACTTGGTTTGCGGGTCACTCCGGTAAAATTTCTGTTCCATTTTTCTACCTTAAGGTGCTGGTTTTCTAACATGACCGAATTCATAATAGCCTCTTTGCGTTGCCATAGCAATCATAATTACAATCTATCTCAAATATGTAAAAAACTTTACGCGTATTCCAGAGTAGTACGGATGAGTATAAACGAAGATATATCATAAACAATTAGATCCCGTGATGAATTTGAACGAGCAATTGAGAAGACAAACACTACCACAGAAATTCCCTTCCCATACTCTCATCAGTCGCCTAGGTACAAAGTCCAGTAAAGAAAATAACTACAATATGAAATGTAATGACTAATTAAAAAAGTTTCACGGAACTAGAAGTCATGTGTATGTTCGTGTAAGTGTGTATATGACTGTATGTGGTTGGCTAAAGCCATTGTGGGTTAAGGTTGAACGTCATGCGCTTTTGGACACATAGGGCGGGTTTGGTGTGAGCGATCGACAATGTCTCTAGCATCCATAGTCGATGCTTGTTGCCAAGATGTAAATAGATCGAGAAGTCGCTTGCCGGATCTACCGTGTGATCACTTTTGATCAAGTGGCCAGCGATGGCCGAGGTACATGTCAGTGAACTACATCAAATGTGCCTATGACAGAACTAAACTAAGCTGAAAATACTTGAAGTACTTGAAATAACGCAAAGGTTCAAAGTCGTTAACCTCAGTGGGACTCGAACCTAAGCATGGTTGCCACCCTCGTCTTAGTACCGCGTGTACTCTACCAACTGATCCATGAGGCTACTTCCAGAGAGCTTCTGACTTTTTTGCATATACATCACACAGCTTACCTGCCAAAATCACAGTAACCCATGGCATCCGACACAGTGAAATAGCCGGCATTATGACTGCCTATAGCAGGATTTCCATTCTGTACAAACCGGTATTCAACAGTTCAGTGCATTGGGAGTGCGTGGTTACGTATTGGGGTTCAACAGATTGGAACGTTTTTTGAAATAATTCAAAAATTAATAAATGTATCAAACCCCAATGCATAACTATAAATACTGTTCAGAATAGCTTGTATGAATTTTCTAGTTTTACAGTGATTGCAACAGATAACAGATTATATTTCATTGTGAATAAGAAAACATATACCAGATTAGAGATGACTGATACTTACTGGGGCACTTCTGGCTTTTTACGACCCATTTCGTATTTTATTTCATTTCAGACTCCCGATGATCGTTCATTAGTTTAGAGAATTACGTAATTTTAATATGAAATTATGTCAAGAATGAAGCCCTCGATAAGTGGTACGCTGAAATAGAAAATCAATTTAATAACATAGACCAGGTGACAGAATTTAAAAAAAACACTCGGCCATCGTGACTCACTTGAATCTTCACTGTGTGTATTCAACATAACTTGGCAACAAATTAGCTTATGAGACAGAGAAAATATAAATAATTCATAGTGAAGCTAGGACGCAATTTGTGTACTTGATTTTCGAGTAAACATTACCGCAGATGATATATATAAGAGAATACAATAATGATGAGTTTAACATACAATAACAATCTTTCCAACAGAGAGCGTTCTTACTTCATGAATCTCAACAGATAGCTGGCCAGATTTCTGACAATATGTAATGAGAACAATGCAGTTTAGGAATCATTCTGACTGCTAGGAAGCAAAACCAGAGCCTGTATCACTACTGATTACCATAAGGCGAAAGGGGAAATGTGAACTGAAGATGCTGTGACCGATAGAAAATGTGCTCAGATAGATATGAACCTTTTGGATATTGTAGGAATTGCCATAGATTGTATTAGAGTCAGATTCATCATGGTTGGTCAGACAGCAACAAGTCATGGCATAGTTAGACATTTTTCAGTCTCATAACGATAGGGGAACGGAACAGCTTTGAAATGACCCCCATATTTGCCTATCAAAAGATGCATGGCACATATGTAAATGTGTCCATTGATCGTGAGAGGTATTACCCGGGATTACTTGATTATGTCCACCGATGAAATCATATCAGTTGACGTAAATGAAATGTGAGGTCGTTTTCGGTTGCTGTGTATTATCCAGACATGATTTCCGCTTTGCCACTCACTCCTTTCTATGTTTTTATTCACAGCAATGTGGCCATTTGGACTTTTTAGAACCGGATGGCTTCGTGTATGTGATACTTTCACCATCTGACTATAAATTTGTTCTGTACTATATTTTATTTGCGAGAAATCAAATGCCAATAACCCGTTAGGTAAGCATTTATTATTCCACTTCACAGTGTGAATAGTTTTGTTATCTATGGGTGGTAAGTAAATGCGAAGTGAACGGCAAAGTCAATTTAGTAAAAAGGAAATTCGTTAACTTCGATTAAATTGCCACTGATTCAGTGCCCTGATGCTGTCATTTTAACTGGTGATGAAAAGCTTTCCACCCGGTTTCCAAGCTCGGAGAAAAATCAATCCAAAGTTTAGCAGCTAACCTAAAGCAATGAGAAGCTACATCATTCTTGATCTTCATGTTATTGAGTTTGTTTGATAATTTGGAGAAATTGAAAATAATGGGTCAAGCTGTGTGCAATACCGTTAGCAGTAATATGTTCTGACTCTGGCCCAGACGTTGGTGCTACGTTCTGTGAAGTGTGGTAGATATTCAGGGCGAAATTTTTTAACAGAACCCAGGAATGCTCGATGAGCGCAGTGATCTCAAAATATGGTCTGATATGTGATATACAAGAAACAAAACACCAAACTACAAATTATCAACGTCTTTATTTCAAACGTCCACCAGTTTTGCCTGCCGTATACCTGAACTTTTCGAATGCGGAAATTTCGTGTAGTTTTGACACTACGCGGAAATATCATCCGGATAAATAGGTACTTTCAATTGTGCACAACAATTTACCTGATCTCAGTGTGCAATCTTGAATCATCTGAATTTGTGTTCTTCGAAGGAATCATATAGTCTTGTCATTGTACCGGCATCCAGTATTTGCGGAATCCTAGAGCACACCATTCGATCAACAAATAGTATTACCTGTAGAATTGTTTTACGAGTAAGGAACCCAATTTTGAAATAGATCTGTTGAAAGCATTTGGATTCTAACAAATTTCTGTTATTATCGAATGCAAAACTCCCCTTTACGTATATTCCGTGGTCAGCTTTTTTCTTTGCTAATTCGTGTACCGAATTCAATTCCCGGCGATTGTACGGTTTACCTCTCTTACCACAAGCTTGATTTTTGATAACAGCTACACAATAGAATCACAGAAGAGTACTGAAAACCAACGTTGCTTTTTTGTGTTTGATGCTTCTGATATTGGTTTCATAACTAGTGGTTATTTCAAATCAAAATACTGATTTTGTGACTGGTATATTTGTGCTATATAGAAAAGCATACACGGTTATTTGAAAAACGACTATTGGATGACAGCCCTATACAACGAGAAAAAGTACACTTTGATCAATACTCTGGGCACACTGAAAGTACACATGATACCCCAAATCTGTCTGGTCCAAATGCCATTTAGAGGGTAAGTTCTACACAGTCTGACTGGTTCGCATTATTCTTTTGAAGAATAATCGCTCGTGAACTTAGTTATGTAAATTTTCAGGAACCCGTGATCTGTTCGTTTCCGCTGCTTCCGCACTAAATGAATAGAACTCTAAAGTTATTTAAAGCCCAAAACACTGGAATTAGTATACCTGACTGAAATGCAACTAGTTGGACCATGTGCTTCATGTGATTTATCAAACACTCTGTTGGCTCATTGTTAGGCAGAACAATTAGCATTCAGGCAGAAATTCCACAAAAATTTGTTCATATAAATACCCTCAAGCATTTCCTTAGAATATGTATCTTCTAACTCCGAAGACTTAACATTTTTAACGTGCTTAATAGTACCAGATCGAGTTAATATGCTTCGCTGTGTTCTAATCGTTATCACCGGGGCACTTAGACAGTAAGGTTACGGGTTCGAATCTAGGTACCGCGGGTCAATGCTGCATTTGGCAACTAGTTTTTGACTTTGTCTGTCAAGTAAAAGAAATAAAAGAAAGTGAAAGAGTTCAGTTGCTTATGATTTAGCCTTTCTGCCGCCAGTTTTGTTCACATATTTACTTGAACTATATCTTTAAATGAGAGCAACTAATGTTGCCCGAACAATACCACTTTTTCTTTTGAATATCCATTTATTTCAAAAGGTGTGAATACGTTTCTTTTCTTTCTTCCAGATATGCACAAAAATTCCAACAGCTGAATATCAAATAAAACATGTAATAAATTTTGTCAAAAAGTACCCAAGTCATTCTAGCCGTGAACATATCCCCATATTTGTTATACTAATGCAGGTATGGCACCCAGGCTTCAATAGCTGCCCACCTGATTGTTTGTATAAATGTTGCCCAGTACAGTAGGATTTCTTTCCAAAGCTTTTAACGAATCTTTACGCGAGACTGAACTTGTAAAGGATTTAACTACTAGGCATCGAGTAAGGGAACAAAGGAGAGGCCGCTTTCACGAATTTAGCATCAGCTCTCGAGGGCACATCCTTTGTACGTTTTACTTCAGTTTGTTGGCTTAAATAATGTGAAATATCTTTGTATCAGATCAGCCAAATGTGTTCATCTCGATTTACTCTTACGGAGCAATCTATAAGAAGTTACCTCACAATGCAACACTAAAAATTGCACTACTTATTCATCAAGTTCGATTTTCCAGCTGCCTGACCGCACGCTAGTCTTTTTGAAATGCCAATGAACCAACCATCTCAAGCATTTTTGTGTTCGTTTGTGAATTATGCTTTCGTACAATTTTCTACTGAACATATTTCAACGTTCTTTAGCATCCAAGCAAGAATTTCGTCTGACCCATTGCTTCGTTCTGAAATCTCATTTCTCACTTTGTTATTTAGTCACTTGATTGCCCGACTGAATTCCAGAAACATTTTGCTGCATCTACCCCGATTTGCATGGTAGAATGACAAGTATGTAATGATTTCGTATAGACATAGACAAAGATACAAAAATTAAGGTTCAGTCACAAAGATGAAACCGTTGCGAAACACAGTTCTCCAAGCTCATATGTACAAGACTTATATCCGTTGAAATTCCTCTTTTCCACAAAATTCATCTAGTAATAACCGATGTTGCTTTGGATGTCCAAAATGACATGGAACAATCAGCACTGCGATTTATTTCCAAGAAGTGCTGAACTTTCCACGAGGAAGTTTCCATTCGTTTCTTATGGTTCACATCATTTTGCTTTGAATGCGATTCTGTATCTGCTTGAATTGTGTCCATCTATGTGACCTTCCCGTCATGTGTTCGAGGCAATTTCGTCTACACGCATTCAGATGCATAGATCATATCCCATTTGAAGGGAATGAAAGAGACTTGCTGTTAGTGCTAGTAGACGTATCTAGGTCGATCAAATTCAGGAATCTTAAAATGTCTCACTTTGTTTGTTTTCGGATATACTGTTCACATAGAAGCACACCGAAAGCCCATTTCTATTCCACCATTCGATCAATAACGATTCATTTATTCCCCGTTATTCTCGACCACTGTTTCTCTGCAAGTTCGACCCAGCAAAAAACCTTCCCTTTTTCCGAACCAATTTTACCTCAGCTATTGAACCTGACCGTTGCCTTCTGAGCAGTTCTACAATAAAGGGAGTTCCAGATGGCGTAGCACGAAAAGACATAACTTGAGTAGTAAGGCATTATTTTGATATTACAGAAATTAAATCGGCAACGCTAGATTTCACTGATGTAAACTGTGGAATATCAAATTTAATTCTCCGTAAGTTTCAAAAATAAGCTCAGATACAATTTTTTTATTTCAAGCAATTTTAACCTTACAAGAATGCTAGTTCTTCTATTGCTTACAAAGTAATCCATGATACGGAAAACTTAAATAAACCCGTAATTGTCACGAGTCTGTAAACGACTTAGCTCATTTACCCTTTCTGTAGAACCAGACAACTCTTATTCCAGTTTCGTGGCAACATACTTACCAGGTTTTTAAGCTTTATTTATTTACCGATTTTCACTTTCTGTTAGAATAAAATCACCTACTAGCATACTGGTCAGTTCATGCTTTGTTTGATTGCTTTTTCCATCCCTCCTGAAGTGGATTTGACTGGGTCATTACACGAGTCGCTCTATATCCTACCTTCATACAACATTGTCACGACAGCCCAACCATCAGAGGAGAGCAGAGTAATCGTTTCAGGGCACGATTTCGCAAGGAACAACACGGATGAGAATGGTTTATCTTCGTGATGGTGATTAAATATCCCCGACAGTGTAGTCGCTAGGTCATGTAAAAGAATTACGTCAAACTGAAATGTTACTCATAGGGATTTGTTATTTTTCGGTTGAATTAAATCAGTTCATTGGGTAGTGTTGCCGTTTGAAGGACAACTACTATTGAAATATTTTAACAAAACGGAACTGAGAACACATTACCATAATGTCATCATCCGAGGCTTTCATGGATTTTCTTTTTACTGTAAACTGATGGTTGATACTGAACCATAAAAGGATGAATCTCCACTTAGTCTAGATACCTTCGGTCCACTGAGTTTAGACACTTATAAATCGTTTTTGAAATGATCCAAATGTTAAAATTTGTTGACTCAGGCGGGAAGCAAATCCAGTCATGATTGTCACCCACGACTTAGTACCCGTATTCTCTACCAGCTGAGTTACGAGACCACGGGGGTGAAGCTCTTCTGGCTTTTCGGGCATGGATCATTTCAAAAATTTGTCAAATCTGTCAAACCCCAGTACGTAATTTACAAACCATTCACAAACACGTCCTAGTTAGCAGTCAACCAGTTCAACTCCAATCCAGTACCGGTTCGTTTTCACTATGGCTGAACGATTGGGGGTATCTCGAATTGTATCGATGTGAAATTTATCTCATGGAGACCACAACGAGCTCGCTTCAGGACCTGCTACCTTTCCGTGGGAAACCAGAACAAAACCAGGCCCGTACTTTAATGTAGTTTTTTCGTGTCTCATAGACATACAGTGCAGTAAAGCCCCTCAGTAAGGAACTCCTGAATAGGGGACATCCTCGATATACGGGTATTTTTCAATTTCCCATCAGTATCGCCATAAGGCCTAAGAGTACACCACGCTTAACCGAAGAAGGGACAGACTACGATGTCCCTTGGGACCTAAAGACTTATTTACGAGGAACACTGTACCTAGTTGTGGCTATTTTGTTTCGCATAGTCACAAACACTATTCATCTTGTGTGCCTGAATATTCAATGAAACTGATCCCAAGCAAATATATTATCGGTTTACTAACAGTGTGTAAGCACATACCGTAATATTGCGTGCTTTCTCATTTTATGAAGGGTCAGATGATCGATCGACTGACACTGGTCACGTACAGCCACCAAATTTAAACAGCTCATATTCTGAGACATTACGTAGTAATCTGAACCTCCAACAGACAAACGACTTGTGGGTACACCATGGGGGTTTACCGTGAACAATACCACCGAGATACAATCCTTTGTCATAGAGGGCCTAAAAATGAAAAATGTCCAAGTGAGAACAGGTCAACAGTAAACCGAAAAACATATTACTCATAACGCATATCGGTCAGACAAGGTTGGCACTGGTGAGATGAACCACAAAAAGAGGTCTGTTCTCACTCTGGACGGAAAAATTAGAGTTATTCGAATGAAGGAAAGCGATTCATCAACATGACTTACTGAGAAAGTAGTTACGCGTCAGCAGTTGTCAAATCCATAACATTCGACTGAGAAGGATGGAATCAGGAACCTATGGAAAATTAAAGCTATGGGTAAGATGAGGTTCCCGTTTACTACCTAATGATGTTCTAAGATGATGCGGCTGTCTGCTGTGAAGAGTAAGCTATGGTGCAAATGCAGGAAGTCAACCGTGGTGATAAATGTGACAAACAAGTGGGAGACGTTGATGCTCCCTCTGCAATACTCACACAGTAAATCCGGTTTACGGATGGTATATGGTTGTACGCAAAGTACTTTGACTTAAATTATTTGCCGAGCATTACGCAGCAGAACGGCAGTTCCAACAGCAATTTATCCAACGTCCGCGAACAGCAAACATTCCTTCCGTAATAATACAAATATTCTTTTTGTATCATAAGAGGTGGATTTATGAAAATTCCCAATTATATTCACTGTTATCTCTGGATGAGTTCGCGAAACACGTAGGAAAGGGACACCTCAAACTTAAAGACATTCTGGTCTTTCCGGTGAGTGTGCGGTTGAGCACACCGTTTTTCTCTGACAGGAAGCTTATTGCTCATTGCTCTCCCTCCCGGAAGTGAGCTACTGTGAGCAAACACGTTTTTATGCATTAGGCTGAGCTGTGGAGAAATTCCTAATCCATTTCTCAGGTTAATAAAACTGGAAATGAAGCTATCAGTGTCGTTGGAAATGAATTAACTTTGGCAGCAAAATCTTTTCAGTTAAATGTTTATGTGTCACAACCGAGATCGGTTCGGAGTGTATCGAAAAATCGATGCTCCATGTGAAATGTTATGGTAAAATTTTGTTGCTCATTAAAAAAGTGTAGTCGAAATCGTTGGTAGGTTGTCGACGTTTCGGTCACCGCGGGTAACCTTTTTCAAGACTGACTTTACAACCGGTTGTAAAGCCATTCTTGAAAAAGGTTACCCGCGGTGACCGAACCGTCAATAACCTACCAACGATTTCGACTACGTTGCGTTATTAAATAAAAAAATTTTGCCTTGAGTGTTTATGGTTCGGTAACACAACTTTGTCCGAAAAGGTGATAGTCAGTCGCGGTAACCGGAAATTCGACTGACCACCACCTTTTCCGAAAACGCTGTTACTGGACAATAAACACTTACTAAAAATATTCCACAGGAAGCATCGTTTTTTCGATGCACTCCGAACGGAACTGGCATCTGATACAGTAAAATCATTTCACCCGCGCCCAATATTTCACTTAGAAACGCATGTAGTTTACCAATTTTGAAGTGAATTCGTACCTACTTTGAGTACTTCCAAACTTATCCCCTTCGATTATGAATGGGCATTCATATCATTTGAAAGTTAATCGTTTCATGGTTTATGATGAAATATGCACTAAAGTGATTAAGTTTTTCAAAGTTACCGTAATTCTATACCTTTTTTCAAGTACAGATGTTTTGTCATGCGACTGACTATTAAGCACTGTCAACCAGGTATCAACGCACTGGATTCCTTTGGAAAATTAAAGTGCAATTTTCCGCACCATCGATCTGGTTGTCAACGCAATGACCGAATCGCCAACATCTGTACTGCTATCCCAGTTCAAACCATTTTGTCTGGCACTGTATGGTAGAGAAAAAAACAAATCCACCTTCTCTATTACCCTTGCCGTTTTCCTAAACCTGTCGACTGAGGGATATGCATTATTAGGTTTGAAAATATTCAGTTATTTATGAAATCTGATGGTATACATAAGTACGTCTTTCGGGACGACAGCATCCGAGTCTAACAAATACAAGGTCGCAATATGTTTCCCCTTCTGATGTAATCTAGACATGATTGTTTGAAATGCAAGCTGAAATCCTCCAGTCGAAAAAGGAGAACTAGAATAGCAGAAAAAATGACATTTCAGTGAAAGTTAACTAATATTATCGCTGCGAAACTTGAAAGAGAAGGTAGAGTTGGTTGTTGCAGACATACAAAAAAAGAATACCATCTCATCACTACAGTCATATTATCTTAATAGAGATTAGTTCGAAAATGCAGCATATTCCGTGATGGATTTCATGTCTGAAATTTCTTCTCAGACATAGTAAATGGTAACTAATTGTTTTTGCGGGTGAGTTTCTGTCGAATTATTCTAGACAGCTTTACCTGTATTAGTGGGTAGAAAAAAACTGGTTTAGATTTGGATTTTTCAACACTTCAACACTAAGGTATTCTTTCTATTGTGCTTCTGAACATTTTCTTAAATCTGCCTCGTTGAATAGTTCTGCTCGCTGAATTGTACTAGACTCTTCGTAACAGACGACGTGCTTTTGTGAATTACATATTGTGCGGTGATCCACCATGCAATAGGCCTCTGAAGTCAGCCGGAAGAAATCTACAACTCTAACCCTAGACCTTTTGGTTGACCGAAAATTTAGCTCTGATATACTTTGACGTTGTAGATATTTGCAAACATTTGTGTGGTGATTTCATATGATTCATTCAACATAATCCATCCAGTCCAAGACAAAGTATGTTACATCTGAGATGGGATCGATAATAAAAGGTCGATTTTCGCATAACAAACATCATGCGAATATGGTTTCTTGCACCTCAGTTTTGATTGCGTTACGTACTCATCTATTTTGACAGTCACACATTCGGTCTAACTCTGTCATCCAACAACTTTCAATACATTCTTTATGACTATCCAGAGCGCCTGCAGTTCAACTGCTGTTTGCCTACGTACTTCTGTACACTTTTACCGCCTAAGAAAAATGCCGTAATTTGTATGCTGGAAGCCTAATACATTTCACGGTCAGTCAGAGTGTCTTCTGATTTCATTTCAAGTAGTTGGGTAATTGTAATTAGCATTAGGCATCACAGGTGAATGGGTTATCGATACACAGGCTGAAAATTTGGGAGTGGCCAGTTGTATCCAGATAAACATCAAACCCGTTTGTTTGGGTGTAAACATGGTAGACAATAAAACAATTCAATCGTTATAATTAGGAAAACACTCTCGGATATTAGTCTCACTCGTTGAGGACACAAGAAATCCCTATTTATTGGTATCTGAGGTAATCAATGTGTCTTCCGCTTTGACTTTCAAGTACCCATCCGTTTTACTTGGATATTCCGAGGGGTGATAGCTCACTCCAATAGCAACACGCATCAATGGCTACAGGATGATTTATATTTGTATTTACCAGCTACAGTTATTAAGTCACGGAAATAAAACGCGACAAAGTCTGAAAGTTATTCTAAAGAGATTTTTGACCAACCTTACAAAATTACTTCACCATTTACAAAACGATGATATACTTCCACATCAGCCGTAAGAAGACACAGTCTTCATCCAGATTGCCTCGTATTATTTTTCTTTCTGTTGCACATATTGAGGAAGCTGTTGAAATTTACCTAAAAAGCCTATACTGATGAGAACACTAAAGCGAAGGAGTGAGATAAATAAGAGTTTATCATTCAGGCTCATCTAACGCCACATGTTGAACATTACGTTCCAACATTTGGCGTCCGAATCGTCTGGTTATCCCTTGCTAATAATAACAGCAAAAAAGTACTTCCATTTTTCTAGGGGTATTTGCTCATTTGTTATCACAACAGATAGTATTGCCCGATGGCACAACAGATAATTTGCTTTTCCAAAACCCACTTTGTTATACTTCCGAAAGGACGGCAAATATTTTCGTTTCTTCCTTGATTCAATCTGTGGCACGGAGAATACATGTGCATTCAATCAGGGTATATTCTTTTAATTCCTGTTGTATTTTAGCAAGCAGTGAACACATATCATCGTGCAGATTTTGAACACTCCCAAAAGGTTTGTGCAATTATAAAAATGTTCTTCTCAAAGTGATGTGAATGGTCTTCCGTCATCCAACACCCGACTTTCACATGAAGTTATTCTGAACTAGACACAACTTTGCAGATTTAGAAACAAACTTTCATTGGTAACAAGGTCTGGTTGCCAAATAGTTGCGACATGTTGGTTTGTGGGAAAAGATTTGACTCGGTCCATTGATCTTTCCTTTCATGCTGCAGATCTTCTGACTACATATCCACAGGCCGGGAACTTCTACGTACCACCTTACTTTGTTTAGATTCCCCACAAAAGCAGACTACGGTTGAGCCATCTAACCAGCCGGAAGCGAACACCGTGATGCTTATTTGCGGTTTCTGATCCTGTTAAAAAATGAATTCCATGTAACATTGACCAGGCTGTCATTCTGAGATATAAAGTGCTTTTCTAATTTGAAGTGAGCGATTTGAAAAAGACTAACTTGTTGGTTTTCTAAGGAAGTGCATCATAAAACCAAAACAATAAGCGAGCATGATTACCCAAAAATTCCGTGCCAATTTGTCACACATTCGTTTGATGGGACTGAAAAGCCTGCTTTCCTAGCCAAACGTACGCGATTGTGATGTTTTCGGTTCGTTAACTGATTCGGGCACTTACGTTGTAAACATTTTGTTCCCATCTCGGTTGAATTACAATACTGCAGCAAACTAAGAACATGTTTATAGCTTTCAGTTTTTACATTCACTGGATGCTTCGGCTTGTTGCTGCCAGTATGTGACAAAAAATTATTCAAGACTAATGATACAGTTAACCAGTATGATATATTCCACGGGAATAATTGTATACCGTCTTCTATTGACAGTTGCATTTGAAATTTTCCAAGAGTAACCTGTTGTAGGAAGGCTGTGCAAAAAGATACGATTGCTTCATCTACTCCAGAGGACTCATTTCTGAGACATGTTTTTAATGTTTGAGTAAAGCTGGGTTCAAACCTTTATCCGCCTTTCTGATTCTCCCTTTTGATCTACCGAATCATCTCGGAAAACTTCTCCGAGCTAAAAGAAACTGAAGAGGTATTTTACCAGAAGATTTTGTAAATTTTTACTTGCTGCTAAATGATTTTTTCTGTTATGTAGATTGGGCTAAGTTGGATTCGCATCAAGACAACAAGTATGTTCATTTTCACTTTTGAAGTGAATATACGAAGAAGCCCACTAGCCATGTAATTTCCAATGATTTTGAATATTGGTTTTGCTTGTGGCTCAGGCTGATGGTTTGTAATGGTTGGTGATAGCTAAGCATGGCGTTTATTTTGCTAACGTTTCATCGCCCGTGGATGAAGATATGATCACTGCGCACTGATAACGTCACCTCGACTGGCGATCAAACGTTTGCAATCTAAACGCCAAGCTCAGCTATCACCAACCGATACTAGCCACGTGGTATAGTGTGTATGTGATAAAGGTGTTTTGTTGCATGACTCAGGTGCTAGCTTTGAAACTTTAGATCTGCAGTGTTTGTCAGAACAAAATGAATTAATTTCCCGTGACGTACGTCGTTTTCGTTACAATGATCATTGTACAGAAAATGACCGAAAATTTGAAGCTGATACTACGAGAAGGTAAGGAAATAAGAAATCGAAATTTTGACTCAATTCTTGAATAGTCAGGTGGCCAGCAAACTATTACTTCATACCAGTTAGCTATGAATTTACCCTTGAATACTTCTGAGAGCAAACATTCTATCTTTTATGCATTTCTAAGTTTTAAAGTTTTACATTCACTTAATAACACTTTGTCTTCAATCGATCTACTTTGGTTGTTCACTCTTCTTCAAATGGAAGAAAACACAGTCGTTTTTGGGATCCACGTGAAAAAGCAGGAAAGTGGTAATAACTTGAATCACCTAATAGGCTACCACTCCTAACGAAAGCCGTAAATTTCTGTCCCACACATTATTATTCGTTTACATAAACACTGAAAAATTTCGTTGTCTTATTCGAACAGACAAGCCTGCTTAGTATAAATCTATCGGTTCCGGAGGACGGCACTTACAAACAAACATCCACACTAGTTTGAAAGCAAGATCTATCATGACCGTAGATCAACTCCAGACTAAAGTTGCCTTCAGGTTATACTCTTCGTATAGTGTGGAACTTCAAGCAGGCGTACTAAGTTTTCGTTTTTACTCTAATTATATTTGTCTTCGCCAATCCGCAAGGCATACCTAAAGTACTTTGGAATGACCACATTACTAGTCGGAACAGGTCATTTTGGCTCAAATCGAATAAACCGTGAACTTGATTACTGTCATTTCGTTGAACTTATTTTGCTTTTGACTTTGGCAACCAATTTCCGGACAAATCCTCGGGGAAAAGACCAGATGAGGCGAGAAGGCCAAACTAACATTTGATAACGATTTACAAGGGATTATCGCCTACTGATAAGGTAACTTTCGGCGTTTTTTTATTATTCTGATTCAGATAAGAACAATTTCGAACATTTTCATGAATGGGATATTTCCGTTAGCGCAATTGTGAGTCATTGCCCTGTCTTCAAAGGATAGAACCTTTGCCTCACTTGTCAGAGTGAAGCGTGAGTAGACGTTCATCTAAGGATACCCAAACTATTTGTAGTATGGAGACATTTTCAGTGCACATTTTTAATAAAATATACCAAATCAATTCACAGTGTGATTCGCTAAACAATTAAAGTCCACGTAGACACGTTGGTGTGCATCCTGGAAACGACGAAAACGAAACGTGAATTTTCTTTCAGGTAACTTATGTAACATGATGACTTATGTAAACATTTCGCCACTCTACTGACGCTCAATTGAACAATCTGAACCATTCCGAAGAGTCTTGCAAAAGTGTTGGCATAAAGAAATCGGGAACATTAAGTGACCTCAAGCCGGCTTTCTGATAACATCACCTTGGCCCTCCAAGGAAATCAAAGTACCGTTCTCAGTGACCCGAAAGATGAGAAGCAGATGCTAGCCAAGTCGGTCTTTCTTTTTTTCCACACTACACAAGATCCACCATGCAAATTGCGAAAAGTAAGTACTCTCAGTCTCACTTTGCCTCTCGTATTTTCTTCCTTCCCGACTGACCTTATGTTGGTATTTCACTTTGTGACCACACGCTACTGATCGGCCATTCTCCGACATAAATGAGCAAAACTGAGGGTGTTACTTCTGTTGGCTGTTTTTGTGTCCTAAATCAACTTTATCCCATTTTCCTCTATCTTCTACGTATAAGACAAGAGGAACTTTGTAATAGCTGATGCGAAAAGAACCCACACGTGTATAATCTAACAGTACTCAATTGAAAATAAGATGTCATCCTGGTTGTTAGTCTCTTGCTTTCATATTACAATTCCTTAGTTAGGTTTTGTCACGGAATAAAAATAATAAGTAGCTCAGTTCTCCACGGAGCATGATGAATCATATTATACAAATCTAATCGCCTACTACTCAATTGCAAATATATGATAGTTTGAGATTTTTATGGTGTAATGGTTGAAACAGTTCAAGTAAGAGCATATATGTTTGAAATTGAATCAGGAAAACTGATATGTCATTGAAAAACATTGTTGAACCAGCTAACTGAAATGTACCAAAGTTTTCATCTGCTATAGAGTTTCCAAAACGAATGCTGGCTTTCTTTGCTGGCTAGAAACACTAAACACATTTCCACAAATCATTACTTATAAATACGAAATGTATATGGGTTTTCATTTCGTGACCTATATCACCTAGAAACTACCAAAGCTTCCAAGAGGACTCGCTTTGAAAACCATAACTGAGTTTTAAAATATATCCCGGCACACTGTAATTCATGACTTTCTGCTACGCTTTTCCATCAATAACCAGTTCGAGATATGGAACAGCCTAACTTCTGTGAGAAAATCTCATAGTTCTGTTCACATGTTACAAGAGTGCGATTCGCCAAAAGAGTATTGTTTTAGCTGAAGCGAGGGATCGCTGTAAAGATGATCGTGGTGATCTATGTCCGAGCGCGTTACATTGTTCACAAACCGGAGTCTATCCCCTTAACAGTAAGTTTTTTCTAAAACCATTGCACTGATTTTCGGACTTCTACTATCTTCATGGTACTAGAAACTGTTATGCTTTCTGCATGTGGTTGCCTCCAAAATACTGGATTCCTCGATTTATGTCGTGTTTGTATTCCGCAGTCGTTTCTTTGCTTTTTATCATGTAGTGATATTTTCCGTTCCAGTAGGACATAAGCTTAAATGCAATATGACCTTGAATTGGTCAATATTTTCTTCCGACAGTCCAGTCCGAAAGCACTAATAATTTGGGTTTCGGGTTTTTTTGTTATTTTATTCCACTGTAATCAATAACCATGTGCTCTTTCAGATCGGCAGAAAACCTAGTTAAAACAAACAAATGCTTTACAAAACGGTCTGATTTAAAAACGGTCATTCTGTGACGAAAACACCCAGAACGGACAAGCTCGTATTGTGTTTGCGCCACTTTTCACCACTTACAAATCGCAGTGATTGCGCGTGAAATATAAAAGATGAAATGTGTCGTATGGCTTATTTTTCTAACCATATTGAGTACTCATTTACTGTTAACCTGGTATCACCCTCAACTTTATTGAAGAGAATTTTTTTCGGCCTTGCTTTGGCTCACTGTCACGATCAACAAAATTTCTGTAACGATTAGTGAGGAAAATTATTCATCGTTTCCCTGTCGTGTAGCTTTTATCTAATGGATACCAAACCTATGTGCATGCCGATTTATTCACCTGCATTTTTTATCAATATATCGTCAACAAGCGGTAGTGTTCACATGGTTGGAAAAATCTTCTTTTCATTTTCATGACTGTAGTTTTGTCAAAGGTAAAAAATAGCATTTGCAGCGTGATCCTTACCTTCCATCTTCTTCGGTTAGGTGTTACTTATTCCCATTTGTGACTACTGATTCTGAACCCCGTACTCGGGTCGGATGGCTGTAAGAGCAACAAGTTTCCTTCCGTTCACTAATAAGTTTGGCATGTTTTAGCTTCATATGGTTTGATAATCTACTTTTCGGGGCCAAGTTTGTCATTGCCCTTCTCAATACCGTAGGATCTTGGGGACACGTGATTTGCATTGGCCATTTTACTCGTACGGAATCGTGCAGCAGAAATCAGATAATTGATGTTATTTAATTCGTGTGGGTCAGTAACAGAACCGAAAATTACAGTATACACGATACCTTATCGTCATGCTCAAATTGTCCACAACATTTACCCGAATAATCTAACCCCGCAAACATATCGTGCTCGATTGGTTCAGTTTAAAATCACCAGAGTTGGTCCAATATTTGATATGTTTTCACGTTAATGTTTATCATGCTTTCAGACAGAACAATCCAAAGCACTTTTCTATGTATACGGTGGAAATTCTACCTGCATTTTCCACATCCACAAGTCCAAAGCCACAAGCCGGAACCGAGCTGGAGATTTTCCCTTTTCACCGGGCAGATGTTGTACCAACTGAGTTATCTCGGCAGGGCCAGACAAGTGGGAATAACACAAGGGAATATCCAATGAAATTAAAATTTCGTTCACAATTTTGTGCCAACATAGAAAAAACTGATTTCTTGATTTACAAGTTTAACCAGGGTAAACGTTCATATATATTACAGCAAGACTCACATATCTAACTTTACTCAATGGAATAAGTCCAGAACCAGAGTATGAACTGGACAAACATTTGAGTATTGCACTTGTGATAACACTTAAATATAGACTAAAGTGATAAACAGAATGGCTATAAATATTTATTTACTTCCTTTGTTCTTTTTCCTTTCCATTTTTATTATTGGTGCAATGCTTCACGAAGGAGGTCCCGGCCAGTGACGGACTGTCCATTAGGAGAAGTGACTGGTGGTGGTAGCGCGGGGATTTGAACCTGTGAAAGAGCCATCTAAAACGCACCATAGTGAACGCTTGACGGCAGCCGGTTACTTTCTTGGGAATATCGACGAAAATGTGTTTCTACCACCTTCTGACAGAACGGCTCTGCTTGGTATTGTTCAGTGGTCATTCAGCATATCCACAAATACCATTCCTACGATCAGAACAATAGTTACATAACTGATCGATTTCCGTTGCAATAACCGAAAGTTGAATTAGTCTTTTTCCGGATATTAACTCGAATGGAAAAAGTGGCAACAAGGAATTGCGCAGTTGACAATAGGAAAGGTTTTACTGCAACTTCGAAGGCGCCTACTAATGTCAGAATGTAAAACAATGAAACATCTGTTATAGCCGCTAACTTCTTAAAGGTACAAAAATCATAGTTATATCAAGACAAAGCTTGTTAATAATGAACAAATTACAATGGCTCAGCTCAATACGACCACCAGATTGCAAGCTTTTCGGCACCTCTGGTGTTTTGAGTGAAGAATACACTTTTGATCTATTTGTGCTTGTTCACTCAATCTACGTAGCACCCATAGACAAACAGGTAAAACTGATTTGGTCTGATGTAACATGCAAGCTTTTAACTTGGAAAGAGGAGCCTATCTTTTCTTAGCCGTTGTAAACAAAAACCGGTTTCAATGTGGTATGGGTTCGCTTGATGGAAGAGCTTAGATGATGCATTAACAACCTACTTACATCTTCCTTCTTAAATGAAGACTCTGCGGAAACCTTACTCTACGGTTTGTATTCCTATCGAGTTATTGTGGAAGACTAAGTGCTATGATATTTACGAATGGACGTAGATAACTGTTCGCGACAAAAGCATGCTTTTTTGCCTGCATTTCATCTCCTAGGTTATCAGGTGTTCAGTTTTTACTTGTATTTTGAAAAGAATTTTCCTCCTGTTGTCCGTTATAAGGAACGAGGAAGAAGTCAACAATTTGCGCAGATCAACGCGTACTTGTGTGTCGATGAAAAAAACCGGCTTACTTTTTGAAGTATTTTGGCATCGATGAAGAAAGATTAGATCTTGCTTTCAAACTCTACAGTGAGGCTTTTTTTTGACGCACCTTAGAATAAATCCATAGCACCTGATTCAGAGTCCTCTTTAAAACGGTCACCCCAGGAGCGCTTGGAAGGCAAGGTTTTGGAAAGATCGTCGCAGAGTTTGCGCTCTGAGCTTGCCAAAAAAATAAATCCGTAAACAATAGCAGCAATTACTTTGATGTGTTTACCACTGCCAAGTTTGATTTCTCTTGAAGACAGTAGTCTCGTTATTAATACCCATTATTAGGACATCTGAAACCGTCCTGTGGGTGTACTTAGGAACTCGTCCAAAGACGAACCCTGGTTGTTCCTGTCGTTCTTTGTACGGGCTTTCCAAATGTGTGTATGCTTCGACAAGTACTGTCAAAAATCGAACGAAAGTTTTGTTTTTCTAACTAAAATATCCTCAACACAAAACGCTACAAAATGATGCAAACATTTTGTCATTGTGAAGAAACTGCTTCAACATATTCGGCTGAAATTTAGAAAGTGGACATCATAATCAAAGCGGAGTCCACATTGGGCAAACTTTTTTAACCCAAACCCGTGAAGTTTCCAACATTCCGCTGCTAAACGGGTAAATAACAAGTAAATGAGCTTGTTCATTGCAATCACATTGATATTCCCATTGTAGGCATACCCTGAGGTATAATATGGTAGCAAAGTAGTCCTCTGAGAAGAACTTATAAAAATGACAGACTGGAAAACTTATTATTTTCAGTTTCTTGATTTGCTTTTGTTCGCAGTGTCATAGATAATACTCCTCCAAATAGTATGGTCGTAAGTTACTACACCTCATATCAGTCATTGTAGTGAGTTGCACGATAAAAAATTAGTGAAATGGGATAATCCTCAAATTACCTAACATGCATACCGTTATTTGTGAGACCCTAAGACTCATCGTACGATGTGAAAGTAAACTGAAAACTGCGGAATAAGCCCATCATAGTATTCAAAACCCGAATTTTAGGCGAACATGTCTTCGGTGATTTCATTCTCAAGCCATTGCAATCACATTTATATGAAAATGACTTATTAGGAAGAGTTGGAAAAAGTCTTACTAAGTCAGTACGGAGAATTGAGGGTGAAGAAGGACGGAAACCCGTGGGAATGGCCAGATTATGTAACCGGTGCTAATTAGCTTACGTCGCCGCTGCGCCCGGCTGTGTAACACAGATGAGTGTTGGCCATGGGAGTTGTAGCGCTTGGACTAACTTACGCTGCGCGCAAAGCTCAAGCTTCGAGAGGCGGATGATAATTGCCTCGGCAGTTGCTAGTATTCGGAGCCTAATTGCTCTTGACACGTGTTGTGGGACCCAGTAGATGACTTTGAAGGCGGACTGGATGTCGATTGAAGGCCTAGTTTCCAACAAGCGCGAGACGAATAAACTTGATACTTCTCCATAGCCTCCGTGTCTAAGCCATCGTGGATGATGCTCCTAATGCATTTTGCTAGCTGTCTTGCCGTTCGACTTATGTAATTAGCACCACAGGTGCACCTGAATTGATAGATGATCATGGATGAGGTAAACAAAGTCAGCTTATCTTTATTTTCAAACCAGATTGTTGGTAGCGTGAAAAACACGCATCTGATCTCGGCAACGTTGAAGGTGGACTTAACCGTGGCACTCAAGATTTCACAGACTTTATCGACTGCGACATCTCACTTGAAGGGGAGTCGGATGAATAATACTTTCTTTTCTGCCAGTGGGATTCCCACTGGTTTTATCAGTTTAGTCCAGTTTCTTTGGATAAATTTCTCAGGATAACCATTGCTAAGTAGCGTCTTCCTTATGTGCGATAGCTCGGCCTCCAGAGTATCTGCAGTGCAGATATGTTTCGCCCTGTGTAGAATACAGCGTATCAGATTACGTTTGTAGCCAAGTGGCACAAAACCGTAAAAGTTTGTGTACTGGCCGTTACAGGTCGCTTTCCGATACACCTTCCTCTGGATCGAGCCATCAGGTCGTCTGGTTAAGTGTACATCAGGAAACGGTAAGCAATTTTCTTCTTCCACCTCGGTGGTGAACCTGATTGTGGAGGGCGTAGTGTTGAATTCGCGTGATATACTATCTAAATTGGTTTGCGCATCTGCTGTGCAAAATATATCATCCACATATCAAAAGTAGTGTCCAATAGACTTATTGTTCTGCGTAATGCTTGAGTTTCCAGTTTTGCCATGAAAATGTCAGCAAGAAGCGGTCCTAGAGGTGAGCCCATAGCAACCTCATCCTTCTGGCGATAATACGTGTTGTTGAACACAAACTGTACATTCAAAGTGCATTGAAGAATTAGTTCTCTTGGATTGACCGTTGGAAATCCTACGGATATTGCTTCTTCATCAACAAATGAACAAATAACGTCTACTGTTTAAATCAAAGGTACATCAGTGAACGAAGAAATCACATCTAAAGAGAACATTTGCTTTCCTGACAAGTTCATATCACAAATAACTTCAATAAAGTGGAACGTGTCACGTCGCAAGTGAAAGAAGTGGACCCCCTTATTGGGCGTATTTCGCTGTCTTTTGATTAGGCAGCTCTCTTTGTCCCTTCCTTATTGTTAGCGGAAGGTAAGAATTTATGCACTAATACTCTGTCCGGGTGTATTTAGTGCTAGTTAGCCGTTCTTCTGCGTCGAAACCCATAAAACGTGGTTTTTCAAGTCCTTTTTTTGGTTCATTGCCCACCTCTTCTTGATATAATACCATTTCCACTTGAATTCTCTTTCACGAAAGGGTTTGGAACGAAAATCTTTCACGAAAAAATCCACAAAATGCTTTATCATGATATAATCACTTACTTACTTACCAGCTTGGTGAAAATTTCCTTTCATAAATAAGCATTTCTCCATCTTTGAGAAAAAAAAATCAGACTTTTAACAGATTACACTTATTTGGCCTAGTTTTGAAGGTCAATCTTCACAAAAATATCAACAGGTTTCCTCGTGTGCTTATCATCGTTCGTGGAATTACTATAAAGCCACTAGATGATACAGTTCTTTCCAAAATTTATTTGCGTTGCTCTTGATTCTTTGTTATAAGCAAAGATATAGTCGATACTTGCACAAATAGGATTGTTCCTGGTAGAAACATTATTTATGCTTCCATGGTGAAAATGGCATGCTATGAATTTCACTTTCACGACTGTAAAGATTATTCATATTAGAACTACCACTGAATTTCGTCTGCAAATCGTCGGTCAAAATAGTCTAGTTACCCCACAGTCGCGCTGTTTAAACTTCTCTGGGAGGATTGCAAAGCCTAAGTAAATAGTATTCTGTCACAGAGGGTTCTAAATTTCCAACAGATTTTAGTGCCATACACGAAAAATATTACCAACTTGAGACTCATATTGAAGGAAATATTTTTTTCCTTCGAATTTTGACAGCTCTTGTGCTCTTAGAATAGGGCATATTCAAAAAGAATCATCTTTTTATATTGCATTAACAAGCTCTGTGTTCTATGGACAGTATGATGACTGTTTTTCAAACATTGAGGAAAATTATTCATCTAATTAATTCCTCTTGTTTTTGTATTAGTTGCACATGCAACCATTTCTGTGAACAATTCCCTGTTCGTGTAGCTTATCTTAAACTCTTTGTGGCTTCCTTGAAAATAGAATTCCAAATAGCACAGCCTGACGATTTACCTACAAATTAGTGAGATCAAGTAATGATAACCAGTGTGATATTTATCGAAAAACACACGGCTTATATGAGGATACCTTTCTAAAAAGTCGATTTACAGAACCACGTAGACGGAAGCATTGGCTGAACTCTGTTCTTTATGGCAGACCTGTGGTAATCTACGTCACTATCTAAATCAAAGTTTTGTGGCTTGTTTTCATGAAGTGGATGTCAATTGAGAAAGTACTGTTCCGCATTTCTAAAGGGGACTAAAGTACTTCACATAATACCTTAAAAACGAGTATAGTATCACGAAAGTTATTGCAGCATTATTATGTATTATCTCCTCCACAATACAATTCGGCATATGAGGGATATTCCGTCTTCCTTATCCTGGTTGTCTTTCAAATTCAACGGATGGGTTAACGGAAAAATCCTGCCGTAGGTGATCAAATTACAAGTTAGTTCACTGCGGCGGATGCAATATGCGAATTTAATTTACCCATCTAAATAGTATGATCCACACGTGAAATCTACGAATCCGTGAGATTTGGTCTCGTAGCTCACACACACACACACACACACACACACACACACACACACACACACACACACAGGGTTGTAAATCGTGGGTGGTGTTTATCTAGTATTCGGTTTTCGCCAAGTCAACGCATATTCTCGTCTAGATTAGTCAAACAGTTGGGCAGAGAATTAGGTGAAATCTGTTCCCAGTGATTGTACTTGATTAGCACTGCTTCAAAAGGGTCTACTTTCAAATCACATGAATTCCGGTTCAGAACGGAGAACGACATTGCGTCTCTGCGTTAGAATAAAGGTAGAGTAAAATCCAGACTTCAATAAGTCTTGAGACTAAATTGGGAAAGTAATGGCAGACTGTTTTTTCCTTCCTTGGGCAAGCGGCTCTAAACGACACGTCTTCTCTCCACTTATCATTAATCACTATTATCAAAGGAGGTGCGTATAGTAACTGATGGCCACTACTGTGCTAGAATTTTCCCACTGAAGACTTTTATCCTGTCAGTATAAGTCCCTTTTCTTCTCTAACGTTATTACAGAAGGAGAGAATAAGCTACAATAGCCAGCCACTTCTTTTCATCAAAGCTCATCCGGGAGAACTGATCAACTTAATTTTGGAGGTATTTTTGTAATATCTAAAAAGGCAGCAGTTCAAACATAATTACTGCAATAAGCATAAAATTACTTCGAAGAGGTCCATATTATTCTATTGACTTGAGAATTTCAGACCCTTATTGTAATCAGTCTTTCAAGGAGCGTTTTTCTAGGGGCCTCTCTTTTTTGAAGTCATCTTTGTGCTCATTGGTTAGTCGGGATACTTACGGCCACCTATATCATTTACTTACGACTGCGATGAAGGTCAAGTGCATGCGAATGAGCACGTTCGATATGCCCAGCCTGAATCTATAAATCAAAGGTCATAGAGTACTATTCTGTGTGAGAAAACATTTTTCAAGAATCTGATTAATGAACTGCCAATAAACTGATTCGTCCTGATGCAATTTGGAGTAAACCACTTTGATGAAAATTTGCAGTTTGCTCACACCCATACTCCCGTATTCCGATAAATGAGGACGAATAAAATGACTGAGGAATTTTTCGGTTTATCTTATTCCTGACCGATGGGGTTCAAGTGGCTCAGAGCGCTAACTTTCCACCGGGAGGGTCAGAGGTTCGGATCCCGTCACCACGAGTCACTTTGATGGTAGACATGAGTCTTCTGTGGTCCGGCTTGTCACTACGTCTAACTTATTGAGATCTTGTGCGGTTCTCTATTTCAATGCTTAGAATCTGATTTTCTACTTCCCCCAATAGTGCAGCGGGCTTTCAAAGTTATGGGGTAAATCCCCTTCCACGGCACTCAGGTGCAAGCATGTAATGAAAAACATTTGTTCTGTAGAAAACACAGATAATCACTGCGTTGATCCAGTCCTGTTTTATCGAGATCTATATTTGTGAGATCATGTGGTGACATTGTTTTGAAAAGCTTCGATAGGTTACGGGAAATTATACCTCTTTTAGCGGTTTATTCGAAATTATTCAAATGGCAGAAGTAAACGAGGCTCGTTGTGTACATATTGCTCGAGGGGAACCGGTTGAATCGGTACCTCGAGGTAATCCAGACGGAACAAGTAGCTTGAATTCGCAAGTACATGAAGTGGGAAAATTTATCAGCTGATCACGCTGCACTTATGTTTAGGGTTTTTTGGAGTATCTACTGTGACTCTGTTCGGCTATGTTTAGCCAAGCAGAAACGTTGATAAGACACAAATCCACCATATGTTGGTATCAGTGGACATCTGCCTTCAAAACCGGGTCCCAGAATCATTGGCAAAATTTTTATTTAAGTCTCATCCTGCTGAAACTATGAAACAATTCGCACAATCAGACATGCCATTCCACGCCTAACTACGGGGATTTGTTCCTTTTACAGGGATCCACAAACGAAATGTACATAAAACAGCTGGCTGAATTTGAATTGTGAAGAGCTTGGATGATGAGTCCATTTTTACAAATACAAAGTGGTTCTTTGAAAGTTATTTTGTCGGTTAGTCAAGGGCAACCTTCAGAACAAGGACACTTAGTCCCAAGTTTCGATTTTCGATATAAGTAGTATGTTGTTGTACGTGGATGACGGGACAAAAACTTCCCTGAAAGCACATTACCGGTTTCGCGGGTATGGCCACTCATCAGGTATGCGTACCCGGTACTCTTCCGACCAATCATCCTTATGCTTGAGCACTCCACATAAGGTTCATCACCTCAACCTCATTTGTAGGAGAGTAGCGGGTGCGCATACGTGATGAGCTGCAGCAAACGCGAAACTGGTCGTGCTCTTCTGGGGAAATTTTGTCCTGTCATCCAGATGAAACAGCATACTAGGTACATTAGGCTGGGTGAATCTTCGTCAAGGTTTGGCCTACAAAAGATATGCTTTGGAGATTTCCAATAATAATATACTGGGTAGCTACGCCTAAATGCTATGAGGCTTCTCCAATTGTTTACCCTCTTTCAGATTCAGGAGCATTTGGTGAAAAGGACGAACAGATCATTGAATCTGTCTTTCTGACTGTATTCAAAACCTGTTGAGTTCACCTGATTCTAAAGAGAACAAATATGGAATAAAACAAAAAACTCACGTGAACTCTCAACCAGTATCATGTTTAAGCTTCCGTGAACTATAAAATCGGCTTAATAAGTGACATAGGGTTTTCGTCGCTCTGTATACCAACATGCATTCACGGGGGAAGGTTTTCGATTTTGAGCTACTTACGTCTATGTCTGTTCTTGTGTAATCCACTTAGGAGCCTAATCAAAGAACTTTTCGTGCAGTCGAAACCTTAATTTTCCTTCTTATTTCCTTTTGTAAATCACAAAATATCAAAAATCTACTGTGATTTGTTTCTGTCAAGCTTTTCGGTTGAGATGACTTAGTGAACTTTGATTGAAGTATCAAAACTTTTGAAATATGGTATGCATGTCATCATGTTATGTTGACTTTACTGATCCAGTCAAGTCATAGCAGGGTAAGATTCAGTGATCCGTGAACTCACGTGTTGCTGAGAACGGTAAGCTTATATGAGTAGTATGAAACTAAAATTTTGTATAATGTGATTCAACATGCAGTACCAACGCACAACTCACCATTGAAAAACAATGTTCTGCAGTTGATCGACCCACAGTCGTACAACCAGTGTTCGAATCCTAGTGGAGGCGCGGTGGATGTGCACTGCTGATATTTCCTAACACGGATCAGACAACGGTACAGTGTCTCCATGGATTTTGATGATGAGTTAAGCGTTGATACTACATGATGAGTCGTATTATTTAAAATACTGTAAGCCACTGAAGGAGAATTCAGTAGTGAACAGAAGAAATCCACCGGGTAGAATATGCACCTTGCTGTTTGGCTAGGCTATTTTAAGTTGCCGGGGGATTGTTTCAAAGTCAAACGAATATGTCATTGGAGGTGATAAGTTCACTCACTTTTCTAGCTTTAAAATGTGGCCTTTTTGGTGTTCATCCCGGGGTTACAGAAAGCTTTTGAATGCTTGCTAAGCTGTGATTCGTTTCCCAGTTAGGCGAATATTTTCTTAGAGACCCCACATTTTCCTTTTGAAGCAGATATGCAAACCACTCTAACAATAAAACGCTAACATACAAGTCGGTTTTGCACGTGCAAGTTCTTGGAGTTCTCCGGATACTACTGGATTTTCATAGTTTGAACTTTGATGAAGACTTGTGAGACTGGCGTACCTAAAAATAGTGATCTCAAGCTACCAACTCATCAAACCTTGAAAATAACCAGATGTAGGTTGACAACTACAGGTTGCCCATTTTTCCGCGTAGACGATCAGTCATTGAAATCCGATGATGAATCAGGAAGGCAAAGGTGAACACGAAGCAATGAAAGGCAGCTAGATTAGCCCATAATAAAATCTTCTGTTCTTGAATTTCCCAAACTACGCCCAGAATTTTTACTTTTTGTTCAGCTGTCAGCGAACTAATGACTCTGTCACCAAGGGTTAAACGATTCCTCGCATCACTGTCAATGCAAAGAGCAGCTGCTAATGACAGCTAAAAGCAAGGTCAAAAGTTTTGCCCTCACAGGTTTGTATCATTTCCCTGGACTTCTGCTTTTCAACGGCATCCACGTTTGTATAATGCTTCTCATGTCTATTCTCACGCAGACAGAAAGGTATTCCGTCGTACATAAGGTTGTCAAAGTCAAAGTGTCCCTTTTGCAAATAAGGTCAACTCTATCATGGAAAACAAAGTTGCCGCCCTATTCGAATGTACTTTATGTCATACATAACTAAGGAAAGGTTTCCTCCATAGAAACGGATCTGATTATCCACTTCATTTGGAGTACGAACTAATTTAAATTGCGTTGTGTTGGAACATTTTATAACACAAATCAGGAGGTAATCGCGAATGCGGAGATTGTACGGTGACCTTCAGTAATGACAGTGTAAGTGTAGTGAGCAGGCTGCTGAGAGCCCCATTGGTGTTTGAATAATGTAAGTTTAGGATCCTGTTGATGTACTAACTGAGGATTTGTGCTCTTGGAGTTTTGGTTTTTGTATCTTACGGATCAAACACAAGCGACGTCTCCCTCCCCCCTCCGCATACTACACAAGTACGTACCTTAGTGGACTTGAATGTCCGATCAGGTTTCGAAAGTGATCGACTTTCAGCTCACTGTTCTACTTCCAACTGAAGTGACATTTCACATCATTCATGTTTGTAAATCAGGATTATGAATGCAAGTACCCTCTAGAAAAGCCCATTGAGGAATCGAAGCCGTGGTTCACTAATAATGTATATGTACACACATGTATATATGTGTATGTATATAAGTATATTTCACAGTTACTTCCTAGTAGTGTGTGGGTTGATGATACTTTGCTTGGCTGACTGTCCTTTAGACTCCACCTTTCCCGTAAAAACCTCAGGTCATTCGACCAACCCCGCCCTCGTGAGCACCAAACTCGAGTTTCACTCTTGTCAATCCTCATCGGTGGCGAATATTCTCCAATGCACCCAGAATTTGAACCCGGATCTTTTCATCTCGGAGGCGTGCATGTTACTACTGCGTCACACCACTCCCGTCTGGGCCAATCTGAATCACCAAGTTCGTTCAGATGTCGTCCTCTATGACAACAGCTTTGAACGGAGATGCGGTCATTGTCCCGTTAGCTCCAAGCGAATGCCTCCCATTAAATCAGGTCTTATCCACAGGATGGGCTATTTTAGCTGCATTTAGGAAATGCCCTTGAAATGAAAGGGCTCAAATTCAAACCACGAGTGCGGTGGAGGATATGCACCACTGATGAGCTCCAACAAGAACGACATTCTATACTTGTCAGTCGGAGTTAACCTCAAGCAAGACAACAACCCAGTCATGAGTTGGAATATACTATCTAGCCTACCCTTCAATTTACTCATTAACGCGTCCATATTTGCTTGAACAAGTATCCAGTTAGTGAAGGTTGATTGACGGGAACTGACTTTGATCTCAGCTACACGTCTCTTACCTTCGACAATCGTTTTATCTTTGCAATGTCCGCTGATTTTCTGACTTTTCATTTCAAACTGAAATTGTACCTTTACAGCTGTAATCTCATTTGAATCAAACGGAGCTTGCATGGACGGGGAGTTCATTTTTTAGAATCACACGGTGATTCTTCTAAAGTCTGCGAGAATCTGTGGAGTGCTCAAGTTTAAGGATGATTGGTCGGAAGATTACCAGGTACGCATACCTGATGAGCGGTAGTGTGCTTCCGGGGAGAGTTTTTGTCCTGTCATTCAGATACAATCCCATGGTACGCACATCGAAAATAACCTTTGTAACTGATTGTTCTAATTGATGTGACTGTGAAATGTCAACAGGGATTTACGGCTTCTAGATTTTGTTGCAAAGCTGCTTTTAGAATTTATACCGGTAGCAAAGTCTATTATAACAAAAAAGGCTTAGCTTTTCCAGATACGTTGTCAGAAGTTCAAGTCTTTTTCAGCGTCCCTTCTCAGAATCATATCAACATCTGTCTCGTAAATCCATTCATGTTACTGATTACATGATTCAATAAAACAAGATATTTGCTCTGCTGTTTTATAAACATGACCGATGAGAATGACCTTACGCCGAACAATGCAAGTTAGTTTAATATGTGTTCAAGATAAATCGAGCCGACTAGTTTTCCGTGATTCCTATTCATACCAATGCAACACGTTATATGAGTAGATATGTAAGGGAGATAAAAGAGAGCGTAAGGAATCAGTGTTACCATCTGTGATGCATGGCTTATCCGGAGACCGAATATGAACTAATTATCATATGCTCAACATGTTAGTTCTCGGAAGGTCCATCGCCTTCTGGCTGTTTGGTGACTTTTCTTAGCACTCAACATTTTTTCTTGGGGGGAGGGACATCCTTACCCTATCAGTAACAGGCATAGAACATCCAGCTGTACAATCCACCTAGCCATGGAAAACGACCGGCAGTTATTCGAGTTTTCATCTTTCGACTGACTGAATGATTGATGGATTAAACATATGAATGATTGATTGACTAATTGAATGATTCATTGATTCATTGATCGGTTGGTTAATTGACTGACTGACTGATTGACTGATTGACTGATTACAGAGTTCTCTGTAAGCTAGATTCGTTGTTCTCGAGTAATGACATTTTCCTCCATACTCTCTGACAGCTGAGTACTTATTTTGGTCTATTTCGTTTCTAGAATGCAACATATTTCTTTGGGTGTAGGCGATTCAGTGCACAGTAGAACCGAAGAGTGACGGTAAGGACGAAGAGGCACTATATTCGTTCCCATTGTTGATCATTCTCCAGAGGTCCACACTTTGCTGAGAGACAATCAGTTGAAGTGTGGTAAATCACGGAGAAGATGCAAACACAAACGGACTCTGTATACACGCATTTCGTGGCAATTTCTTACGTTTCCACTGATCTGATGTCCACTCCCGTTCGAAAATGGGAAATTCTTCCTCACTAAGCTCCTTGTATCAGGCCCTGGATTTCAACATGTCCTAACTTTGTAAATGAAAAGCTGTCTATGTCAACATGTCGTGACTACTGCAAAGAAAGAAATTGTAGCTTGAGATTTGACCAAGTTTATCCGGCGAAATGACAACTAGATTTCAAGGTTTTCGTAGTCTCAATGGGAATTGGTATGAATACTGTTAGCAATAGTGCCTGCATAAACAATGTTATTCGTATTCGTAAGAATTCATATTATTTTATTTAAAACGAAATTTACCTGGAAAATAAACTAAATTTATCCCCATTGCCATCGAAAGAAATAAGCCACGTAAGATAGGGTTTAGAGCTATTAATGGTTTTTGCCTTTTCACCCAAACTGCTGGATTCACTCAGATTGGACTGTTGGGGAAAAAATGCATTCGAGAAAAGTTAATGTCATAGTGATGATTTACATCCACTTCGAATGGCCTGACAAAACGTGAAAAACGTAGGCCATGGCTTCCTCGTTTGACTCACAATCCATCTATTCCAACATGTTCCAATTCACTGGTTACTATTAGCCATCGATCGTTCGGATTGCATGTTCACTGCAAATAGGTAAGCTAATTCACCGGCTTTCATGGAATCCCGTGTATGAATGCCTTAGACGGTGTACGAAAGGTCGGCTGTTCTGCCCATCGAAATAATTAAGGTAAAAATTTTTTGTTGTCAAAGGTTCGTGGAGTGTAGTATAAACATCTGCCCGTTCAACCAAGGATTTCAGTGTGGATGGCAAAAACGAGTCTATTTCTGGCCAAACAATTTGCCTCAGTACACTCAAATAGATGATGGCAGGATTTTCTATATATGTGAATAAATCATTGTAACAGATATCTTTACTGTCGTGTTATACAGTAACTCTTGACGCTGGAGGAATTTTGTTATTCAACGCATTACATTCAATACCAGACAGCAGCGAAAAATGAGCTAAATCTGTTCATTGAACCGGTCTTTTCAGAATGTCCTCGTGTTGTCTTAATCCCTCTAGTTACTAATGCAAAGTAGCTTGAAGAATATACAGCATCTGAATTTTAGGAAGACGTCACATTCAGTCATTTACTCTAGCATCTTTACTCCAACATATTGCGTCCGATCAGTCTGCTCATGTTAAAGATCACGAGAAGTGAGTCACTCCTCCAATTGATTTCAAACGCTAACAGATGAAACGGGGTTAAAATCGTGGGCAAAATTATTCGGTAAATCGTAAAAGGAAACATAGTTTCAAAGTGGTTCGATGTCCATTTTTACGCTTCACACCGGTGGTTGTCAGTGGGTCATCGGGATGGGCTTCAAACCTTTCTGTCCCGGGGGTTCGAACCCTGTTTCCGCCCCCAGTGACTCCCCAACTGGCAGCGTCTAATTGGCCGCAATTCCCTTCCTGGAATATTGGACAACAGTTACATTATAAAATAGTAGTAAAATTTAAAAAAAAACAATGATATTGGGGTGCCTTTGCAGTATCGTAGAATTTTTTCGTGTCTTATTTAGAGATAGCTTACGATTGGTTTCAAGGGATGTTCCTTTTGGAACATAAAAAGTAGTGTACCAGATGTACAAATAATTGCCCAACCAAACTGTTTTTTGTCGTCTTGATTCGTCACAGCAATGAAAGTAAACTAGTTTGTATGAAACTTCTGCTTGACATTGCGGGAAGGCTTGCTGTATCTCCCCCATTCAGACTGGTTATGATTCGGAAGACTTGAAATGAGCTTTGTTGTGACACTGTGAATTACGGATGCTGTGATAAAAAATTGTACGATTCACAATGCTGAAAATTAGTCTCGTTGGATAAGTTTTATAGTTTTCAAAGTGAATAAATGAAGTTCGTAGTTTTTCCAACTATTCTGAATTAAGATTGATGTTCTGCGAGAAGCATTATTTCCGTCAATTATCAGTCGCGTTGAATAATATGTTTTCAGCATAGTCATCATTGTGTTGTGTTTTACCATCAGTCGGTGAAACTAACGTTGGCATTCCGCTTGACGATCGAATGTGATAATATTTATACACAGGAGCCGAATTATATCAATCACCTGTCCACGAGGACCAGATGTGTGGTTATTTCATAAACAAGTCAACGAGAGAAGTTCACCCAATGCCTTTATTAGCAGGGTTCACAGGAAGAAGTTACCATATCACGGGACAGGAACAAGCTAAGGAGCCATAAATGTTTTATCCACTAGCTTCCTTTCGGGAACAACCCCAAAAGCTTGCAGTTTCCCTAGTGGTTAGTGCAAGGCAATGCGGTTAAGCAAGACAGGAATGAAATTCATTTCTTACCGTATGAGACGTTAGGACTTACCTGGGTGGGAGACCAAAATAAATGAATTCTGCAAGATTTATCTTGAAAGCGTACTGAACCCACTTACTGAACTGTGTTTTCCTCATTGGGTGACACAAAAAAGGAACTCCGGATCACGGGACATAAGACGGATGGCCATTTTTATTCCAAATTGGACGGAGGGTTCGAAAAAAAGAAACTTTTGATTTAGGTGACACGTGAATCTTGGTAGCTAACTCCAGTTCATATTTAGCATCAGTCTACATGATGGATGTCGGTAAATAGGGAATGATTCAGAACTCACAGGGGTTTACATGTGCATGATAGCATTTCAGAAGCACGCAGAGCATAGTGGGCTTGCACCTGGATGGGCAGTTCAACACAAACTTAGAGACTGCTCCAGGTTGATTACTGACAAAGCTGTACATTATTCATTATTATACTCCAATTGTGACGTGATCAGCTAGACTGTTTCAATTCCACTGTGCCCGAACTAAAAATCCAGGCATTTAGAATAAGTACATCGCTAACCTGGACTTCTCAAGTTCTCATGAATTATACCCATGTTCTATTGGCTTTAGAAATGAGCACTTTCAGCTCAGTTGAACTCAACGACATAAAGCCCTCGGTGTGGTCCAGGTTTACCCAAATAAAGCAAACTCCATTGTGTCTGTCTTTACACAGAAATGTGCAACTTGCTTGTGCTAAATTCAATTATAACGCAAACGCTATTTTGACTTGTAACGGGCACCACCATCATATTTTGGAGAAAAGAAGTACCCAATGAATTGGACATCCAAAAGCAACTAAGTTCTTGTCGGAATCCCCTAGACCTTGTGGGTTTCTTAAACTTATTTTCACATCATTACCAACTTTACACTCTGAAAAACATTTCTATGTAAACTGAGGGAAATTCTTTGTGTTCTTCCCAAAATATTGGAAATAAGTTATCGATATGAATAAACACATGGCCATTAGCAAAATATTCCACATCCAGAATTTTGTAAATTTCTAGTGGTTTCATTACCGTAAAACCTCACAACGAATGGATGGGTATGTCTACGGATAAAAGGTGTACAGCTTCTTGAGAGAGATGACCTGGTGCATTATTCTACAACGAGCCTGTTCTCATATCGGTACCTTTGGCCTAACAGATAGAGAACTTTCATCTCTGGAGCCCGAGGAAATCTAATTTGTTCAGGGTATCTTAAGCAGCGCTCCGTCAACAAGGTTGTTCGTGGTTTGTTGCATCCACTATCAACTGACATGCTTAAGCCCGCTGAGTCTCACCACAAATCGTTCAAAATAAATCGATGACCAAAACAATTTCCGATGCAATTTGAGTATTTTCGCGATCGCAATACGTAACCATCTTCGTGTTTTCGTATGGTGCTGGATTTCCTCCCTCCCTTGTATGTGCAATGTGACACGGAAATCTGCTCTAAAACCTTCTCTCTGGGTAAACACTTATTGCTCTTTGGACCTTTTTTTATCACGATTCAGGTAAGGTCATTATCTAGTTTATCTTTTACATTCGTCGTTGATCTATTTCTTTCAGCAAGATGATCAATTTATTTTGTGAGTGAGGAGTTTTTAATTTACCATGATATTTACTGTCAATACCGATTCTGTTTAAAGACCGAGAAGGTTCTTCAAGTTAGGCTTTTGTTCTGTACTAAAAGACTTTAACTGATATATATGTAAATATAGGGATATATATATATATATATATATATATATATATATATATATATATATATCACCGGTTTGAAATCAAGCATGCGGTCAACGCAACAACAACAGCTATAAAGATGGAGGAGAGAATTAGAACACAGCAGAAGAAACAGTTGGCAAAAAGTAACACGAGGTGAATTTCTCGTTTTCTTCACCGTTCGCTTTTAGGCGGAGGGGGAGCTCCAACCGAAGCGAGTGCTGATACTATCGTGTTTAGACCCCTACACCAAGTCATGTTCTGACCACCTCGTCGGCTCTGATGACCTTGCCCAGCCAGTGCGAATGGAGCACGGAAAAGTAGGTGATTGGCACGCACTCGTGAAACATGATAGAGACACCCGAGGCGGTGTAAAGAGATTGTAGGTACCTGTACATTTCTGACTTTTTCCATGATTTTCAACGTCCCTTGGTGAGACACTCCTTTGTTGTACCGACGTTTTAATGTAAAACACACACCTTTTGGACGTCACCACCGCGCAATACAAAAAAAAGGCTGTAAATAAATCTTTCACTCTGGCCCGATCTCATCTTCTGGTTTGGAGTGTCTTGGAATCATATCGGTCGGAACTGACAGTGTGAAACAAAACATTTTAGAAGCTTCAACAGCGTCTCTTGGCACTTCGCTCGATACCAGCCTGTTATGTTCAACGGATGGCTGTCAGACCGAACTGAACTGAAGACATTGGCGGATATTGGCTCTTCGACGCTCATTTCCTGGTCACAAGAACACTGAACAACTGTGAGTTTGAGTCACACCTATTGTTTCATTTTTATTCCTAATGTACATACCCTTTTGGCCTTTTTATCACCGCACGCTCCTCCGCCCATCTTAGTTTGCTAGTGTCGTCTTAGATATTGTTGACATTCATTTAGTGTACCATATAGACAGAGTAGTACTCTACAAAATTGGTGAGCCCAGGTTGTTTTTCCACCCTTTGACACTAGCTTGATTCTTTTGGTCCAAGTTCCACACCATTCACCATGTCTGACAGCGAATCTATTGACATCCACGCGGTTGCTCTGAAACTGCCAGTTTTTGCCCCTACCAACCCTCGGGTGTGGTTTCGACAAATAGAAGCCGTATTTGCCACTCGACGTATAACCAGCGAGCGCGTGAAATACTCTCACGTTGTCCAAGCACATCCCTTTGACATCGCTGTTGACGTGGAAGATCTCCTCGATCCCATTCCACCAGAAGCTCCTTACACGAAGCTTAAGGAAGCAGTCATCCAGCGTACCGGAAAATCAGCCGGAAAAATGCTCCGTGAACTGTTCACGTCGGTGGAGCTCGGAGACCAAACTCCGTCCCAGCTTATGCGCCACATGCGGTCGCTACTGGCTGGACGGCAAATGGACGACGCCATTTTCAGGGAGATATGGGTTGATAAACTACCTCTCCCGATGCAGCAGGTCCTGTCAATGCTAGAGCCCACTACTCCTCCTGACAAAGTTGCACAGCACGCCGACAGAATAATGGAATGCTACCCGGCTGGTAGACCTTGCGTTCACATGACATCGCCCGCCGAAACCACTCCGACGCACGAATCCCCTACGACATTACCAGTTCCTGCCCCAGATCGTCGTGGCGACGTTTCTCGCAGTCCTGATTCCCTATCCCATCACTCGCATATCGATAAGGACATTACGGACCTAAAAGAAACCGTTCGCATGTTTTGCAATCAGGTCAGTGCAATGTGCATCGATCTGTGTCCGCCGAAGCACCTCATTGACCTAGATCACGGTCCAGAAACCGCCGATTACAAACCTGGTGTTGGTACCACCACACATTTGGCTCCAAGGCACGCCGCTGTGATCCTCCATGTTCATTCCGCACTTACACCCCACAGTCAAACGACCAGGCCAGCCAGTAACGGCGACGACTTCGGCTGGCCCTCCACATGAAAGTCGCCTATTTGATATCGTTGACCGATCCAGCGGTCTTCGATTCCTCATTGATACCGGCGCCGAGATCAGTGTAATCCCCCCACCCAAACATCACAGCCTCAAACCATCTCACTTTACACTGCAAGCAGCAAACACAACAACTATTGCTACATTCGGCCAACGGTCCATCACTCTTGATTTAGGCCTCCGACGCTCTTTTCAGTGGGTTTTCATCCAGGCGGATGTTCAGACTCCCATTATTGGCGCGGATTTCCTCTCACACTTTGGCCTAACAGTGGACCTCAAAAATCGCAAGCTGGTAGACACCACAACCAAGCTTTGTGCAGTCGGCATTGGTAAATGCACCAACTCTCTGGGTATTCGGCTGGCGATCCCGCAATCGCCGTTTGCTGACATTTTGAAGGAGTTTCCATCCCTCACTAAACCGTGTCAGTTCACAGACCCAGTCTCTCATGCTGTGCAGCACCACATCGCTACAAAAGGCCAACCTGTCCACTTTCAACCACGACGACTCAACGCCGACAAACTCCGTATCACTCGCCTTGAATTCGAACATATGATGAATCTTGGCATCATTCGGCCGTCTTCAAACCCATGGGCCTCGCCTTTGCACATGGTTCCAAAATCATCTGGTGATTGGAGACCCTGTGGAGACTACCGTGCTCTCAACAATGTCACCGTCCCCGACAGGTACCCGATCCCACACATTCATGATTTTGCACAGAATCTCTCTGGGAAGACAATCTTTTCCAAGGTTGACCTCGTAAAGGCATATCACCAAATCCCCGTGGCCGAAGAAGACATTCCCAAGACAGCCATCACCACGCCTTTTGGCCTGTTCGAGTTCATTCGCATGCCATTTGGATTGAAAAACGCTGCTCAGACGTTCCAACGATTCGTCGATGAAGTGCTTCGAGGTCTACCCTTCGCGTTTGGCTACATCGACGAAATATTAATTGCCAGCGCCTCTCCATCGGAGCATGCCAGCCACTTGCGCCAACTCTTTCAACGTTTCCAACAATACGGACTTCAGCTGAACCCTAGTAAATGCGTGTTCGGCGTTCCGTCCCTCGACTTTCTCGGGCACCATATCGATCAAAAAGGTTTGACACCCCTCCCAGATAAGGTGCGCAGCATCCTGTCATTTCCTGCACCTCAAACGATCACACAGTTACGACGTTTCTTGGGAATTTTGAACTACTACCGTCGCTTCATTCCACATTGTGCGACCATTGTTTCACCTTTGACCGATCTTCTCAAGTCCAACGTCAAGACGATTGATTTCACTCCCGAGGCCGAGACAGCCTTCACAGAAGCCAAAAAAGCTCTCGCAGACGCCACCATGCTGCACCATCCACATTCGGATCCAAATACTGAGTTAGTCCTAAAGACTGATGCATCAAATACTGCAGTCGGTGCAGTGCTTCACAAAATAGTGGACAACCAATTACAGCCCTTAGCGTTCTTCTCGCAAAAACTCCAGGCGGCACAGACAAAATACAGCACATTTTCTCGCGAACTCCTAGCCATTTACTTGTCCATCCGTCATTTCCGTCATCTTTTGGAAGGACGACAATTTCGTGTGCACACTGACCACAAACCCCTGACACACGCACTTCATGCCAAGCCTGACAGACATTCACCCAGAGATATCCGCTATTTGGATTATATTTCTCAGTTCACAACAGACATCCGCTACGTGCGTGGAGTTGATAATGTTGTGGCTGATGCATTATCCAGACCTGACATCAACACGGTGCAGACAAAATTCGATCTTACGGAACTGGCAAACCTCCAGCGTGATGATCCATCTTTGCTCGAACTGCGCACATCCTCCACACTCCAGCTCAAGGATTCTCCCTTACCTTCAGCCGATGGCACAGTCCTATGTGACTGGTCTACAGGTCACCCTCGTCCTATCGTTCCAACTTGCTACAAGAAGATCGTTTTCGATTATTTTCATTCTCGTTCCCATTCCGGTATCCGTGCATCTCGCAAACTCATTTCTGCCAGATTGGTTTGGCCCAGTATGAATTCTGACATTGCATTATGGACTAAACAGTGTTTACAATGTCAGAAAAACAAAGTCCACCGCCACACTTTTTCTCCTCCCAGTACGTTTACCGTTCCCGACGTCCGTTTCACACATATTCACGTCCATCTTGTTGGTCCACTACCACCATCAAATGGACATACCCACTTATTAACCGTTGTTGATCGTTTCACACGCTGGCCGGTGGCAGTACCCATTTCCGACACCTCGGCAGAAAATATTGCGAAAGTACTACTCCAGCACTGGATTGCTACATTTGGTGTACCGTCTACCGTCACCACAGACCGTGGCAGCCAATTCCAATCGACTTTGTTTCGTGAGTTCACTAAACTGCTTGGCTGTAAACACATCACAACAACTGCATACCATCCTTCGTCCAATGGCATGGTAGAGCGCCTACACCGTCAACTCAAAGCAGCACTGATATCACAGCCAAACCCCAATAACTGGAGCGACAACCTGCCACTAGTTCTCTTAGGTCTGCGGTCATCAGTCAAAGACGACCTCCACAGCACGTCAGCTGAACTCGTTTTTGGTACCACCATATGCCTTCCAGGTGAGTATGTTCAACCCAGCACGGATGCCAGTCCAAACCCATCCCAATTTGTCCAACAACTCAAAGACCGTATGTCACACCTCCGTCCAACACCCACTCGCTCGTCATCCACACACGTTTTTGTACATAATGATCTATATACGTCACCTTTCGTTTTTATTCGTAACGATGCTGTTCGCAAACCACTCACACCACCGTATGATGGTCCATTTAAAGTGCTTAGTCGCACAGACAAATATTTCGTGGTTCAAAAAGCCGATAAGCCAGACACAGTTTCCATTGACAGACTGAAACCCGCGCATTTTGATACACCTCCATCACCAACAACACCGACACCATCACCATCCACAGACACACCACCAACAATTCCTGTTGATGATCCAAACTCTATCATCACACCAGACACTACACCACACCCGCCAGCACCACCACAGCAAAAACCTTCCTTGGTAACCCGCCGTTCCGGCAGAAACGTTCGAAATCCTGTCAGATTTCAAGACTTTGTTAGTTGACGTTTTCTTTCGCTAACCGTTTCCTCTTTCTATTTTTCTATCGAGCGTTTATTTTGTACAACAAACGCTCTGGCGGGGGAGTTGTGTAGGTACCTGTACATTTCTGACTTTTCCATGATTTTCAACGTCCCTTGGTGAGACACTCCTTTGTTGTACCGACGTTTTAATGTAAAACACACACCTTTTGGACGTCACCACCGCGCAATACAAAAAAAAGGCTGTAAATAAATCTTTCACTCTGGCCCGATCTCATCTTCTGGTTTGGAGTGTCTTGGAATCATATCGGTCGGAACTGACAGTGTGAAACAAAACATTTTAGAAGCTTCAACAGCGTCTCTTGGCACTTCGCTCGATACCAGCCTGTTCTGTTCAACGGATGGCTGTCAGACCGAACTGAACTGAAGACATTGGCGGATATTGGCTCTTCGGCGCTCATTTCCTGGTCACAAGAACACTGAACAACTGTGAGTTTGAGTCACACCTATTGTTTCATTTTAATTCTTAATGTACATACCCTTTTGGCCTTTTTATCACCGCACGCTCCTCCGCCCATCTTAGTTTGCTAGTGTCGTCTTAGATATTGTTGACATTCATTTAGTGTACCATATAGACAGAGTATTACTGTACATGATCATTTAGTTCAAAGTCGCCACGTGAAGGGTCTGTGAGTTCTAAAACGCATAACTGTGGTTCCGTCGTAGTAACGGAAACTATGATGTTCTCAGAAATAGGGAATACCGCTGAAACGGCAGTAAGGAAAATGATACTGATTTTAACTGCTAAAAGAACATTCCTAGAGCTGTTCACAATGCCTTTTTTGCTTTCTAAAACTGGTACTGATTTTTTCCTTAAGGGATAACTTGATTAGGGGCAGTGATTCTTATCTATGAGAGCAGTTTACTGGGGACCGTTTTATTCTTGTGTGTCAATTTGGTAAGACAACACCATTATCTTTATTTTACCTTTGTTGGCATGAACAATCTGTGTTTTTGATCCATTAAAAATATACCTTTCCTTATTTTTTTCTTTCTTTTCACTTTCTTCCTTTCCTATTATATGACTACGATGCAATATTTCATCGAGGAGATCCCGGCCAACCCAGGGCTGCCAACTGGGGAGTGAGCGGCGGCCGCAGCGCGGAGATTCGAACCGGGGATTGGAGGGTTCAAAGTCCCCGGTGATGACCGTTGGACCTCGGTCGGTCACTTTACGTCATAATGTCCTTCTGATCACGAGATAGATGAACTGTTATTTGTCGTTGAATATTTGCATTTGGTCATTTGTTTTTGTCATACATCTTTGTAACGAAAGAAAACTGGACCTTTTCGGGATCCAAATTTATCGTGATGTATTTGTTCGTCTGGTAGATTGGATGTTTATGCGTAAGAGGACTAAAAACATCCAAGTACACCAGACACGGGGTATACCGATACTATACCAGCTATTGGCTAGCAGAACCCTTGCGACTGACTGCCATTCATGTTTGTCGTGGAACATCACCGAGAGCAAATGGAAATACAAAACACAGCCCATTTAGCTCAGTTGCAATATTCAAGTTTACACAACCCAAAATATACAGCCAGGACCTAATCCATTCAGAAATAACAAGTAATTGAAAAAATAAACATTATTTGCTTAAAACATTCCATGCTATGCGGTGCACGTCTTTTGCTTATGGAAGCGGATATCGGTCTAACGTAATCAATTCCCTAATATGTCCTACAGTTACTTGCGAGTAGCGTGTGGGATTGATGGCTCTAACCGGAGCGGAACTCGAGTCTGGTGCTTATGAGGGAGGGGTCGGTCGGATGACCTGACGTTTGTGCGTGAAAGGTGGAGTCTAAAGCACAGTCAGCCAAACAAAATAATCATTTCCATTTTATGTGGCACCAAACAGAGTGATCCGTTTTCTGTACCTTTGCAAAAACTGAGTCAAGTTAAAAGTGTCTCATAACGACTCCTAATGGTCTTTCTTGACCATGGAATTTTATAGATACCAAGTAGGATTCATCCACAAGGCAACTATTTATAAACATTCAAAAATCAGCTTTACTACCAGTCGGTGGTCAATGCCGCATCCTCTCAGGAGTTTTGAATTTTCTTCAGTCAGTGTTTGTGATCAAATGCTTCGGTACATAATGTGCTTTGGCATTTAGGTTCAACTTTTTCTAAGAATTTTGCACCAAAAGACCACAGTTTTCTCATCTTAAACCCAGTGGCACCAAACAAAGGTTTCACCACCTGTAAAACGCATACTCAAGCATCACGGGGATCTGCGCAGCCAAATTTACGAATGATTGTTAGTGGCTTTCACATCCCGTGTAGACGCAATAATTAAGGCAGCTTTTTCGACTGAGGTACGTGACCTGCTAATTAATCAACAACAATAAAATCCCATCGTGTTGTCTAAAACCCGATGAAGTATATCAGCTTACACTGAAGTAGCTCGCTACAAAAAACAAGCATTGTTTCCCAACAAAATTAATTTTATATCTTTCAGATCATTCTGGTTACCGGTGAAGAAAACGACTTTCCATTTATCACCAAGATAGCAACCGCCTCCCTCTTATTGTTTTTCCCCCTGAATAGCCCTCGACTACTTATTCTGTAAAACAGATAGTTCTGAGAAAGAGAAACTAAACATATGGGAACATTGAAACCTCTTTCAAAGATGAAATAAGAATGAGATCCCCAGGTTGAAATGAACATTGCCTCACTCATTTTAACAGGTGAAATCCTTTGCCTGTTTTCTTCTTTAATATGTCATATTTCTCTCTCACTTTTATCACTGAAATAAAACCAAACCAGATGCTGATTATAAACCCTAATATGCTACAGTTTGCCCTGTTTGTCCGGAGATCTAAAAGTTGAGCACTGACAAAATCTTCACCTTTGAACGTCACAACAAGAAAAACAATATTTATCTTCAAAAATAGGTCCCAGTTAACTTCCACGGATTTGCTTGCAGTTGTTTTTCTGAAGCCTATTCATTTAGATAAACAAACGAAATTTAAAGAAAGCATACAATGCCACTACTTGGTAGCTGAAATCGCCACTTTAGTTGATATCTCTTTTTAAGAACTGATTGAAAATGATACGGCCAAAACTAGCCACGCTGAAATGTGGAAGGACATGAAATCATGTTGACGGGACCACACAGCTAGAGAGCTAATAGGAAACGTGGAATTTTTGTTCTCTCTCTTCCTCTCTCCCTCTTTCACTGCCGAGAGTTGGACCGATTTCGGAACACGGTTTTGGATTAAAATCACAACAGTAATCATCAAAGAGATAATGAATATCTTGTGAATGAGGATATTCTTGCGGTTAGTGAACATATTGTAGCGTTATTTCTCCGCCTATGCGATAGCTTCAAGGCAAATGGAGAAATAATCAACGGTTAAGCGCCAAACACAATCGGAATGAATACAGAAGATAGAATTACAGAACTTTTCCAGTACTCTTCCTTTTCTTCAATGAAACGTGGTTTGAGAAGACACGTTTCCCCATTCTTTCATCTAGCCGCTTTTCCCGATGTTTGTACGTACCATTAGGTTTTCTGCTGAAATACAACTGAACAAATTATGGTGACTTTTAACTTCACTTGGTTTGCGATTTTCTTTCTGAACCCCCAAAGGCTTTTTACACAACTGTCAGTGGTAAAACAACTTATTTTACCTAAATACAAACCGGTTACTTGACATTCAGTGAAACATGCGAGAAATCCACGATATCAGGCCACGGATCGTTTATTGGATGCCCAGAAGGTATCTCAACTGAAGCAATACACGTGGTAAGATTTGCTTAATTTAAAGGGCTCATTTTTAAGTCGATTGTCGTAAATGTGCTGTCAAAAACAGTCCGAGCAACAGACGGACAAGCGTGCATGAAGAACATGGTATCAAGACCGGTCACTCATATTCAGTTTAAACAAACCCTCGCTCAGATCCGGTACTTTGGTTTCTCGACGGTATCTTACCCCCGAATATCTAATCTCGACTGGTTACAGTAACCAAGCAGACATCAACAAGAGTTTTGGCACACTGATTAAATGCCAGGTTCGAATAAAAAAGGGACATCGACTGCCTTTTTCACTATTTAATTCGGTGAGGCGAGTCACCATGTGGTATGAACTCTCGTCTCACCATTGGAAACCGCAGAGGCAGTTTCCTTCTTGTTTGAAATCATCAAGAAAGCACATCCTCCGGGTCCCATGTGGACTCGAACCCGGTATAAACGACTGCGAGTCGAAAAACAAATTACCATGCATGTTACGTATTATATATAAAAAACCACTGTGTGCATCGATTTTCAATACACTCCGAACTGCGCTCAGCACCGATGCACTAGAATAAAAGATTGGTTGACGTTGAGTCTTAAGTTACCACTTGTGGTAATTTGTCAAACATCAAAATACCCTTCTAGGTTTTTAATACTTACTTTGAAAATAGTCAAACTCTAACTAGAAATAAAACATCAATAACGATTCCAATCTTTAGAAAATTCAATTTCCAAGGTGAACAAGAGTTATTGAACACGTTGTGTAGTCACTCTAAAGTCCCAGTAAACTGTCTGAATAGCTTTTTTCGATGAATCGGTCGAATTTGGAACAATTCAGTCGGCATTTGCCTCCCATTGCCATCTACTGTCCGAGAGGTGGAAATTCGAAACTCAACTCTTATGAGCACCTGATGGATTTCTAAATCGAACAAATGCCAAGTGTTCACGAAACACACAAGTTGGCTTACATTATCGTACATTAAATAAAAAATGATAAGAAGTTATTGGGTATCTAATCACTCGTTTAGTCAAAGAATTATGGATAATTAGAAGGAAGATTAAATAAGACATCACCCGGGTTCCAGTCACGTTTTCATCAGCTTTGAAGCAGGTTATTACAAATTCGATGATAACACCTCATGGAATTTAATGGCCAAGCCCCAATCCAAACGGTAATTTAAAAATTGCCGTTCCAAGTGCTGTGTTACCCCGCCACACTTTTTTTTATCAGATAACCCTCAGCTTTCACTACCTCTGGGAACTTCTTTTCATACGCGGTGCAGATGGCGGGACAGGTAAGATACTAACGACAACCGTCTTAGTACAGTAAAATCTTTTAATGAGGGACCACTGGATAAGTGACATCCCGCATATAGGGACACTTTCGATTCCCTGTCAGTATCTTCTTTAGTTTCCAAAACCCCTAAAGAACGGGCAGGCAGCAGTAAGAGGCCTTATTGAGTGGTTTTACCGTATATCTCTTTTACTGTATAAAAACAGAATTGAAAATGTTTTCACCACTTTTTTATTCACTTATTGTTTGTAAATGTGACGTAATCAGTAAAATACTTTGTACGCGGGAATTTCATGCCTATATAGTGCCAAAAGCGTTATCTCCTAGTGAACCAGCTGGTCTTTTTTCAACGTAAATTATCTTCTAGTTCAAGTGCTTTCGAATGTATTGGTGGTCTCTTATTGCGTTTTATCAAACCATCCTTTTGAAATCATGATATTTCAAGATTTTCTCTAACAGGTAAGTTTTATCATCAGATTACCTGTTTGGTAGATGGGTTATAAAATGAGTGAGCTTTCTTCGAGGCAGTGGTGTTTCCCGTTGGTAAAAGGTGAATTATTAGTCTTCTTCAAATATTCGCTTATCCAGTTTTGTCAAGGTCGACGTCTATTTACAGAGTAAAATGCGACTATAAATATCAACGGCCAGGGTAGATATATTTAGCTGCTAGTCTAAACTCCGTAGAACATGCCCAGCTAAATTCGGCCCAGTTACGGATATTTATTTTAAACCGGAAGCTATATTGATATGGGAAAATGTCTGTCAGCTCTCTACTGGCTCACTTTGCCCACTGTAATAACAGTATAATGTCAGCAATTTTATTACTAAAATCAAATCAGATAATTTTTGTTAGCAAGGTTTGTTTTGTCTCGCACTGATCGAGTCAGTTAAAAATTGTCCTTACTGTACTAGTAAAGTCTCGATATCATCTGCTTTAGTCAATAACAGATAGCATTAAAAAAGTATTAATCAATTCATCATTATGACATGAACTCTGAAGAATTCATGCACGACTTTTGACGTACCGATCAATTTTGTTCCCGAACATTCATTTCCCGTGTACGGTAATCAGCTTTTTGAAGAGTGCTAGTCAAATCGCTCAAGTTCAATCAAGATTGCTTGTCAGTATTCGGATATTTCGCGGATAGGTTTAGCATGCTTCTTCGAGGCCGATAGTAATAACGGTCAAACATAATAAGAAAAGTGTGGTAATTTGGTTTGTCATTGTCTAATCGAAAAAGAGATGATATTAATCAAAGTAGAGTAGGAAAAAATACACACAGCTTTCTAAACAAGTCAAAACCTGTAAATGGACCTAAAAAATACACAACACCCTAATATGGTTTTCCTAATATTTTATATGAATGATGGTGTGTTCAGTTACAAGCCAATACAGTAGTTGTTTAAGGTAGTGAAAAAACGGGGAGCGGTGGTTTTGTAATCAGTCCATTATTGATACCTTGATGCTTTCCGTTCACGTCGTCAGGACTCCGAAAACTTTGGTAATGGGATCTTTCAACAAAACATATATTATTTCATATAAAGTACAACGCACTGGATTTGACAATCTCGAGAAATTTGAAATAATCTAAATGTTCAATGTCTTCAACCCCGGCACGATTCGAACCCACCGATTGATACCTATGACTCTTTAGTACCGCAAGCTTCCTACTAGCTGAGCCACAAAGCCACACCGGATGGTTTAAAACTTCTCGCGGATCGATTATACATAATCCAACATGCCCGTGTATCCAACTGGTAGATATCGGTTGGTTCAAAGGCGAATTACAAGTTAGTTCACTGTGGTAGATGTCATGTAACAATCCAGTTTGGACGAGTAAACTGCATGGTCATTATGCGAAGTGTCCGGAGCCTTGCGGTTGGATTTCGTATCTTGGCTAGTACGACAAATGCGGTACCAAAGTGTGGATAACGTCCATGCACAAGTTCACAGGATAAATTAAATAGTTTTGATCAAATCACATTAGAAGAAACAACCCAACAACTGTGCTTATCTAATAGAGCAGTCGCGGTACTAAAGCGAGGGTGGCAACCATGTGTGGGTTCTAAGACATGTCAATGAATCCAACATACGGCCGTACTACTGCTTCACTCTATAAGACCGAGAATCGAAATCAAGCAAAAAGTTCGTTAATTGGTATCTCCTCGCTATCACGTAAGAAAGGTTGTTCAATCTAATTAACATATTCTTTGCTGCGCGCTTTAAATCTTTAAAGTGGCACAGGTTTAAACGACCGAAATCTTCTAAATCTGCTACTGGCTATCTTACGCTGATGACCAGTAGACTCAATACCTTTCTTGGATTGATCTTCTAGTAGGTAGTTTGGCATGTTCCATGCCGTGATTTTCATCCACCGCTTTTAGACCCAGTGGAACGTCCACGGTGACTATCACTGCTTGTTTCGTTCATCTCAGCTTCTTGAACTCTTTTCTTGAACGCTATACGGCCGATCTGCCGTGTTTGATAAGCTTCGCTCGTCACACTCGTTCCGAATTATTCAGTTCATGGTAGATTTTCGAGTTGAGAAAATACTGCAAGCAGTGACACGCTGAAGTAATGTAGGTCGTTTGGTGAGATCAAAGGAAGTTTGTTCACTTGGTTTTGTGTTTTCTCGATGAAAACCCTGAGTGGAACATGGAAATTCGTGTTAGTAAAGACTGTCTATTTAATACACGGAAGGTCTCGTCTAGCACCTCGAGCTGTGTTGCAAAAGGGTATATTATACAACTCTAATAAAGCTCCACAGTTATTACAATATTTCTGAAAAGCTAATTAGACGTTTTTTAATAACTTGGAATCAGAATACGAAAGTGGTTTAGAGCTTTTACTTTTCGCCTCGGAAGTCAGAGGTTTGAATCCCGCCACAGCCGCTCACAGTGGAGGTGGAATGTTATCCACTGTCGCCCGTTTCGCTACCACACCTGGCCTATTCGGACCTTGTTTTGGTCCTCCACTCTAAGTCTCAGGACCCGGTTTCCTGTTCTCTCTAATGGCGCAGTAGGCCATTGAGGCTAAGGGGAGTGCCCTGCCACTGCAATTACGCTCAAAATGCGTTGGGGATAAAAAAAACCAACACGCATTTCAGTGTTTTTTGATCTGGTTCAGTAAATCCTGCTGTTCGTACACATGAAAAACAACTGACTTCGGTCAACACCTAACGGCCGATAGTTCCATCGGCATTGCGACTGCCCACACACACCTAACAGTTTGGTAAATCCCAACTCCAAGTAGTGAAGCTTTCCAACAGACAAACTGATCCAATGATAAAACGCAGTAGGCTGTCATTTACACTTTTTTCACTTTGGTGAATTCCCTTTGAGGGGCTCATTTGTTCTGGTGGCCTGTGCTTTTTCTATTACAGTAGTGATTTAATGGTAAACAGACATGAAAGGTAAAACAAAGTGCACAGTTGAGAAGCAGCCACGGTAAACTGAAATTGGCGAACCGAACTTCCGGCACCAACATCGTTGAATCAGGTTATCATATTAAAATTCTACTGAATTTGCTTTGTGAATAGCTGTAAGCGGGCTAGAATGGCTGAGCACATATGTAGCATCATGGATTACAATAACCCGGCCTCATTCAGTTTACTATTTATGAACTATGGAGTGGATTCACGGTAGGATCCGTAAACGATGCTGGTCAGATTCCAATTCCTTTTGACTTGATCAAAATATTCATTCCGGTCAATATGATCATCCCTGAGAGGGTGCTTCCTTCAAGATCACAAATACATATGGGATGTATCAAATTTAGTGCGAATTGCATCTCCGTGATGGTGTGGGCTTTTCTGAAGGAGCTCTCTAACATCCTGCTACACATCTTATTTCGAGTGAGTTACTTCTATGACGGCTCACTGTAAACTAATGTAAGCTAACTCGAATAAAGTTAGCTTACTTCTTTCGTTCGAATTCGTGACACCGGGAGGTGCAATAGATCAGTGCAAGGAAAATATACCGCCGTAAGGATAAATCGGCGCAACAGGTAGTGGTCTATTGGTTTGAGCCCTTATCACATCCGAGATTCCAACCGTGCCAACGCTGACCAAGTAAAACATCGCTGTCGCTCACTTTGTCAATACTCTTCACCTGCTGTGACTATTTTGGTCTCATGGTCATTGTTGCAGATAGTTCTGCAGGTTGTCCGATCATTTTCTATCGACCGTCGATGGTTTAGTAGCCATTGCGTGTCATTTAGCGACCTTGGCCTAGGGTACTGTTACCAAACCTTTCCGGCGCGTCCACACCGCAGACGCTTGCACCTGTTCGCGCGGCTCACATAAGACTACCAAGCCCTAAAACTGAGTCCGGAAACTAGCACGTGATGCAATTTTATGCGTTACAAGTGTGTGGGAAAAGATTCGTTGCTGTCTCCTGAGCCGTGTTCGATATACCATCGGAAATAGAAACTAAGCTAAGGACAACCTGTGGCGTCCATGTAAAATCTGAGGCTCTGGGGTATGATCCTTCCAACTCACCCGTGAGCAGGCGTAAAATTAAAACAGGTGATATTGTTGTCTTTGCTACAGTGGTTGAAACTTGGCTTATTTTGTCCGATTTCCTTTCATTAAATTTTATTTTCAAGTAGTCCAACCTATTTTTTCCATCACATTTGAAATCTCATCTCACATTTGTAGATATCGTAAGGATTGCAAACTTGTTGTATTTGACCCAGGTTGCAAACCTTAACAGTCTTTATACCAAAAGAACCGTTAAAAACCAAATACTTAGTCAACTCTGTAGCGTAAGGTGCTTGGTTACTGAACAGAACCCATGAAGATATTACGAACGAAGTCGTAAAGACATCCAAAAGTGACTCTTGGTTGTAGAACAAAATCTTAGTAGGATTCTGCTGTGGCAGCAAACGAGTACAATCCGGCTTAAGTCTTCGTGCTAATTTTTTAAATAATCATCTATTCCGAGAAAGAAAAACTAAATTCCCTTGTTTCTCAACAGATGTGAATGATTTAATGATGTCTTTAGCAAAATTGCTGATAGCTGCTACGTTTCTGATTATTCGTGGCCAACTCACTATTTGGTACTTCAGTCACAAGATATAATTTCTGCGATTTCAGCGATTGAATAGCCAGAAACACTTCGGCATAGTTTGAACGGCTTTGCCGGTTGTTAAAAGTCTCATTCGAATGGGGTCTGTAAGAATAAATAAAAATCTGTACCACGTTGGTATCCCTTTGGAGAATTACAACTCTACCACGTATGTGTTTTAACAAGCTTGAAAAATACGAAAAAGCGTTTTCACTTTCCCAATTAAGTTGGTTGAAGCTTTTTCAAACTCTTGTTTTTTACCCACTTGAATCGTATATTCTTTTGAAGAAAGACACCATCAACACCCTTTCTTGATACACCAGCGCCAACTTTGTTTATCCTAGCTTATGAGTGGTGGCTACTTTTGGTCATTTCAGTTTCCAAACAGAACAACCTGATATCGTGATGTGTAAAGTTTGCCCAACAATTCATCCATTTATTGTTGGCCTTCATGGCGCAAACCTAAGTGGTAAATTTCCAGACTGCGCACATCATGAACTTCTCCCAGGTTGCTGTCATCAAGAAAACGGAAAACGTATTCCGTTTTCCCCAATTCATATTTGTGGATTCATTCTCTGAGTAGATGGCTGTGATTTTTCAAAAAAGCCAAAAAATAATCATGTTTCTTACGAATTCGTTCGATAACATAACCGCTTTCAGACATGGCTACTACTGACGACCTGTCTGATAAAACTCTAAGATCACTCTAGATAACGCATTCCGTGGCCTCTGTCTGACACTCTATCTACAACTGACGATGTTCCTGGCTGTTGGACAGTAGAACTGAGAAACTTTTTACCGGGACAACCGTTAAAGTCTACCGAAAAATAAAGATAATCTCCAGGTTGTTATGGTAGGCTAATTGTGTGCATGTGGAAAACTGAAAGTGTGCAGAGAACTTCAAAAATAAACTGGGAGCTGTATGAATTCCAAAGAAGCCGTTGTTTTCTGCCAAACGAAAAAGTTTTTGTGGGTAACAGCAGTCTAATACATCTCACAAGTGTTTAACCGGCTCGGAGCTTGAAATGTGCATCTATGTGTATTGCATATGTTTGAAACCAGGTCTAATGAATAATGTTTATACAGTTCCTGTTGCAAAGATTACTAGTAAATTAGAAAGAAATTTTCGTGCACATCCAAGAACTTGTATCATTGTTACTTCACAGAAAGTGTTACCTGGGATGAAACTGTTTCCTAATAGAATCAAGTTAGATTAAACAAATGGAGGAAGATGATAAATTACTTTATAAGCATTATGATACTTATTAGTCAACTATCCTGGATGAACAAAAAAGCACTTCACGGAAGCACTTCCACGTGGTCAAAGAATTCAGCTTTCCAAAATGAAACAAACGATAATCGATAGAAATCCCTAAAATATCAAAACTTATTCAGCTATTTGTGCCCGAATTTTTTTGAGGGCAACAATGATGGTAAAGCCTGACTTTGTAACGGCTTACGTGCACTCACACGCACACACACATCGACTGTCGAACATTCGAAGCATGAAGGAATTTTGCAGAAAACTGGGACTTCTTCGATAGGTCGCATAAATAGCATTCAAATAAGACCTGACAGACTGGTTCAGTGCTAGTAGAAAGAGAGTTGCCATGCGGAAATGTATCGGCTTCGTTAACTCGAAAGTGGAGGCAGTAGTTTAAATCGTAAAAAGAGGAAAAAAGCTAAAGGCGACGCCGGCCATATCGGTTCGTCGAGACCAATAATATCGAAACTTGAAACGCGCACACTTGGAAATACTTAAAGATAAAGATGAGAAAGGAAACTGAATAGCTGTGTGCATGGCTTCTATAAAGGTATTCGTTCGAACACATTTTACTACCACCGAAAAATCTAACCCCGTTTTTAGACTGATAAAAATTCACCAGTGCAACTGAGATTTCTTGGCACCAGCAGCCAGATGGCACAATTTGTGAGAAGCTTCAATGGACACTTTAAAAGGTCGTTATTCCGCGACCCCTATTTCGCTAGACAACAGTGAATCTAATAATTGTTTCCAAAAAATACGATTTTCTAAATGACTCGATCAGTCCTCATCTGAATTAACACCTAATGTTACGGATGCTGGTATACTGCAAAAGCGCACTGTCATGTTTCTGCCACTACGCTGTGCTCAGCGAGTAAAGCAGATCCAAAAACGTACTTATGATTTCCGAATTTGTAGGATATATCTCATTGGAGGAGAGCTAAGCTTTATCAGATATCCATATTTGATAACCGAAAAAAGTTGGTTCCAAAATAACCTTGGGAAAAATCACCCAAGGGCGTTTGTATAACTTTCTGTCGGAGAAATTGTAACAATACACACAGTAAATGTAACGGGAGTTTGTTTTGATAAACGTACTCACAAAGTAAACATTCCCAAAATTCAGCAGATACGAACTGCTGGGAAAGCGACCATTTCAAACGAAGGATTCTGCGAAAATTTGTGAATTTAGCTTCTTGTAGGTGACAGAGGATCGATTCAGGTCATTCGCTCAGTTACCGTATCATCTTCATATTGCTCACTTTTCCACAAATTGGAATGGGGTAAACGATACGAGAAGTACCATTTCAAAAAGCCTTAACCACGTGGTTCGTCAAAGGACTACCGGTAATTGAGCTTTTCTACGGAAAATAATGAACTAAGTGTATTATTCTTACCCCTAGACACATTACGATCTGACTAAATATTTCCCGAAACCATCTCGAAGATTATCGGACCCAGCAATGTACATACTACATATATTTTATTAACTCTTTAAGTGATGTTACATACTTCCGGATCCGATGCAATTCTGGCAGACATTCATAGAGAGGAACAGCAGAATGAAAACATATCAAAAATCACAGTTGAATCGCCAATTTTGGAACAATTGTATTACTCAACGATCTGACATTAACAGCTATACCCTAGCTTCGTGAAAGTAATTTAACATAAGCTGAGCAGAATCGTTCTGAGCGTCAATTGAATTGAATCAGTTTGTTACGCTGACGGTGACAGAACAATGGAGTGGTGTCCCCGTGTTGTGAAACGAATATTTCTGCCAACAGAAATAACCAATATTTTGCTCCTTTTTCTCTTCTTCCTGGTATCCTAAGTGCTAGCGTTTTTCAAGATGAGGTAAACAATTCTGCACAACAATTAGGCCGACGCCAAATACTGTTCTCCATCGTGGTCAGAAAACGCGAGGATACATTATTGTATGGTCGTAAACCATCCCAAAGGGATACGACAATATCGGTGGTCAACTCGTTTGGAGAAGTAGATTCACTTAGTTGGGTATGAAACCATCCAAGCCGACTGTAAGAACTACACAGAATGGCAAAATATGGTTATCTTTGTTCAAAACAATCTAATTTATGCACCAGGTCGTGTGCTTACGGGAAACTGTCCAATCCCCTGTAGATACTACTGACATCATGATACACTTGAACTTTTCCTATGTACAGAAAAGTGCTAACTCGTTCAATAAACTAATAAATAAACCCATTCTTCAAGCTGGATTTCCGATGACAGATGAGGTAGTATTTTGTAACTTCTAATGGACCACAATTTTCCGAGAACACAATCATAAGACGTCCATAATAGATGTTGGGAACTTAATGAATGGCGTGCAGAACACAAAGTGAAAACTCGGTCTTAGTCTCTTGACCGTAATCGAACAACGTTTGGGCATCAGGTCGGAACACAATACGGATGCATGAGAATGAAAGCTAGACCTCCAACTGCTGGAAATAGAAAACACAGACCACAGTAAACGTATATTGGGGCTTCGATCGTACACGGATAAAAAGGTGTCTTCTAAGCAAGAAGTTTCACTGAATGTACAGTGTCGCTCGTCCAGGGGGCGACTGACCTTGTAAATTGATGTGAAAGTAAGGGGATCGACCAATCAGGAGGGATTCGTAGCTTCAAAGCGGGAAATTCAAGTTGAAAGAAATTACAAGAGATAAAGAGACACTTGAAAAGTAAAGCATTATAAGGACAAATGATGGTGCGAATGGATTCAGTACCTCAGTATCGTTGGGACTTAGCTGTCTTCCTAACAGATAGTAAAGCTCCTGCGTGCGATATGTTGCGGGACTCATCCTAGCAGAAACTTTAAGAGCTAAATCATCAGATCATCCCGAAACTTTCGTATCGTGTCATGAACTACCGGTATATTTTCTACCCACGGTGCAATATACTGCTTCATATGTACCACCGGGGTACTGTAAGTGAACCGAAAAGTATTGTGTGATTGTAATTTCGGTTTTCCCCTTTTCCGGCATCGTCGATCCCCGGTTCGGGTCCCAGTTGAGGCTCGAAGGATCTGCACTGCTGATGATTCCCACCAAGGATGAAACGAAGCCACCCTGATTCATTTGTGAATGCAATGCTGATCCTGTATGGTTTATCACATTATACATGAATCGAATCGACTGCTAATAACACTGAATTAAGTGTATTCGTCTATTGCTTAAATAGTCGCACTCGTAATAATTTCAGTTACCAACCAATAACTGGGAAATGAAAGATCCACAGATGAGATGGGCAGCGGAGGAAAACTGAATGTTGTAACTGCGAGTGTCATTTCCGTTTCTGATTTCAGAAGGACAAAAACAAGTGGGCTAACCAATGTCCCAGTTTAACATAATATGTCACAGGCAAATTCTCAATTAATTTCTCACTATCTGATCACCGCTTCAAGCTAAAAGCTTCGTTTATCTAATCATCCGAAGATGATCTTGGCTAGGAGGCTAACACCAGACTGACGCCGTAGACCATTCAGAAAACTTATTCTAACGAAAATCTTCTAGGTCCTCGATATTACTAGAAATGGGTTAGAATATATTTTTCATAGGCAGTTGTGACAACCGTCTAGATTAGTTATCAGTGATTATTCCATGACGACAAAATCAGCACGTGAGTACGGTTTATGCATGTGAGTTTATTTAGATACGTTTTCCATGGAAAGAGACTGCGAAGTAAATTAGTGGGATAACAAGGCAAAATCATATGAATTATTGTACCTTATACATACTGAAATGGTCAGTTAGTAAGGTGCATTCAGTGTAACAACACACATTCTCAGCTGTTTGCATCTGTCCGTGAATACAAGTTGGAAGTCGACTTGCGATATCACAACGTCTTACACTTTGGATTATCTGCAAACTCTACGAAACTGCTCCTGAGAACGCAAGGCAGATCAAAAAGATCAATGCAAAATAAATTCATTAGTTTCATAGTCAGCGTGCGATACCTTTGTTTCAAAGGGAAAGATGCTTTGTCTGGCTTGCGAATATTCTTCTCTATTTTTGAATTCCCTTTGGATAGAAGAGGTAACTACAATAATTCACAATAAGGATTTTCGGTGTTTTCTGAGGCCAGTTACAGGAAGCTGGTGCCGTAACAATCTTCCATGAAAATGGCCAGAACCAATGAACCTTACTGCGGTGGGAAAATTTCAAAGACTGTGTACCTGAATGGATAATTATCACAGATAGATTGACACCTGGGGTCACACCCAGAATTATTTAGGTCACCCTTCTGTTATCTGAATTACGAGTTTTTTTTCGTCGCACTAAGCTTTGGAATTGAGTACCTTATGGAACCATATTTTTAATCCATCCACAGTTCCCCTTGTTTCTATTTCGATTTTTGGCGAGCAGAATTCTGACACCGATTCAATCGAGCCATTGTTTTTATTTGCGAGCTATGTTCCCTTGTACCAATACTGTACGAAATGTTTCGTAAGTCCTATGACGTAAATTACTTCATGAATAACGCATTCCTTTGAATCTCATATGCTTATTGTCCTAATATTTGGAATTCGTTCGAAAATTTTATTCGGTCGCTATTCTCCTAAATGTTCGTTCTTTCTAGGTCCTGTCTATTTCGGCCTTACACGTTACGCCTTAGAATGTGAGTTCATTTTACGCCTTGCGTTTTTCACTTAATCTGCTTTTTCTCAAGGTGTTTAGAAAAACACGGAAAACAAAAGATGATTTGTGTTGGTGCTGAGTTGGGAGATCTTTCATGGGAAATATAGCCAGGTCGTGAAAGAAACCCACAATCGTAATCGGAACACGAGTTGGAAGCGAACGTTTTCGATCATTTCATTAGTAAGCCATTGCAATCCAAATTGTATACAAAAAAACAAGAGTTGAATGTCTTACTCAGTCCAAACAAAGATATGGAGAAGACAGACAGACCAACTTCGCCCAAGAAACTCGGGCACGGATGACCGGATTACGTCACCGGTGACCCGTGCGAGCGTTTCCTGGCTGAATTTAATTCATCCGCCTTCCTCGCACGCCTATATCTTCATACGAACAGAGTGAACATTTACCGGATCTAATCATGTTTTATACTGACTTGAGAGTGAAACCGCTAAAACCGGTGTTTATTCCACTTTTCAGATTTCATCATGTGTCTTGTGATGCTAGTGCCGATTCGGATATAGAGTTGTAAACAATGTTAATCGGTGGTTTCTCCGGGTTTCCCCGAATGAAATTGAGTAATTCCCATCATCATTAAGATAAAAATTAAAAAAAGTAAAAAATAAATAACCCAGAGGAAGCCGGGACACTGTTTCAGAACCATCACCACTTAGCCCTATTTCTGAAACCAACATAGCGACCACTGCTATGATCCGCTCCACCAACTCTGCTGGGATGATTATTCCGCCCGCGAATCATCTATGAGTAGAACACTGGATGTGTAGGTTGGTACTCCACACATTCACACTTTGTACACAATGCGTTGTTCCGACTGGTGTGAGCGACCAGGCCCTGAGGCTTAACATGGCGGCCAGGATTCACCTTTCGTCTATCGATCTGCACCATCGATCGGCTTAGCCGTCGTTCGTGATTTCGTGGGCTCGGTATTGGGCAGGTGCTGACGCACTGTCCGCCGGTAATACTAAGCCGTCTATCAAACGATTTGTCAGGCCATACCCTGACATTCGTTCCGATCGGATCTGAAGTTGAAAATTGACCAAAGGACGGGGTCTTGTTCACCTGGATCTCGCGTACCCAACTGACACAAATGCAATGATTCACGGCTCTCGTTCAACAAACAAGCAAAGAATTTGTTTCCTGAAAAGATATTCTAGACATTCGCATCTGTGAGGATCACTGACAAATTTTCAAACAAAATATAATCAATCTTATACCAGACTGAGAAATATAACCGTGTTTCAAAGTAAAGAAATTACTGGAGTAATACTGAATTACAGTTTAAGCCGGACATTTACACGGGGCGTGATGAGTCTAAACTCGGAACGTGTAGAACGATGTGAACGGCAAACAGATAGGTCATCGCAAAGGGGATGAGCGGGGTCTGCAAGACTCTTCACGGGGAATTTTTCACAGGTAAAAGTGTGTAGATCACATATTTTGTGGACTACATAGGCTATTCGAATCAAAGAAACAAGACTGATAGTAGCCAAACCAAAAAAGAGTGAACGAAAACCGTTTTTAGATAGAACTGGAAGGATTACAGGAGAGCAATAAAATAAGGTTGGTAGAACACACTAGCGTAGAAAGGAAATTATGACAGATTGTTTGACACCGAACTGTCTTCGTGTGCGGATTTGAAAAGAGAGTTGGCACAATTCATTTACATTGTCCAGAATATGGGAAGATCACGATAAACTGGTGCCCATAGTGACTCCGAGTCAGTTCTGGAAACGGAGTTAATGGCCGATTGTTTACTGGCATAAGAAGATCAAAAAGGGGTGAATGTGCACTCGGAATACTTGGAAGTGATGATATGTAGGCCAGAAAAGGACGAAAAATTCTGAAGCTTACATAACTTCTCAGGAAAGATGTGAAGTCAGGTTGATTGGAGATGGACTGACAAAGCATCACGTCATTCTCATACTTAAAACATTATGCAGGATGGGTAGTGGATTAGTGTATGCGTAGTGAACAGGAGGGGGGAAAGAATAGCGTCCTGGAGAATATCAGAGCTGTTCCTTAAGGGATTCGAAAAAATACTACCAACCTTGGTACGCTGAATTCTGTTGGAAGATTAGTATGTTAACCAGCAAAGCGGAGGTCGGACAGCCAAAAGACTCCAGCTTTTTGAGAAAAAGGGGAAAGAGGAACCGATTCGAAAGCGGAGGAATAGCCGAGAAAGGCAAAACGAACCGATTCCGCGGAACTATCCAGGCTTTTGGATGCGAAATGTCAAACTGAAACAATCGCGTCCAGCTTGTACTTGTTAGGTTTGCATGCGAACTGATAAGGATCGTTGAAAGAAACGAAAGAGGAACGTAATCAGCTGAGGATAGCGCGTACAGTCAACTTGAATGCAGCTGAATTGATGATTGTGAAACGTAAATGTTTCGACAAAGTGCTAGAAGTGAAGTGCCTGGGAATAAGCGCAATTGTTATAGGTTTCCAAGAGGTAAGAACAGCACCGGTACCAACGGGCTTTTTGCGAGGGAAGACATCGTTTCCATTAGTGGACTTGAGCCAAATGTGAGAATGGTGAATAAGCTATCTGGGCCAAAAGCGGAAGCCACTTTTGAGGTTCGTTGAAGCCGAATGACTTCTTCTGAAGCAAAAGGTTCAACTTCGAAAGGAACAGAGAGGATATAAGATGGTAGGATATTCGTGTATGGGTGAGTAAATGCATCATTCACACAGTCGCCATCTACATTGGAATTGTTTGACCGGACCCGCTGACCGCACAGAAGCTTGATTCCGTGCTAAAGAATTTTACCGTTTGTATTACTCAAAATCTGGTCGGCAAAAGACTCGTTCAACCGTTATATCTCCCGGTTGATCAGGATAGAGTTAAGTATCACATAAGCTCGGTCATGAAACTTTTACGCTTATTCATTTTGCCTCCTCAGGGATTTTAACAACAAATAAGTTATCCAGGAGCAATTGCAGAATACCGCTTCTATGGGATAACACAAGGCGAATATTGCATTCAGTGTTACTGTCAATGACTCTAGGGGGTTAATGGAGCATTCAAATGAAAAGCACAAAGACACTGCGCAAAGGGATTTTTTAGGAAGGGCAATGTTGATGGGTGAAAACATTTTCGTAGTAATCTTCAGAGGTGTTTTCGAAGTTCCCTGGGCATTAGGGTTTTTTGAAATAATTAATCATCAACAGACAACGTTGTACCGTCGTCAGATTTTCTCGGCTACATGGGAAACTTGCTGTGAGTTCCTCCTTACACACGAGGAATAAATTTCTAATCTCATTCAAATCGTAGCTTTTAGCAGGAAATTGCGGAAGCTTAAGTGCTCGCACAAATTGTTTCTGAACGCACAGGGGAGGATCGTAGAGACGAATATTCACGGCTTTGGCTGTGGCTAAGATGCAACACTTGACAAGCCTTAATTGCTTTCCCCGGACTTTGTAAACGGTGAAAAAAACCGTTTATCACCACTGATTATCGTCCTGCGTTCTTATTTTGTGGGTCATATATATTGTTATGTATTGGTATGAGTACGAATAACTGAAAACGAGCTTGTTCACCACGTTGTTTATTCTCATAGGTTCTGTGGGGTTTTTCAGAATATTAAGTTATTCAAATTTCCGGCGGTTTTGCTACTGTAAAATCTTATGACAAGTGGATAGAGGAATCCACACCTTTAAGATCCCAAGCAGCACGCCCAACTTCGTGAGGTTTTCGGTATAGTTATTCCGCTGGTCTTGCGAATCTCTTGATGAACGACCTGAGCTTTCCCAAATACGATTCATTTGGGGGGCGGATAGCTGCATCTCACAACGACGGTGTATGAGATATTGTCCTTGGGTGACGGGATATACATGACGAGTGATAGCCCAAGGCGTGCAGCACATCACGATGTTGCCTCGTGGTTAGTACGGAGGTTATGAAATCATCGAACAAGGGCCACAAAAGAGCGTCTACGTTGATGTCGGTACACAGTTCTTCCAAGCTGTATCTCTTAGTTGGCATTAAAATACTAAAATAATTCACAAGTATATTATTCTGAATAAATGATTGACTTTGATGTGCTGGTAATGGGTGAATCCCCACTTTCAAAAGTCTAAACTCCAAATGGGTTGCTGGCCCAACTCTAGTGGCTCTACTTCAACAACATGAACACCAGGAGTAACCGTATCTATTATGCAATAACTGAATACTCGAAAACATTTTGTTTTTCTTAGCACACCTATTGACTGTAATTTGGGCCAAGAGCGCCTGTGCTCTCATAATGTGACCTTGACACGAATGAAGCATTCCTTCGCAATGGGGACCTTCTTGCGCCTTCACTACCTCTTCCACTTTGTCCCAGGGGCATACCAATCTACTCTCTTAGTTGCATAAAAAGTGTCTGCGGCTATGATTCCCGTCCAGCGACTGAAATGAGCAGAAGGATAGGAACTGGTGGATTTTGATGGTTATATTGGTTTTCCTGCAGAGCTGACAGGAGATGGGGAGTTAGACGAGCTGATGACCAGAGCTGGAGAGACAAGGTGCGCATTGTTTCCAGAGTCGCGTGTCTCAAGATGGCGATGATGCTGTGTAGGCCGACATCAGGTGGATTTAAAAAAGCAGACTGCAAACAACCACTCTATGAAAGGAGCTGAGGCTAACCTAAATTCCAGATCTGTCAAAGAGACCGGTCAACATTTACCTGACCGGTTGCGTACCTCATTGGGTGACTGATGAGAGTCACTCAAATGTCCTCCAGGGCCTCTGAAAGGAGCCCATTTGTCTGGGATGTGGAAAAGTACTTTGAAGTACGACTGTATCTAACTATAAGCCACGTTATGTGCATATGAAGAACGATTCAAGAAGATTGCCTTTGCTAGTGGAAGACTTGGTACCTGAATTGGATGCTCCTGAAGGATAGCAATCATTATCCTAGTAGACTTAAGAGCAGAAGACTAGTCATAAACAAGGTGCACCTAAGCTCTAAGCTCGCCGTTGTATTTTATCGAGTTTGGTGTCCACGAAGAGCCGTTATACTCTGATTCCCAGAATCCAAAGACGAATGACTAATGTTACAAAGCGATTAGCACTCAATGTTGCGTGGATTACAAAAGAACACCGACAGTAAATAACGACTACCTCGATGTCCGAGAATATATATGTATACGTGTGTATGCGTATATATGTAGATGGAAATATATATATGGAGGGATAACAATACACTAGGGTTAAAATAGTCTGTAAAAATGCGCATTAGTTATCTCTATGAATGATGAATCATTTTTCACCATCGGAAAACCAAGCAGCACATTCTATCAACAGAGAACAAATAAAACCAGTATGGAACCGCCTGCTCACAAGGACCGGCAGTAAAAACAAAATATGTTGTTTTTATGATGCAGATGTATATTGTTAAATATTGTGGTACTTTTATTATTATACCTCTTGTGAAAGTTCACGAAATTCTATGCAATCTTCTAAGACTCCTGTTACGAGTCATTTTATCCCAATGTTAGCCCAAAGTTCGCCCAACAGCTTAGGGTATTGTACTGCTTGGTATATATAGCCTTATGTGAGACACGAACCTGCACATCATTCTACGGTAAACGTTTTTCTAGAATAAATTCTGCCCTGTTTTTGTGATTGTACTTGGTGGTGCGTTCACAGCAGCCGAAACCGTCGCACCCAGTACTTAGAGTTAATGGTGGTTGTTCGAACCAAAACTGATCAACAAAGCTGTCTGCAGTTGGGGTAATCGAGCTCCAATGTCATGTTTAGCACTATTCGACTTTTACAACTCGACTACCCCGGGTAAGTAAAACAGATTACCTAAACAAACTGGCTGGTCTGAAACACTCGTCGTTCAGGTACAGCTGAAAGGGGAATCCACAATCAACTACTTTGAACTACCTATTCTAATCCTTTAAAGCACGGATAGCAAACAGTCCCAACTGGGTGAATTTGTCCCACTTGTAGAATAGGACTGGGTCAACAGCATTACGCCGCGGTACGTCAACTTAATTGGTGCAGTGATCCACCTAGAGCGAAATAGCTTGAGGCGAATAAAGTATTCGATAACAAGTAATTTCGAATCAACGGTCAATATTACAACACTGCATACCAAATTCACCCGTAAATTCTACAAGTTCCTCATAAGAACGTAACACGCTAGCACCTTACCTGAACCTCCAACGAATGTTTCTGCTAAAACAGAGGGAAGACATAAGTCGCGAGATGAAAGCATTTCGTTTACTCTTGTCAACTGCGGACGTAAAACACGTCAGTATATATATATATATATATATATATATATATATATATATATATATATATATATATATATATATGTTACAGATAGGGAGTAAATCCAAAAGTAGGCACAGTCGTAAGTTCTTACAGTACCTACTTTGGGGAGAATGAGGTGTGTCGTACTAACGCTAAAGTAAACAAAAATTTGGGTGAATCGTTTTTGTGCACGGAGTGCTGGCAGATGCATCATGATTAGAATGGCTTCACTAAACGCTAATAGTTTAGGTATTGGATTGTGCAACAATGTTTTGAAACATTGGGTCAGGTCAACTTTGTGACCTGATGCAATCAAGTCTCTTGCAATCGAAGAAGTTGGTGGTTTCACGTCGTTGTGTATTGCCCCAGCGGGTTGCGTCACCAAGTTTGACAAACATTTGGGTATCTGTTCTGACACTCGTTGAGTCAAGCAGCGATCCGTCTTGCCATTGTATACGTTACCGCAGCTGCAAGTGAACTGGTAAACAATGTGAGATATTGGGATGAGCAAGACTCATTGAGTGATTCAGAAAACAACTTTTTGGTCATCTGCAGCAAATACAACTGTGCCTTTGAGCTGATTTAAGATTACAATTTAATTGAGTAAATAAATGATCTCTTTTAAAAAGCAAATTAATAGAAACTTGCTTCTTCTCGACGTTCGTTGTTCTCTCAAGCTCTACTCTCGGTCTCTGAAGTTCTTTGATAGCGTTTTCAGGATAACCGTTGGCCATCAGCTTTCTTTTTAATGAACTCCTCTTTATTTTTTACTTGATCTTTTGTACTGATTTTCTGGGCTCCGTTGAGAAGAGTTCTGACCAATCCACGTGTGTAAGCCACAGGAGCGAAGCTAGAGAATTGTGAATAACGTCCTCCGCATGTTGCTTTCCGGTGGATTCTGCTCTGTAGAGTCCCATCCTGACGCCTGGTTAATAAATTATCTAGAAGATGCAAATTTTTATCGCATTCTTTTTCGTGGGATACAGTGAGGTTTGGATGAATAGAGTTAGGAAAATTAACCAAAGGGATAAAACGTTCTTCAGTCGTGAAAAGTAAAATATTATCTACGTATCGTATGTAAAATAGAAATCGGGAAATATTACCACAGAGCTGTTTTTCAATCATACCCAAAAATACATCTGCCAACGTTGGGCCCAGAGGGCTTCCCATGGTTACCCCATCAGTTTGCTTGTAAGCTTAACCTTCAAAATTAAAACGAATGTTTTCTGTGCATAAATAATGAGGTCGTTAAGGTATTCGACAGGAATAGGCAAATGAAAGTAATGCGAAGAAATAAATTGGCATAGAAAATCTATCTCCTCACGGAGAGGTACCTTTATAAAAAACGACTCAACCACGACAGAATATATTTAATCAGAACTAACTAAAATATTGTTTAGCAAAACTGCAAGTTCGAATGAGTCTTGTAGACTAAATGGTGTTGTACGTTTCCGAAAGGCTCTAAGGATTTCGACGAGCTACCAGGCATGTTTTGTGATAAGCCGATTGTTCTACAGACTTTTGGCGTAGACCTAATAGAACTACTGTATTTTTCAGGAATGATTATGATAGTTTCCCACGGAGAACTACCTACTTCTCGTGGTCTCAAAATGTGGCACGCTGTCTGCTTTAATCAATATGCTACGAAAAAGGGAAAAAAAGATTTTGAAAAGTTGGTTCTTCAGGTAGCCAACACATCCAATAAATCACGCACAGCTTGAGGATTAGCCGTCGATAGTTTTAATTTCCACATCAGCTTTGTTTAAACTGACTGTTCTTCTGTTTTGAAACGAAGACACTTAGATCTGCTTGAATGAACGGGATGGTGGTTTAGCTAATCCGCCCAAGATTGATCACCACTCACTTGAAATGTACTGTTCGAACACACGAAACTGCTTCACCATTATTTCTCAATTTTCCACACATTGGTACTTTGGAACGGTCACCGAACATCTCTTTTGATGGGATTATTCACTCTTGTGGGGTTTGCATCGTTTTGCTCCAACGAACACGTTAAACGCAAACCAACACGTCTTAGTGAATGTTTAATAATCTTAAAATCATAACCTCCACCGTGATCAATGAGTAATCACAGTAGCATCCTGAAAGTTTCTTTTTCGAACTGCTACCCGTAGAATTGATGTACGCTGTTTAATTGTCGTTATTCGAACAGAATGTCACTCGTCGTTATAACTTTCCGTTCTAAGCACCTAACGTCTCACCAGCTACAACAATCGAGGGGCTGCTCGAGGTATTTGTTCGTGTTCACACGAGTGCGGCATAACTGTCACACTCCATAACCAGGAGGAAACACTGCCCCGTTGGAGAGCGGGCAACCAGGATCATGAGACTTGGAGTGCAAAAACACATGAGTCCAGTGCGATAGCAATAGCTTGATGGCACCGAAGCTATCTAGCACCATAACTGGGTGGCGATGGCGGTGTTCGAAACTCTTATCTTAGGCAATGTCTACCACTTGGTCATCGCCGATTGTGCGAGGTACTTTTTCAGTAAGCGGAGGATGTACATTTTATCTCTGTTCCATTACGTCTCTTCACAATGAATACAATGTGGTAACTTCCACGTGCATATATAGAGAAACAATCATGAGACGACATTTGGTTTTACACTTCAAAATGGAATGGCACAAGTCGTGGAAGTTTTAATATCATGCTTTTAAAAGATCAGACACTCGGTTTATTTGAACTAGCCTTGTATGAATAAATATCGATTTACATGTGGTTGAGGACCTAAGGGACACTTATTGTCAACTAAATTTCAGCATCATATGGTTTACTTGATGTTGTATGGTTAATAAACAGAAGTGTCGTTTCATGAAAACCCCTTTCGGGATCCACGAAAACTCAATAGATTCCCTGAATAAGCAATACGGCCTTACAACAACACGAACAGCTGTCTACCTCTATCTTCTTTGGGGCTATATCCATCTAACAGAACCCTGATCCGTTTATCTGTACTCCGTATAGGGTGGCCGACTACATGGGTACGCCCCAATCCAGAAATCCAGCTCCTATTTCCGATTAACTGGAATTCCCAATGAAATCGCTCGTTTGTTCAGTTCAATCTACTTTTTCATAACGTGCAGCCTTATAGACTTGTACGACATTCGACAACTTGCACGCGCAAGCAATATTTCACAACTACTGTAAGAATCACCTAGAAACCTCAAGAACCTTTCTAACCAAAGCCATACGGAATTCCTTTTCTCAAAATTTAAGAATAATGCTGGGGTAATTCATCCGCAGTCAATGGTGTCTATAGATTACCAATATGTTCTGATCTACATGATTTCGAATTGTAACTTTCGCTTCTGCTTGTCTTCCTCTTCTTCTTCTTCCGTTAGGTTTGCTCTCTACGAGATGACAATCTGAATAAGCAACCAAAATCGGAGAGCATCTCTGCAAACATTACATCACTAGTAGGAAGAACAGAACACAAGCATAACTAGAAATAATATTTCAAATATTTACGTCCATCAGTTCAAGAACAGAAAATATGCAACCTCACAATCGTGAGGATATGTAAACAGATTCTGGATGTAGACTATACATATGTTGTGGGCTTTTAGGCTACTCGAATGCCTATTTCACAGTAAAAGATTCAATAATCAAATCTCAGTCGGTCGCTTTATTTGACAATGCCTATCTAGCTTCTGCAACAATAAGTGTAACACTCACAGATACACAATGCCGTAGAAGCTGGAGTCCCGTCGAGCCAATGAGTGTTTATGTACTTTGGCATTGATTGACAAAATTTCCTTCATGGTCATCGAATCATGAAAGCGACCTCCTCCACCCATTTCGCGAAATCTGGATTCACGTGCTCAAATAGTGCTGTCTAGGTGAGATTCAGTAATCTGTTCTACCCTACGCCTGGTTTATTTCACCTGTTCCATGATTTCCCAGAGTACGGTCGGTGATTGGAGGATCAGTTAGTTGCAATCAAATGTGAGCTCTAAGTTTGAGATCAACTTCAAGGACGGGATGGATGCACCATAACAAATAAGTAGACCTGGAATTGGCCTGGTTCTTCCTATCTTTACAAACATTTATTCATAACCTTGAAATCTTCAGACGGTCTGTCCCTTTGTCAGCCGTGTCCACGGGCTCCCGTGCATCATAACACGGCTAAAAGCCGTGGTCGATGAGTCCCGTAACTATGACTCTTGATGGATTCCCCACCGTCTCCGGTGTGGTAAATGATCGCAATCAGATTTTACCATATCCAAAATCAGATAAAGTACAATTAATTATAAACAATTGCCTACTTCCGTAGTTTCTACGCTTATCAAATGCAATAAAATGGTATAGAAATGGGACAAAAACGTCTTAAGTACAACAGAATTTTGTGCGTGTTTCAAGCCAAGATCGTGGCGGAATCAGTTCAATTCAGTTCAGACAATCATTAACCATGCGCTGAGTGCGGTGGCTTTGGTTGCTATCTCCTGGCGACAACCTCAACCGGAAACAATGAGAAAGGACGGAAATATTAAAGGGGCAGTAAAATAACTACGAATATTATTATCAAGTCGATAAGGAAATTTGGTGAACCTTTGAGCGCCACTGATCGCAGCATCTAGCTATTTCCTCTAACTTGCATAACCGCTGAGTGGGAGGGTCTCTTGGACCTCACCAGGAAGTCTAAACGCCTTACGTGGACAATTCCACGGGTTAGGTTTTTCATACCTTTCTTTTATGTCATGTACTGGCCACCCTTACTGATACTCCAGCCGGAACCCACCTAAGCAAACAGGGTGAGCCGAGGAATCATGTCAGGGGATATGCGCAAAACGTGTCCTAAACATCTGAGCCTGGTGATTTTCAGCGTTTCATCCAGTAATTTGATTCGTGAACCTAAGACTCCGCCGAAACTCAGCATTGCTTATCCGGTGTTCCCACCAGATTCTAGCAACGCTACGAACACGTCTGTGTTCAAATACCGACAATCTTAGTACATCCTCCAACCGCAGTGGCCATGTTTCCGAACCATACAGAAACACAGGCCTGACGACTGTATCGTACACTCGACCCTCGATAGGTAAACGGATGTCATGTGGACGCCATAGACGACTGAGACTCGCCAATGCCAAACGAGCCTTCTGTAGACACAAAGACACCTCATCCGATATTCGTCCTCTGAGTGAAATGCAACTGACGATATAACGGAACTTGTCTACCACGTTTATAGCCTCCTCAGACACTGAAAGTTACGGTGTTGGACCAACCTATTCCTGCAACAGCATCTTGCACTTTGAAGGTGCAAAACGCATACCGAACATTGTTACGCAATCCGTCAAGCTGTCTGGAAAAGCCTGCACCTTACCTGGATCTTCACTTAGAAGAACTGTGTCGTCTGTATATTCGAGGTTTGATACCTTTCCACCCGGGAAAAGTTCAATGCCGCTATCACCACCTGACAAAAGTGCAGTTTCTAGGATCATATCAGTCACGAAGGTAAAGAGAAAAGAAGGAAGGGGTAAACCTGACGTACACCGCTTTTTGTGGTGGACTCGATTGAAAGAGAACCATAAGCCCGAACTCGGATTCGGTTGTTCATGTAAAGGGACTTTATAATGGAAATGAATTTCCCTGGTGCTCCCTTCAACAACAGGCAGCGCCAGAGAACTGTGCGGTTGACTAAGTTGAAGGCCACTTTAGGATCAAGAAAAACGAGGATATTGTGTCTCTGGACGGTGTGCCTATGTTCTAAGCTTTGTCGAAGAGTAAGGATGCGATCAACACAACCTCGACCAGGTCTAAACCCAAACTGATTCTCGTGCAAGCACTGTTCGCGAGCGGCTGATAAACGGGGGAGAACAATACCAGCGAGAGGTTTAGATGCGATGCTAACCAAGCTTATTCCCTTGTCGCTTTCACAGGGGGACGTAAGTCGGTACGATCACTGATTCACACCAACTCCTTGGAACTTGTTCTCTATCCTATACCAAATGAAGGAGTTTTGTCAGCTCCAGTAACAATGTTGAGCCACCGTCTTTAAAAACAGACGAAGGCAACTCATCCGGTCCAACAGCCTTATGTCGTTTAAGGTAGCCTATCTCACGGAGAACCTCCGCTTCTGACAGAGGATTGGTATCACCAATCAGGGCTACAACTGTGGTGCTATTCAGCCAACCTGTCGTGGATAAAGGCGATTAAACTACTTCTCGAAACGCTCCACCCGACGAACAACACGACTTTCCTGACTTTGAATCAGTGAGCCGTTCACCTCTTTGATCAATTCACTAACGTCTGGTGTTCGGGGACCTGTATTCCTGATAAGACGGAGGAAGCTGCGGCCGTTGCCATTCGCCTCAGATTTTTCCATCTCCCTACAATTCGCCATCCACCACTGGTCATGGTCGTTTCTCAGGCTTTGAATCACTTGACGTTCAAGGCATCTCCTTGCATCATCGTATCTGGAATCCGGAGGAATCGATCCGCGAGCATTTAACAGCGCACTGAGGATGCAGATACCCACCATTTCTGTGAGTGTCTGATCACTGGACCTTGGGCAGCACAAGCAGCCTCAAACAGGGCCCACTGCATCTCTGTCCATCGTTCTTCTGGATCCTGGGCATTTGACTGCATTGATAACCTGGTGGATAATTCTGCTTGGAAATCAGATCCATGGTTATAGTCCAGTAGCAACTGCTGGTGCCTGGTGGCTTTGGTGTTATTTCGGTCACCGACAGAGGCTGAGACACGCGAGGACAAGAACGTGATCAGTGTCTACAGACATTGATTAGAATGATCGACAATCTTGAATTGAATCGCTGCAGCGACGACCGATGGCAATGTAGTTAATCTGGGTCCAACTCTGTGAAGGTGCAGGAGGATGCCAAGTTAGTCGGTGCTGCTTATTGTACAAGCATTTCAACTCTCTAGGACTATCCCATGGTCGAAAAATGGTTGGATAAGTCAATTACCGTTATCAGTTTGATCGTCTGGAACACCAAATCGGCCTCCTATTTGCCTTTCCTTCTTCTCTAGGCTTCAGACTTGAGCACTGAAATTACCGGCTCAATCATAGGTGTCCGCAGAGCGCGCCCTGCGAAGCAGTCGAGACAAGTCTTGGTTGAATTCGTCTTTAGCCTTAGGAGGGCTACAGTCAGTTGAGGTAAACACAGAAATGACAAACAGGCATGGATGCTTCAGTCTGTTTCAGTTGACATGCACAGAACCATTCAACCGAACCGTACATAGACGATTGCTAACTGGGGTCCAATCGAGCAGCGCACGCTCAGCCGTCACGCTCAGGGAGATGCCAACGCCAGCCTGACCACGAGCACTAGACACCGAATCACCCGACATAAGAGTGAAACGAGGAGCCCATTCTGCACCTGGTGATCGAAGTGTTAGGACTGGAGTTGGGTCTTGTATGTGTTTCGGAAACACAACACAGATCTATGTCAAGAGTCTCAAGAGTTCTAGATGGGGTAGCCTGCTTCCTCATTTGGTAGTGCGGGGATGTTGGAAGCAGCAGAGATGAGAATGCTTAGGTCGGAGAATCGGTCCTCTTTTCCCCTGTCTCTAAGTTGTCACATCTATTGAGAGTTAGAAATTCACGGTCACAACTCGTTGTGGCCTCTCGTATCCATTCAGAATCGGGATGTAAAGAATGACTGCTCTCCTGTCGCCCTCCTCACTACCTCACCTGATCTACTGAGACCTTATGTGGTTACCTCTTTAAGTCTCAGGATCATGGTCGCCGGTTTCCTTCACATTACAAATCATGAAAATACACAATGACACACGCATTCGCTCTGCTCACTCGAAAAACAAGCACAAACTCACTCTCTATAAAATTCGCGGAATGAACCATAATATCGATTCTTTGCACCAGTTTCTTCAATCTTCCTCTCCTCTTGTTCTATTTTTGACCGAAACCCAAATCTCTCCCTCATCAGACACCACCCAACTCCAATTTCCCAACTATACCTTTCACTCCTCTTTTTCACCGAAAGCTGTTGTCTGTGCCTTTGTCCACCAGTGGGTAGCCACATCCAGAATCCAGAATCTTGACTTTTCCGATCGTGAATTTTAACTAATGTGACTGAAACTCCGACTTCCTTATTTTAATCACTACTTTTGTGTTGTTTGCCATCCACCCAACAGTTTTATTCGCCCCGATCCTCCACCAACCTCGAGACACATTTCGGCGTTACAGTTCAGCCAACTGGGATGGTTTCCACGATTTCCTAACCTCTTATCCTTGGAATGATTGCTGCTTTATTTCAGACGGTTCTGTTTCAGTTTCTAACTTCACTGTCATTGTTCTTCAAGGCGTGCAACTTTTTATTCCTCACTTTTCCAAACCCGGCAAACCAGAATCCCCTGAGTGGTTCAACCACGCATGTGGTCGTGCTGTACGTTTGAAGCGTGCAACATTTCGCCGCTGGCTCCGCTCGCCCACTCCCGACTCACACTGCCGCTTCGTGCAAGCCAGGAACAGATGCTCGTTCACCTTACAGAGAGACAAAGAAAGCTTTGTCCGTTGGAAAGCCGAACGCCTACTCTCAGCTGCCACCGGTAGCCGAACATTTTGGTCCCCTTCCAAAACAGACTCCCGCAGTTTTCGCCCCTTCAATTTCCGTCCCATCTGTAATTCCTCTGGTGACCTTGTTTGTGAACCACACGAGAAAGCGGATTTTTCCGCATCCCGGATATTCCATCACATCATTTGTAATTAAAGAGTCATCAAACTGACGTCCACGGGTGACAAATTCCAATACGAAAAAAGTCCACAATCAGTAGGAACAACCGATTGTAACCCGCCTGAGAAATGTCCCACCGTCGATGAAGAAATAAGTCTTCGTTATTTTGACTACTCATCAGTAGCAGTGTGAACGGACCAAAGAGTAAACCTCAGTACGTGGACAATATTTTTACCCGGCTGAATGCTCCTCGTTTGGCAACAAGTAGCTATCTGAAATAACGGGTACTGTTACGTTTTCCGTGATCAAAATATCGCACGAAAAGGAAATATCTAGCTTCTCCGTGTTGCTGTCAGCAAAAGTCTTTTCTGGTTTCGGCTGAATGACGAAAAAGCCGACCGACATCCCACATGCAGATACCGTGAACGGAATATACTGCTCGGCATGATGCAACTCCGTTCATTAAACAATAAATAGAAGTCCTGAAACACGAGTCATACAATACGGCAATGATCAGTAAAACAGACAGGGCAGACTCCCCGGTGCCGCTCATTACTGCTGATATTGTCGCAATGTGGTGGGATATACATACTACTTGCTGATTTAGTAAGTAGCTGATTTCTCCAAACAAAACTGTGGATTGGTGATGAGCGTGACTACATCTGAGGGACCGAACGCATGTGTGCCACACGACTGCATCCTCCCTCTGGATAATGACTGTCTTCAAGTGGACTGGACCGCTGGTATGCATATAAGCATTCTTACATTTGATTAATTTTGGTGGCCTTCAGACGAGTGTTTTCAATAAACAACCTACTACCCAGGCACGTCTTTTGGATTATAACAGTAATACAATAGGTGTTGAAGTTCTGGTCAGGTTTGGCAATCGCACTGGAAATATTTCAACACCAACCGACTAAGCACCAGTACCACAAGTACGGTTGATGCTATCATAACGCCAAGGTAGAGAGACGAAACAACGAGGGAATAAATGCGGATAGGCCCCTGATATGAAAGGAGTACTGCACGGTGAACTACCTAATCTCCAAACAGAACCAGGTTGTTTACCACGACGACGTCATTCAAACGCGACCTAATAAACCTACGTGGATGAGAAAAACGGTAACGATACTTCTTATTTACAGGTGCACAGAAAGTGTGACGATATCAACGAGTACAGCTACGTCCTGGTATTAAAATCAGTTTTGTGAAAGTTTATGCCTGCAAAAAGGACGCATCACCATAAATTTAGACCATTGCGATACCGGAAAGTTAATACTGGCCGTCGGCTGACTATCGATGAGAAGGAATTTAAGTATTCCAATATTGGTCATTCTCGAATGCAATGTTTCACTCTATCAAGCATAAAGAGTGATGAATCCAGATTTAACTCCCATAAATTTGCCGCATCGTAGAACTTCAATACTGAATTCTCATTCCCAACTAACCCTACCCGAGACTAAAAACGGGAATACGTATGTTGTAAGATGTGCAGGTATGAAATGTATGTATTGATATATTAGTACGATAACAGACTCAGCTGAAGGATTGGATATCATAGGGGCTTGCAACGGGCTTATAGTAATCGGACGGACAACGACAAACAAGACTGCAACAATTAAGGTCACGCAGGATGTCTTCTTCCATACCAATCATATAGTTTTCCGGTTCAAAGGTCCCAGAGGTTGTATCCGAAGTGGGTACGAGCCAAGTGAGGGCACAGCAACTGTTACCAACTGCATCCACAGCCAGAGCTACGAACGTAAGCTGCGTAATATGGGAATTTACCTCGTAATTGTGCGTAATATACACCATCATCGATATCCACAACGGACACTATGTCCCCTACATTGAAGCGAACATCCTAAAAAGCAATGTAATGAAATCAATTAGCGTACCGCAAGTCGAACACTCTGCACCATGGATATAAGTGGCGGCGCGGGAGATAATTTTACTGGCTACAAAAAGACAGTTGGTAAATAAGTTACGACAACGCTCACATCTTTCTTCAATATATGTTTACGTGATCGTGATTTAAGTGTTTGTGATTTGTTTCCGTTTGCCAGGTACGATTTGGTCTTCGTGGAAGCGACACGAGCACGAAGTGATTTCCGAATTCCTGTAGGGGATGTTGTCTTAGAACATGAGTCCGAAGACCCCGGCGCTTTATCCGTGCGCCGGCGACGATCGGCTCTACCGCCGGTAGACGGACCCGATGGTTCTGCGGGACCCGTAGGCGAATTCGTCTAGTTAGGAGTTTGATGATAAAACATGAGATAAGCATGCGATTCGGGAGGTCATAACAGTAATTGTTTAAGAGTAATGCACTAATGAAAAACGGTACATCAAAAGTTACGATGTGACTCTTCAACAACAAACTACAAGATCAAACAGAAATAAAACTACCGATGATTAGAAGCACTTTACTTTTACTTTCATGCGACTATCGCCCGCTGGAGGATGTCAGCTTCATAAATATAACGGATCACAGATGAACATGCACGGAGGGTAGGAAGAAATGCGGCGCAGATCACCATCTAGTTTTTTTTTCTACTAGCGATTACCATAGACCGACCGTGAGACAGGTATTCTATATCCTTCTGAAAAGTACTGATCCAAGTTTTGAGTTGGCCATCGCGACGACAATGCTATCTAGGACCAAGTGGGAGACGAAGTGTTTGTTTGGTTAGTTCCGTCTTAGGTCGTCGTGGGATATGGTACAATCCCCGCATTCCGTGACGTTAGGGGAAAACGGGAAGTTCGTCCATTCTGCCACATCGTCTCCTAACTTCGACGCTGGATGCTCCGTCATACCAATTTACAGCTAAAATACGCCACAGGCACTAGTGATCGGACGCCTAAAACCTTCTGGTATTCACGGCCTATAGTAGTCAGGTTTCACAGTCGAAGTAGAATACGGAATGTATATCATCAAGGTAGATAATCACCTTAATCGGAAGGCTGGTTTAAATGTGCGTTCACAACGCATTACCTAACAGAAGAAACTCCTGACGTCGTCGATCTACACTGGTTCCACGAAGCTGAAACATGCACCAGCGGCTACACCTCAGAAAACCGCTCGACAGGTGGACTAAACCGGACTGAGGGTAATCGAGGTACAAAAACCTCGGTGAGGTGTTCGGCTTGAAGAGACAGATACCCCTGAATAAGCGGACGAGATTTACTGTGTAGTCCAACGGCTGTGAAGGGCATCTGTCAAACAAACAGGGCTGCATGGACCACTGGGTTAGATTTAATTCAGTCAAACAGCGAACGAGCTCCTGAGGAGCCACCGGCAGCCATGCATCGTCATCGTACAGCACAGAAAACTCCACTGATCCCTGGCTTTTTCACCATCTTGCACGTTGAATTAGAAAGTAAGAATATACAAGATGGATAGGGAGTGGACCTACACAGGTGAGAAAAGGAAAGAATGCCCTAATAGCCAACACACAGAATACACAGTCTAACTGTACAAACGCACATCGATCAACCATTCTGATTCGACAGAAAGTGACAACACGATCGCCACTGTTCACGGTTCGCTACCATATCATTCAGTGTCTCCAGCCAACTGGTAGACGGATCTTTTGGACCCCAACCACGAAGACGTGAAGCACCTACTTTTCCTAAGTTCGTATACATTTTCTCATTACTCACTGCCAAGTCATCTGTTGACCTCCACGTGGTCCCTTCCACTCCCTAGGAGGGACGAAGAATAGGACACGGTATGGTAGATGTGTGTTCACCATACGTAACACGTGCCCCAACCAACGAAATCTACCAATCTGGATACGCCCTGACAGTGTTCTCCGAATTAGTACCCAATACTCGCTTTCTGACCTCAGCATTGCTCACTCGGCTATTCCACCCAATCTCAGCGATACTACGCAAACATCGGTGGTCGAAAACCTCCAGCCGACGAACATCTTCCCCGAGCAGACTCCAAGTCTCACAACCCCACACAACAAAACTGCACGCACTGCGGCACAGTATACACGACCTCCCAACTTCAGTGAAATATCGGGTCAGCGCCACAAGTACTTCAGTCCAGCGTACGCCGCTCGAGTCTTGGATATCCGCGTGCTCACCTCTACTACCGTGTTCCCATCCGTCGTCGCGGTGCTTCCGATGTAGATGAACCGGTCGACAATTGCCAGCACCTCCTCATCGAGCATCAAGCTCGGAATCGTTGATATCCAGTCTTGTAACATCACTTTACACTTTGAAGGTGCAAAGCGCATGCCAAATGGAGCTACAGCACTTGAGAGTCCATCTAGTGCATGTTGAGCATGTTCCGTGCATTCGAACAAACAGACAACATCGTCCGCGTCATCTAGATCACATAGCTTTTCACCATTTCCTAGTTCGATGCCTACATCCTGAAGATTTTGCAACGCACTCTCCATTACTTCGTCCATGACGAAGTTAAACAGGAATGGAGACATGGGACATCCTTGTCGAACACCGCTGGTCGTTGCAAACCGACCGGATAGTTCACCGTAAACTCTTACGCGGCCAGAAGTATGAGAATACAATGATCTCAGTAGGTTCACGAACTTCTGCGGCATACCTTTTCGATGAAGAGCACTGAAAAGCGCTGTTCGACCAACTGAATCGAAGGCGCCTTTCAAGCCTAAGGAAACCATTATTGTCGGTCGGCGGTGCGTGTGACGCGTTTCAGGTAGTCGGCGAAGAATAAAAACCGGGTCGATGCATCCCCGACCTGGGTGGAATCCAACCTACTGTTCCCGGGTGTTCCTCTCGCGAGTGGGTGTAAGACGGTGCAGCGAAATCGAGGCTAATACTTTAGTGACTATCGGAATTAAGCTAATCCCACGATGGTTACTACAATCATTGCGTATTCCCTTCTTGAAGATGGGAACAATCAACGACTCACTCCATATAAACGGAATACGCTCCGCTTTCCAAATATCACAGAGCAAAGCAGTAAGTGACTCGACCAAAGCATTTCCACCCAGTTTGAAAAGAACTGGGGTAAGTTCGTCAGGACCGGCCGCTTTCCCACGCTTCAGTAATCGAATGCATGACTTTACTTCTACTTCCGATGGGGCTCAAGTGATACCACTCAAGGAGTAGCAGTTGTTGACACAGAAGTAGCTACACTAGCACGGCCAGATAAACTGCCCCTTGAAAAATTCGGCCCAACGGTCGAACCTTTGCTGTTTGCTATGGATGGGTTCTTCATTTCTATCGCAAATCGTTTCACTGACCTGGGTTCGCCGTCCATCGGTGTCACGAATAAGTTTGAACAGTCTTTGACTGTTACCTGAAGCAGCTGCTATTTCCATTTCTCCGGCTACCTTGACCCACCAATTTTCGCGATCATTCTTAAGGCTTTTCATAACTTGTCTTTGCAGCTTTCTCCGCATCTTATCCATCTCCTTAAAGTTCGAGAGCTGACGCTTTTGCTCCATTATACTCAACGACTCTCGCGAGATCCAGTGTCTTTGATGGACATCGGATCCAGGACCACAGGCAAAACCTGCTGCAACGTGCATCGCCTGTTTGATATGAGCCCAATGCTCATCTACATTACTGTTCGTCGTAGATCCTAACTCATGTGCTAACCTCTGCTCATAACGGGTGCGTACTTCTGGATCACACATACGTTGCACAGCTAACCGGGTTTGTGGTTTGCGACGATGACCATGGAGCTGGAGAGATAATCGCATTAGAACTAATGCATATTCACACTCTACGTACGTGGACCAGTAAGATCTGCAGTTCTGAACAGAATTGCGCCACCGGTACCTTACTGTGATATGATCAATTTGAATCAGAGTACCTGTAGAGTTAGAGCACCACGTCGCTGTGCGACGCGAGTTGTGTCGGAAGTTGGTGCTAGACAAGAACAATCGATTGTCTGCACAAAACTGGAAAAGTCTGTCCCCGTTATCTGTACACTCCACGGGTAAGGCGCTGCGCCCCTACAGAAGCTCCTGACGCAGTAATTTTGCCAACCTGTACAATAAAATCACCTGCTAGCACTATAATGTCAGAGCCTTTGCTCCTGTGAACGTGAGCGGCGAGTTCATTCTAGAACTCATCCTTCTGCGTGTCAAAGCTGCGGTCCGTTGGAGCGTACGCCGAGATCGCAAACAAATTGCGCTTAACACAACTATCCTTTCGAACGGCAACTGATCTCTCGAGTCTTACAGCACATAAACGACTGTAAACAGGGATCCATTCTAAAATGGCAGCCTCAGCCTTGTCAGTCAAGACTATTCCTACACCACTTTGACCCACTGCTCGAGCTACTTCGTCTCCTGAAGTGCGCAGAAAATACCTCGATGGGATACTAGGAGCAGTTAGTTGAATTACACTGCTCGAATTCTGGATACGCGTTTCACTTAAGCAGCAGACATCAATCTTCAGAGAATCTATTGTGACCGCTAGGCGCGCCTGCTGACCGGCCTGCATGAGTGTACGCACGTTGAAGGAGCCGAGATTCAGAGGCTGACGAGGCTTGAGAAAATGTGAGTTACCAGACAGAGGATTATTCCCAACATTATTTGACAGTGAATCGTTGCGAGTATCGACCGTGTTATCAGTGGGAGCATTATGGGTGGATAGATGGGGCAAAGAGAGGTGGTTGAGGACAGAAGACAAAGATTGAATAAAAGAGAGGGCGATATTTCGGAATATGAAAAGAGATTAATCTGGGAAAGTACAGCGTTATCGATATCCGATGACAAAAAGCCATTAATTTTTTTAACGAGATATCCGAAACGAAAGAGGTAACTTTTCTCATGCATTATTCATACCTAGGAGTATAAATACACTTTACCTTCTTGGGCGATATCGTGTGTGATGTTACGGAGGAATTCAAAAGGTAAAGCGGAAGTATGACTGAGCTCCCGGAGACGCCACCGGAAATATTGCTGAGTGCCGGTTCAATGGCTGGGTCAGTTATCTCGATAATTCCATTGTACAGTTCATGTACAGTTTCTGTTCCTGTAACAGCTAATCCATCCTGAGTTCAAATAATCTGATTCTCCTTCAGTTCTCCGAAACATCAAAATATGCCTTTCATCATCATTGATGAAAATCTAACAATTTGATGACAGCACGGATGCCAGTAGATCATAGATGACTATTCACCAAAAAGATTTGACGATTTTAAGGGTGAGGAACAATGTCTCATTTTTCAATAATATTCAGACAAATTCCGCAAAGTCCTGGTGAGTGCAAATTGAGACGGTGCAGTACACCCATGAAATGCTAATCAAAAGCTCGAAGCATAACACGTCAATGGATCGTGGTCGTTATACTGTGTGTTATGCGCTGATTGACAGATTTGAGGGAATCTAAACAGTCTCTAACAGTAGTTGAGAACTGCGGTAATTTGGTGTTTCTGGTTACACTTTCAGTAATATTTCGGATTGAAGTGTCGTGAATTGGTTTTCTACTGTTTGTGTTGTTGTTCGTTTTCCGCATATTCTAACTGTTAATGCACTTTATTTTTCATATATATGTATAATTGACAGGTTGATTAAAGCCTTACTTACAAACGAACTTCTTATTCTGTGATTAGTATTGAACGCATGTAGTTGATTCATTACATGAATGCTAAACTTCATTACAAACGATCTCAGCGAAACAGTGAGACATATTCTAACAATACTAACCCCTGATAATTTGACACGGAGGTGTTGCAGGCTCAGTTCCGATATTAGGGCGTCGCATCTGAGATGCATGTCAGCAGTACGACGTATATCAATTCATACAGTTATTTTTCACCGCAGATGCAGCTACTCCCTCCAAAAGACTCTGAGACCATCAGCTGTGTGACACAGACAGGTACATAATGCGGTGGTTTGCCAACGCGGAAGATCGCGGAGAATCTGGAAAGCATAGAAATTACGTTTGGTACGCCAGCTTCGTATCTATCACCAGGTTGTGACACATTTTTCATTGATTGGTTTATACATTTCTAACTGTCACATAACGATGAAGTCACTGTAGGCGTGGACTGATACATCTCTTTTTCATTGCCTCACAACAAACAAATTCCCGAAACGTGAGGGTAGGGATGAATGGTTTTAACCACTTTTAACTTCGTACATCTTATACTTTGTTGTCTCTTCTGCTCTTAAATTTAACGTGGTTGATGGCACGATTATATATCGCATTCAATTATTAAGCCGTCATATAATGCAATTATATTTCTCTTTCTTCTCTTTCAGGCAAAAAAAGAAATCTAATGCACGATGATGGGGAGTCTTCGTTTGAGAAATTTGAAACATTGGGTCCCCTTGATCCAGTTCATCAAAACAGATAGAAGACATAAATTGCGAGATGCTAGCATTTCTTTTAATCTTCTCAGTCGCGTACGTAAAACATGCGATTTCGTGTTCAAATGGAGCACAGAGCAAAACAATGGAGTAGATAGTGTCAAGCGAAACTCGGAAACCATTCGGTAAACCTGAATGGTTACCGCCACGGCAGGCACACATTGTGGGTCAACAGTTTCTGTGCACACAGTGGGGGCCTAAGTCTACTTATCAACACTGCCTCACAGAAAGCTAGGAGCTTTGGGTTCCGATTCCATGCAATCACTCGGAACGCTTGACCCGGATCAATTCGATGACGAGAGGTCACAAGGTGTTTCGCGATCGATGAAGCCGGGTTTCTAGTCGTCGTCTGTTGTCCGGGTGGAGGATGACTCATCCACTGCACTAACCACTTCGGTACATGCTCCCCCATTCTTTGACTGAGGCAACGATTCGTTCTGCCTATGTAGGTGTCACCGCAGCTGCAGGTGAACTGATAAATGATGTGAGAGGCATTCAGGTTCGCGACTCTGTTTGAATGTGCTTGGAGGTTTAGTCGTTTGGTGGTTTGCGAAATCTGCAATTCAGCCGCCAAGTAGGTGCGCTTTAGTGCACACTTTAGATTTTGGCTAATCCGATTGAACAGATGATCCCCTTTAAATGGCAACACTAGAGTAACTCGTTTCTTCTCGACCGTGTCGACTTGTACGGTCTTAGGCCTTTCTCTTTTGTGGATCTCAATGAACTTTTCCGGGTATCCATTGGCACAAAGAGTTTGGGATAAGAACTCTTCTTCCTTTTTCAGTTGGTCTACACTGCAGATTTTTCGCGCTCTGTGGAACAGGGTCTTGACCAAGCCCCTTTTGTAGGCAACTGGAGCGAAACTGGAGAACTGAATATATTGTCCACTCCATGTTGCTTTACGATGGATAGTCTTCTGAATTGTCCCATCTGCACGTTTTTGTATCATGATATCCAAAAAAGGGAGGCTGCTGCCACTTTCTGTTTCACATGTGACTGATAGATTGGGATGCATGGTGTTCATTAGGTTGAAGAACTTAGTGAACCGTTCTTCCTCAGTAAAAATCAAAATATCATCGACATAACGCTTGTACAGGGTAAACTGGATGATATTCTGATGTACATTTTTCTCAATCATCCCCAAAAAGATATCTGACAATGTGGGTCCAAGAGGGCTACCCATTGCCACACCATCAATCTGTTTGTATGACTGTCCTTCAAAATCAAAACGTATGTTTTCTGTACATAAGAGAATGAGGTCCCTGATGTATGTAACAGGAATCGGTAACGTGGGTTTGAGTGTTGCTACCATGTCGCACAAATACTCTACCGTTTCTCTTAGGGGTACACTGGTGAAAAGTGAATCAACATCTACAGAAAACATTTTTTGAGAACTCACGGATGTTCGCTCCAGGATATCTGATAGTTCAAATGAGTCCTTCAGACAGTGTGATGTCATGTGCTTTCGGATGGGAGATAGCATATCCACCAGCCAGCGTGCCAGTTCGTGGCACGCTGAGTTCTGCATACATAAAACAGGCCTCAGTGAAACATCAGGCTTGTGAATTTTCGGAGAACCCCTCAGTTTTGGCGTTTGGGTGCCAATCGGTTTCAGTTTTCTGTATAGGTCCTCAGAGATAAATCCATGCAAGCGTAATATCTGGAGGTGTCGTGTGACCTGTTTCTCTATCAGCAAGTTGTTCTCTGGGGTCGAATCCGGAATAAATCCTAGCTTTCTGTGAGGCAGTGTTGATAAGTAGACTTAGGCCCCCACTATGTGCACAGAAACTGTTGACCCACAATGTGTGCCTGCCGTGGCGGTAACCATTCAGGTTTACCGAATGGTTTCCGAGTTTCGCTTGACACTATCTACTCCATTGTTTTGCTCTGTGCTCCATTTGAACACGAAATCGCATGTTTTACGTACGCGACTGAGAAGATTAAAAGAAATGCTAGCATCTCGCAATTTATGTCTTCTATCTGTTTTGATGAGCATGCTGATGGATTAAACCGTTGGGGATTTTGTGAATATGGAACTGCTGGTGTTCTCACTAAAGTGTAAGGACGAGAGCGAACGCCCGGCGCTCTCCACCGGATTGACTGATATTCGGTCTAGGGAAGATGGCTAAACCCTGATTTCAAGCAAGCCATGTACGACGTACGAAGCACACAGCACTAAGCTCAACGGCATATGTGGCGGCAGGGTGAACTGGGCATCCAAAGTGTCTGGCCCCATCTGAATGGCGTATGAACTGAGCAGCCAATCACTGGCCCAATGCTTCGTCCTGCTGCCTTGACGGTTAAGCTCTGGGTAGCTTAGGGCTCTGTTTTAGACCCATAAAAAACCATCTGCCTTGGCCTGGACAACGTGGCAATGAGGCGCCCGTAAACAGCTCGTGGAATTATTTGATTACTATGCCTCCACTAGCGCACTTGTCCAAGTGTATGGCGAAGAATCTTCGGGATGCCCTCTCCCTCCAGTGTTGTTCAAGTATGCAGTCGACTGGACAACGAACAAAACCTTGGCTAACTACACCGGTGTCCTACTGAGTCCAAAGGTGCGCATCTCGGGCATGGAGTTTGCAGACAACGCTGTCGTGCTAGGAGATTCTCCCAAAACACTTCAGCCGGTTCTGGACCCATTCGATTACTTCTCGAAGACTATCGGTCTCGAGATCAATTCAGCGAAAACAAAGGTTTTGTCGACTTGCTCTGGGCCGTTAGCTCAGCAGTTGTCCATCAATGGTCAAGCGATCGAGCACGTACTACTGTTCAAATATATGGGGTCAACTCTGCTTCCGAATAGTCAGACTAAGGACGAAGTAATGTCAAAAACTGACAATGCACGGAAAGCGTTTTTTCAGCTTCGGCGTGTGCTACCGTCTCGGAGTGAAATTAACCTTCGAACGAAGATTCGCGTCTTCTGTGCCGCCATCCGACCCGTGCTTACATACGGGTGTGAAACCTGGCCACTACGAGCTGAAGATACCAGGAGGCTGGAGGTGTTTGATTACTGGTGTCTACGCCGAATTCTTCGTACAAACTGGCAGGAAATGCTATCTAACCACGAAGTGAGGAGGCGATGCTGCGACACTGACCGACTCTCCGTCCTTCTTCAACGCCGCCGCCTGCAGTGGTCCGGTCACATACTCCGGCGACTCGACACAGAACTGTCCAGACAAACTCTGCCTTGCGCCATGTACCGGATGGTACTGTTGCCTTGGTTCTCAACTGAAAACGTGGTTGAGCACTGTCGAGGAAGACAGGAAGCGCCTCGGACAACATACCGTCTACGGCCTGTGATACTGAACGAAAAACTAGGTGAGGATTTGCGCTGAGCTCGCAGCCAACCGCCACGCATGGTCGGCGATGATCCGCGATATCCATGGAGCCGAATTATCCTCTGGCAGGAGATGGTCGCGTAAAGGTAAGTAAGTATTACTCGATTGCATTCTGCATTGATGAACAGCTCATAAAGTCACTCTATTCACTCGCCAATGCCTGCATAACCTCCCGCAAACTCCTCCATTTTTATCTCTCCTTACCGCTGATGCAGCTACGTGTGATATGCACACAACAAAACAAACCAAGAAAACACTGCTTCTTCCCCTTCCATTTTTCACCCTAACTCCAGTTACCCCTCCCCCTCCCCCCCCCTGCGGTACTATTTTTTGTTTGGGACAGCCTGTAGTCAAACAGGTATGAAAAATACATAATATATATAGTAAATTTCGCACTTCTTAGCAATAAAACTCATATTACTTTATATTACCGTTGTCTCCATTGTATATTAAGAAGCGGGTCGTAAGTGTCTTATGAAACGCTTAGTTCACCGTTAAACAAAGTTGGTGAGTGGGGAAATGTTTGGCGTAATACATTAATGGAAAGTAGGGAAACTAACCCATTAGGGATCTAGGCCCAAGTCCGTTCCGAACACTGCCGTAGCCCGGGCGGTTCGTAGCCCGGTTTGCAATATTGAGAAATCCGGTCAATTAGGCCGTCTTTTCCATTTATAAGATTCCTCTTAAATGCTTAATCTAAATAGTAAAGGAAGCATATATATATATATATATATATATATATATATATATATATATCACTTGTCTGGTTTCAGACTGTGTGCCTAGCAAAACATGGTACAATCGGGGGAAGGGGTAGATCGTCCGAATCCATGATTTGTTTGTGGGCGCGATACTGCCAGGTTGACCAAGCCAGAGCAGGTAAAGAAAGCATTTATAAGAATGTTTCTGTTATCTAAGAATTAATTTGGCCAAAGACAAAATAAAGCCGTAACGTCTCCGGTTTCCGGCCGGGATTGTGTCTTATGTAGCAGATGCATTTTACAAATGGAAATGGAACCGGCGTGACAATTACGCATAGCAGGCTCTTTCTCTAGGGTATTTAATAACGACAAAGATAGGGACACTGATCCTGGGATGATGATTCTAACCGCATAAAAATAATTAATAACAACCCATCACATTGGGCATTGTTGTCACTATAACCTATGACACGACTTTAGCAAACACATCCTGGGTTGTGTATGGTATGATACCATCACCTGTATTTTGTGTGGTAGACAGAATTCCATTGTCGTCTGGAACGTTACCACACCTGACCCATTGGGACGTTATATGCTTCTTCACTCCAAATCTCAGGGTCTGGTTGCCGGTTATCCCCCAATGGTGCAGTAGGCCTTCGTGGCTATGGGGTATACAACACTTCTGCTGTGCTCATGCGCAAGCACGTAATGAAAAAAATATTAAAAAACTATCATCAAGTTTGTCTATTTACATTTCAGTCACTACATGCTGTTATTAGTTAAATAAGACGCTCGTTATCACTCTTTGATTCTGCTATTCGAAACTCCTAGTCTGTCGCTGTCATATTCATTACTCACTTTACTTTAATGCGGCTGGCTCCTTGAAGATGATAAACCGGCTTCATGAATGTCTCTGATCGCGGCTGTCCATGTTAAACGGTTGGCAGCAAGGTCCTTGCACACATTTATCCAGCTCGATTTTCATTGCCGTGTGCCGTACACCATACGAACGCCAAGTTGGTTTACGTCTTCCAAAACGGTATCCAACCAGGTTTTAAATTGCCCTCCTCGTAGGTGACGCCAGTCTGGGCATGGGGATGGTGCCAAGACAATTCTGATTAGGGCTTGATCAGGCTTACGGAGTGCGTGGCCAAACCGCTGCAGTCGGCGGAGTTGTATACGCGCTGAAAGATGGACGATGCGGCAGCGATTTCAAATGTTTTCATTCGAGATTCTGTCACTCAACCTTACTTTTAAAATAGATGTGAGGCACCAGTGGTCGAGAACTTCTAGTCGCCTGATATTCTCAGCCTTTAATGGCCAAGTTTCGCAACCATATGGTAAGACTGATCGGACTGCGGCACCGAAGACGCTGAGCTTGGTCTTAAGAATAATCTCGTTCCATCGCCAGAGAGTTTCGGAGCTGCAGAAACGCCATTCAGGCTGCGTAAATGTGCCGTTTGACGTCATCTGTGGCTTGTCCGTTTGGCAGGATGGTGGAGCCAAGATATTTAACATCCGAGACAGTCTTCATTGACTGGCCATTCAGTTAGGGGCTCGGTTTGCATAGCTAGTGGGTATTACGAACATCTTGGTTCTGCTGATATTGATCTCAAGACCAATCTCCGAAGCATATTTATTTACCCGATCAAGGGCCGCCTGCAAGTTGATTGGGTGCTCTCTGTGCGCCACTACGTTGTCCGCAAATCCAAGGTCCGTAATACTGCAATCCGAGGAAAATTGGACGCCCTGATAACCGTCCATTAAGCATTGCATTACCTAATCCATAGCAAAGTTGAACAACACTGGAAATAACGAGCACCCTTGTCGTAGTCCTGACTCCAGTTCGAATGGACAAGACTCTTCGCCGTAAACTCGTACACGTGCTTTTGTTCTAGCATAATACGACTTCACCAGACTGACCAGTTTGAGTGGGACGCCGTCTGCAAGCATTATCTTTCATAATGACTCACGATCTATTGAGTCAAAGGCGGCGCGAAAGCCCATGAAGTATGCGGCGGTAGGGCATTGGGATTTGTATCAGTGTTCCAGAATCCTGGACGGAAGCCTCCCTGATTGGGTCGATTAGACGCATGCCTCGATTCAGCGAGACGATTTAATACGAGCTGGGTGAACGATTTTGCAACCATGTCTAGCAGACTGATACCACCGTAGTTTCCGCACGCCGTTTTGTCATCTTTTTGGGGAAATGGAAACAGAACCGGGATGTTCCAAAAGGATTATTTTTCAGTTTTCCATATCAAGCAGAATAGGGTACGAAGTTGTTCGGTGACCACTGGATAACATGTCTTGTGGATTTCCGCAGGGATTCCGTCTCCACCGGAGGACTCGTCAGATTTTAAATATTTATATTACACGCAAAGCAAATTACAGTATGAAGGGTAAACCTCATATTCGAAAGACACTGCAAAAGTGGGTTGTGGGGGGATATTCACGTAAGAACCAGTTTATTGATCTTACTTTTAAAGAGAGAGAGGCTGTAAGCGGGTGGGAAGACAGAAAGAGGAAGTGTTCCATAGTTTAACGGTCCGCGGAAAAAAGATTGAAAGTACGAAATCTAGTGACAGAAATTTGACAAAGATGATTAGCTGCCCGGGTACGCGATGATGGGAAAAAATAATGGGAGAAACTGGCGAAGCAAGCTTAGAAAAATAAAATCCAAATGAGTACCGGTAGAAGAGCGACAACGAAACAACCGCCTATCGGTCGGCTAGTGACTGCAGAGTAAAGGTGTTTATTTGTTTAACATACCACTGTTCATCCGAACTCTTGCTGCCGAGCACGGTGGCCATTTGACCGTTGCACGTGCAGGCTACACGCACACTCTCGCAAAACATGCTAATCACTTCCTCACTACTAACCGCATTCCCTATCTCATCGATCGTGGAAGGCAATGCTCTGGTTATCGTGTTGGGGTTATGTGAAGCATCAGTGACGGACGGGTGGTCCGCGCATAGCGTAAAAGAGTAACGAACGCGTACAACTAATGGAACAGCATAATACGGCTTACCCGACCTTACAGAGGTTAAAGGAGGATCACCGATCAGCCGGACGGCCTTTCGTCGAAGCCGATCAAGAAGGCAAAGAGAGATCGACGAAGCTCCAACCCACATGTGACTGCAGTATTCAAATGCGAGGCGGATTTGAGTTTTGTACAGCATAAGATGAGCATGTGTGAAGAAGCGTCTGGCGCGAAACAGACAACCAATTTTGCAAGCAGTACGAGGTCAGCTCAGATATGGGCAGCTACCGCCCGCCTAAGCTGGGAAACCCCCGAGCCCAAAGGATGCTGCTCCGTCCATGTTCCGCTTGCTCCATTGGGTGCATGGGGCTAAGCACTGACTCCGAAAAGCGAATCGATAACAAAGCACCAGTGAACAGAAGACAGAATGCTTGCAACAATCAGGTCTCACATGACAGACGAGGAGAAGTTCCTTCACGGGTTCTTCGGTCACGTTCCCGTGCTGGGTTATCACCCCACTGCCTTGTGGGTCAGACTTTAGAGTCAAAGGCTCTGGTCAGGGTTCCCAAAGAGAAACCCCTTCTTCGGTGTGGGAAACCGCGAAGTATGATTCGCCCAGAAACCTCCAGTATTTTTCCTGTAAACGGTCTTACCAGTTTTCCCTCTTTTAATTTAAGGTTCATGGAAAACGCCACGGGTAATTGCGGCTGTAATGAAAACAGTAGTTCAGGAGTCGAGTATAAATCAGATGCACTTCTTAAGCCTAAGTTATCACTTCACTTGGCTGCCTTTAACGTCCGCACACTGTCAGATAGGGCAACAGGTTGCCCTCACTAGAACTATTGACACTTTCAAAATAGATGTATGCTGTGCCTCCGAAACACGCATACAAGACCCCACTTCTGTGATAGCTCTTCGCACCCCGGATACAACCTCAGTCTATCACTCCACTCTTTGCGTGCCGGGTTATTCGGTGTTTAGAGTTCGTGGTCAGGCTGGCGTTGAGATTGTTTTGAGCATGAAAGCTGAGCGTGCACTGCTGAACTGGATTCCAGTCAGCAGTCGTTTGTGTGCAGTTCGGTTGGACGGTTCTGCTCGTGTCAACAACAACAAACTGAAGCACCGACGTTTGTTCGTCGTGTCTGTGCATGCGCCGACTGACTGCAGCTCTTCTGAAACCAAAGACGAATTCTATCAGGATTTGTCTCAGCTACTTCGAAGCGCACGTTCAAGGGACGTGGCGGTCATTGCTGGAGATTTCAACGCCAAAGTTTGCCGTTTGGGAGATTCCGAAAGGCACATTGGCGGCCCATTTGCTATCCCAGCCGATCGTACCGATAACGGCGATCATCTCATTCAGCTGTGTTCTGACCGCAGATTGTTTCTGGCAAGTACGAACTTTTGCCATAAAAAGCGGCATGCACTCACATGGCGTCCCTCTTCGTCTTCACAACGTTGGACTCAGATTGACCATATTGTGATTGGTCATCGCTGGCGTGGATCAATTGAAGATTGTCGTTCATTTTGGTCTCAGATCACGCCTTGGTACGTGCTCTCTTCCGTTTACGTCTCGTTCGTGGTCGAACCAAAGTAAATGCCACGCGTCCCGTGCAGTTGGTTTTAGACGATAACCAGCGACACAGTTTCCAGATGGAGCTGGCTACGCAGTTATCAATGCAGCCAGATGTTCAGGACCCAAATTATCGCTGGTAACAGATCAAGGAAGCTTCGTATGCTGCTTCGAATGCCACAGAGGGCTCTGGTTCAAGTCTGTCTCACAAACAATGGATACCTTCGACAGCAGTTGCTCTGCTGGACGCTTGCAGACCCGTCCCTCTGGATACCACATTCAACGAAGTGCGTAAATCCCTTAGACGCCAACGGACCAGGAGCCTGAGGAATGACCGTGAGCAGTGGTGGATTGCGAAATGTAAGGAAATGGAAAAGGCTACGTCCATTGGCAGTGCTCGCAACCTTTTCCGTTTGATTAGGGGTACTGGTCCACGGAAGTCTGGTGTAAGCGAGTTAATTAAAGAATCCGACGGCTCACTGATTCACTTTCAGGGACGTCGTCTGGAGCGCTGGGCGAAGCACTTGAAGAAACAATTGGCCCACTTCACCTTTGGACCTTCCAAATAAACCTGCCAGCGAAACAATGCAGGAGGATATCAGTCCTCAATCAGAGATGGAGTTCATGCGTGAAATCGGTTACTTGAAAAGGTGTAAAGCCACTGGTCCAGATGGGTTGTATCCATCTTTTTTCAAGGATGGAGGCGAAGCTTTGGTTTCGGAGTTAGCAAAACTCCGTATTATTTGGGATAGTGAGCAGATTCGGAGGAAATGGTGCAATTCGGTGATTGTGCTGATTTACAAGAAAGGTGACAGGTCCTCCTGTGAAAACCACAGAGGAATTAGCTTGGTAAGTAACGCGTCTAAACTGCTCACCGGTCTTATTCTCCACCGATTATCCAGTGCCGGCGAAATGTGTACGCGTGAGAATCAAGCCGGTTTCAGACCCGGTCGTGGTTGTATTGACCACATATTCACTCTTCGACAAACCTTAGAGCATAGACACATCTTTTGTAGGCCCATGATCTGTGCCTTTCTTGATCTGAAAGCGGCGTTCGACTCAGTCAACCGCACAGTTCTCTGGCGCTGCCTCTCACTGAAGGGTGCACCAGAGAAGTTTATTTCTCTTCCAATGCTTGTATGCGAACAGCCGAAGCCGAGTTTATGCTTACGGTGATCTTTCCCTCGAGTTCACCACGGGAAGTGGTATTCGTCTGGGTTGCCCTCTTTCACCTTTTCTCTTCAATTTTGTGGTTGAATTGAGATGGCCCTATCTTTGTGTTAGAATAGCGGCATCGATCTTTGCTCAGGCAGTAAACTGTCTGACTTGGAATATGCGGACGATTTTGTTCTTCTGAGTGAAGATCCAGGTAAATTGCAAGCTCTTTTAGATAGCCTTAACAACAGTGTGGGAATGCTTGGGATGCGTTTTGCACCTTCAAAGTGTAAAATGCTGCTGAACGACTGGGTTGGCTCAACACCAAACCTTGTGTTGGCCAGGGAAGCTCTAGCTGAAGTGGATAAATTTTGTTACCTGGGCAGTTACATCTCACCAGGTGGACAGATATCGGGTGAAGTGTCATCGCATATACAGAAGGCGCGTTTGGCTTTTGCCAACCTCCGTCATCTGTGGCGTCGGCGTGACATCCGATTGTCTGTTAAGGGTAGAGTGTACACTGCGATGGTTAGGTCCGTTCTTTTATACGGTTCAGAAACATGGCCGTTGAGGGCAAAAGATAGGCGAAGACTGTCGGTGTTTGAGCACCGATGTCTCCGTAGCATTGCCTGAGTATCGTGGGAACACCGTATCAGCAATGCTGAGGTTCGGCGTAAGGTGTTGGGAACCAGAGGTCAGTCTCTGGATCAAGTGCTGAATCTAAACGGGTTAATGTGGTTGGGACGTGTTACGCATGCCCACCGATAGATTTCCTCAGCGTACGCTGTTCTCTGAGGCAGGTGGTGACTAGAAGGTAGGTCGAGGTCGTCAATCCATGACATCGCAAAAAGGTATGAAAACCTTGACCAGTGGACTTGGCCGAGTAGGACGTGTTAGACTTCCAGGTTGGGGTCCACGTGATCCGCCTACTAAATGGCTGGAGACATTAAGTGATATGGCTAGGTATCGCGGTCAGTGGCGTAGTTGCATTCGGTCCCTTTCCTTGTCGTCTTGATTTCCCCTTGGTGCTTCGACTTTTTGGATGTTTATCACTATGCTTCTATTTTGTTTGCCTTTTACTGGACGACGCCGGAGGGTAGCAACCGAAACCCGAAAACAGAAGTGCGAGATTGATGGTCGGAAAAACTGAGACTGGATCAACATAGAGAAGTTACAGATAAGCCAAGAGGGAAGATAGGACCTATGGAATGCATCACAATTGAATCAAATGACAAAGGCGTGGGAAATCAATCATGTTTCAAAGAAGTTGAGAGAAGACAGGTTTCAGAAGCATTAAGTGTGACATGACCGTAGGAGTCCCGGAAATGATGTGTTCGAGATCAGAGTCCAAAAACACTAATTACACTGCGGTTACGATCGATGTTGGTGTTCGCATGACGGGGAGTGCGTTTAGAAAGGGATGAAGGGTTATGACATCGGCCAGGGAATGGAACGCCAGCATTCACCGTAAATGGCTGGGACAGAATCCCACCAACTCGGACGGAGCTGATTCACATACTGACAAAACATGATGTCCACAAAGCGAGAGCAGAGGAGAACCTGAACGTGAGCAATTTTGCTAGAAGACCTTCGTGCCAAATTCGGTCAAAAGCCTTGGAGATGTCAAGCGAGATTATGTGTTTCTCCGTGGTTGTCTAGTGCAGCCGATCAAGAGCGTAAGACGAGAACTAGCAGAACACCGGTGGAAGAGCGATGTCGGAATCCGTATTGACGACCATAGCTTCCGGACCCGAAAATTTCGAATAATGAGGTCAGTTTCACCATTATATATATATATATATATATATATATATATATATATATATATATATATATATAATATGAGATTCATCGTGCAGTGTGAACGTTCAAACCATTGAAAGCTATGGAAGAACTGTACATGTTTCATCTTCGTTAAGATTAATGAGCAGTGCACATCCAACGAGCCCCAACTGGGCCTTGAACGCGAGGTGAACGATTGTGAATCTAACACCTTAACCACAGGGCTAACCGGGCTGCATCTCAATGGTTTATTGAATTTGTGCACTACATGATACAGCGCCTTTTTAACAGTGGCTTTGAATGTTAGCAGAGCATTTCCCGGACAGAGAGCGACTCCTATTCATTTAGTTAGCAAGCTCTGTAGGTTGCTTAACGGAATGTCTTTGTTGTACTTAAGCCCCTACAGAGAAGAGGTCGAGCACAAGAGTCGCTCGTTGTGTCGAAAAGACGCTATATCATGTAGTGTATAAGTTAAGCAAATTGTTGAGAGCCAGCCCGGATAGCCTTATGGTTAACGGTTTCTGGGTCCGGAAGTTGAGGCCATGACTACATCGGACGCCTTTGGTCCTAACAATGACACCACAGCCCATCGGTCCGGCTGTAAGTTCACAGTGTGTTTCAGGAAATGTTAGTTCAATGACAAGACACAATTCCGGGTGGGCGACGATACTGCTGTCCGACGTCCGTAGCCTCTTGAGCAAACAAGATGAGCTGAAGTCAATGGTGGCACAAGATTATCCCACTGTTGTCGCCCCAACAGAAACTTGGCTGTACGGTGACTTTTCTGATTCCGGGTACACAGCAGCCATTCGAGGTGAAGTGGTGGTGTTGTGTTCTATACTCGCTTTGACATACCTGCCTACCAGCTACAGTTCTGCTGATGTCGAGGGGTTCTGGGAAACCTTGTGGTGTAGGGTTCAATTAACACCTAGTGGATCTGTAACAACGGGACGCGTGTACAGGTCGCAGGGCATAGACCTTACAGCGAACATCATCATCATTGTCATCGTACAGCGTTAAACAGTGGGGCAAGTCCCACTGACCACTGCCTTTCTCACCATCTTGCACGTTGAATTAGAAAGTAAGAATATACAAGATGGATAGGGAGTGGACCTACACAGGTGAGAAAAGGAAAGAATGCCCTAATAGCCAACACACAGAATACACAGTCTAACTGTACAAACGCACATCGATCAACCATTCTGATTCGACAGAAAGTGACAACACGATCGCCACTGTTCACGGTTCGCTGCCATATCCTTCAGTGTCTCCAGCCAACTGGTAGACGGATCTTTTGGACCCCAACCACGAAGACGTGAAGCACCTACTTTTCCTAAGTTCGTATACATTTTCTCATTACTCACTGCCAAGTCATCTGTTGACCTCCACGTGGTCCCTTCCACTCCCTAAGAGGGACGAAGAATAGGACACGGTATGGTAGATGTGTGTTCACCATACGTAACACGTGCCCCAACCAACGAAATCTACCAATCTGGATACGCCCTGACAGTGTTCTCCGAATTAGTACCCAATACTCGCTTTCTGACCTCAGCATTGCTCACTCGGCTATTCCACCCAATCTCAGCGATACTACGCAAACATCGGTGGTCGAAAACCTCCAGCCGACGAACATCTTCCCCGAGCAGACTCCAAGTCTCACAACCCCACACAACAAAACTGCACGCACTGCGGCACAGTATACACGACCTCCCAACTTCAGTGAAATATCGGGTCAGCGCCACAAGTACTTCAGTCCAGCGTACGCCGCTCGAGTCTTGGATATCCGCGTGCTCACCTCTACTACCGTGTTCCCATCCGTCGTCGCGGTGCTTCCGATGTAGATGAACCGGTCGACAATTGCCAGCACCTCCTCATCGAGCATCAAGCTCGGAATCGTTGATATCCAGTCTTGTAACATCACTTTACACTTTGAAGGTGCAAAGCGCATGCCAAATGGAGCTACAGCACTTGAGAGTCCATCTAGTGCATGTTGAGCATGTTCCGTGCATTCGAACAAACAGACAACATCGTCCGCGTCATCTAGATCACATAGCTTTTCACCATTTCCTAGTTCGATGCCTACATCCTGAAGATTTTGCAACGCACTCTCCATTACTTCGTCCATGACGAAGTTAAACAGGAATGGAGACATGGGACATCCTTGTCGAACACCGCTGGTCGTTGCAAACCGACCGGATAGTTCACCGTAAACTCTTACGCGGCCAGAAGTATGAGAATACAATGATCTCAGTAGGTTCACGAACTTCTGCGGCATACCTTTTCGATGAAGAGCACTGAAAAGCGCTGTTCGACCAACTGAATCGAAGGCGCCTTTCAAGCCTAAGGAAACCATTATTGTCAGTCGGCGGTGCGTGTGACGCGTTTCAAGTAGTCGGCGAAGAATAAAAACCGGGTCGATGCATCCCCGACCTGGGTGGAATCCAACCTACTGTTCCCGGGTGTTCCTCTCGCGAGTGGGTGTAAGACGGTGCAGCGAAATCGAGGCTAATACTTTAGTGACTATCGGAATTAAGCTAATCCCACGATGGTTACTACAATCATTGCGTATTCCCTTCTTGAAGATGGGAACAATCAACGACTCACTCCATATAAACGGAATACGCTCCGCTTTCCAAATATCACAGAGCAAAGCAGTAAGTGACTCGACCAAAGCATTTCCACCCAGTTTGAAAAGAACTGGGGTAAGTTCGTCAGGACCGGCCGCTTTCCCACGCTTCAGTAATCGAATGCATGACTTTACTTCTACTTCCGATGGGGCTCAAGTGATACCACTCAAGGAGTAGCAGTTGTTGACACAGAAGTAGCTACACTAGCACGGCCAGATAAACTGCCCCTTGAAAAATTCGGCCCAACGGTCGAACCTTTGCTGTTTGCTATGGATGGGTTCTTCATTTCTATCGCAAATCGTTTCACTGACCTGGGTTCGCCGTCCATCGGTGTCACGAATAAGTTTGAACAGTCTTTGACTGTTACCTGAAGCAGCTGCTATTTCCATTTCTCCGGCTACCTTGACCCACCAATTTTCGCGATCATTCTTAAGGCTTTTCATAACTTGTCTTTGCAGCTTTCTCCGCATCTTATCCATCTCCTTAAAGTTCGAGAGCTGACGCTTTTGCTCCATTATACTCAACGACTCTCGCGAGATCCAGTGTCTTTGATGGACATCGGATCCAGGACCACAGGCAAAACCTGCTGCAACGTGCATCGCCTGTTTGATATGAGCCCAATGCTCATCTACATTACTGTTCGTCGTAGATCCTAACTCATGTGCTAACCTCTGCTCATAACGGGTGCGTACTTCTGGATCACACATACGTTGCACAGCTAACCGGGTTTGTGGTTTGCGACGATGACCATGGAGCTGGAGAGATAATCGCATTAGAACTAATGCATATTCACACTCTACGTACGTGGACCAGTAAGATCTGCAGTTCTGAACAGAATTGCGCCACCGGTACCTTACTGTGATATGATCAATTTGAATCAGAGTACCTGTAGAGTTAGAGCACCACGTCGCTGTGCGACGCGAGTTGTGTCGGAAGTTGGTGCTAGACAAGAACAATCGATTGTCTGCACAAAACTGGAAAAGTCTGTCCCCGTTATCTGTACACTCCACGGGTAAGGCGCTGCGCCCCTACAGAAGCTCCTGACGCAGTAATTTTGCCAACCTGTACAATAAAATCACCTGCTAGCACTATAATGTCAGAGCCTTTGCTCCTGTGAACGTGAGCGGCGAGTTCATTCTAGAACTCATCCTTCTGCGTGTCAGAGCTGCAGCCCTATGGAACGTATGTCGAAATCACAAACAAGCTGTGATTAACACAGCTATCCTTTCGAACGGCAACTGATCCCTCGAGTCTTACAGCGCATAAACGACAATTAACTTCACATCGGTTCATAACCATTATTCCACCTCCTTGTTGTTACTTCGTATTATACCTGCCTTATTGTAAATAATTTGCCCGAAGATTACCTACTCCCCTTTCGCTATTTCTATCATCATCGCACTTGCAATCCCACCCGCTCTCATTCCGATATGTTGTATACTGTTCCTTTGATTGCCTCCGTTGGCACCCCGCCATCAAGATTTTACTACCATATGGCCGACTGAATATTTGCTATTTATTTCTGAAGATCCACTCTTGTACATATTCCAGTTTTTTATCTACACACTTTTTATACACCGCAGCACGCGACGACCCTTTGAACCGCCTCTGATAAACCCCGACTTTAGGAAAAGCTTGGTGAAGATCCTTCGATTGCGCTCGAATTCCCAGAGGTTGTGTTCACATCCGGTATTATTTCAGTACCGTCCAATCGCTCTAGAGGTGCTGGTGTAACGCATCACTTAGCTGTTGTGACATCAATGGGGAAATGATGAATGTCATGGTATAATGCCATTTCCATAGAAATTGATAACTCTCTCTCATTGTGAAATGCTGGCCGGTTTTACTTCTTTCCTCTGTTGTTGTTTAATCTTGCTAATTAATCTGTTTTTGTGAGTTTTGATTGGCCCCTTCGGTCATATATAAAAGTATGTGAGCCGCGGTTCCATCAGTTTGTTGCCGCGCGCTGTGCGGTGAGCCAGGTGGTCAGTGCTTGCGTATGCGGAGAAGAAGCCATCCAGGTGGAGGATGTTTAATAAGTCTAGTGTGTGACATGTGGACAAGGGATATGTTTCCATTGGGCAGCTAATTGATGAGACTCATTTAGTGGTTAAGGTCGAAAAGATCGCCAATACTTTACCGCTATTTTAAGCGTATGAGCGAAATTGGAGTTATTGACATGTTATGGATTTTTCTCAATGAATATCCTTACGTAAGGACAATTGGTAGAATATTTTACTCATTCTAAGGGCATAAATTAGGGCTGTCTATAACTTGGTGTTTCAGGGCTTTTTAGTGCATTAGACGTTGGTCATCTATTACCAGAGTATCAAAGTAAAAGTAAACTATCATATATTTCCCTTTTCAATGAACGATAACACCATGTGGGTTAGTTGGAAGTACGGCTCTAGTCCAGCATACCCGATGTACAGCACCCGTCCGTTGATGAGAAATGAAAGCTTAGAAGGTAAATACGGCTAAATTTTTATGGTATTTGGCATGGAAAATCGCATATGTTTATTACTTGGTTTGGGAGCATTTTGTTTAATGAAGCTATTTGCGTTTGTTCTCTGACATTTGATTGGTTCACCGGGCATATATAAGCTTGTGTGCACTGAAATTCGCTGTAGTTTCGTTGCGTGTTGTGCTGTCGCGTTGCAAATGGAGCGCGTGCCAGTGGACGATTCAGTTGTGTTTCGGCTTTTGGTCCGTAGTGTATACCCCGATGTCGACGCATTCCAAGCCGATTTTCGGGAGTTTCAAAAAGAAACTTGCACGTCTTTCTTCGTGTACAGTTCCGAGACGCACGCGATGGCCAAAAAACGGAGCAACCATCTGCCAGATGGTGTGCCTTATTATTTCATAAAGTACTGCTGCATTCACCGTAAAGGGAAATGCGATAAGCCGTCCAGGTATGTTATCATTTATCGATAAACAAATCCTTTTCAGGCACCCTAATTTGGAATGCGGGGCGTTCGTCATGCTTCGATTTGCTGGTTCCTGTTACCGTGTGGCTTGTTGGTCGAAGAAGCATTCGCATAGTTTCCGAGTAGGGAATGAGGGTTTTTATGTACGAAATCGTAGACTGACACCTGAGCATGATGCTCATGTGTTGCAACTGATGGACACTTTCAGGAAGAAGTCTGAGCTAAGGGAATATACGTTTAGTAAATTCAACCGGAGTCCTAATAATGACTACTTCAGATAGATAAGAAGAAGGATGATCAAGAGAGAGTTAGCAAGTGAAGTAGAGGAGGTTCGAAAATTGCTGCGGGCCCATGGTTATTCGGAGATAATTTCCGATAACCGTGAGATAAAGTTTATCATCTTCGTCCCGTCAGTAAGCAAACAGTTATGTCCTAGGTTTGGTGACGTTATTTTGGCAGATGGTACACACCAACTCAACCGTGGTGGGTGTAACGAACGTTTGAGCAATGCGTAGCCAAATTCGCAACGGATCCCGAAATCAAAAGACGATTATCCGTGATATTCTACGATACTAGATTATTACATGAACAATGACATAAAAAATATACAAACCTCAATAATACGATCACAAGGACTCAACAACGAGAAACCGAATAGCAGCGTGTGAGCAAACAGCACGTGCGTCACGCAGGTCCTGAACAAGGATGTGTCAAAGTAGCGCTCTGGGCGCGAACAAACAACAATTGGTCCAGAAAAACAACCAGTTCGTAAATACAAGTCAATAGTGTATGGAAATGAGTGATGTTGGGAAAAACACTGAATCGCGAGGGAAAAAGGGGGATTTTCCACGACCGGCTGTTACACCGCCCACCAAAATCCTCCTGGATCCTTAGCAGAGTCAAAGGTTCGGTATAAAGGTACTGATTCTTTCTACCTGCCTAGGCCCTGCTGTCAGTGCGCGCGTCCAATGCTCGTCGTCAACGTTCTACTACTGGTAGCACCTAACCCATTGGCTACATAGACGTGAGGCTAGTCTACATCTTCCACAAGACCAAATGACCGATGGCGGGCGTGAAGGGGCCACATGGATGTTGTCCTCGTAAAGGGCCGTCCGGTCCTGGATGTATGTGCTTGAGTGTGCGTGTGAGTGCGTGTGTGTGCCGGGGTGTACAATGAAATCACAGGTATGACTACACATCAAAGGAGGACTTTCTGCAATGTCAAAAAAGGACCGTGTGGCAAGAAAACGAGTCAAATGTAGCATGTGTGTACGTATCGGGATATACAATGGGATCGCATTCATCAACACATATCTGGAAGAACCTTCTGTAATGTCAAAGAAAGACCGCGAGCACTGTAACGTGTTTGCCAGAGACCGTGTGGTATATATGGTGTTTCTTTATCCGCCTCGATGACTGGTGTGAAAAGGTTTACTAGGCCTCAGGGTTATCAGCTCCTCCGTCTTCGCTCTCGATTAGGTTAATACTGCGTATGTCACGAATGAGAACTCCGTTAGCTGTCTTCAACTTCACCGTTCTTATCATTCCGTCAGTGCTTTTGATGGTTTCCGTAACTACTCCCAAAGACCAAATGCTGAAATGTGCGCGTTCGTCGGCGATCATAACCACGTCCCCAACTTTGAATGGTCTTGTTTTGGCCAGCCACTTCTGTCGAGTCTGCAAAGCCGGTAGGTACTCCGGCAGCCATCGCCTCCAGAAGACCTTGGCCAGATAGTTCGCTTGCTTCCACCCGTGGAGGTAGCTCCCACGAAGGTTTACCGGCCCTTGGAAACCCTCGTTCGACCTTAACGTCAATAAGTCGTTTGGGGTGAGCGCCAGGTGGGTGGGGTCGCCGTTCAATACTGGAACCAGGGGGCGGTTGTTCAGGATTCTCTCCACCTCAGTCATGACGGTGTTCAGCGTCTCGTCGTCGGGCGGCTGCTGCTCCATGATTGACAGCAATGTCCGTCTGGCGGACCGGATGATGCGTTCCCATACGCCGCCTCGGTGGCTGGCCTGTGGGGGGTTGAAATGCCATCGTATGCCGTAGACCACGATTCGATCCTGCAGTTCGTCCCTGTTTATGTTCTTGTGCCAACGCTGCAATTCACGGTGAGCGCCCACAAAGTTCGACCAATTATCTGAGTATATATCGGCCGGTACGCCTCTTCGGTTGATAAATCTTTGCAAGGCCCGTAGAAACGAATCGGTCGTCATCGAATGTGCGACTTCAAGGTGTACCGCACGTGACTTCATGCACGTCATGATACATCCGTATCGCTTTTCTAATCTTTTCCCGCACTTGATCCACAAGGGCCCGAAATAGTCCAACCCGGTGTCACTGAACGGCCACCAGCCCGTAGTCACCCTGCATTCTGGTAGTGGGGCCATGAGTTGTTTGCCTGCTGTGGCATTGCGTCTCCTGCATTGCACACACCGTCGGATTACGCGTTTTACAGTCTCTCGTCCTCTCAACAACCAAAGACGCTTTCGGATGACGCTCGTCACGTGACTTTCCCCGGCATGTCTCTCCACGGCGTGGACGTGTTGAATCATTAGCTCTACTACAGGTTGTCTCGCAGGCAGCAGTATAGGATACTTTGTGTCGAAGTTCAGGTGGGCTTTGGTCAGCCTACCATCCACCCGCAGCAGTCCGTTGATGAGTTTGGGGTTCAAACGCTTCAGCTCGCCTCTTGAAGAAGGCATGTCTTTATTGGTCGGCCCCACTTCTTCCGCCCTCTTGAGTTCTCGGGCCAAAGCCTCGCGTTGTGTCATTAAGAAAATATCGTACTCTGCCGCTTGTAGCTCATCGGGACCTATCGGGCCGACCCGTATCCGAGCTGAGGGCCGTAGCCCTTTCATGACCAGTAAATTTCTCTTGAACCTGGTTAACCAAACTAGCGAACGAAGCGTCTTCATCCAGGAAGAAAACCTGACCAGTCGCGATAGAATGGATGACGCTTCGACGACGTTGGTTGCTATCACTACGCCTTTGATCTCCAGTTCCACTTCCGTAGGGGGTTTTAATTCGAACACGGGCCAGTCCTGTTTGGGCAATTGCAGGAAGTTTGGCCCTCTCGTCCACGTGTCCAGTTGCCTGAAGTTGTTCGCACCTCGGGAGCACAGGTCGGCCGGATTATCGCCAGACCTGACATGACTCCACTGGTGCGTGGCTTATTCGTCGTGGATAATCGTGAGCCGGTTAGCAACGAAAGTACTAAACCGGCTCCGGACTTTGTTGATATAGTAAAGTACTATCGTTGAATCCGTCCAGACGCTCACCGACCAAATGTAGAGATCGAAACATCTCTTCACAGCTTGCACCGCCCTGACTGCCAACACGGCTGCGCTGAGTTCAAGGCGTGGGATTGAGACCGACTTCAGTGGAGCAACGCGGGCTTTGGCGAACAGGATCCTCGTGGTATATTGTCCATCTCCTGCGCACCATCGTCCGTACACCACAGCTCCATAACCGACTTCGGATGCATCGGAAAAGGCATGTAGTTCTCCAGTCCGTGTCGTATGGCCAGGAGTCAAACATCGTGGGATTCTTATGTCCCCTAATTTCTTCAAGGTGTTCAAAAATTCTTCCCAGTCCAGCCGGTCCCCTCGGTCCAGTGACTGGTCCCAATCAACTTTCTTACGGCACAGCCGCTGCAGCAAGATCTTCCCGGGTAGCAGCCATGGTGAGACGAAACCGAGCGGGTCGAACAAACTTGAGACGGCAGATAGTATGCCACGACGGGTTATTGGCAGCTCGGGAACGTTTAGTTCGAAAACAAAATCGTCCGTTTCCGCGTCCCATTGTATCCCTAAAGTGCGCTCGATAGGAAGTGGAAAGCCGCCCAAATCTCTTACCGTTTCGGCCTTTTCGTGATACGGGATGACCTTCAGCACTTCTGAAGCGTTCGACATCCATTTAGTTAGATGGAAGCCGCCCTCTTCCAGCAATCTCGTCAGACCCCTGAACTGCTCTAGAGCTGATTCCACATCATCGAATGACCCAAGGTAGTCGTCGACGTAGAAGTTCCTGGTGACGCTATCTACTACCGTCCGATGTACTAGATCGCCATGTTTGTTTGCTGACTCTCGGAGGGCGTAATTGGCACAAAATGGTGACGATATGGCTCCGAAGGGGTAGACGGTCATCCTATAATTCACCACTGCGTTGTCCCGGTCGCTCCCTTCCCACCACAGGAAACGCAAAGCATCTCGTTCTCCTACCGGAATCTTCACCTGATGGAACATTTCCCTAATGTCGGCAGACAAAGCCACTTTACCCACTCTGAAACGGCACAAAACATCGATCAGTGGAGTGGTCCAGTCAGGCCCCTGTAGTAGGCGATCGTATAACGACTTGCCCTGGAACTTGGCCGCATAATCGAAAACCACCCGCAGTTTATTGGGTTTCTTGGGGTTGATAACCGAATGGTGAGGCAGATACCAGATACCCCTTTTGCTGTCGGTGTTGACAGGCACCTTTTCAACGTAACCGAGGGCCTCGTTTCGCTTCATCAAATCCGCGTATCGTTCCCACAGATTCTGGTCTCGAATGAAGCGTTCTTTTAGTCGTAGTAATCGTTGGAGAACATAATTTCTGTTGTCAGTCCACGGGTCGACCGGTGTGCGCCATGGGAGGGGAACCTCGAACTGTTTTTGAGGCCTCTAGTGCCTTGCCGCACCGTTTGTAGAGCGAAGTGATCCTCTTGAGACAACGTCGGTCTTTCGTCTCCAATGTCATGAAGCTCCTTTTCATACAGCCGTTGCAGATGATACTCTATGCGGTCCGTTTCGGCGGATAAGTAATTCACGGAACCGCGTACCCCTGCTGGACCGTATAACATCCATCCCAGAACCGTGCGTACGGCATAAGGTGCCTGGCGGTCGCCCACTCTCTGGTCAAGCACCCAATGCGCCTCTGGCACGTCGCAGCCGATGAGGAGATCCACTTCATCATCTTCCCAGTCTACAACGGTTACATCCTGCAGGTGGGGCCACCTAGTCAAGGTTGCGTTCACCGACCTTGGTGCTCGCATTGGGAGATACGCTAACGCGAATGCCTCCGTTGGTTCAATTTCCTCGTTAGTGTCTAGAGAGATGAGTTGCAGCCCTAATCTACCGGCAGTCATTACCTGTGTTCCGCCCACCGTGCTCACTGCTAACGACGTCGCACCTTTAGCCAGTTGGTGTTTGTCGGCAAACCGCTCTTTCACTAAAGTGGTGTCGGATCCACTATCAACGAAAGCCAACGCCTTGACTATCCCAGTCGGAGTCACTACTCCCACGGCCACTACGCCTAAACGTACCGGTTTACTGGCATATTGTGAAGTTGAACAAATCACGCTGGGCTTGGTACTCGCCTCGGATATGGTTATTCTCGCCTGATGCAGCAGCCGATGGTGTCTGCCCGTGCAGCCCTCGTAACCACATCGATTCCTTGTCTTACAGGCTGCTGCCCGGTGCGTGGTGTTGAGACAGATGAAACATGCTCCTGCCATCCTCGCCATTCCCCACCGTTCGTCTATTGTGGCGTTGCCGAACTTGGGGCATTCTGGTAGGCCATGGCTAGTACCACAGGATCTGCAATTTGGTTGCGCCGTAGCATCTCGTGAAATGACGTGTGTATTGGTCCAAGGCTGGTACTTTGGATGTTCCCGTACAGGGGTTTGGACTTGGCTAGTACTGGGCTTGTTTGCTCGGTTGCTGTCCCGGATGAGTCGGCCGAATCTGCTGTCAGCTATCTTCGTTTGCCTTTCCAAGTATTCGGTCAGGTCTTCGAAGTTGGCTTCTCTGTCGCCTCGGCTTATCCGTTCAGCTTCTTCCGCCCACCGACCCTGTAGTTCGGGAGAGAGGTGACGGACTATGCCTTCCAAAGTGTGCATGGCGTCTAGGTCAGCCCTGTAACCTAAATGGTCGAGGGCTATTGAGCAGTTCTGCATCTTAATCACCAGGTCGGCCATGGTGTAGACGTTGCCCCTGGTTCTCTTTGCCTCTACCATCACGCCCTCTATTAGGTTACGGGCCACTTTGAAAGGTTGGCCAAACAAGTCCCTTAGAATCTTCCTTGCCCTTGTGTAGCCTTGTTCTGGGTCGAGCATGGTGCACCCGTCGATAGCTTCTCTTGCTCGGCCTCGGCAGTAGTGAGTAAGGTAGGGAAGCCTTTGCCCAGGGTCGGTTACCTTATTTTCAACGAACGTCTCGAACTGCTTGACAAACTTGCAGTATTTCTCAGCTCGCCCGTCGAAAACCGTTAGCTCCACTCCAGGCAGGTCGATCGATGGTGGTTTGTAGTCGGCGACCGGCGTGGGGTTCCCTACCTTATTGCACCCTAATCTATCGGAAGTGTCGAAGTCACTGGTCTCATGCTCTCGTTGTTTCTGTGTACACTCTGCTTCCTGCGCCTGTAGTCTAGCCGATAGTAATTGTTGCTCTAGTTCTAGTATTCTCAGATTATATAAATCGACATCCTTACGATCAATATTGTTCTCAATAACACATGAACTAGCACTGACAGGACTAAACGATCTAGCATTAACTAAAGAATCAAATGTACTCAAAACCTCCCCAGAGACTTGCCGTGTTACTTCCTGTCAAGATTCCACTGTTTTTGATCCTTTTCTTGATATTTTGCGTGTTTGTCCTAGTTCCAAATTGATCTATTGAGTATTGTAACGAACGTTTTGAGCAATACGTAGCCAAATTCGCAACGGATCCCGAAATCAAAAGACGATTATCCGTGATATTCTACGATACTAGATTATTACATGAACAATGACATAAAAAATATACAAACCTCAATAATACGATCACAAGGACTCAACAACGAGAAACCGAATAGCAGCGTGTGAGCAAACGGCACGTGCGTCACGCAGGTCCTGAACAAGGATGTGTCAAAGTAGCGCTCTGGGCGCGAACAAACAACAATTGGTCCAGAAAAACAACCAGTTCGTAAATACAAGTCAATAGTGTATGGAAATGAGTGATGTTAGTAAAAACACTGAATCGCGACGGAAAAAGGGTGATTTTCCACGACCGGCTGTTACAGTGGGTACATTCTATAGCACACAATGGTAGTTGATGGGACGGGGTTAGGTCGCTGTCTGTTCTATGCCATTCTCCCAAATGAGAGTGGTGACTGCTATCCTAGTGCTGTTTATTCCATGAAAAAATGCTCCCTCAAACCGGTAATTATGAGACCATTGTAGTTGACAGGAGTTTGGCACAGTTTATTGCTTTCACGGATATTTACCCAGAATCTCGTGTGTTATTTTGCCGTTTCCATGTTATGCAAGACATGAAACGCAGATGCAGCCGGTTACATGGAATACAATCCAGTGAAAAATTACGCATCTTTCAGTGGATGCGCAATCTAGTGTTAGCTCAAACTAGGCTTCGTTTTGAGAGGTTCAGGGCAGCAATAGAAGGTGGGAGCGATGAGGCCGCTGCATTCCTGAATAACACCTGGATACCACTTAAGCAGTTTTGGGCTGGATATATGACCCGTGGTGCATTAGTGTTAGGCAATTTTACCACAAACAGAGTAGAAACAGAAAACAGGCATTTGAAAGATGGCCTGTCAAAGAGTTCAAAATATCCTGGAAGTATTCAAGAACGTTGTCAAGCGTGTTCAGTCTCTGACTGAAAAAGCTGTCATAGGGTTGCCAAGGATCACGTGGCTTGTTATAGGGTACCCGATGGGATGCATTGGTTGCAACCATGACTTGAGAGAATAACGAGTTACGCACGCGATTTGTTGCTAATGCACTCGTGTTGAGATGTTGTGCAATCATTAGGGCAGATCAATAGCGTATGGTATGTAGTGAATCACAGGGGTGTCACGCACCACTTTTGTCTAAACGGGGATGTAAAGTGTGATTGTTCGTTCAGTCACCAGTGGGCACTCCCCTGTAGGCATTTGTCAGCGGTTTGCAGGGAAGCAAACTACTCAGTTGGGGAAGTCGCGTTGGTCAGATGGTCACTCAGCGGAAACGTTTCCGGCAGCTTAGTACGGCTTCATTCCGCTGAGGTTGATCAAAAAAGATCTCCGATAACGGCTAAAAGTGATCGGTTATCAGAATTCGAATTTCTGGCCAAAGATACAGCAGTAGCTTTAAGCATGCTAGGAGAGAAAGATTATAGGTATTATTCGAAACAGTTAGGCTTTCTAAACAAGATTCTGGTTTTTTTGTCCCGGAACGAAAATTCTGTACCTAGTTCCAAATAGCGAGACGCCGGTTGCAGCTGAGTCTGATGCGGACATATCCAAGATGGCCGCAGCAGCAAAGAGGAAAACGGTATTTCAAAATGTTGCAGTTGCCAGCACTAGCCGAGACCCTATTGACCAATCGCTATCTGTCACGTATGGGGAAGGTAAGTCCGTGCGTCTGTCATCGAAACGGAAGTCCGTTTTGACAACCAGGAACATAGCCAATGACGACCTAGAAATTTCAGGGGACCAACTGCACTCAATGGCTCTCAGGAGGTTCAAAGTTACGACTTCCACAACATACAAGACAAATTGTAAAAGACGGCGACCACAGGTGGACTACTCGCCAATCCGCCAGGACGTCCGCAGTGTCCGCGAAAACAACGAACCAAGCGTGGACTTAGACGAGGAAATTCAGTGGGTCCAACGTGGAACCTGCGGACGATGGACACATTTCCGGTGTGCGGCATTCCATGACGAGGCGAACTACCGATGAGTACACTGCATGGCCCACTGACACCGAAGCCGCAAGCGTGAACGAACCCGAGGCCCTTTTCAGGGCCACGCCATTCTGATTACCGTTTCCGTTTCCGCTTTCTTCGCATGTAAACTCAAGCGGCTGGCACATGAGTCTTCCTCTATGTGCGCAACTCCCGGATGGGACTTGAATGTCTCCGGTTAACACGCAATATTCACATGGAACAAGATGGCACTTGCGCGTGTGGTAACTGTTGATACGTTTGAATATAGATAAATATGGTTTTCTAGTACACAATTATTACCCCTTCGATTTCCAATATTAAAAAACTTACAATATAGCATCCTTTATCTGCCAATGATGTAAACCAACCGTAGTAAAAATGGGCAGCACTGCCTCGGATTACACTTCCGTGTTGTACACAAGAACGGTTTTTGGCCGGTCGTCGACTTCCTTAGTATCAATTCACCGTTGATTCTTGTAAAACGGCTATATAAACAAGTAAAACTGCCACTTGTAGAAGAGTGATAGTAGATGTACTGCATAAAAAGCTGTAAAAGTGTGCATAAAATTCAGACGTTCGCTGTTGGTCACTAGTATTCTACAGAATCTTGCCGGGTATTCTTGTTGTTCACGGGATCTGTAAAATAACAGTGTGGAACGTGATGTATTAGCTATTCGAAAAATATGGAATGACTTAAATTTGTAAGTTTACTCCAGAAACGTATATATTGCACGCATAATTATGCGTGTGCTGTTTTTCAACATTATACGAGGCAGTGTCTACTTGTAATAGGTAAACCGTGTCACCACTTCATAGTTGAATACGCATATTAGTGGATGACATTCTGCACCATCAGTTTAAAAAGAAGCAATGGTTACGCAGAAACCCGAGCGTTGATAAACCAACGCTTAATGTGTCGTTTGTGCGTGGCAACCTGGAAGTTTCAGTTTCCAATGTAAAATATTACAGTATTTCATGTACTGATAGGAAAAGTAAACGCACGCAGCAGTTTCCATAACCCTTTACAGCACCGGAGATGGACTGGAAGGCAGCTAAAAATGCTTTTCCGGTGCACGCGATAGTGTCGTGTGCTCCCCTTGAAAACTTTCGTCAGAGGTTAGCTGCGTCCGTACCCTTGCATATAGTTAACTGATAAACTTTCGTACCTTCTATGGACCGAATACCATTGGCCAAAATGCATTTGTGGCACGGTGTCGTCTGTGCTACAGTTGGAAGTGTCTTGTAGTAACCGACTTTCAAAAATGAAAGCGTCTCCAAATTTTTCTGAGAGAATGTCACATGTAAAACGATTTACCTGTGTGAAACAACTCCACAAATACGTCCGCCTGGACACAGTCAGACTGTGGTGCGCCGGACAGTAGCATCTGGCGGTATTGCGTAAAAGTTGCAGCCCGAGGCCATCTTACGCGGTGGCCGCTGACCACCCAGTGCCTATAGGCACTGACACTGTTCTGCTGACTTTTCATAGCTTCACCGGTTGGAAAGGAAAACAGCATTCCCGATTCTAAATGTAAGGCACCGTAAGTCAGGTATACCATCGACACATGATTCAAAAGCATCGTTTTACTATTATGATCGGAGAAATATCTATAAATTTGCTCCACACAGCACGAGAAAGGATCAGCATAATGACGAAATCAGGTCCTCTTTTTATAGCCAGATATATTCAGTTCTAACTGGTCAAATACCACCCTTTGTTAGCCAAACCTCTCCGACATAGGTTGGAAACATTCTAACTGAATTTGCAAAGAAATTCAGCAATAACAGTTATCATATAATACATAACAGAAATATAACAGTGCACATGAAATACATGATTTGAAAAACATAGTAACATAATGCCTTTTATAATTACTGCATATGTATATACATATATATATATATATATCTCGGAAGGATGTTTGATTTAAACTTGTTTCAGATTACATCAACCGATAGGAATTCACACCTATAAACCACGAACGTGCAACTGATTACCTCTGCAGCAATGGACTAATTACGAAAACCAAATTGCCCGCCTGTGACGGACAACAGAAACCACCATAGCAACGGCGGTACCTCAAACTCCAGTGCTGGACTAATTCCGCTTTGCCTGGGTTAGTTTCATATCATCGGATTGACTGTTCAAATCAGCCGCCCACGGCGAACACAGTAACCGCCTTCGAAACGGCGGTTGCTCAAAATGTTCTCTTGGACTGATTGGACGCTACCCCCCACCTTGACAACCGACTTTAAAAGTCATGAGCCAAAGCGGCCACTTGACCTTGCCATCCAAATTTGCAGGGCGTTATCCTCGCTGTGACCCACGTAAACAGTCTCCTCCAACTCTCTGTGCACATAAGTTCTCCTACATTGAAAAGCCCTGTTTTGTCACCTCCTAGATAATTTGATGATGAATTGTAGCATGCTTTGGGCTCATCCGAAATACACCATTATTGCTATTAGTGATAAAGCACGCGTATCGTTTCAGATAAAGCAGCCACATTCAGCTAATGTGGTCGCATACAATCTTTTCGGGATCCGCCATTTCGTACTGCCTGCTATTACCGGCACCGGAGTTGGATGTTTGCACGCGCCCAACGGGATCCCGAGATTTAACTGGCCATCCAGGACACCACTCTCTGTGTGCGGTCTTTGCCATATCTGCCATTCACAGGTGACTTCCTGCGCGACTCAACATTGGACCCCTCAAGACCAGTCGAATTCCTTTCGCAACGCCGTTCCGCTTCCGATGTGTTGCATGGTCTATCCTATCCCGGTATGAAGGTTACAGGCAAACTAATTAGGGCCGGATTAGTTTGGCCCAGCTTGGACCCTCACGTTCGTGAGTCGGCACTTCATTGCATTGCTCATCAGTGATTCAAAATTCAACCACGTCGCTAGCCCGGTGGGATCATTCCAGAGTCTCGACTCTTGATCCACTCACGTACACACACATAGTGGGCCAGTTGCTACGCTCACGAGGCACGATCTATCCTAACACTCGAAATGGGTCGTCCCACTTGTTGACTCTAGGCCGACCAATTCCCGATACATTTGGTGAAACTCTCCCTCAGGAGTCCATGGGACACGGGATTTCTCGTTATGGTTGCCCAACCGTGGTCACCACCGATCGTGAGTGCGATTCGAATTCTTCAATTATGACAGTCACCTTCGAGTTGCCGGCATCCAAGTGTAGCTGCTTCGCAGACACCGAACTCATTAAAAGCAATCGCTAGCCTAGAGCTTAGGCGCGCCTCGTTTACAAATAGGTATTTTCACCTGGATTTACTTGTGATTGGCAACCGCTTCCCAAAAGCGGCCAACTCCGGTGTCAGACCCTCCTCTGGCTAAGGGCAGTCTTCTTAACCGAATCTTTCTTCTAAGTCACATAAAGTGGCTTGCAGTCAGGACAAAAGTACTTCAAAGTACTTTCACCCATCCAGACCCGATTTAACCAGGGCGGTATTATAACCTCCTTCGGTCGGACGCATCAGCCTATCTTAGAAACCCTTTAGGACATTTGGATGATCCTCACCAGTCTTCCACTGAGGTACGCAACTGGCTTAGTAAACTTTGACCAGGCTTTTCAATAGGTCAGGAATTCGGTCTAGCACTGGTTCCTTCAATCGACTGGCTGCTCGAAATTTGATTTGTTTAAGTCCACCTGGTACCGGAAAAGCCGAGCTCATCGCAACTTACGTCACCCGGGGCAACAAACGGCAAGGCACGCTCCGGCACTTCAGCTCTGGCCATTAGCTCGTTCAGTATCCCTTCTCCTGTCATTTATACAGGGCAACCTTGATAATTACTAAAACCCATAAACCGCTATCGTTCTGCGTCTCCATCCGCTGGACGGGAATCGAGTCAGAAAACCGTGCGTGCGACCAAACAAGGTACTCGCATCACAGCCTATCATACCCAAGGCAATGGCTTGCTCAAACTATTCAGCCGGCGTCCCGAAACGTCGCATAATACCCAAAACAATCCTCAACGGACAGGGGTCTTATCCCTGGTGGTAAGGGGCATTGTAGCGATCCCAAGTGCATCAATCAAATGAAAGTCAGAAGAAAAATGTCTTCGATTGAGGCTTTATCAGACTTAATTTATAATTACAGCCTAAAACGGGACAAAAAATTATTAGATTAGTTACGGTGAGAACGAGAAGTTACAACTCTGGAGTGAACAATATTCCCCCTTACCGAAAAAAGGGTTAGGCACTCGAAAGTTGAAGGTAATTTTTACGGTTATAAAGGTGGGAACCAAAACAGGACTACATTCAGGAGTTCCAGGCTCCGGACGTCGCAAAATGTGTGGTCCGATACAATGTTGTTGGGTGTTGAGCTGTGTGGCATTACCAACTACGCTTGATGTATTTTGTTGAGTTCCATGTGGTGTGGTAGACTAAGGCATATTTACTGACGCCTCGGGGCCAGAGGTACATTGGATTTCATAAGAAAAGTCCCGTTAGGGACCTATCTCGTGGTGTAAAATAGAGTTGTTCGGTCGTTCTTTCTCTGCTGGAGCTAACAGTTTGATTAGAGCGGTCTCCTCTTGGCAGCTGGAAAAACGTAATCGATCATACAGTGGATTGCATGAGACGAGCTCTACCTCATCTACCGGTGAATCGTAATTTGATTTGCAAGAATTTCTCCGAATGAAAACTCTGCTCGGGGTTGTTATCCAAGTTGGAAAGGTAATGCCAATGGTGGACCTACAGCGGTAAGGAAATAAGCTTTCATGAGGGGTAGCTTTTATGGGTTTCGCAGAACAAGGTACAAATAGAATGTTAACCAGCAAGGGGGGCAATTTCCCAACGTGCAACAAGTAACCCCCTCGTCCTTGGTCCAGGCAGAATGGCTCTCCACTGTGTCGCTTTTGTCTTTTCAACTTGATCGTTTGCCTGGGGACTATAGCTGGTGGTGGCACGGATTGTGAGCCCTTTTTCGTGGAGGAAATTTCGGGTTTCTGAAGACAAGTGGGAAGCAATTTTGAGAAAAAACAAATGACGGCATGCGAAAGATCGCGAACGATTTGCAGAGGCCTTTGATGCCACTGCATATAGAAACATTGGGGCAAAAGAAAGCAAAGGGCGACGGTCAGTTCTCCTAGATGTAAGTGGGCGGGTTTTGATTATTGGAAACAGACTGCAGTTATCCTTTGAAATCGATACTCGATCCTTCGAAAGGTTGCGTCGATTTTCTGGGGATAATGCACGGCGGCATGAACAGGCGAGGTTTGATTTCTGCAGAAACCTAACATTGAGGCCCCACCGATTTACCATCTTGTGGGGAATACAGTACGTTACTTGCCTTTAAAAAGAGCGCAAGGCGTATTACCCAGGTGGTGCAGAGGTGTGGAGTTCCTTGAGACCCGGAAGACAAGCCACTAAGCAGTGAACTCGTGACAGGTTATCAGCATCATGATTTCCTGCGCCGAAAAGGTAGACAGCGTTGTTGTTAAAACATGAGTTTCATCCACCAATGGGGAACCTTTTAGTTGTTAATCTTGCTGAGATATTCCTAGCTGTACGTGAAAGTAACGGATCTATGGGCAGTAGCCTGTTCAAAATCCTTTCCGAATAAGTGATACCGCCATTTTTTGCGTATTAAAATATAGCACATGCCTCCTTACCGGCAGCGGATTGAGGCCTTTCGGATGTAGACTACTTGGGAAGGTGAAGGATTTACCATTTCGACTGGATGTGGCTGCGCGTGCTACTTCAGAGTCATCAGCTTCCACTACAAGTGAGAGGTTTAGTGTAACAACGGGTACGGCTGCAGTTTCAAGTTCGCTCTTAAGCGCACGGAATGCTTCTGCAAAGGCAACCGTTAAGGAGGGACTTTGTTGTGAGCGGGATGATGTATCTTACCCGAGAACTGAGGGGTCCTGAGGGAATAACACGCGAACGAACCAAAAACAGGCCGCTGAGTCTTCGCATCGCTGGGTGTGTGATGGTTTGCGATGACTCGTTGTCGGTATTCAGCCATGTCCCTTCAGCACTCATCATGTCAGAGCCCACCCAGAGCCCAGGTTACGACTTGTGCTGGCGGATTCGCAGAGGACGAGGTCGTGGATCGATAAGACGCGAATGGGTTCCCGTCAAGCAACCACTGGCCGTGTTATCAATCAACCGATCAAAAGACGGCCTACTTAATGCAAGTGTGAACTAGATGCTCCGTTTTGTAGCGACAGGTGATTGTTTCGTTTCCGTATAACCAATGTGTTCTGTGCAAATAAACCGAGTTAGGGGGACGGCTAGAAACGCGGTGGTCATGGACTGTCTGTTAATACTCGGGATTGGAGCCCGAAGCAGCAGGCCATATGAGAGTGTGGGTCCGGAAAAGATTATACGCATCCAAATCAGCTGGACCGGAAATGTGATCAGTGTCGGTAGAAAATAGTGATATTAGATCTAGCTTCAAAATTTCTCATAGGGAGTGGGGTCCAGAAGTATTGCGAAAGGTATAAAGTAACTGCTTGTGATCCGTGAAATTAACGAATTTCCGCTCTTCCAGGGAGTGGCAAAGTGGTGGTTGGTGGTGCAGACGGAAGGCCGTCAGCGGCCAAAAACGCTGTATTTGGATTCTTTAGCATATAGGCTGCATGAATCAGTGGCGAGATGCTCCCAAAAGCCGTCTGCTTCTTGCTGAAGGAAGAAACAAATAGCGAAAGATCGCTTATAGTTTACCACGTAGTCTTTTTATCCCACGCGTTCGCTAGTCTTTCCTACTAAGAGCGGACCACCGGTCCGTCACTGTGGTGCCTCGCGTCACGCCTCCACGAAAACCACAGCAATGCCCCCATCATTCACGAGATTGAGGTCACGCTCATTGGAGGATGAGTGATTAGCGAGTATTATGAGAGCATGCGTGCAGCTCGCACTTGCGAAGATCAAATGGCCACGGTGCTCGACAGAAAGACTTCGGATAAACAATAATACAACCAACAAAACGAAGTTTATCCTTGCTGCAACAACTGTTGGTGTTGCTGCGTGGTATATATATATATCTGTACATAAACATCATACGTAAATATATACACAAATAAAACTCCACCTACTTCTGAGCAGTGTGTGTAAAAGGACCATTCATGAGGAACTTTCGGAGTGAAGTGCGGAGTGATATCCTCAGCTTCGTCCGGCTTTTCGTTCGAGGTAGCACGTTTTGCCCTTGTATAACCAGGTGCTACCTGTAGGACACCAGGAAGCCTGTTTGCCAGGAGCCAGTGCTCGAGCGAACGGTTCAGATTCCTCTCAGGAGGCGGCCTGGCAGTCGAGGACGCCTAGTGAATCCCAGTGAGTTTTACCCTGATCAGGACAGCTGGGCAAAAGGCAAGAGGCGATGGCTTCATTTAGTGTAAGGCCACATTCTTGCTGGTCACGTATTTGTCTACAGGTTGTCATGCAAAAAAAGCACCACGTGCTATAACAACGCTGCTTTGCCTTTGTCTGGCTGCTCGCCCTAGGTCTGTTCGATATAAGTGACCCTGAAGGAGTGCTACGAGCTCCAGACTGTAAAGCCCTCAGTGCGTTTACGTATAAACATATATATGTATATATACAATGAAGGGGTGTATGGGGATTACGGGGGAGTGATGGCTCTAAGTTAGTTGACTGTCGTGTCCTTTGGGGTATCCCCAAACTGCTGGGTCTCCATTATTCACCCAGTTCCCACCTGTGGCTCCACGAAGCTGAAGCTTGCATAAGCGGCCGCACCCCGACAAACTTCTCGACGGGCGGGCTAAACCTGGTTGAGGGTTACTGGAGTCTAAAAACTTTGGCGAGACGAGGTTCGGCCCGTGTGGACAGGTTCTCCTGAATGGGCGGACGAAACCTACTGACCCGATTGCTACAAAAAGAAAACAGTTCAACTGACTGATCTGGCAGTCCAAAATAGATGAACGTACCGTACAGCGGGTCATCTGTTCCTCAGGAAGCAACCCATTGCCCCGCAATCTGCACTTGAGTGTGGAAGGGCTGGAGGGGTAACCTGGAACAAAAACGCGGAAAGGTGCTAGGGACACCGCTTCGTACCCTACTCCTGCGAATGTATGTGATTATTCACGGAGCTTCAGGCTCTCACCGTGCTATGGCGCCCCCGGTAAGCGGGGCTCCTCTTGTCTTGGCGGTCGAGGCGACAACACAACAAGCTGGGATTATTTACCTCAGAAGAAGAACACCTAATCTGTTGGAATGTGAGGACGTTTCTAGACGTCAGCAGTGAGAGCTTCACAATGCGGAATCTACAAGACTATGACGCTGCGCGGGAGACAAACCTTTCAGAAAAAGGTATTTTTCATGCATAATTGAACCCACAGAATTCAACCCTGTTTACTACCTCTCCATAAAACTGTTTGGCCTCTGAATGGCTGGCATTTCCATTTTTGTAAAAAATTTAAGTTTTTCCCCCCGGTTCGATCTTCCATGCTTACATCCATTTGCTGTTTTTATGCCATCCATGTGACTTCGTTGATTTTCCTGTGGCACGAAAAGCTGGTGTAACCATAATAGTGACCAACTAGTTTAAATTGGTGATTCTGTCAAGACACCCACTTGCGTGCGGGCCTGATTATTGGTTCCGTCCATTCTGTTTCAGAATTTTCATCCGCTCCTGTGGACGGGCATTCCGAACAGCCGTCGAAAGTTTAACCAGTAATTTTTATTATTTCTTTCTAACTGTTTATTACACCAGGTGCCGCTTAATATAGTTCGTCATTTCCATACTGACCTTGCCAAATGACACTCTTATTTGCATGCGGATACCTAGCCCGCAATCAAAGCTCCGTCAAGGCAATACTTACCCGCTAGACGTCACCAGACTTTGACTCACTATTATGCCTGAGGCTCGTGGTTTTGAGATAGTTCTCCACCATGAATCTGCTTCTCATACGATGCCTTGTTTTTCTGTACCACAATCACCTGCGACTGATCAAGAAGTTGTCCCATCCGGACCTACAAACCAATTTCTACCGAAACCACCCCCTCCCTTATTTATCGGTTTTCGGTATACTGAATCCTACCATCGTTACGGTTCGTCAATTCTCACCTTCAGCGTGCAACTTTCGGCCGAAAAGCGTTGACTTATTTGCCCTAGTCACCCGTTGCCACGGCACTGGCTTGAGGTTAACCTCAGCGAAACCCGCGGCGGTAACTTTCCACCAAACTGGTCGTTCTCGTGAAGTTACCCTGCATATCGAAATCGGAGGTGCGGTCACCAGAAGGCTCGCACATATAATGGAACCCGTCTGATTCTGTTATTGGCAAGAGCAAGCTGTAGAGTGATGGCTTCAGGAATGCTTCGATCATCTGAGCGATTGTTCAATCCTCGGTCCTTTTCTTTCACAGTTAGCGGCAGCAACACCCCTGAAGGTTATGGCATCTGGTCTGTGGCGGTCTCACAATAAGCAGGAAGAGCCAGCCTTATCAGTCTCGGACCCAATGGGACATGTGTAGAGAAAAGCGGGTCAAGTAGAATCGGGAAGTTTACACTACGGTGTACATTCGTTCTCCCTCTCCCCCATGAAAACGACGGAAAAATACACCTCTGGCTGGGAAGGTCTTGGGCTAAAGCTCCCTGCCCCGTTCATTACAGACAGATTTATGATAACAGCCTACACCCAACCCTGCATATGGGAAACCAAAAGCTTTCGAGTTAACCTGCGGTTAATTTTGTCCAGACCAGTGCGGGGTGAAAGCACGCCGTTCAGGCTCTCTACATATGCATGCCGATCACGCCTTACCCGGCTTCAAAAGTCTTGGGTTCCCTGCAAAATCCATGACCAGCTTGCTGAAGTTTAATTCAGTAGTTGTAAAGACCAGTCGTGGAAAATCCCAATAAACACTGCAGTTCCATATTTCCTTAGCGTCAATCACTCATTTATACTACTGACTTGTTTTTTTTATGCACTGCGTACTTTTACGAACCAAAGTTTGTTTGTTCACGTCCAGCTCGCTGCTCTGTCATATCCTTCTTCTGGACCTGCGTGACGCACGTGCTTTCCTCTCGCACGTCGCGATTCGGTTCTCGCTTTCGCGTCCTTTTGATTGCACTATTGAGGTTTGTATCAACTTCATGTCATTGTTCATTCAACAATCTAGTATCGCAGAATTTCACGGATAATCGCCTTCTGACTTAGAGATCAGTTGTGAATTTGGCTACGCATTCCTCAAACGTATCTTACAATACCCAACTGACCAACTTGGAACGAGTAAAAACGAAACAGGCCGAGAAAAGGATCATAGCTACTGGAATCTGGGCAGGAAGTAATACGGCAAGTCACCGGGGAGGTGTTGGGTACTTTTGATCCTTTAGTTATTGCGGGGTCAGCTAGTCCTGTCAGTGCTAACGCATGTGTCACTGAGGATAATATGGATTTTAAGAAGGTCGATCTATTTAAGCTAAGGACCTTTAACGACGATTGCTATCCGCTAAGCAACAGACTCAGGAAGCAGAAGGGAAGTGTAAAACGAACGAGCGCAAACAGAAGACAAAGGACTAAGGCCTGTCCTAAATATAGGGAGATATTAAATTAGGGAACTCCGCGCCGGCCGCCGAATATAAACCACCAACGCAACCAAATATTGGACTGCCAAGAGTAGAACTGACAGTTTTCAAAGGGCGATCTGAATATTGCTGCAGGTTCATCAGGCAGCTCGAAACTTTCGTCGAAAACGAGATAGCCGACCCTGGGCAAAGGCTCCCCTACTTGACCCATAAACGTCGAGGCCGAAAAAGAGAAGCTATCGATGGGTGCACCGTGCTCGACCCGGAACAGGAATACACACCAGCAATGAAGATTTTGAGGGACCTGTCCGGCCAGCCATTCAAGGTAGCCCGTAATCTAACCGAGGGCTTGATGGTAGAGGACAAAAGAACCAAGAGCCACGTCTACACAATGGCCGACCTTGTGAAAAAATGCAGAACTGTTCAAAAGCCCTCGATCAATTAGGTTAAAGGGCTGACCTCGATGAAATACACACCTTGGAGGGCATAACCCGTCACCTTTCCCCAAACTGCGGGGTCCGTGGGCGGAAGGTTTAAGCCGAGACAACCATGGGGCTAAATTCGAGAACCTGACCGAATACTTTGACAGGCAAACCGGGATAGTCGACAGCAGATTTGACTTACTCATCTGCATAGTAACCGGGCTAACAAACCTAGCACTAGCAAGGCTCAAACCCCTGCTCGGGAACACATGAAATTTCAGATTTGGACCAAGGCACAGGCCATTTCACGCGAGGCTCTAGGGCGTCCAAGTTGCAGGTCAAGTGACGCTAGCCATGGGCTACAAGAATGCCCCAAATTCATCAACGCCACAATAGACGAACGATGGAGAAAGGCGAGGACGACAGCAGCGTGCTTTAGATGCATCTGTAAGTCAACTTTCGCAAATCGAGCAACGCGTAGCCAACTCAAACTAATCCCAAAAACAGAACAAGGTTGATTCGTAGTTTCTACGGTACTAAATTGAAATCCACGAAGGGTAAAAATATATAAAAACCTAAATTCTGCGGCCAAATAGACTTCACAGTAAAACGCGAGAGTTCAAAGCTCCGTGGCTCAAGCGCGACAGTCAGAAACGGTTCAAGGCCAAGTTCAAATGTTTCACATGGATGAACAAACGTGAAAACGTGTGGTATATGAGCGAGCTTTTCAAGGTAATGTTAAATATAGTCAAATTCACAAAGCACGTAGAATATTTGGAAGGATTTTCAGTATTTGTTTTTTTGCACCGCCGGCCAAAATCCTTCCGCAAAATTGGTTCTCCAAGGTTCAGGAAGCGGTCATGATTCTCACCCTAAATACCTATAACTTATTTTCAGTGTCTGTGGTTACTAACTTCCTGTGCCAACTGCACGTGAAACAGGTAGTCATCATTTGCACAATCCATAAACAATCAATTCCAAATCCCGCTTCAAAACCTTAGATTGGCATATTCGTCGGGAGACCGGGGCCCACAGTTAGACGCATGATGAAGATGAAGGCTTTGCAGAGCAAAACCTTTCGCAGCACGAGCTCAGTCTACGTATCACAAGCAGCAAACTACTGCAGAAATTGGTTAGACCAATTTTGTTTACAGGCATGAGCGCAGAAGTTGAACGTAGGTGCAACGATTAATAAGATATCGCGTGAAATTGAAAGGTCACGAAAGGGTGGAATTACATAAAGTTGAAGCACCGAATTTTCCGAAAGAAATGAAAATCGGTTTCTGATCAGGATTAAGTTTCGAAAACAAGTGTACGACGGACAGTATCAAAACACACATGAACACGGAAATTGACCGAATACTAGCACCTATCAGAATACTTCAGTTTTTCTGTGTACAAAATACGTGACAAACAATATTGTATGAAATGTAAATAAATGTTCTTCAAAGGCAGGAGTAGTTTCACAATGCGCTCACGGCTGACAAACCCCACTTGGACTATTTAAGTGAAATATTGGTGAATTTCTTCTTTTCGCCCATGTGCACGCTGGATAGAAACTGGAACTAAGTACATTTTGCAACTGTTCAGGAAAAATGGGTCCAGTTGAATAGCCGTAGAGCATGAAATGGAATAAAATGTTTAATAACCCGGCGAGGTGCGATCTGCAAACTACTTTGTCCTTTGTGTGTGGTTTCCAGCTCGAATCACCAACATTTACATCGCTGATTCCTGCTACCAGTGGGTTGACTCTCTGTTGTTTCGAACAGGCTCTTTGTTTCTTCCGTTTCCTGTTATGTAACAAAACTGTAGGATCTGTCCAATATGCAAAGCTCAGTTCGATGGTGGAACAGTTCTCTTTTATCATTGTTGTTACCTTAAAACCCAATACCAGCGCAGTCATTGAGTTCGTTTAGGGATACTGAATTGAGCTCAGCAACTCTTTTTCGGCAAAGGGTACTTTGTTTCGCCGTCGGCCATGCAGTTCCACCCAGGTACCGCACACTGCCACTAGGTCGGCGAATTCCAAGCTGCTTTGCGTGACCTGCTGGTGTTCAACTTTCAGCAGGGCTTCTCCAAAATGTCCTTTTGAGGTATTTCAAACGCCTCCGGGCAAATTCTCCATTTCTTGATAGGTGACTTGACGGTGGTCCCTTGGGTATAGCAACTTCGTGTTGCCCATTTTGACGTCCCGTCTTTGAATTCACCATCGAAAGCACCGACTGATCTTCTTTTGAGTGAACTTTGCTTTCCTGAGATGGACCGTTGGATTCAATGTCGAAAAGTTGATTGTGTTCTATAGGGGCATTTCTCTCGGCAACAGCCAAGCAATTTACTGATAGCGATTGTTGAAATTCGTTCGTCCGTGTTCGGAGAAGTGTCCAGCCAAGTATCGTGCGCGTAGCGAATGGTTCTTTTCGATTGCTTATGCTCTGTTCAAGCACCCGATGAGCCTCTGGTACATTGCATCCAATCAGTATATCAACGTGGGGATAGACACTTCTTCGGACATTATGTTTCTGGGATGAGACCATCTCTTAGCGATCGATCTAACAGAGTCGACTGGCCTCATTGGCAAGCTGTCTATTGCGAAGGCTTCCGGAATATTTACGGCCACTCCATCATTTAAAGATGCTAACTGCGGGATCAGCCTCATAGAATTGTTAAAATGACCCCCCGCAATCGTGCTGATAGTGAGCGAGGTAGGCTCGCCGACTAGTTCACAGCGTTCTACAAGCTCGAGCGTAATCAGCGAGGTATCCGCCCTCGTGTTCAAAAATGCATTAGCCCTCCTCAATCCTTTAGGTGTTACGATGCCGACAGGTACGATGCCTAATCTCGCCAGTTTGAAATCGTCAAGTCCCGCTGACCAGACAGTTCTGGGTTCATCCGGCTGAATAGGCCTATTGTTGAGAGGGCCATGTAGTAACGAGTGATGATCGTCCAAGCATCCGTCTCGGTCACTTTTCACCCTTAAGCTGCATTCAGAGGCTCGATGAGAGTTGTTCAAACACATAAATCACGAGCCAATCCGTTTTACTGCGCACCACCGACCGCGTACACTCATGTCATGAAAGGTCGGAAAATCTGATAACCGATGCAGGGAGTTGCATAGCTTGTATTCAGTTGACCCTTCGGGCCCCCGAATTATCATGTGCATGTTAGCCAAACACTAGATTCGGTTACAGTCCTTACCTGCAATTTGAGCAGATGTTGGTTCCTTTCGCGCCAGTCTGCAACTTTCGCGTACGATTTGTCCAAATCGGCTGTCGGCGATACGGGATTGACAACCTATGAACTCCGTCAAATCGCTGAACGTAGATTCTCGGTCAAGCATATTTACTTTTCAGCTCCCTCTGACCATCGGCTCTGTAAGTCAATAAGTAGACATCGGAATATGCATCCCTGTGTGTGCAACGCATTCAGATCAGACTGGTATTCTAAGTGGCCCGGTACAATACTGCAATTCTGCATTTTTATCACCAAATTTGACAGTAATTCGGCCTTGCCCTCAGTCCTTTTTGCCTCCAATAAAACACCATCAACCAGGATTCCAGCCACCTTGAATGGTTGTCCAAATAAATCTTTCGGGATTCTGCGTGCACTGATGTACCCCATTGGTGGATCAAGCATCGCGCAGCTTTCGATAGCACTTTTGGCCCCTTTCCCGCGACAGTAATGTAACGCGTGTAGTATTAGAAACAGATGGGCGGAACTTGCCAAAACCGCTGAGGAACAGAAAGCGTCAATAGTTGCCGTCACGGAAACGTGGCTTTCTGAAGAAGACCATATGCCAGGCCTAATAAATAAAGGTTTTGCAGTCTACAGGAAGGATCGGGAACAAGATCGCCTTGGTGGTGGAGTAGCCATCCTCGTTAGGTCAGGTGCAAACCACCTTGAGTCCCAGACCAAGATGTGCACTCGCAATATCCAGCTATGCGCCGTTACGATCATCCTTCCAGGCAGAAGGGTTAACGTCGTCTGTGTCTACAGGGCACCAAGCACTAACCACGAAGAGGACGTTTGTTTGCTGCGGACTTTGACTGAACTAGTTAAGGACCCACAAAAGACCCTCATAGTGGGTGACTTCAATCTTCCGCACTTCGACTGGGTGGCTGAGGTCTGCGTGCCGGGATCGGAGGAGCAAACCTACTTAGAATGGCTGCACGATAATGCTTTGCATCAGCATATTAGGGAGAATACCAGATATAGGACTGGATGCGTTCCATCCTTGCTGGGTCTAGCTATAACGAACTTCCCCAACGATGTGGCTGGACTGCATTATTGTGCACCGCTGGGAAAGAGTGACCACGTGTGTGTCAAAATAGTTCTATGCATGCGGCAAACGAAGGTACCCTCAAGGCTGATTAGGAATTTCGGTAGTATGGACATAGATAGGCTTCGTAATAGGGCGATGGGTTTGACCTGGGACGCGCCAGAGGAGGCTACTGTGGAGGAGCGCTGGCAGGCCATAAAAGGATCCCTGACTGCCCTACAGGAAGAGTTCGCACCCCTAAAACGAAGGAGTGGGGAGGGCAAGCCCATGTGGTGGAAGGCTGCAATAGCCAAGGCCATCAGACGTAGAAACCGCTATTGGAACCAGTACAAAGCTTCCGGCAGCCAGCTAGCCTGGAATCGCTATACGAAGCTGAGAAACGAGACTGTAAGCCTTTTGAGAACTTCTAAACGGGAATTTGAGCTGAAATTGGCCCAGTCTGTAAGACAACAGCCGAAGAAGTTCTACAGCTATGTACAGTCTAAAGGCTCAACAAGAAATGCCGTAGGTCCGCTATCCACTGGAGAATATGGTATTGTCACTGACGACCAGGGCAAAGCAGAAGCCCTGGGGGAATACTTTGGTAGTGTACATAGGATAGATAGTGGGGTACGAGTAGATCTGGCTCTGGTGCATCCTCTCAGTTAAACGAGCTAGATCTCTCAGAGGAATGCGTGCGTAAGTACCTACAGGAGTTAAACAGCCACAAGTCAGCGGGCCCAGATGGCATTCATCTCGCTATCATCAAGCCGTTGGCGGATATCATAGCTCCATCGGTATGCAGATTGTATAGATCCACGTTGGACCAGGGAAAGCCGCCTCAGGACTGGAAAGTCGCGGCAGTCGTGGCAATACATAAGAGTGGGCCTAAGTCGGGTGTGCAGAACTACAGGCCGGTAAGCCTAACTAGCATTCTCTGTAAAGTCCTCGAGAAGATCATCCGTGCCCATATCTGCCAGCACTTACTGCAGCACTCCATGCTGCGCCGGGCTTAGCATGGATTCCTGAAAAATAGATCTTGCCTCACCAATCTCCTGTGTTTCTTAGATGAAGTAACTCGACGACTGGACGAAGGTAAGCAAGTTGAGGTATGCTACCTCGACTTTAGCAAGGCGTTCGACTCCGTTAATCATCGTCTTTTGCTGCGCAAGATGGAGACTTTCGGTATAGATTGGCCAGTATATAGGTAGCTGGAGGACTTCCTCTCCCACAGGACGCTTTACGTCAAAGTGGGGGACAGGTGCTCCAGTTTGGTGAAAGTCACCAGTGGTGTACCTCAGGGATCCGTCCTAGGCCCGGTCCTATTCTTGATATTTATTAATGACCTAGCATCCACTCTTCAATCGCCCAGCTTTATTTTTGTGGATGATGTGAAGATTGTTGTATCTGAGGGTAGGGCGGACTTGAGCAGGGAAATAGGTACAGTCCTGGACTGGGCATCCAAATGGGACTTACCTCTAAACGCTCAAAAAAGACATTTGTTGTCAAGGCCAACAGAGAGCCTAACTGTCGCTCATGATCAAGGGCTGTTCACCGTAGAGGCAGCCAGTAGGGTTAAAGACCTGGGGGTCATCATGAACAGTGACTTCAAATGGTCGGAGCAATGCAATGCTGCTGCGCATAAGGCTCGTGGGGAGCTCTTTAGACTGCGATCAGCTTTGTCTTGCCGGAAACCGGAGGTATTCGTACCTATTTACATGGCTACAGTACGACCTCACTTAGAAGGTAGCGTGCAGGCTTGGTCACCCTTCTACAAAAAGGACGCCGCCTGCCTCGAGAAAGTCCAACGTCTCGCCACGCGAATGGTTGAAGGGCAGAGGGGTAAGACTTACGAGCAGAGACTCTGTGACCTGAATCTCTTCTCGTTGGAAAGGAGGAGACGTCGAGGGGATCTCATACAAACGTTCAAGGTAATGAAGGGCTTTTCTGGCCTTAGACCAGATAGTCTATTCCAAGTGGCCGTAGACTCTAGAACAAGTGGACACGAAAAGAAGTTGATAAAAGCCCGATCTAGGTTGATGGCTAGATCGCACTTCTTCAGCAATAGGGTTGTGAACAGTTGGAACGGTCTGCCTGGTGAAATGGTAGATCTGCAGACAGTCCAATCCTTCAAATGTGCCCTTGATCGCAAGTGGTACGAGATCTTTCCCTGTAGTGAGCCTTGAGTATATCAACTAGATCGATGACGGGTAGCACTGTGGTCCTTCTGGAGTATGTTTTGGCAGACATTTTCCCTCATTGCATACTGTCTCAGTGAACGCTCACGATGCATAATGTCTATCGAAGTTGATGTGCGATGAGGTTTTCCGTTTCCCTCTCATTTTTAGCGGGGATTCGATGAAATACACTCGGCAGTGGTGGGTGCATAACTGGTGTGCATACCATCGAAGGAATTCTGGACGCTCGATTGGCCATTACCTGTCCTGTGCAGACTGAACTGAACTGAACTGAAGTTCGAGATGGGTTGATGACTGGATCGTTCTTATTAGGCAACAGGGCGGTGGACATCTGGAACCGTCTGCGTGGTGGAATGATCGACCTGCAGACCGTCCAGTCCTGCGAAGGAACCCTAGATCCCAAACGGTACGAGATGTTTCCTTGAAATGCGTGTTGAGTATGATTAAAAGCTTGATGACGGGTAGCATTTTGGTCCGTCTGGAGTATCGTTTAGTCTATGTTATCGTTTATTGCATGCTGTCTCAATGTCCACGCAGCACATTGCCCCAACCTTTAGGGTAAACCTGGGGCATGCCCTAAGCCTGCCCCAAGATTGGTTTTCATGTGAAAAAGGTGCTACTTAGTAACGGAGTCACTAGGATTATAACTTTATGTACATACGTTGTCATCTTAGGGCACCTTTATTCTACCTGTCTTGTTTTATCACGTTGCCATCGGTGGCGACCTTCATGCGGTCTTGTGCGGCCGCAGGTTCGCCCGTCACGTGGCCGTAGTGTGGTTTCTCTGACAGGTGTTCCACGAGTTCGGCTTGAGAGTCGTACAAACCGCGTTGAACACATCACCTATACATGTATGTTACGCCCTAAGCAGCATGCCGGTGGTTTGCTCGAAGCTTGGGCAACCGCATTCGGTAAACTTGGGGCAAACATCCCAAGTAGCGCGTTGCCCCAACATTTGGGGCAAACCTGGGGCATGCCCCAAGCTTGCCCCATCGCTTGGGGTTTGCCCCATGGGGCAACCTTGAGGCAACGGTAGCGCTGCCCCAAGTTTTTCAATGGTAAGCTTGGGGCAGCCCCACGTTTGCCCCAAGTTTGCCCCATGCGTGCCCCATGAGGCAAACTTGGGGCGTGCTACTTGGGTATGTTCATCATGAGTAGATGAACTGCTGCTCAATGGGCGTATACTCGCGCTTAGTTATACCCATATAGATATAAATAAGCGCGAACGATATATATCTCAATATGTATATATGGGTGTATCATAGCTATGTCCTAGGACAGCATCGTTTTTGCGGAAATTGTGGGTACCTGGTACAACCATGTTCAGTGTTGATGGGTATTTGTTTTTAATTATCATTTTCGTACTTCTCATCAACAATGATTTTACAAGTGTCAGCATCAGACTTGACCGCTGGTGTTGATGTTGGTGTTCTCCGCAGGTGTCAACATTGAACTGGGAAACATTACGTCCGTGAAAGTCAACATTGACGCGCTGTTACGTTCATTTGCTGATACGTTTGTTAACTGCAGACTGACGGTGCAGCAACACAGGAGTGTACTGAACGTTCTAAACCAATTTTTGCCCGGCATACCGAAGGTTTCGAGGACCCTGTCGCACACATATTGTTCTTGTAAGAACACAGTGCTATCACAAGGTGTGTATATTCATATTGGGCTCCTTGACGGTCTGCAACGATCAATCAGTGGACTGGTGTTGGTCCCGGAATCTGTCGATTTTCAGCGGAATAACGTGGGTCGTCTAGTTATCGCTCTTCTACCATCCAATTGTGGCATATTCTGCCACGTGTGGTGCGTCCAAGACGTCTGGCCGTGTTCGTGGTGGGCATTTATTGCGGTTCAACGAAGCCGCACCAAAGAAAACACATTTCTGGAACAGACGGCATTAGAACTGCAAGACATCATTGATGGCAGCATCAACTATCGTGGAATATCGGTAGCATGTAAACTTGTCAGTAATATGCAACACACCTGCCCGGGCTAAGGTTCATCAAGTTAAAAGTCCTACAGGCTACTTCGGGTATGACATGCATACAGAGTGGTCTGCATATTGCTGGGAGAATAACGTTTCCAATGTTGGACGCTCGACAGCGTACGGATGCCAACTTTCACCGCCTTAAATATAAACGTCACCACATTGGAGAAAGCCCATTCATATTGTTTCCAGTTGATATGGTGACGAATTTCCCATCGGATTATATGCACTTAGTTTGTTTGGGTGTCACTAAGAAGCTGTTAAATGCATGGCTAAAGGGCAACCGTGCAGAACGTTTCCGCTTTAGCCCAGCGGCAGTCGCAGAACTTGGGAATCGTATTATTCGAAATCACTGCAATATTGTAAGGTTGATTAGACCTTACTTCGCGGTTTCCTTAGTAAACGCGTGCTTCGGTCCTTTGTACTGCGTGGACAACCTGCACGTTACTCTAATGTGCGGCACTGCACAAGTATGTTAACCAGAACAGTATTCTCCACGACCCGTGAGAACGAGAAGGCGATTGGGAGAGATAGTGGTTAGCGTGTATTTGGGAGCGTGCGTGAGAGCGTGCGCAAGAGCAACGGTCAAATGGCAACCGCGCTTGGCAGTCAGCGTTCAGTTGAACAATAAACGTGGTAAAAGTATGAGCGAAGATGGCAACCGCTACAATATCCCCTGTGATTTTCAGCGCCTGTGCCATCACACTCGGGATTTGGAACGATGGAAAACGTCTGAGTATAGACAGTTCCTTTTGTATACATGCCCCTTTTGTTTGTTATATATACTGCCTGATGAATACTACAAACACTTCCTGCTGTTATTCGTTTCTGTATACACATTTTTTCATCTCCGTTTACACATTGAGTATCTTGATTTCGTCCATAGACTTCTAGTAATTTTCGTCCAACGGATGTCTGTATTATACGGTCCAGAGGAATCAGTCTATAATGTGCACTGCCTAACACATCTGTCAGAAGACGTCCGAAAACACGGCGTGCTGAAGAACTTCTGTTTTTTATTTGAATCACATCTTGGAAAACAATTTATACAGGGGCCGGCTAAACCAGCTGAGCAGTCGCATAAACGTCTCCACGAACTAAATACCAACTGCGGAACCATTACTGCAGAAATCCCCATGGATGAGTTGTCCCTTCCAATATCTCACATCCCCCGTGGTAGACAATTTGTCGTTCTGAATGGTGTCTTATTTTCAGTGGATAAATCGAGCAACGTCATTTTCATTAACGGACGTCCTGCAGAAATTGTCAATTTCTTGAATAAGAAGCCAAAGACGAACTGCTATAACTTGCAGGAGTTTTTCAACCGGGTTTCAGGGTGCAACGTACTTTTTATCACAGGAGATTGGAACGCTCGCACAGATGGGGCCGACAAATCCACTCGCCATATTCTCGGGAAATTCGGTCTCGGTCAGCGCTGCGAAAACGGTGGCCGACTGATTGATTTAGCCGATGTCAACAAAATGGTTGTCTGCGGCGCTCGATTTCAGCACCCCGAGAAGCACCTACTCACATGATACTCCAATGACGGTCACAATGCGCGCCAACTGGACCACATCCTGGTGAGATCCCATTGGGCTTCGTCTGTGTAGGATTGCCGAGCGTACCGAGGTGCAAAAAACGGGCAATAAGAACGATACCGGCCATGTCCTACGCGTGTTTCAACAACAATATTTCATGAAATGATATTTCATTCCGTCGCTAATTGATAGCCGACGCTTTTTGGCCTGTTTCCATGTTCGGGCATTGTAATTATAAAAGCTGGTACTTGTGCATCGCTGGAACTCTCGAAAATCGGTTGCGAATTCATCCAGACCTTCGTAAAAGTCTTTTATCAATCGGGAAAACGTATCGGAATTGTCAACGGTCATGGTCGTTCACGTGGCTAGCGAGCAAGATGGGTGCTGACATTTTGTAGCGCTAGGCCTTATATACCAGTGTAAATTTGATGATATAAACAATATTTTGTAATATTCTTTGCCTCTGGTTACACCCAACAGAATTTATTTCACGTTCTTTTATACGTTATTTATTTCATCACAGAATGTCTATTTCAGCAGATATTACCGTTTCTTTTGTGGTAGTTCGATCCTTGACTTTCGTCTACACATGCTAGAGTGTCTGCTTCCTCTCGGGTTAATGTTGCTGCCCTAGAAAATCCAGAGAAGCGAAAAGCGTTGTCACGAGAAATCACAGCTCGACTTACCAACGCAACCAACGCACAAGCAGACGAAATTTCCGTGTAAGGGCAGTGGACTCGAATAAAGACGACAATGAAGGAAGCTAATTGTATGGTACTCGGGAGAACAAAAAAGCGGACAAAAGATTGAATCTCCGAAAGCACACTACAACTGTCAACCCAAGCACATGAAGCCTGATTGGCCGGTAGTGATGAACACCGCGGACTGCAACGAGGGGCCATGCTCCGCCAAGGCTGATCGCAAAAGGTACTGGATAGAAATAGTCGAAAAAATGGAGACCGCGATTGGAACTGTTGACTTTGGTAAACTTTTTCGCCTTGTTCGCAACGCCTCTTATAGGTTCTGCAAACAAGATGCCCTTCTTCGTGAGGCGGCAGGGAACCTAATATCCGAACAGAGTAAGAAAATGGACCGATGGGTCAAACACTAGTCAGCTGCTCAACCGGCCTACAAACCACCCGACGGACCAACCAATATCAACCTTTCCAGTCCAGTACGAAACCAACTGCAACCGCAAGCTTCTTTCAACGGTGCTGGAACTTTCCTTGTACCAACACGTCAGAAGGCCGACCCGAACCCACAATCACCACACGTCTATCCTAGATCTGGTGATATCTCCAAGACGGTCCGATGTTGATCAGATCGAGTACCTACCGCCACTAGGGTGCAGTGACCATGCAGTATTGACCATCAGCTGGAAGAGAGGAGCGACGTTTGTCCCCAGACCACAGGGCGGACTCAACGTCTGGCGAATGTCGTTCCAACAAGTCAGGGAGGCTGCATCCTCAGTGATGTGGTATCCGCCAGAACCGTATGACATAGACAAGGCTTGGGAGGCAATCCGAGATGAAATCCTTCAATTATGCCAGACTTTTGCTCCACCATCCATACAGCGGCCGCATGCGAAAGGCCCACCTTGGTAAGACTCGCAACTTAGGCGTCTTTTGAAGCAGGATGCAAGCATTTCGTTTACTGTTGTATCTCTTGCATCCTGTTGCAATACCCCCCCCCCCTACTGTACCATGTATATACCATGTATATATACTGACACGTTTTACGTCCGCGGTTGACAAGAGTAAACGAAATGCTTGCATCCTGTTGCAATTACCCCCCCCCCCCTACTGTACCATGTATATATACTGACACGTCTTTTGAAGCGTCGGAACCGAGCATGGAAATAATGTCAAGCGACTGGAGAAGGATATGATCGATACCGCAACATCCGGAACCAGTGTACCCAAATGAAACGAGAAAAGCGACGTATCTTCGAGGAGACGTTAGCAATGGACTCGGTACAAGCACCCAAACGACTGTTCGCATATCTGCGACGGAGAACGCGAACCACAACTGCAATCCCAGCCCTACAGAACGGACATTCGTTGGGAGTTACAGATGAACACGAGGCAGAGATACTGGCGAGACACTACTTGTCAGTCTATGCTCCTGAACAGAGGCACAATCGTCCCTCACACATTGCCGGGGGTGCCCCCCAAATGTCTTGTCAAGAACTCACCGAGGAAGAAGTGGCGGCGACCATGCGCACCATTAGAGTCAACCAATCCCCCGGACCTGATGGTGTTCATCCGTTGGTGGTAAAGGAACTGGCCGATGTGTTAACTCAACCGGTCACACGACTGTTCAACGCGTCTTTAGCAGCGGGAAAGCTCCCCCAAGAATGGAAGAAAGCGGTCGTCGTGCCACTGTACAAAAGTGGGGCAAAAGCTGAGGCTGTCAACCTGTCAGTCTAACATCGGTGATAGGAAAGGTTATGGAGCGCCTGCTGGCAACGCGAATCCGGGACCATATTGGGGTACACGACCTACTTTGCCGACAACAACATGGTTTTTGGAAAAGCAGGTCGTGCCTAACAAACTTGGTAATCGCACGAGAACGCTGGACGATAGCCAAGGCCGAAGGACACCCTACGGACGTAATCTTCGTGGATTTTAGCAAAGCTTTTGACAAAGTTCCGCATGACCGTCTGTTAGGTAAGCTTAAGGCTCTTGGTGTAGTAGATCCCTTGATTCTGTGGATAGAGGACTTTCTAAAAGGCCGAACCTTTGCAGTACGAGTAGCACAGTCACTGTCAACTTGGCAAGTGGCAGCTAGTGGTGTTACACAAAGATCGGTTCTGGGTCCGCTCCTCTTCCTGGCCTATATCAATGACCTACCACCAGTTTTTCAATCGCCGTGCCTCATTTACGCAGACGACCTAAAGATCTGGCGCACGATTACGTCATACGCTGACGAGCTCGTTCTTCAGGAGGACATCAGAGCCCTTGAGAGATGGTCAGATCTGTGGTCACTACCAGTCAACACTGACAAGTGTGCGCATATGCGAGTAGGAGCACCGTGCAGCAGTGGGATGTACAATATACACGGGGTACCCCTCCGGCGCTCTGTCTGCGAAAAAGATCAGGGAGTGATGGTGGCCTCGTCACTAAAAACAAAGCACAATACTGATAGAGTCTGTTCTTCAGCGTGGAGTATCCTGGGGCCGATTACTCGTTCATTCGGCCATCTCTCACTCAACGCCTTCAAGGTGCTGTATGCAACCCATGTGCGTCCCAGGCTGGAATACGGGGGACCAGCAGTTTTCCCTTGTACGTTGGCAGAGGTGGCAAAGTTGGAAAGAGTACAGAGAGGCGCAACCCGTCTTATCGGAGGGCTACGTAGGGTCAGCTACGAAGAGCGGCTGAAGATCACAGGGCTGTTTCCAGTGGCCTATCGGAGAGTCCGGAGAGACCTGATCTTCACCAGGCGTGTCATCAGAGACGACTTCGGTCCAGAGCTCCCTCTCTGCGGACATGGCCGTACGAGGGGACACCCGCTAACTCTAAAGAAACTGCACTCGGTGGGCCTCCCTCTGGTGTACCGTCTATCTCGGAGGGTGACCAATCTATGGAACTCGCTGCCAGCCGAAGTGGTGGAAGAGCCCAACGACACATTGTTCAAGCGACTTCTGGACGTATTTCTAAAGAGGTGGTGGGAGACACACATGAGTCTACATTACTGAACTGTGGTGAGGAGGCTTACACGGGAGAGATACCCTCTGCCTCTTATGAAGAATGAATGAATGAACCCGCCCAGTACCGCGGAAATCACGGGAACGATTAACAGACTGAAGGACACGAAAGTTCGTGTTTACCGTGCCGTCATCCGGCCCGTACTCATCTATGGATGCTCAACCTAGCCATTACGGGCTGAGGATACCAGAAGGCTGGAGGTTTTCGACCACTGGTGCATGCGGCAAATCCTCAAAGTCAAGTGGCGCGACAGGGTATAAACGACGAGGTAAAGAGACGATGCTGTGATAAAGATGCGCTCTCCGTCCTCCTCTAACGTTGACAAATGCAGTGGTTCGGTCAAACCCTTCGATGACCCGAGTCAGAGATAACCAGACAAACACTCTGCCCCACTTCCTGCCCTAGTTGGCGTTGTCGCCTTGGTGGGCAGCTCAAAACTTGGTCCAGCACAATAGAGAATGGCGTAGAGCTTCTAAGGCCTTCGGTCGGTCTGTGGAGCCCGGCGATAGAAAAAGGACTGGATTAGGATCTGTACCGAGTTCGGCTCCGACCGCCGCGCGTGGTCAGCAATGGTCCGTGATATCCATGGAGCCGACTTATCCTCTCGTAGGAGATAGTCGCACAGAGGTAAAAGTAAGTATACGGACAAATGGCTTCGAGACGTGTTACATGACATGTGCAAAATGGCGTGGTACAGTCGATGGATGGCAATACGCACACAACCTTCCAAACGTTCTGGCCCCAAATACAAGAGAAACAGGAAATTCCGTTTGCATTTTTGCAACGATACTTTGTACATGATAGTAAAGCCGCTGATAATCGCACTCGTTGGTGGGGTGTGACTGGAGTATGCGACTGCCAAGATCTGCAGAAACTACCCTGTCCAAAGGGCTGGATGCCCTCTGAGGATCAAACAACCACGGGCCAATTTTCTCCACTCCCGGACATGAACCTATAGATTCATGTACTCCAATGAAACGGATTCACACCAACATGATGTTTTCCATGTCGACGCATATATATATATATATATATATATATATATATATATATATATATATATATGCCTCCAAGTGCCTCAGTATGGTCGGGGGTGGGTGTCTCAGGCTCCGAGATGGCTGCTCGTCCTGAACGCCTCTTGAAATGCTCCCAAGTGACTGTGCGTCTAACACAGCCTCTGCTGAGGAAGTCCTTCTCACTGCCTTCTCGTGGCAAGTCATTGATTGTACCTATCTTCAAGAAGGGAATGCATAACGATTGTTGAAATCATCGTGGGATCAGTTTAATTCCGATTGTCATCAAGGTATTAGCCTAGATTTTGCTGCACTGTCTGACACCGGCTAGCGAGGGGGATGTCCGCGAACAACAGGCCGGTGTCCGTCCAGATCAATGACGCGTGGGCCATAATTTTACGGTTCGCCAGTTACTCAAAACGCGTCACACATACGGTCGACCGACAATGATGGTTCTTCCTGGACTTGAAAGGCACTTTTGATTCGGTTGACGGAAGAGCGATATTCAGTGCTTTTCACCGGAAAGGTATGCCGCAAAAGTTCTTGGGTCTACCGGAATCATTTTACTCGTACTTCTGGTCGCTTAAGGGTTTACGGTGAACTATCAAGTCCGTTCGAAACGGCCAGGGGCGTTCGACAGTAGTGTCCTGTTTTGCCATTCTTGTTCATCTCTGACCACTATTCTTTTTATTTCGTTTTTATTATATGAAATTGGCACATTGTTTCAGGTTGGGGGTCGCGGCCAGTTATTGGCGGTCAGTTGGGAAAGTGACTGGCAGCGGATGCGGGATTCGAACTCAGGACAGGGAGTTGAAAGCCCACCGTAATTTTCCGAGGTAAGTGTTGAACGTGCGAATGGCGAAAAACCATGTGATTTAGATTGCACCGACGACCTTGTTTGCTTCTTCAAATGTACGAAACATGCGCAACGTGCCCGCGATAGCCTCACAAGAGCTGTAGCTCTACTCCACATGCGTTTTGCACCTTCAAAGTTTGAAGTTGCAACACTGGGTGTCTACGTTTCCGAGCTTGATGTTCGACGGCGATGTACTAACAATCGTCGACCGCTTCACTTACCTCGGCAGCAGCGTGATGACGGATAGGAGCACGGTAGTGAGGGTTAACACGCGTGTATCTAACGCTCGAGCTGCATACGCTGGACTGAAGGACTTGTGGCGCTGACCTGATATTTCACTGAAGTTGGGAGGTCGTGTATACTGTGCCGCAGTACGTTCAGTTTTTTGTATGGTTGCGAGACATGGAGTCTGCTCGGGGTAGATGTTCGTCGGCTGGAGGTTTTCGACCACTGATGTTTGTGTAGCATCGCTGAGATTGGATGGAATAGCCGAGTGAGCAACGCTGAGGTCAGAAAGCGAGAATTGGGTACTAACTCGGAGAACACTTTGTCGCGGCGTATCCCATCACGTGGAGATCAACAGATGACTTGGCAGCGAGTAATGAGAAAATGTATACGAACTTAGGAAAAGTAGATGCTTCACGTCTTCGTGGTTGGGGTCCAAAAGATCCGTCTACCAGTTGGCTGGAGACACTGAAGGATATGGCAGCGAACCGTGAACAGTGGCGATCGTGTTGTCACTTTCTGTCGAATCAGAATGGTTGATCGATGTGCGTTTGTACAGTTAAACTGTGTATTCTGTGTGTTGGCTATTAGGGCGTTCTTTCCTTTTCTCATCTGTGTAGGTCCACTCCTTATCTATCTTCTGTATTCAAACTTTCTAATTCAACGTGCAAGATGGTGAGAAAGGCAGGGGCCAACGGGGTTTTCTGTACTGTTCAACACTGTACGATGAAGATGATGAAAGTCGGGGCTCTTTGAAGTCTTTCAAAGTGGCTTTGATCATATGGTATGCGGGCGGTTTTTAGAAACATGGCTTCCTTTCAACACCGACGGTACACCTGGAGATCATGTTTTGGACTTCTGCTGATAATGGCAAGATCTTGGAACACTCGAAGTGAACCGTGCAAGCTACTACGGAATGACAATGAATTGTGGAGAGTTTTTAAGGTACTTTCGTCAAAATTGAAAGTATACGAGCAGCGCTATAAAGCGTCAGCAACCTGATTGTTAATCCGGCTATGCAGATTATATCGTAGTGGTATGCAGACAACTCCAGCCGCCATCTCTGAACCTAATCGTTTTTGATTCTGCTGTTTTGTATGCTACCGTACATGGGTGGTTCACTGGTCGGTGACTATTTTGAAATGAGTACCAGTGTCACAATTCAGAAGACGTGCTTGGTCAGTGGGTTGTTTGTTGAGAGTAGCTCATCCGGATATCTACAAAATGAATCAACTGGGACAATAATGCTCGTTTGCAAAAAAAGCTGTCCGGTCCACTTGAAAGCAGTCGTTATCTGGGATGAGGATGCACTCATGTGGCTCTCATGCCCTCATTTGCTTGAGTGCGTTTGGTCCCTCTGACATGGCGGCGTTCATTATTAATCCAGAACTGCCCATTATTGCGTTTTAAGCAATCAACTACATACTTATTCAGTGAGTAGTATATGCACCCCACCACACCAGGAGAAAATGCTGCCACTTCCGAATATCTTCGACGATCGCGCAATTCTCTTTCTCGATAGCGGAAAAGTATCGTTCTCTGGGAGTCAATGTACGGGAGAAAAAGGCTACTACTCGATTGTTCTGACTCAATGAAGCGGCTACAGCTATGTCGGATGCGTCCGTATCGACAACAAGCGGAACTTTATGGTCCACCGTCACAGTCATTGTGGTTTCCAGTGCTACTTTCAGATCCTCAGATGTTTCCCTCACATGTGGTGGCAGGAAAAGGTTTTGTTTCGGACGAGGGCGCTAATTTTCTTAAAAAGTTTCTGTACCCCTTGTGAGTAGTAACCAAACACACCTACCGCGTCGTAATTATTTGTTGTCAGTAGGAGGTGGGTTTCATTCGTTCAGGATCCGGTTCGATTACGCCTTGTGTTATGTGATTACCAAGGCGTGTGATTTTCCTGGTCAAATAATGCCATATTTGGCGACAGCTTTCGGGAAGCATTTGAGGTTCCGGCCGTGATCAATCTTTGTCAAGCCGCACACAGGTATATCGTTAACACAGGCGAAAGTGTCCTTCAAGTTTCCGTTCTTCAGGATTGGGTTGATGATGCGCTGAAAATACCACGCCATTAGTAACCCAAAAATATTCGACAGAAGTGAAAAAAGGTTTTCCGGTGCTTAGGAAGCTGTATAAGGCTCTTCATATTCCGCGATTAGGATTCGATGATACACACTTTTGAGATTTGTGGTTCTTCAAACAGCGTAACGGGCAATGTTCTTCACAATATCATCTATACGTGGTAGTTTTTACGTATCTAGCTGCGTGAAGCAGTTGGTCGCCTGACTATAATTACTGATGATTCTCATCTTGTGGTTTGCATTTTTAGCAACCAGAATCTGGGTTCTCCACAGAGAATTCGACTGCTTAATTATGCCGTCGTTCAGTAGGTGCTGTACCTCCTCCTTGATGAGGCGTTCGTCCTCGAAAGAGTATCCGCGGGATTTAATTACAGCTGGCCCACAGTCGGGAGATAAGTGAACAAACAGGGTGGGAGAGACTGGGTTTTAGCGGCAGACAGTCCGCGCTGTAAGAAAGTGCTTCATGTTTCTCCAAATGACATTTCCTCCTCTTCCTGTGACCTGAGGAAATCACGACCGAGTAGAACGTCAGCGCATGGATTCTGCATGACTGGAAGTTTGACGTTTTCGTAGGGGACATATCGAATAGTCACACTGCAGTAGCCAGAGGTGACACGGGACAATGACGTCGTCGCCGTAGTGATTTTTGAGTCACAATGATGAGGTAACCAACCAAAGCAGACCGTTTGAGATCTTTAGCTATCAGAGCTGCCCGTACCAATCAGAGCTTGGATTTCAACGTTTTTCACACGAATTTTGGTTGTTGTGCGGGACAAACAAGCAGGGACAGCCGCCTTTACGACGAAACAACGGTGAATTGAAGGCAGAGGTAAGAGGGCGGTTTTGATTTGCGCCCAACGCATAAGGTCTGAATGCAACTATTACGCAACGGGCGTTATGTGGTTGCCACTTCATAATCAGGCTAAAGACACTCGAGTTACGCTCTTCTAGGCTGCGCTTTTTCACCGCTTTAGCCGGTCATGGTATCCGCATGAAAACTATGTCAGCGGATTACGATACTTTTGTGTGTGCGAAAATTGGTTATGAATAATTAACATTCTACTACGAGCGCGAAGTCATCAAGTTTGTCTCTGTCTGATGTTACCTGAAAAATTTCGAAATACAATTTACTACTCAAATCGGTGGATGCCACATCGCCTTTATTTCGGATTAATGGCAGTTAACATTTCGATTCTGCGAAAGCGTCATTGTTCCTTTTGTCGCTGGCAAGAACGAACGCTGGACACTAGTGTTAGTTCACAGAATGCTTTAGCGCACCCCATTTTAATGTTTTTTCGTGAAATTTCATGTGCGTATATCTTGTTCGATCACTAAATTAGGATCGTATAAGGACTTGGATTTCGACTTGAGAGAATTGGTTTTTCCCCGAATAATGTGTCTGGAAGGTGCGAGATGCCTTTAACGCACCCCCCAACACAGTGATGAAAACAACTTCCTGGCGACCAAACGCAAAAGTCTTTATTATCCAGAACGAAACATCGATCAGACAATGAGATTTCGGATTCTCTCAATCTCACAATTCTACCATTTCGTCAGGACAGTACACCTCAATTCGTAAATAGCGCTGGATCTCCTTTCGTTTGCATACACTCACCTCACCAGCAAACTCCAGACGTTTTCAGTGGGGTTCTGACCGAGTCTGTGAGCGGGCCAATCGATGATTTTGATGTTTCGATGCAATAGACACATTTTTTCGACGAGCTGTATGTGTGGTGTTGTCTTTTTTATTACTTGCTTGCGAATGAGTGCAGTGGAAGGAGCAATCATCCCATAGCCACGAAGGCCCGCTGCAGTATTGGGAATAACCGGCAACCAAATCCTGACTTGGAGTGGCGAAGAACCACATAAGGTCCCAATAGGTCAGATGTGGTAACGATCCGGACGACAGTGGATCACTGTCTACCACCAGAGTAACCGGTGGTGGCTGAGATTCGAACCTCCGACCTCCAAGATGGTAGGCAAACGCTCTAAACCACTCGAACACGACCGGCTAGAAAAGCACAGTCCGCGTCCGATCTTCCAGAATCGCAGGAAGTAAGGAGTCATTCAGAGTTCTGTGTTCTGCTTTTCTGCGATGAATGGCATTTCTGATTCACCTTTCGTTAAGGTAGCAACCCAGACCATAACAAAGTCCCCACCGAAGACTCGACGGCCGTAGTCATGCTTGCTTTTGCGCATGTTATATCAGTACCGCATTAGTTCGTCGGGGTCGCCCAAGTGGGACATTTTTATTAAATTTGTGATTTCTGACCCGTTTGACTTGATCTGAACTACAATGTTCAGTATCCAGGACACCACTCTCATCGTTCCATAACGCTTGTTCTTAGACGTATAACTGCTCGGATCCTTCAGAATGTAGTCGGATAAATTCCTCTCATCTGTGAATTATTTTGGCAGTCTTGCTTATAATAATTTATGGGTCTTTGTAAGTAATTTTTCCTCCGTTCTAACTCAGGTAGCCACCGTCCGTGAGGCATTCTTTTTGTTTCTGGGAGTAGAAAGTTAACATTCTCAATTTGATTTAATGAAATGGGTAAGCTTCGTTCACAAAACACATGGTATAAACTTTGTTCAGTGAAATGTCACGAAGCTCCACTGAAGATAATAGCTGTATATGTGACTGTTCCGCCTATAAGTCGAACTATGGCGTGCTAAAAGCATTTTCAGGCACATTATTCGGGGTAAAACCACTTTTCCCAATCAAAATTCGGGTCCGTATAAGATCCCAGTACAATAATGGGTCAAGATATATGAACACGAAATTTCACAATCCTACTTACAAGTGTCCACAAGGAATCACAAAAATAGGCTGTGCTGAAATCATTTCGTGAACTGTGCAATAGGTATACTGAGTTCCACCGGGTACTTGGTCTACTTTTGAAGTGCTCATTCGTGTAATGGATACAAATGCCGTCCTGTTCATTTTTCATAAATTGTAGGTGCAATATGCTCACTTCGAACTAAATGACTATGAGCTGACGACCCTAGTTGAAGTACATGGCTGCTCCTAATATGTATCATTTTATGAATTTCAGCAGCGTTAGAAGGAAAATCCATTACCTTGACAAATATGAACGTCACACTATCAGGCGACGCTTTGCGCACACGTCTTTCTGTGTTGATAACACTTGTCTTCCAGCAACCGTGGTGACCAATCGACTGGGCAGTTCGTTTGCTTCACTGTTGGTGTCCGACAGCAAAACATGGAAGTTCGCTTGAGTCCATATGCCAGATGTTGCAGAATCACCTGCGTGCGTGTGTATAGGTATGCTTGTGATTGTTTGATTCATGTACTACAGGGCCCGACTGGCAATTTAACCTTGCTTGCTTGCAAAGATGTCGTTGAATGAGAGTGAATTTGAGCAAGAAGTTGATGACACTTGATACAGTGGGATACGTAGCGTCATCTGTGCTCTCTCTTATGATTCATTTTAGCAATCTATTGCGCGGTTTATTTGGAATATAATTTTTGTCATTCCAGGTCGAATTTTGAACCTCTCGCACCCAGGATGAAGGGATTTCTACCAATGGATGAAATTCCAGATTTGCGGATACCACCTTATCGTACACGCATAATGATGAAAAGTTCACCGGAAGTTGACTGTGTTTCAGGTGATTCAGCCATTTGTCTTTCCAAAGCTACAGTAAATCTAGTTCTCCATGACACCTATTCTTATGAGCATTTTAGGAATTGTTTATGCAAGAACTCATTTCGGCTGCTTATCGGGAAGGCGCCAAAGAATTAACGTACAAAGACCTAGCAGACGCACAATCGAGGACACCAAGATTTTCATTTTTGGCTGATATTTTGCCCCAAAAAATAACTTTTAAAGAATGGGTAGAAAAATACCAACATGACTTTGAGGTTTCTCTCCTCTAAATACAGAATACTGCACTAGTCGTTGATTATCTTTTTTCCAAATGAGAGCCAGAGCGATCCTGTATGAAAAATGTATGTGGTAGCACCAAGTGGCTTCCATTCTTATCTCAACACTGATATTTCCTGTTTGTCCCTTTTCACTAATCGACCTAACTCCATAGTCAGCATTCGACAAGCAGTTGTACAGTTTGTTTACGAAAAGTCAGTTTTTTAATCATAAGTCATCAGCTCAACAATGACCAGATCTTGTGTTACGCCTGACAGAATTAGGAATTTTATCGGGGAGAAGAGGAGTGAAATATCTGATATCAGTCTTTCATTCCGGAACAGTTCGTTCAGCGATCAACCTCACACTTATGTGCTCCAGTTTTAGTTGCTTCCCCGGAACGTCGTATAATCAACGGCAAAAAGAAGAAGCGCAGAGAGGGAAAGAACCGAAAACAAAATAATGTACGGAAATTGGGAGGACAAAAACAGCCCGAATGCCACTACGCCACTGGTCAAGATACCCAGCCATATCACTTAATGTTCCTAAACGTCTAAAAGGCGGGTGTCGTGGGTCCCAACCCGGAAGTCCCACACGTCCTACTCAGTCAGCCTTACAGGCCAAGGTTTTCGCATCTTTTTACCACGTCAGGGATTGACCACCATTGACCTACTTTTCAACCACTGCCTTCCTTGGACAACAGCGTACGAAAAGAAAGTATATCGGTGTGCGTGCGTACTACATGTTCCAGCAAGATTAGCTTGTTCAGTTTCAGCATTTGTCCCAGTGACTGACCTCCGGTTGCAGCTACCTTATGCCCAGCAATCTACGACGTATCTCAACAGTGCTGATACGGTGTTCCCGTCATTTTCGAGCAATACTACGGAGATATCGATAGTCAGCTAACGATAGTCTTCACCGTAGACCCACAATCTCTGTTTTTCTTGGTCCTAAATCGGCCTTCGACTCAGTTGACCGCACAGTTCTCCGGCGCTGCTTCTCGTTGGAGGGTGTACCAGAGAAATTCATTTCTATCGTAAAATCCCTTTACATTAATAGTTGAAACCGAGATTGGGCTTACGGTAATCTTTCACTCGAGTTCACCACGAGAAGTGGTGTACGTCAGGGTTGCACGCTCTCTCCTTTTCTCTTTAACTTTGTGATTGAAATGGTCCTAGAGACCGCACTTTTGTCGGGTGAGGAAAGCGGCATTAAAGTTTTTCCTAGTGGAAAGGTATCAGACCTTGTGTATGCGGACGGCATAGTTCTTCTAAGTGAAGATCCAGGTAAGTTGCAAGCTTTCCTGGACAGCCAGATGGGTTGTGTAGCAATGTTCGGTATGCGTTTTGCACCCTCAAAGTGCAAGATGCTCTTGCAGGACTGGGTTAGTCCAACGCCAAACTTTACAGTGTCTGGGGAGAGTATGAACGTGGTAAAGAAGTTCTGTTATATCGTCAGCTGCATTTCACCCGGAGGCCGATCATCGGACTAGGTGCCTCTGCGTATATAAAAGACTGGTTTGCTATTTGCTAACCTGAATCATCTGTGGCGTCGACATGACATTCATTTACCTATCAAGGGTCGAGTGTGCGCTGCAGCAGTGAGGTCTGTGCTTCCGTATGGTTCGGACATACGGAGATTGCCGATATTTGAACACTGATGCCTTCGTAGTATTGCTCGAATCTGGTGGGAACACCGTGTGAACAATGTTGATTTCCGGCGGAAAGTCTTAAGTTCGAGGATCAAACCATTGGATGAAACACCTAAGCTGACCAGGCTAAGATGGTTGGGACATGTTTTACGCATGTCCCCTAACAGGATCCCACGGCGTGCCCTGTTTGCTGAGGCATGTACCCGTTGGAAGATGAGTAAGGGTGGTCAGTCTACGACTTGCAACAAAGGTATGAAAAACGTAACTAAAGAACTTGGCCATGTAGGGCGTGTTAGACTTCCTGAGTGGGGTGGAAAAGTCCTTCCACTCAAAGGTTAGCTACGTTGGGGGATGTGGCTAGATGCCGTTATCCGTGACGCTCTTGTATCCACAAAATTTCTTCGTCTACTTAATCCCAATAATGTAGTTCTCCTTTTACTCCTCTCATACTCTTTTCTCCTTCATTATTTCCCTTTGAGGTTGCCGCTAGGAGACAGCAACCGAAGCCACTGCACCCAGTGCATGGTTGATGATTGTCTGAATAAAACACAGGTAATATCGCATATGTTCTATCCTTAACGGCCATGTTCCTGAGTCGTATGAAAGAGCCGATCCAACCGCCGCAGTGTACACTCGACACCTGACGGACAATCGGATGTCTCGCCCGTGCAACACAACTGGGGTTTGCAAAAGCCAAACGCACCCGTGTGCGCAATGATAGTTCATCCAATATCCGACCACCTGGCGAGGTGTTCCGGCGCTCACGTTCATTATTTTGAAATCCATGTAATCACCTTTAAACTTATTATTAACAACGGCCTATTTCGTTTAATACGGTTTTATGGAGACGGAAATGTTGTCCACCGTTGATGATTTACCAATCGAGACAAGTTTTTATACCACTGTAACATGCAAAAATGCCAGTTGGTAACAAAAGCGTCCCAATTCTTATTGAGTTGTGCTCAGAAGGAACCATTGAATTTTTTGTCTAATATATCCCTGAAATGGAAAATATGCAGCTCATCACGTGCGTGAACATAGTGCCGTCATGACGAGAGTGGATCTTGCCATGGTTCGATGGCTTGCGCACCTCTATGACCCAAAGAGCTATACAAGATGGCTTATTTAAGCCGGAGGTGCAATCATGCCTGGTAGGTCAATGAGTAGAGGCCAGGCGAAGTCTACTCTCCTAGTCCTCCAGGTTGGGGGTCGATTTAAACTAGCAACTCAGCCGGTAAAATCAGTGGAAGAGCAATTGATCCAAGCAAATGGGCTTTCACTAAGCCATCCCGCTGCCTTGCGGGTAGGTTCTTGTTAGGACTAAAGGCTTTGATTGAGAACCCTAATCGTTCTCCAGCTTTGCGGCTGGACACCCTGGCAGTACCGGTCCGAAATCTTCCATGAGCTGCACGAATAGAAAGAACTCCATACTGCATCGGCCGTCGCGCAGGATAATTAGGACCGCGCTGTCCATTGCATCGGGCGGGGTGGGTAGTGTTAGGTGGGCTACTGCTCAGAGTTCCTTGTTCTCTCGACAGTGGGATAAGTCGTCGCACTTCATCGGGCAGCTATCGCCCGCCCAAGCTGGGCAACCCCCGAGCCCAAAGGATGCTGCTCCGTCCATGTTCCGCTTGCTCCATTGGGTGCATGGGGCTAAGCACTGACTCCGAAAAGCGAATCGATAACAAAGCACCAGTGAACAGAAGACAGAATGCTTGCAACAATCAGGTCTCACATGACAGACGAGGAGAAGTTCCTTCACGGGTTCTTCGGTCACGTTCCCGTGCTGGGTTATCACCCCACTGCCTTGTGGGTCAGACTTTAGAGTCAAAGGCTCTGGTCAGGGTTCCCAAAGAGAAACCCCTTCTTCGGTGTGGGAAACCGCGAAGTATGATTCGCCCAGAAACCTCCAGTATTTTTCCTGTAAACGGTCTTACCAGTTTTCCCTCTTTTAATTTAAGGTTCATGGAAAACGCCACGGGTAATTGCGGCTGTAATGAAAACAGTAGTTCAGGAGTCGAGTATAAATCAGATGCACTTCTTAAGCCTAAGTTATCACTTCACTTGGCTGCCTTTAACGTCCGCACACTGTCAGATAGGGCAACAGGTTGCCCTCACTAGAACTATTGACACTTTCAAAATAGATGTATGCTGTGCCTCCGAAACACGCATACAAGACCCCACTTCTGTGATAGCTCTTCGCACCCCGGAAACAACCTCAGTCTATCACTCCACTCTTGGCGTGCCGGGTTATTCGGTGTTTAGAGTTCGTGGTCAGGCTGGCGTTGAGATTGTTTTGAGCATGAAAGCTGAGCGTGCACTGCTGAACTGGATTCCAGTCAGCAGTCGTTTGTGTGCAGTTCGGTTGGACGGTTCTGCTCGTGTCAACAACAACAAACTGAAGCACCGACGTTTGTTCGTCGTGTCTGTGCATGCGCCGACTGACTGCAGCTCTTCTGAAACCAAAGACGAATTCTATCAGGATTTGTCTCAGCTACTTCGAAGCGCACGTTCAAGGGACGTGGCGGTCATTGCTGGAGATTTCAACGCCAAAGTTTGCCGTTTGGGAGATTCCGAAAGGCACATTGGCGGCCCATTTGCTATCCCAGCCGATCGTACCGATAACGGCGATCATCTCATTCAGCTGTGTTCTGACCGCAGATTGTTTCTGGCAAGTACGAACTTTTGCCATAAAAAGCGGCATGCACTCACATGGCGTCCCTCTTCGTCTTCACAACGTTGGACTCAGATTGACCATATTGTGATTGGTCATCGCTGGCGTGGATCAATTGAAGATTGTCGTTCATTTTGGTCTCAGATCACGCCTTGGTGCGTGCTCTCTTCCGTTTACGTCTCGTTCGTGGTCGAACCAAAGTAAATGCCACGCGTCCCGTGCAGTTGGTTTTAGACGATAACCAGCGACACAGTTTCCAGATGGAGCTGGCTACGCAGTTATCAATGCAGCCAGATGTTCAGGACCCAAATTATCGCTGGTAACAGATCAAGGAAGCTTCGTATGCTGCTTCGAATGCCACAGAGGGCTCTGGTTCAAGTCTGTCTCACAAACAATGGATACCTTCGACAGCAGTTGCTCTGCTGGACGCTTGCAGACCCGTCCCTCTGGATACCACATTCAACGAAGTGCGTAAATCCCTTAGACGCCAACGGACCAGGAGCCTGAGGAATGACCGTGAGCAGTGGTGGATTGCGAAATGTAAGGAAATGGAAAAGGCTACGTCCATTGGCAGTGCTCGCAACCTTTTCCGTTTGATTAGGGGTACTGGTCCACGGAAGTCTGGTGTAAGCGAGTTAATTAAAGAATCCGACGGCTCACTGATTCACTTTCAGGGACGTCGTCTGGAGCGCTGGGCGAAGCACTTGAAGAAACAATTGGCCCACTTCACCTTTGGACCTTCCAAATAAACCTGCCAGCGAAACAATGCAGGAGGATATCAGTCCTCAATCAGAGATGGAGTTCATGCGTGAAATCGGTTACTTGAAAAGGTGTAAAGCCACTGGTCCAGATGGGTTGTATCCATCTTTTTTCAAGGATGGAGGCGAAGCTTTGGTTTCGGAGTTAGCAAAACTCCGTATTATTTGGGATAGTGAGCAGATTCGGAGGAAATGGTGCAATTCGGTGATTGTGCTGATTTACAAGAAAGGTGACAGGTCCTCCTGTGAAAACCACAGAGGAATTAGCTTGGTAAGTAACGCGTCTAAACTGCTCACTGGTCTTATTCTCCACCGATTATCCAGTGCCGGCGAAATGTGTACGCGTGAGAATCAAGCCGGTTTCAGACCCGGTCGTGGTTGTATTGACCACATATTCACTCTTCGACAAACCTTAGAGCATAGACACATCTTTTGTAGGCCCATGATCTGTGCCTTTCTTGATCTGAAAGCGGCGTTCGACTCAGTCAACCGCACAGTTCTCTGGCGCTGCCTCTCACTGAAGGGTGCACCAGAGAAGTTTATTTCTCTTCCAATGCTTGTATGCGAACAGCCGAAGCCGAGTTTATGCTTACGGTGATCTTTCCCTCGAGTTCACCACGGGAAGTGGTATTCGTCTGGGTTGCCCTCTTTCACCTTTTCTCTTCAATTTTGTGGTTGAATTGAGATGGCCCTATCTTTGTGTTAGAATAGCGGCATCGATCTTTGCTCAGGCAGTAAACTGTCTGACTTGGAATATGCGGACGATTTTGTTCTTCTGAGTGAAGATCCAGGTAAATTGCAAGCTCTTTTAGATAGCCTTAACAACAGTGTGGGAATGCTTGGGATGCGTTTTGCACCTTCAAAGTGTAAAATGCTGCTGAACGACTGGGTTGGCTCAACACCAAACCTTGTGTTGGCCAGGGAAGCTCTAGCTGAAGTGGATAAATTTTGTTACCTGGGCAGTTACATCTCACCAGGTGGACAGATATCGGGTGAAGTGTCATCGCATATACAGAAGGCGCGTTTGGCTTTTGCCAACCTCCGTCATCTGTGGCGTCGGCGTGACATCCGATTGTCTGTTAAGGGTAGAGTGTACACTGCGATGGTTAGGTCCGTTCTTTTATACGGTTCAGAAACATGGCCGTTGAGGGCAAAAGATAGGCGAAGACTGTCGGTGTTTGAGCACCGATGTCTCCGTAGCATTGCCTGAGTATCGTGGGAACACCGTATCAGCAATGCTGAGGTTCGGCGTAAGGTGTTGGGAACCAGAGGTCAGTCTCTGGATCAAGTGCTGAATCTAAACGGGTTAATGTGGTTGGGACGTGTTACGCATGCCCACCGATAGATTTCCTCAGCGTACGCTGTTCTCTGAGGCAGGTGGTGACTAAGAGGTAGGTCAAGGTGGTCAGTCCATGACATGGCAAAAAGGTATGAAAACCTTGACCAGTGGACTTGGCCGAGTAGGACGTGTTAGGCTTCCAGGTTACTACCGATATTTTCATTTTGGCGTCATTCCCTTGTCAGAACAGACCACCGTTCATTGTTTTGGTTGACTAATGTCGATGATCCCGAAAGATAAGTTGCGAGATGACAGGAATACTTGTTTACCTGTCAATATCGTGCCGGCAAATCTCATTTAAGCGCGGACGGCATGTCCCACCGTCTGCACAGGAGTCACGGAGTATGTCTTTCTTGCACTTCACAAGTGACGCTGGTTGGCTTCGGCGGAAGATACGAGTGAGAGAGGACCTAGGCTGAGGGCTCGTAAATTGCTGTCTTATACCGGCGCTTTAAGGATGATGGAGCGCGCTCAACCGACGAAGAAATTCCGAGGACCAATTATGAAACAAGGTGTCTGTGATCGTACTGTAATAGTCTCAGGTTGATTGACGACATTCCGTTCACACATTATGGTCCCAAATACACGCATTGGATCGAATTTCCGCAGTCACAAGTGAGAAGGATGCTAGAAAGTCTCCACTCCGATCTCTGACACCCATGTTGAAATAAAATGTATGACGCAGTATATGTAAGATATTAGTGGTTTCATCAGGAAGGGACATCAGGAACTTCTGCAGACATCCAAGTGTGCTCCGAGATGAAAGACCCCGTTCCGAACCGTGGATCCTTGTCAGAATGGGTTATCCGAATGAAATGGTGAAAACTAACATAATGAGGTCATTGCTACGAACTCAGAATGAGAGCAAGTATATTATTTTAGTTCACAAAATGGGCGGAAGTTATTGCTGTTCCGTTCATAGAGCGGCAACTGTTGCTCGGGTAATTTTCCACCACTGGATTTGCGGATGGGACGCACCCCAGTCAAATGCACTCTGATGGAGGGAGTAGTTTTGAAGATTCCACATTATTTAGACCAGGTAGAGTATTACAAGCCCCCTAGAAATAATGCGACGTCGTACCACCCTGAAGGCAGTGGGCTACTCGAACGGGCCAGTGGGACGTTCAAAGCGCTCATAAAAGCATCCTCGTAAGAAACGAGACGTTGGGATCAGGTACCGGGACAGTGTGTAATGGATCACCGCCTCACCGTTCAGGCCTCCACTGGATAACGCCGCATTTCCTATGAACAAGAAGAGAATTGCATGTACCCTGTACTTTGCGCACATCGTACGCGGGCCGGTTATCCCAAGTGACTTCGGGATACTTGTTTAATCTGAAAGAAACATTGGTTAAGGCACACACACTGACCGGACAACATCTGTAAGGAAGTCATCGAAGACAGGAACAGCATTGTAATGGCGTCGTATACGGTGCTACTTTAGCGCGTGGAGATGAAGTGTTCCTAAAATCCGAGACTGCCCACGGGAGCCTTCACCAAGTCCAGATAAGTTCGGAAAATTCCTTATGTGGTAGCGAGAATAATTTCTGAGAACTTGCGTGTCATACGCAATGAGTCCAATCAAAGGCATTTAATTGACCGAAACTGTTTTTCGGCCCTGACATCGTTACTCAGCTCCAGGCGAGGAAAAGCGTGCCAGAGGCCGGAAAGGAAGTTGAGGTGACCCGTCGTGGTGACTTAACCAGATAGCGGGGCGGCGCTTAATTAAGGGGGAAGCTGTGTGGCACGAAAGCCGGTGTACCCATGGTAGAGATCGGTTAGTTTGAATTCATGATTCTGGCAATACACCTACGTGTGTGCGCGCTCAACTATGGGTTCCTTCCGTCCTGTTACAGAATTATCATCCGCCTCCGCGGACGAATATTCCGAACAACCATTAAAACTCTGACCAATAATGCCTGTTATTTCGTTTTAACTTTAGTATACCAGGTGCCACTTAGTATAGGTTGTTATTCCTTGACGGATTTCTGTTTTCATTCTGCAATGTCATTCTTATTTCCTGTCTGTGCACCTCTGTAGGACCGACAGTCTTTGGCTGAGGACGCCTGAAGACATCGTACCGGTAAATGGTCGATCTGATGTGTAGTGTGACGGTCGTTTGAGTACTACGTCAGCAGGTGCCGCCTGGAGTGTTGGAGACGGTTAGTTGGCTGTAATCTACGAAACTGATTCGACGAGCACCACTGTCGCATTGTTGTACAGGGCCACTCTCCTCTAGGATGTATCTGGTTTTTTTTGTTTTGAAGATCAGTGCGGTCGTTTCGGACCCCCGCAACAGGAAATAAATCTCTACTTGGGAAAATAATGACCACTTCCTGCAACCCATCGTAAAACCCGTATTTCGCTGTCTCTTCGGATGTTAATGTGGGAGTGTTGAGTGCAACAAATGAAATGTTTGGAGACGAAGAACGAAAACGAGCTGCAGCGACTCGAAGGGATATTGGGTTCCATGAAAGCAGCGTCTTACTAGCCCTACTGCTGACACCGATCGCGATGCCGTGAAGACCGGAGTTGCCAGAAGGGCAGCTGTGGCAGAGTTGGTAGCAGTGGTTTATTCTTGGAACCTTAATACTACGTGTGCCAAAACTAGGCAGACGAATCTCGGTGAGACATGCGATGTTTATTCGGTAATTGTGTAACATGCGTGTTTTGATGGCCTGACTACCGGTGTCCAGGAGCGTTCCCACGTTCCAACAGGCAGTGTAAACGTTCCCGCGCAAATTGTGGTCCTCAGATGGTATATTTGACATCTTGGCCGCCGGGATAAAACCGGACGCGTCGCTTTCCGAGGACGCCGTAACATGATCATTGTGTACTGTAGCGAAAAAATCCATGAAGAGTCTCTGGAATAGTGTACAAAGTGGCGTTCCCAGCGCCACTTGGCTTTTTGTCCGAGGTTGAAACTCTAGCTCGTGCACAACCAAGTGCTACCTGTCGGGCAACAGGAAGTTCGTGTGAAAGGTTCATATGACTTTTGGATATCGGTCTGCCAATCCGAGATACCCAGCGCATGCACTGACTTTGGTGCATGATTGCCGGTGGCTCTGTAGGAGCTCGTTCGTCATTCGTTGGACGTGACCATGACCCAAGGGCCCATGCGACCCCGTTAGTTGAATTGTTTTTCTGTTTGGCCGTCTGATCAAGCAATAGGCCTTGTGAGCCCATTCAGGATCAGCTGTCTTTGCATGCTGAGCACCTTCCCACCGAAGTTTTCAGGCCCCGGATACCATCCAACCTTGTTTGGCCCACCTGTCGAGTGGTTTATCGGGGTGTGGCCGTTGATGCATACTTCAGCTTCGTGAAGCCACAGGTAAGAGTTGGGTAATCGATGGAGACCATGAAGATGGGAGATGCCTCAAGCGAAACCAAAACGCAGCATTCCTGTATCAGTATCAGCGTCCTGCTCATCATTAAGATGTTATGTACCTGTATCATACATAACGGTTGCCAACTTAGGTTCAAAACTCGGAATGTGTGATTCCCAGCGCCGCACGCGCTAACCATTGAGCTATGCGATCTGGATCCATAAAGTTTCCTTAGATCCAATACCGCATGCAGCACGGCCTATTGCTCAATACCAGCTGGTCGATGGATGGTTCGCCTTTTTCAAAGCATAGTGTGGTCACTGAATCCACTGTGTGATTGAAAGACGAAAGACTAGGAACAGATGAAGACGGCCGGACAAATGGTAGTACTGTCGCGCTGCAAGTTAAGTCCAAAGATGAGTATGCAACTAATGTTTCCGCCACGGCTATCAGGATCTGATGTTGTTCGGGTTCTGTTTCAATATCCCTCAGAGGGTCTTGGTCCAGTATTTTGTTCTATCTCGACGTAGTACGTTCGGTACACAGGGAGTCAAGATTAACGTGCTGTAATTCTGGATCAGTTCTTAGATTTTCGAATTCCCATTATGGCTACTGATACAAATGCCAGTAGCGGGTTTAGACTTTCTCTTACATTGAGTGAAAAATGCGGTCGGATTTTCCCCTTGGAATTAAGACCAACGACATCGGTGTTTACGAATAATTTCTTCAGATGAGCATGTTAACTCCGAAGCCCTTACACAAAGATACTGAAGCTTCCGACAGTGTTGTTAGTAGTATTTTCAAGAGAATGAGCTCGGTTTTTGTGATTAAGGTCGATCACCTGAGCCAACGCGCACCGGCATATGACTACTCTTGCAAATTATCGGTCTTTATTTTTTGATGTAAGCGTCACAGGAACAAACAGAGTTCATGGTACTTATTTTCAATATTAAGGTCTTATATGGACGCGCTGCAGAATTCTCTAGCTCGCATGTGTCGTGCAGTGACACCAGTCGGAAAATTTCTCGTGTGGTTCCAACAAGATGGAGCACCCTCTCATTACGCAATATGTGTTTGAGAATACACCAACAGCCTTCTTGGGGGACGTTTGACAGAAAGAGATGGACCAATTGAAAGACCTCCCAGGTCTCCGGACCTTGATCTGTTAAACTTCGTTCGATGGTCCTGCTTGAAAAGAAAGGTATATGAAGGTAGATCCAAAATCTAGTGTTCCAAATCATGTATCTTATCGCAACGCAAGAGAATAACTGCGTGTTCTAGGAAGTGGAGACCTCTTGCTTGGAACGAATTATATTGGTCAGAGAAATATCTGAGCGGCATTTTGAACACCAAGTTTGGAGTACACTTGCTTTTTCTCGTATTTTTCCCATCTGTTGATGTGTGTCCGAGGTTAGAGACTGAACTCGTTTGATCGTTTCGGTGCTGGAGAACACATAAAGCTGCTATCTGGTTAACTGTTGGTCTGTGTACAATTGATGATGCAACCGATATTCTCTTCGGATAATAAAAGCTGTGAGTACGGATCATCCAGCTAAATGTATGCATTAGAGCTTACGATTTTTCCCAGCTCGCTGGCTAGTTTGAACGAGCTCGACGGATCGGATGGGAAGTCATTTTGTGTAAAGTTAACGCGCTACATCCGTTCATTTCAGTCGCAAACACCAATTGTATGGATTTCAGGTTGTTTTACTTAGGTAAAATGGGGGAGTGAACGAAACCGAATGAAAATCGTTCTACTCATTCTCGACAAAGAGGTAAATCAAATGAATTCTCTTAATCTCTGTAATCAAGAATGGACGATTTTAATTGTCTCATTGAAGTCTTTGCAATCAACAGCCCTATCGCGATCGATAATCAACCGCACTGCACTTCGCTATTGATCCTAGCTTGCGCACTCATGCTCGCTCACTCAGTCACTCAGTTTCCAGTCAGAGGCTGTCTTCCCCGTCATCTTTGTGACCGTCAGACTTTTAGGTGGCAGGTAAACTGAACCCCGATACCGACCGCAGTTGAACTTGCAACCTGTTTTGTCTCAGTCGCCCACGACGCTATGCTCTTTGCCTGACACTTTTACAGTCTGTGAGCAGTGTCTCTTTCAATCGTCATTTATGGGGTGCATTGTTCACATAAAGCAATCCAGAAGCAGGTTGCTGGTAACAACTGAGCTGTTGTACGATATGATGCTAGGAGCATGGAACTACGCTATGGTGTGGAGTATCACGCGTGCTTCATGAAGGCAGCTCCTGAATTCACCACTATCATCAGTCCTTAGAAGGGCAACAAATGCGTATTCTCCTGCGAAACATAAGCATTGCGATCGTAGTATGTAGGCGAATTTATACACATTTCGGAATAAACAATGCATTTTAAAACCATGAATGGAAAATACTCGTGTCGTTTACCACACTATCGAGGGTACTCCTCACGAGAATTTTTCTGCGTGCATCGTTCATTTAAATAACGAAATTTCAATTTGAACGGAGCTGATTTCGTGCGCACACAGTTGACTGCTGGCCTCAAAAGAAGGGAATTGGTTAGGAAAGAGGATATTCAGGTTAGCTTATGAGTTTTTTCTGAATAAAATACTAGGACGTGTGCAAAACCCTGGTTACTCCGCAGATACGGACGTAAGTAGTTCATCAAGGCCTACGTCTGTTAACCGCCTTCATTAATTAATGTTTCTGCCCATTGCAGAATTGCTCTTGAAGTTGGTCACTTAGAAGTTGCGAAGGATTGATTGATGTATGAAACATCCTCGCCTTTGAATCAAAACATTACAAAAATTCAGCGAGCGACAGATAAATTAAGATTGTTTTGTATTTCGGAAGTCATGCGCGACACACGTTTGGATAGCTGTGAAATAACTCAACATTCACGAGCCTAGGTCCAGATGGTGCTAGTCTGGGCTCCCTTGTCTGGTCTCAAATTCGGTGGCCTGAACAAAAACGAATGATTCGGACTAGGTTGTTTGTGTTGCTAACAAAATTATCGCCTAGTAGAGAACATTGAAACGCATCTTCAGTTGATAAACCCGGTGAGACGCCCATAAAATATCTATTGTATCTATCAGTCATCTTTCTCTAACTTGAGGCGTTATCTGGTGTTCCACATTTTACTTGCGTAGTTAGACATCGTGTCGTTTTGACGTGAATGAAGAGTTTAAAAATGTGGTTAATCAGTTGTAATATCTCACGGAAAGTGGGTCAGAAGCGAACCAAGGTTTTGGACAACAAGGCATTTTTAGCAGGATCTTGCGAAAAGATCGTCTGAATGTTTTAGGAGAACAGAGGAACAACAGTTGTATCGTATTTGTTCAAGTAGGCATGAGACCTGGAGCGGTTATCCTGAGTGTTCCGTCCAACCCACCAGCTCTAGAGGGAGGTCTTCTGCCTCAGTTTATAACAGAAAACACAGTTTATATTGGATGCAGGAGTCGTCGGCACCACTGTCACGCCACACACTAATTAGTTCAAACTGACACCGAATAACGTCTCTTCTGATTAATCGGTTGGCAATACGGCCATTTGATGGGAATCCTTTCTCGTCTTATAGATCCGTAGTCCCGTCGTTCATAACTCTCGTTCGCTCAGACCTTGACCTGGATTTTGGACAAGCACTGACGGGCTGACTGCTGACGAGACCCGGCTGCCTATTGTTGATGTGTAAGCCCATATTCGCACGCTGAGCAAGGTGGATTATATTAGGAAGACGTAGAATTTCATAGGTAGCCGCACTAGACTGCATTTTGGTCATAAAAGGAGGGACTGCGCAGAGCTGATCGAGAGACGGACACAGAGCTCAACCTGTTTATGGGAAAGTTGAAAGATAACAAACTAAAACACTTATTTCGATTCGACTCATTGAGGAACACGGATGCCACGCACAGTTTGCACAAAAGCTGCGTAAGACTGAAGCCTGGCTAAAACATATTGTGTCGATTATAAACTCTATTTGGAATAAGCTGACACAATGTTTAACGAGAAGAATACCTGCTATCCACAACAGGTGGCCTCTATTTGAATAGAAAGAATCGTTCGAGTTGAAAAGATATTCACCTCGGAGCGAACTGTCACAAATAATTTCTGGTATCCTACGGAGCTACCTCATTGACCATGAATGTTCTAGTCTCAAAAGTTGCTAAGATCGGATTTCACCCGAGCAACCTGAGGACGTGGATAATAGAAAACCAACTCACATTGTTCGCGTATGAAAGTTTATACCGCGAGCCGGAAGCCAACTACTGACCTGGCACTGGATGTGAAAATTGCGTGCCACCGATGGAGTTGTGGCGGCTCGACAAGAAGAATGATAAAAATAACGAATGCTAAGAAATGTGGGTACTCTTAACTACAGTCCAATAGGATAAACATAAAGTGACTCACAGATTATTAGTAATACTCAGAGAACGGATATGGAACCGTTGACTCCGAAGTAGGTCGTTTTAGCTGGATACTAACAACTGCCGTACGGGCTGGCACGTCAATGTGGATACGCTAGTAAAATAGTGTTTAGAATTGTATGAGTTTGGCCTTCTACTTCCACGGATCTCATGACTCACGACACACAACAGGGAGAACAGTCCGTGGTAAGCACTTGCGGATGCGTCAAAAAGTGTGCTTATCAATTTGATAAAACGACAATGTTGTACAATGTGATAAATAGAATACGAAAGAAAACGTTAAATGTACAAGGTTTTAAAAACTATGGTCTGACGACATCAGTGAACGTTTGTGTTTGTAACTTACGGTCTATGCAGCTATACTGAGTATCCATAAGAAATTGAATTGGACCAATCTTGGTCGAAATTTTACGACGATATTGTGAAACAAATTGCAAAGTGATTGTTCTTTAACCGTCCTTATTTAGATGACATGCTGATGGTAGCATCGAGGGATGATGCTGGAGCATTATTCTGCAAAAAAGGAAATAATAATAATATTCATTTTGCGTTTAAGCACGCGACCAGTGCTTCTCTGTCGTTTTTAACAAGATTGGGAAACGAAACGAAAAGCGTCCATATACGGGGCAGAAGTTCTTGGATAAAACGATTTTCACGCATTGAAAGTCTTTTCTATGAACACAAAAATAATGAAGGTTTGGTATAACCGTTTTCCGTAGAATTCGGCGCACATACTGTCCAAAACACGGCTACAACTGAACAAAGTGACTGATAGTTTTCTGGGAAATGACTAGTTCAGTCTGTTTATTTCCAAATTCAGTAACCCTATACAACCTAAGCGGAATTATTCATCGACTCTGAAAAAATACTTTCGGTGCGGATTAGGTAGCCACGGCAGTCGTTCGGTAACTGTAAAGGTCTGTTGAAACCAATTATTTATCGGAGAAAGTTGGTATACCACAGAGCACTTGTCGACCACCATTCCGTCACAGAGCAAAATCCGAATATTCAAATCATCTCAAAGTGTTTGCCTACTTGACTATGTTCGAAATAAGCGTTACGCCGTACGGACTGAGTGCTCTGTCTCCCTATAGAATAGTACGAAAGATGCTGCAGTGGAATGGCGCCTATTGGCTACTGGAATGCGGTACTGTTCGAACCGTCACAAAATCACGGACTAAAGGATGACTAGTGGGTTGTTCCGAAGCTGTATTTATTAAACTACCGAAGCTACATCTTTCAGTAAGATATTTCGGACGAAACTAACTTTCAAACTCCAGGACTTGTGGCTACTACTCATTCGAACAGAAGTTAGAGCAATGTCATCAAATGCAATCATTTCGTTTACTTTTGCCAGTCACAAATATAAAATAGGTCAGTTAATATATGAAATAGTTAAAAAATTTTGCAGTGGATTGAAGGTTGTCATGGTATGCTTGAAGGGGGAGGGACAAAGAAAATATGATGACGCTGACTCGACGAAAATGCGAGCACATACCCCAAGGCTCGTCACAATTTATGACATACTACGCTTATGTCACACAGATTGACATGAAATCTCCGATTCCCTCAATTACAAAACTCTTCACTGCATTATTTCACAGAGTTGATCTGGTCCATTGTTTCAAGGACATCGCGCAATCCACAACCGAACTTATTGGCGTTCAGCGAAGAAATGCCTACCACGTTGCATCATCCATCGCTTCGGGCACAAAAATGTTCGTCACAAAGCATTGGTTGTGAATATGACACGTAGTGTGCACCTACAGCGATGAAAGATCAGGGAGATACCGGATAAGCGGCAATAACTGCGAAACGGGTCGTGTGCTTCTATAGATACCACTTACATGAATGGTCTTACTCCTTCTCAGCCGAGAGAACTTTAGGGGGTTTGACCCTACTGTAGTATTTTTCCTACTGTTATATACATATACCTTAACTGAGACAATCGACGTTTGTGATCGAAAAGATCGAGTAAAATGCATTCATCTCGTTTTACGTATATTTTCTTTCTGTTCTGCTGAGCCTAATTTTGCTATCCAACCCGAAATGTCTTTACACAAGTGATCTAGTCGCTCATTACCCTTTTTTTCGGTAGTATGAGTCCCTGCGCCCGTCTCATTATTTGTCCTCCTGGTCGTTGATCATGTACTTGTTCACTGAACAACCAAATTTTTTTCAAACGTCCCTATTTTTCATTCCATCATGACCTATGATGCAGCACAATTACTTTCTATTTGGGCGTTCAGTGTTGGGAAACACAGTCTTGTCGGAAATAGTGACAGTTAGTTGACGTTCTGGTTACTCTGTTTAGCCGAGGGTAAACACATCTTCGGAAAGGTTATGCACGGTGACCAAAGCGTGGTCGGACTACCATCGTTTCCAACAGCATTGTGTTCCCGAACATTAGGCATTTCACACAGTGCGTTATTTTTTGATACACTCTAAACCAATTTCGGACCCGGTATAAATACTTTTCCGTGTGTGCAGTAATCCCAGAGATTGATGCAAACCATTTCAGTGAGAGCACTAGCAATTGATGGTCATTTACGGTAAACTCTTAATTACATCGAATAATTATGATGGCAGGTCAGTTTGCTGAGAATCCTTCACTCCTCCGTCTGTAGCGAATCCGCAGCTAATTGGTTTGATGGTAGGATTAGTTTGTAAAACTGATTTGTGCACGTGAACGTCTAATGTGATTTTTCACCACGTACCGATCGATATAAACAGCTGGGACGAATCAGTTACACATGATTTGGCAATGATGGTTTCACTCTCCATCGATTGGCTAGACAAATCGGTGGTCGTACGTGTGAGAACACTTTTTTAAGCAGATAGGCGTTTTATTGATCGGTGTATTCCCCATATAACTGGGGTTTCCGGTTAGCTCTAACAATTTGGTCGAAAAATGACTATTTTCTTATATCAGCTAAAATCCAGACACTTTTATGGTTAAGCTGGAGAGCAGCAAGGATTTCACAACAGTTCGTAAATGAGAAAAGGACTGCATTGGCGGAAACAGAAATAATCACCCTATTTGTCCAAAGTGGTTTACAATGTAACTTAGGCTAAAGAACCAATGTCTTTCTGTTGTGGCTCATCAAGTGTGTAGTGGACCTACTAATGAGCTGATTTGCATCCTGCATTAATAGAAGTTTGCTTTGGTGAGTACGCATATCATCGGCTAGCAGCTAGGTTCTGATGTGGAATGAAGTACTGCTCAGGTCGACTGTGAGAGCAGCACCGTTTTTCTGGTTTTCATTCCCAACCTTTGGAGAGGAAACCTGTCTGTACGTGAAGATCTCATATTTCGGCTTACTTATTGCTAACTCGGGCAACACTTACGTTTCCAGTTTTCCTTCGAGTCCCAGTTACGTTAGGCTTAACTAGATAGCTTCAGGTTTGCAGAAACTTACAAATGTACTTGGTGACTAATAAGATAAGGTTACATCGCTACGCATTAGCTGGTTTAGAGGCTGAAATGGAGTGTAAGCGCCAGTTCGTGTCTATAAAAGAAAGCAGCTGAATTATACGATGATCTTCAACTTTCAGTGGAAGACAATTGGATTTGGGATTTCGAAATTGGTGTCCATCCAGTCTTGAAAAGACTACCAACGAAATCCACGTAGTTGAGATAAAATCAAAGTCTCATTTTGGTCTCCAGGTGCGAAAACGTATTCCATATACTACAGTTTCACTTAGTACCAAGAACAGAACATATGACACAAATCATGACGGGAGGCCAGAATGCACTAGTGCGATGCAGTTGACCGGTAGAACATCGAATGTGTCCATGGAAGTCGTTGAAATTCGTGCGTAACACATTCAGTATAATGAATACAATTGGAATTATAATAAACTGGCCAAAGCCAAGAGTAGTGGCACACTTTGGAAAAAGTAAATTAAAGATAGTGACCAGAAAAAGGGTATTTCCTGCGAAAATCGATGCCCTCATGTCCTCTCAAAAATGTACAACCCTATCTGTTTATAATCACAGGACTGGAAGTGAATTCTGAACACAGGTGAGCCACAGTAATCCGAAAGTTGTCAAATAATCAGCTCAGATGGTGGAATAAATACGTTATCAGATACTTCTAGCCAATGGAAACTCTTATTTTCGTACACAAAAGTCTACGCCGCGAGTTGGAACCGAACTAGTGACCATGGTGGTTATGCACCATCGGATTTATTTGCGCTATTCGCGATCGATGGCCGTATCGCAATATTTCAACCGGTAGGGCAAGTGCGTGTTAAGTGGAAGGCTGCGGTATCGACTTTTAGATGTGAACAATGCAAGTGAATTTATCCTTATCCTAGTTCCGCTAGGAAATTCTACGTTTACTCTAGTGCGATCAGATGGACAAAAGCTTTATGAGTACAAGCGCATAAATAAGAAAAATGTTTTAACACGTGTGCACCCGTAACGATTTATGCCGAGGAACGGAACCCGTATGGTTATGATCATGTGATATACGTATAAACTCCGCTAGTTAACTGACTTTGGTCAGTCGAGTGATCAACAGACTACCGTCTAAAAATGCTACTCGATTTGTGTGAGAATGGATATTGTGGAGGGGAGAGTAAAACAATAAAGTGACAGCAATTTGACTACAGCCTTCTGCAACAACAAACCTAACGGCCCTATGACTTCATAGATGACTATAATCGCTTTAAGATAGAAAAAGAATACGCGCCTTGGAAATCTCAGCGGAAACCTGCTGACCAGAATAGTACAGAGTGCTGTCAGGAAGGATTCACTAGAGCATGTGTCATATTGGCGCCCGACTGTTGAACAGATTGGCTCGGTATCGCAAAATAAAGTTGACGCTGTTGACATTGAAATTGGTGTATGCAAGGGATCGACGCAGTGTTATGTTACGAAAACAATACAGTTAATTTTTTAAAAGCTGAAAAATTGAAAACATTTTCTTGACACCAGAATACTAATGAATTTCACATTTAAAACCAGATTTGTAGTTTATTGCTACGAAAAAAACCATCAGTGATTCCCAGTTATTTCAGCATTGCACTGGGAGTGAGTGGATACTCCGCGGTGAATAGTCCATGAAGGATTCACAACTGTAATTCGTTGATAGTTCTATGTCACTTAATAATAGATAACCTGTAGGACGACAAAACTGCGGTGGCTAGTTTGAATACTTTTAGGTAAGCAGTGTGTAATGTTTTTTGATCTAAGTAGCATCCACAAATGGGTGGACGAAAATTCTCGGAAGCATATGACCGGTTTCGCGGTTGGTGCCGCTCATCAGGAGTGCGTATCCGGTACTCTTCTGTCCATCCCCTTGTTCTGATATACTCTCCGTAGGTGTTTCTTCACAACAATCTAATTTGTGTATCAGGAGTGTAATTGGAAGCTCCTATTTCGAGAGTCCATTGAGGAACCAGAGATGCCAATTAAAGACCACCGTGTCGTCATCGTTCTTCAGGTTAGCTGCACCTAACCCACAAAAAACCAACAGCGAACTACCATTGTGGTTCCTCAATGGACTCTCCAACTGGGAGCTTCCAATCACACTCCTGGTAAACGAATTTGTTTGTTGTGAAGTGTATAATGTTTTTCATTGTCTGCTCACTTCATTTTTATTCATTGTAAGTGATTCATCCGATATAACAGGCAGAGGGTTGTGGCCAATTAGAGGCTGGCGAAAAAGAACTGATCGTCATTATCGGGATTCGAATCCGGGGCCTCTAAATTTGAGGCTCCCTATGGTGACGGCATCACCACCGCCGTCCCGTCCTGGTTAAAAATGGAATCCGCGAAGTGCACAATAAACTATAATATTCTTCTATTATTAGCCAGATGGGAAATCAGTTGAAGTCTCATCATTTTTTAACCGTACTCCATTCATCACATTGTAACAGTGGCCTTCAGCAAGTCCAAACACACACATATATATATGTATATATATTTCCCGGAAGCACACGACCGGTTTCGCTGTTGTTGCCGCTCATCACGTATGCGTACCCGGTACTCCTCTGCCCACTCGTCCTCATACTTGTACACTCCGATGTTATATGTTCACTAGGATCTAATTTGAATCGTCTGGAGTGTGAATGGATACTCTTCTTTGAAAAGCCCACAAATGAATCACAACTGTGATTTCTTATAGTTATTCGTGTCTGGGTCACTGCTAACCCAACGAACAACGAGGCTGCATGTGCAAGCGCTCATATTGATAGTAAGTAGTGTGTAAACGTGTGGACAAAATTTCCCGGAAGCACACGACCGGGTTAGCAGTGACCCAGACACGAATAACTATAAGAAATCACAGTTGTGATTCATTTGTGGGCTTTTCAATGAAGAGTATCCATTCACACTCCAGACGATTCAAATTAGATCCTAGTGAATATATATATATATATATATATATATATATATATATATATATATATATATATATATTTATATATATGAGTGGGTTGGTGCGATACCGTATGGATTACCGTAGTATTATCGCGCACGGAATATCACGGAATCAGAACGCGAATTCGGCATATGATATACCGTAGTGTTTCGTATATTGCACACAAGTATGTACAGTATCGGTGTAAGTGAATACAACAAAAGTGGTAAAAGTCACATGTATGGTTAGTCATGATTATCACATCCGCCACACGTTGAATTTAGCTCCGGATGCTTGTAGTACTTTGCAGCCATTGCTTGTATTCTTGATGATCTTCTTACCGTAGATTCCTCGGACGATTTATCAGATTAACATCGTACGTCATTTCCTAGAATAGGAGCATTAGTGGGCGAAACAACAGTGGAATTGTTCTCTGACAGGCCTTCTGTGCTGAACTGTACCTGGTCGATATGTCTTCGATGACTGGACAAATCATGACAGTCAGGTATGGTCACCATTTGATTGCCGTTTCGTGCCAGAATTATGCCACTGGATGGCCGCAAACCATTCCTCCTGAAAAAGCTTACGTCAGCAGAAGAGAAATTCAAAACCGGTCCTCAAACAACGAGATTTGAATAACTGTGCTGGACTCTTACCAGTTGTACTATGACAAGCATTTCGGTATAGCATCAAAAAATTATCAACAGTTCGGTCTAGTTCAACAAAAGGCTGAGGACTGATAGGCAGTATAGCACTTTTAAAAGTACGAACAAAGTTCTGAGCAAGTCCATTAGACTGAGGATGGCGGGGTGCAGTATACAAATGACGACAACCAAGTCCATTCAACTAATCACCAAGGGACTTAGCAGAGAAATGGGTACCATTATCTGTAACAAGTGCACGAGGTACTGCTTCCCTATTGAATGTCTTACGCAGTGTAGTCTGTGTGAATTCAGCTGTGGGTGATTTAGTCCAAAATACTTCTTGCCAGCGAGAAAACGCGCCAACAACTACCAGTGCATAATACTTGCCCAGAAATGGACCACTATAGTGTGCATGCACACGCTGCCATGGTTCGCATGAAACCGGCCACGGGAGCCATTTGATTGATCTTGAAAGTAGCTTGTGCAAATACCGTTGAAAGTTCATGGCAGAATTGATAATTTCCGCGTTCAACTCGGGCCACCAGCATATCAGTCGAGCTAAGGACTTCATTTTGTCGACTTCCAAGTGCCCGGAATGCAGGTCTTCAAGTATGGCTGGTCGAAGCGTTGAAAGAATAACAATACGATCATTAAAGCACAACAACCCATCAGGAGTAACCGAAAGGCGAGTAAAAAAACCCCGGAAATCGTCGCTTTTCATCGTTTTTCCCATCCACGAGGCAACACCGAAATCACAGGGGCGAAGTGCTTACGGGTACCGTGAATCAAGTCTTCTCCATGTACAGGAAGCGGTTGTACCAACAAGCTATCAAAGGTATGCGACGGCTTGGATGTAGGAGCATATAGGGATAGAAAGTCAGCATGCTGAATGTGTATAGCACTTCGGTGAACAATATTGTAGTCGCAGGAACTCAGTGCGATGCTCCAACGTTGTACCATTGCGGCTGATGACCTCGCCAGTGATTGTGTGGGATGGTAAACAAATTTTAACGCCTCATGGTCAGTGATGATGGTGAACTTGGTGCCAAACAGATATTTGTGTAGGTGTTTTACTCCCCAATAGACAGCCAGTGCCTCCCTCTGGGTCTAAGAATAACCTATTTCGGCTTCCGTGAGTCGCCGTGAAATGCAAATCACAGGTCGGCCACATTGTTCCAGAATAGCACCAATGCGTATCGGAGATGCATCGGTAACTGCAGCTGTAAGATCCTTCAGTGAAAATGGTTTAAGAACCACTTCCGACTGAAGGAGTGCAAACAGATTACGCAGTGTGTGCTCGTGAACTGGAGACCATGAAAAACACTGAGCAGAATGAAGATCAAACAAACAGCTAGTCCTCTGAGAAAAATTTGGAATAAACCGTGTTTAGAACTGTAAAGCACCCAAAACAGAGCGAAGTTCGTGAATGTTAGAGGGCGAGGATACATCAACTGAAGCCAATAATCGCTTGAGGTCTGGAGAAATTCCCTCAGAATTTACGGTATACCCCAGGAATAAGAACTGTAAAACACCCAAAACACACTTGTTTAGATTGATTACAACATCACACTGGAGAAATCGCTCTAATAAACACAAAGACGGGAATCGTGGATAATTTCCGATGGATCGTGAACAACAACATTGTCTTGATAGGATTTAAATCCATCGGGATCGGCTATAAATAAATTAAGAGATTGTTGGAATATAGCAGGTGAAACATGAAAACCAAAAGGTAAGAAATTATACTTATAAAGGCCAAATGGAGTATTGATGACCGTCAGCAAACTAGATTCATCATCAAGTGGTATTTGTAAATATGCATCCTTGAGGTCAATCATTGAGAAGACTGTAGAACCTGGAAGACGATCGAGCACATCCTCTGGTTCTTCGGTAGTACATGTGTGTTGGAGTAGTCTTTTGTTGAGGGTCAACCGATAGTCACATATCCGTGGGGTTTTGCCATCCGACTTGAGGGGAGTTACAATGGGAGTTGCCCAACTGGAAGATTCAGCCGGCATGATGATGCCTTTTTCACACATGGACTACATAGACAGGCGATCTGGTTCACGTAGACCAAAAGATATGATGAGCCGTTTGATAAATATCGGGTTACCAGACACTTCCAGTCTAATAGGTGGTATATGCATCCCACCTGCAACCTTGGAGCATCGAAGCATAAGGTTTCGAAGAAGGGGAAACATCAGTCTGAGTGCTAAACAACGAAATATTCATATGTAACTGAGGCAGAATTTTTAGACCCAGGATAGACTGACCAGAATTAGAAATAAGAAACTCACGAGGGATGGGAGGACAGTTGGAAACATGAATTGGAATGATACGTGAAACTAAAATCTGTAAAAAAATGACTTGTGATACCTCGGATCGTAGGCTGAATATGAGCATCAGGGGAAAAAGATTCGACATGAGATTTTAAAATGATAGAATCGGTACTACCCATGTCAACAATAAACTTATGAGAATTACCGTTCAGAGTAAACAAAATTTGAGAAGCATGAGAAAAAGGATTATAGGCAAGAGCTGAAGCCACGGAAGAAGGTTCATCTTCAGTTGAAGTTGGGGTGAAATTTGGGTTAACTGCCATGTGACACACTTTACGTTTTCAAAGTATTGATATTGTCAAAACCTACCAAATATCAATACTTTGAAAACATGCCCAATGCATTTAACTGGTGGTGTCCGGTTAGTACAAAGGGAAATCCTGCTGCAGGCAGTCAAATTACAAGCTAGTTCACTGTGGTGGATGCCATGTGCTACTGTAATTTGGGCGGGTATACTGTGTGATCCATATAGAGGAAGTCGAAGGTCCTTCGGCGTGGCCTCGTAGCTCAGCTGGTAGAGCACTTGCTGTACTAAAGCGAGGGTCGTGACCATGCGTGGGTTCCCATCCCGCCGGAGCCAAAGACTTTTCACATTTAGATCACCTCAAAACACTGTACGCTGCCGGTAAACACTCTGAATGTGCCCTGCCTTACTGCAGGAAAAGCACGGAGAATTTTGGTGAAGACTAGAAAACCGGGAATGTAGGCGTCCACAGGAAGCACATTTTCCCAACGATTTCTGCACGGGCATATGAGAATTGCTCGGATCCCTGGGAGATTTACCACTGGCACGGTAACCACCGAAAGTTTTGAATCCTTGCGAAGTTTTTGCGCGTCTTTCTTTGTGGCGTCTAGTTGAACTGAACAAAACTGGATTGTTCACAGGTGCAGTTATGGATTTGATATCCTGATACTGTTGGCAAATAGTCCTAATGCTCTGAAATGTCTGACCGCTCTGAATTAGTAGTCTTTGCTGTAATTCTGGTATATTTATTTCAGCAATTGGGCGATCTCGAAGTTGGTCATTCAATTGCATCCCGTAATCACATTTCGAAACTTGCATCTGAAGTTCAAAACTAAGGCACGAACGGACTGGTTCTCTGTGCAGACTAGAGTACTGAACTTGGCTCGTTCAGCTGCAATAAAATTATTGGGTTTAAAATGATGAAGCAAAAGAGCCTTCAGTTTGTCATAAGAGGAATTCACCGGAGAATCCGGAAATGGGAGATTCTTCAGCAACGCGTATGCATCTTTGCCAATGAAATGTAAGAAAAGTGCATTTTTCTTCTCAGTACTCAACCCATTTTTAATCAGACACCAAATTTCAAAACGTTCGAAATAGTCCTCCCATTCTCTGGAGGTACAAATTTACATCAAATGATTCCATATCAGCTGTATGCGTGTTGAAATTGCCGTACACAACGCCAAATGCGATGCTGTATGAAGTAACGTAGTATTATCGCGCACAGAATATCACGGAATCAGAACGCGAATTCGGCATATGATATACCGTAGTGTTTCGTATATTGCACACAAGTATGTACAATATCGGTGTTAGTGAATACAATAAAAATGGTAAAAGTCACATGTATAGTCAGTCATGAATGCCGCAGCTAAGCTTTTATCTTCTCCAAGGAAGGAGGTTTCAATCTTGATACCGTCGATCACGTCGGTAGGCGGTAATTCCCTGTCACCTATTCCTTATCGTGCGTCACTTATTTGCACTTTACACGGTACTTCATCACTTCACGTTTCTGTGTCAGATTTTTGGCTATCCCTGATGGAAAAGTAGGTCTTCGCGGTCTTGGGCAAAGCCCTCTCCACTAAACTCACGAGAAAGTATGAAATGGGAAAGAAAATTCCAGTTTGAATTGAAGCATCTAAATGAAAGTAGTACGACTCAATGCATGAGTTAAACTGTCAGAAATGCAACAAAACAAACTACACTTAAAACAGCGATCGAATAATAGTCATATCGGAAGGAAGAACTTCATTACTACAAAGTAAAACGAAAGATACGAACTTTTCATGATCAGCGAGATGCCAGTATCCGATCCGTCCACCAGTGCACGACTGTGAATCTTGTTGCAACTGATGGAATCATCCAGATTCCTCAGAGTACACTCTAAAGAAGATATTTTCACATAAAATTGACTCCCTTCGTCAATAGCAACTTGTTCGCATAAGGAGAAACTATTTTCATGAACGTACGTCATGGGGAGAGATTCCGGTCCTGATGATCGGTAAATCCTCCCCGATGAACCACACACGTTTTGCACCTATTTTTATCGGCAGTCTTGTTGAGATTTGGCTTTGAACACAGAGAAGAGCAATAGCATGTTTCTCAGAAATTCATGAGAAAAAACTATGCATACTAATAGGATAACCTTAAGTGTATGACTTTAGCAGTTGTAACCAAAAATGGTTGCTATTCGTTTTAATTGGGACCTTGTTGTTCTCAGAATTTTTCATTATTGCACGAGTTTAGCAAATTTTTGCCGGGTGATTCATCATAATCTGAAGTGAGGCAACTAATAAAGAATCACAGCGTCAACCCGTGCACAGCTGGGGACCAAAAAATCTGATTTACGATATACACTAAAGACGTTGTCAACGTTATCATTCACTCACTTGAACCGTTTTCCATTCCTGAATTTTAGCGTCCTGTCACGATCGTTCTCACACCAAAACGGTCGAGTAATCAGACAGAAACCAAGAAATTCCGCCCAATTTCATTGGCCTCTTCGGCACTGAAATTAGCCGAACTTGCTGCACTTCAAAGTCCTTAAACACTGTTAGACGTCCCATTGACGAATACCAATTTGCGCATAAACCTCATTGTTCCACGATTGACGTATTGGCTCATGTACACCGTTTAATTGCAAAATTTCCCAGTGATTCATGCGAATCGGTTAGGTGTGCCTTTCTAAATTACACATCAGTGTTTGAAAGTGTCCCACGATTCTTGATTCTCAAAAAGTTGGAATCCTTTATTTGCTCCACGTAGTTACTTAACTGACTTAAAGGTTACTTCTCGAAAGGAACTCAATGTACGAAAAAATAGGAAGGAATGTTCCTCAACATTTCATAGGCTGTGTCGGTGTATCTTAAGAAGCTGTTCTTTCTCCATACTTATTCACTACTTACATTACCGACTTGAATATTGCACGCTCAGCTGATCTACTCAAGTAAGGCGATGAGGCTGTTTTGGCCCGGTCTGTCTCACAGAAGTTCAACTTAAATGAGTTTCATTGAAATATTGCACACTTCCAACACTTTTCTGAGCAGTCTGGTGTGATGGCTAACAACATCAAATGTCAAAATGTCTTTTTACCTTTTGCTACCGAGCTTGATCGAGGACAGTACCACTATCAATTCTGCTCCTCTTGCCATTGTAGACCACGTTAAGCCTCGGTGTGAATTTGCACTGGTGTTCACGTAAAAAGATTACTTTCAGAAAATTACCTAGATTGTTCTTTCAAATTCATAAACTTCGGCATTTCAGGGCTCCACAGTCTGTCATTTCTTCCTCCGTACACTTGTGTATGTTTCCCAGAAGTCTGTATTGCTCTTCCCTAGTTTTTCCCGGCCTCTTGAAAAAGGACTTCATCACTCTTCTTGGAGGTCTGCGCATCATCAGTTCTGTTGCAAGTGTGGCCTTAGGAGACCTCATTTTGTGTGATAAGCACATAACAGCATCCGTTCCGTTTGCAGAAAAAGTCACTGCCGACTGTTCACACCCACTGAATCGCCATCTTTCAGCACCCGTTAATTAGTCCCCTGTTTCGAAAACTTCCTTCAAGATTATCGTTGTACAGAACTTCTGCAATCTTGTTCCTTGCTCCTGTTCTAACAAACAAGGATAAAGTTTTATTTGATATGTGAACCAGTTTTGGAGTGTAAAGCTTTATTCTATTTCTCTCACAAAAGCCGAAAAGCACGGTAAAACGTGTTTAAGCTATTTATAATAATAATATTAATATTAATCATAATAATAGTAATGGATATGGGGTGACTAGCCATACGCCGGAATTACTGGTGCTGGTGACACGACAAGCCGTATATTCACAATTTGTCTTGAACTATATATAGGGTCTGTTGAATTGTAGTTTGGACTTACCTTTGACTAACCACTTAGCATCTTCAAGTATCTGAGTGTTACGTGTAAAACCGTACTGTCTGACATTTCACTGGAGCTTCAGGAGTGTCGCGGTTTTGTTTTAGAGGAAGGACTGGTGGGGTACATTTGCCAGTTTGGAATTCCCGACCATCGGTGTTCAAGAAACTTGGAGTGATTCGGTTTGTAACAATGCACCAGTCTATCGAACGTTTTATGACACATCTGACCGGTGGTGCTTTGGGTTATAGGATTCGCTAACTCACGAACCTGACGTCCTGGGTTTGAACTTCACCTGCAGTCCGTGATAGATATTAATGTTCTATTTTCCGGCTTTTCCATAGGTCTGACAAGTCGGAGGCATACGTGCTTTATTACCCGATAACGATTCACCTACCTACTGGCATAGCAGTCCATCTCTTTTAACTGCAGTCACTTAATACAATGAATTTTTCATCGAAATAAATGGCCATCAAGTTAGGATTCCGAGAAAGTGTAAAACACCGAGAATGTGCATACCGTGCGGTAGTCAGTATGAAGTCTCTCTTTCTTACCTTTATCGCACGAACACTAGAATGTATATTTTACCCATTCATTCGCCCTTGATGAAGCTTGTGTAGTGAATGAATGGCCAGTGAAATTTTTATTACTGATAAAGAACTCTGGTAATCGTGAGTGTAAAATTTTGAAACACTAACTGAAGTACCGGTTGATCTTTATTTGATCACAAAGCAGAAATCTTGATTATCCATTCGGTAACTTTTGTCAAGACGAGGCAGCCAATTTAATCGGGTTGCATAAGCTTACACTTTTGTTTTGGTGTAATAAAGTGGCAAGGGTTACTGAGCGAACGTACTGCTTAAAAATGTGGCATGGAGAGGGGACGGGCAACAAAAGAATAAGCGACAAAATCGAGCTCAACTGAAGGACCACATCAAACACGGCGAGTCTTGGATACCGGAGTGCGGATGAACGTAGCAATTCGCGTGCGTGTAGAGCTGTTGTATGCGTAATCGGGGACACGGTTCATCGAGCACGTATCCCAGATTTCGTGATCAACAAGGTAGGGTTAAAAATGACTAGTTACTAAAATGACCAAGTAATCGCACGAGAAATGAACGCAATGTTGGTTAGATAGAATAATCGGTTGAAGGAGACGAATAAGAACAGTAAACAAGATCATGTAAACACTGAAAACATAGGTGACAGGTTTGTAAATTGGGGCTCACAAAGGCTGTTGGAATAAGTGAGAAGTGCGAGAGGCAAACCGACCATACGGGGTATTTCTTTCACTTTTTCAAAACCAATGGATGACGCAGTCACCAGAAAATACTACATTTTGTGTGAGTATATTACAATGGGTAAGACAAAACTGCTTTGGCCAGTGACTACTTTTTTGTTAGTGTACACAAATACTGGATTCTACCTGGAGAAAACAAACCAGATCTCGAGGAGACTAATCGGCGCCACACAATTGTCTGCTCCACAATTCGTTTTGAACTTGATCACGGTCACTTTGGAATTATCCTCTTGATTACTACCCGTCCTCTGGAACTGGCTACTCCGATCAGAGACACGTCATGATCTGTATTATCAACCACAACTTGTTTCTTCTAAGTTAGCCAAAACGAAGCTGAACTAAGAAACGCAAGAGTGGGGATTAGCAGACTACTCTTAGTTGCACAAACTTCAGAGATGACGGTTCTCGCGTTGATCAGTACCAAAATTCGGTTCCTATTTAGAAAAATACCGTTCCTGTCCAATGATCCGAACTCTCGGATTCAAACGAACACCTGTGTGGTCTGCATACAAGAATCTTCGTTTAAACGACAGTATTGAAGACGTGCTCGTTCGCCTTGGCGAATCTGTTTGCTTTCGTCAAGACAGAAAACAATTTCAGCAGTTCAGCTGCAGTGCACTAGCTTACATCGATTGCGAGCAGACTGGCGGGTATGAGAAGTTTCCTCGCTTTATCTGCTACAGCCGGAGAGTTTATCAAATACCATCCCAAATTCTCGCTTTTTAAAGCACTATGATCGGTAATTTGTGCGTAGTTCCTTTTCGATCTCCAACAGACAATACGCCATTCTTCGACGCTTTCATACCCGCTCTAATCCCGTTACTATCTGACTGTTCATGGCTTTTTAACTGAGATTCAAAACGTGCACTCACATACCACCTGCTTTCGGGCTAAGTGGTCTCTTTCTTTTCCAAACCAGTAGATATGCTGTTTTAGACAATATGACCACCATCCCCTCTAAACTTTTCCACTTACAACTGAAAGCTTCTGTCCCAAAGGTCTCAATAACGCTGGACTCTAAGTTTATTCACGTTCTGCACCCTGGCCACTCGTTGAGACGAACGAAATAAAAGTCAACTCTAGAAACCTGTCACATGCAAAACTTCTGCTTCTTAAAATATTCCCTTCTCCTGTTTCTTGGGCGTTTTTCTTCGAATACTTTCTTGATTCATTTCCGTAGAAAATGAATGCGGTGCGGATTTTGTGGTCCTAGAGAGACTATATTTTTTTAAATAACAGCACAATAGGTTATCCCCTGCTGAAATCTCTGTGGAGGAAAAATGAACATTCCTACAAAATACACGACCAGGCCTCTTTTAAGCGTCACTTTATATCAGCCAAACAGAGGAGACAAAACCTGAATACGACATTCTCCAGTCAGTTTTTCTGTCTGGGAAATAGGGAACTTTTTTGGTACGTAATTAGGCTTCCATGCAGATAACTCGCCCGATAGAGAAACTTCAATGTTGATCCCGACAGCCTGAACGTCTCCTTTATTCATCCTTTCACATACACCCCGTCATCTTCCTTCTATTATCTCCGAAACAGTCAATTTCCTCAGGGGTTTTCAAATTATTTCGGACCTCAAGGGCACCTCGTTGCTATGGGACCGGACGGCATACCATACTCTTTTCCTAACTTTGGTTCAACTTCATTATCCGCGATGATAACTTTCCTCATCCACAAATTCGCCGATGCGGGTACTATTCCCGCCTCCTAGAAACCCATAACAATGGTGCCCATTGCTAATTGCAAATTCGAACACTGTTAAAAAGTTTTCGTCCCACTGCCTTCAGTCCCCCTGTGCATCAGTTTGTCATTGCATCTCGAAGGGCTTCAGTAGTTCCGTGAAATCAATTTGCCACATATTCCTCTGCTTTTGATCCGGTTCTTCAAATGTAGTTCTTACTTTCGTAGCTGAAATATTTTTGAACGAAATTCAGCGCATAAAAGATGGAATAAGTCCATAGAATCCTTTATTGAACAATTTTTGCGTTCTTCAGGACACCGTTCTTCCCCCCTATCTTTTCATCACTTACATGAATGACCTATCAATTGCACCACCTTTTAGGGATGTCGGTGGCGTGGTGCACTATCAGTCTATCTCCAATCGACCAGAGGTTAACCCTTATTTTGAGAAGTTGTGCAGTACTCAGAACTTTCCTCCTCACACTGGCATACTTTTTAACAGTCCGCAATGTCTGGAGTGTACTTTCTCCTTTCCTCGATCCCTTACATCAATGAGCCATCGTTCATCAACTCAGTCGGCGATTTCATAGCTGACTCAGTCAAATAGTTAGGCGTTACAATTACCACACATTTACCGTGGTCTCCCCATGTTCCGTACTGTAAACAGTACATACACTGTCTTTTCAAATCCACTGCTCTTCTGTAATTCTTCTTTAAGAAAGACTTTATAACACTGTTCCGCACCTTAGAAACTGTCAGACGTATTTACTTGGTCTTCACATAATACCCTATCTCCAAATTATGTGGTATGCACATTACCTTTACAAAAATGGGGCCCCTGTACCATGACTTGTCAGCACGTCGTTCGTCTCACTTTACAAGTTCCCCATTTAGACTTATCCCCCCAAGTATAAATATTTATCTCATTCTACACTGTCTTAGTTCAGACATTTTCTGGTTTACAGGGTGAAAGTAACCGAAGAACTTCGCATAGATTTCAGTGTCTGAACCAGTTTTTTCTCTCGATTATTTCAAAGTGATAATAATCAGTTTGCCTCCTTTTGGTGGACATGTGAATTTGTTCGTTTATAGAAGTTGTCAATACAATAGAATAAAATAAGAAAAAAAACAACTCTGAACGAGGAGAATAGGAGATAAACATGATCACAGATGAGAACCGGACAGAAGCAGATTAAAAATGGATGCGAAAAGTTGAAGCATATCCTTCCACAGGGATCGCGAGTGGTTATAGACAAGTTTGTAAACCGGTGCAGGAAATGGATATCAAAGTACACGTGTTAATTATGGTCCAGATTGCAGGTTTTCGGGCAAATCACCACAGCAACCGAGGCCGACGAACACGGCAGTCGGACATTGAACAAGAAAAAAATTAGTCAGTTTTCCAAGCGGATGAATGAGTATACACGAAATGCGGAAGCATACGGAAATCCGTGGACACAGTGCACGAAATGAAACTCGAGATCATGTAATCCAACGGACGGGATTCCAAGAAAAAATAAATCAACAGCTCAAGAGATGGGACGCGTTTCACCCTAACTCTTTGATGCGTTCCACTGGCTTTAGACCTGTGATAACGGAATAAAAAAAATTAAAAAATGAATATACGTGACAGATGGTTTCAAGGCAAAACTTTGCACAGAAGGTGAAGACAAAATACAAATGTGAGAACCCTCGGAAAAAAGATGTCATAAACACTTAAAATTTGTCCCAACAAGGACGTCGATTACTAGAAGTGGAAAATATAAGCTATGGGATAAACGAAATTAAGGATCAGATTGGCGCGTAGAATTGATCCATGGAAATGAAACAGACAATTCATATCAATACTTGGTGAACAGTAATGAATTTATAAGAAAAGTCTGGGCCACTATCAACAAGAAAGGCATCATGGATTCTGAAGAACGCACTCTCTTGGAACTATACAGTTCTTATTCAACATGGTAGTATGGCTGCGTCTCAAGACCGACTATACAAGAAACAGAATTTGTGGAACATTTTACTAACAGGTCGCGAAAAAATCAACAAGCGCGCCCGTTGAAATCCTAGGCCATTATGGAAAGGAAATCTAGAACCAGCTGATAGAGATAAAGATTTTGAGAGTCTCAACACTTCACCGTTCCTGCAAAGTTAACAGTGAGATTGCCCGTGAAAACCAAAAGAACCTGCACGAAGGAAGAGCTTATACTGAAAAAGCACATTATGAGAATACGAACTAGCACATTGCCAATAGACAGCATGGTTTAGTGGCACACCGCACGCCACAGCCCGTCCAGAATCAAGGCCAATGTTGGAGACAGCGAAGCAGAATGAATGTGGTCGACTGTTCAGGATCGCAGACTAGAGTGGAGCCAGTCGAGCGAATCAGTGGACTAATTAGTGGCTAACATTCACCCGATTTGACTAAGGCCGAACCAACCAATCCCGGTGGAACCAGACAAACCACTCAGATGGACTGTTTAGGAATATCAATGGACCAATAACCTTTTATGCAAGCTTTTGGTCATGATAAGCACATATCTTATATAAACAATCTGTGTTGTACCAATAAACGGAGATGGTTCGAAACCAGAAGTCTACTCACAAGAGTTAGTGGGACCGAGTAGTAAGCGCGTCACTTTGAAATCTAATTTCTATTTCACAAGAAATATATGACGGGTAACTTCGAGAAAAATGTAGATTAGACATATCTAATCTGAATGTTTTTGTTGAGTGAAGCTTTTCCCTTTTTCGTAAACTCGATGCAAATGTATTGTTGGTGTGGTTTCCATGAAAATCCTACGACTTCCGCACTGATGTGTCCAAAAGTGATAAACGAATCGACTTAGTTCAGGAGCAAACATCGACATTTCCAGTTTTTTCCATCTCATTTGAATCTAACGTTTTGCGATGGTAGTTCAAGAGAAGGCTGTCCCTGAGGCAAAACGAAGTCATCCAGCTTTTTAAGTACAGGAAGCACTTACAATCACAGATTTACGTCAGAAACGTCGATAAACATACTGAAACAGTTAATTCGTGTTTTTCATGTCCATCGACTCGACGATGATGATGACAGATTTTGTGAGTGTGAGTTTTTTAGATTAGTTATAAACAATGCTGATAATGGCCAAATAGTTTCATTGACCTAAATAAACAACGTTGTGTTTTTCCCTTTCGAGGTTTATCAACTCCTTTTTTGCTACATTCCATTGCTCTTCATTTATCTGTCCGCATGTGTTGAGTGTTTTCGTGGTGAAGAAAAACTTACATGAATTGGCACTGATAAGAACACAAAAGGTGATTTGTCAAAACCTAAGCTAACCTAGATCAACTGACCTGCTGTTATGCACGAAATAAGAGTTTCACAGGAATAAATAACTGTGATAAGAGTTCATTGCTTGTTGTGATCTTACCACGTCGAATACCGCGATAGAAAACACTGCAGTGAAGAACTAAACTCGCGAGACTGAAAGTCACACGTTTGGACAAAGAATAACCTTGATCTAGAGCAAACACACTTTCAGAAGTGCATCGTCTAGCAATATATAATCGCAAGTCTAACTGATAGAACGGAAATGTACAAATGGAGAAGGACTGCGCAGGAAAATACACAAACTTTCTGAGGATACCAAGTGGAAATCAGTAGACTGGGAGTCAACGTGACAATATAATAAATCACCTAATACCCAGGATTTGAACCCCGGGTGCGGCGATAGATACGCACCACTGATGAGTTCTAACAAGCGCAAAACTCGAGTCTAGTGCTTCCGATTTCAGAGTTGATCGGATGATCTGAGGTTTTTGCGTGAAATGTGGAGTCCGAAGGGCTTCAGCCTAGCAAAAAGCATCAATCCCCCAACCTACTCGCAAATAACTGTGAGATATATAAGCAGCAAAGTTCTACAAAGGAATATTATTATTGTAAATTACTAAAAGCCACTGAGGAAAAGGGTAGAAAAAAGTAATATCTCAGCCTTTGTACGACATAAAGCCGGCATTTTGTGCCGAGCAAGGGTGGTTATATGTCGTAATCGCGAAAAATTTCAAATCGCATCGCAGCTAATTTTGTGAATCATTTCACTTTGCATGATCTATGGTAAAAACTGGAATTCACAAAATCTTGACTCATCATATGACATTCTTGAAGGAACTCATTTCAATGAAGTCTAGGTTTCCAAACTCATTATGGACTGTAACAAACTATAGTCAACCTCGTCGAGGCAGTGTTATCAAAGATACGCTGAATATCGCAGAATTCCTCGGATTCAAAAAGCAAACGTTGCTTGTTTGTTAGCTTAGTTATTCTAGGAAAATTATCTTGCTATAGAGTAATGCGTCAGGCCATGTCTTACATGAAGTTGTATGTCTTTCAGCCGTGAACATCTATATATTTGTTGTAATATTTTACAGTAGCGAAATTAAAGTTGATATTGGGACTCAGTTCATTTTAAATCTCCCTACGGCCACGTTTTGAATGTGATTCTAGAATTTATTATTACTGTTGAAAGAAGAAATCACTGCGCTTTCTTCAGGGAGCATAAAAGTTTGTACCAGCGTGCAACATTAAACGTGGGAGAAAATTACATTCACTTAAGAAACTGCGACGTCGAGGGAACTTCAATGTAACATGTAATAGGCAAGTTCAACGGCCAAGAGCTGATGAAAATCATCAACCTTGAAGCTACAAAAATTACTTTTAAACATTTGATCTAAAAGTATTATACCGCCTGCAAGCTTTAGTTTGGACGGTGTCTCAAATGGGAAGAGCATGCTACAACTGTTCTCCAATGATAACCGAGCAGCTGATGAAATGATTTCAAATTCAAGACAGCATAAAAAAGAAAGTGAAGCTAAGCAGATATATAGTGCGTGGAGACGAACACTGGTATTTAGCAGGTCAAAAAGAAAGTCATGACCAATAAATGATACCGTTCTATGGAAACTGGAAGCTAATATTCACGGAAAACGGATCTATTAACACCTTTTTCAAAAAATAGGTAATTTATCAGTGGAATCAAAGATACAAAAAGGGGCAGTCCCGAAACGATTGATCTCCGGAAAATGAAATAGTCACAGTTTTCGTTGAGATCGCGGTATAATGATTTACCGTCCACTGGCACGAGAAAGCGGGCATACCGGTCTATCATCCGTACTGAGAGTTTCTATCCTCAGTCTCTCTAACGCAACAAGCAGCGCAACTGATAAAAATCTACAAAAAAATATTTTTGGGTGTTTCACTCGGTCAGATAGAAGACAATGCTGGACGGTAAGGAGCAAACGGTCGCGCAAGTCAAGGTCCAATCACATTATGATCAGCGATCCTTCTGGTTTGTATTCCTAGTTTCAGCTCCACCATTACTCGAATATTGACCTTGATGGAAATTATTCGTTTCTGCAGATGAGCAACAAATACCTATATTGCTTACAGGTCACATAAAGCCGATTCTGTTGCCATACGCGTAAATGTGTGACAATTTTCCAGAAACAAGATGGCTGAGATCGTCTAACGTGAACAAACATCTGGGAGTTTTACAGGAAAACAAGGGTGAGAAATCTTTATTAAAATGTTGGCCACTGATTTCGTCCGTCGTTAAATCACAACAAGCACATGTCCATGAAGCTGTCCGTCGCTTATCGGAATGGACTATGCACTGGCATTCGACTGTCAGGATACGGGATTACTGTCCGAAGCTAACTGTGGCCATACTATCGTTTGTTCTCGTAAAACCCTAAATACAGACAGACAATACGATTGTATCGACGTCCACTGTGAACCTATTCCGCTGTGGCAGCAATGATGCAGAACACTGTTTGGTGAATAAAAAATGAAATCATGGAAAGACAAACGATAAACCGTACAGCGTACAACAAAACACAGAGTGACTGCAACTAGCTCGTTCTCGTTGCCTGTGTTTTCAAAACGACAGGGAACAACGAGGTGTCACGTGACTTGCAGGACTGACAAAAGCGCGTTAACAACGGAGGCAGACGACCGAGAAAAGGAATCGAGGGAGGGGTCCAGGTGCGGCCTGCTTCGTGCTCTTGCCTCGTTTGTCAAGTATGACCGATTTACTATGCCAGAGAATGTTTGACCTGATCCACTGATCCAAATGAACGGTGAAAGAAAACATACAAATACTGTTCCTAGAAATCCACATAGGTGCGTTTAGTTTGGTATTTGGATTCAATTTGGACGGGAAAAGAAGTAAAATATTGATCAGTATCAGAATAATCCTCATTTACGTGCCCCCTGGGGTGACTGAACATTCCAAAGATGGTCACAAAATTAAGATATAAGTATTCTGATTAGAAATCCTACAACCTGTGTTTTGAAACAACCGAGTCGGAAAAAAGATAAGGAGGTGAATGGACGTTTTGCGCTTCGAATGCCCTAACTTTATGCGCATTTTATCATGCGTGTTAGAAGATTTGAAAACTATTGAGCATATACACACTGTCTTCGAAATAACGCTCATGATCCGTCATGAACCTTGTCTGCCTTTCTTAGGTAAAATCAATCAGATTATGGTGGATAGCGCACTCTGAACATCAAAATTAGGCAAACGAGACCCCGGCCAGTCTAACTGTGGGTAATTTGTGTTCGGTGTCTCCGTAGGCAGCAAAATGTGTGGAACGGAATAACGGCACACAAGAATCGGCATGTTGTCTCATTTCTAAACCAAAGCTTGGATATACTATTGCTGATCTAACACGTGCGTTCGGAGGATGATATATTCGTACAGCAGAACTTCCTCCCAAGTTTGACCCTGGCACATCGGAAATGAGATAAGGAGTTAATTCACCCCTAGCATTTATAAACGGAAGCATTCAGACGGTTATCATCGTGGACCTTGGGCAATAAAGACCTGGACTCAATTCCCGCCAAAGCCGGCCAATTCCCGACTAGGCAGCCTTTCATCAACCACTGTCCCATTCTTGAACTTCTGCAATTTGTTGCAAATAAATGAACAAGCGAAGTAAAAAAAATATTTTCTATGCTATTTATTCTAGATGTGGATATGATTTGCATGAAAACCACAGCTTGATATATATATATATATATATATATATATATATATATATATATATATATATATATATATATATATATATATTACACCGGCTTGAGAACAAGCACATGCAAAGACAACAAAAACAAAGATTGTAAAGCCAGGGGAGGGGGATTAGGAGTCCAAATAAGGATTCCAACAAGGAAAAACAATTTTTTGATATTTTCATCATACACGTTTTGTAAGCGTTTTTGTTTTTCAACTATTTATGGGGGACGGTAAGTCAACAGACAGGTCATATAGCACCCGCGTCACTGAGTCCGGTTCCGAGCCACATTTCTCAGCATCCCTAGCCAACGACACTTCTCATCTTTTGGACCCACACCAGGAATATGGGAATCACCAACATGCCAAATCATAGCCTGACCGCCGCGTCAGCTCTTCCAGTCTTGTCCAGCACATGCAAGAAAAGCACGGAAAGGTAAACGATGGGTAGGCATACGCAAAATGTGCCCGAGTCATCGGAGGCGGTGTAGAGCGATTATCTCTGTCAGGGGGTGACTATGAGCACCGAACACACGATGACGAACCTCGTCATTGCTCACCCGATGTTCTCACCAGACACGAGCAATACTTCGGAGACACCGGTGGTGGAACACTAAAAGCCGCCGGGCATCTTCAACGCGGAGGAGCCAGGTGTCGCAAACGTAAAGAAGAGCACTGCAAAATGTGGCACTGTACACACTTCACTTGAGGGAATGCCGGATGTTATGACGACGCCACAGATGATGCAGGTTCGCGAAATCTGTCCTGGCTCTGGAAATTCATGATGCGATCTCCTTTCCGACATCACTAACAGCTGTGGTCAAGCTCCCTAGGTACTAAAAGCTGTTGACCACTTCCAACCGATCACCACTAAGGGTGAGCACAGGCACAGGCTCCTGCCAGTCTTGAACAAGTATCTTGCACTTTGAAAGAGCAAAATACATACCATATCTGGACACCTCAGTCGTCATGCGATCCAATGCGTGTTGAATTGCCTGTGCACTAACGCTCAGTAAGGCGATATCATCGGCGCACTCTAAGTCAAAAACTCTGTTCCCTGGAAGGAGTTCAACCCCACTGTTTGAAAGACCAGACAAAGCGCTCTGTGGGACATCATCTGCAGCAAAGTTGAAAAGAAACGGGGATACTGGGCAACCTTGTCGTACTCCATAGGAAACGCCAAAGGTGGGAGAAAGCTGGCCATAAGTCCTAACCCGAGCTGAGGTATGACGGTACCACTATTTGAGAACAGACACATACATCTCAGGTACACCATTCCCTAACAAACAGTGCCTATCGACAGGGTCGAATGTCTAGAAACACAACGATCGTTGGTCTTTGGAAGGCGTAACGGTGCTCTAACAGCTGTCAGAGGGTGGAGATTTGGTCGATGCATCCACGATCGATACGAGTTTATGTTGTATAACCTGCGAAGAATGATAGACGCTAGCAGCTTAGACGCTGTCGGGATTAGGTTTATATCCCCACGGTCTGCGCCGTCACCGCGCGAGTCCTTCTTGAAGATGGGAACAACGGTCGATTCCCTCCACAAGGAGAGAACTTTCTCGGAGTACCAGACCTTGAAGAATAAGCTCGAATCTCTCTAACAAGCTTTATTCTACCATCTTTAAATAGAGCTGGGGAAAGGCCATCGGAGCCCGGCGCTTTGTGACCTCCTAGAGCTTGGGTTCCTTTGCGGATCTCCACCTCAGAAGTTGGATCTGTCGAAACAGACCAGGAAACATATACCGGAACGGCCATGAGAGGGGCTGATGCTGGAGGCCAGCTAAACTGTGCTTTAAGGTGCTCTGACCAGCGTACAAAACGTCGCTGCAGACTGTGGATAGGCGAACTATCAGTTTCACAGATCGTTTCGCTCAAACCCAAAGGCTTCGTACCGGTGACTCGGATGAGAAGGAACAGTTTGCGGGAATTTCCCACAGCGGCAGCATGCTCCATCTGATACGTTTTGAGACCACCAGATTTCGCGATCCCTACGAAGCCTTGCTTTGAGTTCACGCCTTGCTTTGAGCCGTGCTTTAACATGCTCACTACCATCCGGGATGGACTGGCGTGCATCAAGAAGGTGTAGAGACTCAGCAGAAATCCAGGGTGTAACGACACGACGAGTCAGGCCACAACTCACTTTGCAAGTAAAATACAAAGCATTCTTAATAAGCGAGCAGTGCTGGTTGGCTTTATCTGGTGGCGTTGATCCTAGCTTTTCAGCTAGAACGTTTTGGAAAGTTGAGGGGCAAGACGGAACAGAGAGCATATCGCAGTCTAACCACTACTGCACCGTACGTTTGGTACGCCCACCAAAGCACATGGACAGCTTAGTGCAGACTAATGCGTGGTAGGAGTCAATGGGAGTGCTCCAGTAAGACCGGCAGTCTTGTATGCAATCCCGCATTTTGTAGCTAATTGCGATGTAGTCTATCTGGGTCCACTTCTGACTCGAAGAGGGCAGACGCCACATGGCATACCGGCGATTAGAACGCCTGAAGTTCGTGCTGGCGAGAAACAGGCGGTGATCATCACACAGCAAACAACCGTTCCCCATTCTCCGAACGACAGGAATCAAGGCCAAGAGGGCCTCCCAAGTGTGCCCCGTTCGAAGGCAGCCGACCGACTCTAGCATTCATGTCTCCAGCTAAAATCACGATATTCTGCCTTACGTAGGAGATCGTGTAACTTTTGGTAGAAGACATTTTTGATTGCATTTGGGCTGCAGTCTGTGGGAGCATGAGCCAACAGGACAAACAAATTACGTCTATCGCGACGGCGTTTGTTTACTTTGCACGAACCTCTGAGTCTCACTGCGCACTAGTGACTGTCAACTGGGATCCAGTCAAGTACAGCAGCCTCAGCCCTCTCACACACCAGCAAGATCAGTAGCCGCAGCCTCATGGTCCCCAGAAAAACGCAAGTAAAACTTTACAGGACGGGATGGGAGCACCAATCGAACGACCGCACTGGAGTCTTGGACGCGAGTCTCGTGAATACAACATATGTTGATGGCAAGCTTTTCCGGTGTACGAACTAAACACGCCTGTTGTTCTATACGTATTAGCGTTCGCACAATAAATGTGATCAGTTCAAAAGAACGCCTGGAATGGAGCAGAGCATCAGCTGGAGGAGCGGACTCGATGAGAATCGGACACTAGACGAAGGAGGACGCGAGAGAACAGGAATAGGAATTCCCTCAGAGACACTACCACAAGTACGGTCCACTGTAGTTCCCGAAGAATATGAAATTGTGTGTTTGGGGGTAAGGTGGGGGATCAGAGAAACGAGTGTGCACGGTGTGAGAACATCAGCACGAGCATGTTTTTGAGGAGCATAATGATTGAGATGAAACATATCTATCGGTTGAATTGTTTTTGAGGTCGTGGGCTACTGTACTGCTCGATCGCCCGGTCCAGAGTAGCAGTTTTATTCGAAGATGCACCTATGACTTTTTCACAACCAAGCGCATTCTGCAAGGCAGCAGGGTTAGTCCAGATGAGCCGGTGACCAATTGTGTGGTTCGTCCGCCTCTTCCGGGAACTTCTGCGGGCCGGTGGCTGATTGCTCAGCTCATACGCCCTTCGGATGAGGCTAAACATCTTGGGTACCCAGTGCATTCCTCCGCCACAGATGCCGGTGAGCATAGTGTTGTACGCTTCATACGCCGCCCATGGTTGGTTTAAAATCAGGGTTTAGCAAACTTCCCTAGACTAACCATTAGTCAGTCAACCCGATGGAGAGCGCCGGGCGTTCGCCTTCGCTCTCACACTTTTGCAGAAACACCTTTCCCACGAGTAGGTAGTGTGTGGGACTTCCTCAGCAGAAGCTATATGAGACGCGCGGCCATTTGGGAGTGTTTCGAGAACCATTCAGGGCGAGTAGCCAACATGGAGCCTGAGCCACCCAACCCCGACCACACTGAGGTATTTTGGCATTTTGTTTTTGGTTGTTACGAACGTAACTAGGCCAGAGACTGCTCACCATTACCATTACATGATACTTATTGGTGCATTATGGTTACGCTGTATAGACCACGAATGGTCTCGTTGCTACGAATATACAAATATTGTTGGCGAATGCTTATCACTTTTCCAGGGCTTCAAATAATTACAAGTAAATCAGTTCTAATTCCATGTTGGTTGCCACGGCGTATGACATAACCATAAGCTGCACGCGCATCAGCGACATACATGATGATAACCAGCTGTAAAGTTTCAGCTGACGAACCCCCAGTCTCGCTCATAACTGTTATCATGACACTTTCTCTGTCACTGAACATGAAGCTTACGCTTGGTTGTTTGAAGGGTTGCCACTTTTCATTCAGACGCGCAATGAATGCGAAACTCTTCCGAGCAAGACTGATGCGGAACAAATGGACAACTTACCTGCTTCTGGTGATGATTTGAATCGTTGAATTTCGTCCCAAATAAGCAGTTTGAGTTTTTCTTTCGGCAGATTGTCGGATTCCTGGGTGAATGGAAACTGAGCCACGGGCTGTCAAAAAAAATAAAACGAAATAAAACGGAACTTTTGAAGATAAGCTAACAAAACAAAAAATCTAAATGCAAACAATATTAACCAGTTTCAGAAGTGAAGAGGAAAGAAGAGCAAACAACTTAGATCGCATTATTATGGGTTGTAGCCTGGAGAAATATGTTTGCAATTGCTCGCCTCAGCCGGCTGGTTTGGAGCTCCGAATATTAAAGACAAAACTTCTCTAATTCCACTGTTAGTGCCACACTTAACCGTATCATGTCAGAATAGTTTTTTTTGATGCTCGATTTTCATACGAAAGATTTGTTTTAATGTAGCTTCGCGGATGACAGTTGGCACTAGTTTACTTCGAGCCATTCTGCTGGTTCAATGAGGTACAGGATTGTTGAGGGATTCAACCGAAGGCAATTTACTCTGTTGTTAAACTGTGAACAACAATGCCTCAAACTTAATTAGCGGTAGCAAGTCTGTGACCAAATTGAACGCCTTGAAGAGATGAGCAGTGAGAAACAAAAAAATCATGCAAGGAGATGAAAAATGGGGACGTTTTCTCAGTGTTTGCAATGCATCCACATATGATTAGCAAAATCTATTTTTCCGCTTATCTGCCAGGTAGCTGGAACCATTTTTCGAAACATGATTAGACAACGAACGAGAACTTCTTCCCGTGACAAATCTGGTGCTTCTCTGATGCGACTAACAATTGGATATAAAAACCATAAACTAATAAACATTTGCATTGAAATGGATTAAAATAATACCGTTTTTATGAAAAGCATACGAGCAAAATCTGGAGGTAGACAATGGTGAATGTGTATATATTATCAGCTTTATTATGAAATCAAAAATATCGCATTTTAAAGCATACAAACATTCAAAAACTGATGGACCATCCTTCGACTGAAAGCATATTAATCGGTGTTATGGATTATTACATCGGATGTTCGACACTATCTTTGCCCAACGGCCGAGATAATTTCATAGCTTTCACCTGCAGAGAGAAAACCCCTGCGGTTTGTTGATCATTTTAATTATTCTTGTGCCAGTGTCTTTGAAGAATCTTTTGTTAATGAAGGATTAAAAACTCACTCTCGGGTGAGATTGGAGCCTATAAGTAATCAAAAATATATATCACGTAGTATTTTTATATAAAAACGCAGAACGGTCATCTATCTTATAACCTGTGATGATTTGCCCACGAATCATAGGACTCGATATGCGGCACTGGGAAACTGAATAAGGAGGATAAAGTTTTCCATATAAAGAAAAAAAACGATTCCGGACCATGGAAGCTGCGGATGGATCAAGGTTGTATGGAGTAAACAAAGAATGCCAAGCAGGATTAATTTGAGTTAGCATTCAGATGATAAACAGTACAAGAACAAAAATAGCACTTTTTATCGTAGAAGGTTAGATCAGAGGATATCATGAGCATCTAGCATTTTGTTACGCTATCGAACCTAAATTAGATACACCTCTAGAAAGGGTCAGCAACAATTATCACTACACTGGGATTATAAAACGGGAGGAAAACAGATGTATACAAAGAAAACAATTCAGAATATTATTGCAAACTAGGTAAGAACGAATAATAGGTATCCAACTCCCGCAAATTAAACGAGACATGCAATATCATTGTTATGGTAAAAACAAACTTATTTTCTGAGCGTATACTTACGATCAACAATAAATAATGCAAACAAAATCGCATTATGACAACTGCTCCCATAAACAATTTAAATGAATGCGATTCACATAGGATATGCATGCACCACGGTGGACCTTGAAGCTGTGCAAGCCATTTGTGAAAATAAAATGTGGCACTCAAAGCAAAACCAAAGCGATATACGTTTGAATGTTGATTTTCATTTGATCAAATGGGTCGTTTTTGACGGTCCCGAGGAATCAAAATTAGGGATCATTACCATTATTAGTGCACACCAGGCCTGGTTCCTACATCACAAATAAAAAAGATGAAGAAAGTGTGAGGGTATGGCCTGACGCATTGTTTGATAGACGGCCCGGTTACGCCAGCAGACAGCACGTTAGTACCTGTCCAGAATTCAGGTCAAGGCTTGAGCCAGCGGATTCGTGATCGATAAGACGAGATATGGTTCCCATCAATTGGTGGCTGGTCGTATCGGCAACCAACCAATCAGAAGAGAGGCTACCTAATGCAAGTTTGGACCAATTGATCTGTGTTGAAAACATTAGTGACAGTGATTCTTACTTCCTATATAAGCCGTATGTTTTGAGCCACTAAAACTGAGATGATTCGCAAGCATAAAAGACTGTTCACCGGGGATAGCGGGACGGTTAAAACAGAAAGAATCGTGAATAAAAACAAAGTGAAGTTTTTGCTTCATAACAAACATTACCAATGAGATGATTTCGTAGTAAATCAGAAAAAAACCGATTTACCAATTAAAAAAGAAACCACATAACACTAATCACCTCGCTCTAGAAACACCGTTTTCAGATCAGCTATTGCATTTGTGATGGTAAAAGCATCATGCACCAAGTAAACTGCATACAGTTTGTTATCAGATCAGCATATCAAATCGAACACGTGAACGATCAGAACGTTTACATAAAGGAAGCCGGACGAACAAGCATCAGTTCAATGATAGACGAGAAGCGCCCAAATCGGGGGTACGGACACCACTGGTCAACTTACGCCGTTGAGGGTGCGCTGTTGCTAAGATAGTGGTTTCGTGTTTTTCTCAATCAATATGTGAGTCCTGAGTGACTACGGTAAGTGTTCCTTTTACTGCATTCAGGCATGAGCGCGGAATAAGGCAAAGGCATAAAACTGTTTCTCATCAAATAAACCTGGCAACAGGAGCCACAAACATTCGACTTTGGACTCCTATTATTGATGAGCATGAAAACTTCAGTGAATCGAGTTTTAGTCCCAGTACGGGTAGAGGTTTGGGTAACGGTTGCCCGTTATCAATGACGGCACAATAAAGTTGAACGATATGCCCATTTAACTGCATTCATATGCAATAATAGAAATAATAATGATAAATCCTTCTTGGTAGAACGCAACACCGCTTAACACGAATAAGACAAAAGCACAAAATGAGAAACAGTAATAACTATCTAATCCAAAATGAAATGCTAATTTGGAATTTTTTTATCCATCAGATGCACGGCTAAGCACATTCCGTGTGCATTTCCATTTCATTCTCAGCCTTATTGCCTGCTGCGGATGAGGAGTCACCGCTTGGACAATATCATTTGCATTCCAACAGCCTTGACTCGCAACGGTTTCGCTTAGCTGCTCGTATAGTGAAAAAAGTACGACAACAGTAAAAAGAGAACTACAGATATCATGAAGTCGACAAAAGAATTTTGTAAACATAAGAGCGCCACTAATCGTGACACCAAACCATGTCCTCCAACGTATCCAACCGCTGAGTGGGAGGGATCTCTTGGACCTCACCCAGGAAGCCTAACACGCCTTACATGACCAGGTCACCTGGTTGAGCTTTTTATGTCTTTCTGCGGTGTCATGAACTAATTGCTCTCATCTTCCGACCACTGCATGCAGAGGAATCCTATTCGGGAGCTTGCGCAACTCGTGTCCCCACCACTTTAGCCTAATAACCTTGAGTGCTTCATCTAATGCTTTAGTTCGTATGTCTAATACATCCCACCCTAACCTCAGCATTGATGATACGGTGTCCCCACCAGATACGAGCAATGTTTCGAAGGTGTTGATGTTCAAGTACCAACAATCTTCGTATATCCTTCACCAGCAGTGGCCATATCTTTGAGCCATACAGAAGAACTGATCTGACTGCTACAGCATACACTTGACCCTTGGTAGACAAGCCGATGTCATGCCGATGCTACAGATGACTCCGGTTAGCAAAAGCCAACAAGCCTTATGTATACGTGAAGACACTTCATCCGATATCCAAACTCTGGGTGAAATGCAGCTGCCCAGATAACAGAATTTGTGCACTTGGTCTTTGATTTCCCAAGATAATGAACGGTTTGGTGTTGGACCAACCCAATCTTGCAACATCACCTTGCACTTTGAAAGTGCAAAACTCATACCAAACATTGCTACGCGGTCCATCAAGCTGTTCCAAAAAGCTTACAAATTACCCGGATCTTCAATTAAAAAACTATATTGTCCGCACATTCAAGGTCTGACACTTTTCCACCCGGGAAATGTTCAATGCCACTATCCTCGCCTGACAAGAGGGTGATTTCTTGGACCATATAAATCATAAAGTTAAAGAGGAAAGGAGAAAGGAAACAACTCTGTTGTGCATCACTTTTGGGGTGAACTATAGTGAAGCATCACCGCAAGCTCGAAATCGGCTCTTGATGAACATGAATTTAATGATGGAAATGAATTTCTCTGGTGCACTCCTCAACAAGGAAAAGCATCAAAGAACTGTGCGATCAACCGAGTTGAACACCACTTTCAGATAAAGACAACTAGAGATGGCAGGCCTGTGGGAGATGTGCCATTTCGAAAAACAAAATGACGAAAAAACTTCAAAAAGTGTACGGCGGAAATGCAACAAAATTAGCGTTTTTTCTCTTTTTCTCTAGCTAACTGTCTGTTTTACTGTATTGTACGCCCCTTCCCCTATTTTTTGATCGTTTTTGTTGCGTTGGCGCCTCAAGCCGGTGTTTTTAATTTGTCGAAGAGTGAAGATCTAATCTACACTACCTCGATTAGGTCCCATCCCAGCTTCGTTCTCGCGAGGGCACTGTCCGTGAGCGTTGGCTAAGCGGCAGAGACTAATACCAACAAGCAGCTCAGATCCGATGCTAGCTAGACTTATTCGTTTGTGGTTTTCACCACGGCACAATCACCGATTCACACCAACTCTGTAACTTATTCCTTGTCCCATATCAAACCGAGGAGCTTTTTATACTCCAGAAAAAATGCCGAGCCACAGTCTCTGAAAAAAGATGGAGGCGACCCATCGGGGCTGGTAGCTTTTTTCGTCTAAAGTGGCTTATCTCACAGAAAACCTCCGCTTCTGGCGGAGGGCTGGTATCTACATCCAGAATGTCAATTATCGTGATACACATTGCACCTGTTGTAGATAAAGGCTAGTTAAACTTTTTCTCGAAATGCTCCGTTCAACGAACTGAACGGCGCTCCTGAGTCCGAATCAGTGAACCGTTTGCCTCTTTGATCAGTTCGCTAATACCTGGTTTTCATGCACGGGTATTTCTCACTAGACGGGAAGGTTGTAGCTGTTGCCAGTCGCTGCAGCTTTTCCATATCCATAAACTTCGCAATCCGCCATTGCTCACGGTCGTTTGTCAGGTACCGAACCAGTTGGCGTTTAAGGCATCTCCGTGCCTTATCACATCTGGAATCCGCAGGAATCGATCTGTGAGCAGGGGGGTGTCAGGTTTGTCTGTGTAATTTTTATGCGAGAAATATGTACTCGCTAGGAATAGTCCATGGTCGGGGAGTAGTTGAAAGAGTCGGCCACCGTTATCGGTTTGATCGGTTCGAACGCCAAAGTGACCTCCCATATGCCATTCCGTTTCGTCTAGGCCTCCATCTTGAGTACCGAAATCACCAGCAATATTCATTATGTTCATAGAGCGCACGCCGTGAAGTAGTTGAGACAAATCACGGTAGACTTCATATTTAGCCTCAAGAGAGCTACAGTCACTTGGGCATGCACAGGAACGACAAACAGGCATCGACGCTTCAGTCTGTTGCTGTTGGTGTGCACAGAACCATCCAACCAAACCGCATATAAGCAAACGCTGACCGGGATGTAGTCGAGCAGTGCACGCTCAGCCTTTATTCTCACAGCGACGATAACGCCAGCCTGACCACGAGCACTTGTCATCGAACGCCCGACACGCGAGGAGTAAAATGAAAAGCCGAGCTAGAGTCTGGGGTGTGAAATGTTGACGCTGAAGTTGGGCCTTTTATGGGTGGTCCGGAGACACAACACACGTCTACTTTAAAGAGCAAAAGAGTTAAAAGGTTTGAGTAAGATTAGCCTGTTGCCCCGTTTACAGACGCTGAACGCAGCCAAGTGAAGATAATACTTGGGTCTGCGAATCGATTCTCTACTTTTCCCTGTCTCCAAGTTAGTACCCTTACTATAGGTGACGATTTCTTGGTCACGACTTGTTGTGGCTTCGCGTATCCATTTATAACTGGGATGTGAAGGATGAAGAGCAGAGAGATAAGAAACGTTTCCCGAGGGACCGGTGAAAAGTTCTAAGCAAATCATAATTCGCAGCCGCCCACAGCGCAGAGGTGGTTTTCTTTGGGAACTCTAACCGCAGCCTTTGACTCAAAAATCTGACCCACAAAGCAGTCGGGTGTTAACCCAGCACGGAAACATGGTCGGAGAACCCGTGAAGGAACTTCTGGTTTGTCACGTGAGGCTTATTTGTTGCCAGCATTCTGTATTGTCTTCGCAGGTTCTTTGTTATCGATTCGCTTTTCGGGTTATCCTTGGCACCATGCACCCAATGAAGCAAGCGGAATATGAATGAAGTAGAATCCTTTGGGCTGAGGATTGCTTAACTTAGATGGGCCGTAGCTTCTTAATGAAGCGTGATGGCTTCTCCCACCGTCGACAGAAACCCCAGGTACTTCGCCTCTACGTCGATCCAGTGACTAGTGAAGCGGTAAGCTGTTTCTCCCAGTGTTTATTCGCTGGAGTGTCCTCTAAAAGAGTTGTGAGCAGAACCAAGTGTTGCCCATCAACAGTTTCAGAGACTGGACTTTGTTTGGCTTCTACTCATTGACCTGTGAGGCACGATTGTATTTCTGACTTAAGGAAGTCATCCTATATAGTACTTTGGGCCATATACGCGCGCAAGCCATCACATCACGCCGAAATGCGGTCTCGTTGTGATAGACCTTATGTGAGGGCATGGAACTGGGTAAAATGATGGACAGCAGAAATACTGTATTAGTGAAATTCCATAAGCCGCATAAAACAGACTTCCATACTAAAATAACTGCAGGCTGCATTTATTTTCACTTTTTGCATTCGCGACAGCTGCTCGTCGATTATCTGTTTTCTCTATCTTGCAAGATATCTCAACAACTCAACACTGGTAACCGATGAACTTAAAAAAGCTGTCCTAACCCTTTTTGCTATCTTTACCATGTTATCGCCGTTTGAACTAAGTATTTATCTGATTCTTTTCAATTATCTGAATGGTCAATACGTATACCCAACGAATAATGTGCCGATGAGCGTGGTGTGTGGAAAACGCATCCCTTGAGATAAATGAGGTCATTTTCGACTTAACTTAAAACGTTTGTGGTATTATTTTAAGCGTATTATCCACCTTTTTGAACCTTTTTCGTTCTACCGTTTTACTAACTAGGCTTGCTGGTCTGAGATACAATTCGAGTACCAGCGTGAAATAAATCGCACAAGTAATCCGCATGTTCCAAACACACGCATGGACATCACTCACACGAGTGACAGTAGAAACAATTGGTACAACCTTTGACTTGTGCACAGGCGTACGAATTTCGAAGGTTTCATAAATCAAAGCTCAGTAAAGACCGATAATGAAACAAGCCTTTCCCTGTATACTTCGAAGGGAAAAGACCGGTCAAAATATTTTCGGTCATCTTCCTGCTCCGGTCATTTCTCAACGGTCACGCTCTTTACCCAGAAAAAATTGTCATTGTTGTATTAGCAACAGAAAAAGTGGAAGATGGAAAAAAAACAAATAGGGAGCTGGTGAAAAACTTTCAAAGAAGGTAGACTTGTTCAGGACACTGGTGCTGTAGAGAACGGAATATACGTATCCAAACGGTCTGTGTTACTAACGCATGAGAAGTGTAAAAAATGGAACTCATGTCCTTTTAACAAAACAAGACTGATCAAATAAGAAGAGTAAACTAATTGTGCAACAAGATAATAAGGAAGTTGATAAGTTGCAACATATGTTTAAAACAAAGACACTGGGACGTTTCAACTAGTGGGCAGAGACTGGGATGCACGATGTGTTCAAGTGTTCAAGATAGGCTAAAAAGAATACAACTTTTTCATACGATTTGAAACGACCCTATATAGAGAGATAACTCTGTACTTCTGGAGACAAGCCAATTCAACAACCGTTCATGGAGTCGCAAGTTACTCCTGATAAGGGAACGGAAAGCTAAAACGCATGATCCCATGACCGGTTGGAAAATTTAATTGAGTTTAGCCGCAAAACGGCTCCAATGAATGCAGCTGATTTAGTGCAAAAGTCACTGAATCACTGAAAATACAGAATAGGTCCCATGAGCATGCGATTCATCCATCCCAATGCATTTCAATTCACTCGAACTGTATGATGAGTGAAAACTGACGTGTTTCACAGATTATCGTCTTGAGGGCTGAATTAGGGCACGGCAGTTCTACCTTGGCAGAAGGAAACTATGAGATTACAGAAATTTTAATGCAGCGTGTCTGGTTTCATCGCTTTCATTGACAGAAATGATAGATGGTCAAAGTCGTGAAGCCCACTTCTAAACAGATGAATATTCGACTACTCTTTCACCCAATTAGACATTCCTCGTGAGAACGTCATCCCTCAAGAGAGAGCAGATTACAGGAACAAGTAAGCACGTTAGTTCCTTTCCGTGTGGGATCGGTATCCCAAAGACATCCAATTGCACGGATAATGTTAGAAGCAAGCGTTTCCAATCTGTATTAACATAACTATTATTATTAGTAGGATCACCGCACGGCGAATGAGCGGTCCGGAAATCAGGACTGGGATGGAGGGAAATTAGACCGAATAACAGCCTCATAATTGCTATTATTCTGCGTGTGCGATCGCATGTGTATGTGTGTGTTGATCTTTTGCGTTTGTCAACCAAGGGACAACTTGGTCAGCAACTGTACCCGGATAATTGCCTCACACACCAGACCGATTCGCATCCCAGACCATCAGTCGATGGTCCAGGCACATACGAACACACTACGGAGCATGATAAGTTCTCAAAGAACTGTTGATTGAAGAGCGACTAGTAATGGTCGCAGTGTATGCAAGCCTTGTGTGTGTGTGTGTGTATGAGAGAGAGAGAGAGAGAGAGAGAGAGAGAGAGAGAGAGAGAGAGAGAAAGGAACGCGAACGCGTTTTCCATGCTCACAGATCACGACGATTGGGCTCAATCAATGTTCATTTTTTGAATAGCAGCCTCTTGGACACGCGTGTACACAATAATGCAAAGAGTGATAATGGATGTCAACTATATCATAAATGCACATTCGACTGGGTCGTATAATATTTCCTTTTATGAAGACGGGTAGAACTGGGAGGGCCAGAACATGGACTAAATTGATCAAGAAAATTTTGGTTAGAAAATCCTAGAGGGGCGCAGTTTTAGTAGCTGTTTATTTTCAGAGAGCAACTAGTCACACAATTGCGGTCTGTCCCTTCAATCCAAATAAGCCACACGGAGAATTTTTTACCAATAATAGCCATACAACTGAAGGACTGAAAACGCAAAATCAAAAATCAATCCAGAATGAAATATTAGAGGGATAAGAATATTTTCTTTGATAAAACAGCACATGAATGTAGAATCAAAACATTGGATTTCGGAGTTCTTAAGTGATCCGATCACGATTAACAGGAAATGTGATTTTCATTGTTAAAGTAAGTTAGTTCTTCACGCAGTGTGAACGTTCAACTCGTCACTGAAAACCATGGAGGCAAAGTATAGCTGTTTCATACTTGTTAGGAATCAGCACGCCATATCATGTAATGCATAAGTTCAATAAGACACCGAGAGCCAGCCCGGAGAGCCTGGTAATTGGATGTTCGACTCATACTCGTTCAACCAGGATTCCAGTCCCATTAGGGGCTCGGTGGATATGCATTGCTGATGATTCCTAACAAGGATGAAACAGTTGTACAATGCTTCCATGCTATTCAATGGTGAGTTGGACGTCCAAACTGTACGTTGAATTATACTGTGTAAAATTTTTATCTTTTACTATTACCACCCATAACCAGTTGAACTTTTTCCTACCACGTGTGGCGCAATCACTGAAAAACAATGACAGGAACAGGACAACCTTCCTAGCCTAATATAACTAACATTAGCAACCGAGTGGTTTGTATCACAAACACGGCAGGTTGAGTTGAAGGAAGCACGTCCACGAGCGGCATATTTGATACAATACAACGTTTTAAAAACATTATCCAAAACAAGCCGCTTGGCAAAACGTGCAAGTTTCCGCATAACAGTGACGATGACCGAAGAGAACGAGTGAAGACACGCAACAGTGAGTACTAACACAACACTGCATCGTAATTGCTTTCACCGAAATTCACAGACTACAGGAATTTGGATAGGCGTGCATGATACAAAATGATGGGATCAGATAGGAACCCAGAATGAGTGAATGAATGGCGGATTCAACATTTCTGACGAGCAGTCAGCGCTTACCTCATCCGTGGGGTCGTAGTATTGCTCCAAATAGGGATGAGCTAGTGCATCTTCTACTTTTATCCGACGGGATGGCACAAAACACAGAAGTTTATCCAGTAAATCCAGAGCTAATAGAAACAACAATAGTCAAACAAAGAGAAACCAGTTAGAGATGTGGGGGGAGGGGAGAATGGAACTCCTGTTCTACTGAACTAACAGAATGAACTTCTCATCGGTGTTCCGGAAATCGGATAAAACGATTGAAGCAATGAAATTTTAGAAGTCGGAAGATAAGTCAAGAAAACTGCAGGGAACGTTCTGTGTAAATTTGCTCAGTTTGTCAACAGAACCGGTAAAATCGAAATTGGGTTTATTAAGAGTAGCCTAGACCTTAAACAACACCGAGCTTAGTTATCTTAAATTATAGGATCAAGTACTCCTTTACCAACTTTTCAAACTTGTGTCAAGTTGTCGGGAAGAATTGTGAGAGATTCAGATTCACAGAATTTTCAGACGAAACCAATGGAGCCTTACCCACGGCATCAGTTTCACAATGCAAAGCATCACATATAGCCGGTGTAACAATCCGTCGGGATCTACAAAAAATCCATTGCCCATGAAAGTTTTTGTGTTATATCATTGACCCTTTTTGGGGATGTAAAACGGAGTACGTGAGGCCTGGATAATCATCCCTCGGGGTGCACAGCGTATCTAACTGGATTGACTTGACTATAATGGGCATAGCTGGATTGTGTTCTACAAATCAACACAACGTGAGCGAGTACATTTGTGACGCAGCCGAAACGAAACGAAAATATCATCTCATTAGTGAGTTGGAGACAAATGAGCAGAGGCACATTCGTCTCCTTCCATGGACGCAGACAACTACCTTAATTGGGCTCCTAATTTTAATGAATACGGGACTGGGTGGGGAAAACGTTTGAGACAGACAAAAGTGGGTGTGGGGAAAATCAGACAACTTGAATAAGTGAACATAATGGACAAGAGAGAACGATCAGATATATAAAAGAAGCTTTTGCGAATCTAACAAGAGAAGAAAATCTGCGGAGCAAACTGCACAGCTAATGGAATACTGCAATCAACGAGCATGCATTATACAAATATGCATTTTAATTTGAAAAGAACTTTCATGACATGATCAGTTAATAAAACTCAGTGCGGCGAAGGCGGAAGAAAATGGGATTAACAAATATTCGCAAATGTTTCCAAGTGGGTCTAGGAACAGACTGAAGAAATCTCATAAAACCAAATGTTTTAAAATGATTCACAAAATAAAAAATGCTAATAAACTTGACTGCTGCTCGTGGACAGCTAAAATTTGAAAACAAGCGGTGAAAAAGGATGGAAACAGAAAAGTAATCCAACTGAAAATCAGAGACATTGAATAGATCAAGTCAGGGCCTAGACACGAGTAGGCGATTTACTGTTAAGTCACCAGTTGACACCACTAATGGGAAATAGTACACTCGCATTTATTCCTTGACATTGCGGCACTTTCAGGCACAATATCTCAGGGTGAGGGGTATTCGCACCTAATTAGTACATACCAGGTGGGGAATGGGACCGACGGCGACGGTGGCCCGTTGATTCGGACCCGAGGCAGAGGAGTTTCAAGTCCCCCATGCTGATCGGTTGACCACCGCTGGCCTGTGCCGGTCGTCTGCTCGCAACATACAGTCCGATTGATGGTTGTTTTTCACAGTCTGCAACCGTGTTTCGATTTCATCCACTTCTTTTTCCACCCATTCCAAAGCTGATCGCTCAGTGCAACATCGCACAGTTGAGTTTTTCTACTCTGGCTGTTACGAACTGCACACATGATTGTGCGCATTCACCCATACATATTTGTCCCTGTCTGTCTGCTTTATTGTACCTCAGATACATCACTTGTTATTATACAGATCGAGCATTACACCGGTGGTGGTCGAGTGGTTAAGAGCATTTGATTACAACCTCGGAGGTCGGAGGTTTGAATCCACACCATCACTGGTTACTTTGATGGTAGACGGTAATTCATTGTCGCCGGTCTGTTATCGCACCTGAACTATTGGGACCGTGTGGGGTTCTCAACTCCAAGTCTCAGGGTCTGGCTGCTGGTTATCACTAATACTGCAGCGGGCCTTCATGGCTATGGCTTATATACTCCTTCCACTGCATTCATGCAAAAACATATAATTTAGAAAAATACGTGAAGGCTGGGAAGGTTTTGCATACGTTCCACCTAGTTGCCAGCGGAATTTTTCGACCGAAAGCAGGGAGCAACATGCTTGTCAAGATCTGCACGAAAAACGTTAGTGACAGGACACAAGGTAATCCATTACCCGTTCTAAAATACACACACACACATACACACACACACACACACACACACACACACACACACAAATGTGTTCATCATGCACTACCAACAGTTGGAAGTTGCACTGCGGTGAGTCCGGATAGTATAATAAATGTAAACTGTTGCTTGCACACAATATATATATATATATATATATATATATATATATATATATATATTTATATTTATATTTATATACATGATCAAGCACGTTGTAAATCGACAGTGAGTTAGAAACGCCAAACTAGTTTTATCTCTTTTGAGATAACGTTTTGAGTACTGACAGTTTGATTCAATCGCCACGCATAAAAGGATGAGGGGTTGACACTTCACCGTGGTTCACTCGCGATTTATCACCTTATTGACGGTCATTAGACTTGATCACACTTTATAGGTAAAAAAAACTCCGAATTCTACATACTGTAGTGTCAATGTATCAGTTGTAAAATTTGAACTCGGGTATTTTAAGCAAAATTCAGTAGTGAGATGCTTATGTGCAATTAATAGCGTTAAAACTCGCGGGACGCTAAATCAATTCCCCAGGTTTTATTTTAGTTTGCTTCAATAATACCGTATTTGAATAGTACATTGGAATTATGTTTTGACATCCTATCAGCATCTAACATTTCAGTATGGATAAATAGACCGTTTATATTCATTGTAACACCGCATTTTCTGGAGAGCCCCTGAACAACCAGTTTCCTTTCTTTGATGGCTTTTTTGATAAACAGTCTGCCCCGGCGAAAACGTTCAATGTGAAACTAGTCTTTTTCACGGAAGTCATATTCTCTGCACACAGGGAAAAGTTTTCTTTGTTAGCAGTTAGATGTGTGTTATTACATCTAGGGAACAACGTGAAATGACTGAATGCTAATTCAGCTGTTTTGGGGCGAATGTTACACAGCTTCGGTATCAATTTTGTTTTGCGGAATTATGTTGAGTTGATTTGTTCATTCTAGAAACAACGATCTAAGCTGTTTGTAAATCGATGGTCACTGTGTGAACAATGCACTGGCCGACAATACTATAGACTGTAGGCATAACTTTCTCCTCTTTCACGGTAATTTTCGACCTAATATGGATGATTTTGTTGTCGCGGTGTGAATCGGGGTTTATTTCTTTGTCCATATCAAATATCACAATGTACAACGGTTTTTTGTGAGCTGATTATCATGGAATGATTCGTTATAAAGTATAAAAGCCTTGCTCGGATCGCACCAAGCTTGTCCACGAAATTGCTAAACTTTTATCGGAAATCAGAACCAAGTCAATCCGATACAGAATCGCACAGTTTGAGATGCCCCACATACGTGCACTATATCGTTCGATTGTACAAAGGAATACGAGCGTACCGGGAGATGGGAGTGACACTCTATCAGAATTTAGATGCCCGCTTTGATTTGCCACCCAGTAGTTTGTTGTATCACATTAACAGTGTTCGCAAAACACAATCCGCAGCTGTCAACTGATCCGGGGTCGATTATCAAATCTTGGACAAGTGGATCAATTCTGGTTCCTAATACGGAGAAACCGAAGAGGGACGAAACAGATTAAGCAGTACACCCAAATAACATCAATCTCTATTCTCCCATCGATCGAGTGCACTTTGGTCGAGTATGAACTTATCCCAACCCCTTGATTCATTCGTGTTTATTTGGATTCCACATGTACGGTTGTTTCATCGGGTCTGATCAGAATTGTCAGTGGTGCGCATTCATTCATTTTCAAGTGGTGCTCAAACCCGTAGTTCAAGATTGTGAATGCTGACTTGAAGCAAGCGATCCAGAAGGACTGCTTAGCGGGTCTGGGCATCACAATTCTGCATTTCAAGTTTGATACTCAATTTTCATCTTGATATCCACCGCAACATACTTTACAAAACGATAACGCAACGAATATAGTTCACTAACAATGTCGACAACGCTGACCACCGAATACGAGTCTCGGTGTGAATGCACTAAAATACCCAACAATCAATGTGCGAATAGAACTATTGCCTAGATCCATACCTATCCGCAGTCCCAGTCAACTGAGAAGTCACTTTTCCTGAGGTATCAACCTTTTAAACAACACTGAAAGATATGGATTGAAAATATACAGCTGTTCAGTTCGATTTGTTAGAAAGCATGATTACTTTAAAATTCCCCGAAGTTCAGATGAGCATCAAACTTGAAATGCAGAATTGTGAAGAGGAGAAAGTTATGCCTACAGTCTATAGTATTGTCGGCCAGTGCATTGTTCACACAGTGACCATCGATTTACAAACAGCTTAGATCGTTGTTTCTAGAATGAACAAATCAACTCAACATAATTCCGCAAAACAAAATTGATACCGAAGCTGTGTAACATTCGCCCCAAAACAGCTGAATTAGCATTCAGTCATTTCACGTTGTTCCCTAGATGTAATAACACACATCTAACTGCTAACAAAGAAAACTTTTCCCTGTGTGCAGAGAATATGACTTCCGTGAAAAGGACTAGTTTCACACTGAACGTTTTCGCCGGGGCAGACTGTTTATCAAAAAAGCCATCAAAGAAAGGAAACTGGTTGTTCAGGGGCTCTCCAGAAAATGCGGTGTTACAATGAATATAAACGGTCTATTTATCCATACTGAAATGTTAGATGCTGATAGGATGTCAAAACATAATTCCAATGTACTATTCAAATACGGTATTATTGAAGCAAACTAAAATAAAACCTGGGGAATTGATTTAGCGTCCCGCGAGTTTTAACGCTATTAATTGCACATAAGCATCTCACTACTGAATTTTGCTTAAAATACCCGAGTTCAAATTTTACAACTGATACATTGACACTACAGTATGTAGAATTCGGAGTTTTTTTTACCTATAAAGTGTGATCAAGTCTAATGACCGTCAATAAGGTGATAAATCGCGAGTGAACCACGGTGAAGTGTCAACCCCTCATCCTTTTATGCGTGGCGATTGAATCAAACTGTCAGTACTCAAAACGTTATCTCAAAAGAGATAAAACTAGTTTGGCGTTTCTAACTCACTGTCCATTTACAACGTGCTTGATCATGTATATATATATATATATATATATATATATATATATATATATATATATATATTGTGTGCAAGCAACAGTTTACATTTATTATACTATCCGGACTCACCGCAGTGCAACTTCCAACTGTTGGTAGTGCATGATGAACACATTTGTGTGTGTGTGTGTGTGTGTGTGTGTGTATTTTAGAACGGGTAATGGATTACCTTGTGTCCTGTCACTAACGTTTTTCGTGCAGATCTTGACAAGCATGTTGCTCCCTGCTTTCGGTCGAAAAATTCCGCTGGCAACTAGGTGGAACGTATGCAAAACCTTCCCAGCCTTCACGTATTTTTCTAAATTATATGTTTTTGCATGAATGCAGTGGAAGGAGTATATAAGCCATAGCCATGAAGGCCCGCTGCAGCATTAGTGATAACCAGCAGCCAGACCCTGAGACTTGGAGTTGAGAACCCCACACGGTCCCAATAGTTCAGGTGCGATAACAGACCGGCGACAATGAATTACCGTCTACCATCAAAGTAACCAGTGATGGTGTGGATTCAAACCTCCGACCTCCGAGGTTGTAATCAAATGCTCTTAACCACTCGACCACCACCGGTGTAATGCTCGATCTGTATAATAACAAGTGATGTATCTGAGGTACAATAAAGCAGACAGACAGGGACAAATATGTATGGGTGAATGCGCACAATCATGTGTGCAGTTCGTAACAGCCAGAGTAGAAAAACTCAACTGTGCGATGTTGCACTGAGCGATCAGCTTTGGAATGGGTGGAAAAAGAAGTGGATGAAATCGAAACACGGTTGCAGACTGTGAAAAACAACCATCAATCGGACTGTATGTTGCGAGCAGACGACCGGCACAGGCCAGCGGTGGTCAACCGATCAGCATGGGGGACTTGAAACTCCTCTGCCTCGGGTCCGAATCAACGGGCCACCGTCGCCGTCGGTCCCATTCCCCACCTGGTATGTACTAATTAGGTGCGAATACCCCTCACCCTGAGATATTGTGCCATGGTTTTAAAATGAGAAGAAGTAAACAAAAGAATGATGGATGTGGTGTCCCGATAGCTTCTACGTGTATTCCTTCACGGAGCTGCTCACGTTCAAACAGAAGGCACAGAACAGTGCGGTTAGAAAGGGGAAAATTATGCACTGTGCACTTCGATTGACGGTTACGGGAGGAACGTTATGTATAGGTCTTCCCTCTTATCACGAAGAACGGGTGTAAACGATGCCCCATTAAAAGGTATTACTATTCGCGATGAATTCGTGAACGTTTCTGGTGAAATAATGAAAGAGGAGTTGACTGTCTGCAAGGTTCAGTGTTTGTATTTGTGAAATTTATGGGGATATTTGAATAACCATATATATCGACGGGGCCATTGGACCGATAGGAATGACAGTGGTCAGATTCACAACGTTTTATTTGAAATATGAATTTCATATCTAGAGGCAAGCTTTCTAAACGCATATAAATGTGTGCGCGCATTTTCGCTTGCACACTGACTATGTCACCTAAGCTGGTGATTAAACGGTTGCGACCTGAACACCAAGCTCAGCGGTCCCTATCTTTTGAAAATGATTCATGGTATTCTCGACGGTCAAGCCTGCCTTTATTGCATAATAATAATAGTGCCATTGAAACAACCCGGATGGATCGATGAAGTCAAAAATTTAGGACGGCCTATGTGTAAAATACTTCGCACAATTACCGACTCCACACACTGCATTGATCACTTTTTGATACAGATAAAACACAAGAATACGGGAGTTACAATCTTACAGTCGCAATTTGGTATTTGAAAAGGAAAAAAGAATTTTAAAGAAGGACAAGATTTTGTTTGTATGACTCAAGAGATATCTTTGGTTACACCTTACATTTATTCAAACAGAAGAATGTTTTTAGGCCATCCAAATTCGAACACGGTGAAGTTTTTGCCCACAAAAAGGAAAACCCACGACATCGCGCGGTTCAAATGTTAAAACAAGCTGTTCACGTGACAAGGGTTTGAAGACAGGCACGGGCTAATGTTACACAACGAGAATCAAAATAAGTGTGCAGGTCATAGCAAATAAAAAAAGTTCCCTTCTGTTTCCATCAAAAGCATTTGGATAGTTTTTAAAAGTTTCAATGAATTATTTCAGCAAAAGAGGTTGGGGATCGCGACAGTCTGTTAACCACGCGTCACTAGTTTCCATTCTGTCATACTCCTTTATATGTTCTAACAACAGCAGCCACTTACTTAAGCAATAAGAATGTAACATTGTGAACAAACTTGAATCTGACGGACTTAGATAATCGGTCCACATGAGCCAAAACACGGAGACCGGAGTAACTGGAACGAAGTTTGTGATTACGCACAAGTGCTTCTACATTTTGGCAATCAACCACTACTAAACAGTATAACTGACTTGAACAAGTAATACTGGTGTGTTAAAGAACGGTAAGAACGTCATTCTCAAGTGTGGAGGTTTTGGTACGGCAAACTAATGACATTTGAGGAAAAACAGAAAGACTCTATACAATTTTCCGCATTGTCTCGGAATAAAATCAAAATTGTTCGGAATTGGGTCAAAATTATTCAGAATCAGGTTAAAATCACCCGGAATTGGGTCAGAATTATTCGGAAATGCCACCCAGTTGGCTGTCTGAGTTCCCCTCATGATCGGTCTGAGGCCCGGAGCACCAATCACCCTGACCCATTTTGCGCAGGTGGCCACACAGTGCGCTCGACGTCTGCGCATAACACGTAATAATGTGCGTCCACAATTATGCACATAGACTTGGCCGTGACGTGACCAGAGCCGAGAGGCTCAGTAATTACCATGTGACCGAAGCAGGTGATCGAGAGACGGTCATTAAGAGGACCAGTAGACAGAGGGAGGCTTCTCAGTCGGCCTTACACGTTCCACGTGGGCGAAGTAGACAAAACGGGTGGAAATACACTGCGGTCAAAGGCTGACCGCGAGGGTACCAATGGGAAACGCGGGCTGCGGTGCGGATCCAACGGGGTGAATGTATACGATTTTAATCAGTCTTCACCGTTGCCGCGTGGTGATAAAATACTATCGGGGCATACGAATAATGGATTTCTGCGCGGCCTGGTCTATGAACGGCAGTTAGGCAACACATCGAATGTCAAAGTGTACAGACTCGCACGTGCACCAGTTATGAACGTGTTTTTATGTATTTTGTGTTACCAACATCCACAAAAGCCGTAGCTACAGCGGCATTCCGTGGTCGATTCAGATCGGTATATGAACGCTAAACAACAGTGTCTATTATATATTTCTGGCTACAGAGAGTAGTATCAGTTGTATAAACTGGAATTCGATCGAAATGAGGTGATACCGGATTTCTAGGACCTATGTTCACTACCACTTTAGAAGACGAGGATAAGGTGTTGAACACCCACCACTGATAACAAGGAGGAGCGGAAGAAATTTTCAAGGGATGGTAAAGGATGTCTTGTGAAAATTAAAAGCGCAAACGACCACAGGTCAAGTAACTTCATTCCACGGAGTGCTATTGTGAACGGAACTCATATGGAGCTGTAAGGGTCACGCTGTAGACAGCCGTATTGGTGTTCGGTTAATGTGCGTGTGGGAACCCGCCGATTCACTTACGGAGCTGGATTCATGAAGTTCTCTGTGTTCTGGTAACTTCAGATCGAACCCGTGCAGACCAACCCTCCCACGGAAGTTCACTTCCTCTGAATACTATACTGAAAAACTATTCACTTCATAGGCGACGAATCTGAGGTGCCAAAACAGCATTTATTCATCACACATATTGCAATTCGGTTCAGTTTATGGGGATGGATTCAGTCTTTCTTGAGTGATGCGGTTTGATTTTGATTTAGTACCTTTAGCGATATAATAAACGTGGACTAGAAACGAATAACCTTGAACCAATAACTAACTGTGACAATAAAAAATAAAGCTGAGATCATAATAATCCATCGATTTGTTTCTGTCTCCTAGCACATAGGTTTTTCGAGATCCGCATTCCGTTTAAACCATAAATAAGTGGATCGTAAATGCGGTAAGCATACAAGACCATATATTTCTCTCTTTTCATGCATTCCGGCAATTAGAGCATTACTCGATGGGTGATATGCTAAGGAGTGATTTTGTCTGATTACTCTCGAACTCAGTAGTAATAAAAAGGTCGGTTTTGTGAGGATATAATGATCTCGACTTGCAAACAGAATCGAATAACCTTTTGCGCTTCGTGTGATCGTTGATCTTTTACAGAGGACGACAAGGTAGGCTGTCATCACCTGACCGATTTATGATATAATGTTGGTGAGAATAATGCAGACGTTGTTGACATATTGTTTAACATTATTCCGCCCGAAGGAGAGACGAGATACGAAATAGAAGGCGACCGTTCGGTCTATCCTTACTTTTTCATGGTTTTAATCAATACGGTTTTCGTAGATCGAAAATAATTCCATCCTTCTCCCATGTAACATACAGAACTAGGTTCTAAACCATTCAGCCAAATGTACAAACAGATATGACTACTTCTTAAAAAACTCACTGAACTCATATGTATGCACGACAGAATACGTAAGACGACGTCAAAACCATGAAAAGTTTTTCCATCCAATTGTCAATGAGATCGATTCACAGCAACTTAGTTGGACTGTTTATTTAAAAAAATACTACTAAGATCAATTTTTTGTGTGCAACCATTAACTGAAATCCAAAATATTATTACCAGATGAAATGAAAAGAGAAGCGAGCCGGATATAGTCTGATTAAATCAGGAGTACTATACCTGAACCCTTGTCCACTTTCGATATAATAATGTCACTATTCTTTTGCAATTCCCTCAGACGTTTTGTATGTCTAGGATTCGTTTCACCGAGCATTTTCACTTCTTCGTATACTTTTTTGTGGATTATAATTTGCAAAAAAAAATCGAATCAAACAAGGGGCCAGAGAATACTATAAATGTAACGGTAAATCAGTATTTTGTGTGAAATTCCCACGCAGTTTCCTTTTCTCGCTCACGTGACTCCGATCAGCTCGTTAACCGGACCTTCCCAGCCAATTCAACCTTTACGTCTTCTCTTTTTTTCACATGTTGAACCCGGTTACCTTGCCTCGGTTCGCCTGCCGTCTTCCTATGAGTGTACTTTCACAGCAGACAAATTTTCCATTGCGATCAATCCAGGGGCCTACGACCTTCAAGTTTTGTGCGTCATATGAGCCCGACCTTGTGTCATGCTTGCCTCCGTTCTTTGTTCGCCTTCTCACTCGCACCGCACGGGTGACCTTTGTACTTTCCTTCCAGGCTGGAGATCACACCACGCCCGCGTGACGGTCTAGGTCAAGCGTGTGTGCGACTCTCTTGGTCCTGGTCTGATCTAATTTCATGGTCATATCTGTCTCTCCGTCTCATGAAAGCTTCACACTCTTTCCCTGATTGGTCGATTGTTCTTCCTATAAAACATGGATTTCACCCTATTCTGATGAGTCGGTCCCGTATTGCTCGGCATACGTTTCCCGACAGACCCTTCCGACGATTTGAAGTCCAGTCCCGGACCATTGTGATTGGATTGCCCTACAAACTGAGGTATGTTGCTCGAAATTGCAATGATTGTTCTCTGAAGTACACGTAGTTCACCGACTCACCTTGTTCGATTTGGGTTTCGGGTTCGTGTTCTACGAGTCACTCATTCACGGGACAGCGGTTCAGTTACAATAAATCAGCATAAAGTTTTCACGTAGTGGCCATTTGGTTTCCTCATGTATTCGAAAGGGAGCTTGTGGAAAACTTGGTCTATTTTCTGCTATTGTAGGACGTTTGGTGGTAATATACTTGGTAACACACACGCCTTCGAGATGGGAGGGCCCGGGTTCAAACCCTGGGTGTGGCGGAGGATATGCACCACTGATGAGCTCTAACAAGAGCGAAACTCGAGTCTGGTGCTTCCGAGTGCAGGTTGGTCGGATGACCTGAGGTTTGCGCGTGAAACGTGGAGTCCAAAAGGACAGTCAATCAAACGATAATATACTTGTGTCGAAAAACGGGGACAACACACGACGTTGGTAGATACTCAGGGGCCGATAGTAGTCCAGCGATATTTACAGTCAGCTCTGGTGGTCGAGTGGTTCATAGCGTATACCTACCACATCATAAATCAAAAATCCACATCCTGCCACTGCCGCTAACTTCAGTGGTAGACCGCAACACAACATCACCTGGCTTGACAGCACACCTGACTAATTGCAACCGTAAGTATTTATCCACTCCGAATCTCAGTGTCAGCAAACCGGCTATCCCTAAAATTGCAGTGGGCCTCTTAGGCTATGGGATATTCTCCTACCACTGCACTCATGGTAAGGCATGTGATAAAATATTCATCACCTCTGAGGTACGGGACTCACAGCCGACTAACAAGCATTAGTCAGAAAGGGTGGCATGCTCTCGCCCGACTATGAAATCATCCATATTTCACTGTCCTAGATCTGCTTGTCTGTTATCGGTGATGGGAAAATGGGACATATCCCGTCCAACAAGCTCGCGTGTGAATGTCTTAAAAAATGCAAGATTGACACTATTCAGTATGGTATATTATGTGAAAAAGATAGTGGACCACGGAATTGGCTGAGACCGTTCATTCATTTGTTCGCTGGCAGATCACCACAGTTACCTGTCGTTACCGAGACTTTTAAACGATACTTTGCTCCTCATTCGCATACACCAAAACGTGAGGAAAAACTGTGGATGAATCTCGAAATAGCCATTGGAAGATCGGTTATCCAGAAACGAGACGAAGTAGATGGTATCAAACTAACAGAGATTTTGTGGTTTTTCAGGTTTTGAGCAGATTAGCAAGGTTGCGAGTTAATTGATGGTTGTCAAACACACTGGAACGCCAGAATCTACAGTTCTTTCCGTCATTTAATGGCCACTGGCGACCACATGTGCCTCAGACAGAATCCACTGGCTGAATACTCGTATGTGATTGCATCATGAAATTTCAGAAACCTCCGACGACCTTTGAGTGGTCTCAGTTCAGCTAACGAAAAATGCGATATATTAGAGTATAAGCAACGGTCACGCAGAAAGGGGGGGGGGGAATGCTATTGGGACATGGGACTCTAATTATTCAAATCATGTCAAGGATACCCAAAATCTCCTAGAAACAATCCAAAAGTAACCAGCACTGAGATTTATCTACTGGCTATAGAGGTGTAGAAGACAAACTTCACATCGTAGCTATCAAAACGCGTATCTCAACCATATACATGAGTACCACCACAAACCGCAAGCCTCTCATATTTGTCATAGAAATGTGTCAGAAAAATTTCATATATTTTTTTAAGGACAACGTTCGAAGGCAAATTGATTCCAATGTTCTTTACAGTAGTGGCAGATCCGCCAAGCTAGATTTTCCTTCCTTCTACAGACAATTAACTGATCGTATGATCTAAGATTACGACACGTTCTGCTGTAGACAGGCAATCAAATAACAGGTACTAGTCACCAAGCAACTCTGTGGTATTTGTCAACACCAAAAACAATGTTCACACTCAGTTCCATCACCTCCCAGGTGAAGTGCAGTTTCCACTCACAGATGACATAAAATCAATAGAATTTTTTTCCAAGTCAAAGCTATTTATCAATGCATGAAAACCTTTGCATTATGAGCTAGCACACTAATCCCTTTTTTGAGAACTATGAACGGCGAAATAGGGACGGATTTAGAAGTGTAATAGGATTGATTACGAAAAAGGAACTTTCTCAATGTACTATCAAGCAAAAAAATAAACACTGATGCTAAACATCGAAACAATAACAACAACCGGACGACCAAACATCATCGTTACCACAATTTGTGCCTACTTTGAATCAAGTGAAGACCGCGCATCCATTTCCGAAGAACAAAAAGGAGAGGAGTTTTACGCGAGATAGTGATAAAAACAGGGCATTGGAAAGTATAGCATTCGTAACCAACAACTGACGTCCCCATATCACTTTGTTTGCCAAAACGTCTGGCTTAAAATGACACCAACAAAAAGCTTGACGAATCCGCGAACTTGGTAGTCATATACTCCTGCTTAATTGCTATGAAAAACGTTGACAATCATGATATCTAATAGGTGTGCATTATTCTGTTCGATCTTAAAGAACCAATCAATAGAGACTGTTACAAGCAGTAGGACATGAAAACGATTTCCGTGAGTGGTGCAATAATGAGCTTTCAGGTGACTCTGGTAAACTGAATTGCGGTAAAAATACAATAACTGTTCTTTAATATTAATTTTTGACCTTAACTAACCTTTCGGGTTCGCGTAAGGATACAGCTGTGACCAGGGTATTTTGGGTTTGAACGGGAGCTGTTCCAGATAGTCTCGGGCCTGAATAAAAATGGTAAAAAAGACAAAAAAATAGAGGGTATCCTTAAAGTGGTACAGTGCTGTGAAGTAATTACTGAATGCAGATCTATTCATATGGAAAATTTCATCCTTGCGTTACACGCAACGAGTGATGACCATATGTGCGAGTGTCCACGGAGTAATTCGCTTAGCGCAAACAGGCAGTAAGCACAGAGTGTGGTGCACGATGATTTACCATGTTGTTGTGTCGACACTCCACAGACCACCGAAAAAAGCCGTGGAGACACAGATGTATCATCTAGCTTGTTAACACCAATTGGTATTGGACAACTTATCGAGTCAAAGCAGCATCTCGAAACCGGTGTGCATGAGATCTGGGTGTGGTGATGAACAGAAGGATCCAAATTATTCCAGTAATGTTCGGCGGAAACAATTGAGACCAGGAAGAAGCTTCTAAAACAGAGCTACCATGTCACGTATGGAGTCGAAGATTTTTTGTCAGTCTATAAAGTCATAGTGAGGCTGCACTTGGAGTGTTGCGTGCAAGTCTGGACAGTGTACTGCCCGGAGAACATGTATTTCCTAGAAAAAGTACAAAGACTAGATGGTGACTGGTCAAGGGGCGAATATATGTGCAGAGCGTCTTTGAGTCGTAGATCTGTTTTCGTTGAGACAGCGGTACTCGCTCGGAGACTTGATAGGAACATCTAAGGTAATAAAGTGACTGTCAGATATAGACAGAGATGGGCTTTTCTCTCCTATCCTACAGAGACGCAACGGGTCACTGTCTTAGACTGTAAGGAGGACATGGAAGGCTCCGGCTTCGGGAAATTTACTTCACTAACAGAGTTGTCCTTTTGGGACAAGTTCCTGGAGGAGGACTTCAATACTAAAACACTGAAGGTGTTTGAAAAAGCAGTCCCCAATGTCCTATGCAAAATGAATTGAACTGAACATCAACAGTATACGATAAAGCCTCAATCCGTCACTAGCTTTGAACGTCACCAGCTGGTTATTTACATAGCCACGGACTCTCATGATAGTCGCCTTCAGTAGACCTTTGCGCGTGAAGTAGTCCCTGACAATTTGCGTTGAATATTATCAACTTAAAATTCCATCATGATTCGGAGTAGGATTTTCATTGCTATAATAATAAAACGAGCTGTGGATGAGTCAGTGGGTCACTGATGCTTTAAGGTAGGTTTAAAACTACGAATGTTGTTGAAAGGGATTCTTTTCTAAAACTATTGGTGATTGGGTACTCTTGATGAATTGCAACAGATGGTGATAAACCGTACCGGATATAATGAACCAATATTGATTTTATTTGTCCTGAAAACCAGGGATTGCGAATCAACAAACGACCTAGGATTATCCCACAACAGACAAAACAGCAGAAACATGGAGACAGATGTTTGTTGACAACTGGAAACGATAAGTTAGTTGGGGTTTTGGTGGGTCTTATACGGTATAAATTCCCAAAAGAGTAGATTCTTATGTGAGAAGAATTACGAGTGTGAACACAGCTACTTAACAGAAAAACCAAGGATTCCCAAGAGAGAAAAAAACAAAAGGGATCGGGATGGCGTATTTGCTGAACAAATGTATTTTGAAAGTGTTGGAAACAGTGTTCATTCTGAGACGAATTACCCACCTTATAGTTACTAATTGATTCAAGGTCCTCTTTGCACGGAGATCCAAGAACTTCCAAAATTAAATTCAGCTGATCAATATCTAGCAATAAATGTGATTATTTTAAGGAAAAATGATGAGTTGATGGTTATCTTAAGCAGTACGCTTGGCTGTGACAGAAAACAATATTATCGAATGTTAGAGCAAAATTAGCGGACCTACGGCCACAAAAACTTACTCGTATTTGCGCATCGCGTGCGAAATCCGGATCGTTTAAGGTAAGTTATATTGGCTGTCAATTTTGCTGACGAGACAAACACCTTCAAATTTCAGCGACTAATGGGACCCTAATTCGGTAGAGTGCTTCGAAAAATATTGTCAAAACAAAAAAATTCCAAAACAGATGAAACTGATTGCTGTTTAGTGATCAACTGGACACCGACGACACTTAGTACCGTAATCGCATGCCATCTATGGGAGCGCCTGAAAAGTGATTAGGCCTTAGTCACAGAGAAGAATCGCATATGTACAAATACATATTGGGTTCAGCCATTTCAACAATTCTCGAGTGGACTAAATATAAGGAGGCTCAAAATGGCACGCAAAGACAAATTAACACTGGATGACTCCGATATCCAAAACGGCAATTATGGGGAAGGTTTTGGCTGGTGAGCGAGATCAGCAAAAATCATTCATTCTTCACAAAAAGGCACCTGTATTCATTAAATTTTTCCCGTTAAAAAAACAGAAAATGGTTTTGTGCTGGAAAGGAACGAAAATATTATCATATTAAATCATACTGACATAAGTATTTGTGACCGAATGAGCCAAATAGTCTGAAGCAGATATTCGACTAATTAAACAGTGGCGTATTTTACTATGAAAAACTGAAGAAAAATAAGTCGATGAAAGGATACAATGTTTGCCGGGGAACAGAACTCGATTGCTCAACATTTCGGCCAATATGCAACCAATGGACCATATGTCGATAGCTTTTGTGTAGATCTTTGAGGTGAGCATAATTTCCGGCGCACGATACCACCGTGTAGCAACGTACTCGGTCAGCACGCCCGACTGATCGCACTCCGGATCGGCTATTCGAGCCAGACCAAAATCACAAATCTGCGGAAGGGTACAAACAGGAACGGTGTCGTACGCAGAAAGAGTCGGTAGAGCAAATGAAGTGGGTCAGACAGGAGCGTAATTTGAGAAAATTCGGTTCACGGAAAGAAATCCAAAATCAAAATGATTGGTGAACTTATATATACATATGTTACACCGGCTTGAAATCAAGTACAATGTCAACGCAGCAACCGAAACTAAAAAAGCAGAAGAGGGGGAGTGGGACATAGTAAAAGAGACGGGTAATGAGAGGACAATGCTGTGCCTTTTTTATTTTTCACTGCGTACTGTTTCATGTTTTTTGTTGTTGTTATTTCGTTTGTCGGAACGACATTTTTGTGATTACGGGGCACGAGTAATCGACAGACAGACCGCACAGCATTCCCGCCACTTACTCCTGTTCTCAGCCATGGCACTCAACGTCTCTAAGGCACGACAACCCTCGTCACTTGGGCCCCAACCACGGAGACGAGAAGTGTCAACCGAAGTCAGTGCTGATGCTAGCTTCTTCATACCTGTATGCCAAGTCATGGCCCGACCGCCGCGTCGCTTCTTCTAGCCCAGCCCAGCACGTGCGAATAGAGCACGGAAAGGTAAACGGTAGACGAAATATGACCGAGTCACCCTAGATGGTGTAGAGCGATTACTTAGTTGAGAGGGCGGCTATCCGTGCCTAACACACGATGACGCACCTCGTCATTACTCACTTGATGATCTCAACAGCAACAAGGTAACATCGACGTATTCCATGTAGAAAACTCTGTTCAACACCACCGCTTGGAAGATCAGATAAGGCATTCTGTAGGACGTCCTCTATGGCAAAGTTGAAGAGAAATGGCAATATAACACAGCCTTGTCGTACTCCACTAGAGACGACAAAAGGGAGCGAAAGCCGGCCGCAGGGCCTAACCCAACCTGATATGTGACGATAAAACTCTTTGAAGATTGATGAGTATTTCTCTATTTCTGAACAAACAACTTCATGCTGCAGTTCTGTCGACAGAGTCAAAGGACGTGCGAATGCCCAGGAACACGATGCTCGTTGGTCTTTGGAAGGTGTGACGGTGCTCCAGTAGTGATGATGAACGACACTAGGTCACTGAAAACTCATTTGTCGAGTTATTCCAATCAGAGAAGTGTTGTTTTTAAACAGTTAATTTGTTTTTGCGAGTAATGAAAACAACAAAATCATGAAACGCATTCACGTTTCTTCAGGTCATTTCAAGATGAACTAGGTAGACAGTATCCGAAACTGACCACAGTGAGAAAGTGAATAGCTAACAATGCTGCAGTTTCGTGTACCCAAACTTGCATTATTTCGCGGAGGGAAGATACGTTTCAAAACAACAAAATATTTTTATATTCAACAGCCCAGACAAAACCCCATGCAGTTTGATGATGGAGTGAAAACAGTGGCTCTGTTTATTTGTGTAAAACAATTTCAACAAAGACGTTCAGGGAAGATGGCATTTGAAGTGGTAAACACACTTTTTCAAGGGTCCTCTATCGTAGACGTGGCACATCTGCATGGGACTCCAGAGCTAGTTTTCAATAACAGACCGTGAAAAAGTTGGTTTCCATTTATTGAAGCAGTGCAATACCGGGTGTGATATGTTCACAATAAAAATATAAACTGTGGAAAAGTTAGGTCAGGTGCTCAAACTCAGAGATTTTGTTACACAAACTTTTGCTTCAAGATTGTACGCAGACGTTGGGAGAATAAACGTGCACACCGAGTACAAAATAGTTTACCAATTTTTTTCCATTTAGTAGTTTTAAGAGAAATTCGTCAACAATCTGTCCCCCGAACCTGCCAGCCAAAGCCAAAGTCGAGAAAATTTATCCTTCCCATACTGACTATGGATTACATCGAACCACTGGGGAAAATGGCGATGACAGCCGATTGGAAGTGATCCTCAATGAGAAAGTGACTTGTTACTTTCCCCCGATTTGCACGCGAACATAAGCGAACCGAGAAACACGTTTGGGGGCACTGGAAGCAAGGCTAGCAAACCACAAAGCGTCCATCAGAAAAATACAGAGCAACGAACAAGAAGTTTTATACAAGTTTCTACGGTATTTTTCCAAAAAAGAGGGAACGATAACTAGAACGTAGCCCGGAAAAGGTTTTCGGAAACGATAATAATACTGATAAGAAATTCGAACAGAGTACGTCGTCTATCTAGAACAGAATTTACGAAAAATATCAACTCACTGAAATCTAAGGTGAAGTGCTCGGAGTGGAACGACAAACCGCAGTTATGCAATATCCCCGTATAATGGTTAAATATTTTCGAGAATTCGGCACTACTTACGGGTCAATGAGACCAACAAAACCGATTACATTTACGAAGCGGTTCTGAGTAAACATGAAGTTGTTCGACGTGATTGTAAATTTGCCCTGCGGTGTATGCTAATATTCATCGGAAAACTATAATAACCAATTTTAGAAACAACCAAACCAGGTCGATTTCAAAGATGCAATATGTCCGCAAACAGTAGAGTTTAACGGTTTCATTTAAGCAAAAAATGGCAAATGGTTCGGAGCCTAAAAATTTCACTTTGTTTTAGATGTCAACACAAATTGTCCTTGGCTACTGATAGCTGTAGATAAACAACCGCGATTCTTGATTTTGATGCGAAAATGTGATTAGTCGCAGAAGAAACTTATCGAAATAAAAATCTCAAGAGTCAACGAAGTTGTAGGACCATTTTCCCGCATCATTCGCGTTACATGAGAGCAAAAAATCTTAAGATTATTTGCCTTCTTATTGCTCAGCAAGTATTGCCTTCCTAAATCAAACGCGCGTACTTCCTTAGAGTCATCTAGTCTGTCAAATGTTCTATGGGAATGATTCACAAACCATTTATGAATGAGAGCTGAGTCACACAGTATGGGCGGGGAAAAAGCGTTGTTGAGAGCCAACCCAGATAATCTAGCGGTTGATGTATAGAGTACATAAATATTCATGCGGCAATAAGGCCTTTCACAGCTGTACCATTATTGATTTCCCACAGGCTAGATGGAACACATAAAACGATTTTCAACGGACTGTTACTATCTTAAATCATAAAAACCAAACCCCTGGTATAAATAGGCGAAATGTATTTGAAGGATCATCTCGACACACGCTCTCAACTTATGTCTTCCGTCGCCATTAACATTAGCCCAACATGGGAGCAGATGACGGTTTCTTAAAAAAAAGTTGCCGTCGGCAAAACGGTTTATCGTTCCGAAGACTGATTCCTGTGCAGCCAAAAACGATAAATGAATGGGAAACTAGCTCCTGAAATTAAAACGCCATGATGTATGTAAAACGTCCGCGCATTGAAGACTAGGTCAACGTGGCTGATGGGGACATCCGCAGGTAGTTTGGACATAATCCACAACAACGTTGTACCGGGATTCGTTGTGCTGTCAGCTGCGGGAAATGTATTGGCTTTGAACGTCAGACCGAATGGAAAATCCGTCCAACGTAATCAAACAAACAATGCGTATTACTTTGAGAAGTCAACGGGAGTTCACTACCATCAATGCACAGAATGTGTTTCCATTTTTCCATGTATCCAATTCATGTATCTTTCTTATTTAACTTCGTGATCCTCTGGACGTTACCCTCTATCATTTAATAATACGTTATAGAGACCTCCGAAGAGAAGTGAGTGCACCGTGGTGTACTGTTACCGGCAATAAATGTTTTGCGTAGATAACAGTAGTCGGGAAATTGTGTACAACTGTGAGCAGAAAACTGTTACACAAATAAATGGTATATACTATGATACATAAAGCATTATTGCACAGCCGTTTCATTCCTGTGAGGAAACATCAGCATTGCATATCCACCAAGCTCTCATTGGGACTAAAACTCGGGACGAGCGATTTTGAAATGAGGACGTACATTTACAAAGTAGTAAAGCTCTGTCAGCTGACCCAGGTAATGGAATGCATTTGTTTCACTGAAGCCCAAAGGAGAATCCATCCATCATAAGAGTCGGATAATGGAATTTTGCCGTGAAAAGGTAAGCTACAACGAGGCGTTGTATCACGTAGTTATGTTTAAAAACCATTGGCAGCCAGCCTAGACAGCCTGCCGTTTAGGTGTCCGCCTTACAAACATGCACCTTGGGTTCGAGTCCCAGTAGTGACTCCGTGGATCCACACTGCTAATGGTTTCTAACAAAGGCGAAACAGGCTTACGGTGGTTTCAAGGCTTGGAATGGTGAGTTAAACGTTGATACCGCGTGACGAGGCATAATAAATAGAAACCAGATCTCCTACAACCAAAATAAAATATCACCAAGTAACTGAGAAAATTTCACGATAGACGAACGAGTTTACGTTTAGTAGACGTTTTAATTAAGGTTCTACACTCACTCGAACATGCCATCCGAATAGCCACCGTTTAACTAAACAAAAAGGCTTTGACGAAGTCTGATACTGATTATCGTTATTATGTCTGAACGTGGTTAGTTGGACATCATCAAAGTGAACTGATTGGCGAAACGTGCGAATGAGGGAGAAGGGAATTCAATAACTGTCTGCAACAGAGACGTCACAAAATGCGCAAAGTTAACACAAAAAACCGCAAATAGATGAATTTGAACCCACAAATTAAAAAATAGAGAACTGTGAATATATTAGTAAATAGTAGCGGAACTAGCCACAAGCCTCCTCCAAAAAGAAAACGTGAGCCATGTTTTTTATTGGATGTTGAAAAACGAGCGCAGTATGGGGAGGGAATGCTCCATAGTTATTGGGACTAACTGTATAATCAAGAAACACCATAAAATTTAATTACACGACTGGAAAAACCGAATTAACCGAGAAGTCGGATTGTCTAGTGAGTAGGGAGACAACACAGCAGCCGACCACCAACGGAACTAGTTTAGTTTAGTTTATCCAAACATTAGCCTCGCAGTTCCGTGCTCTGATTTCGATTGCTACCTTCCAGCATCGTCAAATAAAAGGCAAAATAACGGGCATAAAGTGAAAAAAATCCAAAAAAATCAAAGTAATAAGCGGGAATTGCGAAGACGAAGATACAGCCCGAATCCAACTTCAACACTGGCCGCGACACCTAGCTATATCACTAAACGTCTCCAACCATCTGGTAGGTAGGTCCCGTGGACACAAACCCAAAACTATAACCTGCCTTACTGGGCAAAATCCACTGGTCAAGGTTTTCATACCTTACGGCCATATTACGGACTGACCACCTTGACGTACTTTCCGACCAATGGCTGCCCCGGAGAACAGCGAACGCCGAGCAACTTTAAAGGTGGGCATGCATAACACATATCCTAGCCACCTTAACCTGTTTACACTCAGTACTTGATCCAGAGGTTGACCTCTGGTTCCCAACACCTTACAGGTGGTGTCGATTGTGACTCACAAAACTTTACTCAGAATATAGTTCAAGCTTCGTGACTGAATAAAGGTTTATCAGACCATTGGGTAATGATATTAATTTACTCAAGGTTTCCCCTTATTTACGTTGATTCTTTGCTGCGCCATGGGGTAGCTGAATGTGTACGACCTTGGGTTCCGGGGTAAGATACAAATTAACAGGGTACAGTAATATAACTAGACTGATCAACAGGGCCACATAAATTAACCTAGGTTATAGTTAAATAGATTTACCATCCGAATATTTTAGTAGAAGCAGTTTTTTCGGCCAATATATTCTTCGTGGTTGTGCTTATATGGTAAGGTTATACGGAATTGTTTCATAATCTGGAGACTTCACGATACATGTGGTTTAAAAACACATCTTAACGACGACTGCCAAACCTACTGAGAAAATAAAAATCCAATTTGCACCAATATAAGAGCTGGCATCAAAACGATTTGAGTGCGCTTCATTGGTCGCTTATATTGTTATCGCGACAGTGATGAAAAGATCAAGTAAACCTGAGTTTTCACTGCGCCTCTATAAAGGGGATCAAAGTAAAATTGCATAAGCCTATAGTTTTGAATCTTTTTCTGCCGTATCTTGCTCAATGTTTTACCGCGAACAGGAGCACCAGTATTCGGACAAATTACGGGAAACTATCACAAATGCCCGTTTCAGAGGTAAAGACCTAGAAAATCGAATGAATGGGACGATCTTACTTGCATTACGCTCAAAAAGAGTGCCGGAATTCCCTGTAATTAATCCAACGCGATAATATTCCCAGGCACTCTCATTACCCTTGGACGTAAAGCAGTGGCAATTTCCAGTGGCGGTAGTATCACGTAATACGAAGGCTGCATTGCAAGCCCAACAAAGGGAAGCACGTACTGATTCTACCAGCTAATTCAAATCTTGAAGCCTGTCATTTTGCCGATAAGTTTGTTTCTTAAATGAGTTTTTGGTATACGGTGAGCCGTGGAGGGTTCAGAAAAAGTCACTTGGTATACGAATTTACCCCGAAAAATATCCTCCTCCAATGCCGATATATTAGGCTAACTGACATTATTGATTTTATTCGGAATAGAACATGTTTAACTTTGTGGGTGGACGTCAATTAGAGCCGTCCTGAACGATGGGGAAATCTTTAGCGTCAAAACTTAAAATGTATCCGAATTCAGCGAAAAGAAGCTACCTGGGCAGGTAATTGTTTTTCAAAATAACCCTTGATGATATATTTCACGAGAGGTATGTAAATAAAGTCATGCAGATGATTTTTTTGTTCATTGTTCACCGTAAGATCTGTGTAAGCATGAGCAACGTCAAGACCCAGTCCGTACGATTACCCTCGAATAGCGCAGATCTGAACTTATTCGTAAAACCTCTACTCTGAATACAGTAGTCAGAGGACTACCTACACACTGTCCATTGGAGTCAAAAGTGCAATATGTGACGCAGCACGAGATACGTTATCTCATCACCAACACAGTGAACCCTATTTCGATGAGACTGCAAAAAATCCTGAATAAGGAGGGCAGACCAAATGCATAATATATTGTTCCTAATAATGTTTCGGTTAATTCAGTGTAAGAAATTTTGTTCCATTTCCCCTCAGAGGTTCGTATTCCGTCATAGTTGTAACCCGCTGGCATGGGCGAAAACATGGTTTGCTCTCCATTTTGATCATAGAGATTCACCATACACAAGTAGACAACAAGGGCGATTGTCCTAGAACCTTACCATTACTTGCTAGTTATGGTACATATAGAACTATGAAGTTCTACATCAGTGCTGTCATGCACGAACATAAAATGTGCTTATCGGAAACCCGTATGCATCAGTTTCGACAGTACCTGTACGTTTAATCTCAACATTCCTGATATGGTATTCCCAGCATATTCGGGCAATGCTACGGGGACATCGGTGCCCGAATGCCAAAAACCTTTGACTATCTTCTGGTCTCAACGACATTTTCCTGGACCGCATAAAAGAACGGACCAAACCACCACATTGAACACTCGACCCTCGATAGATAATCGGATGTCACACCGGTGCCATAGATGACTGAGTTTGGCAAAAGCCAAACGCGCCTTCCGCATGCCCGATGACACTTTATCCGATATCTACCCACCAGGTGATATGTAACTACCCAGCAAACAAAACTCAACTAATTTAGCTGGAGCATCCCTCGCTAACACAAGGGCTGGCGTGGAACCCATTCGGTCCTGCGACAGCATTTTACATTTCGAGGGTGAAAAATGCGTCCCAACATTGCTACGCTGATGTTTAGAATATCTAAAAGGGTTGTAACTTATATGGATCTTTACGCAGAAGAACAATACCGTCCGCGTACTCCAAGTCAGACAGTTTACTGACTGAGCAAAGAATAATCCCGCTATTCCCACACGAAGATAAGTTTATGTCAAGTATTCATTCAATTAGGAAACTGAAGCGGAAGGGCGATAGAGGCCAAATCCGACAAACGTTACTTCTCGAGGTGAACTCGAGCGAAAGATTGCCGCAAGCACAAATTCGTCTTCGGCTATTTCCGAATAAGCATTGGAAACAACAGGAAAATTTCTAAGGAGCACCACTCAATGAGAGACAGTGCCAGTGAATTATGCGGTCAACCGAATCCAACACCACTTTCCGATCAAGAAAAAAGAAATTGACAGCTTACGAAAGACATGCCTGTGTTCTGAGATTTGTCGAAAAGTAAACATGTGGTCAATACAACTTCGACCGAGTCTGAAACCGGCTTCATTCTCGCGCGTACACATCTCATGAGCGCTGGATAATTGATGATGAATAATACCGCCGAGGATTATCAATGCGATAATTAGCAAGCTAATCCCTCCGTGGATTTTACAAGAGGATCTGACACCTTTCTTGTAAATCGGCACAATCACCGATTCATACCATTTTCCGGGAATTTGCTCACTATCCCAGATTACCTGGAGGAATTTTGTTTTCTTCGAAAACCAAAGTTTTGCCTCTATCCTTGAAAAAGGTGGAGACAACCCATCCAGTCCAGCGGCCTCGTATCTTTTCAGATAGCCAGTCATTCGCATAACTTCTATTTCTGATGGAGCAGTGATGTATACCCGCGTCGGTTCTCTTGTAGGTATATGTGAAAGTTCAGCTTTTGAAGTGGGCCAACTGAGCTGTTTCTTGAAGTGCTCCCCCAACGGTCCAGACCACGTCCCTGAGAGTGAACCATTGATCTGCTGAATTTCTTTATGGACTCACTTACACGGGGCCTCCGTGGGTCGTTACTTCTGATCAAAACACAACTGAGAGGGGATAATCCTGTGTCATGTTCATGTCAAACTGCCCGATTATCATGATTCGTTCTTCGGGTTTTATAAAAGGAAAGACTGAAATATTGCGTTTATGTCTCGGGAATTTTAAGACATTTCGGGAAAACACCCAGAGCAAAGCGTTTGTGCTCCCTACTCCGAAGTGCATAACCCATACACGTGATGATACTTTTGCCAAATTCCATGACTGAAGCATCAACCTGGCTCCGCAAATCACACGGGATCCCTGCTGGATTGCATCCGAGCAGAATCAAATAATGTCAAAAGCCCGTCATTCTAAGAAAGATCAGCAAGCAACAAGTGATACTCTTCAAATGCGATTTGATCTTCGTCACACGTGGTATCTGACTGAGGATTACAAATGCCATTCAGTCATTTTTGTGGATATCACTTCCATTTCAATGAATCTACTTGTGATCCAGAAGTACTGTAGATCCAATTAACCTTTGAATGATCCAGAATCTTCCAAACAATTGGATGATAACTACTCACGTTATTACTTCAGCACCCAGTGTCAAATGAACATCTGATGAGCTATAAGTAGATTATCCTCAGCATTATCGATCCACTCGAGAACTTGAAGTTAAATTTGGCCGTAAAACTATATTTAGCACCAGTGGTAAACTTCAATATTCCTCACTCGTCGTTATCTCCAAAACATGAGCAAAATGTTAAACACATCGTCAGTCACAGAGCTTCCTTAGTAAAAAACTGGCAAGCTTCACAGGCGTACACCAAACCATTGCACAGCGTGATTTTGTTTACCTAACTTTCTACGGAGATACGCACGTTCAAGTACAGCAAATAATTGAAAGCCTTTTAAAGTATGCATAGCGATCGACCATTTATAGATGGGCATTGTGTGTGGTAATCGCCGACACGGAATTCTGTTCGTCTTAGGGAAATACCTGGTATATGTATGAGGACAACGTGAAAGCAAATTTTCGATACCTCCTTATTCGCCAAGCGGCTTAGACTGTACTGCACGGCAAGATAATGACACTGGCATATTCCATCTAATTGGATAACTTTGTTCCCACGGGAGAATTCAACTTTACCGTTTGTTAGACCGGATACCCTTCCGCATCGTAAATCTTTGAAGGCAAAGTTAAGCAGAATCAAAATAAACGGCAAATTTGTCGCATTCCAAAGGAGACGGGGAACGGTGTTTAACGTATTGTTGTAAAAGGGAAATTCATTTATAGAACTAGCAATTTATCTGTAGGCGCACTGCCGTAGGACCTTAACATCTCCGATCGGTGTCTTATTAGGTACAATAAAAATCGAAAATAGAACACAGCAGTTTGATGTTATAGTCCTAGATAAATCACCTTCGTTTCCTTGTTCACTTGATTTTCTCCTGATCAACCAAAAAAGTTTTCGTAATTTCATTGATTCTGGGCATCTATCAATACCACGTTGAATTCCCTTTGTCTATTTCAGACAATCACATCAACTTGAATGTATCGAGACGAATTTTGTCACACTGTGCCTCGATTTTTCCTCAGATTGTTCAAACCGTGTAGTTTTAGTAGGCACACAAAGCATGTCCAGGCAGTAAAAGGATGTAGTGGAACCCGGGGAATTTTCGGTTGCTATTTATATTCACATGGTTAAAAATAAACGAAACCAGTAACAACTACTTAACATCAAATGTTGGCCAGAGATTCCTGGTAACCAAACGAGGGGTTTTCTTTCTAAAAACCATTAGTTGCACGGAAAGAGGATAAGCAGTGATTATGCATCCGTGGATCTACAGTTCTATTGAACGGCAGCCAAACAAACCAGGCCAGTCATAGCATATCACAACTGGCCTATTGACCATGTCCCTTGAATGCACCTGTGGAACAGAAATATCCGAATCAATTAAACATCAATTTAAACCAGGCGAAAAGCTAATAAGCGGGTGTTTTACTTGAAGTCGAAATCTTTTTTTTTACGTGCGTGGGCATGAGTGCGGTGGAAGGAATATATACTCCATTGCTACAAAGGCCCACTGCCCTATTACGGACAGCCGGCAACCAAATATTGAGACTTAGAGTGCAGAACCACATACGGCGTGGTTACTATCTTGCAATCATTCAACCAACAAACGAACTACTAGTAAAAACGGCGCCTTTTGGAATTCAAATTGCCATCTCAGAAAATTATTTTTCCATCCAGCTTATCCAAGGCATACTTCGAATGAGATTTTAGGACAAACACATATTTTACGCTAGTAAAAAAGGATAATGGGAAAAAACAGAACCGTGGGACAATTGAGTTTCCTGCACAGTAGCAATTTCGTGGTCAGAAGTATCTCAGTCTCAAAAATTCGAAACGACAAACTTCGGTTAGCAATCCGTTCACAAGGAATATCTCAATCTGAACATTGTCGGCAACAAAAAGCTGTTCCGCTGACAGGTGTGAAAAAACGTCGTCCAGGCTTCAAAAGCCATCAGGGTGAATGAAGCATAATGTTTTTCGTGCAAATCAAGAAGAATAAGCAAAACAACAGACTGAACACAAATTCTTACGGAAATATTTCGTATTACGTATCAGTTAATCCAATTTGAAACTCAGTCTTCTCATCAAATTAAACTTTACCGACTAATATTAGTTTTGAAGCAATGAAACCGCTGGGCATCTTGATTCAGTGAGGTCAGGCCGACGAAACGGCACCTATCCGTTGTCTTCGCACAGCACATTGAGAGGTACTGAAGACAAGAAAAAACAGCCTCCAGAAAATTAACTAAAGACCTAATTAGCGAGAAGTGGATCTCTGCTTAAAGCAACTTAGAATCCGAGAAATTATTTTTCTGACCGTGATGTGAAAGAACCAGTGGAAGTACATTTTGAACGGTCGGTCAATTTGGACGAGAATAGTGAGTCAAAATAATCCCTGATAATAGACAGTAAACGATTGTTCACACGATGCAACTTCGGCAAAACAATTGAGCATTATCCGTAAGCTTTCGAGAGTAATTCATGGCCATAAAAATACGGTATTAGATGACCATTCATTTCCAGAGGCAGTACGTACGACAGCAGCATTTTACGCTTTGAAGGTGCAAAACACATCCCAAACATTGAAACACTCTCGTTTAAACTTCCTATAAAAAGTGCGACTTACCTGGATCTTCACTCAGAAGAACAATATCGTCCGCGTATTCCAAGTCAGACGCTTCACTGCCTGAGCCAAGAACAATCCCACTATCCTCACACGAATATAAAGTTATCCCAAGTATCCATTCAATTACAAAAAACGAAGAGGAAGGGCGATACAGGTCAACCCTGGCAAACATCGCTTCTCGTGGTGAACTCGGGCGAAAGATTGCCGGAAACGTGAGCCCGACACGGGTCGGTCGCTTATATGGATTGAAAAGGAGAAACGAACGGATTTCTCGCAAACGCCGCAGATGACTGAGGTTGGTAAAAGCCAGTGGTACCTTCTGTACATGCGACGACACTTCTTTCGATATCTGACTAGCTGGTGAGATGCAACTATTCGGGTAACAAAACGTATCCACTTCAGTCAGGGCTTCCGCTGCCCAGACAAAATTTGGTGTAGATCCATCCCCGTGTTACACAAGCTTTTGACACTTTGAAGGTGCAAAACGCATCATGAACATTACTTGTCTCATAACAGAATAGTAAAATTGAGCACACGTCGAACTGCATGATTACTCAAACTTGGGATTCAACATACTGGCGCATTGAGTCAATCAAATCAGCAAAATTAATTCCATGTTCATTGTTTGCCGATGAAGTAGAGCTAGCGGGTTGCGCGCCTTCACAGAAAAAGTTATACAGCCGTGTTCCCTCCAGTGAGCATTGTTTTTCACCAAGTCCCTATCTCGGTTAACCCCAAGTGGTTATTATTGAAAATTCTATAACAAAACAACAGTATTCAGGTGAACGTTTTGTACGTACGGAAATTAAAAGGCAAGTTTCACAGACTATTCATTTTGAAAAACAAACTTATTTAATCAAAAATCTTTTTTCTTCATGTCGTCTCGCGTCTAAGCCCACCTTCTTTGTACTGTATCAAGTTGCAGGTTTACTCTAGGAGATAATTACGCACCTATTCCATCCAAGTAAGTCAAACTTGAAAAACGTACATCTGAGTGAAATTCTGTCACTTGAAGATTTTTATGTATGTACAAGCGGTCCGCAGTTTGGTCACTCTGTGTGCCTGTTATCCAGCTCCTTGAGAATAACTGGCTAATCTGAAGTTAGACACGAAGTAATGGGGTGGGCATTGTCTGTTTGGATGGAAGAATAAGTCAGCATTAGCTGCAGTCAGATCTCCAAAACTCTTGGCTCCACATTTGAGAACTCTTGGTATTGTTGATAGAAAGGGACAAAAGACGTATGCTTCTGAGACCTCGGAATCCTTACCTTAGTGAACAGAGTACGCAGTAAAAGGGATGCGAATATGTCAGTTTATTCCCAAGTACTTTGATCATGTCTTCACCTGGTTTACAAGCATGTGCGCGCGAGGATACACATTTGCAAGGTATCCGAACGACAAATAAAGGAACTTCATAGCATACTTTGGAACATGATGAAATTAAAAAGGTGAAACGCACTTGCAGCATGTTGCAAGCTCTGATTGACAGTCTGCAAAAGTCATCTTTCTTTACACAGTAAAAAAGCAGATTTGAAATACGCAAATCGGTGTAACTGGAATATCCTGGGAACGTGAGAGTTACGATTTATTGATGGTCATAAGATGTTTTTTTCTTTATTTTATAAGCTCAGACTGTACAACTTAACACACGTGTGAGCGTGTTACGTTTGAACGTGTATTTGTGGCATATCTAACTACAGTAGTATCCGTAACTGAGAAGAATATCCTGCGCAAAAGATGTATGTGGTTCTTCAGTTTTGACTGAGTTTTCCCATTGTTTTTCAACACTGGTACCGAAAATTCCCAAGAAATGGAATTCAATGGTTGGAAAAAATTGGAAGATTATCATTTTGAAAGAGGAAAGAACCCTCAAACTCCGCGTGTTACGTCGGATGACTTATAACTATAAAACATTAGATGGAAAGGGCTTATGGTTCTTAAGCTACGACGCGCAATGTTGAATTCCATGTCGCTGGTGTGCTCACCAAAAGTCTGATCAAACCTTTCAGTCTGAATGTACCGAACATTATATATATATATATATATATATATATATATATATATATATATATATATATATATATATATATATATATATATATATATATATATATATGATAGGGGGAAATGGCTGTGATTTACGCAAGCTACCAACGGGATATCCGGATCGACTCTCAACAGGTTTTCTCGCATCAAAACAAAATGATACACTTCCTTTTCGTCACTGAAGGGGAAGCAAACCACATGATGCTAACATGGAGTTTGCCAAAAGTAATCGCAATAGAAACTCCCTATTTCCATTTGGTGTAAACAATAAACGATTTGCTAACATATAGGCATCTATCCATATGTTGCCTTATGTGAAATAAACCACTTTTGGACTACATTCAATGAGTTGGCTACTCGAATTGAGAATTCTAGCAGTGAAACTAAGTTCTACTATTTTGGTGAAAAATGCCTCATACCTTTTGAACTGCAGTCCACGAAATCGAAATCCGTTTATGATAAGAGCGTAAATGTGTGCATGCGTGTGATTCGCCTTGCGTTGATGTACCATCACGCGTCTGACACGAATGTCCCACTACCGACCGACGCCAAAATCTACGTGACTTGTCCACCGGGCGTACGTGATCGATACGTCGATAAGCAACCAGAAACACATGATCTGCATTGTATTGCACTCGTTACCATTAATCGCTCTGCACTTCGTCATTCGGTACGCACCTTTCTATACCCAAACGCAAAGCGTAGTCCGGTATGAACCCGAGATTTTACTCTTTATGGTGATCAGTTAAAACAGTCAATAACCCCAAGTAGATAGGAGATTCATATCAGCTATTGGTGTCCGGAAGAACATCCTACCCCGAACTAGGAGATTGATTTGCTTCCAATTATCTACAGCAACTGGGACGAAGCCATGAAGTACGACTCCCTTAAAAAGTAAGGATATACAACGCGAAGTAGCAAAGTGATCTACTCGGCGGTTCAAAGTTCACCAACCTGCCCTGAAAAAGTCCGGAAACATCTCGTGTTCAACAACCTGCACATTACACACGTCTGTTGGCAATACTACGTGACCAAATAGTAGCCCTGTTAGAGAAGCAATCTTTTAACGCGAGCTTCAGCGGTTTGGATGTTTCAAATCTGCCGTCCCATCACGAGCACCGTTTGTGCGTTGTAGGCATGGTTGCAAATATAAACAAGGTAGTCTCGTTTGGTGCTTTTGGAGATCCGAAGAGTGAGGATTTGCAACACTCACAGGCAATATCGGGACGTGACCCACGATCTGAGCTAGTAGCCCGAATGCTGTGAGACACGCCTGGTCGAAACCCACAGTTTTCTTTTCGGATCAATGGGAAAACTTTGAAACATCGAATATGTAGTAAAAATGTTAAATCCGTTTTTTATAAACACAATCATCCACTCCTAATTATTTTGTACCTCATCACTTTTCCTGCTCTGATGTTGGCACAAAGCTTGCGGTTAGGCCAGTAGAGCACATGTGATACGAAAGCGTGGGTACGAATCCTGCCGAGGTCGGCGAGTTTTAACATTTGGATTGATGTTTATATATATATATATATATATATATATATATATATATATATATATTGTTGAAAGTCTTTTACCCCGGTGGGTTTTGAAGGCACCCATAAACGCTATCCACGCTTCAGTATCAAATCCCAAACTGAAAAGACCATCATTCGGAATTAAGTTTCAGATACCAAGAAGATTACCCAACAATACGAACTTATGTTATTCTGCTTGATGGAAACTCAAGTCCCTGACACGCAAACTAAGAACTGGAGAATAAAAATACAACATGCGAGAAAGATAAAATGATAATTATTCATGTCTCTGCCTCTGAGAATATTCTAGAAAATTAAGCCTATGGCGCACGGAAGAGAAAAACCAAACACAGCTAACACTGGGATTCTTTCTCTGGTGCATAAACGAAAACAATGAAGTTCTACTGGCCTGAAAGAAATTCTGTAACCAAATTTCTGGGTTTTATGTCACATAGCACGTGCAATTTTGTACTATTTCTGTCTTCTAAAACAAAATCTGGAATTTGGAAAATGTGGGGTGGAGTACATAAATAAAAATATTGTGGATAAATGTAGGCCATTTATCACCAATTTATTTGGATAGACTTTGAAAGAAAGAAGTGCCGTGACCTGGTGTGTGTTGGTCACCAAACACTACTTTTAGTCTAATTTACGAAAAAACATTGAGAAAATTTCAAAATCGAAAATGTTCATGGAACCCAAAGGCCGTAAGCTAGTATATCAACGTACTATGTACTACTACGGTATTTCTGCCTGAATATAGTGGAACAATATGAATCAAAGTGAAAGATCGGATGATGACACAAGTACGCTGGCACAGAACTGACTGGATCCTAATTAGCACCATCCACTCGGGCAGTTTATCAGAAAATGATAGCAAATCAGACATCATAAACAAATTGACGTTATGACAGATGACAGCTACACTTATCAGGTTTGGTGTAATGCGTTCAAACAACGGATTATGTGAGTGGACGCGAAGTCCGTGAATTGTAACTGGAGATCGTTAATTTTCGGGACACACGTATGTGATTCGAGTGGAACTTTAGGAAGATCAAATAGTATACAAGGCAAAAGACTCTTAGTTCTCGTCAAGCCAGCTTGATAACACCTGAAGCCAAAAGAAAAACTCAATGATTACCACAATTTAATGCACGTTCAATTTAAAACACACGTGGTTCTACTGCATATCAAAAGTAGGGTGTACAAGTTCGCGTAATTTGCCCATGTCCAATTGCGGTTGTGCTACAACCATGCACTCGATTTACTGGATGAAAAACGCAATTCGGAGGTATCACAACGATCACAAAGACCCAAAAGCGTATTTCTCTTCTCTTAATCCAAAAGAAATTGATTCACGGTACTCAGCCCATAAAATCTGAACTTAAAGACTATTCGACACAAACGACGTGTACCTGCATTGCGTAAACATTTTTGGAGGCACTTATCAACACTCATTGAGTTGGGATAATTCTGTTTTTTAATGAAAAATATGAGGATTATAAAGAAAGATGATAATATAGTGGCCAAGAAGAAAACAACTCCCCGCTAACTTCACTGCATGGCAGAACACAGTGGTTAGTCAACGTTCCCGACTCATTTCTGTCGTGATTGTACGTAGCATGCAAACCAGACGTTACGTGAAAACAAAAGATGTCTATCATGATTTTCGTGGCCTGTATAAAGCTATTTACCTGTTACATTTGAGCAAAAATTGGCAAAAAGAACACTTTAGTAACCACTGAATTACAAAAAACGAAGAGCAAGGGTGATAGAGGCCAAATTCGACAAACGTTACTTCTCGAGGTGAACTCGAGCGAAAGATTGCCGGAAACGTGAGCTCGGCACCAGTCGGTCGCTTACAATGAACGGAAAAGAGAATTTAACTTCTCTGAAACACCATTCAATGAGAGACAGCGCCAGTGAATTATGCGGTCAACCGAATCCAACACCACTTTCAGATCAAGAAAAAAGAAATTGTCAGCTTACGAAAGACATGCCTGTGTTCTGAGATTTGTCGAAAAGTAAACATGTGGTCAATACAACTTCGACCGAGTCTGAAACCGGCTTCATTCTCGCGCGTACACATCTCATGAGCGCTGGATAATTGATGATGAATAATACCGCCGAGGATTATCAATGCGATAATTAGCAAGCTAATCCCTCCGTGGATTTTACAAGAGGATCTGACACCTTTCTTGTAAATCGGCACAATCACCGATTCATACCATTTTCCGAGAATTTGCTCACTATCCCAGATTACCTGGAGGAATTTTGTTTTCTTCGAAAACCAAAGTTTTGCCTCTATCCTTGAAAAAGGTGGAAACAACCCATCCAGTCCAGCGGCCTCGTATCTTTTCAGATAGCCAGTCGTTCGCATAACTTCTATTTCTGATGGAGCAGTGATGTATACCCGCGTCGGTTCTCTTGTAGGTATATGTGAAAGTTCAGCTTTTGAAGTGGGCCAACTGAGCTGTTTCTTGAAGTGCTCCCCCAACGGTCCAGACCACGTCCCTGAGAGTGAACCATTGATCTGCTGAACTTCTTGATTGACTTACTTACAGGGGGCTTCCGTGGACTGGTGTCTTTTATCATGCGATAAAAGTTGGAGTATTACCAACAAGTGCAGCTTTTTCCGTTTCCCTACGTTTGGCATTCCACCACTGCTCACGGTCATTTTTCAGGCTCCTAGTCAGCTGGCTTCTCAGGGATTTACGCACTTCATTGAATGTGGCATCCGGAGGGATGGATCTGTGACCATCCAACAGAGCAAGTGATATCGAAGACATCCGTTGCTTGAGCGCCGCATTTTCACTGGAGTCGTGCATGGTACTGGGAGCGGCATATAAAGCCTCTTTGATCTGAAACCAGCGTTTATCTGGGTCCTGGACATCCTGCTGCATCGATAACCGTGCAGACATCTCCACCTGAAGAGCAGATCGTTGGTCATTTTCTAGATGCATTTGCACAGGACGGTCAGTTTTTCCGTTGGTGCGACCATGGGCGAGACTTAAGCGGAAGCCGGCACGTACCAAGGAGTGATCTGAGTACACAGGCATAAGCCAAAATGGAGGAAAATCTCCAATCGATCCATGCTGGCGGTGATCAATGGTTATATGGCCAACCAGAATCCAACGTTGTGAAGACGTAGAAGGATACCATGTCAGGTAATGCCGCTTCTTATGGCAGAAGTTTGTACTCGCCAGGAACAATCCGTGGTCAGAGAACGGCTGGATGAGACGATCGCCGTTATCGGTACGACCAGTAGGAATAGCAAATGGGCCTCCAATATGGCTTTCGGAATCTCCCAAATGGTCAACTTGGGCGTTGAAATCCCCAGAAATGGCAACCACGTCTGCTAAACGTGCGCTCCGAAGCAGCTGAGACAAATCCTGATAGAATTCGTCCTTGGTTTCAGATGAACTGTGGCCAGTGGGCGCATACACAGACACGACGAACAAGCATCGACGCTTCAGTCTGTTACTGTTGACACGCACAGAACCGTCCAACCGAACTGCACACAAACGCCTGTTGACTGACATCTAGTCTAGCAGTGCACCCGCAGCTCTTATGCTCAAAGTAATCCCAAAGCCAGCCTGACCGCGAGCTCTAGAAACCGGGTCATCCGACACACGAAGAGTAAAGTGAGACACTGGGGTGCGAAGGGTGATCACAGAAGTGCGGTCTTGTATGCGCGTTTCGGGAACACAGCAATAATCTGTTTTGAGAGTGTCAAGAATTCTATCTGGAGCAGCCTATTGCCCTGTCTAACACAGTGTGCGTACGTTAAACGCAGCCAAGTGGACATTTAGGCTTGAGCAGTTTATTCGGTCTATGCCGTAGTTGCTCGTGGCGTTTTGTATCGATCTTGAGTTAGGAAAAGAAAAGCTTTAAAGGCTTTTTACAGGAAGGGTGCTGGAAGTTTATGAGTAACTCATACTTCGCGGATGCTCGCACCGCAGAAGGGGCTTTTGTGGAACCCCAACCGCAATCTTTACCTCAAAAGTCTGACCCACAAGGCAGTGGAGCGGTAACCCAGCGCGCGAACGTGACCGAAGAACCCGTGAAAGAATTCCTGGTCTCAAAGTAGTGCCCTGTAGTGGTTTTGTTGCGATAAGTTGTGTTCGAACTTGAGACGAATTTCCTTTGTGTAGCTTCACTTTTATTTTTTGTTTCATGTTTTTGCATGGCACCATGCCTCTGTACTCTGTACCGGGTCACCAGTAAATATATATATATATATATATATATATATATATATATATATATATCACAGTGGTTTTCTTTAAGCAGAAAATGTTCCGCTTCAAACCTACTGGACCAATGTTAGGAAGAATTCCCTTTCTAAGCTTCCCCTGGAACTTCTAGATTGATGGCGTTTGCAACCTGTTCACCATAAAAATAAAACTGGGCCGGTTAGAAAACTAAGGTATATTGTTCTATTTACCAACTCAAAAAACTGCTGAATAACTTTCCGTCTTGGTACAAAACATGTTATATCTTTTAACGGTCAGATGTGGGGGTACACGTCCATGCGTACCAGCCGCTGAGTGGTTAGTGATATAACCAAGTCGATTCGCGGCAGCGGGATGTATATCTTCTGGTAAAGCTTAAACTTCATACCTACACAGTTCGCAACTGTTGAGCAACAGCGCCGCACATCTTTTGTCAGTATGTGTGGTGCGCATATGTGGGTCGTGTCTCAAAAGTAGATTTCAGTCCAATAAAAGTGAAAAAAACTCATAAAGCAACTTACCGATCAGATTTACTCGCGTACTTGAAGTCGATTACAAGCATTCTATTTACTCAGCTAACTCAAATAAGAACCATATAAAATGTCGTTCAGTTCACGAAAAAACTTGTAACACGAAGACATTCCCTTTTGATAGATCGCTTTCTCACAAGTTTAGGACTTAAAAAAACCGTACTCTGGTATAGTGACAACCTGTGTGTTATTATTACCAAAATATCTATGTAGGTTGAATCCCTTGAGCTGGAGATGGAATACCGAGTGGGAAGATTGTTAGTGGATATCAGACAATAACCAGCATTTTATTCAACTGATGAGCAACGTTGGCCAATTTACGCTAAGAGAAGACAATCAGGCAAGTGAAAACGGAAGACAGCTCGACAGCCAAAACCAATCCACAATATGGACAAAGAAGCGAATTAAATTTGGTTTGCCTCTGCAGTAAGAAAGATACGGCCTATCTGATTTTCACGGCCTCCAGCCAAGGGAAAATGTTTGTTTCGCGTGCCCAATTCAGGCATGAAGCTGAAAATAGAATTTCCAGAACTGATCCGAAAATAGTGGATAAAATTGAACGGGAAAAAAAATCGAAAACAGAGCCCTCGCGCCATAAATCGAAGTACTCATCTACGCGCACTACTTGATTAGATTTTTGTATTTGATCAACGATTTACTACTCTGCGGGTCAGAGATCTGAATTGAAAGTTCCAGTCAGGATCGAAGAGTTGCAAGTGTAGACTATCATGAGTTATGAGGCTCTATCTCGAAAAACCCATTACAAGTCATTAACTTTCTCCCATTCTTGTTGTTTTTCTGAATTATTATTACCAAGCGCTACATTTTTACCAGCAAAGCGTAATCCCTGGTGCAAATGGTGGAAAGCAAAAAAATAGCAATACGCGACCCTCATTATGACTTCTACTTATAAAACCCTCATTTGCGTGCAGAAATAACCTCAGCCACGAGTGAAACCTCCCGGTTTTGATATTATTACCTATTTTCTGATCGTATTTGGGATGAATCCGGAGTGCAAGGGGCTGTGCTCGATCGAGCTCGGCTAGACTGTATGCCACTTACCGATTAAGTGTTGGATTTTGAACAAATTCTTCATGCGTGGAAATAGTTATTAATAAAAAATTAGTGATAGCAGGCTTCTTTAGGTGACTTGAAATCGTAAGCTCCACAAACTACTTTGCTGCTTCTAGCAATCGTACTATCTATTTGAGGTACCTGTAAAATGTACGAAGATGCATATTGATAAATCTAACAACACATCCGAGCTTTCCGATGATTTGTGTCCGGTGAATAGAACTTACAGTCAAAGCATGCATAAAAATCGAGACTGGCTGGCATTAGATCGGGTTCTTTTTTTACATCTTCACTCTAAAATAACTCTTAGAACGAATAAAACTCGTGTAAGCTTTGCGCATTTGATTAATTGGTATGTTCATAGCTTATTCCTACGTCTTGTGCAAAATAAATGCATTTTAATGATGTATTCGCTGTATATAAACCGACGAATTCATATTCAGGCTTGCCGCGGTCCTATACTCAAGCTCCCAGAAACGCCGTTGAATATAGTGCTACAGTTTACATACTTCTTCATTTATAGCTTACTGGGTGGACATAACTTGGATAGACCTGTGGTTTGCCTAAAACGGTGTGCGTTTGTCTGATTATATAATAGGGATACAATCGTTTCTGCACAGACTAAATAATGGTCCAGCAATGTCCGCAATGCTCACAGAAAATTCAGAATGAAACTCGTACCAAAAGAATTGAGCTACTCCAATACCGAGCCCGGTAAATTAGGATATGGTAACCATGCAATCAAATGTGCTTTTAAATAAACAATTGCACTAAATTGGAAGGTTTATTACCATGGGCGCGTTTGTCCATTTCTAAGCTGTTTGAAGGAAGGTTTATGTTTTATGCATACCGGTAGACCAAATGTTTGGTGCACACTCTTGAAACTAAGTCAGGATTCTCAACTGAACAGAAGGCAAAAACGCCGGACAAAAACTCGAAACTATTCTAAATTACGTTCATTAAACTAGTGTTCCACAAGCCGTAGAACAAAATCCCTTGAAATTTAATTCTCGGTCGAGTGCCCTATGGTCAAACGGCGATTAAAAGCATGCGCATAGCAACGTTACTTAAAAGACAGGAAACTGGCGCGAGTGAAATCGGTAGTGGAGTGTAACACACATTATCAGTGCACTACACGAAATGACGAAATATCTTGAATGGTAGAGTTTTGGTGATAGTACCTTATTTTCAATTCAGTCTAGTTTAGACAACCATTATTCATGTACTGGATGCGTTGACTATAGAAAATATGACAATCTCAATCGGAAATTTTCATAACAAACCAGAGCATAACGAGAGTAATTAGAGGACTACAAATAATAGCGCTAAGCCAATAAATACCCTGCGAATACAAGGGCGCTGCTGATCACGACCCCAAATCGTATCTTCCAACGTATTTGGCAATGCAGAAGGGGTTTTCCTAGCCCTTACCCAGGAAACCTAACACGCTCTACATGGCCGAGTCCACTCGTTAGGCTTTTCATACCTATTTCCAATGTCATCGACTGGCCACTCGTACTTATCTTCAAACCACTACACCCTGGTCGAACATTGCCAACCGAGGAACCCTGTCCGGAAACATACGCAACACACTCCAACCACCTCAGCCTGGTGAGATCAAGTAATTCATTTATTGGTTTGGCTTGTGTATTCAAGACTCTCCACCTAACACCACTGCCGGCAGCATGTCCCCACCAGATCCGAGCAATACTACAAGAGCATCGGTGTTTAGATACCAACAATCTTCGTACATCATTCACCCATACTGTCCATGTTCCCCAACCATTTGGGAGAGTTGGCCTGACTGCTGCAGCGTACACTCGATCCTTGGTGAATAGACGCACTTCGTATCAGCAACACAAATGAATCAGATTGGCAAATGCCAAAGATGCCTTCTTTATACTCGAAGGCACTCCTTTTGATATCCAATCTTCAGGTGAAATTCAGCTGCCCAGATAATAAAACTTGTCCACTTGGTCTATAGTCTCTCCAAATATCAAAAGGTTCGGTTTTGGACTAATCCAGTCCTGCAACATTACCTTGCACCTCAAAGATGTAAAACACATGCCAAGCACTGTCGCACAATTGTTCAGGCTGTTCAGAAAAGCTTGCAACTTACCTGGATCTTCACTTAGAAGAATTATTTCGTCCACATTTTCAATGTCTGGCACTTCCTCTTTTGGGCACATTTGAATATCACTATCCTCACATTGCTACACACAAGAGAAGGGTGGTCTCTAGTACCATACCAATAGAAAATTTAAAGAAAAAAGGGAAATGTGGCAACCCTGACGTACACTAATTCTCTTGGTAAACTCTGGTGAAACGTCATCGTAAGTCCAAACTTGGCTTTGACTATGCATGTGCATGGACTTCATGATGGAAAAGAATTTCCCTGGTACATCATTTAATGGACGACAGCGCATGAGAACTGTGCCGTCATCGGAGTCGAACACCGCTTTCACACCAAAACATAGATAGTCGATCTGTGAAAGTGACCACTACGCCCAAAGTTTGTCGAAGAGTGTAAATGGGATCAATACAATCGGTTGTCGTCAGATGGTTTAAAGCGTTTTGGTACCACCTCTGAGGTAGGATGTTCGAATCCTAACCATCATCGGATACTTTGGTGGTAGACAGTAATCTGTTGAGGTCCGGCTCGTTAGCACACCTGACCTGTTGGACCTTATGTTGTTCTCTGTTCCAAGTTTCAGGATCTGGTCGTCGGTTATTCCTAGTACTGAAGTGAGCGTTTGTGATCATTGGGTATATACCTCTTCCACTGCACTCATGCGTAAGCATATAATAAAACAACCTCAACCAAGTCTATTCCTAGTTTGATATTTGCGTGAGCACTATTTGAGAGCGTTAGATAGGGGGTGGAGTGTATTTTCAGCGAGCTGTTTAAATGCAATACTAATAGACTTTATCATCCTGTGGTTCTCACAAGAAGCGGTACCGTCACAGATTCACATCAGTTCTTTAGAACTTTTATTTTTGCCCATGTCGAACACAGAAGTTTTGCCAACTCCAGTGGCCATGCTGAGTCACTGTCTTGAAGAAAAAGGAAGACAACCAATCTTCTCTAGCAAATTTGTCGCTTGAATTTCTTACCTCATGGACAAACTCCGCTTTTGATATAGTAATGGTATCTGCATCTAGGACTCCAGTCACTGTACTACTTAATACACCTGCTGTGGATAAAAACCAGATAAACTGTTTCGGAAACTGCTTCCCCAGGGAACTGGACATCGCTTCCGAGTCTGAATCAGCATACCTTTTGCCTTCCGTCAGTTTGCTAAGCCCTAGTTTTCGTGGACCGGTATCTCCAATTGGACGAAAAAGGTTCCCGCTGGTGTCGAAAGCAGCAGCCTTTTTTCTTAGACTTCGTACTCTATTTCAACTATACAGCGCTCTTATTTGTACTCAGGTGATATTACTGGTACCATTTTAGTTGCGTATGTTTGTTTATGTATTCACGCGGAAATCACATCACTCGGTAAATACTTTGGTTGCTAGATGATAAGCATAGGTATCACCGTAACTGTAGCTAATAGAATAATTTTTGTGATATAAATAACTGACAAATAAAGGCAAGAAAATGAAACACCCACGACACCACCAGGTTCATCAAGCAAAAAAACCATGTCCATATGTTACTGCTTGATCAGAACGACATGCACATTATACTTCCCAGGAAAATCGATTCAGTAATAGCCTTGCTTCTGGTGAATCGATAATTATTAAAATTGCTTCGATGACTGAAAAGTGATAAAGCTTAGCAAAAGACTAGTTGATTGGGCACTTGGCGGTTTTGCAGCCAAACAGTTTACTCATCCATAGACTGTTTTTGCTTTTCCTAAAATTCTGCATTTTAGAGAAGACTTCCGCTTGATTACTTTAGATGATGTCAGAGGAGCAACTCAAGTAGGGCTGGCATTAATCAATAAGTCTGTGTACTTCAAGACGGTTTGTGGTGCAATAACATCTGACACAAAGGACACAAAGATCTGACTGTCGACATCAATATTAGACAAAGTTTGCTTTTCCGCAAAACAGCATCCGATATTTTCTTTTTATAATTTTTGAGCAGAATTCGTAACGAGTCTTCGAGTGCAGAACAACATGCAGGCTTCTAATAACCACCAGTAGTTACCCGTTCCCTCTGTATTCAAGTTTTCTGCAAGTTTTGTTGGCAATACCAATTCATTTATACGTATGGACAAAAATAAACAAACGATTTGTGGTTACTTTAAACTTCTTTTTCTATTTACGGGTAACAAATGTTTTCAAAGTGCAATTACTCAGTTTTTTTGAATTTATTTTGTTCGTCGTTCCAAGCGGTTTGAATGGGATCCAGCAAAGTAAAACTCAAGTTACGGCGTATTGAGAGACTTCATATGGCTTAGATCATTATTTCGAAATATAAAACTGCGCACCTGTAGCGAACAAATGAGCTATTAGGCACAGCAAAGGATATAGCCAATTGCCAACCGTGCGTTAACTACAGTTCCGTAATTTTTAATCTGCTACTGTTATCCTGTACACTGATAACGAGTTTGTCTCAAACATATTCAGCTGTACGACACTTCTGACATTTTTCCAAAACTCTGGTTAATCCACATGAGGAAATCATTGCCGTGAAAATCGAACGATAGAACTACGTAGTGGAGATAGTTTCGTACCGTGAAAGCTTATGAGGCAATTTGACTGAATCACTGCAATTCTAGTAAACTCCCTTGTAGCAAAACCGGTGCAAAACCCTTCCGAAACCGATCGGTTTTGGCTGGTTTTTACTATTACGCCGATCGGTTTTCGGTCGGTTTGTTTAATAGCTATTTTGCACGGATTAACATTGATTTTATACAAAGGAAATCGACGACCGAAGTAATGTACAATGCTTAGTTGGCGTTGTATTTTGATTTATTGGTTTATTTAATCGAAATGTCCTGAAAACCTCGGTATAGATCGCTCTATTTTATTCCCTCGCAATGGGTAAAATAAGGACAATTATCAGAAAATCATAAATTAGGAGACAGAAATGAGCATCGTAATACATAATTTTGGAAATGTGAAAGATTTTACCGAATCGTATCACGCCCTTCAAACGATTGGCACAAACCGAGTTTTACTGAAACCAATGAGCCCAGGTTTTAGTAAACTCACTCTCAGGTCGCACATGGTGTTCAAGAGGATATTGCACGGCTTCAGATCACGATGAAGAACGTTTGCAGAATGGATGTATTTCAAACCTAAGCCAAGTGCTTGAAATACTACGATCCGAATTACCTCGCAGCATTTGATACAGAAAGTAACAAATATGGTCGTTGCTCAAAGGCTGAGTTTTTAACAACCGATGAAGATCAGTTTCCATGTAACACTCAACAATATATCTAAACGGATGAGAAACTCTGTCCAGATGCACACTTACACTTCTTTCATTTCGTCAAACGAATTCGCCGTAATGATATCATATACCTGAATAATCTATGTAGAGGTAAGTCTGAAGCCACGATTGAGATACCGTGCTTACGTTTTCATGATCCATGCGTGAAAGGATACGGATTTCGCGGTAGGTCCTCTGACAGTAAGTTTGATGTTCGAATGGGGATATCTTCTTTATTGCCACTTTTTCGTTCCTCTCTTTGTCGAATGCGGATCTACGAAAACCTCAGGATAAGATCCAAAACACATCATACACAACCATCCCATAAGCTCCTTCACCAATGTATCGAAGGTCTGTGAATCGTGGCCCAACCTCGAATGCTTGACCCTTCACGTTATGAGATGTTACAGGAGACTGTGTTTCTTCAACAGACATTTCGCAAGCAACCGCGGCAACAACTGTCAAGAACACTTATACATCGCGCCCAACCTTGAGAATATCATTCATCCACCTATTAGTGTGGAAGCGAGATTTTCTTGAAGTCTTGAAGTAGTTCACTGGTGCAAGGCTTGAGCCCGAATGTCCCAGGTTCTTTTACGTGTCTTCTTTTCTCTAGTGCCACCGAGGTGGAGTGGCAAAATTCTACAACAACTGGGAGGGCATTTTCGCAAAAGCGATTTTCCGTTCACTTTACTCAGGTTAACAAAAGACAGAAATGGTCTGTTTTAATTTTCCTCTCCGACTTTTTCTACCTTTGCCAAGTCTATTTCTACTTCAGTCAGCGCTCGTCTTACTAAGTCAGGTCACAGGACTCGCAGCTTCGGCCTGGGAGTTAGGTCCAGTATCTTGACCGGTGGACTTCAGCTTCGACCCAGCCGGGCTTTGACAGTTTTTACTCAATTTTTTGGTAGCTCCGTGGAGCAGTCATCTACGGATTATCAGACTTGTCGATCAGGTTTGTTATATGGGGGAGCTGGCAGCCCCATTGGCTCTTGAGTCCTTCATAGATACTCCGCCTCCTTTCGAGTGATCTCTCAGGCTCATCCGAAAACGGGTACCCGGGTAAAAGCAAAAGCTTGGGTCCAAACCAAGGTTGTAAAAATGAGAGGGAAAAGAGCAACACTAGACGAAAAGGAATGAGGAACCTCTGGAACGTTATTAGAGTAGAATGGAGTAGTAGAATTTCCGGCTGCTTGTAAAGGGGATAAAAGAAGACTCAAAAGAAAGGGAAGAAAGATACTTGAGGGCGTCTTTTTCGGGCTAGGTTCACTGGGGAAGCAGAGTGACTAAAATTTTATCTAACGACGTCCTAAAATCCTCCACAGTGATTGCTTCCACCCCAGTCTCCGATAGGTAATTCCAACCTTTCCAAACCCTAAATCTAAATATGTTCCTCCTGGCTCCGGTAGGCTTTTTGCTTCACGGGCTTGTGCCTGTGCCCTCAAAGTATTTCATTCCGGTCAAGGCGTAGCGTCGTCCGGCTGGGTACGGACATGCTGTCCAGTTGTTTGAAGGCTTTGATTGGGTTTCCCCGCCACTTCAAAGAGAAAAGGTTCAGATGACTCAACCCGTCCCCACAGGGCATGGGAATCCTAACGTTTGTGAGTCTGGTGGACCGTCACTGTTTTTCCCCACCGATTTTTAGTGATGGTCGGGGACGAAGGATGGACGTCTCTCTGTAAGAATCCTCGTGGCAGATTTGTATGGCTGCACCAAAGCCTGCGCTTCTCTGAATTTGACCGTAAATGGCAGCTACTGCACCTCCTAGGACGTGTTGGCTGCCACTGCGACGCAACGATTGGTGAACTTTGCTGAATTGAAAGCGTACTGCAAGTTCACTTGCCTTGTTTACCACCTCCATTATATCAGGATTCGTGGACAATCTGTGGATTGACGGCCGGATATGCGCTAGTTTTCACATTCTACACTTCTCCCATTAAGTGGCGGCTGCCAACTGGCAGTCCACCCCCGAAGGCAAAGAAGGTCGCAGTCTATGCCAGCATCGGGAGGACTCCCCACCAGGCGTACTTCGTCAGCGAGGAGGGGCCGGGCACTGCACGTTGTCGCCTCGAGCACTGACATAGATCAGATACAGCAGCTGTCTCACGACTGAGCCTCGTGGACCCCCACTGCTGGTGTGAGGGCGGTTGAAACGTACCATGATGTTTCCTTGCTCCATGCATTTGTTAGTCCTTCCTACTATGGACGGACCACCCGTGCGTCACCTTGATGCTTCGCGTAAAGCCGGAGTGGTAACCAGGGCCTCCCCTCCCACGACCCGCGGGATGGCGTACACGTCAAATTGAGGGAAAGTGATTTGCTTTCCTTGCAAAAGCTCGATGTAGCTTGCCCGAGCAATTATCAAATGGCCCCATCACTTCAGCCCCACAGCATCCAGCTATTGGGACTTCTTTTTGGGAAGTGCATAATGAGATCTGTGCTTAGGTTGCTCTTTGCATTGACCAGAGGGTAACGGTTAGTGGCTAAGCCCTTGGGTCTTGCTTCTTAGAGGCCGGACGGATCCTTAGCAATCAGCTGCTGGTGCCCAAGACCTGATACGCGGGTGACAAACCAGCTCTTACACGGAACAGCCTGCTTCTGCCTGGGGGCAAGGGTGGCATATCGCAGGGGGTAGCCCTGAGGATAGTCAGTCATGCCGGCCGACGCATTCCGGAGGCTTCGGGCGAGGGGAAATTCACCCCTGCTACGAACTAGACAGAGGCGGATAAACAGGCAGAGGAGCATTAGGAATGGCATTTTAGAGCTCGTAATCACTGAAGAAACGAATCGGGGCAGTGACCCGTGGGGGTTGGAGGGGGCCGTCCGCTGCATGCACAAAGGGGGGACCGTGTGCACAGGCTTACGGAAGATGTTTCTTTGAAAGGGAAGGCCAATGCCTGAGTTCCCAAGCTAGGGTGTGAGCAGGCTTAGTGCTGTGGTTCCTCGTGTACCTCGAAGAAAGGGAGGCAGAAGGCATGCAACCTGAGGTGATTGAAGACCTCAGCAACAACATAAGGTTGTTAGCCAATGACTGCCCAAGCTGTATTGATTCTGGACAGTCTGGGCGTGATTTGTGCGCACTTCAGGCTACTGAATGCCGATTCCACCTCTTCAGATGGATCCGCTGGGACGTCAATAAACGCGATCTCAGCTTGTCAAGTCAATAATTGAACTGCATTCATGTTCCACAAGGGAGCAAAAAAGTTAAACCGTTGAAGTCGCAACAACTGCGCGATGCTCCTAAAACTAATCAGTAATAACCGCATAAGCATAAACGTTGAAGGTTCGCCCAAGAGACAACGGCTTCCAAAGTCGGAATGTTTACAGCAGGAGTGAAACATGTCAGCATAGGGCGTTTTTTGTATGGTGTCAACCATAACCCAATTTCGGTCGGTCGTGAAAGAGTAAAGAGATAGAGGGCGTCATGATAAGCAGCCTCTGACTTGAAACGGATGGCACTACGCAAAAAAGGAGCAAGTTTACCGGATTTGGTCCCAACAGCCTCAAAGGCTGACCTCTCCTTCATATTGCTGGCCCATTTAAAATCATACCGGATCTTGGTTATAGAAGATTTCAGTAAGTCCTCCGGAGAATCCCTAGCCTGGAGCTCAATCCTGTTCTCAGTCTGTGTTCAGAAAGCTGAAATCTCCACTGAGTATCCTTTACTCAGGGGCTGGTTTAACCATGCGCAGATAGTGAAATACTCTGCTGCCCTGTTTGCAAGTACAAAATGGAATCCGGCCAGCACTGACGCACGTCATTTAGTCTGGACCGAAGATCAGCGTGTACGAAAGAGGCCAAGAAGCCTCGTGCCTTTAGCCAACGTTTCATCATAACCTTTGTATCAACCATCCCCACCGGAAATCCGATTGTTGATTCCATTCTAACAGCCCTCCGTCACAAAACGGGCCCTAACCTCTGCCATGAGCAGTAGTTGACTAGCTTTAACTTTGCTGTGAGGGTATTCGCCGTAGGTGTTTATTCCTTGTTCATTTTTGGAGCTTGGTCCAAGAAAAAAACTGCTGAAATTTGGTTCTTGCAAAAAAGCCTAATTTATCGTATGCAGTACCTAAGCTATTCGGAATCCACTGTTTTGAATTTGTTTGGAATTGGTCGCTTTGTGTTGCTCAAGCCTTCTAATGGCAGGACTTTGCAGTGTGTGGTTCTTTGGGTTTTTGTGTTTACAAAGTTCCCTCCTTCTGACGTGCCATCTATCCGGCTTCTTCACAGATCTCCATCATCCCTAAATTTCGGTCTATCCTCTTGGTAAACTGAGCACTTTTGTGTGACAAATATAGCCAGGTTGTATTACTGTTTCATCTAAGTTTCCTCTTTGCTAACACAACGAAGGCTCTTGGCCTCGGTTGCTAGGCCCTTTCAGTTTTTGCACCATGAGCGTCAATTACAGTGAGCCAAACCCACCAACTTGACAGCGATAATTGGTTATGAGTAAAACATCTATGCGCAGCTGAATGTTGAATCACCTCAGTGTATCCGAAGGAAAATTTATTTACGGATGTTTCATGTCATACCTCTGAACAGTTTAGCGTCTGGAACCCACAGTTACCTTGAGCTCACCGTAGAGTTGCCCCATTCTCTGAAATGATTGCCGTACCCTCTCTTTCTGTGGTATATCTGTCGATTCCGTTCAGGTTGAACCTCACCTGTCTTCTTTGCTTCTGTGCTAAAGTGCTGCCTTATGCCCCTTGATGTTTGGTCTCCCCATGTAGTACGGTTTACAGTGAGCTTAGCGACGGTCTGCTTGATCATTACAGGTACTGTCTTTCAGCTCCTTATCAAACTTTTAGGATTTCCGTGAACCCATTTTATTCTATCTATTCTCATTTTCAGTCGAGGCTTAAGTCCCATTCTTCATTATTCTCCTTCTTTTTTACGCATCTTTTTCATATCACTTGAGGGTTTGCCTTGCGACCTGTGACCTTATGCTTTGCTCTAGTCCTTCCAGCTGCAACGGATGCCCTAGATGATGGATGTTCTGGCCTCTCTGAATTTGTGCTTTCGAATCCTGCTTCTAATATCCGTCTGATCAGCAAACAGGTGCCGCCGCCTAGAGGGATCTCTCACGGATATACTCTTGCAGCTGCCGGAGCCGACTGAGCCTTCACCATCGGGTAACCGGTCGCTATGGTAACGCCGATTTCGTGATTGTTCTTGGTTAATGTGAATAGAACCTTCAGTGAATTCTTTCCTCGGGTGATCGTGGTTTCCCCATGTTCTCTTATTGAACTTCTCGTCCAAAACCGCCCTTAAAGGTTTTCCAAGCAGCTGCTTGTCACGGCTTGCTGTGGGACCCCGTCAGGGTCGCAGAACTTATTACCCAGGTTTCTTTTGCAGGTGTAGGTTCTGGCATCCACGCTCTTCAGGTAAATCTGGCTGCTTTGCGACAAAGAGCGCTTCTATGTTACTGTTTGGATTTGGAGGTAGGTAGCCCGCTGAGACGAAGAATAATATCCTGTGTGCCCCCCCCCCCCGGGGGGATTCAAAGCCCCATGATTTGCTCACACGGTTATAAAACACGTCTCCTCCGGTAAAACGGACTAAACCATATTGGCGTGCTTTCCGGTGCTTCCTGGGATACTTGCACAGGGAAAACTCAGTCAAGCAGCGGCGCAGCTTAAAACCATCAAAGAAGTGTTGTTCACGTGGTAAATGGGGTTTGAGGTCACCCCTGACTGATCGTATTTAGCTTGAAACCACAAGGTACTTCGAATACTTTGGATGGGAAAAATCAACAGTGGGTGAAACACCAAGTGAAATTGCTAATACTGACATGGAAACCCTGATGTTTCCAAAAGTTTACCTTGCAATGCACGGAAGAACATCACGTAATCTGGGATTTCACTGAAGGTTACGAGGAGTGTTCCGAGTCATTATTGCCAAGCTGCGGGAAGAAGGTAAACATCGAGATCGATTCCGTAGAACTTTACTGAGGACATATACTCCGCTAGATAGTTACAATGCAGAAAAGAAGCACGGAGGAATGCAAGGCCTATGTTGGAAAGCGGAATAACTGGATATATGACGGATCGGGAATGTAGACCCATAGAGAAAACAAAACAACTTAGCAGTATTTGACTATTTTTGCCATGCTCGGTTGGCAATTGCGGGGTCGGTCAGTATAAGTGGCAAAATATGTCGGTGATATGGGAGTGGGTGCTGCCAAAACTAGCCAGCAATACACTAAGTATTTGTCCGGATGCAAGAGTAGAAGGTCGTAATACGGATGGAAAAGCAATAGAGTCTTAGCAGGGGGTCTGGTCCCAAGGATCATGCGTGCGATAAATTCACAGACGCTCGATTGGAACTTTATTGCTAGTCGACCTTTGAGTACTCAAATGTGCAGAAAGTAACACCTTTGTTGTAGTAGCAGGTGACGACCATCGGGTAGCAATCATAGGGCCCCGTGGATCAATTTTTAAACTACTGTGGACGGCTGTCCTTTCGGTGGTCCGGTCCGATGAACATGTTGGATTTCGCTGAACCGGCAACGGAGATGAAATGGGGAGGGGTAGCAGCTTAGAAAGCTTTTCAGCTGGTGGTCATGTGGACCCATACACAATATACTGCGTGCTGTTCAGTGAAGATACCACGCGGGTGGAGGTATTTTTTGCCGCCTAATAATATATAATTCGGAATCCAACTAAAGGTTGCGCGCCAGAAAGGAATGAGGCAAAATGCTCCAACAGAACTTACCTAGGTTCCAGCCACTGAGTTCCAGAATTGAATGGTGGATGGACGATGTTTGTGCGTCCAAGCTTTGTTACAAGTATTTTGAGCACAAACTGGAATGTCCCTCTACCACTGATCCTTATTTTAAATGAATTTGTAAAGCGTTACCAGACGCCCGGTGGGTATTAGGCAAGAAAACAGCCTCACAGTGTGAGGCACCTTTCAAGACTTCTAAGATCTCGCATATCGCGTAGAACAGACGACGATATCCCGCTCCCTATCCAAAAAGCCATCTACCTTCATTCGCCAAAAGATATGGCTCAGAACCCCAACCATTATTTGGCCCCAACTCTTATAATGGAGGCTAACCCCCACTACAGTGCCATCCGATGCTAACGTAGGAGGCCATATCAACTGTTACGCTTACCAAGTAAGACATCAAAAAATCCTTTTCAACTCTAAACATTCTCGCCATTCAGATGTGATGGCCTCCCACCTGCTTTATTCAGGCTTAGGGGTCCTGAACTGGAAGCCATACTGCTGTGCCTCTTTCAGCGTTTCATGTTGTCCAGGATAGTCCGAGTTCGGATGAAAGCATTCTTTATAATCTCAAAACACAAAACTGGTTCACTTCATGATCCTGAGAATGATAGCCCTATTACCAGCCTTTCAACAATCCGCAGACTCTTGGACAGGATTGCAAAGGATCAGTCCGTGAGTTTCTCGATCTCTCGGAAACCTTTCAGCCCAGACCAGCATAGATTTGTTAGGTACCATTCGGATCTAACGAGTCAGGTGGACTTCCTCAGTTGGCTCACGTAAGGAGCCAACCACAGTAAGTCACCTGTTGTCTTCTTCCTGGATATGGTTAAGAAACTTGACCGCTTACCTCACACTGGCCTATTTCATAGAGTCAAATTCCACGGAATCCCCGACCAATTCTCTCCAAGTTGTTATATTAATTTTCTGAGATTTCACGAATCGCTATTTTCAACGGGCGTCCTCTCATCCCAGGCCACTTACCAGCGGAGTCGCACTGGGTGGCCTTTTAGTTCCCCCCTATCTCCCAAGCACGACGAGGAAGTCTTCCAAGTAGGGCTTCACGGCATGGAGACGCTCTTCGCAGATGTAAAACTAGTCCACACTTTTGAGGCGAATGCCAGCATTTGGTGCTCACTAATATTCTCTCAAATTGAAAGCCCTTCGATGAATGGTCTGCCCAATGGACGACAGCCAAGAGCGCTCTTCTGTCCTAGAAATGCCACTCTCTACTTGGCTGCCTTACCACAAACGGCCTGCTAATACCCCCGAAAAGCGCAACAAGAGACCTAGGCCGGCATTACTCCTGTTATAATTTCCGTGATTAAGCCTCGATCCAAACTGGCAGGGCAACAAGGACCATACCGAGTGTCTTTGGAGAATCCCGCGTCCAGGAGAGCAAACTCCAAGTGTTCAAGACTCGCTCTAGTTTGTCGTTGGGATTCTGCCTACTGGTCTGGATCCTGATTCAGAAGACCGTCTGTGTTAATATAAACAAGGTGTGTTGCTGCTTCACCAAACAATTAATCGGCCCCTGGGTGCGAGATACTCCAGCATGGACCTTTGTGGTTACGTCATGTGAAGCTTAATATCCCACTTCCCTCCAAACTTCCACATTCTAAGTTCCACCAACCGAATAACCCTTTCGGTTTTCCTAGGGATGCCTTATATCCCCTCCGTCACAGACAGATCGCCATTACATGCTCCATTTCAAGAATGTCTATCGGACGTACTTTTCCTGTTATTTGTTCTAGCCTCTTTAGTAGGCTACAAGACTCGCTGATTTCCTGTTGCAATCCCAAACCCCATAAATGGACACCAGAGGAATTCTTGATAAGTCATCCCCATTAACCACAAGCTGTGCTGACTTGAGTTCAGATCAAGCAGATGAAGATTATCTAGGCTGTTAGACTGCAATGAGTTACCAACTTTGCGTCCGAGACCTATCTGTACGCATTTATACGTATGCTCAAAATCTGATACAGTTTTATGCTGTATGTCAGCTCTATGACAGTGCCTGGTACGTGGTTCCCATTCTTATCAACTTTTAGTATGACGTTATGGCTCGCTGCAGTTTCTTCTTCTTAGCTCCTTACCACTGAATGACACTTTTAATTCTGATTTGACGCCTATACTAGCTGCTTCACTGCGAAAACTTTACAGTGCCCTCATTTCCCAAGACTGCTAACAAACAGTGAACCGGTGCCCAAAATTTCCAGGGTGCGTAGTTTGTCTAAATTTAGTCAGGCCTTCTATAATGGTACAAGATCTTAGGACTGAGGAGTCAGTCTTGTTTTCTTTCCTTGGTATGATTTTTCATTCCCCTACCCCCTCAACGTCTACTCACCTAGCCTAACCTCGGTTCATTTAAGTTGATCAGTAGCCCTAAGTAGCAGCCAGGCATTTACTTGAGTTGGCCCCTGGAACAATATGTAGCCGTAAACAGCCACTGGGGGCAGACAGACATACCTCTCTTCTGGGTGCTTTCTCGTCCTCTTTCAGTCTATGACACTCAAAACGACTGCTTCCTCGAAGCTAGCGGAGCCCAGACCATGGCCTCCTCCGTAAGTGAAGGAAACAACCGACCCCTAGCAGCCTCGAGGACCATGCGCTTTGTGGTTGGTGGAAGAGCTGTGAAAAGTTCCCGTATGGGCTAGACCACCCCTCTAGAAAGTAATTCATACGAGTGAATATCTTACTCCGAGAATCTGTCTATTACAATCCGGGCTGTGAAGAAAACGGACGACTTCAATCCCAGCCTAGATTCAACCCTGTTATGGAGAAACCTACCACTCTGTCCATCATCTGTTCGTCAGATGTGTCGTTGTTTCTTCTGCCCACACCCAGCAGAGTGATAGGCATGGGGCTTCCCGCTTCCATTTGCCGACCCTGCTTTTTATCCCCCACTCGTGCTCCAAATGCACAACCGACAACTTGGCCCCGCGTGCAACTGCTCATACAGTCCTGCGGATCGTAATATCCGGACCACTGCTGTTCAACCTGGCCTACCGATAAGCCCCTGGACAAAAAGAATTCTGCACACAGAAAACTGCGAACATCTCCCGGCTTTCACTCATCAGAATGTTCTTGTTTAGCAAACTCCGCTTCTTCTGTAATGTTCACTCCACGGTGCCCAAAAGCTTGGCAGGATGGCAATTATTAATTGCGCATCGTATTCACTATAAATTCTGGTTGAATTCTTTCTCATGGGAAAACGAATACTGTCCAGTTATGTTTGATGTCCAGGCTTCTGGTTTAGCATTGGTCCCTAGAAAAGAGAACATGACGTCTAAACTAGCACCCCGTTATTTCTGTAATTTGTCATCACCAAAGGCCTTTATGTGGCAGCTGGAGTCCAATATCGGGGGTGTCCTTAGCTTATCCAAAGCCGGCTGCTCTACAGATATCTCATCTTGTTTCTTCCCGTGATTTTCACTAGTATATGTTTACACTGTCTGACTTAGGATTTTTGTCTCTTGATCTCGTCCTTTCCTTTTATCATTCATCAAGGGCCTCATTCCCCTCCCAACCTCTGAAGTCCTAAACACTACCACTATGGCCGGGCTTAACTCATCTACAGCGACAACGAAAATTATTAGTCTGTGTTTTTAGGAAATTCCCTTAACTCCGCCACCAATCAGCTAGCTCACGAAATCACCGCACTATCTTCGCCCCTATCAACCCTCCACAGGTCGGTCCGCTGAACCCTAGTCAGAAAAACCGTTTTGCTGATTTGTATCATAAGTTAAACCATGATCCCAGCTGGAACAAGCTCCAGGCTGTCGCAATTCTGATCTCTTTCAGATCTTGTTGGTTAATTGGGTAGCCGCCCTTTTACCAGGCTTTACCCCCCGAATAATGCTTGGACTTATGGATTTGACTGGTCGAGGTTGATAATTTTCCACTCCAGAAAGCCATGGCTTTAACTTATACTCATCCTGGGCGGTGCCATATTGGAGCTTTTCACGTCGCCTTCCACTGTGACCGCAATCGTGCCACCCGGCAAATGAGTCACCACAACGGTTTCACTGAACCGCACGGTGGATTCGCAACACCAAACAGCTTCATGCGCCGCCTCATCAGCAACTAGCCACACACCCTAAATGCCCTGCCCACACTGCTTTGCGGTGCTGAAATATTGGACCGGGATCCATCCATCGCCGTTGCATTCTGAATCTGATATCCCCTATTTGGTCAACTAAGGCCATATTAGTTCGCTTTCCCCAGCCACCTTCACTTTTCCCAATCGGCTTATAAGTTCACAAACGGTCTATCGCTACTGGTGAGCCTGCTTCACTGCTATATCCCACTCGGGCCACAAGCCGTGTGACTTTAAGCCAGCAGCAGGCAGCAGTTTTATGAAATAAAACACCTGTCACTCGTTGTTGGTTTTCAAATCAGCTGTATATTCATTTATTGCCTGTACAGAAACTTCCATTGATAAATCCGTATATCATCCGTTGTCACCTCGAGTCTGGTGTTCTGCAAACCAATCCGATATGACTTCACACTCTCGGTGTAAGACTCGCGTATCATAGCTTCATATTTTCTCGGAAGCAGGTGCTCAGTTTTCTGACTAATCCTGGAGCTTTTTTCAAAGACCTTATTTTGAAATCCTCAGCCGAACATCCAATAACCATTCACTATGCTTCAAAAGGGTAGTATGTTTCTTATAAAGTATTTTTTTCATGCACACCTTCACTTGAAGCCTCTTCCTCTCAATATCTCCCCTGAAACCACCGTCCCAAAAAGGCTACTGTGTCAAAATCATCTATTTCAATTGCAAGCACTTCACAGGTTCATCCTCTTGATTGGCTTGGGACTGTTTTGGACCACCGGACTCGTCACAGCCAATCTTTGACACCTTGTTTACAGCAACTGCGAGTTATTCTTGCCTTCGCCCTCCCGTCCATTTTGTGATGCCCTGGCTAGTCGGATTACTGGTCTTCATGGACTCTTTGAACTCCCTTACCCAGCGAAGACTAATCTGTCCTATCTGCCAGATTCATAACAACTGGTACTGCCCACTGAACCCAAGTAAGCTCCGTCGATCGTCGCTTCCACCATCCTTGCTGATTTTGCGTGATCTATAATATGGCCCTGATCAGTGGTTTTACTCTTGGACGATTTCCTAACACTTCTTGAACTGAAATCGAAAATGGCTTGGCTTTGCCCCGTAAATCTCTATCATTTTACCTAATTCAGACTATGCCAAGCTTTATTGTACTGTTACTGAAATATGTAGCTCTTACTTTCCGAATTCTTGAATATTTATTCTAGTCGAGAAGTGGTAAACTGTGAAGATATATCTACTCTTTCCGTTCGACGAACGTCGGGAGATATTCCAGTACTGGCGTTATTTTTATTCTATTGTTATTACTATAAACCGTGCACTGAATGGAGATCACAGGAAAGTATAACCACGAATAAGGCACAGAACAGCTGCTCAAAATCCGCTAGAGAATACTTTAGGGTAAGCAGATGAGGGACTTTTATTCGCTGAGAATTTTACCAAATGCTCTCCCCGACTTAAGGGCTCGCTTTTTTAATCGGACGGACAGTCACTTGGACAGAGATGCGAAGTACGGAAGCCACCGCCGATGGGCCAATGAACTGTGGATAAAACTCCCGTGTTCAACTACGATATGTCAGCGGCCGTAACATTGTGTACATACATGAGTCCAGGGCTTCGTCAAACAACTCTCGTAATGCCTGACAGTGGTTGCTAGATCTTGGCGCAACTTGCTTCTACTGGATGAACTTCATGCTTCCTATTGAACCCGGAAGCCGAAGCGGCCCTTAAATAACACTCAAACAGAGATTCTGTGAATCCACAGGACTGGAGTCTTTCTTCTAATACATAGTGCAGGCAACTTGATGGAGGCACGGGAATTCAACGTCCATTATCGTTTTATTGGTTGGTAGGGACTGCAAAGGAAGCAGCAACACTGAAGGTGGAGGACCTGTTCAGTTAGTTTCATGAGGGAGTTCTGAGAAATAGTCCCTACTGTGCACAAATACATGTGGAACTTATCTGGTATAAGCACTGACAGGCTGCTGGAACTTGCACTCTGAGCCGAGTTACCAGTGCGTAGTAGATGACTACATGGATGTATAATAGAGCCAATCTTGGGCTAAGTTGTTAGTAGTCAGTACAATTCAAGGCAGCCAGAATTAGCTCCACAAGAAGAAAACCAAAGGTCAAGCAGATATATGGAATCACGATAGAGCTGAGCATAAATATGAACCTTAGGGCGTAACATAACTGCATGCATTCTTGGGTGGCATTTCGAGGTGCGGTATTGCAGCTAATAACGAGTTTAATCATAGAGCGTGCAAAGGACCTTAAGAATAACACAAATCTGCTTGTTTCATGTGGTACACTAACCAAACGAGTAAGCTTTCGGAAATTCCGCAGAACACAGTGCGCATCTACTCGACTTATGAGGTACTGAATGTTGCGAGATGAAAGTCAGCGGTAATCTTACGCTCCCTCAGTCGTGTAAGTCAATAGGGAATGGTTGAACTCATTCAAGAGTTACTGCAACCACCGGCTTATACCAGTTAAACCGCGGACGCTTATATAAAACTCCTAGTATGGAGTGAGTCTTTGGGACCCACTTATGTCAACCGGCAAAGCAGTCCAACAAAGGGGAAGAAGGAAGTATGTGCCTTTTATCGACCCACAAAAGTGACGTCAGCAATACTGGAATCATGGTATTTTGTCTACTCACCGGCTTCTGGATCGAAAAGAGGACGATTCTTATCTGGTTGACTACTCAGTCGTGCTTATTAGCTGACACAACTAGTTGCATACACACAAGCATGCACACACTCATGTGCATCACTGTACCTTTGCCCATGCCACGGACAGCTTGCTCCAACCAGTCACACATTGGCACTGAACCACACTTAATTGTTCTTTCGTTGCTATTGAGCAGTCCTGCTTGACCGTACTCAATCGTATGTGTTGCTTGCACTTGCCCATAAATGAATCACCTATTCGCCTGTTTGCTCATTTGCGTACGTGCTTACTTGCAAGCTGATAAACGGACTTATTGCAGGCCGTGCTGTCCATCAGTTACGGGAAAGACACACGTAAAAGTTAATTGTAGTGCGCCTTACTAAGCACCTGGAGGGCCACTGATTGAGGCCATCCCACAAATACAGACTGAGTAAAGGAGCATCATGCTCCAAAAAATGACAGGGTGTTTAGATGAAGTGAGCGGTAAATTAGATGAATGAGACTTGAAACCCAATGTCTGATTTCCATGAATTCTTTTATTTTTGGTAATCACCGGTGGGCAGAGTGGAATATTTCAGGATTAGTCCGTGAGAAAGGGATGGATTGTCATGGGGCTAGTTGTAGGGCTGCTTCAAATGGGGGTGAAGAGGGCCCGTCTAGTCCAGGCAGATTGCATCAAGGCGTGCCAGAGAGGTTGACGCTGGGCCCTTGATGTATGTCCAGCTAGACAGTGACTTGGCGAGTGAGCCTGAGAGGAAGCTTTATAAACTAGCTTCGATGGATACTTGCTTGAAATGGATGGGAATAACAACACAACATTAGGCCTTGGTACGTAGTAATTGACGTGGGACCTTGCTCTCAGAATGAAAAATGCCTTTGCCCAAATGACCAGAATAAACCTCGATCAAGTCTTCTGGTAGACCCAGCAGGCAATCACATGGCACCTGCTCAGACAGGAAAGATCCAACAGCGAGGCACTGTAACTGAGAAAGGCTGTGCACCAGGTATCTGGGGTAGGAACGGCCCAGAGAAAGACTCAAGCACACCTTAACAATTAAGGCACAAGTTTAGCCGGTGAAAGCCGAAGGCCTTGCCAGTAATAAAAAGCCTTTGGTAAACTTCAACCGAAGTGCACTCCCATGCTCGCGGCAGCCCTTTTCATGTGATACTATATATATTGGGTAGTTAGAGCAGGAATCCGACGAGCGGCTTTGCGAATTCTGGGGCATGGACTTTTAACTGCTGTCAGAAGAGTTGCGCTTGCTCGGGCTACAAGGACTAAGAACACTAATAATGACAGCGTATTTCGGGGACACTCGAATCGTTCTTGGTTGCACGATAATGTGGTGCGAGTGAGATCAAAGTAGGGCTCATTGGATACTCAATTAGGTATGGCACCACAAAAGGGTATAGAGCTGTTAGCGGTTGCATGAAAGAAAACCCGGCAGGATTGAATTTGAACGTCAGGTGGTCACATCACTCTGTAACGGCCAAAATCGACTCCGCGGCCAAGGTACGTAGGGAAGTACGACAAAGATGGAAGAAAAATGCTGGCGAATCTAGATATCATCGATGTGAATTTGCAAAGGAGAGCGTAATAACAGAAAAGTTTTCGAAAAAAGCATAGACGAAAAACTGGAAAGGTTGTTTCCGGTGGCGCATGCACTTTTTCACCAATAGTTCTAATAGCCCAAAAACAAATTCAGAACGTTATTCCCAGGGGAATGCGGGTTATTCTTAGAGAACAGGAGGTGCATAACTAACACAGAAGGTTCGAATAATCAAAAAACGGGTACTTACTACCCAGCGAGAAGTTCCGCAGCAAACACTCATGGTGGGTACGGGAGGACCCCCGATCACGGAAACTTGGTGAGGCAGAGTGACATAAATTGAAAGGTGAGTGGAGTAGGATTCACAAAACTAACTTTTTAGGTTAAACAGTGACTGGCAAGAGGGGAACACTAGTTGAAAACAAAGCGGATGGAGGAGTTTAAAAACGGTTGCCCGATGAATTCATATAAGTTTTGTGCGCAAGTGAAACTGTCGGGACTTGCTAATAATTGCCTACTTGGATACTCTAACGAAAAGCTGACGGGGAACAATGGGGAGACAACTTGATGATCGACGACTCGCAACATAGATAATTCTTTTTCAGCGAAGGTTTAGAGAAATCTCCTTCAAACTGGTCTTCGGAATAGATGCCCCATCGCGGAAAATTGATGGAAAACTTGACAACAGTCAAAACTGGTTGTAGTGAGATTCATCAACCGGTTTATCAGAGATGACTCCAAAGCTGTCATAAGAGGGACACGGATTTACAGGAAAGTGGGCAATAAACTGGGTATATGTGTTGGATGTCCGATAGAATCTACCAGGAGTAGTTCAAAACTGAAACTTTCAGGAAACGCAGATGATTGGGCCACTGGGTTTGATGAGGAGAGTTCAACCTGAGACTCTGATGAATCAGATGGATTGAAGGCAACCTGGTATATGCAGTTGAATTCCGGCTGAAGTTTTTGAAAGGGCCTTCGGTGGATTATGGTGCAGATTTCCTATCATAATAGTTTAGTAGAACAGCGACAAAAGTTCGGAAATCAGTTGGATGTACTTTAATTGTTGATTTGGCCAGGCTCACTGCTAAATATCATCAGAACATCACAGGTTTGGAAAAAGCAACGCTTGGGAGGTGGAAAATTGTGGACTGGCCGAGTAACGTGAGAGCAGTGCTTATGTGACACTGTCAGAACATGCAGGTGACGCATGGCTATGTACTCCAGATAAATTTTGACTTGGGACACTAAAGAAACAATGGAATGATCGATGCGCTGGACTGTGGACAATTCATTCACAATGCGACTGCCAGAAGATGGAAATGGTTGACTGACTGGAGGCACAGGAGAGGGACCGACACGATGCAACGGAACAGAGAGCTGCTATCACACAAGTGGAGCACTATAAAGTGGATCACTTCTCGGTTTGTGATTTTGTTGGTGGACGAGAGTAACGATATTTAAGTGGTGGTTTTGGTTAGATGAATTGAGTGGTGCCACACAAATTGCCCGATAGATGAATGATCTTTTCAAGAGTTCGTTGGGATTTGTGGTGCTTATAATAAAAGCAAGTGAACTACGGGACCTTTGCTTGTTTCGGGATGGAGAATCTGGTAACAAGACAAAGTAGGACGAAGGTAATACTGGCTTCAAATCAGACGGATAAAAAGCTGTTCAGTGGAGTTGGATATCAATAGTGGCAAATAACAGAGCACTTTTTGGGCCAAACAAAAATATGTGCATATACTATTTTGGAAGGTGACCGGGTGTATGAGAGATCTTTCTTAAGGACCTCGGAAGAGGCAAGAGAGGGGTTAAGAAGGCGTCAGATACGGGTTTACAAAGCTTTTTGGGGAAGGAGGCAATATATCTAAACCAGCAGAATCCCTAAGAAAAGTGGGGGGTGAATAACAGATTGCGAGGGAGCATGTTACAACTCGGAAACAAGAAGTAAGAGCAGAGAATAGGGGCCGGTTTTTCACTATGAGAGCTGCAAAAGTTTTCAGTAAATCAGTGGAGAAGGTAGTCACAGAGATGTCGGTAGATGCACTTAAGCATCAACTGGGAGCTCTGAATAAGACCTTTTCTATCAACCTTTTGACCCTCCTCCTATTACATTGGCCTTTATTCCGTTTCCATGATGGGCTCGGACATATAGAGGTAATGGCTAGTAGTCTGACCCTGGTCGCGAATCGGAACGCAGCATTCTTTCAGGGCCTGACCCAAAGTTTCCAGTCCCACAGCTCCCGGAGACACCAACACAGAAGTGCGAACTTTCCAGAAGGTCGAGGCACCCAAAGGAAGAAGGGGCTTCTATTCCATAAAAACGGATGACCTTGTAGCAAGATTATATTATGTCCATCAGTTTACCACGCATTATTGTTTACCTGAACCCTGACTAACAAGCCTGGTGATTACTTTGGTGTAGATCCTCCTTCCCGCTTTTATTGGCGTAATTAGTGATGCCCGCCAATGCAATTACCCGGCTCTGACTCACTGGGTTTCCCTTCTACGTCTTAGTAGAATACCCCCATGTAACCTCAACGAAAAAATGGGGCGCCCAGCATTATACATTACACGTGAGTGCTACACCCACAGGCTCTGGCAAAATAAACAAGAACTTCCTCCCTCGATCGTACTCTTTTTCCCAGGGGTCGCGGGGGAGGTCGATCCGGCTATGCTATTGGGTTGCCGGGGATTGACAGATCAAGAGACAAATGGTCCACGCATGGCAGAAAGGGCTAAAGGAAGCATACAATAATCTAGGTCTTGGTAGATTAAGCTAACCTTACAGTCTGGCGGACTGCCTTTAGGTCATATAGGGTGAAAGAGCCGAGCTGTGTATCATGATGGAATCTGTATTCTTCCGTTTATTTTGCGCGCGCACGGTCTGCAAGCTCAGAATATCGGTTACCCGGAGCTCAGTAAATGGGCAAGCAGAAGTTGTCACTTAAACCAATAAAGATGGGCACAGTGATTTCTGCCTGAGGGTGCTACTCTACTGCTTTAAAAGATGGAAGTGTATCAAGTGCTTGTTCAAGACTGTGACCGGTCAGCTCACCGCTTTCGTTGGCATGACTTTCGTACAGCGCTGGTAGGCCGAGATCCCGGTACCGTTTATAAATGTGGTTTCTCCTGCTCCCTAGGCGCAGTTTGTGAAGAGAGTGACATCCAACAAAGACGGCCGGCAGGGGGCGAACATGCACTGGAACATCAAGCCCCGCTGGAAGCCACAATTATTTGCATATAGCACCGGCTTTAAGTCACTAACGGGGCCAACCGGAAACCAGACATAGGAAGAAGAACAGGAGAAGTGGAGTAGAGTGCAATGAAAGAAGCAGCTAGTGAACAAAATAGCAAACTGAGTTTGTGATTTATTTCTCCTTACACTGTTTTGAATTTTTTTCACCACTTATTCCTTTTAAATGACAGTTTTTGTCCACTATACTTGAGACTTGGACAGACAGACGGCGGAACAATAAAGTCAGGGATTTTATCATGAGCCATCTCCCTAAACGCATCCGACCCAAGGCTGTCTTCGTATCTTTGGTCCCAACCAGAGGGGTGGGAAGCATTAACCGAAATCAAAAATGATGCTATCTTCTTGATACCTCCACGCCAAGTTGTGGCCTCCGCTCAGTGTCGCTTCTTCCGGTCTTACCCAGCACGAGGCGGGGATAAAACAAAGGGGAGGCCTTGGAAAGGCAGGACAGATCCATCGGAGGTGGCTTACTGCGATCGCTTTGAGTGGGTGGCTATCAGTACCAAACAACACAAAAACGCACCTCGTCTTTACTCACCCGAAGCCCTCACTAGATGCCGGCCAGACTTCGGGGACATGAGTTATCGAACACAGAAAGAAGCCGACCTTCCTTAGCCCTGGGCTTCCGGGTCTTGCAACCGTAAAGTAAGACACTGAGAACCGCGGCAATTTGCACCCGGCCCTGAAGAGGGGGCCGAAAGTCACAGTGAAGTCACAGGTGTCGCAGGTTTGCTGAAGCTGCCCTAGGACTCGAGTTTAAAGAAATGGCCTCGCTAACAAAGCTGGCAGTCTTTTCCAGGCCTCTAAGGTATTGAGTGAAGCTAACTAATCCGGGCTAAAAGCCACGAGGGATGAGCACATGCACGAGCCCTCGCCACCCTTGTAGAAGCACTTTGCATATCAGAGGGTCTAAAAGCCCAGCAAATCTGGACATCCCGATCGCCAAGAGGTTCGAAGACTGCTGTATTGCTTTTCCACTATAGCTCAGCAAGGTAAAATCATCGAAGTATTCCATGCGGAAGAAATCTTTTCCGTGGGAGGATTTTTAACCCACGGTTGGGAAGACCGAAGAGGAATTCGGCGGAACTTCTTTTATGGCAAATTTTAAGAGAGATATGATCTAGGGTAATCTTGCTGTTCTTTACCAGAGTTTGTACAGTGAGAACGTCTGTGGAGCCACACAGTTAGTGCGGGGCAGTAAAACGAGCTACTAAGCAGTCGTCAAAGTCAGTGGTGAGGGATTCCGTCATGGTCTCTCCTCAGTTAACTATAAGAGGGCCTATCTCGTTCAGTGTGTTCATGAATATTTTTGGGCTGTTCACTCCGTTGGTCTCCCACGATCTGTGCTGTGACTGTTGAAAAAAGGGTGTAAAATGTAAGGAGTGAGCGGCTGTTGGTTTAATCTCAGGATACGCATGACTGTCCACATTAGCAGAAAGGTTCTGTCCTCAGTGTTGCCTGACACTCACTGGACCGGTGTGGGGTTGTTGGCAAGCACAGCAACGGACAAGTCAGGAATGTTTGGAAGTGTAGGGCGGCTGAAACCTCGGTCTAGCGCTGGTCGACCGTATAGTGTCCCTCATATTTTACTTGAACTTCTGATGACGCTTCGGACAGGAGCACAAGCTTCAGCAAAAACATGAAACCCTGAGTTAAGAACGCATGATATCGCTAGCCGGTGGGACTTCAATGGATTTAAGGTCTGCAAATGTTCACATGCCAGATTGTGTGCTTGCTGGGGAATAGAATATATTGAATAGACATGCGGTGGTGCACAAAATAGACCAGCATCCGATTGCGGACCTATTTAGCTACCATGTAAAGTCCAGTCCACGAAATGTTTGAGGGATGCAGAGCGACCAGTTCCAACAGAATTCAAAATGAACCCATTCCAAATGGCTAGGGTGCCGTGTACAACAAATTAGACAATTTTGCTTTAATCAAGCCTCAGTAGCTTTTCTTTTGGGATTTTAAGCCCCAAGTTGAACACAAGTTAACGACAGCCGCTGAAGTACAGCAAAACGTTACAGGCAGTAGACTAGATTACCCAATAAAATCACGGCAAAGTTCAAGATGAACGACTCACCTTCTGGAGAAGGGCAAAGATCTCGCTTGTGACAGAGGTTCAGCACAATAAAACGATTAATGGGGACTCCGGTAAACAAAATATACGTAAATGACATAAAGTCGTTTGCAATATGAATTTTGACGAACGAAACGAGGTATCATGAATTACTTTACACCCCGTACCCATAGACGGGGTGTTCAGCCCGTCGACTGCTGGATCCCCGCCTGGTACACCTGTAAACATTGAGCAGATGCGGCTTTCCATTGCCTGACCTTTAGATAACTGACAATTTATCCTAAGAGGTTTTTACAATAATATTGGAGCAATCAACAAATCGGTTGCCGCCTGAATGGTGTAACAGCCGGTCGTGAAAAATCACCCTTTTTCCCTCGCGATTCAGTGTTTTTCCCAACATCACTCATTTCCATACACTATTGACTTGTCTTTACGAACTGGTTTTTTTTCTGGACCAATTGTTGTTTGTTCGCGCCCAGAGCGCTACTTTGGCACATCCTTGTTCAGGACCTGCGTGACGCACGTGCTGTCTGCTCACACGTTGCTATTCGGTTTCTCGTTGTTGAGTCCTTGTGGTCGTATTATTGAGGTTTGTATATTTTTTATGTCATTGTTCATTTAATAATCTAGTATCGTAGAATATCACGGATAATCGTCTTCTGATTTCGGGAGCCGTTGCGAATTTGGCTACGCATTGCTCAAACGTTCGTAACAATACTCAATAGATCAATTTTGGAACGAGGAAAAATCACGCAAAATGCCAAGAAAAGGATCAAAGGCAGTCGAATCCGGACAGGAAGTAACACGGAAAGTCTCTGGGGAGGTTTTGGGTACATATGACTCTTTAGTTAATGCTAGATCGCCTAGTCCTGTCAGTGCTAGTTCATGTGTTATTGAAAACAATATTGATCGTAAGGATGTCGATTTATATAAGCTGAGAATGCTAGAACTAGAGCAACAGTTACTTACGGCTAGATTACCGGCGCATGAAGCAGAGAAGTGTACACAGAAACAGCGAGAGCATGAGACCAGTGACTTCGACACTTCCGATAGGTTAGAGTGCAATAAGGTAAGGAACCCCACGCCGATCGCCGACTACAAACCACCATCGATCGATCTGCCTAGAGTGGAGTTAACGGTCTTCGACGGGCGAGCTGAGCAATACTGCAAGTTTGTCAAACAGTTCGAGACGTTCGTTGAAAACAAGGTAACCGACCCTGGGCAAAGGCTTCTTTACCTTACTCACTACTGCCGAGGCCGAGCACGAGAAGCTATCGACGGGTGCACCATGCTCGATCCAGAACAAGGCTACACAAGGGCAAGAAAGATTCTAAGGGACTTGTTTGGCCAACCTTTCAAAGTAGCCCGTAACCTAATAGAGGGCGTGATGGCAGAGGCAAAGAGAACCAAGGGCGACGTCTACACCATGGCCGACCTGGTGATCAAGATGCAGAACTGCTCAATAGCCCTCGACCATTTAGGTTACAGGGCTGACCTAGACGCCATGCACACTTTGGAAGGCATAGTCCGTCACCTCTCTCCCGAACTACAGGGTCGGTGGGCGGAAGAAGCTGAACGGATAAGCCGAAGCGACAGAGAAGCCAACTTCGAAGACCTGACTGAATACTTAGACAGGCAAACGAAGATAGCTGACAGCAGATTCGGCCGACTCATCCGGGACAGCAACCGAGCAAACAAGCCCGGTACTAGCCAAGTCCAAACCCCTGTACGGGAACATACAAAAGTACCAGCCTTGGACCAACACACACGTCAATTCACGAGATGCTACGGCGAAACCAAATTGCAGGTCCTGTGGTACTAGCCATGGCCTACCGGAATGCCCCAAGTTCGGCAACGCCACAATAGACGAACGGTGGGGAATGGCGAGGATGGCAGGAGCATGTTTTATCTGTCTCAACACCGCGCACCGGGCAGCAGCCTGTAGAACAAGGAATCGATGTGGTTACGAGGGCTGCACGGGCAGACACCATCGGCTGCTGCATCAGGCGAGAGTAACCATATCCGAGGCGAGTGCCAAGCCCAGCGTGATTTGTTCAACTTCACAATCTGCCAGTAAACCGGTACGTTTAGGCGTAGTGGCCGTGGGAGTAGTGACTCCGACTGGGATAGTCAAGGCGTTGGCTTTCGTTGATAGTGGACCTGACACCACTTTAGTGAAAGAGCGGTTTGCCGACAAACACCAACTGGCTAAAGGTGCGACGTCGTTAGCAGTGAGCACGGTGGGCGGAACACAGGTAATGACTGCCGGTAGATTAAGGCTGCAACTCATCTCTCTAGACACTAACGAGGAAATTGAACCAACGGAGGCATTCACGTTAGCGGATCTCCCAATGCGAGCACCAAGGTCGGTGAACGCAATCTTGACTCGGTGGCCCCACCTGCAGGATGTAACCGTTGTAGACTGGGAAGATGATGAAGTGGATCTCCTCACCGGCTGCTACGTGCCAGAGGCGCATTGGGTGCTTGACCAGAGAGTGGGCGACCGCCAGGCACCTTATGCCGTACGCACGGTTCTGGGATGGATGTTATACGGTCCAGTAGGGGTACGGGGTTCCGTGAATTACTTATCCGCCGAAACGGACCGCATAGAGTATCATCTGCAACGGCTGTATGAAAAGGAGTTTCATGACATTGGAGACGAAAGACCGACGTTGTCTCAAGAGGATCACTTCGCTCTACAAACGGTGCGGCAAAGCACTAGAGGCCTCAAAAGCAGTTCGAGGTTCCCCTCCCATGGCGCACACCGGTCGACCCGTGGACTGACAACAGAAATTATGTTCTCCAACGATTACTACGACTAAAAGAACGCTTCGTTCGAGACCAGAATCTGTGGGAACGATACGCGGATTTGATGTAGCGAAACGAGACCCTCGGTTACGTTGAAAAGGTGCCTGTCAATACCGACAGCAAAAGGGGTATCTGGTATCTGCCTCACCATCCGGTTATCAACCCTAAGAAACCCAATAAACTGCGGGTGGTTTTCGACTGTGCGGCCAAGTTCCAGGGCAAGTCGTTAAATGGTCGCCTACTACAGGGGCCTGACTGGACCACTCCACTGATCGATGTTTTGTGCCGTTTCAGAGTGGGTAAAGTGGCTTTGTCTGCTGACATTAGGGGAATGTTCCATCAGGTGAAGATTCCGGTAGAAGAACGAGATGCTTTGCGTTTCCTGTGGTGGGAAGGGAGCGACCGGGACAAGCAGTGGTGAATTATGGGATGACCGTCCACCCCTTCGGAGCCATATCGTCACCATTTTGTGCCAACTACGCCCTCCGAGAATCAGCGAACAAACATGGCGATCTAGTACATCGGACGGTGGTAGAAAGCGTCAGCAGGAACTTCTACGTCGACGACTACCTTGGGTCATTCGATGATGTGGAATCGGCTCTAGAGCAGTTCAGGGGTCTGACGAGGTTGCTGGAAGAGGGCGGCTTCCATCTAACTAAATGGATGTCGAACGCTTCAGAAATGCTGAAGGTCATCCCGTATCACGAAAAGGCCGAAAGGGTAAGAGATTTGGACGGCTCTCCACTTCCTATCGAGCGCACTTTAGGGATACAATGGGACGCGGAAACGGACGATTTTGTTTTCGAACTGAACGTTCCCGAGCTGCCAATAACCCGTCGTGGCATACTATCTGCCGTCTCAAGTTTGTTCGACCCGCTCGGTTTCGTCTCACCATGGCTGCTACCCGGAAAGATCTTGCTGCAGCGGCTGTGCCGTAAGAAAGTTGATTGGGACCAGTCACTGGACCGAGGGGACCGGCTGGACTGGGAAGAATTTCTGAACACCTTGAAGAAATTAGGGGACATAAGAATCCCACGATGTTTGACTCCTGGCCATACGACACGGACTGGAGAACTACATGCTTTTTCCGATGCGTCCGAAGTCGGTTATGGAGCTGTGGTGTACGGACGATGGTGCGCAGGAGATGGACAATATACCACGAGGATCCTGTTCGCCAAAGCCCGCGTTGCTCCACTGAAGTCGGTCTCAATCCCACGCCTTGAACTCAGCGCAGCCGTGTTGGCAGTCAGGGTGGTGCAAGCTGTGAAGAGATGTTTCGATCTCTACATTTGGTCGGTGAGCTTCTGGACGGATTCAGCGATAGTACTTTACTACATTAACAACGTACGGAGCCGGTTTGGTACTTTCGTTGCTAACCGGCTCACGATTATCCACGATGAATCAGCCACGCACCAGTGGAGTCATGCCAGGTCTGGCGATAATCCGGCCGACCTGTGGTCCCGAGGTGCGACCAAATTCAGGCAACTAGACACGTGGACGAGAGGGCCAAACGTCCTGGAGAAACCTCACGGCACCTTCCAACTTATTAGACTTTGAGTCCCATACTCACATTGGGGGCTTGGTGCAACACGTTAAAACCCCTACTAGAAACGCCAGCATACTAGATCTTATATTCACCCACAGCGTTTCCCACTTTTCGGTTTCCGTTCTGAATAAATTTCCGGGTAGCGACCATAAGATAGTGGCCGGTAACCTTTCCTTCAATCCTTATCCATCAGACTATCTGACCCTAGTCAACAATCCCTTCCGTTTAAATTGGAACCCTCTGCCCAATCTCATCCATAATCAAGATTGGAGCAGTGTTTTTCTAACGGCTGACCCCCAACAAGCGGCTGATCACTTTTACTTTAACATGGGAAACTGCCTCCAGAAACTTAGCTCAATATCCCAAAACTCCTCCCCTAGGAAGTCCAAGCTTGCATCCCTCCAACAAAAGTACCTTAAGATGCAAAGACTTTACCTCCAAAACCACGACTTCTCTCTTTTCATAAGGCTAACGCGTCTTACCGATATTATCTGGGACCTAAAGGAAAAACAGCTCCGCAACGAAGAATCCAAAGCCCTAAGGCATCCCAACAAAGCACTGAAACTCTCACTCCTACACAAATCTAGGAATTCGGCAACGGATACTATGATCCAATATGTCGTGTTACCGAATAAAACTTCGGCCACCTCCCCTTCTGATATCGCTGAGGCCTTCAACCATTACTTCGCCAATTCCATGGCCCTGGCCTCAGACACAGCACCCCCAAATCCTCTGACTATTACCAGCTCTTCCTTATCTACCCTAACCTTTGAAGTAAACGTTATTTCCAGGCTCATCTCACGTTATAAATCATCTGCGCGTCCTGGACCAGACGGGTTGCCCCCAGCCGCAATCATTAACGGTGGATCGGACCTTCCACTTTTACTACTGAACCTATTCACCTTGTCACTGAAATTTAGTTTGGTACCGTCGAACTGGAAGCGTTCAGTCATCATCCCACGACATAAAAAAGGACCTGTCCACGAACTTGCTAATTACCGCCCCATCAACCATACCCCCATCATTTCCAGAATAATGGAAACGATTATCAAAAATGGCATTACCACCCATCTTCTCGCTTCTAACCTTCTTAGCGATAGGCAGCACGGGTTCCTCAAATCGCGATCATGCACCACATGCCAGTTTGACTTCCTCAACCTAGTCATTAAGGCTGTTGATAGCGGGCAGGCATTAGTAGTTGTCTACCTAGATCTGTCGAAGGCTTTCGACCGTGTTCCACACCTGCATCTGATCTCCAAATTGCGTTCATTCGGCATTGGTGACCCGCTGTTTTCTTGGCTGAAATCCTATCTAGCTCTTCGTTCGCAAGTGGTCCTCGCCAACGGACATACTTCTAAACCGAAACCTGTTACAAGTGGCGTTATACAGGGAAGCGTACTGGGTCCTCTCCTATTTCTGATGTACATTAACGACGCATTGGATCTAGTACACCATGGCACGCCATTCTTGTTTGCAGACGATATAAAAATAGTTTACTCTTTCAACTCCAATGATGCTACCCATACTCTTTGCAACATTTCCGCTGACCTCGCAGCACTTGACCGCTGGTGCCACACCTGGAGGATGAGCTTTTCCATTGATAAGTGCGAGGTCCTAACCTACAAGTTCCAATTGCCCCCTGGATCCTTAACTCTTGGTGGGTCCCCAATAGCCATTCGACCTACTGTCCGCAATTTGGGCCTCAACTATTCCTGCTCCCTCAACTTTTCTGAGCACGCTGCCATCCAAGCGGCCAAGGCTAGAAGAAGTGTGGCCCTTCTCTTCCGGTCCTTTCGTCTCCGGGACAGCATCATCAGCATCTACAAATCACACATCAGGCCTTTGCTCGAATACTGCCCAATAATATTTTCTAACATGACGAAATTCGACAGAGTTGCGATTGAAAGCATACAAAGGCGTTTCACCAAACAACTACTTGGTTGGTCCACGTCTTTAAGCTATAGAGAACGATGCCAAAATGTGGATCTTGACCCACTCTGGCTCCGCCGCTTAAGACTAAACTTAGTCTTTTTGTATAACCTGCTCCATAACCGGTCTTTTTCCTTTGACCCAGTAAGCTTCTCCCGTGAAACCCCCTACTCACTTCGGCACAGGCCTTTTACTGTCCCTTCTAGTATAGCTAAGTCGGACATACGGTCACGTTTCTTCCTTCTTGTCTACTCTAGAGTCTGGAACAAGTTGCCTATCACCCTTCGAGCTTCACAAACCAAGTCCCAATTTCTGTCGGCACTCATCCCATATCTCAGCGTCACCCGTGCACTACAGTTATCTAATATATGCTTGGCAGATGAAATAGCTTACGAGAGAGGCCTCGACTTCTAAGACCAAACCCTTCTCCGACCCTGCTCCCTTCAATTAAGGACACAATCAACGATAGACAGTTTCATCTATCTGGCTGAGTTCTCAACGTTAGACTACCTATGGCCATTTCCTCAATGAACCGAACAAATGGAAATGCCACTAATTTTAACCACTTTGCTCCCATCCAACCCCGTAGTTTCTGTCACTCTTATGCCTCGTCCTTCACTGGTTTTTATATGCCTCCATTAACCGTTGATCCGCAGCAGGGGCACACCCTGACTGCTGCTTTCCATCTGCTCTCCTTTCCCACGTAATCCCCGTTCATTCTTAGCCCTTTTTCAACACCTGTCATGTTAATTTTCACATTTTCAAGGGTTTTGTCTGTTTGATCCATCACTTGTAAACAGCTGATTATGCACTTGGCATGCCTCGGACGTCTCCGAAATAAACCATTATTATTCATTATTACATTATCATAACCCACAGCTGGAAACACGTCCAGACTGCAGTGCCCCTTTATTTCAGGTTTGCTGTCCCACTATCTCAGTCGCAAAACTGGCTAACCAAGGATGCCACTTTGACTCGTACGGACAGAGACTCAAGTGGAACCTACCATAGCAATTGGGACCGAAATCAAACCATACAACAGGAAATACACCTAACTGCTTATCAGATCGTTCAACGTTTTCAAACGCAACCAACCCGAGTTCCAGTTCACGCGCATGCCGCTACTATACAGCCACACTCGACTGATCGACCGACACATACATTGTCCTGCCAGACGAACCTTAAGCACTCGATGCCGTACGTTACCAGAAACGACGCTGAATAACACTGAAGGCAAATGTGTCAACACATACATATATATTTGTCAGTGAAACAGCATAATAACTCTGAAGTCCATGCGGAGATTTCCCACCTTATCATCCGTTACCACTGTTTATCTTTCCAACGACCTGTAGCCGGCTGGAAATTGACTCTCCACTTCCCGATGACCTTCCAGTTGCGCTTTTTTATTTCAGAATGGTACATGTTACTGATCCTGAATCTAAACTCACCTTTTTATGCTCTGCTGTTTCTCCCATATCCACCAGTGTTCACTCTCACAAAATTGGTCTCATGCCCCCCTGCTTCAAAACTCATTCCGTTTTTGAACTCCGGTAAATCCGTCGTTCAGGGTTTGCATTGTCTTCATGATCGCTATCCTCTCCGCATGCGTTGATTTTCCCGAACATACTTCTTTACAATTTTCCCCCCTTTTTCCTCTTGCTCAAAAATTTACTCCATCTGCATAACCTCGGTGGGCCTCCGGTTTCCTTGGCTTGCATCATTCTCGTTCGTAATGCGTCCTTAGCACTGCGTTAATGATTTTTCGATATCTCCACCGCGAACCAGTGCCCAGGCCGGAACCGAAACCGGTTCAAAAGTGCCGCGCGAAAAATTATCAGAATGATCCATTCAAACTGTGGCTGGCTTTGTTTTTCCATCTTTGATACTCTCGACTTTCATATTCTGAATTTTTGAATATTTCATCTTATTGAGTAACGTGTTACACCATGATCATGCGCTACAGCGTGCATCTCGACTATTGCCGAGAAATATACCAGTATTATTATTATTATTATTATTATTTTTATTATTAACAACTTCAGGCAACTGGACATGTGGACGAGAGGGCCAAACTTCCTGCAATTGCCCAAACAGGACTGGCCCGTGTTCGAATTAAAACCCCCTACGGAATTGGAACTGGAGATCAAAGGCGTAGTGATAGCAACCAACGTCGTCGAAGCGTCGTCCATTTTATCGCGACTGGTCAGGTTTTCTTCCTGGATGAAGACGCTTCGTTCGCTAGTTTGGTTAACCAGGTTCAAGATAAATTTACTAGTCATGAAAGGGCTACGGCCCTCAGGTCGGATACGGGTCGGCCCGATAGGTCCCGATGAGCTACAAGTGGCAGAGTACGATATTTTCAGAATGATACAACGCGAGGCTTTCGCCCGAGAACTCAAGAGGTCGGAAGAAGTGGGGCCGACCAATGAAGACATGCCATCTCCAAGAGGCGAGCTGAAGCGTTTAAACCCCAAACTCATCGACGGACTGCTGCGGGTGGATGGTAGGCTGACCAACGCCCACCTGAACTTCGACACAAAGTATCCTATACTGCTGCCTGCGAGACAACCTGTAGTAGAGCTAATGATTCAACACGTCCACGCCATGGAGGGACATGCCGGGGAAAGTCACGCGACGAGCGTCATCCGAAAGCGTCTTTGGTTGTTGAGAGGACGAGAGACTGTAAAACGCGTAATCCGACGGTGTGTGCAATGCAGGAGACGCAATGCCACAGCAGGCAAACAACTCATGGCCCTACTACCAGAATGCAGGGTGACTACGGGCTGGTGGCCGTTCAGTGACACCGGGTTGGACTATTTCGGGCCCTTGTGGATCAAATGCGGGAAAAGATTAGAAAAGCTATACGGATGTATCATGATGTGCATGAAATCACGTGCGGTACACCTAGAAGTCGCACATTCGATGACGACCGATTCGTTTCTACGGGCCTTGCAAAGATTTATCAACCGAAGAGGCAAACCGGCCGATATATACTCAGATAATGGATCGAACTTTGTGGGCGCTCAACGGGAATTGCAGCGTTGGCACAAGAACATAAACAGGGACGAACTGCAGAATCGAACCGTGGCCTACGGCATACGATGGCATTTCAACCCCCCACAGGCCAGTCACCGAGGCGGCATATGGGAACGCATGATCCGGTCTGCCAGACGGATATTGCTGTCAATCATGGAGCAGCAGCCGCCCGACGACGAGACCCTGAACACCGTCATGACTGAGGTGGAGCGAATCCTGAACAACCGCCCCCTGGTCCCAGTATTGAACAGCGACCCCACCCACCTGGCGCTCACCCCAAGCGACTTATTGACGCTAAGGTCGAACGAGGGTTTCCAAGGGCCAGTAAACCTTCGTGGGAGCTACCTCCACGGGTGGAAGCAAGCGAACTATCTGGCCAAGGTCTTCTGGAGGCGATGGCTGCGGGAGTACCTACCGGCTTTGCAGACTCGACAGAAGTGGCTGGCCAAAACAAGACCATTCAAAGTTGGGGACGTGGCTATGATCGCCGACGAACGCGCACATTTCAGCTCTTGGTCTTTGGGAGTAGTTACGGAAACCATCAAAAGCACTGACGGAATGATAAGAACGGTGAAGGTGAAGACAGCTAACGGAGTGCTCATTCGTGACATACGCAGTATTAACCTACTCGAGAGCGAAGCCGGAGGAGCTGATAACCCTGAGGCCTAGTAAACCTTTTTCATACCAGTAATCGAGGTGGATAAAGAAACACCATATATACCACACGGTCTCCGTCAAACACGTTAAGGTGCTGGCGGTCTTTTCGTTGACATTACAGAAAGTTCTTTCCGATACGTGGTGATGAATGCGATTCCATTGTACATCCCGATACATACACGCATGCACGACGCACTCTACATCCCGTAAACCCATCATACATGTGACAGTGTTTTTTGTTTGCTTTTTATTGACGCTACCGAATGCCCCTTGCATATGTGGAAGTAGCGGAGCTCAGGTCACACACACATGCTACATTTACTCGTTTTTCTTGCCACGCGGTCTTTTGTTGACATTGCAGAAAGTCCTCCTTTGATGTGTAGTCACACCTGTGATTTCATTGTAACCCCGGCACACACACACGCACACATACACACACTCAAGCACGTACATCCAGGACCGGACGGCCCCTTACGAGGACAACGTCTATGTGACCATTCACGCCCGCCATCGGTCATTTGGTCTCGTGGAAGATGTAGACTAGCCTCACGTCTATGTAGCCAATGGGTTAGGTGCTACCAGTAGTAGAACGTTGACTACCAGCATTAGACGCGCGCACTGACAGCAGGGCCTAGGCAGGTAGGAAGAATCAGTACCTTTATACCGAACCTTTGACTCTGCTAAGGATCCAGGAGGATTTTGGTGGGCGGTGTAACAGCCGGTCGTGAAAAATCACCCTTTTTCCCTCGCGATTCAGTGTTTTTCCCAACATCACTCATTTCCATACACTATTGACTTGTCTTTACGAACTGGTTTTTTTTCTGGACCAATTGTTGTTTGTTCGCGCCCAGAGCGCTACTTTGGCACATCCTTGTTCAGGACCTGCGTGACGCACGTGCTGTCTGCTCACACGTTGCTATTCGGTTTCTCGTTGTTGAGTCCTTGTGGTCGTATTATTGAGGTTTGTATATTTTTTATGTCATTGTTCATTTAATAATCTAGTATCGTAGAATATCACGGATAATCGTCTTCTGATTTCGGGAGCCGTTGCGAATTTGGCTACGCATTGCTCAAACGTTCGTAACAATGAGGAAGAAAACCATAGAATGGTGCACTTTCTCGGAAATTATAGCTTCTTTGTCGAGGCGGATGGTTGTTTATCGAGGTCTGAGAAGGATACCAGTGGTGTGCAGCTGGGTTTGGTCCTCAGACCTTTGCTCTTCCTCTTTTATTCTAACGATCTGGCTGAAGAATTGAGCGACTCCTGTTTCTTCTTCGCAAATGCTGCAAAAATAGCGAGGAACATTGTATTGCGGGATAAAGAAGCGGTTCTCCGGTGAACGGATCGGTGGGATTTATCCTGGAGCACAGCTTTACTTCAAGTCCTGACTACGAAATGGATAAAACGAGATGTATTTCGTTTTAAACCTCATCAGACTAGAAAGACCTGGGTTTGATAGTCATACAAGACTTTGGAATTGAAGACTATGCCACGGAGCAGCACTTACTGGCAGAGAGTTAGGGACTAGGAAGTGCAACATCGTCACATTGGAATCCAGAGTTCTGCTCCCCATTTTACAAGGTTTCTTTGTGACTGCTCCCGGAGTATTGATTGCAGTCGCATGCTCCCTACTAGCACAATGGTAAGGAATGCTTGGAAGGAATGCATCTAATAGCAACTGAAGTGACCACCGATAAGATGGAAAATCTTCTGCCATGGGTCCATGGAAACTTGGTCTGTTCTTTGGAGAATGTCGTAGAGGCCGAGGTAAAGTATTTGGGGCTTTCAAGATCACACAGGGTCTGGCGGGCACAAAAATATATATGTATGGGTGATTTTGCTTTTAGGCTCATGAGTGCGGCACGGAGGGATTCAGCCTCAGGCCACAAAAGGCACACTCAAGGCCGCACACAGGAGCAAAGATTCTCATAAGCAGTGTTGCTTCTCTGTAGAATAGACTGTCAGTGGATGCTGTCGGATGCGAACATGTGCCACCTTTCGAGGAAGCCCTAGATTCACGCTGTAAAGGCTTTCCCGGAACTTGTTTCATAAACGAGAAATAGGGTAAAAGCCCCTGGTGTTTCTGTCAATGAACTTATGTCTACGAAGTCGGTACTACCTTGTGAATTCTGCCTTTGAGAACATACACACGGCTCCCAGTGTTGGGGACAAGGAAGCCCGCCGACAACGCAATCCTCTTGACTCACGATTGGTCTCGGTCACTTCCATTCGGTGTAGAGTGAGCTGACCTGGACCGAACCTCGACTTAAGGCCAGGGTGCCGGAAGGTACCTGGTAATACAGCTTGTGTTCTTGCAACTGCTTTGAAGACTATCGAGGCCGTCGTCTGGACAGTAGGTTGCACAACAGATGGAGGTCGAAATCCGTAAACCATAAAAAACCTAGCTTTCTTCCGATTTGCGTGGTGATACTGTGGTTGTGGCAACCATTCTCGAATAGCTATCCCCGTGGTCGCAGATGGGGTGACTTGAGGTTCACCCAGCATTTCTGTTTTGACTATCTTCCCAGTTTTCACGAATAAGCTCAAATTCTAAGAATCTTTCTGTGAAAGTGCTTCGTGTCCTTTCGGGTCACAAGGCTTTGCCTACATTCAAGGGCCTTGCGAACTGTTCGAAGTAGAGTCTGTCCCTCACACCGGATTGGTCGGAATCGTCCCATTAATGGGATCACCGCCAACATTCTCCCGCGTGTCATACAGTGGTTCATGTCTTGCCTAGAAAATTCTCTACTTGAAGTACGGCCAGAAGTTCCTGTCCATTGGTCTCCTTCTGCAACAAAATTGAGTCCATGTCATGGGCACTGGAGTGACTGAGCAAGATGAATATTCCAGTGTCCCATATTTCGGTATCAGCCCAAACTGAAGCCGGAAACGGATGCTTCTTGATCCATTCAAATTTTGAAATTTCCCTCTGGCCCCAAGCACACGGGCTCCCGGCGGAGCTGGCTGGTTGGCTGTGTAGAAACTCCGGCGAACTTTTCTACGAAACACCCGTCACGCAAGGCCAGTTACAGAAATCTTGGCATACCTTCAGTTGACTTTGGCATGAGCCATGACTTTAAGGCATCGATGTTCGTGAGGATATTTACTTTTTCTGCAGAGATAACACTTCTTAAAAACTTGACCTCCTGTCTCAGAAAATGGCTCTTGAATAGCTCCAATTCTGGGCTACTTTTTGGGAACCTCCTTAACACGCCGAATAACCTGGATGTGCTCTTCACTTTTGCCAGTGTTCAGTGGTATCATCGAAGTATACTGAACACAGGGGAATAAGTTCCTTTACTGTAAAACACGTCAACCTCTGTGGGGTTGACCGACCACTTGCCAGTCTGAAAGACGTTATTGCGAAATCTTGTAGGCTTTTCAGTTTGACAAACGCCATTTTACCGCTGTCGGCTGGATGTACCCGAACTTGCCAGGAGATGCACGAAAGATCAGATTTGTTAAACCGCTTCTCGCCACATAGGGTTCCCAGTGCTGGTCACTTCCTGGCGCTGGTAATTGGTTTTTCTTGAAGAGGCCCTTAGTCCATGGGCCGGAGCTGCATGTGGCATTCGGGCTACCTGCAAGGTACATACCCTGCAGGGTTTCAGATGCAACCAACTTCAGCTAGAAAATCGAAACAAATTCTCGACGTGAAAGGCACTCAAAAGCCTCCACTGGCAGAGGTGTCTGGATAGGCGGACATTTGCTCCTTTCTCGAAAATACAGTATTCGGGGCTAGAGACTAGATGACAGCTCAGTTATCTGGACACTTCCGCTAGCTTTAGCCACACAAACTCCTGTTGAAACTGAGTGGAAACTGAAAAATTGCAGGCACATAAAAAGGGCCCCTTCTTGACCCAGACCGTTGAGGGACGCCTTGCTCCAGAATGCACTCCACCTTTTCTCCTACATTCGTTTGATAATGAATGGGAATCCTTGGCACCGATGAAAGAAGTGGTGTATTCCCCTTCTTGCTACTATAATGTGCGACAGTTGTAAGCCCAAATATTATGTATTAGATAACAGCAATGTCGGTAGATGCTGTCAATATCCAATTCAAGGAAGCACAAGCTATAATATGTGCGAACGTCGCCTCTGTCGGACTGAAGGTAGCAAGGCCACTGGTGGCGCATGCGGTTCAAAAATCTCGCTGTTTGACGTCCGATGGATTATTTTCTGAATTATCTCGCATCTCACCGGCAATACAAGAAGAAAAATGCTGCCAAGACCAGTATCCTGGACCCTTTCGTATGGGCTAGTGGTCTATCTTCCAACTCACAGGCAATACCAGGTACTGGTTAGTATTTTGAACGCTCTCTCTTTTCCCCATTGCCCTTTATCCGGCGAAATATCTTACAGTTCCCCGGTGACCTTCAGATGACTAGATAATCACAGGGTCTGGGACAATTTGGGATTCGACACGGTATCCGTGTACAACCTCAAGACTTCAAGACTACGTATTAAGTGACTTTGCCCCGTAAAATTTGCTTTTCTGATTAAGCTTCAAAAATGCAGCATTTGGAATCAAGCAAACCCGCCGACAACGCGACGATTTAAAGGCACAATTGGTCTGGACCACTCTAGCTGTGTGTCATCTGAAATGAACTGAACTAGCTGAATTCAAGGACGATTGGAAATTCAGTTACGCGATATCACAAAATGAGTATGTGTAGTCGCAGTCCGGTGAAGATAGTAAAGTCAAAATCCCATGTTCATAACAAAAGGTCAGCACAATATATGAAGACAGATACCAGTGAAACGGTGGGTAAAATGCTCAGATTACTAAGTCCAGATAGGCTGCTCCGCCACGCTTGGTTCATAAATTGAAGCCAGCCGCGGGTGACCAGCTGATCAGCAATCTTATAAACATGAAAGAACAGAGAAAACTTACATACATACAATTTTTTAAGCAACACTGCTGCTATGACTTGCTTCCATCTAGTTCAAAACTAGTAATACTTGATACTGAACTCAGTGTGCGGTAGTATATTTGTCGATATAATAACCCTGAATCTATGTAGATTCAGAAGGCATTTTTCGCACTGGTGTTTAATAATGTCAGAGCTTCAATATTGTGGAACAGCACGTCACAGAGGTTTATAGGAATGCTGACAATAACGGATTTTATCAAGATTTTGGTGAACGATTACGGGAAACATAACGGCATAATGGATGACTATGGAAATTCAACAATAACAAAATGGAGAAGTAAGTTTGTTTGCAGCTACTACTGAATATTTGGGTAGTTGGTTGCTTTCCTTTGAAGTACTTAGAATTTCGATTAGGCGAAAAGAGTTGTGCCCGGAAGTTCCCGAAAGTTCAAAAATATTCACTTTTAAGTCACTGCATGAATTATTCTAGGACTATTTTTGATCACATCTGAAAAGCAGTGGCTTATGTTCGTTACGTTTAACTTTTGGTAGACTTTGCCCTGGTAAATCACTGAAAGATCTTCCTTGGATAAATTAGGATAATTTTCGAAGGTGCATACAAATTAAGTTCATTTTTTAGATGGAGGATGATAATATTTTATCAACTTTTGACTAAAAACTAAGCATAATTTGTGTGCACCCTCAAAAAATCACCTGGCATGGTCCTCGTACTTTTCGGTGCCAAATTTATTCATGAATTGTAGTATTTTGCACAGAACTGGAAGAACAACTCTATATCACTGTGTACAAATTTTGCTGGCACACCGAAATTCTTCTCAATAGATAAAAAAATTATTTTCTTTCTTCTGACCCTTCTGAATCTAATGACATGCAAATTCACCTGGGGCAGGGTCATTAAACGTGATTTCTCACGAAACCATCTTGCGGCTAAGAATATGCCCCTTAAATTATTGGCATTTCACAAAATTTATCTGCGTAGTGTCAATGAAGACTACTCTTTGCAACACCAGACTGCATCTGTCGAATAAAGCACTGTAAATGACGAACTAGATTTGTCTAGTATAAGTGCGATAAATGTAGTCGGTGGTTAGTTGCAGGTAAATAATAATTCCATATTTCCTGATTATTTGCAAAAACAGTGAAATGAAATGTTTTCATGGACCGACGAAAATGACTTGGACCAAGGCAGGCATCAGTGAATAGATTATAAAAATATGTATTGGTCAACTCATTTGTAAGAGCCACACTCATTGACCTATTCTTTCTGATCTTCAAAATAACACTGTTAGTGTATTTTAGAAAATAAAGTATACGTGATGTGTTATGCCGCAAAACATTTGCCGCGTGCAGCAAGCATAATTAGGAAATTAGGTGCATAATCTTCATAGAAACTTTAACGCAGCCACGTTAGGGAATCATGCTTTATTATTTTTGTTACTTTCCTTTAACCAAATTCCAGAGATGGGAGGCAGTGTAACGCCTGGAATATTTTGGATTTAAGGTTAGACTTATATAAACTGTTTAGTTAGAATTGTGTATTATACTTTAAAATAGAGTTAGAACGAGGTTTTATATGAAGGTTGGGGTCACAGAACGTTAATTTTATTTCGTTGTTGCTTCGTCGCTATCGCTTAGGAGAAGCAACCATTGTTCATCATAAAATTTATCATAGATTTCATCTACTACGCCATTACGACTGGCACAATATACATTAACGGAACACTATTTTGTTCTCCTACATTGCTATTGTTTCAGAAGATGAAACATATTCCACGTAAAACGTGCACTAAACTTTGGCACTGTTTTGAATAAATTCGAACTGCCAAAAGTAGCATAGTTTTTTCTTGATGTGGTTATAGAAGGAAGAAAAATGTGCATTGATTCTATTTTTAGAAATAGTTTCAGAGTTGCTTTCAAACGTGGGGTCTTTTACAGAGGTAGTTATTGATGTTTTTACCGCGCCAATGGGTACAGTAGTCAATTCGATAACTTTTGCAAACAGCCTTTCAGAAACCCACAAAATGAAAAATTCGTAAGATTTCTGCATGGACCACCTACTTCTGATAAAAAGAGTTAGCTAAATTTTATCTCACAAAATTACACACTTTTCACGCCAAACGTGGAGTCTTACGTATTTTAGCTATCGGCATAATGAATTTATCTCTAGTTAGTAAACTGTCTCCATTTTATGGACTAATGCCGGCGGAAAAACATTCCTTTCCAGGGACTTCATAACTTTTGTCCCGAGTAAGAGTCCTATCTAGGCCGCCTCTGTCCATTTCTACTAATTAAAAGATTTTACTTGACCACTACACCAATTCTGGAATATTGCGTCGCTATTATTGCAAGCCGGCGGTTGTACTGGTTTATAAGAAAGGCAACGGCCCCTGCAGTGATAACCACGAGGTAACAAGTCAGGTTAGCATTGCACACAAGCTGCCCCACTAGTGCTTTAATCCACCGCATATTTATCGGTCGTGAACAGCTCTAGCACAAGAAGTGAGATGTGTTAATGTTTGATCTATGCTATGTTGTTCACATATTCACTTTTTACCAAACTTTGGGCGAAGTGCTCACCTTCGCAGATCGACTATCTATGTTTTGGTGTGAAAGCGGTGTTCGACTCCGATGACGGCACAGTTCTCATGCGCTGTCTCCCATTAATTGATGTACCAGGGAAATTCTTTTCCATCATGAAGTCCATGCACATGCATAGTCAAAGCCAAGTTTGGACTTACGATGACGTTTCACCAGAGTTTACCAAGAGAATTAGTGTACGTCAGGGTTGCCACATTTCCCTTTTTTCTTTAAATTTTCTATTGGTATGGTACTAGAGACCACCCTTCTCTCGTGTGTAGCAATGTGAGGATAGTGATATTCAAATGTGCCCAAAAGAGGAAGTGCCAGACATTGAAAATGTGGACGAAATAATTCTTCTAAGTGAAGATCCAGGTAAGTTGCAAGCTTTTCTGAACAGCCTGAACAATTGTGCGACAGTGCTTGGCATGTGTTTTACATCTTTGAGGTGCAAGGTAATGTTGCAGGACTGGATTAGTCCAAAACTGAACCTTTTGATATTTGGAGAGACTATAGACCAAGTGGACAAGTTTTATTATCTGGGCAGCTGAATTTCACCTGAAGATTGGATATCAAAAGGAGTGCCTTCGAGTATAAAGAAGGCATCTTTGGCATTTGCCAATCTGATTCATTTGTGTTGCTGATACGAAGTGCGTCTATTCACCAAGGATCGAGTGTACGCTGCAGCAGTCAGGCCAACTCTCCCAAATGGTTGGGGAACATGGACAGTGTGGGTGAATGATGTACGAAGATTGTTGGTATCTAAACACCGATGCTCTTGTAGTATTGCTCGTATCTGGTGGGGACATGCTGCCGGCAGTGGTGTTAGGTGGAGAGTCTTGAATACACAAGCCAAACCAATAAATGAATTACTTGATCTCACCAGGCTGAGGTGGTTGGAGTGTGTTGCGTATGTTTCCGGACAGGGTTCCTCGGTTGGCAATGTTCGACCAGGGTGTAGTGGTTTGAAGATAAGTACGAGTGGCCAGTCGATAACATTGGAAATAGGTATGAAAAGCCTAACGAGTGGACTCGGCCATGTAGAGCGTGTTAGGTTTCCTGGGTAAGGGCCAGGAAAACCCCTTCTGCATTGCCAAATACGTTGGAAGATACGATTTGGGGTCGCGATCAGCAGCGCCCTTGTATTCGCAGGGTATTTATTGGCTTAGCGCTATTATTTGTAGTCCTCTAATTACTCTCGTTATGCTCTGGTTTGTTATGAAAATTTCCGATTGAGATTGTCATATTTTCTATAGGAACCTAAGTCAACGCATCCAGTACATGATTATTGGTTGTCTAAACTAGACTGAATTAAAAATAAGGTACTATCACCAAAGCTCTACTAGTCAAGGTGTCGTAGCAGACGGGTGGAATAGTAGAGCTCTATGTGCTCCGTCAGAACCACATTCAAAGCGGCTATACTAAGATGCCAATTCTCATTTAATCCCGTCATCAGATGTGAAAAGAAAGATGAAATGCCCTTATTTACCTCATTTATGATTATTTGTCATTTCAAGTGAGCCTGTGGTGCCAGTAATGTTGATCGAACGACGACGCATTTGTCAAAAAGCACCAAAGGGCATCAGACTCTACGGCTCCAACGTGGGGCAAATCGTACGGTTTCCAGCCCAATAATGGTTCATTTACTAGAATCAGGCACCCGACCGGAGCAGAAAACACGTTCCTTGTTGTGTACTGAGTGCCACCTTGCGAATCTCAAGCTATCAGAAGCCGAAAATTAGTGATGGCTGAAGCAGTCAGCATACTGTTTTTTAAGCCCGAGCTATATTCGCAAAAGAAGTTGGTCCATGCGTTGTAGCTTCACTGACCAAAGACTGATGACGTCACTGACGAAAGCATTGCCGATCCGGGTCAACAATTGTTCACACCATTACACTCACCACTTCCCTAACACCTCTCTTATACCAGTCAACCGATTGGCCGGCTAACCGATCGAATGAAAAACCGACTGATAGACTTATCGGCTTTCCCCCAACCTTCCCCCTTTTCCAAAGACAAATAAATGTGATTGTAATGATTTGAAGATGAAACATCGAAAACACGTTCGCCTACACTACGTATTTTGATCTATACTTTGTGTCTGTTGACTTCAATGTGAAATGTAATTAGGGTTTTATTTTCTAGAAATGCATTTAATCATGTAAATTTAGGTTGCCTGTGGTCAGTGGTATATTCGGTATTTCGAGTTTTGAATTTTTCACCGTCCAGGGGACCAAAAATTATCGGTAACGTCACAACCAGACTTGACGTTCTCTTGAATCCTTGCCTTTTAAAGATCGAATCCTGTCTACCTTTCACTGTTATGCAGCTTAGATCACACCATAGCTAAAAGCTATACGAGGCAAAGAATAATTATCATAGTCCTACGCAGTGTCACTGCAGGATGACCTATGAACGTCACTGCACCACAGACACCCTGATCAAACTTTTAAATAGAATGGCAGATATGGCTAAAAATATATTCTGTCATTCAAGTTTATCTTGTTTTGCGATCACCAAGCTTTTCGTTTTGATGTGTGCTGCCTAGCGGAAGCTGCGTATACACCGGAGCATAAAGATCTCCGTTCCAATTTTTTGAAACACCTGCACCATAAATGACGACTTGCATACTATGCAAGAGACTATCCCTTGTTCAGAAATCTATTCATGTTAACCACAACTAGGATACAAAAGCGTAATAACATAATTGTCTAGACGCTGACGACACACATTTGCAATCGCAAGACATGAAAGACTTTTGCACAGTTCACTGGAAATTGCCCAGAGAAACACTCGACAGTGGTAAACGCTGGGGAACTCAGCCGGAACTCAATCAATGTCAGTCTCTGCCTCCGGCTTTGTTGCTAATCGCTGTTTGAAATTCATCACCCAGTTCTTCAATCCATTCAATAGATACGGAGAACTGTCTTAGCTTCATTCTGATAAATGATGTAGTTCTAATGCGTTAAAGCCATTTGCAGTGAAGAAATGCGCGACTGCACTATTTCTTATAATGTCCGACCTCTTAAATCGGTGCTAACCCATATCAAAATCCACGATGACTTCAGAGTGGCCGCCGTCACATCTGTACCCAGGAAAGGAACAAACTAATCCCGCACAGTGGCATGCTGTTCCGCTGCCCTCAAGGTATTTTAAAAGTTACTGCAACATAGACTACTTGCCCAGCCTAAATAGGCCCACCCCAGAAAGTACTCCTTTTGTTTTTATTGTTCTATCCTGGAAGCACTCGCTTCCCTCACACCTTCCGTATCGATTTCACTCGATCGAAAGTATAATGCAGCTAGTGTGTTTCCTCAATAACAACAAGGCTTTCAACTGCGTGGACACATCCAAGCTATTGCACATTCTGCTTGACAACAAAATTCAATCAAACTCATTAAACATGCTATTTAGTTACTTTTCTGGTCATTGACAGTTTACAGGACTTCAGAGTAGAACCTTCTCTATACCCTATCCACACAAGATATCCAACAAGCTGCCGTACTATCTCCTTTTCGTTGGTTTCTCCATTTCTATCATCTGAATGTCGAGAGCCATGGGAGTATTATGTCCGTCAAATTTGAAATGGGATCGGATATGAGAAGTAGCGTCGATAAACGCAGGTTGCCTTAATGAAAATTGTTTAGAGATTTTTATAAGATGGTTTACCCTGCAGTACTGGCCGTTCAAGAAACTCGATGAATGAGGAATTCCGATTATTCCTATTAAGTCAAGTAAAATAACTGCTCACCCAGTTCATTTATTTGTTTGAGTAGTGAAGCACTCCTCAACGGCTACCGTCTACTGTTATTGATAACACTGATGATCATTCTCACCTACCTGCTCGTGTCTACTTTGAAACCAAGAAAGGAAAGCTCGTAATCTTCCCACAGACCCGAAATTATATTTCGTTCACGATTTTTGTCAGATGCTTATAACTTGAAATGAAGTCCAAACATGCCAGAACATGTTCATCGGCAACATAAATCCCAAAAAATAATGAGCAATAAAATTTTTAAAGTCTAGCAATATTGGTACCGAAAGGGATACATCCCGAGGGAAAAATGTAGAACGGATTTTAAGAATAATGAACATGTTGAAGAATGTACTCGTTCTTACACATAAATTACATGTTTAAAGTAGTGTTCTCTGAAAGCAAACGATTTTATCCAAAAGTTATCATTTTTAAAATGTTGAATTTATATGACTTTCCTATATTTACTCTATTTGTGGTGACCTATACTAGAATTCCGTTTTGTCCTTGCTCCCGCTGGATAAAGTTTGGACAGCCTTTTGTTGCCCACTTTGAGCTTCACAGGCAAAGCTTTTCCAACTACATCGACGAGTATAGCATGTTAAGTTTAAGTCTGGCGCAGAGTACTGCGTGTGAAAGAAGGGAGGAATTCGAAAGAATTGGTCCTGTTGTTTTTTGATTGCACATGACGGATGTCATTTTTCGCAGACTTAAGTATGATTATTCTAACTATACGCACTTTTGTAAAACACACAAGAAACGCGGAGAAGAAACAAAACAAGTGTTGGAACTCCACTTATTGTCAGGTAAGCGCACGAGAGGGATGCTCAAAATGTTACGAGTGATTGTTTGTTCTAGATATCTCACAAAGTCAGCCAAAAGAAGTGTAAGATGAGTGCATGAACTACGCAGTTCTGATTAGCTTGACTATAGTGGGCATGCTAAGGAATATTCAGGGACAAAAATGAGACCAACATCGCGGGAAAGAATCGAACCGGAGAAATTCTACTATCCGGACAAATGCCCCACCAGCTAAGCTATTGCGGTACGGCCAGTCCGATGTGAATAACGCGAGTGAATGTCTAATGACGAGTGAACCATGATTTCAATGAAGCACAATTGTCCTGGTTTTATTCGCAAGGCTAGCTTCGTCGTTCACTTCCCAATAAGATGAACAGAGCACGGCTAAACGTAATCCAGTGGACATTGGAATATATTCACGGAATGTATTGGAGGCCCTAGAAGTTGGAATCTGACGTGACACAAGAGAATTCCCCCTTTGTATAAGGCGCAGACTTATTATGTCAGTAGTGCTTTCTATGAATAAACATAAGACCTTAAAATAATAGTTAGCAAACAAAACGTGGATGACTGACGGCAAGTGAACTGAAGTCTTTTGTTTTAGCTTAACATCTGTAGACAAATAGCATCACATGATTCCGTTGGTAAAAGCCTTGCAAACCTAATTTTTTCACCACCTCATTGAACCTGAAATATCCTGGGACCTTTCTGTTTGTTCACCTAACATCATAGAGCCCTAATTCGAGTAGAAATTCTAACCTTTCGCTATCTGGTGAATCGACTGTAGCCTAGAATTTAAATGTTTTGACGAGAAAAGCTTTACAAATAAACTTTTATTTCGTTTTAAACCAATGCAAGACTTCCAGAAGGATGGCGAAAAAGACGGCTTATACCAGGGCATTAGCATGAAAGTTAGAGCCCCACGGTTAAAGCTACGTGAAACCAATGTTTTCAATGAGCAAATGCTCATGTATACGCTTTACCAAGATTTGGATTTTATGCAGTGACTGAAGATAAATGAGAATGGTGCAGTTAGCAAAATGCAAAAATCATGAGGTTCAAGACCGAGATGATTGGCTGAGCATCCAATTTTTCTCTGTGATCTCTGTTGCAATCGACAGCAAAGCAAGTTCATTTCTGTGTGGTATTATGCCCAGCGGCTGAAATTACAGGCCAAATTGAATATTTATTTTGTTGAAACAATAGGAAAATATTTCACGGTGGTAAGCGTACGTACTGGCGTTAAAGTAGGAATCGAATTAACAAAACAGCAACTTGCCTAGGGAGATCTTAAAACTTACTTGGGTGATGAATTAAAGCTGTGAATGTTGTATCGTAATTTGTATGTCCGTCATCAACAATTATTTCAAGTGAATAAATACATGCACTATTGAAATGTGTGTAGGTAGGAAAATCTTTATGTCGTTATTATGACTTCAAATGTGACAACACCCAATTTTGAAAGTCAAGAAATATTGCATTGTTATGAGAAAAATGATTCAGAACTAACAATTGTTGCACTTTTACGATATGTGGTTATGTTGCTGTTCACCATTATGTTAAAAAATCGGCATTTACGGCAACCGATTTGAAAGTGACTGTGAAAAGAGTGGAAGCACTGTACAACTGGTTCATCCCTGCTAGGAATTATCTGTTTTGCACATCCACTGATCCGTACGTGGACGGGGTCAACGATTACCAGTGGAATACCTAACCAGCTGGGCTATCCGGGCTGACTCTCAACAGTTTATTGAACTTATACTCCACCTGGTGTAGCGTCTTCCCGACACTGGATTCAGATGCTGGTAAAGCACTTCCCGCTCATTGAGCGGCTTCTATGATGGACGAGTTCTCCATAGGGGCCATCGTACACCGAAGACACTCCGTTGAACAACCCACAGAGGTTAGATACTATATGAGTAGTAGGAACCAGTTTTTTCAAAAGTCACGACAGATGTTCCAGCTTCATTCACAGGGATAGACTTGTAATATTCGATTCTGAGAGAGCAGGCCTCTTGGTTTACGGTTCAGTTCACGACAGCCAGTTGACTCAAGCAAGCTGAAATGGGATGCACAAGAGCAATGCTAATGGTTCAGCACACAACGACGGCCAGGTTGCGAGCGTAAGTAACAAGAAAGCACTGTGTTGAATGAATATTTATTGTGTATTCTCGGAGGGCGGCGTCCCAACCGAGCGGCACGAATAAAAGTCACGTTTACGAACACACGTGCGTACAGTTATGGGAAGCTTCTCTTCGGTCCAGTTCGATAAAACATACATACAATATGATTCATCATGCAGCTTGAACGCTCAACTCACCATTGAAAACCACGGAAGCGTTCAAGCTGCATGATGAATCATATTATATACAAATCTAATCTCCTACTACTCAATTGCAAAACATACATACATCAAGAAAAAGGGTTCCACACTTCAAAAGGTTTATGGCGACGATTCGGCCGGTCTAGTCCAATGGTTATGTGCGGAACCTGGAATATGATAAAAGAGGGTATACATTAGTAAGCGCCAATTCAAACACTACATGCTAGTTTCGCCTCTATTACAGACTTATCAGTTAAATTACGTGCCACAAGGCTGAATGAGATCCAAATAAAATTTTGTAAACATGTAGGATTTATTCATAACACTTGGACCCAGAACGACGTAAGCCATTAAAAATCCTCTTGGATTTTTCAGGTCTGGAACTAGTTAGGCATGATGGAATATTTTTATTTGCGTTATTTGCATCTGAATGGTTATATCACAATAGCTCAGCTGATAGAACACCTGTCTGATAAGCGGAAAGACGCTGATTCCGTTCCGGCTCTCAGCATGGGTTTCCGAATGTGAAAAACAAGCATATTTTCGACTGCTTAAATCATCCTATCTCCCGGTGACATCAATAGACTACCCAAATAGTCAATAAAATATTGCAGTATTAACATTTTTCAAGCGATTTTGAAGCTGATATTGGCAGTCTCATCAGTGTTGAACAGCATCGTTCTGCAACGAGAAGGTCAGATTCTTGAAGGCCCGTAAATGAATCACATGAACTGTTCCTGTATTACAAGCGGTTAATATAAGATATATTGCATTTTTCACCTTAGGATGCTATGTTGTATAATGTCGGGAATAAATGAACTTTTGGGACTTAGTCCAGGCAGTCTGGTGATAGGAAAATTGATTCATAACTGTTCAATCCGATAGTCCAGTTCCAGCGGACGCTCGGTGAGTGGGCACTGCTAGTGGTTCGAGGCAAGCTTGGCCAAACTGCTGTTCACTGCTTGTATGGCTTTCACCGGTTAGTTGAGCTTTGATACTCGGCACGACAAATTATATCAGGGTAGTTTGAAATCTCCATTTAGTCATGCAAAACAAAGTTAAACACATTGAAGCCAGTCATTTTATTTCACGAAACTGACACGCTTATTGATTCCGTTTTAGGTATGGATAAGTCAACCGAAAATCAGTCACTAATCAGCGTTTCACCTGAATCTAATCTGTATGACGCTGCCAGAAAGCTGATCAAATATCGGTGCCATCGGCTACCAATTATTGACCACGTGTACGGGAATCCGCTATACATATTGACACACAAACGAATCCTCAACTATCTTCACTTAAATGTAAGTTAGCAACGATGATGTTTATAAACGAAGAAATGTTCTATCGGTGTTTGATTTGTGGTTTACATTTGTTGAGTAGTTCTAGATGTGGATCTTTATATTTAACATTAGGCCTCGTTTCAGGATGATTGCTGGGAGAAACGAACGGAATAGAATAAGGGTAATGAACAGTACAATGAAGGTGATGGATTTATGAATAAAACCTCAGATTGAATACAAGTTGTACACAGATTTGGTGAAAGAAACTGACAGCAGTTATTTTATCATCCTTCTATTTATCTCTATTTACACAAGATGTAATTAGTTCTACTATAACGTATTCAACAGCTACACCGAAAATAAAATTTCGTAAACCACACGAAATGGAACATAGAAGTCTTGAATGATGACAAAATACGGTCTACCAGCTACTTCGGTTAGGGTGATTGGTAAGCTATCGGTGCGGTGTACCCACGTTTTTTCGTTGGTTACATTAGATAACTCAACACGCGCTTTAATGGGTGAGAAATATCCTCTTTCGTCCAAATACACCCCGTTAGTCTTACGGAATCAGGTTTTCGTTCCAATAATAATAACTCGGTTACTGGATTCTAGAAGAAAATTTACCAGATATACTTCAGCTTCAAGGATTAACGGAAAGAAACAGCTTCGATTTACTCGTACTGTACGTCATATACAGATAAAACTTTTGGGAATTTTTATCACGGATAAGACGGCAGTTTTTACTGTCTCGAAATCTCCGCCACCAAAGCGAATGGCCAATATCAAGAATATACGTGTGACAATCATTTTCAAACGTCTGGGTATAAAAACGGTGAACATATAGATTTCCTCCCTCTAATTTCGTATTCTTACTTCACGTGAAGAACAGATTGATTTTGTGAAGGGATTTTGCGCTAAAAACCCGTTTTAGGTTGGGGTGTTTGTATAAGGGAATCCAAGTTTTTTCAGATTATGCAATACTTATTTCCTAATAGTTTATGTGAGAGTGTGTGCCAGTGGAAAAAACATGCATGTCCTAAAACTGATGAACCGGAGATTTCTGGATGACACGAACTATTCATCGGGTATTGGAAATCTGCGGGCTGCTTATTATTCGAGTATGTTGTGTTATCATAAGCAGGCTAAAGCAGTGATGGGTTGGACGCTAGGCTTTCCTTGCAAGTGAAAACTAAAGACACAGATGGGGATTCAACTAGTAGTCCCGTTAGAACAGCTGAACCGAAATGAGCTAGATAATGACCACTTACTTAGAAATGAGCAAGGTCCTTTCTGACTCAGAGCAAAAAAAGGATTGCCGCATCAAGTGGGTTTACACTGTGAATGGCGAATAGAAGATTGTACATGATCCATTGTTCACGAGCAACTTCGCAGTGTATTTCGTGAAATGCACGTATGAAGGATTTTAACTCCTAGTAATTATTTACATCTTTGGGCGAAATCTGTACATACTGTCTGGCCACTGTACATGATGGAAGAAACAAACATTCTCCCCCAACTTGCTTCCAGAAGCACCAAATTAGTCATTCGTATCAGGCAAATTTCACAGTGACAAATATGTATGACGCGATATAGATTATCATTCGGTTCAGTATTTTTCAATGGGAAGTCCTCCCAGCACCGTGTGACTGCGTTTTTCCGGTTTGTCGTGGCCGAGACAGAGTATTATTCTATTAGTACTAACTTACGCACTGCAGTATTAACAATGTACGAAATTGTTCTCAGGTATAGAAAGTCATCCGATGAAACATTTTGAGTCAGTGTTGCATGAGTTTCCGTAGAGAAGAGGCTGACATTGATACCGGTCTGCTTACCTTCTTATCTGAGCAATCTTAGTGGTTCAGGATTTAATGTAGAATGTTCAGACTACCATGTTTCCTCGAAAATAAAAGAGGTTTTTATATTCATCCACTTTAAAATGTGCACTGGGGCTCTTTTTACGGGGACGTCACATTTTTCCAGATACGGAAGTCTACATTTATTCAGATAACTTAATTCCACATTTATCCGAATACAGCCGTATCACTTGGAATATCGTCGTAAACCTCCTAATCCCGAATTCCGGTCTGACTTTCCTGCTACTCCATTTTCTAAGAAAACCACTGGCTCTAGTCTCTTGTGTCGGGCAGCAAATTTCTCCTGAAATTAGCGTTCACTGTTCATGTATCACGTTCGTGGTGTGTTGTTAATACAGGTGTTTATAATTTATCCCACGAATTCCTAACCAAAAATAGGCTTCCCAAATTTTCGAGGCTGATTTCTCTCCATTGCATTCTTAATATAGTTGTTGATTCCTAGGCGCAAATGGCCCATTAAAGGTTTATTCATAGCAATATCAAGAGCCTTTAGATATGAAACCATTCCTGTGAGGATCATTGTTTGATCTATTCTTCTTTCTATGAAGGAGTTATTCGCGTCCTTGCAGCGGTGGGTGACGGCTAAACTGCAGACTAGCACGCCTCTTTGTTCACCTCAGCAATACAAGAGGAGCATTAAATCGACCCACTTTCTCATAACGGCTCATGTATACCAGGCTTTTTGGGTGACTTGAGCATGGGCATTTAAAACCCTTTAAATTTTTTCTCGACCGCAATGCTGATTAAAGGTGAGTTTTCCTTCCGTCCAGATAAACTGCAAAAAAGCAAGTAACACGTGTACTTTTGTAACAAGAGGACAGAATGTAGACCGACAAGGCATTCATCTGAAAAATTGTTGCTTGAGATCCTAAGCCCTTAAACACAGCAGTTTCGTTGCTAGCAATCACGTTGGTGAGTTGATATTTGAAAAAGTCTGTGCCGTCAATAAAGTCCTTGAACGCAATGCAAGTGCACTTCTGATGACTTGAGTACCTTACAAATGGAAAAACGTAGTCGATCACCTTAGGTATATTTTATATCACTAAATGAAGCCATTCGGTCAGCGTTCTGTTGCTTTGAATTCCATTGGGGACATTTCAGAATGTGATATTATTGCAAGAGCAAATGCTTATATACAAGCCCTGCGCACAACCAAAGTCTTAGCTCTCTTGCCAGTTGTCCATTCACAAAAGATAACTTTCAGTTAAGAGAAAAAATGGTAACCAAACTCATTCAAACTTGCAGTTCTTAGTATTTCCTCCATCTACCTCTTGAATGAGAAAACCATACCTCGCTCTGCCTTTCCGGATTATTCAGAAATCGAGATTTTTCTTTTTGCAGAAAGCCGTAACATTCTCTGAAAGAGAGTTTTTAGCTAATATGTTCTTGTAATCGACGGAATAGCTCTTTCTTTCTGTACTCATCTTGACTTGATGGCTAACACGGAAGGAAAGGAATCTGACGGGACTGAAATTACACTTCTTTATTTAACTGAAGTGACCTGTTGAATTATGATAGTCATCCGTTCTTTATCGAGCACTAACCAACGCCCTCACTACTTCAACTGTCTAACTGACAAACAAGGACTCCAGACCAGGCTGTTCACTTGGTTTGGGCAATTAAAGGAGCTCAGTCGTTGCAAAGTCGATCTAACGGAAGGTGACAAACTGCATTTGGTCTGGTTGAAAGCTCCAGGCCACCTTGTTTTCCGTCCAACATTTTTAAGGAGTGAAACCTGTTATTCGTTTAAGACGAGCAGTCAAGTCTGACGTCTTTGGTCAACAAAACGATCAAAACCGGTCAGTCAAGTAGTACTGCAGTTGCTACATGGAAGAATCAGTAAGCGAAAAAGCTGACGCCTTTTTATCATACTTTGCCGTTTCAGCAGGTGTGGACAAGTCTAACTGCAAATACCTTACGGTCTGCTGTTTTGACTGTAGAGACCTCAGGATACTCGCAAACGTGCTTCCGTGTTATCGATTCACTCTTCAGGGGACGGTTTTCACCAAGGCTTGTTTTCGGAATAAGGCTTTTCATTGGGGGAACACTGTGGGTCTCGTTGGGTACGAGCTGCCCATAAATCTAGGCAAGCAGGCACAGTGTGTCAAGCAGTGCACGGATAAGTTTTCGATTTCGAACTGTCCATTAGAACTGCCTTGATGAACATTTTTTATGGTATTAGATGAAATGATGACACAGGTTCGAAGAACGTTGCACAGCCATTCTGATATTGTTAATCCATTCCAAAAATGCGGTAATTGTATAAACTTCATTTTCCTCTCATATCTGACACTTCCTTTTCCCCTTGACTGAGTATTCCCAAAGGGAAACATTTCTGATTTGTTTGCGAAATAAACTGTGTGTGATAAATTCCATCTAGCCTGTTTGTTTTGTTTGTCCCACAAAGCCATCCTTGTTTTATTCTAACCGAATTCGGTTAATTTGGTTGTTTCTCTCCACCAAGCTCATCGTTTACCTGGACTGGTCCAATCCCCTTTACTTTATTACAAACATTTTTTATAGTTTCCTGGATGGAAACGATTTTGCTCATTCATAACAGAAATGCGTATACACGACTGCAAACCACTCCGTGCACGACGTTGTAAAATGTTGTGGGAGGTAATTCTCGCATGCCTTAGGAACGGTCAGTGAATCGGTGATCCGGTAGGTTTTAGTGTTTACCACAGTTTCAGTCCGTAGCCTATCAAGCCTCTGAAATCTGCGGTATGTCACGTGTGACTGACTGAAAGAGAAGCATAATTATTTAACTAGATACTGAAATTGAGCGGTTATACATAATCTCAAGGACGGAAACTGAAAAGTGTAACTGAGTCTACCAGAGTAAAGTATCTGATCAGATTACGAACGTGAAGTTCACAAAGCTTTGTAGGTTAATGCCGCAATTACGTGCGTCAATTTTTTGTCGATACTCCGTTGTTCGAAGTGGTTTCAACAGTAACACACAGTCAGCGGAATTACCGAAATCGGTAAACATATGCGCACCTTAGAAGTGATCGGAAGATGGGTAGTCAAGACAGAGTTGTTCAAAAACAACCTTCTTCGGTGACATCTGAAGTTAAATAAAGTTAAGTGTTATAGACTAGCAAACATATCGGTTCACGTCTGAATAAGTACACCACCAACATGAAACTTCATTCCAGGTGGACCAACAGTAGGTGATACGTCTCATGGCTCCCAAAGCATCCAGTTAAATTATGACGAAATATTTCGAACTCCGAACCCAAAAATACCAGCGTATCCCTCTTGTCTCTCCGGGTAGATCCTTATACCCATTCTCTTTCATATCTGTCAGACCTCATTTAGTGAATCTACTCCGGAGACAGATATAACAAGATCCGGCGGAGAATGCTTTGGTATACCAAGAGCTAAGTTGACCAATACAATGAGGTTATTATTGCATCATACTGAAACAGCTAACAAAAGGTGAGTAGTTTTTCCTGGTTGCTGACAGGAGTAGTGTCTAAAGAGACTGATAGGTATTGTGCAAACCCCACTATGGACCGAATGAGAAGGAAGGGAATCACTTATGTTGTCTTGTTGAGTGTTTCAGCATGCGGTATCAACGATCAAATTACCATTGAAAACCCAACAGTGTAATGTGCATCTTTTCCGTTTTTTAGGACTCATGAGCAGTGTGTATCTATCAAGCCTCACAAGAGATTCGGACAAATTGCATTCAAGGTGACGAGTCACACACTGTAACCGTTAGGCTTTTATCAGGACGGCTCTCAACAGGGTGATTTACCTCAAAGCAAGCAAAGGTTTGTACGTAGGTTGTAACGCCTTTGTTGCATATGAACACTACAGCTAGGACTTTGTTTCTTGAAGTCAATCATGACTGATTTTTAACGTTTGGAGCCAGTGGCAGATTGGTGCTGCACCAAGCAGCATTCACCTGAAGCAAATCGTTCAGAACCAAAACTAACAGCTTATCAGCTGACATGTGTGACTCGAAATGCTACAGCAAGCCAGGTTCCCAATCGGTGAATAGATACTGTTAGCTTGCGACATGGTAGAAGAAGCAAATGTATGTTGTTTCTAGGGGCTTCCAGTAGTGATTTGAGATGATAACACTTCTTGACACATCATTCAATAGATGAATCATTTTTTATTGCTGAAAATAAAAATGTGATTGTAAATTACGGGGTCAGTTTACCCGGAGTGCATCACCACGAGCCAAATACAGTATGTTTATAAAAGACCAGAAGATGACTCTGTTTGAGGTATAATTGAAGATGGAAGGGCAATGAAGAATAAATGCACAAAACTTCCCCCTTATTGATTGATGTATGATCAATTGCAACCATGTGCAAAGAACTGCTCAATATGATATATCATCAGCGTTGCTGGTAGTATTTTCGTATGTAAACATTTTCACGGTTTGGGGCATTTTGAGTGTACACAGTGACGATGTTTGCCGAACAGCTTTTTAGTTATCGCCCTTTGTCCTTCGTTATTTGCGTAATGGGCTATTCACGTTAGTGAATGACGTTACTCAATGGAATTTTGCAGAAGTTTAAAACCTATGTTTAAAAGTTGAAACAAGAATAACCAAATTAGTGGAACTGTAAAAAGGGGAAACCTTCAGTCCTCGATATTCAATCCGGCGGAACTGTACCGCTTTTTGAGCTTACACGGAACTTAGTCTGGAAAAATTACCATCGTCAATCATTTTCCGAGCACAAGTATGTGCACATACTTGTTTGGCCGCAATTTAAATGATTCCCTAATATTAATGTCATCGTCTTTTCGATAGGAAACGGTTCGACGTGTACGAACGAAATCAACTTTCAAGATTCCAACAACGGAGAAACCCCATTAGAAAAATAAGGAGAAAAACAGGAAACGGATGAAAGGAACTTCCTGTTCGACATTCACACAGATTAACGTTGAGCAAATCGTTCTGTTAATTTAGTTCACGTTATTCATTCTATGCATGCCTATTTCGGTTGGCTGAATTATTCAGGCTGGACATTAGGTGCAAACGGGCGTGGGCCACTTATACCACTGGGTCTTTTGAATCTAAATAGAGGTGACATTTTTTCGTGCACTATGGCTAAGCCTAAAAGCAACCAAAAGAAGTGGCACAAACCCTGGTTAGGACAAATTGTCCTGTGTATATAAGTTCAAGGGGACGTAGTCAACTTCGCTTGGAACCAATCTGCAGAAACGAATTGACACGACAGTAACCATAAAAAATGCCACATGTAAAGTTCAGCCTGCCCTTGTCTCGTTTACCGGTTGACGTCAGTACTTCGACTCTGTTCGGCCCATGACAGATAGGACGGAAGATCGGAATGCACATAAAACCAAAATGTTCAGAAATAATGGTTTATTAAGGCACATTTCTGACTTAATAAAGGATATAAATGATAAAAAGGGGAGATTGGATTCGCCCAAACACTGTAAATTGTTGAACAAAATTATAGTTTTCTGAAAAGTGTGTTTTTGTTTCACGCTGTGTAACCTCTCCTCTCCAACATGATTGTCGATGTCACTGTATTTTATTAGATTTATCCAGAATAGACTCGTTAGCTTACCGTCTACAAACTTAGATAATTTAGCTAAAAACGCAAGCTCCTCCAACTTAGTGTACTTAAAGTGCAAGTTGCAGACTTTCTCACACTTGTTGAAAACACTGGCAACTAGCGAACGTCTAGTCGCATCATGTCATGTGATGCTTATCCAAGTATAAATGACCTTCAGTTATAATTTACGCGAGAAACATTCGGTGATGAAAAATCGTTAACAGTACTGTCGGACACTACCGAATTAGAACGGCCGTGGTCATCAAATTAAACTATCAGTTTAGTTGGCGTCTGAAATGCATCATGTACTAAACGAAACAGGTTAGTTTGTCTGTGCGCCTCCGGACAATTGTGTCCTCCTAATTTTTGACTCGGCCTGAGGGTGAGAAAGAAAGATAAGCCTTTTCAGAACAACAAATAACAGTTTCCGGGATAAAAACAGTGAAACTATTTTTAAATTGCGCATTTTACCCAGTGCCATTCTAAAGCCCTAACCGCATTTTTACTTCACTCGAAAGCAGAACATTTTACTACTTCGTTCAAACAAACTTGACGCTTTGGCGTAGTTTGTTTCATCGTCGGTGAAAACATTTTCACAGAATAATATTTTCACAATAAGACAGGAATGAAAATGAAACTAACACCTGATTATTCCTTCTGGATTAAACATTGAATCAATTTAACTGCAAAGCGGAGGGCAAAGAGAGAGATACAAGAAAAAAGTTCCGCTGAAAAAATGCCCATATCTGAAATGGACTGTACTGACTTTGCTACATCACAGTTTGGAAAAAAACGAGTAATGTTGTAGTACAGTATTTGTGTTCGGAGTGATCTGGTTGTATTTCGGCTTATTGCTTAAGACAGAAAAATATGAAGCGTTACCTCTGCAGATAGTAACAACAATGCATATGGAAATAAAACCAAGAACGAGTTAATATCTCCAAAGGGTGCATATCTTAACGAAAGGTTATTTCCTTTATCAACTTTAAGCTTTTCAGCAACGGGTTTTGTTTCGTTCAGCAAATATCAACGAGCTGATTTTTCGGTCCACTTGGTGATGCATCATCAAAAGATGACGAGTTTTGACTAACAACTTGGTCCTAGGTTACGGAAATCGTCGCTAAACTTTATTTTGATGTAGGATGAATTCTAATTCGATGAAAGTGGTCATTGACAGATACAACGTGAGAGCCATTAAAGAAGTCAGTAGCTTAAGAAATTTAATTGATCTCTGAATATTATGCTTCTTCAGGAATACACATGGACCAAGTGATGGTTAAACAACCAGACTGACATGTTAGGGTTAAAATAGAGAACAAGACTGACTGACAAAGAATGATAAATACCAGTGTGATTTATACCATGAGCACATCTTTTGGTATCGAATACACTGTCTACCCGACAGTCGGCTTTCGGCATACTTTGGGGCCACTGGACGTCCATTATGAGTTGAAGACGTTTTTTGAAATATTTGTAGGTGGCAACGGCCTCAATTTTGCTCCACTTGGGGCTCTGACTTGTTCTAAACAATTGCTGTGGACTCGATAGATGATTCTCCTAGACCTATCGCCGTCCAATGAGTATTCTGAATTTCCAAGGTGTGCACTGATAAAACTTTCAAATAGCCTTCATCACTCTTGAGTATTTTCTTCATTGGTTGCCGGCTGGCATAATCATTGTAGCTTTCTCCGCACGAATTTATTTCATTGAATACACAAATATATTATTGACGGTAGCAGTCGGTTTCCGAGATATTATTGGATGACTGAATGAAACCGACGTATTTTTCAGAAGCGAAATAAACAACATTTTCTGTCGAAGTTCGTCTCTCAAAAAGCTGACCGCAGCCCTCATTCACTGAGGGAAAAGTAATGAGCATCAACTTACAAAGAATGACGAAGACTTCAAAATTTACCGATTTACCCTTCCAATATCAATCGTCGATTCTTTCAGGATATCCGTACCGGCTGAATGTATTCCTTATTTTTTTCAGATTCAATAGTTGTATTTATTTCGAAAAACCATCATGGTACTTCGCGCTACGGTGCAGTATTACCAGAAGGACATAGCGTAATCATGAGTGTGAACTATGGTGGTTGAGAGGAGAACAAATGAATGTACGTTACGAATTTATTGATTCAACACTGTTGGAAGATAATCCGTAATTGCTTGCAGAGTAAGTAGGACATACAGTCCACTCACCTAAGCCAGTTTCTCACTGAAAGACCGTCCCAATGGGCATTTTATTGGCGCCCAATTTCGAAGTTGTTTAATTTACAGAATAGGTTATAAATTATTATCAGGTAACAAGAGATCGACTGAAGCAACTCACTAATATTTTTAGACAGTACTGGAGGTGAATGAACGGCACCGGTAAAGTATTGCGTCCTGACCACAAGGGACCTGGTGCGAATTCGTATGTAGGATCAACTGTTATGAGCTTAAAACAGCTTGCACAAGGACCACTTCCGGGCACAGCGGCAGTCCGTCAATTAGTATAGTTACCGGAGAGGCACTCATTTTTGATCCAGAGATAGATAAGAAGCAGCCACTTGAACATTTTTCTCACCTTCTTTTTTGGACCCAACTCAATCCACTCCATTACGTGATGTTTTGTTTTGTTTGACGTATAAAGCATTTACTTCAACAATTATCGCTGAAAATAAGCTTGGATGCCACTCTGTGTTGTTTCTTGTGTGTTCTGTGGAATTAGTTGAAAGTGTTCAACAGTAATAGTATACGAGAAACCAGAATATCTCACTAGAAGTTTCATACAAAGGAATGTTAAGTGCGGGTAATGACACTTAAAGAAAGAAGAGAGAGAAGAGAGAAGATTAAAAGGGGGGAGGGGGGGGGTTGGCGAAGGCACTAATGGTCATTAAAAATCTTTATCACTACGAAAGCCTTTTGTCATCAAAACGCAATAAAGGCTTCAGAATTTGGCGTAAATGCTAATCAACAAAATCCGCAGAGCAGGCGTTTCATAGCAACAGGAAGGTAACTTATGAACCATGTGTGGAACTTCCATACTCCATTTAGAAATGGTCAGAGTTTCCCACATAAACAATTTATTAGACAAAATGTTTCCCACCTCAGGATCTGGTCTATGCAAAAGATACACAATAGTGATGAAAGGCCTGTTGCTTTTTGATTGGTTATTCACGGGTTGAACCAACCAAATAACAAAAGAGAAGTTTTAGGTGAATTAGTGCAACCATAATCTAAACTAATCTTGAATATACGTCATTTCCAACTAACAAGCCTCGCTTGAAATCTTATCCAAATGTCTCTCTGTGACCTAAAACCAAAGTAGGTGGTTCAAGATCACTTGAGGGCCAAACCAGAAGTTTTGCTTACTTTAGGTGAAGTTTGTGTTAACCATTTCCGTGTTTTAAGCGCGCTTTTCCCATTCGAAAAATCTGTATCTAACAAAATAACCGCTCATGTTTTGGAAAATTTGGCGCTCTTTTTAGTCGAGTGTCAAACTGTTCATTGATTGCCAAATAAACAGATTCATTTAGGTAATCACGTAGCCCTTGGAAGCAAATGCGATGATAAGCGAAGTCAAGATGTGCTTTTGTATTTGGTGACAATATGGGGTTAGTTTAAAGAGTGGTTGCTTTCTTATTATTCAAATCGGGACTTTTTTAACAAATGAAGAATCCGTGAGGAGCAAATATTTGAAAAAGGAATAAAGAACTCGTTCCGCGCTCACATCGCTTTCGTTTTGCCTTTATTTTTAGCGAAATGTCCTACCGCAAGACACATTTATGTCAAAAAGCCTGGAGGATCTGCGACTTGGAACCTATATGCCTGAAGTGCATACCATCTCAAAGGAAGCACCAATTATCGACGCTTTACGGTTATTTGTAGAACATCACATCTCATGTCTACCGGTTGTGGATTCTGAGAACCGTCTGGTTGAGTTATATGCTAAATTTGACGCATTTGTGAGTCAGTGGCGGATGGCTGTTTCGACATTCTGGATTTTTCAAAGTAGTCCTTTTGATCGGCAAACATGAAACAAATATTCAGTTTGACTACGTAATTTTTAACAGCAGTTTCAAAGAAGTGCACGCTAACTTTACTAAAAAAGTATATGGAAGCAGGTATACATTGTGCGCAATCATATGCGCAAACACTTAGTAAAATCAAACAGTACATTGTGTGAACAAAAGTCGGATATTTCCTGCAAAAGAACGAAATAACCTTAAGAAGGACAAGTCACCAGCTGTTCTCCAGCTGAATAAGATTTTTGTGTCAGAAGCTTCTAAAAGCAAAATGAGTCGCCTGTCAAGTTTCCCTTAGACGGAATAGTTTGGACTAGGCCCTTGAAGGCGAAACAGACCTAATATTTGTTCACTAGATTCTCTTGGGTTTAACAAGCACACGAATCGGAGTTTACCGTTTTCCGAAATACGTTGTCCTTTTTGTCTTCATTTCACGTGTCGCATCAGAACCTGGCTGTCACGCGAACCTATCACAATCTCGACGAGACCATTTACAGTGCTTTGGGTTTTCATCGTGCAAACAGAGAAGTGAGTTATCGGTGTGTGCACGCTTTGAAAAGATGCTAGCGTGAACATTTCCTGAACAAGAGACTGGAAGATTCACTGTGACATTTATCAGTATTTCTCGGTGAAAACCAAAATTTTGAATATAGGTATATTTTCACCATAATAGTGTTTTTCAAGTAGAGAAAATATTCCCAGATATTTGCATTACTTTTTAGTTGTGTTGCTTACTCAAAGTGATAAAGTTTTCTCAGGAATGCTTCAATGCAGAAAAAGAAGTGATGGAAGTAGCAAAACAATGAATGTTAACACAAAATCAATTTATACCAAATGGGAATCGACTGTGCCCTGAGTGACTGATGCTGTGAAATAAAAGAATTTCACAGTTTGTTCATAAAAATCATATTCGCCACGGGAAGTATGAAGTTTTGAGTTTTCCGCAATTTAGCAGGTCTTCATCACAAAGTCTCTCAAATCTCCGAAATTCAGCTGTGGGACTAGTAACGTGCGCACCCAAGTGCTTTTATTCTGTTGCAGACTCATAAGGTCATAATCGGAGCCACCATAAATAAGGTCGGAAATATTCGTTCTAAAGGCAATCTGATCCAAATACCTATTATGTGCTGAGCCGTAATCCAAATCAAACTTCTTGACAGTGTTTTGTCTATTTCATTAAGAATGGTGCCATGGGAAGACCTTAGCTCATTTTCTCGATTACAAATAACTTCAGGTGGCTCCACACTCAGCAAATCCTCAAGTTTGAGCAGCTTAGTTTGGCTCCCTCCAGTATCCGAATGAGAGGGGTTGCCGTATCACACCACGAAATTGTCCTTATCTCCGTTAAGTCAATTTGATTGACGTTCCTCTAGGCAAATGCGCTCTTCAAAGCCCGGTCAAACTTTTCAGTTGCTTTGCTGATTTATGGATATCGAGGTGGAATCGGCTCACGATGGGGACCCAGCTATTTCAGTCAGTCAGTCAGTCAGTCATCTTCTTAGCTCAGAAATTTCCTTTATTGTTAGAAGAGGGCCCAGTAGATAAAGAAAGATAATGATCGGCGTCAGACCGGCTCTGATCAAATGGTCCTTATGGTGGAATTTAGACCCTTCCATTCCGTGTTCGACTCCTCGTGCCACCGCCAACTACTTTCCTTTATTAGCAGCTTTAGATTGGCTGTGACCCACTTCTTGGGTATCAAAATATTAATAGATAACGGAAAACGGTGGTAAAGAAAAAAGAAGTGACTTATTCATGAACAAAAAGCCTAAACAAATGAACTTGGAAGCTAAGAAAACACCTACGAGAATTGATGACTAAATTGTATTCAGAAAATCTGTCCAGGAATAAAAGCAAGTTTTTATCATGCAAATTCTTAGGAGGATCAAGAATAATCCAGTTATCTTTGTGTGCACATATACGTTTCAGGTCTACAACCAGAGTTACCAGAATCTGGAAAAATAGCAGGTGAAAGGCCAAAATGGAATGATAGTAAATCCTACTGGTACAAGCCGAACGGTTTAATATTTGTGGTCGGTTTGCGGGATCCCCCATCAAACGAAGGCTATAAAAGGCGTCCTCCAGATCAAGTTGTGATTAAAAAAATGTGGACCTGATTTTAGATGTCTTTAGGTTAGAGAGTGGTGCAGCGAAACCACTTTAATGACTTGTCCGTCATCAATTCTTTGGGTTTTTCCGGGACGTTTTAACAGAGTTACAATTATTGTAGCGCAGGCTGAAGAATACATAGGTTTGGATCAAATCGTCTAGAACCCTTTTCATAGCTTTACGAAGTTCAGGAGGAACGACATAATATTACACAAAAATTGGAGAACCATTCAATTTGAGAGGCACAGGAGCCCTCTTAGTACCATCAAAAACAAGTCAGAATTAGAAATCGAACACAAAGTTAAAGAAAGACAGATATGTAAATCAATGAAGCACGAAGACGATTCATACAATTCAAACATCAATGGGAAACATATGGGTCAGTTACAAGGTGAGGTCTTCTGTACTTACTAGATTTTTCGTCGGTAAATGATAACAGTTATTTGTTTTAAGTGAAAATCCAGTGGATTGAAGACTCATACTAGGAATAATCTTTTGGAAAACCGTTGGAGATGAACACGTCAACACTGCCAGTGCCCATGTGACTAAGACTTAAAAAGGATTGCTGAAAATGAACGAACGAGTTGGGTGGTGAATAGGGTCTAAAATGACACTAGCCAGAGCAAGATCCCAAATCTGGAGGAAAATTATAGTTTCGAAAAAGTGAGAATATTTCACCAACCGTAAAGGTAATTGTCCGACGGCTGTTCAGTTAAATGTCTCTTGTCTTCTGTACACAGAATAAATATGACCTATTTCACTACACGTATAATGCTTGGCACTGCGAAGTCAGCGGATCAGTCGGGAGCTTTTCAGATCACAGGATGTACACTCATTGTACTAATTAGTTAGTTGGCCTGACCCGGTGTGGGAATCATGGGTCAGTTGGTCGTTTCGGGGAAAGTATTTTACTGGGCTAGGCGATGGAGCGTATTTCCGACAGTGCTACGCCAGTCTTGGTAGTATTCACGGCGAGTTATCACCGAGTGGAAAGTTCATTCCCGACGATGGGGTAGTATATTTGCAGCTCTGAGCAATTATTGCAAGCAGTGGTTCTGCTCCATCACCGTATTGTGAGCTGTCAACCATAATTAGACCAAGATACTTGCGTCTGTAACTTAAAGATAAACTATGGAATTCGTTGGTTAATATCCTGCATCTACGAGTGCAACTTTGCACTTACAGTCACTTTGAAATTCACTGGCTGAAAACACTCCAACCGAAACTCCCTCAGGGATCAATAAGGTAGTGACGTCGGAGATCCGGGAGAAAACTAACTATTCACCGGTATATTCGCTTCCTTCTAGGGTAAGATCGGGGAAATATGCAGCCTTCTTCCCCTTGTTCACTGTTTCACAAGTAATCGCCATATGTCAGAATGTTCAGAGTACTCTTCAGCCTCCCCTGCGTTGGTGCTAACATTCATTGTGTTCAAGTTACAAATATCCACGATACGGAAATGACCCGACAGCCAATTTTAGGATTTTGCAAGAAATAGGGAAGGCATAAAAATACTACAACCCAGGACTTGAAACAACGAAAAACGCGTGTAAGACACGATAGTACTGGGTAGAACAGTTCTAGGCAAAAATTGTCAGCACAACGAGGAAAAAAGGCTATGAGCCAGAAGTTCACAGTTTACTTACAAACATTACAATGTTATGGAAGCCACAGAATCTCTCATATTCCATCACATTCCAATACCAAAACGATGTACAAGCAGAGAGATATAGGAAGAAGGAACTTACAATAATCGACAGACCTGTCAGACAACAGCCTCTTAACTGGGACAAAAGATTTTGGACTAGTGATGGATGAATGACTAAATTAATACTTTTATGAAGAGTGTCATGCTTTAATGCAGTTCGGTGGGCTGAATGTTATGACACACTCAGTACGTTTGTTTTTTCCGTTCTGATGAACTGTGTTATTTCATCATAACTTCATCGCGTTATGAGTCGTTGAAGGGTACTCAGTTTCGTGCTGGTCACTGATACTACGTTGCCTTTTACTGAATAGTACATCACCCATTTCACCACACACGTAAGATATAAGTTAAGAACAGCAACTAGTTTTAGGTTATTCTTCTATTTGTTTGAAAGCCCACCCAAATAACAGCCAACTTAGAGCCAAATTTCATCAGCGTCTTATTTTCATGGTGATAACTTGTTCTTTGCACTGGAGTACCTTAACATTCTTGTTTAGTTTCTCAATAATCGTCATTCATTCCATCAGTAGCTTGCAGTTTTAAATCAGAATTTTTTCCGTATCAATTATTTGCCTGCTTTAATATAATTGTTGTGTGGAAAATTCTCAGCGGTACCCAAAACCAATGACTTGCCTGAAGACAGCAACTCTGAATTTCGTCATTGAAAGAATGGTGAACTCTGGGGTGAGTCGACCATATTATTTCATTAATGGAAATTGTTCTGCAGCTCAAGGTTGGGGCGACCTTGTTTTTTCAGATCAATCTTGGTGAACTAGTCATGGAGACGGTACCGTAGAACGGCATCTATAATCAATGACTGAAACTGTGGAAAGTGATAGCCTGGAAAATAACAAACAAGTTAAAACATTTTCAATTTAGTTCAGATAAATGTATGTAGATATTTCAGTTCAAGTAATTGAATGAATTATGATACTAGAATTTCCTTATTCAGTTTATGAGAAGAGAACAAAATGTATTCACCAGTCTTCATAAATCCAAGAAATTTTATGAGCTTCTGTTAGGATTTTTATTCGTTGGAAGAATACTCTCTTTCCTCTTTGACATTCGTCCAACTATCTATTGGCATTTGTTCCAGATTGCACGAACGTTGAAGATCAAAATCGAGTTTGGTGATACATAAAACGGCCCCTGCTAAATTAAACATTCCTGATATCAAGCTTCTCATTTATAGAGTGAAGCCATTGATCACCGTCTACAAAACACTTGAAAAATATTTGGTCAAGCGGTCTGGTGCAAAATAGGGCAAAATCTCTTGTGGACTATCATTTCTGAGTTTTCCTTTCTTTGATCATCCACATTGTGCGGTTGCTCTAACACAGATGCAAGAAAAAATGGGCAGATAGGTGACCTGTCGACAGTTACCGAATTACGTGAGATAGAAGGCTACTATGTATTGTTGTCCATGTGTAGAATAGGTGTTAAATGTGTTATTTTTTGGAGAAGTACGCGATTTTTGACCAAAACTGTTCAAGGATATTCCAGTGGCAGACCCAGTAAGACATTCAAATATTACGTAGAGACGTCATACTAAATAAGGAGTTCAGTTAGTTCGGGACGTTTGAAGTTCGAGCCAAATAGAAAATAGAACGACTTGATTGCAAAGCAAATTTTTTGATGTCCAATAATTTAGAGTTTCAAGATAAATCACTTGAACATGTCGGAAGATTTCCCCTTTCGTATGAGTGACTTCACTCCTGACGATTTTGATTCCCGCCTCTAAGACACCAGTACCCGGAAATACTCGGCTATAACAATGAGGTTATGAACTCCTTGGGATTTTCTTGGCGTTCATACCGCCAACTAGACTGGAATATTAGTAATATTTGTTTACTTTATTTGCCACTGGGATTTCTATATTCTATTTGAACCGTGACAGTGGACCAACGAAAAACAATGTAACTTAAACGTTTCATTGCAGACTGATGTGTGTGAGAGTGCCGTGGGCTTGTTTGCGCGTGTTAGACACTGGAAAGAAATTTTGATTACTTGCACAAAACAACATAGTTTTGTGGCAACGTTCACATAGGGTTGTCATGGGAATTGATATCTCATTTCATTACATCTTATTCCGATAACCTAAGGAACGACCAAATGCCAATATATTTTTGTTCTATCAGGCATCTGAACGAAAGAGCCATTATGAGTAGTTTCCCTTTTCACCTTTCACTATTTGGAATTGATGAGACCGTCAGAACTGGAGTTGCTAGAGCAATTCTAGACTGCATTAAAGTAGTTCTATCAATAAGTAGAGGTAGTTTTATTAGACAAATAGGATCGGTTTCCAGTGTGGATATGACCGTGTGACAGATTTAGGATAAACACCTTAGTCTTCGTCATTTTCGGAGGAATACTAGTTTATTTTTGACATTTTAATTTGTGGAGCTTCATCTGTTAACCAATTTCTGAAAATATTCAGTAATTCGAAAATAGAATGTTAGAATTCGAACATCTAAGTGAAGTGGTCTATTATTTTGAGATTATTTTCCGGTCTAGGCTCAGGTCGGAAGACGGAAGAAGCAGACTTACTTTTAATAAAATATGCAACTATAATTTTTTTTCCTGAATCCATACTACTGTGTACGTACGTCATCCGTGTAAAGCTTTATGGTTTATTAAACCTCCAGACGGACTTTGTGAACACTCAGCATTGAAGCTTATCCCTTCGAAAACCATTCTTTAGTATTTCAGTTAGTGTTTTGCACAAGGATATGAAGAGAACTGAGCTCTTATAAGCAGATAAACTATGGACAGGCAAAGTCGCCTGACAGCGAAGAACTTGAAATTAAGAATAACAAACCTCATAAGCCTTGATCCGGATGGGAGGCTCCAAAGAGCAATTCACCTCCCATGCTGACTGGTGGTGGGGGCGAGGTTGTAGCAGGGACATTCGGAAAGACAATAGTCGACCACAAAAGAGTTTTTGTTTATTTAAAATGCATTTCTTCCCTTTGTTTCCATAAGATGATTTAAAGTATTTTTCTCAGAACCTCCATTTCTCAATTATTCATAAAGTTTTTAATAAAAAATGAACAATCGAACCAAAGCTTAAGATAAATTGTTCCAGCTCCCCTGATAAAACCATTAAGATGACCAAAAATGCAAAACAGTCTTATGTAAGAATAAAAATTCAAATTCAGATTTTTTCTTGCTCCCAGAAAAAATGACGAAATTTATTGTTATTCACCATTATATTTCAAAAGAAATATTTTCTGCCCTATTTTGCATGTAATGAACCATTTTATGAGTCGGATCGCGTTTAAAACAGAAGCCGACCCTTTGGTTCACAATAAAAATATACGAGGAACGTTTTATCCCGAATACTGTTATTTAAACCCCTCTTTACAGATACATCGACTGGTGATTGTCGATTCTAAAAACAGGCTTGAAGGAATTATTTCCCTATCTGACATTCTTCGCTTCATTGTTCAGTCGCACACGAAAACAAATACAAGAGAGGAGAACCATTCACGTGTACCAACTCACTCGTAAACGGGAGAGGGGGGTGGGATGGGTGTGTGGTTGTGGGATGACTAGTCAAACCACAAGATAACCCTCCAGTACCACGACTGCGACAATTTTTTCCGCGAATGAGAAAATCCTTAATTATTTTCGTTGTACATAATCACATTCATATGTATCTATCTATCTCTTCCCATTTCTCACTAATATTTTTGTGATAAAGTGCAAACGTGAAAATTCTCCCGGCCCGTGATGAAGATGTGACCAAATAAAACCCTTCTAATTTTGTCAAATCGTGGAAAAATATCAGCTCTGAGATAATTTCAATAAAACTGAAATTCGAAATGTGTTGTTATTGTTTCTTTCTTTGCACAAGGGACCAGAAAGAAAGCCACTTCATCCTTCCTGGAACACCTCTAAATGTCTACCCTCATGTGACTATCAGTCTGACCTGTTGTGGTTTTAATTAAAATTGAAAAAACACTTCCCCAATTAATACAGCTAGCTTTGGTTCATCCATCACATAAAATATATCTTTCAGGCTGGGTTGATCCGCTCCCAACAACCTTTTCAACAGACTCTATTTTTATCATGATTTAACGGTTTTGCAGCTCGGATACATATGGATGCACCTTGGATAGATGGATCTCGTAGGTCTTATTTCGACAAAACAAAAGATGTGGTGCCCATTAGCCATAGTTTCTGACGACGAAAGCTACTGCTAGATAACGCCATCGATCGACCTAGTTGACCAAATTTAGTACTTTAATTCGTGTTCTTTAGGTTACAAAGTAAAAAGCAGTGGTTGCAAAATAGCACAAACTCTAAGGATATCGGAGCACTATAAAATTATATGAGTAGAGCCTACGGGAACAACGTTTGCACACATTTCAGTTAAAGCTATTCTTACCAAGACTAGCACACATGACAGCCAAGAATGTTTGAACACACGGGAAAGCCATTTGTTGGGGTCCCAAAAATCGACCGACAAAAAATCAAAAGAAGTAGAAAGACTATAAATGCGTCGACTTCAAGGTCAGCTACGCAAATTCGGGATATTCTAAAGGGTTGATGAATTCATCAGGCAAAAAAGACAAAAATTGTTTAAAAAAGGCTGCACGCCCTGTATGTCAGAAGGACAATAAGAGACCTGTTCAGTTTGACTGCTTTCTGTTGCACAGGTGGCAGCTTTTTCTGATGTATCGACTAGACTGAACCACACACCATAGTCACATGCTACAATCAACGCACGTGAAACAAGAAATTTGAACGGTTGACCCGTTAGGTAGTGATTAAATTACTTTTAAAATCGCTTTCGAATCGTCTTAAAAACACGAGCGTCTATGTGGGCGCACAAAAAATGAATGAGGTTGGATCTCAGTTTGTAAATTTCCATCATCGGACCAGAGACATACGAAAAGAAAAACATTTTGCTTCAGTACATTCAATGTGTGATTAGTGACACTTTAGATTATGCACAATCAACAAAATAAGCATCCGAAAACATGCGGAAAGAATTTGTCTTGAAAAAGGAAAACTAGAACGGACTAACCAATTAGGATAGATGGCTGCAACTTAAGTATCACTGAAAGTTCCTTCTCTTTTTCTACTATTCATAGCGACTAAACAGCAGCTCACTCAGCACACATTCTTATTCTGACTTTACGAAGGTTTGGCAGTCATACGTGGCATCTGTATTTGTCGACAACCCACATTTCCATAAGTCACTTATTGCGGGGTTTTCCGAATTCAGACGTGAAACGTCGCAACTTCAGTCCAGATGCTAGCTGATGACAAAATCTACTCGACTGCTGAAGGGGCGCCTGCAACCTGAACTCTAAGCTTAAAAAAGCAATTTATTTGATTCATAAACTATACCAATAGTTTGAATAAATAAGAAAGCTTCACCGTCGTAAAATATGACGGCAATGGTTGATCATTCCTTTTTTACAACTCACTCTGCAATGTAGAAAGTATACTTGTATTACTCCAACTGCTGAAGATCAGTTCACGGAAAAACTAAACTTTTTCGTGAAAAGCTATGGAAATTATGGCAGTCTGAGATTGCAACCACGCACGAACCGTGATCCTTGTATTTACATTTCAGATACATATTGTTTGCTAGTGAACCAGTAAGAGTCACGAAACTGAACTTATGAACATGTCATGGCTGTCGATAATTTCGCAAGTACCCATGTGTGAGAAGTTCAGTAAGGTGTCACTCCTTTACTATTCACCAGATCCGTCCATCAGAAAACAAAATCCCAGTCTTTGATATGGTTTCAGAGATAAGACATTCGTTTGCCCTTTGCGGAGAAAATATCACTAAACTTTAAGTGACCTCAAGTCTCTTGCATATTTTCCTAGGACTTAAAGAAAAGAAGAGAGACGTGATACCGTTGCACAAGACGCGCACAAGACAGAGGAATAGACCAGGTAAATAACCAGATTTCCGTAAACTTCCGAACCGTATTCGTTGGGTTGTAAATTAAAAATGAATAGCATTCTGAGCTCTACAGACAAATTTTATATGAATATTCCACAGATCGTCAAAATTGGGAAACTTTTCAACGGGCAGACCTTAGAAATGAGCCTTATCTAAAGCAGCGGCATCCAATTTTCCTGTGCCTGAAATCTTTTTCAAAATCTACGAAAAAGTTACACTTTATATTTTTAGTTTTTACACAGAAGTCTTCGTAAGCTTAAAAAAACTTGTATTTCGGAAATAATTGGAAAAGCTCTTCGCTTTGTCTATTTTCTCACCGAGTGATGAACATTCTTCGTACACTGCATTTTAAAAAGCCGTTATAAGGACTAATAAACAAAATCTTGGTAATGAAAAATTCTCATGTAACTGGAAGTTCTTGATCGGTATCATTTGGCAAAGTGATTATTTGGTCAACAAATTTTCTCATTGCTTTGGGGGAATTCGAAAATCGAAGTAACCGCGGCTGTTTGACAAAATACGTGACCACTTGCGGCATTCTTCTTTGTGTGTCTATGAGCACTAATAGACTGGCTGTACTGTATCGTTCATTGAACCACATAAAAATATGGGACTTGGCGTACAGTGAGTTGTAACAAGAATTTGGTTGTACAAATGTGTGACGTAAAGGAAAAAAAATGTATTCCGGTTAATTAAAAGGTTATTGACATTTTGCCGTAAAAAGTATGCGAATATGAGTCCGCGTTGTGCCTCGGATGACGCGTAAAATGCAGGTAGGCCTTGGTCCGAGAAAAACGCCTGTTTACCTACTGCTCACTGTATACTTGAAATTTTACGGGGAGAGTGAGTTCGTCAGTGAACTTGAAAGGTTATCATCCACGAGAATTTCCTCGTGACAACTTTCGGAACTGACTTGTCACAAACAACGGCTTACAAATAATTTACTCACGCTTATTTAGCAACACATTAGGCCACATATTTCCTTAACGATATTTTTGTTCCTCAACTTGAGCTTTGATTTAGGGACCGAATTTTGTTATATCCCTGTTTACGTAAAAATGAACGCACTCACTACTGAAAACCAATTGCTTTTACTTGACAATCTTTACTGGTCTTCTCAGAATGACGAACTCAAAGAGATTAAGGCTGCTTAGAATGGACGTATTTATGTACCGTTAGTGCAGTTTTGTAGTCACAATTTGTTTTTTTTCTTACAAGAAGACGCAAGCTTATTTTCGTTCCTAACATTTCGTGCGGAAGAAAACGGCTCACAAAGCTGGTGAATCCCGATGACAAAGTTGACTTCTTGTCTTTTTGAGACCATTTCAGCCGCTTTCTGTGTTGCAAAACAAAAAATCCGGCTCGCATTAGTAATTAAACGGTACTGGAAATTTATCAAACAAGCAACTATATAAGATAAATTGATGGTGGTGGAACAGATTATTTTGAAGTATATCGGTCATTTGTTGATATGTGCTGATCTCACTTTCGGGCTTATTCGCAGTGCTCTAGTGATAGGACCCATAGAAGCATCCAGCGAAACGACTACTTAGACAAACAATGACAGCTGCTGAAACTCCGTCCAGTTTGCCGGAGAATGAGTTCAAAATTCTCTAAAGCAATGGCAACCAGGTTGACCGGCGTTTTTACTCGAACAAGACCTACTTGTTGTACAAGGAAGAAAACTAATTCTTCCATCGGTGGAAACTGACTTGGATTAAACAAACATCTCTGTCTGAGATGTCGTTTCATCCATACAGGCAATAAAAGTCAGACGATTTTATGCACGTCTTGTAGTATGTAAAACTCAGCCACCTCTAAAGGAGGAAAGAAGCGATTAGCAAACAACAGACAAAAAAGGGCAAGAAAATAGTCCCCTTTGCAATCGAAGTAAGATTTCACAGAATAATTTTTATGCTACGGAAAAATCGAGTAGCATTCCATGGATTAGGTTTTGTCTGGGTAAGGAGAAATCGGAGCATCCTTAACAGGGTCAGCTGTGTATTAGGTCTGCCGAACAAAACAAGTTTCGCAGTCCTGCTTACTTCAATCACAAACTGGTAACTTGATGAGCCAATGGACAATCAGTCTATTGTCATTTAGTAACAAATAGTCCAGAATAAATTCATTTTATTAAGGACTAAACTTCGTCATTATTCACTTACTTAGGGTTGTATTAGGTATTTTATTGATAATAATATCCGAAAGTAATTAACAGAGTAAGCACTTAGAAAGTGTGAAATCGTCCGCTGAAACCGTAAAGGAACAATTTGCAGACCGGATTCCACGTGGCAGTTCGGATAATAATTCCGAAAATTGTTTCGTTCCTCCTTAATTATGTACCTGATTTTAGATTCAGTAATTATTATCTGTTCACAAGTTAGGTGCTTAGAATGCTTTTCAAAATATCCAAGAACTATACTGCATATCAGATAAAATCAGAAGAAGAAACTTCTCTACGGAAAACAGCGAAATACGAATCCATCAAATATAGACCAACAAACATGTGAAACCAGTCATTCCAGGATATTACCAAAATAAACTGTTTTCGCGCTGTAGTAAAAGAATGAAAAGTACATAGTTGAACTAAGATATGACAGTAACTTTTATCAGCACATGTATTGACTAAAAGATAACACAAAATAGTAGACTGACAATAATGGTCAAGCGTGTTAATCGAATTTCACGTCCTTCCAAAAGCTGATGAAGTATTTCCAACGCTATCCAAGAGGCTCTTCACGTTTGACGCTTTTCTTTTCGCCCGCTAGATCAAAGTACATTGATCGTTTTTCCAAGAAATCATGTGTCCATTTGACTACGATGGATAAGTTTCAACCTCACTGATGACTAGCAGTTTGAGAAAACCAGCACAATTATCAGGCCTGATCGACCAACACCCCACAGTGTTTCTATAACAGTGCTACCCCCTAGAGAGAACATCCTCGGGACCGACCGAAATTGTTCTCTCCCGGAGGTGCTTGCTCTTGGGGGGCGGACTTTCAAAAAACAGAACAAAACATGGTTATAGAACGAAATTAAGTTGTCAGCACCCAACAAACTTCCAAAATGTTTATTTACGATTATTGCTGCACGTCGTGTTTGAAATGAGACAAGAAAAGACTTCAGTACAAATTTATGTTATCAGAGAAGAATCCGTTGGTAATTACCCCCTGCTTTGTTATCTCCGGTATACAGCTAACTTCTTTTCTATGCTTTCCACTTTGGATATGAGGCCTGCGCAAGATCCTAGTGAAATTTTCGTAGTAGTTGTGCGGCTTGAATTTCACTCTCCACCGAAACAGCGTTCCAACCAGACATCGGTTCTTCGTCGACATCCCCTTACGAGACTAATGTCATTGCATCTTCCATAGTCGTCACGTCTTTGTCTGATGGAAAAATCGTAGATGGCTGCGTGGATCACCTTTCACAACTAAGCTGTAGGTTGGAGCGACTCCAAAATAGGGACCAGTACCATCAGAATCAAATTAAGAACACGTTCCAACAAATTTGAAAACTCTTCACTTGCAAACTTCTCTGGCCTCACCGCTCAATAGTTTTGATCGACTTATATGGCTTCTTTCGAATTTGTACAGCCAGTCATTTCCGGTGCGTAAATCACCGTGCACTATATTACGGGACCTCTCTACATTGATTTATCCTATAGTAACTTTCCCGTTACCTGCAGACGATTCAGATGGTCTGCGAGAAAGTATTCGTAGATAACTCTGCTGAAGTACTTGAAGTAAACGAGACGTGAAAGTAACATTCTTTGATAACTTAATGTTCAATTACACGGGGTGACAAACAAGCTCGTTTTCAGTGATTTGTAACCATGAATATTCGCCATTTTTGTTATTCTTCATGTGTTCTGTGGTATAATTCGAACAATCAAAGCTTGCTGAAGATCCAGGAGTACTTCAGGAACCCAATATTGACAGTTTTGGACCAAAATGGCGCTGGTGTGCTCCAGTTCAGTTCATTGACATTTTGTGTTAGGAACTCAGAATATCCTAAGCCATACGGGAGGGTGTTGAGGAGTAACCAGACTAATATCACCCGTGTATCTCTACAAAGCCAAGCTCTCAGTGAGGCTGATACTGTTTCCAGCCAAAACAGTAAATTAAAATGTATCCTTAGGCAAAATTAGCAGGTGTTTGGCAAACCAATGTCTGAAGAAAAGTGGTCATTCGAAGCATGTGTGCAAACAATAGTTGACAAACAGATCCGGCAAAAAACTCGTTTCATTAGGAAAACTTGTTAATGCAACAAAACCAGCTGGTGAGTCTCCCTTTGATCTAACGAAATTTATCCACAATTTTTCGTCTGTAAGTTTGGAAAAAAAGCTGCTCGAAGAGTTATTACCATGACCTTTGTCTTGCTTTCCTAGACATAAAGGGAAGCAATTAGATGTGAAAGTTGGATTTGAGAGTCTTTTAACTCAGCTCACAGAATTAGGACCGTGGTCATCAAAAGAGACAGAGAAGCTCAGGTCCACTCTCGTTAATGCTTGCTATTAACACCGGGACAGCAAACCACCAACAAAGAACCTGCTGACGGTGAACAGCATGAGATTCCTAAGAAACTTACAGAAAAATGAAGATATCATGCTATTAAGACTTAATAAAGGTGTAGAAGTCGAAGTCCTCGATAAACTGCCGCATTTAGGAAAGATGACAGCAATACTGATTGGCGCTTCCAAATTCATCAAAGCCTTCAATGAGAAGCATAAACCAGTCCAAATGGAAAATTCTATCTCCACGAGGTTACTTTCATTGAGGAGCACGAGGATCAGATAGGTTCAATCGCCTTTGAATGGATAAGCTCAACCAGGAAGATAGTTTCAGAACTATTCGTCTTGGCAAATGTTCACACGGAGGGGGTACCACTGAAACCTATTTTAGACGTTTGCTACTCACCCCGTCATGAAGTAGCCCAGTTGTTTACTGGTTTGTTGGAACCAGTGGAAGTTGCAATATTAAAACGTATTTTACGAGAAACTTTTCGTTTTATGGGAAGCTTCCGCAAAGTAGATCTGGGAGGGAAACAAATGTTCTCATCTAATATCATCTCACTGATCACTAAAGTACCGATTAGTGAATCCATTAGCTGTCTGTGTGAATACATTCAAGAAAACAACACTGATGTGGGTCTTCCTGTGGACGAACTCGAAAAACTACTTTTGTGCACACTTTTAACGTCTAGTTTAAACTAGAAGACGAAATCCATCGTCAGAAGATGGAGTAGCAACGAGTCAAAGTTGGAATCACTATTTTCCGACATTTTCATGGCAAAATTTGAGAATGGTGAAATGCCGTCGTACATCAGACAATGCGTGCTTTACAAACGTTGTGTGGATGATATAATGTGCGACAGATGACACCATCGACATAAACGTTATGTTATACACGTTAAATGGAGCCCACCAAAATGTTCAGTTTACGATGAAAAAGGAAGCTAACAAAAAGAACAGAGTTTCTAGACGTGTGCTCGGACCTGCGGGTTGATGGCTGCATTCAGTTACCAGAGCATATGAAAGCAACATGGGATAGTGTAGTAGTCGTAATGAACTAAACTGATAGTCCGTATTGAAGTTGCCCCCACCCAGAACTACGCTAACGGAAGCAGCAAGAAGACCAAGGCCGCGAAATAGCACTCTGGTAGTATTGCGGAGCGGGCTGGTATAAATATGTCAAATTAGAGAATATAATTGGTAGACTTGAAGATGAACAATCATAGGGAGCTTTTGTCGGACTTATCCGCTGCGATCCTGGTTGGTTGAGGCTCATCCGTGTAAGTGGTTTCGAAGCTGTACCTGGCCTTATTACGTGTGACAGCTGCTGAATCACCAAAAATATGCAGCATATTTAATCAGAAGACTTTGTGTCACTCAAAATGAAGCGTAACTTACTTGGTTGCTTGGGTAACAGAGTGTTCAAAATCTGTACAGTTGGCGAACATCGCTCTCTGAGCACTGTTCCTGGAAAACGGATATCCAGATCATTTAATTGACAGGACAATACGACTAGTGAAAGGAACAGCCGAAATAATAGGTGTACGGAAAAAGTCAGTATACATCAGCTTGCTTTTCAAAGGTGACATCCTAGCGGAAGCTACACATAGCATATTGTCAGGAGCGGTTCAAAAAACATTTTATGCGGCAAAGCTGCACATTCTATTCACATTAAATCCGGTGGTGTATTAACTAATAAAGGGTGAGGTGTCATATTCTATTGTCCCATTCTGTTTATACTCCTTTACTTGTCCCTGAGGGACTAAGTATATTGGTCATACGACCAGGTTCTTATCCAAACTTGTTCATGAGCACCATCCGGCTTAGCTGAATACTGGGGTAGTTAGAGTGATTACGAGTACTTTGTTCATCTTTGGTTGAGTCTCATTACTCAGTGAATGTGATCGAAGTGTTCTGGCCAACTTACTAAGTTTGAAGCGTGAAATCGGGATTAGTACAGTGTCGTGTCCTAGCCACAGCAGAAGACATACCCATTCGTATCTACAGTCCGCCATTATACACTTAAAAGCAGTTCTCGCAAAGGTTGAAATTTCCTTCGTCCACCGCCCACCCCCAAGCAAAGAACGGATCAGTTGGTCAGACTAACGACACTAGTGACATCCACTCATGGTCCAGAGATAGATCCAGGTCAAACATATGAAACTTGATCTCCTCTTGCCTTTAATCTTGACCTTATTCCTTATCTTAACATTTATGTTTTGCTCAATTAGCAGTGGTCACATAAAATGTGACTCCAAGGCATGATTATGAATCCCTAAAAACGAGCATGTTTGCCATCTTGTCTCATTGTTAACGTGTTCCGTGGGATTATTCGGACGACTTGAGGTTCCTCGGTCTCAGCTGATTTTGATTCTCACCACGATGTGAACTTGAGTTCTCCCTACACCAAATTGGGATACAACTGGCTTCAAAGAAACTGGCTACTTGCACAAATTGCCCATTACTTCATCATCTAGGGTCAGGAATGCCTTTTTCATTTACCGTTCCATCAACATTTATGGATACCTGAGAGCTCTACTACCGTGGCGTGTAAGTTGCAGTGATTGTAATAAAATGAATCTAACGTGCTTACAAGCTGAGATCAAGCGCTAAAAAGGCTTTTTCAAAGGCTACCGTCGCAGATGTCAATGACTGTCACAAGCAACTGACTGTGCACAACAACGCACATAGCATGCAAAGAATTCCTGAATAACCACTGACAATGTTTTACAATGATTCCAATGACTTTCTGTGAACTACCTGAAGAGTCTACGATGTTCACCCATACATACCCAAGTGCAACGTTTGATATTTGTCCCAACAGAAGGGCCTATGTACTTTCTTTAGCACATGATAAAATGGCGTTTTCCATCGATGTATAGGTGTGCGACCCGATAGCCTTATTTTCTCAAAGGGCAGTGTTTCCTGTTGAGGGTTTTCAATGGTAAACTTATTTGGGACAGGGACAAGTTCACAATGACAGGGTGACCCCCATTCGGGAGTACACTCTACGGAGTAGGAGCACTGTTCAGGTTCATGACTGCTTGTTCCCTCTGGATCCTGGCTGTTACGAGGTATGCTATCAACTTTGAATTGATGTGTAACTAGGAATGCGTTTGATTAACTGAATAATTAATTAACTAATTAATTAAATAAGCCAAGGGGTTTGAAGGTTTTTGCTGGCAAAACATTGGTAGGTAGGATTTACGCAGAAGAGCAAAGCTGCACACTACCATGTGTATCGACAGGTCACGGCTAGCTGAACTGCCGTTAGTATGGGGGGTAATTGTGAATAAGATTTAATAATGTTCACCGAATAAATGGTTGCTGATGATAAGAGGCAGTGCTCGAGATTGTGGTGGGGTCTGCCGAACGATACCTCTCAAAAGGCTACGTATACCTAAGGATAGCGATGAGAGTGCGTAAGTGGCGGAATATCGCATGAATGCAGCCACTGATCGCTGTCGTGCGGCACACTAGACATGGCATATCATAGGAATCGTGCGAATCACCACTGACCACCTACTCGTCCGGAATATCCCTGTTGCCCAACAGTTCGAATTCAGTTGTGCAAAGACTAGAAGTGAACTATGGAACAAAAATATTGGGCAGCGTTCCTTCACTCGCTGTCCTACTCCGGAATGAGCGACTGAGTAGTATAACAGCCCGTAGCACCTCAAATAATTCACTTGCATTCCAGTTCTTTTACAACAGTGGACACATTTTCCTCAATGTTTAGTCTTCCCGTGTAGTGGTGCTGGCACCATGCCAGATTCCCGACGCACTATATATATATATATATATATATATATATATATATATATATATATATATATATATATATATATATATATATATATATATATATATATATATATATATATATATATATAGGTGGAAATTACTCGAATAAAGTGAGGACGATTTGAAAAAATTATCATATTTTTAAATTGATCCAAAAGTGAAAACTCGTTGACCCTAGGAGGATTTAAACCAAAGCATGGACTCTGCCCACGCCTTAGTTCAGCGAGTACTCTACCGGTCGAGCTGTGAAATCCAACCGAAGAGCACCAGATACTTCGCAGGTGAGTCAATATTTTAGTGGGCCCAAATACGGCTCGGGTAGTGAATTGGTGGCCACCGTTTGGCTGATAGTGGATCCCTGCAGCCGGCAGACAAATTACGTGTTAGTTCACAGTGGTGAACGCTGTGTACAAATGTAGTTTGGGATGATAAGCCGCGTGATACATTCACGAAAAGTTCGAAGCCTTTCGGAGTCGCCTCGTAGTCCAGCCGGTACGGCACACAGATTATTGCAGGGTGGATGATGTCCATTCTTTGGTTAGAATCAGCTCAGGGTCAAAACTCTTCACAATTCGATCGCAAATCGACCTACTGAAAATCAGTAGTAAGTAAGAGTATTTTGATTTACGTGCAGATCTCTGCCTCGGAGGGTTGAAGAACAAAAGATCTGTGGGCCGTTCCCCAACCCCGTTAGTCGCTTGGCGTAGTTATTTGTTGATTCAAAAGAAGCGGCTTTGGCCGCATTCAACCTACAATTCTTCAGATGCAGTCTAATGAAAATTATCGAAAGGAATGACTCACTCCAGTCCACCAAAAATGTAGGGCTTCTAAAGTGGCCTGCTTCTGAATAGATGCATCTTAATTTTCTGATAATACGCAGTTAATCTGGTATTTGCCTATTCGAGTGCGTCACATTTGAAAAGCTCGTCTTTGTCTGCCAGACTGTGTGGATAGTAAGTGAGCCAGCGAATACATCAGGTCTCCTTTAGTCTTTAAATGGAAGCTCTAATTTTACTTGTTAGTCAGCTATGGCCAGACTCGAAGGGGAATGGAAATCGTGAGTCATCTTATGCACTTGGAAAGATAATCCGATAAACTTGGAATACTGACAGCTCGTTTACAGATATAGAAGAAAAATCAGCGACTTTAAACTGAATTATATTTTCGTCTGTTTTGCTTTTACTCTTTCCGTTTCCACTATATTGTCGGAAATGTCTGTGGTGATCCCACCCCAGTCATGCATTTCGAGAAAACCAATTTGGACCAATCAGTGTTCAGTCGTTCGATATACATTCCAAAAATCATCCATGCAATTCTGCACACAAACAAATGCGCCATATGCGTATGACTCATCTCAGTCCAACTATGTATATTGACTATCTCAGCACGCGTATCTCGCGCACATTATCTACGTCCATATCACGTGACAGTGCCTGAAACGTGTGTGCCCACCAATCGCATTGCGGATTGATCAGTACCTGTGCGTGAATGCGTTCCCTTCCTTATTTCATGCCTATATAATTGCCGCATTTTATAGTCTAAACGACAATACATTTCAGTGCCAGCTGGTGTAATTTCTTGTTTCGAGTAATCCGGTTATTTCATTGTCATTTTCATTCAGTCGTCGGTAAATGGAGCCAAATCTGAGCAGTTCACAAACCCGTTTAATCCATGAACCCTTAAAAGTTTCCAGACTATAAAAAGATAATTCGAAAACTCTTGGTAAATTGATGTGTTTATCACGATGATACCGCTTAACACCGTTGATCTGGTTTATCCTGTATGAAGCATCATTTGGTAACGAGTCCGCATGGGATGATGGTGCATTAATCGCCTTTAAACCCACGTCAAACTAGTGACTGCAGGATGTTAGGTTAATAAAAGCAATTTCGTCCGATACTTAACGCTATATGTGTCAGATATGTGGATAACTAGTTTCAGATCTTTTCTGAAGTTGTATGAAATACCACCACAGTGAAGTGAAGCATTCTCATGTTGGTTTATATAGTATATGATTTTTGAGGAAGCGTTTCAGGGAGGATCCTTGTACATATGATAAACAAACACCACTCAACTACGGAGTGTGCAAGTTCTAAGCGCAGTTCGCAGTGCCAGACAAAATCACATGGTTTGTTTCATCTTCAAACTCGCACAGTTGTGTGTTTCTACTTATTCGTCAAACGCCGGAGCTGGTTTGACGATCGAATGACAGGGGTATACCAATCTGCGGTAGGTTTTGTTGGACCTTACCGCGGTTTCCTCTAGCTAACTCAGGGTTACGTGCGAACTGATGGTTCAGAAATGTGAGGTAAAAACGTTGCACCGAGATTCAGCCTCATTTGTTTCATTCTTCAGATCAACATTCACTGTTACCCCATTCCGAAATGCGACCGTGAACTCAAGCACACAGGGCTTCCAACTTCATTGAGTATCGAGACGAACTATCGAGAAAAATGTTTAGAAACAAAGGGAATGAACCGTGACACACGCCCCACAATAGGGAGTCATTCATGAAATGAGTAATCCAAAGTGTTCCGAATGCACATTGAGAGGCGAACTTTTGTTCACTACTAACAAAAAAATAGTCATGTGCAAACCTCAGCCCATCGGATCATCTTTGCACTTGAAGGCACCAGACTGAAGTTCCATTATTGTTAGAGCGCGTCAGTAGTGTGTATCCACTGCCGCTCCCGGGGTTTGAACTCGAGCCCTTTCTGACCTCTGAAGAGAAGCAACACAAATGCCTTTGAGGTGAAAAGGTCCGGGGGTCCGACGAGCAGTCAATCAAACAAATTGTTATCAATCCTACATACTACTCGCAAGTAACTGCGCCTAACATACAGACCGTCAAGTGTTGACCCGGGACGTCCACCAAAAAAGACTAAAGTTGAAAAACTGCATAACTAAACCATGCATAACTTCACTTATAAAAATGGGGTTGCTAATAATTTTTAGAAAAGCATGAAAGATCTGTGCTACGAAACCTCTGTTCTTTAGAATTTAACAGAATTCATTAGGCGGAACATTTTCGCTTTCAGCTATCAAAAAAAAAACTCAATTTGTATAAGAGCAGTAAACGATCAGATTTTTGCATCACACGAGGTTCATTCTGCAGTGTGAATGCTTGAATCACTGAAAGTCATGGAATTACTGTACAGCTGTTTCTTCCTTGTTGGATATCATCATCAATGCACATCCATGAAGCCCCCATTAGGGCTGCAACCCTGGATGTTCGATCATGAGTTAAACACCTAACCCCCGGACTCTCCGTGCTGGCTCCAAACGGTTTACTGGAAGTATACGTTGCGTGATACGGCACTCTTCTGTCACCGGTTTTAAACGGTAACAACCCGTTTACCACACAGCGATTGACTCCACTGATGGAGGACCTCTCTCTCTGGTGGTCTGAGTACAATGAGGGCATTCCGTTACAAACAACCAGCACAGCTTGGCTGCTATATATAGGAGTAGTTGGAAACCAGATTTGCATAGCTGGTGAATCCTAACAAGGATGAAATGGCTGTATAGTGCTTTCATGGTTTCCAGAGATGAGTTGAACAATAATACTGCATGATGAGTCAAATTATCAAAAACTAGATACTTCAGTCTTTGGAATGTAATCTGTTTTCAGATGGAACGAAGGCAGTTCATGGTAGACCTACGGTTTTCTGATGAGCTCTCATTTGGTGCAAGTAATCCTATACTCGCTAGAGATGTCAGATGTCCACGAGGGAATCCAAGCTACGAAATTAAATCAAATTAGAGGTAGAGGAGAAAATACCGTTAGAAGACCTACCGTGTTTCAGTCAAAACTTTTTACTATTTCCCTTTCAAAAAAACATGTGCACTACAGATATTTTGTTGATCTAAGTTCAATATGAAATGTGTATGACCTAGGATTCTTGAAGCTTTCACTTTGCAATTTTACCCTGCTTACTTTTAAATATTCTTTGATTTTCATACAACTTCATTCACCGTAGCAGAAAGCATTTTTAACCCGTTGCAAAGCTTTTTCTGTACGCTTCTTGAATTATTTCTCAGTTGAGATGAACCTTTCGGGCAAAGTATTTTGTCGTTAACAGGGTTCCTAACGGAATTGGTCAGTACGTTTCCCTTCTCGTGGAAATTAGTGAAACTCCGCCACAAGTAACATTAGGATCTTGGGGCAAAGTGGATGAGTCAAACTGAATAGTCTATTGAAAACCAAACTAATCACATCGTTATTACCTTCCCGTAGTGTTTTACAAAAGCCTCACGATATCCGCAACTTTGAAAAGCCTGTTTATGGTTTAAGCAGCTTTTGAACGGTCGAGAGCTTCAAATATTTTCTTCCTTTCTATCTGCCGTAGTATTACAAGCTGCCGTTAGTTGTATTGGCATTATTCCTCAAAACCAGCTGAAATGAGTTTCTAGAGATCGAAAGTGAATAAGTTCCTTTCGCTAAGCATTCTCTACTCTCATAGACCACATCAACCGGCAGCCAGTTTTCAGGACGTCTTCGAGAACTCAATCCTACATCAATTGCTCCTCTTCTCCCCACTGCATCACGGTATCGGTAACCAAATTCTGAGTGCTTCAAGCAAGACGTTGTGAAGAGCTGAGTTGACGGTGTTGGAGCAATTCGTCAAATGTCATCAGGAGCTGTACCTTTTACCGCTTAATAAGTGAACAAGATCTGTTCATGTTGTTTTGAAGCTTCGGTGCAATTCTCAAGCAGAATATCTCTCTAAGATTAGAAATAAGTCAGATAGTTTTGCACCGGTAGATTAGTTCGTTCTTGGAGAACCTTTACCATCATAAGATGTTTTCTTGGATTTTGGAAAGCGGTGTGCCTGCTAGTGTTTTATTTTGATTTACATCAAATTTGTTCCCCAAGCTTTCTTTAATTCAGTTCCGGCAATTATTTGCTATGACTGAGTGCTTATAATGCTTGCAAAATACGACCCTACCAATTTTACTTGGGGTAGTTAGAACAAATATACCATAAAAAGAGTAAACATGATCTTTAGGTTTTCTCACCTTGCTGATTTCAATCACGTAAATCAAACGAAGTGAAAGTAGAACAGCCTAATTTCCGGTTCACTTTTGTCTATCAGTAAATCTTTCCGTGTTTATTTAATTGCTTTCCTGTAATGTTGCTGCAATAACCGGATTTTCCAAAATGAAATAAGAAATTACACCAGCTGGCACTGAAATGTATTGTCGTTTAGACTATAAAATGCGGCAATTATATAGGCATGAAATAAGGAAGGGAACGCATTCACGCACAGGTACTGATCAATCCGCAATGCGATTGGTGGGCACACACTCTTCAGGCACTGTCACGTGATATGGACGTAGATAATGTGCGCGAGATACGCGTGCTGAGATAGTCAATATACATAGTTGGACTGAGATGAGTCATACGCATATGGCGCATTTGTTTGTGTGCAGAATTGCATGGATGATTTTTGGAATGTATATCGAACGACTGAACACTGATTGGTCCAAATTGGTCTTCTCGAACTGCGTGTGAATAGGACGGAATCACTTCAGTTACCTGCTCTTTATAAATAGTAATTAGGGATAGTACAACATATCCTATCGACAATCAGTCGTTTTCTTTTTAGTTCTATTGGGGGACTAATCGTTGAACCTATCAACTGACAAAACGAATCGTGCATCGCTTTTGTATCGAATAAAATTGTTAACAGAACCAGTTCGTTAAATGCCGCTTTTTCTCCCACTGATGCACCCACCCGAAAAACCACAATTTTTTCGTCGATATATCACCCTTAGTGTAAACCCTAATCATAACTCGTCTGCTGTGCATTTGGCTGAAACCCTGGCGAGTAGAGGGAGCTGAATTGTGCTTTGGTCTTGAAGCATAGAACTCATTTGAGCGCAAGAAAATCTTGTCATCTTGTTCGTTCCACTTGAAAACCTTTTACCTGAGTAACATTTAGGAAAGTTTTTGGATAAATGCTCAATACATAATTATCCACAATAGTACTACAACTATATCAAATTATATATATATATATATATATATATATATATATATATATACGTAACAACCTGTTCACTTCACGTGTTCGTACTATTACCACTTATATTCAGTCTTCACTTGGGACCGAAATGTTCGGTCGAATCGAAAGGCTGAGGAGCCATCAGTTGATTCACAACTTTCCTTTGTTTTTCTAAACTTCAAGGAGTGTATGTTAACCAAAACGAACACCTAGGAAACGTCTATCATCGATTTTCATTTTAAAATGCTCAACCGACAGACCGGTGATGATCCTGAAGTTATTTTATCAGTTGATTTTGATTAGTGCTGAGGAATGTATCTCTCATACGAATTCCCAACTTCACCCCGTAATACAGATCCTCAGTCTCTTGCGGAATTGTAAAGAACCTCTGGTTTTCTATATGTTCTGGTGTTGAATGTTTTCAGTTTGCAAGACTATGCTCGTACGAAACAAAGCCATCCAAAGAACAAACTTGTGAACTTTCTTTGCCAACCAAAAAAAAACTATTAGTTTGATTTTTTAAATGGGTAGAAATCTCCCATTTAATGAGTAAGTCTTATGATATTCATTTTGCTCAAGACGGTGGAAGTTGCAAGCCCACATCCAATTTTAAGTCCAATCTAATCACGAAATTATTTTCCGTCGGATTTGCAGACTACTCAGTGCTAAAGTCAGTCTACATTTTCCTATCACTTGAATTCATTTATAGTTATACTCTTTTTATTTCCTTATATATATATATATATATATATATATATATATTATGCAACATCATACATCATTTTAGGAAAGAGACCGCGGTCAGTGAAAGGCTGTCAAATGGAAATGTAACCTGAGGTGAAGTGAATCGAACCAGGGTCCAAGATGATAACCGAATGACCACCGCCAGTCAGTTTTTGGTCCTATATGACTTTTTATCCAAGCATAACCGACACATTCGTGGCCAATAAATTTTAAATCCTGCTGGATTATTGCAACAATAAATAGCTCAAAACTTCGTCACATCTCCTAAAAGACACAGAATATGGCCTGGACACTGAGAAAATTTGTTTCGTGTCTTTGAAACAAAATTCAAACGCATTTTAGCTTCTCGAAGCTTATGTGCGAAAGAACAGCACCAAAAACACAGTGGTTTTCACTTACCAAGTGCCACAGTGCTGCATGCAAACGAACATATTGGCGAAAATAAGTTGACTCCGGGTACTGATGTCCGCGAGGAAAGACTTGGACATACAACCGTGTTTATATGCAGAAGATATGAACGGAAAACTGCCACAACGTCTATAAATGATGATTGTTCATTTTTTCCGCTGCCACTTTGCGTACTTGTGTTCCTAAACGACCATCTAAAGCTTAGAATGGTGCGGATAGATTTCCCACCACCTACTTAAGCTTTCCTTAGCTCATGTTTGACAGTACACTCAGGATATAACATAAGATGAGTTGCATAAAATGTCTTCGTTGAACTTGGGCCCCTTCAGAGAAGTCGGCCATTAAAATAGTGTTTAGCTTTTTGAGCAAGCATCTGTACTATTGCAAAAGGTCAGTGCAAGAAAGGCGCAATATTATGTAAAGTGTTTTTTCAGCATAACACTGAGAATCATCCCGGAGATTCTGGTAGTTAGATTTTGGACTCACGATCCGTTACTCCTTGTCCGAGTTCCGGTTCGACATGGTGGATGTGCACTACTGATGATTCCTAACAAGAATGAAGGAGCAATGCAGTGCTCCCATCAAATAGCTCCGAGTCATTTAGGGATGAATTTACTGTGAAAAAATGTTACCCACGGTAACTGAAACTTCGTCTAGTTATGGTTTCTTCATCGAAAACACTGCTTCATTGACACTACATGCTTTTCATTACCACACCACATGGTGCTTTCACGGTGCATCTACCGTGACGGCTAGATATTTTTCACAAGTTTTCTTGTAATCGATCGAGGCGAAAATGAGTGCAGTTGAAATGATGTTCCACAGTAAGATACTATGATGACGCTTAAATGCTTTTCGGACCCTACTTCTCTGGCGAGATAGTTACAAAGGGCCGATAAAGCAGTGGAACTACAGACAGTTCCTATGTACAAGAATATGACTATCATTGGTCAACTAGATTTAGTGGGGCTGAAATAAGTGACCCGCCGAGAAAATGTTTTTCGAAACATCAGTTTTTGTCATGTAAGTCTGCCAGTCGTTAATGGATTGAAGGTCTATACTTTAAGAACAATCTACGGAGGACCAGAAAGGTTGAAAAACCTAAGGAATGTAAATGAGACTCACCTTTATTGATTGCAGTCTGCGTTGTGACCTCTCTTTTTGGATCTGTGACACAGGAATCTTGTGGATGATACTAGTGAGCTCGAGGGTAATTTATCCATTCATATCTTTGGAAAACGCTGTGGTGTGGTCATCAGAATCAGGGTGGTATGTTCATAGAAAAAATGGGATGCACGAGCTGTCTATTGCTCAAAGACCGATTTGATTCAAGTCAGAATCAGTCTAAGAAAACCACCGTGGTAAGTGATTGGGCCTGAGGGCTACCCGGATTAGTTTTTTAGCTCTCCGGACGAGGTGAGGCCCGATATATCGGTTGGTAGTTGTTCTTGAAAACTGTCTGGCTCGCACCAGTTCAATGTGAAAAATAACTAACACGGAATTAGTTTGATAGTAATGAAATGTAGTACTTTATACTTAACCAATTAAATCTCAGTAAACATTGTGTTGTATTTGCACCAGAATCCAGGGCAATGCTTTAATCTACCAGTTCTCTGAGTCTTATCTGAGAAATGACCTGTCATTACCCTCCAAAAAGCTTCCATCAATATTTAATAAGATGCTTAGTATCCCCAGCTACACGTATTTGCTCGGATGATACACTAGAGGCTGAGTTGAGAACGACTTGTCGGATCCTGTCTGAAAACGGCTACCTCGACAGATTCATTGAACGTAATATAAAATATCGAACACAGCCAGAAAGGATATCACAGGTGGAAAAGAAAACCTTGTTCCTCAAACTCCCTTACAAGGAGGATGTGGCTGCCGAGAGAGCAAGCAGGGTTTTATCTGCCACATGTAAAACCACTTTCAACTCTGCCAAGCTCAGATGCTTATCTCGACGTCGACCATCATAAAGTGCGAGAACAAGGATAAATTGCCTTTGTTGAACTCTTCAATGATTATTTGTCAATTCAAGTGCACCTATGGTGCCACTTATGTGGGTCGAAAGACAATACATTTATCTAAACGCATTAAAGAGCATCAACCACGTTGGCTTCAACATGGAGGAAGAGGAACTGTATCAAGCTCCATTCTCGTTCATCTGTTAGCCATAGGCCACAAGGCTGATCCAGCTACGTTATTCAGTGTCCTATACAGGGTTCAACCGAACGAGTCGAAATCAGTCAGATATAGAACACTAGCGACGGCTGAGGCAATCAGTATCCGGCTACCAGGGCCCAAGCTTTGTTCACAAAAGAGGCTGGTACAAGCACTTGAACTTCCCTGGCCGAAGGTCGATGAAGTCATGCTCGAATGTGACGCCGATCCAAGCCTCTGACGACGACATATGATTTTACCATGTCCCCTGTTCACCTACCGATTAGTCGGCTAACCAACTGATTGACTGACTGACTGATTGACTAACTGATTGAATCTGTCCTTTTTCTTCCCTTATTTTGATTCATGGAATAGTTTATAGTCTTCAGCTTACTGCAAAACCGGTATCAGAGAATTTTTCAAAGTGGTATGGATGGGCTTCTACCAAAATTGCTTCTCTAGACCTTGATCGCATAGAAAAAGGATCAAAGTGTGGGGGACGGAATGACTTGATTTACCTCCTCCAGTCTTTAAAATAAGAAGATTCCCTCTATGTCTGACTTTTTAGACAAGAATAAGAACGTATTTTTTTCCTGATTACGAACTGTGTTTAGCTAAAGAAAGTCTCTCACAAGCCAATGAAACCGGGGGAGGTTTTGTGTCAACGGTTCCTTTACCACCTAAAGGTTGTTTGGCTTTCTTCAGATTTTTCATTTCGGACTTTTCATTTATAATAAATTTGAACTGGATCCACATTATGAAGGTGAGGTAGCATGCACAGCTGCTTCTTGAACAATCGAGTTGCTATGGCTTCTAACGTTATGAGCAACTGCTTGCCTAATCCTTTGGCGTGAACTTTGCGATCGACTTGAATTCCACTGTCAGCCAGATGTTGTAGGATGGCACTGTTGATAGATCGTACTGTTGCTTTGTGTAAAAAAGCCGGGACGTCATCTATTATCCTCGTAGACAGACGTTTCGTTGTGTATGTTTGATATACGAAGCACTACAGCAGCATGTAAGCTGATACAAGATGAAATATTGAGACTGATTACGCATTCTGTCCTTGGATTGTTAGACAATGAATGGTTCCGCATTGGTTAAGACTTGGGAAATTGCAACACGGAAGGAATTCCGGAGGGCTTTAGATGAACATGACTCCAGTGTTTCCAAGACTTTATAAACTCTTAGCTGGGTGGTAAAGAAGGCAACCTTCTGTTTAGCCCTTTCTGCCCTTGTTTTGTACCTCCTTTCTCGGTGTGTCAATAAATAGGCGGTTGCGGATGTCCTTTCCATTAGTGTATCATATACGTGTTCTGTTCCTTGGTCATTTTCCACCGACTGCAGATATTCCAGCTCTGTATATCATACGGCTCACAAGGTTTCTTTCATGTCACAGAAAGAACTCATCTAAACAAAGTGTAAACTTGCGATTAACACTTCTTTCTACATTACCGTTCCACATTCCACGTATATCCAGCAAAGCAAAGAAATTGTCTTCTTCTACCCCGACAGTGAGCGTCCTCTTTGGATGGGCGTTGTTGAATGACCGTAATAGTTCGGGGATATCTCTTGCTGAGTCAAATTTCGAAAGCGACATCCTTATATCCGGTATGCACATATAGACAGTGGGTGATGCTGCTTATTGTTCTACTTTCGACTTTGGGCAAGAATATATTCACCAGAAGGGGCCAAAGTGGTGATCCCATTGCTATGCCATCTTTCCGCCCGTAGCTTTTTCCACTATACCAACTTTTTATATTCCACTTACATCTGAGCCTTAGTTCCTGAAGCTTTATCATGGAAATGCCTTAACAATCAGATTGTTCAAGCCCGATGGTGGCACGCTACGAAACCTCGGGTAAGAGTTTCTGTTGTATGGCATAGTACATGCTCCCACTACAGTTCTCAGGCGCAAAATCCCCCAGCCCCTTCTTTTCTCACACCTTCGTTTCACACACCTGCATTTTTCTGCCATGTGGGTACACATCTCACATATACTATCGATCTTATCACGGACGCGGATCAATAAGTTCTGGTAAGTTGCCAGGTTACCGAATATGACGCACACTTATTCACCAAGTGGTATCTACATCAGCGCAGAATACTTTGAATTACCCAGTACTATATACACCTAAATGCCTGAGTTGATACATCGAAAAGAAACTTCCCCGAGTTACGTGCTATTTCATTAACGGATGGTCATATTCTCCGATGGGGAAACAGTTATTATTTGTGTTAGACTTCAAAATAACTGCGAAACAATGAAAACATCTAGCTGCAAATAGAAAACGAGTAGTCAAATTATTTGATCGGTTGTTGAACAAACCATGAAGTACAACGGCTGGAAGATTCCAGTCGGGAAGTGGAAACATGAATCCAAAAGCAATGGTTCGTCTTTCAGTCCTGCATATTATATAGGATTTATGTGTGCCGAAATAAGCCAAGTTTTTGAAGTCTTGACAGGGGATGGGGTTAATATGGAGGCAGCATTGCCTAGTCCGTAGGATCGCAGTATCCACTTGGTTTTCATTCGAAACATTTGGATGGTGATTACGATAACTGATTTATGACACTGACAGCTGGAGCCCTTGAATTAATTCTTTCCGTGTAAGTGCTTTAAATGCAGATAAGCGGATGCTTACGGCATTCGCGACGGCCAGTTTGTGTGGACAGACGTGTGGGGGAGAAGGTGGTACACATATTCGAAGGTCGATTCAATGTTTATTTAGTGGCCTGTGGCCTGCGGTCCGCGTATTCATGTTGGAGTGAATGTGAATGCTCCCAAATTTTCTCCGATTGCCAGTCGCGTTACATACTCATCAAAACGCAAGCTAGGGAATGATACTCCAAGAAAGGAGTTTCTTCAAACCAGTGTTTCTAGGATTACGATCATAATTAACCTAGCAAAAGGTCAATGCGGAAAGGAGCTCGATCACGGCTGTGTTCTCATCTTTGCGTTCCAACCCTTTCCTGAAAACATCCTTGTTGTGTCTGGTTGAAGTCTGGCACATTACGCGGATAACTGGTCAATATTCCTCTCATGAATGGACATACACCGGATTTGCCTTGGTCTTTAATCGTGCTTTAGCACCAGCAGCATTGACTAATAGATTTTGCCATGTGTTGATTGGTGTTACTCTGTTGCGCGTGACAACACATGTAGTTAAGCTCTTTATGCCAACTCACTTGTGTGCTTGTCGCTTACTCGCCGGATAAGACCGGGTTTTGTGTCTACGCTCGTGCAAATAAATGCAGTGCCAACATCGCGTGTTCTGCTACTGACTACGGACAGAAAAATCCTTACCGGCTGAAGGCAATATTCCAAGCGTTGATTGCAGTTTCACATAGATTTCTCATGGTCAATGCTTTTTCTGTGCTATTATGTGACTTAGCAATAGGGTACTTATAAAGGACCCTTAGGCATACATCATCAAGCAAATGCATAGGATGGTATTTTTCGTGACATTACTAAATAAAATAAGCAATACCGAATAGCTTTAAAATTCTTATTTTGTAATGTGAATGAACACAGACAACTTCTGCTTGTGTTAGTACACGAATGACTACTGCTAATAAACAGTGCGTATTGTGAGAATCCCTCTCATGGTGAGATTATTCCTTCTTGCTTATCAGAAATGACCAGAAGCTCTAACGCAAAATACCTACTCCGACTTTATCACATACTACTTGTCGGTTATCTGCGCTGTGCATTTTAGCAAGACCATACACGTAATCGTCAGTTAGTAGTGCGCGCCGTTTATCAGAGTGGGCTTTGTGTTTTCGATAATTGTGATTCCAGTGCATCACGAGAAAACCTAAACTGGTTAAAACCTCATCATGAAGAATTCATGTAAACACATTGTTTATGGCTCACTCGGACAATCGGAGAAAAATGTTTTGGGTAACGCTGTGATCCAGGTTACTTTCGTAAGGTGCAGAAAATCAGGTTTCTTCGATTCGTAATGTGGATTTCTGACGCAACAAGTGTGTACTTCTCTCGTAATGTTCAGTGGTGAGAGTACTTTGGCGGTACATCAGTCATGCTGTAGACGTAATAAAGATACAAACTTCATCTTCATTATAGAAGCACGTGATTCTCTTTTTTTCTGTTTGGTTATTGGTTATCTTCCTACTGTTTCCATTCTTCACTGGACGACGCTGCTACGTAGCATATAAAATTGAAAGCACAGAAGTGAGAGTTTACACGGGACATAATTGAAGGCTCACCTATAGCTGCTTCAGAGCTCGATCTTTTAAAACGTAAAGATCATTTACTTTTTCGTATCTCAGTATGCAGTGAAGCATCCAACATTTTCCTTCACGTCGGAAAAATATGCTGCATCGAAATCTGATCAATAACAATAGTACAATAAAACTGTGACATCTTTCACGTCCTGCGCCAATTCACAATGGATAGTTCTAATCCGTGGATGCATCAGCAATCTCTATGCAGCTAATCAGTAGATAAACTAGGAATTAGTCATCCAGAAGAGTGGCTTGTTAGGCAGCATTTGAGGTAAAATCTTTTATGTTGTGGACGGTTTCACCAGCGGCGGTTCATGCACGTAAGCCTCTGTCGACTCTGAGATACGAAATTTCACCCTTCTCTCTCGCAGCAGGCCACTCGTTGTTAGATAGTAGTCCGCTATAACCCAGCTTATAGTCACCGAGCCTGAACTATTGGAAACATATACGGTCATGCACTCCAAATTTTGGCGTCTTGATTTTCGGTTATAACCGACTGATCAACAAGCCTTTGAGGCTGTTATTTATATACCTTCAACTGAACTAAGGTGTAACGGCTGAACGGTAAATGCACACTTTTTTCGAAGCTTATCGGATAGGGCACGATGAGGAGAAAAAAAACCACGCAAATGCAATCGCTTGGATCAAAAGGGCTTTCTGTCCTATTTTTTCCTCGAAGCAGTACTCTGATATCATTGTTCACTTTGTTCAGTGATTTGCTTTTTCAGCTTATGGTTCACTTCACTGAGATATCCATTCTCTGGGGAATGAAGTGAAAACGAATCAATCTGCCTTCTGAGCGATTTTCCATTTGCAATTTTGTTGTGCTTTCGACAGTGAGAATAAAGTGCATCCCAAAAACCCCATCATAGTGCGATCGATAATTCCATCTGTCTGCGGAAACACTTTTTTAACTCACCTTCTGTTTGCTCCAAAAGCTCTTGTAAATAACTATAATTATCATATTGAAGCAAATTATTTGGCATTTGAACATCCCACTCTTCCGGTTATCGGTAGCTAATAGCTTCTCTTCCGTGAAGAAATAGCTTTGAAAGTTTGAGCCCACGCACTTAATTTATCCAAAATATTCATTTCCATGCCTGCATTCAACCATCGAATGCTTTATCTTATCCCTTTAGCATTCGTTCTTATCTATGTTTTATCTGTCCTTTGAGTTAGTAAATTATATTACTTCCTTCTGTTTAAGAGAAAAAGTCTACGCCTCCAAAAGGCAGAATCACACTTGAAAATCCAAAAGCAAATGGTCTCCAAATGATCTGAAAGTTATTCGCCGTTAAAGGAATAGACAAATTTTGGGTCTTTGAATCTGTCACGGATACTACGTGTATCCTGTCAAACGAATTCCAGTTTGACCGAGTATCATGTTCCGCTCTACTTTTCCAGGCAACTGCTTCTTCAATCCACGGTCACGCATGAGTGCTAGGAAGGGGGTTCACTCCATTGTCACAAGGATTCATTGCATTGTCATGGAGGGCCTTCACTCATGACCCTGATTGGACAACCGGATAAGGTCACCACAGTTTACGCGTAGTGACAAGCTAAAGGACTGCCCGAAGCACGAATGAGACCTGCGGTGAAGGCTTTTGAACGGTATACCCTATACATAGAAAGAGGTGATACAACTTGACTTCTCTTGGTTAACCGACGAATGTGGAATGATTAGCACACAGGTCGCTCGTTATGTTCTGCAATCGATATCACGTCAAACATCTAAGCGTCTGACCTAGTCTGTCGAAAATTCCAATAACTAAAAGACGGAGACTGAACACATTCCTAAGCTAATATTCAAAGCCTGCCAATGAGGTTATCAGAAATGTTTACATAAGCTAAGTACTGCTCAAAGAGCACACAAAATTCATGAAATTTGAAACTGGGTAGCAAAATACATACTTGCGTTGCACTTTATTAAGATGAAAATGAGCTTGGTCGATTACCAAGAAAAAGGGTATTGACGTTACATGGAGCAGAGTTACTGGAGAAAGTTCCAACTGGCTACAACCCAGCCTCAGTTTTACCTGTGATAGTTCATGGAAGAACTTTGCGGAATGCATATCTGACTAATCCGAAATCGGCTTTCTACTTTCGAGTTGCAGTATTGTCAGTCCCAAACGTTATTCGAACTGTTGTGCGTTAATTCCTCTTGTTTCAGAGTCTATCCTTCATTTGCTTATCTAGTTATCGACTCAGTTGATCATACTTTCTTCTTCTCCTTTTAGTAATGGTCAAAAGATAATAAATGCAGCCTTTATGCCATCAGTTATAGGTTTTGCGTCATCAAATCGATTGCCTTGATAAAGGTTACCTACATTAACCGAAATGTTAGTGAATTACAACAGCTACCTACAGAGCTGTGTTATAAACGTTATAACTTTGGCCACAACATTCCGTCATCGGTTATCGTCTCTTTCGGCGGGTTTTGGTTGGCTGTGGCCTCCTTTCGGAAGTATTGCACTTTTTCCGAATAAGAAATGAAATAACTGGAAGACGGTAGTCGGTAGTGGCAAGTTCTGCAGAGGGAGATTGTTATCTTTATGGAATCATGGATGACTTTGGACTAGCAGCTTAGGGACGTGTCTTCTATCGGGTCCAGCAGTGAACTACGAACAAAATCCCCCTAGTCGAACGAACACAGATGACTCGTGTTCTTAGACAGACGCGACTGTGTATTCTTGATATCGGGGTTCTGAAATAGGACTGATAAGATGAACACACGGAATACAAACGGTGGCAACGGCGAAGCAAAAAGTGGGCCACTCGCGTAAAGTCGGAAAAATCTAACGTGTGTCACAAGCGAAGTATATGGAACCTCGTGAAGGGAAGTTCAGTAAAAAGTAGGCACACAAATAAAAACGGTGCGGTCAAAATCAGGTGTCACAGAAGGTCGTGGAGAAAACGAATCCAAAATGATGTGCGGAAAGTGTCCATTTTCTCAGAACGATCGAGATCACTAGAGAATGCTTCAAAATACAGAATCAAATGTTGCCTTTTTTGTGGCGTGCATGCTTATTTTACGATTTTGAACTAGCTGAAGGAAGAAAACGTATAAGACTCAACATGTGTTTTAAATCATAGCATCATCTTCACTTTAGAGACTTTGTATATATACTTGCAAAATGAGATGACTCTTCACGTACTGTCCAATATATTCAAGCCTAATATTGTCTAAATGCTGGGTGTCAGAACTGTTCGCACTTGGATAACTCCAAGAGATCAACAATTTATTATACTCATTTTACAAATCCGTAACTTGTCAGATACCGCGGACCAAACTGTAATTTTAGGAATTCTGCAAGGATCAAAGTACACTGTGCATGCACTGAAAGTCATAATACTGAACCTGAATGAGCTTATGACCAATTGACTGATTGCTATCTAGGTTGCAAAGAGTTGAGTAAATTGTTATTCTTTATACTTCTTCATTTGTTTTTTTCCTAGTGAAACAGTAAAACCGTTAACCGGTAGAAGGGGTACTATTGTCAGAAAAGATGTTTAGCTCTTGGGTATTTACACAGGTCACTGTTTCTCCTTATATCTATGAGATATTTGTCCCCTTATGTGATAGTGACTTGCGTGGTGACCTTGAAACTTTACTATGGCTCATAGAAGAAAAATAAATGTTTCCATTTTTAAGATAAATTTCTATTTTACACGACTGATCTGATTTTTTTGGTGAATGTATCTAAACTCAGATATTTTTGATTTTCAAACTGAAGAATAGTTTGTTTGACTTACAGAAAAAATAACTTTTGGATAAGTAATCCAGACTTACAGTGCACTTGATGGGCCCTTCTTTCTAAATTGCCTCAGTGGAGATGATTTATGGATTGCTTGAGAAAACTGACGTAACTCCTTCACTACTCGTCACTGGGTACGTAGTGGTCATAATTAGTCACTCGGTACCATTATCTTGGGTTTGCATCAATACAGAGACGTTAGTAGTCTCAGTGCATCAAATCAATCTAGAAAATTCATCTCTGACCCGAGGCGGTTACTTTGTAATGCAAAGGCAAAACGGGTGAGGCACCCCTGTAATTTCCCAGTTTGACAAATCAAAATGGTGCAATAAGCGCAGCCATTTAAATAATTCGATTCCACACCCACAAACCATCCAGACTGATCCTACTGTTGCCTGCTCATTTCCAGCAAGCGCCTGGGACTCGTGTTCGTCTCTCTTGTTGTATTTGCACAACGGACCTTAATTGACCGCTTGATCTACAGCTTTCACCGTGGGCCGTCTTGTTACTTGTCGGATATCCTGCTCAGGTTTGCCTGCACTAATAGCACAAGTGGAGTAAGAAATTGTGAGCAACTTGCTTGTTTATGCACCTTTTCCTCTAATGGCCTAGTCTACAGTGTGATTGATAGTTATGTTGCGAACATACCCTCACTCTTGCTCCGTCCGCCAATACTGAAAAGGTGCGTTGGGAACACGTGTACACTTCGGTGGTCTCATATATGAGCTTACCATCCACCTGAAAATTTATGGTTTAGTTTGTCCCTCACAAACATGTTTTTGAGTAAGGTTCTTTTCGTCCGATGAAGATTACTTCCGAAGTAGGTACAACTTGTTTTTCACCGTATGGTTCCTTGCCCGTCGGCTAGTTGTGTCCTTCCGTTGCCGGCTCCATTTTTAAAGCAACAAATAGGACCAAGACAAATCTAGCAACTGCAGATATAAAGCTATATCTGAATCAGGTATTCATTTGGAAGCCTCGTTACTACCAGCCGCTTTTACCTAGAAATATTTTTTCTAGGCTTTTAGATCCTACCCACATTCTCACTTTGATCCGGTTGATTTATTTGGTAGAAGTTCAACCTAGGTTTTTACAAGCTGAGGGAAAGGAAGGAATAATACTCGAAAGAGAAAAATTTTCTCCTCTAACTCATGGCCGTTTCAGATAGTCTGAGTTTATGCCTCGTTTCCTTCTTTTAAACAATGTGAAGTATATGCAGTTCGATTCTCTGTCTTTTCTAGGCCACATCACCTGACGGATCCTAATTCCCTCCGAATACCCATTTGTTCTGGTCAAAAATGGAATTTATCTTTTTGCAGTAAAAGTTCTGTTGATTGCCATTGTGATGCATCTCCGGTGAAATTCCATCATCCGCAGCTAATTAACCAAAAATTCTTATTGCTTAAAAACACTTGCTTTCATTTTTTTGTTTCAAAATCGCGCGCGTCGATTAGATATAGTTCTGAAGGCAGGACTAGCTGACTCTTCAAATCGTTTTCTAAATATTCTCCAGCTAATTTTATCCATACTAATTTAGTTTTGGAAAAAACTGTGAACATTTGTGAACAAACCGATCACCGGGTTTCCGTGTATGCCTAAATACCAACGGAAAGTTGAAACAGCAAATGGTGAAATGGGGTTCCAATCATATGACCGACGAAATAATTGATTGTTACTCTGCCTTCAACGGCCCAGAATGAGTTTTACCAGGAGGTTGTCGATGGTTGATGGATTCGAGATTAGTAGCGCAAAATCAACTTTTGTGCTCCATCAAGTTGTAATGTGGTAAACAAATCTTGGCCACCACAAGTGAGTAAGCAAACAAAAAAGTGGGCAAGTAAGCAACAAGCTAGCAAAGTTACGTGTACTTTTACTGGGAAGCCACGTGTTCATTAAGCTCCTGCCAAGCCAAGGCAATCGATACACGGTGAGATCTATCATTCAACGCTGTCCGGGCTGAAACTCGAAAAAGCATCAGTACCGTGCAGGCGTAGTTCATGCATGAGAGGGATATTGTTCGATTACCCAAGTGAACACCAAACTACAAATGAGGCCCTTCCCGAACACGTGATTCGCGAATTATTCCTTATCGTCACTTTTGTGTTCGGGATTACCGAGAACACAGTGCTCAACAAACCCGTTTATTTGTGCATCAGAAAACACGTGTGTAAACGGGCAAACAAGCTAGTGAATAATCTGTTAGCGAGCACAAGCAGTACATGCGATTGAGTGCGGTCAGACTGGGCCGCTCAGCAGTAACGAATCAACAGGCACAAATGGCTTAATGCCAACGTCTGATTGGTTAGAGTAAGCGTTTCGTGGCATGGGTATAGTTACAGTGATGTGCGTGCGTGCGTGCTGTGTACACGCATGTGGGACTACTGGTGGCAGCGAACAGGCATCAATCAATAGGCAGTCGATGACGGTGCGTGCTTCTGAGACTGTTCGGTTACGTACATGATTACTTGAACCGACACAACAATCATCATCAGATGCGCCCATCGATTCATGAAAAAGCTTGTAAAAAGAAAAAAAATATTTCAGGCCTTAATTACTAACAGAAGTCACAGTTATGATTCCTTTGTAGACTCATTACATTCCTGACTCTTCAACTTACATCCTAGTGACGATGAAACAACGGAGTGTACAACTACGGAGATGAGTGGGTGGAGGAGTAACCGGGTACGCATAGCTCATGAGCAGCAAGAGCAGAAAACAAAACCGATAGTGCTTTTCCGGTTGCCCCGGGAACTATTGATGCTCCACCAGCATTCTACCGATTAGCTATCAAAATTCTATACTGATTATATCTTAGCTATACTATCTATATATATAGTATATAGTATATATATATGTATATATATATATATATATATATATATATATATATATATATAGGGAGAGAGCGAGAGTATCGATTCAATGAAAGTATTGGTGCAGATATAAATAGCAGTGTGAGTAAGTGTGCAATATATTCGGTAATTTGACAAAATGCCAGAAATAATTAACCTTTTTATGTATTGTGAACGAAAGTATGTATGAAAAGTGTGACCACACGTGCGGGAATCGAACGTGTAAGAAAACGAAGGAACTGGGGAGAGTTTGAACATGTGGCTATAAAATGATTACTTGTAGTAGCCACGGCAACAACAACTGTCACGATACAACGTTGGCTGCACAGTACCGGCTTTAACGATCGAACTACAAGGGCTTCTAAGGTAATAAGCAATCGCCAGCCCATTCCTTTGGATTAAACTTCAGAAGTTGCTAGTATAGGTCTGACGACTGTCACTAGATCGATAAGATGTCCACTATTAGCCGGGTATTGTAGGATTGCACTATCGATAGTCTGCACTGTTTCTTTACGTAAATAGTCAGAACATGTTCTAATGTCCTGTTAGGCAGCCGCCTCGTCGTATGTTCAATATATTATGCACTACAATGCACGTAAAACGATATAGAACGAGAGATTGACGCTGATTAGGCTACCTGTCCTTGGCTTGTTGAACAATGAATGGTTTGGTACTTTATTGATGTTTGGCTAGCATCGAACAAACTACCATCCGGGACTCTGAAGTAACTAATTCGTTGTGCTGCCTGTTATTTTTCCGACACAAACCATTCGGTCAAGCCATTCAGTGATTGTGTAAAGAGAAATTAAGTTGGTCCACAAGAATTGGTGTTTCGATCACAAGACATAAGTTTGATGTGACCTCTTTATTACTCAATTTAACATACTTTGTACCAATAACATTAGTGTGACGTAGGTATAAAACAAGTGTTTAATAAAGAGATCTATTCGCACAAGATAGCAGTATACTTTGCGGTCTCTTACACTCTGATTACCTATGATAATATTGACAATACTGAATTGGCCGTACCATTAAAGTTCGTCGACCCCTGCGAGATTGAATCCCTTATTGTGAGGGTAGTGTTTGGTTCGTGGTCAACTCTCAACCTGCCCTTCCTAGCTGATAAACACCATCCCAGTGAGTCATAGGATGCGCAAGCACAGTCTGTCCGGTATCGGGGTCGAAGTGTGAGACAGTGGAACCACGACTGACAGGACAGTAAATCAGTGGCGTGAATCGATAGATTGAGAGATGAATCCTGCTAAGCAGCGTTTAGCCTCAAGACCTGCAATTAGATGACTTGGTCGCCCACACCAACCGAAACAATACGTTTTACGCAACGACTGGGTACTAGGACCAATATCATATTATAAATGCCAACTCTCGCTGGAATCACGTGCGTTCTACCAGCTGAGCTACGAAGCCAAAACGAGAAACCCAGATATTATACAAATGGTTCATACCGGTTATCCATCAGAGGCAGTTGAATTACGAATTCACTATGGGGGATTTCACGTGATAATTTAGTTAACGTCAGTAACTAGCATGATGCTGTTTACGGAATTTCACATTCCCCAGCATTGTTTTCCTAACTCAACTGGTAGAGTACAAGCGATACTAAGGCGTGGGAGACTTCCATGCTTGTTTTCAAATCGCAGGGTGGTACACGGCCTTTAAAATTTGGACCAACACAGAATTTGTCAAAAAATGCCAAATCTCAGTGACTATAGTAACCAAGGCAACGTACATCTCAGTTCATGTGATCTGCTTTGCTGGCGTTTACGATTAATCTGTAGACAACTGGATACAACGCGCACTGTTCACTTCTAGATCATGTTTCAAAAACAATTCACGAATGCAATAAGATGAAAGCAGAACGACTAACTATTACGTCTCGCGAATTTGTGATGGCCTCGTTTTTATTACGTACATGAAAAGCTGCTATTTTAATTTATATTTAGTGGTCTTAACGATAACTTATCTACCTTCTTAATCGTACATTTCCAAAACACCGGCACCTGTGCGCTGGTGATGATCTTTGTAAACCGGTTAAGTTTCGCAAAATATGTAAAACTTTTAATCAAAGGGTGGCGTATGTGATATATATATATATATATATATATATATATATATATATATATATAAAATCTATGTGTATACTATATATATTATACTTATGTATAAATAGCCTGGAGTTTGTTCATCTCCTAATTCCTGTAAAATGCCTTGCTCCCGCAAATTACCAAGAATAAATTTGATCCAATTTTACAGCGTTTTCCGCTTGTCCTACGTACTTTTAACACAGTATCATCGCAGTCCAGTCTGTTCAACAATTAGCGAACTAAAGACAAAACTAATTGCACACACACACACACACACACACACGGTGTGGCTGTGAACTCACGGAAGTGCCCTTGGGGTGTGAGTCGATCTAAACTCGAATGTTTTACTTCACCCACCCAAGTTGGTACCATCTTTTATATTCTTTGAAACGAGTACTGTTAGACAAAGTGCAGATGAATACTCTAAAGTTATGGTAATACGTAGTCGTACAAATAAATGACTTGATGGGTATTATTATTCACTTTACAGAATGTGTATTCAAAAGCTATTCACCATGGATTACCAACATTCAGCTCGCCACCTAAATCTCCGAGAGCACTGTACCACTACTAGTCCAACTTGCTAATAGTTCTTAGCGGTGGATATCCACCGAATTCTACAAGTCAGTTACGGATGGTTCTTGAAGGTGTGTTCAAAGTCAGCACGTCATAGTGTATTTCCCTTCGGTCGCTGGCCCTGAACGATCACAAACCGTCAGAAGCACATCACTCGACTAGTGCGATAAACGTCTTCTCCATATGGAGCACAAGTGAAAAGATGGCAATCTGCTATATGTGGCTTACTTGATCCACAGTCAGTGGAGTTTTGATACAGCTTTTGTCACACAGAAAGTCGGAGACTGATTTTCCTGGAACAGGGGGTAATAAGCCTTTTCAACTCCGACTTAAACAAATGACGTTAAATGTTGAATAAATACGGTTTTCCCCTCAAATCACGACACCGAGTGAATAAATGAATTTCCGTCCAGCTAATTTCCGTTCAAAGTGGTTCTCAGTGGATCTATAAGCGACTAAAATTGGTTCATTTCGGTTACTGTGTTAAATTTGTCAGGCAAATCTAGGGAATCATAAGAGGAAGGTTTCATGTTAAAAGGTTGTAAATATTATTTATTGTTTTGCAATAAAAATCCTAAATGCCATCTTTCAAAGCATTTTCAGTAACTGAAAATCACGGAAACATCAAAGTAGCCATCATTTGTTCTCATCCTCTTGAGAAGAATTCACACTATGATTTTGATATTTTCTCAAAGTGTCTACTTTGGCAATGAAAGTGAGTCCTAGAACCGGGCGTGAAATAAATACACGGTAGATTTACCACAAACGTGTTGGACTGGTTTCTAGTATTCTGGAGAATTCACAAAACTCTGGAATAAAGCAGAGGCTTCTAATATCTGTAAAGATAGTGAGGTGCAATTTGTTACAGTCTAGAGTGTTTTTCAATTTCCTACATTATGTCAGGTTTAACATTTCCTTAACAATATTTCGTTCCTGGAAAAGAAATTCTCTTCCATCACTCTCCAGAAAATTGCGCACAACGAGCAGGTGCACTTAACTGAAGCATGGAACTGGGCAGAAATGGAATGAAGTAGAATGAACAATGTAATAACTAATAAGTTTAAATTTCCCTAAACATTGTAGTGTCCATGGTGTTAGGCTATAAATAGAATGAATAATTTAGAAAAGCACGGATCAAAACAACGGTTACTATTACGACGCGACTTTTGTATTAATTTTACTGCAAATTACAGAAAGAGCAAACTTGCCCAATTATTCCGAGAACCAAGCTCGCAGATGATATGAATTAGTGAAATTCATTGCGAATTGAACTCGGGCGTAAAACAAAGTACACTGAAGCAAAATACAGATCCAGAAATGTTGTCAGATCATTTCTTCCCAGTTGCGTAGCTCTGACCGGTCTGCTTCTATTAGTAGTGGGATTTACTAACGTTGTGGTGCATCAGGTGTCAGAAAGCGCAATTTTTCGCCACAATAATTTTCAGTCTGCGTCGCTAAGCTGTATATTATTCCGTTTAGATGAAACAGTATTCGGTTTGACAGACTTTCAAGAATCTAACGAATTTATCTCTATCCAATACCCTCCAGATTATCAAAAGCGAAAATTAAATTGAAACTATAGGAAGAATAGAAATGCTTATCCGAGAGCCACTTTTGAATTCGCATACTGTTTGTCAAACATCCAAAGTATCTTTGTCAACATCAGACTGAGCCAAGCACTAAGATACTTTTATCAATCAGAGGAAAGAAGTATTTGCTTTTTCACAGTATCATTATTTCTAAAGATTGTCGGTTTCTTATTCGGTAGTGATAGAAGAACACAAAGTATTCCCCATCGGTGCACAAGAGTAGAAATCGAAGCAAATCAAATGACAAATCCATCCAGTCACGGAGACTTCGTCTGATGTTGTTGCAAATCTGGATTAAATGAACGGTTTTTCGTTATTAATAGTTTCCACATTTGATGACCAAAGCAAGTCACAAGCAATTTCGGGAATTGGTCAGTTTTCTTTTCTACAAACCACGGGGTCAGTTACACTTCTGACAATGATCTGGCAAACTCTGTAACGATTGTTGCAAAAATGTTGATGGGCAATACCAAGCCAGCATTCGATATTCTTTAACACACTGTAGCCTGAAATGATGGCGGTCAGTCGACGTTTAGTTAACCTCAGTTACCGTCAGTCACTGGTCTCGAGAAAGGTTACTGGCGGTAACTGAAACGTTGACTGACTATCATCCTTTCCCATAGCTCTGTTACCGAACGTCAACCAATAAAGTATTACATGAAGCGTCATGAAGCATCGGTTTTTCGATACGCCCTGCACTGGTTTCGACACCGGGACGTTAAGTTCTTGTTTCTTCGATGATAAGATCTATCTTCGTTAGGTCTTTCAGGATGCTTTTAGCATAAGGCTTACCTCGCAAATAAGCCCCAGTTCAAACCGCCAGCTACCCCGTGATTCAGTAAGGCGGAAGCACATAGTGAAGTCATAACTGTCAAAACATTTCAACGGTGAGTCGTTAGCCGTTTGATTCGCCGAAACTTGATCATGCGACAAACTATAAGAAGAAAGCACAGTGGTTTTTGCTTACCGATTCGACTGTAAAACAACTGCTGACTTGTTCGGACCTTTCTGTTGACCAAGGGCCCCAGGAATGGCTGTTTGCTTGGTATAAACAATGAAAAAGTCTCAATTATTGTAGGAGGGACCTAACCAAAAACGATCTGCTGGTTCCAGTCAGAACCAAAGCAGTTTTCACTGTGTGCTAGCTCTGCTGGTCTGGGGTTCAGCTAATACCCAGCACGACAAGTACTGGAAGAATTTTCTAGAACAGAGAAGAATAGATCGAATAGCGATTCACGCAGAAATAACTCCATACCTCCGGACTGTTGATACTGCAGTAAAAAAGACACTGAAGGATCATTCACATATGGAATTAAATAGTATACTGAAAGCCAAATGGAGAAGAATCAGTGGGGGAAACTTTGTGAAGCCTTGTGAAGAGGAGGTCTCGAGTTTGGTGAGGAATTATTGGGATGGAATCACTGGCAAATGTATTACAAACGCAATACGAGCAGGCTACGTGAACAATGAATGCCCATTTGAGGGAAGATTTGTTACTGGATTTGAGACACTGGTTCTATAGGAAACTGGGTCGTTATAAATTCAGGCTCGAACTCAGGATTTGGAGATTTATGATGATACCCAGAAATTCATATTATTCTCTCTGAAATAAAGCAGAGTTTTGTACCTGAATGAATCTGGAATCTTATACTTGAAAATAAGACTTTTTTTAAATGAGTGCAGTTCTTGAAACAAAAATAAATTGAAATTTGTGTTTCACCTTCCGGGAAACACGGTACCAAGTTATTCTATGCCGAGTACTTCGATTTATTCTTTTTACCATACCGTCAATTTTTCAGTCATTCAACAGAGATCCGTTTGGATTTCGCTGTTTAACTGTATCATACAAACACTTCCCAAGTCACGTGATGCAGAATTTCTCAAACCAAAGGATGGATCATTGAATTACATCACCCTGTACGTAATATATATATATATATATATATATATATATATATATATATATATATATATATATATATATATATATATATATATATATATTCAGTGATTTTACCGACTGTATAAATTTCCCAAATTTTGTGCGTTTGACAAGGAAAGCTCTTCTCAGCACCACATAAACAATAACAGTAGAATGTATTTATTGATAACGGTATCCTACTGATTGCATTTTCCATGGATTACTCACTTTCAGTTCACGTGTAATTTTGTTAATCTGGTATTGTATACCGTCTTTTGCCATGTGTAGATCATAACCAATCCATTGAGATCTTGTGAAATCGAGGCCTCCGTTTACACGTTATATCAACCTATTAAAAGCACAGAAGTTGTTCCTATCACATTCAGTTGCTGCAAATTATGTTTCTAGGGTCAAAGAAGGACAGAAATACAGCAGTTATACTTAAGATTTTCCTGGTAATACCTGGTGCTAACAATCTTGATCACAACCAGGAGAAACAAGTTTTCGATATGTTTCGTCTTGAAAAGCAACAAGAACTATTACTGTGTTCTTTTGCCTACCTAATGAGTGCGTCCATTCCAGCTAAATACTATCGTGATTTGCAAACTCTGAGAGAAGATAACCTTTAGAGCCAAATAACGGACGAAGAATTAAAGAGCATAATTAGAAAAAATCAACATTTTACCTTTGTACACGGAAAAAAGAACCACAATTTGTTTTGAAAATCCGAAATTTCAGTCCCTATACTTTGTACACCACATACAAACTAGGCGATTGGTAAAAGAACACCACCAGTTTGCTGATTCGTAACCGTATCCACGATATGTGACACAACTTCAGCTTGTTCGCAGTGCAGTAGACTAAATCCCACAATAAAGAAGCATTACTCAGGTCACGTCACTGTATATCAGTAAACTACCTTGTTCATCTGATGGTGAAAATCGCGGACTACCAAGCCTGTATGGTGACCTTAGAACAAGAGATAAACTTTGGTGGAACATTTCGGTCAACAACCATCGGTTTCTTTATAAATTTTTACAATCAAGGCCATGTGTGATCCTCAGCCGAAGTTCTGACGGTAACAGGTGTCCTCAGTTGCGCAGATAATACACCCATTAGGAGGTAATGAATATGATTATCATCGGTCCGAAATGGCCAGATTCAAAGTGCGAAAATGCAGTATCACATAACGCACACACGTAAAAGATCGATAGCAAATTCCCCATCGCCATCCAGTCGAATACATTTTGTCCAAAAGGCGTTCGTAAGGATCACGTTAATGATTCGCATATAATTTGGTGCTGATAGGTGAAAGCTAAACATATTTTTCTAAAATCAAACGAAAATGACTTTAAAACGTTCTAGCCCGTCGTAAAAAATACGTTCAAGTATTCCTCAATCAGTAGTGAACGGTGCACCCGACCGACGCTAAAAATAGAAGTAACTAAATGAATGTCATATTTATAGAGACCAAAAAGGTGAACATTTGTGTGGCAGAAGCACATAACTTTCAGTCCGATGCAGTGTCATTTAATATTACAAAATTATATACATCATATTTTGACCGCCCCTTCATTCAGCTTCTTATTGAGGCGTGCTCAATCTCGTTACACGTTGTTTGGAAGACTGACAGGGTTCACAAGGAATGCCTATGAGCTTTTAATCAAATATATTTGATTAACTTGAACATATGGTTTCGTTTCACTCACGTTTGCTCATCGAATCAACTCGGATAATCGGATTAAATTTGATTTTTCAAAATGGTAACCAAAATTAAGACCGGAATGATTTGATTGAATTTCCGTGAGCAAATTTGTCATCAAAATACATTCTCGCATGGAACCTGAAATTTGAAACTAACTTCCAGATGAAATCTGGCAATCTATTGAGAATTGTGTAATTTGGAAGAACCATAGATGGATTATTTCAAATCACTTACAACTAGTGAATGTCGATATATTATTGAGAAAATATTGTGACATTGAATAACTACACCTCATGCCTCAATTTACTCTACACGACTAGATGTTGTATATTCTCTAATAAGGAGAACAAATTACATGCACAATGAAGGTGAAGCTGTTGAGTGTCACAGACATTAACACATGTAATGAGATATTGCAAGCTCTTGAGTAAAATTCCTCATTGAATTAACAATTGAAATGTGGACTTTGGTGATGCAACTGAGCCTCGACAATTCATTACTGAATTCCAGTAGATCAAACAAGAACACAATCAGAAAGTCACATGGATTGAAGCACTGAACACCAACTCCGGACAAATACCATCAGACAGACTGTGCCACGTGGTTGGATTGACGGATGTGTGGTTCATGCACAATGAACGGTTGAAGGTTTGACCGATCGAAGGCCACTAAATTGAAGGAACTTGAATAAACAACATTGGTGCTCTTTGACTAAGAGCAAATATTCTCATTTCCAATATTCCAACTAAAGCGGCAGTAAGCAACCTAACATTCATCACTCTGGCGGTACGGGCTAAGCAAATTCAAAACTTTGATCGAGTCAGTTCGAAGTGATGCGGCAATTGACCGAATTTATGAATTTCTCATCAATTTGATGCACCCTCTGTTTGGCCATCGAAAGTTTTGCAGTCTGTTGTCAATAGGTATTTGTCGAGCAGTAAAATGTACACAGAACGTGTCACAGATGTAGCTGAATGGATGGAAATGATGGATCGCATGATTGAGACATCGATGTACCCCGCCTCTGATTCGTCGAAGCTGTAGCGTGGAAACCAAACTCAGAACACAGAATTGCAAAGTAATTGTTTGTGGGAACAGAACTGAACCACACGTAGTCCGATGACAATAAATGAACTTAAACATCCTCTATTTATTGCAGGATAAACATACAAAACTACTGGAAGAGGAATAATATAAGATTGAAGAACGGTAAATGACCGGATTCAACAAGATTCGAGCCAAGGATCACGAAACACAAAGTTCACGATGAAATCTAGGCCAACTGTTGTCCCATAACTCAATAGCCATCTTTGTTTAAAGAAGTAATCCCGAATGACTATTGTCACATGTTTTACTGTGCCGCAGTCGCGAAGCCCAGAAAGGTCCAGTTCGAGTATTCCTTTGCCATGTGATCTTGGCCCCAAAACAATCCAAATCTAATCCGTTTTAGTTTATTGGGCCTTTAAGAGCATCACATTTACTTCATCAGAACCTTGATCTACTTTAGAGGGTAGAGTAGGTTCACAGGCGTTTACTCTTTCCAGTTTGTGTTCCGTTTAGACTGGCACCTAGTCGGTCTTGTTCTTTCAACTGGAGGAGGGCAGCTTCGTGAACACATCCAACGAGATGGAATTACAAACAATGGGTGGTGTTATATAGTGATTTACTTCTACTCACTACTGTAATCCTGATCCGCTCACATAAATGACGACAGGCAGTCACACTGATGTAACGGCGTGCCCATTTTATTGACAAACATTTTAATTTTTCAGACGTAGTATGTTTTTTAAATTATTTTGATTATAACCCGCAAGAGTATGCGAGTTTGTCAGGCTTACTGTTTGTCGAAGTCTACAATTGTGTTGGGTGACTGTGGGCGAGTAAATCCGCACTTGCAAAATGAAACGCAGCTGTGCGAGTATCAAAGTGGAATAATGTCCTTTACGCATGCCACACTTATTCTCACGCTTCCGAAAGATTCATCGAGAAGAAAAGGTCAACATTTGGAGAAGAGTGCCAATTAGGCCAGCTCGCCAAGACCGTTCCAATCGTTGGCCTTCCGGTGCACTTGATCTACCAACAGTTTAGACACTAGATCAGTCTCAACAGATAAAAATAAATGTGTGAACCCCAAACAGTGGAAACGATACTATTGTGGTGTGGATTGTGATTATTACGACAGCTCAAACTGTCTCGATTTTTTGACATTTAGTCATCCCATTTTTCCATCTGATTGGTGTGATCATACCCAAGTCAGACTATCCACTCACGATTTGTCAATCAGTCGTAAATATCCGCACAGTATTTACTGATTTCACGCAGTTGTGTTCGACTCAAGCAGTCACATGCGCAGTTGGACCGTCTCGCACACTCATACACATTTTAATCCAACTTTCACACCCACGTATCAGAGACATTTGATTGTTGCCTAGCTCAGACAATATGCTTTACCGACTGACTGGGCTTCCTGTGTATTTTCTCTCTGCTTGAACTTGTGGGCACATTAGAACTATGAATTCCACTGCAATACAAGTCACTCGTGTTTAGTTTCTAACAGACTTCGCAATTCGATCGCAGCTTTAAGCCCCTATCTTTATGTGAGCATTCGCATTAGGAACGAGCAATCGCAGATGGTGATCAGGTCCATGCGATATGCATAGTGTCGTACAAAAGACGAACTCCACTTCTGTGTTCAGGTCTAAATCGGGGATATACACCGAAAAACTCTTTGAACGCTCATTGTGCATAACATACAGCCTCCAAGAATAGTGAACTGCGCGATTTTAGTCACTCACACATTCGTGCACTGTCCAGCTGTTTCATCTGGCTTATGATTAACAGTCGCGGTCCACCGTATCACACTCGAGACCCGAACCGGGGTGATCAATTATGCGTTAGACTACTTACAAAAAGAAATCGGCAAATACTCGATACCACTTGATTCCCATAAACGATGGCTATCAAAACGTAACGACTAATTGTACGCACAGCGATCGACTCGTTATCAAAGGCTTTCCCAAAATGGGCCCAGGGGAAATTACGGAATTTCACTAGAAAAACAACCTGCAGGGATTGACTACTTCTTCCGTAAAAGCAGTAGGAGACAAGATTTTTCTATGAACAACTTCACGATATATTAGGAGCACTTCGCACATGCGAACTGAGGGCCGAAAGCGGGAGAGTCAATTACTTTTCCCTGTTTACACTAATGACAACGGGGTGTTGTACCATATAGTACTGGTGCACAGCAAAACCGCTGAAAATCAGGCCCGAAGTCCTAGTGCAAAATGTGTACAACTCATAATCATAAATCCGCTTTCCAGTAATAGTAGGGACTTGGCGAATGTGTACACAGACGGTTTTTTGACAACTTTCTGAAACAATTGGGAACAGCTATTCTAAATTTCAGTGTTCAGCTGGACTTTCGTGATCCATAATGAATAACAATAAACGTTCACTAAAACAAACTTATGTGAACAGTGTGACAATGATCAGGTTTAGTCATTATTTATCCTAAACCGATGCTTACCAAAAATTTAGAACATGTAGATTGTAAAGTAGAAACGCGTTCTCAATGAAACCGAACATGAGTTTGTTCAGCACAGTCAACACTTATACAACTGTCTCACCTAAAAACACAAAAAAATATACATAAAAAAAATCTGACGACCTCACAGAACTTGTCACCCCTACATATCAGTAAAGAAGGCAACAGCGTGATTGAGCCTGATTTGAAAAGTCCTTCACTACCATCGGAAATCTACCCTCGAAATTTCAGCCTTACTATGGGACAATTGCACAGTGAGTACTGGTGTAAATTTGACTCCTCATTTTCAACCTACTAAAGACGATTCCAAATCAGATAAGATTATTCATTCACATGAGGTGATCTTTCATGATAAAGAATATTATTGATACTACCACTGACATTCCCATCCAACTGAGTTACACGACGAAATTTGTGGTGATCGATAATTTGCAAAATCTTTAGTAAACTTTCCACAACAATTTCCATGGAGTAAAGAATGAATTTGATGGTTAATTTACTGTAAATTAAATGGAAGTTGAAGGAAGAATGTTGCAGAGAATGAGATTGATTATGAATGCAAGTTCTGGATACGTGAGGAAGACAAATGATGAGTGCAAAATTGACTTGGTGGGTAAGGGTTGAAAAGAGAATGGTGGGAAAATTATGGCCACGACAACAAGTTTCATGTTAAATTTGCCAGTCTGAAACTTTCATCGTAAGACTATGATTAGAAATGTCAAAACAAATTACTAAACTTTTGATGAGGTTCAAAATTCGAATGGTGCTTGGAGCTGAATTGATGTTCATATTTTTCAGGCTTTGGGCTTCTTTTTATACTCATCGTCTACAAAGCTGATCAATCCTAGTGAGTTGATGTTTCCAATTGTATTGTTTCATTTCTGTGCAGGTTAATTCCCAAGCGGTTGAGTAAAAATGATATGCACAACATTTGGGATTTACTGGAATGAACTGCGCTTTTCTGGACACTGAGCTAACTAGCTGCCACTTGAGATGTGGACATTCGGAAATAATCGTCGCGCAGTAACAAATTTGTTTCGGGATATTTGCGAATGCTCTCATGGTGTTTCAGATCAAGCGAAGTATCAACAAATGGTTGAATGCTTATTAATTATGTCCAAATCGATTTGTAAATCAAGAAGTACATTGGGTGCACTTCGGCCAGTAATCTATAGTCGCCCATGATGTGTAAAGTTGATTTTAGCTATGTTCGGCCAAATGATGTAAGGAGGCACCGATATCATCATTGTGCCGTATATGCTCTTGTCCTGTAGAATACCACTCTAAGCTGTTTAGAGAATAGAAACATCCAGCTTTATTCTCTTATATTCTTTTTGAAACGGGAAATAAACGTACATCTGACTCCCACATATTGTACATACATTTCATGACTACTGATGTTAACTGTGTGTTTATCTGAAGGCAGAACAGCTTTTTGAAAATACTTTACACAAATATATATATATATATATATATATATATTTAATGAAATAATCCTTACAAAACCAGTGAACCCATTCGTTATTTTTTTGTACTCTGTATTGGAATTTACAACACCGAATTACGTGATATCTCCCAAATTGGAATACTTCCATTCAGTTAACTGATTGCAATCAACTTTTGCAGACGCGTGATTATCTACGGTCATTCAAAGTTCAAATTCTGATTTAGGTAAATTTAACACGTGTTCTGTGGACCTTGAATCCACTTTCTCACGTGTTTCATTGAGATAGGTTGGATTATACATATGCAAATATGCATTGTCCGATTTGTCCAGACAGAAAGATGTGCGCAGTGTGGGCTCAGTGAATAACCCATTCACACTCCCCGGTTGCTCACTTTTGCATTCCAAGATCCTCTATGAAAAACTGTGATCAAACATATGATCAATTGTTGATAATGATCTGGTGAAACCGAAATGCTTTTGAAATTTTTGAATTCGTCTCACATTTGTTTTCGAATGAAGTATATTTTCTACTATCCAGTATCATCTATTACGGTGGGAATAAAATATTCCACATTGCGATTGATTGGTATATGATATGATTGGTATATTCTTTTGCAAGATTTGTTTGTTGTCTTATGAAGTTCAGTAGAATGATTGACAATGGGATGGAATTTGTGATTTGATAAATGAAATTCGATTGCCTGTTTCAGGATTTGTGGTATGGAATGAGAGGACGAGATGAATGTGAGTAGAAAGATGAAATTGGAGACCAAATTACAGGTGTTATTGAAACTCCACTGACAAACAACTTTCTTCGAGATGAATCCGATTTGCCTAATTTGTATATTATATCAAACAGCTTGTAAATATATAGAAAACGGTGTGCAATATATTGTTGTCTACATTAGTTGTGTGGTGATCGGTTGGCAGTCAAATATCGTCATTGGTTACCAGAAGGAAGTTTTCTGACTGTTTAAGGGCAAAAATATTCTTATGTTGAGTATGAATAATATTTGAAGGGATAAATTTGTGGTACACTAGAATGTTCAGTTGCATGAACACACCGGAATAATTTCGGAAGTGGCTTGACCACTTACATTTTGCCGAAATTTGTATGTAAATATATTCCGCATAACATGTTAACAAATTTGGACGAATAATCCATAGTTCCTTTCAAACGACATAGCATGCACTTCATATCTATCCTGTCCGCATTCTTCCACAATATTCAGAAAAAATTGTATGACAAAACAGTTATCGGGCTGTGAGTTTCCTTGACTTGACTTGACATGATCAATTGTCCATGTGCCATTAGTAAGCTGGCGCCAGTATTATTGTGATTAGCTGTCTCTTGAATTTTGGTGGGTTTGAACCTGAAACACAACTAATGAGACTCATCGGGATAAATATTTGACTGTGTCCTCATATTGTGATTGGACAATTCCTGTGTTATGACTGATTGTGCTAAACGCATCATCATCGTGAACTTTGTGTTTCGTGATCCTTGGCTTGAATCTTGTTGAATCCGGTCATTTGCCGTTCTTCAATCTTATATTATTCCTCTTCCAGTAGTTTTGTATGTTTATCCTGCAATAAATAGAGGATGTTTAAGTTCATTTATTGTCATCGGACTACGTGTGGTTCAGTTCTGTTCCCACAAACAATTACTTTGCAATTCTGTGTTCTGAGTTTGGTTTCCACGCTACAGCTTCGACGAATCAGAGGCGGGGTACATCGATGTCTCAATCATGCGATCCATCATTTCCATCCATTCAGCTACATCTGTGACACGTTCTGTGTACATTTTACTGCTCGACAAATACCTATTGACAACAGACTGCAAAACTTTCGATGGCCAAACAGAGGGTGCATCAAATTGATGAGAAATTCATAAATTCGGTCAATTGCCGCATCACTTCGAACTGACTCGATCAAAGTTTTGAATTTGCTTAGCCCGTACCGCCAGAGTGATGAATGTTAGGTTGCTTACTGCCGCTTTAGTTGGAATATTGGAAATGAGAATATTTGCTCTTAGTCAAAGAGCACCAATGTTGTTTATTCAAGTTCCTTCAATTTAGTGGCCTTCGATCGGTCAAACCTTCAACCGTTCATTGTGCATGAACCACACATCCGTCAATCCAACCACGTGGCACAGTCTGTCTGATGGTATTTGTCCGGAGTTGGTGTTCAGTGCTTCAATCCATGTGACTTTCTGATTGTGTTCTTGTTTGATCTACTGGAATTCAGTAATGAATTGTCGAGGCTCAGTTGCATCACCAAAGTCCACATTTCAATTGTTAATTCAATGAGGAATTTTACTCAAGAGCTTGCAATATCTCATTACATGTGTTAATGTCTGTGACACTCAACAGCTTCACCTTCATTGTGCATGTAATTTGTTCTCCTTATTAGAGAATATACAACATCTAGTCGTGTAGAGTAAATTGAGGCATGAGGTGTAGTTATTCAATGTCACAATATTTTCTCAATAATATATCGACATTCACTAGTTGTAAGTGATTTGAAATAATCCATCTATGGTTCTTCCAAATTACACAATTCTCAATAGATTACCAGATTTTATCTGGAAGTTAGTTTCAAATTTCAGGTTCCATGCGAGAATGTATTTTGATGACAAATTTGCTCACGGAAATTCAATCAAATCATTCCGGTCTTAATTTTGGTTACCATTTTGAAAAATCAAATTTAATCCGATTATCCGAGTTGATTCGATGAGCAAACGTGAGTGAAACGAAACCATATGTTCAAGTTAATCAAATATATTTGATTAAAAGCTCATAGGCATTCCTTGTGAACCCTGTCAGTCTTCCAAACAACGTGTAACGAGATTGAGCACGCCTCAATAAGAAGCTGAATGAAGGAGCGGTCAAAATCTGACCTAAATGATTTGGTAATATTAAATGACATTCTTCTCTTATTGAAAGTCTTGCCGTAACAGTAACCTGCAGGGCTTAGCTATTATGTGATTGTCTTCCGATAATAATAATTAAAATGGATGGAACAGTTGTGCCCATTTTCCACGTCTTTCAATGGGGAACTGAAATTCCTTACTGTATGATGAATCACTTTTTATGTAAAAATCTAATACCCCGCTACTCTTGTGGATAAATATCTTCATATCCGTGATATCTTCACTACGCATGTGATTGTCTCATGATTTCTTGGATGGGCTGATAGATTTACTCTCATCGTACCCGCTTTATTAGCCAAAATAATGCTGGTATCGAATAGCCAAACTCTTCCTCATCATTGAAGCTATGAAAGAGCAAAGGATTTGCTTTTGCAATAAATTGTTGCCTCTTCTTTGTTTGGTTTATTATTCACTTGCAACATACTACCCACAAAAATTGTGCTCCGGATGTCTTATTTCTTCTTCTGTTTAACTGAAAACCAAAATAAGAATCAAAATTTTGATTTCCCAGGAGTAAAATATTATCAAAACAGAGGTGGATCCATGTGATGGCGGAACTTTGGGTTGGAAACCGTAAACAAACTCGTATTCTCGGATCTAGAATTCACTGTACCTGGTTCGGGAAAGCACCATTATTCAAGTATCCATTTACAATCGCATCTACAGTGACCTTTTAAATGAATCGTGAGAATTGGTCTTACCGAGCAGTGCAAGATTTGTTTAGTGCTTTCGAGGCTGTACTGGAAATGAATTTTATTTAATTCTCCTCCTGGCAGGACTTCCAATAAGGTTTGATGAAACTCTAATTGACTATCAGATTACTTTCAGCAATATTCGGGAATGCACTCCGTATCACCTCTGAGTAGTGTATGTATTCAAACTTATCAAAGCTGTTACCTATCCCTTCAGAAATTTTTAAACAGTTATGTGATATGCATATACTGCAGTGGGATTAAAAGATGACCGTTCGATATTCCTGTGATACTCTATCCAAGAGTAATAATGATTTCCACTGCGAAGCAGTCAATCAGGACTATTCTGGGAAGGAAGCAACACTGTTTTCACTCAGCGCTATATCTAATTTGACCTCACGTGATGTTAACAACACCACGCTTAAGGCTCAGTTTGGACAAGTTAGTGTGTGAAAATCTTTAGTGACTAAGAGAATCATGTCACCGGTGGTGATCAGACCGCCCTCAGAGGGGGGTTTTGAAACCTTTCTGTCCCGAGTTCGAATTCCGTTTCCGCAGCGTGTCACTCCCAATCGGTAACGTGTAGCCTTCCTGAAGTATCGTATCATTATTGCATAATAGAAAGAGGTAAGTTTCAAAAATTGAAATAAAGACAATGATAAGTACCTCAACCAAGTACACTTGAACCTTTTAAATACACATTCATCTGAGTTTTCATAGTTTCATCATTTCACTACAGTACTTACTTTTATTTTATCCCACGTTTAAGCTGATATCTTACTAGATATCCCCCTTTCCTTGTTACAGATTCTGGTAAGAAAAAAGGGTGATGGTTCTGGGAGAACTGCCAAGTGGGACCCTGATCCTCTTCTTATCGCAACTGAACTCCGCATCTTTTAGAACGGTCACTTGGCTCCACTAGTAGTATGCATGACTTTTTTTGTGCGTGTATGTGTGTGTATGTACGTGTGTGTGTCAGAAACTGTGAATGAGGCAGTTTGCAGTGTGCAATTCTGTATACGGAAGTACTTCTAAGGGACGCTCAACTCCAACGTGTTTTACCACTACCGTTCTCTTGTTCTGTTCCTGAACAAAAATGGAGTAGGAGAGGCAAGTCGCGTAGCTGCCAGATCAAAAGGGCTATCAACTGTTGCCATCAAAATGTAGGACAGGAGTAGAGGCAGATGAAAGCGGATAATTATCCACCGTCAAACTAACGAGAAATTGAGTGTAATTAGTGGAAGGCTCGATTTAATTATATAATACTAGCTGTATCCGATCACGAGTTGCTGTAGCTCCGTCTGGTCAAATGGGAAAGGAAGAAAAGAGAAAGCACACGTTTCTAATACGTTCAATTTCACTACGCTTGTGGGTATGCAATATCTTTTGTTGTTCCGTTGCCTGTGCAAATATGGAGATTGCCTGGTTTGCGGACTACAGAGCAAGCAACATATCATTGCCCACGTAGAACCCATCCTTGTCTAGATCTAAACCGTACAATTCCAAAGATTCGCCCTGAGTTTTGTTGATGGTGATCGCAAACGCCAATCGAATTGGGAATTGCAATCTCCTAAACGGAAATGGCGTATTCTTTGAAATCGTATGAATGCAGGGAATTAGGGCATTTACATTTTTGAAATATCCTGTCAAGAATGTTGCTGTTCATGGATACTATAAGGGAAAATTGGACTAAAAAACGGGAACGTGCCGGTTGGTAGGCCGCACTTAGCCCTGTTATTCCATCTAGAATGAACGTGCTGTCTGCGATCAGTGCTAACGTTCGTTCTCTCTTCTCTAAATTACCGAACTTAACATGCACTTTACGGACATGGATTCTTGTTCATACATGTAAAGTTTATTCAGGAATCCTGGCTATATGCGAATGTTCACAGCCTTCTGATTCGCACAGATAGATTCCAGTGTTATTTTCAAGATCGGGGGCTGAAGAAAAAAGTACGGAGTTGGAGTGATTAGCCACTTTAACTCAGCGTGGTGTGATAAGTCTACAATTGTTATCAAATACTCTGCAAACGGTATTGCGTGTCTCTTCATGCAGTGTTGCCCTAGATTTGTTCGTTTCAGAAGCACTTTTATCACTAAGGTGTATATAGCACCTTTTAAGCACAATCCAATACATCCTCCTTTTATGATTTTTTATATCACTTCTTGCTGCCCTCCCAGACGAACATTTCACATGGTCGTTCGTAACTTTAATCATGTCAATACTTATCCGCTTTTATTTTTCAGATTAACTGATATCCGCACCTCTCCCACAAGAGGAGGCTCTGTGTTAGACCAAATCAGTGCCAATTATTCTTGCTTTTCCCCCTCAAACTGAGAACTTCTCTCTCCTCAAGTGTGCCTAGCTTGCTTTTTCTGAGACCGGAAATCCGTTCACACACTGCCCATAGGTCAGTCACGTCTTCGAACCAGGCAAGATTTTGCCTTCTTAATCTTTCTTCCTGTAAGATATCTCTTCTTAAATCAGTCATTGGTGTTGCCTTTTCATGGTTTTCCTTTACGCCCTCAATCTTCCAGGCTGCAGAACTGTTTACGGAAACCCTATGTGCCGTCTTTAACTTGTGTTGCCTCGTTGAGACACTGTTCACTTCTGGTGGCAGGATTACCTCACTAACACTGAAAACACTCAGAAGTCAAGAGACTTCCGCTGCTGATCGAGACAGAAGTAAAGCTTTTGGATGCTTCCATTGCCAGAGAGTTTCTGCAGACCAAGAATCCTAAGCTTCTTTAGCATGGCGTAAGACTTTTATGTGGACAGGAGACCAAACAAACGAATGATAAGGTAGACGTGGACCACCTCAATGCTGCATTTATACATCCCTCAAATGACTGCTGTACTTCATATTCCCCCAGTTTTTCTGCAGATCCGGAACCTTTCTCCAAGGTAGACATTTTTAAAACTCTTCCCAAATCCAAAGCTTCGTCGACTCCTGATCCTGATGGCCTCCCTTGAGTGATTCCGAAGTGCGTTGCTGCTCAACTTGCTACTCCGACCACTACTTTGGTAAACGAGTCTCTGTCCAGGTGTTCGAATCCTGATCTGTGGCGTCCAGTTACCACCCTACCAATTCCTAAAGGCTCAATCATTCCTGGTGGAAATAAACGCTTTCACTCCATTTCCCTCACATCTGTTGCCCTTAGAATCACTGAAAAGACTGTTTTCACCCGTCTTCAAATGCATCTCAATATGACATCTGACTCTTTTAGGTTTGCTCATAAATCCAAAAATCCACCTTCAAAGCTATAGCCTGCTTGGTCCATTCCATCTCTAACTCTGGAAATGACTCTAAGCGATCTGTCCGCTGCGTATTCCTAGATTATTCTTCAGCATTTGATTCTGTACTATGATCTCATCTCCCCCAGAAGCTTGAAGCTTTCGACTGTCCGGCACAACTTTTCCTGGCTATCGAACAGTTTTCATAATTGAGTTCAGCAAACTAAGGTCAGGCAAAACATCTCAAAACTTCTCATTAACAGTTCCGGTGCACTCCGGAGTGCATAACTATTCCCCTTTCTATTTTCGACCTATATTAGCGATCTTCCAATTTCTCCGTCTAAAGTGCTCAACTATTCTCATGACGTTGATTTTTGTCAAGCTACTTCTAACCACCCAGATTCCAGGAAATTCGATGAAAACCCATCTCGAATAGAAAGTCTGTCTTTCCATTGGGGTATAAAACTGAATCTTGCTAAATGCCTAGAACGTACTTTCAGTCTCCGTCGCTCACCTTTCCCTACTGATGCTGTTACATTGGATTCCAGATCCCAATCTAAAGTTAGTTTCGTCAAGTATCTGGGTGTGAGCCTAGATACCACTTTCTGATGGACATCTCACATCCAGCACTGTGTCGGTAAACTGCGATGCCTATCTTTTCAAATGAGAAGACTCGAGCAATTTTGTATACCGAAAACAGTTGTCCTGAATATGTTCTTCAACGAGCTCTTCAGGTCCTATTATATAGTTCTCCAGTAATTTTCCCCGGCCTTTTGAACCAAGACTTCAAAGCCTTTCACAGCGGACTGGTAATTATTAGTAGCGTTTCATTCCTCTCCTTGAAGTCGTTTTAAATGAACTAGATAAACAAAATATTGCATCTTGCGTAGCTCTAGCCCACAAGACATTACACGATACAACGCATCCATTCCACTCTGACTTATCTCCTTTTGTCCTCTTCCATCCGCCAGATTCGAATTTGGACAGCTTTCTTCTAGAAGTAATCTGTATAAGAAACTCTGTTGTGCTCTGTCTGGGCTCGGATACTGACCAACAAAGACAGTAGTAAAACGGAATTAGTTTCTTAATTTATTAATGTTTTCTCCTCCTCCTTCTCATCCTTATATACCTTTAGCACCCATGTTGTATATTTTGTCCGTTTCTATCCCAGATTTGTCGGAGCATTTTTGACTGTAAAGTATGCATGCAGCTTGCAAAATTCTGTCATACAAATACAAATAAAAAATCAATTTGCACTGCAAGCCACGTACCGCTGCCAAGCTTTGGCTGGTTGATATTTCACGACATGATAGTTGGCAAGCAGATTTCCAGTTGTAGTACTTGCAGTGGCATCCCTGGTAGATCAAGTGAATTCGAAAATTCTATTGCAGAAATGGCCGCTTCATCTGCTTGCACCGCAGAGTTGATGACTTTGCATATGACTGCCTTGCTTTGAATGACAGACTGAATAATATTTTTTAGTTTGCAGATGGCTTCGTTCTTGACCACGAGAGTAGCTCGTTCATTAAGCCAATCATGATTTTTATAATCGGTTTGAATATTAGAAAAAATACTTTTCAACAAAATCTTCTTTTGACGTCACTGAATTGCAGAAGTTATGAAGCAATGAAATCCGTCCTGAGGTCAGGTCAACCGGCACCTTTCCATCTCCAATTTCCAACAGATGACGTGAGAATATCTCAGCTCGTCGATCGTTTTGCAGCTGGGTACGCTTACTTATAGGTAAATTTAACTTCCTTACTTGTCGCCACAAAATAAAGTATTTCAGGCAAGGATTTATTTCATCCACTGATGTCGATCGAGAAATTACAGGTAATGTTTGCCTCAAATCTTCTGCAAGCTATATTATTGCTTTTGCAAATGGTCTGATGTTTCCACGCTAATATTGCAGTGATCGGTCAGAAGCCTCGAGCGACATTTTTCGCGCATTTGTGGACTCATCCTAAACAATGAGCTTGCATTTCTGCAATACTTTTCCCATGCAGGAAGCTTTGAAAAAGTTGCACATGGGGATTTCCACGAATCGCTTTTCAAAGCTGACTGAGCAGTTCGTTCACCTGGAAGCAATGTAGCAGCTATTTCGGACTAAGCAACAGCTAGGGCTATGTCATTCTGAGATCGAATTGCTGTCAGAAACAATCTTGCTAGGATTCTTTTACCCGCTCCTCCTGGTGCCTCCGGGAAGATTTCTCCAACCCCGTTTGCAATATTTGATCGTAAATGCCATTTTGCTCAGGCGTTAGCTTAGGGATAGCTGAAAGCGCATACGATAACAAATCATCCCTGTTGTAATTGTATTCATGACGAAGTTCTACGTCGACCGAAGCATCAGCAAATCGATTAGGTGGTAGCATTACCAATCGATTGAGAATTTTGTTGGCGATTTCTAAGCTCAAATCTTCAATCATTATCAACGCTTCAATAATCAAAATTCAATTTAACAGTGCCGTTGAAAACACTGCAATTGAATCGTAAAATGGGAAATTTGGATATCTTAAATGGATAGTAAATTGGGAACATTAGTGTAAATTGAGCTGCTTTTACTTCTGACAGTTGGTTCTGTTTTACAAAAATACGTGTTTTTACCTGTCACAAGCGTGACGTCTATAAAATGGTGGACGTACGATTAACAGACTTTGTTAGTCGGAATAGGGTACTGTAGTCAATAAGCTTTAATAAATAAACAAAAAAGTACAACAAATGTGTCCAAGATTGTGAATAACGTACAGATCATATCTTCTGCGTGGAACAGCTGGCAATGTGATAGTGCGAATCGTGAGCAGATGAGCATACAACGGGATGTGCGAAGCTGACTGGTTGGTGTAGTCACAATTCAAGATTGGAAACAACCTTTTCCCGATATGAACTTGGAAGAGAACACAGCAGAGTTACGTTGCACAATTTGTATCGGGATAGATTTCGCTGTATCTCATCAGGTGCATACTACAGATAATACAATAATAAACATAACCATATTAAGTCAACATTACGGGTGATGGGTCCGAAAACGTCATTGTGGTTAGTCAAAAGTGGCTGGTCAAAATACTGAAGTCAGTCACAAACAAATTGACTCAATATTCTTAAAGATAGCTTCGAGCTAGCTGAAGCTCTGAACAAAATCAATATCATAAATCTGTATTTGTGTAGCATTGACGTTACGTCACTATTCATCAAAGTGGCACTGCACGAAATAGTTGACTTTATTTGTGATTACGTTCACAAATGAACATCATCATTAAAATCCCAGTGAGGGAACTGAATCACCTAATATTGCCGTGCACTGAAAACATACGTTTCAGTTTTTTGGGCAATTATTTTCGCCAAATTGATGGCGTCTCAAAGAAGAGTCCACTAGGCCCCATCCTGCCCGACATATTCATGACGAGTCTTAAAAATAGAATAAAAGACACCTTCGGTAATACCCATCTCTACAGGAGATACGTCGATGATATCCTTGTTATCAGCAACTCAGAGCAGGATTCCATTTACCTCTTCCGTAAACTCAATGCAGCTCATCCGAACATACGTCTTTCCGTGGAGTACGAGTCTGATAACAGCTTCGCATTGCTCGAAATTATGATGATCAGACGTCCAGACGGTGGTGTCAGCAGGTGTGTACACCGGAGCACACGTGGTTAGGACTGTACTTGCCTTTTACTAACTTTGTGAAGCTGAGTTATAAACGTGGGCTTGTGAGAACTATGTATGACTGAGTCCGCAAACTCTGTACGCCAGATATGCTTAAGTGCGAAATAGAAATGCTGAACAACGTGTTCCAGTCAAATGGCTACCCACAAAAATTTATCAAAAGTCGTTACACAGTGAGTAGTCAAAGTGAACGGCCATCAACAGTCCCTAAATGTAAGGTTGCAGTTGCCATTCAAGGGTGATGACACAGCCGAACTGTTCGCACTACGTCTGAAATCGGTAATCGAGCAGTCATACAATGCCGCCGAACCAGTCCTACTCCACAAATGCAGACAGATATCCGTCCCTCCAGTCAAACAGCCGTTATCAAGTCACGCCAAATCACACCTCCAATACATGTTCACGTGTGGGTACTCGGCCACCTATCTAGGTCGAACTCAACGGCAACTTCGACCGAGAGTGATCGAACATGTCCCACGGTGGGTGGACACCTACGTTAACCAATGGAAAGCATACAACCAAAGGTCACCAGTCAGGCAGCCGCCAGCCTTTTACATCGCACTTCATTTGCTTGACACAAAGCACCGGGTCGACCGCACAACGGCGTTCTCCGTGATCTTCTCTGCCACCAATTCACGTCTACTACAATTTGTTGAAGCGACTGCGATCCAAAGATGGAAGCCTAGTTTGTGCAAGCAAAAGGATCTATTCGTTACCCTGGCGTTGACTTGGTAAAAACATGACTTTTTCGGATCTATCACCCGTAATGTTGACTTAATATGGTTATGTTTATTATTGTATTATCTGTAGTATGCACCTGATGAGATACAGCGAAATCTATCCGGATACAAATTGTGCAACGTAACTCTGCTGTATTCTCTTCACAGTTCAAGATCTACTGTTCTGCTTGTCTATGCTTGGGACTGTCTTTGTGTAATCACGGGACAGATGCCAGGTCCCCCGGTGCGGGTTCATGTATGACTACGTCGAGCGAATAAGCATATGGACACATGAGCAGACGTGCGTGCGTAAGTCTGCGTCCAGGATAATCTGTCAGGGGTATGAACCAGTGGGTGTTTATTCATGTGAGCGTGCGCGCTTGCGTCACTAATCGCAGAACAGAAGTCGATGGTAATGCATGTGAGCCAGACGGCTTGTGAGGACAACATATCATGGGAGCAATGTCGTGTTTGAATGTGTGTGTGCGAACTCTTGAATTGATCCAGCCACTTATGCGCCAGTGATGTCCGCACGAAGCACGCACGCACCTGCGTTGTAGCTCAACCAGGTGAGGAAGCTGGATCGGGGGAAAATGTTATGGCCGCATGGTTGATAACAGACGACTACTGAACGTACAGTAGGTATAAAGAAACACACGTGAATTCGAATTCAACGTTGTGGAAATTTCAGTGTGGTTAGTGAAGAACTTTGACAGATTTTAGGTTTTGAACAAATGAATATTATATTCTTATTGATACAGGGGATTCTTAAAGCAGTATCAGTGTCCTAATCATCATTGAAAATCGTGGAAGTATATGCGTCTCAATCTTCGCCGGAAACATCAATAAAGATATCATTATGTGGGACATAAGATTGCACAAATGCGTAATCTGCTTAGGGGGTTCAGAGTTATTTTTTCGTGAACGGTTTTCAACATTTACTATGTATCGAACAAAACAGCAATAGCCTCAGATCGGGATACGAAGGCTTGAGCCAAATTTGCAACCAGTTTCTTGCCCCCGAGGCTCCAGAAATCCTCACTCGCTGCAACAGAAAAACGAAACACAGCATTCGTTCCAGTGGTCTCGACAAAGCCTCGTGTCTCTAGTTGTCTGGTCATCCACTTCCTCTTCCCCAAACCTCAGACCCCATCGAACTCTGAGACATAGTAGCGCGAGAAGCAGTCTTCGTCGAAGGTGAGACCTCGACGCGCACTTTCTTTGGTTCTCTTTCTAGACTGCCGTGGTGTGGCTTGCGTGGATGATACTGAAGACGTTCTATCTTTCTACTGCATTTTCAAACACTACTGGGGGTGTAGTAGTGAATTTGAAGGACGAGGAAAAAAGGAAAATAATTAGTAATAATAATAAAGAATACAAGAATAACACGTGGAAAAAGAGGAAAACGAGGTAAAGAAGTTCACGATTTGGAAATTGGTTGGAAGTAGCTACGATGATAGCTTCATTTAGAGTGAAAATATGCTAACTTAAGATACCAGATATAGCACACTTCATTGTATTAGGGCTCTATCTGCAACGCGATACAAGCCAACATCTGCTACATAATCGTTGTGATTCCAAAACAGGTTGAGGACCAGTTGTGCGTCAGGTCATTGTGGGCAATGTATTGCGTCGTGTTTTATGATGCCAGGGAGACAGATCCCTGCTCCCCTTTACCCAGGATCTCATCTCACTTTTTTCTTTTTCCGACCTTTGACTTTCATGCTTTTAGGCTTCCTCATTGTCCTCCGGAAATCTTCTAAAACCATAAACTTTTTGGTGTTCTAGTATCTTAACTCATTTTTCTGTCGGCTCCCGTCGTCGGGGCTCGATGGTTCCCTTTATCACATCACAGTCTGACCGCAGTTATCTAAGATAGGAGCCAAATGGAGAGTACAACACATCGGCCTTCACCCTTTTGGGTTTTGTAGGAACCTTCCGCCAGACCGAGGATCACTGCTCCATTACAGTGACATTTTTTGAGGAAGGGTAATAGGAGTAGCGTTTAGTTGCCTTGTGTTTCGATTTATACTAGTCTCTTCCCCTATGGTCGTGCATCACAAGTAGCAGCCATTGGGCAGTGTTCGCGACCATAGGCGTTTTAGTCTATAGTGGCGTCATACAAGAGCATGGAAAACAGGTGTGAAGATAGGTATACTCAATTTTCCCTGGCTAGTCTATGAAACTGGGTTTCAATTTACCTTTTGTAGGTTAGCGAGAGATGGATTTCAACATCATCCAAACCCGAGCATCACTGCACAGCCTAGATCCTTTCATTCCTGGCGAAACCCTTCTTGATTGTAGCTTCAAGCACTACGTGTCCAGTTACTCGGAGGGTCATGAGGAAGTCTGCCATTCTACACTAGGTCTTCAAACAAGCTGTCCCAGTGGACATCTAACTGTCTGTTGAAATCCGCGACCTTCTGGATCTTCACCAGGGAGGACGGAAGTGTATTGCATCGATTTAGTACTCGTTGGGAGAAGAAACTTTCCCTAACTACCGTATTGCAACGGAGTTTCACAACCTTCAGCTTGTGTCCCCTGAGCCTTTCATCTGTTTCTTGGGAGCATATGAAGTCCTCCCAAGTCCGAGAAGTCCCTCATAACCTGAATGCCTCAATGCGAACCCCCTTGCCCTCCTTCATTCCAGAGAAAACAGCTTTAGTTCTCTTAGCCTCTCTTCGTAGGGCCTGCTTCGGAGTTCAGCAAACATTCGTGTAAATCTTGTTTGCACACCTTGAAATAGTTGCCTGTCCCAAATAAGATCTGGATGCCAAGCTTGAATATCATACTTCAGAAGTGGCCTTACTTAGGTTGTGTGGAAAGGCAACAGTACCCAAGGCTTCCACGAGGCAACAGTTCTGATTAACCAAGACAGGGTATTATTGCCTCTCTTTGCGGCTTTCAAACACTTCCTCTGGGGTTTGAAATCAGCAGTCACGAACACCTTCAGATCTTTGAAAGTATCGGTCCGTTCCAAAGTCACCCTGGTATCTCCGTCCCCAAGTTCCCTCGGGTTGAAGTGAGAAATGTCCTCGGTGAGTTGCCTGCATTTGATGATGTTGAGTGGGAGCGCCCACTCTGTGCATCGCAGACCCACCTTATCGAAGTCACCCTGCAAGGCACTTTCCCTGGGATCTCTCACTATCTTAACTTCGTAGACAAATATGAAGTGTGGGCAATCCAGTGCATGAGCTAAATCGTTTACGTACAACAGAAACATGGGGGGCCCAATCACTGACCCTTGTGGGACCCCATTGGCAACCTTACCCATGCTGGGCCTGTGTCCCTACACCTCTGCGTAAAATCTTCTTTCTCAGAGGATCTCGGCTATCCAGTCACCTAGCGATAGATCGATTTCACACGCTCGGAGCTTGCGCAAGAGCGACCTATTATTTAATGAGTCGAATGCTTTCCTAAAGTCCGAGTAGTAAACCTCTTCCTTCTCGCCATCGTCAAATCTCCTAGTACCTTCATCTAGGAAGCACAGGAGGTTCGTCGTGCATGACGCGTCCTCATAAGTCCACAACGGAACACACCAACTATTCCAATCCCGGATAGATGGGCTAACATTTAGTTTCGTAGAATCCCTTCCAGGACCTTCAACACCACAGATATCAGGCTGACCGGTCTATAGTTGCAACCTTTCCCTCTAATCCCACCCCTGTGGATTGGTACCACCTGCTCCAGCTTAAATTAGGCAACACCTCTGCATCGACAAACATGCAACATAAATTGAGACCAATGAATTACGAGAACATGATTCGTTTTTTATTCTTCCCTAGTCATATTCATCAGAAACTGATTGTTTCTCCGCAAAGCATTTGGGTTTATCGCCTTTATGTTTGGAAACAGAATCCGTTTCAACCGACGCGACTGTTACTATTTCTTATCGAAAACGGAATAACATCGGGATTAGTGTTTTCTCATTATATCTTCTTTCAGCACCGTGTCATAATTCTAATTCCGTATATTTTCCGCTGTTTAAAGTATGTATAGCTCGCTACTATTGATTCTGCACGGACTATAAAATGCAACATCATAAAATGATGATAAGACTATCCTACTGTCGTGCCTACCTTCCCTTCTAGAGCAAGACAGGGTTTCTATGGAGAAGATTACATCGCAGTTCAGTGTGGGAAGTAGGTAAGTTCACGTGATCATGAGAATGCAGACCAGCATCAAAACTAGTTGGGACCAAGAAACATCAAGTCAGCGAAAAACCTTACGTTCACATCCTATTCACTTCAATGACATCAAAAAGCTGCCTACGAGTACTTTTTCATTGATCGTCCAAATTATCCGCCGGTAACAAAAATGTTACTATAGGATAGATCAATGAAGGTGGCTTATAATATAGAGTACGGTGATTTACACACCAGAAATGACTGGCTGTACAAATTCGAAAGAAGCCATATAACTCGATCAAAACTATTGAGCGGTGAGGCCAGAGAAGTTTGAAAGTGAAGAGTTTTCAAATTTGCTGGAACGTGTTCATAAGTTATGCAAAATTTGGCAATCAGAGAACAATTTGATTCTGATGGTACTGGTCCCTATTTTGGAGTCGCTCCAACCTACAGCTTAGTTGTGAAAGGTGATCCACGCAGCCATCTACGATTTTTCCATCAGACAAAGACGTGACGACTATGGAAGATGCAATGACATTAGTCTCGTAAGGGGATGTCGACGAAGAACCGATGTCTGGTTGGAACGCTGTTTCGGTGGAGAGTGAAGTTCAAGCCGCACAACTACTACGAGAATTTCACAAGAATCATGCGTGAAATTCGCATCCGAATTGGAAAACGGGACCGACCAAAATTGTTCGCTGCCGGAGGTGCTTGCTCTTGGGAGGGACTTTCAGGAAACAGAACAAAACTGGTTAGAACAAGGAGGTGAGCCAGATTTTTGGTGCTCATCGCGTTGTAAATAGGACAAGAGAAGACTTCAGTAGCAATTTATATTATCAGAAAAGAATCAGTTGGTAATTAGCTCCTGCTTTGTTATCTCCGGTATACAGCTAACTTCTTTTCTATGCTTTCTACTTTGGATATGAGGCCCTGCACAAGATCCTAGTGAGATTTTCGTAGTATTTGTGCGGCTTGAACTTCACTCTCCACCGAAACAGTGTTCCAACCAGACATCGGTTCTTCGTCGACATCCCCTTACGAGACTAATGTCATTGCATCTTCCATAGTCGTCACGTCTTTGTCTGATGGAAAAATCGTAGATGGCTGCGTGGATCACCTTTCACAACTAAGCTGTAGGTTGGAGCGACTCCAAAATAAGGACCAGTACCATCAGAATCAAATTGTTCTCTGATTGCCAAACTTTGCATAACTTAAGAACCCATTCGGAATAAGTAACAATGCATATGGATGACAGGACAAGATTCCCCGGGAAGCACGCTATCGGTTCCGCGGTAGCTGTCACTCATCAGGTATGCGTAAACGGTACTTTCATGCCCGATCATCCCAGTGCTCGTAAACTCCATGATGGGTTCTCCCATTATAGTCTCATTTGAATCGTTAGGAGTTTGCGTGGACGAAGAGTACGTTTGAAGAATCCCAAGATGATTTTTCGAGAGCTATTTCCTCCGTTAGTCAGGGCTAAATTTCAGCACGAGGACACATTGTCTCGAGTTCGATTTTTTGATATAGGTAGTATCTTAGCGAATCACCTTGTGATTCTTAAAATGGATTCTCCGTTCATGCTCTCTTTTAATGTCCCAGTTAAGGAATATTTTTACCTTCTTTTTCCTCACAGTTTTCTCTATCGCTCGAGAAGGTTGTTTAGACGGAATTCGGAATACCTCAGTACAGATAATGATTTCATTTAAACCTACCAAATGCAAATTATCTGTTCTGTCCTGAATCGGTTGTATCTTATCCATTAAAAACAGGAATCCAATTGTAGACGAACGCTCAAAGTTGAAACATGAACAGTCCATAAAAAAACCCAAGTGATCCACAGTCATACGACTCGCCGAAATATTCTTCCGGACCCTTGACATGGATATGCGATCACGTGGTATACTGTGTACCGTTACATGTGAACCAGTCAAGATGTGAGATTTTAATGTGTCCTGAAATTTGCTAATGTCTCCATGAGATAACTCTAACTTCATTTGCCATCACGTGCCCGAAAAATCGAACCACATTTCATTTTTGTTTGCCAATCTTACTGATTGTGCAAACACTATTGACATAGTCGCTTTGGCAACAGAGAATGTCATCGATATCAGGACATGTAAATGGATTTGATCTAAACAGTCCACGGATATTCCGTATGTTATTATTCACCATTTACAGAGTAGTAGGCTGCATGCAAAACATCAGAAATTCACCTAAAAATTAGGCGTCAGGCACAGACCAAACTGCTGACCACAAACGTCATGGATTCTTCCACTTAATTCGTCTATTCTTATGACGATAACTTCAAAGGTGTATATGACTAAAAGCATAAGAGATACTATCAACAAAATAGAGTTAAAGATCATTGTTCACACCTACTGTTATATAGGACTATCCGGAAATCAGGTATGAATGGATGAACACATTCTCAGCGTATAAGTTTTCGGAATTTCTAGGACCTGACGAAGGGGTTGTGTTGGCATGGTTAAGAACCACTGAAAATGAATTTGCCTGTGATTTCCAAATGTGCTCCGTAGGTTGCTTCAGACAACTTTAACTTTAATGATAGACATCAATCCGTTGTCCACAGGCTCGCAACCGTACCAGACTTATCGATTATCCACTCAAGATGTCACCTTCACTTTCATGGAGTACGCCCCGTTCCCTTCAACCATGCGCAAGCATTGAGTAAATAATCATTTCGGAACTTTGAATACGCCTCATGTGTAGTGTAAATAAAAATGTAAAAGGAAGAAGAATCACCTTGTGATTCTGCAAATGGACCCTCCGTCCGTGCTGGCTCCATGACATTCAAATAAGATTACGGCTGTAAACCAACTTTGGAGTTCTCAAGTATAGCGATAATTAGGCGGAGTACCGGGTACGCATACCTGATGAGCGGCAAAAATTGCGAAATCAGCCGTGTCCTTCTGGGGGAATTTTTTTCCTTTATCCAGATACAGTATCATACTATTCATATTGTAAATCCATACTTGGGACCAGGTGTCCTTGTTCTGCAGTTCATCCATGTTAACCGATGAAATAACCTCGGAACAATAATCGTGTGATTTTATAAATGAACTCCTTGACCATGCACTCCCCACACCATCCAGATGAAATCACACCTGGGAAGCATAGCCATATTCCCTACAAAAATGTGATTGCCATCTTAAGCAAGAAGGGTTCCAATAGGAGGCAGAGATTTTTAAAAAATTAACCAGAACTAATCAAGGTTATTGTCTTTTGAAACTTTTAATCTCTGGTGATTTCCGAGGTCACTCGCAGGTCGTTCATTATTCGCATTCAACTGATTTTGGTTGGCAATTTCCGAACATTTGCACTACTAAGTTCTTCTGAACCAGCTTTGCTTTCATCTTCAAATCAACCAGGTAAATGCTGTTATTTTATTATTTTATTTTATTCACTTCTTTTTTTGTCTTAAAAATGGTACAACCCTTTAGGAGGGGGATAAAGGCCAATTTAAGTCTATCAAATGGGAAAAGTAGGATTAAACTTAGATTGTTTTTGGGCGATACATCATCATACACTATCGACGCTTGACTTGCCAATGAAAACCTTGGAAGCACAGTGTTCAACGGCCTTGACTCCACTTCAGGAGGGTCGGATTTCTATGTATGCTACTGACACGGTAGCAGTAGCTACATCTTAACTCTCGTCGAAAAAATGCATCGAATTGGCCGATTGAGATAATGATGACAGATACCGAGATTTGCTAATTAAGTTTCAAGGATGTTTCATTTTACCTAGGAGTGATTGCACAAACCCGACGACGTACAAAGAGCTATTCTATCCTTTTAAATGATTATTTATGGGCCTCGCATTTCTACAACGGGTCTTGAATCGGCCGTGTATGACTGTAAGTCTGATATGTTAGCACTAGGCGATCCAGGCCGGCTTTCAACAATCTGTCTCCCGTTAACCCAACTCGTCATTGTTCTCACGCATTTTATATTGTTTGGTACCTATTCAGTTGGTGCAGAAGCACTACAAACAATCTTATCTGATTACCTGTGTTGCTTTAGTTTGCTTTAGAATGTACCTGGAATTCGAATCAAAAAATGTCAAACTTCCTCGTTAAATGTATCGCAATCCTTCTACATAACTGGCACCTTTCCAACATTATTTGTCTGAAGGGAACCACTGAATAACCACTTCATGGGTTTTCCATCTTCTGAACTTACTCGAAAAACACTATATTCTTTGTACTTCGTCTGTTATTGGAACAATCTAGAGTGAGTTTGAAAACGAATTGCAAGTGGCATTATTCTGTGTGTATATGCATGAGTCCGCAGTGCTAAACCCGTGATAACAACAGCTCAATTTTGCCGGTTTAAAAGAACAGCGGAGACGTAAAGACTGCTATCCATCTCATGGATCCAGATGAATCACAAAATGATGCACAGAATAAGACTGATTATATTTGATAGTAAGTAGTATGTAAACGTGCTTCCAGTTCGTTGAGGCCATCAAAGAAATGAACGTCCAACAGAAGCAGATGTTTTCATTAGACGTGAAACCTCGGTTCACCAATGTACCCCTCGTAGAAACGGTGAACTTCGTTTGCGCGTTCATTGAACAAGAAGATATATCTGTACAAATTCCGACAGATCACCTAAAAGGATTGCTGTTGAGGTGCACACTTAATATACCACTCCTATTCAATGGCACACGCTGCAGACAAAAAGATGGTGTCGCAATGGAATTCCCCTTGGGCCCACTTTTGGCTGATTATTTTCATGGCCAAAATGTAAGCCCGTGAATTGAATGCAACTTTGGAGGTTTTAACTCATTATTACCGTTATGTAGATGACATATTTTGTGTTGGTGAGCGGAATTTGAACGTGGGAGAAGTGATAAGACTATTCAACGCTGCACACCCAGCCATAAAGTTTTCGGTTGAGACAGAAGTTGGGAATCATCTCCCATTTTTGGACATTGATTTAGGAAGACGTCCGGACGGCTCTATCCGAAGGGGAGTTCACAGGAGAACAACATGGACCGGGCGATATACAAACTTCCACAGCTTTGTTCCAGTCGACCAGCAGTGAAACTTAATAAGATGCTTAGTATCCCGAGCTACACGTATCTGCTCGGATGATACACTAGAGGCTGAGTTGAGAACGACTTGTTGGATCCTGTCTGAAAACGGCTACCCCGACAGATTCATTGAACGTAATATAAAATATCGAACACAGCCAGAAAGGATATCACAGGTGGAAAAGAAAACCTTGTTCCTCAAACTCCCTTACAAGGAGGATGCGGTTGCCGAGAGAGCAAGCAGGGTTTTATCTGCCACATGTAAAACCACTTTCAACTCTGCCAAGCTCAGATGCTTATCTCGACATCGACCATCATAAAGTGCGAGAACAAGGATAAATTGCCTTTGTTGAACTCTTCAATGATTATTTGTAAATTCAAGTGCACCTGTGGTGCCACTTATGTGGGTCGAACGACAAGGCATTTATCTAAACGCATTAAAGAGCATCAACCACGTTGGCTTCAACATGGAGGAAGAGGAACTGTATAAAGCTCCATTCTCGTTCATCTGTTAGCCATAGGCCACAAGGCTGATCCAGCTACGTTATTCAGTGTCCTATACAGGGTTCAACCGAACGAGTCGAAATCAGTCAGATATAGAACACTAGCGACGGCTGAGGCAATCAGTATCCGGCTACCAGGGCCCAAGCTTTGTTCACAAAAGAGGCTGGTACAAGCACTTGAACTTCCGTGGCCGAAGGTCGATGAAGTCATGCTCGAATGTGATGCCGATCCAGGCCTCTGACGAAGACACATAATTTTACCATGTCCCCTGTTCACCTACCGATTAGTCGGCTAACCAATCGAGTGACTGACGGACTGATTGACTAACTGATTGAATTTGTCCTTTTTCTTCCCGTATTTTGTTTCATTTAAGTTTGATTGTAATTGGCTTGAGAATGAAATCATCGAAAACATATGTTCGCCTATGCCTTGCTTTCTGATATATATATATCAGATTTACATAATCCCACACAAGAAACTATCTTTAAGAATTTTAGTAAAACCGACACTTGTTAAGTAATTTTACAGACGTATCGGCTCGGGGATGGGCTTCTTGTATATGGGAATAATTGTACCGACATTGATTTGCACATGACCACTGAATTTTGCAAACGATGAATTCCGACGTGACGTGGTCCACAACTTGGTCTGTTATATTGGGACGCATTGCCTTTGGCATTCAAACTTCTTCGAAAGACCTTTTTTTCAATACAGTGGAACCGGGATCCGTTTGGAGCTTGTCCAAAAGAGATGCATCAAATGATGGGTTATTTATAGGCTTGTGGTATTTGATTGTAAGCCGATCTTGAGCACAGGTATCCACGGTGACTGAAACGTTGACCGGAAATCAACATATTAGACCTATTTTAAACCTGGAAGACAATTCCTGCAACTAGCTCTATCAGTAAAATATCCACGTATTTGTGGGAACCAGTAATAAAGGCTAATTTGTGAGGTTCTGGGAAGGTGATTGGACAATTAGTATGAAAAATAATCTCGTTTATGTGAAAACGGATAATATCGTCATGACTTTGGAGAATTGTAAACTATCCCAGTAGAGTTAGGCAGAAAAGACTGGGTATTTGAACTCCCTCGAAACGGTCACCAAAACCAGCTTCAGCAGCGTAATTCAGGGTTGGAATAACTTACCACTCGGTTCCAATAAGTGATGATTTTGGTGGTAATTCTTCCCCAAGGCCAAACTAGACAAATCGATCCCTAACTAGAACACTAGGTCTGAATATTTGTATGCGTAAACAGCGTACTTTATATCACCGTTCAATTGTATTTTTCATCCATTTGGAGTCGGTTTCGTAGAAAATGTAAATGCGTTCCTTCGTAAAACAGCCGTGCTTTTCATCGCAGTTTTTGAGAAGTTATTCCAATGAGAATGCAAGTACCATACATCTACGTAATCAAGTTAGATTCGATCGTGGTAGGATGAACGACAAATCCCGCTAGTCCAACTCGTTTAGACTGCAACCAGAAACGCGGCGATGAAATACCCGCTGCTCTTTTTTACCTACGAAGCCCGCTTTGCGATTCACATCTACCTATTTACGTCACTCCAAACATACAGCAGTATCGTAAGCCATGATTTCGTCTATTTTAACGAGTTTTCATCGATCAACTAGGAAACGCTGCATCAGTGATTGAAAGACATGGACAATGACGTCTGTATTTTAACTTATCTGAGAATAAAATGAAATAAATTGCAGCTGGAACATAACACGAAATCCCAAATTCGTCAGATTGAAATTCGTCCCCTATCGCCTCTCCCGTCAACATATAAACTGAGCAAGATATCACGAAATCAAGAAAATCGTCTTCTTCTGGATCATGCGTGGAATATTTGAACAACTTTTATATATGTTCAAGTGAAATCAAGCTTGAAAGAGACCGTCCAACACAGGAAATTAACTGAAACATTGAACAGAATATCCAGTATGTTGATTAGAGTATAAATTAAATACATAGGCAACGATATCTTGCTCAGTTTATAAATTGACGGGAGAGGCGATAGGGGACGAATTTCAATCTGACGAATTCGGGATTTCGTGTTTTGTTCCAGCTGCAATTTGTTTCGTTTTATTCTCAGATAGGTTAAAATACAGACGTCATTGTCCTTGTCTTTCAATCACTTATGCAGCGTTTCCTGCATCAGTGCATTGCTCCGGAGTCCTAACAAGGATGAAACTGATGTTCAATGCTCTGAACGCCCACACTGTATGAAGTCGTATTTTGCAAAAAAAATCTAATCTATTACTCAGATTCATATAATTGTCAAGTTTTGTAAGATAAGTGAATCATCATGCAGTGTAGACGTTCAAACCATTGAAAACCATGAAAGTATAGAAGACGTTCGAGAGCGGCTGGCGAACGTGTCTCCTATCGGGTTTAGCGGCGAAATACCAACGATATCCCCTCTATCGGACGAATAGAGAAGACGCAAGTCGGTTTGCAGATGCGAGGTGTATTCTATATATCGTGGCACCGAAACAGTGCCGATACGAGAGATACACCGAACGGAAAACGGAACGAAACGCGACGGCTGTGCAGAAAGCGAACCGCGAGCAAACGACCGAAAGTGAAAGTGATTTAAAACGAGGTCGACGGAAACCTCGGAAAAGTCAGTCCAGTAAGACGTACGCAACCGGAGAACACTGAGGTCAATGTCAAACGTCAGAAAAGATCGTGGAGAAAATAGATCCAAAATGGTGTCCAGAAAATAATCATTTTCTCAAAACGATCGAGGTCACTACAGTAGCCCCCAGCTAGAAAGCAAGGTAAGCTTTCGAAAAATGTCAAGGAGGAGAAGGTATCTAAACAATATTCGTGCGCGTGAATGCGTACAACATACGTGAATGTAGCTGTGCTGTAGGATGCTGACGGGTAGAATCCGTGGTATGCCGGAACCGTAGGATGATGGTCGAGCGTAAGCCAGATTCGTTGCCAATGACATCGGTTGCGTGAATCGTCATCCAGGTAAGCCACACCAATAAAGTCCAGCGTCGGGTAACCGTTAACCAATATGATATCCGGAAGCCAAATCGGTAAGTTCGTCAATGACAAGGAACGAGAACGACAGGGCCGATCCAGAACGCAAACGTTGGTGCCAAAATTCTCCAGATTTCGTGGGACCAGCGAAGCGTACCATATGGCGAGGCTCCATGAAACGAAAAGAAACGAAAAACTGGTGTAGCAGCCGCAATGGACTTGACTAGAATACAGTAATAACCAATGGCGAGGCTCCATGAAACGAAAAGAAACGAAAAACTGGTGTAGCAGCCGCAATGGATTTGACTAGAATACAGTAATAACTAATGGGATATGTTAAATCGTGTCGAAACGATAAACACGAAAGTTATTACTGCGAAGTGCAATGGTTAAGATCGTGTTTGACCTAGTCGCGAAAACGTGCTGGGCAAACGATCTTCCGACAGGAAGGTGAGACGGGAGCCTCATTCACGGACAGGTGAGTAAGCGTGCTCTGCTGACTTGAACGTGAGACAGTATTCTCATTCGAGGACGTAGCAGGGCCAACTGACTGTTGACTTGAACGTGAGACGATAGCTTCATTCGAAGCCGTAGCAGGCAACGCTAACTGCAGACCTTGACGTGACACGGAAGTGTCGTCAACAGGTAGTGCAGGGTTAACATCGAATCTCATGTCAGCGGGCGTCACGCTGTCATCAACGTACGCGGCTTTGAGACGATCGATGCTAACGGTATCAACGCGACCGTGTCGATCAACCTTAAAGGTCTTATCGTGACGAGAAATCACGCGAAATGGACCTTCGTAAGGCTGTTGTAATGGTTTCCGTACCGAATCAACACGAATGAATACATGCGAACAAGTTTCGAGTTCGGTCGGAACAAAAACCTGTCGTCGCTCTATTCGAGTCTGCGCCGGAGCGAGATTTTGCATGCACGTAGACAAACGGTGAACGTAAGTCTGTACGGCAAATGAGTCTGTACTCCGTGGCGTAAAGAATTCCCCAGACAGTCGTAATGTCGTGCCGTAGGCAAGTTCTGCGGCGGAACATTGAATATCTGCCTTTATGCAAGTCCCGATACCAAGCAGAACTAGCGGTAACGTTTCGTACCAGTCGGGGCTCTCGTGTGCTCTAAGAGCCGCTTTCAGTTGGCGATGAAAAAGTTCGACTAAACCATTCGATGCCGGATGGTACGCGGTCGTGCGAATGCGTTCCGTACCCAGCATGTGAGTTAATGAAGAGAATAGTCCGGACTCAAATTGTTGCCCTCGATCGGTAGTGATTGTGGAAGGACAACCATATGAAGCTATCCATCGTCCTACCAGATGTCGAGCCACTGATTCGGCCGTGACGACAGAGATGGGAATAGCCTCGGGCCACCTCGTAAATCTATCGATGCACGTTAGTAAATAGGTATACCCGTGTGATGGGGTCAATGGACCCACAATGTCTACGTGGATTGACATTGTATACACTGTTTTTCCCACATACGAACATCTCTATTCATGGACGGCCAGACGTATCGTGCAGCTACTAATCGGAGACTGGCTGCGATGCCTGGATGTGATAGTCCATGCAGGGTATCGAACACGAGACGCCGATATATATAGGGTACGACTGGTCGAGGTATACCAGTAGACATGTCGCAGAGTATAGTCCCAGCACTGGTGGCCAGAGGTATGGACTGACACTGGCGACGATGACTGAGCTGCTTCCATACATGAAGAATCCTGTGCCTGTGCTGCAGCCATGGCAGGGAGGTCTAAAACCGGAGATTTAATAGCACTAAACGGAATACGCTACAAAGCATCTGCAACGCAGTTCGACTCACCTTTACCGTGTCGTAGGTCAGTCATGAACTGTGAAATATAGTCTAAATGTCTGACTTCTCGTGGGGAGTAACGGTCAGACTTAGTATGCAATGCATACGTCAAAGGCTTATGGTCTGTAAAGAGGATGAAATATCGACCCTCGACTGCACAGCGGAAGTGTTTAACGGCGTTATATGCAGCCAGCAATTCGCGACCAAAAGCACTATATTTTGTTTCCGTGGGACTGAAGCGTCGAGAGAAAAACTCTAATGGCTGCCACATCCCAGAAACAGACTATTGCAGGACCGTTTCGATGGCAAAGTCGGATGCATCCACCGCTATGCTTAGCGTGGCGGACGGAACTGGGTGCATTAGGAGCGTGTTCTGAGCTAATGTCGCTTTAATCTCTGAGAACGCTACTCGTGCGGCATCCGTAAGCGACAGCTTAAGTAGATTGCCACGAAGTAGGTCAGTTAGTGGAAGAAAACGTCAAGCAGCGTGGGGTATGAAACGACGATAAAAGTTAACTAACCCCAAAAAAACCTAAAGCTCCTTGATTGAGGACGGTACGGCGTAATCTAGAATAGCGCGCACTTTCTCCTCGCAAGGCTTAATACCCTCTCGAGTGATCTTGTGGCCGAGGAACACAAGTTCCGGTTTGCCAAGTTCACATTTATCAGGATTAACTACTATTCGATGTTCGGACAAACGTTGAAATAGTAGCGTTAAATGTTGGAAATGTTCATCTACGCTCGACGATGCGATTAGCAAGTCATCGATATAGACGTGAACAAATTCCAAGTCTCGTGTAATGCTATCGATAAACCTCTGGAATGTCTGAGCAGCATTTCGCAAACCAAAAGGCATACGTAGGAACTCAAACAAACCAAAGGGAGTTGTGACAGCGGTTTTCTCGACATCTTCAGCGGCGACTGGGATCTGGTGATAGGCTCGCACCAAATCAATCTTATAAAATACAGTCGTGCTGTGAAGTGATGTCGTGATGTCGTGTATGTGGGGTATCGGATAACTATCGTAACGGGTAACCGAATTTAGTGCGCGATAGTCGCCACATGGTCGCCAGCTAACGCCATCATTCTTAAGAACTATGTGCAGAGGTGAGGCCCATGGACTGTGAGAAGGACGAACAATACCTTCAGAAAGTAAAGTGTCAAACTCACGTTTGGCGAAAGCCAATTTGTCCGGTGCCAGTCGGCGAGGTCGTGCCGTGACTGGTGGTCCGTTAGTGACAATGTGGTGTGCCACACGATCGGTCACTGTCTCTATCTCCTCAAATGGTTTAGTCAATATGGGGAATTTAATAAAAAAAGACTGAAAATCGTGCGGAATGTTAGAAAAAAATCCTGTGATTCGGTGTGCATCTGTTCGAGCTGCAATACCCGTAAATTTAATGTCTGTCGAAGGATCGATAAGCTGCAGCCTACGTGAATCAACAAGTAATTCATATTGCTGCAGAAAATCGATTCCCAGTATGCCTGTGGGAACATCCGCAAGGATGAACGTCCACAGATACCGTCGTAGAGGTCCCAGGTTGACCGCAAGCTGTCTCGTGCCGTAGGTAGGAATGGAGGAACCATTCGCCGCGGACAGCCGAAGCAAAGAAGCTCGTGACTTGTCTTTACCAACCGGCAAGACAGAAACTTGGGCCCCAGTATCGACTAGGAACCTAGCGTTAGTGCACAAATCATGCACGTAAAATAAACGGCCAACCTGAGACTGATTGCCGGCAAGTACGACCGCTTATACTCGCCGGCAGTGGCGTTTCCCGCCGCGTATGAACACGGCTGTCTGCACCTACGGGCGGCTGGTCCGAAAACGCGGTGAAACCAACAAAAGCCGCTGGTAGGATAATCTGGTTTGGACGAGGCAGGTGAGGCGGATTCACGGCAGACGTGGGCGGTGGCGGGCGCCCGTCCGTGCCGTTGTTTACGTGGGCTACTGCGATGAGTCGGTATTTTAACTCTGTCCTTGAAGGACAGGCGGCGCTGGATGGATCGAGAGTGCCGAGGCCTATCCGGTGATTCATCCAGGTCAACACCCCTAGGATTGCGCGATGTCGTGGCAATGAGGGGATTAGCCCCACTGCCGACACGTGCGACAATCTTGTCAGCCACGGCGGCTGTTCGTTCCAAGGACGAGTCCTCGAGGAGAGCAGTAACGGTGGTCTGAACATGGAAGAGTAGAGAGTCCAACCACAGTTCCTCAACTATCTCCGAATCCTTATCGGCGGGCCCTGCCAGGGACCAGAGATGAGCTAGGTGGCGGCTGGGTTTAGTATCCCCTATGGGGTGCCGTGCCTGTAGCTGACGTAACCGTTCCTCCCGAGAAGGAAGGAAATGTTGCAGTATGGCCTCCTTAAACCGATCGTACGGCTGCAATTGAGGATTTAATACTAAATCCCTCACCGAGGCGATAACATCACCTGGGATTGCCTCTAAGGCATAGGAAAATCGTTGGCGTTGGCCAATGATCCTACGTGCCTCAAATTGCAGCTCTAAGGCTGCAAACCAAACCTCAGGAGCATGTGGGATAAACGCCACAGGTTTAAAAGCAACCGCAGACAGAGTGAGATCTGTGTCGAGCTGCACCTTATCCTCTGCCATGGTTACGTTGCGATAATATATCATAAAAAAATATATATATCGTGCAACGAAAGGAGGACGTGAAACAGCGAAAAAGCACAGACTCACCGGGCGGGCGAATAATCCAGGAAGGTTTGGAAGTTTCGGGCTCACCAATATAGAAGACGTTCGAGAGCGGCTGGCGAACGTGTCTCCTATCGGGTTTAGCGGCGAAATACCAACGATATCCCCTCTATCGGACGAATAGAGAAGACGCAAGTCGGTTTGCAGATGCGAGGTGTATTCTATATATCGTGGCACCGAAACAGTGCCGATACGAGAGATACACCGAACGGAAAACGGAACGAAACGCGACGGCTGTGCAGAAAGCGAACCGCGAGCAAACGACCGAAAGTGAAAGTGATTTAAAACGAGGTCGACGGAAACCTCGGAAAAGTCAGTCCAGTAAGACGTACGCAACCGGAGAACACTGAGGTCAATGTCAAACGTCAGAAAAGATCGTGGAGAAAATAGATCCAAAATGGTGTCCAGAAAATAATCATTTTCTCAAAACGATCGAGGTCACTACAAAAGCATTGTGCAGCTGTTTCGTCCTTGTTAAGAGTCAACATCAGTGATCATCCACCGAGCCCAAACTGAAGCTCGAACCCAGAATAAACGGTTGTGAATAGGACCCCTCAACCAAAAGGCTATTCGGGTTGGCTCTTAGTGGTTTATTGAACTTGTACACTAAATGGTTGTTGTCTTCGCGGTACTTGGGCCCCTACTGGGAAGCTATCCAACACAAGGGTCACTCGCTGTACGGGAAATATTCTACTAACGTTCAAAGTCAGTGTCGGAAGGACCCGATATAATGTACTCTATAAATTCAATAAATATAAAGAACTAGCCCGGACAGCTTTGGGGTTGAGTTATTCTTCTCATAATCGTCCCTCCAGGGTTCGAGTTTCAGTTTGGGGCTCGATGGATGTTCACCGATGATAACCGTTAACAAAGATGAAACAGCTGTACAGTCCTTCCATGGTTTTCAATGATTTGAACTGTTACACTGCATAATGAATCACATTATGAATAGAGATGTCCATATGAACAGGGGATGCCGCCAACGGTGTATAAACACCGAAATTCTTGAATGCACCTTCTGAATTTACTCCTTAGCCGCTGTCCAGTCGAGATTTGCAAGAATTCAGCAACTGAATCCATGACACGCCTGGACAGCGAAATTCAAAACTGCGGTCTGGTCACCTGTAGGTAGGTCGTCAAGCAACCAAAAAATGCGGTACCTTGTACAGCAGCTGACTTTTCGAGTAAATTCACCTCGGTATTTCCACACACATTTGAAACGGAATTCAAACCTGGCAGGCTTTCAAGTATTTCTACCGATTCTTCGCCCTTTCGTAGATATCCGTTTACTAGGTAAAGTGAGTATTCCCAGCAGTCTGAGGACATCAGGCCTTATGAATTCCACGGCTGAATATCCACTCTTCGGGGTGCACAAAGCAATTACCTGACTTGACGGTGGAAATGTGCACCGATATTTCTCAGTTTTGTTGACATTGATTGAGTCCGTTCATTCAACCATTAACCTTTCACTTGTGTTCTGGTTTCAGCTGCTACCTCGCAACATCGTCCAATTCAGAGCAGAATGATTAGAAGCATAAGGTGAAGAAAGTCTACAACAAGAAAGTGACCATAGTAAGGGCAAAATGTGTTTGCAGTTGACACTATGATAACCAGCGGCTGTCGTGAATGAATGAACTACGTGACTCAACCTGTCAATGTGCGTGCACACATATTTTGTGTCTGTGTGTGTGTGTGTATGTCGTAAATTGAGGTTTGGGAAGGCTCTACTCATCTTCCCTTTCTTGGCCATTTCGATCTGCCACAAACAGACACAGACGCTGACTTGGCCCCCTTGTCGCACACACAGACTCAGTAATGAAACCCACGACTCAGTCAGGCTTACGTCATCATGCGCGAAGTGACGAACGCCCAGTGTATCCGAGAAACCGGTGATTTAAAGTCTCATCGGGTCTTCACATGATGATCCCAATTTTCACTTGGCCAAACTAACGAGCTAGGCTGAGCTGTGTTCACCACGGTCATTGGTGGTCTCATGAATAGTGCTTTCGGCGTAACGCCAGCGTAATGTCAGTCTGTGTGTGAACCATCGTTTCTGAGACGTACCGCCACGGATTGACATAAGAAACTGATAGTTGCGGCGTTTGTATTTGTACGTGCATGTATGCGCGTGTGCATGTGCGGTATGACTACAACTCAGACAGCGGAGAGATAGTCTAGGGATAGCCGCATGAACCCAGTCTGGAAGAGTTCCATTCACCGGAAAGCGTACGTATATGGCTAGAAGACCAGTTACGCTTGAACGTGAGTGTGCAGTAGCCTAACATTGACTGGTGCAGCAGATTTGCTAATGTGGACGGGGTCGCTGACTGAACGGTACACGGAGAATAAAGGGAAAATTTATAAGGTGTGACCCATTAACACTGCAGGGATCGTAAAACATAGTGTTACTGGTCTGGAGACGACGGTTGAGAAGCGACATGGTGATCCTTTTAGGACAGCGGAATAACGACAGCGTCAAGCCAGAGTAAACGTAAACAGAATATATCCATCTCCTGTCATGTAGTCTGCGAAAAAAATTCGGGATCAACTTAATTCGGTCGAAATCCTGAAATACAGTCGGACTCCAGTTTATACAACTGATACTACCCTCAACAGCCAAACACATACATCAGACACTATTGTTTGGCGAGAGAGAATTGTATCAGTAGCACAAACTAGAATTCGACTATATGTCAAGATGTCGACCGATTTGAGTTGATCCCGATTTTTTGGACAGGCTGTACAAGCACTATGATAACCATTGTTTGTTATGATTAACACTTAATGACCACGGGGACCGAAGCTTGAGAAACGTCTGTGGGTGGTTTTGGAGCACTTAATCGCGTGCATTCATTCAGTCGTGTACGCTCGCCTCGATGCCAAGCGGTGATTGCTTGATCATGTACGGTGGTGATAACCTTGATCAATCGTAACTTACGTCGTGCGTGGATCACAAGATTAAAAAAAGTATCACCATGTCTTTCTAAAGGTAGAGTCACTGCATCACTATATAGATTTTATGAGTGTTTGTGTGGACACAACACAGGACGGGGATTCAGCAATGACCACCTACTACAACAGAAAACAATGTAGGTCTGCATTGGAAAACAACATACTGGTCTTCTGAAGGGTCATAGAACAATTGGTCGATATTCTTGAAGACCTACACAGCCCGGTCGTCCTTTCCACTATTTAATGATCTAATTCTACCAGTGACCATTTTCTCCTGATAGTGAAACTAAGATTAGATTCATCATCTACCCACGAAACATACGTATAGCCAAAACAGATTAACTTCTAAACCAAGAATACATCCCTGTTTGATAGATCGCTCACAAATGTTGTTTCATGGTCCTCTTCCATTCATTATTCATTCTATAGCTGTTAGTCTCATTACCAGCACCTCGTCACCTCTGTTGTACTGTGGAAACTATTCTCGTCCAATGGCAGGTTAGGCTCATCCCATATGAAGCGTTGAGGCTGAAACATTGCACCGCAAGTCCCATGATACTGAAAGCAAAATAAATGGTGCATGGCACATAATGGGACAAGTAAGTGACGGTAGTAAAGTTGACCGGGCCAGTTGTTCCTATATCTGAGTATAATTTCGATGCAGCAGGAGTACTTGAGCACATAAGTTAAGAGTATTAGAATGCACGATTTATTCTGGAGGACTCCACGGCATCGTTACTAGTGCAAACTCCAGTCAAGATGATTACTTTTATCCTTCAAATATCTTCCAGGTAGTCAGCTTGCACTTGTGTCATAGATGCCAAAATAACATAATCCAGGATATTTTCACCAAACAAAAGTTGATCACGTAAATATGTTAACGCATGGCGGAAACCCATCTCGACCACTGACTTAATCACACATCATCTTTATTATTAGAAGGAACATATCACTTACGCACCCGTCGTTTAAGGTTAGTTTGGAGCCTAGGGTCACTAATCCACATTAAATTTCGGTCAATTTTCCCAATTTGCTTGGTGGTATTTGCATTATTTTGCCTGTTAACAAGCCTTTGGGTAGCAAGTTGCGGAACTCGACCTCCCCGGATGTACTCAGTATTTTTGTCTGCACTGAACATTGTTTCCACGGTTTTAATTGTTGGCTTGATACTTCACGATGAACATTGCTACATGTGAATCGAATCTCCTACCTACGTTCACAATGCTCCACCCTTGTTGGGAACCATCCGAGTGCACATCCACCGATCCTTCACGGGCGCTCCAACCTAAGGCGATCCAGAATATCCGGGCTGGCTCTCAACGGTTTGCTTATCATTAACACTACATGATATAGCTGGTTTTTTAGCATCATAACAGCCTATCATCCCCATAGCAGTTGTGTCACCACGAGTTGTCTTGTGGTAGGGTGTTTCAATCCACACTGTTGGTCTGCTACATTGAAATTCACCACCGATTTTTTTCCGCGGCACACTTTCTACCCGGCTGTAACCTTGTGGGTTCAGTAAATTCTTTCCATATTTTGCAAGAACATCCTAGTACGAAATATCAACAATATCTAGAATTCTTCCCGTTCTACAGGGAAGTACACTATTATCTATTGTCTGTTCTCGGCATGGTTCGAAATGCACGACACGCACGAACAGTCTCAGCCTATAATTTATAAGAGTAAAATGACGGATTTACGGCTAGCAAGGGTGAAACAACCTGTCCATTGGTATGTAGCATGAACAGGTTTTCGGGTAAAAGATGTACAGATGTGAATGAACCCTCGTGTGACCACATGCGCTTCCTCTGGCGGCAAAATTAATGTCGAGTATACTGGAAAACACCAAAAGCCATAACGCACCATCAACTATGGCAGTCACCATCCCTTTTCTAAACGTGACTAACGCTTGATCGTGGTCAAAACCAGGAGTCCCCTGAGTTTGAGAGAAGTCGGGTACTTGGATAGTCCAAAATATCACTGACTATGAGTTACGGATTTTGGAGAGTTCCAAACGGAATGGGACCTACCTTTCTAAAGTGGCGAGCATCATAGACAGACTGTAGGCTGAAGCACTTCAAGTCTGTCTTGATGATATTGATCTCTATATTAAGCCAACCCTCGAGATGGAAAATCCCCGGTTGGATTCAAAACGATTATGGTTTTGCGTTAACAGCCCTCCTGAAGAATTCGATCTGGTCAAGAATCAGTCGTGACTCGCCTAACAATGTCACACGCCAAGCGATCAAAAGCCGTTGAACAACACCTATTTTTAAAAGTAATGAATGTCATACGCCATCTATAGACCGCAGATACAAGCTGCTCAGTACCCGCTTACTTGTCCAGCCGACACCATAAACGAACAGCTGCAGTGGTAGTGGGCAACCTCGTCATAGTTCACGTGATTGCGGGTTTCCGCGAACGTATGAATGGACGAATGGTATGCTCTCATGGTCCTCACGAGTTTATTGGGAATAGCATCGGACATCAGAGATTTCGGTCGGTCAAATAGAAAGCAGAGCCGATGGTGAATAAAAGGCAACCGTTGGTTGCTACAACCTGTAAATATGCTCTAATATTTGTCCCAGCAAAGAAAAAATTGGTCAATGCAGCATCTACAACAGCGGAACATCTCTGGTCCGGCTGGATGCAACCGCCTCTCGCGAAGCGATCACGTAGAAGTGGGGAGATCTTCGCTGTAATCTTAATCAGGCTAATTTATCTTTACCTATACGCAACTAGATCCTGCGAGCAGATGAGTCACCTTCATGGACATCGCGAACGGCACCCTTCCAGGAGCGACGGTCGGAAGCGAGATATGACCACAGGGAAATCCAGTTCCGCTTCCAGTTGCGAACGCCGTAGACCCACTGTAGTCGCAATTACTCAGAGTCCGATTCCACATATTGATCCATGTTTTCAGCTTTGTCTTCCAAGGTGACGGCTTTATCTTGGACATGGGGCAGGAGAGGCGGTGTTTTGAAATCTCTGTATTTGGGCATCGTAGGACATGTTCATACCGCTGCAATCGTTGACGACGAAGGAACAGCAACAGCCCTTCAAATTCAAAGCAGCGTCGTCTGATTGCATCCCTAGAAAGCATATCGGGTCAAGCCACTCTCAGGATACGTCGTAGACACTAATGGTCAAACATTTACGGTTTCCTGACTGCTACGACACGCGGTGACAACGTTTCGCAGCCGTAATTCAGTACTGGGTGGAGAGCGGCTCGGAAGACGCAAGCTCTGGTCCTGATACTAATTTCGTTAAGCAGTCAGTTCATTGCCAAGCTGAAAGAACGTTCTTGTGGCGTCTTCATCGCGTAATTTGACTCCGCCGTTTAGGAGGATCATACAGTCCAGATACGTAAGTGCCGGGAAATGATCGATTTGTTTGCCGTTGTTGTATATCGGTTGTATGGACTGCGTAGCACAGGTCGAGATCATAATCTTCGAAGGGATCTACGCGGTTCAGAACAGGCTGTAAGGCAATCAGGTTGTCTCCAAGGATGACGATACCATCCACATATCCCAGAATTACGACAAAAGCATCGATGTCCAGCTGGATATCAGAGTGATTTGTGAGCGTCCGATGCATTTTTAATCAGTGTAATCGAACGGCACTGGCAACAAGGGACAGTCTTGTCTAACACCAAAACAGAGAAATCATTGGATTTTTCTCCGTAAACGCGTATTTTCGGACGTGCATGGGACTAATGCTTTGATAGTTCATATAAAGTTGTTCACCTGAAATTAGTAGCGGAACAGACGTGCTTCAATCGGTCGGGGATACTTCAGTTTCCATGAGGCAGAATAGCGTATTAAGGTTGCCAAACAGCGGTCACAGCTAGGTCTTGTAGACTTCTGGTGAAATGCGCTCTTCGGATATTATTATTTCATCCAACCAGTTATAAATTATTGTCCGCAAAATCGATAACCGGTGAACAAAGTTCTTGGTCAAAAATAATGAAGTGGTCACAAACAGAACACACCAAGCAGCGTTGATGTGAAGCTGAGCATGATGCTTATAACCCTTTTTCTATCAATCTTAGGCGGGACACTTCCGTGATCCGACCCACAGACAAGCCACTTGACGTATAATACAGTACGTGAGGGAAAATGATATAGTCTGATCGGTGGCGGTCAACAGAATGTGAAAATTCAAAACTATATTTTCCAAGTAAATAGGAACTATTTAATGAATTATCAGCAACAAAAAATCCAACCTCATGAGGCGGTGTATCAGTTCACGCCTGTGTATTCGACATTCGTGAAACAGCTAAATCGACGACTGGAGACAAATTGTGGGGGCGAATAACTAAGTCAAGTGTGCCATATCACACGGCTAGTGGTGACAAAATCAACAAACTACAAATGGAATACAACGCTAAGCAGCAAATCACGTGTATATATTGAGCAGTGGTGTATAATCTGTACAAGGTTGTAAAATGCTACAAATAAATAGGGAAGGTAATCCGTGAGCAAGAGACCGAGGTAAGCACTTCGAAAAAAATTGAACAGAAACGCATCTCCAAGGCATCGCATGTAGTCTGTGACTTAACCGGTGTGGGAGGGGGCAAAGAACCAAAGATACATAGAATTGACAGTGTATGGCAGTCTCCACAAGGTTGCACGCATTTTATGCATGCATTAAATCAGTGGCGTATTCAAAGAGAAAATACTGAGGGTAAAATTTTACAGGAAAGAGCAGAGCCATCAAAAGTATGGTACCGCCACAATTTACATCGGGCAGCCCAAAATATCACAAAGTCGTCCAATTTTTCTGCCAAAGTACACCACAAACCGGTCATTCGATCTTTTCGATACTAACACGTACCACATACAAAAAGGAAAAGGGGGGTGCAAGCAACGCAGCAAATAAAGAACAGATCACACAAAGTCAGAATACAAAAACCTATAAGTACGATGATCACGTAGGCTGGAACCGCGACGACAGTAGATACAAGGAGAAAAGAACCATGATGTTGATAGAACGTTTAAGGACGCAGTTCGATGAGAGTGGCAACCGTATGATAGGCATACTCAAGTAGGCAGCAATCGGGCGAAGGGGCACGAACACATGAATGGGGAAGAGACCTCAGCAAAGTATTCGAGAAGTCGAAACTCGTAAGCACTGATTAGTGTAACAAACCGGGTGCCAGTGCGTCTCCCCTGTCTGCTGCGTGTGCACTGCAGGTGACCCACAAAATCACAAAGAGCAAGTGTTTTTCACTGCAGATTATAAACGAGAAGCAATAATTACAATTCACGAAAACACTATTGGACTTAGGCTCATAGTTGGCCCGTGTGAACAAGAGATCGCTCTAAAGATATGATCAGAAATCTACAGGTTCTGGCTTTACATTAAGTAACGAATCAAGTCGATTGCAATGCGGCGGAGAGTTGGTCGCCACCTCGAGCTGTTTGCTTAATTGGGAATCAAACACTTTGAAATCATCCAAAAACTGACGAGCCATTCGGATCGTCATACGATGTGCCTTGCTTGTTCCGAGCGCGAAACGCCGCCATTTATCCTGAAGAAAAACATGCGGAAAATCTGTTAACGGTGCAAGGCAGACCAATGTCGATATCACAAGCTACTGTTGACGAAGCGGAATATATACAAGAAAAATGAACATAAAAACAGCTTGATTTGATGACCGACCTCAACTGTCCAGTACTGCTACTAGCAATATATTGATGACAAGACTATTTAATATATATATATATATATATATATATATATATAAATATATATATATATATATATATATATATATATATTACACCTGCTTGAGAACAAGCGTGGTGCCAACGCAACAACAATTGAAGTGAATGGAATAATTTTATGAGAACTGATGTCCGAAACACCAACTTCTTTCAAATTTGCACCAGATGTGCACTGTGAGAAGTAAACTGAACTGAAATACCATCTAACTGGGCAGACTGAAGATTGCCCTTTATAAATTAGAAAATTCAACAACGAAGTCGTTCTACCGTAAATATACGAAAATTCATGTAAATAACAAGACATCACAGTATTTTACAGCTCCTGCTCTCGTAACCGATTAGTTTCGAATAATTTCGCTTATGAAAAAGTGACACATTTACCATCAACGCCTCAGAGTTCCAGGGTCTAATGCTCACCTCAAAGCCGATCTGCACTACACGCCGACTGGACAACTGGGGTTGTTGTCTAGGTGGGATCTGTGGACGAGGAGGTAGGGATTTGCACGGAGATATATGCGCTGTCCCGAAAACTCTAGATCGATCGGTGACCAGAGCCGGAAAGACGAACTCAGGCGAACTGACAGGCAAATGCTCGAACGCCTTAATGTGACTGCTCTTTGAGGCAGGCATACTAGAGACCACACTGGTGACAGGGTTCAGTGCCTTGCTCCACACGGTGGCCTTGGCTGTGAGCACTGCTAAACATTTCGCATCGTCTGAGGCAGGTCTCAACGAACCCAAACTGGTTGAGATGAGCGATCTAGAAGTAGACTGAGTGGGTACACTCGAAGAGCAAACCTCTGAGACATCTTGAGTCCCGGAAGCACAGTTTGAAGGTGCATCAAACAATCGAGCGCATACTGGTTTCTGAAAAATGAGAAACATGAACCTGTTCTTGAAGCTAAATTACAGATTATGAAAAACTGTGTGAAATTCTTTTGATATCCTCCTTACATACTTATCCATCATTAAATATTGTTCACAAACTCCAACCCCGTCCACGACTTCGTTGATAACACTTCATAATGCTTCATTTCTTACTCCATCTTCCGCCATGCCAACAGCAATATTGTTTGACTCCGACTTGGGGCATATCTCACAGTCTCTCTGATGCTTTCAAAACTTCGGTTTTCTCAACCTCAGTCAAACGTCCTTTCCCACCTCAATTGAATTTTGAATCGGACAACTTTGGTTCCTGAAAATCGGTTCCTCCCGAACCTATCGATAGCTCTGTCCTTCGTAAGGATTCGGCAAATATATGCACTTATTTCTCATGCTGCGCGTAGGTTTAATTTATTTCATGTCACGAGTCTTTCAAACTTGTGTTCATCTCTTTCCTATCGTACAAAACTGAAATTCGTTCTTTAGATGAATAAAGCAGACTGGTGCAGGACCAAACTTCGTTTTCTTGTGAATCTCTGATGGGTTCATTGTAGGGCCTAGTCTTACCCTCCAGTCTGCGGCCGAGAACCCATCATCGGTGGCCTCGTTGACGCTTTCGCTATTTTAGTCCATTGTGATTTTGTCTCGGCTGTTCCTCTTCCGTGATTTTTTGATGCCTGTCCCGAATAAAGGCAGCTAGTTACCTGTGCCAGGTATCCGGACCGAGGTGTGGAACCTTAACTTCCCAACCGTTTTTTTTGTATGGCTGCAAACAATTTTTCGCTTCAGAAGCAGAAACAAAAAAAAACGATTTTTACGCACCAAAAGTGGATCTCAAACGGGTATCCTAAAAATAATCACTATAACCTTATTCAAATCCAATCATTTTAGGGGTCCATCTACTACTAGCATATCCGAGTACAAATGATAACAAGTATTTTTAAAACGCGTTTCTGTGGACCAAGGTGATCAGGAAACCACCTTATATAGTCAGTCCCCAACAAACGGATTGAATTTCCTGGACGAATGCCGTAAGCCGATCCAGCCTATGGCAGGGGGTTGGCATTTGTGACATGAAATTGTTAAGCTGATAGCATCTTGAAACCACCCGGAACGGACTGAAACAAGAAAATGTGTGAAAGTATATTGGAAAAAGGGCTACACCGGCAAACATGAAGACAACTTAAGTCGAGTCACCGTCTTTGAGGGAGACAAATGACGAACATAGACAGGGTCGCTAGAGTGGACACAAGGCACGCACACGTCCCCCCCCCCCCCCCTCCCCTCCCCGCACTAACTGCGACTCGTCAGGTCAGACGTGATCCACAGCGTGCGTCCGTGCTTTGTGTTTGTCTAATTATCGATCCTTTATTCTGTCATGGCCGAACCGAGTGTCTGTCCCGCAGTAGGGGCAACATTGTTTGGATTGGGAGAGGAGAACAATGGCAGAAACGAGATAAGGGGAACGGTTAGCCCGGACGAAAGCAAAAACGACCCCATGGCAGAATAGCCGCAAACAGTGGCCGATAAAACAAGCCGAATTAAGTAGACATAGCAATGGTCAGTGATATAAGTCGAAAATAATTCAGACTGGGTAAAGAAAATACCGAACAGTAAAATGTGTTGTAAAGTATGAAAACAAGACAGTACAAATAACTCAAGAGCGTCAAAAATGTCAAGGCTGTTTATGTTGCACCAATCACCTCCAGTGTTTCGATGACCCCAGGGCTAGCAAAATTTATTGTCCACGTGACCATGGCAATCCACCGATGGCTTGAGTTCAAATTATCTCGGTCGTAAGTGCGGACGTTTACAGTTAGCCCATACCATGCAAAACCCAGTCAGAAATCGTGCGGCCATTGCAAAGGAGAACAAGATATACGAACATAACACTAAAGTAAAAACTAGATACTACTTATTACGAAATTTAGTGGTATTTCGTTCTCAACTGGCTATGGGGGGGGCGAACTCGGAAGTGTGGGAAGGGTCAAACAAGAAACGAAACCTACCCTTTCGACGACTTTTGAAGATAGGAAGGTACAATACGAGCGAGCTGATGTCTGGTCCCCGTAAGATTTCTGCGTGCGACCCATATAACGTGCACTTCCGCTCCCGGTGACGAGATTCCGCAGCACTGCCGGAGGACTTGACAAATGAAAAGAAAGATGGTCGGCTTCGCTAAGGGCTTTTGTTGGAGTTTGGACAGAGAATAAGTCATCCATAATGATTCCTGTCGCGAGACCCGTCACTGGGCCGGCAGAGCTGAAGAAGGATGTCGTGCCTCTCAAATTAGATTCCTTAGAACTTATTGATGGCGAATTTCCACCGAGTGCGGACTGCAAAACGAGCCTTTGGGACCAAGGGGTTGTGAACTTTAATTTGTAGGTCGGGCGATTTTTCCGAATAACAGACGACAATGTACCTGCTTTCCTCAGTACAGGTCGTGAGCTGATACAAAAGACACAAATGGACGTAAGCCAGTATTATCGAAAATGAAACTTGTTGCAGATACTGAAGTATACTACTGGAGTGACTGACGGTCTAATAACGCGAAAGTCGAATCCCAAATCACTCGCGGTCAAACAAGCTTCCAGGGATAGTGATTGGTGACTCATTACACAGCTGTGAACAAACCCATGAAACGCAGTCTCGCAATACGCCTCAGAACGTGTTATCGGACAAATAAAACATGGGCAGAAATATATCAGATTCCACGTCACAGTAACATGAGTAGTAGATTGGATGTTTACATAATATGAGACTCATCATGTAATATGAACGTCCGAACCAATGAAAACCATGAAAGCATTGGACAGCTGTTTGATCCTTGTTACAAATCATCATCAGTGCACATCCACCGAGCCCCAAACTGAAACTCGAAACAAGGAGGAGCGATTGTGAATCGAACACCTCAACCACAAGGCTATTCAAGGTGACTCTCAATGGTTTATTGGATTTATACAGTACATTATATAGCGTCCTTCCAACACTGACTTTGAATGTTGGTAGAATATTTTTCGTACAGAGAGCGACCTTTGTTTTGGACGGCTTCTCTGTGGGTGTCTAAGTACAATAAAGGCATTCCGTTAAACAACCTGCAAAGCTTGGTTATTACATAAGCAGTGCAGTGCTTCCATGGTTTTCAATAGTTTGAACGTTCACATTGCACGATGAATCTCATATTATCACAGTAATAGTCAAAGTACACACACGGTACTCAAAACGTCAAACCAGTTCAACAAAAGAGATTCTGAGTGTATCGAAAAAACGGTGCGCCATGATGTGGTTCGTTAAACGAGAAACATTACACTTTTTCCCGTTTAATACTATCTGAGATTGCAAACGGTCTGACTTACGTTAGGATTGCACCAGAAGATTCCGGAACACATGGTAGGTTAATTGTTAAACGATCAGGATTGGCCGGCTGTTTCAGAGATAACTGATTCAACAATGGCATGGAGATATAATTAACCTGAGACGATAAGATGAAAGATGTAAATAAACACATCAATGAATATATATCGTAAACACATTTAAACATATATTACTCGTGCCACTTCAACTGCGAAACAAGCGATAAAGCAGTGATAGTGAAAATGAAAACCATAAAACAGAATAACTCCAGCTTTGAAAATGGATTACAAAAGTTACGAATCTAATTTGTTGATATAATTTGATGAAATCAACTGGATGCGAAGCGATTCAGTTCAATAAATTTTGAATCTGAAGATAAGAACATCTCGAATATGTTTTCTCACGCAAGAAACCCTAATCTGATTGTTAACTCCCTCTACTTAGCTGTAGCAGCAACTATTGTGTCAACTACCTACAGCCGAAACTGCATAACGCATTACATCCGCGCTTCACCACTTTGTTCTTTCTACTACAACTTTTCCAGTCTCGACTGACCGATACTTTGAGATCGCGAAGAAAACTGAAAGCCCAGGTACGATCAAAAAGACAATTCAATGACCGTTCAACCAAATAACAATTATTTCTTCTTTGTATATCATGCCTGTGAAAGGATCGAAACTATAATAAGTCAAAAAAACCACCAGAGCACATGGCACTACGAGAGGGGCCACAACTTTAAGACTTAAAACATCGAACCACATAAGACTTCAACAGATCACGTCATTCAAAAAATACTTAACGGTCGAGTTGAAAACTCCAGGCAAATACTGGACAATACTGAATAGTAAAGATCCGTACAATAGGCTTTGAACGCTAGTGCATTAACCGCCCATACACACAAAAAAATCGAGATACCTTAGATTGTGTCTCATCGAAGGGTTCTGGTTTGCAAACCCTCGTATTTGTCTTCTGGACAGCTCCAACGCCAAGTGAATCCAAAGTGAGGGACACAACAGATTTCTGTTTGCATCGGTTTGATTCGTGGTTATCTTGGACCTCATGGAATACGGATTTCCGTTTCACGGCATTAATTTGTGAGAAGCTTCAGGGGAGAAAGACGATGAAAGATGTCACTAAAATTAATCATCAAAGATTTACCAGCAAAATGAGTAAGGTGACAAACGTCCCAATCGACGGCTTCGAGCACAACCGATGAATATTATGCTTCATCGTTAATTCCAGGAGACCGTGAAGAGTAATTCGATGATATAAGCGAAAATTATTCAAGTGAAGAGGGATCACTATTCCAACCACCTATAGGGACCTCACGGCTCTTCCAATCTTAGGATCACGGCTACAAAGCCTCCACGAAAGTGCAGTGGACCCTTGTGGATACGCGGTGTCTCTTCTAATGCACTGGTACATGGGTACGGGATAAAAAAAGTTTGCCCGCGAGAACATGTTTGCATTTTTAATCTGACCTGATAGAAAATGGACATAGTTCAGTTTGAATTCACATATCAGCTCCCAGTACGCCGGTGGCGAAGTCTTTTAAAACAAATCCTGGAAAATGAAAGGCATTTAGTCTTTCGTTGCATTTTGTCAAGCTTACACTGTGTTATTAGTTGACCCCCACACGGTCTATCATCAACCTGATGCGAATGCTATTGTAGATTATAGCTGCGTAGCGAGCATCTCAAAAAGTCTACTTGGGATAACAAATTAACCAAAGATGATGATGGCAGAACGCTTCACCTGCCACTGATAGCCATACATTCTGGTCCTTTGCCAAGGCAGTTTCCCGGAACTTCTGCCCTTGCAATTTCACTCCCATTTGTAACTTCTCTGGTGATCTTGTATGTGAAGCACACGAGAAAGCTGATTTTTTTGCTCCCCAGTTTGCCTTTAATTCTATCTTACCCAGTTAATAAACCCCCTTTGACTTTTTCCTCTTCCCGCAACCACCCTTTTCTGCTTTGTGATACCACAAGGAAGGCCTGGAACACACTATGCTCTCCGGACGTACATGAACCATCTGGTTCGGACTGTATTCTACTCATTATCCTCGAAATGTGCCCCGGAGTAAGCTCTTCTTTTACGCCATTCGTTCTGTCGCGGTCCATTTTGCTACTTCTCAAACGCCTGGTAAATATGCCGTAATCTTTCCTATTGCCAAACGCGCCGACCTTTCCAACCAAACAATCAACCAATATCCCTCACATCCGATCAATTACGCTTGTTCCTCGAACGAGAAGGATTGCTGAGCGGCCACCAACACGGCTCGCAGCTCTATCGTTCCACGGATAACCTGCTAGCACTTGTCTCACACCCCTGGTCGACTGTATTCGATACCCACGGAGAATCACACTCGGTTTCGCTTAACACCGAGTATAGAACGAAGGTCTACTGGTGCAATTTCTGTATCGTGGACATCAAATATTTCCTCAGTAAGCGAACCATTTCTTTCCAAGTCGATAGGATTCCATCTTAGCTACGCCTCATGAATTCTGGGGTTTTCCAAGGCTTCGTAACTGCACCTACCTTCTTTCTTCGATTGCTGAGTCGTCTCGCCAAAAAATCCCAAACCAGTCCACGCTTTTTTCGATGATGCTATCTTATATTATTCCCTTTAATAATGTATCTCCGGCCATACCTGCAACGAGATTAATCTTTAGTGTAGTGTTATCACTGTGCAAATGGATACTGACTTTGAACGCATCTCCTAGGGCTCCCATATTCACGTTACCTTCGACGCTTCCAAAACTTACCCTCTTTAAATTTTCCTTAAACATAATCGGTTTTATCCTTGTTGGGAATCATCAGCAGTGCACATCCACCGAGCCCCCACGGGGACTCGAACCCGGGGTGAACGATTGTGAATCGAACACCTTAACCACAAGGCTATCCGGGCTGGCTCTCAACGGTTTGTTGAACATCTACACTACATGATATAGCACCCTTCCGTCACTGGCTTCGAACGGTAACAACCCGCCTCCCACACAGCGATCGACTCCTATGATGGATGACTTCTCTGTAGGGGCCTAAGTACAACGAAGGCATTCCGTTATGAACAACCTACAGAGCTTGGTTAATATTTGCAATTGAGTAGTAGGAGATTCGATTTGTATATAATATGATTGATCATGCATGATGATTCCCAACAAGGATGAAACAGCTGTACAGTGCTTCCATGGTTTTCAATGGTTAGTTGAGCGTTCAAGCTGCATGATGAATCATATTATATACAAATCGAATCTCCTACTACTCAATTGCACATAATCGGTTTTCCCCGCAATGATATTTTGACCCAATACACTTGCATTCAACAGACTCTACGTTTCTTTTCTTATTCATAACTTCCTCATTGTGTTGGTCCCGTTTCATATCTAAGCTCATTTCTCGTGCCGCGAGCTAAGTTGATTTTCTACTCCGCACCAGATGTTTTTCCAGGTCACTTTCTTCCATTGTACAAAGCTCAAATCCGCCTCACACTCGGATATTGCAGTCACATATGGGTCAGGGCTTCATCTTGAGTCCTTTTTCTTATTGATCGGGTTCAACGCAAGGCAAGCCGGCTAGTCGACGACACTTTCCTAATTTCCAATCTGCAGTCTCTGACCCACCGCCGGGCGGCTGATTCATTGGCTCTTTTCTACCGTTACTATTTTGGCTTTTGTATTACATGCTTCAGCATGAGTGCAGGGGAAGGGGTATATTCCATAATCTCCAAGGCCCACTGCACAGTTAAGGATAACGGGTAACCTGACCCTGAGACTCGGAGTAGAACCACAATAGGTCAGACGTAGTAAGCAGCCGGACGACAGTGGATTGTTGTCTACCACGAAAGATGATCGGTGGTGGCGGGGTTTGTACTACTGACCCCAGAGGTGGTAAGCAAACGATCTAAAACAGTGGGGTTTGACTTGGCAGCTCCTCTTCATCCAAGCTTTACCCACCATTCTCGTGCACATGCGGCCAGTTATCCTTATCAGGTTTCTGCTTGCAGATATCATACCTCTGTCTTCCAATCTTCCATTTAACACAGGCTGACACAATTTGGAACAGAGCCTCTTTCCGTCTTTCTATCCACCTACAATCTTTCTTAGTTCAGAAGCTCTGTCAACAGGTTGGTTCTGAAATCAATGTTTTCGCAGACTTCCTCTCGGAATACCTCTCTTGGCTGCGCGATCTACCCCATGTAATAAATAAATAAAATAACTGAAGCATCACCCTTCCGTTCTTAAACTGATCCCACCTTTAGTACAGTATGCCGACAGTGGTGGTTGAATACCTCCAGTAGGCAACCATCTATTATGCGCAACAGCAGAGCAGAATCGGTCGAACTACAATGCAGTGGGCACGACATTTCCGTTTTAGTAACAGTAGTTTCCGCAATGACCAAGACCACAAGTCCAAGCGTACTTTGTTCCAGCCTTGAATAGGCAGATCAGTTTATCTGTTCTACCCATCAACCCAGCACTATCGTGTTCTGGTTTTGGTCGCTACCACGCAGCATCGTCGAGTCGAGGGAAAAACGATTAGAAGCATGAGTAAAATACAAAGTTAATTAGTTGCGAGACTTGGGGTATGCCTGTTGAAGCTGAAAGTTTGTGTGTACTGTGCGGCGGCGCGCCCAGTTCTGCTGTATGGTTGAGAGACACGGAGTCTGAGTGCGGAAGATGTTAGTTCGACCAACGGTGTTCGGCAAGGTTGTTCCATCTCGTTATTCTTGTTTTACTTCTTTGTCAACGAGATTATTAGGAATGCTTTGCGAGATCTTCAGGTCGTGGTTTTCGAACTGGCAAATGGCAAAAATTTATTCGACCTAGATTGCGCCGACGACATTGTCTGCTTATTCGAATGTACGGAACATGTGCAACGTGCACTAGACAAGCTCCCAAAAGCTGCAGCTTCATTCGGCATGCGCATTTCTTATTCACAGTGTAAAGTTGCAAGGCTGAACGTCAATCATTCCCAGCTTGATGCTGGATGGGGAGATGTTGGTAATTGTCGACCGCTTCACATGTCTCAACAGCAGCGTGACGACGGATGGAAGCACTGTAGTAGAGGTGAGCACGCGTGTATCCGAGACTTACTTGGCGCTCGCGGACTGAAACACTTGTGGCACCGACCCTATATTTCGCTGAAGTTGAAAGTTTGTGTGTACTGTGCGGCGACGCGCCCAGTTCTGTTGTGTGGTTACGAGACATGGAGTCTGCGTGTGGAAGATGTTCGTCTCTTTGAGGTTTTCTATCATCGGTGCTTGTGTAGTATCACTAAGATTGAATGGAATAACCGATTGAGCAATGCGCAGATCAGAAATGGAGTATTGGATACCAGTTCAGTGTATATTTTATCGTAGTATATCCAGCTTAGTAGACTTCGCTGGTTGAGGCACGTGTTGCATATGGCAAACACGTCTACTGTACTGTGCTCTGTTTTCCTCTCCTCATCGGGAGTGGAAGAAGCCACGTGGAGGTCTAAAGATGTGGCAGCGGGGGATGAAAAGATGTAAAGCGAACTTAGGAAAAGTAGTTGCCTCGGGACTTCGTGTTTGGGATCCAAAATTTTCTTCAACCAGGTGATTGGAGACACTGAAGGATATGGCAATGAACCGTGAACAGTGGCGATCGCGTTGGCACTTTCTGCCGAATCAGAATGATTGATCAATGTGTGCTTGTACAGCTAGAATGTGTATTCCGTGTGTTGGTTACTAGGGAGTTCTTTCTTTTTCCCACCCCCGTAGGTCCACTCCTTGTCCATCTCGTATATTCATTTTTTCTATTTCCACGTACAACATGGTGAGAAAGTCAGTGGTCAGTGGGGTTTGCCCTACTGTTTAACGCTGTACGATGATGATGAACTAGAAATGACGAAAACGAAGAAAGAGGTCGTGTACAACCACACCAATGACTGCGACGTCTAGCCATGTCACCAGTCTCCAACGACGCGGTGGATGGGTCTCGCGAAGCCCAACCCAGTCAAGTTCACTCGTTAAGGCCCGCACACATTTTTGCCACGTCATAGACCGACAAACCTAGCCAATCTTCCAGCCATTACCTGCCTCGGAGAAAAGCGTACACCGAGGAAGTCTATCAGTTCAGTTCAGTTCAGACAGCCACTAATCATGCATTGGGTGCAGTGGCCATCTCCCAGTGGCAACCTCAAGAGAAAATAATGAAAAAAGAACAAGAGTATGAACGGAGCAGGAGGAAAACTACAAATATTGGTATCAAGTAGATGAAGAAAGTTTGTGGATACAAGAGCATCATTGATCATAACACTTAGCCATATCTTTCAATGTGTCTAACCACAGGATGGAAGTGTTTCTTAAACTCAATCCAGGAATTCTAACACGTCCTACATAGCCAAGCCCATTGGTTAAACTTTTACACCTTTAATCCGTGTTATGGACCGACCGCCCTTAACCATCTTCCAATCATTATCCGATTGAGTAAACATTGCGCACCGAAGAATCCTGTCACCGGACATGCGCAGCACACACAGTCCACTAAGCTGTCGTCCACACATCCAGGGTCTGACACTTTTCCACCCGGGAAGAATTCAATGCTGCTATCCTCACCTGTCGAAAGTGCGGTCCCTGGGACCATATCAATCACAAAGTTAAGGAGAAAAGGAGAGGGGGCAACCCTAACGTACACCACTTCTCATGAAGAACCCAAGTGAAAGATCACCGTAAGCCTGAACTCGGTTTCGGCCATTCATATACAGAGACCTTACGATGGGAAGGAATTTCCTTGGTACACCCTTCAACAGGAGGCAGCGCCAGAGAACTGTGCGGTCGACTGAGTCGAAGGCCGCGTAACACATTCCAGCCATTGTAACCTGATTGGGTTAAAGACTTGTTCCAGTGACCGATCGCTGATTCCCAAAACTCTGCGCCTAACCTCAGCACTCATGATACGGTGCTCCCACAATATCAGAGCAGTACTACGAAGACATCGATCCGCAAACTCGTATACTCTACCCGTACCGGTCACGTTTCTGCGCAGTATAAAACTGTCACAATGTACACGCCACTTTGGATCGACAATCGAATGTCTCTCCGGTCCCACAGACGGCTGAGGTTTGCAAAAACTGAATGCGCCTTTTGTATACGCAACGATACTTCATCCCATATCCAACCACCTGGTGAGATGTAACTGATCAAGTAACAAAACTTATCTACTCCAACCGCAACTTCTCCCAGAACAAGGTCTACTGTCGGGTTTGCCCAGTTTTTCAGTAGCATTTTAAACTTCCGGGGTGTAAAACGCATCCCAAATATTGCTATGGTGCTGTATAAACTATTTAAAAAAATTGCAACTTGCCTGTATCTTAACTCAGAAGCAAATTTTTCGGGTATTCCAAGTAAGACAGTTTCCTGCCTGAGCACAGATCGATGCCGATATTCTCGCACGAAGATAAGGTCAACTCAAGAACCATTTCGACTATAAAGTTGAAAAGGAAAGGCGATCGGGGCAACCCTGATGAGCTTCGCTTCTTGTGGTTAATTAGGGTGAAGGACCGCCGTAAGCAAGAACTCGGCTTCGACTGTCCGCAAACAATAATTGAAAGGGAAATAAATTTTATGTAATGGGAAACCCATTTGCATTTTTCACATCGGAAAGTCGGACGCCGAGAACCGGAGTCGAACCGGCGACCCTTCGCATACCGGGCAGATGCTCTACCATCTGAGCTATCGCGGTCCGAACAGTCGGGTGTGAATAACGCAAGTGAAGAAATAAATTTATTCGACACATACTTCAATGAGGCAGCGGCAGTGAACCGTGCGGTCGACTGAATCGAACGCCGCTTTCAAACCAAGGAAGACAAAAGTTGCAGGCTTACGGAAGATATGCTCTAAAATCCGCCGTAGGGAAAACATGTGATTGATATAATCCCGGCCGGGTCTGAAACTGGCTTGATTCTCACGCGTACATCTTTCACGAGCGTTGGATAATCGGTGGAGCACAACGCCGGCGAGCAGTTTCGATGCGACGTTTACGAAGCAAATTTCTCGGTGGTTTACCCAAAAGGACCTGTCACCTTTCCTGTAAACTAGCACAATTACTGATCCAAACCATTACTTGGGAATCGGTTCACTTTCTCGGATTACCCTGGAGTTTTGCTAACACCGATACGAAACCTCGCCTCCATCTATGAAAAAGACAGGAACAGCCAATCCGACTCAGCAGCTTCGTACATTTTCAGATAACGTACCTCCGGAATAACCAGCATTTACATTTGTGACGGATGAGTGATCTTGGTGGCAGACAGTAATCGTCGTCCGGTTTGTTGCCATACCTGACCTATGGAGGCCTTATGTGATTCTCCAATTTAAGCTTCAGGGTCTGGTTGCCGGTAATCCCTAATAGTGCAATGGGCTTTTGAGGCTACGGGGTATGCCCTTTCCTGCGCACTTATGCGCAAGCATAGGCAGAAAAAATTTGCCTGCATCGTTTTCCTTGCAGGGATATTGGGAAGGTCTAGTGTGGAACTGGGCCAACTGTGTGTGTGTATTCACTGCTGTTGTGTCACGCAGCTGCTTCATTATATCTATTAGCCCTCCTGGTAACACACATGTGATCTCGGAAATCATAGCTTCACTCAATCAACAATTACGGATAAACCGAGGCAGGGACACACCGATACCAGCGTGCACGTTGACGGCGGTGAACAATGGAAACCCCGCAAATTTTTTCAGCGAATAATCAAAATTGAAGCGACCTATCACAAGAATAAGATTTAATCACAAGCGCCATACGTTCTTTGAATATAACATTTAAAAAAATTATAGTGAGACTGAGACTGATCGTTAGTTGTGAGTCTCATTATTAGTATACTGTTTTAGCTAAACATATTGGATGGGAATGTATATATAGGGACAACTCTAGTTGTTACTGAGAACGGCTTCGATACGCAACCGACCAGGGTGCCTAGTTCTTCTATACCAACAATTAATATTTGATGAAGAGAGGAAAAAGCTGTGGAGGCACTGACAACACATCCTGACGTCTGGAATAGTCACGCTAATGAACAAATGGAAAATAAGATAGAGATGACGGCACACGAAGCTTATTGATCTCTGGGGCCAATGGCATCTGGAAGGTAGCAGATTAAATCATGGTAAAAAAACATGTCATATGAGCACACATACGCAAACACGATAAGCAGCTCCCTTACTGCGAATTCCGAACACCGACACCTGAAAGCGGACAGTTTTCTTTATCCCGCACAGGACTAGTCGGACGGTGACGATTGGAAAGCTGTTCATACCGATGCCGCGTTTCAGCTGCATTTTGACTGTGTGAAACAGCAGCCGAATTATTGGTCAACGGCAATTCCTCCGCAACTTCTTTCCAGTTGGTAACATATACAGGATACAGCTCAGTGTTGGTCGCTTCTCCAGTTTCACACCAGAGACGATCAGGTTGGATTACTTTAGTTCGTGCATGTTTTATTTCTCCCGCGGCCTCCTCAGTATGTGATCTTATTAACTGGGGTCGAAGGCAACTAAAGTACCTGTGTAGGTATGCGAAAATTCATAAATGAAATTACATAAGTGCAAATGCAGCGCGTGCCTCTAAATACGAAATTAAGCGGGATGTTCAACGATGACTGGTTTTTAGGCTTCCTGAGATAATCGGAACCACTCGAGTCATTAAGTTTGAAAACAACCATTATTGCGTTGAATCACCCATTGATTAATTACATCATATAGCATACGCCACGCGTTAAGGACTGGGGGGAAGTTACAAGAAGTTGAGTTATAAAACAGCTGCAGAATTGACGAGCAGTTTATTTGAGCCATATGCCCATTATATATATATATATGTATATATATATATATATATATATATATATATATATATATATATATATATATATATATATATATATATATATATATATATATAATAAAAAACGGAGGGAATAAAGCACAACAGAGTAGGATTAGTTGTTATTCAAAGGACATGACATGATAAATTACGTTTTGCCTGATAACTACGTGATTCTTGTTGCTTGCTTTGGTTGTGTTAATGGAAAACAGAAGTGCAACAGACAGGTCGTACACCATTCATGCCAATGACTTAGGTTCTGAGTCGTGTCCTTAGACGCTTCTTGCCAGTCAGAAACAACATAAACCAAAGCAAAAAGAGCGAGCAGAAGTTAGCAGGAAATTGGGGGGAAATGAAGTACAGAAATAATCATTCCAAACACTAGTGCACCAAAGTTGTGATCCACTGTTTACAACCATCTGGCAGATGGATTTCGTTGGTCCAAAATTCTAGACACGAACGAGTCAAAAACTCAGCTTTACAGCTTCACGTCATATCATAGTTCGACCGCTCTCATAACACTTCTTGTCCTGGTGAACATCGCAGGCCTAGTAGATCATGCGCCGCATAAAGTGTAGTATCGAGCCCAGTGATTCATCCACAGTATCTCACAGACGATCAGCGGCGATTGCCCGAGGACGTCATGGGTTTTCGTTTGGCAACGAACTCTCTCGCCTTCCAACAATCGTTGAAGTCTGTAGACGGCGTCGTGACGTGTGCGTCTGTGGCTCGCCACCAAATAAATGGCTACTGTTTCTTGTCTTTTCTTGGGTAACTAAAGCAAAACTCACGAAAGAGCGAATGAACCGAGAACCGGCCACCGGTCCGTCATGAAAAACTGGTATCATAACAAGATGTGTTTTGCGAAAGACATATGACGATGTTGGTCGCATTTGGATAAAAATAGCACACTGGAAGCAGTAAGTATTTAATCCGGGATATTTGATGAAAAAAATCTTATGAGCTTCTGCAAACAAGCGTACAAAAATTAGTTGCTCTACCCTTCAGCCGATCAAAAGTCAGCAGTATACGAACATAGATGGCTAAATGGTGCACCAACAAAAATATCCGAATGCATCGTAAATCACTTGACCAGTGATTTACTTTGGATGAACTGTGGTGAAAATTTGGGGGTTGAAGAATAAGTCCGCTCTAAGAAGAAATTTCCGAAGAAACTGATTTTAGTAACTTACCGCGCCGGTTGACAAGAGCTTTAAAAACTCAAGACCAACCTTATTGACGGGGTGTTACTACAGATACCCTAAACGACGCAGGATTCGCCGTGCTCCAAAAATGAAAGTCCCCTGTCTGACAGATCGGAAGTTGTTCCATGAAAACTGTTTTACTGCAGAATAATTCTCCACATCATGTCGCACTCGGAGTTGTACATCTTATAGACGTGGACAAATTTACCCGTTTGTTATGAAATGTTACAGTAGTAAAAACCACTGGAAAACCCAGTGATTCGATTTCTACGATTTTCTGCTAAAAGCTATGATTTGAATGAAATAAGTAATTTATGATTGTGTTCAAGGAAGAAGTCATTGCAAGTTTCCCATGTAACTTAGAAAATTTTACGAGGGTGACGCCTCGTATGTTAGAATAATTATTTTAAAAAACCGTCTTGGGAATCTCCACAATACCTGTAGCTGGAAACCATAACACCTGGTCACGTAAACATATAGCTTGCTGGAACGTAAGAACCCTTTTAGATACACGTAGTCAATGCATTGCCATGCGCGTTCTCTAAGACTACAAAACCGGTACTGTTTATCTGTCTGAGGTACGTCTACCGAACTCCGGCACTTGACGGACACAAGTACCTCATGCGGGCGAGCCTTACAAGATCTATCAAAACCCACCGACGAAAAATTCCGGGCTTCACAGGCTTGCGATTGCAATGAGCATACAACGCCCAGATTTCTCGGGAGCCGGTTTCACCAAAGACAGCCATATCTCGGTTCAGGGGTACTCCATTTGATGTAAACGTGATTGTAGTCTACGTCCGACTCTACATGTTGGGCCGGATACCAACGACGAGTTCTACAACGGTCTCCAGAACTCAACCCACCGGTTCTCCGGGCGAAACATCCTAATGACTGCAGGTGACTGGAACTTCCACACTGGCCCGCCGATGATGCGAAAATGGCGACAGTCTAGTTGTTTGCAGAACTCAACTAACTTGTCATCCCCAATATTCGCTTCCAACATCTAAAGAAGGACGTACTGACTTGGCACTCCGACGACAGGAGAGCGCACCATAGTGACTTCATCTCGGTGAGATCTCGCCGGACTTATTCGTTTGAGAATTGTCAAGCGCATGGCGGTGTCAAAACTGGAAATGGCAATGGCACTGACCACACACTCGTACGCGCCCGCCTCAAGATTCATCTTTCAGCCCGAAGAAAGCTTCATCCGCAAGGTAGAAGTAATGTCTCTTTATTAGCATTTCCCGACAAAGCTAAAACCCTGTAAACACTCGCCTTTATACTGGACAGGAACCCTGTTGGGGTAGTATCGATGCCGAGAGGCATGGCCGAACCACTGCAGTCGCTGACATTGGAGGAGGACGAAGAGCGCATCGACTCCTTGCCTCTTCGTTGGACTCTGAGGATTTGCCGCATGTACCAGTGATCGAAAACCTCCAACTTCCTGGTACTCTCAGCTCGTAGTGGCCAGATTTCGCAGCCATAGATGAGCACGAGGTGGATGACGGCACGGTAAATACGAATTTCGGTCCTTAAGCTGATTTCGTTGCGAGTCCACATTGTTCATCTCAGCTGAAGTAAGGTTCTCCTGGACCTATCGACCCGTAATACTCGCTTGGCCGATCGGAACCAGAGTTGAGCCTAGGTATCTGAATGAAGGGAAGTATTCAACGGGTCGGTCACTGATAGACAGTTGTTGAACTGTCAAGCTTATATGGGTTGTGAAGGTTATGGTTTTGGTCGAATTCACTTCTAGTTCGATAGACATCGAGAAAGAATTGATTCGGTCGAGGAGTGGTTGGAGCGTAGCGGGGGAGTCTCCCAGTACGACCGTATTATCCGCAAACTCCAGGTCAAGTTGTATATCTCCTGGATAAGCTGAACGCCAGGGTAGTCGTATAATGCATTACCCACTATTTAATCAATGGCGTAGTCAAACAGCACCAGTGAGAGGGGGCAGCCTTGCCTCACTGCGGTATGGAGTGCGAACTTACAGGGTTCTTCGTTGTACATACGAACCCAAGCAGCAGCTGTCGAGCAGTATCTCCCCAACAGCCTTAAGAGCTTGTCGAGTATCACATCGGATTGTAGTCCAGTGACTTGCGTTTAACCGAATCGAAGGCGGCCCGGAAGTCGATGAAGCAAGCTACTGTTGGCTGCTGGAACTTATGGCAGTGCTCCAGTATTCGGCAGTGTGAAGATTTGATCAACACAGCCTCTGCCAAGGCGAAACCCCCCTTGGTTTGAGCAAGTGCGTCGGCCTCTTGTCTTGGAGAAACAGTTCAGTAACAGCACACCAAAAATCTTTTCGGCGACAGGGATCAAGCTGATCACTTGGTAGTTCTCACATGCAGATTTATCACCTTTCTTCGGGATGGGCAGGAGAATAGACATGCCCCAGCTAGCTGGGAACGCTTCCTCTTGCAAAATGGAGCCAAAAAGTGTACATAACTTGTCAACCAATTACGATTAACAGGCCTTATATACTTCTGGAGAGGTGCTATCTTCCCCAATGGCCTTTCTGTCTTGCCGTTTGTTAATGATTTCTGTGATTTCCTTGGTACTGAGCGGATTGCAGCTACTTTTGTACTGAACTGGAGCAGTTGACATTAGTTGGTCTGTCGGGTGATTTGTAGGCCGGCTGGGCAGCTGACCCAAGTGTTCAACCCGTCGATTCTTTTCTTACCATGTTCAGGTATTAGGTTTCCTGCTGCATCATGAAGGAGCGAATCTTATTTGCTGTACCTATTCGAAGCGTTGAGAATGAGGAGGAACAGTTTACTAAAGTCACCAGTTCCTGACGCGGTTTTCATTTTCCGGCTATTTCTATCCAGTATCTTTTGCGATTAGCCTTGGCGGAGCGTGTGACCTCTCACTGCAGTCTGCGGCGTTCATCACTACCTGCGAGCCGGGCTTCGTGTGCTTTGTTTGACAACCGGAGCGCGTTCTCAGAGATCCAATCTATTGCCCGCTTTTATGTTCTCCCGAGTACCGTCCATGCAACCTCCTTGATTGTCGACTTTATTTGAGTGCACTGCGCTTTCGCAGAAACTTCGTTTTATGTGTTGGCTGCGGGGATCAGTCGAGTTGTGATTGCTCGTGACAGCGTCTCTCGCTCCTCTGATTTTTTTAGGACAGTAACGTGTATACGAGAGGGTGCAGTCACCCTAGAATGTGTAGACAGATGAATTTTGAAGCAAACACGTGAGAAGACATGGTGAGTGCCGTTTGCGTTGCCCATTTTTGAACGTCGGTACGCTCCGCAATCCTCCACAGACGGGGCCCAATGGGATCTCGCCAGGATGTGGTCGAGTTAGTGCGCAGTGACTGTCGCTGGAGTGCCATGTTAGTAGGTGCTTCTTGGGATGTTAAAAGCGAGCGCTGCAAGCAACCATTCTGTTGACGTCGGCTAAACCAACCAGCCGGCCATCACTCTCACAGCGTTGACCGAGACCGAATTTCCCGAGAATATGGCAAGTCGATTTGTCGGCCGTATCTGTGTCAGTGTATCAATCTCCTGCGACGAAAAGTGAGTTTCACCTCAAAACCCGGTTGATCACCATCTGCAAGTTATAGCAGAATTTGTCTTTGGTTTCGTCATCAGCCAAACTGGTTGGAGCATAGACCGCAACCATCATCAGATCATACGAGAGGCTTTTAAAGCGTGCCAAGGCGAGTCTGGTTGAGACTGGTTTCCAAAAGACCATTGCACCATTAGCTGCTCTGTTCAGAGCAAACGCGACGCCGCACAGACCGGAGTTGTCTTTCGGGCCGCTGAGATAAAGCCAATAAGATGTATACACTAACGGGACTATTATTTTTCGGCTACCCGAGTTGGGCACGCGGAATTCCGAGAGGCAAGCAATATCAACGTCGTAATCATGTAGTCCACGATTTACTACTGTAAACGGCGCGCAAACGCGCCGAAACCGATGTGGATTTTGCATAGAAAGAGGTTGAGTTGATCAAATCTTCACGCTACGGCGAGTCCTCGAGCACTACTACAAATCCCAGCAACCAGCTACAACCTGTTTCATTGACTTCCGAGCTGCCTTCGACTCCATCAACCGACCGGTGGAGGTCGAATGGTTTGGAGCACTCGCTTAACACCTCGGAGGTCAGAGGTTTGAATCCCCGCCATCACCGGTAGGCAGTATTCCACTGACACCCGGTTCGTTATCGCACCTGACCTACTGGAACCTAATGTGGTTCTTTAAGTCTTGGGGTCTGACTATTGGGCCCTTGTGGTTATGGGATATACCCGTTCCATTGCACTCGACTTAAGCATGTAGTAGAAAAATACTAGGAGCTCACGGGATGCCCGAAAAGTATTAGTCGGTTACGCCAGTGCGTGTCCTCGCCCATGGTGAAAAGTCTCCAGAGTTCTTACTAGACTCCGACGTCCGTCAGGGTTGCCCCTCGTCACCTGTACTGCTCAACTACGCCACGGACTGGGTGATGCGTCGTGCAATCATCGGTTATCGAGGAATTCAGTTAATCCCGGCGACTTCCAACGCGGATCTTGAATTATCCTTTCCGGGGGATGACCCGAACAGTCTACAGCCGGTTCTCAGCCATATCGAGTGCGGAGTCCGGAGATAAATACAACAAAAATGAAGATCTTCATTACTTCGCCAGATCCAACAGGCTCCATCCAAGTTAGCGATTAATTCTTGGAACCAACGCACCATTTCAAGTATCTTGGGTCTACTATACAACCAAATGGTCAGGCTAAAGATGAAACTGAACTTTCAGTCGATCGCGCAAGGAGAGCATTCGTGCAACTTTGGAAATCACCGCGATCCCGCAGAAAAACAAGCTTCCGCACGAAACTGCGCGTTTACCTTATCACCATTCGCCCTGTTCTCATGTAAACTTGTGAAACTTTGTCGCTGAGGTTATTAGATATGAGAAACTACAAAGCGTTGACCACTGGTGCCTTCATTTTATATCCAAAACCAAATTTTATGATTGTGTCACAAACTCCGCTGTACGACAGCACTGCTCGAACATAGAAGTGCTATTTTTTCTTCTTTAAACGGCGCCGTCTTCATTGGTTAAGCCATGTCCTCCGTCGACCCGAAGTGGAACTCACAAACAAAAGCCTTCTACCGTCACCTTGTTCAAGCTGCAAGCGTCGCCTTTGCGATCAGCTGAAGACGTGGGCCAACATAGTCAAAGCGGACGTAGAAAAGTTAGGCCTTCGTATGTGGCGCATGAACTGGATTTCACTGCGCACCAACCTTGCCGGCGATCGCAACGCATGGAAAGCCGGTATTAGACACATTCAAGAAGCCGAATAATCCGCATGCAGAAGTTAGTCGCAAAAAAGGCAAGTATCCCATAACATAGTTCTAAATTCAGCACTCCTGGTTCTCGAAGAGACACGAGGGGATTGAAATTTGAATACTGCTCATCATCAAGCATCTAGCCTACGACAGCTAGGCTTTGGTAGTATCCAGAAATGGTCTAGCTACTATAGTGTATGCTCAGCTTTTGAAGAACAAAAGATGATCAGCTTTGACACCACTGGCAGTGGAGATCTGTAAAAGTCAAACGTGTTTTGTATGACGTTTTACTCAAAATTTACGCAGCTGCCCAGGCAACACTTTGTTTACATAGATCCTCTCTTGCTGCGCCGTGGTAAAATTAATCTTTGACCTAACTTGCTTCGGTAGTATTTTTCGCATGGGTGTAAAATGCTTCCAAAACTGCTACGTCGATAGTAATGCTGTCCAAAAGGGCTTGAGACCCATTAATAGGCTTCAGCCAGAACTATGTCGTCTGACTGTCCTAGGTGATGGATGTTCAACCATTTCGAAAACTACATTCGGGCGAAAAGCGGAGTGTCGTACAGTACAGTCTGTGCTTTTTGGTACTTAACCGAATGAGTTTTTGAATAAAATAGTTAAAACCACACTAACAGATTAGGGTGAGGAATGCCTAGTAGGTCGACAAGCAAAATAGAGGACGCGAGGTGGGAAAGTAAGTGTAGTAGTCGAGTCACGAACCAAATGATAACCATCTCAATGACTGCATACCTTTTGACCACCTATCTAAGACAAATCGAAATTAACTACAGACGATTTAGGCTTTCCTGAACCGAGTACTAGATCTCAATGCCGCATCAAGATGCGAAAAATGCATCGGACATATTTAGACCTTGAAGGCTGCGAGGCTCCCCCATTACTGGATACAGAAGACCTCAATTTTCAACTTTGACCTGCTCGACTAAAAAACACATGCATCGACAATAAACGTACCTTTCTCTGCATTGGGAAGAAGGCCGAATCAACCTCTTGCCAATCAAATTCCAACGATTCTCACCAAGTCGCGAAACTAGTTCTAACAAGCGCCGGTCATCCAGTTCGGACCAACTTAGCGAGGCCAAGGTTGGTGCACATTCCACGTTGACTGACTTGACCTGGTCATTGAATTCGGTAAATAAATCTGATGACCTGAAAAGCTCATTGAGCATGACTAACAAAAAAGCCGTCAGAAAATGGGAAAACAAAATGAGACGGTGATGAGGCCATTATCCTTTACGACTAATGCAGTAACCAGGAAACGAAATTCAAATGAAACTACATAACACTTCCTCAAAAACGTTTCTCTGAGCAAGCCAGCTTCGCCCTGTTTACTATCGGATATATATATATATATATATATATATATATATATATATATATATATATATAATGTGTGTGAGATGCAGCCAATGACAAACAGAAAACCGCCATTGTAAAGTTTAGTACGACACACAATTCCACTCAGCGGTGATGAAACAGTCATCATGAAGAATCCAAAACCTGGAGGTCTTGGGTTAAAATCCCGCATCAGCCGGTCAACTTCCTTATTTGGTAGTCTCTAATTGGCCGTGACCCTGTTCCCGGAATTTCATACAATTGATGTGTATTAAATATAAAAAGTAAATAAGCACTGACAATAGTACATCACATTTGGCATTCAGTAAATCCCGTTTTCAATGGAACTTTGTGGCAGACGTTTAATTCAGATGACCACGGTTTTATCCGTTGACAAGTGAGTGATGCACACTCCCGGATCAAAAGTTAGCTTTCAAGCTAAATTAGCGGCAGTGGTCAAGCGGTTATCATCGTGGACTTCAGACAATAACGACCTAGGTTCGATACCCACCACCGCCGGTAACCTTCCTACCTGATAGCTCTTCACTGGTTGCGGCCCCTTCCCGAATTGTTGTACATTGTTGGAAAATAAGTAAAGGAAGTAAAAAAAGATTATTTTACGATGCATAAGCTCCTTCAATAGTATTCATTCCAACAGTGAAAAACAATTAGACATTGTCTTGATGTTCATCGGATAATGTCGCAGTTGCCGGTCAATATATCATACACTGAAATTCTACTTCTTTTGGCAAATGTTCTCGTGTGCACGAGTGCAATGGAAGGGGTATATACCCTATTGCTACGAAGGCACACTGCAGTTAGAGATAACCGGCAACTAGACCCCGAGACTTGGAGTGGAGAACCACATAAGCCCCCAGTGGGTTAGATGTGGTAACGATCTGGGCGGGTGGACTACTGTTTAACACCAAGTTGTGCATTAAAATCACCAGCTAGCACTACAATGTCAGAACCTCTGCTCCGGAACTACAAACAAAGATGAATATCACGAGATCCGGCTAACTACAAAGCGTAGTAAACTCGACATGCAAAATCATGTTTTCCGCGATGCGAGATGAAACTAATAGCACTACAAATCTGAATCTCAAAAGTCACCGGTGTACAACAGAAGTAAAAATTATCAAAGCACTATTAAAATGAGTTCAACGAAACTATTTGTAGGCTTAATTTACAGACGTAAGTTGTATCAAATGACAAACCTCTTCATGCGCGAAACTTTCCGGGTAAGATGCACGTGTAATCAATTATCAAAAAGGGTGTCGATGTCCTCTAATATTCAAGAACAAATTTGCGCAATCGCTGATATCTGATTCATCGGGAGCGAAATCACTTGAAGTCACGAAGTTCGATAAATAAAAATCTGGATTGAATAAAAGTTGATGAACAACGAGATCCTTCTGCGAACGCCAACTAAGACTCCGAATAATGTTCTGTGGAGAAAAACGGTAAGAGATAGGCGGTCAGAAGAGTAAAATTACCAACAGAAAAGACATCAAACAGGGAACTATTTCACTAATCGTTAGAGTAAAAAAATCTACTGGTTTGTGAGCTCAATTTATTTTGGAAATTGTCATCAGTAATCAAATATGGTGTTAAGCGAAACTATTCAAAAGGCAAACATCACACCAGATTCACTGTCCTTCTTAAGTTCGCTAACCTAAATACTGAGTATGGATTTTGCTACATTCATTATTCTTTAACATCGGAACCACACCGAAGAAGCAAGCCACTGATAAGCATCCTTTTGAGGCATGGTAGATGTTGGCGAAATACGGACTCCTTTGTTAGCGGACCTGTGTGAATGAAACTGGTTCAAATGTTAACAGAAAGTTCATAACAACTGCTCTACTACATGCTTGTTCATTGAAAGGGTATATCACATAGCCTTGAAGGTCCACCGCACTATTGGGAATAGCCACTAACCAGCCTCTGAGACTTGGGGTGTTAGCGAACCACATTGTGTTCTAATAGGTCAGGCGTGTTAACGAGCCGGAGAACAGTGAATTAGTGTCTATCACCAAAGTGGCCTGCTTTGGTAGGATTCAAACCTCTGACCCTCAGAGGCAGGTAAACGCAGTAAACTACTGGACCAACGGGTTTGACGAATGTCACGACTTTCCTTCGTGTCAATGAACGCTTCATTTACAACGACCTCATATGGTTTACCATCATACATCTTTGAGTCAAGGTCGTTGGTTCTTTTCATGTATGGAATAAAAAGGACGCACAAAACGAATAACGATGAATATAATGTCGCTTACTATCAAAGCCCGCTGTTGATGGTGTTTCGAAGGTAGTAAGTAAATCAAACTTTAATGACGATCATTACAGCACTCCGAGGTATTGGGGTGATGAACCGTATATATATATATATATATATATATATATATATATATATATATATATATATATATATATATATATATATATATATATATTGATAGTAAGTAGAAAGTACGCATGGACAAGATCCCCCCGGAAGCACACGACCGGTTTCGCGGTTGCTGCCGCTCATCAGGTATGCGTACCCGGTATTTCTCTGTCCACTCGCCTGTAAACCTGTACACTCCGATTTTATATGTTTACTAGGATCTAGTTTGAATCGTCCTGAAATCAAGCCAATGCCAGTTACAAAAACAGGGGAAGTAAAACTGGGTATATGAAGCAGAAAAATACACATATCACATTTTTACCTATTTTTCCTCATATTTTGTCGTATCTCCTCAGTTTGGCAAACTCCTGAAACCCACCCAAGGTATCCAGGATACTGAACATAACTAAGTTTATTTTTCGTGTTAATTCAATGCGCCCTTGTAAGCCCACTTCGTGAGTGTCTCAAAAGGCGACTACCTATGCACTGCGGTCCGCGGCAAGGTCACAGTGAGATCCAGTTATGCTCAAGACGGGTGTTGAGGAGAGAGACAGTCCAGACGTCTGTTTTACCCGTGCCTGTTCTTGTTCAAGATGATCACCAACACAGGTTTCAGCCTTAATAAGACGTTTGGCATTAGCTGTTTCCAGCAAGTTGCAGTCTAGGTTTTCTAAGGACGTGGTCAATAAACTGGAGACGGCCTCATCGTAAAATGTTAAACTTTTGCCTGGTCAACGCGGCTGGACAGTGGACTCGTCACCGCACCTTCGTCACATTACACTCAACAAAGGTTGGAGGCTTCTAACTCCTTCGTATCTTGTTTTCTTAACGAAGAGATGTATCAACCATATGGGACGAGCGCAGCCTAGTTTATCATGAGCTCACGTCGCTGTGTGGTCAACACGGCATTGATTTGTATTTTGTCTTTACCGCTACTGATTAGTTTTCTCAAACGGCCTCAACGGATTTTATGATTGCTGTGGACCGGTTGTCTTAGATCTACTTAAGACCTTGGCCGATAATAATGCGGTTTTCGTTCTGGAGACGAAACGGTTTCAGGTTACCTGGTCTCTTAGAATGACAACGGTCCACAAACTCCAAATCTGCAATCCGTGGTTTTTGATTGAATTGTACATCATGGTAATCAGCGAGCATGCCCCGCACTACTCAGTCAACGGCACAGTGGAACGGGGCTGGCGGCAAAAAATAGTGCTTATCGGTACCGGAATCCAGCGTGAGCCACAGGTGCCGCATAATGGAAGACAACACCTTTTGCACTGGCTTAAAGCCAAACACGGTTACATCGTAGCAACAAAAACATTAACGGGAGTACATCTGAGGGGAGCGGCTAGTAAAAAGGTCAAACTTTTTTACCGTACACCTTTTGCTGTTCTCGATCTGTTTGTTCTTTTGACGGTTTCGTGTATTTACCGGATTTAAACAGACACGTCATACAATATTGACGCCACCGAATTTTATTCTGAGCTATATCGCTTACTGCCTTTAACCAACGACAAACTTCGTCTCCTGGGCCCCAGCCAGGAAGGCGGGAAACAACAATCAAACTCTACTGATACCAGCTATTTCATACCTTTGCACTGAGCAATGATCTGGCCACCGCGTTGCTCTTTCCAGCCTAACTCAGCACGTACTAACGGAGCACGGAAAGCTGGTCTATGGGCCGGTGTACGCAAAACGTGACCAACCTGTCGGATGCGGTGTAGAGTAGTTACTTTGGTTAGAGAGTGGTTTTTGGCACCTAACGACTACGGTCATTGGCATTACACGCCCGATTTTTCCACCGACGTCTGTTATCAAACAAAGAAAAGCGTCGTGCATCTCTAACGTCAAGTCACCAAGCCTATTAAGAATAAAGCAAAGCACTGCGAGATGTGGAGTCGTACACCCACCCACTAAGGGAAAACTGAATGTCACGGAGGCGTCGCATGTGACAGGTTGAAGAAAACTGCTCTAGTTCTCGTCGTTTATGATGTGTCCTCCCCAACATCACTTCCAGCTGTAGTCAAGCTCCCGATGTACTTGAAGTCAATGACTGCTGTATGTTGATCACCGAATAAGGTGATTGCACGTACAAGTTCCTGCCAGTCTATGGTACATTGCTGCTTGTCTCGTCAGTTATACACTTAATGCGCCTTTTCTGTTCCATAAATTCACCACATGCTCCCTTTGAATTTCAGTTCTCATGCCGTATGTATTGGTCGAATAACGCCTAATATCTAGGCCTCCTATTTTCTCACTTTCTCTCGGACGCTCCAGCTCAGTCGGGTACTATAACACAGTCTTGCAAAAGTACTTTGCACTTGGACGGCGTGAAGTGCAAGCGTAGACAGCATATCTTCATTTATTTCATAAGAACTCACTAAATCGTGCGCAAATGTGTAGAATCAATGAAGCAGATGGCAGATTTACCTGCTGATATTTACCAGCAAATTTTACCGTAAGGAACCAAGGTTATTCACAGACGAGAAGGTTGGGCCAAGAGGGGGAAATTATAGTCAAACAGTAGACGATCCTGGCTGCGGCCCAGGGAATTATCACCTACCACCCAATAACCTTATGATTTGTCCCCTCAACCTCTGGAACCGCATTCCGATTGTCACCTATCACTGACAGATAGATAGATCTCCAAATGCCTCAGTATGGTCGGGGGTGGGTGTCTCAAGCTCCGAAATGGCTACTTGTCCCGAACGTCTCTCGAAATGCTCCCAAGTGACCGTTCGTTAAGCACAGCCTCTACTGAGGAAGTCCTACTCACTGCCTTCTCGAGGCGGGTGTTCCCACTAAAGTGAGAGGACGAAAGCGAATGCCCGGTGCCTTCCACCGGGTTGGCTGACTGATAGTCAGTCTAGAAGAGATGGGTAAACCCTAATTCCAAACCGACCATGGATGGTGTATGAGGCGCACAACGGTATGCTTACCGGCATCTGTGACGGAAGGTGTACTGGTCACCCAGGATGTTTGGCCTCATCTGAAGGGTATATGAACTGAGCAATCAGTCACCGACCCTCAGTGGGTTACCGGCCCCACGTTTCGTCCCGCTGCCTTGCAAATTAAGCTTTGGATAGCTAAAAGCTCCGGCTGTGGATCTCCAAGTAAACCACCTGCTTTGGCTTAGGCAACCTGGTAGTATGGCGTCCACAAACAAATCATGGAATCGAACTCCAGCTACCCCTTCCTCCCCGATTGCATCATGTTTTGCTTGGCACACAGTCTGAAACCAGACAGGTGTGAAATACATAATACATACATACGTACTGGTAGATGGACAATGTATTATCAAATAAACAACCATGTGTTTACTTACTCTCAAAAACGCTCACTCAATTTGTAAAATACCTTCAAAAACATACCGGGCCAAATTTCATTAAATCCCGCCTCGTGACATCCTGTTTCCGCGTCCTTCTCGTTACCACATTTTGAGTCTATCTTTGAGCCAAAATTGTTACCAGAAGCGTCTGCCAAGTTCTGTGTTTGCTTTGAACCCCGAAGCTCTATGGTGCGGTCGGCATCTCATTCATCCAGTTGAGGAACTTTCACTTAATCTCCTGCACTTCTATTGCCATGAATTGATTTTCAACCGTCTGTACTATGAGAAGACTGCAAATATCCCGTATAGTACCTGCCTCAATTTGTTCCATTTTCGGCATCATCTCATTCTTTCCAAAAATCCTTAGAATTTTCGCTTCCCTGTGACACCCACATTGAAGCACAGAAAAACAGTGTTTTGTAGGAAATGATCTTTCCATCTACTTCTCTATGATGCATCAAGTCTTAATATCTACGGATATTTGTCACATGGTGATCGATATTGCTACCTTAAGGTGATCAGGTTCACGTACTACGATGAACCCCAGGGTTATGCCGATTGGAGCACGAAGCACTCCATCAGGGTCACCCATATCGGACAGGCCGGGTGCGTGTAATCAGAAAAAAGCAAGCCAGCGTTGTTCGGTGTAGAGCGTTTTTCGCCTGGTAGCTAAGTCTCTACATAAAAGCTACAGAAACTTATAGGTAGCAACGTGTCGTGCGCGAATTTGATCCGACACTAGATAAGGTCATTACTTCTTGTCCCTTACTCAGCTGTCCCGAGTGGGGTAAGATTCACTAGGACGCGTTGGGCATCCTTAACCGGAAAACCACCAAGACCGGACAGTCCCACCGCGTAAACTTGAAGTATACCTGAGGTTAGCCCTAAGCTTGGTGTCCCTAGAGCGCCGTGCACATGCGATTCTTATGGCCATTGAATATCCAATCTCCATTCAGAGACAGAGTATATTTGTCATAATTTAACCACCTGCAGTCAAACAAGCGTATATATCCGCCCTTTTCAGCTATATGTATATCAGTAGCTATAGGTATAGGTACACCTGGTGTATCTGTCTTCGATTTCTATGGACATTAGTTCTTGCTTCATATAAATAGTGAATTTATAATAAAGAAATAAGTACGTCTGTTTGCTACTTACCTGTATTCACAATGGATAGCTCATTCAGACCATCCCACCAAGTGGCAAAATTGCCGTAGGCATGAGTGAGCGCTGAGTGCTCTACCACGCATTGAATGCGGCGACGCGTCTATGTAGGTGCATTGGTATTGATGTCTGAAGCTGCCGTCAACGGGTATACACAGATCATTTTTGTTGCATGATTTATTGTTCACTATACATACAGCCTGCAATCATTGTCTCGTCTGCTGATGTGCGAGCACCGGAAGTTTTCAATAAGATGGTAAGCTATTGCATGTGCAGTTAACGATTGAAGGTTACCGCACTCAGACGGTAGGCAACTCGAAACCTTCGTGACATGGTGAAGCAGATGCTGACTGCTGTGGTCAGCGATGGCGTTGAAGTGAATTGCTACTGGCTGGGTAGCAGCGAGAGGACACCCGTGTGCTTTCACACTAATTAAAGCAATAAAAGGTAATTCCGTTAATTGAATTTCTCGCCGCGAAGCAGTTTCTAACAGATTTAGTCATTTTTGTCGAGGAATCAATTATTAACGTCGACAAGCACATCAGGAACTGATTCCACAACGCTCGTGATCGTAGGACAATTAGCAGGTATAACAGGTAAGCTGAACGGACCAGCAGAGCATCATTTGACACTGACTTTCAAGGGCAGCATCTTCACTAGAAGCACAATATTTGAAGTACATTAAACGTTTAACTCCTTCATTTCCATTTTTGTCAGTACGGCGACAATGGGATTTAAGGTTTCATGAAAATGTACTTTGAGGGATTATTGGAAAATTCTATAGTGTTTTTGTTTTTAATGTAAACAAACTTTTCGATTTACAAGAATTGCCTTCATTTTTTAACGTGAAGTTTCGTAGCAAACTGTAAATGCTGGATGCTCGGGCAAACGGTTAAACTAGAGTCAAACACTGCAGTAGACATCTAGGTAGCAGTTAGAATTACTTTTGTCTTGCGTTTTAGAGAGGTTGGTGCTAGTCCCAAGCTCACCACACGTTTGCCCCATCGCTTGGGGCTAGCCCCATGGGGCAGCGGTAGCGATACTCTACATTTTTAAGTAGGAAGCTTGGAGCCAGTCTCAGGTTCTCTCCATGGGGCAAAGTTGGGGCGTGCAGCTTAGGAAATTCCCTACCCGGGGGTCGATTTGATCATTCACGAAACAGGAAATTTTTAGGACTGATACAACGCCCATGCATATAAAACTACGTCTTCATAGTGCAAGCTTGAAACTGGTGGGAAGGAACCAACATTGCAATAAAATTTCGAACGGAAGACTATCTCTGAATAAAAAGCACACAGGCTATGGACTCTGAATCAACGCTAAAAGCACGTTGTGTCGCCGGAACCAAAGCGAAAGAAAAGAAAAGTCTTAGGATTAGTGATCCGCTGGATTAAGACTTCCAAGTAATCTTTCATACAATTTGATACTAAGTACCAACACGGAACCTAAATGACAGGACGACTAGCCACAGATGATAGATGAGAAAGTATAACCGCGCAACACAACCGCGCGCAGTTTATCCGACCCACCTGGGACTCTCACTATTGCATTGTGAAAGGAATAAACAAACTTTGTCTGAAGTCGATTCAATTAGGTTCAATTTCTGCAGGAGTTTGTGGGGCTGAGACCAATCATCAGCCTACATAGTTTTGTTGTCGGATTGTTGCCGTAGCTCCCAGTACTGCTTTTTCGAGACGGGAGCAGGTTCAGATCAGTTCAGTTCAGTTTTCACAGAACGAAAGTGGCCGAGACTAGTCGGGCGTCCAGATCGTTGTGTTGTCGGCGAGTTTGCTTGGCTGCCGACACTTTGCGTTGAATGTTTTGTCCCAAAGACAGAATATTCCCGCTTATTCTGAAATAGAATCTCCTGAGGTATCTTGACGGGCTGAAACGTCAAGATTTAGTCTAGTTTGCGTCGCTGAAACTTCTTTGTATATAAGGCACACTGAACGAGAAGGCGGCGTAGATCAAAAGTTTACGGGTCTTGATTATTTTTTGTTCCTCACAAGGAATCCGGAATTAAACGATAACACCGGATGGCGGAGACAGCTGGGCTAACTCAGAAACGCTTCGGACAAATTCGTAAGCATCAGGCGGAGCAGTGAATTTTTCTGATACCTGCAGCAGCTGCAACAATTCAACTTATTTTATCGTGGATGAAGGTAAAAGTTGCATAGAAGCCTGGAAATTTTAATATTCTCCCGGGTTGAATCAAGATTTGCTCCAGTTTAGAGCATATAACCCTTGGTTCCTGGTTGGTAAATTGATAATGATCATACTCAACAGGTCACGAAGGAGAAAAAATCGAGCTCCGGAGCAGGACGCGAGACCGTGTGGACAGCATACACAGGCGGAGCAAGAGGTGCCACCAAATTCGGTAACCTTTCACATGAACAAATTTGTTAGTGTGTACGAATGTCCGTCGCGCAGGTACCCCTACAGAGGTCGCCCCCTAGGAGGCTGACACAGTTGGGCTTCGAACCGTGATTGGTAGATCGATTCAGGTGGCAAGAGGTACTTTCCATGCCTCCCGCCGCGATCGAACACCACATCGAAGCCAGCGTAAGCCGCTCTGCAGGATCACACTCGCTGCTCTGCGTCAGTCACAATATCGCGTCCTCCTCAACGAAGAATAAAACGTGGGCGGATTCTGCTTGTCATTTTGCGGGGCAAAGACTGCGCTTTTGAATCTCTCTCTGCCGGCATCCCCCAAAATCCGTTTGTCCGCAGCGGCTATTGCCTCGTTTTATGGGCATGCATCCGACCTCAAATGATCCCAGTCTCGATTCAACAAGCGTTGTGTTTGAGCCGCACGAGATTCTGCACTTCAATGTGTTTTTGCCTGACGGAACGAATTGGAAAGCGGGGAGCGCGAGAACGGTGTGTCTCGGAGCGCGTACAGATTTTCAACTGAGAGGGAGGTACCAGCGAAATGCGGGCTGCTGTTATTCCTGTGGTGATCAAGTGCGCGGCCAGCAGCCATGTATCACCATACCATACGCAAGTGGAACATGGAAGGTAAGCCTAAAAACAGAGCCGTTGCAGATTCCGCGAACCTCACTGGCTGTCGCAGCTCGTGGCTGCTTTCGTTTCTCCTGTTGACGGCTGAAGCTTTACCTTCCGTGAAATTTTGTATTGCAACCGGTGATAAGGAGTCATTGGTCGGAGTAACAGGTATCGAATCAGGACGGCCGACCGAAGGTCGCGCGCGAGTGGGGGCATCGAATGTGGTGTCCAATGGGGGCTCTACCTCGGCAAAGGCTTGATTAAGGTGGCCTATAATTATGACCTCTTTCCCACCTTTGAAGTAGGGGTATTCCGCTACTGCAAACACTCAGCGAAAGGCGCAACCTGGGCCCAAGCTGGACACAAGGAACTCGTGGTCTTGAGCAGAAAAAGGATTGCCGTTGATGGCACGAAGTTTTTGGGTTGATAGAACGGTTGCATCACCCGCTTCTTCTGAAATGATGCTAGCCACTGCTGAAGTGCTAATTGGAGACGGGTGACTGGAAGCCTTATCCTCTACATCCAACAGGCGACTGCTGACCGTTTACTTCGTCGGAACTCTTAGAGACACCGGTTTCCCTGTTTTCCCGTTTGTGTTATTGACAGTACTGTGACGAAGTGGACCAAGGAAGCGGCTGGGAAAAAAGCTTCTTATGCATTCACGTCGGTCGGAGCTGTGATAAGGCTTCTGGTCTCGGCAGTACAGACTGTAAGAAGTGTGAGGAGCCCGAAAGTCCGCTGAAAAGCAGCTATCAGGTAGTTCTGGGAGACATCCCGCAATGTGAGTGGTGATCTGGAAGTTACCCAAGTTCTGCTCGGCAGACGTCTGTGGGTGGTGCCGTTCCGTGAAACCGTCTGCTAGTTTCGCCGCTTCTGGAGGGATAAAACGACCGGAAACCCCGAATAGCTCTCAAATGTTGGGTTGGTAATCACTGGACCCATACTTCTAATGAGGGTTTCCCCCGAAATGTCGCCCTGCCAGCTTCTGCCTTTTTCTCAGTAATGCAGAAGAACTCTCACAACTTGCTTATGTCCCTTGGAAGAGCTATTTCATTCTTGACGATTCTGACGGCAAGTGGCTAGATATTGCTGCTACTTTGACGGCAAGGTAGGAATGGCCTTTGGAAATTACGTTGCTTATCCCAGCAACTACCTCAAGAGGAAGACAGCCAATTGTCCATAGGCAACCAGTACTGTCGCTCGTGATTCTATGTGTCTTCAACTCTGCTTCTAATACTCGATGTCAGAGTTTTGGGTCTTTATCAGAAAAACCCAGGGACAGCTAGGGAGACTGCCAAAACCGAGGGTTCCGGGTCAGGCTTACGGTCGTTGTTAACCATAGGTACAGTGGTATATCTAATGTGAAAGGGTATATGAGGGTGGATCGGATAACCATAAAATGATACTCATGATACTGACGCTGGCAAAAATTGAAACGAGGGTTTTGTAACGGCCTTGTGGATTAAACGTCTTTATGGCGGAAAATGTATAAACATAAACGAACATATATGATTCAGGGAATAACGGGCGTACTTGGTGGAACGAACATTTTGTTCGGGCTCGCCTGTTCAGTAGTCTCCTAGGTTGAATTAGGATTTGCTCCCGTTTAGAGCATATAACCCTTGGTTCCTGGTTGGTAAATTGATAATGATCATACTCAACAGGTCACGAAGGAGAAAAAATCGAGCTCCGGAGCAGGACGCGAGACCGTGTGGACAGCATACACAGGCGGAGCAAGAGGTGCCACCAAATTCGGTAACCGTTCATATGAACAAATTTGCTGGTGTGTACGAGTGTCTGTCGCGCCGGTAACACCACGACATCTTGAGGAATTTTTTCATTGCACAAGTCCGATCATTAGGGTTGGTTTTTTCCGTGCTCAATCAAATTCAGTTTCCTAGGGTTTTCATGCGGCTACAGTGAAGTCTTGAATAAGTACGCAGGTACTAAGCCAAAGCCCAAATTTACTCGGACCTTGTGATTACCTTGTTATCCGAGTGCTACCCATGAGCTAGGGGATAGTTCACTGAGAGTGGGAAAAGGGGCCAGGGAAAGGTTCAGAATACAAGCCTTGAGGGTGTTTCGCATCTCATAATGGTATATTTCTCGACCATGGTCGAGGCGCACGCGCAAGCGCATGATCGTGGTGTGCAACGTTACTCAATAGGATGAAATAATCACAAATATTAAGAATAAGATTCAAAAGTGTCGGCGATAGAAAAATGTAGCCGTCGATAGTTTGAAGGGATCGCCCTAATAATGGTGTGCGCGGCAATTCTGAACCGGTTTCGAGTACGACCCAGGTGGTGGTGCTAGGCGGGGATTCCGAGAATATCGTTAGTACATAGTGCTAACAATCCTTTATGAACGAGATTGATGCAAGCCATGGAAAGCGGGGGCGTGCTTGGGTTCTGCAAACAGAGTAAGTCCTGAACGAGAAGAAAAAGAAAAAAGTTGTATGGAAGTACGCTCGGTAAAGTCGATGCATGCGAAGAGAATAGAAATCTGATATTGCTGGTGAGCTGGTAGGCTGTTTGCTGACCACCGAGGAAAGGTTCAGCTTTGCGGCTTCAATTTCAGCCTAATTACAGCAAACGACTCCTGCAAAGGCCAAAACGCTAGAGTCCTGGTCCGGGTGATGCGCGATCAAAGATTCACTGCCTGATTCACCGAAAAATAAACTTCACTCTTTCTGAATAGCACCTCGTGTCCTCAGTGTAACGCGTAGCCCAAACAGACGCAGGACCCGAACCAAGAACACGATGGCTCGGCAAAATACACGGTACTATTGGTGGGTCAAAACAGAAGTAAATAACGACCACAACTTTGACAGTGCGTCTCAGTCACTATCCAGCCAAAAAGGTAGTCAAAACAGGATAAAATTCTGTGCAAAGTGTAAGAGAGGACAGATGACCGAAGGGAGTAAATAGAAAGTACCTGTCTTCTAGTCTACCGACATTTTGCGGGCCAAACTTAGCAACAGTGAGCAACAATTGTATGGACTCGTCGGAGTTAAGCTTAGAAAAAAGGAGGCCATGGTGGTAGATCCTTTTGGTGGAGCAAAAGATATAAGGTGAAAAAAGATAACACCACAGGGGATGGGAACCTTGAATGGAAGACCAAGTGGTTGCAGAAAACTAACTGAGAATGGGAAAATAAAGGTACAGCAAGAAAGGGACACCAACCCGAGTGGGAGGGTGAAGGAAGTGGTATAAAAAGGATTAGGAGGAGGAAAGTTAGGGTGTGAGAGTAGCACAACTTCCGAGTGGCCCCTGGAAAACCCTTCTCTGTGCTGTGTGGTCAGCCGTTGTGGCCTATTGGGGGAACACTCAGATCCCTACCTCGTCCAGAAGGTGCTCCAACTGGGCTGCTGCTCGTGACTTGCGGCCCAGGAAAAATGTGCTGTGCATTTGCAAGAAACTTGGGGGATTGGCATTATAGACGGCGCCATAGTTCAGCTAGAAGACTTCACTTGCTTTCGCCAAGACCGCATTCATTACAAGAAAAAACGGTGACGGAGTTGCCATCCTAGCCAATTCTGAGTGGTGGGACAGGTCCTGCGTAAGTTTCCGCACCCATGTGGTGACATCACTTCCTCAACTCTACCATGTCGCCCTGGGTTCTCCCATTTCGGTCAAGCCATCAGCACTAGCGGTAGTGTAGTACCACACTGCTTATAAAACTCAGCCAACATTTTCTAAAATCCATTTATTCCTTTCACTGTACCTACGCCTAAAGTGAATCTTCAACTTATACCGCGTTGATTTGATCGCTCACCAAAACTTCTCCTTTCCCCCTTCAATCTTTTCAATTTCTATCGCACTGTGACTCGTCATGGCACTCAGTTAGAACACATCCTGACCAACTACTCAGAACCTCTCTCTGCCAGGCTAAGTCCATCCACCAGCACCGTTGATAACTGCGCACTACACCTTAGACCCAAAACATTTTCACTGTGGTCATCTATAGCAAGCCCCCTCCGAAAAGATGCGCCTCAAACAGGGAACCATTTTCACGGAGATTATACTGCTCCTCAGCTGTTCATTTTCCGTTGGTACACCGTGGTTAAAAACTGTTCGCTTCCGTTTTTTCTGTAAATTTTACAGTGGAAGTGACTGGGCGGGTTTTCAATGCTTTCCGGTCCACGGTCACTGTCCATCTCCACTGTGGAGGGATGGTTTCTCCAAAAGTGAAGCGGCCACTCAGGAGAAAGGAATTACCTTACTAAACGTACAACAACCTGAGGTCCTTCAACCTCCATTTTTGGTGAAATCTGAGATCACGAGCCTAGAAGATAGGCTTCCTCGGCAGTTTCAACACTCCCGAAGCATCAAACAGAGCCCGTGTTGTATCAAGGTTCTCTGAAGCAGGCGTAAAACCCCCGGAGGTGAGTGAGGACAAACACTGTCTCATCTTCCGATCTCTCTGACAATGAGAGGACTCACGTCCCGTTGCCCCGTTGTATATCTCGCCTGAATTTCAGCAGGTACCATCCACAGAGTTTCCCAACTTACTCAACTCAAAAAACGGATCCAGGTTTACCGGTACTGACATCCCTCCGGCGGAACCATTCGAATGTGGGGCCAGTTCCTTATGTGGCCCTGCGACTTCGGCAACTGCGGATTCATTGGAAGTGGTCATTGGCGCTCTGTTACAACTATTTCTATGGCGTTGTACCACGCTGGCTTCTCAGAAAACTAGAATCTTTTGGCTCTCCTACTTTTTCACTAAACCGGATGGAGGACTATTCCTCTGGAGGAACACAATCAACCAAGGAGGATAGAAGGGTCTCCGAACATCTCCCAACCAGTGCCGGTGTACTTCAACGTGTTATCCCTTCTCCATACTTGTTTTCAACATTCACCAGTGATTTCCCTGTCCCCCACCAATCCCGAATCTTTAAATATGCTGATGACCTCGTTTTAGCTAGATCTGTCTCAAACAGATCAGACTTTGACGAATCCACTGCGAATATTCCATCTATTTGGAACTTTTCTAAGCAACTTGATATTCTGTTGGACAGTAATAAATAAGAAGGGCGCTTTTTTCCATCACTCATTCCCAATTCACTGAAGACAACCCCACCACTAAATCTGCTCCCTTCGTACTTGTAAACCGCAGGGAAGTCTTCATGCTACGCTGCAGAATAATCTGTCCCGTTTTTACGCATTGGAATCACAGAAGCCAAAACTTCGCATCGAAATACTAAGCTACAGCATTGTGGTGTTTGACGGCCTGTTTTTTGCATTTGTGTGAAATTGTGTTTCACTTATCATTCTTATTGCTCTTCTATCACCTTCCCAGGATTAATTACGAAGGATTTTGTCATCCTACGCAGAAGCTTTCGTATCGTTGATCTTGCTTCTGGCGTAATTCTAAACGACCTAGCCTTGGAGCTACGCGTTAGCTGCGTAACAGCATCTATTGCGTTTGCATTGAAAATCCTTCCGGTGCATGAAGCCCGTCGCATCTTGCTCTTACTCCGTCAGTCCAAAGCATCGACCCGGTCTAGGTACAGACTGTCGGAAACTACAACAGGAACTGGGCGAGTCTCTTTCAGAAACTGAAATTCAACTGTTCAATATATATCCTTATCTAATGGCCAAAGTGTTCGGTCAGTTGGATCTTATTGACTAATTGTGTAAAGTAACTAATTCAGTGCACACCGTATTACGACACATCCGAGTTTACGTGGATCCGCCCTCAACAGTGATGCGCCTGCATGTCACTACCCTGACCACTTTTCTCACCCAATTGAGGCTTTATGTCGCAAGCTGAGTCTCACACGTGTAAAACTCTCCCACTGCACTGCTTGTTAACCATCTGGGTCTTTGTGATTTTATATCTTTTTTTGTGCATAAACGAACGTTTATCCGACCGGTGAGGTCACCTATGAAAAGAATGAAAACTAATGTAAATTCAGGATCCACCCCAGAGATCGCTTAGTAGTTTTTGGCATTCACAACTTCCATTACATTTATAAGCTTCATTCTACCTCACTCGTCTTTGGCAAAAGCTGACTACGAGTAACTAGTAATTAAAAACAAATACATCTTTTTGGACTTCCGTGCTACGTAACTACGTAATCTGGTTCATCTGCTCTGTTGGAAAAAAATCAGTAATGTAGAGTCACTAATTCAAACCAAAGCTCTTGCTTAACGAAGGTATAGAGGAAAATGCTAGGTACTACGTCTGACACTTACTACGCTAGATATATCTATTCCTAAAGGTGGGTTTACTAAAACGGAATACCCATCATTTTCGATCTGTTGGGGATAGTGTTCAAGTTGATTCATCCGCATCGTAGTTTCAGTTGTTTCCAGAGGAATTCCATGTTAGACCTCAGCCTGCGTCTTCTCGAACTGGCAGTGGCGAGGAAATTGTTGATATAGTGCGACGAATCATCTTGTGCATATTCTATCTCTTCTACGAATAGAACAACGTAATATTCATTGACTTAAGTTCACCTTCATTCGAACCCTGATTTCAACGCAAAGTGGCTAGATCGTTTATTAGAACAGTCAACTGGCCTTGTTATCGCCAACCAATATAAACGGTACACGCAAACAAGTTATTCTAATCGTACCTACCCAAGGGGTGACGGATCAGCGAGATCATGAATTTCCTGTCGGAAGGCTTCCTGCCTTTTTGCCGTCTGACAACCGCCATTTATGTTACTCTTCGTGCAATTGATACCACTGCACGCGCGTTGTCTTTACCTCCGTGCTTGTGCATGAGCGTAGTGCTCAGCCCATAGTTGCACAAACCCACTGCACCGTCATGGAGAACCAGAACCGTGACCGCGAAACTTGAAGTAGAGTACTACACAATATCCTAATAGGTCAGGTGGTAAGAAGCTGTGCGGCAGGCCATTTCTCTCAAACTCCTATGTCACCACCAATGGTGCGATTCGAATCTTGTAGCTCTGAGGTGCTAAACGCCTATGCCACTCAACCATGTATTACGCTAGCTTGAGCAGGGATGCAGACGCTTTTCGGCCATCAAATGTGAGTCGCAATTATTGCTGGCCTTACAAAATTGCAAATTATATTCCTATAGGAGTATGCTATAGACAAGACCCATCCATACTGCACCAGATAGACAAGGGAAAGAAGCATTCTGTTGAGCGGTAAACCAGCAAGAATAAGAAGAGGGCGAAAGTGGGCCGTTTTATATGGATGAAAAAGTGAGGAAACTGGGTGTAAGAAATTTGAAGAGTCAACGAGAATTCCTTCGGAAGCGGTGATTGATGTTGTTGTGTGATCTTTTGAGAGAGAACCCGAAACATTACTGAGTAACCGTAGATCAGTACGGAACGTCACCTATTGCTTTTTCTGTAAGCCTTTGGAATTTTAGGCCGCTTTAGTTTTCGAATTTGCGGAGATATCTACCTCCCGACGTAGCTTTTTACAAGCTGGATTCAAAGCAAGTGGTCTTGGTATTTTACACAGAGTCATGTTTTGAAGAGGTTTGGGTTTATGATGGCAGTACTGCCTGGAAATTGACAACAATTTACATGGGGAATACATTCTTGTCGCTTAGTATGGTTTTAGAGGAGAGACGTCCAGGTGTAAAAGTTGCGGACGATCAATGTCTTTTGAGGATTAAGCACAGTTTAAATGAAGAATCTGTACCAAAGGAATGCCATTGGATAGGTGGATATGGTCAGAAGCCGTTTATTTACTCATGTGTTTGTAACTAGACTGTAAGAAACAAATACAATAAAGGATATTGCCGTTACCTTTTAGATGCTTGAGTAATTTTTGTCTGACTTGAGTTTGTTGAGATTTGTCTGTGGAGTACTCCCAGTCTGTTAATAATATCACGGTTCGTATTGATGGTTTAAATCATGAACTGAACACCATGCTCAGCAACCAAGAGCAATAAGAATGATAAGTGAAACACAATTTCACACAAATGCAAAAAACAGGCCGTCAAACACCACAATGCTGTAGCTTAGTATTTCGATGCGAAGTTTTGGCTTCTGTGATTCCAATGCGTAAAAACGGGACAGATTATTCTGCAGCGTAGCATGAAGACTTCCCTGCGGTTTACAAGTACGAAGGGAGCAGATTTAGTGGTGGGGTTGTCTTCAGTGAATTGGGAATGAGTGATGGAAAAAAGCGCCCTTCTTATTTATTACTGTCCAACAGAATATCAAGTTGCTTAGAAAAGTTCCAAATAGATGGAATATTCGCAGTGGATTCGTCAAAGTCTGATCTGTTTGAGACAGATCTAGCTAAAACGAGGTCATCAGCATATTTAAAGATTCGGGATTGGTGGGGGACAGGGAAATCACTGGTGAATGTTGAAAACAAGTATGGAGAAGGGATAACACGTTGAAGTACACCGGCACTGGTTGGGAGATGTTCGGAGACCCTTCTATCCTCCTTGGTTGATTGTGTTCCTCCAGAGGAATAGTCCTCCATCCGGTTTAGTGAAAAAGTAGGAGAGCCAAAAGATTCTAGTTTTCTGAGAAGCCAGCGTGGTACAACGCCATAGAAATAGTTGTAACAGAGCGCCAATGACCACTTCCAATGAATCCGCAGTTGCCGAAGTCGCAGGGCCACATAAGGAACTGGCCCCACATTCGAATGGTTCCGCCGGAGGGATGTCAGTACCGGTAAACCTGGATCCGTTTTTTGAGTTGAGTAAGTTGGGAAACTCTGTGGATGGTACCTGCTGAAATTCAGGCGAGATATACAACGGGGCAACGGGACGTGAGTCCTCTCATTGTCAGAGAGATCGGAAGATGAGACAGTGTTTGTCCTCACTCACCTCCGGGGGTTTTACGCCTGCTTCAGAGAACCTTGATACAACACGGGCTCTGTTTGATGCTTCGGGAGTGTTGAAACTGCCGAGGAAGCCTATCTTCTAGGCTCGTGATCTCAGATTTCACCAAAAATGGAGGTTGAAGGTTTAGTAAGGTAATTCCTTTCTCCTGAGTGGCCGCTTCACTTTTGGAGAAACCATCCCTCCACAGTGGAGATGGACAGTGACCGTGGACCGGAAAGCATTGAAAACCCGCCCAGTCACTTCCACTGTAAAATTTACAGAAAAAACGGAAGCGAACAGTTTTTAACCACGGTGTACCAACGGAAAATGAACAGCTGAGGAGCAGTATAATCTCCGTGAAAATGGTTCCCTGTTTGAGGCGCATCTTTTCGGAGGGGGCTTGCTATAGATGACCACAGTGAAAATGTTTTGGGTCTAAGGTGTAGTGCGCAGTTATCAACGGTGCTGGTGGATGGACTTAGCCTGGCAGAGAGAGGTTCTGAGTAGTTGGTCAGGATGTGTTCTAACTGAGTGCCATGACGAGTCACAGTGCGATAGAAATTGAAAAGATTGAAGGGGGAAAGGAGAAGTTTTGGTGAGCGATCAAATCAACGCGGTATAAGTTGAAGATTCACTTTAGGCGTAGGTACAGTGAAAGGAATAAATGGATTTTAGAAAATGTTGGCTGAGTTTTATAAGCAGTGTGGTACTACACTACCGCTAGTGCTGATGGCTTGACCGAAATGGGAGAACCCAGGGCGACATGGTAGAGTTGAGGAAGTGATGTCACCACATGGGTGCGGAAACTTACGCAGGACCTGTCCCACCACTCAGAATTGGCTAGGATGGCAACTCCGTCACCGTTTTTTCTTGTAATGAATGCGGTCTTGGCGAAAGCAAGTGAAGTCTTCTAGCTGAACTATGGCGCCGTCTATAATGCCAATCCCCCAAGTTTCTTGCAAATGCACAGCACATTTTTCCTGGGCCGCAAGTCACGAGCAGCAGCCCAGTTGGAGCACCTTCTGGACGAGGTAGGGATCTGAGTGTTCCCCCAATAGGCCACAACGGCTGACCACACAGCACAGAGAAGGGTTTTCCAGGGGCCACTCGGAAGTTGTGCTACTCTCACACCCTAACTTTCCTCCTCCTAATCCTTTTTATACCACTTCCTTCACCCTCCCACTCGGGTTGGTGTCCCTTTCTTGCTGTACCTTTATTTTCCCATTCTCAGTTAGTTTTCTGCAACCACTTGGTCTTCCATTCAAGGTTCCCATCCCCTGTGGTGTTATCTTTTTTCACCTTATATCTTTTGCTCCACCAAAAGGATCTACCACCATGGCCTCCTTTTTTCTAAGCTTAACTCCGACGAGTCCATACAATTGTTGCTCACTGTTGCTAAGTTTGGCCCGCAAAATGTTGGTAGACTAGAAGACAGGTACTTTCTATTTACTCCCTTCGGTCATCTGTCCTCTCTTACACTTTGCACAGAATTTTATCCTGTTTTGACTACCTTTTTGGCTGGATAGTGACTGAGACGCACTGTCAAAGTTGTGGTCGTTATTTACTTCTGTTTTGACCCACCAATAGTACCGTGTATTTTGCCGAGCCATCGTGTTCTTGGTTCGGGTCCTGCGTCTGTTTGGGCTACGCGTTACACTGAGGACACGAGGTGCTATTCAGAAAGAGTGAAGTTTATTTTTCGGTGAATCAGGCAGTGAATCTTTGATCGCGCATCACCCGGACCAGGACTCTAGCGTTTTGGCCTTTGCAGGAGTCGTTTGCTGTAATTAGGCTGAAATTGAAGCCGCAAAGCTGAACCTTTCCTCGGTGGTCAGCAAACAGCCTTCCAGCTCACCAGCAATATCAGATTTCTATTCTCTTCGCATGCATCGACTTTACCGAGCGTACTTCCATACAACTTTTTTCTTTTTCTTCTCGTTCAGGACTTACTCTGTTTGCAGAACCCAAGCACGCCCCCGCTTTCCATGGCTTGCATCAATCTCGTTCATAAAGGATTGTTAGCACTATGTACTAACGATATTCTCGGAATCCCCGCCTAGCACCACCACCTGGGTCGTACTCGAAACCGGTTCAGAATTGCCGCGCACACCATTATTAGGGCGATCCCTTCAAACTATCGACGGCTACATTTTTCTATCGCCGACACTTTTGAATCTTATTCTTAATATTTGTGATTATTTCATCCTATTGAGTAACGTTGCACACCACGATCATGCGCTTGCGCGTGCGCCTCGACCATGGTCGAGAAATATACCATTATGAGATGCGAAACACCCTCAAGGCTTGTATTCTGAACCTTTCCCTGGCCCCTTTTCCCACTCTCAGTGAACTATCCCCTAGCTCATGGGTAGCACTCGGATAACAAGGTAATCACAAGGTCCGAGTAAATTTGGGCTTTGGCTTAGTACCTGCGTACTTATTCAAGACTTCACTGTAGCCGCATGAAAACCCTAGGAAACTGAATTTGATTGAGCACGGAAAAAACCAACCCTAATGATCGGACTTGTGCAATGAAAAAATTCCTCAAGATGTCGTGGTGTTACCGGCGCGACAGACACTCGTACACACCAGCAAATTTGTTCATATGAACGGTTACCGAATTTGGTGGCACCTCTTGCTCCGCCTGTGTATGCTGTCCACACGGTCTCGCGTCCTGCTCCGGAGCTCGATTTTTTCTCCTTCGTGACCTGTTGAGTATGATCATTATCAATTTACCAACCAGGAACCAAGGGTTATATGCTCTAAACGGGAGCAAATCCTAATTCAACCTAGGAGACTACTGAACAGGCGAGCCCGAACAAAATGTTCGTTCCACCAAGTACGCCCGTTATTCCCTGAATCATATATGTTCGTTTATGTTTATACATTTTCCGCCATAAAGACGTTTAATCCACAAGGCCGTTACAAAACCCTCGTTTCAATTTTTGCCAGCGTCAGTATCATGAGTATCATTTTATGGTTATCCGATCCACCCTCATATACCCTTTCACATTAGATATACCACTGTACCTATGGTTAACAACGACCGTAAGCCTGACCCGGAACCCTCGGTTTTGGCAGTCTCCCTAGCTGTCCCTGGGTTTTTCTGATAAAGACCCAAAACTCTGACATCGAGTATTAGAAGCAGAGTTGAAGACACATAGAATCACGAGCGACAGTACTGGTTGCCTATGGACAATTGGCTGTCTTCCTCTTGAGGTAGTTGCTGGGATAAGCAACGTAATTTCCAAAGGCCATTCCTACCTTGCCGTCAAAGTAGCAGCAATATCTAGCAACTTGCCGTCAGAATCGTCAAGAATGAAGAATCGATCATTTAGTTCAGCTCCGCAGTTGAGAACCCTTTCTACTTATCCCTCGCTTTACAATGAGTTCTTGGTTTCTGTCTTTTTGCGAAGCTCGCACTTCGGTCAAGCGTCCTCATTACCAAGTACGCTTCATTGCGGAACAAGCTACCACAACGAATTCGGGCTTTGTCACCGACATCGGTGGCTTTCATCAGGAAAAGGCATAGCCCTAACGGAGAACACGCTGACCAGGATGTACATAACTTATTTTTCAAGAGCCGAGGCCTTTGCGGTAGGTATAGGGTACTAATAAATCGAATAACCGCTTTGGGCAACCCAGTCTCATTTAGACCCGCATAGGTTTGGCTTCCTCGCCGCAGCATTTACGGAACTCAGCGGTTCATTCACACGATCTAGGACGGCAAAATAATCTCAATTTTTTTACCCTCAAATACCATTTTTGCGGCAGGCCAACATAGAGGCCCACGGCGTACTCAGGTGTAAAGGCACCACGTTGTTAGGGCTGCAAGTGGTACCCTACCCTTGTGCAAACTGGTGTTTCGGTGAGCTTGAACCCAAACAAATAATCGTAGGCTGTGGTCGACTCTATCTTCCCCAGCATTTTCTGTCCTATGTAAACCGCATTGGAGATCTGAATTCACTGATATGGTGAGTGTTACCGCGGCGCATCTGTGAGCATTCCTGGCTGTGATTGTCTTCCTGCACAGGGCTGACCACTGATGAGACGACGAAAACCTCAAAAAGTAAGAGATTGGCATAAAAGAAGAGAAAAAATACCCCACTGCTTTGTCTTCCAGGAATACCAGCCTTGTCACATGTGATCCATGTCCCCCGGCTGCCGAGTTGCTATAGATTGACTGGTGCGGCTGACCTATTCTCAACGCGGCTTGTTACACGCAGTCCATAATTCGGCTGGGGTGTGGGAGCCGTGGTCTCCCACCAGAAGCAGCTCCGCCTTCTCTGACAGCCAGATACCTGACCGTGATAAAACTAAGAAATAATAATATAAATGTCTAAAAAGTGTGGTTCACTCTTGGAGCTGCACGAGCTGAATGCTAATGGATGTGTGTCGTGCTGCCTTCCCAACTGAAGCAAGCCCCAGTGCCACCTATCTTGGGCACTGAATGTAGACGGTTAGAGTTCGCTTCCCTGACGAAAGCTTGGCCCCATCGCGTTCCCACCTCTCACGGCCCTCCAAACCAGTTTTCACACAGGTGTTTTCCTGTTTTGCAATAAGCTAACGACGAGAAAGATATCACGGTAACCATGCAAACACCACCATATCGGATATCCTTGCTCCTGATCAAGTATAATATCAGCAAACTAGCACCATCGAGTACGTACATAGACGAACTTACGGCCATGTTTCTCGGCACGAGACCAATTTTCTTTAGTGCGTCATCATCATAGTTTCTTCCACTTTAGGGCCCACCAGGAACCATTCAATGCAGAGTAACCACTATACCGGAAGAGACCGTAACAAATATAGTGCTATGCTAGCAGGGTACCAGTCCCGTTAACTCACATTGTTCCTTCAAATCCACCTTACCGCCTCGCCGCTGAACTGCAGACTGCGTAAGCAGACCAGGTCGAGGGTTACCATTCCTAGATCCTCTTAACCGTAAAGCTCTAGGTTTTTCTTAGTATTCCAAAACTGCCACTCCAACTTGCGAACCAATAATCCTTTAGAATGCATACAAAATGGCCCAGCATTTGGATGCAACTGTGCTAGGCCGAAGCATTATAGCTCAGTCCCCGGCGAGCCTGCTCCACCCAGAACGTAGGGTAGGTGCCACTGGCCGCCTAATAAACTTCATAACAATAATAAGGGTATATTTCTCGACCATGGTCGAGAAGCACGCGCAAGCGCATGATAATGGTGTACAACGTTACTCAAAACAAAGAACTGTATACGAATTTCAAGAAAGCGAGTCAAAATCGTCAGAAGCAAAGCAATATAGCTAAAGTTAGTTTTAATCGACCGAAATGATAATGGTCCGCGCGGCAAATACGGTTTGGTTTCGAATCCGGGTTGGTTAGTGGTGGCCCGTGGGAATGTGAAATATGTCGTGAAAATATAGCGCTAAGGATGAGTTATAAACCAAAATAGCGCAAGCTGTGGATAACGGTGACCTATTGGGGTCCCACGAACTGAATAAGTTATGAACATGAAGAGATGAAAGAAATGAATGGGAGTGCACTCGTGAACTTTGGTGAATATGAGGAGAACGGCTCTCTATGAAGACGACGATGGCCCGGAATGACGGATATTCCCGGTCTTAATAAACGGAATGAATCATGAAACGGGGAGAAATGAACAAACGGTGTGGAAGTGGACTAGAGAACGTTGATGAATGTGGATGAAACAGCAGTCCATATACGAGGTGAGTTTAGGTTCAGGATCAATAACACACATCATTCAGAAAAAAAGGAGCGCAACTTGAAGGCCCTGAATTAGTGAAGAACTAATTTCAAGCCGGATAACGATCGAAAGAAAAATGAAATCTTGCAAGAGAAAACTGAGCACAAAACCCCCGCATAGGCTCGCGCCTTATTTTTCTGTTACGCTGACAAAAATACATTGACTTATTGATCCTCAGTGATATTCGGCTTCATTATTGGGAACCACGGATCGGGGGGGGGGGATAAATGGACTTGCTTTTGGATGGCGTAGCGAAATTTAATGAGTAAAATTTCCTGTGTTGCATATTCTGGCTTTGTTATTGGATTGTTTCACATGGGACCAGGGTGATGTGCAGCATCCCGTGGGTATGGTCCATCAGGCGGGGTGAGGGACGTGTCAGTCAGTCAGTATAGGGTAGCTTGTGAACCTTTATTTGTGAAGACTCCAGCAGTGACATCAGTAGCAGAGGTGTTGCGTCAGAAGACGTCTATCAATCTATTGGTAAGCACTTGGGAGTGTTTTAGGTCATGTGGCTCGGTTGCAATCCCGTTTGATGTAAAAGATGCCGTCTAGGTCTCTGTCGGTGCGGATCGAGGTGGGGACCTTGGTCACCGAAAGTGGAGCCCGAGAGAGTGGACGACGACAAACCTGAAATAAATGATGTTAGCAGTCTAGACGTGGTTCCAGCTGTGAGTTATGATAATAAATGGCGACAGTTAATAATGAACTGGTTGGGTTTATATGAACTGTCGGTTGCACATTTCATATTTTGGTCTGGGCTTTAATTCGAGAGCTTAAATAACGCAGGGTTGATAAGTACTACTTCAGGATTGCAAGATGGCATAAACCGTGTGGGCTACGGCGTCTGCATTTCAAAGGATAAATGGTTTGCACGCAATTAGAAGTTCTGAAGAGCAATTAAGTAAGAATGCCGAAAGAACCAGTAGGGCATCGGTGGTGATGCGTTAGAGAAAATTGTTATCATACACAGAAACGTGGAAGTACGTTGGTCTGTGCTCCTACTCGGTAGTGCCGGCCTACTGAGATTTAATTTGAATGTGAGCAGGGAAATCTCATGACTTGGTGGTTGCTTGAATATCATATTTGTTATAAGAGTGAGGAGAGATAGTTAGTAGGGAATGGAAAAATATGAACGGTTCTCCGTGTCCATTTTTGGTAGACTCAAGTGAGGTAGGTGTTGGTCATCTGTTGCCTCCATATGTTATCCATGTCAGTGGGCTTAAAGTCCAGGCTGCGGTAGTGATTGTAGTTGGCGGGAGGCTGTGGTCACTGTTAGGTAGGGTTGTGAACCTAAACGTGGCTTGGATGCTGGGACATCGAGAAGGCCGCTTTCTGAGAAAGATGACGGAAGACGGAGGGGTATGGATGGAAAGGGTGACCGGTTTCCACTATGTTCCTTTCTCTATTTCTCCTTTTCCGAGCTTCACCGGGGCTGCCGTTATTCGTCGGGTACTTCTACACGCTGTTCAGGTCAATGGGTTGAATGTCAGGGCCATGGTAGCGATTGTATTTGACGTCAACATGCATGCTAGGTGCGCTTAGGGAGGGTATGGGGGGGGGGGGTTAAAACTTAGAGCGGGGGGTGGGTAAACGTATGTGAAGAGTCCAGTGCACTGTCACCCCAGTCAGTCTCGTGCATGAAAACCAAACGCTTGTCGAGCGAACAAGGGCGATGTGGGGTTTCCTCTTTCGCAGGATCAGATCTGAGCTGGTGGGAGACATACCCATAGATGAAGGTTGCCCAGTTCCTTCACAGCCCGATGTCAGTGGTATTTGGAGATCGAATCGATCCCACGGGTACTTTTTTGTTTCCACTGTATTTTTTCCAGTTTTGTTTTCGTTTTTTGTTTCCTAACAGAGGGGTGTTTGAGCCCATAAAGGAACTTTCCATAGCCCCTCAGCCCGATCGCAATTTTATGCGTAATTGCCCTTTTTCGCAACTGCTGGGGGTGGTCCGTTTTCCCCACTTTCGGGCTACGCTATGGTATGGGTGCCGTTGACATCAGGGGTTTCGCTAGCATGGGCTGGGAAAATGCAGAGTGGGACTATGCAAACACACGAAGTAGGACAACGAACGTTGTAAAGCACAAGATGGCATACGTGTATCAGTCTCATACAGCGCCAGACCATGCCTAAGACCATCAGAGACCATTCCGGGCCAGCTGGTGTAGATGAGTCTAGCTCAGCTGATGGGAAATAGTGTGGTGTATAAGAGGGAATATGATAGTGGTTGGTGGATGGTAGATACAGAGATGAGACGAGGGGACAGGCCATCAAGTAGGTACTAGCAGGTGGGCTTCTGGGATAAGAGATTCTGAAATGAGATGATTAGGAAAGGCGAAATGAGACCGGACATAAAACCCGGGCCGGTGGTGGCAGGCAAAATGAACGGGGAAGGAGTGAAAAGATCAAGTAAGGTGGTAAACGGCGGAACTCAGTGTCCTAGGATCAAAAGCCACATACCTATTTGCTGCAGAGACATCTAAGGCTAAGGAACTTTGGTTGGCAATAGAACACGAACATGGTCTAAAATTAGGAGAACCGGCAAGCATTAAACTAGGTATAGTTACAAAAGTCAGCAAACTGTAGCTACCGTAGTATAGATTGTATGCAATATAACGTGAAAAGAAATAATTGCACCGGCGTTTGTCATCGGGCGAGAAATGAAAGTTCTGGTGCAATAATCCTAGTAATCAAACCCGTTTTCGTAGGCCACCTCTTCGGTGACGGTTTGGCCGGTGATTCAGCGAGCCTCTGAACTGGGAAATTGAGAGACTCTTGCGGGTGCTTAGCGGGAGTTTATTCCATAACTTTGAGTATTTTATAAGGGAGAAGTTAGATCTTAACGCTAATTTTGATTTGGGAATAGAGAACTGCAATGACCGATGGCGTAGGGCATAATTCGTGGAGGGAGTGAGACGAATGGGTTCAGTACACGAAAAGGCCGTACTGTGGTACAGCTCAAACAGGAAGCATAAATTGAGCTTCATGCGACGCAGCCATAGAGGGTCAAGACTGAGTAGGGTGCATCGATCCTTGTAACACAAACTGGAGGAAAATCCCACTAATTGTCTGGTGAATTGGCGCTGCACGGACTCCAGAGAAACGCAGTCGGGTTTCGTCATGTTGGTGAAGATAATAGGACAGTATTCAAGGAGAGGCCTGGCGTGGGACTTGTAAGTTAGCAGTTTGCAATCATTTAGCCGAAAAGTTCTGCAGATGAGGCCAATGGTTCTCATTTTGCAATCTGGAGTAGAACATACTCAGAAAACCTAAAGCTACAAGGATAATGAAGACCAAGGTCTCGAAATAAAGGGCTGTACGAGATGGGTAGGTCGTGGATAAGCAAGGTTCCGGGGGCCACTTGACATCTGGATGTTGTGTGGCGGCACTTCGGGGTCGAGAAGTCCATACTCCACGAATTGCGACAGTCCCCGAGTCGCTTCAGGCCACTAGAAACTCATCCAGCATAATGATGAGGTTCTGAGGAAAAAACTCATGGACCATCTTAACGTCATCAGCGAAAAGGCATGGGGTACCATGGTGCAAGATGGGAAAAATATCATTTATGTAGATGAGAAAAAGTAAAGGACCGAGTACACTGCCTTGTATAACTCCACCGGTGACCGGAACAGGCTGTGAGAATCACCCATCAATGGGAACCACTTGTGGGCGATTCGATAGGTGTGATGTTAACCAAGTTAAAAGCGAACCGGAAAAGCCGTGAGCTTTGAGTTTGGTTGGTAATAAAGCGTGAGGGACGCGGTCGAACGCCTTTGTTATATCAAGATAAATAATGATGATGGATTGACTGTTGTCGGCGGCCGCCTTTATGAGGTCAAAAAAGTCGTATTGGCAAGTGATGCATGAATGTGACTTTAAGAAGCCATGCTGCCCAGTATGAATGATGTTATGGGACAATAGGAAGTCGGACATCCGCTGTTTGATGAGGCGTTCCATCAACCTAGAAGCAATTGGAGTGTGGTTGCTAGGGCGGTAATTTGAGGGGTCATGCATTGGTCCTTTCTTTTGGATTGGGATGATGACCGCAGTCTTCTATTGTGAAGGAAGTATGCCAAACTTGATGGATAGATTGTAGACCTTTAATAGTAGGGCTGCGACATCAGTTCCTTCAAGACGTAGAAGTTTCGGTGGAACACCATCATGGCCAAGGTGTGAGGACTTCCGCACACGGGTAAGCTGGTTGGTAACCTCTTTTAGAGTAAATTCTAAGTCAGACAGTAAGTGCTCGGTGACAGGGTCTATGCATGGGGGTAAAGTAAGGGGGTCCGTAGTCATGGATGCAGCAAAGTAAGAGTCAAGCGCCTCAGCCATCGCTACAGGTGAGGTAATGTGATCGTTATTTTCCAAAATGAGAGAGGAGATACCTGCCGGTTTGCTCTGATTTCTGTTCTTCATTAGGCGTGCCAACTTTGAGGAAGCATCATGGCATTGCAAGGCCGATACTTCTTGTTTTTTGAGCATATCGTCAGACTTAATTCTGATTGCTGACGAGAGACGTTGGGGCTGCAAGAATGACGATAAGTCCTACTGGTGTGATACACTTTCTGGGGCTTCAGATATTTGTTTTGCATTCGGCTTAGGACTGAACTACGAACTCGGTTTGATATGATACGAATTGTAGTGATTTCGGACAGCAAGTATGATAGGTTAGAATATAGTAAATCAGCAGCCAGCTGGGGGTCGCTATGCAGGAAGAAGTCGTCCCAGTCTAACGAACGAAGCGTGCAGATAAGATTGTCCCAGTTGACTGCTGAAGAGAAACGATTTGGTGGGTGGGATTTATCGAAAGCTTGCTGAACCGCGAAGACGCAGGACACCATTCTGTGGTCACTTCCTGGAAAGAGGTCGAGCGGACTGGCTGAAACATCAGATAAACCAATCGTGAACAACAAATCAAGGATGTTGTTACCTCTAGTTGGGACTGTTACATGTTGGATCCAGCGCCCTACGCGGATGCATGACATGAAATCCAATAAATTGTTTGGGGCAGACAGAGTATTCCAACAGATGCTCGGTGCATTGAAGTCCCCCGCGATGAGTTTGGAAGAACAGGGCAGCAATGAAAGGTAGTTGAACGCGTCAATAATCTTGGTAAGGTCCATAGGGTTGGAATCAGGTGGCCGGTAGATGCAACCAATATGAAGATAGGAGTTAGGTAAGGGAATCGTTAACCACAGAGAATCCTGAATGGCGTCGAGAGTTGTGTGTGAGAGTGGATTGGCCCGAAGAGTGTTTTTGACATAAATTAGACAGCCTCCTCCACGACGAGGCCTATTCCTTCGGAACATCTGGTAGCCAACTAGAAAGACTCGATCTGACGGGACGGAATCCGTTAGCCAATTTTCAGTTACAAAGTCGGAGGGCTGCGCTACGTTGCGGATGGCTTTAGTTTTGTTCAGTAATAAACGGGCATCTACGAGTATGACTGAAAGAGATGATGCAGGCCTCGATGGTGGAGGATATGGTGGGGGGTTCGGTAGTGGTGATGAAGGTGGTAATTCCAGTGAAAAATAGGGCAAGGATGGGGGGAGGACCTCAGTTGTTCCACGGTTTTGATGAGTCGTAACCTGGTGGGGGATAGTGTAAGGAAAGAGGGACGAGGAGGTGCTGTTTAGGAGAGTAGTTTGAATGCGGGGAATATTCTCGGAGGGGGCCTGCAGGAAAAAAGCGGCCACGGACGGATGGCGGTACTAGGCCAAGAGACGTAGATGGGTCTTGTGGGAGTGTGTAGCTAGGTGGGGCACGGAGATGATTACCAGGGAGTGACTGGGTAGCAGTAGAGGTATAGAGCAGTTGGTGTGGCGGATAGTAATGTAATGGAGCAGTGATTGGGGGGGGGATAAGTTGGGTAAAAGTAGGGTGGAAATGATAAGGCAATTAGCCGAGATGGAAAAGCAGGATTCACAGCCACACAAGAGGCTGGTATAATTTCGCTCGGCTGAGCATTTTCCTTATGGTTTGCATGTGCATTATGTTGATGGGTCTTGTTCTTTTGCCGACGAAATGTTAACTTCTGAGGGTCAGTCTGCACTGACGGGCTAATCAGCTGTGGTGGCCTAGGTGGTAACCAGATACATTCTGGTGGCGAATGGGTGAGTGCAGCGGGTGAGTTCAGGGGCCTGGTTGGGTTATCAAAAATGCCAGAGGTAACGGGATGCATGGGTGTAGACGGAGGTGGGTTGATGGTGCGGTGATTTTTTGGGTACGGTTGCATAACCCGACATGGAGCTAGTAGAAAAAATGGGGTCATCTAGACTTGTGGAGAACATGAGCTCGCGGGTGGATGAGTCGGAAGAACTTTCATCAGTTTTGTGAATGCTGGGGCGCTTGCTGCAGTCTATAGATTTGCTTGGGCTATTCCGAACATTGGGGCTTTTGCCAGGTGGCTCATTGGGTGAGGAAATTGGCGTACTGTCTAAACCTACGGTTGCGTTGTGATCTGCAATAGATGGCAACATCGGGTGATGGCCAGTGATGGGTGCTTCGGGGTTTCGGGGTGGATTGTTAGTTGCACTAACACCGGGGTTACCGTTCTGGGCGTGACTCTTGTGCACCTCTCTTTGGAGTGGGGTCTTGTCAGAAAGTATCTTGGCGTACTTGAGGCCGGTTTTGGCTACGACTAACGATTGCCGGCTGATAAAGATCTTGGTGACAACTTCATTTGTAAACTAGAACAGCAGTGAACAGGTGGTGCGCAGGGAAGTTTTGCGGAGTCTAGCACAGTGGCACGGTTGTGAGCCAAGGTTGCAGGCACTTGGTATCATATTTTTAGCAGCTGAGAGAGGTATTCGTTCTGGAATGTTAAACACAATCGCGTTGTTTTTATTTTATCCGTCTGAAGATTTCCGAGGCAATTGTGTCCACAAACTTCGTGGCCAGTAGTAGATTGGTTGGGGAATGGTGTCCGGCTGGATCAAGCAAGAATGCTATAGGCATCAGTTGACCGATAGTCAGATCAGCGGAGTCAATTCGAGAGCAAAGACTGCTCAGAGTTTTGCTCATCTCCGCAGTTTTCCTGTTGGCATTTCCAAGTATATCTACCAGAGACCCAAGTAGCACGCCCCAAGTTTGCCCCATGGGGCACGCATGGGCAAACTTGGGGCAGACGTTGGGCTGCCTCAAGCTCACCATTGAAAAACTTGGGGCAGCGCTACCGTTGCCCCAAGTTTGCCCCATGAGGCAGCCCCATGCGTGCCCCATGGGGCAAACTTGGGGCTAGCCCCAACCTTGGGGCATCCGCATGGGGTAAGCTTGGGGGCAAACTTGGGGCTAGCCCCAACCTTGGGGCATCCGCATGGGGCAAGCTTGGGGCAAACTTGGGGCTAGCCCCAACCTTGGGGCATCCGCATGGGGCAAGCTTGGGGCACACTTGGGGCTAGCCCCAACCTTTATAATACGTTACACGAAACCAGATACAACCGCCGTTTCATGATCTACTACTAATGTATAATTCTATTTTGGCCGTTTGCGTACGCGTCCCACATGCACCAATTTCTGTCTAATATGTAACTGAAAATTGAAAGCCAAATTCTCAATACGAAAAATTTATTTACATTCAAAAAATGTGTATTTTGTACAGATTTGTAGTGATCCATCAAAGCACATTTTCATTGAACGTAGGATACATTTGTCGGTGGTCGCGATATATGCAGATGGGAAAAAAATGTACACTGTTATTGGCGAACTGTCAGTAAATCACTGCACCATTATGTATGAAGTGACAATGACATCCGATGCAAATATAATCAACAAATGGCATGGTATTTTTCAGTGATAGTTGCAAGCTGAAAAAAGATCAATCTATGGTAATATTTGGTAATGGAGCGGTCTGTCGATGTAAACCGAGCAACACAGGCTTGCATATAACTGCTGGTTTTGCACAAATAACATACGGATAACACGGATAGCGAAAGTGGCGTAAGGGAGAAAAGCGTAATTCCGATGTAATTCGAGAAACGACTAATATACTTCAAACGTTAGTCTTACAGTAAACTTGTTTCTGCTAACATTTGCGAAGAAATAAGGCAACTCCGTTTCATTCTACTTACCTACTACATCTGCTACCTGCTCCGCGATCACGAGCTTTGCGGAACCAATTTCTTATGTCTGTCGATGTTGATAGTTGGTTCCTCGGAAAAAAAACGAACTGAATCTGATAGCGTCTAGTAGATGGTGAGACCACTAATAAACCGATATACCTTTTATTGCTTTGATGAGTCTATGATTGCAGACGGCTATCCTCTTGCTGCTACCGAGCCGGCAGCACCTCACTGCGACGTCGTCGCTCACCACAGCAGATAGCATTTGCTTTACTGAATCCTGAAGATTTCTATTTATGTACCGCCGCAGTGTTGTTACCTATATTTGTCACATACACGTATAGTGACTTACCATCTTATTGAAAGCTTCTAGCGTTCCCAGGACGTCGTGTAAATGGTAGAATTCATCCACAGTGTTCACACGTGTGATTGGCTGCGGCATACCTTGTGAACATGACTCCCCGATAGTGCTGGAAAGAGACTCTATGGAGGCACTTAGTTTCTCCACAGTTTTTGTAAGACTGTCTATGGACAGTAAAAATTTTTCTTGGTTTACTAAAACATAAGTTAACGGCAGTGCATGTGAACTTACATAGTAATTGGCTCAGGTGAGGGGCCAAGTTCATTTGCGTGGCGCTGGTGCTTGAGCCGCTACTTGTAATTAAATGGGCAATATGAAACAAAGGTAATAATTGCCTTGAGGACGCGACTGGCACTCGGGTGCTAGCGTGTGCAGACAAAGTGGACTGTGAAGACAAGTGAGGCGAACTAAAACGGAATTTGGTTGTGCATGTTAGAAATATACCTTTGCATTCCCCCAAGACGTTCTAAAATGGGCGGTAGGGAGGATGGTTAGTCCAGCGTAACTGGTTTTAGGTTTCTCCGCATCTCCTGGGGACTCTCGTTGGAAGAGAATTCCACGAGAACCCTTTGGGTATGTGAATATTAATGTTTAATTACCTCTTTCTTGTGGAGTAGTGCTGCGAGAAGTATGCCTGCTTCTCCGTTTCATCGGTGGAAGCAGCACTTGACTGATGAACCAGCCGACGCTCAAAGTCGATGGTATCACCAAGTTTGTCTGACTTACCCGTATAGTACATAGGTCTAAAGTAGTATTCCGGGCATGAGTTCGGCACCTCATTTCCCGATAGAAGATGACGTCTGTAGTCGGGAAAACTCTTCGTTCGTGGCCGACGAACGTGTGTTTCGTCGACCATCCAATTTTTGTGTACCACTGCGTATGAGTTTTCTTCGGGAAAGTGAGCAACTACGTACATCTAGGAAGAAAATTCTCGTAAGGATTTGTCTATGTGGGACTTGATTACATTCAAGTACGTACAGAAACAAGTGGACGGTGAATACAATAACAATAACGCGTAAGTGATCACCCATACGTGAAACCAAACACAGGTCAGCCATTGACATCAAACGAGGGCACGAAGACAGCGATAAAACGGCAAAATACGAACGCTTCACGTCAAAACAACCGACAAAGGAGAACAACTTTCTTCTCGCAATCACCCGAGAAATACATAATCTCACCAGATCGTCATGCTGATTTGCGAAAAAAGTGGCACGGGAAGCACAGAGCGTTATGTGACATTTTATTTCAAAAACGTATGTAAAATGGGAACAACAATACTGCAACAGTCAGTGCAAACAAGAATACATTTACATGTGATTGTGTGGATGGGTGCACTGTGCAAAGTGGAATCTAAATCCCCCACAGCAAATATATACAGCTGGCTTGATTTTTACGCGTACGTGAAAAAATTGTCCGGGGAGCTGAAGTATTTGAAGAAAACGTTATCCTCCAGGAAACTGGCAATTTCCGCGGGACGTCCGTTAATGATGATGACGTTGTTGGGCTTATCTTCTGAAAATAAAACACCATTGAGAACGATAAATTGTCTACTAAGGGGGATGCGAAATACTGGAGGGGACAAATCATCCATGGGGGTTTCTTCAGTGATGGTTTCCAAGTTGTTATTTAGTTCGTGAAGCCGTTTATACAATTGCTTAGCTGGTTTAGCCGGCCCCTTTATAAATGATTGCAATTTCGCAAGATGTGACTGAAATGGAAAACAGGAGAAAATGTCCAACACACAGTGTTTCCGGACATCTTCTGACAAATGAATTAAGCAGTGCACATTATAGACTAAATCCTGCGGACCATATAATACAGACATTTGTTGAACGAAAAGCACTAAAAGTCTGTGAGCAAAATCAAGATACTCAGTGTGTAAAAGGGGATGAGAAAATATATATACAGCAATGAATAATAGCAGAAAATGTTTATAGTATTCATCAGGTAGCGAATGCAACAAACAAACGGGGCCTATATACAAAACAAACTGTCTATACTGGGACGCTTTCCAGCGTTCCAAATCCCGAGTGTGCCGGCACAGGCGTTGGAAGTCACAGGGGTTGTTGCAGTGGTTTCCAATAATACGATTTCCCAGTTCTGTGACTGTCGCTGGGCTCAAGCGAAAACGTTCTGTACGGCTCCCCTTTAGCCATGCATTTAACAATTCCTGCATGACACCCAAACAGACCAAATGCATATAATCCAGCGGAAAATTTGCCACCATATCAGCTGGAATTGAAACGAACGGGCTTTCACCAATATGGTGACTTTTGTATTTAAAGAGGCGAAAGTCAGCATCAGTACGCGGTCGAGCGTCCAACAATGGAAACGTTATTCTCCCTGTGATATACAGACCACGCTGTATGCATCTATCACACCCGAAGTAGCCTGTCGGACTTTTAACTTGACGAACGTAAGCCCGGGCAGGTGTGTCGCATATCACTGACACCAGTTTACATGCTACTGATGACCCAAGATAGTTGATGCCGCCATCAATTACATCTCGCAATTCCAATACCGTCTCTTCCAGATGTGTGTTTATCGGTTGCCGCTTCCCTGAACCGCAATAAATGCCAACCGGGAAAACGGCCAGACATCTCGGACGCACCACATGTGCCAGAATGGGCCACAATTGTATTTTAGAAGAGTGATAAATTGACGACCCATCGATATTCATCTGGAAGTCGACGGATTCCGGGACCAGCGCCAGTCCAGTGATAGATCGACGCAGACCTTCGAGGAGCCCAATATGAATATACACACCTTGTGCTAGCAACGTCTTCTTACAACAACGAGGTGTGTGCGACAGGGTCCTCGGATCCTTCGGTACGCCGGGCAAAAACTGGTTTAGAACGTTCAGCACACTCCTTCGTTGCTGCATCGTTAGTCTGCAGCTAGCAAACACATCGGCAAATAAACGCAGCAACGCGTCCATGTTGATCTTCACGGACGTCATTTTCCCCAGTTCAATGTCGACACCTGCGAATAACAATTTATATAAAATCACAGAAAAAATATACTCACTGACACCAGCAGTCAAGTCTGTTGTTGACCCATGCACATTCATTGTTGATGATTGAGGAAGTTGCGATTGATGTCCACCCGAAACCTCATCACTGGATGACACATTTACCGTATTCTCTGGATATAGTGAAGTTTATATTACGATGCAAATATTTAAGTACCAGTTGACGTCATCTTCGGAAATCGGTATCGATGGGCCCACATGGAAGCCTCGCCGCACTCAGTGCACGGTACAGCACTCAACGCCTGCTTACGCCGAAGGTACCTTTGCCACTTGCTTGGACGGTCCATGTGAGTTAGCTGTCCATTGTAAACACAGAACAGTGGTAAACACTAAACCACATTTGTCTCCAATGAAATACAAAAATGATGATTACAAACAAATATCCATGAACATCAAACATGCGTATAACAGGTACTGACGCTATCGGCAAAAACGATGATGTATAGCATAAAACATATACATAATTATACATATATGTATAATTATGCACATATATATATGTATATATATAGAAGGAGAGAGACATATATATGGCTCGCGATCATTAGTGAGCATGCTCACTATAAGTTTATGCATAAACTTATAGGCATTTATGGGCATAAATTTATGCCTATATATATATATTATATATACATTTGTATACATAAATATATATATATATATATATCTGCGAGTGTACGCTTTTTGAGCTAGAGTCACTGTTTGGAGATTGCAGTCATGATAAATCAGTTAACATAGGGAAAGCACATGAAAAGTGATCCAACAGGCCACAATATTGGGGCCGACCCCATGTTTGCCCCAAGTGTACTTCATGGGGTTGTCCTAGCTTCGGGCAAGCCCCAGGCATGCTGCTCATTATATAGGTTATGTGTTCAACACAGTTTGTACGAACCTCGTACGAACTCGTGCATCACGTGCCAGAGAAAGCACGCCAGTCACGTGAAGGACAGAACGACGACTGCACGGGACCGCGTGAAGGTCGACACTAATAGTGACGTAACAAAACAAAACAGGCCACAATAAGCGTTCCTCAGGGTGGCAATATATGTACATAAGGATATAATCCTAGTAAATCCGTAACCAATTAGCATCTTTCCCACATGAAAACTAAACTTGGGGCGAGCTTGGGGCATGCCCCAGGTGTACCCCAAAGGTTGGGGCAACGTGTTACTTGGGGAGACTGAGCAGTTATCCGGTGAGTTTGGGAATTTAGTGATCTTGCGACGGCAAGTGCTGACAGTGATTTTGGGTCGGCTAGGAGGAGATGTAAGCATATCTATGGCGGTAAGGATGTGGATGGCCAGTTGGACAAGATGTGGCAATATGCGGGGGTAAGAGAGCTATAAGGGAGCAGGGGATTAGGTGCAGAGTATTGCCAATATATATAAGCCTTAGGGGAGAGTGCTTGCCACGGGAGGTCACTATCAGCGGAACTAATTATGTATCAGTTGTTCAGATGAAAACTGCAAGCAGTTTCTGCGGATGGTGCCATTTGAAATTTTCCGGATGTATTACGCAAGTCAAGAAGGCTTTAATCTCTTTACGAAGGTGATTCTCTGAGTAATATCTTGGAGTCGGCTAGTGTTGTTTTACCGAGACTGATATTTCGCTTAGCTCCTACCCTACGATCACTTTTGTATGTATATGATACCACCGGGTGGTCCCAGGGAATAGTGTTCAGAAAAAAATTGCTTGATTTTTTCTGGGTCGGACAACAGGCTTTGGAGCTATAGTTTTAGGTGTTATCCTAGATAGCTTAATAAAAACTATACCGATAACAGCGAGAAAGCTACGCGGTGTAACGCATTCACATAAACCTAACCAGTTCACCACTGTTGTCGTCATATATTACCCTAACCCACAGCTGTAAACACGTCCAGACTGTAATCCCTATTTATTTCAGGTTCGTCGCCTCCCGCTATCTCAGTCGCCAAACTGGATAACCAAAGATGCCACTTTGACTCGTACCGACTGGAACCCAAGTGGGGCCCTTCATAGAATCTGGGACTGCAAGCAGGCCACGCGGCAGAAAATACCCCCAACTGCCTATCGTATTAATCAGGGTTTTCTAACACAAAACCCCTCCGGCGGATATCAACATTACAGCCAACACAAGTAACAGTTCAATCGCAACCTGCTAATATGCCAATAATCACTTACATCGGTCATATCTCGCCACACTGGGCTGATTGACCGACACATATCCTTCACCCCGCCAGACGAACTATACCCGTAGAATGTAATACATTACCAGTATTGACGCCGAATAACACTGAGGCTCAATGCGTCAATGTACACATATATGTATATATATATTTGTCAGTGAAACAGCATAATATTGCCTAAGTCAATGCGGAGATTTTCCACTTTAGTATCTGTTGCAATAGTCAGTTTTTCCCTCGATTCGTCCCGGCTGGAAACTGATCCTCCACTTTTCCAGGGCCCTCCGGTTGTACTTTCGCATTTCTGAAGGGTACAGGTTACTGATCCTGAAATTTAACTCACTCTCGTATGGACCTTTGTTACTTCCACACTCACCAAATTACATAAATGTACATTCATAAAGTTGGTTTCATGTCTCCTTGTTTAATAACTCATTCCTTTTATTGAACCCCTGTAGAACCCTACATTCAGGGTTTGCATCAGCTTCATGGATTGCTGTTCTCTTCGCATGCATCAATTTCCCCGTCTGTACTTCCATACAATCTATTTTTCATCCCATTTAAAACGTCGCTGTCCGCAGATACCCGGTAAACCGCCGTTTTACATGGCTTGCATTATTTTCGTTGATAATGCACCTCTAGCAGTACGAGTGAACGACCTATTCGATATCCCCCCGGTGCGCCGCCGCCCAGCGCGAAATCGAAACCGGTTCAAATTTGGCGCGGAAACAATTATTAGAGTGGTTTATATAACCTATCGCTGGCTATGTTTTTCTACAGCTGGCACTTTTGACTTTTATACATGAAGTTTGTGAATATTTCATTTTAATGAGTTACGCTGCCCAGCACGACCATGCCCCTGCGCGTGTGTCTAGACCATAGCCGAGAAATATACCATTATTATTATTATTATTATTATTATTATTATTATTATTATTATTATTAGTGTGAGATGGCTCATCCAAGGGACATAAGCAAGTTGTGAGAGTTCTTCTGCATTACTGAGAAAAAGGCAGAAGCTGGCAGGGCGACATTTCGGGGGAAACCCTCATTAGAAGTATGGGTCCAGTGATTACCAACCCAACATTTGAGAGCTATTCGGGGTTTCCGGTCGTTTTATCCCTCCAGAAGCGGCGAAACTAGCAGACGGTTTCACGGAACGGCACCACCCACAGACGTCTGCCGAGCAGAACTTGGGTAACTTCCAGATCACCACTCACATTGCGGGATGTCTCCCAGAACTACCTGATAGCTGCTTTTCAGCGGACTTTCGGGCTCCTCACACTTCTTACAGTCTGTACTGCCGAGACCAGAAGCCTTATCACAGCTCGTTATTTACTTCTGTTTTGACCCACCAATAGTACCGTGTATTTTGCCGAGCCATCGTGTTCTTGGTTCGGGTCCTGCGTCTGTTTGGGCTACGCGTTACACTGAGGACACGAGGTGCTATTCAGAAAGAGTGAAGTTTATTTTTCGGTGAATCAGGCAGTGAATCTTTGATCGCGCATCACCCGGACCAGGACTCTAGCGTTTTGGCCTTTGCAGGAGTCGTTTGCTGTAATTAGGCTGAAATTGAAGCCGCAAAGCTGAACCTTTCCTCGGTGGTCAGCAAACAGCCTTCCAGCTCACCAGCAATATCAGATTTCTATTCTCTTCGCATGCATCGACTTTACCGAGCGTACTTCCATACAACTTTTTTCTTTTTCTTCTCGTTCAGGACTTACTCTGTTTGCAGAACCCAAGCACGCCCCCGCTTTCCATGGCTTGCATCAATCTCGTTCATAAAGGATTGTTAGCACTATGTACTAACGATATTCTCGGAATCCCCGCCTAGCACCACCACCTGGGTCGTACTCGAAACCGGTTCAGAATTGCCGCGCACACCATTATTAGGGCGATCCCTTCAAACTATCGACGGCTACATTTTTCTATCGCCGACACTTTTGAATCTTATTCTTAATATTTGTGATTATTTCATCCTATTGAGTAACGTTGCACACCACGATCATGCGCTTGCGCGTGCGCCTCGACCATGGTCGAGAAATATACCATTATGAGATGCGAAACACCCTCAAGGCTTGTATTCTGAACCTTTCCCTGGCCCCTTTTCCCACTCTCAGTGAACTATCCCCTAGCTCATGGGCAGCACTCGGATAACAAGGTAATCACAAGGTCCGAGTAAATTTGGGCTTTGGCTTAGTACCTGCGTACTTATTCAAGACTTCACTGTAGCCGCATGAAAACCCTAGGAAACTGAATTTGATTGAGCACGGAAAAAACCAGCCCTAATGATCGGACTTGTGCAATGAAAAAATTCCTCAAGATGTCGTGGTGTTACCGGCGCGACAGACACTCGTACACACCAGCAAATTTGTTCATATGAACGGTTACCGAATTTGGTGGCACCTCTTGCTCCGCCTGTGTATGTTGTCCACACGGTCTCGCGTCCTGCTCCGGAGCTCGATTTTTTCTCCTTCGTGACCTGTTGAGTATGATCATTATCAATTTACCAACCAGGAACCAAGGGTTATATGCTCTAAACGGGAGCAAATCCTAATTCAACCTAGGAGACTACTGAACAGGCGAGCCCGAACAAAATGTTCGTTCCACCAAGTACGCCCGTTATTCCCTGAATCATATATGTTCGTTTATGTTTATACATTTTCCGCCATAAAGACGTTTAATCCACAAGGCCGTTACAAAACCCTCGTTTCAATTTTTGCCAGCGTCAGTATCATGAGTATCATTTTATGGTTATCCGATCCACCCTCATATACCCTTTCACATTAGATATACCACTGTACCTATGGTTAACAACGACCGTAAGCCTGACCCGGAACCCTCGGTTTTGGCAGTCTCCCTAGCTGTCCCTGGGTTTTTCTGATAAAGACCCAAAACTCTGACATCGAGTATTAGAAGCAGAGTTGAAGACACATAGAATCACGAGCGACAGTACTGGTTGCCTATGGACAATTGGCTGTCTTCCTCTTGAGGTAGTTGCTGGGATAAGCAACGTAATTTCCAAAGGCCATTCCTACCTTGCCGTCAAAGTAGCAGCAATATCTAGCCACTTGCCGTCAGAATCGTCAAGAATGAAATGGCTCTTCCAAGGGACATAAGCAAGTTGTGAGAGTTCTTCTGCATTACTGAGAAAAAGGCAGAAGCTGGCAGGGCGACATTTCGGGGGAAACCCTCATTAGAAGTATGGGTCCAGTGATTACCAACCCAACATTTGAGAGCTATTCGGGGTTTCCGGTCGTTTTATCCCTCCAGAAGCGGCGAAACTAGCAGACGGTTTCACGGAACGGCACCACCCACAGACGTCTGCCGAGCAGAACTTGGGTAACTTCCAGATCACCACTCACATTGCGGGATGTCTCCCAGAACTACCTGATAGCTGCTTTTCAGCGGACTTTCGGGCTCCTCACACTTCTTACAGTCTGTACTGCCGAGACCAGAAGCCTTATCACAGCTCGTTATTTACTTCTGTTTTGACCCACCAATAGTACCGTGTATTTTGCCGAGCCATCGTGTTCTTGGTTCGGGTCCTGCGTCTGTTTGGGCTACGCGTTACACTGAGGACACGAGGTGCTATTCAGAAAGAGTGAAGTTTATTTTTCGGTGAATCAGGCAGTGAATCTTTGATCGCGCATCACCCGGACCAGGACTCTAGCGTTTTGGCCTTTGCAGGAGTCGTTTGCTGTAATTAGGCTGAAATTGAAGCCGCAAAGCTGAACCTTTCCTCGGTGGTCAGCAAACAGCCTTCCAGCTCACCAGCAATATCAGATTTCTATTCTCTTCGCATGCATCGACTTTACCGAGCGTACTTCCATACAACTTTTTTCTTTTTCTTCTCGTTCAGGACTTACTCTGTTTGCAGAACCCAAGCACGCCCCCGCTTTCCACGGCTTGCATCAATCTCGTTCATAAAGGATTGTTAGCACTATGTACTAACGATATTCTCGGAATCCCCGCCTAGCACCACCACCTGGGTCGTACTCGAAACCGGTTCAGAATTGCCGCGCACACCATTATTAGGGCGATCCCTTCAAACTATCGACGGCTACATTTTTCTATCGCCGACACTTTTGAATCTTATTCTTAATATTTGTGATTATTTCATCCTATTGAGTAACGTTGCACACCACGATCATGCGCTTGCGCGTGCGCCTCGACCATGGTCGAGAAATATACCATTATGAGATGCGAAACACCCTCAAGGCTTGTATTCTGAACCTTTCCCTGGCCCCTTTTCCCACTCTCAGTGAACTATCCCCTAGCTCATGGGCAGCACTCGGATAACAAGGTAATCACAAGGTCCGAGTAAATTTGGGCTTTGGCTTAGTACCTGCGTACTTATTCAAGACTTCACTGTAGCCGCATGAAAACCCTAGGAAACTGAATTTGATTGAGCACGGAAAAAACCAGCCCTAATGATCGGACTTGTGCAATGAAAAAATTCCTCAAGATGTCGTGGTGTTACCGGCGCGACAGACACTCGTACACACCAGCAAATTTGTTCATATGAACGGTTACCGAATTTGGTGGCACCTCTTGCTCCGCCTGTGTATGTTGTCCACACGGTCTCGCGTCCTGCTCCGGAGCTCGATTTTTTCTCCTTCGTGACCTGTTGAGTATGATCATTATCAATTTACCAACCAGGAACCAAGGGTTATATGCTCTAAACGGGAGCAAATCCTAATTCAACCTAGGAGACTACTGAACAGGCGAGCCCGAACAAAATGTTCGTTCCACCAAGTACGCCCGTTATTCCCTGAATCATATATGTTCGTTTATGTTTATACATTTTCCGCCATAAAGACGTTTAATCCACAAGGCCGTTACAAAACCCTCGTTTCAATTTTTGCCAGCGTCAGTATCATGAGTATCATTTTATGGTTATCCGATCCACCCTCATATACCCTTTCACATTAGATATACCACTGTACCTATGGTTAACAACGACCGTAAGCCTGACCCGGAACCCTCGGTTTTGGCAGTCTCCCTAGCTGTCCCTGGGTTTTTCTGATAAAGACCCAAAACTCTGACATCGAGTATTAGAAGCAGAGTTGAAGACACATAGAATCACGAGCGACAGTACTGGTTGCCTATGGACAATTGGCTGTCTTCCTCTTGAGGTAGTTGCTGGGATAAGCAACGTAATTTCCAAAGGCCATTCCTACCTTGCCGTCAAAGTAGCAGCAATATCTAGCCACTTGCCGTCAGAATCGTCAAGAATGAAATGGCTCTTCCAAGGGACATAAGCAAGTTGTGAGAGTTCTTCTGCATTACTGAGAAAAAGGCAGAAGCTGGCAGGGCGACATTTCGGGGGAAACCCTCATTAGAAGTATGGGTCCAGTGATTACCAACCCAACATTTGAGAGCTATTCGGGGTTTCCGGTCGTTTTATCCCTCCAGAAGCGGCGAAACTAGCAGACGGTTTCACGGAACGGCACCACCCACAGACGTCTGCCGAGCAGAACTTGGGTAACTTCCAGATCACCACTCACATTGCGGGATGTCTCCCAGAACTACCTGATAGCTGCTTTTCAGCGGACTTTCGGGCTCCTCACACTTCTTACAGTCTGTACTGCCGAGACCAGAAGCCTTATCACAGCTCCGACCGACGTGGATGCATAAGAAGCTTTTTTCCCAGCCGCTTCCTTGGTCCACTTCGTCACAGTACTGTCAATAACACAAACGGGAAAACAGGGAAACCGGTGTCTCTAAGAGTTCCGACGAAGTAAACGGTCAGCAGTCGCCTGTTGGATGTAGAGGATAAGGCTTCCAGTCACCCGTCTCCAATTAGCACTTCAGCAGTGGCTAGCATCATTTCAGAAGAAGCGGGTGATGCAACCGTTCTATCAACCCAAAAACTTCGTGCCATCAACGGCAATCCTTTTTCTGCTCAAGACCACGAGTTCCTTGTGTCCAGCTTGGGCCCAGGTTGCGCCTTTCGCTGAGTGTTTGCAGTAGCGGAATACCCCTACTTCAAAGGTGGGAAAGAGGTCATAATTATAGGCCACCTTAATCAAGCCTTTGCCGAGGTAGAGCCCCCATTGGACACCACATTCGATGCCCCCACTCGCGCGCGACCTTCGGTCGGCCGTCCTGATTCGATACCTGTTACTCCGACCAATGACTCCTTATCACCGGTTGCAATACAAAATTTCACGGAAGGTAAAGCTTCAGCCGTCAACAGGAGAAACGAAAGCAGCCACGAGCTGCGACAGCCAGTGAGGTTCGCGGAATCTGCAACGGCTCTGTTTTTAGGCTTACCTTCCATGTTCCACTTGCGTATGGTATGGTGATACATGGCTGCTGGCCGCGCACTTGATCACCACAGGAATAACAGCAGCCCGCATTTCGCTGGTACCTCCCTCTCAGTTGAAAATCTGTACGCGCTCCGAGACACACCGTTCTCGCGCTTCCCGCTTTCCAATTCGTTCCGTCAGGCAAAAACACATTGAAGTGCAGAATCTCGTGCGGCTCAAACACAACGCTTGTTGAATCGAGACTGGGATCATTTGAGGTCGGATGCATGCCCATAAAACGAGGCAATAGCCGCTGCGGACAAACGGATTTTGGGGGATGCCGGCAGAGAGAGATTCAAAAGCGCAGTCTTTGCCCCGCAAAATGACAAGCAGAATCCGCCCACGTTTTATTCTTCGTTGAGGAGGACGCGATATTGTGACTGACGCAGAGCAGCGAGTGTGATCCTGCAGAGCGGCTTACGCTGGCTTCGATGTGGTGTTCGATCGCGGCGGGAGGCATGGAAAGTACCTCTTGCCACCTGAATCGATCTACCAATCACGGTTCGAAGCCCAACTGTGTCAGCCTCCTAGGGGGCGACCTCTGTAGGGGTACCTGCGCGACGGACATTCGTACACACTAACAAATTTGTTCATGTGAACGGTTACCGAATTTGGTGGCACCTCTTGCTCCGCCTGTGTATGCTGTCCACACGGTCTCGCGTCCTGCTCCGGAGCTCGATTTTTTCTCCTTCGTGACCTGTTGAGTATGATCATTATCAATTTACCAATCAGGAACCAAGGGTTATATGCTCTAAACTGGAGCAAATCTTGATTCAACCCGGGAGAATATTAAAATTTCCAGGCTTCTATGCAACTTTTACCTTCATCCACGATAAAATAAGTTGAATTGTTGCAGCTGCTGCAGGTATCAGAAAAATTCACTGCTCCGCCTGATGCTTACGAATTTGTCCGAAGCGTTTCTGAGTTAGCCCAGCTGTCTCCGCCATCCGGTGTTATCGTTTAATTCCGGATTCCTTGTGAGGAACAAAAAATAATCAAGACCCGTAAACTTTTGATCTACGCCGCCTTCTCGTTCAGTGTGCCTTATATACAAAGAAGTTTCAGCGACGCAAACTAGACTAAATCTTGACGTTTCAGCCCGTCAAGATACCTCAGGAGATTCTATTTCAGAATAAGCGGGAATATTCTGTCTTTGGGACAAAACATTCAACGCAAAGTGTCGGCAGCCAAGCAAACTCGCCGACAACACAACGATCTGGACGCCCGACTAGTCTCGGCCACTTTCGTTCTGTGAAAACTGAACTGAACTGATCTGAACCTGCTCCCGTCTCGAAAAAGCAGTACTGGGAGCTACGGCAACAATCCGACAACAAAACTATGTAGGCTGATGATTGGTCTCAGCCCCACAAACTCCTGCAGAAATTGAACCTAATTGAATCGACTTCAGACAAAGTTTGTTTATTCCTTTCACAATGCAATAGTGAGAGTCCCAGGTGGGTCGGATAAACTGCGCGCGGTTGTGTTGCGCGGTTATACTTTCTCATCTATCATCTGTGGCTAGTCGTCCTGTCATTTAGGTTCCGTGTTGGTACTTAGTATCAAATTGTATGAAAGATTACTTGGAAGTCTTAATCCAGCGGATCACTAATCCTAAGACTTTTCTTTTCTTTCGCTTTGGTTCCGGCGACACAACGTGCTTTTAGCGTTGATTCAGAGTCCATAGCCTGTGTGCTTTTTATTCAGAGATAGTCTTCCGTTCGAAATTTTATTGCAATGTTGGTTCCTTCCCACCAGTTTCAAGCTTGCACTATGAAGACGTAGTTTTATATGCATGGGCGTTGTATCAGTCCTAAAAATTTCCTGTTTCGTGAATGATCAAATCGACCCCCGGGTAGGGAATTTCCTAAGCTGCACGCCCCAACTTTGCCCCATGGAGAGAACCTGAGACTGGCTCCAAGCTTCCTACTTAAAAATGTAGAGTATCGCTACCGCTGCCCCATGGGGCTAGCCCCAAGCGATGGGGCAAACGTGTGGTGAGCTTGGGACTAGCACCAACCTCTCTAAAACGCAAGACAAAAGTAATTCTAACTGCTACCTAGATGTCTACTGCAGTGTTTGACTCTAGTTTAACCGTTTGCCCGAGCATCCAGCATTTACAGTTTGCTACGAAACTTCACGTTAAAAAATGAAGGCAATTCTTGTAAATCGAAAAGTTTGTTTACATTAAAAACAAAAACACTATAGAATTTTCCAATAATCCCTCAAAGTACATTTTCATGAAACCTTAAATCCCATTGTCGCCGTACTGACAAAAATGGAAATGAAGGAGTTAAACGTTTAATGTACTTCAAATATTGTGCTTCTAGTGAAGATGCTGCCCTTGAAAGTCAGTGTCAAATGATGCTCTGCTGGTCCGTTCAGCTTACCTGTTATACCTGCTAATTGTCCTACGATCACGAGCGTTGTGGAATCAGTTCCTGATGTGCTTGTCGACGTTAATAATTGATTCCTCGACAAAAATGACTAAATCTGTTAGAAACTGCTTCGCGGCGAGAAATTCAATTAACGGAATTACCTTTTATTGCTTTAATTAGTGTGAAAGCACACGGGTGTCCTCTCGCTGCTACCCAGCCAGTAGCAATTCACTTCAACGCCATCGCTGACCACAGCAGTCAGCATCTGCTTCACCATGTCACGAAGGTTTCGAGTTGCCTACCGTCTGAGTGCGGTAACCTTCAATCGTTAACTGCACATGCAATAGCTTACCATCTTATTGAAAACTTCCGGTGCTCGCACATCAGCAGACGAGACAATGATTGCAGGCTGTATGTATAGTGAACAATAAATCATGCAACAAAAATGATCTGTGTATACCCGTTGACGGCAGCTTCAGACATCAATACCAATGCACCTACATAGACGCGTCGCCGCATTCAATGCGTGGTAGAGCACTCAGCGCTCACTCATGCCTACGGCAATTTTGCCACTTGGTGGGATGGTCTGAATGAGCTATCCATTGTGAATACAGGTAAGTAGCAAACAGACGTACTTATTTCTTTATTATAAATTCACTATTTATATGAAGCAAGAACTAATGTCCATAGAAATCGAAGACAGATACACCAGGTGTACCTATACCTATAGCTACTGATATACATATAGCTGAAAAGGGCGGATATATACGCTTGTTCGACTGCAGGTGGTTAAATTATGACAAATATACTCTGTCTCTGAATGGAGATTGGATATTCAATGGCCATAAGAATCGCATGTGCACGGCGCTCTAGGGACACCAAGCTTAGGGCTAACCTCAGGTATACTTCAAGTTTACGCGGTGGGACTGTCCGGTCTTGGTGGTTTTCCGGTTAAGGATGCCCAACGCGTCCTAGTGAATCTTACCCCACTCGGGACAGCTGAGTAAGGGACAAGAAGTAATGACCTTATCTAGTGTCGGATCAAATTCGCGCACGACACGTTGCTACCTATAAGTTTCTGTAGCTTTTATGTAGAGACTTAGCTACCAGGCGAAAAACGCTCTACACCGAACAACGCTGGCTTGCTTTTTTCTGATTACACGCACCCGGCCTGTCCGATATGGGTGACCCTGATGGAGTGCTTCGTGCTCCAATCGGCATAACCCTGGGGTTCATCGTAGTACGTGAACCTGATCACCTTAAGGTAGCAATATCGATCACCATGTGACAAATATCCGTAGATATTAAGACTTGATGCATCATAGAGAAGTAGATGGAAAGATCATTTCCTACAAAACACTGTTTTTCTGTGCTTCAATGTGGGTGTCACAGGGAAGCGAAAATTCTAAGGATTTTTGGAAAGAATGAGATGATGCCGAAAATGGAACAAATTGAGGCAGGTACTATACGGGATATTTGCAGTCTTCTCATAGTACAGACGGTTGAAAATCAATTCATGGCAATAGAAGTGCAGGAGATTAAGTGAAAGTTCCTCAACTGGATGAATGAGATGCCGACCGCACCATAGAGCTTCGGGGTTCAAAGCAAACACAGAACTTGGCAGACGCTTCTGGTAACAATTTTGGCTCAAAGATAGACTCAAAATGTGGTAACGAGAAGGACGCGGAAACAGGATGTCACGAGGCGGGATTTAATGAAATTTGGCCCGGTATGTTTTTGAAGGTATTTTACAAATTGAGTGAGCGTTTTTGAGAGTAAGTAAACACATGGTTGTTTATTTGATAATACATTGTCCATCTACCAGTACGTATGTATGTATTATGTATTTCACACCTGTCTGGTTTCAGACTGTGTGCCAAGCAAAACATGATGCAATCGGGGAGGAAGGGGTAGCTGGAGTTCGATTCCATGATTTGTTTGTGGACGCCATACTACCAGGTTGCCTAAGCCAAAGCAGGTGGTTTACTTGGAGATCCACAGCCGGAGCTTTTAGCTATCCAAAGCTTAATTTGCAAGGCAGCGGGACGAAACGTGGGGCCGGTAACCCACTGAGGGTCGGTGACTGATTGCTCAGTTCATATACCCTTCAGATGAGGCCAAACATCCTGGGTGACCAGTACACCTTCCGTCACAGATGCCGGTAAGCATACCGTTGTGCGCCTCATACACCATCCATGGTCGGTTTGGAATTAGGGTTTACCCATCTCTTCTAGACTGACTATCAGTCAGCCAACCCGGTGGAAGGCACCGGGCATTCGCTTTCGTCCTCTCACTTTAGTGGGAACACCCGCCTCGAGAAGGCAGTGAGTAGGACTTCCTCAGTAGAGGCTGTGCTTAACGAACGGTCACTTGGGAGCATTTCGAGAGACGTTCGGGACAAGTAGCCATTTCGGAGCTTGAGACACCCACCCCCGACCATACTGAGGCATTTGGAGATCTATCTATCTGTCAGTGATAGGTGACAATCGGAATGCGGTTCCAGAGGTTGAGGGGACAAATCATAAGGTTATTGGGTGGTAGGTGATAATTCCCTGGGCCGCAGCCAGGATCGTCTACTGTTTGACTATAATTTCCCCCTCTTGGCCCAACCTTCTCGTCTGTGAATAACCTTGGTTCCTTACGGTAAAATTTGCTGGTAAATATCAGCAGGTAAATCTGCCATCTGCTTCATTGATTCTACACATTTGCGCACGATTTAGTGAGTTCTTATGAAATAAATGAAGATATGCTGTCTACGCTTGCACTTTACGCCGTCCAAGTGCAAAGTACTTTTGCAAGACTGTGTTATAGTACCCGACTGAGCTGGAGCGTCCGAGAGAAAGTGAGAAAATAGGAGGCCTAGATATTAGGCGTTATTCGACCAATACATACGGCATGAGAACTGAAATTCAAAGGGAGCATGTGGTGAATTTATGGAACAGAAAAGGCGCATTAAGTGTATAACTGACGAGACAAGCAGCAATGTACCATAGACTGGCAGGAACTTGTACGTGCAATCACCTTATTCGGTGATCAACATACAGCAGTCATTGACTTCAAGTACATCGGGAGCTTGACTACAGCTGGAAGTGATGTTGGGGAGGACACATCATAAACGACGAGAACTAGAGCGGTTTTCTTCAACCTGTCACATGCGACGCCTCCGTGACATTCAGTTTTCCCTTAGTGGGTGGGTGTACGACTCCACATCTCACAGTGCTTTGCTTTATTCTTAATAGGCTTGGTGACTTGACGTTAGAGATGCACGACGCTTTTCTTTGTTTGATAACAGACGTCGGTGGAAAAATCGGGCGTGTAATGCCAATGACCGTAGTCGTTAGGTGCCAAAAACCACTCTCTAACCAAAGTAACTACTCTACACCGCATCCGACAGGTTGGTCACGTTTTGCGTACACCGGCCCATAGACCAGCTTTCCGTGCTCCGTTAGTACGTGCTGAGTTAGGCTGGAAAGAGCAACGCGGTGGCCAGATCATTGCTCAGTGCAAAGGTATGAAATAGCTGGTATCAGTAGAGTTTGATTGTTGTTTCCCGCCTTCCTGGCTGGGGCCCAGGAGACGAAGTTTGTCGTTGGTTAAAGGCAGTAAGCGATATAGCTCAGAATAAAATTCGGTGGCGTCAATATTGTATGACGTGTCTGTTTAAATCCGGTAAATACACGAAACCGTCAAAAGAACAAACAGATCGAGAACAGCAAAAGGTGTACGGTAAAAAAGTTTGACCTTTTTACTAGCCGCTCCCCTCAGATGTACTCCCGTTAATGTTTTTGTTGCTACGATGTAACCGTGTTTGGCTTTAAGCCAGTGCAAAAGGTGTTGTCTTCCATTATGCGGCACCTGTGGCTCACGCTGGATTCCGGTACCGATAAGCACTATTTTTTGCCGCCAGCCCCGTTCCACTGTGCCGTTGACTGAGTAGTGCGGGGCATGCTCGCTGATTACCATGATGTACAATTCAATCAAAAACCACGGATTGCAGATTTGGAGTTTGTGGACCGTTGTCATTCTAAGAGACCAGGTAACCTGAAACCGTTTCGTCTCCAGAACGAAAACCGCATTATTATCGGCCAAGGTCTTAAGTAGATCTAAGACAACCGGTCCACAGCAATCATAAAATCCGTTGAGGCCGTTTGAGAAAACTAATCAGTAGCGGTAAAGACAAAATACAAATCAATGCCGTGTTGACCACACAGCGACGTGAGCTCATGATAAACTAGGCTGCGCTCGTCCCATATGGTTGATACATCTCTTCGTTAAGAAAACAAGATACGAAGGAGTTAGAAGCCTCCAACCTTTGTTGAGTGCAATGTGACGAAGGTGCGGTGACGAGTCCACTGTCCAGCCGCGTTGACCAGGCAAAAGTTTAACATTTTACGATGAGGCCGTCTCCAGTTTATTGACCACGTCCTTAGAAAACCTAGACTGCAACTTGCTGGAAACAGCTAATGCCAAACGTCTTATTAAGGCTGAAACCTGTGTTGGTGATCATCTTGAACAAGAACAGGCACGGGTAAAACAGACGTCTGGACTGTCTCTCTCCTCAACACCCGTCTTGAGCATAACTGGATCTCACTGTGACCTTGCCGCGGACCGCAGTGCATAGGTAGTCGCCTTTTGAGACACTCACGAAGTGGGCTTACAAGGGCGCATTGAATTAACACGAAAAATAAACTTAGTTATGTTCAGTATCCTGGATACCTTGGGTGGGTTTCAGGAGTTTGCCAAACTGAGGAGATACGACAAAATATGAGGAAAAATAGGTAAAAATGTGATATGTGTATTTTTCTGCTTCATATACCCAGTTTTACTTCCCCTGTTTTTGTAACTGGCATTGGCTTGATTTCAGGACGATTCAAACTAGATCCTAGTAAACATATAAAATCGGAGTGTACAGGTTTACAGGCGAGTGGACAGAGAAATACCGGGTACGCATACCTGATGAGCGGCAGCAACCGCGAAACCGGTCGTGTGCTTCCGGGGGGATCTTGTCCATGCGTACTTTCTACTTACTATCAATATATATATATATATATATACGGTTCATCACCCCAATACCTCGGAGTGCTGTAATGATCGTCATTAAAGTTTGATTTACTTACTACCTTCGAAACACCATCAACAGCGGGCTTTGATAGTAAGCGACATTATATTCATCGTTATTCGTTTTGTGCGTCCTTTTTATTCCATACATGAAAAGAACCAACGACCTTGACTCAAAGATGTATGATGGTAAACCATATGAGGTCGTTGTAAATGAAGCGTTCATTGACACGAAGGAAAGTCGTGACATTCGTCAAACCCGTTGGTCCAGTAGTTTACTGCGTTTACCTGCCTCTGAGGGTCAGAGGTTTGAATCCTACCAAAGCAGGCCACTTTGGTGATAGACACTAATTCACTGTTCTCCGGCTCGTTAACACGCCTGACCTATTAGAACACAATGTGGTTCGCTAACACCCCAAGTCTCAGAGGCTGGTTAGTGGCTATTCCCAATAGTGCGGTGGACCTTCAAGGCTATGTGATATACCCTTTCAATGAACAAGCATGTAGTAGAGCAGTTGTTATGAACTTTCTGTTAACATTTGAACCAGTTTCATTCACACAGGTCCGCTAACAAAGGAGTCCGTATTTCGCCAACATCTACCATGCCTCAAAAGGATGCTTATCAGTGGCTTGCTTCTTCGGTGTGGTTCCGATGTTAAAGAATAATGAATGTAGCAAAATCCATACTCAGTATTTAGGTTAGCGAACTTAAGAAGGACAGTGAATCTGGTGTGATGTTTGCCTTTTGAATAGTTTCGCTTAACACCATATTTGATTACTGATGACAATTTCCAAAATAAATTGAGCTCACAAACCAGTAGATTTTTTTACTCTAACGATTAGTGAAATAGTTCCCTGTTTGATGTCTTTTCTGTTGGTAATTTTACTCTTTCCGATTTCTCCTCGAGAATTCTCATTATTTATTTCTCCATGTACTTTACTCTTAATCGGGAAACAGTTTGTCCCTTACTCTTTCTAAATTGTCCGCGCCTCCCGATCACACCGAATCCCTTTTTCCGTATATCCAGAATGAAGTATCATCTTCAGATGAAGCTCTAAGGCATGGAGGTATGGAGAATGGCCTCAGGGAAACTTGCAAGGGTGTCCGCGACTAGCCATCAATAGATAAAGCCCATGGCGACTGATGTGCGCGCTGACTTCGGGGTCTAGGCAGGTTAGAGCATATTAGTACTCCTATCTACTCCATGGATGTTGACCGTTCCGAGGGAAGATTTGTTGGGCAGTGTAACGCACGTGTGTGGACATCCTTCCCGGCCGTTGTCACATACTTTTACTGTCGAGGCTTTGCTATTTATCTTATTGACCCTCGAACAAAAACAGCACGCATCAACCACTACACTTGAACATTTATTTATATTCGGCTCACGTGCTGCGGCGTATTTTTCATTTGAACTAAGACTGCCGTGACAGTCTTATCTGATGGTGATCTTTGCCGAACTTTGGTCTTCGATGTTAAACGCTGTGGCCGTACATTCGCGGTTTGTACATAATTTATATGCATGTAATTTGTTAATTCAGAACCGTAGGATCAATGAACTAATCTTGTTCTGAATTTGTGATTCGTTAGTTCGGCTATGCGTTGCTCACGATCTGAACGACCGCCACGTCGGTCGCTTTCGTGCAAATCCTTGGTAAGGTTACTCCGTCAGACCGTGTCGTTTTAATTTCGGTGCCATCCGGTCACTAAGCTCCTTTCATGACTTCTGGCACCATGGGAGTTGGGCTCGCTGACTTGTAGCTCTAGCAACCAACTCTATTTCTTTCCCTTTATGTGGGTGCCATAGTGCGAGGTAACCACTTCTTAGGTAAGAGCCCGGTGTCAAGGCAGGCAGCTAACGGTTCTGCCAACGGCCTTACCTTTTGTGCCGCTATGGGGCCGCTCCTTGAGTTGTACGTAGCTGCTCAGTGCTGCTGATGACCCCATCCGGACCTACAGGGCAGTCCTTCATCTCAGCCGTGGATAGAAGATGGGCTTCTGTGCACATTGTTCTTTGGTCTTCCTTGTAAATCTTTTAGAAAACCCACATATTTAGGCAACTCCTTCTTGGTCCCCACATTCCACTTGCCTTTGTTAATTGAAGGCTCTCTTCTTCTTGTTGCAGGCCAATTTTCAACTGCTCGTATCGACAACGTCTTTGGATTCTTTCGCTTTTCTGGCCATCGTCTTCTCATGGCACATCTTGCCCCCATCTGGGGCGCTCGTGGCTCATTCACTAACTGCCAAACACTAAAACGGGCCGTGAATCCCTTCCCTATTCTTATAATTTCTTCGTGCTGCTTGCCTCGCTTGGTTTATCTTTCAGGCTCAACTTCTCCGCTAATTAGGTGCCCCGTCCCACGGACTCTGAACTGGGTTGACGTCATCACTTGACCCCGGAAATTACCTTCCATTATGAGCCGCTGCTCCTGAACCGAACATGCGCCAAATGTCATTTCCAGCCTAATGAAACAACTTATTTTAGAAGATCCTCCTCTTCCTTCTTGAAGTACTTCCTCCCCTTTGCCCTAGGCACTGATGTGCCTACAGTGATGTAGCTGGTACGGATCACTGCATGGTCACTGTTCGCTAGTGAGGATTCGGCCTTTACTTTGACAAAACAATTTGGGCGCCCTGTCATCCCAAGGGTCGGCCTCGGTTTTTCCCACACAGCCCTCCATCTTGTTTCGTGGTCAGTCTGCTTGTCTAGAGCTTCGTGGTGCATGGGGTCATTTTCTTTTCCTCGAACAACCCTAAAGGGACTGTTCAGGTCAGCTGGTTTACCCCCGGGGAAATTGAGCCATTCATATTCAGGAGCTTGCTCTTGTCTGCCATGGTGATTTTGAGGATATGTAATATATCCTCATCCTCGGAGCCTTCAGTCGATGGTCTCAATTATAAGCAAGAAATGGATCATTTGCACCCCGTTGATTGAGCCATGAAATCGACGGCCTACAATTTTGGCTTTTTCAGTGGCTGCCCGTCTGTGCAGCTAAATGTATCTGCTGCTAGCAGCGTGGCTCACCTGCCAACTCTTTTGTCCTCAATGTCCGCTATTTCCTTGCAAGGGAATACATTATCCGACTATCCTCAATTACGGTTTTGACCAAAGGACAGAGTGACGCGTAAAGCCCCGATTCCAGTTTAATGAAACGGAAGCTGTCCCATGGTAGGGTGCTATCTCTAACGTAAATGATTGATTCGGCAAACTGTACGGACCTCAAATTTCGAGGCGTCTGGCCTTTAGTTTCATCCAAGGGCAAATATATATTGAGCTCACTCAGAAAAAAACAAAACTTTTCATAAAATGTCAGGGGACAAAAGGGCACTCATGGCTGTGCCTGAGACAAACAAAACAGCAATCTGCTGTGTCTAAACGGGATCTAATCGGAAGAATCATCGCAATAAGGGGGTTCACAAGTTAGCACTGCGAGGCTAGCCACCATTCATGGGAAACAAACAAGCAGAAGGAAATTTCGGTGTTCACACTTGACGAAGCCGTATACGAGCCGAGCCTGACTCCCGTCCGACCAGGATTGACGCACGAGCGCGTGAGTTCGTTGGTGTAGAAAGTGGATCGGAAAAAGATCCAATAGGTGTAGGAAGTAACGACCCAGACGAAGGAGCATCAAGTAAATTAGAGGCTGTGTTTTGGTCTGGGGAAGGAGGCCGATGGATTTGTACACAAAAGAGCCCTGTCAGAGGTCTGTGCCCAAACAGTAAGCAACGTTTCCATGCCTCTATCAGATAGGCTACAGGATAGGTAAGTCCAACCTGAAGTAAGCCGTGCCTGTAGCCCACAGCTGAAGGGGAAAAGGCGAATGTTGACGGGACCAAACCTGGTCAGTGTGTGGTAGAAAAACAGAGGCAGCAAAATAAAAACATCATCTCATAAAACGGAATCAGCACTGTCTTTCCTGAATATAGCGAATTCCTCTAGTGGAGCAAGTTCACTCTCTTTTCCGGTCGCAGCAGAATTTCAGTCAGCGCGGCGACATCTCCCATGTGTGTGCACGCTGAAAGCTCATATCAGTTACTTCCTGTATTTTCCGCCTTCCTCTAAGCAGCTAGTATTACAGCCACACTCACACTCTTGCTAGTGTCGGAAATGTCATTGTAGAGCTCCTCTTCCAGTGCCTGGAGTCTCTCCCGTACTTGATGGGACAGCTACTGTCAGCTCCTTGTGATGATACTTTGCCGCACTACGCTGCAGGGGCCCTGATCACGCACTCAAGAAAGAACATCTCTCCCTAAGGTGTTGGTTTCCATTTGCCCTCGCTTCCCCCTGCGTGGTTCATATTATCAGTCTGCTTTGGAGTTATACCTGACGAACTTGCTGAGAGTCTGATGTCTGATTTTTGGGTACCGCGGTTACTTTAACCTCCCGCTTAGATTAACCACCCTGCCCCACCGAGGTTGCACTCTGAGGTGCATTCCCCAATTCTGATTTCACCCCCTGGAACCCCATCAAGTTGTCGAGGGCTTTCTAATTCCCCCAAGTTCTACTTTCCCTGCCATCTGCTCACCGGAGACGTAGCTTGATAGCTACAGAGCCTGGTAACTCTTCCCTTCGAAACAAGTTAGTTACTTGTTAGCCTACTGCACGGCGTACTGCCTTTGATTACTGGTTCCGGCCTTCCGGAAGTGACCATATTTCTATTTCCCCCATGTTATGTCATTAATTTTCGGCAGTGGCTGGAGTGCAACCGTGAGCTGTTGAGCTGCATCCACAGCTGCTTTCCGGATTATGGCGGCGTCACGTTATCCACACTGTCCCAGGCTCTACCCCTCACATAACCGTCTTTGTCAGGTTTTTCCGGGGTAAAAGCCCGGTTACTGAAACTGTTTGTTTCCATATGTACTGCGGCAAGGAACCCGTTTTTCCAGCTATGTACTGCGTCCCATCTACTTTGGTATTCCCCTCTCTCTCACTTACACTTTCATTCTTATTTGATTTAATAAAACGGACTTCGCTGTTAGTGGCGGTCGTCTTTGAGTACTCATCTACCGGCTTCACCGGTTTACTGTTGCTCTTGGCTCTGATAGAACACCTGGGGCAAACGCGTGCTCACTTCCCTTGCTCGAAATAAATTGCACGTAACGCTTTCGATGGTGTCTCGCGTTCGAGGCCATACCACATATTGCACTGCAAGCCCTCATTGTCCACTTAATCGTTGCGTTTCCTTCTACCTCACCATGAAACCTTACTGGGTGATCTTATTACAGTAACCACGAATGACTAAACCACCATAGTGTTGCAGGAAATCGGATTGGGTATCTATGATCGGTAATCCCCAAAATTTGAGGCACTACAATGGAGGGCTTAAAATATTAAACGCAAGAGGGTCCTTCCGGGTAGCCAGGCTGCCAATGTTGCCATGCGCTCATCCCGGAGAAACCGTAGAGAAGGGCAAAACCTCGGCAAGGAAGCCGATAAATATCATGGAAGATCTAACAATGTGGAGTGCGCAACCTTCGGGCGCCTGAGTGGCGAGTGCCCTCTTAAGCACAAGGTAAGAGGCCAATGAAAAACCTGTCCATAAAAACGTGCAGGTCGCTGAGGCTTGAGTTCTCCGCGGCTGAAACCCCCAAGAACCCAGGCAATGGGCAGGGGACTGGCCGACTGCTGGTGAAGCGCGCAAACTCGGCAGATGTGGATGACAAGTGACCTGCACTTGAAGACTTGAAGTTAAGTGTAGACTGAGTAGGAGCCGCTGGGGCCTGGACTCAACACCAGGAGGATACCACACATGGAATTCCTCCCAAAATCGTAGTAAGCAGTGCAAAAAGGCTTCAGGTTAAAATTGAAGGAGAGGTACTGCTTCACACGCGAGGGCATTACCACCGGCTAGTGGAACCAAGGCTAAACCTGATCCATTAAAAACTAGTTCGTTTGCTCTGGTTGCTTCCTGCGCGGAGCTGAAAATTGTCTGTGTGTACGCAGCTCGTTATCTCCAATAGATGACCAGCTAGTGCAAAACTTACAGCTCCTCAAAAGCTTGGGAAAAGTCCTAGCAGTAGGGGACCCCAAAGCACCGGGTTCAAATTAGATAAACAAACCAGCTCTTCTGGGCATCTATGATCGGTCTCCTGGTGGGGGTTTCAAGTTGAGAGATGTAATGTTTTTCCGACTGCGAGTAGCACTCAACCAACGTGATAAATCCCAAAGTTAGAAGACTGATCCGTAAGTTCCACGGCACTCAGATGTATGCCGTAATGATTAACAACGAGAGACAAAGCTCAGGAAAATTCACGGTCAGAGGTCTGATCAAAAACGTGCTTGGTCATACGCGAGCGGAACACCAAGTGTTTAAGTATGGTGATTGATGCATGCGGTAGTTGAGCAAGGAGTTGCAAGAGTACTCCACACAGTCCAAACAGTGAAAGTATGCGGCAATGATCAGGACTATTTCTGTAAAAGTACACAAGAGATTTTTCTTTTTTGCTGCCGATATAGTGTGCTTGCACCGAAATTCAATTGATTAGAAGATAGAGCTTTCTCGCGGGACAAAACGAAAGTCTCATGTCGAAATTTATTATTCCAAAACACGTGCGACAAAGCCGCTCGAGCGTGCGGCATTTTTTGTCGTTTAGGTTTGTAGAGAGCCAAGGTAATTTCTAGGTGCACAAACGACGAACATTTGAGCTGCCAGTGAAGTCAATCCTGCCTCTGCTTGAGGAACCAGGCGTGCACTGCTAATCTTTCTTTCGAATTAGAGTGAACGGAAGCCAAACAAACAGGTCTCAAAACAAAACAAGATTGACCCGAATACTCAACGGCACTAGACTGGCAAACTATAAACGTGCAGAACGCGTACAAACCTCATTTGTGCGGCCAAAAAGATTACCAAATGAGAGCCGAAGTTCAACAGAGTTTCATTACAACAGCGATGACTGCGGACAAATTCCAAGGTCGAGTATAACTGGGTCTCAGACAAGGAAAAAGTACGATATAAATGAGAGTGTTCAAAATGGGCTGAATGACGTGCTGTTAAAAGTGTGGCATTCATTTGGAAACTCATACTACTGAGGAATGCCAGTGCACGAGGGTGTTCGATAAGGACTGTCTATGAGTGACCGTGCGTGAAGCATGCATTATTCTATTACGAGTAAATGTAGGGATGGTATGTCTCTTATATACTTTCTGCTTTTAGTCTATAGGTCAGTTCTGTATGCACAGCCTTCATTTGCGTGCCGGTAAGCAAACACCCAAATCGCTTATCTGTACCCCTATCGATTTCATTACGAAAAGGTGCAGAAGTAATAAACCCCGCAAAACCTAAACGGTAGACCTTCCTGAAGCCTGTACAGAGGTAGCGGGACCATAACCTGTTTTCACGACTGCGGAAATAACTCTTGATAAAGAATATATTTTTCAGCATTTGACTTGAAACTGTCATGCCTTTTGCGATCCAAAAAGCCTCTCTGATTAAAGGTAAAATGTGAGAAGCTCCGACTTGAAAATATATCCCATGATAGTGCTTTACCGTCAGTTCGGTGACTTTGCAACGTGAAGGAGGGATGAGCAACGACCGACCCGTTAGACCAGATGCTACAAACACAAGGTCTTCTAAGTAAATCAAGTCTCCATCCGCTGTGGGTTTTGAAGGGCTTCAGAATATTTGCCGCTCTCAGTGGGATTGAGCTCAAAGGTTTCAGATACTTTTCGAGATGTTGAACACGGGTTATTCTGATTACTGAATATTGAATATTGTATATTTCTTGACCGTGGTCGACAAACATGCACAAGGCAAGATCAGAGAATACAGCGGTACTCTTCAATGTGAAGTATTTACAATTTATAAATTAATGAGCCATGTAGTGTTTGAGTGAACTAAAGTGGTAGTGGTCGAGGCGGGAATTGTAAATCGGTTTTGAATTCGGTGAGGGCGGCATGGATAGCTGGACAAAGGTGCTATTGTTGACGTAAGCGATAATTTGCCGGTCACTGACGAGTAACCGGGCTGAAGAGATGCCAAAGAACAATATTAAAAGTGAAGTACGCATAAGGCTATCAACGTGCAGTCAGAGATGCCAGCGAAATACAGAACACTGATACAGCTTTTGGGTAACTAATTGTGGGGGAAGCGTGGGAAATGAATGCGAGTGAGTCACAGGTGATAATAAAACGGACCTTTTGTAGAGGTGATTTCAGTGTCATATGGAAATTCACATGAAGGCGAAAAGCTTCACAAGGCTTCCAGTGAACCTTTGAAGAGCGCGAATGGTGTATGGACGCGTAAAGTACTTTCAAAGAAGAGCCGTCAAAGAAACGGATTAGTGGAGACAGACGCTACTGGTGTGGCTAGGCAGAAGTAGGAAGTGTAAAGAAAAAATGTTTTTGTATATGTGATAAAAAACTATTAGCCAAATTCTGGTTGGCTGCAGATGGCAGGTATTCTGTTTCATAAAGAATTTGGTTGCAGGTGAGGCAGGTGGTATGTTGAAGGTAGCAGGTAAAAAAGGGCTGGTTTGGCGAAGTGGACAGCGGCGAGGGCTGGGCTCCGGTCATTGGTTTCGTACATGCAATCCGGTGAGACTTTCATGAGGGATTGTTACTCCTTGTACTGTTCCCCATGTAACGTCAGCAGGCAGGAGTATAGGTTTAAACCATTGATCAAATCGTCTAGTTCTTACGGTAATCCGAGACTAAAGTCGAGCTGGCCGATGGCTACCCAAGTAACCAATGCGATCTGAAAGAGATCAGGAGTGCGGCAGTCTGGAGAGTGCTCCAGCTGTGGGTTATGAATGTCGTTTCAGTGGAAACTAGAAAATGAACACTTTGTTATCTGAACAATTAGTTATCCTTCGGCTAGTGGGCCGGTCTATTAGGGATTCCTGGACGGAGACTGGTAGCTTTCTAGGGTAGTTGGGTGATATCAGGCAGGTGGTGGATGAAGAGAGGGTGTCCATTTTGGGAACCAGGAATAAAACAATAGTAGAGGGTATGATCAGAAAGAAGAGTGGGAAAATAGGAAGACGGCAGTCTGGTCGGTTCACCAGCTGCGATCAAGGACGGCAAACAATGAAAAGGAAGGAAAACACTGGGTGTTAAGGCGAGGATTTTTCATGTGAGAGCCAACGTGCTGGCATTCCGCGGGGTCATGAGAAATCAGAGGCATACGGATGCCGGTTAGAATGGGGCCTTTACTTACCATGAGGATATGCGCAGAGCAGTGAGGTTTAGTTACTAAGGCATGGTAGTCTGTGTGGCAAGACTCCGCCATACGAGAAAAGCGCAAGAAAAGCAGGATGGGACGGCTGTGTTTTAACCTGAGACAGGAATTAAGCGAAGGCCAGCACCTATCAATAAAGGACGAAACGATTTTTATATTATAATCTACATGTATGTGTGTAAATTATCTTGTTAAATTGCACGATCTAGTAAGGAGGGAGGAGAAAAATGAGCGGATCATACCCAATGTATATATATGTATATGTATATATACATATATGGATATATATGTATGTGTATGTATATATATGTGTATATATAAATATATATGGTGGGGACAGTATTGGTGACATCATAGCTGGATGTTGAGTTCAGTTAGTGATCCACGCTAAGTGAGGCGAACGACACTGGATTTTACAGTTCAAAATCGCAGAGGTGGTGAGGGGAGTATATGTGGTGAGACCTAGTGCGGAAAAGAGGCATTGTAAGATAAGAGATATCGAGGAGTGTTGAGTTAATCACCATGCCTGTGTTAATAATTACTGGACAGTGATGAGTACATATACACATGTATACGTAAAAATATATACATATATATATATACATATATATATATATATAAAGTATATATATATAGCCAACCAGGGATTGGTTTCTGCTGCAGTTCTTATAGCTTTGTTGAGGTTGGTTTCAGGACCGTAGATGTGGTATAACTAGATAAAGGTAATAAATCCTGGAGCGGATGAGGCATATTGTCAATCTGTGGAGAGTATTACGGTGGTCTCTATGGATACGAACGCATCTGGAAGGATTTATTTCAAAGTTGAGTTGGCAGGATCTTATAAGTTGGCATAGAAAAACAGTTAGTGGATGCAGACAGGCTTCACATATGTCAATGGCGAAATCTAGGGAGAAACGGTCAAACGAAGCAATCAGAATTTCAAAAGCGGAAAAGTTATTTAGGAAGGTAAGGTAAAACGAGAAGGCAGAGCAGTGGCTTAAAAGCCGAGGCCTTTCTCGTAAGCTTGACTTTATGTTATGTGAACTTTGAAAAAGCGCAGAACAGTTGGCACAGAAAGGAATTTATCAATGGCTTGCACGAATGCATACTTTGACTGGGGAGATCTGATATGCAAAGGCAGTTTATTCCAGATTATGGAGTACGTGAAGAGAAAGAACTTAGAGCGTAGAACAGTCCTCGCGGAGGGTGTGGTAATGGTACAATGTCCGTTACGAAGTTAATATGCAGTATCCGAGGAGAAGCACAACTGGTTGGAGGAATAGGATTGCTTAGTCAATGGCTTATACAGAAATACCAAATTTAGCTTGATGCGACGGGGCCACAGTGGTTCGATTTTGAGAGATAAACATCGCTCCTTGTAGTTTAAGCTGGACAACCAGCCGATAAGCTGCTTTGTGAACCTTTTTTGAATACATTCGATAATAATCCTGTCGGATTTTCTCATACTAGTGAAGATTAGAAGACAATATTCGAGAAGGGGCCTGACATGTACTTTGTACATGTAAAGAATGCTCTCCCTAAGCTAAAAGGATACGAACAGAAGGCCAAGACATTTTTTAGCCTTCGCCGTTTGGAAGAAAGCATGTTCCGAGAAGTTGAAAGAGCAAGAATAACTTAAGCCAAGGTCTCTTACTAAGGGCTGGCGTTCGATGGGTAAACAGCCGATGCATAAAGAACCAGGCGGAAACTGGCTTTTGTGAGTAAGAAAAATACACTTGTCAGCGGCAAATTTTATCGCCCAGGTTGAGTACCATTCATTAAGAGCGGCTAAATCAGCAGAGATTTTAGGGATAGTAGTACTGAGGTTGCCAGGTAAAAAAGTGCAGTTTATCTTAATGTCATCCGCGAACAAAAACGGCGTGCCGTTAAGTATTGTCGGAAACATATCATTTATGTATAGGAGGAAAAGCAGGGGGCCTAAAACACTGCCCTGAATAACACCGTTAGTAACAGGCTTAGGATTAGAGGTGTGCCCGTTAATTAAGACAACCTTTGAACGATGAGATAAGTAAGACGAGAACCAAGAAAGAAGCGGATCGACAAAGCCAAATGACCGCAGCTTTGGTAAAAGGTGGGGGTGAGGTACACGATCAAATGCCTTGGATAAATCAAGATAAAGAACAACAAGAGATTTCCCACTTTTAAAAGAGTCGGTGACGAGATTCAGAAAATCATACTGACAAGTCATGCAGGACCGTGAACGGAGAATCCATGTTGGTTGTGATTAATAAGACTGAGGCTGAATAAATAGTTAAAAATACGATCTTTAACTATTTTTTCCAATAATCTGGATAAGATTGGGGTATGGTTTATAGGGCCATAATTGGATATCTCATGTATAGGTCCCTTTTTATGAATGGGAACGATTACCGAGCGCTTTCAGTTAGCAGGTATGGCGCAACCATCAAGTGAAAGAGTGAAAAGGTTAAGCAACAACAAGGGGGGATCCGGTCCACCATTGAAAAGTTCAACTGGTGGTAAGCCATCAGGACCTAATCGATGGGAGGGTTTGCTATTGGATAGTAGTTTAGAAATACTCCTGGCATCGAGGGATATCGTGGAAAGGACAGAGTCGGTAAGTGGTGACGATGAGGGAGGGGCAATGAAAGTAGCTGGAGCCATAACTGAAGCAAAGAATGCATTGAAAGCTTCGGCTATACAAGGTGGGAAGGTGATAGATAAGTTATTATCCAGAATCAGAAGTTGGAAGTCGGCCTTAACATCGGCGTTTCTAGACTCATGCAATATAGAAAGAAGTTGCGACTTGTTGGGATGACTCAAAGCCTTGGCTTATTGGTCACAAAGTCGCATGTTATCTTGTCGTTGAATAAGTGTGGAGAGGCGGTTTGGACGAATAAAAATTGAAAAGTCATTGGAATTATGTAGTTGTTTGAGCAGTTTATGATACTTCTTATGGATTGGCGAGACAGGCGACTTCTTTTTGGGTACAGCCTGGGAGGTGTTAGACAATTTTTTCAGACAGTTGAAAAAGAAGGAGTAGAAAATATCCGCAGCAAGCTGAGGGTCATGGGTGAGGAATTAATCACCCCAGTTTTTCTGGCGAATAAGCGTGACCAACAAGGCCCAATTTCTGCATAAGAACGTATTGCTGGAGGGTATGCGGGATTAAGTGAGCCACTAGGGGGCAGATGGCAGTAACCATTTATGGTCACTGCCGGGGAAATTTTGTGTTACGGACACGTCGATGAAAGGCATGTTACGAGTAAATACCAGATTTAGTATGTTCCCATTTCTGGTAGGTTCGACAACATGTTGTGTCCAGCCACCAAGATGAATTCTAGTGATCAGGTCCATAAGACTGGGAGGGGCCGAGAGGGTTGGCCAACAAATGTGAGGGAGATTAAAGTCACCCACAATAAGCTTGGGTCCAGAAGGAAGGAAAGAGAGGTATTCGAAGGACCTAATAAGAAGTTAAAACAAGAAACCGGGGGAATTTGGCGAGCGACACATACAGCCAATTTGAAGAACAGTGATTCGGTGGTTGACAGTGAACCAGAGAGAATCGGAAACAGAACCGAGCGCCTTATGCAAAAGAGGGGTCGTGGTGTAGACTTCCTTGACGTAGGCTAGGCACCCACCACCACGCCGGTTCGGTCTGTCGGTCCTTAGAAGACGATACTCTACCAAAGAAACTTGATCACTGGGAGTGCTCTCAGACAGCCAGAATTCCGTCAATAAGATAATGTCGTAATTATTTGTGAGGACAAGTTTTTTAGGTGCGGGAGTTTGTGAAGAGTAGAACGCTAACTGAATATAGATAAAGATGTACCATTTGTGGGAGGTGGTACAGGCACATCAGGGGGTAGTGTAAGTTGAAGGGAGGCAGGCCATCGCAATTGGAGGGAGTGGAGATCAGGGTCGAAGGGGAATATGTTGACGTTGAGGCTAGTGGAGGTTTAGATGGGGTGGCTTCCAGCCAAGCTGGAGTAAATTTGCAGTTAGAGGGACTGCTGAGGGGTAAGGAAACAGGGCATCAACGGAGGGGGAAATGTCGGAGCGAAGGGAAAAACCCGTAGGGCTTGGCGGGTTGATATCAGACAGGGGTGAATAGGAGCTGTCGAGAAAACTGGCCAGTCGGAATTGAGTATTGGCTGAAGAGGGGAGCAGAGGGCAGGGCTGAAAATGTGTGAGGAATAGGGGTGTAGGGTGGTAGATTAGGCTGCACGATGTGGGAGTGGTAACTCAAGTTGGGTGGAACACCAAATATAGAGCATTTAGTCGCGGAAGCAGTAGAGATAACTGTCAGGTGAGAAGTACGACGTGAGGCAGATTGGACGGCGTGTGGGGGCCTTATTTTGGTATTGACAGGCAGTGAGCACTGTGAATTTGTAGGGATAACCGATGCATTGGGGCAAGGGGTATTTTTTAGGGTCAAAACCTTATTCGGTGAGTTAAGGCGAGTTGATTTAAGAGAAGACAGTTGAATGAAGGGTGGGGGGTTGTGAGAAGGGCGGGAAGACTGTTAGACCCATTCCTCTGGACGGCGAGTAGTTTATCACCGGAGGGAACAGAGGGCGAATTAGAGTTCGGGGTGTACCCAAAAGGCGATGAGGTGGGAGGGCGCGGCAAAAGTTGACGTCTTTTACTGGTGGCTGTAAGAGGGTAGAAGCAGAAACGTCTGGATCAACAGTAATGGGATCAGATTTTAAGAGTTCACTGCGGGAGCAGATGAGGAGGCAGTGGGAGGTTGTGAAGAGGCAGGAGGCGCGTGTGGAAATGAAGCAGTGGGGACTTGAGAAGAAGCAATGGAGCGACCAGCCGTCTGTGTCGAAGGCCCAGGACTATCAGGCGTCCTTCTAGTGGGGAAAGTCGAGGGAGATCTAGTGATTTCCCTTTGCAGAGGGGTTTTATTTTCGGCCATTTTTATGTTTTATAGGGGGAATTAGAAGCTATAGTGTTTCGCATCTTAATGGGTTCTTTGGCAGATAGATAATCTGCAAATCGCATAAGGATTAGACAGCTGAAAGGCTGGACGCGGTTACGCAGCCTTGTTATTTGACAGGGAAAGTGGGCCACATGAGTTCAACAGTGTATGTTTGAGATGCTCGAGAGGTATTCTCTCTGAGACATTAAACACGACTGCAATCACGAGAGTTCCTCACTCTTATGAGAACATCGGATGCAACAGAGTCTATAAAACGGCCAGCCGCTGTCAGGTTTTGTAAGGTAGAATGTTCGATGCGTTCAGTGATGCACAGAAGGGGGGCGAATTTAGATACCGTATCTTCCAACTTCAGAAGCTGAGGCCTTATATCTGAGATACTTCGGTCTAAAACAGATGTTCTTTCCGTGGCCAAGCCTACAAAGTCACGGAGGTCGACCAAACATTGTTTTAAGGCCACGGGAGTTTGAATAAGCCTATTTTTCCTAGTAACGGGTGTATGAGTAGACGGGGTAGTGTTGGAAGTCTTCTTTGCTACACGAGGCATTTTGAAATATCGAAAGGACGCCATGAGTGAGGCAGAAAAGTAACGGCAAACTAGAGCCGAGTTAGAATTCACCGCTGAGAAAAAATTCCCTGAACTTCTATGGGTTAACGGAATGCTCTAAGAAACTAAAATATTTAGTATTTCCTAAGACAGATGAATGAAAACTATACCGATAACAGCACGCAAAACGACCTGGTGTAGCGCAGATTCCTCTGAGTGAAGCATGGAAAAGCTCTTTCACTCTCAAAGGTCCCTAAAGGACGGTACTCTGCTGTCCAAACGTCATCTAAGAACCGTTTAACCAGGCACCTATAAGCTTTGGTCTATTCCAGGTGGAATAGCGGTACGCAAGGACTTCTGCGAGCGGGACCGCGTAGTCGCAAATAATAACAGAAAAAATTTATTCAACGCTAGCTGCTTCCTTGGACAACACAGCCATAGATATTGATGTGCGCCGCCGTTCTTCTTCTAACTGGCTCAAAGAACTTGGACCGTGAATCCAAATGTTCGTTTTGGGCATCAGCGCACCGGCTGTGCCTCTAGAAGCAACATCCGCTGGATTTTGGTCGGTCGGTACATGTCGCCACCGATGGTCTTATGTGCGGTTTTTTAAGAGTCTAACTCTAGTGGCCACAAAGGTAGTGCATCGGGCAGAGACATTACCAATACACTGCAAAACGTTGGTAAAATACGTCTATAGAACTATACGATCTACACGCACTTGTATCTTGTGAGTGATGTTCATTAGTAATGGTGCTAAAAGAATAGCCACGACTTGTTCATGCAGCGGTATGGTAAGAAATTTGCGCCGCGCCACTCTGGATTTTCCTACTATGAAAAGGTAAGCAGGTCCACAGTCCGACTGGAATCGCAAATACCCAACTCTACCGTAACCAGTTTCTGATGCTTCAATAGAGACGTGCGGCCCCACCACCCCAGTTATTAGGGGCTTGCATATCAGACTTTGATCGGAGCGAACGGGGCTTTAGATTATTTTATTCAACCGCATCGTCCATCAGTTCCGCTTACTTTCATCGATCCCAACCTAGAATGCGATTGCAAGAATCATGAACGACCCTCCTTGCTTGCAGCAACGGGGGAGCGGCCAAACCCATGGGATCGTACAATAGAGCTACACCTTTAAGGGTTCGTATTTTCACTTAGAGTGCATTAGACAACTCTACCTCGAAAGTGAAAAATTCGCTAGTGACATCCAACCGCACTCCTAATGTCCTCTGATTATCGGGTGTCTGCATACTGATATTGTTGTTGCCACGGGACAGTTCACTACCTTCCAGGTACGTGAGAAACCCTGGACAACTTGAGGCCCACTTAGTCAGATGAACCCTTCTTTTCTGAAGCGAGTCACTCAACTCCCTTAATAACCGAGGGGCACCACCTACACTGTCTACCGAAACTGAACAATCATCGACATAGAAGCCCTCACTAACGGCATTAGCCGTCATGGTTGAGCGTGCGTGGACATGGCCAGCGGCTGTACGTCTCAACAGGAAGTTAGAACAAAACGGCAATGAGGTGGCTCCGAATGGATGCACTTTCACTTCATACACCTCCCGCCGTTTATCCATATTACTGGAAACCTAGAATAAGAGACCCAGGGCCTACCTGTTTGGCTCCGGTACTCGAACTAGTAGAATCACTTCTATTATATCCGCGGACAATGCTACGGGATAACTTTTGAAAACATGAATATCCTTAAGATTCCGTCTGGGAAATCCGGCCCACTAAACGGTTTACTGTTCAAGGGAGTTCCCTAGTACTCTACTGCACAAGCAAATACTACCCCGATGTCGCCCGATTTATTGCGGTTTACTACCAAATGGCGAGGAGAAACTATTGTTTCGTATTTGCGGCCTCCTGACCAGTTATCTTTCGGATGTATCCCTTGAGTCCGTGTTCCTCAGCAACTTACTTGTATTTTTGTCCACTTGTGGTCTAGATTGAAGACATATTGCTTATTATCAAAGCCACTACTGGTCTAAAACTCGGCAACAAGGCAGGTTGGCATCACAGTTTCTCCACGGTAAACCCAATTCATGGTGTCTATCAACTAATCGTGTACTCTTCTCCACCATATGCCTAGCTATGATATCTTTGGAGGAACCCGCTCCTTTTACTGAGCTCTTTCTTCGTGTACTCCAATTCAAGCAGATTTTGGACCTGCTGGGTAAGGTCAACGAATTTCAAAATGCTGACTTCTGCTTTGGCCAGGGCCGGGTTTAACGAAAGTTCTCTCACAGCCCAACCAAAGGGTGATTCGACTTTAAAGATTGTTTTTTGTGCCTACTGTCTGATCAGCGGTCCAATGAGTGCTAGGCTCGTTAAAACCAGTCAGGACTCCACGCGTTTGTGGGGCTTTTTTTAAAGCTTAGCCCCCCCCAAAGTGTGGCCAGCCGGTGAAGGCGCTCACGTCATGATTCACGATGTATGCCGCTGGAAGCTTGTTGATTGCGTAGGCCTCATCGATTTTCACAACAAAATCGCCCCTTAGCCGTTCCACTAACAGACGAACCTCCGAGCTCAAAGCCGCCTTCACACCGTGCAGAGTGCGAACAGCCATTTTGCTTTCACGGCCAAATGAACCGATAGCGTTTGTCACTTCCTAACTGACGAGGATCGCGCCCGACCCACTGTCCAAAGGGGCGTTAACTTCCAATGACCAGGACGGACCATGTGCCCTCGCAGGCATCTAAAAGAGGCGGAAATCCCTTGCACTTGCGACCGTCAAACCACAGTCAACCTGTTCAGTCTGATCGAAACTTGATAAGATCATGCCCCTGTGTAGTAAGCCGCTGTGACGGCACTCACATCCAGGTTTGTCACAGCAATCACCCGATCAAAAGGAAACAGCTAAATGATAGGCTTTCATTTGTGGGTTTCATAAAATGCTGGCCTTCAGCGACTCCCGTGCGAGAATAACTGCTGCGGTTTACCCTATCGTGGTCCTCAAGGTAAGTCTGAAGCCGTTGTCTATTACCATTTTGATCAGCAGTTGTCTTGCTGGGGCGTGTCTTATCATAACTCTGGATGTGGTTTTCGCCTCGAAATACCTTGGATGGTTTTCTTGTAAAAGCTTACTGTGTACGCCAATTGCAACTGGAACTTTTCGTTCCGCAAACGAGAGCAAATTCTCAAGCGAGGGTTCGTCACCGGATTCAATAGTGCCGTCTGCAATGTCCACCCATTTCTCCAGCAGACATTTAAGCAGTCTATCGACTATCCTCGCGAAGTTGTTTGTGCTGTTTAGCTCAGTCAGTTTGCTTTCCTGGGCTACCGTGAATAAATTTATTCTCATTTTCATAGCTAGGCAACTGAGACCTTCAACATTTCTAGCGCCGAGTTTGGGCCCATTACATAGGTCCCTAGCCACAGCTCGAAAGATTCCCTGAGGTCCACCAAACTCCTATTTGAGGATATTCACTGCCTCTCTAAATCCTTCTTCCCTAAGTAAAGGAGTGCATTGCTCGATCAACTCTTTGGCACCACCCTTACGGTAATATAACAGATAAGATAACTTCTGTCTATCTCAGGTCAGCTTATGAGCTGTATTACTCTCGAAATCCAGCTCAAACAAATGGGGTTCGATAGAAATCCATCAGTGTTCAGCTTAAGCATTTGGTCGGGCCACCCCCATGATCGGGGACTTCATTGAAGACCCCATTTCATGTATCATTCCCGCTGGTGAATAGCTAGTTTCTTGAATCACTTGGTTGTCGCATCAAAACTATTATTATCGTACGGAGTCACTTGAGCAAGGGCCAAGCCTATTTCATATTCTAACCTTTCAGTGCGTAACCTGAACCACTTCTCTTCCAGTAGCAGTTCTTGCTCGCACCAACCAGTTTTCCTTTAGGCCCTGCCTACTTTATCCTTAAGGGCTGGCTTATCGTAAAACTTTACGTTGTCTGACTCACCTGATTGACAAGAAGCCGTGCCAGCTTACAGAGCCACTACTCATTGCAGCAAATAAATTGTCAGGCCACCGTACAATCGCAGAATGCAACTGTTTCATATTGGGGGGAAATTAAAAGTTATGGATCGACGGGGTGTGAAGAAACTGACCTCTCTCAGTTACGTCAGTAGTCAATCCTTCATCCGTACATAGAGTCGTTGTTTCTTCTTCAGAGGAAAGGTCGGTACCTGGAGACTTTTTTTCGGAAGCAGGTATCGACCGTGTCACCCGTGTTTCAGATTGGCGTGGCATTATCGAATTCGCTTCGAAAACAGTGACAAATAAAGGTTATTGAGTACAGTTGATTCCAGGCTGCAAAACCAAGTTTGATTCAAGCGTGGTCAAGTCTCAAAAGTAATTTTCACCTATCGTTCTCTCTGGTCAATGTGGCAATAAGACAACCGCAATTAAGAACCTGTCCGACCCGAGCGTTCAGCCGAATATTAAAGTACCGTAATAGAGTTGGGAATCACTAACAAGTTCATTGCACGATAATGCACAATTTATGGCCCTAAAATACGTAAAAATTAACCTCTTTGGTGATTCTTTTGATATATCAGTACGAAACTCAAATTAAGAAATGAGGCAGCATCAATAAGTAACAGTTACTCTTCAACCTCCAAGGTCGGACACTGACAAGCAGTGCTACACGGGTGAAAAAATAGGTGAGTTGGTCAGCAAGATTGTGTGTGTAAATGACAAAGGAAGTTTCCTTGACACTGCGGTCATTGATCATCCGGTCAACAACCATAAGCAAATTTATTAGTAGTGTAGCTGTAACATGCTGCCTTGTTGAGGTGATAAAAGGATGGAAAGTTAAGAGTCCAGTAAAAGGAGAATTGAAAAATGGATTGAGATGGGCTGATCATCGGGAACAGTAAATAAACCTGTTTGACGGAGGTTTCCAGCTGACCAGGGTGGTTGCGTTTCAAATGGGCACAACGAATGACCAAAGTCTTGGGAACAAAGTGTGAGAAGTAGGCTTCAAAAGAAGTAGTTCGGTGAGTACAAACAGTGAACAAATTTAGCCGGTAAAGTAACCAGGAATGGCCGAATTTAATAGGGAACGGTAGACAAGAATGGTTCTCATTACTGTGAATTAGTCATGAAATACTATTTATTTTCGGTACATGGTTTGTGAAACATTGACCAAAAGCTATGTGTGTGTAAGGCTACCGTGGAGGCTAAGACGATTTAGGGGCCATTAGTGGAAACAGCCGGTGGAACTAAGTGAGGTTAGTTCGGTCCATCGTCTCCTTGGCATGTGAGTGATGTGATAGCGGAAGAGAGAAATGAGAATGCAGGCAGAACGGGCGAACCTGAGTTACGCAAATACGCGTGACACAGTACTTTACAAAAGCAAGCCGATGCTATTTTAATGCTCTAAGTATGCGAGCCGCTGAGGAAAGTTTAGCGGATAATCGCTTAACAAGTTACTGAGTGAAGCAAACCCCGAATTTTGTTATCCTGGAAGTGGATAATGAATAGAGAGCAGAAGTGAGAGACTGATACAGTCGATGATGAAGTGGTAAATTTGATGTATCCTGACGTCGGGTATCGATGAGCACACGGATTGTAATGGCGAGCAAAAAGGCGTAAAATATCAGTAAAGCTAGTCTATATGGGAGGAACTTAGGAAGGATAACTGTGGAAAAATGAGAATGAATTCTCCGTGCTTCATGGGAACAGACGGATAGCGCAAGACGAAACCCGCTTCGTGAATTCGTGATACAAGTGTGGGAAGATGCGCCGTGGGAGGCATTGGAGGGATGGTCAGACGTAGCAGCATTACCGTTTGGTGGAACCGAGCTCGAAGATTATCAACTAGGATAGCAGTGATTGTGGAAAGATGCTCATACATATGCAGAATCAAAAATGAGGAATTTCCAATCCGTAACCGGTGTTATTGGGTGAGACTGACCGTGCGCTGGAACCCAATCTGCAAGGCACTTAGTAAAGTGAACACACGAGGCGTGATGCGCCATTCTGTTTGCTGCAGCACTTCTTTGAGGGCTTCCTGCCAGCCTGATATGCGCCGGTCAAAGGAATGGACTTGGCCACGCCCAGCACCCCCGGGATTGGCGTGAGAATGTATTGCTGTTTGACACGTGGAAAATAGCTTAACCACCGATATAATATTACCCGTGATCTGGCTGTAGGATTGCCAGGGATCTCGAGGCAAAGTTGCCGGGACCCATAGTTGAGTGATGGAAAGCCATCTAATCATAGCTCAAAAGCCTGGACCAGAATGGAACCCAAGTAGCTCCCCCAAGTAGTAGATCTAGAAGAAAAAATAAAATGAAGCTGCGGTCTGGCTGTTCTGCCAGTTGAGGGTTAGGTAGAAACGTTAAAACGAGTGACACCTGAAAAGCTGGTTGTTATTATTACATGGAAAGCTAGAGGCAAAACAGGAATAGAGTTTACGGTCAGCTGAATACTTTTTGAGGGTGAGGGGAAAAATGGAGCAGGGACGGTTCCAGAATAGCACCAATACAGGGCGATAGCGCGAGAGGGGGACTGTAAGGAAGGGGGGAAAGCACTATACAGGGGCATGAATAGGGTGGAGGTGTATGTTACTCTTTGGAAAGATTAAACAAACACCGACGGCAATGAAAGACGGGTAGGTTCGAAGCCTATTTCAGTTTGGCAACTGCTGGTGTGATTCGCATTATTAGGAATAAGCGAACAAAATAGATAAATGAAGTGCCTAGTTACCGACAAGATAATGAGTATGCGCGGGCAGCTCCGTCAGATTTGAACACACAGGAGTAAATCCTTGGGCACGACACCAGCGCGAGTTGAATGTGGGAATCCTGGTACAAATGTTACTGCGCCGATGCCGAGCTATGCAAAATAAGTGGGCTTACTCTTCTGAGAGTAGCCCAGGTGGTCCCGGAGGGACGAGGGCTTTTAGCTTAGAGAATGAGTTCTCGAACTGAGTAATCTGATGGTCAATTGTTTGCAGTTGCTGGGCCTAAATAAAAGCTATGGCTGCAAGTTATGAGTGTAGAAGTGTTCGCATTAATGACTAAATTGGAGACCTCTTTGTCGTGCAGTACCCACTTTGAGCTCTCGGTGGGTAGCATGATAATATAAGGAACTCCGAGGTATTCGTGGTGCGTACGTTCAAATACATAGGAGGCAGTGCGATGTGCTACGAGGGGCAGTTTATTCCAAAGTATGCTTTAAACCTTGCAAAAGAATCAAGGTCCCGGAGCTGATTTACGCAGTGGAGCTGGAGGGGGAGAGATAAGGTTTCGAAGGGGGTGGGAGCTTGGGGGTTGGGGTCAACTGAAAAGATGTGTGTATACGACCGTGGATGAACCAGAATTAGAAGGTAGGGCTCATCCAAAGGCGATAGATCCACAGTGATTCAAGCTTGAATAGCTGAACCACTCACGATTAGTCCTGAAGTCTGTCTTGAAGTAGACTTTTAGTAGTATACTGGTGCTAGGCTGAAGCCCAAATGGTCCTGAGTCTTGTGAATATCTTGTTATCTGAATGCCACCGGTGAGCTGGAAGACAGTTCACCGGATACGGGGACAAAGGGGAAAAGAGAGATGGTTCGGAATAAGTATCTTTATTGTATCTTGCACCTAGTGTTGTTGGTGAGCCGGAAAATAGATCACTGTACACTGGGGAAGGGCCTTTCTTTCAGCCTGAGTAGGGCAAAATGTTCTGCCTTGGAAAATCCGTCTGATGTCAAACAGCGGGCTTTCTGGGCAGTGTGCGCCGCTGCCATGCGGGCCAAGGAGAGAGCGGGCTCAACGGGTTTGTGCTAAAAGTAAGCTGAACATTCTACAGGGTAGTTGTAGCCGATTCGAGAAGATGGTAAGTTATAACAGAACCACCCCCAAGCGGGGTCGGACGTAAAAGATTGGCCAACGGTGCTGCTGTTTGGCGTGGTGGAGAAAGAGGTCAATGAGTCGTTTGGCTTTGGCTGCCTGCGGGACGGTCCTGTCGAGGCTGGAAACTCATTTACACTGCCCGTAAATGTTTTGGAGGAACAAGAGAGGCAAGTTTAATTTCAAGGCTTTTCACCTACTTACCTCTCCCTAATAAAGGGAGCTGTAAGTGCCAAATTTTCATGGTTTGCTTCCCACCCACTCTTTTGAATTCCTCTCCGACAATCTTCGTGCCACCTTCGGTGTCTGTGGCCTCAATAAGACTGAGTCTGCTTTCGGCGGTAGAGTGGACTCCCAAGTTATAAAGTATCTTGGAGACCAACAAGAATGCACTTGTTTATCGCACCGAGTCCCGGGAGTCAAAGGCTGATTGATCCCAATCAGGTCAGAGATGAAATGGCTAGACGCGTCGTTCGCTGCACACTTCCTCAGAATCAAGAGTTCCGAGTTTATGGGGCACAGTATGAAGCCTCATTTATGGTCAGAAAATCAAACCCTGCAACGGTGATGCTGAAAAGGAACACCTCAATGCTACTTTTAGGCCTCTTTCAGGTGAATATCACCATTCATACTGTCCAACAGTTAGCAGAAACTAAAGGTTTTGTACTTCCGATTTATTCAACCCTTTTTCCAGTCCAAGGCTTTTTTCCACAGGTGCACATGACACCTCCTCTAAAATTCTCCAAGCTTGAAGTACCAATCGAATTTTGTTGAATTATTCTCTTTCAAACCGTTCAACCCCTAATTCCTGGTCACCAATGGCACTGGAGCAAGCGGAACGAAAAACATGTTCATCCAGTTGCTTCCATATCGTCAACACTAAACACCACCTGAAAGGGAGTGTGTTTTGTTTTCACCGAATCTACTCTGATACACTTTTCTACCTCTGCTGGTTTGCTTACAAGTCCAACAACCGGTCTCGATGGCTTAGCTTTCTTAGTCCACTTTATGAAATATTAGACAGCTTCCGCTGATCCGCCCACTGCATGTTTCTTGAGTATTCGCCAGGTTTCAATTCCGCAGCCAATTCCATTCCTCATAGATGTGAAGCCTTCATCTGTTCCTCACAAATTCTTTCCTGGCTCTCTCACCTTTTTAACGCAGAATGTGGAAAATTGGAGTGTCGCGAAAGTGCTACAAACCCCCTGTCAAGAATTATGTAGTACTCCAGAAAGCTGTTTTGTCTACCTTATTTTCCGCGTATATCAGTTACTTACCTATTTCTTACCATTTTATTGCATTCATCTGAGCTGGCGGTGTTGATATCTGTCAGGCTATTTTTGGCCCTCCAGCTGCAGAATCCTTAAAGAAAATCTATCTCAAACCGAATACTTCTTCGCCCAGTCTGGTTCCAAACAGAACCCTTTGGGACGCTTTGAGTGTGCGCACGACAACGGCCGTTATCCCTTTCTTACCGACTCTATTACCCACACTTCAAATCCTTGTCCAAAGTCAACTTCTTCAATTATCTGGGTTTTAGGCTAGGCAACAATCCAGGATATTTCACATTCACTGCCAAGTCGGCAAACACTAATGCGTCTTTCCAAAACAGAAGCCCCGTGCAGATTCCAGAGGCTCTATATTTTTTCAAATTCTTTATCTATTGTGTTATTTCTGCCTTATTGCAATGTTTACCCGTAATTTCCCTCAACCTTCTAAAGCAAAGCTTCAAGACCTTTGACCGCCTGCTGGTACGTATCAGCTACCTTTCATCCCTCGCTTTCCACTTTCTTCTAGCTGAACTTTTCGGATAGCATACCGAACATTGCTCAGCTCTGGCCCAAAGGGTCTTACGGAATAACAAGCCTCCGTCAAAGCCTGACTTAGTTCGCTGTTTTTCCAGCTTAAACACCAGATTTAAATCTCGGCACTCTCTGGGATTAACGTATACAAAACTCCCTTGTCCCTATATGGGGCGTGCGCTGTCCAACAGAGACAAGGCTTAAACGGAACTACTCTCTAAGCATGGTTGATGTTTCCTTTTTTATTTTCCCCTTATATGGCTTTTACGCCCATCGTTGTATATTTTGTTTGCTTGACCCCAGGTTTGTCGTTGTCCACCTGACCGGAACTTCTATCCGTTGCTTGTGGAAGTCTGGCACCCTATGGCATTTTTAAAATATCCCAAGAGGTCTCAACCAGGGCCGAGAGGCCTGTAGGCCCCCGAGGTTCGACAACCTACCAAAGATATTAGTTAAGTGATTCGGCTTGTGTAAAGCTGGATTTCCTTTGAACACTGAACGGGAGTTGGATAACCCGGGGGGAACATCTATTCGTCTGAAGGCTTTGAACTGTCGGTGGGTTTTTGGGTAGAGTGCTAGGAGGAAGAAGGGGTAAATAGACTTTTACTATTGTTATAGGACTAAATAAGGCATGTTATTTCCACTGAGGCGCCCGCGGCATAACTGCCGTAGGCCATGTGACTGACTAAGTCCGTTTGTAGTCGAGTGGGGACCAAAACTGCAAGCCTGGGCGGGCATAACATTGGAGTATGGTGTAGAAAACCATGGGTCGAAAATTTAATCACGGTTGATTTGCTGCTTCTACAGCGTAGAATTTTGCAATAAACAACTTCATAAAGACACACCTCAAAATATGCAATCGCGAAGACCGGAAAACATGAGCCAGGTTCAAGGTATAGGGGAATAGGTACGTGATACACAGAGGCCCTAATAGGTCAATAAAAAATCCCTCATTAGATGTGAATAAAGAAAGATTGTTGCGGAAGCATGTAGGCCATATAAAACACAAGGATTGTGCATAATCGAGTATTTTCATGAACCCACGGTATTCCGGTGTTCTCGGAGGACATTCCAAAGCTGATAACTCATCACCTACCAGAATCCGTCCGATCTTAGCAGGGTCAAAATTCTGGAATTAAGGTACTGGTTCTTTCTACCTACATCAGCTTTGCCTTCAGAGCACGTATCTACTACCCATGGCATCATAAATTTGCTCAAGTATATAAAGGACGTAATCACACGCAGTTCTATAGTGAATCAAACGAGTTATTCCCTCACGACACAGCTTTGGCTCGTCGGCATAGCTCGCAACAATCGTTGAGTGTTTGCGGATGTGAATAGTGAGGGTAAGCAGGCATTTCGGGTTCACTGCAAACTTTTGATTAAATGAATATTCGTGTGTTTGTGCCTGTGAGTGGAAGCTGGTGCGTGAAATCTGTTATTACAACTTGTGGAGTCCTTCTCATGAACGTCAAAGGTAAGTAGGAACCCACAGAACAAAATTGTAGTCTAACGGAATGCAAAGACAAACAGGTGAGTCGTTTAAGATGGCTGGCAGTTAACCAGTGAAAATGTCAGTATAATGGGGGGGGTATTGTTACTGTGCAAGGGCGTGCAATGGTAAAGATGATTGTGTGCAAACTGATCATGCACCACAGGACAAACAGGTCACCACAGTGCTAACTACACAGATTCCTTAAGATGAATCAAAAAGAAGGGAACGAGGAATATGTCTGACTCGTGTGTTCACCAGAACTGGGCTGAAATCTTGTGGGAGTGCACTTAATTTGGAAACTTGGATTTGCAAGCCATAGGCTTCTGAGTTATTGGCATCCGAGCGGTCCTTCTTCATCCTTCAAGAGGACAAAACCAGGTGCATTACGGGCCAGTGTTCTATTTGCTGTCCCAGCCTTTAACGTCCCTACCTGCAAGTCGGAGCTCGTGATGACTTCTTTTACAGAATCCAAAGGCCATGAACTGAAGTGATTTTGTTTGTCAGTGATCACCACTGCATCATTGACCCCAAGGGGTCTTTCTTTGATTAATCGCTTTCACCAGGTCCGTAAAGTCTGAATGTGCTTGCGCAACCAGTTTCCAAAACACCAGCCACAGACGTCTTTTGTTTCGCTCCACATGTGTAGCTGCCCCTTAGGCTTACCCGCACTTAAAATCCAAAATTTGACCTCAAAACCAACAAGCCTTTTGGAGCCAGTTCTAAGCAAACGGTGTCACCGGAGGAGACTGGCGTCACATGAGGATTGTTCGGAATTCTCTCTGCATCTGTCAGCGTGGGGTTCAGTATCTCATCGCGCTGTGGGCCGACTAAAATGGTACCATTTTTCTGGAGGACCTGACCAGCCGTTCCCAAGCCCAACCACCGTGACTGGACCGCGGGGACTGGAGTGTTACTGGATGCCTTGTATTGCCCTTTCATTCCTTAGATCATCACTATTTAGATTTTGGTTCTTAAGCAACAGTTCTCATTAAGCCCGAACGAAATCCAGCCAGTCGTCACAGAATACTTCCTCTGGCATATCTGTTTCTTTGCCAGAGGTAGAAGAGCTAGGAAAAACGAGTCGGCTTTCACCAAGTATGCTACCCTGAGGTGTTCGGCCCAAAATTTCACGCGTGTCAATACACACATTTTACCGTTTTTTTCCGCATCTTTCTCTTGAAGGTCCGAGATGGTCGAGTCTAGTGTCACTAAATAGGCAAAAGCCGTGGAAGCGGAGCAATATATTGCTTGTCCGCCGCAGCAATGCGTCAGCTACATGGCGCACAACGCCGAGTAGCACGATTCACGATCGTTCTTCCCCTCAGCACCCAGAATGGCTTCGGCGTATCACTTATCACGTGGTTCTATCCAGTCTTCCCCCTTACAGTGAGCTGAATTTGCAAGTCTATCACGAGTTGTCGAGCCGGTAGTGTTATGCGGTGATCCACGCCGAAGTATGGGTGCAAGTGTGTTGGTCTACCACCTACCTTATAAGTCCATCGGTGAGCTCCGGATTTAGAGCTCTTAAATTGCTGTTGTAAGGTTGTGACCTCCCGTTACGTTTTTCCATCCTTCTAGGATCTGAGCCTCCTGACTGAACACCTTGGATGGCATCATACTGAGAAGATAATACACCTCGGGGCAAAAGTCACCAAGAGCTGCTGAACCTAAGCAGCCACCACCCAAAGGAGGAAGAACCTTCATAACCAGTAAGCTCCAGTTGGATCCGGTTGGCCATACCAGCGTGTGAAGCCACTTGGTCCAAGGGTAAGGCTTAGCCACCCGTGACAGATGTCGACCGGGCGGTGACCATGTTCATCATAGTGCCTTTGGTTCCCATTTCACATGTAGGTGTTCACGGTGTTTGTGATGGCCAATCTTCGTTCGGGCACTTCCAGGAATTTACCTTCCCCCGTCCAAGTGTCTAGCTGCCGGAGATTCGTCTCTCCTTTAGAACACAAGTTTGATGGGCTGTTGGCAGACTGAAAATGCTGCCCCTGATCTATGGTCGTTTCATCACGTATGACCATAAGCTTGTTAGCCAAGGACGGGCTGAAGTTGCTGTTGACGTTGTTAATGCAGTGAAGCATAATCCTCGAGTCTACCCAAAGCCCTACTGACCAGCTACTCGAGTTGAATCACTTATTCGCTGCTTTTACCCTCTTTACCGCCAGCAAAGCTGCTCAAGTTTCAAGACCCGAGGAGACAAACTTCAGAGGTGTGGCGCCGATCTCGGCAGGCAGGATCCTTATGCTGTGGTGTCATTCACCCAAAGGCCACAGCCAGTACGCCAAAATCCCGAAACAAATTCGGTCATGTCCGATAAAAAATGTAGACCTCCCGCTTGATTTTTACCCTTCAGAGGTAAACTCCGAGGAATTTTTCATGTCTCCTAATATCTCGGGAGTGGTTATGAACTCTTTTCAGTTTAGTTCATCTTCGAAGTTGAGCGACCAGTCCCAGTCCGTCTTCTTTCTACAAAGTTGCCGCGGCGGAGATTTCCCGGGTGTCATCCACGGATGACAGGAACCAAGAGGGTCGGAAGAACCAAGGATAGATGGCAGAATTCCCCCACTGACAACCGTCTGAGCGGGAGCGCTTAGTTGGAAAATGGATTCATCCATCCCAGAGTTCTAACTTATCCCTAGGGTGAACTCCATTAGAAACGCTCATCCATCTAACTCTCAAACCATTTCTGCTCTCTCAGTGTCCAAAACCAACTTCTTTAACCTTCCCGGCAGCCCCATCGGCAGATCATTCGGTTCGAATGCTTGGTAAGCTTCGTATATTGGCTGTTGTCGAAGGGCACAAGCTGCAATTGTAAGCCGCCCGCATCCACGACCCGAAACCCACCCACCGCGCTCAATGCTAGTTAAGTCGGGGAACTCTGCGGACCGCGCCCCTTCTCATGCAGTTCCTCGAATAATGTCGTATAGGATAAACTGTCTAAAACACCAAGGCTAAGTAGTTGCACCAGGGGCCAACAGTTGCACGGTGGCTACCCCCGGACGAACTAACTTGTAAGCAGACTTTATCAATAAGCAGGTCAGTCTGTGTCTTTAATTTCATCATCGTGATCCAGTCACTACCTGGTGTAGTGGTTTATGATGCCCACCTGAGAAATCCTCTTGGTCTTCTTTCGCTTTCACTAGATAAGCTGCTGATCAAGGTGAGTTATTGAGGCACATGAAACACCCTCTTGACTCCTTGTCCGCTTCGCAAACTTTATTTGTCGTGGCCCTTAGGAACCTCGGGGAATCCTTCACTCTGTGCTTTGTGTCGGGAGCCTTGTGGTCCAGCAAAGTAAAACCCTCATGCAAAAAGGTGGACGTGCACATCCGAGGTCGACACTTAAGGTGATCCCAGCACTACGTTGTGTTTGACTGATACCCGGCCCGGCCATCCCATTGTCATCACGTACTAGCCGATCAAAAGTTTGGCGGGCTATTTTCACCTGCCTGTCCTAGTGGTTGATCGGGTCTTTGGGTGTGGCTGTGAAATCCTCTTGGCTTGTAGGCTCCGTCAATTCACCTTAGCGACTCTAGTTCTGACGGCAGACAATGAACCGTCTCCTCTGCGCATGCAAAGCTTCGGAGTCAAACTTGTTGCTTAGATGGCTCAAGGCTACGGAACATCTCTTCCATTATTAACTCAAGGTCGGACCTGGAGTAAGCCCTGTCCCTTCTCCGCTTAGCCGCGTAGATAACACTGTCGAACAACTTTTGAGGTACCCGAGGGGTTAACCAAAGTTTCCAGAGAACCCTCCTTGAAGTCTTACAGCCCCGATCTGGCTCCAGCATGTAATAACCATCCATAGCATCTTTAGCCCGCCCCTGGTAATAAGGGGTTCGGTACAGCAGCTCCTGCTTCGGATCCGTCACTTCGGCTTCCACGAATGTATCGGGCCGATCAAAAAACTTGCTGTGTTGTTCCGGACTCGGTCTACGACGAATAACCCCATTGGAGGAGGATCAAAAGACGTTTGAGCCGGTGCTGTTTGCTTGAAGAACAGCGTGGAACTTTTCCTTCCCTGAAGGTCTGGCCTATTATCCAAATCATAATCAAAGACTAATTCTCCCAGTTCTGTTCGATTATCCTTGCCTGCGGCCTGTTGTTATGTGGATATTGACTGCCGGTCTGATTCTAGTAACCTCAACTTAAATGTATCAACTTTATCACAAAGGGACATGTTCTTGAGAATCCACGAGCTACGGCAGACATGGCCAGCAGACCCCACGTTGTCCGAAGAGTCAGGTGTACCTGTTTTGTTCTTTCCAGCTAGCTCCGGTGAGAACTCAGTTCTGCCTCTGAATCATTTCCGTTTTATTGGTACAGAATACGTTGTTTACATAAGATACGCTCTCGTCATAAACAAAACCGTGCACAAAAACTCATTGGTCTGCTGGTAGATCTAAAAGCCCCATCTGGCTGAGTTATCTTGTTGCGCCCGGATTGGTTGATCTGGCTCTGGTCAAATGTTAACCACTGGCTGATCCTTCGATCGCCTGACCCGCTATGTTCTTGTCGACGATTCTGGTCAGCCGACCACTTGCTGTCTGATTCAATGAACCGAGCTGTCTGTCAGAAACTGGCTGAGTGCGTTCCCTCACAGCACCCAAGACCACCTCAGTGACCCGCAGCATCAACTTTTGCACTGTTCGCAGATGCCTTGACTTTTTTAAAGTTTGTTTGTGTTTTTCACTATCAAAAATGATCGGTTTAGAGATTATCAGGTTCTTTTGAGCAATGCGCAGCCAATTTTGAGTTCTAAATTAAAAACAGTGTTGACTAGCCATTTCTACTGCACCGGATTTTGAAATGATCAACTCCACCAACGCGCTTAAACCTCAAAATAAGGAATCCCAAAAACTCGGAAAAGAGAGTCGTGTCCAGGTATAGGAGAACAGACACGCTGTAATAGGCAAGGCTCAGTGATCCTGCAAGGGGACTAGCTTCTTTTCGATCCAAAACAACAACAACAAAAAAGAGAAAACTCCGTGAGCACAAAGGCTAGGTGAGTTTATCGCAGGGATCCTACACTCATGTCGGTCGAACACCAATATTGCTGGCAATAGCCTGCTTACCACAGAGCGTTTCACACATGTCCAGACAAGTCACGAAAAGTTGCTTATTAGATGCCAGTAAATAAGGACTAACTCACATTTATTTTGGTGGTACGGAACACAAACATTTCACATAATCCAGTATTCTCATCAGCCCAATCGTATTATGGTGTCCTCATGGGATTTTCCACCACTAAGTTTAACAGATGGTCAGTTGCTCGTGGTATTAGATCTAAAGATATATAGGCTGATTTAAAACGATGCCCCTTATGGTAGAACTTAAGTAAATCTTGATTTGGTAAGGAGGATGATAGCGCGTGGAGCCTGGGGAAGGGAACCATGTTATGGATGCTTTCTGTGATGATAGGGCCCTTGTGTAATTGGGATAAAGTTGGTTGGGCTGGGGGAGCGGCTTTCGAGTTGAATTCAGCTTAAAGGACTGTGTGCACGGGAGGCCTTTGTGGTCATGGTAGTGTTGGGCTGGCGGAAGAAAAGTTTTACGGTTTAGCTACACGTGGCGGGGTGAGTAGAGTTGAGGGTACTTTACACTGGATGCTGGAAAACGAGTGTGGACATGGGTTGAATGGTGGTATCAAATGCTGATTGGCCTCCTTTCCCCCGGGAGTTTGCCTTCTTTTTGTTGTCAGGCGAATCTTGGTTAATCAGGTCTGCAGTTGCCGTCGGTTAGAGGGTCGTTCTGAGGTATCGGCGGATCACCAAAGGACTACTCACTTGGTCTACCCAGCAACTAGATGTCGTGGGCGTCAAGCTATTTAAACGTATGTGGTCGTCAGCCAGTTAAACCGGCTGGAACAAGTGAGCCTTTATTCGAGAATGGAGCAGGCATTTTTCCGGAGGTTGAGAATCGGGGGTAAAAAATAGAATTGTGGACCGAAGTACCAATGAGAGTTGTTTTCTCTAAGATTTCTCTGGGCCTGATCGGGCTAGGTCACAGAATTGGGGGCTGGAGACGGTAAGTCAGTTCGGATCCTTGCACCGATGAGCGTCAGCTGATTCCCACCGAGCCACGACTTATGTTTACTCTATGCCCCTTTTCGTTTCTTTTTACTCTGAGATTTGTGCAAGAACAAGGCTATGACTCAGCTGGCTGTCAGGGGAGCAGCAGCTTCACGGGTACGAGTGGGTTCTTGCCTTGGTCTGTCCCCCAAACAAGAGGGCGATCCATACAGCAAGTTTTGGATAAGAAGCTAATAGGGGAGGGTCACGTGCAGTGAGGAATACGGTGGGCCTTGGGGGACGCGGAGTGGGGAAGCAATAATGGAGATTGACAGGTGCATAGACGAAGACAGATGAAAGGATATGAGGGGCCTTGCATCCGGCTTTGCTCCGCGAATGTGACCAACGACCAGACAACAAAACCGACGGTAATAAATGGCTCACCCAAAACATTGTAGGCCTTTGTCACCCGTAAAGCCTAGTTCAGATGCAGAAAACCCTTACGAGATTTTATAAAATATTGTTTGTCGTTTTGGTGTAGTCAGGCCCAGTTCAGCGAACACCTCGATGGTCTTCTCCGTTTCAATATTTTGCTCCCCCTTTAGAGCTTTCCGCTTCGCGATTCGTTCTCAATATCTTGGGACTATTTCCTTCATCCACCAGCTGCAAAATCACATCACTGGATCATACCCGTCATTCCCCTTAATCATCTCACCTTGTTCACAGTATCCTGGCCAGTAACAAGTTCATAAATGTTTTCGTGAACACCAGTTTGCAGTTTTCTCTGTTTACTTAGCTCAGTGAACTTGAAAAAGCACCCCCCATCACTTCTGCATCATTCCTGCATACATGGTATCTTCAGCTTCCGAGACAGTTTTTTCAGCAATTTTATGTCCTGCCGGTTCTTCACTATGGCCGATGATGAAATCGAAACCTACTCGTGTTTACCGCGCTAACCGTCGTCACTATAGTGAATTTGAACTCGGCCCAAATTTTTTCTCCTGTTTGCTAAAGTGGCCGACTCCTTCCCCCGGAATTTTTAGTTTTTATCTCGCTGGGTGACAGGATACAAACCGATCATGCTCCCACGATTGCCCCTTGGCCGAGGTCGAGAAATATATAACGTTATTATTATTATTAATATAGGTTTACCTCAGGGAAAGGTTCCAACCAACTACGGTCCAGACAGGCCTTAAACTGAATAGCCGAGTTCGCAAACACCATCCCCGTCCGTAGATCGTCCCGAGCACCGATGACCTGACAAGCAAAATTTATGCTCCAAATTTCCGCACAGCTGCTGATTTTACCAGCTTTTGCTCTAGGCCTCGAATTTGGGATTCCTTTTCTGTCATTACAATCCGCTTTTTTGGGGGATAGACAGAACACTGACCCCTTTGGGGATCTCTTTGTGCTTACCCTTAAGTCCTTTACATCTCGAGAAGGACAGATCAGGTATCATGAGTCTTTCTGTATATGACTTGTTCCCCAATCCACCTACCACCCTCGCGAAATGAAGCCTGACTTTTCCCAATACTGATAAGGATGTAGACGAGAGTGAATAATGTAAGCCAGAGTGTGGCTTAAAGTTGATGGTAGTACAATGGTGTAGGGGTGTAGGCCAAGGGAAGAAGTAGGCAGGGAGGTTACTTTCTTTAAAAGTTTTGGTTAATGCTGTGGTTTATATGGCAAGCTACACCGGTCCGAGTGGACTTTCAAAAGCTGGTTATGTAGAGTCGCGGTCAAAAAAAGAAAGCTGAACCAGCTTAGTCTCGCTTTAGTGGTTTGTGTCACTTGGGTTCATCTTTTGGCTGATGATGAGTGTTTGTTAAGCGACCAGTACGCCTCTCCTTACAATGGCGTTCTGTCGACGATTATCCTGGTGGTTTCAAATAAGGCAGCCTTTTTGGTAGTTTGTCCGCCTCTGAAGAACCGTGGGCCATGTTCCTGTCGGAAATTAAAAAATGGGCAAAACCCGTTGTGCCATGTCTTTATTGAATTCTGAGGCGTAAAGATTAGTGTGCTAAGTTGTGGTCTCCGCATAGTTTCTTGACTGAGGAAATGGGGTTTGTTCAGGCGGGGAAGAAAGTTCACTGTCCCTGATATGCAGTTAAACACAAACGATTTTCACCCACCTGTAGGCACTTTTGACATAGTGGACGCAAGTTCACTTCGTGCGAATATAGTAGGTCCACAGCATCCATCCAGGGATTCGGTTGTCTGATCACATGCGCCAACCGTTTTTTCGGGTGGACTGGAGAAAATAATAAAATGACTGCTTTTTGGAAACAATTACATAGGCTTTTGTATAATGCTAGGTGGCCCTATTCGAACGCCTAGCTGATGTGGCCACTGATTGGGAAAACATTGTCAAGGACCATTGGCCCTCCAGACGGAAGCCTTGAGGTGCAAGCAAGTAAGAACTACTGCGTGTCACCCAGCCCCTATCAGTATGATCCGGCTATTTCAAAGACTATTCAAAGCAGCTTTAAGAGCTAATTCAAGCCAAGCATGGGAAGAAATTGTGCCCTTTATCTCTTATACACTCACAATCCGGTAAAACCAATCTGCCCCCAAGGTTGGCATAGTTATTGTTTGGGTGACGACTTTGGTTACCGGAAAATTAATTTAACCAGAACTCTCGCAGCATTTCAGCCATTTCTAGGGTATCCAATGCCTAATTCAGCGTAGGTGTGGAGAGCTCGCATCATCAGCTAGGGGATATATCTTTTCAGAGTGATGCGCAAGAAACTGTCTTCGGGGTCGCCCTTCTTAGGTAGACAGTAATAGGCACTAGCTTCATACCACTTACTTATGATAGCCTAGAGTTTTGGAAAGCAAAAAGAATTGTTTCACTGCAAAACTCAGGGATAAGCAAGAGGCCTGTGCCGCGGATAGGCCAGAAGGAATTTTTCTTGGAGGCAGGGGTACAGTTTGGTTCGTCGCAGCCGTGTTCAGCAAACACTGCCGCATTCTCACTCGGGTCTGCAGCAACAACGGGGTCGGACACAACGTACCCCGAGTCTTTAGTCAAAAACAGCGGTCGAGGTCGGGTCGTAAGGCAGCCAGTCTTTCAGGCACCATTCCAATACCTGCTAGTGAGAGAGATTTTCTATGGACACAATTTTTCTCAAAAACAAGAAAAACCGGAAAACTGTAGCCTTCGGTTATTGGAAATTTTCTATGCTAATCTGGGTGCACTCCACGATCACCCGTGGGCTGGGTTTATTCCCCCTTGATTTGTTTAAAATAGTGATTCTTCTATCGACAAACCGTTCACTTGCGACAGAGGAACGACCTGCACATCCCAGAGCGGTGTTTAATAGAGGAGGGGACACTCGCACCAAGACCTGCTCGCAGGTAAAGAATTTCTCACGCTTAGCTTTTGCGGAGCAAATCCGTCCAGCTTCCCACCGACATGTAGCTCATTGCAGCGGCTCTAAACACCCGGAATAGGACGGAGAAGAGTGAAAATGGGGCAAGTATCGAGCCGTAAGGCAACTGAGCTGACAAGCACTGATACCTTTGCAGAGGCTTCCTACTGTGCACGCAACGAAGCTAAACTAACGGTTGTCTACTTCATTCCAATTGTGTTTGTCATTTTTTCTTTTCCTCAAAGATGTGGCAACCTTTCAAGGGGCAGTCAGTTTTATCACTATTCAGCGTATCTAAGACACCTCTCTAAGGCTCCAGAAGGAGGTTTTGTAAAGGAACTATTCACTTCGGGCAAAGATTTCGTCTTTTGCTGCCCCATCACAAGCTTGCTTTACCGCTTCAAACCAAAACTTCTCCTGGTTTAACCGAAAATACGGCACCAGCACTTGATTTCGTGATAATCTTTTCTTGCCCAAAGCCCTTTGCTGTGGAGCTTCATATAAACAACCTGTGGCTCTCGAATATGCTTCTCGGACTGCTGCAAAAGAACGTTTGATTCGTGGTTATGGTTACTGGCGTCATCCTTGCGCCAATTATCTCATTAGCCTCGCATGCGGAATCCTTTAGTGCTGCTGGCTGGCAGCTAAATTCAGATTCCTCAAGTTTCCTCGTGTCCTTGGAAAAAAAATGAAGATCGCACCATATTCAATTGCAGTGACAATGGAATTTACATACATTATGAAGGGTAAAGTTTCTAAGACTCTTCAAGAGATGGTCACACTTTTACCCCGGTTGGATGCCGACGAGACCACTAGTGCGGGACGTTTCAAGAACTTTTCCATATAGTTATAAATTCTGCCAAAAAGGGGTTGCTGGTTAGTAAGTTTTAATTTTATCCAGCAACTTCAGGGAGGGCTCTGTTGAAATCTTTGTCATATCGAGAATGATAGCAGTGACTGCTATGCCTCTGCCAGCGGCTACGTTCATCATGCTCACGAAATAAAATTTCCAGTTTGAACTCCAGTATAATTAAAGGATTGTGCCATCCGACAGTGATGATTACATGGGTTGATATGCGGCCTTTGAGTTAGTATTCTCTCATATTTTCTAACCGCCTCACCTCTACAGGTAGAAAGAAATTTAAGAATATTTTTTAAATTTCGATCGAGGAACTGGCGAAGAAGCATATTCGGAGTGTACAACATTACTCATCTTGAAGAACCAATCAGGTGGTCTAAAAACTTTTCGCGTTTTGTCTCATTGTTTGACGCAGCTAAACAAAATCAAAGAAAAGCTAAATTATAGAGGTTTAGTCGATAGCCATGGGTTGAGGATGCATGAAATAGTAAATATATGGCTGAAATTTAGTACGATGAAGAGGATAAAGTGATGAAAATCAGACAGTGCCAGAGTGGCAAAGGCGACGCCAACGATGTTCGGAGGATTTTTAGTGGCATCAGTTGCAGAAGCTGTCAGAAACATTTTACGAGGATCAAAGATTTTTACCGGGTGAACAAGTTCACTGTTTGAACAGTTAAGTCAAAGAACGTGGGACTGGCATTGCGGAAGAATAAAATAGGAGCCACTGAATATATGTGACAGAGTTTCAGGAGTTATCACCTATTAACCATACACAGGGCAAGAGTGGACCTTGCCAAGCCTTGTGGACGAAAGTCATTGGTTATCCTTAGGAAAGGAAAAAGGAGAAACGGGAATAGAACTTTAATTCGTGGTGGAAATAGCTTGATGATTTCTTTCTGCTGTGGTGGGCATGAAACACAGAGAAGAGCGGCTATCGGGCGTGAGCAATGACTGAGAAGGAGCAGCGGTTGCTACTTCACTGAAGCAGAGGATAATCTCATGGGACTGTTTTGGGTTGATGGCACAGCTAAGTCACTATTAAACAGTAGGGTTTTAATCTAGCTCACTGTTGTGGGCAACTTAAAAATATGTGTGTTGAAGAGTAAGGGTTCCCAGATGATTCTTCTGTTAGAAAGTAAGAACGAATTAAAGAGCAACATGGTAAGTAGATGGGCCAGGTGGGTTGTAGTGTTTGCAAGGTGAAAGCCAACAAAAAATAAGGCACCTAAGATTAGAAATGAACCAGAAAACTCGAAACTTTCGCTGCAGGATTTGATCAAGTAACTCGACATGCTACGCCGTATTAGTAAGGACCTGGAATAGACAGAGATGGCTTATCGGGGAGTAGTTGGACGTGTTATGTGCTACACACATGTATCCATGCTCTGTGATGGACTTCTACCAATTATGATGGTTCCTTGGTGGGATAGAATAGGTTTAATGGCAAAAAGCCAACATCTGGACTAAAAAGATAAAAGCTGCTCATGAAATTCATCGGACCCCGGGTAGTGGGACCACACAAAAGAGGGCAAGCAACGCGCAGTTTACCTGAATGTAACCCTAGCATCCAAAGGTGACCACCAAGATGAGAAACCATTTCAGGCCAAAAAAGAATAGTTCCGAGCAATACTCGGTCCCACAGCTCTGAAAAATAAGACGGAATTGATCTGCGTAAATCCACGGTGCTATTGTCAATAATCGTAAGATTGAGGTCACACACCCCAGACGGTGAGCTTCGGTCACTGCCTAACCGGAGTTTCACGCAAGGCAATGACAGAAAATCTGGCACAACTAAATAATCATTTGATAGTGCAAAGATTGATGTCGCAATTGCCCACCGGTACAACAGGTTCCAAGGAAGAAACCCTTTGCACTCTTAATTAGGCCATGCAAACGAAATTTTTCAGGGGCAGAAGCCATTTCAAAAGGCAAAAAGCACGGCTCGAGATAGAAACAGGTGGTGAGGCGTTGTTCTGAAATAGGCTTAGCTCTCTTCAAAGAGTGCATTCTTTTGATGCTTTTATCTGTAGCCGATACAGTGAGTGTACCCTTGAAGCTCTTTTGCCACTTCGGTTACTTCAGCGCCTTTTAATTTACCACACTTGACTCCAGTACCCACCCCCAATGAACCATCTGAACCAGTCAGTCTTGTGCATGACTCCAGAAACAGCTGCTCCGTGACTAAAACGAATGGATTACCCCAACTCGGAGGGTATATATAGTGTCGGATCGTGTCAGCGGCACTCTTCACGGTGATGGCAAACAAAGGTGATAAAATGGCATTCGGCTAAAGGTTTCCAATCCAACTTAACGTTTCTTTATTTGGGACTTCGTCCAAATCAGTTTTCTTTCCTATTTTACTTGTTGAAACAAAAAGGCTTTTAAAACCTCTCACTCGATGTTGAGCGGCCTAGTCAGCCGAAGTCAACTAAGACCGTACGAGCAAATAGATCCCCCACCAAGTTCTGTGCGTCTGTTGCGTCGTTAACTGAAGTTAGCCAGGCATCGACAGCAAAATCCTCCAAGACGTCCTGCAATACAGTCCACGACCAAGATGGCCACTTCCACGGCAGAAACACACAAACAGACGTAGCAGAACATATCCGCGTGGGAGCAGGGTCATCTTAGTTTGGGCTTTCAATATGAAAGTTAGACCTCCAAAAAACCGGAACTGCCCTGAAACCTCCTTCGGGCCCTGCCACAATGAGGGACACATTTTAAATATCAACCGACAGGATCAACAGCTTCTGACGAAACCGTATGAGCTTACCAACCAAAGTCGGAAATAAACTGAGCCACTGCAACACGTGCTGATTTAGCCTTAAAATGCTGCCCCACTGTCAGCCGCAGTGCAGGTCCACTGAAGTTGTATCGGGTAAAACAACATCATGCAGCAGGTATTTTTTCGTTTGCACAAATCAATGTGTCCGTTTGGCGCCCAGAAAACATACCCTTTTCCAAAATAGCACAACATCCCGGGGGCCCACATTCAACTTCACATCCAGTCATGATGAACTCTATTTCTTGAGAACTTAAAGTGATTTAGGGCCTCAAACCGGCAGCGGAAATTAAGGAAGTTAGGATTTTTCTATTTTCGGCGGACACTGGGGAACCACCTTCTGGTTTCTAGAGGATCCTTCCGGATTACTATGTTTCTTTTGCTTTCAGTCATAACGGAGATTCCCAGGTGGCCAGTCCCTTGGAAACTTCTATCCTAGAACCTACGTAGTTTACTTTCAGTGCACTGCTGTAAACGATACAAATATATGTTATACTCTGATAAAGCAAGTCGTTTACTGGCAGTCCTCGGCACTTGCCCACCAGACCTAGGATTGTGCGTAAGCTTGTCAGCTTCCCTGAACTGAGAACCGCATGGCACGACGGGTACCATCGCGGCAGTTGACCGCGCAAAAGCGTCTGCTCCAGGACTGCTACCGAAGACTCTTTCTTGATAGTCTTCTTCATCGCTTGCTAACCTCTGAAGGGTGGTCTTTTATCAGCAGACAATCAAGGCCTCAGATGGTGTGGCCCCGTAGGGGTAGGCACGTAGTTACCTGGCACTTTCATTGGGCCTCCTGTCCAAGGTAGCGAAAGTTCGAAGTAACCGTCGACGAACGGGGTGCACAACCACGCAACATCGACGAACTCCGAGTCTTCCACAGGAAGGCCTTCATCCAACTATCGCAAGTCTGCAATATCTGCGTTATACATCTTTATCGGGTGTTCCGTTAACAGTGAATCGATCACGGACGAAAACTCAACCGGTCTACGCTGAGTAGCAATACGGTCTGTCGGCCCGAACATCATCCAATCTATTTGGGGTGCGAACAGCGTACCGGTGTCTACGAATCCTAACCCTTGACCCAGTGGTCCTCGATTACACTGTAACCTATGATCGGTGTAACGATGCCGCTAGCAAATTCAATTGAGAGGTTGCCTATGGGGGAACTATTTTTACAGCTGTCACCATCCGACTTGTTAGTATTGTGGAAGGTTTGCTCGTCAACTAATGCGGCTTTATCGAGGTCAGCTAATGCAGCGCCGTCCGAAGCCAAGACCTCAGAAACACATAATCGCCTTAGCTCCTCTGGCTCGACCAAGTATTTGCACCATCCATCGACCTTTCCAAAATCCTGACGGCAGGGGCCAGGCGCATCAGCCATGACTGGTGCTGCCTTGCGGTCATTGTCAGGAAGACTATGTTCACCAGCTCCGATGAATCCAACCCAGATTCTCACTGGCGGCAGCCTGAGGCTAACTCCTTTGTGCCGTTGCCATGTTGCCCCGCTGGGCGTCTAATCTATCTGGTAGCCCTGGGTCAAGCTACCTGGTTCCCCTTGGGTGAAGCAGTTGATGGTGCCTGCAACCCCACTCGTTATTGTTGCCGGCTTTCTCCGATCTTCATCCGGTTGTTCCGCTACCTGCCTTTAGACGGATGAAGCACTAGTTTTCTGCGTGCTTCCGCCTACATTACTAGTATCTCTTCGGCCGCAACAGTCGCACAAGTTACTACGTAGTAGTTTTTCTCACAAAAGCACAGACCGGTGAGATCTCTGTCCAGCTACCTTTGATAACAGTCCATTTGGGCCATGCTGGACGCTGACCAGTGTTTAAACTGGCGTGGTTTATCTTGTTAGTTACTCTATTCTGATCGGCCATTTGTCCGAAAGGACCACAAACAATCCTCGCCGTAAAGTTAAGAAACTGCACATCTTTGGTAAACTTCGGCTTGTAGTCACCGAGTATAAGTCAATCGACTCTCAACCAATTCACTCGGCAGTGAGTAAGAAAATCTTTCAACTATTTATTCACCAGTAGCCAGTGAGTTGGGGTCGATCGTACAACTCATCTGACAACGAGCGATTATACAGCTCACCTCTGGAAATGCTAGCCTAAATAGTTACCCTTATTCAAGCGGACCGGCAGAGAACTCTTCCAACAGACCATCGAGCAACGAGCGAGCTCTCTTATTCGATCTACCGAGTAAATCCTTCGGTACCTCCTACGCCCCACGGTGGCCAGTCAAGGTCAGCGGCATAATGCACCCTTGATTGGATTGAGAGTTTTACACTTACAACGACGAAACAAAAAATCATTGTTTCTGATCCAAAACCTGTCAGACATGGTTTACCTGGAACTGTCTAGTAAACCTCCAGCAGGAAGCCGAGGATCACTAAAGAAAACGAGGCAAACCTGCGTAAAGCTGGGCTGCGTACAGGGGTCTTTGCCGCATCTGCTTACCCTTACTCTGTACCCGTAGCAACAGTAAATTTCACCCAGTCAGCCGGATGAATTCGCTCAAGCAAATCCACCTCAGGTGCCGTTTAAAGTACTAGCATACCCTTCTATGACATCCAATACTCACTAAAATGTGCAGAAGTGCTTTCCTTGAAGTCCACGGATAGCTCAGTGATATCTAGCTCCTGCTTGGTTCTAAGCGGCTCCTCCGATTGGTTTTCTCAGACTGTTCTTAGATCTTCTACCCTCCTTTTCCCTTGGATGCTGTTCCTTAAGCTTTAGTGGAGGTATTTTGACCTCTGAACCCTGACTATACCGACTAATGCGAACAACAGTGGAGTCGTCGGCCGGGAACCTACCGTGAGGGACATGCCGGATTCGAATGAAGATCCTGTATAGCCAGCTTTCATCTTCAGATGGTCGGGTCTTATGTTCACTTTAGTGCCAATTATTTCACGTGGTTCCAGAAAGACCGTGCTATAGCACTGTAAGTGATCAGCTGTCCAGTAAGTGAGTGAATCGCGGAAAGCAAAACCGAAACACAAGGTGAAGTTTTGCCATTGAGGTGTCTCAGTTTTTTGGGATAATCCAATTACGGGAGACCATGAAACAGTATCAGAAGTTTCAAATAGGCACAAGAAAATGTATGCCCAGAGAGACGGGACCCAGTAGTCAGTATCAAGTAAAAGCTAGTTCTTGTGGCATGCAGAATAACAGATCAGACGAGACACGAGACAGATGGATGAGTAGTCGATTTAGACAAGGGTAACAAAGAGAATGCTCTCCCTCTTGGCCAAGACAAGCATGTGGATATGACAAGACGACCGAGCTAGATGAGAGGTCAGAGGTCAGTCGTGCAATACGGGCGAGAAACTTGGCAGCAAATTTCGCTTGGAAACGGAACCCGTACCCAACCAAGAGTGGAAGTTGGTGTGATCATACATAGAGTGTAGCATGGATGACGCGTAGTGGACAACGTCAGCACTGACTGGTTATGCAAACGAAAATGCGGTTATTATCTGTCTCGCTCGGGCTGTCTTCGGGCTATCAACACTGTAGCCACAGTAGCACGGAGTTCTTCCAAGTTTGGACCAATCATGAACTGAAACCAAGGGAAACTCCAACAACGGGAGTTTGCCAAATTGGATGTTTGCCCAACAAAGCAAATTGAACATTAGTCGAAGTGGAGTATTGTAAGCAGCTTTTGGACACTCTCATCAAGTTGAATGACTCCCAGAGAGACGGCAAACTGAAAGTATGGTTGTTTAGTTGGAGCCATAGTAAAACATGGGTCTAAATGTTTGCTCCATGGAGGTGGAGTGTGCCAAGAGGGCCGCTCAAGTTCGAGTAATGTTTGCAAGGGCAACACGGAAAAAGCAGTGATCTCGGTCAGAGAGGACTTACCTCTGGCGGTTCATATGTTGGCTTCAACCTGTCCCACAGATTTTGCCTCACTGCGGAAAACAAGTCAGTGCAGAACATCTTATTTTGCTCTGTCAAGGAGAATGTATGTACTATGATCACAACCCCGATGATGAGCACTTATCACTATTCAGCCAATATAAGGCCATAAATTGAAGCATAAATGTGAATCGTTAAAAGTGTGTGGCGAAGAATGCAACGAAGAATATCTGTCGGATATTTGTAAGCGAAACGTAGAGTTCAGTGCGCTTCGTCAGGGCAGGCGGGTAAGTCCCTAAGAGTAACGACTAAACAACAAGGCTAGCCAAACCAAAGGCCAAAGGTAAGCGCAATACGCTGGCTAGGTGGAATCGGACCTTGAAAAATAACCTACGTAGAGGCAGCTCATCTTTTCTTACAAGTGTTCAACTGCTTTGATCAACAACTAAGCTCTGAGATATAGAAAAGAATAATCCGAAATAGAGTAGGAAATGTACCAGCACGAATAAACCAATGTTGGCAAAGACAACACTGGAACATTCGTGTCAAGCAAATATCAGAGTAAAAGGGGAGAACTTTCAACTTCTTCTAACCGTACGCTAAGTGTGAAATTGCTACCTGGTGGCGTAACCTGCTGCATTCTAGTAAGGCTCAGAGAAATGCTGCTGTGAGAGTCAAATAGAACTCATGGAACATTGCTCGGAGTGAGGTTATGGCACAGTAAGAATGAGTAATGTTTCATGTAAAATATAGGTTTTTTATGCTGCCCATGAGGAGTCAAGCTAGGTGTTGGGCTTTACATGAAAGACTTGGAAAGTTATTTTCTTACTTCAAGTGCATGCCGAGGGCAGCAAGGTAAATGGTGCGTGAGATATTTGAGCCTAACAAAGAAGAAAAGACTCTAGTTCACAGGCACTACTATTGAAGCCTAACGTGATCATAATGAGCTCTAGAAGTGTAGCCCCTCACAGGCTCAAATAAGTAATTACGGCAAGGTATTTTTTCGGTTCATGGGGGTAAATCCGTGTAAATGAGGTAAACAACATGCCTTGATTGGCCTTTGGAAGACTATTGTCCCGGTTCCGAGAGGAAGTGGGCTAGCGAACGGGGCTCCATTTGAAGTAGCGTACGGAAGGCCTTTTGCTTGGTTTCGAATAACATTCACTAGTATCCACCTCCTCGGGAATTCGTAAATTGGTAAGGACTGCCACAGCTGTCTTCTCACTCTTGTTTCTTTATTCCGTTCACGAAATTCGCAGCCTTTGTAAGGATTACGAATGACCTGGATCCGTCTTGTCCTTGACTCCCCAGAAAGAGACCTTCTCTCAAGCTTCGTGTCCGAGGGTACTGATCGTTCTTTATTTGGAAGGTCAAGTTTTACCCGTTGTTTTGATCATAACAACTCCCTTGTTCCACCCAAAAGCAATAGTCGTACTTGCCACCAGATGATTATTCAGAGCTGCCTCTATTGTAAAGTTTAGGTTACCCGCAGGAAGTGAACGGCTAGCGCTGATGGAATATGCAGTATTAGTCTCTGGCGCCGGCTGATAGGTCTTTTTGGTCCTTAATGAGGATACTTCGGTGGAGCCTAACTTATACTTTGCATTCGAGTTTTTCCCAGATCCGCTCGTCTTGCATTCGAGTTTGCACCATCAAGAATGATCCGGATGGCCCGGTCTGTGTTGCTTTCCCAGCATCCCAGTACACACGAGACCACCAGGGCATCCACACCCTACTGTACTACATATATCCGGTTGAATATCCAAGAATCTCTTTATTGAACTCATATCATGTGGTCACGCAACCGAGCACGCTTCGAGTGTCTCCGAAATAAGCCATAATCATCATCAACTTGTTCTTGTTTTGCGGAATTGCGGGTTCATCAAATTTCGAAGCTGTCTTTGCACCTCTCCCAATTTTATATTGGGGCGATATTCCTGTCTTGGTCAAGCTGTGTTGCCGGTGGATTGCAGCCAAAATACTTCAGCTGCAGCTTTTATCAGCAAAATTCTTAGGGCTGAGGTCCCACTTGAATGTCGCATGCGACGACCTCTAGCTGTTCTACTCTGTGCTGGAAAAGCAAGGTATAGGTGAGCAAATGAGGGCCTTGTACCAACTGGTGAGATAGACAAGACACGCTACTGCGGCAAAATGCTGGCATACGTGAAACATTTCAAATGCAGTATTTACCTCGAAAAAATGAGGATAATGGTCGAGTTGATCACGAAATGAATCGAGACGTCACTCTGCAGGTAACGTTTCCACTAAAGAGAACGCGGAAGTTGATTTTAACCCTGAGCTACTTTCGTGCCACAGGGTTGTCGTCAGGAGAGGGTGGTAAGCGCAGAAGGTGGTGACTAAACTGGCACCGTGTGTTTCTAAGTCTTCAGCTTTCATGCTAGGAGTAGGGACTGACACTGATCGAGCCTATCCTCAAACCACATTCTGACACTGTATCGTGCTTGGATAAAATGCAGTGGATTCATCGACAAATGGTCAGATTCCCCACAAACTTATCAGCTACCTCTTCCTACGCATCAGCAGATATGAAATTCCAAGGTTTCCTTGCTCCTAGGGAGGGGTGATAGTCCAAAGACAGGCAAGGAGTATTCATTTTCACCAAAATTACTGCATGGTAGAACACCAGAAAAGATCATCGGAGCGGAAATTTGTCACTCTTATTTTCCTCTGAATGGAAGGAGATCTTCCGTTCTTACGATCAAGCACCTAGATATCCAGAGGGCCCGCAGAAGCTCGATGAGAAAAGTAGGCGAAAAGTAGTAATATCGGTTTGTTGATGCACACTAATAGGACGCAGTAAGTATCAACCGATGTAATTCGCAGCCCATTAGCGATACCCAAAGAACCAATATAAGGCCAGCCACACAAAACTGCCTCTCTGAAACAGTTTGACGCAATTTAAGTGGTCCGCACTGGGTTCCGGTAATTGCAGTTTGGGCTACCAAGTAATGCTTTGGTGATTGGGATTCAGAACAATGAGCCTGGATTTTACTTGCCAATTATCCCAAGACTCTAGCGAAAAAGGCAAGGAGAGTAAATCACTATGGCCGCTTGAAATTCATTTATTAGTGTCACTGATTATACAAAACGAATCGTTATGCAAAATGAAAGGAAAGAGATATGACAGAACAAGCTGTACAAGTGTCACGAGCAAACTAATGATAGAAAGCAAACAACCAGAAAATCACCGACAAACTCAAGAGACGGGAATCAGCTGGATGAACATGACTCACGGTTGGGTTTCTAACAAGGAGTACCTCACGCAACAATGCAACAAAAAGACATAAAAGAAAGCAATATGAGAACACAAATATCTCCGATGATAAGAGTAACAGGTACAAATGTGTGTCGTACATAAGGTGCACCGAATTTGAAGAGGAATTCGGGGTTCCCTTTCTGCTGTGGAGTTTTAGTTATCGTGGTAACATTTTAATGGCTTAATGTCGTTCCTTATTTATTGTTTCTGTCCTCTGCTAGCATTTTCGCGGAGTTGGCTGTATTCCTATATCAGCTGTTTGCATCACTGTACTAACTTGCACTTCACTGCCAGTAAGGTTTTTATCGTTTATGTTCCCAAATCAAAACAACCGGAAGTAAAGCAGTGCATTACTACATAACTCGGAGTAGTGAAAACTAGATAAAAAGGCATTGCGCAAAGACAGAAGAAGGAAGAGCCAAGTCCAAGAAAATCTATGATGGCTGATAACCAGTGTCACCAAAAACGGCGCTAGACGGTCGACAAAATAGAGCTACACAAATAAATCAGATGGGCAAACTTTAAACCATACACGATGTTGAATGGATCTTTCAACACCTGTCGATGGATTACATCACCAGTAGGGTGAACTTGGCCGAGAGAGGGAACAGGTGATGCCTGAACGGTGGCATTAACAACCACCAGCTTTGCGGAACCGGGCACTTTACAGATCTATCCGAAAATTCTAAGAGTATAAAGGAAAAGTTAAACATAATCCTACATCCTTAGGATAGAGAGTAACTGAAACAGCTGAAGATACATTGTACGAGGGTGTAAAAGCCAAAGGAAGTCCAGCAGCAAAGGGCTAACTGAAGGAGAATAAAGGCAAAGAATATACCAGGAGAATGTAATAGACGGCAGCTTCACCGCATCACAAAAGCAGAACTTGAGACCGGAGTATTAACGAAGCTGAAAGAGCTCAATAATATTGTCACCGGGAGGAACCGAAATGACTTACCTTACGGTGTTTCCAAGCCTCTTAGCGAAAATGGGAAACAAAGATGCTGAATGGTGCGGCGCCATTTCATATTCTACCGTACGTGGTAGAATTCGCTGAACAAGCCGTCGCTCAGCGCGTAGTGCATCCTGGGTAGTAGAGACTGAGATAAACTGGGAAGGTGCTCAAATTGAACCTCTGTGGACTCGTCGCATGGAGCTCAGCCTCGTTTTCCTCTTTAAGCTAATTCACAACCAGGCCTACACCTCCTATCATATATCATTCCCTGCCCATGCTCCTACCCAGTCCGACATCGTGCCTTCTCTCTCCCTGTCCCCCAACCGGATCTCAGTTCGAAGTCCCGATTTTTTCTGTCAGTATTCCAAAATCTGGAATAAGCTCCCCCTTAGTTTACGCAATGCCCCTCACTGTTCGCTTTTAGGCGCGTACTTGTATTAAACTTAACAGTTTTCACTGCTGTATAGCTCACCAGTGAGTTCGTCTCCACCTATCTAGCCCTGGAAAGCGGCCTCACGCCGTGACCCCACTATCTCTGCTCCACGAGCCAGTAAGTGTAATACAAGCCCGACACTTTCCCCCTCTCCAGTGCCGCGAACTATGGCCATTTCCATCCCTGATCCGCAGCGAACGTATCTCCTGTTTTCATAAGATAACCCTGTTGCTCACCCAATTTCATCTGTTATCCATTATTTTTACTTCCTTTCCCTCCTCAGTATTCGTTTCTCTTCAGTTGGGGCACATCCAGACTGAGCAGCTCCATCCCTTTTTCCTTTTGAATGACCCTCGATGACATTCAAACACTTCCGGACTGTACCGACTATCTCCCCGGTAGATGCACCTGGACAATATTGCTACAAGGCCGTCCACAGCTCGCCGTTCCATTGGCTCTGCTGTCCATGGTCTCACCACCTGGCCAACCGATCCTGGATCAAAAGCCCCTATCGCGGTACCCTTGCCCCCGTGAAATTACCAATGAACACTCGTGCCGCTTCCATAGGTGCGGAGTGCGGTCAGGTCCGCCGCTTTGGCCGGCACACATTGGGCGCGCAACGACGTGCGGGCGCAATTAGGCTGGTGGACTACACCTCTTGTGTTCACTTCACGAAGTGGTTTTTAGGTTGGGTGTCCAGCTCACGGCCAGCCCCACCCACTAGCATCGGTTGCAGATTGCACGCTCCATCTCTCTCTACCCTACCGCATTTAGCACAGTACGTTGCGGACCGCATGCTTTTACCATTCCTCCGCCACGGTTCGCTCATCTATCGTTCTTGTCAGCACTCTTACCACTTCCCTTCCTTGTTGTTCTACCTCAGTAAGCGCACCAATCCATTCTGTTTTTGTTCCCATTGTGTTTCACAATGACAACCCTCAATGCATGGCGTCACTCTCGCCCTGTCCATTTTACTCTGCCTAAGCCCGAGATATGTTCTTTTCTACCAATTTATTAATAATAATAATGGTTTATTTCGGGGACACCCGAATCACGCTTGATTGCATGATCATATGATACAAGTGAGGTCACAAAAAGGTTCCTTGGTTATTCATTTGGGTAAATGCAGCACAAATGTGCATAGGTTTTAGTGGTCGCACGAATGAACGCCCTGCAAATTTGAGTTCGAAGGTCAGGTGGAAGCACCTCTCCGGAGTGAGTGAAGTGGGCTCCACGGTCGAGATACGTGATGAAGTAAGGCGTGGATGAAGTAAAAACGCTCAGTATTCCGGATAAAGTTGACGTAACGTCGCAGGGGTGAGTAAACTGACAAAAAACCTTCAAAAGAGTACTAACGAAAAATTGAAGAATTTTTGGTGATGAAAGACATGCACTTGAACCAGTAGCCCAGATGACCCCTGTCGGCTCCTAATCTGCATTCACTTAGTACCTCCATAGGCTTATAAAGCTCATTGGTCGCATACCTCAATAGCTGCCATACTACGATATCCTTTTTTGTCCATCATATAACCCCGGCCACTACTCACCAGACAATCCGTAACCACGACCAATAGCCATATATAAACTCGCCGTTCCAACCTTCGCATTTTTTACGACCAAATTTGTTATCTTTTTAGCACCTCCATATTTTCCACGTCTAAATCCGTAATTCTGCCGTGAATCGTCCTCTTAGGCAGTGAACCGATTAGCAACTTCTGACTCAATCCATTGGTGCAATGGCCTGCAAGCACGCAAATCTCCCATTCCATTCACCCAACTCCGAAGCAAAACTATTTTTAGTGCTTTTGTGTTCCACCACAGGCCTCCCCGTCCGGGTTCTTTTCTTCTTCTTGGCCTTCATCCTGTGCCATCTCCAGTAAAACGATCTGATTCATCATCTCCTATCTGGTTTTCTTCGGTCAACACTCCAGTCTGTTTCGACAAGTCTCATCCACTGGCAGCGGTTGCGGATCGCACACTCTGACGGCCCTTGGATACCGCATCCAATACAGTCGGTTGAAAAATTTCAGGCTCCTCATTCTTGTCCCGCCACGGTACGCTCACCTATAGTCCTTATCATCTGCTACCACTTACCATTTTTGTCGTTCTACCACTATGTGCCCACCTCCCCATTCTGTCCTTGCTCCCATGGCCTCTCACCACGTTACCTCTCATTTCATGACTTCACCAACGTCCCGTCCACTCCTCTGTGCCGTCCCGCGCCAATGTTTCTCTTTTCCACCCGCTATCGTTCCCGGCCTCTATTCACTAGATACCACTGTATGCTCATAGTGCTCATTGACGGCATTTTTATGCTCCACTGCCTGTCTTTTTGGTAAACCCCTCCTTGTTCTCCATTCCCACGCCAAATGACATCAAGCACCAGTCAGACCCGCACCCAGGACCAATCCTCATATTGGAACTTGCCGCTCCAAACTATGCTTCTTTTACAGTTGCATTTATTATCTAATCACCACCATCACATTGTCCTATCCCGGATCCGCGATTCCTCTGTGGTTCTTTCCATTAGCCAGCGCCCCGATTAGCATCCACCTGCTCAGTCCGCCTGTTCAATTGGCTGCCCGCAGGCAGCTCTCCAGTTCCATTTTCCCAACTCCGTGGCGCATTCATTTCTTGGGCCTTTTTTTCTATTACTGGTTTGCCCATCTTGGTGCTCCTTGCTTTCTTCTTCCTCGCCTCCTTCGTGTTTCCCCTTAGTAAGACGATCTGATTGGTCATATCTCACCCGTATCTCTTCGGTCATTGCTCTCATCTGTTCCGTATATTGCCCGCCACAGGCTCTTTCTAGTTCGATCTGCTTTTCCATGTTCCGCCGGATGTAAGGACAACTTTGCGTCATGGAGTTTACTTACAGTTACAAATCGTTTGTTTGGCCAATACCCGATTCCTCTGGTCCGCGCCTACATGTCGCGCCTGCTCCTACTTAGCTTGCATACACACGTTTTTGTTCACGCCAATAATTATTCAGAGCTTCAGGTATCTAGCGTGATTAGAGCACCAAAACTTTTCGCACCGGATGTTTACACTTTGCGCTTTGACGTTAATGGACACAATTCTTCCTCCTCTATGAAGATGAGTTTTACCTCACGTCTCACTATCATTCTGCGCACATTTTGCAGGAAACACTCCCACCGGTTCCGAGGACAACCTTCAAAATACCCTCTAGGAAGCCATTCCAGCAACTCGTTGTGGGTTTTTGGTGCCTTGCACTTAGTATGCACCTCAGTGACCCTGATAAGCAAGACATTACTGAGAGTTGTTCTGCACCCCAAAGCAGACCTACGCTGGGTCAAAAAGCTACGGCATTTCTTGGTACCTTTCTGCATATTAGTTTTGTTTCCAATAAAATTGTGCATATTTTCTCCTCTGAAAAGCGGTACCCGAATCTTTTTCCCCCTTTTATTGATAAGGTCCCTCCCAGACTCACCAGAAGACAACTCTACATTATTTGGCATATCTCAGCTACGCTCCCTTTTCTTAGCAAGAAGTTCATTTGATGGGGGAGATCCAAGAGATCTTGCATGATGAGTTAAATGAACCAAACCCGCGCTCTGAATGGGGCTGACGTCAGTTAAGTCGCAGAAAAAGGCGGACCAGTCAGCACCTGCACAGCTTTGTGCATGTCTGGTAAACACGTAGTAGTTGCAACATTTGCTTGCCGAAAACAGCGAAGCTGACACGTAAACTGTCCGGAGCCATTTGTTCGGGAAGGTGGAAAGTTGAGGTGCATGTTTTTATGTATCTTTGGCATCCGGTTGGAGACTAAATATGAGGGTTTTGGAGCAAATTTGTTCGCTATATTAAAAGTGTAACCTATGGGCTGGGATAATATGCCAATCGCCCGGATAAATTATTACCCAGATCTCGCTTGAAATCACAAATTACTTAGCGCATATGGACGACATAAGCTCTTTCAGGAAGTTGGCTGCGGAACCTTATGCGAATAGTCCTTCTGTCTCACAGGAGATGAGGGAATGGAATCCATGCTTGACTCTAAATTGCACCACATGATTACATTTGGGATGTATTTTCTTGATAAAATTGATTCCTCCAGCGGTGTCGAACCTTGTGAAGCCAAGGCTGAAGCAATTATGAACGGTCCACGGACGTCCAGGTCATTATAACTAAGGTATTTATCAAGTACTGTTCATAATAACTTCCTCATCTGGAGGGTTATTCCACTGTGCCTGACCCTTTGCGCTGGCTCAATGGATCTGATGGTAAGTTGAAATAGAGGTCCGAAGAAGGAGATGCCCACAAGTCATTAGTGACATGATATATAGTACTGGAATGGTTGCTCTATTTGATAAAAGCATCACTTCCTTTTGGACGGATAAGTCGAATGTAGGTTTGGATGCTGTTTTATCATAGGTGCTAAGTGACAGTTTGGAGATTCCCTGAACCTTCCTATCCAAACAAAGGATCCCACAAATTCGGTCAAAAACACAGAAGACCGGTAGAAATTGAGGTGGTTTACTTTCGGTCAATTTGGACCGGCAGGTCTGGGCGGTCTAATTGGCCAGACCTGAACCAGTGAGCCGATGATGCTGCATGACTGATGAGGGAATGGAACGAGATGTATCCGTGAGCCTCAGCTGGAAAACCTTAGATTCACTCAGACAAACACCACTCATATAGTTGGCCTCTTACTTAGGATGAACGTAATTATTATTGTGAACGTGTTTTGAGTCACCGATCAGTCCTAGCCGATCTGTGACGTGTGTTACAGCGTGACTAATTGAAGTCGCCCAATCACGTTCAGCACTTCGTGAAGAAACTGCTTGTGACTTAAATTTGCTGATGGGAGATTTGCGCCTGAGTCTGGGTCGCTTCTGAATTCAGGTATCCTGGTGATCCTGGCTGCTGCGAGGTTGCAAATGCTACTGGTAACTTGCTGCCCGATGCCGAGCCTAGATGAGCCCCTAGGGGAATGTGAAGCTGTTGTGCAGTCAAAATCCCTTGGCTCGGAGAAGTGGCCTGTTGATTTTGATTTTTGGTTTCGAATAACCGCTGCATCGTTTCCCCGCCAAAAGAACGACCGGCAAAGGCCCTCGACCCAGCAGAGCATCGTGCGTTGAGCCAGAAAACCAGCTAGCTGTGTGCTGCTGGAGGAATGTTTGGGCCCCACATCTCTAAGGGGAATTACATAACTTTGGGCATAGAAGATCGCAAGGGTTTGCTCACGAGAAAAATGACGTGATATCCTCTCTTCTGCTCCATATCTGAGAAAACTTGCAACTGGACAGGGAGGTGCTAGAAACATGTACAAGGCAGGTAAACTCTAAATGGATAGCAAAACTAATGCTCGTAACGTGGTGCGCCTCCGTCAGATGTACGAAATGTTCTCCCAGGGTCACTCGATTGCACTTTCCTGGAAGGATACACATTACAACTTGAGATACAGAGCATGAAATGTGCAGAATATCCATGTTAAAACAAGACCATGGACATCATGAACAGGAGGGCAAAAGTGCCTAGCAGATCTAGTGCATTGCAGGGGTGAATCAACCTGTGACTCCTGTGGTTTAGATCCAGTTGCTTATGGTGTGAGGGGTCGTTGTCAGTCGCTGGCTGGTGCTCAGCAATAGTTGGTAAGGCCCGGGTGATAGAGTCTATAAAAGCTGATTTCAGTCGGTCGATATTGACGGTCTCAGAGCGGCCATGTCATCCGATTGCGAAGGATTTGTATATTCGACAGTGGATCTCGTGAGGACATGGATAGGCTGGAATAGGCGGTCGGCTAATTGGCGCACAAAGAAACACGTGTGTGCACGATTCCATCGGCTGTGGGGTATAAGCTACTCGAGAGGACGGTCAAATTGGAATGCTCGTCGTGCTACTCAAGTGAATGGAGTGGATTTCGGTATAGCACCCAAGGTTCATGATGGGATCGTTAACTATGGGAGTGACGTACCCACTGGGCAGACATAAAGTGGTTCCGTATGTCATTGATACAGGCGTAAACAGAATGTTACTTATCAAGGTGTTCCGACTGATTAATAGAACAAGTGGCAAGATGCTCATCCATTGAGAGCTGTTTTGTGCACTAAGGGAAGCTTTGAGAGTTCAATGAAAGCTTTCAACCAACCTTTCGCCTGAGGATGATATGCTCTCGTGCGAACACTGTGTACTGGTCTTTAGGAGGAAGTCGGAGAACGACGCTGATGTAAATTGAGCCCTCGGTCAGTAGTGACCGTCGTGGGATACCCTAAACGAGATATCCAATGTTCCATGAGTGCGCGAGCGATAGCCTCACTAGACACCTCAGACAAGGGCATAGCCCCAGGCCAACGAGTGAAGCTATCGATGCAGATGAGACGACACATCTCCCTAGAAGTTGGCAAAGGGACAACAACGTCAGTGTGAAAGCCGGTCAACGAGCTTCTGGTGTTTCGAATGAGCCGACTGGGCTGAAGATGTGACGGCTAACCCTGGCACGTTGGCGTGCCACGCAGCCACTTTCCCGTTATTGAACACTGCGGTCCTGGTTGGGCCAGACAAAACGAATTCTGATGAGCTTGCGGGTGGCTTTGATGCCAGGGTGAGAAAGTCCATGAAGTACATCAAGAAAGCGACCTTGACCCGTGATTAGAACGACGGGCCTGGATTGCCCAACCTTGCTCCACAGAGGGTATTGCCGTTTGACGATGGGAGCGTTAGGGCCCTCACACATAGCCTAGTGTCCCTAACTAAACTTTGAAAGTCAGGTTCCGCTCGAGCAAGCCTCGGATTCTCCAAATCGATGTATGAGTCGAAGGGTGATGTGACATTGTGTGCTCGAGAAGTAGCATAGGCAGCTGTGTTCGCCAAACCCGAGAAATGTCGGATGTCCGTGGAAGGCTAGTGATTTTGGTTGAGGCAACGTTGCAAATGCTACTAGTAATTGATTACCGGATGCTGATTCTGGCTGAGCTCCCGGGGGCATCTGAAGCTCCTGAGCAGTCAAAACACAACGGCTAAGAGGGGTGACATGGTGATCCTGATTGTTTCCCCTTTGATGATGATGATGAGCTCTACGCACAACGAACCAGTTCTACGACTAAAAACGATTACCCAAAGGAAGAAAAGGATCTCACATGAACTATGGCCTATTGAATAGGGCAAAGGAGAGTGGTCAGGTGACCGTTTATTCGTCGAACAGGTGGACAATCCGGTTCCAATATACTCAGCGCTGGAAGAGTGTACAGAAGTTGCAGAGAGTTAGTCCGTGTTACACCAGATTTATGAACTAAGACTTTGAAGTCAAACATGACTCAGGAAGAACAATGAGGTCGCGGACGCTTTTACAAGTCTTTCGTTAATAACTGTTGGACAAAATTCAGATTTAGATAAATTAACCACGGCAGCGGCTCTCTGGAAGCAACCGGGCAGCGATAACTAAGAACCTATTATGTCAACACTTATAATGACCCTCGGGTATGAGTTTTGTATCAGGTGCACGGCCATAAAAGGACTCAGTGCTTGGTGAGTTAAACTCATACTACCCAGTGCCCGATGAGCTGTTGTTGGAAAATGGCTGTGTCATAGGTGTTGGCCGTTCGTTGTGCCCAAAAGTTTGATATGGAACGTAATTAATTTTGTACGTGAGAGTAACCCCAGAAATGTCAAGACTTCTGCGGGGAAGTACCGACGTCGCTTTTCACTAAATGGTTAAAATATCGGTTTCTCAAACACGGAATTCCAGAGGACGTCAACCCAAGTAGTGGCCTTTAATTCCGAAGTGGTAAATGATGTCAATTTCTGACGAAAATTACACACACACCTTTCTAGTATCGTGTTCAGCCGTCCCGCAGAAAACGGTGTGGCTTAGGGACTTGAGTGAACTCTCAGAAGGTTCGTTCAGACTTTTGGGCCCAAAAAATAGCAAGCTGAATCGAGAATCTGGCAGCCTTTCAGCCAGCAGAAAGGCCTCATGTATGGCTATGAGGGAAATCTCTGCTGAACTAATCCTAGGCAGGCACAACGGCGCTCGCGTAAAAGCAGAGTTATTCTGGAATACGCATGATAATATGAGGGAACTGAAGCTCACCGGTGTATGCCAGGCTATGTGTCGTCCACCTTGCCTGACAGTGAACTCTCATGGTTTTACAAGCATTAGGAAACTACAGGCTTAAAAGTGCAAAAGTGTCCTCAAACCACTGGTACTTGTGGGAAAAGCCTCAACTTGTACAGCATATTGGCTGCACGGTATTTCACGGGTGAATACCAGGTGGTTGTGCTTTTTCCTGCCCAACAGCATTGCGCAGCAATCACCAGGTTTCACTTAGCAGAAAGTGTACATCTTCCCCTGGGCATGGGACAGCCCCGACCAAAGGAGATAAGCTATCACGTTAAAAGCTATGTTGCGGCTTGCTCAGGACAATCGACCGGTTGCCTGTCCAGGTTTTACTTGCGACTACTCCAGTGCAGTCAGCGTTTTACCTCCTATAGTATGACGCTGCTCTGCTGCTAACCTACCGAGCTTTGAACAAAATGGCACCAACGGTGAAAGATTGTTAGCGAACCATCTGGCTTGTGGAAAAGCTCACTTTCGAGTAGACAGTAATACGTTCACTGGAGAGGAGGCTTTTAGCTAGGTACCTCGAACATCGACGAGCGGTTCTCCATATTTTGTCCTGCTTGTGAAACTTTGTCCCGGATCGGGGTCGAGCGCAGCCAAATGGACTGATCCCAAAGCAAAACAAGATTGATCCGAATATTCAGCAGTACTAGATTGACAAATCAATAACATACGAAAAGTGTGAAAACAGTTGTGCCGCCGAAACAAAAAACAAGCTACAACCAAAGTTTACCATTGCTCAAGACCAAATGCGGTCACAGCTGCAGGGTCAGAAGCCTAGTCTTAAATGCTTCACGGCCTCGAAATCATGTCCTATGAGAAGGTATTCAGGTTCGCCAATTGTTGTGCCCCGGAGAGCATGCAGCATTTACCGGAGGGTCGGTGTTCTGAGAAGAGCGGCATATATATGTAGAGTCATTTGCTGAGGATTTTCCATGTGCGGGTTACACTGCTTGTGTATAGCCCACACGGTCGCAGACTACGTGAAACTAGCTCCATAGGCAGGAGAGGAAAAGACGTAAAGGGGACTGAACAAATTATTCAATTTCTCAGTAGTGTTGTACTTCCCGATTAATACAGCAAAGAGCCTGCCTTTCGCTTATGAGAAAATACCATCACCAGAACGGTATGTATATGCCTACGTGAAACCGAGCGGAGCTAGGAAAAAGATTAGGCGGCAGCGTTTTGGTGTCAGTAGGGGCTGAATTCAGGTCAAGTCGTCAGTGTCCTCCGGCGGCGCAAAAGGCTACACAAGCTGCATTACAACTGAAAAGATCAGTGAGATCGAGGCAAACAAATGTCTTGCCGGGGTAAGTTCTTCGATTAAAAAAACCTCGGTGAATCTTTAGGCTTGTTGTCCATGCGTCGTGTAACAGCCGGTCGTGGGAAATCCCCCTTTTTCCTCGCGATTCAGTGTTTTTCCCAACATCACTCATTTGCCTACACTATTGACCTGTCTTTACGAACTGGTTGTTTTTCTGGACCAATTGTTGTTTGTTCACGCCCAGAGCGCTACTTTGGCACATCCTTATTCAGGACCTGCGTGACGCACGTGCTGTTTTCTCACACGCTGCTATTCGGTTTCCCGTTGTTGAGTCCTTGTGGTCGTATTATTGAGGTTTGTATATTTTTTATGCCATTGTTCATGTAATGATCTAGTATCGTAGAATATCACGGATAATCGTCTTTTGATTTCGGGATCCGTTGCGAATTTGGCTACGCATTGCTCAAACGTTCGCTACAATACTCAATAGATCAATTTGGAACGAGAAAAAACACGCAAAGTGCCAAGAAAAGAATCAAAAACAGTGGAATCCGGACAGGAATTAACACGGCAAGTCTCTGGGGAGGTTTTGGGTACATTTGATCCTTTAGTTAATGCTCGATCGCCTAGTCCTGTTAGTGCTAATTCATGTGTCAATGAGAGCAATATTGATCGTAAGGACGTTGATTTGTTTAGGCTGAGAATAATAGACCTAGAACAACGGTTGCTGTCGGCTAGACTACAGGCGCAGGAAGCAGAGAAGAAGTGTACACAGAAAGAGAGAGAGCATGAGACCAGTGACTACGACACTTCCGATAGATTAGGGTGCAATAAGATAGGGAACCTCATGCCGGTCGCGGACTACAAACCACCATCGGTCGATCCGCCTAGAGTGGAACTAACGGTTTTCGACGGGCGAGCTGAGCAATACTGCAAGTTTGTCAAGCAGTTCGAGACGTTCGGCGAAAATAAGGTAACCGACCCTGGGCAGAGGCTTCTCTACCTTACTCACTACTGCCGAGGCCGAGCAAGAGAAGCTATCGATGGGTGCACCATGCTCGACCCAGAACAAGGCTACACAAGGGCAAGGAAGATTCTAAGGGACTTGTTTGGCCAACCTTTCAAAGTAGCTCGTAACCTAATAGAGGGCGTGATGGTAGAGGCAAAGAAAACCAAGAACGACGTCTACATAACGGCCCACCTGGTGATCAAGATGCAGAACTGCTCAATAGCCCTCGACCATTTAGGTTACAGGGCTGACCTAGATGCCATGCACACTTTGGAAAACATAGTCCGTCACCTCTCTCCCGAAGTACAGGGTCGGTGGGTGGAAGAAGCAGAACGGATAAGCCGGAGCGACAGGGAAGCCAACTTCGAAGACCTGACCGAATACTTGGACAGACAAACCAAGATAGCCGACAGCAGACTTGGCCGACTTATCTGGGACAGCAACCGGGCAAACAAGCCCAATACTAGCCAAGCTCAAACCCCTGCACGGGAACATCCAAAATACCAGCCTTGGACCAATACACATGCCATTTCACGCGATGCCACGGAGCAACCCAATTGCAGATCCTATGGTACTAGCCATGTCCTACCAGAATGCCCCAAGTTCGGCAACGCCACAATAGACGAACGGCGGGGAATGGCTAGGATGGCAGGAGCATGTTTTATCTGTCTCAACACCACGCACCGGGCGGCAGCCTGTAGGACAAGGAACCGATGTGGTTACGAGGGCTGCACGGGCAGACACCATTGGCCGCTGCATCAGGCGAGAGTAACCATATCCGAGGCGAGTACCAAACCCAGCGTGATTTGTTCAACGTCACGATCTGCCAGTAAACCGGTACGTTTAGGCGTAGTGGCCGTGGGAGTAGTGACTCCGACTGGGGTAGTCAAGGCGTTGGCTCTCGTTGATAGTGGATCCGACACCACTTTAGTGAAGGAGCGGTTTGCCGACAAAAACAACTCGCTAAAGGTGCGACGTCATTGGCAGTGAGCACGGTGGGCGGAACACAAGTAATGACTGCCGGTAGATTAAGGCTGCAACTCATCTCTCTAGACACTAACGAGAAAATTGAACCAACGGAGGCATTCACGTTAGCGGATCTCCCCATGCGAGCACTAAGGTCGGTGAACGCCATCTTGACAAGGTGGCCCCACCTGCAGGATGTAACCGTTGTAGACTGGGAAGATGATGAAGTGGATCTCCTCATCGGCTGCGACGTGCCAGAGGCGCATTGGGTGCTTGACCAGAGAGTGGGCGACCGCCAGGCATCTTATGCCGTACGCACAGCTCTGGGATGGATGTTATAAGATCCAGCAGGGGGACGTGGTTCCGTGAATTACTTATCCGCCGAAACGGACCGCATAGAGTATCATCTGCAGCGGCTGTATGAAGAGGAGTTTCATGACATTGGAGACAAAGGACCATCGTTGTCTCAAGAGGATCACTTCGCTCTACAAACGGTGCGGCAAGGCACTAGAGGCCTCAAAAAACAGTTCAAGGTTCCCCTCCCATGGCGCACATCGGTCGACTCGTGGACTGACAACAGAAATTACGTTCTCCAACGATTACTACGACTGAAAGAAAGCTTCGTTCGAAACCAGAATCTGTGGGAACGATACGCGGATTTATTGAAGCAAAACGAAGCCCTCGGTTAGGTTGAAAAGGTGCCTGCCAACACCGACGGCAAAAGGGGTATCTGGTATCTGCCTCACCACCCGGTCATCAACCCCAAAAAACCCAAAATCTGCGGATGGTTATCGACTGTGCGGCCAAGTTCCAGGGCAAGTTGTTAAACGATCGCCTACTACAAGGGCCTGACTGGACCACACCACTGATCGACGTTTTGTGCCGTTTCAGAGTGGGTAAAGTGGCTTTGTCTGCCGACATAAGGGAAAGGTTTCATCAGGTGAAGATTCCGGTAGGAGAAAGAGATGCGTTGCGTTTCCTGTGGTGGGAAGGGGGCGACCGGGACAACGCAGTGGTGAATTATAGGATGACCGTCCACCCCTTCGGAGCCATATCGTCACCATTTTGTGCAAACTACGCCCTCCGAGAATCAGCGAACAAACACAACAATCTAGTACATCGGACGGTAGTAGATAGAGTCAGCAGGAACTTCTACGTCGACGACTACCTTGGGTCATTCGATGATGTGGAATCAGCTCTAGAGCAGTTCAGGAGTCTGACGAGGTTGCTGGAAGAGGGCGGCTTCCATCTAACAAAATGGAGTCGAACGCTTCAAAAGTGCCGAAGGTCATCCCGTATCACGAAAAGGCCGAAAGGGTGAGAGATTTGAAAGGCTATCCACTTCCTATCGAGCGCACCTTAGGGATACAATGGGACGCGGAAACGGACGACTTTGTTTTCGAACTAAACGTTCTCGAGCTGCCAATAACCCGTCGTGGCATACTATCTGCTGTCTCTAGTTTGTTCCACCCGCTCGGTTTCGTCTCACCGTGGCTGCTACCTGGAAAGATCCTGCTGCAGCGGCTGTGCATTAAGAAAGTTGATTGGGACCAATCACTGGACCGAGGGGACCGGTTGGACTGGGAAGAATTTTTGAACACCTTGAAGAAATTAGGGGACGTAAGGATTCCACGATGTTTGACTCCTGGCCATACAACGCGGACTGGAGAACTACATGCCTTTTCCGATGCATCCGAAGTCGGTTATGGGGCTGTGGCGTACGGACGATGATGCACAGGAGATAAACAATATACTACGAGGATCCTGTTTGCTATAGCCCGCGTTCCTCCACTGAAGTCGGTCTCGACCCCACACCTTGAACTCAGCGCAGCCGTGTTGGCAGTCAGGGTGGTGCAAGCTTTGAAGAGATGTTTCGATCTCTACATTTGGTCGGTGAGCTTCTGGACGGATTCAACGATAGTACTTTACTATATCAACAACGTCCGGAGCCGGTTTGGTACTTTCGTTGCTAACCGGCTCACGATTATCCACGATGAATCAGCCACGAACCAATGGAATCATGTCAGGTCTGGCGATAATCCGGCCGACCTGTGCTCCCGAAGTGCGAACAACTTCAGGCAACTAGACAGGTGGACGAGAGGGCCAAACTTCGAGCACTTGCTCAAACAGGACTGGCCCGTGTTCGAAATAAAAACCCCTACAGAAGTGGAACTGGAGATCAAAGGCGTAGTGATAGCGGCCAACGTCGTTGAAGCGACATCCATTCTGTCGCGACTGGTCAGGTTTTCTTCCTGGATGAAGACGCTTCGTTCGCTAGTTTGGTTAACCAGGTTCAAGAGAAATTTACTAGTCATGAAAGGGCTACGGCCCTCAGGTCGGATACGGGTCGGCCCGATAGGTCCCGATGAGCTACAAGTGGCAGAGTACGATATTTTCAGAATGATACAACGCGAGGCTTTTGCCCGAGAACTCAAGAGGTCGAAAGAAGTGGGGCCGACCAATAAGGACATGCCATTTCCAAGGGGCGAGTTGAAGCGTTCAAACCCCAAACTCATCGACGGATTGCTGCGGGTGGATGGTAGGCTGACCAACGCCCACCTGAGCTTTGACACAAGGAACCCTATACTGCTGCCTGCGAGACAACCTGTAGTAGAGCTAATGATTCAACACGTCCACGCCGTGGAGGGACATGCCGGGGAAAGTCACGTGACGAGCGTCATTCGAAAGCGCCTTTGGTTGTTGGGAGGACGAGAGACTGTAAAACGCGTAATCCGACGGTGCGTGCAATGCAGGAGACGCAATGCCACGGCGGGCAAACAACTCATAGCCCTACTACCAGAATGCAGGGTGACTACGGGCTGGTGGCCGTTCAGTGACACCGGGTTGGACTATTTCGGGCCCATGTGAATCAAGTGCGGGAAAAGATTAGAAAAGCTATGTGGATGTATCATGACGTGCATGAAGTCACGTGCGGTACACCTAGAAGTCGCGCATTCGATGACGACCGATTCGTTTCTACGGGCCTTGCAAAGATTTATCAACCGAAGAGGCGTACCGGCCGATATATACTCAGATAATGGATCGAACTTTGTGGGCGCTCACCGGAAATTGCAGCTTTGGCACAAGAACATAAGCAGGGACGAACTGCAGGATCAAACCGTGGCCTACGGCATACAGTGACATTTCAACCCCCCACAGGCCAGCCACCGAGGCGGCGTATGAGAACGCATGATCCGGTCCGCCAGGCGGACATTGCTGCCAATCATAGAGCAGCAGCCGCCCGACGACGAGACGCTGAACACCGTCATGACTGAGGTGGAGAGAATCCTGAACAACCGCCCCCTGGTTCCAGTATTGAACGGCGACCCCACCCACCTGGCGCTCACCCCGAACGACTTATTGACGTTAAGGTCGAACGAGGGTTTCCAAGGACCGGTAAACCTTCGTGGGAGCTACCTCCACGGATGGAAGCGGGCGAACTATCTGGCCAAGGTCTTCTGGAGGCGATGGCTGCGCGAGTACCTACCGGCTTTGCAGACTCGACAGAAGTGGCTGGCCAAAACAAGGCCATTCAAAGTTGGGGACGTGGTTATGATCGCCGACGAACGCGTGCATTTCAGCACTTGGTCTTCGGGAGTAGTTATGGAAACCATTGAAAGCACCGACGGAATGACAAGAACGGTGAAGGTGAAGACAGCTAACGGAGTGCTCATTCGTGACATACGCAGTATTAACCTACTCGAGAGCGAAGACGGAAGAGCTGATAACCCTGAGGCCCAGTAGACCTTTACACACCAGTCATCGAGGTGGGTAAAGAAACACCATATATACCACACGGTCTCCGTCAAACACGTTACAGTGCCCGCGGTCTTTCGTTGACATTACAGAAGGTTCTTTCCGATATGTGGTGATGAATGCGATCCCATTGTACATCCCGACACATACACACATGCACGGGGCTCTCTAAACCCCGTAATCCCATCAAACAGGTGACAGTGTTCGTTGTTTTGCTTTTTGTTGACGCTACCGAATGCCCCTTGCATATGTGGAAAAAGCGGAGCTTAGGTCACAAATACATGCTACATTTTACTCGTTTTCTTGCCACGCGGTCTTTTGTTGACATTGCAGAAAGTCCTCCTTTGATGTGTAGTCATACCTGTGATTCCACTGTACACCCCGGCACACACACACACACTCATGCACACACACTCAAGCACGTACATCCAGGACCGGACGGCCCCTTACGAGGACAACGTCTATGTGACCATTCACGCCCGCCATCGGTCATCTGGTCTCGTGGAAGATGTAGACTAGCCTCACGTCTATGTAGCCAATGGGTTAGGTGCCACCAGTAGCAGAACGTTGACGACGAGCATTAAACGCGCGCACTGACAGCAGGGCCTAGGCAGGTAGGAAGAATCAATACCTTTATACCGAACCTTTGACTCTGTCAAGGATCCAGGAGGATTTTGGTGGGCGGTGTAACAGCCGGTCGTGGGAAATCCCCCTTTTTCCTCGCGATTCAGTGTTTTTCCCAACATCACTCATTTGCCTACACTATTGACCTGTCTTTACGAACTGGTTGTTTTTCTGGACCAATTGTTGTTTGTTCACGCCCAGAGCGCTACTTTGGCACATCCTTATTCAGGACCTGCGTGACGCACGTGCTGTTTTCTCACACGCTGCTATTCGGTTTCCCGTTGTTGAGTCCTTGTGATCGTATTATTGAGGTTTGTATATTTTTTATGTCATTGTTCATGTAATGATCTAGTATCGTAGAATATCACGGATAATCGTCTTTTGATTTCGGGATCCGTTGCGAATTTGGCTACGCATTGCTCAAACGTTCGTTGCACGTCGTGAGCGGCATTCAAACACAGAGCAGGCACAACACCGTTTCACTGGATGCTATGGGCATAATAGTGAGTTGGAGTAGGAAAATAAGGCGGAAAACTGGATTAATTCTCAGTAGAGGGGAGGAGATGAGATCTGATAAAAGCCTCCATAATAACTGAAGACTTTATAGAAGCAGCGGAAGCTAGTGAGGCTAAGAAAGCAGAGAACAAAGTTGAGGTCTGGAAGACGCTCGTTCTCAGCTAGAATGATGAGTGGCCGTGACAAGCATCAAATTTTGTGGTTGAAACCATGTCTGTTGCAGAAATCAAGCGGGGTCCTTACGAGGTTCGGTAAAGTTCAGGTGTCAAGTACGATTATGACGAAAAGCCAGAAAGTTTGCAGATTCTTGAACTGAGAGCCCCTTGGGTCTCACTGTGCCGCGACAACGGAAAGGTCGAGCATTCTTAGGTCTAAAGGTAGTAAAGATGGAAAAGGAAGAACTTCCTTCAGCTGTATCCCATTTCAAGGGGGTACAGAAGTTGCATGGGGACCAAGAGTACTGCTTCCTGTACAGTCCTGTGGGATGGGGGTTCACAGTTGAAAGACAAAGGGGTGCGAGAATGACGAATTCACATGAGCTACCGTGCTGCTTGAGAATGAAACGTTGACCACCATGTTGTATTATTGCTCAGCTTTACCACACAGTTTTCTCGTCAAGAGCTTTCTTCGGCACTCCGTACTACCTGGGCCACCTGCGTGCTATTGTAACGCCGGGCGATTTACTCACAAGGTAGCTCGAAAGGTATTATCTATGACACGTTAAAACAAGGAAGGAAGAGGAGGAAGGGGTAGAGAGATAGATAGAGCGTATTTAAGGTGTTCATGAGGAGCGCGCAGGAGCAACGGCCAGATGGTGACTACAGTAAGCAAACAGTTTTCAGTTGAACGGTAACTTGGTGAGAGCGTAAAATAAGATTAAGCTTGCCACAGTATCGTCCAAGTACAGGGAGATTTGGGGCTCTCACTGATTCACGAAACGGCCTTCGGTTCGTCTCCAAAAATCATTGCGTGGATCCATATGTCTATCGCAGGAAAATCCTTTCAACTGGATGCGGAGGATAGCATATCTCAGGAACGGTGTTCACTGAGCGGTGTGCATCAGGGCTCAGCCCTTGAACCTATTTTTCCATCCTGTTCAGAGAGGACCCGGTTGTAGGCTTGTAAAACCTTGCTTCCCATTTGCAGATGGCGTAAAGTAAGTTGGCGCCGTGCCGACAGATTCCATCCAGGGCGACCTGCATTCAACGCATCTCTGGTCGGGGCCTGGGACTTGCCACCAGATTCCACTAGACTTATTCGCTTGGTGGACGGCAAGGAACCGCATCCGACCAGGTATCTTGGAGAGGCCCACGAACGCACTGAGGTCGTGAGAGTGACAAATTGAAGGGACCTTGTGATGAACATATCGGACAACCTCCGGCCCAGAGGGCAGTGCCGAGCGGCCGTTCAAAAAGCCTCTGAGAAAATTTACCGGTCCGAAGGAACCATTGCGTCCAGATAACCCTGTGTTCCTTTGTCGTACATTAAGGTAGTCCTCCGGCCACTCTTGGAGTGTCGTGCCCCGGCGTGGCTTCCCTTCTTGGTAGAAGACTCCAAGCCCATGGAACACGTCCAACGACGTTTCACAAGGTGGATCGCTGGCCTGATGGCCTTACCTATGAGCAGAGGCCCGATGCATTGAAATTGTTCTCGCTGGAGTGCAAGAAGCGTGAAGGCCATCCAGCAGAAGCTTTCAGTGTCCTCTAGGGTATGTTGATCCCCAAGGTTTTACTACCCCGCGGTTTTCCCGCAGCCACCGTACGGCCACCAGAAGGCAGCCGTTGAATTAAGCGAATGAGAGAGTTTTAAGTCGCCCGACAGGAAATCCCTGCGCAGTCAGAGTTGTAAACGAATGGAACCAGCGCCCTGTGGAAGTAATAACCGCTGAAACTGTTGTGGAGTCTGAGCATCCGCTGGACTACTACTACAATACAGTATACGCCGGAACCAGCTGATAGGTATCTGTCCTACCTGTCATTCATTTTCACTTCTCCTGTTCTTGCCACTGTTGTAACTGTTGCTCTTTCACAGTTTTCGGTCTTTCTTCGTTCTTACCCTTCTGCATTCAAACTCACAACTTCTGCCTTTTCGATTTGCCTCCTTTCACCATCTCTTACCTTCCACTTTCATAAACTCTGCCCATGAGGTAGACGGGCGCTGGGTGGAACTTATCAAGGTAAAATAATCCTGTGAGACTCTTCAGGGTGGGGCACAGCGGCGGAAGGTGCCGTCCTCCTTGTCTTCTCTGCGGATCATCGGAGAAGATTCTGTTTCATCCATCGGTCACAGATCGGAATGACCCTAGTGGCTCACGGTTTGGGAACCTGGACAAACCAGGCAATCCGCGGCCTGCATCCTGTGACTAGATGTTGTCTGATTCGGACGGCTAGTCTGCAGCCTCCAAGTCCCTGATGATGGACCTATCCACCGTAAACTGCCCCTCCTGAAAGGAATATATCAGAGTATAGAGAGTTGGGGAGAATATCTGACAAAGTAGCCAACTGGGCGCACGATCGGCTCCAGGCTGGCTGAATGTTTGAAGTGCTACGCGCTGAACAAAGTTTTGAAGTGTGCTACGGAATAACAGAGGTTATCTCGCACCACCGCACGTACAAAGGTAACCCCAAGGTACGCTTTTTACTTGGAGAGTCCTTCTATTTTATTTTCCTCTAAAAATTGTTTTGGAGTTTTCTGTGTTATACTTACCAACGTATATCAGTGTGTTTATGAACCTTAAGCTTTTTCGTAATGAGTGCCGTTTTTCTTTGATCAGTGTCTTGCCATTATTGTACACATATCATGATGCGTGGGATGTATCCCTGTCTGGCCGCCGAATGCAGGAAGCTAGTGGAAGATGATATTGAGTGCGATGCATGCAGTAGGTGGGCCCGTGAAGGCTGTACCGGGATCAGTAAGGATGTGTACCGATCACACTGTAAAAACAGCTAGGACCAATGGGTTTGTGGTCTCTGCAGGAAGGCTGTAAGGCTAGCCCATCTGAGGAGATATGAACGAGATGAGGTCCTACTTCCCGCTGAAGATTTCACAGGAGCTGAGCGCAAGTAGCCGCCGCGAGATTCTTTAGTAAGGTCACATGCAGAAGCCCTAGGAGAGCCTGAGAGAACGGTCCTGGAAGTGACAGAGGGCCTTGCAGGCGGTTGCCCCATACCGGCTGCACCCACTTTTGTAGGGCAAACTACCACCAGTGGGTAGGTGGAGCAGCAACCTGAGAGGAAGAAAAAAGTAAGAAAAAGGACAACACAAAGAAAGCTGCGGACAACATCGGAAAGACAGATGGTTCTTAATACCGTAATTTGGAAATCCAGCTCATGGTTGTGCAGAGGCGTATCCAGTCGCCGTAGGCTACTGAGGCTGAATCAGGAGGAAACTCTTATCCTGGAAAAGAAGACAAAAAGGAATACAGGTGGGAGACGGGTGTATGACAAGCTGCAGCTTGCGGGTGTACCGGGTGCTAAGAACAAATACTAAAAATCCTTCCAAATTTTCTACGTGCTTTGTGAATTTGACTATATTAACCATTTCCTGGAAAAGCTCGCTGATATACCACACTTTTTTACCTGTGTTCATCCATGTGGGACATTTGAGTCTGGCCTTGAACCGTTTCTGACCGTCGTGCTTGAGCCACGGGGATTTGAACCTTTGGGTTTTTCTGTGAAATCTTTGCCGCCGCATACTTGAGGTTTGTATATATTTGTACCCCTTGTGAATTTCAATTTAGTGCCGTAGAAACTACGAATCATTTTTGTTCTGCTTTTGGGATTCGTTTGAATTGGCTACGCATTGCTCGATTTGCGAGAATTGACTTACACCAGGTCCTGCCTCCCAAGAGGGTTCACGGAGTGGGGACTTGGAAATATCCGTTCGCGAAAGCTGGAAGGATGTCGCACGATTGATACTGGTCGGACTTGTGGAAGAACACTGCAGAGGTATGTTGCTGGCCAAGGCAGCCCTGATAGCCCACACTACTAAGGGCAGATTTAGGTTACACCTGATGAACATAGAGTAATTCCGGATGGTTTGCCCATAGGTGGAAACTTGGCTTAAGCCGTGGGAGCGCTAAAGAAAGACCCTAAAAGACAGCAGAATGCTTTACTCAGCGCCGGGTTACTTCACCAACAGCAGTAAATAAGCCACACAAGCATTCAGGGATTATGGCAGTTGAGGAAGTACTAGAAGACGAAAAGTGGCAGTGCTGTCCAGTGGAGGAAGGCAAGACCGTTGGTATTTGGGCGTGAAGACAGCGCCCATAGCTACGGATTGGGAGGGTTCGAAGGTTCTGGAGGACCAGCGGACCCCACGAACCCCGTTGTTGGATACCACTGCAAAAACTTACTACCGTCTCGGGCGTGCGCCCGATGCCCCGCCAACACTGAACGATACAAAACCCGTAGGAGTTTAATAAAATACGGTGGTGATATACACCAACGCACGTAGTATTTAAAACAGCTGGATGGAGTTCTTCAAAGCCGCAGAGGAGCAAATAGCATCCATAGTTTCCATTACGGGACCATGGCCTTCTAAAGGTGACAACGTACCAGTAATAATACAAAATGAGTTTGCTGTCTACAGGGAGGATAGGGAGCATGACTGTTTAAAGAGAGAATTGACCATCCTCATTAAGGCAGGTACAAGCCATCTGGAATCACGGAGAACGGTCTGTACTCGAAATATGCCACCGTGCACGGTTGTGCTCACACTCCCCAACAGAAGGGTAAACGTGGTCTGCGTGTATAGGGCTCCGGGTACAAGCCGAGATGAGGACTCTGAACTTCTCCACGTACTTGCCGTGCTAGGTAAGGAAGGTAATAAGGCCCTCATATTTAGAGACTTCAGCTTACCGCACATAGACCGGGCGGTTGAGACAGGCACCCCGGGAGTACAACAGGAGGGATATCTACAATTGCTGCATTCGAATGCTCTGGTCCACCACATGAGGATAAATACAGGGTGTGACACTGGCTGTACGCCATTCTTATAAGATCTGGTGATGCCGAGTCATGAGAGCAAAGTAGCTGAACTCCGGGTTCACTCTCCATTGGATAAGAGCAAATCCGTGAGTGCCAGAATGGCTCCTTGCATGCAGCAACCCAAGGTACCCTCGAGGTCGACCAGAAGCTTCGCGAATATGAAAATTTAAAAGCTTCAAAATAGGGCGATCGATTTAATATGGAGTATACCTAGCGGTTCTACTTTAGAAGAACCGTGGCAGAGGAATAAAGCAATCCTGCTTACCTGCTTACGATTTTTACGACCGACTGTTAACAATAAGTTGGGAGGTTCACCATGGATCTATCAACCGACAGGCCCGTGAAATTACAATCGGTAGTTATGATTTCATCTTCTTCTGGTCTCCTAGCGACTACAACAACACCGAACATCGTTCGCGTGTTGTTATTACGGTCCAATATCCGCCGGCGCCCTCAGGCGATATTATGTTCCAGTTTACCTTGCCCTCTCTCAGACGGATTTACACAGTCACATTGGCTTCATCCGTAGCCTCGCTGACTCCCGTGCACGTTCAAGGAGCCAACCACTCATTGGATAACGGGACTATTCGTCAGCGTGGTACCGGAGACGACAACTGGACACCCTTGTGGATGGACCTGACGCGGGATCTTCCGGCTCGCATGTGTATGAGACCCGTGGGCGCCAAAACACAGCTGGACCTACGAACATCGGACCTCGAGAGTGCAGGCACCGTTAAACTCATCTGCAGTCGTTCGACGTCACTAACAATATAACGGGCAAGCTACGAGGAGTTCCTGGACAAACAATAAATCCGGCCTACCATCACGATCGAAGCCCAACTCCGTTGGACTTCTAGGAGGAGGCCCCTGTAGCGGTGGCCATCTTCATTCGTACTTTTACCACGTTTATTGTTTAACTGAACGCTGACTGCCAAGCGCGGTTGCCACTTGACCGTTGCTCTTGCGCACGCTCTCACGCACGCTCCCAAATGCACGCTAACCACTATCTCTCACAATCGCCTTCTCATTCTCACGAGTCGTGGAGAATACTGTTCTGGTTAACATATTTGTGCAGTGCCGCACATTAGAGTAACGTGCAGGTGGTCCACGCAGTACAGAGGACCGAAGCACGCGTTTACTAAGGAAACCGCGAAGTAAGGTTTAATCAACCTTACAATTGGTGAGCCCGACGCGATCCCCAGGTTACGTGAGTTTCCTTGTTTTCTACCGTTCAAGGTCCCGTCTGCGTACGTTTTTGTGTGTTTTATTGTCTCCCTATCTGTTGATTTTTCTTTTGGTTGGTTTACCAAATAGTTTTTTTGATCCATACATATTTTGTGTGTCTATTTCGTCGTGATTTCTTTTCGCCAAGACTATAGTGCCCCATTGGTCGTTGATTTCTTTTCCCGTCTGTATCCTATAGTGTAACAGCTATGTCTGCCGAACGGAAACCCTGCTCAGACCCCACCGTTGGGGCGATCACGCTGCACATACCTGCATTCACGCCTGCTGATCCAGAACTCTGGTTCACGCTGGTCGAGTTAGAATTCGAAAACTGCCGTATAACCAGCGACGCCAGCCGTTTCAGGTGGGTAGCAGGCCGCCTCCCGCCGGAGGTCACAACGCAAGTAAGGGAAGTAACAACTCTTCCCGAAGCTATGAAGCCTTAAAATAGGCCGTCGTTGCCCGCACGACCCCAACGCAAGACCAACGTATGCAGCAACTTCAAAACGTTGGGCTTGGAAGTAGGAAGCCCTCCGAACTGCTGCGTGAGATGCAGAGCTTGAGGGGACCGACGGTAGGCGGGGACCCGCTCTTAAGGGACTTTGGCTTCAGCGCTTGCCACACAACATTCCGGTTTTACTAAGTGCCAGGCGCAAATGCTCGCTGGAGGAAACTGCAGCAATAGCTGATGACATTATGTCACGATACAACCCAGCTGTAGCTGGAGTAACCAGGTCCCCCGTCACAACGGTGCATGCCTTGCCAACATCTAACGACCTCGCGTCAGTTTTGTCTAGAATTGACGCCAGCCTGCAACACCTAGCAGTAAGAAGAAGTGGGTCACAGGAGCGACACCGCGCACGCTCACCTGGGCTCCATAGTCCGTCACTGCACCGACGTTTTGGCTCTTCAAAGGAAGGGTATTGTAAACACCACAGTCGCTTTGGTGAGGGAGCCAAACGATGCGAACCAGGGGTACGTTTCCCGGTGCTCATCAGGGAAACTAAACCCCCGGACGTGGTGGCGACCCACGAAGCCGGGTATCAGACTAACAGTCGCCTTTTAAACGTGAGGGACATCATTTCAAATAACCTATTCCTTGCAGATACCGGTGCCGAAGTGAGCGTCCTCCCCCGAGCGAAAGGCGACAATAGTACACCGCAGGCCCAAACACTACGCGCTGCCAATGGCACGGCCATCCCAACGTTTGGCCAGCGGTCGCTCACTATAAACTTGGGTTTAAGGCGTAATTTTCGTTGGGTATTCATCATCGCCAACGTCCCATAGCCAATTCTAGGCATTGGCTTCCTGCAACACTTCGACTTGTTAGTTGATGCACGGCGCCGCAGAGTGGTGGATCGTCAGACCACTCTCGCTGTTGCGGGTTATAATTCGCGAGTGAATCACGTCACGCCTTTTACGTTCAACCACCGGCACACCAACCTTATGGTGAACTCGTAGCCGCCTACCCGGCCATGTTTCGGCAGGCCGGGCCTCTCCCAGCAGTGACCACCAACGTCACTCCCTATATCGATACTAAGGGATCCCCAGTGTTCAGTAGGCCATGTCGGTTAGCACCGGACAAGCTTCGTGTTGCACAGGCTGAATTCGAACATACGCTAGAACTGGGTATAGTACGCTCTTCTAGCAGCCCTTGGGCTTCCCCCCTTCATATGGTCCCTAAGTCTAGCGGCGATTGGCGACCCTGTGGTGATTACAGAGCACTTGACAAAGTCACCGTTCCTGACCGATACCCTATTCTCCACATACAGGACCTTTTTTTCGTCTTTATCAGGTTGCTCCGTCTTCAGCCGTATCGATTTGGTTCGGGCGTACAACCAGATCCCGGTAGCAGAGGCCGATATACCTAAAACTGCCATCACTACACCTTTCGGGCTGTTCGACTTTCTGAGAATGCCGTTTGGACTCAGCAATGCAGCCCAGACCTTCCAACGGTTCACGCAGGAGGCGACTCGTGGTTTGGAAAATGCCTACCTATACCTGAGTGATATTTTCGTGGCTAGTTCTTCAGAGAAGGAGCACGCTTCACACTTACGAGCACTTTTCGAACGCCTTAGCCAGCACGGCGTTACAATCAATATCGCGAAATGCGAATTAGGCTGGTCTGATATCACTTTCATAGGACATTCTATTTCATCCTCGGGTATCCGCTTTCAGCCAAATAAAGTTTCCACTATTCACGACTACCCTGAATCCCAATCTTTCCGCCAGTTGCGTCAATTTGCCGGCCTGGTGAATTTCTACAGCTGATTCATTCCTCACTGTGCGAAAATGATGCAACCCCTCACCGACCTGTCGCGCGGAGGTAAGCGGAAGTTCGTGTCTCACGACACGGTACAAGTCGCATTTGCCTTGGCCAAAGATACTGTCGCCAATACAGCACTCCTTACCCACCACGACCCTTTGGCTCCTATTTCGGTAGTGACGGATGCCTCGGACACAGCGGTTGGAGCGTTACTGCAACAGTTCGTAGACGATTATTGGCAAGCTTTAGCATTCTACTCCAAGCGCCTACAACCCGCGGAATCTAGGTACAGCACATTTGGTAGGGAGTTATTAGCCATCTACTTGGGAATTCGTCATTTTCGACATGCACTCAAAGGCCGTTCGTTCACGGTGTTTACAGACCACAAGCCTTTGGTTTACGCACTAAAGTCAGCTTCGGATCGATACTCACCACGCGAGATTCGCCACTTAAACTTAGTCCCACTGTTTACCGTGGACATGCGACACGTCTCTGGGGTACTTAATCCCATCACCGACGCTTAACATCAACTTGGACGCAATGGCACAGGCCCAAACTATGAACCCTGACATAGAACAGCTTCGACAGAACGGTTCTTTGAGCTTGACGACAGTACCTATCCCAACTTCCCAGAATACCATCGTGTGCGATGTGTCGCAAGGTCACCCTAGGCCGGTGGTTCCTGCTGTCCACCATCATCCACTTTCCTGACACTCCATAATCTGGCTCATCCGGGTGTAACTGCCTCGGTGACACTGATAACTGAGCGTTTTGTTTGGCACAATGTCACACGAGATGCCCGTCAATGGGCTCGTGCTTGTCCGTAGTGTCAACGTGTTAAGACCCATAGGCACACTAAGGCGGAGTTAGCCAGTTTCCCAGAACCTGAAACACGTTTTCATCATGTGCGCTTCGACCTCGTAGGACCACTTCCACCTTCGCTTCTGTACGTTTACATACTCACATGCGTGGATCGTTTTACTCGCTGGCCGCAGGCCATTCCTATCCATCGTCCCACGTCGGAAGGGGCCGCGAAAGCTTTTCTGACTGGTTGGGTTAGTAATTTCGGTTGCCCAGCAATAGTGACCACCTATCTTGGTCAAAACTCTGACGGCGCTTTTGGCAGCCTACTCGCCACGCTCGGTTGCCAACACGTTAAGACGACAGCTTACCACCCTCGGGCCAATGGTATGGTTCAGCGTTTTCACCGGCAATTAAAAGCCGCCCTTCGAGCAAACGGTAACCCCCTTTGGAGTGAAACACTACCACTGGCACTCCTAAGCCTGCGTAGTACGGTTAAGGAGGAATTACAAACAACAGGGACCGTACCAGTACATGGCTGTACAATTCGTCTGCCTGGGGAGTTAGTAGCCCCCTCACCAACCGTGACTTTCGACCACGGTGACTATGCTCAGCGTCCTACGCAGAACATGCGAGTGCTCAAGGCCAGTCCGCCGCGTGAACAACGGTCCACATGTTATATCCCAGCTGCGTTAGAAACCGCTACTCAAGTATTCCCTCGAGTCTATGACGTTCGATCACCACTACGAGCGCCATACACCGGCCAGCTTCGGGTGATAAAGCATAGGGCAAAACCATTTTTCATAGATATCAGCGGACGACACGACACCGTATCTATCGACCGTCTCAAGCCTGCCATCATGGAGTGCAGGCCGCTCGGACAATTTACACCTACTCAAGCCGCTCAGTCACCCCCATCGAGCGAGCCATCACTCGAACCACCCCCATTTACGGATATTGAGGACTCGGCAGCTAGTCCATCAGATTCTCCAACCGTACCCGCAACGCGAAGTAGCCGTTGCGGCCGCCAACTACGAAATCCCGACCGCTTCGCCGGTTTCGTGACGATTTTTACGACCGACTGTTAACAATAAGTTGGGAGGTTCACCATGGATCTATCAACCGACAGGCCCGTGAAATTACAATCGGTAGTTATGATTTCATCTTCTTCTGGTCTCCTAGCGACTACAACAACACCGAACATCGTTCGCGTGTTGTTATTACGGTCCAATATCCGCCGGCGCCCTCAGGCGATATTATGTTCCAGTTTACCTTGCCCTCTCTCAGACGGATTTACACAGTCACATTGGCTTCATCCGTAGCCTCGCTGACTCCCGTGCACGTTCAAGGAGCCAACCACTCATTGGATAACGGGACTATTCGTCAGCGTGGTACCGGAGACGACAACTGGACACCCTTGTGGATGGACCTGACGCGGGATCTTCCGGCTCGCATGTGTATGAGACCCGTGGGCGCCAAAACACAGCTGGACCTACGAACATCGGACCTCGAGAGTGCAGGCACCGTTAAACTCATCTGCAGTCGTTCGACGTCACTAACAATATAACGGGCAAGCTACGAGGAGTTCCTGGACAAACAATAAATCCGGCCTACCATCACGATCGAAGCCCAACTCCGTTGGACTTCTAGGAGGAGGGCCCTGTAGCGGTGGCCATCTTCATTCGTACTTTTACCACGTTTATTGTTTAACTGAACGCTGACTGCCAAGCGCGGTTGCCACTTGACCGTTGCTCTTGCGCACGCTCTCACGCACGCTCCCAAATGCACGCTAACCACTATCTCTCACAATCGCCTTCTCATTCTCACGAGTCGTGGAGAATACTGTTCTGGTTAACATATTTGTGCAGTGCCGCACATTAGAGTAACGTGCAGGTGGTCCACGCAGTACAGGGGACCGAAGCACGCGTTTACTAAGGAAACCGCGAAGTAAGGTCTAGTCAACCTTACACGACTGAAAAGTAGGGGTGTGTGAGGGCAAGCCGGTGTGGCGGAGGTCTGTAATGGGCTAATCAGTCAAGCGAAGAAACCGTGGCTGGGCTCTCTTCCAAGCTTCCGGGAGTCGCCAGGCTTGGATTCACTATACCAAGCAAGGAAACGAAGCAGTGGGCCTCCTGTGATCTGCTAAGCGCGTGTATGAAATGAAGTTGGCCCTGCGTGTCAAAATATATCCGAAGAAGTACTGTATCTGCGTGCAGTCGAAGGGTTCTTTGAGAGATGCAGCAGGACCCCTGACGACCGATGATCACGGAATGGCAACATACAACCAAAGCAAAGCAGATGTTCTCCGTGAGTATCTTCGCAGTGTGCACAGAATACATGACGAAGTGCAGATAAGTTTTAAGGGTGCGACTCTTCCAATGGGCACATCAGACTAAGAGTTTTCAGAGGACCTCCTGGATTATTCGATCTCTATGTGACAACGCCAATATCACTCAAGCGAAGCCCGCCGGTGCGGGCCGCGGTCAGATCCACCACTTTGGCCGACGCACATCGGGCGTGCAGGACGTCTGCAACGATGTGCGGACGCAGATAGGATTGCGGATGGCACCTGTCAACAAAAACGGTTTTCAGGTTGGGTGTCCCGGGCACGGTCAGCTCCACCCACCAGCACCGGTCGCAGCAAAAAATCATTCACCCGAAATGCTACAAATATGGAACTATCTCCCCCAGTTACCGCCTATTTTTCATCGAACTTGTCTCCATCTTCGCAACCTTAACTTACCGCTTCTTACGCCCAGAAAAATCTACTTTCCCTAGCACATAATTATCACAGGGTTAAAAGACCGTTTCCGTACTCGGCTTACCGTTCATTATCCTTTTTTCCCGATGATTCTTGCCAAACTGCCCGCTTGTCCTATTAGCAAACTTAACCAATCCCCGAGATAAAACTCGCTTCTATTTTATAAGTTATCAATATATTTGCAAAATTCACATTTATTGTTGCCATACACTTCCGTACCACAATGTCCGGTATTCTATCTTGGTAAATCCTCCCAGACAATTTTCATTCTTGCATCTCTCCGGTCATCATGTTCGGCCCTTAGATAACGATTATCAAACGTAAATACTTACCTGCCATTTAAATACTCGCCCAGTACCCATTTCTATTTTGGTGCATCACATTTCACCTTTATGAAAGTAAGCAATGTGCGCAACGATTACATGTTTACATCCTGCCACTTCTTCCACCATCACTCCAGCGACCTCGCCAGATGTGATGTCCGTTTGGTTTACCACGGACTCCATCCACATCCAGCCGCCCAACTTCCCAACTGTATTCAGCGTTCGTTGGTGCTTTTTCATATTCGGTATTCTATCTTGGTAAATCCTCCCAGACAATTTTCATTCTTGCATCTCTCTGGTCTTTATTTTCGGCCCTTAGATAACGATTATCAAACGTAAATACTTACCTGCCATTTAAATACTCGCCCAGTACCCATTTCTATTTTGGTGCATCACATTCCCCCCTCATGAACGTTAACAATGTGCGCAACGATTACATGCTTGCGTCCGGTCACTTCCTTTACCATCACCTAGGCAATCACTCTCTACAAATGAGTCCTTCATTGGGTATTTAACGGACTCAGCCGATATTTGGTCGCTGAACGTTTCAAGGAAAATCTTCGAAAGATTTTGATTGTTCTCTGTCCGCAAATTCATTCCTCTCATCGTCTGATTTCCAATCCAAAGCCGTGCCATACTCCGCGGAGCGCTGTAGCTGGTTCATGTCGCCCTCGGAAACTTCTTTTCCCTCGAAGTGAACAAAACTTTCGTCAATTCTGTTTGATTCTCTTGTTGCATAGCACTTCGTTTTGTACTGTTTCAGGAAGAGTCAGCTACCTTCGACCATCTCGATCCTGACTTGACCGGGTTGGCCACCCGACCTTGAGTTCAAATTTGCCGGGCGCCGCCACAGAGAGTGACTTAAATACTTTCTCCTGTACAATATTGAGTGCACATACCTTAACCAACCACTTGGAATTCGGACTCTACGTCCAATTGTACCGTTTGATCTTGCGTTACAGCATGCCTCGGGTTATCCGAAATAAACCATTATCATCGCACGCAAACACTTGGAAGCCTTAGATACCAGTAGGTCTGCCGGGCCCGATGATATCCACCCTGCTGTCTTCAAGCGGTTGGCTGATATCCTATCCCTTCCAGTATACAAGTTATGTAAGGTTAAACTGGGCCATAGAAGATTGCCATAGGACTGAAAAAGCCCAGCAGTGATAGCGGTACATAAAGAGGGGCCCTCTGAAGTGGGAAACTACAGACTTGTTAGCCTAACCTGCATTCTATACAAAGCGTTAGAGAAGATCATCCGGGCGCACGTCTTTGAGCACCTACTACGGAATTCTATGCCTTACCCAGGTCAGCGCGGATTTCTAAAAACAGGTCGTGCTTGACCAATCTCTTGAGATTCCCAGAAGAAGTTACTGAAAGTGTGGGTGGAAGGCAACAGGTAGACCTTAGCAAGGCACTGGACTCGGTAGACCGCGGGCTCCTACTAATCAAGTTGAGGTCAATTGGCACTAACGGGCAGACTCAGGAAAGGTTAAGGGACAGCCGTACCGGTGGAAAGTTCTACGTTAGAGAGGGTGAAAATAACTCTAAATTAGAAAACATCACCAGTGGAATACCGCGGGGCTCAGTACTAGGCCCACTTTTGTTTCTTCTGTTTATTATTGATTTAGCCTCAGTCTTACGGTCTCCCAGCTTCTTTTTCGTAGATGATGTGAAGTTAGTGGGAGCCCAGGGGAGAGGGGAGCGGAGCAGAGACATACTTACAGCCCCTAAGTGTGTATGGAAGTGGAACTTACCTCTCAATGCTGGGAAAAGCCACTTGTTGTCACGGGCAGCGACAAGCCTGGGGGTTGCGCACGACCATGGTCCATTCACTATAAAGGCAGTAAACTGGGTTAAAGACCTCGGAATTTTGGTGACTCCTGACACCAAGTGGTCGAATAAGTGTGTGGCAACTGCAAAAAAGGCACGCTGTGAGCTCTTCAGGTTGAAATCAGCGTTCTGGTGCTGGCAAAACTAGGGTTTTCATGCCATATTCATGTCTATAGTTAGACCTCTGTTAGAAAACTGCGTTCAGGCATAGTCACCCTTCTACAAAAGAGAGGCCACCTGTCTGGAGAACTAACAAAGCCTTGCAATTCGTACGGTTGAGGGCCAGGCGGCTATACGTATGAGCGGAGACTCCAGGACCTCAGACTTTTCTCTCTGGAAGGGAAGAAACTACGAGGGGATCTCATAGAGACATTCAAGACGATAAAAGGCTTTTCCGGGCTTAGATCGGAGAGTCTATTCCATATGGCAGCAGACTGCAGGACTAAGGGGCATGGGAAGAGGCGGTAGAGTTCTGTGGTCCAACAGCGTGTTATTTAAAAATTTGGCGTCGATATGAATGGGTGCGCGATAATTTAGTTGCCACTTTTGGTCAAAGTACAGCAATTTGTACAAAGATGCAGCCCACGGTAACCGATACCAAGAAGTGGGAATTGTACAGCAAAACGGGGAACTATACAGCTAAATTGATCATAAAAAGGAATAAGCTCCAATTGTATTTGTATACCTAAATAATGTAGATAGGTTTTGTGTATTCCCCATATAAGTAAATATATATATCTATAAATGTAAATAAGTGTGCATATATATATACTTACATGTGCATCGATCCGTATATACATATATATGTATATACCTACAGAAATATATATATATATATATATATATATATATATACAACCACAATGATGATCCGATACGTTTGGGGATTACCTTTCTGCAATTAGTCGATCAACTCCTGCCTGAACGATTTTGTTTCCCTGACCGCAATATTGTAAGATTGCACGCAACTAAGCCAACCTCTTATTACGCGAGCTGAAGCACCCAACGGATGGACCCATTCTGTAGCGAATGCAAAATGTAGGACAAAATGAAGAATAAGAATTGTATTGAAAGACGGTGGTTCAATGGTACAAAATGATCCTTTGATGCACACTTCCGTGCCGAAGTTCTACGGTCATAACGGCGGACCGAACAGCGTCCAGCACCCTCGACTTTGTAATGTTTTGCCATGTTCTGTCTGTAAAGTAGAAATGAAAAAAATTATTATCTGCTTTTACTTTGTACAAGGCAAACTGAAAATCGTCATTGTAACTCACTTATTTTTCACCAGCCAGACAGTGGACGCAAACGTAGCTATCCTCGTTTCCGAAATTTGCACATTGATAGTGCGTCCAACACGGGCAACGGCTGCACTGCACCCACTCGGTTTCCTTGTCCAAATCCACTTCGGGATCCTGAAGATGACAGACACTGCACTCATTTTCCACTATCGGTGAATGCGGTCTTTCCAGACGGCGCCTTTTCTCCTGGATCCGGTATTGTGAGGAGGTTGTAGTATGCAAACGTCTGAACTGTACCAGCTGAAAAGGATGCCCTATCAGCTGGATGTCTTGTTCATCCATGTTTCTAAGCACTACTTTCGCCTTACGTTTTGAGGAAGTAGGAACGACCGGTGCTCGTGACCTGCTGGGTACTTGCTTACCATATGCGTACATCTTGTGCCACTTGCTTTCCCCAGGTATCTATTAACAGTATGAAGGTTGCCCAAGTCTACCGTTGTATTGGTAGCTTTGTCAATGCTCTCGTTAGGAAGCCAGGCTTAGAAAATTGAACGACCTAGACCACTGTCGTCTATCAACATGCAGTGCCAAAGTAGGTAGCCACCGCAGTTCAGCTAGTGGGTGGCATTTGCTAGCAATACCTCACTATATTTATCAGCCAGATACTTCACGGTCTGTGGAATGTGAAACGCGAACCTAACGGCGCCTTCCCGCGATATGATTCGCAAATAACCCTTTCCAGTCATTAGTTGTTGAACCTTCAGCACATCACTACGGTCATCTACGGCATTCGCCTTGGCCCTCAAGTAGTAAATATCCCTTACTGTGAACAACCGGTTGAACTTCTGGCGAGCATATTCACATATCTCGCTGGATCGGCGAAAAGTGCCCATCAGTTCTAATATTTGTGACTCTTGTTCGGGAGCCAAACGCCTATTACGATGGTAGAACCTATCGCTGATTAGATGGAAATCACGGTTATGCTGCAGACGTTGACCAACGACTTTGTATTGCATTCCGACAGCACGGATCCTCACGAAGGCCGGGCATTGAGCATTCTGATATCTGAAAAGTAAAGATAGATTTACCCGATAGTATGGGAAATTTTTCGGCAGTGCACCCGGATGCGTACGAAGTCAATTCTCAGCACTAACACTCTCATACACGTAAAACGAGGTGAAAGTCTGCTGCTGAAATAACCGAAAGTCTTCATCGAACCTTGAGAACAGTTTATAGGTATCTTTTACATGTCTTGAGAAACTCTCAGAGTCATCAACGAAAGCATGTGCAACTGCCATGACAGTCAACAGGTCTGAGCGGTAACGGCCTTGCGCAACCCTTATATACTACGAAGTGGTTAACTTAAACAAAAGTCGCCGCAAAAGTAGGAACACCATTCTTATTTTCCCCAAAAATGACTTCATCAGCTCGAACCTCTTTCTTCAGTATTCACCAATAACGCCAATTTGGCCATCATTAAGGCTGGACCACAAGACACTATCTGTGTAATACGCTCAGACAGATCGCCACTCCCATCTTTATCGGTGTAAGTGTTGATGCCTGTTCATGCACTTACTGAGCTCCGGCTCACCGAGTTTTCTTTCTGTCTTTGCAGATCGTACACGTGCAACCCCCACGGAAGACACTGCACCCCGCATACTACAACTGCGCAGTGGTGGGTGCCTACTTAGTTTGCATACTATCGAAAGGATTCTGGAGGCTTGATTGGCCGTGGCCATTATTTGTTCCGTGCAAACTTAACTGAACTGAACCGAACGAACTGAGCACGCCCTACGAACTGAAACCAGCACCCCTTCAAAAACGTTTTTAGTTTCCGCGATGCCGTAGCGTTAGCTCCGATGGCGGTCGTACGTTGCAAAGGATGCGCCAGAGCATTGAAAGGAGATGCACTGAAGATCAAGGATTATTTGTTTCACCCTGATTGTTTCCGATGTTCAGGTTGGTAGATGTTTAAAAGACTTTCAAAGTCAGCATGCGGAAAATGCTTGGCCGGAATTGGCTATTATCAGAAAGAAGACGCTTATTTCTGCCGCAAGGACTTCAAAAATTTGTTCTCGAAAGCTTGTTCTAGCTGTGGATCATTCATTTTGGGTGATATGGTATCAGTTCTGGATAGACATTTCCACCAAAAATGCTTTTTTTGTCATAGTTGTAGGTAAAGTAACTCACTTATTTATTTTCCAGAGTAAAATTTACACCTGGCATGCGCGTAACCTACTGGAATGAGAGGTTCTATTGTATAACCTGTTTTGCGCGCGCAAGGAAAGCCTTTTTAAAATCAGAAACGAACGTATCCGGAAACGATATTTTAAATGAAGGAGCCGAAAATGTGAAAGGTATATTCAAAGTTCATTTACTCTGCTTGCATGATCAATGCGCAAATAACATAAGCATCTGGATCTCATGAATATCATTTCGAGTTTCTAATAAATAAGTGTGCATTGGTTTATAAACCAACCAGCAATGTGTGTATACATATATGCATATATGTACATACATGTGTGTACACACACATTGCTGCCACAAGTAGTGCTTATTTGCAAGTTGTGCAACTCCCAAGCAGCACACTGTCTATGTCTTCAGTAGGCAATCACGGGAAAGCTTTTGGGGGAGCATTGAGATTGCTTGCTGTGTTGAATTTATAGACTAATAACATATTTATTGTTTATTTTCGGCATTAATTTGCAGTCGTAAGGTAACTCGTAGTGGAATTTATTATTGTAACCGATCCTCGCTACATATAAGGCATTTAAAGATTAAAGATTCATAACAATTACGTAGCCCTGCTTTACTGTCCACAATATAATTAAATTTCGTTTTCTTTTAAGAGCCGGTTCAAAGGCGGTTATCATTACCTATCGTCCTGTTTGCTTGACATCAGTGGTTAGCAAGACGCTGGAATGTCTGTAAGGTTGATTAGACCTTACTTCGCGGTTTCCTTAGTCAACGCGTGCTTCGGTCCTCTGTACTGCGTGGACCACCTGCACGTTACTCTAATGTGCGGCACTGCACAAATATGTTAACCAGAACAGTATTCTCCACGACCCGTGAGAATGAGAAGGCAATTGGGAGAGATAGTGGTTAGCGTGTATTTGGGAGCGTGCGTGAGAGCGTGCGCAAGAGCAACGGTCAAGTGGCAACCGCGCTTGGCAGTCAGCGTTCAGTTAAACAATAAACGTGGTAAAAGTATGAACGAAGATGGCAACCGCTACATGTCTAGCTGCTCCCCGTCTCGGTAAACACATTGGGAGTGACCAGCTACTCTGTTTGCAATAGTATGGTTTTTGGGGGAAGCTTTCGTGTGTATCCTACCTGCTACTTGCCCGTGAAGACTGGTCGAAAGACAGTGCCGCAGAACATCCCACCGATGCAATCTTTGTCGACTTCAGCAAAGCTTTCCGTAAAATATCGCGTGGGTGACTGTTGCTGAAATAAAGAGTCCTTGGTGTCGGGGCTCCATTCGTTAATTAGATCGGAGATTTCCTGAACAAAAAGACGTTTGCGGCAAGGGTCACGCAGTAGCCATTGCGTCCCTTTAGTGCCTCTAGTCGAGTCCCACAGTGTTCAGCTTTGGGGTCACTATTTTTCTTGGTATATGTGAACGATCTTCCATTCGTTCCATTCTTGCTTTATTTACGCGAATGGACTGGAGAGCGATCCCGTCGGATGCCGACTGCCAGGTTCCACAGGATGAACTGGACGCATTGGACCACTGTCGTGAGACCTGGAAACTCTTTATCAACGTTAAAAAGTGTGCATACATGAGTGTAGGGAAGGTGGAGATCGGCATTTTATACAACTTGCACGGAAAGTTTATCCGCACATCGGACTGTGAGGAAGATCTTGGGGTAGCAGTGGCGTCAGATCTGAGGACCAAAGCCAAAATTGACAAGGCATGGCTGGAGTATGTACAGAGCGATACGTCGGTCTTTTGGACGGCTACCTATGCCATCACCCATCGAGCTATATGCTTCCCGTGTACGCTCACAACTGGAATGTGGTGAATCTGTCACATTCTCTTATACGGTCACGGACGTTGCAAAGCCAGAACGGGTACAGGGGGCTGCCGCTTGCCTAGCCATTGGATTACGTGAAACCATTTATAAAGATCATCTTCAAGCCACCGGTCTATTCCCGGAGGCCTATCGTAGAAGTCGCGGTGATCTTACTTTCACCAGAAGCATTCTCCATAGAGATTTAGGGCCAGAGATGATGACGTACGTTCTCTCAAAGGCGTACAGCCCTACTCGGAATCAGTCGCGGAAGCTTGTTAAACAAAAATCAATGGGCCTGCCGCTAGTGCACCGCCTCTCAAGGAGGGTGACGAGTCTATGGAATGCATAGCCAGCAGAAATGGTGGAAGAGAAAAATAGCCACATATTCAAGCGACAACTCGACGTCTTTCTAAAGAGGTGGTGGCAGGACAGGTACATCTAAGTTCATGCTCTAGCGTCGAGGTGCCGAGCTTCATGCGGAAGACAGCCTTACTTCTTCTGGTTTTGGAGGTTGAAGACTGAAGAATGACTGTTGAAATTGCCCATATGGAAATCAAAGACCTTACCCAAATACCATGCTAATAAAGAGCCAGTGTGGAAAAACTGTGAAAGCTGTGGGCACTAGCAATGCGATGTTTCGCAGCGATACCGGGACCAATGTGGGCATGCCCGCATCCCGTATGGCGGTGGTGCTTGGGCGGTGACCTAGCCGAGGAAAATTGAGCAAACTTATCGGTCATTCTCAGTGTGCACACATGTGAGAGGGACCGATCAGCGCGACTCATATATAACCAGATTGCGCAATGCGCAATGCGTATTGCAGGAAATTCTACACTTAGACCGATGAGCGACATGACAAGACCAGTATTATAGCCGGGAACATGGTTATTTATTTTCGGTTTCAAAGCAGCTCTACACTAACTTGTTTTTCGCTCCGTAGAGAATAATCTTTTTAAATATGCGTAGACATCTTCAACAAGAAATACTGAAGAATTACGACAACTTTTTCCACCTCCAATCTTATTTAACTAACCATAATTCCACATCATTTGAAGGGATTACTTCCCGGTGGGTCCCCAAGAGGAGGTTTACGAACAATTTTTATTATGTCCTACAAGTTGGAGGATTTTGCCAGTTGCAATAAATAAGGTCTAAAATATGGGAGCGTACGAGTGTGCTTCAAGAAGGCCGAAGCTTCTACTTCCTTGTGAAATACTCCCTCAGAAATTCTTCCCTGACCACTTGCAACTAACACTTATTCTTTCTGTGAATTGTTGAATCGTTCTATCCAAAGTTAAGGTTTAAGGTGATGATCTACTATGGTTTCTTGCAACTTCCACAGTTCAGTTCAGCGATTCAACCATCAACCTCACACTTCTTTGCTAAGATTTTGGTTGCCACCTTCCAACACTGTCCAGTTGTGGTCTAAATGAACAGCAGCACGAAAGGGACAAAGCAGAGGCTACAAAATGTCAACATTCCAGAACCAACTCAGAGCTGGGTAGTAATTATTTTATACATGCTTTGTCCGTTTTCCAACTCATTTGTGGCTTATTGCAGGGTGGAAGATGGACCAGCAGAGCTTGAGAGCACACAGGGGCGATTGTAAAAGCGGATACCAACAGCCTCAGCTGTGCTTAAGATAAGGTGTCCTGCTGGTTTTGGTTGTCAATTCCGAACCCTATACAAGCCACACAAAGCCTCATACACCTTCGATACATGATTTGACTAAATTCTGTGTAAAATCAGTGCGCCATTGAGTGACTTAATTGCTCCGATTTTCAAGCATTCAGACTGGTGCCCGTGGATGCTTTCAGACAAAATCTTGGTCGTACTGCCAGTGTACATTTTTTCCCAGAAACAGGTGGACGAGTTCACACGGAAGTAAGCTGCGAAATCGGACATTTTGCCTTTAAACCACAGAATCAAGGCTGGTCTGTAATGGAACTGCACCCAAGGATAAGCTGCGTAAAACTTTTACATGTCACGGCCGACAAACCTCTCTGAGCAGTCTCCGGCAAAGCGTCACCGTTTATTGGCAAGGATTATATATATATATGTATATATATATATATATATATATATATATATATATATATATATATATATATATATATCGGCTACCTTCCCGCCCCAGGCACTTTTGAAGCTCTCATCTCCATCTGCATTGTCTCAACTAAGTAGTCCGGGTAGTTGCTTGTACAGTTAGTTAGTCAAACACAGTCGATCGATTTTAGCAGGACTTCCAAACTCTCATCAAACGAGTGAAATTAGCTGAAATGTATATTCTGAAACAGGCGGGAAATATTTCAGGTAAATTATTCTAAGGAAATCACCCAAACATCTCGGCGTTCTTCCTTACCACTTCAGAAACTTAAATCTAAAGGACAACTCAATTTTTGCGGGGAATTATCAGTTGCCAATACACTTATGACCGTAGCAGATCGAAAGCAGCAAACATCAGAATCAAGGATGATATCAAGAGTTTTACCTACCTTACTTTTAACGGTAGCAACAAAATCAAAATCTAAATAGGAATACATGATAATAGTCCATGCAAAATGCAATTACCGGTAACATAATGACAATATCACAGTATGTCCATCCCAAGAAAAAAGCTTGAAGTTCAGATACATTTGAGTATTGACTTTATTCTATGGATTAAGCTTCGTCATTTACAAATCTTGTGAATTATGTTGTTTATACTTTCCATACCTGGCATATAATAACTGATATCGGTGCCAAAATAATAAATTGAAGAGAAATCCACCGTCTCATTGTGCAGATGGTCAATAAAGAAATTATTCTTAGGGACACCATTGTATTCTCTCCAGAGGCAGAAGTAAGATATCCACACAGATCATGTATTATCTAAGAAATAATAAGAATGACGACAAGTCCAATGATTTATGATAATCAATAGAAATTGCTACCTAATAATTTTGGCCCAAAACCAAAACGTTTTATTACTAGACAAGTTCACGTTTTGGTAGGCGACCACTTGTAGAAGGCACACTCACGCACCATATACCAAAACTTGTTTTTCTTTTTATCAGTATATTACGTCATTTCTGTAAAATATGAAATTTATAAATCGGTAATCAAAAGAATACCGTAGGAAATTACGAAAAGAGCCGATGCAGTACTTATAAAAGGACAACCTTGAAACTGGGTTTAATTAAATCCATGATCAGGTTAAACTTGGGACTAAATTGTTTTGCAGTTTTCTTGCTAAGTCCTAAGAAACTCATAAGAACTGATAATTGCAAAAGCATTCCAAAATATTGTTGAGCCTGCTCTTGATTCGAATATTGGTCATAGAACCGTGGGGCTTTCGTAAAACTTGCAGGGTGGAAAAAATTATTCCTGTTTTACTTAATCAAAATTATCAATTTTCACGTGTTTTTTCTCTGCTAAATATACTCCCTTTTGATCTGCTTTAGTTTTGATAATTTCTTGTTCTTCTTCACCAGTAATTTGCATGACACCCAATCAAAACCACGCATTTAAAAAAGAGAATGATTTTCTATTTCTTTCCAAACAGCAAATAAGAAAGAAAAAGGCAGTTCAAATAATTTGTTTGAAGGGGTGAGTGAAGTTTTTAAACAACAGCAGTTATTATTACTTATGAATATCACGACTTTTCTCCCCATTCGTTATTATATAGTGCATTATATGGTAGCTGGTTGGAGGAAAACGTGTTTTAAAGTTGGACAGAAGAAATCAGCCAATTAAATCCGATTAAAACTTATCGTATTAATACCGTACCTGGTGGAAATCGGAAAACAAGCCACCTTTTGAGGAACCTTTCCCTTCGGTAAACCAAGACAAAAATTACCTTGTGATTTTCAGCGGCACATCGAATATTGATTGCGCATGACTAACCGCTTTGCAATAATACGGTTTTCTACTTTTACGTGTCTGCCCTCCTCATTGAACTTTAACGCTCGGATTCATACTATTTTTAACTACGCAATACGCGAGGTAGCTACTACAACCAAAGCACCGAAAAACATGTCCGGTGGTTGAAAACATGACCGCATGAAATACTAAATAATAAAACATTGCGCTGTAAGAACAATCATTGTGTTAGCACTCACTTTAGAGAGAGCAACCGAAACCGTAGTAGGATCTTCTTTCTAGGAATACAGAATAATCTCAATAAATTCGTCACATTCTTCCATACCAATTATAACTTCTTGATAAACAACTGCTAAACCACTGTTGTTTGATTTTCCTGGAGGACATTTAATGTACTTTATTATACACACTCTAATGCATATTGACTGTATCTCACACTAAGTCATAGTTTGCCAAGAATTCTGATGCATGACTAAATGAAGCCATTTTATATGGGCTTTTTTACAACCACTATAAAAATTTTCTTCTGTAGGATGGACCAAAAGAAAAATCCGTTACCTCCAACCTGTCTAACCAGGCACAAGATGATCTTTGCTCTGACTTCTGCAAGGAGCTTGCAAAACGCCTGGCAGGTAAGCCTATTGTGTGGATTTTAAGGGCGAATAAAAGAGATAGTATTTTGGGCAACGCAGTCTTCAAGAATAGCAGTTGTGCTTGGCATCTCTTCAGTTAACATATACACAGGCAGTGCTGGTTTTTACATGAAGCTGCTTACAATAGTCTCCGTATTTCTTACATAGTATCTTTGATACATGCCAGGGTATTGTGAAATACCTATTTTATTGCATAAAATGCAATGTTTCTTCTGTCACTATCACTTTTGACTTTCCTTAATTAAGTTAAGAGGTCCCCTTACTTTACACACTGGCCATCCAAGCTAACTTTATTTTGAATCGGATACAAAACAACTGATAAAAAGAAGCGTGTCGAAAAACAGAACGGTGATACTAGTACATTACCGATTTCATATTTTTCCACTTAGCGTACTGTAGGCTGACAATAAACTCACAGAGAGAAAAAAAGTGAATAAAGTGAGGTCGTTTCAAATCTAGGCCATATTTTTGATAAACCCGCGAGTAAAATGACTGATTCATCACGGAGTATCAATGCCTATCTCGACACCGAAAACCACGGAAGCACTGTACAACGGCTGAATATATTAAGCATTAATCAGCTACAGTGCACATTCACTGAGCCCTCACTGGAACTCGAGCCCAACCGAGAGCCGAATAGTTTTCCTGTTTACGTGATGAATTTTTTACTTCATGAAAATCGGTTTGATTTATTTTATTTTTAAGTTCAGTATTCACAGTGTGAAAGCCATGTCTCTGATGGAACAAACCGAAAACCCCAGAAAGAGGGCGTAAATCACAAGTCGCTCGATTCAGCAGCGTCAGTTCAACCCGTGAAAGGATTTTGGTCACCCCCTAACCTCGGCAATCTTTCCACTTCACTCGCTGGCGATTCGGCAGTTGTTCAGAAAGAAGTGCAGAACCAATCTTTTCACATTGAAAATTCGGAGCAGGGGATGTCTGCAGATCGCTCGAATTACTCTGAAACATATGCTAATTCCAACAAATCCAAACCAAGGCAACCGATCCCACAGCGCTCTCATTTGAAGATTCAAAGTACTGGTAAAGTTGCTGCTATAGTTAAGGTACTATTCTGGTTTATACAATGCTAAAATTCGTGCAACTATATTCTTTAGTTTTGCTTCTAGTTGCGTAGAGGTTAAAAGCTTTTTTCAGATATAATTTCCGAAACCTCTTAACTAGTGTAAATGAACCCCCAGTGGACAAATTAATTCCAGCTTTTTTCGCACGTCATAGTTTTTACTTCATTAATGCAGTTCACGGGCTAACACATGTAGGCCCTATCAGTTTTTTGAGAATTAGCAGCAAAATTTGCAGACGACTGAGAGGATAAGGCGAGTTTTCGGCACTGTGGAGATTACATCACGACAGATCGCTGTTCGCTTGAATTCAATAGTCTCTTGTTCACTGCCGCGAGGTCTGACTCAAAATGAGCTTTGAAAAGCACTTCCAGTACCCGTTGTAAACAGTAAAAGCATAACCAACTTGCAACGTGGAATCTTTAGGTATTGTTTTGGCTATAGATAGCAAATAAGAAATAACACCCTGACGACACAAACATAAGGACAAAAGCTGAAAGTATCAGCTTGTACATTATCCTACCCAAGGCAGATTTCCTTTGAAGGACAAGTCTTACAACGAGGTAGTCGACTAATAAGACTATGGTGTCTAGAAGATTGTAACGGTTATATTTTTTAATTATACAGGTACGATTTGCCTAACTTAAGCGTCCCTGAGTCGGCTGATTGACTGTTCTCTGTCTCTGACAAATTTCCTGGTTGCGAGTGTCAATAACAACATGAATATGAATGTTCTGCTTTGCAGAATCCTTCTACCTACATAGTAACAAATCATCCAGAGTTCGTTTTTGACTGTCTAAAATGTGCTCCGTGTCCTTTAACTAACCAACCGGTGTCTATAATGTATTGCGATTGGCTCTTTACATTCCTGTCTTTGTCGAGTAGGTTTATTTCTCTCTAGCTTGAATAACTTTGAACCACTTGGCAAAACTTTGCCAATTTGAATCTCTCGCGGGCAGCATGAGCTGCACGTTAAAACAAACTACGTTGCCTAATCATGCAGAGGAACTAACTATACTGATTTGTTATACGCAAAGAACGTAAATAACTTGTCAGGCTTTATTCATTTCGGCAACGGGAGTTCCCTTCATTTATCACCCACTTCTCTGAAATTCTGCTGTTTGAGTTTAATTGGACATTTTCCTTCTTCAAAATTGTGACCATAGGACAATTGCATCGGCATTTTATGCAATTTCTAGAAAATGGGAAATTTTTCTAAATTAGATCTGAATCTATAGCCGAACGGATTCCAAGGTTAAGCGTACTGCGTACCACTCTGGCTTACATGAGATTCCGTCAAGACCAAGTATGGACGGTTTCAGAGAGACCAATTTGCTCGCCTATAATTCACTTTGTGCTAAAAAATTCAAGTCACGTAAATCTTACCTGGGTTTTCCAGTTGTCGTGACTCAAATAAATGCAAATGTAGTCGACATTTGGGTGTCAATACTGCCTTGCATTGTTAGAATCTGAAGCTATCCAACAGAGAATGATAAAAGTTAGTGCTCTAAGTGCTCTATTGCTAACAGCCTCACTTGCATTTGTGTTGTATGTGTGCCTTATTAGCATCATTCATGTTTTTTTACTTTCTGAACGTAGTACTGGTTAGGTTGCAGATAAGGAAGACCCACAAGTGCTTATCAGCAAATGATAAAAATACGATTGATAGATTTGGTTGCGTTTTGTATTTTGGTATAGTTTCAGTCTATTTAATCGCCGTAGCTAGGCATCGGATATCTTAGGTAAAATGACCTAATTCTTCGACTGGTGATTTTTACGTCTACACTGATTCCCCTTCAGTCAATCTTGTCCACGTTTCCTAACTCTGATGTCTTTGTAATTTGACTTTTCTTAGCAGTGCTAAAAAATCAAGAACCCCACAGTTTTTGGTAAATATATAATAGCTGCCTGAAAAAGTGATCCTTAGAATAAACTGCCCATTTTATTTTGAAGATTCACCATAGACCGACCTAGCTATCAAATTATCCTTCAGAGTGGCCTGAAGATACATGAATGTGACTCTGCCACCTACAGTTGTGGGCTGAATATTCAGTGTATCAAGAAAAATGACAAGCCAAAATACACATCATGCACTTCTCCGATGACTTACGCACTACAGATGTACACCCAATTAGAGATCCAATCTCGTTACAACATAAAATTTCCCTCTGTTATGACCAGATCACCAATTCAAGTGGACTAACAAGTATCCAGTTAGCAGTTCGAAAACTTCGGAAATTTTTGGTGATGCTAGTATTCAAGTCTTGGAAGGAATTTGTGGTTGCTTGATGTTCGAAAAGTTCATGCTCCGTCAGCTCAAAGGGTGTATGAATTACTTACGACGCAGTGATTCCTATGCTTCCGAAATTTGAAATTATTCTGGCATTCAGTCAGTTGGTTGTGATCACTCCAAAGCTCACTTGCCGAAATTCATCACATAACTTTTCCTGGCCAGATGCCATCCCTTAACAGAAACTTAGACTAACTGCAAGGACCATCTCGGGAACTATTCAAGAATGCTCGGCTAAAGGGGTTGTCCATTTCAAAAGACAGTGATCAAGCTCTGATATCAAAGTTAACAAAACTCTTCAGCACAACCATATCCGATGAGCAAACGGCCAGGGCACGTTACGAACAGATTTTTGGACATGCAAAATGTTTCACACTCCTTGGAAGAGATGTGCACTGTTTCTGTGGAATCCAAACTGCATCTTTAAAGTATCTTTCGCCGGCTACTTAATTCCCGCGAGTAGCGTACGCATAATATCACATGTTTGACAAGATCTGGTTGTATCGACTTTGGTTTTACCCTTTAATAAACTCTACAATGGATGCGCAACTTTCATTAGCTCTTGTTCGTAACATACCTTGATCTGAAGGTAGCTAAAAAATTTATTCGACGGCACAGTTTCTCGTTGGTATCTTTTAGTCTACGGTGTTCTAGAGGAATTGACTTTCCAAAAGATAATCAAACATTACGTGAAGCCCTAACTCAAGTCGAGTAGATGTTGTATGCACCCCGGGGTTGAATATTTAGCATTAGCATAAGCAATAATGTTAATGAAAGCAGAAGAAAAGCAAAGGCTATCAAGAACTGGTCATCGGGTGTCTTCTTAGTATTGCTGGAACATGGCGAAAAGTTTTGACCGGCAAATAAGTGCAAACAGCTTGATTCATTTAAAGTCAGGTATTCATTATGAATAGCTTGATTTGTTTTTGACATGATCTTTTAAAGTATATATATATATATATATATATATATATATATATATATATATATATATATATATATATATATTATATATATATATATATATATATATATATATATATATATATATATAGGTTGTGGGCGTTTGCTTAGCAAGTTACGCAACTTTCCTGGAGTAATATCGGTCTTAAACACTGTTCATTTTGTTACATAACTAATGACATTCTCACTCTTTAAAATCTTGTGGCATTGCAGTCAAGTATTAAAAACAGAAACCTGGTGTATTTTCTGTGCCTCATGACAGTATGGGGTTTGCACATGGAAATCTTCGTTTACATATGCAAGCGAACAAAGTGTTCCCCGTAAATCGTGTCAAAGCCACCCAGAAATGGACAGCACAGAGGCCTCGCCTGAAGTGTGATAACAGCTATTGGGCGCTGGACTTCGCACAATACATTTTTCACGCCCATTTTTCATCACTTACATGCATTAGTTTAAGGGACGATAAAAACGAAAAACAGGACACTCGAAGCGTACAAAGGCACCTATTAGCCATACATCATATTCGTCAAGGAAATATGAAATCACTAGTGAAGTTCCAGATCCTGGTGATTGTAATTAAGGCTTTTACGCTTCTTAAAAGGGCTTAACTAGATAGCGCTTACAGCCTTGGTCTAAATGTTAAACAAAAAAAATCGCAAACTGATGAAGAGACAGGCTTAGAAATGCACTTTTTTGTCATGGCTAGCCATCAAACACGGACATGTTCTGGCGATTGATGTACTCATGCTAAATGACTTTGCTGGTCTACCTTAACAAAATCTACTTTTGAGGGTGAAAAATGCAACTGGACTTTCCATTTCATACCATTCAGGCTCCACCTGCCAATAATATGAAATTCTACCGTCTTCGGGTCTTACAAGTGTTCTTATGGACTGTTCTTAAGCAAAGCCTTGGAGCCTGAACATTTCCCAAATTTTTTAGGGATGCTGGTTCACTAAAATGGTTTAGTGTACAAATCATATGATATTACCTCACCGTTTTTAGTTACTTGAAAGTGCCGCGGTACAGAAAAGTTCGGTGGAAAAAGTGCAGAACGATGGAGAAGACTTGTCAATTTGTTTTAGACAACATAAGGGGAACCAGACGCTGACAGAATTGCAAACTGAGGAGGAATTTGTCTCAGATATGAAAATGCCGACAGAATCAGAGACTTCTTTCCGGACCAACGGGCAAGATTCAAAGTTTTCCTGTCGCTTACTCACGGAAAACCCGAAAGACAAGGATAAAAGAACTTATCTGCATGAAAAAATAAGCCGTGAATCAGCAAGACATGACCAACTAAAAAAACCTGTCCATATGTTTCCTTCACAAACCATTAAAAATCTGGCGTGTACCACAAGACGCAAATCATGGCCCCCCGTCATGCTTGGAACAACCCTCCAAGAACCAACTCCAACTACTTCGAATTTTACACCGTTTTCCGAAGTAGATCAGAGTTCTGGTTTCGAAATTAATTTTGAAGCGTTTCTCAGTCGACCCAATGGTGACCGTACCAGTTTGAGACCGGATGGTTTGTCCGTCGATGCCCAGCAGTTTGGTTCCACCGTCATGAACGAACAAAATCAATTTGAACTAGTTGATGAAATACGGCAACGCAATTACAGATCCAGACTGAGAACAGATATGAGTAGTCAATGTTTGGAATCGAATGAAAAAGATTCACTTCAGCCTGTTAGCTCCCAACATCAGCGCAGTTCTATTCGTGGTGATCAGAAAAAACCATCTGGTAAGATGAATCCAAAATCATGCTTTGAATATCCTTCAATAATTTTTGCAACGTCCAGTGTTTTCTCCATCCGCCACAGAAGCTGCCGTCTATTCTGAAAATAACATCGGTGGACATGCCAGCTTCATTCTTTTACCAAACAGTTCATTCTGCATTCTTATTTGTTAAGTGCTGTTCTATTTACCTAGGGTTTGCCGTTAAAAATAAGGTTATTTGTATGGTAATTTACAGATGTTTAATATATTGAATCTTAAAGAAGGACACTTGGAAATTTTTTACGGATGAAATAACAAGCAGCTAAACGCACCCAAGTCGCTTTGACAGGCACGCCTCAACTTGACTAAGTAAACTCAGCTTGAGAACTTAATAAAGCTGGCAAATATATGTTGCTGCATTTATCTAATGCAACGCAAGGGGTTTCACTGTAGCTCAAGACTTCACAGCATGTTAACCTGTTTGAAGATCTGAAACCCCTGCTGTAGAATATCAGTATTTAATGGGTGAGATTTAGAAGTTAAATTGTAGAAATTACAGGGTCCAGTCAGTTTAGAAATGAGTAATTTATTAAAATGTACAGTCAAGTAAGGTTACCAATCAAATGGTTCTAAGTTTTTCGAGACGAAAATAAGCGGGACAATTATTTCGTTCGTCAGAAATGTGTGCACGATAATTCTCAATCATGATCTATTTTGCAGCACGGTGTGGGAGCAAGACTAGGAGAAATGGAATCGCAATCAGAGGAATAAAATGGATTTTATGCAAAAGAAATAAGAAAATCTCAGTCAGCGAAGTTACCACTACGGTTTCAAAAATGATGAAGCATTTCAAGTTGAAAACTCTGCGGAAGATCGAGGACGGTCAAAAGAAAGGAAACGGCAATGGTTAGTGGAGAACTTCGGTGATATAGAAAAATAATATTGTATCTCTGAACACTTGTCGAGAAAAAGTAATTAATTTCATCATAGCAAATATGAACTAGGAAGCTGACGAAATTTGATAGAGTGGCCTTGCTGATCCTGAACTTTCCTGATGTTTCTGGCAATCAGCTCACTCAGAAACAGCATCAAAATTATAGTCTGAGGAGTAGAAAGCCTTATCTTACAATACCAGTGGTGGTTACTTTCTCAAAAACCAATTGACACACGAGCATTTGGAAGCCTGGTTTAGGTGAGTTAATCAAAGAATCCGACGGTTCAATGATTCATTCTCGGGGACATCGTCTGGACCGTTGGGTGGAGCACTTTAAGGAACAGTTCAGGTGGTCCACTTTAACAGTGGAACTTCCGTATATACCTGCAAGAGTACTGATACTGGTAGACGTCATTTCTTCAGCAGAAGTGGAGTTTATGCAGGAGGTAGGCTACTTGAATAGATACAAAGCCGCTGGACAGGATGGGTTGTCTCCAGCTTTTTCAAGGTTGGAGGCAAACCTTTGGTTTCGGAGTTAACATGACTCCGGCCGCTACTCTGGGTTGGTGAACAAACTCCCAGGGAGTAGTAGGAATCGGTCATTGTGCCGAGCTACAAGAAAGGTTACAGGTCCTCTTATAAATCCACAGAGGTATTAGCTTAGTAAGCATCGCGTCCAAACTACTCACCTGGATTATCCTTCACTGGTTATTTAGCGCCCGCGAATCTCAGAGCCCAGACACACCTTCTGTAGGCTCACAATCTCCGTCTTTCTTTATCTGAAAGCGGCTTTCGACTCAATCAACCGCATATTTCTCTGGCATTGCCACTCGCTGAAGGGTGTGCCAAAGAAGTTTATTTCTATTTTCCAATTCTTGTATGCAAACAGTCAAAGCAGAGTTAGTGCCCACAGTGGAATTTCACCCCATTCACCGCGGAAGGTGGTGTTTGTCAGGGTTGCTCTCTTTCAACCTTCCTCTTCAATTTTGTAATTGAATTTATTCTTGAGATAGCCCTATCCTCGTGTGAGAATAGCGGCGTCGATCTTTGCTCAGGCAGTAGAATGTCTGACTTAGAATACGCGTACAATATTGTTCTTTTGAGTGAAGATCCAAGTAAATAGCATGCCTTCTTAGATAGCCTACACAACAAAATAGCAATGTTTGGGATGCGTTTTGAATCTTATTAGTGTAAAATCCTGCTGCAGGACTGGATTATCGCTACGCCAAACCTCTTCTTGGCAGAGCGATCCCTACCTAAAGTAGACAGGCTTTGTTACCTGAACAGTTACATCTCACTAGGTAGAGAAATATCGGAAATAGTGTCATCGGGTATACAGAAGGCGCGTTTGGCTTCTGCCAACCTTAGCTATTTGTGGAGCCGGCTTAACATTCAAATGTCTGTCTAAGGTCAAATGAACACTGCGACGGTTGGGTATATTCTTCTGTGCGGCTCAGAAACATGGTAGGTAAGGGTAGAAGATGAGCGAAGACTGTAGGTGTCCGAGCATGGATTTTTCCGTAGCATTCATCGAATAGGATGGAAATACCGTATCAGAAACTCTGAGGTTAGACGTAGGGTGTTGGGAACCAGAGGACAGTCTGTGGATCAAGCACTGAACCCAAGCAGATTAATGTGGTTGGGACATGTTACGCATGGCCACAGGAAGGCTTCCTCAGCGTACGCTGTTCTCTGAGGCAGGTAGTGATGGAAAGGTAGGTCGAGGTGGTCAGTCCATGACATGGCAAGGTATGGAAAAATTTGACCAGTGGACCAGGCCGAGTAGGACGTGTTAGACTTCCAGGTTGGGGTCCACGTGATCCACCTGCCAGATGGCTTTTGACGTTACGTGATATGGCTAGGTGTCACGGCCAGTGACGTAGTTCCATTCGGACTCTGTCTTTATCCTCGTACCTACATTTCTTACCCTGCTGTCGACTTTTTTTTCGCTTTATGCTTCTATTTTTTGCCTTTTACTCGACGGTGCTGGAAGGTAGCAAGCGAATCCAGAGCACAGAAGTGCGATGATAATGGTTGAATTAACTGAGCTGAACTGATCTGGTGCACAAATAGGGTCAGTTTACTGGGACGAAAGTCTGAGGCATATTTGATGTATCTACCAGGTAAACTGAATAGAAAATTATGGTGAAACCTCTCATAATCTGTCTTATGCTTGAATACTGCTATGAATAACAGTTATCGCTATTATGTCCACGCGTGTCTGCTAATTCATAAATGAGTCGCTTTGCCTCTGGTGTTATGGTTTTTAACCTCCTAGCAGTACTTATTCGCTACAATCTTCCGTATCATAGAATGTGAAAGCGTAGTCCGCGCGGTCGGTAAATTTATAAAAGTTGTTCTCTCTAGCACACCGGACGTACGAATGTTCTATATTGATCATCTGATTATATATCTAATGATTAGCCAGAAATATTGAAGAAACAATGGATTCTTGCACACTGTTTTTTCTGAAACAGTGTTTGATTTATGATAAGAAAGACGGATCTTATAAGCCATCAAGCTTTTGTTTTAAACAGAATCTTAGTGCTTTGCATTGTAGTGATACTTAATTTTCTCCTAAGAGTCAAATTTGTCATGGTTTTAGTGCTAATAAGTGTGAAAGTTCTCTCAACAGTAATTCTACTGAATCACTGTCTTTAGACTCAATTTCTGGTGTATTCGTTTATGAAAAAGTCAGAGATCTTCATTGTCAAGTGGAGACGGTATAAACGACATGCGAAGTTCCAGATGTTCAAGACGGAGAAGTAACGGTCGAAAAATATGCATACGCTCCGTCAAGGGTTTTTGCACAATGCCAATAGAAGCCTCAGCGATCTGATAGTGTGGTGAGTGTATATACTACTTGGCAAGTAGTTGATCGCTGAAAACGGAACTATGGACTGTTGTGGGTCACCAACGCCAGTATGCCCAAGAGACCACGCACAATAAAGTTAACGACGGCAAGCAAACCACACGACCGCTTCTCCGTTGATGATGACTATCTTTAAGTGAATAAGACAGCGACTTTGCAAGTAAGCATGTTTGTAACATTTGGTTTGTTTTATGGATCTTTGAACAAGCTGCTCAAAATGAATGGGTTAATACCCAGGTACGTCTCGCGGATTACAACAATGGTAGCTGCGGTGAAACTGGGAATGCACTGTCTTGGCGACTGAGAGAAGCATTCAAATTGGAATCTTGAGCATCCAGGATCATGTATCCACCAACGCATCGGTGCCAACTCGGACGAGCCTAACGATGCGTCATCAAGCAAGGGTTGAATGCAAAGGATGAAATGATATTTCAGATCCTTATCCCAAGTGCAACATATATAATTTCTCAGTCTGACAGGTTGTGTAAGATCCCTAAATGAGTCCATCAACCACTGTGTCCTAGTTTGTTTCGACCACTGCTCGTTTGATCACTATTCGCGTCTAACATTTCAAAGAAATGTACATTTATGTCCGATAAGTGACAGTAAAAGCGCTCAGGAATTATGTTCTTACATTTGAAGAAAACTAAGCTTAATATACTAATACCAAGATGTATTCCGTATAAGATCGGGACATGATTCAGATTTCAGCAGAGATCGTGTGGCCTTTTGAGCGATCTTGCTTGGTCACATACTAGTCACTACCAAAACACCGGGAAAATACCAGCTGCAGCTAATCCCAAACCTCTCAGTAATCCAATCAAACAAGAAAATCCCGAATTTCACTTTTTGATAGCATGCTACCGGCCCTAGGAGACCCCCCCCCCCTAATCCCTACATTTAGTACTCATGTCTGAATCAAGAATGAGGCAATGTATGCATACTGATCTTACAAAGTGACGGAAGCCTATTGTATATCCACCCGTTAAATCTTCATAGCAGTGTTTTGATGACCTGACACCAGAACTACTAGCGGACCCAGATACAACTGCTAAGATTCGTACTCATTCAAGGTGAGTTTTTCATTCCACATCCGGTTAACTTGCACTCGTACTTTTGGGTTGGTAATCATTATTCACCATCCTTCAGAATCCATTACAAACAGAAAAAATAACACCATAATGGATGCCTGTAAGTCAGTAGCAGGGCACTTTTAAAATAGTCTAAGCAATCTAGCAGAAGGTGCGCCATCAGGAGCCATGGTGCCTACCGATGAATATTCAAATGGCCTGGGGCTTGCTGCATTGGTAGTGACTGAGCGCTAAATATCTTCAATCCGGAATATCGAGATCACGTACCCATCCCGGTGGTCACGGAAGAAGAGTTACTTCCGTCTGTACAGAGAAGAAGAACAACACTGTCAGGTTATTCTCCCCGTTTCTAGTTTTTTAACTGACTGACTACACAGTGCGTTATTCATTCGAAGAAGGTAGGACGATGGACAAGAAATAACGTTGGCTCTAATTTCTTTTATAAAACTAAGCATTACTGATCTCAGTCCTACTAGATAGACTGTCGAGGATGTTACGCGAAAAAAGGGAGTTCAGTCTGTCTTGTGATGATGCTTGTTCTTGCTCTCATGAAGTTACAAAAAGGGAACTGGATGTATTGAAGACTTTTTCCTGTTAGGGCTCGTCAAAACAGACAGAACGGATACTGGCTGTTTTCCCAAAAGAAAAAAGGTGTTTAAATTCATGTGAGATGTATTGGGGTATGTCGGTGACTTCTATGGAATTGTCAACAACAGACCATCTACATGAAATCCGGTGTGGTATTGTCCTGTGGTATTGTCCTGTTGGTATTGTCCTGTGACCCACATTCTAGCCAGTTTTATTTACGGTGGATCTTTGTGGCACCCACCGACCATCAGATCGACAATCAGAGTTCAGTAGTTTTTATGCAAACATCGCACGTGACTTTCAAAGAGGTGACCGTGGTTTTGTTGATCTCAACCAAAAAAGGCTATTTCCAACAAGTTCTACCTAAAGAACGTCGGAAAATCGTGGTGTTTAGCATGCTTTACCGAGTGATGGGAGATATTTAGCTGGACATTTAGAAACCTACTAACTTCTCGCAAGTAGGAACAATTTGATTTTCTCAGTCTCATAGCGAATTCTCGAATCCACGTCTTCCATTTTCTCTTAGGAATATAGTCAATTTAAAGCGGAGTATCCTGCCCCTGCCCACTGTAGTCAACGATCTTTTGTGCCGTCCATTCACATTCCTCCCTTCCGATACAGAAACACTTTCGTCTTATCCCAAGTTTGTATGGACAATCGCTCAGCTTCTGACGGCTGGAGTTTTACTTATCGCCATGATCACAACACTTGTGTGGATATCAGATCATTCAAGTCAAAGAACAGTGAAACCTTCAGTATCTGATTACTGGGCTCCCAATACTACAGCGAATCCAGTCACCTACAAATATTCATTCACAGACGTTGTGAACCATTAATATTTATGACTTATCTATGTGAATCTTACTTAGAGCAGAAGTAATCCTTTTGCAATATAATTAGATTGCAACAACATATTTATTTAACTGGCACCTACTTACTTCTGATAAAAGTTGGTTTTCCTTGCTTCGATTTTATTCCTGAAGCGCCTATAGACTTTACACTGTATCTAGATTTGAATTAGAAAAGTATGTTTTTTGTAAGTTTTGTTAGTTAGTTTAGCCACTATTCCGTGTTGACAGGGCTATTTTCAGCAAAAACGTAATATTGATCAGATGGCTTCAGACCGTCGTAAAACGATCCAAATGCTCTCTTCATATCATTGGAACGGAGAAATTAGAGGTGCAGTTTCGAAGATGACGGCCACTGCCCAGACCCCTCTTTCAAAAGCTTGCAGTTATCGGAATCCTCTTTCCGGTTCGAGTAATCAACTCTAATTTCGGTTTGGTGATGAAAGTAATCAATAATAATGTCGGATTTAGTGATTATTTTGCATATGATGTTCCTTTATTCATGCGGCGTAGTGCTGTACGGCTTAAAGTAGATGGGCTTGGAAGACATGGTTTGATTATTCCATAAAAATTACCATAATGTACAAGAGTGTGTAAGTTTGCTCTGTGGAAGCATAAATAAAATATACCGGAGTTAAATTCAGTCTGCTTAGAAGTAAACAGAAGCTTGTTTTATACGCTGTTGTCGGTGAAGTGTTCTGTGTAAATTTTCTGGATCCTGGAATCCTTGGCAAGGCGCCCCAGACAGTTTTTCGCACATATTCTGGAGGAACATTAAGGTTTGACTATTGAATTTGTACGTAGTAGCCAACTGATTGGTCCAACTATAGGTCAGAGCATGAGGTTTTGCCAATTGTGGTTTGAAAACAATGATGATAACCCCGAATGGGATACATAAAGGAACTGAGGTATTTTAACCGAGATGTGAGTGGTCTGTAAACGAATACGCTTTTGTTGTTTGCTTGAGGACTGGCTGTCTTGGTTAGCATTGCAGCCCCAAGAATGGAAAACCTTAGTAAAACCTCACACCCTTACTTCGCTTTATCTCTCAAAGTTATCACATTTGGTGTGGTTTCCCTCAATGAACAATTGGCATTTGTGTTTGCATGAAGCGGAATGGCGACATTTTGGTAGTTATTCCCGCAAGAAGAAAAAAATGGGTAAGTCGTCACAAAGTACAAAATATTTGGGTGAATAAAAGTTGGAGGTGACTTTATTTGGGGAATGTTTCAATAAACGAGAGATTGAAAGATGAACAAGTTGGTTATATAGCTTTGTATGTAATTCGGTTTTTTCATCCCACGGTTCAGAACCTGATTAATATAGGATGCGGGGACTTTCTGTAAAGATTTATTCTACAGGAAAAGTGCCGGATTGCAGAACGGGTGGATGAATGGGCATAGCAAAGGGACCAGTCTTTATGTAACGGGTGAGTAGGGTCCTGGAATATCTAGTGACTGGGATAAAACAAGAGCCGGTACGCTGATCAAAGAGTTCAGTCAAAAGTGTCATTGAGGATTGACGAAACGCGACTTCTAAGAACCAAGCCACGGCGCAGAGCTTTCAGGCCCTGTTTCAGAAAACCGGAAGAACTACAGAGAAACAATAAGGACGTAGGGACAACATACTGATGGATGAACTTTGAAGTAACTGACTGTAGTGCACAAAAAGGCCTGAGTTTCCGTATTTGAAGAGATAACCGTCGCAGTTTTTCAGTGCACTACTGAAAGTAAGCTGCCCACCTTGGGTTCTTATAAGTAAGTTAACTCCCAAATACTCAGCTGAGCTAGCTCAATATAGAGACTCGGAAACAACAGAAATAGAATCTGTTTTGAAAAAGGAGTGTTGGTTGCTAGAATCATATTCAAGGTTCTTTGACAGCTTCAATTTTAAGCCCGATAGGTGGGAAAACGTTATATTTGAGAAAGGTTCTCACTTGATTCCCTAGTGTGTGGAAGATTGTAATGATCCTGACAAAGAAAAACGTCGTCAGCGAATGTAATTAACTCGGACGGGGAGGACACTGGCAGGTTACTGATGTGAGGGGAAACTAGGGAAGAGGACAACAAAGCGTTCTAGAGGATTCCAGAACTGTCAGCAAAGAGGTTTACAATATTTGTGCCACACCTTGGTTTCCTGCATTCTGTTGTGAAATACAATAATCCCATGCAGACTGCAAACTCTTGAGTTCAGTTACCTCTACCTAAGAAAATTTCTTCTGCAAAATCCTCCCATCTAGCAATAAGCCCTCCATAACCGATCAAGAAACACTGTCATTGTGATTTTGCACTCACCTAGAAATATTTTCGATTTATATTATTTGACGAGTTTTCTGGACGAAAAGTGGTTAAGTTACTTGTGGCTAGGGATATGACATCAGTGAGAATTACTAGGTTACCGGGTTTGTGTTGTAACCGGAACTTCCACTCGAAAACTAGTACTATAGCAAAGATTGTAGTACGTGCCCCAGTCTGAACTAAGCGCACTGATGGAATGAGAAAACCCGCCTGAACTGAAACGTAATTCGAAATCGTACTCTGCACGGTTGTTATGTACAAGGACACAAGGATGTAGGAAAAAAAAGTAATGTAATTACCAGTCATCACACCCACCATATTGTGAATGAAGTTCCGGTCTACCGTATTCCAGCTGTTCTTTGTAGCACAATCTTCCATACCTAGCACGTACCATTGGATTGGTAGCAGAAGCACTGGAATAGTCCTCTTCTTGAACAAACTAAAAAAAACAGAATTAAGACGTTCAGACGCAGCATCGGGAATAGGCATGTTGAAAGCAATTTGGTCTAGGTGCCCCCGATGTACTGTGGGCTTTCAATTACCGGCGACATCTTTGGTGACCTGTCTCAGTCCATGAAAACTGCATTCTTCACCGGACTACTTTTATGCGTGTTGGTAGGCAAATTATCGAAAAATCCACCTAAACTACAAGCATCCGGTCGAATTGTCTAGACCTCATTCACTGCATCCTGACATATTTTTCGCTAGTAAAAGCTGCCATGAAACCAAGATCGTGGGCGGATACATATCAGCATGTAGTAAATTCCTCGGAAGTCTTCAAGGAGTTAATCTAATCATAAGGTTATGAATCCAGTGGTCCAGATTGCTTTCCGACAGCCTTATTGCATGTGGTAACAAGTTGCCGTTATCAATACCGATTTCGTCTGAATATATCGGACAATCAAAAAGTTGAATCTGTCGTACTAGTGAGAGGATGAGAAAAACGATACGTGTGGTGCATATAAAATACCTCGAAGGCATGTAAAATCTTATTGCGAAAAACCCCTGATATGAACCTTTATGAGTATAACCACTCACACAGCGAATCAAATATTGTAGCCTCTATAACGCCATAATTTTGTTTCTATTGCTTCTGGGGAACCGCAGATTTTTCGTGGTGCGTTCAGCAACAAACTGATGGATCCAGTTGTGTTAGCAGGGAAACTTTCTACGTCAACAAAAGACAAGCTTAATCCCACCCTCTACCAAAAATCAGCTAATTCACTGTTTTAGAACATGTCTTTATGGTCCAAACTGCTTGATAGCCCTTCCGCCGAAAAACGCTACAGAATAAACAATTCAGTCCCCCTGTTCACATTTCATTTGTGGATTATGCTTTATCCTGAGCAGTTCATCAAGTACGTCGGTGCTTAAACCAACACCTCCATCGTGTCTTATTTACGAAGCGGTCATCTGAAATATCCAGCTGACACTCTGCTGATTACTTAATTATGCAGGGGGTATACTTTCTCATCAACGACCTATTCGGCACTTGTAGTGACCTAAAACCTTGATGAAAAATGCTAAGTAATCACTATTTTCCAACAACTTGACACTTATCATGGGTGTTCCGCTTAGAACTGCCTTTTATTAATTAGCTAAATCAACACCATCAATCCGACCACGGGTTAAATGTGTATCCTGTATTCAGTCTCATGATTCAAAGGACCTTACTAAACTGTAAAATAGGCACCCATGATAATCATTACACACGCGGCGGCTCCCCTTCCAAAGACGCCAGAATGACTACGTTGAAAACTGCTGAGGGCGGTATCCAGCAATAAGGATGGTCAGGTTGTGGTGGTCTTCATGGTCTTCTTGGTTGGTCATACTCTGACTCTAGAAAAAACTGATGGCTTTCTCATGCAGTTTTCAGTTACGATTTCTTTGGACGCTTCTGATAAATCACCTCAACATTCCGCAATAGCGTCGATGTAACCCGACATGTTTTGATCTTTATTCCTGGATTCCGGCCAGAACACCTCAGGTCGTCTCCATGCTCAGCACACTGAGTGATACTTTGTCTGTTCTCGTTAAGCTTTGTATGGTTGGATCTCCTCTACTTGTTTAATTCAACCAATTCAATCGGGGTTTCACTACTGATCAAGCTTCGCACCATAAAAAGCTTGCCGTAAGATGAACTACCGAGGTGGCCTCATTTATAACACTGCCCATGTTAGCAGGTAAAAGACTACCAAGAAGAAGTGGTAGCGATTCATTCTGTATTCAACAAACTACACACGCGGTGATTTCCCCTCCTAAATAAATGTGAGTGACTACGTTGAAAAATAATAGGAAGATTTGCAAAACAATTTCCGACTTCATCTTCAAACTCATACTCACCCAAAATCGATAACATTGCAAACATTACTGATACACCAGCAGTTGAGGATATTCAAAAGAAGCACCCCGAAATATTGCAACCAGGCTTAGAGTCGTGCACTAAGGCTAACACCATCATTTATCTAAAACCAGGGTCTAAACCAGTCTTTCGTCCAAAACGGCCTGTTCCATATGCGGCGTTGAAATCAATAGATCAATAACTCGAAAGAATGCAAGCTGCGGGAGTATTTACACAAGTTAATTATTCGGCTTGGGCCACACCAATTGTGGTGGTTAAGAAGACAGATGCATGCGAATACAGTCAGATGACATGTATCCTACGATCGCACCAACTTTTCAAAACGACCAAATGGGAAGGCTCTTCAACCGATATCAAGGTGAAAGGTCACCTAATTTCAGCGAAGGGGATGGTGTTTATGTACTCTATTCCTCCACCCTTTTGGACAGTGGTTATCAGGAGTAACTGCTAGCCAGTTGGGTAATATGATGTACGGCGTTCGGTTAGACAATGGTACAATCAAACGACATATCAACCACATCAGGAAAAGTTACAACACGGCAGCGGTAGACGAGAAGAACGAGGTAGAATCTCCACTATACGTGCTTCTGGATACCTTTGCGTTACAAGTGACAGAGAAGAGAGCGACCTCATCCAAGCCACCAAGTTTCAAATATTTTAACTAGCCGAGATAGGCAGTACGCTCCCGGCCCCGAATTAAAAGACTTTTCATCGATCTTCATAATAAGTCGTACGAGTCAGTCTCTATTTTCAGGGGAAGGATAATGGACTGTCAGCTGACACTATTCGCACACGCCCTCGTAGGCTCACATGAAACAGTGTTTGTACTGTTACTCAACAAGTCACAGTTGCTCATTTTGTGTTGATTTCCTTTTATCAATCCCTTTTGTGAGATGTGCCTGTAAGTCGCGTTTATTCACAAATAATCTACTCGGTAATCGGTTGTTCTGTGTCTCTTAAGAGTAAGGTCATAACACAATAGTACTTCAACTCACGTTTCGTTGAAGCAACTGACTTGACACTTTTGCAAAGTACACAATATTTTCTCTCGTAATTTTTCTCCCGTTTCTGTTATTTTCCCTATTTACAGCATACTTGTGGTGTTCAGACAGATTGTTTATTTTTGGACTGTCTTAATCGGACGCAGTCAACTCACCAGTCACCTTGTCGTGGCAAGCTGAAAACCGATCGATCGGACTAACCCAGTTCACGCAACCTAGATAGAGACTTCACAAATGGGTGCGCTCACAAGTAAAATCCTTCGCAGGTTTACCGTAAGGCCAGGTTTAGTCGATCATCTTATACGAAGGTGATGATCGATACAAAACACACACTGATAGACTAGATCTCATGCGAAGATCAAATGAAGTTCGTTTTTCCATCTGTGAGGTCCATGTGCGCGGCTTAATACATCACCCAGCCATCACCACCACAAACACGCACTTGACACTGAAAACTACTCAGTGTGCCGGCCGTCGGGGAATCAGTCGATCCCGTGTGTGTATTGTGTTGGTGGACGCACACGCTTTCCAGCTGCCCAATATACTGAGGCCCGCAAAACTCATAAAGGTTCATATCAGGGATTTTTCGCAATAAGATTTTACATGCCTTCGAGGTATTTTATATGCACCACACGTATCGTTTTTCTCATCCTCTCACTAGTACGACAGATTCAACTTTTTGATTGTCCGATATATTCAGACGAAATCGGTATTGATAACGGCAACTTGTTACCACATGCAATAAGGCTGTCGGAAAGCAATCTGGACCACTGGATTCATAACCTTATGATTAGATTAACTCCTTGTAGACTTCCGAGGAATTTACTACATGCTGATATGTATCCGCCCACGATCTTGGTTTCATGGCAGCTTTTACTAGCGAAAAATATGTCAGGATGCAGTGAATGAGGTCTAGACAATTCGACCGGATGCTTGTAGTTTAGGTGGATTTTTCGATAATTTGCCTACCAACACGCATAAAAGTAGTCCGGTGAAGAATGCAGTTTTCATGGACTGAGACAGGTCACCAAAGATTTCGCCGCTACTTAAAATACACTCTGTACAGAACCATCATTCAAATCAAGAATTTCACACAGTATATTACAGATGTGACTGAGAACAATACTACGAGAAGATTTAAGTTCATCTCGTTGATGATAATTAACCTCAGGGGTTTCCAAACTTAACAAGTTTGTTCGCAGTTCTCTGCTCTCAAACAATTTGGTTGGACTCTCACCAGTCGTCGAATGGACAGAATCACGGTACTGCGTTAGAAATTTTTCAACACTCAAATCGATTTTGTCGAAGGTACTGGCATGCACAGATAGAATCGCATCCCTCAGAGTACGAACACAGTTTTCAGCTGCACCATTGGATTGTGGGTGTCGAAGTGAATCTAACACGTGTCGACAACCCAACGATTTTAGCCAGTCAGTCACCTTCTTCGCCAAAAAAAACGGCTTCTGCTGTCTGTAACAGTAGCACACGGAACACCTCTTCTGAATGTTCTACGTAGGACTGTAATCGTAAAAGCAGCTTTAGGAGTAGTAAAGACGTGTTCCTCATGCCAACGGGAGTAAGAATCAGTAATAACCAGAACACAGTAGCTGCCTAGAAATGGGCCGCAATGATCAGGTGAACACGTTAACAAGGATTTGAAGAAATAGGCAGTGGTGTAAACTGTGATGGTTGCCTGTGGATTCTGTGTAAGCAGTCATCACGGGTTTTAGCAATACCGCACAAATCGTCGTTCAGCTCTGGCCACCAACAAGTGATAGGGGAACGAGATTTCATTGTTGCAACGCCTGGGTGCCCAGAATGCAAATCTTGCAAATCCGCCGCTCTCGTTGTAGAAGGTACAACGATTCTGTCGTCACTACACAAGATATCATCACAAATCACCGAAATTTCTGTGCGTATCTCATAGAATTCAGGAAATCCACACCGATCATCTTCTCATCATCCACGTCGAATACAAGATATGGTCGCGTGGTAGTGATTTCTTTGTCTTACCAGCTAGATCTGATTGACTAACAGTTGGTGCCTGTGAACTAGCTGTCAGCAGTAGAGGTTTCTTCTGAAATGGCTTAGTGAAACCAGTAGTCTGCATGTGGGATGGATTGTGCTTTTCGATGCTGAAAGTCGTAAGAATACCTTGATAAAGAGGCACTTTAGCGCGGAACCATGGCTGCCGACGATTTACCCAAGGACCGATGTGGTATATAGATAAACCTCAACGCTTCATGATCAGTGGCAATGGTGAAGTGCGTGCCTAGCAAATATTTGTGCAAACGAACAACGGCCCGATCAACAGCCAGTGCCTCAAGTTACGTTTGTGAATATCAGCGCTCAGCGGCATTGAGTCGCTCAGAAACACACGAAACTGGCTGACTCTCTTATTCTAGCACGGCCCTGAATTCTTTAGGAGACGCGTCCTTAATGAAAGCCGAAGATGCACGTGTGCGAAATTATGAAGTACAGCATTAGTGGACAAGAGGCTTATTTAATTACGTGAGTCTTTTTCATGGACTGAAGGTCACTGGAATGTCTGTTAGATAGATCAAATAGGGGTATAATTTTAGTGGCAAAATTGAGAATAAATCTGGAATAATACTGAAGAGGACCCAATGCAGAAAGTAATTCAACACGTGATTTGGGAGAGGGTGCAATGTATAACGGGGCAAAATGGTTGGGGTCAGGACGAAAACTGTGGGCATCAACCAAATAACTCAAACAAGAGAACACAAAAGTGGAGAAAACAGTTATCAGAGTTTATATCCACACTGTGTCTCAGAAATTTGTCCAGCACTAAACGTAAGCGGTCATCGTACAGCTCTTTGTTGAGAGCATATACAATAATGTCTTCTTGGTAAACAAAAATGACTTCTAGGTCTAAGAAAAACCAGACAGTTAATAGTGTCTTGGAAAATAACAGGGGAAACGCTAAGACCGAAAGACGGAAAATTGTACTGATACAGAGCAAACGGCGTAATGATGGTGGTTGGTTTGTGGGACTGCTCACCCAGTAGAATCGGTAAAAATATATCTACCAGGTCGATTTTCGAAAAATAATTTGAACGATGGAACTGATGGAGAACCTTCTCGGGTTTGAGAGTGGAACAACTAGACTGTCTCAGCTAATTGTCCAATTTAATGCCATAATCATCATGGATGCTCAGAGTTTTACTATTACTTTTGAAAAGGGCCACAATCCGTGTGGCCCATGCTAAAGAAATCATCGGTGTCAATGCTGGTGTACGGATCAAATCGTCTAATACTTTCTTCACGAGCTCACGAAGTCCGAAAGAAATATTGCGGAGTTTCGTAAAAATGGGAGAGCCGGTGACCACAAGATGTACAGGATCCATCTGGATACCACCAGAAACTTTGAAACAGTCAACAACTAAAAGCCATATTCAGGACCGTTGAGAATCAGACAAAATATTCAGTGAGACACACATACGATTCATGCAGTTCAAACCAATGACGGAAACATCCAGGTCAATTACAAGGAAAGGATACTTATAGGTAATGGATTTTTCATCGGTAAGAAATAATTTATATTGACCAAGGACATGTAACGGGTGGCCAGTAACTCCTTTAAATGAAATGGAAGCAGCTTGGAGCTATACAAGAGAATTTACTCTCTGAAAACTTTCTGGGGAATAAATTAGTCAACACAGCTGGTGTCCATGATGAATGGATGTCAAAAAGAATGATTAACAATAAACGAACGGGCAATATGGCAAGAGTTATCGGGACCGACAACAGATAAAGCACGAGATTGAAAATCCGAAGGTAAATGACAATCTTCTGACAGACGCTCAGTACAGTATGTCTTTTTTCTTCTGCGTATGGGATGAACCTGACCTGCGTTACCACTGTTGTGACACTTCGCATTACGGAATCCACAGGTCAATCGAGAGTGTTTCTGAACACATGAATTGCAAGTATTCCATTACTTGCTTGGTTAAGCAGGCCGAGAGTGAGAATTTTGGCCTAAATGATTGCCTGGAAGAACATAATTCACTTATCTTTATGGTGGGTTGGAAGGGGACTTCGGATTTTTCGCGCTGAGAAAAATGGCGTTTCATTATTAATAGCTCCATGCTTATCTTGATATTGATCAAAAAGAAGTCTGGCGGATTGGAAAGTGTATTCGTGGAGCACAAGAAGTCTTTGTTGCAACTCAGGATAGTTTATAACAGCAACTAGTCTGTCTCCTAACTGAACCCACAGCTGATCACCAAAATAGCATTTCGTGGCCTGTGTCTGTAGTTGCAACACAAAGTGCCGCATTGACTGGTTGGCACCTCTCATCAGTGAACGAAATTGGGTCCTTTAAGTAGCTTCGGAATTCCCTGGTTGAAAATGTTTCAGTAGCAACTCGTTCAAGGATCCATATGGTTGGGATACTGAGGAACCCTAAAAAGCCAGAATGTTCATGTGGAAATATGCATTCCTTCCAAGTACTGCCAAGAAATGTCCAACCTTCTCAGAATCCAAGGATTTGCCAATGAAACACCCTACTCCGAAGCCATCGATTTAGTCCCTAACCTCTCGTGCGCTGCTGTGGACATTCAAAGTCTCCAGATTGCAGATATCCATGGTGGGAACTGACTGCGACGCTAAATGTTGTAAACGAAACTTCCACTCGAGAACTGGTACTACTGTAACGAACGCAGTAAACGCTCCGAACCGAATTAAGTGCAATGAAGGAATGAGAACGCCGGCTGAACTGGAACGTAATTCGAAATCTTACTGTGCGCAGTTGCTATATACAAGGAAGTAATAAAACTATGCAAATTAATGTCAATAACAGTCGGCACAGTTTGGTGAGTTCTAATCATGCCGATCAAGTTTTATCTGGATCTGGCAGCAGTAGTGATACAGACTTTGGTCGACTGAGGGTGGGAAAGTTGCCTTCTCATGCTAGGAATTTGATATTGTTAACCTGTCAAGGTGACCCACCTAGCCATTTATCTTGTTGTGGTCAGGCTGTTGGAGTTCGTTTGTGTAAGTGTGAGTTCCCGAGGAGGTGCTTACTGAGCTTCGGGGTCATGAAGTTTTCTGTATTTTCATGCTTTTGAAGACTGAACACGTTCAACCCCCCTGGGAATAGGGCTGCTGATGGCATACTGTAATCTACAGCTAGGCTGCTAAGTAAACCAGTAATCATGATTTCAGTAAGCAGTTTTCGAATCCATTCTTAGTGAACTTTGGAATCATGCCAGGCAACATGCTTTTTGCTCACGACTCTTACTCAGTTGATGTTAGAGTTTAAAAATCAGCACAAGTTAGCAACGATCCTATAGTCGGATTTGAGCAGCCATATTCGCAGCTTGGGTCCACCATGCAGGAAAATGTTTTCTCTTAGTCAGATGATGACAGTGATCCAACTGAGTGGATCTAGAGAATGCATTCGCAGGACCTTAAAAATAATGATTATCAACGATTTTCCGACAAGGGGCTTTCTACAGAAGAAAGACCTACTCAAATGACTGTGGCAAAACGGCACAAATTGCTTAATAAAGGTAGATATTCCCCGAGAATATTTGTATCCTCGCCTTGAAGCAAAAATATTGCAGTAGTTTGTCACGTCTAATGTGTACTCGAACATGATGTAGCTCAATGTATAAGACGGCTCACGTTCATATATTTTTGCGATAAAAAAATAAAAGATTCTAGGATGTCATTCAACCCTTGTGCAAATCAGTTACGGGTGGATGTTGTTACTTTGGCTCCACGAAGCCGCTTCGAGAGTGAAAGATGAAATTGCAGAAATTGTAGAAAGGCTGAAAGATGAAAAACAGGTATTTTTAGCAAACAAAACTGAAAAAAAAGATAAAACTTGTGTGATCACTTCCTTTCGACCATCATCCTCTCTGGATGCAGTACCTCGGAGCGAGAGACAGTGTGAGCGGTCCCGAATAGTGTTTCTTCCTGGGGGGACTACAGTAGTTAGTAAGCTAGGTAAGAATTTGTGAGGGACAATGGAAAGCTTCAACGATTTGGAGAAGAAACCGGGTTATTGAATAAGGGCTGAGGAATAATCGAGAGATACTGAGCTGGCACATCGCACGGATCTATCTAAGAACTTAGAAAATGAAGTGGACTAAGGAAGCCACTGCATCAAGATCGGATTTTCGGTCTGTAAACGAACTGAAAACGGTCGGGAGGTACTTCAGGCGGGTTTGAAGAGGGTTATCTATGCCCTGCTCAGTAATTTTCGGTGCAGCTGGTGTAAGAACTGTCGGACGAAAGTTTTTCCTACATCCGTTGTGTTGGAACCCTTGGGAATTGGAATAATTGCAACTGGTCTCCAAAAAGCATGGATTTAAAAACTTAACTGCGATTCATTCAACAAAGTAGTCATGTGTTTGGCAAGCTGGATGGCTCCACGTTCTGGCATTTCAGGGAAGAGGTCATCCGGACCGGCTGAAGACAAAGCTTTAGTAGTAGGAAGAATTTAACTTATGTCCAACAAGTAGAAAGGTTCAAGACCCGCACCAACACAAAGAGAATATTAGGAAGGACAGCCATTGGAAGTATGTATAAACGTAGCGTTGAGGTGGTTTTTGTCAACACCATCGTAGCAGGATTCACTTTTCTAATCATAGAAGTTTTTTACCGTGCCAAAGAAAGTTGGAATTGTTGGTTCTCAAGAATTGTGCGTTAAGCAAATCATCCAGACTTTTAATAGCTGTCTTGATTAGAAGCGAGTTATTTTTACTTCTAAAGCTCCTCAAGTCTTTTATGCACATTCATTTTGCCTTCTGGGAAACTTTGGTAGTGAAGAGACTACTCTACCACTGGAGGAAAACAGTTTTACCAAGAAAACAAATATTGAAGACAGAACTTAGAACACCGGTAACTCGAAAGAGTAAGTCGAAGAAGAACAACAAAATTCCATACCGGTGGCCGATTTGACAAAACACGTTACCACAAGAAAAGTCATGAAAGCGAAATTTTAACTGTTTTTTTTCTGTAAGGAATCTGTGGGCAGAGTGTGGGTAAATTTTTGGCCTCAGAAAGAGTAAGCTGCGACCACTTATAGAAAAAAAATGCTTCTAATCTTAAGAAGAATAGCTGAAGATGATTGAGAACGACCTTGTTTAACACAATTTCCTCTTGCGGGGAGTTACTAATGCCCTTTAACTCGAAAGAAAGTTGTGGATACGTGCCGGCTTGATTAGCACTAGGACAACTGGAGAAAAAGCCTTGACGGAACAACGCGGTGTCCGTACGGACACCTTCTCTTATACCTCCAGACAGAAATGCCCCAAGCTAACCACTCTGACCGCAGTTGAAAACCAATAATGTGATTGTTTTGAGGATTCCAAGGGTATTAGGAGAAAACGGAGTGCAATTGTAGAAAGTCACTCCGAATCTACGTCACATTTCTTGGAACAAGATACTTTGGCACTTCTCGGAAATATTCCTTATCCAACAAAGTTTTGGCGATGAAATAACTCAAAACTCAGAATAATTAATTACCTTCCATAAATGTTAAAACACCGTGTACATAGAGTGACACGTACTTTTGGTGCATCTATAGGGCAGATGAGAAATAGTGAAAAAGTTATTCGTTATGAGATTTTAGCATTTGCTCCACAAAGCAATCATAAACTTCAAAACGACATCTTCATTCAGGGGTCGACCACGTCTTAACTCCTTTTTAGATAGTCCCATATATGGCTGCATAGTGTAAACATACTGGGATTTTGTGTACAAAATCATCCACAGTTTGAAGCTAAATCTATCTGGCCTGTTCGGCTTGTACGTAATTGTTCTGCTCCGGTTTTTAGCAAATTGGACGCTTTGGTGGACAAAGCCTGTCATGGTTCAGTAGTCCCAAAAACGGTTGTGATCCAGTTTGCACTCCATTTTAAACTGAATAGATATTACCGCATAAAGCACACTCTTATTTTAATCCAATAAAAGTCTTCATTTCGTTCCTCGATAGCTACGGTCCTGAACCTTTCCTGTGTTACAGCACAGGGCGTAGCACCAAGTTGTCAACAGAAACGTCGAAGGCGTTGAGAGCAGTAGGCATGTTTTTTGCATACTCTGTCTGAAGTCCTGAAAGAACCCCAAAGACTTTTTCCACGGAGTTACTGCCGCAGCTGAGATTGATACCGTCAGTATCCAAGTGCTTCCGGTCTTGGCAAATAGAACCTGTAGCATTCGTCTATTCGTGAAATAAAACTACTCGATGATTCCAGTTCACTGCCTTCGTTTTCCGTCCTCGGAAGTGTTAGTTGCATAGGTTCCTGTTAAGTCACAATACAAGTCGATCTCGTGGATGGAGTGAATCCAGCTGATTGCAGTGCCGGATGAGTCATCCGCTAAAACAAACCAATCGGCGTAACCTGAACACGGGATGTACTTTAGACATTCAGAAGAATAGATTATCGGTACCTTGTCCTGGACCGGTGGTAAGCCGTGCCAGAAACGCGATTTGGTAGCAGTCTGAATCGATACAATCGGGTGACCAGAAAAGGCTTGAGATTTGGTTGCCAGCCCATGTTGGGAAGGATCATGTTACACAAACCACCATCGGTGCCCAGGCGGACATCTTGTTTTTCTGTCCTCGAAATCGGTTTGGGTGTTCCTAGAGTGTGAACCGATTGATAGATCTCAGCAAAACTTATCGTCAAGAAAAATCAAGAAATTTCGGTACACAAAGCGTTGTTCAATTTTTACCACAAGCCCGTATCCCCTTTGACTCCCTCGTCATTCCCGTGGTAATACGTAAATAATCATCCAAAAGGTGAAATAGATAGGGCATAAGTACATCGTAAAAATAAATAACGTTTGACTGTGAGCAAAAGGAGATGACATATTATATATATATATATATATATATATATATATATATATATATATATATATAATTTTACTTCCTTATTTTATAATTTATTAATTGTACAGTCTTTCAGACACGGAGTTGTGACCACTTAGAGGTTGCTAGTTGGGTAAAGTGACCCGCGACGGATGCAAGGTTCAAACCCGGGACAGAAGACCACCATGATGGCCGTTTGACCAACACCACCCAGGCGTGTTCTAACTGTACTCAATTAGTACGATCATGTTTTTGGTCAAAATTCGATTTTTACCAAACGCAAACACGTGGGACTCACACAACATACACGAAATATAGTTTCTTAGATGCAAAATTCCCAGTCGTCAATAGTAACAACAGGTGAACATGATTATCAAAAATAAGATAACAGCGTAGACCAGTAACGACAGGAGAAAACGTAGCGCAGCCAATCGAAAGGAGCATCTATATTTTAATCAGTTTATGTTTATTTTAGTCCAGTGAGTGTCAAAATGCCTAATGCGGTATAATAAGTAACTCAATGTCCAACGTTCAGTGAAAATTACGACTTGGCCATCAGACTATACACTGACTTCTCGCTGATAACAAGGAATATACGAATGCAGTGACTTTGTCCCGAGTATATTTGTCATCCTCACTCTAAAGAAATAGATAGTTCACAGATACCAACCATTTTGATGAACACTTCACCAATCTTGAAAGCCAGAATTGCAAATCAACCAGAGCCACCTCAAAAATAAAACGCAAGTCTGTTACTGTAAAGTTTTATTTTTCTGATATTACCTCCACGGATTACTGTTCGGTGAGATTGTACGTCTACAACTTGCTAGAAGTATGTGGAAAATGCCACTAATAGATGCAATGTAGCGCGATTGGTCTACAGTTCATCCACTATAAGTTCAACAACCTTACTTGAATGGACGAGCTGGTTCATTGCTTGTTAGCGTGCCGTGACCCCGAAATAACGGCTAGAATTCAGGTGCGCGGTCGTCAGCAGTTGCGCATTCAAAGCAGTCTAGCCAGCACATCAAGACAGTTCCACACGTCATTACGCCTCACCACCTGAGCCACCGATGATCCAGATACCGCATGAGTTCAAGGAAGTCGAAACAAACCGTGTGATTTTAGTCTGCCATACTTGTGTACTTTTCTAAAAGCACGTTAATCATGAGTTACTGTAGAAGGGACAAATCCCATAAAGATCTACCGTACAATAGAGAATATGTTTGGGAACAATCATGTATACATTAGTTAGTTGATTATGTGCTTGGAAGTGTGAAGATTATTAGAAAGAGAGAAGGGTAGGCTGTTGGCAGCAGGTTGGTATAGTCATTTCATATGGATGGCTTGTTGCATGCACTCTGCAGAGACCACCGAAAACAAGAGGAACAGGGACCACAGAAGCAAGTTCTTTAGAGTAGGATCCGTGGTAACATCAGTAGAGAAGACATAGCGAAGCAACTGCCCTGCGAGGGGTTAGCGACTACAAGTTCGGGGTTATCGTGGGGTCGCCTATGAGGCGGACGGCTTTGCACGGGACATGGCTCAAGAAGGTTATTGAGGTAGACGAGGTCCCGCCCCAAGCATGACTGTAGTTTCAAGATTAAGGTGAATTTGGGGCTTGTACAGAACAAAAAGCTGGGTGGTTGAAAAAAATCTCGGTGTTGTCAAGACAAGAACAATTAAAAATGGGGGACCAAGAATGCGAACGAGAAAAAAAAGCGGAGGATGAGCGATAAATACATAGTACTAAGAGTATTGGAGTCGAAAGAGAGGGCTGGGCAGTAGAAAACTCGTTTTAGGGAAGTGCACACTCTAGAAGTTATCCTGGCTTTGAAGGAAACACAATTGTCTGAGCCCCCTGTAGTAATCCGATCAAGACAGGAATTTGACAACAAACAACCATTGGAACGACCGTGAGAGAGTTTAGCTGACGAAGCTCGAAGAGACGAATACGAAACAAACCAGTTGAAAGTGGTATTTTAAGGTCGCTAAACCTTACCTCGCAATTTCCTTATTAAACGCGTTCTTCGAAGACCGATCGGTCCTTCGTACTAAATGGACCACCCGCACATTTTTCGAATGCTCGACACTGTGCTACCACGTTAGCCAGAACGGTACTCTCCACCACTCGTGAGAACGAGAAGACGATCGGGAAAGATAGTGGTTAGAGTGTATATGAAAGCCTGCGTGAAGAGCGCGCAAGAGCAACGGTCAAATGGCAACCGCCCTTGGCAGTCAGCGTTCAGTTAAACAATAGCTCGTTAAAGGCATGAACGAAGAGGACTCTTGATACGATGTCATCGGTACGGGATTGGTAGTGGTGGAAATTAGGTCAATGATGAAATGTGAGAACAGCTCGGGGGATAGAACAGAATGTTAAGGGACGCTAGCATTCACTCGGTGTATTTTTATCAGAGCCTCGTCGACTTGGATTGTAAAGGCGCATCCGCTGGGAAAATTTAGAGTTCGAGAAATGAGTTCAGATGATAACCCAAACTCAGGTAGTTTTGACAACAAATTTTCGTGTCATATTTGATCAAAGGCATTGGAAATATCTAGCTATGCAGAATGTGATTCTCCTTGATCGTTCAACGCAGAGGACCGCATATGCCAGATTTATGCCAGTAAATCACCTGTCGATCTGTGGCGACGAAACCCGTACTGGTGGTCACTCGTGAATGCATGGTATTCCAAGTACGACTGAATTCGCTTCGAAATTGTAGTTCCCATGACTGTGGATAAAACTTGGGTCGGTAGTTGGAAGCTTGGGAGGGATCACCATACTCTGAGACGGGCAAAACATGTGTCGTCTCCCAGCAAGAAGGAAACGCGCTATTTTGAAAAGACTGACTAGGTAATCGACGGAGTGTGAGTTCGAGTTCTGGTGCACATTTCTTCAACAGAATGTGATCAATGCTACCGGGCCAGGAAATTTCGATGTGTCCAGTGAACGCAAAACTTTCCTGGTATTGAATTTAGCCTCAAGGGTGGACTCAAAAGAATGTTCGGCAAAAGTATGTGGTAGAGTGGAGCTGGACGTAAACAGTGTTTTGTACCATCCCACTAACTCTAGTGGAAACTCGGTTCTGCCTCAGAATCACTTCAGTTTATTAGCACAACAACAAAGAATACATAGGTTGCTCTCACATTCGCCCACTTGTTGCACACAATGCATTGGTCCGACTGGTGTGGGCGACCACGCCTTGGGGCTTGAACAACGCTGACAAGATTCAGCTGTCATCTATCGATCCACTCCACCGATAGGCCGTCTTATCACTCGAGATTCCATTGTTTCAAGCCTTGGGCTTGGTACGGCACCAGTGCTGACTGCCGACGTGACTTGGCTGTCCGCCAATGGTGAGTTAACACATTCCCTCACATATGGGCACAAAGAATTCGGTTTTTCCGACGAACCGGATACATACATGCCTGAGAAATTCGAGATAGGTGGAAACAAAGATAGGCAGAAATTATGGGAGACATCTTTCGCGAGGGGCTAGAAAGAACGGCTATGAGACGGAGGCGATGCCAACTTCCCAACTTAACGGTGAGTAGATTTGTGTTTGGCCTTCCGCACTGTTACGCATTATAGGTTGGGCGCTGGCGATTAGCAACCATGTGAGTAATGGGTTTAGGAGTGGTGCAGGTACCTGAAAGCAACGTTTTTCATCCGCAATGAATCAATACGTGCGTGGGTTAACCATTCGGGGATTTGAGTCTTCCGGGTTTGGAGCAGTGACGGACGAACTTGTGCATGCTTTGAAGTATAGCTTCTGTAACGTTCCTGGCGGACGTACTCAGATCGGAAACGAAACAGCATTCAAACCGGGAACTGGGCACCAGAAAATCACGCATGGCGCTCCAATCTGTAAAGTTGTAACATTAGAAGTTGCTTCCGGAGGCTGGGACCGACTTGGGAGTAGAAAGAAGCAGTATGCACTTGATGAGTCTATAGAAGACGTTCGCGGACGGCTAGTCAACCTGTCTTCTATCCGATCTGGCAGCGAAATACCAACGTTATCCCGTCTATCGGACGAATAGAGAAGACGCAAGTCGGTTTACAGATGCAAAGGTGTATTCTATATATCGTGGCACCGAAATAGTACCGATACGAGAGATACACCGAACGGATATGAACGCAACAGCTGTGCAGAAAACGAAACGCGAGCGCGTACAATCGGCGAAAGACCGAAAATGAAAGTGATTCAAGACGAGGTCGACAGAAACCTCGGAAAATTCAGTCCAGTAAAACGTACGCAACTGAACAAAACAGTGAGGTCGATGTCAAACGTCAGAAAAGATCGTAGAGAAAGTAGATCCAAAATGATGTCCAGAAAACGGTCATTTTCTCAGAACGATCGAGGTCACTAAAGCAGCCCCCGGCTAGAAAGCCTGGAAAACTTTCGAAAAATGTCGGAGGTGATGGCCTACAAACGATATTCGTGCGCATGAATGCGTGCAAAATATGTGAATATAGTTGTGCTGTAGGAAACTGAAGGGCAGAATCCGTGGTATGCAGGAACCGTAGAATGACGGTCGAGCGTAAACCAGATTCATTGCCAATGGTATCGGTTGCGTGAATCGTCACCCAGGTATGCCACACCAATAAAGTCCAGCGTCGGGTAACCGTTAACCGATATGATATCTGGAAGCCAAATCGAAAGGTTCGTCAGTGGCAAGGAACGACAAAGATTGGGCCGAACCAGAATGCAAACGTTGGTGCCAAAATTACCCAGATTTCGTGGGACCAGCGAAGCGGACCATATGGCGAGGTTCAATGAAACGAAAATAAACGGAAAACTGGTGTAGCAGTCGAAATGGACTTGACTAGAATACAGTAATAACTAATGAGGTATGTTAAATCGTGTCGAAACGATGAACACGAAAGTTATTACTGCGAAGTGCACTGATTAAGATCGTGTTTGACCTAGTCGCGAAAACGTGCTGGGCAAACGATCTCCCCTGAACTGCACGAATACAAAGAATTCCATACTGCACCGGTCGTCGCGCAGGATAATCAGGACCGCGCTGCCCATTGCATCGAGCGCGGTGGGTAGTGATAAAAGGGCTACTGCTCAGAGTTCCCCATCTTTTATTCAACTTTTATCTTCTGTCCCTTACCACCCTCTTTGCCCTATCTACCCACCCATAAAGCTCCCACTGATAACACGGTTGATACTCGCAACGATTCACTGTCAAATAGTGTCGGGAATAATCCTCTGTCTGGCAAACCACATTTTCTCAGGCCTCGTCAGTCTCTGAATCTCGGCTCCTTCAACGTACGTACACTCATGCAGGCAGGTCAGCAGGTGTGGCTAGCGCTCACAATAGATTCTCTGAAGATTGATGTCTGCTGCTTAAGCGAAACGCGTATACAGGATTCGAGCAGTGCAGTTCAACTAACTGCTTCTGGTATCTCATAGAGGTATTTTCTGCGCGCTTCAGGAGACGAAGTTGCTCGAGCTGCGGGTCAACGTGGTGTAGGAATAGTCTTGACTGACAAGGCTTAGGCTACCCTTTTAGACTGGATCCCTGTCAACAGTCGTTTATGTGCTGTGAGACTCCAAGGGCACTCGGCGTTCAAAAGGTTAGTTGTGTTGAGCGAAATTTGTTTGTGATCTGGCCGTACGCCCCAACAGACTGCAGCTCTGACATGCAGAAAGATGAGTTCTATGATGAATTCGCCACCCTTGTTCGCAGCAGCAAAGGTCCTGACATTGTAGTGCTAGCTGGTGACTTCAATGCACAAGTTGGCAAACTTAGTGTGTCAGAAGCCTGTTTAGGTGGGCGTTGTGCTTTACCCGGTAAGCGTACATATAACGGGGATAAACTTCTCCAGTTTTGTGCAGACAATCGATTGTTCTTGTCTAGCACCAACTTCCGACACAGCTCGCGTCGCACAGCGACATGGCGCTCTAACTCTACAGATACTCTAAGCCAGATTGATCATATCGCCGTAAGCTACCGGTGGCGCGGTTCTGTTTAGAACTGTAGATCTTACTGGTCCACGTATGTAGAGTCTGACCATGCATTAGTTTTAATGCGATTATCGCTCCAGCTCCATGGCCATCGTAGCAAACCGCAAACCCGGTCAGCCGTGCAGCGTTTGTGTGATCCAGAAGTACGCACCCGTTATTAACAGAAGTTAGCACCTGAGCTAGGATCTACAACGAACAGTAATGTAGATGAGCATTGGGCTCATATCAAACAGGCGATGCACATGGCAGCAGGTTTCGCCTGTGGTCTTAGATCCGTTGTCCATCAAAGACACTGGATCTCTCAAGAGTCGCTGAGTATAATGGAGCAAAGGCGTCAGCTTTCGAACCGTAAGGAGATGAATAAGATTCGGAGAAAGCTGCAAAGACAAGTTACGAAAAGCCTTAAGAATGATCGCGAAAATTGGTGGGTCAAGGTAGCCGAAGAAATGGAAATAGCAGCTGCTTCAGGTAACAGTCAGAGGCTGTTCAAACTTGTTCGCGACACCGGTGGACGGCGCATCCAGGTCAGTGAAACGATTTGCGATAAGAATGGAGAACCCATCCATAGCAAACAGCAAAGGCTGGACCGTTGGACCGAGTACTTCAAGGAACAGTTTAGCTGGCCGCACGCTAGTGTAGTTACTCCTGTGTCAACAACTGCGACTCCTTGGGTGGTATCACTTGAACCCCCATCGGAAGTAGAAGTAAAGTCATGCATTCGATCACTGAAGCGAGGGAAAGCGGCAGGTCCCGATGAACTTCCCATAATTCTTTCCAAACTGGGTGGAAATGTTTTGATAAAATCACTTACCGCTTTGCTCCGTGAACTTTGGAACGCGGAGCGTATTCCGTTAATATGGAGTGGGTCGTTGATTGTTCCCATCTTCAAGAAGGGAATACGTAATGACTGTAGCAATCATCGCGGGATTAGCTTAATTCCGATAGTCACCAAGGTATTAGCCTTGATTTTGCTGCGTCGTCTGACACCGGCTCGCTAGAGGAACGCCCGCGAACAGCAGGCCGGATTCCGCCCGGGTCGGGGATACATCGACCAGATTTTTACTCTTAGTCAAGTACTTGAGGTGCGTCACACCCACCGTCGACCAAAAATAATGGTCTTCCAAGACTTGGAAGGTGCCTTTGATTCAGTTGACCGGACGGCGCTATTCAGTGCTCTTCAGCGAAAAGGTATGCCCCAGAAGTTCGTGAACCTACAGAGATCATTGTATTCTCATACTTCTGGCGCGTAACGGTTTACGGCGAACTATCCAATCGGTTCGAAACGACGAGTGGTGTTCGACAGGGATGTCCTATGTCTCCATTCCTGTTCAAATTCGCCATGGACGAAATAATGGAGTGTGTTGTAAAATCTTCAGAATGTAGGCGTCGAACTAGGAAATAGTGAAAGCTAGGCGACCTAGATTACGCAGACAACATTGTCTGCCTGTTCTAATGCACGGAACACGTGCAACATGCACTAGATAGACTTGCGAGAGTTGTAGCTTCATTTGGCATGCGCTTTGCACTCTCAAAGTGTAAACTGATGTTGCAAGATTGGACGTCAGTGATTCCGAGCTTGATGTTCGATGGGGAGGTGCTGTCAGTTGTCGACCACTTCACCTGCCTCAGTAGCAGCGTGACGACGGATGGGAGCACGGTAGTAGAGGTGGACACACGTATATCCAAGGCTTGAGGGGCGTACGCTGGACTGAAGCATTTGTGGCGGCGACCTGATATCTCACTGAAGTTGAAAAGTCGTGTGTTGTGCCACGGCGCGCTCAGTTTTGTGGCATAGTTGAGAGACTTGGGGTCTGCGTGCTGAAGATAATCTTCGTCTTCAGGTTTTCGACCACTGATGTTTACATAGTATCGCTAAGATCGGGTGGAGTAGCCGAGTGAGCAATGCTGAGGTCAGAAATCGAGTATTGGGTACTAATTCGGAGAACGCTTTGTCACAGCGTATCCAAATTAGTAGACTTCGTTGGTTGAGGCACGTGTTACGTATGTCAAACACACGTCTACCGTACCGTGTCCTATTCTTCGTTCCTCCTAGGGAGTGGAAGAGACCACGTGGAGGTCAACAGATGACGTGGCAGCGAGGAATGGGAAAATGTACAGCAGACTTGGGAAAAGTAGGCGCTTCACGTCTTCGTGGTTGGGGTCCAAAAGATCCACCAGCCAGTTGGCTGGATACACTGAAGGACATGGCTGCGAACCGCGAACACTGGCGATCGTGTTGTCACTTTCTACTGAATCAGAATGACTGATAGATGTGCGTTTGTACAATTAGACTGTGTATTCCGTATGTTGGCTACCAGGGCGTTCTTTCCTTTTCCCACCCATGTAGGTCCAGTCCCTGTTCATCTTGTACATTCATACTTTCTAATTCAGCGTGCAACATGGTGAGAAAGGCAGTGGTCAGTGGGGCTTGCCCTACTGTTTAACGCTGTACGATAATGACGATGATGAAACGATCTTCCGACCGGAACGTAAGACGGGAGCCTCACTCACGAACGGGTTCATAGGCGTGCGTTGCTCACTTGAACGTGAGACGACAATCTGATTCGAAGCCGTAGCAGTACCAACTGGGTGCTGTCCTGAACGTGAGACGATAGCCTCATTCGAAGTCGTAGCAGACAACGCTAACTGCAGAGTGTAAACCAGTCGCTGTTGTGGACAATAAAGTGCCCTAGGTGGGTTATGTTGGAACTATGGTCATTTATCAAAATACCATCTGCAGCCTGGGACAACGATTCAGAAAGGGAACAGTCGATGCCTTTAGGGAACCACAGATAATCTTCCATACAACTCACGTGTTCTTCAGGGTGTCGTTCTCTCCCCTCTCTCTTCACCACATATATCAGCGACTTGACCATTGCACCATCAGCATAAATTTCAAGTACGCCGATGACCTCGTGCTCTATCAATCTATCTCCAACCAACAAGACTTTAACTCCTTTTCCTAGGACCTGTATAATAATCAGGATTTTTCGTCTTATTCTGGACTACATCTCAACACTTCCAAATGTTTTGAGTGTACTTTTTCCCTTTCTCGTTCCTCTTACTCCAGTGTGCAACCAATCATCAATATAGCCCCCGTTTCCAGAGTTGACTCGGTCAAATACTTGGGCGCTACAGTCATCACCAATTTACAGTGGTCTTCTCGTATTCTTAATTGTGTTAAAAAACTACGTACACTGCGTTTTCATATTCGTAGGTTAAGGCAGTTTGGTACCACAAGCTGTCATTTTTTCTATTTTCCATCAATGTGTTCTCCAAATCTTACTCTACTGCTCTCCCGTAATATTTCCTGGTCTACTTAAAATTTTATCATCCTACACCCCGGCCTAACCATTATCAGTCGCGTATCTCTGATTTCTATGGGATCTCTGATCTCCAAAGTTTGCAATTTGCACATTTTGGCCTGTGAAAAATCAGCCAAGATTCTTGCGGATCCCCCCCCCATCCGCATGCCGTTCGTATCCCCACACGTTCCACGTTTAGACTTATCCTCTGCCGCATAAATGTCTATCGTAACTCTACAGTGTCTTGCTTGGCACATGTTCTGATTGACAAGATGATAGTCACAGAAGAACTGGCACGAACCTTGTTGGCTGAACCAGTTTTATTTTTACAGTATTTATTTTTATGCTTATTCCTAAGTGTCGATGATCAGTTTCCCTCCATTTGGCTGAAACTTGAGTTCGTTAACTTGTTGAAGTCTTCAGTACAACACAATACAATACAATACAAATAAAAATGTAAATGTTCGTTTGTTCCTAATCTAAAATCTTCAAAAGTTCTTCATCAACTATTTAGAAATTTCGATACAATGTTGCATCCAAATACGTGCCTGTTTCTGTGTATCTGCTGTACGTTTTGTTGTCTGTTATCAACAGAGCTCCGATAGCAACATTCTCCGATCCAGCTTCCTCACCTGGTTTTGCCACAACGCAGGTGCATGCTTGCGCGCGTGCACACGTGCATCCCGCACGCAGATCTGGCTGGGTCCCGCAGGCGTTAACGCACATTCCAACATGGCACTACTCCCATGACGTTTCGCCCTCATACGCTGTCAGCGCACACGCATAACCATCGATTTCGGTTCCGTGATCATTGGCGCACGCACGCTCACACCCACAGGCATCCACTGGGCCATCCCACTGGCAGATTCGCCTGGGCGCTGACTTACGCACACACGCGCGCTCATATGACATGAACCCACTACGGGACGACCCGGCATCTGCCCTATGATTACACATACACAGTCACAAGCAGTCACGCATATCCGTAGATCTTGAACTGTGACTAAACCAACCAATCAGCTTCGCGCATCCCGTTGTATGCTCATCCGTTCACGACTCGCAGTCACTATACATGCTGTTCTTAGCGGACGATTTGACCTGTACGTTACTCAGAAACTTGGAGACGTTCGGTTGTACGTTTTTTTTTGTTTATTTAATAACGCTTAATAATTACAGTGCCGTATTCCGACTAACGAAGTACATGGACCGTGCTTCCACCATTATACAGATGTCGCACCTGTGACAGGTAAAAACGTAATTTTGTAAAACAGCGCCAACTGTTAGACGTAAAAGCAGCACACGTTACGCTAAAGTTTCCGATTTACGATTTCCAAATATCCAATTTTACGATTCAATTTCAATGTTTTCAACAGCACTGTTAAACTGAATTCTCATTACCGAAGCTTGATGATGGTTGGATGGTTGTGCTTAGAAATCGCGAACAAAGTTCTCCATCAATTCAGAAAGCCATCACCAAATCGATCTGCTGCTGCTTCGTTCGATGCAGAATTGCGTCGCGAATAAAATCACAACACGGATGGTTTTTTGTCATATGTACAATCAAATATTCCCAAGCTATCGCTTGAGCGAAACGGCATTTACGATCAAATAATGCAAACTTTCAACAACGGAGTTGGAGAAATCGTCTTAGATACACCAAGAGGAACTGTTGAAATTCCCCTAGTAAGATTGTTTCTAGCAGCAATTCGATCCCAGAATGACATAGCTGTTGCTTCGTCCGGAATAGCAACGACATTGCTTTCAAGTGAAAGAACTGCTCGTCCCGCTATGAAATGTAATTCATTGAAACTCCTACGTGCATCATTTACAAAGTACCGGCATGGGAAAAGTATTGCGGAAATGCAAACTTAGTGTTTGAGATGAATGCACAAATGTGCGAACAATGTCGCTCGAGGCCTTTGATCGATCATTGTAAGATTTGTGTGGGAACATCAGACTATTTGGGAACGCATTATTACTGTTTGCAGGAGATTTCAGCAAACATTACCTGTAATTCCTCGGTCGACACCAGCGGACGAAATAAATGCTTACCTGAAATACTCTACTTTGTGGCGACACGATAAAGACTTTAAAATTAACTACAAATATGCGTGTCTAGCTGCAAAACGATCGATCAGCTGAGCTATTCTCACATTAGGTGTTGGAAACGGGACAGAAAGGTGCCGGTTGACCTGGCCTCAGGACGAATTTCATTGTCTCATAACTTCTGCAACTTAGTCACAAGAAAATTGGTTGAAAAAGTATTTCCCAATATTTTAACCAATTATAAGAATCATGATTGGTTTAATGAACGAGCTATCCTTGCAGTCAAGAAAGAAGATAACTACGCACTCAACAATATTATTCAGCCTATCATTCAAAGCGAGGCAGTCACATACAAGTCCGTCGACACTGTTGTAGAAGCAGATGAAGCAGTTATCCAACAGATTTTTTTAATTCACTCGATTTGCCATGGATACCACCGTGAATATTGCAATTGAAAATCGGCATGACAATTATTATGTTGCGAAATATCAACCAGCCAAAGCTTTGCAGCGGCACGCGGTTTGCAGTAAAAAATGTTAATGAGCAACGTCGTATAAGCAACAATCTTGACAAGACATTTTCAAAGATGAAGATGTCCTCATTTCGCTCATTCCTATGATTCCAACGGGTGTGCCATTTCAATTGAAGAGATTGCAATTCCCAATTCGATTGGCGTTCGTAATCACCATCAACAAAGCTCGGCGACAATCTTTAGAATTGTGGCTTAGATCCAGACACTGATTGCTTTTCACATGGACAATTGTATGTTAGGTGTTCTAAAATCGGCAATTTAAACATTATCTATATCTAAACAGACAACGGAACAACAAAAAATATCTTATACCCACCAGCATTGTGAAATTAAGCGTATCACAAACGCGTACTTTCTCTGTCCTTTCTTTTCCATTCAACCAAACTGAGCCACAGCAACGCGCGGCCGGGTACAGCTAGTGTATAAATAACTGTTGGAAAGTGGAAATCTGAGTCTTATCCACATGAGCTAGAAACCTCGTTCGAAATGTCAAAATGAGACAGGCGAGATACAGTGACAGATGCTTTTATATAGATACTGGCCCATCCTTAAAAAGAATGAGTGAAGGAGAAAAAAATTGGTGAAATGAAGACGGGTTGTGTCAAAGGAGGGAGAAATTTGAGTTTCGGACAGAAACGAGACCAGGGGGAGGAAGATGCAAAAAACTGGTGCACAGAATTAATTTTACTGTTTGGTCCACGAATGTTTTTGAGGGCAACACGGGATTCCAGTGAGCGTTCATGAGAGCGTGTGCACGTTGGCTTGGTCGACTGATGAGTAATTGTTCATATGAGGGATGAGAAAAGCCGGCAACCCAGCCAAATAGCTTGGAGTAACAAACTACATGAGTCTTTTGAGCTGGGCGATGGCACTTCCCCGGGCGACAGCCGGCGTGAACCTGTGCTATCTCTGCCTCACTGAGGCATTTACGATAGGCGTGAGATGGGAAATTGCGGTCAGATTGTCAGATACAACAAATTAGCGATGGGTTTGTAATATTGGTGCGAATCGATAAAATTGTGAAATGCTGTCCCACGGAACCAATAAAAATTGTAATCCCGAATCGAACTGAAGTATAAACAACCGAATTTGAAGAGCAAATGGAAATTATTTATTTTTTCAATTCAAGGTCGAATGTAATCAGTTATGTTGCACAAACACACCTTTCGCGCAACCACCACAAGCTTTCAAGCCATGCCAAAGCGAACACTGAAAACCCAGCTAATATAGTCTCCACAGCCTTCGTTAGTTGAGTAGCTTTATAGCGCAAACTAAAAACTAAACAACGAATTGAGTTGTGCTCGCCTCGACAAGACGCAGGGTTTTCATTCTTCTGTCCTGATGAAGTCCAGTGTGTTGTTCCCCAATCCTCACAAAGAATGCTGAACACACTGTAAACAATTAACTATACAAAACCCTCCACCACTTTTTTTTATCAGGTACCCAGCTCTCACCTGTGGCTCCACGAAGCTGAATCGCACATCAACGGTCACGGCCCAGAAAACCCCTTGACAGGCGGGCTAAGCCAGGCTGAGCGTGACTGAGGTACAAAAACCTCGTTGAGACGGTATTCGACGTGCGAATACAGTTAATCCTGAACGGACTGACGAGATTTACTGCATAATCCTACGTCTATGAAGGAAATCTGTCGAACTAACAGAGCTGCACGGACCCCCGGGCTGGATTCAGTTCAATCGAAAGGCGTATGAACTCCTATGGAGCCACCGACTGGCAACCATGCATCAACACGCTACTGTAACCTCGGTTAAACCTTACCACGTTGTTCCTCTGTGACAAAAGTTCTCTAGCCCTTTCTGCTTTGTGTAGACCACCTGTCCATCAGTGTGACGCCCCGCACTATGCCACCACGATCACCACAGCAATTTCTCTAACAACCAATGATAAGAACACCATCGATGGAGGAAGGAAGTGTCTGGCGTAGAATGCAAGATCGTGCGTGTAGAGTGAACGTACAATGGTCTAATGGCCACTGCGCTTGGCAGCAAGCTTTCAGTTAAACAACAATGTGTTAAACAAATGAACAAGGTTGAATCTTGCTACACTATTACCTTGCCGCCCGCATTTGATTGTGCAAAGGCTAGAAATGCGCCCCCGAAAGAAACCAAGTGAAGCTCGGGACGTTTCTTGTACCAAACACCCATGGAACTTCATGATCATGAAGCTGACCTATCCTCTCCAAGAAACCATCATCATCATCATCGTACAGCGTTGAACAACAGAGCAAACCCCAGTGACCACTGCCTTTCTCACCATGTTGCACGTTGAATTAGAAAGTATGAATGTACAAGATGGACAGGGACTGGACCTACATGGGTGGGAAAAGGAAAGAACGCCCTGGTAGCCAACACACGGGATACACAGCCTAATTGTAGTAACGCACATCGATCGAAGATTCTGATCTGACAGAAAGTGACAACACGATCGTCACTGTTCGTGGTTCACTGCTATGTCCCTCAGTGTATCCAGCCAACTGGCTGGTGGATCTTTTGGACCCCAACCACGAAGGCGCGAGGCACCTACTTTCTCTAAGTCCGCTGTACATTTTCTCATTCCTCGCTGCCACGTCATCTGTTGACCTCCACGTGGTCGCTTCCACTCCTGAGGTGGAACGGAAAATAGGGCACGGTACGGTAGGCGTGTATCTGCCACATGTAACACGTGCCTCAACCAACGAAGCCTACTAAGCTGGATATGCTGTGATAGAGAACTCCCTGAAGTGGTAGCCAGTACTCGATTTCTGACCTCAGTATTGCTTACTTATTCATACTATCCAATCTTAGCGATACTATGTAAACATCAGTGGTCGAAAACCTGAAGACGAAGATTATCTTCAGCACGCAGACCCCAAGTCTCTCAACTATGCCACAAAACTGAGCGCGCCGTGGCACAACACACGACTTTTCAACTTCAGTGAGATATCAGGTCGCCGCCACAAGTGCTTCAGTCCAGCGTACGCCCCTCAAGCCTTGGATATACGTGTGTCCACCTCTACTACCGTGCTCCCATCCGTCGTCACGCTGCTACTGAGGCAGGTGAAGTGGTCGACAACTGACAGCACCTCCCCATCGAACATCAAGCTCGGAATCACTGACGTCCAATCTTGCACTTTGAGAGTGCAAAGCGCATGCCAAATGAAGCTACAACTCTCGCAAGTCTATCTAGTGCATGTTGCACGTGTTCCGTGCATTAGAACAGGCAGACAATGTTGTCTGCGTAATCTAGGTCGCCTAGCTTTCACTATTTCCTAGTTCGACGCCTACATTCTGAAGATTTTACAACACACTCCATTATTTCGTCCATGGCGAATTTGAACAGGAATGGAGACATAGGACATCCCTGTCGAACACCACTCGTCGTTTCGAACCGATTGGATAGTTCGCCGTAAACCGTTACGCGCCAGAAGTATGAGAATACAATGATCTCTGTAGGTTCACGAACTTCTGGGGCATACCTTTTCGCTGAAGAGCACTGAATAGCGCCGTCCGGTCAACTGAATCAAAGGCACCTTCCAAGTCTTGGAAGACCATTATTTTTGGTCGACGGTGGGTGTGACGCACCTCAAGTACTTGACTAAGAGTAAAAATCTGGTCGATGTATCCCCGACCCGGGCGGAATCCGGCCTGCTGTTCGCGGGCGTTCCTCTAGCGAGCCGGTGTCAGACGACGCAGCAAAATCAAGGCTAATACCTTGGTGACTATCGGAATTAAGCTAATCCCGCGATGATTGCTACAGTCATTACGTATTCCCTTCTTGAAGATGGGAACAATCAACGACCCACTCCATATTAACGGAATACGCTCCGCGTTCCAAAGTTCACGGAGCAAAGCGGTAAGTGATTTTATCAAAACATTTCCACCCAGTTTGGAAAGAATTATGGGAAGTTCATCGGGACCTGCCGCTTTCCCTCGCTTCAGTGATCGAATGCATGACTTTACTTCTACTTCCGATGGGGGTTCAAGTGATACCACCCAAGGAGTCGCAGTTGTTGACACAGGAGTAACTACACTAGCGTGCGGCCAGCTAAACTGTTCCTTGAAGTACTCGGTCCAACGGTCCAGCCTTTGCTGTTTGCTATGGATGGGTTCTCCATTCTTATCGCAAATCGTTTCACTGACCTGGATGCGCCGTCCACCGGTGTCGCGAACAAGTTTGAACAGCCTCTGACTGTTACCTGAAGCAGCTGCTATTTCCATTTCTTCGGCTACCTTGACCCACCAATTTTCGCGATCATTCTTAAGGCTTTTCGTAACTTGTCTTTGCAGCTTTCTCCGAATCTTATTCATCTCCTTACGGTTCGAAAGCTGACGCCTTTGCTCCATTATACTCAGCGACTCTTGAGAGATCCAGTGTCTTTGATGGACAACGGATCTAAGACCACAGGCGAAACCTGCTGCCATGTGCATCGCCTGTTTGATATGAGCCCAATGCTCATCTACATTACTGTTCGTTGTAGATCCTAGCTCAGGTGCTAACTTCTGTTAATAACGGGTGCGTACTTCTGGATCACACAAACGCTGCACGGCTGACCGGGTTTGCGGTTTGCTACGATGGCCATGGAGCTGGAGCGATAATCGCATTAAAACTAATGCATGGTCAGACTCTACATACGTGGACCAGTAAGATCTACAGTTCTAAACAGAACCGCGCCACCGGTAGCTTACGGCGATATGATCAATCTGACTCAAGGTACCTGTACAGTTAGAGCCCCACGTCGCCGTGCAATGCGATCTGTATCGGAAACTCGTACCAGATACGAATAACCGATTGTCTGCACGAAACTGGAGAATCACAAAACTGAAGCCAGGCTCAATACAGTAAAGTAAGTGACCATACAACAAACCCACTGAGCTGGAATTTCGTTTCCGTGGTGACGAAGTCTTTTCCGGCGCAACTATACTGTGCGTTGAACTTTACCATCTAGGAGTGAAATCAACACTGCAGAAAAATAACCTATTGGTAATATAATTCATACGAAAAGTGTGAGCATTTGCGTCAGGAAGCTCGCCCACACCGATGAGCTGGTTTCTCATTATACTGCCTGATTCAGAGCCGAACTTTCATTCCATTATTCAATGGACCCCTTAAGTTTCTAAAACCTGATGGGAACTGACTGAGCAACTGCCGAGGAAACAAAAACTCCTCACGATATTAAGGTGTTGATTTCATCCAGATTGTTATATATCCTTAAAAATGTTTAATGCTCGAGAAATTCCATCTTTGTATTTCTGGTAATTTGAATTTGCCACCCTGGCGCCACTACCTTCTCTTGATCGGTTATCTCGTCTACTTGGCCACTTCACCTGTTATTCTGTCCATGATGCGTATATTTCCTCTGGACCAATGGTTACAGTAGATAGAGTTGACCTGTGGTTGTGTCGAATTTATAGGACGGTGGTTGATAAAACGCATGTTCCACTGTATCCCATTGAGCTTCTCCGGAAGAATCGTCTGGCAGGGGGGTAAATGAGCCTTATTATTACAACTGGGCTCAATGGCATACTTACGTAGTCCGCTTTGCTCGTCGACCCTAAAATACGTAAGTTGAAATATCGTCAGTGGAAGAGTACGTGTTTTCTTTCATTCCATCGATAGTTTTGTTGGTTTTTTACACGTGCTCGATAACGTTTGATCACCCACATAAGTTAATTCTGAGCGTTCGTATACGATGAGTCGTACGTAATGGAATTCACGGCTTTTTGTATATAAAGAAACTTTCTCAGCGCCAACATGTATGGATGTTTCTTTCATTTTGGACAGTGCCTTTGGCGGCAAATACAGTCGCCGGGATTGAAAAGTTGGTACACTAGAAAAACTGTATTAATTATCGTAAAATCCCTTCAGGTATTGGTATTCGTTCCAGTTAACGAAGTTTCTGTATGTTTCAGTGATTTATTCACCAACCACGAGCGTAAAACCCAGAAAGTGATTTCAAATTTCCCTCTCTACTTTCAAAGCACTTGGATTGGAATGATCTTGATGGCAACAGACGAAGACTAAAATACGAGCCGATGCTGTGGAATGTGCGTGAGCGATTGTTACATGGGGTCCCGCGAACGACAAGCTCCTTTGAGGGCTGGCATAAGCGTCTTGAACAAAGAAAGCCCATGGAACATCCCATACTGTCGCCTTGTGAAAAAACTGCGGACAAAACAATCAGAACTAAAAATTGACCAATTATCATTCGGCGTACTTTTGCGACCACTGAAAACCAACGAGCACAGTCCGGCTGAGAAGCATGAGTACAGACATGCATACTTTTGTATGTAATTGCTCATAACCTATTGAAAACCACTGTTCCTGTGTTTATCTTTCAGTTTTGTTCCAGTGTACACGCTGTATGCTTCGTTTGGTTAGTTACGATATAAACATACGAGTTTCCGGTGTCCGCTGCTTAGTGGGTTAGCATAACTTCCGCTGAACAGGGTTACGAGCAATTCTTTCTAAAGTAAGTCCAGGAAGATTACTTTAGAGCAATTGTGTCACGCAGGTTATCAGACAAATACAAAAAAATAAAACGATGAAGAACACCGGAGATGGTAATTAGGGAACTCAATAAGTTACGGCAGACTCTAGTTTGTTGGGATCTGTTGGAAAAGTAATCTTGTTACGATGACAGTAGAAGAATGGTACATTCAAAAAAATAAAGCTAATGAGAAACGAAAAACGAGGAGTGAAATCAAAAGCAAACGGCTAACTCATGAAATTGCAGCGGTAAGTGCCAGGGGCAAAATCCAATGGAGTGTACCCATGAACGGAGGGTCAATGACATCATAGTTTACTACCTTTGTCGGTCACGAACGTCTTCCAAATGGATGAACAAATGTACCAGCTAGACCCAGCTAACATATCACCACAACGCGAGTGAGTATCATTAGAAGAACAGTTACGGTTACATGCGGACGTGTGGAGTGGTCCAGTATCGACTGCATCGCTAGTGCGAGCGGGGTCATCGGATAAACGGTGCACGGTGAAGACAGAAACGGCGCGGAAAGTGGGGTGACCCACTTATATTGAAGGAGTCTTGGGTCATCTAACACTTCTGGACGGGGGTGACGAGTTGAGAAAGGCTTATTTTTCCTCTTAAAGCAGAGGGATGAAAACACAGCATGTCAGGATAAACGTAACTATACAATTTTAACTTCAAGTGAATCGTACGTAACTCTGTATCAAGCCACCAAGTTTTTCACAAGCATTAACGTACAAACCACATAACTTGTTGATCATTTCGAAAAACGGTTTGGGAGATCAGACTATTAAATGAAACCACAAGTCCGCCTGGAAACAGCTCTCTAGACTAAATGACACAGTTAGAACGAAATAACAGTCATTACTGGTAAGCGGTTCGACGATTATTCGAAATGTTGTTCCGCGATAATGGATTCCAATTCTGTAACAAATGGAGAAGGCAGGCGACAGACAGAAACTTACGTGTTAGCAAAATCAATGACCCAAACTTCCACGCCACATACAAGGGAGCCATTGTCAAGTCAAGTTAAGTATTTGCTTTATGCACTCCGGTGGATGAATATTCAACAGTGATATTGTGTTGCGGGTCACATTCACCACGTCACAGTACAGTCCACTGGTTTATGTGATGTTAGAGCTGAGACCGCCAGCCCAGCAGAATAACCCGTCGCGCCCCGGAGCACTGCCGCTGATCGTCCGCGACTGCTTATTTTGTGAGTTCACCTTATTCGCAGCTTATCGCGAAATCCTGGTCTTTCCGGTATCCGCGACCTAAGGACGTGCTCATTAGCGTACAGCTCTGTCAGATTATTACCACAGATCTACTTTCCATTCTTCATCGATGAAGTTAAATGACCACTGGATTCATGACTGATTTTCTTTTGGATGCTGCTAATAATGCACGAGGCTTCAGAGCTACAAGCACTTACCGACGAAGAACTGTCAGCAAGTCTGGTTGTGATTTCCTAGTGGACTCTTCAGCGAGGAGTACTCATTCATGCTCCGGAAGCTACAGAGGCACGGTACGATACACATCATGCACCAAATAATGAATTTAAAGAGTACGGAAAAAAAGCTTCTCAGAAGCTGGAACACGGGCTTTTGCAACAAGACTTCCACTAACGATGACTTTATGGTATATTCGACAACGTTTCAAACCACTCGTTATCGGATCTCGAAGTCACCAGCCAAGCAGGCGTGAGGAACCGACGGAGGAAAGTCTGAACGCTACCGTTTTTACCGACCGGTGTCATGTCACATCTTGACCTTCGAGCTGCTTTGTTAACCAAACCAGGACTGTGCGAGCAAAGTGCTTACGGGGAGGTAAAGGTAATGTGTCCAAACCAAAAAACCGACGGAGTGATAACAGCACATAAGATGACAATACAGCACGTCCGGTTCCGAGGGTGCGTATGCGAACTGTGGATTTGCTGATTCGATGCTGCCACCAAACTCGAGAGGTACTCCTCGGATAACGGTGATCTAAAACAGGTAGACAGTCAACACCGGCTGCTCGGACAGACCGGATCCCTCAATCAGTAGCATAGTAGCACACTGCGTACAGCAGCGTTGTAGTCTTTCAAAGGAGAGACGTCTTGCAGTCTCCGCATGTAACGAAGAGCGCAGAATACTACTTTAGCCATCGCTGTTCGGTTGCCGACATGATATCCTACCTTCCCATCAACACTAACACAACTTCCTAAGATGAATCTCTCGAGAAACTCTGACTTGTCCCCGTCAAACGTGAGTGTGGGCGTGAACTCCTGCAAATTCAGTAGTAGTAAAGTAAAATTTGAAATGGAAAATATGAGGCTGTTCAGAACGCACTGCGCCGCAGTAACGTCCTCGTATGCCCACGCCATGCCGTCTACATAATCTGCCTGAGTCTGTCGCCAGGTAATGCCTTACGAAAGCTGAATATTCACCCCTCGAGGTGCATCAAGAAAAAACTTGATCTAACTTGATCCATTCGATTTCCTCACGCTTCTCCTAGGATGTCATCGATCGCAAAAACTGGACAGAAATGAAAATGAACACCCCTGAGGCACACCACATTCAACCGAGAACGGGAACACAATTGGCATAGTTCTAGTGCATACAAGCCCGCTGCCAGAAGCAATCAGTTCAACCATTAGTCACTCCTGCGCGCTGTTCCTGGCCTATTTAAGGGTAGATTCTTAGCATATACAGGATTACTAGAGGAATACACAGATTGCGCGTATTTATCTAAACCCGCAACCATAAAAGGCTAACTACGTGCCGTTACGTGTTTCTGACTGAATTTTGCTTGGACTATATAAAAACCCACTTGAGGGTCGACACCATTCAGTAACTCCATTTCTCAAATAAACAGCTTCATAGTGCGGTCCAATCGACAGAATGGAAGGCCATGTGACTGGTTGGTCTCGGGAAGGTACCGCGTTGTTCAAGCAACTGCCGGAGTCAAGATTTGATCGATACATCCACGACCGGTGCGAAACTTGATCTGCCACTCGCGAAGCTGCCCTTCACGTGCGTGCCGTAACCTGTGAAGTATGACACCCAAGCAACTTCGACTCTATTGGAGTAAGGCCGACATCCCTATGGTTGGCACAGTCGTTACTTGAATCCTTATAGACTGAGGCAATTATAAATCCCCCCTCTGAATGCCAAACCTTGTAGAACAAAAACAAGCTATACTCCACCACTCTTAAACAGGGCAAAGGGAAGGTCGTTGGAGCCTGCCGCTCTGACATCCGAAGGCTTGGTTTTCTTTATGGACTTCTGCCTCAGTAGGTGTATCTGTCGAAACAGAGTGCCCGAATAGCTTTGTGTGAAGCTGACACTGGGGACTAGCTAAGATATAACGGGAAGTGCTCCGCCCAGCACTCGAGTCGCCGCTGCTGATTGTGAATTGGTGAACCATCAACTTCACGGGTCATTTCGCTCATACTTAATGGTTTCCTACCGCTGGCATCAATGAGACAGAAAAGCTTCCGGAGATTTATCATGGCACAGTACGCCACCTACTATGCACGTTGCGAACGCCAAATTTCGCAGACTTGCGTTCAGTGTACATCTTGTACTGAGCCACTTTTCGGTCTGCTCGTTCCCAGTCGAAGTTGACTGTTGTGCTTTAAGAAGACGAGCATAATCAGGACGAATCTATGCTATCACGAAACGACGTGACACACCGTTACTGATTAGACCGGCGACCAGTGACTGACGTTATTAGGCCGCGAAAAATCTAGCTATTTGGCTAGCGGATACTGGAAGACGAATGGGCGGGCTGTTTGAGACAGCTGATCGCATTTTGCGTTTGGCACGCTCGCTAAAGCAGGTAGGCAGCTTAAAGCAAGCTAATGTGCAGTCGGAGTCATGGAGGGTGCTCCAGTACAAATGGCAGTCTTTTATGCAGTTCCGTCATTTGTTGCTTACTGTGGTATGATCGATCTGGGTTCATTGCCGTCTCGAAGAAGACAAATGCCACTTGACGTACCGACGATTCGAGCGTCTGAAGCTCGTACTGGCGAGGAACAGGTGATGGTCAGAGCAGTGCCAAAAACCGTTTCTCCTTATCAGAACGGCAGAAACCTAGCCAGAAACGACTTATATGCACTTCGGTCGATGACAACCTACTCACCAGAATCACGAAGTTGGCTCAGTGCGCTCTTCGTAAGAGGTCGGGTTCTTAATTACATGCTTGCACATGAGCACAGTGGAAGGGGTACAGACTCCATAGCCACAAAGGTCCATTGCATTATCACGGATAACCCGCCTCCAGAGCGAAACTTGGTATGGAGAATCATGTAAGGTTCCAATAGGTCAGGCGTGATAACGAGCCGGACAACAGTGGAATGCGGCTTACCATCAAAAGTAACCAGTGATGGAGAGGATTCAAACCTTAGACCACCGAGGTGGCAATCAAACGCTCTGAACCACTAGACCACCACCGGTCGCGTTGCTTTCGGTAGAGATTATCTTTGATTGCATCTGGTTTACGACGGAGGGGTTTATGCACCGAAATGAACAAACTGCGTCTATCGGGACGGCGACTGTTCACTTTGCGAAAACCTCTGCGCATAAGCGACCGCCTACTGGGACCCAGTCTAACAGAATAGCAGCCCTCTTGCTGACAGACGCATCGACGCCAGAAACATCGAGCTGCGGCGCCAACGTCTCCGAAAATGCGTAGGTGAAACTCCATAGAGGGATTAGACGGGGGCAGAATCGAATGATGAAACTGAGGTCCCATCACGACGAGACTGCACCATGGCGTGGTGGGATAGCATGCGTGCCTCCGTGACCCATAGCGCTGCAAAGGATGGCTTTCTAAAGCCGAAGGTACAGATCAATGGGTAGAGCCCAGACGTATTCTTGTCTCCGAACCCGGCTTTGCCCAGAACCGAGCAAAACCTGGGTCTGGCCACTATGCTTTTGGAGAGGACGCTCCATCAAATAAACATGGACACCAGCAGTTTACGGGTCAAAAAACCACACTAGATGGACGTAGAAGTGAAGTGCCCGGAGTTCCTCTCTACGGTGGGAGAAGTCATCGCACTTCGTGGGGCAGCTAATGTCAGCCTGAGCCAGACAGCCTCAAACCAAGGGACGCTGCCCCGTCCACGTTCCGCTTGCCGCGCTGGGTGCATGGGGCTAAGGACTGGATCCCAAAAGCGTCTTTCCTGTGAAGACCTTCACTGATTTGCCCTCCTTTAGGTTAGGATCGATGCAAAATGTCCCGAGTAGTAACCCGGCTCTGAAGAAAGCAGTAGTGTTGAAGACACGAGTCAGATACTTTCTTAGTCCACGTTTCTCCCGCCTGTCTGTGTTCTACGCCCGCACAGTATGTCACAATTTCCACAGAATATACTCACGGGATGTGTTGTAGGCACGAGACTTATGTAGCGGAAAATCCACTTGCGTTTTTCACATCGAAAAGTCGAACAACGCGAGCCGGAACCGAACCGGCGACCTTCCGCAGAATACCGTCTCATTCACTCAACGGTGCAGCTGAACCCCTCCCAGGGAACAACTTCCGACCTACGATACGTCGATGATATCGTCTGGCCGAGCGATAATGTACTGGCAATGCTTATCATGATGAATTGAAATTCGAAGAGGAGCAAGCATGGTGACCATCGAGGGGAAAACAGCACGAAAATACCAACTAGCGCGCTTGACGTCGCAACATATGCCAGGTCTACAGCGCAGGGTCCCAGAAGTTTACGAATTCTATGTCTAGATAGGGAGACAAGGCGGAACATTACAACCCGCGGCAGCGAACTAATTAATACCATCTCTTGAAGCTCTTATCACCATAGTGCGGGCACATCCTCATTTTCTTAATGCTTGGGTCTCCCAGTGCGACTTCCAGAGGAAACGTTAAACGCCACAACCGGTGCGCCGTCAAAATGGACGAAGCCTAACCAAGAAAAAGTACCATCCACAGGAGCACCAGCTATATGTGAATGCATTCACGCATGCACACAGGCGTACACGCAATTCAGACGATTATTAGGCCCTGAATCAGTGAGCGCAAAAACAGGACAACTTCCATCCGGAGTACTGTCCGCCGCGACAACTAGCAAGAAGCAATACCATCTCATGCGTATTTCCTTTTCAGGGTTCAACCGTAAGTAAAACGCCTGCCTCCCGACTATACTGTATATATTAATAATATATACATATACATATGTAACTCTCTGTAAAATATACATACACCACCGACCACTTCTGCACCCCGCACGGTTAACAGGGTGTATTTAGATCAAAAATCTGAAGCCTAAGTCGCCTTCAGAACCTGTTCTGACCGGAGCATTAACCAGTACCTCGTCGGAAGCCACATTCCCCAACGCTGATCCCTGTTCTAATCTATTGTCCACCTAATTCCAGGAAGCTGATGTCACCCTTAAGATCACTGCTCTCGGCTTAGGTAAATGAAACTCGGGCACCTCCGAAGTTCTCATTTTCTTTCATTCACTCCAAGAAATGCCTTATGAAACCCCGACCAACCGCCTCCGTGAAGTAAGAACTCATTCGTTGGTAAATAAATACCGGCCCGGAGACGGCCAAGTTCGGATATATAAATCACGAGCAAAAACGATTGTAGATCAACACAACTAAACATTTATAAGCCCTAATTAGCTAGTATATTTCTCAATACCACAGGGCTGCTCGTTGTTTGTATGCTTGCTATAAAGACTACTACTACCTTGGACTGCTCCGCTTCCAGGCGGCGAACCTTAGATCCCCTTGCTAGCGTTCAGTTCGGTGCCACCATAAAACTTCAATACAAACTGCTCCCCACCAAACCCTTGGACTGCTACCGTCTCTTGGTAATCGTTTGAACTTCAGGCTCACTGCCCACTTCCCAGGTCCTTCTCGCGATTTAGTTAGTACCTAGTAATCCGGAGCACTAAAAATCCAAAAGCAGAACCAACACTTTCACACATTCCAGCGTCCAGGAGGAGTGACTCCATAAAAGAATGCGGAATCCAAGTCCTCGGTTGCATATACTACCTGGACTGAATGACCGCAGAAACAAGCCATCATTCCTTTCTGCTTCCAGCAGCAAAACAGCACATCATGCACCATACAAGGACCCACCTGGATTACAAATTTACCGAATGCACCTGGAACTTCGCGCAATACCCAGTTCAAGGATCATAAATCGCAAGCCTAAACTAGACCCGAGATCTGAGTCACGCGAGAAAAGTCGTGCGGCCGACGCAGTGCGCCCCCCGGATTCGATATTGAGCTCGTGTGTACATCAGCTTGAGCCGGTCATCTCCATTGTTACTAACTGACACTTCTTAAAGTTATTACTAACGGACCCTGAATTAAAACGTCACAAGCAACATCCAGAAAACCAACCTGTATCTCATGCCACGAAAATCCAACCAGGATGGTATCCTGCGTTGCCCACTGTGCCTTACAAAGCGACATCGTCAGAGTTGCAGCGCTGCTAGATCGTCAAACGCCTCATCGTTGCTGACCCGCAAGTTAGGCCACCCCGCAATCACTCGATCAAACCGACGGTGAGAAAAATCCATGCTTGGCAGAGGAAATATAACGGTGACAGGAGCTCCAGAAGCGCGCCTGAAGTCCATGCATTTAGTTATGGCCGTTTTTATTCAGCCCTGAGCGAAATTAACTGGTGTGTGCCGATCAAACGTGAATGAAAACTAGTTGTCTTCGGCACAGCGGCCCAACATCGTTAGAACATCACTAATACGGTCAATTGAGGAATGGGGCACTTACGAGAACGGAACAGTTGCTATAACAACTCATGACCACAGTCGAGGCAATCGAACTTGAGGGGTAGGCTTTCATCGGATTTAACTAGAAAGAAATAGCAGTGGAGCTGATTCAATCCTGTTCTAACTGGCACAAATACACGAATCACAGAAAGAGCTGACCCACATCACCCATTAACACCCCCGAAGCATAAGCGGTAACCAGGCGTATGTACCTAATACGCTGAATGTCAGACAAGAGCCGTTTGAAATCCAAAGGAGATTTATTAGACCACATCAGTCCTCATCTTCGTTATCGGTATCTTCAGTGTCAAAATTGAAGAACCGGAGCTCGTATGCATCCTTAGATTTGGCGACCACTCGAAGAAAATCACGCAATTTGTACCTCTTGAGGAACTTTTTCGTCAAGTACTTCAGATATCTAAAGGGCATAAAAAGACTGAGTAACACAAACCTCTTGGAGAAAGGGACAGTGGACGAGACTGTGATGGTATTATCATCACGCTCTACGTGCACATCTTTACCGAAGTTATTCAGCTTTCCGTGAACTTTGATTCGTTCCTTTAGGTAACTCTCCTGCAACACGAGAATTAATCATGCGACTAGGGAAGAGGGCCCTAATCTGGGCAAGTCAGACTCGCCGCACGGTGACCCATAGACTTACGAAGGATGGGAAGCTGACGATATCTTCGTCTATAACTCTGGGGGCGCAACCAATCGTGAACTTCAGTAGAAGCTTTTTCTTCCCGGCGACCTTCTGAATCTTCTTTTTGGCTGGCTAAATCGGATAAACGAGACCAGAGAAGTCATTACCTTAGAGACGACCATGCTGTACACGCGACGCGCCCTGGACAATAAGTGGCTGAGGGACGATGAGTGGAAAGTTAAAACAAACATATGGTCAACACATTAAAATCAGGAGAACATCGATTCACATCGATCATTTCCGCTTTTGAAGCAATTTTCAAACCTTTATTCTGTGAACCACAGATTTCTGGAAGTCAAACTGCAGTCTATGAGAATTGTTGGAAAGGCAAGACAATGGATAAGTAGTTTCTTAGCAGGGCGAACCTTTAGTGTTAAGGTGGGGGTGTTTCAAAACCGGAAGGTGTAACAAGTGGGGTGCCACAGGGATCGGTGCTCGGCCCTCTGCTCTTCCTCATCTTCATCAATGACCTAGCACGTGAGCTTACAAACCCCACCTTTATGTTTGCCGATGACGTCAAGATAGCTGGAGTAGATATAGAACTTGACGTGTTAGCAGAACAAAACTGGGCACGCAAATGGGACCTTCCACTAAACCTCACCAAGTGTCAATGCTTGACCACAAATACAGGGGCCAGCGGGAATGGTGTGGGTTCGTTGCAAGTGGTCTCGCAGGTCAAAGACTTGGGCGTTATAATGGACAACAGCTTTAAGCCGTCAAAGCATTGCACCTCAGCAGCCAATACGGCCAGGAGAGAACTCTTTCGAGTTAGATCCACTATGTCGTGTAGATATCCGGAGATTTTCGTTCCCATATATCAGGCCATAGTTAGGCCGCATATGGAGTACTGCGTGCAGGCCTGGGCACCGTACTACCAGAAAGATATCGACTGTCTGGAGAAAGTGCAAGGGCTAGCCACTAGAATGGTGGCTGTGCAAAGGGGGTTTAACTACACAGAGCGTCTCCTTGCCCTAGACCTGTTCTCGATGGAAAGACGGCGCATTCGCGGGGATTTGATAGAAAACCTTCAAGGTAATGAAAGGACTGTCAGGAATAACACGAGAAGACCTTTTCTCTCTGATCTCCGAGAGAGGCACAAGGGGGCATAGCCTTAGATTACAGAGGCAGCATTCGAGGCTCCAAATTAGGGCGAAGTACTTCTCAAATAGAGTGGCGCCCTATTGGAATAAGCTCCCGGAAGAGGTCATAAAAACCACAACAGTGAAGGCTTTTAAGAAAGCAGTAGACCTGTGTTGGGTGGCAGTATACCCCGAGTTATGTTAGGCAGCTTTTAGGGTCAGATGCAATTTACTTATTGTTTCCACCTTACTCTGCCAGGGCTGATACTACACAAAATTTCTGCCTTTCAGAAAAAGAAGATCACGCAGTGTTGGGAGCTACGGAAACGCGCCGACAACACAACTACCCGGCCACACCAAGTCCTGTGCAAACTGAACTGAACTGAACTGAATACTATAAACGGGTCTAAAGAATCTTGATTATCATCAGTATCTACTCATCCGTTCGCATGTGGAGGTATGGAGCTTTTGCCGATGTTAGACTTTGAACTGGCTCGGACAAAGCAGTCCATCTCGTAAGGTGTTCTTAACCTGCGAAAGCCAGCTGTAGAAACGAGATGGCACGGGGGTCAACTAGCGACAATTTTCTGTAGTTCCGGTTGCATGCAATCAGGCAGAGTGCGACGCAGGATATCAGGCACAGATAAGGGCAACCCCGTCGCTTTTCTGCTTACCCATAGTTCGGTACCAATAGAACGCTGGAGAAGCTAAGTCAGAAGGTCAGCTGGGCAAGGGTGTCCATGTGGTCCTAAGGGTTACTCTAAGACTCAGCGAGGCGACAGAGGAAATCCTTTCTACTTCGAAGCTATGACAGAAGTAACATAGACAAATAAAATGGGGTTTGGAGAGCAAACTAAGAGGACACTGAGCCAAACAAAGCTTCGTCAGAAGAAGGTTTAGAGGCCATCAAGATGGGACTACTCAGGTCCACAGGGGAGTTGGCACATCTGAGGGAGGTTAGCAGTGGAAATGGGCCCCACGGTGGAAGTCGAAAGTCCGTAAGGCCGCATAAATTTGTAAGCAAAGGAGGGCAGCCTAGAACTTAAATAACTCAACTGGAGTGAAATAGTCCTCAGATGGCCTGGGACAGATCTCAAGTGAACGAAAGAGTTGTAGGTACCTGTTCATTTCCGACTTTTTCCAGGATTTTCAACATCCCTTGGTGCGACACTCCTTTGTTGTACCGACGTTTTAATGTAAAACACACACACACCTTTTGGTCATCATCACCGCGCAATACAAAAAGGCTGCAAATAAATGCTTCATTCTGGCACGGTCTCGTCTTCTGGCTTGGAGTGTCTTGGAATTATATCGGTCGGAACTAACTGTGTGAAACAAACATTTTAGAAGCTTCAACGGCGTCTCTTGGCACTTCGCTCAATACCATCCTGTTCTGTCCAACGGATGGCTGTCAGACCGAACTGAACAGAAGACATTGGCGGATATTGACTCTTCGGCACTCACCTTCTGATCACAAGAACATTGAACAACTCTGAGATTGAGTCACACCTTTTGTTTCATTTTAATTCCTAATGTACATACCCATTTGGCCTTTTATCACCGCACGCTCCTCCGCCAATCTCAGTTTGCTAGTGTCGTCTTAGATATTGTTGACATAAATTTAGTGTACCACATAGACAGAGAAGTACGCCACAGAGTTGATAAAAATTGATTTGAGCAAACGTTAGCGGCATCGGTCTGCAAAAACACTCAGCTGTTCTACGCATACTTCCAATGCCAAAAGCATATGAAAGTACAGCGAATTTTGAGGGAGCACAAGGCGGCTACCTCTGAGCAACAAAGACAAGGCTGAAATGCCGCTGTCATTTTTCAAGAGCTTGTATTAACCAGCAAGTAATGTAGAACAACGAACGGAGGAAACGCAAGTGTCTCCAAAGCCCGAACATAGGACAGAAGAAGAAGTGCGCCCGGAGATGCTTCTTGTGAATGGAACCAGAGCCGCAAGACTGCGTGAAATTCACTCAACCATCACCCCGCCTCTGGCCGAAGTCCTGAAGGCGCAGGTGAGGCTGCTGTGTGCAACATCACTCAGAGAGGAACGTGTGCTGGGAGACCGAAGGAAGGCGAATGTGGTGAGCATGTGCAAGACGGCACTCCGACAAAAGGCTGAAAGTTACCTGGGGCTGTGTGTAAGTGCCATGGCCGATTAGTTAGGAAACAGATCCCTGGGCACTTGGTCCAATATAAACTCGCATTAAGTGCGCAGCATGGTTCGTGGAAGGACGGCCTTGTTTAACGAAGCTGGTGCTGTTCCCTGATGGGGTGAACGAGAGCCTGGACCAAGGGCCGTTGTTTGAGAGCAGTTACATGGGCTTCAGCAAGGCGTCTGATACCGTAGACCACAGGTTCGTAGAAGCCAGACCGCAGCCTGTGGGAACCGTTGGGAAGATAAGGTAGCCGGTAAATAGCATTCTAAAAAAGCCAACTTCTAATGCTAAAATGAGCAATTACATCTCCAGTTCGGAATATAAAATGGGCGGAGTGCCCCAAGGTTCAGTGTTCGGCCCTCTACTGCTCCTCACCATCTGCATGCAAACTTACTAGCCGATCTCCATGCGTGCCGATGACCTCCAGGTAGCTGGAATATATATGGGCCTGGATGTGTTAGCCGAACGGAACTGGCGGCGTAAAATGAACCTTTCGCTGAACCTCACCAAGAGCCAACGCACGACCATAAGTACGGTGGTGAGAAGGAAGGATGTGAAGTCGTTGCGAATGTTCTTACAGGGCGGAGGCTTGATCGTAATACTAGACAACGGTCCCAAGCCATTGAAGCAGTGAAACACAGCAACGAAAGTGGCCAGGAGGGAATTATTTCGAGCTAGATCAACCGTGTCGTGTCGAGGGCCGCGGATATAAGTCCCGATGTATCAAGCCATAGATCTACCTCACTTGGAGCACTGCTTGAAAGCCTCGTAACCGTGTCAAGAGGATCGTTAAGAACCGATACTGGAAACCCTTCCAAATGTTCTACATGCTTTGTGAATTTGACTACATTTGACATTACCTTGAAAAGCTCGTCCTACACCACACTTTCGCCCGTTTGTTTGTTCATGTGAGACATTTGAATTTGGCCCTCAACCGTTTCTGACCGTCATGCTTGAGCCACGGGGCTTTGAACCTTTGGGTTTTATTGTGTAGTCTATTTGGCCGCATACTTGAGGTTTGTACATATTTGTACCCTTTTGTGAATTTCAGTTTAGCACCGTAGAAACTACGAATCAATCTTGTTCTGCTTTTGGGATTCGTTTCAATTGGCTACGCGTTGCTCGATCTGTGAGAATTGACTTACAGCACTCAAGTGGAGCCTGAACGAAAAACTCATTGGAAGTGCCCAGACGAGGAAGCAAGGACTTTGTGAGACAACAGGAATCAACCCAGGAAGTCTCTGGGAATGGTCTGGGTGTTATTGATCCTCTAAATGGGGCCATGTTTACTAGAGCTGTCAGTGCCAGGACATATATTTCTAACCGCGATGAGTTTGCCGATATTATTACTTAAGGAATGAGAGTGATGGAATTAGAGAACAGGCTGCGGTTAGCCACAATGGAAGCAGAGCCTCCTAAAAAAGGAACTGGTCTCAGGCTGGCGCGAACGGAACCAACATGGGCTCAAATTTTAGGGAACGACTGTAACCGAATCCAGTCTTTGGCTAACATTCACACGATAAGTCGAGAGCCCGAGGGGCCAACTGAATGCAGGCTACGCAGCTCACTGCATCGTCTACCAGATTTTCCGATCCTTCATGGGATGGGTGTACCCGATCAGTCGTCCGCAGAAAAAAGGATTGGCTCATGCTTTATGTGTTTAAATAAATCTCATCGGGCCTCTGAATGCAGCCTAGGAGTGAAATGCGACCAGGAGGGGTGCTCGGGTGATCATCACCTGTTACTAAATAGCCCTCTTAACAATAGACCTATTCAGCCGGATGAACCCAGGATTGTCTGTTCAACGGGACATGGTGATTTCAAACCGGCAAGATCAGGCATCGTACCTGTCGGCATCGTGACACCTAGGGGATTGAGGAGGGTCAATGCATTTTTGGACACGGGGTCGGATGTTTCGCTGATTGCGCGAGCTTGTGGGCGAGCCTACCTTTCCCACTGCCAGCACGATTGCAGGGGGTCATGTTAGCAATTCTATTGGGCTGACCCTGCAGTTTACATGTTTAACTGATGGGGGGACCGTAGAAATTCGGGAAGCGTTTGCGATAGACAGCTTGCCAATGAGACCGGTCGACCATATTAGATCAGTCGCTAAGAGATGGCACCACTTCAAAGACGTAGTATTCGGAGAAGTGTCTGGGCCCAACTTCGATATGATAATTGGATGCAATATACCGGAGGCTCATTGGGTGCTTAAACAGAGCATAAGCAATCGAAAAGAATCATTCGCTGCGCGAACGGTACTTGGCCGGACACTTCTCGGACCCCTGATGAACGAAGTTCAACAATCGGCATCAGTAGATTGTTCAGCGGTTGCTGAGAGAAGTGCCCTTATAAAACACAACACACTTTTCGATATTTAATCCAACGGCCCATCTCACGAAAGTGAAGTTTACGCAGGAGAATATCAGCATGCGCCTTCATTGGTGAATTCAAAGACAGAACGTCACGATGGGCAACACGAAGTTTCTCTACCCAAGTGGCCACCGTCAAACCATCCTCCCTTCGATGCCCTTATGCCTTTTTCTGGAAATGAAGAGGTCATCTCAACTTATGCATCTTAGACACTTACTCCTCTATTTATACAGCCACTTCAATACTTCGGAAGATCCTATCGAGTCCCCGCTAGTGGGCCACTTATTCATAAAAAAAACTCATGAGCCTAGAGGCTCTTTGCGTGGATAACTCCCATTTGCCAAGTCAGTATTCTGTTAGAAAAACCTTGAACACTCTCAAGACAGCACATCATATATGTTGGTCAGTTCTCGCAAATCGAGCAACGCGTAGCCAATTGAAACGAATCCCAAAAGCAGAACAAGATTGATTCGTAGTTTCTACGGTGCTAAACTGAAATTCACAAAAGGGTACAAATATGTACAAACCTCAAGTATGCGGCCAAATAGACTACACAATAAAACCCAAAGGTTCAAAGCCCCGTGGCTCAAGCATGACGGTCAGAAACGGTTGAGGGCCAAATTCAAATGTCTCACATGGATAAACAAACGGGCGAAAGTGTGGTGTAGGACGAGCTTTTCAAGGTAATGTCAAATGTAGTCAAATTCACAAAGCATGTAGAACATTTGGATGGATTTCCATTATTTGTTGCTAACACTGCCGGCCAAAATCCTTCCGCGAAAATAGCTATCCGAGTTTTAGGATGGGGTCATGATTCTCACTGTAACTACCTACAACTTATTGTGAGTGCCTGTGTCTACTAACTTTTTGTGTTAGCTGCGCGTAAAACAGGTCTCTGCCGTAGTCATCATTTGCACAATCAATAAGGAATCAATTCCAAATTCCGCGGAAAAATCTTGAGATTGGCATATTCATCAGAAGACCTACACACACAGTTAGATGCACGATCAAAATGAATGCATTCCAGAGCAAAAAAATTCGCTGCACGAGCCTAGTCTACGTTTCTCAAGCAGTAAGCTATTGCAGGAACTGGTTAAACTAAGCTTGTTTACAGACATGGGCGCAGAAGTCGAATGTAGATGCAGCGCTCCAGTGACAATGAGATTTTGCGTAATATTGAAGGGTCGAGAAACAGTGGAACTACATGAAATTAACACATCAAATTTTCCGAAAGAACTGGAAACCGGTTATGGGTTATAAGTCAGCTTCGAAAACAAGTGTACGACGGACAGTGTTGAAACGCACATGAACACGGGAATTGATCAAATACTGACACCTACCAGAGTACTTCAGAGTTTTTCTGTGTACAAGATGGGTGACAAACAATACTGCATAAGGTGTGGATGAATGTTCTTCTTCGAAGGCACGAGTAGTTTCACAATGTGCTTGCAAATAATAAGCCTCACTGGAACTGTTTGAGTGAAATATTGGTGGATTTTTTCCTATCACCCCTGTGCACGCTGGACAAAGAATGGGATTCAGTACATTTTGCAATTGTCCAGGGAAAATGGGTCGAGTTGAGTAGTTGTAGAGCATGAAATGGAATAAAATGCTGAACAACTCGGCGCGAGGCGGTCTGCTGACTATTTTGTCCCTTGTATGTAGCTTCCCGCTGGAATCATCAACATTTTCATCGCTTTTTCCTGCTACGAGTGGATTAACTCTGATTTTTCGGACACACTCTTCGTTTCTTCCGTTTCCTGTTATGTAACACAATTGTAGGATCTGTCCAATGTGCAAAGCCTAGTTCGATGGTGGTACAGTTCTCTTTTAGCACTGTTGCTACCTCACCACCCTAAAAAATGCAGTCTGTTTGAGTCCACTTGTGGGTACTGATTTCAACTCAGTGACTTTTGCTTTGGCAAAGGGTACATTGTTTCGCCACTGCCCATGCGGTTCCAGCCAGGTAACATAAAATGCCACTAGATCGGCTAATTCCAAGCTGCTTTGCTTGAACTGCCAGTGTTCAATTTTAATTTGGGCTTCGAAAAATGTCCTTGGTTGAGATACTTCAAAAAACTCCGGGCAACTTCTCCTTTCTTGACTGGCGGTTTGATGTTGGTCACTTGGGTAGAGAAACTTCGTGTTGCCCATCGTGACGTTTTGTCCTTGAATTCACCAATGAAGGCCCCAGCTGTAACGAAAGTTTGAGCAATGCGTAGCCAAATTCGCAACGGATCCCGAAATCAAAAGGCAATTATCCGTGATATTCTACGATACTAGTTTATTACATGAACAATGACATAAAAATATACAAACCTCAATACTGAGATCACAACGACTCAACAACGAGAAACCGAATAGCAGCGTGTGAGCAAACAGCACGTGCGTCACGCAGGTCCTGAACAAGGGTGTGCCAAAATAGCGCTCTTGGCGCGAACAAACAACAATTGGTCCAGAAAAACAACCAGTTCGTGAAGACAAGTCAATAGTGTATGGAAATGAGTGATGTTAGGAAAAACACTGAATCGCGAGGGAAAAGGGGGATTTTCCACGACAGGTTGTTACGCCAACTGATCTTCTCTTGAGTAAACATCACTTTCGTGAGATGGGCCGTTGGATTAAATATCGAAAAGTGTGTTGTGTTTTATAAGGGCACTTCTCTCAGCAACCGCTGAACAATCTACTGATGCCGATTGTTGAACTTCGTTCATCAGGGGTCCGAGAAGTGTCCGGCCAAGTACCGTTCGCGCAGCGAATGATTCTTTTCGATTGCTTATGCTCTGTTTAAGCACCCAATGAGCCTCCGGTATATTGCATCCAATTATCATATCGAAGTTGGGCCCAGACACTTCTCCGAATACTACGTCTTTGAAGTGGTGCCATCTCTTAGCGACTGATCTAATATGGTCGACCGGTCTCATTGGCAAGCTGTCTATCGCAAACGCTTCCCGAATTTCTACGGTCCCCCCATCAGTTAAACATGTAAACTGCAGGGTCAGCCCAATAGAATTGCTAACATGACCCCCTGCAATCGTGCTGGCAGTGGGAAAGGTAGGCTCGCCCACAAGCTCGCGCAATCAGCGAAACATCCGACCCCGTGTCCAAAAATGCATTGACCCTCCTCAATCCCCTAGGTGTCACGATGCCGACAGGTACGATGCCTGATCTTGCCGGTTTGAAATCACCATGTCCCGTTGAACAGACAATCCTGGGTTCATCCGGCTGAATAGGTCTATTGTTAAGAGGGCTATTTAGTAACAGGTGATGATCACCCGAGCACCCCTCCTGGTCGCATTTCACTCCTAGGCTGCATTCAGAGGCCCGATGAGATTTATTTAAACACATAAAGCATGAGCCAATCCTTTTTTCTGCGGACGACTGATCGGGTACACCCATCCCATGAAGGATCGGAAAATCTGGTAGACGATGCAGTGAGCTGCGTAGCCTGCATTCAGTTGGCCCCTCGGGCTCTCGACTTATCGTGTGAATGTTAGCCAAAGACTGGATTCGGTTACAGTCGTTCCCTAAAATTTGAGCCCATGTTGGTTCCGTTCGCGCCAGCCTGAGACCAGTTCCTTTTTTAGGAGGCTCTGCTTCCATTGTGGCTAACCGCAGCCTGTTCTCTAATTCCATCACTCTCATTCCTTAAGTAATAATATCGGCAAACTCATCGCGGTTAGAAATATATGTCCTGGCACTGACAGCTCTAGTAAACATGGCCCCATTTAGAGGATCAATAACACCCAGACCATTCCCAGAGACTTCCTGGATTGATTCCTGTTGTCTCACAAAGTCCTTGCTTCCTCGTCTGGGCACTTCCAATGAGTTTTTCGTTCAGGCTCCACTTGAGTGCTGTAAGTCAATTCTCACAGATCGAGCAACGCGTAGCCAATTGAAACGAATCCCAAAAGCAGAACAAGATTGATTCGTAGTTTCTACGGTGCTAAACTGAAATTCACAAAAGGGTACAAATATGTACAAACCTCAAGTATGCGGCCAAATAGACTACACAATAAAACCCAAAGGTTCAAAGCCCCGTGGCTCAAGCATGACGGTCAGAAACGGTTGAGGGCCAAATTCAAATGTCTCACATGAACAAACAAACGGGCGAAAGTGTGGTGTAGGACGAGCTTTTCAAGGTAATGTCAAATGTAGTCAAATTCACAAAGCATGTAGAACATTTGGAAGGGTTTCCAGTATCGGTTCTTAACGATCCTCTTGACACGGTTACGAGGCTTTCAAGCAGTGCTCCAAGTGAGGTAGATCTATGGCTTGATACATCGGGACTTATATCCGCGGCCCTCGACACGACACGGTTGATCTAGCTCGAAATAATTCCCTCCTGGCCACTTTCGTTGCTGTGTTTCACTGCTTCAATGGCTTGGGACCGTTGTCTAGTATTACGATCAAGCCTCCGCCCTGTAAGAACATTCGCAACGACTTCACATCCTTCCTTCTCACCACCGTACTTGTGGTCGTGCGTTGGCTCTTGGTGAGGTTCAGCGAAAGGTTCATTTTACGCCGCCAGTTCCGTTCGGCTAACACATCCAGGCCCATATATATTCCAGCTACCTGGAGGTCATCGGCACGCATGGAGATCGGCTAGTAAGTTTGCATGCAGATGGTGAGGAGCAGTAGAGGGCCGAACACTGAACCTTGGGGCACTCCGCCCATTTTATATTCCGAACTGGAGATGTAATTGCTCATTTTAGCATTAGAAGTTGGCTTTTTTAGAATGCTATTTACCGGCTACCTTATCTTCCCAACGGTTCCCACAGGCTGCGGTCTGGCTTCTAGGAACCTGTGGTCTACGGAATGGCACTTACACACAGCCCCAGGTAACTTTCAGCCTTTTGTCGGAGTGCCGTCTTGCACATGCTCACCACATTCGCCTTCCTTCGGTCTCCCAGCACACGTTCCTCTCTGAGTGATGTTGCACACAGCAGCCTCACCTGCGCCTTCAGGACTTCGGCCAGAGGCGGGGTGATGGTTGAGTGAATTTCACGCAGTCTTGCGGCTCTGGTTCCATTCACAAGAAGCATCTCCGGGCGCACTTCTTCTTCTGTCCTATGTTCGGGCTTTGGAGACACTTGCGTTTCCTCCGTTCGTTGTTCTACATTACTTGCTGGTTAATACAAGCTCTTGAAAAATGACAGCGGCATTTCAGCCTTGTCTTTGTTGCTCAGAGGTAGCCGCCTTGTGCTCCCTCAAAATTCGCTGTACTTTCATATGCTTTTGGCATTGGAAGTATGCGTAGAACAGCTTAGCGTTTTTGCAGATTAATGCAGCTAACGTTTGCCTTCCAGTAAAGAAAAAAACATCATGCAGTGTCGGGAGCCTCGGAACAGTGCCGAAAACACAAGTATCTGGATCCTTGATTGGTTCTATACACTTCTGTGCTAACTGAAATTAGTCGAACTGAACTGAATTTCGTTCTTTCCAAATGTGTTTGGGAAATCTCCCTGTAAAAGAGTGGTCAAAGTCCACCGGTCGGCACCAGATCATGTGTGGAAAGGAGGACTCTGTGTCAACGATATACTACCCATTTCCTCTTCGAAATCACTGTCTTTCACCACATGTGGAGGTTGTCAATTTCTGGGGTTAGTGGGCGTACTCGGTAAATTGTGGACTGGCAGAAGACTGGTAGAATGGATCTTTATCTACTTAATTTTGATACCTGCAAACCCCGTAAGATTTCTGAAATGGGGGTACAGCCTAGTTCACTTCTCACGTGATGCGGCCAATGCAGATAACATATTCACTTCTGGTTGGTTCATGCCAAGAGACCTGTGGCTCGACCAAATCAGGTCTGTATCCTTGAGCTAGGTATCACCAATTTCCCACCGTTCTTTACATTTCGTTGGTATCCTAGGTTTAGAGGTTGTGGCTTCATAGTCGTGAAATTTCGGTGGATTCCGAAACAAGCGAAAAATTATGATTGTGAGTAAGATGAGAGCCAAAGCAAAGCTGGAATATGCACTGATCTCAGGCGAGCAAACCAATGTCTGACCTAACAAGCAAGTGAGATAAAATGGGATAGTATAGCTCAAGGTTGGATGGAGCAAGGAGAAGCTAAATGCCAGTGGTTAGATGCAAAATGTGGCTGGTGAAAGAACCCCTGGTCAAGAAGAAAAGATAAGTAAAATTGCCAGTGGCTGGGTGTTGAGCTTTCGTGAAAATACCACCGACCATGCTCAATGCAAGCTAGCGTTATACTGTGTGACATTACAAGATGGTATCACCTCCTTCTCAGGTTTGTTCCCCGAGTGCATTAATCTAAGTGGGAAGTTTTTCCGAAAGCATATGGATTCCCATTGCCTCAGTTTTATTTTTTGTCCTCTTGAACTGATTTTCACAGTGTTGAACGAAAAGCTTTCGCTTATGGTATCCTTTCCAGAAAAATGGAAGACTCAATTAGGTTCTCTCCGGTCCATTTTCACCCGAGCGTCAACAGTCCTAGAGCCTGCAGCCTATGGACCTGAGGCAAAATCTTAGAGTCTATAATACCACTGTGTGGCCATCCATTGCGGCTATTTCTGAGCATTTATTTTGCCAATGTAGTGACTGTGCATTCATCTCCAGCCACTCGGTGTATAAACCTCGTTTTGCCATTCCAATCCTAGATGCTCTTGGTTCGGCCTCCAGTGTGACACTCTAATGTGAGCCCCTTTGATCGTTTCTCCCTCCGTGCTCCTTGTTCTTCAGGCCTGCGTAAGCACCCCTGTGGCCCGACGTTTTGGTTTTCTGACCGCTAGTGAATCGTCATTTAGCTCATGAGCGTAGCTACCAGAAGCATCCGCGGGCATTTCTCTTGTTTAGCCCTGCGCTCCAAGCTGACCAATGTGGGGGCCTCTGTCTCTAAAAACACACCAAGTTTGACCGAGCTTTTCCTGATATGCCACAATCAGGGCCAGGAGGTCTCATTTGTAAAGCAAACTTCTAAACCGGAAGAGGGCCCAAAGAGCCCTGCTGGTTGCCGCAGAATCTGGGTTGATGGTGGAAACGATTGGTTGAGCTCGAGCCCACGGGTCGCTGCCTGTTTCCGGGCGACGCGGGGCTCATCGAAATCTTGTAACTGTTCCCAAGGTCGGGGTATCTCCCCCTGAGGATCTAATGCAGCTTAGAAACCCCAACAATGCCTGATGACCAGTAAAAATCCGAAGTCGATTTCCAATCAGATGGTGTAGAAACTTTTATTAAACCAAGGCCAATACCACTTTCTGGTTGGGCTATAATTGTTATGGCCTGTAAGCAAAGTCTTGCTTCCTTGAGCTGCGGTTAGCACTATCTCGTCTCGACGGACCCGTGGCAACAGGGTGCCCGTGGTCTCATAATTTGCCTCTGGGTCCAGAAAGTATTTGCTAGCTCCCGTGAAAAGTTCTGACAGGGGAGCTTTGTGCGGCTTTTACTGGGGCATCGTAAAACGTTTGTGTTTCACGTATCCAAAGGTTGATTGGATTCTCGGTTTTTTAACCCCCTATAGTTTTAATGGTTGAAATTGCTTCAAGCTATTTCAAAACTTTAGTTACTCGTTTTCTGTTTCTTTCGTTCACTTCCGCTGCTGTACTTTCATTGAGATCAGCCTGAGAAAGACTGTTGCCAAGTGCGTGCAGCAAAAGTTGTCTTGTTCAGATAATAGCAGCGGTTTACCTCGGAAAGGCCCCAGGCATCCCGCAGCCCTTTGTCGAATGGTAAAAGCATTGGCGAAGTCTAGTTCTTCAAAAGGAGTAAAAAAATATGTGCGCTTGATGAGGTGAAGAAGTTTCAAGTTGAAACAATTATGGTAGCACCCGGCATGGTTAAACTCAAGGTCAAGTGGACCAGCCGATCGAAAAAACGGGCTGGTCGAAAAGGAAGAACTTTTACAAAGATCTTACCAAAAAAGACTGCTGTATTTGAAAAATGGGATAATCCTAAGGGTGGTGTAAAGAAATACTGGCGATTTGCCATATATGAGAAGGATTTGCTTTGACATTCAGACGTTAAACAGGAATGTAATATCGAGTAAAGAATAAAATAACTCAGTCGATGAGCATAACCCTGAGGTTGGGTGGCCGGATATTGACGGAGCCGCTGGTGTGTCAAACGGTCAACATATCTGAAGCGAAATTGTCAGAGAGACTAGTGGGGATCAAAAGGTGAGGTCCACCGGCCTAATTGCACAAGAACATTGTTGCGGATGTTTTGTATGCCCGAGTTGAGCAGGCCAAAGTGGTGGATCTGACCGCTCCGCGCACCGGTGTGGTAAATACGAGCTGGTTACGGTAATGTTAGTGGTTTATTTCGCGTACTTAAACAGGATGCATGAGGTGAAGCATGGTCAGAGAGTACGGGTCATGTGCAGATGCAGAAGCGAACAGAGGTATGTCATGAGTTTATATAACAGAGGAATAAGAGGAGCCAAATTAGATTATGCCATAATTTGTGGTAAAGTCGACATTCACCTAGCCAAATTGAGTGTCAGAGTCAGTAGAGCAAAAGAGCATGAGATAGAGATGAAATGACTGAAATGTTGAATAATGCACAAAGGCGACGAAAATATTAGAAATGACCAACGGATCCAACGAGACGAGCAGAATTCGTGATTATAAATTGATTTCAAGATGAAGGCAGCCAATCTCGTGTCAATCTCGGAACTGGTAAAAAATACGCTGTAAGACGAGTCTAATTTCTTCCGCCAGTAGGACTAAGGGCTGTTCTCTCTGTTGGAAAAGCCGTAGAGTGATCATTGCTGGAATTAAGACTGGGCTTTGCGGAAGGACCTATTGAAGCTGAACTGTTGGTCAAAAGGTGCAGCGCTTATGTATGCTGATCACTCCGGATGGTGCCAGTGAACAGCAGCTTTGATGTCTCTTAAAAATGCTCGCCATTGTGCCTTAGTAGAATGACGATAAAGAAGAGGAGATCATTTGCTTTGTATGTTCAGTGTACTTTTCCCACCGAAATGACTAGAAGGTTGTATGCCAAGAAGCAGAAACCAAGTGTGCCTCGTAGGCGCAGAGGAAAGCCATAAAGGTACACCCCTGGGAGGTTTCGGGAATTGATAAGCAAGATAAACCTAGTGATCCATTTGCAAAGTCCGTCCGTAGTTATGTTGGCGCGACCACGTAGCCACAGACCGAGTAGTCCAGGAGCGAACATTTAAACGGTGAGGGATCCTAGAGAGCCAGGCCACTTAAGAAGCAATGGAGTGATAGGCGGATTTCAATCCGTCAGCCAGGGTTATCGGCCAGGTTATTTGTAGGTGTCTTCTCCGACGCATTAAAAGGTACCGAGGGAAAGATGCGCATGTTTATAGGTCTGGAAGTCACAATAACCAAAGGAACACGGTCTGGGGTGCTCTTAGATGATAATCACAGGCCAACGGTGGAAAACCTGCCTATTGGTCGGAACCCCGGAACTAGTTCGGAGTTGATGGGAAGACTGAAATATTGACGAACACTCAGTATGGATAATGAGGACTTGGAATTGAGTGTTGGCCCTCGAACTGAGGGTCTGGGTCGAAATGCTGGGGCGAGACAAAGAAAGAGGGATGGAGCAATTTTGCAGAGAGTAAGATAAATTCACTATGGTGATTATAGACAGGAGAAGGAGCTAGAACACATGGATGAAAAATTTACTCAGGTCAGCTTCAGTGGCGATAATCATCACGTGGGTCACAAATGTGCTGATGGGGACGACGCATGAAGTGAGTGGTGTGCGCAGTAGAGAAGTCGCCGCCCAGGAAATATCTTACCTATCTATCTGAAAGTATAGGTCACCCTCATAGGCTTGTTTAACAGAGTTGCATCTGCAGATGGGTTGCAGCGCTTTGATGATATGGAGACATTTTGTGAGGACGATTTTTGACGTGTCAAGTATCTGGCTTGCCCGAACGTCACCGGACATTCCTTCTCATGCCCGGGAATAAATAGCTGTTGAGAGTCTTGCGCCTGAATATGTTCTTGAGTAAGGAACCTCAGTAACAAGAATTCTGTGTCGCAGGGGCATGGCTTATCTCGAGCGAGGCACAAGTTTGTGTTGGACTTATGTACCTGGGAATGTAAGACACTGAATAAAAAATAAAGGTGGAGCTTCACCTATCGTAGCCACAGGGCTCATGTTTTAGCAGTTCATATCCTTCCGTTATTTCAGGGGAAACCACGAGCCTGTCAAGTGCTTATTGAAAGATGGCAGAATGCCTCCAATTGAGAGTCGTCAGATTTACATATGTGAGTGTTCACCGGCTGGCAGTACATAACATGCGGTCTAGCATGGGACTCAAAGATCGGGAGCTGACTGTTTTGTGTTCTTATTGTCCTTATTGTTGGTAGGCACTTGGCGGAGCGTAGTGTTTCCTGTCTGCTTCCTCGGGATCCGCAGATACCCCACCGTAGTGCCAATCATATATCCTCCACACCTATAAAACAAACCTACCATTTGGGTTCTTAGTGTTTTCCGGCTGCCTCCTCCCGTAGCCCCGCACTCAATAACCCCAATGCACCTCTTCAGCTTTAGTAACCCAGAACGATAAGATTTCCCGGTACATCGACGAATCGGTATCCAAGACCCAGGCCTAATGGTGCAAGCGTAGTTATCCCTTACGAACACCGACTTACAATACCTATGGCCTTCAACCTTACTAAAACCACAGTGCCTCATTTCCATTTTCCGCACACTTGTCTGTAGTTTTGCTCACGCCGAACCCAACTGGAACACCTCCCAGACTGCATTCTTCTATTTTTTGAATTTCAGAAAGACCGGTCACCGTGTTGCTTGGCTGTGGTATATCGCACCGAAAGCTTACCTCCTTCTCTGCCCGCCTACAACCACGCCCATGGGTGGCCTCCGCGAAAGCTATCTGTTGCCAGGTTTTACCCACGCGAAGTCCTGATACTGCTGAATATGCCCCGCTGAGGTGTACTGGGAACTCCCTACCACAAGACTCTCCTACTGTCGGAGCCATTTAAACCAACATGCAAGGTTTCCCAACTAAATAACAAACGGTCCAGATTCGGCGGTGACCTCTTCCTTCCCACGACGGAATAGTGAACACAAACCGCAGCCCACCCTAGCTCAAAACCGTCCGACACGGACAAAGAAAGGCCACTGGAATCTCAAGAAAACAATACATTTGTCACTTTGTCAGAGTAGCATGGTCTACTGGAAAGGTTTTCACTCATCTCTTTTGCTTTATTTTTTCCTCGTGGACAAAATGTTCCGCATGCTGGCTGCCCCTTCTTGGAACTCCATCTTTCTTCCACCATCTGCGAGCTCCCGACGTAAGTTGCTACTTACTACTTCCTATAAAAATTAACTCAACCCTTCCGGAAATACTATTCATTTTCACACCCACAGACACATGAAAATTTGCATTCGTCTGCGCACTTTTGTGAAATTCCTATCTGCCTCCTTGCATCATCTCCAAATACCTTCGTAAGTGAACTCGAGTATGCGTAGCTGACCAATATCTTGCATCATCCTTGTGAACATTGTTTTTTCTGCTTCCCTAGACAGTGTCCGTCTCACATCTGGCCGATTCTTCACCAGGCCCCAGCAGACGAGAAAAGGAATCATACCCACCGTGTATTTCGTTGTCATTTTACCTCATTTAAACTCTCCGTAGCCTCTTTCCTCTGTTGCTGTAACGTGCCACTCTCTCCCTAAAATTTGTGAATTTTTTCATGTTCTCGAGCGACACGGTAGACCCTGATTATGCTTCCATGCATGAATCTCGACCACCGTCAAGAAGTCTACCATAATAATAATTATTATTATTAATTTTGGAGGGTAAAGGAGCCGGAATATTGAAGGCCCAGAGCACTCACTAGTGCACTTGTGGTGAAGTAAGATCCATTTAAGGTGGAGTATTTGAGAGTAATATCGCTTTTGTGGGCAAGTGTGGCACCCTTAGCAGTGGAGGAACTTACTCTCCGGGTAATACACAATATTTCAGGAGAGTTCTGATATTCTGAACCTTTGGTGGGGATGTGATCCGGTGTTTAGGGTTCAAAAGAATCAAAAACGGTGAGATTATCAGGGGACAGAGATTATGTGCCGTGAGGTTTTACTTTCATTACACCCTTGACGTAAAACAAAGGGGAAGATGGACCTAAACACGACCATGCCTAACACCTCTAGTAACTGGCTGGGGTGACGGGAGTTGCCCTTCAGTGTTCACTGTTTACCACTTTACGCCCAGACAAGATGGCAACCAAGTTAGGAGTGCATTAGCTCTGCTGTGAGCTTTGACCTCAGCTCACAGACGAGCTTAAGACCCGCGGTCAAAGGCCTCCACCGTGTAAAAAGAAGATAGACACGAGTTCCCGGCCAAGGTAAGCTGACTTTGCAATGAGGTTAGAGAAGTCGAGTTGGCAGGTATGATACGACCTGGACTTCGAGAAACCATACTGACTTCCCTTCACCAATCTGCGGGTGAGAATGAAAGGGGCTATTTCGTCTTTCACCACATCTTCCGCAGGCCGAGACAAAATGGGAGCCAGGCTCGTGAGTGGGGCTGGTTACCGGGGTCATGCAGGGTTCCTTTTTATGAAGGAAGATAATAGCGTACTTTCTTTGCCGGGATCGAAGATGCTTTTGCTATCAAGAGTTTTAATAAGTCTGACAAAGTTATCCCCATGTTCAGACCACTAAGGCAAAGCACAACCGAGCCCGGAGAGAACCGGGGGATGGATGGTATTTACCAGCTCTCAGCTTTCGCCAGCTGAGAATACTGTGACTGACAAGATATTCTTAGGCGACGGGGTAGGACCTGAGGTTGGAATATAGTGGTTCATTTTGGGAGTAGAAGCAAAGAAATTATTGAATTACTCAGCGATTGACTGCGGTGAACTAACGTAAATATTCCCGGATAAGATCACGTAATAATATTGGTCGCAAATCAAGGGCTGCAAGTTTCAAATATACCAAGGAAATGAGTTATTTGATCTGGTTCGTCCTCTTTTTAATCTCGTTATAATTTTCGAATAGTAACTGGCGCGTGTGGTGGCTGAGGCAGAGAAATTTGAACAGGTCTTTGGTCGGTTTTTAGACTTGCTGCAGCCTCTCAAGTTTACTGCGCATTTTCGCTGCCGCTTGTCCTCTGATATTGAAGTTGACTACCTGGGGTGAAAGAAAATAGAGAGAGGAAAATGGATTGGTGCAAGATGCCTCCGAATCCAAGTGAGGATCGCAAGGCACAAAGAATTCATCCCAGCACTAATTACGCTGGATAGTGGGTCGAACGTCCCCATTTGCTTTTTGGAGCGTTTTCCGATTTTTCAAGCCCTTGTGCTGGCTTGGTAGTACTCAGAAATCGCATAATGTGGCCTTATGGTCACATCTATGAAAGGGCCAAGGACATTTTCCCTAACATTCTGGCGGCCTAAAATGAAGAAAAGGCTCACAGTGTGGCTTCCTCGGGTGGGCGACTTCCTGTTCCGCCCACTTACCTTCGTGACGCGTGAAGGGACTGCAAAATTTTGGGAAGGATTTTCAAGCTGTCCAATGCACAAAAGAAAGGTTCAGGAACCCCGCGATGGTTCTGAGATCACGCGAGAGTTTATTTACGTGACAGAAAACACCGACAACTGCATTTATAACGGCTTGCTATGGTTCCTTGGACAGTCGACAAAACCAAAGGCAAGCTATCTTTGTAACAGGGGTATAGAGGTTTGAACAAAGTCTCCGACCCCTTCAAAGTGAATAATGCTGGAGGAAGTTTGCCACAAGAATGTTCCTGACATAAACAAGGGCTCCGCCACCAAGTCTCTGTGATCTATTCGTAAGGAAAGTGTTATAGCCTAGTGTGGGAATTTTCGAGGGTTTTTTCTCTGATAAGCAAGGTTTAGGTTTTGAAGATTACATCCAGGCAAGATTACAGCACAAAGGAACCGATCGGTTCTAAGTTGTTATTAGGAGACCAACACTAAACGAAGCTTCATCAAAACTATCATTCTGATTGCCTTGACGTATTTTGGCATGACTACTTCAGATGGCTGCTACTTCTGGAGATATCGTGGCAACCGGTGGACTGCGAGCAGAGGAAAGTATAAGAGAAAGCGGAAACTGAAAGGAAGAGGGAAAACCGGGAAATTCTGATGGGGTAGGGCCTGGTCAGAAATATTATGCTCATCTGGACATGAGGAGTAAGATGCTTGGTGCACTTGGATGGGCCGCAAGCTGTCAGACGAAACTACATTCGGATGAGGTTTTAGTTTGAAAAGCCGAATGGTTTGACAAAGATTTCCTTCTTCGTGGAAGGCTGAACCGCGCAGTCGCTCATACGTACCTTGTGGCAACGGGCCGGACGCGAATGAAGAGCAAGGCCAGGGACTTCGAGCTGGGATGTAGAGTTTTTCAGATAATGCCATTCTTTTTATGAATTCCAAGCTTGGCTGGGGTTTGCACGGAGTGGCTGATTCTCCCATAAACAATCAAAGGTTTGCCCATTTCGGATCAGATATTGGATTGTTCTCCTGGGCCTGCCTCGTGTTTTGAATTCCTGGGCGGGTAATCGTGCTTTAGCTTGAACTATGTGCTCTGGTTACTGCTTGTAAATCTGACCAGACAGTCGCTGAACTTTTACAGCGAACGGGGCTAATCGAGTTTTGGTGGACGGATTGTTCAGGCGCATGAAGTTCAGTGGAAAGTTTATCAGTTTTGCGGGCGTGGGGAAGCATATTTCAGTGATTCATCTTTTTTAGGCCACTCTGAAGATTCTGAAGTTTGCCACACGGCTCAAATAGAGACGAGACCGAAGGATAACCAAGAACGGCGAATTTTTGAGACTTGTCACAGATGAAGCCCCTCGTTGGTGGCCTAAGTTTGGTAAATTAACCATTTAGGATGGATTACCGGTTAGTTTCACACCAGAGTTATTGCTTTGGTCACTGCTGCTGTGGACCTTTTTTTGTAGTAGGGTTTTGTCAGGGAGTACCTCGGAGCTCTTGGATTATGTGCTAGTGGAGACGAGAGATTGTCGGCCGATATGTTTAGTCGCGGCTACTTCCCTATTTCACTAATTCAAGTGAGGACATGTAATTCGGCTATAGGTTTTGCGAAGTCTGACAGTACCACTGTTGAGGACCTGGTTTGTAACTCTTAACGAGTAAACTTTCAGCCGTTGGAGGAGGTGATCTGTCATGACTATCGAAACTATTGCACCGGTGGCTTCTTTGATGCCTCTGGAGATTTTGCAGGCCAAAGTTTTATTGATTTTGGAGTCTATGATTAAGTTGGTCTGACTACGTTGCACAGATTTGTCAGGCAAGAGACCTAACGGACTTGGGTGACTGGTGGTCTGGTCGAAGACTTCAAGTCCTGGGTAAAACTGTTTGCAGCTTCCCTCATTTCGGCAGTTTTCCTGCTAGCATTTTTAAAAATACATATAAAGCACCCGGAGAGAGTATTAGGCCTGCTTTGGAGGTTATGGGTCTTGAGATGGCAAGTGCTGACAGTGACTTGGGTTGGCTGGCAGCAGCGGTAGGCACAGATATGTTTTTGGATGGATGAGTGGGTAAACAGACAGAATAAGACCGAATGCGGAGGTGAGGCAGTATGGTGGAATATGAAAGATAACTGATAAGTACCCATGGGATGGTAAGAAGCAGGGTATTTGAAGATGGTGAAAATGTGGCTAATTCTGTTTGAATCTGAAGAAATAAAGCGATGTGTTGATAGGGTAGTATGCCGTAGATTAAATTTGTTAGAGTTCATAGGTCACTAGAAAGATCAACAACACCAATTTGCGATAATGACTGAAGCCCTGAAATTGGTGCAGCGCGATGAATGCCATTGTTAACTTAGTAAATCAGATCAAACAGCACCGAATATTGTATTTAATGGAGCACTTGGTCTAAACTCTGAAACAGCAAAATGAACGGGACGTCCCTATTTCTCTACTCGATGGCTCTGACTTTGGATCTTGTACATCATTATCCTTCATGTCCTCCGTCGCAATACTTCATTCCTCTGCGGACGACACTAATAATAACAACGGTAGTGAGGCTGACGGTATGCTTCTCGGCAGTGTTCGAGATGTGCTCGTAAAGTTGTTATCAAAGTGAGCAGCAGCACGCATCGTAATAAAATGTTCACGAACTCTTAAAGAAGGGTCTTACACTTTGGCAACAGCAAAGTGAGGCTGGGAGGAGTCTGAATAGAGTGAAACGAAAACGATTTAAGCTGTCATTACGAATCTACTTTGAACCAGGTTGGGATTCATTTTTGATCCACAGGCGGGAAAATCCCCGAAGTGAGGATAGCTTAACCGGGGAGCGAACTACTGATAAGTGTTTCGAGGAATTGTTCAGGGGCATTAGCTGCAAAAATTGCAACTCATGCTAACCGGTAGCTCTATCAGCTAATCGTTTACCACGGTTGTATGTAACTATATATACTTTAAGTAAAGCGACGGACGGCTATGTAACCGTGAATTACATACTAAGACCTAACAGAAGCACTTAAGTTGAGGCATCCTCTTTGAAATTCCTCCTGGATACAACTAACTGGAGAACGAAAATGGTTTTCGTCTTTGACGTTTGCAGCATTGTAGCAGTAAACTGTAAGCCTCTAAGAAAAGCAAACCGAACTCAGAACGCACATTACTCTGATGCACAAACCGTCATAATGTTTAACATAAACCCACACAGTTTACTGTGGAACATTGTACAAGCAGCACTGGTGAGGTTTGTTTGTATCTTCCTGCTCGTTGTTGATGGCTAGCCGTAGAAATACGACGATAGTAAGCTGAACCACCAGGTTACCCATTGTAAGACGCCTTTGAGAAGTACGTAGCCAAATTCAAAGCGGATCCCAAAATCAGAAAACGATTACCCGTAAAGTCCTACGATACTAGATTAAATGAACTTTGACATAAAACAAATACGAATCTCAATTATGCGATGGCCGCGACTCTGAAAACGAGATTCAAACTGCGAGTTACGAGGGAGGAGCACCTGCTTCACGCAGGTCCAAAAAACGGTGTGACAGAGTGGCGCTCTGGAAGCAAACAAACAAAGGTTGGTTCGTGAAAACATGCAGTGCGTAAAAATACGTAGATAGCGTATGTGAGCTAGTGACTTCAAGAAAACATGAAACTGCGGTGTTTTTGGGGGGATTTTCCACTAAAGTTCGTTAAACTCATTATTATAGGCAAAATGTTCCGCTGACGGTCGGAAGACGAACAGTTTACTCTACTTCGAATGACCGGTGGAACCAGTTTCATGTACCTAATTTTTATTACCTAGTTCCACTTGGCACATAAAAGCACATTACTACCCCTCAAATAAAATACTGAAGTTTCATCGGATAAAGCACTAGTATAGTTTACTTAAGATGCAAAATTTCGAAAAAATCTCTATGGGAGTGCGATTGTGTCAATCACCGCGGTCAGCACTTAGCTGGAAAGTGGATTCATGATATATTGTGGGAATGTGCACAAATAAATAGGACAAGGCGACCGTGGACCAGGCCTTTTTCACAGATCAGAAACCGCTCTGGACCGCAGCAAGTGAGAAAAAAGGTCCTACATAAAGAAGTCCCTTCGCCTCCACTTACAAGGTTGATGAACTACCAATTTCCTTTTTCATGCACACCGACTTATATGCGAACCAAAAACACACATGAGAATGATCGAGAATAGGGCCCAAAACATCTGGCCTGGAAATTCATCGTCTGCCAACGTTTGGTGGGTAGTTTTTTCGTAAATTGGATCAATCCGCGGAACAGACCACCAGCCAGAAGTTCCAACTATTGCCGTAAGTTAATGAAAAGATGCTGTCGTGGTTTCGGAATTGCCTACTCTAGCAGTCAGAATTTGTATGCTCCGTGGGACACAGCATCAAGTATCAGCCATGGGACTCTGTCAGCTGTTAGCCTCGGGCGTCTCTAAAAAATTCACGAAACCATAATATTATATGCATAGTAGACATAAATTGTGGCGAGGATGTTGCGGAATAAATATCATTCATGCATAGGATATAATATAATTTGAAAAGTATGAAAATAACACAGAGATGGCGTGTGATATAATAACGATGTACAGAGTCACACAAAAGTGAATAAATGTAAATAAATCGATATTTATATAAGATCAGTGACCAAAACCAACTTCAAAACATGGGTATGAATGTACGCATATATATGCGTTTTTAATCGAAAAGGGCGGCAGCAGTCTTCCTAGCAGCCCTCTGTTGCATCACAGTTCATTCAAACAACTTGATCCTACGTGAATAACAACCCACATTCCAACGGGATTTCGGACAAACATTATGTGTCATCTCCAGATCTCAGAGACTCCTCCCAAGAAGGGAGGCACTTTAGAGACCCTTCGAACTGAATGGGGCGTACCTTGCCCTGGCCACCCTTGGCCTAATGAATTTCGAGAAAGGCCGGTCATATACGGGACCATGTGGAGATGCTACTATCCACTTCCTCAGCCCTCGGAGGAGAACCATGCAGAAGGGACTAAACGATCTCCCAGGCGACCCCCGCGTGGGTGTCCACGATCCATTGTTGTTGGAGGCCTTCATCACCTGTAATTGAAAAAAGATTTGCTATCAGGGGTATCCGGATACTGATGCTGAGAATGCCCTTTGTTGCTCTTCTAAACAGAAGATTCCGGAATGGAAGCACAGTGAACATAGACATAACCGTCTTTTTATTATAGTTCGCACACCGGCAATGAGTCCACCGCCCATGTGTGCAGCACCGTTCTCAGTTTGCACTTCCGCAAATGCCAACAGGAGGGTCTTCCATGAGATAATTTTTACCCACCTCTTCCTTGAAATCGGGGCCCTCAACTTTAAAACGCCCTCCTTTTGACCTATTTCTTTAGTTTGCAGACGTCGCGGAGTAGAATCACCGGAAACGTACAAAGCGCATTGCGCCAGCAAAATTTTCCTTGTCATTTTCCTTCGTGTTCCAGGTTTCATTGTAGCCTTCCTTTCTAAAGACAGAGGCTTTACCGTCTGCTTTGATAATGTCGGAATTTTTTCAACAGAACGCTTGAGCAGCATGATCCCCCGTGAACCGATAGGTTTTCGCGAATATTGCCGAATACGGTTGTCGTCTGATAAATCTGCTGTGTTGTTGGCTGGATTACCTGTAACATGGATGCGGATCAAAAAATTCATCTTCTGCCTACCTACATATATTTTCTGACTAATTTTGGATTGTTCTCTCCAGCGTCTTTCTTGCTGACACTGCTTTGTGGTCGATAATTTGTTTACCCTTAATGCATTTAGTTTTCTTTTTTATGGTTGTGCTCTCTTACTGAGATTACTTTGCCGACAGCAGGTGCAGTAATGAGTCGAACTGACTCAACACTGTTTTGTCTTATTAAAGCTCGGCTATACGTTCTCGTTTACGTTGACTGATCGCAAGCCTTCGGCTCAGTTACGCCGATTTTTGCTGTCACGCTAAGGACTTTGTTCTTTGGGCCTGATTAAGTGCGGAGAACTTATTCCATTTGTTTGGATTTCTGGACAGGCACTTACGTTCTACTCTTTTTGACCAACTATTGCATTTTTACAGAATTTTTGCCCATTTTGACCGCCTTTTTGGCTGGATAGCCACAAAGGCTCACAGGCAAAGGTCTGATTATCTTTGTACCTAGACGTTTTGCTCACTAATAGTGCCGTGGAATTTGCAGGACAATCGTGTTCTTGATTTAAGCTCTGCATGGATTCGGACTATGCCTTGTTTTGAGGCTCCAAGGTGCTACCTAGAACACGTGAAGATTATTAATCAGTGAATCGAGCACCGAATCATTAATCAGGCTTCACCCGGACCAAGACTTGAGCGTCGTGGTCGTTACATTTTCATAACAGGGAATAAATACATCTCTGTCGAAACTAATAACTACAGCCAGATTTTTTAACTGCGGCAAGACCAATTAAACTTGTTACCCTCTACTTGAAGAGACGCGAGAATATACTTTGTAATGTCATCACATAAAGCCAATTTTTACCTTCACTTTGTATAGAATTTTCGTAAGCAGCCTCAGCCGCCATCACCAAAGGCGGTGTTACTTCCGACGGATCTTCACCAGGCGGGATCCATCGGCCCGCGGGCCACCTGGCGCTGCCACTCCAAATTACTCCGTTGTTTTAAGCGTATAACTACACGGAAGAAGCCACTATCTATGAAAGTTGCATGTGCACTCATGATTAGCATTCGTTGTAGGCCTGACCAGGAGCGACCACCTACAATGAACTGTTCAGCTGCCGTCTGTAGGGACCACTGAAAGGACTACAAGGGGCAAAGTACCTCCAAGGACCGGGGACTTGTGTACATTAGGCTGCTTCTGGAAAGAGGCAAAATGCTCCATCTATTTCTGAATCTGAAACCAGCTCACTATCGAATCACCCCGTCCTCCACGCCTAGCCTCATCCAAATATTCCATGTGCGTCAAAAATCCTGCAAACACATCTCCCAGTGGTGGCCGGTTGGATAATTTAGCTTTCAAACACTGATCTTCTAACTGCTGCATGTTTGTAGTAAATAAGTCAATACTATTTACCCATCTTACAATGTTACCATCCCGTACGGTGTCATATGGTTAGAAAGCTCGACCGAGGTAGTTCTCTGCAGCCACTCATAGACCAGCCACAGCCATCTCGGGGTTATCAAAGCCCTCTTCAGTTGAGGACTATATCAGACTCTGAACCCAGTGATAAAGCCGTCCTTTGCCATTTAGTGCCACGTCATTTGACCGGGGGCATGGCCGCCTCACAACTTGCAGTATATGAAATGACAAAGAAAGCTGACCTACTATTTGGATAATATTCCTTGAAAGCTTTATACTAGGCTAGAATTTTATCCTCGGTTATAGTTTTAGCATTGAGAGAACAGTGTTGCCAATCGCTAATCTCTTTTACAGATACTCGCGGTTAGCACCAATCCTTCTACGGAATGGCATAGAAAATTGATCTGCCCAACCCACAGTCGTCAACTGACAGAGTGCACTACCACACACAGCCACTGCAGTTCAGCCGATACGAGCTGTCGGCCAAAAATCCCAAAGGAGTCACTGTTCGTGGAACAAAAGGGCATGTCGAACCGCCCTATCTGGATATATTATTGGCAAGTAAACCTTATCGTTAGCCAACTGATTCCCTCTCAAAGCATTTGTACAGCCTTTTTGACTTAAAGACCTCCATCTTTAGGGGACATCAGTCTGCCTCCGTAGACAGTATAGCAAACTTAATGCGGGCAAAAGAACTAATTTTCAGTGAGACACAAAATGCCCACACCAACCCGCTGATGTATGACTACCAATCAGGAGTCAAACGTCTGTTCCTTGCACGCAATAATGGTCATTAAATGAGTGAAATTTGTAATTTTGCCGCAGATAAAATTGAACAACGTTGTACTGAGTTCCAACGGCTCTAACCGTGACGGAAGCAAGGCGCTTGACATTCCCGTACCTGAAATGATAACAGAGAACACAAATGAAGCACTTACCCACTGGCAGTCCATTGAGGACGCCCGCTACGGAGGCAGTTAACCTAAATCCGCGACAGTGAAAAGGTTCCGGAAGTGTTCCAGGATGGAAACACTGCCAATTTTCTGCAATGTTACTTCCAAAAAGGTGAAAATACCGTGGAATTTTGTTGAAAAAACGGATATCATCCTTGTAGCTATTTGATGGTCATGAACACAGTGGCCGGGTTCAAAAACAGACTAAACAAGTAATGGATCACTGTATTTAGAGGAGTAAGACCAGGCGCCTGTGATGCCGGTTTGGTTAGAACACTAACTCTCTTCTTCTACTTCCAGCCCTCGTGGAATCCTCACCCAGTGCCATTTGCTCCTTACTGCTTTATCCTTAATATCGAGGAAGACTACAGCAAGGGGCTAGTAGCTGACGGCCTTGATTCAAAAGTTGCTGAAGGGACCGGGGGCTGAAGGTCCGAATAAAACCCTCCCTAATTAGGGCCATATACTGAAAAAGACGCGTCTCTTCGCATTTTCTGCGCAATGGCGAACTTGAAGAGCTCATCAGTGCAAGAATCCGGAAACTCAGGCATCCCGCCGCCAAGTACTGGAACCAAATTGAGATGAAATAAAAAGTATGCGTGCCGCGAATGATACGAGATAAAAATTCCGTGTCGTCAGCTTACGCGCTTCAGACGGTGGCAGTGCCGGCCGAAGCAGCGATGATAGCCACCGGAGCCAAGCGGGAAAACCTTGGAGGTAGGTAATTTTATGATGACGTGAAATCAGCTGAAACAAGAATCTCAAACACGTTCTGCCGGTGGTTAACACTTTTACGGGTCCAGAAACCAAAGTGTGCATCCAGAAAGACGGTATGACTACATTTAATGGTGGATCATACTACGCTACCGAAATGAGTTATGGTGATATAAACGACCGGCCAAGCACGAAACTGCCGCGATGAAAGTTGTTGCCAAATGTGAAAAAGCCTTACATACAAGGCTGACGCAGAAAAATTCTTGGTGGATACTTTCCCGGGATTCTCCATAGAAGGAAGTTGGTGTGGGGTGGACAGATTGGCGAAAATTTCATAAAAGCACCAAGGAAAACAGTGGTGAATGCGGAAAAGAATACTGTCCCGTAAAAGATGAGATATTAACCAGAATGGATGTCGAGAATGGCCGAAGAAAGAAGAATTCACAGCGGGTGGAAGAATGAATGAGTCAAAAAATCAGCTGGGAATTATTCGTCATATCAAGCGTAGTGTCCAGTTGAAGCAAAATCTTGAAGTTGAAGAGCGAGAATATTTTGCCTGGGCTGGGGCCTAAAAATTCTGTTAATTTACCAATATGTTATGTCATACTGTTTCCCACGCCGGATTTGCGGGACAGTATTGGGCAACATAGACGAGGGTGATCAGGAATACTGCTTCTGAAGTGCAGATCTGTATATATATGCATACATATATAACATATGTATATGGAGAATATCCCGTCGAAGGTGTTAATTTCAGTATCTTTCGATAAACGCACCCACGATGACGAGTTCTTTTGGGGGGAGGAGGGCGCGAACGAACTGAAGCGATTCATCATTGCTCTTTTACCGTGGCAGATCTTTCAAAAGCTGCAAGATAGGGACTTGATCAGTTACGAACATGTATGTATCTTTCGGTTTTCCACATGTGAATGGCAAAAGCATAATAGGAGTTATAACAAGGCTTTTGCGGATACGAAGACCCTGCTTCTACTTGGGGGTCATGAGAAAACGGAGGCCTAAGGCAGCTAAGTGGAATGAAATCCCGAATTACCATAAGAGTATGCGCAGGTCGGTAACTATCGGTTAATAAAGAACAGCAATCAGCTCTGCAAAGCCAGAGTTTATGAAATAGTGCAAAAAAGTGCGATGAGACCACTGAGCTTTGGCCCGTGACAGAAAATTCGAGTAAAGGTGAAAATCGACCATAAACGTGAAAGCAATTTTTTAATAAGAGGCTTGTGTCACGAAGCGTTTTAGTTACGTACTTGAGTCAATGTTCTTTTCACACAGGTAGGTCGTCATCTGCCCTGAATGACCCTTCTCAGAATGTAACTTTCATTATTTGGTCTAAGCTGTAGCGGATGAAGCTTCCCGCAGCAGAAATATCTCCCCCCCTACAAGAGTCTACTGAGCTCCTCAGCTACTATCCTTGATGGGCCAACCATCCCGATTGACCCCTCGGTATCAGAATTTGTCATTCGCTACTCCAGTCTCTTGCACTTTCCAAGATGACCGTAATCCAAGTCGCTTAAGCCAAACAACACCTCTGCTTAATTCTCTATTGCTTCACACAGCCTCTCCGCCGACCGTCCACGTATATCTCTCATGTCAGACACTCGCTTTCATGCTGATCTGTTATACCATCCCATCTATCCAAATCCACTACAATCGCCTTGGAGAATCTTCAGCGCATTTTCGCTTGAAAACTGAAAGAAATATATCCCCACTTGGCCCTTCTTGCTCGTATTGAGCTATTTAAGCTTCATCCACTGACATAATACCTTCCACCGAACTTGACTCTCATATTCAAGTTGATCCGCGACCATGTATGCAAAACTTGCCAATGGTTCTTTAACCCTCCAGGGCCTTGCCTCCTTCGAAGTTTGTTTTTTCCTCTTCATACATGTAAATCAGCTACAAGGTCTGGATTCTTTCGAGGAGTTAGTGGAAAATCTGGAGTAAATTGCCCATCTATACTTTGAACCACCTCCCTGTCCTATTCAGGCCTACACTATAAGGCTAAATTAAGGTTCTCAATGCTATCACTGCAACAAGTAAATGAATTGGCTCCGATGCTACATACAAAAGTGCTCTTCAACTCAACTCCCGAATGTAACATAACCGTCAGGATGGTAACATCACCGGTTATATCCCAGTGCCTCAACTATGACGGAAATTCAAACAAAGTACGTGCCTTGCTATTGTGACTGTATTCAAAATTACTTTGCTAAGCTGGTCCACTCACATTACTTTTACACCTTTGTTTGTTTCCATGATGCATTTGAGTTTGGCCTCGAACTGTCTTTGAATGTCGCGCTTGGACCACGGGTATTTGGACCTTTAGGTTTTACCGTTGAGTCATTTTTGCTGCGCACCTGAGGTCTGTATCTATTTATACTTTTGTGATTTTCAATTTAGTACAGTAGAAGCTATGGATCAGTCTTGTTTTGGCTTTGGGATTCGTGTGAATTTGCTACGCGTTGCTCTACTTGCGATTATTGTCACTTACAACCTCTGACTTATGCTCCTGAGATACTGGAATTCCCGAAACGTACAGTTGTACACAGGCTTCTTCTTTTCCATCGGGCTATACGAGAACCTACAACAATGCGTCCGCGCAAACTCTGGCTTGGGAACCCAGAAACTAGTCCGCCCCTTCAAGCAAACTCGATCTTCGAGCGCCTCTGCACTTATTGAATTTTTCTGCGGGCACTTTGACGGTTCGGGCTGGTCCAACTGCACCCTGTTGGCTGTCTTCTACCATCTCTAGAGACCCCTGTCTCTGTCTGTTTTGTCAGTGGATGTGATATTGGGGGATTGCTCTTTCTCAGCTTCTACGATGGCGTTCTTCGAGGAAGTGAACGAGAAAAGACCGTGGAGTGTCAACCTGGTGCTTTTTCACAGGGCCCAATTACGGAGACCACACGCTGGCGAGTGCCGAGGTTGTGTATCAGAAGCTGCGCTTGCGGTTGCAGCGTGATCGAAAACTACAGTCGATCAGGTGATGAGCAGGGCGTGATCAAATGATCACTATAATGAACTACACCCCACCTTTCCTAAGGTTCCTCTGGTTGCTTATCCCTAAAACACCGGTAAATATTCTTTCACCTGAAGCAGCCAAAAGGTGTCAACCAAGTTCTTCACTCGTTTCCACCTGCGTGAACAACTATCTTCTATGTCACCTCCTACTGGTGTGCCTTCGTTGCCCCCAGACAGCAGCAGGCTGTTTGGTTTAAGGGCTAGTTTGCGTCTGACGTCACGGGCACCAGTGGTCAACCGTTAAGGACCAGTTCGCCGTCAAGGAGGCGAGACCCGGGTATTTTTAATTGACAGTCCGCTCTCCGGTGAAAATCAAGGGCAACTTACGTGCAGAGCTTATCATGCCTCCTCAAACCTTGCCCCGAAGACTGGACGTTAACGGGCCAAAGTGCCAATTGATTTCTTTCGCCAGCTACCGGTCGTCGATCTAATTCCGGTTCCAGAATTGTTATACACCCACTAAAGTCTGAGATGGAACCAAAAAAATTCAATCTTTTGTCACTGCGCTTTTTTAGGCGATCTTTGCCTGCCTGCAAATAGCGTAGTTTCCATAGTGAGTGAACCAATGTCAGTCTGAAGGCAACTTCAATGTGTGCTGCACAATTCAGAACACTGGCAAAAAGACTGCCGTATCTATCCTCCGAACTCCTGTCTTGGCACGTCAAAATAGAGCTGGGGTAAGCACTTCCCACGAAAGCGAGTTCCCACCAACCTTTCTCCACAAGGTTTGTCAGACGCAGCGTCACCTCTGCTGACCTCAGGCCACGGTCGTCTTCCGAAAGTTGACATACCTTCCAACCACTTTCCCTGCCGCGCAGATTCCTCACACTACCCATTACCTTCCGCGGGCGGCCGAGAGAATTTATGAGGTACCACTGTCTCCTTCTGTGAAATGGCTGTAGCGCTTTATTGGATCTATCGAGTAGTGCCTGCTGAATAGACCCACTAGGTGCCTTAACTCTGCTGAACGACTGGCATACTTCAGTCGCCCACCTACGCACAGCAAGCCCCTCCGTGCCACAGGGTGAAGCTCTGTTAAAGGACCCCTTGGAGAACCTCTTGCTGCCTGCTTTGGATAACCGGGTATTTCCCGCTGGAACAATTTCAATTTTCGTGATCTAGCCTCACTTATATCCTTTAGGGTATGTCATCCCAATTTACTACACCCCCGGTCCTCGTATAATGCACAAGCCTTTTAAAGGATACGAACTTGGTTATCCGAGCAACCGCCCCCAAAAGCCTCGACCAGTCTGAATAATGGCATGAGAGCGGTTTTGGTACATCTGTCGATACTTTCCGAGTAAAGGTAGGCACGGCCTTTCCTAGTGCTATTCCCTGGAATGGAAAGGAGATGGAAAAGTCTGTGGTTAGGCTGCTTTAAACGAAGATGGGTCCTACAAACCGAAACTGCAGCTTCCTTCCCTTAAAAATGCTTCGCGATTTGAGATTAGCCGAATTTGCCCCCGACCTTGCATGTCACCAATGGGCTGCAGTACAGAATTGATGCATAATCGCCTATTTTTTCGCTACAAATTTTCTCAAGTGAGTAGACGTTTTATCTGTATAGTACCTCAACATCGTGGTATCAGTATGACACCAGGTGTGATAAAGAAGCGCTGGTAAAGAATTTTTACTAAGTTCCGTGCCCTGGCACCCAGCACCGCGGTAGAGCCCACCAGCCGGGGCTATGGTAGCAGTCTTCGTGGGAGTTACTCGAGGCTTACCGAACCGCAACTTTTGCAAGGACAATTGTCCGCTGGGTTTCTCCAAGCAAAAGCAACTACCTCGCAACTCATTTTGGTGGCATCACAAAATATATGTAATTCCTTCGAGCTGGCTCTCTGTTCATCTAAATTGAATAAACTCTTGGGGATCTAAGTAGTATTGAGACCCCGGTCCGAAAGTTCAAACCTACATGATTTGTCGCTTTCAACGGTGTCCAGAGATTGATCCCAACCAACCTCTGAACCACATAACTTTTGCAAAAGTGGCCCTGAAGGTAGTTACGACGGTGAAACTAGTCCCAGAGGATCGTATCAAGAGCTCAAATTCGACCGCATACTCTTTTTAGTTGGCGGTTTATTGAGTAGCCGAAATAGGTAAGTGAAATATTTGGATCTTGTGTTCCACCGACCTCTTGATGCTCGTGGATAATTAGTATCCAATTGAGGCAGATGAACAGAATCGCCCTGCAAGTTCTCGGCAAAGAAAAGTATTCCTGACTCGGACGAATTGGATGTACGTTTTCCCAGCTCCAGCCCAGCCTTCAACAGAGATTCGGTTATCCCCTCAGCAAACCCGTTTGCCTCGTCGTGCGCAGCTAACAGGGAGAAGTCGTCTCTTATGTAGAAGTTACTGCTTACCAAGTAGAGCTTAGCCAAGCCACGACCCTCGCGGAGCCGACGGACTGCCTGTGTTAGTGCAAAATTAGCGCAAAAAGGTGAAGAAGTTGCTGTGAAAGGAAGCGCCGCCATTCAGTATTCGCGGATTCTGCGGCCCGGTGCCTTCAGGCCGCCGCAGAAATGAAGCGCCCCCCGTTTTCTTCGGTTAACTTTACTTGTATGAACACTTCTTTCACGTTCGTAGTGGCGGCGATTCGATAATTTCGAAACCGTAGTGGTTCTTTCACTAGTTTGGCAGCCTTGCCAAGAAATTGATAAAATAAGTCTTTTAGGGATCACTTTCTGTATTTTACCTCGCAGTCCGAGGCTACACGCAGCTAGTGAGGCCTTCCTGGGTTGAAAACCGCCTAATGTTGATGGTACCAGCGTGGTGGGTACCCAGACCCCACTCGCTGCTCGGGGAGGAGTACTGGACACTCCCTCCCGATAGACTTTTCCATTGGTTGAGTAAATATAACACGCATCTGTTCAGCACAAGATAGTCCCCTCCCTAAATATAGCTGTAGTGCAGCAGCAGATGCATGATTGCCGAGTCCTGCCTTTGCACCTTTCCCCACATTAAGGGAACCACAGACTGACCTTTTGCAAATTTTGTGCTTGGTTCCTCCACGGCAACATCATTCGTGTAGAGAATTTCAACAAACCGTGTCTTGTTCCCCATCACTCTTGTTGCAAGCGACATTGTTACATTCCTATGAACTGTCTTCTCCGAAATTCCCACTGTTTGTTTCACGGCAAGAAATACTTTCCACGTATGGGCCTTAACCGTTGCCTTAAGCGGTAGTCGATGAGATTGAAATTTTGTTTTGACTGTATTTGTTAGTCTTATCCTTTGCCTATAAAGTTTGCTGAAATTAGCTGCAGTTGTTGATTCATCTTTCATTTTAGGAGCTTGAGAGCCCGCGGGAAACACTGCTGGATTTTGATTATTTTAAAATCGCTCAGTTTGTTGTATGCAGTACTGTAGCTATTTATATTTGACTTTGTTTTGAATCATGTTGGAATTGGATTCAAAGCATCGCTCGAAAGTTTAATTGGCTCGACTTTGAAGTACTCAGTAACCTTAGCAGCCTCTCACTGATGAAATTACGCAGTAACTAGGCAAACCATTCCAAGTCAAATGAGAAAACACCGCAGTTGAACCAAACTTCTTTGCCGGTGGGGGTTAGCCATGCTTTTTGCTCAGGCTCTGGTAAATCAGGCTGTTCTAGGATTACTTCATTTTCCCATGGAGCTAGAGCTGATCTGTTGATAGCCGAACTGAGGTAGAGGCAGGATGTGGAGAAGTTAGAATTAAACAAGCAATGTAAACTGCTCGGGTTGAGGAATGAGACGGAAATGGCGAAGCTACTTTTGGCATTGGCCGAGGAAGAAGAAAACCCTGTCACCAAAGATGAAGTCAGAGGTGGAGTAATGGACAGTGAAAGTCTCTCTCGGGGTCTCGATGGTTGCCGTGCACAGAACATCACTTCACGAACAACACCCGCGGTTTCAGTGTCAGAACCTGCCATGGGTTACCGTTTGAATCTACCGAGAGTGGAACTGGAACCATTTTGGGGCTGTTTGTTTGCCTATTGGAGGTTTGTATCACATTTTGGGTACAACGATAAATTTGGTGTTTGAGACAACGTCCAGCTCTCATTTTACTTGATAGGCAGCTGCAAAGGATAAACACGAGAAGTGATTTCGGAATGCATTACTTTACCTTCAATACTGGCTTAGCGTAGGGCTAGATAAACCTCAATATTTCTGTGAGAAAGATCACCAAGGTGGCCTGTTCACTGATTGGCTGCCTACTGCAAAGTTTTAAGCCTCTGGTAAAGAGGTTCATATGCTTTGACTAGGTTGTCACTGGAAACGCTCAGCTGTGGAGTCGCGTTCAGGCAGACTAGTTGCATGTCAGCCCGTAGTTCAGTGCAGACCATGAAACGGGTCACTCCAGGGTTTGTGGGCCAGGACCGCTGATGATATTTTGAGGAAAGGACATGAACCCAGATTTCAAGATCTACAGTACTTGGAGTCCCCTGAGGCGTAGAATGCTCGGATTAGGTTTGATAAACCGGATGCTGATAGCAAGTTTCAAGGGCAATCAAGGTTGCCCAATTGGAGGAACTATGGACAAAACCGCACCTAAAGGCTGCATCGACGGCCCCAAAACGGTGTGGTTCATTGTTGGTTGCTGGTGATAGATTTTTAGTATGCAACGGAATACAAGCACTTGAGGAATATCAGTGTTTCCTTTATCATGATAAACTTGGTCGTTGGACATATCTTAATGAAATTGAGGCTTGTTTTTCGCATCTCAAGTGTGAAAATCTGTCTGGCAACTGCCCCGCTTTCAAACCGTGCTTAGCGACACGTTTTCAGGAAGGGCATTATCCTGTACAGTGTGGTACACAGAAGTGATCTGCAGACCGAGTTGTGCTCATTTCAACACCGGCCGCCGTTAAGCAAGCTGAGTAGGGATGATTAGAAAAAGCCTGGCCAGTAGACCGGTTGTTGTGCTGCCACTCTTAAGTCAGATTATAGTGCCAGTTTGGGTATGCTGCTAGTACAGGCTAACTGACCGCGGGCTCTGGGGAGTCCTTCACTCTACTGGGTAGCTAGTCCTATGTGGATTCATTTCAAAGGGAACTTCTGGAGCTGGTGGATCTGAATGCATCTCTGACCTCAATTCCGATTATAAGCGTAAACGGGACTATCACTAGGAATTCGAAAATAGAGGAGCTGGGACTGAACTCATTGTTAGGAAATGATTTTTGAACAAAGAACGGGCATGCTGCTTTGGTAGGCTACCTAGTTGAGCAGTCCAGTGCTGCTCAGATGCGGGAGCTCTCTATGAACCTCATCTACATTGAGAAGAAAAGCGGAACATGGAAGATTTGAGAGGGCAAATCCTTATTGGAGTTAACTTTCCAGCAGCAAATGAGGCATAAGAGCAAAGAGGTGGCGAGGAAAACAACTCTGTGCAGCGCACACGATCTTAGGGTGGATTATGTTCGACCTGGGAAACTAAGAACCGCCCTCTGTGAGGACGGCGAACCACACTGAGATAAGAATCGATCCCTTAGAAGAATGGATCAATCGACAATAAAAAGCCGATTTCTACGATAGGGATGCAATGAATAGCTTTCTTCCCTTAAAAGGCCAACAAGTTGTTGACATAGTTGCCAATGCCGTAACCTTTTTGGAAAGGCACCCTGAATTTGTACTTTCATGGGGGAATTCCCCGGTCAGGCTTTCAATCAGTAATATTGCGGCCAAAGGTGGAGTGAACAGATTGAGAGAAAGGATTGCCCTAGCCTCTGAATTCCTCGGTAGCTACCTTACAAAATGACGGGTATATGTGCCAGGGCCACGCACTATTAGTGTCCGATATACAGTTAAAATGGATTTTAGTCCAAGTTACCTTACCACATCACGCAGCACCAAACCTCAGCAAGCCTAGCAAGTTGGTGGTGGTGCTTGGCTGTGTAGCTGAATTCCAGGGACGCTGTTTGAATGATTGCTTTCTATAAAGACCAAACGCGGCAGCAAGCCGAGTTGGAATGTTGCTTCATTTTCAAGAGACATCCGCTGTATTACCTGTAGATCCTGAAGAAATGTTTATGCAGGTTTGAGTCTCAACAAGAGACAGAGGAGCGCTGAGGTACCTTTGGTGGAAAAGTGGTCAATTGGGAGATGATCTGGTGGAATGCGTCATGGGTGTTCGCCCAGATGATGCCACCTCCTCCCCATTTTGTGCGGATTTCGCGTTACGACGTACCGCAGACGATTGGGGAGGACAGTATGAGGATTACCTCTCCAGGGCCATGTATGATGGCTTCTGTGTAGACGACCATCTTGTGTCCTTGCCCACTCTCGAGAATGCAGGAGTTTTGCCATGCGGATGAGTGAATTACGATCACTCGGTGGCTTTCGACCTCGTAGATGAGTGTGTAATCGTGAGGGGGTGCTGGAGATTTTTACGGAATCGGAGCTGGCCAATCCTGATTTGGCAACTGATGGTTGCTAGCCAGAGTCGGGGTGGAATTTTGGATTGTGGCGGAAAGCCATAGAAGACGCGTTCCAGTTTTCATTTACGATAGGTGAAAAACCCCAAACAAGGCGTGGCAAGTTTTCCGTAGTGTCATCGGTGTTAGACCCACCTGGATTTGTTCCACCCTCCATTCTGCCAGGCAAGGGATCGTTGTAATCACTAAGTCACCTTAAGCTTGATTAGGAGGACTCAACTGGTGGAGAGTGCTTGTGCCGCCAAAATGCATGGTTAAGGAGTATGGGACAACTTAACACAACGAAAATTCAGAGTTGTGTTCTTAGAGCTGACTTAATGACGAAGAAGTATGGTTTCATGTTTTGTGATGCTTCTGAAAATAGCTATGAAGGGGACTTCCAGAACGATTCCACAGAGCCCCTTATTTCATTCTGCTCTTCTTCAAGTCAGGGGTAGCTCTCCTGAGGACCGTAGCGATTTCTCTCGGAATCTTATAGGAGAAACTTTAATCCAGGCTGATAAGACTTACCGCCGGAGGGACCCTGCTATAGATTTGAAATATTCGGACATTGGCAAAACGAGATTTAGTATACACTTTGGGAATAGCCTGGCTTGAACTCACCAGTAGTCTAAACTCTGGCTGTGACGTCATGTCAGATTGGAAGCTAATCCAGCAAACCTTCCATCAGGGGCATAAAATCACCGGGTGATTTAACGTTGTTATTTCAGAGGTCCCGACTTCTTGATGAATAATGAAACCACGTGGCCGACCATTCCTAAATTTAATGCAACAAGGCCGGGCTTGGAGTTGAGGCAGCCTCCTTGTGCCATTCTGGCAATGGTTTGGGATACATGAGCGGTTGATTTCGCCTGCTGGGGTCGGCGGCTAACTTGTTCTAAAATACGATGCTGTTATGCGAGGTTGTCACACAGTCTAGAACTGAAAGCGTGGCCGTTGAAACAGCCGGATAATACCGAAGAGCAAGAAAATGTTTTTCTCATCGTGCAAACAAAGGCTTAAGGCTAGGAATTAAAATGGTTACGAAACAGGAATGACAAACCTATGCTCCATTAGACCTTCGATGAACAAGTTACTGAAACTCGATCCAGTTTTATTGAATGGACTGATTCGTGTTGAGGGAGGGATGATCTACTCCAGTCAGCTTCAGGGCGTGAAACATCCGGCGACACCTCTCAGGGCTCACCCAAATGCAAACTTAATAATCCCACAGTACCACACAACGGAAAGAGAGGGAGGACCATCTCAGTTACTCGCAGCACTTTGAAAAACTTTTTAGACTGTACAGGTTAAGGCTGCTGTCACGCGCGTACACGGAGAACGTTGAAACTATCAAAGGCACCTGGCATTTGCTGGAAAATAGAAGGTTGCCCCTCTACCAGCTACTGGAGTCAAAAAGGGTTCGTCTCCCTTTGGGTATGTTGGAAAAGCTTCTTTTGGCCCCTCGTCAGCAAGGAGTGGTCGCAGCAGACGACTTGAAAACGTCCTCACATGTCTTTCTTGACCTTAGTTATCAGCATTCTGGCCAAAAGTTTCCAAGCTCAACAACGTATGGCAATGAATCCTCGGATATTCGATTGGTCTCTCACTCTCTGGAGTTTCTTCTCAGTCCAGTTTTCCAATATAATTCGGACTACTAGAGACTGTATTTACCACTGGACACAACCGCCTAGTGCGTCAAATATTCTCACACCATCGAAGCCCCATTTTTGTGTCCCATTGGATTTGGAAGATCTCCTTTATCCTGTTTCACCGCCCCCCCCCCACTCAAGACTCACGGATGCAATAATTCACCGCGCCAGTAAATCAGACGGAGAAAGAGCTCTGCTTATGGCTCAAGTCAGCTGAACTCGGAGACTAAAGGCTGGTCAACAAGTTTTGTCAATGTTTGACAAAGTAGCCTAACATGCTGGTAAGATAACTAAATGCTAGCCCGCTGGCAGATCTGTTCTTATGGAAGAGTTTACTCAGCCTCCTTGCAACGTCTACTAAAACCACGCCAATGCGGGATCCCGGAGTGATACCAGCAAACCCCTTCAAAGACAAGATCCGAGCTATTTCGCTCAGCGCTGAAGTCACATCTCATCAATGGGGCCTTAATAATGAAAATGAGTACCCCAAAGAGACTTTTTTGAGTTGTGCAACCAGGCCGGCTCCATGTGCAAGCATTGGCCTGTGGTCGACGTGCTCCATTGAAGTACCTCATCGACCTACGCCGTTGTCCCGCAGTCGCCGGTTGCAAACAAAATTTTGTTACCATAACACATTCGGCCCTCATCTTCGCCACCGTAATCCCACGCTTTCCCTCCCACCAAGCCCCCATTAACGGCGAATACTGCGGCAAACCCCCTGCGTGAAATTCGTCCACCTTATACAGCTTATCGATCCAGCCGCCTTCGTTTTATCGTCAGTGACGGGGTGGAGATCAGGGTTACCCCTGCCCAAACACTGCCTCTTCATATCATCTTGGTTCATACTATAAGCAGCAAGCAATACGACTACTGAAGCTTTCGTCCAAAGATCAGTCACTCTCGACCAAGGTCTCTGGCTGTGTTTTCAACTGGTTTTCATCGTAGCAGGCGTTTGAAAATCCCGTCATTGGAACAAATTTTATCTAAAACTCTGACTAACCGGTGGATCTCAAAAATCGCAAGCTACAACTACAACCAGACTTTACGTCATCGGCACTGGCAAATGCGCGAACTCCCTGGATATTCGGCTGGTCATCACACAATCACCACTCGCCGATATTCTGAGGGATTTTCACCCCTCAGTAACACGCGTCCTTCCATCGAACCAGTATCACACCCCATAGTACTAAAAGCCGCCGCCAACGGCCTACCGATTCATTTTTAATCACGCTGACTAGACCGCGACAAACTCCGTACCGCGCACCGCGAATTCTAACGCATGATGAATCTTGGCGTCATTCGACCATTTCCAAGCCCATGGGCCTCGTTCTTTCACATAGTTCCGAAGTCGCCCGGTGATTGGAGATTCTGTGGAGACTACCCGCTTCTTACAATATCATTGTCCCGGACGGGTAACCGGTGGTACACAGACAAAATTTTGCACGGTATCTCTCAGCTAAAAGGTGTTTTTCAGGGTGTTTCGCTGGTATATGTCTCCAAATCCCCAAGACTAAAGAAGGCACCCCAGAACAGCCACCATCATAACTTTTTGCCTGTTCGAGATCTTACGCGGGCCGTCTGGGTTAAGCAACACTGCTTAGATGTCGTCCAAATTCGGGGGCGAATACCAAGTTGATCCTAACAACTGCAGCGTTCAGTATTGCTGTCGGTGAAGTGCCCCATCAAGTCGTGAACAACCAGCTGCAACAGCTGCTTTTCTTACCACGATGCTGCAGGCAAAGCAGACAAGTACTGCGCGAGTTCTCGTAAACTCCTGGCTACTAACTGGTCGGCTAATCTCTTCCGCCGTCGTTCGGAAGGATGAGAATTTTGTATGCAAACTAACCGCAACAATCCCTCACAAACAATTCATGCGAAGCCCGATAGAAACTCTCCTAGAGACGCGCACTGCTCGGACCATATTTCTCGGTTTACGGGATTGCAGATGACAACACAGCTGCTGAAGCCTTGCTCCTACCCGACGTCAGCACGGTGCAAGCACAGCTTTTACACTAAAACTTAAGCTCACTGAGCTGCTTGACATTCCCTAACTTGAAGCTCTTGTCCCAACCCAGTACTGGCAGAACCCCGCGTGCATTGCTATCATTTGGAGGGGCCCGGTGTTGCAGTTGGATTTTTGAATACTCCCAATTGATCTTTGAATTACGGCTTTTTACCGTATCAGAAAAACATTTCCATTAGTCCCCCCTGCCAAGAAAGGGGCCTCCTCTTTGATCCCCCAGGGCATCGCCCCATGGACCACACACATATATATTCCAGACTACCTAAATGCTTAGTGAAAAACAGCCCCTCCGAGCGGTTATTGCCCCATTAGCAGTCGGCTTAGCTTTCTAAAAGCTCCGTACTACAACACTTCCCAGCTCGACTTCTTCATCCTGGTCACTAGAGCCTCAGAAAATATGTAGAGCCTAAATGCCTCCTTGGACATGGCTAATGCATTTGACCATTTCGCCCACTCACATCTCCTGACCAAACTGGAAGCCTTTGGACTTCAAGCACCTATTCTCAGATGGTTCCCCTCTCATCTTTCCAACTGAGGTCACGTCTTATCAACTTATTACCGTCCCTGACAACCTTCCCCTGTCAATAATTGTATATTTCTTGACCGTGGTCAATACACATGCACAAGTCAAGATCAGAGAATGCAGCAGTACATGCCAATGTGAGGTATTCGCAATTTCTAAATTTATGAATCACACAGCAACCGAAATACAACAGTAAAGTTATTTAGTGTTTGAGTGAACTAAAGTGGTAATGGTTGAGGCGGGAATTGTTAATCGATCTCGAATCCGGGAAGGACGGTGTGGATAGCTGGACAAGAGTGGGGTTGCTGATATAAGCGATAATTTGTCGGTCACTAACGAGCAACCGGGCGGAAGAGATGCCAAAGAACAAGATTAAAAGTAAAGTACGCATGGGGCTATCAACGGGCAGTCAGAGATACCAGCGAAATATAGAACACCGATCCAGCATTGGGTAACTAATTGTGGGGGAAGGATGTGAAATAAATGCAAGTGAGTCAAAGGTGATAATAAAATGGACCTTTTGTGGAGGTGATTTCAGTGCCATATGGAAATTCACATGAAGGCGAAAAGCTTCACAAGGATTGCAGTGAACCTTTGAAGAGTATGAATGGGGTATGGACGCGTGACGGACTTTAAAAGGAGGGCCGTCACAGAAACGGACCAGGGGAGACAAAATCTGCTAGTGTGTCTAGGTAGAAGTTGAAAGAGTGTAAAGATAAAATGTTTTTGTACATGGAGCCATTCAGAGCGGAGTGCTAGGAACACTTTCATTTCAATATGCATTATTGACGTCTTCCATGAAATAAGTCATAACGTCCCATTTTTTACTGCGGAAAAAAATTGTGTACGAATTCTGAACCCAGGATCTTGACAACATATCTGCAGATATGCAGTGCAAATTGGAAAGCCTTGAACGATGGTGGGACCTGTGGGAAATGGAGTTCTCTGCTGAGAAATGCACCTACGTGAATCCGCTTTTTCAGGTCCCCTCGATTCCTTTCTGATACGTGACTAGTTTAATTACCTTAACCATTCGGTAAGAAATCTTTTGCTTCAGTGGCGGTGAGCCCTGAAATTCTCGGAACACTTATACGTCCAAGCTGCTGAGGCAAAGAAATCAATAGGATTCTTATCTGGATCGTTTTTGTTTCAAGATACGAAGCTCCTACCCCATTTTTCCTACCTCAGACTGCACCTAGAGCATTTCTAACACATTTTCCGAAACACTCATCAAATAGGCCGAATAAATTAAGGGAACATATTAAGATCATTCGCCAGACAACTCCTCTGTTATTCTACAGCACTAAGCTATAAAGGGCGGTGCGCTGCTCTCAACAGTGAACACCCTTAGCCACTTCGTGAGAGACCCAACCCCAGCTTTACCCGTAGGCCTATCCATAGCCTTGCATTTTCTTTCACCGATACACCATGTGCCTACTCGACCACTCCCTACTTCACATCTCACGGGAACTTGCGTCTCGCTGTTCCGAAACGTGAACGTACTCCAGGATACCGCCTATGTTTGTTGAAGCATTTTCGGGCTTAGAAAAACTCCCCTCTTCAATCCGTCACTGTCCACCTCCCATCTGTTTAAAACTCTCAAAAGCGTACAACCTTTCTGTTGAGGATGCCTTGATGTTTATTGCAGTTAACATGTCTTGGGATTGAGGTTCTGAGGTAAGACATGACTTCCATCTCACATTTTCAAAACCTAAAACTTACATGCTCTGCCCCTTTGAAAAACATTTCACATGCTCTTTGCTCATATTTCGGAACTTCCAGAATCTCCAGATTTTCTTTTAAGACGAGTTGTTGTAGTCTTGTCCACCGGTATCAGCGGTCCTCCTCGTTCTCTTAAATAATCTCATCGCTGGGAAGAAACGGCCGCGTCATTGCACCCTGCTCAACTGCACTCCTAAAAGATTTGCGCGAAATAATTCCCCTTAAAATAAGCTTGCTCTTGTTATTCTGTCTCAGTGGTAACCCACTCCAGGACTAAGGGTGTTCTGTTTCTAAGCCCCCTCAATATTCTTTTCCCTTTCTAATATGATTCTAGGACCTGGGTGCTGACGCTATATAGGCCCAGATCTACCGCTGCCTTTTCCGCGATTCACCCGGGTAGACGCACGACACCGTTGTCTTGTGTCACTCCCTAAACCCGCAGCTGACAGAACTGACCAACTGCAACTTTGCTAATTTTACCCCAGAAATTGTCCGTTGGAGACAATTCTGGTCTGCTCTATCTCATGAAAAATAAATAGGAACTCTAGCTTCTCGCTGGACTTTACAACTGAATTAATGATACGATTCGATGTTCGCCCGAAACTCGGTTTCTGCACCATTGGCTTTGCCACCCACGGTCCTTACAAACCTGTCGCCAGATTCACGGCTACTTGACCACAACGCACTAGAAAGATTCATCCCAACCCCAACGGTGCTAGTCGCAGTTGTGCAAACCGCACGGCCAGTGCACATCCGGCTTTCAGGAAGTGTGCAGTCTGAGGTTCGCAGCTGATAGCAGGAAGACGACCGGGAAAATCATGAGGTTCTATCAGGTTGTCTCGATTTTTGCTGTTCTCCAAACATATATATGTATCACTATCGTTCTTACAGGGTTTAAAGAAACCCAAAAAAAGCACTGAAATAACGTCGTAAACAGCTACATCACGTCGAGACTGTTGGATACTATCGGGACTTATTGACTTTTACTCTCCAGCAAATTTCTAGTTCTTCACCCGATGTCCTCGGGGGTATTTCACGAGCACTCACTTAGGACAAATTTCTTAATTATAAGCTAGGGTTCATCTTCATTATTTGTTCCTCCTTGCCTTAAAATTTGACCACCACTGCTTTTTCTAGGCTCGAAGGACAAAGGATTCGGCAGGCATTACTGAGGAATTTTTGATTGAGACTAGCAAGATTTGGCCAGCATGCATCAGGCTTTCAGAATGTGTGCAGCTATATGCGGGCACAACTAGGCTGGCCGATTGCATCTATTGCCAACAGGAACGGTTCAAGAGTCGCGTGTCTAGCCCACGGTCAGTCCCATCCACTAGCACCGTTTGCTCGTGCTGCTACTGCGGATATACCACTTGCTTCGTCTTCTCCAGTTATCGCCGGTCTTCCATGGAGCTGACCGTCAAGTAGACACTATGATTCGTCTTCGTAAGCCCGGCGAAATTCGTTACTATTCGCTCGCTAAATGGTGCAAGCTTTTGTCATTGGCCACCGGCCTATCTTCCCTTGGCCCGCAGAGGTTTTTCATACAAATGCTCATCGACCTTATTTGAATGCATTTCATTGCCTACCTCTGAGTCTCATGCCTGACTACTCATCAGTCTCAACACGGGGATAATCCCGCGTTACAGTGCTTTGTTTTCCCGCTGTTATTGGTGTAGTTCTTAATAAGATATCCGGGATAATCCCTGAAACTGTAGCTCTTGAAGTTGTTGTTAGACCCAGAAAAAAACCATCGACTTTTTCTTGACACTATCATCCGAGGCCATCCGGCGATAGAAGGTACTTGCGAAAGTCATCTTTGAACTGCTCTCAGGGTGGGGGCTAAGCGAAACAGTAGCCTCAGCCAAACAACACTAGCAGATTCCAAAAGTTTGCGTTGGAAATCTTCGTAATTTGACTAAAGCCGTCTGCACTAAAGTACACTCCGATTATTCAAACTACTTTCTGACCTGCAAAATACGTCCGGCGTAGCTTTTGCTAGACTATCTAGGGAACTCCTAAGAAGTAATGAATTTGGAGGATTTTCGTAACTCAGAAAAATTCAGTGACTATTTGTCTAAACACATCTTTGAGTAATATTCTCAAGATACCGCGTTCGAAATCGCCTCCGTATCCTACTTCGCATACATAAATATGCTTTGAGAAACCAATAGAGAAACTACGGAAATGAGCGAAAATCTAAGCAGACTTTCCTTTTGAACTAACTCCGCCGATCTGATTATCGGTCAACTGATGCCTTTGACGTTCTTGCTTGATCCAGCCGCACACCGTGTCCCAACCAACTTGCTACTGACCATGACGTTTGTGGACACGGTTGCCTCGGAAATCTCCAGACGGATATGAAAGGCAGGCGGTGCGGTCATTTTTAACAATCCAGACCGAATACCTCTTTCGACGGCCAAAAATATGATCTTAAGTACTTGCAGCCTTGGCTCACAACCCTGCCACTGTGTCAGGCCCCGCAAAACTTCCCGGCACACCACCTGCCCCCTCCTGTTCCAGTTCACAAGTGAAGTTGTCACCAAGGTCTTTATTAGCCAGCAATCTTTAGTCATAGCCAAAGCTGGCTTCAAGTATGCCAAGGTATTCCCTGACAAAACCTTACTGCAAAGAGAAGTGCGCAGAAGCCAGGCCCAGAACAACAACCCCAGCGTAAACGTAACCAGCAATCCACACCAAAACTTCAATCTAACTATTACTAGCCACCACCCGACGTCGCCACCTGTTACAAATCACAATGTAACGTTGATTTAGAAAGCGCGCCAATTTCCTCGCCAACTGAGCCAGTTGAGCCACCTGGCGAACTCTTCAACTTTCAGAATGGCCAAAACAAATCCCTTGACTGGAACAAGCGCCCTAGCGCCCACGAAACTGGAAAAGGTTCCTCCGACTTATCCACCCACGAGCGCACGTTCCCCATAAGTCTGGATGATCCCACTCCACCTACCAGCCACATGCCCGGTTATTCAACCATACCTACCATTCATTGTACCATCGCCACGCCTCTCCCTAGAACTATGCATCCTGATGCCCCCGGCAACCTCGGTAACGCAACCAGGCCTTGGAGCCCGCCAACCGCACTCTTCAACTCGACATCGGAATTTATCTAGTTATTATCCTGACCACCACCGCTGATTAGCCCACTAGTAGAGCTCCACCCTCAGAAGTTTGCACGTCATCACCCAAAGAACAAGGCCTAGCGGCGTAAAGCACATGCAAACAATGAGGAAATCGCACGGTCGAGCGAAATCTTACCGGCCTCTTGTGACACTCCGAATCCTAGTTTTCGATCTCGGATAAATGCTTTCCCATTTCCACCATACTTTGGTCCACCCTATCCCCCTCCATTCACAGCTCCATTATATTTCTATCTGCCATACAAACCACTCTATAACTCAACTATTATCCAGTCACGCCCTGGGAGTCATCTCATTGCCCCATTTAAACTCCCATTCTCACAACACTCGCCCTCGTCTTTTGGTCCAGTATTGCTACTCGGCCGTGGTCACTCTTTCCTGCCGGCTCCCTCAAAGAATATTAAGCACACCCTAACTACTACCTCAAGCTGCAACTCTACTTCCCTGCTGTACCACACTACCCCTTTCCAGGCTTTAACTTATGAAATCCGTGTGACAACCGCGGTCCCTCTCCCATCTTCGCCATATCCATCACTAGAATAACCGCCTTCATCATCACTACCAAACCCCTTATTATGCCCATCAACAATGTCACCACCAAGACCAGCATCATCTCTGAATCAAACTCATAAATTCCCGTTCAATACTGAACAGAACTAAAGCCATCAGCAGCATCGCTCGGACCCCCGACTTTGATATTGTTATCGTTACTGAACCTTGGCTAACAGACTCTGTCCCGTCACACCAAATCTTTCTAGATGGTTACCAGATGCCGCGAAGAAAAAGGCCTCGTCGTGAGGGTGGGCTGTACAATCTATGTCAGAAGGGCCCCATCGGCTTTTCCAATTTCACATGCAACTTTGGACGCCCTTCAGGATTGTCTGTAGTCATCGATTCCCCTACCTATCTCCCACCCTTATATCGGCTGCATCTATCGGCCACCTGATTCCGGCGCTATGGATCTTACCACGATTGCTGACGCATTCCAGTATCTCCCATTGCTTCTCTGTTTCCCGGAAATCATTGCCGGAGACTTCAATACACCGATGGTTTGTTGAGATACTCTATCTGCCCCAAACAATTTACTGGGCTTTATGCCATGCATCCGCACAAGGCGCTGGATCCAACACGCAACTGTCCCAACCAGAGGTAACAACATCCTTGAGCTGTTTTTCACTATTGGCTTATCCAATTTTTCGTCTTGAGAGCTCGACCTCTTCCCAGGAAGTTGTCACAGTATGGTGTCCTGCACCTTCACAATTCCTCAAGTTTTTGTCGAGTTCCACCCACCCAATCATCTCTCTTCAACAGTCAACAGGGACAATCTTATCTCCAAACTTCGATATTTCGATCGGGACGACTTCTTCTTGCAAAGTGATCCTCAGTTGGCCACTGATCTTCTACATTACAACTTATCCAACCTGCCTTCCGCAATCACTACAAATCGTGTCATATAAAAACGAGTCCGCAGTTCAGTCCTGACCCGAATGCAAAACAAATACTTGAAGGTCCAGAGGGCATGTCACCCCAGTGGTGACTTATAGTCATTCTCATAGCTCCAACGTCTTCCGGTAGCAATCAGAATCGAGGCTGACGATATGCTCAAAAAACAGGAAGCATCTGCCCTGCAGTGCCGCGATACCTCCTCGAAGTTGGAACGCCTACTGAAGAAGGCAAATCGGAGCAATTCCGCTGGTATTCTCTCTCTAATCTTAGAAAACAACGAGCACGTTACCTCACCTGGGGTGATAGCCGAGGCGCTCAATTCCTACCCTGCTACCTCGATGACTATGGACTCTCTCGGTTAACCCCCATGCACAGACCCTGTCACCAAGCACATAATATGTGATTCGGAATTTACTCTAAATGAGGTGACCAGCCAGCTTACCTGCGTCCCGAAGTCTTCACACTGTGGCCATGACGATGATCCACCAACACTTTTACGTCTTGGAGGAACTGATGTCACAGCTCTACTATTGAAGGTCTACAATCTGTCCCTCAAGTTTGGTATATTTCCCTCGCAGTAAGGGCTGCGGGCATCAACCCAATCACAAGAAGAGACCAATATATGACCCGTCAAACTACTACCCCAGCAACCACACCATAATTATTTCTAGGCTGATTAGAAGCCTCAGAATACCGCGGATTTGTGGCCACTTACTCTCTCACAACATCATCCATAGTGGGTTCGCGACACCTTGACCAATATGTAGCCAACTTCGCAACGAATCCCTAAAGCAGAAAGTGATTATCCGTGAAATACTACGATACTGGATTATCAAATGTGCAGTGATACGAAACAGATACGAAACTCAATTATGCGATCACGATGGCTCGGAAAACGAGAACCGAATGTCGGCGTGCGGGAAAGGAGCATATGCGTCACACAGGTCCAAAACAAGGATATGACAGAACAGCGCGCTGGACGCGAACAAACAAACGTTAGTTTGCAAAAAAAACATACAGTGCATAAAACAAGCTAATAGTGCAAATAAGTGAGTGATGATAAGGAAACATGAAACTGCAGTGTTTTTTTGGGAGTGAGGGCTTATCCGCGACCGGTCGTTGCGTCGCTGACCAAAATCCTTTCGAATCTTAGCAGAGTCAGAGGTTTGGAATAAGTGTACTGATTCTTCCTACCTACCTGGACCCTGCTCTCAGTGCGCGTACCTAATACCTTGTCGTTAAAGTTCTACTTTCTATCGCACTTGACCCGGTGGCCACAACGACGCGAGGTTACTCTGCGTCGTCCATGAAAACGGCTGATCGATGGCAGTCGTGAAGGAGGAACACAGGTGCTGTCCTCGGGACAGCCGTTGTGCCTCGGCCGTGTGTGCTTTTTTATGTGTGTGTGGGAGCTTCGGGTGAGATCGCACTCCGGTATGTGAGCAAGTACTAACAACCATCGCTTAAGGGAAATATCGTCCACTATGTCAGTGATAAACGAGGAAAAATTAGCCGTGACGCACGTGTTTTGGTGGAGGTCATGAAGTATAAACGTGTATTATGTAAGTGTGATTGCTGTGTGTCTGGGTGTATGATAGAATCACAGCTACCACCACTTATGCGAAAGGCCTTCTGTAACGTAAGCGAAAAACGGTGAGCTCTGCAACGTTTTTGATGGAGGCCATGGGCTATAATTGTGTACCATGTAGGAGTGTGTGTCAGGGTGTATGATAGTTCAATACGTCAGTACGTCGTAAATGCCCTCACATATATGTCGTTCCTTTAACCACTTGAAAGACGAATGATGAGTAGTCCACTGGGTTTCTGTGTTTTCGGCTTCTCCGTATTCACTCCCAAGAGGGCTGATACTGCGTACGTCGCGGATTGGCTTTCCTTTGGCGGTCTTCACCTTCACAGTTCTTATCATTTCACCACAGCCTTCCATGGTTTCTATCATCGCGCCCAAAGTCCAGGTGCTGAAATGAGCGTGTTTTTCTGTGATCATTACCACATCTCCAACCCTAAATGGTCGTGCTTTGATCAGTCACTTCCGTCGAGCTTGTGGACCCAGTAGGTACTCCTGCATTCATCGCCTCCAAAAAACCTTGGCAAGATAGATTGCCTGCTTCCATCCATGAAGAAAGCTCCCACGAAGGTTTGCCGGTCCTTGGAAACCCTCGTTCGACCTTATCGTCAATAAGTCTTTCGGGGTGAGGGCCAGATGGGTGGGGTCGCCTTTGGTTACTTGAACCGGGAGGGGGTTGTTCAGAATTCTCTGGACTTCAGTCACGACTGCGCTCAACGTTTCGCCGTCGGGCGGATGTTGCTCAGTGATCAACAGCAATATCCGTCTGGCGGGCCTGATCAGTCATTCCCATATGCCACCGCGATGGCTGGCCTGCGGGAGGTTTAAATGCCATCCATAGATCGTCCTTGTCCATGTTTTGGTGCGTACGCTGCAGTTCCCGACGAGCTCCTACGAATTTCGACCCATTGTCCGAGTATATATCTGCCTGTCTACTTCTTCGGTTGAGGTAGCTTTGCAAGGCCCGGGGGAAGGCGTATTTATCATCGAATGCGTAACTTCCAAGTGCACCGCTCGTGACTGCATGCAAGTCACAATACCCCCGTGTCGTTTTCCCAGCCTCTTCCCAAACTTGATCCACAAGGGCCCGAAATGGTCCAGTCCGGTGTCGCTGAGCGGCCGCCAACCCAGAGTCAATCTGCGTTCTGGCTGCGGAGCCATGTGTTGTTTGCCCGCTGCCGCATTGCGTCTCCTACAGTGTACACAACGTCGGATTACGAGTTTTACAGTCGTTCTCCCTATCAGTAACCAAAGGCGCTTTCGGATGAAGCTTGTCACGTGACCTTCCCTAGCATGTCCCTCCACGGAGTGGATGTGTTGGATCATTAGCTCTACCACAGGTTGTCGAGCCGGGAGCAATGTGGGGTATTTTGGGTCAAAACTCAGGTGGAAAGTGGTTAGCCCATCATATACCCGTAATAATCCATTAATGAGTCTAGGGTTTAAATGCTCCAAGTCCCCTCTCGGAAGTGATATTTCCTTGTCGATTAGCCCCTTCCTCCGCCCTCTACCCTTCCCGGCTGAAGGTCTCCCGTTGCATCATTTTGAGTAAATCGTGTTTTGCTGCTCGTAATTCATTGGGGCTTATCGGACCCACTGGTACGCTGCCGGAGAGGTGGAGCCTCTTCATGACTAGCAATTGTCTCTTAAACCTGGCCAACCACATTAATGACCAAAGCGTCTTCATCCAGGAGGAAAATCTGACCAACCGTGGCAAAATAGATGTCGATTCGGTGACTGTGGCCGTCATCACTAAGCCCTTGATCCCCAGATCCAACCCCAGAGAGTGTTTTATTTAGTACACTGGCCAGTTCTGTTAAGGCATTTGCAGGAATTTTGGCCCTCCCGTCCACGTGTTGAGTTGCCGGAAGTTGGTCGCACCTTGGAAGCACAGATCGGTTGGGTTATCACCAGACATGACGTGTCTTCACAGATCTACGGCCGTTTCGTTGTGGATGATCGAGAGTCGGTTGGCAACAAAAGTACCAAAACGGCTCCTGACGTTCTTGATGTAGTACAGTACTATCGTCAAGTTCGTCCAAATACTCGCTGGCCAAATGTAGAAGTCGAAAAATTTCTTTACCGCCTGTACTGCCCTGACTGCTAACGCCGCGGTGATGAGTTCAAGGCGCGGGATCAAAACCGACTTCATTGGGGGCAACGCTGTCCTTGGCGAAGAGGGTCCTCGTAGTATACTGTCCATAGCCCGTGCACCATCGCCCGCACACTAAGGCTCCGTGCTCGACTTTGGCCGTGTCAGAAAAGGCGTGTAGTTCTCTCGTCTGTGTTGCATGGCCAGAGGGCACGCATCTTACAATCCGTATGTCCCTCAGTCTCTTTAGTGTGTTGAGAAATTCCTCCCAGTCCAAACGGTCTTCTTGGTCCAGTGACTGGCCCCAATCGACTTTCTTACGACAAAGCTGCGGCAGCAGGATCTTTCTGGGTGACAACCAGGGAGGGACAAAGCCGAGTGGATTGGGGGAACCAGACACTGCTGATAGTATACCGCGACGGGTTACTGACAGCTCGGAAACGTTTAGCTCGAAAGTGAAGTCCTCCGTTTCCGTATTTCATTGTATTCCTTGAGTGCTTTCGGTAGGGAATGGAGAGCAGTCAAAGCTTCGAACCCTTTCGACCGTCTCGCGGTATGGCATGACTTCGAGCACTTCCGAGGCGTTTGACGTCCATTTCGTGAGATGGAGGCCGCCCTTTTCTTGCAATCTTTTTAGGCCTATGAACTGCGCTCGGGCCGAGTCTACATCATTGGATGACCCAAAATACTGGTGGAAGTAGAAGTTTCTGCTGACTTTGCCTACTACCGACCGGTGAAACAAAGCACCATGTTTGTTCGCTGATTCCCTAAGGGAGTGGCTTGCACAAAATGGTGATGGTATGGCTCTGATGAGGTGGACGATCATCCTATAATTTAGCATTGATTTGTCCCTGCTGTTCTCTTCCCACAACGGGAAACGCAATGCATTTCGTCCTTCCTTCGGTATTTTGCCCTGGCGAAACACTTCCCTTATGTCGGCGGACAAAGCCACTTTACCCACCCTGAAAAGGTACAAAACTTTGATCTGTGGTGTGGTACAGTCAGGCCTTGTAGTAGGCCATCTTTTACAGGTTCGCCCTGGAAATTGGCCGCACAGTTGAAAACCACCCGCAGTTTTTCGGGTTTCTTGGGGTTGATAACCGGGCGGTGAAGCAGATACCAGACACCCTTCCCGCAGTCGAGGGTTGCAGACATACTTTAAACGTAGCCGAGAGCTTCGTTTCGCTTCATCACCTCTGCATATTGGTCCAGCAGTTCCTGGTCTCGAATGAAGCGTTATTTCAGTCGTAGTAGTCTTTTCAGAACGTAGTTTTCGTATCAGCCTAAGGGTCAGCTGGTGTGCTCCATGAGAGAGGAACCCCAAACTGTTCTTAAGGCTTCTGTTTCCTAGCTGCACTGTTTGCAGAGCGAAGTGGTCCTCTTGAGACAATGGAAAGCTTCCACCTCAAATGTCGTGAAACTCCTTTTCATGCAGCCGCGGCAGTTGGTACTCTATGCGGTCCGCTTTGGCCGATACTCAATCAAAAATCCATGTCCCCCTACCGTACCGTATAATATCCATCGTAGCGCAGTGCGTGCGGCATACGGCGCCTGGCAGTCGCCCACTCTCTGGTCAAGTATCCTCTGCCACGCTGCAATCCATGAGGAGGTCTACCTCGTCGTCCTTCCGACCTACTACCGTTGCATCCTGCAGGTGGGGCCACCTTGTTGAGATTGCTTCCACCGGCCTTGGTGCTCGCATGAGGAGGCCAGCTCATGTTAACGCCTCCGTTGATACGAATGCTCGTTAGTGTTTAAGGGGATGAGCTGTAACCTCAACCGGCCGGCAGTCATTAATTGTGTTCCAACCACCGTGCCCACCGCTAACGACGTCGTACTTTTAGCGAGCCTGTGTTTGTTAACATGCAGCTCATTCACTAGGGTTGTGTCTGATCCACTCTCGACGAAGGCCAACTCCTTGACCACCCCAGTTGGGGTCCTCACTTCCACAGTAAACGTTCCTAATGGTATTGGTTTACTGGCACACCTTGACGTTGAACAAGTCACACTGGGCTTGATGTTCGCCTCTGGCTTAGTTTCTCTCGTCTGGCGTAAAAATCGATGGTGTCTGCCAGCGCAACCCTCGTGACCACATCTGGCCCTTGTTCGACAAGCTGCTGCCAGGTGAGTGGTGTTAAGGCAGATAGAGCAAGCTCCTGTCATCCCCGACATTCCCCAAAATTGGTCTATCGTGGCCTTGATGAACTTCTGGCACTCAGGTAGCCCATGGCTAGCGTAGCAGGACCTGCGACTTGGATGCTGTGTAGCTTCGCGTGAAATGTCACGTGCTTTGGTCCAAGGCTGATATTTTGGGTGTTCTCGAACAGTCGTTTGGGGCTGACCGATGCTAAGTTTATTTATCCGGTAACTGTCCTGGATGAGTCGGCCCAGTCTACCGTCGGCTATCTTGGTTTGCCTGTCAAAGTATTCGGCCACGTCCTCGAATTTAGCCCCACGGTCGCCTCGGCTTATCCGTTCTGCTTCTTCCGCCCACCGACCCTGTAGTTCGGGAGAGAGTTGACGGACTATGCTTTTCAAGGTATGCATTGCATCGAGGTTAGTCCTGCAACCTAGGTGGTCAAGAGCTAATAAACAGTTCTGCTTTCTGATCACTAGTGTAACGACCGGTCGCGGAAAATCTCCCTAAAACCTCTGCCATTCAGCGTTTTTCTTAACATCACTCATTTGCTTACACCATTGACGTGTCTTTACGAACTGTCTGTTTTTATGGACCAATTGTTGTTTGTTCGCGCCCAGAGCGCTACTTTGTCATATCCTTGTTCTGGACCTGCGTGACGCACGTGCTCCATGCTCGCACGCTGCAATTCGGTTTCTCATTTGTTGAGTCCCTGTGATCTCATTATTGAGGTTTGTATCATTTTGGTGTCATTGTTCATTCAATAATCTAGTATCGTAGAATATCACGGATAATTGCCTTTTGATTTCGGGATCCGTTGCGAATTTGGCTACGCATTGCCCAAACATGCGTTACAATACTCAATAGATCAATTTGGAACGAGGAAAAACACGCAAAAAGCCAAGAAAAGGGTCGAAAACATCGGACTCTGAACAGGAAGTAACACAGCAAGTTGCTAAAGAGGTTTTGGGTACTTTTGATTCTTTAGTTAATGTTAGATCGCCTAGCCCTGTCAGTGCTAGTTCATGTGTTACTGAGGGCAATATGGATTGTAAGGATGTTGATCTACATAGACTGAGAACATTAGACCTAGAAAACAGTCGTTATCGGCTAGACAACAGGCCCAGGAAGCCGAAAAGAAGTGTATACGGAAAGAGCTTGGGCATGAGACCAGTGACTACGACACTCCCGATAGATCAGGGTGAAATAAGATAGGGAGCCTCACGCCGGTCGCCGATTACAAAACACCATCGACCGATTTGCCAAGAGTAGAACTAACGGTTTTCGACGGCAGATCAGAACACTACTGCAAGTTTGTCAAGCAGTTCGAGACGTTCGGCGAAAATAAGGCAAACGACCCTGGGCAAAGGCTTCCCTACCTTACTCACTACTGTCGAGGCCGAGCAAGAGAAGCTATCGACGGGTGCACCATGCTCGACCCGGAACAGGGCTGCACCCGAGCAAGGACGATTCTAAGGGACTTGTTTGGCCAACCGTTCAAAGTAGCCCGTAACCTAATAGAGGGCCTGATGGTAGAGGAAAAGTAAACCAGGGGTGACGTGTACTCAAAGGCCGACCTGGCGATTAAGATGCAGAACTGCTCAATAGCCCTCGACCATTTAGGTTACAGGGCTAACCTAGATGCCATGCACACTTTGGAAGGCATAACCCGTCACCTCCCTCCCGACCTACAGGGTCGGTGGGCGGAAGAAGCAGAACTGATAAGCCGAAGCGACAGAGAAGCCAACTTCGAAGACCTGACCGAATACTTGGACAGGCAAACCAAGATGGCTGACAGCAGGTTCGGCCGACTCATCCGGGACAGCAACCGAGCAAACAAGCCCAGTACTAGCCAAGCTCAAACCCCTGCACGGAACATCCAAAATACCAACCTTGGACCAATGCGCACGCCATTTCACGCAATAACACGGTGCAACCAAATTGCAGATCCTGCGACGCTAGCCATGGACTACCATAATGCCCCAAGTCCGGCAGCGCCACAACAGACGAACGGTGGGGAATGGCGAGGATGGCAGGAGCGTGTTTTATTTGTCTCAACACCACGCACCGAGCGGCAGCTTGTAGGACAAGGAACCGATGTGGTTACGGGGGCTGCACGGGCAGACACCATCGACTGCTGCACCAAGCGAGAGTAACCTTACCCGAGACGAGTACCAAGCCCAGTGTTATTTGTTCAAGGTCGCGGTCTGCCAGTAAACCTATACGTTTAGGCGCAGAGGCCGTGGGAGTAGTGACCCCGACTGGGGTGGTCAAAGCGCTGGCTTTCGTCGATAGTGGATCCGACACTACTCTAGTGAAAGAGCGGTTTGCCGACAAACACCAACTCGCTAGAGGTGCGACGTCGTTAGCAGTGAGCACTTTGGGCAGAACACAGGTAATGACTGCCGGTAGGTTGAGGCTGCAACTCATCTCTCTAGGTACTAACGAGCAAATTGAACCAGCGGAGGCATTCACATTAGCTGATCTCCCCATGCGAGCACCAAGGTCGGTGAACGCCATCTTGACTAGGTGGCCCCACCTGCAGGATGTAATCGTTGTAGACTGGGAAGATGATGAAGTGGATCTCCTCATCGGCTGCGACGTGCCAGAGGCGCATTGGGTGCTTGACCAGAGAGTGGGCGACCGCTAGGCACCTTATGCCGTAAGCACGGCTCTGGGATGGATGTTTTAAGGTTCAGCAGGGAGACGTGGTTCCGTGAATTACTTATTTGCCGAAACGGACCGCAAAGAGTATCATCTGCAGCGGCTGTATGAAGAGGAGTTTCATGACTTTGGAGACAAAGGACCATCGTTGTCTCAAGAGGATCACTCCGCTCTACAAACGGTGCGGCAAGGCACTAGAGGCCTCAAGAAACAGTTCGAGGTTCCCCTCCCATGGCGCACATCGGTCGACTCGTGGACTGACAACAGAAATTACGTTCTCCAAGGATTACTACGACTAAAAGAAAGCTTCGTTCGACACCAGAATCTGTGGGAACGATACGCAGATTTATTGAAGCGAAACGAAGCCCTCGGTTACGTTGAAAAGGTGCCTGCCAACACCGACGGCAAAAGGGGTATCTGGTATCTGCCTCACCACCCGGTCATCAACCCCAAGAAACCCAAAATCTGCGGATGGTTTTCGACTGTGTGGCCAGGTTCCAGGGCAAGTCGTTAAACGATCGCCTACTACAAAGGCCTGACTGGACCACACCAATGATCGAAGTTTTGTGCCGTTTCAGAGTGGGTAAAGTGGCTTTGTCTGCCGACATAAGGGAAAGGTTTCATCAGGTGAAGATTCCGGTAGGAGAACGAGATGCTTTGCGTTTCCTGTGGTAGAAAGGGAGTGACCGGGACAACGCAGTGGTGAACTATAGAATGACCGTCCACCCCTTCGGAGCCATATCGTCACCATTTTGTGCAAACTACGCCCTCCGGGAATCAGCGAACAAACACAACGATCTAGTCCATCGGACGGTAGTAGTTAGAGTCAGCAGGAACTTCTACGTCGACGACTACCTTGTGTCATTCGATGATATGGAATCAGCTCTAGAGCAGTTCAGGGGTCTGACGAGGTTGCTGGAAGAGGGCGGCTTCCATCTAACAAAATGGAGTCAAACGCTTCAAAAATGCTGAAGGCCATTCCGTATCACGAAAAGGCCGAAAGAGTAAGAGATTTGGACGGCTCTCCACTTCCTATCGAGCGCACCTTAGGGATACAATGGGACGCGGAAACGGACGACTTTGTTTTCGAGCTAAAAGTTCCCGAGCTGCCAATAACCCGTCGTGGCATACTGTCTGCTGTCTCTAGTTTGTTCCACCCTCTCGGTTTGGTCTCACCCTGGCTGCTACCCGGAACGATCCTGCTGCAGCGGCTGTGCCGTAAGAAAGTTGATTATGACCAATCACTGGACCGAGGGGACCGGTTGGACTGGGAAGAATTTCTGAACACCTTGAAGAAATTAGGGGACATAAGGATTCCACGATGTTTGACTCCTGGCCATAAAACGCGGACTGGAGAACTACATGCCTTTTCCGATGCATCCGAAGTCGGTTATGGGGCTGTGGCGTACGGACGATGATGCACAGGAGATAAACAAGATACTACGAGGATCCTGTTCGCTATAGCCCGCGTTCCTCCACTGAAGTCGGTCTCGATCCCACACCTTGAACTCAGCGCAGCCGTGTTAGCAGTCAGGGTGGTGCAAGCTTTGAAGAGATGTTTCGATCTCTACATTTGGTCGGTGAGCTTCTGGACGGATTCAACGATAGTACTTTACTATATCAACAACGTCCGGAGCCGGTTTAGTACTTTCGTTGCTAACCGGCTCACGATTATCCACGGTGAATCAGCCACGAACCAGTGGAGTCATATCAGGTCTGGCGATAATCCTGCCGATCTGTGCTCCCGAGGTGCGACCAACTTCAAGCAACTAGACAGATGGACGAGAGGGCCAAACTCCCTGCACTTGCCCAAACAGGACTGGCCCGTGTACGAATTGAAACCTCCTACGGAAGTAGAACTGGAGATAAAAGGCTTAGCGATAGCGGCCAACGTCGTTGAAGCGACATCCATTCTATCGCGATTGGTCAGGTTTTATTCCTGGATGAAGACACTTCGTTCGTCAGTTTGGTTAACCAGGTTCAAGAGAAATTTACTAGTCATGAAAGGGCTACGGCCCTCAGGCCAGATACGGGTCGGACCGATAAGTCCCGATGAGCTACAAGTGGCAGAGTACGATATTTTCAGAATGATACAACGCGAGGCTTTCGCCCGAGAACTCAAGAGGTCGGAAGAAGTGGGGCCGACCAATAAGGACATGCCATTTCCAAGGGGCGAGTTGAAGCGTTCAAACCCCAAACTCATCGACGGATTGCTGCGGGTGGATGGTAGGCTGACCAACGCCCATCTGAGCTTTGACACAAGGAACCCTATACTGCTGCCTGCGAGACAACCTGTAGTAGAGCTAATGATTCAACACGTCCACGCCGTGGAGGGACATGCCGGGGAAAGTCACGTGACGAGCGTCATTCGAAAGCGCCCTTGGTTGTTGAGAGGACGAGAGACTGCAAAACGCGTAATCCGACAATGTATGCAATGCAGGAGACGCAATGCCACAGCAGGCAAACAACTCATGGCCCCACTACCAGAATGCAGGGTGACTACGGGCTGGTGGCCGTTCAGTGACACCGGGTTGGACTATTTCGGGCCCTTGTGGATCAAGTGCGAAAAGAGATTAGAAAAGCTATATGGATGTATCATGACGTGCATGAAGTCACGTGCGGTACACCTAGAAGTCGCACATTCGATGACGACCGATTCGCTTCTACGGGCCTTGCAATGATTTATCAACTGAAGAGACGTACCGGCCGATATATACTCAGATAATGGATCGAACTTTGTAGGCGCTCACCGGGAATTGTAGCTTTGGCACAAGAACTTAAACAGGGACAAACTGCAGGATCGAATCGTGGCCTACGGCATACGATGGCATTCCAACCCCCCACAGGCCAGCCACCGAGGCGGCGTATAGGAAGGCATGATCCGGTCCGCCAGACGGATATTGCCGTCAGTCATGGAGAAGCAGCCTCCAGACGACGAGACGCTGAACACCGTCATGACTGAGGTGGATAGAATCCTGAACAACCCCCTCCCGGTTCAAGTAACCAAAGGCGACCCCACTCATCTGGCCCTCACCCCAAACGACTTATTGACGTTAAGGTCGAACGGGGGTTTCCAAGGACCGGTAAACCTTTGTGGGAGCTACCTCCACGGTTGGAAGCGGGCGATCTATCTTGCCAAGGTCTTCTGGAGGCGATGGCTGCGGGAGTACCTACCGGCTTTGCAGACTCGACAGAAGTGGCTGGTGGAATAAGACCATTCAAGGTTGGGGATGTGGTGATGATCGCAGACGAACGCGCACATTTCAGTACCTGGTACTTGGGAGTGGTTATGGAAACCATCGAGATCACTGACGGAATGATAAGAACGGTGAAGGTGAAGACAGCTAACGGAGTGCTTATTCGTGACATACGAAGTATCAACCTACTCGAGAGCGAAGGCGGAGAAGCTGATAAAGCTGAGGACCAGTAGTCTGTTTTGCACTAATCATCGAGGTGGGTAAAGAAACACCGTATATGGAAGCTATCCCGACACTGACGTATCGAACCATCATACACCCCGACGCACACTCACCTACATTGTACTCGTTATACAGCATGGTCTCCGTCAAACACGTTACGGTGCTCACAGTCTTTCGTTGACATTACAGGGTTTTCTTTCCGATATGTGGGGATGAATGCCATTCCGTTGTACATCCAGACACACACACATACCCGATGCCCTCTACAACCCGCAACCAATATCAAACATGTGACAGTGTTCGTTTTTTTGACGTTACCGAATGCCTTTTGCATATATAGAAGTAGCGGAGCTTAGGCCACGAACACATGCCTACATTTAACTCGTGTATGCTACACAGTACCCGTCAAACACGTTGCAGTGCTCATAGTCTTTTGTTGACATTGCAGAAAGTTCTCTTTTGATTTGTGGTGATACTTGTGATTCAGTTATACGTCCAGACACAAAAGCACATACCCGATGCAGGCTATGTCACGCAACCCCTATGAAACCTGTGATGATTTTCGCAATTTGCTTTTGTTGACGTTACTTAAATGGCTTTGCATATTTGGAGGTAGCGGCGATTACATCATACACAAACACTCACGCAAGCACATACTGCCAGGGCAGGACCGCCTTTCCAAGGACAGCGTCTATGTGCCTCCTTCACGCCCGCCATCGGTCATTTGTTCTCGTGGAAGATGTAGACTAGCCTCGCGTCTATGTAGCCAACGGATTAGGTACGACCATGAGTAAAACGTTGACGATGAGCATTAGGCGCGCACTGACGGCAGGGCATAGGTAGGTAGGAAGAATCAGTACCTTTATATCAAACCTTTGACTCTGCTAAGGATTTGGGAGGATTTTAATGGGCGGTGTTACTACCGGTCGCGGAAAATCTCCCTAAAACCTCTGCCATTCAGCGTTTTTCTTAACATCACTCATTTGCCTACACCATTGACGTGTCTTTACGAACTGTCTGTTTTTATGGACCAATTGTTGTTTGTTCGCGCCCAGAGCGCTACTTTGTCATATCCTTGTTCTGGACCTGCGTGACGCACGTGCTCCATGCTCGCACGCTGCAATTTGGTTTCTCATTTGTTGAGTCCCTGTGATCTCATTATTGAGGTTTGTATCATTTTGGTGTCATTGTTCATTCAATAATCTAGTATCGTAGAATATCACGGATAATTGCCTTTTGATTTCGGGATCCGTTGCGAATTTGGCTACGCATTGCTCAAACGTTTGTTACAATTGGGTCGGCCATTGCATAGACGTCGCCCTTGGTTCTTTGAGCCTCTACAATCAGGTCTTCTGTTAGATTACTAGCTACCTCGAATGGCTGGGGAAAGGTCCCGCAGAATCTTCCTTGCTCGTGTTTAACATTGTTCCGAGTCGGGCATGTTACACCCATCGATAGTATCTCTTGCTCGGCCTCGACAGTATTTAGTCAGTTAGAGAAGCCTCCGCCTGGGGTCGGTTACCTTGTTATCGACGAAAGTTTTGAGCTGCCTTATGAACTTGCAGTAGTGCTCAGATCGTCCTTCAAAAATAGTCAGTTCTACACCTGGCAGATCGATCGTTGGTTGCGTCCATGTTTTATGTTCGACGGCCGGCGCATAGTTTCTTATTTTCATTTGTCCTGATCTGTGGGATAGGTCGTAGTCGTGTGTTTTCTGCTTTATGGGTTTGTTGCCCAACCGATAAAACTTGTCGTTCTAGGTCTAATATCCTTTGCTCAAAAAGGTCAACAGTTTTGCAACCCATATAACCCTCAGTAATACATGGGCTAGCACTGACAGGACTAGGTGACCTAGCATCAACTAAAGAATCAAAAGTACCCAAAACCTTCCCAGTGACTTCCCGTATAACTTCCTGTCCAGATTCCAATTGCTTCGGTCCTTCTCTTGGCAAGCTGCGCATTTTCTAGTTCCAAACTGATCGATTGGGTACAGTAAACGCCTTTGAGCGATACGTAGCCAACTTCGCAACGAATCCCGAAAGCAGAAAGTGATTATCCGTGAAATACTACGATACTGGATTATCAAATGTGCAGTGATACGAAACAGATACGAAACTCAATTATGCGATCACGATGGCTCGGAAAACGAGAACCGAATGTCGGCGTGCGGGAAAGGAGCATATGCGTCACACAGGTCCAAAACAAGGATATGACAGAACAGCGCGCTGGACGCGAACAAACAAACGTTAGTTTGCAAAAAAAACATACAGTGCATAAAACAAGCTAATAGTGCAAATAAGTGAGTGATGATAAGGAAACATGAAACTGCAGTGTTATTTTGGAGACTTTCTATGACCGGACCGCAAAGTGGGCAGCGCGGCTCCTGAAAGTCACGTCCAGGCAAAGCTTGCCAGTAGGACTTTATTAATCTCCCAAAGGCGGCAGCCGACTACGACAAATCTATCGTTATAACATACCTCGGTGTAACCAGGGTTTTGACCGTGTTGCAAAGAATACACACCGAGAATCCTTCCAAAAATTCAACGTGCCTTGTGAATTTGACTATATTTAACATTACCTTGAAAAAGCCCGTCCGTACACCACACTTTTGCACGTTTGTCTATCCATGTGAGACATTTGAACTTGGCCTCGAACCGTTTCTGACAGTCGTGCTTGAGCCACGGGGCTTTGAACCTTAGGATTTTACTTTGAAGTCTATTTGGCCGCATACTTGAGGTTTGTATATATTTGTACCATTTGTGAATGCCAATTAAGTACAGTAAAAACTACGATTCAATCTTGTTCCGGTTTTCGGATTAGTTTGAATTGGATACAAGTTGCTCGATTTGCGAGAATTGATTCACCGTACTCAAGTGGAACCTGGACAATAAAACTCATTGGAGATGCCCAGTCGAGGAAGCAAGGACCTTTAGAAAAGACGGAAACTAACTCGGCAAGTCTCTGGGGATGGTTTGGGTGTTATTGATTCTCTGGATAATGCTTTGTCTTCTGGTTCTGTCAGTGCTAGGACATATATTTCTAGTCGTGATTAGTTTGTTGATATTGGTATTCAAAGATTGAGAGTGGTGTAGTTAGGGAACGAGCTGCTATTAGCTAGGAAGCAGGCAGAGCCTTTTAAACAAGGAACTGTTCTCAGCCAGCCAGCAAGAAGTTCATGCAGTTCACGATGTCAACATCGAACCGGCACTGTGATCGGTGAATAAAATCCCCTGAGACAGCCTGAACCCACGCAGGATTTTGCCTTCGACCTGCCGAGAGTGGGGCTACCCCATGTCAACGGGCACCCCTAGCAATACTCTATATTCATAAAACAATTCAAAAATTTCGTTGAGTGCAAAGCTGGAGATCCTGGTCAAAGGTTTTTGTATTTATTACATTACTGTCGCAGGAAGGCCAAAATTGCTACTGAAGGCTGCGCGACGCTTGGTCCACCAACGGGGTACATGAGGACACGCAGAATCCTGAAAGACTTGTTTGGACAACCATTCAAGGTGGCTAGAAGCCTGATTGATTTTGTTTTACTGGAGGCAAAAAGGACTGAGGGCAAGGCTGAATTACTGTCAAATTTGGTTGTAAAAATGCAGAAGTGAAGTATAACACTGGAGCACTTAGGATATCAGTCTGATCTGAATGCTTTGCACACACAGGACCGCATTGTCCGATGTCTACCTACGGACTTACAGAGCGGATGAGCAGAGAAAGCTGAAAAAATAAATATGCTTGACCAAGAATCTACGTTCATCGATGTGACGGAGTTCATAGTTCGTCAACCCCGTTTTGCCGACAGCCCATTTGGACAAATCGTACACGAAAGTCGCAAGCTGGAGCGAACGGAACCAACGTCGGATCAAATTTTAGGGAACGACTGTAACCAAATACAGTCCTTGGCTAACCTGCACGTGATAAGTCGAGAACCCGAGAGGTCAACTGAATGCAAGCTACGCAACTCACTGCATCGGTTACCAGATTGTCCGACCTTTCATGGTGTGAGTGCACGCCATCGGTGGTCCGCAGTAAAGAGGATTGGCTCATGCTTTATTTATTTGAACAACTCTCATCGAGCCTCTGAATGCAGATTAAGAGTGAAATGTAACCAGGACGGGTGCTTGGGTAATCATCACTCGCTTTATCACATGGCTCCCTCTGCAATAGGCCCATCCAACTGGATGAACCCAGGATAGTCTGTTCAACGGGATATGATGATTTCAAACCGGCGAGATTAGGCATCGCACCTATCGGCATTGTGACACCTTAGGGTTGAGGAGGGTCAATGCATTTTTGGACACGGGGTCGGATGTTTCGCTGATTACTCACGGCCTTGTAGAAAACTGTGAACTAGTCGGCGAGCCTACTTCTCTCACTATCAGCACGATAGCAGGGGGGCATGTTAGCAATTCTAAGAGGCTGACCCTGCAGTTAACATGTTTAACTGATGGGGGGAGCGTAGAAGTTCCGAAAGCCTTTGTGATAGACAGCTTGCCAATGAGACCGGTCGGCTATATTAGATCAGTCGCCAAAGGATTGCCTCATTTCAAGGACGTAGTGTTCGAAGAAGTGCCTGGGCCCAACTTTGATATGGTGATTGGATGCAATGTACCGGAGGCTCGTTGGGTGCTTAAACAGAGCATAAGCAATCGAAAAGAATCATTCGCTACGCGAACGATACTTGGCTGGACACTTCTCGGACCCCTGACGAACGAAGTTCAACAATCGTCATCAATAAATTGCCCAACTGTTGGTGAGAGAAGTGCCTCTATAGAACACAACACACTTTTCGATATCAAATCCGACGGTCCATCTCAGGAAAGCGAAGTTCACCCAAAAGAAGATCAGTCGGTGCTTTTGATGGTGGATTCAAATACGGGACGTCACAGTGGGCAACACGAAGATGCTATACCCAAGTGACTACCTTCAAGTCACCTATCCAGAAATGAAGAATTTGTCCGGAGGCGTTTGAAATATCTCAAAAGAGGACATTTTTGAGAAGCCCTGCTGAAAGTTGAACAACAGCAGGTCACTCAAAGCAGCTTGGAATTTGCCGACTTAATGACAGTGTACGGTACCTGGGTGGAACTGCATGGCCGGCAGCGAAACAGTGTACCCTTTGCCAAAACAAAATTTGTTGAGCTGAAGTCAGTATCCCTAAACAAACCCGAACTGACTGCACTGGCATTGGGTTTAAGGTAGCACCAACAATAAAAGAGAGCTGTACCGCCGTCGAACTGAACCTTGTATATTGGACAGATCCTACAGTCGTGTTACATTACAGGAAACGGGAGAAACGAAGATCGTGTTCGAAACATCAGAGAGTTAATCCACTCGTAGCAGGAAACAGAGAGGAAAATGTTGATGGTTCGAGCTCGAAACCACATACAAAAGGACAAAGTAGCTTGCAGATCTCTTCGCTCCGAGTTACTCAGCATTTTATTCCATTTCATGCTCTACAACTATTCAACTGGACCCATTTTTTCTGAACCGTTGCAAAATTTACTTACTTCCAGTTTCTGTCCAGCGCGCACATAGGCAAGGAGGAGAAATTCACCAAGATTTCGCTTAAACAGTTCAAGTGAGGCTTATTGGCTGTGAGCATATGGTGAAACTATTCTTGCCTTTGAAGAAAAACATTTATTAACATTTCATACAATATTGTTTGTGGCATATTTTGTACACAGAAAAACTTTGGAATACTCTGGTAGATGCCAGTATTCGGTCAATGTCCGTGTTCATTTCTTTCGACACTGTCTGTCGTACACTTGTTTTCGAAACTTATTCATAATCAGAAACCGGTTTTCATTTCTTTCGGAAAATTTGGTGCTTTATTTTTATGTAATTCCACTCGTTCATTTCCTTTCAATTTTACGTGATATCTCATTAGGTGTTGCACCTACGTTCAACTTCTTTGCCCATGCTTGTAAACGAAATTGGTCCAACCGATAGCTGCCATAGTTTTCTTCATGAGATACGTGGTCTGAGCTAGAACAGCGAAATGATTTACTCTGCAAAGCCTTCAAGTTCATCGTGCGTCTAACTGTGTGCGTCGGTCTCCTGATTAATATGCCAATCTCAAGCCGTAGAGCGGGATTTGGAATTGACTCTTTATGGATTGTGCGAATGATGACTACGGTGGAATCCTGTTTTACGCGCAGCTAACACAATGAGTTATTATCCACAGGCACTGTTAATAAGTTATAAGTAGTTACGGTGAGAATCATGACCCCATTCTGAACCTCGGGCAACCAACTTTGAGAAAAGTATTGGCCGGCGGTGTTGAGAACGAATACTGAAAATCCTTCCAAAAATTCAACGTGCCTTGTGAATTTGACTATATTTAACATTACCTTGAAAAAACCCGTCCGTACACCACACTTTTGCACGTTTGTCTATCCATGTGAGACATTTGAACTTGGCCTCGAACCGTTTCTGACAGTCGTGCTTGAGCCACGGGGCTTTGAACCTTAGGATTTTACTTTGAAGTCTATTTGGCCGCATACTTGAGGTTTGTATATATTTGTACCATTTGTGAATGCCAATTAAGTACAGTAAAAACTACGATTCAATCTTGTTCCGGTTTTCGGATTAGTTTGAATTGGATACAAGTTGCTCGATTTGCGAGAATTGATTTACACGTGCCTCGAGCTTTTAATTACTACCCAAACTCAGAGCTCATGGCGTTTCCGGCCCCTTCTATCGTGGCTAACGTTATATCTATCGAACCGCTTACAAGTGGTTTCCATTGACGGATGTTTCTCACAACCCGTTCCAGTTACGAGTGGGGTTATGCAAGGTAGTTTACTCGGTCTTGTGCTTTTTCTCATTTACACGAATGATATATTTCCCATTTTTCACCATGATATCCCATTCCTTTTCGCTGAAGACATTAAGATTGTCGATGAGTTTCCTCGCCCGAACCTCAGCGCTGTGCTGGATGAAATTTCCATTGGACTGAGGCAACTCGGGGACTGGTGCACTTCCTGGACTATGAAATTCTCAACCACTAAGGGCTGCTTTACAACCGTCAGATGTCAAGTAGCCCCCAAAACCCTGCCTGTCCACGACTTACTCAATTCGTACAGTTCGTTAGTTCGGGACCTCCGACTACATCACTCTTCTAGGTTTGGGTTTGCTGGGTATGTTCTACTCCAGATTGCCAAGACGAGAAGAACCACTGGTCTAACTTCCAGAACTTCCCGGTTAAACGATTGCAAACTGCTCACAAGTCCCACGCAAGGCCTCTCCGTGAATGCTGTCCCATTATCTTCACAAACATGACGAAATCTGACCGCATTCCTCTAAAGTTCGTGCAGTGCCAATTCACCAAACAGTTGGTGGGATTTTCTTCCAGTCTGCGTTACAATGGTTGATGCATCCTACTCAGTCTTGACCCGCTACGACTGTTTCGCGTGAAGCTCAACTTATGCTTCATATTCAAGCTATACCACCGTGTGGCCTTCTCATGTACTGAACTCATTTGTCCCACTCCCTCCTAGAACTGTGCTCTACGCCATCGGTCACTGCAGCTCCCTACTCCAAGATCAAAATTAGCGTTGAGGTCTGAATATTTCCCCATAGAATATTCAAAGTCACGGAATAGGCTCTCGCTAAACGTCTGCGAGAGTCTCTCTACCTCTCAGTTCAGAGGCTTGCTGGATCACTTCAGTTCCCAGTGTGGTCCTTCTCACCAGACAGAGTGTCGCTGAATAGCTGATTTACGAAAGTCGGTCTGATTTCTAGGATTTTGGCACTTGAATTTCCCTTACTTGCCCAACGCTAATTGTGGTCGGCTATTTTTCTTTTCGTTGTACTGCATATAACCTATATTGCAGGAACTACAGCATTTTTCCCTTTGTATCTGTACCTGGTTTAGTACTTGCCACTTCGCTTAATTCTAGACAATATTCGTGTTCTACTGCCAATCAGCCCAAGTTTCTTATTATAGTGATCAGTCGATCACACCCTGTCTATCACTTGTTTGAATGTAGGTTTCGCGCACGTGACAACCACAAGCGCTGATTTTGGCAAACGCCCTCGGCACACGCCAGCTTGTAGTCTCCGTGTTCAGGCCCTGTGAGAATACACGAGGTTGGCACTCCACCGTCTTTTCTCGTCCAATTCCTCGACAAACTTGATCGTAGAAGCTGCCGGAGTGTGCCCTCCAATATAAGCGTTTGATATCTCTCCGGGTAATACATTTGTGGCTTCGTTCCTCAGGACCACGAGTTCGGCAGTCCGCCTCTTTATTTGATCATTTCACTATTTTCCCGCTCATTCTGGCCAAAATAACCCGCCAGGGTTTAATGTCCGGCCTCATTTCGCCTTCATTATTTATCTCATTCCAGAGTCTGTTATGCCAAATGCTCACTTTCTAACATCTACTTGTTGGCCTATCTTATCGTTCCATCTCTGTCTCTACCATTCACCGATTACTATCAGATTCTCCTTTATGCACCGTACTATTTCCTATCACCAAAGCTGAACTCGTTTACACCAGCTAGCTCGGAATGGTCTTTGATGATCTTAGGCATGGTCCGGCTTTGTATGAGACTGATACACGTATGCTGGCCTATGCTTTACAACAATTTGTTCTACTCCGTGCGTTTGCTTAGTCCCACTCTCCATTCTCACCGCCGGTGATAACGAAACTCCTGATGGCTACTGCAAGCATACCATGGCGTCGTCCGAATGTGAGGAAGACAAACCACCCGCAGCAGTTGCAAAATTAGACAAATACGCATAAGAGTACGATGGGACGGAGGGGCTATGGAGAATACCTATATGGGCTCAACTATCCCCTTCAAGGAAAAGAAAATAACTAAAAAAGAAAAGTGGAAAACAAAAGAGGATTTGTTTGGATTGATCTGATCTCCAAATACCACTGATATCGGACTGCGAAGGGAATGGTCAACTTTCATTTATAGGTATACCTCCCATCAGCTCGGGCCTGATCCTGCAATAATGGAAACCTCATGTCGCTCTTGTTCACCCAATAAGCTTTTGGTTTCTGCGCACGAGATTGTCTGGGGTGACAGCTTAATGGTCTGTACACATATGCTTATCCACCTCCCTTCTCTAAGTTTCGACCACCGGTACCCTCCCCAAGCACAGGTAGCATGCATACCGACGGCAAATACAATCGCCACCGTAGCCTCGACCTTTAACCCGGTAATCCGGACAGCTTGCTGAAGTAACTGACGACTAACATCAACCTCAGTGAAGCTCAAGAAAGGAAAAAAGAAAAGAGCGTAGTGAAAACCGATCATCTCTTACATTCGTACTCTTCTACCTTTCGTCATCTTTGTTAAAATGAGGCCTTCTCGATGTTCTGGCATCCAAGCCCCGCCTAAGTTTACAGCCCTACCTAACAGCAACCCACACCCGACACCAGCCAGCGACATTAGACCTGTAAATACCCCACGGTTGCAAGTGTCAAATATCCCCCAGACCAGTTACACAATCTGCTATCTGGGTACTTAGAACAACTTGTAGCCTCCTGCCAACTACAAACACAGACGTAGCCCAGGCTTTAAGTCCACTGACATGGATATCATACCGGGGCCACGGATGACCGACACCAGCCTCATGTAGGTTCACAAAAAATGGACACGGAGAGCCGTCCGTATTTCCCACTCCTAACTAATTATCGTTCCTCACTTTTGTAAAAGGACGACGTTCTGCGCATCCTAGCGCCCAACCCACTCTTCAGTTAGTGTCTAAATTATTAGTAACCTGCAAACAAAAGCCGGACACTGGTCGGTAGCATATGACCGGTAAGTACCCCATGGCTGCTCTCCCGGTTCGCCAATCGCGCCATTGGTTCCTCTGTTTTTGCCTAAGTCGGATGATAGAAAACTGGTTTTCCACGTGCTCATACCGCTCAAGCTCTTTCCTCTCTATCATAATATTCCGCCTATACTAATCGGCCACTACAATGTTTATCATAATTCCCAGCTGGAACTTCTTCCAGACTGCGATGCTCTCCCAATTTATTTCACTTCCCGCTGGGTACTGTTGCATCCATCGCAACACCCGGTGGAACCTCAAGTGGTAGCATGGAGTCCAGTGCTGGCTGATTCTTCCGTGTCATTCTTCATACCTAATGGCCAAGGGGTACTCTCTGACTCGTGTCAGCCGAGCCCTTAATGGAGCCCTTCATCCCCTGGCTATCTTGTTTGCAATCTAACCGTAAGTCACTACAGCCATTCCGAAAACTTCCTGTTGGACTGACAGTTACTCCCCCTTTGATGTCTCAGTCACGGCTTATGCATCCACTGGCCGCACACCAACTATTATTGCACTAGCCACCAAAGTCCATCGCCTTCGATCGAAGTTCATTGCCACTTCCTGTTCTTTACTTTGGCTTTGACAAAAAGTCCCTTGTGCCAGAAGGGGACCATATTAACAATACAACACGCATTACCTATGGCTGTCACCCGCTGATATATTATACCTGGCCAAGAACTCACTTTGCCAGTTTTGACCGATTCCCAACTATGCGGCGGAACCTATCTCAATAAAGGGCGCACCCGAAAAACTGTGAGCCATTCTCACCTATAGAGCCAAGTTCCGATACAGAAATGCCCCAGGCGACCAGATAAAATAGCATATATTTATCACTTTAGGAGTAGTCGGGTCTAATCCATGCGAACACATTTATTGTCCTAGTTTTGAAACTTTGCTTCTCCGCGATGGCATCCCTTCTCAAAATTTGTTCTTCGTATCGTGGGACTCTATCTTCCTCCCGCCGGTCTCAGATTCACATCGATGGATAATACTGGTAGTAATGTCCGTGCTGATTGAAAAATTCTTCTGCTCACATTCCTATACTCTATGACCAATTTTGGACCGCCTTCTCTAACCTAATTCATGCTGACACTGTTCTGTGGTCGACAATTATTCTACGCTTGGAGCACTTAATTCTTCTTCTTATGGCTGTGCTTTCTTACTGAAATTACTTTGAGGACAGTTGGAACGGCAGTGAGATGCACTGGGTCAACACAGGTTTGTTTTATTACTCCTCGGTTTCACTTTCTCGCTCAGGTCGACTGATCGTAGACGTTCAGCTCGTTTACGCTGATTTTTGGCTGCCACGCTCAGGAAATCGTTCTTTGGGCCTGATTAAGCGTGGCCAACTTGTTCTATTTGTTTGGACTTTAGGACAGGTATTTATTATTTACTCTTTTTGGCCAACTTTCCCCCTTTTTACAGAATTTGTCCTATATTTGACTACCTTTTTGGCTGGATAGTGACTGAGGCGCACTGTCAGAGGCATGATCGTGTTTGTACTTATATTTTTACTCGCTATTCCCAAATAATCCAACCCAACAGTTCAATTCTTCCCGCGTTGCAGTACGAAACCAATGACCGGAACCCAGCCCTTTTTAACCTGCTTCCCTCAACATTCTACCTGCCACCATCTGCAACCAAGGTCTTTACGGAACAGAATACCAGCCATCTGCAGCCAACCATAATTTGGTTAACAATTTTCTACCACATACAAAAAAAAATTACACTCTTCCAACTTCTGCCTAGCCGAACCATTGACGTTTTTCTCCACTAATCCGTTTCATTGATGGCTTTTCTTTAAAAGTCCGTTATACATCCATACACCATTCATGCTCTTCAGAAGTTCACTGAAGTCCCTGCGAAGCTTTTCGCCTCCATTTGAATTTCCATATGACGCTGTAATCACCTGCACAAAAGGTCCGTTTTATTATCACCTTCGACTCACTTGCCTTTATTTCACATGTTTCCTTCACAATTAGTTACCCAATGCTGGGTCAGTTTCCAATATTCCGCTGGTATCTCTCACTGCACGTTGAAAGCCCCACGCTTGCTTTACTTCTAACAATGTTCTTTGGCATCTCCTCCGCCCGATTACTCGTTAGTGACGGTCCAATTGTCGTTTATATCAGCAATCCTACTACTGCCAGCTATCCACACCGACCCCAGCGATTTCGAAACCGATTCGGAATTCCCGCCTCAACCATTACCACTTTTGTTCACTCAAACACCACATGACTTTACTGGTGTATTTCGGTTGCTGTGTGATTTATACATTTAGAATTTGTGAATACCTCACATTGACATGTACTGCTGTACACTCTGATCTTGCCTTGTGCATGTGTATTGACCACGGTCAAGAAATATACTATACTATACTATACTAATAGTACCGTAGAATTTCCAGAGCAATCGTGTTCTTGATTTGGGTTCTGCATCGATTTGGGCCACGCGTTGCTTTGAGGCTCCAGGGTGCTATCCAGAACAAGTGAAGCTTATTAGTCGGTGAATCGTTAATTGAATTGTTGGCCAGGCTTCACCCGGACCAGGACTTGAGCTTTTTGGTCGTTACACCTGTTATTCCTGGTAACTTACGCCTCTTGTTCGCAGTGTCCTGACTATTTTCTTATTAACAAACTTTCTCTTCGGCGCCATTTTGCAATTTATCCCTGTTTGCCTCCCCATCGAACTTGGAAATGCGTCCTTCGTCACTTCGGCACCATCCTTCCTTATGCTGTGTCTTCTGCATCGTGCTACAAAGTTCGTTTCAAAAATTTCACGTCCTGTCTGTTACTCACCATTGCCGATGATGAAACCGAAACCGACTCGCATTCGCCGCTTGAACCGTTATCAAGGTAGCTCATTTAAACTCGATCTGGTTTGATTCTCTTGTTCTCTAAAGCTGCCGACTTCTCCTTTCAAAGTTTGTAATTTTCTGTTTCACTGAGCCACAATATGCACCTTAATCACGCCTTTATGCGTGTATCTCAGCCGGGGTCGAGAAATGTGCTGTTATAATAATATTACTAATCTTTACTATCAATAGTCACAAAATTGTCCATTCCCTATGTTTGGATCCCCCCTCAATCAATGCACATTTATAGTCACTTTCCATCTCCTGAGCGTTGTCATCCAATGACGCCCCTCGCTGAAACGTCCCTTCGTAGTCCTTCGGCGGTCAGCGGCATGATTGGGCCTTGTCTATCCTCCCCACCTTTCTGACAGCTTGCCTTAACAGTGCCACTCCTTGGTTTTTTCTGATCTTTTAGAGTAATAATAATATGAATACTGGTATATTCCTCTGCCTCGGTCAAGAGGAAGTCAGCAAAGCATGATCAGAGTACACAGCTTCTCTCAATAACACGAGAGCCTCGCAAACTTTAAACAGGGAGTCTCTCACCACAGCAACAGAGGAATAATAGTGAGGAGAGTTCAAGTAGAGTAACTCGGCAAAGGACTAAATTGGAAGTATGGCTTAATTTCGAGCCACAGTGAACAGTAGTAGGGAGTCGGCCGGATGTGATGATGTTGAGATGGACGTTGTCTCAGAACCCTCAAAATGCAATATTCACAGGGATGGGGTGAGAAAATGGTCGGTGATACATACTGAGGTTAACTCAAATGGCTAATTGGTGATGGGGCGAAAAGACATGTGAGAATATCATGAAGGTATGCAGACGAATGCCAGTTTTTATATATTTGTTGGTATGAAAAGGACTAGTACCCCAAAAGAGGTGAGATAATTTTCGCGTGAATTATCGTGTATCATCTACTTTCGGGACTTCGCGGCTGGAGGCGGAAGTACGAAGTGCCAGGGAAAAGTAATCAGCAAGCGGAATATCCTGTCCACGAGGAGCAAAACAAAGCAAGAAAGAAAGATGACGACCCCTGCAATAGGCAATAATACACCGGTAAAATGGCAAGTATATTATTTGTTGTCTTCTGTGGCTTTTCCTTGCCCGTACTGGGCATTTTGGGCGACAGTCGGTTGCTTTTTGTGTTCGCTTCTCTATAGCTGGAAGGGAAAGGCATCACCGAATCCGGACCATTTTTATTTAATAAGAAGCCCTCGCATGGTGGTTCAAATGGCCTCGACTGTGGGAGAGTTTTGTAGTAAGAAGTAAGCCTCAGTGGGGCATGTTCAGCAGTATCGGGACTTCGCGTGGGTAAAACCTGGCAACAGATAGCTTTCGCGGAGGCCACCCATGGGCGTGGTTGTCGGCGGGCAGAGAAGGAGATAAGCTTTCGGTGCGATATACTACAGCCAAGCAACACGGTGACCGGTTTTTTCTGGAATTTAAAAAATAGAAGAATGCAGTCTGGGAGGTGTTCCAGCTGGGGTTCGGCATGAGCAAAATAACAGATAAGTGTGCGGAGAATGGAAATGAGGCGCTGTGGTTTTAGTAAAATTGGAGGCCATAGGTATTGTAAATCGGTTTTCGTAAGGGATAACTACGCTTGCACTATAAAGCCTGGGTCTTGGGTACCGATTCGTCGATGTACCGGGAAATCTTATCGTTCTGGGCTACCAAAGCTGAAGAGGAGCATTGGGGTTACTGGGTCTGGGAGCTACGCGAGGAAGCAGTTGAGAAGCATTAAGAAGCCAGGAGTACTTGCAGCGGGGACGGAGCCGGAAAACACTAAGAACCCAAATGACAATTCTGTTTGGTAGGTACAGAGGATATGTGACTCATCGTATAGTGGGATATTTACAGGTTCAAGGGTGCGGGTTGGCGCTGAATCTTGGTATACGGAAGGTTGCTGTTATGTTGGACTGACCACCGGAGAGACGGTTGGAAACTAGGGCAGATGGAAATGGAGGAAAAATAGAAAGGTATGAGCGAAAAAGCCTTGCACTTTTCCCTACTTTCTTTTATATATGTTTATATATACATTGTATTAACCTTAGTATACTAAGTTCTTTGGTGAAACGTGTTTGCCGTGTGAAGTAACAACTTGTTGCCCGGAGCAGTGGGATAAATGTTAGCACCTCGGTGGTTTCGTTGCCGACGTCAACACACATGCCAACCTTTCGAAGCAGGGAGAGGGTGGTTATAACTCACAGCGGAAGGCGAATTATCATATTTGGGGATTCTGGTTTACGCTCACCACGGTCCTTCTAGTGTTCCCCGAGAAAACTACGCAGGCGCTTGGAAACCTGGTTGGGTCGCAATTGTCTTCGGGTTGCAAACCACTTACTAGTAAGTATCCAAGGTTGACTTTACAACCGTTAGTTTGCGTATTATTCTTGAGCGTAAAGAATTCCTGGTGATGGTCGGTCCGCGTATCGACAGGAAGGTTAATGAACGTAGCTGACTCCACTTTGTTAGACTCTGGAAAACTTGCACGGACGACTGAATTTGACATCAGCGACCTGGTTGGAAGAGGAGTGAGAAACTCGAGAGGGCTTAAACTGAGAAAAGTATGGTGGTTTTTATGTGGAGAGGCTAATCGGCGAGCTATTGCCCCGCCAAGGGTCAGGCAGAGGTACCGAGCGCTTGGCCAGTAAGCTCACTTGTTTTGGAGAGGACCCCGTAAGCAGGATCGGGTCTTGGACGTAAAGGGGAATTCATCCGTTACTGAAGGTACGTGCAGCATGGATCGGATACATTCGCAGCTAGAAGTATCTTTGTCACGTCGTGGTGTTTTGGACGATCCGGCGAACTAGCTAACCTCTTATGGCATGTTTACCTTTTCCTTTTCTGCCAGCCATTCCTCACGCGTGACCCATAGGGTCCCATACTGCCAGGGTTGGCTGTTTTTCCCCGTGTAATAAAAATACCACAGGCTTGTTGCAATTTTCCCCTTCGGAGATGCTGCTACACGTGATTATGAAGGAGCAAGAATGTGAGCAACATATACAAGGAACGATTCCGGTAATCGCGGAATGCAGCGCTGATTGCTTGCCTCGGAAAAGGCCAGAGTCCAACGACTTTCAGTGTACATTTGAGCCGGCTGTTGTCGGCACAACATTTAGAGGCGACACTTCAGATCCTTGCTTGCCTTGAAATTCCAGGATAAGACAGCACTGTCCCGATATTCAATCTCATTTCTGCAGGCCAGCCCGTCGGTGACGTTCTGTCTGGTGAGAAGGACCACACTGGGAACTGAAATGATCCAGCAAGCCTCTGAACTGAGAGGTAGAGAGACTCTCGCAGACGTTTAGCGAGAGCCTATTCCGTGACTTTGAATATTCTATGGGGAAATATTCAGACCTCAACGCTAATTTTGATCTTGGAGTAGGGAGCTGCAGTGACCGATGGCGTAGAGCACAGTTCTAGGAGGGAGTGGGACAAATGAGTTCAGTACATGAGAAGGCCACACGGTGGTATAGCTTGAACATGAAGCATAAGTTGAGCTTCACGCGAAACAGTCGTAGCGGGTCAAGACTGAGTAGGATGCATTAACCATTGTAACGCAGACTGGAAGAAAATCCCACCAACTGTTTGGTGAATTGGCACTGCACGAACTTTAGAGGAATGCGGTCAGATTTCGTCATGTTTGTGAAGATAATGGGACAGCATTCACGGAGAGGCCTTGCGTGGGACTTGTGAGCAGTTTGCAATCGTTTAACCGGGAAGTTCTGGAAGTTAGACCAGTGGTTCTTCTCGTCTTGGCAATCTGGAGTAGAACATACCCAGCAAACCCAAACCTAGAAGAGTGATGTAGTCGGAGGTCCCGAACTAACGAACTGTACGAATTGAGTAAGTCGTGGACAGGCAGGGTTTTGGGGGCTACTTGACATCTGACGGTTGTAAAGCAGCCCTTAGTGGTTGAGAATTTCATAGTCCAGGAAGTGCACCAGTCCCCGAGTTGCCTCAGTCCAATGGAAATTTCATCCAGCACAGCGCTGAGGTTCGGGCGAGGAAACTCATCGACAATCTTAATGTCTTCAGCGAAAAGGAATGGGATATCATGGTGAAAAATGGGAAATATATCATTCGTGTAAATGAGAAAAAGCACAAGACCGAGTAAACTACCTTGCATAACCCCACTCGTAACTGGAACGGGTTGTGAGAAACATCCGTCAATGGAAACCACTTGTAAGCGGTTCGATAGATATAACGTTAGCCACGATAGAAGGGGCCGGAAACGCCATGAGCTCTGAGTTTTGGAAGTAAATGAAATGCGAGACACCGTCAAATGCTCCGGTCATATGAAGTTAAATAATTGTGATAGATTTGTCATAGTCGGCGGCCGGCTTTGTGAGATTAAATTTTCGCACTGGATAGCAGTGCGTGGACGTGTTGTTAAGGAGCCGTTCAGCCTGCTGTGGATGATGTTTTCAGACAGTGTGAAGTCGCATGCCCGTGGTTTGTTCAATCTACTCATCAGCGTATGATTAATTCTGGTGTATTTGATGGGGTAGTAGTTTGACGGGTCATGGATTGGTCTCTTCTTGTGATTGGGTTGATGCCCGCAGCCCTTACTGCGAGGGAAATATACCAAACTTGAGGGACAGATTGTAGACCTTCAATAGTAGAGCTGTGACATCAGTTCCTCCAAGACGTAAAAGTGTTGGTGGATCATCGTCATGGCCACGGTGTGAAGACTTCGGGACGCAGGTAAGCTGGCTGGTCACCTCATTTAGAGTAAATTCCGAATCACATATTATGTGCTTGGTGACAGGATCTGTGCATGGGGGTTAACCGAGAGAGTCCATAGTCATCGAGGTAGCAGGGTAGGAATTGAGCGCCTCGGCTATCGCCCCAGGTGAGGTGACGTGCTCGTTGTTTTATAAGATTAGAGAGAGAATACCAGCGGAATTGCTCCGATTTGCCTTCTTCAGTAGGCGTTCCAACTTCGAGGAGGTATCGCGGCACTGCAGGGCAGATGCTTCCTGTTTTTTGAGCATATCGTCAGCCTCGATTCTGATTGCTACCGGAAGACGTTGGAGCTATGAGAATGACTATAAGTCACCACTGGGGTGACATGCCCTCTGGACCTTCAAGTATTTGTTTTGCATTCGGGTCAGGACTGAACTGCGGACTCGTTTTTATATGACACGATTTGTGGTGATTGCGGAAGGCAGGTTGGAGAAGTTGTAATGTAGAAGATCAGTGGCCAACTGAGGATCACTTTGCAAGAAGAAGTCGTCCCGATCGAAAGATCGAAGTTTGGAGATAAGATTGTCCCTGTTGACTGTTGAAGAGAGATGATTGGGTGGGTGGAACTCGACAAAAACTTGAGGAATTGTGAAGGTGCAGGACACCATACTGTGACAACTTCCTGGGAAGAGGTCGAGCTCTCAAGACGAAAAATTGGATAAGCCAATAGTGAAAAACAGCTCAAGGATGTTGTTACCTCTGGTTGGGACAGTTGCGTGTTGGATCCAGCGCCTTGTGCGGATGCATGGCATAAAGCCCAGTAAATTGTTTGGGGCAGATAGAGTATCTCAACAAACCATCGGTGTATTGAAGTCTCCGGCAATGATTTCCGGGAAACAGAGAAGCAATGGGAGATACTGGAATGCGTCAGCAATCGTGGTAAGATCCATAGCGCCGGAATCAGGTGGCCGATAGATGCAGCCGATATAAGGGTGGGAGATAGGTAGGGGAATCGATGACTACAGACAATCCTGAAGGGCGTCCGAAGTTGCATGTGAAATTGGAAAAGCCGATGGGGCCCTTCTGACATAGATTGTACAGCTCACCCTCACGACGAGGCCTTTTTCTTCGCGGCATCTGGTAACCATCTAGAAAGATTTGGTGTGACGGGACAGAGTCTGTTAGCCAAGGTTCAGTAACGATAACAATATCAAAGTCGGGGGTCCGAGCGATGCTGCTGATGGCTTTAGTTCTGTTCAGTATTGAACGGGAATTTATGAGTTTGATTCAGAGATGATGCTGGTCTTGGTGGTGACATTGTTGATGGGCATAATAAGGGGTTTGGTAGTGATGATGAAGGCGGTTATTCTAGTGATGGATATGGCGAAGATGGGAGAGGGACCGCGGTTGTCACACGGATTTCATAAGTTAAAGCCTGGAAAGGGGTAGTGTGGTACAGCAGGGAAGTAGAGTTGCAGCTTGAGGTAGTAGTTAGGGTGTGCTTAATATTCTTTGAGGGAGCCGGCAGGAAAGAGTGACCACGGCCGAGTAGCAATACTGGACCAAAAGACGAGGGCGAGTGTTGTGAGAATGGGAGTTTAAATGGGGCAATGAGATGACTCCCAGGGCGTGACTGGATAATAGTTGAGTTATAGAGTGGTTTGTATGGCAGATAGAAATATAATGGAGCTGTGAATGGAGGGGGATAGGGTGGACCAAAGTATGGTGGAAATGGGAAAGCATTTATCCGAGATCGAAAACTAGGATTCGGAGTGTCACAAGAGGCCGGTAAGATTTCGCTCGACCGTGCGATTTCCTCATTGTTTGCATGTGCTTTACGCCGCTAGGCCTTGTTCTTTGGGTGATGACGTGCAAACTTCTGAGGGTGGAGCTCTACTAGTGGGCTAATCAGCGGTGGTGGTCAGGATAATAACTAGATAAATTCCGATGTCGAGTTGAAGAGTGCGGTTGGCGGGCTCCAAGGCCTGGTTGCGTTACCGAGGTTGCCGGGGGCATCAGGATGCATAGTTCTAGGGAGAGGCGTGGCGATGGTACGATGAATGGTAGGTATGGTTGAATAACCGGGCATGTAGCTGGTAGGTGGAGTGGGATCATCCAGACTTATGGGGAACGTGCGCTCGTGGGTGTATAAGTCGGAGGAACCTTTTCCAGTTTCGTGGGCGCTGGGGCGCTTGTTCCAGTCAAGGGATTTGTTTTGGCCATTCTGAAAGTTGAAGAGTTCGCCAGGTGGCTCAACTGGCTCAGTTGGCGAGGAAATTGGCGCGCTTTCTAAATCAACGTTACATTGTGATTTGTAACAGGTGGCGACGTCGGGTGGTGGCTAGTAATAGTTAGATTGAAGTTTTGGTGTGGATTGCTGGTTACGTTTACGCTGGGGTTGTTGTTCTGGGCCTGGCTTCTGCGCACTTCTCTTTGCAGTAAGGTTTTGTCAGGGAATACCTTGGCATACTTGAAGCCAGCTTTGGCTATGACTAAAGATTGCTGGCTAATAAAGACCTTGGTGACAACTTCACTTGTGAACTGGAACAGGAGGGGGCAGGTGGTGTGCCGGGAAGTTTTGCGGGGCCTGACACAGTGGCAGGGTTGTGAGCCAAGGCTGCAAGTACTTAAGATCATATTTTTGGCCGTCGAAAGAGGTATTCGGTCTGGATTGTTAAAAATGACCGCACCACCTGCCTTTCATATCCGTCTGGAGATTTCCGAGGCAACCGTGTCCACAAACGTCATGGTCAGTAGCAAGTTGGTTGGGACACGGTGTGCGGCTGGATCAAGCAAGAACGTCAAAGGCATCAGTTGACCGATAATCAGATCGGCGGAGTTAGTTCAAAAGGAAAGTCTGCTTAGATTTTCGCTCATTTCCGTAGTTTCTCTATTGGTTTCTCAAAGCATATTTATGTATGCGAAGTAGGATACGGAGGCGATTTCGAACGCGGTATCTTGAGAATATTACTCAAAGATGTGTTTAGACAAATAGTCACTGAATTTTTCTGAGTTACGAAAATCCTCCAAATTCATTACTTCTTAGGAGTTCCCTAGATAGTCTAGCAAAAGCTACGCCGGACGTATTTTGCAGGTCAGAAAGTAGTTTGAATAATCGGAGTGTACTTTAGTGCAGACGGCTTTAGTCAAATTACGAAGATTTCCAACGCAAACTTTTGGAATCTGCTAGTGTTGTTTGGCTGAGGCTACTGTTTCGCTTAGCCCCCACCCTGAGAGCAGTTCAAAGATGACTTTCGCAAGTACCTTCTATCGCCGGATGGCCTCGGATGATAGTGTCAAGAAAAAGTCGATGGTTTTTTTCTGGGTCTAACAACAACTTCAAGAGCTACAGTTTCAGGGATTATCCCGGATATCTTATTAAGAACTACACCAATAACAGCGGGAAAACAAAGCACTGTAACGCGGGATTATCCCCGTGTTGAGACTGATGAGTAGTCAGGCATGAGACTCAGAGGTAGGCAATGAAATGCATTCAAATAAGGTCGATGAGCATTTGTATGAAAAACCTCTGCGGGCCAAGGGAAGATAGGCCGGTGGCCAATGACAAAAGCTTGCACCATTTAGCGAGCGAATAGTAACGAATTTCGCCGGGCTTACGAAGACGAATCATAGTGTCTACTTGACGGTCAGCTCCATGGAAGACCGGCGATAACTGGAGAAGACGAAGCAAGTGGTATATCCGCAGTAGCAGCACGAGCAAACGGTGCTAGTGGATGGGACTGACCGTGGGCTAGACACGCGACTCTTGAACCGTTCCTGTTGGCAATAGATGCAATCGGCCAGCCTAGTTGTGCCCGCATATAGCTGCACACATTCTGAAAGCCTGATGCATGCTGGCCAAATCTTGCTAGTCTCAATCAAAAATTCCTCAGTAATGCCTGCCGAATCCTTTGTCCTTCGAGCCTAGAAAAAGCAGTGGTGGTCAAATTTTAAGGCAAGGAGGAACAAATAATGAAGATGAACCCTAGCTTATAATTAAGAAATTTGTCCTAAGTGAGTGCTCGTGAAATACCCCCGAGGACATCGGGTGAAGAACTAGAAATTTGCTGGAGAGTAAAAGTCAATAAGTCCCGATAGTATCCAACAGTCTCGACGTGATGTAGCTGTTTACGACGTTATTTCAGTGCTTTGTTTTGGGTTTCTTTAAACCCTGTAAGAACGATAGTGATACATATATATGTTTGGAGAACAACAAAAATCGAGACAACCTGATAGAACCTCATGACGTTCCCGGTCTCCTTCTTGGGAGCAGCTGTGAACTTCCACGGCTCTTGTTTATTGGCTTTTGAGTAAATAAGCATGCCATCCTGAGAACCTTAGTCAGGTGAAGGCTATTTTTGTCCCTTCTAATTCCCCCGTCATTCACGCCGTTTTTCAACTAGACGTTATCCGTCTTCCACCTTCGCCGGCACGACTTCGGTGGTATGCTGGAGTTGGTTCACCTGATTCCCCAGAAGAATAACCTGCTCATTGAGCGACTCAGCTTCCATTAAAAGGCTTTCCTTCTCTTCGGTAAAACAAGTCATCTCCTTACTTTCCCCTTTTTAATGTTTGGAAGCATTTGTGACGGATTTTTCCCTAAGTCGTTATAGTTCTACTGTCTTGTTCTCCTTACCTGGCTCCTTTCAGGCAGTGCACGAGCACCGGCTTGCAAAAGATGTACAAAGAACACGTCATTTTAAAACACCATGCGACATCTTTGCCCTTTTTTCGACCTTCAAGATAAGTTGAGAAGCGCACTACTAACTGGCAGTTTGGCCTCACTCCTCGAAAAAACAAATGCCAGAAAAGAGCATAAGCTTAAACCCTGGAACAACAGACCCCTCCCCAGCATGTGGCGGGCATGAATGTATGCTTCTTGTTGCTTCAAAACTTCGTCAGCAAAGCTGAACGAAGGGGTGGCTCCCTTAGGCAAGCTCTGCTAAATGCCACACGCCGGATTCCCACGAATGACCCCTCGCTGAAGCATTGCTGGCATGGCTTGCAGGAAGATCTCAGTATAGCCGGAAAATGAGACTTTTACATGGAAGGGTACAAAAATTCCTTGAAGCAAAGGGGTTGGCACATGCCGTGATGGACAAACTGCTTTGCTTATAAAGAGAGCAGTAAACAATCGGCATGATATGAAACGTTTGCACTTCCTATAGGCTATCGGTGTCAGGACTCAAAACACAATATGCTGCGGAAAGAGAGCCAGGTAAGTGGGAAAAGGTGAACCAATTAGCTAAAAGTTTTAAGGAAGCGGTATATGGCAGCCGTTTCATACGGGTGCATTGGAAGTGGGAGAATGTTGAGGCAGGGGCAGCTGAGGATTGCAAAATAAAAGCTGGCGAAAAACTCATGGGCGGAAAGCGACTTTTTATACCATATTACCTGTAGAATGCAAAATACCAGAAAAGAAGTGAAGCTAGAGGAAGGAATAATGGTTGGTTGTTATGTGAATAGCTATGGAAAGTTGTGGGTAGGAGATGGCTACGGTAATAACCAAAGGTTGGTACTGGTGGATCGAATGGTTTAGAATAACACGGGGATCATGATATATTGCTTTCTTTATGAAGGTAGTGTATGACGAATCAACAGATAAAGAATGGAAAAAAAGTATTTGGGATGCACTGAAACTGGCGATTGTGCCAAGCAAAACTTTCGAGAGGAAGTTTGAAGGAAATGAACAAAAAAGGTAGATAAGATTGTGCCGACCAAACCATTTGGATGCAGGTGCTTCAGAAGAGTCTGAAAAAGACGCTGATTATGAGGGAGAGGCAGCGGGATGATGGCAAAAGGAGTGTCTGGGGAAATCGGATTGAATATAGTCTTGAAAACGTCGATGGAAAGTGGACTATCAGCCAAGAAACGAAAGAGCAGGACAAACATACGGCGATAGCGATAGCGGAGTACGCGGCAAAGTGTGTGTGAAGTACAAGTAGACAAGTGGAAGTAGATGATGTGGCTAGGAATAACACTGTAATCTTATGACACCATTTAGTAGCAAGTGGAACTTGGAGGGGTAGAGAGAGCAATGTAACATAACGCCTCAGGGGGCACCGGGCCGATCTTAGATGTGGTGAGCAAAATATCGGGGGAAAGACGAACGAAACTGTGATTTCGGTTGGATTGAATAAATTGACACCCGCGCGAAACTACTGAGAGTCAAGAACTCTGAAGAAGCATTGACTAGAGTAATATTTCTTGTGAGCAGAATTACGCTTAAAGCAGTTATGTTTTATCACGGAGGACATGCAGTAAAGTAGAACATCAAAAGTTAATCTTGAATATCAAATCCGCCGCAAGCTGAATTGAAGTGAGGGTGATTCTAATCTCCTCGTGCTAATGTAGGGCTTCGTTTAGATCCTCGGACAGTTGGTTGTTCAGTAGGGTTCTAGGATTCAAATGCCTCCCGTTCAAACTTATTAGCTGGTACAACTACAGGTAAATTGCTACAGATTGGCCTCCTCCATTGAAATGTGTCTGGTTGACATAATGTCTATATCTGGGCAGATCACCTAGGTCCAGAATGGTGACCATCCGGTTTCCGTTGGGAGAAGTAACAACCCTGTGTACCACCGGCAAGCCATTCCCTCTTTTAATTCAGCCTTCACTAATTTACTAGACCCTACTAGCCAGTAGATTACGTTTATGGGTTCTCAGGTTGCGCCTGTAAGCCTGAGCAAGGAATTGTCTAACGGCAACCGACAGTCCTTGCAAATCCGTGGTGTCCCTTTATCAGTTTTGACAGGGCAACAATCGGGGCGGACAAGTTTCACAGCTCCATGGGGATAGTAATTCCATGCTTGCACATAGACTGTAGTGCTTGACGGGCAGGTTCTTCTAAGCAAAGAAGAATTATTTCGCGCTTTAGGAAAATAAAATCACCAGGTATCTCTGACCCTAATCCCGGAAAGTGCGTCCCATAAGAAACCTTGGGACATTTTAAATTAAGCTGCTGTGTATCAAACAGGCCAGGTGAAAAAGCTGAGGAATTTTAGTTAATATGCATTTCACGAAGAACTGGTGGTCCCGAGCCGGAAACCAAAAAACCCACATTAGGTGGGATCAGGGTCATGTAACTGAACTTGGACTTTAGAAGGGGGATAAACGGCAGTTTGTGCCCACCAGTGCCTCGGCTACCCACAGTGAGGGATTGATCTCGGCAACAGGATAAGTACAGTTCAGAGCTGGACGTGAAGTTGTGGAAACTACACTCTCAAAGTCAACAAAAAAGCTTTTGCTACCCTGTGGGATACATTAAGCCTAGTCAACACGTGAAACTCTCCAGCGAAAAGGCTAATGCGAGCGTCAAGAACCTGGTATCAACTGGAGAAGTTTCAGATAACGGTGAGAAAATTGGCAGTTGACATGCTGAGCTACTTTTGCAAATACCTAATTTGGTCAACCTTACCATTGGCAAAATATGCAGCTCATAGAACACGTTCGAAAGAGGCTGGTGAACTTGTTTCCTATGGGATATAGCAGAGAAATACCAACGATTTCCCATCTATCGGACGAATAGAGAAGAAGCTGGTCGGTTTAGAGCTGCAAGGTGTGTTCTATATATTGTGGCTCCGAAACAGTACCGATACGAGAGATACACCGAATAGAAACTGAAACGCAACGGCTGTGCAGAAAGCGAACCGAGAGCGGGTACCATCGGCGAACGACCGAAAGTGGAAGTGATTTAAAACGAGGTCGACGGAAACCTCGGAAAAGTCAGTCCAGTAAAGAGTACGCAACCGGACAACACAATGAGGTCGATGTCAGACGTCAGAATAGATCGTAGAGATAATAGATCCAAAATGGTGTCCAAAAAATGTCACTTTCTCAGAACGATCCAGGTCACGACAGGCTCATAGATGGAGGCATGCGAAATAAGGATGTAGCCGACTACATGAGGCGAATGCCGACTCATGCGATAGTTCACATGCTTGTTTGCATACAGCAATTTCGGAATGCGGCGATCACCCTAATGTTTAGTAAAACCGAACTGTACGGGCTCCGACGCTCAGGTTACAAATTTTGCGTCTTGGTACGGTTCACAGTAATGGTTGATGTAGTGCAAGGTCAGACCAGTTGCAAGTAGCAGCTCTTGCTACGAATCTGGAAAGTTAAAATCTGCAAGCAAGCGATCTCGTGGGCGATCTTTCAGCTGGAGACAGTATTCGCGCTTCACTGCCTTTGTTCGAAGCTAAATAGTGAATTAGAGTACCGATTAGTTTTCAATCTGGTAAAGCAGCTGAATTGAGCTTTCTCCGAAGCAAAGAAATTTACTGGCTTGAACCGCCGCGGAATAATGGTTCCGAGCCTTTTGTATGATAAGCTCAAGTGGGGGTCCGAAAAAGACAAGTTATTCACAAGGCGTTATTTGCCCTTTCTAATGTAATTGGGGAGAAGTGCTCTTTCTTCGAGTCAATCGAATGATTCCGGATCAAACACCAAATGTCAGAATCTTCCTTGCAGTCCTCAACCAGCATGGATGTGGAACTTACACCACCGGGCTCCACTCCAGAAGCAACCACAGTTCAGTTCCTTTGCACCACGGCAAATGTGATATCAAATGGTCTGAATAGGCCGAACCTCACACAGATCTACTGAGCATTAGGAACTCCTAGAAGACAAAATGTAGCGTGGAGTTTCGTGTGGGTGGAATCACGTACGGTGCAATTATGTATTATCACAGGGGACACACAAAAGTGTAAAGCAGGAGGAGTCAATTTCAAATATCGCGGAAATTTTGAGGAAGAGAATGGAGGTAGTAGTTGACCGCCTTGATGTTTGCGGCGACTTCACTTCTGGTGGGCCTTGTGATGACCGGTGAAAAAGAAGGTAAGCTTTGAGGCAAGTAAATGTTTATTGGAACGGAAAGCAGGAGAAATACTTGCAAGAAGGATTCCCGAAGGAAGAAGTGGAGGACTTCTTGCTTGCGAAAAAGTAGACTGATGTAGTGGGCAGAAAGACCCAAACTAAAACACCGGTCAATGAGAAGCTCCGGAAAGATTGGCTGAGCCGAACACAAAATGTGTGGTTGAGACGAAACCGACGGATAAACTGACTGTAAATGATGAGAATGCGAAATCAGCTAGTTCTGACTGGAGGATTGGCATGAAACTCGTGGAACTGTTAGATATTGGTGTGGGGCAATAAAAGAGAAGATGGAAAAGGTTGTTTGGGGAGCTGCAGTGGGGATATAATAGAACAATTAAAAAGCTGCAAGAGCTAACGGTGATGAGCGCAAGTTACATGTATGAGGTGGATAATTGGGTAAAACAGAAATGAAAAATATTTTCGGGCACTGGTGCATCAAGAGCAGTGAGGTTAGTGACATGATGCTTCGAGAGGTAATAAGGTGAAAGATATTAGAATTATGGACAAGGTGGGCGGGTGTGTATAAGGGGGCCATACGGCAACAACGAAATGCTTTTGGGGTAGTGAAAAAATTATTAGGTGAGCCGACCTTAGCAGAACGGACTAGACACGAGCGTGCTATCCGCAAACGTCTGTACTGTGTGCGGCAGGACGGTGACGTCCAGAGAGTACAGTCCGCAGTCGGTGCCACTGGACTGGGCTGAGCGTGCTTTAGACATCCAGTGTGAAAAATGCTTCTCCTAGTGATAGCTGAAGGTGATCCACTAAGGCCCGCTCATAGTTGTGGACTGCCGGCTTACCGGATGTTTGCTTACCAAGGCGGTGGACAAGACGTCGCTCAGCACAGATGAGGCCGGCACAAATTATCAGAGACGACCACACATGGGGCACAGCATCAACAACAAAGTTATATGATCCAAGATCTGGAGGCTAGGTGGCGGGGGTTTCTGAGGAGCAGAGAAAAAATGGCTGTTACATGGAAGTAAATAACGTCAGACTTTTCAGGGATGAAAGACTGGGGCTTTCGGTAAATTAAGGCAAGGAGGGCAGGGCCAAGCCTAGCATAATGCGGAAACTTTACTCGGATTGTTGGCCACATAATTGGCGGTAGATTTAGAGAATTGAATGAGCGAGCAAACTGCGTGAAGTATGTTTCTGAGGTTCATTTGTGTGACTTGAACCAGATACGGAGTTGCACGGGTTCTAGTATCTGCGGTGCTTATTTTGATAGACTATGGGCCTAAAAGAGGCTTCTCACAAACCTAATCCGCTGGGTTCATTATGTGAAATCAGACTACACTATCCCAAACAGATTTATACGGAAGAATGTTAGCTGGATGACAGAGAAAGGGAGGGAAACGTAATATGAGAGAAGTCAAGATCCAGAAGTCCAAGGTTCGACGTTTCCTTCAAGGGCCTGATCCTCAGAAAATCTCGTATTTTTCAGAGATGGAAGATAACTAACAGTTAGTTGTGGTTGCAGGGTTTTGTCACATTGGCCCATAGAAGAGCACTGAAGACTGATCATGGGCAGCTTATTTCAAGGCTATGCGTGTCTAAAAAAAAAGGAAACTGGATCACAATGCAAACCTGCACTGTGAGGCGGTGTTCAGAGCCCCTGTGGCGTAGCGGGTAGGATGAGGGTGGAGAAAACTGTATAATTTTGGTGTAAGAAAAACTTTAACGATAAATAAGCCTATAAAGAAGGTACAGGTCAAGTCTGAAATGTCTTGGCCATAGGGAGTCCAATATTAGCGGAGGGCACGGCCCTTTATATCATTGGGGAAGAGTATTCTACTAGATTCTGGTAAATAAAGGCTGGAATTTCTCAGGGCAAAGTCTATCCGATCTAGGAATTATGAAGAAAACAAAAGGTCGATTTTCCAGGTGAGATTTTCACGAGACCGATGTGTAGCGAGAAAAACATTTCAGACGACCTGAAAGCAGGGCAAGTTATCTGCGTAGCCTTGGCTGTCTGGAATAATACTTGTTCCAAGAACTTCGGGCTTTTAGTGTAGTGTCGTCCAACATCCAGCACTAATGGGCTCGGGGTGACGGACACTTGCTTCAGTAACAGGAATCCAGGAAAGATTTGAAATGAGTAGGTAGTTTAAAGGCTCTTGGATGCCCAGAAGCACATCAGCCATGACGAGCAACCTTGGTCAAGTTGCTATGAATCACTGTCTGTGTTAGAAAATGCCTCGCTCAAATCTTGGAGGCAAAACTCGCAAAGGGTTATAGTGTCGTCATCAAAAAGAAAGGAATCATCTTGCCGTCCTACTGAAAAGTTTTGTCCATGTAGAGTGGAGAAAAGCAGTGTACCAGGTACAGTTCCCGGTATAACGCTACTAGAGATAGGCATGTGCTGCGAAGTGTGACCATCGGCGCATTCTGCCTCAGTCTGGCCCGACTTGCAAGAGTTCATCCAAATTAAAAGCAGACCGTGGACACCAGAGGCTCGAATCTCAGTTGGCAAGCAAAAGTAAGGAAAGGGAATGCGTTGGTCTCGTCGAAGTAAATGATAGTCATAGATTAACCATTATCAGCTGCCGTGGTCTGCAGGTTAAGTTCGGATCGGCACTTGGTCCAAGAGGGTGACAACAAGGAGCCATTTTGACCTCTGAGGATGGGGCTTTGAAAAAAGGGAAGTAGATATACGTTGTTTAGTCAGAAGTCACATTAGCGCGGCAAGCAAGGGGTTGTGGTTAGCTGGACGATAATTTGAAAGATCCAGCACTGGACCATGTTTTGGGGTTGGAATAATGGTTTAAGGTTTCCGCCGGGTTGGGTAAGCGTCCCGTTTAATTGGTGAATGGACAAGATCCAAAAAGGGCAGCGACATCAACTCCGCCAACATGAAAATGTGGTGACGTTTACCGTCATGGTCAGAGCGATAGGATAGTCTTATTCGGATTAGCAGACGGGCCACGTTGTTGATTCTTAATTCAATGCCATAAAGGTTATGTTCAGTGAGTAGGGATGCGCTGGCTGATAAGTAACGGCTTCGGCAGTCATGGCTCTTGAAAAGCGATACAAGGAGCTTCAGCACTTGCACCTGGAGACCTAATTTGCTCATTGTTTGCCAAAATTGAATGGAGTTTTCTTGAAGAATTCCGCTCTTCAAAAATAAGGCCCGTAGGTTAGATCTGTCAAGCGAATTCAAGGCCACCATCTCCCGTTTCCCCATCGACTCATTAGTCCAAAGACTGTTGGACAGAACGACGACGAAGCCTTAAAAGAGCTGAGAACTCTCTTCTACTGTCACTGTAAAGTTCAGCCAATAGAACGCTTTAGAGACGAACAGCTACCAGTTACAACAAGTTTCAAAACAAAGTCTATTCAAAAGGGCTACGGTACTATATACGACAAATCAGGCAACTTCATGATAACCAAACCTCAACAGTGCTCCTTCTTGAACCTTGCTTTCCATACTAAACAACAATTCAAACACAACATCCGAATTACAGCAAAAGGTTAGAAACAGAAGATGAGCTTACCAAATAAAGTCACAAAAACTTTCAAGTTGGGTGACTGACGCTCGAGGTAACGGTGAGGGTCCGACTTGCGACAAGTTTTGGAGCGACAAGGAGACAGTCGGAATCCCGATAAAGGTAGTCCATACAAATGAAACAAGGTTGTTAGTAATATGGACTTTGACGAGCCAAACGAGTTTCCCTAAACTCCTTCGCAGTAATAAACCATTTGAGGTTTCATATGTTTATTTTGTAGCCTTTTTGGATAGTAGCGTCGACCTTGAGGGTGACGGATTCCAGCGGTGGAGATTGATGACAAGCAATAGATAGTTTGTCATGGAGTGGGTCGGTAGGAAGTCAAGGGTAGTGCTGCTGAAAATAGCCATCCTAGCTGAGGGGGCTTGGGTTTGATCCAGTTGATCGTGGATAGGTGTAGATTGGGTGGGCTACATTTGGAATCTACTGGTCCGGCAGGGAGTCTGCAAGGTGCCATTCTGTGGTCACTGCCATGGTAGAGAATGAGGGCAGTAGCTGTCGCGTCAGATAGGTCGCTGGTAAAAACAGGATAAAATTGTGATTTTTTCTGGTCGAAGTCGTTGCTTGCTGGTTCCAGGTTCCAACTAGTATGCTGGAAACGAGGTTCAGGAAGTACTGCGGTGAAAACGCGGCGCTGCAGCGGATATCGAAGGCAATACGGTACCTGGCAATGAGTTTTGATAAATAGGGCTACAGAGCAAAATAGGCGGAAGCACTGACAACCTAGACGAAATTGGTAAGGGTCGAGCTTGGTGGCCGATGAACGCAGCCAATACGATGGGAAAGTAAGCCTGTAAAATCAAAACCCAAATGGAGTGCTTGATGGCGTCCAGTGTTGGATTTGAGAGGCAAGTGTTATGCATACTGGTTTGACATGGACTAAACATCCACCTGTGCTACCACGGCGATTTCCTCTGGAGGATCGGTAACCATCAACTGAAATTTGGCCAGGTAGGGCGGAGTAAGCCAGCCGCCTTTCGGCAACGACAACGGTATCGAAGTTGGATAATAGTACAATGTTTTGAAGAGTATGGGCCTTAGCCAGTAGTGAGCGAGCGGTAAAGAGCAGCTACGTAGTCGTGGCATAGTTGAGTCGCTACTGTGATAGGCGAGGATGGGTACAATATCTGAGATGGCGAATATCTCGAAATGGGCGTGTAGCTTCGGGAATGTCATGACCATGGGTGTTGGAGCCTGAATCGGAATTAGCAGCAGAGAGTTGTCGGCGTGGATAAAAGAGTTTTGGCAGGCAAGTGCAGCTGGATTGAGGGAGGGGTGCCATCAAGGGAAACGTGTTCACCTTTGGGGGTGAGATTTCAGGGATGGGTGAAACAACTAGGAGAGGAAACGGCTATGGACGTAATGGGTAAAGGAAACTAAGAAGAGGCAGTGAGGAGGATTATGGACTCAACCAACGGTGCAAAAGGAAGCTGGCCATCACTCGGATAGAATCGATGAAATAACTGCCGTTGGTTGGGCTGATACAGACTTTTCCGGAAAAGGCATGAAACTCATCAAGCAAGACAGCTGACTGTCATCTAGCCGGAGGTCATTTGATTTTGTGTTTGGAGAAGAGAAAAGATGGTGACAGACTTGGCGGGGGGCGCTAGCTCACAGCAGGCTAAGTGGAAAACTGTTTTGGCACGCCTAAATGGCACTGCATGCTTGTTCCAGCTGCATAGCAATATGCTATATGGTGAGTGTTTTCATTGGCATTGCAAAGCGGAGCTGGATAGACCTTCTTCTTCAGCCGGGATACCTGACTAACACGGTGAAATAAAGCAGACTGCTTTGTTATGACGCAGGGTTGCTTCTTGCTCACTGAACAGCATGGTTTGCTCAAGATGTACTTGGAGAGTTTGGCGGAAGACCTAGGTGGGACTTCGTAGAGAGTATAAGAGGAACCATGTTAGTTGCCAGGGTTATTGAAAGGGTAAGGAAAATAAGAGTCTTACTGGTTGATGGGCTGCTTCGCCATACATTAAATTATGAGTTTTGCCAACAATTTGCGCTCATGAAAGCACCTCTTAAGCTGTTAACAGCTTAGCAGCCAACCTTGAACCGCGTCCGAATATGGTCTGATCTGGTTCACTAGGTAATCCTGCTTGGCAACCCGTTGGTGGCGAAACCCTAGAAGAAGTGACATAAAGATTGGAAGCGGCGCAAATTTGTCTCTGACCATCACACTGCTCCTGGTATATGCGGATTATGCGAAACAACTGCAACAAAATTTAAAAAAACGTATACTGATCCTCTTCAAAATAAAGGTGCAACAAAGGTAGGCTCAAGGGGTTCCCGTCAATCGCTGATACAAGAGCCCGCAAATTCCCGCTCGTGTTTATCTGTACGTCTATTTAAAAAGCTTAGGCCCAGAATCTAAGTGATAATCCCAAACTGGCTAAAAGTACAGAGTTTTAGGCATTTTTCATCTTTTCTGTCATTCCAGCTAACAAGGTCTATCTGATTGGGCAATGAAAGGCAAAGGGAGTCAAAAAGCAAAGTCAGAAATATGCGGAATCACAAATATTCCGTAACTGTGTTGCCAGGTGCTCAAAAGAGATGGGGGAGGGAAAGTAACCCAATATCTGCGCTATATTTTTCCACTAGAGATATGTTAAGCACAGTATCAAAGCTTTTGGGCTCTGACTAGATAATCCTGGAAGGATCCGGGAACTCACAGAATCCAAAACGACGTACTACTCAGTGATGTAGGGTGAACGTTTGGCTCACGTTGGGATAAAGTGACTCGCAATATAGGCCTTGGAAGATGGCGCAGAGATTAGCGAAGTTTTGCAAGAAATACAGTGGCGGAACCGTCACAATATTTGATATTATATATCCGCATTACAAGAAGAGCAATTTTGTTTCTCCCAATTACCTTGTGACCAGGCTGCACCACACGGGTTTTCTGTATTCTCTGTTGATAGGATGCGCGGTTTGGCTATTCTGTAGTGAAAAGTGATTCTGCAAATATAGAGTTAACTTTTGCCTATTTTGACAGTTAGCTTTAGCTGTAGTGAATTGTTACCCCTTAACATATATATTTATGTATATAATTCTACCTTTAAATACATGCAATAAAATGTGTACATGCATATATATCCTTGGACATTGCGGTGGTCGCGTTGTTTTGAAGTCTTGAATTAGAGCACGGGTGAAAGGCTGAAGCCCAAATGGTCCCGGAACCTGTGATTATCTTATAGTCTAAGTTTCCCAGATGAGCTGAAAGATAGTTCACCTAATTAAGAGTCATCAGGGCAAAGAGAGTGTTCAAAATACTAATCTTGACGTTATCTTGCATCTGGTACTGTCTGTGAGCTTGAAGATAGGCCTCTGGAAGGTGGAAGAGGGCATTCCATTTATCTCAAGTGGCTCAAACAATTCTGTCCCGGAAAACCCGTTGGATGTCAGCAGAGAGATTTCTGGACCGCGTACACCGCGAACGGACTTGTTGGACCTGATTGTTGCTTCGTTTTTGTGAAATTTGTTGGGTACTGAGTGCCGGCTGCTGTGTAAATTTAGTCAATCGTCTGCAGGTTCTGTGAACCAGAAGACTTTATGTCCAGAGACGAAGTGAAGTAGGTGCTAGAGGCGTAAGAAGATCAGCTGTGCAAATAAAAGCCCCATTAGTAGGAGGACCGCATCATGAGAGCACCGGAATTCGCGACCTTAATCACTGTCGGTAGGTACGCTCAGAAGAGCCCAATGCTACCAAGCACTCGTTTGTTTCCAATCCATAATAGAAACGGTCACTTTTCGTGTTCAGGCCCTTGAGGTAGCGCCAAAGTAGTTAAACCAACGGCGTAAATATAGCTTGGACTTCTTAAACGGGCATTTACACACTGCCAACACATCACTGTCGACCAACTATACGGGTCAATTCATTTGCGAACTATTTCATGCCTTCCGATCAACCATGAGATACAGCTTTCAAGAACAACGCACAGATATCAGCGTGGGTGGGCCTTTACAGTCCCTGTCCGACAGTCTTCTGACCTCCATGCAAAGCACCAGGCGATGTCATGACGTTTTGCACCTTTGAGCTACTACTTGCCACATACCTCGAGTCATTCAAAAACTTTTTTCTACACACCGTGGTTGTGAAAAACAGCTATCGGTCATACCTGCGAACTGTACTTAGGGAAGCTCAGGTCATCCTTCAAGGGACCCTCAAGACCAGAGAGATAACTATGAGGAAGAATCTACGACGTCAGCAACACATGTTTTGAAGGGGACTTAATGTACCTGCAGATGGCATTTTGATTCTCGTTTGCTTTACATTCTTACACTCCGAGTTTTGTGTGTTTCTACTCCACTATGCAACCAGATAAAATTGCCCTGTGAACAAATGCCCCGCCAAAATTGAAAATGGATGGATAATGTACCTTTCTAATGTTTATCGTTTTTGGCTACCTCTTCCCGTGGTAAGCCACCAAATGGTGAGTGGAGTACTATTGAGCACACATATTGTCCCCACTAACTGTGAGTTCGGTGTACCGCTTGGAATGTGCAAAAACCAGGCAAAGACCACGGGGAATGCAATGAGCTTTCTAAGGAGACAACCGACATATACAACAAAACTTTAGCCTGCCTGAGCTCTCTAAAGACAATGATCAGCTAGATTCGATTGGCTCAAAAAAGACGTGTGAGAGTAGTAGCCGCTTCATAGTCCGCCGAGGACCAGTCCCGTTCGGCATTCAGCACGAAAGCACCTGTCCAGAATTCAAGTCAATAATTCAGCCAGATGACTTGCAAGCCGCAGGGTAGCAAATCAAAAAGACTAAGGCAGGTTCCCTTTGAGTGGCAGCTGGGCTTTCTAGTACCCAACCGGTCGGAGATAAATATGCCCGATCCATTCTTCAACCACTTTTTGTTGCGATTTTTTCTGACTGGTCGTTTGTTCCATATGAAAAAGTGTTCTGAGCTAATAAACTGAGATTACTTGAGTACGGGAAAGCAGTAATAAATTCACTGGGAGGGATTAAAACACACGCTCAAACACGTGAAGAGCCAAGGGTTCACCAGTGCAAGAAATTGGACGATGTGGCGGAATGCCGTCAAGAACCGGAAGCTGGGATGAACGGGAGTTATGTCCATAAATCAGCGGGTGCCGGTGGTATCCGCCTGGTTATCATCACGCCTTTGGCTGATGTCACAACTCCCTCAGTGTATAGGCTTTAAAGTTCCACTTTCGACTAGGGCAAGCTCTTCAGGACTGAAAAATGCGGCAGTCGTGGTAATACATGAAAGTGGATTTTAACGGATTATGAGTAACTATAGGCTGGTAAAACTTATCGGTCTCTTAAGCGGTTTTCAAGACCACCTACGCTCACGCCTCTAGGCAATTACAGTAGCATTCCACGCAGAGCGAAGTGTGGTTTAGTTAAATATTTCTGGCCAGAGTTCTGTGAATTTTAGACGGGACTAATAGAAGACTGAAAGAAAGCGAACAAGTCAGTGTATGGTACGCTGACTCTAGCGAAACATTTGACTTTGTTATTCATCGTTTTTGACTGGGCAAGATTGGGACTTTCGGTATATGTAGGTTGGTATGTAAGGCGCTAACGGATTTCTTTTGCCGCACGACATTTTACGACAAAAAGTAGGAAACGAGCTTCGTAGTTTGGAGACCCTTGCCAGTGGGGTACCTCAGGGATCCGCCCCAAGCTTAATACTGCTGTTTTGTTCAACTCGCGGCTTGACATCAGTCTACCTAAAGCGGATGATGCATATTTTCTAGGATCTCATAGTGAGGCAGATCCAGCCAAGGAAATAAAAGCCGTTCCTGGCCAGGCCAACGAGTAAGGATTACCTCTCAATGCTGGGGACAGCCACCTGATGTAAAGGGGCCTGAAAGGCTCGATTGTCATCCGTGACCAGGATCGGTTCACTATAGCGGTAATTAGTGGGGTTGATGACCTCGGGGCCTTCATGAACTCTGAGGCTATATTGTCAGAACAATGGAGTGCTGCTGCACAAAAAGCTTCTAGTTATCTTTTCCGACTGGGATCAATATCGTTAGGCATAAAGCCGGAAATATTCTGACCAATTTACACAACCACAGTACAAATTCAGGCAGGAGGTAGAGCGCAGGTTTGGACACGCTTGTGAAAAGTGGACACCGCCTGCTAAACAAAAGCTCAATGTCTTGCAACACCAACTGTCGGATAGCACACGTTAAGGGGGTAAATACAGAAATTTTTGATCTCGTAATTTTTTTTCTTGAGGGAGAATCTTTTAATAAGATCTCGTACAGACGGCAAGGTTGGAGTAAGGTCTTTCTGGCTCTAGGCTGGATGGTATGTTGCAGGCTGTCCCATACTTTAAAACAAGGGAAGAATAGAAGGAACTGACAAAAGTTCGAGCTGACTTGATAATCGGATCTTATAGTTTTAGCCACAGGGTATTAAGCAGTTCAGATCGAACTAGATTGTATCAGAGGATTTAGACGGCGGCTTGCCACGTTGGTCCAGGTCCTATCATCGTGGGCTGCTTGGATAACCCGGAGGTGCGACAAGTAGAAAAACGGGAGTTTCCTCGGTGATTAAGAATTGATGATCTAGAGATAGGCACTCCACTGCTGTGCCCCAGCCCGTGGGACCTCAGGGGATCACTGTCTTCTTGTGAGTTCCAGCCAGCACCCAATCTACCTCAGGGACGTAAGTCGAGGTGGAAAAGTTGGAGTTGGTGAGAGAATATGTGAAGTCGCATTGGTATATGGGTGATAGACAAACTAAAAGTGTGAAGGTGGTTACAAATCTTCCAGGTGCAAATGTGGGCACGAAGGTAGAAAAGCTGAAAATAAAGGCTAGATGGGGAATTATAAGGATGTCAGTGAAAATTTGCACAGGAGAATTGAGATAGGGTGGCAGGTAATGCAGCTACCAAAGAGCCTGCTGCCCTGGTTCTTACCAATCCAATTAGAAGCCCGAGCACCACACTTACCATAATGGCTTTTCCTGACATTTGTGGAGCAGCCCTGGTGGCGGTCGGCGGAAGTCCTGAGGTCCCATCGTCTCGCCTATAAGCTTGCTGGAGCTGGTGCCGAAGGGATTCTGTTTCCCCGGGATTGTTGGCGGCTGCTAGACACTAGATATCTCAAGCTCCTCCGAAGACCATTTTTAGAGTGGCTTTGGACTGAATGCTTTTGCGGCACTCTCTCGGGTTTATTTAAGTTGTTTTGGCCCAAGGCCTTTCGTACTTTCTTCTGCACTCATAATGAATCTCCCCGGCTCAGCTCTTTCTGTTGGAAACTGCAGGTAGCGTCTGCGGCCACCAGTGTCTCGATATCTGGCCCTAGCAGGTTTCTTCCCCTGAACAGCTGCCGGACCAGACTGGTCCACCAAAGCTAGTCACCCTTTACCCCCTTCCCGACGAACATTCCTGGGGGCAGCCACTCAGCCGGTCACTGGAAAACTTTCTCTTATTTTCATTCAAATCTGCTGCAGAAAGCCCTCAACCTGTTCAACCTCACACTTGACTTCAGCTCCATTTCCTTCAACAACATCTGGCCTTCCAGGTGTTAGTTGGTATTTCTTCGTGTGGGGATTTTCCCGCTCAGAGGTCTGGAACACCCCGTAGGAGTCTTGTGGTCACTAGGTCCAGGCTAGATGCATGCTGTTACTGCCCCCCTCAGGTCTGTTCGGAAACGTAGTGGATCAGGCCCTTACCTTGCATGTAGGCTTGCCGACTGTGGCCGAAATAATACCTAGGTTTTTTTTACCTGGACTACTTGTCGTGTGCTGAGGCCCCCTCTTATCAACACTTACCCCGCAGGTCTTTGAAAGGCCCTAAGTATCGTTCTAGCTGATCCACTTTCTCTGTTGGAGACTACAGATCGCGATAGGCGCAGAGAGTCCTCAGTTCTGCGCGGTAAGCCGTAAAGGCTACCAAAGCGGCTTGTATATTAGGTGGATTCAGTTTGAATTTTGTCCCTAGTGGTGGTGTCCTCTTGGGCGAGGCAGTACCCCTCGGCCCCCGCGGTTGAGCCACTTTTCCGTGCGGCTGACCACAAGGTTAGGAGATATTTGGTGTCTGGGACCCTCCTGGGATCGGATGCTAGTTTCGTCGGCCCCCAGTGCATCCACACTTAGAGTGCAAGCCTCAAAATCCGACCGATCATTGCCCACACTTGCAGCTTCTGGGCACTCGTTAAACCGTCGTTTAATCGTCTGCCTACTATCTGGATTCCCAAGGGCCTTCACCTGCTCGAAATTCATGCCTGAGTGGCTTTTTCATTTACTCTGGTGGGAGTTTTAGTGGCCTCTCGGCTCCCGTTTATAAGGGCTCTCACCACCATGGCATACAAAATTAGTGCGCTCAACAAGGCCACTTCAGTCGAGTAATTCATTGGTTTTCTCTCCGTGGTTTTTTATTCCGCTGGGGTTTTTCCTGAAAGAGCCCACGGCAACAGTTACAGTAGAGCTTTTCTTATTCTAGGTGGGTGAAGAATAGCTGTGTTAAAGCCCATGGGATAATCGGATACGGTAGTCGGCGGTTCTCCAGCCCGTAAATACAAGCACTTGGGCCAAACTACGATGGCACCCTCGTGACAATCTTCAATTCGTGTGCGGCCGACAAAAAACCGACCTAGTGCCCGGAATAACCAGACAGCACACCAATCTGCCTAGGCCACCCGTCCTGACTCTCCTGGGTATCCTCCCATTCGCAAAGCAGAAGAACGCTTTTTAAGGCTCCAAGGCCAGGCTTGCTGATTGTCCTCGGCAGATTAGCCATGTGAGGCCACACCGTTCCCTCCGATCACTTTCTATCCCTTAAAACCGGTTCGTTTCTGATCCTAACCACCACATCTCTTCCATCCCGAAGGTTGCCTTAGTCTTGAATTGGAGTTTGGTAAATGACCGGGCGAAGATTTTCTCTTCGTTCTCGGGCTCAGAGGCTCTTTTGTTCAGGCTTATGAGTTCATCTCTTAGGACTGTATCCAATGGGAACCTGTAGGTGGAAAAGTAGTTTTAATTTTCGTTTTGACATTCTTCCCGCTTCTTAGTTCTAAAGCTTACTTTGGATTTGATACTAACCTTCCAGGTAGACTGAAGTGGGTCATCACCTCTTTCTGCCCTCGTTTTTGTCTATGGACTAGCAACGATTCGCTTGCTTGAGCCTAACAGGCAGGAGTTTCCGGCAGTTTCCGCAGATCCCATCTAACTCCCTATGTCTGCGGTAAATATTATTTACGGAGGCTGTAAGACCTCCCCATTAGAAATGAAATCAGATGCTGCAATAGCCACCCTGGATGCCTAATTCGTATACATTCTTTGCGCACTTGCGATTACCACGACGGTGGCTACCCGGAGAAATTACCAGATGGTTGCCACCACTTCCGCTGCTCCTGGTCATCATAAATGCGGGTAAAAAAGAGGGCAATGAGGGCCAGATGTTGAAAAACATCAAGATATAAATAAGGGCTACTTGCTAGTTCGTCCAAGTAGGTTAACTTTATACCAGTGGATCACAGGAAATCTAGCTTACTCGGAATTTCTTATCATCACAACGGGACACAGGGCCGTAGCTCTTCCTGAATCGGAACTTCCAAACCCGAAAACCAGCTTCCGGACCTGGGCATCTCTCGTCTTCTGAACTGAGACTTATTCAGTTCCAAGTCACTTTTCCACTTCCTTGAATAATTCATAAGCTGAGCTTTGGTGTCCAGGTCTACATTTATACCAAAAGCACAGATTTCCTCCTAAGCGCTCTTGCTAAGCAGGATCATATCATGGTGTACAGCGGAGTGGAAAGGTCTGCCGGATATAATGATGGGCCACGAAGACCACCCAGTTCATCAAAGGAGCCCTGGCTCAGAGGTGGAAGAGGAGTACTATTCATAGTGAGTATTGAGTGCATTCACCAGATAAGCGGAAGAAATTTCTACGGCAGCCCGTTTTCCATTTCACCGCCCTGACCCTCTGATTGCAATTTTTCATGAGCGGTTCCGAATGAGGAGGCCATATAGGTAGTCCGGAGAATCCGGAGGACATCTAATAGGAAAGATTCCAGATTCAGATCGATCAATTACGATGACAATGACCGACTGTTATAACAGGACAAGCTGGCTCACCTTGTTGCGATTTCGTCGCCAGACACAATCCCTCATGCTTGCTTTTTCCTTTCTTCGGCGACTTTGGTGTTATTCCTTTGTGCTTGATAGTTCGATTTCTGTTTCGCCCGATTTAGTATGCTTTTTCCTCCTCCCTATCTTCCACGCACACAATGTCACGGCGTAGCGCAGTTTGGCCAGCGCACATCCGGCGTGTAGGTAGTCTGCAACGATGTGCAAGCCCAATTAGGTTGGTGGACCACACCTCCTATGCTCCCTTCATGGAGTGCTCTGCAGATTGGGTGACGAGCCCACTGTCAACCCCACCCATTGGCACAGGTTTCGGGTCTCACGCTTTAGCTGCGGTTGCTCTACCGCATCTTATATTTACGGTTTTGGACGACCCACCTCCACCATTCTTGTTCTGCCACAATATGCTCACCTATCACTTTTGTTATCACTCGTATCGCTTCCTATTTTCTTCCTTCTGCTACTGTGGGCACATCCACGCATTTTATCCCTGCTCCTCTCGTTTCTCGACATGGTAGCTCTAACTGCGCGATGGCACTATCACCCAGCACACTTACTCCGCCCACGTCTGTCAACATTTACTTTTCTACCCATGTTTCCACGGCCGCCGCCGAATCTCTATTCGCTTGCTGCCACCCTATGCCCATGCAGTTCATTATTCGCATTCCTATACCTCACTGCCTGATGTTTTGTCATGTCCTTCCCTGTCACCCTTCTCACGACACGCAGTTACGCATCAGCCTCACTCGTACCCACGACAATTACTCATATTAGTGCTATCCGTTTCCACCTTTGCATCTCTCGCGGCCTTATTCGTTGTCCATTCATCACCACCATGTGTATCTCGCTTGGCTTTGCAAATCCCCCTTGATATTTCCGTCGGACAGTGCTTCAATTAGTGTTTTCCGGCTCACTTCGTCCGTGCAACTGCCCGCAGGAAAGCAGCTCTTCAGCTGCATCGCCGCACCCCCCTGCGTATATATTTCTCATGTTTACTGTTACATTACTGGTCTCCCTATCCTGGCGCCTCCTTTTCCGTTGTCTTCATCGTGTTTTACCCGTGGTAAGAAGACCTGGCCGGTCATCCCCTGATTGTGTCTCTCTGGTCATTCCTGTCATCTCTTATTTCGCATACTGTTGGCCACAGGATTTTTTTCTGTACTTTTCAGGTTGCTCTGCTTTTCTACTTTCCACCTGTTATAAAGAAGACGCTACCTGTTGAATTTAATTCGTAGTTTCAAACCACATAACCTGCCTCCATTTAGTCCCTCTGACTCTCCATCTCTTTCTTCTTTTCTTTCTTGTTCGCCGTTACAATTGCTGCATTCTCTCTACACAGTCTGTTTCAGTTCCCGTTACCCTACTCCGCTGATAGTCTACACTACTCCGACCCCTTGTATCCATGTTCTGTCGGCGCTGTTTGCCGATTTTCGTCTTCATCATGTTGCTGCTGCCTGATGTATTTCATTTTCTTGATGCTTCTTCCTTTTTCGACCTATATCATGTGATGCGTCGGCACTGACCAAACTAACGGATTCTGATCTGATATGTTTTCTCCGACCACTTCCCCCATCTCCCCTGGTTTATGAGCTTCCCTCTACAACCGCCGTCATCTCTGTGCCCCTGAGATCCTTCCTCTCTCAACCGATCCATCATGTTCCACCACTGATATAGAAAACGATATATAACGACTTACCTAAGAACATTTAAGCCCTCCGATGTAATCCTACCCGCCTCTTCCGATCACTGCTATTCTCGCGTTCTATCACTTCACTGTTCTAAACTCCAGTCTCTCTCATATATATGCGTTCTCCACTTCTTTACCGACCAGTCTCCTCGCCGTCCTCTAGCTGCCTCTCATGACATGTGTCCCTTCTGGTTACATCTGTGACCCACAGCCGCCGTATACCAATTTCTCTAAAATATCCTTGCTAACTTACCTACATTCCGCGATCTGCTTCAATTGCCCCTTGTTTTACCTTGGGTTTTGTGCCTTATCAGAGACTGCTGAGCGCAGAGTAGCAAGGCTTCATTGTTGTCTGATATTTTTTCGAGAAAACCAATTCATTCTGCACCGTCTTTTATTACCACGGTCACCTCAACCGACCTTAGTATTCCTCATGCAAAACTCTAAGGATTCATCTGTCTACACTCGGATCAGTCAGATTAAACATTCGTCTTTGGCTTTCACATTATCGTGCATCCGTTTGAATCCATTCATGGGTTCACTTAAGCTACCCCAACTATTTCTTGGTGTGCATACACTACTCATTCACCGATTACACTTTCATCTCCTAAGCCTATCTATTCTTAATTTGTCATACGCCTTTCCACATTATCCATATTATCGCATGTAGCGTATGCCCACGTGTCTGACGTGCCTCGAGCCTCACCAACATAAATCGTTACTATCATTGTTGATGTTATTATTATTATTATTATTATTGTTATTATTATTATGATTTTTGTTAAAAGCGGCCACCGCGGAGTGGTTCAAGACCCGTTTGGACAAACCGCGGTGGGTTCTACTTACAGGATAAACTTAGACCAAATAAGCTGCTCCAGCTTATCGTCTTTCCCCTCTTCTGTGTCTTTTTTCTCTTCTCCATGGGTAACAAAATGTTGCCCCTGGGTTATTCTATTCTCTTAACATTCAAGTTATTGATCACTTTGTTTAGGCTCGTTACTCTCTTCTTTAATTTCCTTGTTATAACCATAATTCATACCCACATTTTTCATTCTCATCTAATTTCTTTGAATTACACTGGGCGACCACTCGAGACGGAAAGATATGGGGGTGGTAGGCTCATGGGCCCGTGAGAGGGTCACGCCTCCTGATAGCGGAGCTGGTCAGAAAGCCGGATATTCCACTGATGATCTTACTAACGAGCTACCATGAAAATCGTATTATGAACTGTCAAAGTCCATGGGGATCCGCCTCAAAGCTTTTTTTTTGGGGGGGGGTGAAAAAAACATCTAGATACCAGGCTAAAGCCACAAGTCTCGTGACTTGACTCGACCTGACCTGAAGGTGAAGGACAATTTATTGCTGGAGGACTTCGTGGCATCAATCACTGAAGGTCTCGACAAGATCTGTTGGTCTTCAGGAATTTTGACGGAGGCAAGCCCAGGAGGAGGTGGTTTAGTTGCCGAGGCAATGGGTTGTACCACGAAGGGAAAAGTACCGCGGCATATATGTAAGCTGTGTTTGCTGGGTGGCGTAGTCGAGGAGACAGTGTCCGTATTCCAACTGAACATTTATTATTTAAGATGATCATTGGTGGATTTTCAAGGCTGTTGTACCACTGGCATGTATGAAGAACTAAAATATGGTGTACTTTCAGAGCAGAAACACTTGCGCCGACACTAGTGTAATGCGGGACCTGCGAAGAATGCCCAAAAGAAAAATGAACTTTGGGTCATTCTGAATAATTAGCGTACGATTAAAGACCCTGGCTAACACTCCCACATTGTTCACCGCAGTATTCATGGAACATCAGGTCCACTGATACTAACAAGACTTGTTGGTCTCATAGATGCGATAATTTATGGTTTTAAGAGCCTTCCAGACAACGGCCAGCCACTCACGAAGCGAAAGCGAAAGGGACATAAAAGGCGAAATATATTTTGACCGCTGTTATGGGTAACATGCCCTGCATCAGTCGCCACGTGAGCTGTATGTTCCGGTTACTTTTGAGAGTTCTAGTTGCTCACCCAAAAAATCATATAGATAAACGAAACCTGCCCGATTGGTCGAAATTATTCTGGCGAGGTGAACGGCGTCTGAAGAACAGATCACCTATGGAGTACCTCATGCCGGTTGATAGCCAGTGTGTTCGGATGGACTCCAGCCATAAGCGATGAGCTTTTTGCCGTCTACCGCGTTGGTGACGGATTATGCAAAAGGTTGGCCGCTGGGCCGAACATTCTTAATAACCCTAGAGAGCCAACTGCGGAATTCGAAGGAAATATGATGTCCAGTGAAATCACACTCTTCGCACAGCTTGACAAGCAGCCTTTAAAAATGCATGATTTAACGCTCGTATTCTGAATTTCACTCGCTCTATAAATATTTACTTTTACTATTCACTCCCCGCTGAGTCTACCTGGGGAAGTGGTAAAAAACTGGATCAGCGAAGTGACATTTTCCTTGTTGGAAGTTGAAATTGGCTTGAAAGATTTCAAACTTGGTGGCTGCAACCTTCTTTCCTCTTCTCCTTAGTTGTTTTAATTTTTCACCCGTTTCATTCATCTGGTTTATGTCAGACCTTTTGTTTTTGTTTTCAGGTGTTCCAAATGTGAAAAGTCTTTGGCCACTTAAACATTGTGAAAACCTGCCAAACATCAATACACTGAAAACATGCCCAATGCACTGAACTGGTGGAATCCGGTTAGTACGAAGGGAAATCCTGCTTTATAATAATAATGGTATATTTCTCGGCTATGGTCGAGACTCACGCGCTAGCGCATGATCATGGTGTGACACGTTACTCAATAAGGTGGAATATTCACAAATTCAAAGCATGAAAGTCGAGAGTATCAGCGATAAATAGACATAGTAAGCAACAGTTTGAATGGATCATATTAATGATGGTTTGCGCGGCAGTTTCAAAGTGGTTTCGAATCCGGGCTGGGCGGTGGAGATATCGAAAAACCGTTAGCGCGATGTCAAGGACGCATTATGAACGAGAATGATGCAAGCTGGGGAAAACGGAAGCCTACTGAGGTTCTGCAGATGGAGTTAATTTTGAACAAGAAGAAAAGAAAGAAAAAGAAAAAAAATTGTAAGGAAGGGTTCTCGGGAAAGTCGGTGCATGCGGAGAGGATAGCGATCCATGAAGACGATGCAGACCCTGAATGACGGATTTACCGGAGTTCAATAAATGGAATGGGTTTCGAAACGGTGCTGAGACCAGTTTCGTGATGCGGATGTGGGAGAAACAGCAGTCCATAAAAAGGTGAGTTTAGATTCAGGATCAGTAACATGTACCATTCAGAAATGAGAAAGCGTAACTGGAGGGTCCTCGAGAAGTGGAGAGTCAATTTTCAACCGGCTACGGTTCGGAGGAAAGGTGGACTGTGGTAACGGATAATAGAGTGGGAAATCTCCGCATGGACTTGAGCGTTATTATGCTGTTTCACTGACAAATATATACATATATTTTGACGCATTTGCCTTCAGTGATATTCAGCGTCGTTTCAGGTAACGTACAACACCAAATGGGTATGTGTCGTCTAACAGGGCAAAGTACGTGTCGGTCAATCAGCTGAGTTTAGTGGTATATTAGCAAGATGCGCATGAGCTGGAATTTGTGTTGGTTGCTTTAGAAAAAGCTGAATGATCTGATAAGCAGTTGGGAGTATTTCCTGTCGGGTGGCTTGATTCCGGTCCCAGTTGCTATGGTGGGTTCTACTTGAGTCTCTGTCCGTACGAGTCAAAGTGGCACCCTTGGTTATCCGGTTTGGCGACTGCGATAGTGGGAGACAACAGACCTGAAATAAAGGGGGATTGCAGTCTGGACGTGGTTCCAGCTGTGGGTTATGATGATATATGAAGACAATAAATAATGGACTGGTTAGGTCTGTGTGAGTGAAGCACGGATGAAGTTTCATTTGAGCAGTCAGTGGCACCTACTCCACATTCTAAATAAAATAGGCTCGAAGTGGATTTGTGCTATACTGCTGCGGGCTAACGAAGTTGCGTACACTAGCTTGGTAACGGTGTGTGCATCCCAAATGATTTATGATTTTGCTTGTTGGCATGGCATCGCTCGGATACTAATGAAAGATCTGGGGTCTCACGGCTTAGAGCAGTTAGTAATGATAACCCTCAGTACCGTTTGCTTACGCAGAGCGCAGTTTGGCAACGAGGCGATAAGGTAGGTTTGAAATAACAGACTGTGATCGAATGAGACTGGCACACTGTTAGCGTAGCCCTATGCTGTCACTGTCTCTTCAGGCATAGTGGTTATTCTTTACTGGGTAGTTTCTGAGGCGCCTTGAAGTAGAAGAAACTATTGGGGTGACAGAGGTGATATATTAGGGGCAATCGGTCACGTGCCTTGGAACATTAACGTGAGTTCATCTATGCTCTTACTCGATGGTGCTATCGTACTGAGATTTGCTCGAGTATGATCAAGGAAATCGGATGTATACATGATTGCATGGTTATCGCGGTTTCCTTTCCGGCGTTATCGTATTGCAAAGCAGGAAAACACCCATGTGAAGACTGGTTTTGGAGAGCCGTGAGAAATGGGAATGAGATGGGTCCGAATTTTCGTCCCGGAAGCAAACTCTAACGGTATACATTCGGTGCTCATGGTAGGCGGCACAAGGGCCAGCTTCAGGTAGGGAGGTAGCACGATACACAACCACCGGCATAGAGCACATGGCGCTCCAAGAATGATCCACACGTTTTTAGACGTCTTTATCATTTTTTTTTATGGTTTTACCACAGTCAGGTATCTGGCTGTCAGAGAAGGCGGAGCTGCTTTTGGTGGGCGACCACAGCTCCCAAGCCCCGGCCGAAACATGGACCGCATGTAATAAGCCGCGTTGGGACTAGGTCAACCACACCAGTCAATCCGTAGTGACACTACAACCCGGAGACATGGGTCACATGTGACAAGGCTGGTGTGCCTAGAAGACAAAACAGTGGGGAATTTTTTCTCACTTTTTTATGCCAATCTCTACTTTTTGGTAGTCATGTCTTATTGGTGGTCAACTCTGTGCAGGGAGACCATCACGGCCAGGAATGTTTGCAGAAGTGCCGCGCTAACACTCGCCTTATCCGTGAAGTCAGAACCCTCATGCCGTTTACATGGGACAAAATATGCAGGGGAAGGTAGATTCAACCACAGCCTGCGGTTAATCGATGGGTTCATGTTCAACACAACGCCAGTCTGCACAAAGATGGGGTACAACTTGCAGCACTAACAACGTGATTCGTCGGTACGATCCAAAGATGGTTCGTAGTTTTGCTGGCTAAGTATCAAATGTTATACAGGCCAATCATGGAAGATGCTAGAGTTCTGTGATAGGGAAGGAAGTTGAGCTGTGAATGTCTAATGGTAACCGCTGGATGGAGGTTAAGGAGTGTGACAGGTTCTGCGTCTTGGGTTAGAGACAGAGGCAAAAACCTAATAATAATCAGCACTGGAAATGTTCAAAGGCTATCTTTTATGCATCCAGTGGTATTTCATAAAATCAAATACGACTTCTGAAGCACTGGCCTCAGTCATGAGAGTTATTATGTTTAGGCACTGTAAACTGGTAGGTTTACGCTTAGGTGATGGCAACTACGGTGCATGGTGTGGCACATCCTAGGTTATCAAGGGTTTGGGTTAGTATCCAACGCTTTCCTCATAAGCTCTGTCAAAAGACATATAAGGATTCGTAAGACCGATCAGTTTTTGGATGTCCAGAGCTACGTGTAGTCTAGACTTAAACATAATTAGGGAATCTACGGAACGAACATCAGCTGAGAGTTTATTCCACATAGTTGCACATTTCAGGAGGAAAAAGTTGATGGTGAAAAATTTGGATTGTTTTGCTGTTCTAGATCGTGTGAATGAACCTCTGAGTTCCGTAATTGCTGCAGCGATGGGGCCAACCCTATGCGGGTCTTATTGAGCCTAGTTTGCTCAAAGCGGTTATTCGATTTATTAGTACCCTATACCGATCTCAAAGGCCTGAGCCCTTGAAATATGGGGGTTGTACATCCTGGTCAGTGTGTCCACCGTTAGGGCTATGCTTATTTCCTGTTTGAAAGCCACCGATGTCGGTGATAATGCCCGAATTCGTTGTGGCAGCTTGTTCCACAATGAGGCTTACTTGTAAATGAAGAAGTTTGACCGAAGAGAAACCTACGGCAAAGGGACAGACACCAAGAACTCATTGTTACGTAAGGGATAAGTAGAAAGGGTTCTCACCTGCGGTGCTGAACTACATGATCTATTTTTCAAGATATTGTGAAAGAATAGAAGGTTATTTCTTACGCGCAGTAGCCATAAGGGATCAATTTTCAGCCGCTCACAACGTTCCATATAATTAGAGGGCAAAGAAAAACCTATGAGCCGTTTTATGAATGCCTGTTGTACGTTCTCAAACGCTATACGGCCCCTTTGTCGCATGTTGGAACAAATGATTGAGCCGTATTCCAGAAGAGGTCTAACATGGGACTTAAAAATGCTTAGTTTACTTTCTGGCAAAGTAAATGTTTGATGTATCAGTCCGATCATACGGTCAAGGAGTCAAAATACAAGCTAGTTCACTGTGGTAAATGCCATGTGCTACTGTGATATGGGCGGGTGCATTGTGTGATCCATATGCGGAAAGTCAAAGGTCCTTCGGCGTGGCCCAATAGCTCAGCTGGTAGAGCACTCGCGGTACTGAAGCGAGGGCGGTGACCATGCGTGGGTTCGAACAAAACTGGATTTCATATTTCCTTCGAATTCCGCAGTTGGCTCTCTAGGGTTATTAAGAATGTTCGGCCCAGCGGCCAACCTTTTGCATAATCCGTCACCAACGCGGTAGACGGCAAAAAGCTCATCGCTTATGGCTGGAGTCCATCCGAACACACTGGCTATCAACCGGCATGAGGTACTCCATAGGTGATCTGTTCTTCAGACGCCGTTCACCTCGCCAGAATAATTTCGACCAATCGGGCAGGTTTCGTTTATCTATATGATTTTTTGGGTGAGCAACTAGAACTCTCAAAAGTAACCGGAACATACAGCTCACGTGGCGACTGATGCAGGGCATGTTACCCATAACAGCGGTCAAAATATATTTCGCCTTTTATGTCCCTTTCGCTTTCGCTTCGTGAGTGGCTGGCCGTTGTCTGGAAGGCTCTTAAAACCATAAATTATCGCATCTATGAGACCAACAAGTCTTGTTAGTATCAGTGGACCTGATGTTCCATGAATACTGCGGTGAACAATGTGGGAGTGTTAGCCAGGGTCTTTAATCGTACGCTAATTATTCAGAATGACCCAAAGTTCATTTTTCTTTTGGGCATTCTTCGCAGGTCCCGCATTACACTAGTGTCGGCGCAAGTGTTTCTGCTCTGAAAGTACACCATATTTTAGTTCTTCATACATGCCAGTGGTACAACAGCCTTGAAAATCCACCAATGATCATCTTAAATAATAAATGTTCAGTTGGAATACGGACACTGTCTCCTCGACTACGCCACCCAGCAAACACAGCTTACATATATGCCGCGGTACTTTTCCCTTCGTGGTACAACCCATTGCCTCGGCAACTAAACCACCTCCTCCTGGGCTTGCCTCCGTCAAAATTCCTGAAGACCAACAGATCTTGTCGAGACCTTCAGTGATTGATGCCACGAAGTCCTCCAGCAATAAATTGTCCTTCACCTTCAGGTCAGGTCGAGTCAAGTCACGAGACTTGTGGCTTTAGCCTGGTATCTAGATGTTTTTTTCACCCCCCCCCCAAAAAAAAGCTTTGAGGCGGATCCCCATGGACTTTGACAGTTCATAATACGATTTTCATGGTAGCTCGTTAGTAAGATCATCAGTGGAATATCCGGCTTTCTGACCAGCTCCGCTATCAGGAGGCGTGACCCTCTCACGGGCCCATGAGCCTACCACCCCCATATCTTTCCGTCTCGAGTGGTCGCCCAGTGTAATTCAAAGAAATTAGATGAGAATGAAAAATGTGGGTATGAATTATGGTTATAACAAGGAAATTAAAGAAGAGAGTAACGAGCCTAAACAAAGTGATCAATAACTTGAATGTTAAGAGAATAGAATAACCCAGGGGCAACATTTTGTTACCCATGGAGAAGAGAAAAAAGACACAGAAGAGGGGAAAGACGATAAGCTGGAGCAGCTTATTTGGTCTAAGTTTATCCTGTAAGTAGAACCCACCGCGGTTTGTCCAAACGGGTCTTGAACCACTCCGCGGTGGCCGCTTTTAACAAAAATCATAATAATAATAACAATAATAATAATAATAATAATAACATCAACAATGATAGTAACGATTTATGTTGGTGAGGCTCGAGGCACGTCAGACACGTGGGCATACGCTACATGCGATAATATGGATAATGTGGAAAGGCGTATGACAAATTAAGAATAGATAGGCTTAGGAGATGAAAGTGTAATCGGTGAATGAGTAGTGTATGCACACCAAGAAATAGTTGGGGTAGCTTAAGTGAACCCATGAATGGATTCAAACGGATGCACGATAATGTGAAAGCCAAAGACGAATGTTTAATCTGACTGATCCGAGTGTAGACAGATGAATCCTTAGAGTTTTGCATGAGGAATACTAAGGTCGGTTGAGGTGACCGTGGTAATAAAAGACGGTGCAGAATGAATTGGTTTTCTCGAAAAAATATCAGACAACAATGAAGCCTTGCTACTCTGCGCTCAGCAGTCTCTGATAAGGCACAAAACCCAAGGTAAAACAAGGGGCAATTGAAGCAGATCGCGGAATGTAGGTAAGTTAGCAAGGATATTTTAGAGAAATTGGTATACGGCGGCTGTGGGTCACAGATGTAACCAGAAGGGACACATGTCATGAGAGGCAGCTAGAGGACGGCGAGGAGACTGGTCGGTAAAGAAGTGGAGAACGCATATATATGAGAGAGACTGGAGTTTAGAACAGTGAAGTGATAGAACGCGAGAATAGCAGTGATCGGAAGAGGCGGGTAGGATTACATCGGAGGGCTTAAATGTTCTTAGGTAAGTCGTTATATATCGTTTTCTATATCAGTGGTGGAACATGATGGATCGGTTGAGAGAGGAAGGATCTCAGGGGCACAGAGATGACGGCGGTTGTAGAGGGAAGCTCATAAACCAGGGGAGATGGGGGAAGTGGTCGGAGAAAACATATCAGATCAGAATCCGTTAGTTTGGTCAGTGCCGACGCATCACATGATATAGGTCGAAAAAGGAAGAAGCATCAAGAAAATGAAATACATCAGGCAGCAGCAACATGATGAAGACGAAAATCGGCAAACAGCGCCGACAGAACATGGATACAAGGGGTCGGAGTAGTGTAGACTATCAGCGGAGTAGGGTAACGGGAACTGAAACAGACTGTGTAGAGAGAATGCAGCAATTGTAACGGCGAACAAGAAAGAAAAGAAGAAAGAGATGGAGAGTCAGAGGGACTAAATGGAGGCAGGTTATGTGGTTTGAAACTACGAATTAAATTCAACAGGTAGCGTCTTCTTTATAACAGGTGGAAAGTAGAAAAGCAGAGCAACCTGAAAAGTACAGAAAAAAATCCTGTGGCCAACAGTATGCGAAATAAGAGATGACAGGAATGACCAGAGAGACACAATCAGGGGATGACCGGCCAGGTCTTCTTACCACGGGTAAAACACGATGAAGACAACGGAAAAGGAGGCGCCAGGATAGGGAGACCAGTAATGTAACAGTAAACATGAGAAATATATACGCAGGGGGGTGCGGCGATGCAGCTGAAGAGCTGCTTTCCTGCGGGCAGTTGCACGGACGAAGTGAGCCGGAAAACACTAATTGAAGCACTGTCCGACGGAAATATCAAGGGGGATTTGCAAAGCCAAGCGAGATACACATGGTGGTGATGAATGGACAACGAATAAGGCCGCGAGAGATGCAAAGGTGGAAACGGATAGCACTAATATGAGTAATTGTCGTGGGTACGAGTGAGGCTGATGCGTAACTGCGTGTCGTGAGAAGGGTGACAGGGAAGGACATGACAAAACATCAGGCAGTGAGGTATAGGAATGCGAATAATGAACTGCATGGGCATAGGGTGGCAGCAAGCGAATAGAGATTCGGCGGCGGCCGTGGAAACATGGGTAGAAAAGTAAATGTTGACAGACGTGGGCGGAGTAAGTGTGCTGGGTGATAGTGCCATCGCGCAGTTAGAGCTACCATGTCGAGAAACGAGAGGAGCAGGGATAAAATGCGTGGATGTGCCCACAGTAGCAGAAGGAAGAAAATAGGAAGCGATACGAGTGATAACAAAAGTGATAGGTGAGCATATTGTGGCAGAACAAGAATGGTGGAGGTGGGTCGTCCAAAACCGTAAATATAAGATGCGGTAGAGCAACCGCAGCTAAAGCGTGAGACCCGAAACCTGTGCCAATGGGTGGGGTTGACAGTGGGCTCGTCACCCAATCTGCAGAGCACTCCATGAAGGGAGCATAGGAGGTGTGGTCCACCAACCTAATTGGGCTTGCACATCGTTGCAGACTACCTACACGCCGGATGTGCGCTGGCCAAACTGCGCTACGCCGTGACATTGTGTGCGTGGAAGATAGGGAGGAGGAAAAAGCATACTAAATCGGGCGAAACAGAAATCGAACTATCAAGCACAAAGGAATAACACCAAAGTCGCCGAAGAAAGGAAAAAGCAAGCATGAGGGATTGTGTCTGGCGACGAAATCGCAACAAGGTGAGCCAGCTTGTCCTGTTATAACAGTCGGTCATTGTCATCGTAATTGATCGATCTGAATCTGGAATCTTTCCTATTAGATGTCCTCCGGATTCTCCGGACTACCTATATGGCCTCCCTTATTCGGTTAGACTGGCAAAAGGGGCTAATTAGCTACTAAAACACGAGTAACCTGTAGAACACCGGACCAAAGAGACTGGACGGATGAAAGATGTGGAAGGCCTCGGTGCCCCAAGGGGAATACGTTTGCAGGCACCACGGGAATTCAGTGTAACGCCCGCCAAGCATTATTGCGCACGAAGTGCGTGGCACTCAGCAAGATGTACCGTCAGCTTTACTGTAAATATGATAAACTTTGCTAAATATGTCCGCAGTGCATAAAACTAATCAGGGCAGATATGAAGCCGACCTGTGAGGCAGCGGTCGCCAGAAGTAGTCAAAAATAAGTAAACACTTACGAGGACAATTGGCACCAATTAAAGACGACAAGGGTCATGAAGCGACGCCCGTCAGCCCAAAGAACGTCATGGCGAACCCGGGACAGGGAGCCGCTGTTGCGATGCCGGCCCACGATTTGGTAGCGGGATTAAGTGTCCTACATGAGAGGGCAAGTAAGTTGGAACAGGACATGGTTAGTATCGACAAGGTTGTGATTACGTAGCGCAAAAATAGTGATGCTGCCGTGGGGCGGACCTGGAATGTGGTGGCTCACGGAATTCCGGAACCGCTCATGAAAAATGTCAAGCGGAGGGACAGGGCAGTGAGATACTCTTTGGCCAACTCGTTCCGCGCGGTGAAAAACCCCGAGCCCGTTGCCATAAAAAGACTTCTGTGATTGGTGCTTTGGGACGCTGTGGCCGACACTAAAGGTGCGAACGAAAACCAGTGCTTGCCCAGTCCGCCAGCCCTCGTTACAGGAAGGCCTTCTCAGCTGCACTGGGGCGTATCAGGCAAATCTCAAAGGGAGAAGCAGATATGCCGCCCGACGATAAAACAGCTGCAGCCTATCAGGAGGGGCGAGAAATGGCAACTGCTTTTTAACAAGGCCTTCATTTCTGCGGGGTGAACCCAGGCAAAATAAAAGAGCTAAGCTTATACGAAGCCCACCGTTGGGACCGAGAAATCGATTCCCAGCTCCACTTCTAATGGGCTGGATTGTCGCAACTCCGACAAGGGAGAATTAGGAGAATTGGCCCTCATCAAGGCCCAAGGAGGGTGAAGTGCAAAGCAACCAATGGAGTGGAAAGGCTGATAGCCGACACCAACGCCAGAAGTCCAAATCTAACACGGAATGATGGCTCGGGAGCTAAGATTCAGGACCCGAGCACCTGCCGCCTCTCTCTACAAAATGTGGGAGAATGAAGGAAGGGGTTATTATGCTCGTGGCCTGGACGTGTGCTACTGGCATGGGTAACAAATGGCCAGAACTCAAAGCTAGGATACTAGGCGCGGAAGTGATAACAATCACCGAAACGTGGCTAAGACCAAACGAAAAAGACGGTGCATTGGGCCCAAACCTCTACCGTCTTTGAAGTGGATAGGCTGGACTGTCGAATGGGAAGTGGTATGAGGGTTCTGCTGGCGGACCAGGGCGACTGCTTTGGGAGCAGTTGACTCGAGGCGATCATATACGGGTGGACCTAAAGCGTCAGTTGTTTGCAAGTATCAAAGCACAGGAGTGGAATTCGCTGAGGACTGCAATGAGCCCGCATTCATCACTGAGGGTGTCAACGAGGGACGAAGGTCACTTATTATGCATGACGTCGGCCAGCCCGAAGCAGACTGGAACTCAGGATCCACTCTAGAAGGCACTTTTGGGAACAGATTTATCAGCCCAATCTACAGGTACGCTCTCTGGGGAATGAGTATGCCCTGTAAATTTTGAAAGAGACTCCCCAAAGATAGACTGGAATAACTTGGTGGAACTGGGCCTCTGGATGGATTGGAATATGGTGAGTGATGACTACAAATCAGAATTCGAAGGCAGATGGATCGGCAGCAGGCTGCTAAAGGTCACGGAGGCTGTTGCATCACTTAGAAGAGTCAAACGAAACAGCTTACCATCGTGATGGACAGGTCAAGTGAGAAGGGCCCTTGAATTGAAAGATGTGGGTTCACTGACTCCCAGAACCTTTGGATCTGGCACGGGCGATCAATGATTACTCAGAGGTCAGAGTTATTGCAACGGGATCAAGCAATCCAGGATCAATTGGCCAGGATGAGAGGGATCTTGGGAAGCGGAAACCTTTGCAGCGACTGACCCGCCGTGGATCTTCGGCCGGAAACTTTTACCGGTTTCTAATAACTGTCCGTGAGTGGTATTCGTATTCTACGACTCTTTATCGTGGTTTTTTTCTTATTTGTACAAAATGACCATTATTCCCCTGGAATAAATTTTGTTTCCCGTTCGACAGCTCTCCTTTGAGTTATTACCCTCTTCTGGGTTTTTCCGTGCACAGTCCGCCTTAGAAGGACTACTGTCAGCTACGACTGTGCGATTCGTTTCACTGTCATAAAACTGTACATTTCAGATACGGTATAATGCATGATTACTTCTCATCTTGTGTTCCCCTTGGTCCTGTTGTGGATTGGTTTTCGTCTATCGTTGGTTGGACACTAATCACAAGTGATCTAATTTGGGATTATGAGGTTGCTTGGTCGAACTATACGCTTAAAGACAGTCTCGATAAGGTGGCAGCAGGTGAGCCAACGGGAACAGTGGTTGGCGGAAGGCCTTGTAGCATTATTATCCACTGGGCATCTACCAGAGGAATAACCGGCTCGTGCACGAGTCGGCTGATTGTGTTCGAGGATGACCGGAAGGAAAAACACGATGAAAAAACGTAGTCTGGGTTGTCCCAGATGAAGTCAAACGGTTGGCGGAGACGGAAAAAGGAAAAAGCGAAACTAGGGCTCGTCGATTCATTGGGTCTCTAGACAAGCTGAGTATAACGGGAGGTGTAAACGGCTGCAAACTGCTGCTGTCACGTGGTCATAGATAGTGGAGAAAGGTGATGGAGTCAACTAAGCAGTACAGGCTAAAGAGAGAAAAATGGACTCAAGGTGGATGAATAGTGAATATGGGTGGAAATTGGAGCTTTTGCGCTGAAAGCATAAGATAAACTGGCGCTGAATCAGGAACGGCAATGACCATAGTCCGTGGCACTACGAGAAAAATTGGGCTGGACATGGGATAGGGGTATTAGCTCATGGGGAGGAGGGAACAAGTTTGTTGGGTAGGGCCCCTTTCGAAGGTCATACCTTTGGACTGGCATTCTTTGGCTAGAAGTTTTGCTTTAAGGACAGTTCACTGGGTGGAAAATGCACCCGCAAAAGCGTACTGTGAAGGGGTACCACTCATACCTCATTACAGGCCGACCAGAATAGTCGCGACCTCAGTTTGAGATTAGACTGGGGCACTGCAATAAGTGGTTCCAGGCAATTACTACTCAATTCCCAAAAGGGGGTTTCTTTCATGCTTCGGTAACCGCTTGGCCCCAGAGACTTACACATGTGCCCTAAGGGTACTCTATTTGGTTAAGATGAAGCATCGGCTGACTCGATACTTACAGGCCCTTTAGTTGCCTGAGGGCCTTCAGTAAGTCGCCCCCCTTCCCCTGTTTAACGAGAAAAGACCCACGCGATCTAGTCCGTCTCCATATGGCGTGTGTCTGAAGCCCTTTTTGATTCTGGTAAGCCTGAGCTGGACTCCTTTACGAAGATTCATGCAGCGAGCGGATGTCAGTGCTCAAGCATGGAAGCAGTGATCTATGTGGGCCCCTCTACAAACCAGTGTGGTAGCACCAATTCTCCGGCTTCCCTAGAGTTGACCTGGGCCTCAGTTGACACGAGGCCCGCAGAAACTTGGCCACGGAAGCTAGGCGTTGTTTAGGCACAGCTTCTGAACCCATAATGCACAAACAAGGCTGATTGTTTTTTCACGGGCTCCACAGTTTCAGAACCCTGGAGGTAAGCTGTCCAATGGCGACCTGGATTAGCACCTATTTTCAGTTTCTTGCGCCGTCCCTCTTTCTGTGAAAGCTGCCGCCTAGCCTTCCAGTGGTGGATACGAAGTAGATCTCCATCCATCTCACCATTGGAAAGGTTTTCTACCAATTTTAAATCGTCGCTTAAGGAGGACCTTGGGAAACGGAAGTCGTTGGCCAGGTCGTTTGCATAAATCAGGGAGTTCTCTGACCCTGGACGGAGCCTTATGGGATCCACTGTTCACCTAGCCAGATTAGATTCCGCCTCCTCAACTCGGACGCATTATGGCCTACCCTTAGAATGATTCGCTGTCCACGACAGCGGTCTCGGTGTAGGTCTTAGCCCTTCCGAAGTATTTAGCTGTAAGCTATGGCTCGCTGAAGCGAAGGCTTTCCGGACATCCAAGCTGCGCTCCTTGCTACTTTTCCACCTATTCAGTCTACAGTCCACCACCGTAAAATAACGGCAGGTTTTTAAGGGAGGGGTGGTTTCAGAGGGAACCTTGCTGGCTGGACCTCATGGGATGATCCTCTGTCAAGCCGATGGATATGCCCCCAGTTATCTACTTCTCAAGAATCTTTAAGTTTGTAGGTAGGAGATCGGTGGGTCTGTTGTTTTTTGCACTTTGTTGGCCCTCCTCGCCGACAGAAAGGGCCTCCACCATCTTTCGACCTTCGGAAATTGTCTCAGCTTCTAACGGGAAGTGCAACAGTTTTGTCAGCGGCTCTTCGATAATGTTGGATAATGACCTTTGGATGATCCGGTGGGAGCAATCCGGTCCAAGACCCTGTGTGTTCAACCCCATTACAGTAACTGTAATATTGTGGGCGTGGACCACAATGTACCTCACTGTGCTTTAGGCGTATATAATAATAATAATGGTTTATTTCCGAGACACCCGAGTCACGCATGGCTGCAGGGTCATATGGTAAGGCTAAAATCACGATGAGGTTCTCGGACACTCAGTTGGGTATATGCAGTACAAAAGAGTGTAGAGATTTTACTGGTAGCCTGGAGAAATGCCCAGCAAAATTGAATTTTAAGGTCAGATGGTCACATCACTGAGTAATAAGCAAAACCGGATTCACTGCGGAGTTACGCGATCAAGTAAAGCGGGGACTGAGGAAAAATGCCCAGAAATTCGGAAGGCATGAATGCAGAACCGCAAGGAAGAGTAAGCTGACAGAAAAACTTCCGCAAAAAGCACTGACAGGAAATTCGAAAAATTGTTGCTGATGATGGACATGCACTTGAACCGATGGTTCTTATGACCCATAAAAAGCAGAAATGTTATTCCGAAAGCCTTGCAAGCTATTTTTTAGGGAAGGAATTGCGCAGGTGAAACAGAAGTCTCAATTAACCACAAAATTAATACTTCATATCCCGCGAGAGGTCGCAGATAAAACAACCGTAGTGCTGCTTGAAGTAGATGCCCGGCCAGAATGGTTCGATGCGGATGAGTGACGGAAGTTGACAGGCGAGTTAAATAGGATTCCAATAAAAAATTTGTTTAGGTTAGTGGTGGTATTATTGGTGTTTCTTAGATGGGCCCGACCCGTGCTGAAAAGCAGGTTCACGTGATACAGTTGATGACAGATGCAGAGCTTACAATAGGATAAATTGGGCGAAGGCAGATAATTAAAGGAGAACATTGAATTGGGCTAAAATTAGAATAAAGCTCAGCAGATTGAAAGCCCAGTGTCATGTAAAGGTTTCGGCTATCTTGCATTGAGGTCGGTTGAAAGCTTGGAGTGCGTACGTAAAGGGCGCCGGGGCTAATTGAAGGTGATGGAAATTCGAAGGAAGGGGATATGATGTTGATCTTTATATAGGGAAGAGTTCATCAAATAAATTATAGGGGGGGGGGGTAGAGAAGTCGCCGATGAACCCCAGAAAAGCGTTTGGCAAATATTTCACTTTAGAACAGGTATGTCAGGAGGAATCACCAAGGAAGTATGTCGGTCGGGGGGATGGCGGTATAAAGTGGTGGCTGAATACTGGTGGGCTCAGATACATGGAAGGCTACTGACGCACCCCGAGGAGAATAGGCTACCAGAGTGGTCGGATGAAAACAGGTAAGCGTACGGTGAATAGCTGACTTTAAATCGGATTGGTCGAGAAGCTTCGAGGTGGAAACGGAAGGTAAACCAATATGGGCTGAGAGTCGACTACCATTACAGGGGGCTTAGTTCTGCCATAGAGGTGGCGCGGTGGATGAGAAGTAGGTTCACATCGATGGATGAACCCTGTGTGATGAGTACCGTGCGAAAGTGACAGATGAATACAGTTGTATGACGTGCATCGCCGAAGGCGGCAGTGGACCAACCGCTACAGAATAAAAAACGCAGCCGGCGACGATAGTGGTATAATTTAGAGACCGGATGCAGAATCACTTTTGGTGATATAGCACACGAATGGCAAATCTGGGGGAGAGAAAAAATGCCAGAATGAGGATGTAAGAAAGGTGACGGTGCAATAGGCGGAGGTAAGTGTACCACTTCTAATGACCATTCTGACGGGTATGGCGTGGTGGCAACTGAGCGGCGAAGCTGCATAAGAGAAATATCGGAGACTTTCACTTATGGAGAAAAAGTGATCTGCAAACTCAGGAAAAAGCAGTGCAATAGCACTGTAGAGGCAAGTGAATGGACTGATGAAGAGTGTAGATGGTCACTCCACCTGTTAGATCAGAGAAAACAGCTGGCAGACTAGAGGTTAACTAATCACAGGGAGCTATAGCCGTACCTATCCTCGGTGATCCCTACTGGTTGTGGTTCATCCTCTTGCGCAGCTACGGAGCCGTACCTAGCTCTATTACGTGCGACGGCGGCTGAGTCACCGCTGTGAAACCGCTGACATCATTGCGTCAGTAATCGCCAAGTTGTGAACTCCTCGTTGTCAGCGGGGGAATTTCCGGGCGAATAGAAACATGCTCTACTCGTACAGCTGTCGAAAAGCAGCGAAAAATCTAGGGCTGTCAACTATTGTCCCGTGTCTAACATGGGTAGTCCGTATTATCATGGGAAGTCTCGGCCAAACAGGGATGGGTACACGTGAAATGTTATCGCCTGCTCAGCTTTTACCTACATGGTTTTCGCAAAGCCCGCTTCCGCTTGTCCAGCCCTGTGCTTGTTTGTAAGAGCTGGACTGAAGCGGAGGCCGAGAGATATTCAACGGACGTCAGCTTCGGGGATTTCACCAAGGCTTTCCACAAGGTTTCATAAGGCCGCCGCTTTCGGAATTTCAGGTCACAGAGAATGGTCATTCCATCGTTAAGATTCCCGAGGACTCACGAAGACTGACTAGCCTGATAACTGTAGTTTTTGAAAGTCCCGGGTTTTTTCGTCAGAATTACTGCTCAGCCTTAGACAAGAGTCCTAAGAAGTTGCTCTGCTTGCTCGTGTTCCGGAGTCATTTCGATGCGGTCCAGTATTCATATTCGGCTAATATCTCTGTGTTTTCTATTGTGTTAGCGGAAATCTACAGAGAAAACAGGGTTGGGAAACACAGTGAGTAATCCGCTCACTGAAGCAGAATACATCAATCTCGGGGCTATAACGTGAGACTCCATCCATGAGCCGGAGCAGTACCCACGTGCACACGTAGCGTCCTTCGTCAGTTCCCCTGTCCGCTGTAGGTCTTTAGCCAGCACTCGCCCTACAGTCTACTCAGAACGCCTTTCATTCCAGGCAAGGTGTTCGGACGCCCTTTATTTACAATCCGCCTGTGGACACCTTCTGAACAGGGGGAATGGTGGAGGATCACTTCCGAACGGTTTCGCACCTCTTGTCTTTCACTAAGCAGTCGGCCTTAGACCATCAGAATAGGGACCGGTGGGAAGTTAGAGTGCTCTATGTCGTCGACCTGTGCGTTGGTATGTAAGGGTAGATGCTCGTCCAATAAGTCTCGGAAGACAGAACCTCCATGCCTGGTGGTTCACGATGACTTTCCGACCTGGCCTTTCACCTTTCCTTCCAGCTTCATAGTAGACTCACTCACTTTGGGCCTCTGACCACTTTCTTCGTCTTCTCCCCTCCCACTCACGTGGTCCTTCTGTTTTCTCTTTAATTTTACCCTTCACAAAAGTTTTCCTTTTTCACGTCCATCTCACTTTTCTTTTATTTTTCCTTTCTTTTTTCCTTCTGTTCTTATTGGCTCTCAGCATTCTATTTTTCCTTTCCCCTATCTTTCTTATTCTCATCATTTTATTTTTAGTCTTCCCCATTCTTTTTTCTCCCTTAACATGATTTCAACTTCCTCTCCTTTGCTTTCTTCTTCCCCTTTACTTCTTCTGTGCGTCTAGCCATCCGAAACCTACCAGGCTGGGCCTTCCTTCCTTCTTTTTTGGTCTGGCGGAGTGGGGCTGCTCCAAAGACCAGAAGAATGGTACCCAGCAGCCTCGCTCTTATGGGTTGAAAAGTTAATGAGTGATACTTGTCTACGATGTGCTCTGTTGTCCCTACCGTCTGGTCCTGGGCCCTATGTGCAATATACGACTGTGTTGTTGGCCAGATGAAGAATAGGTAGGAAATATGGATGGCCTGACAACTGGACCCCAACATTACACGAATCTAGAAAAACACCCGGTTCTCAAACAGGCTCCAAGCAAAACCAGTTCGTGTCATGGCACGCCAACCCGAGCGCATTTAATCACTACCGCGGCACCGCACGGATGGCACTATTCCGAATGCCATGGTTAGAGTTTAGAATGGGGCATCCGGGTACCGCTCGGCTACATGCTTGTCGGGTTGGTTTTTGAGCAACAGCTTGAAAGTTGCTCCAACCACAGATGCTGGTAGCAAGTTCCATGGGCGGCATACACGTGCCCAGAAGCAGTGCTCCCTGGTCCTCAGTCGTGTACTTTGCCGTTTCAGCTCAAGGGCGTGACCACTCCTTGGCGAAGTGGAAGGTAAAGTAAACGGGTGCTGAGTTGGGCGCTCATACTTGGTTAGGATATCCCTCAACAGTGTGAGGCTCCTCCCTGACCCTCTGTACTCTGTGCAGTTTAGGTTTACGGGAAGGAATCCATCGCGACACGGTATGCTCCGCAGACCCCGTCAGAGGATTTTTTTAAAAGAACCGAGATCAGTCGTCCCAGTCTCAAAAATTATCTCCAGGTGGTACTCAGTGTCCACTGATGACTCACTAGGGTCTATTCCCGACGGTCACTGTTCCCCACTGAGATGGACGTCTGCAAAGTTTTCCCACCTTCTTGATTAGTACCTGCGGATGATCCGAAAGTTAGGAGAGCACTTCGTTCGGATGCAGGCGGCCAAAATCTAGGGGAAGATCGAGATGCACCCGCGCGCAAGTCCTCAGCGTGAACGCTCTAAATAAATCTTGCAAAGTGTGTTCATAAGCCTGTGGTTCGTTGCCTGGTGCGAGTCAATTACAACCTGCTTGGAAATTCACTCTGAACAACAGATTTTGAGGGTGGTCTAAGGGTTTTGGTGTCCTCGTCCCTGAAAATCAAAGTTCACAGGAGCAGTACGCGCTCCCACCTGGGGTATCATTGGCCTAACTTGTTGATCGTTTTGGGAGCTACCGTGCGATGACTTCCGTATATTACGTACTTCGTATGTGTATCGTCGCCCTGAATGAGCTCCTGCAGCTACAGTTCCAATTAAAGCTGTGAGATCAACTGATTTCTAGATAATGCAGGGGCCTGTCGCTCATCCATCCTCTGGACTACGTGGGGTCAACTGTAACAGACTTAATCAAGCGACTGCTCTTTTTTCAGAAGCCTAATGGCTGATATAACAAACTTTTGAGCAATATGTCGACGAATTAGCACTAATCCCAAGACCAGAACAAGACTGATCCGTAGCTTCTACGATACTGAATTGTTGAGTGGACAACATCGTAACATATATGAAAACCTTAAATGTGCGATCAAAAAACTCAAAATCGAGGGACAAGTTCACGGAGTGCGACAGACAAGCACGTAAGTCACGCGAGTTTAAGGTAGGATACGGCAAAGTAGAGCTTTAGACGCGAATAGACGAAAGTTAGTTCACAGAAGCGTAAGTCATAAGAAACACGTGAATAACGTATTTAGGTGAGCAATTTCACGAAATCATAAAATTATGGTGCTTTAGAGAGGGCGCACAAAGGTCTTGTCTGTATCCGTTTTACAATGTGAGGTGATCTGTGACCGGGGCTTCAAGCGGAATCCCCGATCCCTGGTCCATGAAGCATGCGAAGGTACTCAATGGCTTTGGTAAAGGGGCTTTCCACTGGTTTGTTGTTGGTTCACTACTTGTCTCGGAGAGATACGAACCTCTAAAATTCTTCTATAGCTTACGTTGCATAAGAGGTAACGATGAAGCTTTCAAGGGGAGCTTGACTAATCTCTGTTGATTCCGTGGAGCTTCACTGAATCTTGAGCTCATGGCCACGAGCGGATTGTGACAAGGCCTATAGGGGAAGATTCCCGCTGTCTCTGATTTAGGGAGAAGAAAAGTGAATGGGAATTAAACTGAACTGAAATGGACTGCGAGGGTGATAATCCCTCGCAACTTCTGCCTTTCAGACAAAACCTTCAAATTGCAGCTTTGTCAGCCAAGGAATTTCGCCGACAACGCCACGGTTAGGACGCACGATTGGTCTCGGCCGCTTTCTTCTTGCGCAAGCTGACCTGAACGGAACTGGCCTTAGGCCGGATTGCAACGGTTATTCTGATCGTGAGTAACGCATAGCTCAGCTAAAGGATCCCAAATGCAGAACAAGATTGACTCGCTTATTCTATGGTACTGGATCAACAAACAATACGCATATAAATATGTACAAACCTCAAATGTATGGCCACAACTTCTGGCAATGAGGACCAGAGCACAACGAAGGTCAATGTCAGGTACCACAGTCACGGCAGTCAGAGTTCGAATCAAAAATATGCCGAAGCACACGAGCGGAATATAAACAAATGTCCAATTGTAGTGGTCGATGCATGCTGTATTCTTTCGAGACTCAATGGGATAAAGAGCATACTCTCAACAATACAGGTAAGTGACAAGGGCTAGGAAGGATTTCCACACATGCACCTTACACAACCCATCAAATCCTCCCATGAAACTGCCAACATCCAACGAGTAGATAGGGGTACTAATTCGCCCTTACCTACCTAGACCCCAGAGTCAGTGTATACGTCAGTCGCCGTGAGCTTCATTTTCGTTGGCCAGTGCAGACAAGCTTGCAGGTTTTAGTGAGTTTATGCTCCATGCATCGATGTGTTAGAGTTTCATCTGAAGATGATACGACGTAATCGGTACACAAAACGGCTTCGGTGTGATCGGGATGCGTAGACAGATTTTGTAGTGCAGGGGGAAAGGGCCTCCCGAATAGCAGCAAAGTGCGTGGTGAAGTAAAGACCGAGAATTCTCTATGAAGAATCAAGATGGCTACAAGGTACTTGAAAAGTCAAGGAGTTCAGTGTGTGGTATAGTCACTCGAAACTTGTCTATTTGAACACAGGTTGGATAATAATACAGATTGGACCTCCCGAGAATAGAGATGTTTCTAAGAAGGGTCATCAAGCGCTTGTTCCGAAGTTTCCCCTGTTTCACAAACAATGTCTTGCCCCGTGCTAAATTGGAGTTTCAACAAGGTAACTTCATTGTAAATCATGAACACAGCATCAAATTAGATGCAAGGGTATTTCAAAAACAGTGTGAAGGGTTGAGGCCCCCAGGAGAAAGCATGAGAGGTAAATAAATAAATTCAGCTTCGGTTGGTATCAGCAGACTTGGTTTTAGCTTGGTCTGTAGCGTCTAGCTCGCCATCGCCATTTTCACCTTCAAGCAAACATATCTTACGGATATCTCGCAATGCGTCTCCTTTGTTCGTTCTCACCATCACCGTGCACACGAGACCATTGATTTCTGTGCGGCGGTCCTTGATCACTCCAATCGGCCATTCGTCTTTATGTAAGTGGCTCTCCGCGAGGATTGCTACATCGTCACATCTCAACGACCTCTCTCTGGAGATCCACTTTTTCCGAAGCTGCAGGGTCGGTAAGCACCCCTCGTTCAAGGTTTCCAGAAAGCCTGTGCCAGATTGTTCTCTTGTTTCGGTCCTATGATGTGCTTTCCACTTGGAGTTTTCGGTGTGATTGTTCTTACGTTTGACCGAAGTAATAACATATCTTTGGAAGTGAGAGCCGGTTTGCCTTCCGGGTCCGGCAAGATCGGAGCCGGGGGCCTGTTGTTCGGTATACGTTCTATTTCGTTTTTTAAGGCAATCAGCATCTCGTCATCAAGGTTTTGTTGTGAGGTCAGGGCCGGGAGTATTTTCCTAGTCGATCTTATCAGCCTTTCCCAAATGTCACCGCGATGACTGGCATAGGGTGGGTTGAAGTGCCATTCTATCCCTTTTGCTACGGTCCTGTTTCGTATTTTGGGGTGACCCAGGAGGTTCCACCATTTTTCTAACCCCTAATGAGGTCCAAAGAAGCTCAAGCCATTGTCTGAGAGTAGGTTCTTGGAAAAGCCCGGCCTCGCGACGAACCCCTGAAAGGTTATTAGAAATGAATCGGTGGATACTTTATGCATTACTTCGAGATGGGCTGCCTCAGGCTGTAAACATGTTATCAAGCAGCCATACCTCTTTTGCCTGTCCCTTTGCTGTCGTACGGGTGACCGGCCAAAGTGATTGATGCCAATTTCCACGAGCGGGTACCATCCCGGTTGAATTCTCACTGCTGGAAGTGGGGCCACCATTTTTTGTCCCGCTACCGCCCTCCGGCTACGACAAGTGATGCCATTGCTTATGACTTGCTTGACCGTCACCGGTCTCTTGGTCACCCTGAATCATCGACTTATATAGTTCAGAGGGTGGTTCAATCCTGCTTGTCCCTGTTCTCGATGTACATGGTCTATCAGGAATCTCGTTATGTAGTGGTAGCCAGGAACTCTTATGGGATATTTTGTTTTGTACTCCAGGTTCGAATTCTTCCGCCGCCCTTCAACTCTCAGTAGCCAGTCTGCTCGCGTAGAGTCTAATCTTTGGATACTGCTCTGCAGCAGCCTGCTTCATTTGGTGTTGTCATTTATCCTGACCAGCTCACTGGTCTCGAAAGGGAAGGCGTCTAGTTGCAGTAGGCGAAGGACATCGAGTTCGGCTTGGTTCACCTCGCCCGGTAGTATCATTCCCACATTTAACGTGTTCTGCAGTCACGTACCTTTCAAAATCAATGGAAAAGTTTTGCACCTCGCCCACCAGACCTCGGCCTTTGACATTTTTATCCAGTTTGAGAAATGGTACAGTTTTTCCGTCAGGCTTACGTTTCGCGTGGAGTTTGTAGCCAGTATCATTCGTTTGATTTCGATGTCGCCATCCCCAGGCTTGGGTGTTAGTAGCGTTAGTCGCATTTCTTTAGATTCAGTAGTCACGCCCAGTCCCGTTGCCCAAATCCGCTGCCTTTCTAGTGTTCTTAGGCCCCTTGAGCAGAAGTCGGCCGGGTAACCGGCGGATTGTATGTAGAGCCACTGATCGGCCCTAGTCGACTCATGAGTCATAGTGAATCTGCTGGCCGCGAAGGTGTTAAAACGGGAATTAGCTTTGTTTATGTAGTACCGTACTGTGGCTGAGTCTTTCCAAAAGCCTGACTCCCAGTTTATGCGATCGAAGCATCTCCTAATCAGCCTCACGGCTTTTACGACCAGTACTACTGCCGTCAGTGCTAGCCCCGGAGTAGACACAGTGTTCAGTGTAGCTAAGCTCGACTTTGCGAATAATATTTGACTGTACCGTCCACCATTTTCGTCTACCAGCAGCCGTAAGCCGCTGCCCCGTATCCTACTTCTGATGCATCCAAACACAAGTGCAGTTGGGCATCGTTTGTACACTTGATTCTTGTCAAGCATATTGGCATCTTGATCTCGCCAAGTTGGTTTAGGCCGTGTAACCAGCCAAGCCATCGCTTGCCATAATCATCCTGGAGAGGTTCGTCCCAACCCCGTCCCTCTCTGGCACGGCAATAGCAGCAAACCCCTTCCCGGTGGCAACCATGGTTAATAAAACCTAAAGAATCATACAGGCTCAAGACTGACGATAGGGTTCCTGTCCGTGTGGCTGGCCGTTTGTGCAGGTCCGGAGTGAATATGAATTCGTCACCTTCGGGCTTCCGTTAAACTCCAAGCTTGCGGTCCATTTTTGAAGGGGATCCCGAAAGCTCCCTCGCACACTCCGCCTTTCCGTACTTCAGAATAACATCGAGCAACTCCTGGCTGTTTGAAGTCCATTTCGGGAGGGTGAATCCTCCGGCCTTTAGAGTGGCCGTCAAATCGGTCATATATAGAAATGCAGTATTTGGGTCGTCAAAGGAACACAGAAAATCGTATAAGTAGAAACGATTTACTGCTCTTCCTAACAGTTTTCTTGTGCCGCCGAAAAGCTTGAGGGTTTCCTGGGGGGTAAGGTTGGCACAGAAGGTGGATAGTACCGTCCCAAATGGATAAACCGCCGGCATTTACTCTTCCAGTGTGGGATTTACGTTGCTTCCAGGCCACCAGAGAAGACAAAACTCGTCCCTACCTTCAACGAGCATCTTCACTCGTAGAAACGTTTCCCCTTACTTCCGCAGAGGCGACCGCGTTTCCTGGCCGAAAACCGTATAAATACTCGACTACCGGAGTCGTACCGTCTGGGCCCTCTAGTAAATAGTCGTTGAGTGACACACTCTGATGTTTCGCGGCAAAATAGTAGACTACCCTGACCTTCCCCGGTTTCTTTGGGCTCACAACCGCGTGATGGGGTAGGTATCACCCAAGGTTAGCACTGATTAGTGCTGTATCTGCTATTTCTATATAACTCGAGTCTACATTGTTGCATAGCTCGCATATATTCTACCTTAATAGTAGTTCTTGAACTAGCCTGTTTCCAAGGTAGCATAATAATTTCAGAGCTACTTCTCGGCTGTTTGGCATGGGTTTCGTGCTGGGTCTCCAAGAGACAGGAACCTCAAAGCGGTGTGTTTCATACCTGACGTTCTCGACTACCATTTTCAGAGCCAACCTATCTTCTCGCGATGGGGCATTTTAAGGAAAAAATACAAAAGATCCTACCAAATGTTCCACGTGCTTTGCGAATTTGACTATATTTGACATTACTTTGAAAAGCTCGTCTGCACACCACACTTTTGCACGTTTGTTTATCCATGTGAGACATTTGAATTTGGCCTTGAACCGTTTCTGACTGTTGTGTTTGGGCCGGATGAACCCAGAATTGTCTGTTCAACGGGACAAGATGATATCAAACCGGCGAGGGCGAGCGTCGTACCTGTCGGCATCGTGACACCTAGAGGATTGAGCAGGGTCGGAGCATTTTCAGACGCGGAGTTGGATATTTCGCTGATTAGACTCGAGCTTGTAGAAGGCTGTGAAATGGTAGGCGAGCCTACTTCTCTCACTGTCAGCACGATTGCAGGGGGTCATTTTAACAATTCTATGGGGCTGGCCCTGCAGTTAACATCTTTAACTGGTGGGGGACCGTAGACAATCTGGAAGCCTTTGCAATAGACAACTTGCCAATGAGACCAGGTGACTCTATTAGATCGATCGCCAACAGATGGTCTCACCTCAGCGGCATAGCGTTCAAATAATTGTGCGGGCCCTACTTTTATAGGCTAATTGGACGTAATGTACCGGAGGCTGATTGGGTGCTTAAACAGAGCATAAGCAATCGAAAAGAATCATTCGCTACGCGAACGATACTTGGCTGGACACTTCTCGGACCCCTTGCGAAAGAAGTTCGACAATCGGCATCAGTAGATTGTTCAGCGGTTGCTGAGAGAAGTGTTTATGTACAGCTCAACATACTTTTCGATATTAAATCCAACGGTTTATCTCAGGAAAATGAAGTTTACTCAGAAGAAGATCAGCTGGTGCCTTCATTGGTGAATTCAAAGAGAGAACGTCAAGATGGGCAACACGAAGTTGCTCTACCCAAGCGACGGCCTTCGAACCATTTATCAAGAAATGCAGAGGTTGCCCGGATGCGTTTGAAATTTCTCAAAAAGGACATTTTCGGGAAGCCCAGCAGAAATTTGATCACCTTGGAATTAGCCGGTCTAGCGGTAGTGTACGGTGCCTGAGTAGAACTGCATGGCCGGTGGCAAAACGAAGCACCCAAAAATTATTGAGCTGAAATCAGCATCCATAAGTGAACTCGAAATGACTGCATTGTTACTGGGTTGTAAGGTTGCAACAATGCTAAAAGAGAGCTGTACCACCATCGAACTAGGCTTTGCACATTGGACAGATCCTACAATTGTGTTACATTACAGGAAACGGAAGAAACGAAGAGTGTGTTCGAAAAATCCGAGAGTTAATCCACTCGTAGCAGGAAAAAAGCGATGAAAATGTTGATGATTCCAGCTGGAAGCTACATACAAGGGACAAAATAGTCTGCAGACCGCCTCGCGCCGAGTTGTTCAGCATTTTATTCCATTTCATGCTCTACAACTACTAAACTCGACCCATTTTCCCTGGTCAATTGCAAAATGTACTGAATCCCATTCTTTGTCCAGCGTGCACAGGGGTGATAAGAAAAAATCCACCAATATTTCACTCAAACAGTTCCAGTGAGGCTTATTATTTGCAAGCACATTGTGAAACTACTCGTGCCTTCGAAGAAGAACATTCATTCACACCTTATGCAGTATTGTTTGTCACCCATCTTGTACACAGAAAAACTCTGAAGTACTCTGGTAGGTGTCAGTATTTGATCAATTCCCGTGTTCATGTGCGTTTCAACACCGTCCGTCGTACACTTGTTTTCGAAGCTGACTTATAACCCATAACCGGTTTCCAGTTCTTTTGGAAAATTTGATGTGTTAATTTCATGTAGTTCCACTGTTTCTCGACCCTTCAATATTACGCAAAATCTCATTGTCACTGGAGCGCTGCATCTACATTCGACTTGTGCGCCCAAGTCTGTAAACAAGCTTAGTTTAACCAGTTCCTGCAATAGCTTACTGCTTGAGAAACGTAGACTAGGCTCGTGCAGCGAATTTTTTTGCTCTGGAATGCATTCATTTTGATCGTGCATCTAACTGTGTGTGTAGGTCTTCTGATGAATATGCCAATCTCAAGATTTTTCCGCGGAATTTGGAATTGATTCCTTATTGATTGTGCAAATGATGACTACGGCAGAGACCTGTTTTACGCGCAGCTAACACAAAAAGTTAGTAGACACAGGCACTCACAATAAGTTGTAGGTAGTTACAGTGAGAATCATGACCCCATCCTAAAACTCCGATAGCTATTTTCGCGGAAGGATTTTGGCCGGCAGTGTTAGCAACAAATAATGGAAATCCATCCAAATGTTCTACATGCTTTGTGAATTTGACTACATTTGACATTACCTTGAAAAGCTCGTCCTACACCACGCTTTCGCACGTTTGTTTATCCATGTGAGACATTTGAATTTGGCCCTCAACCGTTTCTGACCGTCATGCTTGAGCCACGGGGCTTTGAACCTTTGGGTTTTATTGTGTAGTCTATTTGGTTGCATGCTTGAGATTTGTACATATTTGAACCCTTTGTGAATTTTAATTTGGCACCGTAGAAACTACAAATTGATCTTGTTCTGCTTTTGGGATTCGTTTGAATTGGCTACGAGTTGCTCGATTTGCGATAATGGGCTTAAAGTCAACTTTATCAATAGCCAAGTCGGCGAATTCGGCTTTATACCACCGTTGTAAAGCTTGTTCAATTTTCGCCGTTTCCTCCGAAGTGTAGTTGATTTTGATTTTTGGACGCAACTCCCGTTTCTTCTACCATGTAAAATTCTAATCGAATATAGTGCTTACTGCATAGGGTGCTTTGCGGCTTCCTGTTCTTTGATCCGGGACCCAATGCGCTTCCGGCACATCACAACCGATCAGCAGATCAATTTCGTTATTTTGCCGCTCCTCGGTTGTAATTCTGTCGAGATGCTGCCACTGAGTCAGAATCGATTGCACTGACTGAGGTGCTCTCACCGGAAGATCTTTTATGGTGAATGCTTCTAAGCTTTCTGCTTTGTTGTTTCTGACCAAAGAAACGAGTTGTAGGTGTGGTTCGTTTGACTGGATGACCTGGGTGCCACTCACTGCTCACCGCTAATGAAGGTTGATCCCCTATGATCCCACATCTCTCCGCAAACTCCTTCCTTACTAGAGTAGTATCCGAGCCACCATCTACGAAGGCCAACGTTCTTATAGCCTCAACTGGGGTTTCTACGCCAAATTCTATTACTCCCAGGCGAATGGGCTTGTTAATAGAGCGAGACACTGAGCAAGCCACACTTAGCTTCCGGATTTATTCGGCGTTCAATTTATTGGGCCTGTGCAGTAGGTAATGGTATTTCCCGTGGCATCCATTATGGCTACAACTCGTTTTCGTTCAGCACACCACTGCTCGATGTGAATACTTGAAATAAGTGAAGCAAGCGCCTAGTCTCAGCGATTTCTCATCGCCATTCGAAGTCCACGTCAGGGAAGCGGGGACATTCCGCTAGGGAATGAAACGCGCCATAAACCTTACATACCGGCAAATTTTCACCTTCGCGGGATAGTGCATGTGTGTTTGCCCACGGATGTACTCTGAAACGAATATTCCGATTGTGAGTAACGCGTAGCCAATTCAAACGAATCCTAGAGCCAGAACAAGATTGATTCGTAGTTTCTGCGATATTGGATTGACAAATTATACGCATACACAAATGTGTACAAACCTCAACTGTACGGCCACGACGTCTGACAACGAGGACCAGGGTCAAACAGAGGTCGGTGTCAGGTACCACCTTCACGGCAGTCCAAGTTTGAACCAAAATTACGTCACTCCACGTGAGCGAAATATAAAAAAATGTTGGAGTGCAGTGATTGGTGCAGGCTGTGCTTGTTCGAGGATCAATGAGATAAAGAACGTAGTCTCAACAATACAAATATGTGACAACGGCTAGGGCGGATTTCCACACGTACATTACAGCCTCTACTGTGTTCCGTGGCCCAGTTTTATGTCGTCGCAGTCCTAGGTAGCTTGCCAGTCCCACGCACAAGTTGACCGGAACGATTGTTTGCTGTTCGGGCATGACGGTCTGTGATTTGCGTTGGGTCCTCAGACGTAGTTTCCCACCCAAATCTCCTGATCCCCTCGGCTTCCTCCGCCCATCTACTTTGTAATTCCGAGGGTAAACTGCGCACTATGGTCCTCAATATCTGGAGTGCGTTTAAGTCCGATCGATAGTCCATGTAGTTCAGAAAGATGCTGCAGTTCTGCATTTTTATCAGCAGACTGACCAGAGAGCCTGACTCTCCTCTGGAACGTCTTGTCTCTTATAGCACTCAGTCGATCAAGTTCCGAGCGACCGTAAATGGTTGCCCAAACAGGTCTTTCAGGATTTCACGCGCTTGGGTGTAACTTTTCTCGGGATCCAGCATCAAGCACCCGCCGATCGTTTCCCCAACTCTTTTGCGACAGTAATGTGGCAGATACAATAGTCTCTCCACTGGGTCAGATACTCTCCTTCCTACAAAGTTCTCGTATTGTTCACTGAGTTTGCATTACGGTCCTGCGCTTCCATTAAGTGGGAACATTTCCATTTTTGGTAAGTCGCTTGCGTGTGTTCCGCTGGTAAAAGTCGGTTTCAATCGTCCTATGGAATTGCTAGAGTGAAAGATCAATTGCTCCGTGGTTTCAAAGGCCACCTCGGGCTCCAGTCTTCGAAGTTGCCCTTTCCTTGCAGACTTCACTTCTTCCCTAGTTTGCCTAAGCTGGTTTTCTAACTCTACTATTCTCAATCTATAAACATCTTTACGTTTAAATTTTATATCGCTGGCTGAAATACATGAGGTTGCACTGATAGGACTAGTAGATTTAACAATAACTAAAGAACTAGTTTCACCTAAAAATACCCCAGGGACTTGACGATTTACTTCCTGTCCAACTTCAGTTTGCTTTTGTTCTCTTCTTGGCACCTATGATTGATCTCCTCGTGAAGATTCCAATGTTGAGTATTGTAGCGTTTGTTCCAACTGTGAGTACCGCTTAGCCAATTCAAACGAATCCCAAAATCAGAACAAGATTGACTCGCTTATTCTATGGTACTGGATCAACAAACAATACGCATATAAATATGTACAAACCTCAAATGTATGGCCACAACTTCTGGCAATGAGGACCAGAGCACAACGAAGGTCAATGTCAGGTACCACAGTCACGGCAGTCAGAGTTCGAATCAAAAATATGCCGAAGCACACGAGCGGAATTTAAACAAATGTCCAATTGTAGTGGTCGATGCATGCTGTATTCTTTCGAGACTCAATGGGATAAAGAGCATACTCTCAACAATACAGGTAAGTGACAAGGGCTAGGAAGGATTTCCACACACGTACTTTGCGCGGATAGGTAATTCCAACCCGCTTGAGACTCTCGGACAAGAGTACACGAGAAGAGTGAGGCGAAAGTTCGAGCAAGGTTGATAGGCGATCGCACTTTAGGAAAAGTTTAGTGAACAGTTGAAAAGACTGCCTCATGGAGTGATATACCTGCAAGCTGTCCAGTCCCTCAAATGTGCTTTAGATCGCAGGCTGTAAAGTCCAGCCACCGGAACGCTCGAGCGACGCGTAGCAACCAATTTCTACACAATTCAAAACAAAGTCGATTCCAAATAACTACGGTACTATATACAACAAATTAATTAATTTTACAATAATCAAACCTCAGCAGTGTTCCTTCTGGGCTCTTTCGCTCCAAATTGGACAACAAATCAACAACTGCAGCTGAGTTACAGCAAAGGTTAGCTACAGAAGATGAGACTACCAAATACAGTCACAACGAAATTCAAGCTGAGCGACTCTCGCTCGAGGCAACGGTAGGAGTCCGGTTTGTGACAAAGATTTAAAGAAATAAAACAAACAATCGGAATTCCAGCAAAGATAGTTCATACGAATGATAAATATCGTTTGTAATATGGATGCTAATGCATGGAACGGGGTTTCCTGAACTCCTTTATACCGGCCCCCAAAATCCGACCCGGATTTTTCCCGTGAACCGCTAGGTGTGGTCGGCCTCATGCATCGGCTCGCCCTACGGTTCCCCAATACCTAAAACTTATCACCGTCAAGAGCAGCTCCCAGTCGGACAATCGGATCAACTCTCAGTGGTCCCTCCCGATTCGGCAGATCCGAAGACCCGCCTCTCACCTGAGAAGAGTCGGCCTCTGAACTTACACCACCATTGTCCGGTTCGCCCTAAATAAGACAAATCTTTCTAATGTCACGGAGCACTAATCCTTCATTAGTTCGCACTGTTGCCGTTCGCACCAAACCATCGTCCGAAACTGAGATGCTTTCGATGACTCCTATTGGCCACCGGCCACGCGGCAAGGCCTCCGAAACTAGTAGCACTACATCACCCGATCTAAAGTTGCGTTCTCGAGTTATCCACTTCTGCCGCTGTTGTAATAGTGGAAGATATTCCCTGATCCATCTCTTCCAAAACACAGATGTTAGGTAGTTTGCTCGCCTCCACTGACGAACCAGTCTATCGCGCAACGAATCCGTTGGAATATCTCGTGGGTTCGCCCTCAGGAGAAGTAGGTCATTGGGCGTGAGTACTGGCAGATCACGACAGTCCGAGGTCAAAGGCACTAGCGGTCGTCCGTTCACTATCCGCTCACTTTCCGTAAGGAATTTCAACAATATTTCGTCAGTCATCGGCTGCTCGTCACAAATTGAAAGAAGTACTCTTCTAACCGAGCGCACCATGATCTCCCATATACCACCACGGTGACTAGCATGTGGGGGATTGAAATGCCACTGCACGCCCCGTTGCAACAATCTTTCAGCAATCTTATCACTAGACCAGTTTCCCATTAGGTTCTTCAATTCCCTTTGAGCCCCAACAAAGTTTGTACCGTTATCACTAAAAATCTCGGACGGTGCCCCTCTCCTCGACATGAAACGCAGCAATGTCATAATGAATGAATCCGTGCTTAGAGAATAAGAAACTTCAATATGTACTGCACGCATCTGTAGGCAGGTGAAGATGCATCCATATCGTTTCTCCATGCTGCACCCACGTTTAACCGCAAATGGGCCGAAATAATCTATTCCGACGTATTTGAACGGAAACCAACCTTGTTGGACTCTAATGGCTGGTAGAGGAGCCATCATCTGCTTGCCTGCGACCGCCAAATGCTTCCGGCATTTCCAACATCCTCCAAGTACTCGCTTGACGGCAGCTCCCCCCTGTACAATCCAAAATATTTTGCGAAGTTCCGCGAGTAACTGAGAAGTTCCTGCGTGTCCTTCCATCGCGTGATACCATCGGATTACCGAGTCTGTAATCGGATGAGTATTGGGTAGTATCACCGGATGTTTCACACCCTGAAGCTGACTGGAGTAGTTCAGTCGTCCTCCAACACAAATAATTCCATTTAATAAAATTGGATCGAGTTTTATTAGGGTTCTGTTCATCGGAGATTTGTTAGTGCATAGGTTATTAATAATAATAATAATGGTATATTTCTCGACCATGGTCGAGACGCATGCGCAAGCGCATGATCATGGTGTACAACGTTACTCAAAACAATGAACTATACACGAATTTCAAGAAAGCGAGTGGAGTCGTCAGAAGCAAAACAATATAGCTAGAGATAGTTTGAGTCGACTGAAATTATAAAGGTTTGCGCGGCAAATACGGTTTGGTTTCGGATTCGACTGGTTGGTGGTGGTCCGTGAAAATACAAAATATATCGAGAAAATATAGCGCTAGGGATGCGTTATAAGTCATAATAATGCAAGATGTGGGTAACTGAGGCCTATTGCTGGTTCTATGCACGGAGTAAGTTATGGACATGGAGAGGTTAAAGAAATGAATGGGAGTACAACCGTGAACTTTGGTGAATATGAAGAGAGCGGCTCTCTATGGAGATGAAGTTGGCCCGGAATGATGGATATTCCCGATTCTAATAGAGGGAGTTCATCATGAAACGAGGGGACATGAGGAAACTCTGTGGAAATGGACAGGCAACGTTGATGAATGTGGAGGAAACAGCAATCCATATATAAGGTGAGTTTAGGTTCAGGATCAATAACCCTTATCATTCAGAAAAAAAGGCAGCGCAACTTGAAGGCCTTTAACTGGTGAAGAGTCAATTTCAAGCTGGATACCGATCGAAAGAAAAATGAAATCTTGGAAGAGAAAACGGAGCGAAAAATCTCCTTGTAGGCTCGCGCCTTATTGTTCTGTTATGCTGACAAATATATTGACTTATTGATTCTCAGTGATCTTCGGCATCATTGTTGGGAACCAAGGATGTGAGGGACAAATGGACTCGCGTTCGGATAACGTATCGAATTTTAATGAGAGAAAATTCCTGTGTTGCGTATTCTGGCTCTGTTATTGGATTGTTTCACATGAGACCAAGGTGATGTGCAGCATCCCGTGGGTATGGTTCATCAGGCGGGGTAAGGGACGTGTCAATCAATCAATAGAAGTTTGCTTGCGACCTGTTATTTCTGAAGCCTCCAACAGTGACATCAGTAGTAGAGGTGTTGCGTTAGGAGACGTCTATCAATCTGCTTGTAAGCATTTGAGGGTGTTTTAGGTCGTGTGGCCCGATTGCAATCCCGTTTGGTATAAAAGATGCCATTAAGGTCTCTGTCGGTACAGGTCAAAGTGTGGACATTGGTCACCGAAAGTGGTGCCCGAGAGAGTGGGCGACGACAAACCTGAAATAAATGGTGTTAGCAGTCTGGACGTGGTTCCAGCTGTTAGTTATGATAATAAATAGCGACAATTAATAATGAACTGGCTGGGTTTATGTGGACTGTCAGTGCTACATTTCGTACTTTGATCTGGGTTTTAATTAGAGAGCTTAAGTAACGTAGGGTTGCAGGGGGTTGATAAGTACTACTACAGGCTAGCAAGATAGCGTAAACCCGGTGGGCTGCTGCGTCTGCATTTCAGAGATTTAACTTAATTGTGAGCAGGCTGCGGTAGTGATTGTAGTTGGCAGGAGGCAGTGGTTACTGTTAGGTAGGGTTGTAAACCTAAGCGTGGCTTGGATGCTAGGACATCGAAAAGACCGCTTTCTAAAAAAAAGATGACGGAAGATAGAGGGGTATAGATGGAAAAGGTGACCGGTTTCCACTATGTTCTCATCTCTTTTTTTCCTTTTCCGGGCTTCATCGAGGTTGCCGTTATTCGTCAGGTACGTCGATACTCTGTCCAGGTCAATGGGTTGAAGGTCAGGGCTGTGGTAGCGATTGTATTTGACGTCGACGTGCATGCTAGGTGCGCTTATGGTGGGTATGGGGTGGTTGAAACTTAGAGCGGGGGGTGGGAAAGCGTATGTGGAGAGTCCAGTGCGCTGTCACCCCAGTCAGTCTCGAGCGTGAAGACCAAAGCTTGTCGAGCGAACAAGGGCGATGTGGGTTTTCCCCTTTCGCACGATCAGGTCTGGGCTGATGGGATACTTTCTCATAGATGAAGGTTGCCCAATTCCTTCACAGCCCGATGTCAGCGGTATTTGGAGATCAAATCGATTTCACGAGGTCTTTTTCGTTTCCACTGTTCTCTTTTTTCAGTTTTATTATTATTATAATTATTATTTTTTTTTTGTTTCCTAACAGAGGGGTGGTTGAGCCCATAAAGGAACTTTCCATAGCCCCTCCGCCCGATCGTAATTTTATGCGTATTTGTCTTTTTTCGCAACTGCTGGGGGTGGTCTGTTTTCCCCACGTTCCAACGACGCAATGGTATGGGTGCCGTTGACATCAGGGGTTTCGCTAGCATGGGCTGGGAAAATGCAGGATGGGATTATGCAACACACGGAGTGGGACAACGAACGTTGTAAAGCACAAGCTAGCATACGTGTGTCAGTCTCATACAGCGCCAGGCCATGCCTAAGACCATCAGAGTCCATTCCGGGCTAGCTGGTGCAGATGAGTTTAGCTCTGCTGATGGGAAATAGTGTGGTGCATAAGAGAGAATATGATAGTTGTTTGGTGGATGGTAGATACAGAGGTGAGACGAGAGGAAAAGCCACCAGGTAAGTACTAGCAGGTGGGCTTCTGGGATAATAGATCCTGGAATGAGGTGATTAAGAAAGGCGAATTGAGGCCGGGCATAAAACCCAGGTAAGTGATGGTAGCCAAGATGAACGGGAGAGGAGTGAAAGGATCGAGTAAAGTGGTAGACGGCGGAACTCAGTGTCCTAGGGTCCGAAGCCACGTACTTATTTGCTGTGGAGACATCTAAGACTAAGAAACTTAGACTGGTTGGCAATAGAACAGGAACATTGTCTAAAATTAGGAGAACCGGCAAGCATTAAACTAGGTATAGTTATAAAAGTCAGCAAACTGTGGCTACAGTAGTATAGATTGTAAGCAATATAACGTAAAAGAGAATAGTTGCCCTGGCGTTTGTCATCGGGTGAGAAATGAAAGTTCTAGTGCAGTAATCCTAGTAATCAAACCCGTTTTCGTAGGCCACCTCTTCGGTGACGGTCAGGCCGGTAAGAAGGATCACATTGGGAACAGTCAAGAACTGATCCAGCGAGCCTCTGAACTGGGAAATTGAGAGACTCTCGAGGATGTTTAGCGGGAGTTTATTCCATAACTTTGAGTATTTTATAAGAAAAAAGTTAGATCTTAACGCTAGTTTTGATCTAGGAATAGAGAGCTGCATTGACCGATGGCGTAGAGCATAATTCGTGGAGGGAGTGAGACGAATGGGTTCGGTACACGAAAAGGCCGTACGGTGGTACAGCTTAAACAGGAAGCACAAATTGAGCTTCATGCGACGCAACCATAGAGGGTCAAGATTGAGTAGGATGCATCGATCCTTGTAACACAGACTGCTCCTGTCTCGTAGCTATTTTAGCTCTTCGCCATAGACCTTAGCTTGTACAATCAAAATAACACTTTCCTCCGCTTTAGCAATGTCGTTTAACTTCAAGGGCCCAGTTGTCAGTCCTAGATCCGTGCGCCCGCCTCTCATGACTGCAACGTACATTTTAAAACGGGTTAACCACGCTACCGACTTCAGCAAGTGAAACCAACTGGAGTGCCTAGCTAGAAGCGCGTCCGTCCATGCATCCTGCAACACTGTGAGAACTGTACTCGAAGGCTGCTTCAACTGAACGTTTGGTGGTGCTGCAGACACCGTAGGACTGGTCGGCCATGAAGTTTCATCGTTCCTCAGGAATTTAGGACCTTCGAACCAGCAGCTGATATCACTAGGTGATGTTGTGCCTCTTGATGCCAAGTCTGCAGGGTTAGCCTCCGATCTGACATGACGCCACTGCCAGGGTTCCGACCCCTGATGGATTTCAGCCAAACGGTTGGCAACGTACGTACTGAATCTCGTTTTAGTGTTGTTTATGTAGTGCAAAACTATAGCAGAGTCCGTCCAGTAGTAGATCTTACCAAACTTGATTCCAGTTTCTTCTATAAGAATCCGAGAAACTCTAACGGCCAGTCTTGCTGCGGCTAACTCCAATCGAGGGATCGTTACGGTCTTCAGAGGAGCTGCCCTTGACTTAGAGAACAGTAGGGCACAGAAGGGGGGGCTACGTCCCTTGAAACCATTCTGGAATAGGCCACCACCCCATAGCCAACTTCAGAAGCGTCACAAAATACATGAAGCTGTACACCTTCGTTCAGTGAGTCACCTCTAATAATAGAACGCTGAATTTTGAATGCGCATTGTTGTTCCATACTTCTTAACCACTCATTCCAGCATCGTAGGGGTTCTTCTCCAATTGGGTCATCCCAACCAAGCTTCAAGCGGCACAGTGATTGCAATAACACCTTGCCTGGCAGAATGAAAAGTGAAACCAACCCTAGTGGGTCGAACACGGATGATACTATAGACAACAAGTCACGCCTTGTTTGAGGTTTTTCGCGTGTTGCGAATGAAAACTGGAACGTGTCTTCTATTGCATTCCATTCTAACCCCAAAGTCCTCTCCGGTTTAGGCGCGCAATCATCTATTTCTAAAGTAGGATGGGCCAGCTCAGATTTTGGTAAAATATCCAGCACCTCCTTACGATTACACACCCACTTATGAAGCCGGAATCCACCTCGTGATAGTAACTCACTCATCTGGATAGCAAAAACTCTTGCATTCCCCGGTGTGGGCAAAGAAACAAGACAGTCGTCTACATAGAAGTTGTTATACACGGTCCTGGAAACGTAATCCTCATACTGTCCTCCCTAATCGTCTGCCGTGCGACGTAACGCGAAATTTGCACAAAATGGGGAGGAAGTGGCACCAAAGGGGTGGGTATTCATCTGATATTCAACACGATTACCACCTAGTCGACCATTTTTCCACCAGAGGAACCTCAGTGCTCCTTTGTCTCTCGTCGGCACTCGAACTTGTATGAACATTTCTTCAATATCCGCAGCCAATGCGACAGATTCCTTTCGAAAACGAAGCAACACTCCAACTAAGCTTGCTGTCGTATCCGGGCCCTGTAGCAAGTAATCATTCAAGGAACGTCCCTGGAATGCAGCCGCACAGTCAAACACCACCCTCAACTTGCTAGGCTTTTTAGGGTTTGCAACTGCGTGATGTGGTAGGTACCACTTTGGCTCTAACCCCATTTTTAGCTGTACATCGGGCACTAACTGGGCGTGGCCCTTGCGCACATAACCCTCTATTACTGTAGAGTATTTGTCAAAGAATTCCGGGTCACGCGCAAACCTTTTCCTCAAGCCGTTCAATCTCTCTTTGGCCAAAATATAGTTATTTGGAAGTCTCACTTCAGGATTTCTCCACGGAAGTGCAACTCCATAGTGTCCGTCCAACCAGGTTGTGGCATTGGAAACCATATCAACGGCCTGTTTGTCTTCTAATGAAGGAGAGTTTTCCGATGCACACCCATCGCAGAAATCGGCATTGTACAGTCGATCGATCTGTTCTGCTAAGGGGTCGATTCCCCTCTCAATGTGGTTTACTGTCCTCACAAAGCGTGGTTCCTGGTTTATCGGACCGAGAACAATCCATCCTAAAATCGTCCGCACAGCATAGGGTTGTTTTCTTTTGCCGCATCTTTGCTCCAATGCCCAATGTGCTTCTGGGACGTCGGCACCTATCAGGATCCGCACTCTCGAATCTTCCAGATTCTGTCTTTGGATGCAATGTAGGTGAGGCCAGGATAAAATGTCCGCATCTGTGCAGTACTGGACTGCTTGGATTGGTAGCCTATCAACACAAAAGGCTCTCTCTACATTCACGAAATCATTCTCTGACAATGAGTTCAGTCGCAGCTCCGTTATTCCCGAATTCCAAGTGGTAGTCCCATTTACGGTCGAAATCGAAGCTGAGGTCGGGGATGCCTTCAGGCCCACCAGCTCCATAATGTCTTTTTGTATTACAGTCACATCAGACCCGCTGTCCAGCAGAGCGTAGGTCTCCACAGAGCCCCCCGGTCCGTCTACTCGCACTGGTAGTACACCTAAACTGACCCGACATTCTGGCCTAAGAGTCGCCGCACAATTATTGGTCCGCTGCCCAGACTTTCTTGCCTCGTCCGTACCCAGCTTATCCAGCTGCAGCCCTTGTGTTGTATCTTGCGTGACTCGATCGGTACATTGCTTCTGTGCAACATGCAGTAGAGGGTGGTGCCGTTTCGGACAACCTGATGTTGAACATGGTTTGGAAACAGAACAGTTGCTGGACAGATGTCCACACTTTAGACACGAAAAACAAGCCTTGATTTCTTTGATCAATGCCCAACGACCGGTTATATCACGAGAAAGGAATCGCTGACATTCCTCAAGTGCGTGTATTCCATTACATACCGAACACCTATTAACTGCGACCAACAAAGTACTACCCTGATTTGGCATGAACCGTGTCGCTTCTGGATGCTGGTTTTGTGCATAATTCCTCCAACTGGATGACCGCGAATACCCCTGAGCCTTGCTACTGGCAGCCAGTTTGCCAAACCTACTTCGAGCAATCCGTGCCTCACGGGACACTAGGTGTTGCAGATCTTGGAACTTCGGTTCGTCTCCTCTTCCCAAAATATCATCAACGGTCCTAGCCCACAAATCCTGGAGACGCGTTGGTAGCACTCGAGTGATACGTTCCATAGTCTGCAATGAGTTGAGGTCTGACATGCAAAGCATCTGCGTGAGGGCAACTTCACAGTTCAGCAGTTTTAACGACAATTTGGTCAGGGCATCCGAATCTTCCACCAGAGGCTTCAGACCTTGCAGTAAGCCGTCAATCAGTGAACGAGCTACTACATGATCTTGTCCATACAGATCCTTTAGGATTTCCCTAGCCCTATTGTATGCCATTGTTGGAGGCAACATAACACATTCGGCAATCGCATCCCTTGCTTGTCCCTTGCAGTAATGCATCAAATAAAGAAGGCGCTGGCCATCGTCTTGAACTCTACCTTCGATGTAATATTCGAACTGTTTCACAAACCTCAAGTACGTTGACGAGCAGCCCGCAAATGACTCCAGTTCCACCCTGGGTAAGTCCAAACGATAATTCACTGCAGGTTCAGCCACTGGAACCAAGCTTGTTGTTCGTGGTGCATCGTTCACCTAGGTAACGAGAAAGATGTTCACTGATCATTACTCCACCCTTGACTTCATCTCTGTTGACTAGATCTTCTTCTTTCTCAGCGAGTGCCAAACGCAGTTTCGCCATTTCCGAGTCATTCCTCACCTGGAGCAGCTTACGTTGCTTATCTAACTCTAATTGTTCTGCAACCTGCTTCTCCTTCAACTCCGCTAACAACAGATCAGCTCTAGCTCTATGGGAAACCGAGCTAACCCTAGAACAACCTGATATACTAGAGCCTGAGCAAGAAACATGACCAACACCTACGGGCAGAGGGTTTTGGTTCACCTGCAGGGTATTGTCCTTTGATTCGGAACGGTTTGCCGATTCGCTGCGTAATTTCATGCCTCAGCAATTGCCAAGGATATTGAGTACTGTAAAGTCCAGCCACCGGAACGCTCGAGCGACGCGTAGCAACCAATTTCTACACAATTCAAAACAAAGTCGATTCCAAATAACTACGGTACTATATACAACAAATTAATTAATTTTACAATAATCAAACCTCAGCAGTGTTCCTTCTGGGCTCTTTCGCTCCAAATTGGACAACAAATCAACAACTGCAGCTGAGTTACAGCAAAGGTTAGCTACAGAAGATGAGACTACCAAATACAGTCACAACGAAATTCAAGCTGAGCGACTCTCGCTCGAGGCAACGGTAGGAGTCCGGTTTGTGACAAAGATTTAAAGAAATAAAACAAACAATCGGAATTCCAGCAAAGATAGTTCATACGAATGATAAATGTCGTTTGTATTTTTGGATGCTAATGCATGGAACGGGGTTTCCTGAACTCCTTTACACGGGCGGTACGAGATGTCTTTTGGTCATGAACCTGGAGTATGTTCGATGAATGCTTGAAGGGCAGCACCGTGGTCCTTCTAAATGGTGTTGCAAATGACTTTTTCTTCTGTTGCACGTGGTCTCTGTGAAAGCTCTTGGTGCATGATATCTCTTGCAGTTGATGCGCGACGGGGATTTGCGTTTTCCTCTGATCTTCAGTGAGGATTCGGCTAAATACTTCATGTTATGATGAGGGCATAACCGGTTTGTATACCTAGATGTAGGCCACGCGTTGGTTGAAATTCTCAGGTGTTATGCGGTGGACTAAATTTTGAAGTGTATACGGCAGAAACGAAAGTTGTTTTGCGCCGCCGTACCTACCAGAGATACCTTGAGGTACACTTCTCATTCGGTGAATCATTTAATTCTCCTCAAGCAATTTTTGAATTTTCGGCGGTTCTTTTGCCGTGCTACCTTTTTCTCGTTTCGGTCTGGAAGAGTATACTTCGATGGCTTACCAACCATCAAAGATTTTGGCCCGTAGCTTACCCTGCTTGTGCGTATCAGGACGTGTGAGCTGTGTCCGACTCTGGCCACAGGGCGTGAGAGGTGAGATGCTGGTTTAAATACTCCATCTTGCCAACAAACTTTACAGCTATAGACCGAATTACCCACTTGGCCCTGACACTCAAACTTGCCGAGGGCTGCTCTCGCTTTGGCCCACGTAAACAACCGCCCTCAGCCCCCTATTTACATGAGTCCTGCCACCTCGAAATTTCCTGTTCTGTCTTCTCCTGGATTATATTCTCATGCATTGAAGCACGCTTCGGGCTCATCTGAAATATAACAGTAATATTCTTATTATTACTACGGTTATTATTATTGTTAGTATTATCATTCGAATGTGATATATGCGTTAGGTGGGCCCATGCAGACTGTTTTAGCACTGGTAAGGATGTGTACCTTTTACACTGCATGACTTGTGGTCTCCAAGGAGGCTGCAAGGTTAACACATGTAAAATACTCCGAAGGTTTTGGGGTCCAGCCTCCTCCTGAAGACTGCGGGGGTGCTGAACATAAAACGCCGCTGTGCTGTGCTTCATTGAGGTCCGAAAAACCGTCGTTGAAGTGATCAGGAACCAGGTGGGTGGTTGCCCTGCTGCAGCCTCCTCCAATCCGATTCGGCAAACTGCTACGGGTGAGTATATGATCCCAAAGACCGGAAGACACAAAGGAAGGTAGGAATAAGACCCAGACACTAGAAGCGACGGACAACGCCCTGAAGAGGGAGAGACCTGGCCACCAGAGTCTAGAAGCCCAGTTGCTGAACCTCTAGAGACGGATCCAGCCAGTGGGACGGACAACGAGTCGAAGACTACTGATTCTCAGTCAGGAGGAGCCGTTCACACGGGGACGTGGGGCACGAATGGCCATAAATAGGATGCAGGTACAGGATATACTGTCTCTCTCCAGGGTTCTCCACCCTGTTTCCTTGAAAGGAGTGCACAAATTGCGGTTTTGCAAGTCTCCATTTGCTAGAATGGGCACCAAAGCCGCGCAACCAATTCTACTCGGGTGTACTGATGAGCCTGCTAGGGATACGCTACTGGCCGGGGGTGCAGTAGTAGCCCACAACACCAGGGGCCGACGCAGCGTTGTATAGGACAAACTCAGAAGGGAGCAGGGTAGAATCATGAATAAACCTACATCGGCACCAGCAAACGGTTCACAAGAGCAACAGAAGACCGCCCCCGGATTTGTAGGTAACATACTGATGGCAATGGGCAAGCCTCTGAAGTCGTCGGGAAGGGTAGTCACTGGGGACGCTCTGGAAGATGATAGTGGGAATAGTGCAAGCGGTCGGGGATGATGCTGCCCTCACGAACTTGGAGGCAATCAACACCCCAGTGGCGATGGACTGGGAGGCTTCGGAGGCTTAGGTGTTGAACTATCTGCATGTCCTCCAATGATTAATACTACTTTTGGAAAAAGGATGCCTACCCGTTGAAAAGAACGCTGTGATGTTGTACATCAAAGCACGTACAGCTGGAAACGTGAATGGCGCTCTCAGACATCTCTTGGGGCCACAATGCCTGGATAGTTTGAGTAACTTCACACAGCTTCCTAGAGAAGGCCATGTGCCAGGAAACAATTAACGATTTTGCAGTCTGTAGACAGGATCGAGGGTACTATTGCATCGGAGGCAGGGTGGCCATCCTCAGTAGGTCAGGTACAAACTGTCTAGAGCCTCAGACCAATATATGCTCTCGGAAGGTCCAACTGTGCGCCCCTTAGTTCATCCTTCCAGGCTGAAGGGTCAATGTTATTTGCCTACGGGGCACTGAGTACGAACTGGGACGAGGATGTTCGCCTACAGCGGACCCTGAATGAACTAGTTAGGGACCCGCATAAGACCCTCATAGTGGGTGACTTCAACTTTCCGCACACTGCCTGGAAGGTTGAGGTCTGCATTCCGGAGTGGCATCGGAAGAGCTACTTAGGGTGTGCTACATGCAAGTGCGCCGCACCAAAATATTAGGGAGGACACCAGATATAGGGCTGGATGCGCGGCATCACAGCCTAACCTAACGATAACGAGCCTCAAAAACATGTATCTGAACTACTGTGCTGTGCACCGTTGGGCAAAAGTGATCTCGTCCGCGTCAAAATCACTTTGTGCATGAGGCAGCCCAAGGTACTTTCAAAGCTGGTTAGGAATTTTGGTAGTGTAGACACAGATAAGCTTCACTGTAGGGCGGGGAATCTGGCGAGGGACGTGGTAGGGGGGGGGTGCTACTATCTAAGAAAGCAGGATGTAGTAAAGGGATGGCCAAATGACCCCAGGACGAGTTTGCACTCTTAAGAAGGGAAAATGGGGAGGAGAAACCCATGTGGTGGAAGGCCACAATAGCCAAGGTCATCAAAAGTGGAGACCAAAGATGGAACTCACCGAAGCTTCCGGCAGCTTCGGTTCGCTATACCACGCTTTGAAATGGGATGGTGGACCTCCAGCTGACTGCTGAGTGAGGGCTTGGCCTAAATTAGCCGAATGCTGTGGATGACGGCCAAGGACATTCTATAGATGCCAACAGCGGGAGGGCCCACTAAAACATAGGAAAAGTCCACTCTTCGTCGCAGATGGAGATATAGTCACAGGTGACCAAAGCAGAGGGGTCGCACTGAGCGAATATTTTGGCAGTGAACACAAAGTGGATAGTGGGTCACTGGTCGACTTGACTCTCGGGCATTCTCTGCTGGAGTAAAGCAAACTAAGTTTTTCGGACGGAATCTTGCTTTTCTACAGCGATAAGTATCAATACTTCAGAGGGTGCAGATGGCATCTTTCGAGCTATCATGAAACCGTTGGGGGTGTCATACCTTCATATACATAATCTGTGCAAGTCCACTATGGACCTGGGTAGGCTGCCTCAGGAATGGAAAACCGCGACGGCTATGGCAGTATATAGGAGTGTACCTAAGTTGGCTATGGATAAGTATGGGCCAGTATGCCTAATCAGCATCCTACTGAAATTGTTAGAAAAACTCATCCTGGCGCAAGTCTGCGAGCGCCTATCACGGAATTGTATACTTTGCCCCGTTCAGCATGGATTTCTGAAGAACGGTTCTCGCTGGACTAATCTGAGCTTCCAATACGAAGGCACCCGAAGAGTGGGTGCAGGTGAACAGGCTGACGTACGTTGTCTCGTCTCTAGCAAGGCTTTGACCCAGTGAACCATAGCCATCTGCCATTCAAGTTGAAGTCGTTTGGAATAAAAAGGCGGATTCAGAAATGGCCAACGTATTTCCCTACCGGTGGAACGTTTTACTTTTCAGTGGGTGGCAAGAACTTTAAATAAAGAAAAGTGGCCAGTGGGTTGCCGTGGGAGTTCTTTTCTAGGCCCACCACTGGTCCTTCTGTTAACCACTCCTCTAGCATCAGTTCCACAATCACTGATTTTCTTTTTTGCAGATGGTGTGAAACTATTGGAGGCTCGGGGGAGAGAACAGCTGAGCAGAAAAGTAGATGCCGTTCCCGACCGGGCACACTAGTGGGACTTACCTCTGAAAGCTGGGAAAAGCCGCCTTCAATCACGGACAGCGACAAGCCTGGCGGTGATACATGACCAAGGCCCATTTACTGCAGAAGCAGTGAACGGGGTTCAAGACCTAGGGATTTTGGTGAATTTTGACCTTAAGTAGTAGGATCAGTGTGCTGCAGCCGCCCATAGGGCAAGCAGTGCCCCCTTCAGGTTGCGATTGGCGTTTTCACGCCAAAAACAAAGGGTTTTCGTGCCAGTGCATACGTCTGTAGACAGGCTTTTTTGGAAAACCGTGTCCAGGCGTGGTCTCCTTTCCACAAAACACTCTGCCTGCTTAGAAAGGGTACAGGGTCTTGCACGCGAATGGTTGAGGGTCAGTGGGGCAAGACTTACCAGCAGGGGCTCCAGGACCTCAAGCTTTTCTTTATGGAAGTAAGGAGACTGCAAGAGGATCTTACAAAGACGTTTAAGGTATTAAAAGGCTTTTCTGGGCTTAGAACGGGGAGTCTATTCCACATGGCTTTAGACTCCCGAGCAAAGGGTCACGGGAGGGAGTTGGTAAAAGCTCGATCCAGGTTGATGGCTGGACCCCAGTTCTTTAGCCATTGGCTGATAAACTGCTGTAATTGACTGCCAGAAGAGGTAATCGAACCAGGGACCGTCCAGGCACTCAAGAATGCCCTAGATCTTAGGTGGAAGGAAATCTTTTCTGCCAGCAAGCCAGGAGCATGTCTTCAGACGGCAGGTGGTGAAGGCCGAGGTCTGTATGGTCTGCCTCATTACTGAACGTTTCCGCTGGTTACATAATGAGTCAGTGAAGGCTTATGATGCATAGAGTCGCTCACGATTGATGTGCGATGAGATTTTACCTTTCCCTCCTATGTTCGGCGGGGACTGGACGAAAAACGCGGTGCCGTGGTGGATGAATAACCAGTGTGCATACCATCGAAGGGATTCTGGAAGCTCGACTGGCCGTGGTCGTTACCTGTCCTGTGCAAACTGAACTGAACTGAACTGAACTGAACCTGGCTCACCCCTGATATACTTGATGCCGAAATATCCATTTCGGGATTCTTCGCAGTAAAGCAGGACTCCAGCAGAGGTTGTGCAGGCGGGGTTATCATTTACCACGATAATTCTATCCCTCCTCCCACCATACTGACAACCCTTACCCTTTCATGTAATGATTGTTTGTAGGCCTCGTTTGCCCTCTCTAGGACAGACACCCTACCGTTTGGTGTAGTCTGTCGTCCTCCCGCGTGCAGTCCGACCGATTGCCCAGGTCTCATAAGCTTATTAAGCTCCCTGAAAAGCTGCACAGACTTCACCCATCGGTTAGTCACTGGTGACTTCAACTCACCCAGTATCGACTGGAAAAGAGCTGATGCTTATGATGTCCCTTCTGGCAAACCCCTCCCAAATCTAGTACTGAAGAAGTAGTGGGTACAGAACGTAAAAGATCCGACCAGGTATCGCCCAGGATACGGTCCTTCCCCAATAGACCTGGTCATCACCAACGAAGGAATCCAAATACAATACAATACAATACAATACAATACAATACAATACGATACTTGCTGCCTGTCCGCAAAAGTGATCACATTCTCATTGGGGTTCGAATATACTGTGGAATGGCCTCCTGTTCCCTCAGTAACCAAAATTTTGAGATCCTTCAAAAGGACCAATTTTGACCAAGACTCTACATTTATTCGCTCCCAGCTAAATTCAACTAACGTAAGTAACTCTGCCGACGAAATGGCAGCGAATCTCAGAAAGTTGATTTCCTTAGCTGAAAGGCTATTTGTCCACAGGATTCGTCTTCCACAGACCGGTAAGCGGCCCCTCCCTCGCCCCTTTAGGCCCATTCTAGAAGAACGCGCACGCCTCTTTGCTAGATATAAAGCCACAGGCCTTGCACGCGACGCAGAAGATTTCAGGATTACAAGCAACATATGTAGAGACAACATTAGGTCCTATCAGGATGCAGCCCTAAGATCTGTACTTGCTCGAGCAGGGACCAATAAGGTATTTTCCTTTCATTTCATGTGCTGTTTACGGGGCACAACTCCGAGGCCACCAGCTCTCAAAGATAGTGCTGGGTTCCCAATCGCTTTCCCCCAGCCAAGTAGCCGAGGCCTTCAGTTCCTACTCTCGTGCAGTTTATAGCTCCTTACCCATGCCCTACCATGCACTCGATATCTCTGGTCACTATTCCCATTGGTGTAGTCGCATAAGGTTTCCGACGGCTCAACCAATACGGCTCCATGGATCCTGACTTAATCCACCCCAGTATTCTCAAGGAAACCTCGAACACATTAGCTGCTTCTTATGACTCTCCTTTTCAGCGATGCGTTGACGAGGGAGTTTCCCCCGGCAGCTGGGAAAAGCAGTCATTGCCCCCATCTATAAGAAAGGTAGTAGACATATTGCTTCTAGTTACAGACCCATAAGTCTCACTAGCATCACCAGCAACATTTTCGAGCGAATTCTCAAGAGTGCTCTTCCCTCCCATCTGCATAGAAATAGAATCCTCTCCCTGTCCCGACATGGTTTCTTTCCCTGCAGGTCATGCATCACCAATATGCTTACTGTCATGGATAGTCTGCCGAAAGACCACGATGATAGCCAGCTCTCAAATGCTGTGTTCATCGATCTTGCCAGGGCCTTCTGCGAGGTATCCCATGCCCTTCTTCTTTATGAGCTGCAGACATACGGGATTACAGGCCCCATGCTGGCCATCTTACGCAGCTTCCTTACCGACCGCACCTTTGTGGTTAAGGTAGGGAGTGTTTTGTCTCAACCCTCGGCAGTAACAACTGGAGTCCCCCAAGGGTCGGTCTTAAGTTCCCTTCTTTTCTTGGTCTACATAGACCATTTTCTGACAGCCCTTCCTGTGAACATTACCATGTACGCAAACTACGTAACCCTCTGAAGTTCAGGCGTTGAAAACCTGCAAGTTGCGGTTGATGAAACAAAACGCTGGTCCGAGGATTGAACTTCCCAGGTAATGACGACAAATGCGTGAGCATGCCTTTCGGCGGAGAGACTGGTCACACGTTTTCCATTAACGGAGAAACCGCACTGTCTAGGGTGGACCGACGCAAGGTGTTCGGTTTCCGGTTATATTGTAACTTATCCTCCTCTCATCATCACAAACTTGCGAGCAAGTCTGCCTTTCGAGTCCTAAATATGATTCGGAGGTCCGTCCCACTCATATCTAGGGATGATTTCCCCATAATTTTCGGCACGTATATCCGACCTCTGCCGGAGTACGGTAGTCAGATAGAGCACTATGGTCCTGTCCGAGACCGTGAGGTCCTGGAGAGAGTTCAGAGGGTCCCCACCAAAGCTGTATGGGGTCTGTCCCACCTACCTTATCCCGTCCGCCTCTCACTCCTCAATCTCTATCCCTTTGAGTTAAGATGCGTAAGAGGTGGTCTGTTTTTGATGTTTCACCTTTCTGAATCACGTCAAAGCGACAGGTCCTTCTCCGTCTGTGCAGCCTCTTCTCTCCGTGGTCACAGTGGAAAGGTTTTCAAACCGAGACGACGCAACTCACTACGGATTAACTTTTCTAGCTATAGGGCTATTACTCTGTGGAACGCACTTCCGGAAGATTTGCTCTCACGCAGAACAAAACTATCTGTAAGAAAAGTTAAACCTCTTCCTTGGTCCCTCCCAGTAATTTTTGTCCAAAAAAATGAAATAAGTGACTTTTGTTGCATGTATGTTCACGAATGTTGCGCCCCCATTCCGCCTAAGGCCCTGTCCACAGTGGGACACTGCATGATGTTATGTGTATTCTGTTTTTGTTGCCGCCCCCGCCTCGCCCTCTCCCTTTGCTTCTTTTTACTCTCCTTTTAGCTCTGTGAATCCCACAGAAGATCGAAGATTTCCTCAAGAACCGGGACAATTAGTTTCATAGCCCCGAATCCGTGTAGTACTTCAATACTTCAAGACAGCTCGTTCAAGTGGATATGCGCCCATTGCTTCACGTTCGCAAGCGACTACTTGCGCATAATTCGAGGCGAACTAGGAAAAGGGGAAAGGATCAGGAAGCTGGAGCCAAGACTAGAAAAAGCGAATTCGATCCATAGCTTAGCGAGAAGGAAAAACTGTGTGCCAGACCAGAAAACTAAAAAAGACAACCCAGGCCAAAAGGTGAAGAAAGCGAAGAGGCAGCAAGTTCCACCAATGTGGAAAAAATCCCCCTGACGGAAGTAGAATCTCTCGAGGAGCAGGTTACAAGCCCAAATGCTGAAATGCTACCCATGAAGTGGGACACGGAGGTCATGGCAGACAGAAGTAGAAGACTGCTACTTCATAATCTTAGAGAGAACACCGTAAAAGACGGTAGAATTGGGAAGGACGAAAACCGCCGGCATGTGACCAAGGTTCTCAGGATGGTTGGCCTACCTCCTACGACACCAATAGCCAAGTGCCATCGAATAGGACTATGGCGTGGAACACAACCAGTGCCGCCACGACCCCCGGTAGTGGTGTTCCACAGTGTCTACTGGAGAGATATGCTGCTGTTTAGGGCGGGAGCAGTTGAGGGCAGCACGCAGAGAATAGTTGGGGTTACAACTGACAGCCCAGCATTTGTCAAACCGGGTAATGCCATAGTCTCGCTGATAAAAGGGACACCTGACCTGAAGCGGCCGACTCTCCATATTGCGAATTCAGAGATGACCCCTCTTGGAAAGTCAAAACCTAAAGCCCAAGGAGTGATTTAGGCTTTGGAAGCCGGTAAGCAACAAACCAAAGTTCAGGAAGTCCAAAAGATCAAAGAGAAGGGGACTCACAAGGCATTCAGTCCGGTTGGTGTTGAGAAAGTGTAGCCAGCCAGCCCGATTCTGAAGGAGACGCCCAAAAATTCCTCCCTGGTGCAAACGGCGAAGTTGGAGGTATCAGAGGGAAAATCCGAGGAAGCCAGTTGGGCCGAGGTGGTCGCAAGACCATCCCGCACCACCTGTATGGCAGCTCAAAAGGGAGGGACGTCAGCTGTGCACGTTGCGCCCGCCACCGGGTCGACGGGTGGGAAAGAAAAAGCCACGAAACTCAGAGCGCCACTTAATGTTTAGGATGCTGCACCGCAGACACCTATAAAGGCAGAAAAACGGGGCATCACCTCGGAGATTGCGCCCGAGGGCACCATAGCCGTAAAATTATCAATAAAGTCAGTAGCGAGGATCAGGGTAAACACCTGCAGTCTCCCGGGAAAAAAGGGAGAGTTGACGACTAGGATCGCTGAGTCTGATGACGTCGCATTGACGGAAACTTGGATGAAGCCAGATACTGACAAGCTGTTTCAGGGATGAGCTGCCTACAGACAGGATAAAACAGATGGAAAGCAGGGGACGGAGCAGCACTTCTAATACTCATTGTTTCCACCTATCTCTGCCAGGGCTGATACGGCGCAAAGTTTCTGCCTTTCAGAAAAAGAAAATCATGCAGTGTCGGGAACTACGGAAACGCGCTGCCAACACAACTAACTGGACCTACGATTGGTTGTAGCTACACATTCTCATTGGATTCGATTATATCGTGAAATGGCCTCCTCTTCCGTCAGAAACTAAGATTTTGAGATCCTTCAAAAGGACCAACTTTGACCAAGTCTGTGCATTTCTTCGCTCCCAGCTAAATTTAACTAACCCAGGTAACTCTGCGGATGAAATGGCAGAGAATCTCAGAGAGTTAATCTCCTTAGCTGATATGCTTTTTGTCCCCAGAATTCGTCGCCCACAGACCGCTAAGCGACCACTCCCTCGCCCCATTAGGCGCATTCTAGACGAACGCGCACGCCTCTTTGCTAGATATAAAGCCACAGGCCTTGCCCGTGATGCAGAAGACTTCAGGATCATAAGGAACATATGCAAAGACAAGATTAGGTCCTATCAGAATGCAGTCCAGCGATCTGTACTTGATCGAGCACGGACCAATAAGGCATTTTTCTTTCAGTACATGCGCCGTCTAAGGGGCACAGCTCCGACGCCATTAGCTCTCAAAGATAGTGCCGGATCTCCAATCACTTCCCCTAGCCAAGTAGCCGAGGCATTCAGCTCCTACTTCCGTACAATTTTTAGCTCCTTTCCCATATCATCCCACCCTACTATGCACCCGTTATCTCTGACCACTACCCTTAACCGCGTAACTATTCCCATTGGTGCAGTCGCAAAAGGTTTCCGACGGCTCAACCAATATTGCTCCATGGGTCCTGACCTAATCCATCCCCGTATTCTCAAGGAAGCCGCGGATACATTAGCTGCTCCTTATGCCTCGCTTTTTCAGCGATGTGTTGACGATGGAGTTTTCCCCCGTAACTGGAAAAAAGCAGTGATCGCACCCATCTATAAGAAGGGTAGTAGACACCTTGCTTCTAGTTACAGACCCATAAGCCTCACTAGCATCCCTAGCAAAATTTTTGAGGGAATTCTTAAGAGTGAGATTCTTTCCCATCTTCATAGAAATAAGATCCTCTCCCCGTCCCAACATGGGTTTCTTCCTGGCAGGTCATGCATCACCAATATGCTTACTGTCATGGATAGTCTAACGAAAGCCTATGATGATGGCCAGCTCTCACACGCTGTATTCATCGATTTTGCTAAGGCCTTCGATAAGGTCCCACATGCCCCTCTTCTTTATAAGCTGCAGACGTACGGGATCACAGGCTCCATGTTGGCCATCCTACGTAGCTTTCTTACCGACCGCACCTTTGTGGTTAAAGTCGGGAATGTTTTGTCTCAACCCTCCCCAGTAACAACTGGGGTCCCCCAAGGGTCGGTCTTAGGTCCTCTTGTTTTCCTGATCTATATAAACGATCTACCGACAGCCCTTCCTGCGAACATTGCCATGTACGCAGATGATGTAACCCTCTGGAGTTCAAGCGTTGAAGACCTGCAAATTGCAGTTTATGAAACAAAACGCTGGTCCGAGGATTGGAACCTCCCGGTTAATGATGAAAAATGCGTGAGCATGTCTTTCGGCAGAGAGACTGGTCACACGTTTTCCATTAATGGAGCAGCCACTCTGCCAAGGGTTGACCGACACAAGGTGCTCGGTTTCTGGTTAGATTGTAACTTATCCTTCTCTCATCATCACGAACTTGCGAGCAAGTCTGCCTTTCGAGTTCTAAACATGATTCGAAGGTCCTTCCCGCGCATATTTAAGGATGATTTCCCCATAATTTTCGGCACTTATATCCGACCTCTGCTGGAGTACGGTAGTCAGATAGTGCACTCTGGTCTTGTCCGAGACCGTGAGATCCTAGAAAGAGTTCAGCGGGCCTCCACCAAGGCAGTAAGTGGTCTATCCCATCTACCTTATCCCGTCCGCCTCTCACTCCTCAACCTCTATCCCCTTGACGTAAGACGCGTAAGAGGTGATCTGTTTTTGATGTTTCACCTTTTTGAAACAGGTCAAAGCGATTACTTCTTCTCCGTCTGTCCAGCCTCCTCTCTCCGTGGTCACAGCAGGAAAGTTTTCAAACCGAGGCCACGCACTTCACTAAGGATTAACTTTTTTAGCTATAGGGTTATTACCATGTGGAATGCACTTCCGGAAGATATTGTTCTGTCGCAGGACAAAACTATCTTCAAGAAAAAGCTAGACATCTACCTGGGTCTCTCCCAATAATTCCCTTTGTCAAAAAAAACAAACAAAATAGTTGTCTTTTATCGCATATATGTTCATGAATGCCGCACCCCCACTCAGCTTAAGGCACTGTCCACAGTGTGACACTGAATGAGGTTATATGTATCTTGTTTTCGCTGCCACCCCCGCCCCCCCCGCTTCTTTTTACTCTCGTTTCAGCCCGGTGAATCCGACAGAAGATCAAAGATTTCCTAAAGAACCGGGACAATTGGGCTTAAAGCCTCGAACCCGTGTAGTACTTCAAGACTTCAAGACTACACCAAGTCCTGTGCAAACTGAACTGAACTGAACTGTAGGTCGTTCAGGTGTCCGCGCGCCCGCCCGTTTTGACGGTTTGTTCTGTGATTTAGCAGGTGATGAAGGGGGAGATTAAACAGCCTGCTGTCATAGGGTTGGGAACTGTTACGGCTTCGGATAAACTCGAGAATGGTTTGGCGAATGAAGGTGATGTCCAAAAGGACGTAGACCAGCTGACGCTAGAAGATATACGTGAGCAAATCCGCTACATCGAGAAGGCCGTTACTACAAAGGAGTTAATTTATATTAGTCGTGTTTTGCGCGGCCTTGTGTCTTTACGCCGGAAGCTGAACCACAATGTACTACGCGGTTTGGTTCAGGGCTATTTTCCTAACCCTTCTCCACAAAAGACCTATTTTATGGAGTTCCTACCCGAGGTATGTGTGTAAATTCGTTTGTTTTATACGCTCCACAGGCTATGGATACAGACTGCTCGTCTTCACCGTTTCGACCAAAGCCAGGGAGAAATAACTCGCCGTTGTTACCTGAGGTGGAGGTATACCTCCATTTGCTGTTGTTGATTTTCCTTATCGACGAACATCACCACGAGGAAGTAAGTTTTCTGTTCTCCTTCGTTGGAATTCAATGTGACATAAGTTTATAAACAAGACTAACGTGTTAAAAAGGCTATATATGCTCTTTGGATTGTCTGTTCTCATTCTGACTAGGTAGCTCAAGCCATCAGATGACTAGTGGCAACGCTATTCCGGCTGACACTGTCCCCTCATTAGTTACCACTTTCCCAATCATTATCCATCGTTAAAAGCGATACAACTACTCTTCGACGGTAGAGGATATCTACATACCGAGCGTCAGCGTGGAGTCGTGTTTCCAAGCACTTACAGAGCGTAAATGCATCACAACAATGCCTGCTCGGTCTTTCAGTGATTGCTGGATCTCCCCACTGGTCATAAGTTCCATGCGCATGAAGGCTGTGTCATTCGTAGCTTCAGTTTTTAGTGATTGTCACAACGTTGACAAGCGTCTATGGTAGAACTTTTTATTCCTCTTTTGATTGAAACGGATAGGAATTACTGAATTGGAGTAGATATATGTTTAACTGACACTGAGCAGAAGCTTCACTTGATGGCACGAAGCTCTGTCTTTGGGCCACTGAATATTGGCTAAAGAGGTTGCAGTTTTCTCCAAATAACTTTTATCTTGTCTGGATTTACCACATTTCAAACAAGTTCACTTCGTTTTTCTTTAATTCACGTGAAGTAGATTACAGCATAAGAGTTCACCCCGTAATGAGAAAACACTGTAAGGGTGGGTTGTGGGGAAACAAGATGGCCTTTTGTTGAGTTCGATAAAAAAGAGAAAGAGATGTAGACAAAGCTTCACCCCACACGTGGCTGCAGTATTCAAGTATGGAGCGGATTTGAGCTTTGTATAACAGAAGATAAGCTGGTGTGGAGAAACGTTTGGCACGAGACAGAGAACCCACTGTGCGCGCAGCACGAGAGGCGAGCTGAAATACGAAAGTGGACCAACATAAAGAAGTTTTAGATAAGCCAAGAAGAGAGATAGAATATGTGGAGTGCAGTACAGTTGAATCAAAGGGTAAAAGTAAGGAGAATGAATGATGGTATGGAGAAATTCAGAGAATAGAGGCTTTGGAAGCAATAAATGCAACATGATTGTGGGATTCCCAGAAGGAGATGTGTTCAAGATCGTACTCTAAAAATACACTGATAGCACTGCGGTCACGATCGATGTTGGTGCTGGCATGGCTAGGAGTGCGGTAAGAAGGGGAAGAATGAAGGCTGGTGTCATGGGCGAAGAAATGGGTTGAAAAGAAATAGGGTGGGCGCAAGTACTGAACCTTGAGGAATGCCAGAATTGATAAGAAGTGGTTGAGACAGAACCCATCAGTTTAGACGGAGATGGTTCGCTTACTGAGGAAAATTGATGTCCACCATACAAGAGCGAGAGAGAACCCGAACGTGGGCAGTCTCGCCAGAAGACTTTCGTGCCAAACTCAGTCGAACGCCTTCGGGGTATCGAGCGATACCATGTGTGTTTCTCCGTGGTTGTCGAGCGCAGCCGACTAAAAGTGTGAGACAAGAGCCAGGATATCACCGGTGGAACGGCGAGGTCGGAATCCGTATTAGTGATCATTCAGTAGCTCTTCGCGTTCGAGAAACGCACGCATTTGGACGGGGATGACAGCTTCGAATACTTTTAAAGTAATAGGTGAGGGAATTTGAACGATTGTTATTCGGGTCAGAAAGACCACCACGTTTCCAGGGGCTCAAAAGAGTGGAAAGCTGGAGACAGAAAAGACGACGTGAGAGAGGGGCCAATTCAGGGGCACACATTTTAACGACGACGGGTGGTATATCGTTCGGACCGTGTGGTTTGCATACGTCCAGGGAACGCAGCGCTTGGCGGATCTTCCTAGTGCTAGTATCAGATTAAAGATGGGACACAGAGAGAAGAAAAGGAACCGGAGGAGTAGTATAAGTGGGTAAGACGGAGTTGGAGGCAAACCAAGAAGCAAATAACTCAGCTTTCTCTTGTGGCTCTCAAACAAGATCACCGGAAGAATTACAGATGGGAACGAAATCGAAAGGGTGAGTGCTTCGGCAAGGGACCACAATGTTCGGCTACCGGTGGCACATGAGAGTAAGTATTCGGCTTTCCAACAAACAAAGCGTTCTCTGGATCGCTGTTCCTGGCCTGCGCGAAACGGCGATAAGAGTCGGGAGTGGACGAGCGACACCAGCGGCGAAACGTTGAACGCTTCAAGTGTACAACACGATCACGTGCGTGGCCGAACTACTCAGGGGATTCGGGTTTGCCGGGTTTAGAAAAGTGATGAATAAAAGGTAACATACCTTGAACGACAATGTCAGTGAAGTTAGAAACGGAAACATCTGAGGTGAAGCAGCAATCATTCGAATGATAGGAAGCTAGAAAATCGAGAAAGCCGTCCCAGTTGGTTGAACTGTAGCACAAGAATGTGTCTCGAGGTGGGTGGAGGATCGGGGCGAGTAAAACTGATGGAAAGGAAATAACACGGTCAGGTGTGCCAAGTGCAGAAAGTGCAGAGGTGCATGATAGCAGAGAAGAAACAGAAGTGAGAATAAGACCGAGGGTATGGGCGCGATCGAAGATACGTGAGGAGAGGTCAACCAGTTGGCACAGGTTGTTGATCACGGCGAAATTTTCGGTATCAAAACCGAAGTGTTTGATAAATGAATCGACCAATCTCGATTAGGATGGTGATACGGCAGTTGGGATCAGTAACAAACAAGTGCTCAATGTACGAAGGTAAAAAATCAAAGATCGATGAGTCGCTGCTGTTGGGTGAACGATAAACAACAGAAAAGTAGTGTCATTCACTGAATAATCCCACTTTATTACATATGGAAAACACCAATAATGAATAGACTCGTTTTCGGTGAAATCATCCTCGTCTATCACGGCAAGTCATCATCATCATCATCATCGTACAGCGTCAAACAGTAGGGCAAGCCGCATTGATCACTGCCATTCTCGCCGTGTTGCATGTGGAAATAGAAAGAATTATTATTCAAAATGGATAGGGAGCGGACCTACAGGGGTGGGAAAAGGAAAGAATACCCTAGTAGCCAACACACGGAATACACAGTCTAACTGTACAAACGCACATCGACCAATCATTCTGATTTGATAGAAGGTGAAAACACGATCGCCACTGTTCACGGCTCGCTGATATATCCTTCAGTGTTTCCAGTTAAATGGTAGATAGATCTTTTGGACCCCAACCACGAGGACGTGAGTCACCTACTTTTCCTAAGTTCACTGTACATTTTCTCATTCCTCGTTGCCACGTCATCTGTTGACCTGCACGTGGTTTTTTCCACTCCCCAGGAGGAACAGAAAACAGGACATGGTATGGTAGACGTGTTTGCCATGCGCAACACATGCCCCAACCAACGAGGTCTACTAAGCCGGACACGCTGTGATAGAACGTTCTCTAAATTAGCACCCAATACTCAATTCCTGACTTTAGCATTGCGTACTCGGTCATTCCATTAAAATCTTAACGATACTACACAAACATCGATGATCGAAAACCTCAAAACGACGAATGTTTTTCGCAAGCCGACTCCAAGTCTCGCCATTATACAACAAAACTGAACTCACCGCGGCACAGTACACATGACTTTCCAACTTCAGCGGAATATCAGGTCGGCGCCAAAAGTGTTCCAGTCCAGCGTCACCTCTCGAGCCTTGGATATCCGCGTGCTCACTTCTACTACTGTGCTCTCATCCGTCATCACGCTGCTGCCGGAGTAGGTGAAGCGGTCGACAATTGCTAGCACCTCCCCATCGAGCATCAAGCTCGGAATGGTTGACATCCAGTCTTGCAACATCACTTTACACATTGAAGGTGCAAAACGCATGCCGAATTTAGCTACAGCTCTTGCGAGTCTATCTAGTGCACGTTGCGCGTATTCCATGCATTCAAACAAGCACACAAAGTCGTCCGCGTAATCTAGGTCATATAGCTTTCCACCATTTCCTAGTTCAATGCCCACATCCTGAAGGTTTCGCAAAGTATTCAGCACTTTCTCGTCCACGACGAAGTTGAGCAGGAATGGAAGACATGGGACATTCTTGTCGAACACCACTGGTCGTTTCGAACCGACCGGATAATCCGCCGTAAACTCTAACGCGGCCAGAAGTATGAGAATACAATGATCTCAATAGGTTCACGAACTTCTGGGGCATACCTTTTCGATGAAGAGCAATGAAAAGGGCTGTCCGATCGGCTGAATCGAAGGCACCTTACAAGCCTAAGAAAACCATTATTGTCGGTCGGCGGTGCGTGTGACACGTTTCAAGTCGTCGGCGAAGAGAAAAAATCTGGTCGATGCATCCTCGACCTGGACGGATTCCAGCCCGCTGTTCGCGGGTGTTCCTCTCGCGAGCGGGTGTAAGACGGTGCAGCAGAATCGAGGCTAATACTTCGGTGACTATCGGAATGCAGCTAATCCCTCGATGGTTACCACAGTCATTACGTATTCTATTCTTGAAGATGGGAATAATCAGTGACTCGCTCCCTATTAACGGAATGCGATCCTCGTTCCAAATGTCACGGAGCAAGACAGTGAATGATTTTATCAAAGCATCTCCACCCAGTTTGAAAAGAACTGGGGGAAGTTCGTCGGGACCGGCCGCTTTCCCCCGCCTTAGTAATCGAATGCATAACTTTACCATCACGGCAAGGCTGCACCTTGACGAAGTGTGACGGCTTGCGTGCCTCTACGACCCAAAGTGTAAAGTGATGTTACAAGACTGGATGTCAACCATTCCGAGCTTGATGCTCGATGGGGAGGTGCTAGCAATTGTCGACCGCTTCACCTACTCCGGCAGCAGCGTGATGACGGATGAGAGCACAGTAGTAGAAGTGAGCACGCGGATATCCAAGGCTCGAGAGGTGACGCTGGACTGGAACACTTTTGGCGCCGACCTGATATTCCGCTGAAGTTGGAAAGTCATGTGTACTGTGCCGCGGTGAGTTCAGTTTTGTTGTATAATGGCGAGACTTGGAGTCTGCTTGCGGAAAACATTCGTCGTTTTGAGGTTTTCGATCATCGATGTTTGTGTAGTATTGCTAAGATTTTAGTGGAACATTGAGCACTCGTTTGTTACTGATCCCAACTGCCGTATCACCATCCTAATCGAGATTGGTCGATTCATTTATCAAACCGAAAATTTCGCCGTGATCAACAACCTGTGCCAACTGGTTGACCTCTCCTCACGTATCTTCGATCGCACCCATACCCTCGGTCTTATTCTCACTTCTGTTTCTTCTCTGCTATCAGGCACCTCTGCACTTTCTGCACTTGGCACACCTGACCGTGTTATTTCCTTTCCATCAGTTTTACTCGCCCCGATCCTCCACCCACCTCGAGACACATTCTTGTGCTACAGTTCAACCAACTGGGACGGCTTTCTCGATTTTCTAGCTTCCTATCATTCGAATGATTGCTGCTTCACCTCAGATGTTTCCGTTTCTAACTTCACTGACATTGTCGTTCAAGGTATGTTACCTTTTATTCATCACTTTTCTAAACCCGGCAAACCCGAATCCCCTGAGTAGTTCGGCCACGCACGTGATCGTGTTGTACACTTGAAGCGTTCAACGTTTCGCCGCTGGCGCCACACGAAGCCCATTCTGCTGGTCCTGTTGGTTGGGAGTCGATCTGAACTGGTGACTCAGTCGGCAAGATCAGCGGAAGAATAATTGATCGAAGCGAATGAGCTTCCCCTTAGTCATCCGCTGTCTTGCGGATTGATTCTTGCCAGAACAAAGGGCTTTGTTTGAGAACCCCAACCGTTCTCCTGCTCAGCAGCTCGACACCTCACCCGTACTCGTTCAACATCTCCCATGAGCTGCACGACTACAAAAAATTCCATACTGCATCGGTCGTCGCGCAGGATAATCAGGACCGCTCTACCCATTGCATCGAGCGGGGCGGGTAGTGATAAGCAGGATATTGCTCAGAGTTCCCTCTCTTCTCTTCCACCTTTGTCTTTTGTCCCAAACCACCTCTGTTTGCCCCCTCTGTCCACCTGCGATGTTCCCACTGATAACACGCACGATACTGGCAACGGTTCATTGTCAAATAATGTGAATAACCCTCTGTCTTCTAACTCACATTTTCGCAAGCCTCGTCAGCCTCTAAATCTCGGCTCCTTTAACGTGCGTGCTTTCATGCAAGCCGGTCAGCAGGTGTGCCTAGCGCTCACAATAGATTCTCTGAAGATTGATGTCTGCTGCGTAAGTGAAACGCATATCCAGGATTCGAGCAATGTGATTCAACTAACTGATCCTGGTATCTCATCGAGGTTTCTCCGGTGCACTTCAGGAGACGGAGTAGCTAGAGCTGCAGGTCAACGTGGTGTGGGAATGGTCTTGAGTGACATGGCTAAGACTGCCCTTTCAGACTGGATCCCGGTTAATGGTCGTTTATGTGCTGTAAGACTCGAGGGGTCAGTTGGTGTTTGAAAAGATAGCTGTGTTAAGCGCAATCTGTTTGCAGTCTCGGTATGCGCTCCAACAGACTGCAGCTCTGACATGCAGAAGGATGAATTCTATAATGAACTCACCACTCGTTCGCATGAGCAAAGGCTCCGACATTGTAGTGCTAGCAGATGATTTTAATACACAAGTCGACAAACTAAGTGCGTCTTAAGCTTCTGTGTAGGTGGGATTAATCCCGACGGCGTCTAAGCTGCTAGTGTCTGTCACGCTTCGCGGGTGTTACATTACGCGTGATGATCAAACTCGCGAGAAACAGACTGGGTTTCGTGCCGGTCGTGGATGCATCAATCAAATTTTCATCCTCCGACAGCTGTTCGACCACCGTTATGCCTTCCAGAGGCCAACAATCGTAGTGTTTCTAGACATTCGCGCGGCCTTCGACTCTGTCGATAGGTCTGCACTATGACACTGTTTTTTAAGAAATGATGTACCTGAGAAGTGTGCCGACCCTCAAAGAGTTGTGTGGTCATACCTCAGGTCGGGTTGGGGCTTATGGCCAGCTCTCACCACCCAACTTTGAGCACTCTCCAATGGAGTACGAAAAGATAGCCATGTATCCCTTTTTCTTTTCAACTTTGCTATAAAGGATTTCTTACAGAACGCTTTATCTGGTCCTTCAAACGGTGGGGTTAAACCCTTCCCAGGGAACAGTTTTTGACTTACAGTATGCCGATAACATCGTTTTGTTGAGCGACAATGCACAGGCAATTCAACACGCATTGAACCGCCTGGCGATTGAGGTGTCCCGATATGATCTATACTTTGCGCCTTCAACGTGCAAGGTACTTCTTCAAGATTGGCAAAAGCCTGTGCCTGCACTCACCCTTAGTGATGGCCGTTTAAATGTGGCTAATAGGCCTAAGTACCACGGGAGCTTGATCACAGCTGCTGGTGGTGTTGGGGAGGAGATCACATTACGAATTTCGAGAGTCGGAGCAGCTTTCTCGAACCTGCGTCATCTGTGGCGCCGCCATGACATGAGGCTTTCCATCAAGGGAAGGGTGTACAGTGCCACGGTTCGCAGCGTTCCTCACGGTTGTGAGACCTGGCCCCTCGGCGTTGAAGATGCTCGAAGGCTTTCTGTATTCAACCACCGGTATCCGAAGCATTTATCTCAACTGGTGGGATTATCGGGTGGGCAATGACGGGGTTCGTCCTTGTGTGTTTGTTGCTGATAGTCGTCGTCTGACCGACACAGTCACTCTACACCACCGGTGTCTCGGGCACGTTTTGCGTATGTCTGTCCGCCGTTTTTGAAAGTGCTGGACAAGGCTGGAAGAAGCGGCGCGGTGGTCAGGCTATAACTTGGCGCAGGGGCAGAAGAAATCAGCTTCGGCCCTGACTTCAGTTAGTGCCTCCCGCCTTCCTGGTTTGGGCCCAAGAGATGAGAATTGCCGTTAGACGTTGAGACATATAACTCGGAACCGAATCCAGTGGTACGAATGCGGTGTGGCCTGTCTATAGATTTGCCGTTTCCCACAAACAGTTGAAAAACAGACGGAAAAGATTCACAAAATTTCAAAAAAATGTTTTTACTTGTTATAATGTTTGTGTTGACTCCTAATCCTCCCCCCTCCCCGACTTTGTAATTTTTCTGTTTTTGCTGCGCTGGCACCATGCTTGTTCTCAAGTCTTTGTAATTATATATATATATATATATATATATATATATATATATATATATATATATATGTAATATAGCTGACAAACGTGGACCGAATTGAGCAGCATTCATGGGTCATTCTATCCGACATCATGGCCGATGAGATGCCGCAGAATGCCGGGTGACGCAGTTTCGTTGCTCGAGATGTCCGATTGTAATGATAAACTAGCCTCGAGTTTGTCTTTTCGCTCCATCCAGGCATTTGATCCGAACGGGTATCGTTCCTCAGCATTAGAAACCAAACCGCCAGCGATGCTTAGTGGTGTATGCTATGCAGGTCATCATCACCGAAGTGGGTTGTTGTATGTGCCTTGGTTTCTTCCTCCATTCGGCAATGCATGCATTTGTTGTTTTTTGTTGACATTGTCATGTTTGATGATTAAATCACCAACTGATGATGTCACCTTGACTGGCGCTGAAACGCTTGCAACCTAAACGTCAAGCCCGTTGATCAGAAGCCGTGGAACAACACCAACCTGAGCTACAGTTAACATCAGTTTTCAAAAGCACCGAGAATATGCAAGTGTTGTTTTGTTCGTGCATAATTTTTGGTACTCTAACTTTTTCAACTTTTTCAAAAGTCATAGGCTGCGGAATTGGTGCATTCCTATCAGTGATTTTGTATCTTATCCCTTCCTGTCTACCCAACAATAGCCTCTTAGTATCTTTGGCTCCGGCACGTATTTGTCGCAAATGTTTTATGCATTAATCTTCCGTCTTGTCAAATACACATAAACGTTACTTCAAAAGCGCATCTCACTGTTCCATTTCTATCCGTATTTACTGTTACTCACGGACATATCATGCAACCGTTTAATTGTTGTACTGCTTGGTAAATCTCTTAATCCCAAGGCTGCAAAGTGTTCAAACCTCCTGATGGAACGCCTAAACTTGACGAATAGGCGAACAATGGCGTTGCTTGCGAGTCGTTGCTATTATTATCATAGCAGAAGCTATGAATTGGTGGGTCGTTTGGAAGCGGTGCGACCATTCTTTCACGCCCGTCTTTGCACTGCCACTTTACGTTCGGTAAGTTTGACTTTCATGATAGTGAAGAAATTTTCGTTAATAAATGACAGTCAGATAATATTATTCAGAAACGTTGAGTAAATGTACGGCAGGAGAAATACCTTTTGCCTTTTTTCAGGGTTTCTCTCACTGGAGGTAAATCATCCGAACAGGTTACTGATTGGTAAAGGCGAACGATTTCTGGTTGTAAGCAGTAGTCTCAGGATCGAGGATAAATTCGGTGTCAAAAAGTCGATGCGCCTTGTATGTAAAACGAAGTTTGTTAGGTCCATATCACAGCGTTTCAAGGCGAATTTGCACCGAGGAAGATTACTCGCAGGGACTGAGGTGACAGCCAATCTTAATTCTTTTTCATCACGACGTGAAAATGTTTTGATTTGTTGTGGTGGCTTGTATGCCTGTGCGACCCAGATAGCTATACATAATAGCCTAATTGAGCCGAAGATGCCATCATGCTTGGCAGATCGATGATTAGAGGCCAGAAAAAGTTCATTCTATCCACGCCAGTTGATGGGGTACATCTAGTTCCATTCATTATGGGCCTGGAGAGGGCATTCCAGCGAATAAACACAAGGGTACAATGCGGTAGTTCATCTCAAACTTTTTAACAAAGAAAAATAATCTTGCGGCAGCAGTTGAGTAGTCGTTAGGACCTTGATGGCCAAGTAGCAAAAGGCTCCATCACCCCTGTGGTAAAAGGTTTAAACCTTGTTCCATCAGTTTGTTGTCCTCCAGCTCGTTATCAAGTCTGTCACAATAGGGCTTTATTTGGTTCTCCACTCCAGGCTTCATGGTATTGGTTAGCAGTTTTCCTGGGTAGTACACTAGAATATCGTGCTCAGTGATCACAAATTTTGTCCGGCTCATTATATTGGTCAGAAATGGAATGTGTAGATCGTTCAATAAATCCCAGTGATTATTTCAGGTACTGAGACGGATTGGCGCCCCACTCTTACCAGCACATACAAGCCCTACAGCTCAAATTCCTCACCCACCTGTGTGATGAGAACCTTCCGTTGTCACATTTTTATGCTGATTGCGATTATGAAAGCTATTTTTCATCCTCTAGCATACCCTCAAATCTTCTTTGTCTCTTAATCACAGAACTACGACACACAAGCCGTCTTGATTAATCTTCTACTCCGAAACTACTTGCATTATCAACTTCACGAGCAAGCGTCGAAACTCATAAGCCGGGTCGTTTTCCCGGAAAGCGCGCCAAACAACGAATGGGCCCGATATCTCTATTATTTTGGTGAGTTTTTCCAGGGCGACCTTAGTTTTCAACAACCGTCCTTAGCACTTGGAGTTACAGGTTTCCTGCAGCGCACAGTTTTATTTTTCATCTAAATTTCCTACGTTCACTGTTCAATAAACCAATAAAACACGGAATTCCGTATTCCGGTGGACTTGTATTTCCTTGCTCGCTGTGGGCGAATTTGAGGAAAGTCTGCATAAACAAAATCCCATTGTTCAAGAGTAGTACAACTTGGACCTGTGATTTGGAATGAAAGCGGTTCGCTTATGTATCATGACAATAATGGTCTTAACTATGATTCTAAACAGCGCGCTGGTTGATTGTGATTAACGACGATCGCCTTCTTAAATTGACGCTCAAGTTTGAGTCCATCGGATGGGCTGTACCTACTAAATACAAGGCTGTTACGACGAGACTGCACATTGAAGTAGTGCAGTGGTTTTCTTGCCTTCACGACACAGTTATATAGGATAGCTTCCAACAAATGACGACGAACCTCGTCAATACCCACAAGATGTACTCACCAAACGAAAGCAATACAACAGAGACATCGGTTGTCAAACACGGAAAGCCGTCGAGCATTTACAACGAGGCTTGTGTACCTCCACGACATGAGGCGTTACGCAGGATGGCTTCCTTAAGCCGAAGGTACAATCATTCCTGACAGTAGAGGTCAGTTGAAGTTCATTCTCTCCAAGGAAGTTGATAAGCTACGCCCGACTCCATCCATTATGCCCCCGGAGAGGACACTCCAGCGAAGAAATACAGAAGCAGAATCAGTTTACCAGTCAGAAAACCTCCAATAGATGGACGTAGGAATGGGTTTGTCTGGGATTTCTCCGGAGGTTGGGGGAAGTCATCACACTGTTGAGTAACTATCGCCCTCAGCCCAAAGGATGGTGCCCTATCCAAGTTCAGTTTGCTCCATTGGGTGCGTGGGGCTAAGGACTGAACTCGAAAAGCGAGTGGATAATGATGCACCAGCGAGGACAAGACTTGATAGGATCAGCTTTCAGGTCTCACGTGACAAACCAGGAAAGGTTTCTTCCTGGGTGCTTCGGTCAGGTTCCCTTGCTGGGCTGGCGCTCCAATGCCTTGTGGGTCAGAGACCCTGGTTAGGATTCCCAAGGGAAAACTCCTTTGACGGGGTGAGCAGCCGCGAAGTGTGATCCGCTCGGAAACCTTCAGCATCCTTCCTATCAAGGCCCCTACCAATTTTCGGGTTCTTGCTTCACCCTTTGGTGTCTAGTAATCGTGGTCAGATTGGCGTTCGTATCGCTTTCGTATACCACATGCTTGCGCATGAGTGAAGTAAAAGGAGTATACTTGATAGCCTTAAAAGCCCATTACACTATTCGGGATGACCAGTAACCAGACCCTGCGACTCTGGGTAGAAAGCCACATAAGGTCCCGATAGGTCAGATGTAGTAACAAGCCGGACGTCACTAGATTTCTTTGTGCACGATTTCTGAGTGCGCAGTACTTAACTGGATTCTAGTCAACAGTCGCTTATGTACAGTTTATTGAACGGTCCTGTACGTGCCAATGGTAGCAGGCCGAATCGTCAGTGCTTGTTCGTCACGTCTGTGTGTGTGTCCACTTACTGCGATTCATCTAAAAGCAAAGGTAAATTCTATCGGGGTTTGTCTCAACTACTTCGAAGCGTGTGTTCAACGTACATTGTAGTCATTTATCAGAATTTTAACGCCTAAGTAGGCAGTTGGAGGGGTTTCAAAAGGTACTTAGGACATCCGTTTGCTATCCCAGCCGATCGCACTGGCTGTGGCGTTTGTCTCATCCAGCTGTACTTTGACCACAGGTTGTTTCCAGCAAGTGCGAACCTATGTCATAATAAGTGCTATATATATATATATATATATATATATATATATATATATATATATATATATATATATATATGAACAAAGTCCCCGGGGAGCAATTTAGTCATCAAGACGTCCACGGTAGCCTCAACATAACTCCCACCTTTTCGTTTTTAATGACGCAGCATAAATGAGTTTCATCCCATGACTTGTTGCAAAATGTCGATACCCCTTCCTAAATGAAATCGCATATCAGGTTTGTATCTGGCACATTTATATTTTAGGTTGGTTGAAGGCAATACAGTTGGATTATTCAGCTGCTCACGACCATTTGGTATCAGCTCTTCGGAAAGCACCACAGAATGCGGCCATCGGCTTCAAACAAGCCCTTCATAAACTGAATACTGTCGTCGAACTACTCCTTGGCGATCAACCTGATCGTTCAATATTTAGGCAGGCCAATTTTAAAGTTGCTCTCCAACCATACTTCCAACTCACACAAGCTATACACGCGGGAGATTTGGGACGTTTCAACGAAGTGCTGCGAGTACACGGTGCACAGTTTTCTGCTGACAAGACGTACACGTTGATTCTCCGTTTGCGCCATAATGTGATCAAGACGGGGGTGCGCCGTATATCTCTGAGTTATTCTCGGATCTCCCTGGCTAGCATCGCCGAAAAGCTTCAGTTAGACAGCACTGAAGACGCGGAATACATAGTGGCAAAAGTGAGTTTCTCACAATAGTTTCCTGCCTTCGTAATTTTGCCGCAAATGACTATTTTGTCCTTATTGTATTCGCTTGCTCATTATTAGTACATGTGAGAGAAATGTGTTTGGAGATATTTTATTTTCAGTAGAATGCGTGATAAGGTTTTTGGTGGTCACATCCTTCGTCGTTATTGTGCACCGCTCGGTAAAAAAAAACAATCCAGATGCATACCCGTGAGCCACCTTAGTAATAGATATATTTTGCGCGTTTATCTCGTCGTAGTATTCGGTGGTTTGAATACAACGCCGGAATGAGTTATCAGTTCTTTATATCGAAGAATAATGTACCATCACAAATGGACTTCCGGATATGGTGTTATGGTTTGCGTACTTCGATGACTCTGGGTGAGAACGTATGACCGGAGAGAATAGCTGTATGCTACTGAACACATTTCCTGGTCTCCGATTGGGGATTGCAGTGCTACCCGTAGAGCGTACTCCCAAAGAGCGGTCACCCCTCCATGCGAACGTTGTTCCGGTCCCCACTGACTTGACCATTTAAACCCCTCACGAGCGAACATAGCCATCGGATCGCATGCCTACACATCGGTGGAAACGTCACTTGATCATATGCTAAAGAAAGCTCACAGGCCATTCTGTTGTAACAAGTGTCAAGTACTGCACTTGGGAATGTGACCACCGTAAGCCCTTCAGGTAGTTCACCGAAGATCATGGGAATCATTTTACAGCGTCGGTGACTATTCAGGAAATCCGATTATACCGTGTGTTGCTGTACACGCTTGATTGTCTGCGACAGCCCTTGACACGAGGCGGTGGCTATGGCAAATGTACTTTTAGCGGTAGTGAGACCCGCAAGCACCCATGATGAGGCCGTCAATGAGCAATACATTTTTGATCGTTGGCGATAAACAAAAGGTTACTAATTTGCACAGTTACGGAGTTCCTGCAAAAAGCATTTCATCCCGATTCCGTAAACAAGAATGCAGGTCCACAAAATTGTGACGAATGAGGCCAGCATAGAAACTGGTTGCGATTGACGAACTTTAAGTCAGCGGAAAATCTTGCCTCCTCTTCTCGGTTGCTTTAATGACGCCAACAGCGCCTGTGTATAAATCATCATCACGACCATGATCATGATTATTGTCACCATCGTATGGTATTCAACAGCAAAGCAAGTACCACTGTCACCGCCTTTCTCACCGTGTTGCATGTGGAAATAGAAAGAATTATTATTCAAAATGGATAGGGAGCGGACCTACAGGGGTGGGAAAAGGAAAGAATACCCTAGTAGCCAACACACGGAATACACAGTCTAACTGTACAAACGCACATCGACCAATCATTCTGATTTGATAGAAGGTGAAAACACGATCGCCACTGTTCACGGCTCGCTGATATATCCTTCAGTGTTTCCAGTTAAATGGTAGATAGATCTTTTGGACCCCAACCACGAGGACGTGAGTCACCTACTTTTCCTAAGTTCACTGTACATTTTCTCATTCCTCGTTGCCACGTCATCTGTTGACCTGCACGTGGTTTTTTCCACTCCCCAGGAGGAACAGAAAACAGGACATGGTATGGTAGACGTGTTTGCCATGCGCAACACATGCCCCAACCAACGAGGTCTACTAAGCCGGACACGCTGTGATAGAACGTTCTCTAAATTAGCACCCAATACTCAATTCCTGACTTTAGCATTGCGTACTCGGTCATTCCATTAAAATCTTAACGATACTACACAAACATCGATGATCGAAAACCTCAAAACGACGAATGTTTTCCGCAAGCAGACTCCAAGTCTCGCCATTATACAACAAAACTGAACTCACCGCGGCACAGTACACATGACTTTCCAACTTCAGCGGAATATCAGGTCGGCGCCAAAAGTGTTCCAGTCCAGCGTCACCTCTCGAGCCTTGGATATCCGCGTGCTCACTTCTACTACTGTGCTCTCATCCGTCATCACGCTGCTGCCGGAGTAGGTGAAGCGGTCGACAATTGCTAGCACCTCCCCATCGAGCATCAAGCTCGGAATGGTTGACATCCAGTCTTGCAACATCACTTTACACATTGAAGGTGCAAAACGCATGCCGAATTTAGCTACAGCTCTTGCGAGTCTATCTAGTGCACGTTGCGCGTATTCCATGCATTCAAACAAGCACACAAAGTCGTCCGCGTAATCTAGGTCATATAGCTTTCCACCATTTCCTAGTTCAATGCCCACATCCTGAAGGTTTCGCAAAGTATTCAGCACTTTCTCGTCCACGACGAAGTTGAGCAGGAATGGAAGACATGGGACATTCTTGTCGAACACCGCTGGTCGTTTCGAATGGACGGAATAGTTCACCGTAAACCGCCCTTCAAGTCTAAGAAAACCATCATTGTTGGTCGACGGTGTGTAGCGCGCCATAGTGTTAGCTCGAGGCTATTGTACAGTGAGGCCTCAGAAGTTTGAAATTTAGAGGTATCAGATTTATTGCAACGGTTCTTCGTCTTTGACGAATATAAACTGAAAAGGTTTGATAGGTTTCGTCTTCTTTCTAAAGCCACTCCCGGACGCACCTCAGCTGTACGGCGGCGTTCAAAAGTTTAAGGAGGGAGACAACAAAGCAGGGAACTGGTAACATTAGATTCCTATCCGGTAAAATGCATTGAAACTGAAAGTTTTTCTCATATCTTGAAACGCAATGGCATCAATAATCTCAGTGCGAGGGTACGGTGTAACGTATCATTCGATGGACGGCCTATTCCCTCCAGCAAACAACACGTCATGACTTGTGCAAAATCCATGCCAGTGCTTGATACAGCCGATTCGTGAACGATTGGACGTCGGATCGATCAAAGAAGAAAGGATTCCCAGGATTCTCAGTTCCCAAACTACATTTTCCATTCCTCATTTTCATCTAAAGCTGGCGTCACTGCCTACACCCACCAGTCGGTTGCTACCTTCCGCATCCCACACTTGGACTTCGCCAAGGGTGTGTTCCAGCTGATGTGGCTGAAGCTCCGGTTTCCTCATTTTTATCATGACTTTTGTTCTGTTTATCGCTGTCATCAGTAGCGATCACTCAAGTTTGATTTATTGACCTCTGGCATGAGACCCCAGTTGCCAAGTTACCATTCTTGGTGACTTTACTGTCCACAACAAGAACTAACCTTTACACTCTTTTGTCACTGCGGTCGTGGGACGCGAAGCCGAAGCCTTCGCCTTGGTCAACGATCTAAGTCAACTCATTGACTTCCCCACACGCATTTCCGATCAAGCTGGTGACCGTGCACATACTCTCGATCTTCTCACTTCCTTTCGCTCCTTATTCTCTGGTATTGCTTCCCTCCCTTCACTTGACTCATCGGACCACTGTTTTATCTCCACCACTTTTTCTCGCCCAATGCCTGTATGCAACTCTAGACGCACCTTTTGGCGTTCCGATTCAGCAGACTGCTGATTTCCGTGATTTCCCGGCTTGTTTTCCCTGGGATGACTGTTGCTTCACTTCTGATGTTTCTTTCGTTCCAGACATCACCGAGACTGTTCTCCAAGCCATGCTTCTTTTTGTTCCACATGTTTCCGAACCCGGCAAACTACGTTCTGAGTAGTTTACTCTCGCCTGCAGTCGTGCTGTGCGCCTAAAGAACCTAACATTCAGACGATGATGCCCTCCCGCTATTCCCCAATCAAGTAACCTCTTCGTGAAGGCCATGAACAAATGCTCGCTTTTTATTCAGAAAACCGAAGCTGAGAGTCTGGCTACTTCCGCCACCGGAAACCAATCATTTTGGACTCTTGCCAAATTCGTTCCCCGTCTTTTTTGACCTTCCAATTTGTCCCGCATCTCCAACTCCGGTTTTTTAGTCTGTGAACCCCGCGAGAAAGCCGAAGCTTTTGCTTCCCGGTTTCTTTCGAATTCAACGTCACCCAACTGTTCAGTTCTTCCGTCTCCAAACACCTGGTTGTCGCGCCTTTATTCCTTTTATCACAGCTAGGAAGTTTCGCCAGACCTTACAATCACCCGACCAAAATAAAACACCTGGTCCGGATGGTATTCTGCCAATTGTCCTGAGAATGTGTGCTCTAGAGTCAGCACCAACTGTACGTAATTTTTGCATTCCTGTCCAATCTGGTACGTTTCACACACCATGGAAAGAACTCGTAATTTTTTTTGTTTTCAAACAGCGACTCATACGTCCCGAACAACTATCATCCTGTTTGGCTACCTTCTGTCATTTCAAAAGCAACGGAGTCCCCTCTCTTTTATTCAACCTTTGTCTTTTATCCCAAACCACCTCTGTTTGCCCCCTTTGTCCACCTGCGATGTTCCCACTGATAACACGCACGATACTGGCAACGGTTTATTGTCAAATAATGTGAATAACCCTCTGTCTTCTAACTCACATTTTCGCAAGCCTCGTCAGCCTCTAAATCTCGGCTCCTTTAACGTGCGTGCTTTCATGCAAGCCGGTCAGCAGGTGTGCCTAGCGCTCACAATAGATTCTCTGAAGATTGATGTCTGCTGCGTAAGTGAAACGCATATCCAGGATTCGAGCAATGTGATTCAACTAACTGATCCTGGTATCTCATCGAGGTTTCTCCGGTGCACTTCAGGAGACGGAGTAGCTAGAGCTGCAGGTCAACGTGGTGTGGGAATGGTCTTGAGTGACATGGCTAAGACTGCCCTTTCAGACTGGATCCCGGTTAATGGTCGTTTATGTGCTGTAAGACTCGAGGGGTCAGTTGGTGTTTGAAAAGATAGCTGTGTTAAGCGCAATCTGTTTGCAGTCTCGGTATGCGCTCCAACAGACTGCAGCTCTGACATGCAGAAGGATGAATTCTATAATGAACTCACCACTCGTTCGCATGAGCAAAGGCTCCGACATTGTAGTGCTAGCAGATGATTTTAATACACAAGTCGACAAACTTGTCTATGTGGGCGTTGAGCCTTCTCGCTCAGCGCACAGATAACGGGGATAGGCTTCTATAGTTTTGTGCAGACGATCGGTTATTCCTGTCAAGTACACATTTCAGATTCAGCTCGCGTCGCACGGCGACACGGCCCTCTAATGCTACAGGTACTCTGAACCAGGTCATTCGTATCGCAATAAGCTACTATTGGCCCAGTTCCGTTCAGGACTGTAGATTCTGCTGCTTCACGTGCGTAGAGTCAGACCATACATTAGTTTTATTGCGATTTGCACTGCAACTCCATCGTCATCGACGCGAACTCGTTAACTGTGCAACGTTTGTGTGATCCAGAAATCCGCACCCATTATGAACAGAAATTAGCACATGAGCTAGGGTCTACAACGAACAATAAGGTAGATAAGCATTGGGCCCATATCCAGCAGGCAATGCACGTGGCAGCAGGTTTCGTCTGTGGTCCTAGATCTGATGTTCACCAAAGACACTGGACTTCTCAAGAGTCAATCAGTCTAATTGAGCTAAAACGTCAGCTCTTGACCTGTAAGTAGATGAATAAGATGCAGAGAAATCCACAAAAGAGAGTTACGAAAAGCCTTAAGAAGGAACGCGAAAATTGGTGGGTCAATGTAGCCGAAGAAATGGAAATAGCAGCCTCTTCAGGAAACAGTCGAAGACTGTTCAAACTTATTCGTGACACCGGTGGATGGTGAACCCCGGTTAGTGAGACGATATGCGGTAGAAATGGAGAGCCTATTCATGGCAAAGAGTAAAAGCTAGGCTGTTGGGCCGAATACTTCAAGGGGCAGTTTAAGTGACCGCGCGCTACTGTAGTTACTCCTGTGTCAACAACTGCGATTCCTTGGGGAGTATCACTTGAGCTCCCATCGGAAGTAGAAGTGGAATCGTGCATTCGATTACTAAAGCGGGGGAAAGCTGTCGGTCCTGACGAACTCCCTCCAGTTCTTTTCAAAATGGGTGGTGTTGCGTTGATAAAATCATTTGATCACCTTGATCCGTGACGTTTGGAAGGAGAAACGTATGCCACTATAATGGGATGAGTCATTGGTTCTGCGGATTTGGAAGAAGGGAATGCGCAGTGACTGCAGAAACCATCGTGGGATAAGCTTCATTCGAATACTCACCAAGGTATTAGTTTCGATTTTGCTGCTTCGTCTGACACTGGCTCGAGAGACCAATGCCCGCGAACAACAGGCTGGATTCCGCCCGGGTCGAAGATGCATCTACCAGATTTTCACCCTCGTCAGTTACTTGAGGCGCGTCATACGCACCGTCGACCAACAATGATGGTTTTCTTAGACTTGAAAGGGCGCCTTCGATTCAGTTGACCAGACAGTGCTATCCAGTCCTCTTTACCAATAACGTATGCCACCGAAGTTCGTGAATCTACTGAGGTCATTGTACTCTCATATTTCCGGTCGCGTAAGGGTTTACAGTGAACTGTTCCCTCCATTTGAAACGACCAGCGGTGTTCGACAAGAATGTCCCATGTCTTCCATTCCTGCTCAACTTCGTCGTGGACGAGAAAGTGCTGAATACTTTGCGAAACCTTCAGGATGTGGGCATTGAACTAGGAAATGGTGGAAAGCTATATGACCTAGATTACGCGGACGACTTTGTGTGCTTGTTTGAATGCATGGAATACGCGCAACGTGCACTAGATAGACTCGCAAGAGCTGTAGCTAAATTCGGCATGCGTTTTGCACCTTCAATGTGTAAAGTGATGTTGCAAGACTGGATGTCAACCATTCCGAGCTTGATGCTCGATGGGGAGGTGCTAGCAATTGTCGACCGCTTCACCTACTCCGGCAGCAGCGTGATGACGGATGAGAGCACAGTAGTAGAAGTGAGCACGCGGATATCCAAGGCTCGAGAGGTGACGCTGGACTGGAACACTTTTGGCGCCGACCTGATATTCCGCTGAAGTTGGAAAGTCATGTGTACTGTGCCGCGGTGAGTTCAGTTTTGTTGTATAATGGCGAGACTTGGAGTCTGCTTGCGGAAAACATTCGTCGTTTTGAGGTTTTCGATCATCGATGTTTGTGTAGTATCGTTAAGATTTTAATGGAATGACCGAGTACGCAATGCTAAAGTCAGGAATTGAGTATTGGGTGCTAATTTAGAGAACGTTCTATCACAGCGTGTCCGGCTTAGTAGACCTCGTTGGTTGGGGCATGTGTTGCGCATGGCAAACACGTCTACCATACCATGTCCTGTTTTCTGTTCCTCCTGGGGAGTGGAAAAAACCACGTGCAGGTCAACAGATGACGTGGCAACGAGGAATGAGAAAATGTACAGTGAACTTAGGAAAAGTAGGTGACTCACGTCCTCTTGGTTGGGGTCCAAAAGATCTATCTACCATTTAACTGGAAACACTGAAGGATATATCAGCGAGCCGTGAACAGTGGCGATCGTGTTTTCACCTTCTATCAAATCAGAATGATTGGTCGATGTGCGTTTGTACAGTTAGACTGTGTATTCCGTGTGTTGGCTACTAGGGTATTCTTTCCTTTTCCCACCCCTGTAGGTCCGCTCCCTATCCATTTTGAATAATAATTCTTTCTATTTCCACATGCAACACGGTGAGAAAGGCGGTGACAGTGGTACTTGCTTTGCTGTTGAATACCATACGATGGTGACAATAATCATGATCATGGTCGTGATGATGATTTATACACAGGCGCTGTTGGCGTCATTAAAGCAACCGAGAAGAGGAGGCAAGATTTTCCGCTGACTTAAAGTTCGTCAATCGCAACCAGTTTCTATGCTGGCCTCATTCGTCACAATTTTGTGGACCTGCATTCTTGTTTACGGAATCGGGATGAAATGCTTTTTGCAGGAACTCCGTAACTGTGCAAATTAGTAACCTTTTGTTTATCGCCAACGATCAAAAATGTATTGCTCATTGACGGCCTCATCATGGGTGCTTGCGGGTCTCACTACCGCTAAAAGTACATTTGCCATAGCCACCGCCTCGTGTCAAGGGCTGTCGCAGACAATCAAGCGTGTACAGCAACACACGGTATAATCGGATTTCCTGAATAGTCACCGACGCTGTAAAATGATTCCCATGATCTTCGGTGAACTACCTGAAGGGCTTACGGTGGTCACATTCCCAAGTGCAGTACTTGACACTTGTTACAACAGAATGGCCTGTGAGCTTTCTTTAGCATATGATCAAGTGACGTTTCCACCGATGTGTAGGCATGCGATCCGATGGCTATGTTCGCTCGTGAGGGGTTTAAATGGTCAAGTCAGTGGGGACCGGAACAACGTTCGCATGGAGGGGTGACCGCTCTTTGGGAGTACGCTCTACGGGTAGCACTGCAATCCCCAATCGGAGACCAGGAAATGTGTTCAGTAGCATACAGCTATTCTCTCCGGTCATACGTTCTCACCCAGAGTCATCGAAGTACGCAAACCATAACACCATATCCGGAAGTCCATTTGTGATGGTACATTATTCTTCGATATAAAGAACTGATAACTCATTCCGGCGTTGTATTCAAACCACCGAATACTACGACGAGATAAACGCGCAAAATATATCTATTACTAAGGTGGCTCACGGGTATGCATCTGGATTGTTTTTTTTTACCGAGCGGTGCACAATAACGACGAAGGATGTGACCACCAAAAACCTTATCACGCATTCTACTGAAAATAAAATATCTTCAAACACATTTCTCTCACATGTACTAATAATGAGCAAGCGAATTAGATCACCTTAACGCTGCTTTGATCTTCGCTGTGGCTGTCCACCTTTGTATCCTCCATGTGTTGATACAAACTTTAAAGTTGTTAGCTTCTGCTCGTTAAAATTTGTCTGAAGTCCAAAGCTTCGTCTTCTACATCCCCTAATGGCCCCCTGCCATACTCCGCCATGGCTCTATTTTGTTTGCAGAACTCATGGCAGTTTTGTGGTGCGAATCTATATCAAACTGGTAAATGTCCTAATTTTTGTCGGCCAGTCACAATTTTTACAATTCCTGTTGCCTCGACACAATCGGCATTGAAAAACGTACTCGTCAAATTGCTTTAACAGCAGCAGGACTAAGAATTGCTGAGAGAGTTATAATTAGTCGTCCTCAAACCCAATTGGGTGTACCTGCCAACCTTTTTCAGTTTTCCTGCGAATTCCAAAAAATCCGCTCCCGATGGTATAGCTTTCTTGTAACTAATTCCTCATATCTCGCATATAAAGCTTGTCAATATATATATATATATATATATATATATATATATATATATATATATATATATATATATATATAATTTATATAGTCCCTCCCGTAATATGTATCGTAATGAGTAATTGTCATCTATTCCGTGATGACCCGTATGCAACTTAATGTCTGTTGAAGCGTGCATCTTTCTTTTTCACAAGGCCATTCGTGACGGTGTAATCGATGCCATTATTAACCACGAACAAGGTCATGTCACTACAAAGGAAACTCTGGATCTGTACTCCACACGTGAGCCATTTGATCAGTTTCATCAGCGCATCCGATTCTGTCTCGGTGTCCATAACCAGGCAGTTAAAGCAATGCGATATCCGCCGAAGCAATACAACAAAGACATCGAGTCAGCTGAAGTAAGCTTTAATGTGATCTTCCGGTCAAGCAGGAAATTATTTTATGATTAGTGCAATATTTATTTTCCTGCTCGTTCAGTTGCGTCAGGTGAACTGCATTGAGATATCTGTTGTGAATAATGGTTCTCTACCATACCAGTTTATTGGAGGAGCTTTCTTTTTGTTTTGTTTCTCACAGGAACGAAGAGAGCGAGAGCAGCAAGAGTTGGAAAGCGCCAAGGAACTTTCTGAAGAAGATTTCGATGGTTTTCCTTAGTTGCATTCTCTGGTTGTTTGGATGGACTTTGAACAATACATTCAAGCATTTTGCACGAATTCTACGTAAATGTGGTGAATTTTTCATTGAAACAAACAAACCGCCTTCAACTATCGATTGGGTGTGCACAGTACTATTCAGCTTCCCGTGTTCCATAGTCGACGGTGTTCATGCGTTTCGGTTGTCTTACTTGTAAATCTGATACCACATTTATCGGCGGATGTTATCACATTTGAAGTTTACCGCTTAACCATTATGCTCCATCTCACCACCACACAGCGGGTTTTGAATTAGTATCTTTGTGCATTTTATTGATTGCTCAGTCTGCAAACAGAAAAATCCGGGTCCGTGTCATACAACGGCATTTTTGTTAGCCAGTTTTCCATATTAGGGATAAAAAATACTCTATGGATGATTGACGGCGTGGTTTCCTACCAATACGTCAGTCATGTTGAAGACGTTAGACAACACCTGTTCCACTGTGAAGGCCTAATCTTTATGCACGTATATGCATTCTCGCAATCACATTTGATCCGGTGTTGCGCGAATGTTTTACGTATTTTTCGAGCGTGATTTCTTCAGCGGCCTAAATGGAAATTGAGGTGCCACCAAGAACCGGATTCGTATGGACAACCAGTAAGATGCAATATAGAACAACTTCAGTAATTCTTCCCATGCTCAACACATGGTAGACTGCGTGCCGCTCACCGCACTCGAGGTTTGCCATTTGTGTGAAGTCTAACAATAATAATTTATTTTGTTGTATTCCAGTTGGAGTAACACTGATGATAAGCCAGACACTCCGCATCATCCCGCCGATGTACATATCTGTTTTGTTCTCACTAGGATGGAGTTGCTTAACTTGGAATTTTCTAAAATAAAGTAAAAATATTCTAGAACTGAAGAGGTTTCAGAATAGGACAACCATAACGTAAGCTAGTTCTAATTAAAAAAAAATCGCTTTCGGTCTATCTGGAAACGTTCCAGTGGGTTTTGTGTAGAGTATAGTTTTGATTATTTTCTCTCGGATAGTGTGCTTAGGTTTGCTGTCCAACGCTGTGTCAGAGTGCACATTTGTCTGACCAAGTCGAATTACTTTCACTGTTCGTCTGATAGTAGCTCACCAAATCCCAAATAGTTCCTCAGCTGTCGGAACATATAAGCATCATTAAAGATTTTTTCATTGAACCAAATTTTTATTACTTATGCAAAAATGAATTTGTTTATAATCGTTGCGAAAGTGTTGAAAACTGTTGTCGTCGTTCTGCATATTCTTCTTGCTTTTGCTCGAGGGTTGCCTTGCACGGCCCGAGAATTCGTTCGAAACTGTCCACCTCTAGCACAGCCAGGCGTGTGCGTTCCTTCGCAAACACAGACGCCGCTCTAGGATTTTTTGTTATCAGCGCAAGCTCTCCGAAATAGTCATTTTGTACTAAATCGCACAACTCAACTTCTTCCGCGTTTTCCTCAGAGCCTTTCATCTTCACGACCACAGAACCAGACTCAATGAAGTACATCTCTTGTCCAACTTCTCCTTGCAAGAAGACGGGTTCACCTGCTTCGACAATTCTTGTGTGCAGAGCGTCAGCAAGACTCATACGGTCATAAGCACTCAGATCCTTTAACAAGTCGACGCTCTCCAAGAGGCTTTCATATAGTTTTCGTTTTTTAAATGCTTTGGTGAGAACAATCGATCTGAAGGTTTCCCTGGACATTGCCCACAGCGTTCCATCTGTAACTGCTCGAATAGTGGCTGCTCGGGGAGTGTTATACATCAGTGCTAATTCTCCAAACGACCCTTTATCCTCGTACTGCGCTACCTTTTTCAATTCTCCATCTGCAGATATGAATATATCGTATGTTCCAGACTCAATAATGTAGAAGTTATCTCCTGGTTCTCCGTATGTGATAACGTCCTCGCCTGGTGACACTTTCCTCTCAAACATCGCGTCAACGACCTCCGTCCTATCGTCTTCATCCAAACAACGGAACAGTAGGATGTTTTTAATCGACTCAGTCAAGGAGGCTTTCTGTTCGTCCGTTTTCGGGTACACGACTTTCTCGTGCGGTTCCTCATTTTCTGGATCCCAACTTTCGGCGGCCACTCCACCACGCCGTGTGTAATTTGCTGGCTGTGAAACTGTATCGCTCTGTGTCGCCATGACTATTGAAAAAAGAGATTTAGGAGGATATGACTTTGCATGCGTGCCCCAAAATATACTAATGGTCACAACAAAGCTACCTGGAGAAATGTATGTGATCGGAAATGATGCTGAGGCCGGCTCAATGAGTGGTTAGTATGCAACCAGTAGGTAGTATTCAACTGCTGGCATTCTACATGCCACAGAGGCGGACTTGGTTCAGCTATCAGTTACACGTAACAAAGGCCATTAAAAATTATCGGTCACTTTATCTTACATCTCGGGTATGAGTATGTCTGTGCACTTGCACGGTCTTATCTATGTTGCTGGTGGATGCAGCTGTGCGAGATAAAAGTCCCGAGAAACTGTTTCTTCACCTTATGCTAACGACAGTGCCCATAGGAGCATGCCCCACGGCCTTCAAGGTTCACTGCACTGATATAGATAACGGGCAACCATGACCCTGAGGTTTTGAGAGCCACATTTGGTCGGGATAAGTAGAGCGTGGTAACGAGTTGGGCTGATTTAATTGTTTCTGCTTTCAAAAATTCCTGGAACCTGATCGGCCAGTCATCAGCATTGAAGAACAACGAGAAACACCTATATATTCTATTAGCACAAACAAGTAACTAACTATGAAAAAAGGGGGAATCAATGATTGCCTGACCACCAAGTGATCAAGTGTCATCCAATCTTTTGTTATCTGAACAATATAGTCACTGCAATTTCACATCTTTTAGTCTGCAAGTTTTGATGTCTTGTTTCTGCACCATCCAACCTGAATGCTTCCATTCGCTGGAAAATCCGGTGCAGCTCGTAGTTATTCGTCATTGGTAACATTCTGACTAATGTAGCTGACTCGAGATAATTAGTTTGAACAACCAACTATCATGCACCAGATGCGACTGCCCTGGTTGTTCCATTAAGACCAAATCGGAAATAGATGAAGTGAATATAATTCTCTGTGCGAATTGTTAAGTAGCAGAAACACGATGGCGGTGTACGAGTGTTCTCAGATATTGAGCGAGTATTTCTTTTGGACTTCACTAACGAAGCTCCACACGTTGTACCAAACCAAGTCCACTCGTTAGGCATTCCGTACGTTCCAAGGTACTCGCTCGACGTCTCGCAAATGTCAGTATTCGAACACCGATGACCACATGTCTTATACAAATTGACCATTCTATGGAGTATCTTAGTGTAGATATCAGAAATTTACTTGATCATTGACGAAAGAACAACCTGACAAAGACTACGTTGGCAAAAGTTAAATCCACTTTAGATATATGCGATCTCGTCTTACGGCAACACTTCAGATTGAATATAGCTCCCTAGGTGAGATGGCTTGTTTAACTTGCTTTTTGCATATCCTGTGAAGGCGAGTTTTGTGCTGAAACAACCCTTGCATTAGGCGGTGTTTTTCACCTAATATTTCCAAAATGCATTTCGGACACCGCAGTATTGTTATTTAAGGTTTTGAGATACTGATTGGTTACTGTAATTTTCTCCCAGACGAAGTATCTTCCACGCACTGAGTTCAACATTTTCCACTCGAAAACTCAAACCGGCGTTCATCAAACGGCTTATTTTTCGGACAGGACGTCGTGGAGTTCTGGGCCCAAATCTCACCGCCGGTGTTCGGCTTCTTGGTTTAGTGGCTTGTGTTCTGTAGATTTCAGTAGGAAGACGTTTGTTGTAGATCCGTTGTATAGCAAACAAGGTCGCTCTCTTGTAGATGATAGGGCAATTTCTAAGATATTGTCCACAACAGAATAAAGTATGGGGAGGTGGAGGGGGCCTAAAACTAACCTGACGTGCAAGGTCGATGGTGGACATCCGCAAAAGATCACTGTGAATATGAATTTGGTCTTTGTGGTAGAAAACATGTAACTTTTCGATAAGTGAACCAGCTTATCAGTCGTATAAATAAAAACTAATATAAGCTAGTTTATTCAACTGCTCATTCATCCTCCGTCTAGCTTCAAACTTACATGAATCTTCGGTTTCCTTGACTTCCTCGGCGTTTGGTGGTGCTGATGGTCCGGGATTTACATCTGGTGGGAGTTAGTTGAAATAATAATGTTGATATACCAAAATAGAACAAAGTAACTAGAAAGCTCGTTATAAGATACACCCAGAGATCTACGCACGCTTCAAATTGGGGTTTACTGAGTGCGAGTAACTGACATTTAGTCACGAATATTTGTTTATTCACTAGGCTGCTTCTACCACAAAACGGAATGAATACACAATCGCACTATTTCACCAAACCGATCCTCCGTGTTCTTGCTGACTTTGAATTGCGATTTGTAAGATGATGAGTTTTCCGATCATTGCTCTCCAGACGTGGCGGTTCGTACGTTTTCCACCACGGCGGTCAATAAATGGGGTTAACTAGTGTAGCTTTCGCAACCCAGTGGATATCCTGCTTCTTCGCGCTCACTCTCGCCAGGGTTTTAGTTGCTTAATCAAGGGTTGTGACACCTGACCGCATTGGATTTGGGATGCCTGACGTCCCATTTGATGGGGCGCGTTGCTGTTTTGGGTACGGGTAACTGACCCGACGGATTCATCACGGCCCAACTGCGTCGGCCTTCTAGGGGAAGACCCTTGTAGTGCTACCGATACAACACAGACTACAGAGATTAACAAATTTGTCTATTTGAACAAGTACCGAATTTGGTGGCGCCACTTGCTCTGCCTGTGTACACCGTCTGTACGCCGTTGCGCTCCTCCAATATACACGTTGTCCCACTCCAGCGTTTTGAGTTCTGCTCTTTTGCGCGCTGCCGAGTATATTCGCTAACGTGTCACGAACCGAGGACCAGGGGCTATAGACTCTATACGGGAGCAGGTCCCGACTTAACTTAGGAGGATCCCTAACTGGTGAGCACGAGCTACAAATTTATTCCACTAACGACACTCATAAGTTCTTCAGTCACTCTTGTTCGGTTACCCATACTTTTTCCGACGTAAACGGTAAATCTCGATTTCCGTTAGCATACTCGTTTCATATTTCTGTTTTATCAATATTATAAGTGTTTCACAGTTTCTGAATTGAGCTTTATATATTGTTTTACATTTGATGTACCATTGCGCTGATGGGTAGCAACGACCACAAGCCTGATGCGGGACCATCCGTTTTGACAGTCTCCCTAGCCGTCCCTGAGTTTTTTTTATTGATGACCCTCAACTCAGGTTTCATATGTTGGAGGCAGAGTTTGAATCACATGGAATCACAAGCGAGCGTTCCCGTTACTTGTGGACTATCAGTCGCCTCCCTCGTGACGTTTCTATTCAGATACGCGACGTAATATACAGTAACAGTTCTTACACGGCCGTGAAAGACGCAGTAATCTCTTGTCTTTTGCCGTCAGAATCGCCCAGACTTGAACGGCTGATCCAAGGGACGGAGTTAGGTAGCAAGAAGCCCTCTGAATTACTGAGAGAGAAGCAGCAGGTGGCAGGGCAACTTTTAAAGGGAAAGGTCCGTAAAGAGTTTTGGGTACAGCGACTACCATCCAATATTCAAGCACTGCTCGATGTTTCTAGCCATCATGAGCTCACAGAAGCGGCAAAACTAGCGGACGGTATTATGGAACGATACCGTCCACAAATTACTTCCGTAACAAACTCGAGCAGCCCCCAGACCACCTCTCCCACCGTAGGAACACACTCCGCGAACACTGATAGCTGCTTTCGAGCGGGCTTTCAGACGTTTTTTACTCCTGGTTGTTCTCACTGTAGAGGCCATAAATCTTATCACAGCTCTGACTGACGTGAACGTCTCAAAAGCCCTTCCCCTGACCGTCCCTTTGGCCCATCTCGATGAACTTAATGTCGATATCACACACGGTTTGGGGAGAAAGCCTGGCGCTGCGAAGCCGGTTGCGATGCAGCCCAAGCCTTTCAAAGGTTTATGCGTAAAAGCAACGCGCGGTTTGAAAAATGTCTACGTGTACTTAGGCGATGTTTTGCTGGCAAGTTCCTCAGAAAAAGAGTACATGGCACACCTGCGCGCTCCTTTTGAGCGCCCTAGCCACACGGTGTTACCATTGATCCTACCAAATACGAATTAGGTAGGACAACCATCACATCCCTAGGACACGAAATCCCAGCTTCGGGCATACAGCCCCTGCCTGACAAGGTGGCGGCAATTTGCGACTACCCTAAGCCCCACTCTTACCGGCAGTTGCGCCAATTTTTTGGCTTGGTTAACTTCTATCGCCGGTTTATCCCGCACTTCGCCGAAATAATGCAACCTTTTACGTGGAGGTAGGCGGAAAGTCATTTTTCCCGACAAGGCGCAGGCAGCGTTTACTTTGATCAAGGAAGCTATCGCCAGCAAAGCACTTCTTTCACATCCCGATCCTTCTGCTCCCCTGGCATTAGGGACAGATGCTTCGGACACGGCTGTTGGAGCAGTGTTGCGGTAATTCGTCAAAAATTCATGGCAACCAATAGCTTTCTTCTCCAAGCGTCTCCAGCCTGCGGAATCCCGACATAGTACGTTCAGCAGAGAACTACTGGCAATTTATTTGGGTATCCGACACTTCCGGCACACACTCGAGGGCCAAACGTTCACAGTATTTACAGATCATAAACCACTGGTGTGCGCTCTCCAGTCAGCTTCCGATCGTAATTCGCCACGCGAGATTCGCCACTTGGACTATGTTTCGCAGTTTACTACGGACATTCGACACATCTCTGAGGCACATAATCCCGTAGCAGACGCACTTACCCGCGTCCACAATATCGATGACCTACTACCCATGGGCGTAGACCCAGAAGCAATCACCGCAGCCCAAACAACAGATCCTGAGGCCGAACAGCGCAGAAACAACAGGCTCCTGCATCTAGTGCCGGTGACCCTTCGAACTTCAGACGTAACTGTTATTTACGATGTATCACAGGGTCGACCCCGACCACTAGTTCCTGCCAGTTTTCGCCGGCAAGTTTTTATCAGCCTTCACAATTTATCGCATCCTGGTGTAACCGCTTCAGTGAAACTAGTCACCGAGCGATTCGTTTGGCCTTGCGTCAAACGTGACGTACGTCTTTGGGCCCGTGTTTGTCTTCAATGCCAACGCATAAAATACATCGTCACACTAAGTCTACGTTAGGCACGTTCTGTGAGCCGGATGCACGCTTTCATCATGTGCATGTGGATCTCGTGGGGCCCCTTCCACCACCCAACGGCTGCGTCTACGTCCTCACTTGCGTAGATCGTTTCACTCGCTGGCCACAGGCCGTACCTATTCCTCGTCCTACCTCAGAGGAAGCAGCAAAAAGTTTCTAACTGGTTTAGGTAAGCCAGTTCGGTTGCTCTTCTATCGTGGCCACTGACCGCGGTTCCTAATTTGACGGTGCCTTCCACGAGCTACTGAACGCATTCGGTTGCAGACACAACAAGACGACGGCCTACCATCCTCAGACTAATGGCATGGTGCAACGATTCCATCGCCAGCTGAAAGCTGCCCTTCGTGCTCGTGATAACGCTTTATGGAGTGAAGTTTTCCCGATCGTTCTCTCAGGGCTGCGTAACCGTTAAAGCCGACATGGGTGTTACGCCGGCTGAACTGGTTTACGGTTGCACATTGCGACTTCCAAATAAGTTGGTTTCTCCATGACCGCCAGTGAGTTTAAAATATGGGGATTACACAAAACGGTTGTCACACCAAATGCGGGTGATAAACCCCACCGCGCCACGCGAACAAACTCTCAGCACCTACATGCCTACCACTAGAGACCGCCAGTCATGTGTTTATTTGAGTGGATGCAGTGCGATCACCACTACAAGCTGCTTACTCTGGCCCGTTCCGCGTCGTGGTAGACGTCGAAGGCAGAAAAGAGACCATCAGCATAGACCACCTTAAACCAGCCTTCATCGAGGTAGAACCCACCTCAAACAACCCGCCCAATGTCCCCACCTGCTCACAACCTTCGGTTAGTCGTCCTGAGTCGGCCCCTGTTAATCCCACTAACGACTCCCCGTTACCTGTTGCAACACCAAACTCCACGGAAGACACAGCTGCAACCGTCAACAGGAGAAATCGACGCGACCGCGAGCTGCGACAGCCAACGAGGTTTTCTGAATATGTAACAGTTGTATATATTTAAGTTTACTCTTCATAATTCACTTGTACATAGTTTTACTATGCATGAATGCACGACCACGTGGTTATCACGAGAAGGGTAGCGGCAGCCTGTATTGCGCCGGTCTGTTCCCCTCAGTCGAATATCCGTCCGCGCCCCGAGGCGCAACTTCCTTGTGTTTCTTGCCTTCCAGCTCGTCCCGTTGGACAGAACCATATGGAATTCCAGGATCTCGCATGGCTCAAACACAACGCTCATTGGATCGCGACTGGACTCATTTGACTCCGGACGCTGGCTCGTTTACGAAGGCAATAACAACCACAGGCAAACAGAACTTTGGGATATGCCGACAACGACAGACCCTACAACACAATCACCACTGCCAAGTCACAAGCAGGATCTACCCCGGTCGATGAAATGTTGAGGAGGACGCAGTTTTGCGATCGATGCACAGCGACCAGTGTGAGTCATGGAGAACGGCTTGTGCTGGCTTCGTTGTTGTGTTCGATCGCGGTGGGAGGCGTGGAAAACGTCTCTCGACACCGAAGCCGACGTATCCATCACGGTCCAACTGCGTCGGCCTTCTAGGGGAAGACCCCTGTAGTGCTACCGATACAACACAGACTACAGAGATTAACAAATTTGTTTATTTGAACAAGTACCGAATTTGGTGGCGCCACTTGCTCTGCCTGTGTACACCGTCTGTACGCCGTTGCGCTCCTCCAATATACACGTTGTCCCACTCCAGCGTTTTGAGTCCTGCTCTTTTGCGCGCTGCCGAGTATATTCGCTAACGTGTCACGAACCGAGGACCAGGGGCTATAGACTCTGTACGGGAGCAGGTCCCGACTTAACTTGGGAGAATCCTAAAACGTATAAACGAATGCTGGGTGCAGTGGCTTTGCTTGCTATGTCTGAGCCGCAGCTTCAGTAGGAAACCATGGAAAAGAACAACATTATGAATCTGGTAATTAGGGGAACTACAAGTATTGGTATCAAGTCGATGAAGGAAGTTTGTGGATACAAGAGTGTCACTAATCGCAACACCTAGTCATATCTAACAGCGCATCTAACCATGGGATTGGAGGGCCTTAAACCCGATCAAGATCTCTTACACGTCCCACACAGCTAAGCCCACCGACTAGATCTAGCATGTTGTAAACTCGACACCGTCACTCAAGACTCTCCGCTGAACCTCAGCGTTGCTGATACGATGTTCTCATCAGAGTCGGACAGTTGAGAATATTTGTATACAGACAATCTTAGTATAAACTCCATCCACAGGGTTCATTTTCTAAACCATAAAGAAAAGTTAGCCTGACTGCTGCAGTGTACACTTGGCTAATGGTGGACAGACTGTTTTCTCGTCGATACCACAGATGAAGGGTAAGCAGAAGCCTAACGGGTCTTCCGTATGTTTAAAGACAGTTCATCCTACCTCCGGTTGAAATGTAGCTGCCCAGATAACAGAATCTGTGGTTTACAGCCCGCCCAGATACTGAAGGGTTTGGTGGTAGACCAACTCAGTCTTGCACTCTGAAAGTGCAGAAAGTTTTCCACTGTGAAGAAGAGCTATCTACTTACCTTGATCTTCACTCAGAGCTACGTGATGCGTATAATCAATGTCTGGCACTTTTACACGCAGGAAGATCTCAATGGATGTGTCGTCATTTGATAAAACGGCAGTCCCCAGCGTCATACCAGTCACAAAGTGAGAGAGAAGCCGGGAACTCTGACTTACCTGTTTTATCGTGATGAACTTGGGTGTAAGATCATCGTGAGTCCGAACCCGACTTCGGCTATTCATGTGCGAGGACTTTAAGATGGAAATGAACTCCGATTTACCCTCTAACAAGAGGCAGCGCCAGAGAACTGTGTGGTTGACTGGTTCGAAGGCGGCTTTCAGACCAAGTGAAATCGAGATAATTGACCCAAGGAGGATTTGCCCATAGTCTAAAGTTCGCCGAAGAGTAAAAATGTGACTCATATAACCTCAACCATCCACCGTTTCTATGTGTGTCTGGTTGCTGGACCTTGGACAGGCTCAAGTAGGGCCTGTTTGGTTTCTGTCCATCGCCCTTCTTGGTTCTGGGTATCTGACTGTATCGATAACCGGGCGGCTAATCCTGCTTGGAAAACAGGTCAGTTGTTATCGTCCAGCGGCAGCCGTGCGGGCAGTTGGCTTTGGCGTTGTTTTTGCAACCGACGAGACCTAGGCTAAAAGGCGCACGAACAAGAGCGTGGTCAGTGTCTACAGACGTGGATCACAATGATTAGCAGTCTTCAGTTGATCTGCACTAGCGATAACCAATAACCATCCGGTCATTCTGACTCCAGGAGGACATCAAGTTAGTGGGTGCCGATTTTTGTGTGTGAAATTCGTACTAGCTACAAATAGTATATAGTGGAAAATGGCTGGTTGAGTCGGTCACCGTTATAGGTTCGATTGCCTGGAACGCCAAATTGACTCCCTACATGCCGCTGTCTCGTCTAGGCTTTCAGTTCGAGCACTGAAATCACCAGCATAAACCACGACGTCCGTGGAGTGCACACTGCGTAGTAGTTGAGGCAAGTCATGGTAGAATTCGCCTTCAGCTTCAGGGTAGCTACAGCCATTTGGAGCATACGCAGAAACGGTAAATAGACAGATGCTTCGGTCTATTGCTGTTGTCAGGAGCAGAATCTTTCAGTTGAACTACACACGGACAACTACTGACTGGAATCCAGTCGAGTAATGCAGGCTCAACTTTCATGCTCAGAGCGATGCTGACGCCAGTCGGACAGCGAACACGGAACACCGATTCGTGGAGGGTGAGACAAGGAGCTAAGCTTGTATCTGAAGAGCGAAGTATTCATACTGAATTTGGGCCTTCTGTGCGTGCTACGAGGGCACAGCACACGTCTGTTCTAAAAGTTTCGAAAGTTCTAGCTAGGGCAGCCTGTTGTCTCGTTGGGCAGAATGTGTGCAGAAGATGAAAGCAAACAGGTGAAGAGAAAACTTAAATCCGAGAATCGGATTTCTTTTTCCCTTAATCATGTTACTGCTGTTACCAAAAGTTACAAGATCTCGGCTATGACTCATTATTGTTTCTAGTATCCATTGGTGTTGGATTATGAATGGCAAACAGAAGTGAGAAAAAGTGTTCCGAAGGAGCCGCTGCAGATATCTGAACATAATGTACTCCGCGGTTGCCCACACCACAAGCATTTTTTTCTGGGAACCCTAACCGCAGCCTTCGCTTCAAAGGTCTGACGAACAAAACAGTGGTTCATCAACTCAACACAGGAACCCTAAGGAACTTCGGGTCTGTCACGGAGGACCTGATTGTTGTATCTTCTTTTGTCTTCGCTGGTGCTTTATTAACGATCCGCTCGTCGGATTCAGTCCTTAGCCCCGTACATCCAATGGAGTAAGTGGAAAAGGACAGCATCCTCTGGGCCGGGGGGTTCTCAGCTTAGATGGGCGATAGCTACCCAGTGAATTGCCATGACTTCTTCCGCTGTCGAGAGGAACACTGGGTACTTCGCTCCAACATCCATCTAGTGGAAGTTTTTGAGCAATAAAGTGCTTCTCTCTGTTTATTCGCTAAAATGTCTTCTCCAGGGTCGCGGTGGATAGAACCGAACAGAGCCCGAAAATTGGTCCGGATACCGGACATGGTCTGGCCTATAAACATCGACTTATCAGGCATGATTTCACCTCTCCCCTAAAGGAGTTATCCTGCATAAAGCTTTGGGTCAGGAGGCATGCAAATCACTACGCCACGGTAAAATGCAGTGATGTCGTGACGGCATTAGGAGTTAGAGATTGTGTGCATTTCATGATTCAATTTTAGTGGTGCAGTTTTCCCCTGAGACGATTTATCACACGGATTAATGACCTCATTTGAGACACGAGTGATTTAGTGCTGCAAACTTCGATAGAGGTGGACGAACGTATGCTGACACAACCCGTGTGAGTTGAAGAACGATAATTTTCACTGGAACAAAAGGATAAAGCATAGGTTTTAAACTTAAAAATAATCGTATACTGTGAATATTTTTAACAATTTGTGTGCCCGCGGAGCCCCTTTTTGTATTACTTCCCACTGTTGTTTTTTTCTACCAAAGTCGTCGTACACACAATCTGTTTTACTGATACTTGAATGGTCACTGTTCCAGCAGTTGTTACTGCACTGTGAACGGTGAAGTTTGCTCTTATCATGCTCGAAATAATAATTCCCAATTTCTAGCCTCAACATTAGTTGACGCTCGAACCTTGAATTTAAGTTATTTTCCGTAATCTGGTTTTCCGTGTAAGACAATGTCCTCGCCTGGTGACACTTTCCTCTCAAACATCGCGTCAACGACCTCCGTCCTATTGTCTTCACCCAAACAACGGAACAGTGGGATGTTTTTAATCGACTCAGTCAAGGAGGCTTTCTGTTCGTCCGTTTTCGGGTACACGACTTTCTCGTGCGGTTCCTCATTTTCTGGATCCCAACTTTCGGCGGCCACTCCACCACGCCGTGTGTACTTTGCTGGCTGTGAAACTGTATCGCTCTGTGTCGCCATGACTATTGAAAAAAGAGATTTAGGAGGATATGACTTTGCATGCGTGCCCCAAAATATACTAATGGTCACAACAAAGCTACCTGGAGAAATGTATGTGATCGGAAATGATGCTGAGGCCGGCTCAATGAGTGGTTAGTATGCAACCAGTAGGTAGTATTCAACTGCTGGCATTCTACATGCCACAGAGGCGGACTTGGTTCAGCTATCAGTTACACGTAACAAAGGCCATTAAAAATTATCGGTCACTTTATCTTACATCTCGGGTATGAGTATGTCTGTGCACTTGCACGGTCTTATCTATGTTGCTGGTGGATGCAGCTGTGCGAGATAAAAGTCCCGAGAAACTGTTTCTTCACCTTATGCTAACGACAGTGCCCATAGGAGCATGCCCCACGGCCTTCAAGGTTCACTGCACTGATATAGATAACGGGCAACCATGACCCTGAGGTTTTGAGAGCCACATTTGGTCGGGATAAGTAGAGCGTGGTAACGAGTTGGGCTGATTTAATTGTTTCTGCTTTCAAAAATTCCTGGAACCTGATCGGCCAGTCATCAGCATTGAAGAACAACGAGAAACACCTATATATTCTATTAGCACAAACAAGTAACTAACTATGAAAAAAGGGGGAATCAATGATTGCCTGACCACCAAGTGATCAAGTGTCATCCAATCTTTTGTTATCTGAACAATATAGTCACTGCAATTTCACATCTTTTAGTCTGCAAGTTTTGATGTCTTGTTTCTGCACCATCCAACCTGAATGCTTCCATTCGCTGGAAAATCCGGTGCAGCTCGTAGTTATTCGTCATTGGTAACATTCTGACTAATGTAGCTGACTCGAGATAATTAGTTTGAACAACCAACTATCATGCACCAGATGCGACTGCCCTGGTTGTTCCATTAAGACCAAATCGGAAATAGATGAAGTGAATATAATTCTCTGTGCGAATTGTTAAGTAGCAGAAACACGATGGCGGTGTACGAGTGTTCTCAGATATTGAGCGAGTATTTCTTTTGGACTTCACTAACGAAGCTCCACACGTTGTACCAAACCAAGTCCACTCGTTAGGCATTCCGTACGTTCCAAGGTACTCGCTCGACGTCTCGCAAATGTCAGTATTCGAACACCGATGACCACATGTCTTATACAAATTGACCATTCTATGGAGTATCTTAGTGTAGATATCAGAAATTTACTTGATCATTGACGAAAGAACAACCTGACAAAGACTACGTTGGCAAAAGTTAAATCCACTTTAGATATATGCGATCTCGTCTTACGGCAACACTTCAGATTGAATATAGCTCCCTAGGTGAGATGGCTTGTTTAACTTGCTTTTTGCATATCCTGTGAAGGCGAGTTTTGTGCTGAAACAACCCTTGCATTAGGCGGTGTTTTTCACCTAATATTTCCAAAATGCATTTCGGACACCGCAGTATTGTTATTTAAGGTTTTGAGATACTGATTGGTTACTGTAATTTTCTCCCAGACGAAGTATCTTCCACGCACTGAGTTCAACATTTTCCACTCGAAAACTCAAACCGGCGTTCATCAAACGGCTTATTTTTCGGACAGGACGTCGTGGAGTTCTGGGCCCAAATCTCACCGCCGGTGTTCGGCTTCTTGGTTTAGTGGCTTGTGTTCTGTAGATTTCAGTAGGAAGACGTTTGTTGTAGATCCGTTGTATAGCAAACAAGGTCGCTCTCTTGTAGATGATAGGGCAATTTCTAAGATATTGTCCACAACAGAATAAAGTATGGGGAGGTGGAGGGGGCCTAAAACTAACCTGACGTGCAAGGTCGATGGTGGACATCCGCAAAAGATCACTGTGAATATGAATTTGGTCTTTGTGGTAGAAAACATGTAACTTTTCGATAAGTGAACCAGCTTATCAGTCGTATAAATAAAAACTAATATAAGCTAGTTTATTCAACTGCTCATTCATCCTCCGTCTAGCTTCAAACTTACATGAATCTTCGGTTTCCTTGACTTCCTCGGCGTTTGGTGGTGCTGATGGTCCGGGATTTACATCTGATATATCAAAATAGAACAAAGTAACTAGAAAGCTCGTTATAAGATACACCCAGAAATCTACGCATGCTTCAAATTGGGGTTTACTGAGTGCGAGTAACTGACATTTAGTCACGAATATTTGTTTATTCACTGGGATGCTTCTACCACAAAACGGAATGAATACACAATCGCACTATTTCATCAAACTGATCCTCCGTGTTCTTGTTGACTTTGAATTGCAATTTGTAAGATGATGGATTTTCCAATCAATACATCTTAGTACTGAAGTTTGGTGCTTCTTCCATATAATCAGAACTCTGAAACTGCGTATAATACATGATTCACTTTTCAGTGGTGCAGTCGATATTTATCCTACAGTTTTACCCTTGAGACGATTCATCACACGGATTGATGACCTCATTTGAGACACGAGTGATTTAGTACTGCAAACTTCGATAGAGGTGGACGAACGTATGCTGACACAACCCGTGTGAGTTGAAGAACGATAATTTTCACTGGAACAAAAGGATAAAGCATAGGTTTTAAACTTAAAAATAATCGTATACTGTGAATATTTTTAACAATTTGTGTGCCCGCGGAGCCCCTTTTTGTATTACTTCCCACTGTTGTTTTTTTCTACCAAAGTCGTCGTACACACAATCTGTTTTACTGATACTTGAATGGTCACTGTTCCAGCAGTTGTTACTGCACTGTGAACGGTGAAGTTTGCTCTTATCATGCTCGAAATAGTAATTCCCAATTTCCAGCTTTATCCTTCCTTGCATATTGAAAATCCACCTAATATTGTTTTGCTGTGTTAAGTCGGGAATTGTGCAGAGTTAGTTACTCAGTTCCCGTTACAGTACTAGTACCGTTCAAATGGGATTTAAATGGGGACCTATTCTGAACAACTCTGGGGTCATCCTGAGCCATGTACTCGTAAACGTCGATTCCTTCGTTGTGATTTTATCTTCGCAACGAGTGGACGCATTTTGATTACGGTTGCGATAACTTATAGAATACGCAGTATTTACAACATACTCGCTTACATGGCATAACAAAGTTGGTGATGATACAAGATAATGTAGAATAACGACAACTAATTCAGATCTTTCCGATGCGCGTAACAACGCGATTCTGGAAGTTTCGACCAGTGTTTTATTGAATACGGTAAAAAAAGTAATAATTTTGGTCGTCGTATAACATCGAATGGAACACCTGGCCAATAAGTTAACGGACGAACCCTTTGGGCGATTGGTTTCGGCAGAACACCTTATTCTGTCGAACTTCCAGTCTGTAAGCTGGTTAACAGATAATGAAACTAAATTAGTGTTTTTCTATATCACCTTTACGCAAACTGGTTCTGTATCAAAAGCTGCAGGGAAGCACTTTGGTAAATGGCACACTCAGTTCGGCTACTATGTTTTCCCAGTGACCGTGTGCCACGTGAAAGAATCAGAAATAAATCAGAATGATTTCTCGGTTATGAATAAGTTGATCGAAATATCGTGTTTGATTACACTCTGCAGGTTCATTCAAACCTATACGCCACATAAAATAGGGTCAGTTTTGTGGCGTTTATGATGCTTTCTGGCAGCATGTCTATTTTTGTGTAGCGAAACCTACTATCATCAAATTTGTATCCATTTTATATAGTCAGGCACCTCAGTGTTGATGAGGCATTCCTCCTTATCTCTATAATTCCGACGTTGTTCAACCGCTCAAATATGCAGAAACCACCAGAGGTCACTTGCCGATGACTAAAAAACTGTTCTAATTTCTGTCTTTTTACTGAAATCACTTTAGTCCACAATAAAGGCTAAACAAAATCGCCTGCTTTACTTAACGTGGTTTTCGAGAGGTTTCTTACAGGAATTTGTTTAATTTTGTTAATTTTCAAAGAAAGCCGGTTAAATAAACCACTTGGTTTAATTATCACTTCTGAAAACTCCTCAGACGAGTAACTGACGGACGGTCATGATGCTGAACACCGCTAGTGTGTCATGAAATCTACAGACCCAACAAAAATTCCTCTTTATTGCTTCCTGCCTAATTTCAGTGACCTCTGGATTTGATTCAATATCGCTTAGAATGGAAACCCAGTTTTTAATAAAACATCATAAGGTAATGCTGTGTCAAATAAGGAGTTCTCAGTTTTCAAAGCATCAGTGCGGTCAGTTTGAGTTCTTCTCGCAATAAGGTGAATATTTTATTTTTTATTTCAGAGCGCTTTCGCGGCTGAACTATTTTTTGGACATTTTTGCTCTTATACACGACATCTTTGCTCAAACACCTCACCTTTGTTTAGGTATGTGATAATGAATGTCATAGTTTAAAGCAGATCGACTTTCAGCGGATGGTCTCTATTGGCAGCTGGTTAGATACATGAACAACGGCGTTTAGAAAGGTTTTCTCTACTATTAGGTGAATATTAGTTCGGCGACTTATTCTTTTAGTTTCAACGTAAGACGATTTCTCTAACGAGTGACTGCATTTTTTTGATTGTTGCCATTTGTGGTCTAGTTAAACGCTCACCTTTATTTATAATACTGGGGCCTTCGCGATTCTCGGCTGCAGGGTACGTATGTGAAAAACACCATATTATTTGACGGAAGGAGACTAAACGCGGATCATTCGCATAAGAATTAGTACAAACCGTCTGAAATAAACCATTAGTCGATCACATGTTTTGGGTATTAGAACAAGATACTTCCGTTTGGTACAGATTTGTTTAAGGAGGGCTTTTATTAAAGCGAAACAAGCCCTATTATTGGTTTTACAAGCCTGGTATGAATATACAGCAGCAACCTGCCGCAGATATTTTTTCATCATTAGCCTCCATTTGTGAGATTGAGCACTAGACGTCGCCAGTCAGAACTAAAATGCAAAGATAAAACGAGCTGTATCCAATTCTGGTCCTTTTAAGAATGATACCGGGATCATGTGATTGTGGTAGGCAAGTCGCAGGTTGAAGAAAATATAAAGGGAAGGAGAGTGGTTATCAGGAGCATACGAAAAGAATAAATGCGCTCGACTAACAAACTGAATTTTATTTACTTTTTGACTGCGTATGCTTTTGAATCAGCTCAGTTTGGGGAAATAGTAGCTTCCGTAAGTACGTTTTCACTGACTATCACTTAAGAACTTGGAGGACAAAAAGCAGAATTATAAACAAGAATCGTGTGAAAGATAAGGAAGTACGGGTGTAACTGCGGAACCTCATTCAATTCCAAGCGAACTGCTCTCTATTTCACCAACATGGTCCTTTTCCATTAGTAAAGTATTCTGCAAAAGATAGTGACTCCATACAGCACAACAGATGCACGTGTTTTTGTATAAGCAAAGCCTGTAGAACGTGCTAGTCCTTACAAAAATAAAACTGAAGTTGTTTCTGTATTGGTTTATCTTGTTCTCGTCAAGGAACTGTTTAGATTTAGTCTCGGGGTCGTGTGTAAGGAATGGAGCTTGTTTCATTCAAATGATTTTGATTACTGTTTCGACATAGGCAGAAAGCCTAAGATAAAGAAAGTTTGTACGTGTGCGGAACATCTGATGCGGTTTAATCAAAACCGTTATCATGTAGTAGTTAACCCAAATAGTGATTTTGCTTCTGCCATCTGTCAAACTCCGGAAAGACAAAGTATTCGAATGCAACCGAGTTGGTGATTTTGATCAAAAGTTTGGATCTAGAATGGATGGCATTCATGGGCAGCACTAGAGCCGACGATACGTTTATGAAACGAATACTTGGTGGACTACTCTGTGAGTTATAATTCAAGCTGCTTTGTGTTGCTCTGAAACCGCAGGCGAAAACCGAAGACTTGCACTCTTATTTTCAATATTTTGTGGATCCATTTTCATCGCAGTCATGATTTCTTACGTGGTCTGTCGATGTTGAAAAAACCCTGTATTGATGATAGTGAAACATTAAACAATTTATTCGCTTGAAGATATGAGATGCTAATAAATAAAGATATATGTGTGAAAGTTTTCAGAAATGTTTTAAAAGAATCATTACTACCATACGCTGACTTCTAGACCTTACAAGTTGCTTTCTGACAATGGTGAGATAAACACGACAAGAAATATAAGCCGGCCAAATGAATCGTCTTGATCAGGTATAACGTAAGTATTACCTTCGAAATTATTACCAGTCAAACGTGTACCTGGCAACTTCACCAAGAGCGGGAACACGTATTAGCCAGACTTATAAAAGACAGTGGCCAAAAATTTAGGGCTAAAGGTCGATGTCCGACTATATCCTTTGGCTTGGAGATGCTTATTCTGCACACTCATTATCCATAGTCTAGGTCTGAAGAAAACTTAGAAACAAAAGGCGAGTTTTACTGTGTCATCCCGCATCCACTTGCATCATTTTATCACACAGTTGCACACATTCTTATGCATTATCGAGATTCTGCACATAATACAGTTAGTGATATCCTTTTCATATTTATAAAGTCTCTAGTCGAATAACAAAATAACGAGCATGTTAACGGATACCATTTCTTTTTTAGTGGACTTAAAATGTGCCTGACAGGTGGGTTTATACTATCCCACAAGTGACTCGTCCATACCCACGAATCTCTTTTGCTTGATGCTATTTTGCGGACTAAGTGAATCTGATTCAAGTACACATGAGGATTTTATCTGAAATTAACATGATTTTGATGCCACTAAACCTAAGTACCCACAAAAGGAGCTAACAGTCATTAAAAACCTAGTAAAGCACCCAGGAAGGCAGTAGAAAAATCTACAGTGCCGTTTTGTCGACCCACGAAGTGCGTCCCCGGTTGACGCGGTGTCTGCCATACCCATGGAAGGGTTTAAGGCAAGTTTGAGCCTCCGCTAACTTGACGTATTCGAATGAATCCATAAGTCCACACAAGCCATAGTCAATAGATGGCTATATTGGATGCAGCGCCCTTCCTTCTTTTAGTGCCACCAATTCGTAAGTGTTATATTTATCCCTGACGGTTGCCTCCATTCTTTCCCCATCACCCTCCATCTTATTCCCCAAATGACCACTATTAGCACTTTATTTAAGCATTGTTTGTATTTGCAGCACTTTTGGGGAGCTGGACATGGGAAAGGAATCAGTTCGTAACCGTGCAGCTGCAACACTGCCGGCGGCAAACTGAGTCCGAACAGTGTTTTATCAACAAACTAAACACAAAAGGCACAACGCAAACACAGAACTTGTAGCCTGACGGAGTTCAATTTGACGCTTAGTGGTGCAAGAATCTGGACTACCTATCCCGTTCCAGTCTTAAATACCGTGACCTTTATATATATATATATATATATATATATATATATATATATATATATATATATATATATAAAGATTTTAAGGTAAAAATATGAGCCTGCTGAATATAAGCATAAGCTTACGATATCGTAAGCATATGGTATTGCTGCCACAACGGCAAATTGAGTAATAAACTCCGTTGACCTATTGATGCAGCAATAATATGGATTTAGAACCATGATATTAGCTTACTTGCACTTTGAGCCATGAATGTACTCAATTTTTCACTGAGATTCTCTACACAGAATCGAAGTACGTCTTTAGGTTGAGCTTTCAAAACATCATATGACAATGACTCTAAGATTTCTTGGAAACCCTCAGGAATCTCGGGGTGTTTCTTTTTTGACATTGCACTCTGGAGAATATCTCTTGAAATGGGTTACTACATTGATGCCTCCGCAACTTCTACAGGAAGTAACACTTTGTGCGCAGTAGCAAAATGACTCGTTTGAAAGCAGCCCACGAAGTGCCTTCGGTTGCTGCAAGGTCAGTGCATTATAACAATTCTTGAGGTTTTCATCGTCAAAAAGCATGAATTTAAGTGCTCTCAAATTTCCAAATGGCCTTTTTTCTGGGAAATGCGGGTTAGCCAGGGATAAGATTTCTGGGTGGCAGAAGTAGTGGCACAGATAAAACAGTAAAGTGTAGTTGCATGACTCAGCAGAAGTTTTATAAGGGAGACACGACAGAAGAGGTTAGGATTGGAGAGAAGTTTCACCTACCTTGTTCTGGGGTGAATTTACAGTGATCTCGGTGGTGCTGAGAAAATGACCGTTTCCTGGACCCCATTTTTGATTTATTTCCTATACGATCTTTTCTGATGCATGGCTTCGACCTCACCGTTTTGTTCGGTTGCTTATTTTTACCTGACCTGGCCACTCTGGAGCTTCACTTGGACTCGTTTTGAATTGCTTTCAATTTCGGTTTCTCACCGACTGTACACTCGCCCGCTCCGCTGTAGCGCTCGTTTTGCCTTCTGTCTATTCCTCGTGTCGGTACTGTTTCGGTACCACGATATGCTGAACACACTTCCGCTTTTGTCCATCGGCTCGAGTCCTCCCTATCCGCTGGGTACACGGAGTCTTATTGGTATTTCGTCCTGAGACCAAGTATAAGACACTTTCATGAGCCATGTCTGGACGTTTTCTATAATCGTATCGTATTCCCCTTCTAACCTGAGCTAGTCTTTTTAATCTTTGCCTTTAAAGTTACTCCGAGGCTTTGTTTCGGATGTCCGGTTATTTAGGTAAGGAAGTCAAAATCTACGGAACGACAAAATTTCTGGCCTTTTCAGGAAGTAGCGCCATCTTTTGAGATACCAGCGTAATCTTGAAATCCTGAATTGGAGCTTGAATTTCTTGCAGTTTATTTCTTGTAGAACCCTCCACGCCAGTCTCGTGTTTTCAGCTATGAGGCTTCCCTAAAGAAATCTTGCAATAGTCACTTAGCGTGCACTTTGTGCATTGGTAACAACGGTGAATGACGTTTTTTCTGTGAACTTTCCACCCAGTTCACAATCCAGCCGAAAGTTTCAGCAATGATTTCTTTACACTGTACCTTCAAGTAGCCAATTTTTTTCATTCGCAGAATTTCCCCTAAAAGGTTCCGTTACTGCGATAATAATAGCTCGGAGATACGATGCGTTTCCTGCGGGATTGGTTACTTGATCCATTCTTTGCTCTACAGGCAGGTTTGTGGAGAGTGTCCAATAATTCCTCTTAGCTTTTCACATGACTGTTTCAACCGAACACTTGCTGCTATGCGCTGCGGACCCTTGAACGCTGCACTTGCTAGCTGCTGCAATCTAACCTCCACCGATAAAGCCCTCCTTTTCACGGCCACTGCAAAACTAAGCTAGTGGGCTAACTAATCTGATGGCGCACAGAGGCTGCGGATAACTACAGTCTTGAGTCGAGCGATGCTTCGCTGCAGTCAGAAGGCCAGCCGCGAGCCATGGGGATGTTTGCTTAAATCTACCTAGGAAAGAGCGCGGAGCGAGATACAATCAGGTTGAACTCACAGGAGCGAGTGTCGTTGCCGGTCGATCCAGGAACAGTTTGGTTCGGAGTGACGAAACAGTTCACGTCTGAGGTGGGAATAAAATAATGATTGACGGAAACCAATGCGGAGTCTCTACACAAACTCCCCCCCCCCCAAAGACTGGGGGGATGGTTTCGGCCATGTTCTCTCATTCAGAAGAAGCTGTCACGGTTACAATTGAGGGACTCAAATCAATGACCATAACAAAGAGGGTGCGGACAACCCGTATTCCGTCTTGTATCGATGACAAAAAGTTCGTGAAAGGTACATTTGTTTATCTGCACGATTGCTCTATGCTTCAATAATTGACACGACATTTGCGGTAGCTAAATGTTCTTAAGCCCGTGGCAGCTGCCTGCCCACCACTAAAAAGCTGGTTGACTTTATCAGTTCAGTTCAGTTCGGTTCAGTTTGCACATGACGAAAGTGGCCGAGACCAATCGTGCATCATGATCGCTATGTTGTCCGCGAGTTTCCGTGGCCCTCAACACTGTACGTTTTGCCTGAAAGACGGAAGTTGCGGGAGGGGGCAATATCACCTTCTCAGAGATAAGTTCATTGACAAAAGTACCTGGGGCTCATTAACTCACTCACCATTCACACAGTTAGCTCCGGGAACGCAGCGTTCCAGCGTGAATCCAGAGCCTTCTTGAAAGTTAATACATTGCTGCACCTAGCATTATCCTCTGACAATCTATTCCACACGGGCGCAACCCTATTTGCGAAACACTGAGCCCGTATATCCAGACTTGCGTATACCCCCTGTTGTTTAAGACCTTGTCCTCTTGTGCTGCACTCAGAGACAGAAACGAACAAAAACACCCGCGTCTGTACCCGACAGACTCTTTGCGGTCTTGAACGCTTCTATTAGGCCGCATCGGCATCTATGCAGCTCTAAAGAGAAGAGATTGAGATCCTCTAGGTGCTGGGCCTAGGATCTCCCCTTCTGACTGGTGATTATTCCAATTGCAAGTCACCGCACCCTCTCCAAGTACCGTTAATCCTCGCGATGATAAGGAGCCCATGCTTGCAAGCAATACCCCAAAAGAAGGTCGCACTAAAACCCTGCAAAACGGGATGAAGGCTGCGGGCCTTTTGCATGTGACATTATTGCATACCCTGGTTACTACCCTTCTGGCCATGTTGACGAATCTCTTGCACTATCTTGAGGGCTTGAAGTCCTGTGTGACTACCACACCTGGATCTTTTACCTACGACACTCTTGAAAACGGAGTGCTGTTCGTTCCATCTATGTTTGCGGTCAGTATTTGGCGTTTGCCGAGAATCGGTGGTAGATCCCATCCTTCTGCCCACATGAGCACGGTATTTATATCCTGTGCTATTTCGCTGCCCGCCACCATCGCGTCGTCTGCGAAGATGAAACGCGGGTTGCTAAATTCTTCCTCTAGATAATTTATATACTGGAGAAAGAGCAGAGGCCTCAGTACTGAACCCCGCGGCACACCACCGGTGACCCTTTCCGTCCTCTTTAGATAACCGCCCACCTTGACAGAGAAGCCAGGATTCCCCATAAAGTGTGCTACCCAATCGCTTGCTTTCCCGATTATCCCGAGGGTTCACAATTTAAAGTCCAGCAGGCGACGACTCACAGAGCCTAAAGTCTTGCTGAAATCCAAATAACAAACCTCCATTGTTGTACCTTCATCTATTCTTCTTGCTGTCTCTTCTAAGAACAACAGCAGTTCCGTCAAGTACAACCGTTTTTAACAAGCCCGTATTGTGCAGGTGTTAGTAAGAAGTCACCAACCAGAAGCAGGCAAAATAGCCTTCTGATTATACCTTTCGAACACTTACACAACACTGATATCAGGCTGGCCGGTCTTTAACTCTCGACCTTCTGCCCGGATCCCGTCTAATGCGCTGCTACGACTATGACCCAAGTCTAATCCCCTGGCACCTCACCCTCCCTTAGAGAAGCTTAGTACGACTGAGTGATAGAGCCTGATAAGGTGTTGGGAAAAGGCTGAACAATCGCTGAATGGACTGTATCCGGTCCGGCTGCTTTGAGCTTGCTCAAGGGATTGAGTTTGTTGAGCACCTCATCTTCACTTGTGATGGGCCCACGAAGCACTGGTGCATTCCCTATATCTGATCTCTCTGCACTAAGCGCCTGGTCCAGACGATACAAGCCTTCAAAGAAAGCAAGTGAGGTTTCAGCTTTATCCTCATCAGCGACAGCAATGCTTCAGTGGGGCTTTTCCAAGATACCTACTCTCTCGCCTGTCGTTTTCTCGGACTGCACATAAGCGAAGAACTTCCTACGGTCAGCCCTGGCATTGTTGGCGAGCCTCTTCTCATACTTGCACTTTGCTTCTTGCTGCAAGGCTTGTGCCCTGATTTTGGCTGTCTTGTAAGCGGTGCATTTATGGCGCGTGCTACGAAGTTAGTACTGACCCCTTAGCATTCTACGAACAGTTAGAGCAGCTGCAATCCCTAGCTTCCCCCGGGGCGGCCGGCTCCTATTTCTCTTCTGTGTTGAAGGAGCAAACTGGTCTGCAACCTCTTAAGCCCAGATTTCATTGCCCTCCATCCATCCTCCACAGATGGCTCTTGGACTTCCGGGTACTAATGTATGCTTCGTGCCCTTCAGTTCAGTTCATTTCACTCTGCACAGGACAGGTAATGGCCACGACCGTTCGAGAGTCCGGAATTCATTCGACGGTATGGACGCCAGTTGTGCACCAACGGCTACCAAGTGTACCTCGTCAAATCCCCTCCAAAAATGAAAGGCGAACAGAAAACCTTATTGCACGTCAACTACGAGAGACATTGTGCATCGTGGGGGTTCACTAACACTAAGCACAGAGCGAAAACATCGAATAAATCATACCACATAAAGACCGCAGTGCTACCCGTCATCCATCCAGTTAACATCTTCAACCCTCAATATAAGGAAATATCTCGTACCACTTGCCATCTGGGGCACCTCTGAAGTGCTGAACGGTCTGCAGGTATATCATTCCACCAGAAAGACCGTTCAACTGTACACTACTTTGTTACCAAGGAGTGCGATCTAGTCATCAATCTAGTTTGAACTTTCGTCAGCTTCTTCTGATGTCCCATGTTCTGGAATCTACAGCCACCTGGAATAGACTATTCGGACTAGGGCTGGAAAAGTCCTTCATTACGTTGAAAGATTCTATAAGAACCCCCCTACGTCTCCTCCTTTCCAACGAGAAAAAATTCACATCACAGAGTCTCTGCTTGTGCGTCTTACCCCTCTGCCTCCAACCATTCGCGTGGCGAGAAGTTGAACTTCATCCAGGCAGGCTGCGTCCTTTTTCCAGACGGGTGACCAAGCCTGCAAGCTACCTTCTAAATAAGGTCTTACTATAGCCAAGTAAATGAGTGTGAAAACTTCCGGCTGCCGGCGAGCCTGTTATTAGTTTATCGTTGTTCCGGCTCTTACAGCGAGGGTCTACTCGGATCGAAGGGCGTGAAAGTAGTTCTTAGTCTGCGACTCTTCGACCTCACAAATGGCAGGCAAATATAAGCCACTGTGATAGGTTAAATTAGTCGGACCGGCAACAGACGTTCGACGGTCTCTCTGATGGGTCGGGAATTGACACTACCTCAGATAAAGTCATACCCACATATACTTTGGATGTGTTTATATCTTAGTTACACACAACCAAACTTCAGCATAAGTTATTTCAGATGCATGCCTCAAGCCTGAAAGGCACCTCGTGCATCCAAAAATATCGAATACTTATTATTATATTAGCAGTTGGATTTCTTCCCCTGCAGCTTAGTTCCAGACCTACCGAGGTTCTCAGGACTCCAAGCTGGCTCTTCTCCAGTGGCTCCTCTATCACCAAAGATCGATATCTGATTACCAGCAGATCCAGAGTAGATGAAAGCTGTCCTTCGCGGAAACAAGTTACTTCCCTTGCTTGTTGTGTGAGGGTGTGGTTGAGAAGCCAAACCATCAGAGCATTTCCGGTGGCCCCCTGGGAGTATATTCATCGTCCCAATTTACTTCTGGGGAGTTCATGTCTCCCAAAACGATAAAACACTTTGACCTGCTCCACACCATCTGTAGAAGCCGAACCAGTTCAGAGGCTTCTCCATCTGCTTGCGTGCTCTATAAAAACAGACTATCCACACCGGCCACCGGCCTAGGCTTCTCCTTCGTGTTTCATCCAAAGTAAAATGATCTGATTGGTCTCCTCGGTCATTGCTTTCATCCCTTGATCCGTTTGTTGCTCGCTACTATCAATTTTCTGTTTCTTCCAGTGTGGTCAGCTTTTCCACGTTCCACCGACTGTAAGGGTAACGTTACTTCATGATGTTTTTTACAGTTCCAAACAGTTTGATCTGTCACCACTCGATTCCTCTGGTCCGTCACCGCACGTCGCATCTGCGTTGATCGAATAATTAGACCCATTCTTGCCTGATCTCTTCAATCTTATCCTTCATTTTCCCTCGTTTAGTATCTGTTCTTCGCGGCCGGCATCACTTTTATGCTTCTTCAGTCTTCTCTATCTGTTGATCCACTATGTTATCCCGTCATGAAAAACTTCATCTGAATTCTCCCAAGTCAGTCCTACACACTTTGCTCCCATCCTATATCCCTCCCTCAATCTCTGATACTTTGTTCTCCTATTACTCCATGGTTCTTTGCACCTGCTCCTCACATATCTATTTATTTACTTATATACATATATACATATATATAAACATATGTATATACACATCTGTTCCGCGTCCTGCACTTTTTTGCCGGCTATTTCTCATGCTACCATCCCGCTGACCCTCATGATATGCGTTCACCCTATTTACATTCGTACCTAATATTTACCATATCAAATCCCTACAGATCGTTCTTGCCATCCATACCGCCCTCTACTTATTCCAGTGTCAGCTACCTGTTCTACGAACAGTTTTGTGCTCTGTCCGCTGACCATCTTTTGCAGTGTAGCACAGGCTTATAACTACATAATCTATAGCAATGTATCCCTCCGTTTTTCTCCACCGTCTCCCGTTACCACCTTTCTCATATCAATTTCTAGCCCCCTCCATGCAAGCCTGACAGTTTTCAGATATCCCCAAATGAGCCACAGGCATTTCTTATGCGCCTTCCAGTTTGGTCTGCCTCTCAATGTTCCAGCGATTGTAGTGACAACGTTACGTCATGATGATATTTTACGGTTCCACATCGTTTGAACCGTTACTAAACGATTCATCTGCTAAGTAACGAGATGTGGCACCAGGGATGATCAAATATCTAGACACATTCTTATCTGTTCCTTAGACACAGTCCTGTATCTTCACGCTGAGCCGAAAGCCATCTGGAAGTCAAAGTATCATACTGTTACTCCATCCTCCTGACCTAAATTTCGGGAAACCCCTCCCCGAAACCGGCAAGGTTTGGCAGACTGGGCCCTTGACGAAAGAACCCCTGCTGGTTTGTTGCGATGAGTCCGATGGGCAGCCAAGCGGCCGGCAACCAACTCGCGCAAAGCCAGCCCCATCCATCTGAACAAAACCGCAGTTTAAGGGGCTCGCAGCTGAGACAGGTTTCTGTATCCCCAGCTTCGTGACTGAAATGACCGTCGCCTCTTGCCAATCCTGATGTAAGCCGCCTTTGTTGAGGGTTGAAGTGAATCGCTTAGTCAGCGGCCGAGTTAAAAGCCCGGCAGAGGCTGGGCGATTGCTGGGTGCATACCAATGAGCTCCGCTGCCCTAGTTTTTACCAATCCAATTAGAAGCCTGAGCGCTTCACTTACTATGATCACTTTTCCTGACATTCAAGAAACAGACCTGGTGACTGTCGACGGAAGTCCTGAGGTCCCGTCGTCTCGTCCACAAACTTGCTGAAACTGGTGCCGAATGGATTCTGTTTACCCAGGATTGTTGTCGGCTGCTAGACACTGAAGATCTCATACGCTCCCAAAGGCCATTCTTAGTCGCTTTGGACTGAACGTCACGGCGATGCCTGTTCGGGTTTATGTTGGTGGCTTTGACCTAGCGCTCCTCGCACTTTCTCCCGCACTCATTATGGATCCCCCTGGCTAAGCCCTATCTGTTGGACACTGCAGGTAACGTCTGTGGCCACCAATATTTAGGTATCTGGCCTAAGCAAGTTTCTTCCTCCGGATAGCCTCCCGGACCCGACCGGTCCACCACAGCTGGGCACCCCTCTGACGAACATTCCTAAGAGGAGCTACCTCGTCACTCAGTGGCCGGATGTTACCCCATTGTGCCTTCATAGCTGCCCCACGTGGTCTTCACCCTGTTCAACCCCTCACTTGATATCAGTTACATTTTTTTCAACACTGTCTAGCCCACGAGGCGGTGGCTAGTATTTTTTGTCCGGGATTACTAGTCTGCCGAGATTCGGGGTAAAGTGGAATACTTCTTGGTCGCTGTTTCCCAAGGGAGCTTCAACCTTGAGGTATGTAACGACCTGTGTGTATCTCGTGGCCACAAGTTTCAGAATAGATGGCCGGGACCCCTACCTCTATCTGGTCTCCTAGGTAGCGTGATGCTTCAGGCCCTTGCTATACAAGTAGCCTAGAAGACTGCGACTGAAGAATTCTATAGGAGATTTTTTATTCATCCGGTCCACCTCTGGTGTGTTGGGGCCCCTTATGGTCAGCATTCCCCCCCTCCCCGAAGAACAAATGAGGCCGCAAGTACTGCACCAATTATTCACCTTCCCCTGTCGGAGGTGACAGGTTGCGGTATCTATGAAGTTCACAGTTCTGCGCGGCAAGTCATAAGGGCAACCGAAGAGCTTTATGTATGGGCTAGATACAGCTTGGATTCTTCTCGCTGGTGGTAAGGCGGTAGCACAAGAATCGATACTCCCAGCTTTATTGTCCGCGTGGCCTATCCATACGGCTAACTACAAAGTCGGGAGGTACTTGGTATATGACGTCCTCCTGGGCCTAGCCCAAGGTCTGAGTGACCCCCATTACATATGCACCTAGTGCGCAAGCTTCGCGTTCTGACCTCTTGTCGCTCACACTTGCCGCTCTCACGTACGTGACTAGTAGTTACGCAGTCCTCTGCTTAGTATTTGGATTCCCAGGGACTCCGAGCTGCTCGGATCTCACGTCCGAGCAGCTTCCCTGTTTTACTGGCCGGCGTCCCGGATGCCTCTTGGGTCGTTTTGTGGGGATACTAGCCACTGTTGCCTAGGAAGGTCGTGCAATGGAAAACGTTGGACCATCCACACTCCTCATGGATTTCCCCATCACAGCGTCCAATTCCGCTGAAGCTTCTCCTGAATGAGCGCGTGGCAAAATTAGCAGTCGAGCTAACAGAAATCTGGGCCAGTGAAGAATAGCTGTACTGAAGCCCACAGGGGAACTGAGCGAGGTCGTTGACCGTTTTCTAGCCAGAAAATGAGTCACTGGGTTGAAATACGTTGCACCCTTTGCGGCACCCTATGTCTTGTGTGCATCCTAAAAATGTTTACCGCTTCTGGGAGTGCCAAACACCACAACTACCCGCCCAAGTTCCACATTTTAACCCACCTGGGCCCCTTTCATTTGCCAAGCCGGATGACGCTTTTTATGACCACGTAGCCGGCGCGCCGGTTTTTCTCGAAAGGTCATCCACGTGGAACAAAATCGCTTTTACGCTTTGCTTCCGACTTCTCATAATTCGTTTAGCGAGTTTGGTGAACGACCCAGCGAACATCTTTCTATCGTTCCGGAGCTCGGAGGCTCTGTTAATCAAGCTTCTGAGTCCGACCCGTACAGCTGTATTCTCGGAGCACCAGTAAGTGGCAAAGCGGTTTTAATTTTCATTTTGACATTTTTCTGCCTCCCAATTCTGCAGCCTGCCTTGAGCTTGATACCAAACTTCCATGTAGGCTTAAGTGGGTCATCACCTCCGTCTGCTACGGGTTCAGTCTCCGGACTGTCGGAGGTTGACTGAAACACTTCACAAGCGTCCTCGTTCTGACTCTCCACCGGACGGCTAATATGGAGGAGCAATCTGATTCAGTGGCAATACTAATGGTCCTGGATCTTGAGGCGTCTATCATAGAAACTTTACCCTGAATGAAGGCGGCCCTCAAAGTTGGGTAGAGCTTCTGTTCAACTCAGCGATTGAATTCGCTTGTACGAGCCTAACACGCAAAAGCATCCAGCAGTTTGGAAAGATCTAAACTAACCCCTTAAGCCAGCAATAAATTTATTGTAGGATCACGTTTGAGCCCCCACCCTTAACATGGAACCAACCTTTGTAAGAGTCATACTGGACTTCTACTTCTAATTCATCCTGTGTGCACCCGGGATCACCACAGTGGTCGCTGGTCGGCGAGTTTTCTGCGCTTCTGGTTATTCCCACCATTTCTGTCCTTTATGGGTGCGCGTAAGCAGAAGGGCGAAAGGTGTGTCCAAGCTGATTGAGATATGAATATAAAAAGGAAAGACTACGGCCAAATCCGGAAATTTTATGTTATAACTGCGGAGCACAGAGCTTCAAATCTTCCTGATTCGAAATTTCTGTCCCAGGGAACCAAGTTCTCCGCTTTTTGTCTCTGTCTTTCTACGGACAGTTCGTTCCCTTCCAATATATTTTTTGTGTTCTTGACCGGGTTCATAGGCTGAGCACTTATATCTAATTTTTGAATTTATCCGGAAGCCGTTCGGTCTTCGCAGTGCGGAGGAAACATTGAGGCGATTTATAGATCAGGTCTCCCGGGATTTAGGAGTTTACACATGCTTAGCTGACGTCTTAGCCGCTGGCCCAACCTCCCCTGGTCATACTGCTCATTGACGAGCACCTTCGAACTGTTGTCTCAAAGTAAATCACCTATCAGCGCTTCATAGTGTTTACTTGTTCAGGCAAGTAGTACCATCCCTGCTCACAATATATCAGCCACAAATGCTTCACCCATGAAAGATAAGCTGACGAAAATTCTCGTATACCCTGAATATTCTTCCTTCAAAAAGCCCCATAGACTCGGTGGTCTCTTCAACTTCTGCAGTCGTTCTATTCCTAAGTTGCCCAGTAGATGCAACGCCTCACAAATTTGCTACGCACTACGACCGAAACATTCGAAATTCCTGAGAACGCCCATTCTGCTTCCGTCTAAGTGAAACTAATTATCTTTAACATGACGGCAGTCGCACATCTCCTACCAAAAGCTCCCGTGATACCTCTTGTTTAGGTACCTCCATCTCTACCGCTTCCCTTGGCTTGTTTTTTTGTTTCCATGCTGCACCGCTCGCTCTTCTTTGCTTGCTGCTCGTTTTTCCTGGTACCTGCTCTCGATGCCACTATCGGGCCCCCTGGTAACTCTTTTACTAAGCTTCCTGCTGTGGTCCCGTCCTTCCTAGCTAGCGATCCTAGTATCATATAGACGACATTCTCTGCACAGCAAAACAGCGAACACTTCCATTTCAAAGATTCGTGTTCTCTGAGCAGCTCATAGTTTTTCCTGCTCGAGGCAAAGCAGCGCTGGTGGTGCCAATAATTGCACCCACCACACTGTATACCTGTCCAAACATACTCTTTGCAACTTCTAACCGCACATGAATTTTCTTTGCGAAGTATTAGTACTCTGTCATGGGGACCAGGATTGCATAAGCCAGGAAAAGGCGTTGCCAGAGTACACCAGAAACTCAAGGTCACTGCGATAATTATGTGAATAAACAAAATTATCAAGCTCATAACGAATATAACGCTTTGCCAAAAAGGTAGCACTTTACCAAAAGTGAACAAGGGGAATGAAAAATTCACCGAACAAAAACATGCTCCAGTCTATACTACATTCAAAGTACTTATAAAATAACCTTTATTAATTCAATAACAAGGTAAACAAGTGAGGACAGGAGATAGCTCTTCAAAAACTCAAACCCTGCAGAAACGCACCTCCAGAAAAGCGGCTAGGCCGTCAGAACCTCCACACGCATACAGGCTGTGGGGTACCAGTTGCCTTTCCCCCATAAATCTGGCCCTGTTGCGGGTAGATGGATTGCTGACCGAGGAATCAACACCTGCCAGAGAAGCTCAGGGGACAAGAAGGAAGAAGAGCGCCTAATCGGTTGTCCTAAACGGCTCGATTAGCACGGAGGACTGTAGAGACTGTAATTAAGTTTGTTGTTTCAGGAGAGGTTAGGACAAAATGTTTGCCTTTTAGCTGTAACAGAAGCCGTGCTAAAGTAATGAGCGGGCCCTCGCAAAACCCAAATGCCGCCGTCTCTTTGAACCAGGGGTTTTGCTGTTTGTTGGACTCTTGTTGCTGATGCTGTGGGAAGAGGTGCGGGTACAACATCAGGGAGTGGACATGGCTGAGGTTAACCCAGCGGCGTCTCAACTCCCATGAAAGCCGGTCTTAGACTTTTCATGGAAACATCTTCCAAGATATAACGCTTCTGCTCCCGATCTAGGACACGGATTGGGCACCAGTCTGAGCTGGAGGGGGCTGCTTGACTTATGGGTCATTTTCTTACGCTCAGGTAATTGCTGCTAAGTCAGTGCGACTGGTTCCAGTAGTTAGATGAATGGGATAGAGTTGATCTGAGATGGGTCCCATATCCTCTGTGAACTGAGTTGTATGATCTAGGTGCCGGGGTTTCCTGGGTAGATACCCGCCTGTATTTGACCGCGCAGAGAAGATTGCTTGTGGTCCGCGAAGACGATGAGTTGTCTGCTTTCTAGCTTGTGCCGGAACAACGGGTAGCCGAATAAACTGCTAAAAGTTCCGTGCTAAATGTGCTACACCTGGAGTCGGCTTGCTGGGGACGTTTGGAGAACGGCGCTATACGTTGCCACTTGCCTTGTACTTGCCGTTGTAAAACGGCTTTGATAGCCAGGTCCAAATCATCGGTTGAAGGTATCACGGGAGCGTTTGGTAGGAGATGTGCGACTGCCGTCATGTTAAAGATAATTAGTTTCACTTAGACGGAAGCAGAATGGGCGTTCTCAGGAATTTCGAATGTTTCGGTCGTAGTGCGTAGCAAATTTGTGAGGCGTTGCATCTACTGGGCAACTTAGGAATAGAACGACTGCAGAAGTTGAAGAGACCACCGAGTCTATGGGGCTTTTTGAAGGAAGAATATTCAGGGTATACGAGAATTTTCGTCAGCTTATCTTTCATGGGTGAAGCATTTGTGGCTGATATATTGTGAGCAGGGATGGTACTACTTGCCTGAACAAGTAAACACTATGAAGCGCTGATAGGTGATCTACTTTGAGACAACAGTTCGAAGGTGCTCGTCAATGAGCAGTATGACCAGGGGAGGTTGGGCCAGCGGCTAAGACGTCAGCTAAGCATGTGTAAACTCCTAAATCCCGGGAGACCTGATCTATAAATCGCCTCAATGTTTCCTCCGCACTGCGAAGACCGAACGGCTTCCGGATAAATTCAAAAATTAGATATAAGTGCTCAGCCTATGAACCCGGTCAAGAACACAAAAAATATATTGGAAGGGAACGAACTGTCCGTAGAAAGACAGAGACAAAAAGCGGAGAACTTGGTTCCCTGGGACAGAAATTTCGAATCAGGAAGATTTGAAGCTCTGTGCTCCGCAGTTATAACATAAAATTTCCGGATTTGGCCGTAGTCTTTCCTTTTTATATTCATATCTCAATCAGCTTGGACACACCTTTCGCCCTTCTGCTTACGCGCACCCATAAAGGACAGAAATGGTGGGAATAACCAGAAGCGCAGAAAACTCGCCGACCAGCGACCACTGTGGTGATCCCGGGTGCACACAGGATGAATTAGAAGTAGAAGTCCAGTATGACTCTTACAAAGGTTGGTTCCATGTTAAGGGTGGGGGCTCAAACGTGATCCTACAATAAATTTATTGCTGGCTTAAGGGGTTAGTTTAGATCTTTCCAAACTGCTGGATGCTTTTGCGTGTTAGGCTCGTACAAGCGAATTCAATCGCTGAGTTGAACAGAAGCTCTACCCAACTTTGAGGGCCGCCTTCATTCAGGGTAAAGTTTCTATGATAGACGCCTCAAGATCCAGGACCATTAGTATTGCCACTGAATCAGATTGCTCCTCCATATTAGCCGTCCGGTGGAGAGTCAGAACGAGGACGCTTGTGAAGTGTTTCAGTCAACCTCCGACAGTCCGGAGACTGAACCCGTAGCAGACGGAGGTGATGACCCACTTAAGCCTACATGGAAGTTTGGTATCAAGCTCAAGGCAGGCTGCAGAATTGGGAGGCAGAAAAATGTCAAAATGAAAATTAAAACCGCTTTGCCACTTACTGGTGCTCCGAGAATACAGCTGTACGGGTCGGACTCAGAAGCTTGATTAACAGAGCCTCCGAGCTCCGGAACGATAGAAAGATGTTCGCTGGGTCGTTCACCAAACTCGCTAAACGAATTATGAGAAGTCGGAAGCAAAGCGTAAAAGCGATTTTGTTCCACGTGGATGACCTTTCGAGAAAAACCGGCGCGCCGGCTACGTGGTCATAAAAAGCGTCATCCGGCTTGGCAAATGAAAGGGGCCCAGGTGGGTTAAAATGTGGAACTTGGGCGGGTAGTTGTGGTGTTTGGCACTCCCAGAAGCGGTAAACATTTTTAGGATGCACACAAGACATAGGGTGCCGCAAAGGGTGCAACGTATTTCAACCCAGTGACTCATTTTCTGGCTAGAAAACGGTCAACGACCTCGCTCAGTTCCCCTGTGGGCTTCAGTACAGCTATTCTTCACTGGCCCAGATTTCTGTTAGCTCGACTGCTAATTTTGCCACGCGCTCATTCAGGAGAAGCTTCAGCGGAATTGGACGCTGTGATGGGGAAATCCATGAGGAGTGTGGATGGTCCAACGTTTTCCATTGCACGACCTTCCTAGGCAACAGTGGCTAGTATCCCCACAAAACGACCCAAGAGGCATCCGGGACGCCGGCCAGTAAAACAGGGAAGCTGCTCGGACGTGAGATCCGAGCAGCTCGGAGTCCCTGGGAATCCAAATACTAAGCAGAGGACTGCGTAACTACTAGTCACGTACGTGAGAGCGGCAAGTGTGAGCGACAAGAGGTCAGAACGCGAAGCTTGCGCACTAGGTGCATATGTAATGGGGGTCACTCAGACCTTGGGCTAGGCCCAGGAGGACGTCATATACCAAGTACCTCCCGACTTTGTAGTTAGCCGTATGGATAGGCCACGCGGACAATAAAGCTGGGAGTATCGATTCTTGTGCTACCGCCTTACCACCAGCGAGAAGAATCCAAGCTGTATCTAGCCCATACATAAAGCTCTTCGGTTGCCCTTATGACTTGCCGCGCAGAACTGTGAACTTCATAGATACCGCAACCTGTCACCTCCGACAGGGGAAGGTGAATAATTGGTGCAGTACTTGCGGCCTCATTTGTTCTTCGGGGAGGGGGGGAATGCTGACCATAAGGGGCCCCAACACACCAGAGGTGGACCGGATGAATAAAAAATCTCCTATAGAATTCTTCAGTCGCAGTCTTCTAGGCTACTTGTATAGCAAGGGCCTGAAGCATCACGCTACCTAGGAGACCAGATAGAGGTAGGGGTCCCGGCCATCTATTCTGAAACTTGTGGCCACGAGATACACACAGGTCGTTACATACCTCAAGGTTGAAGCTCCCTTGGGAAACAGCGACCAAGAAGTATTCCACTTTACCCCGAATCTCGGCAGACTAGTAATCCCGGACAAAAAATACTAGCCACCGCCTCGTGGGCTAGACAGTGTTGAAAAAAATGTAACTGATATCAAGTGAGGGGTTGAACAGGGTGAAGACCACGTGGGGCAGCTATGAAGGCACAATGGGGTAACATCCGGCCACTGAGTGACGAGGTAGCTCCTCTTAGGAATGTTCGTCAGAGGGGTGCCCAGCTGTGGTGGACCGGTCGGGTCCGGGAGGCTATCCGGAGGAAGAAACTTGCTTAGGCCAGATACCTAAATATTGGTGGCCACAGACGTTACCTGCAGTGTCCAACAGATAGGGCTTAGCCAGGGGGATCCATAATGAGTGCGGGAGAAAGTGCGAGGAGCGCTAGGTCAAAGCCACCAACATAAACCCGAACAGGCATCGCCGTGACGTTCAGTCCAAAGCGACTAAGAATGGCCTTTGGGAGCGTATGAGATCTTCAGTGTCTAGCAGCCGACAACAATCCTGGGTAAACAGAATCCATTCGGCACCAGTTTCAGCAAGTTTGTGGACGAGACGACGGGACCTCAGGACTTCCGTCGACAGTCACCAGGGCTGTTTCTTGAATGTCAGGAAAAGTGATCATAGTAAGTGAAGCGCTCAGGCTTCTAATTGGATTGGTAAAAACTAGGGCAGCGGAGCTCATTGGTATGCACCCAGCAATCGCCCAGCATCTGCCGGGCTTTTAACTCGGCCGCTGACTAAGCGATTCACTTCAACCCTCAACAAAGGCAGCTTACATCAGGATTGGCAAGAGGCGACGGTCATTTCAGTCACGAAGCTGGGGATACAGAAACCTGTCTCAGCTGCGAGCCCCTTAAACTGCGGTTTTGTTCAGATGGATGGGGCTGGCTTTGCGCGAGTTGGTTGCCGGCCGCTTGGCTGCCCATCGGACTCATCGCAACAAACCAGCAGGGGTTCTTTCGTCAAGGGCCCAGTCTGCCAAACCTTGCCGGTTTCGGGGAGGGGTTTCCCGAAATTTAGGTCAGGAGGATGGAGTAACAGTATGATACTTTGACTTCCAAATGGCTTTCGGTTCAGTCAGTCACAGTTTGTTGCTGGGAATTTGAATGCCTTTAGTCTGTCTCCGAAAATTACAATATGGTTCCTTGGTTTTATCTTTGGTAAGACCTTTCAGTTTAGGGAGTGCGGTAGCATAACCCAGGTAGGGTGCGTGCTGAGTGGTATGAATAAGCACTCTTCCTTTGGACCTATGTTGTTCACTCCGCTCACAAACGATTTAGCGGTAGGTCTGGAAGTCCCATGTTTCGCCTTTCTAGATGAGGCTGGGTCAGTTGACTCCGTAGAAACAGATTCCGTGAAGAGGGATCTGAATATGGTGCTTCAGTGAGAGTTGTTAAGGGCCCACCATAAAATGCTTACATACACACTCACTTGATGCATGGCAAGTAACCTCATCCGACTAGGTGCCTGGCAGAAGCAAACGCGAGTACCGAGGTCAGGACAGTGACAACTGCAAAGGACCTTTGCAATATCACATCGGACAACTTCGGGTCTGGGGCCCAAAGCTGCGCACCCACTCAAAAAGCCTTCATGGTGCCTTGCTGACTAAAAAGGTCTGAAGTGTACAGGGAACCCTGGGTTCTAATGCAGTATTACAAAGCATTCTTTCCGGCGCACCTAGGCTTGGCGGATTTTATTATTGAAGGAAATGAAGCTTCTTGAACAGGCTAATAATAATAATGGTTTATTTTGGAGACGCCCGAGGCATGCCAGGTGCATGATTAACTGTTTACAAGTGATGGAATAAACAGACAAAATCCTTGAAAATGTAGAAATTTACATGACAGGAGTTGGAAAAATGGGGTAAGAAAGGGGAGTAATGTGGGATGAAAGTATGGCAAATGTGTGCACACCAAAGAAAATGCTCTGAGTTTAAATGGACCCGTGGACGGATTAAAATGGACTCCCGGTAAGTTTGAAAAGTCGAGGTCAGGTAAGGGGTCCAGCTGGTCAGTATAGGGACATCTGACAGCTGATTAATATATATGAGAAATGCCAGAAATTGGCTTAAGTAACTGTAATAACGGGAGACGATGAGGAAAAGTGAGATTCACCGGAAGGGATTAGGCAGCAACTAAGCATCGGTACTCTTCAATAGATGGTCGGCGAACAGGGCACAAAACTCGTTGTAAAACAGGGAGCGAGCAAAGTAAGACGTAAAAGGTGAATCAGGTAAAAAAAGCAGTTCATAGGAATTGGACACAGTGGATGTGGGTTATAGAATTGGAAGGAATGGATGCATATCGTGGCGGTCAGCGGGATGATAGCAAGAGAGATGGCCTGTGAGGAACTAAAGGATACAGAGCGAATGCATATATGCATATGTGCGCTTGTTTATATACATGTATATATATATACGTATAAGAGAGGCCGGATAAGTAACAACGGAGTCCTAAAAAGAAATTATCAGTTATCAGGAGGGGCAGGTTAGGTCAGGTAGAATGTATATAGAATTAACTTTGGAACATCGTGGTGAATGATCTTCATGACAGGTGAACTTGGCGGATCAACAGAGAAAGTGGAGAAGGCGGAAGCATAGAAAGGACGACGACTGAGGAGCAGTTCAAAAAAGGGAGATGAATGAAAGTACGGAAGAGAACAGGTAATAATGGGTCAAATAACCTGACTCATGTAGGTGAGACATGTGGTGTCAGTCAAGAATGGGGGGAGCATTAATAAAGGGGCTTACATTATTCAGCAGGAAGACGCTGGCGATGGAGATGGTTGAGCAGCTCACAGCGATTGTGCATACAAAGTGGAGAAAGTTTGCCTGGGAGGTGAAACTGTCCGTGGTGCAAGATGCATCAGCTGTGACGGCAAACAGCCTGGGAGAGGAATGGGCGCAAGGGGTACCACAGGGTAATGGCAGATCAAACGGACTGAAGCCGTGAATGAAAACTATGACAAAACGGTGAGTTTACATTAGGTGGCAAGTGAAAAAGCAGAATGGTCCAAAAGGCACGCATAAAATGCCTGTGGAAAACAGTAGATGAAACAGATGGGAGCACTGGCCGAAAAAGGCAGTTGAGACATAACCAGTAAGATCATCTCATTGCAGGTAGAACACGAAAAAGGCAGAGAGGAAAGAAGCATCGGGAAAGGTAAACCGGTGGATGAACATAACGCAGAAACAGTGGATACGCGTCGGACTCGGGGACATGAAAATTGGGAGCTGCATGCATGCCGGCAATTGTACAAGTGGGTGCAACTAGACGATACTAATCGGAGCACTGCCAAGTGGAAGGATTCACAGAGGAACCGTGGAGCCAGGCATGGAAAATAGTGTTACTGACTGGATAAAAAATGCGGCTGTGAGAGATGCAGAATTTGGAAAGGCGGTTCCAATATGAGAAATGTTCATGGGTGCAGGTGTGGCTGGTGTATAATGGAATTAGGGATAAGAAGGAAGAACGAGGGAGGGTCTGACAGGACGATAGGCAGTGAGTCGTAAGCATGCGATCAACGGGCTTTATAGGCCTACGGTGATACCGAATGAATAGGTACTACAAGCCGGCAACGCCGACAGGGGTGAAGAAGTAAAATACCGGCGGTTGTTGTCAGAGTAAAGTGGTTGGGACGAGAGTGACATGCAATGAGACGTAACACAATGAGAGTCGATAGGGGCAAGGACAGAATGGGTAGGTGTTCTTACCACAGAAGAACGAAAAAATGGGTGTGATAAGAGCTATAGGTGGGCGTACAGTGGCGAACAAGGATGGTTGAAGCATGCGGTCTGCAGCTGACAGCGTTAGAGTGTGCCATCCGCAACCGGTGCAAGTGGGTGTAACTGGCCGTGCGCTGGACACCCAACATGAAAAACACTTCAAGTTAAACACAGGGGATGTGACCCACCAACCTAATTGCGCTCTCACATCGTTGAAGACGACCTGCATGCCTGATGTGAGCCGGCCAAAGCGGTGGATCTGACCGCCCCCGCACGGTTGGGAAAGGCACCAATGTTTATTGATAGTTATGCATGTGAGACGTGGTTCGACTGTGGAAGTATGAGATGTAAGTTCGGCGGTTGGATGGTCAGGTTGCAAGGGGTTCCAGAGAACGGAGCCAGCGGTTATTAATCGACCAAATAGCGGCAGTACCCAGGCTAGTATACCAAAGTTGAGGACGAAGAGCACGAAAGGAGGAAACCGGAAAAGGAGAGCAGATAAAAAGGAGCAGTCAGGGTGTGCCCCTGCTGTGGATCAACGGTTAATGGAGGCATATAAAAACCAGTAAAGGACGAGGCATAAGTGTGAAGGAAACTACGGGGGTAGATGAAAGCAAAGTGGTTGAAATTAGTGGCATTTCAATTTGTTTGATTTATTAAGGAAATGACCCTAGATGGTCTAACGTTAAGAACTCAGCCAGATAGATGAAACTGTCCATCATTGATTGTGTCCCTAATTGAAGGGAGCGGGATCGGCGAAGAAGTTGGTCTTAGAAGTCGAGGCCCCTCTCGTAAGCTGTATCTTCTGCCATGTTCATATTGAATAACTGGAGTGCGTGGGTGACGCTGATATATGGGATGAGTGCCGACAGAAATTGGGACTTGGTTTGTGAAGCCCGAAGGGTGATGGGCAACTTGCTCCAGGCTTTGGAGTAGACAACAAGGAAAAAACGTGACCGTATGGCCGACTTAGCTATACTAAAAGGGACGGTAAACGGCCTGTGCCGGAGTGGGTAGGGGGTTTCACGGGAGGAGCTTACTGGGTCAAAGGAAAAAGACTGGTTATGGAGCAGGTTATATAAGAAGACCAAGTTTAGTCTTGAGCGGCGGAGCAGAGTGGGTCAAGATTCAGATTTTGGCATCGTTCTCTATAGCCTAAAGACGTAGACCAACCGAGTAGTTTTTGGAGAAACGCCTATGTATGCTTTCAGTCGCAACTCTGTCGACTTTCGTCATGCTAGAAGATATTATTGGGCAGTATTCGGGCAAAGGCCTGATGTGGGATTTGTAGATGCTGATGATACTGTCCCGGAGACGAAATAGAAGTTTCGCCGGGTGACTTGCTCCCTTGGGCTGGCTTGACGGCAAGCAGAGACTGAATGCACTTAAGTTGATCCCATTCAAGAGCGGCGGGCAAAGAGGCAACGGTACGGAGCTTTCTAGATGCAGGAGATGACTACACCGCAGGTAAGCCCCGGAGTTGGTGTGGCCGCCATGGGGCAGCCCCTGAAGTTGGAGAAAGAGTTATAAGCAGCACGGGAGGAAATTCCTTCGCAGTTAGAACTTTAATTGCACGGAAACGGCTCCCGACGGAAGTGACAAAAGTTGAGATAGTAATGCAGCCAAATTATCCTGCGTACTGCCACTGGGACAGTGTGTTCGCCAAAGATAGCAGACAGGCGGCCAACCTACCTATTGTTTTTTCAGTTCTCCTGTGCTTATTAACCTTGATACTTTTGCGGATCTTCGCTCAGTTTTTGTCTTCGGCTTTTTTCATCCTTTCATTTCAGCCCTCAGAATTCGTTCTCATCACTTCCACTTTCGATTTTCTACTACCCTCTGCCTTCCTCCCAATACAATCTCACGTCTCTCATTTGCCCTATAAGGCACGTTTTTGAGTTATACGTAACCAAATTTTAAAAGTATCCCGAAACCAGAAAGTGGTTATCCGTAAATTCCACGGCACTAGATTAATAAATGAATAATGACGTAAAACTTACACAATCTCAACTATGCGATCGCACGGACCCAAAAAACGAGAACCTAGTTGCGGCGTGCGAGGGTCAAGCACGTGCATCACGCAGGTCCAAAATGGGATATGACAGGGTGGCGCGTTGGACGTGAACGAACAAAGGTTGGTTCATAAAACATGCAGCGCATAAAAACACGCAAATAGTGTACGTGAGCTAGTGATATCGAGGAAACGTGAAAATACATTGCTTTCGGGGGAACGTCCATAACCGATCCTTACACCGACGACCAAAATGCTCCCGAATCCTAGCAAAGTCAAATGTTTGGGATAAGGGTGCAGATTATCCCCACCTGATCGGACCTTGCTCTCAGTGCGAGTGATAATACTTCTGACGTCAACATTCTACTCACAATCGCACTGGATCTGTGTGGTTTCACCAACGCGATATTTTTCTGAATCGTCCACAAGAACAGTTGCTCGATGGCAGGCGTGAAGAGAGTTGCGTGGGCTCCGAGACACGTGCTATCTTCGGGCGATTCTTTGTGAATTTGTTGTGTCAGCTTGTGTGAGTGGGAGTAAATGCGTGTGTGAGTGTGTGCAGGTGGGTGTCGCTAGTGGAGTTGTAAGTGGGTATATGAATAAATAACAGCTATTGCCCCGTACAAGAAAAGCTTTCAATAATTTCAGTGATAAACGAGGAGCGGTGAGCACTGTGACGTGTTTGTTGGGGGCCATGAAGCATGAACCTCTTTTAAGAATGTGTGTGTCAATGAGAGTGAGTTTGTCTGGGTGTACGAGCGAATCATAACTACTACCATATATGAGAAAAGTCTTCCGTAAAGTCGATGGCCAACGAGGAAAGGTTGTAGCGTACTACTCTGCCTTTATGGTGCACCAAATTATTGTCAACAATATCTAAGACTACACTGGCAAACTAAGACGGGCGGAGGAGCGTGTCGTGATAAAAGACCAAAAAGGTATGTAAATTAGAAATTAAGACAAACCAGAAGATGCGACGAAAACTCACGGCCGTTCGCCGTTCTTGTGACTAGGAAATAAAGGCCATAGAGCCGATAGCCCCCAAAATCACCAATTCAGTTGGGCAAGACAACCATTCGTTGAACAAAACAGGGTGGTATTGAGATAAGTGCCAAGTGATGCCTTAAAAGCTTTTAAAAAGTTTTGTTTCCTACAGTTAGTTTCGAACGCTATTCAGCCTTTGTATTCTGTCCCTAGTCATCCCTCTTTGCCCCATCTATCGACCCATAATGCTCCCACTGATAACACGGTCAATACTCTCAACAGTTCAATGTCAAAAAGTATCGGGAATAATCCTCTGTCTAGTAACTCACATTTTCTCAAGCCCTGTCAGCCTCTTACTCTCGGCTCCTTCAACGTGCGTACACTCATGCAGGCCGGTCAGCAGGCGTGCCTAGCCCTCACAATAAATTCTCTGAAGATTGATGTCTGCTGCTTAAGTGAAACGCGTATACAGGATTCGAGCAGTGTAATTCAACTAACTGCTCCTGGTATCTCGTCGAGATATATTTTGCGCACCTCAGGAGACGAAACAGCTAGAGCTGTGGGTCAACGTGGTGTAGGAATTGTCTTGACTGACAAGGCTGAGGCTACCCTTTTAGACTGGATTCCTGCTAACAGTCGTTTATGTGCTGTGAGACTCCAAGGGTCAGTTGGCGTTCGAAAGGATAGTTGTGTTAGGCGCAACTTGTGATCTCGGCGTACGCCCCAACGGACTGCAGCTCAGACTTGCAGAAATACGAGTTCTATGATGCACTCGCCACTCTCGTTCGCGGCAGTAAAGGTTCTAACATTGTAGTGCTAGCTGGTGACTTCAATGCACAAGTTGGCAAACTTAGTGTGTCAGAAGCCTGTTTAGGTGGGCGTTGTGCTTTACCTGCTGAGCGTACAGATAACGGGGATAGACTTCTTCAGTTTTGTGCAGACAATCGATTGTTCTTATCTAGCACTAATTTCCGACACAGCTCGCGTCGCACAGCGACATGGCGCTCTAACTCTACAGGTACTTTGAGTCAAATTGACCATATCGCCGTAAGCTACCGGTGGCGCAGTTCCGTTCAGAACTGTAGATCTTACTGGTCCACGTACGTAGAGTCGGACCATGGATTAGTTTTAATGCGATTATCTCTCCAGCTCCATGGTTATCGTCGCAAACCGCAAACCGGATTAGCCGTGCAACGTTTGTGTGATACAAACGTCCGCACCCGGTATGAGCAGAAGTTAGCACATGAGCTAGGATCCACGGAGAACAGTAATGTAGATGAGCATTGGTCTCATATCAAACAGGCGATGCACGTGTCAGCAGGTTTCGCCTGTGGTCCTAGATCCGTTGTCCATAAAAGACACTGGATCTCGCAAGAGTCGCTAAGTATAATGGAGCAAAAACGTCAGCTTTCTAACCGTAAGGAGATGAATAAGATGCGGAGAAAGCTGCAAAGACAAGTTACGAAAAGCCTCAGGAATGGTCGCGAAAATTGGTGGGTCAATGTAGCCAAAGAAATAGAAGTGGCAGCTGCTTCAGGTAACAGTCAAAGACTGTTCAAACTTATTCGTGACACCGGTGGACGGCGAACCCAGGTCAGTGAAGCGATTTGGGATAGAAATGGAGAACCCATCCATAGCAAACAGCAAAGGCTTGACCGATGGGCCGGGTACTTCAAGGAACAGTTCAGCTGGCCGCACGCTAGTGTAGTTACTCCCGTGTCAACAACTGTGACTCCTTGGGTGGTATCACTTGAGCCTCCATCAGAAGTAGAAGTAGAGTCATGCATTCGATTACTAAGGCGGGGGAAAGCGGCAGGTCCCGATGAACTCCCCCCAGTTCTTTTCAAACCGGGTGGTGAGGCTTTGATAAAATCATCAACTGCCTTGCTCCGTGACATTTGGAACGCGGAGCGTATTCCGTTAATATGGAGTGAGTCATTGATTGTTCCCATCTTCAAGAAGGGAATACGCAATGACTGCAGTAATCATCGTGGGATTAGCTCAATTCCGATAGTCACCAAAGTATTAGCATCGATTTTGCTGCACGGTCTTACACCGGCTCGCGAGAGGAACAACCGCGAACAGCAGGCCGGATTCCGCCCGGGTCGGGGATACATCGACCAGATTTTTACTCTTCGCCGACTACTTGAAACGCGTCACACGCACCGCCGACCGACAATAATGATTTTCTTAGACTTGAAAGGCGCCTTCGATTCAGTTGATCGGACAGCCCTTTTCATTGCTCTTCATCGAAAAGGTATGCCCCAGAAGTTCGTGAACCTAATGAGATCATTGTATTCTCATACTTCTGGCCGCGTTAGAGTCTACGGTGAACTATCCGGTCGGTTCGAAACGACCAGTGGTGTTCGACAGGGATGCCCTTTGTCTCCATTCCTGTTCAACTTCGTCATGGACGAAATAATGGAGAGTGCGCTGCAAAATCTTCAGGATGCAGGCGTCGAACTAGGAACTAGTGAAAAGCTGTGACTTAGATTACGCAGACGACGTTGTCTGCTTGTTCAAATGCACGGAACATGCTCGGCGTGTACTAGATAATCTCGCAAGAGCTGTAGCTCCATTCGGCATGCGCTTTGCACCTTCAAAGTGCAAGGTGATGTTACAAGACTGGATGTCAGCGATTCCGAGGTTGATGCTCGATGGGGAGGTGCTGGCAGTTGTCGACCACTTCACCTACCTCGGTAGCCGCGTGACGACGGATGGGAGCACAGTAGTAGAGGTGAGTACGCGGATATCCAAGGCTGGAGCGGCGTACGCTGGACCGAAGCACTTGTGGCGCCGACCTGATATTTCACAGAAGTTGAAAGGCTGTGTATACTGTGCTGCAGTGCGTTCAGTTTTGTTGTATGGTTGCGAAACTTGGAGTCTGCGTGCTGAAGATATTCGTCGTCTTGTGGTTTTCGACCATCGATGTTTACGTAGTGTCGCTAGGATTGGGTGGAATAGCCGAGTAAGCAACGATGAGGTCAGAAAGCGAGTATTGGGTATTAATTCAGAGAACGTTCTGTCACAGCGTATCCAGCTTAGTAGACTACGTTGGTTGGGACACGTGTTACGTATGGCAAGCACATGTATACCATACCGTGTCCTATTCTCCGTTCCTCCTAGGGAGTGGAAAAGACCACATGGAGGTCAACAGATGACGTGGCAACGAGGAATGAGAAAATGTACAGCAAACTTAGGAAAAGTAGGTGCCTCATGTCTTCGTGGTTGGGGTCCAAAAGATCCGTCTACCAGTTGGCTGGAGACACTGATGGATATGGCAGAGAACCGCGAGCAGTGGCGATTGTGTTGTCACTTTCTATCGAATCAGAATGATTGATCGATTTGTGTTTGTACAGTTAGACTGTGTATTCCGTGTGTTGGCTACTAGGGCATTCTTTCCTTTTGCTACCCGTGTAGGTCCAGTCCCTGTCCATCTTGTATATTCATACTTTCTAATTCAACGCGCAACATGGTGAGAAAGGCAGTGGTCACTGGGGCCTGCCCTACTGTTTACCGTTGTACGATGATGATGATGATGATGACCGCTATAATTCCAGGACACTCCAAATTAAGAGATGAGATCGTGCCAGAACGAAGGACTTATAGACAGCCCTTTTGTATTGCCCGATGGTGTGTGTGTGTGTTTGCTGTACAATAAAAGGTCGATACGACAAAGGGGTGTTGCGCCAAAGAATGCTGAGAAACATGGAAAAAGTCGGAAATGTACAGGTATCCACAAGGTGATCAATGCGACCCCTTTGTTTTCTGGAAATATGAAGCAGATATGGAAAGCTACAACCACGGTTCGCAGAATTCTTCAGTAAGTGGCACACGAAGGTTGAGCATTTTGGGGTTTTAAATGGTATACCTGGATTATATGGTGCCTGCTGGTCCGCCTTCACCCTAGAGGATGCAGGCCTTCTGCACTTCACGAGTTAGCTTCCGGGTGGCGGTCTCCTATTTGACCGTTGTTATCAGTCCATCGTAGCCTCTGATAATTTCCATGACAATGCCCGATGGCCAGATATTGAAATGAGCGTGTGCGTCGGCGATAACCGCCAAGTCTCCAACCCCGAATGGTCTTGCTTTGATTAGCCACTTCTGTAGAGTTTGCGGAGCTGGTAGGTGTTCCCGCAGCCGTCGCCTCCAAAAACCTTGGCAAGATAATTTCTCTGGTTCGATCCGTAAGGGTAGCTCCCATGAAGGTTTTGGGCCCTGGAAACACTCGTTCGACCCTAACGTCAACAGATCTTTCCTGGCAAGCACCACATGGATAGAGCCACCGGTGGCCACTGGGAATAGAGGGCCGTTGTTCAGAAGTCTTACGAACTCGGTCTTGAGGGTACTCAACGTTTTATGGTCGGGCGGCTATTGTTCGATTATCAACAGCAATATTCACCTGGTGGACCTGACCAGGCTTTCCCATACACCACTACGATGACTGGCCTACCGGAGGTTAAAATGCCACTGTATGCCGAAGGCCGCAGTTAGGTTCTACAGACATTCCCTGCTCATGTTTTGGGACCAACTCTGCGATTTTCGATGGGCGCCCATGAAATCTGACCCATTGTCAGAGTACATATCTGCTGGTATGCCGTTTCGAATTACAAAGCGTTGCGTGGCCCAGAGGAAGGAGTCGGCGGTCATCGGATATGTAACTTCTAAGAGTACCACAGGTGACTTCTCGCACATCATGACTCACTCGTATCGCTTTTCCAACCTTTTTATCACACTTGACCCACAAGGGCCCGAAGTAGTCCAGCCTGGTATCACTGAACGCTCACCAAACCGGATCCACTCTAAATTCTGGCAGCCGGGCTATGTTGTATTCCCGCGATGGCTTTGCTTCTCCCACAGTGTACACAAAGTTGTATTACGCGTTTTACAGTCGCTATTCCTCTCAGTGAACAAAGGCTCTTTCGGATGACGCTTGTCACGTGACTTTCGCCGGCGAGCCCCTTTAGGGTATGGATGTGTTGAATCATTCGCTCTATCGCATGTTATCGAGACGGCAAAGGTATGGAATATTTCGTGTCAAAGCCCGGGCGGGGGTAATCAACCTATCATCTACCCGTAGTAATCCACTAACGAGTTTAAGGCTTAAATGCGCCAAGTTGCTTTTTGGAGGTGATACTCTTTTGTGGATTGGCCCATCCAACTCGGCCCTCTCGAGTTCTCGGATGAGAGCCTCCCGTTGTATCGTTTTGAACGGATCGCACTCTGCGGCTTGTAATTCATCAGAACTTATCTGACCCAGTCGTAAGTGGCTGCAAGTAGAGACTCCTCTTATGACAAGCAAATGTCCCTTAAACCTAGCCGACCACATTAGTGGCTGAAGCTTCGTCATCCAGGAGGAAAACCTGGCCAAACTTGGCAAAATGGATGTCGATTCGGCGACTGTCGCCATCATTTCCGCCCTATAATTCTCAGTTCCAATTCCAGGGGGGGGGGGCTTTAGTCAGTACGCGGGTCAATCCTGTTGAGGCACTTGCAGGAACTTCGGTCGCCCCATCCATGTGCCCAACTGTCGGAAGTTTGACGCATCTCGGGAGCGCTGATCGGCAGGGTTATCGTCAAGCTTGACGTGTTTCCACTGGTTCACGGCAGTCTCGTCGTGGCTGGTTGTAAGCTGGTCAGCAACGACAATACTTCAGAGACTCCTGAAGTTGTTTATGTAGTACAGCACCACCTTCCAGTCTGTCCAAAAACTAGCTGACCGACTGCGAAAGTCGAAACATCTCTTTACCAGTTGTACTGCCCTTACTGCTAACACTGCCACTCTGAGTTCAAGGCGCGGGATCGAAACCGATTTCAGTGGTGCAACATGGGCTTTGGCGAATAGGATCTTTGTAGCCTATTGCCCATCTCCCGTGTACCATTGTCCTTATACCACGGCTCCGTAACCGACTTCGGAGGTGGCAAAAAAGGCATTTAGTTCTCCTGTCCGTGTCGTATGACTACGGAGAAAGCACCGTGGGGTCCGTACCTCCCCCAGTTACTTTATTGCGCAGCAGTTCTTCCCAGTCCGGCCGGTCTTCGCGGTCCAGTGGTTGGTCCCAAACGACTTTCATACGACAGAGCTCCCGAAGCAGGATCCATCAGGGCAACGGCCGGGGAGAGGCAAATCCGAGAGGATCAAACAGGCTAGAGAAAGCCCACATTATACCGCGACAAGTTACTGGCTGATCGGGATCCTTTAGCTCGAAAATGAAGTCGTCCGTTTCCGCATTCCATTGTATTTCTAGAACGCGTTTGAAGGGGAGCGAAGAACCCTCCGGATCTCAAACACTTTTGGCCCCTTCGTGGTAAGGAATGACTTTCAGCCCTTCTGAAGCTTTCGACATCCATTTCGTGAGACAGGAACCACTCTTCTAGCAAACCTGTCAGGCAGCTGAATTGTGCCAGAGCCGAGTCGGCATCATCAAAAGACCCAGGGCAGTCGTTGACGCAGAAATTTCCGCTGATTTTGTCTACTACCGGCAGACGGACTGGAGCTGCTTCCTCTTCCACCAATTCTCAAACGGAATTATTTGCAAAAAACGGTGATGATGTTGCTCCGGAGGGGTGGATGGTCATTCAATAATTTGTTACCGCCTTGTTCAGCTTGTTCTCCTCTCACCGTAGGAATAGCAACGCATCTCGCTCTTCTAGCTGTACTCTTACCTGAAGAAACCCCTCTCGGAGTCGACTGATAGGGCCACTCTTCCTACTCTGAAACGGCGTGGTCCATTGAGGCCCCTGTGGCAGAAGATCATTTAACAACTGGCCTTGGAACTTGGCTGAAATTTTCGGGTCTACTGGTGTGGAGAACCGGGTGGAGAGGCAGGTACCAGGTTCCCTTTCGGCCGTCGATGGTTACAGGCACCTTTTTAGGGTGGCCGAGAGCTTCGTTTTTCGTCATTACTTCTGCTTATCATTCCCACAGGCCCTGATCTCGAACGAAGCTTACTTTCAATCGTAGTACTTTTTGCACAGCGTAATTTCTGTTATCAGCCAAGGAACCCGCTGGTATGTGCCATGGAAGAACCTCAAGCTAGTTGTTCAGGCCTCTGGTTCCTGGTCGCGCCTTCTGCAGATCTAGGTGGTCCACTTGCGAAAATGATAGACTTCCGTCTCCAATGTCGGGGAACTCCTTTTTGTACCGTCATCGCAATAGGTACTCTCTTTTGTCCGCTTCGGCTGATACGTGGTCTACGGAACCACGTGTGCCGACTGAACCATATAATATTCATTATAGTGCTATGCTTACGGCTCGGAGTGCCTGGCGGTTGCCCTCTCTCTGGTCCAGCATCCAATGTGCGTCTAGCACATGGCAGCCGGTGAAGAGATCCATTTTGCAGTCCTCCTAGTCTACGACGGTTATGTCTTAGGAGTGGAGCCACCTGGCTAAAATTGCATTCGCTGACCTTGGTGCCTGCATGGAGAGATCGGCTAATGTGAAGCCCTCCGTTGATTCGAAAGCTTGTTAGTGTCTAAGGAGATGAGCAGTAACCTCAGCCTACCTACAGTCCTGACTGGTGTTCCATCCACCGTGCTCACCTCTAACTACGTCGTGCTTTCAGCGAGCCACTGTTTATCGGCAAACCGCTCCTTCACCAGGGTTGTGTCTGGTCCGCCGTTGACAAAGGCCAAAGCTTTGGCAACCTCAGTTGCGGTCAGCACTCCTAATGTAACTACTCCCAGCCGTATTGGTTTACTGGCAGACCTTGACTTTGAACAAGTCACACTGAGCTTGGCGTTCACCTCTGGTGTAGTTTCTTTCGCCTGGTGTAACAATCGGTGATGTCTGGCCGGACAACCTTCGCAAACAAATCTGGTTCTTATTCGGCAAGCTGACGCCCAGTGTGTGATGGTAAGACAGATAAAGCAAGCTTTCTTGGTCCCCACTATTCCCCATTGTTGGTCTACTGTGGCTTTGATGAACCTCGGAAGTCCTAGTAACCCATGTCTGGCGCAGCAAGACCCCCAGATTTGAAGAACTATAGCCTCCAGTGAAATGGCGTGCGAATTGGTCCAAGGCTGGTATTTCGAATGTTCCTTTGCAGTGTTTTGAGCCTGGCAGGCGCTAGGTCTGTTTGCCCGGCTGCCACCCTGGACAAGTCGGCCAAACCTACTAACTGCCGTCCTTGTTTTCCCGTCAGGGTATTCTATCAGATCATCGAAGTCGGTCTCTAGGTCCATACTGCTGATATATTCCGCCTCTTCCGCCTACCGGCCCTGTAGTTTGGAGGACAGCCGACGGACTATACCCTCCAGTGTATGCATTGTATTGATATCAGCTTTGTAACCTTAATGATCGGGGGCTATTGAACAGTTCTGCATTTTGATCACTAGGTCGGCCAGTGCGTAGACGTCACCCTTGGTTCTCTTGGCCTCTTGCATCGCGCCTTCTGTTGGATTTCGAGCTTTCTTGAATGGCTGGCCGAACAGGTGCTTTAGAATCTTCCTTTGCCGCGTGTAGACTTGTTCCGAGTAGAGCACGGTACAACCGTCGATAACTTCTCTTGCTCGGCCTCGAAAGTAAAGGGGCAAATAAAGTAGCCTTTGTCCAGGGTAGGTGATCGTATTTTCGACGGAAGTTTCCAACTGTCCAATGAATTTGCAGCGGTATCCCCATCGTCATTCAAACTCCGTCAGTTCCACCTCTGGAAAATCGACCGTTGGTTGCGTCGATGTTTTATGCTCGAAGGTCGGAACAGTTTCCCATTTTAATTTGTTCTGATCTATCGGATGCCCCTAAGTCGTTGGCCTTTTGCTCAAGTTCGTTCTGTCTACAATTCTCTTTTGCTTCCTGGATCTGCTGCCCAGCAGAAAATCACAGCTGTTCTGAGTCTAATGTCCTCATCCTAAATGGCCCAAACTTCTTGCATCTCACAGTACCTTCTGTAATACATGAACTACCACTGACAGGACTAGGTGGTCTATCAATAGCTATAGAATCCACGGTACCCGAAACCTCCCCAGTGACTTGCCGTATTACGTCCTGACCGAATTCCAATTGTTTCGATCCTTTTCTAGGAACGTTGCGTATTTTCTTGTTCCAAATTGATCAGTTAAGTATTTTAACACGCTCTTGTGCAATACAAAGCTAAATTTGAAACGGATCTCGAAATCAGAAAGTGGTTATCCGTAAATTCCACGACACTAGATTAATAAATGAATAATGACGTAAAACTTACACAATCTCAACTATGCGATCGCACGGACCCAAAAAACGAGAACCTAGTTGCGGCGTGCGAGGGTCAAGCACGTGCATCACGCAGGTCCAAAATGGGATATGACAGGGTGGCGCGTTGGACGTGAACGAACAAAGGTTGGTTCATGAAACATGCAGCGCATAAAAACACGCAAATAGTGTACGTGAGCTAGTGATATCGGGGAAACATGAAAATACATTGCTTTCGAAGGATTTCTTACAACCGATCTTTACACCTTGACTTTCCACTTTCCTAATTTTTTCCTTGAGTATAATGGGATAAGGACTGAAAATCGCAATACGGCCGTGATCCGGAGAACCTCCTCAGATGGGAGCAAGGAGTCGGAAATTTCCCTCTTCTTTTATCCTTACCAGGTTATTGAAGGGTCTCTTTTTGTTCAATTTGTTGCGGCCCGGATGTCTCAGGAAATAACTGTTCCTTTGGGGTTGTTTTTGCCAACCCTCTGAGCAAAGGGCACCGAGCGAGTGACAGTCAGGGAAAACTCACAGGACTGGGTATCATATTGACGGTCGAACCAGGATCAGCTTTGTTCGGAAAGACACGACACAGTTTATGTCCGGGGAGAAAATAAAAGTATTGATTGACAGACACTAAGGCAGCGCAACTGCGCACCGCTCCGAGAACCGTGGTGGTTTAGCCCATGGAGCCGCTGTGAGAGACAGAATATCAAAGCATAGAGAGGACGAGCCAATGTAGACAATGAAGATACCATATAGTAAGCTTCACCTGAACTCACAGTCCATTCTCTTGATCAGCACCGTGGGGGCTGGTTGAATCCCGGCTAAGTATACCTAGCTGGATATTTCGTAAAGCACGAGGCACAGGAAGAGTGGCCTCCTTCCCTAGAATTTCTTGTGCAGCAAGCATTTTAGGTTGTAAGAGCATAAGTTAAGTATACTGCTTCTTTTTACTCGCTCTTGAAGATCATAAGACTTTAGGCTTTCCCTCCGTCTACATAAATGCCAAACTACAGATAACACGTGCACATTCATAACCAGTAAATTCAATGTAAGTTGGCGAAGCATCCCAAGAAAAGCTGCTTCTTGAAGTCGTACTCAGAAAGGCTGGAGTTTTACCCACGACAGTCTTGTATGGATTTCATTTCAATTCAGTTTGTTCAGAGTGCGTAACGGCCACTTCGGGCTAAAAGTTACAAATTCCATCGGCATTGCTATAATGACGGTACTATCATCTTTATCCTCTTAATGTGTAACTGTATATTTGGAGCACAGAGCGACTGCCAGCTCTACTAACTGCACACCTCCTCAGCACAAGCCAGTCTACAACTTTTGTATTATGGTTCTGCGAAGATACAGGGGATTGGCACTCCACGGTCATTTCTCTTTGATTTCTTCGAGGAATGCTAGATCAGGGGCTAAGGGTGTGTATCCTCTTGGGTTAGTGAGGCTATTCCTTATATCACTTTTCGCTAAGTTTATCCTCGCTTTCTGGGCAGGTTAAGCTCACTATATTCTCTTCTCTTGTCGGTCATTTATTCTGTTCATCACTAGGTGAATTTGTTATCGTGCGTGAGTACAGAGATCTCAGTTAGAAGCCTTCAGCTAAGTGAGCACTTTCAGCAAACAGAAACACTTCCCCTTCCATTTTGCGTCGTCGTTATTGGGCCGGTCTAGTTTCATTTGTATTCTTTCATTTTTGCAGATCTAGCGTAGCTTAAATATGTTGAAACATCAGCCTAATTTACTTTCGTTTTTTTCTGACAAGCAAGAGGCCTCAACCTGACTATGGGTCAGATCGCCATGCAGAGCACATGGAAATATCCGGGTTCATATCAGACCCGTGGATCTATGTCAACCTCCTTCCATTTTGTTTTTGGGAGCGGAGTGGTGACATCTAGCCAGCAGTCCAAGTCAAATAAACTGCAGTCGCCAACCTGGGCCACCATCCACCACCGTAACACACTGGAGTTCCTCACCTATTTACATAAACAGCTGTCTTCCTAGTACCTATAATTCCATGGGCCTGGAAATGATCCCCTCCTGGATTACTAAAGAAACAGCCCAGGTAATGTTGATTCCCTGTACTCTGCTTTTCCGTAAAATGTCTAGACACGGGAGTTGGGAGAGGGTAGCAGCAGCTCCCACGTTCAGAAAAGGTAGCCGTAACTTTCCGGATAGTTACAAACTAGTTGGTCTTACTAGCTTACCCGGCATGTTCTTTGAACGTATTACAAAAACTGCCATTCCAGGTAACGTTGAAGAGCACAGGCTAATTGCCACTTCCTAGCATGGCTCCCGACCTCACAGGTTTTGAGTCGTCAATGTGCTGCTTGCGATGTGCTGCCTAACAGAAGCATCTGATGACGGACGGATTTCTCATGCTATTTCCAATGACCTTGCTAAAGTCCTTGATGAAGTGCCCCACGGACTCCTCTTTTTTAAGCTAGAAATGTTGGCTTTTCCTGTCAGATACTCCCGGTCCTCCGTAGCTTTCTTACAGATCGATCCTTCGCCGTAGGAATGAGACCATCTTACTCCTCTTTACTCTCGGTCTCTGTCGGAGTGCCTTAGGAATCAGCACTGGGCCCCTTCTCTTTCCAATTTATAGTAATGGCCTACTTGATGTCATCTTCGTCAAAATAGCGATGTATGCGGACGGTGTGTCACAATGGAGATCTGGTCCAACAGAAGTGCAAGCGGCAGTGGTTGCTGCAAAAGGCTGACATCCTAAATGAAGGCTACTTATCATTGGTGACAAGTGTGCTACAATGAAATTTCGCAGGAATCCCGATCATTCTTTCTGGATCAGTAGTAGCACTTCGGTCAAAAAAGGTAGAGCTTCAAAAATTACTAGGATTTTGGCCTTTTGAGAATCTTTCTCTTTCTACTTACCAAGGGAAACCCAGTAAATCAGTCTTCCAAATTCCCTGTATGATTGGGCATTCCTTCTTACATGTATCAAAAGAAGATTTCAATCTCTGTAGAACGGGCGTCTGTACTGTACTAGAATACGGCAGTCAAGCGGTGAGTACCTGTCTTAACAATGACCGAGGCTTGCTGGAACGAGTCCAGAAAAGGGCAACGAAGAAAGCGCATGGCTTGCAACATACCTCCTACCCAGTTTGACTGAACTGCATCCCTATCCTTTAGGAGTAAGAAGTATACGCGAGGATCTCTTTCCCATGTACAAATTATTCTCCGCAGATCGGGCAGATTAACATTTTACACATCCAAGCATAGAAACTTTGCGTGGGCATGATAAAAGGCTGTTAAGGCCTCGTCCCCTCATATTTGCAAGGCAAAACATTTTCACCCGCAGAATTATATCTTCGTGGCATAACCTTCTCTGAGAAATATTGGAGGCGTCATAAAGAGCAGCCTTTGAGGCTCTTTTGGATGGTCACCTGCGGCTGGGTCCTTACTTACTCACAAACTAACCTACTCCTCTAATCAGTCATCCTTTTGGGCTGTTTTTTCTTTTCTTTTCTTTCCACAGATACTCGAGAAAAAATTGGAAAAGTGAAAAACTCTGTTATAAATGAATGTGAATATTTCTGTTTTTCATTTTCTAACAAAGGGCTTCCAGATCTAGTGCTTGTTTGCTATCCCATGTAGTCCAGTTCCCTTCTATTCTGTACCCCGGCTAAAAGAAGGCTAACACAAGATCCGAGGGTATTTGGGCTCGAGCCTCGTGCCGGCGAAACACTTCGAGAACTCAAGACTTCAAGACTTTAACCAGCATGATCCCAACAATCAAGGTTATAGTTTTGACCCCCCCCCTAAGCAGAATCTGTATGGCACAACCCATGAAGCTCTCTTTGAGCTCATGATAGCTTCGGAAGTGGAAAGCATCCAGCACGTTCTCTCCTAACTCCTGGTTAGAGATAAAACATCATGAAAGTTGTTACAGAAAATGTTTTGGTTAGTGGGTTTGATAATTACGAACGATGCGGTCCTGCGCCAACCATTGAGGCAGCGAGTCCATCGCAGGCTGAAAGCGTAGTACCCTCTTTACCACAGGGCCGGAGCTTAGGTTGATGCCCAGAATCTGCAGCTTCCTAGAACAAACAGGTATAATTACCCTGCAGATCCGTGCTTTCGTCAACGCCACAGTTAGTTTACTAAGTTCCGTCTCCAGCCGTGCATTGCAAACCACCCAGCGCAACGCTTTAAATAGCAAATCTGGCACTCGGATGGGGTTTGAGAGGTTTTATTTTTGATAGTGTTAATCAAACAGCAAGAATCAACCTCAAAATGCCTTTAAAATCGGAGTTTAACCAGCTGCCTTTCCACTGCCCGCGTCGTTTTGTGAAGTTATCGATCGGGCAAGTGTTATTGTCACCACTTTGCTGAACAAAAGCTAGCAAGTGCAAAGGGCCCAGCAGTCTCCACTCTAAACAAGGGACGGCGAGAGGCTTGTTTTGAGGTCAAAATTCTGTTTACTAAGTGCACACGAAAGTAAAACCCACTGGCATGCGTTTCTTATTGAAAAAGAAAGCGCAGGTCAGCCTAGCCCTCCATTCCAGAACTGCCCACCATCTTCCCAAAAGCTTTGGCACTGCAGGCCAACAATGGTGCCGGAGTTTCAACATGCGGCAGCCAGTTTCTCACACAAGACTTTATCCTGCGTCGACCTTGGTCTCCCGAATTCATCAAGCTATTCGAAAATTTGATACTTCTGAAAGGCCACGACCAAGTGGTTGATTCCGGCAAAAGAGAGATGGTAGATCGAGTCACGTCGATTCTGATCTCATATCCGATCGTTCACAGTCCCCATGCCCATCCTAATATTCGGACTGGAATTTGGCAACCCACGCAGTGAGTACCTTAACCTCATACGCCCAGACAACCTACCTCTAATCTCCACCGCCGCATTCCACCACACCATCAGACTGGAACCTCCTGTCCTTCCTTGGTTCAGCAGGTTGACCTCGGACACGTTCCATTTGGCTTGCACAGCGTATCAGTCCATGTCAATCTACGAATTATTCCGCCTTCCAGTAGTCTTTGAGGATCACCCATGCACATGGTTCCAAGGAGGTGGCCTAAAAGGTGCGCGGAAATTATCGCTTCCTCAGACCACCTACCAAAATCACCCAAATTCTTCCGGTCGTTTCGGGTTTCTGCAGTTGCCATTTTTACTCAGCAAAGTATCCACAGTTTCACTGATACTGGTTGCACTCGTTTCAATTTTGTGTTTGCGTATCTTGGAAACATCCTGGTGGCTAGCTCGCCAAGAAAACAAAACCCTATACATAAATATAACTAGTGGCCACTTGCCTCGAAGCGAGCTTGTGGCGAACCAAAGAATATATGTGCTAAGCATACATCGCTTTGAATCTCTAGGTTGAGGATTCTCTTTTAAAGGGGTCGCACTACTTCAGGGGAGAGTGCAAGCTACCCCAAAATACATATAGCCCTCGTCACTAAAGCAGCTACGGTGCTTCTTTATGTTGGCCAACTTTTAATGGCGATTTACTCCGCAGTGCGCTCTGTTATTGCAACCACCCACAGATTCAACAGAAGGCAAGGCAAACCAACCGTTTTTGCAAGCAGCAGGAGATTTGTCCGCCGCACCGAAGCAGGCTACCTGCAGCATAAACTAATTACCATATCTCATAATAATGGGCCGAGTTGCCCTAGCCACCTGTGCGTCAAAAAAGCTCTAGGAGCTGCACAGAAACGATATCCCGCCGACTGGATGCATTTTTCTCCAAAAAACACGACAGTTCAAATCCATAGACGGCATCATTGGCGTGAAAGCCTCGCTACTTATCTGGGCATCTGCCAGCTTAGGCAAATCCTAGAGGGACACGAATTAGTGGTCTACACCGACCATAAATCGGTCATCCAGGCACTTCGCGCTCACGTAGACAGATACTCTCCCAGACTCTGAAAGTCTGGAAAGCGCAGCCAATTTCGAGAGTGACTTCAGCCTTATCTCAAGTGTCGACCATTCTATTGCCAGCACGCGGTCTCGATTTCATGGGCTGAAACTTAATGCCTTCGGCTTCACCAGCCCCGAAGCCTCTGCATTCATACTAGCCGACTGAACCGAGGCACAGCCACTTAATGATACGGCACAGCCGCGGCTCCAGTCGGTTCTCATTTCGCCAAATAAAGGTCACGTGTTTAGCAACATGCCTGAAGGACTCTCAGGCCAGCTTTATCCTCAGATTCTAGGTGGCAGGCTTTGGAAACTTTAAACGGTTTGTCCCACCCAGGTAAAAAGACTACTGTTAAACTCTTCGGTGATAGTAATGCTTAGCGAACCATGAAGGGGGATGTCATTACAGCATCCAGCTCCAACAATCAATAGTACACAGACATAAAAGGCAAACTATTCTTATTTTCGGCCGTCGACTGACGTTTCCAACAGGTGCACACTGACCTAGTGGGAGAGCTACTTTAGTCAAACGCAGCATGTCTCCGTATCTCTACTGATCTTTTTATCAGATAAACTCCCCTGTATTTTTGCACAAGTCAGCTAGCGAAACAGTCATCAGAGCTTTCTCGCATTACCGGAGTTCACCATCCGGCCGTCCAGTTGTGGTTACAACAGAACGGGACCGGCATTTCAAGGGAGCCTTCTTCAGTTTTATGTACCTCTGGGCTCCCGTCACATTTTCACTGCCACCTTTGGTCCGTCAGCAAGCTATATGGTGGAATGGTTTCATTGGCAGCAGAAACCCAGTGTGGTGGTGCCTTCGGTTGCAATGGAGTTGCTTTAAAATGGGATGCCGTTGAAAGGGCAAATGCTCAGACGTCGGCCCTGCTTACAACCAAAGTCTCTGGCTTTATATAAGGATTTCACCCACACACGGCGTCTTCCAGAGAAGGAAAAATTTACTGCTGACCTGATCCATACGTGAGCTTCTCAGTGCGTACTTCTCGCACCATTTGACTTTTATTGTACTCTACTCTGCATTTTCAGACCCTTCAGCGATCCCGCTATTCTCCGTGCAGAAGGCTGCGAAAACCTTGCCCAAGGAGTGTTGAACAACTTCTCCCATGTAGTCAGCGGAATAGCCCTTTCGTTCTGAACCCACCTTGACTTGATTGCCAACACTAAAACCAATAAAAGCAGCCGGACCTGTAATTCTAATTCATCGTATCGCTTCATGAGGCTCATCCAATCATGATACACATACATGCAACAGCGGCTTCAGAGACGCTACAGCAAGGGAGAGGGGGGGGGGGTAAAGCACACCAAGGCTAGATGTTCAATAGCAGTAATCAATTAAAAGGTCACGGTTATGGCAGGATAAATCTAAGAGACGGCGACAAAGTCCATTTGATCTGGTTGTGCGCCACAGCCTACCTCCTGTCAGGTGCGCCTTGTAATGACCGAGACCCTTAGGCCGTTCTCGCTGAGCAACTTCTCAGGCCTAGAGCAAGTGGCTATTGAGACGGTCAAAAAACAGTTCACCCCTGCTGCAGCTGATGCACAGACAGATAGGCGAGCGAATCGGACTTTTGTTCGCGGCTTTATCAGGTTTCGAAGACCCAGGTTGCCAGTGCGCCTTAGTCAAACAGTCTCGACTACTGTGACCTGACAGTACTTGTCTCTGTGCCTCCAAGCTATCGAATCCCTCAGTTGCTGACAAATTTATTCGGGAATCATGTTTGGGGTGCGCTTTCCAGTGATATGGCCCGGAGATCTAGCCGGGGCCCGCTGTTTAAGTTATCCTCATCATTGGCGAAACTCGATATACATACATATGTATAATGTTGACAGTAACCAGTATTTAGGCTCACAATTCGGGTTTCGAAAGTATAATCCTCGATGAAGGGTTCAACAATAAACCCTAGCAGCGGTTTTTCTAAATTATTCGTGTCCAACCCACGACTGACCCGATGAAAAACGATCTCGCAAGTAAAAACTCCCAACTTGGTAGAGCACTCCTAAAGCTGCGAATTGGATTCATGCGGCCAGTGTAACAAGAGCTAAGATGGGTGGGCATAAGTGCAACGGATGGGCATGACTGAAGAGTGACAATAACCGTGGAGCCATTAGTTCGCTACTGAGGAATTTCGGTCTGCCGTTTATACGTTGCTCACTACCCGTGTGAGAGCTTGCACAAGCAGCCTTTTTGTTTTTTGACCAGCTGTAACCTAGAAAAGAATAACCAAAATTAATCACATTTGTGGTTCATTCGCGGCCTTTTCAACGTGTAGAAAACATACGCGTGCATAAATTACCAATTCAGGTGCTTTTGACCGGGGTATATATATGTATTTATCCAGCGAGGATAAACAATTGAGAAAGTTGTAGCACTGCTAAAGATGGGGAAAGATAACGGAGAAAAAATTAAATTTGTCAAGAGAGGAATTCTTGGGGCTAAGTGCCCAAAAGGAGGCTGACGGTCGAATTTGGTTGGGAATAGGTTTTTGGAGTCTTCTCAGTTAAACTCATACTTATAATAAGGGCACATTCTTATTTGATGCAATTAGGTTCAGGTAGGGTTGGAATGGTGATACTCTGACGAGTTGACTGCCGTTTGGACTCCATCTTTCGCGCAAGTGCCTTGGGTCGCCCTGCCAGCCCCGCACTAGGAACCACCGGACTCGAACTTTACTCTTGTTAGAACTCATCAGTGGTACATCTCCGCCGCATAAAAGGTGGGAACCCGGCCTCTTCCCCCGAGGGCGTGTATGTTACCACTGGGCCACTCCACTCCCGTTCTTAATGACCAAAATCACTGGTCCAAGTGTGTTCAGCTGCCGTCCTTCGTGACGGCCAGAGATGTTCGACAGCTTCAAATGAATACGAGGCATCTGTCTCTTCAACTCTAATCGGGTGCTTCCCATCACATTGGATCCAATGTGATGTGAAGCACCCGATTAGAGTTGAAGAGACAGATGCCTCGTATTCATTTGAAGCTGTCGAACATCTCTGGCCGTCACGAAGGACGGCAGCTGAACACACTTGGACCAGTGATTTTGGTCATTAAGAACGGGAGTGGAGTGGCCCAGTGGTAACATACACGCCCTCGGGGGAAGAGGCCGGGTTCCCACCTTTTATGCGGCGGAGATGTACCACTGATGAGTTCTAACAAGAGTAAAGTTCGAGTCCGGTGGTTCCTAGTGCGGGGCTGGCAGGGCGACCCAAGGCACTTGCTCGAAAGATGGGGTCCGAAGGAAAGTCAGCCAAATAAGTGGTGTACTTCTCAAATTTCGCCGCGGAGCTTGCGACGGTGCACGATCTGTTTTTACAAGGGTTCTTATAGCTTGCAAAATCTAAATACCTTGAAAGAAGTGGGCGATGTAAACTGAGATAAGAATTTAGATATTTACTCCCACAGGTTGGATCGGAATAAAAGATTAGTTTTAGGTTGTGATCAAGGTGCAAGCCTTGGCACATGGTCAAGTTGGGCAAGGCTACCAAACATCATAAAAGTGGCAGGATGTTTAAAGAAGTTAAAAATATCCCGAATTCACGTCACAGCACAAAATAGTTGAAAGTAGTAGTAATATGGTAGAACCATATCGACTTCCGCGGTAGGCTTGAATCACTTTCGATAACATAACTGGGCAAAGGCACAATGTCCTGTGTTTCACAGGCATGAAAAATGATTCAAAATAAGTTGTTTTTGAGCCTGTGAATACCTTCTCAATTTTGGCTGTTTTCCGTAAAATCTGTATCGAGTTATTGAGTACACCAAGAGAACTTACTTTCAAGTAAAGATCCTATTATCGCAGCCATTTTGGTAACCTCAGTGATGCCCATCATACTCACCACGGATACCAAAAATTGATCTCTTACGGACCTGCGAATCATTCTGCATTACAAACAACTATTTAAGTTGGATTTTCTGCTTAGCTAAAGCTATTAGACTATTTCTAATTGCAAAATTTGTGTAAATGCTGTCAGCTGGGGAAATTTAAAGGAGGACCGCAAGGCACCCTTCGGGCAAGTTGAACGTGTGACCCGTCATCAGCATGGAGAAAACCGTGTTCGGGATAAACCTCGACAGTCGCACATAGAAGGGCGATGAGGACAACGGTTGCCCGGTGCTCACTCGTGCCAAATGAACAGAGTAGCCGACGACGACTGCTAGGACAGCTCAAGGTCATCTGGACGTGAAAATCAAGTTGTCCCGTTCTTTTTGTGTTTTTCATCATTAAGACTCGGCTTTGTGCCATCTCTAGCAGGAATGTTTATCCACACTGAAGCCTTGTATTTTCAGGGCTGTTAGCTGCAACACCGCACTGTGAATTCGTATTCTGTTATCGTGAATTATCAACACAAGCTTTTTCTAGGAAAATTACGTTCAAACCTACATGAACACACACTTAGCAACCCTGTCTATGAAGTACACACTGATTCTCGGCCGAATCGCATCATTTAGGTATCCACCCCTGCCTCGCTGTCAGTTGTTACCTCTCCGGCCTAAAGGGTATTCAGTGCTTGGTTGGGCTTTTCTACGGTGAAGCTTAGTCTGGATACTCAGAAAAACCCAATAGTGTTTTTTCTGACACACGAAATCTAACGAGACTTCTGCTGAAGCTATCACCGATATTTCGGCCAGCTTTAAAATCCAAGCCCCTAAGCTCTTGGTCACTCTCTTTATATAAAGTTGCGCATCAAGCACATCAACCTTGATCTATCCAAGCAACCATATTCATTGACGGAGTGACTTAGTGCTCTGTCATCGAACTTTTCTTTCCGAAGTGTATACAATTCTGCTGCTTTAGCAGCCCAGTGAGACGTAGCTCTACAGGGGTCAGATATAACCCCCTCGCCCTCTTCAAACACGGCCGTCCCTGTTCAAGACCCAGAAGAAAGTCTAAGTCTGTATCGAAACGTTATTGTCAGTCTGGTCCAAAACGAACCATTTGGGTCTCCGGAGTGAAAAGAAAAGCAAAAGCTGACATGGCGGCAGCTGTCAGCACATGCTCTGTTTTACTGGTTGATATATACAGCGGGGCCGAAAATAAAGTCAGTGATTTGGAACAGAAGATAAACGATTTATATGATAAATGGCAATCGATTGAGTGTGCTTTATCAAAGGTTTCTCCACTACAATCATTGCTGAACCAAGAGATCAAGCTGACCCGAAAATCTTATCCAAAGCCGGTCGTTATATGGATGCGATCGCCCCGGAAACTCACAATGCTATATTGTTGAACTGTAACAGTTGCCATCCTCGTTCATACTTTTACCACGTTTATTGTTTAACTGAACGCTGACTGCCAAGCGCGGTTGCCGTTTGACCGTTGCTCTTGCGCACGCTCTCACGCACGCTCCCAAATACACGCTAACCGTTATCGCTCCCAATCGCCTTCTCGTTCTCACGGGTCGTGGAGAATACTGTTCTGGTTAACATATTTGTGCAGTGCCGCACATTAGAGTAACGTACAGGTGGTCCACGCAGTACGAAGGACCGAAGCACGCGTTTACTAAGGAAACCGCGAAGTAAGGTCTAATCAACCTTACAATTGGTGAGCCCGACGTGATCCCCAGGTCACGTGAGTTTTCTTGTTTTCTACCGTTCAAGGTCCCGTCTGCGTACGTTTTTGTGTTTTATCGTTTCCCTATCTGTTGATTGTTTTTGGTCGGTTGCACAGGCTGAATTCGAACATATGCTAGAACTGGGTATAATACGCCCTTCAAGAAGCCCTTGGGCTTCACCCCTTCATATGGTTCCTAAGTTTAGTGGTGACTGGCGATCCTGTGGTGTTTACAGAGCGCTTAACAAAGTCACCGTCCCGGACCGATACCCGATTCCTCATATACAGGATCTTACTTCGTCTTTATCAGGTTGCTCCGTCTTCAGCCGTATCGATTTGGTTCGGGCGTACAACCAGATCCCGGTAGCAGAGGCCGATATACCTAAAACTGCCATCACTACACCTTTCGGGCTGTTCAAGTTTCTGCGAATGCCGTTTGGACTCAGCAATTCAGCCCAGACCTTTCAACGGTTCATGCACGAGGCAACTCGTGGCTTGGAAAATGTCCACGTATACCTGGATGATATTTTGGTGGCGAGTTCTTCAGAGCAAGAGCACGCTACACACTTACGAGCACTTTTCGAACGCCTTAGCCAGCACGGCGTTACGATCAATATCGCGAAATGCGAATTAGGCCGGTCTGATATCACTTTCATAGGACATTCTATTTCATCCTCGGGTATCCGCCCTCTGTCAGATAAAGTTTCCGCTATTCGCGACTACCCTGAACCCCAATCTTTTAGCCAGTTGCGTCAGTTTGCCGGCCTGGTGAATTTCTACCGCCGATTTATTCCTCACTGTGCGGAAATGATGCAACCCCTCACCGACCTGTTGCGCGGAGGTAAGCGGAAGTTCGTGTTTCCCGACACGGCACAAGTCGCATTCGCCTTGGTCAAAGATGCTGTCGCCCACACAGCACTCCTTACACACCCCGACCCTTTGGCTCCTATTTCGGTTGTGACGGATGCCTCGGACACAGCGGTTGGAGCAGTACTGCAACAGTTCGTAGACGATTATTGGCAACCTTTAGCATTCTTCTCCAAGCGCCTACAACCCGCGGAATCAAGGTACAGCACGTTCGGTAGAGAGTTATTATCCATCCACTTGGGAATCCGTCAATTTCGACATGCACTCGAAGGTCGTTCGTTCACGGTGTTTACAGACCACAAGCCTTTGGTTTACGCACTGAAGTCAGCTTCCGATCGATACTCACCACGCGAGATTCGCCACTTAGACTTTGTCTCACAGTTTACTGTGGACATACGACACGTCTCTGGGGTACTTAATCCCGTCGAAGACGCCTTATCGCGCGTATATCAACTAAGTCTGTCACAAACGCCTAACATCAACTTGGACGCAATGGCACAGGCTCAAACTATGGACCCTAACATCAAACAACTTCGACAAAACGGTTCTTTGAGTTTAACCACAGTGCCTATCCCAGCTTCCCAGAATACCATCGTGTGCGATGTGTCACAAGGTCACCCTAGGCCAGTAGTTCCTGCTGCCCACCGTTATCCTACGTTCCTGACACTCCATAATCTGGCTCATCCGGGTGTGACTGCCTCGGTGAAACTGATAACTGAGCGTTTTGTTTGGCACAATGTCAAACGAAATGTCCGTCAATGGGCTCGTGCTTGTCTGCAGTGTCAACGTGTTAAGACCCATAGGCACACTAAGGCGGCGTTAGCCAGGTTCCCAGAACCTGAAGCACGTTTTCATCATGTGCACGTCGACCTCGTAGGACCACTCCCACCTTCGCTTGGGTACGTTTACATACTCACGTACGTGGATCGTTTTACTCGCTGGCCGCAGGCCATTCCTATCCATCGTCCCACCTCGGAGGAGGCCGCGAAAGCTTTTCTGACCGGTTGGGTTAGTCATTTCGGTTGCCCGGAAATAGTGACCACCGATCGCGGTCCACATTTTGACGGCGCTTTCGGCAGCCTACTCGCTACGCTCGGTTGTCAACACGTTAAGACGACAGCTTACCACCCTCAGGCCAATGGTATGGTTGAGCGTTTCCACCGGCAATTAAAAGCCGCCCTTCGAGCAAACGGTAACCCCCTTTGGAGTGGAACACTACCATTAGCACTCTTAAGCCTGCGTTGTACCGTTAAGGAGGGGTTACACACAACACCGGCCGTACTAGTATTTGGCTGTACACTTCGTCTGCCTGGGGAGTTGGTAGCCCCTTCACCAACCGTGACTTTCGACTACGGTGACTATGCTCAGCGCCTTACGCAGCACATGCGAGTGCTCAAGGCCGGTCCGCCGCGTGAACAACAGTCTACAAGTTATGTCCCAACTGCGTTAGGAACCGCTACTCATGTATTCCTTCGCGTCGATGGCGTTCGATCACCACTACAAGCGCCATACACTGGCCCGTTTCGGGTGATAAAACGTAGGGCAAAAACATTTGTCATAGACATCAACGGACGACATGACACCGTATCTATCGACCGTCTCAAGCCTGCCGTCATTGAGTGCAAGCCGCTCGGCCAATTTACACCCACTCAAGTCGCTCAGTCACCTGCATCGAGCGAGTTACTACTCGAACCACCCCCAATTACGTCTAGTGAGAACTCGGCAGCTAGTCCATCAGATTCTCCAACCGTACCCGCAACGCGAAGTAGCCGTCGCGGTCGCCAACTACGAAATCCCGTCCGCTTTGCCGATTTCGTGACGATTTTTACAACCGACTGTTAGCAATAAGTTGGGAAGTTCGCCATGGATTTACCAACCAACAGGCCCGTGAAATTACAATCGGTAGTTATGATTTCATTTTCTTCTGGTCTCCTAGCGACTACAACAACACCGAACATCGTTTGTGTGTTGTTATTACGGTCCAACATCCGCCGGTGCCCTCAGGCGCTTTTTTGTTCCAGTTTACCTTGCCCTCTCTCAGACGGATCTACACAGTCACATTGGCTTCATCCGTAGCCTGGCTGACTCCCGTGCACGTTCAAGGAGCCAACCGCTCACTGGACAACGGGGCGATTGGTCAGCCTGGCACTGGAGGCGGCAACTGGACGCCTTTTTGGATGGACCTGACGAGGCATTTTCCGGCTTGCATTCGTATGAGACCCGTGGGCGCCGAAACACAGTTGGACCTACGCACATCGGACCTCGAGAGTGCAGGCACCGGTAAACTCATCAGCAGTCGTTCGACGTCATCAACAATATAACAGACAAGCTATGAGGAGTTCCTGGACAACCAATAATTCCGGCTTACCATCACGATCGAAGCCCAACTCCGTCGGACTTCTAGGAGGAGGCCCCTGCAGCGGTTGCCATCCTCGTTCATACTTTTACCACGTTTATTGTTTAACTGAACGCTGACTGCCAAGCGCGGTTGCTGTTTGACCGTTGCTCTTGCGCACGCTCTCACGCACGCTCCCAAATACACGCTAACCGTTATCGCTCCCAATCGCCTTCTCGTTCTCACGGGTCGTGGAGAATACTGTTCTGGTTAACATATTTGTGCAGTGCCGCACATTAGAGTAACGTACAGGTGGTCCACGCAGTACGAAGGACCGAAGCACGCGTTTACTAAGGAAACCGCGAAGTAAGGTCTAATCAACCTTACAGAACGTCCCGGACAAACTACCAATACTGTCTGTTAAAGCCACAATACTGAGTGCATGCAACACGGCTCATCACATGTGCCACTGCTCTAGGCTGCGGGAGCGGTCACCACGATACCCCTGCCCTCTGCTTTTCAGTTCTCCAACCAATTCACAGCCGCCGTGTTCATCAGTAACTGACAAAGGATTGCTGCAGCTATGTCATTTAAAAACGTGAAAATACACAATGATAAATCTCCTCCTGTTCCGCACGCAGAAAGGCAAACCAGCGCCTTCCGCTTGCCCTGATCAAATGGGACCCGTAGATGCATCACCACATGCTCCTGTGAACAGGACTTCGGCCAGCACACCTACTACCCCCGGGGTCTCTTCGGTATCAGTGGACCTTCACCAGTCTAGTCCCCGGATCCCATGCAAGTTTCGTGCAATTTATCCCAGAGTGTGGCACAGTATTCTTCTGACAAGCTGAAAAGACCATCACAAAAGGTTCACGTAAAACCTTTCAGGCAAAGGTTAACTGTGGAGAAAATCCAGGGCAGCAAATCTGTAGTGAGAAGTGCACCGGCATTACCGTGGGCGCACATGACACCAGCAGAGACCGTAGACGTAGACATATCGCCGTGAGTGTCAACGTCCCAACCACCAGGAATACGTCGGCACCTTGCCTCCCCACTTACCACGTCCACTAGAATAAATAGCGAAAACCAGCCTCATGAGACCTACAATCCCACATTTTCAGGGCCTTCCGCAAATCTACCCAGAAGTTCTCCATCCCCGTTTAGCCACAAGACAACTGATCTACCGGTTGGTTGACCGATTACATTCCAACGGACCGGAGTTCCCTTGTAGGCTACAAAGTCTTCAAAGTAAATAGGAAGACTCGACGCGGTGGAGGTTGTTTGGCATTTTTCAAGCAGGAGTTTAATACAATAGCACTTCATCACCCTCTACTCGACTCTATTCCCAATTCACTTTGGCTAACTGTCCACATTCCTGGCCCCCCAACTTCATACTGGATGTGTGTACCGTCCACCAAGCGAAAATTTCTCCGGACCTCCACACCTAATTGATGACTTGAATGCCTATCCTTACTGCCCACAAGTATTAAGGTTATTGCTGGTGACTTTAGCCTTGCTGAGATAGCTTGGCCATCTTTATCTGCACCAGCTAACCTTTTGCCATTTGTAACAAGTATTACTGTGGGAGGGTGGGTACAGCATACCTGCTCTCCTACGAGAAAGAACAGCATTTTAGATCTAATATTCACCCATGGCCTCCCTCACATATTTGTTTCAGTCTCCCAAAGTCTTCCCGGTAGCGATCACCATATGGTAAACTGTCGCATTCCCACTCACCCACAGCCTACCATGAAAGTACACTGCATCACACCCTCTCCTCTCCCTGACTGGGAGGTTCTCCTTACTACCATTCGACAGGCAGAGTGGAGTGAGTTTTTCCTCCCTCGTGATTCACAACACTCCACTGGTATTTTCTATGCACTGTTTTCCAGATGTCTTGATATGACTACCTACGTCCCGCAGAAAAGAAATATAGGAAATCCTGTATCATCTCTCTGCAAACAAAGTAGGTAAAGCTTCAGGAAATTCGTGAAACTACACATGACTTTGCTATTCTTATTTAACTTTTTTGCCTCACTTCCACTAACCAAAAGCTTGAAGAAACTACACTGCGTAACTAGGAAATAAAGGCTCTGCGACAACAAAGTAGATCTCTTCGACTGTCATTATAGTGCAGGACCAGAACCTTTAATACTCAGGGAGATGTCCCACACACTGTTTCAATGGACAACGTATCCGCCTCTACTCCCTCTTCTATTGCAGAGACCTTCAACTCACTGTTCGCCTCAACTATGGCCCCCATTAATAGTGTTGACCCTCCGCCTCTTCCCCTAGTCACCGCTTCAACTCTGTACACAGTAGAATTTGACGCCCCAATTATCTCCCAATTATTGACCACTTTCAAGCCACCATCTTACACAGGACCTGACGACTTGCCGCCCACTGCAATAGTCAAATGCGGACCTGACTTACCTTAACCAATACTGAATATATTTACCTTGTCAGAAACCTCCGGCCTGGTGTCAGCAAACTGGAAATGCTCGTTCACAATCCAGCACCACAAAAAAGGTCCACTGCATGAGGTGACATACTACCGTCCCATTAACCATACACCTGTCCTCTCTCAGATAATAAAAAAATTGTAAATGAACACATCGTGAAGCACCTCTTTCAGTTAGACATTATTAATCCTGGACAACACGGTTTCCTTCGGTAAATATCTAGCGCAACCTGCCAGCGCGATTTTTTGAATCTAATCACTGAAATGGCAGAAAGTGGGGTGTCCCTTATTGTACTTTACTTGCATATGTCAAAGGCATTTGACCGCGTGCCACACTCACATTTTCTGGCCAAACTCCGGTCCTTTGGCATTACTGACCCATTACTACCTTGGATCGATTCCTACCTGTCTTATCTCTCTCAGGTGGTCTCAATAAATCGACACTTTTCAAGGCCTAAACCAGTTACAAGCGGTGTTATACAGGGTAGCGCCCTCGGCCCTCTGCTGTTCCTCATGAATATCAACGACATATTCCTCTTAGTGAGCAATAGCACCCCATTTGTTTGCTGATGAAATTAACATTGTCTACTTATTCAAGCCTGAATGCATCGGGTCGGCTATCTTAAACGTCTCTCAAGACATATCAGCGCTCTATAGATGGTGCTCAACTTGGCAGATGAATTTTTTCGCTGACAAATGCCAGGTTCTTACGTATGAGTGCAAGCTACCTCCAGGATCTTTAGCCTTTTGTGGTTCAGCCAGTTCTAACAAGCAAATCGTCCGGGATCTTGTCTTAAGCTATTCCTGCACATTTAATCTCTCGAAATATTCGGCCCTCCAAGTCGCTGAAGCCAGAAAGAGCCCCGGGCTAATATTTCGCTCCTTCCGACTTCGAGACTGCATTCTTTTCCTTTGTAATTCTCATGCCAGGCCTTTATTAAAATACTGCCCACTGATCTTTTCTAGTATGTGGAAATCAGACAGAATTGGTATCGAATCAATTCAACGTAGTTTTACTGGGCGACTGACTGGATGAAGCTCGCCCCTCACTTATGAAGAACGCTGCTTATATTTTAAACCAAACCCTTTATGGATTCGTCGTATGAAACTGAACTTTATCTCTTTGTATAACATCCTTCAAAACCGGACATATACTTCTAATCCATTGCACTTTGCACCTGTTTCTAGCTATCCACTACGTTCTAGAATTCTCACTCTTTCAACCCCTATTGCCAACACTAGCTTACTTTCACACTTGTTTACCACAGTGTACTCTAACTCATGGAATAAGTTGCGGTTGAAAATACTCAGTTCCACTTCCAGCCACCGGTTTAGAAGTGCGTTGGATAAATTCCCCACGGTTACCCAAACCTTACAGCTCCTAAATGTAGACATACCCGATGGCCAAGCCCGTGAGAAGGGTCTAGACTTTTGAATCGCGCAAACACCGGCGGTCTATGGCAGAAGAAATCGAATAAAAATTCTTAGTTTTTCTGCCTTCTGCAATCGAAAAACTAGCCTCAGAGAGACACCGTCTATTAATGTTGCCTCTTTGCATCGATTCCCATTTATCCTCAGCTGGGAGCATCTCAGACTGCGCTCCTCTACTTTTTCTCTATTTCCAGACCTTTCGCGTGTACCTTCCTCTTGATGACTCTTAATACTCTGGAGACCACACCGGTCACTGACCTGGCCTGTGCATCTACCTGACCGTCGGCTATTCGTAAGCTACCTGGCCTTGGTTACGTTCCGGGATCCCCTGGTGCCTGGTCGCCTGAACACGGACTACCTAATACCTACCGCCGTTTGGCCCCACCACGGAAATTCATGTCAATCCCAACGGTGATAAGCGCAGTCAGATCCACCGCTTTGGCCGGTGCACGTCGGGCATGCAGGCCCTCTGCAAAGACGTGCGGGCGAAACTGGTTTAGCGGATCGCACCTCCTGTCAGCAGAATTGGTTTTCAGGTTAGGTGTCCAGAGTACGGTCAACCTCACCCATTAGCACCAGTTGCGGATTGAAAAACAATGTCCCCTACATCTTACTGCTGCCATTCACTGCCTCCTTCAAAGTTCCTGAACAAGGTTAACGATACATCCGGTCATGTTCCAAATCAACATATGCACATATACTCCCTCGGCTCAGAAGTGCACCCTAATATTTGCGACTACTGACATTTACATCCATCAACTTATCTTTTATCCGTCTGAACTGATGCCATGTTTACCCTCATCCTATTATGTCCAGTTACCGGATTCTGTACCCCGAAACATGAAACCGTTTCACAGTTCAGATCTTTATTATGAACATCATAATTCCTGATATGCTTTTGAAGAGACCTTTCATCCACTTGGTACTATGTATGTCACCACCAAATTTATCTAAACAAAACCATCATCTAAGGATTTGTTTCTCATCTGCCAACAATTCCACACAAAAAGAAACGGTCTTCCTTTCAGCGCCTCATTTGAGTGACACCAGCCATATGTTCATTGTATCCCTCCTTTGCATCTCCTCTCAATCAGCCATTTGCAGTTCATGACTGTTGCGTTGGCAATGAAGTATCCACAAACCAGTACATAAATAGTTCATTTTCTTCCTCAGCTTCTCATGTCAGACTTCCGCATATCCAGCTACGCAATCGCCTGCACTTATTGAGAGCCATTCTTATTCACTACATTTATACGGCTGCATCAGTCCACTATATGTCCACCTCCCGCATCCACTTTGTTACCAACTTTAGACAATCGCATACCACTAATAAGCCCAGAAAAATCAATAATTGTATCACTTTTCACTCATCTATGAACCACTGCCGCCGTTCCGCCAAGATATCATGGTCAGCCGCCTGCGCCACAATGCATAGAGTGCTTTTTCCACGTCTTTAGCTGAAAATCAGCTACCTGCAATTTAGGCTGCCGTTATTCTGTTTATCCCCCTCACCCAAAGTCTCCGGTTGGACTTTCCTCAACGTACCTAGTCACACGATTATCTGCGCTTTTTGAAGGTTCCAGTGATGCACCACTAGCACCAGTTGCGGGTGGCACGCCCTAACTTTTCGTGAACTACCGAATCCAATGCTGTCGGTTGAAAATTGCATGGTCCTCATCGTTTTTCCGCCACAGCTTGTTCACCTAGAGCTCTTATCATCTGTTTCCACTTCCCGTCTTTGTCGCCCTACCACGGTATGCACACCTTCCCGTTTTGTCCTCCCTCCTATTGCCTCTCTCTACATCAACGTTCACTGCTTTGAGTCACTACCGTCTAACCACTCTTCTCTGTCGACGCTCGCCAATAACTCTTTTCCCACCTGCCGTCATTGCTGTCTTCTATCATCTATGCGCTTGGTGTTACCCTCTGCTCAGAACGCCCATTGATAGCTTCCTTAAAACCTGTCGCCCTGTTAATCCCTCCTCGTGCCCCATGCCATGATGCACCAACCGCACCCGCACCCATGCCCAATCCGCATATTGGAAATTGCCGCTCCAAACTTCGCATCCTTTACAGTCGTATTCATTATCTAATCACCACCGCCATATCTTCCTCACTTGGCCCCGCGATTCCTCTGCGGTTCTTTCCAGTGTCCTGATTAGTATCCACCTGTTCAATTGTCTGCCGGCACACAGCTCTCCAGCTCCATTGCCCCAACTCCTTTGCACGTTCGTTTTTTTGTGGCCTTTTTGTTCTGTTACTGGTCCACTTATCTCGGGGCTTCCCGCTTCCTTGTCCGTCTCCTTCGTGTTTCATCTGCAGTAAAATGATCTCATTGGTGATTTCTTACCTGTGTCTCCTCGGTCATTGCTTTCATCCCTTGATCCGTTTATTGCTCGCTACAGGCATTTCTCTGTACCTTCCAGTGTGGTCCGCTTTTCCATGTTCCACCATTGTAATGACAATGTTACGTCGTGACGTTCTTTTACAGTTCCAAATTGTTTGACCTGTCACTACCCGATCCCTCTGGTCCGTCACTACATCTCGCACCTGCATTGATCAAATAATTAGACCCATTCTGACCTGTTTTCCTTGATCCTGTCTTTCATCTTCACTCTTCCATGAACTGCTCCTAACAGTCTCCATCACTTCTGTGCTTCCACATTCTATTTTTCTCTCCGTTGGGCTGCCACGTGCACTTGTCATGAAGTTAATCCACCACGACATTCCAAAGTTAATCCTACAACCAATTGATCTAACATTACCTACTCCTCCTAATGACTGATAATTTCTTTCTAGGACCCCATTGTTATTGCTCCTGCTTCTCTTATACCTATACATATATACAATTAATCTATATATATATATAAACTTACGCATATATATCTATGTGCACGCGCTCTGCATCTTGCAGTTCCTCACCTGCCATTTCTCTTGCTATCATCCCAACGACCGTCATCATAGGCATCCATCAACTCTACATCTGTGCCTCACATCTACCATATCCAATTCTTCTAAATCGTTTTTGTCATCTGATCATCCCTCTACGTCTTGCATTGCTCGCTGCCTGTTTTACGGTGAGTTTTGTGTCCTGTCTGCCGACAATTCACTGCGAAGTACCAATGCTTCATTGTCATCTAATCCACTGCAATGCACCTCACCTTTTTCTCCATCGTTCCTCGCTACTGCAATTCTTTATACCGATTTCCAGCCTTTCTCATGTTTACCAGTCTGCCTTTATATGTAATTGCCCGGGACCAGCCATCCAGCCCACCTGACCTTGAATTTCAAATTCACCGGGCGTCCATTCAAATCCGCCCTTGAGCTTATTTAAACTCCACACAATCCCTATGGTGTGCATACGTTCATACTATTTTCATCCTACCTTATTCACCCTTCTGAGCCTTTTTACCCAATATTTTAATGAGAGTCTTCATATTTCCATGAATTATATCTGTCCATTCCATCACCTGTATCTACATGATCATGCACATGGCATGCTTCGGGCGCTTCCGAAATAAACCATTATTATTATTATTATTATTACCACTTCCAGTTTATTCTTTCAGATATCAAACATATATACCACTAATATGCCCACCTTGTTGTAAATTTGCTTTCCTCACTTGTCATTTTTGGAGTAACCCCCGATAAACCAATGGTTGAGCACCGCTTCACCCACCTATTACCTATTGCCAATTTTTCACCATTCCTTCACGATTAAGCATCTGCGCCGAAGAATACTGCGAATGCAATTTCTCCAAACCTTTGTTGGAAATGAACTATAAGTATGCCAAGTTGCCGACCTTCCGGTCGTCTCCCAAAATGCCCTGTCATACTCTTACCAGCATATCCCGTTAAGCGTTCGTCTACATGTTTTGACAGTATCGTTCATGCACAACCACCATACGACTTCATAAGATCATCGTATATCAACTCCTTTGTCCAGTCCGTTGTCAACTTGTGTTCACAAGTTAACCTGAAACAAACCCTTTATTCGAATCGTGTTTCACTCACCTGTTAACTTTCGTCGCTCTGCTCCACAAAAATTTCCAGGCTCGAGCGTCTACGTGCACGTCTTAATGAGGGCGTCCTCCAAATCCTCTTGATGAATAGTAAGTACTAATTCGGTGGTACAACTAGCTATGTAAAATTTACGAAACCCCCCTCCTCAGAGGACACCACAAATCCTTCGAAATTATATTTCTGCTATTCTACGGGTCATTTGGGCTATTGGTTCAACTGCATGTCTTTCATCACCAAAAATTCTTCAATTTTTCATCGGTACTTTTTCAAAGGTTTTCTTTGTCAGGTTACTCACCCCTGCGACTTTACATAGGAGCTATCCGAAATACTGCGCGTTTTTACTTCATCCACTCTTTACTTCATCATGTACCTCGACCGCGGAGCCCATTTCACTCACTTCGGAGAAGTGCGTCCACCTGACCTTCAAACTGAGATTTGCCGGGCTTTCATTCGTGCGACCACTGAAACCTATTCACTTTTGTGCTGCATTTACCCAAATGAATGTCCAGGGAACCTTCTTGTGACCTCACCAGTATCGTATGATCATCTAATCAAGAGGGCTTCGGTGGTCCCGAAATAAACCTTTACTATTATTATTATTGTTATTATTATCAATAATTCGAAACAAGACAAAGACGACTACCGTGACGAGACTCGAGGCTGGCGACACCGCACACTAAAGGAATAAAGAAGGGTTAAGCCTAAAGACGCAGAGGCCATATTCGATGGGCTGCATACGAAGTAAAGCTGGCTGGCGGGCGGGTGTGGGACAGTAGTTATTAGTGGTCACACAAAAAGAAAGGGAAAAGTCTCAAGTAAATTTTTCTATCCTGTGCTAGGAATTTGATGTTGTTGTCTTCTGTTGAGTTAAGCGTGTCACACGTAGTAAGGCTGAACCCACATACTTATCAGTGGCAGACGTGGGGGAGTGGTTTATTATTCGTGTACGATATGAGATACCTCATGGTAAAAAAGTAAGTTGATGGCAACGCGATAATGGTGTTGAACCTGGATTTGTGAGGCAGACGGAGTTCCATTCGGTTTTCCTAAATAATTTAGGAGTTTCGGTAGCTTCACAATTAGAGGCATCGTGATGCCCGATAATAAGTTTGGAGCTGAGTTGTTATGCACCATGGGATTTAGAGCTTGGTTGAAACTGGCCGCATGTGCTTTGCACTGCAGAAGCCAGCATTTTGCAGTAAATCATAGGATCCACTTGAGGCCAGTCCCACTTGAGCCTCCAACAAGGTAATAAACACAGCCTTCCGGTGGGCCGCTCCAGGATAATGGTAATTTACGATAGACGGGAACAACGGGACTCTAGTAGTTTTTCTGGCTTAGTTTACGATTATTGTATTGAATGATGGATCGAGGAATTATTAATAATGCGGCTTATATAGCTGCACACTGAAGGCTACGTTGACTTGATCGTAGACTGACCAGTAGTTTTATAATAGCAAAGGCACTCCAAGCAATTTCCTGTGAAAAAGGGTAGATGGGCAGTTGTAGGCTGAGACGATTGCAAGCTTCACATAAGAGATCACGTAAAGCTTTTGAGGACGGCGTTGGATATTTCGGCTGCCTGATCACCCCCGTTTCATAGGTGGGCCCTAAATGAAAGTTTGATCTTGCCCAGGCGGTCGGCGGCCAAAGCCTACATTGGGTAACCCATATTCTCTACTGAAAAAGCGAAGGCAGCTTACATCTTTCTCAAGTTGAAGATGTTAAGGAAATGGAGGCTATTGCCCAGCGGATTGCTCGAGTCCGTGCTTGTTTTGCTCTCAGAGTGAACGGGAAGGATACGCGGGAACCTGGGTGGTCAACAACTATTTTTGGGCCGCAGAACTTTTATGACCACAAATTCGGGAAGGATGAAGGAGAGAACCAACTGTGAATGGTAATTTGCAGATCGGCGGTTTTCGTATCCTCTTCTGAGTGATAAAATTCCGGCGATAATCAGCCAGTGTATCAATGAAAACTAGTGAACATGGCCTACTTGTAACCGGACCTTCACAATTGCGAACGAACATAGTGGTGCTTGGCATCGATTACCTTGTCCGGAATGATGTAAGGAAATCAAAAGGGCTCAAACTGAGATGTGGTTGGTCGACATACACAGAATTTGATAGGCAGGCTGCCACTCCGCACGAGGCCAGGCAGAAATACTGAGGGCTCAGCTCACACGAACGTGTTTGAGGCTTCCCGCAGGCTGGCTTGAGTCACAACTGCTGCGAAGGCTTTGTTCTTTACTGAGGACAGAGTATAGCTCAAATCCAGTGCCTCAGTAGCCGAAAGTGTTTTAATTACTCTGGTACGATCTCCATTTTCAGGAGCGGGATCTCATGTCAACTCTGCGAAAAGCGCCTCCCATATCCCCGTCGCTCACCGTCCTGCACGCCAGACCGATCGGGTATACTAGTGCCAAGCTTGGCTGCTTTCCCGCCTTTTGTAAGACTACCACTCTCTAGGTGCCATTTTTACTGCGGCTTTGTGGCCTCCAACTACGAAAGAGAGAATTTGTTGGCAACAAACGTACTGAAAGCTTCCAAAACCCAAGGAAAGCATATATGACCGCTGGTTTTTATCAAAGGCAGAGTGCAAAGGATTGCAGTTTATATGTGATCCGCCGGTTGTAGCTTAACTCTCGGTGATACTTGTGAAAAACACACCAATAGTCGACGAACTTTGTGATAAATATCGAAGGATTCGGCGTGGGAGATCATTGGAGGACACGATGATTTCAGATGAACGGATGACTGGTTTCGGTAGGAGCTCACACATGGGTCTCACGATAGGGAGGGGAGAGTTGAGCGAAGTGTACCTGGTGACTGGGTCTGGTGAGACCATCAGGTAGCGGTTGAGGACCCTGACAGTCGTGGTTTTAGAAGTAAAAGAAATGGAGGCTCAGAATAATTCAAAAGCAGAGCTAGGGTTTACGACAGGTTCGAGAATAACAGTGAGATAATGCTTAGTGAATATCGTTGGTGCAGTTTGGCGTCCCAGTTTCTACCATTAGTAATGTATGCGAATGACAGGTGAGTTGTTTGTGGGCGACCAGGGCTTCGTTCAGCCTGGACTTAAATTTGAGTAGGAAGTCAAAGAAACAAACCATCCCTGGTAGTTTATTCCACAAACGTACTCACCCAAAGTTGATGAGGTTCTACCTTGGGAAGTTCTCGATTTACTGATCTTTTTCGATGCTCTCTATTGCGCAGATGGTGTGACCTATTTGTGCCAAAATGCACTTGACGGAAAAACTGAGCTTGCTTGTCGAGCAAACTGAATAAAAATGTGAGGTTTGGTCTCATTCTTCCGAGCCGCTTGGGTCAAGCCGCGGGAGTTCAGAGCTCAGTCCGTAGCTTAAGTTCTTGGGGGGCCCAGTTAGCTTCGCTGTAAGTCAATCACGAAGGTCTCCAATACCGTTGCTGTCACATTTTGCTAGTTTGAAGAAACAGGCTTGCCACGCCTTAGGCTAGTGTGACTGAGTTATATGCAACTCTGATTTAAAGCTCATGACTTGGAAGTTTCTCTGCGGCGAGTCTATGGACTATTTTGCTTGTGCATTCTTATGGGAGGCATATTCAGAGAAAATGAATGCACAAGATTATCGCAGTCCAAATTATCTTATTTTGAGGAGTGAGGAAGCGTGATGTCGTTGACGTTGAGCATATGAAGGGAAATGTTGCCATCTAGTGTGGAATAAATGGTTTTATTTGCTGAAAATTTGACCACCCAGTGATTATACTGGGTTACAAGGACTAAATCTCAACAGGGACGATGTCCTTAGCTGTATTATTTGGTTTCATTTATACTCGCAAACCTTCTCCGTGTCATCGACTAGTACTATTCTGCAGTGGGTAAAGCTACAGATTTCCTTTATATAAAGTGAGAATAAGAGTTTCCTTGAAGTACTTTTATCGGATCACCCTACTGTTCTCCAGGTGAGGATATGGCATCTGGTCGTCGATGCAGGCGACATGGTGACCACTTTGTAGACAGTCTGTGGGTCGGCCCAGTAGGGAGGTTTCAGCTCCACAACCTCCAAACTCGAACAGCAACTTCAGATGCGGGACCCTGCTAAAAGCCTTTGTCGTGTCAAGGTAGATGATGGCCAGAGCTCGAGATGAATCCCCCTGGGCTGTGACATTCTTGTTTGAGGTGTGCTTCTTTTGTCTATGTTGTAGATGAAAAATGCTCGAACTCAGTTTGCAGTCGGGAGGGGATAGCAGCCACGCGGTTAGAAAATTAATCCGTTCTCCAGTCTAGCCAGGCTCAAAAGTGCTTAGATGGAGGGCTAGCTGTTTTAAGTTGGGCAGAAGAGGAAAAGTATGGGTGATGACGGGGAACGGCTGGGGGCTAAGTCGGAGGTTTAAGTATAATGCTGATGAATAGAGGTGGCTTGAGGAGGACGCTGCAAGCTACACTGCCTTTTACTGTCTTGGGATGAGACGCCCTCAACGATATATCAAGCCAGCAGAGGCAGGATTTTGGCTTTAAGCCTACCACCGATGTGCAGGCTCAGCGGAGGTCGGAATTGTGCTCCATGGGTTGACAAGAGGCATACAAGGAAATTTCCACCTAAGTTCTTCGACATCCCCGGTTTGACCAGATCGAACCCAAGTCAACTGAGTCAAATCTAAAAATGGGTCCTTTGTGATGCACAGTCCTTCTGTTTGTTCAAAGAATTCTTCTAGGTCCCTTTGGGTCTTCTATTTTTCACATAGAAGGAGCTCAGCGTCAATAACTTCTCTCTGTAAGTTTCCAGTCTGAGTCCCGATAAACGCCTACAGAATAGAGTATTGGTGCATTTTGCTGTAAGCGGTGGCCCAAAGTTTAATGTTTTATCATGGAAATATCGTTTGAAAGTTCCAAGCCTCCCTCTGTAAAAGATTTAGTACTACCTGCACCGCAGTAACTGTTGCACACGTCAATCATCCTCCGCGAAATCCGTTTTCGGGAGGCCCAGTAAATGTGGCATTTTTCAAATCCACTAGATTCGGTCACTGAAGCAATGCAGTGTGACAGAATAAACGGCCCTTGGGTCAACTTACTAAGCTCAGAAAATAGCAGCTTTCATGATTCCAGGGGTTCTGTTCTTACCTGGGTTACTTCAGTCCAAGAGGGCGGCCTTTCCCACTGAAGGACAGCAAAATTACAGTAAGGAATTATGAGCGCTTTAATAGATAGTTTGCTTGCTTGAGGGCTTCTGACTATAACTATTTATTGGCCATTCATTTACAACTAACTTTTGCCTTCGTTCGTCGCCAATCCTTACTTGTTTGACATCTCAGCTTCTGTGTTCACGAAAATGAGCTGAATTTCGCCAGGGACTGCGCACTGGTGAGTCAGCAAACATCGGGCTTTGTAGCTGATATCCCCGTCCGACGACTGTTCTCATCGATGGAGATTACGATCTTCACTGAGTCTCATCTCCGGGGGATACTAGAGTCCCACAGACAAAAAGACAGGCTAGGACACGTGTATTCAAATGGCTTAACAGGCCAAGTCTGTGAATCATATACAGCCGTTTATATAACCCCCTTTCCGGACGGCGCGGCACCAACATTGCTCTCGCGGCTGCTTGAGTGTTTCGGTTGCTTCCTGACCAGTTGCCCACGTCCAATAGCTTGCTTCTCTCATGCGGCATTCCTATTCGGCCTGTCCGATCGTCCCAGATGAAGACTCGATGGGCAACCTCTGGCCTGGACTACCTTGCTGGTTGCCCAAGATCCCGCTGTCTCCCCTCTGCTAGTTCGTATGCCCCTTTTGCCTGCTGCTTGAAACCCCCGACGTATTCCACTTCTAGTCTTTTGTCCGTGGCTGTCGACTGGTTTGTCCACTGTATATTCATAAAGTTCTCTTGGCTAGGCTTTCCCCTTTACCGCAGCAGCTCGCGTTTGAAGAAAGACGACCAATATGACAAGCACTTATATGAGCTTTTTGACCCTTTATGTATCCCTTGAATGCACACAAGATTGTTCGATTCAGCGGCGGCTAGACCATGGCTGGTTTAGTGCAGCGGCCAAAATCATTCATACGGCCTCATGTTTTATCATGCTCAGTAAAGATACCTTGACTTTATTCTTATTGATAATATCCCAATTCACTCAAATTCTATCTTTGCCACCGGTTTTTCCTGTGCTTTCACAAACTGGCAAAATTTGCATCCTCCCTCATACTGCAGCCATGCTTTTTGCTGTTTCTCAGGCAATAAACCGGAAAACAGCTCTCTCACTCTGTCCTCCGCCGTAGCTTGCTCTCATCATCGTAGTTTGTCCTTAGCTAAAGTTCGTCCTTTGACATTGGTCCTGCGAATACTACCACCGGAAAAAGCAACTGGAAGCTTCTTCGCAACTTGACAGTAATTTTTTCGGACTGAAACGTCCTACTCTCTTTACTCTTCTGGAATCTGGGGGCGAAGTCTCCGTTCCTCGGAAACGCAATGTGTAAGGGCCGGTCTAATTTTGTTTCATTACTTCTGTAACAACCAGCTGATTACTTCGAATTTGAAGCTGGAAGACCTACGAGGATATCCAAGTGAACTACTCAGGCTCAATCCTCACAATCATTAAGGCGGCTTTCATTTTTTCGAGTAATATATCTATGATGAACCCCCTTAGGAAAGATACCGGAAGCCCGCTCACCTTGGAGCTGCATTACACCACAGTGAGATTTCGGCCGATTATGCCAATTTTTTGTATGGGCATTTAGTGGACTATCAGGTTTGGCTCAAATCCAGAAGGTTTCTCAAAAATTCATAAAATGGCCAATGAACCCATCTCTGGCTTAACCCCAAGTGATCTATTTGACTTCCTTTCGTGAAGTTTATTGGCCTAATAGCCCGCGATCTAGTTCTGTGACTGCCTCATTTCTGCAAATACTGGCGTATTGAACACCTTTTAGTTACTCCCAGAAATTTGACCATTACTATGTGCTAGATTGCCGAGGAATATAAATACTCAAGAACAGACCGTCAGGACCCGGCCAGCCAAAAGCGCCTGCCCTACTTGGCAGTGATGAGCATCCATCCACCCAGACTGCACTCAGGCCATGTTACGTAGCGCTCGTAGACTTGTATTGCGAGGACGACGAAAGAATAGCCGCTACTCACTCCACTACCAGGGAAAATGGCCTATACCATAATGGTTTCTTTGGCTGCTCCTCTCGGTAGCCAGCCTTTCAAAGTTTATTCAGACTACACCAGCTCTTCGTTCGAACTTCAGCCGATTCGTAAACTGAAACATGGCAAAAACTTCTCTAATTTTCCCCCAGCCTTTGTTACTACCTCCTTGCGATGACACTGGCTTAGTACTTAGATCGTGGGCTCGAAGAGTCTCCCATGCTTCGGCTTACTCTATTCTCATGGCTTAAAAAATCTTCAAAACACCCGACTCCGAATGTTCATTTGGTCCAAAAACAGCCTCTTGCCCTAATCCTTCAACCCCTTAATCGAATCGAGGTCCGTTCTAACATAAAATTCTGTTTGTGCCTGCCAGTTAGGCGGCTGCAGAATAAAGTGAGTCTAACCTGCTCGTCACCTAAAATACTCCTCAGGGGAACAGCCTGCCACAAAGCTGATCCACTGCATGGTCCGTCAAAACATGGGGAAAGCCATTCAAACGAAGGCACCTGTAGACCTTGTCCGTGAGAATTCCCGGGACGATGGACGGATGGTAAAATCTCAAGCATACCGGGAGCCCGTATGCGGTAAAGTGATCAACAGATCGCTTCCTTCTATCACTTGTCTGACCGAACATTTTGTGCATGCGACAGCCGCTGGCGCCACTTCCATTGCACTTCCTCGGCACTAGTCAGTGTGCGATCTCTGCACTCAGGCCCAGTGAGACAAGCGGTGAACACTCCACGGTCTTGTCCCGCTGACCTCATCGACGAAGGTAGTCGTGAAAGCTGGGGTGGTGTCACCTCATATAGAGATTACCACCACCCGGTGCACCTCCTCAGTATATCACTTGCAGCTTGCAACCTAGTGAAAACTACAGCTTTTTTCACCATGTAAAGCTCGCAAACATTGATTTACCTGAGCTCACCTCTCGTAACTAGGACCCCTGCCAGTCAGGCTTACAGATAGATTTATCCTACCAAACCCACTTCCAAATCTGTTACTTTTTTCCACTCCCTTTTTGGACCCCAGCACTAACAATCTGTGTGATAACCGACCGTATTTCTAACGACAATTTTTACTGCCTTACTGACTCAAATCACCCCCAAAAGTATTCTCCCGACTTTTCATGGTTTTGCCTCAAGGTCTCATCCAGAATCAGCCTATTGATCTCTAATCTTACCCGCACTACCCACCCGTCTCAGCTCCTAATGCATCTCTCCACTAGATTTCAAGAGAGCTTAGGCCGGCATGCACCCTATGACACTTGCGCTGATGACCCTTCGAAGGAAGTAAAACTAGATTCATTTTTCTCAAAAAGGTGGTCAGCCTGATGGTCACTATTGTCCCATTTGTACCTTACGCACTTAACTCACCATAAACTCAAAGCCCCCTACAGAAACGGTCCTTCGCGGCTTTATTTGACTCCCGTTTCAAAGAAAACATTTCTAACGTAAAACTGGCTGTTGTCTGCTACTCTGGCATCATCATAGTCACCAAATGGCGGCCTAATAAGCCCACACTCTCCGACCAAATATCTCTGGCTGTCAAACTTTGGTGACTAACCAAACTCGCAGCCTGCCTAAAGGCTGCTCGAAATAGGTCAACTGCACACTTTCTGCTACGATGGCAGAGGTGGATAACTCTATATGTTTTACCACATCTCCTTTTCGGATGACCACAGTTGGAGGTTTTATGTATCAACACCCCGAAACAGCACTTAAAACTTCAATCCCACCTTTGAAGCATTCATTCTTATACTGTTCCGCTGTTACTTTTGACACTGCACTGCAGGAAGATTTTAATTTCTTCGTCGGGTTTTATCGAATATCCGTCAAGTATCTTCCATACCTCTGGCGGAACTATCTGGTTAGGTTTGCAAACTACGCCTGACTGCATGTGAAACGTTTGATTGCAAAATGTTTGCAGGCAGCACTCACTAGGTACACAGAAATCTACCCAAAAGTAACCCTCCTGCTTCTCCACTTTCTGCCTTTCGATCCATCTCCCCCGCGTAACAATATCCACGAAACCCCACGGTTCCGTGCCTGGCCTGGACTCTCACAGACAGGGCACGGGCACCGGCAGAGTTTATTGAGCTATTTTGATATGTATTGACTGGTTTTCGTAAAGCTGATTGGATGGGGCGCCGAGAGTAACTCCTTTTTTGTTGAAATGCAGAAGTATGCCTAAGCACAAATCCGGCCAAATGCAAATACGAATGCTGCTGTCCCGTTTTTTGAATTTAAGATGATAGCAAATGACCTAACGGCCCGGAACTAAACCGGTCTCCTTTTGCCGACCCTTAAAAGTCATGATAATCTGCCTCCCCCATTTGCCTGGGTTAGTTGGTTCCATGTGGAAAACTACCCCTACACAAGAATTATATTCTCGACTTGATAACTTCCCTAGGCCAAGAAAACCTTTCCGCCCCTGCAGTAAGCTACCAATGGGGCAGCGTTTGCTGCAAGCATCCGAGTTTCATGGTAAACAGCGTCATGTTATGTGAAAGTGAAGGATCTGTGAACGAAAAAGTATTTGAAGCACCACTTACCTCGCCAGCCAAATCTTCAAGGGGTAGATCTCACGTAGGTTTAAATGAAGGGTTATAACTCTCAACTTACCTACCCGGCCCTACTGTCTGTTCTCATTGGCTTACCCCACCACCATTAGTTCTGGGTCTACTATTATATGGGGAGGGTCCAATGGCCTAGAGTCTTTAAAGTTCAATTTTTTTCCTCCGTGGTTTTGACCATCTCTAGCCAGTTCTCCTGAATACTCTCCAAACACCTGTGCCACTGATCACGGCTGATTTTTTCACCGAAGGATTGAATTGCACTCTTGCTCACCATTATGGTGTGAAACTTTCAGAAGATTAATTCTGCTGCATAAATGAAGACTGCTTGATGGAAGCAGAAGATTAACCGTTTAGGCAAAGGTTTGGATTAAATTTGTTTACACATTTGGCAGAAAGATTAAACACTAGATTTGCAATGGGCTGACTAAGAGCGATCATTTTTCATCGAACAATTTAACTGTAGTAGCCCGATATGCACTCACTGGGCTTCGGCTTTTCAAGGTTCTTTTTCTTATGCATTTCTTAGACTAGAAATCTGCAACCCCAACGAAAGACTTAGGTCTCGTGTATCAAAAGTGCAAGATGAAAATAACAGAGATATCGAAAAATTGGAAGGGGCCGTAAAGCAGTGCAAACATGGAAAATTAGCTATTGGGATTTCTTGGAAGAGCTAGAAATCAGACTGAGATGGAAAATGAGCTGCAAAAGTTTTGTAGGATACAAGATATCAAAAGGCCTCGGTACAGAAATCGACTGCTTACTGGTGCAAAATGGAAAGTTCTAGTGTTTGCTTCCATAAAGCAGTTGTGCAAAAGAACATTCCATGAACGGTGCATGAATGTTTTTCTTCCAAGGCCAGAGAAGCTTAGCAGAAAGATTTCAAATAGTAAATCCTTTTACACTGCGTAGTCAAACTTTTGACACACTTCTGTTTTGCTCTCTTGCCAGAATTACAGCAAAATGGAACGAAAATATACGACATTTTGAAGATGCTGAAGAAATTGCATGGATAAAATGCAGGAGCGGGCGTGCGTGACCATCAACAAACTTTTCTGTCGATCTTTTTCTCCGTTTTTACTTTGATGGGCATAACAGGATCGGGTTCCGACGGAACACCCCTTGAATAATGTAGTAAGCAGTCCGTCTCAGTTCATTTTACACATTCTGTTCTCCGGCTATAGATACTGGCGTTGCCTCCATATCGGTCTCTCCTACTGTATTGGCGGAGAATAAATAAATACCCTGTAAGTCCTGGGGTCTTCAAGTAGTACTTGGGTCCAAGGCTCAAACACTGACTTTCCCAGATATTCTGATTATTGAGTTTACCGATACTTTACCGGTGAGCTCAAAGGTAGTTCATAGTTTACCAAAGAAATCGAGAAAGGATGCATTTCCAAATGCAATTCTTGACAGAATCTTGTCTCTGATATCGCAGATTAGCCGGGAGATAAATCATAACGGGAAAATGAGAGAGGTCCAGGATAGCGGCACTACATCGAGACTGAGTATTACAGGGTTCCCGTCTTGGAAACTCTGACACCTTTCAAGCAGGGATATTTTCAACCCGCGCGCGGCACGCGTGGCCTTGAAGTTCAAGAATCGAGCTGAACACAACAAGAAAACAGGATTTTGTTTCCAACCCGCGAAACACTGGTGTTAATATGAGAACAGTCAAGCTGCCGGGGTGTCCAAAACAATCTCTCACCAGTCACAATGAGTCTAATAATTAAACGTGCAACGTCCAGGTCCAGCAACAGAGCTCAGGCGAAAAGCAACATCAAGATGTTGAGAATTAGAGGCGGACGAAATCCGTATGCCACACAAAGCACAACCCGTCGACGTCCACAAAGGCAAGTGAGTCGGCTGTAGAGGAGAGAGGCCTTCACCCAGAAGGAGTGCTTATTCACCTTTATTCTTTTGCAGAAAGCCTGTAATTCGTGATATACTCCTACAGAACCCTCGTTCTTTAGAAGGTGATCATAACGCGGATCCCTTCCGGACAATCAGATGGATCAGCTAAATCACCCCCACCACCTGCAGTGAGGTAGGAGACAAGGCCTGCCTTCGCATTAGTGGTATAGACCGAAGTTAGCTAACAGAGACTGGCAGCGCATTCGGCTGCAAGAGAATTCAGCGGGCAGAAAGGAGAATTCTTCCACTAGATAAACTAAACAACGAAGGGTAAAGTTATCACACATTGCTTCAGTATTGACTGAAAAAGTCTCATGCGAGATAAGGAAAGTGAAATGTTCAAGGCAGCTGTGGCGTTCCGGCTTCATATGGGATGGTTATCATCGGGAGAATACCAAATTTCCACAGAAGGGGAACGATGCACCGTCAAAAAGATAACAATGACTCCGACACGACTCCACACTATAAAACCGGTATAAAAGTCAAAAAGTTCACAAAATGGCCACGGAAACATCATCCAGGTAACTATCCTAAAAACTCTGGTGTAGGAAGGTGATAAAGCAAGCCTAATATAATTCCATATCAGATACTGCATCTTGACCATCTAAGGTAGAGAGAACTGAATGAATTCCGGTCAAATCGTTCAAAGTCGTAAAAAACCAGACCGGAGGTACTAAAGTATGTGTACTCAACTGAATAAACATTTTCAGTTGGTAGCACGGATAAATTAGATTGGGGATCTGGTGAACCCAAGTGTGGGACTCTTCAAAAAAACACAAAAATTGTCATATCACTGTCGGCAATCGCAGACTGTAAAGTCAACTTTGCAGCATGAATGCCAAGGAGTTGTCTTTTTCTTGCATGCTTCCACGAGGAAGACAAATTTATGTGGTTTCTGGGTAACCAAACGATCTCCAACCCTCAGATACTTTACAAGAAACTGCGGTCTTTGCGAACTCTCATGACTGGCTTGCGGCAGATATTCTGGTTCGGCAAGTTTCCACAAAATTGTCCCATCCACGTGTTTTGTATGCTTATTGGTCAACGAGCCATCTCTCTCGGGATCGTCGATCACTTCGGAAAACACCTTTCAGATAAGCGTAACACACCCTATTTTACTCTTTGATGCAATAGGATGGTTGTGCAAAATGATGCACTTTGGAAAAGTCGACTTGTGAATCCTTCGAGATTTTTTGAAGGGTACCGACTCAAGTGAGGAAGTTTAAAATGATCAAATAAACCTCGTACGAAGCTCTGATACCTGCATAATGTGTGCAGGAGTTTAGACACTGTGTCCTGGGATTTAGAAATTGGAAACTTAATGCTGTTGGCCTTCGCTGCCTTGGAAGCAAAGCAGTTTTTACTTGTGACTCCAAAAGCATACCATGTCCAATTGTATCAAATTCAAGTGATTGGTGAATATAAATTCCAATTAAATCCACGCCTTTTCTGTAGGAAGTGCTACCAGGTTGCATTAAAAGGGAGTAGAGTAGTGCATTTTCAAAAGCACAGTACTGTTTCAGCAGTTGCTTCGGACCAAAGTGCAGTACACATGGCCGAATGCTCAGACAGGCAACCGGCAGAACAACGGCTGTAAGGGCGCCAACCGTTGCTCTGAAGGTATGCCGATAAGAGGGGTGAAGAAAGGCTACAAATAATAGAGGACGAGGTTTAGCTTGATGTGATTTAAGTTAACTTAGGAACCAAGAGGCTTAGGAGGACAAGGCATGTGCGATGTGAGAGGGCAATAAAACGGAGAAAGACTTTTATTAATTACTTTCATAGTGAAAGGATACGGTATACAGCAGTTGAATTTTCTGCAGTGAAACCATATGAGAACCAGAAGCAGTTCATCAAAAAGTTCCCTGTGGCTTAAGATGCATACAGAACCTGAAAGATGAGTTGTGAAAAAAGGCTGTGAGTTTAAACCTGCTGTGCTCTACGGCGAGCTTGACGGCAAATGATTCAGCAGTGTTTTAGGGAAGGACAGACTTGAGACTTGAAGATGCCTGGCCCACCATCCTCCGCCGGGAATGCTCTGTGCATGTGTCTAGTGGTTCGTCTAGCCCTAGAAACTTTCGTGGCTGCATGTTCCGAAAACTCAAGCGCACGGGAATGGTGAAATCTTAATTCACGTACCCCAGCGTCATTGAGGGTGACGAGCTTGCCGAATATACACGTTCCTGTGGGAGCATAAAACTTAAACAGACCACACTTAGTCAGAAAATCGCATCATCCATTCGACACTCTATGTACCAGGAGACAGCAAGCTTTTTTTAACTTTTTCTGGTTGAACCTTGGGCCGTGACTTCCAGAGGGTAAGCCATTTTGATGTTGCCTGCGAAAGTGAAGGGAGCTACTTGCTGAAAGACGGAAAACATAGGTTCACCGTGAATTAAGATGACCAGCATGCCGAGGACACCACCTCTTATTACTCCATTTGTCACCAGATGGGGCTTGAGCCCAATACCGCTTACACACGCCATCAAATTTTTGGGATGATAGAACCGAGCGAGCATGGGGTCCGAAATTCCATAAGTCCTCATGTTCTCCAGCAGCCTAACATAAGGTACTTGTCCGGAAGCAGTGGCCGCTCCCAAAAACCGTTGCCGCAGCTGGTTTACCGGTACTGACCACCACCCTAACCAAGTTGGAGAAGTCCTCTACAAGCACCACACACGTCACACACGATCTGGGTTTTAAAAGACCACTAACCAGCGTTGATCTGGTTGTGGCCGAGAAGAATAGATGTCAGCCTTTCCTGAACCACGGTTTTCCCTAGTCCCGACACGGCCGGGATACCAATCACTGATCAGTCACTAGCTGGATCTAGAAGTGATTCTCCGTTACAGACGAAAATGTGGTGAAAGCCTGCCACTGTGATGGAAACATTCTGCAGCCCACCGATAAACTGAGTATATTTACTGACCCAGTAGGAATATCTGTTCCACCCAACCCGAAAGTGGCTGGTGATAACGCACCCAGCCCAGGCCGAAAAAACGGTCTTGTCCTTCCCGTTAGTGCTGACATATAATCGCAGTGAAGTGATAACATTGAGAAAGGTTCGAATGACTCCCGATTCAGTTTAAGCTTGGAGGCTGTGGTGCCTGTTGTTAGAGGGGATGCGGTATAATGCTGAAACAAGGTTCTTAGCTAAGATCCCACAAAAGATTTAGAAGCGCTGATCAACATTCCGAGTGCACATTACCGACTATGGGCCACGTTTCTCATTGGGTGAGTATGACGAGCGAACAGGGCATAAATGACCCATTTCTTTCCGGTAAATAAGTTAAAAGCAAGAAGTGCTGAACACAAATTTCACCGTTTACTCTTGATTCAGCGCTTTCAGTTCCGGCTGTGTGGAAAGTAATGATCCTAAGCTGAATTCTGGTGTCTTCTTAAAAGGTGATTTACGAGCTTCACGAACTTAAACAAGCCATTTGTGGGTGTAGATTCCGAGGCCTGCGGTAGTCTACCCTTCTCATCATTCCTTTGACAAACGTCCTTTAAAACAACCTAAAAATTGTTTTATGTGCTTCCCTTCTGGGCCCAACGAGTGGTATTCAGAGATACGCTGGTAATATGCGACTCCAGTAAACTGTAAGTGGCAGAGTCGACAGTCTTCCAAAAGCCTAAATGGCAGACTTATATAGTATTTGCCTCGTTCAATCTCGAATATAAGGGCAAACTTGTAAGGCATTCGAAAGTGCGAGGTAACGTTTACAGCAGTGATAACGTAAGGCAAGCTATAGATTTCACATGCAAGAGGTTTAGAGTGGGCGGGAAGGCAAAGGGAGGTTATTTTTCAATTAAGGTCGAGGCAAAAAAGGAATTCATTGAATAGCTGATGTGCTGTCAGTTGTCTTCAGAGGAGAAGCAAAGTAACGACCGAAACCACCAAAACCTTTACTGGTTTCGTGACAACCATATAAGCTGGACACATTTTTTGATAAGGCTCCTCCACGTTTATCGCAGTAAAAAAGGTTTGGTTGTCTTTTCGCTTTTCATAAGACAGTTTTTGAAAACCGAGCAAACTACCGTCATTTGTTTGTACTAAAGCCTTTGCCTATTTTGAATAAACCCGGCATACATCTTTCTTCTGATTTCACCCATTTCCTATTTTTCCACTTACTTTGCGCCGCTTTTATTCCTTGCGCGAGCCAAAATAACGTATACCAAGAGTCAAAACAAGGGCACTTTTCGGGTTGTACCGTGCCGGTAAATAAACGAAACAAAAACTCGCTGTATGCAAATCCTAAATGATTCCAAGCGACCTACCAGAGGGCCAGTGTTTATTATACTGGGCGTACGCAGTGTCGAGTAGGCCAAATTCAGAAGTGCAGAATTGCGCAACACAAAAATCAAGTGTCCATTGCAACAGTTTAAGCCTCATAATCATAAAAACAATCATTTACTTGTCGGTGACCGCCTGTCATCCTCAGATTTGATCACCGATTGGGTTACTCAGGGTGGTCCTGGGTCTGCTCCTCATATTCGTGTCAGCCACATACTCCCTATGGTCGGGCATGACACCACTTTCCTGTCTCTCTGAGAAGTCACGTTTACCTGCCTTTTACACCAAAAATCTCCTCACTACCTAGTACAGCATACAAGATGATCCATATTCGCCTAGCTACTGGAACCTTCCAAGAGACATGAAAGTTTCCTTTGCAAAAAAATACCATACTACTTTATGGGAGCCATCTCTCCGTTGTCACTCTCGCTACCAGCAATTTTCCAATCTCCCTCTACCGTTTTACTGGAAACCTAATGCCGCACTACCCATGCTACCTGGACTTCTCTGAACATGTACCCTTTCAAGTTGCCGAGCGCAACACGGGTCTCATAGTTCGATACCTGAAAGCGAGAAACTTAAATCCTTTTTTTCACAACCTATGCCAGACCACCTCTGGAATACTGCCCTCTTACTGATTTTAGCCCATCATGCTGCACAATTGTCGCCACAAAAAACACTCAATGGTTATCTACCAGAAAACCAGCGGCTACATCCGCCATCCTCAAGCACAGATGGAGGTGCAGATTCCTTGTGCCTGACCCACCATGAGCACTCCGCTCAAAATTGAACATGAAATTCCTGCATATGCTTCTACACCAACACTTATATTCTTCCATTTGAATCAGCTTCATCCCAGCTTGCATCTATCTTCCCGCGCAAGGAGCTTACTTGTTTTCGGACCCGCATACCAAAGCCTTTGCTAGAACTGATTTCCTGCTGCTGTACATAGACAGGTATGGGACTAACCTCCAGATAGCATTCTTTGTCCCTACCCCTTACACCAGTTCCAGCATAATATAAGCAATGATCTTAGTATGAGCACCGCTCTGCAGCTAGGCGGGAACACTCCGACTATCAACTCGACTTTCGAAAATGGCCCCCAGGTTCAGTCTTTCCCTACCAAAACTTGGAAGAATGTTCTAGTATCGTTATCACACACGCTTAATTTTTTCGTTTGCGCCCTTCACGCAGCGCTCCACTCGTGTACATTCTGGTATTTCCGTGAACGTGGTCTCTATTAAGAGACCTCATGCTTATTTGGATTCCACTTGCCGCTACTTTTTGTTTCTTGTAAATTGCCTTAGCGCTCCTGAGTTCACAGATATGATTAGTGCTCCGGCGATACATCTGTGAGCACTCCTGGCTGAGGCTGTCTCTCCATACAAAGTAGACCGCCATGGAGAAGTGCTCATTACCAAAAACAAAGTTTGATATGAAAAGCTAGAAAAACTCCGTACTTTTTTGTCTCCCTAGCATGCCCATCTCTTCAAAAGCAACCCATATCTCCGGGAAGCAGATTTACCACCGAATGACTGACGCAGTTGACCCACTTTCTTTGCGGCTTGTCACACTCGGTCCATGTTTTTGTTGGAGCTTGGGAGTTTTGGTCGCCCACCAGAATCGGCTCCCCGTTCTCCAATAGTCATATATCAGACTGCAAAAAGGCTGCAAAATAGACGTCCAACAAATGTGGATGACCCTTGAGCACCAAGTACTGGGGGCATACAGAAGCGTTTCTTGAAGCCTCCTTTTTTAAGTCAGGCCCTATTGCTGTCTACAGTGTGTAGTGAAATGTGGGCCGCTACAAAAGGCTCACTTATCGGAAATTCAGCCTTATCCGTCTTATCCAGATCAGTAAAGATTACGCACTCTACGATCTTTGAGGAGTATGACACTGTATAGTTCCAGCTTGCTACGTTAGACATCGAAATTTGGAAAAGCAAGTGGACTTTCCACCGAATATTGTAATAATGCAATAAACTGCAAAGCCATGCTTGACTTGAGTCACTATAAGTTAAGTCGTAATAACAACAACCAATTAGAGGGGTCATGAAGTGGGCTGTGCCAAACCACGTCAGGATTTTTTGTTGATTTCGCCCATTTTATGGCAGGCTCTGCAGGGCAGTTTAGCCTAAGGCCCAGCTAAAAGTACCCACCATCATCACATTTGGAAAATCTCTGCCTTCTAATAGACATGTCCAGTACAAGTAGAGTTGGCTGCCCCGTGCCAGCCACGGAATCTGCCCACTTTGTCGATAAGTCCCTGCCACCCAATTCAGTATTCGTTCGACGTTATCACGGATTTTATCACCCGTTATCCTTAATTCGAAAAGAATAAAAAGGTCAAATAATGCATGATCTCAGCACTCATTTATTTGCCCCAGTTTACTCTAGAAGCCAGATCCCGCCGGTTTAAACTTGCCCCCAACAAGGTATAAACATTTAAGGAAGCCATGAACACAGCCAGTGCCACCAAAAGTTACTTGACGAACATGTTCACCCAGATAGCGTTTAATAATAGCCCATTATCATAAATAACAATATCGACCAGCCATCTTAGGCCTACAGCACATCTAGGTCTGCCTGCCTGAGGGTGTCTAGCCAATTTCTTTAATTACTAGCATCCAAAAAATCTCCGTGGTTGTAGAATGCATAAAAATTAGGTTATTCTTAGTACGCCCGATCGTCTGGATACTGTAGCCTTTAAATCTTGTGGCGAAGCGGATCCTAACCAGTGACCGTAGCTTGCCTGTGACTTGACAGAGAATAGCCGGTCGGCTTCTAGTTCAGCTGGGGTAGAGGCAGCGAGAGGGCACACCATAATCCGTCCAAAATCGATGTACTCTCTAGTTATTTAGCACTTTTCAATGTAAATTTCCTCGCCCACTGAAGTAAGCGAGTAACTAATACATACTCAACGTTCATAGAAGCAGGTAAGAAATGATTTTCCAGATGAATATAAGGATCTGAAAGCTCCAATTTTTACTTACAGCCTCAGGGCAGTTTTTGAATTTGCAGCAGTTGTAAGCTGGTCCAAAGTTAAAGCAAACCAGTTACCAATAAAATAACTTGCATACACTCACATTGATTTCCGCCTACATTTTCGAAACAGTGTTCCATAGAAGTTTCTGTGATCGCTGAGATAGCTCAGCGTCCTAAGCAACGGAAACAGGCTTCTCTCAAATAAACACTGAGTCCGAATCGGAGAGTGGACTAGTTGTTCGAAGTATTTTGTTTATAAACAGTTCAGGTTTATGGATAATAAACTTGTTTATGTCAAATTGTTTTACGTAGTTCTGCAGAAGAAATGAGAGGTGGAAGCCATAGGATTATTGTGAATGGTGAAAGTTTAGGTTCATGCACTGGTTTTGGGCTCGAAAAAGGGTTCCTACTAAAATTATTGTGCTGCTTGAGGCGTTGCCGAAATTCGTATAGCTAGCTGATAGTTCATTACAGGGCCACGTATGGCTGATCAGTGGACGAGCCTGGCCGTTTCATGGGGAGCCACAATCTCTTGCACTTTTTAATCGTCCTCTTACAGTGACTGCATCTCCAGCCTAAAAGATTCCCGGAAATGGGTTTCTGAACCAACAGCCCCGGTGAATAAAGGGCGACTGCTTTATCATAGCTTCAGCAATTACGGCAGAAAGAAAGCTTTTACTTTTTTGCGGCTATTTTCTCAGTTTCTTCCGTTGGGTTGCACTCGAGTGGCAGAATTTCTTAGATTAAGGAAGCTAGAATTTCCTTGATGCTGGACCAGAGCTTGCCGTTTGATTTCATCAAACTATGTTTATATAAAATCAATTTTGCGGTTAGGGGTTTGTTGAAGTTTTTGTACATTCCAAGATCTTCCAGCAATGTTAGAAAATTGTTTTGACTGCTGCCAATAATAATAATAATAGTTTATTTCGGGTAACCCCGAGGCTTGCTTCAATACAAGATCAAACTGTGTTGTTGAAAGCGAGATCCAAGTTCCAAGTGGGTGATACAAGTTTGTGCACACAATAAAGTGTAGAAGAAAGTATTTGGATCATTCCTTATGATAACCCCCGGCAAATGTGAACTCAGGGTCGGGTGACAAGACCGGCCAATTCCAGGTGAAGCCGGTTGTAAGTAGTGGACCTACACACAAGGATTACAAAAGGAGGACTGCACGACGGGAGAGCCAAAGGTGACCGACGGAAATTTTGTTTACCTTGGGGAAAAAACTTCCCGAGGGACACGCAAACCAGCATCAGCGCTCCGCAGAGTACGAAACGGCTTAGAATTAGAAGTCAAACAACGAAAAGGAGAGAAACTGTGGACACAGAATAGAAAAATCCACCGAAGATTATATTCATAAAGCTGAGCCACCGAATATCAGCCGAGTCCGTTAAGTACCCAGTGGAAGATCCTTCCGTAGAGGGAGGTTGCCGAGATGGCGTTGGAAGAGGTGGCCGGATGAAAACAGGTGACCGCTGAGCAGATTGCTTACTTTTAGAAAAGTGAAATACTATGCATCAGTATGGTAACGGGAACTAAGCGACCGATAAATGTGTGATGCGCGTCCATGGTTTTAGCAGAGACACAGCCAGCAAGGGTGATGATTACTTAAGTGACAAGCACGTATTTACATACCGATTAGGTTTATCTAAGGGTCCAACATGACGAAAAGAGAGTCTCAAGGACCGGAGTTGTCTGAGAGAGTTTACCATGATAGAACACTGAATATGAAAAAACGCCAAACAGCCGATGAATACAGTTGCGTAGTATGGCCGCTGGATGCGGGTGGAGTCCGTGATAAACCAAATGGACGGCAAATTTGGAGAGAGATCATTAGATTGATGTTGGAAGAGGTGTTCGGACGAAAGCAGGTAACCTCTGAGCAGATTGCTTACCCTCAGAAAAATGGGATGTGATGCATCGACATGGAACTGGCAAGTGGGTGACAGATAAATTTATGGCTCGTAGCCAAGTCCGTGGTAGGGACTCATAGCCTACAGAAAAAGTGGAGTAACTGACAGGTAAATAGTGTCCATTGATATCCTTTGTAAAAGGTGAACCACGCGAAGACGACAAAGCAAAACTCTGTGGTGCTAGTGGAGCTCAGATGTACGTGTGTGGGGAGGACAGGACTATTTTCAAAGTAAGGATACTGCAACGCAACATTTCTATGGGGGCGAAGGTTGGGACTGATTGAGAGAGCAAAGAGTCTCAAAACAGTCGACTGCTGGGATACTTTGGAGTCATCTATTTCACGGAGAAATATGTTGTCTGGAGATTGTAGAACGGAGGTGTGTGACAACAATAAATGTGACCGTCTTCAAATTTATGATTAAAAGTGGTAAGAAATTGTGAATTCTATCTCGGGAATTGGTTACGTTTACGAATATGACTGGTAAGCAGTTTGGCGCCAATCCTTGGAAAAAGGGCTACGAATGATGAGCCGAAAATTGTAATGGTCTTTTAAATATGCGTCAATTATGTTCTTGGGAAAGAACGTTTTGCGGGGAGTAAGAGGTGGTGGGTAAAATGGCGAGGAAGGAAGCAAGCATGATAGAAAATCGATGATAACTGGAGGAGACAGGGGATTATTTTCAGTATCTCGGGCATGTATATAGTGGTTTTTTGCAACCTGCTCTGGTGGGTGGGGCTGGCCTTGCGTCGGACACCCAGTCTGAAGACCATCTGGTAACAGGAGGTGTGATTCGCCAGCCTAGCTGCGCCCGAACATCTTCGCAGACTTACTGCAAGCCCGATGTGTTCCAGCCAAAGCGGTGGATCTAACCGCGCCTCGCACTGGCAGGATTTTCACGAGTGACACTGGCTTGGTCCTGTAGCTACAGAGACCGAATATTCTAGAAGCTTGCGACCAGGTTGAGAGGGACCCTGGAAAGCAGAGCCAGTGAAGGAGCGATGGAATGACCGGCAGGTATTGAATTTTTAGCCGGAAACGACGGTCAGATGTTGAGCCGGTATGGTCGGCGGATTAGTCTCAGCCATCAAAAGAGAAGATACACGCCAGCGGTTATCTGGAAAAGGATAGAAAAACACAGTCTGAAAATGCTTCCAGCTGAGGATCAAAGGTCAGTGTCAAGAAGAAACCTCTAACGTTTAGAAACTGGAGCCACTTTTGAAAGAATGTGGGCTACAGCCGGTTGAAAGAGGACATGAATGCTAAATGAAATGGCGAAAACTACGGAGAAGGATAAAGATGATTTAGTTTTGAATGGTGGCCCCCGGAATGGGATTCTGGATTGAAATACAGGGACTATCTAGGAGAAGAGGAATGAAACGAGTTTGGACCGAGAGCAGTGGATTTGGTATGACGTAGATAGGGGATAAGAACTGGGGCTGAGTTTCCTCCAACAGAGAATTCAGTACGTGGGGCGGGCAAGGAGGAAGCTCTGGGGCTGGAGGTTTAGTGGCCTTATTAAGTAATGTTATCTAGGCGGAAGAGTACTGCAGAAAATGATGGAAAAAATGAATGTAAACGATAGTCGATAAGTAAGCTAAATACAGTTACGCTAGGGCAATGGCACGTAAGACGGAAAAATTGAACGGTGAAATTTTGGAGAGGCAAGAGCTACAAGATTCAGATATGAAGTTGTGACTGAATTTGGAGTAACCACTCTGTAAAATAAAAACGGAATTCTGCTTTAAGACGTAAAACAAAACTAGCTGGAAGGCAGTGTGTGAGAACAGGGTAAGTGACGTCATAAATGGAGGTCGAATTTGGTCAATGAGCCACTTCAAGTAAAGGAATTCAGACTAAGCTCCCTCGACTGGAGAACATAGTGAATGGGACGGGTAAGAAAGAAGCTGCAGACCTAAGGCTATGACTGCGGGTTTGATTGGTGTTATCTTGCTGAAGATTCGAATTGGGAAAACAGAAGGTTGTACACGAATTGTAAACAAGGCTTCAGCGATATACGGCCGAGAGATCCGCGGCAATTTGTGTGGTATATGGGCCTCCTGGCCCGCGACTCAGAACCAGGTGTCAGTAACACAAACCAATTTCGTACGCTGGATCTTCCTGAATGTACGGATCATTGCTAGATGCGATTGTCGGTGCATCAAGAAATTTGTTTAGCTCCTCTCTGAATCTCGGTAAGCGGCCCATGGCACGGATATTTAGTGGTAGCTTATTCAAATTTATGTATATTTACCAATAAAGAAGTTGGACAGCGGGCTGATTCTAGAGGGCGGCACAATGACCAAATGACTGTGGTGTCGTAATAAATACCTTAAGCCTAATGGGTCTTGAACCACAGGAGAGGCTTTGCAGGATCTGCAGTTTAGCAGTGAGTGGAAAAAGACAAGTTGTTCTTTGTCCGTCGGAATCAAAGAGGTTCGAGGTGTAGTGGGTCATGGAGCTGTTTGTAGTTGATACTATACGAATAGCCAACAGTCTGTTTGGTAAGGGTGCACCAAAATTTTTCGGTGGTAATTCTGTCACACTGAGGCATGTTATTGCCAACTATTGCACTATACTCTGACAAAGGTCTAAAGTGAATTGTATGGACATTGAGTTTGCTTTCACGCAAACAAAGTGTTCTGTGAACCAGTCCTAGTAACCTGCAGGACCTAGCAATTTGCGTGTCTGTTTGCTCCGAGAAGTTAAACGAACAGGAGCAGTAAATGCCCGAGTCAGGTACGGATGATTTGTTGGGGATCAGATGACCACGTATACTAAATTTTTCGGGAGGGACTTGACACCTATAAGTGAGAATGCAGCTTTTATCCGCCGAGAACTTCATTAGTCAATCGGTACACCACGAATTGAGCATCCGTTGTTCCTCCGATATTTTCGCCATAGTATTACCCAGTGTATTATGGTCTAAGGTGTAAAACAACTTTACGTCGTCAGCAAATAAAAAAGGGATCCCATGGTGAAGCAAAGCAAAAACATACAATTTATGTCGGTGATTGTTCGTATGCCGTATCATCGGATGCATCTATGTGGCAAATGATACTGCATACTTTGACAATCAGTAACGCTGGTTCGTTGAGGGTGCAAGCTTAGATCGACAGCAGGAGCTCATGGTGTCCTCATTCTAACAAGTAAATTTGATAAAAAGACCTTGCTGATGTTTCACGTAGATGAGAGTACGCTGCAGGAATGATTGCGCAGCAGCCGGTTATAATGTACCAAATAATGTGCCAAAGTTATACTTAATTTTGTGTGACTTATCGGGGACCGGCCAATTGGAAACAAGAGGTTTAATTTATTGCTCGGTACGTGTTGTCCCCTTGTAAATAGGAAAAAAGTCAAACTCTAGACCAGTTCCTACAAAAGCTAAAAATGTTAGCAAAAGACTGTGCTTTCAAATCCGTTACAGCCGAACAAAATCAAAGCGACGCTATACACGATGCACTCATCAGTGGAGGGCAATCCAACACCATTTGACAAGGACTTCTGGAAAACAGGTTGCTGGATCTCGATACTGGCTACGAACAAGTTCGTTCGTTGGAAATGGCTTGCCATCAATCTCATTCATTTTATCCGTCTGATTCTTTGTATTCAGCCTCAACGTGTAATCCAGATATGCTCGAAGAATCACGCTCTCACCTGTTTGAATCGGGTCTAGCGGCAGCAGCAGCAACTGTTTGACGCTACTTCAGTGGATATGTCAGACTCCCTCGTTCCAAGTGTCCCGCTAGAGACGCTGGGCGCAAGCTGTGTAATAAAAAGGGCATTACCAAAATGGTGTGTCGGTCAGCACCGCACACCGAAACTGCGTCGATAACTAATTCTTTGTTATCTTCGATGAATTTAGTTTTCGCTCCTCACTGCCTTTCCACTGCAGTAGTACAGGTTTTCATCAACGGAGTACCTCTGCAAACTTCGATGGATACCGGCGGTCCACATTATTACGTATCAAGTTTAGAAGCAGTGTTGGAAGATTCAAGGGTCACGCAGTTCCATTATCATGGCACCCACTAGTCTTACAACTTACATGGACACTACATGGTGACAGTCTTACAAAAGTTTTCACTACCTTCTTAAACTTTCCATTCCGCCCAACCTCTGCGCCGCTATGCTTTAAGGTCATGATTTCTTACGTTTGCATAAAAAAATAATAATTCCTTTCAGAGGCGAAAGGGAATCGTTTTCACTGTTTAACCTTACTGCTGTTCGTGTTGGCCCACTACCTTTGCTTCACAATCATCATTAAAGTACGGCGCTAAACAGCAGGGCAAGCCCCACCGATCACTACCTTTCTCGCCATCTTGCACGTTGAATTAGAAAGTATGAATATACAAGATGGACAGGGAGTGGACCTACAGGGATGAGAAGAAGAAAAAGCGTCCTATTAGCCAACAAACAGAATACACAAACACACATTCATCAATCATTCTGATTCGACACAAAGTGACAACATGACCGTCACTGTTCACGGTTCGCTGCCATATACTTCAGCGTCTCCAGTCAACTGGCTGACAGAACTTTTGGACCCCAACCACGAAGATGTGAGACACCCACATTTCCCAAGTTCGCTGTACATTTCCTCATTCCTCGCTTCCAAATCATCTGTTGATCACCATGTGGTTTCTTCCATTCCCCAGGAGGAATGGAGAGTAGGACATGGTATGGTAGACATGTGTTTGTCATACGTAACGTACCTCAACCAACGAATTCTACGAAGCTGGATACGCTTATAGAACTTTCTCTGAATTGATACCCAACACTCGATTTCTGACCTCAGTATTACCTACTCGGTCATTTCATCCAATATTAGCGATACTACGCAAACACCGGTGGTCGAAAACCTGAAGACGACAAATATCTTCCGCAAGCAGACCCCAAATCTCGCAACCACACAACAAAACTGGACGTACCGCGGCACAGTATACACGACCTTTCAGTTTCACGTTGAGCATGCCCCGTGGGTTCAAACGGGCAGACAACGTCGGCCGAGTAATCTAGGTCACATAGCTTTTTGCTATTTCCTACTTCGATGCCTACACCCCGAAGATTTTGCAGCGCACTCTCCATTATTTCGTCCATGACGAAGGTGAACAGGGATGGAGACATGGGACGTTTCTGTCGAACACCGCTCGTCATCTCAAACCGACTCGATAGCTCACCGTAAACCCTTACGAGAGAAGTATAAGAATACAATGATCTCAGTAGGTTCACGAACTTCTGGGGCATACCTTTTCGCTGAAGAGCACTGAATAGCGCCGTTCCGTCAACTGAATCGAAGGCGCCTTTCGAGTAGTTGGCGAACAGTGAAAATCTGGTAGGTGCATCCTCGACCTGGGTGGAATCCAGCCTGCTGTTCTTGGGCGTTCTTCTCGCGAGCCTATCAGACGACGCAGAAAAATCGAGGCTAATACCTTGGTGACTATCGGAGTTAAGCTAATCCCGCGACGGTTACTACGGTCATTGCGTATTCCCTTCCTAAAGATGGATATAATTAATGACTCATCCCATATCAACGGAATACGCTCCTCGTTCCAAATGTCACGGACCAAGGTGGTAAGTGATTTTGTCAAAGCATTTTCACCCAGTTTGAAAAAAAACTGGGGGAAGTCAGTCGAGACCGGCCGCTTGCCCAAGCTTTAATCGAATGCTCGACTCTATTTATACCTCCGATGAGGGCTTAATTGATACTCCCCAAGGAATTCCAGTAGTTGACACAGGAGTAACTACATTAGCGCTCGGCCAGCTAAACTGCCACTTGAAGTATTCGGTCCAACGGTCAAGCCTTTGCCGTTTGCCACGAATAGGCTCTCCATTTCTATCGCAAATCGTTTCACTGACCGAAGTTCGCCGTCCACCGGTGTCACGAATAAGTTTAAACAGTCTTTGACTGTTACCTGAAGCAGCTCCTGGCAAACGATACTGCATACTTTGACAATCAGTAACGCTGGTTCGTTGAGGGTGCAAGCTTAGATCGACAGCAGGAGCTCATGGTGTCCTCATTCTAACAAGTAAATTTGATAAAAAGACCTTGCTGATGTTTCACGTAGATGAGAGTACGCTGCAGGAATGATTGCGCAGCAGCCGGTTATAATGTACCAAATAATGTGCCAAAGTTATACTTAATTTTGTGTGACTTATCGGGGACCGGCCAATTGGAAACAAGAGGTTTAATTTATTGATCTCATCTTCTATGTTCAGTTCAGTTCAGTTCAGTTCAGTTTGCACAGGACAGGTAATGGCCACGGCCAATCGAGCGTCCAGAATTCCTTCGATGGTATGCACACCAGTTATGCACCCACCACTGCCGAGTGTATTTCGTCGAATCCCCGCTAAAAATGAGAGGGAAACGGAAAACCTCATCGCACATCAACTGCGAGAGACACTATGCATCGTGAGCGTTCACTGAGACAGTATGCAATGAGGGAAAAAGTCTGCTAAAACATACTCCAGAAGGACCACAGTGCTACCCGTCATCCATCTAGTTGATATTCTTAAGGCTCACTACAAGGAAAGATCTCGTACCACTTGCGATCAAGGGCACATTTGAAGGATTGGACTGTCTGCAGATCTACCATTTCACCAGGCAGACCGTTCCAACTGTTCACAACCCTGTTGATGAAGAAGTGCGATCTAGCCATCAACCTAGATCGGGCTTTTATCAACTTCTTTTCGTGTCCCCTTGTTCTGGAGTCTACGGCCAATTGGAATAGACTATCTGGTCTGAGGCCAGAAAAGCCCTTCATTACCTTGAACGTTTCTATGAGATCTCCTCGACTTCTCCTCCTTTCCAACGAGAAGAGATTCATGTCACAGAGTCGCTGCTCGTAAGTCTTACCCCTCTGCCCTTCAACCATCCGCGTGGCGAGACGTTGGACTTTCTCTAGGCAGGCGGCGTCCTTTTTGTAGAAGGGTGACCAAGCCTGCACACTACCTTCTAAGTGAGGTCGTACTATAGCCATGTAAATAGGTACGAATACCTCCGGCTTCCGGCAAGACAAAGCCGATCGCAGTCTAAAGAGCTCCCCACGAGCCTTATGCGCAGCCGCGTTGCACTGGTCCGACCATTTGAAGTCACTTTTCATGATGATCCCCAGGTCTTTAACCCTACTGGCTGCCTCTACGGTGAACAGCCCTTGATCATGAGCGACAGTTAGGCTCTCTGTTGCCCTTGACAACAAATGGCTTTTTTGAGCGTTTAGAGGTAAGTCCCATTTGTATGCCCAGTTTAGGACGGTGCCTATTTCCCTGCCCAAGTCCGCCCTACCCTTAGATCCAACAATCTTCACATCATCCGCAAAAATAAAGCTGGGCGATTGAAGAGTGGATGCTAGGTCATTAATAAATAACAAGAATAGGACCGGGCCTAGGACGGATCCCTGAGGTACACCACTGGTGACGTTCACCAAACTGGAGCACCTGTCTCCCACTTTGACGTAAAACGTCCTGTGGGAGAGGAATTCCTCCAGCCACCTATATACTGGCCCACCTATCCCGAAAGTCTCCATCTTGCATAGCAAAAGACGATGATTAACGGAGTCGAACGCCTTGCTAAAGTCGAGGTAACATACCTCAACATGCTTACCTTCGTCCAGTCGTCGAGTTACTTCATCTAAGAAGCACAGGAGATTGGTCAGGCAAGATCTATTTTTCAGGAATCCGTGTTGCGCCGGGCTTAGCATGGAGTGCTGCAGTAAGTGCTGGCAGATATGAGCACGGATGATCTTCTCGAGAACTTTACAGAGAATGCTAGTTAGGCTTACCGGCCTGTAGTTCTGCACATCCGACTTAGGCCCACTCTTATGTATTGCCACGACTGCCGCGACTTTCCAGTCCTGAGGCAGCTTTCCCTGGTCCAACGTGGATCTATACAATCTGCATACCGATGGAGCCATGATATCCGCCAACGGCTTGATGATAGCTGGATGAATGCCATCTGGGCCCGCTGACTTGTGGCTGTTTAACTCCTGTAGGTACTTAAGCACGCATTCCTCTGAAAGATCTAGCTCGTTTAACTGAGGAGGATGTATCAGCGCCAGATCTACTAGTACCCCACTATCTATCCTATGTACACTACCAAAGTATTCCCCCAGGGCGTCTGCTTTGCCCTGGTCGTCAGTGACAATACCATATTCTCTAGTGGATAGCGGACCTACGGCATTTCTTGTTGAGCCTTTAGACTGTACATAGCTGTAGAACTTCTTCGGCTGTTGTCTTACAGACTGGGCCAATTTCAGCTCAAATTCCCGTTTAGAAGTTCTCAAAAGGCTTACAGTCTCGTTTCTCAGCTTCGTATAGCGATTCCAGGCTAGCTGGCTGCCGGAAGCTTTGTACTGGTTCCAATAGCGGTTTCTACGTCTGATGGCCTTGGCTATTGCAGCCTTCCACCACATGGGCTTGCCCTCCCCACTCCTTCGTTTTAGGGGTGCGAACTCTTCCTGTAGGGCAGTCAGGGATCCTTTTATGGCCTGCCAGCGCTCCTCCACAGTAGCCTCCTCTGGCGCGTCCCAGGTCAAACCCATCGCCCTATTACGAAGCCTATCTATGTCCATACTACCGAAATTCCTAATCAGCCTTGAGGGTACCTTCGGTTGCCGCATGCATAGAACTATTTTGACACACACGTGGTCACTCTTTCCCAGCGGTGCACAATAATGCAGTCCAGCCACATCGTTGGGGAAGTTCGTTATAGCTAGATCCAGCAGGGATGGAACGCATCCAGTCCTATATCTGGTATTCTCCCTAATATGCTGATGCAACGCATTGTCATGCAGCCATTCTAAGTAGCTTTGCTCCTCCGATCCCGGCACGCAGACCTCAGCCACCCAGTCGATGTGCGGAAGATTGAAGTCACCCACTATGAGGGTCTTTTGTGCGTCCTTAACTAGTTCAGTCAAAGTCCGCAGCAAGCAAACGTCCTCTTCGTGGTTTGTGCTTGGTGCCCTGTAGACACAGACGACGTTGACCCTTCTGCCTGGAAGGATGATCGTAACAGCGCATAGCTGGATATTGCGAGTGCACATCTTGGTCTGGGACTCAAGGTGGTTTGCACCTGACCTAACGAGGATGGCTACTCCACCACCAAGGCAATCTTGTTCCCGATCCTGCCTGTAGGCTGCAAAGCTGTTACTTATTAGGCCTGGCACATGGTCTTCTTCAGAAAGCCACGTTTCCGTGACGGCAACTATTGATGCTTTCTGTTCGTCAGCGGTTTTGGCAAGTTCCGCCCATTTGTTTCTAATACTACACGCGTTAGTGTATAACACCACCGCGTTTGCTCCGTCGCCTCGGTGTCTTTTTTCATTCATTCCTGACTGTTTCTCAGGCGCAACGCCTGAGATGATGGCACGTTTTTTGCTTCCGATGTCCCCATTGGGGTGCATGAAGCCGGCTGATGGTCCAGAATTTCTGACGACTCCCAATCCATCTCTATAGGAGTGGCCACAACATCCAGCCTGGCAGGGATCACGCTGTCATCTATCTTCGGGCAGCACTGCCAATTTTCGTCTTCCAGCGCATCTTCAATTACAACTATTAGCGACCCCGCACGTGGCTTCTTTACTATTGCCGGGGTCGGGGCCTGAGAGCCGAGTACGGCATTGCGCTGAACTTTTAGATTTCTCACCAGCGCCCTGGCTGGTCGAGCAAGGATACCTCTTGGGGCTAGACCACCAGGCCTTACCCTATGTTCGTCCGGCACAATCTGGTATCTGCCCTTTGTAATCTGAGCTACTACCGCTGCCCTCGCCAGCAGTCTATCCCGGGTAGCTTCATCAGCGAACTCCACCAGTATTGGTCTCGCACGAAGTTCGCCTTTGTTCCCCTGTGGTGACTTCCATGTCCCCACCCTGTGCACCCTTCTTAGAGTAGGAGGGTACGGAACACCTGCGATTCGCAGTATGTCGCAGACCCTCCTCCTGTCAATGTCTCTCCTGGCCTTCGATTCCCTTATAAAGGGTTCTTCCTGGTTTAGGATCAGAAGCCTGTGGCTTGAGACCCTGCCCATCGACAAGACCTGCCTCTGCAGGTCCTTCACCTTGTTTTCTAATACCAGAAGAGCAGGGTCATCCACCCTAGCCAACCCATCTTTCGCTCTATTACAGTCTCCCTTCTTTTTGACCTGCCTCTCCCTTCTCGGCTTCTGCTCCGTCCACTGGCCCTCGTCGGTCTGCTTCAAAGGAGTGGAGGCAACGACCGCCTGGCAAGCCTTCGGAACTGGTTCATTCGCTCGGATGATCGTCCTCTCGGGTGTTGATACTACTTCCGCAAACGACTTACTACAACCTGCTTGCGGTGGTTTGGGGCTTACAACCGAGGTACTACTTGGTGGACGTTGGTCCTGCAGTTTAAAGGCCAGACTGGCCGCCTCCTTGCAGGGGGCACAGACCCATTCAGCCCATGGGTTCTGTTTATAAAGGACATAAATGTCCTTTGCTATCCCTGAACACCTTGGGTGAGCCCATCTATTGCATATCTCGCATTCTATACCGTTTACCACTCGTTTTCCGCACTTGGGTGCTAGACACGGGTCGGAAACGCGTGTCATACCGAAAACCGCAAAAACGAGGGAAAATACAACTCAAAAGCTCTTTACCCAAACACAAAATACGCACTCTGACAATAGCAGGTAACTCCCGCTAACACAAAAAGCAAAAACAAAAAGGAAGACTAGAAGCGAGAAAAGATCGCCTCAAAAAAAAAACACCGAACACTACTCGGCAGTGCTACAAGGAGAATAAAAATATTCTCCGGATAAAGCGCACCTTAAATGCAATTATGATACGCTCAGTATTGTGAATTAAACTGGGTTAATTCACAAAACTATTCAAAAACTCAATTCAAAGACGAGAGCACTATGAATTCAAACCGCGCGGCACTTACACGCAGTTCTATGTTAAATCTGGTGGACTAAAAATGACATATATTAGGGACTTAGCCCTGGATCAGCCTTCGTGGAAATCGACAATGTGCCGCTGCATAGCGGAGAAATAAAGAGTTTATCAAAAACTCTATATGATTTCTTTTCCACAGATAGTCCCTAAGAACTGTCGTCCGATGTCGGGGGTATTGGTATCCTACAAAAACGTAACAACGAGCTACGATGTACCGCCGCTGAATAACGTGACGCTGAGGAATGGAGTCATCTTCAAGTTTTCACCCATGGAATCAGATTTATGAGATTCCGTGATACGTTTCCTTCCGAAATTTAGAGGTTCTCTGGAGTTATCATCAAAACTTATGAATACCATGAAGTTTTACCTGTATGATGAATTTCCTACCACTCTTACTCCGGCACAGTTTCCGTGAGGCAGCAAAAGTTCAACAGCTTTCTTGATAAGCTCAAGAGGTAGATGACAGTCCAGCACACCACTTTTTATCAGTTGGCTGATTGTTGCAAAGGGGGGTTATGGACTAATGAGCGTTATGTACGGCTGCCGAGTAAATCTAAAGAATTTTGGGTGTTTCGATAGCAGAGTCACGTGGGGACAAAAAATATTAAGCAGGCCTTCAAAACGGAGGTTTTCTTTTTGCATTATATATATATATATATTCAGCTTATATGTAGTATGGGTCCAAAACATGTCATCACTAACACTACGGATACAAAACTATTTAGATAAAGCGGTATCAGCTGAGACGTTGGCAGAGTGCCCATCAAGCCTGTCAATGGAGGATAAGCACAAATAATTGGACTTCGTTGGTATACGGAAGAAATCACTTGGGCTCAAATTACGCAGCGTACCTGGGAAGTCACCGAAATATTCTCAACAACGATTGGTTTTCCCCCGTCAATTACAACGCCATTTGGCAACATGTTAGATAGAAAGACGTCCTTGAACATTAGGTCAGCTAGACACCTCGGAAAATGAGGGATTATGGTTCCAAGGTCACAGCAAAAGGCCCTGAATAAGTCTTTGTTGTCCGGGAGCTTTTGTCCACACAAACGTCAATAGAACAATCGGTCACGAACTCTCAGGCCTTGGCTACTGAATTTCAGCACCTGTGAGAGATTCAAAACCGCTTCGGTCAGAACGACCCTAAACACAAAAGCGGGATACGGGATTCAGTGACTCTCCATCATGCAGCATCATGACACGCTGGTAAATAAGCCGAAATCACATGGCGTAGGTCTGCGACGGAAGTGTGCAAATCCAATTCCTGCAGAAGCAGTTTCGTCCAAGCAGCCAGAGGCGTTCCAAGGGCCAAGTAACTACAAGTCACTCATTACCTTCACCACACCCCGACATAAGAGGTGCACGCAAACCAGAGGATAGGTTTCAATCAAGTCAATGGGTAGAGCGGTTAAAGAATCAATTCAACCAGATGTTTGGAGTGCCGATTTCAGCAGAATGCATCATTGTTTATTAATATGGGCCTTGCAAGTGGAAACTTTATTCTTTTGTTGCGATGAAATTCACAATGAATGCATTCATCACGGCCAAAGCAGCTGGTCTAAAATTTGCCTTTGATAAAAAGGCCCACAGAGAGGCATCACAAGTGAGAAAAGATGAGGGGCATTTAATAAACGCTTTACGAGACCTGACACCATAGTTCGGTAATCTCTGCGGGTCTTTCATGCAATCCTTCGTGTAAGAAAATACATTTGATGATCTGCTAAGACCACAACAAAAATCCACGTCTAGAACGGCCAGACAATACTGCTTAGCCACTCAATCAAGAATAGGCCACATCAGCAGAACTAAGAAGGACGTATGAAAGCAAGGCCGCAATGCAACAGGGCCAGAACTTCTTCGCGTGAGAGCTGGTGTCTCCCAACGGATTTGTGCGGCCTTTTAGCGGCCAACAGTTTATGTACCCTCCGCTTTCAAACTTGGTGCTGGGACTATCTCGTGGCATGCATTACGGAATCTTTGGATCCTGCAGTACATCTGGAGTACGTCTACTGACATCCTACAAGTTACCTCTCTGTCCAACCAGTGGAGGACGAAGACAAAAGAAGGCCTTCAAAAGCGACTCTAACAGTAAACGGCCGGCCAGTGAAGTAACCATTATTGACAGGAGTTTGCACTGGCTCCGCCCAGCATACGCTGCAGTTAGTCAGAGGTCACCTCTTGATCCTCAACCGCCCAAACCTGGGTGCCAACCATCTGACGGTGCCCCGGCCCGTTGAATAATTTACTCTTGATTTTCGGCTGTGGTGTAAAAGCCTTCGGAAGCCTCCTCCAATTTCAACATTTGCACCTCTCTATGTTCCCCAAAGGGAATATCTTCAGGAACCACGTCGCTAAGTTTACAAGCAGTCATCATGAGCACAGCTTGTGGGGAGAAAGTTAGGAAGCATCTCAACATCACCAAATGGCAAATGCAGTTCAGTGCAAAGCACCAGGTGCTGTCAAAGGGCTGCTTGATCACAAACAACGGGCTTCCAGGGATTAAGTTCTTTCTTTTTCGCACGGTATCTCCTGTGTCTTGTCACATCAGCCATTGTCAGAGGTTATTGCGTAACTAATTTCTAAATTTTACAGACGATTAATTGTAGAAAATGGAATGATTTGTTCAAAGCATGATTCAGTACTATGCTTTATGTGTCGAAAGACAAAAAAATGGAAAAAGGACGTATAAAAGCCATAGAGCAGGGATAAATACAAAAGACATCATTTGAAACCCAGTTCAAGTGGGTTTATGTTCTGGTTCAACTTCAGTGTTCTTTCCGCTACCGGGGGCTTCGCCACTCCGGTAATATCGCACTGTGTTGGAACAATATTGGCACGGATACATCAGCGGACTAAGAAGAATATAGCTCAGCTCTTTCATTACCTCATCAGTTTCAAGGCATTTCTGGTATCTCTCAAATGTGATACAGTGATTTTGGAAACATTAAATTAATTCTGATAAATTCCACCGCCTGACCCTGCTTTAAAAATTGCGAGCACATCAACCTTTTTAATCAATATGTCCATTAAACCTCTAACAATCCACGGCAAACGTACATTTTTCCACATTTTCACAAAACCGTCGCCAACTTTATAATTAGATCATTTAGCCGGTAGGTTCCGGGCATCCTGTAGTATACTTGAGTGGTGGATTCGTTGGCCGCCTTGGACCCAGTGGATGATGGCTAAGGTTGATGTCCTTCAAGAAAAGGTGGGATTATTTTGACCTCGACGCAAGTGTTACGACCAAAACGCTCCAATCCTTGTCCGGGTGAAGCCTGACCAACGATTCAATCATCGATTCACCGAACTATAAGCTTCACTGGTTCTGGATAGCACCTTGGAGCCCCAAAGCAACGCGCAGCCCAAATCGATGCAGAACCCAAATCAAGAACACGACTGCTCTGGAAATTCTACGGTACTATTAGCGAATAAAAATATAAGTACAAACACGATCATACCTTTGACAGTGAGCCTTAGTCACTATCCAGCCAAAAAGGTAGTCAAAAATAGGACAAAATTATGTAAAAAGGGGAAAATTTGGCCAAAAAGAGTAAATAATAAATACTTGTCCTGAAGTCCAAACAAATAGAACAAGTTGGCCACGCTTAATCAGGCCCAAAGAACGATTTCCTGAGCGTGGCAGCCAGAAATCAGCGTAAACGAGCTGAACGTCTACGATCAGTCGAAGTGAGCGAGAAAGTGAAACCGAGGAGTAATAAAACAAAACTGTGTTGAATCAGCGCATCTCGCCACCGTACCAACTCTCCTTAAAGTGATCTCAGTAAGAAAGCACAACCATAAGAAGAAAAAGTAAGTGCACCGACAGTAGATTAATTGTCGACCACATAACAGTGTCAGCGCGAATTAGGTTAGAAAAGACGGTCCAAAAGTGGTCATAGAGTATAGGAATGTGAGCAGAAGAGGAATTTTTCAATCGACATGGACATTACAACCAGTGTGGACACTAAGCCGGACGTGAATTCAGTCCGCGGCATACGAAGAAAAGGAGAAATTCCGACTCATAAGCCACATCCGTCGCCGGCATTGGCTGACCGGGATGTTTCTGTATGTCTGTGGCAGACTTCCTTGCAAAGTTCCTGACGAGCAAGTTAAGGTGCACCTCTGCGCATTTTTCCGGCTTCAAAGCGGTAGGATCACTGGTCATCCTATTCGGGTTGACAGACTTCGGGCCTATTGACAGAAGTAGACTTGGATAGTGGTTGACGGCTTGTGTTAGAACTGCTGATGGCGAACATCCGTAGTCTCAATTCACGCTGCCGCTGTGTAATACGGCCGAGCCGACTGGACGTAATGCATAAACTGTCAGCATGAGAGTCCAAGTGATTCACGGTTAGGGTGAAAAGCACTCGTTTATTCTAACCACTGTTTCTTCCGGTTTTTTCCAGTGGGGTGCCGGCGGCCAGTATTGAAAAGTAGGTTTAGTTTTACTGGGAAGCCGGTTTGCCTCCAGCTGTCGGAGTAAGTTTTCACTAACGCATGTTTTGCGTGGAAAGAACGCACTTAGTGCAGGCCCCGAGACGGGGTGATGCTGACTGTTTCTGCTAGTGTCAATACTCGCTGTAGACGAGCTTTTCTTGAAGTGGTCGCCTGATACAGCATTGCCTCCGCAAGCTTGTCTCAAGGCAAGTCGGTTGGCTACGGGTCCGTGAGGTCAGTGATTTCGAGGATGGTTTTGGCGGAAAGCCGTGTCACGAAGTAAGGGCACGATGATCTGAGTGATAACTTTTCGGAAAAGGAAATAAGCCTCGACCGGGAGGGACCATACACGAGGAGCCGGCGAGCCAAAAGTGGGGGACTCCGCGAAATGCCGCTGGTTCTATCTCAGACTTTGCGTGGTCTTCAGGTTTCACTACGGGGTCCATGATAAAAGGATGCCGGAAGACAATAGTGATAACAATGGATTTGGCTACAAAACTCGGAAGGAACGGTGGGGCCTAAGCTTGTTGCATTTGGACAGCCGATTATACTGTGGTTGGATGATAATGCTAGAAGGAACTGAAATGAGGCAAAAAATGCCATTGGACTGAGATATGGCTTAATAAGACTACAGCGGGATAGCTCCCAGCTCCTCCGGTGTTCACCAGACCGTTATAAAACCGGCCAAACGGAGTTGCTCCCCAGGTATGGACCAAAGAGGACTCGGCCCTGTCAATCTTACTCCGTTCCAACGAAATCCTAGTAGCTCCATCGCTGGCTGGAAAGCCACTGTGGACGTATTAAACTTGACCCTTAGAACCTATTGAGTTTGGCTTTTAATGCTACGTATCTCGGGGCGTCCACAGGCAACACAGAGCAAAAGATCCGTGGCCGTCTCTTGCGAGTGTGCTAAAGGCAGTGCTCCCTAAATTGATAAAATATTAAAATATCACATACAGTGCAACAGTAAAGATACGATGAGATACGAAGAACGTACACTGCGCCTTTTTTCTTTTGCCAGCACAAAAGGTTGTCTTTCATGGACGGTGGCTGTGTTGTTGGGTCGGTAGACAGCCGGACACCTAAGACTATTCTCAAGACTTTGCTTCCTCTCACATAAATCAAATACATGAGTGGATTCCTCTTTAAAAATAATTCTACCTTGCAAGTGGGACGTGCAAAGAAGTATTTCGTCAGAATCGTTGTCACACTGAAGTCAGGTTAACCCTTACTTCTGCATCTTTCATTCGGGCTCAGTTTTTCGTAACTTCCAGCGTTTATTCGATTGGTTCGATTCGGTGATTTCGAACCGCCAGCAGTTGCTCCATGCCTTAAACATGCTGCAGTTTATCACGGCAAAATGCTAACGCAACCATTTTCAGAGGACTGTATACCCAGGTTTTCAAAAAGTCATCCTGCTTGGCTACATTTAAAAACCTCTTAGTGGTTAAGGGGTGCTGTTTAGCATGATAATTTCTGAGAAATATCACTTTTTCTTAGGTTGGGTTAACATATGTTTTTGTGGAACTTCCGAAATGGAGTGTGAAAATTTTCATTTAATAAACTGCGTATAATGAAGTCTCAGTCTTAAGATTGTGGCAATGGCTGCGTAGCTGTATTCTTTAAAATTATTTTTTCGGAAACTCTACGCAAGAATATGAATTAAAGGTGAGTGAATAAAAGTTTTAAACCCTCCAGTGCTCTATTCGCTATATCTAAGAACCTCGAGTGGATAAATACATCCTTCAGAGTAAGGGTCAACCAGAAGCCTTGCCCGACAGCTCAGGTAGAATTATTTGACAGAGATAATGGTGGAACATAAATAAACTCAAGTGATTGAATAGATTTTGGCGCGGAATAGGGATCTGCTGTCGGTGTACTCTCTCCACGCTCGTACTCCTGCGTGGGCCGCAAAACCAGACTCTCAACGTCAGACAGCAGCCAACTACTTTATTGATACAATCTCTGCTGTTATGCATAACGATATAAAAGTTTCTCAAAGTGATGCCGTTTGTCTCTATCAACTGTGAAGAGCATGGTCCTCAGTGCTTGCAGTACAGCATATCAACCGTGTCATCTTATTGTCACGCAAAAGGACATAATGCAACGACGGCCTTTGCTGTTCAAATTACAAGCCCAAAATATGACATGAAAAGTTGTCAATGGCCAGCAGTTTGTAACGGGCACTTCTTCCTCCAAGGACATTGGAACAGCCGCCAACAGAAAGCTTTTACGAGAAGAGATTTCCAGATCAACAAATAGCATCGGGAAGCTGTTTGTTATCTCGGGTCCCTAACCTTCATCTCCAGAATTGCAGTCGAGCAAGGAGTCTTCCTTTACCTCATCTACTGCCCCTTGTAGCTCTTGACAGGTGCACGTAGACCTAGAGGGTCCTGTACCTCCCTCATCAACTCAGCCGTCTAGCAAGGGATTCCCAATGGATCCGGCAAACACTATCTTCTCTCCAGGCCAGAGTACTGTGAGTTCCCTTATTCTCGCAAGTTCCGCCCTTCAGAATTAACTTACCGGGCGAACAAACAGCTACGCTATCACTTATACCAATCCTATTGTTTCCATATCAGCCCCCAACGAACCTAAGTAAGCATACACTTAAGTCCCCCAAAATCACGGGCATCAAGTCGGGTAAAAATGAAACAAAGCTGACACTCCAGAAAGACCACATTAGCCATCCTGATAGAAATTAGTACTCAGGATATCGGTGCCAATTTATCAAAACTCCTGCACCAGTAAATTTCGTGGAGGCACAAAAGCATAACTGCCTAGGGAAGTTACTTCAAGCATCCTGTGAATGATGTGCTTAAAATCCTTCTTTAAGCAAATGCCCTCGTTTTCACATGTCGTGGTGCCATTCAGTGTGAAACAAGGATGCTAACAATACGCAACTGCTGGTTTACTTAATACTCCTAGATATATGAACTTACTTTTGGTTGACTTAACACCGCTTTCGTAAGTTTGTTGCGTTGGACCTTAGCTCTCCGTTTGAGTTTTTGTGATTCGAGTTTGAGGCTTGTATATGTTGTGCATTTGTTACTTTTATAATGCTGTACAGCAGAATTGGCGAACTGTGGACTGGTCTGACTGGGCTGAGCATTGCTCGAATTACGATTCTTCTGAACTATAGTGCTCAAGTTTTGGAAGAGCAAAACTTCAAGATGCAAAGAAGCTCCAACAGAAACTCTGGGGAAAATCAGGAAGTAAAGTGGCAAATCTCTAGGGCGGTTTTGGATGATTTTATCCTATGATCCTTGCCAGATCCGTTGGCCCTGATAGCTCTGCTTTATGTATTTAACGAGACAATTTAATGAGTAGAAATATTTTCTGCTACCTGGGAACCTCAGCTCAAGCTTGCCGAAGAACGAAAAAGCGGGGCCGAAGGGAAATCTACCAGAAGGCCGTTCGACGAAATCTACACAAGACGTGCTGCAGACTCAGAGGTCCATGACGATAGAGGAATTCGAGAGTGGAACTGACGGCGTTCAACATTTATCGAGATCGGCATCGAGGTTCCATGAAAAAGTACGAGGATTTTGCCAAGTACGAGACGTCAGAGCCCAAAAGGGATTTTCATGCATAACGCACAACTTGTTTGACATGCCATGGAACCAGCAGAGGAAAGCTCCATGCCGAATTCAAATTTAAGCTATTCCGGAGCCCAAGAGATACTCACTTATTATTTTTGATAATAACTAGCAGCTAAAGAACTCCTGAATAAAGTGTGCAGATGGAGGCAAGGGGTTCTTAGGGCAATATCTGCTCCCTAGAAAACCTTGCAACAAAGATGCAAAACTGTAGCATAGACTTTAACCAGCTGAATTACTGTTTGGATGTGAATGCTCTGCTTATCTTGGAGTCGACTGCTTGCTGTTAGTCAGTGGGACTACGGAGCTGCTGATTTAAGGAAGCGGGTCGAATCTGCTGGAAAGGGATGGGAGGCTATTGTTAAGTGCATATTGATCCGCAATTCCTCACCTACTTACCGTTACATACTTCCAGACTGATTTCAAACAGGTTTCTCCATATTTACTCGCGCCGACACTGATTTGTGGCCGACTCTCAATTCAAGCCTGATGCGCATACTTTTGTCCCCATTTAATTGCTTTTTGAGATAGCGTTGCGGACAGTTGGCGCCATAGTGAGTCACTCTGACTCGAGACAGCCTCGTTTTATCACTGTTTGGTTTCGCGCACATTTGTATTTTATTTAGGTTTGATCACATGTTTGCGTAGACAAAAGCCCGCGTTTCAGCTCATTACGATTTACTTCTGGCATCTCACCGAATCAGTGGGATGGTGACAACCATTGCATATACAATTTCTAAGAAACTATGTCGGCTCTCGTGCCCGGTCTGGGAGGAGTCGGATCGTATAAGGAACGTGGGGTCCTTGTAGACGTTAATACGAGAGGCTGCAAATCAAACAGCGGGCTGTGCAGAAGCTAAAGATTTTCATTTGGATAGTTCACTGGGTACAGAGTGAGTGCTGCCTGAAAGGATTTTGTGAGATAACCTTTCACATGCTCTCAGGAGTAGTTCGCACAGCTCAGCAGATAGTTCGGTTATGGATACGAAGGATACTAGACTAGCAGTAAATAAACTTCGGCAAAAAATCTAAAAATCTTTTCTCAGTGGGCCAGCTTAAAAAACAACGGGAAAAGCAGAGCAGAACAGAAAAAAACACTAAAAAAGGAAGAGGGAAATGAAACTCTGCTTGACGTCAAAATGCCTAAGCTTTCGGATCTGGTGACATAGTGTAGTCTCTTCACACATTATGAAATTTGAGATGGCCACTCAAGTTTGCATCGACAGCGGCTGCTAGGCATTTGACAGAACCCAATCTAGCTGGGGGTTCTGCAAAATGACTGATGGATAGCAAGGACAAGCCTATCGAGAAAGGAGAACTAAGCAACCTAAGCATTTGGTGGAATTTAAATTTGAACCCGGCAGAACAGAGAAATCACAGGCATGAGGCAGAATATTGGAAGAGACAATGAAGTCCTGGGTTAATGAAGCAGCCCGTCAAAGGACAACATCAGCGGTGTATTTAAATAAAGGTGCAGGAGAACAGGATGAAGGATCACCAATGTAGGTGGAAAATAAATGGGAAGAGAGCAAGGCTCCTCGAAGCACTCCCGAAGAGTCCACCAAGGGCTTGGATATTTTTACACTTGGTAGCGTGGGCTGAGTTCTGTTGGTGAAATGATAAAACAACAAGGCTAATAAGGGTGTAGCACAGCCGCAAGCTTCCATTTTACAGAGGAGAGACCATGGAAGAAGATCGAAAGCGGATGAGTAGTCCAGAAAAGCGCTTCTGGGACCCCGCTGAACCGCACACGAATTTCGATACGCGACGAACCGAAGAGGCTGTAGCTTTCGGGGTGAACCTGTTCGATTTATAGGCAGACGGTTAGGGGTCTTCAGGAGAGTTTACGGAAAAATTCAAGCTTTCAGAGTTGACAAGCTCTTTAAGTCTGAGACCGGATGAAGTTAGATCTGGGGGAAGAAAACATCTAGCCACGACACCAGAATTACAAGTTCTGGTTACAGGAGCAATTGTTACTGGGCTTAATTGACCTAGAACGGAATACGAGCCTAAGGATCTGTTCAAGACAGAAATAAATTTATCTGCCAGGGCAGCAGCATCATGTCCCAAAAGTGATGGTGATAGACCATCTGCACTACTGCCTGAGTTTATTTTGGAAGCACGAGGAAGCTTGAATTTTTCTTCCGCAGAGAACCGGGTTATGTACGCACCATCTTCTGAGATGAACTAAATGAGAGAGTCGTTTAATAGGTTGGTGAAGGCACTGCTGATACTGCCAACGTCCACAGCGGATTTCACTTGCTTTTCTTCTTTTCACGCAGCAGCTGAATGCCCTGATATAGTCTGTTACCGGCACGGCTATTTAGGGGTCCGTGAGTTAAAATTATTTCTTTACTAAACGAGAAATGTCTCTTACTTCAGGATTATCACGGGCTTTGTGGAAATGTTCCTCTCGTCTTTTTAAGGATTTAACTCCGAAGAAATTGGCACGACTGTTGCAGGGGAACAGGGTTTCTGAGAGACAGCCCGAGTGGAAAATTAACCTGAATACCCCTAAGAAAAATCTGGTATGGCCCCCGGGTGACGATTGGAAAGAAAACCAGGAAGACGCCCGAGGAAGGAACTTCTGTAGAGGAATAATGTAGTCAAGTACAAAACCCCGGGGACAGAATATGGTTCTATGTGGATCGCATGAAAGTGTTAAAAGTAGACCGGGGGCACATTTTAGGCCTCAACAGAGTATGACAATGGCCACTGGTCGAGACAGGAGCACACACCTTTGGGGAGAATAATTTAGGATGACTGGTGATAATCCCGTCTAAAACAGAGTTGTCCCTGGTTGGAGGAGCACGAAGATCAGTCAACTCAAGCGCACTGTGGGGTTGAGTGGAACCCTGATTAAAGCGGCCTACCGTAAAGTGCAAATTGTCGTCTATCACGGAAACAAGAAATGGCAAAAAACGTTGTAGAGAGATGAAATAGTGGTCTGGGTGAGAAAAGAAGTCACCTATAAGTCTGCCATGATGATGCTCCTATATTGGCAAAATTTGGCGTAGCAGGGCACAACTAAACAAACAGTACCGTTCATCGAGTATGAATAGACGATTTAAGAAACGCCTTGTCAAGTGAAGTTGATATATTTAATCACCACACACCCAATCTTCTTGCCGGTGAAAGCCCTTTCCTGAAGAAAGAGTTTGAAGCCATTTATTGACGCCAATGCATCGGCAATGTGTTGGTTCAGCTAGGGCCCTTGTATGCAAGTCACACACTTATGAAAATGTACCTAAGGGCGAAAAACCAGGGCTAGACCCGACATCTTCAGGAAAAGAGAACGAACGTTGATACTAAAAGGAAAAGAAAAGGAAATTTTTGCCGGACGATTGCGGTTAGGAGCAGCCTGCCGGCCAGCACGAAAGCGTTTTTTGGGTCGAAGTAAATCTCCGTGATATTATTGATCGGCCAAATCAAACCGAGCAGATGATCCAATATTCTGTTCCAGTGGATGTATTCCTGACCGCGTAAAGCGGTGTATACTGACTACGGCGGACAAAAATCCTTCGATTCAATGAGATGGTGACCAACACAGAAATGCAGCGCAGCTAGTCAGAGGGTACGAGGATAGTAGGTGTTTGGCTAGTTTACATTGGTTTTTGGCAATCAAGCTCGAGAATTTGGTTGTTGGGCCTGGGTAAAGGTACAAAACTTATTTTTATTTGCTTCGGTCACAGGGCAGATACGTCAAACTCATTCATTTTGGCCAACAGGTTTATCTGTACAGAATTTGGTTCAGGCTTCGACAACCATTTGGCTGGATAATGAATGAGGCTCATTGTCAAAGGCATGGTCTTCATGTGTTTGCAGTTTAACTCACAAAAAATGCAGTAGAATTTGCAAAGTAATCGTGTTCTTTATTTGGATTCTACACTTATTCGGGCCCCGCCTTGTTTTGAGGCTCCGATGTGCTATCCAGGAAGAGCGAATGTCGTTATTTTGTGAACCGAGGGCAGAGTCGTCGATCGGACTTAAAGCGGACCACGGCTCTTGCGTTTTGGTTGTTATAGTAAATTGATATTTCCCCTGAAACAATGACATTAACACGGGACTCTATGATGACTGGAGGGCTCAGTCACTTTGGAGATAGAATTAGATCGGATCGAGCCAGCACTGGAACCCCAATAGTCACTCCATGGTATTTTTTCATTCATGGCTCCAGGGTTGCAGGCTCTGGCTGGAACAGCTACAGTTATTAGTCCAATCTGTCTCTTGTCGAACTTAAAGAACTTCTCCTCAAAGGAAAACTTGAGCAGAATTCGAAAGCTTTTAAAAAAGATCAGGACAGACAGCTTTTAAGGGCTAAGCAATGGTTGGGGATCGCCAAAACTCCAAAAGATGACCTTGTTGATTTTCACAGTTACACTCTCAATTTGCTCTCTCCTCCGGCTCTCCATCTACAGCGTGAACTTTCGCTGCAAAAATCCAGAGTTCAGAATTGTCCAGCGAAAAATTCCTTGGCAATTTCACAAATACTTCTCAGTTTGATACTTCAGCACCTTCACCTTCATCTCACAAAAGTCCATCAGCTTCACCAAATTGACTTTCACCCTCCCCTCCTCAGAGTAGTTTTGTATTATTCATACTTATAACCTGACTTTTAATAATGTTCACACCAGCAAACATCCGGCCAGGCTTCTCTAATTTCGGTGTTGCTCAACTTCCGACCTGGATCAAGCAAGAGACACTCAGTGCTTTAAGTGCCACTCACAGACGACTACGATTTTACCTCGACCAATGGAATACGGCTGTCCGATACTGCCCCCACAAGAGACTCTGCTGAGGTAGGTCACATGGCGTGGAAGCCCTTATCTATGTGAAAGAAGGTCCATTTGTACCTTTGTTCGGATACCTTATTCTAGAGAGCTTGGAAGGTTCAGTACGACTCAACATCAAAACTGGGCATCGTGGCCTTTTCGTTGGTTATGCATACTGTCCGCCCGACCCAGATAGAGATAAAATCCCACCTTTTATTCGCGCCCCGAATTTTGTAGAGGATCTCCCTAGATGAACCAAATTTACAACAGGTGACTTCAATTCACTAGGTATTTGTTAGTCAACATTCGCCTCTTCTTAAAACTCGCACAGCCTCGTGACTGCAGGCTGCTTTGTGGGCTAGGTTCAACATGTGCCATCCCAATGAGCCTAAGTAACTTTCTGGGGCCATTTATTTCCCTGGGTGTTGCTGAGATGTCCACACTGATCCAAGGTAAGGTCCCCGGGGGTGATCGCTTAACGACTTCCCGAAATTTTCTATTCTCACAAGGAGCTTCCAAAAGCTATCGGCCATAGGTTGCTTCATCAGTCCAAATGAAGCCAGTTACATCGGCCAATAAGCATTCCATGCTGGAGAAATTTCTTCTTTTTCTGCCAACCACGAAGGTGGACAGACAAGCATTATTCTACCTTTCATTAGTGCCTTGTCCCGGTCAATCCCAAAGTTGTTTATATCGAGAAACAGAGCAATCAAAACATCCCGACCAAAACATCAGCTCTCGAAACCACTACATATCTTTCCTAAGACAACCGACTTCTCTTGATATACTCAAAGGTTCAACTTTCTTATTTATCATCGCTTTTTCGGGGCTAAAAAGAGAATACATGAGCAAAATGCTCTAAAGTGTTCGAAGAATGGAGGCAGTAGTAAATTGATGAAACATAGAAAAGCTCAATCTACTTCAGCTATTTGTTCCTGTTTTCCATAGTGGTACTTATATGCAAAAGTACAAAATATTCAAAAGCATTCAGCTCATTTTTTGCATCCACTTTAACTAATTTTACTTCCTTAGTTATTTTGTTACTCACATTTCACTCCCCGGAAAGCTGGTCTGTGGTTTTATTTAACCGGAACGATGTATCTACTCTGCTGTCAGGTGTTGTATTGTCCTATAGCCCTAGGCCTTATGCCTTGCCCGCGGCAGTTTTCATTTCAGGCACACTCAATGTTCTAGTTTTGTAACCAGGCAAACAGGACTCACCTGTGCGGCGCAGACTATAATCCAGACGATGGAGACCTTGGTTATTATTCCAGTTTGTAAAAAGGGATCTGAAAAATACCCAGCGGGCTACCGACCTACCAACCCTACCCTAGTAGTCTCCAGGACTATGGAAAGGCTGAATGAAGTTAAGCCCGGAGATTAAAACCACAGGCGTAAATAAACGCAGTCCAGCATGGTTCTCTTAAACTCCCTTGATATTCCACTTGTACGACGGAATTTTTCAAGTCTCACAATGATGGCAGCCAAAAAAGACAAAGGGACTATTGTGATAACTTGTAATATGTCTAAGGCTTTTTACCGAGTTCCCCACTTTCGACTTCCCGCCCAAATAAAATACAGTGGAAATAATGACCCCCTGTATTCAGCACTGTTTTGTCACTGGTCTACATGCATTCTTTAGATGGAAGTAAATGAAAATGTCACCACCAAAATCTGTAACCAGTGAACTCCCCCACGGTGGCACTCCAGGACCATTACTGTTTCTGGTGCATGTAAAACACTCAAGTGTGAGTGTTAGAGTCGTCCGTCACGGAATTCCCTTACTGATTGCGGATGACAAGAGCTTGTTTCACGAGTTCGACTCCAGTTCTTTAAGCATAACCATCGGTAACATATTGCAAAATTTCACTTCACTGGGCACCTGGGGGACTAATTGTTTAGAGGAGTTTCCGGCTGATAAAGCAGTATTTTAAGGCAAAAATGCCCCGTTCTACCAGGGGCCTTGAGTGCAGATGCCCAAATGCTTGCAAATAACTGATTAGTACGAGGATTAGATTTTAGATTTCAGTTCTTTAAAATTCTCAGACAGCACAGCTCTCAAGCTTGTGAATCCCAAATTTTGATTGTATTACTTCGTAGAAAACTTGCGCAAGAAGAAATATAGCTAAACTTCTACAAAGTCCTCGTTGGACTGCTGCCAGATCAGGAGTAAACGGTTCATGCCAACTTGCGACATCCTGATAGGAAATCTATTGAGTACCTACGAAGATCCCTCAAAAGACAGACAACAGGTTATTCTACAAAGCTGGACTATAGACCACGTGGCTCCCCCCTAGATCCAGATCCCCTTTGGCTGTGGTGACTAAAAGTTTTTCTGGACTTCTTCCGTAACGTCGACGCACGCCAAACTTGTGGCTCACCACCACAAACTGGGAAGCCCTTGTACTTTAGGCACTCACTTGCTGCAAAGCATATACCTACTGGTTGCCCCAGCTTCCGACCCATTTTTCTGGTCCGATCGCTTCACAATTAAACACCCTTGGCTTTCAAACCAAATGTCGCCGGCGATTCGTTCTCCTGATCACCCATCGGCGTTAAAACAGAAGGTGGAGGAATTCTTTAGGGTTCCAAAAAGTAACCTATATCTTTGATCCTCATATCAAGAAGATAGTGCATGCGAGATGGACTCATGAATTCAGTGAAGCTCGTACGGTTATCATCTAACCACCATGGGAACCATTCTACTCTTCAGCTTTCTTCCCAGGTTAGTTTAGTCATCTGGGCTCTCATAGCTGTCATAGACCATCAAAGGATCTAGCAACTCATTTCACTTTAGGTACCTGTACATTTCCGACTTTTTCCATTATTTTCAACTTTCCGTGGCGTGACACTCCTTTGTTGTACCGACGTTTTAATGTAAAAACATACACCATTTGGTCGTCACCACCGCGCAAAAATAGGCTGTAAATAAATCCTTCATTCTGGCACGGTCTCATCTTCTGGTTTGGAGTGTCTTGGAACCATGTCGGTCGGAACTAACTGAGTGAAACAAAACATTTCAGAAGCTTCAACGGCGTCTCTTGGCACTTCGCTCGATACCATCCTGTTCTGTTTACCGGATGGCTGTCAGACCGAACTGAACTGAAGACACTGGCGGATATTGGCTCTTCGGCACTCATTTCCTGATCAAAAGAACACTGAACAACTGGGAGTTTGAGTCACACATTTTGTTTCATTTTAATTCTTAATGTACATACCATTTTGGCCTTTTATTCACCGCACGCTCCTCCGCCCAACTTAGTTTGCTAGTGTCGTCTTAGATATTGTTGACAATAATTTAGTGTACCACATAGACAGAGTAGCACGCTACACCACCTTTTCAAGCACCGCGATAATATATTTCGCCTCTATTTGAAATAGCTCACGTGACCATTGTCACTCGCCAGCTGAACGTTTCTGGATGATACCCTAAATGACCCGATATCTCGGCCGGAACACGGGAGGAAATATACATTATCACTTCGCCGATCGTCACTCCGCCAATCCTTAGTGACCAAATGCTATAGGAGGTGAATGCTACAACAATGAATAATCCAAGTTCGGTGGTACCCTCATCCTCCTCAAAGCTTCTAATCACGGTAGGCTCCCGCACCCGAAACTCTGAAACTCGTTTTCAACAGAATTCAGACACTCTCTTGGACAGAAGAGTCCGTTGCTTATCCTTCTCCTCGTGCGCAACTCCCAATACTGGCACAGAAAATCACCATGAGGCTCCGTAAGACAGTATATTTTTTAGTAAAACAACATAGTCAAGCTCTATCCCAGGGGAAACGTTTTGTCTTCGTCCACACGAAAAAAGATTTATCCTTGGCACTGTATTTTGCTCGGTAGTTAGCTATACTCTCCTGAGTATTCGACCCCCATCCGGCCGGTGACAGGTTTTCATTTTTTCGTGTTTTCATAGACGACTGTTGTCATCTCATCGTTTAATGGATGGGTGTTTCGTTTCACATTCTATATTTTCCTTTGGATGATTTCGAGCAATGTTTTCCAGTCTGCCTGCTTTACAGAAGATCACTATGTTAACTGGGCTCCAGTCAGCATCCGACTTCCACGGTTTGCATCATCACTCCATATATTGTATCTCCAGCATTCTGTAATAACACCCTATGCGACAGTTCCATGCTCGACTAATTCTCTACTATTGCGGAATTCGAGTGAGATAAAGATTTGTGTTTGTTGCGTGACCTTTTGTTACTTTATCTAAACTTCTCTCAGCTTTGTTGTGCTGTCACCGAAATTGGTGATTATTGCTTTTAAAAGTTGTACATAATCAATTTAACTGAGTAATGCTGTACACTATGATCATGCTTTCAAGGGTGCTTTTCAAAAGCTGTCGAGAAATATACAGCCATTATTACCAGTAACGTACGGATATTCACTTGATGCTCAGTTCAAGTCCTGAGCTGAAGCTTACCACCCCTGGGTGTAATTTAACTCCTTCTGAGAAACTGCTGTACGGTAAGTAGTTGTGGATGGTGGGTAGCGTGCCAGAAAGTACCGGTGGGGTGCGGTTTCCTGATCTGTCACCTCTAACGAGTACCTCCCGATAACCCAGGGAACGAAGTCGGGTCAGTTTAGGGCAAGACGAAGTGGAAAGCTTCTATTTGAGTACAGGAAGCCTCTGATTCGGCTGATCATAGCAAATGTTTAACCGAGTTAGAGGCGCCGGGCACAGCCCCTAATAAGGCAGGTGAAAATTTCAGCCACCGGAAAGTTCGATTGACGCGTGACAACCAATTTCTGCACAGATCAAAACTAAGTCGATTCCAGATAGCTACGGTACTATATACAACAAGGTAATTAATTCTGCAATAATCAAACCTCAAAAGTTTTCCCTCTGGGCTCTCACGCTCCAAATTGAACAAGAAATCAACAACTGCAGCTGACTTACAACAAAAGGTTAGATACAGAAGATGAGATTACCAAATACAGTCACAACGAAGTTCAAGCTGAGCGACTCACGCTCGAGGCAACGATGGGAGTCCGGTTTGGGACAAAGATTTAGAGCAATAAAACAAACAATCGGAATTTTGGCAAGGATAGTCCATACGAATGAAAAATGTCGTTTGTAACTTAAATGCTAATGCACGGAACGGAGTATCCTGAATTCCTTTACACCGGCCCCCACAATCCGACCAGGATTTTTCTTGTGTACCTCTAGGTGTGGTCGGCCTCTTGCATCCCCTTGCCCTACTGTTCACTAATACCTAATACTGATCACCGTCAAAATCAGCTTCCATTTGGACAAGTGGATCAACTCCCAGTGGGGCCTCGCGGTTCGGCAGATTCGAAGACCCGCCTCCCACCTGAGGAGAGTTGGCCTTCGAAACTACACCGCCAGTGTCCGCTTCACCTTCAGTGAGACAAATCTTTCTGATATCACAGAGCACTAATCCACCATTAGTTCGCACTGTTGCCGTTCTTACCAAGCCATCGTCCGAAACTGAGACGCTTTTGATAGCTCGGATCGGCCACCGGCCACGCGGCAAAGTCTCCGAAACTGGTAGCATTACGTCACCCGATCTGAACTCGCGTTCTCGAGCTATCCATTTCTGCCGCTGTCGTAATAGTGGAAGATATTCCCTGGTCCATTTCTTCCAGAACACAGATGTTAGGTAGTTCGCCTGCCTCCACTGACGAACCACTCTACCTCACAACGAATTCGTCGAAATATCTCCTGGGTTCGCCCTCAGGATAAGTAGGTCATTGGGCGTGAGTACTGGCAGATCACGACAGTCCGAGGTCAAGGGCATTAGCGGTCGTCCGTTTACTATCCGCCCACTTCTCGTAAGAAATGTCAGCAATACTTTGTCAGTCATCGGCTGTTTGTCACAAACTGAAAGAAGTGCTCTTCTAACCGAACGCACTATGATCTCCCATATGCCACCACGGTAACTAGCGCCAGGGGGAATGAAGTGCCACTGCACTCCCGTTGCAACAATCTAGCAGCAGTCTTATCACTAGACCGATTTTCTATTGGATTCTTCAATTCCCTTTTAGCCCCAACAAAGTTTGTACCATTATCAGCAATAATCTCGGAAGGTGCCCCTCCTGTTGACATGAAACTCAGTAGCGTCACAATGGATGAATCCGTGCCTGGGGAATAAGAAACTTCAATATGTTCCACAAGCATCTGTAGGCAGGTGAAGAAGCATCCAAATCGTTTCTCTAAACTGCACCCATGTTTAACTGCACATGGGCCAAAATATCTATTCCGGACGTACTTGAACGGAAACCAAAATTGCTGGACCCTAAAGGCTGATAGGGGAGCCACTATCCTTGCCTACGACCACCAAGTGCTTCCATAATTTCCGACATCCTCCAAGTACTAATTTGACGGCAGCTCCCCCCTGTACAATCCAAAAAGTTTTGCGAAGTTCTGCGAGTAACTGAGATGGTCTTGCATGTCCTTCCTTTGCGTGATATCATTGGATTATTGAGTCTGTAATCGGGTGTATCTTGGGTAGTATCACCGGATGTTTCACATCGTGAAGCTGACTGGAGTAGTTCATTCGTCCTCCAACACAAATAATTCCATTTATTAAGATTAGATCACGTTTTAACAGAGTCCTGGTCATCGGAGGTTTGTTAGCGCATAAGTTATTTTTCATGGCTCGTAACCATTTTAACTCTTCGACATGGACCCTAGCTTGGACAATCAGAATACACTTTCCTGCGCCTTAGCAATATCGTGCAACTTCAACGGCCCAGTTTTGAGCCCTAGGTCTGTGCAACCGCCTCTCATGACTGAAGTGTTCATTTTAAAACGGGTTAACCAAGGTATTGACTTCAGCGGGTGAAGCCAACTGGAGTACCTAGTTAGAAGTGCGTCCGTCCATGTATCCTGCAAAATCGTGAGAACCGTACTCGGAGGTTGCTTCAGTTCCACGTCCGGTGGTGCTGCAGCAACCGTAGGACTGGTCGGCCATAAATTTTCATCGTTCATCAAGAAGTTAGGACCCTCGAACCAGCAGCTGATATCACTCGGTGGTTTTGTGCCTCTTGATGCCGAGTCTGCAGGGTTAGCCTCCTACCTGACATGACGCCATTGCTAGGGTTCCGACCGCTGATGAATTTCAGTCAAACGGTTCGCAAAGTAAGAACCAAATCTCGCTTGAGTGTTGTTTGTGCAGTGCAAGAATATAGCAGAGTCCATCCAGTAGTAAGTCTTATCAAATTTGATTCCAGTTTCTTCTATAAGAATCCGAGAGATTCTGATAGCCAGTCTTGCTGCGGCCAACTCCGATCAGGGGATCGCTACTGTCTTCAGAGAATGCTACCCTTGATTTGGAGAACAGTAGGGCACAAAAAGGCTCTATGTCCCTCGAAACCGTTCTGGAATACGCCACCATCCTATAGCCAACTTCAGAAGCGTCACAAAATACATAAAGCTGAGCACCTCCGTTCAGTGGGTCACCTCTTATAACAGAAAGCCGAATTTTGGATGCGCAAAGTTCTTCAATACTTCTTAACCACTTATTCGGGCATCTTGGGGGGGTTTTCTCTAACTGGGTCGTCTTAACCAAGCTTCAAGCGACACAGTGATTGCAATGACACCGCGTCTGGCAAAATGAAAGGTGGAACCAACCCTAGTGGGCCGAACACTGATGAAGCTATAGACAGGAAGCCAAGCCTTGTTAGAGGTTTTTCGCGTTCTGTGAACAAAAGCTGGAACACGTCTTCTATTGCTTTCCGTTCCAATCCCAACGTCCTCTCCGGCACTGGAGCGCATCATCTATTTCTAGGGTGGGATGAGCCAGCTCAGATTTCAGCAAAATGTCCAGCACCTGCTTAGGTTACACACCCATTTATGAAGCTGGAATTCGCCTCATGATAGTAATTAACTCACCTGGATAGCAGAGAATTTTGCATCCTCCGGCGTGGGCAAGGAGACGGGACGGTAGTCTACATAGAAGTTATCATATACTGACTTGGAGAAGTGACCTTCATACTGCCCTCCCCAATCATCTGCCGTGCGACGCAACTCAAAATTCGCACAAAGTGGAGAGGAAGTGGCACCACATGAGTGGGCATTCATTTGATAATCAACAAGATTACCACGTATTTGGCCACTTTACCACCAAAGGAACCTCAGTGCTCCTGGGTCTCTCGTCGGCGCTGGAACCTGCATAAACATTTCTTCAATATCCGCAGCCAGTGCGACAGATTCCTTTCTAAAACGAAGCGACACCCCAATTAAGCTTGCTGTCGTGTCCGGTCCCTGCAGCAAGTAACCATTCAAGGAGCCTCCCTGGAATGCAGCAGCACAGTCAAACACCGCCCTCAACTCGCTGGGCTTTTTAGGGTTTTCAACTGCCTCGTGGTAAGTACCACTTTGGCACAGAACCCATCTTTAACCGTACATCGGGCACTATCTGGGCGTGGTCCTTGCGTACATAACCCTCTATCACTGTAGAGTATTTATCAAAGAATTCAGAGTCATGCGCAAACTTTTTTGTCAAGCCGTTCAACCTCCTATTGACCACAATATAATTATTTGGAAGTCTCACTACAGGATTTCTCCGCGTAAGCGCAACTTTTTAGTGTCGGTTCAACCACTTTGTGTCATTGGAAACCATATCAACAGCCTGTTAGTCTTCTAGTGAAAGGGAGTTTTTCGATGCATACCCATCGCAGAAATTGGCGTTGTATGGTCGATCGATCTGTTCTGCTAAGGGGTCGATTCCCCTCTTAATGTGGTTTACTGTCCTCACAAAGCATGGTTCCTGGTTTATCGGACCAAGAACAATCCGACCTAAAATCGTCCGCACAGCATGGTGTTGGTTTCTTTTACCGCGTCGTTGCTCTGATGCCCAATGTGCTTCTGGGAAGTCGGCACCTATCAGGATTCGCACTGTTAAATCTTTCCGATTCTGCCTTTGGAAGCAATGTAGGTGAGGCCAGGATGGAAGGTCCGCATCTATGCAGGACTGGACTGCTTGGATTGGTAGCCTATCGACACAGAAGGCTCCATTCACATCCACGAAACCATACTCTGACAAAAAGTTCAGCCGCAGTTATGTTATTCCCGAATTCCAAGTGGTAGCCCCATTTACCGCCGAGATCGAAATTGCTGTCGAGGATGCCTTCAGAACCACCCGCTCCATAAGGTCTTTTCGTATTGAAGTCACACCAGACCCGCTGTCCAGCAGAGCTCCCCCGGTCCGTCTACTCGTACTGGTATCAAATCTGAGCTGACACGACATTCTGGCCTAAGAGTAGCCGCACAGTTATTGGTCCACTGTCCATGTCTTTTTGCACTGTCCGTACCCGGCTTCTCCGGCTGCAGCCGTTGTGTTGTATCCTGCATGAATCAATCAATAAATTGCTTCTGTGCAACATGCAGTAGAGGGTGGTGCCGTTTCGGACAACTTGACGTTGAACATGGTTAGGAAACAGGACAGCTGCTAGACAGATGTCAACACTTGAGACACGAAAAACAAGCCTTGAGCTCTTTAACCAATGCCCAAAGACCGGGTACATCACGAGACAGGAGTCGCTGAGACTCCTCAAGTGCGTGTATTCCATAACGTACCGAGCACCTATTAGCTGCGACCAACAAAGTGCTACCCTGTTTTGGCGTGAACCGTGTCGCTTCTGGATGCGGGTTTTGTGCAAAATTGCTCCAACTGGATGACCGCCAATACCCTCGAGCCTTGAAATCGGAAGCCAATTTGCCAAACCTACTTCGAGCAATCCATGCCCCACTGGACACTAAGTGCTGCAGATCTTGGAACCTTAGTTCACTCCCTCTTCTTAAGATACCAGCAACAGACCTAGCCCACGAATCCTGGAGACGCGTTGGTAGCACTCGAGTAATCCTTTCCATGGTCTGCAGTGGGTTGAGGTCTGGTATGCAACGCATCTGTGTGATGGCAAATTCATATTTGAGCTTTTCCAACGAAAACTTGGCCAGGACATCCGAATCTTCCACCACAGGCTTCAAACCTTGGAGTAGGTCATCAATCAGTGAGCGAGACTCTGCATGATCGTGTCCATATATATCCTTTAAGATTTCCCTAGACCTATTGTATGTCAGTGTTGGCGGCAAAATAACACATTCGGCAATCGTATCCCTTGCTTGCCTTTTGCAGTAATGCATAAAATAAAGTAGGCGCTGGCCATCGTATCGAACTCTACCTTCGACGCAATATTCAAACTGTTTCACACCTCCAGTACGTTGACGAGCAGCCCGAAAATGACTCCAGTTCAACTCTGGGTAAATCCACGGCGGGTTCCGCCACTGGAACCACGTTTGTTGTTCGTGGTGCATCGTTCTGCACGTGGCAACCACCTAAGTAGCGAGAAGGACGTTCACTGACCATTAATCCACTCTTGACCTCCTCCGTGTTGACTAGGTTTTCTTCCTTAGCGTGTGCCAAACGCAGTTTCGCCATTTCCGTCTCATTCCTAACCTCGATCAGCCTACATTGGATATCTAGCTCTAATTGTTCTGCAACCTGCTTCTCCTTCAACTCAGCTAACAACAGACCCGCTCTTGCTCTATGGGAGACCGAGCTAACCACAGAACACACAGATATACTAGAGCCTGAGCAAGAAACATGACCAACACCTGCGGGCGAAAGGGTTTGGTTCACCAGCAGGGTATTGTCCCTTGATTCGGAAAAGTTTACCGCATTGCTGCGTAATTTCATGTCTCGGCGGTCGCCAAGGGCATTGAGTACTGTAAAGTCCAGCCACCGTAACGTTCGATTGACGCGTGACAACCAATTTCTGCACAGATCAAAACTAAGTCGATTCCAGATAGCTACGGTACTATATACAACAAGGTAATTAATTCTGCAATAATCAAACCTCAAAAGTTTTCCCTCTGGGCTCTCACGCTCCAAATTGAACAAGAAATCAACAACTGCAGCTGACTTACAACAAAAGGTTAGATACAGAAGATGAGATTACCAAATACAGTCACAACGAAGTTCAAGCTGAGCGACTCACGCTCGAGGCAACGATGGGAGTCCGGTTTGGGACAAAGATTTAGAGCAATAAAACAAACAATCGGAATTTTGGCAAGGATAGTCCATACGAATGAAAAATGTCGTTTGTAACTTAAATGCTAATGCACGGAACGGGGTAACCTGAACTCCTTTACGGCGTGGATAGGAGAGTACCAAAGTGACAGGCCACTCTACCTTGGAGTAGATTACCTAAAATCGCTCCTAGCCAAGGACTAACCTGGGGTTTGCCAGGGGTTTCAACTTCGTCCACCCTTATCCCTCGGATCTACCAACGACCTGTTTCAAGATAGAGCAACAGTCCATTGCCAGCCTTTGCAAAATAGGATGCGAAGGAAGCAGACACGCTTGGCCATCATGCACTTCAGAAGGTGGATCAGTTTATAGACCTGAAGTGTTCACGTGTGAATCTTGATTATTCCACGGGCAACATTAGTTTGTACCACTGTCGTGATTCTTGATCATGACCAAAACGTTCGATTTTGTGTGAGGCCCAGATCCCTATTCAACACGACTCTAGGCTGTTTCTCGGTACTGTGCTGTTATCGGAGCGAAATAATAATTCAATAAAATACTAACCTCAATCTGTGAACTATTCACTCATCAGGCACTGAAATAAATTTTCTTCTTTAGCCATCCGGATACGACCGTGTTTGGATGTGAACTTTCACGGACGAATGCCCCTGCAGATAGACATAACAAAAGGCGTAGTCCAAAGGAAGCGCCCGGCAAATAGGTTGTTTAAGGAATAACGGTTGAAGTCTTGAAGTCACGAAGCTGTAAAAGGGTGCAAGGCCGAGGCCTAAACGGCCCCGGATCTTGAGATTACCTAGTTATCTGAAAGCCATCGGTGAGATGGAATATGTTTCGTCGGATAAAAGGGGCAACGGAGAAGAGAGAGGGATCGGGACACACTTCTTGACGGCATCTTGCATCCAGAGTTGCCGTTGAGCCGGAAGACGAACCAACGGAGGGCACGAAAATGTTCACGATTCTGGTCTCTATTGCACTTAGCTTCCTGCGTTGTGGATGAGCTGAAAGACAACTCACTAGACATTGTAAGAGGGCTGTCCGCTACGTTTTGGTGGCTCAAACGATTCTGTCCTGGAAAAACCAAAAGAAGTCAAACAGCAGGGTTTTTGGACGGCGTGCTTCGTGTGCGGCCTGGCCTTGTTCCAAGGTCACCAAAATCAGTCAACCAAAACCAAGGTGTTTACATGCACACCAGCGGTCCAGTCCACCCGAAGTCAGTCCATAGTGATTCAGCAGCTGACGCACGTGATACTGTCGGGCTTGGCTGCGTAGCCACGCGCGCGAATAAGGCTCGACCAATCAGGATCGCCACTGACAAGTCAGACAACATCTCCCTGTGATGTGTCATCTTCGATTCGGCCAATCACCTTCTCGGATTTATCATATTTATACAAACCCGTTCTGCATTATAAATTAAGTGCTATTTTGCGGCATTGGTCTTCTTGCCACTTTAGTTCGTGTAGTTCCGGATGCATGGAAATTCAGTACGTCCCGTCAGTTCAGTTCATTGCGGCTATCATACAGTCATTATCCAGAAGGAAGAGCAGTCACGTGGTTAACGTACCCCAGTTCACCTTTTTGCGTTTGGTCTCTTTTATGTGGCCGCGTTCTTTGTTAATTCACAAAATGTCCATGATAACTTTTTGAGCAATGATCTATTTACTCATTCGGTGAGTAGTGTGCACATCCCGCAGCACAGGTACTGAGATGTTGACTGAACAAATGTTATTTGATGCCGCAGATCTGTTCGCCGCTGCCTCCTTGCCGAAACGACACCTGGTTCTCGCTATTTTTAAGAACACATCTGACTGCTCTGCTTGAGTACGGCTGAACCTTAGCTCCCTTAGCTAGAACTGTGTCCAGTGCCACCAAAATACGTAAACGCGATCGACACTGTTTCAATGTAAACCATCCCCTAATTTAGCAACTGGATCTTATAGCTGTTTTGAGACCTTTGGAACTTCGGCATGCTGCCCTTTCCTCAGGCAATGTTCAGAATTAGCTTGATATCTGATGATCCAGAACGAAAAACCAGAACAATTACTCCCAGTTCTTCAGGGGTTAACAGGTCCCACGCAGCGATCGCCGGCACCGGGAGCATGGCAGGCTTCTGTATCTAACCTGTAAGCCATGGAGAGTACATGGTACGGAGGTTTTGAGAACTTCAGACCAAATAAGTTTAGCTAGCGCTCCACGGAAAATAACGAATCAAGAAGGAAACTGGGGGCGAATAAAAGGTTATATTTATAATCCTCCCTTACTCACAGCACCTTCATTTTCAAATAACGCGACTCTATTCAGTTTAAACTCAAGTTCTAGCAGTGCCACCTGTCAGTTTGTTTGGCACGTCCCCGCATATATGAACTCTGTTTTGGTTGATTAGCGCAAGCTTTTCGCGCTAGACCTTTGATCTCCATTTGAGTGGCTGGGCACCATATCTGAGGTTTGTGTGGTTTGTATGTCGTTAATTTTATAACTCACTGCCGTGAAAATTGCTAACTTGTCTTGTTCTGGGTTTCGGATTTTTCCGGAATGGCCAAGCTTTGCTCGAATGGCGACTCTCGTGACTTACGGTGAATTAGTGAGAGAGTAAAGCAGGGGGCGAGTTTGACTCAGGCCAAACAGGAACTGACGGATGTATTTTTTGGTGCGAGTATCTGTGAGACTCACATGGAACAACGAAGGAGACGCTTAGGAAGAACAAATGGTTGTGGACTGCTGGAAAATACGCGCCCTGTTCATAAGTGGAGAATGAGTATATTTCTGTTAGTGCGGACACAATTCCACAACATAATGCAAAGAAAGTGGGCATTTGACATACACACGAATAAACTGGGTCAAATGGTCCACGGAAAGAAGCCAAATGATTGTTCAGAGCTTTCACCGGATAGGTTACACGTCAGATAATCTTGGTGTGAGCTGTGAGCGAGTGAAATATGTGACGGATGAAGAAACAAGTGAACACCAGTGGGACCCATTCGTGGCTGGTGTTGAGCGGGAATGCATAGGCGAAGTAAATTCATGATTTTCGCTGGATCTTTCTCCTCCCGAGAGTTGACTTTACCGGTGTCTATCTACTAAATGAACACAAAGTCCCTCTTAAAGTGCCAAGAACACACTCTGTTACGGACTCTCGTGCTCAATAGGCAGGTACACGAATAGGTTTACCGGTGAATCACAAGATCTGTTTGGCATCCGAAAGAATTGTCCTATCCTGTCAGGTCCGGACGGGTGAAACTATTTTCACTAAAAAGGATGCAGAGAAGAATAACAGAGGCTTTTAAGCTGATTAAGGATCCATCAAACACGGAAGCTGCCACTCATTCACTCAACCGCAGTGTCGTTCCCAGGAGTCCCGATTAGAAGCTGACCAAACTACCAGTACATCGTGGTTTAAAGTCAGTCGCACTTTGTGCCGTGAAAGCCTGTAACCAGCTCCCGGAGGATGCTTTGACCACCCACATTGTATCATCGTTCAAGGCCAGCTAACACTGACGTTGACCGGAACACACATCAGGCTGCTTCTGGGAGCATTTTTCAAGATCTTTGTCTCCATCAAGTTATAAGGGCCTGTTCTCACTCAACCCAATTTTTTGTCCATTAGCCAATTCCTATTTAATGATATCCCTTATTACTGCTTTATGCATGCCCAGATACCCATCCGCAGTTGGGAGGATCATCTGTTTAGCAGGAGACGCTGTGGTTGTGACCACGTAAGTAAGTAGCGAAATTGTCTTTTATCCAGGCAGAAGAAGTGATGTTTTGCTCGTTGTCACAGGTGATCAACCTTTAAATACGAACAGTCATAACGGAGTGCTCACTGTCAAGCTAAGGTAGAATTTATCTGAGGCTGTTTGATGCAAGAACTTGGACTATCAAAAAGACTACAGCCACAACCCTGTATCCCAGCCTGGCCCGACGTTCAAGAGGAAAAAGATACCTATAAAGATGGTGCTGTGATACTGTACTTAATCTTTAGTTGAAGACAGTGAATGATGTGTGAAGACTTCTGTGCATGAGAACTCACTCTGACTTCAAACACTGAGGCAGCCATACACTACCCCCACTGCCCTTCCCCCCCCCCAAAAAAAAATATTAACGGTCACCACAATGGAGCAGTGATCCTCGGCCTGGCGGAAGGTTCCCACGAAATAAAAAAACAGTTGGTGATGTGTTGTGCTTACCGGTTGGCCCCCTTCCTAACTAATGGCAGTCAGAAAGTGATGTGAAAAAGGGAGCTATCGAGCCCCGACCGCGGAAACCGACAAAAAAGTGAGTTACCACACCAGACGGCCAACATTTTGTGGTTTTAAAAGGGTCCCGAAAGACACCGAGGAAGCCTAAACGCCTAAAAATCTTGAGTCGAAAAAAGAAAAAAGAGGAACCGAGCCCCTGGCCAAGGGAAGCAGGGGTCTGTCTCCCTGCCATCCCAAAACATGACGCAACACAACCCATCACCGAATGCTCAACAGGACCCCAACCTGTGACGGAATCAAACTGAATAAGTAGCGGAGTTTGGCCTGCGTCGCTTTACTGGTGGAGTTTTAGTACGGCGAAGTGTCTTATACCTGACATCTTAGGTTGGCACATTTTCACTCTCACTGGAGCCAGCATTGCTTCTAATTCTAACCAATTTCCAAGTCGCTGAACTCCTCCTCGTTTTCCACGAGTTAATATTTTATTCTTCATTATCACCAGTATTTTCGGTTTTTCAGTTTCTCTTTTCTCCTGGTCTTTTACAGTCGAGGCCACACCACCAGTAGTGCTTGCAGATACAATAGAAAGATAGGAGGCCTTCAGTATCATCCAAGTAAGTGCCACCACAGCAGTCTAGAGATAAAATCAAAGGAAGTGAACATCGGGGTCCCACTTTCGACGAAGAATGCTTGTAGTGCTGCCAAGTCTGATAGCTCGGTAGGGTATGAGGTCGCCTGTACTTCTACCGGGGTTCTCTTGTTTTTAGGAGGAGGAAGTGGACGGTCGGGCAACTGAGAACCTGCCGCATTGTCGTGACCACTAGAATGGATGCTATTAGTTCGTTTCTCTGTGGCAGCACGTTAGGATCTTTGTAGCCTCGGTGGTAAGAAAGTGAATGCAAACTTGGCTCAAGGCTGCATATTCTGTGATCCGATCCGATCTAACCTGATCTTCTTTATACTTTGTAAACATGAAGGATAACAGACTCCATATTGGACATCTCACACGACTTTCGTACGTACGGCACCTTTATGGTTAAGGTGGCGAAAGCTTTCTCTCAAAAGGCCTTAGTAACAACTGGGGTCCCACAAAGGCCGGTCTCAAGTCCTCTTCCTTTCTTGATCTACATAAACGATCTTCCGACAGTCCTTCCTGTGAACATTGCCATATATGCAGACGACGTAACCTATAGAGTTCAAGCGTTCAAAACCTGCAAGATGCAGTTGACGGAACAAAACGGTGGTCCCAGGATTGGAACTTCCTAGTTAATGATGAGAGATGCGTGAGCGTGTCTTTCGGCAGACAGACTGGTCACACGTTTTCCATTAACGGAGAAACCACGCTGCCCAGGCATGACCGGCAGGAGGTGTTCGGTTTCTGGCTAGATTGTAACTTGTCTTTCTCTCATCGGCACCAACTTACGAGTAAGTCTGCCTTTTGAGTCCTAAATATGATTCGAAGGTCCTTCCTGCACATCTCCGGGGATGATTTCTCCATAATTTTCGGCACGTATATCCGACCTCTGCTGGAGTACGGTAGCCAGATAGTGCACTATGGTATTGTCCGAGATCGTACGATCCTAGAAAGGGTTCAGAGGGCCCTTATTGCGTTCGTTAGACCTTACTTCGTGGTTTCCTCAGTAAACGCGTGCTTCGGTCCTTTGTACTGCGGGGACCACCTTCACGTTACTCTAATGTGCGGTACTGCACGAATATGTTAACCAGAACGGTATTCTCCACGACCCGTGAGAAAGAGAAGGCGATTGGGAGAGATAGTGGTCTGCGTTTATTTGGGAGCGTGCGTGAGAGCCTGCGCAAGAGCAACGGTCGAATGGCAATCGCGCTTGGCAGTCAGCGTTCAGTTAAACATTAAACGTGGTAGAAGTATGAACGAAGATGGCCACCGCCACACCCCCACCAAAGTAGCACACGGTCTTTCACACCTACCCTATTCGGTCCGCCTCTCACTCCTTAACCTCTACCCCTGTGACTGAAGTCGCACAGGGGGTGACCTGTTTTTGCTGTTTCACCTTTTTGAACCATGTCAGAGCGATTGCTCCTTCTCCGCCTGTCCAGCTTCTTATGGCCATGGTAACAGCAGAGGGGTGCTGGAACCGGGACCATTCACTTCTCTAAAAATTAAATTTTTTGGCTACAGGGTTGTTACTCAGTGGAACGCCCTTTCGGAAGATATTGTTCCATAGCAGAACGAAACTATCTCCAAGAAAAGTTAGACCTCTATTGGGGTCCCTCCTAGTAATTCCTTATTCAAAAAGTGAAGCGGATGTCTTTTATTGCATTTCCATTCCACTATATGTTCATAAAAGTTACACCCCCATTCCTCTTAAGGCACCATAGGGAGATACTATGCATGGCGTTATGCATATTTTGATTATGTTGCCGCACCCGCCCGGTCCCCACCTCCTTTTACTTGTGTTTCAGCTCGGTGAATCCGGAAGACGATCATACGTTTCCTCGAGAGCCAAGACAATTAGGAGCAATGCCTCGAACCCGTGCAGTACTTCAAGACTTTAAGACGTCTGAAGTCAAGGCCAATACAAGGGCAAGGCAGGCGGGCATTCGAGCTGGCCGGTCTCGCAACGCACTTCCGTAGGTTGTCACTGCTATGTTCATCGGTGTAAGTGCTGATACTTGCATATGCACTTACTGAGCTCCGGCTCATCGAGTTTCCTTTCTTTCCTTGCAGGTCGTGCAGGTGCAACCCCCACGGAAGATACGGCATCCAGCATACTACACTGTTTCCCTTGTAGCACCCAGCCCGTTCGTACCATCGGCTTTCGATCGGTTTCTGACGGGTTGATTTAGTATCCATTTTACACGAATCAAAAATGAAATAATAAGAAGGAAATCGACGACCAAAAATAACGTTCAAAGCTTAATTAACGTTGTATTTAAATGTATTGGTTTAATTCATCGAAATGTCCTGAAGACCTCGGTATGGATCGCTCTAATTCATTCCCTCGAAATGGGTAAAATAAAAACAATCATCGGGAAATCATAGATTGGAAGATAGAAATTAACATTGTAATAAGTAAATTTGGGAAAAGTGGCAGAAATTACCGAAGTAAATCACGTGATTCAAACGATTGGCACCAACCGCTCAGAAACCGGCCAAAATCCGCCTTGAAACCGATGGGTTTTTGACCGGTTTTCAAACGGTTTCACAGTGGGTTGTGTCAATCGTTTTGAAATACGTGATATGCTTCGGTTATTTCCGTCACTTTTCCAAAATTACGTATTATAATGCTCATTTCTATCTCCTGATTCATGATTTTCCTTATCCCCCCCCCTTTCAAGGGAATAAAATAGAGCGATCTATACCGAGGTATTTCAGGGCATTTCGATGAACGAAACCAATATATTTAAATGAAACACCAACTAAACGTTGCACATTACTCCGGTCGTTGATTTCCCTCTTATCAATTCATTGTTGATCCGAGTAAAATGGCTACTAAACAAACCGACCGAAAACCGATCGGCGCAATAGTAGAAACCGATCTAAAAGCGGCCGAAAACCGATCGTTTTCGAAGCGGTTTTGCTACGATGGTCACTGCTCGCATACCACAAATTTGTTTCGCGGAAGCTAGCGTAGGTTCCTACTGGCTTATGTAATAAAGACACGATACGTAGATCAGTGGTAATTAAGCGCCCAAGCAGCACGCCCATAAGTGGCCCGTGTGTTAATACCGCGGGAAAGCTATAGACATTACCCTGGGGTCAAGCCAAATGTGCTACGAGCTTATAGCACACAGCCCGTTCGTAACATTGGTTTCCAAATAGTTTCCGACAGGTTTGCTCAGTAGCCGTTCGTCTCTAGGTTAAAAGTCAATGGGTACAAAGGAAATGAACGGCCGGAGTACCGTTTCGTTTTCAGTGAGCATTTATTTCAATATATTAGGTTGAATGCATTCAGATGTTTTTTTAATACCAAGCTACAGGCCGTTCTGTTTCATGCGCGGCAAAATGAGTAAAGTAGGATAATTATTTAGAATTCGTAGTTAGGAGATAAAATTGATCAGGGAAAAAGTGATTTTTGAAATGAGAGGGTAATTCATCTTATCATGTCTCACACGCGATCGGTATGAACCGCTCAGAAGACGTTCAGAAATCACTCAGGGATTAGTCAGAAACCGCTCGTGAACCGATCAGTGCAATAGTACAAACCGCTCAAAAACCGGCGAAAAACCGATCGGTTTCGGAGCAGTTTTGCTACAGAAGTATCATCCCATGTAGAAAAACCGATCTAAACCCGTTCGGTGTTCGACCGGTTTCTGCTATTGCTCTGATCGGTTTTCGAGCAGTTTCAGGACGGTTTCTAATAAGTCTGAACCGGCCGTATGAAATACGGGATGTAGTTCATTGGTTTCTTTCACTTTCCCCAAATTACGTTTTCTGCTCAGCTTTATCTCCCAAACGGTGAAATCTTATTAATTATTCTTATTTCATCCATTTGATGGCGCATGAAGTCGAACAACCTGCAACTTGGTGTTAAAGGGGCTTTCAATGTATTCAAATCAATATCTTGGAACAGAACTCAAAAAATGTGCAGCACTCCAGTCGTCGTTTTTTTCGTATCAATTCATATTTGGCCCGTGAAAGAATGTCTGCTAAACAGACCTGTCGAAAACCGATGTTTCGAACGATCTGTGTGCTACAATGGATTACGAAGCTTGAGCAAAGCCGCCGGGGCACATATGGGCATGTCCTCATTTTGCGGGAAAAACGCGCGGGAAAGTATTACCTCCATTACAACCCCGAAACTAGATTTGCCGTTGCTTTGCCTAAATAAACCTACGCAAACCTCCATATCCTGCCGTTCTGAACCACTAATTTGCCAATTGTTAGAACAGAACACCATAATTCGTGGAAAATGTCCATACATTATGCAAATTTACGAACTACGCTCACTAGCAAATATGTTACGTTCATTACTGTTGGTCCAGTTGGTTGTTTGTGTATTTTCGTCCTGTACACGTTGTTGCTACCTACTTAGGGAATTGGCAAGTTATATATATATATATATATATATATATATATATATATATATATATATATGGACAGTGCGCAGCTTGGGTAACCCTATGAACCATTGGTCTTCATTATTCACGATGTTCGTTGGTTTTTTGTACATTTCCGTGCCCACGGGTTGGTGGTCACGGAAATGTAATAAAACACATCCCCGTGTCTCCTAAGGAGACACTCAGTGGTCGGTCAGTGCTTAGAATCTTTTGACTAAATCGTTGAGGGTCACTTAGTGGTGTATCTAAAAGAACAATCAAGGGGCTCTTCAAATTTTAGTCCCAACTCTTGTTACTTTATGTATCATCATCATAATCATCATCATGATACGTATCACGACCCCTTCACACGTTCAAGATGCAGAGCCAACTTGATTTTCACAAGCAAATTTGAGTATCTCCATGAAGCGCTCGGCGAACGACCGAGAGTCCTCTCGCGCTGCCTGTAGAAAAACTACAATTTATCAGCTCGGCCAGCACAGAGAGTTTGCCGGTTACTTTTTGCCTAACAAATGGAACCCACTTAGTACAGAGGTGCATTTTTTAGTCCCAAAAAGTCCCGCGAGGAACTATTTACTGTTATGCAGTTGAAGATAAATGTTTCTCATGCCATCGGATTTGGAAAGGTCCTAAATATGCGGGAAGGATTTTAATTTATTGAAAAATACTGTAGTTTTTCAGCCTGGTCAAAATAATAGAGAGCATTTATCCAGGCAGAACATTGCCCCTCACGCTATTGGCAACCTAGGGCAGAAATGTGTAATGTGTAATCCATAAGTGTTAACACAGGTAATCACCGAATTCGAGGAGGAATATGTATTATTCACTGCGATTTGTGACAATAATGAATAGCATGTTTGATAGTGGAAGTACTTTGTAATTTTGCATAACGTATGCCGACATACAATATAGACCTGTATTTTTACATTACTCATGATCTCCTTTTTTAAAAATGAAGAATAGTGACTTAAAACGACAGGAAAGTGATAAGCATAGCTGTTACTTGAGGAAACAATGGAAATTGAAAGTCATTGGTTTTCCGCGTGCTTTTTCTCTGAGTGTGGGCATGCCTATATAAGTAGCGCTGCCCCAATTTCGTAATGATACTGCCCTAAGCTTGCTCACAGTTTTGCCATGTAGGCCCCGTACGGGCGCGCTGCTTGGGTAGTCTTAAAAGAGTGCTATGGGAAACTTTTCGGGATTATTTTAATGATGTGGTATAAGCTGAAAAAGTTTGCCCTTGAATTTTAGTATAGTTCACAGCATGGAATCATGCCTTTACGTGTTTTTTAGATGCTACAGATTGAGAATATCCGGCACTGGAAAATACATGGGTCATGCTAAGTAGCTTTTCTCAAATGAAAATTTATAAAAGTTCATTAATATATATCACAAGATGAAGTAATTTAAGATAGCCTACAGTGAACTAAAAGAAAGGAATATAGGCTGTTGCATTCTCGATGTTTTCAAAAGTAGTTCCCAAGCGTCCCTGGAGTGTCTCAACTGGGACCAATTTGGGGTCATTTTGCCGACTGGATACATGTAAAGTAAGCTTAAGTTTTCCGAATATCATACTGATTGTCCAAGAAAGACAGTTTCAACCACCTTTCAACCTATTTCGATTTGACAAATAACCGCGGTTTATGTTTTCAACGTGAAAACCATTGATCAATACTACATGTTTGGTAGAAAACCCAGGCACCATAGGTTTCCCCCTGAGCGTCACCTGAGTGTCCCCTGATCGTACTGTTGAGTGGCTCCCGAACGTACACTCAGGTAGTGACCACTGACTAACCTGAAAAACGCAAGCAAGCCGTACTCTAGTTGCAAAGTTGAACAATGAATCTAAATTTTATTGATATTTCAAGCTAAAAATCCATGCTAGCATAAGCCACTGCAAAATTATTCCGATTTATTGAACTATGTAATATATAGAGTCTAACTTTATTGGCTGGATTGGGTTGCCGTTTAGTAGAAATCAGATGTTTGCTAATCGTTAAGTAACAACCCAGATTATTCTGATTATGCAGTTATGAAATTTGGGTACAGTCTGCGTGCGTTTTGCGGACTTATCGATGACCGTCCGTGAATGTACTTTTATTTGTCTCGCCGAGGGTTACTCAGTGCTACAGTCAGAAGAACACTCAGGGACTCTCAAGTGAAGCTCATAATGGCACCCGTGCAGACAATCAGAATTGTACGTTAATTTATACCACGAGTCAAACTCAAGCAGCTCCTACGGTTACCTTAGTTTAGCCTTTTTTAGTTTATTAGAAAAGAGAGAAGACGTAAGTCGTGAGATGCAAGCATTTCGTTTACTCTTGTCAACCGCGGACGTAAAACGTGTCAGTATATATACATGGTACAGTAGGGGGTGAATGCAACAGTAAAGTAGACACGATCGAAAGTTCTTACAATGCATATGTTGGGGAGAGTGAAGTCTGTCGTGTTAACGCCAAGGTAGATAAACATTTTGGGTCGATAGTTTTTGTGCACATAGTGCTGGCTGATGCGTCATGATTAGAATAGCTTCACTGGACGCTAATAGCTTCGGTGTTGGATTGCGCAACAATGCTTTGAAACACTGGGTCAGGTCAACTTTGTGACCTGATGCAATCAAGTGTCTTGCAATCGAAGAGGCTGGCGGTTTCGCGTCATTGTTTATTGCCCCAGCAGGTCGCGTGATCAAGTTTGACAGCCATTTGGGTATGTGTTCTGACACTCGTTGAGTCAAGCAACGATCCGTCCTGCCAATGTATACGTCACCGCAACTGCAAGTGAACTGATAGACAATATGTGAGACATTGGGATCAGCAACTGTTTGAGTGATTTTGAATACATAACCTTTTGGTCGTCTACAGCAAACGCAAATGCGCCGCTGTGTATGTGTGCCTTAGAGCTGACTTAAGATTACAATTTATTTGATTAAATAAGTGATCCCCTTTAAAAGGCAAAGTGATAAAAACTTGCTTCTTCTCTACGTTCATTGTTTTCTCGCGCATAAGTCTCGGCTTCTGATGTTGTCTGATAAAGTTTTCCGGATAACCGTTGGCCAGAAGCGTTCTTTTTATGAACTCTTCTTCGTTTTGTATTTGATCGTCTGTACAGATTCTCTGGGCTCTGTTGAAGAGAGTTCTGACCAATCCACGTTTGTAAGCCACTGGAGCGAAGCTTGAGAATTGTAAATAACGTCCACCCTACGTTGCTTTTCGGTGGATTCTGCGCTTTAGAGTCCCATCCTGACGCCTGGTTAATAAAATATAGAAAGGGCAAACTGTTATCACGTTCTTCTTCGTGAGATACACTGAGGTTTGGGTAAATAGAGTTAGGAACGTTAACGGAAGGGATAAAACGTTCATCAGTCGTAAAAATTAAAATATCATCCACGTGTCGTCTGTAAAATAGAAATTGGGAAATATTATCACGGAGCTGTTTTTCGACCATACCTAAAAATACATCTGCTAAGGTTGGGCCTAGAGGGCTTCCCATGGCCACACCATCAGTTTGTTTGTAAGCTTTACCTTCAAAATTGAACCGAACGTTTTCTGTGCATAAAAGAATGAGTTCTTTCAAGTATTCAACGGGAATAGGCAAATGAAAGTTGTGCGAAGAAATAAAATCACATAGATAATCTGCTGTTTCACGAAGAGGTACCTTTGTAAAAAGTGACTCAACATCGACGGAATACATTTTATCCGAACTCACTGCAATACTGTTTAGCGAATTCGCGAGTTCGAATGAGTCTTGTAGATAAAATGGTGTTATGTGTTTCCGAACGGGGGTAAGGATTTCGACGAGCTACCGGGAAGTTTGTGATAAGCCGAGTTTTGCATGCATAATATCGGCCTCAAAGGAACTCTTTCGATCGTGTCTACTTTACTGTTGCATTCACCCCCTACTGTACCATGTATATATACTGACACGTTTTACGTCCGCGGTTGACAAGAGTAAACGAAATGCTTGCATCTCGCGACTTGTCTTCTCTCTGTTCTAATGAATTGGATAACGGGGACTCAATGTTTGAAATTTTTTAGTTTACTTTAGTTTCAAAGAGTTGATGGTGATATGACCGATGAGTTCCTTGGATCTCCCGATGTTTTGGAGATTAGTGTCCCAGTCGGCAAAGCGAGACACTCGGCTTTCTCGTGATTGTTCTCTAAGTTGACGCTGACAGTGTTTTTGATAATCACGACCGGTTTGCCTCTCTGGCAAGTAAAACACTTGTTATACCTTAAATAACAAAATGCTCTAAATGTGAAGGTGCTGGCTTATCAAGTATGCTGTCGAGTATAACATCTTTCTTGAACAAGCACCGTACAATATTCGTTAACGCTTGTCACCTTTCAACCTATAACCGCAACATCACTCATTTGTCGCGGGATAAATCTATCCTTCCAACGTAAGAATCCACGAAACTCTCGGTGAATTAATAGTTATATCTTTGTACTTCGCAGACGACGCAAGCAGCGCCCCTGACAGACCGATCATCACCTGAGCGTGCCTTGGAAACAAGAAAGGGACGTTCAAATTACTCAGCCGTAAATTAAAATAAGCAGAGTAGCAGTATTTGCAACTCATAGATGTGTCATATCTTGAATGATATAAACAATAATAAAATGTGGTTTGCTAGCAACTTATAATGATAAGTATTTATTTTCATTTTTTAAAATAAATGCAATTCGAAGTTCTTTGTCCGACATCTTTCAAATAAAATAGTTTATGAAAGTTTATTGAATTTATGACCCAGTAAACATCTCTGAGAACAAGTCGTTGTGTATTCGGGCATTTGGTAAGACTTTTGATCGACCGTTTCTGACTGGCACTCTAGTAACGGTCGAGTATCTCATGGTTGTCACTTGAAAGTCTCCTGACCATACAGTCGAATGAATTCAAGGGTACACTCGGGCAACGATCATAGAGAAGCCCGAAAAACGAGCTTAAACCGTGCACATTCGGATGATAAGTCCTAATTCGATTGCTAATTAACAATCGCCAATCATTTTTTGCAATAAATGACGGCCCGGTGCTGCTTGCAAGGGTTGAGATGACAAAAATTAGATAATGGTGAAAAATATAACTTAGTTTTCAACCAAAAAGTTAATGCAAAAAGCCGAGTTTCTCCGTTCAAATGTGAGACAGTTAACGACGAAAAATTGTGTTACTTGAAACGATGAAAAAGGAGAATATATTGTGTGGTGATAGGGTTATAATTATAATATAACAATCGTAATCAGAACAGCTAAGCAAACTTTATAGTTTTTCAGTAAGAGGTATTTGCTAGATGAGAACAACCGTAGCGGTACAAGTTGATAAATTTTAATATTTATTATGGCCAACGGTAAAGCGTTTGCATATTAATACGAACTGCCAATCGGTTTTAGAAACAATAAATGCAACGTTCCCCGCTCGATATCTGCATTGCTGCATTGCTGCATTGCTGCATTGCTGCATTGCAAATTTCCAAAGAACTATTGGATTGATCTGATTTTTATTTTTACTAGAAGCAGCGAATCAACCGACCTATATCTTGTGTTGTTGCTCCCTGGTATTTGTGCTGACAAACAGCATCTGGAAGTCAATATTCAACATAAAATATGCTTACTCACAAGCAACGTTTACATCTTTGTCCCGGCCATAGAAATTGTTATATATAACCGTAGTTATAAGCACTATTGGTCGAATAACCTTCCAATGACTCAAGTCAGTAGACGGAAGCTCTCATTTTATATGGTGAGTGTAGAGTGAATTCACTCTACCTGTAGACCTGCGTTCGAATGAGTGGATTTATTTCATGAATTCCAGATTCAATTCAGCGGTATATTTTATTAATAAATGAATACGTCTACGTACCTCACAGATGTTTGTGATTTTCATCGTTCTCCTGTGAACTGAAGACCAAAATGAAGATTATGACTGGAAACATAACTTAGAATGCTTTGAGTTCAACTGCACACGTGCGCTAGTGGCAGAAAGTTGACACGTTCTTGTGGCATGAATCAAAATTAGTCCATATAATTTTATTCTGTCGATTGATTGGTTTCTGCTTGCTGGTTTTTAGTTTAGACTGAATTCGCTGATAGGTAAAGCGCAAATATTGGTTTGTTTTCAGAGATTCGACTAACCGTAATGTATGGAACTTGGTTCGCAGCGATATCTGTCAAATAATAAAAAGAACAACAAACCTCACATTATTAAACGACAGTTTTTATATCTCAGTGGTCGTCTTCTGTTAAATCCTTGTCGATTTAAAAGGAAAAAGCCATCAGACACTACAGTTTCTAAAGTGACTTGCGTGCACTGGTTTGTTACAGTATTTCGGATATATATATATATATATATATATATATATATATATATATATATATATATATATATATAATATACAACTATATCAAATGGAAACTAAAACGTAAAGCAAATAATGGCGTTAAAACAGCGTTACGTCTTTTAATCTATCCAGTGCCTCACACTGAGGAATATATTTTACGAAAGGATTCATGGATTACATTTGTATAGTTTTTCCGTCTCCATAGCATTGTCATATTTTCGGCATTTCAATCTGCCATTTGCTGGACATGCCAATTGAGCTTTCATTTGAAGTTTCATGAAATTAATTACGTTCATTATAAATAAATCGGTTGTAGTATGAAGGCTCTTCATATGTTTCAGTTCTTCGGAGTGTTTTCATATGCCGATTCACGGCTCAAGTGAACAATGGATGTTCAGTTCAGTTTACTCAACGTGAACCTCGCACTTCTGTGCTCTGGTTTCGGTTGCTACCTCCCAGCATCGTCCAGTAAACCGCAAAAACGATAAAAGCATGAAGCGGAAAAGATTCAGAAAAATCAAAGTATCAAGCGGAAATCAAGACGACAAAGACTGAGTCTGAATGCAATTACACCTTTGGCCGCTACACCTAGCTATGTCACTTAATGTCTCCAACCATTTGGTAAGCGGATCACATGGACCCCAACCTGGAAGTCTAACAAATCCTACTCGGCCAAGTCCACTGGTCAAGGTTTTCATACCTTTTTGCCATGTCATGGGCTGACCACCCCGACCTATCTTCCAATCACCACCGACCTCAGAGAACAGTGTATGCCGAGTAAGTCTATCGGTGGGCATGCGTAACATGTCCCAACCACCTTAATCTGTTTAGGTTCAGTACTTGATTCACAGACTGACTTCTGGTTCCCAACACCCTACGTCTAATCTCAGCATTGTTAATACGATGTTCCCACCGTACTTCGGCAATGCAACGGACACATCGGTGCTCGAACATCGGCAGTCTTCGCCTATCCTCTACCGTTAATGGTCATGTTCCTGAACCGTATGAAAGAACGGACCTAACCGCCGCATTATACGCTGAACCCTTAACAAACAGTCGGGTGTCACGCCGGTGCCACAGATGATGGAGTTTGGTAAAAGCCAAACGCGCCTTCCGTATGCGTGATGACATTTCATCCTATACCTGTCCTCTGGTGAAATGTAACTTCCCAGGCAACAAAATGTATCCACTTCAGCTAGAGCTTTCTCTGCCAAGAAAGAGGTTTGGTCTAGCGCCAGCCCAGTCCTGCAACATCATTTTACACTTTAAAGGTGCAAAACGCATCCCAAGCTCTGCTAGACGGTTGTATAGGCTATCCAAGAGGGCTTGCAATTTCACTCAGAAGAAAAATATCGTCCGCGTATTCCAGATCGGACAGTTTATTGCTTGAGGAAAGACCGATGCCACTATTCTCGCACGAGGATAGGGCTATCTCGAGAATCATTTCAATTACAAAATTGAAGAGGAAGGGTGAAAGAGGGCAACTCCGATAAACACCGCCTTCCGTGGTGAACTCGGGTGACAAATCACCGTAAGCATAAACTGGACTTTGGCTATTCATAAACATTGGAAAATAGGGACAAACTTCTCTGGCACATTCTTCAATGAGAGACAGCGCCGGAGGACTGTGCGGTTGGCTGAATCGAACGCCGCTTTCGGATCAAGGAAGACAGATCGTTGGCCTACGGAAGATTTGTCTGTGCTCTAAGGTTTGTCGAAGACTGAATATGTGGTCGATACAACCCCGATCGGATCCGAAACCGGATTGGTTCTCATGCGTACACATTTCGCGGGTGCTGGGTGGCCGGTGGAGAATAAGACCGGTGAGTAGTTTAGACGCAATACTCACCTCTATGGTTTTCACAAGAGGACCTGTCACCTTTCTTATAAATCGGCACAATCGCCGACTCACACCATTCCGTGGGAATTCACTCACTATCCCAGATTACTCGAAGGAGTTTTGTTAACTCGGAAATCAAAGTTTCGCCTCCATCCTTGAAAAAGATGGCAACAACCGATCCGGTCCTGCGGCTTTGTACCTTTTCAGGTAACCTATCTCCCGCATAATCTTCATCTCTGGTGGAGGAGTGATATCCACCTATATTGTTTCTCTGACAGGTATAGTTGGTAGATGCACTGTAGAAGTGGACCAACTGAATCGCCCCTTATAATGCTCCACCCAACGATCCAGACGATATCCCTGGGGATGAATCAGTGAGCCGTCGGTTTCCTTGATTAGCTCAGTTACACCGGGTTTCCGTGGGCCGGTGCCTCTAATGAAACGGAAAAGTTTGCGAGCATTGCCAATAAACGCAGCATTTTTCATTTCCCTACATTTCGCAACCCACCACTACTTCGCGTTCATTTCTCTGGCTCCTAGTCAGTCGATATCTCAGGGATTTACGCACTTCATTGAATGCAGCATCCGAGAGGACAGATCTGCGAGTATCCAGCAGAGCAACTGATTTCGAAGATATCCATCGTTTGTGAGACTGACTTGAACCAGAGTCCTGAGCGGCATTTGAAGCGTCCTTGATCTGTCCCCAGCGTTCATTTGGGATATTCATGGAGCCGGCTCATCCTCTAGTAGAAGATAGCCGCGTAAAAGTAAGAGTAAGGTAAATTCATCTGGGTCCTAGACATCGGACTGCATAGGTAATCGTGTAGACAGTTCCGTCTGGATATTGTATCGCTTGTTATCATCTGAAAGCAACTGCGTGGGACGGGCGGCATACACGTTGGTGCGACCGCGGACGAAACGTAAACAGAATCGAGCACGTACCAAAAAGTTATCTGAGTCCACAGGCGTAAACTCAAATGAACGACAATCTTAACTTGGTTCCCGCCAGCGGTGACCAATGACAATATGGTCAATCTGAGCCCAACGTTATGAAGACGAAGGAGGACGTCATGTCGGTTTATGCCGTTTCTTATGGCTGAAGTTCGTACCCGCCGGAAACAATCTGTGCTCGGAACGCAGCTGGATGAGACGATCACCACTGTCAGTGCGACCGGCTGGGATATCAAACGGGCTTCCGATGTGTCTTTCGGAATCGCCCAAACGACCAACTTGGGCATTGGAAGCCCCAGCAATGACCACCACGTCCGTTGGACGTGCGGCTTGGAGCAGTTGAGATAAATCCTGGTAGAATTCGTCTTTGGCCTCAGGAGAGCCACAGTCAGTTGGAGCATACACAGAAACGATAAACAGACATCGGCGCTTCAGTCTAGTGCTGTTGACATGCACAGAACCATTCAACCGAACTGCACACAGACGGCTGCTGACCGGAATCCAGTCGACCAGTGCACGCTCAGCCTTCACGCTCAGAGTGGTGCTAACGCCAGCCTGACCACGAGCACTAAACACCGAATCACCCGACACGCAAAGAGTGAAGCAAGAGATTGAGATTGTACTTGGGATACGAAAAGCGGTCACAGAAGTGGGGTCTTCTAAGCGTGTTTCGGAGACACAGCATATATCTATTTTAAAAGTGTCGGGAGTTTTAGTGAAAGCAGCCTGTTGCCCTATCTGACATAGTGTGCGGACGTTGAAGGCAGCCAGGTGAAGTAAACACTTAAGCTCAAGCAATGCATTCGATTTGTACTCGACTCCTGAACTACTGCCTTCATCACAGCCGCAATTACCCGTGGCGTTTTGCATCGATCTTAAATTAAAGAAGGGAAAATTGATAAGGCCGTTTACAGGAAAGATGCTGGAAGTTTCCGGCCAAATCGTACTATGCGGCTGCTTACACCGCAGAAGGGGTTTTTTCTTTGGGAAACCTAACCGTAGCCTTTGACTCAAAAGTCCCGCCCTAAAAGCAATGGGGCGGTAACTCAGTATGGGAACGTGATCGAGGAACTCGTGAAGGAACTTCTGGTCTGTCACGTAAGACCTGATTGTTGCACGCATTTTGTCTTGTCTTTGCTGGTGCTTTGTTATCGATCCGCCTTTCGGATTCAGTCCTCACTCCCATGCACCCAATGGAGCAAGCGGAACGTAAACGGAGCAGCATCCTTTGGGCTGGGGACTGTCCAGCTTAGGCGGGCGATAGCTGCCTAATGGAGTGCGACGACTTCTCCCACCGTTGAGAGAAACCCCAGGTACTCTACTTCTGCGTCCATCTGGTGGAGGTTTTTAGACCGGCAAGCTGTTTCTCCGTGTTTATTTGCTGGAGTGTCTTCTGCAGAGGCATAGTGATTAGAACCAGATGTTGCCCATCAACTGGTTCTGAGAATGGACTTCGTCTGGCCTCTGTCCATTGATCTGTCAGATATGATTTCATCTCCGGTTTAAGGAAGCTATCCTGCACAACTTTTTGGGCCATGGAGGCACGCAAGCCATCGCACCATGCTTAGGTGCAATCTCGTCGTGATTGATGTGCTAGGTGACTCTGGTAACGGATAAAAAGGTGGAATGCGTTTACAATAGTTTAACGTGTTCAAACAGTTTGGTTTTACCGGCGCACCGGCGTAGACTTGAATTTCTGTCTGACTGATGATGGTTGTTTTAACTCTATAATCTAAACAAAATTGTGCAATACTTGTTCCGTATCGGACTCAACGCATAGCGATCTGTGGGGCGACGTTGGCTCTCGTGTTCACTTATGAGTATCCAGTACACAACCTCCAGTGCCAGAAGTGCTGGTGTTACGTCTATATCGGCATTTATATTATCCCATTTCACTGGTTGTTCCTTTTTGGCTAGGATTGAAAGCCTTTGCGAGTTGTTAAAAAAACTGTTCTCTGCTGTTTCTTGCCACTGTTGGTGTTCGAGCACCGATGTGTCCGTTGCATTGCCGAAGTACGGTGGGAACATCGTATTAACAATGCTGAGATTAGACGTAGGGTGTTGGGAACCAGAAGTCAGTCTGTGAATCAAGTACTGAACCTAAACAGATTAAGGTGGTTGGGACATGTTACGCATGCCCACCGATAGACTTACTCGGCATACACTGTTCTCTGAGGTCGGTGGTGATTGGAAGATAGGTCGGGGTGGTCAGCCCATGACATGGCAAAAAGGTATGAAAACCTTGACCAGTGGACTTGGCCGAGTAGGATTTGTTAGACTTCCAGGTTGGGGTCCATGTGATCCGCTTACCAAATGGTTGGAGACATTAAGTGACATAGCTAGGTGTAGCGGCCAAAGGTGTAATTGCATTCAGACTCAGTCTTTGTCGTCTTGATTTCCGCTTGGTACTTTGATTTTTATAATATGATTCATCATACAGCTTCAACGCTCAGCTCACCATTGAAAACCATGGAAGCACTGTGCAGCTGTTTCATCCTTGTTGATTTTTCTGGACCTTTTCCACTTCATGCTTTTATCATTTTTGCGGTTTACTGGACGATGCTGGGAGGTAGCAACCAAAACCAGAGCACAGAAGTGCAAGGTTCACGATTGAATAAACTGAAACTGAAACTCTTACCAAATCGATCTGTCAAACCCGGAGTACCTAAAGATGATAACACTGAAATCTCTTGATGGAACGTCTTGTTGTTAATCATTTACCATTTCATGCCATTAGCGTTATAGGTGGACAGTTAGGGCATTCTTCGTTTGATTAGCTTCCATAGTATAACTGAAGAAAAACGAATCCAATTTTAGAAACAGAAAACAAACTTGCGTTCTTTACATCACATAGTCCACGTAGCTTGGCGCAGTTAAATCGGCGACCTTCCGATCATCCACAATTTGTCCTACTAACTGAGCCATTGCGGTATTGACTGTCGGACACAAATAACGACAGTGAATATCCAGTGATGCACAAACCACTCTTCCAGTAGGACACAGAATCTGTTTCGGTTTAAAATACTTTAAAAGCCTCGTTGGTTACTTCCCAGTTAGACGGGTGGAACGCTGCAGAAAGAGATCTAAGGGTGATATTGGTAAACTTGTAGAATTGGTTGATAACATGGAGAGTCAGAATGATCTAGGTAGTAAAAAACCCATCTTTTGCATCTCAAATTGGCTGCACATGACTGGATATCCACTGGCGTTTCGGACGTTAAAAATGCAAATGGACTGTCCATTATCTGGCTTCTGATGCCATCAGTAAATTCTATAAATCTAGTTATTCGGTTTGCTTCATTTTACCTCGAACTCGTGAGTGGTGAGACACAATACTCTGAGTCATTGATTCACTGGCAGTCAGACATTTTTTGACGACTCACAGATAAAATAAATAGATCGAGTCCCGAATAAGCGTTAAACTTAACACATCATTTGGTCATCGATATGCATTCTAGTTCAGAACAGTACGTCACAGGGTTAAAAGATTAGAAGTTATCGTAAACAATAATGCACGTTTCAATGATAAATTTCATTGACCCATCCTTTTTAATGCACGTTTTCGCATGAGTGCAGTGGAAGGAGTATACCCCGTAGTCTTGAAGGCCCACTGCACTATTAAGAATGGCCGGTAACCAGGCTACAGTGGATTACTGTCTACCACCAAAGTGACCGGCGGTTGTGGGAAACGAACCTCTGACCTCGGAGGTATTAAGCACACACTCTAAACCACTCAACCACCACTTGAAGGATAGGAGAGCAGAATTAGCGAATAGTTCTTGGTTTCAACTGTGTGTAAGCAAAGCAATCGGAAGGGATGTTTTCGTTAGTTCAAGTGGTTATCGTCAGAGCAAGCGGACAAACGACCCATTTTCATCCGTGGCATCAAACAACATAGTCTCCCTAGTCCTAGTTGACGGTGAGTAGGACAATTATTTTATTATTTTTACGAACAAGCACAGTCACCCATAGGTCACAGCATCCTAATTCAGCTCAGAAGTTTAACTATTCCGTAGAATACCGGTAAAATATCACGATCTATTCACCTCTAAGTAATGTCAATTATACATACTCATTTTGTAGAAAGCGTGGCGACAGTGCTATTTCAAAGATTTTTGCGATTCACGGTAGAAATGAACGACTTTTGAATGCCCAAAAACAAACGTACTCAATAAGATAATCACATTTCACATTTTTAACAAGTGGAACTCAAAATCTGTCTGTAGGAATTGCTCATTCCACTACCTTCTTTGATTGCGAAGCACAGACAGAATCTTTAGGTATCTCCTCAGTATACGCCCATACAAAACACTAATTTTGATTCTCATTTGCTTTTCCTGTTTATTTTTCTTGCCAGAAATATTCAAATACCACAATAGGCAGAAACTGCAAACAACTAAAAAACAATGAATGTTTTTTTCATTTTTAACGAGTGGGCAAAACGCTTTTAACTTATTGATAAATTATTATAACATGTGTATTGTGGTAGACATGTGAACTATGACTAGTGCATGGTTGTTTATTCATTACGTTGTAAAACTAGGTTTTAATGTAACTAACTGATTTAATATCTTCCACAGCAATCGAATCATGGCTCGTCAGATTTTCATACTGTGGGTTCTAAAATTGATCGTCCATCTGATTTTTGGGGAACATATTTGCTGGACTCCACCGAACAACACCATGGTATGCTGTCACGACGTTTTTTAAAGCATGCGTAAAACAATGATAGATTTTTTATCACAGCTCAAATCTGATGCTGGCAAGGTCAACTACGTTAAACGGTCTGAGAATCAAAGCATATTACACGGACTTATTTAAAAGTCTGAGTTCTTATAACGACCTTGTGGTAAGTCAACTATTTCGATAATGATTACCATGACACGATAATTTTTTACTGAGTGAGGATCGCAAATGTATTTTATATCGTTTTATCCAACAAAAAAAATAAAGATCACATTATCCTGAAAACATGTAACGGTGTATCGCTTGGAAATCTTGAGATGCGCAGAAGGCTCTACTGAAATGAGCATTTAACGTCAAACCGTAAGGCATCCTAAATCAAATGAAACTGTACCTCAGAATTTCATAGTATAAAGAGATTACTTTTAAAATAGAACTCATGTGGCGAATATTGGCGGTCAAACAGGATTTGAAATTTTGCTTTAAAGTTAATTGTCATGTTCCGAAGCGGTTTGTCTCTAAATAATGCATTTCTGTTCACAGACGAATGCGATAGAACCGGCTTTAGACTATTGGCGAAAAATGCTGCGCCCGAAAAATCCTCTCACAGAGAACTTCTACGCTAGCAGGTTTGTGACTATCATACTGGCCAACATTTTGGTATTGCAATCCAGATGAGGATAAATTGTTCCGAGATTTGGACAAAGCAGTTAACCTGAAGCTTATTCTCTGTCTTCATTTGTTTAAACTTCAGATTTTGTATCGATGGAGAATCTATACTTCAAACTGATGCAGACGGTATTCGCAGAAGCTATTGTGTGAAAGGTTGTCAAGAAAAGACTTACTGCTACACGCAAGAAATTCCCGATGACTTTCTAGATGTGAGTTCATCAGTCTGGTACTCAGCAATTATGAAGAAAAGGTTCGGATTCATTTCTGTTCTTTGCTTCAGACTCACCTAGCTTTATTGAGAGTTAAAAATCTTGCTATTGTTTTCAGTATTGACCGTTTTGTTCTATATCGTTTCAAGTATCCCTTCTTGAAAACTTTGAGTAAAGCCGATGTCGCAGTGCTACTTCTAAGCTAGACTCTGTCTGCTAGTAGCGGATCAAGAAATGGATGTCTTACTAATTGTAACTCTTCAGTTTATTCAGACTAGGTCAATTCTCAGTTCGGTGGCTGCATCACTTCTTTGATAAATGCTGTGCACGATTCATTTTAGCAAGTTGGGAAAATAGCTTTGCTTGGGAGGAAGTTTGTGAATATTGACTCGGAGGAAGAAGAATATTGACAAATAAAAGCAACATTTACGTTCAACGGAAAGCTTATAAATATTTGGTATTAGTGTGAGCAAATGAGCTGCTGTTTATATAGGAAGTTTTATAAAACTTCTCACAAGTGAGTTCAAAAATCGAATGAAATATCTTCTTGGTTTATGATCCAGTGACTTCTCCCATTCACAGTTATTCATTACTCCGTTTGATACTCCTGGAAAATGGCATATCCTTGAAGACAGATAATGACACAGTTATATTTGAAAATATTGATCTGATTTTCGTTATCTCACTGGAAACAACTTGAATCGTTAATGATGCAAGCATTTAAAAATGCATTAGGCGTTACGTTGTTGACAGAGTTTTCTAATCAAAGCGCAGTTGCGAGTTATTCCCAAAGTACAGTGACGAAAATGAATTTCCAGTCATTATCATTAGTAGATACTCGCACCGGTTCTCTTCTGGGTAGCTTCTAATTTTATGGTAACAAATGAATTGAATAGCTGACTTATTTGTTGCAGATACTATAGTACTTTGCAGTATTCAGGGTGAGTTTCCTGCCAAATAATCATTTGAAGCTGAAAGACCGATTGTCCTTTTCAAGAATTCTTCCATTGCCAAAAAACCATTACTCAATCGCCCATATAAAACGTGCATCAGTTCACCTCACAGATCTACAAACAGCTGTTCAAGTGAGCTGCCAAAGAACTTTAGTTCTGTGTTTTTGCGCCTGACTTTTATCATCTGACTGAAATTGCGAGTACTATTCACGCAGAATAGTTGTTTGCGTCTTTGTGTAAAATATTATTTAGTTACATCATCGTATGCTCTCATCAGTAATGCTGTTGAATGAATCCCTATAATAATTTCCAGTTGATCTCACTATTCTAATGTTTTAGCGTAAATGGTCGTATTATGACTTGCAAATCTTCACGTGTATTTTTCTATAACCCTAGTACTGTCGAGAAATGGTAAACGGACAGCCGAAATTAACAGGAACACGCGGTGCTGGGATGGCAGATACGGATTTTTTGGTCATCGTAGATGCTGTGAGCGTGACCGAATGTAGTACAGGACTGTTGGCTTTCGCAACCACTTGCCAAATCGACAATCAAATAAACAGGTAACTTCTCACTGATCCATTCTCATCTGTCCCAAAATAGTTGGACAAATTGGTTCTTTGATTTTTCCTACCTCATGTTATCCGGAAGAATAATAGGTGTTTTTGATAAGGCATTTTAACTATTATGATCCTTCACGATTCCCAAACTGAGAATAAAACGGCAGGAAATATAATCTCTTTAACGGGAAAACATTTCTTCCTCATCGAGAAATATAAAAATACAAATGAGAGGATGCGATAGATATTTGATTCTTGCCTGTTGGTTCTTTACGTTTCTGTTTCTTTTTTTACCAGTCAGGTCATCCTTATTGGAGATGATTCAAAGAAGAAGGCATTCTCTCATTGAACGTCCCAGTCTAAAAATGTGTAATTTATGAACTGCTTGAGAATCATTTATTTTTAACTATCGAATTTTTCCCATAAATTTTTCAAGTTACTTAGGAAATTATCACTATCTCTCTGAGGAGTGAAATGATTGGGATTCCTTTGTGCCATATACGTTTTTTGTTTAATTTCTTAGGCCAGTACTTGGATTTGTCAATGTTTGTCCCGAGTCATTGAAGTTGACTTATCCTGAAAAGGAAATAACCAAATACACGCTTCTTCATGAGCTTGCACATTCACTGGTAAGTAAATTGAAATTCATTAAATACTACAGCTTCAAATTAACGCTTCCCTAACCCATGAATATATGCCCAAAAGGGGATTATGACCTATGCATGATGTTTTATTTTTCGCGATTTCGTAGTGTGCAAACAGCTAGCAAACTATGGGTCGAAGAAAAAAATTCGGAGGAAGAACGTCTAGGGGATGATTGGTGAATCTTATTCTTGTCACGACCGTCTGCGAACATACAGAACAAGTTTTGTGTACTTTTGGTCGCTGAGGCTGATCTTGGGGGTTAGGTGCTATTTCTTTGCGGGGAAAAATAGATTATCGGTTATGAAATATTTTCTAAGGCACCGCCGATTTATAGGTACAACTAGATTAAATATTCATGTCAAAGATCCACGAAAAACCGTCATGAATGTATTTATGCGCACGAAGGCAATCTGAACTCTTTTCCTGTGGAATCGGTAAAGTAGACTGACAACTTGTGTAGAGTCAATTAATGAGAGCGAGAGGAAATGGAGGCTCATCTAATCGCAATTATGGAATACGGTGATCACTTATGGTACAAATCAGGAGAAATGGCGTCATCTGTTTTCATTTTTCATCACCCGAATAGGGCTTCAGTCCACTGTTGTACGCCTTCATGCGTGATGAAAACGGGAATCCGCGGACGAAAAGGGATCCTTCTACAGACCTTCCTGATCTTGGCCAGGATGCTTACAGTATTTTTATTCCGAGGTGAGTAAGAACCAGATACTCTCAAGGCGTTTCTAGTTTCTCTGCCGATTATCCTCACGACTGTATTCTCTTGGATATACAAATCACTGTCTGAGAGGTTTCTCGCGATCTTCTCACCAGCCACCTGTACCAACAACATTAGTTTTCCTGGTTTCATTAGGTAGTCATCTAAAATAAATTCCAATGGTGTTTAGGTCAACATCTTGAAAATATTGGACATATGACAATTTATCATTGGGGAAGAACAGTTCCTATGTGATGCGCTTAGTTGGTAAATCGTTCCAATTTTCGCGAATAAAAAAAGCTGTTAGAGAACGAGATTCATTTTAGGAATTTGTAATTGGAAAAACATAAGGCAATGAATGGCAAATGGTTAGTTGAGCGGATGAAAGTGGAGAAGAATATCAGTTGAAGGACGGGTTACATGAAAATGATAACAACTGCAGGATGAAGAGCATAAACCATGACAAATTCAGCTATACGGTTGACCGATTGTTGATTACAATTGTTTTTCGAGGACATTATTCTCCTGGGATATGAATGATCTTAGTAGCTCAGATGTCAAACACAAACGTGGCCTTTTCTAAAACGTGCATATCCAGTGAGTCTCAATAATTTGCATAGAACGTTTCATGGTCAATTTTTGCTCTTCAGAGCACTATCGAAAGTCTGACGAGAACGAACACAACAGTGAAGCCAGTCTGACTTGCCAATTCATCGTTATGGCTGTGCGAGCAAAGCCGGATAGCATATTTCGTTGATTTTTGAAGGCATGAAAGTCAAGATGCATCTTTTTACTTAATGAAAGTAAAATAGTATGTTATTCCGTGAAGTTGGTAGGAAAAGTAAATCAGTTCGATAAACTGACTGTGGAACACCAATACAATGAAAAAGTTCAAAAATTGGAACATTTCTCCATTCCTATTCAACTTCGTCATGGACGAAATAATAGAGAATACGTCGCAAAATCTTCCGTATGTGGGCGTCGAACTAGGAAATAGCAGAAAGCTGTGTGACCTAGGTTACGCGGACGACGTTGCCTGCTTGTTCGAATCCACGGAACATGCTCAACCTGCGCTAGATAGACTCTCAAGAGCTGTAGTTCTATTCGGCATGCGCTCTGCATCTTCAAGGTGTAAAGCGATGTTACAAGACTAGACGTCAACTTTTCCGAGCTTGATGCTCGATGGGGAAATGCTAGCAATTGTCGACCGCTTCACTTACCTCAACAGCAGCTTGACGATGGATGGGAGTACAGTAGTAGAGGTGAGCACGCGTATATCCAAGGCTGGAGCGGCGTACGCTGGACTGAAGCACTTTTGGTGACGATCTGATATTTCAATGAAGTTGAAAGGTCCTGTACCGCGATACATTCAGTTTTGTTGTATGGCTGTGAGACTTGGGATCTGCGTGCGGAAAATATTTGCTACCTTGAGGTTTTTGACCACCGATGTTTGTGTAGTATCGCTAAGATTGGGCGGAATAGCTGAGTGAGCAATACTGAGGTCAGAAATCGAGTATTGGGTACTATTTCAGAGAACGTTCTGTCACAGAATATCCAGCTTAGTAGACTTCGTGGGTTAGGGCACGTGTTACGTGTGGTGAATACACGTCTACTCTACCGTGTCCTGTTTTCTGTTACTCCTAGGGAGTGGAAGAAACCACGTGGAGGTCAAAAGATGACGTGGCAGCGAGGAATGAGAAAATGTGCAGCGAACTTCGTGGTTGGGGTCTAAAAGATCCCTCAACCAGTTGACTGTGGACACTGAAAAATGTGGCAGCGAACCGTGAACAGTGGCAATTGTGTTGTCCCTTTCTGTCGAATAATTGATCAGTGTGTGTTTGTATAGTTAGACTGTGTATTCCGTGTGTTGAACACAAGAATGTTCTTTCCTCTTCCTACCCGTGTAGGCCCACTCCCTGACCATCTTCTATAATCATTCTTTCTATTTCCACGTGCAACATGGTGAAAAAGGCGGTGGTCAGTGGGGCTTGCCCGGCTGTTTAACGCTGTACGATGATGATGATGATTTCTGAAAAGATATCTAATCTAGGAATTAGACTGGATGAAAATCAAACTAGGTCTTCATGTGCTTTACTGAAATCATCAGATAGTTTCACAAGTTAAAAATGTATACGCGAACGATTAGAGTATACGAAAGGAATTCGTCTCGCAATGTTTGTCTTCTGAAGTGTTTATACTAGAGTTGCTTTACACATACTAGAAGTACAGCTGGATATTCTACGGCGTCTAGGTATTTTTTTAGAATAACCGTTATAGTGGAATAAACATAAAATAACCAGAAGGAAAACAAGCATCATCAACATTAGGCTCACCATATAATGCAATGGCAGCACTGTACAGCTGTTATTATCCTTATTAGGAATTATCATCAGTGCACATCCAGCAAGCTCCTACATGAGAATCGATCGATGTGTGGGCAACAGATTGCAAAATTTCTATTTATTCTACTACTTAGGTTCAACAAATCGTTAAGACCTTATCCGGATAGCCTGGTTGTTAGGTGTTCGATTCGATCTTTCGCCTCAGGTTTTACTCACAGTGGGATCTCGGTGAATATGCCCCGCTGATGACTCAACAGAAATAAAATAGCTTCACAGTGTTTCCATGGTTTTCACCGATGATTTCAGTACTGATACTGTATGATGAATCATAGTATGCATAAATATCTCCAGTCACTTATATTATTTATTATTTCAATGAAGAATAATCCATTTACGAATTTCTATCGAGACAGGAGTCATTCAAGAAATGAAAAAGCCATAAGAAGGCTATTCTCAGTTAACAGTGTGAAAGTTTGAGGGAGTAAGTGGCCTATATTTGCATACAAAAACCACTGTGTAGGCAGTATCAACAGTGATCAGAAATTTCTGTTCCAGATAAGACGATACAGCACCATTTCAATCTTTACGTAGCTATGATTGAATGCTATCCGAACACTTTCATCTGAAACTTAGGGACAGCGTCAGACTTGTCATCGACTTGGATGACTCAAAATCCGTCGACAATTTTGCAACCGGAAACCCAACATCTGATCTGCAAAAACTATTGACCGAGTACGAATTCATAGACCATGGAAACGGGCTAGATTACTTTATCAGGACAGCATTCCCAAACTCGATCACTCACGGTTCACCAGTCTGCTAATGTCAAAGTTTAGCCTTCTAAATCCAGTAGCCTGTTCAATCAGACGGACGTTCAGGTTATCTTGAGAAACACCATCCATCAAACCGGTTTTAGCAACTTTATGAAGGTCAGTTTGATCAATCATAGTGGTAACAGCTTCTGAACACTAGGTTCCAAAAAGCAACCTCCACCAATTTATTTCACAACTTTCAACTATGCGTGGCGTGAGCACATACAGCTCGATCACCCCGGTAGTTTTGATCGAAAGAGTTGATCCACATTTCTAATTGAAGCAGAGTCCTTAAAATCAGTCTTAGTCGACTGAATTAACGTTTTACAGTAGTACAGCAATTACGCTAGTCATAATAAAGTACATCCTACTTCACGTGCCCCTTTCCACCCATCTGTAATGCACTGACTAGAATGATACTAAAATCGCAAGTCATTTGTGAACTTTTATTTACGACCTCCCCGCTCAGCTCGTGTGTTTGTTCCGACCGATGTTGTATTTCCCAATGGACTGTCCTGGCGCGGAACCAGTTCAGGCAACCAGCAGCCATGCACATTGGGTACGGTGGCTTTGTGTACTGTCTCTTAGAGGCAATCTCATAAGGAAATAGTGAGACAGAAATCAGTGTGTAAGGAGTAAGAGGAGAACTAAGAAAAAATGGTATCAAGTCGATGAACACAGATTGTGGATGCAGGAGCGCCACTGATCGCGACACCTAGCCATATCCTCCAATGTACTTAATCATAGAGTGGGTAAGTCTCTTGCACCCAACCCATGTCTAACACGCTCTATCACTGAGACTGAGACGAATTCCCGTGAGAAATGCAATTTTTCAGACCGTAAAAGAAATGAGATTAATTAAAATTTTCGGCGACAATGAATTCACAACCAATTCAACGTGGCCCCATGGCGGCCTAGTGGTATTTATTACACGAAACGCCATTGAACCCGCCCTGTTTTTCTACGATTCCTTTGGAAGATTACGAAGTTTCTCATGCTGAGGTATCAAATAACTATTGTACTAACTTTTTTAGCTACATACTTGCACATGAGTGCAGTGGCAGGAATACGTACCCCATAGTCACGAAGACCCACGGCACTATTAGGGATAACCGGCAACCAGAGCCTGAGATTTGGAGTACAGAACCACGTAAGATTCCAATAGGTCAGGTGCGGTAACAATCTGGACAACAGGAATTACTGTCTACCACCAGAGTAACCGCTGATAGCGGAGATTTGAACCTAGAACCTCCGAGTTGCTGAGCAAACGCTCTGAACCATTCGACCGCCACCGGATTTAAAGAGTTACAAAAAGAATTCAATTTATTCCGGAGAATGAGTCTCTCAGGGTGCAAACTGTTATTAAATCCACTCCTGACCGAATCGTAAAGTCAATCAGATGATTACAATATACAATGATATTTTTCACTTATGCCTCATTTTCAATACCCAGGGATGCTCAGTCATATGTTACTGAACCGTTTTCACGTCAGAGTTGGTTCGTGAACAGACTATGCATTTCCGTTGGAAGTAGGGACCTCTCATTTGTCAGCACAGAAGAACGGCGCGAGGCCCAAGGTTATGTGAGCTGGGACGAGGAAATAGACTCAGTGGTAAGCACGCGCTAGAACTCCAAGAGAACTTTGGGATCGACAATAGTTATTCGTATTTTTTCAAAGAGCGAAATCATTACTTGGCGGAGAAAAACTCGCATTTCGAATAAAAATATCTGCATAGACTATGAAGAGACTCTTCGAACCAACTTACATGTAGGTCAAAGTTGCAGAGGTCCTTGCAACTTAATGCAAGCGTTCGGCATCTACAAACATTCCTTGAGTCTGCACCACAACCGTAGTACAGAAGCATGGGGTCAGTACCTCGGATAGCTGTACACCACGACAAGAGGAGTGGGCGGGGAATCACGCCCTCTGGAATGTTGAATGGGAAGAAATATTTACTAATGAAAAACATCAAATCGGGTCACTCCAAGTTGTTTGGTTAGAAAAAAGTCGCAGAAAAACAGGTTGGGTGTGAAGTCTTTGTGTGTACACATTTCTGACCATTATGTTCGAAGTAGTTAGTTCGAACCTCACCACCACCGGTCAAATTGGATCGCAAACAGCACGTTGTCGTTTTCCTGGTCTTTATCGTGCTCAGCCTGCTAGAACTTTGTACGAGTATCCGCACTCCGAATCTCCGTGCCTTATGTTTGCCTATTCTCCTTTATAATCCGGTAGTCTCCTCTTATTATTTTCATGCAAAATCAGAACTAACAAACGCATATGACGCAAATATCGCCGAATTACTTGAATCAGAGAGAATTTTTTTTTGATCTATTAGATCAGCAGTGCTGTAACCATCTTATTTAGTGAACTGTACCGTTTTCAGTTGATCCCAATTTTGCTGTATTTTCTGACTCACGTGATTAAAATTTTCTCAGGTTCGCTTTTATCTAACTTGGAATTACAGATGAAACTCAATAGTTTTTCCCGAATCATTTTCTGTATTTCCATCCACAAATTCCATAGTATGAATGTCATATTTAAACCTTACTTTCTAGCACATCTTTGGTCAAAACAACAGCCAAATATCAATAGGTGATGAAAAATATCCCAGAACCATGTAATAGGTGTGTTAAAATGAGTGGCTGCTTGCAATTATTTTTCACGAAATTCACCGGTTATGAAGAAATAAGCTGATCGCATGCTAATCACTTTCACTGGTAACGGATTGGAGGACACGGTTGTACTCGATAGAGCATCTTGCTAAGACCGCAAAACAAAAACGTTTGTAGAAACTTGATTCTCAAACCTGACTACTGTCTTAATTGATAATTTGGCTAACGTCTTCTCGCTGACCGAAAAAAAACCTGTCAACTGGTTTGGATAGAAACCGGTGAAATTTTAACTGATGGTTTACTTCCCTCTGCTACCGGGACGTCGGTTTATGATGAATAAATATACGGTAATAACTCGAAGTGTGGTGAAAAGATATCAAAATCTCACCTAACGAATTTGAAGGACTTCCTGCACAGGCACCGTGATCATGTTATCGCATTCGATTAACGCCCAGTTGTCTTTTGTGACTGAAGGTGTAAGTTCCTGAATCAGATCTCACTCACTCCCGTTCAATTGATGTTCCAACTTTGTCAGCCAGAAATACTTTTTCGGGTTCTGAGTGAGAAGCCATCCTGAAGCTTGAGCAGCTGCGGAGTATTGCTTGCCCTGAAACCTCCAGCACCCATTCGGAAAAAATCATCGTAAATTCGCTCCTCGTAATTGGAACTTGTCAAGTGTAATGGCAGTTCAGATGGCAGGTCTTTCGTGTTACTATTACTTCGGAATCCGAACAATAGTTGAAAGAATTCTTAGGTCGAATTTTTCACTTCATTTCAATGGTTCTGAAGTTCTCTCACCGTGTTATGTATGGCGACAGTCTGTCCTAGCTGATTCTTAAAATTATGAAGTAGAAATATTTTCTGATTCCGAAACGTACGTACAAAACCCCACCTCAGCGGTCCCATTGTGCTCCGATAGGGAAACGTAACTGTCGTTCTTCCTTCATCGCGTGGAGGAGGATACGATTTATAGAGCCTGCTGTCAAGCTAGTGTTCGAAACACCCTAGACCCATAGCAAGGTTCAACTACGCTAACTCGCTTAACACACGTTGTTCAACTGAATGTTCACTACCAAGCGCTGTTGCCATTTGACTGTTGTTCTTGGACGCTCCTCTCACACGCTCTCGCAAATACACAATAACCAGTTTCTCTCCCGATCTCTTCTTTCTCACGTGTCCTGTAAAGTACCGTTTTGGTTCACCTGTTTTCTCAAAATACCTGACACCAACTTCGTTCTCATTGAGTCCATTCATTGGAATTCATTGTTAGAAGCGTTCTTCAATAAGATTTCCCCATTTAGGATGTTTATAATTAAGATGATACTCAAAATGGTGTTATCCTTGTTTGAGAATGACGGCATCTATCTTTCTTCATACCCGAATAATGTCTGACCTAATGCACGAACTATCTTTGATTTGCAAGTCATTCTCAATAACAATGTGAAGGTTTCCAGGGCATCGCTTGCATGCAAAAGATGAAGAATGCTGCTGGGTTGGATTGGCCAAACACCAGACTTTACTATTGCTGAGGGAGTTGTTCAAAGTAGATGACGACTACGTCTTATCCCATATTCAACTATCGGGTGAATTGCATCGTTTTATACAGAAGGCATGCGTAGCTTCTGCTGAACTCATCTATCTGTTGCATCAAAGTAACATCAAGGCACAAGGATATTCTTCTGCAACCAGGTCACCTTACGAAACAATTCGGAAACCTAGATGTAAGGAGTATAAAGCTAGCAGACTATTAGATTTTGGTGATTGATACTCTTGAAATATTTCTCGAATTCGGTGGTAAAACTTTATCACCTTATAATGACTATAGGTCAGTCTCTGGTTCAAGCAAGAATGTGCTGCGCATAGTCACAGATAGACCCGCTTAGTTCTTACGTTGCTTTCTGAGGATGACAGCATTTGGAATAAAGGTCGAGGTAGTCCGTTCGCGACCAGGTTCAAACGCTTCCAAACCTTTAGCCATGGGCTTGATTGTGCCAGATGTTTTGGGCCTACAGGTTGTGGTCTATGGGATCCACCTATCCAGTGGTTGATGATCTTGGATGAGAGACCACGTGTTGCTATCAGCTGAATAATTGCATTGGAACTCTTATGCTTTACGTGGTTTTCACTCTTGTCCTTCTGAGTTGTATCTTTTCGCTCTTTATCTTCCGGTCTCTGTCGCGTCCAAATGGATTGTATTTGAGGTAGCAGCCAAAATCAATGTATGCAAGTGCTTTGTGTTGAATCACTAGTCCTAGGAAGAAGACGGCTCTGCTTTCGAACCTTCTCGTTATATTAGTAGGCCATAGGTAGTTCATGTAAGATGCCTGGCGATCGTATCCGAATCCTTTCACATAACGTATTAGTCCTAACGTTTTTCATGGTCAGCTCTTCTAACTGGCCAGTTTGGTTACAATGCCGATTGACTAATTTGTTTCCATTCGACTAAAGCAACTGCTGGTAACTGATTGGTCGATTTAGTCGTGTTTTGTCGTAAACTGATTAGATCATTGATCCGCTTCGCTGACTCTAGCCTTGCCCTCGATTCTGGACATGCGATGAAGTACTCTGTCGTTCGAACTAGGCCATCCGTAGACGGCTTGTCAACCGATATCCTCACACTAGGTTCTTTTTTCTTTCTTTTACGTGACTATCTCCTGCTAGAGGATAAGTCGGTTCCATGGAAATCAAGAAAATTAATCATGGACATTTTCCGGAATATAGTACGAGGCGGTTTCTCCAGCACCATCCGGGACTGTTGTACTACTCGGTTGCCCAGTCCGCAGTAGGGAGCAAGTTAACGGTACCCCATCCGTTCTTTTTATTCTAGGGTGTACCTCTGGCCTTTGCACAACCAACTGCAGCCTGCAAGGCAGCAAGGTTGTGCCAGATGAGCCGGTGGCCTGTTGTGCGGCCCATTCGTCTCTTCCGGGATACCGATTTGAGTAGGTTGGATAGTTTTCCTTTGTAGCCATTGGATATCGTCCGCCCACTAAGGAGTGTGCTTTCGCATGCCAAACACTGTCTCGCCGAGGTTTTTAGACCTTGATTACTCTCAACCTGGCTTAGCCCGTGTGTCGAGCGGTTTGCCGGAGTGTAGCCACTGATGCATGCTTCAGCTTCGTGTAGCCACAGGTGAGAGCTGTGTAAATGATGGAGACCAAAGAGATGGATGATGCCCAAAGGGACACAACAGTCTACCACCTCAGAGGTGCTACTCCTGTCAGACGCCCTATACACCCTCCACTCACATTAGGTTAGCTAGTAACAATATTGAATATGAATAAAACCGGATTATATCTGAAATTAAAAATGGTTTTCCGTGGTGTGTGCTGCTGTTGACTCTGAAGGTGATTTATTCGCTGCAGTCGACTTGTCATATCCTGTGAAGCAGTAAACACTCAAACATGTATTGGACTCAATCGTCTTGTAACCGTGCATACCCAATTTGAATGATTGTTCATCTATCAGGTCATCTAAGTCAATAGCATGTTTTCACACACTTCATTCTTCCGTCAACCATAGATAAGAATTTTGTAAAATCGGGGCACATGTGATGACCTCACTAAGACTGATATTTTAGTGATCATTGGTCTGGAAGGCCTGAATGCCCGGTACATTTGCTGCTTCACTCCACTTTTTGATCACTGTCCATGTCAATCAGCAGTCTGTTCTAAGCTATCTCAGATCAGCTGGTCAGATTAAACAATGAAAAGTCAGGTGTTGCACTTCTGCAGGACGACTCATCTCGCAGGAATCGATCTCCATGCGAATGACATTCATACAGGTGTGAACTTACTGAAGTATGACAGTCGTATCATCACCTGCAGCGTTGACTGAAAACAAGCTATTGAGAACCAGCCCAATACTCACACAACTAACCTTTGGCACACAATCGTGCACACTGGGTTGTGTCCTGGTTGTTACACAAATACTTATGCACAGAGCTAACTGACTACCCATAATAAGAGTAAAACAGTTGGGTTAATTTCTGTCGATGAAGTTCGCATCGCTTTGTGTATCATCTTATAAATAACCCATAGTTTCCTACTCCCTAGATTGTTTTATTAATAATGTAAGATTTGAAAAACGGTTTCCAGTGGAATTTGAGGCCGAAGTGCTCTTCACTTCTTCCGTGTAACATTTTCTCCAGCAATTCCACCGTGGATACGATCACACGAACGTGGGTGTCCGCCGTCACTCAGAGTACCCGGACAGTCAAGATCTTGAAAACACCGAACGTCTTGGTAAGTAATTATGTCTTGGCCAAATCTTTGTTATTTGTACCGTGAGAACTGGTTTTTTTATTTCGGTAGAGCAAGAAGAACAATGTGAACAGAACTGATTTTGGTCATCCATTTTGCTTGCTCTCAATCGACTGTCACCGCACAGTATATACAATTGCATGTAGTTCACAGTAATATGGAAAAGTTATCGTCTGAGTAACTAAGGATGACCACAATATAGTAATCACGGAAGATAGAATCAGTTTAAAAAGAATAATTCAGTGTGTGGGTGGAGGTAATCAAACACACGAACGAACACCGAGAGCTACTAACAACCAAGATACGTAAACCATGTCAATGCAACGGCATACATAAGGGATATATTCAAGGAAGCGAGTATTAGGGATTAGCATGCAGACCTTTTTGTAGCAGATTCATCCGGAGATCGGATGTGAATGGACTCTCACATACTCAATGTGTTAGCTTTCCGTCCGTCTGGTGCCTGCCTTTTAGTGGTGAGTGGGTTAACTGCTGGACTGAGTGCATTTACAAATGGGTTGTGGAGACGAATTCCGTACAGCTACGATGCGGCTTCTCACTGACCTGAACAACCAACCTCGAACGCTGTATACGGGCTGAAAACTTTAGTTACACCCACTGTTTGGTTAGTCTCAGCTAGGTGTGAAACGGTTTTGGTAGTTATTGACTTAACTGACTCAGTCCCTAACCACGCTTAGTGGTGCTGAAGCATGCGTTCAAACAGGTGTCTGGTCATGCCGCCGATATACGTTGTTCCACAGGAACAACTAAAGGGATACATGGAATGAGACTGCTGAATCAGACGGGTTGTAAGTATCCGTAAACGCGCCACTGACTTACGTGTGCACAAAACACGTGGTCGAGCTCCGTGTCTTATTGACGGTGCCTGTCAATAATCTACACATGACATCTACCCATATACCACCTTTAAATGACAGAGATATGTTCACTGGCTTTCCATCCGAAAGCTTATACATTGAGTGTTTGGTAATCTGTTTATATCCAGTTTCCGGATAAGCTTGTGCTACTAATACCTGTTAGGAATTCGTAATAAAGACCTTCCTTGGAAAACAAGCCACTGCCAGTCGAGCATGCCAGGCCGGATCGACTACCCAGAAATCGACACAAATTGGATCGGTACTCAATAGTTCAGGCTACCCGGCGTCCAGTCAGCCCGTCAAAGCAAATATCTGACTGGACAGCTGAGTTCGAGAATGTTCTATTCGCGCTCTAAATGCTCTTACTGTCCGTTGTAAATAGACCGCCGTTTTTGGTGCTTTATGTTGACATCTTTTGATTGTCATTGCGGGCTGAACCGATAGGAAATGTGATCGGGGGTCAGTTACGCAGGCTACCCTTTGAGATCATTGAAAAGGACTCGCGAGTCGAAGCACTACCTAACACTGTCCTCCTTGAATGTATCCTTTGTGTATTTGTGGTGTCCTGTCAGGATTAGGAAAAGTTGAGAACAAGCTTATTCGCCAACTCACAAACCAACCAAAGGGAGGTGGTAAGAACGAAGGTATGGTAAAATCACAGATCACTACTGTTTTGAATAAAACGTTTAACTTTCTTCCGAAGAAGCAATTTTATCGAGATTATTCGGCATTCTGACAGCAAAACGGAATCCTGTCCTTCCAACATACCTTAAATCAAACGCACACTAAAGTAGGAAATGCAGTCGGAGTTTGTATAAAAATGTGATCGATATTAAATTAGTGCGACTAGCACAACGACGATTCTCTTGAAGCATCTTCAAATTGGCTGCACTGAAATGGCTCTTGATCGTTGCAGCTAGTGGACGACCTATTCTAGTGGTTTATTGTATGATTCATCGCCTTCGAAAGGCAGACGGATAAAACTATCTTTTGTTCTTCGCGAACAAATACCTTGGGGTATGATTCAGAGAACAATTGAACTTTTGAATAAATGTCAGTGGTTAATCATCAATTATGTGTAATCTTTTTATGTTTGAATTGGGCAAATCAAAAAGTGATGTTGAAGCAGAAATAGTTTGGTTCGAATATGACATAGAGTTGGTCAAATAGATTTTGTGAAATTCAGTTATTGAACAGAAGTATTCAAGGTGCCACAGATCTTTACACTGTTCAAGCTTGTGAATACTAGGTGGTTCTGCGTAGGATATATGGAATAGTCAATTTTTTAAGCACCGTAAAGCGTGCTTCTTGTGCAACCGAAATGTGACTGTGTCATTCGCATTTACTGCGTTCTAGTTAAAAGTGTAGGAAGCAATAGTATCGGTATTTGAAATTCTGAAGAAACCTTCAGGCTTATTCTGCTGTAAGTTTGTGGTGTCACGAATAGTAATATTCTTTGTTACGAGAGTTTTTACTGCCTAGATGCAATTGTTATGCAGCTGAATTACTGCTTCCGCGTTCGCTGCCAATCAGTGGGACTTTTTTGAGCTTTCTTTGTGAGTGATGCCAAAGTGCGGTGGTGTAACGCCACAACATCTTTTCTCATTTTCGTCAGAGAATGAAGTATAGTTTTCACAGTGGTCTTTTTGTGAAGAAGTCTTGCTACTTTTGCGAGAGAGAGAGAGAGAGAGAGAGAGAGATGTACTAAAACCAGAAGACAGCTGAGTGAATTTCATCTTATTCACGATCTAGTTCAAGAAGAGCTTCCCCAGTCAGTAGTAATATATGGTTACCAACTAATCAATATATATATATATATATATATATATATATATATATATATATATATATATATATTCTCATTGTTATTTGTCAAAATTTCCACAAAGTTCAGTTTGGACGAGAAAATGAGATGAAGCCAATGTCATGTGCATATTTTGCTCTGATGCAATTCCCTAATGACTTTTCTTGCGAAGAGAGAGGACTTAGTCTTGAATACAAGAACTGCTTTTTTCCACATTGCTTGTCCGCGTGACCATGGAAATAATGTAATTCCAGTTACAGTGAAGGCTTGATAATGGTTGGTTATCCCCGGGAAAACGGTCTGATTGGCCGGCTTCCTACTCCATTATAATCTTTCTGTCCGGATCTGTTTTATCCTTCAACGTTGATAAAATGACCAACAAGGAGTTTCCTTCTCGTAGCTCGGGTGCAGATGACGTCACCCATGGTCGATGAAGAAATGTTTTCAGTTCACTTATCCAATTCGATGGACAGTGCAACACAAACTGTTCACTCTATTTGACAGGTGAATGTCCGACCTTTCTGCAAAGCGTGTTATGTCGTGTAAAATTCAAATTGAATCTTATCGGTCAGGTCCGAGCGTCGTGAAGATCTTCGAAGTCTAAAAGATTTTGCACACTCCGCTATTGTTGCCCTCGTTAAGTAAACACCTTGCAAGCTGTCTATGTGAAGTGTTTCGACCCAATATATGTGAAAATGTGCTAGTGCGTTGAGTCATTCCAAAGTATAAAGTGGTGTTTGTAATTGACGAGTGTAAACCGTCGCCTTCACTTGTATTACAGTTCTTGAACAGGAAATAAAATTTTGTTTCAGGCTGCCGCTCGTGAGCATTTCGCGTGTTCTACACTTGAGGGTGTAGAACTAGAAAATCAAGGTGGAGCTGGTACTTCTAGTGCCCATTTTGAAAAACACATAGTTCAAGTGAGTTATTTACCCCCGGTGGTTCTGTTGTCACAATTGACCTCAAACGTCTGACATAATCTGAGTAGGCTAATGCTATTTTATAACGAAGTGCTTCAAACAATAGTTTTTGTAGTCTTTTATCTTCGTCTATCAACGTCTGTTTTTAAGTTACTTTTCTTTGTGGTTTCGGCAATTTGGAACAAACGGTAAAGATGGGTTACTGAAAAATTCATGTGAAGATTCATAGGTGACAAGGCAACACAATTTATCCCACACGTATTATCTCATGATTCTGGAATATGCTTCCTAATATATTTGGTACTGTAACACGATAACGAACGCGCCCACGACACAACGAAAACGACGACAACGACAACGGCGGCGACACGGACACAGACTAGTAGGGCCGGCGGATGTGATGGATGCAGCGCTCTTCCGTAGGGGTAGCACGTACACGATCTGCCAAGACGTAGAAAAAATGAAAACCCGATGGGCCGAAGCCCAGTGTATAAGCAGGTACCAACACTTACATCAGAGAATGGTAATGGCGGTCTCTGTCAATGCGTTACGGTACTACGGGAGAATTTTTGTTTGTCTCAGATGCTCGTGGATTTCATTACTGCGGGTTTTTATGGGATTCGTTGCACATGGGTGGTCGTTCAGTAGTATTCTGTTTCCAACTGGGTGCAGTACTGCACACGATCTGATCGATAGAAATTTTTTTTTACCCCATTCATGACTTTGAGGTAACATTGTTTATCAGAGTAGTCAACTACCTACGTGACCCGGACGTAGACGTCGAGCCAAGTAACCGTGACCACACATGCTGAGAAGTTCTGACCTCGTGCGGTTTGGGTACACTCGCCTGGCTTCGCAGTTGAATGTTAAACGGGCACCACTGAACAATTGAGAGAGACCAACAGACGGTTGCCAGGTTCTAAGAACATGTAATACCATAATCAGGTTTTTATGGTTGATGGCTCCAACCTCACTGCCCTTCACTGTCTAAGAAGCGCGTCAAAAGTATCCAGATTTTAACTTGTTGGTAATAACCGTGTGTATCTTACCCCAAACTATGCACCGGTAATATGGTATCGCTGTTGCCTCCGCACAACCCGATGGTGTTAGTGTAGACACATCTGTGGATTCATAAATATTACTGAAGTAGCCTTACCGTTTCAAACTTTCATGAGTTTAAGACTAGAATCATCTGACTCTATTGATTACCCTCGACCCAGTGAGTTTTTGGGCTCTAATAGTAACAAATGGAACCACGGAATATCTGTAAGACTGTCATCCAATTGAAACTCTTCCATACTGGACAATACTGTTTTGCAAAACATCTCTCCGGATCTCAGTATCTCGTGAATTAAGTTTTTCCTCGTGTTTAACTTACTCCTCTTGGAGAGAGCCAGTGCGTGAGGCACAAGGGCTTCATGTCTACCCGGTGTCAAAAAGATACCTTCATGATTGATTCGAAAACTGTTTGGATCTTCTCAAGTATCGCTGAGTGTTACCCGTCGTTCAGCAATAATTATAACCCACATAGTATTTAGTTGAATATTTGGAAGCCTAGCTTGAATAAATCCAACTGTGAGAGACAGCACGACTAACATTTGTCATGAGTATTTTGTTTCAAGCTTTTATAGGTTTCCCATGGTAACTAACTTCTGAATAAGAACTTTATGAATCGTGTGGTAATTGTCTGATGATTCTGTGGTAGTTTCTCGGCCAGTGATTTCTCTAAATCGCTAGATTCCTTTCTAGAGCAAATGATCAACAGGGTAATGTTTCTACAAGAATTAAACGTTAACTAGCGATAATGATATGTATTCTTTTCCGTTAACATTCTCAACGGATGAGTGAGCTTCATGCATGCTTACTATTTGCCTGTTTTCACAAGGGGATAAACAGAACAATTTAAACAGTGACAACTATAATTATTTGTAGTAACAAAGTTACTAATTGATTGTTATTCAATGTTCAATATATTTTGCCTTTCCTGTTCATTTCACTCATGCTAGGATGAACTGATGGCCGGTTCGATTGGGAAAAGCCTGTTTGTATCGAATCTTACATTGTCGTACTTTCAGGATACCGGGTAAATTCCTGCAAAGCTGGGAAAAAAACGTTTCCATAAATTTCCCCGAATTCCTTTTCCGCATCATCAGCAGTGCCACATTTTCAGACCCAGTTAGGTTTGTGACACCATTTACCAACTTAACATTGATTAGGCCTACTCTGAAGCAGGTGAGAGGATGTTTGACAATCTTCTTGCAGCCGCATTTATGATTCGCATATTGTTGCGATATGGTTGTTATATTTGGCATACTTGCCTGTCCGTGTGTGTGTGTGTATGTATGTGTGTGAACATCTTACAGTACTCCTAATTCGCATGGTCTGAACATGTGTTGGTAACAGTGACTTGAGTTTCTGAACGAACAAATTTTGTTTCTTGGATCATACCTGCTTTGCTCAGCTTACTTTATTCAGCGTCTTAGGCTAGTAAGACAGTCAACACTCGGATGCGGAGTACGGATACAACTGTCGATTCGCCGCGGATTCGAGAAAAGCAATCAAACAAAAGTCACGAGCCAGAGAGACTTCTGTGGAGAAAATGAACAACAAAAGATTGTAGAGGCCAAACGTTCGCGGTGAATGCACGGGAACCATTGTCATGTTGGCTGTCCATCGTGAAACAACTTGATTCAGCATGATATTAGAAATAAAGTTGGTGTTGTATGCAAGAAACCGATGTGATATTGCTACATTTTTTTCATGTCGATAACTGTTAGAACTGTAGATTTCATTTGCTCAATGTTTTAGCCTCTATTTCAGTAAAGTAGATTTGGTTTCGTGGGTTATGCGAGCAGTGCCTACTTCATGAAAATAGTTACGTTAGGTCTTTCGCAATTAGGTTCACTAATTTACGTAAGGATTTATCGTGCAGTATCCACGCTAAATTCGCCCTCTGGAAGCTGTCACACAGTCGGATCCCAAAATGCTTGCGAATAACGCACGATTACCATCAGACTATAAGATGAGGCTCTGGGCAGGTTGCCCCGAGTCAAATAGACCCTGATGTATCTCCCTTGCGTCGTTGGTATTGTTGAACGTTAACAGTCCGGCACTTACACAGCGATCGACACCCACGATGAACGTCTTCGCTGTGGGCGCCTGACTGCGATGAAGGTATTACAATCCACGTATATGTTGCTTGATCAGTTTGAATAGTCAGAACGATTTGAATTGTTTGCCAAATAATGCAACATGATTAGCTTGTTGAACGAAATCCAAAGCCGGCACACCTGACCTGGTTTCGTTTCCTGTCAGGTTTCACAAAAGTACATCATCTAATTAAATCACATATAATATCAGACCGAACAAAAACATGATTCACTTCAGAGTTACCTACAGTCTTCACATACAAGCTGTTTCTAAATTACTGTGGTTAAACTGTCCTTTACCATCCATTAATCGAGAAGCCGTGTCCATCGTTTTTGTGTTTTGGCGTTTAGTCCTACTTCGATACACACCGAACGTTTATACTATAACCGATTGCTTAAAATAAAGATCAACCGACAATTGTCTTCTGGTTAGTGAATGTAACGACGATCTTTCATCAATAATTTCGCAGGTGGTACGACGTGGACCGTACTCTAGCAGACAACTGGCAATGGGGAAAAGGTCTCGGGTGCGATTTTGTAAAAAAAAGTTGTTACGAATACTGGAAACTCAAAGAATCCGCGTATGTCCACCGTTTCTTATACACAATGATCAAGGCTGCTATGCCCATTTAAAAACAATGACTTCATTTCTGTTTTTATTGTTGTAACGAATTCCTACGTGGCACAGATCAGGACTTCACTGTATTGACGTAGGAGACATCTGTTCAGCTCTCGTAATCAGTGGCGCCCTTCGATATAAGACATTTAGTTCTCACATTCACCTTAGCTCTTACTTGATACTTTTAGGTCAGGCATGATGTTTTAGCGATGAATTTGATAAAGTCAGTTATTTGTTACACCAATGCACACACATTCAAAGTGCACTCTTCCCGAAGGTCACACAGGTCATATTGATAACCGTGTTGTTTGAAACTCAAGCCATTAACCCTCAGTTCGCAAACGCACTCTTCCCTAACGTTTTTGATCAACACGTAAAAATACATTCTTCAAAAAGATCACACAAAAGCGCATCCACGACAGTGGTGGTCCCTTCATACCTGAGTCGCTGAGTCCCAAAACCAAAAAGTTTATTTGTTTTCGTGAAGGGCGCTCTATAACGGTGATTAGTATAACATGGTTCATCATGTTGAATCAACGCTGAACTCCCCGCTGGAAATGATGGAAGAACTGTGGAGTTGTTTCATCCCCACTAGAAATCATCAGCAGTGCTCATCTACCGAGCCCCCACTGGGACTCGAACCCGGGATAATTGTGCGTTTATAGCGAGATGCCTTCGTTGTATCTGGGATCCTGAGAAATCGTCCATTATTAGAGTCGATCTTTGTGCGCGTAACGGGTTGCTACCGTTCGAGGTCAGTGACGTGAGGGCGCTATTTTATGTAGTTTATATTCAACAAACCAATAAGCACCAGCCCGGATAGCTGATGGTTTCTAACAAGGTCAAAGTAGCTATGCAGTGCCTCCATGGTTTGCAAAAGCGAGTTAAACATTGATACCGCACGATAATTCATGTTATGCTAATCCTAGCTCCTACTACTAATATTATATTAGGAAAATCATAGGGTGTACTGGAGTTGCTCGCGCACAAAGCTATGCTGCAGTAGCAGTGGGACAAATAAATTCATGAGTACGGGTTTACATGTTCCATACCTTGTTTCAATTATTAGATAAAGTCAAATGATGAATTAGTGATCATGTGTTCAGCATCTTGACAACCAATTTGCATCGGGCGTTGCACGTCAATGGTTTCTGGATAAGTGGTTGACACCACAAGTATAATACTACATGATGGTTACAGCATTGGGACATACAATAAACTTTATGTTTCAATAAACCGAAGACTATTGCCGTCGTGCTGTGGGGGTATTCGTTTAGGTGATACTTATACTGTGAAGACCATTTCATGCAGATAACACATTGATAAGGTTTACCGTCGTTATTTCCCTACCAAACTTATGAAGGCCACAACGAAGAAGAATTTATCTCAAGATTAGAGGAAACTAACCGATTTTGCGTAATGTCCCTGTTCTTAAAAAATTGTGATACAATGTACATTTTTTCGCCCAGTAATATTTTGTTTTTTTTTGCATAACTTGAACTGTGCACAACGGGTTGCCTTGTCCACATAAACCTGTAATCCACCATGAAGCATCTCGACTTAGGAGTAATTTCAACTCCTCTTGTTCCACTTCCGTTCCGCTCCTCATCTCAGTGGATTGTCAATTGAGCCTTGGTGCAAAAAAGTGTATTCCAAAGACACATATTGTCTGTCTTATGACAATGCCTACGGAAGTTGTGATTTGGTGAAATACTCGACAGCTTTGCCGTTTGAGTACCAGTACTTCACTAGCTTACCCGGGATCTCGTCATCTGCTGTACCTAACTACGGCAGCTCAAACATTCTGGGTGACTTTTGTCCCTCTCTAATGGTAAGCTTCATTGCCCACTATGTTGTCCCAGTTCTTTCGTTCATTCGTTGTCGTTTCCCTTGAACACAAAAACTGACAAAGTTCGTTTCAGTAAATCATCAGACTTGTTAGGGTGTTTCCAGGATACACTAGTGCGGTGATTTTCTCATGTTTTAAATTTGTTTAGGCTTGTTTTCTCTGAACCTTGCCCTAGATTGCAATTGTCTCACCACCAATAGGTATAACTTCAGTACAAAAAAGCGACCGCTTTACTCGTTCGTATCGACAGAATCTTGTCTTTGCAAAGCTAGAAAGTTAAAGAAAAATCCCCATAATCAACGGAAGTAGTTCATCTTGACTAGTTACACGCCCGTGAAATCACAGAAGTGACATATTGAATCGAGTGCCATCCAGATACTTCGGACGGCTGTAATAGTCCAATATATCGAGGATCAGAAATTATCAAAATAACTGATTCCACGATGATTGGAAAGCTAGAGACATTTGTATTAGTGGGACAATTTTTCTACATAAACGAAATGTGATGAGAAGTATAGGGAAATGAAAATGATCGGGAGGGTTACTCAATCGTTTTATCCACTTCCAGAATCTATAGCTGTTGACAAGGGAGGGCGAAATGCGAGTGTTTTCCAGGTGTTCAAATGCCAGATAGTGTAATGGATGGCAAGTACCTGACCGGAACGGTCACGTTTTAAAGCCCGGTTACTTTCCTTGAGATAGAACAGACTAACATAAAACCGCAACTCACCTTATCCCCTTATCATAAAAGGGAATAAGTTCATTTTTAATTTTCGTAAACTCCTGAATATATTCCAGAAACATGATGAATAACTGTAATCTCAATTTAGGCAGATGGGTGATGTGTTCAGTCATGAAACGGACGTGTGAGTCACTGTACTACCCTTAATCCATGAGTGTTATGAATGTTGTCGAAATAGTTAGAAGATGAAGGTTGGAAGGTTTTGAGTTGTCAAGACCCGTAACATGAACTCCATAAACGTCGTGCGGCCACGAATTAAAACGTCAAAAGCAACCATGATCAAGGAAGATTTAGCACTCCTGAGCAGATTTAACTACTCAAATTTTGCTTCCACAGTTCCTCCGGTTACCATTTGAACTGAGCCGCGGCACTCCAGTAGATATGAATCACGAGAGTCCCTTCGATAGGCTCCAGTTCAGTTCAGTTATTTCAAACATCACCCTCGCACTACTGCGCTCTGGTGTTGGTTCCAGCCTCACAGCATCGGCGAGTCAACGGCAAAATGAATAGAAGCATAAGGTAAAAAGAGAGCCGAAAACAAAATAAGGAGCGGAAACCACGACGATGAAGAAAAAGCTCGAACGGAACTACGCCACTGGCCGCGACATCTAGCCATACCATTTCTTATCTCTAACCATCTAGTTCTTGGATCTCGTCAAGCCCAACCTGGAAGTCTCACGCGTGCCTTTTACCATACCATGGACTTACCACCTCAGCCTACCTTCTGACCCCGACCTGTCTTGGAGAGAACCATATGCCGAGGAATTCTGTCTGTGGGCATGCGTAACACATGTTTCAGCCAAATTAACCAGTTTAGGTTCAGCAGTTGTTGGAACTTTCCCTTCAAGCACATCACTGTTACTGCAAGCTGCGCCGAAGCATGGATTAATCTATCTATTGGAAGTGGGGTCACAATCTGGTGTAAAGGAAGTGATTATCAGTGTATAAAGTCATAGCAGTTAATTAGAACAATTCTGATGTCGACACTATCTTGGAGAGTAGTACCATAGAATTATAATGGGACCATTTTATTCTTAAGGTATTAGGGTCCATTTAAGTTGATCACGAATGCGGAGTGGGTTCTCGTGAAAAATGGATTTGAGCTTTCGAGTAGCTCTGACCGAAATCTGAAAGCAGTACTGTACACCAACCTGCGCATTTTTTCCAAAATGCCCATTTACTGCGGGCCCTTGTCCCACCAGCCATTACAAGTAAAACATAGATCTTATTCACTTTACGTGTTACGCACAAATGACACGTGCTACATAAGTGTCCTGACTACCGGAGTCAAATCTCGAACTGCTGAGAGACGTGGATTATTCGTGGACGAGTAGGTCATGCATCTGACGAAACCCAATGACAGTGCGACGATCCTTCACGATCAACAAAGTGCAGCAAAGTATCTTGGTTTTGAACAAAGAAAACATGAATCTGCAGTTTTGATTCGCACAAGACGAATCTTCATACCAGACTTAGGGGAGGTAGGACAAAAATCCAGCTGGTGCAAATCGCAACATGTCAAAAACGGAGTGATCGAGCGTCCTCGGCATTAGTGGTCACCTGATTATTTGTTCGCACTTTAAAGAGACTGAGCCCTGGTTTTAAATCGTATTTAGCTGCATATAGCTGTATTGAATTCGCAACACTCTCGGACAATGAAATCTTACCCTAGCAGCATTGATTCAGTTTTCGGTGAACTGTTCTGGTCCAATGGTTGGAATAGAAAAAGTAGGTTTCTTAAAACATTTGAAGCAAATTGCCTTAGGTAGTTTAGGGACTATTGCTCCAACGGTGCAAATTAGGTTTAGTTCGGAAATGTAGGTCGTCCGAGTTTCAGTGGGTGCATCTTTCTAGTTTTTGCGTAGTATCACCTTCATTGGGACTGATTCAATCATTATCCGTAAGTGGAGTGGTTAATCCATATGCAGTTATCCGAATTGCCAAGACATTTAACTAATATGTGTAATGCTTTATTTTAGCCTTCCGCTGGCTTAAGAATTATACTGTGGCTGATGTTTTCTCAACATTAAATACAGAAATGCAAATGGCTCGCCCAATCAATAAAATAATGAGCAACACTGTTATCGGAGGTTTCGTTATGCTTTGAATTGTTCAACATATTTCCAACAAATTTAGTGATCTCCTTCCGGAGGAATATCATGAATAGAGTAGGAAGCTGAGGTAGACGCCGATAGTTCATTCCAGACACGGAACTTCAAGCTGCTTGGTCATCAGAAACTAATGGTTACATTATATCAAACAGTTCTTTCATCCTCGAAATAATCGCACTGCACTTCTCTAGTTGGGAGGGTTAAGTTTATGGCTGTATGACCAAAAATGGTAGTTAAAAGCAAAAATGTAATCAGTAAATGTCCGAGAGTCGTCCAAATTCGCTGGAAGAAAGAAACCAGGCAGCGTGCATGAGTGTCACACCGGACCACTCAATGGATCCGCATCCGTGTACCACATATTGGCTCATGCCTAACACACAACTGGCCGAACGTGGACATTTCACGGAATTGCGTGAAAACCCATCAGCCAAGTCACTCGATGCCATACCGACCCAATCACCCAGACAGGGACGCAATCCAACTGGGTGCACGTGTTTCTGGGTTGTTCCATTTGCTTGATGCTTCTTTTGCAGGCTGTACTGACGCGTTTTAGTTTTCGTTAGGGGGATGATGACAAGAAGAGATGTAAGTAGAGATCGTGTACGTGAAGAACGGTAGATAGAACAAGCAGGTTATCACAATTAATCACCTAGATTCCGTAAGGATTCATCAATAAAACGGCTGTGGTTGATAACGGTGGGATTTAAAGGTCAATTACAAATCAAAAGACTAGTTTTGTTTTTGGTCAGACTGAAAAATCTGCGACCTGGCCTGTACACTAGGACTGATAGTGATTCAATCTTTCATAAGATGAGGCCACTTATGGGCTGATTAAAAGTACGTCGTTTCTTCATACTAAGTATATTTAAAGTACTTGCATCTAAAACTACGATTTTCTGCTTGATTAGCCGTCAACTTTGAATGGAAGTATCACGAAAGATAAATTGTTCGTTCGAATGAACACTTTGTTCAAGGTTTTCTGGAATAGAGCAGCAATCAAAACGAACAGTAATCTGATGTAGATACCAAGATCGTAGACAATAGATTGCATTATAATAAGTGTGATATTTTTGTTCATTCAAAGCGATCGTATTTCTCAGTTTTTGATGTGTGACGTGTTTGAATGAGATAGTTTGAAACTCATGTAATGGAAAATCCACTTGCATTTTTAACATCGAAAAATCTGACGCCGCAAGCTGGAATCGGACCGGCGACCTTCCGCATACCTGGCAGATGCTCTACTAGCTGAGCTATCGCGGTCCGGACAGTCGGCTGTGAATAACGCAAGTGAATAATCGGTGATGCGCGAACCATTATTCCAATGATACACAGTAGCTATCCTGGTTTTAATGATTGGGCTAGCCTCGTCGGTCACTCCCCAATGGGACGAACAGCACACAGATGAACGTGATCCATTGGACATTGAAATATATTCACAGAATGTATTGCTGGCACGAGGAGCCTGAATCTCATGTAATGGAAACTCCACTTGCATTAAAACCAGGATAGTTACTGTGTATTATTGGAATAATAGTTCGCGCATCACCGATTATTCACTTGCGTTATTCACAGCCGACTGTCCGGACCGCGATAGCTCAGCTAGTAGAGCATCTGCCAGGTATGCCGAAGGTCGCCGGTTCGATTCCGGCTCGCGGCGTCAGGCTTTTCGATGTGAAAAATTCAAGTGGATTTTCCATTACATGAGATTCGGGCTCCTCGTGCCAAGAATAGTTTGAAACATCTACGATTGCATGCAGAGATCTACCCACACTCTGGAGATTATAGCACTTTCTCTGACGATTTTTGAAACTTTACTGAACAGTTTTGGGGTATGTATCTGTATTGTCGCCACATTTGATGTGATGCACAAATCCCGGAGTCGTTAACTGACTGAAAGTCTGATAAGTGGCCGCGAACAGTTGTGGGTTGCAAAATGTACGGAACTGGAGAAGGCTGTGGCTAACGGTAGTCTTCGCATTCCATCACAACGAAGTGGCTTGCGTGCCTCTATAACCCAAAGAGCTATACAGGACGACTTCCTTAAGCTGGAGATACTATCATGCCTGACGGGTCAATGGGTAGAGGCCAGACAAAGTCCAGTCTCCTGGTCCTCCAGGTTGAGGGTTGATCTGAAGAAGAATAAATAATCCAAGCAAATGGGCCTTCACTCAGCCTCCCCGCTGCCTTGCGGACAGGTTCTTGTTAGAACTAAAGGCTTTGGTTGAGAACCCTAATCGTTCTCCTGCTTTGCGGCTGGATGCCCTGCCCACAACCGTCCAACATCTCCCATGAACTGCACGAATAGAAAGAACTCCATACTGCATCGGTCGTCGCGCAGGATAATCAGGACCGCACTGCCCATTGCATCGAGTGGGGTAGGTAGTGATAGTTGGGCTACTGCTCAGAGTTCCCTCTCTTTTATTCAACCTTTGTCTTCTGTCCCGAACCATTTCTCTTTGCCCTCTTTATCCACCCATGATACTCCCACTGATTACACGGCCGATACTCGCAACGGTTCACTGTCAAATAGTGTTGTTGATAATCTTCAATCTCATAACTCACATTTTCTTAAGCCTCGTCAGCCTCTGAATCTCGGCTCTTTTAACGTGCGTAATTTAATGCAGGCCGGTCAGCAGGTGTGTCTAGCGCTCACAATAGATTATCTGAAGATTGATGTCTGCTGCGTAAGTGAAACGCGCATCCAGGATTCGAGCAGTGTAATTCAACTAACTTCTGGTATCTCATCGAGGTATTTTCTGCGCACTTCAAGAGACGGAGTAGCTAGAGCTGCAGGTCAACGTGGTGTGGGAATGGCATTAAGTGACATGGCTGAGACTGCCCTTTCAGACTGGATCCCGGTTAATAGTCGTTTATGTGCCGTAAGACTCGAGGGGTCAGTTGGTGTTCGAAAAGATAGCTGTGTTAAGCGCAATCTGTTTGCAGTCTCGGTATGCGCTCCAACAGACTGCAGCTCTGACATGCAGAAGGATGAGTTCTATGACGAACTCACCACTCGTTCGCAGGAGCAAAGGCTGTGACATTGTGATGATTTTAATGCACAAGTTGACAAATTTAGTGCGTCAGAAGCTTGTTTAGATGGGTGCTGGGCTTTCCCGCTCAGCGCACAGATAACGGGGATAGGCATCTATAGTTTTGTGCAGACGATTGGTTATTCTTGTCTGGTACAAGTTTCAGATTCAGCTCGCGTCGCACGGTGACATGGCCCTCCAGTGCTACAGATACTCTGAGCCAGGTCAGTCATATCGCAGTAGGCTACTGATGGCGCAGTTCTGTTCAGAACTATAGATCTTACTAGATTACGTACGTGGAGTCGGACCATACATTAGTTTTATTGCGCTTTGCACTCCAACTCTGTGGTCATCGACGCAAACCCGGTTAGCTGTGCAACGTTTGTATGATCCAGAAATCCGCACCCATTCTGAGCAGAAATTAGCACATGAGCTAGGATCTTTGACGAACAGCAATGTAGAGGAGCATTGGGCCCATATCCAGCAGGCAATGCACGTGGCAGCAGGTTTCGCCTGTGGTCCTAGATCCGATGTTTACCAAAGACACTGGACTTCTCAAGAGTCAATCAGCCTAATTGAGCAAAAACGTCAGCTCTTGACCTGTAAGAAGATGAATAAGATACAGAGAAATCTACAGAAGCGAGTTACGAAAAGCCTTAAGAAGGAACGCAAAAATTGGTGGGTCAATGTAGCCGAAGAAATGGAAATAGCAGCCTCTTCAGGAAACAGTCAAAGACTGTTCAGACTTATTCGTGACACCGGTGGACGGCGAACCCCGGTTAGTGAGACGATATGTGGTAGAAATGGAGAGCCTATTCATGGCAAAGAGTAAAGGCTGGGCTGTTGGGCCGAATACTTCAAGGGGCAGTTCAAGTGACCGCGCGCTAATGTAGTTACTCCTGTGTCAACAACTGCGATTCCTTGGGGAGTATCACTTGAGCTCCCATCGGAAGTAGAAGTGGAATCGTGCATTCGATTACTAAAGCGGGGGAAAGCTGTTGGTCCTGACGAACTCCCTCCAGTTCTTTTCAAAATGGGTGGTGGTGCGGTAATGAAGTCACTTACCACCTTGATCCGTGACATTTGGTAGGAGGAACGTACTGCGTAATTACGGGATGAGTCATTGATTGTACCCATCTTCAAGAAAGGAATACACAATGACTGTAGTGATCATCGTGGGATTAGCTCAATTCCGATAGTAACCAAGATATTAGCCTCGACTTTGCTGGGTCGTCTGACACCGGCTCGCGAGAGTAACGCTCGCGAAGAACAGGCCGAATTCCACCCAGGTCGAGAATGTATCGACCAGATTTTTACTCTTCGTGAAATACTTGAGGCGTGTCGCGCACACCGTCGATCAACAATAATGGTTTTCCTCGACTTGAAGGATGTCTCTGATTCAGTTGACCGGACGGCGCTATTCAGTGCTCTTCACCAATTAGGTATGCCCCAGAAGTTCGTTAATCTACTGAGGTCATTATACTCTCATACTTCTGGCCTCGTAAAGGTTTATAGTGAACTATGTAGTCTACTCGAAACAACCATCGATGTTCGACGAGGATACCCCATTTCTTCGTTTTTGTTTAACTTCGTTATGCACGACATAATGGAGGATGCCTTGCAAAACCTTCAGGATGTAGACATTAAATTAGGAAATAGTGAGAAGTTGTGTGATCTAGATTACGCGGACGACTTTGTGTGCTTGTTTGAATGCACTGAACGCGCACAACGTGCAGTAGATAAGCTCGCAAGAGCTGTAGCTCCATTCGGCATGCGCTTTGCACTGTCAAATTGGAAAGTGATGTTGCAAGACTGGACGTCAACGGTCCCGAGCTCGATGCTCAATGAAGAGGAACTAACGATTGTTAACCGCTTTAGTTACCTCGGCATCCGCTTGACGACGGATTTGCAGCACGGTAGTAGAGGTGAGCTTGCGTATATCCAAGGCTTGAGGGGCGTACGCTGGACTGAAGCACTTTTGGCGGCGACCCGATATTTCACTGAAGTTGAAAGGTCCTGTGTACTGTACCGCACTGCGTTCAGTTTTGTTGTGTAGTTGCTAGACTTGGAGTCTGCGTGCGGAAAATATTCATCTAGGGGTTTTCGATCACCGATGTCTGCTTATTATTATGAAGATTAGATGGAATGACCAAGTAAGCAATGCTGAGGTCGGAAATCGAGTATTTGGTACTAATTCAGAGAATGTTCTATCACAGCGTATCCAGATTGATAGACTTATTTGGTTGGGGCACGTGTTGCATAAGGCAAACACACGCCTACTCCACCGTTAACTATTCTCCGTTCCTCCTAGGAGGTGGAAGAAACCACGTGGAGGTCAAAAGATGACGTGGCAACGGGGGGTGAGAAAATGTACACCGAACTGAAGAAAAGTAGGTGACTCACGTCTTCTTGGTTGGGGTCCAAAAGATCCGTCTACCAGTTGGCTGGAGACACTGAAAGATGTGGCAGCGAACCGTGAACAGTGGCAATTGTGTTGTCTCTTTCTGTCGAATAATTGATCAGTGTGTGTTTGTATAGTTAGACTGTGTATTCCGTGTGTTGGCTATTAGGGCATTCTTTCCTTTTCCCGCCCATGTAGGCCCACTCCCTGACCATCTTCTATAATCATTCTTTCTATTTCCACGTGCAACATGGTGAAAAAGGCGGTGGTCAGTGGGGCTTGCCCGGCTGTTTAATGCTGTGCAACGATGATGGTGAATATTCGCAATGTTCTCCGTTGAACATGAGGTACCGGCCCACTGAAGCCATGTGTAAGTGGGGTAATCAAAGGATCCGTTGACTCATCGAGTCACTGTCAGGAAAATCATCTGGAATTTAAAATGGAGCATTCTAGGTAGCAGTTTAATTGGCTCACCTCGATAGTGAATCTTCCAGTAACAATCGCAAGAGAAACGATCCAGGTGGACCTCATAAATGGAGGTTATCCGAGATATAGTTTGTGAAAAAGTACATAGCTACTGGATCGGATGGTTTCTCACCGTCCAGTTTCGTGGATGGAGGCGAATTTTTGGTGTTGGAGTTAACACAGCTTTTCAGGATAATCTTGAAAAGTGAACAGACTTTTTTGCAATTGTATGAATTGGTGGTTGAACCGATTCAAAAGAACGGTGACAGGTCCTCTTGTGAAAACCACAAAGGACTTGGCTCGATCAGTGTCGCATCTGAAATTCTGGTCGAATATCGGATGAAGTATTTTCACGAACACGAAAAACGCGTTTGATTTGTGCCAATTTAAATCGCCTGTGACGTCCGTTTGTCTATCACGGTCGCTTTTAAACTGCGGCAGTAGGCTCACTCCTCCTTTACGGATCAGAAATATGACCGTTAAGGGTACAAGATACATGAGGATTGTTCGTGTTTGAGGATCAGTGTCTCCGTAGTATTGCTCGAAGTTGGTAAGAACACTGTATCAGCAGTGCTGAAACTTGGCGCAGTGTCGGGAACCTGTGTTTAGTCACTGGAAAAAGCACTGAATCTAAACAGGTTAATGTGGCCGGGACATGCATAACGCATATCGATGGTTTCCCGCATGCCAGTCGATCCCGACTGAAGGCGAGTATAACGAAGTACTACTCGCAACGAGACGTGCACTTAAAGCGAGTTTTCGTAGGGACCGCAAAATCCGGTGATTTCAGCGTGCACTGGAGATGAAACGCGCTGCAGCCGTGGAAAATTCCCACAATCTGTTCCGTCTTATTCAAGCCGCCTGTAGGAAGCCACTAGGTATGAGCAAAACAAAGTATGATGCTGACGGTTCACCAATTCACAATTAGCAGCGGCGTCTCGAAGTCTGGGCGAAGCGCAACTGCAGACGCAGTTTATTTGGCCATCGATGGCAGCCTCCAACAGCCCTTCTAGCACACGTCCAGCGGTCCGTTTCGACAGGTTCACCTAAGGAGGCTGAGATCCGAAAGGAAATCCAAGTCTTAGGACGTCATAGCGCCGGGCTCCGATGGCCTTTCCCGAGCCCTTTTTAAATATGGTGGAATACAGCTAGTTACTCTCGAAGGTCTGGAATTCAGATCATATCTCCACCTTTTCGGGGAATCGATTGTAGTCCCCATCTTTAAGAAAGGCTCGCTCAATGACTTTGCTAGCCATAGGGGTGTAAGCCTTATCCCAATAGCGTCGAAGCTTCTTACGTCTGTCACACCTCGCAGGTTCTACCACACATGTGGAGAGCAGACTCTGGAGGGACAGGCTGGGTTACGCTCCGTTCCTTGATATATCGATCAAATATTCGCCCTCCGATAGCTGCCAGTGCACCGTCGCGCCTTCCAAAGACCAACGATCACCGTGTTCCCGGATATTCACGTGGCCTTCGACTCTGTCGATAGGACTGCACTGTGGAACTGTTTATTAAGACATGGAGTATCTGAGAAGAAAATGTTAATCCCCAAAGAATCCTATCGTCACACCTCAGGTCGGGTTAGGACCTATGGCCAGCTTTCGTCCCCTTTTGTCGCCTTCAGTGTAATACGACAAGGTTGCCCTGTGTCTCCATTTTTCTCCAACTTTGCCATATAGGATGTTCTACGGAATGCTTTTTCTGGTCTTCCAAACGGTGGAATTGAACTCCTACCAGGGAAAAGAGTTCCGACTTGGAATATGCTGTTGATATCACCATGCTGAGTGATAATCCGGAGGCGGCTCAACACACTCCGAACCGCTCGGCAATTGATGTATCTAGATATGGTATACACTTTGAGCCTTCCAAATGCAAAGTACTTTTCCCAAGTTTTCAGGACCCTATGCCTACACTCACCCTTTGTGTTGATCAGCTAGAGTTGGTTAATAGTGTAAGTACCTCAGGAACTTGATTGCACCTTAAGGTGGTTTTGGGGAGGAGATTAGCTCACGAAGAACGAAGGCTAAAACAGCCTTCGCAAACCTGCGACACCTATTGTGTCGCCGTGACATCTGGCTATTTCTTTAGAGGCAGATGTACGTCACCGCAGCTCGTAGTGTTTTACTCTACATTGTGAGACCTGGCCAATTCACGCTGAGAATTTTCGGCGTCTTTGTGTTCGACAACCGATGTCTACTAAGCCTTGCTCGCGTCTGGTAGGAATATCGAGTGAGTAGTGACGAAGTGCGCCGTCGTACGTTGGGCACGGATAGCCACCTTCCGACTGAAATGATTACTCCACATCGCCCTGGTGAATCAAACATGTTTTACGAATGCCTGTCCATCGTCTACCTTACCGTGCTCGTAGATGTGTGAAGAAGTTAGCATCAGCATTGGCTTCTGTAAGTGCTTCCCGCCGCCCTAGTTTTGGCCCAAGAGATGAGGATTTGTCATCGATTAAAGACGCTGAGGGGCGTAGCCCAGAATGATTCAGTGACACGAATGCTGTGTGGTCAGTCTGTTGAATTCTCTTGTCTCACAAAACAAAAATACCATTCAAACAAAACGACAAAAATCTTCAAGCAGTGTATGGTGAAAAGCAACAAAGCCACAAAATATCACGTCTTTCACTAACTACTTCATAGTCTCTGTTGTTTTCCTCTCCCATCATTATATATATATATATATATATATATATATATATATATATATATATATATATATATATATATATATATATATATATATATATATATATATATATATATATATATATATATATAGGTGGTGATTAGAAGTTAGGTTTAGGCGGTCAGTCCGTGACATGGCAAAATGTATAGAAATCCTAACCACAGAACGTGACCGAGTACGACGCGGTGAGCTCCCGTATTGTTTTACGAGATCCACCCACTGGATGGCATCATACTTAAATTGGCATAGCTACGTGCCGAGGTCTGAATGATCTTATGTAACTTTATTTTATATCCGCTTGCTTCTTACGCTTCTCTTCTTCATCTTGAATACATGCATGGGATTACCACTCCAAATCAGGAGACATAACTGCGTGACCCGTAGTTGAAAAAGCTGAACTGGTCATCGCCACTCAGTCATCCATTGTGACTAATTGAACCATTTCAAACTGTTTTGCGTTATCTACTAATAAGGTAATGTTGACCGGAACCTGTTTCCCATGTTTTTTAAACTTAAATAAAATTCATTCTGTTTGTTTTTTGCATCTCAGCCGAGTTTTGGAACCGGTTCATCACCGTCATCTTATTGCCGACATGTAGAGAACGAGGCCCTTAAGGGTCAGTTCTCTTCAACTCCGGATTCAGTTCTGTGGCGCACAGATCTATTTTTGCTAATCTCGTGCACAGCTGCTGACAGTTTAGTTTGATCAAGCTAGAATAGTGCCAGTTTATTACGTTAACTCCGCTTTCATTAAACGGTTATGAATAAATTCTCTGCTTGGTGTGGGTGCCCCGTTTGCTATTTCTTTATTAACACATTGTTTATCATTTGTATTGGTCAGTTTGTTATCTTTTACAACACGTGTATCGCTCTAGAGAGCACGCAATGTTATCTGTCTTATTTATTTTATTTATGAAAGGCAACTAATGCCACAAAGAATACCCACGATGCACGTTGCTAGTCCAATTCATTTGGTGAATTGACGCTGACCCCACCTGTCAGCGAGAACCCCGTAAGATTTGGTATTGCAAAGCACCGGTTGCGCTGTGATAACCTCTGTGTAGATGTGCGTGTATGCGCGTGCGTGCGTACGGGTTCACCAGTAGTCTGACATATTTTCCCCCTGCAATAAATAAAAGTTCAGAAACGTGGTGTACGATTAAACTCCTGGTGTTTTGACCCCAATTTGGCTAAGTTGTTCGGTAATTAGTGCATACATAGTAGTTAACCTCTTTGTTACATATTTTTAAGAAAGTGAACTTTTACGCACTTTGTTGTGTTCACACGGCTTCTTTAATAAAATAGTCTATATGAGAAATAGTCTGAATCAAGAATAAAAAACATTCATCAGAGCAGCGGTCAAACTGCTGCACAAATTTGTAATCTTCAATCCGAATGAGATTTGCTATCTAGTTTTATAAATTTTTAATTAAAAGAAAACTGCAAATGCTATGAGACAATTTAGAAACTCTGAAAAAAAACGTATTAGTCATTTGAAACAAGTAACACTCGCTTCAAAACTGTGGAAGCAACATATTTTTGTACCATATATTATTTTTCACGTGGAAACGGCTCAGCTTTGTTACGACAACATTTTGATTGTAAAATATCTGCCATCTAGAAATGCAGTGCTGTAGGCAAGGATAACTATTTCCAGTTCTCTGTGGTCTTTGAAGATATTTTATTTTTTTCGATGCTACAATAAATGATTAACCATTTTTAAGAAGTCATGAAGCCATCTGACTTGGAGAACAAAATCCATCTATAAGTTACATTCACGTGGCCTCAGAAGACTACGAAATTCAGTAGGATGTCAACGATGTTCTTCAACGCTTTTGTGCTGTCCTAATTCCTGAAAGCGACTAAGGTCTGAGCTATTGCAGATCATTAGGTTACTCTTGGTATTTCATTTGAATCTTCTTCTAACATATCTTTAGTAGGATCTTCCCTAGTGCGGATGCTTCCTGAAGGTCTATTAGCTTGTCAATCCCTTTGGCAGATGCCCCCACGCATTTATCATTCTCCTGCACTAGACATTATGTAGATTTTAATTGCCGAAAACACACATAACCGCTTGCCGCATGCTTTTTCTTTTATTTCTAGGCACTAATTACGAACTGGAATCTTACGGAATGGACAGTACTTGCTTTAATCATGATCCTAACGCTCCGTGGAATATCTACCAATGCACTTCATATTTAACACGACCCGCGGTGGAAGCCACATGTCACAAGGTATCTATCAATCCACGTAATCGCAATACGCCTGTAGAATAATCTCATGCTTGGTCACCCAGCAAGAAAACGGAAGCGTATTCGGTGACACTCTATAACTCTTCAATTAGCCTACATAAACTACGTCTGAGTATTTTGATGTCAGATTAGCAGCCGGACGGATGCGACCGGGGTCAATAAAATGTTAGAAGACAGTCGAAATTCCCAGTAAAATTGTGGTTCCGTAACAATAATCTAATTGTGTCAGTGAAAAACATCGTAAAAAGCTGCGAGAACGTGCAACAGAAGGCGCACTTGCAACGTAGTTGAGAATCACGCCCACTTAGTGGTCCGTACGAATAAGCACTCAAAATCGAGATGTTCACTTCGTTTCAGTTTATTCGACCATCAACCTCACACTACTGTGCTCTGGTGTTGGTTCCAACCTCACAGCATCGGCGAGTCAACGGCAAAATGAATAGAAGCATAAGGTAAAAAGAGAGCCGAAAACAAAATAAGGAGCGGAAACCACGACGATGAAGAAAAAGCTCGAACGGAACTACGCCACTGGCCGCGACATCTAGCCATACCATTTCTTATCTCTAACCATCTAGTTCTTGGATCTCGTCAAGCCCAACATGGAAGTCTCACACGTCTTATTTGGCTCAGTTCACTAGTCAAGGTTTCTATACCTTTTACCATATCATGGACTAACCACCTCAGCCTACCTTCCGACCCCGACTTGTCTCGGAGAACAGTATATGCCGAGGAATTTATCTGTGGGCATGCGTAACATGATCCAGGTACCCTAACCTGTTTGGATTCACTACTTAGTTCAGTGACTGACCACTGTTTCCCTACACCCTAGATCTATCTTCAGCATTGCTGATACGGTGTTCTCAGCACTTTCGAACAATAGTACGGAGATATCGATGATCAGATACCGACAGTCTTTGCCTTGTCTTCTATTTTTAACGCTCGTGTTTCTGGGCTGCGTAAAAGAAAAGATCTAACCGCCGAAGTGTACATTCAACACTTGACAGAAAATCGAATTTCACGCCGGCGCCACAAATTCCTGAGATCAGTAAATGTCAAACGCGTCTTCTGTATACGCGAAGGTATTTCCTGCTGAGGCGTGACTTCCTAGGCAAAAAACTTCCGTTCTGAGGCTAGCACTTCCCCCGCCGAGACACAGTTTGGTTTAGAACGAACTCAGTCCTGTAGTAGCATCCACACTTCTAAGGTACAAAAAACGTCCCAAACATTGGTACATGATTGTTTAAGCTACCTAGAAAAGCTTTGAAGCCTACCTATCTTCTCTCAGAAGAACGAAATCATCCACATATTTTAAGTCAGAAGTTGACCGTCTGAGCAAGATCGATGCCGCCACTCCCACGCAAGAATAGGGCTATCTCAAAAACCATTTCAATTACAAGGTTGAAGTGGAAGTGCGGATTTAAGAATAAATAAACAGACCAATTATTTACCAGATCGGAAAGTAATCTAATTTAGAATCTGACTACTGAACAGTAATCGGTAGCAAACGTGGTGAGGCTAGAGTGGACTATTTGGAGTAACATAACGCAGCATTGTTGAGGAATAAGCGCCATTATATTTTCACTCCACAGACTTGTAAAACTTATGAGATGATATCACTCAATCATTCATTTAGGAAACACAAAAGAAAGGGGCTCCTATACTATCTTGAAGTTCATTATGCATGCCGTCTGCATAAAACAATAACAGTGGTTTGATTATTTGTATTTCAACTTTATATTCACGATAGTGTTTGCGACAGTGGTCAACCAATCACCATGGTGGACTTTAAACCCTTCTGTCGTGGGTTCGAGTTCTGCCACTGCCACCGCTGGTTAGTTTTCCAAGTTGGTTGCCAACCTTCTGAAACATTTCACTTGTGCAATAAAATAAAGTGGATAGAGAATAAAAAGAGGCTATTTATAAATTTTCCAGCATTGCTCGATAAAAAAATCTTTCCACGGAACGATAATGTCGAACAGATTTTGGCCTAGTCGTCTTGGTTGAAGCAATGGGATCTGCCGGCACGAGCCTGATGAAGTTAGTCTCTACTGGTTTGGATACATTTTAGTGCTTTGCCAATGCTCCTTCAGGAATACGTACATTTTCAGCTTGAAGGAATGGTCGTTGACCTCCACTTCATCAACAGGAAGAGCGTCTCAAAGGTTAGTCGCTCTTCCGAATAAATGACACAACAATGTCAGGCCGGTGAACTGCTGGTTTCGGAGTGTCAGTACGCATCCTCGGATTCGGTCGTTGTTCCTCAGCTGGAGATCCAACTGTAGGTCAGAACCAAGATCAACTTGGTTAATAAGTCTAGCATAGATGAGGTCACGGTGGGAGTGCTGGTAGGCAATGAAGAGCAACTCAGTAAACCCCGCCCTGTTTATTCTTATGCTTAGCCATGGTGGTCTACGGGTGTATCGAAACCCTAAGTTTGGGAATTCAACACACATTTTAATATCTCCTACAGATAGTTTGACATGGTTTCATCACGTCTAATTCATTCTAGTTATTTTCTATTTCATCTGATGTTAGCTGATCTACTCAGTCTATCTTTTTCTTTTTTTGTAGTATACTTGTTCTGAAACGGCCGGTTTGCTGGTCTATTTTGAAACCAAGGTGCATCAGTGCCCACTTATCGGAGGCACGTTAGCGGTGGACACGGCCACGCCTAATCTATTTTTTAGTGGAAAACTTATGTGTCCACCATGCTCAAGCAAATGTTCCGTAAGTGTTCACACAATGGGACAGAGTGATGGGCATATTTGAGAATCCCCGAGAATTAGTTGGTTTGATACTCTGTATCACCGCACAAAGATCTAATCGAATCTTGATTTCCCGGTTTCTAGTTATAGCTTTTTGTATGTATGTTTTCTGTCGGTGTGCCTTTCTTTGCGATTCGCACTTTGTAAGCTCTTAATTTGATGTGGAAACAACTGTTGAGTTCTTCAGAACAGAGAGAAAAGATATGCCATGAGATGTAAGAATTCCGTTCATCGTTTCCCATCGCGTGTTCAGTTTGACTGCGTTCCGTGTGGTGACGAGTGTTTGATGGTTTAATGTCAAGGTAAAGAAACGTTGTGCTTAAGGTTTCAGTGCGGAAAGCACTGATTCATGCTGCTGTATACCAATAGCCTCGGTGTTGGATCGAGAACCATCTGAAAAAGATTGGGTCACATTGTGACCTAATGAAATTAAATGTTTCGCATTCAAAGAACCCAAAATTGCTCGTCATTCCATGTGGCCACGGAGGATTGTCTCATCTAATTCGCTAATCATTTCGACTGAAATGAGAGGAATAAGTGTTGCTAATTCTGTTCGATATCGCCCAAACAGATAAGGAAAAGACCGCGTTTTTGAAGTCCTCTCGCACAGTCATAACGGAGCTAGACGCAGACAATTGGCGCCTGTGTCGCCCAGTAGTACGATCCTACCAATCTGATGTACTTTTCGGGCATGCCGTCGTTTCGCAGCACGCTTCAGAGTGGCTATCTTCCATTGGAGTGGAATGCTGCCGGAAAGTCAATGAAACAAGTTGTGGTGGGTTGCTGGAATTTATAGCGATTTTCTAGGAATCGTCGTAGCGTGAAGATCTGGTCTAAACAGTCCCTTCGTCGAGAAAATCACACTGGTTGGAGCGTATTCGCAATGAAGTGGTTTGGCAGGATAATCACAAAAAGAGCTTGGCCGCTACGTCCATGAGGCTGATACCCCTTTAGTTCACGCAGGCAGTACTGTCTCCCTTTTTGGTATAGGGAGTAGGATAGAGGTTGGCCAGTCTTTGGGGGAAACTTCGGTGTCCTACCTACGATGGAAGAGCGTACTTAGCGGATCCAGAAGAATTTGAAAATCTCAGGTGAGATGCCGTCCTCCTCCAGTGGCTTGTTTTTCATTGTTTGAGCTGCGGTGACGATTTCCGATTGATTGGATGGCTCGAAGTCGACTGCATATTCTATATTTATATTCTATATATATATATATATATATATATATATATATATATATATATATATATATTCTATATATATATATTCTATATATATATATATATATATATATATATATATATATATATATAATCAGTCAGTCAGTCAGTCCATGTACCCACTCGTTGTACACTGGTGCGCGCGACCACGCCTTGAGGCCTAAATGCCGCTGGTAAGATTCGTCCCTCGTTTATCGATTCATGCCATCGATCGTCTGTCCTGTCGCTCGTGGTTTAGTGGGCTCGATAGGAGCCGGTGCTGACATACTGTCTGCCAGTGAGACTAAACCGTCTATCAAACAACGTGTCAGACCATACCCTCACATGCACCTTGAGCCCGTGCGCAGTGAAATGCTACCTGTCGGGCAGCGGGGTTTTCGTGTTGGGAGCTGGTGGCCGATCGAGCGGCTCAAACGCCTTTTCGATGGCGATTTACCAATCCGAGTGATCTTGGTGCATGATTGTCGGTGGCTCTCTAGGAGCTCGTTCGTCATTCGATAGAGGTGACCATGACTCAGAGTCCATGCAACCCTGTTGTTTGGATGGTTTTCCCTGGTAGGTGTTGGATTCAACAGATCTCGTCCGCCTATGCAGTAGTATCCTTCTTCGCATGCTGGGCGCTGTCTCACCGAGGTTTTTAAGCTCTGGTTACCCTCTACCTGGTGTGGCCCGCCTGACACGTGGTTTGGCTGGGTGCGGCCGCTGATGCATGCCTCAGCTTTGTAGAGCCATGTAAGAGTTAGGTAAATGATGGAGACCAGTGATGGAAAATAGCCCACAGGGGCGTGAGTCTACCAACTCAGAAGTGCTACCCGTCTCAGATACCTCATACACCCCAGTTATTGTTGTTGCCCATGACGAGTGAATCTTTGATATTGAGCTTATTCAATTGCGTTATTAATACAGCGTTTGAAACGAAAACTGAACACCCCTGAGAAGTTCCACTACCCCCGCTCAGTGATTATGATAAATGTGTCTATTGTTACCAGCTATTATGATACCGTGCCCCTTGCATAAATTTGTGAAGTGCGTCTGTCTACTGATGAAACCATTGGCATTTGTATCGCTGCAGGATTTTATCCCTCAAAACATCGGATTTTCCTTTTGTATTTTTATTCAGAATTGTCCGATATCGCAGGCAACATTCGGGAATCAGCCGGATACTATGCCGTCCGTAATCCCTTGTCACCAGGGATCAAATGGAGTTAGTCACGGGAAAACGTCACTCATTGTGGCGTTTACGCAACTAATTTGGATCAATTATTTATAACCTCGCGGACCAACACATGAAGCTTGTGGCAACAGGATAACTTCTGGGAAACTTTTATTTCTGAAAACGATACAAATGCTACTGTGGATCGATTATTGGCCCATAAAAGGGAGAAATTCAGTATCAATCACACTACCAAACTGTTTCGTACTTACAATATAGCCTATTCAGTAATTAACTGACTACTTTTTCTAATTCAGTAAACAGAATCAATTTCAAGCTCCATCACTTGGGGTGCAAAGTAATAAATGATACATGCCGTGTAGTGTTCTTTGGGAACGTTTACAGCCCTGGAGCTTCGAATTTCTAATACTACTACTGAAAATAGTAGTAGTAGTTAGATTTCGACGTTTTCCGGATTCTCGCGAGAAAAATTGCATGACACTGCCAGCTCAAGAAATCAGTGAACGACACCAGATTTTGCAAATTAAACATTCGAGGTTGCTTTTTTAACCCCTAAGTGATCGGACTTGGCTGTCTACGCAAATCGAGTGAACCGTTAGTGGTAATTAAAAGGGCATGAAATCGTTCATTAGGAATAAACGGGCCATGTTGGTCAATTTAGTATCGCCTTGTACCCACGGACTCACTCATTGACACATTGATAATAATAAACAGCATCCTGATAATAATCTCACCAAATGGGTGCTTAGCTAAATACGTTTCGCGCCGGGCTAAGAATAATCCAGTGAAGAAGGAAGGCGAATTCGGTACAAATACGCGGTAATTTTGGGGTGAACCTGATCAAGATAAACAAAGGTGCAGCGGTAGGATAAATCTCCCCAAATCACTCGAACTAATATCTGACCACAACTCACAAAGACTCTTTCAACTACCGGACAACAGGAAATATGTTCAAGTTTGGAATAACTACAGATGACTGTGCAACGACAATATTAGTTGAAGTGAATTCTTTCAGAACTATCCTACGTGGTTGTCATACCTATATAACTTCTCGCGTGAAATTAGTGCCAGAAAGCTGACAGTTGTTGGTATGATGTAAATATGAGTTTCATCACATATTGCACTTATCAAAAGCTACATGAACCTTGTTAGAGTAAGCGCCATTAAGTGGACAGTCCATAAGATGGACGTAAGACATTGAGACGGACCATTGCGTTTGACTATTTTTCTCGAGTCAGACTTCCACGACATCCATACAACCAGTGATCATAGGCAGGCAGGAAGATACGACAACATATCATGATAAGTGAGGTATTTGTATTCTTACAACCTAATCATCATATTGTTACGATTATCTTTACTTCTCTTTCTAATTTGCCATGCTATTGACAACTCTCATTTATACGTTAGGCTTGTGTAGAGAAGTGGCAGTCAGAACAGCCACAATCCAATAACCGCCATTAGTTATTCCGATTCAACTAGATTCATTGAAGTCTTTCACATTCATGAGACCAAAGTAAATATACGAGAGTAAACCACAAACGGGTTAGTGATAAACACTGCCCAAATGAATGGCACACCGCTGGTCTAATACTACATAAGTTGCTATCTGACTCGGATTTTCTATGCAAGGCGATACTAAATTGACCAACATGGCCCGTTTATTCCTAATGAACGATTTCATGCCCTTTTAATTACCACTAACGGTTCACTCGATTTGCGTAGACAGCCAAGTCCGATCACTTAGGGGTTAAAAAAGCAACCTCGAATGTTTAATTTGCAAAATCTGGTGTCGTTCACTGATTTCTTGAGCTGGCAGTGTCATGCAATTTTTCTCGCGAGAATCCGGAAAACGTCGAAATCTAACTACTACTACTATTTTCAGTAGTAGTATTAGAAATTCGAAGCTCCGGGGCTGTAAAAGTTCTCAAAGGACATACCGTACATTCTCATTGACAGTTTTAATGTGTACCACCCTTCAATTAGACGCCAAACCTCAATTGGTTTGTGAAAATAGGCTTAATACACACAACAAAATTCCCGTTATACATAAATCGAGGAAATCTTGCTATTAGGTATATCCAAATCAGCTTTACAAACTACAAAAGGCGCATTTGACGCGGGTAGTCAGTTCATAAGATACTCAGCGACGGTCTTGTGAAACTCGTGCAATACCATGCGATTTATAGGGACGACTTGCGCGGCTAACCTCCTCTCACAATTCCTATATATATATATATATATATATATATATATATATATATATATATATATATATATATATATATATATATATATATATATATATATATATATATATATATATATATATATATCCTGTTTTCTTAAGTTCTATGGTGTAGCACTTTTTCCGCCGGAAAACTCCATGCGGGTCTGAATAAGGAGTCTGGAGCGAGCGCCGTGTACTGTCTGTACCTAGGAAGATATGTGTACACGTGGTTAGCTCCTTAAGTGTGTACATTGGTATGCTTTGTTCTCTAGTCGACGCTGCGTGCAGGTCACGCATATGCTAAGCGAGGCATTGAGTGTAGTCGGAATAGCTAAATGGCCGTGAAGGTTATGGTGCAACCAGTTCCCCTTTCAACGGAAGCAGACACCCAAATATTAAGTCGTTCGGCGTTGTATGTAACTCGGCTTTCGCAGAACTGTGAATGTCTAACAAGACAAAACGGAGAGTCACTTGCCACGCTGGGATTGCTTGAGCTCCTAAAACTGCTTTGAGTCGTCTTTTAAGAAGCTCCATCAAACAGTTAGCGATTGGATGGTACGCCGTTTGCATCCCAATACATGCCTGAGGGAAGCAAATGAATCTCGGAAATGGGTTCCGCGATCGTTGGTCACAATACTACTTTGTGTGCGGTCACCAATTCTGCACTGGATCATTACAGGCGTAGCAAAATTCAATCTTGTTTATTTGCCAAATACATTGATGCTTATCTGAACTCGTGTTGCCGAGCGCGCTAACCACTCTCTATCCTTGATAGTGTTCTCCCTCCCATAGGTTATGGGAAACTGTAATGATTCGACTGTTTCCCCATGCGTTCCAGTACGCTACATCTTCATTCCCAGTATCAGATCAATCAAGTTAAGCCGGACCGTAACTGTTAGATCGTGTAGACACAGCGAAGTTGCCTTGTGATTGGTCAGCACGTTATCGCTCAATAAGTGCATACCTATTTTTTATATGAACGGGTGAGCACCAACCAAATGTGACAATACATTCTTGTTGTTCTTGGTTGGTCTTGTCGTTCTTCCAGTGTGTGTAGTCCGGGTGCAAGTTACTTTGTTACGTACGACTGGCTGGTTAAATACGATGCTCACAGAAACATTGCCTGGTCAACCGCGGTTGCGTACTGCCGAGTACCACTATAACGGACAGATGGTCCCCGCGTGGTGGGAAGGACTAAAGAAGGCTCGTAATAAAGAAATAGCATAGATTTTACACAACCTTACACTAGCATAGTTTTTTACCTATTGATTTGCATGTGTCACCCGCTATATTCCAATGGTCCCCTCATTTACTCGTTGCTGTCTCGATGGGGTCGACTCCCATCAAGACGATGGGGTTGCTCATGGTCCATCTAATTTATCCACGATTTCGGTCTGTGTTGTTTATTAGAGAGATTCCTCCAGTTTACCGTTGCAATCAACCCAAACAAGTTTGTTTTGGTTTGATGGTTTTGTGTCTGGAGTACGCAATAAATTCTGATGGTATTTCTCCTTATCCTAAGCGATTATCGTCTTATATTGACGTGCTTTTGCCCAGTAACATTTACAAACTTTTCCCTGTTCTGGGTGCACAACGGTACTATTTTCGGTTCATTCCAATTTTTTTTCTCATAAGGCAAGTCGTTTGTTTGACTTTCTTTCTGCTAAGTGTATCGTGGTCTCCAGTTGCACGGCAACTCACGAAAGCCGAAACGGATAATCTCATGTAAGTTTGGTTGGATGTTACCATGCTGTTTCCTTAATCCGCGCTTTCGTTACTCTCTTCTGCTACTCGTGGACCACCCGCCCGTCACTGTGATGCTCCGCCCAGTGCCGACAGTATAACCAAAGCACTGCTCTTCACGACCCATGAGATGAAGAACACGGTAAATAGAGAGGAAGTGATTAGCGTGTGTTGCGAGAGCGTGCGTACAACAGTCAGATGGCCGCCGATCTCGGCAACAAGAGTCCAGATAAACAATAACATGTTAAACAAATAAAAAAAGTTGATTCCTGCTACACTCAGACTCAGAGGGCGGCACTGGGTGTCTATTGTGAAGTGAAACGTCTGCACAAGTATCCGTTTGGGACCAAGTTCACCAACTTCACTGGCCGTGGAGCTTTGAAATTCATTCATCATCCCACACCATCACTAGCAGTCATCAGCCACAATGGTTCAGTGTTGGAACATCACACTGATTTCTTACGATAACGATATTGTCCATCGAATTGCTAAACACATTCGGCATGCAGACGTTTTGTCCCGATAAGTCACCGTCCGCAAGCTGTCGCGTACTTCTGACTGCTTGATGGAACAGCCACTGCCGGTACCTAGGGAGTAGTTGGTTCCAGATACCCGTAAGTACTTCGCATGTGTAATCTCGGCGTTGCGTCTTGGTTGAGAAAACGATGAAAAGCGACGACTTCCGAACTTCTTACTCGCACAGAGAGCATTTCGGTCACTCCGAATGGACTGTTGTGCTTTAATGATCGTATTTTCCTTCTCTGACTCTTCGACCGGCCATATTTCAAGATTCATATCCCGGATACTTGGGAGGTGGCAAAATGAAGTTCTCTTCTACACTGCTACGCTGGTGGCTTCAGTGAAAAGCGGATATTATCAATACCCTTTTGAATTATCAAAGGTGTCCACATAAGCAACATTCAAAACCAAGAAAAATGGCTTCCGTCGCCAGTTTCGTGCGAACCATTGCGGCGTGTGCATGCAGATTACTGTCGTCCATTTTAGAGAAGGCAGTATGCACTAGTAGCTGTTCATGCATTTTCTAGCTGGCCAGATGTATTCTGGGTAGCCTCACCCACAGCTGAGTTCACACAGACTGCCATGCACAAAGTTTCCAGTAGAGGAGTAACTCCAGCACCTGCTACAGGCAATGTTACCCATTTCTCTGTTCAGTCCCTTGATGATTGGTTGGAAGGATTCGGTTGTCGTCATTTAATAATTGCAATCTGTCATTCTCAGTCTAACAGCCTTGCAGAGAACTTGGTTCGTACTCCTAAAAGTACTATATATTCCATCAGTCCTCAGTCCTTTGTTGAACTAGACCGAACTGTAGATAATTTGTTGATGCAATGCCGAAATGCTTGTCATAGTATCACTGGTAAGAGCCCGGTGCAGTTGTTCAAATCTCGTTGTGTGAGAACCAGTTTTCAACGTGCTTGTTTCACGAGTGTGAGATTTTCAGAGGGAATGATTTGCGACCATCCAGGGGTATAATTCTGCCACGAAAAAGTAATCGAATTACGACCATGCTTGATTATCATGATCTGTCCAGTTTTACTACTACGGAATCTAGGTGCTAACTAGATCCCGAGAATGGCCTTAAGAACAGGCAACAGGCCAGAAGTTCCAACGGTTGCCAAAAAGTGGTCGAAGTCAGAGGGATAGGTGAAGGGTGGTTTGTATCGAAACAATCTCGATCACGCTTACCTAGTAGAGCAACAGCGGACGCGATACTAGCTGGGGGAGTTGAGGTTCAACCGTCCGCAAGCAGGGCCGTCATAAGTTTTCTTTCAGTTGTCTTTATAGCAAGCAGACGAACAAGGAACTACCCTGTAGCACCGAACAATATAAAAAACTGCCTAGAACTAATTACTGACTAGTTATATCTATAATAATTTTGTTCACGAATTCACACATTCAAAATCGATTATCTCCAGGTCGCTAGACAGTCGCCGAAGACATATCGATCAGGAACATTTCAATACACAAGATCAGTCTGGAAACAATTTCACGGTTGTTTTGCCTGATACTGCTCCTACGTCATTGGTATCCAGCGAATCAGCTGAATAGTCCACTGACAGAGATCAGAAAGAACGCATTCAATGCCTGCGTAGGACTACAAGCATCCGGAGCTAGATTCAACGTATGGCGGACTTGGTATTTCTGACTGACTACACGTATGACGTTTACCATTTCTTAGACATAAAGACCAGACAATAATGAAGTAGGAGGCATGGGATAGTCCGGCGTGTCCTTGTAGCGGCTTGGTAAAATAGGAAGCGAAAATGTGACATTCTAACAAATGGTAGCACACAAAAATACGATGTATTGGAAGTAGCATTAAGTGACTCAGTTCGTCAACAATGTCAAGCGAACTGATATCAAACCGACTACACTCGGTTGCTTCTCAGATTCTGTCTAATGCAGGTTTTGGTCAGATGATCACACATCGTTTGAACAGGGTCCCAATAACCTTAGTGTGGGCCGCCACGTCGACTTAGATGCGCTAAAATGGCGTTCGGGATTGGATGTATTTCATTTTACCAAGGTTTTTAGAAATCTCACAGGCAACGCAGAAAAGACTATCTGTCGTAACCGCTTGCGGGTGCGTTGAAAAAGTCTCCATTATTGGTAGCATTCAGCGGCTCATCAGCGCGTTATTTAAAATCTGCGCTAGTTTCAGCCGGATGGACTTTAACCGGTACGCATTTTGGTGAATTCTAAAGTCAAGTTTCGACAAGTACAATCCACTCTAATTAATATTTACTTATACTTTTGCGGTTTCTTGAGCCTTCCTATCCCAGCGGTGTGCTCTGCGAATTCAGTCGACGAGAGAGAAGACCGGTAGAGTTTGAGGAGGTGTATTTTCGATCCAGTTGCAATGGCCAATCTGGGAAGGCTAGCTAGCTAGAATCGAACCAGTGAGTTGGTGATATGCCACGATTTCAGAGCGAGCGGAACTAGTTGTGGCCATTGACCGTAGCCGGGAAACATCAGGTTCACTTAAACAAACACCACGCAAACAATCAATCCGTTATTTAGGGTGAATGTAAATAATGTTATGAACGTGTGTGGAGTCGCCGATCAGTCTTAACTGATCTGTGACGTGTGCTACAGCGTGACTAATGAAAGCCACGCAATCAAGTTCGGCATTCCGTGCAGGATGATTAGTGTCTGATTCTGAGCCGCCTCTGAAATCAGGTAGCCGAGTGATCCTAGTCGTGGCGAGGTTGCAGATGCTACTGGTAACTGATTACCCGATGCTGAATCTAGATGAGCTCCTGGGGAGCACCTACATTTCACGTGTGATCAAAACTTACTGGCTCAAATAACTGATTTGCAGATTTTGATTTTTGTGCCTCCGAAGGGCCGCTACGATACTGAAATGCTCTGAAACTGAGTATTATTTTCCCTGTAAATTAGTTATCTATTATGTGGTAGTGAAAACATCAAATTGCTTTCTACTTTTCAGTGTAGGAAGCATATATGTATGCATTCTGCATACCCAACCTCTTTATGTGTTAAATACTTGCAATTTCAAAGAAACTCACCACAGAACAGAGAATACCATTCTTATTTTTGCACACAAAAAAACTTTTCATCCGTTCCCACTATTTTCTCCAGTCTGCACGCTCAAGGCCAGTCTGACGCATGGTTGTAGTGCTACCGGTGTGACACACAATTGCAAAGACTAACAAATTTGTTTACCAGAACAACTACCGAATTTGGTTCCGCCACTTGCTCCGTCTGTGTACACTGTCAGCACGCCATTGAGTTCCTCCAATACACACGTTATCCCGATTCAGCGTTTCGAGTTCTTCTCCTTTGCACACTGCTGAGTACAATCCTTATCGTGTTACGAATCGAGGACCGAGGGCTACAGACTTTATACGGGAGCAGGTCCTGGCATAAGAGCAACCCTTATGGTAACGTTCTACAACAGGACACTATCTCTATTAATTAGATAAAACCGTAAATCCCCATGTGCAATTCAATGGAAAAATACGGAATGTGGGTAACGTACAAGGTGGCAAAGCACTTTCCCTACAGCACTGGGGCAGAATTAGGGAGGAAAAGCAGGAATTGACGTTTTTATTTTTCATATTCTTGGAAGCGAAAAGAAATAGATATACTTCTTCCAAAACCAGTCCTGCGGTGTGGGTTTTTACCGTCCCGGGGATTCTGGTGACAACGGTAAGCGATGGTGATGGTAGTGTTTGAGTTGATAGTAGTTGCAATGTTGATGGAGGTGAGTGGGGACGTTTAGACGGTGTGTGCGGATGGAACTACAACAGAGTCTGGCACTAATGCAAGTTAAAAATAAGTTCCCTTAAGTCGGTTTAGTGACACCACATTCATTTCTGGAAATCATCATCTTTATTTCCCACTTATGCATTAACTTAGTTTTATCACTCCGAAACAAGCTGTTTCTGGTTCGACCGCCAGTATGACACACGTTCTTGTGAGTCCTTACTGACCGATTCTCGTTCTGTACTCTTTGCTCTGCAGGTTCTCATCAACATCTCTGGGGCTGGCGAATTTCGATCTCCGGCTACTAGCAAAGCATTATTCGATTCGTGATTGTAATTAGCAACCACGCCCGTACGCCATTCGTCTCCTAAGCCTTTTACGTTAAATCGACCAATGTTAACCGAATCCTGGTATCCGTTGCAATTTACGACAAAGTACTTGTCACAGTGTCTACTAATACGAATTAGGCTGCAATATGGTGGTTGCAGGAGTTGCGGACTGAGTCAACCCCAACAAAAAATGCACGTGGAGAACACAAGGAACTGACATTGGACGGGCAGTATGGTCGTAGTTCGGATTTGGTGAATATGGTTGCTTAGGCTTGGTGCATATGAAGGTGGGCCTAGTTGGTAAGATAATGTAGATAGAACGGAAAACTCCAAGAGAGTCTGTGATGGAAAGGAAGCCAATATACATTACTCTGCCATTCAATGGCGCGCGCTGACAGAGATTGCTCAGAGAAGATTGTCAAGCGTCATCAGCAAAACATTTTATGCAGGTAATCTCTGGATGTTGTTCCAGTCCAGACCAGTAGAGATTTGCGGTTGAAAGACAAAATACCCGATTCTCCAGCCTCATTCTGTGTACTCATTCAATTGTTCATGTGGAACAATGTACATCGGCCGCACGATCAGGCTTTTGTCTGAACCCATCCGCCACCACCACCCTGCACGGTTGAACAATGGGACAATTAAATCGCTCACTAACGCAATCGTTTCACACCTAGCTCAGTCCGGTCACACAGTTAACGTGTCCGAGGCTTTTCGTGCCCCGTACAAGACCTGGGGTCTACAATCAAGACAAGCAAAATGTCGCATCCTGGCCACAGCTGAGGCTGTCGTCATCTGACTACACAACCCCATCCGCATGCCCAAAAACAGTTTGTGTGTGCTCTTAAGCTGCCCTAGCCCTCCCTCCACCTTACAATGGACCAAAGACGAGATGTATACTGACATAATACGTGAGAAATAATCCACATCCGGCCTTGATTAAAGCTTGGGTTACAACTGTTTTCTTTCCTTTTTTTCTCACCTTTAATCTCTATCACTCCCTATTTATCTAGTTAGTCCAGTTCCTTAACTTGTCGTAATATGTTGTGATGTATTGGCACGAGTATGAATCAGTGAAAACGAGCTTGTTTGCCAATCTGTTTTCTCATTATGTGCTCACTGGGACAAATCAGACCATTGAAATGAGTTCACTTTCTAATACCGGACACGTTGTGCGGTGAACAGGAGTGAGGAAATTCTGAAGCACATATGTATCCAGCCACCATAGACATTGGTGAAAAAATTGCCAAGCACTTTTCGCACAGGTTATGTCACTGTCCGCCTTAACGTATTTCTGTCTCCAGGTTATCGGTATTTAATAAATCTCTTACCGGGGAAACGCAGGTATGCCTTCCTTCTCTTGCGACAAGCAGATGATCTGGACAGTATTTGGTGCTTTTGTTCAGCTAGAACACATACATTCCGGAGGGAAAAAAGCTGCAAGACGTGAGTGTCCCCTGGCCGTCCCCAGAGTGTCCTCTGACAGTCACCTGAGTGTCCCCTTTGAAACAAAAAAGGGACACTCAGGTGACCGTCGAGTGGCTCTTTGTGCTGCCTGGGAACAGTTGCTGAATATCGGAGTATTGGTACCGCAGGTCTATTATTAGAATGAATTATTTCAACAGTAAGACACGAAATCAATCTGTTACTTGCTATCTGCCCAAAACCATGAGATTCAATCATGCTGTTAAAGATAACTCCTAATCACCTCAGTGAAACGGTTGTTCGCTCCTCTTTTTAGCGGTGTACCAATGATTGATGGTTTAATTGGTTTGATCATAAGATGACAAACGCCAACTGGCGCATAAAGAACATGATGAATAGTCTTATGTGGGTCAGTGAAGACAGTATCCAGTCCTGTGAAACTACACCGCTCTGGCAAAGCAGATACAGTTTTGTTGAATATAGCTGGATATTTGTGACTTAGTATGCTACTGTTTGATTAAAAATGTGAGTTTATTCGCTTCCAGTCTGAACTACTTTTTATTTATTGTAGGTCATAAACAACTGAGCGTTAATAATAAATGAGTGGTAATATGTAATCGATCTCACTACAGCACAATGGACTGTATAGTTCACTAATTAAGAAAAAACGGCAAAAATCTTGCGTGCCATACCGGAATAGGATAGAAAATAGGACTATATTTTCCTGAAAGGTTTCTTGAAGCTCTTTGAAAATGTTAACAAACAGATATTTTTGGCATGTTTTATCCACCCTCCTTCACTGTTACGCGTTTGCAGTGCCCATCAGTTCACAGGTGAACGTTACTCGGTTCATTTGGATTTCTGTTCTATAGCCCCTTATTGTTAGGCCTATCTAATTGTGCATCGGTTAACAAAAGAAAGTTATTCCAAACCGTCTGATTTATGTTCAGTTTCAACTTCATGATCAGATCTCATTTGTACATTCTGTATGAAACCGTTTATTCCGTATCGATGGGGATGGTCAGATTACCAAGCAAGAGTGACGATAGATGATAACATTTTCCGGGGGATGTAATCACGTAACTATTACTTATGTTTATTATAGTGATCAGCCGATCATACCCTATCTATCACTTGTTTGACTGTACGTTTTGCGCACGCGGAAATCGCAAACGCTACTTTCGACACATTCTCTCAACGAATAGTGCAGTCAAACAAGTGATAGACAGGGTGTGATCGGCTGATCACTATATTATCACGAACGATGAGCGCCATTTGTAACAAAAGCTTTGAGATGCTTGGCAGATTGAAGTTTTACGAAATTAAAGGCTTCAGACGGACACTTTGTGAGTGAGATCTAATCATGGTGAACACGGTCACCACTGTGACGAATGATGTCATATCACAGATCAAATAACAGACGGAAAAATTGTCATAAAAGGGAGCGAATCAAATCTGTTTATGCCAATCGCTTGTAGCGTTGTATAATCGTGGAATTATTAGCGTCCTACATAACCAAATAACTGAATAATCTCACTGTTTATTAAACGTCATTGTCCTAGATTCTCGTTTTTCACAAGCCTGGCGTTGGCAGAAATGAAAATAGTTCTAATGGTTGTACATAACATGAGGCTTATCACCCACGGTTTGCTAAAAGAATATTATATAATCCTGTTCTTGTTATTACAGATTAGTAGACCAAAAGTTTGTTCTGGTTCTGAAGAATGAGGAGTTATTCTTTTGGTTATGTTTTAGTCAGTCTTTATAGGGCTAGTTCAGACTGCATTTCGATAAACCCAACCACTGTAGACAGTGTGCGACCGATAGGGAGTGATGGTAATCGCTATTATTACCACGTGTTATAATGAATTAGAATATCTACCAACAACGCTGGTAATAATGTTAGAACTTTCATTAGCTAAATTAAGTAATTAGAAAACGTCTACCTTAATGACAAATCACGCTTCATTTGAATGTGCTTCATTTCTTCCTTGTGTAAGCTCCGATTCCAGTTAGCTTGACCTAAGTAGCTAATACTATTTCTGTCCCCTGCTTTTAGTTATCTCGTGAATACGGTACCACAGAGTGAGATTCCTCGTTAAAATTCTCCAACGTTTGTTACTTAAATCAGTCCTAAACAACTGCGCCTTAATTAGAAATAAGTCTTCGGCAGACTAGTTTTATTTATCGTCGAATTGAGAAGTCCCTCAATTTCACAGTTGACTGAATAATTTCATTGTAAATTAAACTGTGTTGTCTTAGCTGAGAGCAATGCACTGCTCCATAAACAACGCCAAGAACAAATTAATCCACGTGTGAATTTCACGATCGGAATGAGTTGGCCTAGCACAGGTTAGCCCTTGCGGGGGCTGTGCAGGCACGGAGTGGTACAAAGGTGGTGCCACATATCATTCAAACATCATGCACAGTTTCAAACACAAACCCCTGTGAGATTGGATATGGAATGAAACTAAGATGATGCCTCTTATTGGGTGGGCCCATGATCGTTCTTCATCCCTGTCCCGCGACATTTCTGGAAGCACGCGTCCTCAAACGCGAGTGCGTCCGTGACATCGTTAACCCTTTACACACAGTCACAAACAGGCACACACACACACACGCACACCGAACGCTGATAGCCTTAGCTGTGCCTCAAAATGACAGGCGCGACACAGACAGCGTGACCCAGTTGCACAATAGTCCGGTTTCGTCTCGTGCCTTGAAGCATTTCACAAGCCTCAGCTCTTCATGGACTGACATTTGAAGCGTAACCAGGTAGATAATTGCAAAAGTCAAACTTGCACGTGGTGCAGGGGTGGATGGTCTGTACGGACATGTCCAGTGAAAAAAATCATCCACTAGAAACGACGTAATTCTATGCTAACATGGTTTTGGTGGTCCACCATCTACTATGGTGTGTGTGTGTGGGAGGCACAGTTACTACTATCATCATGGCATCCCGTATAGCCGTGTTTCTCAAGCGACGGACTTATTGCAGTTCCGTCCCCTCTGGTTACCTGGAAGAGAGAAGATTAAGGAAAGTGACAGCTGAGGGGTATGACTTTCTTTTCCACCCCCCCCCCCCGCCCCCTCGCACACGGGTCACGGAAGCAGAGACATCATAGCACGTGACTGTTACGAGGCGCGCCCTCTATTCTATTCTGTCTACAATGGAACCCGGACCCATGGTGTTCAGGTATAGGCGAAAATGTGCAACTAAAGCTATTCCGCTGCAGGTCTCATTAGTCCACTGGATCAGTGTTTTTAAGTGTTGATACTTATCTGACAGAACCTCTCATGAAACACGTTTTTCTCAGTGGGACCGACTAAAATGCAATAGAACTTGTCTCCCCGACCAACGCGCGACGAAATCCCTCTGTGATAATCATTTGCAGTGACCTGGAGATGATTGAGTTTGAATGTGTAAATTCATGACCAAAAATTACGATAGACGAACATAACCGATAAGCACTTAGCTCAAAGCAGTTTGTATGTTGTTCGATAAAACAGGGCGGTTCTTTGTTTGTCTGGTTGCTGTAAGGAAAATCGGCTTCCGCCAATTGGAAAACACATTTTTGACTTCTCTGCTTGCGGACGGGTAAATCTTTAGCCCCCTTAGCCAGTATCGCGTCCGAAGTCGCTCCCAACCGTAAGCGCGAAAGATACTGTTTCAATATACAACGTCCTTCAAATACTCCATCGACTTTTACCGTCTTTTGGCACGCGTCGGAACTTTTGGCTTGTTCCCCTTTACAGAGGTCATTCTCGAGATCTAGTTAGTATTTGGTACCCGGAGAGCTAAACATCTCCCATACCCATGTGTCTGTCACTAAAGCATAGACATTCCATACATCAGGCTAGTGCGGTCGCTATCAGCAAAAAGTGTACAGTGCATTCTCATTGTTGGTTGTTGTCCGATAGTGAAAAACGGGCACATTGAATTTGCTACCGCGGCTGTCGATAGAGATGCCCAATTGTGAAAAGATAGGTTAGCCTTGGAAATGGTAGCCAAGAACCCCAAGTGCGCAACGGGTTGCTTGTGTAGCTGCTTAGCAGACACCAAACTCTTTAAGAGCTTACAGCTTAGGCGCGCCTTGTTTACGAATAAGTATTTTCACTTAGATTTACTTCGGATTGACAACCGCTCCTAAAAAGAGGCCAACTCCGGTGTCAAGCTCTCCTCTAGCTATAGGCAATCTTCCTTTTCGAATCTTTCTTCTCAGTCACATAAAGTGGCTTTTGGTCAGGACAACAGTACTTCAAAGTACTTTCACTCATCCAGACCCGATTTAACCAGTGCGGTTTTATAATCTCCTTCGGTGGGAAATATCAGCCTATCTTAGAAACCCTTCAGGACATCTGGGTAATCCTCACCAGTCATCCATTGAGGTACGCAACTGGCTAAGCAAAGGCAGACCAAGCTTTTCAATGGGTCAGGAATTCGGCCTAGCTTCGGTTCCTTCAATCGACTGGCTGCTTGAAATATGATTTGCTTAAGTCCACCTGGTACTGGAGAAGTCGAGCTCATTGAAACTTACGTCACGCTATGCAACAAACTGCAAGGCGCACTGCAGCTCATCAGCTCTGGCCATTAGCTCGTTCAGTTTTCTTTCTTCTGTCTTTTACACAGGGTAACCAGTATAATTACTAAAACCCATCAATTGATATCGTCCGGCGTCTCCACTCGCTGGACGGGAATCGAGTCCGAAAATTGTGCGTGCGACTAAACTTGGAGGTCCCCTTGCCTTGGAGATCCAACCCAAACCCAACGCCGAACAGCGGAGAAATTGCACTCAAATGTTGTGCTTCCCCGAAAATAGGTTAGTTCGAGAGCCGCAAATAAGTGTAGAACACATGCGAGCCATAAGACATAACACAGACTAGGGGTGTGCAGAAAGAGTCGGTACAGCATTAAATGACGCAATTTCGTTGCGGTATCCACCCCATAACACGGCTATAAATCCGAGGAAACCGCGGAAGGTCAGAGTGGCGTTTCATTCAACTTCCACCTACTGCAGATCTCAGATTGGATGGCACCACCATCCGAAGTCCTACTCCGTTTTGAGGATAAAGATGCCCCCTAAAGATGGAGACGCCTCCCCTCTCCTCTGGCGGCCCGAAGACAACGCATGCCAGACACCCGAGGAGTAAGGAGTAGCGGCTCATTCATATGGGGCAGTATCACCACCATTCTGCGCTAACTTGGCTCTCCGAGAAACTCCCAAGCTTTTCTGTCACACCTACAACCTACTAAGAACACCAGTGAACTATTTATGTGTGGACGATTTCCTGGGTTCTTTTGATGACCAAAGCACTGCCTTTCACTGTATGACTGAACTGACTATCATTGTAAGGGCAGGAGGGTCCGGCCTTACAAAATGGACTGCCAACAACTGCGAGGTGCTAAGTGTTGTCCTGGAGTCAGAGGAGACAAAGAGCGGAGGGCTTTGGGACCCTCATTACAAGTACAGTGTAAGCTGGGAGTTCGATGGAACGCCAAAGGTGATGAGTCCACATTAAATTTGGACCTACCCAAACGACCGTCGACACGGGCAGGAATTCTATCATCAGTCTCAAGTCCACATGACCTTTTCGGTTTTCTTTCACCGTAGCTACCGCTTGGAAAGTGTTTACTCTAATGGCTCCGTCTAAGAGGGACGGTTTAGAATGAACCATTCCAGAACGATAAAGAAAGAAAATGGCCTGGTTGGTGAGACAGCCCGGGTCAACTCAGCACGATCAGGATAACAGGATGCCTGACAAAATTCGCGAACGCATGCAATGCTCAACACAAGTTGTTTTCAGGGGCATCAGAAGTGAGCTACGACGTAATGGCTTACGGCTGCTGGGCAGATGAGAATGGCAGGCGGCAGAGCTAGATAGTTTTCACAGATGCGGATGCTGCCCCCCGACGATTTTATCCGTTCCGAAGATAGGATTGACAGCAGAAGTACTGGTAGTGACAGCGGCTGAAAGTCACAGTTATTTAATAATAGTGGTATATTTCTCAGCTACGGTCGAGACGCACGCCCAGGCCCATGATCATGGTGTGCATCGTTACTCATTAAGATGAAATATTCATAGGCTTTAGGTAAAAAAGCCAAAAACTTCAGCGATAGAAAAACATAGCCGGCGATAGTTTACATGGATCACTCTAATAATGGTTTGCGCGGCAACTTTGAGCAGGTTTCGATTTAGGGATGGGCGGCGGCGCACCGTGGGGATGCCGAAAATGTCGTTCGTAAATAATGCTAAAGGTGCATTATAAGCGAGAATGATGCAAGCCATGAAAAACGGCTGCCTAATGGGGTTCTGCCAACAGCATAAGTTCTACATAAGGAGAAAAAAAGACAGCATGGGAGTACAGTTGGGGAAATCGATGCATGCGAAAAGAATAGCAAACCATGAAGATGGCGCAAACCCTGAATGACGGATCTACCGGGGTTCAATAAAGGGAATCAGTTATGAAACAGGGAGATGTGAAACCAATTTTATGAGTGTGCATCTGGGAACTTTAGTGAGTATGGAAGGGACAGCAGTCCATATGAAGGTGGGTTTAATTTCAGGATCAGTAACTCGTATCACTCAGAAATGAGAAAGCACAACAGGAGGTTCCTGGAAAAATGGAGTACGAATTTCCATCGGACTACGGTTCGAGGGAAAAATGAACCGTTGCAACGGATACTAAAGTGAAAAATCTCCGCATAGACTTGAGTGTTATCATGCTGTTTCACTGACAAATGTACATATATACGTCAACTCATTGAGCCTCAGTGTTGTTCAGCATCATTACTGGTAATGAACAGCGTCCTATGGGTATGGTTCGTCTGGAGTGGTAAAGGTAATGTGTCGGTCAGTCAGCCGGGTGTGGCGAGATATGGCGGATCTAATTGATGACTGGTATATTAGCAGGTTGCGCGTGAACTGCTATTTGTGTTGGCTGCAATGGCGGTATCGGCAGGAGAGGCTTTGCGTTAGAAAACACTAATGGATTTGATAGGCTGTTGGGGGTATTTTCTGCCGCGTAGCTTGATTGCAGTTCCAGATGCTATGAAAGGTTCCACTTGGGTTCCTGTCGGTACGAGTCACAGTGGCATCCTTGGTTATCCAGTGTGGAGACTGAGATAGAGGGAGGCGACGAACCTGAAGTAAATGGGGATTGCAGTCTGGAAGTGGTTCCAGCCATGGGTTGTGGTAATGTGTGATGACAATAATAATGAACTGCCTAGGTTTTTGTGGATTGGCCATGGACGAAGTTTCGTTGAAGCAGTCAGTGGCACCGGCTGCAAGTTTTGGTTAAAGTAGGCTCGCAGTAGATTGCGCTATACTGCTACAGGCTACCGAAGTTTCGTACACCAGTTAGGCAACTGTGTATGCATTCCAAAGGATTTATGGTTTCCACGTTGGCCCGGCTGCGCTCGGATACTAATAAAAATCTGAGGCCTTATGGTTCAGAGGAACTAGAAATGGTAACCCTCAGTGCCGTTTGCTTACGCAGAACGTAGTTTGGCACCGAGGCTGTAAGATAGGTTTGAAATAACAGTGTATGAGTGAATGGGACTGGTACACTGTTAGCTTAGCGCTATACCTGTTACTATCTCTTTTGGTATGGTGGTTATTCTGTACTGAATAGTTTCTAAGGAACCTTAAAGTTAGAGAATCTATTAGGGTGTCTGTGGTGGTGCCCTAGAGAAAGTTTGTCATGTGTCCAGAAAAGTAGATGTAAGTTCGTCTGTGCTGCTCCTCAATGGTGCTAGCGTGCTCAGGTTGTACTTGGTTATGAGCAAGGATACCTGGCATAGTGGTGATTGCACGGTTACCGTGATATCTTTGTCGTCTTTAGCATATTGCAAAGCAGGAAAACATCCACTTGAGGACTGGTTTGGAAGAATGTAAGGAATAAGAACGAGATGGGGCCAAACTTTCGTCATGGAAGCAAACTCTAACAGTCTACATTTAGCGCTCACGGTAGGTGGCTCTAGGGCCCACCTCATTTAAGGAGGCAGCAAGATAAACATCCATTGGCTTCCAGCTCGTGCCCCTCCAAGAGTGATCCGCACTTTTTTAAACGTCTTTATCATTTTTTAGTTTTATCACAGTCAGATGTCTGGCTGTCAAAGAAGGCGGAGCTGCTTTTGGTGAGTGACCACGGCTCCCACCCCCCGACCGAAACATGGACCGCATATAACAAGCCGCTTTGGAAACAGGTCAACGATACCAGTCAATCCGTAGCAACACGGCGGCTGGAGACGTGGGTCACATGTGACAAGACTGGTATGCCTCGAGGACAAAACAGTGGGATATTTTTCCTCTCTCTTTTGTGCCAATCTCTTAGTTTCTGAGGTCCCTGTCGTCTCACTGGTGGTCAGCTCTGTGCAGGGGGACAATCACAGCCAGAAATGCTCACAGATGTGCCGCTGTAACACTCGCCATATCCGTAAAGCCAGATTACTGGGGCGGTTCACATGAGACAGAAAACGCAGGGGGAGGTAGAGTCAGCCACAGCCTGCGAATACTCAGTGGGGTTCTCGCTAGCCGAAACACTAGTTCGCACAAGGGTGGGTCACTACTTGCAGCCCTAACAACGTGATGCTCTTATACCTGAGTAAGCCACAGGCAGCTATGTTGGCTTGCCCCGAAAAAGATATTTGATGGTAAAAATTTGAGACTGTTTTGCCGTCCCAGATCGTGGGAATGAACCGCTGAGTTCCGTATTATCTGTTGGGAGGAGACCAACCCTATGCGGGTCTAATTGAGACTAGGTTGCTCAAAGCGGTTATTCGATTTACTGGCACCATATTCTTACCTCAAATGTCCAGACTCTTGAAACATAAAGACTGCACATCCTGGTTAGCCCGTTCACCGTTAAGGCTATGCATATCTCTTGTGTGATGTCGGCGATAAAGCCCGAATTCATTGTAGTAGCTTGTTCTACAATGAAGCTTACTTGTTGATGAAGAACTTTGGCCTAAGTGCAAGCTTGGGCAAAGGACAGAAACCAAGAACTCTATGTTACTTAAGGAATTATTTGAAAGGGTTCTCACCTGCGGTGCTGAACTATATGATCTATTCTTTGGGATATTGGGGAAGAAAAGAAGGTGAATTTTTGGGCGGCGTAGCCATTAGGGACTGACTTCCAGCTGATCAGAACGTTTCATGCAATTCGAGGGCGAAGAAAAACCTAGGAGCTGTTTCGCAACTCGGGAAGCGCGTAGCTAATTCAAACGAACCCCAGAACCAGAATAAGATTGGTTCGTGTTTTCAACAGTACTGGATTGAAAATCCCATGAAGTGCAAGCAAGTATAAACCCCAGGTATGCGGCCAAATGGATTAGACAGTAAAATCCAAAGGTTCAAAGTCCCGTGGTCTAGGCACGACCGTCGGGAACGGTTCGAGGCAAAACTGAAATGTATCACACACAAACAAAATTGAAAAATTGTGGTGTATGGACCAGCTTACCGCAGTAATGCCAAATTTAGCCACATTCACAAAGAATGTAGAACATTTGGAGGGATCTTCAGTGTAAATCTTTACGGCAACCACATTGATTAGGAAGCTTCCCGACCGAATTGACTGGGAATCCAACTTCTGGACGGATTCACCTGTTGTGCTGCGTTGGATAAACAGCACTAGCATTCATTTTAACCCATGCGTGGCCGAGAGACAGTAATTCAGGAGTCGACGAGGGCCAACCAGTGGCACTAGAACGATCCACCAGTAACCCGCCTGACCTCCAACCAAGTGGCTTAGAACACCAGGAAAGCTGCAGGTGTGTACAATGGGGTTGGAGTTTCTAGCCGCATGTAAAGGGACGTGGCCGGCAATACTAAGACCCACGCCCGCAGACGCTGATATTGAAACGAAACGATTGTTACTGGCTGCGAACTCTACGGAAACCAGAAGCCTAATGGCGATACTGTGTTACTTCCCAGAGTGGACTAAAATGTGGAGAGCCGTAGTCTGGTGGATGGGATACAAGGTATTGTTGGCAATTATGAAGGGTGCACCAACAGAAGCACGTTAAAGGTACGAGCCACACGGCCAGGCGCGTTGAACCGAGCCAAAATCGATGTTGTGCGTCTGCTCCAACTGCGCGCCTTCTTACTTGGGGCCCCTGAACTGTCTGGAACAGCCCTTAACGCCAAGAGAATCAGGCTTTCAGGTAGTGGTATCCAAACACCGAACCCCGTATTGGCTAATGGGCCATCGAGAGCCGTGAGCAGGTTAGCGGGTTCAAAGTTAGAGTGCAAACGAAACATCCTATGGTGGATCCCAGCAACCACCGCACAGCAAGATGTCTCGAAGATCATTTACATCGAGAAGACTGACATGAAAGTTTGAACCACTTGGTGAATAATAATGTTAGCCGACAATTTTTGGTGGCCAGGGAACTAGCGACAGTCAAGCGAGTGATCGGTGAGTGGCTGGTTTTTGATTGCCAATATCGGCAGTAGGCGAGCAAATGATGCCCTCCACTTCCAGCCGAGAGGGTTCAACCAGAAGGATGTTCATTCGCGGAGGTCAGCGTTGATTATTTTGGTCCGTTATTTGCGTGAAAACAAAGTGCACACAGAAAAGGTATGGCTCTTCGATAACTTTTACGGTCCAGAGAAGGTCATCCCAAAGTAGTGCATAACGTGACCACTGAGCCATTCCTAGTGGCCTTCCAAAGGTTTGCCCAAGGCATGGCGTTCCCAAAATAAATTTTTCTGGAACACAAAAGGACTTGGAGAGGGGCGGTGGAGCATTTGAGACGGTGTTAAAACGTGGAAGCATTCACTCTGAGAACTTTACGTGGAACGTATGCCATGCCAAGTCAGCCATCTAGCACAGGTGCTCTGGAAGCGCTGGAAGAGGGAGCATTTGCTGACCGCAGATTTGGTAAAGGTGAATCGCCAAGGGAAAGCTGTTCAGACGTGGCAGTGTCATAATATTTGTGAAAGGCCATTTATACAAAGATGAATGACCTATTGGAGTGATCGAAGATTGTCTTCCGATAATCAATGGCTTCTTACTGGCGCGATGGTGAAGAACCAAGGGATGCAAACTGCGAGCTGGCCGTAAAGTGTGTTTTCTTGTGGAGGACAGTGAAAAGGGTGACTTTGACGCAGCAGACTGAGCCCCAAGTAAGGTTAATGGAACGGGTGTGCAAACCTGCAAACGAATCTATTCCATTCACCTCTCATGTGCCTCTCAAAGGACCAGATCCCTTCCACAATATCAAGAGTACATTCACATCTAATTTCGTGGGATGCTCACAATTTATGATGGAGCTAATTCGTGAAAACTTCGAATCAATCCGTGGCTTGGAATAATTTTGCGAAGTAGTTGAATCTTCGGAACAACCACTTATTGACGGTTTGCAGAAGGTCTTCGCATCCAAAACTTCACTTCTGTATTATTATCCAATCCCTGTTTATGTTGACAGGTGCTCATAACGAAACTATTCTTGAAATGCTCGCACCACTAGAACTGTACTTCCTGACGTTCAGGCGCCCTAAACCTATTTCGATTGCATATCCGGAATTTTCAGTCTTATTTAGCCGTGTTTTTCTCTCCTAGTCAGGGAACCTTTTGTCATACACATACCTGAACCGTCTACGTATTCCGACTTTGCCGAAAGCTGTTTCCACAAATCAAAAGCAAATACATCGTCACCATGTAGAAATTTGGATCCCGGGAGTTTTAAATCTGTTCTTAAAATTTCAGGAGCTAATTTGTAGAGATAGACATCTTCGTTCGTGCTTTTAAATGTTTATCGTTCAGCTAGACCCTGACTGCCAGGCGCGGTTTTCATTTGACCGTTACTTCCGCGCATGTTCTCAGTCACGCCCTCAAATACACGATAACTGCTACCTCTCCCTGTCGCCTTCTGGTCCTCTCGCGTCTTGGAGAATACCGTACTGGAGAAAGCATTCGTACGTTGCCGGGCATCAGAGTAACCTGCAGGTGGTTCACGCAGTATGAAGGACCGGAGAACTCGTTCGATAGGGAGGCCGCAAAATAGGGTTAGGCGGCCTCATAATTTGGTGAGCCTTAAGTGATCACCAGGTCAAGTTAGTTTCGTTGCTTTCCGCCGTTCAAAGAACCGTCCGCCTACTTTTTCGTGCCGTTTTTCGTCCGTTTTCCAAACCTCATGTTATCCTTCATATATTTTCTTGGTGTCTGGTTTGTCGCTATTATTTTTTTAGGTTTAATAGCTGCATTGGCCATTAATTTCTTCTCCTGTCTTCAATCGATAAATTATTTGCTGTATCTGCTGAGCGGAATCCCTGCCCAGACCCTAACTTTGAGGCAATAAGGCTGCACGTTTGGCCATTCATGCCTGCTGATCCAGAACTATGGTTCTCGCTGGTCGAGTTGGAATTCGAAGACTGCGGCATAACCGGTTATGTCAGCTGTTTCAGGTGAGTCGCTAGTCTTCGTTCGCCGGAGTTTATAATGCGAGTGAGGGCGTAATAACCCCCTCCCTAAGCTACGAAGCTTTGAGGGAGGCCATCATTACCTGCACGAACCAAAGGCAGGGCCAATGCGTGCACCGATTTCAAAGCTTCCACCTTGGGAGCAGGAAGCCCTCCGAATTGCTGAGCGAGATTCAGGGCCTCGTGAGACCGAAATTAAGCGAGAAGCCGCCACTGGGGGAACTTTGGCTCCAGCGTTTGCCGCACACCATTCCAGGTTTGCCAAGTGCCGCGCGTAAACTCTCGCTGGAGGAAACTGCAGCCATAGCTGATAGCATTATTTCACAGTACAATCCCGCTGTAGCTGGGGCAAACTGGTTTTCCCTCACCACGGCACCCGTCTCGCCAAAATGTAACGATCTCGCCTCAGCCTTGTCTAGAAATGACGCGAGCCTGCCGCGCCTAGCTGCGATTAGATGTGGGTCACAGGAGTGGTACCGCGCACGCTTACCTATGTGACATAGCCCGTGACTGCAAAGACGTTTCGACCCCTCAGAAGAAGGGTATTGTGAATATCACAGTCACTTCGGTGAGGGAGCCGAAAGGTGGGAACCAGGGTGCGCGTTTTCCGGTGCTCATCGGGGAAACTAGAACCCCGGCCCGTGGTGGCGACCCAAGAGGCTGGGTATCAGGCGAACAGTCGCTTTTTGAACTTTAGTGATATCATCTCAAATTAACTATTCATTATAGACACCGTTGACTACAGAGAACCGCAGTCCCAAGTACGACGAGGTGTCAATTGCACCACCAATAAACCTTTTGAGCGGTTCGATTTTCTGCGCACGCCTTTTGGTCTCGGCAACGCAGTCGAGGCCTTTCAGAGGTTCACACACTAGGCAACCTGTGGATTAGAACGTCTACTTATATCTGGGCCATATTTTTGTGGCTAGTTCTCCAGAGCGAGATCACGTTGGACACTTACGGACACTTTTCTAACTCCTTAGCCAGCATAATTTAACGAACAGCATCACTAAGTCGTGATTGGGCCGGTCTGATATCACCTTCATAGGACACTTTTCATCCTTTTGTATCCTCCCTCTGCCAGATAAGGCTTTCGCTATTCGTGATTACCCTGAATCTCAGTCATTTCACCATTTTCTTCGGTTTGCTGGCCTGGAGAATTTCTACCGCTGGTTCATTCCTCATCATGCGGAAGTGACGCAATCCCTCACCGACCTGTTGCGCGGAGGCAGGCTGAAGCCCGTGTTTCCCGGCACTGCACAAGCAGCACTTGCCTCGGACAAGGATACTGTCGCCAACATATCACTCTTTACTCGCTCCGACCCTTAGGCTCCCATTCCAGTGGAGACTGGGGCCTCATACGAGGCGGTTGAAGCAGTACTGAAGCAGTTCGTAGACGACCCTTGACAACCTCTAGTATTCTTCTTCAAGCGCCCACATCCCGCCGAATCTAGGTACAGAACTTTTGGCAGGGAGTTATTGGCCATCCACTTGAGAATCCGCCACTTTTGACATGCACTCGAAGGCCATTCGTTCATGACTCTTACAGATCATAAGCCTTTGGTTTACACGCTTAAGTCAGCTTTCGATCGATATCCACCACCCGAGATTTTCAATTGAGACTTTGTCTCACAGTTTGCTGTGAGCACGACACTTCTCTGGAGTACCCCGTCCTGTCGCCAACGCCTTATCACAAGTACATCAACTGAGTCTGTCACCAATGCTTGACATCGTCTAAAGCGGAATGACACATGCCAAAACGACAGACCCTGGCATCGAGCAACTTCGACAAAATGGTTCTCTGGGCTTGACGACAGTACCTATGCCAATTTCTTAGAATACCATCATGTGCGATATGTCAGAAGGTCCTCCTAGGTCTGTGGTTCCTGCTGTCCACCGTTATCTTACTTTCCTGACAATTCATAATCTGGCTCATCCCGGTGTGACTGTCTCTGTGGAACTGGTAACCGAGCGTTTTGTCTAGCATAAAGTCAGACGAGATATCCATCAATCGGCCCGTGCTTGCCTGCAGTGTCAACTTGGTAAGACTCACAGGCACACCAAGACGGAGTGAGCATAATCCCGGAACCTGAAACACGTTTTCATCATGTGCGCGTCGACCTCGTAGGACCACTCCAACCTCCACTTGGGTTCGTCTGCATACTCGCGTGCGCGGACGGTTTAACTGGCTGGCAGAAGGCCACTCCTATCCCTCGTCCAAAGCCGGAAGAGGCCGCGACGGCTTTTATGATCTGTTAGGCTGGTCCTCTCGGTTGACCAGCGAAAGTGACAACCGTTCGTGGTTCACACCTTGACGGCGCTTTCGGAAGCCTACTCGCTACACCCAGTTGCCAACACATTGGGAAGACAGCCGACCACTCCCAGGCTAATGGCACGGATGAGCGCTTCCACCGGCAGTCAAAAAGCGCCCCTCACGCAAAGTGTAACATTATATGGAATGAAACTACCCATGGCAATCTTAAGCCTGATTAGAACTGTTAAGGTGGAACTACACACAACGTCGGCCGTGCTAATATGCGACTGCGCAGGTCATCTGCTTGGGAAGCTGGTAGCTTCCTGAACAACCGTGACTTCCGACCACGGCGACTGAGCTGAGCATCTTAGACTGCAAAAGCGAGTGCTGAAGGCCAGTCCGCCGCACAAACTGGTCCACAATTTATGTCCCAGCAGCGTCAGACACCGCTACTCACGCACCCCTTTACTTCCATAGTGTTCGATCGCCACTACAACCGTCATACACCGGCCCTTTTTGGGTGATGAAACGCGGGGCAAACATTTGTCATAGAATTCACCGGGTGGCACGACACTGTATCTATTGACTACATCAAACTTGCCGTCATAGGGTTCAAGCCGGGCGGCCAATTTACACCTGCTCAAGCCGCGCAGTCAACTGCGTCCGGCGAGTTATAACCTGCACCACCCACAGTTACTCCTAGTGAGACCCCAGGAAAATTTCCGTCAGAATCTCCAACCGAGCCCGTAACGCGAAGTAGCCGTAGTGGTTACTAATTACGAAATCCCGTCCATTTTTGCGATCCCGTGACGATTTTTACAGCCGATTGTTAGCACCAAGTTGGGAAACTCGTCGTGGATTTACCAATCAACGGGTTTGGTAAATTACAATCTGAAGCTATAATTCCATCTATTCCTCGTCTTCTAGCTACCATAACAACACTGGACGACATTCTTATGTTGCTAGTACAGTCCATTATCCGCCGGCGCCCTCAGGTGCCATTTTCTTCAAGTCCATCTTGCTTCCTGTCAGACAGACTCACACGGCCACATTGGCTACGTCCGTAGCCTCACTGACTTTCCCGTTCTTTCAAAGAGTCAACCACTTGCCGGACAGCTGGACAATTGATCAGAGTGGCACCGACGATGACCGCAGGACGCCATCTTGGATGAACCCAAAGCCGCATCTTCAGGGTCGTGGGCGTATTAGACCCGTGGGCGCCGAAACACTGTTGGAACGACGCATGTCGGACCTCGAGAGTGCAGGGGCCGTCTAACCCACCATCATTAGTTCGTCGCCACCGACAACCTAAAGAGCAAGATACGAGGAGCTCCTGGATTACCAATACTTCCAGCCTGTCTCCACCACCAAAGCCCACCTCCGTCGGACTTCTAGGAAGAAGCCTCTGCAGTAACAATCATCTTCGTTCGTGCTTTTAAATGTTTATCGTTCAGCTAGACCCTGACTGCCAGGCGCGGTTTTCATTTGACCGTTACTTCCGCGCATGTTCTCAGTCACGCCCTCAAATACACGATAACTGCTACCTCTCCCTGTCGCCTTCTGGTCCTCTCGCGTCTTGGAGAATACCGTACTGGAGAAAGCATTCGTACGTTGCCGGGCATCAGAGTAACCTGCAGGTGGTTCACGCAGTATGAAGGACCGGAGAACTCGTTCGATAGGGAGGTCGCGAAATAAGTTTTAGTGACCTTTCACGTACTGCATGTCTCCGTGGAGGTTTTGGGTGGTTTTGATTCTCTGGGTATTTCTGGGTCTGTTATCCTTACCAGGGATATGTCATGTGTTTCACCAGATATTCTAGGACATTAAGATACTGACAATTGCAGAATTGGAATATCGGACACAGACTATCAGCTTAAGTTTGTTGTGGGGCCGGTACATGGTGCCGAAGGAAAATCTACCGGCGTAATACTCTAAGCTGTCTTTTGTAAGACTATTCACAGTTTCAAAAGGTCTGACTGAAGGCTACAGATGGAGACAAGTCTTGCTGAGCGAGGTTTTCATTCTTGCCAAGCACAGCGATAAAAATGCAGAACAACAGCAAGGCCTCGAACCATTTGGATTGCTTTTCCGATCTAAAGCTCCGAATACGCTTGGGTTGATTTTCCGTTTTCTGCCTCCCAAAACCAACAGGAAAGCAAGTCTGAAGATCCCACCGGGTAAGTAGACGCGAATCAAGCACTCAAGAGCAGCAGACTCTGGCAAATTGTGTGGGAAAGCAATAGGACATTTACACCAGGGGCATATACTCCCCCAGTTGAGCCAAATGAGTATCCCAAAAATAACCAAGGGCAAGTGCCCGTGTTATCTCCTTTGGAGTACGATGCCAGTGACCTGTAAGCTCTGCAGAGGGAGTCAACCTTTTGTCAGAATACCCGAGCTTTCTGAAATCAGTCACTGCTGGTCGATGGACCATAGCCAAGCACCGTGACTGCCTAGTGTACCCGAATATATCATATCGAGGGCTCAAATACATAGAAACACTGAGTATCGCCTCGAAGGCTGCGGGCGCAGCCATCACCTTCTGCTGCCTACCGGTGACGTTTTTGAGACTGCGGACTCTGTGAGGTTCAGAAGAGTCTGTTCTTCAAAGAGAACTCCAGATAAACCGTGGGGGTGGAATTCATCCCAGTAGCAGTCATAAAGCCCAAAGTATCGGTGGGAGTTTTGGCAACTTTGGATGCCAAGTCAAAAATGACACTAGCAACTCTCGAATTTGGGAGCCAGCGTGGCCTACAGAGCAAAACCATGTCGTTAAATATCAGCACAATTGGGGCTATATGCACCAATTGTTCGGGAAATGTACGATTACCCCTGGCGTCCCCAGTGGATTCGAAAACAGCTGATGCCTCACGGGCCTCCATCCCAAGGAGTTTACTAATTCGACCAACAGATTCCGTTGTGGCAACTGCCAGTTAGTGGCCTCATCTGAGAAGGGTCTCCTTTTTGGAAGTGACAGGCAGACAGGTAGACTTACAGACTGTGATCCGCCTGGGGCCCAGTAGGTATTTGGTCAAAACATTGGAAACCGTGACTAATCGCACGAGACTCGGACCATTTTGGGGTCAATACTAAGAGGCCTAGTAGGGGCTGAGGCTGAGAAGCTGGCGCCTGAGAAATTCCTAATCCGCACTGATATTGCCATTGAGTCTCAGCTGAAAAGTGTGGGTGGTTGTGGGAGTCCGTATGCAGCCGATAACACTGACTCTGTCTCCCAAGACAACCAGGTCCCGTTGGTGACCATGCAAGCAGTCACCCCACAAGACAAACGATTTGAAATACTTGTGCTTAGCGGGCCCCAAATAAATCAGTCATCAAATAAAAGGGAGATTGTTTTTGGAGAGTCAAAAACAGCCGAAAAGTGACGTCACAACAGACCATTACCCAGAATGGATATGAATTTGCACTGCATGCGAATATTATTCCGAAATGCACGGAGAAGTAGAGCCTCGGTGCAAAACTGCAGATCATTTAATAGGCCCAGGAGAGCCGGATAAATTTCAGATAGCCCCTGACTGTATGGCAAAATACCGGAAGCCCCCGCAGAACAATTTTTTCTTCAAAATACAAACGCTCTGAGATTTCTACGGTGGTACGAGAACGATTCCGACAAAAAGGTGATGGAACACCATTTAACACAAGATGCTATAAGCAGTCAGCCTACACCTGGGCCGAATGTAAAGAAAACAGTAAGAAAGTTCAATATGGTGGCGCTCAGGGCACCTATAGAAACTGCAGAGAAAGGTGAAGTGAAAAACTTGCCTGGTAGATGGGATTTGAAACCTATTGGCTGTTATCACCTTCTCCCTATCCCATACTTGTGTCTTTTTGGGTCTTAGCAACAGTCCTCCTTTATCTTGTTTATCTTGTGTTTTTGAGACCTTTCGAAATCCCCTCAGTGAGGTTGGATCTTCCTGGGCTTTTCTACTGGGTAAAACCTGCCCTCGTCCACGGCGGGCTCAATAACCCTCGTGGGCTGCAGTCGGTTGTGCTATAGGTAACACGTACATTCCTCCAGCTCTTTACTCTCAACATTCTGATTTCACTCACGTGCTTGGATACCTTGTGCGAAAGTGAATTTCTAAGTTCGTTGCCACCGACGAGAGACTACAGTCGACTCAGCGGTCTCCTCACCACTCCCGGATTCACATCTGGCTTTCAAAGGCTTCGAGGCTCACTTATGATAATCAGATGACTCTTTAGTCTTCAAACAAAGAAGAATAGTAAATTTTATATTATACCATTGTTTCATGGTCTTTTTCTATTGTGCGACGTCACATTGCTAGTTTGACAGTGCATCTTGCAATAAGATCAGTTCAGTTCAGTTCCTTTCAACTGAAGTCTTGAAATAGTTCACTGGTGCGAGGCTTGAGCCCAAGTCTTCCCGGTTCTTGCACATATCTCCTTCTCTCTGGTGCCACCGAGTTGGAGTGCCAAGACTCGACCACAAGGGGACAACCACCTTCGCAAAAGCGGCTTCGGCACAAAAATAAATGTTTTATTTTTAGTACCTGGGTCAGAAAATATGAATTCAGATGCATCGGCACATCACTACTAGTTTTGTTGTTTTATAGTTTACACAAAAGAGCGTTTCTCATGTACATTCTTAACAAGCAGGAGGAGAGGCCTATTTGTAAATGCGCACATGTAAAACTACATAGGACTGAAGATGGGAACTGAAAATATGGGAGAGAATTATCTACGGGAGAGCGGTCAGAAAATTTTCTGGACTTGGATTTGGTCCTAACCAGTTGTCTAGTCTGGTCTCGGGTGTTTCTTCTGAGGAGGTATTTACTACCTCCTGTACAACTCTATTCCAGAGAGACATTATCCGGGGCTAGAAATGCAGTTTAATGGATGTATCTGGGTGGGGTTGGAAAAAGGTTTCTTCGTGTGTCCTCTCAGGGTTTCCAAGTTCGGAAGCTTGTAGAACTGATCCATTAGGCCCATTGAGAATAGATCTGTGGCGGATCTAGAGAGATACAGGAGACGAAGAAAGCATGGTAACGAAATGCTGGTGCATATAAATACGTGCAACAGAAATGGAAAAGGGTGAGTCACAGAATGCCCACAGCTTTCAGCGAGATGACATCGAACACGCCACATAAAGTTGCCCCTCGAGTTAGGTCCAAAGCAGCTTTTGAACAGGAGGTTGTACGTTGTTCGGGTGGACCCTAATAAGTCCACAGTTGTTCGCCGACTCGTGATATGTAAGCTAAACTTACTTTCTTGATAATAGGAGTTCGGTTTTTATTGCCACAGGTCAAACATTACTCGAAGGCATCCCAGAGAGGTCCCTCCGCAAGCAATTCCAACCAACCACGGTAACCATTTGCGGGCCAGCTGAAAAGGATTCTTTAATGATTAGATAAAACAATAAAACTTTGCAATGAAATTAGACAAAACTTCTTAATATGTGGAATGTATCAGATACCACAAGACTCTCCTCCCTCCCAGAGAGCTGCGACCAAAAGATTATATGCAGAATGCTCGATTTGAAGGTGTTCAAGAATCGCAGTCTTAAAGCAAAGTGGCAGGTGTAAATTGCTACCAAAGCTAGCCCTTCCCTGTGGATTATGCGCTTCCCGGGATCCCTGTGATGATGAAGAAGATATTTGTGACCTCAGAGTTGAAAGAGGTGAATGGGAAGATTCTGAGGATGCGTACGTGAAATGAACAGCGACGGGATCTGCTACTGATGCATGCTCAGCTTAAGCTAACTGAAGGCTGCCAAAACCAATGGAATCATGATATCATTCGCTATTATTGACAAAGTACTTATTACAACGTTTATTAACTCGGGACGGACCATCGTATGGCTTTTGAAGGCGCTTGCAGAAGGAATCGTTCCGAAAAAAACAAGAAGGCGAGTAGACAAATCACAGGAGACATGTTATGGACGGACACTGCGTCATGCCTCTGCAGGTTGACGCTCGCTCATGTGACTAGGTAGGTGTGACGCATATGACGCGGGGTCTAGGTCTGAATCAGCACAGTCAATGATCATATCGCCTGGCAGAAGCAAAAATAGTACAATAAACGAGTTCCTCCTGAGAGCAGTTTGAGTTCTCTCTAGTTCTGTTGTGAATGCCAAGGAGTATCCTCGATAGTTTCTTTGTCCATTTAGGTAACCACGCGGCCACCACGGAAGCCTTCAGTCGGCGGGGGAATAGCTAAACTAGGCCTTTGGATGCTGGATGATGCACCGGAACTTTTATGCGTTCGCAACGACGAATTCGATCGAGATCACTGAAGGATGCGGATGTGAATTGCGCGCAAAAGTCCCCATACGATAGTAGTAGGTACTCCAAAAGAACCTGTCCAAGTGCTCACGACGCATAACGTGGACCAAGACTTCGCGTTTCCCTTCCAACTTAAGCGGGGATTTGACGAAATAAGCTGCGCAGTTTTAGGCGCCTACGTAGTTCTCGAGGGACATACCGCCGAGGTTTATTTGCTGAAACTTCAAAGAAAATGGTTGTGTCAGAGGGAAATAAATGATATTCAACAAATTTTTGGCGTGGGTGTGAACGAACCTGCTGTAACTCGTCCTCGGATCTTTGTGCAGAGGCCATGTTTGCAAAACCAGGTAAAGATGACGACAGACGATTGGTTCTTTTGCAAGACAGCGCATCGGACAGGACTTTATCGAGGCCAGACATGTGCCATGTCCTCGTCAAAAGCTGTGAAATGTTATCCAACTGCCTGATCTCCCACGAAACGTAACGATCTGTGGCGTTTTTGAATGCGCATCGATGGTTTCTGGACTGTAAAGGAGTAGGAAGGGTGACTTTCAAGCACACCCCAAAAACTTTCACGGCGAGGTAGAGGGCTAGCTATTCTCTACCGAAGGCACTGTACCGAAAGTGGGCAGGTCGTGATTTCAGGGAGGAAGTCACAGAGGTTCGGAGCCGTTCTTCCCAACTGGTAAATCAGTTCCAACTGCCGCCTTGGGGGCATCTGTCTTCGGCACAAGGGTGGATTCACCGGCAGACCTCAAACGTGCCAGGGAGGTAGCATGTAACAAGAGGGATCTAAAATTTTCAAATGCTTCTTTGGAGGCGTCCAAGGTGATCTTCTTTAGATTGCTTCGGAGTAGGTCAGTTGGGGGGGTTAAACAGTCTGCGCATTTGGGGGCGAAAAGGTAATAGTAATTTACAATCCCAAGGAACCTGTGGAACCCCTTTATGGATCCTGGAAATGGGTAGTCAGCAAAAGCTAAAATTTGTCTGGTGTGATGCCGTGATTGTCAGTGCACTGTCCCAGGAAGTCGAGACTAGGGACTCTGAAAACACACTGGACAGTATTGAATAAAACGCCGTTGATCGAGAGTCCACGAAAAACTTCGTCCAGAGTAAGAAGGAGTTCAGCTTCGTCTTTACTGACCACCAGAATGTCGTCAAAAGAGGCGAACACGAAGCCGAGACCGCGAAAGACTTGATTGATAAACATCTGGAAGGTTTACGCCGCTTTTCTCGAGCCAAATGGCTTGCAAAGGAATTCAAACAGTCTGTGTGATAATGGCAGTTCTCAGTTTGTCCTTTGGGGCCATGGGATTTTGGTAGCTGGCCTGTAGCCGACCGATTTTGGAAAATACGGTTTTTCCCGATAAGCCCAGAGAAAAACTATGGATGTGAGCAAATGGATAACTATCAGGGCTCATGGCATTTTTTGGTGCCTGATGGTCACCGCACAGCCTCTAAACTCCAGGAGTTGATTTAGGGACTGTAACACACGTTTGAGCCATGCGTAGCCAAATTCACAACGGATCCCGAAATCAAAAGGCTATTATCCGTGATATTCTACGATACTAGGTTATTGAATGAAAAATGACGCCAAACAGGTACAAACCTCAATAACGAGATCACCGGGACTTAACAAACGATAAACAAAGTTGCGGCTTGCGAGCGAGTAGCGCGTACTTCAAGCAAGTCCAGAACACGGATATGACAAAGTAGCTCTCTGGGCACGAACAAACAACAATTAGTCCATAAAAACAAACAGTGTGTAAAGACACGTCAGTAGTGTGGGCAAGTAGGTGATGTTAGGAAAAACGTGGAACTGCAACGGTTTTACGGGCAGTTTCCACGACCGGTCGTTACAGGGACCACTCGTAGTGGTGAAGCCCGTGGGCTGTTCGAAGGAAGGATCATGCCAGGGGCTAACTTATGGGCACACCCTTTTTTCACCCTCTTCGTTTTCTTCGGGGTAAGGCGTCTGTGACGTGTAGCGGTAGGGGGCCATTTTGTCGTGATACGGTGGGGCATACCACGAGCTGGTTCTGGGATGTCGTAGATTGGGTGGGTGATTCAAGGAGAAGTTTTGACAGTACTGGCGCCTAAGTGCTCGACATGAACACGAGCAAGCGGATGCCGATTAAATTTAGGGTCGCGGCTTAGCCCTGGACTAACAACGTGGTGGCAATATCAGGAACGGTCCTGTGTTTCAAGTCAACCACCAGACCGAGTCGTGCAAGTAATTAGATGCCCACAACAGAAGATGCCATCCAGTTAACGAATGCTGGAGTGTATTCCGTATATTACGGCACCGAATTAGTGCAGATCCGAGAAACGCAAACGAATTCAACGGCCGAGCAGAGAGCAAACCGTAAGCTCGAGCAGTCTGCGAAGAACCGAAAATGAAATTGATGCAACAGCGAGCTTGACGGAATCCTTGGAAAAAGTCAGCCCAGGTAAGCGTGCACAGCTGAACGAAACATTGAGGTTGAGGTCGAACTTCAGAAGAGATGGTTGAGAAAATAGGTCCGAAATGGTTTCCAGAAAGCGCTCATTCCCTCAGAACTTTTGAAGTCTATGAAGGTGCACTAAAACTGCATTCGGAATGGTATGCTCTCGGCCTTTGTTGCAACAGGTAACACAACACTCACAAGCAAAGAAGAGAGAAAAATCCGCGGTAACTACTTGTGGGTCGGTTGAAAATTTGTCTTCATTGACTTGATGAAACAAAATAACGTGTACTTTACTGTGAAAGGAAAATGGTAGAATATGTGTATTGTGCAAGGTACCACAGGTCGAAAATCTCCCCAAATACGCGATTCACTAGTGAGCAGAGATTAAGCGACGCTAATCGGAACGGGAAGGGGATAATTGGCAAGCCGAGCATCACCTTGTTCGGTTTCCGTCAAATTCGCCCCAAAATATCCCGAGCCCTGACGATACAAGAACGCATCCTCTGGCTGCCGTATTCTGAGAGAGATTGAACATAGGTTCCTTATAAAAGATGGAAGTCCTTGGAGATCTTTGGAAAAGTTTGTGATATGATTTGAAACCCGAAAGGCAGCTTTACCGGCTTTTATTTGGTAGGGGGAGAACGGGAGAGTCCTGCCCAGCCGGAATTTTAAGATATTGCCTTGATCCACCGCTTAGATTGGCATGTTTCCACTCATCTCGAAGAGGTGAGCCGGTGTGCCAAATGACATGCTCGCATGCTTTCATCATTCATTGGGAAGCTCCGGTCAGCTGACCAAAGTATGACCGAGTCACTGACTTACTGCATAGCAACTGCTCCTGTGTCCCACATTGCGGCGTCATCTGCGCACACCGCTTCGCCACCAGGAGCTGCGTCAGAAAGGTTGTTGAAGCAAATGGGAAATAAGAGGGAGCCAAAGACAGAGCCCTGAGGGCTACCCAGACCGATATTTACAGGTTGAGACTGAGACGTATACACACGAACTGAAGGGGTTTGGCCCTTTTAAAAACTTTCAATCAGGGAGGGCATGTGAACGGAGATTGATTTGCGGGACACTATCGAGGGTCTTGGCAAAATCAAATATTGCTGCACGGGACACCTCGCCGTCATTGTGGACATGTGCCAGGCCATCCATAGCGACCTGCATACCGGTGGGGTATGACCAGCCAGGAAGGAAGCCATGCTGCTCTAGAGACGGGGGATGTTGCCCCGCAGATGTGTTACAACCTCACTTTTTACGGTCCTCTCGAAAACTCTGCCAAGAACACCGGTGGGGCTTTTGGGCCTTTAACTCCCAGGGAAGCATCGATTTCCTTCCTTTTAAAATGAGACAATTACAGCGTGCTAAATGAACTTGCAAACATTCCGTTGTCTGTACACCGCTGAAATGGCGCACAGTAATGTTGCGTTTGGCTTGTACAGTCAACTGCTCACACAAGAGCACACGATCTACACCCCGTGCAATCTTGGAAGCAAGCCTAAAACCGTATGCATATGCACACAGCTGGTGTTTTTCGTGCTTCGTCTTGGACAGCACCTAACAATCCCATCGCTTCACTGGCTGCACGTCCTAGCAAAAATTATTCCGACTGTAGAATTGTCTTACGCTTCCGTTCACCTACATAGCTGACTCACGCACCTGCAAACTCTGCATCTTCACCTACTGGCTTGTACTGGCACTTACGGTACGTTGCTATAGAACACACGTTTGTCCATACCAGTGCGCTTCTCTTCTGAATACTGAAGAGCGGGACATGAAAAGTCTGGTGCTGTGAAAACTGGGGCGGATTCTTTAAAAATGCTAGGATGAGCTTTGTCTGGTTAAATCCAGCCTAAAAGGGTTAATTTGTTGAGAATTGTGAGGCACTGTGGAGTTCTCCAAGGTGGGGGCGGTTGACTTGGCTGAAGAGGATGGGGGTGTCCACACGTAGGCACTACTGTTGTGCTGAAAACTGATGTGAAATGAAATTTGAAAACTTCTGGTATCTCAGAAAGGGGGTGACAGGAGAGCCATCGGAGAGCACTAGCTCGAGCGCTGAAGACCCCGATTCACAGTAGCTACACAGGTGTTTATAGAGAAAAAAAACGGTTCGGGAGCGCCCGGTCTAAGATTCCTTTCTGTAGTCTCTTGAACTACTCCTCAATCTTGGATCCCGGACGCGCCTGAAAGCTTTTGAGCCCGCCGGAGTGGGCGCGGCTAGGTATTCGGCAAACTGCTGAGAGCTCTTCTCGAGAAGACGTCTAACTGAAGGGGGTAGATGCGCCTTATTCTTCGGAATCGTTCAGATTCTGGGCAAGGATGGATTATCTGCCTTCATTATACTTTGCCCTGGTAGCCTGTTGCGTTCATCTATGTGCACGTTTTCCGTCCTGTCCCTCAATTCCCCTCTAATGAAGGACCTCATCACTTGAAAGTCAGTTCGCCCGAACGAGGGGACTAGTCTGCATGGGAAGGGTGTAGCTGGCCACTGCAGTGAGTACTGAAACGAGAGAACAGAGCAGTCACTCTAACCCAGGGTTGGTAGAAGGTTGACGACTCCAGCTATGCGGTAGTAAATGGCTACGGTCGGATCTAGAAGTGATGAGTTCTGATCCCTTCTAGACCTGGTGGGACAGGCCATGTGCTCTGCCCAGGACTGCTCGGTCAGTGGATCTATCGATGCCTTATCAAACTGACTGTCAGTGAAAGACACCCTTGAGCAATACGTCGCCAAGTTCAAAACGGATCCCGAAAGCAGAACACGATTATCCGTGAAGTTCTACGATACTAGATTATCAAATGAACAACGACATAAAATAGATGCAAACCTGAATTATGCGACCACAGGGACTCAGAAAACGAGAGCCAAATTGCGGGTTACGAGAAAGGAGCACGTGCGTCACGCAGATCCAAAATAAGATATGACGGAGTGGCGCGTTGGACACGAACAAATAAACGCTGGGTCATGAAAACATACAGTGCATGAAAACAAACCAATAGTGTGAATCAGTGAGTGATGTCAAGGAAATATGAATTTGCAGTGGTTTTGGGGGGATTTTCCATAACTGGCCGTTACTCTGCCCACCAAAGTCTCCCCGAATGTTATCAGAGCCAAAGGTTTGGAATAGGGTTACCGATTCTCCCTACCCATCTAGACACTGCTGTCAGTGCGTGTACCTATAACTTCGGACATCGACATTCTGCTTACGATCGCACCTGACCCGGTGGCCACACCGACGCGATGTTATTCTGCTTCTTTCATGAGAGCGGCTGATCTGTGGCGGGCGTGAAGGGAAAACATAGGTGCCATTCTCGGGCAGCCGTCTTGAACTGGCTGCGTTTGCTTGTGTGAGTGTGCATGCTTGCGGGTTTCATGGGTGAGGTCGCACTCTGGTATATAGCCAAATAATAACAACTACCACCTACGGGAGATATCTTCAATAGTTTCAGCTATAAACGAGGGACAACCAGCACTGCGGCCTGTTTGATTGGGGTCATGAAGCACAAACGTGTATCGTGCGCGTGTGTTTGAGGGTGTGTCTGGGTATATGATCGAATCACAACTATCACCAAATGTAAGAAAGGCCTTCTGTAATGTCAACGAAGAAGGACCAGCACTGCAACGTGTTTGGTAGATATCATGGAACACAAACGTGCAACATGTATTTGTGTGTGTCTGGCTGTGAGTGTAGTTCAGTACGTCAGTATGTCATGGAGCCTCCATACACGGGGGTGCCTTTAACCACTTCAGCTACGAATGTGGAACAGTCTATCTGGGTTCTGTCGTATCGGCTTCTTCGTCTTCACTCTCGAGGAGGCTGATACTGCGTAATTCACGGGTTAGCATTCCGTAGGCGGTTTTCACCTTGACAGTTCTTATCAGTAGGTCAGAGCTTTCGATAGTTTCCATGACAAGGCCCAACGGTCAGGTGCTGAAATGAGCGTGTTCGTCGACGATCATCACAACATCCACAACCTCGAATGATCTTGCTTTGGTAAGCCACTTCTGTCGAGCTTGCAGGGCTGGGAGGTACTCCTGCTGCTATCGCCTTCAAAAAATCTTGGCAAGATGATTTGCTTGTTCCCGTCCATGTAGGTAGCGCCCACGCGGGTTTGTCGGTCCTTCGAAACCCACGCTTGACCTTAACGTTAACAGGTCCTTCGGGGTGAGCGCCAGACTGGTGGGGTCGCCGATGGTTACCAAAACCAGAAGGCGGTTGTTCAGAATTATTTCGACCTCAGTCACGACGGCGCCAAAAGCTTCGTCGTCGGGCTGCTATTGCTCAGTGGTGGACAGCAATATTCGCCTGGTGGACTTAATCATGTGTTTATGTATATCACCGCGATGACTGGCTTGCTTGGGATTGAATTGCCATCAAGTGCCACGTGCCACTGTCCAATTCTGCTCATGTTTTAGTACCCCGGCCGCAGTTCCAGATGGGAGCCCACGAAATTTGACCCGCTGTCGTAGTAACTATTTGCTGGTGTGCCGCTTCGGCTGATAAAGCTTTGCAAGGCCCGAGGGAAGGAGTCGGTCGTCATCTAATACGAAACTTTTAAGTGCACCACGCGTGATTTCATGCACTTCGTGATACCCCCGTATGATCCGTCGCACCTTTTCTCAAGCTTGGTCCACAAAGGCCCGAGATGGTCCAGCCCGGTGTCACCGAACGGCCACAAACCCGGAGTCACTCTACATTCTGGCTGCGGAGCCATGTATTGTTTGCCTGCTGCGGCGTTGCCTCTTCTACAGTGTACAAAACGTTGGATCACGCGTTTTACTCTGGCTCTTCTTCTCATTGACCAAGAGCGCTTTCGGATGACGCTTGTACCCTTCGGCATGTCCCCCTGCGGTGCGGATGTGTTGAATTAATAGCTTTACCACAGATTGTCGGGCCTGTAGCAGTGAGGGATATTTCGCCTCGGAGCTCAGTTGGTCCCTCTTCTTTTGCCCTCATAAACTCTCGGGTGAAAGCCTCCCGTTTTTTTCATCTTGAACAAATCTTGTTTCGAGGCTCGTAATTCATCAAAGCTTATCAGATCCACCTGTACACGGCTGGATGGGCGGTTGCCTTTCAAGACTAGCAAATGCTCCTTTAAACTGGTCAACCAAGCTAATGACCGATGCGTCTTCATCCAAGGGGAAAAGCTGACCAATAGTGACAAAACGAAAGTCGCCCGGACGACTGTCGCCGTCGTCACTTCGCCTTTGATCTCCAGTTCCAGTTCCAGAGAGGGCTTCAGCTCGTTCAACGGCCAGTAGTGCTGAGGCATCCGCAAGAACTTCGTTCCTGTCATCCACGTGTCCGGATGCCGGAAGTTGGTCGCACCTCGGGAGCCCAAATCAGCTGGATTATTGCCAGACTTGACATGTTTCCCCTGGTTCATGGTAGTTTCGTTGTAGATGATCGTGAGTTGGCTAGCAACGAAAGTACTAAAATGACTCCCAGCGCTGGCAGTGCAGTACAGCTCCATTGTCTAGTCCGTCCAAAAACCAGCTGACCAACTATAAAAATCAAAACGCTTTTTTGCCGCTTGTACCGCCCTGACTGCTAACATTGTTGCGCTGAGTTCAGGGCATTGGATCGAGACCGACTTCAGTGGAGCAACGCGGGCTTTAGCGAACAGGAGCCTCGTGGTATATTGTCCATCTCCTGTGCACCATCATCCGCACACCAAAGCTCCATAACCGACTTCGGATGCATCGTAAAAGGCGTGTAGTTCTCCTGTCCGTGTTGCGTGACCGGGAGTCAAGTATCGTGGAATCCTTATGTACCCTAATTTCTTCAAGGTGTTCGGAAGTTCGTCCCAGTCCAAACTGTCTTCTCGGTCCAGTGACTGGTCACAATCAACTTTCTTACAGCACAGCCGCTGCAGCAAGATCTTTCCTAGCAGCAGCCAGGGTGAGACGAAACCGAGCGGGTCGAACAGACTAGAGACAGTGGACAGTATACCTCGACTGGTTACTGGCAGTTGGGGAACCTTTGTCTCGAAAACCGAGTCATCCGTTTCCGCATTCCATTGTGCTCCTAGCGCTCGCCCATTAAGGAGCAGACAGCCTTTTAGTTTCCGGACTCTTTCGGCCTTCTCACGGTGCGGAATGACCTCAAGCACTTTTGAAGCGTTGGACATCCATTTTTTAAGATGGAAGCCGTCCTCTTTTGGCAATCTTGTCAGGCCTCTGAACTGCGCTAGGGCCGAATCTACATCATCGAATGACCCAAGATAGTCATAGACGTAGAAGTTTCTTCTGACACTATCTGCTACCGACCGGTGGACCACAGCTCCTTATTTGTTCGCCGTCCCTCGAACGAAGTAGTTTGCACATAATGGTGACGATGTGGCTCCGAAGAGGTGGATGGTCATTCTATGCATTATTACCGCTCTGTTCAGCTTGTTCTCCTCCCACTACAGGAATCGCAACGCTTCTCGCAGTTCTGCCGGTACGTTCACCTACAGAAACATTGCGCTGATGTCAGCGGGCAAGGCTAATCTACTCAACCTGAAACGACACAAGCTTTCAATCAATGGCGCGGTCCAGCCGGGCCCCTGTAGCAGGCTATCGTTTAACGACTTGTCCTGGAACATGGCTGCAAAGTCACAAACGGCCTGCAGTTTTTCGAGTTTCTTGGGTTGGAAAGCCGGGTGGTGAGGCAGATACCAGATCCGATTCCGGCCATCGGTTGCTGCAGGCACCTTTCCCAAGTGGCCGAGGGCTTTCTTTCGATTCTTCACTTGTGCTAATCGTTCCCCCGGTTCCTGGTCTTAAACAAAGCATTCCTTCAATCGTAGTAGTCCATGCAGAGTACATTTCTGCCACAAACCCAAGGGTCACCTGGTGTGAGCCATGGGAGGAGAGCTTCGAACTGTTTTTAAAGGCCTCTGGTTCCTTGCTGCGCTGTTTGCAGAGAGAGGTGGTCTCCTTGAGACAGTGGTAGTCTTTCGTCTGCAATATAACAAAACTCCTTTTCATACAGCCGTCGCAACTGGTACTCTGTGCGGTCCGTTTCGGCTGATGCGCAATTTTCAGAGCCACTTCCCCCGGCAGGACCATAAAGCATCAATCCTAGTGCTGTGCTTAAGGCATAGGGTGTCTGGTGGTTACCCACTCTCCGGTCCAGCACCCAGTGTGTCTCTGACACTTCGCAGCCAGTGAGGAGATCCTTTTTGCCGTCCTCCTAGTCTACAACGGTTACTTTCTTTAGGTAAGGCCACCTAGTTAAAATTGCGCTCATTGACCCTGGTGGTCGTATGGGGAGGTAAGAAAGTGTTGATGCATACTTTGGTTCGATTTTCTCGCCATTGTCCAAGGAGATGAGCTGTAACCTCAAACGGTCGGCAGTCATTATTTGTGTTCCGCCCACCGTGCTCACCACTAACGACGTCGTCTTTATCGAGGCGGTGTTTACCGGCAAACCGCCCCTTCACCAGGGTTGTGTCTGATCCGCTGTTGACGTGAGCCAAAACTTTGGCCACCCCAGTCGGGGTCAGCACTTCTACGGTAACTACTCCTAGCCGTACTGGTTTACTGGAAAACCGTGACGTTGAACAAACCACACTGGACTTAGTGTACTCTCCTGGTGTAGCTTTTTGCCTGGTGTAATAATCGGTGGTATCTGCCCGGACAACCTTCGCGACCACATCTCGTTCGTATTCGGCAAGCTGCCACCCAGTGCGTGGTGCTAAGGCATATAAAGTAAGCCCTTGCCGTCCTCGCTATTCTTCAATGTTCGTCTATAGTGGCCTTGATGAAATTCGGGCGTTCTAGTAACCCATGGGTGGAGTCGCAAGGCCCCCAAATTGGATGAGCTATGGCCTCGAAAGAAATGGCAAGGGAATTCTTCCAAGGATGATGTTTCGATTGTCCCCCTGCGGCATTTTCAGCTTGGCTGGTGCAAGGTCTGTTTGCCTTTTTGTTATTACGGATGGGTCGGCTAAATCTTCTGTTGGCTACCTTTGTTTGCCCGTCCAAGTATCCGGTTAATTCCTTGAAGTCAGCCTCGCGGTCGCCCCGGCTTATACTTTCCCCCTCTCAGGCCCATCGAACCTGTAGTTCAATAGAGAGAGGTAATGGGCTATGTCCTGCAAGGTGGGCATTGCGTCGGGGTCAACCCTGTAAGCTTATTGATCGAGGGCTGTTGAGCAATTCTACATTTTTCTCTCTAGGTTGGTTACGCATAGACTTCGCCCCTGGTTCTTTTGGCCCTTAACATCACATCCTTTATTGGATCACGAGCTACCTTAAATGGCCGTCCAAAAAAGTCCCTCAAAATCTCCCTTACCCGTGTGTGGCCTTACTCCGTGTCGAGCATTGTACACTCACCGATAGCTTCTCTTGCTCGGCCTCGACGGTAATGAGTCAGATATAGTGAACCTTGGCCGGGGTGGGTTATCTTGTTTTCGACGAGAGTTTTGAACAGCCCAACGATTTGGCAGTAGTGTTCAGATCGCCGGTCGAAAACTGTCAGTTCTGCTGTTGGCAGATCAATCGCTGGTAGAGTCGATGTTTTATCTTCGACGACTGGCGCAGAGTTTCCCATTTTAGTTTGTCCTGACCTGTCAGATAGGTCACGGTAGTCAGCCTTTTACCCATGCTCTTTCTGTCCACACTCCCCTCCTGACTCATGGGCCTGCTGCCTAGCCGATAACAGTTGTCGTTCTGTCTTATGTCCCCAACTTAAATAGGTCAACGTTCTTGCAATCCATATTACCCTCAGTAGTACATGAGCCAACACACACGGGGCTAGGCGACCTTACATTAACTAAAGAATCAAAAGTACCCAAAGCCTCCTCAATGACCTTTCGTATTACTCCCTGTTTAGATTCCAATAGCTTCGATAATTTTCTTTGCATGTTTCGCATTTTTTCGTTTTAAATTGATCAACTGTGTACCGTAAGATGCCTTTGAGCAATACGTAGCCAAGTTCAAAACGGATCCCGAAAGCAGAACACGATTATCCGTGAAGTTCTACGATACTAGATTATCAAATGAACAACGACATAAAATAGATGCAAACCTGAATTATGCGACCACAGGGACTCAGAAAACGAGAGCCAAATTGCGGGTTACGAGAAAGGAGCACGTGCGTCACGCAGGTCCAAAATAAGATATGACGGAGTGGCGCGTTGGACACGAACAAATAAACGCTGGGTCATGAAAACATACAGTGCATGAAAACAAACCAATAGTGTGAATCAGTGAGTGATGTCAAGGAAATATGAATTTGCAGTGGTTTTGGGGGGATTTTCCACAACCCGTCTCTACTGTTCGTGCTAAGTCCTTCCTGGTCCATTCAAACTGCGCTGAATTCTTCACAGTAAGAAGGTGGCCAAAAATTTGAAATATTTTAGGGTTTTACGGAGTTTTGTCATTGACAGTAAACGAACCTGTGATATGGCAAGGCAGGGGTAAACCACTTTCACAAGTAAATTAGTTAGGGGGGCAGAACTGAAAAATTACCCACAAGGGTCTACCATATCTAATGAGATGCATCGAAGGGAGACGCCCTGGGGCAGGAGGTCGCTATGTAGAGAGCAACCCTCCAGCAATTTCCCTTCCTGAATCATGGCAAAGAAGGGACTAACCAGACGTTCTTATTTCGCCGTCTTGAGAGTCTGCTGTGAGCCAGGTCTCCGCAATGGGGACGATGTAGGTTTTCGTGTCTGTTGATAGTTGTCCCGGTGCCATCGTTTGTTTAGGAGAATGAGTCGTTTTTGCACAGGCTCCTAAGTGTTTGCTCACTGGAAACAGTAGGAACTCTAATAGGATAGGTTTCTTTGTCTGCAGAAGAGGCATCCTCACTGAGGGCAGTACTGATAGATGGTAGTGGAGCCATAAGCGGGGGTGTCTGAGGTCCCCTACTCTGCCGGTAGTAGGAGCTGTTGCTCTCTGGCGGTCGAAGTTTAGATGCCCTGTTGCAAAAATGGCTGTTTCGGGGAGCGACTGTTCTGTAAGCTCTGTGGAGCGGAGTAGCCTCCATTAAATGGCTTCGGTTTATTATCTGCCGAAGGTTAACCTCCTTATTCATGTGCTTCGGATGTGTGGGAATGAGGTGGCCCAAGATTACCTACTTGTTGGTTGGGTTTAAACTTTTTTTGAGGCAGAGAGTTATTCTGAGGCGTTCTCCGGACATCCTTTCTACGGTTTTTTCAATTTAGCTTGATTCGGGATAGTTGCCTCAAAAGCACCCCTACTTTCTTCAAGGCTGTTTGTATTGGGTTAACTGGAAGCCATCAGGAAGGAGTGTGGATTTGGAATACTTGTGCAGGCTGTAATGTGTGCTGATGAATGCGATTCACCGGGATCTCCATTTTTCGATTTTCCCGTGGTTTCGAACCTAGCTAGGAAAACAACCCTAGACACTTTCAATTTGGTGTCTGCCATCATGGTTGGAGCCTTTTGCGGCTTTGCTGCCTGACGAGGGTGCGGCGTCAGTCGATTGCTATTGCGCGCACCTAAAGAAGGGCTATTCAGTTGCCGCTTTATGCGTGGTCAGGTCCATTTTCCTTTCTTCCGTAGAGTATTCCAGGATTGAATTCGATATGTGTTTATGCCTTTTTGGAGATTAGCCTGGGGCATTCGGCAGGGTTTGAAGTAGGTGACTCCCCGAGAGTCCCGGTTATTTCTGGGGCTGGTTGAGTTGGATCTACTTCCACAGGAGCTACGCTTCGCATAATTACTCGTTTGGCCCCAGTTTTCGAGGCCAGCGATTTCCTCGTGGTGTCTAAAATTGGTTGTTCTAATGCCGCCATAGTCTGGCTAGCGGCGTACATGGGAAAGTGTTTCAATGAAGGTTTTAAGGCTGACTATCTCCGCTTCGAGGGCTGCTATTCTCTTCCCTAGCCGTCTCTATCCATGGCCCCGGAGAAGTCTTCAGAATATGGCTAGGGCACGGTCCACCTTCTGACGAGTACTAATTCTGGCGCGTAGGCATGGTCTCGTCATCCGCCGTGGCCTCAGACAATATCTCAATGAAAACGGGCGGTCCGAGGAACAAAAAAGTAGAGAAAATCACGCTGTATACTGCCTTAACGAGAATAAGATCCAGACGACGAGGCTACTCAAAAACTCGAAACCACCACTCCAGGTCGGGCAAAGGTCAGCGAGAGAGATGTTTGGACAGGACAGTGAAAGTGGTGGTTCAAAACTGCTCAAAGAAAGACTGAAGACTCCAGACTACCGGGTGCGCCTCATAAAAAAGTAGAACAAAGGATAAGAACGATAGCTGCCTAGAAGGAAACGAATGAACACCGACATTAACTTCAGGTAGTTAGGGCGGAAGTCAAAACCGCCTGCCAAGCCTGAGGCGCGGCTACCCCTAGAAGGGTTTAGGAAGGCGGGCACAATGGTGGGCTTAAAGTCCTTTTTTAAGCATAGCACTCTCGTTTTTACATAACGCGATTTTATTCATTATGAAACCCGGATGATTTGCTGCACACCTGTTTGTTTATATAACGCACCCCCGCCTATTTGAGTTTCTTCTACGTTGAGCAAACGATGGTGGCTTACTCCTGTTGCTTTTGACGCTGGCTCTCGATCCAAATCGGGCGGAATCACATTTGAAGTTTGTGTATAACATGCCCTTGTTCGTTTTATAGTTTAGTATCTAAAAGCTTGTTCGTCGAACTTCATATGAAATTGGGATTCTTCTGATTAAGCTACGCCTTGCTCGAGTTGAGATTCTCCTAACACACAGCTGGTTCATGCCATCTGTTTCCACTACTGCAGGCATTAAGGTAGACTACAGTAAGAATGCCTGCATCTCCTTGAGTCTTAGATTGCAGCTGTTGGGTGTGGCTTTCGGGAAGCATTTTCGGATCCTTGCTACGTTTACGTGATGAGTTCAGTGACCAGTTAGTGCCTTTTTCCCACTACTTCTTAATGAAGTTTGCACAGACTTAGAAGATAGGGAGTGCTACAACCTTGAGATGGGGTGGGACACTTTCAAAACCTGACAGACGGTTGACGGCATTTTATGAATCCAGCGGTCCTTTTTATGTTTAACGTGCACAAAGTGACCAAATCGTCTGGCTTAACCTTTAACCTTCCCTAGGTTACAGTCTCCATCAAATCCGCTGGGGCCAACTGGGCGTCCCTCTTTCTAAAGTTATCGAAACCCACGAGCAATAGCCACAGAGGTCGTTTCTGATCCTGTATAAGTCTTCACCTTCCTAGCCTGATGTGACACTTGAGTGCCGTTTGGTCCTGAAGACCCGCCGCTCGTGAGACTGTTACCATGTGATGTGTGACATCTTTTTCAAGCCATTCAGCTTCCCGGCACACGGATTGAGTAACCTCTCTTACCATTATTTTACAATTTCAACCCGTGACTAATATGGAATTTTTATTATCGCGCGCAGGTTGACTATTACAACATCCAGTCTAACTCTAACAGTTTCCGAGTTCACATCTCGTTTTGCCACATTTTGTTGCATCCCGCCGATTCATGTTCCAGCTTCTTACCGACTCAACTGTTGTGGCTTTCTAGAGTTGGACCCTACTGTGGGGCCTTTTTCATCCTGTCCAAACTTGGGGAGCCAAAGCAACCACCCAATCAACTTTCTTAGTACTTTTACAAACTCTTCGTCTAGATTCGCACAAGGTAATGCATTTTTAGTACACCCATCTCAGAAGCCTGCTCTTATCGTAGAGATTGAGAGCCTTCAAAGGAAGTTGGCTGCGTCTGCGGTGGTACCGGTTAAAAAAAGATTACATTGGATCCATTTATTTACTACTTAACAGTATTTCATCTTCCCGCACTGAACAGCACCTTACACAATCTTGTTGGCACCAGCCGTAAGGCACTTTGATCCTTGGCTAATTTTTCTGACGAGCTGTGGAGCTCGACCGAAAGGTGACAAATTCAGAGATTGTGAGACAAAACAATGATTCAGAAGGGGCACAGTATAAATGGCAACTCAGCTGGATGAGTTATCAACAATGGTTGTATGGGACCTACCATCAGCTTATTCTTCACTAAGTGCCACAAACTCCTTCAGAAGAACAGAGTCTTCATCCAGCTCAGTAGTTTTCGCTTAGACCTCCCAAAGATAATTGATCCACCCGGGCGGGATCTTCAGTGAATGGACTTATATGGCCGTTTGCCAGTATCCCTGATTCCTACCCCGAAGGTTAGTCTGAAGTACCAGCAGTGGCACGCAGTGCAGTTCTGTGGGTTTCACGATAATTGACGGGCATAGTAAGTGTAGTTTTCAAGCGGCCCGGGTTCTGTTGTCCAGTTTACTGCTCAATTTTGGACAGGGTTCTGCTGGAGATATCTTACATGCCTGATTTTTTGTGCCAATTTTGAAGCGGTCTGGTTTCCAAACCGGGCTGATCTTTCTGGATTTTCCGCTATTTTCAAAGATATCTCTAGTGAGAAAGAGGTGGGGAACTTTGAAGATCCCGCTTTCTGGTATACTGTGTAACAAACCAAATGTGATGCGCTGGGGCCCAACTCAGTTTCAGCTTTATCCAGCGGTGTAAGATGTGTCCGAGAGGAGTAGCATCCCTGGGTTCTTGAGGCTCTTGAAATGGTTCACCGATTTGAGGCTAAGGTCGACGGATCCCGGAGCTTGCAACTTCTTGTGTCTCGAAGCAGAAATCGATGAGGAGCGTGAAATTGTCAGGCTTGTTATGGGGAGTGTGTGTTAAACTGAGCAGACTGCTTAACAAAGTTTCAGTTATAACGGTACAAATGGTGATGATAGCCTGTACAGTAATGTTTTGGTCGAGTTGGACAATGGAGTAAGTGGCAGTCCGGCGGGCATATTTAGATTTTGGCTTGAGCCCCTTTTTTCTGAGGCTCCTGCTACCTCTAGGAGGAGCTTATTTCGGATTGAAACCAATCTTGACTTAGAAATTTTACCTTAAGGATGTCCTTTCACTGTACCTTTACGGTTTCTTGGTATATCCTCCGGAGCATCTAAGTGTGATTGCGTGAAGGAGCTGTCAACTGGAACGGAAGACAAGAGGTGGGAAATTAAAAAAGTTTCTTTTACAGTACGCCTCATTTCTGGCGGGTAGAGGTCGATGGTATCCTGACTTAAGGGGTAAGAAAGGTTAACCAGCCACTGTGCAGCCATTATGGCCCCCTCTGAACTCACTGGAGGTGGTTACGGTCGAGAAAGAAACACATACGTGCAATTTGGCCACAGTATTTCGAAATGAGGTGGACGTCAACGCCGTACAGAATCCCAGAGCCTTTCTTGGATATATCCGATAATAGCCTCGTAGCAAGGTTAGAGATTCAGTAAGTAGCCCTACTGGTCTCCAATTGATGCGTGAAGAAAAAGCAACTGCTGGTCCGTCAGAAACCTAGTATCTTACGTTGATCTATAGCCGGGAGTGGCGATGTTCCGCTGATTCGAAAAGGCCGATCCATAGGGCCGCCGGAAACACTGAAGCATTCACAGACTTATGGATATGGGCTCCAGTCTACCAACCGGCTCTTGGCTGCACCCATCTCCGACTGCGGTGAACTCAGAGAGCCCCAGGTGGCCATGTCGTTCACATGCTGGACTATGCAGGATCTCACAGTTTCTGAGAGACCCATATTATAGGTCAGGAACAGTGGGGGAATCAATAGGAGCCCTGAAGGACTCCTGCGGTTGCTGGGGACGGAGGGGGATGCGCTTCGCATGCAGGCTCAGTGAAGGTGTGCCCAGACAGAACCCTCTTCATTGCTCAAATTGCTCGCTGGCTACAACGTATACTTCCGTCTTGTGAAGCAAGGGAGTGCGTGTAGCTCTGTCGAAGGCCCTTACAAAATATGCCGAAGTCGCTTAAGGGATATTTTCCCGATAGCAGAAGTCCATTGTACAGCCCATGACAGCTAATATGTTGGTGAAACATGATCCGCCTGCCAGAAGTCTGTGTTGGAGAGAAAGAACCAAGTTGCTCATCTGCAAGAGGTTTACCTTCGCGCGTTAGATGATGCGCTCAAATACTGTGTTAGGGATATTATTTGGACTTACCGGCCGGTAGGTGGATTGGAAGTTCCGGTCGTTCATTTTGAAATTGAGTTGGCTACTGTCTTCTTCCATGGGCTTGGCAACTTGCTGCCATACATTCAAATTTGGCACAGATCGAGCATACGGGAGATGGAACGTTTGTGCATTCTTAAGATGACTTGAAGTGAATGTCGTCCCGTCCCTTTGAGCTTTATGAATAGACACGTTTCAGCAGCAGTTCGAAGTCCCGGGCCGAAAAAAGACTTTTTGCAAGTTTCATTCTACTTTCTTTGGAGGAAGAGCAGGATGGCGATGACCACGACAATAATGCAAAAATATTGGCGCACTTCCCTACGGGGATCAAGAGACATGCAAAAGGCACGATCACGGAGTGCAGCTTATCAAAGCATCATGGAATATTCACAAATTTCAAAGGTCGGGTCTGTACATCTCAGTAACATCAAGATAAGACTAGGCGGTGCCTTAATTAACCAAAGTAAGAACGGTTACTGCGGCAAGTGCAAGGCGGTTTTGGTTTTGGGAGCTGAGCGTGGTGGAGAGTTTATAGAAGACTTTCGAGAGCGGCTGGTGAACTTGTCTCCCATTGGGTCTAGCAGTGAAGTACCAAAGATATCCCATCCGTCGGACGAAAAGAGAAGAAGCAAGTCGGTTTACAGATGCAAGTCGTATTCTATATATCGTGGCACCGAAACAGTACCGATACGAGAGAAACACCCAACGGAAGACGAAACGAAACGCAACGGCTGTGCAGAAAGGGAACCGCGAGAGTGTACAATCGGCGAGCGACCGAAAGTGAAAGTGATTTAAAACGAGGTCGACGGAAACCCCGGAAAAGTCAGTCCAGTAAAACGTACACAACCGGAGAACACTATGAGGTCGATGTCAAGCTTCAAAAAAAATCGTAGAGAAAATAGATCCAAAATGATGTCCAGAAAATAGTCATTTTCTCAGAACTATCGAGGTCACTACAAGTTTATCAAACACAAAGTGGTTAAGGAAATGATTTTTAGATTTTGTGGAATTTGTAGTATACACAAAAATAGTTTATACTGGGGTTCGTCGAGGGATCAAAGAAAAATCGGGATCTGTAGAAAGAAATACATGGAGGCACCGCCTGGTTGCTAGATGGCTAGACGCCGGAAGACCGGAGGGAGATTTCCGCCCTTGGATATGTGGACAAGGTAAAGGGAGAAGCCAACAAAATCATCCGTCAGCAACATCAGTGGCTTATTGGGCGGTATTTCGCTGATGTTATTTGGACAAATCCCCGGGCCAGTGGACAGTGGCATAGAAGCCTAAAAAAGTGAGCTTGGGAGGTCAGATGAGTTTAATTTAGTTGTTTTTCTTGGTATTCCCGTTGCGATGGGAAAAGAACAAAGTTACTTTTGAATGTGGGCATGAAGAGAAATATTCCACAAGAACAGTAATATCCTGTCGAGGTAGCATGAATGATGGTTGGACTCTTAGCAGGGGATTTCAAAAGGAATTCATTAAGGAGGCATCAGCTGGAACGAGAAGAAGGAGCAGAGGCATCTGAGTAAAGATGAGGAGATGAAATGTTGCTACGCAGGTCCCTTGGCAGTGGCTGGCACAGGGCCAGACTCGAGGCGACAGCGGATGTTGTTGTATGTAATGATAAACGTTTCCGTATATGCGAAGAAAGAATACAGGGACAAGTTTCGGCCAACAGCCAGTGGCTGGTATTTTATTTCAAAGTGTTCATGATAGCCACTGACGGCGGATCACGAGCTAAGGCCCAAGCACGAGTGGGCTCATCGGACGCGAGCGGCTGTTCATGAGGAAAGTGTTTACGTAGCTTTGGTTGGTGAAAAAGGGAAAGTGGGTTGAAAATTCAACGGCCATGGTGGGGTTTCGGTCATGATTTGGGAGCCACAAAGATCGATCGGAGAGCATACCGAAAGTAATTGCTGGGCCTGTGTGTGATGTCTTTTAACGTCAGGAATCAGCCCTCGCTGCCCGGTGTACCTGATATGGTGGCTTGTAACCCTGGTAACACCATTGTAATCGCAGCAGCTTGAGATGTAAGGGGCTCCGTATAGAGTCGGACAGGGCGAGTTTAAGTCTGACCCATGGCCGTTCAACCTGAGGAGTAGGCCAGTCTGATTAGTCTGACTGATTAGGTCCGTGCGGTAGTTCAAGAGCAGCCCCTAGGGGACCAACAGCTACCCAAATAACGGGCAAGATCTGAAAGGAGACCAGAGATATGGCAGTCCGGAGGACATTCCATCTGCGGGTTACGATTACCGTATCAAAAGAAATCCAGCGATTTAAATTTCAGGGGAGTAATCGAGGTCTGGAATAAGCGGGGAGATAGGCGGTCTAGAAGTAGTTCCGGCTGTAGTTTATGATAGCAAAAAGGAGAAGAGTTGGTGAGCTAGGTGCGTTGTTACGGCGAGAATGAGGCTTCTTTAACTTCCCGTGGCACATGCTTTATGCCTTGGACAGGACTTTTAAGTCGAGTGCTGACAGCAAAAGCTAGAAGCCAGTTGACGGGGATAAGCCATGATTTTGGTAGTATATAAACGGCTGCAGGCTGATAAAGTCACGGTGTAGTGGAGCGCCTTATGCCTGTCAGAAGTTGTTTCAACGGGAGGTGGGTGAACAAATTTTTGATGTGTTACTAAGGCGGCGGAGAATGTAGATGAGTTTTATCTAGATCGTGGTGAAAAGTTGGACAAAATTCGACAGTTGGCTACGGGTATGTGCTTCATGGCGGGCATCATGTTATGGGGTAAATTCGGTTTGTACCTCATGTCGAGATTTCTAATATCACGGAAATGTTATTCAGGCGACGAAAGGTCATGTACCTGCACACGTAGCGGATTAGACATAGCTTTGGTAGGGACGACGTCTAGGTCAACATATGAAATCATATAGTCCCAAGAAAACCGTGTCGGATATTGTGGCGATCGGAGCACATGCTTTCCCTTATGTGTGGGCTGTAGATGAACTTTTGTTTTTGTTACGGTAGTCAGTGGCTAGAGTCAAAGATGGAGGGGCTATATTCGTGATGTTTGAGGTATAAATGTTTACACCTCGTGCAGTAGTGTTTGGAGGGCGAAACCTGTGGCTACCGCATAGGAATCCAGTGTCCACACTTCATTTGGTCTAAAAACAACTTAGGCACAGGGAAACCTATTTATTTCGCAAACAACTTGTGAGTAAGTAGCCAGAGGTTGGCTTTAGAGAGGTTTAGCCTTCATACTATCCTGGAGCGTTAACAGGTGCTGGTGATAATGAGGCCATGTATGAACAAGAAAGATTCTGAACATGGCGGATTTCACAAGGATAAACTTTGAATAGCTTTTATGGACAACGGAGTTTTGCATCCACGAGCAGGCTAGAGATGGAGCAAGGAACCCAAAAGGGCTAAAACTGAGGAAACTGAGGTCAGTTTATGTGTGTTGCTCATTCGGCATGGCTGTTGAATAATTTATAATTGACAGTTGTATATTTCTTGACCGTGGTCAACGCACTTGAGCAAGGCAAGATCAGAGAATACAACAGCAAACGTCAATGAGATGCATTCACAATTTCCAAATTTGTGAATCACACAGCAACCGGAGTACAACGGGTAAATCATGTAACGTTTGAGTGAACTAAAGTGGCAATGGTTGAAGCGGGCATTGGAAATCGGTTTCCCATTCGGGGAGGACGGTGTGGATAGCTAGACAAACGTGGGGTTGCTGATATAAGCGATAATTGGACGATCATTTTACGAGTAACCGGGCGGAAAAGATGCCAAAGAACAAGATTAAAAGTCAAGTAAGCATGGAGCTATCAACGTGCAGTCAGAGACACCAGCGAAATATAGAACACTGATAGTTTGAAATAGAGCTAAGGTCATCCGCAAAATTCTCGCCATCTCCTTGGAAAAAAGTGACGGTGGTGCTTTGGGTAAAGGTGGAAGGCCAGTGCGGAAAATCTGATATCCAGAATACTGCAGATGGGATTGAAAGACGGAATTCGTTGTAACGGGCCTGTGACGCGCTGCACCTCTTTTTAATGTGCTCACAGTTTCTGACTTGCATTCTTTTCGGGTCCATCTAAATTTGTTCAAGTCTACAGTCAGCCGGAAGAGCTTCGGTATGGCAAACAGACTTGCCCACCGCACTAGGAGGCAAAAGACAGGGCGTGACACGGGAAGCATACCTCTAGTTTTTATCTTTATTTTTAGAACAGAATGGGTACTTGCTCCAGAAATGCCTTTATTAGTCAGCTGGTTGAGTTAATCTGCGTTGATATAGCGGGAAATGGGTTCTACTTTGGATATACCGTATTTCTCTGGCAGAAAAGAGTAGCTGTTTTGAAAGATCTGGCTAGCCTAGGTGAAGAACTGCGAGAGGCCCACTGGATGACAAAATCAAATCTGAAGGCTTCCTGATTCTTCTTCCCTACTGAAAGAGGGTGACTAATTGTGTCCACTTATTGCGGCTCGTTCATGGCCGCAAAATCAAAAAGTGGGTGTAAGCTAAAATCAAAATCTGATTGGATTCGAAAACTTTTGCCTCCAGGACATCTGAGGAAGTATATCTGGTAGTCGGTCACCGAACGCCGCATTTGGGGCTGGCTGGCTGGCTGGGCCAGCCTGCTGAGGGGGCGTTAAAACCTTCATTTACCTGTAAGCGGGTGAATTTGTGTGTGTCTTTTAACTTCTGTATCTTTTCTACAGCAGCTACTGATTCTTACTGTTAGCACTTTCGCTTCGGATATATTACACCAAAAGCCATTGTATGTTACCTAGAGTAGTTTTCACATACATTTTACCGCGGGTTTTGGTGTCAAGAACGTGATGAGTGATGAAGGTAAAGTTCCTTTCAGGTGGAGTAAAATAACACTCTCATGACCTCGGTTGGAGTCACTTTGGGATCACCAAGTATCTGAGTTACTATGAATGAGCCAGGTTTCTGTGATACTCATTATGTTGAGGTTCCCACCTGCTGCTGGCTGCCTGAGCTCTGGGATCTTGTAAGAGACAATTTAGCTGTTGGGAACTAAACATCTGAGAAAACACCGAAAGGAAGTTTAAATGGAGGAAAAAAAGGGACTGTAACGACGAAAAGCCCAAGTCCTGGTGCGGACGAAGTCCGCTGGCCGACTCAACGCTCGAGTCACTGAACAACGGGCTTCGCTCGTTCTGGGCAGCACAATGGAGCCTCAGAGCAATGTACTGCCCGAACCGATGCAGAACCCAAACCAAAAGCACGGACGCTCTGCAAATTCTTTGGTACCAGTGGTGGGTTAAAATACAAGTGCTTAATAATCTTAAGCTTGATAGTAAGCTTCCGTCACTATCCGGCTAATCGGTATTCATATGTGGGGCAAATCTGTACGGACGTAACAGTTGACCGAAAGCAAATAACGATCAGATACTCATTCTGTAATCCGGATGAAATTTTCACTCTTATTCAGGCCCAGAGTTTTCTCTCGAGCACAACGGTCAAAAGTCAACGTAGACGAACTGAGCTTTAGGAATCCAAGGCCGCGCTCCGCGCGCGAGGTCCAAAGATCTTGCTGTGGGACATTCGTTGGATCTTCCAAGTCAGAAACGTTTGCGCCGCTCAATTTAAACAGACCGCATTTTTCCACTGTCCATTAGTCTATCTTCCAGATCGCCGGCAATTCAAGACGCCGGACACGGTCAAGACCAGTGTCCCGATCCTTTCCGCATTATCCAGTGGACTATCTTCCAAACAGCCGGCAATACCAGATGCACGATATTGCCAAAATTTGTATTTTGAACCCAGTGCCTCTTCTCCTTTATCCGTTTATCCGGTAATCTGTCTTCAAGCTCGCCGGCGACATTCAGATAACAATGTAATCACAAGATTCAGGAACTTTTAGGCCTCAACCTCCTTTCCGTGTACTACTTCAAGACTCCAAGACTTCTAAGTTTACGGCCCATCAAAGCAAGCTAGAAGGTGAAACCAAACATCAATAAATCACGACTGTCTTGAGTCAGTGCGACTGGCCACCGCAAGACTATCTCAGTAGGAAAGCACGCCATGGTAAGAAAAATAAATGCATCAAGCACAGATCGAGTTTTGCCCTTGTGCTGGCTTCCCTCTTAGTTTTTTCTCCGTCTTCAACCCTGGGGGACGGATCGTGTTTCTTACTCTTCAAGAAGGTGCATTTTGCCTCTCCAGCATTAACGGGGCTGCCATAGGGAGTTTGCTGAGGGGATGGGAGATGATGTAGAATGCAAATGGTATAAGATGGCTCGATTTAAACGGGATGATGTTTCCTCGAGCCTGCAGCGTTCGCCCCAAAGTGCGGTTTTCGAGTGGCTTTCCTACATTATTCGGAGTGACTTTTTTCTCGTCGAGGCTTACATGGTCCGCCCTCAGCTACTCGAAAACTGTTGCGAACTACGGCTTGGCGGTCTGTGTCTCAAGGTGACCCCTGATTGCGCTGCACTGGGCGGTGGAATGTGGGCTTCGCCATCGTCCTTTCTAATTTAACCATGTGAACCCCAGACATTCTTAAGAGCATTAGGTCTGCCTTCATAAATGAGTTCTCTAGATACAACTTGCTGGATTTTAGATTTCGTTTCACTTGAATAGGACTGTCTTTGTAGACCCCTCAAAATATCTGGCATTGTTTTCCGATTTCTTCAATTTCTGGAAGATGCTCTTGATTAGGCTTTCGGTGACAGGCTCCATCAAGAGGCCCAGCTCCGGCGCTTCGTTTTGGAGAACTTCCAGCAGCTTTTAGTAAGTTTCAGGCCTCGAGGCTAGGAATGATCAAAGAAGCTGGTTGGCGGTGCCTCTTGGGTTTGAAATCGCTTGGAACGAGCCATGGGTTAATGCTCATCAGGCGCCACTTGCGCTTTTCTGCCGTGTCTAGGCCGTAGTTGGACCCAGTTGGTCTCTGATCTTTATTGCGACTTCTGCTGCTGCTTCACATGGCAGTGATTTTGTCACCAGGACTCTGAGATGAATCATTTCACTTGGAATGATCCTAAGCGGATATTATTTTCCTCAACAGCCGGAATGGTATCTTTTGCGCAGTCGCTACCCAGTAGTTCCCTCGTCCAAAGCGTAGAAACTTTATCAGCATTCGAACTAACCGACTTCAAGGTGCGATTCGTTAGCATTTCATCCTTTGAACAGTTGTGAACCACTGAAGCTATACAGCCAATAGGTGACTTATGTTCAGCTAGACCCCTTGAAGCACTGATCAGCATGTACCTACGCAGCTGGAATAGACCCACCCTAAGTTGGAGTGATCTGCACACGTCTTACGGTCGGTAAAAAAGAACCAGTTGCGTTTCTAACCCTATCATTTGTCTAATACATTGCTTTGAATGCCTCCATTCACATTCTTGCCACTCCCGGTGGTTCCGCAAAGAGTCACAGAATTTTCGCTGAGTTCTGTTTTGCCGTTTCTGGAGACAAAGTTTCGGCGATTAACTAGAGTGCTGCAACCATTTAACTACAGGTTGTGAAAAGCCCATCCGACAATGCAAGATAAAGAAGAATGTCAATTTTTAAACGCAAAGTACGGAAGCGGAAAACAAACAAGGCGGAACAGCTTGTGTTTCACTTCACTATGGGGTAAACTGAGGAACAATAAAATTTCAAAACGGAGCTCCCAAGTTTTAAACCTTCCGTCATGGTGCGGCTGAGAGTCGGGTGACTGCAGCCTTTTTTGGGGCATCCACCATCTCCTTGGTCAACATCATCTACCCAACTTGTACCCGCGGCCTCACGAAGCAGAAGAATACTTTAGCGGCTACGGACAGGCAGACCGCTCTACAGGTGAGCTGATTCAGATTGGTGTTTGCTAGTGTCTAAAACTCCGGTGAGACGGGGTTTCACAATAAAGGGAGATACTTCTGATTCGGCGGACCGGATCTACTGATCCTCCAGCCACGAAAAAACCTGTCCAACTTACCTGGCTCGCCAATCCGGAAGAGGCGATTAAGCCAAATTACGGGCCTTCGGTTACTCTCGAAACACCCTGTTGCCTTGCATTCTGCACTCTAGTAGGCAAGACCTGGAAGTGCGGCTTTAAATGCGATAAGACTGAACAGGTTTTGGGTCTCCACTTTGTGCCTTACTGCCGAACCCTGCACCAGTATAAACCGTAACGAGCTCGCACACCACTGCCGCGCGTGGCCACCAATCGTCAACAAAATCCGTCGAGCTGACTCACCACTCCACAGGTGATGATCGCCCAAAAAGTTGGGTAGCTCTATCTATGGGTATGGGCAGGACCCAGGCGCAGGTTAAAGGAAAGTTGTCACCTTCGCTGCCCGCTAGCGATTCACTTGCCAACGCTCATCTTAAAACTTACTCAGGATGCCTCTCATCGCGCGCAAGCAATGCAGGCTCTTTGCATAAAACTCCCCTTGGGGAGCCATTTGAATTGAGATGACGAATCAGGATTCCACCTGCACCGAAACACGCAGCCAACCCTGCACTGCGAAGTCAGATCAATCTTTTCATTTCATCTCAGCTTGCACAGGACTTTGTGTGGCTAGAGCCAGAGGCTTACCCAGATGGTAATGTTTTCAGCATGTTTCCGAAGATCTCAACGTTGCCTATTTTAGACTGAAGCAGGTGCTTGCTTATCCAGATGCGGCGATGGAGGGATTTTCTAGAGCCCGTTACTTTGAGCTTGCCCAACTGCCAGGATCTTTTGCAGAGAATTCCGAGGTGAATTTTGAGCCGCGCATGACTTCCAGAAATGGAGCTGGCAGGTGGCTGTTTTGCTTTGAAAGTTTCGGAGACCGGACCGCCTCTCGGCCTCAGTTGGGACGATGGAGGCAAATCATAACGGATAGGGAGCAAGCCGCAGCATAGCTGAATGATAACGTCCCCTACGTGTGCCTAAGAGAGTCAATTCTTTTAATGTGGTTCCCATTCCTGTGGTAATTGGTGTTTATCTCGATCAAATCGGGGTTTTACCTTTTGACTACTGGCCAAACAGACGCTGATTGGGTTGTCCCGCGCGCTTTGAGTGGTGTGAAAGCGGCAGAGTTTACTTGCTTGTAAATTCCAGTGCTCGAAGCCGGTGGCTCGACGTCCGTTTATCTACCGTTCGACGGGATTATCCACAACGTTTTCCCGGGAAAAATCACTGAACTCCGCTTGCATGGGCGGATCCAATTCCCGTGCTGGAGAGCTCAAATATTTGATAAGAAGAGCGATTGCACCTTTCGGTTCCACTGCGCAGGGTAATGCAAACGGTGAAATTGTCCCTTTTGGGGCTGCAACATCCGGATTATCCGTGCCATGGTTCCGATTCTTCCCCGCCTAATCTACCAATCGTTAACTCAGTTCGTTGGCACGAGCCTCGTTTGACCCGCACAGCCCCTGCTATATTGCTTTCATTTAGAAGCTATTATTTCCCCACATGAAAAGCAGCAAATGGGTACATCCTAGAGAAGTATGCTCCGTGAGCGGTAGTCACAACCTCGACGATCACTAAAAATGTAGTGAAGGTCGTCTGACGTTTTCTTGCTTCACCAGACGAATAGGGAATAAGTTTCGACTCCGCTTGTTAGCTTTTTACTGGTAGTCACAGCGGGAAGATGCAACTGCATTCCTCTACAACAGTTAAACGACTATTGTTGGCAGGAACAGAGAGAGGCTGTGTACACAATATCACCAGAATATTCAAAACCCCACGAAGACATCGTATATACAATATGTTCAGCAGAACAGTTTCGCCTTATTCACTTTTGGCTCCCGAAAAATTCTAACTGCGTTATCAATCCAGGTACCTTTAGGTCGCATCTTAGTCGATTGTGAAAGTCTGAGTAAGTTTCTATCCACGGAGTGATGTTTTTCCCCCAAGTTCGGCTTCGGCGCGAAAGTTTCGATCAGATCAAATCGGAGGGTAGAGAAGGTGTCCAGCGCCAAAGGTTATCCAGGTTTTGCTCTTACTAGCCCTCAATCTCACCTTGCCTTGAAGGATTGGAATCCTTTGTTATCTGTTGGTAGCTTAAAGTGCAAGACACAAGTCAGGGTGGCAGTCGGAGGAGGCAGTAGCAGCGACATATGGATGGAGTGAAGCATTAACACAAAGCAAGTTTACTCATCGTGCAAAAGTTGAAGCAAGCAGATATCAAAAACCCCTTTCAAAAGAAAAGCACAGGGACTAGAAACGCCGGAGTGGGCGCGGGCGGAAGAAAGGAGGGAAAAGGGAACCGGACTGGGAGTGTCTTCTCAGAGCTCTTGATTGTCTCACTGGCAATCTTGGAAGACGCACACCCTGGGTCCAAATTCTTCAAAGGTGAGGGTTTTGATGCCACTACGTCTTCAGAAGGCCCCTTCCAGCCATCCGCTGCTCTTGAAAGGGTGACCGACCTCTGATGTTCTTGGTGCCCATTAGCCCGGCGATTATTGGCTCATGCCCTGGTGGAATAAAGCTTTCGTCACGGACAAATAGCGGCTTCTTTGTGCTCGACAGTCTTTTCGGTTTTCTATTGTTTCTATCGACCCTCTCTTTGGGCGTCTGAGTTTTAGCAAGGACAAATCAAGCTACGTAAGCCTGTCCTAGTGCTGATGCTCCTCTAGACCAGAGACCGTGTTGAGCCCCCTTTGAACCTTCTCCGGTGCACGGGTACCGCTAACTAGCTGGGGCCGGGGCATAGACTATGTACTCTGGGTGGAGCAGCCCTAGGGTCTTTTAAACTGGCGGCGGGACGGATGGGTCCGTCGAAGTCTGGTAACTAAGTCTGTTTTCCTTCTTAGTTGCCAGCGGATGCTGCGAAGATGGCTGGAAATAAATAACCACAACTATCATTGACTGCCTTGTTTCCGTTTTCTGTGCCATCAGTCCAATGTTGTCCGAATCCGGACAGCGGGTAATTACCAACCTCTTTGCCAGCAGCTGTGTACGTTCGGCTAGGCATCAGGGCTGATCCTAGGCCTTTTGTACATTTGCGAATAGCCTCTGTGTTCTCCTGAACCTCAGAATTTGCACCCATTCTGAGGACCAAAATTGTGACAACCAGAGTAAGCTCGGTAAATCGCTCACGTGTCACTGGAAGAATGCCGACGTCTCCATTGATCCCTGGTGTAACGAACGTTTAAGCAATGCGTAGCCAAATTCGCAACGGATCCCGAAATCAAAAGACGATTATCCGTGACATTCTACGATACTAGATTATTACATGAACAATGACATAAAAAATATACAAACCTCAATAATACGATCACAAGGACTCAACAACGAGAAACAGAATAGCAGCGTGTGAGCAAACAGCACGTGCGTCACGCAGGTCCTGAACAAGGATGTGTCAAAGTAGCGCTCTGGGCGCGAACAAACAACAATTGGACCAGAAAAACAACCAGTTCGTAAAGACAAGTCAATAGTGTAGGCAAATGAGTGATGTTAGGAAAAACACTGAATCGCGAGGGAAAAAGTGGGATTTTCCACGACCGGCTGTTACACCTGGAGTGCCCCATTGTTTGCTTTCTCCATTATGGACTTGACGTCCTGGAGACTGACGTAAAGGAGTCGGCCATGCAGATGGGCCCTAGCAAAACGCCTGGCCCTATAGCCATATTCAGCTCCGAGTTTGCGCTGCCACGTCTCATGATCCGCAATCCCGAAGTCTTTGCGAAATTCACAGCTGCCCGCTTCAACTTTCTATCTCTGATCTGATCTCCTGGTCGGCTTGCGAAGAGGGCTCAGGATGTCGCAAATGCAGAGCTTCTCCCTCCTTAGGCTATGTTGTTCAACCAAAGTCAGATTATTTACCTCCGATTGCCTCACCAATAAATTCCTAACGAATCTCTCCGTTACCAATACGACTATCGATAAGGGACTAACAAGCTACCAGTTCGCCAAGTCGTTAGTTTACATTGCTTGGGGTTCTTGAGCTAATGGGAAGTGATGTATTTAACCCCACCCGGAACCACATAAACCAAGGCAACTAGAAAACAAGCTGCGGAATAGCCCGTTAATGGCAGTAAAGAGGAGGTTTGTGTAAACAATGAATCAGGGAAAGTAGCTGGTTGACCACAAGTTTACCGGCCACCGCAAGCGTATGCCTCTTCGAACCTTAGCGATCCTGACTGGTTGAAGTTTCTGACTGTACTTAGCCTCGAGGATGCACCCGGCCGTATCACCGGTCCCCTGCTGCATCCTCGCAACCGTCCTCCCTCAAGGTCTAGTTTCTCTGGTTTGCCCGTTTTATCCTCGAACTGAAGCTGGTGGTTCCTGGCCACTTCAGCGGCACTAAGCCGGATTCGGATTATCAGATAAAAGGATAGTTTTCCAGTTTCGGAGCGCAAAAAGGGTGTAAGTTAATTCTCGCAAATCGAGCAACGCGTAGACAGTTCGAACGAACCCCAAAACCAGAACAAGTTTGATTCGTAGTTTCTACGGTACTAAATTGAAATTAACAAAGGGAACAAATATATACAGGCCTCAAGTATGCGGCCAAATAGACTTCACAGTGAAACCCAAGGGTTCAAAGCCCCGAGGCTCGTGCACGACACTCAGAAACAGTTCAAGGCCAGATTCAAAAGTCTCACATGGATAAATAAACTTGGAAAAGTGTGATGTGTGAACGAGCTTACCACAGTAAAGTCAAGTATAGTCGAATTTACAAAGCGCGTAGAATATTTGGAAGGATTTCCAGTATTTGTTCTTTACACAGAGGGTAGACTTTTCCAGGCGAGTCCACTGAGAGGTCTCTCGCTGATTGATGCGTGAGCGGTTCTTGTTGGTGTAGAGGACTTATAACCAACCGGTAGGTGGCTACCACTTGGGATGCTATTCCTGACGGACATTTAGACATGGTATAACTACTCTTCATGAATGAGGTTAAGAATTTTATTGTCTCTAGTTGGGGACTTGAGTCCTCCTTCTTAGGCCAGCCCTACGCAAAAGGTTGAGTGGAATCATTAGGTGGCCCATAGAGACTTATAAAAGCTTGGTTCAGCGATTTCTCCGGTTTTCGAATTGGTGTGTCAGCAGCAAATCTAACGCTGTCATCATAAGTGATAAGTAGTGTAACTATGTGTCAGAGCGTTAAACGCAACTAATGTTAAGGTCGTAATTTCCAGCAGTGGTTCTCAGCCAAGCTAAGACCAATCCAACATAGAGCCCCGATACGCTTTCTGATGTACGGTTGCTCTTACGTGCACGAAGCGGCCTCCGGATCCCGAGCCGATCCTTTTGCTGAGGGAGCGGTACAAAACGAGGGCAACTTCTCCACTTGCAGTATCGTCTGACAACTAGGTTACGGTTAATGAACTATAGTCCTGGTCAGATATGAGCACTAATAATGCGCTACACCAGGTCGTTTTGCGTGCTGTTATCGATATAGTTTTCATTCATCTGTCTTAGGAAATACTAAAAATTATATTTTCTTAGAGTATTCCGTTAACCCATAGAAATTCAGGTATTTTTTTCTCAGTAGTAAATTCTAACCCAGCTCTAGTTTCCGTTACTCTTCCACCTCATTCACAGCATCTTTTTGATATTTCAAAATGCCACGTGTAGCAAAGAAGACTTCCAATACTACCCCGTCCACTCATACCCCGGTCACTAAGAAAAATAGGCTTCTTCAAACTCCCGTGGCCTTAAAACAATGTTCGGTTGACCTCTGTGACTTTGTAGGCTTGGCGACGGAAAGAACAGCTGTTCTAGACCGAAGTATTTCGGATATAAAGTCTCGGCTTCTGAATTTGGAAGATACGTTATCTAAACTCGCCCCCTTACTGTGCATCACTGAACGCATCGAAAATTCCACCTTACAAAACCTGACAGCTGCGGGCCGCTTTATCGACTCTGTTGCATCCGAAGTTCTCATAAGAGTGAGGAACTCTCGTAATGCAGTCGTGTTTAATGTCCCAGAGAGAATACCTCTGGAGCATGTCAAGCACACACTGTTGAATGCATGCGGTATGGCCCACCTCCCTTGTCAAATAACAAGGCTGCGTAAGCGCGTTCAGCGCTTCCACTGTCCAATCCTTATGCGATTTGCAGATGATCTGTCTGCCAAAGAGTTCATAAAAATGCGTTCCACTATAGCTTCTAATTCTCCTTATAAAAACATAAAAATAGCCGAAGATAAAACCCCACTTCAAAGAGAAATTACCAGATCTCCTTCGACTTTCCCCACTAGAACGACGCCTGATAGTTCTGAGCCTTCAACACAGACGGCTGGTCGCTCCACAGCTCCTTCTCAAGTCCCTACTGTTTTACCTTTACACGCGTCTCCCGCCTCTTCACAACCGCCCACTGCCTCCTCATCTGCTCCCGTGCTGTACTCTTTAAAATCTAATCCCATTACTGTTGATCTTGACATTTCCGCTTCTCCCCTTTTACTGCCACCCAGTAAGAGACGCCAATTATTGCCTCGCTCTCCCACCTCATCGCCTGTTGGATACACCCCGAACTCTAACTCGCCATCTGTTCCCTCCGGTGATAAACTACTCGCCGTCCAGAGGAATAGGTCTAACAGTCTTCCTATTCTTCTCACAGGCCCCTCCCTCATTCAACTGTCTCCTTTTACATCAACTCGCTTTAACTCACGGAATAAGGTTTCGACCTTAGAAAATACCCCTTGCTCCAATGCATCGGTGATCCCTACAAATTCACCGTGCTCACTGCCTGTCAATACCAAAATACGGCATCCACATGCCGTCCAATCTGCCACACGTCGTACTTCTCACCCAAAAACTATCTCCACTGCTCCCGCTTCTAACTGCTCCATATTTGGTGTTCCACCCAACTTGAGTTACCCCTACCACAATGTGCAGCTTAACCTACCACCCTACACCTCTATTCCTCACACATTTTCAACCCTGCCCTCTGCACCCCCCCCCTCAGCCAATACTCGATTCCGACTGGCCGGTATTTCTCGACAGCTCCTAATCACCCTTGTCTGATATCGACCCGCCAAACCCCACAGGTTTTTCCCTTTGCTCCGATGTTTCCCCCTCCGTTGATGCCCAGTCTCTCTACCCCTCAGCAGTCCCTCTCACTGCAACATTTAATCCAGCTTGGCTGGAAGCCACCCCATCTGAACCTCCACTAGCCCCAACATCAACATATTCCCCTTTGACCCTAACCTTCGCTCCTTCCAATCGCGATAGCCTGCCTCCTTCCAAATTACACCACCCCTCTGATGTGCCTATACCACCTCCTACAAATGGTATATCTCTAGCCTTATTCAACTCGCGTTCTATTCTTGACAAACTCCCGCACCTTAAAAAACTTGTCCTTACAAATAATTACGACATTATCTTAATAACGGAATCCTGGCTTTCTGAGAGCACTTCCAATGATCTAGTATCTTTAGTAGGGTACTGTCTTCTAAGGACCGATAGACCGAACCGGCGTGGTGGTGGGTGCCTAGCCTACGTCAAGGAAGCCTACACCACGACCCCTCTTTTGCATACGGCACTCGATTCTATTCCTGATTCTCTCTGGTTCACTATGAACCTCCAAACCACTGTTCTTCACATTGGCTGCGTGTATCGATCACCAAATTCCCCCAGTTCATTGTTTCCACTTCTCATTAGGTCTTTCGAATACCTCTCTTTGCTTCCTTCTGGAACCAAGCTTATTGCGGGTGACTTTAATCTCCCTCACATCTGTTGGCCCACCCTCTCGGCTCCTCCAAATCTTATGGACCTGATCACTAGCATTCATCTTGGCGGCTGGACACAACATGTTGTCGAACCTACCAGAAATGGGAACATACTAGATCTGGTATTTACTCATAACATGCCTCTCATCGACGCGACCGTAACACGAAATTTCCCCGGTAGTGACCATAAAATGGTTATCTGCCATCTGCCCCTTAGTGGCCCACCTAGTCCCGCACACCCCCCTCCCCCCAACGATACATTCCTATGCAGAAATTGGGCCTTGCTAGTCACGCTTCTTCGGCAGAAAGACTGGGGTGATTATTTCCTCACCCAGGACCCTCAGCATGCTGCGGATGTTTTCTACTCCTTCTTTTCCGATTGTCTGGAAAAATTGTCCAATACTGCCCAGGCTGTACCTAAAAAGAGGTCGTCTGTCTCGCCGCTCCATGAGAAGTACCATAAACTTCTCAAACAACTACATAATTCCAACGACTTTTCACTTTTTATTCGTCTAAACCGCCTCTTCACACTTATTCAACGACAAGATAATACGCGACTTCGTAACCAAGAAGCTAAGGCTTTGAGTCATCCTAACAAGTCGCAACTTCTTTCTATGTTGCATAAGTCTAGAAACGCTGATGTTAAGGCCGACTTCCAACTTCTAATTCTGGATAATAACTCATCTATCACCTCCCCACCTTGTATAGCCGAAGCCTTCAATGCATTCTTTGCTTCAGCCATGGCTCCAGCTACTGTCATTGCCCCGCCCCCATCTTCACCACTTACCGACTCTGTCCTTTCTACGATACCCTTCGATGCCAGGAGTATTTCTAAGCTACTATCCAATAGCAAACCCTCTCCTCGATTAGGCCCCGATGGCTTACCACCAATTGCACTCGTCAATGGTGGACCGGATCTCCCCCTGTTGTTGCTTAACCTTTTCACTCTTTCACTTAATGGTAGCACCGTACCTGCTAATTGGAAGCGCTCGGTAATCGTTCTCATTCATAAAAAAGGACCTTTACATGAGGTATCCAATTACCGCCCTATAAACCATACCCTCATCTTATCCAGAATAATGGAAAAAATAGTTAAAGATAATATTATTAACCATTTAATAAGCCTCAGTCTTATTAATCACAACCAACATGGATTCCTCCGTTCACGGTCCTGCATGACTTGTCAGTATGATTTTCTGAATCTCGTCACCGACTCTGCTGAAAGTGGGAAATCTCTTGTTGTTCTTTATCTTGATTTATCCAAGGCATTTGATCGTGTCCCTCACCCCCACCTTTTAACAAAGCTACGGTCATTTGGGATTGTCGATCCACTTCTTTCTTGGTTCTCGTCTTACTTATCTCATCGTTCACAGGTTGTCTTAATTAACGGGCACACCTCTAATCCTAAGCCTGTTACTAGCGGTGTTATTCAGGGCAGTGTTTTGGGCCCCCTGCTTTTCCTCCTATATATAAATGATATGTTTCCGACAATACTTAATGGCACGCCGTTTTTGTTCGCGGACGACATTAAGATAGTCTACACTTTCTCGCCTGGCAACCTCAGTACTACTATCCCTAAAATATCTGCTGATTTAGCCGCTCTTGATGAATGGTGCTCAACCTGGGCGATGAAATTCTCCGCCGACAAGTGTATTTTCCTCACTTACAAATGCCAGGTTCCTCCTGGTTCTTTATGCATTGGCGGTTCACCCATCGACAGCCAGCCTTTAGTAAGAGACCTTGGCTTAAGTTATTCTTGCTCTTTCAACTTCTCGGAAAATGCTGTCCTCCAAACGGCGAAGGCTAAAAAGTGTCTTGGTCTTCTGTTCAGATCCTTTCAGCTTAGGCAGAGCATTCTCTACATGTACAAAGTACATGCCAGGCCCCTTCTCGAATATTGTCCCCTAATCTTCACTAGCATGAGAAAATCCGACAGGATTATTATCGAATGTATTCAAAGAATATCCACAAAACAGCTAATCGGTTGGTCGTCCAACTTAAACTACAGGGAACGATGCTTATCTCTCAAAATCGAACCACTATGGCTTCGTCGCATCAAGCTAAATTTTATATTTCTGTATAAGCTATTGACTAAGCAGTCCTATTCCTCCAACCAGTTGTGCTTCTCCCCGGATACTGCATATTCACTCCGGAATAGACAGTATACTATTACCACACCCTCCGCGAGGACTGTTCTACGCTCTAAGTTCTTTCTCTTCGCGTACTCCAGAATCTGGAATAAACTTCCCTTGCACATCAGATCTTCTCGGTCAAAGTATGCATTCGTGCATGCAATTGATAAATTCCTTACTGTCCCAACTGTTCTGCGCTTATTCAACGTTCACGTAACCGAAAGTCAAGCTTACGAGATAGGCCTTGACTTTTAAGCCATTGCTCTGCTTTTTCTCTTTACCTTACCTTCCAAAATAACCTCACCGCTTTAAAAATTCTGATTGCTTTGTTTGACCGCTTCTAGCCTTCGCCATCGACATATGTAAGCATGTCTGCGTCCACTAACTGTTTTTCCATACCAACTTATAGGATCCTGCTAATTCAACTTTGAAATAAATCCTTCTAGATGCGCTCGCATTTATAGAGACCACCGTATTACTCCCCACAGGTTGTCAACATCTCTCACTCGAACCACGATTTATTAACTTTATTTAGTTATATTGCGTATGCGGCCCTGAAACCAACCTCAACATTGCCATAAAAACTGCTTCAGTATCCAACCCCTGGTTGGATTTATATATATATATATATATATATATATAACATTTGCATATACAAATATATATATATAGGTACACGTATATATATATTATATATATATATATATATATATATATATATACTCATTACTGTCCTATAATTATTAACAAAATCATGGTGAGTAACTCAACGCTCCTCGATATCTCTTAGCTTACAATGCCTCTCTACCGCACCAGGTCCCACCACTCATACTTCGCTCACCACCTCTGCGATTTCGAACTGGAAAATCCAGTCTGACTCATCGCATTTAGCGTGACTCACTAACTGAACTCAACACCCAGTTATGACGTTACCATTTCTGCTCCCACCCTATCCCCCAGCTAAGGTTCTTCTGTAATTTCATGCAGAACTTGGTCTTTACTCCTGCTCAATGACCACTCTAGGCGAAATACTAACTTTCCCATTGAAAGTTCTAGCCACACTTAGGCGTTTCCCCTTTAGTCTCACGTTTCATGGCCTCAATGTGCCTTTAGGATCCGCCGCACCGATGAGCCCGTGCTTAACTTTTGTTCTTCTTTCCGTTAACCGTTGATACTCGGCTGCGTCACTGTATCTCACTTTCCTTGCCGTAGTCTTTTGCGTCCGACCGCTCTCGCATGACCCGTCTGATGATCGCACCCACGTATACAGCAATATATATATTTTATATATACATTTATATATACACCTGTTCATATATATATACATATATATGCATATATACATATATATATATATATATACCTATTCACATATATACATATATATGTGTAAATATATAACATTTTTATATACAATATATATATCTATATACTCACTACTGTCCTATAATTATTAACAAAATCATGGTGAGTAACTCAACGCTCCTCGATATCTCTTAGCTTACAATGCCTCTCTACCGCACCAGGTCCCACCACTCATACTTCGCTCACCACCTCTGCGATTTCGAACTGGAAAATCCAGTCTGACTCATCGCATTTAGCGTGACTCACTAACTGAACTCAACACCCAGTTATGACGTTACCATTTCTGCTCCCACCCTATCCCCCAGCTAAGGTTCTTCTGTAATTTCATGCAGAACTTGGTCTTTACTCCTGCTCAATGACCACTCTAGGCGAAATACTAACTTTCCCATTGAAAGTTCTAGCCACACTTAGGCGTTTCCCCTTTAGTCTCACGTTTCATGGCCTCAATGTGCCTTTAGGATCCGCCGCACCGATGAGCCCGTGCTTAACTTTTGTTCTTCTTTCCGTTAACCGTTGATACTCGGCTGCGTCACTGTATCTCACTTTCCTTGCCGTAGTCTTTTGCGTCCGACCGCTCTCGCATGACCCGTCTGATGATCGCACCCACGTATACATCTATATATATATATATATATATATATATATATATATATATATATATATATATCTCCACTCACTTGTCCCCCTTCCTAACTAGATTGTGCCACTTTACTACACACAATTTGCGTATATATAAATAAAACCGTTCCGTCCTTTAGCGATGGGTGCTCGCTCTCAGTTAATTCCTGGCTCAAGCTAGAACTCAGCCGTCCCATCCTGCTTTTTTGTGCCTTTCTCGTACACTGAAGCCTTGCCACACGGATTACCATTCCTTAGTAACTAGGCTTCACTTCTCTACGCATATGCTCATGGGAAGTTAAGACCCCATTCCAACCGGAATCCGTATGCCCCTGCCGAATACCAGCACGTTTGCCCCCACATGAAAAATCCTCATTTTAACACTCGGTGTTTTCCCCCCTTTTTACTGTTTGCCGTCCTTTACCACAGCTGGTGAACTGACCAGACTGTTATCTTCCTATTTTCTCATTCTTCTTCCAGACCAGACCATCTACTTTTGTTTTATTCCTGGTTCCCAAACGGACACCCTCTCCTCATCCACCGCCTACCTGATATCGCCCCAAATCTCTACTATCACCCAACTACCCTAGAAAGCTACCAGTCTCCGTCTAGGGACCCCTAATAGACCTGTCCACTAGCCAAACGATAACTAACTGTACGGATAACAAAATGTTCATTTTCTTGCTTCCATATAAACGATAATCATAACCCACAGCTGGAACACTCTCCAGACTGCCACACTCCTGATCTCTTCCAGATTGCATTGGTTACTTGGGTATCCATCGGTCAAATCGACGTTTATTCCGGATTACCGTAAGGACTGGACGATTTGATCGCTGGTTTAAACCTATACTCTCGCCTGCTGACGTTACATGGGGCACCGTACATGGATTAACAAAACCTCATGAAAGTCTCACCGGATCGCAGAGGTGATTCCTGACAGCAACCATCAACACTCCGCTCAACGTCTATTCCCAAATAATCCAACCCAACAGTTCAATTCTTCCCGCGTTGCAGTACGAAACCAATGGCCGGAACCCAGCCTTCGCAGCTGTCAACTTCGTCAAACCAGCCCTTTTTACCAAATTCCCACAACATTCTACCTGCCACCACCTGCAACCAAGGTCTTTACGGAACAGAATACCAGCCATCTGCAGCCAACCATAATTTGATTACCAATTTTCTATCAAATACAAAACAAAACATTTTACACTCTTCCAACTCCTGCCTAGCCGAACCATTGACGCTTGTCTCCACTAATCCGTTTCATTGACGGCTTTTCTTTTCTTTAAAAGTCCGTTATATGTCCATACACCATTCATGCTCTTCAAAAGTTCACTGAAGTCCCTGCGAAGCTTTTCGCCTTCATCTGAATTTCCATATGACACTGTAATCACCTGCACAAAAGGTCCGTTTTATTATCACGTTTGACTCACTTGCCTTCATTTCACATGCTTCCTCCACAATCAGTTACCCAATGCTGGATCAGTGTCCAATATTCCGCTGGTATCTCTGACTGCACTTTGAAAGCCCCACGCTTGCTTTACTTCTAACAATGTTCTTTGGCATCTTTTTCGCCCGGTTACTTGTTAGTGACCGTCTATTTGTCGCTTATATCAGCAATTCCACGAATGTCCAGCTACCCACACCGCCCCCAGCGATTTCGAAACCGATTTCAGTTCAGTTCAGTTCAGTTTGCACAGGACTTGGTGTGGCTAGAGCCAATCGTGTGTCCAGATAGTTGTGTTGTCGGCGCGTTTCCGTAGCTCCCAACACTGCGTGATTTTCTTTTTCTGAAAGGCAGAAATTTTGTGCAGTATCAGCCCTGGCAGAGTAAGGTGGAAACAATAAGTAAATTGCATCTGACCCTAAGAGCTGCTTAGCATAACTCGGGGTATACTGCCACCCAACATAGGTCTAGTGCTTTCTTAAAGGCCTTCACTGTTGTGGTATCTATGACCTCTTCCGGGAGCTTATTCCAATAGGGTACCACTCTATTTGAGAAGTACTTCGCCCTAATTTGGAGCCTCGAATGTTTCCTTTGTAATCTAAGGCTATGCCCCCTTGTGCCTCTCTCGGGGATCAGCGAAAAAAGGTCTTCTCGACTTATTCCTGACAGTCCTTCCATTACCTTGAAGGTTTTCTATCAAATCCCCGCGAATGCGCCGTCTTTCCATCGAGAACAGGTCCAGGGCAAGGAGACGCTCTGTGTAGTTAAACCCCCTTTGCACAGCCACCATTCTAGTGGCTAGCCCTTGCACTTTCTCCAGACAGTCGATATCTTTCTGGTAGTACGGTGCCCAGGCCTGCACGCAGTACTCCATATGCGGCCTAACTATGGCCTGATATATCGGAACGAATATCTCCGGATCTCTACACGACATAATGGATCTAACTCGAAAGAGTTCCCTCCTGGCCGTATTGGTTGCTGAGGTGCACTGCTTTGACGGCTTTAAGCTGTTGTCCATTATAACGCCCAAGTCTTTGACCTGCGAGACAACTTGCAACGAACCCACACTATTCTCACTAGCCCCTGTATTTGTGGTCAAGCATTGACACTTGGTGAGGTTTAGTGGCAGGTCCCATTTGCGTGCCCAGTTTTGTACTGCTAACACGTCAAGTTCTATATCTACTCCAGCTATCTTGACGTCATCGGCAAACATAAACGTGGGGTTTGTAAGCCCACGTGCTAGGTCGTTGATGAAGATGAGAAAGAGCAGAGGGCCGAGCACCGAGCCCTGTGGCACCCCACTCGTTACACCTTCCGGTTTTGAAACATGGTTCCCCACCTTAACACTAAAGGTTCGCCCTGCTAAGAAACTACTTATCCATTGTCTTGCCTTTCCAACAATTCCCATGGACTGCAGTTTGACGTCCAGAAATCTGTGGTTCACGGAATCAAATGCCTTGCTGAAGTCCAAATAACAGACCGCAATCGATTGCCCTTCGTCCAGACGCTTGGTTACCTCATCGAGGAACAGCAGGAGATTCGTCAGACAGGATCGCCCTGCCACAAACCCATGCTGAGCATTTGATATGAGGTTGTGTTGAACCAAATGCCTAGAGATCTGCTTCCTGACTATTCGCTCCAGGCACTTACACAGTACTGAAGTCAAGCTAACCGGCCGGTAATTTTCCGCCTTTTACCGGGGTCCACTCTTGTAAACGCCTACCACTGTTGCTCTCCTCCAGTCTCCCGGCACAGTTCCCTCTCTAAGTGACGTTTCATACAGCTTCGTCACCGGAGCCTTCAGGACCTCGGCCAGAGGCTGAACGATTTCTGGATGAATCCCGTCTGGACCTGCTGCTTTGTTCCTATTCAAAGTTTGCAACTCCGCGTACACTTCTTCTTCTCCTACAGTAAGTTCGGGTATTGGAGGCGCCTGTGGGCCCTCCATTCTTTCCTCCGAACTATTTTCTGGTCGATATATGCTCTTGAAGAATTCCAAGAGCGTGTCAGCCTTGTCTTCGTCGTTTAGAGCTAGTCGTCCCTGTGCTCCTTCCAAAGTTGCTACGCTCTCTCTCATACGTTTGTGAGATTGCACGTAGGCGTAGAATCGCTTTGGGTTTGTGCGGACCGACGCCGCTAACCGACGCTCGAAAGCATATTTCTCCACTCTTTGGATCTCTTGAGCCCTGTTCCTAGCCATCTTATAGCTATTCCATGCCCCCTGAGTTCTGTACAGCTTGTACGCCGCCCATCGTTGCCTACGAATAACTATGGCCTTGCGGACCTTCGACTTCCACCATGGGGGTAGACTTCTACTGCTTGCCACCATCAGGGGTGCGAACTCATCTGTAAGTTCGAGTAGCCCCATCTTGATGGTCTCCCAACGTTCCTCTAGGGAGGCATTTGTGTGTCTCGGTGTCCACTGAATTTCCTCCGCCGCCTTCTTCAGTTCACCTATGTTGATTCTCCCATAGCGCCGACGTAACACGATTTCCTTCGGCGCCTTGCTTAGTCTTAGTGTGACCCTTAGGACTACATGATCACTTTTTCCAAGTGGCTCTTCCCACTTAATTTCCTTAACGTCCTGATGGTGCCGCGTTATCATTAAGTTAAGGAGAGACGGGTGCTGTCCACCTCTGTGTCTAGTGGCCTGTGTCACATGCTGCGTAAGTGCATGTAACTGGACCCACTGCAGAAATTTGTCGCCCGTTGATCCCCTTGGTGCGATCCCGTTTTCCCAGTTAATTTCGGGTAGATTGAGATCCCCTAATAGGATGAACTCCTTTGTCTGTGCCAGCACCGCATCCAGCATTTGGAAAAGCTCAACATCTTCCTCATCTGTGGCTAGCGGTGCCCTGTAAATACGGATAATGCATACTGTACGCCCCTCGATCCTAATAAAGCAGGATCTGACCTGTACATTACCAGAGACCAAGTTGAACGGAGCCTCCCAATGGCCTATGTCGGTCCGTATTAGAAGTGCCACTCCGCCCCCCTGCCTTCCATCTGTTCTATCCTGTCTGTAGGCAGCGTATCCCTGGAAGCGCATGTCAGTATATGGCTTTATCCAAGTTTCCGTCAACGCAACGACCCCAGACTCTGCGATCCTAGCCGTCAACTCCCCCCACTTTTTCCCGGGAGACTGCAGGTGTTGGTGTACCATATTGACGGTTCCCTGGTCCTCGTTACTGGCTTCATTGCTAATTCTAGGGCTAGGGTATCCTCGGGCGCAATCTCCGAGGTGATGCCCCGTTTTTTGCCTCTAAGGGTGTCGGCGGTGCAGCATCTTGCATATCGAGTGAGACTCTGAGTGTCGTGGCTTTTTCTTTTCCACCCGTCGCCCCAGTGTCGGGCTCGACATGCACAAAGGACGTTACCCCCTTTTGAGTCGCCGTACCGATGGGCCGGGATGGTCTTGCGACCACCTTAGCCCAACTGGTTTCCTCGGCTTTTCCCTCTGATACCTCCAACTTCGCTGGGTGCACCAGAGAGGACTTCTTGGGGGTATCCTTTAGAATTGGGCTGGCTGGCTGCACGTTCTCAACACCAACCGCACTAAATGCCCTGTGAGTCCCCTTCTTTTTGGTCTTTCGAACTTTCTGATCTTTGGCTTTTTGTATACCGGAGCCTGAAGCCACCTTTGGTACCTGGATTACTCCTTGGGCCTTAGGTGTTGACTTCCCAAGAGGAGTCATCTCCAGTTTCGCTATATGTAGCTTCGGCCTCTTAAGATCAGGTGTGCCCGTTCTCAGCGAGACTATGGCATTAGCCGGTTTCACAAATGCTGGGCTGTCAGGTGTAACCCTAACCATTCCCTGCGTGTTGCCCTCAACTGCTGCCGCCCTGGACAGCAGCATATCCCTCCAGTAGACACTGTGGAATACAACTACCAAGGGTCGTGGCGGCGCTGGTTGTGCTCCACGCCATAGTCCTATTCGATGGCACTTGACTATTGGTGTCGTGGGAGGTAGGCCAGCCATCCTAAGAACCTCAGTCACATGCCGGCGTTTTTCCTCCTTCCTGATTCTACCGTCTTTTACAATGTTCTCCCTAAGGTTATGAAGTAGCAGTCTTCTACTTCTGTCTGCCATGACCTCAGTGTCACGCTTCATGCGCTGCACCTCAGCATCTAGGCGTTTGACCTGCTCCTTGAGGGCTTCCACTTCCGTCGGGAGGCTTTTCCCCACGTTGGTGAATCCTGCTACCTCTTTTCCTTCTTTGCCTTTTGGCTTGGGTTGCCTTTTTTTATTTTTGTGCTCTGGCACCCGGTTTTCCTTTCCCTCTAGGCTATGGATCGAAACGGCTCTCTCTAGTCCTGGTTCCAGCTCCACGTTCGTGTCCCCTTTCCCCAGCTCGCCTCGAATTATACGCGAGCACTCCCTTGCAAACGCAAAGCAATGGGCGCATATCCACTTGAGCGATGGGTACTTGATGTGCAGCTCGAAGTCTTTCTCTTCCAGCTTGGAGCACTCTGATGAAACCAAATGCAACACTGGTCGCATTGAATTCCCTCATCTTGCACTAGGTCCGTGCATTCCTTGTTCCCACAGCTTACTGCCTGGCCAATGGGATCAACCTTTGTCCCATTCATTTCGTTTCGAACACCCGTGGGACAATAACACAACTTTTGAACAGACACAAACGGTACACTAAGGCAGGTGCAGTAAACCCGCACACTAAAAAGTTCCACAAAAACAGTACACTAGAAAAAGCGCCACAAAAAGATGTTAGCCGGTATCAGTTGCACTGACACCAACAACAAACACCAAAAAGGACACCAAAAGGTATACTCAGTTTTTGAAGAGAATAAACTCTTCTGAAGAGAGTGAACTCTTCAAAAAGTACGCGTACCGAAATACTAATTACGATACGTTAGTTTGGCGAAATAACGTGTGTTATTCCACCAATCAATGCAAAAATGCTTAACGCTGAGAGCAGTTCGAAAATTCAAACCACGCGGCAACTCACAAGGTTGGAATTCCCGCCTCAACCATTACCACTTTTGTTTACTCAAACACTACATGACTTTACTGGTGTATTTCGGTCGCTGTGATTTATAAATTTAGAATTTGTGAATACCTCGCACTGACATGTACTGTTGTATACTCTGATCTTGCCTTGTGCATGTGTATTGACCACGGTCAATAAATATACTATACTATACTAATTACCACTGAATGTATGCTAGGCAAGAAACAATAACGGCCATTTATTAAAATCATAATTATTGTTGAAACCACAATGGGATTCGGGTGTAAAAATCATCGGGCAGAATCAGACAGAGAGACCGGCGCAGCTTGGGACAAAATTGTGACAATGAGGGGAAGTTGTTATGACACACCGTAGAGGGCTGCGTATGATGAACAGGTACATGGAACAGAGTTGAGCTAGCTGTCAAGTGGGTCTGGGTATTGCCAGTATTCGATGGGACCAAATTTGGACGAGAGGCGGTTTTATTCTCGCTCCTGGTAAGGTGATTCAGCGGAGAGTCAACAACGACAATCTGGCTATAAGGTGATGTAAATAACTGAGGTGTAGAAATAAGGGGAGCAGGTAATACACAAGTGTTAAGCGGATAAGAAAGAAGAGATGCAGCAGTTCAAAAGGGATTGGCACTTGATTTCGTAAGAATGATGCCACATTTGCCTTTGAGGCATTGATATGTTGGTGAGTCGAGACCAAAGGGGGTAATGTGAAACTTAGATGTGATGCAGAGGTGTTGGTCAGTGCGGAAATCGGTCGAAGGTGGACAACTTCGTGAAGGACTCCCCGTAAAAAGTGGCCCTGGCTAGATGAGGTACTTAGAGGCGAAAAATAGGTAATTTGGGAGGGGACTGCTTTGGTTACGATACTGCATACGTAAAACATTGAAGTAGTCACGGAATCCGTTGTTGGCAAGAGGAGCCTGAATCTCAAACCAGACTGTCTTGGACGGCGATATCCTAGCTTGCAGAGCATTTGCCCGGTGTGCGGGGGTGGCCGGTTTGATTTCGGCTCACACTGTCCGACTTCTCGATGTGAAAACGCGAGTGGATTTTCCATAAAGCTAAAGTAATCCTTTGGTTAAAAGGGTTGTGGGAGAGGAAAAGCGTGAGGATTGGTAGCATCAGTATGATATAAGGGATAATTCGTAGGTGCAAAAGAATCCAGATGGGGATAAATAAGACAGGTTCGAGGGGCTGCTGTCCGGAGCTATAACAGAGGCCTTCAGTAAACTTGCCTTGGCCACTGATTTACTCAGCTGCACTTAGCACTACGTGAATATCGATGGGGATGAGGCTTCATGGTCGGGTCCGGCCTAATGATATAATCAACAGCTCTAGTTTCACTAAAGCTTGAAATGGTTACTGCAGTACTACGCATTTCAAGGGCCATCGGAGCAGTGTGACGAGATTAGCCTGATGCACACTGGTTCGCCCCAACGATGGGTTGAGGGTTTATATGCAAAGCTAGCAAGCTGTTCGACCTAATCGCTGTTTTTTCAGCCGTAGCCGATGTTTAGACAGTGGATGCTAGTGGTTCTGAGAAAGCACGTTTGCGAGGAAACTGGATGAGAGTGGGCTTAACTTGAAGTCTGTTTGGCACTGACAGGCGGGGATAGGTCGACACTGGAGAGCGTGAGCCAAAGTCAGGAGGCTGACAGATATTCCTGTGGGTGCAATATGAGACTGATATTGAACGTGTAAGACGGTGAAGAATCGGACGATTCTAGAAGGGTAATTTTTGAAGCAGCTAAAAAGTGCTGTTGGATCCGGAGATTTCCACCTACAGTTGTGCTTAGTCCATAACATACTTCACAACATTGATTACCTTCCGTGAGACGATATCTGGTTGATTCTGGAAGAGTCGCTTAGTAGGTTTCTCGTCGGGGAAGTGAAAACACTTGGAGACGTTCTGGATAAGTTCACTGTCGCAGCCTAAAGCACTGGCAGGGATGATGCATCACATTACTGGCGCCAGAAGAGTCAGGGATAATTATTATAACGGTATCTTTCAAAAAGCAGAGTCTTTGCGTAATTTTATACAGAGAAGCCCAGGAATCCCCAGGTAGGTGCGAGATCTATTGCTGGTGGACCTACTTTGGGATAGTCAATGTATGTAGGTGGAACCAGCCTGAACAAAGTTTGAACAGCCGACGACGATTGATTAGCAAAGCAAAGACTCTGCTTGTCGGTCTCAACCGTTCTACTTGGAAATTAAAGCACCCAGCCAAGCGGACAGAGCCAATGATTCAATGAGATATCCTGCCTGGCGAGTGCGCTTGGCCGGGCTTCGGCATCATTAACCTGCTTGGATTTGTTTGCTTCATGGGGATCCTGAACTTTTTCGGGCTGCGAATTAGAGTGTAGGTTTGAATTCATCGTCCAGGTTTACAAGAATGGGCTTTTGTGAGGGAGGATAACGATAAACGTTTGACATTTTGGCCAAAAATGCTTTTCCTTAAACGTTTTCCCAAGTGAACCGGAAATCAAGCTGGGAAGTTCAAATGGTTTGATTAGAACCACGGTTAACATTTATTGCATGAAGTGGGTCTCGTAAGTCAACAATGACTGTGCTGTTGATGTAACATCAAAGTTACAAAAACTCGATATGGCGCAATTACGAAGAGAAGACCCGGCTCCTTTCAAAGTGACCTCGTAGAAAAAAATATCCCGCTTGCAGGAGCCTCACAGGTGCATTGCAACAACTTTTCAGCACATGGACCGGTAAGAGGACATTATGAAAAGTCATACCAACTTAATGCTTGATAGCAACAGAACATGGCTTCTATCTCGAAATCTACCCTGCGCCCCTTAATAAGGCTGGACAAACAGCATTCAAACTATGAATGGAACGGGGTGCGGTTTACTTCAGTAACAACTGTAAGCACGGTCATCTCTAACAACTTACGTTTTACCTCCATGAAATTTTCGCCTATGGCTTCAGTAGCTTCCGAGAACCAGAAAGCCTTGGATCATAGGGCTTTAGTCTTCAGAGCTTCTCCCCAAAAAGCACTCCTCAAGAAGCTGGGTAGGCCGAGTCCTGCGCACATGACAAGTATCTTTGTTGCATGAGAAGTTGGCGGACAAATATACCGGAATCTGTTTGCAACCATCACCGCTAAACTTCCTCCATTGCTCCTACCTCAACGCACGAGTAGGATTGGATCAGTCCAGTAATAAAAGTCAAGCAACCTCCGATACACTTCCTTCTCATCCATTTCTAACAGATGAACAGCCGAAAAAGCTACTCTGAATTCCATCCATGAAAATCAGACAGTCTTCAGAAGTGCCATGCAACCCAGCAAATACGATAATAACCTTCTAATACAGTGTAGTGGACACAGTTAGAAGTCCAGACATTGCCTAGCAGTCGACTTTAGACGCATCAAAAATGGGTTTCAATAGGAGCCCTCATCTGTATTCAGAAAACTGTAGCCACACCTACATGGCCACTGTACTGGTTTAATTTATTTCATAGTACCTCGCATTGCCTCCACCTTATTTGAGTATTCACTTGCTGGAGTTTATCCAGTCCAAAACTTGTTTGGCACAAATTCGCAGACAGTTGTCCCGTGAATTTAATGAACAACTAGGCCACCCAGGAGGCACGTATTTTGGCCTGCTGCACCAGCGGCTCTCATAATACCCGCGGCCAGTCCTTGATCTGGAAGCGGTATTCGCAGGGTCTGAACCAACAAGGTGAACGAATTCCAGGGCTCTCACAACTGGTAAACCTGTCTCCTGCAAGGCATTTTTAATGCGCCATTCCATTCGTCGACTGGAATGTCTTTTAAAACCGCCTGCCTGTTACCTAGCCTCTCGAATAACCTTAATCCACAGAAAAACATATAGCCATTATGCAAAGGACTTTGTACAACGAACTTGATGGAGTGTGGTTGCCACACCAGCTTCTTTTTGAACCTCCCCGATGTATTCAGACCTGGTGAGCCGAAAAATATCTGAAGCAGTTGGCGATCTACCTACTATTCCGTTCGAGTGGATCCACCTAGGTAAGCAACCCTCTTCAGAAGCAATAGCATGCATGTTCGAAACTGATGGCCGTGCATAAGCGCTTTTTACACTGACCATGTTTTTGCCGTCCAAGGGCCTTAAAATCAGCGGTAACAATTTTCAAAGCCGCGTCCTATTACAAATCGGAGTAACTCAGCCAATTTTAGCCTTTTTTCCTGCCAGATGTATCGTTTCAGCTAAGTTGCAAAGCGTGACAGGGGTGTCGTCATCAGTGTCGAGCAGAGCTCTGATAGGCAAGGATCCACCAGGTCCTTCGTAATGGTCGTTACAATCACCCATCTAAGGCTACGAGCTGCGGATTGCTGTTAGCAAGAGTCAGTAGGTAGTTCAATCCTACCGGCCTCATGCCAAGAAGGTGACATCTGTGGTTAGGGTTTTTCTTCACATAACGTTTCTATATTACACCCGTCAGCACGGTGACCTAGACGGTAACAAATAAAGTGGGCTGTAGCAACTAACCCGATTATTTGGACTGTCAGTACAGCAGAAAAAGTAGTCTCACTAGCTTTACGCACTATATGGTTGCACACTGCTACAGGTAGCAGAACAAGTTCCCATCGTATAACGGTGTTTATCGCAAATCCGTGGTTCTTAATAATGCAAACCATAGAAACATGTAAATGCGAATGACTTATCGCCAGGCTCGCAACCACCAAAGACATTACGGAAGGTTATCCGGTTAAACGGGATAGTGCGGTCATAAACGATCCACACAGCTAGGAGTCACGTGAAAAAGTGGATTAGCGCGGTTATGGTACAAATACTGAATCAAGAGGCTTCCGTTCTACCAAGGGATGATAGCTTCAGTCACAGGGTAGGTAAGTAATCTGTAGTTAGAATAAACAAATCTGTATATTCTAGGGAGTTACCAATGTGAAAGTACAAATAGTAGCCGTAGAGAATGACAAAAGTGAAATGTGTCCACTTGAACGGATAAAGCTGGCAGTCCACTTGTTTTTGCCGCAGATGCACCCTGAGGTCTAACGGTTCGGGGCGTGGAGAGCCGTGCTGCGGTCGGGGGATCAGGCCTCAGGTGGGCAGATTATCGAGTGACCAAGATGCCCGGCAAATTTCTCTCACAATGGAAATGTGCAGTCACAGAACAACCGTAAGGAATAAAAACGTAAAATGTTCATGCATTATACATCATAAAAAGGCAAATCTGAACTGTCAGTACATTGGAAAGGGGAATTGCATCATAAGTTTTTGAGACCCATAACGCGAGTGCACTCTTCTCGAGAGTAGCTTTACGGAGAATGTCATGAGAATACAAGTTGCAAAAACGTAATCTGTGTAAACCTTTGAGAGGGGTCCAAATTGCTGCCACTGTGTGAGCGACAACACCATCAACTCTTTCAGGCCCCTAAAATATGTTGATCGTGAAGCTTCATTCAGGTAATACCGTTTAATTTTTCCACAAAGCTGCTGTGACCGTTACTCGCGGTAAGGGGTTCTGACGTGGAAGCTGTGAAGACAAAAATGAAACAGAAAAAGCGAAAGAAAGCAAAAGTAGACCACAAAATCCTCTGAGGACAAAATGACCATGCACCCAAAGAACATCTTTTGGGAAGCACGTCAAACCTGACGATTGCTACAAGGCTTCTCTTTTAAGTACAGAGTTTCGGTTGCTATAACAGCAGTGTACGATTGTGTTATCATTCTTGGAAGGGTTTCCGTCCGTTTCCCAGATATCCAGAATACCATTTCCCTGCAGATTTTCGTAGTCTGTATCACCTTCGGTAGGCTTCTTTATCATTTGTATTCTCAGACATTCTTGCTGTAGAGTGCGAACAGCCCTCGTGTCCACCCAGAAGTTCGTAAAGGCGGCAGCAATAGTCAGGCTTTCCAAAATTAAGTGGTTGGACGGGGAAGTCCAAATGAACGGAAGCGGACGAAGCCCACTGCGAGACGCCGAGATATTCGGAAGGAATTTAGAGGAATCGAACCCAATGTGACTCCCAGTAGATTGGCTTTATGAGGAAGGCTCAGAAGGGGCAAAGAAGGTAAACAGGTCGTTACAAGTAAGATGGACTTTAACGAGTCTGCCAAGGTTACAAGAAGCCGATCTTGTGATGGTAACAAGAGAACGGCTCTCTCATCTGCATGCACCAGACAGAAGGAGAGAAAAGAGAAAGCTTGGATAAAGGTAAGGAAAACCCTATAATATCTAGAACCTCAAGTATCCAGCTGAATCTGAAACTTCTAAAATTAGAATGGAAGAGATGAAAGCGATGGGTGATCCAAAGACAAGAGTGAATTTAGTAAGCCCGTGGTGTTTAACCAGTCCAGGAGTCACATTGGGGCAAGTGAAGAGGTGGAAGATGTGCAGATGAAGAAACCAAAGAAAGCCAAACAGAGATAGATTGACGAAAGGAAAATAAAGCAAAGTCAACAAAGCAACAAGAAGCGGACGACAAAACCGGAGCTCTAGAAGATGAGACTTGCAGATTGGCGGGTATGGTAGCCAAAAGGCGGAGGTCAAGTTGTAAATCTACCGAGAGAAATCAGGAAGTGGTATTTCAGCGCATCATAGGGCTAGTTTTATAGGCAATAGAAGGGTAGAAAGGGCGGCGAAGTACCATGTAGTAAATCTACAGTGCGTGGTAGAATACCCTGAAAATGCCACTGTCTAACGGGTGATTTGGTCAGGGTAAGGGAAAGGAGAGAGGACCTCCAAAGAGACCCGACCACTACCAGAGACAGCAGCAAACACCGGGAGAGAACTGGGTTATCGGCGGCTACCGAACCGCGGAGAACATTGGTCAACGGGGCTGTCAGCTACCTTTTCCCTGATGGGAAAGGGGGAAGTATTAAGCACGGCTCGCTGTCTGGATGCAATATGATATAGCTAAAGTGGCTCAAGCTTATGGTCCCCGAGATCCATGTGGCAGAGCCAGTGGCAGCATGCGTACGGCAAGAAACTAAACAGTGGTTTGCAAATGGCGTTTCGCTGCATTACTCGGATAAAAATAGGGGACAGGAAAGAAAAGTTATCGGAGGATCTACAGAGGTACCATAGATGAGAGTAAAGAAAATGCCATGCCGCCCATGAATGAAACTCGAGAGGTAGAAAGCTCTATTAACAGCAGGGAAAAGTTGAACAAGAAATGAAGTTCTTGTGGCGTAAAAAATAACTCTAGGACAGTTAATAAATGGACAGAAATTAGGGCTCGAATAAATGGGTAGATGTGATAAAAGTTAAGGAATCGTCACCAAAATGACAAGAAGCTGTGAATGGAATGAGTCTATCTTGCTACTTATTACAAAGGCAGAACAGGGAAGACGAGAATGCAGGAGGGGAACGATGGTCTAGCTGGCAAAACGCCGCAAACTCCTGAAGGGATTTAGGCCGACCACTCGTATACGTCAGCTGCTGAGAGGTGATTTTGAGTTCAGCTGATTGTGCCTCATGTGAGTGAGCCACAAAGGAAGATTATTAGGGAAGCATTTTGTGAATACTCTGGGCCAGTCATCGAGGGAGTCTCAGGCGCGAGTCTGGCAAGCCTGGCTAGGATAGGCCCCTCATGAAAAAGGCACCTCAGAAAAAGTAGGCCACTACGAAAAGGTTAATACAAGCAAATATGTGCATTGCGAAAACGAATTCTGAAAAACACCACGAAAAATTCGGGACGGACTGACAAAGTTCATTCCGCGAAAATTTCCGTTGACACGACTCATGCTTCACGAGTGGGTAAAAGGTGATAGAACTGGAGGTTCTTCTGAGTGCAAAGACCATTATGTGAAGCTAAAACGAAGTGAAATACTGTTCTGGCCAGATTCCATAGTCAGATTGCCAAGGTGCGCCAAACCTCCAGAAATAATGGGAAAGAAATAAAATAAATAAAACTTGGACGGTGCCAGGTGGATTAAAATGCACCCAAAAAACGTAGACAGCTGCGCTTGAAGCTAACACATGTTCTTACGCCGCCAGCAACAATTGATCTACTTTGAATTAACCGGTACCAGGCGCAAAGCAGTGTGACTGGTTGAAGTTGCAGCTATGATTGACAGGCATCCAATGCCGGAACCAACTGCTCTGTCAGTGGCGGAATTTTACATATAACTATGAGCCAATATCTGTGAGCATAACATTTGGTAATTCTGGTCGCAATTAGAAACAAGTGGTCGTTAGCTTAAAATCTGGCGCCAAATCTGAATAGACTCCCTTGGAGTGGATATATTCTGATAGTAGGTCTAGATGAGAAAGGCACAAAGAAGGTCCCGGCCCAAGAAAACTAGTCAGCTTTGTTGAGATCTCCATAGTCACCGATCAATCCGACATACGGTCAGACTTATGGAATGTACAAACACAGGAAGTAAAAGGGCTACCGGAAAGCATGTTGTACCTTAGGATGGCTAGGATTTTGATCCTTCAGTGCAATGCGGAGCTTGTCGAAGGTACGATTGTAGTATACTTATACATATATATATATGTAATATTTGGTATATCAAGCTGTCGATCGTTGGAAAGACTTCGCGCTGACCAGGAATCGTATATTTTGGCCGATACACGACAGACTCTCACAAAGGCTTCGTAGCTCGTAGCTCAGGCTCTCGGATTGCCAGTGAAGCGCCATTCGGCTCTTGAGCGTAGCCAGTGATAGAATTCTTGAATTACTCGCATTTTTTGGTCTGCACAGTAAGCGGCAAATTTCCACCTCTATTGCACCTTGAAAACTTTTGCATGCGATTGAGAAATGCCCCTATCCAGTTAGAAATTTTTGATTAGAATATGGGAATGCAGTACAAACCATTCCGTTACGTTGAGGTTAGACATTACTGAATTACTTAGACCAATTGGGCCACCATATATTCATTTTGGGCAACACGATGAATGCATTGCGATGGAAGATGATGAAGTTTAATAGCACTTGAAGGTGCTTGAGCCGTATTGATTTTATGCTGATAAATTCCATTAGAAGATTAAAGGAAATAAACCGGTCAATAAATTGTTCGCAGAAATAGATAATACACAAAAACACTGGTTTATTTAATACTGGGGAGCGACAAAAATGTGATATGTGACAGTGCTCATCCTAAAGCAAACCCTTACCTGGAGGTTCGGTTGACCAACTCCGAAAATGAAGACTGCGAAATCGCTGGCATTTAAACTTAATACGACATTTCATCGGAGTATGCAGAGCAAGTGATACAATTATTTGTCACGCGCTTTTCACATTCCATTGAGTTCCCCTCGGTTCAATTTGCACATGACAGGTAGTGGCCACAGCCAATCGAGCATCCAGAATTATTTCGATTGTAAGCACACCAGTTATGCACCCACCAATGCACAGTGCAATTCATCGAATCCCCGCCGAAAATGAGAGGAAAACGGAAATCCTCACCGAACATCAACTGCGAAACACACCATACATCCTGAGCGTTCACTGGGACGGTGTGCGATAAACGAAAACGCCGACTGAAGCACGCCCTAGGCGGACCATAGTGCTCCCCTTTATCCATACAGTGAACACACTCAACGCTCACTAAAAGGAAGTATCTCGTACCAATTACAATCCAGGGCACTCTTGAAGGAATGGACGGTCTGCAGGTCTATCATCCCACCGGAAAGACCGTTCAACTGCACAGCACTTTGTTGCAAAAGTGTAATCTAGTCATCAGTGTATTTTAAACTTTCGTCAGTTGCTTCTCGTATCCCCTCGTTCTGGAATCTAAAGCCACGTAGAATAGGCCATCTGGCCTCAAGCAAGAAAAACCCTTCGTTACCCTGAACGTTTCTATGAGGTCCCCTCGACGTCTTCCCTTTCCAACGAGAAACGATTCAGATCGCAGTGTCTCTGCTCGTGCGGCTTACCTCTCTGCCCTTTGGCCATTCGCGTCGCGAGACGCTGAACTTCGTCTAAGCAGGTGGTGTCCTTTCTGCAGAAGAATGACCAAGCCTGCGCGCCACCTCCTAAGTGGGGTCGTCTTATAGCCATGCGAATAGGTACGAATATTTCCGGCTGCCGACAAGACAATGCTGATAAAAGTCTAAAGAGCCCACCACAGGCCTTTCGTGCAGCAGCTTTGCACTGGTCCGACCTTTTAAAGCAGCTGCTCACAATGACCCCGAGGTCGTTAACCCTACTGACTGCTTTTACGGTGAACAGCCCCTGGTCATGAGCGACAGTTAGGCTTTCTGTTGCCCTTGACAACAACTGGCTTTTCCGGCATTCAGGGGTGAGTACCACATCTACGCCCAGTCCAGAATGGTTCCTATATCCCTGCCTAAGCTCACCTTACCCTCAGATCCAACAATCTTCAAGTCATTCGCAAAAATAGAGCTAGGCAATTGGTGGGCGAATGCCAGGTCGTTAATAAGCAACAGGAATAGAACCTGGCCTAGGACTGATCCCCGAGGTACGCCATTGGTGACATTCGCAAAGCTAAAGCACCTGTCCTCTTCTTTGATGTAAAACGTCTTGTTGGAGAGAAAATCTGCCAGCTGCCTACATACTGGCTTACCTATACCGAACATCATCTCGCACAGCAATGGACGGTGAGTATTGGAGGAAGTAGCGCATGCCGTTGCAGCATGCGCGGAAAGTGCAGTCAAAAAAGTGATAGACAAAGTGTGATCGGCCATTCACTGTGTACTAAAGGGCTCATTGTGAGCCCTTTGTGCTTCAGTGTTGCACTGGTCCGACCATTTAAAATCACTGCTCATGATAACGTGAAGGACTTCAACACTACTTGTTGCAGCTTCGCGTTTGAGGTTTTCGATTCACGATCGTTCACACCGGGTTCCATTCCCACTTGGGGGGCTCTCCGGGTGTGCACTGCTGATAATAGCGGCGTACAGGCTGCTCCTAACTCGGTTTGCACTGCATAGCTATGTGATGGCCAGTAACTGAGCTCAAGCGATCCGAAGAGTTGAGGTATATTCCCTCGGGCGTCGACTGGCTGCTTCGGACCGCACAAAACCCAGAGCGGTTCTACGTTTACTTGCAATCCCACAGACATATGAGAGAAACCGTAGTAGCCTCGGACGGGGCACAGGGACAACCAGCTCTGGGTGACGAAGACAAGGTCGTCATGCTCTTAGCGTTCTTCAGGAGCATAAGTGAACCAGCATATAAGCCAGAGGAAAGAACGAGGGGACCGCAGGCGCCTCCAATACCCGAACTTAATGTAAGAGAAGAAACGTCTTCACGGAGCTGTAAACCTTGAATAGAAATAGAGCCTCTGGACCAGAAGAGATTCACTCAGCCACCTTTACACCCTCTGGCTGAGGTCTTGAAAGATTTGGTGACGGAGCTGTGTACAACTTCACCTATAGAGGGAATAGTGCCGGGAGGCTGGAAGAAGACAACAGTGGTGGGAATTTACTAGACCGGACTGCGGCAAAATTCCGAAAATTACCGGCCGGTTAGCTCCACCTTCAGTGCTGTGTCAGTGCCTGGAGAAAGTGGTCACGAAACAAGTCTTTAGTCATCTGGTTCAACGTAACCTCATATCAAATGCTCAGCAAAGGTTTGTGGCAGGACCACCTTGTCTGACGAATCGTCTGCTGTTACTCAGTAGGGTAACCAAGCACCTAGAAGAGGGACCGTCGACTGCTGTCTGTTGCTTGGACTTCAGCAAGGGGTCCGATTCTGCGAATTACAGATTTCTGGACGTCAACCTGCTGTCCGTGTGGGTTGTTGGAAAACGTAAGACAATGAGTGAGTAGGTTTTTAAGAGGGCGAACGTTTAGCGTTAGGTTGGGTAGTCATGTCTCGAAATCAGAAGGTGTAACTAGTGGGACTCCACATAGCTCGAAGCTGGGCCCTGTGCTCTTCCTCATCTTCATCAACTATCTGGCGAGTGAGCTTACGAACCCCGCATTTATGTTTGCCCGTAACTTCAAGATAGCTAGAGTAGACATAGAACTTGACGTGCTGGCAGTACAAAACTGGTCACGCAAGCGGGGCCTTCCACTAAACCTCACCAAGTGCCAGTGTTTGACCACAAATACAGGGGCTAGTGAGAATAGTGTGGGACCGAAGTAAATGGCCTCTCAGGTCAATGACTAGGGTGTTATAATAGACAGGCAGTCAAAGCAGTAATCCGCATCGGCCATTATGGCCGGGAGAGAACTCATTCGGGTTATATATACCATTTCGTTCAGACATACTGAGATTTTGGTTCCGTTATACCAAGCTATAGTTAAGCCACACATGGAGTACTGCGGGCAAGCCTGGACACTACGCTACCAGAAGGATATAGACTGTCAGAATTATTCGCAAGGGCTAGCCACTAGAATGGTGACTGGGCCAGGGGGGTCCGGCCAGGCAGAGAGTCTCCGTGCCCTGGATATGTTCACAGTGAAAGGGCGGCGCGTTCGCTGGGATTTGATAAAAACCTTCCAGGTGATGAAGGGATTGTCAGGTATAAATCGAGAAGACCCTTTCTCTCCGATCCCTGAAAGAGGCACAAAGGGGTGTAGCCTTAGATAACAAACAAAGCACTCATGGCTCCACATTAGGACGAATTTCTTCTTGCCTAGGGTGCTACCTCGTTGGAATAAGCTCCCAGAGGAGGTTATAAATACAACAACAACGAAGGCTTTCAAGAAAGCTGCAGACCAGTGTTGAGTGGCACTATATCTCAAATCATGTTAGACATTTTTAAGGGTCAGAAGCAGTCTACTCATTGATTTTACCTTTCTCCGCCAGGGCCGACGCTGCACAAAATTTGTGCCTTTCGGAAAACGTAAACCCCATTGTGTTGGGAGCTGAGGAAAAGAGTCGAAAACACAACTATCCGGATGCACAAATGGCTCTAGCCACGCAAAGTCCTGCGCCAGCCCAACTGGATTGAACTTAAGAGTCCTTGATCTTCAGTGAAAGTTGGATTTTCTGTTGTCCTTGAAAATAAGTGGCTTCTTCCGGAGCGCATAGGTACTTCTCACTTGTATGCTCAGTCAAGGACTGTTCCTATATCCCTTCCTGTAGCTTCTTCCAAAACAAACTCCGAAGACTGCACTCTTCAATTGAATCAACCGGATAAAAGACCCCCAAGTGTCACTTAGATACGTACCGGCACAAAGACCTTAGTTGGGTCGCTCATGTGGAAACTTTTTGAGCTTGTATGCATGCAGCGACACATGCCCAAAATACCGTATTTTTTCGTAAACGCAGTTCTTGTACTTTCTGGCTGAACATTAGTGACTCCACGTACCGTGCTTTTCGATTCCATCTTACGTTTTTCCACTTTCGATCAGCCGATCTGGTGGTGTTTTGTGCTGCCTTTCTCCGGCTGGGGCCATTCTCCGGATGCCGCGTAGGGTTTGCCTGGTTCTTCATATAAGGTGGGCAGAGACGATGATTGATCGGATTTACCCTTGACAGGTACTTTTTCCTGTTGCCCTCCTCATTTTTTCTGTTTAGTGCTACGAATTGTTTTGAAAATTCGAACTTCGATACTTTCTGGATAGTGAATGTTGGTCGCTACAACTAATGTCTGCTTTGTAAAACCGTTACCCGTTAAATTTCCCTGAACATACATCGGATAACTTTGTGCCGGAGTCGTTTGTTTTCAGGATTGACGGTGCGTAACCACCCCAACCTAGGCGTTTCAGAACAAACGGTTATCGAGTTGCTGGTGTTGGATGATGCGGTCGGAGAGAAAAGAAGGGATAGAACCACGAACTTAAGAGAGTCTGCCTAGAAAAATAGTTAAAAAGAAGGTGGTATGTCATCATCTGCACCAAAAGTGTGCCGACTTCGATGTGCAGGAACAACCAGACGAATAGTTTTCAGACAAGTTTGACAATTACGATCATGAATCAAAAAACGCTCCATTAGTAGTCGGAAAATTGAGACTGTGAGCCGCAGAGATAACCACTCCGACGGTTTGTTTCGGATAAGCCCGAAGTGTGATGCCATGCAAGGTTACGGTAAAGAAAATCTACAGAACCAAGAGCAAGCAGCAAGGGGAAGGACTGGGGAGAACTCACGAGGTCGTGGGTCATATTGGAGGTCGGATCCAGGGCAGCTTTCTTTGGAACGCTGAAAGTTTATACATGAGGCGGCGATAAACGTGATCGCCAGAAGGTAGCATCTCTACGTAGCCTCCTGTAGAAGACCTAGGAAAATATCTCCAGGTGCCAAGCTAGAATAAGTTTCGATAGGGCTGATGCAAGTTTCTCTCCATTGAGAAAACGACAAAAATTACCACATAAGGGACAGATACGATGTGGGAAAACACTAGCTTCCCGTGTTTTGAGAAACGGGGCAAGACTTAATGTTCAGCATCAGTAAATATGCAAGATCACTCAATGCCCCGTTACTTGCCTCGGCTTTTTATTATAGGTGAACTTACTCTGCTCTCATTCAGGTGTGCAGAACCATCGCGTCGTGTTGTGAGCCGGAAGTGGAAGTAGTTGCTAGAAGGATAGCCGGACGAGGCAAAGCCCTGGCATGCTTTCAAACTGCAGAAGGACGTGGGTTCGCTAATCCATATGCCTATCCAGGTCGCTTCTTTGGTGCTGGCGTTGTCAGCAAAATAACCGATGTGTGGAAAAATAACGAGAGATAAAAGGAAAGCGTGTATGACTCATCGTCCCAAGCGGTGAGACATGCACATAAAACTACTGAAAACCGCGAAACGTGTTTTTGTTATAAGAAGAAATGGTACGGATAATAATAAAATCCTTCTCAAAGAGAGATATAAAACATGATATCTACGAAAGTTGAGGGTTTTCGTGCAATTGGACCGCGACAACCGTGTTGTATCAGGGTTTGAAGGTTTGGATGTTTCCGTGTCTGTTCAAGCTGTAGGTCCGGGAGCGGGTAGGGAAGTAGGTGATGAATACTGATGAGACAGATTAAATGCCTCCTCCGCCTCAATGAAAATTCGTTTCTTTTCATCAACTGAGGCCGTTTTTCGTTGGCCAATGAATTCCGTGAAGTAACACTTTTGTTTTTTTTTTCAAAATTCGGGATGGGCCCGAGGCGAGTGCCGTTCAGCCTGTACTATGGGAAAGGTATGCACAGGAGGACATCCCTTTAAGTTTGTACGCTGGAGCGCCTTGTTCTCTAGTCTTAGCTGCGTGCAGGCCACACATATGCTGAGTCAGGGGTAGAGACTGGTCGGAATAATTGGGAAGTTGGAAATTGGCGTTAATGCGGTCTACCTCGTGGTCTTTTTTCATGTGAAGGACTGAGGGTGTGACATCCGGACTTGAAAATCCTCCGAAATCAGTTTTACCTTCTGGATTTAGCAAATTACTGAGGTAGACACATTTTGTATGTCTCTGGTCGCACCCCTGTACTGGTACACCAAGCCTTGTTTATTCTGCACACTGCGCCATCAGATATATAGAGGTGACTTATTTTGGCCCCTCGACCAGCTTGTTTATCTTACCACCGTGAGTTTGGTTGTCGTTATTTGGGTCCCTGAGGCCACGAGGCAGGTGTTTGTACAATTTCGTAGGTTTAGGCGGTTAAAATCCAGTAGCAATTATTCAACAAAAGTGCTTTATTTTTAATTTAGGATTCACAAGAGACTACTCACTGCTCTAAGTTTTCTAACAGGGGGTTTTGCACGTGTTTGTTCTCAAGGAGTGGCTTCCTCCACTGCGTCTTTCATTGGTTTGTTTCCAACACCACCAGAGTGGCTAGAACGTTATTTGGAGCAGTTGCATCCAAAACAATCAAGAAAAATTATAACGCTGGGGGTGGACCAAGAAGCCGTGTCGGTGCTTGTGTGCGATGGTCGCCCAGCAAAGTGCCAGATAAGAATTCCTAGGGATGGAGATTTGCCGATACATCAGTTCTCCCCAAAGTTGAGTTACGTAGTTAATCCCACGGGCACTCTGGGTGGGTCTCTATTACATAAGGTTTTGATAGGTCCTCAGTTGGCCAATCGCGTGCATCTGTGTATCGTACCAAGGTCACGCGTCAGGCGATACAACGTTGTTCGGTTTTCCCGAAGAAGCTTTGCTCGGCACCGTTTTTGATCTGACTGGCGAGTTACCGGCCTTGACAGCTGCGTACAACATTCCTAACGGCAAGGGCCGGGGCGGGTGGAAAGCCCCCAGCTAACCACGAAAATCTGGTCAAAAAGCTGATTGTACGGGCCATTTGAAATTGTGCTTGTAACTTTACTAGTTAGGTCTCCAAATCAGTGGGGAAAACTGCAAAATTCCTAAGCAAAACTGACTAGTAGCCCCCTGTACCTTCAGCACATCCCTTCAGATTCTCCTGGTTAGGTTGTGTATGAAGATTAGTCATTTTATCTAAATTATAAAGACACGTTTTCACCTCACCTCCGAACGGTTAGCGTGGATGGCTTTCTCCGCTCTGCCTGTGAGATTTATGGGATCTTGGTATTAAAATAACACACATTCAATCTCAAACGCCATTTTATCCCATCTTAATCGACTTGGCCACCAGCACCGAAGACATTGGCTGCGCCAACAGCGATTATGAATGCTTCCGAAGCTTCCCCAGACCTCTCGCCCAAACAGCGACATCTCGGAACCGATTCATGGTTGGTTCACTGTACGACACCAAAGGGGCCAAGGCAGCCGCCCTCCGCAAGCTGCTCCTCAAGGGAGAGCTGAGGGTAACCTGAGCCAATTTAGACCATGTGTTAGGCCTTAAGTTTACCGTCCTTCAAAATATCACATGGACCTCAGCACTACGTACAGTTCCCAAGCCAACTCCGATGGAGTGAAAGCTGCGTCGTGCTCATCAAACAATAAGCCACTCCCCAATTTCAGATCACTATTCGTTTCCTCATATTCGCCACCGTTCCCTCAAACGTCTGGGCAAGCAAGTCTTTGCGAAAACTTATGTCGTCAAACTTTGATGGCCTCGGAAATATGACAGAAACTGCTACTGCCACACCGCTTGGTATGATCAAATTCTTTCACACACTCGGTTTGAGTAACTGAAAACTAACCTCGAAAAGATAGAATGATCAAGCCGTTCGCGGTCTCGTCAGTCACGGCGTTGCACCAACAACCAAAAAAATTGGAACTTCATTTGGCTACGCGCTTCGAGACCCCAGGAAATTAATACTCAGGTTACCGGGGATCGTAAGTAGTCATTATCAATTCATTCTCAAATATGGAGGATCCTTAAGACCCCTGCTTGCCTCTTTCAAAGAGGTAAAAAGTCAAGTTTACGGAAGCGGCAAAGAAGGCATTTGCAAACGTGAATTCCGTCTTTCCATGTTAAGTCCCCCATGCGCCTGAGGCCTGTTGAGGGCATCACTGGAGCGCTGAAGACGGGTGCCTCCAGACAGCAGTCGTAGCCGTTTTACAGGTTGACATCAATTACCCGGAGCTTTTAGGCCTTTTTCAGCGAAAACGGTAGCTTGATCAGGTTTGGTACAGCAAGAAACGCGCTAAATTTCTGGCTATTTACCAAGTCTTGAAACTCTTTTGCCACTTTTAGAAGGCCGATCTTCTCCATCTTAACATATGCGGCATTGCTGGCGGGTGCAGTCCAAGCTGCCGCAGATCGGTATCCCCCCAGGAAGATCAGACTCGTGGTCGAAGCTCTACATGTTTCGAAGGATATACTGCTAATCCGTAGTGCCGACATAATGGTTGCTGAAGGGTTGCCTCAAGCACATGCTGACTACTTTTCACCTTTTCAATTTTGTTCCGTTGGTGATTACGCGTAGCAAGTCGGGCCTATCCCAAAGTCGGAACATTATGGATTCGCAGATTCTGCGGTGCCAGAATACCGAATTATATGCACGAAGGTTATACACAAGCCTCAAATGTACGATCGCATCGATTAACAAATGAGAACGGGAGCTCAGCAAATGTCACTGCCAGATATGACCATCATGGCAATGAAGGACCAAATCGAAGGGATGGCACGGCACACAAGAACGGGATGTAAACAGGCGTTCAAATTTAGTGGTTGATGTGTGCTGTGATTGTTCGAATATAAGCAGCGTTAAATAGCGTGGTCTAAACAATGCACTCGTGAAGATGGCTTTGGGGGATTCATACAAATTTAATTTGCATAGCCTTTCAAATCTTTCCGTGGACAGGCCAGTGGTCAGGAGGTGGAGAAGGGTGTAGATTTATCTCAAGCTGACTAGACCATAAAATCGGCGCAAATATCAATCGACATGGTTTAGGAATATTGTTGACGGGACGCAAGTACGATGGCAGTTTCCTATAAGTCCATTTCCAGTATCTCGGTTTTGAAGATTTAAGTGGCGATGATGTGTTTACCGTTAATATGTGGAGATACCCTTCGGCAAAGTCCGAATATGTAGACAGTTCGGGGTATGTATATGACAAAAGGTTTCTTGACTAGGAGAGAAGAACATGGCTAAATAAGACTGAAAATTCCGGATATGGAATCGAAATAAGTTTAGGGCGCCTGAACGTCAGGAAGTACAGTTCTAGTGGTGCGAGCATTTCAAGAATATTTTCGTTATAAGCATCTGTCAACATAAACAGGGATTGGATAATAATACAGAAGTGAAGTTTTGGAAGCGAAGACCTTCTGCAAACCGTCATTAAGTGGTTGTTCCGAAGATTCAACTACTCCGCAAAATTATTCCAAGCCACGGATTGATTCGAAGTTTTTACGAATTAGCTCCATCATAAATTGTGAGCATCCCACGAAATTAGATGCGAATGTACTCTTGATATTGTGGAAGGGATCTGGTCCTTTGAGAGGCACATGAGAGGTGAATGGAATAGATTCGTTTGCAGGTTTGCACACCCGTTCCATTAACCTTACTTGGGGCTCAGTCTGCTGCGTCAAAGTCACCCTTTTCACTGTCCTCCACAAGAAAACACACTTTACGGCCAGCTCGCAGTTTGCATCCCTTGATTCTTCACCGCCGCGCCAGTAAGGAGCCATTGATTATCGGAAGACAATCTTCGATCACTCCAATAGGTCATTCATCTTTGTATAAATGGCCTTCCACAAATATTATGACACTGCCACGTCTGAACAGCTTTCCCTTGGCGATTCACCTTTACCAAATCTGCGGTCAGCAAATACTTCCTCTTTCAGCGCATCCAGAGCACCTGTGCTAAGTGGCTGACTTGGCATGGCATACGTTCCACGTAAAGTTCTCAGAGTGAATGCTTCCACGTTTTAACACCGTCTCAAATGCTCCACCGCCCCTCTCCAAGTCCTTTTGTGTTCCAGAAAAATTTATTTTGGAAACGTCATGCCTTGGGCAAGCCTTTGGAAGGCCACTAGGAATGGATCAGTGGTCACGTTATGCACTACTTTGAGATGACCTTCTCTGGACCGTAAAAGTTATCGAAGAGCCATACCTTTTCTGTGTGCACTTTGTTTTCACGCAAATAACGGACCAAAATAATCAACGCTGACCTCCGCGAATGAACATCCTTCTGGTTGAACCCTCTCGGCTGGAAGTGGAGGGCATCATTTGCTCGCCTGCTGCCGATATTGGCAATCAAAAACCAGCCACTCACCGATCACTCGCTTGACTGTCGCTAGTTCCCTGGCCACCAAAAATTGTCGGCTAACATTATTATTCACCAAGTGGTTCAAACTTTCATGTCAGTCTTCTCGATGTAAATGATCTTCGAGACATCTTGCTGTGCGGTGGTTGCTGGGATCCACCATAGGATGTTTCGTTTGTACTCTAATTTTGAACCCGCTAACCTGCTCACGGCTCTCGATGGCCCATTAGCCAATACGGGGTTCGGTGTTTGGATACCACTACCTGAAAGCCTGATTCTCTTGGCGTTAAGGGCTGTTCCAGACAGTTCAGGGGCCCCAAGTAAGAAGGCGCGCAGTTGGAGCAGACGCACAACATCGATTTTGGCTCGGTTCAACGCGCCTGGCCGTGTGGCTCGTACCTTTAACGTGCTTCTGTTGGTGCACCCTTCATAATTGCCAACAATACCTTGTATCCCATCCACCAGACTACGGCTCTCCACATTTTAGTCCACTCTGGGAAGTAACACAGTATCGCCATTAGGCTTCTGGTTTCCGTAGAGTTCGCAGCCAGTAACAATCGTTTCGTTTCAATATCAGCGTCTGCGGGCGTGGGTCTTAGTATTGCCGGCCACGTCCCTTTACATGCGTCTAGAAACTCCAACCCCATTGTACACACCTGCAGCTTTCCTGGTGTTCTAAGCCACTTGGTTGGAGGTCAGGCGGGTTACTGGTGGATCGTTCTAGTGCCACTGGTTGGCCCTCGTCGACTCCTGAATTACTGTCTCTCGGCCACGCATGGGTTAAAATGAATGCTAGTGCTGTTTATCCAACGCAGCACAACAGGTGAATCCGTCCAGAAGTTGGATTCCCAGTCAATTCGGTCGGGAAGCTTCCTAATCAATGTGGTTGCCGTAAAGATTTACACTGAAGATCCCTCCAAATGTTCTACATTCTTTGTGAATGTGGCTAAATTTGGCATTACTGCGGTAAGCTGGTCCATACACCACAATTTTTCAATTTTGTTTGTGTGTGATACATTTCAGTTTTGCCTCGAACCGTTCCCGACGGTCGTGCCTAGACCACGGGACTTTGAACCTTTGGATTTTACTGTCTAATCCATTTGGCCGCATACCTGGGGTTTATACTTGCTTGCACTTCATGGGATTTTCAATCCAGTACTGTTGAAAACACGAACCAATCTTATTCTGGTTCTGGGGTTCGTTTGAATTAGCTACGCGCTTCCCGAGTTGCGAAACAGCTCCTAGGTTTTTCTTCGCCCTCAAATTGCATGAAACGTTCTGATCAGCTGGAAGTCAGTCCCCATTGGCTTCGCCGCCCAAAAATTCAACTTCTTTTCTTCCCCAATATCCCAAAGAATAGATCATATAGTTCAGCACCGCAGGTGAGAACCCTTTCAAATAATTCCTTAAGTAACATAGAGTTCTTGGTTTCTGTCCCTTTGCCCAAGCTTGCACTTAGGCCAAGGTTCTTCATCAACAAGTAAGCTTCATTGTAGAACAAGCTACTACAATGAATTCGGGCTTTATCGCCGACATCACACAAGAGATATGCATAGCCTTAACGGTGAACGGGCTAACCAGGATGTGCAGTCTTTATGTTTCAAGAGTCTGGACACTTGAGGTAAGAATATGGTGCCAGTAAATCGAATAACCGCTTTGAGCAACCTAGTCTCAATTAGACCCGCATAGGGTTGGTCTCCTCCCAACAGATAATACGGAACTCAGCGGTTCATTCCCACGATCTGGGACGGCAAAACAGTCTCAAATTTTTACCATCAAATATCTTTTTCGGGGCAAGCCAACATAGCTGCCTGTGGCTTACTCAGGTATAAGAGCATCACGTTGTTAGGGCTGCAAGTAGTGACCCACCCTTGTGCGAACTAGTGTTTCGGCTAGCGAGAACCCCACTGAGTATTCGCAGGCTGTGGCTGACTCTACCTCCCCCTGCGTTTTCTGTCTCATGTGAACCGCCCCAGTAATCTGGCTTTACGGATATGGCGAGTGTTACAGCGGCACATCTGTGAGCATTTCTGGCTGTGATTGTCCCCCTGCACAGAGCTGACCACCAGTGAGACGACAGGGACCTCAGAAACTAAGAGATTGGCACAAAAGAGAGAGGAAAAATATCCCACTGTTTTGTCCTCGAGGCATACCAGTCTTGTCACATGTGACCCACGTCTCCAGCCGCCGTGTTGCTACGGATTGACTGGTATCGTTGACCTGTTTCCAAAGCGGCTTGTTATATGCGGTCCATGTTTCGGTCGGGGGGTGGGAGCCGTGGTCACTCACCAAAAGCAGCTCCGCCTTCTTTGACAGCCAGACATCTGACTGTGATAAAACTAAAAAATGATAAAGACGTTTAAAAAAGTGCGGATCACTCTTGGAGGGGCACGAGCTGGAAGCCAATGGATGTTTATCTTGCTGCCTCCTTAAATGAGGTGGGCCCTAGAGCCACCTACCGTGAGCGCTAAATGTAGACTGTTAGAGTTTGCTTCCATGACGAAAGTTTGGCCCCATCTCGTTCTTATTCCTTACATTCTTCCAAACCAGTCCTCAAGTGGATGTTTTCCTGCTTTGCAATATGCTAAAGACGACAAAGATATCACGGTAACCGTGCAATCACCACTATGCCAGGTATCCTTGCTCATAACCGAGTACAACCTGAGCACGCTAGCACCATTGAGGAGCAGCACAGACGAACTTACATCTACTTTTCTGGACACATGACAAACTTTCTCTAGGGCACCACCACAGACACCCTAATAGATTCTCTAACTTTAAGGTTCCTTAGAAACTATTCAGTACAGAATAACCACCATACCAAAAGAGATAGTAACAGGTATAGCGCTAAGCTAACAGTGTACCAGTCCCATTCACTCATACACTGTTATTTCAAACCTATCTTACAGCCTCGGTGCCAAACTACGTTCTGCGTAAGCAAACGGCACTGAGGGTTACCATTTCTAGTTCCTCTGAACCATAAGGCCTCAGATTTTTATTAGTATCCGAGCGCAGCCGGGCCAACGTGGAAACCATAAATCCTTTGGAATGCATACACAGTTGCCTAACTGGTGTACGAAACTTCGGTAGCCTGTAGCAGTATAGCGCAATCTACTGCGAGCCTACTTTAACCAAAACTTGCAGCCGGTGCCACTGACTGCTTCAACGAAACTTCGTCCATGGCCAATCCACAAAAACCTAGGCAGTTCATTATTATTGTCATCACACATTACCACAACCCATGGCTGGAACCACTTCCAGACTGCAATCCCCATTTACTTCAGGTTCGTCGCCTCCCTCTATCTCAGTCTCCACACTGGATAACCAAGGATGCCACTGTGACTCGTACCGACAGGAACCCAAGTGGAACCTTTCATAGCATCTGGAACTGCAATCAAGCTACGCGGCAGAAAATACCCCCAACAGCCTATCAGATCCATTAGTGTTTTCTAACGCAAAGCCTCTCCTGCCGATACCGCCATTGCAGCCAACACAAATAGCAGTTCACGCGCAACCTGCTAATATACCAGTCATCAATTAGATCCGCCATATCTCGCCACACCCGGCTGACTGACCGACACATTACCTTTACCACTCCAGACGAACCATACCCATAGGACGCTGTTCATTACCAGTAATGATGCTGAACAACACTGAGGCTCAATGAGTTGACGTATATATGTACATTTGTCAGTGAAACAGCATGATAACACTCAAGTCTATGCGGAGATTTTTCACTTTAGTATCCGTTGCAACGGTTCATTTTTCCCTCGAACCGTAGTCCGATGGAAATTCGTACTCCATTTTTCCAGGAACCTCCTGTTGTGCTTTCTCATTTCTGAGTGATACGAGTTACTGATCCTGAAATTAAACCCACCTTCATATGGACTGCTGTCCCTTCCATACTCACTAAAGTTCCCAGATGCACACTCATAAAATTGGTTTCACATCTCCCTGTTTCATAAATGATTCCCTTTATTGAACCCCGGTAGATCCGTCATTCAGGGTTTGCGCCATCTTCATGGTTTGCTATTCTTTTCGCATGCATCGATTTCCCCAAGTGTACTCCCATGCTGTCTTTTTTTCTCCTTATGTAGAACTTATGCTGTTGGCAGAACCCCATTAGGCAGCCGTTTTTCATGGCTTGCATCATTCTCGCTTATAATGCACCTTTAGCATTATTTACGAACGACATTTTCGGCATCCCCACGGTGCGCCGCCGCCCATCCCTAAATCGAAACCTGCTCAAAGTTGCCGCGCAAACCATTATTAGAGTGATCCATGTAAACTATCGCCGGCTATGTTTTTCTATCGCTGAAGTTTTTGGCTTTTTTACCTAAAGCCTATGAATATTTCATCTTAATGAGTAACGATGCACACCATGATCATGGGCCTGGGCGTGCGTCTCGACCGTAGCTGAGAAATATACCACTATTATTAAATAACTGTGACTTTCAGCCGCTGTCACTACCAGTACTGCTGCTGCCAATCCTATCTTCGGAACGGATAAAATCGTCGGGGGGCAGCATCCGCACCTGTGAAAACTATCTGACTCCGCCGCTTGCCATTCTCATCTGCCCAGCAGCCGTAAGCCATTACGTAGTAGCTCACTTTTGATGCCCCTGAAAACAACTGGAGTTAAGCATTGCATGCGCATGTAATTTTTTCGGGCACCTTGTTATTCTGATCGTGCTGAGTTGACCTGGGCTGTCTCATTAGCCAGGCCATTGTTTTTCGTCGTCGATCTGGAGAAGCTCACCACTGCCGTCGAAGTGCAGGTGGTTTGGAACTCCTCGCAGTGTCTTACTTTTGCGCCACCACAATGGGTCAGTCCAAATATCGTGAGTGCGGCTTGTGGTGCTTCCGGCCTTCTAGTCTCTAACTGGAGACCCAGTACCTTCCTGATACACAGCAGCAGACGAACAGGTTTTTCATCATTCTGCCGCCCTTCATTTGTGATCCCGTCCAGATGCGGTCACTGACCCGAGCTTGGCTGCACTCACCTCAGGACCCTCCTTAGAAGGTTCCAAGTGGTAAGCTCCTCTAGCCTCCGCCTTACCGTTGCTGACCAAGGAGGCGAGTTTTAGGTGCATTTTGGTTGTTTGGATGGCCTGGGTACCATCTTGCGTGCCCCCTGTCAATGAAGATTTACCCCCTTTGCTTCCATGTCTCCGCAAACTCCCTCACCAAAATGTTGTCCCAGCCACTCTCGACTGAGACCAGCGCCCTAATCTCCCCAACTGGGGCTTTTATACTACGGCTTTTACTTCCAGGCGAAAGGGCTTACTATCGGCGCTAGACATTGAGCGAATCACACATGAATGTAAAAATCATTGTTTCCGTCCCGCCTACCCCAGTGGGACTTGTTTGTACTGAGCACATCGGTTGTAAAGTGGCAAGACCATGACTGTAGCCAATTGTCCAATACAAACCAAATGGCTCAAGCACGGATCAGGTAGTCTGTTTTCCGATCGGTTGACTGGTGTCACAACCGACTACCAAACGGCGGGACTCCGTTCCAGTCTTACCAACCTACTACCTTGCCACCTGCTCATCTGCTAGAATAAGCGCCGAACTGGATTCTGGACGTCAGCTGACGTGCTCATTGCTGACCTCACATGGCTAACTATTGCCCATGATTCAGCACTTACCCTCACAATGATAATGGGTTAATTGTGAATTATTATCCAGAGGTGCACATAGACTAATGATCGGAGTTTATTGCACAATGTGATGAAAAAATCACAAATTTCGAAATTAAGGGTTGCTCATTTCAGTAACAGGACAATAAATCTTAACAGAGTCTGAATGAATTTCAATGATGACGGTTTACGTGGAAAATCCAAGTCATTTTTGACTTTAGATTGAAAAGGTGGCAGGAAACCGACGAAACATGAAAATTGATATGTATAGCTATATAATGCCGATGATGTACGAAGATAAAATGAACAATGACTGACGGAAGACTGCTTGGGTTCAGTGATAGAAGAAATTTGATGTAGAGCAGGGAAACAGGACTAATTCACGCTCTTCGAGCGAAAGAATCGACGAGCTCCACCAGTAAAATGACGCAACTGGCTGGAGACATCACAATATGAACGGCGTGTGTAAACAGGGCGTAGAAAATTAGCTGTGACCGGTCCGGTTGCCAAAAATGGTCCTCTGACAGCCTGGGAAGGAACCTGTGGAAATTTCGCAAGTGGGTTAAGTGAGTTTATTATGGTTGCTTCTTCTTGGATGGCTGATTCGCAGGACAGTTTAGAGAGAACGACACTTCACGTGAAGGCGGACGCCAAATACTTTATAAAAATATAATACTGTATAGAAGCATCGTGCATGGTAGTTGGTTGTGCAGCTGAAGATTTCTAAATAAGGTCGATAGGGAGGTGGTCATTTGGAGTCAGGTAATTGATTACATGCCCCCAAACAATTCTGTAGAGACCATGTGAAGAGATGAAACCTGAGTAGGCGAATTCCTGCTCAGTGATTTGCAGAATATCAGGCCAAAGCCGGCAACAAGTATAACATCGACGTCAGAATGAAGGCTATTGTCTATAAGGCGAATGAAACTACCGTCAGTATACAACCTACAGCGAATGACTGGTATTTTATTCCATAATGGTCCTGTTTACTGTTGACTTCAAGTCACATAACTTGGGGCTGGAGTGGTATAATGCAGCAGAGTGGGCTCACCAGTCGGAATTCACCGTTCAAACCCATCTGAGCATAATTAGAATTTTTTAGGGTAGCCGGCAGAAATAGACCAAGGGGGCTTTAGTCGAACTAATCGGGGATTAACAGACTTATCATGCAACTGCGGCGGCTGGATTCTAGTCCACTGTTCCAGTACTGTAAATTACTTTGAGCTGAACATTTTGAAGACTATATGGGAGCTTTTAGTGCCTAGCACGACCTCCACTGACGCCGAGAAGCCGACACGGGGACTTACATGCCGGGTAGCAGGATTTTGATCACTTTGGCCAGCGGGCTCAGAGGCAGCAGTGCCGCATCGGCCAGCATGAGTATGAGTTGGGGCCATGGTAGACTGAAGCGTAAATTGATCCAGTCCAATCAGTCAAATCACTGGGTATATGCGGTAATAGGGGAATAATGCTTAGTGGACCTATGATTATTCAAGTAACCGGCAAAATGTGAAGAAGGTCGGGGGTGTGACAGAAGGGAGGATATCCCAGCTAGGAGTTATGAAAAACCTTTTAATAGAAATCAACGATTACAATTTTTCTGACTAAGGGCCTTCCGACAGAGGAGTGAATGAGTGAAGGGTCGGGAAGGTGTGAAGGTCCTTTGAGGTGGCTGATTCACGATGGACTTTGTGGACAATATTCGTAAGCACAGACCAAATAAATGTCACTATCGCTGTAGAGTGGGTTTGGTTTCAGGGTTCTCTCAGCATCTGATTTCCTGGTTTTGTGCAGTAAAGTATGACGCTTCCAGTGGCACTTATATTCGGTGCAACCTATTGTCACTCATCTCACCTCTCTTCGATGGGAATTTTCAAGGACAATTCAGCACGTGCTCAGGCCCTTTGCCATTTCCCAGCGGTCATCGATGTCTTTTTTCCGGAGCCGAGGACAATGCTGGGCGATGCAGAGCACCACACACACTACATGACCGCGGGTTTTCACCTTCGCGAGATAAAGAGTGTCACCCCGTGTTTGACTTCTATTGGAATTTCTACTTCGGCTCTGTGATTGTGCTGCAGCCCCATGTGGCCTGCTCGTTTCACTCACGGGCTGTCCGAAATGGCTATTTTCTCGGGCCTCGCTTCGTGACCTGCAGCCAGTGGCAAACATGAACATTGCGAAATTAAGTATCAGTCATTCGCAGTTGATCGAATCTTGGCTGTATATTCTTTTATTGCAGTCGAGCAAACCTTAATACCTATACCCAAACAACATCGGCCGTGGCCTCTGGTCTGGTTCTCCGCAAGTCACCACAACAGGCTTTTGCATACTCAGTTTTCATTCCTCCTGATTTGACACATTTGCTTTACCTTCTAACTCCAGCTGACTTTTTCGTCAACGATTCCGAAATGAAGTCTCTAGATGAACATCGAATCACCTCCTACGCTTCTTCAACAGCACGTTATATTCCTAGTGAAGTATTTGTATTCAAGCACACTTCCAGGTGGAAGGCTTGCAGTTCCAGCCCAAACAACTACATTGGGAGCTCAGAAAGTAAATATAGAAGGAGAGTGGACAGCATTCAGGGACAGCTTGAAGCTGCTCACTGACCACTTCTCTCCTGTTGGCCGGATAAGCTGTAGGATGGAGGCACCGTGTAGGGACCGCGGAGCCACTGGAACCCGAAGCAGAAAACAGGGAGCATGGACTCACTACCAGCAGATGGGGGACCACGGGCGGCACCTCTGGTACCGAAAAGAGCAAGAATCAGCCACTGGGGTCCAAAGGCGTTGCAGACTATGGCACTCGGACTCTGGCCGGAAAGTTCAAATGACTCCAGAATACTACCACAAGAGCCTTCAGTCAAACATCTTCGCTAGCAGCTGTAGGTTGCTCCAGAGATGGATACCATGGTCATGCCTTAGGAAATACAAGCAAGGCTGAAATGTTGAGGAAACACGTCGTGGTGGTGTACCGAATGGACCATGAACTCAGCCCTACCTTCAAACTTCATAACCGACAGTTAACGATGCTCCCAGTTTAATCTATCCCGAGGAGGTCGTAAACCCCCTCAGAGGACTAACCCTGGACAGGGCAGCCTGGCCTTATGGCATCCAAGCAGAGGTTCTGCACTTTCTAGTCCATATCGTGGCGGCACCCTTGGTCCATTCGTACACTTATCACCGCTCGATGTGCAGTTGCCTGTGGACGGGCTGAAAGCCGAAGTTGTCCCTGTGCACAAACGTGGTAAGGAGAAAGAGGTGAAGAATCACTGACCAGTCAGCTTACCATCCGTGACATTTAAATATTGGAAGGGCTGATAATGGACTGACCTTCCCCTGTTGGCCCCTATGTCAAAAGCAGCTGCGTAAGTGACACCCTGGTTAAGGAATGGGCCTGGGCAGGGACCCAGATCGTAGCCCTAGGGTTGCAGCACTCCTGACAGCTAGTCCAGTTTTATTCTCGTCTCTTCACAGGTCAGCAAAGGAAGAGAAGAGGAAACGAAACAAAAAGGAATCAGAGGCCGCAGCCCAGGGGGGATCAAACAACGCCCAATTGTGCAGGAATGTGGACCGTTCCGTTCCTTCGAGCCTCACAGCTTGTGACCTGACCCGGCCTGAACTGGTCTGCGTAAAGCTTGACAAGCAAAATACGTCTTGGCTTAGGTAAGAATTTACCCGGAACAGTAGCTAAGAGCAAATGCAGTTACCGTAGCCGGAAGAATATGCGTTACGATTTAGTCTCCAGTAATAGGTGCAGTCTTTGGCTAACTCCAGGACCCACCAAGATGATTTGTTCCGAATGCGGAAGAGGTATGTCCCCTCGTTTCCATTCCTTTCTTCCTTTCAAGGATACAACACACCCGCACCCCCGTCACGCAATACAGTTCAGCATACCGGGCTTTCTTTATTTATCCAGCTGTGTACAGAGAGGATTCTGTGACGTAAGAGTGGCCTCTAGTTGGGACAGAGAGCCAGTCTATCCAAAGCGACTGCCGATTCTTCCGGAGCAAACCAGCCTTTCATTCTTCTTCCCGCAGTCCATAGCCCAATAATCGCAGCACTAGGACCACCTAACCGTCAAAACACGGTGGGAAACTTGCAACCCTCTTACCGACTAAGACATACTAGTCGGTCAGGGCGAAGTCTTTCCAGCGATTGACGGATCGATCCACCGAATAATTAGTTTCACTTCGATGTGAGCGAGGAAGTAAAACGGAACCGCAATAAGCCAACTGCCTTGGGTCACTGCAACTCATTACCTCATTCAGTGACCACTGAGTTGTATCACCGAGGAGACACTATCAAGAAAGAAAGAAGTAATTTCCTCGATCGCGAAAAGGCTGAGGACCACAAAAGAGTATCATCAAGAATAAGGTGGGAAAGAGTGGACCAAATCCGCAGAGAAAATATTTAGAGCTAACAGCTGAGGAATTTTCAATCAGTCACGATGTTACACCCCCCCCCGCCAGTAAAAAGTATGGACGTGCAACATCCAAAGCCGCCAGTCCAGTCACTTGGCCTGATCTGATCTGACAAGATGGTACGCTAAATCCTACTTCATAGCACTTTTTTCGGATTCTGTAACACCTTGGCGCAAACAGCTGTCAAGCTTTCGGGGAGGTGGTTTTTAAGTCGAACAGCTGAGAGCCTTTGTCAATCCACTCAAGTTATTTATCAGCGCTGAACGTATCAGAGTTGTAGTTGAAGAGCATTTTATTTGAGGCGCATTTTCATTCACCTCGTAATATGGCCTAGTCGTATTCGATGATTTTATGGAGCAATCTGTTCTAGCTCGGTTTTCTGTACATTTGACTTGGAGGGTTATACTAGTAAATGTCAACCAGTTCTTCGTTGGATTGTGCAAAGATTGAGCTATTCGTGTTACACCTTGTGTGCCTCTAAGTACGCCACGTACTTCTGTCCCGTGTATCCCATCCACGTGCGGAAAATGTGTCGTAAACGTTATGGGGCACAAGGTGAGCCAGAGATGGCTTGCCCTAAAGCTTTCGGTAATAGCCGGGGACGCTTATCGGCTCTATAAGCGGAACCGACAGGATGAGTGCATTGGTGTTCCTTGCAAAGAGGAGGCTGGTTTAGCCTTCAAGCCGTGAGCCCAAGGGGAGACCAAAGCCTGCATAGTGGCAGTAAAAAATCGTTTGCAGAAGGAGTGGGCAAGTCTGAGAGGACAATTGTTGTAACGAATACTGAAACTCCAGGAGTTGTCCTTGAGACCGTTGCCTCATCTTCCTTGCAGGAGATAGGCGGAGGCTCGTGGACTGAGCGGAAGACTAGAAGGGCAGGGCAGCCCAGAAGAAAGAATGAGCGCAAGATTGTGAATGACAGACCAGCTAGAGCGGATGGTCCTGAGCTCTCGGTGTTAGAATGTAAAGCGAACGATCCGCAAAGGCTGATCTTATAGACGGGGAGGGTCTCAGGCTGCGGGCTCCCAGCCCCAAATTGAGAGGAACCCTTCATAGGGGAATCGAAGGCCGGGCGGGGTATAAATAGAAGTAAGGTCTGACATACTGTGAATTGCAGGCTTTCCGTATCCTACCGCTCTAAGAAGCTCGTACAGGACTTGGACCTGAAGGTAATCACTACCGAAAAAAGGGGTATTCTATGAGAGACCAATACTAGTCGAGTTCGAAGATGGATCCATCCTAGAAAGATGACGGCGAAGGCAGCAGAGAAGGGCCACACCAACTGGGGTAGATACCAGATCGCACCAGATGAGAGCAGAGTAAGACCTGGTGGTCCATCAGGTGGTGGGAACCTGGCTAAACCCGTTAGGGTATCGGTGAGAAGTCCACAGCGATGGCAGGATGTCGTACTCGGCTCCCAAGCTACCTGACCGATAGCAGCGAAGAAGCTGCACACTAGAACTGGAATGACTGTAATTGACGGCATGTTGGAAGGTGGAAGTTCGCAGCTTTGTTTGAAGTTAGAGGAAAACACGACCATAGCCAAGTTGATTGTCATGGCTACTCCCGCAGATATCGATCGGGAGCCGTTGGAAGTCTTGGATCACCAGTGGCTCTCAGGCACCTCGTAGGGACGATCGATACAAAAAGGTACCATATCCCCGGGCTTTGCACTCGAAAACCAGACAGGACCAAACAATATTAGAGTCCTAGTTGATGAGACAAGCTCGGTAGTATTATACGCCAACGCGTGTCGCCTCAGAAGCAGGTGGATGGAGCTCCCCATAGCCAACTGGGAGCAAAACACGTCAATTGCTGCTGCTACGGAAACATGGCTCTTGGGAGGGGATTGTGTTCAAAGATATGTAGGTGAAGGCCTAGCAACCTAAAGGCGGGAAAGTGAACACGGTTGTCTCAGAAGAGAGGTAGCCACCTTCATTACGTCAGGCACAAACCACCCTGGGTCTCAGACGAAGTTGCGCTCTCGCACTATCCAGCTATACGCACTTAGTATCATTCTTTCAGACGAGAGAGTTAGCGCTGCCTGTGTCTACAGGGTGCCAAGTACCACGACGGGGACGGTCGCTTGCTGCTGACTCTAAGTGAACTAATTACGGGCGCAAAAATGACCCTCAGAATGGGTGACTTCAATTCTTCTCGGGACGGTTGAAGTCTGCATGCTGGGACCACAGGAGAGTTGTTTGCGGTAGCTGTATACAAAGGCTCTGCACCAAAATATTAGGTAGAAACCAGACACAGGTCTGGAAGCGTTCCATCCTTGCTTGATCTAGAAATAAAAAACCTCCCCAATGAGGTATCCTAAATGCAAAGCTGTGCACCTTTGCGCAAAATTGATCACCTGTGTGGCCAAGTCCCTCAGTGCACAGGGCACTTCGAGGTAGCCTCAAGGCTGGTTAGAAATTTCGGTAGTATTGACACAGATGGGCTTCAAACTACGGCGATAGGGCAACTGTGGGATACTGTACAGAAAGTTACTTCTGGAGAATGCTGAAAGAACTAGCCAGCACCCTTGAGGCGAAGGAGTAGGGGGGGGGCTAGTCAGTGCAGGGAGAAATCTTCTGCATACAAGACTGGACGAAGGACCACCCTGTCCTCACTGACGACCAGAGCGGAGCAGACTCCCTTAGTGAACACTGTGATGGCGTACATGGGGCAGACTCCTGGGCGCTAGTCAATTTGACGTTGGTTCATGCTCCGCCGGAGCTAAACGAACCAGGCTTTTCGGGGGGTCGTGCATAGCTATCTACAGGAATTGGATGTCAATTAGTCAGCCGGCCTAGATGGCATCCACCCAGCTGTCTTCAAGCAGTTGGCAGATATCATGGCCCCCTCGTTATGCAGGATGTACGGGTCCAAGTTGGGCCACAGTAAGCTGCCTCAGGACTGGAAAAGCTTGGCCGTTGTGGAGGTGCATAAGAGTGGGACAAAATCGGCCATGGACTGCTATTGGCCGGTAAGCTTAAGTGTCACCCTACGTAAAGTTCCTAAGATCATCCTCGGTCGCATCCATCAGCATTTACTGGAGCATTCCACGTTAAGCTCGCTTCAGTATGGATTCTTGAAAAGTAGATCCTGCCTGGCCAATCACTCGTGCTTCCTAGATGAAGAGACTCGACGACTGGACAAAGGTAGAGGAGTCAAAGTATGTCACTCCGACCTAAAAGGGGGATTTGATTCAGGTAATTATCGTCTGTTGATCTGTTAGATGTAGGTAGAGGAGGGGCCGATATATAGGTGGCTGGTTGACATCCTTTCCGGCGGGGCGTTTCACGTCAAAGTGAGGGACAGGCGCCTAAGTTCGGTGAGTTTTACCGGTGGCGTACTTCAGGGATCCGTCCTTGGCCCCAAAACAACTCTCGTTGCTTATTAACGACCTGGCATGCGCCCTTCAATCGCCTAAAATTATTCTCGCAAGGGACTTAAAAGCCGTACTAATAATGACATGCTAATACCAATAATAGTTATAATACTATTAGTAATAGCAGTAATAAGGGTATATTTCTAGACCGCGGTCGAGAGGCGAGAGTAAGTTCACAAAAATGCTGCACAGCATTACTCAGTATGACGAAGTATGCGCAAACTTCAAACTAGAGGTCGAACAAAGGAGAAACAGAACAAAAAAGCTAGCAAGGGTTTGAAAGGATCGAAATGATAATAGTTTGAGGGGCAGACGCGAATGCAAGCTCATCAGTTGCAAGGGGTGAACCGTCCTAGACCTGGCGTACAAGTGGGACTTGGAGATCAAATCTGGGAAAAGTCATGTGTTCTAAAGATCAAAGGAGAGCCTAACTAATGGCAGTGATCGGGGACCGTTCACCACGTATGCAGCTACTGGGGTTAAAGACCCCGGGGTCATCGCGAACAGCGGGTTTAAATTGTCGGATCAGTGCAGTTCCGCTGCACAAGAGGCTTGTGGGGGCTCTCTCTACTGCAACCAGCTTTGTCTTACTGGCAGCTGAAGTATATAAACTCATTTACATGGATATAGCACCACAGCACCTAGAATGTAGCCTGCGCGCTTGGCCAGCCTTCACGAAAATCCGCAGTCTTCTCGGATAAAGTTCAACGTACGGCAACATGAAGGGCTGAAGGACAGAGACCAATATGTATGAACGAAGACTCTAAGACCCCAATCTTTTCGATGGAAAGGGGGATACTCCAAGGGGGTTGCATGGAGAAGCATTCAAGGTATTGAAAGGCTTTCTTGGCCTTGGGCCGGGTTGTCTGTTCCAAGTGGCCTGAGATTCCCAAACAACAGGACATGAAAAGAATCTGATGAAGTGGGAGCTAGGTTAACAACCAGTTCGTACTTCTCTGACGAAAGGGTAGCGAACAATTGAAACTGTCTGCCTAGACCCGCACATCTTACAGTTCTTCAAAGGAGCCCTCGATAGTAAGTGGTAAAAGGTTATCCCAGATAGTGGGTTTTTAGTGCGTTCACTAGGTGGATAAAACGTAAAACTATGGTCCACCCGAAGCGTGTAGTACCTGACAATTTTTTTCGCTTCACCCAGCCTCGGTGAAAGCTTTCGAGGCAGGATGTCTCTAGCAGTTGAACTGCAACGAAGTCTCACATTCCCCTCTTATTTTTAGCAAGGGTCTGATGAAAAACAAAGTGTGGTGGTGGGTTCATAGCTTGTTTGTATACCTTAGAGAGGCTTCTGGAGGTTTGATTGGTCTAGGTCATTTCCTGTGCAATCCGAAATAAACTACGTGGTTTGGATTCCCAATGCCGTCGCTTTTAAATCAAGTTTTGGATAGTTTTGTGAAATAACCCAGGTTACTTCACATTAGTGAGCCCATCATAATTGCATTTAAGGTGTGTTTTGTTCGGAGAATATTTTTTATTCTTCTGCTGGTAATGCCGAGTAGTATTCGGTGTTTCTATGACGCACTCTCTTCCCGCTGGAAGTTTTTTGTGCTTTCGTGTTAAAATGCTGTACTTGAAAGTGTCAAAGGTTTTGCTTTCGGCTGAAGAGCATTTGAGCTGCTTTTCTCTACGTTTTGTGATTTTCGGTATGCCACGCGTTTCTGACAAGCGTCTCTCATCTAAGCGCGTAAAAGGTGTGGAAAACTGTATAGGGTTTGAGGTGTGCCGGAGGTGTGCTCACCCAAAGTGTTCAGGAATAGCAAGGGATATCCATATCCCTTATAAACAGAATCCATGGGCTGAGAAGGTCTGCGCCCCTCGGAAGGAGGCGGCCGGTCTGGCCTTCAAATTGCAAGTCCAAAGGCAGGACCGAAGCCCACAAGGTAGTACCACAGGTGAGTCCCAAAACACCGTAGTCAGGTAGCAGAAGGTAGTTTGCGGAAGTGGTAGCCGTCCCTGAGAGGATAGCAATTAGAGCGAGTGGCCGAAATCAAAGAGTTTGCTATGCAATCTCTGCCTCGACTCCCTTGAAGCAGACCAATGAGGGCCAGGGGACTGGGCCGAGGCCTAGAAGGGCAAGACAGCCCAAAAGGAAGGGTTGGTGTAGTGTAGCAGAGGATGGGTCAGCTAGAGCGAATAACCCTGCCCTCCTGGTGTTAGAAGACAAAGTGAATGATCCGCAGAACAGCATCTCAAGCCGCAGGCTCCTGATCCTAAATCAGGATGCACCCTTCCTAAGGGACTGGAAAGCTAGGCGGGACATAGATAGGAGGAGGGTTTATGACGCTGCGAATGGCAGGTGTTCCGTACTCCACTGCTCTAGGAAAGGTGCACAGATTGAGGACATGGAAGCAAACATTTTCGAACATTTGCGAACACCATGCAGTCTGTCCAAAATATTTGAGATCACGTCAGTTCGGTCGAAATCCCGACATACGGTTGAATTTCTGTTCATACTACCGAATTTCAGGTGGAAAATGTACAAAATCAACTATTGTTTAGCGAATAAAATCGTGTTGGACGCTGTCAATCTCAGGATTGGCGACAGTGTTGTTTGCTCTTGTTCAACCGATTTGAAGTGATCCCAACTATTTCAGACTGACTGTACGCTCTCCACGACTACAAAGTCGACGTAGACTACTTATCTGAGATACGCCTACCCAACTGCAGCACTCGACGAATACAAGTACCTCATATGGACGCATCCTACTGGATGTATTATAAGCGAGCCGATGAACAGTTCCGGCCTTCACGGGGTTGCGATCGCAATAAACAACCGAGCTCACAACGCCTTGACCTCTTGGGAGCCAGTTTTACCAAGGATAGCCATAGAGCGGTTCAGGAGTGCTGCATTTAACGTAACTATGATTGTAGTCTACTCTGACACCCAGACACCAAACACAAGTTCTGCAACGACCTCCAGGACTCAATCCATCGAATCTCCGGACGAGAAATGGCAAACGACTGAAACGCCCGCACTGAGCACACGCAAATTATTTCGGGAAAATCTGGTCTCCGTGGTCGGTGCGAAAATGGTGACCCAATTAAGTTTGCAGATCTCAATCGACTGGTCGCCACCAGTACTCGCTTCCAACATCCAAAAAAGCAAGTATTGACTTCGTACTCCAACGACGACAGGACAGCGCTCCAGATGGATATCTTCGTGAGATCTTGCTGAGCCTCTTCGGTCGAGAATATTCGAGCGTATCGCGGTGGCGAAACTGGAAATGGTAGTAGCACTGACCATACACTCGTTCGGGCCCGCCTAAAGATCCATCTATCGGACCGAAGGGAGCTTCACTCGAGATGCGGAATCGATATGCCTGTGCTAGCAATTTCCGACAAAGCTTAAACCTTGTCAAACGCTATAACCACCAGACTGGACGGGAGCCCTGTTGACGGTGGTATAAATTTTCGATGAAGCACGCTGAAATTATTCCTAACAGAGGCTGCCCTGGAAGAGTTAGGCGAGATAGATATCACGGCATAAAAAACAGTGGATCTTTGAAGTAACTCTCAGCTGCAGCTCAAAGGCTAGGGAGGCGAAAATCCGGAATTCATCCGATTTCCGCATCCTATACTGGGAAGCTACGCACTCGGTAATGATCGAGCATTTTAGCGAGCTACTAAACCTCGCTTTCTCCCAACCAAGCTGCCTAGTATCGCCAGGCAACATCGAGCAATGTGAAATTGACCAAGACCCACACAGCCTACCAGAAGTAGCTTTTACAATTGAGAAAATGAAAAACTAGAGATCCACCGGTGAGGACGGCATCCCAAGTGAGATATTCAAGATCTGTCTGCCAACTCTGCTATGTCCTCTGAGTTCACTGTTCTGTCAGATTTGGGAAACTGAAGTTTCCCCTGAAGAATGGCTATCTTTCATCTGACTCCCTGTCACCGAATAGCAGCAAAACTATCTACGTGAACTACATAAGAATCAGCCTTAATAAAATAACGGCTAGGCTTTCATCCACTGTTCTCCCATACCGCTTTGTTGCCGCATTTGACGAGCGAATGCGTCCAAACATGTAGATTTCTCAGTGAAAGAGGTTGTGTTGACCAAATCTTCACTCTACGGCGAATCCTTGAGCACCAATACGAATTCCAACAACCAACCACAGCGTGTTTCATTGACTTTCGGGCTGCATTTGATTCTGTCAACCGAGATTCAATGTGTAGCAGCATAGTAGGAGCTGACAGTATGCTCGAAAAGTACGCAAGACTGCCGAGGTCATATCATTCGGTTACGCGAGCGCGTGTCCGTGCCTACAGCGAAGAGTCTCTAGAGTTCTCACTCGATTCCGGCATCCGTCAGAGTTGTCTGTCACCAGCCCAGTTCAACTACGCCGTAGACTGTGTGGTGCATCGTGCCCTCATCTTTTGCTGAGGTATTCAGCTAATCCAGGAAACTTCGGTCGCGGAGTTCAACGATGATATTGTCGTTCTGGAGGACGAATGTCAGGGTTGTGGCAGGCGCGTCTATAAATGCCCTGGTGCGGTGGTCAGACAGCACACTTTCGCCCGTCGGAAATCAAGGGCAAGGTTGGACTTAGCGGAGTAGATCGATAATTTGGAAAGCAGACAGTAAGTCATCGCCTGCCCAAAATCGAGGACAAGATTAGGGTCACTGAAGCTGGGTGATGGACTAATCAGCGGCCAAAAGTTGTCTAAACCGACCGGAGCCGAATCAGTCAATCGGGCTGCAATGAGACCAGCCAGCCAGAAGAGCCGCTCGTCAACAACAACAACTGAAGCGATAAGTTCGCATATAAAGATTTGGTTATGGTCACCGCATATCTTATGCAAGCGATTTCTTTTGTGCGAATAAACCAGAATGGTTCGAAGGCGAAAAAAATCTGGAGCTAGTGGTACGGATTAAAACAATGTCAGAGAAACTGAAAGGACCCCACAGCCATTTGCCAACGAATATGTCCAGGACTTGTGCAATACCACCATCAAAGCAGTTAAATATGAAAAATCTGAATTTTCTCGGTTGGAGAATGAAGGTTATGGAAGCAGAGGTTCAGTTCAGACAACCACTAACCATGCACTGGATGGTTTTGGTTGCTATCTCCTAGCTACAACCTCAATAGGAAATAATGAAAAAGAACAAGAGTATGAAAGGAGTAATGGAAGAGCTACAAATATTGATATCAAGTCGACAAAGGAAGTTTGTGGATACAAAAGTTCCACTGATCGTGACACGTAACCGTATTCTCCAACGTATCGAACCATAGAGTGGGGGTTTCTTGGGTCCCCTCCAGGAAGCATAACGTCCTTGTAGTACAGTGGGCCTTTGTAGCTATGGGGCATATCCCTTCCACTGCACTCATACGCAAGCATGTAATAAAAAAAGTCCACTGGTTAGGTTTCCCATACTTTTCTTCCATGTCATAGGCTGGCCATCTGTTAAAGCCGATAACTCGCAGATCAGAACAACAGCTGTGCCGAGCAACGCTTTATCGGAAAACTGAACACACTTCTGTGTCGCCTGACACGTAACCTTGGTACGATTCATAAACGCAGCTGATTGGCCAGTTGAGGGCCAATCAAAACGCAACAAGCTGGGTGCTATTGAATTGTCTATTAGATGTTAGCTGAACAAAAGAATCATGACAAACAGGGTAATACGAGGGCAGTGTTTGATTGCTGGTTATGCGAATGCCTCTGTAATACCACCTTTACTCATATTCCAACCGTTACCCGCTTCAGTAAACACTTCGCGCCGAGGAATCCTCTCATGATAAATGCGTAACACATTTCCCAACCATTTTAGCCTGGCGAACTTAGTTGTTTAATCTAACGATTTGGTTCGTGAATCTGGAACTCTCCGCCGAACCTCAGCATTGCTTATATGGCGTTAACGCCGGATTCTAGCAATGCTGCGAAGACATCGGTGTTCAAATACTGGCAGTCTTCATACATCCTCCGTCCGATGTGGCTATGTTTCTGAGCCATAAAGAAGCACTGATCTGACTGCTGCAGTGTACATCCGGTCCTTGATAGATAAATGGATGTCATTTCGACGCCACGGATAATTTAGGTTGGTAAATGCCAAACGAGACTGCTGTATAGGCAAAGACGTCTCGTCCGATACCTAATCTTCGAGTGAAATGCAGCTGCCCAGATAACAGAACCTGTCTATCTGGTCTATAACCTTCTCAGACACTGACAAGTTTGTCGTTAGACCAACACGGTCCTCCAGTGGCATCTTACACTTTGAAAGTGCAAAACACATACCAAACACTGCTTCGCAGTCAGTCAAGCTGTCTTCACTTAGAAGAACTGTGGTCGGCATATTCGAGGTCTGACACTCTTCCATCCCGGAGAAATGTTCAATGCCACTGTCCTCGCCTGGCAAAGCGCGGTCTCTAGGACCATATTAGTCACAAATTTAAAGAGGAAAAAAGAAGAGGGGCAACCCTGACGAACATCACTTTTTGTGGTGAACTCGAGTGAAAGAGCACCGTAAGCTCAAACTCGGCTCCGGCTGTTCATGTAAAGCGACTTTGTGATGGATATGAGTTCCTCTGGTACACCCTTCAGCAAGGAGCAGTGCCAGAGATCTATGCGGTCGACTAAGTCGAAGACCGCTTCAAGATCAAGAAAAACGGAGATAGTGGGCTTTCGGGAGATGCGCCTGTTTTAAAATTTGTCGAAGAGTGAAGGCTTAGATAATACAACCTCAACCAAATCTAAAGCCAGCCTGATTCTGGCGCGGGCACTGTTCCCGATAGTTAGGTGAGCGGTAGAGAATAATACCAGCGAGCGGTTTAGACGCGATGCTAATCAGACTTATTCCCCTGTGGTTTTCACATATGGACCTGTCGCTCTTGTAATCGTTACAATCATCGATTCACGTCGACTTATTGGAACTTGTTTTGCCTCCCATATCAAACCGAGGAGTTTTGCAAACTCCGGTGACAATGCGGAGCCGTCGTCTTTGAGAGTAGAAGAGCCAACCCATCCGGTTCAACGTCCTTGTGTCGTTTAAGGTAGCCGATCTCACTGTGAACCTTCGCTTCTGACGGAGGGTTAGAATCTACAACCAGAGCTGTAACCGTCGTACACGTTAACGAACCTGTCGTGGAATGAGTCAAGTTAAACTGCCCCTAAATGCTCCGCCCAACAAACTAGACGATGCTCCTGAGTGTGAATCAGTTCTCTGACGCCCGGCTTTCGTGGACTGGCGTTTCTAATTAGACGGAAAAGGTTGCGGCTGTTGCCACTCTCCGCATCTTTTTCCACCTCTCTACACTTCGCAATCCACCGCTCCTCACGATCGTTTCTCGGGCTTCGAATCAGTTGGCAGTGTATCATGCGGCTTCGAAATCTGGTCTCTCCTCGCAGAGAATTGTCAACGACTTGTGTGGAGCCCGTGAAACGATGCTACTCACATTTTAGCAAAAAATGCTTGACATAAAATCTAGGAGATTCAGTCATACATCTCTTTCGCTCGTTTTTGACCCTTCCACATAAACACAACAAAAATTTGGTCTGCTTTATTTTCTCAAATAAATGATTGCTCATGAGTATGGTGGTTCAGACTGCACACCTCGCTTATAACACTACCAGTGCTAGCGATCTGGGTGTAAAACTGACGTGATAACGTCTGCACCGCTCGCCCTTCAGTTAGCGTGTGGGTTAATGAATATGAGATTAAACTGCCAACAAGTTAGCGATAAACGCTTTCCTAAAGGATGACACCGCTGAGGGGGAAATACAGTTGCAATTCCACCCAAGTAAGGAGCTGCTAAACTGGCTTACATGAACGGTCTATTGACATGTTGGTTTATGTGCCACTAACGGTCCATTCTGTTTTTTAGGTCGCTTCATCCAATCACCCTGGTTAAAAATAACACTTTTGAAGAAACAAATTGCAATTTTCTAGGTCGTTCACCGTTCTCTCAAGCGGACAGTGCAACGTAATTTTTCTCGCGAGATATTTGAGAAAGTCAGAATCTGACTACTGCTATCATATTCAGTAGTAATATTAGTAATTCGAACCTTTATGAGTGTACCCACTCCCGAAGAACACAGTGCAATAAAAACTTGCCGTATAATCGTGTGTATGCATTTTGAAATGTGACTGAACTTTACAATGAATATAGACCAGTAAATGATAATTTAGTTTCTCCCAGTTATGTTCACTTGATCCAACTATTGAACGTCTATTAACTGAGCTACGAGGTCACACATACGAACTTCAGACAGTCTGTAGGTTGATCAGACGGATATTATCCTTCCGAATTACACTGGCACGTCATCGACCAGTTGATCTATGCTTTATTCGTCTCCAGTAGTATTTTTCCATAAACTGGACCGAATACATAGACGAAGCTTTCTTTATTCTGTTCACACGGGGTTAACCAAATGGTCAGCACGAATAACCATGGGTGTACGCCGAACGGTGATGGTTGAGTGGTTTAGAGCATTCGCTTACCATCCGGTAAGTCAGAGATTCACATCCCACCACCGCCGATCACTCTTCTGGTAGACAGTAATCCACTGTCGTCCTTTTCGTTACCACACCTGACCTATTGGGACCTCGGAAGCTTGATCACAGCTGGTGGTGTTGGGAAGGAGATCACATCACGAATTGCAAGAGCCAGAGCAGCTTTCTCGAACCTGTGCCATCTGTGCTGCTGCCATAACACGCGGCTTTCCCTCAAAGGAAGGGTGTATAGTGCCACAGTTCATATTGTCCTTTAGGGTTGCGAGACCTGGTCCCTCTGCGTTGAAGATGCTCGGTGGTTTTCCGTATTCGACCACCGGTGTCTCCGAAGCATTTATCGTGTCTGGTGAGAACCTTGGATGAGCAGTGACGAGGTTTGGTGCTGATAATCGTCCTCTGACCGCCTCCAGGGGTTCGGGCATGTTTTGCTTATGTCTGTCCATCGTTTACCCTTTCGTGCTCTTTTTGCACGTCCTGGGCGATGCTGGAAGAGACAACGCGGCGGTCAGACAATGACTTGGCATAGGACCATTAAGAAGTTAGTTTTGGATTTGGCTTCGGTTGGTGCTTCCCGCCTTCCTGGTTGGGGCCCAAGAGATGAGGATTGCCGTTGGTTAGAGAGATATGGCTCGGAACCGAATGCTCTATGACCTGCCTGTAGACTTCCCGTTCCCCATAAACAGTTAAAAAACAGACAAAAAAGATTCGCAAAGCGTGTACGGTGAAAATATCAAAAACTTGGTTTTACTTGTAATCTTTATATTGACTCCTAATCCCTCACCTCCGGCTTCGTAATTTTTCTCTTTTGTTGTTGCGTTGGCACCAAGCTTGTTCTTAAGTCGGTATTATATATATATATATATATATATATATATATATATATATATATATATATATATATATATATATATATATATATATATATATATATATATATATATATATATATATATATATATATATATATATATATAGGGACCTTATGTGGTTCTGCACGCCAATTCTCAGTGTGTCGGCTATACCCAATAGTGCAGCAGACATGTTATAAAAAACGCTACAAGTCCAATCCATCTTCCTGTTTCGCCTTCCATAATCCAGCACGGACCTATTCCTTGATTTTTTTTGCATATTTGTGGTATATAGTGAATAAGAAAAGCAATGCAGAATGGTATTGCACTACATCGCTTTGCACACGAAAGGTTGACTCATCAGCTTTTACCAGGACATTTTGTCAGTCAATCCACACAACTGGCTTGTGTTCTGTGCCCATGTGTATCAGATCTCATTTTAGTGTACCAGCGATAGCAAGCCACTTACTCGGTAGTGCTTGGGCGCAGACTGAAGCTTTGATAAGCCACTATCCTGACCATTCCCATGTTCTTGTGTTTGTGTGTCCCGAATGCAGTTTACTGTTAGGCAGTGTCTAAATCTGCCACAGGTCAGTACGCGGTTGGTAATTATCTCAATTGACATTGCAGAACTAATTGGTCGAATGCCATGACGTCGCAGCGTTCCGCTCATCCTCGTTTATGTTGTGGTTTGCGATTGTAAGTTCAAATCATTGTCGTTCACAGTTAGTTTTAGATCTTCCGTTTGACGTTGCTAGCGTACCGTGGCGATCGGGTTTGTGTGCTACGAAGACCCCGATAGCTATGCCGGTTAGAGCGCAAAGCAGTTCTTCAAGGCTATTCACATCGGACAGACCGAGGGCGAGTAGCCAGACAAAAACAACGCTGCGTTGTTAAAGTGTTTGGTGGGTTTTTCGCCTGACAGCGAACTCTCTACACAAAGCCACAGAAGCCCATAGACAGCAACGTGTGCGAATGCGGCCCGTCGGTAAATAGGGTCGTTGCTTCTTACTTTTTACTCATCTATTCTGAGTGGGGTACGGTTCATTAGGACGCTGTGGGCATCATTGACTGGCAGACCGCCATCCAAGAAGCGTATGAACCACCCGTTTGGTCACCGGCTCCCAACACACAAACCTCTTGTTGCTCAACAGCTAGCGCTTGGTTGTGCACGGCCTAGAGTTGCTACCTCGAACAAAAAGTCGAGTGAAACCGGGGATGTGACTTCATACCTGATTCCCAAGACTCGAACAGTTCCTCTACACGCCGCACATGGGCAGGTGCCATTCCGGACGTCCATGAAGCCGGCTCGTCCACTCGCAGGAGCCAACCGCATGGGAGTAAATGGGTTTGAGATCTCAATAAACGAGCAACTAGACCGGAGCACCAATATTAGTGATATTCTGTCCATGAAGTTGAAGATAATACGTCTTTCCTCTGAGATTTTGGTCTTGTTGAAAAAGCCGACGAACTAGGACCAACGTTAACGACGCACTTGGACATTAGGTATGACTTACAATTCCATTTAGTGATATTCATACCAGGGCCGACGGGCATAATCTCTTCTGCGTTTTCTATGTGGGAGTCTAACCATGGACATGTATTCATTATCCGCCGTACGCCCGATAACTGTTGCTTGGAGTTTGATCTGGTTTTCTACGTGCACTTTGTTTTTTGGGACTTCTTTTTCCATTCAGTGATTGAGACCAACGCTGGTAGAGCTCGCCTGTGAGGCCACCTGAGATAAACCGCTGGCAGGGGCAGCGGTGGTGGCTCAAGCCACCAAGGGTAGGTGTCACACCGCGACGGAGGAATATAGGGTAAAGCCTGGTGGTCTCGCGCCGGGTCGTAACCTGGCTAGGCCAGCAAGGGAACTGGTGAGACAGGAGTACACAACAAGAGACACCTAAGCGACGAGGCAAACGTGGTGGTGTTATACAATTAAGCATGCAGTATTACAAGCAAGTGAGTCGAACTCGTCAAAGCCGCCGGGGAGCAAAACGCGTCAGCATTTGCCGGTACGGAGAAACTGCTTTCCAAAGAGGACCACTTGCCAAAACTGAGAAGTTACGGTTCTCCAATCTATAGGCAGGATAGAGAACGCGGTCGTATTGGAGGAGGGGTAGCCATCCTCATTAGGCCGGGTACATACCATCTTCAGTCTCAGAACCAGATGAGCACTTGCAATGTCCATCTGTGAGCAGTTACTATCATCCCTCAAAGCAAAGGGCTTAACGTTGTCCATGTCTTTAGGGTACCAAGTACAAACCTCGAAGAGGTAGTATGCTTATTACGGACCCTGATTGGACTAGTTGAGGAAGCAAGAAAAGCCCCCATAATGGGTGATTCCAGTCCCCCATATGTTGACGGTGCGTTTGAAGTCAGCTTGTTGGGATCGAATGAGGAAACCTACTTAGAATGGTCGCGTGGAAATGCATTACTCCAGCATATGGGTGAAAATACCAGAATTGGGGCTTGATGCATTCCATCCTTTGCTGGATCTAGCAATGACAAACCTCTCCAACGATGTATCTGGACTGCATTACCTTGCATGGTTGGGCAAGAGTGACCACGTGTATGTCAAAGTCACCCCACGAATGCAGCAACACAAGATACCTCCAAGATTGGTTGCGAATTTCGGCAGTATGGACAAAGATAAGCTTCGCAACGGGGCGATGGGACTGGTGTGGGACGCGGTGGAGGAGCTCTCTGTCGATGAGAGCTGGCAGGTCATAAAGGGATCCCTGACTGCCCTCCACGAACAGTTCGCACCCTTGAATCGAGGGGGTGGTGAGGGCAAACCTATGTGGTAGAAGACTGCAACAGCCAAAGCCGTCGAACTCAGAAACAGCGGCTTGAACCATTACGAATCTTCCGGAAGTCGGCTAACGTGGGTCCGTTATACAAAACATTGAAATGAGGCTCTGATCCATCTGCGAACTTCTAAGCGGGAATTCGAGCTCTGGTGCTCCATCCTCCGCACTCGAAAGAGCTAAATCTCTCAAAGGAAATCCTGCCTAAGTGTCCACAGGAATTAAACGGCCACAAGTCAGCGGGTCCAGATGGCATCCACCCAGCTGTCTTCAAGCCGTTGGCGGATATCATAGCTCCATCAGTATGCAGGATGTACAGGTCCAAGTTGGGCCACAGTAAGCTGCCTCAGGACTGGGAAAGCTCGGCCGTAGTGGAGATATATAAGAGCGTGCCCAAATCGGCTATGGCCTACTACGGGCTGGTAGGCCTAACTAGTATCCCAATTAAGGTCCTTCAGGAGACCATTCTCACCCACATCTGAGGGCACTCACTGGGGAGCTCCAAGCCAAGCTCACCCCAGTGCGAATTCCTGAAAAATCTTCTGGCCTATCTCGTGTGTTTCTTTGATGAATCCACCTGCAAGCCTGGATGAAGGTAGGCATTCTGAGGTATGTCACAGCGAATTCAGCAAGGATTTTGGCCCCATAATCATCTTCTATTGCTGTGCGAGATGAATATGTTCGGTATAGGTAAGCCAGTATGTAGGCAGCTGGCAGATTTTCTCTCCAACAAGACGTTTTACATCAAAGAAGAGGACAGGTGCTCTAGCTTGGTGAATGTCACCAGTGGCGTACCTCGGGGATCAGTCCCAGGCCAGGTTCTATTCCTGTTGCTTATTAACGACCTGGCATTCGCCCACCAATTGCCTAGCTTTATTTTTGCGAATGACTTGAAGATTGTTGGATCTGAGGGTAGGTTGAGCTTAGGCAGGGATATAGGAACCATTCTGGACTGGGCGTAGATGTGGTACTCACCCCTGAATGCCGGAAAAGCCAGTTGTTGTCAAGGGCAACAGAAAGCCTAACTGTCGCTCATGACCAGGGTCTGTTCACCGTAAAAGCAGTCAGTAGGGTTAACGACTTCGGGGTCATTGTGAGCAGCTGCTTTAAAAGGTCGGACCAGTGCAAAGCTGCTGCACGAAAGGCCTGTGGTGGGCTCTTTAGACTTTTATCAGCATTGTCTTGTCGGCAGCCGGAAATATTCGTACCTATTCGCATGGCTATAAGACGACCTCACTTAGGAGGTGGCGCGCAGGCTTGGTCATTCTTCTGCAGAAAGGACACCACCTGCTTAGAGGAAGTTCAGCGTCTCGCGACGCGAATGGCCAAAGGGCAGAGAGGTAAGCCGCACGAGCAGAGACACTGCGATCTGAATCGTTTCTCGTTGGAAAGGGAAGACGTCGAGGGGACCTCATAGAAACGTTCAGGGTAACGAAGGGTTTTTCTTGCTTGAGGCCAGATGGCCTATTCTACGTGGCTTTAGATTCCAGAACGAGGGGATACGAGAAGCAACTGACGAAAGTTTAAAATACACTGATGACTAGATTACACTTTTGCAACAAAGTGCTGTGCAGTTGAACGGTCTTTCCGGTGGGATGATGGACCTGCAGACCGTCCATTCCTTCAAGAGTGCCCTGGATTGTAATTGGTACGAGATACTTCCTTTTAGTGAGCGTTGAGTGTGTTCACTGTATGGATAAAGGGGAGCACTATGGTCCGCCTAGGGCGTGCTTCAGTCGACGTTTTCGTTTATCGCACACTGTCCCAGTGAACGCTCAGGATGTATGGTGTGTTTCGCAGTTGATGTTCGGTGAGGATTTCCGTTTTCCTCTCATTTTCGGCGGGGATTCGATGAATTGCACTGTGCATTGGTGGGTGCATAACTGGTGTGCTTACAATCGAAATAATTCTGGATGCTCGATTGGCTGTGGCCACTACCTGTCCTGTGCAAACTGAACTGAACCGTTCGTATATCTAGCCAAGAGTGGCTCGCAGACATCCCGGAGTTTGATAACGGGGATTCAACTCCCCCGAAAAGAATTGGGAGGACCTGACTTCTTGGAATGACACCCACTGTAGAGGGAAGTTAATCGAGCAGTTGAGCCGCATGCCACCCTTTAAGCACGTCAACTAGCCAACCAGGTTGATGGAAGGGCAACCGAGTGTACTTGGTCTGGTGTTTACCAGAAACCCGGAGGTGAGCTGGAGTCCACCGCCCCGCTTGAGAGGAGCTATCAGGTGGTCATCAGATTTCTGATCCAGTGGGCTCCCCCCGTGGAGCCAAATAGGGTGGGAAGAAACTTCTGTATTCTGGACGTCATCGCGATCATGGGAGCAGCAGGTGGTGTTGAGTGGGGAGCTCAGTATCAGACTGTGGAAGAGCAATAGGCCATCATCAGGGATCACCTTCCCAGGTTGACCGACGACTTCGCCCCACTGAGACGAGTTAGAAGACTGGGCCAACCACTGTGGTGGACAAGCCGATCCGCTAAGGCGCAACCAGCGAACTGCAAATCTTGGCGGGGTTATCGGTCAACAAGCGGATACCAAAGTTTTGTGCAATATATGCGAGCCCGTAAGCATGCCATTATGGTACAGCAATAAAGTCAGACAAGATATGAAGCTGCCGTAGAGAGTCGGGTAAAGGCATGTCCCAAGGCTTACTATAACTGCATTCAATCCAAGGCTACAGTTAGGGTTGCCGTGGGGTGCGTAGTCAACGAAAATGGAGTGCAGTCAACGAGCGATCGCGAGAAAGCGCACACTCTGAAGAACTTCTTTGGACGTGTGCACAGACGAGACACCGGGAGACCACATGAGACCACCGTAACCAAGCAGATGATCATCATGGATGCAGTGGTCGTTAGTATTTGTGAGGTTGAACAGGCGCTGGGCAGTATGAATAGCCATAAGGCCGCGGGGTCAGATGGTGTTCATCCCGCCATTCTAAAAGCCCTAGCCAGTGTAACGGCTGAACCGCTAACACGGCTGTTCAACGCATCTCTAGACACCGGGGAGCTACCGGACGATTGGAGACTAGCGCAAGTTGTCCCCATTCACAAAGTAGGCAAACGGGCGGTGGCCTCTAACTACGGCCCCGTGATCTTACTACAGATCGCTTTCAAAGTACTAGATGGACGGGTCAGAGAGCGACTGCCAGAACATCTACGGACTCACCAGCTGACTGTCAATCGGCAAAACGGGCTTGTTGAAAGAAGATTTCACTTCGCTAACCTGCTATTGTTTTTCGACGAAGTAACTCGCCCACTAGACCAAGGGGAAAGTGTAGAGATACACTACTTAGACTTTCAAAAAGCCTTAGATTCGGTAGGCCACAGCTTCTTGCTGGGCAAACTGAAGGCGCTTAGAGTGGCCCGAAAAATTGCGAGATGGATCGAGGGTTACCTAAGTAACAGAGCCTTCTTCGTTCACATCGGGGACACCAGGTCTACACTGGCCCAGGCATGCAGTGATGTGCCGCAAAGTTCCTCGCCGGGACCACTATTGTTCCTGGTATAAGCGAATAATCTGGTAGCCACAGTGGACTGCCCGGGGTCCCTGTTCGCAGATGGTATCAAAATAGTGGGTGAACCAACCTCGAATCAACTGCAGACCGACTTAAACAGGATTGGTGCGTGGCCTGAAAAGCGGGAGTTGTCACCGAGTGCATCCAAGTTGTAAATGCTTGATGGCATGCAGGGAAAGAGGCGAAGACTGGTGCGTAGGGTTGTCCGTGCCAGTCAGCATTGAGTCCGCCGTTGTGGTAAAAGACCTGGGCGAGCTAGTGCGCGAGACCCTCAAACCCGCCCAGCAGTGCTCGGCAGCAGCGGTCAGGGCAAACAGGGAGCTTTTCAACTTAAAGCTGAGGGTGGTGTCTAGAGAGGCCGGAGTAATTCTACCCATATACAATGTGACCGTAAGGCATCACTTGTGGACTTTTGTTCAAACACGGGCACCGAGCCTAGTGAACGATAAAACGTGTTAGAAGATGTTTAATGGAGGTTTAGTTGGACGAAAAACAGGATGCAAGGGAAGTTGTACTAGGAAGGACTGAAAGCCCTAAATCTATTCTCCCTGGATTGTCGTAGGCTAAGAAGGGGTCTGATAGAGTGCTATTACCAGTGACGGAAGGGTGCTATATCATGTAGTGTAGATGTTGAACAAACCGTTGAGAGCCAGCCCGGATGGCCTTGTGGTTAAGGTGTTCGATTCACAATCGTTCACCCCGGGTTCGAGTCCCCGTGGGGGCTCAGTGGATATGCACCGCTGATGATTCCCAACAAGGATAAAACAGCTGTACAGTGCTTCCATGGTTTTTCAATGGTGAGTTGAGCGTTGAAGCTGCATGATGAATCATATTATATAAATCTAATCTCCTCCTACGCAATTGCATATGTCTGGATAGATGGGCTCCTGCTGCCGTCTCGAGCATGCCGCGTTGGGAGCTACGCAAGCCCGCCGAAAACACGACTATTTCCACACACCATTGGCCTCAGCCACCCAAAGTTCTGTGCAAATGGGAATGAATTGAAAAAATTGAAATTGTGCAAACTGAACTGAACTGAACTGTAATCTTCAAGGTCAAATTCTTGTGTGAGTTTAGACATCACCCCGAGTAATGGCAATATTCGACTCGTCGCGTGTTTTTATCCGTTTGAGACAGGTTTGTTCGAGTATTATTCATATCTGGGTCATTTATTCCAGTTCAACACGCATAAGTGTATCTCGCAGCAATACTTTCGACTCATCAGCCCGGAGTTTGTCAACCCACAACTGTCTCTTTCGTCGCTGTACGTTTATTCAGTTTAGTTTGTTGCTTTTGATTTTGAACACAACTACCATACTCTTTGTTTGTCTTTAGAAAATCTTTCCAATGCAGAAATAACATGGAATTAGGTGCATTCAATATTCCACCGGGCGCGTAGGCGCCTTCTGATAATGCACCATCCCGAGCAGCACAGTAGTCAGTTCACTGAAAAGAGGTGACCAGTTTGCTCATATCTACGCGACATTACTCTAATTCGTTCCGGATTAAGCCAGTTAACCTATTAGGGCCAGAGACTTGTCAGTCATGGGTCACCAATCTTGCACGCAGCACGGTGTGGCAACTGTAGGCCGAAAAGACGTTTTTCTCGTCTGGTTTCATCAAACGGCCAGAAGCGGTCCGTTCTACCGAGGCTTTCTTCTACTCGGGGTCCCAAGCAGCGCACCCGTCCTTATCCCTGTCGGACGCGGGAAAGAATATCGGGGTGATTCTACTAGGCGCCCAAATTAAGTAAGTAAGCCATGGCGGGATAATTTGACCCTCTCTGGGTGCATATATGGCTAGGAGGCCGACGTAGAAACACCTGATAGAACTAACTGGAATGCTGGGGATAGTACTGTCGGTAGTGAAACAATACGGTGCTACCAATGGATCCACACCTCTGTGCATTGTACCGGGTTATCGATGAATATATATATATATATATATATATATATATATATATATATATATATATATCAATGTATACCTCTCGTTTTCCCGTCCTTGTTCCAACCCATAACGAGCTTTAAGATGGACATGTGCTGGGTGAAAAACTTCACTGGACGGGCTCTCTCCTGCTTTATTGCAGAAAACAGATGTTAGAAACGCTTCAGCAATGGTGATGAAAGGGAGTGACAGTGCATAGTTCAGACAGTAAGCATTTTGAGCGAGGGCTCTGAATAGGCCACGAGACTTGAGCGGAATAACCTCTACACTCCTTTCCTGAAAGTTGAACGATTGTTACTCCCAAAGCGTAAATCTACCGGATGCTAGTTTGAGTGGGGCATGTAGTTTGTGATGACCAGCTTTCACTGAACGACTTCACCCTAAAATAGAGAGAAGTTTCCCCTGGTTTATTAATTTGTCTACATGCCACGTTTCACCAGCGACTTCATTTATATTTTTTGTCCAGAATCACTGTCGACGACCTATTGTTGAGTACCATTATATATATATATATATATATATATATATATATATATATATATCTTACATCGGCTTGAGAACAAGCATAGTGCCAAGGCAACAACAAAAGAAAAAAGTTACAAAGTCGAGGGGCGGGGGATTAGGAGTCTGTATAAAGATTACAACAAGTAAAAACAAACTTTTTAAATATTTGCACCGTACAGGTTTTGTGAATTTTTGTGTCCGTTTTCCAATTGTTTATGGGAAACGAGAAGTCAACGGACAGGTCATACAGCATTCGAGCCACCGGATTCGGTTCTGAGCCATATCCGTCAGCGTCTCTAACCGACGGCAATCCTCATCTCTTGGGCCCCAACCAGGAAGGCGGGAAGCACCAACCGAAGCCAAAGCCAAAGCTAGCTTCTTCATGCTCCTGCACCAAGTCATAATCTGAACGCCACGCCGTTTCCTTTAGCCTTATCCAGCATATGCAAAAAGCAAACGATAGGCAGACATACTCAAAACGTGCCCGAGCCATCGGAGGCGATGTAGAACAATTATCTCTGTCAGGGGATTACCATCAGCACCGAACACACGACGACAAACCTCGTCACTGCTCATCCAAGGTTCCCACCAGAGACGATCAATGTTTCAGAGACACCGGTGGTCGAATACGGAAAACCATCGAGCATCCTCAACGCGGAGGGACCAGGTCTCACAACCCTAAAGGACACTTCGAACTGTGGCACTGTACACCCTTCGTTTGAGGGTAAGCCGCATGTCATGGCGGCGCTGCAGATGACGCAGGTTCGAGAAAGCTGCTCTGGCTCTTGAAATTCGTGATGTGATCTCCTTCCCAACACCACCAGCTGTGATTAAGCTCCCTAGGTACTTAAAGCTATTGACTACCTCTGACCGACCACCACTAAGAGCGAGTGCAGGCACAAGCTCCTGCCAGTCTTGAACAAATACTTTGCACTTTGAAGACGCAAAGTACATACAATATCGGGACACCTCAATCGCCAGGTGGTCCAGTGCGTGTTGAATTGCTTGTGCACTGTCGCTCAGCAAGACGATATCATCGGCATACTCCAAGTCGAAAACTGTTCCCTGGGAGGGGTTCAACCCTACCGTTTGCAAGACCAGACAAGGCGTTCTATAGTACATCCTGTGTAGCAAAGTTGAGAAGACACGGGGATATTGGGCAGTCCTGCCGCACTCGACTGGAGACGCCAAAGGGTGTCAAAAGCCGGCCATAAGCCCTAACCCGACCTGAGGTATGGCGATACAGCTCTATGGAGACCAACACATACTTCTCAGGTAGACCGTTCCTTAACAAACAGTACCACAATGCAGACCTATCAACAGAGTCAAAGGCTGCGCGAATGTCTAGAAACAACAATCGTTGGTCTTTAGAAGGCGTACTGGTGTTCTAACAGCTGCTGGAGAGTGAAAATTCGATCGATGCATCCACTACCGGCACAAAACCCAGCCTGTTCCTTGCGTGTTTGCCCATCACGCGTGTTGTATAACCTGCGAAGAATGACAGAAGCTAGCAGCTTAGACTCTATCGGGACTAGGCTTATATCCCTATGGTTGGCGCAGTCACTGTGCTAGCCCTTCTTGAAGATGGGGACAACGATCGATTCTCCTCACAAGGAGGAGACTCTCGAAGTTCCAGACCTTAGAGAACAATGCTTGAAGTTCTCTAGAAAGCCCCATCCCACCATCTTTAAATGGGGCTGGGGAAAGGCTATTGGGGCCCGGCACTTTGTGACATCCCAGGGCTTGGATTTCCTTACGGATCTCCGTCTCATAAGGTAGATCTGTTGAAACAGACCACGGGACGTGTGCCGGAACAGCTATGGGAGAGAATGACGCTGGAGGCCAGCTAAACTGTGCTTTAAAGTGCTCCGCCCAGCGTACAAGACCTCGCTGCTGACTGTGGATAGGCGAACTATCAGCTCCGCAAATCGTTTCGCTCACACCTAATGGTTTCCTACCGGTGAATCGGATAAGACGAAACAGCTTGCAGGAATTTCCCACAGCGGCATAATGTTCCACCTCTGATGCTTTTTGAGACCACCAGTTTTCGCGTTCCATGCAAAGACTTAGGTTGAGTTCACACCTCGTCGTGGGCCGTGTTACATTATGCTTACTACCAGCTAGAATGGACTGGCGTGCATCAAGAAGGCGTAGAAACTCAGCAGAAATCCAGGGTGTAACGATACGACGAGTCAGGCCACAACTCACCTCGCTAGCAGAATACAAAGCATTCTTAATAAGCGATCAGTGTTGGTTGATGTTATCTGGTGGCGTTGGTCCTACCTTTTCATCTAGAACGTTTCGAAAGGTTGAGAGGCAAGACGGATCAGACGCCATATCGCAGTCTAAATGCTGCTTCGTCGTACGTTTGGCACGCTCACGGAAGCACATGGACAGCTTAGTGCAGACATGCGTGGTTAGAGTCAAGGGGGCTGCTCCAGTACGACCGGCAGTCTTGTATGCAACCCCGCCATTTGTAGCTGATTGCGACGTAGTCTATCCGGGTCCACTTCTGACTCGAACAGGGCAGACGCCACGTGACATACCGGCGATTAGAACGCCTAAAGTTCGTACTGGCGAGAAACAGGGGTGATCTGAACACAGAGCCAACAACCGTTCCCCGTTTTCTGGATGACAGGAATCAATGCCAAAAGGGCCTCCCAAATGTGTCTCGTTCGAAGGCAGCCGACCGACTCTAACATTCATGTCTCCAGCTAAAATCACGGTATCACCCCACTTTGCTTTACGTAGGAGATCGTGTAATTTTTGGTAGAAGATCTTTGATTGCATTTGGGTTGCAGTCTGTGGGGGCATAAGCTGACACGACAAGTCGATTGCGTCTATCGAGACGGAGTTTGCTTACTTTGCACGAACCTCTAAGTCTCACTGCGCATAAGTGACTGTCAGCTAAGATCTAGTCAAGTAGTACAGTCTCAGCCCTCTCACTGAGAGCTACACAACTACACCAGCAAAACTGGCAGTCGCAGCTTCAGGGTCCCCAGACAAACGCAAGCGAAACTTTACAGGACGGGATGGGAGCACCAGTCGAATAGCCGCATTGTAGCCTTGGATGCGAGTCTCTTGAATACAACACGTGTCAATGGCAAGGGTTTCCAGCGTACGAGCTAAACGCGCCTTTTGGCCTATAAGCATTAGCGTTCGCACATTAAATGTGGCCAGTTTAAAAGGACGCCTGGGGCGAAGAAGGGCATCAGCTAGTGGATGCGGATTCGATGAGACTTAGATATCAGACGAAGGAGGACGCGAGAAAACAGAAACAGGACTTCCCTTAGAGACACTACCGCAAGTACGGCCCACTGCAGTTCCCGAAGAATATGAAATTTTTAGCGTGCCGGGGTGGGGTGTGGGATTAGAGAGATCAGCGTGTGTGATCGGTGTAAGAGCATCAGTGCGAGCATGTGTTTGACCAAAGTAACGAGCGTGCAGTAAGGAATGCATTAGTTTCATTGTTGTTGACGTTGTGGGCTATGGTGTTACCCGGTCGCCCGGTCCAGAGTAGGCATTTTTATTCGAGGATGCGCCTCTAGCTTTTGCGCAGCCAAGCGCGTCCTGTATGGCATCAGTATTGGTCCAGTGTGACGAATGATTACAAGCAAACACGCACAGGTGAAACGAATGAAGAAGTCGGAATGGCCATTCATAGACTTTAATCAGTTTATAATCAGATCATGCATTTGAAATGGAATCAGAGAACTATTAGCAAAAATGTGAATGAAACATAGGATGAAACCGAAGTATTCAGTTCGCCCCATCCGGATGAACCGACGACCATTTGTATGGTTCATTCGCCTCTTCCGGGAACTTCTGAGAGAGGGTGACTGGTTGCTCAGTTCATGCGCCCTTCGGATGAGGCCAAACATCCTGGGTGCCCAGTACACCCCTCCACCACAGATGCCGGTGATCATGGTGTTGTGCGCTTCATATGTCATCCATGTTTAGTTTGGAATCAGGATTTAGCCAACTCTTTTAGACTGACTATTAGTCAGTCAACCCGGGGGAGAGCACCAAGCGTTCGCCTTCGTCCGCACACTTTTGTGAGAACGCCTCCGCCACGAGAAGGCAGTGTGTAGGACTTCCTCAGCAAAATCTATATGGGACGCGCGGTCATTTGGGAGCATTTCGAGAGGCGTTCAGGACGAGTAGACAACTCGGAGCCTAAGACACCGACCCCGGACTATACTGAGGCTTTTTGGAGCCTAAGTATTGTGGCTTGTGATAACCGGTGGTGGTCAAGTGGTTTAGAGCGCTTGCTTGTCACCTCGGAGATCAGAGGTTCGAATTCCCGCCATCACCGGTTACTTTGGTGCTAGACGCTGTTCTCTGAGGCAGATGGTAGTTTGAGAGTAGGTCGAAATGGTCAGTCCATGACATGGCGAAAAAGGTATGAACATCTTGACCGAGTAAGACATGTGAGACTTCCGGGTCGGGGTCTGCGAGACCAGTATACCCGATAATTGGATGCATTAAGTGACATAACTAGGTGTTGTTGCATTGGGGCACTTTCTTTGTATTCGCCATTTCCACTTGATACTTAGTCTTCGGCCTTCTCCCATTTATTTTGGTCTCAACTCGACGGTGCTACGAGACAGCAATCAAAACCAGCGCACTGAAGGGCTAGATTGATAATCGAATGTTATATATATATATATATATATATATATATATATATATATATATATATATATATATATTACACCGGCTTGAGGACAAGCATGATGCCATCATGACGAAACTGCACATTGACTTGGTGTGTGGTCTTGCGCGCCTCTGTCACCCAAAGAGCTATACAGGATGGCTTATTTAAGTCGGAGACGCAATCATGCCTGGCAGGTCAATGGATAGAGGCCAGACGAAGTCCAGTCTCCTGGTCCTCCAGGTTGGGGGTCGATTTGAGTTGGCAACTCAGTTGGTAAAACCAGTGAAAGATAATTGATCTAAGCAAATGGGTTTCCACTAAGCCATCCCACTACCTTGCGGATAGGTTCTTGTTAGAACTAAAGGCTTTGGATGAGAACCCTAATCGTACTCCTGCTTTGCGACTGGACACCCTAGCAGTACCCGTCCAACATCTCCCGTGTACTGCACGACTACAAAGGATTCCATACTGTATCGGTCGTCACTCAGGATAATCAAGGCCGCGCTACCCATTGCATCGAGCGGGGTGGGTAGTGGTAAGTGGAATACTGCTCATAGTTCCCCCTCTTTTATTCAGCCTTTGTCTTCTGTTCCCAACCACCTCTCTTCGCCCCCTTTATCCGCCCATAATGCTCCCACTGATTACACGGCCGATACTCGCAACGGTTTATTGTCAAGTAATGTTGTGAATAATCGTCTGTCTGGTAACTCACATTTTCTCAGGCCTTGTCAGCCTCTGAATCTCGGCTCCTTTAACGTGCGTACACTCATGCAGCCGGGTCGGGAGGCGTGCCTAGCCCACACAATAGACTATCTGAAGATTGATGTCCACTGCGTGAGTGAAACGCGTATGCAGGGCCCGGGCAGTGCGATTCAACTAACTGCCCCTGGTGTCTCATCGAGGTATTTTCTGCGCACCTCCGGAGACAAAGAGGCTAGAACTGTGGGTCAACGTGGTGTAGGAATAGTCTTGAGGGACTGAATCCCGGTTAATAGTCGTTTATGTGCTGTGAGACTCGATGAGTCAGTCGGCATTCGAAAGGATAGTTGTGTTAAGCGCAGTTTGTTTGTGATCTCGGCGTACACCCCAACGGACTGCAGCTCTGATACGCAGAAAGATAATTTCTATGATGAACTCGCCACATTCGTTCGCAGTAGCAAATGCTCTGACATTGTAGTGCTAGCTGGTGACTTCAATGCACAAGTTGGCAAACTTAGTACGGCAGAAGCTTGTATAGGTGGCCGTTGTGCTTTACCCGCTGAGCGTACAGAGAACAGGAATAGGCTTCTCCAGTTTTGTGCAGACAATCGACGTTTTCTTATCTAGCACGAATTTCCGACACAGCTCGCGTCGCACAGCGACATGGTGCTCTAACTCTACAGATACTTTGAGTGGGAATGACCACATCGCCGTAAACTACCGATGGCGCAGTTCTCTTCAGAACTGCAGATCTTACTGATTCACATACGTAGAGTCAAACCATGCATTCGCTTTAATACGATTATTTCTCCAGCTCGATGGTCATCGACGCAAACCGCGAACCCGGATAGCCGTGCAACATATGTGTGGTCCAGAAGTAGCACCCGTTATGAACGGAAGTTAGCACATGAGCTAGGATCTACGACCAACAGTGATGTAGATGAGCATTGGGCTCATATTCAGCAGGCGATGCACGTGTCAGCAGGTTTTGCCTGTGGTCGTAGATCCAATGTCCATCAAAGACACTGCATTTCTCGAGAGTCAGTCAGTCTAATTGAGCAAAAACATCAGCTGTCGAACTGTAAGGAGATGAATAGGATGCAGAGAAAGCTACAAAGGCAAGTTTTGAAAAGCCTTAAGAATGATCGCAAAAATTGGTGGGTCAAGATAGCCGAAGAAATGGGAATAGCAGCTGCTTCAGGTAACAGTCGAAGACTGTTCCAACTTATTCGTGACACCGGTGGACGGCGAACTCAGGTCAGTGAAACGATTTGCAATAGGAATGGAGAACCCATCCATAACAAACAGCAAAGGCTTGACCGATGGGCCGAGTACTTCAAGGAACAGTTTAGCTGGTCGCACGCTAATGTAGTTACTCCTGTGTCAACAACTGTGACTTCTTGGGTGGTATCACTTGAGCTCCCATCAGAAGTAGAAGTAGAGTCATGTATTCGATTACTAAGGCGGGGGAAAGCGGCAGGTCCCGACGAACTTCCTCCAGTTCTTTTCAAACTGGGTGGTGAGGCATTGATAAAATCACTAACCCCCTTGCTCCGTGACATTTGGAACGAGGAGCGTATTCCGTTAATATGGAGCTAGTCATTGATTGTTCCCATCTTCAAGAAGGGAATACGCAATGACTGCAGTAATCATCGTGGGATTAGCTTAATCCCGATAGTCGCCAAAGTATTAGCTTCGATTTTGCTGCACCGTCTTACACCGGCTCGCGAGAGGAACACCCGCGAATAGCAGGCCGGATTCCGCCCAGATTGCGAATGCATCGACCAGATTTTTACTCTTTGCCGACTACTTGAAACGCGTCACACGCACTGCCGACCGACAATAATGGTTTTCTTAGACTTGAAAGGCGCTTTCGATTCAGTTGATCGATCAGCGCTTTTCAGTATTCCTCAGCGAAAAGATATGCCCCAGAAGTTCGTGAACCTACTGAAATCATTGTATTCTCATACTTCTGGCCTTGTTAGAGTTTACGGTGAACTATCCGGTCTGTTCGAAACGACCAGTGGTGTTCGGCAGGGATGCCCTTTGTCTCCATTCCTTTTTAACTTCGTCATGGACGAAATAATGGAGAGTGTGTTGCAAAATCTTCACGATGTGGGCATCGAACTAAGAAATAGTGAAAAGCTGTGTGACCTAGATTACACGGACTATGTTGTCTGCTTGTTCGAATCCACAGAATATGCTCAACGTGCACTAGATAGAGTCGCAAAAGCTGTAGCTCCATTCGGCATGCGTTTTGCGCCTTCAAAGTGTGGAGTGATGTTGCAGGATTGGACGTCAACGATTCCGAGCTTGATGCTCTATGGGGAGGTGCTGGCAATTGTCGACTGCTTCATCTACCTCGGCAGCAACGTGACGACGGATGGGAGCACAGTAGTAGAGGTAAGCACGCGTATATCCAAGGCTGGAGCGGCGTACGCTGGACTGAAGCACTTGTGGCGGCGACCTGATATTTCACTGGAGTTGAAAGGTCGTGTATACTGTGCTGCAGTGTGTTCAGTTTTGTTGTGTGGTTGCGAAACTTGGAGTCTGCGTGCTGAAGATATTCATCGTCTTGAGGTTTTTGACCACCGATGTTTACGTAGTATCGCTAAGTTTGGATGGAATAGCCCGAGTGAACTGATGAGGTCAGAAAGCGAGTATTGGGTACTAATTCGGAGAATGCTCTGTCACAGCGTATCCAGCTTAGTAAACAAGTAAAAGCAAAATTTTTTTAAACATTTTCACCGTACAGGTTTTGTGAATTTTTGTGTCTGTCATCACGACGAGACTGCACCTTGACGTGGTGTGATGGCTTGCGCGCCTCTATGACCCAAAGAGCTATACAGGATGGCTTCTTTAAGCCGGAGATGCAATCATACCTGACAGGTCAATGGGTAGAGGTCAGACACAGTCCAGTCTCCTGGTCCTCCAGGTTTGGGGGTTGATTTGAGCTGGCAACTCAGTCGGAAAAACCAGGGGAAGAATAATTGATCCAAGCAAATGGGCTTCCACTAAGCCATCCCGCTGCCTTGCGGATAGGTTCTTGTCAGAACTAAAGGCTTTGGATGAAGACCCTAATCGTTCTCCTGCTTTGTGGCTAGACACCCTAGCAGTACCCGTCCAACATCTCCCATGAACTGCACGAATACAAAGAATTCCATATTGCATCGGTCGTCGCGCAGGCTAATCAGGACCGCGCTGCCCATTGCATCGAGCGGGGTGGGTAGTGATAAGTGTGCTACTGCTCAGAGTTCCGTCTCTGTTATTCAACCTTTGTCTTCTGTCCCTAACCATCCCTCTTTGCCCCATCTATCCACCCATAATGCTCCCACTGATAACACGGTCGATACTCGCAACGATTCACTGTCAAACAGTGTCGGGAATAATCCTCTGTCTGGTAACTCACATTTTCTCAAGCCCCGTCAGCCTCTGAATCTCGGCTCCTTTAACGTGCGTACACTCATGCAGACCGGTCAGCAGGCGTGCCTAGCCCTCACAATGAACTCTCTGAAGATTGATGTTTGCTGCTTAAGCGAAACGCGTATCCATTATTCGAGCAGTGTAATTCAACTAACTGCTCCTGGTATCTCATCGAGGTATATTCTGCGCACCTCAGGAGACGAAGCAGCTAGAGCTGTGGGTCAACGTGGTGTAGGAATTGTCTTGACTGACAAGGCTGAGGCTGCCCTATTAGACTGGATCCCTGTTAACAGTCGTTTATGTGCTGTGAGACTCCAAGGGTCAGTCGGCGTTCGAAAGGACAGTTGTGTTAAACGCAATTTGTTCGTGATCTCGGCGTACGCCCCAACGGACTGTAGCTCAGACTTGCAGAAAGATGAGTTCTATGATGCCCTCGCCACTCTCGTTCGCAGCAGTAAAGGTTCCGACATTGTAGTGCTAGCTGGTGACTTCAATGCACAAGTTGGCAAACTTAGTGCGTCAGAAGCCTGTTTAGGTGGGCGTTGTGCTTTACCCGCTGAGCGCACAGATAACGGGGATAGGCTTCTCCAATTTTGTGCAGACAATCGATTGTTCTTGTCTAGCACAAATTTCCGACACAGCTCGCGTCGCACAGCGACATGGCGCTCTAACTCTACAGGTACTTTGAGTCAAATTGACCATATCGCCGTAAGCTACCGACGGCGCAGTTCTGTTCAGAACTGTAGATCTTACTGGTCCACGTACGTAGAGTCGGACCATGCCTTAGTTTTAATGCGATAATCTCTCCAGCTCGATGGCCATCGTCGCAAACCGCAAACCGGATTAGCCGTGCAACGTTTGTGTGATCCAGACGTTTGCACCCGGTATGAGCAGAAGTTAGCACATGAGCTAGGATCCACGGAGAACAGTAATGTAGATGAGCATTGGGCTCATATCAAACAAGCGATGCACTTTGCAGCAGGTTTCGCCTGTGGTCCTCGATCCGTTGTCCATCAGAGACACTGGATCTCGCAAGAGTCGCTGAGTATAATGGAGCAAAAGCGTCAGCTTTCGAACCGTAAGGAGATAAATAAGATGCGGAGAAAGCTGCAAAGACAAGTTACGCGAAGCCTTAAGAAGGATCGCGAAAATTGGTGGGTCAATGTAGCCGAAGAAATCGAAGTGGCAGCTGCTTCAGGTAACAGTCAAAGACTGTTCAAACTTATTCGTGACACCGGTGGACGGCGAACTCAGGTCAGTGAAACGATTTGCAATAGGAATGGAGAACCCATCCATAACAAACAGCAAAGGCTTGACCGATGGGCCGAGTACTTCAAGGAACAGTTTAGCTGGTCGCACGCTAATGTAGTTACTCCTGTGTCAACAACTGTGACTTCTTGGGTGGTATCACTTGAGCTCCCATCAGAAGTAGAAGTAGAGTCATGTATTCGATTACTAAGGCGGGGGAAAGCGGCAGGTCCCGACGAACTTCCTCCAGTTCTTTTCAAACTGGGTGGTGAGGCATTGATAAAATCACTAACCCCCTTGCTCCGTGACATTTGGAACGAGGAGCGTATTCCGTTAATATGGAGCTAGTCATTGATTGTTCCCATCTTCAAGAAGGGAATACGCAATGACTGCAGTAATCATCGTGGGATTAGCTTAATCCCGATAGTCGCCAAAGTATTAGCTTCGATTTTGCTGCACCGTCTTACACCGGCTCGCGAGAGGAATGTCCGCGAACAGCAGGCAGGATTCCGCCCAGGTCGAGGATGCATCGACCAGATTTTTACTCTTCGCCGACTACTTGAAACGCGTCACACGCACCGCCGACCAACAATAATGCTTTTCTTAGACCTGAAAGGCGCCTTCGATTCAGTTGATCGAACATCGCTTTTCAGTACTCTTCATCGAAAAGGTATGCCCCAGAAGTTCGTGAACCTAATGAGATCATTGTATTCTCATACTTCTGGCCGCGTAAGGGTTAACGGTGAACTATCCGGTCTGTTCGAAACGACCAGTGGTGTTCGGCAGGGATGCCCTTTGTCTCCATTCCTTTTTAACTTCGTCATGGACGAAATAATGGAGAGTGTGTTGCAAAATCTTCAGGATGTAGGCGTCGAACTAGGAGATAGTGAAAAGCTATGTGACCTAGATTACGCAGACGACGTTGTCTGCTTGTTCGAATGCACGGAACATGCTCAGCGTGCACTAGATAATCTCGCAAGAGCTGTAGCTCCATTCGGCATGCGTTTTGCACCTTCAAAGTGCAAGGTGATGTTACAAGACTGGACGTCAACGATTCCGAGCTTTATAATCGGTGGGGAGGTGCTGGCAGTTGTCGATCACTTCACCTACCTCGGTAGCTGCGTGACGACGGATGGGAGCACAGTAGTAGAGGTGAGTACGCGGATATCCAAAGCTCGAGCGGCGTACGCTGGACTGAAGCACTTGTGGCGGCGACCTGATATTTCACTGGAGTTGAAAGGTCGTGTATACTGTGCCACTGTGCGTTCAGTTTTGTTGTATGGTTGCGAAACTTGGAGTCTGCGTGCTGAAGATATTCATCGTCTTGAGGTTTTTGACCACCGATGTTTACGTAGTATCGCTAAGTTTGGATGGAATAGCCCGAGTGAACTGATGAGGTCAGAAAGCGAGTATTGGGTACTAATTCAGAGAACGTTCTGTCACAGCGTATCCAACTTAGTAGACTTCGTTGGTTGGGACACGTGTTACGTATGGCAAACACACGTCTACCGTACCGTGTCCTATTCTCCGCCCCTCCCAGGGAGTGGAAGAGACCACGTGGAGGTCAACAGATGACGTGGCAGCGAGGAATGAGAAAATGTACAGCAGACTTAGGAAAAGTAGGTGCTTCACGTCTTCGTGGTTGGGGTCCAAAAGATCCGTCTACCAGTTGGCTGGAGACACTGAAGGATATGGCTGCGAACCGCGAACAGTGGAGATCGTGTTGTCACTTTCTATCGAATCAGAATGTTTGATCGATGTACGTTTTTACAGTTAGACTGTGTATTCCGTGTGTTGGCTACTAGGGCATTCTTTTCTTTTCCCACCCATATAGGTCCACTCCCTGTCCATCTTGTATATTCATACTTTTTAATTCAACGTGCAACATGGTGAGAAAGGCAGTGGTCAGTGGGGCTTGCCCTACTGTTTAATGCTGTACGATGATGATGATTTCCAATTGTTTATGGGAAACGAGAAGTCAACGGACAGGTCATACAGCATTCGAGCCACCGGATTCGGTTCTGAGCCATATCCGTCAGCGTCTCTAACCGACGGCAATCCTCATCTCTTGGGCCCCAACCAGGAAGGCGGGAAGCACCAACCGAAGCCAAAGCCGAAGCTAGCTTCTTCATGCTCCTGCACCAAGTCATAATCTGAGCGCCACGCCGTTTCCTTTAGCCTTATCCAGCACATGCAAAAAGCGTACGAAAAGGTAATTGATGAACTGCCGTTTCTTCCAGCCTTGTCCAGCCCGTGCAAAACGAGTTCGACCAAATGAGGTGAGCTGATTAATTGCGAGGAGTGGAGCTTACTCATGGAATAGATTAGATTGCTTCAGGGGCTGCTCTGCTGTTTGACGCTGCACGATAATGTTGGTGTTCCCGAGATTCGGCCAGACGAAGCGAGTTATGTTCTGGCAGTCTGTCTTTTTTACTACATGCTTGAGCATGAGTACAGTGGATGGAGTGTACCCCATAGTCATGAAAACCCACTGCACTATTACGGGTAACCGGCAACCAGACCCTGATACTTGGGGTGGAAGACCACCTAAGGTGCCAGTAGATCAGGTGTGGTACCGAGCCAAAGACAGTGGGTTGCTGTCTACCACCAAAGTGACCGGTGATGGCGGGAATTTAAACGTCTGACGTCCGAGGTTTTAGTCAAACGCCCGGACCCGCTCGACCACCACCGGACGCAAGACCGCGTACAAAAGTGTCGCGAAAGCCATTTTTCGTTGTTGTTCATTAGTGACTGCACGATAGTTTCAATCGTACACAGGCTATCGCAGTTTATGAAGAAGCTGGTCCGTCATTTCCCCAAATTTTTGTTTCTAGGTGATTAACAGATATCGAGTAGAAACCCCATTTTCTGTTCTAACCAACGTAGTCTATAGGCGTGATCAAGCTCTTTCATAGTTGTGGGAGTCTTTCACATGCCGAAAAGCATGGGTCAAGATAATTGATGAGAGTTTTCAACTCATCTGGTAGGTGTTCGATGGAATCGATGAAGTTGGTGAATGTGTAATGCCAATGAGTGGAGGGTTCAGCAGCTGACGAGTTTGGACCGGAGTTAAATTCTTCAGGCGAAAGGAACCGTTTCATAGAGTATAGTTTTAATAAATGTTGACGAGACTTGAACCAGTCAGGCAAACACAACAGCGCAAAAAGGAGGCCTGTTTGTAACTGTTCACTGTATGTTACGTTGCGGTGGTCTGTGTTCGAACTCCTGAGAAGCACCTTTCTTTACTGTGTAAACTCAATATTTCATTGGTGTTCTGCATAGGGTTGTATATATATATATATATATATATATATATATATATATATATATATATATATATATATATATAATGTAGTCCTATCCCATTACATGGAAAAACACGAATAGCGGGCGAGCTCGTGTTCAATGGCATCATCCTCGTGACTAACTCAGAGTTAGTCACTTTATTTCACTACCTTCATTATCTCTTGGTTTTGATAAAATAAATCAGTGTTATCAGTTTACCAATGAGAGAAACTTGCATTCTTTTGGTTGGTCAATGCCGTTGTTTTGAAGATCTTTCTTGAGTTACTTTTTCACGTAGGGGTTTGGTTTGTCTTCATGTCTGCCGACTATGTGACCCAGTTTTTTGAGACAGCTATTCTGTTCTACAAATACCCAAATTTGCACCATTTTCTAGGTCCGATCCAAACTATCGTCCACCTCGTCCCCGCAAAGCCCGTCGATTTTTCCTCAAGGTGTTTTTCTTGACTGTTGCATCTACTGCAACCTGCGCTGGTCTGTTGTATATGAGCAAATCCCTCCGTAATGCTCTGATCAGAGAATATCCGCCATCGAAATCAGTACTTGACAAAGCGGAGGAACTTCTCGGAGGTTGGTATCGGTCTTCAATGCCGTCATCGAAGTCGTCTGTTGGTGAACAAACTTTACCATTCATCACCGAGTAAGTTATTCTGACTTGGTTTGGTAATATTAACGTCAAGCTAACAACGTTTCATGTAGCAGTAAATATGTATATATCACATGGATATGATAGTTCTGAACGTAAATAAGTTAAGAGAACATACCGAGTTTTGGATTACCTTGGTCGTGCAGTGTTTTGGCGATCAGACTTTTCAATTTACATTGTTTATGTAGGATGTTAATGAGTGAAGAGCAGTTCAAGGGAGCCATTTCGTAACGTGATAAAGCTTGAGAACTTTGAGCGATGAACTTAATCATGTGGGACGCTTTGAGACCCATAAGATCCGCCTACGCTGGGCGACTCTGCTACGTTTCGTCGCCAGTAGCTTACTTGCATCCGTCTGCAAATACCCTTCTCCATGTTCTGTTCATATGCTTCCTTTTGCCATTTGCAAGGGAAATACTGAGGAATAACAACCAAGGCCACAACGGTTAACAAAACTGAAGTAAAACTGGTCTTGTCATTTTCTGTCAATATACGTTGTTTGAAAATGCACGTATGCAAACATAATCAGAATGCCTATTCCTTGTGGTGGACGAGTAGCACTTCTCCGTTATCCCATCCGCATTGAAGGCTTACACTGTTTTCAAAATCTTGTATGACTCATCCGAGGAGGAAAAATAAGACGACTATGGTAACTGAATCTCAGCGAACAGGAAACCCAAACGATAGCCATATATCAGATGTTTGCCTACCAATCTACCATGCCTTTAATTTGTGGACAGTATGACAAATTTTGTTCCTCTCTATCCATTCATCTCAAAACTGATTTATTTCACCATTCTCTTTTTTAAAGGAGGCCTTATGAACTTGTTGAACCCCAACCAGAAGAGAAACTGGTTTCTGAAAAAACGGAGGAGTGAGTGTACTTCCCAGACCTCTTTGTTGAATGATCTCTATGACAGTTTGTATGCTTATCGCACAAGGTGCTTTTGGGATGTGGTAATTTTAGCTACCCGATTCGTCTAAGCGACGGCAATATATACTACTTGACCACAGACCACGGAATCAAAATTGACTTAACTCTTTGTTTTATGTTCATAGTTGTGTTGATCACTGTTCATTCATACAAAACAGTTGAACGACTAGTTCCAGCTGCACTTTGAAAATCCTTCAACGGCTCACTCGAATGCATCAGTCTTGGCTGCTATCTCAGTATAACAAAACCGAATTCGCGATCACAATGAGAATAAAACTGAATGTGGTATGACACATTGCGCGCCTTCGCAATTCGAAGAGCTACACGTTATTACTTCACTAAGCTCTGGCTTAAGGAAGTCATACCTGGCAGGTCAGTGGTTAGACGCCAGACAAAGTCCAGCCTCGCGGGACCATTTGTTGGTCAATTTTTAGTACTGTACAGCTAACCACTGTGCCCTTGAACAGGACACTTCAGTGAATAAACACGGAGAGGAGCAGTCTGCCGGTCAAAAAACCTCAACTACATAGACGTATGAGTAAGTTTTCTGGAGTTTCTCTCGATGTTGGGAGAAGTCATCGCACTTCACTGGACAGCAAACGCTTGCCAAAGCTGGGCGAATCCAAGCCCAAAAGATACTGCCTCGTCCTTGTTCCGCTTGCTCCATTTATTGCATGGGACTAAGGGCCAAAACTGAAAAATGGGTCGATAACTCAAACACTGTCGAAGACAAAACGAAAAAAACCCATCCATTTCTCACTTCCCAAAGTAGAAGAAATCGGGCACGTTCTCGTCCTAGGTTGGTGCCCCACTCACTGCTTTTTTCCAGCCTCTTGAGCCGGAGGTTCTGGCTAGGATACAAAAAACTGTGGTGTGAGTAGCCGCGGAAGTTTTTCATCTCAGAAGCTTCCAGCGGCCCCTCGGAAAACGTTCATTTTCGGTGCTCTCCATCCTTCACCTTCCGAATTTAAGTAGATGCAAGAAACTATAATGAGTTATGATTGCAAAGTTGTAACTCTTGATGATAATAATAACCTAAAGATAGATGAAACTAGAGGTTTAATTCTCAGACCAAAGAATTTTTATTTAGCTGCTCTCAACCTCTTCACACTGCCAAACATAACAGTAGGTTGCCCCAGTTGATACTATTTTTTGTTGTTTTTGGAATAGGTGTGCAAGATCCAACTTCGGTAATAATGTTTCTCTCTTTGCACACAAACTCCTGAAACCGAAGGACTGAACTACCATCCACAGTACGGAATATAACAGGAAAAATGGGGAGATCGTAAAGAGCATGAATATACTCCGACTTTTGTCAGAATATTATCTTATATATATATATATATATATATATATATATATATATATATATATATATATATATATATATATATATATATATATCGTTCGCAATCAGAGGCGTCGTTTTATTAGCACATTTTCTTTGTCGCCATGATGCCTGTGTTGTATCAATGTCATGTGCTACTCATGAGTAAATGTGCAGTCGACAGGAATTACGTATCATGGAGCGAGTCAAAATATAAAGTCAGGAGGTGCTGAAAAGGGCTTAGAGGCATCCACAATACGGAAGTACACTTGACAATGGCGATTATGTACACTTGATGCAAATGATCCTTTCAGTGGTATCCTTTTGGTTTTTGTGGTGTCCTGGTGCTTGATTCTCAATAGACAAACTGCCACCTAACACGTCTTCTGAATTACAACACAGTGGTTTCATTGTTTTACTTATGCTGTTGACTCATTTGAACTTCGATCGAGGTTCCTGCAGACAAATAGCAGTCAGAACCGCCGCATCCAGTGCATAATCAGTGGATATTCGAATTGAATAGGTTCGGTAATTATTTATAATAGTTCACTGATAGGCTCTTCTTGCTCAGTTTGTTTTATTTTCAGTTAATGTGTCAGTACAGACATGGTATCGGTTTTTTTTGGTTAATAATTAACTATTCTCTCGTTGCTCATTTTTCGTGCTGCTGCAGTCACTCGGGCGAGGTGAGTTACCAAGTTGTTTTCTAATTTTCTTTATTACGTGCTTGCGCACAAGTGCAATGGAAGGGATATATACCCCATAGCCACTGCATTATTGGGGATAACCGGTAACCAAACCCTGAGACTTGGGGTGGAGAACCACACAAGATCCCAGTAGGTCAGGTGTGGTAACAATCCGGACGACAGTAGATTACTGTCTACCACCAAAGCAACCGGTGCTGGCCGGGATTCGAACCTCGGACCGCCGAGGTAGTAAGCAAGCGCTCTAAACCACTTGACCACCACCGATCAAGTTCGTCTCCTTACTGCTGTTTTGTTTGTTCTGTTCTGTTCCGTTCCCATTGAGTCTGAGTTTGTAGTGCACCTCTGAGTTTTCTTGTTTTGAAGCAATTTTTTCGTTAGGCTTTCTAGCATAACAAAAATTTCTGAATCGGTTCATTTTATCCAACTTTTTGCCCTGCGATTTTTTATTTGGTCAGTCTTTAGCTTCCACAACGTTGCTCAACGAATAAGGCAAACCGGAAATCACCGATTATTCGCCTTGAATCCTGTTTTAGTCATGCATATCTCAACACAGTTCACACACCAATCAGCTGGTTATCTCTTTTTCATGCCCGCTGCTTTCAATGCGGCTTTTTCTTGTATCCCACGTATTTCTTCATGTACGCTGTTCAGTATCAGTGAGTAGTGATTCTTCGCATCTAGGCTAAGATCGATATCCAACAGCTAATTTCCTGTTTGTCGTTCACAATTCGACCGTCATCCTCACATTATGTTTCAGTGAAACTAAACAAGGGTAAACAAAGTTTAACTGCTTTCTTGACTCGATGGACAGTGTACATTCTCAATGCTACAATATTATTGACCTTAGGCTTGCTCAAAATCGAAATTTCGCTCGCTTCATGATAATGAAAATCAAAATAAGCTTTGGTTTTCCAAATCTGAAAAAATCGTCTGCACTATCGGTCTGCACACCCACAACAGCCTGGCTCATTTCGATTGTAATGCTCACAATCATAATCACATTATCGTTGTTAGCAAAAATACCTCATTTATAAATCGTATACCGCAATCAAATACCATATGATAAAAACCCTGAACACGAACACCGTACTTTTTTGATCAGAGAAAATGGTATGGTTTGGTAAGTAACCCACATGTTGTTGTAGTTTAGTTTGAGATTTTGTTAAGGAAGTTGCACAGTTTTTCCCGTTTGGATTCATCATTACTTACTTCTATGCGACTATCTCCTGCTAGAGGGTGAGTCGACTCCATGAATATCGCGTATCATAGCTAACCATGCGCGGCGGTTGGGAGCAAGTTCGGTGCAGATCGCGATCCACTTTTTCTTCCATTGCAGGGCACCTAGGCGCTCTACTTCCTTCTCGACATTGTTTATCCAAGTTTTGATCTGGCCGCCAAGGCGACAGCGCCATCCAGGACATGGTTCGGGACAGGGTGTTTGCTTGGTTACTTCCGTCTCGGGCCGCCTTTAGATATGACCCAGCCACCGCAGTCGACGACATTGGAGGATGTTTGAGAGCGCGTCTGCTTCAAAACACCGCCTGCTGACTTCATTGTTGGATACTCTGTCGCGCCAGTTTATTTCCAAATTACGCCGTAGGCACCACTGATCAAACACTAGCTTTCTGGTATCCTCCGCTCTCAATGGCCAGGTTTCGCAGTGGTAGCTGAGTACGGGGCGTATAGCGGCACGGTAGATATGCACCTTAGTCCAAAGGCTGATTTCACTACGGGTCCACAGCGCCCGTCGTAGCTGGAGAAATGCTTTCCCGGCGTTGTCTCTTTGATGTAACACTTCATCCTTCGCCTGACCGTTTGGAAGCAGCGTAGGGCCTAGATACTTGAATGTTGGAAAGCATTCGATCAGTTGGTCATCGATGAACAAATGTTGAGCTGATGGCCCTGGGCAAGTTGATGCAACTTTGGTTTTTGCGATGTTTAGTTCTAGTCCAATGAGCTTTGAGGAGGAATAGATTCGGTCAAGGACTGGCTAAAGCGCGGCAAGGGAGTCCGCTAGCATAGCAACGTCACCCGCGAACTCTAGGTCTGAGATGTGTATCTCCTGACTCAGCTGGATACCAGGGTAGTTAGTCAGTGCCTGTCTCATTATCCAGTCGATCGCGTAGTTAAACAGTGCAGACTAAAGAGGTCAGCCCTGTTGGACGTCAGTAGTGTGAACCTCGAGGATTCCTCGTCATAAATACGGATTCGTGCCCTAGTGGACGAATAGCATCCCCTCAGAAGCCTTGCGAGTTTATCGGGCATCCCGTGGGATTCCATTATCGCCCAAGGACACTCTTGGTTAACCGAGTCGAAAGCGATCGGGAAATCCATGAAACAGGCAATGGGTTGGCTGCTGGAACTCGTAGCGGTGCTCCAGTGTTCAGTCTAGTGTGAAAATTTGGTCTATGCAGCCTTTACCACCGCCGAAACCCCCTGAGTTCGGTCGGGTGCGGCAGTCTCGCAACAGAGAAGTGGTTGAGTATCAGCAATCAGACAGTCTTTGCAGACACGTCGATCAGACTGATCCCCCCATTATCCCCGCACACTGGTTTTCCCCCTTTCTTTGGGATGAGCAGCAGGACAGACGTACCCCAATCAGTCGGAAAGACTTCTTCCAACTATTTGGAGCCAAACAGGATGTGTATGTTGCCTGTCGATCGATGACGACAGGCAGCACTCGTCGACTTCTGGTGGTATGCTGTCTTATCCAGCAGCTTTTCTGTTCTTCAGCCAACTGATAACTGTGGCGATTTCAGTCGTACTCGGCGGGTCGCAATCACCATCATACGGCTCTACAAGAACTGGGGGTTGTAGGTCCGTCGTGCGATCTGATGGTCGGGTAAGCAAACGATCGAAGTGCTCTGCCCATCGTTCTACTTTCCTTTTCTCTTCAGGTATGAGCTGACCGGCTGCGTCACGCAGGAGCGACTCATGCTTGCAGGGCCACTTCGACGCGTTACGAATGAGGCGGAATAGGTTGTCAAAGTCACTGATCCCTACTGCAATCTCCATTTTTTCAGCTACTATCCAGTACCGCTTGTGATCAGCCCTGGCGGAGCGCAAGGTCTCTCGTTGCAGTCTGTGGCACTCGCCACTTCCTGATATCTGGGCTTCGTGTGCCTTGGCTGACAGTTAAAGTGTGCCCTTAGAAATCCAGTTTTTAAGCGTCGTTCGGTTTTCCTTAGTTTTTTAGGACAGCTTCTCTAACCGTGGATTTGATCGTCGGCCACTGTTGTTCTACTGGAGTTGAATCCAGTGGCACGTTATTTAATGTGGATAATCTGGTGGGGATTGCGCTTGATAGCACTTGGATTTCTCTGGCGGCGACGTTAATTCGGGTCGGTGGAGAATCCTTAAGACGTGTGGGTAGGTGGATTCTGAAGCGTGTACGAACAAAAACGTGGCCTGTATCGTTTGCGTTTCCTGTCGCTGCGCCGCGGTACACTTGATTTTCTTCCACAAACAAAGCCCAACGGGACCTCGCCAGTATATGATCAATCTGATGCGAAATGCTTACATCAGTAAGCGCTTTCTAGGGCGATGGAAACGTGTGCTGCAAGCAACCATTCTGTTGGAGTCGGATAAACTAACCAGGCGGTCATTCTCACAGCGTTGGTCTAGACCAAATTTTCCCAGGACGTGCCTCGTTGATGAATCCGAGGGACTTGTGCGAGCCTTCCAGTCTCCGGTTATGAGCAGAATGTCACGTCTCTGGACTTGGTCGGTTATCTGTTGGAGGTTTCTGTAGAGTTCGTCTTCTGTTTCGCTGTCCGCCGCGTTGGTCGGAGCATAGACCACAATCACCGTCAAGTTCTGTGGGGCGTCTTTGAAACGTGCCAAAACAAGGCTTGCTTACATCGGCTCCCAAGCAATCATTGCGCTGTTCGTTCTATGATTAATGGTGAATGCAACGGCGTGTCGCCCGGAGTTGTCTGTCAGGCCGCTATGATAAAACCAGTAAGTTGTCTCCTCTCCTGTAAATTTTATGCGCCGAGAGCCAGAGTTAGGTATGCGGACATCTAAGAGGCAAGCTATTTCGATGTTGTCGTTGTGCCGTGTCCTGATTGTGAGACTTTGGCTCCCTACATCTAATAGTGTCTGTACATTCTAACAAGCTATATAAGCCTGTTTCCTACAGTTGAGTATTCTGGCTTGTTGTCCTGACACCTCAACCACTGGAGCACGAGGCGCGTCGCTTTCCGGGAACGCCGTTGCATGATCAAAGCGCATGTTTCCAAAATCATTCATGGAGGTTCTCGGGAATATAGTACGAGGCGGTGTCCCCAGCACTGCTCGGGACTGTTGTACTACTCGGTTGGCCAGTGTGTAAATGATGGAAACCAAGGAGATGGAGTATGCTCCAAGGAACACGACACTCTACCAACTCAGTAGTGTTACACCTCTCAGACATCCCACTGATGATAAATTACCGTGCAATTTGTTCTGTGGGCTTTAAGGACGCTGTGGTCAGAGTAGAGTAGATATCCGCCTTAGGGGTATTTATGGTTGTCGTTTACCATTTTTTCCTTGTTGTCTTTGAATTTTTATATTAAGCGGTATCCTAATATATCTGATTTTTATCACTGTTTTTTATAGAAATCCACTAGTCTGCCAACGTTGGATGAAGTTATTCAAATGACCAATGATCGGGCAAAGGCCGTTCCAGCTGTAAAATCACGTACGTCCTTATGATTACGCCAACCCGACTTGTCACATCATACAGTCTTCCGTCTTTGATTTACCGATAGAATGAATTTGGTGTAATCTCTTTCCGTTTGTTTTAATTTCAACCGAGTGGTAATGGACCTGTGGATTCGTGTTTGCTTCATCCTCGAGTCCAAAAAATTGAATTCAAGGGGACGTTTAGTTTTTATATCGTTATTTTTCACTTCTGTTCTACTTTTGAGGTTCAATTAGTTGTTTAAAGCTATTTCATCCGTGGCAATTTCATATTTTATCAGGCGAAAGCTTGATGAGTTGTGAGATTTTCGTCGAGCTTGTAGAATTAGCAGCTTGGCTTGGCTTCGAATTTTTATCACACATGCTTTCATCAACGTTTATTTGCTTTTGTTATGTCCCTCGTTTCTCTCCTGAATTCCACTGGTGCCCTCCGAAGCTGCGGATATCGACCGGTCTGTGCGAGAAGCCACCAACAGCGTCCAAGCTGCCAACACAAGTCTTGGACTTCTGGAAACTGCGACACGGAATCACATCGAAGCCTTACGTGATGCAATCCGGAATGGAGATGCGGTCAGTTGCCTCCGTGTTATTTTTTCCAGTAGCCTCACTGATAATGAGCATCAGTATCAACAGTGGTTGGAGTGTGCTTCGCACGCATTATCCGCTCAGTGCTCACAACCTTGGTACACTTTTCACCCGTGCCCTTTTGAACCCGGTAAATATTTCTGCGACCATTGAGGGTCAGGAAGCACTTTGGACAGTTGTCCATTGTTGATTATTTAACTACGGAACAACTAATTTAGAAGTCGTTTACTGCTAGTTTTTAAAAGGAACTTTCTATTTGAAATTGAGTATGAACCACTCTTTTCACCTCAGTAATGAATCCCGTTTGGTTTGGTAAGCGTATGGTGAAAACTGATACGTGAGAGCCTGTTGCTGATTATACGACATTCAGTATCTGCCTGTAGTCGGATGACTGCTCCTACCGGACGTTCTTATGGCAAGAAACTCATGAACTGGAGTCTTTCTTCCGCTTAATTGTTTCACTTATATTTTACTGGTTGTGGTCGAGCGGCATAGTACACTGGAAGATATGGCTAGGTGTGGCGATCAACGGCGCTCTTGTGTCCACAAACTTTATTTATCTACTTGCTACCACTATTACTCCTATCAGATTCTTGTTCTACTTTATTATTTCCGATTGAGATTGCTCCTGAAAGGTAGCAACCAAGGCCAACGCACCTAGTGCACGGTTATTGGTAGTCTGAACTGAACTGAATGGTTCTGTGATTGGTAACTCTGAGGTGACGGGTTCGAACCCCGTCACCGCCGGTACCTTTTAGTTTCAGATAGAACCTCGTTATCTCCCAACTGGTTATCACGCCTGTCCTGTTAGAGCCTTATGTGGCTTGCCACTCAGTATCATGATCTTCGGTTCACCTCGACGGTCCAGTGAGCTTGTATTTTTTTTTATTAGATTCTCCGCCTATATGCAGGGGAAGGGATAGCCCATAACCTCAGAGGCTCACTACACTATTAGGAATAGCCGGCAACCACACCCTGAGACTTGGAGTGGAGAACCAAATGATGTCCCAATAGGTTAGATGTGGTAATGAGCCGGACGATAGTGGTTTACTGTCTACCAACACAGGGACCACCGGTGACGGTATTCAAACCTCTGTCCTCCGAGTTGATGATGAACCACCACCACTCGCCTGTCTTTTCCGCTGCACTCATGCATGCTGATAGAACTAGCCAGTCATTTTTCTATATTTTATTGCTCGCGCAAACTACCATCACGTTCGCATCTATTTGACGGTACTTGAAAACTAAATATGGAACACAATACATCAGCTTGCCTTCTTTACTGTTGTAATGGTACTTTCTCATGAAGAAAAGGACTTCCAGGTATGAACAGTCGATTTATGTGACCAAGCAGAGTGTTAGTGTCCTGTGGTGAGACTTATTCGGTTTTTTGCTCGAAATATTTTTTCCATCGCGTAGAGTACCATCCGAGAATATCTTTTGTCGTGAAAGCCTTTCAGCTTTATTCGTATCCTAAACCAAAATACGGTTCTGAAAGCTCCTTGGTTTCATTTTTATCCGTAACAACCAGTGCCAGTTCCGCTTAGTTAGCTTTTTAGGTCGCAAGTCGGTATCGCTATATCCTGTTCCCTCATCAAATAAATCTAAGAATGCGCATTGAAATTACTGTTTATTCAGCACCAATTCCAACCCTGGTAATGGTTGCCCATGCTTCTCGAAAACTTTTTTCACTCCGTATGTCGTGAGTGTCATCTTTAATCCGTCACGTATAATGTATTTTGGTCATTCAATGACTGTTTCGTTCCGCACAAAAGTATTGCTTGGTAGATAAAAAGTGCAAAATGTTCTTCCTTTATTGGAAAGTATTTGCTGAGCGGCGCAACGTTTTTTTATCTGTTGTGGTGCTTAGCGCTATCTAGGCTTCACATAAATTTGTCCAAATTAATGGGTTACTATACAAGCAACAATCGCACATCTTCCTGCGTTTCTGGGACGTTTGTATTTCTCCTGTTACAGACGAACTTGAAACCTATGACGGACAGTAATCTAGCTGCTCACTCCGATTGACAGAAAATACAGTTTGCTCTTATTTTAAGTGATCATTTGATACACTTTTGGCTTTGTTTGCGAGTACATCATTTTCTCATAACTGATGCGTTCCACAATTTCCGATCGCTGGTTCTTTCAGGCAAAATTGCGCGAGAAAAAATGGGATCATGTATCCCGATTAGCAGCGCGTAAAGACAAAGCACAGGAACAGGCAAACGCGGCCGTCAACGAAGCCTCGTGAGTTTTATCTCATATGAATTGCTCTCCTCACACTCGCAATCATCGAAGGATTGTTTATTCATGGACCGGATAGAAGTACCAACTTGCAAGTTTCCTTCTAATCCACAAGTAGCTGATCTTTCTAGAGTTGGTCATTTTTTCGACACTGAATTCTTTTCTGATCCATAGCCTACAACTTAAACCAGCGCAATCTTCATCCCTTGGAGCCCGACCAGGAAAACATGGAACAACAAAGGAAACCAGAGTCAATGTTGTCTTCTTCATACTCCTGCGCCAAATCATGGTCTGATCACTGCACGAGCGAATAGAACAAAAAAGGTAGACGATGAGCAGGCGTACACAAAATATGTCCGAGCCATCGGGAGCGGTGCAGATTTATTACTTCGGTCAAAGCTTAACTATCCGCACCTAATACATGACGATACGCCTCGTCGTTGCTAACCCGATGCGAGCAATGTTTCGTAGACATCGCTCGTCGGGCATCCCCAAAGCGGAGCGGACAGGTCTCGCAACCGTAAGGCAAATGCTACAAACCTCAGCGTTGTAAACTCGTCTATGGCCAAAGCTGTTCTGACTCTCGTTATTTTTGATCTGGTACTTCCCCTAATCCCATCCCTAGCTGTAATCAAGCTCCCAGGATATCTGTTGCTATCGACTACTTCTAGCTGATCACCACCTACGGTGAATGAAGACGCAGGCTCCTGCCGTTGTTGTAAAATTGGTCTACACTTGGATACCTCACTCGCTAGGCGGTTCAGAGCGTGTTAAATTCATTGTGCATTGTCACTCAGTAAGGTGATGTCATTGGCGTATTCCGAGTTGATAGTTCTGTTTCCTGAGAAGAGCTCAACTCCATCGTTTAGTAGACTAGACAAAGCATGCCGAAGTATATCTTCTGTTGTATAGTTATTATTATCACTATTATTATTATTATCATACATCGAGCCTAGAATCAGGCATGGTGCCAACACCAGAAATACGGTAAAGGGTAACAAAGAGAGGAAGGTGAATATGAGAAACTGCTTTTTGCCGTTTCACCGCGCGTTTTTTGTGATTTTCGAAACAGATTAAAGGGAAAGAAGGTAGAGAGAGATCAATGCAAGATGGGTTGCATGCGGTATCTGTTCGAAAGAGTTCGTGGAGCAGGTAATTGAAGGCAAAAGTTGTATCCTTATAGGTCATTTGAGGTGCTGTGGGTTGTTGTACTACTCGGTCACCCTGTCCAGAGCAGGGCATCTTGTTCGAGGATGCACGTCTAGCCTTTGCGCAGTCAAGCGCGTCCTGCAAGGCGGCAGCGTTGGTTCAGATCAATCGGTGGCCAATTGTATGGTTCATTCTCCCTTTCTGGGAACGTCGAGTAAGTGGAACACGACGAGAAGCAGTGACTTCATTTAGTGACGGGTCACACTCGCTACGTCACCTCGCAGTACTGTCAGCAGGTTTATGTGGTGCTTAAGAAAGGAGGACGCTAGACAAACAAAAATCCCACCACATCCTCGAGCACTGCTGCCGACCACCTATGACTGTTTATTTGACGGGGCCACCTTTTTCGCAGTTAACCGCGGGAGTAGCCGTTCTCCTATACTATCGAACCCGAGACAAAAGGGTTTAAGGTCTACCATGATGACCGTCTGACCACCGCCGATTCAAAGAACAACTTGGTTGTTTGAAGTTCATTCTGACCAGTCACGAACTTTGCGCCAAATCATGACCGCCTTGATGATGTCCTGGTACTAATATAGGTAATGTTCCTACAGGAAGCAACCACGCCGGCCTTACTTCTGATCACTTCTGTTGGGAATATCAAAAATCTTTTCCAGCGAAAAGCGTACTGTCTCTGTGTGAAATTGGTGTTGGTGGATGAGACTGTGAGGAGTATTTTACACCTGTTGACCCTTACCTACAATCAGTTTTCTTGCTATTCTGTTTCTTTTTTTGAAGCTGACTAGCCGCAGTTGTAACCAGCATCAACAGAAGTTTTTCTGTCCGTATATTGTGCTTCTGTTATCTGTGCAGTTTTCGAGTGCAAAAACACGGGTAACCTTCTATCTGACTTTCCGTCAGTTGGGGCGATCATCAAACGAATATCGATTATCTTAATTACCGACACCATGATACTTCACAATGCCATAATGCAGTCTCATTCAGTTCCGAATTACCAATCGAAAATTTTGGATAGTTTCTTTTGGACATAACCTATATATATATATATATATATATATATATATATATATATATATATATATATATATATATATATATATATATATATATATATATATATATATATATATATATATATATATATATATATATATATATATATATATATATATATATATATATATATATCTCAGTCTCTCGCTTCACTCTTCGCGTGTCGGGCGATTCGGTGTCTAGAGCTCGTGGTCAGACTAACGCTGAGATTGCTTTGAGCATGAAAGCTGAGCGTGCACTGCTAGACTGGATTCCAATCAGTAGTCGTTCGTGTGCAGTTCGATTGGACGGTTCTGTTCGTGTCAACAACAACAAACTGAATCGTCGATGCTTGTTCGTCATATCTGTGTATGCGCCGATTGACTGCAGTTCCTCCGAGACCAGGGACGAATTCTACCAGGGTTTGTCTTAGCTGCTTCGAAGCGCACTTTCAACGGACGTGGTGGTCATTGCTGGGGATTTCAACACCCAAGTTGGCCGTTTGGGAGATTCCGAAAAGCACATTGCGGGCCCGTTTACTGTCCCCGTCGACCGTGCCGATAACGGCGATCGACTCATTCAGCTGTGTTCTGACCACAGATTGTTTCTGGTGAGTACTACCTTCTGCAATAAGAAGCGGCATGGACTGACATGGCGTTCTCCTTCGCCTTCACAACCTTGGACTCAGATTGGCCATCTTGTGATTGGTCACTGCTGGTGGGAATCAATTGAAGATTTTCGTTCACTTTGGTCCATGCCTGTGGACTCAGATCACTTCTTGGTATGTGCTCGCTTCTGTTTACGTCTCGTCCGTAGTCGCACCAGCGTGAATGCCACCCATCCCGCGCAGTTGCTTTTAGACGAGAACCAGCGATACAATTTCCAGACGAAGCTGTCTACACGATTATCTATGCAGCCGGATGTGCACGACCCAGATGGACGGTGGTAGCAGATCAAGGAAGCTATGTATGCCGCTTCAAATGCCACCCAGGACTCCGGTTCAAGTCGGCCTCGCAAACGATGGATATCTTCGAAATCAGTTGCTCTGTTGGATAATCGCAGATCTGTCCTCCCGGATGCCGCATTCAATGAAGTGCATAAATCCCTGAGACGTCAATTGACTAGGAGCCAGAGAAATGACCGCGAGCAGTGGTGGATTGCGAAATGTAAGGAAATGGAGAAGACTGCGTCCATTGGCAATGTTCGCAGCCTTTTCCGTTTGATTGGAGGTACCGGCCCACGGAAACCCGGTGTGTGTGAGTAAATTAAGGAATTCGACGGTTCACTGATTCACTCTCAGGGTTATCGTCTGGATCGTTGGGCGGTGCACTTTGAGGTACAATTCAGTTGGCCCACTTCAACGCTGGACCTTCCAAATATACCTGCCAACGAAACGGTGCAGGTGGATATCGCTCCCCCATCAGAGATGGAGTTTATGCGGGAGATAGGTTACTTGAAAAGGTACAAAACCATTGGACCGGATGGGTTGTTTCCATCTCTTCAAGGATGGAGGCAAAGCTTTGGTTTCGGAGTTAGGAAAACTCCTCATTGTTTGGGATAGTGAGCAGATTCCCTTGGAATGGTGCGGATCGGTGACTGGGCCGAAAGGTGACAGGTTCTCTTGTGAAAACCACAGAGGAATTAGCTTTTTAAGAATCGCGTCTATACTGCTGACCGGTCTTATTCTCCACCGATTAACTAGTGCCCGCGAAATGTGTACGCATGAGAATCGATCCGGTTTCAGACCAGGTCGGGATTGTATCGACCAAGTCTTCACTCTTCGGCAAACTTTGAAGTACAAACACATCTTCCGTAGGCCCACAATTTTTGTCTTTCTTGATCTGAAAGCGGCGTTTGACTCAGTCAACCTCACAGTTCTCTAGCGCTGCCTCTCATTGAAGGGTATGCCTAAGTTTATTTTCGAATGCTTGCATGCAAACAGCCGAGGCCGAGTTCGAGCTTACGTCGATCTTTCATTCGAGTTCACCAGGGAAAGTGGTGTTCGTCGGGGTTGCACTTTTTCATCCTTCCTCTTCAATTTTGTAGTTGAATCGGTTCTTGAGATAGCCCTATCCTCGTGTGGAAATAGCGGCATCAATCTTTGTTCATGTAGTAAACTGTCTGATTTGGAATATGCGGATGATATTGTTCTTCTGAGTGAAGATCCAGGTAAGTTGCAAGGCCTCTTAGATAGTCTTAACAACAATGTAGAAATGTTTGGGATGTGTTTCGCACCTTCAAAGTTTAAAATGATGTTGCAGGCCTGGGTTGACTCAACACCAAACCTCTTCTTGGCAGGAGAAAATCTAGCTGAAGTAGATAAATTTTGTTACCTGGGTAATTACATCCCACCGGGTGGACAGATATCGGATGAAGTGTCATCGCGTATACACAGGGCGCGTTTGGCTTTTGCCAATTTCCGTTATCTGTGGCGTAGGCGTTGACATCCGATTGTCTGTTAAGGGTAAAGTGTACAATGCGGCGGTTAGGTCCGTTCCCTTATATGGTTCAGCCACATGGCCGTTGAGGGTATATAAGATAGACGAAGGCTGTCGGTGGTCGAGCACCGATTTATCCGTGGCATTGCCCGAGTATGGTGGGAACACTATCAGCAATGCTGAGGTTAGACGTGAGGTGTTGGGAACCAAAGGTCAGTCTGTGGATCGAGTATCGAATCTAAGCAGATTAAGGTGATTGGGACATGTATTACGCATGTCCATCGATAGACTTCCTCAGCGTTCGCTGTTCTCTGAGGCCGGTAATGGTTGGAAGGTAAGTCGAGGTGGTCAGTCCATGACATGGCAGAAAGGTATGAAAACCTTGACCAGTGGACTTGGCCGAGTAGGACGTGTTAGATTTCCGGGTTGGGGTCCACGTGATCCGCTTACTAAATGTTTGGAGACATTAAGTGATATGGCTAGGAGTTGCGGCCATTGGCGTATTTCTATTGGGACTCTTTCCTTGTCCCCTTGATTTCCGCTTGATACTTTGACTTTTTGGATGTTTATCACTGTGCTTCTATTCTTGCTGCCCTTTACTGGACGAGGCTGGGAGGTAGCAACCGGAACCAGGGCACAGTAGTGCGAGGGTAATGGTTGAATAAACTGAAACTGATATATATATATATATATATATATATATATATATATATATATATATATCCACCACCATTCATGTTAGTTATTACTTGGAAAAGTTATGTCGTGTCATTGTTGGTAGTTCATAAAATTGATCACTGTTTTTTGGCACGGAATGCTGTTGCTCTAATCTCACGATCGGGTACTCACGTGTTTACCCCGACAAACCAGTCGTCATCACCACCGAAATCACTCTCAAGGTGTTTCGTTAACGATTTGATTGAAAGGTGGTAAAGCTTTCATCACTGCACTGAATCGCACCGGATGTGTTATTTTGTCGAGTTGAAATCCGTAGGATCTAAATATTTCCGCTTTGGGTGCACTGTCGTAGTTAATTTGACGGTCTTGCATCCAATCAGTGTGCTCATGAGTAGATCTTATGCATGCTTGAGTCATACATCTTCAATTTGATTTTCTTCGAAGTTAATGTGATCACTGGTCGTTTTATGACTTCACGCATTCTCTTCAGTTATTTTCTCTTCACTTATTGTGAAACGTTTCAGAGCTCGTTTAGAGGCTTTGCGCAACGTTATTAACCAAAGCAAGTTGAACGACGAGCTTCTGGAGAGCGATACACTTCCTGAAGGAATCACTGCTTATGGGAATCTGCGATACGATTTAGACGGTTCCATTCATCAGGTACGTGTCCTCTCGTCTTGTGATCAATCAGATCAACCACTGGTCATTTTGTATATGTTCTTATGCAAACGAGTCTCATTTTCTCTCAAATCCACTCAGTTCTTTTGCTTCCTGAATAATTAGTTGACAGTATCAATATACCATACCATTTTAACTTCAAGGGAAGCCATCAATGGCGCCGCTATCCAAACAGACCAGTGATTGGCTTGACAACGATCACTCGTCACCTTCCTATAAAATCTCTGTCCTGCCGTGACTTATATTCGTAATCTTTAACATCATAGGTGAGCTGAATTCTCTTTGATACGTACGACCATCTGTGCAAGAACCTGCATCGGGAGAAGTGTGTGCACTGTTTGCCTCGCACAATGTAGTGATTGTGAAACGTACAACAAGTACCATCGATCGATTGTTCGCTTTTATGAGTTGATCACTGGATCGACTGCGTGATTGGAGGACGAAAGACTAGTCACAGATCGGTAAAATGACAGCGTTGGTTGGCCTCGTGTGTCAAAACAGCACGATAGCCATCGTTCTCCGAATATTTAACACTGAACTCCATGACTGAAGGGAGGAAAAAGCAAGGATAATGTCAGGCTGCTAGTGAATCATTTGCCATGAGAATTATCGATTCGAAATTGAGTGAGGAAGCGATAGAGCTTGTAGGGACGAGATAAATGATGAGGAAATCAGTAAGCATCGGCCGCTGTCACCAGCTGACTCGTGAAATGACGATTGTTAGTAACAAAGGCGCCAGTTGCTATGACTAACTTGAGCACAGAGGAATGGAGTTCAGTTTTGAGGTTAACGTGGATGAGTTACCTGTCGAAAAGGAAATCTCAGCAAAGCATTTCGATGGCAGTGTCGATGCTTCATTCATTATTGAGATGTGATGGTAGCTTTGTGGAGCTGCATCAGTTTTGCTAGAAATCAGTAGTTGCATGTATGACGACACTGCATGTTGCTTCCGAAAACTGTATGAGAGTCTTTTAAAAGAAACACGAGGTTTTATGAAAGATTTTTCATACCTTGCATATCCCTGATTCACTGACATAAACTGTTGCCGTTCTCTTCATTTTTTCAAGTCAGTCAGTAGTAGTCTTATACACCGGATTCAGTGGATTCTCAACATTTACACCATATCTGTGGAAATAGAAATACTAAATCCGGAAATATGCATAAATTGTGGTAATTTTCACTCAAGCAAACGGTTCCGTAAGTCTATGGTGACTTTCATTGAATCAACAAGCAGGCAAGCATGATACGACAAAACAGGAGTGCGACCTAATAGAAATTTGAACTTGGAGCGAGTGTAGAATGTAAACACAGCTTCTGGAAGTGGAGAATGATAAATGTCTAAAAGTATTTCTGAATTAAATTGATCACAAGCATTTAAGTGTTTATCAGTGAGTATCGGCAAATGTATCTTTGGATATGCCAATGCATTTGGAGATATGTTTCTCGGATCTTATTGCCAAGTTAAATTCTCTTTTCCAAAGACCAGGGAAAATAACTGGAATGTAGTACAACCAGTGGAGGAGAGGGCGTGTTTTCACAAACTTAAAAATTAATTGATAAGGGACCAAAAGCGATCTTAAACTGAGAGAAAAGTGACAACTTTCTAACTTTACAAAATGTCTGTTGAACGTGCATAAACCAGGAAAGGTTGTGGAACATTGAAACGTCAAGATATTTAATTGTTGACTATACTGGTATGAGTTCATTATTCGCAGATGAGAGGGGAAAACTAGCGAGGGGAGCTCTATTTGTTTCATCAGGAAGTAAAGAAGGTAATACATTCTGACATTTAGAGGCATACAGTACAAGGAAGCGGGTTGAGGACCAGTTTGCAATTTCATGTAGTTTTTTCTGAATTGGTGAAGTTCCTTTGGGTGTCGGTAATTCGCATTCTAAAGCTACATAGTCGGCGTATTTTCATCCAATGAATGACACCTCGTAGCCGAAAGACCGGTCTCGGATAGCGTAGCGAAGTGTTTCCGGGTACGTCTCCAGGTTGTGGATAGGGGGACGGCCACTGCTTTAGCTAGCCGTCAATTAAGACGCTCCAGATCCAAATAAACGGCCTCAGACGATCAGTGGTGATTGCCCGAGGACGTGGTGGGTTTTGATTTGACAGCGAACTCCCTCGCCATCAAACAGCTGTAATGGTCTACAGGCGGCTTCGTGACGTGTATGCATGTGGCGCTTCACCATAGAACACTGCCTCTTGCTTCTGTTTGGGTAACTAAAGCAAGATTCGCAAAGGATCAAATGAACCGAGAACCGGTCACCGGTCCTTTTAAATACCCGTCCCCCAAGGGTACGTTAGACATCCTCGATCATTACGTGATCCGAAGGGCATTTGCACCACTAACAGTCACCAGCTCCCTACAAGACGAGATCCTCTCGTAAAAAGTCGAGTGATACTGGGGATGCTATTTCATACACTGTTCCCGTGTATCTTTATGAATTCTGTTTCTACAATGCTCACTGACCATGCTGTGACGTCCCCGGTAAGCGACGCGCCCTATGCTCGCCCAGTGGCCGGGGTGACCCAAACACTAGCTAGGAACCTTAACACCGAGACACTCATGCACATGGCTTGATGTAACGTAAGAGCCCTTTTTAACAGGTAGTCAGTGCATCGCCATGTGCAGTCTGTCCAAAATATTTGAGATCACGTCAGTTCGGTCGAAATCCCGACATACGGTTGAATTTCTGTTCATACTACCGAATTTCAGGTGGAAAATGTACAAAATCAACTATTGTTTAGCGAATAAAATCGTGTTGGACGCTGTCAATCTCAGGATTGGCGACAGTGTTGTTTGCTCTTGTTCAACCGATTTGAAGTGATCCCAACTATTTCAGACTGACTGTACGCTCTCCACGACTACAAAGTCGACGTAGACTACTTATCTGAGATACGCCTACCCAACTGCAGCACTCGACGAATACAAGTACCTCATATGGACGCATCCTACTGGATGTATTATAAGCGAGCCGATGAACAGTTCCGGCCTTCACGGGGTTGCGATCGCAATAAACAACCGAGCTCACAACGCCTTGACCTCTTGGGAGCCAGTTTTACCAAGGATAGCCATAGAGCGGTTCAGGAGTGCTGCATTTAACGTAACTATGATTGTAGTCTACTCTGACACCCAGACACCAAACACAAGTTCTGCAACGACCTCCAGGACTCAATCCATCGAATCTCCGGACGAGAAATGGCAAACGACTGAAACGCCCGCACTGAGCACACGCAAATTATTTCGGGAAAATCTGGTCTCCGTGGTCGGTGCGAAAATGGTGACCCAATTAAGTTTGCAGATCTCAATCGACTGGTCGCCACCAGTACTCGCTTCCAACATCCAAAAAAGCAAGTATTGACTTCGTACTCCAACGACGACAGGACAGCGCTCCAGATGGATATCTTCGTGAGATCTTGCTGAGCCTCTTCGGTCGAGAATATTCGAGCGTATCGCGGTGGCGAAACTGGAAATGGTAGTAGCACTGACCATACACTCGTTCGGGCCCGCCTAAAGATCCATCTATCGGACCGAAGGGAGCTTCACTCGAGATGCGGAATCGATATGCCTGTGCTAGCAATTTCCGACAAAGCTTAAACCTTGTCAAACGCTATAACCACCAGACTGGACGGGAGCCCTGTTGACGGTGGTATAAATTTTCGATGAAGCACGCTGAAATTATTCCTAACAGAGGCTGCCCTGGAAGAGTTAGGCGAGATAGATATCACGGCATAAAAAACAGTGGATCTTTGAAGTAACTCTCAGCTGCAGCTCAAAGGCTAGGGAGGCGAAAATCCGGAATTCATCCGATTTCCGCATCCTATACTGGGAAGCTACGCACTCGGTAATGATCGAGCATTTTAGCGAGCTACTAAACCTCGCTTTCTCCCAACCAAGCTGCCTAGTATCGCCAGGCAACATCGAGCAATGTGAAATTGACCAAGACCCACACAGCCTACCAGAAGTAGCTTTTACAATTGAGAAAATGAAAAACTAGAGATCCACCGGTGAGGACGGCATCCCAAGTGAGATATTCAAGATCTGTCTGCCAACTCTGCTATGTCCTCTGAGTTCACTGTTCTGTCAGATTTGGGAAACTGAAGTTTCCCCTGAAGAATGGCTATCTTTCATCTGACTCCCTGTCACCGAATAGCAGCAAAACTATCTACGTGAACTACATAAGAATCAGCCTTAATAAAATAACGGCTAGGCTTTCATCCACTGTTCTCCCATACCGCTTTGTTGCCGCATTTGACGAGCGAATGCGTCCAAACATGTAGATTTCTCAGTGAAAGAGGTTGTGTTGACCAAATCTTCACTCTACGGCGAATCCTTGAGCACCAATACGAATTCCAACAACCAACCACAGCGTGTTTCATTGACTTTCGGGCTGCATTTGATTCTGTCAACCGAGAGTCAATGTGTAGCAGCATAGTAGGAGCTGACAGTATGCTCGAAAAGTACGCAAGACTGCCGAGGTCATATCATTCGGTTACGCGAGCGCGTGTCTGTGCCTACAGCGAAGAGTCTCTAGAGTTCTCACTCGATTCCGGCATCCGTCAGAGTTGTCTGTCACCAGCCCAGTTCAACTACGCCGTAGACTGTGTGGTGCATCGTGCCCTCATCTTTTGCTGAGGTATTCAGCTAATCCAGGAAACTTCGGTCGCGGAGTTCAACGATGATATTGTCGTTCTGGAGGACGAATGTCAGGGTTGTGGCAGGCGCGTCTATAAATGCCCTGGTGCGGTGGTCAGACAGCACACTTTCGCCCGTCGGAAATCAAGGGCAAGGTTGGACTTAGCGGAGTAGATCGATAATTTGGAAAGCAGACAGTAAGTCATCGCCTGCCCAAAATCGAGGACAAGATTAGGGTCACTGAAGCTGGGTGATGGACTAATCAGCGGCCAAAAGTTGTCTAAACCGACCGGAGCCGAATCAGTCAATCGGGCTGCAATGAGACCAGCCAGCCAGAAGAGCCGCTCGTCAACAACAACAACTGAAGCGATAAGTTCGCATATAAAGATTTGGTTATGGTCACCGCATATCTTATGCAAGCGATTTCTTTTGTGCGAATAAACCAGAATGGTTCGAAGGCGAAAAAAATCTGGAGCTAGTGGTACGGATTAAAACAATGTCAGAGAAACTGAAAGGACCCCACAGCCATTTGCCAACGAATATGTCCAGGACTTGTGCAATACCACCATCAAAGCAGTTAAATATGAAAAATCTGAATTTTCTCGGTTGGAGAATGAAGGTTATGGAAGCAGAGGTTCAGTTCAGACAACCACTAACCATGCACTGGATGGTTTTGGTTGCTATCTCCTAGCTACAACCTCAATAGGAAATAATGAAAAAGAACAAGAGTATGAAAGGAGTAATGGAAGAGCTACAAATATTGATATCAAGTCGACAAAGGAAGTTTGTGGATACAAAAGTTCCACTGATCGTGACACGTAACCGTATTCTCCAATGTATCGAACCATAGAGTGGGGGTTTCTTGGGTCCCCTCCAGGAAGCATAACGTCCTTGTAGTACAGTGGGCCTTTGTAGCTATGGGGCATATCCCTTCCACTGCACTCATACGCAAGCATGTAATAAAAAAAGTCCACTGGTTAGGTTTCCCATACTTTTCTTCCATGTCATAGGCTGGCCATCTGTTAAAGCCGATAACTCGCAGATCAGAACAACAGCTGTGCCGAGCAACGCTTTATCGGAAAACTGAACACACTTCTGTGTCGCCTGACACGTGACCTTGGTACGATTCATAAACGCAGCTGATTGGCCAGTTGAGGGCCAATCAAAACGCAACAAGCTGGGTGCTATTGAATTGTCTATTAGATGTTAGCTGAACAAAAGAATCATGACAAACAGGGTAATACGAGGGCAGTGTTTGATTGCTGGTTATGCGAATGCCTCTGTAATGCCATCTTTACTCATATTCCAACCGTTACCCGCTTCAGTAAACACTTCGCGCCGAGGAATCCTCTCATGATAAATGCGTAACACATTTCCCAACCATTTTAGCCTGGCGAACTTAGTTGTTTAATCTAACGATTTGGTTCGTGAATCTGGAACTCTCCGCGGAACCTCAGCATTGCTTATATGGCGTTAACGCCGGATTCTAGCAATGCTGCGAAGACATCGGTGTTCAAATACTGGCAGTCTTCATACATCCTCCGTCCGATGTTTCTGAGCCATAAAGAAGCACTGATCTGACTGCTGCAGTGTACATCCGGTGCTTGATAGATAAATGGATGTCATTTCGACGCCACGGATAATTTAGGTTGGTAAATGCCAAACGAGACTGCTGTATAGGCAAAGACGTCTCGTCCGATACCTAATCTTCGAGTGAAATGCAGCTGCCCAGATAACAGAACCTGTCTATCTGGTCTATAACCTTCTCAGACACTGACAAGTTTGTCGTTAGACCAACACGGTCCTCCAGTGGCATCTTACACTTTGAAAGTGCAAAACACATACCAAACACTGCTTCGCAGTCAGTCAAGCTGTCTTCACTTAGAAGAACTGTGGTCGGCATATTCGAGGTCTGACACTCTTCCATCCCGGAGAAATGTTCAATGCCACTGTCCTCGCCTGGCAAAGCGCGGTCTCTAGGACCATATTAGTCACAAATTTAAAGAGGAAAAAAGAAGAGGGGCAACCCTGACGAACATCACTTTTTGTGGTGAACTCGAGTGAAAGAGCACCGTAAGCTCAAACTCGGCTCCGGCTGTTCATGTAAAGCGACTTTGTGATGGATATGAGTTCCTCTGGTACACCCTTCAGCAAGGAGCAGTGCCAGAGATCTATGCGGTCGACTAAGTCGAAGACCGCTTCAAGATCAAGAAAAACGGAGATAGTGGGCTTTCGGGAGATGCGCCTGTTTTAAAATTTGTCGAAGAGTGAAGGCTTAGATAATACAACCTCAACCAAATCTAAAGCCAGCCTGATTCTGGCGCGGGCACTGTTCCCGATAGTTAGGTGAGCGGTAGAGAATAATACCAGCGAGCGGTTTAGACGCGATGCTAATCAGACTTATTCCCCTGTGGTTTTCACATATGGACCTGTCGCTCTTGTAATCGTTACAATCATCGATTCACGTCGACTTATTGGAACTTGTTTTGCCTCCCATATCAAACCGAGGAGTTTTGCAAACTCCGGTGACAATGCGGAGCCGTCGTCTTTGAGAGTAGAAGAGCCAACCCATCCGGTTCAACGTCCTTGTGTCGTTTAAGGTAGCCGATCTCACTGTGAACCTTCGCTTCTGACGGAGGGTTAGAATCTACAACCAGAGCTGTAACCGTCGTACACGTTAACGAACCTGTCGTGGAATGAGTCAAGTTAAACTGCCCCTAAATGCTCCGCCCAACAAACTAGACGATGCTCCTGAGTGTGAATCAGTTCTCTGACGCCCGGCTTTCGTGGACTGGCGTTTCTAATTAGACGGAAAAGGTTGCGGCTGTTGCCACTCTCCGCATCTTTTTCCACCTCTCTACACTTCGCAATCCACCGCTCCTCACGATCGTTTCTCGGGCTTCGAATCAGTTGGCAGTGTATCATGCGGCTTCGAAATCTGGTCTCTCCTCGCAGAGAATTGTCAACGACTTGTGTGGAGCCCGTGAAACGATGCTACTCACATTTTAGCAAAAAATGCTTGACATAAAATCTAGGAGATTCAGTCATACATCTCTTTCGCTCGTTTTTGACCCTTCCACATAAACACAACAAAAATTTGGTCTGCTTTATTTTCTCAAATAAATGATTGCTCATGAGTATGGTGGTTCAGACTGCACACCTCGCTTATAACACTACCAGTGCTAGCGATCTGGGTGTAAAACTGACGTGATAACGTCTGCACCGCTCGCCCTTCAGTTAGCGTGTGGGTTAATGAATATGAGATTAAACTGCCAACAAGTTAGCGATAAACGCTTTCCTAAAGGATGACACCGCTGAGGGGGAAATACAGTTGCAATTCCACCCAAGTAAGGAGCTGCTAAACTGGCTTACATGAACGGTCTATTGACATGTTGGTTTATGTGCCACTAACGGTCCATTCTGTTTTTTAGGTCGCTTCATCCAATCACCCTGGTTAAAAATAACACTTTTGAAGAAACAAATTGCAATTTTCTAGGTCGTTCACCGTTCTCTCAAGCGGACAGTGCAACGTAATTTTTCTCGCGAGATATTTGAGAAAGTCAGAATCTGACTACTGCTATCATATTCAGTAGTAATATTAGTAATTCGAACCTTTATGAGTGTACCCACTCCCGAAGAACACAGTGCAATAAAAACTTGCCGTATAATCGTGTGTATGCATTTTGAAATGTGACTGAACTTTACAATGAATATAGACCAGTAAATGATAATTTAGTTTCTCCCAGTTATGTTCACTTGATCCAACTATTGAACGTCTATTAACTGAGCTACGAGGTCACACATACGAACTTCAGACAGTCTGTAGGTTGATCAGACGGATATTATCCTTCCGAATTACACTGGCACGTCATCGACCAGTTGATCTATGCTTTATTCGTCTCCAGTAGTATTTTTCCATAAACTGGACCGAATACATAGACGAAGCTTTCTTTATTCTGTTCACACGGGGTTAACCAAATGGTCAGCACGAATAACCATGGGTGTACGCCGAACGGTGATGGTTGAGTGGTTTAGAGCATTCGCTTACCATCCGGTAAGTCAGAGATTCACATCCCACCACCGCCGATCACTCTTCTGGTAGACAGTAATCCACTGTCGTCCTTTTCGTTACCACACCTGACCTATTGGGACCTCGGAAGCTTGATCACAGCTGGTGGTGTTGGGAAGGAGATCACATCACGAATTGCAAGAGCCAGAGCAGCTTTCTCGAACCTGTGCCATCTGTGCTGCTGCCATAACACGCGGCTTTCCCTCAAAGGAAGGGTGTATAGTGCCACAGTTCATATTGTCCTTTAGGGTTGCGAGACCTGGTCCCTCTGCGTTGAAGATGCTCGGTGGTTTTCCGTATTCGACCACCGGTGTCTCCGAAGCATTTATCGTGTCTGGTGAGAACCTTGGATGAGCAGTGACGAGGTTTGGTGCTGATAATCGTCCTCTGACCGCCTCCAGGGGTTCGGGCATGTTTTGCTTATGTCTGTCCATCGTTTACCCTTTCGTGCTCTTTTTGCACGTCCTGGGCGATGCTGGAAGAGACAACGCGGCGGTCAGACAATGACTTGGCATAGGACCATTAAGAAGTTAGTTTTGGATTTGGCTTCGGTTGGTGCTTCCCGCCTTCCTGGTTGGGGCCCAAGAGATGAGGATTGCCGTTGGTTAGAGAGATATGGCTCGGAACCGAATGCTCTATGACCTGCCTGTAGACTTCCCGTTCCCCATAAACAGTTAAAAAACAGACAAAAAAGATTCGCAAAGCGTGTACGGTGAAAATATCAAAAACTTGGTTTTACTTGTAATCTTTATATTGACTCCTAATCCCTCACCTCCGGCTTCGTAATTTTTCTCTTTTGTTGTTGCGTTGGCACCAAGCTTGTTCTTAAGTCGGTATTATATATATATATATATATATATATATATATATATATATATATATATATATATATATATATATATATATATATATATATATATAGGGACCTTATGTGGTTCTGCACGCCAATTCTCAGTGTGTCGGCTATACCCAATAGTGCAGCAGACATGTTATAAAAAACGCTACAAGTCCAATCCATCTTCCTGTTTCGCCTTCCATAATCCAGCACGGACCTATTCCTTGATTTTTTTTGCATATTTGTGGTATATAGTGAATAAGAAAAGCAATGCAGAATGGTATTGCACTACATCGCTTTGCACACGAAAGGTTGACTCATCAGCTTTTACCAGGACATTTTGTCAGTCAATCCACACAACTGGCTTGTGTTCTGTGCCCATGTGTATCAGATCTCATTTTAGTGTACCAGCGATAGCAAGCCACTTACTCGGTAGTGCTTGGGCGCAGACTGAAGCTTTGATAAGCCACTATCCTGACCATTCCCATGTTCTTGTGTTTGTGTGTCCCGAATGCAGTTTACTGTTAGGCAGTGTCTAAATCTGCCACAGGTCAGTACGCGGTTGGTAATTATCTCAATTGACATTGCAGAACTAATTGGTCGAATGCCATGACGTCGCAGCGTTCCGCTCATCCTCGTTTATGTTGTGGTTTGCGATTGTAAGTTCAAATCATTGTCGTTCACAGTTAGTTTTAGATCTTCCGTTTGACGTTGCTAGCGTACCGTGGCGATCGGGTTTGTGTGCTACGAAGACCCCGATAGCTATGCCGGTTAGAGCGCAAAGCAGTTCTTCAAGGCTATTCACATCGGACAGACCGAGGGCGAGTAGCCAGACAAAAACAACGCTGCGTTGTTAAAGTGTTTGGTGGGTTTTTCGCCTGACAGCGAACTCTCTACACAAAGCCACAGAAGCCCATAGACAGCAACGTGTGCGAATGCGGCCCGTCGGTAAATAGGGTCGTTGCTTCTTACTTTTTACTCATCTATTCTGAGTGGGGTACGGTTCATTAGGACGCTGTGGGCATCATTGACTGGCAGACCGCCATCCAAGAAGCGTATGAACCACCCGTTTGGTCACCGGCTCCCAACACACAAACCTCTTGTTGCTCAACAGCTAGCGCTTGGTTGTGCACGGCCTAGAGTTGCTACCTCGAACAAAAAGTCGAGTGAAACCGGGGATGTGACTTCATACCTGATTCCCAAGACTCGAACAGTTCCTCTACACGCCGCACATGGGCAGGTGCCATTCCGGACGTCCATGAAGCCGGCTCGTCCACTCGCAGGAGCCAACCGCATGGGAGTAAATGGGTTTGAGATCTCAATAAACGAGCAACTAGACCGGAGCACCAATATTAGTGATATTCTGTCCATGAAGTTGAAGATAATACGTCTTTCCTCTGAGATTTTGGTCTTGTTGAAAAAGCCGACGAACTAGGACCAACGTTAACGACGCACTTGGACATTAGGTATGACTTACAATTCCATTTAGTGATATTCATACCAGGGCCGACGGGCATAATCTCTTCTGCGTTTTCTATGTGGGAGTCTAACCATGGACATGTATTCATTATCCGCCGTACGCCCGATAACTGTTGCTTGGAGTTTGATCTGGTTTTCTACGTGCACTTTGTTTTTTGGGACTTCTTTTTCCATTCAGTGATTGAACACGTGCTGTTCACAAATGTGATATTCTTTTATGATGTAATTTGTGACACTACGAAACGCGTCGATACCGTCATATTCATGTGATATTTATATAATGACTTCAAGTCCAGTTTTTACCACTCATTTCACTATGGTCTGTCTTTGACGCACTCATATCAACACCGAATAAAAACATTCATAGTGTTTTACATACTCCGTCTCCTTTCCACGCACAGGTACGAAAGTTGCAGAATGAATTACAAATGTTGATGCGCTATCGCGACTTGATCTCACGCACGCATGAAACATTGCAAAAAGATCTGGATGAACTGCGAGATCACATAGATCCGAACAAATCGGGTAAGTTTGTGATTGCTTACGCCTAACATAATGCACATGTCTAGTGTAAAGAGTTCCACAAAGTCTACGCAGACAGATTTCTCTTCGTTAAAAATGTGCACTCTTCTCATTGGGTTCTTTGGCAAGCTTTCTGTAAATGCTCGGGGGATGATACATTCAGCGGCATCATAATAGATCTTCCATTTCTGGACCAGGACTGAATTTTATGCATAATTGTGGGTAGATCAAATTTCGCCTGCTTAGCTGAAGGTGCTAAGTTGGCAACCCCCCTTCAGGTAAGTTCCAGCAGTTAGAAATTAAATGTGCATGATACGCTAAGTGGTAAATACATTAGTTTCAATATAAATGGGCACTATGGTGCTGAGCAACTTATTTATTTCTTGTTGATGCAGTAGTGTAGTGGATGGGATATGCTCACTACACCACCAAAGTGAACTGGCAACCGTGATCCTGATGCTTTTAGTAGTCAACGCCGAGTGTTGCGCGGGAACCATCCGGTAATTTAGAGCCTTTATCCCACCATCTTGGAGATCAAAGGTTCGAATCCCGGTCATTCAACAAACCGACTTATCCCCACGCAGGAGTAAGCCACCAATGCCGGTCAGTTTGGTGGTAGAAAGTAATCCACTGTCGTCCTGCTCGTTACCACGCCTAACCTATTGGGACCTTGCGTGGTACTCCACTCCAAGTCTCAGGGTCTGGTTGTCGGTCTTCCCCTCTATGCAGCGGCCCTTTGAGGTTTCAGTATATACTCTTTCTACTGCACTCCTGCGCAAGCATTTAATAAGAAAGCTGAGTGCTTCCTGTCACCAATGTATAGTGGACAAATATCACTATCAAATTGTTGGAAAGGAACACGGAGAGCCCTAAACAGAAAAATGAAGTATCAATTAGATATGGCTCTACCACAAAGTGGCTTTACACGCGACCCACAGCATATGATCCTCAGAATGTCCGTGTATGCTGAAGCGCTGATTGAGTTGAATTGGTTCAACCACTTTCAGTACTCTTCTTCCGTAAGGAGCGTATGATTTGTTTAACAGTCAGTTGAAACGTCCTTAGAGATCGAACCTCATCAGTAAGTCGCGCTCGGATTAGACGCTAACACGGTCAGCGATTGTATGTGTAAAACAGCAGCATATCTTTTGATTAAGACGCTCTTAGTACTTTAACAATTGCTAAAGAATTCCGAATCCTAAATGATGTTTTTGCACTCATGTTTTACGTGTATCTGATATGCACACATGCGGATCAATTGTCGTAGTCGACCAATTTTAAACGGTGCATTGCAGACTTCTTAATCAGAAACCGTCTATATTATTTGATTTTTCATAGCTAGTAGGACTAGGATTATCGTAGGTCCCAGTTAGAGGTGAACAATGTGGCCTGCTTCTATTTTCAACACTTCTCTATTCCGTAAGGTTCCGAACTCAGTGTGGGAGAGTTAAACTCACTGATAGTTGTGGCACACAGCCGGATTGGACAGTTGAGACAACTGCTCACTGAAGCCGAGGAGAGAGAAGGTGCGCGACTAAGCTCCGCGCTTGAAGCGCAACGTCGAGCAGACGAGGAGATGATTGCCGACCAAGTACAACGCGAACTCTCCAAAGAACGTAATAAACATGAAATTGAACGTTTGCACTGGGTAAGTATGGTCATATACCAAAGTTATGTGTAAGCCAATGGAATCATATTAATCATTTTTATTCTTCGACGAGCCGTTATCTCGATTGGTGGCTTAGTGGCGCAGAATGCCCCATTGTTTACTCAGGACACCAACAAGACGGGCTTCAGTTTGTAGTCTTGTTTTTTCTCTCGGCCGTTATATAGCCTTTTTATCACGATATTCTCAGTGTACTCAATCGTACCTCCAATCTATGGCATGACGATGGTATATTTTTCAACCCGATCAGCGGCTTCAGTAAATAGTGCTTTTGCACCTGCAAAATAATTGTGCATCCTGGAATGGCCAGATGTGTTCTAATACGTCTGGTGTACATGATCAGTTTCGTAAATCCGTTCGAGATGCAAACCAAATACGCAGTTATCACAGGCATCCTGCCATTTTCTTGGGATTTCCGTGGTTACTCCTCCGGACAGAATTAAGCTGTATCCATTTTTATCCTAATAACCGTTAGCAACGAGCCAACTGTGCGTGTTCAAGTTATCAAGTCAACATGGGGATAGAGTATGAAATGAGCGGTCTTAGACCGCGCACGATAATCGCAGTATGTTTGTCTGGCTCTTTTGATTAACTGGGACGTGAATTCACGGTGGTGTTTAAAAGCTTGAGAACTTTCACTCCTATTCACTATTTTTCATCACGGTGAAATTGCACCTTGAGGAGGTGCGATGTCAACCCACAGGACGGCTTCTTTAAACTGAAGATGCAATCTTGCCTGACAAGTCAACGAGTAGAGACCAGATAACATCCATTCTCGCTGAACCATTTGATTGAGAACATCTTTGGCGGTAGACGGTAATCTGCTGTACCCCGGCTCCTTATCATACCTGACTTATTGCGACCCTATGTGATTCTCTACTCGAAGTCTTGGGGTAAGGTTGACGGTTTTCCCTTATAATGCAGTGGGCATTGGAGGCTACAGGGTGTACCCCCTCCATTGTCTGATCGTATGTGCTGACTCATGATCGATAGTCGGCCAAGCCTCGTTAGCAGTAAGCATGTCAGCGCCTGTCCAGACTCCAGGTAAATGCTTAAGCCAAATGATTTGCAAGTGACAAGATAGCGGATCAATAAGATGCGGACGGATTCCCGTCAAGTGGTAGCTGGTCGTATCACCAATCAACCAATCAGAAAACAGTCTGCTTGGTCCAAGTATGAACCAGTTGGTATGTGCTGCAACGATTGGTGACACTGATTGTGTTTATATAAACAATATGTTCTGCGCTAATAAACTGTGAGAATTCGAAGGCAGAAACGTCTTCTCGCTAGAGTTGGACGGCGTTGGGACGGATCGGAACACATTGCACTCATACGCAAGCATGTAATATAAAAAGCATGTTCTGTGCGACCGACCGCCATTTCCCTGGAAAGGACACTCCAGCGAATAAGTATGGAGCGAAGCAGTTTACCGATCAAAAACCTCCATTAGATGGACGTAAGAGTGAGCTACCTGGTGTTTCGCTCGATGATGGAAGAAGTGATTGCACTTCGTTGGACAGTTATCGCCCGCCCAAGCTATGCAGCCTTTAACCCGAATGACGTTTCTTTGTCCACGTTCCGCCTGATCCATTGGGTGCCTGGGGCTAATGACTGAGTACAAAAGCGGGTCGATGATTGGAGCACCAGTGGAGACAGCGGAAAAGAACTAGGCAAGTCTCATCTGATGGACCTGAAAAAGTTTGTCCACGAGTACCTCGGTCACGTTTCCGTGCTGGGTTAACTACCTTGTAGATCAAACTGTTAAGTCGAAGGCTTCAATTGCGGTTCCTAAAGGGAAACTCATTCCTCAGTGTAGGCAGCCGCAAAGCTTTATTTGCCCAGAAATCTCCGACATCCTTCATATGGGAGGCCCCACTGATGTTCCTCTCTTTGATTTAAAATGATGCACGTTGCCACGGCTAATTTTGGCTCGGGCGAGATGCCCGATGGCACTAATGGTTCAAAAGCAGAAAAAATCTAATTCACTCCTCAAACTCTATTATTCACTTGATTGTCTTCAGCTTTCGCACGCTGTTGGATAGGGAACGGGCTTCATTAGCTAAGAATTCGTCTTCGAAATAGGGGTATGTTGTATCTTCGAAACACACTCAAGATCATACTTCGTGCCCCAAATACAACCTCGGTCTCTTGCTTCACTCCTCCCATGTTAGATGATTTGGTGTTTAGTGGTCGTGGTCTCACCGGCGTCGATATCACTTTGAACACGAGAGCTAAGTGTGCTTTGCTTGATTGAATTCCGGTCAGTAGTTGTTTGTATTCGGTTCGGCTAAGCGATTTTGTGCGTGTCGACAGCAATGGACTGAATTGTCCATGCTTGTTCGTATCCTTTTATGCGCCCACCCACTTCAGTTCTAAAGCCAAAGACGAATTCTACAGGGATTTGTATCAGCTGTTTTGAATCGTGTATTCAACGGACCGGTTAGTTCAGATAACCATTAACCATGCACTGGGTGCGCTGATTTTGGTTGCTATCTCCTAGCTGCAACCTCAATGGGAAATAATGAAAAAGAACAAGAGTATGAAAGGAGTAATGGAAGAGCTACAAATATTGATATCAAGTCGACAAAGGAAGTTTGTGGATACAAAGGTGCCACTGATCGTGACACGCAACCATATTCTCCAGTGTATCTAACCGCAGAACGAAGAGTCTCTCTGAACCCACCCAGGAAGTCTAGTACACCCTAAGTGGCCAAGTGCAACAGACGGGTAGTCATTGCTGGTAGTTTTAACACACAGGTTGACTGCTTGATTAAATCAGAAGGCATATAGGAGGTCCGTTTGCAATCCCTGTCAATCGATCTGACATCCGCAATCGTTCCATTCTGTTGTGTTCTGGCCATAAACTTTTGGTGAGTACGAACTTCTGCCATAAAAAGCGGCATAGACTCATCTGACATTCTCCTACGGCTTCATAGCTCAGACTGACCATATTTCCGTTTCTCCACGCTGGCGTAGGTCATTCGAACATTATCCTTCATTCTGGTCTACGCTTGTATACTCAGATCACACCTGGAAACATGCTTGCTACCACGTGTCTAGCACAGCTACTTATAGTCTCAAGCAGATGGTCTGCTTTCCAGACAGTTTTCTACTCGGTTATCGATGCAACCAGATGCCCGGTATCCGAGTGAACACTGGCAACAGATCAAAGAAACTGCTGCCAACGCCACACAATACTGCAGTTTGAGAGGACCTCACAAACGACCGGTTACTGTTAGATGCTCGAAGATCCATCCCTCCTGGTACTGCAATCAATTAGACGCGCAAATTCCTGAGGCATCAACTGACTGAGAGCTTGATAAATAACTCCGATCAGTAATGGACTGCGGAATGAAGGAGGCTGCGTACTAGTTCCAGCCTCATCGTTTGATTAGAATTACCTATCCACGGAAGCCAGGTGTAAGTAAGGTAATCAAAGAGGCCGATGGCTCACTAATTCAGAATGAGGAACGTTGGGCGGAGCACCTCAAGAAAAAATTTGTAGATGACCTTCCGATTATACCTGTAAGATGCATGTAAAAGTCACACCTCCGTCAGAAACGGAGGTTATCTAAAAAGATACCAAACTATTGGACCAAATAATTGTCTCTGTCCTTTGTTGAGGATGGAGACAAGGCTTTGGTTTTGTGGTAAACAAACCTCTTCAGGATTATCTTGGAAAGTGAACAAGCTTCACAAGTATAGTTATGAATCGCTGATTGTGTTGTAGTATGTGTATACTACTTTAATAAGTCACTTGATCGAAGGCGGTTAGGAACCCTGGAGTGACAAGGAATGTAACAATGTCATACGGACAGAACACTGAGCTGAAGCAAGGCATATGAACCATATGATTGCGTCTCCTGACCGAATAACAGCTGTATTATCGACGACTGTTTGTCGTTGAAGCAAATGAGTAGTTCATTTGTAGTCGAATCATTTTGGCGTTGATCCGAAGATGCGAGTTGTATCCTGGCACATCTAGTGGATTATAACAATTGTATCGACTAATACGGAAGGTGGCAGTTCTTACGAAAACCACAGAGGAATTAGCTTGGTATTACCTCTAAACTGCTCGCCGGCAGTGTTATCTGACGGCTATCCAACACTCACGAAGGGTGCGTGCGTGAGAATCATACCGGTTTCAGACCTGGTTGGGGTTGTATTTACTGCATCTGTTCTCTACGATAGATTTAAGAGCGCGTGTACCTTCAATAGGCTCACAATCTCACTCTAGATTTGAAATTAGCCTTAGTCCTCGTCTATCGCATATTTTTCTAGGTTTACCCGTGGAATTAATTTTTTTTCAGTCCTTATATACCAAAGGCGGAAACCGAGTTTTCGCGTATGGTAATTTCTCAGCGTAGTTCAACACAGGGAGCGGTGTTCGTCAGGCTTCTTTTTTGGCCTTGTAGCTGATATGATTCTGGAAATAGCCCTATCCTCAAATAAGAATAATGCTATCGATTTTTGAACAGACAGTAAACTATGTGACTTAGAATAAATGAACGGTTTTGGATTCGGTTAGTTATTCTTGAAATTCTAAACAACAGTGTATCGATGTTCGAGATGCGCCTTGAAAAATGCTACCGCAGGACTAGATTAGCCCTACACCAAACATTGTTCCGCACATATTCCTCACAGTGTTTCTGCTTTCACTGAGACCTCTCTGGTGTCTTCCCTCACACCTTATCCCTGAACTTCTTTACAGCTCCTTATGGATCGTTAAATAAACAACAAAGCTCATTAGTTCATTGGTGTCTAGGATGATGTGGAATCGGCCGCTCCTCCGTGTTTTTTAAATGACTTCGGACTTTCCTTGTTATAGTTCTATTTTAATTTATTACTGCCTCACCGTGTCATGTTTGAATATCTCTTATAGACGATCGAGGCTCGCGAACAGACGCAGCGCGAGTTGAGACAGGCTTTGGCTAGACATAGTGATCATCTATCACACATGCTGCGCCTAAAGCAAGAAGAAATGGAGCATCAATTTACCTATCGGTTACGCGAAGCGTTAGCTCAAGAGAAAACTGCGTTTGAAGCCGCCTTGTCTGGTTGGATTCAACGGATGAAAGCCATTGAGGATGTTGTGGACGGTAAGATGGTTTTAGCATCTTTCATCTCAGTCACGGTTGACATGACTCATTAAGTAATCCAGTTGAGCCATGATTGACTATTGTACGTTGCATTGACAATTTTTGGGATAAGAAGTGTTTGTTCTGTTTAACACTATATATCTCAGGTCCTGATGGTGTTCACAATGATCACCATTCAAAATGGGCATTTTTATGTTGCTGTAAAACAGATGGCGCTAGTGTTAATCACCTCAGCTTTTTGGGCATCTATTCTCTTCCATCTTTAGTGGTCTGGATATGCAGACTATGGGTTTCTTTAGATGGGTCGTATTCTCAACAGAGAAGGTAATGGTGTTGAGGATTGCAAAAATCCCGAAACAGAGTCACTAGTCTCACATGAACATGTCCTTACGAGTCAGCCAAACGTACCGCCCTCCGCGCACCACATTTCCATTAGGTTTAACATATGCTTAGTCATGCGTGAAGCATCCACGAAATATGAAAAATATTAACCCATCAGGTGAGCTGGTGACCCGGGCACTGGTTCAACCCGATCAGACGCACGCATAATCGTTTCGGGCAATTTTTGCTAGTCTATGACATGCTCACTTCTTTGCATACGCATTTCGCTGGAGGGCTGTTGCAGTAAAAGTTGCGCGACCAGTTGATGTGTTTAAGGATCGTCGTATCTGGCCACAACTTGTTGACTGCAGTGATTATAATACATCAAAAAAGACTGTCAGCAGTACTTTCATTCCCATTTATATTTGTTCTGTGCACACTTTCGACTAGGTTTTACTGTCTGATAACCAACATTACGGGAACTCTGAGCAAGAATGACGGTTACACAAGCTTAAGCTGAACCATCACTTAGCTAGTCTTTCTCGAGAAGCAAACGTGTAGTCTGTGCAGTTAGTGTGATGACAGCCGATTTCGGTTGAATTCCAGCTCTCACTGCTGAAACAATTGCCAGTAGCCAAAGTTCAGGCAACCTCGGTGGATTAGGAGATCTGATGGAGTGTACCTGTGATTGGAGGATAGATGACAACGTGATAACCATTTTTGGCTGCCAAGACTGTTTTCCAAATGGATAGATAAGTGTGCCGGGATTTCCATACCGTCGTGGTGACTTATGGCGCTTTGTGCATTTGTATACTACTATACTAATACTTTACTGGTTGAGAACTGAACTGGACTCGCCAGCCATCTGACGCTTCTATGGGAATTTCATACCTCATCCACAATTAATTGTTTCTATTTTCGCAGATTTCCGTGCCAGAACTTCTCATTGTCGTCTTCATTTACTAATCTCACATCACGGTGTTTCACGCACTCGGTGTGCCCGCCCTCGTTTGACTTCCGGTCTTAATTTAACAGAGAAAATACACGTATCATGGCACAAAATATAAGTCTTCAAGGCACGTGTGTTTCGAGGTTCCGAAGGCAGTTGCCCTGAACTTACATATACTCTTTCTTTTACCGTTCTTCAGGTCGAGCTGAACTGGATAAATTGGCTAAAGAAACTCAGGCTTTGTGGATAGCCTGTGAAGCGTTGGCTTGTAGTTTGTCGTCTGCTAGACCAACCACCCCACACGGTATTTCTTTCTCTGAAGGGAATGTGACTGGACCCCTACAGGACTTTGTGGAAGCGGTGAAAGATGCTGCGTCCACGGGAAGCCATCCATTTGCTCTGGCTATTCTGGAGAAAATTCCCCCCGAAGCCATCACTCAAGGCGTATGGATGGAACGTGGTCTGAAGGAGCGATTCGAAAAGGTGCGTTCTGTAGTTTAAATCTTTTTTGCAAACAATTAGATTTCTGCAACCAATTTTAATCAGAAAACTGCTACTGTTGCCCCCGTTTTGTTTCGTTTCTACAATAGGCAGTGAAATCGTAATTCCATGTTCCAGTTAATTGGATGCTACTGTGTATCTGTTGTGGAATCGATTGGGCATCTCTCGAACTATTTGCATATTGCCAAAAATCATTTTGTGAAAACAGTAAGGTAGTAACTTGTGACGGTGCACGACACCAAAGTCACGTTTGATGCTGTACACTGCCTGATTTGTAACTCTTTTTATACCAATCTGATTGGCCGTGCAATGATTTGTCATAGAAAAACTCCTCCCAAATCAATCACAAATCGGCACTAATGCGGCGAAATTGAAAACCAAAATGCGAGATGCAACACAGGGTTCTTTGGGAACCCCGGGCTTCTCAGTGATCAGTCGATCGTTCATATTATGGGAAACTAACATATTGTTGTTTTGTTTGAATGCTGTAAGGTTTAAGCATGTGCCATAGACGTTAGCTTTACACTTGTGCTGTCGATACCTGTATATATCCTCACTAGGATCCAACTTGAAGCGGCTGGTGCGTGAATGGATGCTCTTCATTGAAGTGTCCACAAACAAATCACCACTGTGATTTCTGTTAGTTATTCGTGTCTAGGTCACTGTTAGCCCAACGAACAACGAGGCTGTATGTGCATGCGCTCATATTGATAATGCTTACTTTCTTATGCGGCTAGCATCTGCTAGAGGATGAGCCGGATTCATGCATATCTCCAATAGCACCTGCCCATAAGCGGCAATCGGATGCGAGATCTAGTTGCAAACACCATAGGCCGACTGGAGTCTCAACCCCTCAACGTCCGATTTGACAGTGCTGACCTATGTTTTCAGCGGTCCTCCGATGTGACAGCACCGTCCTGGACGTGGAACAGGGGCGAGGTACTGTTTTGAGATCTCTGTGTTCGGACGCCGTAGGACATGTCCAAACCACTCCAATCGTCGGCGTTTGAGTAACACTGACAGCTTTTCGATGTCAAAACACCGTTGTCTTATTGTCTCGTTTGAAAAGTTTTCGTGTCGAGCCACTTTCAGTATCCGTCCCAGACACCAATGGTCAAATATGTCTAGCTTTCTGACCTCCTCGACGCCTAGTGGCCACGTCTCTCAACTGTAGTTCTGTTTTGGACGGATAGCGACCCGGAAGAAGCGGACTTTGGTCCGGAGGCTGATTTCGTTGCGCGCCCAGAGTACATTGCGAAGCTGGAGAAACGCAACTTGACTTCGTCTTTGGTTTGACCGTTCAGGAGAATCGTGGAGCCCAGATATTTGAAAGCCGGGACGTGCTCGATTTCTCCGCCGTTCGAGTATATCGGGAGAATGGACTGTGCAGTGCATGTTGAAACGATCTCGGTCTTCGAAGTATTGATCTTTAGTCCTATGGATTTTGCAAAGGATTCTACGCGATTGAGAACCGGCTGTAACGCAGTTGGGCTATTTCCCAGGATGACGATTTCGTCTGTGAATTCTAGATCGGCGGGGAAAGCTTCGGTACCCAGCTGAATACCGGGTAGTCAATGAGAGCGCCTGACGCATTATCCAATCAATGGCGTAGTTGGACAGCACTGGTAACAGGGGACATCCTTGTCTAACACCGGAGTTGAAGGAGAAGTCACTGAACTCCTCTCCGTAAAAGCGCATTTTCGCGCGCGTACTTGCCCTGTGCAACCTCATGAGACTGAGAAGCTTTTGGGGCATTCTATCCGCTTGTAGAGCAGTCCATAATGGTTCTCTGTCGGCTGAGTCAAGAGCAGCCCGAAAATCAACACAGCAAGATGCAGTCGGTTGCTGAGACTTGTACCGATGTTCTAATATTCGGCGGAGGGTGAATATTTGGTCCACGGACCCTCGACCACGGTGGAAGCCTTCTCGGTTAGGGCATGTGCGCGCGTCCCGCACCGCTGGAAAGCAGTTCAACAAAAGCACGGAAAATATTTTGGCTTCTACGTCGATTAAACTGATGCCACAGTAGTTTGCGCACACAGTCCTGTCTCCTTCCTTTGGAAGAGAGAGTATAACTGAAGTCCCCGAGTCGGCTGGGAATTGTTCTTTCTCTTAGATTGAACTAAAGAGGGTGTGCATTGGCTCCAGCAGTGTCAAAAGACACGATTTATGTATCTCCAACGCGGTGCCATCTTCAGAGTATTTCCGGCTCTTCAGCTTCTGCATTACATGGGTGATATCTCGGCTTAGTGGATTGTTAATAACGTCACATATCTCGCTCTGGATGGCTGGGATTCGGTTCACAAAGCTTGCCGCGGGACAGTTCGGTAGACGATCGAAGTGTTCGGTCCATCGCTGCATTTTTCTGGCCTACCCAGGAATGAGCAGCCCGGCAGCATCGCGAAAGAGGGGTTCTGCCGACTGTCGCTTACCGGGTACAGTGTGGATTACACGAAAGAGCTTTGAGAAGTCATCGCAATTAGCCACCGTCTCCATGGTTTCCGTGAGTTCGGTTCTATAGTTGATACGGTCGCTCCTGGCTGAACGGGTGGCTTTTCTTTGTATATCACGGAAGTCTAGATGACCATTTAGGCGGACATCTCGAGTTTTTTTCGGTTAGCTACAGAGTCGCCCCTGAGATCCAGTCTTTCTACCGTCGTTGCGTAAAGCACAGTTCATCTAAATTGGATTGTTGGATCGATGCCTTGAGTGAAGTCTACTGATTTTCCACGTGTCATTCTCTACCTATGAACGTGGTGGCTAGATGGGGGACAATGGCGTCCGGAGGAAACGACAGTCTGCCCACTGAGAAGGGCTACTCTCAAATACCCCATGTTGATAGTAATTAGTATGTAAGTGGGTGAACAAAATCTCCCGGGAGTACACGGTCATTTTCGCGGTTGTTGCCGCCCGTCATTATATATATATATATATATATATATATATATATATATATATAATATTATTCTGAACCGAGTCCCTAGACGTTTTTAACCAACGACAATCCTCGACCCTTGGAACCAACCAGGAAGATGAAAAGCACCAACCGAATCCAATGTTGGTGCTAGCTTCTTCATACCTCTACGCCAAGTCATGGCCTGACCACCGCGTCGCTTCTTTCAGCCTTGCCCAGTACATAAGAATACAATACGGAAAGGAAGACGATGGGCAGGTATTCGCAAAACATAACCGAACCACCGGAAGTGGTGTAGATCACTTCCATGAGAGGGCGGCTATCCATATGTAACACAGGAAGATGAACTTTGTCATTGCTAATCCAATGTTCCCACCAGACTCAAACAACGCTTCAAAGACGTCGGTTACGAACACACGCCGAGCATCCTCAAAATGGAGTGGACATGACCCGCAACCGTAGAGTGAAACACTACGAACCGCGGCGGCGTATATCAGTCCTCGGAGAGAGAGTCGGGTGTGACGGCGGCGCCACAAGTGTCGTTGGTTGGCGAAGGGTGTTTTGGCTTTCGCTACTCTTGAACCGATTTCGTCCCTAACACCACCTCCAGTTGCAATCAAGCTCCCAAAGTACTTAAAGTTGTCGACTAACTTTAGCTGATCACCACAAAGGGTGAGTACAGGCACAGGTTCCTATCGGTCTTTTAAAAGTACTTTGCACTTGGAAGGCGCAAAGGGCATACCAAATCAGAATATCTCATTCGTGAACCGGTTAAGAGCGTGTTGAACTATCTGTGCATTGTCACTCAGCAAGGTGATACCATTGACATATTCCAAGTCTGGGAGGAGTTCAACTCCACCGTTTCAAAGACCAGACATTCCGCAGAACATCCACAATGACAAAGTTGAGAAGAAATGGAGATGTAGGGCAACTTTGTCGTACTCCACTAGAGACGATAAAGGGGGGGGCGAAAGCTAATCGTAGGTCCTAACCTGACCTGAGGTATGAGCATACAGCTCTCTAAGGATTGACACATACTTCTCAGTTACTCCGTTTGTCAGCAAACAATTCCACAGTGCAGTCCTATCAGTAAAACCGAAGGCTGCACAAATGTTTAGAAAAACAATGGTCGTTGGTCTACCGAATGTATGACGATGCTCTAGCAGCTGTCGGAGGATGACTGCTTGATCGATATGTCCACGACCGGCGCGAAACCCGCGTGCTCGTCTCGAGTCTACTCTTTACTCGTTTCGTACTACCTACGAAGTACGGCAGACACTAGCAGCGTGATGGGGAAAATAATCGATTCCCAAGAAAGGAGTGGACCTGCTTAGAATTCCAAACCTTCGGCAACAAAACGAAGTTTTCTAACGCGCTGCACTTCACCATCTTTAAAAATGGCTGGGAGAAGGCCAATAGAGCCCCTCATGACGTCCCAAGACTTGGTTTTTCCTGCGGATCTCCGCCTCAGTAGGTTAATCTGTCGAAACAGCCCACGAGAAGTGAGCCGGAAGAGCTGTGGGAGAGGCTGACACTGAGGGCCGGCCAAACTGTGTCTGAAAGTGCTCCACCCAACGTTCGAGACGTCGCTGTTGATTTTGAATTCGCGAACCGTCAGCTTCACAGGTTGTTGCACTTACACCTGGTGGCTTCTTACCGGTGACTCGAATGAGACAGTAGCTTGTGAGAATTTCTCATGGAGACAGCACATTGCGATCACCAGACTTCGTGGTCCCCACGAAAACTGGCGTTAGATGTATGTTTCAATACGAGCCGTGTTTTTTCATACTGGCTCCCAATCGAGATCGACTGACGCAGAGATTCAACAGAAACCCAGGGTCTTAGGGCATGACGAGGGAAGCCAAAACTTACTGGACCAGCGGAATTCAAGGCATTCTTGTTAAGCGGCCAGTGCCGTTTACTGTTATCAGGTAGGACTACATCTAACTAGCGTGTATTGGAAGACAGATAGGTGATATGGGTCGAAAAACTTGTCGTAGTCGTCGTTGAAGCATGCTTTTGGAGCACCCACCGATGCACGTGATCAGCTTAGTGCATACTAGTGCGTGGTTGGAGTCTAAAGGGTGCTCCAGTCCGAACGCCATTCGTGACTTATTGTGACGCGGTCGATATGTGTCCTCTGCTGACTCGAAGTGGACGGATACTACGTGGCGCACCGGACGACACTAAAGAGTTCGGTGAGACTTGGACACTACACCTTTTCCTATCAAGCTTTAGCCAAAACCTGCAATTCTTTAGCTGCGAACCATAATCCTTTAGCCACGATCCATCATTCTTTAGCCTTGCGGCACAACCTTTAGCCATACCGCTGCAAGCCAGTCAGATCAAAAATATCGGAATGGTATTAGATATTATGAGATTATGTATTGAGTATGTGTTGTACATAGTCAGGCATGCCCAATGCGGTGAACTGGTGGGCGCTGGTTAGTACAAAGAGAAATCCTGCTGTAGGCAGTCAAATCACAAGGTAGTTCACTGTGACGGATGCCATGCGCTACTGTAATTTGGTCGGGTATACTGTGTGATCCATATGCGAAGAGTCAGATCCCTTCGGCGTAGCCCTGTAGCTCAACTGGTAGAGCACTCGCGGTACTAAACCGAGGGTGGGTTCAAGTTCCGACGGGGTCAACGACTTCCAATATATCATTTCTAAAACATCATGAGACGTTGGAACAACTCTTTTTTTACAAAGATTGATGTTGCAAAGCTGGCTGAACAAATGGGAAAATGTGACGCTGAGCAGTATGACAGATACCCATTAAAAATGTACCGCGTAATCTTTGTATGACATTCACACTTCGAGATACCGGCGACAAATGAACGCGCATATATGTTCAAGTCACTTTACAGGTAGACTTCAGATTGTTTTACTATCCATTTTTGAGCGCCCATAGCTACGACAGTACCACATATTGTAGTCGGCTTTATCAAATTACCATAATTGCAGTACCTGATCTTTACAGCCAGTCGGCATATTCTGCTCAATTACATTTGTGTCTGAGTTTCGTTCCATTGTCTGTAGCCAGCTTCTTAACCGAATAGGGATTCCCATCAGTAGATAACCTGCTGATTGTCATGCTCAGGAAATCTTTCACCATCCTCTCCTTCAGCTGTCTTAATGTGCTTGTTCGGTTTTCGTCCACTACACCGCAAAAATGCCAGACAAACTCTTCGTTGAACTGCGTCTTCTAGAATCCAGGTGTGAATACTATTTCCCGATCCGTAGCACTGTCACACCTGTTTTGATCTTAATGTGTTTGTCAACGTCCTTCAAGTCATTTCTTCGTGCACATTCGATTATCCTTCGTCAATCCTCGATACTGCAGAAATGATACGTTCGTTTCTTTGCACCCATATTAACGCTCTCCATATTTTCAAGGGGTGATGTTTACAGGGCCAGGAATAGTACGGCGAATATTGCCACAAACGGTCGCGGTATGGTTACAGCGCCCGACTGCCTCCAAATGAAAAATCAATCCAATCAACAGTGACTCGCCCCATTCAAGGGTGAAATTTCACAAGCAAGCAGTCCTGTAAGTAAAAATCCCTAATGTAACGAACGGCACTTTGTTTTGCATTTAAAGTCGCTGACAAAGATCAAGATTCGATATAATGGAAAAGTAAAGTAAAGGTTCCTTATACTTTTACATAAGTGGACACACTGACAGTCCGAGGATAATACACACAGTTGCCGTTCTGTTTATGTCGTAACATTTGACACCATCACTGTCACTGAAAATGCAACAGTCATACGGGCTGTGCCACATGGCTGGACGGTACAGGCGCATCCTCTAAACCTCCAATCAATTCACGATGCAGCATTTGGTACCATTACCACGGCAAGCTGCGAAGCATACGATCGTTACACATTCGCATATTTTCGGTCAGCTTTTCAACACCAATCTTTGTAAAAAAAAAATAGAAGTAAGTTGTTCCGACATATCTTGATGTCATGATATTCCTATACTTTTGATCTGACTGACTAGCAGCAGCGTGACTAAAGGTTGTGCATCAAGGCTAAGGAATTGCAGGTTTTGGCTAAAGCTTGGTAGGAAAAGGTGTAGTTATTGAAGGATTTTCAATGGTGACGTTGCAGCTGCTGTGGTCGGCTGGAGTTCCCGTTGGGTATGATAATGAAAAAAATGTGGGAAGGAAGTGGAGATGAGAGAACACGTTGTAAGCAGTCCGATACCTGTCTGGACTGCTCTATTCCACCAATCACATGCGGCCTGCTCCCTGTAAGGCTGCTATTGATTGACCTCTTTCTTTCGCTTGGCACATGATTGTGGTCGCGCTTGCCGTGCACTCGTCCTGAATACACATTTATCCATACATTCACGCCTTTGTACTGCTGACCGGTTTCGTGATATAACAATGAGAAACTAGATCCAATTTTCAAGACGTAAGTTTTATCTGAACTGAACTCCAACTGACTTTTCCATTCGGACATGTAGAAGGAGTGCGTGACTGGCTTTTATCTTAGCCTTCTGATTCTGTGTGTCGTTTCAAGAGTCACGCACTGTGATTCACTGCGCCTCACGTTCTTGTCAGAACGATATCTATCTTGGTTCTTTAAGGAAGACCTCCATCTCCGTTTCCTATTATCTGGAGAATAAACCGAAAGGAAAGCTTCAGTCGCGTAAGGAGGGAATTAGGGCAAAAGAATTAGGAAAACGCTAAAAAAAATTCCTTACTTATTTCTATGCATCCCCATCCCTTTGTTGTTTGAATGTCAGTTAACATGTGAAACAGCTTTTCTTTTTTTTATTACCTGTTACTCTAAATGACAGACGGACACGCAAGAGTTGCATTGATATGTTCGTTCTCTTACTTTTGTTATGTGTACTGGTTCTTATGCCGTACAGGACTGCCCCAGTTCGGACGTTCGATTTCCTCGAATTTAATCTCATTTTTTCCGCTCCACATATTTGCTCCGCACGCATATCGATCCCTAGTCCGCTGATTCTAGTGACACGCACACGTGTGTACGATCCTTTCGTGCACATGTTTGAACGTCCACTTCTTTGATAAATAAGGTTGGTGGTCTCTTCATTGCACTACACTTTCCCGGTATTCTCTTCAGGTCTATAAGGTTTGCAGACGTGTTGCGCTGGTAGACGAAACTGGAGGTTCTTTATGGACTTATGCGCTCTCCTGGTTGCAGTCAGTTCTCATGCTGGATGCGTTTGGAGGAAAGTATCTGAATCAAATACCCTGGCTCCGTGAGGCTTTATCGGAACCACTTTTGGAAGGGAACACGGAAGTCGGTGAACTCGGGACCGGCTTGGATACGTTCTGTTTGTTGCGTAGTGCCAAAGCAGCTTTGTCTTTAGATCGCAAAGATTTCGCGGAATCGGAGACCGATCTCTCGGACGAGCTTAAGGATGCGGACGACGGGATCGAATTAGCTGTGCGCTTGGTTGGACAATTGCGTGGTCAGGCTCGTCTGGTTGCTGCTGATTGGCTGGCCGACGCGCGCCTCTATCTCGAAGCGCGACAGGCTGCGCAGGCGTTGTTGGCCTATGCTGCCGCACGTAGCATGTCCACGTTCCAAAAGCGATTGTGAAACACTGTCCAAGGCTGTTTTCTCCTTATGGTCTGTTCTTCGAAGCCGATGAACTCTAGTTTCGTGCCCGTAAATTACGCATCGATTATTTCTGCCTTCCCACCGTTTTCTGGTTATCCGTAGTTTATTTGATGCCTCTCATATCCGGCAATATGCGCCGATAATTGGATGAAGGATTAACAACATGTAACCCGGGTCTGTCGTTACCGCATGACACATTGCACCAGTGATCCCTCCTCAAGTTTGATTAGGTGTACAAAATTAGCTTTTTCGGAATGTTCGTTTTGCATTGTTGCACAACACTGTGGTGTTCTCTGTGGGGCCTTTGGACACGTCTGCTTCAAAACTGTTCCACAGCATGTCTGTGCACGCTCTCAGTGCTGATGCTGCACTATCTAAAACTGGAATGAACGTTTAAACTTAGTCAGTATAATAGTCTCATCAAATCTCATCCCCCTATTCGTCAAGATTTATAACGCAGATACGTGTACCTCAAATAAAGTGACCAGTTATTTTCACTTACTCGGATCGAGCTGGTCAGCGCCAACTTTTGTCGTTGTGCGTCAAAATTGGGTATTCGATAGCTTAGGAAGTTTCACTGGAGTCGTGCGTGGTGCGCATCTTGATCTCATTTTTTGATCATTTAGTTGGTCTAATCCCTCTGCACGTCAGCTTGGCAATGTTGCCTTTGGCTGTCGTTGCTTCTGAACAGTACACAGTCTGGACGGCATGCACGCATTCTTTGGAGAAAACGCCGGCATTAAATAAGCTTTGTAAACCTAGTTGAATTTGGTGAGTCCATCGGCGATCTGTCTACAACTCAAAATCGAGGCAGTGGTACCGTCTATAGATGGTGAAAATTCTTCGCATTCGCAAATGGCCAGTACTATATCTGATTTCTCTAATGGACACCGTCCTGTCCTTTTATGAAACTTACGGTACCATTGAATGTTCGTGTCATACCACATCCACGCTCTGCGCACTACTAAAAAGTCATGGAAGCACTAAACAAATATGCCGTCTCTTTTTTAACTAGTAAACAATGAAATTGAGTCACTTGATTCGAGGAAATTCCACAGTTGTTTGTTAACATAAGCCTTACTGTAGATATTATGAAGTAGGAAACCGTAGATGAGTGCGGAGACTTGTCGGAAGCAAATGGACGGTTTGCAACTTGCCGATCTGAAACCTGATGGTCGTGGCTAACTGGCTATAGAAGTTCGAAAGAACAAAATCCAACATGAAGATGATAAAAGATTGGATGAGAAGCAACTGTGTGACGATGAGTCATATAGTACTGACTGGAAGTCAGCGAATAGACATCGATGAGATGCGTGGTTTCAAATCGAATCTCGTTGTGAGCAGATTAATTGAAGTAAAACGTAATATAATCTCACAGGTGAATGCATTATTCAAATTTGGAACGAATTCGAGCTGTAGCACGTGAACAAGGATTAAAAAGCGTTTGGCATGGACCAGGATGCTAACCATGCACGCAACTAAGGAAGCCAACTGAATAATATAAAAATACACACAGAGTAAAGCCAGAAGGGAGCTTAAGTTTGTAGTTCAGTCGATGACTTAAAAAATCTCAAGTTACTAGGAGGTACTTGATGTTTAAAACAAACAAACAGAAATGTAGTTTTGAAACAATTGAACGGAACAAAGTCATCGAACATCCACGTGGAGATTTTGCCCGATATCAAAATTTTTGGAAGCTCCGAGTGACTGATTTGGTTAGTAGCGGATTGGGAAGAATAACAAGTAGCTCAAATTACAATCTAATCAATGCTTGCGGTCGATTTCTATTCTTTACTACTGTCCGTAGCCAAAATTCCGGTTTCCACCATAAATTAGGGAGAAAAAATTCAATGGAGCGTACTCGCGATTGATCAGTGGGGCCCTACACAGGATTTCTCTCCAAACATTGGTGTCTACTGCACGTTTTTGGCTACTGAGAATAGTTTTAGTAGTAAAGACTGGGATTCAACTGGGTTGAGGTGCTCTCACGATCATTCGTCAGACATTTTGTCTCCATCAACGGCGGAGGGATGTGGGAATTTTAAAGCCATGGGTAAAGGGTTAATAATATGCAGAAGAGCATGAACGAAATTCTGAAACCCAATGAGTGACCAGAATTCTTGAAGGTAAACTTCCACAGACTCCCATCAACGCTAACGTAGGTCTGTGTATTGCGAATAAATTGTCCTCAAATCGCGAGCTCCGGTAATCGGACCGCACAACGTAATTAAAAAGATGCAGAGGTTAGGACAGTACTCAGCGATATGTTTATATTAGCGACAGCGTTCAATTATAGAGAATGCAAATATGACAGGAATAACCAAGTAAAGTTGGTGCATTCCAACGGTTTGCATGTGGTTGTAATTTTGTCAAGGAATATTGGGCAGTCAGTCGCTAATGAGGCACAACTGATAAGCGGTGTCACGCCTTACTGGCTGTGTATGAACATGAGGGGAACGCGCCAGAACACGTGGTCCGGTATGTATCGGATCGTGGTAAACATAACTCAAAATACGGACCTACGATAGTTCGGTCTCGCTGGTAGTCAGACCGGTCACAGTCATTTTTTTAGAGTTTGGTGTCTCCGATGGAATTTCCATTTGAAACCTGAGAGTGAATAGTTCAGCTTACTAGTCAAACCCGATGAAAAACTTAAGGAATATCCAATGGGATTCCGAAATTTTTCCTATGTATACGTATAGGTGTAGTGAGAGGGATGTACTCTGTAGCCACAAGAGCCTGTGGTACAACCCCCAAAAATCGGGAACAATGGCCCTAAGAATTCAACTGGAAGACCTCATAGATCAAGCATGGTGATAAACTAGGTGACGGGATAGATTCTTGTATTGATTGATGGTGTTGGAAATCGGACTTACTACTTCAGTCTCGGTCGTTTGTGTCTTATATCACTCAATCGCCACCGTTAGTCATCGTGCTCAGCTGAGACGAATTACGAGACATTGGCTCGTCCAGGCCAAAACTCTTTTGAATTGACTGGTGGTCATTCAGTGGTTCGTTGTGTTCTAGGGATGAGCACATCTGATTAATACTAATGGTTTTCCATACTTTATAAATCATATCAATATCGTCATTAACTTCAGAGAGGCCACTGTGTTCAGAGAGTATCTTTCTTTTTCCAATGGGCAGCGGGACTACTTTTCAAGGTAAGTACAAAAATACGATGTAGAACGAAGCCTAACGCCAATGTACTGAAATTCTCGAGCCGGGTTGTTACATCAATGGCTAGCGCGAGATGATGATAGGAGTCAGGCCAAGTTAAACTGGGATGGATCGAAATGCAAGAATTGAGGTTTTCTAATGTTATAGCGCAAAACTGGTCCTATCGACAACTGACTGGTGAGGAAACAATACGAAGAGAAGTCAGACGGTATCGCATTGATGGGATGACCGAGATTTTCCTTCTGTTGGTAGCAGGAGAAGGTAAAATGTTTGAATATGATGGCTAATCGTTGCTTAGCTCCTCAACAAACCTCAAACATTCGTACCTGATCTACACAAGTAGGAAACGGATGCTGGTTTTTTCACGCTAATAATATGTTTAGGTGTTGTGTCAGCGCGCAAACCTGTTTTATTCCCGTTCAGTGATTCCTCTATCGTCCAATCCCAACGGAAAAGTAAGCACGAACAAGTGCGGAGACTATTCAGGTGTAACCGAAATCCAACCTTTCATATGGCATGAAATAGGGAATACATGGACACATCTGGCATTGTTATTGATTGACCAGCGCGGTGCGCAAATTTGATTGGTTAAGTCAAGTCACATCACTGTTTTATACGCCTGATTGGTGTGAAGGGTAAGTAGTATGTTGTCAGTCAGTGGTCGATGTGAATAGTGACGTGTGGTAGACTGATAAGTTTATGGCATGTGCTTGATGACTGCACTGCTATGTGTGATATTCGGGCCTGTCATTGGTTAGTGTTTGCAAAGCACCCTGTCCGTGGGTTGGGAGAATGCTGATTTCAGCCTCGCTAATGGCGTTTTCAGGGAGATTTTCAACTTCCCGACATTAATGCATGAGCAAATCAGTCGAGGGGTTGTAGGATGAAGGGTACCGGGAAGTGCCTGCTTGAAAAGCGGTTTCAGTAAAGTTGAAGATATCAAAAGTGACTTCGTGTGCAGCTCGGAGAAAGCAAGCCATACATTCGCAGCATCACCCCTCTCCCCACACATTGCAGCGCCCTAAGGCACATTTTGAGTTTCGTGGAGAAAAATGGCTAGCAAAATTGGTTAGGAAAGGAGTAACTACGAATCGAATGAATATGCTATAAAGGATGGTGTGTACTCCTTTACGATTCTGGTCCGGGGTGTGCATGGTACTGCCAACTTTCGCCGTAATATGTTCATCAGAGCAAAGGCTTCGGCCTCCGATCACGGAGCATTGATTATCATTTGTGAGATCCGTTACTTGCAGGAGATGCTCATATCTCTGCGGGTAGTTATTTTCACAGTGGGAGTCAACTAAGTACAAGTTTCCGGTAGTTAAAGATAGGAATAATAGGCCATCAGTGTTCATTTGAGCTTGTAATCGGCTGAACTGATGAGCTCCAAGCTGATCTGTTGAAAGAAAGTCTTCGGAGCTATCATTTTTGACTGAATCAGTAATGGTGCGGGAAAGTAGTGATTATTCGGAAGTATTTCTATTGTATCTGTCAAACTCATGTGGACTTAGTCTGACTGCATTGTATACATTTCGTATCCGACTCTTAACATGAACCACGTTTACGCACAAGTTCAAGGTTAATATCATTCCTCTTACACACCATGCGGGCTTTATTCCTTTTTCTCGACGTTCCCGGTGAGTTGCAGAGCTGCAATCTTTTCACTAACGTCCGAGAGATTTGTCTTCGATGTACGGTGCCCCCCCCCCCCCCCTCCCTATAGCGGTCACTCCTTTCGTGCGAACACATTGTCCCAGTTCCGATTGGTTTTACCACTGAAACCCTTCAAGAGCGAACATGACTATCGAAATGAACTCCCACATACCGATGGAAAACACCACTTGATCTTGTGTTCGTAGGCCCTTCAGGTAGTTCACGAAAGGTCATTGGAATCATTTGACAAACAGCATCAGTGAATGTTCAGGACTTCCCGTGTGCTGTGTCGCTGTGCCTACTCAGCTGTTTGCGATCGCCACTGACACCAACGATGGTGGATATTGCAAACGTACTTTAGCAGACAAGCCTGCTGGATTTTCTTGATATAATCACTGAGACGTTCACGCCGCGGTAGTAGAATTCACAAGCTCCTATGAATCGTGATAGGACGGTCAAAGGGAAAGACGTTTTTCAGTCTTGGTGGTATGGAAAGATTATTTGTTTGCACAAGAAGTGAGTTTCTGTGATAGTGATGGTGATGTAAGGAGAAAGCAAGTTCACATGATTGTCGTAAATGCGTTGAGCACCAACACTGGTTAGGATCAAGGAACTTCAAGCTGGTGAAAAATCAGTTGCTTCAATAAAGTCAACACAGCTGTGTATGAATGGTTTCTTGCTGTTCGTCACAATTATCTACGGGCAACAAGAGTGTAGCTCCAAGAGAAATGATTAGAGATCGCTCGTAGTACAAAGCATAGTGGTTTTCGCGTGAGAAGTGGCTGGTTGTACAAATGCCCATAGCGCTAAGTTATTAACTGAAGACTATTGAACGGTGAGGCTTCAGAAATTTCAAGTGAAGAACTGTCGATTTGGCTGTACATAGATCATAACTTGAAGAACATTTTTAGCCGTGATGAGACTGGTTATTGCTTTAGAGCTACTCCAACACACGCCTTAGTTATGAAAGGTAATCCAATACAGTGGCATGCGAAAACGCAAGGAAGGAGACAAGAAGACAGGGAACAGTGAACACATGGCTCTTCTGATGAAATAAGTTAATACTGAAAATTTGTTTCCTGTCTTACCTCGAAAGCGATGTTACTGTTAATCAAACTTGAACCTTTACGAAATCTAATGGGTGTTTACGACTTGGCTTCCGGTTCTAACCAAGCTTTGTGCGATTTTATGAGTGTCCTTTGCAAGAGCGAACAAATTCGGTCGGTACCAACGATATTCGCTCTAGGAGTGGAGCAATGTAGCAGTGCAACTTTTTCAGTCCGTTTGTGCTCTGCAATTGTGGTCTCAGCTGAGAACTTTTGAATTCCATCTCAGCCTACTGATGCTATTCGTAGTAGCTAGTTTTTTGGGCGTGCATTCGTTAATTCCCCGTTGGACTTTGTCATCGGCGGCAGTGGTTATTTGCTGTGCATTCAGACATGGGTTATTTAACCCTGAAAGGAATGCGAGTTTGCCGACACATTCGGATGAGTATGAGAATCTTTTGTGAGATAATGTGCTTTTACCTCGCATATGCATTAGTTGTCACTATCATGTCAATTACAATGTTGATTAGAAGGACAAAGCTGACTCAAATCACTTCGCGTGATTGAAATAGTCATATTGTCATGGAAAAATATCGCCATCCATCTTTGTTCGGGGAATAAATTGTGTGGCTTTGAATAAGTGGACGATGTTGGATTCTAAATGAAAATCCGGGTAAACGGCAAGTTACTTTAGATAGTTTCCAGTGATTTTGAATATTGCTATTTTTCGTAGCTCAGGTTGATGGCTTCTATTGGTCGGTGATCGCTGAGCTTGGCGTTTAGGTCGCAGACGTTTCATCACCAGTGCACAGGCAAGGGTGCCCGTACTCCTCTGTATATATATATATATATATATATATATATATATATATATATATATATATATGGGGTTTGCTTTGGATATGACCTCGAACTCAGGTGACCTTGACCTCAGAAGGTTACGTCATAGAAATATGACCTTTTGGCTTCTAGACGCAAACTCCTAAATTTAGTAACTTGACCTTTGATCTTTTGCGATGCTCGCTGCATTCGGAAACGACCTCTTCTGATATGCAAGTAATCCAACTAACCCAAGTGGAAAACTACCGGGCCTTAATACTACCGATCCATAGTCATCAAACAAAAAACACGAAAAAACAATAGCAGCAACAACAAACGCAAAAAGGACAAGAAACAAATAAACGAACAGCACGATTTTCAGGAAGTCGTTTCCGAACACAGCTGGCATTGCAAAAGATCAAAGGTCCAGCTACTGAATTTAGAAGTTTGCTTCTAGAAGTCCAAAGGTCGTGTATTTATAATTAGTAACCAGTATGCAAGGATCGGTGTCTTCTGTGAGGGTTGCTCGTGTTTGATATGCAAAATACAAAAAAGCACAAACTGCATGAGCACATACTCAGTGAGTGCGTCAAAAGGATCCTACACCTACACTAGTCGAACACCAACATGGCTGCCAACGGCCTGCTCACTACATAACCTTCTAAGGTCAACGTCGCATCCGGAGCAAGCTCCACATATATACAGAGGAATACGGACACTCTCACCTGCGTATTGATGATGTCACCTCGACTGGTGATGAAACGTTACTCGAGACAGTCTAAACAATAGCTTAACGATGTTTGGGATGCGTTTTGCATTTCCAAAGTGTAAAATGCTGCCGCAGAGCTGGGCTGGCCCTGGACCCAACATTATTCTAACAAAATAAACCTTATATGGAATGTGTAATTAGTGTTATCCAATCAGCTAAATCTCACAGGGTTGCCGGATATGGAGTGAAGTTTGTTGCATGTATATAAAGAGAGTTTGGCTTTCGCCAGTTTGAATAACGTGTAGTGTCTGCGTGGCATCCGATTATGCGTCAAAGGTCGAGCGTATAGTGCAACTGTCAGATTCATTCTCTTATACGACTCAGAAAAATGGCCTTTACGGATGGATGACACGTGAATGCTGTCTGTGATTAAGCTTTAATGTATTTATAGTATTGCTCGAATCTGGTGGGAACGTCGCATTCGTGCTGATATTAGACGCACAAGGCGTGGGAACCAAAATACCAGTCTGTGGAGCAAGCGCTGAATCTGAACAGGTTTAGGTGGTTGCGACTTGTTTTGCGCATGCCCACGGATGGATTACCGCGGTGTATATTGTTCTCCGAGGCTGGTGGTTGTTGGATTACGGTCGAGGTGGTCAGCCTGTAACACAGTAAAAAGGTATGAGGGAATTGGCCAAGCAGTACTTATCAGTCTCCCGGTCTGTCTTTCACGAGATCCTCTTAGGGGATGTTTGGAGACATAAGGCGAAATGGCCTGATGGTGTGTTGGCATTTTGATCCTCTCTTCGTTCTCATAATTTCCATTTCAAGTCTTTCCTGATTGTTTTCTCCTGAGTGAATGGTACTGATGCGGAGCACAGAATTGCGAGACGGATGATTGACAGAACCAGATCGTCTATGTTGACTGATTACGCATCAGCGTGATTGAAACACCAGAATAAATTTCCGACCCACAGTGTATCTGTGGATACATCGTTGATGACCTTCCATTGTTGATGAAATAGTTGCCAATTTCCTCATCATTCGTTTGTACAGCCATCATCTCCTATTTGCTCATTGTTTGGCATCTACAGTATCTGTACTGCTAAATCCTTAGGTCGCCAAATAAACTCCAAGCTCAGCTTTCGGTTGCTGAAAACCACCGACCTGAACTGCAGTCAACATAAGTTTTGAAAAGCATTCAGATCGGTCCGGTAGTTCTGTGCTCTGTTTTCGGATGTTTGCCGTTAGCACCATCGAATCGGAAGTCAAATAAATCGAAGTATAAAAGGCAAATAAACAGTAGAGAAGATAGGAATGAAAATTGTGTAGATGAAAACAAATTTCAAATGCAACTACGCCATTGGTCACCGCAGTTAGATATGTGGCCTAATGTTTCCAGCCATCCAGTGCGCGAATCTCGTGGAACACAACCCGGGAGCTTGGATGTTCGAACTTGTCCACACTGTACTATTAAGGCTGCCGTTCGATTGGCTGCACTGAGTTTATGACTGAAATGTCAGCATACTGATTCCACATACAGATACAAATATAAATCATGGTTTGTAGATGTGCGACTGAGTTTTAAATGAATAGAAATGCCTAATCTGTTTATCGTGAATATGCTTTTAGAATTCAGTCGCGACTGAGTCGGTTCGAAAGAGTTTAAGGTAATTCTTCCAGTTTATTCAAACCTCAGCGAGCACACTGGCTCAGATTAGTGTTACATCGGTGAGTGATGACGGGAGAATCTACAGTATCGGTGTAGCAAACAAACCGTCCAGTCTCCTGAAATCCGTTGGCACCTTAACGGTGCAAACTTCATGTTTAGGCATGACCAAGCCAAAATGAATCACAGTACTATCGAGTCCATCTGGGGTGTTCTGTATAGTACCTAGAGATTGGAACGTCATTCTCCATACACTCATAGAGCAATCGTATCCACTAGGTGTGCCCAACCGATTACCCCAGACAATATCAGAGAACATCGAGTCTGTACGCAAAGTGACGTATCCGAATGGGACTGTGACAAATTGTGTGCAGACATGAATGGGAGGAAACGCAGAATTTAAACCTTCGCGTGAGTACGTCTGTATTAGGTAAAACAGTCAAAGGGAGCTGAAATGGCCGTGTCTATAGACAGTCTGCGTCAGTAGACTAACCCAAGTATGATCGTATCGATCGAGATTTGCAAATGGACGACGAATTATCTCACGGTAAAATGATATAACTACACAAAAACCAACGCACATACTACACTCTAAGTGGCACAGTTTGCTGTCTTTTTTCCATCGGAAATGACTTATTCATGAGCGTCATCCTACGCTATATCAACGAGGAATTCTCAAGGAAAGGGGATGGGAGGTTAATCGGTTTCACACGAAGTGAACAGCTCTCTATATACCCTTACCCTACTTCTATTGTGCCAGTACAGCAACTTTAGCAGATCCGCTCACTTTTGAAGCATACCCTTAGGTACAGTGAGTTCGAATAGCACTGTTCGATCAATCGCAGTCCTGAGGTCAAAGAAAACTACAATGTACATGGCGTATTCCATGTACTCGAAGTAAGGTTAACGTCTGACTGATGCAACCGCAACTTGGAAGGGGTGCAATCTGCCATTTACGGAATTTAGTCTGGCGGACTGAAGTAAGCCAATGAAATATTGTCCACTCTAAAACTAATTACGATAGGTGCGAAATGTTGCTCTACTTGGCCGCCACAATATCCTTCACTCAGAGTTGTGACAATCTGTTTTGACAGATGACGACCGAACATATCGTCAATACAAACATCACGTGAAAAGCCTTGGTAGAATTTATCAGGGAATTAAAACCTATTTTAAAAAGTGTGTGAGTATGTGTGTGTCAGGATCACTGACCCGTCCCCTATTCCGTGTTCAAATACCCAACTCTGTCTCTATATTCGTTAAAGAGTCGCTGAATATTCTCCAAGGTACTTTGGTTTTAGAAATCAGCGAACATTCAGTTTCCAATGATGTTGGCTCTCATAAGGGCACTTTTATTCTACTGTATCGATCACTTCTTGCAAAATCCAATGGTCGTGATGAATTAGACCAAAATCACAAGGAGAATTCACTGTCAAGAACATCGCGCGCTTGAAGCGATCCCAGAGTGCATTGGTGCCATTACTTGGATGTTGACTTAGCATGTACGACAACCAATCCTCATAATAGGAACGACAATCTAAATAGCCGTAACTAGTACAAGGCTGACACCCATTGAGATTCTCTTGGGTAGCTTGGTAACTGAGTTGGAAAGTGTACCATTACTACAGCCTATGCATGTGTTCCAGTAGAATCTTTGGTACTGGACAGGACCGAGTCAACAACAGCTTGTACTGATGTAACTAATGCAGGCCAGTTAGCACGTGCAGTTGGATCGACGTGTCGCTGTGCACCACGAGCTCTGGAGAAGGATGCATCTGGCAAATACAGTCGTTGGTCTTCTCAAAAGAGAGCGGCTTGCACATCTAGATCACCTTCTAGTATTATCATGTCACATCTGTCGTCCTTGCTTTTGTTTATTTATTACGTGCACATTAGATTGATGGAAATGGTCTCGATAGGTCAGGTGTGGCAACGAGCTAGGCGACGGTTGGTTACCGTCTATCAACTAAGTGACAGGCGGTGGCTAGATTCGAACCCCTGGCCTCTAATGTGGCACGTAATCGCTCTAATCCACTCGACCAACACTGGACGAGTTTATGATGAAACCAGGCAGAGCTACTGTAACACACAGGGGTAATGCTTTTCCGACTAGGGTAGCACGCGTGTGATCTGCAATAGCACAAAACGAAAAAATCCATCAGCCGAGGCCCAGAAAGTGTATCAACAGGCACCAGCATTTACATTAAACGAACAAGATGGCGGCCTCCAATCTGGCCGTTACACTACAATCATTCGACTTGTGCGCCACGACACTGTTCAAGCATCCATCGTTTTAACTTTCTCTACGGACACCGACTGAACCTCGAAGTCTTGGCGTACACACCGTTTAATTGGATCTACTTTATCAACAACAAAAAATTGGTTCCTATATTTATGCCTAATTCCTATAGCACACTGATCAACATCTGCAGTGTTTTACTCTCTTGAGTTCTGTAAATATCACAATAGATCAGTGGTTACGTGGACCCACCTTTTACTCAAGTAAATAACAAATTGCAAGGCAAGCTTTTTAATCCATCTGCATTAGGATTTTAATAATGGAGGCTTCGAGGTTTGATAATCGAGAAATTCAGAGAAGCTGTGTGTAATCTGATGTCATACTAAAACCGCCCAGATGCCAAATGGGGTAGTTATCACGAGTTAGAAGATCAGGTAAATGGAGATAGTTAGAAGCCGAAGGCAAACAATTAATAACAGTGTAATGTTCGAGCTACAAGGAACAGTATCATTTTGATGACTAAGGCATTTTAATACATGAACTTCACTTGTTACCATGAGTAATCGTATCTTACTGCTTATAATCACTGGTTGCAGTAATGTGGCGGGTTAACTTGACAAAACTGAAAAAGTTGTGATCAAATTGTGTCAAAATCAAGCAGTTCTAGTGAACCGCGTAGAGGTTTGGATTTTTGATTAACAACATCATTTCGTTTTTTAACTCGACAGTATCGGTAACAGTACGGGATATAGGAATACATGGAATAAGTTTGGTAATAAAGACACTGATCGGGAGTCAAAAGACATTGTCGAACAAGCTACCGTCCACATCCATTCTTCTAAATATATACACGGTAAAGATCAACATTCCTGCCCATACGCCACTAATTCAACCAGAGATAAAGCGGCTTCAACACTGAAATAACTAGAAAGCGCGACCGCAGGTCGGGTGTGAGACAACTGGTCCACAGTTTATTGTCAGTTTTGATCATTCACAGTATTACAATCCTAACTGAAATAACTAACTAGTTCATCAGCACCTATCGACAAAACTTGGAGCTACACATTAGCAGTCAACACAAGGTGCACCTATATGTTCGCCGTAACCCCAAGACTGTCGTTCGAAACACAAGGAAGATGAAGTACGAAAGTTTTCGGATTTTTGTTTTTGAGACGAACTGAACTTAAATCCGACGATCATCAGGATGAGTGAACTTAATCTGACCTCAAGTAACTGATTTAAATAAATCTTCCGTTCAAGACTAACCATCGTTTATGCTTCAGTAGGTCATGACGCAAAGTTTCGTTTTCTCACTGTAGCTGAAGACAGCGAGAAATGAAAAGATTGAGGAAGATTTTGCAGTTCAAACCAAGAATGGCTGGAGCGAACCGAGAGTGACAAAAATTGGTGGAGAATTTGTGCGTAAGCATAGGCAAGTGACTATCCTCACGTGTAGTTAGTGAAATGAAGTCTACTGGCAGAGAATACGATTATCGATCACCTGGGAACTCAATGAAAAACCACATTAGATTCCAGACCGTAAGAGGTGATACGTCGGACCCTCTACCAACAAGGCATGTGCATGGAGACTTGAACCCTCAGATTTAATCCGTGTATAACTATGCCCTCGGACCTGATCCTAGTGGTTTATTTCATTTCATCAATGGACTAAAGGGGAGCCAGCTCGAAGCTGACCTTGAATTCATTCTACACTCATGTAATGGCCGGGCTGTAGGCCACCATATTGTTCTCCGACTAATGTAAGTGAAGGTACCTGTTGATAAACCTACTGAGCCTCGGCTCATGGAATTTCTCTTCCTCCTATGCTCTCAAAGACTGAACACTTGCAACCCCCGCCGGAAGATCGCCGGTCTTTGCATGTTACACTCATATAAAAGTTGGCCATTTGTATTCGTAAGGCTTGATTGCATGCAAAAATAGTCAAATAGGTAACTAACTTACTAGCTAACGCACAAATAGTTCAGCCTTTGCAGCAAGATTTTTCCGCATTCAGATGGTTGGTTATTAGGACAACGAGATTCTATGATCCCTGAGGTCTTCTTGAATGCAGTTCATCTGGCCAAAGGCCGATCGTTGCCTGGTACTCAGTAATGGTCTAAGCACCGCCTGAAAAGAACTTAAGATGGCGGAAATTTAAAAAATTGATGTGAAAGGCTCCGAATCTGTAAGCAAAGTTGGAAGATTAGCATCACCCTTTTAATGAGATTTACTCAACAAAGTCAGTTGTGTGGGAGCAGGAGTGTTGAGTTTGGTTTCTCAGTAGGAAGTAATTTAATTGCATCAGGCCGACAAGATGTTTTGAAGAAAGCGATGCAAGGTGCTTCCAAGACCTGGGCAAGGAAAACAAAATTGAAACAAGGGAATGTAAATATGTTCACCAGAGCAAAGTGTACACTATTACTCGAGACATTTACGAATTATTAGACGGCAGAATCACAAATCTTGCAATCGGAACATAGCACGGCTGCTGTTAAAGTTCTTATAAGTATAAAAATTTATTGAATAATTTTCTGGTATCAACTTGATTCCAGTACATTAGAGTGCTTCTGCTCTCCGTCCCTCGGAATGAAAGCCTTTCTCAATAGTCTTTTTACCAGCGAGTCCCAAACGCATACCTTTTGACTTCCTGCTTTTAACATCTCACAAATTATTGGGTTCCCTCTGTGGGCCGTTCACCAGCGTGACCATTGGGCATTTTTCCTTAACCAAAGAGTTTTTTACGAGCGATTTGATAAACTAATACAAAATCCGTGAACGAGAGAGCCCTGGACATAACATGACATCAGCCAGTAAAACCTGCGGAAACCTTCATCCGCTTCTCGCTACTGAGTAAAATAAAAGTAGCAAAAATAAACGACATCATTCTCCCAATACTTAAATCAAGTAAACCAACTCAGAAGATTATTCTGTAGCTTCGTTCAGCTCGGGCTTTTGCTGAGAAGATGGTCGTCATAGGAAACAATAGCCATCTGGGTGATAAAGTGTTTACATCCAAAACTAGGGATGGAGGGAAGCAGCGTCATGTGCTGTTGACAAGGCACAAGCAATTGGATGCCGGTTCACATAGTCTCACGGTTGACTTTTGGTACTCACATTCATCCACTCCGCATTTATACCCAGTTGGGACTCGAAGTAATCAAAGCAATGCAAGCTAACACTGGAAATTTCGTTGAATCACCGAAACAATGATTTGTGCAGATTCACAAGACTCTGTCCTAGGTTACATCTTTATTATTTTCAGGGTTGGTCTTGCGAGTGAGACTGGCTGAAGTCATCTTGGGTCATTGTTTAGAAATAACAGTACCAGTAGTTAAATCATCAAACTCTCCCCCCTTTGCCCGATAAAGGCTTCAGAATGTGGCTATAGATATACAGTGTATTAGGCAAGTTGATACATGCTCCAAGGATTTACTTATTTGCCTATGCCATCCCGTGACTGATTGCGCATGGAAAGTCACAAACTTTCCTGGCATTGGGGCTAGGGAGACCACGGACTCCCCAAGTCGGGGGGCTCGTCCTCGCATTCTTGTCAGCTGAAGAGTGCGACGATCTCTGTGAGAATTATCTCAATTGTGTATTTTTCTCCAATTAAACTTACAGTTTTCTAAATCTATGTGATGGTTTCGTAAATCTGTTTGATAATTTCGCAAATCGATTTTACAAAGGTAAAGTGGGGTAGTCTTCGAACCATCCCTCTTTGACTGGTAGGATTAAACCTCTGTTATTGGAGAATTTAAGACTCTGTGACCCCGGATGTGAATCGCTTCATATCCGGTCTCTTGCCTCACTCGGCAGCTTTTAATTGGCCACTGCTCCCCTGCAAAAATGGCGTACTTTTGTTGTTATATATATATATATATATATATATATATATATATATATATGTATGAAAGATGGCATCGTAAAAAAGGTCGAATTGCAATTTATCATATAAGTCTTCACATAAACCCATATAAAGCGAGAAAACAGTAAGAAGAAAGGCGCACTAACAATCAAAAAACTAGCTAGTGAACGTATAAAGTAAATAGTTGAACCGTTGTTAAACAGAAACCAGTGAAGCCGAGTCAGATGCAAACTAATTGTATCAGCGTTCGGCCTCCCGCAGATTGCCCAAACTACTTTTCAAAACCTATAGTTGCATTTTTCACTTACTGATGGGTCTAGATGATGGAAAATCAGCTAGTATTTTTCGCACCCGAAAATTCAGTTCCGCGAGCTGGAATCGAACTAGCCGCCTTCTCCTTCCCGGGCAAATGCTCTATTGTCTGAGCTTTCGTGGTACCTTCAGTCGGATGTGAATAGTGCAAATGAATGGCCGATTATGTGCAGCAACTGTTCGAACTGGTCATACGGTCATCGAGATGACCTTCAGACTTACCTACCCGGGGTTAGAACGCTTGCTCTACCGCTGGCCACTTTCCCCAATTAGCAGCCTTGAATCGGTCGCGGACCCCTTCCTCAAGTATTCTACTATTATTATTGTCATTATTATTATTATTATTATTATATAATAAAATGAAGGCAAAAAGATAGAAGAACGACCATTGAATTAGCTTCGTTAGTCTCCTTCCTGTGACAGGAAAAGCACACGGTTGAAAGAGATCCTGTCGATGGTTCAGCGGTAGACTGCTCGCCTGTGGCGCGGGCGGCCCGGGTACTTTCTGGAAGACAGTTTGTTCACGGCTGCTGAAGTAGAGTCTCACTGATGGGGCGCTATTCGTCCAAAAATTTTACGTAGCGCAATAGTTGAGATGGAGTACAATCCCCACTCTCTGCGCCGGTCAAAACTTGCTGAAGTGCTTCGTCAGAAGACACTGCTCGCTTTAGGACCGCTACCTTAAGCTTGTTATACGAGACATCAGCTAGTTTAGATTCAAACACGTTAGTTACCTCATAAGCTTTTTAGGTAAGAAGCTGAATGAGGACACAGATGAACATTGTTGCCGTTGAGGGGATTTGATGAAAATTAAAATAAGCCTCAACCTGGATAAACCATACGCGGAGATCCTTAGAACCAAAATGAGGCGGCTCGCTAGCAATGTTGTTTGCACTGTCCTCCAAGTCTGCGTTGTCATCAGATTTCAATATGGGATCCATGAACAAACGATAGAATTGATAATAATGTGAACAGCTACAGAAAACTTACGAACAACCACGTCATCCAGTCAAAATGTTCGAAGTGATTTACGGTAAGCCATAACGAATTTCGGAGTTTTCAATGTGACCGTGAGTATTTTCACACCCTCAAAAGCTTCCACATTTTCGTCATATTTATTGGATATAGTTGAAATGTGATGGTGTGTGGAGTAATTTTGTGTAATCAACGCATTTCTTACCATGACAAACCAGTTTTTGTAACAGGTAAACATGTTTGGACACCTCGAAGGACTGATAAGTTTTCTATTGCTACCCGAAATTGTGATAGCCAAGCACATTTTTGCGATAGCGTAATTCCCATTTCATTTTACAGAAAAATACGAATAGCGAACACGTTCGTTTTCAGTAACGTCATTCTCGCGGCTAATACATTTACATTCACAGGTTAGAACTGCATAAGAGGTAATTGTATTAGCCAAAAGGATAATGTTATCCAAAACGAGTTTGTTCGCTGTTCTTGTTTTTCTGTATGTATGTTGGGTACAAGCGACAGCGAGCCCCTCCACCGTCTTAGATTCTAAACCATAATCTCAGCCTATTGGGAAGTTTTAATGTCAATACACTCCGAATCTCGTTCGGTCCTGACACACAGAATACCATGATTTCCTTCATCGGTTTCCTCTTTAATCCCCCTCTCCCCCCCCCCACCCCCTCCCACCCCTTGCAGCCTTTTACCCGGAGAAACGCCAAACCTCACGATTAACCCGTTGTTGATTGGCTCCGCCCAAACAGTCGGTGGTCCGACAGGGGAAAGTCACTCAGCTATGGTCACAACGCCTAACCGATTCGGTAAATCAACTACACTGCTGTGACCTGGATACCCGGCGGGACCACATTCTGTCCGTTTGTGCATTTATCCCTCGTGTGTTTGCATACTGGCTCACACGGGGACGGGGGTGGGGGTGTCAGATGCCGTCGTAGGTTGGACAATAAGTGGGCGGATGGGACCATTTTCTGCCCCAGGTTTCAAGTTTGAATGAAAAACAACTTGCGGACACTGAACGATGGTTTGCGAAACAAGTGTTATCATTTTATCTGTCTCAAGCCTCGGGATCAACACGAGATGAAAGCTGTAGGAGCAAGAGGCCTTTTCATGGAGGGCAAGTCCGATAAAAATTGTTTTTATTTTAATTCTAAATACTTTCATCGCTGTTTAAGTAGACTTCCTAGGATAAGACTGGTAGTTGTCGGTGGTTCAGACTGCTTACGATTTTACTTTGTTTTGGGTTAATTTTACCCGGGTAAGGGTGGGGGGATGCTAGGAGATATTATGATTTTTCATTTCTTCTTAAACTTTGGTGAGACCACTGAAGTTTCAAAGCCGAAGATTTTTTTTTCATCTTTAAGATTGTTTGTTTAACACTTTCAAAGATGATCTACTTGCTTAGTTCGTACGAACGAATTCTCCAAACTGGTATACTCTAAAACACTTTCAGTATCGAGATCAGTGTTACAGACTGGTTCGGCGGACACTCGAGTAATGTCTTTAAGCTCTACTTCAGTCTTATGAAGGTTCATGAGCTCGTCCTTCTTTACTCAAGTTGGATGCCCCGAAAACATGATTTCTCTGACGAATTATACCAGAAATGAAACACGTGTACACAGCTTTCAAGGTTTTTTTGATGATGAATGTAGCAATCACACTGTAAGCCCAAATATGGGCTATCAGGATCGATGCCCACAACCTTAAATACTGTCAACATTATCCGATACTGTAGAAATAATGTATCAGATCCCAGATCCTTTCGAAGCGTATCGAAAAAACGATGCGCCACGTGATATGTTATAGGGGAGTGTTTATTGTTCGGTAACGCAGCATTATGGGGAAGGCGGTAGTCTACCACCATTCCGATAACGCCGTGTTACCGAACAACAAGCACTCACTTGCTATCTGATACGATTCACTAAAAGTGAATGTTTTAATTTGTGTTCAGTTTGTTCAGCAGCACTGCTAGCGAAAAAAGTGGTCGGGGAATCCATTGCCTTTTAAGGCCATAATTTAGCAAAACGGAGAGCGAGAGAGAAGGCGAAGCACATTATCAAAAGCATACCTTTGATTTATGCTTTAATTCTATACCCGGATATCCATTTTTCATGAGACTAATTTCTTTCGAATGTGATACTAAATTAGTTCAGACGATAATAGATAACAAACAAAATAAGCCGGTTTTGTCATGCAAATTCTGGATAGCTGATTCAGAGAATCATACAGTTTGGCTGTTAGGTATGCCTTTCGTTTCAACTGGTAATGCTCCCGCTCAGTTCGTCTTACTTCGATATGCGGTATCAGTGCGGCGTTCATTATTGCAAGGCATTGAAAACGCTGACCAGTTATTTCGCTTGACCTGTTAGGAAAATGAACCAAATTTGACTAGCAGCTCACTGGAATCTCGCTTCTCAAAATGATCCAGTTATGAAATCGGAGCAATTTTGGGTAGATAGATAGAAAATTATAGACAGGTCACTGTCGCTGCTAAGTACTATGACCCCACTTCAGGATATTTTCCAAACAGTCTATTCTTTTTGAACGGAAGAAGTGGCTCTTTATCACGAGGATTTAACTAAACTGACAATTGTAGTTTGAAATATCAAAGTGCTAACATTTCATCGCTGACATTTTCATTCAACTCCAAAAACAGAGTACTAAATAAGCTCGCTTTGGTGAATACTGTTACCACTACCTAAGTAGCTACCGTTCACATCTTGAGTAGGTTTACGCAGAATTGGTGCTTACGATCTTACTGGGAACACAGTATTAAAAGTGATACGGTCTACTGGCTAATAGTAAAACTACAGTTTGTCAGACTAGCTGATTGGTGGGTCTGTGGATATCATCATCACCATGGGCATGAAGTGAAGACAATCGCATAGATAATTTCTAACCAAAGGACAGGCTAAACAGTTACGGAAATTAGAATTTTTTGCCTCTAGAAATCCGGAGACACTGTGCCAACAAACTTGGAAACCAGTGTCGTAATAAACAGTGAATTAGTTTTGGTTTTAAGCAGGCCCATAAAACCTTGAGAAATTCGTACAACGAATTCATCAGTTTGAGGTTTGTTTGCAACAACCCGTTTGTTTGACTTAGGTGATTCATGGGAGTCGATCACTGTACGAGTGACGGACCTTTGTCATTCATAGTCAGTGAAGGGAGGGTACTATGTTCTCTCTTTCTTTTTCTTCCTTCTCTCGTTTCTTTTATTCTCTGATTTACCTACCCCCCCCCCTTTGTCACATACTAATGGTACGATATTTCAGGTAGGGGGTGGCAGCCAACTGGAAGCCGCCAATTAGGAAGATTGACAGGCGGCGTCAGTGTTCGAACCCGGGACGGATAACAGTCTGACTACAGCCGATATAGTACTGGCGTGAAGTAAACAGTTGACAGCCATTCCGATAAGCCTATTGGGCAAGGCACTTGACTAGAAATAGCCCCCCCCCCGGCTATGCATCTCAGTTGGAGGGCAGTAAATTTGCACCACTGATCATCTCTGACAACTTAATACCTGCACAGTGCTTCTCTGATTTTCCCGATGATGATTTGGTACCACGTAAAGAATTATTTCATTCCTAAAATTGAACAAGAACAACTTGTGAAAACAGTCAAATCTCCAATCCATTCCGTCCCGCAGTGAAAAACTTGCGGAAATTTTTCACCCTTCATCAGCAAATTAAATCCAGTAAACCACTCCAGTGCTGACTCTGATTTGGTGTACACGAGACCGGAAAGTCAAACCGAAAATGTGCGATTCACGTGAGCGGACTGGTACTCTGCAGTTTGTTTCACGTTATTGCTGCAAAATGCGGCACCCAGTCGAACATGGCTTTTAAGAGTTGATCACCGTTACAAACCCGTCAAACAATCACATCAGCTCAGTGATGAACGAAGTGTTATTGGTGAGAGACAAGTGATACAATTTGAGTAATGTACAATAAAACACGTGATTTATGTTCTAATAGTGCAGTGCCCGTTTATAACTAGGAAAGTTAATCAAGCCTCAGTTTTGTTCAGCACAAGCTGCTCCCGAAGACTCAGCGTGATACATACGTTAAAAGTCGTGGGCCGCTTTTGGACTGAAACTCACGAAGAACACTTTAAGTGAGTTTGAATAACTCGGAAGACTCACAAAACCCTCCATGCCGCTTTCTATCTTGGCTAGTTGTGAGCGTGAGTTATTTTTGGGCTCAGAACAGACGAAATTTTTATGCGTAAGAACAATCATCGCAACCCATTCATAACCTATGCAATGGATTTGGAAAGGTTGATATTTCAAAGAATAACCTAGACAGTGTCAACGAACATGAGGTAGTGAACAAAAAGTGAGAAGAGTTTACCTGAAAAATGACCAAGATGCTTGAAGTTCAAGGTCTTTGGTGGGTTATAGATAAGTGTGTTTTGGCAGAATAGCTGTCAGTTTCACAGATTTTGGAACAAAGTCTGCTGACCTTATCTCTTTTAAATGTCCAAGATGCACTGTGTGTACTGATCAGATGGCCCGGAAAGAGGGAGGTTTCTTGAAAGATATGAAAAGGGACAGCACAGTGAAAGGATAGAAATCCAAAACATTTCTGATTTGGGTGAATGCTGAATACTATGATTCGTTGTGTTTAGAGTCGGCCAAAGTTTCCAGTAACTTGGTTAGGCCATTGGTAACCATTACTGCTTTCGCCAGTTTGAACCGCACAACCGGCTCTGTTGCAGTCAGGCTCACTGTGTGTCACCACTCGAAATTGCAGAATAAATTTGCTGATTCGGAATACTTAAATGCGCTCGAGGTGTGAGTGTCCGCTGGAATAAGGTAAAATGGTCAGCTGATGGATTCTGGTGTCCTTGGTAAGAACAGTTGCGTATTATTCTTAAAACACCGGAAAGTGAACAAACAACAAATGACTGGAAATTTTCACTATTCAACTAACCAACAAGACTTCAATATTTCATTTGTCGAGGTCACCTTGTATTTCCCTCTGGTTGAAAATCGCTTTGTTAAAGCTCGTCTCGTGACTGCCATCATGGCATCTATTTCAGGGTAATGAAAAAGACAAACAAAACTTGCAGTCTGCAACAGATTTTGAGATAAAAATTATGTTGGCACCTGAGAAAGCGTTGGCTGCATACTTCAATTTTAAGTAGCTTTTCGTTGGGTAGAACCAATCTATCAGTGTTTCCGTCCAAAAAGCTTATCGGCGGAAAGAATAGATGGACTAAGATAAAAGTTTCTGAAAAAAAGTAAAAGGATGGATGACAAATTGTCCATCCTTACAGACTGCGACCTAAGAAGTGTGCCCGTAGGTTCAGTCCATTCACATAGATCAAATGAAGTTTTATTTTATATTCCCCTCTTGTTGATCGAATATGCTGTATGTGATTATATATACATACTGCTTATTATTATATATGTGATGTAATATATGGGTTTTCTACTTCTTTTTTGTGAAAGGGCCCACTAACATGCCTGAGTTAACTAATTTTCTCTAATTTCTCCAATAAAGAATTTGAACTTTTTTCGATAAATTCAATGTTACCATGGTTACCATCATGCCCTGTGATCGCATGGCTCGGTCAAACCAAATCTCTTCAGTTTTCCTGTAACTGACCCAATTAATGGAAAAAACTGCTCACATGTCTGCTGCAAAACTAAACTTGAAAACTTCCGTGGCCGAATACAGAGTCCAGGTAACAACAAATGTTATGAACTCCAAACAAAAGGGAATACAGCTAGAGAGAATGGGGTGGAACGCGGTGCTAATTGAAAATCAGCCGGGAGGTCTGACATATTGTACCAATATGCGTACTTGTGGAACATTGGCCAGATGTGAATGCATATCAAATGCACGGGAAGCTGATGTATCGGGGTCTTCACGATAACGGAGATCTTTCTTGTAACTTGAACGCATCATTCAGCCACATGTCTGAATTTATAGCGTGCATGTGCTTACCTTTATAGAACATTGAAATAGCGGAGATATATGGCTCACATAATTCGGAGGCAACGAAAATGTTATTTCGTTGTCCTTCTCATTCACACAGATGTATATGGACAATTCGCACCTGTTTGCATGCGAACGTTCACACACACACACACACACACACACACACACACACATACATACATACACACATCCGTCCATCTGTACGTACATGCATACAAACACACATACAAGAAGGAGCAGATTAAAGTTGCCTAAACAACACGGAGTTCATATGGTAGCACTAACTTACGCGATAAATGCACATTTCCTTCCCATACATTCCACCCTTATAGTTCTTCTCCGTCCGGCCAAACTCCTCACACGGCAAACATTTGGTCAATCTGTTCTGCTGACCATGTGGTGATTTGTAGTCTGAGTAAGGATTCTCCGTGTCTCACGTGTATGCACCAGGTATCCGTTAAAGACCCTGGTAACTACTTGGTTTCCAAGTTCGGGGTAGAACTTGTTCGTATTCGATTAAACTATTTGTCAATTGCGTGCTGGAAGACAATGACCTCATTGTTGACACTTGTTGACTTTTATTTAGTAGAAGCCACAGTTGTCTATATATAGAGCAAATAAAAAAGTGAAGCTTGTAGAAACGTATACGTAATGTTAATCTATCCTAATTAGTGATCTTACTGTCAATTGAATTGTGTTACACTTGTCTCGTTGGACTGGGATTTTAGTAATCGATCATTATGTGCATATTTCCCTTTTGGCTTTAGAACTCCGTGAGAACTGGGGGTTTGAATGCTAACCGTTCACGAAACAATCTTCATCCAAACCAGGTTACGGTCGCAGAATAAGACTCGAATCACTTCACAAAACCACTGAGAATAGAGAGGGGCAAAAGCCGGTTTTGTATAGGCTTTATTGTAGCTTTAACTTGCTTGCTTCTGGCGTATCATAACTGTTGTATCCGGTTTGAACTGTCCTATCTACTACTCGGATAGCTGGAGGAAATCGCCCTAATGTATGGGCGTACGTCTGTTGACATTCAATCATGTGTCAGTCCCTGCACTGTTTGCTGACAGATCAATCTCGCCACATAGATCAATGGGCCTCAGTTAGAGTGAAGTGAATGTGCGCTAGTGCATGCACGTTACCCAGCTCAGTGACATGGCTTACTCACTTTCCGACTTGCTTACTATTTGCTTACCGGGTATGGCTGGTTTTTACGTCTGCTTTCAGAGAACTAAATGTGGTATGATTACTACGTATTCTAATACTAGCTACGAACACTACATTTGTCCGACCGACGGAGCACCGGATGACAGATTATTTATTTTCCTATGAATAGCTTTCAAACTGGCCGGAAGCTGCTCCACATTCGTTTCAAACGATAACATTTAGAAATATAATTAAGTGGTGAAAAGGTGAACACCGGTAAAAACGGTGTGCTCGCCGCAGTACCAAACCACTCTTCTAAAAGAATAGCTTTTTTTTCGGTAGCCCAAGGTCGAATACGAGAATCTTCCCTTTTCAGTCATTGCACAGTAAATAAAAATAAACAGTGATGCCACATAAAGCATATTAGGTCCCGGCTCAAGCTTGTAACAATTTAGCTGGCTTTATATAACAAGTGACCTAAAGTGTAAGTCCTTTTTCAAATTCGCCTTATTCGATGCGGCTGTTACGGGGTTGTTGCCCTAAACTACGTTGAGGCACGGAATATTTACCCATCGAAAACCTGAGACAGGTGCAGTACGGAGTGGCTCCTAGTTGTGACACTGGTTTGGGACGGTCGAGCGGATAAAAGCTACCTGACTGCCTAAACTGGTTTAAGATCCCACCTAAAGAAACTTTTTTCTGAGTGACTAACCAAATGGTTTTTTTGGGAAGATAGGGGAAGAAATCTGGAGATCACATCCTTTAGAAGTCGGTAACTCGGACGTTGGTTAATACGCCCACCAGAAGCTTCATCTACTGGCAAGAAGCTCTCCTCACCTATTTATGTTCTACGAAAGGAAAATCCACTTTATCCTCTGGATTTAGTATGGCTATTCTAGGTTTGCTTATTCAATGAGTCTCTTGTTTGACAACACTTCCCCAATCTGTGATAACGGGGTAAGGCGCTTGATAGCGTCTTTCTCTGCCCCAAAATAGGCATGTTGCGTGGACAGACTGCGCATTTTCTGCCTCGCAGTCCAGTAACGAAATAGGGGAGCTATCCGCTGGGCGAATTTGTACCGCCGTCTAGATAGGAACCAGGTCGATGAAAACTAACAAATATGAATTCCGTTTCCTCTTGCCAGCTGAGTTCTAACTATAGCAATGTGGTTTGGACAATCCGCACAGCTGAATGTGAAAAACGCTGGTGAGAATGCTCACTCCCTGAATGGATTTTAAATCCTGAAATGCAGTGGTCAAACGGTCAAATCCGTGAACTTCCGTCTTCTCCGACCCGAGTTCGAATCCTCAAGCCGTCAACGACCATCTTTCCCAACTAGCAACCTTAGACTGGCCGTGACCTGCTTTCCGAAATCTAGTAGCATAGTTACATAATAAAAAGAAAGTAAGCAGAAGAATGGAAGAGCTGCCGTTTATGCAGAAGAAATGTATTTTAGAAATACATGATAATCTCTATTCAACGGCTGTTCATTTGCAGTCATATTTCTAACAACTCTACTTGGTTTGAAAAGTTAATTCGACAAGGTTTAGTGACGATAGACGCGTCTAAACAAACACTTTTGTCTGGACCGTCCATTCCCCTTCCGTTTGAGAACAAAGTAGTCGGTATTTTTCGGGGTCGATGAAAGTGTTTTCAGTGTTTTAAAACAAAGCTATGTAGTGTTAGTAAAGGGCCAAATGGCATACGCTCGGTGTGAATGTGTACTAAATTTGGACAAAGAAGTTTAGCTCGCCGTATTGAGGGACTGCATTAAACTGATTCAGTCCAGGTCCCATGCTCCCTGTCCTAAATTTATCTCGTATTAACCAAACTATCTGCTAGCCTTTCATGCACTATCACCACTAAATTTCATGCCGAACATACCCTTGGCTTTCTTAACCGCGTAACAATTGTTGTTCAGTCATATTGCGTCACGCAGTTCTTTTCAGTCTTGTCCCTATGACAAGTGTCGATTGACCATAGTTCTCATGAATCTAACTGTTGTTCTTATCTGTTCGAGTTTATCGTTTACGTAACCTCTCTCATAGTTGCCTGGATTACATGACGAAGCACCAACGTTTGAAGGCAATTATTCTTTCCCCCTCCCCCCAGTCTGCCTTATCCGTGTGAACGACTGGATTGGCCATCTCTCTCTCTCTCTCTCTCTCTCTCTCTCTCTCTGATCTCGCTATTTCTCATAACCATGTTATTCCGTTTGTTCTTCACCCGCGCTTGTGTGTGTGTGTTCCCTCGAATCAGTAATTCTCTTCTGTTCGTTGATTGGTCAAAATGTTCCCATAAAAAAGGACCTACCTTGTCAGCCACTTGACTCGTTCCTGCATTGCTGTCTCGAACGTTTCCTGTCTAGTGTTGCTTGGGCGTCTTGAAGCCTTTCTTGACTGTATTGATTCTGCGGTCCGTTTGTCCACTATTTGAGGTATGTTATTCTTATTGTTTGACAATCTGTCCTCTAGTACACGTAGCAAGGCGAGCCGGTGTTCTCTCTCTTGGGACTTGGGGTTCGTTTATCTGCGAGTCACTCAATTGCTGGACAAAAGTCCTGTATACTCTGATCTTAAGAACCGCTTTTTCGGAGTGCTGTAGGCAGTGGTCAAACGGTTATCACTGTGAACTTCGAACAATAACGATCTGGGTTCGATTCCCACCACGCCGTTCACTTTCCTACTTTCCAGCCCTTCATTGGCTGCAGCCCCCTTCCTGAAATGTCGCAGATTGTTGTATAATAAGTAAATAAGGATTAAAAAAGTATTTTTATAGTATTTCGACGCACATATACGTGATCAGATATTCCTTTGAGTTAGGCTTTTAGGAGAACGGTTGTTATGAACAACAGCGGAAAAAAGACGACTCGGTTAGAAAAAAATTCCTTGATACAGCAATTCTCGAACTGAAGTCTGGAAAATTAAAAAGCAGTGACCGGGACTCCAAGATTTTAGTTCGCACTATCAACTGTTTGATTGTCGTAGGTCAGTTCTTTGTTGTACTCCAACCACGAAGTTTAAAGAGATGGTGCATTCACCACTATCCTCCCTATCCCCTTGGATACGACATTCCGCTGTTACAGTTATGTTGCATCCAACTATTCACCAGTGTATGTAATCATCATTTTGTGCGGTGTTGTTTGTATTCCAACTCTCTCTCGTTCAGGCAGAACTCTGGCTATTTTGTGGTTTTTTACATTCTGGTAATTTTCGGTCTCGCCGACTCAGCGGGGCCAATCCACTGGGCCTTCTACAATTCGAACGGGCCAAACAAAATGGTGTGAATGGGCTCGATATCACAGATGTGTCCATCCAGTGTTCGGAATCTATGGTAGTTATCGCTATTTGGCGGCAGGGCGGCGACACAGCTGCCATTTCGCCCCCATTTGTTGCTTGATTGTTCCTTGTGCGTTTTGGATGACCGGTCGGGGATAATGTTCAGCACACACAAACACACTATAGTATGCGCGTAGTCAGAAGGTGGTCCAAAGGAACGGAACAACCGACAGGCAAGCAAGCAAGCAAGCACATTTCTAATATTTCCCCGAGCATGCATTTCCATTATCCGTCATCGCCCCTCTTTTGGTGGACCAAATGGGCATGATTTAATGAGGCAAGTAACCGTGTCGGTAGTGTGTGTGTGTGTGTGTGTATTTGGTTCCGTCGAGAAGCTGTGTATACTTTGTTTCTGTCCTGTTTGGTTCAGCATGTTCTTTCGTAACTCAGAAATTTACTGCATTCGCTCGGACCACGTATCACCTGCCACACATACGCATACACGGCAGATCCCGAAGCGCTTTTTACACTTACTGTCCCAATTAGCACACGAAGAACGAGCCCCTTTCGAAGATGTGCATGGTTAATGTGTTGGACCTAATTTGGTCCAGCAGTAAATAAATACGCACCAGATTGACGGACGACAGAGATAATCGTTCGCTCACTTTGCGTGAATGTGTATGCGTGTGTGTGTGTGTGTGTGTGTGTGTGTGTGTGTGTGTGTTTGTTTGTGCAAACTGAAACGAGATATTTTACAAAATCGACGCAACCGTCCGAAGTTCGGATGCACTCGGATTGGGAATCAATGACTGGCTAACTGATCATCCAGGTTCGGTGTTTCGTACATCGGCCACAACTCATAATTAGGAGCACAGACCGGACTGGAATTGGTGGCATTTCAATCCGACAGGGCCGTAGACAGTCGTTTGTCAACTGCGGTTTGCTATGATAAAACGATGTTCGTTTTCTTGCCCTGTAAGTTCGCGAATAAATAAGTGAAATTTCAGTGTCAATATCCCTTGGTTTGCCGGAAGAAATAGAGATGCTGTTTAATTCGTCAGTGAGCACTGACGATGTCACCTTGACCGGTGACGAAACAGCTGCAACCCAAAAGCCAATTTCAGCTATCGGAAGTCGCTGAAAATCACCTATCTGAGATACTATGAACACCAATTTTCAAAACTACATGGAGTTCCATAGCGCTGGTTGGTTTTTTAGTCAAAGATGAGTGGGTTCTTAACATAGAGGTAGAGGACTATTTATGTCGTTTTCAGTTTTTCCAGGAGCATCCCTTCAACATAATATATTTTTTCCGGTGAATCATCAGGGTATAACCGGGAAAATATCTTAACCGATCGTAGCTTACTAGTGCGAGTTCCACTTGAATCTCCGGATCGGATCACGGTATAATTTAATGGGTACTGAATAACGCAAGTCGCGATGTTGCAAATAAACCAAGAATATTACCGTTTCCTTTTGAATTTTCACGGGGGATCAAATAGTTGTTTGTTTTTCTACATGGTTTGACTACAGAAAATTGAACGTTCTCTTTGGCCACATGTATATTCAGCGTTCAGTATGTCAGTTTAAACAGCTCACTTAGATACCGAGATCCAACATGTTCCTCATCCGGTGTAAGGCAGCTGCAAGTTCAGTTTTACTGAGTGCAGGGGCTAGATGAAATGTCCCTCTTGAATGTTCTCGTGAGAAGAACGCTACAAAGGTTTGATGTAATATTCTCGCGCGACATCTCATCTACTGTTAGTCAGTCGTGAAAACCACGGTATGAGTGACAGCACTATATATATATATATATATATATATATATATATATATATATATATATATATATATATATATATATACCCCTCTCTATCTGTGTCGTAAGTGGTCAGCAGACAATATAATATTATATGTACATCAGCTTTGGTGTAGTTGCACAATGCTTTTCTGTCAAAAAATACCGTCAAAATAAAGTGGCAGAGCAAAATAGGATTTTATTTCGTACAGAATGACCTGCACATTTGTTAGCACAGGCTAGAAACGGAACAACGGAATTCCTATACAAAGGCACTCGGCAAGGAAGCAGTTTAAGCTCAGACCGGGTAGACGTGTAGGACAGATGAGGTGTAAGATCAAAATGCAGTGAGTGCCAAGAAAGGATTTTATGAGCCAACCCAATGGATGCTATTACGTGGCTAGTATACAGCTTCAAGACTAGATCAGAATCAAGCCTAATGATGCCTAAGCCTCCGCGAAGAGTGATAAAATTCTTTTTTGGTAATCCTGGGAAAATGACAGGGGAACAAAGGAGAATGATAAGTAATACGCACTGCCCTATAAAAATGGAAATAACAGACGGCGAAGCCATAAATAGGGCATGATCTCAAATCTTGCTTGAAGTAGCCTCATCATTACTACTATTTCATATCATGCCTATATTTGTAAATCTGTTGAACGATGTCATTCTGAATGTCACCCATTTTCATGTTTTGCTTCCCCGTTTTATTTATGATATATGAATTACGTAGCACTTCAGGAAGTTGTTCGCTGCCACTTAGAGACAACCGGAAGGAAAAATGCCCGTCGACAGTAGTGATCTACAGAACACTCTGATGTGTGCTGCTTTTCGATCTCTATAAATCCTTTCTCGTCCTTGGCTCCTTTTCTACAAACCGTGCTTTCTGTGAATATTCTACTTTCTCTTGTGGTAGAGTCAGTCCACTAAACTTCAGAGTTGACTCAATTTACTGTATGTCAACTTGATGACAGACCTAAAACAAGGATTGATAACAGGTGTCATCGTAACTAAAAGTCACATACTACAGGAGGGGAATATTTAACCAAATGGGCGAACTTACGTAGTAACGAAATTCAGCCCCGTTAGACATTCGTTATCCACTAACAAGCCTCAAAATAAATTACCACAAACCGGCTATTCAGGCGGCTGAAAACAATGAAATAAAAGGATGTTTACGAAAACTATTTTTTACTGTACCTTGCGAACAGTCCGTGATTTGCTCCTGTCAAACTACAGAGTGGAAATCGAGATCATTCGGTCGAGTGGAACAGACATTTGCTAAATTCACGTTGCGGACGACAGCTTCTATCGGCCCCATCCTTCTCAAGTGCCTCGAGAACAGCACATTGGGTTCGGTCCACCAGACACACTCGTGCATACATGCATGCATACATACACGCATACAGACGCATATACAGGTCGACTCCACCTAGTTAACGTGAACACAACGAATCTGTGTTGCTACTGAAACAGTCAATTCGTGGATGAACCAGGTGTCAGCTCATCAGCCACCTGGCTTCAGAGGCGGCACTTGAAGGGTAATCCCATGAGACAGTGCCGCGTTAACTACAGTTCGTTTAATTCACACTGGGTGGATGGTTCGACCGGGAACCTCGGAACTAGCCCATTTTGGATTTCCACAATAAGGTGCGGACGGAAGAGGGGGATGAGTTAAAGGATAATGACTGAATGAACAAATTCGATGGAATGACTGAGGAGTAGGTTTGGTTGGCGATTGTGTGGGTATTTTCCTTCTGTTGATCACCACCTGTGTGGTCGGACCATTGCCACAGTTTTGATGCCAACAGAGGTCTGCGAACTATCGGAGGTTGTTTGTAGGGGAGTTTGTGTGTGTGTGTGTGTGTGTGTGTGTGTGTATAGTGGTCATCCTGTCATCAGACGGTGTTATAATCAGTGATAGCAGACCCACACGATTACACGGTATCGATATGCTTGAGTGAGAAGAAATGAACTTTTACCAATCATGGAATCTGTGTGTGTGTGTGTGTGTGTGTGTGTGTGCGTGTGTGTGTGCGGTGCACCCACCAACCCACAGGGGCCGGTTTCTATCTATGTCAATGGAAAAACGGGTGTTAATTAGTTTTCCGTCAAAGCAAATTGATGAATCGGTGTAAAAGCGATAGAATCAGACAGACAGAGATTACTACAAACTCGAGATGGCGACATCTCCCATGATTAGTTAGCTATTAGAATTCGTTGTGGTTTTCCACCGGACCGTTAATCTAGGGACTCGAGGAAAGTGGTTTCAAACTATTCTTTTTCCTGTTTTTTTTGCAGTTTATTTAATGAAGGATACAAAATGTTGGGCCGTTGATCCATAAGACAGGGATCTGCTGGATCATTTTGTAATTGTTGTTAGAGGATTTTTAGATCCATAATATCTTGATCGAATAGCAGTAAATTTTTTCACGCAAACTTTTCTACCAATATAAAAATCCGCAATTTGGGAATATTTCCTCTTCTCCTACAAATTCGTGAGAAATATTGTGAGGTTGTTCTTCCACTCCACCCCACCCCCACCCCCACCAGAAAAATGAGAAGCGAAAAACCCAGAAATAAAGTTCGGTTTGAAAGCTGATAGAAATACGACATTTGCATTTTTATCATCCAGTATACACGATTGTAGTCCCGTAATTGAGTGACTCGCAGACAACCGAGCCCCGATTCCCGGGGTAAAGAATACAAGTTTGCTTTACCACGTGTACTGTGGGACAAATCATCTAACAATAACCGTAACGTATCTCAAATTGTGGGTAAGCCAACCGCAGAATAAGGACACTCAAGAAAAGATACGGAAAGTCCAAGCAACAATAGACAGTAAACCCTCAAGAAGGCGATACAGGCGCGAGTCAAGTGGCTCACGAAGAAAGTCAGTATTTATGGGAAGCACTCTGACCAGTCAATGGCCAGAAGAGAAGTAATTGCCTGAGGGAACACACACACACACACTCAAACGCGGAGAAGAACAAACGGAATAGTAATGTATTTTAGAAGAAAAATGACATGACAATGATGGAATGGTCAAAGTCCAGTCATTCATAAAGACAAGGCCAAGAGAGGAGTAACTACAAGTACCCCGGGCAATCATAATGTCACAGCAGCATAGGTCGTAGATACCACTGGGCCAGTGGACATAGGTACGAAAAGGTGGGTAGAAAGGTTATGTAAGAAATAAAATCTGTTACGAATCAGAGTTCGATACGAATAGACGGGGCCTACAAATGGAACCCAAACAGATACCGGTTAGGGTCAATCAGCAGTTGTTATGGAAACAAGACTAGTGGCTGTGCAACGCAGTGGGGTGGACAAACAAATATCACGGGTGCATGGAGGCGAGGGGTGGTGGTCTGCGTGGAAACTAGTACTCAAATTGCATGGATAACAAACGAACTGTTTGGTAAATAGAAGGTAGAATTGTGATAGGTAGCATGGGATCTGGATTAGATCAGTCTAACGGCGTTTCTTGATATGGCGAGCTGACTTTTCGTGTCAAATATGAACACATCTTTACACCCAGGTTATTCTTCCAGCTATCGAGAAGTCAACCAATGATAGGGAATGGCATTAATTAGTAGTATGGTACTTTCTAGACAACTTCCTGTGAGCATCGCCCCCTGTGTCATCCTTCCGGAAAAAATGCACAGTCATTAGTTTCCGTTGATTTCCACAATGGAACCGGCCGACTGAACGAAGTGCCAAAGCAGTTTAACCCAAAGGTGATTGCCTCAATTATTCTGTGCATTCTGTACATACTAACTTTCAGAAGATGGTGCAAAATATTGCTTAGAAATAGATCTACTTGCATGTCTTGCTCCGAATAAAACCAACTTAAACGAAAAACCGAATTTCATTTTCGCGATTATTTTCCGATGAAATTTTATACCTCAATTTAGATTTGCTTTATAATCTGATATAGAATACGACAAAACTTGTTTTTTCTTCTTCTTGCATCTCAAACCGATGTGACAGACTACAGACCATGAGTCACAAAATATGACCCGATCCTCTCAGTTCCAAAATGCAGAACAACAGTAACACTTTTAAACACATTTTCCCCCATATTTGATACATATTTCCTAAGCAAGCTACCCTAAATAGCTAATGATTATCATTGTTTAACTTGCTCTCTAGCAAATCAGTGCCTATTTCTACAATGTTTGCCACATCTTCGTCACAGAACGCCTCTCGAGTGTTGTTTTGTGGTCACTGAGGGATAGTTCACCACAGTGCATTGCAAAATGATCGGCCAGCTGGAAAATTCGTCCAAATTATAAACTTGTCTACATGGAAAGCAATTAGACTACTGGACGCAAGATTTTGCTACAAGGCACCACGCGATGATTGCCCAGCATGGATCCTTCGACGTGTATAAGGTGGGGCGAGTATCCGTTTTACTTGACGGTGAATTTGGTGGGGAGGGCTATATAATTAGACGGACTGGAAAACAGACAATAATTTCTAGTCAGCCACTGGTGCAAATGGTTCGCTCCGCGGGGACCAACGCATCATGTGGACGACTGACCGACCGACTCATTTCGGATGTCTGTATTTTCCATTCCCATAACTTTCTCCCTTTTCTCGTCTTGGTGATTTGACCGGGGTTTCTTTCCCTCGGGTGACTACACCAGAAAACTGAAAGGAACGGAATTCGGGCTTGGCTACCGTGGCGTGAATATTAGTGGGTATAGGGTGAGGATGTTGTTTTTGTATCCCACCCACATCTATTACTCAAATTTCGTCAATAACACGAGTAGCGAGGCGGGTTCCAAGTGTACAGCAGCTGTCGTGTGCACCAGCGTACGCGTGCATATGACTTCTATTCACTGACTGTCCCAAGGAAACCATGCAATTTTGGGAGAGAGGGATGGTGGGATGCACGAGTAACTAAAGCAGGAGACAATCGGGATATGCTTCTGAGGCACACGATTGTAAGGTTAATTGTTTCAGTCACACCAAATTATGCACAATAAAGGGTAACATTTTCCCCCCGGGACAAGCATGAAAATGGCCACTCTGGGGGGTAGACTTAGTGATGTTTTCCTGTTGTCGCGGTAACCACAGTTCTAAGGGGAACAAATATTGATACCCATGGAAATTCTGAAGCCATGATGTGGACTTCCAACGAATGTGCATCTTGAAACGATCATGAAATTCGTCTGATAGTACTTGGAAGTTCTGGCTACTTCTCACCGATTTCGTCCCAGAAGAGAACGGGTTGTTATTTCTCATTCGCTTCATTAAAAACCAATTAACGGCTAGAAGGACTATCATCCTGTATCAGCCTAAAAACCATATTCCAATAATTCTTTATCTAGTATTCCAATCTACCATAGCAAATACCCGTATTTAGTTTAGACTAAAATCTATGTGCACGATTTGACGACCCAGCAATATTCTGCCTTGTATGGCACAGGAATAGGGATTTTCCCAGAAGAATTGATCAAATTATGAAACACTACACCCAAGTAGAATTAGCTGGCCAATTTTCGTTGTCAGTTACCCTGCTAACTTATACGAAAGCAGTGAAAATTTTTACGCCCCATTTATTTTGTATTTATCATCCTCCACGGACTGGTAGTGACAAGATTATACTCACGGTCTTTTCTCACTTGTATTCGGAATTCAAACAGCTGGGCAAATAAAGTACCCACGGGAATGGTCACCAATAATGCAGGGTGTAACGTCATATTGAAAAGGAACGATAATTAACATTTTGTCGATGAAGTAACAATACGATCTTTCGGAGTAGCATAGACAGAACTGTGAATTTTATACAATGAGTTTCAAACATTGGATTGAGCAGTACACTTTGGTTTATGGAGGAAGTATTCTACTGTCGATGTGTGCTTGAAGTCAGCGTTAGAATAGTGAAAAATAAGTGGGAACACACTGGGCGAAACTCAATATCCGTTCTGCTCTGCGGATGAAATTCATTCAGCCAGTTAACTATTGTGTAGGTTGTACCACGGCATTACCGATCATATCATCATCTATAAAAAGTACACTTTTTAATTCTTTTTTACTCATTACACAACAATGTGCAAAAAATTTCAAGAAGGCTTTTGCGGTCAATGAAGGACTGCCAGATGGGAAATCGACCGGCCGTGGCGGGAACCAAACCCTGATAGTTATTCGTTCAAAGTGTACAATGATAACCTTTTAACCACTGCTTCCTACAGGTGTCAGCACTCTACCCACAAAAAACTGCCTCCGTTCCCGTTAAGAGTGTTCGGATTCGCCGACTTCCAAACCCGGTATGTCGAGAAAAACTACGAGGTGCTTACTATTAAGCAGCCAGCCAGTCTTGTAAGGGTTTTATTGTCATCGACTTGGGACCCTCCTATTTTATCATTTTTGAATTAGGATTTCAGTTTTACAAAAACCATGGCCGAGTTATTAATGGAGTTGCCATAATTACAAGTCTCTGAAATACTGCACCCTGGTTTTGTGAACTTCTTCAGGAATTATCATTGGAGTAAACGTATGCACCTCCTGTTTATGACAGTATCAAGAATACATTCATCCATCCATCAAATGACTCTCCAATTAAATTCATTCTAGATGATGTGCACGTAACCCCGTTCTCTACAGAGGAAGTAATTAAACTTCTTCTTACTTCTAAAATAACCTCAGGTATTGGTCCTGATGGCCTGTTGTCATCACTTTTGCTGGTGGTGGTGCTGTTGCTCTTACCGATATATTTATTTCTCTCTTAAACAAATCTTTGTGCTCATTTTGTACTGCTGACAGCTGTAGACCAGTTACCATTGTTCTTATACCCAAACCTTGTAATTCTGTTGTCATGGCTTTCGTTCCATTACTCCAACGTCATCTAGTCTTAAACTTACAGGGCTAGTCATACTAAAACGTTTGAACTCTTCTCTAAAATCACTTAATAGCCCATTACAGTTGCCTATAAGCCGAACAAGTCCACTGTGGATGCTATCACTTTCTTAGTTCACCATATAACCAAATCCATGGATGGATCAGCGAGGTCCGAGATGCCCTTTTCTAGACTACTCATCCACTTTTGTTTCGATTCCGCGGTCTCTTCTTCTCCGTGAGCTGGAATCTTTCGGCTGTCCTACACCTTCATCAGCATGGTTGTCTTATCATTTTACCAACAGAACTCAGTGCATGCGACTAGTTGTTAGAACATTCAAACACTTGGTGAACAATTCATAAGCGCTTCGGGGAGCACTACCTTCTCCCTATTTATTTTGCACCGACATTAGTGATCTTTTATCCATTTCTCATGCACATTTCTTTAAATATGTCGATGATGTGGCTCTTTGTCAAGCTGTTTCTGCAACCCAGATCTTTAATCAATTTTCCAATAATCTGTCCCATATTTATGATTTCCCTGTTCTATCCGGTTAAACTTTAAACTTCTCCAAACGCTTTGAATGCATATTTGTCTTTTCTCGATCGGCTTATCCTTCCGATTCATCTGTCATCTCCACAGAACCACTAGCTAGATTGGGTTCTATCAAATACGTACGAATCACTTTCGATGTAAATTACACTTTTCGTTTATCAACGTGTTTTTCCTGTTCTACTATACCATTCCCCTGTTATTTTTGCTGGCCTACTGAAGAATTATTTTAAAATCCTTTGCCGAAGTCTATCTATTATCATTTGGGTATCTTTCATACCTTTAAATGAACTATCTGCTAAGCTGTGCGAACTACATCTGGCTGCATATGAAAAGTTCGCTCACAAAATCCTTGCAGTCAGCTTTCACCCTTTATACAGTGATCTATCCAAGGGTAACTCTCTTTCTCTCTCTCTCTCTCTCTCTCTCTCTCTCTCGCTTCTACACGTTCCTCTTTCCGATCCATACCCTCTCGCAATAACACAGACAAATCCTTTCTGTCCTTTATATGAGCCGAATCATCACAAACCGGGGCACGAGTATAGGCCTAATTTCTTGGCAAATATGACATGTAATCGTTCTCTTTTTCATCCCATTGACTCGGTGAGGTGCCAAGTGTGAATCTTTTTGACAGAAACGTGGACGCCTGTCTAGGCAAAAGTTTGATCAGATAAAAATACAAATACAAATGTCTTCCACTAGGTGTGACAGAAATAGGAAGCTGAAGTCCATTTCTATTTCTCATGAAGCTCTTTAAAGTTTATTGGGTTTTGTTGAACTATAGCTTTATAGATTTTTGGTCAAAATCGTTTCAAAATGTCATTCATCCTACCGCATAAAGATCAACCCCCTTCACAACTTTCTGATTGTTGGATATATCGTACATGTGACAACGAAATATTTTACTGCTTTTTTCTCTGCACATAGCAGTTCAGGTTCACGTCTGAATTGATTACTAAGGATGAATTGACATGATTTTTTGAAATTGGGTTTCTATGGGAGTACCAACCTCAAGTGCAAAAAGGCAAACGATTTACTGCACTTATAGCCAACCCCTTTTATTGTTTCTAGAAACAATCAGAATTTCAGAAAACGAATTAGTATTTAGTTGGGTTCGCCTGCTTTGACAGATGGTTTGATTTACAACTTATGTTTCACTACATCGCAATCTGTTTTAACTCACCGACACGGAAATGATTGTTACGGTCTTGACGGTTCCTCCTCACCTAGGTAAACAGTTGAACACCTTGATGGTCGGTAAGTATTCCTATCACAGTTTATGTCTTGTGTCTGGATTTGACGTACATTCTAAGACGAATAAAAATGGCAAATTACGAGTCAAACTATTGGTCAGTTGATGAACCTCCATAGCATATACGTTTGAGAAGCTACCATTATAATGATCATGGGCCTAGTGTGAGGTTGTGAAGGTCTCCCTTGCTATAAGTCACTAGAGTGAATTGTTCGAATGGCTAAGATAAATGCCATCAACAGATATGTTACGTAATTTGAGCTCACTCAACTCTGAACGTACGTTAAGGTTGTGGAAGTGACCTTGAAATTTGATCACTCACATTTGTCACAAGACTTATCGAATCCTTGAATAGGTTAATTTCATGCACATACACCAGCAGGCGTACTCGTACACAGAGTCATTCCTCAGCTAGTTAAAACTTAATCCTTTTACGTGCACTTGAAGCACAATCAGACAATGAAAGTCTGCGGATGAAAAACTAGTCAAGGGAACTATCTCCATCATTACAGCATACAATTCGTTTTATCAAGCAAAAAACGATTCAGAAACCGGTCGATATTTCTTAACCTTATTTTGACAGCTAGGATTTTAGGATGATCATAATCGGGTGGCCGTTTTAACCAAAGGGGTTCAGAGATTTCTATCTGGTTTTTCATTATGTACCCCCGACATCTCTCTTCGGAACATGGCTTATTTTTATAATGTTATCGGTTGCTTACTCACGAATGAGTCAGAACCTTTTCAATACGTGACCGGGTGTGATCAAGTGGCTATCACCATGGATGGTAGACCTTGATGTCTCGAATTCCAGTATCGTCACGGCCGGTCACTTCATCGTTCGGCAGGCTTTGATTGGCTGCAGCCCCTAATCGGAAATATTATACATTTTTGTATAATGAACGAAAAAGAAGTAAAATACCTTTATTATTATCTCTTATCGTCCGCACCACTTAAACCCGTTTTATTTCGTAGGAAATAGTGAAGATTGGTAAAGGGAAGAAGTTGTTTTCTTGTCTCGTCCCGGCGAAACGTTGTTCGATAGAGATTAAGAGGGATAAGATATTCTTAATGATGAGATCTCCGAAATTCGGAAATTTTGCGTTCCATCCAGAGTATAAGGGAACCGGGAATTTTCACCTCTTGGCTTTGTGAACATCTTTTGGTTATCACAGCGTTGTTTGTCGTTTTCAGACTATGGTATTGAATTTAATAACCATAGTGATCAGTGACAGAAAAGACAGCTCTTAATTTCTATACGGGAATAAGAACTTTCTGCTCGATACCGAAGATTTGCTAACGAATCATTCGCAATTAATATGCAAGGTGTTAAAGGTCATACTCAAATCCTCCCAATAAAATTGCCCTAGTAACCATCCTCTGAGGTTTGTTTAAAGTACCGTTTCACCTGGGCCCTTACTGTACCTCTTGGGACTTCATTGCTCTGTTGCTGACATGCTTTACACGTACAAAGTCAGTGTGGCTTAGGAGCTATATCATACAAAGTCACCCCGGCTAAACCTGGCGAATAACGTGTAACTAATTTTTGCTTACAGGGTTCCAAATGCAACTGGTGCTCGATAAATGTGCTCAAATGTTTGTTTCTATCTATTTAGATGGAATATTTGTAGTGTTTCTACGCAATTGCATAGGCGAGTGATGAAAAGTTGACACCGTATGAAGAAACACTATTTATGGAAAAGAATCTTCTGACTAGTGAGGAGAGAAACTCATTGATAGTCGGACGTCTGTTTTTAGAAATATTCGGGAAATACTTTCACTGAAGCCACAAGTGTGGCTTCACATTTTTAGTCGGACAGTTTCTGAACTAGTTGCCCAATTCCAGGTGATCGCAAGTCAACAGTCCTTTTTGCGTCCAAGAAAGTTAACCGAAATACTTGCGCACACACTTACAATTAATTCTGCTGATCGGATCTGCAGGTGGAATGGGTACTTTCAAAATTTAACTGACCACGGTTGCACCACCCCCAAATTCGGCCGATTGCTTGGCTAACTGATCAGCTGATCAAATTAATTTCCTTGTCTTCAATAAAAAGGGGAAGAAATTAGGTCTTCCATAGAGTGACTAACCGTATCCACCCTGCATCAGCCCTCCACGTGACTGGGTACTCGGCAATCTAAGTGGCGGCACTTTTGTTCACAAATAACGCCAATAGTCAACGCGTTTGTGCTTGGGCCCGGTTGGGACACATTGTGTACACCGCCACACCGCAACGGTAGCGGATGAAAAGAATTAACGAATGGAGAGAGAGAGAGAGAGAACAGATCTGAGGGAACAAGAAAGAACAGAGCGCGGGGCAACAGACAACACGTTCGAGCAACCTTGTTCCTACTGCGGTCTTCCAGATGTCCGAGCCGAATGGCTCAAGTAAAACACCTGGTGGTTCATTCTGAAAGTTAGCTCCTTCGATGATGTAGGAATTTTCTGTTCGCGGATTGTTGGTCGAATAGAACGAAAGACCAAGACATACGACCACTTTTGTGAAATACAATCAAGATCCAAGCAACTGTACGAGGGTGGAGTCATTTAGGAGGAACAAGGTAAGACAGAAAGGAATAAATAGCAAACAATAAATCAGAAGCCAGTTGACTGATTACGCCGCTCTTCGCTAAAAAATATTCATCATTTTTAGGGCCTCGTTCTTTGTCACAAGGGAATCTAACCAGTACTGCATACTTCTACGTTTCCGTTATGGTTTCGACATATCTGTTTTCATTTCGACGGCATCAGCGGGTGTCTTTCATTTGTAGACTTGTTTTCTCGGTGGTTTTCATCACACAAGTTAATTAGTTGGTCAGTGTTCTTTTCCATGAAGTGAAAGTGTACTAATGATTAGGGTCATGTTCAAATCTTCTTGTCGAATGGGTTTTTGTCCGAACCCAAGCTGAGAAGTTGTAATACACGCGGTTTTGGAGAAACTAATTTCCTTGATTGCACTGTGCAAAGATTCAGCGCGAAATCTTCTAAACCTGACATCAGACATGCCATTTTTACACGGTCCCACGACCTTGGCCATGAATCATATACTGAAAAAGTTCTCTTTGAACACTGTGACTAGAAATCAGTTAGAATTGAACAAACGGGCACGAATAACATAAGCGTCGATTCGTATGAACCATGGCAACTTCATGTAAAACTCAGGAGAACTAATCCATGATGTCGAAGTTCATATTCCTCAGTTCACATTTATAGCCATTTTGTTGCAAACAGAAGTCACGTTTTTCTAGTTTGTCACACGCCGAAAGTTCTTTACATAAAAAGGTAACGGCCAGTACTTCTAGTCTAATGGGTTTCCTTTCACATTTTTACGATTATGGTCAAGTAAGATAAGTTGTCAGCCAATTCCCTGTACTACTGTGATAGAGAGTGAGTACTACTCACTGAATAAGTAATTAGATAGTTGCTCAAAATCAATTGTGGACCATTATAAAGCGACAATGGACGCGATTACGTAACATGAACAGAGAGCAATAAGTAGTAGCGTGATACTTTCCTCCGACCGGATAAAGACTGCCTTCAGTTAGACAGGCAAATAAGCAGAGTTGTTATGGTTGGTTGATTTTGGTTGTGCTCGGCACAACTGCTCCGTTGCCGCAGTGGTAATCAGCTCGATCGCCTGCCGGTAAACTGTGGTGGTACTCACCCTTATGATAAACTGGTCGTCCGAAACTATCCGAACATAAGCAACACAGGATTAGTCTCAAAAGCAATGGAAATGCTTTCAGCCAGGGGCATTGTTTCATTAGGAATTTTGTACTGTCCGGCAAAATGTTAATTCATATTGCTTTTCTGTACGTTCATCGAACAAGTTCTACACTCAGTTGTCCTTTCGTTAAATCGGCTGACGAAACGATTGCACCTCATAATTCACAAATAACTGTGTAGTCTACGTTACGATAAACTATCCCCTTTCGTTATGATTTGTCAATGAATATTTTGGTCATATTTAAGTTAGCTGTTCAACCCGGTCACTGCTTTCCAAACTCCAAAAGCAACCCTCGTATGGATGATGTTAGGATATGCATGAACTACGCACAAAAGGAAAAGGAAAGAGTTGCTATCGAAATGGATGTAACTGTTCAGCTATTTATGCTAAAAGCTTATAGGAGATGTTCGATTGGCGACTTGGGAAAGTGTCTTCTGTCGGGTCCGGAAGAGCAATACGAATAAAATCCCCTCCATCAAATAAATAGAGAAGACTCGTATTGGTAGACAGACTATATATCGTGGCACTGAAATAGTGCAGATATGAGAAGTACGTGGAAAACAAACGGGGACAATGGCGAAGCGCAAATTGGAAAGCGCTTATATAATCGGCGAAAACCGGAAGTATGTCAAAGGTGAGGTCGACGGAAACCTAGCGAAGGTCCGCACGGTAAAATGTACGCAGCCGAACAAAAACAGTGCAGTCGAAATAAAGCGTCAGAGAACATCGTAGGGAAAATAAACACAAAATGATGCCTGGAAAATGTTCATTTTCTCATAACGATCAAGGTCATTAGGAACTTTTCACCGCATGTCATGAACACTGAACATCGATTTGCACAAAATGTGGTCCTGTGTGGTCTAAGGTATAAAGAAAACGATTACAGACAATTGCATTGTATCGTATTGTCTCTACCAGCTTCAGCATAGGGGCATAATGCTTTAACGAAAAAGGACGGAATATCGTCTCTGAGGAACTGCTCCGAAATGAGAATTGTGGTAGGTAATGCTTGCTCGTTTTCTAAAAAACTAGGTAACTTGGAAATTATATTTCACACAATTATTCAGTCTTCAATCTGGCACTTTTAGAACAATTCAGAGATCATCTGTGACGACCTGATATCGAATTCCGTTCAGGCGAATCAAAGACCGCATCCGGTGAACAGGTCGATAGACCTGTAAATTTAGAAGAGGCTGACCTCACACACTCCCGGACACGTGAATCTGAAATGAAAAACCAACTGAAGTTTCCGATTGAGAACTACACCAAAGAAGACTGTTCACCGACCTGGCATCAGGCATCCAAAACACGCATGCTGTCCACAGAAGCAGGTAAATATGTTCCCATGGAAACTGTACCCTTTACAAGGGCCCTGATTATTTAGGCAACTTTTTATAGTAGCTAACAGCAACCAAAGTGTGCAAAGTAACAAGAAAGGCAGAAATCAAATAAATAGCGATCCTCTTTTTTCACTAGTGGTACTCATTATTATGGGACAAATTATTATTCAGTGCGTCAAATAAGATCACGAAGTCTTTAGAACACTGCGAGATTCTTCATTAGGTTTCGCGATAACCACCAGAGTGGTGAAAACAGAAAATGACAAGCGGGAGTTTGAGTCCTTTCACTGGAACAGTTTCTGGGTTATGTCACCACCGACTGGTATATCTTTTCCCGTAGTCAGCACCCGGTCTTTCCCCTTCTCTATTCGTCAAATATAAGATTCCTCAGTAAATATCTATTGGGCCAAAAGTTGTGATTCATGTGTCTTGTTGGCAGTCATTTCCAATTAGTTGACACTAAGACCTATCAGGCAGAAAATTGGAAGTACGGTCGGGATGTTATGGCCACCAAGTACTTAACTAGCAGCTCACAATAACGTTGAAAATTGATGGTATCCTAAATTTTATCCCAAACTGTTGCAAATAGACTTTACGAAACAATGTTTTCTGAGATTTTCAATTGAGACGACTTTCGGGATAGAGTATTATGCCTTCTTGCGTGCCTTTTCCCATAGCACTCAAAAGAGGTGCATTTTTGTTGATTGACTATCAGTTAGATTTCACACATGCACAAACCTTAGGTCATTCTATCAACCCCGCTCTCAGAAGTACCGTACTCGAGTTTCGTTCCTGTCAGAGCTCATCAGCGATGCACATCCTCCGCCTTGTTCAGGGCCTGAACCCTGGCCTTTTCACCTCGAAGGCGTGTGTGTTAACACTGCGACACCCAGCACCCGTCTCAATGATCCCTGAAGTCTTATTGGGGCGATACAATAAAATCTCCTAAATCTACTATCTGCCTCTGGATATTTCCGATTTGAAATAGGAGGTCAAAGCCAATCTTCAAGTTAATGAGAAAAATAAATGCAGATACCATCTCCGATTTGCTTTGTCGACGCTTTCTTGGTTCTCATTTTCCCAAGAAAAACAGGCGTAGCTCCTTGACTGTTAAAGGTCTATTTAACCACGCACTTTCTGTGACGTGACCGTACAATGGCCAGTGCAGTTTCACGATCAGTAGTATTGCGTGCTTCATTGAAAGTCTCCCCCCGGACAGCTTCAGTTTGACCATTCGACCATGACCCAGGGTTGTTTTTAGCTCATTGAACCCGGAAATTCAGTTTGACATAGTGACGTTTCAGTTGCAGCGGGTCAGATAACCTCCAAACAAGAAGTTTATCACACTTCGGAATTTAACTAACGGCTGGGTTTTTTTTACCTTCCACGTCATATGGCGCAGTACAAGGGCAAATTTAAATAGGACCACAAACACTTTTGCAAAGGGGAAAATGACTTTAATTTTTCAACATGAACACGACCAGTTGAAAGTCTTAGTTAAAGCATCTGCAGTTTTCTCAACCTTCCATGGCCTGTAACTGTCCTGTTAGTGGAATAACAAAAACATAGGACTGTGCAGTAGGATTTTTTTAATCATAATATATCAACCTTTCACGCTCAATTAATTCACAACCTTAAGCGATTCATATGTATCTTCCACTAACATAATATTGAGAATGGACCACTGCCGTAGCATTTTTTCATTTTGGGGACTATTCATTATCACTAAATATGTCCAACTATACCTTTGACTTACTTATTTCGCTTAGACTGTCAAAATGTGGGGAGTGTAAATAACACCAAGTCACTCAGTTCCCATGGATCCTTGGTTGAATCTGACCCGGGGAAAACTGAGTCATTTGGACATCGTTCAACCATCGCATCGTCGAATTCGTTCTGCTCCGAGACAAGAACATTTTCCGACCGTACAGGTCTCGCAAGCCTTGTAGAAGAATGGGACAGACAGTTTGATCCTGCCTCAAAGCAACCACAACTACCTAAATCCCAAGTGAATCGCATTTACTGCAAAGATTCCGGACTAGACAACCCCAGAGGATTGAGAAGAAACCCGACAGACTTCTGGTGGACCACTGCTCATCAAGAATCGTGTCTAGAATCCGGTGGGGATGAGCCCTTAGACCTGTCTTTGAAAAGATGTTCAATGCACTCCAGGTATGATTTACCTCCCTAAGGAGTTGTCTTTTACATGCAAACAGAAGACCTGAAATGTTGAGGCAAAGTTAATTATTCGCTTTAAAGTTCATGTGATGTAGTTTCGCTTAAGCAATAAGTAACATTTCAATGATAATGTCAGAATGACTTGGAAATTTGTCTGCGGGTACGTATCTCTGGAAGGAGGAAGTTTCATCGTCGTTCATAGAGACGTACAAGTGAGATTTCATGTCAAGTTTTACTGACTTAAAACAATGCTTCATTTTCACATATAAATGGTTTTGAGATTGACAAAACCAACAGAAAATTCAACGGAAAGATTTAGGATCTCATCGGTGAAAAAACCAAGTTTGACCCACTCGTTCACACTTTTAATATAACAGTTTCAGAACGACATTAGATGGTTTATAAGACATCATATACTGAGGAGATTTTCCCTGCACACTGGCCCATGAGTACAGTGGAATGGATATACCGTTAGTCTCAAAGGCCAGCTAAACCAAACAGGATAACTTGCAATCATGACCGCGGAATAAAGCCAAGAACCGGAAGAAATTTGAATAGATCGGGCTTAGGAGCTCCTTTGTTTATTTCACTCTTTTGTATACTTCTTTTCAATTACGAAGTATTGGTACATTATTTCAGGAGGGTGGCCGCAGCCAGAGGTTGCCTTTTGGGTGAAGAGTCTGGCCGCAGCAACAGAAGTATTCCAACCGGAGACTGAAGGGCATAAAGTCCACCGTCACCACCTTTTTGCCACCACCAGTGATAGTAAATTACTGTCTAAAACCAATATGATAGGCTTGGACGGGGTTCGAACCCTGTACCTTGGAGCTGAAAGAGTCCTGCCGTATTAGACTATCGCCTGTGAAAGAGAGGGAATAAAGCCCTCTTTCATTGGCATCCCGAACTGAAGAAATCCATATGATGCCTAAGAATTCTGTAGACGGTAACGCATACTGATTACCTGTTGCGACGGTCTGTGCACTTCATTTCTTTTGTACACAGGCATCTAGGTTCACGGAATGTTTGAATTTCCTGAGGTTATATAATGTTACCATTCACAACTTTACGCCGTGGATTTTACCGCTAAGGTCACGTTTACTGGTCTTCTCTATATTCATTTCATGGACAGTCCACTTTCTTAATTAAAGTAAAGCTTTTGTTTTTGAGCTTTTAAAGAACAATAGATTTATGTCTAGAGATTTGTGCTGATGCAGTCCAGATTTGCCAGATTGTTTTTCCCACCTTTACCGCCAAAGATGACAACTTTATTGTTTACCTAGCGCAAAACCCAGCGGTTCACCGAATCAACCTCCGGTTTATGGAATGAACAGTGAGGTGGGTGTTTGGAAAGGTTTCCCGGCTGGTACTTCTGTGGTTAACGAATCGGACTACATGAATATCTGGAGAAGTTTGTGTTTTCAGCAGTTCCGGACTGTAGTCCGTGATAACCGGCCCTCAGAATTTGGTAGTCCCTCAACCCTAATGCAACAAATTCATCATCATTATCACCATCATCAGGCAGCCACACGTACGAGTCAATCTATCAGTCAGGAAAAACCAATTGCTAAAGAATTCCCAGCTTCATATTTATATAAACTTGGTCGAATGCGTCGACTGATGAACTATTACTCCGCGACAATGAACAAACCGATTGCACGTCAGACTACGGAAACAGGAGCATCAGTAACACAAAATGTGGGTGAATTAGTAGACTCCAAGCCATCCCGACGCCCGTACACAGAAGCTGAACTGGCCGCTGCGGTACGTGCAATCTGTTTCGATCGTCTCGGGACCCGCCGTGCGGCCAGTGTATACGGAATTCCTCGATCTACTCTACGTAACAAGATTTGCAAACTCAATGAGCTGAAAAAGCGTGAAGAGGAAAGACTTGGAGGCAAATCAATTGTGATGGCTGACTTTTTGCACAGTCTGATCCGAGCACAGAACAATGAAACAGAGATGTCAAACTGCAGGTGGCCAGAACGGGCAATTCAGCTTGGCCAGATTAAAACTACCCCACGAGCAACAGTAGATGATCCCGAACGCCTGTTCAGAACAGCCACCCACGTGGCCTCAATCTTTCAAGTAGGTTACGGAGACATTTGTCCAATTGTATGAACACTGCACACAGAAAAAAGCACATCACTTTGCTTTCTCGTGTTTCTCTTAGTCTTTTTAATTATGTTCCATCCACTTCTAAGCAGATTTAAAACAAACGTAAGAAATATATAAAACGGTTCACCATTCAGTATCAATGCTCAGCTAGCCAGTGGAAATCATGGACGCACTGTACAACTGCCTTATTAAACATTTCTGAGCAGGACATATCCACCTGGCCCCAACCGGGACTCGGAACCTGGGTGACGGATTTTGAGTTGCCGCTTCACTATTCAGCCGGGTTATCAACGATTTTCTTCGTACGAACACTATAGGATACAGTACCCTTCAGTCCGTTACCAACTTTTCTCCTACTACAGTATATTCCGCAGTTTAGGATTCAAGCACCGTAGTTATAAAGCCCTGCGCCACAGTTTAACAACCTTGCAAGTCTCTTAAAATACAGAAAATACTGTAGTCACGTCTATCAAATAAAAGTATTTTCATTTGGGGCGAGCATTCGGTACCAGATTTTCAAATTAGTCGAACAGTTGCAGAAATTGGACCATTTCATTTTTCTGCTGCAAAGTGGAACTCAAAGATGAGCTGAGGTTTATGCGACTAAATTGTCATGAAATGTTCTGAAGTGAAAACCCCACTTCTGTTTCATCCATTTCAACGTAGGAAAAACCTATGATTACCGTACGGTTTTTTCAATCAATTCTTCCATGGATTATCATCAGCTTCCCTGATCACTTTGGTGCTTCCAGTAGAAAACCGGTCTATCGGAATTGTAGTTCCATAAGTCTGTATCAACCTGAGGTACACTCCGGTCTGGCACTGCATGTTTTCACCTGCCCCCATACGACATACAAATTCTCTGTGTCCTTATCGTTTGCAACCTAATCCAAGTATTTCCAACGTGAGATTCGGTGACGTACCGAACAGCTTCACCGATACTTTCATCTACGAAGCGTACAATTATGAAGGTAAAAGCCTGGCTAACGTTTGCTAATTAACGTGGGTGATAACCATCCGGATTGCGAAATTTGCAGTGCATTGAACATATCACTTTTTTTTATTCTTCTTTCTTCCTTACTGCGGCTGCCTCCCTGAAGAGGATGAGCGACCTTCATGACGACATGATCATGAAGTTTCATGGGTCTTCGGTACAAGAGACTTCCCCAGCGCTACTAGGTCTCTTTTTCGTGGGCACACCTGTAGCCTTTGCACAGCGAAGTACGGGCTGCAAGGCAGCAGCTTGCTGATACATGGTTACCGGTGGTTTCCTAAGATCTCGTCCTCCTTTCGATCGTATTGAATCCAACCTAGGGTTCTATGCACTCCTAACATTACAACAGATTCCCATCGCAGCCTTTAGGTTTTACAACGAGTCTCGTCCGCCCATTCAGAAATAACTGTCCTAACATGCCGTAAACGGTCTCACCGAGGTTTTTGAACGTCAGTTACCCTCATCCTGACTTGACCCACCTGTCGAGTGGTTTTGCCGGGGTGTGGCCGCTGATTCATGCTTCAGCTTCGTGGAGCCACAGAGGAGAGTTGAATACCACAAAGTGAAGAATAACCACAAAAATCTACGAGAAAAGCTTGAAGCGAAAATCTTCAGCTGTTTTCAGTAGCTTCTACTCCGTGTAGATTGACAACATCCATACCGATTACACGAAATTCACCTTGGAGTTTGATCGGCGGTGGTCAAGCATCATCTTCATGGTGAGCTTTTGATGCTTCTCTCCCAGGTACGAAACACAGCGCCACCAACAGTTACTTCCTCAGTTGACAGCCCTTTAGTGGCCGTACACTTTTTACCGAAATACAGTTATACAGTTATACAATAAAAGATAGTACATAATGACACAATACCATCAATGATAGAATCCCAACCTCATTATCTGCACTCATAACGTTAGGGAAATAAAATATCCTCGTCACTGAAAAATGATTTCGGTTCCTCGTAAATGAAAATGACTCTAGTGCAGAACAGGTGTAATGTCGAATGGTTTTGTTGATTTTGTTTATTTCTGATAAAATTTTACTCCGCGGGAAACGGAAAACTGATTGCGCGCAAAGAAGGGAAACGCGTGTACCTTACTGATTTGCAAGTGAAATGACTCTACGGGTAAGTAATTGATACTGTATGGAATGTTACGTCTTGAACAATTCGAATCTTTTTTTACTAAAACTAATCAAGCTCCGAGGGTCTGCAGGTTGCTTATAATCTGTTCGCTTCACTTCGACCCCTCTTGAAGAGACGTTTCTCATAGCAGTCGATTGCTATGCGCAGACAACGAGTTTTTCAATTCGGAGGTTGATAACGGAAGGGTAGTGCTGACCCGAAACAATCCGCTGAGATCCGGTCGTGATATCTCAGTAGTGGTGTGGGTGACTCATACTCATGCAGCCCAGGTTCGAGTCCCGGTTAGGGTCCGGGGATAGTGCACCACTGATGATTCCTAACAAGCCTAATGAAACAGCTGTCCACAGTGCCTCAATGGTTTGCAGTGGCTTGTTGAGCTGTGATACTAAATGGAGAATAATTTTCAGAATTGTGAAAATACCTGTCGATCATACAGTTCTAGATAGTTCTGTCGATGAACTGTTTGACATTATTTCAGGCAGTAATAATACTTGACACCCGGAATTTTCAGTTTAGTTCCGGCCTTCTCAGAAGTTAATCCTTCATTAGTTGATTGCAAAAGACTGGGGCAAATCCCATCTTGTCATTTTGAAAATTTGATAGTGTTTTCATAAGACTGGATCTCAATAACTCGTTTTTTGCTCACGGCACTTGTTTTACAACGAAAATTTTACAAAAATATTCTACGTCGTATTCGAAATCGAATGCACATACAAAAACAGGCAGAACAGCCTTATCGTAAGTGTCGATCTGTATTGTGGACACATCTGACTAAAATCAGTACAGACAAGCAGTAATCAATAGGAAACAAGGTCAACGATGACATGGTCTAATTAGGACGTAACAACCACTGAGGGTGAAAGTCACGTGATGTGCAATGTCCGGTTCTCCGAAGGTACAGAGAATGAATAATGATCGACTTATCCGTCGTGAAAAAACCTATTGTCCCTCACCCCTCCTCTTCCCAAGATGCGCTATAGCCGTATCTGTAGGATGGCATATTCATTGGTCTGAACGTCGCTTTTGTGGTTCTGGTGTAACTCCGCAGTAAGCAGGCGAAGGTTCGTTTTCCTGTTGTCCACTGCTTGTAAACAACCTCCGGATACTTGCCATTACGTCCATCTGCCATTTGACACGGGCCTGACCCCAGAGCACGGTCAGTTTCTGGAAGCTCTTATAGCTTTGGCTGACTTTTTGTTTTAGTGTTTTTAAGACGGACCAAGGTCCCCTGCCGGATGAGTGCAGCTGACTTCGTGTAACTAGCGTGATATTGAAGCCAACGATCAAGTTGGTTTGGGTTGTTGATCTGCGCGAATGAATGTGCAGCCTTCAGCTTTATCCGAATAGGACGTCCAAACATGAGTTCTGCTGGCATCTTTTTTGTGGCCCAATGGTATGTCGTTCGATATTTAAATAAGCTTTCTAGAACAGCATTCTCCCAATTTTTGTCGAAAACCAGATAACCTGAGTAGCTTCGTTCAACCATCATCATACCATACCGTTTGCCGCTGAATTGTATGGTGCTGTTCGAGAATGACGTATTGCTCTAATTTCCAGATACGTTTCGAACTCTTGGCTTGTGAACCGAGTGCCCTTGTCAATAACTATTTCGTCCGGCAGTTCAGATCGAGAAAACACCTGTCGTAACATTTAATGATACTCGCCGTCATTACCTCATCACACAAATGTACCTCAGGCCATTCAAAGAAGAAACAAGTAGCTATTTATGGTTTTTTGAATGGGAGGAGGACCAAACTAAATAGACCCACGATATCAATAGCAATTTTTGACAAGGGTTTCATGGCATAGACCATGAGCTGTATTGATGAATCAACTGGTTTTGAGCTCTCATTCGACAGCTGGCATGGTTCAAGGTCACAGAAGAAGTTTTCTAAACACTTTGACATCCCATGCCACCCGAACCACAATTCAGCCTCTTGTTTGGTATGAATCATACCGAGATGACCGTCGTGGGCATAGAACATAATTTTCGGAACGATACTTTGAGGGCCACGAAGTTCGTTCCACACACGCGGCATCCATCGACCTGTAACAGCTTGTGGCTCAAGGCAAGACTGGCGAATGGAACAAGTCATTTTACTCTGACAAGTCAGTTGAGGGTTTCGTCCGCAGCAGTAGTCTTTTGAAATTCCTCCCCTGTGACTGAGGGGAATTCCCTAACTACCAATTTACATTTAGTTTCTACCTTATCGGACGGAATAAAGGGATTTTACCAACCCACGTTAACTAGGTTAAATACCAGGATGATATTAAGTCCAATAATTCTCACATTAGCTTCAGACATAGCAAGTGATTTCTATTTGTTACATAGAGAACCAAGTGTGATGTGAGTGGCATAAGATGATTTGTCATGCCATACGAATGAAACACCTTACCACTCGTGAGTATCAAAAGCGTTGTGCACCCATTTCGCTTTACCTGGCAGAAATCAGCTGTATGGGACCCACTAATTTTCTGTTGCGCAAGCTCGCAAACGCCCAGTTAAGCTTTAAGAGAGCACAATCTGGCTTATGAGATACCAGTAATAATGCGTGATAGAAAACCCACCACTGACTGCATTCGACTTCTTGATTCCCACTTCCACAGAAAATGATGATTGTGATGTATCGGATTTACAGTTTTTCTTTCTATCACTCACTCCAAGAAGCAGTATTTAAAACTTAATATCAATCTTTCTTCCCTGTTTCAGGTAAACTGTCGCAAAAGTTACGGAAACCGAAACCTGAACGAAATGCGCTACGCTTTTGGTTCTCGAGGTCCATCCAGACTTCCGGTTGGTCGGACTGGACGAATCAGCGTAGACAGCAAGAAACAGGCTGATCTTCATCGTGTGCTAAAATTGAACTCAGGTGAGCTTTTGGACTAAGGTTGACAGAAGACTTTACAATTTGGGCCTACAAGTGTTTGTTAAAATGTGTGCTAAATAACGGGACTTGATACTTCATACCAATAGAGACAGTAATACCAGGCACCTGGCAGAAGTTTGTCTTCAGAAAACTCTGTCATTCATTTCGGTATTGTAAATGACGTTTATCTGTTTGCCACAGGCATGTCCCAGCTGGGTTAACTGATGATATCAAATCAAGAGAGAGAGAGAGAGAAACCACGAGCTTCTAATCTTTTTGCGAGAAAACACGTAAGGATACTTTTTTAATTCAAAGCCTTAGACCAAACAAGGGACTAATATGAATTGCGGCTTGAAAGGTTAGAAAAACAGTGAACCGGAAAAAAACTGTAAAATCTGTAGACCTCTTTGGGATCTGAAACCACAAATTGGACTCCACCCACGCGCTAAACCCGTATACACCTTACCCACTGAGTATAGTTCATATTGAAAACGTACAAAGCCCCAGAGGCAATTTTGTCATTCAGATGACAAGGCACACGTGCCAGTGAAGCGTAGTTGCAGTGCCATATGTGGGTTCGAATCCTAACAAGGTGGACGACGTTTACCATCTTGGTAAATTCATCAGGCAGTAAACAGACAACAGGGATTGACTGAAGCAAGGGATCGTAAGAGGATTTTTGACTGTGATAGACAGCATCGACCGGGAGATTATAGAAAATTTTCGTTGTATGAAAAACAATTCCCAGGGGGATTATCGGATAGTTTGAAATCTGGGTGATTCATTTTTTATCGTAATGAATGATTCCCCGTAAATTTTGTCCTTGGTCGAAAGACGAATATCTCTAGATTTTCTCTGATTCTCCCGTTATTTGTGCCCATTGTTCGTGCAATCTTTTCTTTTTTGCGGTCGACCTGTGCTGGGTTTACTTCCGGTGAAAGGGACGAAGTATCTTGGGTATAATATTTTGCTCCTTGAGTGTAAGGAATTTCTAGATAATGGAAAAACTTATAAATTTCCAGCTCTCATCGAAGAAAAATATTGCTGTCGTTATCGTGACCTAGAGACAAATAATCGGAATTCTGAACTTTGTAATCTTCTGGTTCTTAAGTGTGTACTGTTATATTTCGTTTGGTTCACACTGTTTAGGCATCGTTGACACCGATGCCTGTCAGTATCCTGTATCAGATCTCTATGCTACACGTTTTGTGTCTAGTTACTAGGGCAATAATTTTAGGCCTAGTACAATCATTGGATCTGAGGGAGGACATAAGTCGCGACATGTAAGCATTTCGTTTAGTATTGACAACCGCGGAGATAAAACATGTCAGTGTACATACATGGTACAGTAGGAGGGTAAATCATAAAAAACAATAAAATCAGATTTGAACAATTTTTATGGGTTGGAAGCAGTCCATGCAAACTGATCGTTGACTGAAGAGAACGAAACACATCTTGACCAGTCGGTCATCGGCTGGTGAAATCAGACCACGCAAGCCTCTTTGAACACCTCAAGGTTTCTGCAGCCCAAGTATCACAGCGAACCGCTAACTAGTCTGAAACAGATCGAACTGGCACGGATTTTTAAAGATTCCAGGTCAGGTAGCGCACCCAGAAGAGGCAAGCTTTTGGCAAGCCTTGTAAGGAAGCCTTAGCAGTTAACTTCGGAGACCAAATGCGTAGAACTGAACCAACTGACCACAGTAGGTCACTCAGCTTCAGTTAACTGACCACTGTACCGCTCCGGTGCTGTGGTTTACTTGTCCCAGCGACGAACGACTTTCAAGATTTAACGTGGCACTAACGAGTTTTTCTTGAACATAACTGAATTTGGTTGTCAAAAAAAAGACTGCACTAGATTCATCGACTACGTAGTATCGTAGTAAGTGGCTTTGACATAATTGGGGAAGTAGGTAAAATTTCTCTGTCAATGTTAATCTGTACTGAGGTTCCTATTGGGCGACCGGCGAACCCAGCTGCCCATTAAAGTTCATTGATTGGTTCAAATCGGACTGTCTCTCTGTGCGGTTGCTAGATCGCCCCACCTCTGAACGTCGGTAGAGTGGTGTACAATCGAGGGCCGAGCAAAATACAACTTATTGCAGGAAAAGCTGATGCATTTGGGGTGCTCCGTAAAACGCGAACATATCGTGCTAAACAAACTGAAGGAAGCCGGTTCGATTCCAGTTCGTGGTGTTGAACTTTTGGACGAGAAAGAAGGCAGTGAATCTTCTACTATTTAAGGTACAAACTCCTGCCGATAAACACGTTCTGTGAAATAGAACAGTGAAACATTGAGTCCCCTGTATCCAATTCATTAGAGCACAGAGAAGACAAGTCGCGAGATGCAAGAATTTCGTTTACTCTTGTCAACCACGGACGTAAAACGTGTCAGTATATATACATGGTACAGTAGGGGGTAAATGCAACAGTAAAGTAGACACGATCGAAAGTTCTTACAATGCATATGTTGGGGAGAGTGAAGTCTGTCGTGTTAACGCCAAGGTAGACAAACATTTTGGGTCAATAGTTTTTGTGCACATAGTGCTGGCTGATGCATCATGATTAGAATAGCTTCACTGAACGCTAATAGCTTCGGTGTTGGGTTGCGCAACAATGCTTTGAAACACTGGGTCAGGTCAACTTTGTGACCTGATGCAATCAAGTGTCTTGCAATCGAAGAGGCTGGCGGTTTCGCGTCATTGTGTATTGCCCCAGCAGGTTGCGTCATCAAGTTTGACAGCCATTTGGGTATGTGTTCTGACACTCGTTGAGTCAAGTAACGATCCGTCCTGCCAATGTATACGTCACCGCAACTGCAAGTGAACTGATAGACAATATGTGAGACATTGGGATCAGCAAGACTCTTTGAGTGATTTTGAATACATGACCTTTTGATCGTCTGCAGCAAACGCAAATGCGCCGCTGTGTATGTGTGCCTTAGAGCTGACTTAAGATTACAATTTATTTGATTAAATAAATGATCTCCTTTAAAAAGCAAAGTGATAAAAGCTTGCTTCTTCTCTACGTTCATTGTTTTCTCGTGCATGAGTCTCGGCTTCTGATGTTGTCTGATAAAGTTTTCCGGATAACCGCTATCCAGTAGCGTTCTTTTTATGAACTCTTCTTCGTTTTGTATTTGATCGTCTGTACAGATTCTCTGGGCTCTGTTGAAGAGAGTTCTGACCAATCCACGTTTGTAAGCCACTGGAGCGAAGCTTGAGATTTGTAAATAATGTTTGCCCCACGTTGATTTTCGGTGGATTCTGCGCTGTAGAGTCCCTTCCTGACGCCTTGTTAATAAAATATCTAGAAAGGGCAAACTGTTATCATGTTCTTCTTCGTGAGATACACTGAGGTTTGGGTGAATAGAGTTAAGAAGGTTAACGAAAGGGATAAAACGTTCATCAGTCGTAAAAATCAAAATATCATCAACGTATCGTCTGTAAAATAGAAATTGGGAAATATTATCACAGAGCTGTTTTTCGATCATACCTAAAAATACATCTGCCAAGGTTGGGCCCAGAGGGCTTCCCATGGCCACACCATCAGTTTGTTTGTAAGCTTTACCTTCAAAATTGAACCGAATGTTTTCCGTGCATAAAAGAATGAGTTCTTTCAAGTATTCAACAAGAATAGGCAAATGAAAGTTGTGCGGAGAAATAAAATCACATAGATAATCTACTGTTTCACGAAGAGGTACCTTTGTAAAAAGTGACTCAACATCGACGGAATACATTAAATCCGAACTTACTGCAATACTGTTTAGCAAATTCGCGAGTTCGAATGAGTCTTGTAGATAAAATGATGTTATGTGTTTCCGAACTGGGGTAAGGATTTCGACGAGCCTCCGGGCAAGTTTGTGATAAGCCGAGTTTTGCATGCATAATATCGACCTCAAAGGGACTCCAGGCTTATGTACTTTGGGTGATCCTCTCAAGTAGGGCGTCCTTGTTCCAAGTGGTCTTAGCTTCTTGTATGTAGTTTCAGAAATGAAACCGTGTAGGAGCAAAATTAGGAGTTGTCTTGATATTTGTTTCTCTATCAGCATATTGTTCTCTGGAGTCGTATCCAGTTTGAAACAATACGCATCGGAAAGTATCTGTTCCATCTTTTCCATGTATTCTTTCTTCTCCATAATTACAACACCTGATCCTTTGTCCAGTCGTAGAAACAAGAAATCTTTCATTTGTCTGACTTGTTTAACCGCCACCAGATGTGATAAACAACACCACTGACGTATGGGAGCAGAGAGGTATTGTTCAGAAATATCAACCAGCTTGGCCTTGAACCAGCCAGCTTTGTCGGATGACGTGGGCACTAGATCCTTAACTTGGTCACAAAGGTTCTCGAACTGAATGCGTGTTTGTAGGTGGCTCACTTGCTTGGGCGGCACTTTGAAATTTAATCCTAACGACAAAACCTCAAGTTGTGCTGTGGTCAACTGACAACCGGGAAGATTGTGAATGAATACGCTTGTGTCTGTCGGGAATATTGACCGCTGTTGCGTTCTGCACACACTGTCCTCAAGGCTTTTGATTGTTTTCAACCTGGTTCTTCGTACCATTTCTCTTGAAAAGTTCTCAAATTTGATTCGACAGATTAAAGATAACGTGCCGAGAACAGTCGCGAAACGCTGTTGTGTTTCAATGAGCTTGAACATCTCCTCACGTGCAGCTTCAATGTGGGCTTTTGCGATTCTTGCGAGATTGATGTTGTTCCTTGGCAAATTCTCTTTCGACAAAAGTTTCACAAACCGATTTGGAAAACGACAAGATAGTACGCACTCAGTGAGGAATTCAATACACGCCTTTTCTACCGTTGTTTTACAGCGTGATGTTATTAAACGATCCAAAGATCGCGTGACACTAGAGGGGAGTCTTCGTTTGAGAAGTTTGAAACATTGAGTCCCCTTTATCCAATTCATTAGAACAAAGAGAAGATATAAGTCATGAGATGCAAGCGTTTCTTTTTATTCTTGTCAACCACGGACGTAAAACGTGTCAGTATATATATACATGGTACAGTAGTACTTTACTGTTGCATTTACCCCCCTACTGTACCATGTATATATACTGACACGGTTTACGTCCGCGGTTGAAAACTGTAAACGAACTTCTTGCATCTCGTGACTTAAGTCTTCTCTCTGTTCAAATGGAACAGTGCCAAATTAAGTGCTAGTAGGTGTGAGCCAGAAAGTGAGCACCCAATTACAAATAACTTCATCATAAATAAAAGCCGATTACGTGCCAGTACCATTGGAGAATATTTTAAAAAGTAATGACTAACCTTTTGAACACTAAGAAAAAGTGACTAAAATAGTCTTGTCAATAAATTGGGTTGATTTCCTCTTCTTAAGACCATATGCAATAACGATCGGGATCAAAAAATGGTTTTGATAACAATATATTTTCCTCATATTACTCATCTTTGTTCGCTGATATAATAAATAACGCCATACAAACCGATCAAAACAAGACGATTATGTTACACATATATGCATGCATATATGCATGACCCCACAAAAAATGACGTCCGATCAGAATTTTGGGCAACACAGATTGACCTTCGCAACATTCCCACCGTTTTTTGCCGTCCTCTTTTTGTTTGCCATCGATTAGACAAATCACATGCCTTGGAAACGAAAGGCAAGACCAGGCATGACCTAACCGTCACCAGTCCTGCACATCACTCAAGGCCCGGATCTTCCGTGCCTTGCCCACATAGCCAAACTCTCACCGGATTTACCACATCATCGTGCTCCGCATTCAATCCTGTTCCCAGTGTGACCAAGGCCCACTCGCACTCTAGCATGGAAACAAGGGAGGGTTTCACATTTGGACAAGACTGTAGGACTGGTCCATCGTTCACATGAGGCAGTACCGTGTGCTGGAGTTTCAGTTAGTTGATTACAGCTACCGACCGCCGTGACTAAAAAAGCATGGTCTGTTATCTCACTTATTCTCCGATTGAGACAGGAATTTCATCGCACAAAAGAAACCCGACTTATTCCTCCCTAACTTGATTTCACATATTATGATTTTCGTTTCATGACTGTACACGTGTGATATTATGATTACATGTATATCACGTATTAACCAATAAAACATAATCCGAAGAGACTTCCACTGGTATCCGGATACTGACGTGGCTGAAAGTACGGGTTAGAACCTCTCTAGACGGGCTGTCTCGTTCACAGGGCTTACCCCGGAGGGGATTGTTCTTCTGCAAACCATTGTCATAGTGTGAATAAATCGCTGTACCTTTATCATGCTAAGCGCCACAACACTATTTACACAAGTTAATGTGCATCTTTGGATAACCAGAATTTCAATGGTCTTTTGGGTTCTACTGCGAACAGGCATAACCTGAATCAAACAAACGGATAAAAATTGAATAACGAAACATCTTTATCTCAGTAAATAGGAGCATTGTAATATATCATGACAGTCAGAATTTTACATTTTCCATAGTGATACCAAAATTTTGGGCTCTAACGCGCACCACATATGGATGACTTGAGAATGTTAGAGTAAGACCGATCTGGTTTGACGCAGTAAATTTTTGCGCTTATTCTTTCTATCGGAGTCGACTACGGGTCTTTGCCCTAAAATTTGCTTCTCATTAATGGATCCAAATACCACGACTATGCTATCACATTGCAGAGCGACACTAGAAGCTAAGCCGATTCGGGAAACAGTGTGACGATTTTGCTGAAAAAGTGCGGAAAGATGGCGCGTGAACAGAGAAGCAAATGGTAACCACCCAGAATGATCGATATTCAAATACATAGAACATTGCTTTTTCGACGAAACAAAGTATAGCGTTAAATAAAGGCCCAAAATTTATCCGAAAAACACTGTCTATCTGTGGTAAGATGGTACTTTATCATTACAGACATGATATTTCCTCAAACACAATTTGTTCACCTGAATATTGATCGACCTTGGTAGTTTCACTTGCTTCGCCGTTGTACACTTTGTGTAGTATTCATGAACAACTCTAATTGCGACTCTCATCACTTCGATGGTATTCGTATATAATAATGTAGCACATAACTGTAAGCACTTTGAAGAAGTACTATGATGCACCGCGCACCACATTCGTGTTCTGATTCTGTGATAATCTTCGCGAGATAGTAGTTCACAAATCCATACAAGATTGCAGTTTCCCTGATGCAGCCAAGCTGAGCCTGCCCCAACCGTTTAATTACTTTCCGTTCGATCACGTGTCTAGCAGTTCCGCTGTTGCGTGATAGAATAAGGACACTTGCACCTGACGGGCTTATAAGCTGGAAAGTGTCATACTAAAAATTACTCAACAGTTGGCCACTTCATCCATACCCTGCAGAACCATCCCTCAAGTAGTCCACGGAATGAAAAAGGGTGTTATTGAAACACCAGATGTAGTCGGGATGACCAAGGAAAGCCGTCTGAGAAGTAACAAAGAGAAGCTGGAACAAATGATGCGTGAAGGAACTTGGATCTCAAACAGCCAACAGGATCAATAGTGGAGAAAGAGAGAAAACTGCAAGTGACAATATTATTTCGATTGCAAAGTTGAGTCTCTTTTCATGCTATGCAGTCATACCTTCCTGTCTATGATCGTTGACTGGATGTATCTCGTGCTCATAAAACACACTGAGAGAGCCCGATACGCCCAAAATGGCCAAGTGCATTTGTCTGGCACTGGTAATTAGCCACAACCACGTACAACTGGGCAAGCAGTGGTAATGCTTAATGAAGTTAGTAATCGTTTCTAATTTTTCACTGGCCCATTGTCTAGTGGCATTTGTTGAGTGGGTAATATTGTGTGTTTGCCTTCAATCTTAGGAGATAGTTCAGGTTACTAATTGAATACGATCATCTCGACTGCAGTATGCACTTGTAAAGATGGGATGAAATGTTGCGAAAAAATCACTTGTCACGATACGCAGCCACATCTTCCTGCCCATAATCACTGGTTAGACTGGTCTTTTGGACCCTTCTTGGAAGCCCAATACGCCCCAAATTGCTAAGTTAACTGGTCCGGATCTTGATACCTTCCTTCTACGTTACGGAATGTCCTCTTAACGGCATTTATCCTATCAGGATTGATATGGTAAAATTAGCCAAATTAACATCTTGCAATAAAACAACTTATTCATCGAACTGATATCTTTATTTGTAGTTATCTCGCTGTTTTTTCATACCGATGATTATTCTGATTTCCGAGCAATTGTTGCCTCTGAGCAGTAATGATCAGAAGCACCATAACGGGTGAATTCTTAGTGGCTCGTATCTGTATTTTCTTGTATGTTACCCAAGTGACCGTGTGATACCCTCAATATTTCCCTTAAGTTAATAAAATTATAAAATCTGGAAATATAAATCAATTACATTAACTTGTGCGCTGTATTCCACAACAATTGGCTCCATCAATGCAGCTGCATACTTCATCCAAGGTGATTGTTTTTAAATAGTAAATCCAAAGTTAGTATAAGACCAAAGACAAGCACACAATATTACCCACTCAACAAATGCCACTAGACAATGGGCCAGTGAAAAATTAGAAACAATTACTAACTTCATTAAGCATTACCACTGCTTGCCCAGTTGTACGTTGTTGTGGCTAATTACCAGTGCCAGACAAATGCACTTGGCCATTTTGGGCGTATCGGGCTCCCTCAGTCTGTTTTACGAGCACGAGATACATCCAATCAGTGATTATTATATATATATATATATATATATATATATATATATATATATATATATATATATATATATATATATATATATATATATATATATCGAGTTGCCAAGCTGACTACTGAAACGTTCCGCAGTAGACAGATTATTACTGTAAGTTTACGATGCAAGTGATACGATTTCCATTTTGTCTATGGTGCATCGTTTGGTATTTTTCAAGCACCGATGAGCCGGAGGCTCCATGTTTCGCTATACTGAAATAATATTAGATGGAAGGAAGAATACATTTTTGGCGAACGGACGTATTGGTAATACTGTCTGTAGTAAATGACGGTTCTGTTCGATACTGGTGTCTCCCCCAAAATTCCGAGGACTCTTTTAAGGTCAAGATTTCTCATCCATAGTAAAACTGAATAGACCATATGAAATTTCCATTTATCCATTTTGAAGCGAAGGTAAACCGATAAGTAACAGATTTTAGTGTACCATTGTCCTTCCGCGTAAGAACCAGTGAGTAAAATTCGGAACAATCATGCAATGGTAGTCTCAATAAGGATCGAATTTTCATGCTCTTAATAATTTGTATTTGTATGTCAGAATTTTTCAAGCAACATGCTCACATTTCAGTTAAAAAAGCTCAGGTATAACTGGGGTCAAATAGGCAAAATATACAGTAACAGGCGATAAAATATGTATACCAAAGGAAAGGAAAACTTTAATCAACTGTATAAAGTAATTCCGTTTTAGTTTTGTCCGTATTTGTCAGTATCCGCACCGGAAAGGACATGGGAGAGCTTTTATATACGGTAATTCTAGAAGAAAGGCGCCGAAGCTCAGATCTGGTAGATCGGTGTAAATGAAAAAGAGATAAGTCCGGGTACCATATATGCGGCGGATCCTGTGATATCTTGTAGGCTAAGGGTACTCAAGATTTAATATGTTGGTTGACATTTTCACTAAAAAGGAATTTAAAGGGGACGGATGAAATGTAGCTACTAATTACCAATCCGAGGTGAAGGTATTTGAAGTCTAGTTCCAAAAGGCCGGAGAAATTACTGAGGAACAGTACAATGAGATCGCAAGATCACGTTGAAGAATAAATTTGGTAACAGTGGTAATACTTATTCGAATCTGCCTGAGTATTCTTGTTTCAAAAGATGGGCTTCGCCGTTTAGCGACGAAGTACTGAAAGTGCGATGTCCATCTTAGATTGGTGTCTGGGCCAAAACCCGGATACTTGACGGCTCTCAGTCTGGACAAGGCTAACTGAATCTGTAGGGAAAGGAAAGTGATAATTTCCGAACACACATTAAAGGCTCTTTTCTTGGTTCAGATTTTAAGACGAGATCAAATGGAAAAATATTCCATTTGTAATAGATTTTTACCACAGATCCTGAAGTCGGGGGGGGGGGGTCGGAGGTAACTTGACAATAACAACATCGTCAGTGTATCTAAATACGTTAGACGGGAAAGAAACTGGTAGGTCACTCTCATGCGTGGAAAATAAGAAGGAATACAACACGGTACCCTGGAGTACTCCAGAATTGTTAACCGGGAGTTTGGAACATTTGTATGCTACCTTGTTTTTTGCATTCTATTGTTAAAATAGTGAACCAAACAAGAATTTATGAGAAATAAATAAAAGCGTGCAGTTTTTGAAGAAGAAGAGAAAGGGGTACTGAATCAAAGGCTGAGGATTAATCAGAAAACCGTGGACAGATCGGGCTGATCTGTTTGCGGAATTAGTAAACAAGGAGACTAAGGAAGCAGCAGCATCAAGAGTGGATCTTTTGGGTTTGTGGGTGAAATGACAAAGATTCAGAGGCACATTCAAGTGGGTTTGAAAATGACCAAGTGTGGCCTCCTCAGCAATTTTTAGTGCTGCCGATATGTCAGCTATTAGACGAAAATGCTTTTCTGTGCTGTTTGCTTTGGGACCCTTGGGAATCCGGATAATGGTGACTAATGCTTCCTTGACTCATAATGTCTTGCCGTCGCTGGATAAGAAATCAAAAGCTGTGCGTGCCTGCTAAGTGGATTACAGTGACGCACTTAAAAGTGTTCATAGACGAAAGCTTCACGACGTACTCTCAAATAACGGAATACAACCCTCACTCATTGGACTTTTGTCTGATTATTTCTCCAATCGGTGACAGTTTACAAGATACGGGGATAAAACCTCTTCCATCTCTGTTTCAGACCAAGGCGTATTACAGGGCTCAATCCTCTCCCCTTTTCTATTCTCCGTCTTCAAGTCTTCCATGTCTGTCAGTGACCGTTCCTTCATTATAAAGTACGCAGATGATGCTGCAATTGAGTTACCCCATCCTGATGCATCAGATACACCAGCGCTCCTATTTTTTCTCTTAGATATTGACCATTGGTCCAAAGCCCATAACCTAAGCTTAAATCCCTGTAAATGCTCAGATGTTTTCTTTTCTCTTCTCAAAGGCTCTAAGTATGTGAACTTTCTGGAATCCTGTCCAGACGTTCACATAGGAAACATCTCTGTTTGCTGCCAATCATCGGTAAAATACCTTGAGATTACGATCACCCATAATCTTTGTTGGACTGAACATGTTGCCTACGTCTTTAAAAAAATGAGAAGACTAACCTATTAAGTTTTGCGTCTGAAAGCAATTTCTGTACCCCGTTCCATCATTCAGTCTTTTTTCCTTGCATGTATATTATCTCATTGGTTGTAATCTTTTCCCGCCTTCTTCCCTGGCTTACATGCTAAAGATTTCACCATAATAAAATGGTTTCTCAAGCACTTGTCCTATGCAAGTGGTATTACTCGTGAAGATCTCACGGACTCCATTATATCCCAACGTCATAAAATGTGCAAAAGATTCTTTGAGTGAATTATGAATGACTTACTTCACCAGCTTCACAGGGACCTCAGCATGTGTGCTTCCTCCTCTCCCACCCGCAATAACTATAGAATGATTTATGCAGGCTCAACTGCCTACCGGCTCTCCTTTGTCCCTTACCTCGCTCGATTCTTATGTAACCCAGCAAGCATCGACTCTGAACCTAGACAACATTTATTGTCTTAGCTACTAAACCATCTCTTAACATTGAGTTTTACTCTTGTTGTATCTGCCGCTTTCATTTTCGTGTCATTTGCTGTGAGTACTGCTACGTACTGCTGAATATTCATCTACCGAGGTGCATAAAGCAAATACTTGACCTGACTTCACCTGACTTGTTTTGGATGCGTGAGTGATTTCTGTGGATAAGATTCCCGTTCCACTATTGAAATGAGAAAAGAGGACAGACTTTGATGGATCTGATAGTTGTATTAATTGTCCTGTTGGACTGACAGGAGATGGGAAGCCAGACGAGCTAATGACCAGAGACGACGAGCCAAGGTGTGCCAAGTTTACAGAACGGCTTTCGATGAACCAATGCAGGAGGACAGCGGGTTAACTTGAACAAACAGGCTTCAAACAACCGGTCGATTGAAGGGATTGAAGCTAACGTGAATTCTTAGCTTATCAAATTGACTGGCCAATGTTTGATTGACCAGTTATTTACCTTAGTGGATGATTGGTGAGAGTTACCCATATGCCATATAGGTCTTCTAAAACGGACCTATCTGTCCTGGACTTAGGAAGGTATTTTGATCTACAATAACGTCTGACTGTAAGCCACTTCATGTGACTATAAGGAATGATGATTCAAGTTAAGATGTAAAACTTCCTGTGACTAATAGGAGACTGATGCCGGAATTGGATGAGCTCCTGGGGAGGGGTCATCATTCCCATAGCAGACTTAACTACAGATGCGTATCTATAAACAAGGCGTACCCAAGCTGTGTTGTGTGTGCTTTCTGTGCATGCATGCTTTCGACCGATCACTGCGCGTGATCTGTCTGACTATCTTTACTTGTGCTTACATACGATGCGATGATTGGTTGTTCGTGTCCACTCACAAGGTCACTGCAAATTAATTGGTTCACTTATTCATAATGCTCGCGTAGTCTGTCCTCCACAGATTACACACATGCTTATTTACGTACGCCACGAGAGCTCCGTGTTCTGATTTACGACACAACACTATGGGCTCGCGATTACACTTATAGTGAGTTTGATAGTTCGGTGTTAACGGAGGGCCGCTGCAACCAGTCGCCAAGATCCAGGAATGTAACAGTTTGGTAGGGATTCATTCAACAAAACGACCATGTGTTCTACAAGCTGGGTAGCCCCGTGCCAGAAAATCCTAGGGGACAGGCCATCCGGACCTGCAGAAGACGAAGCTTTAGACTTGAGAATTTCAAACTTCAGAAACGTAGAAAGGTTTAAAGTCTGTACCAACACGAAGGAGGATAGTCAGGGCAAGGATGTATAGAAGTAGCTTTTAGATGGTTTACGTCAGTATCATGGTTGCAATGTTTTAACTTCTGACTCCAAAGTAACTTTATACCTTGCCATTGCCTCGGGATTCTTGGTTCTCAGGAAGTGTGCTGCAAATGACACATCTTATCGTTTTACCTCTGTTTTGATGAGGTGGCAGTCGTGTTTGACTTCCAAGGCTCGCCCAGGCTCGTACTCGCATTCCTTTTTCCTTCTGTGAAATTTAGGTGGTAGAGAAGCCACCGGACGCAAACATAGTTTCATTTGGGCAACAGGTTGAAGATATCTCTAAGAGTATCAGCATACAGAATACCAAGAGTGAAAAGGAAGAAAACCATGAAAAGGTAAGGCCGATGGCTGAGTTTTTTGACTGCAATGCGGAATTCTGTCTACGCAAAAGTCTGATTAGATACAAATACAAATACCAATACAAATACTAGGCGAAATTTCGTCTGATTCGTTTCTGTGATGAATTTATGAGCAGTATGTGTTTAATTTCTCTGTCTCCGAAGGCGTAAGTTATGATCGTTTGTGGAAATGGCAGCTTTCAGTCTAGGGGAGAACAACTGAGGATGATTGATGGTCACTATGTCCAACACACTTTAGTCTCGGGGAAGAGTTACTGATATTTGTTAACCCGAAAGAAAGTAGTGGGTATGTGCTAGCATGTTTGAAATAACCAACAATAATATGAATTTTCATCACAAAGAGGAATTGGAAATCTTATTAGTACATTGTAGAAAGAACTGAGGTCTGATGGTGAGCAAAAAAATGCTGTGTACATGTTTGTTATAATTGTACTTCGATAGCAAAATAGTCTCGGAAAACTCTGACTAACTAAACATTCAATAGCGTTTGAAAAGTATTGAAAAACATGAGTGGGAGTGCCTCTTTAAGTTGAGTTTACGTAGACTGATTCTCCGCCTCCAATATTTATTCTTGCTCTGCAACCTATCTTGACGGTAGCACCAAAGAATCGTCAACATTCTCGTTCAGCCAGGATTCTTAAACACAAACTCCTCACATACGAACATGAATTTCTCTATTCAAAGTATGTATTAGATCTGAATTCTTTGGGAATATTGAGCAAACGTTCACTCCGGTCACGGATGGCACATTCAACTTGGCCGGAGGTGTGCAGATAAGAGCAGCTTGCAGTCCTCCTTGTCCAAATTTGATTAGTATCAGCCACAAGTACTTGGAAGTCACAAGGCAAAGGTGAAGCATAGTTTTTCAGATGTAACTTTTCCAGTCGGGAATATAATTGACGAGTGAGCATGATCATTTCAGGGCGGATAACGATGAATTCCAGAGTGACTGCTGAAGAAAAAATGCAACCAATCGAAGGGCACGCAAAGCAATAAACCTTCCTCTTTAAGTAACCACAGACAAAGTAGTTCATTCGTGTTAAATATTGTAACCTTCGAAGCCATGTTGTGGGTCACTATCATCCGACTGAAACGAGAAGGTCTCATTCAACCAGTAGGTCACAGCTGTGAAATCACGGACTGGACAGGCGGGTCATTGCCAGATACCCACCGAAGGTTTCTTTTAGCTTTCCCAAGTACGCAGAAGCATCTACATTGTCGGAGAGAAAGGCTGGGCCAATAAATCGTGAACTACGAATGCTGCAGCAAAAGTCCACCTCGAAATCCCTTCACAATATAGCTGCAGAAGTTATGCAGCTTTAGTCGACCCGTCCGAACATCGCCGCTCAAGGAGCGCACTAGATGCTGTGCATCCCCTGCACAGTGCTTTTTGTTTTTCATTTCATATAGGACGTAAAGCTAGTCAGTATTTTTTTCCAGGGCTTTGTTCACTCATTCATATGTGTAATTAAATTAAAGTTTTCACACTTTCATCTGCAAGTGATAACCGGTCGTTCAGCGGAACTCAACTTTATCACCCTTCGACCCACTGTGAACAGTCAACACGTTCGCACGCTCACAAAGACAGACATTACCCAAGGTACTTCTCTGTATGCGACAGGTACGCCTACTCATTGTGACTCCTTGCCTATCAAGCAGACAAGTGATATCGTTTTGGGATGTCATATACAAACAAAACTGCTGAAATATCCGAAGAGTTCGGGTGATAGCTCAGCTGAATGCGTGGATATTTTATTGTATCATACTAAACATTAGCACTGTGTTAGGAATGAGTCTAGTTTTTGTTTGGTCTAAGTCCGTTCATGACTTGGTTTCCCAATGTAAACTTCATACGACTGAGTTATTTTTACGCTGTTAGCTGTTCACCTTGTTTACTGCAAGATATTTTACACTATGACTAAAATAAGTGATGAAATATACTGTGATCCATATTGCCCAGCATTTAACTACTCACTGGTTTTCGAATCTCTCTGCTAACATATCGGATACGGGACATCAATGCAACAACGAATTCCGGCTTGGTAACGTACAACTTTCCGATAGCACCCATCCTGGGCCCATCTGTTTAACGTAGGCAAGACGAATACAGGACAATTGCGACAGCTTCTTTTTAGGTCAGAATTTTGACCGCACCAGGCATGCTGCTGCCATAGGAATCGCACGATTTGCCTTAGTCAGCACATCCACATTTAGCAAGTATCAGTGTTCACACTAAGCTTCTCGAATGTGTGTCTAGGATGCAATGAGGCGATTTTCAGCACCTACTTCATTGCGGTTAACCGACAGTGTTACGCTTGCCTAATGTGCCTCTAAGTTGCTTTGCACTGGGCACGACATCAGAGGCTTGTGTTGACCCTCCCCCAGCGCTGCTGATGCAAGAAATTACCCACCATGCGGTATTTTACGCAAAAGAGATTGGAAGTTATAGATAACTGGCCCAATCCTTTACCTTGTAATACATTTTGATGTAGTGGCACGTACTGTAGTCAGCGTTGTGTGGTAAAGATAAATTCGATGTAACCGCTCAGAGCAGCCATGGTAACTGCTAGGGCTTCGGAAAACACGGGGCACGGTACAGAAAAATCGGGTCACAGGACCGAAAACCGAGTATCACGAACAGGAAGAAGAAACACAGTACAATCCTAGAGGGAAGACGTAGCAGCGGGCGCCGAAAGCACGCGACGAGAGGTCGAGCACACTGACCGGGAGAAATGACCAACTTTACTCACCATCGAAAAGGGGCACAACATACAACGAACCACGGAGAATTAGGAGAAAACTGATTGACCTCGGAACCAAGCAGCACAATATTCAACGCTGTTGGGCGGACATTAGGCTAACTTTGGGACAAAAGGACTCATCATGTGTCTTGAAAGATAGCACAGACGTTTGAGAAGTTTTACAAGAAATATGACAACAAAAAGTATCAAAATACTTAAATATATATCTGCTTTATAAAAATAGCACTTTTTTACTGAACGCCCTTATGACCAGGTGGTACCATACTGATTTGCTCTGTTTTCTGTTGGCAGACCTCTTTGTCCGGGTTTTCTATGGTGGGGAATATTTTCTGACTTGTAGTGATGATTAATGAACATTGCCACAGTTCTTTTTACTTCAGTACATTGTTCTCTCTCTATGTATAGTTCTATGTGTGTGCTGATATGAAACCATTTATCCTTGGACAGTAAAGTAGCCGTATTTTAGTGTATGGATGACGTTCGGGTGCGGCTGGCGAACGTGTCTCCTATCGGGTCTAGCAGCGAATACCAACGATATCCCCTCTATCGGACGAATAGAGAAGACGTAAGTCGGTTTACAGATGCGAGGTGTATTCTATATATCGTGGCATCGAAACAGTACCGATACGAGAAATACACCGAACGGAAAACGGAACGAAACGCGACGGCTGTGCTGAAAGCGAACCGCGAGCGAACGAACGAAAGTGAAAGTGATTTGAAACGAGGTCGACGGAAACCTCGGAAAAGTCAGCCCAGTAAAACGTAGGCAACCGGAGAACACTGAGGTCAATGTCAAACGTCAGAAAAGATCGTGGAGAAAACAGATCAAAAATGGTGTCCAGAAAATAGTTATTTTCTCAAAACGATCGAGGTCACTACAAGTGTCGTTTATTGTGAAATAGAGATTCTTGAGTACACTGAAAAGGCCCTTGATTAACATCGGAAAGCAAGGCATAGGTGAACATGTTTTCGGTGATTTCATTCTCAAGCCAATTACAATGACATTTGTATGAAACAAAAAAGGGAGGAAAAGAACACATTTAGTCAGTTTATCAGTCAGTCAATCGATCGGTTAGCCAACCAGTCAATAGATGACACAGGGGATATGGTAAAATTACGTGTCGTCGTCAGAGACCTGGATCGGCATCACATTCGGGAATGACGTGATCGACCTTGGGCAACGGAAGTTCAAGTGCTTGGACCAGCTTCTTTTGTGAATAATGCTTTGGCCGTAGTAGCCGGATGCTGATTGCCTCGACAGTCAATAATGTCTTATATGTGACTGATTTTGACTCATTCCGTTGGACCCTGTATAGGACACTGAATGACGTAACCGGATCAACCTTGTGACCAGTGTCTAACAGATGATCGAGGATACAGCTTGATACAGCTCCTCATCCTCCATGTTGAAGCCATCGAGACAGGTGCTCTTTAATGCATGTAGATAAACGCCTTGTTGTCCTACCCACATAGATGGCACCACAGGTGTACTTGAATTGATAAATAATCATCGAAGGGGTCAACAAAGGCAGTTTATCCTTCTCCTAGCATTTTATGATGGTCGATGTCGAGGATAAGCATATGAGCCTAGCGGCGATGAAACCGGTTTTACGCGTGGCAGATAAAACCCTGCTAACTCTCGGCAGCGGCATCCCCCTTGTACGGGAGTTTGAGTAACAGGGTTTTCTTTTCCACATACTATGTCCTTTTTGGCTGTGTTCTGTATTTTATATTGCGTCCAATGAATCTATCGGGGTAGCCGTTTTCAGACAGGATCAGACGAATCGTTCTTTACTCAGCCTCTAGTGTATCATCCGAGCAGGTAGTAAATACAGATAGCAGCCGCCTTTGAATCACTGGAGGTTCGTCCATCGGATTGTCCACCTTCAGTTTATCTTATAATGGAAATCCCATCCCCGTTGCCAAATCTGTAGTGGGCAGGGCTGATCCAGGTGAAAAGATGAGATGGTGATCGGTCTGAAATGAACCCGAGACAGACTCGGCGTTGGTATTTGATAAACAGACACTGGGCCGAAGTCCAGCTCACCGTTCTCCGGCAGCTCTCACACAGGAAGAACACAGTCACCACCAGAGAGCGTACATTAGGTAAAAGTCACTTAAAATCCAGGGGACAATGAGTTCTTGGGATAGATAGTAAATTAAGCAGAGAGAAAGGGTTCATGGAGTTCATTCTGGGTTGGTGGTTCTTGTAGTTCGGACCCCACCACGTTCAGACCTGGAAGGTAAGTGGGGGGGAGGAAGAATGTGAATAATACAGTGATACTGGATATGACAAAATTAGGTTTCGGCATGAAAACAGAGAATGCCACTGCGTAACCACTGCGAGATTGTTCCGGATTTTACTCACTGGTTCTTACGCGGAAGGACAGTGTTACACTAAAATCTGTTACTTATCGGTTTACCTTCGCTTCAAAATGGATAAATGGAAATTTCATATGGTCTGTTTAGTTTTACTGCGGATGAGAAATCTTGACCTTAAAAGAATCCTCGGAATTTCGGGGGAGACACCAGTATCGAACAGAACCGTCATTTACTACAGACAGTATTACCAATACGTCTGTCTGCCAAAATTTATTCTTCCTTCCATCTAATATTATTTCAATATAGCGAAACATGGAGCCTCCGGCTCATCGGTGCTTGAAAAAATACCAAACGATGCACCATAGACAAAATGGAAATCGTATCACTTGCATCGTAAAATTACAGTAATAATCTGCCTACTGTGAAACGTTTCAGTAGCCAGCTTGGCAACTCGATCCACGTACGTGTTTCCATGTTTCTTGAAAGAGTCTTCCCACTCCCCCCCCCCCTTCCATCTCCCCGCCGAGTCTACCCCGGCAGCGTGCCGAACTTTGGGGGTTGAATTTGATATATATATATATATATATATATATATATATATATATATATATATATATATATATATATATATGGGAGTGAAAATGATGGCGGCAATTAGATTTTGACCTACCGCCAAAAATATACGCTCGAGATGACGACAGTCGATAGCGCGATTTGCTGATTGAAGCTTCCAAGGTGCTTCATTTTACTGCAGAGTGATCGGGTAAAGCTACCGATGTGATCTCACGGCATTATCTGTGATATACCCCTCAACACGGGCACACCTATTGTGAATAAACTGGCCATGCTGGTCAGTTTCACAATGAGTTACAAGGAAAACCCGAGTAAAACCCAAATTTAAGTAGTATTCACTCGGTGTGGGGCTAAGCTCAGTTATGAAAGTGTAAGCTCCGCCATCGGATGGCCAGGTTGCGAGGGTTCTGAGAGGGCGGAGCCAGTCTTTAGTAAACGACCATACAGCAGAGTTGTCCAGGCGCGTATACCAATGTTGAGGATGAAATGCACATAGAGGGAGAACTGGAAAAGCGAAACGGATAAAAAAAGGCAGTCAGGGAGTGCCCCCGCTGTGGGTTAACGGTTACTGGAGGCATATAGAAACCAATAGAGGACGAATCGTAAGAGTGACTGAGACTGAGGGAGAAAAGGGAAGCAAAGGGCATGAAAATATTTGCATTTCGATTCCGTTTACTCAATATGGGAATGGCTACAGCTATTCAGGCGTTGGAAATTCACTCAGACAATTGAAACTGTCTTTCGTTGATTGTGTGCTCAATTGGAGGTAGCGGGGTCTGCGAAGGAGTTTGTAATCGACAGAACAATCAAACTCGAGGCACTAACTCAGGATCGATCTGACCCCCCTACCCTCACTCCAGTTTATGTTTTCCATTAACGTTTTGCGCCACACTTGCTCATCCGCTGAACCACACACCGGACATTGACCTCTATTGACTGCTGGCCGGTGCGTGCGTTGATTCGTTTATGACCCTTGACCCACAGTCCCCGTAGACATTTCGTTGACTTGACCGCTTGAACCTCAAGCGAACCTGAATTTGCTTGCATTTGGCTGACTCTGATTCACGGAGCGGTTACCGTTGAGGTTTGTACAGTTTTATGTCGTATTCATGATTGTTCTATAAAGAACCGTATTGAAAACCACAATTGGACGCTTGGCGTTTTTTGGATTGTGTTACGCGTATCTCAACGACTGCTAGGAGTCCGTTACAGTTCTCAACGTGCTTGGAATCAAGATGCCGGCCAAAAGAATGCCCGTTTCTAACCGATCGCATATAATTGAACCGGAGGATCCGAGGCAAGTCCAACCCCCTTTGTCCCATGCCTTTGATGAGGTTTCTTGTCCTGGCTCACGGGTTAGTTGTAAGTCAAAAGCGTCATCTAGTTTAAATTCTGCGAAAAATGTGCTCCTACTAGCCCAGCTGAAGGAAAAACAGCTAATGGAAGAAATTCGATTAGAGAATGAGCACCGTCTCTTGAAGGCGAGAAATGAGGTTCAGATGGCACGACTGAATTTCGAACTCTCAGAACAAGATGAAGTTTGTGATCCTGTTAGGGTGGATGCAGTTAATCAGTCAGAGAAGATCGAAAGGTTCCTCAACGACTGTGAGAAACAGGATCACAATCGACTCCGTGAACCCCACTTTCCATTACCAGAGGAAACGCGAGATGTCTTATGCAAAATGCAGCTGCCTAAGGTAGAACTAGCTGATTTCGATGGTGACGCAACACGATACTGTAGGTTTGTGAAACAGTTCGAGTACTATATCGAAGGCAGAATCAGTGATGAAGGCCAAAGATTGCTATATCTTCTGTATTACTGCAAGGGGAAAGCTAAAGAGGCAATAGAAGAATGCGTCATGTTGCCCCCGAACCAGGGCTATCGAAAGGCTCGGGAAATCCTCAAGGATCTGTTCGGTCAGACGCATGTCGTTGCACGATCCCTGTTGAACGGTCTGTTGTCAGCCGTGATGCCTAATGCCGACGATGCCGAGCCACTGACAAAATTGGCGATAAAAATGCAGAGCTGCGAAATTGCCTTATCTCAGCTTGAATACGATGCGGATCTTAACTCAGTAGTCACGTTAGAGAGGGTCGTTCGTATGCTATCTCGGCCGCTGCAACATCGATGGGCACGACTAGTAGACGAAACATCTGAGACTTCAGGTGTGCCGAACTTCAAACAACTGATGAGTTTCGTAGCAGCCGAAGCTCGAATAGCCCGAAGTCGATTTGGGCAGATAGCTCTGTCAGCTACGGCGAAACCATTAGTCCCGCCTCGTAACTCAGCGTACAGGAGTGATCGACAAGTAAACTTTACTTGTTCGAAATTTATGAGTAGAAAAGAACAAACATGTATTGTATGCAAGGAGGGACACAACGCAGATAGCTGCTCAAAATTCGCAGCGATGGAAGTTAGCGACAGATGGAATTCGCTTCGAAGAAACGGTGGCTGTTTCGTATGCCTGCAGGAAGGACATCGTGCAGCGGAATGTACCCTGGCCACGGTATGTGGGAAGTTCGGGTGTAGTGCCAGGCACCACGAATTACTACATCGCGACAAACTGAGTGTAGCTTGCCCGGAAACGTATCAGTGTGCAGCCAATCGCACCACTGGTTACGACGTAGCACTCGGCATTATCCCAGTGAAAATTAGTGGACCTAAAGGAACCGCGCTAACATACGCACTCATAGATAATGGTTCCGACGTAAGTCTGATAGAAAAAGGTCTGGTGGAACAGGTTGGCCTGTCTCAGGTGCCTTCCTGTATGACTATCAGAACAGTGAGTGGACGCTCTAAGATAGAATCGGGGGTCGTGAATCTTTGTGTGGTATCCCCGGATGATTCAGCCAACGTCTCAGTGGAGCGTGCCCTTTGTGTCAACCGGCTGTTCTCTAGATCCCCGCGTATGGACTTGCGGTCGGTCAAGGGTCGATGGCCACACCTTAGCGATGTTCCCGTGGAACGCACTGGAGAGGTTAAGGTAGGAGTACTGATAGGTTCTGACGTACCAGAGGCTCACTGGGTTTTAGAGCAGAGAATCGGAAACAGGAGCGAACCTTACGCAGTCAAGACTCAGTTGGGGTGGATGATCCTCGGACCTCTAGGGCCATCCAACGACCGGGAGTCCACTGTGATTAACCTGATAAAGGAACAAAGCACCATTTCAGAACAGCTTCGAAGGCTGTATGAGGCAGACTTCTCTGACAATGAATCTACGAAGCAAGCACCATCATTAGAGGACCAGAAGGCGCTATCGATTGCAGAACGATCCCTGAAACTAGTTGATGGGCATTATCAATTGGCTCTTCCATGGAAAACAATCGCTGAAACTATGCCCAAAAACTTTGAAGTAGCTGCCCGGAGGCTTCACCTACTTGGTCGAAGGTTTCAGCGCGATAGAGCTTTCTATGAAAGGTATAAAATGGTCATGCAAGGGAACAGAGACAAGGGATATATGACCCCCGTTCCCGCCGAACAGCTGGCACCTGAGTTTTCACCAAGATGGTATTTGCCACACCACGCTGTCGTCAACCCTAAGAAACCAGAAAAACTAAGGGTAGTTCTAGACTGCGCCGCAAGGTTCAGGGGAGTTTCCTTAAATGACCGGTTACTACAAGGCCCCGACTGGACCAATGACCTGGTTAGAGTTTTGATGTGGTTTCGAGAGGAGAGGGTAGCCATCGTAGCAGATATCGAAGAAATGTTTGTGCAAGTTCGAGTGGACCCACGGGACCGTGGCGCCCTAAGAATCCTGTGGTGGGACAATGACGACCCAAAACAGCAGCTGTGTGAGTACCAAATGACAGCTCATCCCTTCGGAGCAACATCTTCTCCTTTTTGTGCGAGCTTCGCATTAAAACAAACAGCCAAGGGGAATCTAGCCTATGAGCTCTTCGTTATCAACTCGGTGTCGGAGAACTTTTATGTGGACGACTGCTTAATATCACTCGCATCCATTGAGTTGGCGAAGACCTTCGTAAGTCAAGTTAGAGAGATGCTAGGGAGAGGAGGACTTTATTTAAAAAAATGGGTATCAAACGTAGAGGAGGTGTTGCAGGCCATACCTGAGCATGACGCTGCTGCATCGACGGCCGATATCAGTGTGAAACCAACTCCTGCACAAAGGACTCTTGGTCTGGAATGGGACAACCAACAGGATACGTTCTGCTTTCGCTTGAACATAATTGATCATGCGCCTTCGAGAAGGGGGATATTATCCATTATTTCTGCTCTTTACGATCCGCTAGGCCTAGTAAGTCCTGCCATTCTGCCAGTCAAGGTTTTGCTTCAAAATCTGTGCCGAGAAGGCTTGGCTTGGGATGATAAGATTGGAGACAATCATATGAAGTCGTGGAATTCTTGGTTAAACTTCATGACTGAGTTACCCAACTTCAAGATTCCAAGATGCGTTAGGGCTGAAGGAGAGAAGGACGATCATCCCCAGCTGCATGTTTTTTGTGACGCTTCCGAGACGGGCTTTGGGGCCGTAGTATATGCTCGTTTTTGCGCTGAAGTTGCCTCGGTTAGTTGCTCTATTTTGTTGGCCAAATCTAGAGTAGCGCCACTAAAGACCGTTACCATACCCCGGCTGGAGTTGGCCGCCGCCAAGCTAGCCGTTTGCCTGGTACAGGAAGTAAAATCGTTAGTACGATGGCAATCTGCTGAGACGTTCTTCTGGACAGATTCATCGATTGTCCTCTATTACATCAACAACACCACTACTCGCTTCAGTATTTTCGTGGCAAACAGGCTAAGTGTTATTCATGCGTTGTCATCGCCTGACCAGTGGCGGCATGTGCCATCGCAGAACAACCCAGCAGACGCAGCTTCGAGAGGGTCATATACACTAGTAGAATTAAAACAGTGGATCTCTGGCCCGGAATTTTTGAGGCTTCCACGTGCACGATGGCCGACTAGTTGGACACATGCAGACATAACAACAGAGATTGAGTTCAAAAAACCGACGGCACACGTTAATTTAATAAGTCGAGAGCCGAACCCGTTATTTGTCAAGTTCTCCAGTTGGACGAAACTATTGAAGGTTGCGGCCTGGATAGTTCGGTTTAAAGATTATTTGCTGTACCGCATGGGTAAGAAGACTCGCATTGAAGTGTCAGTAGGGCAAATAACACTAGGTGAAATTCGTAAGGCCGAACACGATATCGTGCGCGAAGTGCAGAGTAGTGAATTTGCCGATGACCTAAGTCGACTTAAGTCTAATGCTTCCAAACCTTGGAAATCCCGACGTTCAGAATCCGGGCACTTGAAGACCTTATGCCCTGTGATAATTGATGACATTATGTGTGTCGGCGGGCGGCTGGACTACTCCAGTCACGAGCCGAGCTTTAAACATCCTGCAATCCTGCCGAAGGGACATCCGGTAACGGATCTAATCATTCGTCATTACCATACAATGGAAGGGCATTGCGGTACCTCTCAAGTTTTGGCTGCAACACGGCAAAGATACTGGATTGTTCAAGGCCGTACAACAGTCAAACGAGTAATTGGTTCCTGTATTATCTGTCGTAGAAGGAGCTCAAGTTGCAGTGCCCAACAAATGGCGCCCTTGCCGCCGATGCGAGTTGAGGCTGGATGGTATCCGTTCCACGAGGTCGGTGTTGACTATTTCGGCCCATTCCCTGTTCGACGAGGACGGTCTACAGAGAAACGCTATGGATGCCTCTTCTCCTGCCTACAAACGAGAGCAATACATATAGAAATTGCTCATAGTCTCACCAGTGATTCATTTATCTTAGCTCTCACACGTTTTATGGCTAGACGGGGTTGTCCAAGAGATGTCTATAGCGATAACGGAACGAACTTCGTAGGTGCCGCTAAAGAGCTTCGATTATGCATGAACAGCTGGAATGTTACAAAAATTAATGACCTTTGGCTTTCAAGGGGTGCTCAGTGGCACTTCCAGCCGCCAGCCGCTAGTCACAGAGGAGGTGTGTGGGAAAGACTGATCCGGTCTGTGAGAAAAATTCTTTATTCAATTTGTCACGAGCAGGTACTTTCGGACGAAACATTGATTACGTTAATGGCCGAAGCCGAAAGAATACTGAACAATCGCCCACTTGTTCCGGTGCGTCTGACGCCAAGGACGATTATGCTTTGACGCCGAATCATTTACTACTGCTCCGCGGGAACTCCGGTGTGGACGCTGATGGCAACCAGGGATGCCTATACACCAAAAGATGGCGACAAGTCATACACTTAGCGGCCGTGTTTTGGCGCCGATGGACTAAGGAGTATGTTCCCCTTCTGCAAAAAAGACAAAAGTGGATATCGAAGGATCGAAACTTAAGGGTCGGTGATTTGGTAATGATTGCTTCCGATATTGGACCAAGGAAGCAATGGCCCCTGGGGGTCGTCGTAGAATGTAAGCCTTCGGTTGATGGCCTCGTGCGTCTCGTGTCAGTTCGAACCAAAGATGGGCTCATCAACCGAGATATAAGAAAGGTGTGTTTGCTGGAAGGAGTGGATTGATCGGGTGCTGCCGCTCTGTTGGCATTTCAGCGCTTGTGGTAAGAGTAAATTGTACCATTTGTGCTGGGGTGCAGCAGAAGCGACGGTACCTTAGGCTAGGGGGTGCGCAGGTGTACTGCTGTAAATCCTGACATCCCAAGGGAAGTTGGAGGGTGCTGAATCGTAGGTAAGAAGGGGGAGCCAGGACTCGATTCTGATTTGAGCATGTTGACTAGGGAAATCCGTGGCGGATTTGGCGGGCGGTGTAATCGACAGAACAATCAAACTCGAGGCACTAACTCAGGATCGATCTGACCCCCCTACCCTCACTCCAGTTTATGTTTTCCATTAACGTTTTGCGCCACACTTGCTCATCCGCTGAACCACACACCGGACATTGACCTCTATTGACTGCTGGCCGGTGCGTGCGTTGATTCGTTTATGACCCTTGACCCACAGTCCCCGTAGACATTTCGTTGACTTGACCGCTTGAACCTCAAGCGAACCTGAATTTGCTTGCATTTGGCTGACTCTGATTCACGGAGCGGTTACCGTTGAGGTTTGTACAGTTTTATGTCGTATTCATGATTGTTTTATAAAGAACCGTATTGAAAACCACAATTGGACGCTTGGCGTTTTTTGGATTGTGTTACGCGTATCTCAACGACTGCTAGGAGTCCGTTACAGAGTTGGTCTTAGAATTCGAGGCCCCCTTCGTATGCTATATCTTTTGCTATGCACATATGCGATAACTGAAGTGCACGTGTGACGTTGAGATATGGAATGAGTGCCGATAGAAATTGGGGCTTGGTTTATGAGGCTCGAATGGTGATGGACATCTTGTTCCAAAACTTGGAGTAGACAAGAAGGAAAAAATGTGAATGTTTGGCCGGTTTAGCTACACTAGAAGGAACAGTATAAGACTTGTACCGAAGTGAGTAAGGGGTTTCACAGGAGAAGCTTACTGGGTTAAAGGAATAAGACTGGTTATGGAGCGTGTTATACAAGAAGACTGAGTTCAGTCCCAAGCGGCGGAGCCAGAGCAGGTCGGGATTCAGATTTGGCATCGTGCTCTACAGCTTTAAGACGTAGACTAACCAAGTAATTTCTTGGTAAAAAGCCTTTGTATGCTTTCCAGAGCAACTCTGTCAAAGTTTGTCATGTTAGAAGATATTATTGGGCAGTATTCAAGCAAAGGCCTGATGTGGGATTTGTAGACGCTGATGATACTACCCCGGAGATGAAAGGAACGCAAGGGAAGGGTCACACCTCTTCTAGCCTTGGCCGCATGGACGGCGGCGTACTCAGAGAAGTTGGGGAGGCAGGACTAGTTGAGGCTTAAATCGCAGATGATAGGTCGACTGGCTATTTGGGACCCACCAAGAGTTAAGGATCCGAGGGACAATTCGAATTTGTGGGTTAGAACCTCGCTCTTATCAGTGGAAAAATTCAACATCAAGGGATGACACCAGCGGTCAAGTGCAGAGAGGTCAGGAGAGATGTTGCAAAGAGTAGGGGTAGCAGGGATTGCGCTCTATGGTGTGCTAGATCTGGTGCTTCATTGGTGTAAATTAGAAATAGGAGAGGACCCACTATACCACCCAGTATGACGCCATTTGTAACAGGTTTCCGGTTAGAAGTATGTCCATTGATAAGGATCACTTGAGAACGATGAATGGGATAAGATAGCAGCCAACAAAGCAGTGGGTCAGCAATGCCAAATAGACGCAATTCAGCAATGAGGTGGGGGTGTGGAACACCGTCGAAGTCCTTCGGCAGATATAGGCAGACAATTACTAATGCCTGCCGGCTATCAACAGCCTTAGTGACTAGGTTGAGGAAGTCAAAATGACGTGTGGCGCGTGATAGCAATTTGAGAAACCCGTGCTGCCTATCGCTAAGAAGGTTTGAAACGAGAAGATGGGTAGTAATATCGTCTTTGATAATCGTTTCCATTATTCTGGAAATGATAGGGGTGTGATCATTGGGGCGGTAATTGGCGAGTTCCTGAACAGGTCCCTTTTTGTATCATGGATTGATGACCGAACGCTTCCAGTTCAACGCTACCAAACCGGATTTCAGTGAGAAAGTAAACAGGTTTAGCGATAGAAGTGGAAGGTCCGATCCACCCTTGATGATTGCAGCTGGGGTAATCCATCTGGCTCAGGATGAGCAGATGATTTATAGATTGAAATGAGCCCGGAAGTAATGTTCACTCCAAATGTTGGGGTAGATAGGGAAGATCTAGTAATAGCAAGAGGATTCTAGGGGCTACTTCTGGGGCTGGGGCCATGGAATTGGCGAAGTAAAGATTAAAGGCCTCAGCGACGTCAGAAAGGGAGATGGCAGAAGTTTTATTCAGTAACAATACGTATTGGATAGTGGTATCAGTTGCAGAACTCCTAGATTTATGTAGGAGTGAGAGTTTCAATGCTTCGTTTGGATGCCTTGGGTTCGTGGATTCTTCAGTGCGAAGCTGGCTTTCCTTTAGGTCCCGAATAATATCAGTATGACGTGTTAGTCTCATGGGAAAGGAGAAGTCGTGGTTTCGGAGGTAAAGTCTTTTCATCTTAAGGTACTTTTGTTGGGGGAAGGCAGGTTTGGGTTTTCTAAGGGATAATTTTGGGCAACTTGACTAAACCCCAAGAGGCCGCTTCCCATGTTAAAGTAAGGAGTGATTATCCCCCTGTTTGGGGCCAGCCGTTAGAAAAAACTGTTCCAATCTTGGTTACGGTTGAAATTGGACAGGGGGTTCCAATTTAAATGGAGAGAATTGTTGACTGGGGTCAGATAACCTGGTGGTTGAGGATAGAATGGAAGTTTACCTGCTACCATCTTATGGTCGCTACCCGGAAATTCATGCTGAACAGAAACCGATAAGATGGAAGCAATGTGAGTGAACATAACATCTAGGATTTTGGCGTTTCTAGTAGGGGCTGTAACAAGTTCCACCCAATCCCCAATGTGAGTGTGGGATACAAAGTCTATTGAGTTGGAAGGTGCTGTGAGTTTCGTCCAGGATATTTTAGGCCAGTCAAAATCGCCGCTATGATTTTCGCTGCCGAAGGTAGCAGTGAAAGACAGTCAAAGGCTTTAATTAAGGGAGTTACGTCTGCAATAGTAGATGAGGGCGGGCGATAGACACAACCAATGTGCTTGATCACAGTCGAGAACCGAATTGTGAGCCACAGAGAGCCCGGACATAAGTGGAGTGTGGCGCATCCAATGGAGCTGCTAAAATGGCGTGTTTTACATACACTAGGCACCTACATCCGCGTCTGCAAATCCCATTTACTCTAAAACCTTGTACCCTTCAAACAGAATTTCGCTTGTGGGGGCGTTTTCCGTGAGCCGGGTTTCAATAATTAGGATGATATCGGGACCTGAGGTCATGACATAATGTTTTAAGTGATGAAGCTTATTTGGGATGGACCGAGGGTTGAATAAGATTAAAGAAAACCCATTCATGTAGATGCAAGCCTCTGGCCTAGGTAACGTAGTGGGGTTATTGGACGGGGGAGGTGCACCGGGAGAAGCGTCGGTTGGAGCTATCGCCGAAGAAGAGGAAAAGTGAGCTTTGAGCACCTCTGCAATGGTTTCAGAGGATTCAGCCGCGGACGGCCCGGAAATAAATAACTCCGGGATTCTACGAGGTGAGAGAGAAGACTTTTGACTAAGTGGCCCTGCTACTTGTCCTGATTCGTTGGGATCGTTCGATGCTCGGGTGTGATGATGGAATAAGGGGTTATGGAATATATTGACTTCCCCAACTGACAACCTTGGTACTGGTTGGTGTTGTATGGTAAGAGCCGGCCGTAGAAGGTAAGGACTAGGAGAGTACGGGGCGGCTTCGTAGCTTGCCGGTGCTGCTGGTTCGGAGTTGGCGATTGGTAGAGGGGTGTATGAAGGTTACCTTGGAAGAAGGTAGAAGGAAAACGCAGTGTTGTGTAGTTGGCCCGCGGAGTCTGGTGTGCTATCAAAGGTGTAAACGATTGGCAAGATGTCGATGTGGGAAGGTGGTCCGTCAAGGCTAAAAGAGGGGAGAAGTTGTGGGATTGTATGCCACAAATTGGTGGAAGTTTACGCGGAGGGTTTCGTGGATGTATCCTGCAGGTAAAGGGACTGCCGTGGGATGGGAAATGGTGGGGGAAAACAAAAATTTTAGTATCGTAACGGAGCCAACTGGCTGAACAGTAGAGGCGACGAAAAGTCAGGAAGTGATGTGTTAGGTAGATGCAGCCTTGAGTAACAGCAATGAGGTGGGTTGCAGTTATCGTGCTTATAAAAGCGCGCAAGGCTGGGATTTCGCCGGGAGAAAATACCGTTTGAAAAACTATCCCTTTTGGGAACAGAAATTGTAGGCCCTGGCATTAGTGACATCCTACTAGGGTATCCGTTCACTTCTAATTTTTTCACGACCATCGGAATGTGGCCTGGCAATATAAAGAGCTTGCTGTCTGGCGAACTAGACTGTGAGGCCTTTAGTAGGGATGGAGGGCGGGATGCCGAATTCTGGGTTTCGCTGCCATGAGGGGCCATTGGCGGTTGAGTACAAATCGTTGCCAACTTCAGTCAGATCGCAAAGACGAGATTGTGACCTTAGGGACGCTACTTCTTGGGAGTTTGTTTGCGGGAGTAAGCCCCGGGGGCTGACGGGTCTAATTCGCACGAGAATGACCTGGCTGTCTTAGTATGATTCATTTTTGCGAACAATTCGAACTTTGGGAAAACAGGGACAGCGATAACTCAGCAAGGGAACTGGCGCATGTAGTTATCTAGGCAAACAAATTAGATATGGTCCTTAACGAAAACGACAGCCACGTACCAACCAGAGCTTTAATGAGAGTGATGGTAGAGAGAAATGAACAGATCATTCACAGTTTAAGCAACACATTTTGCAAGACTTGAGTGGCAAAATGACCCTAAGCTTGCCGACCAATGCCAACTGGAAGCGTGAAATGCAAGGAATGGGCTCTTTCGGCTGTGCTAAGCACTTTCTTGAATAAAGGTAGGAGTGATTGTAACAACAGGTCGTGGAAAATCTCCCTTTTTTCCCCCTCGCGATTCAGTGTTTTTCCCAACATCATTCATTTGCCTACACTATTGACTTGTCTTTACGAACTGGTTGTTTCTATGGACCAATTTTTGTTCGTTCGCGCCCAGAGAGCTACTTTGGCACATTCTTGTTCTGGACCTGCGTGACGCACGTGCTGTTTGCTCACACGGTGCTATTCGGCTTCTCGTTGTTGAGTCCTTGTGATCGTATTATTGAGGTTTGTATATTGTTTATGTCATTGTTTATTGTAATAATCTAGTATCGTAGAATATCACGGATAATCGTCTTTTGATTTCGGGATCCGTTGCGAATTTGGTTACGCATTGCTCAAAGGTTAGTTACAGTTATCGTATCTGCTTTCAAGGGAAGGGTGCGGCCACAATAAGAACACAGCATACAGGCCCGGGCATCCTTTTTGAAGGAGGAAGCGGCCCACTTAGAAAGAGATCATTGACTTACCACTCCAATTACTGAGCCACAGGAAGACAAATCATGTGAAAAACTACCCGATATATGTAGCTTCTCCTTTGGGAGAAGACTGGGGCAAGACCTTATTGAGGCGGAAAAATCCTGAAAGCTTTATCGGGAGTTTATGCTGAGGATATATGAAGGGGTCACTGATCAGAGAACGAAGGGTGGTAACGTAAAATTGTAGAACCCATTCTATAGGCCAAACGTGAGAGCGAACTTTTTCGGTTACATAGAAGGGAATGTGGAATGGAATAACTGAAGGGACGATCAGAGTACAAGGTGAAAAGCATTTTAAAAGAGTTATAGATACTAAGTTGAACGGGTTATTCATAGACGGTAAAGACTGAGGGTTAGGGAGCATCTGCGGTCTACGCGAGGCTCTCCAGTGGCCCTGTGCTTGTGCATTTGGTCTGGGCACTAGGTGTGATGGAAGGCACACCTCACTGCCTTCTCTTGCCTGGATGATGAGAAGAGCTTTTTGCCCGTTTCTCTTTCCGCGAAAATCAAGGAAGGAACAGCTTAGTGCAAAAAATTGGAAGGAACTGAAGAAGTCGTAGTGGCGGGGCCGACCCCAGTGCATACCACCCAAAAACTTCTGGGCTTTCGATTGTTCTGTCCCACTATCAGTCCTTGGAGCCCGACCTGCCATCCAAGGCTTTTGAAGCGGAATTGAAACTGCGACGCACCTTGACTTGAACCTGCATGGCGACCAAGATGCCGGCAAACTCGTAGAAATGGGGACAGCAGAGCGCCGGAAAAGGTAAGAATAAAAAAGCACGACCCTACCGGACCAAGTAGAAGCTTGACAAGCGAAACAGCTGAACTGGAGGTGGAAAGATGCCCTGACAAACTGCTATTCAGGGTTGGAAGGTAGGTAAACCCAGAGATTTTCCTGGCACTCGGTGACGATACAGCATAGATGAGCCGGTCATTTCTCACTCGCTACCATGAGCATGCAGGTGGAAAACACTTAAGGCCCTGAATTGTATGGTACTTAACTATTAGCTGAAAGCGTGTAGTCTGGGGCTTTTCTTCACTTCCTTTTTTTCCCTACCCAAAACACTCAACCCCACACCCTCAAACTGCATACATCGGAAATGGGCAGGAGGCAAAGACAGGCGTCCGAGGAACCCCCAACATTTCTTTGGGGCACTGCTAGTTCTGGTTTAGAAGTCATGGATTAGTGCACGTATACGAGACTGAAGCCCAAGCGTTCCCAATTCTTGTGATTGATTTCTCGTTTGAATGTCACGGGTGAGCAGGAAGACAGTACACTGGATAAGAGGGCGATAGGAGGAAGAGGAAGGGTGCAAAAGAAAATCTTGGCAGCATCTTGCATCTCGTATTGCCGGTGAACTAAAAGACAGACCACTACACAAAGTGAAAGGATTCAGCAAGCAGGTCTTCACTGTATCTTGCCTTGTGCTTTGGCGACCTGGAAGATAGACCACTGGATAATAATAATAATGGCACATTTCTCGGTTATGACAGGGACGGACTCGCAAGCACATGATCATGTTGTACAGCTCTACTCAGTAAGATGAAATATTCACAAGTTCTAGGTATAAAAGTCTAAAGTGTCAGCGAAAGAGTAAAGCAGCCAGTGGCAGTTTATATGGATCACTACAATAATGGTTTGCGCGACAATTTTGAACTGGTTTCGATCTCGGGCTCGGCAGTGGCGCACCGTGGGGATACCGAAAAGGTCGTTAATACATAATGCTAAGGAAGCGTTATAAACAAGAGTGATGCGAGCCATGAAAAACGGAGGCTTACTGGGGTCCCACAAACAGCGTAAGTTCTACGTAGGAAGAAAAAGAATCTGCATGGAAGTACACTCGGGAAAGTCGATGCACGCGAAGAGGATAGCAAACCATGAAGACGATGTAAACCCTGAATGACGGATCTACCGGGGTTCAACAGAAAGAAATCAGTTATGAAACGGGAAGACATGAAACAATTTTATGAATGTGCTTTTGGGAACTTTGGCGAGTGGGGAAGAAACGTCATTCCATAGGAAGGTGAGTTTATTTTCAGAATCAGTAACCTGCACCATTAGCAAATGAGAAGGCACAAATGAAGGGTCCTGGAAAAGTGGAGATTGAATTACCAGCGGACCACGGTTCGAGGGAAAAATGGACTGTTACAAAGGATACTAAAGTGGAAGATCTCCGCATAGACTAGAGTGTTATTATGCTGTTTTGCTGACATATACATGTATCACGGGGTCTTTGGTTTGGTTGAACTGTCCGAAAACCCCCAGTGCACACTTGGAAAACACAGGTTGGCGGACAGGCTCGTTTTCAGTGATTCTTTATCGTGCCGTACAACACAATATATAGGACTAGATGCATAAGGGATGCAGTCAACAAAAATCGTATCAGGGATCATCGTTCACACATAGTGTGGTACAGGATTATCCGGAAACCAGGTGTGAATTGAGTAGCACTTTACCAGCATGTAGGCTTTTGGATGTTCTTGGACCTGAAGTTGGGTGGTGAGTGGGCTAGGGTAGACTGAGTGCATGCACAACTTTCTTCTGATCACATAAAGGGGGGTTATAGGGGCGAATCCCGACAGCCTTCGCTGTGGCCAAGACGCGACTTCTCACCGATCTTGAAAGCCAACTTCGGACCCTATGCAGGGGGCGGAATGTTTGATCCACGTTCGCTATGTGATTAGTTTAAGTTAGGTGTGAAACGACTGCGCTGATAATTCACCTAATTGTTCCAGTCCCCGACGACGCTGGATGAAGCTCACGGATGCGTTCAGACAAGCGTCTGTTCGAGCGGCCGATATAGGTTGTTCCACAAGAAAAAGTGAAAGAATGCACACAAAATGAGCCTGCAGAAACAGGCACATTGTCTTTTATCAGCAAACACACCGCTGGCTTATGGGTGAGCATATCATGCAGTTTAGCAGTGTAGAAAGTTTTGTTGACGACGCTTGCCAATCTTCGGTGAATTACATCTGCCAGGGTATCGCCTTTAAGTGACAGAGAGATGTATACTGATTTCTTTTCAGCTACCATTTTCCTCGAAATTTCTATGTCCAACTGCATCATCCGGTCGATTAAGCTTTCGGGGTATCCGTTCTGAATAAAAATATCGTGCACCATTACAAGCTCTCCCTTCTTGGTATCTTCGGTGCATATTTTTTCGCTCTGTTTGATGGGCATATAATGAAATTTATTTTCTATTTAGGCGGTACAAAACTACGGAAGTGGATATACAGTCCATTTCTTGTTGGCTTTCTGCGCACAGACCGCCGTATTGAACCATCTTCTGGACGGGTCAGAAATACGTCTAAGGCTAGTGAGTTGTCTGATTCTCATTCTAGTGCGAATAGCAAGTTCGGATAGGCTGAGTTGAAGCTGTTAAGTAATTTTTCTCTGTGGAGAAATTGGTCTGATATACATAGAAATTCATTCACGTATCCCTTGTACAACCGAATTTCGCGAATCGGTGATAGTAACGGGGCCATGTTCCCCTTTATGTGCTCAGAAGAAAGTTGTGCATGCACTCAGTCTACCCTAGCCCACTCACCACCCAACTTCAGGTCCAAGAACATCCAAAAGCCTACATGCTGGTAAAGTGCTACTCAATTCACACCTGGTTTCCGGATAATCCTGTACCACACTATGTGTGAACGATGATCCCTGATACGATTTTTGTTGACCGCATCTCTTATGCATCTAGTCCTATATATTGTGTTGTACGGCACGATAAAGAATCACTGGAAACGAGCTTGTTCGCCATCCTGTGTTTTCCAAATTTATATATACACTGACGCATTGAATCTCAGTGTTATTCAGCTTTACTGCTGGCAATGTGCAACATCGTATGGGTATGGTTCGTCTGGCATGGTAAAGGTAATGTGTCGGTCAGTCAGCCGGGTGTGACGAGGTATGACGGATTTAATTGATGACTGGTATATTAGCAGGTTGTGCGAGAACTGTTATTTGTGTTGGCTGCAATGGCGATATCGGCAGGAGAGGCTTTGCGTTAGAAAAGACTAATGGATCTGATAGGGTTTTGGGGTGTTTTCTGCCGCGTGGCTTGATTGCAGTTCCAGATGCTCTGAAAGGTTCCACTTGGGTTCCTGTCGGTACGAGTCACAGTGGCATTCTTGGTTATCCAGTGTGGAGACTGAGATAGTGGGAGACGACGAACCTGAAATAGATGGGGATTGCAGTCTGGAAGTGGTTCTAGCTGTGGGTTATGGTAATGTATGAAAATATTAGTAATGAACTGGTTGAGTTTATGTGAATGGGGCACCTACTACGCGTTCTGAATAAGGTAAGCTCGCAGGGGATTGGGCTACAATGCTTCAGGCTAGCAAAGTCGCGTACATCAGCTGGGCAATTTTGCATGCATTCTGTAGGAATAACGGTTCGCACGCTGACGTGGCAAGGTTGGGATACTAATAAAAACCTAAGGCTTTACTGGTAAGGGAAAGTAGAAATGGTAAACCTCAATACCGTTTGCTCACACAGACTGAAGTAGGAGGTTTCAGCTGTGCGGTATCCCTTTCAGCTTGAACAGCGCAAACTAGTTCGTCTTGCAGAATCTGTCGAACGTCGAATGGCGAGATTTTTAGGCTGCTCACGGCCTTGTGGCAAACACTAGAAAAAAGTGGAGAAAGAAATATGTTGTGGCTTCTCTAACAGCCGGTCGTGGAAAATCCCCCTTCTTTCCCTCGCGATTCAGTGTTTTTCCCAACATCATTCATTTGCCTACACTGTTGACTTGTCTTTACGAACTGGTTGTTTCTATGGACCAATTTTTGTTCGTTCGCGCCCAGAGAGCTACTTTGGCACATTCTTGTTCTGGACCTGCGTGACGCACGTGCTGTTTGCTCACACGGTGCTATTCGGCTTCTCGTTGTTGAGTCCTTGTGATCGTATTATTGAGGTTTGTATATTGTTTATGTCATTGTTTATTGTAATAATCTAGTATCGTAGAATATCACGGATAATCGTCTTTTGATTTCGGGATCCGTTGCGAATTCGGCTACGCATTGCTCAAACGTTCGTAACAATACTCAATAGATCAATTTGGAACGAGGAAAATCCACGCAAAATGCCAAGAAAAGGATCAAAAGCAGTCGAATCCGGACAGGAAGTAATACGGCAAGTCTCTGGGGAGGTTTTTGGTACATATGATTCTTTAGTTAATGCTAGATCGCCTAGTCCTGTCAGTGCTAGTTCAGGTGTTATTGAAAACAATATTGATCGTAAGGATATCGATTTATATAAGCTGAGAATACTAGAACTAGAGCAACAGTTACTTTCGGCTAGACTACAGGCGCAGGAAGCAGAGAAGTGTACACAGAAACAGCAAGAGCATGAGACCAGTGACTTCGACACTTCCGATAGGTTAGGGTGCAATAAGGTAGGGAACCCCACGCCGGTCGCCGACTGCAAACCACCATCGATCGATCTGCCTAGAGTGGAGTTAACGGTTTTCGACGGGCGAGCTGAGCAATACTGCAAGTTTGTCAAGCAGTTCGAGACGTTCGTTGAAAATAAGGTAACCGACCCTGGGCAAAGGCTTCTGTATCTTACTCACTACTGCCGAGGCCGAGCAAGAGAAGCTATCGACGGGTGCACCATGCTCGACCCAGAACAAGGCTACATAAGGGCAAGGAAGATTCTAAGGGACTTGTTTGGCCAACCTTTCAAAGTAGCCCTTAACCTAATAGAGGGCGTGATGGCAGAAGCAAAGAAAACCAAGGGCGACGTCTGCACCATGGCCGACCTGGTGATTAAGATGCAGAACTGCTCAATAGCCCTCGAACATTTAGGTTACAGGGCTGACCTAGACGCCATGCACACTTTGGAAGGCATAGTCCGTCACCTCTCTCCCGAACTACAGGGTCGGTGGGCGGAAGAAGCAGAACGGATAAGCCGAAGCGACAGAGAAGCCAACTTCGAAGACCTGACTGAATACTTAGACAGGCAAACGAAGATAGCTGACAGCAGATTCGGCCGACTCATCCGGGACAGCAACAGAGCAAACAAGCCCAGTACTAGCCAAGTCCAAACCCCTGTACGGGAACATCCAAAGTACCAGCCTTGGACCAATACACAGGTCATTTCACGAGATGCTACGGCGAAACCAAATTGCAGATCCTGTGGTACTAGCCATGGCCTACCAGAATGCCCCAAGTTCGGCAACGCCACAATAGACGAACGGTGGGGAATGGCGAGGATGGCAGGAGCATGTTTTATCTGTCTCAACACCACGCACCGGGCAGCAGCCTGTAGAACGAGGAATCGATGTGGTTACGAGGGCTGCACGGGCAGACACCATCGGCTGCTGCATCAGGCGAGAGTAACCATATCCGAGGCTAGTGCCAAGCCCAGCGTGATTTGTTCAACTTCACAATCTGCCAGTAAACCGGTACGTTTAGGCGTAGTGGCCGTGGGAGTAGTGACTCCGACTGGGATAGTCAAGGCGTTGGCTTTCGTTGATAGTGGATCCGACACCACTTTAGTGAAAGATCGGTTTGCCGACAGACACCAACTGGCTAAAGGTGCGACGTCGTTAGCAGTGAGCACGGTGGACGGAACACAGGTAATGAGTGCCGGCAGATTGAGGCTGCAACTCATCTCTCTAGACACTAACGAGGAAATTGAACCAACGGAGGCATTCACGTTAGCGGATCTCCCCATGCGAGCACCAAGGTCGGTGAACGCAATCTTGACTCGCTGGCCCCACCTGCAGGATGTAACCGTTGTAGACTGGGAAGATGATGAAGTGGATCTCCTCACCGGATGCGACGTGCCAGAGGCGCATTGGGTGCTTGGCCAAAGAGTGGGCGACCGCCAGGCACCTTATGCCGTAAGCACGGCTCTGGGATGGATGTTATGCGGTCCAGTAGGGGGACGTGGTTCCGTGAATTACTTATCCGCCGAAACGGACCGCATAGAGTATCATCTGCAACGGCTGTATGAAAAGGAGTTTCATGATATTGGAGACGAAAGACCGACGTTGTCTCAAGAGGATCACTTCGCTCTACAAACGGTGCGGCAAGGCACTAGAGGCCTCAAAACACAGTTCGAGGTTCCCCTCCCATGGCGCACACCGGTCGACCCGTGGACTGACAACAGAAATTATGTTCTCCAACGATTACTACGACTAAAAGAACGTTTCATTCGAGACCAGAATCTGTGGGAACGATACGCGGATTTGATGAAGCGAAACGAGGCCCTCGGTTACGTTGAAAAGGTGCCTGTTAACACCGACAGCAAAAGGGGTATCTGGTATCTGCCTCATCATCCGGTTATCAACCCCAAGAAACCCAATAAACTGCGGGTGGTTTTCGACTGTGCGGCCAAGTTCCAGGGCAAGTCGTTAAACGATCGCCTACTACAGGGGCCTGACTGGACCACACCACTGATCGATGTTTTGTGCCGTTTCAGATTGGGTAAAGTGGCTTTGCCTGCCGACATTGAGGAAATGTTCCATCAGGTGAAGATTCCGGTAGGAGAACGAGATGCTTTGCGTTTCCTGTGGTGGGAAGGGAGCGACCGGGACAACGCAGTGGTGAATTATAGGATGACCGTCCACCCCTTCGGAGCCATATCGTCACCATTTTGTGCAAACTACGCCCTCCGAGAATCAGCAAACAAACATGGCGATCTAGTACCTCGGACGGTGGTAGAAAGCGTCAGCAGGAACTCCTACGTCGACGACTACCTTGGGTCATTCGATGATGTGGAATCAGCTCCAGAGCAGTTCAGAAGTCTGACGAGATTGCTGGAAGAGGGTGGCTTCCATCTAACTAAATGGATGTCGAACGCTTCAGAAGTGCTGAAGGTCATCCCGTATCACGAAAAGGCCGAAAGGGTAAGAGATTTGGACGGCTCTCCACTTCCTATCGAGCGAACCTTAGGGATACAATGGGACGCGGAAACGGACGATTTTGTTTTCGAACTAAACGTTCCCGAGCTGCCAATAACCCGTCGTGGCATATTTTCTGCCGTCTCAAGTTTGTTCGACCCGCTCGGTTTCGTCTCACCATAGCTGCTACCTGGAAAGATCTTGCTACAGCGGCTGTGCCATAAGAAAGTTGATTGGGACCAGTCACTGGACCGAGGGGACCGGCTGGACTGGGAAGAAATTTTGAGCACTTTGAAGAAATTAGGGGACATAAGAATCCCACGATGTTTGACTCCTGGCCATACGACACGGACTGGAGAACTACATGCCTTTTCCGATGCATCCGAAGTCGGTTATGGAGCTGTGGTGTACGGACGATGGTGCGCAGGAGATGGACAATATACCACGAGGATCCTGTTCGCCAAAGCCCGCGTTGCTCCACTGAAGTCGGTCTCAATCCCACGCCTTGAACTCAGCGCAGCCGTGTTGGCAGTCAGGGTGGTGCAAGCTGTGAAGAGATGTTTCGATCTTTACATTTGGTCGGTGAGCTTCTGGACGGATTCAACGATAGTACTTTAATATATCAACAACGTCCCGAGCCGGTTTGGTACTTTCGTTGCTAACCGGCCCACGATTATCCACGATGAATCAGCCACGCACCAGTGGAGTCATGTCAGGTCTGGCGATAATCCGGCCGACCTGTGCTCCCGAGGTGCGAACAACTTCAGGCAACTGAACACGTGGACGAGAGGGCCAAACTTCCTGCAATTGCCCAAACAGGGCTGGCCCGCGTTCGAATTAAAACCCCCTACGGAAGTGGAACTGGAGATCAAAGGCGTAGTGATAGCAACCAACGTCGTCGAAGCGTCATCCATTCTATCGCGACTGGTCAGGTTTTCTTCCTGGATGAAGACGCTTCGTTCGCTAGTTTGGTTAACCAGGTTCAAGAGAAATTTACTAGTCATGAAAGGGCTACGGCCCTCAGGTCGGATACGGGTCGGCCCGATAGGTCCCGATGAGCTACAAGCGGCAGAGTACGATATTTTCAGAATGATACAACGCGAGGCTTTCGCCCGAGAACTCAAGAGGGCGGAAGAAGTGGGGCTGACCAATGAAGACATGCCATCTCCAAGAGGCGAGCTGAAGCGTTTAAACCCCAAAATCATCAACGGACTGCTGCGGGTGGATGGTAGGCTGACCAACGCCCACCTGAACTTCGACACAAAGTATCCTATACTGCTGCCTGCGAGACAACTTGTAGTAGACCTAATGATTCAACACGTCCACGCCGTGGAGGGACACGCCGGGGAAAGCCACGTGACGAGCGTCATCCGAAAGCGTCTTTGGTTGTTGAGAGGACGAGAGACTGTAAAACGCGTAATCCGACGTTGTGTGCAATGCAGGAGACGCAATGACACAGCAGGCAAACTACTCATGGCCCCACTACCAGAATGCAGGGTGACTACGGGCTGATGGCCGTTCAGTGACACCGGGTTGGACTATTTCGGGCCCTTGTGGATCAAGTGCGGGAAAAGATTAGAAAAGCGATACGGATGTATCATGACGTGCATGAAATCACGTGCGGTACACCTAGAAGTCGCACATTCGATGACGACCGATTCGTTTCTACGGGCCTTGCAAAGATTTATCAACCGAAGAGGCGTACCGGCCGATATATACTCAGATAATGGATCCAACTTTGTGGGCGCTCACCGGGAATTGCAGCGTTGGCACAAGAACATAAACAGGGACGAACTGCAGAATCGAACCGTGGCCTACGGCATACGATGGCATTTCAACCCCCCACAGGCCAGCCACCGAGGCCGCGTATGGGAACGCATGATCCGGTCCGCCAGACGGATATTGCTGTCAATCATGGAGCAGCAGCCGCCCGACGACGAGACGCTGAACACCGTCATGACTGAGGTGGAGCGAATCCTGAACAACCGCCCCCTGGTTCCAGTATTGAACGGCGACCCCACCCACCTGGCGCTCACCCCAAACGACTTATTGACGCTAAGGTCGAACGAGGGTTTCCAAGGGCCGGTAAACCTTCGTGGGAGCTACCTCCACGGGTGGAAGCAAGCGAACTATCTGGCCAAGGTCTTCTGGAGGCGATGGCTACGGGAGTACCTACCGGCTTTGCAGACTCGACAGAAGTGGCTGGCCAAAACAAGACCATTCAAAGTTGGGGACGTGGTTATGATCGCCGACGAACGCGCACATTTCAGCGCTTGGTCTTTGGGAGTAGTTACGGAAACCATCAAAAGCACTGACGGAATGATAAGAACGGTGAAGGTGAAGACAGCTAACGGAGTGCTCACTCGTGACATACGCAGTATTAACCTACTCGAGAGCGAAGACGGAGGAGCTGATAACCCTGAGGCCTTGTAAACCTTTTTCACACCAGCAATCGAGGTGGATAAAGAAACACCATGTATACCACACGGTCTCCGTCAAACACGTTAAGGTGCTCGCGGTCTTTTCGTTGACATTACAGAAGGTGCTTTCCGATACGTGGTGATGAATGCGATTCCATTGTACATCCCGATACATACACGCATGCACGACGCACTCTACATTCCGTAAACCCATCAAACATGTGACAGTGTTCGTTGTTTTGCTTTTTGTTGACGCTACCGAATGCCCCTTGCATATGTGGAAATAGCGGAGCTCAGATCACACATACATGCTACATTTTACTCGTTTCTTGCCACACAGTCTTTTGCTGACATTGCAGAAAGTCCTCCTTTGATGTGTAGTCATACCTGTGATTCCACTGTACACCCCGGCACACACACACACGCACTCATACACACACTGAAGCACGTACATCCAGGACCGGACGGCCCCTTACGAGGACAACGTCTATGTGACCATTCACGCCCGCCATCGGTCATTTGGTCTTGTGGAAGATGTAGACTAGCCTCACGTCTATGTATCCAATGGATTAGGTGCGACCAGTAGTAGAACGTTGACGACGAGCATTAGACGCGCGCACTGACAGCAGGGCCTAGGCAGGTAGGAAGAATCAGTACCTTTATACCGAACCTTTGACTCTGCTAAGGAGCCAGGAGGATTTTGGTGGGCGGTGTAACAGCCGGTCGTGGAAAATCCCCCTTTTTTCCCCCTCGCGATTCAGTGTTTTTCCCAACATCATTCATTTGCCTACACTGTTGACTTGTCTTTACGAACTGGTTGTTTCTATGGACCAATTTTTGTTCGTTCGCGCCCAGAGAGCTACTTTGGCACATTCTTGTTCTGGACCTGCGTGACGCACGTGCTGTTTGCTCACACGGTGCTATTCGGCTTCTCGTTGTTGAGTCCTTGTGATCGTATTATTGAGGTTTGTATATTGTTTATGTCATTGTTTATTGTAATAACCTAGTATCGTAGAATATCACGGATAATCGTCTTTTGATTTCGGGATCCGTTGCGAATTCGGCTACGCATTGCTCAAACGTTCGTAACAGCTTCCTTGACAGCCGACTTCGTCAGAAATGCTGCAGGCTTACTGACAAGGGTTTTGGACTTTATCCGAATAACCGAGGGCCAATCTGGGTATGCACATAATGTGTTAGTTCAAGCATAGATCAATACAGGTGCATTCAATGAGCCCGAGAAGCCATTGAAACTTGTAACGGACCAGTTATTTGCCCGCAATCCAGCAGAACAAAAGCCATTCCAAAGTTGGAGACAGTGGAAGCTAGACTTCAGGGGTTTGAAAAGCCGTGGACGCTAAAATTTCCCAACCGCTATACCCAGCGAATGCTCGCGGCACAGAAATAACATCAATAAAGGAAAAAAGATTGGCAAAACTACTGGTCAACTTGCAAAGGACTCCGAGACAGCCATTGGGAGACGTCAAAAGGTAGTGATTAATGGAACCCCCGAACCGTTGTCGTGTAGCCCGGCTAGGACAGGCAGATACATGTCAGCATGTGGTGAATGAGCTATGAACACTAAACTTACCGGAGCATGGCCTTACTGAAAAGATTTTCAGGCTGGATAAGAAGTGCGTAAGACCAGAAGCCTTGTCATATGCTCCCGACCAATGCTGGTTAAATTTAGGAAATCAAGACGTGGGGAGGCGTTACTTGCGTCAAAGGACAAGATAATAAGGGCTGCCGCAGGGAAAATATGCGTGCTACCAAATCTCCTAGCAAAGGGCAAACGATGGCAGAGGCAACCAAAAGCGCCATTTATTGGTGTCAACGCCAGCCCTGTGTCCATCAAAGGGAGTAAGCATGGCCCAGACTCAGCAGCCGGAAACACCAATAAACCGCCGGTAATGACCAGCTCAGAATGGCACATTCCAGGTGAATCCTAGTACACTTGATGTTTAGCTTTCCAACCAAGCGGCAGCGCAGCAAGGAATCCTACCCGAAGTCCATCCAGAAACACAGGACTTAAGCCTATCGGAGGCACTATAGGCAAACAGGGCCAAAACACCGAGGGCACTAGGACAAGTTTCTGAGTGCACCTGAATAAGATAGTTGCCGCCGAATCTACCAGAAACTAAGCAGTGACCACGGCCGGGGGACCAACTGTCGTATACTCCAACGCGAGTAGTGTATGGAGTAAGTGAAGAGAATTGGTGGCTACAGTCAAGCCCTCTGACTGCGTCGCAATCCCTGAAATTTGGCTCAGCAAGGATGTGGCAACAACAAATTTTTCCCTTGCAAGGTACCACGCCTACAGGGCGGACAGACAAGACGGAAGAGATGAAGGGGTTGTAATCTTGCTCGCCGCTGACTCGCACGGGCAAACAGCAGGAGAGTTGATGTCCACAACTAAAATACTGGTAGCTAAGTGCTATCTGAGTTCAGACAATACGAAGGCGACTGAAGAAGATCCACTGTCACCAGAGCTTTTGGCTAGGAAAGTCGCCCAGTCTGATAGATTAGTGACCGTCGGTGATTTCATCTCACCGGGGGTTAATTGGGAGACTTGGTGGGCTTCACGAGGCGGATTTGGCAATCGACTAATGGGGGCTGGTGTGCAGATGCACACAGGTATAACGAGTAAGCCAAACAACCCTTTGGAGAATAGGCCAAACACCCGGCCTTCCGGACCTGGTATCCACTAAGTCACCGGGGGAAGTCAGCCACCCCGAATTTGTTGTTCCTACAGGCAGGAGTGATCAACGGTTGACCAGGTTTGTTTTCAATGGGAATCCCCCAGAAGCTCTCAGAAAAGAAGGAGGAACTTCAGGAAAGTTGACTGCCAGGAGCTAAGGGTGGTTGAAGAGAGTACACAACGGACAGTTTGCAACCTCTCTTTAGAAGATGAGCGGTCACACATGAGAAGAAACCTGAAGTAACTTACTGGCGAGGTAGCTCCGATGAGTAGGGTAGGAAGGAAAGGTCAACTGTTATTGACGGGGCTCGCACGGCTGAAAAAGAGCAGACGGGCAAGCGAGTTGCACGGAGGCTCCTCTGCAGCGTGAGGGGGAAAATTCACCCTCTGCAGTTCCCAAACGCCCGCGATTATGTTCTAGAAATATAAAAATCCTTCCCGATACAACGGTACATGAGATGGGCAAAAATAGCTGAGTGCCCCAAGGCCTATTGCAGCCATGTTCCGTCTACGGCACAGCCACGAGTGGCAGTTCTCCAAGTGGACGAAATGGTTCTGGAGCCCATAGCAAAGGAACTGGCTACCAATTGGTTGAGGCGAGAAAAGGCGGCCGGGCCAGATGGTAGTCAGCACGCTATCCTACGTCCGCCGGAAAGTACGGCTTCCGGGCGCCAACACATTAGTTTGGCAGATCGCCAGCCTTGGCCCATTTACCATCTTCGTTATTATGAGCCGAAGTGGAGCCCATCCACAAAGAAGCCAAGGATAAAATTGCATCCAAATACAGGCCCGTTAGTCTGCTCTTGTTGGTACCAAAGGTACTCGGGGGCACCGCTAGGTACAAGATCACAAGGCATGCTGGACCCAAAGGATAATCTCAGTAACCCAGCACGGGTTAATGAGGGGGAAACTATGTTTGACGAACCTCTTACCATTTCTGGACGAAATGACCGGCAAGTCGGACGAAGGAGAGCAGATTGAGGAGTGCTTATGGATTTTCAGAAAACCTTCGATTCGGCAAACCACAGGCTGCTGCGGCACAAAGTGCAGGCAAAGGGGATTTCACAATTGGCGTTGGACTAGGTTAGGGAATGCCCCATTGGTGGGAAGTCAAATGTTTGGGTAGTGGATGCTATTTCCGGCGCAGCTGAGGCATGCCGTGGAGTGCATCCGGAGTAAGTTCTACGGCCTCGATTTTCCTGATCCATATAAGTGACCTGGGTGTCCCGGTTCCCTGCTAACGATTCATATCAAGGTTGCGGAAGAACCGTCTGGGAACTGGGCACGGGAAGACCTGATAAGAACAGAGGGTGTCCCGAAACATGGGAGCTTCTGCGAACAGAGGTAAGTCCAGGCGGATGCTTCGGGGCGGAAGAACAGGAGAGAGTCAGCATCTCGATGGTGGGTTACTCAGGGAACTCAAGACCACTGAAGTTATAAAAGATCTTGGCATTCGGGTGCAAGAAACTTTTAGGCCCGTGCAAGAATGCCTCACGGAAGTAGCAAAGGGTGTTAGGTTGATGTTTCAAATTTGTCGGACTGTTGGGTCTCGGAGTACCAATACAATACTACCACTTTACAAAACGCATGTACGCCCCCACCTGGATTATTGCTTTCGAGCCTGGGTGCTGAAACCACTCAGAAAAAATCAGCCGTAGGAAACCTTTCACAGACGGTTCACCAAGACTATCACTGGGCTGCGGGACAGGACGTACGCAGAATGCCTCAAAGCACTCCACCTGTTCTCGCTGAACAGGCGATGCCAGAGGAGAGGTCTGATCGAGAAGGCCAAACATCTCCACGGGTAATTTGAAACCGATAGGCCGATATTAGCTTAAGGTGTTCAGGGGGCACAAACACAAACAGGTGAACTCCAAAGCCGTCAGAAGCGATCGGGCATTTCTATTCTATCACCGCTTTAGGAACCCTTGGAACCAACCACCGCAGCAGCGAGTGATATCGTTACGCTTAAAAGACGGCCGGATGACTGCTGGGATGAGGTTTTCCGGGCTAAGACTAACCAAATGAGCAAACCCTCCAGCCGCACCCCTCCTTCCCACTCCCTTCTTTTCCGACTCCATACATCTGCTTCCCCGTCATACAATAAAATAAAGCAGACTGCCTCCTTTTTTGTTCATTCAACCGTCCTCACGGGGGATTCCCGAAGGTGGGCATGGCAGTTATTTGAACCTGTCAATCCAAAGTGACCGCCGGCTATTCGATGATGAACCTGCTATTTATTCCCTTCCTGGCAGTCCATCACCCGACAACCACAAAATTCGGACCACTGGCAGTCAAAGCACGGCGAGGAAAATGGCAGCCCTGGAGTGCAAGAATATGGAAGTGGACTGACCGAAGCCCTGAGTGCTGTGACCCGATTTGATCTGGAGAGGCAAGCCACAGGCGGCTTGAGGGGAGACTGCAAACACACCTGACGGAAGCTATCGCGTGAATCCCTCCCATGGGAACGGCCAAAATTGGGCGACGATGAGGCTGATATGGGTGGCATCCCAGTGAGTCGTTGAGCTACTCATTGAAGTATAGCCGAGGTTGTCTTGTTTCTGTTTTTGTGTTTGCTTTTTTCTAGCACTGGTGTTGCTGAACTTTTAACCACCACTATCGCTTCGCGGAGATTACCGAGGATTCTCTGGGTCCTTACTCTCGACTTAGCCTCCGCAGGGTACACAGCGACACTGTTTCTCAGCTCGTGGCTTATTCACCCGGCGTCCTCCCTCTTGGTTCTGAAATAAGCTACATTACGTTGAACAACTCGAACTGTGGAGAATCGAGGTGCGGCAATGGAGTTAAAGAGGGTATACGGTGTGACAGCTGTCTGCGGTGGTACCTCCAAGATTGCTGCAGACTGAAAAGAGAACTTAGTGTATACCAGCATAAGTTCTCTTCTGAGTGGGTATGTCTCCACTGCATGTGTCCTTCGGAAGTTCTCTTCCGTGTCCTAAAAGGTGAATATGGAGATTTCCTGCGGAAAAGTATTTCAATGGTATCAAAAGGAACACCATCAGCTGGGGAGCTCTTCTGGAAGAGCTTAGAGGCTTAGGAGACCAAGCAAAATCAAAAAATTATTTGCTCCCGCAAAATGGCGCATGAGCTGGAATTCACAATCAAATGCTCCATAGAAAGCGCTGATCGAGCTCCTGGAAGACGTCGAAAGGTCCCAATACATAACGTTGAAACTCCCGGAATAAGAGACAGCAAGGCCAGGAAGAACCCAAAAGAAACAGTAGTGCCAGATATCCTGCCGCTAGCCGAGGCTCCCGGTCAAGTGGGCGTCAAAGGATTTTATAGAATCAGTCACTGGGAGGGGATATCATTGGCAAACAAGTCTAGACCCAGAATGGTCGAAGTCCCCAGCCGTCGTCACAGGGATGAGCTTATAACCAAGGCGGAGTAAACGGACTGTAGCAGCAATGGCAAGTACTGACTTGCACCGGCCTAGCACCCCCCAAGTGTGGCTTCGAGAAACTAAAAAGCCAGAGAGCGTAGACCTAGGCAACCAAAAAATAATGGTCACCATACTTTTCGTCTAACACTGAGTGGAAGCTACCGTCAAAGTGCCTGTTTAGGCGGCCAATATCGTGGAAGATACTGTAACGAGCAAACTATCCTTTGAAACTGCTTGCTGCTCTGACCACACCCTAACAAACACCGCAGAAAATAGACTCAGTGACCCAAGAAAACATCAAATTCCTACCAAAACCGCCATCCGGGCCGAAGACCAAGAAACTGAATGCACTGGAAAGCCCGGCTTCACCTATCACTGCAAAACCACAACGCGCCAAATCGAAGGGGGCCGCAGAAAACGTATCTCTAGTGGCGTAACTCTGCGAGACGTCAGCAAGACAGTACCCTGGGCAAGCTGAATGCGCCAGACACTAACTATTCAGAAGTCGGTTTGAACCCTCCGGTTCTGCGCCCGAAGAGCCTTCGAACCAAGTCGTGTAGAAGGCCGGAGACATTCGTTCCGATAAACAAGGCCATAGTTAGACCGAATGCGGAGTTTAGCTTGCAAGCCTGGGCACCTTACCACCAGAAATGATAAAGATACTCTGGAGAAGGTGCAAGGGCTAATCACTAGAATGAGACCTGGGCGAAGATTTTGTAGCTGCACATATCGTCTCCGTGCTCTGTATCGGTACTCGATGAAGAGGCTGCGCTTTCGCGGGGAATCGATAGAAACCTTCCAGACAGCAAAGGAACTGTCTGGTACAGGCATAGAAGACCTTTTCTCTCCGATGCTAAAGAGAGGCACTGGGAGCACACCATTTGATTACGGAGAAAGCACTCAGGACTCCGAGTAAGGAAAAGCTGCTTCTGGAATATGGCGGTAGCTTTTTAGACAAAGCACCCTGAAGAGGACACAAATGCCACAACCGTCAAGGATTTTAAGCACGCAATAGAGTAGTTTTGGGTGTCTTTATTAATAATAATGGTATATTTCTGGACCATGTTCGGGAAGCACGCGCTGTGTCAGATAAAATTTGCTCACCGATTTCCCCTTCTTCTGCCGTGTCTGGTATCGCACAAAACTCCTACTTCCAGGGAAAAAAATCACGCGGAGTTTTGAGCTACGGAAACACGCCGATAACACAACTATCTGGGCACTCGATTGGCTTTAGGCACACAGGGTCCTGTGCAAACTCCACCTAACTGAACTAATTGCGAGGGGCTGCAGGCCTCCAAGACAGAAGTACGGTGCACCAAAGCTTGCAGCCACTCAAAAAGGTAGGAGGAATTTGTTGATGGACGCTGCCACATCAAATTCATCGCAGTGATCGAAACATGAGTGACCGCAGCAGAACCTATGACCAATCTGCTGATAAGCAACTGCGTCATATACCAAACGGATGACAGATAGGAGGGGTACTGCTTCTGGTAGTGTCCGAATACAATCAATGGGAGCACTGGGATTCTGTGAGCATTGAAAGTATACAGGCTGTCGGTTGTGTTCCAAGAATACGGACCACAAATCTTTTGATCGCCTGTGTCTATCCCAGTCCAGACGCAATACCAGAAGGCAAAGGGGGAACACTTTAGTTTCCCATCTCCAGTGAAACAGGATGCCTTAGACGTAGTGTCCGCGAAGGATTCCGAGACACCCATCTTAAACTGGGTGGAACATAGCTGAGCCACTATCAAATATGAAGGGGCACTCAAGCACTGGTCGGGGCTGTGCTACTTACGACAACGTCATCCAACCTACCAGGCGCTGCACTGTTAAAGTATCACCTCTTTCAGACCTCATCTTCAAGGCTAGCTAAGTGGCTTCGGTGGAATTGTAATCCAGACCTCGCTAGGGAAAGGTGACCACTGTGGCCTCGCCTTCCAAATAAAGACCCCAAAGAAGCCAAAGGACACGAGACTCGTAGGAACTTCTGTACAAATAAACAGAGCGATCCCGTCACAAAGAGCCCTGTTCATATACCCGAAATGTTGCCAATATGCCACTATCTCCTCCAGTTATCACCGATTAACTATCGCACTCGCTTGAGCATTCGCCATCTTAACTTACAGCTTCTTAAGCCCGGCTAATTTCACTTTCCTTAGAGCATAGTTATAGCACAGTTAAAAAGCCATTTTCATTCTCGGGTCATCGTTCATGGCCCTTTTTCCCAAGGATTCGTGACAAACTACTCACCTGTCCCGTTTGCAAACTTGGTCAGTCCCCAAGATAAAACTCGCCCCATTTTGTCACCTTTACCGATATATTTGAAAACGGTCACACTAATTGATGTAGTGCGCTTCCGTTCCACAATCTTCAAACGGTATATTTCACTGGGAAATATCTGCCTCCAGAGTATCCCAACGGTCGACGATATTGAGACAATTTTCTCTCTCTATCAGTCTCACTGTTTGCCCACACGTGGTTATTGCTTTGCAACATCCTCACATTGCGACGCGTCATATCACCCCCATATATGTGCATCTGAGAAGCATCTGTATCTCGGCGTTTCACTTTGTCGTCATAATGTGATCCACCTTTTAAAAAGGACATCAATAGATAGCATTTTACCAGCCAGTTACTTCATCTTCTTTTCTGCAGGCTACGCTTCACACATTTATCGGTCGCCCAATTCCCATTTCCGAGTTGATGCATCATGTGCCTTTTTTGAAAGCAAATAATCCACACAACGGTTGAGTTTTTCCATCCGGCCACTTCTTCCACCATCACTCTAATGACCTCTCTCCACATGGGCTGTCCGTTTAGTTTATCACTGACCACATCCATATCCAGCGGCTGAACTTTGCAACTGCATCCATCGGTTGTTTGGTGTTTTTTCACATCCGGTGTTCTATCTTGGTGAACCCAATCGGACAACTCTGATCCTTGCAACTCTCCTGTAATCACTATCAGCCCCTAGATAAAGCTGAGCAGTACGCAAGTTTTTATTTGCTACCTAAACAATCACCTCCTACGCAAGCTGTCTCTGCTACTATCCTGGCTACGCATCACACGTTAACCTGTCGCCCAGCTCCCATTTTCATGTTGATGCATCATATTTCGTTTTGTTGACAGCGAGCAATCTGCTCAACTGTCATCTGTTTCCATCCGACCAACCTTTTTACCACCACCTTGAAATCTCTCTCCACTGATGAATCCCTCGCCGGGCATTTAGCTGACTCAGCCGATGTTCGGTCGCTAAACATTATGCCTGCAATCTTGGAGGGAATTCTCTTTCTGTACCCTCATTTCACTCCTTTTAATCGTCTGGTGTCCAATCCTAAGCCACTTCACACATGGCGAAGCGCTATTGCTGGTTTACGTCTCCCTTGGAAACTCCTTTTTCCTCAAGGTGTACAAAATTTCCGTCAACCATTTTTGAGTCTCCCGCTTTGCGCAGTCCTCCTTATGTAATATTTGTGTGTAAGTCTACTATTTTCAACCAGTTCCACCATGACTCTGCTGGCCTGGACACCCGACCATGAGTCCAAATTTGCCAGTCGCCACCACAAAGGGTAACTGAGATAATTTTTCCTTTACCATATCAAGAGCGCATTAGTTTATCACCCACTTGGACGTCGGATTTCGCTTCCAACTGCATTGTTTGGTCTAGCTTTGTAGAGGGCCTCGGGGTTATCCAAAACCAACTATTATCATTGCCATTAATAATAACTGGCCGCCACAAAGAGAAAACCCGACTATATAGGAAAGAAGGGAAATCAGCAAAAGCGGCTTATCAGCACCTGCGGACGAACTTGCCCCTGCCGGAAGCATGAAAAGTCATAATAGGCCCCCTTGTTGGGTACCTGCGGCTGAACAGCTTTACAACAACGGAACTGTTGCTGGTTGAGATATCTGCGGTCCCACAGCCGCAAATCTTGGGAGGAATACAAGGAAAGAGGAACAGTGCCATCAAGATCCAAAGTTTAGCATCATCCAATTTTGGCCTAAAACTAGCTTCGCAAATGAAACCAAACCTAACAAGATTCCACAGCTATACACAATCCAAGGCCACCACCAGGGTAAGGGTTGGAAACTTACGCCTTGGGAATGGCAAAAAGGCTATAAGCAACAGAGAATAAGCAAACATTCCGCTAAAAAGTTTTTAGTGTATGCCGGATCGATGACGGCACAGAAGTTGCCCCTCCCTCCCGGAATGTGCCCAAACTAAAGGACTCAGAGGTTACCCCACACGCAGTCTAAAGGCTCGTGCAGGGAACAAAACCCATACAAGGCGGCGGGGTCAGATGAAACTCAACCAACGACGTTGAAGCTCCTAGGAAAAGTAATCTGTCACCCAATCCAAATGCTATTCATCGCTTCTAACCGTGAATACAGGGTTTCCACAGACCGGGATGGAGCCCCAATTGTAGTCGTCCACAAAAATGATCCGGAAACGGACGCAAAAACTGTAGACCAGCCAGCCCAACCAGTGTATCAGGAAGATCTATGGAAAGGCGGCTTAGGGGACGCATTATTGCACATGCCACCGAAAATGTGGCTAAACTATGCACAACGTGGTATTTTGAAGGACCGCACCCGTCTGTAAAACCTAGTACGCCTCCTAGACGATGTCACCTACTATTTTGACGAAGGTCAGAGGTCGAAATCTGCCACTTTGGTTCGGGCAGGTCTTTTGGTGCTGCAAACCATAGACTGTTAGTGGCAAAACAGTCCGACTAGTGTCTCGATGGCCCAAGTGAAAAGTGGGACTTCTGACTTCCCTAAAGGCAGAACCTTCTGAGCTTAGGCTTGTGGCAACCAACACACCCCAGGAGGGGTGGTCGGTGGAGATGCACAGGGGTAGATTCTAGCCCCACTTTCGTTTCCGCTGTTCATGAGCATCCTCACGGACCACCGAAAGAATCCGTTACGTATTCGCGGTTGGCGTTAGGGCATGGGGAAAAGGAAACAGAAGCGGCATGGCGGCTGATACACAAGCAGTGTTACACTGGAGCAAAAAAAATGGACCTCAAACTAAAATTCCGAAAACGTCAACTACGGACAGCCTCCTCGGTCCAAACTTCAGTCGACACCCCCCTCCCCCTCCAAGAGTTAACTAGAGACCGAGCCAACAGAGAGAGTGCGAGATGTAGAAGTAAATACCGTCCACGGTTTTGCACCATCCGCTCAGAGCCCGAAGCAATTCTTCCAAATCAGACTGGCACTGACATCTGCCAAATCCAAATCTTTTCGCCACTATACCAGGAGGTGGTTCGACCTAACATGGAGCTATGTTTCCAACCTTCGTCATCTTACCTGCGGCGGGAGCAAGCGCAGCGTGTTGCCACCTAGACGATATAGGGCCAGAGGGGCAGGTCACACGACGAAAGACTGAGGAGGCTGAGAGGTGATATACTTGAAACTTTTAGGCCTTCCGAGGACAACTCTGCAGTTGATCCCCACAAAATTCTTCACTATGCGTCCATAGACGGCTGAGACTCCATGAAATAGGCTAACGAAACAAAGATTTCGATCGAATGTCGGACCAAAATTCTTCACAAATCGGATAGTAAACTCTAAGGATAAGCCGTCGCCCATAATTATCTTTAATAGTACCATTCCTGATTTTGAGCGCGGACTGGACCGTGCAGGGCCGGAACTGCCGCAAGAATTTCAGTAAAACAAGAACTTAGACTGTTCAGTAAGGCTTCAGTAAGGAAGACACTGAGCTCTGGTTTCCATCCAAATCCATCGGCAAAAATATTTGGAAAATTCCTCCTTTTTATGGCTTTTGGACATAAATTGATCTCCACCCTCTTTACACCTTCATTACGACACTTTTGCCGACACCAATATACATTCACAACATCAGTGGCCACGCAGAACCAAGCGATTCACACATGAGGCCTGATCTTACTGGAAAGAACCATTTCCGCTTTTTCACAGTAAAACGGACAGATACTACGCAGGCTTGGTGTAAGGTCCCTGAAAAAGCAAAAATGAAAGTCTGGTGTATGGTATTATAGCCACTGTTCGAGAACACGCCAAACGTCGCCCCACAAAACTTATAAACACCCAACCTACCACGTGCTCTCAACCTGGCTGGATTCCCAAGAAATATGCACCAAAGGCTAGTTTTTCGTCGCCCGTTGCAAGGGGTGCCATAGCTCGGTGGAACGTCTTTTCAGCTAACTCTCTCATTCAGCAAAATAGCCCAGTTCCATTGAAGTCCCAATACTATTTCGTCTTCTACTCAGCTGTCGATGGATTTTTGTGCTTCCTCCTATCCTTTCTTAGTACTTAATGCGCTTGCTGCCTTTTTCTGTGAGTTTCGCCACCTCAGCGTTCCATACATTGAAAGCACTGGATGTAATGACCAATTGTGATAATCCCCCCAAAAACACTGCGGTTCCATGTTTTACTTAACATCACTCATTTGTTTACACTACTGACTTGTTTTATGCAATGTTTGTTTTTTAGGAACAAACATCTGTTTGTTGGCATCCAGCGCGCTGCTTTGTGCTATCCTTGCTCTGGACCTGCGCGAAACACATGCTTCTCTCTCGCACGCAGCAATTCGGTTCTCGTTTTGTGAGTCCTTGTGATCGCATAATTGAGATTTGTATCCGTTTTGTGTAATTGTTCACTCAATAATCTAGGTTCGTAGAATTTCACGGATAGTCTTTTGATTTCGGGATCCATTGCGAATTCGGCTACACATTGCTCAAAGCTGTCTTACAAAACTAAATTGATCAGCTTGGAACGAGAAAGTTTGCAGCATGTTAAAAAATATCGAAGCAATTGCAATCTGGACAGGAAGCAATGCGGCAAGCCAGTGGGAAGGTTTTGGGTAACTTTGATTCTTTAGTTAATGCTAGGTCACCTAGTCCTGACAGTGCTTGCTCATGTGTTACTGAGGGTAATATGGACTGTAAGAATATTGATCTATTTAAGCTAGGGATATTAGACCTAGAACAGCAACTGACATCGGCTACTGAACGCGTCCAAAAAGCAGAAGAGAAGGAGAGTGAGACTTTGATCAACGACTACGACCTGTCTGAAAAATCAGGACGAATTAAATTAAAGTACTCTGCGCCGGTCGTTGTATATAAAACATCAACTCCACCAATGTCCATCTCCCAAGAGTACAACTGACAGTTTTCGAAGGCAGGTCTGGACATTACTGCAAGTTCATCGGGCAGTTCGAAACTTTCATCGGAAACAAGATGATCGACCCCGGACAAAGACTTCTCTTCCTGACTCATTACTGTCGAGGCTGAGCAAGATAAGCTATCGATGGGTGCACCATGTTGGACCTGTAACAGGGATACAAACGAACAAGGAAGACTTCGAGGGACCTGTTTTGATAGCCATTTAAGGTATCGCGTAATCTAATCGAGGGCCTGGTGGTAGAGGCCAAATTAACCAAGGGCGACGTCTACACAATGGCCGACCCGGTGATCAAAATGCAGAAATGTTTAACAGTCCTCGACAATTTAGGTTACAATGCATACAATGGAGGGCATAGTCCGTTGCCTCTCACCAGAACTACAGAGTTGATGGGCGGAAGGGGCGGAAAGTGTAAGTCGGGGTGACCGTGAGGCTAACTTCGAAGGCTTGACCGAGTACTTGGACAGGCAAACCAAGATAGCCGGTGGTAGATTCGGCCGACTCATCCGGGACAGTGAACGAGTAAACGATTTAGCCGGGCTCAAGCCACTGCTCGGGAACGCCCAAAAATATCCGCCTTGGACCAATGCACAAGCCATTTCACGCGAGGCTCTAACGCATCCAAGTTGCTGGTCCTGCAACGCTAGCCATGGGCTAATAGAATACCCCAAGTTCATTAGCGCCACAATAGACGAAAGTTGGGTAACGGCGGGGACGACGGGAGCTTGCTTTATATGCCTCAGAACCACGCACCAGGCGGCACCTTGTCGAAAAAGAACCAGATGTGGCCACAGGGGCTGCGCCGGAAGACATCATCGATTGTTACGCCAGGCGAGAGAAGCTACACCAGAGGCGAAAAACAGGCACAGTGTGACTGGTCCAACGTCACGATCTGCCAGTAAGCCAGTACGTTTAGGAGTAGTTGCCGAGGGAGTGGTGACCCCAGCTGGGCTGTTCAAAGCGTTGGCTTTCATCAACAGTGGATCAGACACAACTCTAGTGGGGGACCGGCTTGCCAACAAACACCGGCTCGCTAGAAGCACGACATCGTTAGCAGTAAGCACGGCGGGCGGAACACAAGTAACGACTGCGGCCGGCTGAGTTTACTGCTCGTCTCCTTAGACACTAACGAGGAAATCGAACCGGTGGATGTATTTACATTGGCTGATCTCCCCATGCGAGCACCAAGGCCGGTGAGCGCAATTTTAACTAGGTGGTCCTACCTGCAGGATGTAACCATCGTATTCTGGGAAGACGACAACGTGGGCCTCCTCATCGGCTGTGACGTGCCAGGGGCACACTTGGTACTTGACCAGGGATTGGGCAACCACCAGGCACCCTACGCCGTACGCACAGCCCTGGGATGAATATTATATGGTCCAGTGTGAGATGTGGTTCCGTGAATCACATATCAGCCGAAATGAACCTTATAGAGTATCAGTTGCAGCTGCTGTATGAAAAGGAGTTTCGTGACATCGGAGACGACAGACCATCACTGCCTCTAGAGGACCACTTCGCTCTGCAAACTGCAAGAAACTAGGGGTCTTAAAAACATTTCGACGTTCCTTTTCATGGCGCACACCAGCTGGCCCTTGGGTTGATAACAGAAACTATGCTCTGCAAAGACTACTAAGACTGGAAGGCTTCGTTCAAGACGAGAATCTGTGGGAACGATACGCGGAATCAATGAAGCGAAGCGAAGCTTTCGGCTAAGCTTAAAAGGTGCCTGCTACCACCGGCGGCCGGAAGGGGATCTGGTATTTACCTCACCACCAGGTTATTAGCCCTAAGAAACCCGTAAAACTGCGGGTGGTATTCGACTGTGCAGCCAAGTTCCAGAGCAAGTCTTTAAACGACCGCCTACTGCGAGGACCTGAATGGACCACACCACCAATCGAAGTTTAGTGTCGTTTCAGAGTGGGTAGAGTGACCTTGTCCGCCGATATCAGGATAATGTTTCATCAGGTGAAAATACCAGTAGAAGAACGAGATGCGTTGCGTTTCCTGTGGTGGGGAGAGAACGACCGGAACAACGCGGCGGTAAATTATAGGATGACCGTCCACCCCTTTCGGTGCCACATCATCACCGCTTTTTGTGAACTACGCCCTTCGAGAATCAGCGAACAAACATGGAGATTTGGTCCACCGGTCGGTGGTGGATAGCGTCAGCACAAACTCCAACATGGACTACTATCTTGGGTCAGTCGATGATGTAGACTCGGCCCTAGCCCAGTTCTGAGGCACAAAAGGTCGCTAGAAGAAGGCGGCTTCCATCTAACGAAATGGATGTCGAAAGCTTCATAAATGCTGGAAGTCATTCCGTACCACGAGAGGGCCTCAAGGGTTAGAGATTTGGATGGCCATCCGCTCCCTACCGGAAGCACTCTGGGAATACAGTGGGACGCGGAAACGGACGACTTTGTTTTCGAGCTAAACGTCCCCGAGCTGCCAGGAACCAGTCGTCGCATAATATCTGCAGTCTCTAGTTTGTTCGATCCGTTCAGTTTCGCCTTTTCCTGGCTGTCACTTGGAATGATCCTGCTGCAGCGGATCTGCCATGGGAAAGTCAATTGGGACCAGTCACTGGACCGAGAAGACCCGCCGGACTGGGAAGAATTTCTGAACTCCTTAAAGAAACTAGGGGGCATACGGATTCCACGACGTTTGCCTCCTGCTCATGCTCACGAACGGGAAAACCACATGCCTTTTCTGACACATCCCAAGTCGGGTACGGGGCGGTGGTGTACGGACGACGGCGCACGGGCCGTGGACAGTATGCTACGAGGATCTCGTTGGCCAAAGCCAGCGTTGCCCCACTGAGGTCGGTTTCGATCACGCGCCTTGAACTCAGCGCAGCCGTGTTGGCAGTCGTGGCGGTGCAAGCTGTCAAGAGACGTTTCGATCTCTGCATTTGGTTGGCTAGCTTTTAGATGGACTCAACGATAGTACTTTACTACATTAACAACGTCCGGAGCCGGTTTAGTACTTTCGTTGCTAACCGACTCACGACTATCCACGATGGATCAGCCATGAACCCGTGGAAGCATGTCAGGCCTGGAGGCAACCCAGCAGATCCGTGCTTCCGAGTGTGCAACCAACTTCCGGCAACTCGACACTTGGGCGGGAGGGCCAAAATTCCTGCAAATGCCCAAACAGGGCTGGCCCGTGGGCGAATTAAAACCCCCTCTGGAACTGTAGCTGTAGATCAAAGTCCTAGTGACGACGGCCACAGTCGTCCAGGCGAAATTCATTCTGTCACGATCGGTCAGATTTTCTTCCTGAATGAAGACCCTTAGTCCATCAGTGTGGTTGGCCAGGTTCAAGAGACACTTGCTAGTCATGAAAGGGATCCGCCTCTCAGGGCGGGTACGAGTGGGTCCGATAAGCCCCTATGATCTACGAGCCGCGGAACACGATATATTCAAGATGATACAATGGGAGGCGTTCACCTGAGAACTCGAGAGAGCGGAAGAAGTTGGACCAGTCTACAAATTAATATCATCTCCGACAGGCGACTTGAAGCATTTAAACCCCAAAATTATTACTGGACTGCTACAGGTAGATGGTAGGCTAACCAAATCCCACCTGAGCTTTGACACGAAATATCCCGTAATGCTGCCGGCTCGAAAACCTGTGACGCAGATATTGATCAAACACATCCACGCCGTGGAGGGACATGCCGGGGAAAGCCACGTTACGAGCGTCATACGGAAGCACCTTTTTTTGCTGAGATGAAGGGCGACTGTGAAACGCGTAATCCATCGTCGTGTCCATTGCAGTGGACGCAATACTGCAGCCGGCAAAAACACGTGGCCTCGCTACTGGAGTGCAGAGTGACTCCGGGCTGGCGGCTGTCCAACGACATCGGGTTGGAAAATTTCGGGCCCTTGTGGATCAAGAGTGTGAAGAGGTTGTACAAACGAAACGGGTGTACCATGACGTGCATGAAGTCACGCACGGCATACTTAGGAGTAGCACATTCGACGATAACTGACTCTTTCCCACGGGCCTTTCAGCGCGTTATCAATCGAAGAGGCGCGTGCGGATAAGTACCCCAGCAATGGGTGGAACTTCGTGGGCGCTTACCGGGAACTGCCGATTTGGCACCAAAACATGAACAGAGACGAATTGCAGAATCAAACGTGTGTAAGTCAGTTCTAGCAAATCGAGCAACGCGTAGCCAATTCAAACGAATCCCAAAACCAGAACAAGATTGATTCATAGTTTCTACGGTACTAAATTGACATTCACAAAGGGTACAAATATATACAAACCTCAAGTATGCGGCCAAATAGACTTCACAGTAAAACTCAAAGGTTCAAGGCCCCGTGGCTCAAGCACGATGGTCAGAAACGGTCCAAGGCCAAATTCAAATGTCCCATATAGATGAGCAATCGTGAAAAGATGTGGTATATGAGCGAGCTTTTCAAGGTAATATTAAATATATTGAAATCAACAAAGCACGTGGAGCATTTGGAAGGGTTTTCGGTATTTTTTCTCTACACCGTGGACTATGGTATACGATGGCATTCCAATCCCCTGCAGACCAGTCATCGCGGCGGCGTATGGGAACGCCTGATCCGGTCCACCAGGCGAATATTGAGTACCAGCCGCCCGACGACGAAGCTTTGAGCACGGTCATGACCAAGGTCTAGAGGATCCTGAACAACCTCCCACTGGTGCCAGCAACCAAAGGCGATTCCTCCCATCTGGCGCACACCCTGAACTAGGGTTTCCAATGTCCGGCAAACCTTCGTGGGAGATACCTTCAAGGATCAAGGCAGGCAAACTCCCTTGCCAGGGTTTTTGGAGGCGATGGCTGCGGGAGTACCCACCGGCTCTGCAAGCTCAACAGAAGTGGCTGGTCAAAACAAGACCATTCGAGGTTGGTGATGTGGTGATGATCGCAGAAGAACTCGCACATTTCATCACCTGGTCATTGGGAGTGGTTATGGAAACCATCGAAAGCTCTGACGACATGGTAAAAACTGTGAGGCTGAAGACGGCCAACTGAAAGCCAATCCACGACTTTCGCAGCATCAGCCTCCTCGAGAGCGGAGACGGAGAAGCCGATAACACAAAAACCCAGTAGAAGTGGCTAAAGGAGCCTCTCATGTATGTGGGCGTTTACGACGTGCTGACGTATTGAGTTATCATACACCCTGACACATACACACTCACATGATACACGTTTACTCTTCATGACCTACATCGAACGTGTTGCAGTGCTTACCGTTTTTCGTTGATGTTGCAGAAGGCCTTTCCCATGTGGTAGTAGTTGTGATTCTATCATACACCCAAAAACACACTCATACAAGCGCATACAGCCAGTGCATGACGGCTCTCCCAAGGACAGCACCTATGCTTCCCCTTCAGGCTCGCCACCGATCAGCCGTCTTCATGGACGATACATAGAAACCTCGCGTCAGTGTGGCCACCGGATCAGTTGCCGTCATGAGTAGAATGTCGACGACAAGGTATTATGTATGCGCACTGACAACAGGGTCTCGGTAGGTAGGAAGAATCAGTACTCTCATGCCAAAGCCTCGACGCTGCTAAGAATCGGTAGAACTTTGGTGGGCGATGTAACGACCAGTGTTGCCCCCCCCCCAATAAAACCACTGCATTTCCATGTTTTGCTTAACATCACTCATTTGTTTACACTACTGACTTGTTTTATGCAATGTTTGTTTTTTAGGAACAAACATCTGTTTGTTGGCATCCAGCGCGCTGCTTTGTGCTATCCTTGCTCTGGACCTGCGCGAAACACATGCTTCTCTCTCGCACGCAGCAATTCGGTTCTCGTTTTGTGAGGCCTTGTGATCGCATAATTGAGATTTGTATCCGTTTTGTGTGATTGCTCATTCAATAATCTAGTTTCGTAGAATTTCACGGATAGTCTTTTGATTTCGGGATCCATTGCGAATTTGGCTACGCATTGCTCAAGGGTGTCTCGCACTAAAGAACTGGAAAATCTCAAGCATCATTCACGCGAATGCCATCACGGATGCCTCGGAAAGGCAGGAATGATAAAGTGCCACAAAGTAGACGGTGAATAAACCATCTACCCCCCTATTTTTCATCACACTATGCTAGTGAAACACCCGCAAAGAACCAGTGGTTTTTGTACACGGGCGATGAAGCATATGCTAACTTGTTACTTACTTTTCCGTTGAAGATAAGAAAGGTTTTTTCAGCTCCGCAAGCTGAAAACAAATGACATCAAACTCGAGGTTACGGCGCCGGGAACGTTCTCCTAACCCTACGGGTGCAGGTATCCGGACTCACATGAGGCTTAAATTCACTGTCGCCTTAGAATTTTGTCCTGTCTTGTCCTAAGAATACGTCACTTGAATTGAGTCTCAGGCTAATTTATCATGGTGATCAAGGTCACACAATTTCAATCTCCGAAGCAATATGTATCTGGCACGAAGTTACACGGTCTGTCGTATTTCAGTGTTTCGTTATGATATACTGTGAAGAATCGGGGAGAAGGAAGTAATCAAGTGTGGGAAAGTTCCCCTAGTAGCGAAACCGCTCCGAAACCGATCGATGTTTGCCGGTTTTTCCCAATTACATTGATCAGACTTCGAGCGGTACACGAATGGTTCCTGAACGGCTTCCGAGTGGGTTATGCCAAACATGTCAAAACCCTGACAAAAAAAAACGATTCACACCATGATCAATACCATCCATTGTAGCACCAAGCCCGTTCGTAACATCGGTTTTCGAACTTTTTTTGCCGCTTTTCGAATGCTTTTACCCTTTTGCCGATCGGTTTTTGGTCGGCTTGTTTAGTAGTCACTTTACACGGATGAACGTTGAATTTATACAAAGGAAATTGACGACTGAAGTAATTTGCAATGCTCAGTTGGCGTTTCATTCAAATTTATTAGTTTGATTCATCGAAATGTTCTGGAAACCTCGGTATATATAGATCGCTATTTTACCCCCTCAAAGTGGGCAAAATAAAGACAAATAATGGAAAATCCTAAACTAGGAGATAGAAATGGGTATCCTAATACACAATTTGGGTTAGTGAAGGAAATTAACGAAGCATATAAAGTATTTCAAACGATTGTCACAACACACTCAGAAACCGGCCAAAAACCGTTCCCAAACCAATCGGTTTTAAAGCTGTTTCTGAGTCGTTTCAGACCGGTTTCCTGGACGGTTTTTGGCCGGTTTCTGAGCGTGTTGTGACAATCGTTTGAAATACTTTATATGCTTCGTTAATTTCCTTCACTAACCCAAATTGTGTATTAGAATACCCATTTCTATCTCCTAGTTTAGAATTTTCCATTATTTGTCTTTATTTTGCTCACTTCGAGGGAATAAAATAGCGATCTATACCGAGATCTCCAGAATATTTCGATGAATCAAACTAATAAATTTGAATGAAACGCCAACTGAGCATTGCAAATTACTTCAGTCGTCAATTTCCTTTGTATAAATTCAACGTTCATCCGTGTAAAGTGACTACTAAACAAGCCGACCAAAAACCGATCGGAAAAAGGGTAAAACATTCGAAAAGCAGCAAAAAATAACGGCCGGAAACCGATCGGTTTCGGAGCGGTTCTGTGCCAGTTTTTATACAACGGCGTTTTAAAAGGAACTAAAGGTACACTTCCATGTTTTAGGTCATACCTAAAGTAACTGGCAAAATACTTCAAATTATCTCACATTATAAATATGCCCCCAGGATGAACCATCCGAGCACCTTCTCGGTACTAAATGCCCTTTATTTCCAAGCTGCAAATCCAGCGTTTACCCGGTTGGGATAGGGCTGGGTTGTCCTGGAGGAAAGTGTCGCGTCTTACTGGGAAAATATGAGAAGCTTAACCGGCCCGCCATTGGGATAGCGTTTGGGGCGCCCAACGCGTGAAAAAAGCACACAGAATTGGTCCAACTATTTTTCTATCTACTCGCAAATTGTCCTTTGTTCATTCTAAGGTTATTAAATTTTACATCCAATAAAACTTAACCCCTAATAAATGGCAGCTTATGTTACCGTTATCTGAAAAAATACACTACACCAACGGCATGGAGCGTTTCGTATAAAAATATAATGTGCACGTGTACAAAAAACAGTGATTATTGGGCTTCTATCATTCTCGTCCTCCATACGATGCTTCAGGTCTTTCTTCAACTCGTGATCTGTTAAAATGTTTAGGTATTCTATAAAGTTACGTAACTGAACCAAAACTTCGCATCGTTAAGTAGTGGCACGCGATGGAATGATGATAAAGTGCTGAAAACAGAAGTCACGAAAAAGTGTTGTAATTCTGATTATCGAGGATGGCATAAAAAATTGGGAGAATGAACGAAAAGGAAATTTTCCACGGAAAAACGATTAGGTAGATACACATGTGTGTTTGAAAAATATGACTTTATGTATGTGAGTTGAATTCAGGCAGAATTGATGGCAGCGAAAAAACATCGTTAATGGTGGAACATGACAATAGGCTAAAAAAAGAACTGCTTACCCGTGTATCATTCTTGATTTCCGCGATCTCCAGCATTGATAAGCCAGCGCTTGATAGGTCTGTTAGTGGTGGACACAGGTTTCTCCGCAAACCTCTCACTACCGTAAACACCATATGGTACTTTATGGTAATGAAACTGGTCAACTAAACCTTGACTGGTGTGACCATTGTTTAGTGATCGGAAACTGCTTGTTGTTTAGGGGTTCTGAGCCAACAAAGACTCACTGCAACTTGTTCGCCGGTGCACGTGATTAACGTGGTCCACGTAGCTTTGGCCAAATCTGTGCGGACATAATACTTGAGCGTTTTCACCCGAGGTTTTATTCATGCCAAGTCAGAACCATGTCACGCTTCCTCCTGATATCTCTGCCACTTGCTCTGTTTTAGCATTGCGATGTATATCGTAGTTTGGGGACTGTAAGAAATAAACGGTAAAACTTAGCTAGAAAAAAATTAAATTTAGCCTGTATTAATAATCGTACAAGCTGAAAAACCTAGCATAAAAGTCCACAACCATGTATACACAAAAAAATTTCATTTTAAAAAATATATGTGAGTTATCCATAGGGTGTTTACATATCATGAAGAAATACGTAATAGTAGGCAATACGCTAGCACACAGCCACACTCGTCCTACGAGTACATATTTTTATCAGGATATTTACTGTTGGATTACGTTCTCTTACAACAGACAACCGCCAACCACCACGATACGAACCGAAGCGATACGGCATCACCCGGTTATAAGGGGAATGACTAGAAATAATAGGCCTATTTGGGCGGCCTCTGGTCTCCAGAACTTTTAAGAGCATTATCAGCTTACAGTGTTCGGTAAATTTATGAACAACCATTGAAATATTCTGTGAGACTTACTGCTTCCGTGCACCACTACAACGTTCTGTCGGAAAGCTCTAAACTGCTTTTGTATTTGAACTAACTTGGCCGATAAAATTTAACGTTTTTCAGTACAGGAAGACTATAGTTCCACGGTATAGATCTTCCTCAATCGAATGGGAGGAAAAATCACATGAAGCTACGTAACACAAAACAGCCTCTTTTGAGATCTTCGGTTGGCTAAGAAATGCATCCCTGTGCTGACTAGGTGAAATCTGTAGATTTTCCTGGGAATATTTGTACCGTCATACATGGTGTTTATTTTTCAACTGTTAGTTGGCACATTTCATTGGATTGAATATAAGCTTCCCACATTAGTTTTTTCGTATTAAGCTGCGGAAAATTTAAAATGAATTGCGCCGAGAGTGGTGGAATACCCTAAGGAAACTTCTGAGATTTTGATCACATATGGAAAGATGTTAACTCTTCTGCAACTGGTTATAAGTGAAACTGTTGGAATTCTCGACAATCAAGTCAGTTAGCTGAAGTGAAATTGTCCGATCAGCTCACCCCCACGGTTCATGAACCCACTTTTGACGGCTTCTTACCCATTGTAAGAAATGGTGAAACTTTGGGACAGCATCGAAAGTGAGACCCCAATTTTTTCCTGCTTTTCCGGGAACCAACCGGCGTGAAGAGGTTGTAAGGTTGATTAGACCTTACTTCGCGGTTTCCTTATTAAACGTGTGCTTCGGTCCTTTGTACTGCGTGGACCACCTGCACGTTACTCTAATGTGCGGCACTGCACGAATATGTTAACCAGAATTGTATTCTCCACGACCCGTGAGAACGAGAAAGCGATTGAGAGAGATAGTAGTTAGCGTGCATTTGGGAGCGTGCGTGAGAGCGTGCGCAAGAGCAACGGTCAAATGGCAACCGCGCTTGGCAGTTAGCGTTCAGTTAAACAATAAACGTGGTAAAAGTATGAACGAAGATGGCCGCGGCTACAAGGTTGTGCGAAGCCCATTCAGGAAGTAAAAAATATTTATTACCCAATGAAATAATCCAACTACTCCGTTCCAGGTGATCATATTCGACTATAGTTTATTTCTCTAGTAAAACTCTCCGCCTGCTCATGCATCTGACAAGTTTGCCAACCCTGGGTTCCATCCACGATTATTTGCTGAATTAGGGTCCTAATAGATAAGTAATAAGATATCGACCTAGTATCACTAAAAAGCTTATCTTATCGACCTAGTCTACTTTCTTCTGATCTGTTTAACTGACTGACAAATAAAAGGGCCTTAAAAGGCGTTTTATTCATTTTTATGATTGTTTATTAACATAAGATGCGTCAGAATTATTCGTTCTTTTCTTCTACCTTCTTCCCTTTTTCGTCTTCAGATTTCTAACTTGGCGTATAATTAGTCCAATGAATGGATGTATGAACTTATTATAAAACTTGGCTTGCACTTGTGATCCTTGACCGTATTCCGTAGCCCCTGTTGCATAGCCATGTCGACAAATCTCGTTCGATTAAAACCGATGTTTTAAGTGCAGTGTCTGAGGCGGTTACGAGAAAAACTACAACTCACCAACGACGAGGTCGTGGACCACGGTTCGTTCGAAACGGAGCTTACTCGACGATGCTAGAAAGTAGCAACCGAAACCAGATCACAGAAATGAGAGTTTAATGGCGGAATAAACTGAAGTGAACTGTCATCAAAATGTAACACAAAATTCGGGGCACCGCGCTGCATAAACTTCCTCACTGAGTTACCGTTGGTGGAGCTGAAAATGGCCCCCAAATACGCTCTAAATAGACTTCGTCACGCGTGCTGAAGCAAACAATTGAAACGGTTTCTTAGTGAACCAGCTTTGAATGAGAAAAAACCGTGACTGAATGCATACGGCAGATTGTTTTCACATTTAAAGCACTGAGTATTTTTTATAAAGGAGTATATTCAATCAGTTATTATTAAAAAGGACAAATGCTGAATGGTTTTAACATTTTGCTTAATCTTCCCAGTAGCCATCGATTTGAAATTTATACTAAATGGTGTCATCAAATACAATGAACGAATAGGAAGCACTGACTAATTACAATAATGAACCGCAGTTATTTCCCAGGCAATCGATTCGAGTAGATCACCTCATAGTAATCTCACGTACTTCATGTTATGATATAAACATTATTAACCGAACCGGCTCATACGGCCTTTTTGCTATAAGCTGGAAAATACTGAGCACATCACTACAAGAATGATGGTTCGGAGAACGAAGGCACTATAGCGTGATCCATACAATCGGTTGTCTACTACAGCGTGATTCTATGAAACATTGTCACAATTAATCAGTTGTGATAGTAATCTCAAATCGAAATAGAGTATAAACACAACTGAATTTGATACACGGATTGAAACTATCTGGTATTTTAATCCAAGGTGGATGACGTCTAACATAATCGGTTATGTAACACAAATGTAGTTCACTTACAACCACCAAGTCCACCACAGCCTAAATAAATTCAAGGGTGTTTGTAGTCTTTCCGCGACAAACTGGCCAAACGTTCTGAGGGCCTATACACAGTTGTATCATTAGTTATCATATTGGAATCAGAATCATCTCCTGTGTCAATATCATTTGTACGATCTGGAACACTGTAACGAATTTGATCGACATGTATGCGGTGTAATGAGCCGTCATACATATCCAGAGTTCTTGCCATTCCTGTACTGAATCAACCTAGGACAATACCATAGGCTGGTTATAAATCTTAACCTCGTTGATGGAACTCCGGTAGACTCAAGCATCTTAAATTCGAACGTAGTATCAGGAACTTGAAGAGCTTTTTTGGACCTGAATGTCTGATGCCGTGGGTAGCATTTCCGTACCGAAGTAAAAAATTATCCACTCCTCTTTCGAGTTCTTGAAATGTGGATGGGTTGAACGATTTGATTACATTCTTGAGCGTACGACCGAGGTTCTATGCCAACCCATTAGACCGATAATATCTTGATTTCGTGAGTAAATACATGCATCCCAAATCTTTCAGCCACGGCGTCACCTTTAGAGCCATAAAATGATGGCCATTGTCAATAACCAAAGCTTATAGCATACCTTTACGACTGAATGTCTTGTGCAGAGCCTTGGTCGTGAAATCCGAGTCTGTAGATGTAGAGAAACATACATCTGACCAACCAGGGTATTATTCAGTAATCATAAGAGCCGGATATTTATTGAAAAGTGGACCATAACAGTCGGCATGTATTCTTCCCCACACTTTATATGATACAGGTCAGAGCGTTTAATTCGATGGATGAGATGTATCTTAAGTATGCACTGATCACACTGTCTTGCGTGCCATGAGGTATCTTGCTCGATTACGGGCTACCAGCAGGTACGACGAGCAAAAAGCTCCATCTCTTCAAATCCCAAGTGACCAGAATGTAAATCACAAGTAAGTAGGCGGAACGGGGGAGGAATCATAAAGCGATCATTTGGATGCAATATGCCATCAGGTGTTGCGGCCAAATACTCAAGCTTAAAATAGAGTAGCGGAAATTGACGTTAGGCAGAAGGTGTCCATCCACGTTGCAATGACAATGAAACTGGACCAAAACAACGGCGAATCTCTTAAATCAGATCTTGGCGACTGACGAAAGCGGTTGAATCAGTAAACATGGACCGGACATAATACTGCAAAGATCCAACGAAGGAACGTAGTTCACTCAAGTTTATACGAGTATGCGCGGTGAGTAAAAGGAGCTACACGATCGGGATCCGGTTAAAAGCCAAGACATTTAGGAAGCGACAAATTGACAACATAGTTGGATGGGCCGATGCTAACAATGAATTCATAAAATCGTCGCAACAATGAATGTAGCCACATTACGATCTGTTTTTGCGGAAAAATGGATCACTGAATCGTCCTGGTAACATTTGTCTCCGACCTATACCTTATCAAATGAGCTCATTGTCTGCTGGAAAGTGGTTGGGTAAACACTCATTCCGAAAGGCCAGAAGACCTGTTGATTGTAGTTAACTCGCGAGAGTTCGTATGAAGCGGAATTTGCAAACAAGCGTCTTTAAGATCTAGACCAGAGAAGTAACTTGAAATACTGGATCGAAATTAATATATCCATAGAAGACGCCAAACTAGCGGTCTAGAAACGTGTCTTCTACCGGGTCTCGAAACGAATTATGAATAAAAATTCCCTCAATCGAATAAGTATAAAAGACTCCTGTCCTTAGATAGATGCGATTGGGTATTCTGTCTATCGTGACACTGAAATAGTACCAATACGAGAAATGAGCGGAAGATAAACGGCGCAAGCGGCAAGGCGAGTAGCGGGCCGCACGCGCGAAACTGGAGAAATCCGAAAATGTGTCGAAGACGAGGTCGACGAAAACCTCGCGACGATCAGTTCAGTAAGACGGACACGAAGGAATAAAAACGGTTCAGTCGAAACCCAAACGTCAGAAAAGATCGTACGAAAAATACATCCAAAATGACGTCTGGAAAATGTTCCTTTTCTCAGAATGATCAAGGCCACCGCATATCTCCGGGCTCTTCAGTGACACATGCTCGTTGACGAAGTTTGCTGCTAGGCGTGACAAGGCAATTGCCACAAATCCTCGGAGTTCTGCCATTTGAATTCAAATGTGTAACAATGAGCGTGTTGCACTTCGATGGACTTCCAGAATCTGGCACATGCATTGAACTAAGGAATCTAACGCCTTTTTCTCGGGTTAGCGCAAAACGTAAGACAAAACACGACGCTCGACAAAAACAGGGTCATTGTTGACTTCGAGCTCCCTAGGAGAAATTTTCTTACAACCCGTGGCTTTGGAATATCGCAAAATGAGATCAATTGAAAACACAACTAAAACAGGAGATAAATGGAAATACCAGTCTTTCATGGACTTCACTTCTAGTACTGAAGGTCCTGAATGAGTAACAAAAAAGTCACAATTGGAGGAGTTTTCATCAGAATCTATGAGCAAATTATACAGGCACCCAAAATTGGTACCGTATGTCCGGTGAAACCCTTTATAACAGGGTCAGTGGGGTAAAGTTATAAATCTGGAATGGCTTCTTGTGTCACAGTCTCAGAGATAAATGATTAAACACCACCAGTCTCAACAACCAAATCATACTAAATCTTACCACCAACCAGAAGCAAACGGAAAATGTTTCTGTGTTGATGCACCCACAGTGACAGAAGAACTGGAAGAACCCCCAGGAGACAAATTGGTTTCAGTGTTTGAAAACTACGTCTGGGAATTCCGACAGACTGACTGAATGTGCCCAATTTTGTCGCAACTGAAAAACTTAGCGCCATGGAAACGACATGTGGACCGAGAATGTAACTTTCCGCACGAACCACATTGCTCAGTGGTGTTCTTCACCTTAGATTCACCATTCCCACTTCTCTGTGATTGGGGCTGTCAGGTGTTTCTCCATTTGAACTGGTGAAGAGTCATTGGATGATCTTTGGCTTGTTCGAAACTGCGATTTCACAAAATGATTCAGTAAGACATTTCCCATCCCGATAGTACTCACAGACTTCACGAACGCGCTAAAGAATATGATTAGATAGCAAGTGCAGTTTTGATGCAAATATTGACTGTTGATACCAGCAACCAGACGGTCACGAAGTTGCGTTTCTGGTTGACCTCCAAAACCACAACGTGCAACTTAAGTCTGAAGCTGAAGAATAAACTCATGGACATCCTACGCATTTTCCTTTGGAGTTGGAGAGATTTCGCCCATTTGGCAATTTCGAAACTAGCCCATTAAATTTGATGGTTATTCTTGATTTCTTCGTATTTCAGAGAAACAGGCGTCTGCGGGAATAACAACTTCTTGGTAACAGAATATGCTGATTTTCCAACAATATTGGAGGAAACAGCGGTGTTGGGTTCATCGGAAGTTTTATCACAGTTCGAATATTTTAAAATAATCCTCAGATCCAAAAATGCTATACTTCACGACTGCAATTATTTGCCGTGACGCCAAGTGCAAAATATTGTCCCGCTGAATAAATTTTAATAACAAACCCGGATCGAAATGGAGCACAAACACAACAGAATTTAAACCACGAATTGGGATTATTTGTTTTTACATTTCGGCGTGGATGATGTCGAATGTAATCAGTTACGTAACACAAATACAGTCCATGCAAAACCACCACAGATTCCTATCACAATAGGTACTGGTGAAGAACCAGAATCATACTTGAACATCCAAATCGCGTAAATCAAAACCGAATAAAACAACAATAATTAAGCGGTAAACATCGTTTTACCATATCTCAAGATTGTTATGAATTGGTTTTCTTATCCTTTTAACGCATATCATCAGTGTTTATCCAAGTCCCAGTGAAATACTTACTGTGGAACTCCGCGATTCCTCTTCAAAATATAAGTCTTGCTGTCTAACCCAGTCCCTTCGTTTTTCTGGATATGCGCACTTGTATTCGGACCAACGTAATTTCCTAGTGACCGACGGTTTTGTAGTCGTACCCAACCTGAGTTAGTCGCCGATAACCTGGCCGTCCTTCAGAATTCAAAGCTTCGTCACTTCGTCCAGTGGCGTTCTGTTGTTGAAGATACAAACAAGCTATAAAATCTCACACTATACTGGAGTCTTCCCTTCTGTTGAAAGCTCTATGCGGCACGTCTTCCATTAGATGAAGTCTCGCCAACACTATGAAAGACTCTAAATGAAATGTGACTACACACACGACTGGATTTAGTGCATCATCAGTGCGTGCTTCACCCCCCCCCCCTGAATTGTTGTTGGAGTCGTAGGACTGGAAACATCGAAATCTCATCCAAATCATTTTAATGTTGACTCTTAGTCCTCCTCCGATTTCGATGTTTTTTCTCCTGTTGTTGAATTGGCACCATCTTGTTCTCAATCCGATGTAAAATGCGTGTATACAAATTATCCGTTTCCATAATAGTATTCATGGTTCATTGCGATAATCTGAGATCCTAGTTGCAGGATGTGAACTTGACCGAATACATTATCGTGGGTAACGCTAGGCGCAGCTCGACGATGACTCCGACACGATCAAAACTGTTTAGGACAAAGATACAGTCAGACAGCATTATGGTCAACTCCACACGTTTCAGTGAGCAGGAGACTTGAGGTGGAAATATAGAGTCAGATTTGAACCCGAGCTTATTCAACTGGCCTGGTTATGGGATTTTGGTTGCCACTGTTATACGATCATTCTGTTTCACTCAAAATGCTAACCGTCTTGTGTAAACTCACTGATTAGTCCAAGCGAGGTTTGAGCTAACGGTAATCCTCCCACTGAGTTAACCAAGATAAAACGGTACACTCTAGAGTTATTCCCTCGAATTATTTCTGTTTAATGTGTCAGAACCGAGATCGGTTCGGAGTTTATCGAAAAATTGATGCGCCATGTGAAATGTTATGGTAGAATTTTATTGCTCAATAATACAACGTAGTCGAAATCGTTGGTAGGTTGTCGACGTTTCGGTCACCACGGGTAACCTTTTTCAAGACTGGTTATAAAACCAGTGAGTAATTCTCCTCATAAGAACCAATTCAGCAGAAAAATAATTGCAACAAGTTAGAAATCTACTTATTATCTTCTAACTTATATTACCCCGATCATAAAGTACCTAAATTCTCTGTTTTTAGAAAATCCGAGACCGGACCTCCGTCTCTTTTTTGAGAAACAATGTGCAGATGGAACTGCTCAGCAAATGACACAGTGAGATCTTTGATTTAAGTCTAGCTGCACAGATCAGACTTACATGTGCAAATGGTGTGGAACGCGTTTTTGCAAGGTATGTCTTATCGGTGATTTTCATGGGAAGATGACTGCCGAAGATAAATGCGCGGTGTGTAAACAGGTCAGTAATTTTTTCACTTTATTAAGCTATGTCGACGAACTTGATCGAATTTTTTCGTTTCCGTTCAAAATTGGATATATATATATATATCCATCAGATCCCGTATGCAGGTATCAGAATTACTCAAAACAACCAATTTGGGTCCGTCATCTGTTTCAACTAACGTTATGTGAATGACAATTGACAGTTCCAGTTCCGAATTAACTAGTCGGCTTTCAGATGAAATCTGTTAGCTCCAGTTCAGTTAGATCAACCACTAACTCTACAGATGCGCTTGAAAGTGTTATAAATCGAAGCACAAAAGGCGTATATACAGATTGAGGAAGGGCACGAGCAAGAACCTGGAGTGCGAGTACGAGCGCGACACTGGTCACGAGTTTTTGACATTGAGCTGCCTTGGGGCATTTCATCGGGCAGACGTCGCTAGCTGTAGCATCATCATCGGACAGCATGAGACAGTGAAACACTTTTAACAGACACTGTTTAGCTCAGCGTTGATATGAATGAACCAAATCGATTGTTCAACATGTTATTCGTTAGGATTTTAGTGTTCAGGTGTTTTGTACTATACATCGCATCAGTTCGCCTTCATCCACCTTTCCTATATCCGATACACTGTAACAACAAATGGTAGTAGGACAACAGTCCGAAACACCTCAAATAAATAGCTGCACTGGTTAAACCATACAAGTTCAACAGTATCGAGGAAACTGTGCAATTAGTCTGTTTTACACCCGCACGAGCACCTGTGCATTCTTGCTCTCTTTTGTCGTCCTTGAATGCGTTAAGCAAAATCAGTGCGCTATTCTCATTGGGTTCGTCTGACCGGCTTAAATGACTGTTGGTCTGAAGCTCTCAGTTCAAGCCACCTCGCTGTCTGTCAAATTTCTGCAGCTATCTGCTAGTTTCTCATTATGCTTTGTTTCGTCTCTCGAGCTCAAGCCGCCATCTGCAGTCTGCCTAAATCCATGGCACTTGCCTAAAGTTTAGCTACTCCCAATGGTTTCAGTAGTGAAAACTGGAATTCATCTAACATGAACTGTTATCGTACTTATTGGACAGAACGTATGAGGCTCCTGATGGTTTGATAAGCTTGACACCATGATCACCTCTTTCAGTTGCAGTGGTATCTCGCATCCAGTTACATCTTGGGCTCAAAGCTGGGGTGCGTCATTGTGAGGACCGGTTCCAATTAGCTTGCTTTTGTCAACAAAATGATCTTCGACTGAGGAAGCCCAATTAATCCTGTCTCGTCGTTAATATTATGCAAACCCGGTACCATCTTGTTCCATTCATGTTTGTCACGGGGCTCTGATTTGTTTTCCCTCCCCGTAAGTGATCCGTGACGGATATCTGAACATTGTTCTGGAAGGCACTTCGACTAACGAGTCGCTGAAATACAATTTCGTCGCAGTATTTTTACAACAGTTCATAAAGTTTAGGTAAAACTTCAGGGGAAATGCGCCAAAAATCGAGACTTCATTTCAAGATGACTCAGGGTTTTTGAATATTTACGATTAACTAGTTATATTCGGATTTTATTCAACTATTTTATACTTTATTTCTTCTTGAAGGTAAAATGTGTTGGTAAACGTGTGGAATACGTCCCGACAAAGAAAGCAACTTACGGGAAAGAGCCAATTAAAGGAACTGGTTCAAAGAAGCTTAGAAAAAGAACCGCGAAGCCGTCAAAAACTAAGGGACCGAAAAGAGCAAAGAGGAGAAAACGATGAATTTATTTTCAAACAGCGCGCTTGAAATGTCATTTTTATAATGATTCTTGTGAAATGTATTACTTAAACTAGTCAAATTTGGCTCACGAGTTCATTCATTATTGTAAGCCATAAATCGCAAATTTCATGTTTATCACTAATGCGATATACAGGACATGATTATTTGTGCAAAAACAAAAATCATAGCATCATTTTAGGTATTTTTGTTATCATTTTTCAAAATGCTCGATGAAGCAAATAGACGAGACGAAATAATACTCTTAAATCGTTGCGAAGAAAAAGGATCATCGAGTACTTTTTGTATCAGATGCGAATAACATGCGGCAAATTACAAAAATCGTAATAAATGCATTCATTCGGATAAGAACACGCGACGGCATGCCAAAAATAAGCTAAAGCCTATTTAATCTTACCAAGGTTTGTTTAAGGTGAAGTCATTTATAAAACTTGAGTGTCGAAATGCTCCACAGATGGACGAATTCCAATGAATTGGTAATTTTGTTTGCGACTGAAATATCTGTTTTCACTGACCACAGGCGACTGAATAGTTGTCAGGAATCTTCGTGCACACAAGTTGGTTGACCACCTGAAGACATCTGTGATCTTCACGTTCACTAGATATCGTCCTCACCGGTGCAATATCGGGCTTTGACCGGGGCTTGACCATAAATATTCAGTTGTACTTGACGTGAGCGGTCACGAACCAGTCAGTTGTTTCATTTTGATAATTATAGATCAGGCAAGTGTCAGATAAATGCCGTAATAACTAATCTAGTATAACATCAGGAATCAAATACATGCTGGAAACCGAAGATGCTCGATAGTCTTCTGTGTTTTAGGACCAGTCTACGAGCCACCGTTCTTGTTGGGAACGCTGGAGCAGCGATACTTATGATCGGTTTTACGTTATTATCATACGGGCTGAGTCACAACAAATATGAACGGGCCTCAGTGGCCAGAACATATATAGCACATATTCCTAAACAGGCTCTCTTAAGGTGACATTCGACGGAGCGAATAGTGTTGGAGACACAGATGGATGATTCGTCACATAAAATTAACCACAGAAAGCTCGATGTGATACACTAAATAAAAAGAAACTTGTCCATGTTCCTTTTAACTCTCCGTGTTATGGTGTCTGCATTAAGCACCAGTTCAGTTTGGCGTTATATCCTATGCTAGATTGCGAATCCCTCGCGTAGTTGCCGGGCTATCCGAACAGGCACCGAGCGATTTTCTCAAAGTTAACAATGTATTGTAAAACACTAAGTAAGAATCGGCAATTATTCATCTTTCAAATGAGGGTACCAATGTGAAAATGTAAAAAAGGTTACGATTCACACGTTCTAAGGTGAGCAAAATAATTCAAATGTCACAACGATGCTTATATGCATACCACTGGTTTAGTCCGCTTGAAGACAGTCAGTATCCCGAGAAAGCATGCAATTCTTTGGTTCATATACCCTCGTTTAACTCACTGCTTTTGTTCCTCTGACGTATTCGCGTCCCTTATCAATCCACAACTGTTCATATTTGCGTTCCGAGCAATCAACTACTTGCTCATTCAATAAGTAGTATGTACACTCTATCACACCATGACGAACTTACCAGAAGGGTTCAGCTGTCATCTAAATAACAGACGGATGGGGACAAACAAGGAGAATGATGGAGTGCAGATAGGCATACGAAAACCAGAATAATTGGTGTAGTCTGCGAGAGCTCAGCTGCTACGCAACCCTTTTAAACATTCTAAAGAGCAGTGGCTTCTGGTTCATCTCAGCAGAACCACTTACGTGAGTAAAATCCCGACAAATATTATCTGGAAAACCTAAAAGCCCCGAAACTTCCTAAAAAATTTAATTTATGCAGAAATAATAAGATCTAGATTTACGAGATCTGTTCACTGAAGTTTTAGGCAAGAGGCTATTGTTACTCTGACATCTGCTCTGATAATAGGAATTATTAGTGTAGTGATTGAACTAGAGAAACAAAGGTGCCCAATCAAGTTTTTGATTCTATCGTACTTTGCCTTCTCAGATCCGCTGAGATGGATCCACACTACTTATCAAATTGCTGGACACCGTTACGTCACTCAAGGACTGATGATCACCGTTCTCTTGAAATCTAAATGTTCACTGAAGATTCTGGTCAATGTTAACTGTTTCTATCAATCAGCTGAAGTAAAAAACTTCCTCTCTCGGGATCCCTCGCCACAGATATCTTAAACAGACCAGCATCTTCGAAAAAACGGCTGTACCATTTTTCCTAGAGATAAATATTTGGGCTTTGTTTGGCAATACACAGACGGTTCAACGTTAGACCAGCTATAGTTTGGGGTGACTTAGTTCGTTCCAACAAGTTGGTACGGATTCCTTCATGCTGACAGTTCCTAGCAATGCACTTCCGAATGCATTCAGCTGGGATTAGTTCATAGGCTTATACATGGTCAAAACTTTCATCGCGATGTGACTGTAACCTGTCGGGATATGTGTGTCTCTAAGACACAAACAGCTAAGTGGGATACTTTCCTTCACTTGGAGATGTAATCACGCTTGATAGGTCAATGGGCAGAGACCAGACAAAGTTTAGTCTCACAGGACCAGTGGATCGATAACGTGATCCCGAAAGACAGTACAGTGTTTTTTTTAAGACGTGAAAAGAACTTTGATGTCCCAGCCCATCTGAAATGCATTCTGCACCAGGCTACTTTTGTGCTTCTCAGTAGGCAAATTATTGAAAAACCCTTTTGGGCCCTGAGAGGCCAATCTAATAACGTAGACCATGTATTTTGCACGCTGGAAAAAATTCTCGCGCGTAAGAGCTGCCGTGAAACCAAGATTATCGACGGGTCAATATCAGCATGTATTCGATTCCTCGGTGCTGTGCGAGGAGTTAGTTTAGTTTAAAGGTTATGAAACTAGTGGTTCAGATTGCTTTCCGACGGTCGCATTGCATGTGGTAACAAATCAATGTCATCAATACCGATTCCGTTTGAATATATCAAACAATCAAAAACTCGAATCTGTATGGCTTGCAAAAGAATGGAAAATGCGATCCATATGGCACATAAACTAACTTAAAGGTATGTAAATCTTATTTCAAAAGCCCCTTGATGTGAATCATAATGAGTATTACCACTCAAACAGTGAATCAGATGTAGCCTCTGAAAGGCCATAATTTTTTTCTGTCACTCATTGGGAACCGCAAATATGTCATGACGTGTTAAATTATAAACCGATGAATTCAGTTATGTCAGCAAAATAGCTTGCTACACACTTTAGTGACAAGCGATATGCTGCTCCCAACCTGAGATCAGTTAACCAACTGCAATGCAACACGTCGTTGCAGTTCAAACCGCCGCTTACCGTACGGTGTACTTGAATACACGTCCCTTCTTACATACATGCTTTTGTTCGACGACTGATTACTAGACACAACTGATGTTCAGCTTAGATCGGTCTTTTATTAACTAGCCAAATCAACACCATCAATCCGACTACGGGCTTAATGTGTATATTGTGTTTGACTGCAATAATTTAATTCAAAAGGCCTCATCACGTTGTCAAATAGAGATGGATGATAATCACCACACACGCGGTGGTTCTCTCTTCCAATTTCCGTCGTGACTGCTTTGGAAAACAAAAAAGTTTGTTCTGGTCGAATGCACAAGAACTGCAATTATTGTGTGCATGATCATTTGTGCGTACGATGTAACTTTTAACACACTTCGTGTTGCTTCTGAATTGGCACTAAAACGTCCGAAGAGTACGATACGCCCTTAAGAAAAAAAAGAGACGGAAAATCATCAAGAACCAGTTAAATAAAGAAAACCCTCAACAAATTAATGCGGTTGTGAAATACGTTGGATTTCTCTCGATCACCGGAGAAGTAATTGCAATTCACTAGCCAATCCGACGACCTTAAAAGCCGTGGAACTGACTTCTCCAATCGTCGAGAGAAACCCCAGGCACTACACTCCTACGTCCATTGAGTGGAGGTGTTTTGACCGGTAAACTGTTTCTCTCCGTGTTTACTCGCTGAAGTATCCTCCCTAGGGGCATAGAGAATAGAACCAGATGTTGCCTATCAACTGGTTCAGAGACTGGACTTCGTCTGGCCTCTACCCATCGACCTCTCAGCCATGATTACATCTCCGGCTAAAGGAAGCCATCCTGCATAGCTCTCCTGGTCATGGAGGCAAGCAAACCATCACACCACGCCAAGGTGCAGTTTCGTCGTTTATGATTTCCAGAGCGCAATTAGTTCAGAAAACTAAAATGTACGACAGTGCAGTACTCACAGGTTTAATACATTACTCGACTTCCACAGCGAAGAGATTCCCAATGTTTTCCCAGAATCGTGAGGAACTCTCCATCCAGTCTGGTGGGATTGTGTGTTGTAACGATCACTCCCTGAGGATAGCAGTGCTTGAAGACATGCGTTCCGATCACTCGGGCTTTGAAAAGATGAATTCGCTTGCTTGTTCTGTGTTGGTGTGCGGAGATGAGTTGTGAGGGTTATTCACACATGTGTTAATGTCAAAAAATGGGTTTCTTGGCCGAACTGCCAGACCTTTGCAGCTTATTCATGAGAATTACTGTACAAAAACTGTGCACTGATTTTGACTGACTCATACTCTAAACAGCCTGAAGTTGTTTTTGCCACTAAACGTTCATCGCATTTACTTTGGAAGCCTATTTGAAGTGTTCCAACTAAGAGTGCATCTCCCAAGTACTAGTCATGGACAACGGAACCAATTTCTGCTCGATGGAAACGAAGTATAAGTGTCTTCATTTACGTGGTAGACAGTAATTCACTGTCGTCCAGATCGCTGTCACACCTGACCTATTGGGACATTGTGGTTTTGTAAACATGCACTCCGATTATCCTACGGCGTTTCCGACAAGCGACGCGCCTCGTGCTTCAGCGGTCGAGGTGTCAAGACAACAAGCTGGAATACTCAACTGTTGGAAGCAATCTTATATAGCTTGTTGGAATGTACAGACACTGTTAGACGTGGGCAGCCAAAGCCTCACAATGAGGACACTACACAACTACAACATCGACGTAGCCTGTCTCTCAGAAGTCCGCATACCTAACTCCGGTACTCGGTGCATAAAAGTACCAGAAGAGGCAACTTATTGGATTTATCACAGCGGCCCAACAGACAACTCCGGGCGCCACGGCGTTGCATTCGTCATTAGCAATAAAGCCAACAGCGCAATGATCGCTTGGGAGCCGATTTCAGCAAGGCTTGCTTTGGCACGTTTCAAAGGCTCCCCGCAGAACTTAACGGTGATTGCGGTCTTTGCTCCGACCAACGCGGCGGACAGTGAGACAAAGGATGAATTCTACGGTAGCATCCAAGAGGAAATCAGTCGGGTCCAGAGGAGTGACATTCTGTTCATCGCCGGAGACTGGAACGCTCGCACAGGTCCATCGGACTCTTCAACGCAGCACGTCCTGGAGAATTTGGCCTTGGTCAACGCTATGAGAATGGTGATCGCCCGGTCAGTTTGGTCGATTCTAACAGAATGGTCGTTTGCAGCACACGCTTCCATCGCCCTAGAAAGCACTTACTGACATGGTACTCCAACGACGGTCCCACTTTGCATCAAATCGACCATATCCTAGCGAGGTCTCGTTGGGCTTCGTTTGTAGAAGACTGTCGAGCGTACCACAGCGCAGTGACGGGAAACGCAAACGATACAGACCACGTTTTTGTTCATGCGTGCTTCAGAATCCATCTGTTCGCAGGCCTTAAGGCCTCCCCACCAACCAGCATAAACGTTGCGGCCCTGGAAATGCCAGAGAAATGTCAAACACTATTAAGCGCAATCGCCGCCCGATTACCCACAGTAACCAACTTTCACCGGTCCCAACTCCGGTGGTGGTCGAGTGGGTTAGAGCGTTTGCTTACCACCTAGGAGGTCCGAGGTTCTTTGGGAAACCTAACCGTAGCCTTTGACTCAAAAGTCTCGCCCACGAGGTAGTGGGGCCTTAATTCAGCAAGGGAACGCGACCGAAGAACCCGTGAAGGAACTTCTTGTGGTCTTTCACGTGAGATCTGATCACTGCATGCGCTTTGTCTTGTCTTCGCTGGTGCTCTGTTATCGATCCTCTTTTCGGATTTAGCCCTCAGCCCTATGCACCCAATGGAGAAAGCGGAACGTGGACGGCACAGCATTCTTTGGGCTAGGGGATGTTCAAATTTGGCGGGCGATAGCTGCTTAGTGAAGTGAGATGACTTCTCCAATCGTCGAGAGAAACCCCAGGCACTACACTCCTACGTCCATTGAGTGGAGGTGTTTTGACCGGTAAACTGTTTCTCTCCGTGTTTACTCGCTGAAGTATCCTCCCTAGGGGCATAGAGAATAGAACCAGATGTTGCCTATCAACTGGTTCAGAGACTGGGCTTCGTCTGGCCTCTACCCATCGACCTCTCAGTCCTGTTTACATTTCAGGTAAAGTGCATGGGGTCGTGGGCAACTGAGACAAACCACGGCCTACGTGCTCAGTTGCGATCGGTATCGGAGTTTATTTCACGTGTGGCCTGAAGGTTTGACGGTCACAAGGATCACGGGACAGACAGGTCTTGGTTGAGAACTGAGTGTGTCTGTGTGTGCGCGCACACCTACTTTAGCTAGGATCAGTGGCGAAAGGTAGCGGGGTTGGTTATCGATAGTGACGGGATTTGTTGTGACCGTGATTAACGGTGAACACAGTACACAACAGGTCCGTTTATTAGCGCATCAGCAAGCAACTTCTTAAGCGGGCAAGCTAGCAAATAAGTGAATCGTCTATAGGCAAGCCCAAGCAGTAGGTGATCGAGTGAGGCCAGGAAAGGCCGCTCAGCGGCAACAAATCAACACGGGCGTATGGCCTGGCGCCACAGCCTGAACGGCTGCAGCAAGCCATCTGTGGTATGGGTGAAGTCACAGCGACGTGCGTACGTGCATGCATACGTGTGTGATAGTAGCCGTAAATAGTACGTGAGAATGAACATGTATTCAGGTACACTGTATGATAAGCGCAAGCATGATAACGTGACAAGTGGACAAGAACAAAGAATCAATATCTGTCTCACGCGGAGCTCATCGCATTTGATTGGTGGAAAGCAACAAAGCGAGGCTTGGTACAAACAGGCATTACACACACGATGAGACATGCGTGAATGCCAATAACACATGGGCTGGCCCCACAGCAGTGTTGCCGATTGCGAACACGTTAGTGTGATAACGAAAATCAGCTGTTCTCGATTGCAGTCATTCTAAGCATGATTGAGAGAACTCATTTGGTCTGTCTCTGTATCGAGAATAAAATAGAATGCGGAGCATACGACAAAGATTTTTATTCGACACCACCCGGAGAGAAAGTCAACAGTTGTGGCTGGTGGACAGCTCCGCTGCCGCTGGGCTCACTACCATGCCCAACCTGTAGAGGCCCTATGTGCTTTTCCCCTCTGAGTCTCAGGGTTGGGTTTCCGGTTCTCATCAATTATAAATTTCACAAATCTCATGAATAATCATCTTCGTTCAGCCGCGTGAATTCACTCACAGGACTTGCGCCAAACTCCCACTATCCTCGCCTACATTCGTGGTTTCAAACAAAATGTTTCTTCTGTACACCACTTTCTCCAGTTTTCCTCTCTTGTTGCCTTATTTTGGACTGAAATCTAGAGTCTCCCTTCGTCAGACATCAGTCACCTTCAAATTCCTTATTTAATTCCAGCTTCTTTCCAAAAGTCGGTATCCATGCCTATAAATATCAATCGCCCGTCTTCCTCTGGCTTTCCCACCTTGATTTCTCCAGCCGGAACCTTCAACTCAAAATTCGTTTCCCCTCATTTGCCTATTATTTTCTGTACTGTTTACCGCCCTCCCAACAGTAATGACCCTTTGCTTTTTGACTTAATATCTTCAAACATGGAGACGTTAACTTTAATAGACCCGAGCTGTCATTCTTAGTGATTTTAACGTCCACAACAAGGCTTGATTATTGCACTGATCGGATACTTCAACTATGGGACATGAAGCTAAGGATTTCGCTGTAGTCAACCTTTGCCAACTGATGGACCTCCTTACACGCACTCCCGATCGCCCTGACAAACGTCCACGCGCTCTTGACCACGTACTTATATCCATTTCCTCTTCGTTCTCTAATATTACTTCCTTATCTCGCCTAGGCTCATTGGACCATTGTGTCATCTCTTTTACCACTCAGTTTCCCTATCCCGTCCCAAAACCGAAATGTAGACGCACGCTTTGGCGTTACAATTCTGCTGGCTGGGATGGTTTTCGCGACTTTCTGGTCTGTTAACCTTGGAACGACTGTTGTTTTGTGTTCGCTGTTTCCGCGTCTGTTTCCTATTTAACTTAGAAGCCTCTCGAAGGTACCGATCTTTACATTCCTCACTCCTCTAACCGCCGAAAATCACGATCCCCTGAGTCGCTTAACCACGCTTGCAACCATGCCGTTCGTTTAAAAAACTCAGCGCAATGCCTGTGGCGCCGCTTATCCGACCAAACATCTTTACACTTTTTTGCAAGCTGGGAACAAATAACTGCTCACAAGACAGAGAGCAAGAGAACACTTCGTACGCCACAAAGCTGAACGACTAGCCTCATCCGCCACCGATAGCCGATCATCCTGGTCACTTGTAAAGGCGGTTTCCCGTAATTTCTGCCCTCCCAGCTTTTCTCCTATTTGCGATGCATCTGATTCTCTGGTCTCCGATCCTCTCGCTAAGGCTGAGGTTCTCGCCTCTTGTTTTGCCGCATACTTCACTCTGTCTGTCAGCTCTACTTCCTCTTCCGTTCTCAGTCACAATTTTCTCCCTGTAATAACTACCAGAATAGTTCGTCAAGCGTAAACTGAATGTTTCCAAACCACTCGGTCCAGACGGTATTTCGCCTATCGTCTTAAAAATGTGTTACCCAGTGTTAGCCCGGTTTTCTGTCGTCCGTTCCTTCCTTCCTTCAATCAAGGAACTTTTCCTTCTTCGTGGAAGAACGCCACTATTTTTCCTATCCCAAACACGGTGACCCTTCCAACCCCAACAACCATCGTCCCAGCACCCTCACTTCTGTGCTTTCGAAAGTTTCTGGAACCGTTATCTCCGACCAACTGCATCAATTCCTTTAACGTTAAGGTCTGGTGAGTGACCGTCACAATCGGTTCTGCCAGCGTTGTTCTACAGGCGACTTACTAGCAGTCACCTCACACTCCTGGTTGGCCGTACCCAATAACCACGGAGAAACTCACTTGGTCTCGTTGGACATCTCAAAAGCCTTCGACCGAGTTTGGCATGAAGGTCCACTGTTGCAACTGTCTTCGCCCGGGTCCCATCCGGCTCTCGTATCATGGATGTCGTTTCCTCAGCAAACGAGCCATCTCCGTCCGAGTCGATGGGGCTCTATCTCAGCTGTTCCCTGTGAATCCTGGTGTTACCCAAGGTCTCATACCAGCATCCATCCAATTTCGTCTATTTGTTAGTGACATTCTGTCTTTAACCTCCAACTCATTTCTCTGTCTTGCCGATGATGTTACCCTCCATTGCTTCCTTTCTCGCCTCATTATTCGTCACGCCACTACCAACATCAATCACGATCGTTCTGTCCTTGGTGCATCTCTTGCTTCTGACCTGGAACAAATCTCAGCTTGGAGTTTCACCAACAATGTCTGTCTCAATGCTTCAAAGACTTCTCTCCTTTCTGTTTCACTTAAAGATCTTTATTCTCATCTTAATTTTGCCCCGACTCTCTTCGCTTCACAGGATCACTTTCCTCACTAGGATTATCCATAGATTTATCTCTTTGTTGGTCTCCTTTTATGTCTACGCTTGTCTCCCGCGCTCCGCGCAAAGTCGGTTTTCTGTTCCGTGCCAGATGCTACTTTATACCCGCTCACCTTCTTTTGTACAAGGCTCAAATCCGCCCGACTCTCGAATACTGCAATCATGTATGGGGTGGACCTTCGTCTACCGCTCTTACTCTTCTTGACTGAGTTCAGAGAAAGGCTGTCCGACTAGTCAACGTTGCCTTCCTAACTTCTACTCTGCAGCCAATTGCCCATCGCCGAGTTGTCCCACAAACTCTTTCCTACCGTTATTATTTTGGTTTCGGTTCATCCTAATTTACTCCAACAATTCCCCTTCTCACGACTTTCATTCATCTAGTATACAGGCAGCCGGCCACCTGCATTAGTCCCCTGTTCCTAGGTGTCAGACTTCTTCATATCATTCTTCCTTTATTTTCCGTATTACAAAGCTTTCGAACACTCTCTTTTTTCCTATTTCCAGCCGCTTACAATCTTTCTGTTTTCAAAAGTAGGGTCAACAACCTGATTCATACTTGAATATTCCCCACACATTCCGTTCACAGTATGTCCCTTGATTGTGGGAATAACCTGTTTACCTGCAAATCGCTTTGTACAATAAAAAGCTGTACGTCGGCTAATGAGCAAATTCGATGAAATGAGGCCGGTTGATGGCGAAATAAAATGCGGTTCACCGAAAACGGCCATAAGCGAAACTGTCTCAGACGAAGCTTTAGAAAGCATTCAAGACCACTCACAGCAGAACATCTGAGCACTGGCAAGCTGCCGTCATCAGTTGCGGTCGTCCGTGGCCCGGATTTTACGAGCGTCATCTGCAACGGTTATGCTTAGAAAATGCAAACCGTCGCCTTCAGTTTCGCACCTCCTATCTCTGTCGCTACATTGTACGATACACTTTTTTCAGTGATAAAGCCGTGTTTTACGTACACGGAATGCGAACTAGCCGATTTTACTGGTCACAAGAGAATCCCACGCAATTTGACAGACTGATTTCAGCATAATACCAGGTTGATGGTTCGGGCAAAAATCCTGAGAGAGAAAATCATCGGTTTTTATTTTTTTCGATGGAAGCGTCACAGGTATGAACAAATTTCATTTTACTGATTCTCAATAGGAAGGTCGTATCTAAACAAGGTTCACAATTTTATAGCTCCTATTGTGGAGACAATGACACCAGTCGCACGATCCTGTGTTTGGTTTCAACAAGATGGGGCACCTGCTTATTAGGCGATATGTTCAGCGATACATCGACTGCCTTTTCTAGCGATTTGGATAAAAAGGGTTGGATTGGTTGAATGGCCCTACATGTCTCCGTATCCAAATCCATTAGACTTCTTTCTGTGGTCCCACATGAAGAGAAAAGTATATCAAGATAGACCGGGAAACTTGGAGGACTTGAAAGTACGTATCACATTGCAATGCAGGAGAATAACTGAGTGTTTCGGAGAAAGAGGTGATGTCTTGCTTGAAACGGATGATATTGTGCAGCATTTTGAACATCACCTTTGAAATACACTTGGTTTTTCGTCTTTTGTTGATGAGCGTCTTAGGGATGAGACTAAACTCGCTTGACTACTTCAGCAACAGAGGGAACAAAAAACCGCTAGCCAGTGCGCGGTAGAGGAATCAACCGATGTTCTCCTAGATATGACATTGATAATGAAAGTAGCATATCAGGTTACTCTGGAGAAACTTGGACAAGTCAGAAAATTACATTTGGTTTTACTGACCCCCCATCATTTTTGCCGGTTTCTAAGTGAAATATTTGGCCATTTTGCGAAAATCCACCAGTTATATCACGATCCAGTGGTATTTCTAGCCCTACACTAGTCCGTTTCCTAACAGAGGGGCACTTTGATTAGCATGACAAACTAGCGGTAATACGAAAATCTGACTTAACTTGACGAAACTGAGAAACGTTATATTCAACTTGTGTTAAAAGCAAGCAGTTCTAGTGAACTGCGTAGTCGCCTGGATTTCTGAATGACAGAGTCACTTCGTCTTTTTTAATTCGACTATATCGGTGACAATACGAGATTTAAAAAAATACATGGAATAAGTTCGGCAATAAGAACACTAATCGGCAGTTAAAAGTAACTGTCGAACAAGCAACCGTCCACACCCATTTATCTCAATATGTCCGTCGTAAAGATTAGTATTCCTGCCTATACACCACTAGATCAGCTGTTTTGGAATTCAGATGACTGGGAAGCACGATCGCAGACTAGGTGAGACAATTGGTCCTCAGTTTGTTATCAGTTTTAATTAATCCTAAGTGAAATAATCAGTAAGTTCATCCGTACCTACTCACAGACTTGTAGCAACACCTAGATGGTCAACACAAGCTCTATCTATGTTTGTCATAAAGCCCTCGGACAGTCGCTCGAAACACGGGGAGAAAGGTCGTTATATTTCCCATGAAATGAATCCGCTCAATGTCCGTTCATTGTAATTCCAAGCATCAATTGTATATATTACAGGTTATTTTACCTACGTAACGAATTGATAGGATGATATCCCGGAGAACATCTGTCGATGAAAGTAGTTAATATGGTGTGACCACGACTACGTGTCAATTATTTGTGATGGTTAAAAGGGCCAAAAAAAATGGCCCCCGCTAGACGGCGGGCTACCATCTACACCTGATATATGTGAAAATTCTATTCTCGTTACATAGTTGAATTCATCATTACAGTCCCGATTACAAATACTAACGGCTTCACATAGCCCGTAGAGTATAAAACAAATATCTTCCAGGTAGTGAACACGCATTCGTATTGAAGATGCCACTATAGCATAATCCAGGGTATTTTCATAGAAAAAAGTTGAGTATATAAACATGTTACCGCGGAGGATGAAATGAAAGCAAATTCACTTTTTACTCTTAGTGGCAACCCGTGTGGACCAATGACCTTATCACAGTTAAGCTTCATGAGTATCCCGTATACTTAGAAGGACTACATCATATATGAACTTTTTACTTAAGGTAAGTGTGGAACCTAGATCCATTAATCTACATTAAACTTTTTTATGACACAAAGTGAATTACAACTTGAGGGGTACACACCATAATCAGAAGACACTGTAAGTGGGTTGTGGGGGGACATCCACGTTAAAACCGGTTTACTGGCCCTATTTTTGGAGAGAATGGTTGTAAGTGGGTGGGAAGACAGAAAGAGGAAAGGTATTCCATAATTTAACGGCACGGGGAAAGAAAGAAGACTGAGAGATAGGAGTGCAGTATCTAGTGACAGAAACTTGATAAGGATGACTAGTTGCCTGGGTACGTGATGTTCGAGAAAAAGTTTTAGGAAGAGGAACTGCAAGAACAAAATCCCAAATAGTACCGGTAGAAGAGAGACAGCGAGGCAATAGCCCGACGATGGGCTAGTGAGTGCAGACTCGAGGTTAGAGAAGGGTCGTCGACCAGCCGGATGGCCTTACGTTGAACCCGAGAGAGAAAGAGAGGCAGACGAAGCTCCATCTCACACGTGACTGCAGTACTCGACAACGGGGTGGATTCGGGCTTTGTAGTATAATGTCGGTCAAGTCCGCCATATTGCTTCTATACCACCTAATTTTCACATACATTTCCACTTGACTTTATTATTTGCTGTGTTACGCCTACTAACAGGTTTTCGAGTAGCAAGTTGTAAAATTCGACCTCCCCAGAGTGGCTTCAGATTTTTTTGTCCCCGCCACATTCATCCCTTAACAAAGAACGGCGATACGGTAGTGCCGCAGGTTGGCGAAAGCTGCTCTAGCACTCGCTATCCGTAATTTGGTCTCCTCCCCGGCACCACTTCCATTTGTAATTAGGCCGCAGAGGTGATTAGAGCAAACGACTAACTCCTGCTGATGACCACAAAGGAGGGGTGGATAATTATATTTGGAAAGTAGACTGGTGATCATCGTCTAGTAGCAGCCGTGGAGGACGATTGGTTTCACTGTTAGTTCGTTTACTTAAGTGAGTGCTCTACTGCGGGGTGTACAGAATATAACTCTTTCCCATTAAAAACGATATTCGGTGACAGAAAAATTATCAACCATGGCATTTACAGAGAATTGTTCATTTGCCTATAGAACTAACCCCGATAAAAGGTAGCCATGCCATACTCATAATGGCGATCGACGGACACTCTGCACCTTGTGTCTTGGAAAGATGATTGTAAAACAATTTTTACGAGATAAGCGTTTGCAGTTCGTTGCAGAAGAAAGATGGAGGTAAAAACAATTTATATACAATTGTCAATAATCGATGGTGCTTCACGCCATAGGTATTTCGAAGATAGCCGTTATGTCGAACGTTCCTGCTTGTTTTCGCTCCATATATTGTACGTAGCCAGTAGTTTTCTTGAATTTCTCGACTAGTCGTTCCAACTGCTTGGGAGTGTGTTGATACACATTTCGGGGATCTCTGGCCATTTTCTAAAGACTAATGAAAATTTGAAATATTATTAACTTACCACGAAATCGCTTCCGTGTGTTTCAAGATTATAGATACAGAACAGACCATCGTCGTCGGAAAAGTATGCAGACTTCTTCTTACTATGTTTAGCCGCTTCCTCCAAAGCTGTTATTGACGGTGGGTAAAATTTCGAAAAAAACTTCACCTTCAACCACTCTAGTTCGCTTCCGAACTTGAGAAGCCTTTTCTGTTTCCCCCTTGAAAAACTAATGATACATAAAGTGACCGAAGTAACATATACCGCTCTGCTAGGGATTTTTAGAACTTCATTAGGGTCATGTGCGATGCCCATCCGCGAAAAGTTGGATTTCATTGACTGCCCATGTTTCCAGGCTGAATTGATGATTGGACTAAAGTAGACACGGGTAATATTTATTAGTTTTAACATCATAACCAATTAGGATTAATGAGGTATTCAGTGAAATAACGAATGACGTACTTCCGGATTTTGAGTTTTCCTTTCTCTTTTTGCCTTCGTTTTTTCAAATTTCTAGAATAGCTGAAGCCTTTTTTCTTACCCATTGTGGAGCTAAAACGATTGAAATTTTAGAAGGCTTGATAACATGTTAGAATATGGAGGGACATTCTGGCGCGAAATAGACGACAGAAATACCCATACGAAAGGCAACATCAACAGTGGTGTTGTTACGGATATTGAACTTACGCTGCCATGTGATGCACTTAACAGGACAAGATCAGCATTCTATTCCCTTTGTCAACTGTTTATTTGAAAAGACATCCAATATCGTTTGGAATTAGTAAACGTTTACAATGAGGACCGACAGGGGTTGGGTTCTAAATAAAGCTACTTAACACTGATCCGCACGTTAAAAATATGCTAACGAACAGATCATTCAAACTTCTTGGCCGATTATGCGAAACCCCAGGATGTCTAGGTGATGACTAATATTGACACTAAAAAGGCGCTCTTGCTCGTCAAAATCATCATTTATTGTGCCACACTATCACTTGACCGGACTGTTTGATTATCACCGACGACATCGCACGTTACGGTATGCGACAATTGCACACCAGACTGTGGTGTGATTAATACCTTTACCGTGTAGAGTGCTTACCAGTACATTGAAAAAGACGTCCTCTGTCAAAACTGCCTAGTAAATTACTAAAGAATCGATATCGATATCGATAAGTCTGACAATTAAAAAAAACGTGGAGTTTTAATTAATCCGGCGTGGTAAAGAACCGGGCGACTATATGATCGTTATCGTTATTATTAATATTATTATCATACAGCACTAAACAGCGGGGCCAGCTCCATTGGTCACTGCCTTTGTCGCCCTGTTGCACGTAGAAATAGAAAGAATGAATATACAAGATGGATGGACAGTGGACCTAAAGGCGTGGGAAAATGGAAAGAACTCCCCAGTAGCTTACAAACGGAATACACAGTCTAACTGTACAAACGCACATCGATCAATCATTCTGTTTCCACAGAAAGTGACAACACGATAGCCACTGTTCACGGTTCGCTGCCATATCTTTCACTGTCTCCAGCCAACTGGATGACGGATCTTTTGGAACCCAACCACGAAGACTTGAGGCACCTACTTTTCCTAAGTTCGCTGTACATTTTCTCATCCCCGTTGCCACATCATTCGTTGATCTCCAAGTGGCTTCTTCCACTCCCGAGGAGGAACGGAAAAACAGGGCACAGTAAGGTAGATGTGTTTGTCATATGTAACAAGTGCCCCAACCAACAAAGTCTACTAAGCTGGATACGCTGTGACAAAACGTTCTCCGAATTAATACCCAATACTCGATTTCTCACCTCAGCATTGCTCACTCGGTCATTCCATCTAATCTTAGCGTTACTACGCAAACATCGATGGTCAAAAACCTCAACACGACGATTATCTTTCGCACGCAGACTTCAAGTCTCGCAACCATACAACAAAACTAAACGCACGGTGACACACAAGTGCTTCAGTCCAGCATACGCCGCTCGAGCCTTGGACATACACGTGCTCACCTCTACTACTGTACTCCCATCCGTCGTCACACTGTTGTCGAGGTAGGTGAAGTGGTCGACAATTCCCAGCACCTCTCCATCGAGCATCAAGCTCGGAACAATTGACGTCCAGTCTTGCAACATCAATTCACACTTTGAAGGAGCAAAATGCATGCCGAGTGGAGCTACAGCTCTTGTAAGTCTATCTAGTGCACATTATGCATGTTCCGTAAATCCAAACAAACAGACAAGGTCGTCGGTGTGATCTAGGTTACACAGCTTTTCATTATTTGCGGGTTTGACGACCACATCCTGAATATTTTGCAACACACTGCCCATTATCTTGTCGATGACGAAGTTAAACAAGAATGGCGAAATGGGATAGCCCTGTCGAACACCATTAGTCGTTTTGAACCAACTGGATAATGTACTGTAAACCCTTACGTGACCAGAAGTATGGCAGTGCAATGATCTCAGTAGATTCACAAACTTCTGTGGCATACTTTTTTGGCGAAGAGCGCTGTTCGGTCAACTGAATCAAAGGCGACTTTCTATTAGAGGAAAACCGTTGCTGTCGGTCGACGGCGTGCGTGACGCGTTTCAAATAACTGACGAAGAGTGAAAATATGATCTATCCGACCTATTGTTCGCGGGCGTTTCTCTTGCGAGCCGGTGTCAGTCGGCGCAGCAAAATCGAGGCTAATACCCTGGTGACTATCGGAAGTAAACTGACCCCACAACGATTACTACAATCATCGAGTATTCCTTTCTCGAAGATGAGTACAATCGACTCACCCCATAATAATTAAATACGCTCCTCGTGCCAAATGTCACAGATCAAGGTGGTAAGTGATTTTATCAATCAACCACCAACTATTGTGAAAACGAATGGAGGAAGTCCGTCGGGACCGGACGCCTTCCTTCGCTTTAGTAAATTAATGCATGAGTTCACTTTCAAATTCAATGGGAGCTCAAGTGATAGTCCTCAAGGAATCGCAGTAGTCGAAGTAACTAGATTAGCGTGCGACCAGCTAAACAGTTCCTTAAAGTATTCAGTCCATGAACAGGCGCGCTCCATTTCCATCGCATGTTGCCTCACTGATCGGGGTTCGCCATCCACCGGTGTCGCCAATAAGTTTAAACAGTCTTTCACTGTTACCTGAAGCAGCTGCTACTTTCACTTCTTCGCCTACCACGACCCACTAATCATCGCAATCCTTCTTGAGGTTTTTTGTAACTTGCCTTTGTAGATATCATGGTTTCTTACTCATCTCCTCACAGCTCGAGAGCTGACGTTTTTACCCCACCAGACCCAGCGAGTCTTCAGAAATCCAGTGTCTCTGATGAACATCGGATCTAGGACCGCAGGTGAAATCTGCTGTTGCGTGCATAACCCGTTTGATATGGACCCAGTGCTTATCTACATTACTGTTCGTCGTACTTAATAGCTCATGTGTAAATTTCTGTTCGTAACTGGTGCGAACTTCTGGATCAGACAAACATTGTACGGCTACACGGGTTTGTGGTTTGTGTTGATGACTATGGAGCTGGGGTGATAATCGCATTAAAACTAATGCATGTTCCGAGTCTACGTACGTGGATCAGTATGACCTACAGTTCTGAACAGAAGCGCGCCACCGGTAGCTCATCGCGATATGATTAATCTCACTCAGAGCTCGGAGCAGAGCTTGAAAGAGTTTATCTACGTCCGTCCGTTCACATAAGTTTTGTTTTGACAGAAAAGCGCACCATGCGTTTAACATAGATTAAGGCATGATTGGCGTCTAAGCACATGCTACAATACGACCTATGGTCTATTAAACGAACAGTTTTCGACTTAGGATACGCAGACAATATCACCTTTCTGAGGGACAATGCACAGGTAATGCAACACGCTTTGGACCGCTTGACGACTGAGGTGTCTAGATATGGCATGCGCTTTGCGCCTCCCACGTGCACAGTGCTTTCACAAGAATGGCAGCGCTCATTTTTTTTCTAGCAACATCGACCTGCACTCACCGTTTGTGCTGATCAGCTAGGATTAGTCGACTGTTCTAAGCGCATCGGAAGCTTGATTACAGATGTGGGCGGTATGGGGGTCACATCACGAATAGCGAGCGCCACAGCAGCTTTCGCAAACCTGCGACGTCCGGCTCTCTCTGTGAAGAAGTGGATGTATATTACCGCGGTTCGTACTGTTTTACTGTAGGGTTGCGAGACCTGGCCACTTCGCGTTGAGGATACTTGGTGTCCTTTTGTGATCGATACTCGATGTCTCCCAAACAATGCTAGCGTTCGGTGGAAACATCGAGTGAGTAATGACGAGGTGAGTTTTGGTCTTCTTTATTTTACACAGTGATCTAGATTAAAAGAGGTAAACTCCATACTCAACTGTGAAGGAAATGTGTGAGGAATGTTCAAGTATAAATCAGGTTGTTGACCCTACTTTTGAAAACAGAAAGATTGTAAGCGGCTGGAAATAGGAAAAAAGAGTGTCCAAAAGCTTTGTAATACGGAAAATAAAGGAAGAATGATATAAAGAAGTTCGACATCAAGGGATAGAGACCTAATACGGGTGACTGGCTGCCTGTATACGAGGTGAACGGAAGACATGAGAAGGGGAATTGTTGAAGCAAATTCGGATGAACAAAATCCAAAATAATAACGGTGGAAAAAAGACAGTGAAGCCCTCTGACTGAAGTGATCGCTCTACACCACCTCTGATGGCTCGGACATGTTTTGCGTAAGCCTGCCCATCGTTTACCTTTCCGTGCTCTATTCGCACATGCTTGGCAAGGCTGGGAGAAGCAACGCGGCAACCAGGCCGTGATTCGGCATCAGTACTGACTTCGGTTGATGTCTCCTGTCTTTTTGGTTGGAGCCCACTGGATGAGGATTGTCGTTCGGTTAGACATTGAGGAACATCGCTCAGAATAGGAGTCAGTGGTGCGGATGCTGTGCGGGTTATCTGTTGAATCCTCGAGGTTCCCTAAATACCTGTCATTCATTGTGTTTGCGCAATCTCCATTCTCACTCACCCTGGCCAGTGCAAGTTGGCTACAGATAAATGCAAAGTAAGATAGGCTGGACACGAATAATTTTTTTTATTCTTGCAAGTAAGTTTCGTGCTAACGAACTCTGTGAAAACCAAACACAAATTATGAACTGTAATAGTGAAGATACCCAGAAACTCAGGCAAAATGAATATTGCAGCAGTATATCTAGTGGTATGGGATCCTGTCCGTGTTCTACCTGATGTTCAACGCCAGCCCGTGAAAAATGTAACTGACACTAGTTGTCACCTTTATGGGCTACATCTATGACGGTGACCATAAAGGTCGATGGTAAATCGCCTTGTATCTGCGGGAAGTATCGTGTTACTGTGGATACAAAACGATACCGAGGTGTACAAACTGCAGGAAAATCACATACATTTAAGAAGGATCTAGAGGGCTCTACTGTTTTATCCAAGAGTGATTTATTAAACACATACTTACAGGCCTTTCTTGAAACATCTAAGCCGGTGGCTACCATTTTTACTCACTGAGGACTTCGTCAATTCAATTTTCTTTTGCTTGGTATGACCTAGCTTATTTCACACAGAGTTTCGGATGGAGTACGGGTTTATCAGAATGATGTCATTTTTGTCATGTTTACAAAACAGGAGGAAGCTCCATAGCCAAAATAAGTACTACAAGAGGGGAGTTGGGGAACATTCGCGTCAAAAACAGGTTGTTGATAATGCTATTTTAGAAAGATTGTAAGTAGGTGGGTGAGAAGACAGAAATAGTGTTCTACATTATGGCAGTTTGTGGAAAAAAGAAGACTGGAAGATGAAGGCAAAACTTTAGGGGACACAAGTCATAATAATTACTGGTCGCATGTGTACGAGAATGGCGGGTAAAGGCTAATAGATGGAAAACCGTCAGAGTAAGTATCGAAGAACAAATGTCAATATAGTAACGGCATAAAAGAGATAAAGAAACCACCTGATGGTGGGTAAGTGACTGTATATTGGAGGTTCTGAAGGTCGTCGATCAGCCAGATGGTCTTACGTTGAACCTGGTCAAAAACAAAAAGGACGCAAGATTAAGACTCACCCCACGTAACTGAAGTACTCGAGTGTGGGGCGGATTTGATCTTTTTACGATGGGTGAGTTGCAGAAAAAAACGACTAGCGTAAATTGGAAAATCAACTTGGCGCGTAACATGAGATATGAAAGGAAACCAACACAACGGTACCGGGTAAATCAGGAAGAAACAGTTTATAGAATGCAAGCCCATTGAATTAAAAGAATTGAAGGGAGAAGGACTTCTGTTTAAGGAAATTTGAAAGGAAGATCTGAAACCACCGAGGTGAACATAGCTGTGGAAGTCCCAGGAGGTGTTTGAGGTCGGGATCCGTTGACAGACTGATAGCACTATGGTGTGTGCACCCTCAAAGACGGAGCGTGACAAACTACTTCTAGCACTCTTGCAAGTACTCAGAGATCGAAATAATTGCTAGGCCAGAAAAGCAAACTCTTGGCTTTACAGTTGTGCTAATTGGTATTTCTGATCGAGGTTAAAGATTCCACGCCGGACCGGTGGTGGTCGAGTGGGTTAGAGCGTTTGCTTACCACCTAGGAGGTCCGAGGTTCAATTCCCCGCCATCACCGGTTACTTTGGTGGTAGACAGCATTTCACTGTCGTCCGGAACATTATCACACCTGATCTATTGAGGCTATATGTGGTTCTCCACTCCAAGTCTCAGGGCCTGGTTGCCGGTTATACCTGATAGTGCAGTGGGCCTCTGTAGCTATGGGGTATATACCCCTTCCACTGCACTCATGCACAAACATGTAACAAAAGAGTCAAATCGGTGGTAGCTATTAAATCTTATAATAATCAGGAAGACCTGCAGTTCTTCATGTTGAATAAATTTTCGTAAGCTTGCTCGCTTCGTTTTACATAGCATTTCATGAAGTTCACCTTCCACATTTCAGCTGATATACTCCAATCTTTAGACGAGTAAAGCGTTCTCATTCTGACTTCGTCTTCTCAATCATACTGATATTGCCGATTCCGGTGCTGGTCTACGTTTCACTTCACGGGTTGTCTTTCATAATACCCTTGCTTTATTCTTATATTCGCAAGTAAATCCGAGCTCCTATTCGTGCTACAACAAACTACTCAATGGCAATGATCGCACATAAACTAATATACCTCTGTTTGCCAGTACCACAAATTAAGTCATACAATTTTGGCATTGTTTTCTAACACCAGGTGAAGTACTCGTTACAGATGCTTTGGAAGCCGAAACTGGAGCAGCTTGAAGGAGGGAAAACCAGTTATATTCATTTCTAGACGGTTGGATAAGACTAAACGGGGATACTCATAAACTCGAAAAACTGCCTGTTATGTGGGTTGTGAAACGTTTTAACAAGTACCTCTTCGGATTCCCCTTCACCACTGCATCAGATCATGAAGTCCCTAGACTGTTGTTTGGTATTCACACGTTGGTATCGAAACCAAATACAACTTTCCATCAGAGGTGGATCTTGCGCCTGCAGCCTATAATTATGATGTAGTATACAAACTTGGTAAACAGATTCCTCACTATGATTTTTTGTCTCAGGGTTCTGAGGTCGAGCAGGCTGAATCCAAATGTTGTTTGACTCAGGCGTTTCGGTTTCAGTTTATTCAACCTTTAACCTTGCATTTCTGCGTTCTAGTTTCGGTTGCTACCTTGCTGCATCGTTCAGTAAAAGGGCGAAAAGAATAGAAGCATAGTGATAAAGATCCAAAAAACCAAGGTAATAAGCGGAAATCAAGAGGACAAGGAAAGAGCCTGAATACAACTACGCCACTGACCGCGACACCTAGCCATATCACCTAATGTATCCAACCATTCAGTAGGTGGATCACGTGGACCCTAACCCGGAAGTCTAACACGCCCTGCTTGGCCAATTCCACTCGTCAAGGTTTTCATACCTTTTTGCCATGTCATGGACTGACCACCTCGACTATACCTATACTATATACCAAAAACGCGAAACAGGTTTAAAAATGTGGATCCGTTGCCTTCATCCTGTGGAGAAGACCTGATCCGGTGGGAGGCATTCGCTTGGAGTTAACTGGTCAGGTATCGTGTCCCCATTTGAAGCTGTCGGGCATTTCTGGCTGTCATAGAGGACGACATCTGAACAAGCTTAACTTGGTAATTCGGATCAGCTGGGACGGGAGCGGGGTGGCGCAGTGGTAACACACACGCCTTCGAGATAGAAGGGCCCGGGTTCAAACCCTGGGTGTGGCGGAGGATATGCATCACTGATGAGCTCTAACGAGAACGAAACTCGAGTCTGGTGCTTCCGAGTGCAGGTTGGTCGGACGACCTGAGGTTCGCGCGTGAAACGTGGAGTCCAAAGGGCAAACAAAGATACCTCAAATTACCTTCCAACCACTACCGGTCTCAGAGAACAGCGAACGCTGAGGTAGTTTATCGATGGACATGCGTAACACATGTACCAATCACCTTAATCTGTTTAGACTCGGTACTCGATCCATAGACTGACCTCTGGTTCCCAACACCTTACGCCTAACCTCAGCATTGCTGATACGGTGTTCCTACCATACTCGGGCAATGCTACGGAGGAATCGGTGCTCGACCACCGACAGCCTTCGTCTATCTTTTATACCCTCAACGGCCATGTGTCTGAACCGTATAAAAGAACGGGTCTAACCGCCGCACTGTACACTTTGCCTTTAGCGGATAATCGGATATCATGCCAGCGCCACAAACAACGGAGGTTGGCAAAAGCCAAACGCGCCCTGTGTATACGCGATGACACTTCATCCGATATCTGTCCACCTGGTGAGATGTAACTGCCTAGGTAACAAAATCTATCCATTTCAGTTAGAGTTTCCCCTGTCAACACAAGGTTTGGCGTTGAGTCAACCCAGTTCTGCAGCAGCGTTTTACACTTTGAAAGTGCAAAACATATCCCAAACATTGCTACAATGTTGTTTAGGCTGTCTAAGAGAACTTGCAACTTACCTGGATCTTCACTCAGGAGAACAATATCGTCCACATATTCCGAATCAGATAGCTTGCTGCCTGAACAAAGATCGATGCCGCTATTCTCACACGAGAATAAGGCTATCTCGAGAATCAATTCAGCCACAGAATTGAAGAGGAAGAGTGAAAGAGGGCAATCCTGACGAACACCACTTTCCGTGGTGAACTCAGGTGAAAGATGACCGTAAGCTCGAAACTGGCCTCGGCTGTTTGCATATAAGCATTGGAAAAGAGAAATAAACTTCTCTGGTAAACTTTTCAATGAGACGCAGCGCCAGAGAACTGTGCGGTCGACTGAGTCGAACGCCACTTTCGGATCAAGAAAGTCACAGATTGTGGGCCTACGGAAGATGTGTCTGTGCTCTATGACTCATCGAAGAGTAAAGATGTGGTCGATACAACCACGAACGGGTCTGAAACCGACTTGATTCTCACGCGTACATATTTCGCAGGCACTGGATAATCGGCGGAGAATAAGACCGGTGAGCAGTTTGGACGCGATACTTGCCAAGCTAATTCTCCTGCGGCTTTCACAAGAGGACCTGTCACGTTTCTCGTAAATCGGCACAATCACCGATTTACACCATTCTCTGGGAGTCCGCTTACCATTCCAGACTACCCGGAGGAGTTTTGTTAACTCCGAAACCAAAGCTTCGCCTCCATCCTTGAAAAAAGATGGAGACAACCCATCCAGTCCAGTGGTTTTGTACCTTTTTGAGTAATCCATCTCCCGCATAACCTCCATTTCTGTAGAGGAGTGATATCTACCTGCATCGGATCTCTGGCAGGTATATTTGGAAGGTCCAAAGTTGAAGTGGGCCAACTGGATTCTTCCTTAAATTGCTCCGACCAACGGTCCAGACGACCTCCCTGAGAGTGAATCAGTGAGCCATCGGATTCCTTGATTAATTTACTTAGACCAGGCTTCCGTGGACCGGTACTTCTAGTCATTTCCCTACATTTTGCAATCCACCACTGCTCCTAGTCAGTTGGCGTCTCAGGGATTTGCGCATTTCACCGAATGTGGCACCCAAAGGGACAGATTTGAAAGCATCCAACAGAGCAACTTATATCGAAAATACTCATCGTTTGTGGGATCGACTTGAACCAGAGTCCTTGGTGGCATTTGAAGCGGCATACAAGGCTTACTTGATCCGTTGCCAGCGTTCATCTGGGTCCCGGATATCCGGTGCGTCAGTAACCGTGCAGGCAGCTCTACCAGGAAAGCAGATCGTTGGTTATCACCTAGAAGCAACCGCGCAGGACGAGTGGTTCTGGCATGGGTTCGACCACGGACAAGACGTAAACAGAAGCAAGTACGCACCACAGTGTGATCTGAATCCATAAGCGCACACCAAAAAGAACGACAATCTTCAACTGATCCACACCAGCGGTGACCAAATGACAATATGATCAATCTGAATCCAACGTTGAGAAAAAATTAACGGAACGCCATCTGAATCTATGCCGCTTCTTATGACAGAAGTTCATACTGGCCAGAAACAATCTGTGGTAAGAACACAACTGAATGAGTCGATCGCCGTTATCGGTACGATCGGCAGAGACAGCAAATGGGCCTCAGATGTGTCTTTCGGAATCTCCCAAACGACCAACTTGGGCGTTGAAATCCCCAGTAATGACCATCACGTCTGTTGAACGCACGCTTCGAAGCAGCTGAAACAAATCCTGGTAGAACTCATCCTTGGTCTCAGAGGAACTGCAGTCAGTCGGCGAATACACAGACACGACGAACAAGCATCGATGTTTCAGTTTGTTGCTGTTGACACGAACAGAACCGCCCAACCGAACTGCACACAGACGACTGCTGACTGGAATCTAGTCCAGCAGTGCACGCTCAGCTTTCATGCTTGAAGCAGTCCCAACGCTAGCCTGACCATGAGATCTAGACACCGAATCATCCCATGCACTAAGAGTAGACCGAGAAAATGAGGCTCTATCTGAGGTGCGAAGAGTGGTCACACAAGTGAGGTCTTGGATGCGTGTTTTGGATACACAGCATACATGTGTGCTGAAAGTGTCAAGAGTTTTAGCAGGAGCAGCCTGTTGTCCTATCTGACATAGTGTGCAGACATTAAAGGCAGCCAAGTGAAGTGAACATCTGGGATTAGTGAGTGCATTCGACTTATGCCCAACTCTTGAACTACTGCTTTGATCACAACCGCAATTACCCCTGTCGTTTTGCATCAACCTTAAATTAAAAGAGGGAAAATTGGTAAGGCCCTTTACAGGAAGGATATTGGTTTCTGGACACATCATACTTCTACGACTGCCCACATCGCAGAAAAGGATTTTCTTTGGGAAACCTAACCGTAGCCTTTGACTCAAAAGTCTCGCCCACGAGGTAGTGGGGCCTTAATTTAGCAAGGGAACGCGACCGAAGAACCCGTGAAGGAACTTCTTGTGGTCTTTCACGTGAGATCTGATCACTGCATGCGCTTTGTCTTGTCTTCGCTGGTGCTCTGTTATCGATCCTCTTTTCGGATTTAGCCCTCAGCCCTATGCACCCAATGGAGAAAGCGGAACGTGGACGGCACAGCATTCTTTGGGCTAGGGGATGTTCAAATTTGGCGGGCGATAGCTGCTTAGTGAAGTGAGATGACTTCTCCAATCGTCGAGAGAAACCCCAGGCACTACACTCCTACGTCCATTGAGTGGAGGTGTTTTGACCGGTAAACTGTTTCTCTCCGTGTTTACTCGCTGAAGTATCCTCCCTAGGGGCATAGAGAATAGAACCAGATGTTGCCTATCAACTGGTTCAGAGACTGGACTTCGTCTGGCCTCTACCCATCGACCTCTCAGCCATGATTACATCTCCGGCTAAAGGAAGCCATCCTGCATAGCTCTCCTGGTCATGGAGGCAAGCAAACCATCACACCACGCCAAGGTGCAGTTTCGTCGTTTATGATTTCCAGAGCGCAATTAGTTCAGAAAACTAAAATGTACGACAGTGCAGTACTCACAGGTTTAATACATTACTCGACTTCCACAGCGAAGAGATTCCCAATGTTTTCCCAGAATCGTGAGGAACTCTCCATCCAGTCTGGTGGGATTGTGTGTTGTAACGATCACTCCCTGAGGATAGCAGTGCTTGAAGACATGCGTTCCGATCACTCGGGCTTTGAAAAGATGAATTCGCTTGCTTGTTCTGTGTTGGTGTGCGGAGATGAGTTGTGAGGGTTATTCACACATGTGTTAATGTCAAAAAATGGGTTTCTTGGCCGAACTGCCAGACCTTTGCAGCTTATTCATGAGAATTACTGTACAAAAACTGTGCACTGATTTTGACTGACTCATACTCTAAACAGCCTGAAGTTGTTTTTGCCACTAAACGTTCATCGCATTTACTTTGGAAGCCTATTTGAAGTGTTCCAACTAAGAGTGCATCTCCCAAGTACTAGTCATGGACAACGGAACCAATTTCTGCTCGATGGAAACGAAGTATAAGTGTCTTCATTTACGTGGTAGACAGTAATTCACTGTCGTCCAGATCGCTGTCACACCTGACCTATTGGGACATTGTGGTTTTGTAAACATGCACTCCGATTATCCTACGGCGTTTCCGACAAGCGACGCGCCTCGTGCTTCGGCGGTCGAGGTGTCAAGACAACAAGCTGGAATACTCAACTGTTGGAAGCAATCTTATATAGCTTGTTGGAATGTACAGACACTGTTAGACGTGGGCAGCCAAAGCCTCACAATGAGGACACTACACAACTACAACATCGACGTAGCCTGTCTCTCAGAAGTCCGCATACCTAACTCCGGTACTCGGTGCATAAAAGTACCAGAAGAGGCAACTTATTGGATTTATCACAGCGGCCCAACAGACAACTCCGGGCGCCACGGCGTTGCATTCGTCATTAGCAATAAAGCCAACAGCGCAATGATCGCTTGGGAGCCGATTTCAGCAAGGCTTGCTTTGGCACGTTTCAAAGGCTCCCCGCAGAACTTAACGGTGATTGCGGTCTTTGCTCCGACCAACGCGGCGGACAGTGAGACAAAGGATGAATTCTACGGTAGCATCCAAGAGGAAATCAGTCGGGTCCAGAGGAGTGACATTCTGTTCATCGCCGGAGACTGGAACGCTCGCACAGGTCCATCGGACTCTTCAACGCAGCACGTCCTGGAGAATTTGGCCTTGGTCAACGCTATGAGAATGGTGATCGCCCGGTCAGTTTGGTCGATTCTAACAGAATGGTCGTTTGCAGCACACGCTTCCATCGCCCTAGAAAGCACTTACTGACATGGTACTCCAACGACGGTCCCACTTTGCATCAAATCGACCATATCCTAGCGAGGTCTCGTTGGGCTTCGTTTGTAGAAGACTGTCGAGCGTACCACAGCGCAGTGACGGGAAACGCAAACGATACAGACCACGTTTTTGTTCATGCGTGCTTCAGAATCCATCTGTTCGCAGGCCTTAAGGCCTCCCCACCAACCAGCATAAACGTTGCGGCCCTGGAAATGCCAGAGAAATGTCAAACACTATTAAGCGCAATCGCCGCCCGATTACCCACAGTAACCAACTTTCACCGGTCCCAACTCCGGTGGTGGTCGAGTGGGTTAGAGCGTTTGCTTACCACCTAGGAGGTCCGAGGTTTAATTCCCCGCCACCACCGGTTACTTTGGTGGTAGACAGCATTTCACCTTGTCCGGATCGTTACCACACCTGAGCTATAGGGATCTTTTTTGGTTCTTCGCCACTCCAAGTATCGGGGTCTGGTTACCGGTTATCCCTAATAGTGCAGTGGGCCTTTGTGGCCATGGGGTATATACCCCTTCCACTGCACTCATGCCCGTGCATGCACTAAAAAAATTAGAAGTACAGTGGCTTGTAATCAAATTGACGGTTAGAAAAGCTGCCTTAAAAGTACTAGGGAAAACTGAAAGGCGTCTAAAAGACTGGATCTCGGAGGGCACACTTCAACTGTCAGCTGAAGCAAACGAAGCCTGTATATCAGGAAGTGGCGAACGCCGCAGATTGCAACGCGAGGCCTCGTGATTCGCTAGAGCTGATCGTAAGTGGTACTGGATAGAAGTAGCTGAAAAAATGGAGATTGCAGCAGGGATCGGTAACTTTGGCAAACTATTCCGCCTTATTCGCACCGCGTCGGGTAGGCGCTGCAAGCAGGAGTCGCTCTTACGCAACACAGCCGGTCTGCTCATACTTGAGCAGAAAAGAAAAACAGAGCGATGGGTAGAGCACTTCGATCGGTTGCTCAACCGACCGTTAGTTCACACGACGGCCCTACAACCTCCAGATCTTACAGAGCCGTACGATGTCAGTTGCGGTCCACCTAGTACAACTGAAATTGCCACAGTTATCAATCAGCCGAAGAACAAAAAAGCTGCTGAAGATGGCATTCCACCTGAAGTCTACAAGTGCTGCCTGTTGTCACTGATCACCACACTACACACCCTGTTTGGCTCCACATGGCGAGAAGAAGTCTTTACGACTGATTAGGGCACATCCGTTCCGCTGCCCATCCCAAAGAAAAAGGACAAATCCGTGAGCGACAACTATAGGGGGATCAGCCTAATCGACGTGTCTGCAAAGATGTTGTGTGCCGCTACTCAACCGAAAGACCGCCGCACACGACGGAACCAAAGGGGTTTTCGCCGTGGTAGAGGCTGTGTGGACGAAATTTCCACACTACGTCCAACACTGGAGCATCGCCACAAGTCCCAGCATTCAACGATAGTCATCATCATCATCGTACAGCGTTAAACAGTAGGGCAAGTCCCACCGACCACTGCCTTTTTCACTATCTTGCACGTTGAACTAGAAATTATGAATATACAAGATGGATAGGGAGTGCACCTAAAGGTGTGGGAGGAAAGAATGCCCTAGTAGCCAACACACAGAATACAATCTGACTGTACAAACGCACATCGATCAATCATTCTGTTTCCACATAAAGTGACAACACGATAGCCACTGTTCACGGTTCGCTGCCATATCCTTTAGTGTCTCCAGCCAACTGGTAGACGGATCTTTTGAATCCCAATCGACTTTCGGGTCGCTTTTGATTCACTTAACCGAGAGTGTCTTTGGGCGGTAATGGAATCCCACGGGATGCCCGCTAAACTCGTAAGGATTCTGAGACGACACTATTCGTCCACTAGGGCGCGGATCCGTATGTATGATGAAGAGTCATCCGAGTTCACACACACTACGGGCGTCCGACAGAGCTGCCCTCTTTCACCAGTGCTGTTCAACTAAGCAAATGACTGTACAGTGAGACAGCCACTGACTGACTCTCCCGGTATCCAAATGAGTCAGATGTACGTCTCGGACCTAGAGTTCGCAGATGACATTGTTGTGCTAGCGGACTCTCCCGTCACACTCCAACCAGTCCTTGACCGAAAGCATTTCTTCTCAAAGTCCATCGGGCTGGAAATAAACACTACGAAAACCAAAAACGTGTCACCTTGCCCAGGGCCAACAGCTCAACCGTTGTCTACCAATGGCCAACTGATTGAATGTGTTCCATAATTTAAGTATCTATGCTTTACAATGCTTCCGAACTGTCAGGTGAAGAATGAAGTAATACTCCAGATAGACAACGCCAGGAAAGCATTTCTCCAGCTACGACGAGCGTTGTGGACCCGCAGTGAAATCAGCCTTCGGACCAGGGTGCTTATCTACCGTGCCGCTATACGCCCCGTACTCAGCTACGGCTGTGAAACTTGGCCACTGAGAGCCCAGGACACTAGAAAGTTGGAGGTGTTTGACTACTGGTGCCTGTGACTTATTTTGAAGACAAATTTGCGCGACAGAGTATCTAAAGACGAAGTTAGGAAACGGTGCTGCGAAAATGACCAACTCTCCGACTTCCTCCAGGGTCATCGACTGCGGTGGCTGGGTTGTATCCTACGGCGTCCCGAGACGGAACTAACCAAGCAAACGCTTCGTCCCAAACCCTGCTATGGATGGCGCTGTCGCCGTGGTGGCCAGCTCAAAACTTGGATCAACACTGTCGAGAAGGATGTAAAGCGCCTAGGCTTGCGGTCGGTCTATGGTGCCCGCCAACAGAAGGAAAACTGGATCGCGATCTGCACCGAACTTGCTTCCAACCACCGCGCATGGTCAGCCATGATACGAGATATTTATGAAGCCGATTCATTCTCTATTGGGAGATGGTGGCATAAAGGTAAAAGTAAAAAAGTAAAGTATTATGTGGTTCTCTGCCCTAAGTCTCAGAGCCTGGTTGCCGGTTATTTTTAATAGTGCAGTAGGCCTTCGCTGCTATGGGATATATACTCGTTTCACTGCGCTCATGCGCCAGCACGCGATTAGGAAAATCTCTGTCATCCGTGTTTTATCGGGGCAGCAGAGAACTCATAATTCTGGAGACAGTCCAGTTCGGGAAATTTTCGGTCATTTAATGAACTTAACAAGTTTTGTGATAACTTTATGCTTCAATATATAAATGCTGCCTGTTTTACTACTGAATAAACTCCCAGTATGCTACTTGAATCACATCTTTTGCAAACCTTCCTAAAGCGTCAGGATTAACATGATGCTTCCTAATTCCGATCTGCGTCCGTCAATGGGCACCATTTTACGAAACATTAGGCAATGTATGATCAGAGTAACTAATTTATCTAACGGATCCGTACAACAACGGTGCATTATTCACATTCAATTCAATTTGCTCGAGTAGAAAGGGTAAGCCGCCGTAACTTCGAAGAGTCTGACACAACTGAGTCAAATGATGTACCGGTTAAGGGTCTGGAGCAACCATTACCAAGATGCTTGTGAAAATTGACTCGGAATTCAGTGCCACAAGCTTAGAGGGAGGTACGACCAGTTCAACTGCCAGTGAAGCCCGATGATCGCGGGCCTGTATTTTGAATCGTTTCCCACGGTTCTGTACATACTGAACCAGGTATTTTGGAGCGCTTCCCACGTTTGGGTGTTCCGCTACTTACAGTTTACATGTCCTTACCAGTTACGGCCCTAATGGTTGGTTGACTGCTCTGTGTAACTCACAACAGACTGACAACCGCATACGTACCATCTGAATGCATCAAACTCCGAATGGTTATTTCTGCTGTTTGCCTTGTACATAAATAAATGCGACCACTGAGATGGCCATATTGCTAAGTAATGCATTCCGTGGTCCGAGCGTAGTGCATTCTGACTTCTGGAGTTCGTGACTGCTGGTACTGACAGCTCGTATTACAAGTACGATCGATTTTCGGTGCAAAACCCTACATGTCTGCTGAACAGCAGCCACGAACAATGTGATTTATTGTGACGTGCGATTGACCAAACAGGACAAGAAGTTAACTAGCTATGTAATGTCGCCGTTTGTCAGTGGCCTTGATATCTCGCATATCACGTTTTTCAGTTAATTCACTAAGATGTAATTTACGGCATGGCTACCTGACCTCTCAGTTTTAATCCACTTCACCCAAACGAACGGCATGGCTAATCTGACGTATGACGTCGGCGATCAGTTAACCTCGAGATAGCTTACTAGTTCGGAAGTGATTAGGAACGCTTTTCCTCCGTTTTATGCCAACCAACCCCAAAGCCCAGGGGATTCAAGTTGCACAAAGTGGGACTGAAGCGCTGGACTATGTGAGATCAGATATGAAGATCGTTTTTAGACTAACGGGTTGTTTCCGGTAGCATATCGGAAAGTTCGAGGTAATCCGATCTTCATAAGCACCAATCGAGGCGATTTCAGATTGGAGCAACGTGCAGAGCTCTTTCTGTAATCACGACCACATGCGACGTCACCCGCTCATTTTATAGAAGCCACAGTCGGTGAGCCTATCATTAATGTACCGTCTATCACGAAAGGTGATCAATCCCTACCGGCTGAAGCCGTGTCCAACAGTTTATTCGACGTTTCTCTGAAGAGATGGTGGTTCGTGACTCACGCTCGAACATGTAGTGACCTCGATCGTTCTAAAAAAATGAACATTTTCCGGACATCATTTCGGATTTACTTTCTCCACGATCTTTTCTGACGCTTTATTTCGACTGCACTGTTTTCCTCGGCTGCATACGGTTAACTAAACTAACCTTCGCGAGTCTTCCGTCGACCTGGCTTTCGGCATACTTTCGATTTTCGCCAACCGTACGCGTTCGGTTTGCTTTCTGCTTGCTGTTGCGTTCGTTTGCTTTCATCTACTTATCGTATCGACACGATAAATAGAATATACTAACGCATTTGCCCTCTAACTCGAGTCTCTTCCATCCTTCGATCGAGTGGATTTCGTCGTTATTGCGCTGATACCTGATAGAAAACACTTTTATACGCCACCAGTTGAACTTCTTTGATAAGGCTTTGCCACTGAGCTGTAGGGATGAGGCTCACGTGGAAGAGATGTTTTCTGATTTTATAATGAAGAATGAATGAAGCACAAACCATTCTAGTCAACTGTCTCTGGTTGTTTTGCTAATTAACCCTTCTCGGAAGGGAACAGTTAGCTGGAATTCATTAAAATAAAAAACGTAATAGATGCCATGATGTACTGTTACATGTTCATGAACATGAGTCTTACTTTCAGCGAACCGAATCTCTGAAAACAATACCAAAGCGTTTCAAAATAGGTAGCAGCATTTATGGCTGCCAGTAGATAAGAAACCCATTGCTGTCGTTTTCACCACTCCTTCGTGAAACTACTGAATTTTATACATGTGCAACTAATGGCGATTCGATGGAGGACGGCTAACCGTATTACCTAGAAAAGAAGCTTATGGAGAATCTGATTGGCAGGAATGCAACTGATTCACAGGATAGAAAGCACACCATACATCCGGATACGAACGTTGCCTACTCCACCCACGCTTAGTGGCTCCTGAAAAGTGGGACAAAATTAAGGTTGTGTGTGCGACATAGACGCTAATTCTAGCCTGTTTTTCAAAATGACTACAAATCCCGCTTATTCATTTTTTCATTCTTCATAATAGAGGCAGAGGGTATCTCTCCTGTGTAAGCCTCCTCACCACAGCTCAGTGATGTAGACTCATGTGTGTCTCCCACCACCTCTTTAGAAATACGTCCAGAAGTCGCTTGAACAATGTGTCGTTAGGCTCTTCCACCACTTCGGCTGAGAGCGAGTTCCATACATTGGCCACCCTCCGAGAAAGACGATACACCAGTGGGAGGCCCACCGACTGCAGTTTCTTTAGAGTTAGCGGATATCCCCTCGTACGGCCATGTCCGCGAAGAGGGAGCTCTGCACGTAGTTCTGGGCCGAAGTCGCTTCTGATGATACGCCTGGTGAAGATCAGGTCTTCCCGGATTCTCCGACAGGCCACTAGAAACAGCCCTGTTATCTCCAGCCGTTCTTCGTAGCTGACCCTACGTAGCCCTCCGATAAGGCGGGTTGCACCTCTCTGTACTCTTTCCAACGTTGCCACTTCTGCCAACGTACAAGGGAAAACCGCTGGCCCCCCGTATTTCAACCTGCGACGCACATGGGTTGCATACAGTACCTTGAAGGCGTTGAGTGAGAGATGGCCGAATGAACGAGTAATCGGCCCGAGGATACTCCACGCTGAAAAACAAACTCTATCAGTGTTGTGCTTCGTTTTTATTGCCGAGGTCACCATCACTCCCAGATCTTTTTCGCAGACAGAACGCCGAAGGGGTGCCCCGTGTATATTGTACATCCCAATGCTGGACGGTGCTCCTACTCACATATGCGCACACTTGTCGGTGTTGACTGGCAGCGGTCAAAAATAGGGCCACGATTTATTATGTGATGGCTGTGACTCAAGTAGCACGTCGCCTCAATCTTTGGAGCAACCCTGGAGCATGCCTCAATCTTACTACGAATACGGTTATAAGTACAGAACTTATCAGTTAAAGGCACCCTACGTATGACCAATTTTGTCTTATTAAATCACTGACTGAGGTTAGCCCCAGGTTTGCCCCATGCATGGGGCAACGGCAGCGCTGCCCCAAGCTTAGAATTGTAAGCTTGGGGTGGCCCTAGGTTTGCCCCATGGGGCAAACTTGGAATGTGCTATTTGAGAACCTGGTGGCGAGAAATCGGCTATAAGTACGCTTCTACGGTCTCGTGAAATACCTGGATGAGGACTAAATAACGAGGGCAAATGACTGACGGATTCCTAGTACGATGTTGCATATTGCAGCTACTGTTCCGTTTATAAACGGGACTTGTAGTTGTACCCCCGGGAACAACCTCAAAAAGTCATAACTGTGGGAATCTATCCCACGCTCACTGGTGCGGGAATCTCGACTGATCTACTGGTCTACTGGTTTCCCTGTCAGTTTTAGCGGGGATTCGACGAAATACACTCGGCAGTGGTGGGTGCATAACTGGTGTGCATACCATCAAATGAATTCTGGACGCTCGATTGGCCGTGGCCATTACCTGTCCTGTACACACTGAACTGAACTGAGATGAATGAGGACATCCCCGGACTGTTCCGAGAGATGTGAGCAGATTTAAAAATGCAAACGCATGGGGAATAATGCAAATAACAGATATTTCATGTATGAAGGGCACGAGAATGAAGAACCAGTTCGTTACAAAACACTACTAGCAGGAATATATGAGTACGAGCTCACGGCGCACGACGCCAACCGCAGAACCGTCCAAACTGTGGTTCATGTTGTCTTGAAGTCTTGAAGTACTACACGGGTTCGAGGCTTTGAGCCCAATTGTCCCGGTTCTTTCGGAAATCTTTGATCTTCTGTCGGATTCACTGAGCTGAAACGAGAGCAAAAAGAAGGGGGGGGGGGCGGGGGTGGCAGCGAAAACAAGATACATATAACCTCATTCAGTGTCACACTGTGGACAGTGCCTTAAGCTGAGTGGGGGTGCGGCATTCATGAACATATATGCGATAAAAGACAACTATTTTGTTTGTTTTTTTGACAAAGGGAATTATTGGGAGAGACCCAGGTAGAGGTCTAGCTTTTTCTTGAAGATAGTTTTGTTCCGCGAGAGAACAATATCTTTCGGAAGTGCATTCCACATGGTAATAACCCTATAGCTAAAAAAGTTAATCCTTAGTGAAGTGCGTGGCCTCGGTTTGAAAACTTTTCTGCTGTGACCACGGAGAGAGGAGGCTGGACAGACAGAGAAGAAGCAATCGCTTTGACCTGTTTCAAAAAGGTGAAACATCAAAAACAGATCACCTCTTACGCGTCTTACGTCAAGGGGATAGAGGTTGAGGAGTGAGAGGCGGACGGGATAAGGTAGATGGGATAGACCACTTACTGCCTTGGTGGAGGCCCGCTGAACCCTTTCTAGGATCTCACGGTCTCGGACAAGACCAGAGTGCACTATTTGACTACCGTACTCCAGCAGAGGTCGGATATAAGTGCCGAAAATTATGGGGAAATCATCCTTAAATATGCGCGGGAAGGACCTTCGAATCATGTTTAGGACTCGAAAGGCAGACTTGCTCGCAAGTTCGTGATGATGAGAGAAGGATAAGTTGCAATCTAACCAGAAACCGAGCACCTTGTGTCGGTCAACCCTTGGCAGAGTGGCTGCTCAATTAATGGAAAACGTGTGACCAGTCTCTCTGCCGAAAGACATGCTCACGCATTTGTCATCATTAACTGGGAGGTTCCAATCCTCGGACCAGCGTTTTGTTTCATAAACTGCAATTTGCAGGTCTTCAACGCTTGAACTCCAGAGGGTTACGTCATCTGCGTACATGGCAATGTTCGCAGGAAGAGCTGTCGGTAGATCGTTTATATAGATCAGGAAAAGAAGAGGACCTAAAACTGACCCTTGAGGGACCCCAGTTGTTACTGGGGAGGGTTGAGACAAAACATTCCCGACTTTAATCACAAAGGTGCTACGTAGGATGGCCAACATGGAGCCTGTGATCCCGTACGTCTGCAGCTTATAAAGAAGAGCGGCACGTGGGACCTTATCGAGGGCCTTAGAAAAATCGATGAATACAGCGTGTGAGAGCTGGCCATCATCATAGGCTTTCGTTAGACTATCCATGACGGTAAGCATATTGGTGATGTCTTGAAGTCTTGAAGTAATACATGGGTACGAAGCTAAAGCCCAAATGTTCCCGGATCTTGTGATTATCTTGTCATCTGAATGTCACTAGTGAGCTGTAAGATAGTTCACTGGATAGCGGGGAAATGGGAAAACGGAAAGGGTTCAAAATACAAATCCTGACAGTATATTGCATCTGGTATTGCCGGCGAAGTGGAAGACAGACCGCTGGACAATGTGAAAGGGTTAAGGACATTAGTCTTGACTGCATCTTTCGTCTTCAGCCGCCGGGGATCTGGAAGATGGACCTCTGGACTGTGGGAGAAGTTCAGCTTTGCTGAAGTCCGTTCAGCTTGAGCGACACGGAAGGTTCTATCATGGGAAATCTGTCAGACATCAAACGGCGAGGTTTTCGGTCCGCTCGCCACGCGCGGTTAAGTTTGCACAGGACAAGGTGTGGCTAGAGCCAATCGTGTGTCCAGATAGTCGTGTTTTCGGCGCGTTTCCGTAGCTCCCAACACTGAGTGATTTTCTTTTTCTGAAAGGCAGAAATTTTGTGCAGTATCAGTCTTGGCAGAGAAAGGTGGAAACAATAAATAAATTGCGTCTGAAACTAAAAACTGCTTAACATATCTCGGAGTGTACTTCCATCCAACATAGGTCTATTGCTTTCCCAAAAGGCTTCACTGATGTGGCATTTGTGACCTCCTCCGGGAGCCTATTTCACTAGGGTACCACTGTAGCGGTTGCCATCTTCATTCGTACTTTTACCACGTTTATTGTTTAGCTGAACGCTGAGCGCCAGGCGCGGTTGCCGTTTGACCGTTGCTCTTGCGCATGCTCTCACGCACGCTCCCAAATGCACGCTGACCACTATCTCTCCCAATCGCCTTCTCGTTGTCACGGGTCGTGGAGGATACAATTCTGGTTAACATATTCGTGCAGTGCCACACATAAGAGTAATGTGCAGGTGGTCCACGCAGTACAAAGGACCTAAGCACGCGTTTACTAAGGAAACCGCAAAGTAAGGTCTAATCAACCTAACACCACTCTATCAGAGATGAATTCCGCCCTAATTTGGAGCCTTGTATACTTTCTTTGTAATCTAAGACTCTGCCTCCTTGTGTCTGTCTCTGGGATCGGACAGAATTGGTCCTCTCGATTTATTCCTGATGGTCCCTTCATCACTTTGAAGGTTTCTATCGAATCCCCGCGATTGCGCAGCCTTTCCGTCGAGAACAGATCTAGGGCACGGAGACTCTCTGTGTAGCTAAACCCTCCTTGCCCAGTCACCATTCTAGTGGCTGACCTTTGCACCTTCTCCAGACGGCCTATATCTTTCTGGTAATACGGTGCCCATGCTTGCCCTCAGTGCTCCATATGCGGCCTAACTATGGCTTGGTATATCGGAACGAAAATCTCCGGCTCCCTACATGACATAATGGATCTAACTCGAAAGAGTTCTCTCCTGGCCATATTGGCCGCAGCGGTGCACTGCTTCGACGGCCTAAAGCTGTTGTCCAATAAAACGCCCAAGGCTTCGACCTGAGGGACCACTAGTACCGAACCCACACCATTCCCCCTAGCCCATGTATGTGTGGTCACGTATTGACACTTCAGTTCAGTTCAGTTCAGTCTGCACAGGACAGGTAATGGCCACGGCCAATCGAGCGTCCAGAATTCCTTCGATGGTATGCACACCAGTTATGCACCCACCACTGCCGAGTGTATTTCGTCGAATGCCCGCTAAAAATGAGAGGGAAACGGAAAACCTCATCGCACATCAACTGCGAGAGACATTATGCATCGTGAGCGTTCACTGAGACAGTATGCAATGAGGGAAAAAGTCTGCTAAAACATACTTCAGAAGGACCACAGTGCTTCCCGTCATCCATCTAGTTGATATTCTTAAGGCTCACTACAAGGAAAGATCTCGTACCACTTGCGATCAAGGGCACATTTGAAGGATTGGACTGTCTGCAGATCTACCATTTCACCAGGCAGACCGTTCCAACTGTTCACAACCCTGTTGCTGAAGAAGTGCGATCTAGCCATCAACCTAGATCTGGCTTTTACCAACTTCTTTTCGTGTCCCCTTGTTCTGGAGTCTACGGCCAATTGGAATAGACTATCTGGTCTGAGGCCAGAAAAGCCCTTCATTACCTTGAACGTTTCTATGAGATCTCCTCGACTTCTCCTCCTTTCCAACGAGAAGAGATTCAGGTCACAGAGTCTCTGCTCGTAAGTCTTACCCCTCTGCCCTTCAACCATCCGCGTGGCGAGACGTTGGACTTTCTCTAGGCAGGCGGCATCCTTTTTGTAGAAGGGTGACCAAGCCTGCACACTACCTTCTAAGTGAGGTCGTACTATAGCCATGTAAATAGGTACGAATACCTCCGGCTTCCGGCAAGACAAAGCCGATCGCAGTCTAAAGAGCTCCCCACGAGCCTTATGCGCAGCCGCGTTGCACTGCTCCGACCATTTGAAGTCACTTTTCATGATGATCCCCAGGTCTTTAACCCTACTGGCTGCCTCTACGGTGAACAGCCCTTGATCATGAGCGACAGTTAGGCTCTCTGTTGCCCTTGACAACAAATGGCTTTTTTGAGCGTTTAGAGGTAAGTCCCATTTGTATGCCCAGTTTAGGACGGTGCCTATTTCCCTGCCCAAGTCCGCCCTACCCTTAGATCCAACAATCTTCACATCATCCGCAAAAATAAAGCTGGGCGATTGAAGAGTGGATGCTAGGTCATTAATAAATAACAAGAATAGGACCGGGCCTAGGACGGATCCCTGAGGTACACCACTGGTGACGTTCACCAAACTGGAGCACCTGTCCCCCACTTTGACATAAAGCGTCCTGTGGGAGAGGAAGTCCTCCAGCCACCTATATACTGGCCCACCTATCCCGAAAGTCTCCATCTTGCATAGCAAAAGACGATGATTAACGGAGTCGAACGCCTTGCTAAAGTCGAGGTAACATACCTCAACATGCTTACCTTCGTCCAGTCGTCGAGTTACTTCATCTAAGAAGCACAGGAGATTGGTCAGGCAAGATCTATTTTTCAGGAATCCATGCTGCGCCGGGCTTAGCATGGAGTGCTGCAGTAAGTGCTGGCAGATATGGGCACGGATGATCTTCTCGAGAACTTTACAGAGAATGCTAGTTAGGCTTACCGGCCTGTAGTTCTGCACACCCGACTTAGGCCCACTCTTATGTATTGCCACGACTGCCGCGACTTTCCAGTCCTGAGGCAGCTTTCCCTGGTCCAACGTGGATCTATACAATCTGCATACCGATGGAGCTATGATATCCGCCAACGGCTTGATGATAGCTGGATGAATGCCATCTGGGCCCGCTGACTTGTGGCTGTTTAACTCCTGTAGGTACTTACGCACGCATTCCTCTGAAAGATCTAGCTCGTTTAACTGAGGAGGATGTATCAGCGCCAGATCTACTAGTACCCCACTATCTATCCTATGTACACTACCAAAGTATTCCCCCAGGGCGTCTGCTTTGCCCTGGTCGTCAGTGACAATACCATATTCTCTAGTGGATAGCGGACCTACGGCATTTCTTGTTGAGCCTTTAGATTGTACATAGCTGTAGAACTTCTTCGGCTGTTGTCTTACAGACTGGGCCAATTTCAGCTCAAAATCCCGTTTAGAAGTTCTCAAAAGGCTTACAGTCTCGTTTCTCAGCTTCGTATAGCGATTCCAGGCTAGCTGGCTGCCGGAAGCTTTGTACTGGTTCCAATAGCGGTTTCTACGTCTGATGGCCTTGGCTATTGCAGCCTTCCACCACATGGGCTTGCCCTCCCCACTCCTTCGTTTTAGGGGTGCGAACTCTTCCTGTAGGGCAGTCAGGGATCCTTTTATGGCCTGCCAGCGCTCCTCCACAGTAGCCTCCTCTGGTGCGTCCCAGGTCAAACCCATCGCCCTATTACGAAGCCTATCTATGTCCATACTACCGAAATTCCTAATCAGCCTTAAGGGTACCTTCGGTTGCCGCATGCATAGAACTATTTTGACACACACGTGGTCACTCTTTCCCAGCGGTGCACAATAATGCAGTCCAGCCACATCGTTGGGGAAGTTCGTTATAGCTAGATCCAGCAGGGATGGAACGCATCCAGTCCTATATCTGGTATTCTCCCTAATATGCTGATGCAACGCATTGTCATGCAGCCATTCTAAGTAGCTTTGCTCCTCCGATCCCGGCACGCAGACCTCAGCCACCCAGTCGATGTGCGGAAGATTGAAGTCACCCACTATGAGGGTCTTTTGTGCGTCCTTAACTAGTTCAGTCAAAGTCCGCAGCAAACAAACGTCCTCTTCGTGGTTTGTGCTTGGTGCCCTGTAGACACAGACGACGTTAACCCTTCTGCCTGGAAGGATGATCGTAACGGCGCATAGCTGGATATTGCGAGTGCACATCTTGGTCTGGGACTCAAGGTGGTTTGCACCTGACCTAACGAGGATGGCTACTCCACCACCAAGGCAATCTTGTTCCCGATCCTGCCTGTAGACTGCAAAACTGTTACTTATTAGGCCTGGCACATGGTCTTCTTCAGAAAGCCACGTTTCCGTGACGGCAACTATTGATGCTTTCTGTTCGTCAGCGGTTTTGGCAAGTTCCGCCCATTTGTTTCTAATACTACACGCGTTAGTATATAACACCACCGCGTTTGCTCCGTCGCCTAGGTGTCTATTTTCATTCATTCCTGACTGTTTCTCAGGCGCAACGCCTGAGATGATGGCACGTTTTTTGCTTCGGATGTCCCCACTGGGGTGCATGAAGCCGGCTGATGGTCCAGAATTTCTGACGACTCCCAATCCATCTCTATAGGAGTGGCCACAACATCCAGCCTGGCAGGGATCACGCTGTCATCTATCTTCGGGCAGCACTGCCAATTTTCGTCTTCCAGCGCATCTTCGATTACAACTATTTGCGACCCCGCACGTGGCTTCTTTACTATTGCCGGGGTCGGGGCCTGAGAGCCGAGTACGGCATCCCGCTGAACTTTTATATTTCTCACCAGCGCCCTGGCTGGTCGAGCAAGGATACCTCTTGGGGCTAGACCACCAGGCCTTACCCTATGTTCGTCCGGCACTATCTGGTATCTGCCCTTTGTAATCTGAGCTACTACCGCTGCCCTCGCCAGCAGTCTATCCCGGGTAGCCTCATCAGCGAACTCCACCAGTATTGGTCTCGCACGAAGTTCGCCTTTGTTCCCCGGTGGTGACTTCCATGTCCCCACTCTGTGCACCCTTCTTAGAGTAGGCGGGTACGGAACACCTGCGATTCGCAGTATGTCGCAGACCCTCCTCCTGTCAATGTCTCTCCTGGCCTTCGATTCCCTTATAAAGGGTTCTTCCTGGTTTAGGATCAGAAGCCTGTGGCTTGAGACCCTGCCCATCGACAAGACCTGCCTCTGCAGGTCCTTCACCTTGTTTTCTAATACCAGAAGCTCAGTGGAGGGTCCCATTTGCGTGACCAGTTTTGTACTGCTAATGCATCAATTTCTGTATCTACTCCAGCTATCTTGACGTCATCGGCAAACATAAGGTTGGGGCTTGTGTGCTCACGTGCTAGGTCATTGATGAAGATCAGGAAGAGCAGAGAACCGAGCACCGAGCCCTGTGGCACTCCACTTGTTACACCTTCCGGTTTTGAGACATGACTGCCCACCTTGGCACTAAAAGCTAGCCCTGCTAAAAAAATTTTTATCCATTGTTTTGCCCTTCCAAAAGTTTCCATAGATTGCAGTTTGACGTCCAGAAATCTGTGATTCACAGAATCAAAAGCCTCGCTCAAGTCCAGGTAGCAGACCGCAGTCTACTGCCCTTCGTCCAGACGCTTGGTTGCCTCATCGAGAAACAGCAGGAGATTCGCCAGACAAGGTCGTCCTGCCACAAACCCATGCTGAACATTTGAAATGAGGTTGTGTGGAACCAAATGCCTAGAGATCCGTTTCCCGACTATTCGCTTCAGGCACTTACACAGTACTGAAGTTAAGCTAACCGGCCGGTAACTTTCGGCCTTTTGCCGGGGTCCGCTCTTGTAGATTCCTACCACTGTTGCTATCCTCCAGTCTCCCGTCACAATTACCTCCCTTAGTAAAGCTCCATACATCTTCGCCACCGGAGCCTTCTGGACCTCGGCCAGGGGTTGAACGATTGGCGGATGAATCGCATCTGGTCCTGCTACCTTATTTTCATTCAAGTTTTGCAACTCCAGGCACACATCCTACAGCAAGTTCGGGTATTGGAGGCGCCTATGAGCCTTCCACTCTTTCCTCTAAATTATTTTCTGATCGATATATGCTTTTAAAGAACGCCAAGAGTATGTCAGCCTTGTATTCGTGGCTTAGAGCCAGTCGTCCCTGTGCTCCGTCCAAAGCTGCTACATGTTCTGTCATACGTTTTGGGGATTTTACGTTAGCGTAGAACCGCTTTGGGTTTGTGCTGACAGATGCAGCTAACTCACGCTCAAAGGGACATTCCTCTACTCTTTGGATCTCTTGAGCTCTAATCCTAGCCATCCTATAGCTGTTCCAAGCCCCCTGAGCTTTGTACAGCTTGTGCGCCGCCCATCGTTGCCTACGAATAACCATGGCCTTGCGGACTTTTGACTTCCACCATGGGGGTTGATTTCTACCGCTAACCACCCTCAGCGGTGCAAACTCCACTGTAAGTTCGAGTAGCCCCATCCTGATGACCCTTCCAACGTTCCTCTACGAGGGCGTTTGCGTGTCTCGGTCTCTACTGAAAGTCCTCCGACGCCCTATTTAGTTCACGTAACACGACTTCCTTCGGCGACTTGCTAAGTCATAGTGTGACCCTTAGGACCACGTGATCACTTTTGCCCAGTGGCTCTTCCCACTTAATTTCTTTAACGTCCTGATGGTGCCGCGTTATGATTACATCAAGGAGAGAAGGGCGCTGTACACTGTGTCTAGTGGCCCGTGTCACATGCTGCGTAAGTTCGTGTAACTGGACACACCACAGAAACTTGTCCCCCGTTGATCCTCTTGGCGCGATCTCGCTTCCCCCAGGTAATTTCCGGTAGGTTGAGATCCCCTAATAAGACGAACTCCTTTGTCTGTGCCAGCACCGCATCAAGCATTCGCAAGAACTCAACGTTTTCCTCATCTGTCGCCAGTGTTGGCCTTTAGATACGGTAATGCATATTGTTCGCACCTCGATCCTGATAAAGCAGGATCTGGCCTGTACATTACCAGAAACCAAGTTGAACGGAGCCTCTCAATGGTCTGTTTCGGTCCGTATTAGAAGTGCTACTCCGCCTCCTGCCTTTCATCTGCTCTATGCTGTCTATAGACAGCATATCCCTGAAAGAGCATGTCAGTATCTGGCTTTATCCAAGTTTCCGTCAAAGCAATGACGTCAGAATCAACGATCCTAGCCGCCAGCTCCCGTCCCCCTTTTCCCCGGGAGACTGCTAGTGTTTGTGTGCCATATTGACGGTTCCCTGGTACTCGCTTCTGAATTTATTGCTAACTTTACGGCTAGGGTACCCCCGGGGGCAATCTGCGAGGTTATGCCCCGTTCTTTGCCCCTATAGGTGTCTGCTGTGCAGCATCTTGAGCATTAAGTGAAGCTCTGAGTTTCTTGGCTTTTTCTTTCCCCAAGGTTATGAGGTAGCAGTCTTATACTTCTCTCTGCCATGACCCCCGTGTCCCGCCGTATGTGTTGCATATCAGCATTCAGGCATTTAACCTGCTGCTCAAGGGATTCTACTTCTGTCAGGAGGCTTTCTTCTACATTGCCGAAACCTCCTGCCCCCTGCTTTTCTTACCTTTGGGCTTGGGTTGCTTCCTTAGTTTTCTGACTTGGCACACAGTATTCCTTTTCCACTGAGCTACTGATCGGGTTCATTGCTTCTAGTCCTGGCTCCGGCTTCATGTTCCTGTCCCCTTTTCTTAGTTCGTTTCGAAATATGAGCAACCACTTGCTTGCGAAAGCGAAGCAGTGGACGAATATCCACTTCAGAGATGCGTACTTATTGTGCAGCTCGAATTCTTTCTCTTCCAGCTTGGAGCACTTTCGCTGATACCGAAGGCAACGCTGGTCGCATTGAATTCCCTCATTTTGCACCAGGTCCGTGCATTCCTTGTTCCCACAGCTCACAGTCTGATCGTTAGGGTCGGCCTCTGCTCCTTTCATTTCGGCAGTGATGGTCCAGGTCGTTCGAAAATACAGTATCGCACTCCAGTAGGATAACACAACTTTGTAAACCTACACAAGCGGTACACTAAAGCAAGTGCTGCAAAATCTGCACGCTGCAAAAGTTCCACAAAAGCGATTCAGTTCATTTTAGTTCATTTCAGTTCAGTTCAGTTTGCACTGGACAGGCAACGGCCACGGCCAATAGAGCGCCCAGAATTCCTTCGATGGTATGCACGCTAGTTATGCACCCACTACTACAGAGTGTATTTCGTCGAATTGTCGCTAAAAAGGAGAGGGAAAAGGTTGACCTCATCGAACATCAACTATGAGAGCATTGTACATCGTGAGCTTTCACTGAGACAGTGTGCATTGAGCTGAAAAGTCGATTAAAGCATACTCCAGAAGGACCACGGCTCTCTCCGTCATCCATTTAGTTAACACACTCAAAGCTTACCTCGAGGAAATATCTTGCACAACTTGCGATCTAAGGCACCTTTGAAGGACTGGACAGTCTGCGGATCCATCAGTCCAACAGGCAGACCGTTCCAAGTGTTGAATACCCTGTCGCTAAATTAGTGCGATCTGTCCGTCAACTTAGCTCGGGCTTTTATCAGCTTCTTTTCATGTCCCTTTGTTCTGGAAGCTAAAGCCACTTGGAATGGACTATCCAGTCTAGGGCCGGAAAACCCCTTCATTACTTTGAACGTTTCCATAAGATCCCCTCGATGTCTCCTCCCTTCCAGCGGGAAAAGATTCAGATCACAGAGTCTCTGCTCGTACTTCTTTCCCTCTGCGCTTCAGCCGTTCTCATGGCGAGACGTTAAACTTTCTCTAGGCAGGCAGCGTCCCTTTTGTAGAAAGGTGACCAAGCCCGCACGCCACCTTCCGAGTGAGGTTGTACTATAGCCATGTGAATAGGCACAAATGTCTCCGGCTGCCGGCAAGACGAAGCTTATAGCAGCCTAAAGAGCTCACCACGAGACTTTTGTGCAGCAGCGCTGCACTGGTCCGACCACTTGAAGTCGCAGCTGGTGATGACCCCAAGGTCTTCAACCCTACTGACTGCTTCTACGGTGAACAGCCGTTGATCATGAGCTACAGTTAGACCTTTTTTCGCCCATGGCAACAAATGGCCTTTTCTGGCATTCAGGGGCAAGTCTCACTTGTGTGCCCAGCACGAGACAGTTCTTATGTCCCCGCCTATGTCCACCCTACCCTAAGATCTACCACTCTTTACGTAATCCGCCAAATTCAATTGAAGCAAGGCGATTGAAGAGTGGGTACCGCGTCTTTAATAAACAACAAGAATAGGACCGGGCCTGGGCGGATCCCCGGGGTACACCAAGGGTGATGTTCACCAGACTGGAGCACCTGTCCCCTGGGTCAAAGTAAAACGTCCTGTGGGAGAAGAAGTTAGCCAGCCATCTGTATAAAGGCCTGCCTATACCAAACGTCTCCATCTTGCTCACCAAAGATGATGAATAACGGGGTCAAACGCCTTGCTAAGGTCAAGGTAGAGTGCCTCGACTTGTTTATCTTCATCCGTTCGTCGAGTTACTTCATCTGAGAAGTACAAGAGATTGGTCAAACTAGATCTATATTTCAGGCATTCACTCTGCGCCGAACGTGGCATGGAGTGCTTCAGTAAGTACTGCCAGATGCGGGCGCAGATGATCTCAGGAACTTTACATAGGATGTTAGGTAGGCCTGCCGGCATGTAGTTGTGCGTGGCAGACTTAAATCCATCCCCATGTGTCGCCACGACTGCCGCGACTTTCCAGTCCTGACGCAGTTACTCCGGCCCAACGTGGACCTGCACAGCCTGTATACTGATGGAGATACGACATTCTGCAGTGGCGCAAGACGCCTTTGAGCAATACGCAGCCAGATTCGAAGCGGATCCCGGAAGCAGAACTCGATTATCCGTGAAATTCTACGATGCTAGATTATCAAATGAACAATGACAAAACAGATGCCGACCTCATTTGTGCAATCGCAGGGCCTCAGAAAACAAGAACCAAACTGCAGCGTGCGAGAAAGGAGCACGTCGTCACGCGGGTCCAGAATAAGATATGACACAGTAGCGCGCTGGGCGCGAACAAGCGAACTTTGGTTCTTGAAAACATGTGGTGCATAAAAACAGCAAACAGTATAAATGAGCGAGTAGTGCAGAGGAAACATGAAACTGTAGAGTTTCTGGGGGCTTTTTCCAGAACCGGTCATTACACCTGCTGCCAAAATCCTCCCGAATCTGAGCAGAGCCAAAGGTTTGAAATAAGGGCACCAATTCTTCCCACCCATCCAGACCTTTATGTCAGCCCACGTACCTACTACTACTGTCGCCAACATTCTACTCACGATAGCACTTGATCCGGTGGCCACACTGACGCGATTTTACTCTGCATCATCCATGAGAACGGCAGATCGATGGCGAGTCTGAAAAGGCAAAATAGTTGCTGTCCTCGGGAGAGCCGTCGCTCCTCCGCTGCGCGCACTTATGTGAGTGTGCGTGTGCTTGGGTGTCATGGGTGAGGCCGCACTCTGGTATATCGGCAAATGGTAACAACTACCTCCTACGGGAAATATCTCCCATAATACCAGTGATTAACGAGGAACAGGCAGCACTGCTGCATGTCTGCTTGGGACCATGAAGCATAAACGTGTGCCACGTGCGTGTGCTAGTCTGGGTGCGTGTGCAATTCCGTACGTCATTAGGTCATAAATGCCTCCACACAAGGTAGGTGCCCTCAGTCACTTCAACGACGAATCAGGGACAGTCCACCGGGGCTCTACTTTCTCGGCTTCTCGGTCTCCACCCTTGGGAAGGCTGATACTGCGTATATCACGGGTCGGCATTCCATTGGCGGTCGTCGCTTTGGCAGCCATAATCATTTCGTCAGAGTTGACTCTGCGCTACTCCACGGCGAGGTTTTTGTAGATTTCGCTAATTTTTCATATTAAACGTTTCACCATCGCCATATTTAAGAAATCCACACCTTATCTAAACTACTAGTCCCTCATAATTCGTGTGAGCTACCCAGAGTTAATTACAAAAATAAAACAGCAGTAGCTATTCTTACCCGCCCTTGGGTTGTCTATCCGTTAGTCATCGTCATGGATCATATCGCCTACCACCAATATTCGGTAAAAAGGAATGGCCAGGTCAACGAGCAAACGGTCTCAACCAATGGCTTCTCGCTCTACGGCAAATCAGAAACCCAAACGACCTGAACACAAAGATACCCGCAATATGATAGAAATATTTGGGGAAGCCAGTAGAAGGGCCAGTACCATTGAAAGTATCTTGGCAAGTATGTCTACCCAGATTGCGTCGGTTGATAACATATTATCAAAACTAACACCATTGACCTACCTTCTTGAGCCCTCGGCACTCCCTGGTCCCTAGAACCTAATAGCAGCTAGTCAGTTTCTCGACTCAATGGAGTCGGAAATCCTGCAGCGACTGCAGAATGCAAAAAATGCAGTTGTTTTCAACATCCCTGATAGGCTAGACATCACAGTGGTTAAATCTACTATGCTTCAAGCCGCGGGCATGGCCCACTTTCCATGTAACTGCAGAAGACTAAGAAGAGGGTCAGAGAAGCACCCTTGTCCCCTTCTACTCCAATTTCCTGATGAAAAAATCGCCAGATAATTCCCTAGTGGCACACTGCTCACCACCAAATTCCGGTACCGTGCCGGTAACTGATGGTCAGAAAATGGCTGAAATTTCAAGAAAAGAATGAGGTGGTTCTTTCTAATTCGCTGTATAGATTATCAAAGTCCTATTTTCATGGTTATTTGTTTCCTTTGATTGCGTTACAAATGCAGTGCCAATTGTTTTAACTGACTGGGATTTTCCCGGCCGCAGCCATTCCGATATTGCTTTGTTCGCTAAGGTTAGCGCTGCTCTCATGTTGCTTTAGGTGCTGATGATCCGTGCTGACTGTAAAGTGTTAGTAACTTATCTGGTTATCATTTGCCAGTTAGTAAATGGAAAGCTGAATAGTAAACGCTGCAGTATTGTGCGATAATCGTACTTATAACATGATGAGGTGTATTTTCTCGATGAAGTATTTTTCACGTAACTCTTGATGATGACCAGGTAGTTTTGTAAAACATCCATAAAGCTTCGATGTGTTCATATTGAATGCCCTGGTATAGTGTGACATCTGCAGTATGGTTTTCAATTTTGCTATGCTGCCGTTTCATTACTATAATGGTTAACAAATAAGTGTATTTTAGCACCTTGTTACGTATTATTGACGGACATTGGCCGATATGACGAAACAAAAGAGAAATTATCTAAAAAAGAAGGAACTCAGCTCACTGATGTGTGCTCTTTTGATGAAGCCACCTAATGGGAACATCGTCATGGTTGCCCTAAGTGGGATTTGCCAGGTGAGGTTATTCAGTGGCAATTTTACTTTCTGTTCAGACTCAACACCTTTAGGAGTTGCAGGTGATTGCAGCGCTGTGGTTTCCGAAGACGTGTGCGGTGAGGAAGATCAATGTGCTGTTGCAAGAGGTGAACTCGGTCTGCCGTGTGCTTCCACATCACAACCAACAATGACGGGTAAATTACTCCGCTGAATCATGTTACACCAGATGAAACTGTTTCGGCGGCTCAGACAGTTTGTGAACCCGGAATTACACCCGAAGAAAGACCGACAGTGCCAGGCAAACCCTTTTTCTATGCTGATTTTCGTATTAGTTACTTCTTTGACCAGCCTACGACGTGCATCACATTTTGAAGAGGAGAGCGGTTCGCTGCTTAACTCACTATCGAAGGCTTTCATTCGATATCGACTGACTCTGGTGCAACAAAAGGGTATATTGGAGGCCATAGGCACACATATACCGAATATACGTCGGGACCCAAGGACACTGTTGAGCACGCCACGGGGTTGTCCAACCACAACATTGGAAAATGGCGAATAGGTACACGTGGGTTCAACCGGAGGCTTGCAGATGCAGTTGAGTATCATCACCACTGTACCCGACGAAGTCTTCCTCCAGTTAAACTGTGACGGCACTTCTGTGTTTTGTTCGTCGGACCTGCAGCTGTGGCCTGTCCTTGCCAGGGTGGTTAAGCCTCATTTCTTGCCCGTACTTACGACCGTTTTTTATTGTGGTCATGGGAAACCATCAGAAGTGTCATCTTATGTGAGTGAAACTGTCAGAGAGGTGAACCATTTGTTGACAGAAGGCCTCAAGCTTGGTGAGAGGTCTGTGAAGTGTCACCTGTCATCTATAATCTGTGGTACTCCGGCATGGGCCTTTATTAGACAAGTGAAAGGGCCTACTGGCTACTTTGGCTGTGATAAATGCATCCAGCGTGGATTTCACTGCGAAAAAAGATGACATTCCCCCTTTTCAAATGCAAGTTGCGTGACAACGAGTCTTTTCGATCACGTCGACACCACAAACATCATGTTGGCGTGAGTCCTTTTATTTCCCTCTCTGTTGACATGGCTAAACACTTTCCACTGGATTACATGCACCTTGTTTGCTTGGGTGTGATGAAGAGGTTGACCGATTTGTGGTTGTCTGGGCCCCGTGACGCATTTGGCCGCTTTGACAAAGCTGCTGCTGTAGAACTGGGAAGCCGTATACTTCAGTCACACCCAGACACGCCGTGTGATTTTCAGCGACTCTGTCGACACGTACGTAATGTTGAACAATGGAAGGCCACCGGATTTCGCATGTTTCTTTTGTATTTGGGGCCGGAATGGTTTTGTCATGCTTACCACCAAACAACATTGTCGTTGCAGGTGGGAAACCAGCATTTGTTGAGGGCTTTTCTGGGAATTCCATAATTATTCGTTATTTCTTAAACCCTCGCGATTGTGTTTTCTTACGCCAATGAGATCCAGTCACTTGTACATTTTTTCTGTTGACGAACTGGATGACAATGTTGTCGAAGTCTCTGTAAATACCATTTTGTGTAAATGTTTTCGTATGTGTCTCACTAATAGTAATAATGTAATGATACCCATATTACACACCTTCATGAATTAACACTTATCTTTTTAAAGCAGATGTCTTAGGTTTCTGTCGTTACTTTAACGTGCGACCGAATGAACTAACCATTTTAGATGCTTCAGTCGTCATGTTTGATGCCGATGACTCGGTAGCCGTTGTTCACAGCAGTTGGCTCACTGATGGAAACCGGGTGCGTTGGCCGAAGTCATCCACTTTTCAGGCTTATCGACAAATGTTGTTGGACGGTTGATATTCTCCGGAAAAGGTGCCAGCCTACGATTTTCATGAGATTTATCACACAGGTAACATTCCCAGTTATATGCATTCTTCTCAGATAATCTCAAAGATGCAACTAAATTCGAGAGGAATTTTCTTTCTGAGTCTGGTATGTCAACTGATGATACGTTGCCCATGACACCTTTTTCACAGCGGTACATCGTTCGCCGCAGGTACATTGTTATACGTTATCACATGTTTTTTAGAATACCGGTACCATTGTCATCTGATGACAGTACTGTCGAGATACCTCTGTAGCAGAGGATCCGAAGGGAGTCACCGATACAGTCACCCGACTCCCCCGGTGATGTCATGGCTCTTGGCTGTTCATCACCGAGGTAAGTCCAGTGCGAACTTCTCATTTCATATTACTCATAGTCCACCAGTATTGAAGTCTCGGAGGAGGTTCACGGTAGATGCCACATTGTCAAACGTGGCCGGTCCCAGGTTTTTTGCGTAAAATTTACTAACACTCCTGTATTTCAATTAGCACAACACAAGTTGTAACAAAGCCCTTATCTCCACAGCATATGCCCGCTTACGCCAAGAAGTGGCAAGGTAACTTTCTCATTATCAGCTACTTCAATTACCAGAATACTACGCCGTCAAATCAAAATGGCCTTCGCGACGACATGGCGATGAAGATCGCCAAACTTGACGGCATACTTTGTCGCCTGGATGCGACAAACACGAAGGCCTACGAGCCTTTACAAGCGGACACTATCACCTATCTCCTGAAATTGGAAGAAGATCTAGCAGTACTGGATAACTTTACGAGCACTGTAAGTGACAGAATAATTTCGCATCATATTATAAGGTCAACTCACTCAAGCGTCATCTATGCACCGATCTTGGATCAAGTGTCCGCCGAATGCTTGCATCTTTGATCGGGGAGAACGTGGCACTCACGTGCAATTGGACCGGAACAGCTGGGAAAATTGCAGTGGGAAGTTTCAAGTTTCCTAACGCCGTCATTGGTCAGTCTAGTGTAATGTAATTACTGTTTATTTCCAGATGCCATAAAATCTACCAATCGTTTCCGGGAGTCTTCCAAGCTGGAAATCGAGCTTACCGCGAAACGATGGTTTACCGACTCAAGAGATCGCGGCTTAGGACGCAAAGCTGCCAGGTACGTTCAATGATCACGCATTCGTAGTCCCATGGTAAGTTTCTTTTCACTTACGCAGACGACGATTACGAATATCATGATTCACCTTGGTTAACTAAATAACGTTTCGGAGTCGGTAGTATATATATATAACTACAGTAATATATTTGTATTTATATAATTATTCATATTTATACATATGATTTTTTTCGTTCCATAATTCATCTCACTTCTGATTCACACTTTTGTTATCCTTTGCAGATCTCGGCGCGAAACAAATTGATGGGAAGAAGTTTGTTCCGTAGAGTCAGATTTTTAATATACCCAATATATAACATTTTTATTCCATACAATTTGTTCGTTTTGAAGTGTCGAAGGTTCAACGTTTGGAATAACTCTGATTTAGGTTGCACTGGCCATTGTAAGACGTTAGATCAGGTCGTCCTTAGGTAACCATTGTTCTGGGAATGCTGTGGGAGAGTGGAGAGTGAACGAGCTTTCGGAATGCAGTAGCAGGCAATTATAAAATTGCGTTTGCAAAGCATGTGGGGATAAGACTTTTCACGTAGCTAACTTGATCGATCAGTTGACTACTTGAGTAAGTTTCGGACAAGATAGAATTGCATGATCGTTGGATGTGCGTGCGCGATTTCGAAAATCGGGTTTAAATTCAAAAGTGAATTGAAATCGCACCCCGATTTCGGCTTGATTCCGGTATGCCCTTCCGGTGCCGGCACCCCACCGGTAAAAAAAACCGGCAAGCTACCGGAACATTTCCGGCAAACTATCGGCAAGTTACCGGAAAGCCTCCGGAACCGGTCCGGATCCGGTGTGGAACCGGTTTGCCACTAGGGTTCATCACTAAACAGCGTATAGTCGCAACTGATTCACAGTTTAGATCAATCATGATGCAAGCTGATAGAAGGCCACTACAAAGAGAAGTGACAAGATGTACCACTATAAATTCTACTCACATTGGCATTAAGATCCAGAAGTCACCCCCTTCCCCAAGCACTTTACCAAGGATCAACAAAACCCCTCACTCTTCTATACCTAGAAGATCCACAGGGTTCGTTGATCCAGACGAATCTTTCCTCACCTCCCCACAGCTACCCCAGCCAAAACGACAATACATGTCGACAACACCTACGGGTTCATCCCAGGAGGGTCCTCACATTACGCCTCCAGCTACAGTCGACCGTTCCACGGGACTTCAAGTTCCCAATGAAATAAAACCTGCAGCACTAATATCTGTCCCCATAGGCCCCCGTTTAAAAACTGATGAAAAGCCCATGCGTGCCACTCGTATGCCACGTATGTCGCTGACAATAAATAACCGTCCAGAAGAGGGGGTCAACGAGAGGTTAGTTGCCAAGGCTAAGTCCCCGTGAGGGCAAACGATACGGGATGCGTGAACAATGACAATGATCGTTCTTTCTCTAGACCAAGTTCGGCACCGACCGACTTCCCTCATTTGGGATACCCTCGCATCTCTCAGCATATGAAACAAAACAGCTCTTCGAAGATGATGATACAAAAACGCTGGGACCATACCCGTAATAAAAATAGATGGTTTGATGAGCGAACTGCTTTCATACCTAACTCCGTACTAATGGAACCTTCCCGTCAGCCTAATCTTCCATTATTTCCATCTTTCCCACCTCCCCCTCCGTTAAACTATCCGAGCGCATCGTATATCCTCCCATCTACCGTTGGGTACCCATATCTAGCCAAAGTGCCTTTTTTCCATGCGTACCGTGGGCACAACATGGCCCCATGACCTAGATATGCCTCACATGAGCCGTTCTAATCAGCCGTATAGTAGTGTAATACCTAATACCCTGTCATTTAATATTCCACATGCAGACCCAAGCCCTCCCTTTGCGAATGACCACTTAGGCGGGCTTGCATCCTGCGCTGATGGTTCTTTTCAGGTAAATGCAGCGGTCAACGAACGATAAGTACTAATATCAATGATGGCGTCAGAAGCACTGGAATTTTCACACTGCTATTGGTCAATGCACGCTCTATTAGGAACAAAATCCAATACATTCGATCAGCCGCACTAACAAACGAATATAACTTCATTTTAGTGACGGAATCTTGGTTATCGGACTCCTATCTAGTAGAAGACATTGAGGTACTTGGCTACAAATCTTCCAGCAAAGGCAGAACACATCATCGTGGTGGAGGCTGTCTAGTGTATGTAAAGGAACCTCTTAGGGTGACAAGCTTTCAGCATCCTATCATGGACGGCACTGTCAACTCCGTATGGCTGAACGTTGAAGTCGAACTTCAAGGACCGATACTAGGTTGCGTATACCGTCCGCCTAGATCTAATCCTGATAGATTCCTGCAAATTACGGAGGCGCTCAGCTCAATAAGTGGTCTTAAATTAGGCCCAAAATTGATAGCTGGCGACTTTAATGCACTAGAAATATGCTGGACATCACTCACAGCACCACGCCATTTACTACAGTTTTTGAATGCAATTCACCTAGGAGGATGTAAGCAGCACGTCACGCCCCCGACCAGAAGCGACCACATTTTTGACTTAATCTTGTCACTAGGAATAACCCAGGTTATAACAAAAGTTCAGAATAACCTACTCTGGAGTGATCACGCAACTGTCCACTGCTGCTTCACAGTTCCCGTAAGGGATAAACAGCGGACACCCCCGCATGAACGATATCATAAGGCTAACTGGAATATACTGCCTTCTCTGATTCTCAGCCGAAATTGGGACACCTTCTATTTAAGCGCAGATCCCCGGCTGGTGGCAGATCATCTGTACTCCATCTTTGAACGATGCCTCAGCCAAATAACCCCGTCACAAGGGTCGTCAGTCCGCCCTTAAGACAATAAGTTTTCTCGTCTTAACTTGAAGTTAAATGGGCTCCAACGCGCTTATCTTAAAACGAGGGACTTTTCACTGTTTATACAGTTAAATCTTTTGGCTGAAACGATAAAACTGTACTCCGAGAGTGAAATGATACAACAGGAACTCAGGGCCTTACGTGATTCCAGGAAAGTCGAGATGCTTGCAGAACTGGTGAAGTCGAGGAACCCCAAAACAACTTCATCTATTTCTTCTATCTCTTTCAATAACGCGTGCCTCGACAAACCACTGGGCATAGCAGAAGAGCTTAGCATGTTTTTTGCTTCCTGTTTAATTAGTGAGAGAGCACCTTTTTTCTGCCTTCCACCAGTATCATCATTTGAGCCACTTTCTTCTGTAACTTCCGCTCTGAGAAATCGAGCCTTTAATTTCAAATATAAAAATGTCTTCCCACCTCGGATCGGACTCGTTATCGTCGGCCATCCTTAAATAGGGTGGCCCAGATATCCCAATTCTTTTATCAAATTTATTTAATTTGTATATGCGCCTTAGTTGGTATCCTATACAGTGGAAAACTTCGGTTATTATTCCAATTCATAAGGAGGGAACACGGGAGGACCCGACCAACTATCGGCCTGTAAATCACACCCCAGTAATATCGAGGATTATGGAAAGATTATTAAAAGTTAAACTAACAGATCATCTCATTAAAAACCACCCTATAAGTAAAGGTCAGCAGGGTTTCCTAAAACGTCGATCCTGCGCAACTTGTATGACTGACTTTCTGAACCTTATTGCGATAGCTGCCAATGATGGTAAGGTAGTGATCTCAGTCTTTTTTGACACGCTCAGGGCCTTCGACCGAGTTTCTCACATTCGTTTGTTGTCAAAGATTAAGACATTCGGCCTTGTTGAGCCACTATATGTCTGGCTAGAGTCGTACTTGTCCCCTCGCAGTGAAGTGGTAAACGTTGATGGCACAATTTCCACACCCGGCCATGTAACCAGCTGTGTGATCCAAGGTAGTGTACTGGGCCCATTGTTGTTTCTGAAGTACATAAATGATATGTTTACCGTGGTTCGCCGTGGAACTCCGTTTTTGTTTGGTGATGATGTTAAGTTGCTGTACACCTTCGACCATAATTCACTGGGTAATACCGTAGCAAAAATATCGGAGGACTTACGGATGCCCAATTCGTAGTCTACCGATTGGGTAATGAAGTTCTTGGCTGACAAAAAGCTGCATTCTTACACACAAGTTTCATGTCCCTCCCGAAACGTTTAGTATAGGTGGTTATCTGATCCCCAACAAATCATCAGTACGCTGCCTGGGCATATATTACTCCTGTTCGTTCAACTTCTCGGAGCAAACAGACATTTAAATTGCTAGGTCCCGCAGGTTAATAGGACTTGTCCACAAAACATTCCGTTTGCGTGAAAGCAAGGTCTGTAAAACACACGTTAGACCACTGCTAGAGTATAGTTCAATAGTTGGCTCCAACATGCGCCAGATTGATAGGATCGCCGCTGAAGATGTTCAGCACACCTTTGCTAAACAAGTAGTTGGCTATTCGTCTAGTCTCAACTATAAGCAGCGCTGTGACCTGCTACATATCGAACCTCTTTGGCTCCGACGGATAAAGAACAACTTATCTTTTTTCCACTCACTATTAAAATAAAGATCCTGCAAAGCCTCCCCTGTGGTACGAGACCCATTGAGCCTAAGGTATTGGTTACGACACAGCAGTAATTCGGTCACTGTGCCGTCCTCGAGAACCAGCCTACGGTCCAATTTCTTTACTGTTAAATATTCACAAATGCGGAGTAAACTTCCACCAAATGTCCTTGAAATAGGCCAATTGCTGAGATTTAAAGCGGAATTGAACAAACGGCATGATGTCCTAACACTGGTATCAAACAATGATCCATACACTTTGGAGGAGGGAGCGTACGAAGTTGGTTTCGGTTACGGACACTCCGGTCTGAGTCGGTGGCCACGAGACCTACGTACCACACAAGTCGCCGTATATACCACTCAAGTTTTATTAATCTTTCGTGTACAACCTTGTGTTTTGCAAAGCCGAACAATTCACCAAGTAGTTCCAATTTCTAGATACTAGGGGTTTCTCTTTACCACTGACCGTTGATCCTTAGCTGAGAGCTCCCCAAACTGCGTTTTTCTATTTTTTTACGTTTTCAGAAAACCACTGATGGTGCCTTCACTTTGATGGCTGTGCATAATATCTGACCCGCTTTTACCGCTGAAATTTCGATACCTTATCGTCATTTCGTCACTACCGTATAGACCCTGCTCTCCAGGACCCCTCGCAACCTGGTCGCAAGCTCCTGGATTATTCGATCTCTATGTGACATCGCCAATATCACTCAAGCAAAGACCGCCGGTGCGGGGGGGGGGGGAGCGGTCAGATCCACCGCTTTGGCAGGCACACACGGGGCCTGCAGGACGTCTGCAACGATACGCGGGCGCAGCTAGGATGGCGGATCGCACCTTCTGTCACCGAAAATGGTTTTCAGATTGGCTGTCCAGAGCACGGTCAGCCCCACCCACCAGCACCGGTTGCGGCAAAAAAAACATTTGTTCATCCGAAATACTGCAAATATGCAATTATCTCCCCCAGTTATCGCCTACTTTTCATCGTACTTGTCTCCATCTTTCCCACCTTAACTTGCCGCTTCTTACGCCCGGAAAAATCTGCTCCCCCTAGCACATAATTATCGCGGGGCTAAAAGACCCTTTCCGTACTCGGCTTACAGTTCATGATCCTTTCTGCCGAGGATTCCTGCCAAATCATCGGCGTGTCACATTTGCAAACTTAACTACTCCCCAAGATAAAACTCGCCCCTTTTTATCACATTTACCGATACATTTGCGAAGGTCACACTTGCTGTTGCCATAAACTTCCGTCTCACAAAGTCCAAACAGTATATTTCACTGAGGAATATTTGTCTACAGAGCATCCCAACAGTCCGCGATATTGTGATAGTTTGCTCTCTCTATCTGTCCTTCTATTCGCCCACACGGCTGTACCATTGCAATATCCTCACCTTGCAAAGATTCATGCCCTCCCCATCTGAGAGACATCTGCATCACGGAGTTTCGATCTTTCGCCGTCACATGATCCACCTCTTACAAAGAATGCCAGCAGATAGTATTTTACCTGTCAACTACTTCACCGCCCAACTTCGCAAACATATTCATCGGTTGTTTGATGCTTTTTCATATCCGGTATTCTATCTTGGTAAATCCTCTCAGGCAATTTTGGTCGTGTTCAGTCCTTAGATAATGATAACCAAATGTAAATACTTACCTGTCATTTAAATATTCATCTGTGCAAACCGTGTATCTGCGACTATCATGGCTACTCATCATAAATTGATTTGTCGCCCAGTTCCCATTTCCATTTTGGTGCATCACATTCCACCTTTATGAAAGCAAACGACGTGCGCAACGATTACATGTTTACATCCGGCCACTTCTTCCACCATCACCTAGGCAGTCTCTCTACAAACGAGTCCTTCACTGGGTACTTAATGGACTCAGCCGATATTTGGCCGCTGAACGTTACAAGGAAAATCTTCGAAAGACTTTGATTGTTCTTTGTCTGCAAATTCATTCTTTTATCGTTTGATTTCAATCCAAAGCCGCGCCGTACTCCATGGAGCGCTATAGCTGGTTCATGTCTCCCTTGGAAAATTCTTTTTCCTCAAGGTGAACAAATTTTTCGTCAATTCTGTTTGATTCTCTCGTTGCATAGCCCTTTTTGTACTATTTCAGGAAGAGTCTACCACCTCCGACCAGCTCCACCATGACTTTACCGGGTTGGCCACCCGACCTTGAGTTAAATTTGCCGGGCGCCGCCTTAAAAAGTGACTTAAATACTTTCTCCTGCACAATATCGAGTGCGTTTACCTGAATCATCCCCTTGGAATTCGGACTGTACGTCCAATTGTGCCGTTTGATGTTGCGTTAGAGCATGCCTCGGGGTTATCCGAAATAAACCATTAATATTATTATTATTACCGAGGTTTTTGCATTCGACCTACCGAGAGTGGAGCTATTCCATTTCGACGGGCACCCCGAGCCATACCGCATATATTCATGAAAAAATTCGAAAATGTTGTTGAGTGCTAAGTTGCCCATCCTGGTCAAAGGTGTTTGTGTTTATCACATTACTGTCGAGGGAGGGCCGGAAGTGCTATAGAAGGATGTGCGATGCTTGATCCACCAGTGGGGTACATCAGGGCACGCAGAATCGTGAGAGATTTGTTTGGAAAACCATTCGAGGTGGCTAGAAGCCTGATTGGTGGTATTTTATTGGAGGCGAAAGGGACTGAGGGCAAGGCCGAATTACTGTCAAATTTGATGATAAGAATGCAGAATTGCAGTATAGTGCTGGAGCACTTAGAATGCCGGTCCGATCTGAATGCGTTGCACACACAGGAATGCATTGTTCGATGCCTCCTTATTGATTTACAGAGCCGATGGGCAGAGGAAGCTGAAAAAATAAGTATGCTTGATCGGGCATCTACGTTCAGCGATTTGACAGAGTTCGTAGGTAGTCAATCCCGTATCGCTAACAGCCTATTTGGACAAATCGGACGCGAAAGTTGCAGGCTGGCGCGAACGGAACCAACATCTGCTCAAATTGGAGGAAAGGACTGTAACCCAATCCAGTCTTTGGCCAACATGCACATGATAAGTCGAGAACCCGAGAGGTCAACTGAATGCAAGCTATACAACTCCCTGCATCGGTTACCAGATTGTCCGACCTTTCATGGGTTGAGTGTACGCGACCAGCGGTGCGCAGTAAAAAAGGATTGGCTCATGCTTTGTGTTTGAACAACTCTCTTAGGAGTGAAAGTTAACCAGGACGGATGCTTGGGTAATCATCACTCGTTACTACATGGCCCCCTCAACAATGGACCTATACAGCCGGATGAACCCAGAATTGTCTGTTTAATGGGATATGATGATTTCAAACCGGCAGGATTAGGCATTGTACCTATCTGCATAGTGACACCTAAAGGATGAAGGAGGGTCAATGCATTTTTGGACACGGGGTCGGATGCCCCGCTGTTTACTTACAAGCCTGCAGAAAGCTGTGAACTAGACGGCCAGCCCACCTCGCTTACTATCAGCACGATTGCAGGGGGTTTCATGTTACCAATTCTAAGAGGCTGACTCTGCAGTTTACCTCTTTATCTGGTGAAGAGACCGTAGAAATTCCGGAAGCCTTCGCAATAGACAGCTTGCCAATGGGACCAGTCAACTATATTAGATAGATCGCCAAGAGGTGTTTTCACCTCAGAGACACGGCGTTCGAATAAGTGTCTAGTTCCCAAGTCGACATACCAATTAGATGCAATGTACCGGAGGCTCATTGGGTGCTTGAGCAGAGCATGAGCAATCAAAGAGAATCATTTGCTCCTCGAACGGTACTTGGCTGGACACTTCTCAGACCCCTGACGAACGAACTTCAACAACCGGCATAAATAAATTGCTTAACTGTTGCTGAGAGAAGTGCCTCTATCGAACACAATCAACTTTTCGATGGCGAATTCAACGGTCCGTCTCAGGAAAGTGAAGTTCACTCAAAAGAGGATCAGTCGGTGCTTTCGATGGTGAATTTAAAGACGGGACGTTGCGATGGGCAATACGAAGTTGCTATACCCAAGAGACCACCGTTACGTCACCTATCAGGGAATGGAGAAGTTGCCTGGAGGCGTTTGAAATATCTCAAAAAAGGACATTTTTGGGAAGCCCTGCTGAAATTTGAACGCCAGCAGGTCACGCAAAGCAGCTTGAAACTTGCCGACCTGGTGGCAGTCTACGTTACCTGGGTGGAACTGCATGGCCGGTGGCGAAACGAAGTACCCTTTGCCAAAACAAAATTGCTGAGCTGAAGTCAGTATCCCTAAACGAACCCAAAATGACTGCGCTGGTATTGGGTTTTAAGGTAGCACCAATACCAGAAGAGAATTGTACCACCATCGAACAGAGCCTTGCACATTGGACAGATCCTACAGCTGTGTTACAATACAGGTAACGGAAGAAACGAAGAGCGTGTTGGAAACATCAGAGAGTTAATCCACTCGTAGCAGGAAACACCGAGGAAAATGTTGATGATTCAAGCTCGAAACCACATACAAAGGACAAAGTAGCTTGCAGATCCCCTCGTTCCGAGTTACTCGGCATTTTATTCCATTTCATGCTCTACAACTATTCAAATAAACCCATTTTTCCTAGACAGTTGAAAAATGTGCTTAGTTCCAGTTTCTGTCCAGCGTGCACATAGGTGGGGAGGAGAAATTCGCCAACATTTCACTTGAACGGTTCAAGTGAGGCTTATTAGCTGTGAGCACATTGTGAAACTGTTCTGGCCTTTGAAGAACACTTAGTTACATTCCCTTCAATATTGTTTGTCACGTATTTTGCACAGAGAAAAGCTGTGAAATACTCTGATAGGTGCCAGTATCCGGTCAATTTCCGTGTTCATGTGTGTTACGATGCTGTCCATCGTGCACTTGTTTTCGAAACTTATTCATAATCAGAAACCGGTTTTCATTTCCTTCGGAAAACTTGGTGCGTTACCCTTATGTAATTCCACTGGTTCGTGACCTTTTAATTTTATGTGATATCTCATTAGGCGTTGCACCTACGTTCAACTTCTGCGTTCATTCCTGTAAACAAAATTGGTCTAACCAATTGCTGTTATAGTTTACTGCTTGAAAAACGTAGACTGAGCTCGTGCAGCGAAACGTTTTACTGTGCAAAGCCTTCATCTTTATCGTGCGTCTAACTGTGTACGTCGGTCCCCTGATGAATATGCCAATCTCAAGTTGTGCAGCGGGATTCGGAATTGATTCCTTATGGGTTGTGCAAATGATGACTACGGCGGAAAACTGTTATACGCGCAGCTAACACGGGAAGTTAGTAACCACAGGTACTGACAACAAGTTACAGGTAGGTAGGGTGAGAATCATGACCCCATCCTGAACCTTAGACAACAATTTTTGCAGAAGGACGCTGGCCGGCGGTGTGAAGAACAAATACCGAAAATCCTTCCAAATGTTCTACGTGCTTTGTGAATTGGGCTATATTTAACATTACTTTGAAAGGCTCGCTCATATATCACCTTTTCACGTTTGTTTATCCATGTGAGACATTTGAATCCGACATTGAACCGTTTCTGACCGTCGTGCTTTGGCCTCGGGGCTTTGAACCTTTGGGTTTTACTGCGAAGTCTATTTGGCCTTATACTTGAGGTTTGTATATATTTGTACCCTTTGTGAATGTCAATTTACTACCATAGAAACTCTGACTCAATCTTGATCTGGTTTTCGGATTCTTTTGATTTGGCTACGAGTTGTTCGATTTGAGAGATATGACTTGCACTTCGGGAGCACAGATCGGCTGTGTTATCTCCAGACTTGACTTGTTTCCACCGGTTCATAGCAGTTTCGTCGTGGATGATTGTGAGCCGGTTATCAACAAAAGTAATAAGAGGACTCTTGACGTTGTCAATGCAGTACAGCACTGCTGTCGAGCCCGTCCAAAAAGTAGCTGACCAATTATAGGAATCGAGACATCTCCTTACCGCTTGTACCGCTCTGACTGCTAGCACGGCTGATCTGGGTTCAAGGTGCGGGATCGAAACCGATTTCAGTGGGGTAAGGCGGGCTTTGGTGAGCAGGATCCTTACAGAATATTGTCCTACTCCCGTGTACCATCGTCCATACACCACGGATCCGTAACCTTATTCGTATGTGTCAGAATGGGAGTGTATTTCTCCCGTCGGTGTTGCGCGACAAGGGGGCAAGCATCGTGGAATCCGTATGTCTCCCAGTTCCTTTAGGATGTTCAGAAATTCTTCCCAGTCCAGCCGATGTTCCCGGTCCAGCAGCTGGTCCCTATCGAACTACTTGCCGCAGAGCCACTGCAGCAGGAACTTTCTGGGTAGCTGCCAGAAAATACCAAGCAGATCGAACAAACTAGTATGCCACGAGGAGTTACTTGTTGTTCGTGAAAGTTTAGCTCGAAAAACATATTCGTCAGTTTTCGCATTCCATCGTATTCCTAGCGTGCGCTCCGTAGGGAGCGGAAAGCCGTTCAGGTCTCGAACTGTTTTGGCCCTCTAATAGTACGGAATGGCTTTGAACACTTCCGAAGCTTCCGACATTCATTTCATGGGATGGAAGCCAACCCTTTCTTGCAATCTTGTTAAGCCCCTTAACTGCGCCGGGGCCGAGTCTACATCACCGAATGGCCCAAGATAGTCGTCGACGTAGAAGCCTCTACTGGCACTATCTGCCACCGACCGGTGGACCAGAGCTTCATGCTTGTTTGGTGCTCCTTCAGGGGCATACTTCACAAAAAACGGTGGTGATATCACTCCTAAGGGGTGGTCGGTCATTCTATTACTTACCACTTCTTTTACCGGTTTTTCTCTTCCCACCATAGGAATCGCTACGCATCTCGCTCTTATGCCAGTATTTTCATCTGAAGGAACATTTCCCCGATGTCGGCTGACAAGATAACTCTACCCAATCTTAAACGGCACAAAGCTTCAAACGATGACGTGGTTCACTCAGGCCCCTGTAGCAGACGATCGTTTACCGATTTGCCCTGGAACTTGGCTGAACAGTCGAAAGCCACCCGCTGCTTTTCGGGTTTATTGGAGTGAAGAAACGGCTGGTGTGTTAGATACTATACCCCTTTTGCCCGTCGGTGTTTGCAGGCACATTTCCAACTTAGCCGAGAGCTTCGTACGCTTCATCACCTCTGCGTATCAATCCTACAAATCTTGGTCTCGAACGAAGCTTTCTTTCAATCGTAGTAATCTTTGCAGAGCACAGTTTCTGTTATCAACCTATGGGTCAGCTAGTGTGCTCCATGGGAGGGGAACATCGAACTGTTTTTAAGGCCTCTAGTGCCTTGCCACGTTGCTCTTAGAGAGAAGTGGTCCCCTTGAGACAATGATGGCCTTTTGTCTCCAATGTCGTGTGACTCCTTTTCATACAGCCGTTGAAATTGATACTCCGTGCGATTCGCCTTGGCTGATAGGTAATTCACGGAACAACGACCCCCGGCCGGATCATATAGTATCCATCCCAGGGCTGTGCGTACGGCGTAAGGTGCTTGGTGGTTGCCCACTCTCTGGTCCAGTAGCCAATGTGCCTCTGGCACGTGGCAGCCGATGAGGAGGCCCACTTCGCCGTCTTCTCAGACTACAACGGTTACATCCTGCGGGCGGGGCCACCTAGTCAAAATTGCCCTCAACGACCTTGGTGCTCGCATATGGAAATCAGCCAATGTAAATGCATACGCTTTTTCGATTTGCTCGTTAGTGTCTAAGGAGATGAACTGTAAACTCAGCCGGCCGCAGTCATTACTTGTGTTCCGCCCGCCGTGTTCACTGGTAACGATGTCGTGCTTCTAGCGAGCCGGTGTTTGTCGGCAAGCCGGTCCCCCACCAGGGTTGTGTCTGATCTACTTTCGACGAAGGACAACGCTTTGAACAGCCCAGCCGGGGTCACCACCCCCACGGCAACTACTCCTAAACGTACTGGCTTACCGGCAGATCGTGACGTTGGACCAATCACACTGTGCTTGTTGTTCGCCTCTGGTGTAGCTTTTCTCGCCTGGTGTAACAATCGGTGTCTGCCGGAGCAACCCCTGTGGCCACACCTGGTCCTTGTTCGACAAGCTGCCATCCGGTGTGTGGTGTTGAGGCGTATAAAGCACGCTCCTGTCGTCCTCGCCGTTACCCGACTTTTGTCTGTTGTGGCGCTGATGAACTTGGAGTATTCTGGTAGCCCATGGCTAGCGTTGCAGAACCAGCAACTTGGATGCGCTAGAGCCTCGAGTGAAATGGCGTGTGCATCGGTCCAAGGCTGGTATTTTGGATGTTCCCGAGCAGTGTTATGAGCCTGGGTAGTGCTAAGTTTGCTCACCCGGTTACTGTCCCGGAAGAGTCGACCAAATCCACCGTCGGATATCTTGGTTTGCCTGTCCAAGTATTCGGTCGAGTCTTCGAAGTCAGTCACATGGTAGCCCCGGCTAATACGTTCCGCCTTTTCCGCCCACCGACTCTGGGATTCGGGAGAGAGCTAACGGACCATGCCCTCCAAGGTGTGCATTGCATTGAGGTCAGTCCTGTGACCTAAGTCGTCGAGGGCTGTTGGACATTTCTGCTTTTGGACCACCAGGTCGGCCATTGTAAAGAAGTCGCCCTTGATTATTTTGGCCTTTACCACCAGGCCCCCTATTGGATTACGGGCTACCTTAAATGGCTGTCCGAGCAGGTCCCTCAAAGTCTTCCTTGTTCGTGTGTAGCCCTGTTCCAGGTCAAACATGATACACTCATCGATAGCTTGTCTTGCTCAGCTTCGACAGTAATGAGTCAGGAAGAGAAGCCTCTGCCCGGGGTCGGTTATCTTGTTTCCGATGAGAGTTTCGAACTGCCTGATGAACTTGCAGTAATGTTCAGATCGGCCGTCGAAAACTGTCAGTTCCACTCTTGGCAGATCGACCGTTGGCTGCGAAAAAGCTTTATATTCGACGACTGGCGCAGAGTTTCCTATTTTAATTTGTCCTGGTCTATGGGATAGGTCGTAGTGGTTGGCCTTTTACTCACACTCGTTCTATCAACACTTCTCTCCCGCTTCCTGGGCCTGCTGCTTAGACTATAACAGTTGGTGTTCCAGGTCTTATATCCTCAACTTTAATAGTTGAACTTTTTGCAATCTACATTACCTTCAGTAACATATGAGCTAGCACTGACAGGACTGGGTGATCTAGCATCTACTAATGAATCAAGAGTAACCAAAACCTCCCCAGTGACTAGCCGTATTACTTCCTGTCCAGATTCCAATTGCTTCGGTTTTTTCTTGGCGTGCTACTCATTTTCTAGTTCCAGATTGGTCAACTGAGCATTGTAAGACGCCCTTGAGCAATACGCAGCCAGATTCGAAGCGGATCCCGGAAGCAGAACTCCATTATCCGTGAAATTCTACGATGCTAGATTATCAAATGAACAATGACAAAACAGATGCCGACCTCATTTGTGCAATCGCAGGGCCTCAGAAAACAAGAACCAAATTGCAGCGTGCGAGAAAGGAGCACGTCGTCACGCGGGTCCAGAATAAGATATGACACAGTAGCGCGCTGGGCGCGAACAAGCGAACTTTGGTTCTTGAAAACATGTGGTGCATAAAAACAGCAAACAGTATAAATGAGCGAGTAGTGCAGAGGAAGCATGAAGTTGCGGATTTTCTGGGAGTATTTTTCACAACCGGTCTTTACAAGCCTCTTGACGTCAGTTGCGTGGATGCCACCTGGGCCCGCTGACTTGTGGCTGTTTAATTCCTGTAAGTACTTACGCACGATTTCCTCTGAGAATGTGGGCTCGCTTAACCGCAGAGGAGGATGCACCAGAGTCAGATCGACTAGTACCCCACTGTGTATCCTATGCACACTACCAAAGTATCCCCCCAGGTCTTCTACTTTGCCCTATTCAACAGTGACAGTTTCGTGGTCCTTGATTGATAGTGGGCCTAAGGCAGCCTTTGTTGATCCTTTTGACTGTATGTAGCTACAGAATTCCATCGGTTGCTATCTTACGCGCTGAGACAATCTGAGCTCGAGTTCTCGCTCAGAAGCTCCCGGAAGGCTCACAGCCTTGTTTCTAAGCTTTGCACAACCGGCCCAGTCCAGCCGACCGCCGGAAATTTTGAAATGGTTTCAGATTCGGTTTCTACCTTTGATGGCCCTGGCTATTGCAGCCTGACACCACATGCATTTGCCCTCCCCTCTCCTTCGCTTTAAGGGTGCAAACTCTGTTTGGAGGGCATTCAGGGTTCCTTCATGATCAGCCAGCGCTCCTCGACAGTAGCCTCTCTATCGTGTCTATCTCATTTCATTCCAATTCGTACTGGAGTCCTGAAGTAGTACCATGGTGACTGGCCGGTCACACATTGTCAACCACTTGTCTGACTCTACTTTTCGCGCAAGCTGCAACCGCTAACGCTACTTCCGACATGCTTACTCGGCGCACGCCGGTGTGCGGTCTCTGTACTCGGGCCCTGTGAGAATACACTCCGTTGGCGCCCCACCGTCTTTTCTCGTTGAATCTTCGACGAATGCGGCCGTAGAAGCTGAGGAAGCGTGCCTCCCAATAGTGCACTGGTATACCGATGAAGCCCAGATAGTCCCGGACCTAGTAAATGTCTTGCTATTTGAATGCCACGAGTGAGCCGGAATATAGTTCACCGGATAATTTGACAGTGGGAGAAGGAAAGAGGGTTTAAAACCTGAATCCTGACGCTATCCATCTTCTGATATTGCCGTTGGGCTGGAGGGTAGACCAACGGACAGCTCGAAAGGGTTCAGGATACTAGTCTAGACTACATTTTGAGCCTTGCTTGGGCGGTTAGCTGTAGGACAGACCGCTGAGTAGTGAAAGAGGGCATACCATTTAGCTTGAGTAGCGCAAACCATTCTGTCTTGGAAAATCTCTTAGACGCCAAACAGCTAGATCTTTTGGCCAAGCGCTCCAGGCGCGGCCTGGCAGGAACGAGAGCTGCCGAGGTCCATCATGCCTCCGGATGGTTGTGTTGTCGGCCGGTGCACTAAGCTCCCAACACAGTGAGTTGAATGTACGGTCTGAAAAGCAGAAGTTGCGAGGCAGTATGAATTTCACAGACTGGTTAATTGTACGGAGTACCAGGGGCCAATTATCTCACCATCTATTCATTCGCCTAGTTCTGGGAAAGCTGTGTTCCAGCGTGAACCCAGGGCTCCCTTTAAAGATGGTACACTGCTGCATCCAACAGCTTCTTCTGGAAGTCTGTTCCACATAGTTACAACCCTATTATAAAAAAATCAGCTCTTATATCCAGGCAGGAGAGAGCTGCTTGTAGCTTGAGACTGTATCCTCTAATGCAGCACTGAGGGGCAGAAAAGAACAACTAACCAGTCCATACTCGACAGACTTTTTATGATCTTCAGCGATTCCATCAGGTTACATCGGCCTCTACCACCCTCTAAAGGGAAGAGATTAGGACCTTCTGGAAGCTAGGCGTAAGATTTCCTTCTCTGACCGGTGATCATTCCGGCTGCAAGCAGCTACACCTCCTCCAAACACTCCTTATCCTTGCGGTAGTAAGCAGCTCATGCCAGTGCACAGAGCTCCAGGAGAGTGTACGCCAAAATCTTGCAAAACGGGAAGAAGACTGCTGGTTTTTTGCAAGTGACCGCATTGCACACCAAAGTGATTAACCCTCTGACCATATTTGTGGCCCTTTGGCACTGCCTTGAAGGTCTGAAATCCAGTGTGACTGTTGCACCCAGGTCTTTTAACTCCAACACTGTTTAAAAGTGAATACTGCTCCTCAAATATTTATTGGTAGTCGGAATGTGGCTCTTGCCGGGATTCGGTCGTAAACACCGTCGTTCTGCTCATCTGCGAGCGGGACTTATATCCTGCGCTAAATCGCTCCCCGCTAACTTCACTTCATCTGCAAAGACGAAACACGGGTTGCTCATGTCTCTTCTAGGTCATTTATGTGGGAGGGGAAGGGCGAAAACCCTGGTTCTAAACCCTGTGGCACAACAGTGGTAACCTTCTCCGGCCCCGACAGATAATCACCCATCATGACATAAACTACGACCCTTAGATAGTGTGCTACGCAACCACTTGCATTCTCTATTATCCCGAAGGATTTTAATTTATATTCTAGCGGCCGATAATTCACAGAGTGAAAAGCCCCACTGAAACCCAGGTGACAAACCTCCAAGGTCGAGCTTTCACACACTCTTCTTGCGGTTTAGCCCGAAAAAATCAGTAAGTTTGTAAAACACGATCTTATTTACAAACCCTTGTTGCGCATGTGCCATGGGTCGTTGTTAACCAGATGCAGGCACAACTGCCCTTTTATTATGCACTCCAAGCATTATAAGACACTGATGCTAGGCTGACCTGCCTATAGCCTTCCACTTTCTGCCTGGATCCGGCCTTGTCTATTGCTATGACAACGGCCTTACCCCAGTACTCCGGTACCTCCCCCTCCACTAGCGACGCTTCGTACAGCTGGTAAAGAGGCTGAAAAATCGCCGGACAGACCGTCTTCGGTCCAGCTACTTTGTGCTTGCTCAAAGATTTGAGTCCATGAGCAACCCGTCTTCAATTACTGTGAGCTCTTGAAGTACTGTCGTACTCCCTAAATCCAGTCCTTCCACGCAAAGCATCTGGTCCTGACGATACATGCTCCTAAAGAAAGCAAGCAAAGTTTCCGCCTTGTCCCTATCATCCACCGCAATGCTTCCGTTGGGCAATTCCAAGGTACCTACTCTCCCAAGTGTCTTTTTCTGGGACTGCACATGGGCGAAGAACTTCTTCGGGTCTGTCTTCGCATTTTCGGCAAGCTTCTTCTCACATCTTCGCCCCCCTGTTGTCAAAGGACTTCAGCCCTGTTTCTGGCTGTCTCGCAAGTGGCCCATGTATAGTGCGTGCTGTGAAGTTTAGTAATGGGCCCATAACATTCTACGAACAGTGGAAGTTTGTTCAATCTTCGGCTTCCGCCAAGGTGGCCGGCCCCCATTTCCTTGCTGCATCGGCGGAGCAAATCCTTCCATCAAGCTGGTTGGCCCGGTTTTTATTGCCCTTCAACCTTCCTCCGTAGATGGCTCCGGCATTTACGGGCCCCAAAATGTGCTTCGTGCCTTACCCTTAGCTGATCTTTATCCGTTTTAGAGCGGTTCCGAGCCAACCCCGATCATGGTTTGTTGTGCCTTGCAGTGAAAATCGCACGCAGGACTCCGTGACCGCAGTTACCCAATGGCTTCTTCATCGCCAAAGGGGTGACTTCAGATCGACACCTGGCTACCAGCATATCCGGTGTAGACGGAAGTTTTTCATCTCTGAAGCGTGGCACCCCTCTTGCTTGTTGTGTGAGGGCGTGGTTATGAACCCGCGCCACCAGAGCAACTCCGGTGGTTCCCCTGGAGGCACGTTCATCGTCCCAATTTATTTTTGGAAGACTCATGTCTCCCAGTACGATAAAGCACTGCGACCCAGTCAGAATCATTCATAGAAGCTGGAACAGCTCGGCATCTTCTCCTTCTGATCGAGGTGCTCTATAGACAAACCGTCCCTTTCTGCCACCGGCCTGGGTGAAAGCATCATGCAGTGGCCTGTACGATGGGTGTTACTGACGTAAAGAGGACCTCCCACTGATTATAACCAGCTCCTGCGAGAAGGAATACCCCTCCACCCAGACTGCCATCTATTCTCTCCTGTCTGTAAGCGGTGTAGCCACGAAGTTGCATGACGCTCTAACCCTCTTTCGGCCACGTCTCCGTGGTAGCTGCAATCACTGATCCATTCGTTCTAAAGGGTAATCCCCCCATTTACCTCATGAGCTACAGGTATGTGTGAGCCAAACAGCGGCCCCTTTTGCTAGGTCACCTGCATTGACTTCACCCTTTTGGGCCGTTGTATTCTTGGGGGCGATGCCCGAGAGGAAGCCCAGTTTTTCTCACGAACATCCGCTTAGCCCGTATTTTTTTTGAACCTTCAAGACCACACCTGCGTGGTAGTTGCAGTGCTGCCAAAGGAAACAAGTGAGACCTACAATTTCTCATTATTTGGACTTCTATTGTCCTTGGAGGGCGTCAGGAACCTGCCGCTGTTCAAAGGTGTGGACGTTGGTGCAACGACTGCTGCCAAGTTTTCACGCGTAGTGCTGACACTCCGTCGAAACTGGATTGGCATCTCCGCCTCTTCCTTTTCTGTTTCGGTCACGCACCTTCTCTCAGTGATACGCAGCCGCTGAGCGTCCACCTGCATTTATACCGTCTGTGAATACCTTTTACCTACTGCCCCTTTCGCCCCGCCTATTTTAACTGGCTCACTGAGTGTTTGCCGTCCAGAGTGGCCACCGCTAATGATTGCGGCTTTAGCCGTAGATTTGCTTACGGGTGTGCCATCAGCTTTCGCTATCACGATAATCAGCTGCTTTAGCCCCGGTTTTAATGGATGCGGTGGACTCTGTACCGGTGCCATTCTTCCACTGAAGGGATGTCCGGTGTGACCCACATGTACCCCCCGTGGATTGCTCAAATCCTGATGCACGGCCTGAGAGTAAGTCCCTGCTGTATGTGCTGGCAAGGACAGAAAGCAGGGGTAACGACTCTAACGCGTTGTTTGCCTTCTAAGGCCCAAATATAGGGCACTTTGCTTAGCTCAAGTAAGTGGGTAGCCATACCATCCCCAGGAAATTTACGGTCTGCCCGTATTTGGCTTCACCTCTGAAACGCGACTATCTGATCACCGGTTGTGCAGGTCTAAGCAGGAGAAAGCGCTCGCTCTTCTCAACAACTCCTTCGGCAAAGACCCTCATTTACTGGGCTTGTCTTAAAACTTTCCTATCTTTTATTTGGGAGCCTCCAATTCTGACGCTTCTGTGGTTTCTTTCTGTGCCTTGTTACTGCCAGGTTTGCCCTTCCTTGCCTAGTGGGCATCTAGTGGGGAACGTCGAGGGAGATCTGGTAATTTCCCTTTGAAGTGGGGCTTCATCTTCGGCTATTTTTATGTTTTTATAAGGAGAATTAGAAGCTACGGTGTAACGCCTTTTTACGAATTCCTTGGCATATAGATCATCTGCAAATCGCATAAGGATTGGACAGTTGAAGCGCTGAACGCGCTTACGCAGCCTTGCTATTTGACAAGGAAGGTGGGCCATACCACATGCATTCAACAGTGTGTGCTTGACATGCTCCAGAGGTATTCTCTCTGGGACATTAAACATGACTGCATCACGAGAGTTCCTCACTCTTATGAGAAATTCGGATGCACAGAGTCGATAAAGCAGCCCGCAGCTGTCAAGTTTTGTAAGGTGGAATTTTCGATGCGTTCAGTGATGCACAGTAAGAGGGCGGGTTTAGATATCGTATCTTCCAAATTCAGAAGCTGAGACTTTATATCTGAAATACTTCGGTCTAGAACAGCTGTTCTTTCCGTCGCCAAGCCTACAAAGTCACTGAGGTCAACCAAACACTGTTTTAAGACCACGGGAGTTTGAAGAAGCCTATTTTTCCTAGTAACCGGGGTATGAGTGGACGAGGTAGGCTCTTATACAGTACCAAAATCAAGCTAAGTGGAAAAATTTTCGGTCCTTTGCCGGGATCCGTTGTTTTGTACTCCTACCATTGATGCCCTCCCCAAGTCTTCCTTATTGTTTGACTTTTCGAGCAGCTTTCTCATCAAGGCTTTCAAGACCTCGAGTCGAGTTTGAAAGATGGCTAGGTGAATACTATCTGGCCCCGTGGATTTACTCATGCAACTCTCCATTCTGATGGCTGGCGTCGACAGTGCTTCTGACTCCAAGCTGCGGGTGTTGAGTCCTCTTATTAGGCTCTCCAGGAGTGATCGCATCACCTCGTGAGGGCGGCCAAATAATTAATTCAGTATCCCACAAGCTCTAAGACATCCTTCGCTGGGAGGCAGCGTCAAGCATTCCTCAGTTGCTTCCAGTGACACCCTTACAGTAGTGAGGCAAGTACATCAAGCGTTTGCCGTCATCCTTGACCTTTGAGGTGACATACACATGAAACTGTCGAATGAACCTCCAGTAAATTGCTGGCCGACCATCGAATGCAAACAATTCTACTTCCAGTAAGTCTATCCCACTCACAAATTGGGAAGCCGCATTCCATAAATTGTGATTGGGTCCCTCCTACCGGCCTTTTCGTCTCCCTGATCAGCAGTATTTAAGAACTCATCACAGGTCGACCTCGTGTGCAAATGAACGTGCTCACGCACCCCTTTATCACGGTCGCTTGAGTCTGAGGATTGCGCGGACGCACTTTTTTCTCACCCCTCTGAGAGTGTGTCAATCTCCAGCTCTTGCTTAACTCTGGGGAACTCCTTGTTCTGGTTTTCTTTAAGGACCTTCAAATCCTGCGCTAGTTGCTCTTTGAGGTGGCGTTCCCTAGGTTTGACAAATGACGAATTCGACTTAGAAGAACGACTATGTCGATTAGAGCCTGTAACCCTGGAGCCATGAACAGAAAAAACTATCAGGAGGGACTAACCGGGTTCCAGCGGTGGCCTAATCCGATCCGGTTCCATCTTCAGATCAGTTGAGTCCAGTGGTCGCTTCATTGCTCCTTGCTGTTTGCATCGTTCTGGCGAAAACGTCAAAGAACCGTAACGACCAAAACGCTCAAGTACTGGTCCGGGTGAAGCCTGACCAACGATTCAATTCTCGACTTACCGACTAATAAGCTTCACTCGTTCTAGATAGCACCGTGGAGCTTTAAAGTAACGCGTAGTCCAAATCAACGCAGAACCCAAATCAGGAAAACGATTGCTCTGCAAATTTTACGGCACTATTAGCGAGTGACAATATCAGTACAAAAACGATCATACCTTTGACAGTGAGCCTCAGTCACTACCCAACCAAAAAGGCAGTCGAAAAAACGAAAACTTCTGTAAAAAGGGGAACAGTTGGCCAAAAAGAGTAAATAATAAGTACCTGTCCTGACGCTCAAACAAAAAGAACAAGCTCTCCACGCTGAATCAGGCCCAAAGAATAGTTTCCTAAGCGTGGCGGTCAAAAATCAGCGTGAACGAGCTGAACGTCTACGATCAGTCGACCTGACCGAGAAAGTCAAACCGGGGAGTAATGAAACAAAACTGCGTTGAATCAGTGTGACTCACCATCGTACCAACTGTCCGCAAGGTGATCTCAGTAAGCAAGCACAACTATAAAAAGAAATAAAAGGTGCACCAAGTGTAGATTAATTGTAGACCACAAGACAGTGTCGGCATGAAATGGGTTGGAGAAGGCGGTCCAAAATTGGTCGCAGAGTATGGGAATGTAAGCAGACAAGGAATTTTCCAAACGACATGGATATTACACTCAGCTCAGGTATTCTAGGTGCATGTCACCCCTCAGTTGTTTTCTCTACATTATTCGCTGATCGAAATACTCTTTTGAAGAGAGCCAATAGCGCGCCGGCCTTGTTTTTGTCGCCTAAGCCTAGTCTTCCCTCCGCCCCTCTCAAAGTTGCTGCACCTCCTGTCGCACGTTTTCGAGATTCAATATCGGCAAAGAAGCACTTGGGATTTGTGCGGAACGATGCGGCTAACCTTCCTTCAAAAAAATATTTTTTTTACTATAAGGAACTCCTGGGTTCTGTTTCTGGCCATCTTACGTCTGTTACACGCCAACTGAGTTTTGTACAGCTTGTAGACCTTCTATCGTAGTGTGCAAATGAGTACAGCCCTGAGGAGTTTTGACTTCCATCATGTGGTTGATTTTTACTGCTAACCACCCCCGGAAGTGCAAACCTCTCCGTAATTCTGAGCGGCCCTACCTTGTTGGCCACACAACTTTCCTTTACGGAGGCGATTTAAGACTCCGTGTCCAATGAGTTTCCTTCGCTGCCCTCTTTATTTAATATATATTAATTCGGCCGTAGGGTCGACGTAACACCATTTCCTTCAGAGCCTCGCTGAGTTGTAGTGTAACCCTGTGGACCGCGTGGTCACTTTGCCCAACTGCCCTTCCAGATTTATTTCTTTAACAGCCTGATGTTACCATGGGGAGAAGGTTGCAGCCCACTTCTGTGTCTAGCACAGTACCTTAGGCACTGCGTAAGTGCACCCAGCTGAACCCACTGTAGAAACTTGATGCCCGTTGATCCACCCGTGCGATCTCGTTTTCCCGGTTGATTTCTAACAGGTTAAGATCCCTCAATATGACCAAATCCTGTCTGTGTCAACACGGCTTCTAGCATCTGCAAAAGCTCGACGTCATCCTCATTGTCGCCAGTGGAGCCCCTCAAATACGGATGATGCAGGCTCTCTGCTTCTCGGTTCTAATTAAAGAGGAAGTGGCCTGCACATTACCAGCAACTAAAAGGGCCTTCCAAAGAGCTATGTTCGTCCGTATTGGTAGAGTTACTCTGCCCCCTTGCCTTCCATCCACTCTATCCTGTCCGCAGGCAGCATATCCTTGAAAGGGCGTTTTGTCGGTATCCAGCCTAATAGTGTTGTCCAAAGTCAGCGATGGTTTGTCTGCTACTATGTAGACTCAGTAACAAAACCAAAATTATTACTGACACTAATTCCCTTAGTAAACTGTTATTCTGTTAATGATAGGTGCTCACCTTCACTTAGTTCTCTTGTCCCAGGCTATAATTCAATGGTCATGTCGTCCTTTTTCTCGCACTCCTCAGTTACTCGAGCCCTACCATGCTGATTACCATCCTTTAATAACCAATACCCACCGATCAGCGTATTTGCTCACGGTATGTTAGCACCCCATTCCACCTAGCAAGCGTACGTATCTGATTACGCGTGACCCCACGGAAAACCAGCACATTCGCATCCACATAAAAAGGCCTTACCATAGATCTGAGCGTTTCCTTTTCCTTTTATAATTTCTCGGCCCTCACCTACAGCCGGGCCAACAACCTGACTGCTGTCCTCCCTTTTCCCTCGTAGATAGGCCCACTGGCCGTGAAGTAGCATTATCACTCTAATTTTTGTTAAGCCGTTAATCATAACCCCCAGCTACAGCATTCTTCAGACTGCTGCATTTCTCCCCTATTTCAGAAAACACTGGTTACTCGTGTAGCCCGTCAACCAAATCGACGTCATCCCTGGATAACCTAACGGACTAGACGATTTGATCGATCGGATTGACCGTGGTTAAACCTTTACTCACACCTGACGACGTTCTATATGGAGCACCTTACATGGCTAACCAGTGATCACAATCCCATAACCAGGAGTACAACCATTCATGATAGTCTCACCGGACTGCTGGACGGATTCCTAACATCACCCATCAGCATCCATTTCCCGTACTCCACATGAACATTTCAGTTCATTCTGCGTGCAGGACCGGAGCCTGGCCCTCGCCGTTGCGTTCCGTACCTACTCTTCCTAGTTCGTTAGCCTAGCCCTTTATGACTGCTGCCCTCAGCATGCGCTGCCTGCCATCAACAGCTACCAATGTCATTATGAAACAAAACACCAACCACTTGGTTATTCATTCTTATATCATTTATGCAGAAAATCCCACTTTTACACTCAACTTCCTCTGTTCCTTCGGATCTGGCCTCTCCCAGTCACCGCTGACTTCCTTCCTCTTCGCCACCTGTGCATATTTGCTTGGTTACATCAGCAGCGTTTGTCTCCAACAGTGTTTCCTCGATGGCGTGTTGAAATTCCCAGTTGTGTCCATTCACCATTCACGCTCCTTAAAAGCACACTGCATTCCTGGTGAGGGCTTCTGCCTCCATGCGATTTTCTATATAATATCTGAATTACCTATACAAAAAGGCTAATCCGATTTTCCCATTCGACTCACTTGTATTTGTATCACAGGCACCCCCCACAATGAGTTATCCAATGGAGGGCCAATTTTCCTTATATCCTGCAGGCATCTCCGACTGCACGCTGATAGCACCATGTTAACTCTATTTTTAATCTTCTTTTGGTAACACTCTCAACCAGTTTCTCAATACTGATTCCTCAAATATCCAGTTGGTGCCACACTACGACTCCTTCTACACTTCCTGACTCTTCTTCAAATCTCCTACACTCTACCGATCCCTCTCTATCTTCATCGACTGCACACTAAGTTCCGTAGATAGCCGTGATCCATTCTGGACTACCAGATCCGTCGTAGACAGTTATCGGCATCCATAAGGCAAGTTGTGTATTATTCTTGCCTCTACTCCCTGTTCATGTTGTGATGTCCGGCACCAGTTGCTTCATGGGTTCTTTCAAACACTGTACCTTTACGCTTCTTCAGTATCTCTTTATCTGCATTTCTACGTCCATTCCGCTAACCGCATCGCCCCTGTTCCGAATTCGAAACCGATTCATAATGGCCGCACCGACCCTCCTCTCCTTAGTTCACTTAAACACCGTCCAAGCTGATCTTTCTATTACTGCAATTGTTTGAACCATGAACTTCAAAATTGTGATTACCCTACATTACTGTGAACTGCTGTGTTCTCTGATCATGCCTTGTGCATGTGTCTTGACCATGATCAAGAAATGTACCATCATTACCATTATTACTATTATCCGAGTTTCCGCCAATACAACTCCATGCTCCGTGGTCCTATCCATCGGCTTCTTCGTTTTCCAGGGAGATTGCAGACCTCCATGAACCAGGTTGGCGGTTCCCTGGTCCGCGACACCAAAGGCATTGCGGAGCTTACCTCCGGGATAATCCTGGACACAATCTTCGAGGCGATGTCTCTTTTTTGCCTCTGTAAGGACCTGCTGCGCTGCCTTTTAAGTATCAGGTAAAGCTCTAGATTCAGCGGCTTTTTGTTTTCAACCCGTCTGCCTGGCGTCGGGATCAAAGCGCACAGAGGAAGTACTTTCTTTTTGAGTCACAGTACTAAGGGCCTGAGTTGGTCCTGCAACAGCCTCAGCCCAGCTGGCTACCTTTTCTCTTCCCTATGTTAACTTCACTTTCGCCGGTTGTTCTGGAGTGGATTTTTAGGTGTCTACTCCAGAACAGAGCTGTCTTATGGCTGCACTTTCCCATTACTAACCGGACTGAATGACTCGAGAGTTCCCCTCTTCTGTTCTTTTTTACTGCTTTTACACTGGCCTGTCGTTTACCGGCCTATAACGCCACCTTGGTGACCTGACTTGCCCTTAGGGTTTTAGGTCTTGACCCACCCAGCGAGGTCGTCTCTAATTTGTGGGGAGCCGGCGGCTCCAGATCAGGTGTCCGCTTTCTCTACCGGACTACGGCGGTACCCTGTTTGACGAATTCCGGAAAGCCAGGTTTAACCCCCACCATTCCCTGCATGTCGCTCTCAGCGAAGCCTGCCCCGGATAGCAGTATATCCCTCCGGGAGATGCCGTGGAAGACAACTATCAGGGGTCGTGGCTGCCTCGGCTACGTTCCATGCCATAGTGCTACTAATATTAATAGTTTATTTCGGATAGCTCGGAAGCACGCCGCAATGCAAGATAAAACAGTGCCGTTGAAAGCTAGATCAGAGTTTCAGGAGGATTGAACAATTATATGCTTGCCACTGAATGTAAGAGAAAGCATTCAAGTCCGTTTTCGTTGTACCGCCCGGGAAATATAAACTAAAGGCCAGGTGGTCCAGCCGGCCGAAGGTAGAATGTGTTTGTTATACCAAAGTGTGAAGTGAGTGGGAATAGTAGGGAAATAGTAGAAATTCACGCATATACCACAGAAGGGAGGCTGTCCTGCGGAGAACCATACTGGATTGACGGATAAGTTGTTACCGTGAAAAAAGAAGCATTCCCGGAAGAGAAGTAATCAACAATAGAACTGTGAAAAGTGTGAAGGGTTACGACGTGAAATCGGACGATAAAAATCTGGCATTACGCATAGGGAACAGGAAAAATCAGTCGAGGACTACGGTCTTGGAGTTCAGTGGCAGTATATCGGTTGAACCAGTTGTATAACAAACGGACGTCATACTGGACTGTGTTTGCCAAAGTGATGGTGAAAGATGTGGCCGGATAGAATTATGTGGACTTTGAGCGGATTGTTTGCTTCCAGAAAAACGGAATACAATGCATCGATATGAAACTAGGAGCTGGCGATTAATCGATGCGTGGCGCTCAACTACAACAGTAGGGAAGACACAGCTGGCAAAAGCGATGAAGTGACGGATAAGGAACTACCAGTTTATGTTCAGCACAGAAGGTGGCGACGGAACAGAACTCCGCGGTACGAGAGCTTATCAGGCGTGCATATGTGGAACATGATATCGTTCAGGATTAGGATATTGCAATGCAACAGCCCTAAGTGGGCGGACAGCGGAACTGACAGAAAAGGCAAACAATCACAGAATCATCGATTATTGGGAAACTCTAAAGATATTTTCACAGTGTCATACACTGTTCAAAGACCGTGGCACGGAAGCGAACGGCCAAAATAAATGCGTTGGTTTTCGAGTGTATCGTTAAAAGTAGCAAAAAGGGGCGAGCTTTATCCTGGAGAATGGCTAATTTTACGAATAAGTCTGGTGAATATTTTAGCATAAAAAAGCGGGGAAGTGGACCGGGAACAAAGAGCTAAGAATGTTGGTGGGTTTTTGAGTGTAAGATAGTTATGAGACAAAGAAATTAAATTTTGCCCGGGGTTAACAGCGGTTAGTTATGACGACGAATAAGAAAGCGGATACGATGTAGATTCCATGTTAGCTGGAGGAACAGTAGCAAATCTGCAGCATTTCGAGTACATGAATGGTGTTCTTTTTGCTTGGTTCTTTCAATCCGCTACCGGTGCTAGTGAGTGGGACTGAACGTGCGCTGGACACAACCTGAAAATCACTCCTGGGGGCTGGAGGTGCGGTCCACCAACGTTGTTGCGACCGCAAGTCGTTGTGGACTTTCTGCTAGCTCGAAGTGCACAGGCCAAACCGGTGGATCTGTCCGCGCCCCGCACCCGCGGGATTGGCACAGGTGACGTTGGTTGAGACCACATAGCCGTAGAGATGGAGTAGTCTAGGAGATTGCGAGAGATCCTGGAGAACAGGGTCGGTGAGTGAGAGAAGGAATGATGGGCGGGTATCGGACTTTCAGCCGGAAGTGTAGGCCAGATAGTTCGCCGGTATTACCTCCGGATCATTCCAAGACATTAAGAGGTAGGTGCTCGGCGGTTGGTGTCTGGAAGCATAAGAGCTGAGAGGCGCAGTCTCGGATGCTCCCAGCTGGGGATTGACAGCCAACGGTGAAAAGAAAAATCTGGCATTTTAGACACAGACTACTTTGGGGAGACTGAGGGCTATGAGCCATTGGGAGTGAATGAAAATACAAAAATAATGACGAAAACTGAGAAGAAGAATGACCATTTGAAGGTGGATGGTGGTCGCTGAAACTGGAGTTAGAGTGGGAACTCTAGCGCAAAATAAAAAAGGGGAATGGGGTCAGTTCGGACCGAGTAAAGCGAATCAAGTATGATGGAGACGGAAAAGAGATGTGAGAGCACGTGAATTAGGGAGAATCTGATACGGGCAGTGTCGGCGAAATAAACCACTCTAGGGGATACTAATATGCTGACGATGGAGAATACATATGGGGTAGGTGATGTCGACGTTACAGCTGATATTATCCAGGTCATGCTTTTCTCATCCGTTCAAAAATCTAGGTTACCCTCGTAAGCTTGTTTCAACGTGGTGCACGTATGGGTTAACTCCATTACTTTGCGGCATATAAATATTTTTTAAGAACAACTATGAATCGGTCTAGTGTCTGGCAGGCCCGAACGTCTTCAGGTAGTCTGTTCCAAATACGGGAATAGACGGTGATGAAGAACCTTCCGCTCAGTTTCGTTATGGAGCTTGGAACTTTAGTAGTATGGTTTCTGTTACGAAGAGGGTGGGGTTCGTCTTAAGAGAAACATAGATCAGTGACGGACGTATGAGCTCTAGAATGTAGTAGGCTAAACAGAAGATAGAGATTGAGTTTCATACGTCGTAGCCACATGGTTCAAGTCTTAGTTGCTCACCTCTCTCTTTGTAGTTTAAGGGAGGTGATGGGCCGAGTAAATGCTTGGTGAAGAATAGCTGAACTCTTTTGATCGCGAGTCTATCACAATAATAATAGTTTATTTCGGTTAACCTCGAAGCATGCTGCAATGCAAGATCAAACAGTACAGTTGAAAGCTGAATGAAAGTTACAGTAGGACAGTACAATTATGCGAACGCGATTGGATATAAGAGAAGGCATTTAAGTCAATCTTTGTGATACCGCCCGGTGAACTTAAACTCAAGGTCAAATGGTCGATCCGGCTGGGGTAGCGTTCTGTGGTCCAACAGCGCGTTATTTAAAAATTTGGCGTCGATTTGAATGGGTGCGCGATAACTTAGTTGCCATTTGCGGTCAAAGTACAGCAATTTGTACAAAAATACAGTCCACGGTAACCGATACCAAGAAATGGGAATTGTACAGCAAAACGGGGAACTATACAGCTAAATTGATCATAAGAAGGCATAAGCTCCTATTGTATTTGTATACTTAAATAATGTAGGTAGGTCTTGTGGATTCCCCATATAAATATATATATATACGAATGTAAATATGTGTATATATATTTGTATGTATGCACATGTCAACACATATTTGTATATATATATATATATGTTTATAAGCATATATGCACACGTAGGTACGTATTTGTATGTTTCTCTATGAGCGTGTATATATTGATTTATATTAGAATATATATATATTTGTATACGGTTCTATGCACACGTAAGTACATGTATATATACTTATAAATATATGTATGAATATGTATATTTATATACATAAATACATATATATATATATATTTATATGTAAATGTATACATGTGTACTTACATACGTATCTAAATATAGATGCTTACATTTATATGCATATATATATATATAAGTACTGACTTGTGCATAGATCCGTATATTCATGTCTATGTATATACCTATATATAACCACGACGATGATCCGATGCGTTTGGGGATTACTATTATGCAATTAGTCGATCAACTCCTGCCTGAACGATTTTGTTTCCCTGACCGCAATATTGTAAGATTGCACGCAACTAATTTAACCTCTAATTACGCGAGCTTAAGCACGACGCCCATTACGCGCACCTGCCTACACATGAACCACCCACATCGTAATACGTTGCACCTAACTGATGGACCCATTCCGTAGCGAATGCAAAATGTAGGACAAAATGAAGAAAAAGAATTGTATTGAAAGATGGTGGTTCAATTGTACAAGCTTCCTAAAGCAACCGATATATCCTTCCCCACGTCTTTGCTGACGGACAACTTGTGGCTAGGGTTGTACGGGGGCGCCATTAGGAACAATGCTCCTAACCTGATGCAAATGCACGTGTTTCTCAAGTGCGACACGAGCGATGGTACTTAATCGGGTCAAAAACCCTAAGTACTTATCCATTCCAGCCGACGATCGGAAGGAACCAACTAACTGCTTACTTAGTCTACGGCGCCTAGCTTCATCTAAATCCTCCGTTCATTTTAATATTCTAGTGAAAACATCTACCAAAGACGATCTGGCAGATAGCCCTTCCTTCAGGTGGCGATTCTCAACCTCGACCGTGTTGGTAGTAAAGGTACCGAAGGTTCCCCTATTCATGACACTATAACCCGCCCACATTGCTTCATACGGCAACCAAGTTCGGTTTAAGTAATTCATGGCCTCTGCACTACGGCCAAGAATGGCGGCCTTAAATCTATCAAATATCACCTTAGTTGAGGCGTAAACCAAATTTCGCATCCATTGATGAACGCGTTGCTTGTCATTTAAGGACAAGCCGTGCAAGCGATAACATTGACGCTTCATATCCCTAAGAACGTGGAACCGACAGAAAACGAACTCTGCTCCTGGATACGTGACCGCAAATCCCTTGTATTGCGCTAAGCTTCGATCTAATATGACTGTCTTCACGTTCGCTGTCCCCGGTAACCTGGCTCTCATTTCGGTGATTGCACGCAGATAACTAGCACTGCTCTCGTTAGGAAGCAGGGCGTAGAAAATGGAACGACCTGGGCCACTATCGTCTATTAACATGCAATGCCAAAGAAGGTAGCCACCGCAGTTCAGCTGATGGGTGGCATCCGCTAGCAGTACCTCACTATATTTATCCGCCAGAGACTTAACGGTCTGTGGAATGTGAAACGCGAACCTAACTACACCTTCCCGCGATATGATTCGCAAATAACCCTTTCCAGTCATTAGTTGTTGAACCTTAAGCACATCACTACGGTTATCTACGGCATTCGCCTTGGACCTCAAGTAGTAAATATCCCTAACTGTGAACAACCGGTTGAATCTCTGGCGAGCGTATTCACATATTTCGCTGGATCGGCGGAAAGTGCCCGTCAGTTCTAATATGTGTGACTCTTGTTCGGGAGTCAAACGCCTATTACGATGGCAGAACCTATCGCTGATTAGATGAAAATCGTGGTTATGCTGCAGACATTGACCAACGACTTTGTATTGCATTCCGACGGCACGGATCCTCACGAAGGCCGGGCATTGAGTATTCTGATATCTGAAAAGTAAAGATAGATTTACTGTGCTTTGCATACCTGATGGCTGTCCTATTTCACCGTCGATTGTGCACGCAGCAAAATTTAACCCGATAGTATGGGAAATTTTTTGGCAGTGTACCCGGATGTGTACGAAGCCAATTCTCAGCACTAACACTCTCATACACGTAAAACGAGGTAAAAGTCTGCTGCGGAAATAGCCGAAAGTCTTCCTAGAACCTTGAGAATAATTTATGGGCGTCTTTTACATGTCTGGAGAAACTCTCAGAGTCATCAAGGAAAGCACGTGCAACGGCCATGACAGTTAATAGGTGTGAGCGGTAACAGCCTTTCGCAACCCTTATATACTTCGAAGTGGCTAACTAAAACAAAAGTGGCCGCAAAAGTAGGAACACCATTTTTATTTTCCACAAAATTGACTTCATCAGCTCCAACCATTTTCTTCAGTAATCACCAATAACGTCAATTTGGCCATCATTAAGTTTGGACCACAAGACACTATCTCCGGCTGAAGGCAGGTGTAGTTATTCTGCCAAAGTGTGGGGTGGGTGGAGAATGGTAAAAAATCACACAAATCCTACAGAAGGAGGACTGTCCTGTCGGAGGACTGAACTAGATTGACGGACACGTGGATATCGTGAAGAAGAAACATTCCTGAAGGAGACGTATTCAAGCAATAGAGCTTTGCAATGTATGAGAGGAGTTGCGATGAAAAATTAGACGATAAAAATTGTGGCGTAATACATAAAGAACAAGAAAATCGGTCGCGGATAGCAATTTTGGGGCACAGTGACCGTACATCGGTTGAGCCAGTTGTAAAACGAAAAGGACAACACACTGGACTGTGGGTGTCAAATTGATGGTGAAGGAAGTGACCGGATAGAGCATACGGACTTTGAGTGGATTGTTTTGCTTTCAGAAAAAAGGAATGTAATGCATCAGCATGAACCAGGAATTATCAAAAAAATCGTTGCGTGGTGCTCAACTACAACAATAGGATGGACACAGCTGGCAAAAACGATGAAGTGATGGGCAGAAGACTATCAGTTTATGTTTGATACAAAAGGTGGACCACTTTGTGGCGACAGAACAGAACTCTGCGGCACAAGAGCTTATCAGATGTGCAGATGCGGGACACGATACCTTGCAAGATGAGGACATTGCAATGCAACAGCCCTAAGTGGGCAAACAGCGGAGCTGGCAGAGAAAGCAAGCAAACACAGAGTCGTCGATTATTGGGAATCTCGAGATAAATTTTGCAGTGTCATATACTGTCTGAAGATTGTGGTACGGAAGTTAGTGACGGTAATAAATGCGTTGTTTCTCGAGTATATTGGTAAAAGTAGCAATAAGGGGTGGGCTTTATCTTAGAGAGTGGTTAAGTTTGCAAATAAGTCTGGTGAATATTTTAGCATGAAAAAGCGGGGAAGTGGGCCGGGAATAATGAGCCAGAAGTGTTGATGGGTTTTTAAGTATGCGATAATTGTGCACCAAAGAAAGCAATTTTTGCCGGAAGAAAAAAGCTTTAGGCTATGAAGGCAAATTTGAAGCGAGCACGATGGAGAGTCAATGTTGGCTGGAGGAGACAGCAACATTTTGAGTACATGAACGGTATTCCTTTTGTTCTGTTTTTTTTCAATCCGCAACCGGTGCTAGTGGGTGGGACTGACCGTGCGCTGGACACCCAACCTGAAAACCATTTCTGGAGGCAGGAGGTGCGATCCACCTAGTTGCGCCCGCACATCGTTGCCGACGTCCTGCAAGCCCGATGTGCACCAGCCAAAGCGGGGGATCTGTCCGCGCCCCGCACCGGCGGGATTTGCACAGGTGATTTTGGTCGAGATCATACAGACGTAGAGATGGCGAAGTCTAGGAGATTGCGGGGGATCCAGATTTAAAGTCGGACGTTTGGGCCAGATATTTTGCTGATGTTATCTCCGGATCATTCCAAGACATCAAATGGGAGATGCGCGCCGGTTGGCGTCTGGAAGCATAAGAGTAGGCAGACGCAGTCTGGGATGCTCCCAGCTGAGGATCAACGGTCAATGGTGAAAAGAAATCTAGTAATGTAGACACAGACTACTTTGGGAAGAATGAGGACTGTAAGCCATTGGGGGTGAATGAAAATGCGAAAATAATGACTAAAACTAGGAATAAGAATGATGATTTAGAAGGTAAGTGGTGGTCACTGGAACTGGATTAAGTGTTGGGACGCTAGAGCAAAGTGAAGGAGGGGGGTGAGGTCAGTTCGGACCGAGTAAAGCGAATTATGATAGAGATAATAGATAGGAGACGTTGGAGCGCGTGAATTGGGGAGAGTCTAACAAGAGCAGTGTCAGTGATGTAAGTCATTCTAAGGGGTACTAATATGCTGGTGATGGAGAATACATATGGGGTAGGTGATGTCGACGTTGCAAAGGATGTTAACCGGGTCGTGCTTTCTTTCTCTTTTCAAAAATCTAGGTTACCCTCATAAGCTTGTTCCAACGTGGTGCACATATGGGTTAACTGTGGTACTTTGGCGACGTCTAAATATTTTGTAAGGACAATTTTGAAACGGTCTAGTGTCTGGCAGGCCCGAATGTCTTCGGGCAGTCTGTTCCAAATGCGGGAATAAAAGGTGATGAAGAACCTATCTCTTAGTTTTGTCCTGGTGTATGGGACTTCAGAACTATGATTTCGGTTACGAAGAGGGTGGAGTGCGTCTTGAGCGAAACATAGATCAGTGATGGACGTATGCGCTCTAGAACGTAGGGGGTTGAATAGAAGATAAAGATTGAGTTTCATACATCGTAGCCATAAGGGTTCAAGCCTTAGTAGCTCACATCTCTTTATAATTCAAAGGGGATGATGAGCCGAGTAAATGCTTGGGGAAGGATAGCTGAACTCTTTTGATCGCAAGTCTGTCAGATTTACGCATGTGAGTGTATACCAGAGGGCAGTACTCGAGCTGTGGTCTGGCGTGGGATTTAAAGATCAGAAGCTGGCTGTCGAGCATTCTAAAAGTTCTGCAGATAAGGGCTATCGTTCTCTTAGTCTTAGCCACCTGGTAGGTGGCTTGTTCTTGAAAGATGAACGTGCAAGAATATTGTAGACCAAGATCTCGTACTAGCGGAGTAGTAGGAATAAACGAGCCGTTTAAGGCGAGGGACTCAGGAGGAATTTGACTTTTATATGTGAGAATGGCACTCTTAGCAGCGGAGAAACTCATTTTCCAAGTGTTGCACCATATGTCAAGAGCGTTCAGGTCGTCAGCTATTTTAATGAGGGTATAGGTCGAGGTTTGAGGTTCAAATGAATATACAATTCTAATATCATCGGCGAATAGGAACGCGGTGCCATGGTGTATTACTTTTAATACGTAGTTTATGTGGAGAAGAAATAAAAATGGGCCTAACACACTGCCCTCTGTAACACCACTTGTGACTGGCCAGGGTGATGAGAGGTAACCCTCAATGTTTCCTGCTTGCGATCTCATGCTAAGGTAGGATGACAACCAAGAAAAGAGCGGGTCTATTATGCCGTAAGATTTAACCTTGGTTAGCAGCTGGGGGTGAGGCACACGGTCAAATGCTTTCGTCATATCAAGGAAGATAACGATAAATGCCATTCCAGAGTCAACTGACGTTGTGATCAGATTGAGGAAATCAAGTTGGCAGGTCAGACACAACCTAGACCTTAGGAAGCCGTGTTGGTTTTTACTTATTAAACCACGGGTGAGGATAAAATTGGCAATCTCATCTTTAACTACTCGTTCCATTATCATAGAGATAATGAGAGTGTGGTTTATGGGGCGGTAATTAGCAGGGCCATATAAAGCACCCTTCTTATGGAGGGGAGTGATAACGGAAGTTTTCCACTGGGATGATGAAATGCTTTGTGACATGGAGAGATTAAATAAGTTCATCAGAATCATCAAAATGTCCGGGCCGCCAAGACGAAACAGAGCTGGTGGGATACCATCGGGTCCAGGGCGAGCCAGAGGCCGGGTGGAATTTAACAGCTTTCTGACTTCGTTGGCTGAGAATACTGCAGCTGGCAAAGTTCAGCAGTCAAGGAGGTGAGATCCTGGGTTGGACTATTGTGGTCTGTTATGAAGGTAGAAGCGAAGAAATTATTGAATGCCTCAGCAATTAACTGAGGCGAGCTAATATAAATGTTCTCTGATAGGAGCAAATACGGTATTTTGGTTGTACAGCGTGGGTTTCGAGTTTTAATAAGGCCAGAGAGGTGGGCTATTTTATTCGGCAGGTTGAGAGCGTACAGTTCTTGCTTCTCCAGCTTGTTCTCATTTTCGCTTAGTAGCTGGCGTGAGAGGTGGCTCAGGCAGAGGAAGATTGGAAGGTCGTTGGTTCTTTCGTAGGCAAGCTGCAGCTTTTCGAACTTACGTTGCAACTTTTGTTGTCGATCGGTTTTTCTCCCACTGAATTCAGTTATCTCGGGAGATATGATGTTAAGAGAACAGAATAGGTTAGAGTTCATCACATCCGACGCCAGTTGAGGATCAGATGTTAGAGAAAAATCATCCCAGGTCTGGTTACGCAGGATGGTGGGTAAATTATCCCAATTTGCATTTCGGAAAGATTTTCGATTTTGAGGACTTTCCTGGTGATGCGGCTGAACGGAGAATTCACATGTTATGACCCTATGATCACAACCAGGAAGGTGACTAAGGACATTGGCCTTTATATTTCAGAGGCCTAAAGTAAAGATAAGGTCAAGAATATTGTTCCATCCGGTTGGTGATTTTACGTGTTGTGTCTATCCGCCAGCACGGATACATGAGATAAAATTGCATAACTTCGGAGAGGAATTCAGGGTTGTCCAACAAATGCCAGGGAGGTTGAAGTCCCCCGCTATGATTTCAGCAGCATGCGGGATTTCAGCTACGTGTAAGAAAGCATCGGTGATGGCTTTTAGGTTGCCCATGTTGTAGCCCGGCGGACAGTAAACACAACCAATGACGAGCTGCCACCGAAGCAGGGGTATAGAGATCCGAACATAGTCTTGGACCATATCAAAGACGGGAAGTTGGAGTCAGTGTGTTCCAAGACTGCTCTCACTATAAGAAAGACATCCACCACCACGTCTCTCAGATCTGTTCTTAGCAAATATATTATAACCAGGTATAGAAATGTGTCGCAGGGGAATTTTATCAGTAAGCCAGGTTTCAGTTACAAGGATTAAATCCGGGTGAGATTGCAGTGCAAAGAAGCGGATGGATGTAAGTTTACTTACAAGGGAGCGATCATTGAAAAGTGCAATTGTGAAACTATCATTATCGTGGCCATGAAGTACATGGAATGTATCACCCCTTAAGGTGGCTGCCAGGTTTGGAGAAATTGTAGTCACTGGCGGACTGTGAGATGGTGTGATATGGTATGGGAGGAGGCGAGACATTCAGAGAAAACGGAAAAACCGGCAAATTTAGATGGGGTGGCATTAAGTCCGAAAGCTCGCGACCATTTGGAATTGAAGGGCAAGATGCATGTGCACATGGTCGTGCTTCCGAGTGTGTGCATCGGTTTTCTGATGTGTACGTCAATCTCAGACCGTGCAGTAAAATTCGGGGTTGACTGACCACGAATGAAGGAAAATATAACTACCATGGCGACCCATATTGCAGGCAGACAAAGCGGGAAGTTAGTAACCGCAAGAACCGATTGTAAGCTTTGGGCGCGTGGAGTGAGAACCATGACTTTACCCTGATCCTCATACAGCGATATTCGCTGAAGGATTTTGGCCGGCTGTGTGGAGGATATTTACTGAAAATCCTCCCAAACGTTCTACATGCCTTGTGAGTGTGACTGTAGTTGACATTACTTTGCTTAGCTCGTCTATAATCAACACCCTTCCAAGCCTGCTTGTTTGTGTGACATTTGAATTTGGCCTTGAACAGCTGCCGACTGTTGTGCTTGGACCTTTGGAAGTTGAACCTTCAGGTTTTACCGTTAAGTCTATTTGGCCGCATACTTCAGGTCTGCATTCATTTGAACGTTTTGTGATTTGCAAATTGGTACCGTAGAAACTACGAATCAGTCTTATTCTGGACTTGAGATTTGTTTGAATTAGTCAAGCGCAGCTCGAATTGCGATTCTTGTAGCTTACATCGGGTGACCGGGTCGATGTGTGTCATCCGGAATTTGAGGGGGCGCTTGACTCCACAGACCATCGTCTTCTCATCTTTGAGTTGGCAGGTTTACAAACAGCGTCCATAGTGCCGGCATGGCTGTTGGCCCACCTTGGAAACCGGAAATCGCACCTCGGGGCAGACTGCCTCACCTCATACTTTTTGGAAAGCTTGTTAAGGGGTCCCATAGGTGTCTGTCTCTGGGCGGTTGCTGTCCCTCATTTTCACAAATGACCTGGTGCAGATGAAACCCAAATAATGTACAAGCACCGTCCAACCTAGGCACCCTCCAAGTTTGGTCAGTAACCTAGGCCCACTGCACAAAAATATCAACTGTAGGCGGATGCTGTCCATTGGTTTTCCAGCCTAGCTATATCTGAATTTAAGTGGCTCCTACTAGATGGCACGAACATCTACCTTGAAAGAGTTAGGGGCACATATCCATGATTCCCTCAAGCCGCCAGTTCAATGCGCCCCTGCACTGAGCAGGGCCCATAGGGCTCACTATCAACTCGAAGGAACTGTTGCCTCCACAATTCGCCTGTTAATAATCCCGTTGTACGCAGCCATTGTTCGGTTTCACCGGGAATATTTCGTGCGGTCGTGGGCATTCTCGTTAGCTGGGGGTCGGCAGGTTCCAAACGTCCTCCGACGAAGGTTCGCGAAGACCATCCGAATTTTCCGGAACCTACCGTATACATAAAGATTGGAAAATTTCAGACTTTTCTCCCTAGATAGGAAAAGGATGAGAGGAGACTTAACTGGAGTAAATTAACCACAAATGATGGTACTGACTAACGCTCCTCTCTTCGATGAGATCGGCCTTGGGGTGACACACCCGGAAGTTGAAGGACTGCGAAATATCCGGGTTGACTTATTTTCTTTAGATTAGTTGTTGCATGGAACATACTTCCGGAAAAGTTAGTATCCAGATCAACTTCCAAGCGGTTAAAGGCCAGCTTGGGCAAGGCTTGACCAAAGAAGTACCTCGCCCTTGTCGCAAGCCTACTGTATCTATTTCTGTCATCAATAATATCCAGTGCAATTTCTATTATATTTTCCAATTCCACCTCTCGACCAGTGCCTAACTAAAGTTCCTCCATGTACTTATCCATTTCTCCTGTTTCTCAATATGCACGCAGCAGTCTTTGTCACAGCCACTTTTATGGGCCAGACCTCGCCCCTTTCGCCTAAACCCAGTATGTATTCGAGCTTTTATCCAGGTTTCAGCCTGTTCAAACCTTCAGACCCAGCTTCTTCTGGAACCTGATCAGATTCTATAATCTGAAGCTGAATCCGTCAACTGTAAAGCATTTCCGACTAGACATGATCTTACTTCCTTAGCTTTTACCTTCAAGGTGTCATTGTCAGCCTTAAGGCGGAACCATCGAGTGCAACAGACGCCTCGTATTCCTCCCATCGAAAAGTTCACTTAACCATGACCCAAAAGATGTATTTAAACCTCCCTGGACTGCCGTGACTGAAGCCACCTTCGACTTCAAGCTGTATCGACCGCTGTTTTGCTCCGTGCCAAAAGAGTTCATTGACTCTCGAGCTTACTTTTCTTTTGCTACTGCCCTCGTGCCGTGAACTACAGTACCCATCATGAATCTATCCTTCAGACCCACAAATCACTCCTGCATTACATAAACCGAAGATGCTAAAAAAATACTTCTACAGTCCAAGCACGGTGGAATACTGAGGCCCACGCGCACATAAATCTGGCACCTTATTGACTGATCCACGGGTTCTGTGATCCCAACTTACCTGGCCCCGCATGAGATCCAAGTGATACAACGAAGGTGGCAGCCTAATAGACAGGGCAATGATAGAGTTCTGCTGAAAAGGTTTGTTGCAACCAGCGGCTAATAAAAGAAAAACGGAGCTCCAGAAGCTCCTGTTGATAGTACTTCCACTTGGATTATCGAACTAGTAGTGTTTTTCCCTGATTGTTCTTTAGTCTCTTAATCTACGAGTTTATCACATTTGGCAGAAGGGTCACGCAAAGCTGTCACAATGGTCTAGAGGGGAAAATAACTGAACACTAGTGCCCAGAAGACGGTAGATGGCACATTTCAGTGACGAAACCTTAAATAATTCCAAATAGTTGACCAAGGCCTTCAGTGTGATCAGATTCTTGGCTGGCGACCTAGAGACTATTTGGAAAAGCCAAACTTATTAACGACGCAACTGCAGGCAAAGCCTTGGGTCGGCCTTGCTTCCAAGACTGATTACTGTTTTTCGCGTAAAACATTTCCTACTATTATTAACGCGTAACCAAAATGCCGATTCCAAATTGGGAACAACGCTGGTCAGGAGATCCTACGGTAGTAAGTCGGCAAATTTTAAACCTGCCAATTATATAAAAACACCAACTGTACGAACAAAACCACAACCGATGAGAAACAAAGTTCTGCAAAAGTCAAGGCCAAACACGAGCTTCATTACGTCAAACGACAAATCAAAACGACGTGGCGGCACGCAAGCGGGGTACAAACGTTTGTTCACATGTAGCGGTTGACTTCAGCTGCGTCGCGCAAAGATCGTCAGAAATTTGTCGCCTAGTCTAAACAGGGCTGGCAAGTGAGAGTGAGTGGGAAGAATTTCTGGGAAATGGGTTACAGCGAGTTCTGCTTTCGGAACCATAGCAGACCATCAGGAGCTCATACTATTCCTGCATCAGGTCCTCCGCTAGTTATAGTTAGATCCACGTTTTAATTCAAAATATTCACCGTGGTCAAATGAAGCGGCCTACAGTCAGGTGCCCTTGTACTTCAAAGTATTTACCGCCATCCAGGATGAATAGGTCATTTTTAGAAGTCCTGTGTTATATGGGTAAAGCTCATCAACCACTCACCGAGGTAATTGACCCGTCAATCGGGCATTGACTAATCTCTTCGACGGATTAAAAATTTGGGTTAGCTTCAACTCCCCTGATCGGCTGGTCCCTTGAAGCTCATTTGTTTGAGTCAACCTTGAGCGGTCCCAAATTGTTCCATCGTCGTTTCTTTTTAAACGGTTTTGGAGACTTGGAGCACTGGCTCTCCGGCTCCTGTCGTTGACCCTTCTTGCCGCGCACTTCCCGCCAACTCAACGGAACAAATAGCATAAGTACAGAATTCACCAACGCCCTCAGTTTTCCACATTTCAGTTGTTGGACGAGGATCGTATCCGTGGAGCTTCCTAAGGCGTCCAAATAACGAGCAGCTTTGAATTATTTTTCACATCCTTTGCAACATCCGCTTTGTTTTTGATGTTTATATACTTAATGGCATCTTGTATCTGTAGCTGCTCCACTCCTTTTATAACTATTTACTCCATCGCCATATTTTAGTCGTGGATGTTTCTAAGTTGCTTATAGCCATTCTGCTACGAGTGAAACTGTTGAGTCTTCTACAAAAATCCCCAAAGGTCGCAACCTTGAAACGGATCAACAGGATAATAGACGCTCAGGAGTCACTTGGACACGTACCGACACAACGTCTTTCGTTTATTCGCAAATATGATCTGAAATAGAAGCGGAATAGTCAGATCTAGGCCAATCACTCGCTTGAATAAGAACACAGGTCGACGTGTTGACTGACTGGGTTGATTGTCTCATTGGCACCCAGATCTAGCGGCTCGGGGAGTGCACAACTCGGCTGCTAATATAAGTTCTGTTAGGTCGGAGTCGATTGGCCTTCGAAATAGGTGGTAGCTACGGCAAGTAAACAGTCAGAGAGAGGCGAAATGGGTGTTGCCAATATATCGTGACGCGATGAGATACAAATTTAAATTACCAAACAAATAGTTAACCAGAAAAAAATATACAAATATAATGTTTTTGGGGAAAACAATAACCCTATTGTAATCAGCGCTTTATTATAGGGGCGAATGCACTGTCTCCGCAACAAAAACCTTCATGTCTCTCACTCGGTGGAAGCATTACTGTCTGCCCACTATAATCCCGTCCCTAGGCTTACCCAACTGCAGGCACCATTTGCTGCTTCCATGACTGGTTTCGCAATTGGTGCCGCTCATCATTTTTGTGTCCGGCACTCTCCCGCCCAGTCATCTTTATACTTGAGCGCTTCACGGTACGTATGCCGCTGCAGTATCATTTGAATCGTACGGAGAGTGCACGGACGGGGTGTCTATTCTTCGAATCGCATGGTGATTCTGCCATATAACTTTGGACGAATAACCGCGTGATTCCGAAAATAATCTCTCCTATCCATGCAAGCTCCATACGATTCAGATGAGACTGCAGCTGCAAGCTTACTGTGAAGTGCGCAAGTATACGGATGATTGGGTGGAAGAGTACCGGGTACACACATCTGATGAGCGGCAACAGCCTTGAAGTCAGATGTGGGCCTTGGGGGAAATTTTCCGCTGTCACTCAGATGCAATCCCATACTAATCATACCGAAAGTCCATACTTGGGGCTGTGTCCTCCTTCTGAAGGTTAGCCGCGTTAACCGACGAAATAACTTTGGAAGAATAGCCTTACGATTCTAAAAATGGACTCTCCGTGCATGTGCGTTCCATTTGATCCGAAATCTATTACATATTGATCTTTATTTTTAGCCCTCAAACGGAAGGGGAAAAGGCAATTTTACCTTCCGCTACTAGCTTCATTATCCCGGATATAGTGAGGCAGCAGTTAGTAGGGCCGCGCAAGAGTTCTTTTTTGGAGAGGAATTGTAAAGGATGTTTTTGGCTGAGATTGGAAAATGCTTTGAGTCGTCGAGAGGTGAAACGGGCTTAGCTGATGAATCTCAGCATCCGGACTGCCAAGAAGAAACCGAGCCAGACAGATAAGGCCCGGTCCGGGGCAAGCCTGGGGCTGAAAGGTACTTATCAACATTCCTACTCCATCAGCCAAAAACAATATAGCCGGAAAGGTGCCAGTGGCCGGTCGGGTGGGACCTCGAAATGAAATACAATAGGCCGGTACGAGGGCAGAAGTGAGGTGACGAATACACCAGTGACCGACGGCGGCAGACCAACACAAGTATTCTCTAGTAGGATCAAATGGGAAGTTTTGGTTGCAGAGGGGGCGTTTTGAGGTGTAATTGGGTCAGACAGATGACTTATTCCACCTGGCTGATTGAGAGCTCTTGGTTATTGTTTTTCAGCTGGTTCTCATTCTTGCTTAGTGGCCGAAGTGAAAGGTGGCTGAGACAGAGGAGAGTGGATAGGCCATTGGTTCGTTCTTTTTAGCTTTGCAAATTCGACTTAAACTTCCCGTTGCCGACTGGTCTTTCTGATACCGGCTTTGACCACCCAGTACGACAGACTTTATGAAATGAGAATAGGTAGATGTACATTGCATCCGAAGGCAACAGAGGATTAGATGGTGCGAAGAGGTTATCCCAGGTACCGTTCCGCAGTATAGTTTTCCGATTGTTTGGGCACCCGTGGTACTGTAGTTGTACAGAGATTCCCATACCAGGAACTTGTAACAACAGCCAGGTTATGGGTTAATAACATTTGTTTCCACATTCTGGAGACTAAGGCGAAGACAAGGCCTAAAATGTTGTTCCTTCAGGTGGGTGATTTCGCATTGTGTCCACTCACCGCGTGGATACTTGAGACAAGGTTCCATAATTTTAGAAGGATTTTAGGGTTGTCCAAAGTAGGTCAGCGAGGTTAAAGCGCCCAACCATGAACTCAGCAGAGCACTGGACGTAAACCAGATGATAGAAAACATCGATGGCTGCGTCGGTGTCACGTATATTGCAGCCCGGCGGACAGTAGATAACCAGTCATGCGTTATTCCTGTGTCAGGGACGAAGAGAGGAGGACAGAGCCTAGCTCCCCATCAGGGATTGTATGCTGGAGTAAAGGTAACCGAAGGTTGCTGTTATTATCCGTATAACATGATTTTGAGCAACGTGTGGTCAATTCTCATGAATCCCGAGATCAAAACAAGTTCTATTTGCAGTTTTTACGGTACTGGATTACAGAGCAAACAACATCGCGGAAAGTATCCATATCTCAAGTGTCCGATCACAAAGACTCAAGAGGAAAGCACCGCTCACGACGTGATGCGAACGAGCATGTAAGTCGCACGGGTCCAGGCCGGATGTGGCAAAGTCGCGCTTTGGACGCAAATAAACAGAGGCCAGGTCGCAAAAGGTGAACGGTACGAAACACTCAAACGATGTACGTTTCTGAGTATTTTTGCGAAAATGGGGTAGTAAAGTTTTCGTGAAAGATTCTTCACAGCTGACCTTTCCACTGCACATCAAGTACACATCCCTAAATTAGATGTGCTCCCACTGTTTTGCCTTCGCAAGCTAGTACTAATGCATGCTTCGAGGGCGGTTAGGTAAGAGGACAGGACTGCGAAACCGCAGCGAAGACTAGAGGCTGTGAACCCGATCAGTAGCTTAGTGAAAAAGGAATACTGTGTGCTAAGTCAGAAAACTAAGGAAGCAACCCAAGCCCAAAAGTAAAGAAAGTAAGGGGGCAGCAGGTTTCAGTAAAGTGGAAGAAAGCCTCCTGACAGAAATAGAATCCCTCAAGGAGCAGGTTAGATGCCCAGACGCTGAAGTGCAACGCATAAGGCGGGACGCGGAGGTCATGGCAGAGAGAAGTATAAGACTGTTACCTCATAACCTTAGGGAAAACTCCGTAAACGATGGCAGAAACAGAAGGGCTGAAAACCGCCGGCATGTGACTGAGGTTCTTAGGGTGGCCGGACTACCGCCTATGACCCTAATAGTCAGGTTTCCGTGGGTTAATAAATACTAACCAACCAGTTTTCTAAAGTTTAGGTCGTGTCTGACTTGCCAACTTGACTTCCCTAACCTGATCACAATGTGGGCTGACTCTTAAGAGGAATTTGATCGTTATCCTTCTTCATATAACGAAAACATTTAATCGCGTGCCTCATGCTCAGCTGCTAACCGGGGTTAAATCTTACGGTATAATAGACTCATTCCTTTCTTGGTTGTCATCCTATCCTAGCATGAGACTGCAAGCAGTAAACATTGAATGTTACCTCTCATCAACCCAGCCAGTCACACAGCAGTGTTGTAAAGAGCAGTGTTATGCCCACTTTCATTCATCTACGTTAAAGATATATTAGAAGTAATACGCCATGGCACCGCCTTTCTATTCATCGGCCATATCAAAGTTGCGTGTCCCTTTGAACCTCATAACTTGACCTATACCCTCACTGAAATAGGTGACGACCCGAGCACTCTTGACATATAGTGCAACACTTGGAAAATGAGTTTATCCGCAGCTGAGAGTGCCATTCTCACGTGTAACAGTAAAATTCCTCCTTAATCTCTAGCCTTAAACGGCTCGTACATTCCGATTAATCCGCTGGTACGAGATCTCAGCCCACAGTATTCTCGCACTTTCAACGTTCAAAACAAATCGTCCACCAGACGGCTAAGGCTAAGAGAACGACAGCCCCCATCTACAGAACGCTTTGAGTGAGCGTCAGCCGGGTTCTGATTTTTAAATCCCACTCCAGACTTCAGTTCGAGCACTGCTTTCTGGTATACACTCAACCTCACTACCAGTTCAAGGTTATCGGGACGCAAAATCAGGTTGTCCCAGGTTCTTTTTGCTTTTTAGCTTTAAGATCAATGATTTAGCTGTTACCATTACTTACTGCTATTCAAACTGATTTATCGATCCGATAGTAGCAATAACTGCGGCACACCAACCTGTTGGCGTCAGTTATTATTGCGAATCAGTACAATAGAACTTTATAGAGATTCGTGGCTTCCAAGTAACTTAATCAATTGTTCAAAACCCTCCCTAAGTATTCTCTCTTTTTATCCGGCCTCTCAAAGGTAATTAGCCACTTTTTTCTCACCTTTTTGATACCCCGCAATTTACCATGGTCCGATAACTCGCCCATTGTGTCAGCTGTCACTAATTTTCTCCCCGCGATCTTGCGTCAGATTAACTACCAATCACTCCAACAGTTTAGCCTGCGTTCCATTGCTGCCCACCGGCCCAAATCCACAGCTAGCACTCGCCGTTGTAAGACCTCTAACCTCTGAAGCACGCTCAAAAGTTGTTCAGTATCCCTCGTTGACATACTTGGAGATGCTACCAAAGCAACTGCCGAAATAAGCCAAACCATGAATAGTTTTTCCCCTCGGCTTGGCGCCTATGCCATAATAGCATACCGGATCCGGAACCGGCACCGGACCGGTTCCGGTAATGTGCCGGTGATCTTCCGGAAACGCTACCGGTACCGTGCCGGTACCGGTACGGCAAACGGTGGGCAAGCAAAAAATCGACGTGCATACTCTCTCTCCACGTACCTCCAGATTCCAAATCCCAGTCGCAGTGAGGAACACCGACGGCTGGCCCTGATGTGATACGGAAGTGTCGTCAACAGGCAGTGCATAGTTAAAATCGAGTCTCATGCCCTAATAGCACACCGGATCCGGATCGGCACCGGACCGGTTCCGGTAATGTGCCGGTAGAATTCCGGTGACTTTCCGGTAATATGCCGGTGATCTTCCGGTAAACGGTGGGCAAGCGAAAAATCCACGTGCTCTGACCCATGATTCATCTCCACGTACCTCCACGTTCCAAATCCCATTCCTACGATAAAAACGTTTCGTTAGCCGCTATCCAAGGGTGACCACAATCACTGCCAGGAGACTACATTAGCTAAACGCATCTAATTCCCCGTTTTCCTAATAACGGTTTTATCGATGGTCCATGTACATTACCAACCTCTCATGTATTAGTGGTTCTTAAAGCACTCCATCGCGATCTGAAGCAAACTCATTTAAAAGCAATAATGAGTAGAAAACGCAGAAGCAATTGTAAGTGATGAATTTTTATAAAAATCGCTGTACAAGAGAAGGTTGAACACATTCTCCCAACTTCATGTTGTGTGCCAACGAGATCTGGAAGGGAAAATGCAGATGAAACAATGGTTTGGCGATGTGAACGATGGTATAATATATATATATATATATTTATGGGAAAATTCCCAATGAACACGCTTTGAGAACACAGCTTTGAGAAGAAGCTCGTTTTCAGTGATTCATGATCATGTCATTACATCGCAATATATTACCACAAGTCAAAAGTTTGAACCAATTAGATAAATTGGAAGTGATAAAATTAATAATGGAAGCGGTGGGGGAAGGGAAGAAAACAATTGTAATCCGGGCTTAAATCAAAACCGGATGTGTATTGTTTATCTCGTGTGTTTTCAGTTTTCATCCGGTCTTTGGCCTGTTGTAGGGTGGATGGAGAGCCAGGGGAGCTTAAGGGCACATACAAATTGTTTTTGAGCACATAGAGGGGGTTGTGGAGGTTGAAAAACAATTTTTATGTGCCCTCAAGCTTTCCTGGCCCTCCGTTTACCCTACAACAGGCCATATATATATATATATATATATAAACATAAACGAAAACTTCGCATACCTTGCAACGTAAACGAAGAACGTGACATTATTGAATTGTGGTACACAAATGAAGTGTAACTTTTTTGTGTATTTCACAGGGGAATTTAAGCTTACCTGGCAATCCGACGACCGAAACCTCGATCCCGAGCATCCGTAAACCACCTTTTCATGATGCGCTCGATATCCAAAGGTAGTACCTCTTGGAACCGAATAGTTGTTTTGACGGCTTCTGTGAAATTAATTTTGGCATTGATGAAACAGCTTTACTTATCACAGAGTAGGGAAATCGATAATTTCCGATTGGAATTTTTCCGGACGTTCCGGTCTAATTGCACCGGAGCGCCAGGTCTTCTCCAACTAACGAAGACAACATTCTTCGCACAGTTGATCCCAGATCGGTGCCAGCGTGGCGCTGCAGGGCGTTCACCTTAATTTGTAAGCCTAACAAAATATGCAACTCACTGTGCAGTCAAAATTTCTGTTGATTTCCAGGTCACTTTCCAACTTATTCAGTTGAGCTTCATCGTTAGCCTGGAATGGCTCGTAGGTGGAGGCCACCTCTCCCTCACTACGGCTGATAAGCTGATAAGTAGTCAACCTGAACCGCTTTTGGCTAAGGTACTGGCACAACGGCTTGAACAGTCTTGCCGATACTTCCTTTTTCGTCGTTGGAAGAAGTGTTTTTGTGGTTCACTTTACCTGGAGGCAAAAGAATCATTGGGTTCGGAGAGCGAGGTCCGGGTCCGCGAGTTGAGCTGGCTGATTTTGCTGATAAAGCTCTCTATTTATTTTCGAATTCGTTACGGGTACCGGTGCAAATACATCTAGTCTCGCTCCTTTCTGTGGTATGCAAAAAATGGCTAGTTCTGACGTCAACAGTTGAGGGATTACTGATTTTACTTCAGGTATTGGACTGTTTTCCCGATCGGGTTGCCACCGCTGTCTTGCTACAACATATGTGAGGCATCGGTTAGTGTGAGGTATTTTAAAAACCCGCGTCAATTTTTCAGCAAACCCATGCGGTCTAATTACCTGTACATATATTCCGTTGACGGTTTGCACGATGATCTTGTAAAACTTCCTGTTAGTAGCATTGTGCATAAGTGCTTTCCCATTACCGTTGGCATTTTTCGTGTAATCGTACCCATATTATACACTTTTAACTATTGATACTTCACTTTTTGATACGTCTGGTACTTGAAATTTATAATGAATAATAACTTCGCGTAATGCCAACTGCTAACTTTTTAGGTGTACTTAGTATTTGTTTTCGTATGTGATAAATCTGTGGCCATCGTCCACAGTAACTCGCTGGTTGATGATTGAAGCGTACGTTGGCCCAAGTCGTCAACCTTCCAGGTATATCAGAGATTGCTGTTGGAAGGTTCGAAATTGGAGGATAGTGTCCCAGATTACGAATTCCATGAGGTATATCACTCAGGTAAATTCAGAGTATACTCTTATGCTGTCAGATAACCTGAAACATGCAACGGATTTCGAAAGGAAGTTTATCGGTGAAACCGGCAGGTCAGCGTCGTCGGATGACACATTACCGGTGACGCCCTTTGCCGAGCGCTATTCCGTTCGCCGCAGGTGAGATATCACTTTATTCCTTATTCTTCAAGGGTACCCATTGCTTTCACATCAGATGAGAGTTCTGAGGAACTCCCTATATCTCAGCGAATTCGAACGAACTCCCCTGTACAGTGGACAGTGTCTCCAGGACCAGTATTGGACTTAGCCCACCCCTCACCTAGGTAAAGTAAATGCAGCTTTCCTCATCACGCCTCTACGTAGTCCACCAAAATTGACAGATGAGGGGAACCGCGGAAGTATGGAGAGAGCAGCTGCATTGAACACTCCGAGGTTAGTGGTTTTATAGATCAAGCAATAAGAACATTTTGTATAGCTCGTCCCCCCCAGTAACCACCAGTCAGTCGGCCGGTCAAATGCAGGATTTCTTGCAACGATGGCAAGGTGATTGATCTATCAACCCCACTTATGATATTCAGACTATATGGAACGTATTTTCTCCTTCTTAAATGGTCTTTGGATAGACCATTCTTTGCTAACGGGGAAAATTGACGGTTTTATCAGCCGTAGTGAGGGAGAGGTGGCCTCCACCTACGAGCCATTCCAGGCTAACGATGAAGCTCAACTGAATAAGTTGGAAAGTGACCTGGAAATCAACAGAAATTTTGACTGCACAGTGAGTTGCATATTTTGTTAGGCTTACAAATTAAGGTGAACGCCCTGCAGCGCCACGCTGGCACCGATCTGGGATCAACTGTGCGAAGAATGTTGTCTTCGTTAGTTGGAGAAGACCTGGCGCTCCGGTGCAATTAGACCGGAACGTCCGGAAAAATTCCAATCGGAAATTATCGATTTCCCTACTCTGTGATAAGTAAAGCTGTTTCATCAATGCCAAAATTAGTTTCACAGAAGCCGTCAAAACAACTATTCGGTTCCAAGAGGTACTACCTTTGGATATCGAGCGCATCATGAAAAGGTGGTTTACGGATGCTCGGGATCGAGGTTTCGGTCGTCGGATTGCCAGGTAAGCTTAAATTCCCCTGTGAAATACACAAAAAAGTTACACTTCATTTGTGTACCACAATTCAATAATGTCACGTTCTTCGTTTACGTTGCAAGGTATGCGAAGTTTTCGTTTATGTTTATATATATATGTATATATGGCCTGTTGTAGGGTAAACGGAGGGCCAGGGAAGCTTGAGGGCACATAAAAATTGTTTTTCAACCTCCACAACCCCCTCTATGTGCTCAAAAACAATTTGTATGTGCCCTTAAGCTCCCCTGGCTCTCCATCCACCCTACAACAGGCCAAAGACCGGATGAAAACTGAAAACACACGAGATAAACAATACACATCCGGTTTTGATTTAAGCCCGGATTACAATTGTTTTCTTCCCTTCCCCCACCGCTTCCATTATTAATTTTATCACTTCCAATTTATCTAATTGGTTCAAACTTTTGACTTGTGGTAATATATTGCGATGTAATGACATGATCATGAATCACTGAAAACGAGCTTCTTCTCAAAGCTGTGTTCTCAAAGCGTGTTCATTGGGAATTTTCCCATAAATATATATATATATATTATACCATCGTTCACATCGCCAAACCATTGTTTCATCTGCATTTTCCCTTCCAGATCTCGTTGGCACACAACATGAAGTTGGGAGAATGTGTTCAACCTTCTCTTGTACAGCGATTTTTATAAAAATTCATCACTTACAATTGCTTCTGCGTTTTCTACTCATTATTGCTTTTAAATGAGTTTGCTTCAGATCGCGATGGAGTGCTTTAAGAACCACTAATACATGAGAGGTTGGTAATGTACATGGACCATCGATAAAACCGTTATTAGGAAAACGGGGAATTAGATGCGTTTAGCTAATGTAGTCTCCTGGCAGTGATTGTGGTCACCCTTGGATAGCGGCTAACGAAACGTTTTTATCGTAGGAATGGGATTTGGAACGTGGAGGTACGTGGAGATGAATCATGGGTCAGAGCACGTGGATTTTTCGCTTGCCCACCGTTTACCGGAAGATCACCGGCATATTACCGGAAAGTCACCGGAATTCTACCGGCACATTACCGGAACCGGTCCGGTGCCGATCCGGATCCGGTGTGCTATTAGGGCATGAGACTCGATTTTAACTATGCACTGCCTGTTGACGACACTTCCGTATCACATCAGGGCCAGCCGTCGGTGTTCCTCACTGCGACTGGGATTTGGAATCTGGAGGTACGTGGAGAGAGAGTATGCACGTCGATTTTTTGCTTGCCCACCGTTTGCCGTACCGGTACCGGCACGGTACCGGTAGCGTTTCCGGAAGATCACCGGCACATTACCGGAACCGGTCCGGTGCCGGTTCCGGATCCGGTATGCTATTATGGCATAGGCGCCAAGCCGAGGGGAAAAACTATTCATGGTTTGGCTTATTTCGGCAGTTGCTTTGGTAGCATCTCCAAGTATGTCAACGAGGGATACTGAACAACTTTTGAGCGTGCTTCAGAGGTTAGAGGTCTTACAACGGCGAGTGCTAGCTGTGGATTTGGGCCGGTGGGCAGCAATGGAACGCAGGCTAAACTGTTGGAGTGATTGGTAGTTAATCTGACGCAAGATCGCGGGGAGAAAATTAGTGACAGCTGACACAATGGGCGAGTTATCGGACCATGGTAAATTGCGGGGTATCAAAAAGGTGAGAAAAAAGTGGCTAATTACCTTTGAGAGGCCGGATAAAAAGAGAGAATACTTAGGGAGGGTTTTGAACAATTGATTAAGTTACTTGGAAGCCACGAATCTCTATAAAGTTCTATTGTACTGATTCGCAATAATAACTGACGCCAACAGGTTGGTGTGCCGCAGTTATTGCTACTATCGGATCGATAAATCAGTTTGAATAGCAGTAAGTAATGGTAACAGCTAAATCATTGATCTTAAAGCTAAAAAGCAAAAAGAACCTGGGACAACCTGATTTTGCGTCCCGATAACCTTGAACTGGTAGTGAGGTTGAGTGTATACCAGAAAGCAGTGCTCGAACTGAAGTCTGGAGTGGGATTTAAAAATCAGAACCCGGCTGACGCTCACTCAAAGCGTTCTGTAGATGGGGGCTGTCGTTCTCTTAGCCTTAGCCGTCTGGTGGACGATTTGTTTTGAACGTTGAAAGTGCGAGAATACTGTGGGCTGAGATCTCGTACCAGCGGATTAATCGGAATGTACGAGCCGTTTAAGGCTAGAGATTAAGGAGGAATTTTACTGTTACACGTGAGAATGGCACTCTCAGCTGCGGATAAACTCATTTTCCAAGTGTTGCACTATATGTCAAGAGTGCTCGGGTCGTCACCTATTTCAGTGAGGGTATAGGTCAAGTTATGAGGTTCAAAGGGACACGCAACTTTGATATGGCCGATGAATAGAAAGGCGGTGCCATGGCGTATTACTTCTAATATATCTTTAACGTAGATGAATGAAAGTGGGCATAACACTGCTCTTTACAACACTGCTGTGTGACTGGCTGGGTTGATGAGAGGTAACATTCAATGTTTACTGCTTGCAGTCTCATGCTAGGATAGGATGACAACCAAGAAAGGAATGAGTCTATTATACCGTAAGATTTAACCCCGGTTAGCAGCTGAGCATGAGGCACGCGAATAAATGTTTTCGTTATATGAAGAAGGATAACGATCAAATTCCTCTTAAGAGTCAGCCCACATTGTGATCAGGTTAGGGAAGTCAAGTTGGCAAGTCAGACACGACCTAAACTTTAGAAAACTGGTTGGTTAGTATTTATTAACCCACGGAAACCTGACTATTAGGGTCATAGGCGGTAGTCCGGCCACCCTAAGAACCTCAGTCACATGCCGGCGGTTTTCAGCCCTTCTGTTTCTGCCATCGTTTACGGAGTTTTCCCTAAGGTTATGAGGTAACAGTCTTATACTTCTCTCTGCCATGACCTCCGCGTCCCGCCTTATGCGTTGCACTTCAGCGTCTGGGCATCTAACCTGCTCCTTGAGGGATTCTATTTCTGTCAGGAGGCTTTCTTCCACTTTACTGAAACCTGCTGCCCCCTTACTTTCTTTACTTTTGGGCTTGGGTTGCTTCCTTAGTTTTCTGACTTAGCACACAGTATTCCTTTTTCACTAAGCTACTGATCGGGTTCACAGCCTCTAGTCTTCGCTGCGGTTTCGCAGTCCTGTCCTCTTACCTAACCGCCCTCGAAGCATGCATTAGTACTAGCTTGCGAAGGCAAAACAGTGGGAGCACATCTAATTTAGGGATGTGTACTTGATGTGCAGTGGAAAGGTCAGCTGTGAAGAATCTTTCACGAAAACTTTACTACCCCATTTTCGCAAAAATACTCAGAAACGTACATCGTTTGAGTGTTTCGTACCGTTCACCTTTTGCGACCTGGCCTCTGTTTATTTGCGTCCAAAGCGCGACTTTGCCACATCCGGCCTGGACCCGTGCGACTTACATGCTCGTTCGCATCACGTCGTGAGCGGTGCTTTCCTCTTGAGTCTTTGTGATCGGACACTTGAGATATGGATACTTTCCGCGATGTTGTTTGCTCTGTAATCCAGTACCGTAAAAACTGCAAATAGAACTTGTTTTGATCTCGGGATTCATGAGAATTGACCACACGTTGCTCAAAATCATGTTATACGGATAATAACAGCAACCTTCGGTTACCTTTACTCCAGCATACAATCCCTGATGGGGAGCTAGGCTCTGTCCTCCTCTCTTCGTCCCTGACACAGGAATAACGCATGACTGGTTATCTACTGTCCGCCGGGCTGCAATATACGTGACACCGACGCAGCCATCGATGTTTTCTATCATCTGGTTTACGTCCAGTGCTCTGCTGAGTTCATGGTTGGGCGCTTTAACCTCGCTGACCTACTTTGGACAACCCTAAAATCCTTCTAAAATTATGGAACCTTGTCTCAAGTATCCACGCGGTGAGTGGACACAATGCGAAATCACCCGCCTGAAGGAACAACATTTTAGGCCTTGTCTTCGCCTTAGTCTCCAGAATGTGGAAACAAATGTTATTAACCCATAACCTGGCTGTTGTTACAAGTTCCTGGTATGGGAATCTCTGTACAACTACAGTACCACGGGTGCCCAAACAATCGGAAAACTATACTGCGGAACGGTACCTGGGATAACTTCTTCGCACCATCTAATCCTCTGTTGCCTTCGGATGCAATGTACATCTACCTATTCTCATTTCATAAAGTCTGTCGTACTGGGTGGTCAAAGCCGGTATCAGAAAGACCAGTCGGCAACGGGAAGTTTAAGTCGAATTTGCAAAGCTAAAAAGAACGAACCAATGGCCTATCCACTCTCCTCTGTCTCAGCCACCTTTCACTTCGGCCACTAAGCAAGAATGAGAACCAGCTGAAAAACAATAACCAAGAGCTCTCAATCAGCCAGGTGGAATAAGTCATCTGTCTGACCCAATTACACCTCAAAACGCCCCCTCTGCAACCAAAACTTCCCATTTGATCCTACTAGAGAATACTTGTGTTGGTCTGCCGCCGTCGGTCACTGGTGTATTCGTCACCTCACTTCTGCCCTCGTACCGGCCTATTGTATTTCATTTCGAGGTCCCACCCGACCGGCCACTGGCACCTTTCCGGCTATATTGTTTTTGGCTGATGGAGTAGGAATGTTGATAAGTACCTTTCAGCCCCAGGCTTGCCCCGGACCGGGCCTTATCTGTCTGGCTCGGTTTCTTCTTGGCAGTCCGGATGCTGAGATTCATCAGCTAAGCCCGTTTCACCTCTCGACGACTCAAAGCATTTTCCAATCTCAGCCAAAAACATCCTTTACAATTCCTCTCCAAAAAAGAACTCTTGCGCGGCCCTACTAACTGCTGCCTCACTATATCCGGGATAATGAAGCTAGTAGCGGAAGGTAAAATTGCCTTTTCCCCTTCCGTTTGAGGGCTAAAAATAAAGATCAATATGTAATAGATTTCGGATCAAATGGAACGCACATGCACGGAGAGTCCATTTTTAGAATCGTAAGGCTATTCTTCCAAAGTTATTTCGTCGGTTAACGCGGCTAACCTTCAGAAGGAGGACACAGCCCCAAGTATGGACTTTCGGTATGATTAGTATGGGATTGCATCTGAGTGACAGCGGAAAATTTCCCCCAAGGCCCACATCTGACTTCAAGGCTGTTGCCGCTCATCAGGTGTGTGTACCCGGTACTCTTCCACCCAATCATCCGTATACTTGCGCACTTCACAGTAAGCTTGCAGCTGCAGTCTCATCTGAATCGTATGGAGCTTGCATGGATAGGAGAGATTATTTTCGGAATCACGCGGTTATTCGTCCAAAGTTATATGGCAGAATCACCATGCGATTCGAAGAATAGACACCCCGTCCGTGCACTCTCCGTACGATTCAAATGATACTGCAGCGGCATACGTACCGTGAAGCGCTCAAGTATAAAGATGACTGGGCGGGAGAGTGCCGGACACAAAAATGATGAGCGACACCAATTGCGAAACCAGTCATGGAAGCAGCAAATGGTGCCTGCAGTTGGGTAAGCCTAGGGACGGGATTATAGTGGGCAGACAGTAATGCTTCCACCGAGTGAGAGACATGAAGGTTTTTGTTGCGGAGACAGTGCATTCGCCCCTATAATAAAGCGCTGATTACAATAGGGTTATTGTTTTCCCCAAAAACATTATATTTGTATATTTTTTTCTGGTTAACTATTTGTTTGGTAATTTAAATTTGTATCTCATCGCGTCACGATATATTGGCAACACCCATTTCGCCTCTCTCTGACTGTTTACTTGCCGTAGCTACCACCTATTTCGAAGGCCAATCGACTCCGACCTAACAGAACTTATATTAGCAGCCGAGTTGTGCACTCCCCGAGCCGCTAGATCTGGGTGCCAATGAGACAATCAACCCAGTCAGTCAACACGTCGACCTGTGTTCTTATTCAAGCGAGTGATTGGCCTAGATCTGACTATTCCGCTTCTATTTCAGATCATATTTGCGAATAAACGAAAGACGTTGTGTCGGTACGTGTCCAAGTGACTCCTGAGCGTCTATTATCCTGTTGATCCGTTTCAAGGTTGCGACCTTTGGGGATTTTTGTAGAAGACTCAACAGTTTCACTCGTAGCAGAATGGCTATAAGCAACTTAGAAACATCCACGACTAAAATATGGCGATGGAGTAAATAGTTATTAAAGGAGTGGAGCAGCTACAGATACAAGATGCCATTAAGTATATAAACATCAAAAACAAAGCGGATGTTGCAAAGGATGTGAAAAATAATTCAAAGCTGCTCGTTATTTGGACGCCTTAGGAAGCTCCACGGATACGATCCTCGTCCAACAACTGAAATGTGGAAAACTGAGGGCGTTGGTGAATTCTGTACTTATGCTATTTGTTCCGTTGAGTTGGCGGGAAGTGCGCGGCAAGAAGGGTCAACGACAGGAGCCGGAGAGCCAGTGCTCCAAGTCTCCAAAACCGTTTAAAAAGAAACGACGATGGAACAATTTGGGACCGCTCAAGGTTGACTCAAACAAATGAGCTTCAAGGGACCAGCCGATCAGGGGAGTTGAAGCTAACCCAAATTTTTAATCCGTCGAAGAGATTAGTCAATGCCCGATTGACGGGTCAATTACCTCGGTGAGTGGTTGATGAGCTTTACCCATATAACACAGGACTTCTAAAAATGACCTATTCATCCTGGATGGCGGTAAATACTTTGAAGTACAAGGGCACCTGACTGTAGGCCGCTTCATTTGACCACGGTGAATATTTTGAATTAAAACGTGGATCTAACTATAACTAGCGGAGGACCTGATGCAGGAATAGTATGAGCTCCTGATGGTCTGCTATGGTTCCGAAAGCAGAACTCGCTGTAACCCATTTCCCAGAAATTCTTCCCACTCACTCTCACTTGCCAGCCCTGTTTAGACTAGGCGACAAATTTCTGACGATCTTTGCGCGACGCAGCTGAAGTCAACCGCTACATGTGAACAAACGTTTGTACCCCGCTTGCGTGCCGCCACGTCGTTTTGATTTGTCGTTTGACGTAATGAAGCTCGTGTTTGGCCTTGACTTTTGCAGAACTTTGTTTCTCATCGGTTGTGGTTTTGTTCGTACAGTTGGTGTTTTTATATAATTGGCAGGTTTAAAATTTGCCGACTTACTACCGTAGGATCTCCTGACCAGCGTTGTTCCCAATTTGGAATCGGCATTTTGGTTACGCGTTAATAATAGTAGGAAATGTTTTACGCGAAAAACAGTAATCAGTCTTGGAAGCAAGGCCGACCCAAGGCTTTGCCTGCAGTTGCGTCGTTAATAAGTTTGGCTTTTCCAAATAGTCTCTAGGTCGCCAGCCAAGAATCTGATCACACTGAAGGCCTTGGTCAACTATTTGGGATTATTTAAGGTTTCGTCACTGAAATGTGCCATCTACCGTCTTCTGGGCACTAGTGTTCAGTTATTTTCCCCTCTAGACCATTGTGACAGCTTTGCGTGACCCTTCTGCCAAATGTGATAAACTCGTAGATTAAGAGACTAAAGAACAATCAGGGAAAAACACTACTAGTTCGATAATCCAAGTGGAAGTACTATCAACAGGAGCTTCTGGAGCTCCGTTTTTCTTTTATTAGCCGCTGGTTGCAACAAACCTTTTCAGCAGAACTCTATCATTGCCCTGTCTATTAGGCTGCCACCTTCGTTGTATCACTTGGATCTCATGCGGGGCCAGGTAAGTTGGGATCACAGAACCCGTGGATCAGTCAATAAGGTGCCAGATTTATGTGCGCGTGGGCCTCAGTATTCCACCGTGCTTGGACTGTAGAAGTATTTTTTTAGCATCTTCGGTTTATGTAATGCAGGAGTGATTTGTGGGTCTGAAGGATAGATTCATGATGGGTACTGTAGTTCACGGCACGAGGGCAGTAGCAAAAGAAAAGTAAGCTCGAGAGTCAATGAACTCTTTTGGCACGGAGCAAAACAGCGGTCGATACAGCTTGAAGTCGAAGGTGGCTTCAGTCACGGCAGTCCAGGGAGGTTTAAATACATCTTTTGGGTCATGGTTAAGTGAACTTTTCGATGGGAGGAATACGAGGCGTCTGTTGCACTCGATGGTTCCGCCTTAAGGCTGACAATGACACCTTGAAGGTAAAAGCTAAGGAAGTAAGATCATGTCTAGTCGGAAATGCTTTACAGTTGACGGATTCAGCTTCAGATTATAGAATCTGATCAGGTTCCAGAAGAAGCTGGGTCTGAAGGTTTGAACAGGCTGAAACCTGGATAAAAGCTCGAATACATACTGGGTTTAGGCGAAAGGGGCGAGGTCTGGCCCATAAAAGTGGCTGTGACAAAGACTGCTGCGTGCATATTGAGAAACAGGAGAAATGGATAAGTACATGGAGGAACTTTAGTTAGGCACTGGTCGAGAGGTGGAATTGGAAAATATAATAGAAATTGCACTGGATATTATTGATGACAGAAATAGATACAGTAGGCTTGCGACAAGGGCGAGGTACTTCTTTGGTCAAGCCTTGCCCAAGCTGGCCTTTAACCGCTTGGAAGTTGATCTGGATACTAACTTTTCCGGAAGTATGTTCCATGCAACAACTAATCTAAAGAAAATAAGTCAACCCGGATATTTCGCAGTCCTTCAACTTCCGGGTGTGTCACCCCAAGGCCGATCTCATCGAAGAGAGGAGCGTTAGTCAGTACCATCATTTGTGGTTAATTTACTCCAGTTAAGTCTCCTCTCATCCTTTTCCTATCTAGGGAGAAAAGTCTGAAATTTTCCAATCTTTATGTATACGGTAGGTTCCGGAAAATTCGGATGGTCTTCGCGAACCTTCGTCGGAGGACGTTTGGAACCTGCCGACCCCCAGCTAACGAGAATGCCCACGACCGCACGAAATATTCCCGGTGAAACCGAACAATGGCTGCGTACAACGGGATTATTAACAGGCGAATTGTGGAAGCAACAGTTCCTTCGAGTTGATAGTGAGCCCTATGGGCCCTGCTCAGTGCAGGGGCGCATTGAACTGGCGGCTTGAGGGACTCATGGATATGTGCCCCTAACTCTTTCAAGGTAGATGTTCGTGCCATCTAGTAGGAGCCACTTAAATTCAGATATAGCTAGGCTGGAAAACCAATGGACAGCATCCGCCTACAGTTGATATTTTTGTGCAGTGGGCCTAGGTTACTGACCAAACTTGGAGGGTGCCTAGGTTGGACGGTGCTTGTACATTATTTGGGTTTCATCTGCACCAGGTCATTTGTGAAAATGAGGGACAGCAACCGCCCAGAGACAGACACCTATGGGACCCCTTAACAAGCTTTCCAAAAAGTATGAGGTGAGGCAGTCTGCCCCGAGGTGCGATTTCCGGTTTCCAAGGTGGGCCAACAGCCATGCCGGCACTATGGACGCTGTTTGTAAACCTGCCAACTCAAAGATGAGAAGACGATGGTCTGTGGAGTCAAGCGCCCCCTCAAATTCCGGATGACACACATCGACCCGGTCACCCGATGTAAGCTACAAGAATCGCAATTCGAGCTGCGCTTGACTAATTCAAACAAATCTCAAGTCCAGAATAAGACTGATTCGTAGTTTCTACGGTACCAATTTGCAAATCACAAAACGTTCAAATGAATGCAGACCTGAAGTATGCGGCCAAATAGACTTAACGGTAAAACCTGAAGGTTCAACTTCCAAAGGTCCAAGCACAACAGTCGGCAGCTGTTCAAGGCCAAATTCAAATGTCACACAAACAAGCAGGCTTGGAAGGGTGTTGATTATAGACGAGCTAAGCAAAGTAATGTCAACTACAGTCACACTCACAAGGCATGTAGAACGTTTGGGAGGATTTTCAGTAAATATCCTCCACACAGCCGGCCAAAATCCTTCAGCGAATATCGCTGTATGAGGATCAGGGTAAAGTCATGGTTCTCACTCCACGCGCCCAAAGCTTACAATCGGTTCTTGCGGTTACTAACTTCCCGCTTTGTCTGCCTGCAATATGGGTCGCCATGGTAGTTATATTTTCCTTCATTCGTGGTCAGTAAACCCCGAATTTTACTGCACGGTCTGAGATTGACGTACACACCAGAAAACCGATGCACACACTCAGAAGCACGAACAGAAGGTAGACGTCCAAGAATGAAACATTTTGCCGGGCGAGTTTAAGTTACGTATCCGAAACAGAAACCTCTTTTCCAAGAGGGTTAAAGTAGTACTGTCTACAAAATTTCCCCGGGAAGCTGTACATCGATGCCACTTTTAATCAGCTACGAGATCTCGCGAAAAATCGGAGTGCCAAAAACTGAGGAATGGTAAAAATGTCACCTTACCGAACTTCCCCATGGAAAAGGAAATCGGTTTTCTATTATGAATCAGCTTCAAAAACCAGCGTAGGATGGACAATAACAAAATACACGTGAACACCGAAACAGATCAAACACTAACACAAATCGCAATGTTTCAGAGTTCCTTTATATCAAGAGTGTGAGAACAATGCTCTTTAGACTGTGAATAAGTTCTCCCCCTTTAGTCAGGAATAATTTCACAATGCGATTTGAGTTAATAAGCCTCATTCGGACCGTCGGAGTGAATTTTTAATTGATTTTTCATTTCTGCTACGGTGCAAATTGTACTGAAAACCAAAACCCAACGTATTTTTGCCGTTGTTCATGAAAGCAGGTCATCTTGAAAGTGCAAGGGATAAAATAGGACAAAAAGCCGAATAACTCAGAGCCAGGTGGTCCGCAAAATGCCTCATCCTTTTGTACACGGCTCTGAGTTTGAATCATCAGCAAATCATTAGCATTTTTCCTACAAGCAAATGAAGTTCTGTTGTTTCGAACAAGTTCTCTGTTTCCTGTGATGCGGCACAATGGCACGATCTGTCCAATATGTAAAGGCCTAATCCAATGGCGGCGAAATTACTTTTCAACACAGTCACTACCTGAACACCTATTAGCGCTACAGTCATTTTGAGCCCGTTTACGGATAATAACTTTAGCTCAGTAAGTGTCGATTTGGCGAGGTGTAATTTGCCGTGCCGCCTGCAATGCGGCTCCACCCGGGCACCTTGGGCTGCCCCTTGGTCGGCCAACTTCAAGTTGCGTAGCATGGTCAGCCGAAGCTCAAATTTAAACTGGATTTCCAGAAAACGTCTGTTTTTCTGATGAATCGTGAGCCTTAGGGCCATTTTTGGTCTCTAACCAAGTGATTCCACACACCCGGCCTGGGTAAAGTAGCCTCTTCCAGCCCATTGCAAAGCTGTACTTTTGCATTCATTACTGAGGGCACCGACTGATTGTCTTCTGAGTGAAATTCACTTTCATGAGATAGAATGCTTGATTTAAAATCCAAAAACTGCTAGTATTCTAGTTGGGCTCTTCTCTCTGCAACCGTTAAGCAATTTACTGGTCACGATTGGTAAACTTCGTTCGTCAGGGGTCCGAGAAGAGTCTAGCCTAGTGTCATTCTCGTAGAGAATTGTTCCTTTCAATTGTCTATATTTTGTTCAAGTACCCAATGAGCCTCTGGTACATTGTTCCCAATTAGTATATCAACGTAGGGGCTAGACACTCCCTCGAACACTATGTCTTTGAGGTAAGACCACCTCACGGCGGTTGACCCAATAGAGCGGGCTGACTTCATTGGTAGGCTGCTTGCTGCAGAGGCTTCCGGAGTGTCTAGTCTCCCCACCGGTTAACGAAGTTAGCTGCAGAGCCAACCTCGTAGCCTTGATAACACGATCTCCCAAAATCGTGCCAACCGTTAATAATAATAATAATGGTATATTTCTCGACCATGGTCGAGACGCATGCGCAAGCGCATGATCATGGTGTACAACGTTACTCAAAACAATGAACTATACACGAATTTCAAGAAAGCGAGTGGAGTCGTCAGAAGCAAAACAATATAGCTAGAGATAGTTTGAGTCGACTGAAATTTTAAAGGTTTGCGCGGCAAATACGGTTTGGTTTCGGATTCGACTGGTTGGTGGTGGTCCGTGAAAATACAAAATATATCGTGAAAATATAGCGCTAGGAATGCGTTACAAGTCATAATAATGCAAGATGTGGGTAACTGAGGCCTATTGCTGGTTCTATGCACGGAGTAAGTTATGGACATGGAGAGGTTAAAGAAATGAATGGGAGTACAACCGTGAACTTTGGTGAATATGAAGAGAGCGGCTCTCCATGGAGATGAAGTTGGCCCGGAATGATGGATATTCCCGATTCTAATAGAGGGAGTTCATCATGAAACGAGGGGACATGAGGAGACTTTGTGGAAATGGACAGGCAACGTTGATGAATGTGGAGGAAACAGCAATCCATATATAAGGTGAGTTTAGGTTCGGGATCAATAACCCTTATCATTCAGAAAAAAAGGCAGCGCATTTTGAAGGCCTTTAACTGGTGAAGAGTCAATTACAAGCTGGATAACGATCGAAAGAAAAATGAAATCTTGGAAGAGAAAACGGAGCGAAAAATCTCCTTGTAGGCTTGCGCCTTATTGTTCTGTTATGCTGACAAATATATTGACTTATTGATTCTCAGTGATCTTCGGCATCATTGTTGGGAACCAAGGATGTGAGGGACAAGTGGACTCGCGTTCGGATAACGTATCGAATTTTAATGAGAAAAAATTCCTGTGTTGCGTATTCTGGCTCTGTTATTGGATTGTTTCACATGAGACCAAGGTGATGTGCTGCATCCCGTGGGTATGGTTCATCAGGCGGGGTAAGGGACGTGTCAATCAATCAATAGAAGGTTGCTTGCGAACTGTTATTTCTGAAGCCTCCAACAGTGACATCAGTAGTAGAGGTGTTGCGTTAGGAGACATCTATCAATCTGCTTGGAAGCATTTGGGGGTGTTTAGGTCGTGTGGCCCGATTGCAATCCCGTTTGGTATAAAAGATGCCATTAAGGTCTCTGTCGGTACAGGTCAAAGTGTGGACATTGGTCATCGAAAGTGGTGCCCGAGAGAGTGGGCGACGACAAACCTGAAATAAATGGTGTTAGCAGTCTGGACGTGGTTCCAGCTGTTAGTTATGATAATAAATAGCGACAATTAATAATGAACTGGCTGGGTTTATGTGGACTGTCAGTGCTACATTTCGTACTTTGATCTGGGTTTTAAATAGAGAGCTTAAGTAACGTAGGGTTGCAAGGGGTTGATAAGTACTACTACAGGCTAGCAAAAATAGCGTAAACCCGGTGGTATGCTGCGTCTGCATTTCAGAGATTTAACTTAATTGTGAGCAGGCTGCGGTAGTGATTGTAGTTGGCAGGAGGCAGTGGTTACTGTTAGGTAGGGTTGTAAACCTAAGCGTGGCTTGGATGCTAGGACATCGAGAAGACCGCTTTCTAAAATAGATGACGGAAGATAGAAGGGTATAGAAGGAAAAGGTGACCGGTTTCCACTATGTTCTTATCTCTTTTTTTCGGGCTTCATCGAGGTTGCCGTTATTCGTCAGGTACGTCGATACTCTGTCCAGGTCAATGGGTTGAAGGTCAGGGCTGTGGTAGCGATTGTATTAGACGTCGACGTGCATGCTAGGTGCGCTTATGGTGGGTATGGGGTGGTTGAAACTTAGAGCGGGGGGTGGGAAAGCGTATGTGGACAGTCCAGTGCGCTGTCACCCCAGTCAGTCTCGAGCGTGAAGACCAAAGCTTGTCGAGCGAACAAGGGCGATGTGGGGTTTCCCCTTTCGCAGGATCAGGTGTGAGCTGATGGGATACTTTCCCATAGATGAAGGTTGCCCAATTCCTTCACAGCCCGATGTCAGTGGTATTTGGAGATCGAATCGATCCCACGAGGTCTTTTTCGTTTCCACTGTTCCCTTTTTTCAGTTTTATTATTATTTTTTTTTTTTTGTTTCCTAACAGAGGGGTGGTTGATCCCATATAGGAACTTTCCATAGCCCCTCCGCCCGACCGTAATTTTATGCGTATTTGTCTTTTTTCGCAACTGCTGGGTGTGGTCTGTTTTCCCCACGTTCCAACGACGCAATGGTATGGGTGCCGTTGACATCAGGGGTTTCGCTAGCATGGGCTGGGAAAATGCAGGATGGGATTATGCAACACACGGAGTAGGACAACGAACGTTGTAAAGCACAAGCTAGCATACGTGTGTCAGTCTCGTACAGCGCCAGGCCATGCCTAAGACAATCAGAGTCCATTCCGGGCTAGCTGGTGCAGATGAGTTTAGCTCTGCTGATGGGAAATGGTGTGGTGCATAAGAGAGAATATGATAGTAGTTGGTGGATGGTAGATACAGAGGTGAGACGAGAGGAAAAGCCACCAAGTAAGTACTAGCAGGTGGGCTTCTGGGATAATAGATCCTGGAATGAGGTGATTAAGAAAGGCGAATTGAGGCCGGGCATAAAACCCAGGTGAGTGGTGGTAGCCAAGATGAACGGGAGAGGAGTGAAAGGATCGAGTAAAGTGGTAGACGGCGGAACTCAGTGTCCTAGGGTCCGAAGCCACGTACTTATTTGCTGTGGAGACATCTAAGACTAAGAAACTTAGACTGGTCGGCAATAGAACAGGAACATTGTCTAAAATTAGGAGAACCGGCAAGCATTAAACTAGGTATAGTTATAAAAATCAGCAAACTGTGGCTACAGTAGTATAGATTGTAAGCAATATAACGTAAAAGAGAATAGTTGCCCTGGCGTTTGTCATCGGGTGAGAAATGAAAGTTCTAGTGCAGTAATCCTAGTAATCAAATCAGAGAAGTATGCTCACCGATTAGCTCAAAGCGTTCTATAAGCTTGCTTATAATCAGCGAGGTATTCGACCTCGTGTCCGAGGACGCCATGACCCACCTCAACTCTTCGGGAGTCACAAAGCTGGCAGGTACAGTGCCTAATCTCCCCGGTTAGCAATCACCATGTCCCGTTGAGCAGATAATCCTAGGTTCATCCGTATTAGTAGGCCTAGCTTCTTGAGGCACACCTAGTAGCGGATGGTGTTCATCCAAGGATTCGTTCTGGTCATACTTTACTATGAAGCAGCACTCTGAGACCCGGTGATAGTAGCCCAAACAAACGAAGCATGCGTAGATCCTTCTTCTTGCGGACCACCAATTAGGAAGGCCCATCCCATGAGAGATAGGACATTCTGACATCCGAAGCAGTGGGTTGCGTAGCCCGCACTGAAGTGACCTCTCTCTCCCTCGACTTTTAGTTTGCACATTAGCTAAAGACTGGTTCCGGTAGCAGTCGTTTTCTGCTGTTTGAGCCGATGTTGATGTTGGGTGCTCAAGCCTGCAGCTCTCGTGTACAATTTGTACATATCGACCGTTTGCGATGGGGGTTGACGACCTACGTACTCCGTCAACTCATCGAACTTAGATTTTGGCACAGGCGTCTTTATACTCCCAGCTTCCTCCGCCCATCGGCTCTGTAAATCGACAGGTAGACATCAGATAATGCGTCCCTGTGCGTTTAACACAGTCATATCAGACCGGCATTCCATGTTTTCCATTGCTGTACTGAAACTCTGCATTTTAATCACCAAATCTGACAATAATTCGGCTTTAGCCTCGGTCTCTTTTGCTTCCGTTAAAAAACCACCGATCAAGCCTCTAGCCACGTTGAATGGTTATCCAAACACGTCTTTGGGGATTCTGAGTGTCCTGATATACCCTGCTGCTGGGTCACGCATCAAACAGCTCTCGGTGACATCTCTGGATCTTCCAAGAGAGCAATGCAACAAAAAGAAGAGCCTTCCCAAGATCGGCACTTTTGCTCTCAAGGAAATTTTTGAATAGCTCCACTGGCCTAAAGTATTGCTCGAGGCGTCTACCGAAGGAGGCCGGCCCTAAACTCGGAAGGTCGAATGCTGGAACCCCGATGGTTCCAGGCAGTCTCAAGGGTATATTTTCTTTGAATGGGCTGCCTTTTGTGTGTCGATTTCGTGAAGTGCGCGATTTTTCCATTGGCTCACTGAGATGAGCTCTTTGATTCAAGAGCTCCCTTTTTTCTAGCCAAAAGCGAATGAGTCTATAGTCCTATCACCCCCGTTCTATAAACATGGACACACTCAAACTCATCGTGGCTAGAAACTTACAACTTGGCACCGACAGAACTGGTGAACTTGGCTCTATCTGGGGAGTCTTCAACATTCAAAACATTCCTTTAGGCTTGTTGAGTTAACTCCCGTCTTTCAAAATGTCCCAATTTTCTTGTGTGGGCCTTTCAGTTCCATGATAAAGTGATAATGGTTTATTCCAAAAAATGCCGAGACATGCAGCAACTTATAACCAAGTGACACAGGTGATGGCGAACTGAGAGATTTAAAGAAACTGTTACAAACATGCGGTAACTAGAATGGAGGGAAAGATCAAATTGTCAAAGATGATAGGAACGAATGGCCGAATTTAAACTGATGGTTAGACGTTCGAGTCAGCTAGTGACATGTGATTTCCCTTAGAAGCTTTGAGTATATGCTTAAAGTTTATCGAGTATGACCATGGTATCTGGGAGGCGTAATATAATCGAAAGGTATTTTGATTATGTCGGGTTCTTTCAAGGAAGATGAAACTGCCACAAACAGGCCGTCATGGGGGCCCAAAAATGATATGGGATTGGTGGACAACTCAATAATGGACAGGAATCAAGTATCAGAAATAGAAAGTAATCGGACGATGAGACAGTACAACAGTGAGGTTAAATATCAACCCACTGACGGCAGTATTTAGGTAGAAGATGGTCAGCACTTCCCGTGGGGAAAAGTGAAAAGTGGTGACGAGGGGAATGACCGAAATAAGACAGGCACTCCACCTGCTGGTAGATCACTTTATTATAGGACTGGCATGAGAAATCAACATGTAGGCAGGAATGCAATGACAAATGGGTCATGGTCATGTGGCCAGGGCGATTATGAAGGCTAGTAGAGTGCATTAGCCATATACATATATATATATATATATATATATATATATATATATATATATATATAAAGCTCATAGACAGTAGGTGTGTATCTGGTTTTGACCGTTTCGGCAGGTTGGCCATACTATAACTACTGGTAACAAATTCACATGGTACTGGTCTATGGCAAAGAACGGAGATAGGATCCTCGAAGTAGAAAAAGTGTAAAACGGCCGTGTCAACGAAGCAGCAATGACTTCTGTATATACGGTTTGATAGAACCAAGTGCGTATCAGACGAATAACACATCTGTAGATGGGGACAGCCTACAGCTGTAATGGAGAGCAGAATTGCCGGAAGGCAAACTAGTCGGCAGCTACCACGGTATAATGGGTAAACCATGACATACCAACTTGGATATTATGGAGTGGGTGACGAATCAATTTGAGATGCGAAACTACAGCGATTACAGAGTTGACGATATGGTTAGTGACGAAGTAAATGAAAGGTTAGTAAATACCTTTCGATGTTCATTTTATGGGGGGAAAATGCAAGGGCGACAGACAGACAGGATGCAGTACCAAACAATCTGAACGTTGGAGCGTCGGATACAGAATAAGGCAAATCATTCAACGAAGAAAGCGGCAGAGTTGGCGATTAGAGGCTTTCAGAATTAGTTGTGTATCAGACAAGTAACACGCCTGGAGATGAAGAGGGGCTGCCAGACTGATGGTGAAGAAGGGATTCCCGGAGTAAAACTGACCACTTTACGATGGTTGGATGATGAAATGCCACGCGAAGAAGATAGGTGGGATGCAGAGCTGCAGGGATTACAGAGTCGGATAGAATTGGTGCATGATGGTGGAAAAAATGGAACGTAAGGGTACGTATTTAGTGAATATCATCACGGGTATTACACGATAGTGACAAAGGGGTGAAGTTGTAGGATGGATGCACATGAGAAGTGCAGATGTGGGGAGCGTGTGACGCTTTTCAAGATCAGGATGAAGCCATGGAAGGGCACCGTGATGAGGAACAGGCGGATGCCAAACGTTGCGGACCATCATCAGTTATATAAATGAGTGTTGAAGGATAACAGAGAGATAATTCGACGGGATAGGTTATTGAAGATATTCGAGAGCGGCAAATGAAAGTGTTTTTTTCCGGTCTCGCAGCGAAGTACCAACGAGGTCTCTCTATCGGATGAGTAGGGGAGGAGCAATTTGGCTCCGATGGTAAAGACGGTTGTACCCACCGCCAAGTTTAGTTTGGCGGAAGGAACTGGGTGCGCTAGGAGCGTGATCGGAGCTAATATCGCTGTGATTCCCACGAACGCTACTCGTGCAGCATCCGTGAGCGACAACTTACGTGGACTGCCACGAAGTGGGTCAGTTATTGGAAGCAAACATTCAGCAGCACGAGGTATCAAACGACCGTAAAAGTTAACTAACTCCAAAAATGCCTTGACCTCCTTGGCTGAGGACGGTACGGAGTAATCTAGGATGGCGCGCACTCTATCCTCACATGGCTTAATACCCTCTCGAGTGATTTTGTGACCGAGGAGCACAAGTTCCGGTTCGCCAAGCTCACACTTATCGGGGTTGTATCTTATTCGGTTTTCGGACAAAAGTTAAAATAGTAGAGTCAAGTGTCGGAAACGTTCATCAGCTCTCGACGGGGCCATTAGCAAGTCATCAAAGTGATTGTTTACAGATTTCAAGTATCGTGTAATGCTATCGATAAACCTTTGGAACATCTGAGCAGCATTCCACAAACCAAAAGGCATACGTAGGAACTCAAACAAACCAAAAGGAGTCGTGACAGTGGTTTTTTCGACGTATTCAGCGGCGACCGGGATTTAGTGATAAGCTCGTACCGAATCGACCTCAGAAAATACAGTCGTGCCGCGAAGTGATGCCTTGAAGTCGTGTATTTGGGGTGTCGGATAGCTATCGTAACGGGTGACCGAGTTTAGTGCGCGATAGTCGCTACATGGTCGCCAGATAATGCCATCCTTCCTAGGAAACATGAGTAGAGTTGAGGCCCATGGCCTAAGAAGAACGAACAATACGTTTAGAGGATAGTGTCAAACTCACGTTTGGCGAGGCCCTGTTTGTCCGGAGCCAGTCAGCCAGGTCGTGCAGTGACTGGTGATCTGTTAGTGAAAATGTGGTGTGCCACACGATCGCTCAGAGCATTTATCTATCCAAGAGGTTTAGGCAAAATTGTGAGTTTAAAAAATAAAGACCGAAACTCACGGGGAATGTTGTAAAACAAACTTGTGACCCGGTGTGCATTTTTTCTAGCCGCACGACCCACAAATGTAGTGCCCAAAGAAGGATAGATAAGCTGCGGCCTACGTGAATCCACAGGCACTCCACACTGCTACAGAAAAATCGACTCTCAGTATGCCTATGGGAAAGTCCGCGAGAATGTACGTCCGCAGGCACCGTTGTAGTGGTCCCAGGTTGACGGCAAGCTGTCTTTTGCCGTATGTAGGAGAGGCTCAGTCATTTGCGGTGGACAGCCGAAGCGAGGAAACACATGGCCTGTCTTTATCAACCGGACAGACAGAAACTTGGGCCTCGGTATCAACTGGGAACTCAGCGTGAGTGCACGAATGGTGCACGTAAAATAAAAGGCCAGCGTGCGACTGATTCTCGGCGGGTATGACCGCTTTCACTGGCCGGCAGTGGGGCTCCCCACCGCGTATGAACACGGATGCCTGCACCTTCAAGCGGCCGGCAAGCAAATGCTGTGGATCCAACAAAATCCGCTGTTAGGGGGGTCTGGTTTGGTAAAGGCAGGTGAGGCGGATTCACGGCGGACGTGAGCAGTGGAGGGAGCCCGTCCGTGCCGTTGCTCACGTGGGCTACTGGGAGGGTTTTGTATATTAATTCCATCTTCAAGATACAATCGACGCTGGATGGATCAGGATTGCCAGGACCCCTCCGAAGATTCATCCAGATCAACACCCCGACGATTGTGTGTTATCGTGGCAATGAGGGGTGTAGCCTCTTTAATGACAGAGGCGACAATCTCGTAAGCCACGGTGGCTTCTCGCTGCAAAGATGAATCCTCGAGGACAGCAGTTACGGGGATCTGAATAAGGAAAGGTAGAGACCACCACACTCACTTAACGATCTCCCAGGCCCTATCGGCTGGAATAGCCAGGGACCGGAGCGAATCTGAGTGGAGCCTGGGTTTGGTATAGCCTATGGGGTGCTGCGCAAGCAGCTGACAAAGGCTTTTCTCCCAAAAGGGTAGGAAATCCTGGAGTATAGTCTCCTTGAGCCCATCGAATGGCTGCTCTTGGAGAAATTTAAAACCAAGTCCCTCAATGAAACGATAGAGTCGCCCGGGACCGCTTCTCAAGCATGGACAAATCTTTGGCTTTGGCTGATAATCTTGCTTGCCTCAGATTACTGCACTAATTCTGAACACAAAACCTCAGGGTCGTGTGGGATTAGGGCCACGGGCAGGAAAGCAACCGCACATAAAGTGAGGTCTGTACCAAGCTGCATCCTATCTTAAGACTTGACTATGGTGTGACAATAAATCGTAAAACACATATCGTGCAGCAAAGAGAAGACGAGAAACAGCAAAAAATCAAAAGCTCAACGAACAGGCGAATAATACAGAAGGGTTCGGAAGAGCTTGGGCTCAAAAATATAGGAGATTTTCGAGCGCTGGTAATGAACGTGTCTTCATTTGGTCTCACGGCGAAATATCAAAGAAGTCCCCTCTATCGGGTGAATATAGGAGACGCAATTTGGTTGACAGATGCCCAGGTATATTCCATGTATTGCGGCACCGAAACGGTAACTATACGAGAAACACACCGAGCGAAATTGAGCGCAGCGGCTGAGCAGAAAGCGATCGGCGAGCGCGGACAGTCGGCGAAGAACCGAAAATGAAAGTGATTCAAAACAAAGTCGACGGAAACCCCGGAAAACTCAATCCAGCTAAATGTACGCAACCGAACAAAACAGAAGGGTCGACATCATAAGTCAGAAAGAATCGTAGAGATAATAGATCCCAAATGGTGTTCAGGAAACGATCATTACCCCAGAACGATTGAGGTCACTACAAAATCATATGGCTAGCGTTATTAGAAAATGGACAGAATCAACAACCGCGGAAATGACTGAACATATCTATTGTAGCCACGACTTTTCCACGGTGAATAGACATGGTTACGGATGGGACTGTCGATCAGTCAAGCGCGAAGCACAAGAAAAGCAGGTGAAAGGCAATAAGTAAAAAAGAACAAACTGTTGGCGTAGGTGATCAGGGTGTGTCTGGAAAATCTGTTGTCAACTAGCTGTAAGAGGTGTGCTCCAAACGGTTTCATAAATAGGTTAGAAGCTATTTGCCGAGCCTTAAAAGCAGACCAATAATTGTGAAACTCACTATATGCTCGAAGAAAAGCCAAAGATGATGGAAGAGGGGGGTGCGAATAACAAGACTGCAGCAGCCATGCGAGCATAAAACAAGTAGTTTTTTGCAATCCTCAAAAGGTGCCAGTGGATTGGACTGGCGGCCCTCTGGGCACCCTATCTGGAGGCAATTTCTGGTGGGGGGAGGTGCGACCCACCAACCTTGTTGTGCCTGCGCAGTGTTGCATACATCCTGCTCGCCCGATGCCTGAGCAAGATTAGAAACTGTTATTATTTGCACGTATCGGATACCGTAGCCGACGGAATGGTGTCCCTGATTTTGTCCGGGCCGCGAAGGGTCCTGGGGGCCAAGACCAATGAACAAAGTAGTTGGTAGAGGGACAAGTAAGAAATTAGCATCCACAAGCAAATCCTTGGGTGGCGAAAAAGGTAGCACCCAAGGCGATTGAATGTCGTGATGTGATATTAGCCGGGATCTAAAGGAAATTTAGCTTCGCAGATAAAACGCTAAAGATCCGAGTTATCCCAAGAAAGCACTGTAACGTAAAGTCCTTCATAAGTCTACGGGCTTGAGACAGAAGCTACTGTGCAGTACATTGTGGCACTGAAAAAAAATCAGCCTTCTTTATTTATGATATCTATGAAGCTTCGAAACTTTGCTTTGCCAATTCTGTGGCTCTTAATGCAGACACAGATCCCCAAAGTTATGTTGCTGCCACCAGTTCTCCAACTTACCAAACACTCCATGGAAACATTATTTCCGGGTGTAATGTCCATGTTGATTGGAAAATTCCTCTTCTGCTTACATTCCCATACTCTGTGACTAATTTTGAACCGCCTTCTCCAACCCATTTCATGCCGACTCTGTCTTGTGGTCTACAATTAATCTACACTTGGTGCACCTTTTATTTCTTTTTATAGTTGTGCTTGCTTACTGAGATCACTTTGCGGACAGTTGGTACGATGGTGAGTCGCACTGATTCAACGCAGTTTTGTTTCATTGCTCCCCGGTTTGACTTTCTCGCTCAGGTCGACTGATCGTAGACGTCCAGCTCGTTCACGCTGATTTTTGACCGCCACGCTTAGGAAACTATTCTTTGGGCCTGATTCAGCGTGGAGAGCTTGTTCTTTTTGTTTTAACGTCAGGACAGGTACTTATTATTTAGTCTTTTTGGCCAACTGTTCCCCTTTTTACAGAAGTTTTCGTTTTTTCGACTGCCTTTTTGGTTGGGTAGTGACTGAGGCTCACTGTCAAAGGTATGATCGTTTTTGTACTGATATTTTCACTCGCTAATAGTGCCGTAAAATTTGCGGAGCAATCGTTTTCCTGATTTGGGTTCTGCGTTGATTTGGACTACGCGTTACTTTAAAGCTCCACGGTGCTATCTAGAACGAGTGAAGCTTATTAGTCGGTAAGTCGAGAATTGAATCGTTGGTCAGGCTTCACCCGGACCAGTACTTGAGCGTTTTGGTCGTTACGGTTCTTTGACGTTTTCGCCAGAACGATGCAAACAGCAAGGAGCAATGAAGCGACCACTGGACTCAACTGATCTGAAGATGGAACCGGATCGGATTAGGCCACCGCTGGAACCCGGTTAGTCCCTCCTGATAGTTTTTTCTGTTCATGGCTCCAGGGTTACAGGCTCTAATCGACATAGTCGTTCTTCTAAGTCGAATTCGTCATTTGTCAAACCTAGGGAACGCCACCTCAAAGAGCAACTAGCGCAGGATTTGAAGGTCCTTAAAGAAAACCAGAACAAGGAGTTCCCCAGAGTTAAGCAAGAGCTGGAGATTGACACACTCTCAGAGGGGTGAGAAAAAAGTGCGTCCGCGCAATCCTCAGACTCAAGCGACCGTGATAAAGGGGTGCGTGAGCACGTTCATTTGCACACGAGGTCGACCTGTGATGAGTTCTTAAATACTGCTGATCAGGGAGACGAAAAGGCCGGTAGGAGGGACCCAATCACAATTTATGGAATGCGGCTTCCCAATTTGTGAGTGGGATAGACTTACTGGAAGTAGAATTGTTTGCATTCGATGGTCGGCCAGCAATTTACTGGAGGTTCATTCGACAGTTTCATGTGTATGTCACCTCAAAGGTCAAGGATGACGGCAAACGCTTGATGTACTTGCCTCACTACTGTAAGGGTGTCACTGGAAGCAACTGAGGAATGCTTGACGCTGCCTCCCAGCGAAGGATGTCTTAGAGCTTGTGGGATACTGAATTAATTATTTGGCCGCCCTCACGAGGTGATGCGATCACTCCTGGAGAGCCTAATAAGAGGACTCAACACCCGCAGCTTGGAGTCAGAAGCACTGTCGACGCCAGCCATCAGAATGGAGAGTTGCATGAGTAAATCCACGGGGCCAGATAGTATTCACCTAGCCATCTTTCAAACTCGACTCGAGGTCTTGAAAGCCTTGATGAGAAAGCTGCTCGAAAAGTCAAACAATAAGGAAGACTTGGGGAGGGCATCAATGGTAGGAGTACAAAACAACGGATCCCGGCAAAGGACCGAAAATTTTTCCACTTAGCTTGATTTTGGTACTGTATAAGAGCCTACCTCGTCCACTCATACCCCGGTTACTAGGAAAAATAGGCTTCTTCAAACTCCCGTGGTCTTAAAACAGTGTTTGGTTGACCTCAGTGACTTTGTAGGCTTGGCGACGGAAAGAACAGCTGTTCTAGACCGAAGTATTTCAGATATAAAGTCTCAGCTTCTGAATTTGGAAGATACGATATCTAAACCCGCCCTCTTACTGTGCATCACTGAACGCATCGAAAATTCCACCTTACAAAACTTGACAGCTGCGGGCTGCTTTATCGACTCTGTGCATCCAAATTTCTCATAAGAGTGAGGAACTCTCGTGATGCAGTCATGTTTAATGTCCCAGAGAGAATACCTCTGGAGCATGTCAAGCACACACTGTTGAATGCATGTGGTATGGCCCACCTTCCTTGTCAAATAGCAAGGCTGCGTAAGCGCGTTCAGCGCTTCAACTGTCCAATCCTTTTGCGATTTGCAAATGATCTATCTGCCAAAGAATTCATAAAAAGGCGTTACACCGTAGCTTCTAATTCTCCTTATAAAAACATAAAAATAGCCGAAGATAAAACCCCACTTCAAAGGGAAGTTACCAGATCTCCTTCGACGTTCCCCATCAGAGCGACGCTTGATAGTTCTGAGCCTTCGACACAGACGGCTGGTTGCTCCACAGCTCCTTCTCAAGTCCCCACTGCTTTATCTTTACACGCGCCTCCTGCCTATTCACAACCGCCCACTGCCTCCTCATCTGCTCCCGTACTGAACTCTTTAAAATCTAATCCCAAAACTCTTGATCTAGACATTTCCGCTTCTCCCCTTTTACTGCCACCCAGTAAGAGAAGCCAACTATTGCCTCGCTCTCCCACCTCATTGCCTGTTGGATACACCCCGAACTCTAACTCGCCCTCTGTTCCCTCCGGTGATAAACTACTCGCCGTCCAGAGGAATAGGTCTAACAGTCTTCCCATTCTTCTCACAAGCCCCTTCCTCATTCAACTGTCTCCTCCTAAATCAACTCGCCTTACCCCACCGAATAAGGTTTCGACCTTAGAAAATACCCCTTGCTCCAATGCATCGGTGATCCCTACAAATTCACCGTGCTCACTGCCTGTCAATACCAAAATACGGCCCCCACACGCCGTCCAACCTGCCTCACGTAGTACTTCTCACCTAACAATTATCTCCACTGCTCTCGCTTCTAACTGCTCCGTATTTGGTGTTCCACACAACTTGAGCTACCCCTCTCACAATGTGCAGCTTAATCTACCAACCTACACCCCTATTCCTCACACATTTTCAACCCTGCCCACTGCACCCCCTTCATCCAATACTCGATTCCGACTGGCCGGTATTTCTCGACTGCCCCTAATCACCCCTGTCTGATATCGACCCGCCAAACCCCACAGGTTTTTCCCTTTGCTCCGATGTTTCCCCCTCCGTTGATGCCCAGTCTCTCTACCCCTCAGCAGTCCCTCTCACTGCAACATTTAATCCAGCTTGGCTGGAAGCCACCCCATCTGAACCTCTGCTAACCTCAAAATCAACATATTCCCCTTTGACCCTAATCTCCGCTCCTTCCAATCGCGATAGCCTGCCTCCTTCCAAATTACACCACACTCCTGATGTGCCTATACCACCTCCTACAAATGGTATAGCTCTAGCCTTATTCACCTCGCGTTCTATTCTTGACAAACTCCCGCACCTAAAAAAACTTGTCCTTACAAATAATTACGACATTATCTTATTGACGGAATCCTGGCTGTCTGAGAGCACTCCCAATGATCGAGTATCTTTAGTAGGGTACAGTCTTCTAAGGACCGACAGACCGAACCGGCGTGGTGGTGGGTGCCTAGCCTACGTCAAGAAAGTCTACACCATGACCCCTCTTTTACATACGGCACTCGATTCTACTCCCGATTCTCTCTGGTTCTCTATCAATCTCCAAAGCACTGTTCTTCACATTGGCTGCCTGCATCGATCACCAAATTTCCCCAGTTCCTTGTTTCCACTTCTCATCAGGTCTTTCGAATACCTCTCTTTGCTTCCTTCTGGAACCAAGCTTATTGCGGGTGACTTTAATCTCCCTCACATCTGTTGGCCCACCCTCTCGGCTCCTCCCAATCTTATGGACCTGATCACCAGCATTCATCTTGGCGGCTGGACACAACATGTTGTCGAACCTACCAGAAATGGGAACATACTAGATCTGGTATTTACTCATAACATGCCTCTCATCGACGTGTCCGTAACACAGAATTTCCCCGGTAGTGACCATAAAATGGTTTTCTGCCATCTGCCCCTTAGTGGCCCACCTAATCCCGCACACCCCTCCAACAATACATTCCTATGCAGAAATTTGGCCTTGCTAGTCACGCTTATTCGGCAGAAAGACTGGGGTGATTATTTCCCCACCCAGGACCCTCAGCATGCTGCGGATATTTTCTACTACTTCTTTTCCGATTGTCTGGAAAAATTGTCCAACACTGCCCAGACTGTACCTAAAAAGAGGTCGTTTGTCTCGCCACTCCATAAGAAGTACCATAAACTTCTCAAACAACTACATAATTCCAACGACTTTCCACTTTTTACTCGTCTAAACCGCCTCTCCACACTTATTCAACTACAAGATATTACGCAACTTCGTGACCAATAAGCCAAGGCTTTGAGTCATCCTAACAAGTCGCAACTTCTTTCTATGTTGCATAAATCTAGAAAAGCTGATGTTAAGGCCGACTTCCAACTTTTGATTCTGAATAATAACTCATCTATCAACCCCCGCCTTGTATAGCCGAAGACTTCAATGCATTCCTTGCTTCAGCCATGACTCCAGCTACTGTCAATGCCCCGCCCCCATCTTCACCACTTACCGACTCTGTCCTTTCTACGATACCCTTCGATGCCAGGAGTATTTCTAAGCTAATATCCAATAGCAACCCCCCCCCTCGATTAGGCCCCGATGGCTTACCACCAATTGCGCTCGTCAATGGTAGACCGAATCTCCCCCTGTTGTTGTTTAACCTTTTCACTCTTTCACTTAGTGGTAGCACCGTACCTGCTAACTGGAAGCGCTCGGTAATAGTTCCCATTCATAAAAAAGGACTTTTACATGAGGTATCCAATTATCGCCCCATAAACCATACCCCCATCTTATCCAGAATAATGGAAAAAATAGTTAAAGATAATATTATTAGCTATTTATTAAGCCTGTCTTATTAATCACAAACCACATGGATTCCTCCGTTCACGGTCATGCATGGCTTGTCAGTATGATTTTCTGAATCTCGTCACCGACTCTGCTGAAAGTGGGAAATGTCTTGTTGTTCTTTATCTTGACTTATCCAAGGCATTTGATCGAGTACCTCACCCCCACCTTTTAACAAAGCTACGGTCATTTGGGATTGTCGATCCACTTCTTTCTTGGTTCTCGTCTTACTTATCTCATCGTTCACAGGCTGTCTTAATTAACGGGCACACCTTTAATCCTAAGCCCGTTACTAGCAGTGGTATTGAGGGCAGTGTTTTAGGCCCCCTTCTTTTCCTCCTATACATACATGGTATGTTCCCGACAATACTTAATGGCACGCCGTTTTTGTTCGCGGACGACATTAAGATAGTCCACACTTTTTCGCCTGACAACCTCAGTACTACTATCCCTAAAATCTCTGCTGATTTAGCCGCTCTTGATGAATGGTGCTCAACCTGGGCGATGAAACTCTCCGCCGACAAGTGTATTTTCCTTACTTACAAATGCCAGGTTCCTCCTGGTTCTTTATGCATTGGCGGTTCACCCATCGACAGCCAGCCTTTAGTAAGAGACCTTGGCTTAAGTTATTCTTGCTCTTTCAACTTCTCGGAACATGCTGTCCTCCAAACGGCGAAGGCTAAAAAGTGTCTTGGTCATCTGTTCAGATCCTTTCAGCTTAGGCAGAGCATTCTCTACTTGTACAAAGTACATGCCAGGCCCCTTCTCGAATATTGTCCCCTAATCTTCACTAGCATGAGAAAATCCGACAGGATTATTATCAAATGTATTCAAAGAAGATTCACAAAACAGTTTATCGGTTGGTTGTCCAACTTAAACTACAGGGAACGATGCTTATATCTCAAAATCGAACCACTATGGCTTCGTCGCATCAAGCTAAATTTGATATTTCTGTATAAGCTATTGACTAAACAGTCCTATTCCTCCAGCCAGTTGTGCTTCTCCCCGGATACTAGATATTCACCCCGTAATAGACAGTGTACTATTACCACACCCTCCGCGAGGACTGTTCTACGCTCTAAGTTCTTTCTCTTCGCGTACTCCAGAATCTGGAATAAACTTCCCTTACACATCAGATCTTCTCGGTCAAAGTATGCATTCGTGCATGCTATTGATAAATTCCTTTCTGTCCCAACTGTTTTGCGCTTATTCAACGTCCACGTACTCGAAAGTCAAGCTTACGAGATAGGCCTTGACTTCTGAGCCATTGCTCTGCTTTCTCTCTTTACCTTACCTTCCGAAATAACCTCACGGCTTTTAAAAGTCTGATTGCTTTGTTTGACCGCTTCTCCTAAACTTCGCCATCGACATATGTAAGCATGTCTGCATCCACTAACCGTTTTTCCATACCAACTTATAGGATCCTGCCAATTCAACTTTGAAATTAATCCTTCCAGATGTGCTCGCATTTATAGAAACCACCGTATTACTACCCACGGGTTGTCAATATGTCTCACCCGCTCCACGATTTATTACCTTTATTTAGTTATATCGCGTCTGCGGCCCTGAAACCAACCTCAACAACGCTATAAAAACTGCTTCAGTATCCAACCCCTGGTCGGCTCTTTAGGTATAGATATACATATATATACATGTAAATATATGCATATATATCATATTTGTATATACAAATATGTATATATATATGTACATGTATATATGTATACTCACTACTGTCCTACAATTATTAACACAAGCATGGTGAGTAACTCAACGCTCCTCGATACCTCTTAGCTTACAATGCCTCTTTTCCGCACCAGGTCCCACCACATAAACTTCCCTCACCACCTCTGCGATTTCGAACTGGAAAATCCAGTCTGATTCATCCCACTGGGCGTGACTCACTAACTGAACTCAACATCCAGCTATGATGTTACCATTTCTGCTCCCACCCTATCCCCCAGCCAAGGTTCTTCTGTAATTTCATGCAGAACTTGATCTTTACTCCTGCTCAATGACCACTCTAGGCGAAATACTAACTTTCCCATTGAAATTTTTAGCCACACTGAGGCGTTTCCCTTTTAGTCTCATGTTTCATGGCCTCAGTCTGCCTTAGGAATTGGCTGCACCGATGAGCCCGTGCTTAACTTTTGTTCTTCTTTCCGGTAATGGTTGATCCCCAGCTGCGTCTCTCTATCTCACTTTCCTTGCCACAGTCTTTTGCGTCCGACCATTTTCGCATGACCCGTCCGATGATCGCACCCACGCATACAGCAATATATATTTATATACATATACATATATATATATATATATGTACATATATATATATATACCTTGGTTATGCTCCACTCACTTTTGTCCCCCTTCCTAACTAGATTGTGCCATTTTACAACATAATTTGCATATATATAAACACAACCGTTCCGTCCTTTAGCGATGGGTGCTTGCTCTCACTTAATTCCTGGCTCAGGCTAGAACTCAGCCATCCCACCCTGCTTTTTTGTGCCTTTCTCGTACACTGAAGCCTTGTCACACGGATTACCATTCCTTAGTAACTAGACTTCACTTCTCTGCGCATTTGCTCATGGTAAGTCAAGACCCCATTCCAACCGGAATCCGTATGCCTCTGATTTCTCTTAACCCTGCGGAATACCAGCACGTTTGCTCCCACATGAAAAATCCTCATTTTAACACCCAGTGTTTTTCTCCCTTTTCACTGTTTGCCGTCCTCGACCACAGCTGGTGAACTGACCAAACTGTTATCTTCCTATTTTCTCATTCTTCTTCTAGACCATACCCTCTTCTATTGTTTTATTCCTGGTTCCCAAATTGACACCCTCTCCTCATCCACCGCCTACCTGATATTGCTCTAAATCTCTACTATCACCCAACTACGCTAGAAAGCTACCAGTTTCCGTCTAGGGATCCCTGATAGACCGGCCCACTAGCCAAACGATAACTAATTGTTCGGATAACAAAATGTTCATTTTCTTGCTTCCATAAAAATCATAATCATAACCCACAGCTGGAACACTCTCCAGACTGCCGCACTCCTGATCTCTTCCAGATTGCGTTGGTTACTTGGGTAGTCATCGGCCAAATCGACGTTTATTCCGGATTACCGTAAGGACTGGACGATTTGATCAATGGTTTAAACCTTTACTTTCGCCTGCTGACGGTACATGGGGCACCGTACACGGATTAAGAAAACCTCATGGAGGTCTCACCGGATCGCAGAGGTGATTCCTGACACAACACATCCGCTCAACGTCTATTCCCAAATAATCCAACCCAACAGTCCAATTCTTCCCGCGTTGCAGTACGAAACCAATGGCCGGAACCCAGCCCTCGCAGCTGTCAACTTTGTCAAACCAGCCCTTTTTTACCTGCTTCCCTCAACATTCAACCTGCCACCATCTGCAACCAAGGTCTTTACGGAACAGAATACCAGTCATCTGCAGCCAACCATGATTTGGTTAACAATTTTCTTTCACATACAAAAGAAATTTACACTTTTCCAACTTCTGCCTAGCCGAACCATTGACGTTTGTCTCCAATAATCCTTTTCATTGAGGGCTTTTCTTTAAAAGTCCGTTATACGTCCATACACCATTCATGCTCTTCAAAAGTTCACTGAAGTCCCTGCGAAGCTTTTCGCCTTCATTTGAATTTCCATATGACACTGTAATCACCCGCACAAAAGGTCCGTTTTATTATCACCTTCGACTCACTTGCCTTTATTTCACATGCTTCCTCCACAATTGGATATCCAATGCTGGATCAGTGTCCAATATTCCGCTAGTATCTCTGACTGCACGTTGGAAGCCCCATGCTTGCTTTACTTCTAACAACGTTCTTTGGCATCTCTTCCGCCCGGTTACTAGTTAGTGACCGTCCAATTGTCGCTTATATCAGCAATCATACGACTGCCCAGCTAGCCACACCGCCCCCAGCGATTTAGAAACCGATTCGGAATTCCTGCCTCAACCATTACCACTTTTGTTCACTCAAACGCTACATGACTTTACTGGTGTATTTCGGCTGCTGTTTGATTTATAAATTTAGAATTTGTGAATACCTCACATTGACATGTACTGCTGTGTACTCTGATCTTGTCTTGTGCATGTGTACTGACCACGGTCAAGAAATATACTATACTATACTATACTGTCGACGCTAGCCATCAGAGTGTAGAGCTGCATGATTGCTCTCGAGCAGTTGAGTTACACGTCCGATCTCAACTCACGGGCCACCCTGGAAAGTGTAGTTAGTGGTTTTCCGTACACTCTACAGAATAAATTGGCTGAGAGAGTTGATCAGTTAGCGCAAAACGGTCGGGAACCAACGTTTAGTGAACTAACGGAGTTCGTGTTTCCAACGGCCAGGATCGCTAGTAGTCACTTCGGTCAACTAACAAGCCGAAATAAGACCGCTAGCCGGGTGAACTTAGCCATTCGCAGCCCAGGTCCGCGTCAATTTGGATCTGGCTGGTCCATGGGCACAAAGCAGTAGGACAAAGAGCGACCTTAGACCTGCCCGATATGTGATGGGATCCACTCGATAACGCCGTGCCAAGAGGTTTTGGCGTTGGACGTACCTGCGAGATGGACAGAAGCCCGAAAAGGGGGGGGGGTTGTGCTCCATGTGTCTGAAAGGAATCCATAGAGCGGGTGACTGCAGGTCAAAAACCGTCTGTGCTATTGAAAGCTGTGGCGGTAGGTATCATCAACTACTCCATAGGGCTATGCCGAAGTGCCCTGTACCACTCAAGGCAGTAAGCGAGAATCACTGCGAAGCAACCAAGAAGCTGCATAATGGCATACACCTCGGACTACTGCCCGTGAGAATAAGGGCCGAAGAAAAGGAGGTTGTCAAATATTCTTTTCTCGGCAATGGATTTCACACCACTCTCACTCGGGCCGAGGTCATACAACGTCTGTCTTTGGGCTTTCGAAACAGCCCGTTTAAAATTGAGTCTATGGGGGGATCCGAAACGGCTAACGCGGTCAGTGACGCGTGTGAGTTGATCGCACTGAGTGGCACCGATTCAGTCGGCAAAGAGCAAGCTGTTGTTGTTGAGTCATTGCCCGTGCCAAAGCCCAGTTCCGATGGTGAGTATAGGCAGCGGTCTCACTTGGATGACCTACCTGTAGAAACCGTAAATGAGGATGTGGTACTGCTTATTGGATGTGACGTGCCCGGAGCTCATTGTGTTTTAGATCACAGAATAGGCGGTCGTAAACATCCCTATGCAATTTGCACACTTGGGCTGGGTGGTACTGGGTCCGACCATCTTGGAAAGGCATCAGTCCTTACCGGTGAACTGGGTGACTCAAGGCGAATCATCACCCATAGAAGAAATGAAAAAGACTTATGATGCCGAGTTTGGGGACGTTCAGCTACTGGACAAGAATGTTTCGATAGAGGAGGTACAATTTATACTATTCTTCAAGTCCGAGACGCGACGTATACAGGGGCACTTCATGGTTCCTCTACCATGGAGGAAGGATGTAACGACAGGGTTGGGGAGCCTAGAGCCTGAGCGAACGAGGTTGCTGAGTTTGAAACGCCACCTGACAAACGACAAAAGCTGTGGACGAGATATGCCAAAGCGATGGATCAAACCATGGCCAAGGAATACTCGAAAAGGGTACTGTTGCATCAAACGATTTGTGGTTACAGACCTTGGTGGTACTTACCATATCACGCCGTCTTAAACCCAAAGAAGCCGGAAAAGTTACGTATAGTCTTAGATTGCGCAGCCAAACATGAAGGGGGGTCGCTCAATGACATGACTTTCCAAGGCCCCGATACCATGACTGATCTTGTGGGCATACTTTTACGGTTCCGCAGGGGAAGGGTGGCCGTTTCGGTGGACATAGAAGTTTGTGCAATTAAAGGTGTCCGAAAGGGACAGGAGCGCCTTGCTCTTCCTATGATGGCCACAGGGAGACCTTTCACCGGTGCCGAAAGAGCATCGGATGACGGTTGATCCCTTTGGAGCTACTTTCTCACCCTTCTGTGCCAACTTCGCTTTATGCAGGGCAGCGAGGGATTTCGGGGTAGGTTATGAACCGTCGGTCTTACCTTGGTGATTGCCTTGCATCCTTTAAAACTAGCGCTGAGGCCACTTCTTTTGCGACAGGGATAACCACGTTATTGATGCACGCTGGTTTCAAGCTGAGGAAATGTTTAACTAACTCGCGGAAGTTCATGGCGTAACCTCTGGGCCCTGGTTCAATTGTCAGTTCTATCAAGCTTCCTCAGCAGAACGACACCGGCCAGAGAGCACTGGGCTTTCAGTGGGATACGGTCACGGACGAGTTTACCTTTCAGTTCCAGTTGCTTGATAGACCTTTGACAAGGAGAGGCATACTGTCGAACGTCAGTTCCCTGTTTGACCCACTTGGGCTAGTGGCTCCGTTATGCCTTCTGGCGAAGCGGTTGTTGCAGAGGTTGTGCAGGTCGAAATTAGGTTGGGATAGCCCACTCAGTCCAGCAGATACCGTGTTGTGGGATAGTTGGGTACCATTTATGAACCACGTCGGCAAAATAAGAGTAATGAGGAGCATAATTATGGAGACCCAACAAAGAATATGATACAGTGAGTTGCATATATTCTGTGACACTTCAGAAACCGGATACGGTGCAGTGGAGAAAACTCCGTACTACGTGCTTCTGTGTAGTAAATCGCGAGTAGCACCTATTAAATCCGTTACTATTCCGAGGCTTGAGTTGGGGGCAGCCGTCTTAGGCGGTCTACTGAGTGAGGTTCCAGAACGAAGATTGCCAGGTTGTTTTGACGGAGGGTATTTTTGGATAGACTCGGTGATTGTCAGATACTACATAGACAACGCCGGTGCTCGTTAAAGTACCTTTGTCGCTAACCGACTGCCAATTACTCATCAGCATACTACCGTTTCCTAGTGGTGGCACATGCCATCATAAGATAATATTGCTGATCTAGCCTCAAGAGGAATTTCAACCGAGGAGGAACTGAGGATTTGGTTGAGTGGACCTTCGGCTTTGAACGACTGTAATCCACCAGGACTTGAATTGTCGGTCCCACCGGATGGTGTGGAGACTAAGAAAGGGCCGGCTTTGGTGAGTACTGCCAACCTGCTCACTGGCATCGGCCTCATGTTTCCTCGATATTTTGATAAGTCCAACCTCTTGAAAGCTGTCGCCTCGCCCATCCGGTTGACTTCTTATATTCAAGTTACGTTCTCAAGAAGCAAGGGGCTGCTGAACGTGGGCAACCTGTCCGCCGAAGACATAGAGAGGGCCGGGTTCGAAGTGATAACTAATCCAAAGAGATTCATTGGAGAGTTTTTACAGCGAGGACCGCTTACGGATGAGCTATGCAAGGGTGCCCCGGATTCCTTAAATAAACTATGCCCGATTGTGTTGCGAAACCTTTGTATTTTTGTGGACAACTAAATTGTGCTGAATATCCTAGTGCCTTTAAACAACCCGTTATTTTGCCGAACAGGCCCCCCTGCGACAGAACTCATTACCCGCCACCACCATGGTAGAGAAGGACATGGTGGCACCGCGCAAGTTCTTGCAGCAATCCGCAAGACATACTGGGTTATCAATGGAATCGGCGGGGTCAAACGGGCAATAGGACAATGCTTCACTTGTCGCAGGCCGGCCGCTGCAGCCGGTCAGCAATTGATGGCACCTCTTTCTCTCTGTCGTGTGGAAAGAGGGGGGTATCGCTTCAGTTCGGTCGTAATAGGATACTTTGGTCATATCCTTGTTGGTAGGGGCGGAGAGTCGGAGAAAAGATAATGCTGTCTATTCTCTTGTCTACAAACTCGAACTATTCACATGGGAATGAGAGCCAGCTTAAGCACTGACTCGTCCACTATGTCACAGGTCCGTTTTTTGGTAGACGTGGAAAGTCAACAGAAATCTACAGCCACAACGGGTCGAATTTCGTGGGTGCTGTTACCGAGCTCAAAGGGCAGGTAAGGCTTTGGGATTGAAGGCTCATTAACGATCACCTAGACAGTCAGTGTATAAGTCGGCACTTCAGTCCCCCAGCATCGAGCCACCGAGGATGCGTATGGGAGAAAATGGTCCTTTCGGTACGCAGGTTACTATCAGTGCTTTCTAAGGAACAGATAATGATTGAGGAGGCGTTACATACTTGCTTTGTTGAAGTTGAGAGGATATTTATTAATCGACCGATAATCTCTATTTTGTCCGATGGCCAGGGCAGATTGGCTCTAACTCCGAGAAGTTTACTACTGCTGAGGGGCGATTGCGGTATATTAGATAACCCTTACATGAAAGAATGCAATTGTAGAGGTCGGAAGCAGGTCAGCCACTTCGCGATTAACTTTTGGCGTCGATGGATGAGAGAATATGTCCCGAATCTGCAGGCAAGGCTGAAATGGCTTTCAAAACATCGAAAACTTAGAAAAGGGGACATCGTGCTGATTGCTTAACAGACCTTTGCAAGAGACAATTGGCCCATGGGGACGACTGAGGCCGTAGAATTTGATGCAGATGGACTCGTTCGGACGGCCGTGGCCCGCTCTAGCGAAGGAAACAACCGCGGGATATGAAAAAATTTGCTTGTTAGAAGTTTCCGATTAGAAGCCGGGGTCGTTGGCTAGGGGGCATGCAGGCGTTTTGCAGTAAGTCCTCGTATACCCCAATGGAAGGGAGGTAGCAAGAGTATTGCTGCAAGTCCTGTAAATTCCGGTGTCCCGGGGGCTTGATTGGGAAGAGGAAGCCGGAACCGATTTCCGCCTGAACCTGTCGTGAACGACGGGGAGGAATTTTGGCGGCCGGTGTAATGTCCATGTTGATTGGGAAATTCCTCTTCTGCTTACATTCCCATACTCTGTGACTAATTTTGAACCGCCTTCTCCAACCCATTTCATGCCGACACTGTCTTGTGGTCTACAATTAATCTACACTTGGTGCACCTTTTATTTCTTTTTATAGTTGTGCTTGCTTACTGAGATCACTTTGCGGACAGTTGGTACGATGGTGAGTCGCACTGATTCAACGCAGTTTTGTTTCATTACTCCCCGGTTAGACTTTCTCGCTCAGGTCGACTGATCGTAGACGTCCAGCTCGTTCACGCTGATTTTTGACCGCCACGCTTAGGAAACTATTCTTTGGGCCTGATTCAGCGTGGAGAGCTTGTTCTTTTTGTTTTAACGTCAGGACAGGTACTTATTATTTAGTCTTTTTGGCCAACTGTTCCCCTTTTTACAGAAGTTTTCGTTTTTTCGACTGCCTTTTTGGTTGGGTAGTGACTGAGGCTCACTGTCAAAGGTATGATCGTTTTTGTACTGATATTTTCACTCGCTAATAGTGCCGTAAAATTTGCAGAGCAATCGTGTTCTTGATTTGAGTTCTGCAAGACAGCCAGAGACGGCTCAAGTGCAAGCTCAAATGGCTTGCATGAGTAAACAAATGTGCAAAAGTATGGTGTGAAGACGGGCTTTTCAAATAAATGTGAAACATTGTCAAATTCGCAAGGCCTGTAAACCTTTTGGAAGGATTTCCAGTGTTTGTTCTTTACACTCACTACTACCACCACTCAGTAAATGTATTTTCTCCGCATTTCCTAGCCACCTCTACGGTCATTGTCTAGCTGCCCCAAATTTAGGTCCCCTTCTCAGTTGTTCGCTCCCTTTCGGTCATCATCACATGACGCACCTGCACTGAACAAATAAATCGGTCTACACTTACCTGTTTTCCTCTATCACCTCCCTCATCTTTCATCCTTCACGAACTGTTCATCGCAGCCAATATAATCTTTGTTCCTCGAGGCTGATTTTTCTCTCTGTAGGTTCACCACTTTCTACCTGTCACAAAGAAACCAAAATATCGCGATTCTTCCCCGATACTCCACGTTTTATCGTTGACATGAAACACATTGTCGCTCTAATACCTCCGGTTTTTGACGGCCATTTCCGCCGTCACCCAGCTGCCTCTCTTGATGCGTGTCCCTTTCAAAAGTATTTGCACCTCAAAGCCAACGTTTATCATCCTCTGGAAGGCATTCTTCCATCCGACCCACCCTTTAGACTTGCTTCTGCAGCTCCATGTTTAACATTTAGTTTTTCAACCTAGTACTGTCCATTTATCACTGTGTACCAAAGCTTCGTTGCTATTACTCCTTTTCTATCTTTATCAGTTTGTTTGTCATCGCCGTTTAGTAGCACCCCCTTTACAACCAATTTTTTGTCTCTCTCATGTGCAACTCCCAACTTTCGGCTGCCTTCAACTGGACCGGTCAGATCCTGTCATTTGTCCTTAATTTTCGGATATTCTGGGCATTATTTCGAAGTCGTCAGTGGGCCCATATGAACTCCCTCCGCTATGCCCTGGTGTGTGAAATTGTCTCACGCTTATCTCTGTTGTGTTCGTCTACCCTACGCTTGTGATATATTCTTCTGATATGCTTCGGGCCTCTGCAAAACAAACCGTTATTATTGGTACTATAATATACTTATGGTTAGAGAACTGGAAAGGTAGACGGGAGAAGCGCAGTGGGTGGGTCCCAGTTGGGGTCAAAGCTCAGCGGCCAGTACGGATGGCGTCAAAGCAAAATCGAGTTATGTGTATGAATGTATATTACTGATAGTAGTGACGATTCCCGCGGCGATGGGCAGATGAGTTGCAGAGAACGTCGACCATACGGGAATGCCACTTGACAGGCAAAAGCCTCATCTGTCTTAGACCGGAGGAGAAAGGCAAAACAGAGAAGCAACCAGGCGTGGCTGATTCTATGCCACGACTAAACTCTCAACAAACACTTGCGGGGGCAGCAGGTGGTGCACACGTGGAATGCGGATACGTCATCAACGTAAACGGGAACTTAAGGAAGATCCATCCACGCAGACGAGCGACGATGCTGACATCGATGGATGTTGCCGAGGGACAAGGCATAGACGTGAGGAAAATGTGCATCATATGTGCGTAGGGGTTGCTGATGTCTTAAAAGAGTGGTGAGTGACCGGCTAGAGTCGTATCCAGCTTAAAACCAGCAAGCGTGAAGAGTAGGTAAGGGCACGGTGGGTGGATAGTCAGGTTTGCACTCTGGACCCGCTGAAGGGGAAAACGCGTTGAGGAAAAAGCACTTTGGTCAGAATATGGTGGGTGGTGGTAGTGGAAGAATGACACGTGGCCGGAGGGGCATTTTATGGGCGGAAGCCGGGAAGCAAGTTTAAGGCGGAAAATACACAGGCTTGAAGAATGATTAGGCGTGCACCCCGGGCAGACCCACGCGAGAGAAATGAATGCCCACAAAGTGGGAGATGAACGGACAAGATTTTTACCAGTTTGTTCAATAAAATCGGGGGCTACAAAAGTAGACCCTTCAATGATTCGGTATTAAAGAAATGTAGGTGAGGCACATGAATTTTTCTCAAATGAGACAAATCAGTCGCCATTTATTTTCAGTTGATGAACAGCAGCAGAAGTGAATTCGCATGTCCTGAGAGGTAAGGAGCCAGTTTTATGGACTATGGTGGACATCGCCTTTGGGTGCAGTATTCACATCGGTGCCTTTGCTGGATAGCCTGAAGGCACCAGGAACCGTAAGATAGCCATGATGTATAATTCTGAAAACAGAAAGGGAGGTGGTACGAAACATTTCAGGGGCAGTTTTTTCCGAATTATGTGATAAACCTTTCAAAAGAACCCAGACCTCACAGCCGATTCACACAACAGAACTGGGAGGAGTGAGGCACGACGTCGAAAGGGTTAAGGGCAAGATGGATTAGGGACAACGCACAAGCTGCGTTTACACAGCTGTGGACCAGTATGAACAAGAGGGTCAAGTACAGCCGAAAGCTTCTGATCCATAGTGGATCGAAAATAAACAGCCCACAAAGCTCACGACAGGTGGTGACGGAATCTGCTCCTGCCGGTTCTTCTGATTCGCCCCAACCTACCTAGACCCTAAATTCAGTGCATACTTAGGTCGCCATGGGCCTCATCTATCGTTGGCCGGTCGCGGACGAGCTTTCAGTTTAACTTGAGGTTATGCTCCTTACATCGACGTCTTAGAGTCTCTTCCGAGGATGATACGGCATTATCCGTATACAAAAAAGACCTTCGATGGAATCGAGATGTGTAGACAGGTTACTGAATGTAGAGAAAGGAGGCTCCCCGAGTGAGATTAAAGTACATGATAAAATGGAGACTGGGAGTTGTCGATGAAGAATCGAGATGGTTGCAGAGTACTCGAACATCAGGGGCTCAACGTGTGATGTTATCACATTAGAAGTGTGTTTGACTCACAACTTATTTCCACTTGAACACAGGTTAAATATTAACACAAATAAGTCATGGAAAAAGAGATTTTTTTGGCAAACGGTCAAAAAGTACTTGTTTAAGAGTTTCCGCTACTTCACAAACAATGTCGTGTCTTGCGCTAAATGGAGGTCTCGAAAGCTAATTCCGTTTTAGATCGTGAACGCTGCATGAAGTCAGACACAAATACACTTCGAAGACTGTGTGAAGGGTTGGGACCTATAGGAGAATGCATGAGGGATAAATGAATGAATTCAGCTTCATTTGGTATGGATATACTTGTTTTTAGCTTGGTCGGTAGCGTCGGCCTCGCCCTCGTCGCTGTCACCTTCAAGTAGACACATTTTACATATATCTCGCAATACGTCTCCTTTGTTCGTCCTCACCGCCACCGTGCGCACGGGGCGATCGACTTCTGTACGGCAGTCCTTGATCACTCCAACCGGCCAATCGCCTTTATGTAAGTGGCTCTCCACGAGGATGACCACATCGCCACGTCTGGACGACCTCTGTTTGGAGATCCACTTTTGCCGAAGCTGCAGTGTCGGTAGATGCTCCCCCGTCCATCGTTTCCAGAAAGCCTGTGCTAGGTGGTTCACTTGTTTCCATCCAACAACGTACGTTCCACGCAGGGTTCTCGATGTGGTTACTCCTGCGTTTGACCGGAGTAATAATAGGTCGTCGGGAGTGAGAGCATGTACGACTGCCGGGTCTGGGACGATCGGCACCAGGGGTCTGTTGTTCAGTATGCGTTCTACTTATTTTAGTAAAGTAGTCAGCATCTCGTCGTCGAGGTCTCGTTGTGAGCTCAGGGCTGTGAGTATTTTCCTAGTCGATCGTATCAGCCTTTCCCAAACGCCACCACGGTGACTGGCATAAGGTGGATTGAAGTGCCATTCTATCCCCTTTGCTACGGTCTGGTTTTGTATTTTGGCGGTATCCAAGTGGCTCCACCATTTCTCTAACTCCTTATGAGCCCCAATGAAGTTCGGGCCATTGTCTGAGTATACATTCTTGGGGACGCCCCGCCTCGCAATGATACTTTGAAAGGCCATTAGAAATGAATCTATGGTAACATTATGCACTACTTCAAGATGGACTGCTCTGGATTGTAAACATGTTATCAGGCAGCCATTTCTCTTTTATGTGCTCCTTTGCTGTCGTACAAGTAACGGGCCAAAGCAGTCGACACCAGTTTCCACGAGCGGGCACCATCCCGGCTGAACTCTTACGGCTGTGAGTGGGCCATCATTTGTTGGCCTGCTACCGCCCTCCAGCGACAACAAGTGATGCAGTTGCCTATGACTCGCTTGACCGTCGCTGGTCCCTTTGTCACCCAAAATCTTCGACGTATATTGTTCAATAAGTGATTCAAACCTGCGTGTCCCTCTTCTCGATTCACATGGTCTATCAGGCATCTCGTTAGGTAGTGGTCACCAGGGATTATTATGGGGTGTTTTGTTTCGTACTCTAGATTTGAATTCGTCAGCCGCCCTCCAATTCTCAGTAGTCCATTGGCTCGCACGGGGTTTGGCCTTCGGATACTGCTGTGCAACAGCCTGCTTCCTTTGGTGTTGTCATCTATCCTGTCTAGCTCGCGGGCCTCGGACGGGAAAGCGTCTAGTTGCAGTAGGTGCAGAACATCCAGTTCGGCTTGATTCAGCTCGCCCGGTAGTATCGTCCCCACATTCAATGTGTTTTGTGGTCTTGCGCCTTTCATAATCAATAAGAGTTTTTGTATCGTGTCCACCAGACCACAACTTCTTACGATTTTGTCCAAATGGGAAATTGGCACAGTTCTTCTATTAGGCTTACACTTTCCGTGAAGTTTGTAGCCAGTATCAGTCTTTTAGTCTAGATATCGCCATCATCAGCCTTAGGTATAAATAGCGTTGGCCACATCTCTTTAGCTGCAGTTAGGAAGTCCGGTCCCATTTTCCACGTCGGCAACCTCTCTAGTGTTTTCAGGCCCCTTGAATAGAAGTCGGCCGGGTTACTGGCGGATTTTGCATAGTGCCATTGATCGGTTTTAGTCGACTCGTGGATTATAGTGAGTCTGTTGGCCATGAAAGTGTTAAGACGAGTGGTAATGTTGTTCATGTAATGAAGTACCGTAGCTGAGTCCGTCCAAAAGTTTGGTTTCCAGATTATCCGACCGAAGCATCCTCTAATCAGCGTCACGGCTTTCACAGCCAGCACGGCTACAGTCAGTTCCAGCCTCGGAATGGACACCGTCTTCAGTGGGGCCACTCTCGCATTTGCGAATAATATCTGACTGTGCCGCCCACCACTTTCGTCTACCCAGCGGCCGTAGGTCGCGGTCCTGCAACCTGTTTCTGATGCTTCAGAGAACAAGTGTAGTTGGGCATCGTTTGTGCACTTGATGCCTGTTAAGCGTCTTTGTATTTTTATCTCACCAAGTCGCTGCAGGCTGTGCAGCCAGTCGCGCCATCGCTTATCGTCGTCATCCTGGAGAGGTTCGTCCCAACCCGTCCCTCTCTGGTCGCAGCAAGCACTTTTCCGGTAACATACATGGCGAAACGAAGCCCAGGGGATCACAAATGCTTGAGACTGATGATAGGATTCCACTCCACGTGGCTGGTCGTTTGGGTAGATCTAGGGTGAAAATGAATTTGTCACCCTCGGGTTTCCACTGAAGACCAAGCGTGCGCTCCGTTTGTGAAGAGGATCCTAAAAGCACTCCCTTACACTCTGTTTTCTCGGACTTCGGGGTAACATTGAGCACCTCCCGGCTGCTTGAGGTCCATTTAGTGAGGTGGGATCCCCCGGCCTTTGGAGTGGCGGTCAGTTTGGTCATATATAGAATAGCAGTATTGGGGTCGTCAAAGGAACACAGAAAATCGTCCACGAAGAAGTGGCCCATTGCTCTTCCTAGCAAATTGCTGGTGCCGCCGAAACGTTTGACGGTCTCCCGGAGGGCAAAATTGGCACAGAAAGGGGATGATACCGTCCCATAAGGATGCACGGTCAGCCTGTACTTGTCCGGTGCACGATTTGCGGCGCTTTCAATCAATCAGAGAAGACGAAAGGCGTCTCTATCTTCAACGGGCATCTTCACTTGTAGAAACATTTCAAGTGTGTCTGCAGAGACGGCCACGTTTCCCAGCAGAAAACGACGTAAAATCTCGACCAATGGTGTTTTCCAGCCTGGACCCTGTAGTATATTGTCGTTGAGTGACACAGCCTGACATTTCGCGGCACGGTCGAAGGCCACCCTGACCTTCCCCGGTTTCTTTGGGTTCACGACCGGATGATGAGGTAAGTATTACCTCAGATTTGCGCTGATAACCGTTGTATCCACTCTTTCTTGATAACCCAAGTCGATGTTTTGTTGCATGGCTCGCGTGTGTTCACTCCTTAGTTGTTGTTCACGAACAAGCCTAATTTTGAGGAAGCATAATCTTTTCAGAGCCATTTCTTGGCTGTTTGGCGTAGGTTTCATGTTGGGTCTCCACGGGACGGGAACCTCGAAACGATCCGTTACATACTTGGCGTTCTTGGCTACAATTTTCAAATCTGACCTATCTTCTTGTGATGGGGCATCCCTATCCATGGCCAGGTCGGCAAACTCGGCGTTACACAGCTGTTGGGATGTTTGTTCAATGTTCGCTGTTTCCATCGAAGTGCATACGATTTATACTTGTTTGCCGCAACTTCCATCTGTACTGCCGTATAAAGTCCAGCCGAATATAGTGAGTACTGCATAGGGTGCTTTGCGGCTTCCTATTCTTTGATCCAGAACCGAATAAGCTTCCGGTACATCACTAATCAGCAGATCAATTTCGCTGTTCTGCTACTCCTCGATCGTAACCCCGTCGAGATGCGGCCGCTGAGTCAGAATCGATTGCACTGACTGAGGTGTTCTCATCAGCAGATCTTTTATGGTGAGTGCTTCTAGGGTTTCTGCTTTATCGTTGTTGACCAAGGAAACAAGTCTTCGGAGCAGTTTGGTCGACTGGATCATCTGGGTGCAACTCACTGCGCTCACCGCTAATGAAGACTGATTCCCTCTTACCCCATAGCTTTCTGCGAACTCCTCCCTTACTAGATTGGTACCCGAGCCACTATCTACGAAGGCCAACGCTCTCATAGCCTCAATTGGGGTTTCTACGCCAACTGCTACCACTCCCAGGCAAATGGTCTTGTTAGTGGAGCGAGACACTGAGCAGACCAAACTAGGCTTCCAGGTTTGTTCGGCATTCAATTTCTTGGGTTTGTGCAGCAGTTATTGGTGTTTCCTATGACATCCATTCTGACTTCAACTGGTTTTCCTTCGGCATACCGCTGCTCGATGTGAATCGTTGGGACAGACGAAGCAAGAGCCCAGTCTCTTAGCCAATGCCCATCGTTCGTCGACGTCTACGTTGCGCAAGCGAGGGCATTCTACTAGGCGATGAGGTGCTCCAGAAACCTTACACACCAGCAAGTTTTCACCTTTGCGAGACAATGCGTGTGTGTTTGCCTGTGGTTGGCCTCTACTTGGTTCCCTAGTCCAGCTTTGCCTCGTTGCAATCTGAGGTAATTTGCCCGTCTCGTACACAAGTTGACCGAAACGACTGTATACTATTCAAGCATGACGGTCTATATACTGCCTCAGTTCCTCGGAAGTGGTTTCTGGCTCAAACCTGCCGATCCCTTCGGCTTCCTCGGCCCGTCTACTCTGTAGTTCCGTGGGTAAACTGCGCTCTATGGTCTCCATCGTGTGCTGAGCTTCCGGGTCCGATCGGTAATGTATGTGATTCGGTGCGATGCTGCTGTTCCGCATTTTTATCACCAGGCTGGCTAGAGAGCCCGACTCGCCTTTGGAAAGTTTTGCCTCTGATAGTACATTATCGATCGAATTCCAGGCGACCTAAAATGGTTGCCCAAACAGGTCTTTCAGGATTTCATGTGCCCGAGTGTAACTCTTTTCAGGATCCAGCATCCAGCACCCGTCGATTGCTTCCCTAGCTCCTCCACGGCAGTAATTTAGCAGATACAAGAATCTCTGTCCTGGATCGGACACCTTTCTACGAAGTTCTCGTATTGATTCATGAACTTGCGGCACTGCTCTGCGCTCCCGTCAAAGGGGGACAGCTCCACTTTGGTAAGACAATAGTGTGCTATACTGGCACTAGTCGGCTTCAACGGTTCCACGGAATCACTGGGCTGAATGGCCGCATGATTCGTGGTCCCAAGACCACCTCTCTCTCCCGCCTTCGGAGTTGTTCTTTCTTGGCCGATTCGGCTTATTCCATAGCCTACCAGAACAAGATTAATTCGTAGTTTCTGCTGTACTGGATTAACAAATTATGTACATATAAATATGTTCAAACCTCAACTATACAGCTACAACTTCTAGCAACAAGGACCAGAGTTAAACAAAGGTCAGTGTCAGGTGTAACGACTGGTCGTGGAAAATCCCTCTAAAACCGTTGCAGTTTCGTGTTTTCTTAGCATCACTCACTTGCCTACACTATTGACGTGTCTTTACGCACTGTTTGTGTTTATGGACCAATTGCCGTTTTTTCGCGCCCAGAGCGCCACTTAGTGATATCATTGAGCTGGACCTGCTTGACGCACGTTCTCCTCGTTCGCACGCCGCAATTCGGCTTCTCGTTTGTTGAGTCCCTGTGATCTAATTATTGAGGTTTGTATCTGTTTGGTGTCATTGTTCACTCAATAATCTAGTATCGTAGAATATCACGGATAATCGCCTTTTGATTTCGGGATCTGTTGTGAATTTGGCTACGCACTGCTCAAAGGTGTGTTACTTCAGGTACCACCGTCACGGCAGTCCAAGTTCGAATGAAAAATACGCCACTTCGCGTGGGCAAAATATAAACAAATGGTAAAGTGTAGTGATTGATGCATGCTCTACTCGTTCGAGGGTTCGACTATATGAAAACGGCTAGGGAGGATTTCCGCGCATGTACTTTACAGACCGATAGGGATGGGTCGTCTATCAAAGGCAATGACATCTGGGGTTAACTGGAGCTTGTATGGAAGCCAAGGGCCCATGGAGGCAGAAAAGTTCATTCGCCGCAATTTTCACCAAACTCTAAGCGGGATGGGGTTCTGTTGGTCGTTGTTTGGTCTAGATGACAGAATAACCGTGGAAAAGGAGTATTCAGTTTTGATGCTAACCTTAAAGGCAAAAGGTGTGCAATACCGAATAACGTGAAGGACGTCGCAGATATATATATATATATCTGTTATGGTTGAAGAAAAATACCTTGGATCACAGCTCTTTTTATGGGCCTTTCAGAAGACAAGCCTCCAATCACTAATACTACTTGGGAATGGGAGGACGGACAAGAAGACAAACTCGATAGAATAGGGCCAACCAGAACCAGAGATCTCAGTTTGATGGGCAGACGCCAGTAAGGAACTTGATCGAAGGCTTGTGATGGATCTAGGAATGGGACTGTCACAGACATCACATCGTCATTAGATAAGGGAGGGAGCTGAGGGAGTCCGTTGGCCAAGAAGAACAAGACTGCGATTTGTCGAAGCCATGTTAACCCGGCTTTAGTAGCCCATTGACAGAAGATAGTTAGCTGTTTCAGACTTGACGATTCACTCCATAGTTTTGCCCACAGTAAGATTGTGGATAATAAAAAAAGGCGACTATCAGGGTCATGCCATGAACCCCTTTTAAAAGTGTCTGCGACGGAGGTCCTTCATTTTTGTCCGACTAATCTATTATTCATGGAAGGCGTAAACAAGTTAAGTAACAACAAAGCCGCAATGGGGTCACCGAAGAGAAGAGGGCCGGCAGGATTCCGTCTAGCCCATATTTTGACGAAAGCCTAATCTTGGGAACTAATTTTTGTATTTCAGGTGATTCCGATAAAGATTTGTGTGCAGGTTTCACTCGAGTGGTGTAAGTAACAAGAACTGCCACTATAGCTGCGCGTAACCAGTTCAAAGAAGCCTCAAATCTAGAGAACGACTGATTCGTAGACTCTACGGTAACAAATTGGAGACGACAAAAAGTACTGATAAGTGCACACCTGAAGTTTGCAACGGAATAGACTCAAGGCCGAATTCAAATGTGTCGCACAAACAAACAGGCGTGAAAAGCGTCGGGTATGGAAGAGCTAAGCAAAGCAACGTCAACTACAGTCACATTTAAAAAGCAAGTAGAACACCTGGAAGGGTGTTTAATACATGTCCTTTACACCTCGTTCCAAACATTTTTGTCACTTAATCTGGAGATTATGGTGGAGTCTTGCGGCACGACCAACGTTAGACAAGCCCTAGTAGGTCATAGCCATTTGGGTAACGAGCAATCCCGCCCCTTGAGCAAAGCTTCATTATCTCTCATGCATTTGGTAGAACAGTTACTGGGCCGTGGTTACAGGTCGGGTCCCTCTGTCTACTCCTGTGAATCGGGACGATCCGCAACACCCTCCAGTCCCATGGTATATTCCCTTGTTCTGTGGAAGGTTCGAATAATGCTGGTAAGTAAGATGCAGTGATCTCAGTTATGGACTGTTGGAGGGTCGGGAGAAAGCCCGCAGGCCCCTTGGCCGCAAGCTTGCTCAGGTGTATGAGGCACTAATTTTAACCTCCCCAGGTGTGACAATCACATCTGACGCAGTCAGTACTTCTGGGTGCACAGGCTTTCGGCCCGGGCGTTTGACGTAGACCTATCGGAAGTGCTCCAGAAGGGTTTCAGTCTTCTACCATGGAGTGACTGAGTGATCACCATTCAGGAAGTACACTTTTCCAGCGGCGACTGTTGTTGTCCCCTTAGACTGCACAGTCAAAATGTGCTTTTGGCGACGTTGATGCGATTTTGCTAAGGTTTTCTAGAACTCTACTATGTGCTTTTTTGAATTTTGGCCTCCGAGTTTCCTACAGTTATGAACTATAGGTATCTAGGCAAGCCGCTATCGTCCCGGATGCATTTCTGAGCACGGAGCTCCCTCTGCTGCGCCTTAGTTACCGCACTCTTTTACCACGCAGAGTGGCTCATGTATGGAACTCTTGTTGGTGGAGCGAGTTCATCGGCCAAAAGATTTGGAGTGCGTTTTATGTGGTACCGTACCTTATCTACATTGCCGGACAGACGGTTCCAGTTTAAGGACCAAGCCATCAACAAAAGCCTGCTTACATCTATTTGCCTGAAGTCCCCCCCCCCTCCACTTGTCCGCAGGCCGTTCGTGACCCACAGCGTGAAAGAACGGTGAAGTACAGTGTCCACTTCGCCAAATGGTGCAGTGATTCTTAGGACTGGCACGTCGACTTGGTGCTCGGTTTTTGCGACATCCAACAGGACAGAGGTGCGGCCTTCCCTCCATTGCATAGTGTAGTGATTCAGCAGTTGTCACACGTGATACTACCAAGAGCAGCTTCTTAGCCACGTGGGCAGATAAGCCTCAACCAACCAGGATGGCCGCTGACAAGTCCCACAAAAGCTCCTTGTGATTGGTCATCTTCGAGTCTACCACTCATATTTTCCAATTTAACGTATTTATACAAACCCGTTCTGCAAAACAACTTACGTGCTATAACGCAGCCTTGGTCTCCTTGCTACTGTCGTCCACGTAGTTCTGGGTGGGGGCAATTTTAGTGAGTCTTGCCACTTCATTTCATTATGATTACTGCACATAGGCAGGCCAACAGGCTGGAAAGGGGCCTTGTCGTGGGCCACATCAGTGAAGTCAAGACTGGAAGAAGGCCCCTGAGTGCATCCACTACCTCTGGAGTATTTAGGTCCCAGAATATTAAGACAAGATTGCCTCCCCGGGTGATAACTGATCCGCCCGGGTGGAGTCTTTGGGGAACAGATTTAAGTGCCGATTGTTAAGAACGTTTGAGCAATGCGTAGCCAAATTCGCAACGGATCCCGAAATCAGAAGACGATTATCCGTGATATTCTACGATACTAGATTATTACAATAAACAATGACATAAACAATATACAAACCTCAATAATACGATCAAAAGGACTCAACAACGAGAAACCGAATAGCAGCGTGTGAGCAGACAGCACGTGCGTCACGCAGGTCCTGAACAAGGATGTCCCAAAGTAGCGCTCTGGGCGCGAACAAACAACAATTGGTCCAGAAAAACAACCAGTTCGTAAAGACAAGTCAATAGTGTATGGAAATGAGTGATGTTGGGAAAAACACTGAATCGCGAGGGAAAAAGGGGGATTTTCCACGACCGGCTGTTACACCGCCCACCAAAATCCTCCTGGATCCTTAGCAGAGTCAAAGGTTCGGTATAAAGGTACTGATTCTTCCTACCTGCCTAGGCCCTGCTGTCAGTGCGCGCGTCTTATGCTCGTCGTCAACGTTCCACTACTGGTCGCACCTAATCCATTGGATATATAGAAGTGAGGCTAGTCTACATCTTCCACAAGACCAAATGACCGATGGCGGGCGTGAATGGTCACATAGACGTTGTCCTCGTAAGGGGCCGTCCGGTCCTGGATGTACGTGCTTGAGTGTGTGTGTATGTGCGTGTGTGTGTGCCGGGGTTACAATGAATTCACAGGTATGACTACACATCAAAGGAGGACTTTCTGCAATGTCAACAAAGGTACGCGTGGCAAGAAAACGAGTAAATGTAGCATGTGTGTGTGACCTAAGCTCTGCTACTTCCACATATGCAAAGGGCATTCGGTAGCGTCGACAAAAGGCAAATAAAGAACACTGTCACATGTATGATGGGTTTACGGGGTGTAGAGTGCGTCGTGCATGCGTGTATGTATCGGGATGTATAATGGAATCGCACTCATCACCACATATCGGAAAGAACCTTCTGTAATGTCAACGAAAGGACCGCGAGCACTGTGACGTGTTTGACTGAGATTGTGTGGTATATATGATGTTTTTTTATCCACCTCGATTACTGGTGTGAAAAGGTCTACTGGGCCTCGGAGTTATCAGCTCCTCCGTCTTCGCTCTCGAGTAGGTTAATACTGCGTATGTCACGAATGAGCACTCCGTTAGCTGTCTTCACATTCACCGTTCTTATCATTCCGTCAGTGCTTTTGATGGTTTCCGTAACTACTCCCAAAGACCAAGCGCTGAAATGAGCGCGTTCGTCGGCTATCACAACCACGTCCCCAACTTTGAATGGTCTTGTTTTGGCCAGTCACTTCTGTCGAGTCTGCAAAGCCGGTAGGTACTCCCGTAGCCATCGCCTCCAGAAGACCTTGGCCAGATAGTTCGCTTGCTTCCACCCGTGGAGGTAGCTCCCACGAAGGTTTACCGGCCCTTGGAAACCCTCGTTCGACCTTAGCGTCAATAAGTCGTTTTGGGTGAGCGCCAGGTGGGTGGGGTCGCCGTTCAATACTGGAACCACGGGGCGGTTGTTCAGGATTCACTCTACCTCAGTCATGACGGTGTTCAGCGTCTCGTCGTCGGGCGGCTGCTGCTCCATGATTGACAGCAATATCCGTCTGGCAGACCGGATCATGCGTTCCCATATGCCGCCTCGGAGACTGGCCTGTGGGGGGTTGAAATGCCATCGTATGCCGTAGGCCACGGTTCGATTCTGCAGTTCGTCCCTGTTTATGTTCTTGTGCCAACGCTGCAATTCCCGTTGAGCGCCCACAAAGTTCGATCCATTATCTGAGTATATATCGGCCGGTACGCCTCTTCGGTTGATAAATCTTTGCAAGGCCCGTAGAAACGAATCGGTCGTCATCGAATGTGCGACTTCCAGGTGTACCGCACGTGATTTCATGCACGTCATGATACATCCGTATCGCTTTTCTAATCTTTTTCCGCACTTGATCCACAAGGGCCCGAAATAGTCCAACCCGGTGTCACTGAACGGCCACCAGCCCGTAGTCACCCTGCATTCTGGTAGTGGGGCCATGAGTTGTTTGCCTGCTGTGGCATTGCGTCTCCTGCATTGCACACACCGTCGGATTACGCGTTTTACAGTCTCTCGTCCTCTCAACAACCAAAGGCGCTTTCGGATGACGCTCGTCACGTGACTTTCCCCGGCATGTCCCTCCATGGCGTGGACGTGTTGAATCATTAGCTCTACCACAGGTTGTCTCGCAGGCAGCAGTATAGGATACTTTGTGTCGAAGTTCAGGTGGGCGTTGGTCAGCCTACCATCCACCCGCAGCAGTCCGTTGATGAGTTTGGGGTTTAAACGCTTCAGCTCGGTTCTGGGAGATGGCATGTCTTCATTGGTCGGCCCCACTTCTTCCGCCCTCTTGAGTTCTCGGGCGAAAGCCTCGCGTTGTATCATTCTGAAAATATCGTACCCTGCCGCTTGTAGCTCATGGGGACCTATCGGGCCGACCGGTATCCGACCTGAGGGGCGTAGCCTTTCATGACTAATAAATTTCTCTTGAACTTGGTTAACCAAACTAGCGAACGAAGCGTCTTCATCCAGGAAGAAAACCTGACCAGTCGCGATAGAATGGACGACGCTTCGACGACGTTGGTTGCTATCACTACGCCTTTGATCTCCAGTTCCAATTCCGTAGAGGGTTCTAATTCGAACACGGGCCAGTCCTGTTTGGGCATTTGCAGGAAGTTTGGCCCTCTCGTCCGCGTGTCTAGTTGCCTGAAGTTGTTCGCACCTCGGGAGCACAGGTCGGCCGGATTATCGCCAGACCTGACATGACTCCACTGGTGCGTGGCTGATTCATCGTGGATAATCGTGAGCCGGTTAGCAACGAAAGTACTAAACCGGCTCCAGACGTTGTTGATATAGTAAAGTACTATCGTTGAATCCGTCCAGAAGCTCACCGACCAAATGTAGAGATCGAAACATCTCTTCACAGCTTGCACCACCCTGACTGCCAACACGGCTGCGCTGAGTTCAAGGCGTGGGATTGAGACCGACTTCAGTGGAGCAACGCGGGCTTTGGCGAACAGGATCCTCGTGGTATATTGTCCATCTCCTGCGCACCATCGTCCGTACACCACAGCTCCATAACCGACTTCGGATGCATCGGAAAAAGCATGTAGTTCTCCAGTCCGTGTCGTATGCCCAGGAGTCAAACATCGTGAGATTCTTATGTCCCCTAATTTCTTCAAGGTGTTCAGAAATTCTTCCCAGTCCAGCCGGTCCCCTCGGTCCAGTGACTGGTCCCAATCAACTTTCTTACGGCACAGCCGCTGCAGCAAGATCTTCCCGGGTAGAAGCCATGGTGAGACGAAACCGAGCGGGTCGAACAAACTTGAGACGGCAGATAGTATGCCACGACGGGTTATTGGCAGCTCGGGAACGTTCAGTTCGAAAACAAAATCGTCCGTTTCCGCGTCCCATTGCATCCCTAAGGTGCGCTCGATAGGAAGTGGAGAGCCGTCCAAATCTCTTACCCTTTCGGCCTTTTCGTGATACGGGATGACCTTCAGCACTTCTGAAGCGTTCGACATCCATTTAGTTAGATGGAAGCCGCCCTCTTCCAGCAATCTCGTCAGACCCCTGAACTGCTCTAGAGATGATTCCACATCATCGAATGACCCAAGGTAGTCGTCGACGTAGAAGTTCCTGCTGACGCTTTCTACCACCGTCCGATGTACCAGATCGTCATGTTTGTTCGCTGATTCTCGGAGGGCGTAGTTGGCACAAATTGGTGACGATATGGCTCCGAAGGGGTGGACGGTCATCCTATAATTCACCACTGCGTTGTCCCGGTCGCTCCCTTCCCACCACAGGAAACGCAAAGCAACTCGTTCTCCTACCGGAATCTTCACCTGATGAAACATTTACCTAATGTCAGCAGACAAAGCCACTTTACCCACTCTGAAACGGCACAAAACATCGATCAGTGGAGTGGTCCAGTCAGGCCCCTGTAGTAGGCGATCGTTTAACGACTTGCCCTGAAACTTGGCCGCACAGTCGAAAACCACCCGCAGTTTATTGGGTTTCTTGGGGTTGATAACCGGATGGTAAGGCAGATACCAGATACCCTTTTTGCTTTCGGTGTTGACAGGCACCTTTTCAACGTAACCGAGGGCCTCGTTTCGCTTCAGCAAATCCGCGTATCGTTCCCACAGATTCTGGTCTCGAAAGAAGCGTTCTTTCAGTCGCAGTAATCGTTGGAGGACATAATTTCTGTTGTCAGTCCACGGGTCGACCGGTGTGCGCCATGGGAGGGGAACCTCGAACTGTTTTTTGAGGCCTCTAGTGCCTTGCCGCACCGTTTGTAGAGCGAAGTGATCCTCTTGAGACAACGTCGGTCTTTCGTCTCCAATGTAATGAAACTCCTTTTCATACAGCCGTTGCAGATGATACTCTATGCGGTCCGTTTCGGCGGATAAGTAATTCACGGAACCGCGTACCCCTACTGGACCATATAACATCAACACCAGAGCCGTGCTTGTGACATAAGGTGCCTGGCGGTCGCCCACTCTCTAGTCAAGTACCTAATGTGCCTCTGGCACGTCACAGCCGATGAGGAGATCCACCTCATCATCTTCCCAGTCTACAACGGTTACATCCTGCAGGTGGGGCCACCGAGTCAAGATTGCGTTCACCGACCTTGGTGCTCGCATGGGAAGATCCGCTAACGTGAATGCCTCCGTTGGTTCAATTTCCTCGTTAGTGTCTAGAGAGATGAGTTGCAGCCTTAATCTACCGGCAGTCATTACCTGTGTTCCGCCCACCGTGCTCACTGCTAACGACGTCGCACCTTTAGCCAGTTGGTGTCTGTCGGCAAACCGATCTTTCACTAAAGTGGTGTCGGATCCACTATCAACGAAAGCCAACGCCTTGACTATCCCAGTCGGAGTCACTACTCTTACAGCCACTACGCCTAAACGTACCGGTTTACTGGCAGATTGTGAAGTTGAACAAATCACACTGGGCTTCGCACTCGCCTCGGATATGGTTACTCCCGCCTGATGCAGCAGCCGATGGTGTCTGCCCGTGCAGCCCTCGTAACCACATCGATTCCTTGTTCTACAGGCTGCTGCCCGGTGCGTGGTGTTGAGACAGATGAAACATGCTCCTGCCATCCTCGCCATTCCCCACCGTTCGTCTATTGTGGCGTTGCCGAACTTGGGGCATTCTGGTAGGCCATGGCTAGTACCACAGGATCTGCAATTTGGTTTCGCCGTAGCATCTCGTGAAATGACGTGGGTGTTGGTCCAAGGCTGGTACTTTGGATGTTCCCGTACAGGGGTTTGGACTTTGCTAGTACCGGGCTTGTTTGCTCGGTTGCTGTCCCGGATGAGTCGGCCGAATCTGCTGTCAGCTATCTTCGTTTGCCTGTCTAAGTATTCAGTCAGGTCTTCGAAGTTGGCTTCTCTGTCGCTTCGGCTTATCCGTTCAGCTTCTTCCGCCCACCGACCCTGTAGTTCGGGAGAGAGGTGACGGACTATGCCTTCCAAAGTGTGCATGGCGTCTAGGTCAGCCCTGTAACCTAAATGGTCGAGGGCTATTGAGCAGTTCTGCATCTTGATCACCAGGTCGGCCATGGTGTAGACGTCGTCCTTGGTTCTCTTTGCCTCTGCCATCACGCCCTCTATTAGGTTACGAGTTACTTTGAAAGGTTGGCCAAACAAGTCCCTTAGAATCTTCCTTGCCCTTGTGTAGCCTTGTTCTGGGTCGAGCATGGTGCACCCGTCGATAGCTTCTCTTGCTCGGCCTCGGCAGTAGTGAGTAAGGTAAAGAAGCCTTTGCCCAGGGTCGGTTACCTTATTTTCAACGAACGTCTCGAACTGCTTGACAAACTTGCAGTATTGCTCAGCTCGCCCGTCGAAAACCGTTAACTCCACTCTAGGCAGATCGATCGATGGTGGTTTGTAGTCGGTGACCGGCGTGGGGTTCCCTACCTTATTGCACCCTAACCTATCGGAAGTGTCGAAGTCACTGGTCTCATGCTCTCGCTGTTTCTGTGTACACTTCTCTGCTTCATGCGCCTGTAGTCTAGCCGAAAGTAACTGTTGCTCTAGTTCTAGTATTCTCAGCTTATATAAATCGATATCCTTACGATCAATATTGTTTTCAATAACACATGAGCTAGCACTGACAGGACTATAATAATAATAATAATGGTATATTTCTCGACCATGGTCGAGACGCATGCGCAAGCGCATGATCATGGTGTACAACGTTACTCAAAACAATGACTTATACACGAATTTCAAGAAAGCGAGTGGAGTCGTCAGAAGCAAAACAATATAGCTAGAGATAGTTTGAGTCGACTGAAATTATAAAGGTTTGCGCGGCAAATACGGTTTGGTTTCGGATTCGACTGGTTGGTAGTGGTCCGTGAAAATACAAAATATATCGTGAAAATATAGCGCTAGGGATGCGTTATAAGTCATAATAATGCAAGATGTGGGTAACTGAGGCCTATTGCGGGTTCTATGCACGGAATAAGTAATGGACATGGAGAGGTTAAAGAAATGAATGGGAGTACAACCGTGAACTTTGGTGAATATGAAGAGAGAGGCACCTTATGTCACAAGCACGGCTCTGGTGTTGATGTTATATGGTCCAGTAGGGGTACGCGGTTCCGTGAATTACTTATCCGCCGAAACGGACCGCATAGAGTATCATCTGCAACGGCTGTATGAAAAGGAGTTTCATTACATTGGAGACGAAAGACCGACGTTGTCTCAAGAGGATCACTTCGCTCTACAAACGGTGCGGCAAGGCACTAGAGGCCTCAAAAAACAGTTCGAGGTTCCCCTCCCATGGCGCACACCGGTCGACCCGTGGACTGACAACAGAAATTATGTCCTCCAACGATTACTGCGACTGAAAGAACGCTTCTTTCGAGACCAGAATCTGTGGGAACGATACGCGGATTTGCTGAAGCGAAACGAGGCCCTCGGTTACGTTGAAAAGGTGCCTGTCAACACCGAAAGCAAAAAGGGTATCTGGTATCTGCCTCACCATCCGGTTATCAACCCCAAGAAACCCAATAAACTGCGGGTGGTTTTCGACTGTGCGGCCAAGTTTCAGGGCAAGTCGTTAAACGATCGCCTACTACAGGGGCCTGACTGGACCACTCCACTGATCGATGTTTTGTGCCGTTTCAGAGTGGGTAAAGTGGCTTTGTCTGCTGACATTAGGTAAATGTTTCATCAGGTGAAGATTCCGGTAGGAGAACGAGTTGCTTTGCGTTTCCTGTGGTGGGAAGGGAGCGACCGGGACAACGCAGTGGTGAATTATAGGATGACCGTCCACCCCTTCGGAGCCATATCGTCACCAATTTGTGCCAACTACGCCCTCCGAGAATCAGCGAACAAACATGACGATCTGGTACATCGGACGGTGGTAGAAAGCGTCAGCAGGAACTTCTACGTCGACGACTACCTTGGGTCATTCGATGATGTGGAATCATCTCTAGAGCAGTTCAGGGGTCTGACGAGATTGCTGGAAGAGGGCGGCTTCCATCTAACTAAATGGATGTCGAACGCTTCAGAAGTGCTGAAGGTCATCCCGTATCACGAAAAGGCCGAAAGGGTAAGAGATTTGGACGGCTCTCCACTTCCTATCGAGCGCACCTTAGGGATGCAATGGGACGCGGAAACGGACGATTTTGTTTTCGAACTGAACGTTCCCGAGCTGCCAATAACCCGTCGTGGCATACTATCTGCCGTCTCAAGTTTGTTCGACCCGCTCGGTTTCGTCTCACCATGGCTTCTACCCGGGAAGATCTTGCTGCAGCGGCTGTGCCGTAAGAAAGTTGATTGGGACCAGTCACTGGACCGAGGGGACCGGCTGGACTGGGAAGAATTTCTGAACACCTTGAAGAAATTAGGGGACATAAGAATCTCACGATGTTTGACTCCTGGGCATACGACACGGACTGGAGAACTACATGCTTTTTCCGATGCATCCGAAGTCGGTTATGGAGCTGTGGTGTACGGACGATGGTGCGCAGGAGATGGACAATATACCACGAGGATCCTGTTCGCCAAAGCCCGCGTTGCTCCACTGAAGTCGGTCTCAATCCCACGCCTTGAACTCAGCGCAGCCGTGTTGGCAGTCAGGGTGGTGCAAGCTGTGAAGAGATGTTTCGATCTCTACATTTGGTCGGTGAGCTTCTGGACGGATTCAACGATAGTACTTTACTATATCAACAACGTCTGGAGCCGGTTTAGTACTTTCGTTGCTAACCGGCTCACGATTATCCACGATGAATCAGCCACGCACCAGTGGAGTCATGTCAGGTCTGGCGATAATCCGGCCGACCTGTGCTCCCGAGGTGCGAACAACTTCAGGCAACTAGACACGCGGACGAGAGGGCCAAACTTCCTGCAAATGCCCAAACAGGACTGGCCCGTGTTCGAATTAGAACCCTCTACGGAATTGGAACTGGAGATCAAAGGCGTAGTGATAGCAACCAACGTCGTCGAAGCGTCGTCCATTCTATCGCGACTGGTCAGGTTTTCTTCCTGGATGAAGACGCTTCGTTCGCTAGTTTGGTTAACCAAGTTCAAGAGAAATTTATTAGTCATGAAAGGCTACGCCCCTCAGGTCGGATACCGGTCGGCCCGATAGGTCCCCATGAGCTACAAGCGGCAGGGTACGATATTTTCAGAATGATACAACGCGAGGCTTTCGCCCGAGAACTCAAGAGGGCGGAAGAAGTGGGGCCGACCAATGAAGACATGCCATCTCCCAGAACCGAGCTGAAGCGTTTAAACCCCAAACTCATCAACGGACTGCTGCGGGTGGATGGTAGGCTGACCAACGCCCACCTGAACTTCGACACAAAGTATCCTATACTGCTGCCTGCGAGACAACCTGTGGTAGAGCTAATGATTCAACACGTCCACGCCATGGAGGGACATGCCGGGGAAAGTCACGTGACGAGCGTCATCCGAAAGCGCCTTTGGTTGTTGAGAGGACGAGAGACTGTAAAACGCGTAATCCGACGGTGTGTGCAATGCAGGAGACGCAATGCCACAGCAGGCAAACAACTCATGGCCCCACTACCAGAATGCAGGGTGACTACGGGCTGGTGGCCGTTCAGTGACACCGGGTTGGACTATTTCGGGCCCTTGTGGATCAAGTGCGGAAAAAGATTAGAAAAGCGATACGGATGTATCATGACGTGCATGAAATCACGCCTCAACCAACAAAATCTATTAGGCTGGATACGCGATGACAGAACGTTCTCCGAATTAATACCCAATACTCGACTTCTCATCTCAGCATTGCTCACTCGGCTTTTCCATCTAATCTTAGCGATACTACGCAAACATCGAGGGTCAAAAACCTAAACACGACGATTATCTTTCGCACGCAGACTTCAAGTCCCGCAACCATACAACAAAACTGAACGCACGATGACACAGTATACACAACCTCTTAACTTCAGTGAAATATCAGGTCGGTGCCACAAGTGTTTCAGTCCAGCGTACGCCGCTCGAGCCTTGGACATACATGTGCTCACCTCTACTACTGTGCTCCCGTCCGTCGTCACACTGTTGTCGAGGTAAGTGAAGTAGTCGACAATTCCCAGCACCTCTCCATCGAGCATCAAGCTAGGAACAATTGACGTCCAGTCTTGCAACATCAATTCACACTTTGAAGGTGCAAAGTGTATGCCGAATGGAGCTACAACTCTTGTAAGTCTATCTAGTCAACGTTACGTGTGTTCCGTGGATTCGAACAAGCAGACAAGGTCGTCCGCGTAATCTGGGTCACACAACTTCTCACTAATTCTTAATTTGACGCCCATATTCTGAAGGCTTCGCAAGGCATTCTCCATTATCTCATCGATGACGAAGTTAAACAAGAATGAGGAAATGGCTTACCCCTGTCAAACACCGCTGGTCGTTTCAAATTGACTAAATAGTTTAGCATAAACCGTAACGTGGTCAGAAGTATGGCAGTACAATGATCTCAGTAGGTTCACGAACTTCTGGGGCATACCTTTTCGATGAAGAACACTGAAAAGCGCTGCTCGACCAACTGAATCGAAGGCACCTTTCAGGTCTAAAAAAACACTATTGTCGGTCGGCGGTGCGTGTGACGCGTTTCAAGTAGTCGGTGAAGAGTAAAAACCTGGTCGATTCATCCTCGACCTGGGCGGAATCCGGCCTGCTGTTCGCGGGTGTTCCTCTTGCGAGCCGGTGTAAGATGGTGCAGCAGAATCAAGGCTGACACTTTGTTGACTAAGGGAATTAAGCTAATCCCACGATGGTTACTACAGTCATTGCCTATTCCCTTCTTGAAGATGGGAACAATCAATGACTCGCTTCATATTAAAGGAATATGCTCCTCGTTTCAAATGTCACAGAGCAAGATGGTAAGTGATTTTATCAAAGCATTTCAACCTAGTTTGAAAAGAACTGGGGGAAGTTCGTCGGGACCTGCCGCTTTCCCCCGCCTTAGTAATCGAATACATGACTCTACTTCTACTTCTGATGGGGGCTCAAGTGATACCACCCAAGGAGTAGCAGTTGTTGACACGGGAGTAACTGCGCTAGCGTGCGGCCAGCTAAACTGTTCCTTGAAGTACTCGGCCCATCGGTCGAGTCTTTGCTGTTTGCCATGGATGGGTTCTCCATTTCTATCGCAAATCGTTTCACTGACATGGGTGCGCCGTCCACCAGTGTCACGAATAAGTTGGAACAGTCTTTGACCTTTACCTGAAGCAGTTGCTATTTCCATGTCTTCAGCTACCTTGACCCACCAAGTTCCAAGATCATTCTTAGGGCTTTTCGTAACTTGCTTCCGCAGATGTCTTCGTATCTTATTCATCTCCTTACGGTTCGAAAGCTGACGCTTTTGCTCCATTATACTCAACGACTCTTGCGAGATCCAGTGTCTTTGATGAACATTGAATCTACGACCACAGGCAAAACCTGCTGACACGTGCATCGCCTGTTTGATATGAGCCCAATGCTCATCTACATTATTGTTTCTCAAAGATTCTAGTTCATGTGCTAACTTCTGTTCATAACGGGTGCTACTTCTGGACCACACACGTTGCACGGCTAATCGGGTTTGCGGTTTGCCTTTTACAGGAAGGATACTGGAGGTTTTTGGGCACATCATACTCCTACGACTGCCCACATCGCAGAAAAGGATTTTTTTTGGGAACCCTAACTGTAGTCTTTGACTCAAAAGTCTCACCGATAAGGTAGTGGGGCCTTAATTCAGCAAGGGAACGCGACCGAAGAACCCGTGAAGGAACTCCTTGTGGTCTGTCACGCGAGATCCGATTACTGCATGCGCTCTGTCTTGTCTTCGCTGATGCTTTGTTATCGATCCACTTTTCGGATTCATTCCTAAGCCCCATGCCCCCAATGGAGCGAGCGAAACGCTGACGGGGCAGCATCCTTTGGGCTGGAGGATGTAAAGATTAGGCGGGCGATAGCTGCTTAATGAAGTGCAATGGCTTCTCCCATCGTCGAGAGAAACCTCAGGTACTCTACTCGTACGTCCTTCTAGTGGAGGTTTTTTGACCGGTAAACTGTTTCTCTCCGTGTTTATTCGCTGAAGTGTCCTCCCCATGGGGCATGGTGAATAGAACCAGATGTTGCCTATCAACTGGTTCAGAGACTGGACTTCGTCTGGCCTCTACCCATTGACCTGTCAGGTATGATTGGATCTCCGGCTTAAGGAAGCCATCCTGCATAGCTCTTAGGGTCATGGAGGCACGCAAGCCATTACACCACGCCAAGGTGCAGTCCACAAATGATAACCGTTTGGCCACCACCGCCACCTTTCGTCGTTCGCCTGTACCTCGTTTTTACCAGTGCCACTCTATTCATGAGACCACGATTAATCGCTGTGAACACAGTTCAGTTTAGCTCGTTTGCCTGGCCAAGTGAAAACTGAGGTCATCATGGGCGAGACCCGACGAAACTTTATAGCACTCCGATTTCCCATATTCAACTGAGTTTTCGTCAGTTTTCACATGATGACGTAACCCAGACTAAGCCGTGGGTTTCATCACCGAGTCTGTGTATGCGACAAGTAAACAAAGTCAGCGTCTGTGCGTGTTTGCGTTGCGAGAGAGATCCAAGATCTTTGTTATTCATCGCTTGCTAACCGTTTCCTTTATCTCGGCGCACCCTGTACAACACAGATTTTTAGCATCATTTTTTGAAATCATCTTCCGTTAACTCTTGCTTAACTGAAAAGAAAACTTCTCTCTCGTAGGAAGCCGCCATTTTTCAATTCACCATCTCACTTATCCACTCTTTTCTACCCGAAGTCAGCGTCTGCCTCAACCCCGTATCTCACTCATGGACGGTTACACTAACGACTTACAACTGATGTCGTCTAAACTCCAGTCAATTCCAACCATTTTTATGCCGCGAGTTTCAAGGCCGAAGATCCCACCGCAGTCAAAAGCTCAAGTCAGCTCGTTGACTTTCCCACAAGCATTCCAGATCAGACCGGTGATCGTGAGCATGTCCGTGACCCCATTTCCACTTCCATTTCCCCGGTTCTCTGAGTCTGTACTCACACCTTTTCCTTTTTTGTTTCTTTCATGACACAAAGCTGAAATTTGTCCCACGTCCAGTCATGCATGGTGTATGTATGTATCAACCAGGTCCAACGTAAGGCCATCAGCCTGATCCACGACCCAGTTCAAACATTTATTCTGCAGTCGCGTGTCCATCGCCAAACGATTACTTCATTGTCGCCATGATTTTCATTTGTGTTCCTCCGGACTTATCTCGACGGTTATACTTCCCGTGAACTTTCGATGCAGATCCCGAAAACCAGCTATTTATGGATGACTCTGGGGACACCATTTTGTACCCGAATTCTAAGACTCTTCGCGAACAGTTCTCCTACACACACCGCTCACGGGCAGCTGCCATTCGGGACATCCAAGAAGCCGGGTTATCCTCGCGCAAGAGCCAGTCGCGTAGAAGTAAAAAGTAATAGCGTGTTTGGTTTCTGTTTCCAGGTGTTAGATCACGAACTTACAATGTTCTTTCGTAACTCGGACTAGTAAAATCAAAAACACTCTTCACGTCTATCTGTCCACATCCAAAGTTTTTATTTCCAAAAACACCACACCTCAAAACTCGTCTTGCAGTATGTTATCGAACTGTGAGGTTGATCTTCTTTACTTTTTGTTAGCAAAGTTAAAAACAAAAGGAAAACATTTTTCCCGAACAAGCTATTAACCAGCTTGAGCGCTAGGCCGGATTGAATAACTAATCATCGATAATTTATCGGATCACTCAAGACATAACGCCTTTTGCTGGTCGAGCAGTCATCTACAGTCCGAAGTAAATTGAGTCAACGGATCAATAATCAACCCGGCAAAACGTTTTTATCAACCTAATCGGCCCAACAGGGCCTGAGCCCAACTGGAAGCGCGGGTTCCGGAATGTCCGATTTTCGCTCCAAATACCGCATGGTAATTTCTGCAAAAGCAGTCAGTTTGGCGAGCTCAGTTGTTGTCTTCTGATCTACTATAGCGGGCTGGAGCGATAGGAATCACAAGCTGAGATCGAGTGCGCACGTTTCCTTTGGGTCATAACAATCTTAATTCGCTTCGTGTGTGGTAGAAAAGAGGGGTCTGTCATTGGTATGTTTGTGAAATACTTATCGTATGAAGTCGTGTGCTTCCTTCTTCTATGCTTACTCGTCAAAGCAACTGAAAGAGAAAAACCTCATGAAGATGAAGGTCAGCCACTAGCCCTGAAAATAAAACAATGATTAGTAAACCACTCAAGTTACTAATCGACGTGATACTGAGCTGGACGGTCGGAGATTTGACGCGACTAAAGCCAAACACTACTGACGCGGTTCGAAATAGCGCAATTTGATCCCCATCACTTGAGAACCACAGGTTCGAAATTGAATCCTTGCTCTTAAAGATAACACACCAGGGGCAACTAAGCGAATAAGGCAATAACTAGAAACTAACACATGCATTGACGCGAAGACGGCTGTCACCGTAGCTATAATCATATAAAGGCTCGATATCGCGCTATTTGCTTTGACTTCATGAGTCTTGAACTTCAATCGCGTCGCAGCACAGAAGTACAAAGGACCCTTGAAGCAAAACCGCTCTGAAATCGATCGGTTTTGGTCGGTTTTCGAGTGGTTTTTACTATTATGTCGATCGGTTTCCGGTCGGTTTGTTTAGTAGCCATTTTACATAGATCAACATTGAATTTATACGAAGGGAATTGACGACCGGAGTAATGCGCAATTCTTATTTTGGCGTCGTATTTAAATTAATGGTTCCATTCTTCGAAATATCCTGAAATACCTCGGTATAGATCACTCTCCCTTGTAGCACTTAGAAACCGCCGAGGAAACCGGACAGAAACCATTCAGAAACCGGTCAGAAACCACTCAGAAACCGGTCAGTTTCCGAGCGGTTTTTGGCCGGCTTCCGAGCGGTTTAAGCCAATTGTTTAAAATACCTGATGTGCTTCGTTAATTTCTTTCACTAACCCAAACTGCGTATGACGATGCTCATTTCTATCTCCTAATTTGTGATTTTCCGAATTGTAATTATTTTACTCATTTCGAGGGAATAAAATAGAGCAATCAATACCGAGGTTTTCAGGATATTTCGATGGGTGAAACCAATACATTTAAATACGACGCAAAATAGGCATTTTACATTACGCCGGTCATCAACTTCCTTCGAATAAATTCAATGTTGGTCCGTGTAAAACGGCTATTAAACAAACCGACCGGAAACCGATGTTAAGAACGGGCTGAGTGCTACAAGGGAGAGTGATCTATACCAAGGTATTTCAGGACATTTCGATGAAGTAAGCCAATATATTTAAATAAAACGCCAGCTAAGCATTGTGCGTTACTCCGGTCGTCGATTTCCTTCGTATCAATTCATTGTTGATCCGTGTAAAGGGGCTACTAAACAAATCGAATGAAAACCGATCGAAAACTGATGTTACGAACGGGCTGGGTGCTACAAGAGGAAGAAAATGACGCATTTCTGTATGAAAATCTGCCGTAGTAGCACACTGCCCTAACCTTTGGGGCGAACCTGGGGCATGCCCCAAGCTTGCTCTATTGTTGGGGTTGGCTCCAGGTTTGCCCCATGCTTGCTCCATAGAGCAAAATTGGGGTGTGCTACTTGGGTGGTAACCAGTAGTAGATTATTGGTCCACTGCATACAAGTTTCACCAAAACTCGAAACATTAAACGAAGTCAAAAAGTTTGTGAGTGAAACTGCCTCCCATTGACGGACTTCAAGATGAATCAAACCGTGGAACAACTGTGCCATCCTAGAGTCGTCGCTACCGTAAACCAAACACTAAAACAGTCAAGTGCCAGTTCTTCGTCGCCCAACAGTGGTCCGACTATAATCGAACAGTGTAACTGAGCGGTTCAAACCCGCTTTGACTCAAGAACTGTCGTATCGTTGATAAGCAAATTTTATCTTAGATTACACGGCTTGCCATGTTTTTAACATACGCAAAATTATTCTCATGTCACCTAGATTGAACGTTTGTTATATACACGCCTGCGGCCGCATTTAGACTACTTGCAAGTAGCCTTACGACAGTAGACGGTAAAGAGCCACCTTTTTATCTGCGGATGCATCCAATCCTATAACAAGTCATGTAATCAAGTGGTTTCATTATGAATAAGCGGTTCAAAATTTAGAATATACTATGAATTTTCACGAGCTTGTAGAAATGTAGAACATCCACATTAGCATACTTACGTAAAAACCACCAAACTGATGGTAATTATAAACGTCTTTGAAGAACCGGTCAGAATCCATGCTTCGTAGCATATGCTCTCTGTACTGATCCAGGTGCATGAACTGTCCTACAGCAGCGCCCTCATCCAGTGGCTTGTACTGTGATTTATTAGGGCGAAATCCAGTCATTCTGATTCACAAGCTTTCTCGCGCAAATTATTATTAGTTTGTTCTCCAAACCAGTTTAACGAGCATTTATCAGTCAAATGAAAATCGGGATGCACTTACATCCGATTATCTCAACACAAACAGCCACCACATACTTCCAAAGCCCAGGACAAACGACACCCAACCAAGTGACCTTCGGCAACAGCTGATTTGACCATCTGAACAAAGTCCAAGTCAGTTCAGTTCAGTTCAGTTCAGTTTGCACAGGACAGGTAATGGCCACGGCCAATCGAGCGTCCAGAATTCCTTCGATGGTATGCACACCAGTTATGCACCCACCACTGCCGAGTGGTCATGTACCCTTAAATGTTGTCATTTTGCCGTTATGGATGCATACCTTGGGAAATCGCTTTAACGGAATGTTGTTTTCGCGTAGAAAATGAGAATGGTATGTATAATGTTACTCGCATTTTTGTTTGAGTCAGGCCCAGAGCAGTATATAAGTAACTGTGATCAAGGTTACGGGCATTCTTCCTGGCTTGTTGTCATGGCTGCCCACACTGGTTCTGCCGCGATGGTCGATGATACGGAGCTATTCTGTCTGACTGTTCGTACAAAATACAAGTCTTTCAAAGCGTTTGAGGAGGATTTTCTACTATTCCAAAGGAATAGTTTGACATCCTTCTATATTTATGCAAGTGTGAGTGCGGAGAATTGGGTTCGCACCCACCCTGGCGCATTACCAAAGTCCTTTCCGTATTATCGCGTCAAATATTGCTGTGTGCACAACAGACGTCCTCAGCGGTCCGCCACGAGGTAAGTATTGTTGTTGAATTGCTAATTGACATTTCAAATACAAGAACATTCACTGCCCGGCGTTTGTCATGGTTCGGGCTGTCGGAACCCAGTACAAGGTTGTGTCTCACTGCTTGAGACATAATCATAGGTTTCACTTGCTTAACGAGCAGTTGTACGTTAGTAATAGACGTCTGACTCCTGAACAGGAGTCTCACATCAGCGAGTTGATGAAGACGTTTCAAAACTCGCAGGAAATTTGTTCCTATGCTCGCGATAGGTATAACAGATTGTTTACCGTTGCTGACCTGCAGTCCATCAGGAACAAGGCTGCGAACTTGGACAGCCGAACAGATGCGCTGCAGGTCAAGCAGTTAGTTAGTGGCAGGGGTTTCTTGCGACTTGTTTACCGGGAATCATTAGTGAGGTACGCATTTTTTATTCCACGAACGGTTGTTCCGTTGGTGGATAAGTTTAGCGAAGTTTTGTTGGCTGATGCGACGAATCAGCTAAATTATAATATTTTGTGGCACGCAATGATTATAGACGAAAGCGGGTTAGGTAGGTCCATTTTTTATGCAATTCTCCCGTACGAGAGTTGCCTAAGTTATAAGCGTGCCATCAGGGAAATGAGAGAACGCCTACCCAGTTCTCTGAATGCCAAGACGATAATCATCGATAGGAGTTTAGCGCAGTATAATGCCTTCAGGGAGCATTATCCTAACTGCGCAGTAGTCTTTTGCCGGTTTCATGTTCTGCAAGACATGAGACGGCATTGTTTTCAGTTAAATGGTTTGTCATTAAATGACAAACCGGTTCTGTATCGCTGGATGAGGTCTCTAGTTTATTCATCTACAAAGGATCAGTTTGATAGGTTTAAGGTGGCCATAGCCGGTCGATGTATTGCTGCGAAGCACTATCTCGATCGGGCATGGTTACCTTTCGAGAATATGTGGGCTGGTTACGCCGTTTAATCTGTGGTCAATCTCGGCGTATTGACAACTAATCGGGTTGAGATAGAAAATAGGTATTTGAAAGTGGGATTATCAAAGAGATCGTCATTGGTTGATGTGTTCGCTCGTATTATAAAGCGAACCGAAAATTTGGACGAGGGCAGGCGTCGTCGATTATCTAAGTTGATGGCGGGTTCATTTAAGGATAGTGAGGGGATGGAGAAGTTTAAAGGTTTCCTTAGTCGACTTAGTGTGTACGCGCGGTCTGCCGTTGAGCAGCACGTTCGTACACATGTAACCACAGCAGTTGCTGCTGGGGACGGTTTCTGGGTTGTTCACTGCAGTCGGTCGCACACAGCTAGGGTTAAAATGGGTGCAAACTCGCAGTGTTCGTGTAGCTTCAACAAACAGTGACTACTCGTCTGCGGGCATATCCTGAATGTATGCGAAGTGATCAAGTACGACACCCACAGGCTACCTGCGGGTCGTTGGGCTCTGCCGGATGAAGGCACATGGGAAAGCATATCGCCTCCGGCTATGGAGCCAGAAGTGGTTCACGAAGCACCCGTTGTAAGCCCTAGTAAGAAGTTGTCGTTGTGCGACGACGTTTCGAAGGATATTGCAACTGCTTTAAGCAGTATTGGGTACAGCAAGTTCATGCAGCTTTTGCCGCAATTAAGAAATCTTGCTGCCATAATCGGTTCCGGGAGGGATATTGACATTCATTGCTACGATAGATCTTCCGGAACCACTGTCGATTTGTCGAATGCCAACGTACAGTCCCAGTATGTAGGCAAACGCGTCGCTGAACGCAAGATGATGCGTGCAACCCAAATTTCACAACCTGTCCCCAGCTCGTCAAACACATTGATGAAGCCTCCGTCTTCAAAACGGAAGGCTGCCATTAGTATTAGGAACACCGATGAGAGGGACATAGAAATTATAGGGGACAAAATGCAACTGGTACGGTTCCGCAGATTCCGAACAATGACGTCAGCCGCGTATAAGAACAAAGAAAAAAGAAGACGTCTCGAAGTGGTGGATTCACCCGTCAGAGAGGACGTCTGCAGTGTTTGCCGCATGGAGGATCCATCAACAGATCTAGACGAGAACACAAATTGGGTCCAATGCTGTGCGTGCAGCCGATGGACGCACTATCAGTGCGCAAACTATGACAACCAGGAGGATTATGTTTGCGTCCATTGTTTATCAAAATGGAGGTACGTTTCGCTGCGAAGAACCCCAACGTAAAACAGCAACATTCGTAATTAACTGCTACTAACGACAAACTTTTTCTTCCATTTCAGATGACGTACGTTAACAACGAAGACGGAATACGGACACCTAGGTGAGGGTCGACTAGGAGATCGCTAAGTCCCGTGTGCATGGTTCTCCTCCACCGGCGGCACGGGTGGATGGTGACATCGCTACATGGTTCCCTAGATGACCGGTGCCACCTGAAATTCGTTTGGCCAAGGGTGGCCGGCGCACGGTACGCCCTCATTTAGATCGAAGGGTCTCCAAAGTTGTTCTCTTCTAGGGGGAGGATGGCCCAGGAGATCTGGAGATGTCACGGCTTGCTTGTGTAAAATCATATTAAAATATTGATTTCCCTGTACATAGGCTTAGGCTGTCCGTATGACGTGCGATGCAACAGGGGAATGCTGCGATATCTGCTGTCCTTCTCTGTTTTTCACGCTTATACTATTTACTTATGCTTTCGTGAATTTGTTTATGAGTTTGCTTTTTTTAATGCTTCCTTTCACATTATTATTTTCGTTACTGTTACTTTATTTCATTATCATACCATTCTTGTCACCTATGTCATACAACAGGTATCGTAATATCACGTCTGTTTACTTTCTTATTGGTTTCCGATAACACTTACATGACATTATTTGTAGATTTATCTTCATGTTTGATTGACGATGCCTGATGAGAAGGTCCATCAGCTGATCCCGTCAACGGTGTCCAAAATAGCCTGTATTTCTTTTTGTTAGAATAAATAATAATTAAACTATCACAACGTCTTTTCATTGACTTATGGCTAACGTCGGAACTTACGGCTTGTTTCCCGTTCCATAGGCCAACTTAGACAGGGGTGGGATTACGTTAGTCGTCAACTCATTCCGTGTACTGCGTATAATAGTCTTGAGTTCCCATGTGGAAAAGTAAGAAGATGAACGTCCTCAGGTAGCTTCCATAGTCCTGCACGCAAGCGTTCGCAGTTAACGAGAAACCGCATGTATAATAACAGGGAATATAGTATTGCGCCGAACCACGGGAATTAGTGATAATAACGGGTGTGCGTTCATTTACGCCTTCATTAGGAAAGGCATCAGTTAGGATCATTTTTTATTGTACGTCCAATAGTCAGCCTAAAGCGATTTTCCTATCAACGGTACTAATGCATTTCCAAAACAACCAAAGCAGCAATGCTCAATTGGGCCACGGTAGGGCAAACGGTGGGATTGCCCATCACAACGTTGGGCAACTCATTCGCACAATATCACTAAAGTATTCTCCTTCCTTTCTAGCTTAGCCACTGAATTACCCTTACACATATGAGCAAAATGACAATTTCATTAAAAAATGTAGATAAATTTATGGAAACCATGTCACATTCATTTGACACGGATGCCGCTTTCGATCAATCCAACCCACTTGTAGATGTTCCTGGCTATTCTTCTCAATGCTCACAGGATCTGGAAAATTAAGGCAAGGAAATGCGAGTATTAGTTACATCGTTGGCAATTGAAGTAAAAGAAGCAGTATCGTTAGCTTTAAATGTTAAGCATTTAAAGAAGAGGTCCGCAATAGATTTCATATATGTATTACATATACACATTTACATATATATATATATATATATATATATATATATATATATATATATATATATATATATAACTAGATCAACAGACCCTGGACAATATGTCCACTTACGATGCTGCTCAGTTACAACGGATAAGCCCGTGATGAACACAATATCTAAGTAAGCATATAAAGTTATGTAAACTTCAATAGCCTAGGTATTCAACGAAGCAATTTGCAGGCAATAAAACTGCTATGTGACACCGTATAAAGGAGAATAACGTGCCGTCGTCATTCGCCTCCATCTGTAATTTTCTTTTGTAAGTTTATCTCAAAAACGTATATACTGCACAGAAAATTATCTGTGTGCTGTTATTTACCATTACACGAGGAGGTGTCCACTTGTAATAGATAAATTGTGACACAAATTCATAGTTCAATACGCATATCCGTGGATGACATTCTGCACAATCAATTGGAAACGAAGCGATGGTTACGCAGAAACCATGAATCAGTGAAAACCAAAAAAATAAAAAACAACATACTGGCTTAGAAGTCTTTCTTCGCCTTGATCCCCAGCGTTGATAAACCAACGCTTAATGTGCCTTTCGATATATTTCCAGTTATTATTAACCCTTAATATACAGTCCCGTTCTGTAAGTAGACGCGTCAACACGTGACCTTTAAGTGCACTTATCAAGTAAGCCAAAAATTAGCTTACACGTGTTCATCTTTCACAGCTAAGTAGTACCAATGAAGAAAAAAAGCTAAAATTTAATACAGTCAGCTGTTCCAACAGCAGACACACCAGTTGTACTTTTGGCAGTTATCGCGAGCTGAACAATTCCCCAAATTGATTATGAGTTATCGCGCACCACAGTCAAACAGGCCGCCTTTTCCACATTTTCCCGCCGGTGGACCGGATATGAATACCCATACTTCCAAAGCCCAGGACAAACGACACCCAACCAAGTGACCTTCGGCAACAGCTGATTTGACCATCTGAACAAAGTCCAAGTCAGTTCAGTTCAGTTCAGTTCAGTTTGCACAGGACAGGTAATGGCCACGGCCGATCGAGCGTCCAGAATTCCTTCGATGGTATGCACACCAGTTATGCACCCACCACTGCCGAGTGTTTTTCGTCGAATCCCCGCTAAAAATGACAGAGAAACGGAAAATCTCATCGCACATCAACTGCGACAGACATTATGCAACGTGAGTATTCACTGAGACTGTATGCATTGAGCGAAAAAGTCTATTAAAACATACTCCAGAAGGACCACAGTACTACCCGCCATCCATCTAGTTGATATACTCAAGGCTCACTACAAGGAAATGTCTCGTACCACTTGCGATCTACGGCACCTTTGAAGAATTGTACTGTCTGCAGATCTGTCATTCCACCAGGCAGACCGTTCCAACTGTTCACAAACCTGTTGCTGAAGAAGTGCGATCTAGTCATCAACCTAGCTCGGGCATTTATCAACTTCTTTTCATGTCCCCTTGTTCTGGAGTCTACAGCCACTTGGAATAGACTATCTGGTCTAAGGCCAGAAAAGCCCTTCATTACCTTGAACGTTTCTATGAGATCTCCTCAACTTCTCCTCCTTTCGCACGAGAAAAGATTCAGGTCACAGAGTCTCTGCTCGTAAGTCTTACCCCTCTGCCCTTCAATCTTTCGCGTGGCGAGACGTTGGACTTTCTCTAGGCAGGCTGCTTCCTTTTTGTAGAAGGGTGACCAAGCCTGCGAGCTACCTTCTAAGTGAGGTCGTATTATAGCCATGTAGATAGGTACGAATACCTCCGGCTGCCAGCAAGACAGAGCTGATCGCAGCCTAAAGAGCTCCTCACGAGCCTTATGCGCAGCAGCGTTACACTGCTCCGACCATTTGAAGTCACTGCTCATGATGACCCCAAAGTCTTTAACCCTACTGACTGCCTCTACCGTTAACCAAAGAATCATATGTACCCAAAACCTCCCCAGAGACTTGCCGTATTACTTCCTGTCCGGATTCGACTGCCTTTGATCCTTTTCTTGGCATTTTGCGTGATTTTTCCCCGTTCCAAAATTGATCTATTGAGTATTGTTACGAACGTTTGAGCAATGCGTAGCCAAATTCGCAACGGATCCCGAAATCAGAAGACGATTATCCGTGATATTCTACGATACTAGATTATTACAATAAACAATGACATAAACAATATACAAACCTCAATAATACGATCACAAGGACTCAACAACGAGAAACCGAATAGCAGCGTGTGAGCAGACAGCACGTGCGTCACGCAGGTCCTGAACAAGGATGTCCCAAAGTAGCGCTCTGGGCGCGAACAAACAACAATTGGTCCAGAAAAACAACCAGTTCGTAAAGACAAGTCAATAGTGTATGGAAATGAGTGATGTTGGGAAAAACACTGAATCGCGAGGGAAAAAGGGGGATTTTCCACGACCGGCCCCTGAGTGCATCCACTACCTATGGAGTATTTAGGTCCCAGAATATTAAGACAAGATTGCCTCCCCGGGTGATAACTGATCCGCCCGGGTGGAGTCTTCGGGGAACAGATTTAAGTGCCGATTTTCCAGTCCCGCCTTTTCGGTTCCCGAACTCTTGTCCAAAAATACCCAGTATAGCTTTCTGATCAGCAGCAACTCGCGAAGCAGGACAAGAGGGTCATGGGTCACCAGGCGTGGGCAATCTACCTCCTCAGCGTCATTGGGGGAGCACCTTCTCCAACACATCAAGGTCAACAGCACACAGCACCCTAGCATGCCACTGGTTCCCAACCTGATGGCTTACGGCCGATTGCGTAGTAAAAGACGAGCTGTGCAATGCGGGAGAGGTGGGACTTTCTATTACTTCTCCTCTATGAATGACATCCACAGGTGGGTTGTATGCAAAGGGTTGTTTGCATGGAAAGAACGGCATCCTGGGTGAATCGTAGGGCGAGTGCTGGAGACAGACCTATTAGTGGCCCCGCGGGACTGACAACATTCACTAAATGTGTATCTGGGTGTCACTCCCACTCATGGATGGAGCCAGAACAGAGTAAAGTCCCGGTTCATAACCTTGAAGTTGATGCACCATGTACCAGAAAGTGGATTCTTCACTATTATTCCCAACCCAGCTTCCTCTATAGATTTCTACGAACACAACAGAAAAGACGCGTTTCAGCCGAACCAAGATACTAGACTGCACCAACACTGGCTCCATAAATAAAGGATAAATAGCAACTTCTGAGGACTCCTGTCCAACACTGAGCAGTCAGCCTGACGACCGAACACTCGAAAACTACGGTTACACTGCCCGTAAACCCTCGTGAGTCGTCGTGAAGTTCATTCGTGACCACTGGGTTGGAAGCTGTGCTCTGTTGCTCTATTGCGGCACTTTAGGAAATCTGGAGCCCCAGGCTCAAGAAACTGGATACAAATTTGACTCAAGCCTCCACATCTTGTGATCTGATCTGATTTGACCTGACCTGGCATCCGCTGTTCAACAGCCCAGCTTTGTTTTGCCGATGATGCAAAGATTGTTGGATCTAAGGGTAGGGTGGACTTGGGTAGGGAAATAGGTACCGTCCTGAACTGGGCATACAAATGGGACTTACCTCTGAAAGCTCAAAAAAGCCATTTGTTGTCAGGGTCAACAGAGAGCCTAACTGTCGCTCACGATCAAAAGCTGTTCACGGTAGAGGCAGTCAGTAGGGTTAAAGACTTTGGGGTCATCATGAGCAGTGACTTCAAATGGTCGGAGCAGTGTAACGCTGCTGCGCATAAGGCTCGTGAGGAGCTCTTTAGGCTGCGATCAGCTCTGTCTTGCTGGCAGCCGGAGGTATTCGTACCTATCTACATGGCTATAATACGACCTCACTTAGAAGGTAGCTCGCAGGCTTGGTCACCCTTCTACAAAAAGGAAGCAGCCTGCCTAGAGAAAGTCCAACGTCTCGCCACGCGAAAGATTGAAGGGCAGAGGGGTAAGACTTACGAGCAGAGACTCTGTGACCTGAATCTTTTCTCGTGCGAAAGGAGGAGAAGTTGAGGAGATCTCATAGAAACGTTCAAGGTAATGAAGGGCTTTTCTGGCCTTAGACCAGATAGTCTATTCCAAGTGGCTGTAGACTCCAGAACAAGGGGACATGAAAAGAAGTTGATAAATGCCCGAGCTAGGTTGATGACTAGATCGCACTTCTTCAGCAACAGGTTTGTGAACAGTTGGAACGGTCTGCCTGGTGGAATGACAGATCTGCAGACAGTACAATTCTTCAAAGGTGCCGTAGATCGCAAGTGGTACGAGACATTTCCTTGTAGTGAGCCTTGAGTATATCAACTAGATGGATGGCGGGTAGTACTGTGGTCCTTCTGGAGTATGTTTTAATAGACTTTTTCGCTCAATGCATACAGTCTCAGTGAATACTCACGTTGCATAATGTCTGTCGCAGTTGATGTGCGATGAGATTTTCCGTTTCTCTGTCATTTTTAGCGGGGATTCGACGAAAAACACTCGGCAGTGGTGGGTGCATAACTGGTGTGCATACCATCGAAGGAATTCTGGACGCTCGATCGGCCGTGGCCATTACCTGTCCTGTGCAAACTGAACTGAACTGAACTGAACTGACTTGGACTTTGTTCAGATGGTCAAATCAGCTGTTGCCGAAGGTCACTTGGTTGGGTGTCGTTTGTCCTGGGCTTTGGAAGTATGGGTATTCATATCCGGTCCACCGGCGGGAAAATGTGGAAAAGGCGGCCTGTTTGACTGTGGTGCGCGATAACTCATAATCAATTTGGGGAATTGTTCAGCTCGCGATAACTGCCAAAAGTACAACTGGTGTGTCTGCTGTTGGAACAGCTGACTGTATTAAATTTTAGCTTTTTTTCTTCATTGGTACTACTTAGCTGTGAAAGATGAACACGTGTAAGCTAATTTTTGGCTTACTTGATAAGTGCACTTAAAGGTCACGTGTTGACGCGTCTACTTACAGAACGGGTCTGTATATTAAGGGTTAATAATAACTGGAAATATATCGAAAGGCACATTAAGCGTTGGTTTATCAACGCTGGGGATCAAGGCGAAGAAAGACTTCTAAGCCAGTATGTTGTTTTTTATTTTTTTGGTTTTCACTGATTCATGGTTTCTGCGTAACCATCGCTTCGTTTCCAATTGATTGTGCAGAATGTCATCCACGGATATGCGTATTGAACTATGAATTTGTGTCACAATTTATCTATTACAAGTGGACACCTCCTCGTGTAATGGTAAATAACAGCACACAGATAATTTTCTGTGCAGTATATACGTTTTTGAGATAAACTTACAAAAGAAAATTACAGATGGAGGCGAATGACGACGGCACGTTATTCTCCTTTATACGGTGTCACATAGCAGTTTTATTGCCTGCAAATTGCTTCGTTGAATACCTAGGCTATTGAAGTTTACATAACTTTATATGCTTACTTAGATATTGTGTTCATCACGGGCTTATCCGTTGTAACTGAGCAGCATCGTAAGTGGACATATTGTCCAGGGTCTGTTGATCTAGTTATATATATATATATATATATATATATATATATATATATATATGTAAATGTGTATATGTAATACATATATGAAATCTATTGCGGACCTCTTCTTTAAATGCTTAACATTTAAAGCTAACGATACTGCTTCTTTTACTTCAATTGCCAACGATGTAACTAATACTCGCATTTCCTTGCCTTAATTTTCCAGATCCTGTGAGCATTGAGAAGAATAGCCAGGAACATCTACAAGTGGGTTGGATTGATCGAAAGCGGCATCCGTGTCAAATGAATGTGACATGGTTTCCATAAATTTATCTACATTTTTTAATGAAATTGTCATTTTGCTCATATGTGTAAGGGTAATTCAGTGGCTAAGCTAGAAAGGAAGGAGAATACTTTAGTGATATTGTGCGAATGAGTTGCCCAACGTTGTGATGGGCAATCCCACCGTTTGCCCTACCGTGGCCCAATTGAGCATTGCTGCTTTGGTTGTTTTGGAAATGCATTAGTACCGTTGATAGGAAAATCGCTTTAGGCTGACTATTGGACGTACAATAAAAAATGATCCTAACTGATGCCTTTCCTAATGAAGGCGTAAATGAACGCACACCCGTTATTATCACTAATTCCCGTGGTTCGGCGCAATACTATATTCCCTGTTATTATACATGCGGTTTCTCGTTAACTGCGAACGCTTGCGTGCAGGACTATGGAAGCTACCTGAGGACGTTCATCTTCTTACTTTTCCACATGGGAACTCAAGACTATTATACGCAGTACACGGAATGAGTTGACGACTAACGTAATCCCACCCCTGTCTAAGTTGGCCTATGGAACGGGAAACAAGCCGTAAGTTCCGACGTTAGCCATAAGTCAATGAAAAGACGTTGTGATAGTTTAATTATTATTTATTCTAACAAAAAGAAATACAGGCTATTTTGGACACCGTTGACGGGATCAGCTGATGGACCTTCTCATCAGGCATCGTCAATCAAACATGAAGATAAATCTACAAATAATGTCATGTAAGTGTTATCGGAAACCAATAAGAAAGTAAACAGACGTGATATTACGATACCTGTTGTATGACATAGGTGACAAGAATGGTATGATAATGAAATAAAGTAACAGTAACGAAAATAATAATGTGAAAGGAAGCATTAAAAAAAGCAAACTCATAAACAAATTCACGAAAGCATAAGTAAATAGTATAAGCGTGAAAAACAGAGAAGGACAGCAGATATCGCAGCATTCCCCTGTTGCATCGCACGTCATACGGACAGCCTAAGCCTATGTACAGGGAAATCAATATTTTAATATGATTTTACACAAGCAAGCCGTGACATCTCCAGATCTCCTGGGCCATCCTCCCCCTAGAAGAGAACAACTTTGGAGACCCTTCGATCTAAATGAGGGCGTACCGTGCGCCGGCCACCCTTGGCCAAACGAATTTCAGGTGGCACCGGTCATCTAGGGAACCATGTAGCGATGTCACCATCCACCCGTGCCGCCGGTGGAGGAGAACCATGCACACGGGACTTAGCGATCTCCTAGTCGACCCTCACCTAGGTGTCCGTATTCCGTCTTCGTTGTTAACGTACGTCATCTGAAATGGAAGAAAAAGTTTGTCGTTAGTAGCAGTTAATTACGAATGTTGCTGTTTTACGTTGGGGTTCTTCGCAGCGAAACGTACCTCCATTTTGATAAACAATGGACGCAAACATAATCCTCCTGGTTGTCATAGTTTGCGCACTGATAGTGCGTCCATCGGCTGCACGCACAGCATTGGACCCAATTTGTGTTCTCATCTAGATCTGTTGATGGATCCTCCATGCGGCAAACACTGCAGACGTCCTCTCTGACGGGTGAATCCACCACTTCGAGACGTCTTCTTTTTTCTTTGTTCTTATACGCGGCTGACGTCATTGTTCGGAATCTGCGGAACCGTACCAGTTGCATTTTGTCCCCTATAATTTCTATGTCCCTCTCATCGGTGTTCCTAATACTAATGGCAGCCTTCCGTTTTGAAGACGGAGGCTTCATCAATGTGTTTGACGAGCTGGGGACAGGTTGTGAAATTTGGGTTGCACGCATCATCTTGCGTTCAGCGACGCGTTTGCCTACATACTGGGACTGTACGTTGGCATTCGACAAATCGACAGTGGTTCCGGAAGATCTATCGTAGCAATGAATGTCAATATCCCTCCCGGAACCGATTATGGCAGCAAGATTTCTTAATTGCGGCAAAAGCTGCATGAACTTGCTGTACCCAATACTGCTTAAAGCAGTTGCAATATCCTTCGAAACGTCGTCGCACAACGACAACTTCTTACTAGGGCTTACAACGGGTGCTTCGTGAACCACTTCTGGCTCCATAGCCGGAGGCGATATGCTTTCCCATGTGCCTTCATCCGGCAGAGCCCAACGACCCGCAGGTAGCCTGTGGGTGTCGTACTTGATCACTTCGCATACATTCAGGATATGCCCGCAGACGAGTAGTCACTGTTTGTTGAAGCTACACGAACACTGCGAGTTTGCACCCATTTTAACCCTAGCTGTGTGCGACCGACTGCAGTGAACAACCCAGAAACCGTCCCCAGCAGCAACTGCTGTGGTTACATGTGTACGAACGTGCTGCTCAACGGCAGACCGCGCGTACACACTAAGTCGACTAAGGAAACCTTTAAACTTCTCCATCCCCTCACTATCCTTAAATGAACCCGCCATCAACTTAGATAATCGACGACGCCTGCCCTCGTCCAAATTTTCGGTTCGCTTTATAATACGAGCGAACACATCAACCAATGACGATCTCTTTGATAATCCCACTTTCAAATACCTATTTTCTATCTCAACCCGATTAGTTGTCAATACGCCGAGATTGACCACAGATTAAACGGCGTAACCAGCCCACATATTCTCGAAAGGTAACCATGCCCGATCGAGATAGTGCTTCGCAGCAATACATCGACCGGCTATGGCCACCTTAAACCTATCAAACTGATCCTTTGTAGATGAATAAACTAGAGACCTCATCCAGCGATACAGAACCGGTTTGTCATTTAATGACAAACCATTTAACTGAAAACAATGCCGTCTCATGTCTTGCAGAACATGAAACCGGCAAAAGACTACTGCGCAGTTAGGATAATGCTCCCTGAAGGCATTATACTGCGCTAAACTCCTATCGATGATTATCGTCTTGGCATTCAGAGAACTGGGTAGGCGTTCTCTCATTTCCCTGATGGCACGCTTATAACTTAGGCAACTCTCGTACGGGAGAATTGCATAAAAAATGGACCTACCTAACCCGCTTTCGTCTATAATCATTGCGTGCCACAAAATATTATAATTTAGCTGATTCGTCGCATCAGCCAACAAAACTTCGCTAAACTTATCCACCAACGGAACAACCGTTCGTGGAATAAAAAATGCGTACCTCACTAATGATTCCCGGTAAACAAGTCGCAAGAAACCCCTGCCACTAACTAACTGCTTGACCTGCAGCGCATCTGTTCGGCTGTCCAAGTTCGCAGCCTTGTTCCTGATGGACTGCAGGTCAGCAACGGTAAACAATCTGTTATACCTATCGCGAGCATAGGAACAAATTTCCTGCGAGTTTTGAAACGTCTTCATCAACTCGCTGATGTGAGACTCCTGTTCAGGAGTCAGACGTCTATTACTAACGTACAACTGCTCGTTAAGCAAGTGAAACCTATGATTATGTCTCAAGCAGTGAGACACAACCTTGTACTGGGTTCCGACAGCCCGAACCATGACAAACGCCGGGCAGTGAATGTTCTTGTATTTGAAATGTCAATTAGCAATTCAACAACAATACTTACCTCGTGGCGGACCGCTGAGGACGTCTGTTGTGCACACAGCAATATTTGACGCGATAATACGGAAAGGACTTTGGTAATGCGCCAGGGTGGGTGCGAACCCAATTCTCCGCACTCACACTTGCATAAATATAGAAGGATGTCAAACTATTCCTTTGGAATAGTAGAAAATCCTCCTCAAACGCTTTGAAAGACTTGTAGGTTGTACGAACAGTCAGACAGAATAGCTCCGTATCATCGACCATCGCGGCAGAACCAGTGTGGGCAGCCATGACAACAAGCCAGGAAGAATGCCCGTAACCTTGATCACAGTTACTTATATACTGCTCTGGGCCTGACTCAAACAAAAATGCGAGTAACATTATACATACCATTCTCATTTTCTACGCGAAAACAACATTCCGTTAAAGCGATTTCCCAAGGTATGCATCCATAACGGCAAAATGACAACATTTAAGGGTACATGACCACTCGGCAGTGGTGGGTGCATAACTGGTGTGCATACCATCGAAGGAATTCTGGACGCTCGATTGGCCGTGGCCATTACCTGTCCTGTGCAAACTGAACTGAACTGAACTGAACTGACTTGGACTTTGTTCAGATGGTCAAATCAGCTGTTGCCGAAGGTCACTTGGTTGGGTGTCGTTTGTCCTGGGCTTTGGAAGTATGTGGTGGCTGTTTGTGTTGAGATAATCGGATGTAAGTGCATCCCGATTTTCATTTGACTGATAAATGCTCGTTAAACTGGTTTGGAGAACAAACTAATAATAATTTGCGCGAGAAAGCTTGTGAATCAGAATGACTGGATTTCGCCCTAATAAATCACAGTACAAGCCACTGGATGAGGGCGCTGCTGTAGGACAGTTCATGCACCTGGATCAGTACAGAGAGCATATGCTACGAAGCATGGATCCTGACCGGTTCTTCAAAGACGTTTATAATTACCATCAGTTTGGTGGTTTTTACGTAAGTATGCTAATGTGGATGTTCTACATTTCTACAAGCTCGTGAAAATTCATAGTATATTCTAAATTTTGAACCGCTTATTCATAATGAAACCACTTGATTACATGACTTGTTATAGGATTGGATGCATCCGCAGATAAAAAGGTGGCTCTTTACCGTCTACTGTCGTAAGGCTACTTGCAAGTAGTCTAAATGCGGCCGCAGGCGTGTATCTAACAAACGTTCAATCTAGGTGACATGAGAATAATTTTGCGTATGTTAAAAACATGGCAAGCCGTGTAATCTAAGATAAAATTTGCTTATCAACGATACGACAGTTCTTGAGTCAAAGCGGGTTTGAACCGCTCAGTTACACTGTTCGATTATAGTCGGACCACTGTTGGGCGACGAAGAACTGGCACTTGACTGTTTTAGTGTTTGGTTTACGGTAGCGACGACTCTAGGATGGCACAGTTGTTCCACGGTTTGATTCATCTTGAAGTCCGTCAATGGGAGGCAGTTTCACTCACAAACTTTTTGACTTCGTTTAATGTTTCGAGTTTTGGTGAAACTTGTATGCAGTGGACCAATAATCTACTACTGGTTACCACCCAAGTAGCACACCCCAATTTTGCTCTATGGAGCAAGCATGGGGCAAACCTGGAGCCAACCCCAACAATAGAGCAAGCTTGGGGCATGCCCCAGGTTCGCCCCAAAGGTTAGGGCAGTGTGCTACTACGGCAGATTTTCATACAGAAATGCGTCATTTTCTTCCTCTTGTAGCACCCAGCCCGTTCGTAACATCAGTTTTCGATCGGTTTTCATTCGATTTGTTTAGTAGCCCCTTTACACGGATCAACAATGAATTGATACGAAGGAAATCGACGACCGGAGTAACGCACAATGCTTAGCTGGCGTTTTATTTAAATATATTGGCTTACTTCATCGAAATGTCCTGAAATACCTTGGTATAGATCACTCTCCCTTGTAGCACTCAGCCCGTTCTTAACATCGGTTTCCGGTCGGTTTGTTTAATAGCCGTTTTACACGGACCAACATTGAATTTATTCGAAGGAAGTTGATGACCGGCGTAATGTAAAATGCCTATTTTGCGTCGTATTTAAATGTATTGGTTTCACCCATCGAAATATCCTGAAAACCTCGGTATTGATTGCTCTATTTTATTCCCTCGAAATGAGTAAAATAATTACAATTCGGAAAATCACAAATTAGGAGATAGAAATGAGCATCGTCATACGCAGTTTGGGTTAGTGAAAGAAATTAACGAAGCACATCAGGTATTTTAAACAATTGGCTTAAACCGCTCGGAAGCCGGCCAAAAACTGCTCGGAAACTGACCGGTTTCTGAGTGGTTTCTGACCGGTTTCTGAATGGTTTCTGTCCGGTTTCCTCGGCGGTTTCTAAGTGCTACAAGGGAGAGTGATCTATACCGAGGTATTTCAGGATATTTCGAAGAATGGAACCATTAATTTAAATACGACGCCAAAATAAGAATTGCGCATTACTCCGGTCGTCAATTCCCTTCGTATAAATTCAATGTTGATCTATGTAAAATGGCTACTAAACAAACCGACCGGAAACCGATCGACATAATAGTAAAAACCACTCGAAAACCGACCAAAACCGATCGATTTCAGAGCGGTTTTGCTTCAAGGGTCCTTTGTACTTCTGTGCTGCGACGCGATTGAAGTTCAAGACTCATGAAGTCAAAGCAAATAGCGCGATATCGAGCCTTTATATGATTATAGCTACGGTGACAGCCGTCTTCGCGTCAATGCATGTGTTAGTTTCTAGTTATTGCCTTATTCGCTTAGTTGCCCCTGGTGTGTTATCTTTAAGAGCAAGGATTCAATTTCGAACCTGTGGTTCTCAAGTGATGGGGATCAAATTGCGCTATTTCGAACCGCGTCAGTAGTGTTTGGCTTTAGTCGCGTCAAATCTCCGACCGTCCAGCTCAGTATCACGTCGATTAGTAACTTGAGTGGTTTACTAATCATTGTTTTATTTTCAGGGCTAGTGGCTGACCTTCATCTTCATGAGGTTTTTCTCTTTCAGTTGCTTTGACGAGTAAGCATAGAAGAAGGAAGCACACGACTTCATACGATAAGTATTTCACAAACATACCAATGACAGACCCCTCTTTTCTACCACACACGAAGCGAATTAAGATTGTTATGACCCAAAGGAAACGTGCGCACTCGATCTCAGCTTGTGATTCCTATCGCTCCAGCCCGCTATAGTAGATCAGAAGACAACAACTGAGCTCGCCAAACTGACTGCTTTTGCAGAAATTACCATGCGGTATTTGGAGCGAAAATCGGACATTCCGGAACCCGCGCTTCCAGTTGGGCTCAGGCCCTGTTGGGCCGATTAGGTTGATAAAAACGTTTTGCCGGGTTGATTATTGATCCGTTGACTCAATTTACTTCGGACTGTAGATGACTGCTCGACCAGCAAAAGGCGTTATGTCTTGAGTGATCCGATAAATTATCGATGATTAGTTATTCAATCCGGCCTAGCGCTCAAGCTGGTTAATAGCTTGTTCGGGAAAAATGTTTTCCTTTTGTTTTTAACTTTGCTAACAAAAAGTAAAGAAGATCAACCTCACAGTTCGATAACATACTGCAAGACGAGTTTTGAGGTGTGGTGTTTTTGGAAATAAAAACTTTGGATGTGGACAGATAGACGTGAAGAGTGTTTTTGATTTTACTAGTCCGAGTTACGAAAGAACATTGTAAGTTCGTGATCTAACACCTGGAAACAGAAACCAAACACGCTATTACTTTTTACTTCTACGCGACTGGCTCTTGCGCGAGGATAACCCGGCTTCTTGGATGTCCCGAATGGCAGCTGCCCGTGAGCGGTGTGTGTAGGAGAACTGTTCGCGAAGAGTCTTAGAATTCGGGTACAAAATGGTGTCCCCAGAGTCATCCATAAATAGCTGGTTTTCGGGATCTGCATCGAAAGTTCACGGGAAGTATAACCGTCGAGATAAGTCCGGAGGAACACAAATGAAAATCATGGCGACAATGAAGTAATCGTTTGGCGATGGACACGCGACTGCAGAATAAATGTTTGAACTGGGTCGTGGATCAGGCTGATGGCCTTACGTTGGACCTGGTTGATACATACATACACCATGCATGACTGGACGTGGGACAAATTTCAGCTTTGTGTCATGAAAGAAACAAAAAAGGAAAAGGTGTGAGTACAGACTCAGAGAACCGGGGAAATGGAAGTGGAAATGGGGTCACGGACATGCTCACGATCACCGGTCTGATCTGGAATGCTTGTGGGAAAGTCAACGAGCTGACTTGAGCTTTTGACTGCGGTGGGATCTTCGGCCTTGAAACTCGCGGCATAAAAATGGTTGGAATTGACTGGAGTTTAGACGACATCAGTTGTAAGTCGTTAGTGTAACCGTCCATGAGTGAGATACGGGGTTGAGGCAGACGCTGACTTCGGGTAGAAAAGAGTGGATAAGTGAGATGGTGAATTGAAAAATGGCGGCTTCCTACGAGAGAGAAGTTTTCTTTTCAGTTAAGCAAGAGTTAACGGAAGATGATTTCAAAAAATGATGCTAAAAATCTGTGTTGTACAGGGTGCGCCGAGATAAAGGAAACGGTTAGCAAGCGATGAATAACAAAGATCTTGGATCTCTCTCGCAACGCAAACACGCACAGACGCTGACTTTGTTTACTTGTCGCATACACAGACTCGGTGATGAAACCCACGGCTTAGTCTGGGTTACGTCATCATGTGAAAACTGACGAAAACTCAGTTGAATATGGGAAATCGGAGTGCTATAAAGTTTCGTCGGGTCTCGCCCATGATGACCTCAGTTTTCACTTGGCCAGGCAAACGAGCTAAACTGAACTGTGTTCACAGCGATTAATCGTGGTCTCATGAATAGAGTGGCACTGGTAAAAACGAGGTACAGGCGAACGACGAAAGGTGGCGGTGGTGGCCAAACGGTTATCATTTGTGGACTGCACCTTGGCGTGGTGTAATGGCTTGCGTGCCTCCATGACCCTAAGAGCTATGCAGGATGGCTTCCTTAAGCCGGAGATCCAATCATACCTGACAGGTCAATGGGTAGAGGCCAGACGAAGTCCAGTCTCTGAACCAGTTGATAGGCAACATCTGGTTCTATTCACCATGCCCCATGGGGAGGACACTTCAGCGAATAAACACGGAGAGAAACAGTTTACCGGTCAAAAAACCTCCACTAGAAGGACGTACGAGTAGAGTACCTGAGGTTTCTCTCGACGATGGGAGAAGCCATTGCACTTCATTAAGCAGCTATCGCCCGCCTAATTTTTACATCCTCCAGCCCAAAGGATGCTGCCCCGTCAGCGTTTCGCTCGCTCCATTGGGGGCATGGGGCTTAGGAATGAATCCGAAAAGTGGATCGATAACAAAGCATCAGCGAAGACAAGACAGAGCGCATGCAGTAATCGGATCTCGCGTGACAGACCACAAGGAGTTCCTTCACGGGTTCTTCGGTCGCGTTCCCTTGCTGAATTAAGGCCCCACTACCTTATCGGTGAGACTTTTGAGTCAAAGACTACAGTTAGGGTTCCCAAAAAAAATCCTTTTCTGCGATGTGGGCAGTCGTAGGAGTATGATGTGCCCAAAAACCTCCAGTATCCTTCCTGTAAAAGGCAAACCGCAAACCCGATTAGCCGTGCAACGTGTGTGGTCCAGAAGTAGCACCCGTTATGAACAGAAGTTAGCACATGAACTAGAATCTTTGAGAAACAGTAATGTAGATGAGCATTGGGCTCATATCAAACAGGCGATGCACGTGTCAGCAGGTTTTGCCTGTGGTCGTAGATTCAATGTTCATCAAAGACACTGGATCTCGCAAGAGTCGTTGAGTATAATGGAGCAAAAGCGTCAGCTTTCGAACCGTAAGGAGATGAATAAGATACGAAGACATCTGCGGAAGCAAGTTACGAAAAGCCCTAAGAATGATCTTGGAACTTGGTGGGTCAAGGTAGCTGAAGACATGGAAATAGCAACTGCTTCAGGTAAAGGTCAAAGACTGTTCCAACTTATTCGTGACACTGGTGGACGGCGCACCCATGTCAGTGAAACGATTTGCGATAGAAATGGAGAACCCATCCATGGCAAACAGCAAAGACTCGACCGATGGGCCGAGTACTTCAAGGAACAGTTTAGCTGGCCGCACGCTAGCGCAGTTACTCCCGTGTCAACAACTGCTACTCCTTGGGTGGTATCACTTGAGCCCCCATCAGAAGTAGAAGTAGAGTCATGTATTCGATTACTAAGGCGGGGGAAAGCGGCAGGTCCCGACGAACTTCCCCCAGTTCTTTTCAAACTAGGTTGAAATGCTTTGATAAAATCACTTACCATCTTGCTCTGTGACATTTGAAACGAGGAGCATATTCCTTTAATATGAAGCGAGTCATTGATTGTTCCCATCTTCAAGAAGGGAATAGGCAATGACTGTAGTAACCATCGTGGGATTAGCTTAATTCCCTTAGTCAACAAAGTGTCAGCCTTGATTCTGCTGCACCATCTTACACCGGCTCGCGAGAGGAACACCCGCGAACAGCAGGCCGGATTCCGCCCAGGTCGAGGATGAATCGACCAGGTTTTTACTCTTCACCGACTACTTGAAACGCGTCACACGCACCGCCGACCGACAATAGTGTTTTTTTAGACCTGAAAGGTGCCTTCGATTCAGTTGGTCGAGCAGCGCTTTTCAGTGTTCTTCATCGAAAAGGTATGCCCCAGAAGTTCGTGAACCTACTGAGATCATTGTACTGCCATACTTCTGACCACGTTACGGTTTATGCTAAACTATTTAGTCAATTTGAAACGACCAGCGGTGTTTGACAGGGGTAAGCCATTTCCTCATTCTTGTTTAACTTCTTCATCGATGAGATAATGGAGAATGCCTTGCGAAGCCTTCAGAATATGGGCGTCAAATTAAGAATTAGTGAGAAGTTGTGTGACCCAGATTACGCGGACGACCTTGTCTGCTTGTTCGAATCCACGGAACATACGTAACGTTGACTAGATAGACTTACAAGAGTTGTAGCTCCATTCGGCATACACTTTGCACCTTCAAAGTGTGAATTGATGTTGCAAGACTGGACGTCAATTGTTCCTAGCTTGATGCTCGATGGAGAGGTGCTGGGAATTGTCGACTACTTCACTTACCTCGACAACAGTGTGACGACGGACGGGAGCACAGTAGTAGAGGTGAGCACATGTATGTCCAAGGCTCGAGCGGCGTACGCTGGACTGAAACACTTGTGGCACCGACCTGATATTTCACTGAAGTTAAGAGGTTGTGTATACTGTGTCATCGTGCGTTCAGTTTTGTTGTATGGTTGCGGGACTTGAAGTCTGCGTGCGAAAGATAATCGTCGTGTTTAGGTTTTTGACCCTCGATGTTTGCGTAGTATCGCTAAGATTAGATGGAAAAGCCGAGTGAGCAATGCTGAGATGAGAAGTCGAGTATTGGGTATTAATTCGGAGAACGTTCTGTCATCGCGTATCCAGCCTAATAGATTTTGTTGGTTGAGGCGTATGTTACGTATGGCAAACACACATCTACTTTGTTGTGCCCTGTTTTTCCGTTCCTCCTCGGAAGTGGAAGAAGCCACTTGGAGGTCAACAGATGACGTGGCATCGAGGAATGAGAAAATGTACAGCAGACTTAGGAAAATTAGGTGCTTCACTTCTTCGTGGTTGGGTTCCAAAAGATCCGTCATCCAGTTGGCTGGAGACAGTGAAGGATATGGCAGCGAACGGTGAACAGTGGCTATCATGATATCACTTTCTGTCGAGTCAGAATGACTGATTCATGTGCGTTTGTGCAGTTAGACTGTGTATTCTGTGAGTTGGTTACTAGGGCATTCTTTCCTTCTCCCACGCATTTAGGTCCACTCCCTATCCATCTTGCATGTTCATACTTTCTAATTCAACGTGCAAGATGGTGAGAAAGGCAGTGGTCATTGGGGCTTGCCCTACTGTTTAACGCTGTACGATGATGATGATGATGATGACGATACAAAACGACAGGGATAATTGCTGCTGTGATGAAAGCAGTAGCTCAGGAGTTGGGTATAAATCAAATGCACTTCTTAGGCCTAAGTGTTCACTTCACTTGGCTGCCTTTAACGTCTGCACACTGGTTCAGGCAGGACAACAGGCTGCCCTAGCTAAAACACTTGGCACGTTTAAAATGGATGTATGCTGTGTCTCCGAAACACGCATACAGGACCCAACTTCAGTGTTAATCCTCCGCTCCCCAGATACAAGCTCGGCTTCTCGGTTCACTCTTCGCGTGTCGGGTGATTCGGTGTCTGACTTTGGGACTGCTTTGAGCATGAAAGCTGAGTGTGCACTGCTAGACTGGATTCCAGTCGGCAGTCATTTGTATGCATTTCGGTTGGACGGTTCTGATTGTGTCAAGAACAACAATCTGAAGCGTCGATTTTTGTTCGTCGTATCTGTGTATGCGCTGACTGACTGCAGTTCCTCTGATGCGAAAGACGAATTCTATCAGGATTTGTCTCAGCTGCTTCGAAGCGCACGTTCAACAGCCGTGGTCGTCATTGCTGGGGGTTTCAACACCCAAGTTTGTCGTTTGGGAGATTCCGAAAGGCACATCGAAGTCCCATTTGCTATCCCAGCCGATCGTACCGATAACGGCGATCGACTCATTCAGTTGTGTTCTTACCACAGGTTGCTTCTGGAAAGTACGAACTCCTGCCATAAGAAGCGGCATAGACTGACATGGCGTCTTCCTTCTTTTTCACAACGTTGGACTCAGATTGACTGTATTATGGTTGGTCACCGCTGGTGTGGATCAGTTGAAGTTTGTCGTTCATGTTGATCTACGCCTGTGGACGCAGATCACGCTGTGGTGCGTGCTCGCTTCCGCTTACGTCTCGTTCGTGGTCGCATCAAAGTAAATGCCACTTGTCCTGCACAATTGCTTTTAGACGATAACCTGGGACACAGTTTCCAAACGGAGCTGTCTTCGCTGTTATTGATGCAGCCAGATGTTCAGGACCCGAATGAACGCCGGGAACAGATCAAGGAAGCCTTGTATGCCGCTTCGAATGCCACCCAGAACTCTGGTTCAAGTCGGTCTCACAAACGATGGCTATCTTTGACATCAGCCGCACTGTTGGATACTTGCAGATCCGTCCCTCCGGATGCCGCATTCAATGAAGCGCGCAAATCCCTGAGACGCCAACTGACTAGGAGCCTGAGAAGTGACCGTGAGCAATGGCAGATTGTGAAATGTAGGAAAATCGAAGGGGCTGCGTCCATTGGCAATGCTCGCAACCTTTTCCGTTTGGTCAGAGGTACCGGTCCACGGAAGCCTGGTGTAAGTGAGTTAATTAAGGAATCCGATGGCTCACTGATTCACTCTCAGGGGCGTCGTCTGAGGCGTTGGGCGGAGCACTTTAGGGAATCATTCAGTTGTTCCACTTCAACTTTGGACCTTCCAAACATACCTGTCAGAGACCCGATGCAGGTGGATATCAGTCCTCCATCAGAGATGGAGATTATGCGGGAGATAGGTTACCTGAAAAGGTACAAAGCCGCTGAACCGGATGGGTTGTCTCTGTCTTTTTTCAGGGATGGAGGTGAAACTTTGGTTTCGGAGTTAATAAAACTCCTCCGTATTATTTGGGATAGTGAGCAGATTCCCAGGGAATGGTGTGAATCGGTGATTGTTCCCGATTTACAAGAAAGGTGACGGGTCTTCTTGTGAAATCCACAGAGAAATTAGCTTGGTAAGTATCGCCTCTAAACTACTCACCGGTCTTATTCTCCACCGATTATCCAGTGCCTGCGAAATATGTACGCGTGAGAATCAAGTCGGTTCGAGACCCGTTCGTGGTTGTATCGACCTCATCTCTATTCTTCAATGAGCCTTAGAATACAGGCGCATCTTCCGTAGACCCACAATCTGTCTTTCTTGATCTAAAAGCGGTGTTCGGCTCAAGACGAGACTGTACCTTGACGTGGTGTGATTGCTTGCGTGCCTCTATGACTCAAAGAGCTAGACAGGATGGCAAAATCAGTGAAAGAATAATTGATCCAAGCAAATGGGCTTCCACTAGGCCATCCCGCTGCCTTACGGATAGGTTCTTGTTAGAACTAAAGGCTTCAGATGAGGACCCTAATCGTTCTCGTGCTTTGTGGCTGGACACCCTAGCAGTACCCGTCCAACATCTCCCATGAATTGCACGAATAGGAAGAATTCCATACTGCATCGGTCGTCGTACAGCATAATCAGGACTGCGCTGCCCATTGCATCGAGCGGGGTGGGTAGTGATAAGTGAGCTACTGCTCAGAGTTCCTTCTCTTCTATTCAACCCATGTCTTCTGTTCCCAGCCACCTCTCTTTGCCCCATCTATCTACCTATAATGCTCCCACTGATAACACGGCCGATACTCGCAGCGGTTTATCGTCGAACAGTGCCTTGAATAATTCTAAATCTCAACTCACCTTTGTTAAAACCTCGTCAGTTTCTGAATCTCTGCTCCCTTGACGTGCATACACTCATGAAGGCCGGTCAGCCGCGTGCCTAGTGCTCACAATAGATTCTCTGAAGATTGATGTCTGGGGCGTCAGTGAGACGCGTATCCAGGATTTGAGCAGCGTGATTCAACTAACTGCTCCTGGTATCCCATCTGCTCAATTCAGGAGACGAAGTAGTTGGAGCTGCGGGTCAGCGTGGTGTAGGAATAGTCTTGACCGACAAAGCTGAGGCTGCTCTCTTATAGTGGATCCCGATTAACAGCCGTTTATGTGCTGTGAGATCCCAGGGGTCAACTGGCGTTCGAAAGGATAGTTGTGTTAAGCGCAATTTGTTTGTGATCTCGGCGTACGCCCCAACGGACTGCAGCTCTGACATGCAGAAAGATGAGTTCTACATGTAAATCACCACCCTCGTTCGCAGAAGCAAAGGTTCTGACATTGTAGTGCTAGCTGGTGACTTCAGTGCACAAGTTGGCAAACTTAGTGCGGCAGAAGCCTGTTTAGGTGGGCGTTATGCTTTACCTGCTGAGCGTACAGATAACGGGGATAGGCTTCTTCAATTTTGTGCAGACAATCGATTGTTCTTGTCTAGCACCAATTTTCGACAGAACTCGCGTCGCACAGCGACATGGCACTCTAACTCTACAGACACTTTGAGTCAGATTGATCATATTGCCGTAGGTTACCGGTGGTGCAGTTCTGTTCAGAACTGTAGATCTTACTGGTCCACGTACATGGAGTCGGACCATGCATTAGTTTTAATACGATTATCTCTCCAGCTCGATGGCTATCAACGCAAACCGCGAACCCGGATAGCCGTGCAACGTGTGTGGTCCAGAAGTAGCACCCGTTATGAACAGAAGTTAGCACATGAACTAGAATCTTTGAGAAACAGTAATGTAGATGAGCATTGGGCTCATATCAAACAGGCGATGCACGTGTCAGCAGGTTTTGCCTGTGGTCGTAGATTCAATGTTCATCAAAGACACTGGATCTCGCAAGAGTCGTTGAGTATAATGGAGCAAAAGCGTCAGCTTTCGAACCGTAAGGAGATGAATAAGATACGAAGACATCTGCGGAAGCAAGTTACGAAAAGCCCTAAGAATGATCTTGGAACTTGGTGGGTCAAGGTAGCTGAAGACATGGAAATAGCAACTGCTTCAGGTAAAGGTCAAAGACTGTTCCAACTTATTCGTGACACTGGTGGACGGCGCACCCATGTCAGTGAAACGATTTGCGATAGAAATGGAGAACCCATCCATGGCAAACAGCAAAGACTCGACCGATGGGCCGAGTACTTCAAGGAACAGTTTAGCTGGCCGCACGCTAGCGCAGTTACTCCCGTGTCAACAACTGCTACTCCTTGGGTGGTATCACTTGAGCCCCCATCAGAAGTAGAAGTAGAGTCATGTATTCGATTACTAAGGCGGGGGAAAGCGGCAGGTCCCGACGAACTTCCCCCAGTTCTTTTCAAACTAGGTTGAAATGCTTTGATAAAATCACTTACCATCTTGCTCTGTGACATTTGAAACGAGGAGCATATTCCTTTAATATGAAGCGAGTCATTGATTGTTCCCATCTTCAAAAAGGTAATACTCGCCAATAAACATACCACGGAAGGACCTGAAAGAAGTCAGATGTACTTCTGACGTCCAATTTCGGTTTGACGGAAAGCTGTATCGTCAATGTGATGGTGTAGTCATGGGATCACCATCAGGCCCTGTCTTAGCGGACATATTCATGGCAAAACTAGAGAGCACGACATTGAAACAGGAGGTCCAAGAAATAAACTCATATCGGCGGTACGTGGATGATATTTTCTGCCCTAGGAATAAAGACACCGATGTAGAAAAGACGAAACAAACGTTCAGCGGTGCTCATAAAGCGACTCAATTCACGGTGGAGACCGAAAAGAACGACACACTGGCCTTTCTGGATGTCTCCATACGCAGGAGCACCAATGGAACAGTCGAAAGAAGGATAGAAAGAAAGCAAACATGGGCTGGACAGTACGTCAACTTTCTCAGTTTTGTACCCATACGACAGAAAAGAAACCTAGTCCAATGCTTAGCCTCGAGAGTAAGAACGTTATGCTCACAGGAGACCATGGAAGAAAAACTGCACTTAGTTAAAAACACTCAGGGAAAACGGTTACCCTGAGCGCTTTATAGAACAAAATCTGAGAGACAGACCCAAATGTGCTCCAAGTTATGACGTCCCCAAGAAGAAACTGTTTATCCGTATGCCATTCAAAGGGGACGCCATAACGGACCTTGTCAACAGATGTTTAGCACGTGCGGTAAGCGGAACATTCAATTCAGCTCGTGTTTCCTGTGTATTCGCAAGCTCTCCGATTATCCGAAATTCTAATAAGGATGTGTTGCCAATGCTGGCCACCTCAATGGTAATCTATTTGTTCAGGTGTAAATGTAATGCAGCCTTCATTTGCCGAACGGCAAGGCAACTATTCCAAGGAATTAAGGAACATTACCCACAGTGGCTACAAAGTGGAGGGACAGGAATTATAGGGAGTGCCATTCTTGGGCATCTGGTAGACTCAGGTCATCAAATAAGCACAGATTCAGCATTCAGAATCGTCTATCAAGTGGCCCCCAATCCCCACAAACACATCCGCTTACACACACTGACCACCGCAGAGGCGATTAGCATCCACCTTTTTACACCTGCTCTGTGTACACAGGAGAAATTCGTCCAAGCCTTCTAATTACCCTGGCCGCAAGTGGACCACCCCACCCCAGTCACTCAGCTCCGGACCATGTGACCGTCACGACTTAGTCGTGCGGATCGACACGTCGATCCAACCTCCCCCCACAAACTATGTCCAATCCGAATGACCCTTGACCATTTTAGCACATCCATCTTCTACATGATTTGTAAAGACTTGAGAATGAATCACTAAAAACAATTGTTTGTCTCTGAAAACGTGTTCTGATGTCACAATGTGCATATTCCGGAAACTTTAAGATTTGACGGAAAATAAAGATGTGGTTAATGCAACCCCGACGAGGTCTGAAACCGCGTGCAACTTTCACGAGCGTCGGTTAACAGGTGGAGTATTAGCCCCGCGGGTAGTGTAAATCCGATACTCAACAAGTTAATTACATTGGTTTTCACCAAAGGACCTATCTTCTTTCTTGTAAGTTAGCACAGTCACCGATTTACACCGTTCCCTGTTAATCTGATAGCTATCCAAAATCACCCAGAGGAGTTCAGTTAATTCTAAAACCAAAGCTTCGCTTCCATCCTTACAAAAGGACGGAGACAACCCATCCGATTCAGCAGCTTTGTAACTTTTCAAATAACGTATCGCCTGCATAACCTCTATTTCTGATGGAGGAGTGGTATTTACTTGCATTATTCCTCTTGCAGGTGTATCCTAAGGATCCACCATAGAAGTGGGCCCATTGAACTGTTCCTTAAAGTACTTCGCCTCAACGGTCCACACGACATCCCTGAGTGAATCAGTGAGCCGACGGACTCTTTGGTTAACTCACTTACACCAAGTTTCCGTAAACCGATACATCTGGTCAAACGATAAAGGTTACGACCATTGCCAAAAGACTCAGTCTTTGTTCCCTACCATTCGTATTGGCTGGGTGCTTTTGAGCGTCTGATTACTATCGCGGAGGTTCGAACCCCGCTACCACCTGTCACTTTGGTGGTAGAGAGTAATCCAGTGTAGTCCAGCTCATTATCACAGCCGACCTATAGGGACTTGACATGGTTCTCCACACCAAGCCTCAAGGTCTGATTGCTGACTCTCCCCAAAAGTATAGTTTGATTTCGGGGCAATGTGGTATACCCTTCCACTGCACTCACGCGCAAGTATGTAATAAAAATAAACAAAAAAATCCGTTGGCTAAAGATCGGATCAACCGAATCAGTTTCAGCACCATTTGAGATATTGGCCTATCAAAGTAGCATTACCATCGGAACAAAAACATTTTCTGACATGTTGAATCACGGTGTCTTGTATAGCGTACCCTTTAATACCAAAATGACTTCACATTGCTCCTTTGTAATTGATGTACGATATTATCGTTGAATTGCCGCAAGTATTTTAGATAGAGTTACTTACTACTGATTAGTTGCGTGATTTGTTAACTGAAAAGTCACCTAGCGGATAAATTATCACATTCAACGTTCACTAACAAAGTTCACGAAGCAGCTGGCCGTTTATGACCAGGAGCAGTACCTGAGAGTATCCAGCCGCGCTTTCACGGACAATCTGTTGGCCGCGAGCTCCCGATTTTTATTTAGATCAAAAACTATTCGTTTACATTCAAGTAAAAAACAATAACAATTACGACCAGTAGAACGTACCGGAAGAGGGCTTTCACACATTTACTGTCCAATGCAAGTGCGGCTGAGCAGCCAGATTCAGCCGCAGCACATCTTTCTGACTTCAGGAAAGCCAACGCGCGGTACTTGTACGGTACAGGGTCTTCTGGTGTCAAACGCGCAGAGGTTGTGTAGTGTTCAATAGCTACCTGCAAATTTCCCTCCTGCAGAGAGAAAACGACTCATAAGATAAGCAAAGCGTGCATCCAGATATTCATTGGAGACCGGCGAAGTGCTGCAGAATGTTCTATTTCGTTGATAACTTTCTAAACGAAAAAATTACTCTCCAATTCATTTCGAAATACGCGCCGTCAGAATACTCACCAATAAAATAAAAACTAAAAATCACTTTCAATTCTTCAACGTGTTATAAGTGTGCGGGTATGGCATAACACAACGTTCGATAGACGGTTCAGTCTCATTGCCAGACAGTGACAGCACCAGCCCATACCATAGTCACCACCGTACAGCGTTGAACCGTAGGGCAAGCCCCACTGACCACTGCCTTTCTCACCATCTTGCACGTTGAATTAGAAAGTATGAACATGCAAGATGGATAGGGAGTGGACCTAAATGCGTGGGAGAAGGAAAGAATGCCCTAGTAACCAACTCACAGAATACACAGTCTAACTGCACAAACGCACATGAATCAGTCATTCTGACTCGACAGAAAGTGATATCATGATAGCCACTGTTCACCGTTCGCTGCCATATCCTTCACTGTCTCCAGCCAACTGGATGACGGATCTTTTGGAACCCAACCACGAAGAAGTGAAGCACCTAATTTTCCTAAGTCTGCTGTACATTTTCTCATTCCTCGATGCCACGTCATCTGTTGACCTCCAAGTGGCTTCTTCCACTTCCGAGGAGGAACGGAAAAACAGGGCACAACAAAGTAGATGTGTGTTTGCCATACGTAACATACGCCTCAACCAACAAAATCTATTAGGCTGGATACGCGATGACAGAACTTTCTCCGAATTAATACCCTATACTCGACTTCTCATCTCAGCTTTGCTCACTCGGCTTTTCCATCTAATCTTAGCGATACTACGCAAACATCGAGGGTCAAAAACCTAAACACGACGATTATCTTTCGCACGCAGACTTCAAGTCCCGCAACCATACAACAAAACTGAACGCACGATGACACAGTATACACAACCTCTTAACTTCAGTGGAATATCAGGTCGGTGCCACAAGTGTTTCAGTCCAGCGTACGCCGCTCGAGCCTTGGACATACATGTGCTCACCTCTACTACTGTGCTCCCGTCCGTCGTCACACTGTTGTCGAGGTAAGTGAAGTAGTCGACAATTCCCAGCACCTCTCCATCGAGCATCAAGCTAGGAACAATTGACGTCCAGTCTTGCAACATCAATTCACACTTTGAAGGTGCAAAGTGTATTCCGAATGGAGCTACAACTCTTGTAAGTCTATCTAGTCAACGTTGCGTATGTTCCGTGGATTCGAACAAGCAGACAAGGTCGTCCGCGTAATCTGGGTCACACAACTTCTCACTAATTCTTAATTTGACGCCCATATTCTGAAGGCTTCGCAAGGCATTCTCCATTATCTCATCGATGACGAAGTTAAACAAGAATGAGGAAATGGCTTACCCCTGTCAAACACCGCTGGTCGTTTCAAATTGACTAAATAGTTTAGCATAAACCGTAACGTGGTCAGAAGTATGGCAGTACAATGATCTCAGTAGGTTCACGAACTTCTGGGGCATACCTTTTCGATGAAGAACACTGAAAAGCGCTGCTCGACCAACTGAATCGAAGGCACCTTTCAGGTCTAAAAAAACACTATTGTCGGTCGGCGGTGCGTGTGACGCGTTTCAAGTAGTCGGTGAAGAGTAAAAACCTGGTCGATTCATCCTCGACCTGGGCGGAATCCGGCCTGCTGTTCGCGGGTGTTCCTCTCGCGAGCCGGTGTAAGATGGTGCAGCAGAATCAAGGCTGACACTTTGTTGACTAAGGGAATTAAGCTAATCCCACGATGGTTATTACAGTCATTGCCTATTCCCTTCTTGAAGATGGGAACAATCAATAACTCGCTTCATATTAACGGAATACGCTCCTCGTTTCAAATGTCACAGAGCAAGATGGTATGTGATTTTATCAAAGCATTTCAACCTAGTTTGAAAAGAACTGGGGGAAGTTCGTCGGGACCTGCCGCTTTCCCCCGCCTTAGTAATCGAATACATGACTCTACTTCTACTTCTGATGGGGGCTCAAGTGATACCACCCCGCTTGGAATCTTTCCATGAATTGCGTTTTAGCAGGATTCATGGAAAAATATTATCATATCCAGACGCAGTTGTCGAAAGAGGAACATATCCGACTCATGATGATATCTGCACTGCGACATAAAGATCGTTGGACAGTGCTGAGGTTAGACATGAGGTGTTTAAAACCAGAAGTCAGTCTGTGGGTTAAGTAGTGAATCTAGCCAGACTAAGGTCGTTGGGACGTGTTACGCATGCTCACTGATAAACTTCCCCGTCATACGCTGTTCTCTGAGGCAGGTCATGGCTCGAATGTAGGCCGAGGTGGTCAGTCCATGACATGACCAGAAAGTATGAAAGCCTTGACCAGTGGACTTGGCTAAGCAGAAAGTGTGAGGCTTCCGCTTAGGGGTTCCCGTCATCAGCCTATCAAATGACTGGAAACACTAAGTGAAATGGCTAGGTTTCGCGGCCAGTGGTGTAGTTGCATTTGGGCTCTTTCGTTGTCTTCGTGGTTTCGGCTTGATACTTTGACTTTTGGATCTTATTCTTTATGCTTCTATTCTTTCCAACCTTTACTGGACGATGTCGGAGGGTAGCAGCCAAAACCAGATCACAGCAGTGCGTGATTATTGGTTGTACAAACTGAAACTGAGCAAAAAGATTTTCGAATAAATTTCCTTAAGGTAACACGAAAGTGACCAAACAAGGTAGGCTGCGGCCCGTGACCGATCTAAAGGCAGCATTATGCACTTTATTGCAACCGCAAAGCAATTCAACCAAGATTGCAAATAATTTTCGTTGTTGATTCACTTTGCACGTTCAGTGACGGCCCATAAATTACAGAAATGTGGCTCGTGATAAGAAATTCCCAAGGAAACTACTCATTTCAACGAATTCAATGTCGCAAAACCCATTGATATGGACTGAAGTAAATTATGATCAACCTACTAACGACACTGTGGACAATGCAGAATTTATCAGTCTCTATCAGACCAGAATTTCTTTTAAGAAAACTATCTTTCCGTAAAACTGCGCCAGTTCATCTCACATAAGGTTGTATATCTTATGGCCATAGAAATCAATCCATTTGAAACCTTCGGATCCTGTTCAGTTCAGTTCAGACAACCGTTAACCATGCACTGGGTGCGGTGGCTTTGGTTGCTAACTCCTGGCGATAGCCTCAATCGGAAACAATGGTAAGGGACAGGAATATGAAAGAAGCAATAGAAGAATTACTAGTAACAATATCAAGTTAATAAAGAGTTTGTGGATACAAGAGCGTCACCGATCACGACACCTAGCCATTTCCTCTAACGTATATAACCACTGAGTGTGAGGGTCTCTTGGACTCCATCCCAGATGTCTAACACTTTACATGGCCAAATCTATTGATCAGACTTTTCATACCTTTCTTCCATATTATGGAATGACCGCCCTTACTCATCTAACCGGTACCCGCCTCAGCGAACATGGCGCGCCCAGGAATCCTGTTAGGGGACATGCGCAACACATGTTCTATCCATTTCAGCCTGTTGACCCTTAGTGCTTCATCTCATGATTTAGTTCGTGAACCACGGACTCTTCACCGAACCTCGGCATTGTTTATTCGGTATTTCCACCAGATTCGAGCAATACTAAGAAGACATCGGTGCTCAAATACCGACAATCTTTATATGTCCTTCACCCGCAGTGGCCATGTTTCTGAACCATACGGAAGCACGAGCCTGACTGCTGCAGCGTACACTCGACCCTTGATAGATGAACGGATGTCATGTCGACACCGCAGATCCCTCGACGAACTTGAGCAAGCAATTCAGAAAACGAACACCGTCAGAGGAATTCCTCTCGCAGGCTCTGATCGGTCGGGTACGTATGTCATCAAGCACAGGAGTAAATCGAATACGAATATTGGGCTTGAAGCCGTGTGTGTGTGTGTGTGTGTGTGTGTGTGTGTGTGTGTGTAGCTGTGTGATTGGCTGAAGACAATAGGTGAAGGGTGAATGTCGTGCGCTTTTGAACACAGGGCGGGTTTGGTATGAGCGGTCGATAATGCTCTGCGTCCAAAAGCGCACGATATTCACTCCCAGCCTATTGTGTCTTTAGGCAATCAAGCAGTTATACGTACACATACGCACACACACACACACACGGCTTTAAGCCCCATAGAACTGCTTTAATTAATCACTTCCTTTCATATTCTATTTATTCTTTTGCTTGGTTTTACACGTACGCGACCGATCAGGGTACACGAATGAGATTCCTTTCACAATGTTTGCCCTCTGAATTATTTGTTCAAATCTATCCATTTGTTATAGGCTTTTAGAGTAGCGAAAGTATGAACACTTTAAAAACTCAATTTTTACAATTTACTCATAATAGCCTTGATCTGAATGTGATTGAGGATTAGCTTTTCGTATTGGATGAGAAAGTTATAACACTTACCCCTGGTAATAAAATTTACACCAGGGTATAACACTGCATGCGAATTTCGACAATACCTGTAGTTCGCTTAGTTAACAACTCAAACATCATTCTATGCCGCGAACCTCAGTTTTCAATCACTGATCTCGTTTTTTAGGACTATGACCATGGTTCCTAGCTGTCTGTCTAATACAAGCGGAAGTGACACAAGTCCAAACAGGAAATGAATTGACACATATTGGAAGCCGTGCGGGTGAACCGAAAGTTTAATTGCAAGCATAAGAAGTCCGCCGTCACGAGGATCCTGAACCTTGATTTGTTGTGATGGTTTAGGTGGCAAAAGACCCGGGGAACTATGCGTGATAGCTTCTTCAAGCCGGAAACGTAGTAATACTTGACAGGTTGATGAGAAGAAGTCAGACGAAGTTCTGTCTCACTGAACCAGTTCAACGGCTACATTTGCCTCGATAAGACAAACCACTCTGGAGATAACATTCCATCAAAAAACACGGAGATGAGTTTACCCGTCAGAAAAAAATTCACTAGATGGATGCAGAGGTAAACATCTAGGTTTTCTGTCTTCTGAGACAGCTGTCGCTTACCAAAGCTTAGTGGCTTCCAAGCCAAAGGATGGTGCCCTTGTTATATTCCGCTTTCTCCACCGAATGCATAAGGTTAACAAATGAATCCAAAAAGGAGGTAGGCAATCTTAGTACTAGCAAACGCAAATCAGAACAAAACCGGGAAAGTACCAGAAGATAAGCTTGTACAAAATAGCGTATATGCGATTCTCGTGTTGAATCAACGCTCCACTGCGTTGTGGCTTAGACTGCTGAGTCCAAAGCTGATGAAGGGTTCACAGAAAAAGCTATTACAGAAACACATGAACAAGACTCATTTCAGTAGTCGTCACACGTCCACAACACAGCTGCATGTTATTAGGCAGGTCCCCAAGTCGCGGAGAGAGTAACGGCCGCCCCGCGCTTAACGGTGAATAAGGTGGATTCACCAAACAATCCGTGGTGGACAATCAGCGGTAACACACGGAGGTGTGGCGAAATTTTTCACTTGTCAGGCATTTTCCGCTCTTAGTGCGTCAGAAGCTTGTTCAGGTGTCTGTTGTGATTTACCCGATGAGCGAACAGATAACCGGGATAGGATTCTCCAGTTTTATGCAGACAATCGATTGTTCTTGTCTAGCACCAATTTCCGACAGAGCTCACGTCGCACAGCAACAGGACGCTCTAACTCTACAGGTGCTTTGAGTCAGATTGATCATATCGCCGTAAGCTACCGGTAGCAGAGTTCTGTTCAGAACTGTTCCGATTTAGTCGTGACACTGGTGGGCGGCGCACCCATGTCAGTGAAACGATTTGCGATAGAAATGGAGAACCCATCCATGACACACTCCAAAGACTCGACGATGGGCGAAATAATTCAAGCAGTAGTTTATCTGGCCATACGCTAGTGTGGTTACTCCCGTGTCAACAACTGCTACTCCTTGGGTGGTATCACTTGAGCCCCCATCAGAAGTAGAAGTAGAGTCATGTATTCGATTACTAAGGCGGGGGAAAGCGGCAGGTCCCGACGAACTTCCCCCAGTTCTTTTCAAACTAGGTTGAAATGCTTTGATAAAATCACTTACCATCTTGCTCTGTGACATTTGAAACGAGGAGCGTATTCCGTTAATATGAAGCGAGTTATTGATTGTTCCCATCTTCAAGAAGGGAATAGGCAATGACTGTAATAACCATCGTGGGATTAGCTTAATTCCCTTAGTCAACAAAGTGTCAGCCTTGATTCTGCTGCACCATCTTACACCGGCTCGCGAGAGGAACACCCGCGAACAGCAGGCCGGATTCCGCCCAGGTCGAGGATGAATCGACCAGGTTTTTACTCTTCACCGACTACTTGAAACGCGTCACACGCACCGCCGACCGACAATAGTGTTTTTTTAGACCTGAAAGGTGCCTTCGATTCAGTTGGTCGAGCAGCGCTTTTCAGTGTTCTTCATCGAAAAGGTATGCCCCAGAAGTTCGTGAACCTACTGAGATCATTGTACTGCCATACTTCTGACCACGTTACGGTTTATGCTAAACTATTTAGTCAATTTGAAACGACCAGCGGTGTTTGACAGGGGTAAGCCATTTCCTCATTCTTGTTTAACTTCGTCATCGATGAGATAATGGAGAATGCCTTGCGAAGCCTTCAGAATATGGGCGTCAAATTAAGAATTAGTGAGAAGTTGTGTGACCCAGATTACGCGGACGACCTTGTCTGCTTGTTCGAATCCACGGAACATACGCAACGTTGACTAGATAGACTTACAAGAGTTGTAGCTCCATTCGGCATACACTTTGCACCTTCAAAGTGTGAATTGATGTTGCAAGACTGGACGTCAATTGTTCCTAGCTTGATGCTCGATGGAGAGGTGCTGGGAATTGTCGACTACTTCACTTACCTCGACAACAGTGTGACGACGGACGGGAGCACAGTAGTAGAGGTGAGCACATGTATGTCCAAGGCTCGAGCGGCGTACGCTGGACTGAAACACTTGTGGCACCGACCTGATATTCCACTGAAGTTAAGAGGTTGTGTATACTGTGTCATCGTGCGTTCAGTTTTGTTGTATGGTTGCGGGACTTGAAGTCTGCGTGCGAAAGATAATCGTCGTGTTTAGGTTTTTGACCCTCGATGTTTGCGTAGTATCGCTAAGATTAGATGGAAAAGCCGAGTGAGCAATGCTGAGATGAGAAGTCGAGTATTGGGTATTAATTCGGAGAACGTTCTGTCATCGCGTATCCAGCCTAATAGATTTTGTTGGTTGAGGCGTATGTTACGTATGGCAAACACACATCTACTTTGTTGTGCCCTGTTTTTCCGTTCCTCCTCGGAAGTGGAAGAAGCCACTTGGAGGTCAACAGATGACGTGGCATCGAGGAATGAGAAAATGTACAGCAGACTTAGGAAAATTAGGTGCTTCACTTCTTCGTGGTTGGGTTCCAAAAGATCCGTCATCCAGTTGGCTGGAGACAGTGAAGGATATGGCAGCGAACGGTGAACAGTGGCTATCATGATATCACTTTCTGTCGAGTCAGAATGACTGATTCATGTGCGTTTGTGCAGTTAGACTGTGTATTCTGTGAGTTGGTTACTAGGGCATTCTTTCCTTCTCCCACGCATTTAGGTCCACTCCCTATCCATCTTGCATGTTCATACTTTCTAATTCAACGTGCAAGATGGTGAGAAAGGCAGTGGTCATTGGGGCTTGCCCTAGTGTTTAACGCTGTACGATGATGATGATGTTGTTGATGATGATGGTGATTGGGATTCGATGATATTGTCTTTAAAGACCTAGGTTGCTGTAATCAGCGTAACGAACGATGTTTTGTGCCATATTGTCTTTATGGGTTAGTACATACGTGTCGAGCTGCGTAAAACGGCTGACCGCCTGACTATTATCTGGGACCATAATCCTGTTATGGTTGGCATTGCTATCAACCACATCCTGAGCTGTCCGCGGAGAGTTCGATAGCTCGATAATACCATCGTCCAAGAGGCGTTGGAACACCCTAATGAAGCGTTCGTCTGCGAAGAAGCATCAGCAGGATTTAGTAGCAACAGGCTCACAATTAGGATACAGATGAGCGGACATTGGTGGAGATCGGATTTTAGCTGCAGATAGTCTGCACGGTAGGAAAGTGTCACATGTTCCTTTAAATGATTTTTTGACCTTTTGTGTAATCTGAGGAAATCATAACCAAGTAGAACTTCAGCACAGATTTTGTATGGCTGACAGTTTGCCCGTTGCGTGACAGCGAGTTGTTACACTACAGTAGCCAGAGGTGACGTAGGACAGTGACGTCGTCGCCGTAGTGATTTCCTATTCGCAATGATGAACGAACCAACCAAACAAACCGACGACCTTTAGAGATATATAGCTGTCGGAGCTACCCGTATCAATCAAAGCTTGAAATTCGACATTATTCACACGAATTCTGGTTGTCACTCAGGATAAACAAGCTCGGGCTGCCACTGCTACGACAGAGAATAACGGTGGAACAAAGGCAGAGGTAATGGATGAAGGGACCGGTTTTGGTTTGCACGTTTAAAATGTCTTGTTTTTCCACGAGCTTCGCGAGCCGCTTCTCGGTCGGGCATTGGGTGCGGGCATGCCGGGAATAACAGATATAACATGTTGTTTTTGGTAGTGCCGGTGTAGTCGGTTCGAATCCAGTTGTTGGGGTAAGTTTAGGTTGTTCATCGATGGTGGGAGTCAGAGGGGTCACAGATGCACAAAGAACGTCTTCAGTGCCATACAGCTGTGACTGTTTTTGAGCTGCCTTCAGTGATCTGGCCATGTCGTAAACATCTATGAACGTCAGGATTGATTGTTCCAGCAATCTTGTTTGAACACCATTCAACTGCAGTCCGGTGATCAATGCTTTGCGCATAGCGTCATCACGATACTTTTCGACAGACACCAAGAGGAAATCACAATCCCCCGCCAGTAATTTGATAACCTGAACGTACTGATCAGTGTTTTGCCCGCAATCTGGTTTACATGTAGCAAATGGATACCAGGCAAATACGACACTTTTGAAACGCATGTACAAGGACCGGATAACTAAAGTGGTACCTTCAAAGGTTTTGCACTCCGAAATACGCTCATAAACTGACAGCGAAAGGAAGTTGATGAGCATTTCAAGGGTGTCAGAATCATCTGATTACACTTGTTTCTAAAAGGCACCGAAAGTACGGAGCCAGGAAAAGCACCTGGAGCATTGATGTCAGTGTCGAATTTATCTGGCCGAAGATAATTGTCGGTGGTTTCATTAGTCGAATAAATTGATATGCAGGCTTCGCAACAGACGATTATGGCTTTATCAATAAGGACGAGATTCGGTGGTAGGAACGTTACGTTTTACTCGAATAATAATAGAGGTACATGACCTGAGGTAGAAATTGACACAATGTAAGATATGTAATCAAAACGAGGTAAGCAAACGCAGCGAAAATTACACGACACAGCATTGCTCAAATCTGGCGGAAACACCAAATCAGCAATACTGAGTTACGTCGGAGAGTGTTAGACACACGAAACAAACCAATAAGCCCGAATGTAAGCTCACCAGGATATAGTGATTAGGATATGCGTTGCACACGTCCTCGAATAGAATTCCTTGGCGTACAATGTTCGCTGAGGCTGGTAGTGGTCAGAAGATGGTTAAGAGTGATCAGTCCATGATATGGGTTGACCGTGGAAGAAAGGCATGAAAAACCTGCCAAATGGATTTCACCATATAGGACGTGTAGTTTTCTTGGTCGGAGCACACCCACCATATACTTTGGCTTGTAGCTCCCTCCTTTTTCATATTCTTGGTTGTTTAGTTTCCGATTAAGGCTCTCGCTGAGGTAGCAACCAGAACCGCTGCACCTAGTGCATGTCTGATAGTTGTTCGAGCTGAAGTGAACGACTCCAAGAGCGATGCAGTAAAGCTTCCTTGAGTGGGATATGTACTCAAATATTAAAATATAATGGGTAAAGAACATTTTAAGTGCAATCCCACAAAAACAGCTTATGGGTGCTGTTGTATTCACGTTACTTCGTCTGTTTGATACTCTCACCTTGTAGATAGTTATATTTGTGTCCCCAATTTCCTAAATTAGGTGGTAACCACCAGGACTTCAGCACCCTATTCACGTTTAATAATCGTTTAAACTAAGCTGAAACTGATTCTGGTGTCTGTTGCGTATGTTCCTGAAAATACTTCCTTGATGTTCTAAATCCTCTAAGGGGTTTAGTGACTAGGAGAGGAGTAGGGATGTTCAGTGCACGAAATTGGGAGAAATATTCAAGCTCTAACCAATGGAATAGAACATGTAGAGCGTAATACGATTTCGTGGTGAAGCCCTATAGATCTACCTACTAAGTAACTAGAGAAGTTATGTAAGGTATATAAGTGTCTCTACTGCTGACGTTTGTTCTGTACTGTCTCACTAACCCTAGTGAGAGACTATTCTGCCTTCGAATCGTCTCGTTTTATTATACAAAAAAACAAGTAGTTTATATAAAATAGTACTTGACCGCAGTCAAAACCATTGTACGAAACGCATTAGCTCAGAACGCCTTCCATAAACGAGTCTTCTGACTGGCCCTTTTGGTTACTCCCCCGATTGGCTGATTTCGCCCCGGTCGGTTAAAACAACTAGTGACAGCTCATTGGATAATTTTTGTTCCGTTCGGCTAAATTAACGCTTGACCGCTGATTGGCTGATCTCGCCCGGTTTCGTGCCAATTTGATTAGGCCACCGAACTTGGACAGACAGGAATGTGCTGTCTGCTAACGGAACTTTCGATGCGTCAGCCAATACCCCCACAACTTTCACGTATTTAATGATTTTCCTTATCTATTTAATGCTGCCATTTTTCAATTTTTCTGGGTTTAGCCTAGAAAACCGCACCTACTACATGGCTTATGATTGCCCATAATTGACTATGGTGATGAATTTCAATACCGTTGATGGTTTCCGCGTTGTGGTATTTTCCCCTTCCGACAGCATTCCAGGCGGAATCGTCCGAGGCCACGGTTATTTGAACAGCCAGTAACATTCTTGTTCCATCGCTGTCTTGATACAAAATGCAGATAATCTTGTTTTCTTAACATTTTGAGTGGTTGCTAATATCAGTCATTTTCAGAACTGGCTTCGCATGCAGATGCGCGTATGCATAGGATCACGTTTGTATCCTAGACCACTCTTTCTACAGTCGTTTTGTGGTAGCGATTTCAACGAATCTGAAGTATGTATTCAAATCCCGATCACATTCTAACCCAAGTGAACTATGTCGTGTAATTTGCGATCGACAATTTCGTTCAAATGAACACATTTATCATGTGCCTACTTTTTTGTTCTCTTTTTACTCTAGGCTATACTGTTGACGGAATTCCTTTGGCTACTGAAATTCGTGTTTTTGGTGTTCGTTGGAATTGAACTTACTACGTGTACGCAGTGGGATGTTCTAGCCAACAAAACTGCTGTAGTAACTGACTGGGATGACGTTTTCATTCCTCCTGGTCAATGTTGGGCGAATTTATCCATTTTACCAGCTCTCCTGGTCACCGGGACCGTATTTACATTGATCTATCAACTCATCGGTGGTATGCGTCGTTTGCAGAGATACTGGGCAACACGACGATTTTGTTCTATGGTATTGTCGATGCCTAATTCCTCCACGGATCTCGGAGACATGACCTGGGTTGAAGTGCAACGTCGATTAATCGACTCGCAAGTGTTTCCTTCTCTGGACGAATTAAACATTTGCCACAGAATCCTTCGACATGAGAACTATTTGATTTCATTGATCGACCAGGATGTTCTTCCAGTTCGATTCAGCTTACCAGTTACCAGTCCACCGTGGCCTTACATCTTCCTGTCCGATGGTTACTTGTTTAATCTCCGACTAATTTTGTTCAACACCCCATGGTCCCCTTTCGCTTCGCATTGGCGTCTACAGTCTGAGTATAAGGAGCTTCCAAGACGTTATCAATTAGCCCATCAATTAGGTACATTGTCTCGTGTTTTGGGTCTGTTGAACTTGTTGTTCGCACCTGTCATTTTGCTGGCTCAACTGCTCGTTTTTCTGTGTGCAAATGCCGAACGGCTGCGCTATCAACCTGGATCTATCATGGGCCGTCGCTGGTCCAATTATGCCAAACTCTATTTGCGTCATTATAACGAATTACCGCATCAATTTGTCGCTCGTATTGGCATGGTCTATCAGTCAGCTTGTCAGTATTTAGATTGTTTCATCTCCAGGAACCTAATCGCCTTGGCTGAAACCGGAGCGTTTATACTGGGAAGCTCGTCAGTCGCGTTTTTCCTCATGGGCGTTGTACACGAACAAATGATGCACCTCTCTGGCTACTGGGCAATTCTTGTTGCAGGTGGTTTGCTCGCGCGCGCATGTATTAGCTTCATCCCGGACGAGAATGTGGTGTACTCGCCTCAGGCGTTGCTGATCACCATTCTAGGGAAAATTCATCGTGTTCGAGATCATTGGATTGAGCAGGGCGCAACCTATCGTGTTTGTGCGGAATTCAGTCAGCTGTTTCAATATCGGCTCTCGGCTGCATTCGAAGAATTGTTTTCAGCTGTAATTACACCATTTCTGCTCATTTTTGTCGTCCCGAATCACACTCTGGAAATTGTTGACTTTTTGCGCAACTACACGGTAGAATTGCCGGACTTGGGTGATGTTTGCAGTTTTGCCCAGATGGATGTGCGTCGACACGGAGATCCACATTGGCGCCCCGACACATATGAAGATGACGGGACCGAACCGACACACCAAACAGAACCTGAGCATGACGCTTCTCGTATGATGCCGACAGATGGTAAAATTGAATTAAGCTTGATGCACTTCCATTTGAATAATCCAACTTATCCACTACCGGCATCTAGTCGAGCTTACTTGCTAGCCGTACGTAAACAATTGATGAAAGATATACATCAACCGTTAGTGCAAGCTCATCAGGATGCGAATGGCCAACCTTCCCTTCTCGGAGGTTTTACCGGACCTGTGTCACCTGCAAGCTTGTTTACTTCCTTATACGGGGGCCAAACAGTTGCTCAACGAAGCTCAGTTCAACACGCTCAGTCGTTCGGTCAGGTAGCTCAGCTAAAGAAAGTGTCGCACTTACCTGGACCAAGCTACATACCCAACGACACATTAGGGTTTGTAGGTGCTCTTACACAATCCATGCGTGCGTCCATGCACCGTTCCGATCCAGGTATAATTCGATCTTCTGCATTTGACCCAAAAATCCAAAAAGATCCGTCTTCGGGTTCAGTGGACCCATCCACTTCACGTACACCGGATGACCGAAAATCTGATCTTTCGATTGATCCCCATAGTAAAGCTTTGGGCTCTGCTCCAACTACCATGGTACAGAGTGTTGATCAATCTCGGCCGTTGGACCAAAGCTTGATGGCCTACGCACAACCGGGCTATTTAATGGACCCGATAAACATGAGTTGGATGGCTGCTTCGGCACTCTTCTCAGCAGACGGTTTCGGCCATCCAATTTGCCGTGCAGAAAACGGTTCTAGTCAACAGTGGGGTGTAGCTAGCAGCGTTTTTGGTCATTCAAGCAGTCGATATGGCTTAACTGATGTCCTCACTGCGGATACATCGGCAAGTATTCTTTACATGCATGAATTGGCCCACCGTCGTCGTCTTCAACAGCAACACGTACAACAGTCCACGGGACCTGGAGCGTCCCCGAACATGGGTTCATCATCCGGCGGACCTTGGGATTTGGCATTGGGCGGACCCTACGCAGCAGGCGGTACTTCGGGACTAAATATGCCGTATCAACAACTCACTTCCTCCTCAAGCGGCGTAATTGGCAGCGGTCTTGGAACTGGCCGCTGTTCGGTGAGTCCGGGAGTTCGCCTAGCCGTCGAACGTGGACATAGCGGCCCTTCCCGTTTCGGTTATGGATCTATTTCCTCATCCCAAGCTCCGGAGAGTGCTGGAGTTATTCGCACTAGCCTAGACAATCGACGACTGCCGCGTACCGCGTTTGCCGAAATCGCTGAAGAAGATGATGAGCAGTTGGGTAGTACTCCTCGACTAAGCGCAGACGCACGCTTCCATTCGTTCAACTTGAACAAGGATTCTCTGACATCGGCCAGTCGTCATTCGCCTGTACCTACTTCTACAGCTGGAGTGGTCACGGTTTCTAGTGTCCCCTTACCTCGTCTGCAGCGTGCGACAACGGATCCGTCGGCAAGCTCTCTACCGGAAGAAATTTCTCCAACTATGCTGGCAGGAGACACCGATACAGAACATGTGTGGCCAGATTTACCTCCGACCAACTGTTAGCCTGTTCATCAAAGATAATGAATTAGTTCAACCGTATTGTGCTGAAATGATTGCACAGTGAGTTTTCTGCCCCTTTTCCATTCCCTGACGAACACACACTTCAGATACATATAACCACATGCTGCGTGTTTACTCTGTTTCTGTGCAGCTGGAGCTGGAGAATATTACCGTGAACAGACTGACCCTGTTGATCTTGCCTTGTACATTGCAGTGCTGTGTACAGCTTATAAATAATCATTGTTCATAAATAGCACATTTAATAGTCCTTTGAATTAGAGACAATCGTGAGGAGCGAAATTATAATCCAGAACAATCATCGTTCTAACAAACCCTGTCTTTCTCTTGTTCATGACTCACCCTGTCTTACTTTATAACCATACAACAAGTAGTCTGCAAATGCGTATTGGCCAATCGGATCAAACTCTTGTGATTATGTACCCAGACTAACAGTGTTTTCGTTCTCGTTTCGTACTGACTTGTCCGATCGAACCTATACGTCTTTTTGTTTACGCGTTATGATTATCATTTCTGGCATCAACGTCATTAACCTCTTGTGTCTTTCTAAGTGCACGTGACAACTACTTTTGACGCATCCTCTCGTCTGTACTGGTAGCAATCAAATAATCAGTGAAGCTTCATCGTCTTGGTTCTGTTTCCGCCATCCGTACACTTTTTTATAAGCAAATCACTGAGACAATAAGCGAGAAACTAAATTGGATCAATGCGTTTCGCCCAAGCCTGGTTTATCTATTTAACGTCCTCGAGAGAGACCACGTACTCAGCAGTTTGCGATCTGAGTCACTGTATCCCTATGTGTTCCTCGTCATAAATTAACAACTTATCCTTCAATGATGATCTACCTCGGCATTCAGTAAGCAACAATTTATTCAGTCTGATAGCGTTCACGAAGTATTTATCATAATATTGGGACCCCATATCAGTCAGATACCCAGAGACTAAGCGGAATAGTGTTTAAAAATCGTGTTCCACTGGTTAATAGAATTTTGTCGCCTTAGAGATTGCACATCACAGCAAACAAATTAATAAGAAATAAATAGAATCACATCGGAGTGATCAACGACCTTTCAGTTCCATGTGGAGAATGAAAAAAAGATAAGTTAATCGACCCCTCTGCCTTTAGTATGTCTCAAAGTGTAAGCATTTTCACGCCTGCTCGGAGTGTCCTACAAATCGAGAAGTACGGTAAAGTCGCTTTGTTTATCCCCAGAAGAGTAAGTGCGAGCACTGAACTTGTCATTAAATTTCGTTGATCCCAAACATGGGTTCTTTTTGATTTGCTTAGGTTCGTTTGTTCAACTTCTGACTGAGCTTAGTGCGACAGGAAAAATCTTTCCACTAGATGTAAATCTGTATGGCTTAGGTACAGTCATGATGCATGAGTGTGATGAGTCCGATCGAATAAGTTTTCAGTGTAGTAAATGCAATTCGGGGCAACATGACAAAGTAAATGGTTTTTCATAGCGCCCAGTTTGGACACGGTTTATCAATGATTTACGTTTGTTTTTATACAGCTGAACTGTTCAACCGCTGAACGTTAGTCTAGAAAATCGGTGATCACTTAACGGTATAAATCTATGAAACCGAAGTCGACTGTAGGGCACAGATTGTGCACAATCGGTCTTGCAACCTTTTGTAGAAGTAAACTGGGGCTAACCTGTGGTTTTTCATTGAAGTCTTTATCCGATAATACGGAAGATGCATTGATGTGAATGGATTTGTGGTATCGCTTGATAGTACTTTAGATTGTCGAACAGTTTTGTTTCGTTGGCCTCATGCGGGGAAGAGTAAGTGATGCTTAATTTTCAACCTAATTGAGAGTTCTGTGCTGTGTTGTAAAGACAGTCGTTGAAAACGCAAGATTACTAGAACGACATTCATGTATGTGGTTTTTGCATGGCTTGGTTTAACTTGAAAAAGTAATGGGGACGGTTGTCAACAAATTTGGGGAACATATCCACCACTTAGTGTTATTTGCCATAGTTGTGTGTGATACCAAATTCAAGTGGTAACTTGAACTTTATCTAAGTTGGTGCTTCTAATGTTTTGGAAAATTTCAACTTGCTGTTCGTTCGTGTTTACTGTCAACTGTCACACGATTCTACCGACAAATGCTCCTCAAATGATTTGTGAACTCCACTACGCACGGCAGGTATGGCGATGTCTGCCATGTCCATTTTGTCGACCAGAGATACTGTACCAGACGTTAGCAGAAGCATCTGATTACAGGTAACAGATAGAGTCCATAAACACTGGGCTACAGCTCTCACTGACGTGAAAAAGCTATCGGAACGATAAGATAATCTGTTTGGTTGGACATCATTTTCGGGCACTGCATCTTGCAAGCAATCCGAACCCATGATTTTTTGACGTCAGAATCAGGCTCTGGGTAATTTTTTCCATCCAAATGTGGATATTGTTCTTCATATCTTCCTACGTACTGGTATTGTTAATACTTCGTAATGAACACATAGCATTGGAGGTTAGCTCGAGTGAAACTTGACGACATTGACTAGAACGTGAATGAATCTGAATACAAATCACATCGGTATACGGGGACAGAAATCTGCTATTAAGAGTACGGTGCGCGTCGCAGCTGTGAAAAATGAAACATCCTGGGACGGTGTGCGAGCCTTGGCGACTGCAAACTACATTTTTTGTCGTGGTTTGTTCAACTGTCGTTTGGTAATTCACCAAAATGTGTCCATTGCACTTTCTGAAATTACGAAGGAATTGATATCACCTATTTCACTGCGGTCTTTTGGATAGCTGGATCTTACAATGCAGCTTAGCGTTTCTAACTATCAGAGAATGCTCAGCCACGAATTACATGCAGATCAGTTCACAATTAGGCATTACATTAGAACGAAAATCGCACCTTGGTGACCTTTACAGTGCGTGACGGGGCATTGCGTGGCAGACTACTCCGGTAGAGATAGCCATCCGGTATGGTGATACGAACTTCACCAGTGTGTGGAACGTCGTGGTCACCATCATACGGGAACGTTAGTTCACGCCGACTCCTTGAGGGAGACTCCCTAATCCCCCATCTGTCTTTCATACGCAACTACTTTATTTTTGATTTTTGCTTAGTATTATTCCTTTCGAGAATCATTCAAATACTGATAGGTGGTAGGCATGTGAACCGCCTGCCCAATGCATGACAAGTTGGTATTAATAATCACTCATTATTAGAAAACAGTCCATTACGACGCCAATGTATTCTGTTGCCATGGTGGTGTGCACTTTAGTCAGGAGTTTGCGTGCTGCGTTAGATTATCACTTTGCCAAACAGATTGTTTAGTTTGGTTTTCAGCATGAATTTTATTGTAGTGTGGTGAAAATTTTGAGTGATGAGTTAAGTAAATGAGTTTCGCATCGATTTGTCTTAGTATTTGGCATTTGACCGAACATGATGTAGTGAGCTCAAGCATGAGTTCGTCCCGCTCTATCAGTTTGCCGGCAACCAGTTCACAAATTTCCTAACACCGACCGTTGTGACATCAACTGTGCGTGCACCTTGATTCGACGAGGAAGCGGACGGATATAACCGGATTCGAAATTTTAGATGACAAATCAGGAATGTGACTAGCGATGGGTTTATGTTGAGAGCAAATTTCTCGGCTCCCCCCGATCAGATTGGGGTCACCGTTTTCAGGTTTTCCTTAACTCCGAATTCCTTGGTCATCGTCAGTTCAATTCTTTCAACCACTTCTATGCTGTGGTTTTGGTTGCTACCTTGCAGCGTCTGGGAGTGGAGAGAAAAAGGAATAGAAACACAGAGGACAAATGAGCAGGAAATTGTGTTAAGTCGTTGTTATGAAGATGAAGAAAGAATTTGAATGCAACTTCCCCACTGACCGTGACACACAGCCCTGTCTCCAACCCCCTGGTGGTTAGATCTCGTGGACCCGAAACCGAAAGCCTGACGCGTCCGCAGGTCAAGGTTCTCACCCTCCAACTTCTAGCTTTCACGGAGAACAGTGTACGCTGAGGAAGTCCGTCCCTGGACATACGTAACACGTCTCAACCATTTTAGCCTGCTTAAAATAATCTATTCCCCCGGCAACTGATCTCTGGCTCCCAACACCCTATGCCTCGGCATTACTGATACGGTATCCTCACCGTATGCGAACAATACTGTGAATATATTGACATTCAAACACTGACAGTCTTCGCTTATATACTCATTACGGCCATGGCTCAACAATATAAAAGGGCGGATCCACATGCTCGCACTCAACACTCTTCTCAATAGGTAATCGGGTGTCACAAGTGGTTCAGGTTGGCAAGACCTAAAATGCGCCCTCTGGGTACGCCTCGACATCTCATCCGATATTTTACCACCTGGCGAGATGTAACTGGCCAGTTAGCAAAGCTTACCCACCAGGACAAGGGTCTTTGTCTATCTGTTTGCTATGTTTTATTCAGTCTTATAATGTTCCGAGCGACCCATGATAATTGTTTGCGGGCTATTCGACTGAAATACTGTCGTTACTACGTTTATTTTCTCCGCAATGGGCTTGAAAATAAAATCCTGCTATTAGCTGGATTTGAAACTGGTTCTCGTCAAAGTTTGACGGTGGAAATTGCGGTCTACATGGCTCTCGTTAAAATAGCAAAGAACTTCGTTTCTAGGTAAAGGGAGAAAGTCGATTGGAGTTGATTTCAGTCACCTTTCCACTATAACTTCCTACACTAATCAAAAGGCCGCTTAGAGGCGACCCGCCGTAAATGGTTCCGGGTCAGCATTTTACCACACTGATTTGGTAAACATAATGGTGACTTTCATGAGCGATTATTTCCACACCGTTCCAGTCCACGCAGTTTTCAATGCCATCAAGCTAGTTTATTCTCGGTCTACTTCTGTGACCCCGGTGACGTGTGCGTTGTTGTCTGGAAGTTACTTTCCTGATTTTGATGAAATCGATTTATCATAAGCAGCGATCCCGTAAATATTATGCGAGAAGTGATTTTGCGGCCTTTTTCTGCCGTCACTGCGTTGCTCGTTCTGTTGGTGCTGTCTTTTTGGTCGGTTGGGACTTGTGGGCTTTAAGTGCAAGTGTCTGACCCGGTGGTGGAAAATTAACACACACACACACACACATATATATATATATATATATATATATATATATATATATATATATATATATTGCAAACAAAAGCCTGCCGTCATTTTTGAAGCTGAATGTCTTCACGTCCAACTTTCTTCTTGACCGTGACTAGTCCATTGACTCGCGTCGCCCACGAAATCGATATCTGTCTCGTCAGCAATAAACACGAAGCCTCCGGCTCTCTGTCACGTCCCACAAAGTGCATCCACATTCTGAGCCGCAAACGGAATGCCCCTTTTGGAAAATTTCCCCAGGACGATTTTGCCGTATTTGCTTTCCTATTAGCCTTTTCAATCGATAACGTCAGGTTCCGTCATTAGAGAGTTTCTAAACTTGACTGCCTGATTCTAACAAACTTTACCACTTTACCAACTGAAGCGGTTAGATCTCGTAATGAACACGAACCAACTAGACAAAATGCAAATGCTCCGAGTTGAATTCTTTTCGTGTATTCTCACTGTTCGCGAATGTATAGCATCAGACAGAAATTATAAAAAGGGGTTGCTTGAAAATGTGACATTTGTTGATAGGTGTGTGCTTGCGTGTCCCTAAGCTCACCGAAACGTACTGTTATATTTGTCTAATCCGTCATCAAGTCGAGAGTGTCACGCGTCGTTGAATTCCATCTGTCAGTTTAATTCACGTGCAGTAGGGACATCTGTGCAATTACCAGATCAAGTTTCAATCCCTACTAGTTCAGTAATCACATTCATATGTAAGTGCACCCAGTCCGTTGAGTGATCACTGTCATATCCGCACCTGGTCATTCTCATGTAATGCTGGAAATCTCGCTAGAACACGAATTCGCCAATTCTTTTACATACACCTCGGTGATATCGATCCTAAGGATTGGTGCTTAGTGCTTGTTAGCGTGCAATATTCTTGTAGCTCATTCTTGCTGTAAACCGTTCATGTGACGAGTTAGAGAAGAACCTCTGTACAAGACAGCTGCCACTGAAAATGTGAAATAAAAGCGCAGACATACTGCATGCTCGGTAAGCATTAGTAGAGTAGATCAATCCTGTAATATATATATATATATATATATATATATATATATATATATATATATATATATATATATATATATATCACAGCCATCTAATTTCAAGCTGTGTGCGAAACAAAACATGGTAAATCGAGGGTAAAGAGATGGTTAGAGTCCGATTCCATGATTCGTTTGCAGGCGCAATACCGCCAGGTTGCCCAGCGGAAAGCAGGTGGTTTTCTTGGGGATCCACGAACCGAGCCTTTAGCTATCCAGAGCGTAACCCGTAAGCCAGCGAGACGAAGCGTGGGGTCCGTAACCCATTAGGGTCCACTGATTGATTACTCAGTTCGTAAGCCCTTCGGATCAGGCTAGACATCCCCGATGCCCAGTACACCCCTCTACCACAGATACCAGTGAGCGTGGTATTGTATGCCTCATACGCCATACGCCACCCGTGTTTGGTTTGGAATCAGAATTTAACCATCTCCTCTAGACTAAATATTAGTCAGGCAATCGGGTGGAGAACGCAGGGTATTCGCTTTCGTACTCTCACTTTAGGAAAAAACGCTTCCGTCACGAGAAGGCGGTGGTCAGGACTTCCTACGCCGGGGCTGAGGCAGATGCACGGTCATTTGGGAACATTTCGAGAGGCGTTCAGAGTGAATAGTCATCTCGCAGTTCGAGACACCTACCCTCAATCATAATGAGGCAATCGATCACATAGAATTTCCTTGCCCAAATTCGAACTTTTAAAAGTAGATTTCGGGCTTAGTCGTAGTGTTGGAGTATGATTACCAAGATAAACAATTAATTCGTTCTAATGTGGCATTTTTCGACTGCGTCGATCACCTTGGCATTTGGAAGAGGTGGACAGTACAATAGTCCCCCATATTGTAATATCCTCTCCAAGAAAAGTTTCTCTATGGAAACCATCCCATTTCGCAACAGACCCCCAGAACCGAAGTAGAAACACATTCATTGTAACTTTAACCCCCAGAAACATCCTAAGGTCAAATACATCCGACCATTTGGTTCTCCGAAGAGAGTTTGTTACGTACTTTGTCTAGGTGTATGTCAGTTTTATGGCTCGTTCTCACGCCTGATCTACGGGTACCTGACGTGGCTCTGCGCCTCAAGTCTCAGGGTTTGGCTTCCGGCTCTTTATTGGTGCAGTGGGTCTCTGAGGCAATGGGGTGTACGCCTTTCACTGCACTCATCCAGTACAATAAGTTGGAATCACTGGGTCACTAAGTTTGGTGAGTTCCAAACCTGCGGTAGCCGAAACGTGGGCTATTTGGAATCTCTACCGACAGCGCTGTTTTTGACATTAAAATATATCTAAAATCCACAACACATGGCGCATCGATTCTTCGATACACTCCGAACCTCATGCGGATCTGATATACTCAATACTGACCGAGTCTTATTTCGATCAGTCACTAATCATGTTAAAGACTAGCGGATTGCGGGTGGGACGGTTTCTGTCTCGTGCCAACGTGACCCAGAGGCTGATAAAATGAACGGTAGTCCTGATGTTAGGAAGCCGGTTTTGTACCGAATTTTGATGAACTTTGAAATGATGCATCGCGACATCACGCGTTTCGCTCTGAAATGGTTATGAAGTAGACACAATTACAGTAGTTGTAAGACTATATATATATATATATATATATATATATATATATATATATATATATATATATAGTGTACGGAGTTGTAGAGGTTGTCTGGCTTGCTGACTGTAGAACACAGCACATAATTTTCCACGTGAGAAGCGATCCGTATCTAGATCTAAACCACACAATTCCAAAGATTAGCCCTGAGCTTTGTTGATGGTGATTCCAAACGCAAATGAAATTGGGAATTGCAGTCTCTTTAACTGAAATGCTAAATCCATTGGAAACATAAGAATGCGAGCAATGAGGATCTCCTCACCTCCGAAATGTCCCTTGAAGGTTGCTTCTACGACGTTTCTTGTTAACTTTTTTGCTACAAGCCGTGTGGCCGCAAATCTTTAGCTTGTTGATATTTTGCAACATGACAATTGTCACGCCGATTTTCAGTTGCAGTATGTCCGGTGGCATTCCTGGCAGATCAAGCGAATTCAAAATTTCTGTTGGATAATTAACCGTTTCAGCTGTTTCCACAGCAGTGTCGACGAACTTGTACGTGACTACCTCGCTTTGAATGATAGACTGAATAATAATGGTAAGTTCGTAGACATCTTCGTTCTTGACCGCAAGAATTCCTCGTTCATCCAACCAACCATGATTCTTATAATTGTTTTTAGTATTGGGAAGCGATTTTTCAGCCAACTCTTTTTATGTCACTAAATTGCAGAGGTTATGAGGCTATGAACTTTTGTCCTGAGATCAGGTCAACCGGCACCTTTCCGTCTCCATTACCCCACAACTGATATGAGAATATTTCAGCTGATCGATTGTTTTGCAGCTAATTTTAACGTCTCTACGTGTCTCCGCAAAGTAGGGTATTTCAGGCAAGCATTTATGTCAATCGCTGGTATCAATCGAGGAATTACAGGTAACGTTTGCTGAAAACTGCAAGCAATATCAATGCGTTCCCAAAAGGTCAGATGTTTCCACGCAAAGCTTGCGATGATTGATCAAGAGCCTCAAGCGACATTTTGTGCGCAATTGTGCATCCATCCTCAACAGCAAGCTTGCACTTCTGCAGCACTTTCCCATACCGAATGCTTTGAAAAAGTTACATATGGGGGTTTCCATGAATTTCATTTCAAAGCGGAATGAACAGTTCTTTCACCCGAAAGCAATGTCACAGCTATTCCGGGCGACACAAGGGCTAAGTTTATGTCATTCTGGGGTCGAACCGCTGCCAACAACAATTTTATGAGGGACGTTTTACCAGTTCCTCCTTGCGCACCTAAGATTTCTTCAACCCCGTTACCAGGAGTTTGCACTATTTGAACGTAAACGCCATTTTGCTCAAGCGTTAGCTTGGGAATACTTGATTGCTCATATGGCAAAAGATCACCCGTGTTGAAAGTTTGTTCTAGAAGCAATTCTACGTCAAACGACGCAGCGGCAGATCGACTTGGTGGTGGCATTCCCAATTTATTGGGAACTTTGTTCGCGATTTCTAAGCACAAATCTTCCATCACTATCAGCGCTTCGTTAATGAGAATTCAATTTAACAATGCTATTGGAAACATTGAAATGGAATCATAATTTCGGAACTTGGAAATCATAAGTCGGAAACATTAGTGTAGCGTGTGTTGCTCTTATGTTCAATAGATGGCACTGTTTTTCGAAAGTACACATTTTTACCTGACAGGTGTGACATCTACATAATAGTGGGCATACGGTCAATAGATTTTGTTCGTTGGAATACGGTACTGTATTTGATAAACGTTAATAAATAAACAGCAAAAACGTACAACCAAAAGTTTCTGAGTAACGTTGCGCACTCACGCACCTCCGTTCTGAAAAAACCAAGTGAGAAAGCTGGATCGGGGCAAGTTGTCATCGGAGCGTTGTTGATAACAGATAATTACAAAACGTGCAATGGGTACATATAAATGCGCGTATTCGAATGGAACGTCAAAATTTCAAAGCAGTCGGTGGAGAACTTTCGGAGATTTTCGATTTGGAGCAAACCAACATTATATATATATATATATATATATATATATATATATATATATATATATATATATATATATATATATATATATATATATATATGCAAACTCTGCCGTAAAAAGGATACAACTTATGTGACTTATTCCTTGTGATCATCTTCCCCCCCCCCTAAATGCAATACTTCTCAGCAAAAAAAACCCAAACGATTCCGGTTTGTGTTTCTTGATGAGGAGGACTACTGTGCTGACTCCGATGCAGAAGATACAGCTTCCACGTGATGGCATGTGGACAGGTTGGTCCGATCGGTCTGGAATAATTGCTTTTGCTGTGAATCTGGCAGGTTAATCCCATCATTTTAGTGATCAGCTAATTTGCCTTCCAATTGAATACAGTATTCAAGCTTCACCGCCTGTGTCTGCAGCTCAAGAATGAAGTCCCGAATCGATTGGTTTTCGGATCCAGCAAGGCAGCTGAATTAGGCTGTTCCTGCGGCAACAAAACGGCTTGAATGGGAATGCTATAAAATAATGGTTCCCAGCTTGTCATACTGTAAACTGCTGGGAGTAGCATGAAATGGCAATTTCCTGGGCTAACCATATGCATTATCTCCGATGAAATGAAGTAAAAACGTCGTTTTCTTCGCATCATCCAGGTGATTTCTGGTCCTACACCGAATTTATAAAAGTTTCATGTAGTTCTCGACTTTCTCGAGGTGAGCGTCTGGTGATCCTGACTCTCTGTGTCTGGTACACCGTTCCCACGCAGGTATCAGCAGATGTATTAGCCGGGACAGTGAAAAATACTACTGGCCGTGTATGATAGAACGGGTCAAACAGATGGTGGTAAATCGCAAACCATGTAGACAATACGATCAATGAAAAACGAGAGAACCGATGGAGACGCGTCCAATACCCGACCGACCCTGGCGAATAGTGGCACTAGATATTTTTTACCAATGGGAAGGACGGTCACCCAGCGACCGTTGATTACTACAGTGATTTATTCGAAGTCAACCTTCTGAGAATGGAAACATCTGCATAAATTATCAACAGACTACGAGCCAACTTTGTACGACGTGGAATCCCGATTCGAATGATTTCCGATGGTCATCACGCCATCACGACGAGATTGCTTTTTGACGCGGTGTGATGGCTTGCCTTCCTCTATGACACAAAGAGCTAGACAGGATGACTTCTTTAAGCCGGAGATCTAATCACCCCTGAAAGGTCAATGGGTTGAGGCCAGACAGAGTCTAGTCTTCTGGTCCTCCAGGTTGGGGGTTGATCCGAGCTGGCAACTCAGTAGGCAAAATCAGTGGAAGAATAATTGATCCAAGCAAATGGGCTTCCACTAGGCCATCCCGCTGCCTTGCGGATAGGTTCTTGTTAGAACTAAAGGCTTCAGATGAGGACCCTAATCGTTCTCGTGCTTTGTGGCTGGACACCCTAGCAGTACCCGTCCAACATCTCCCATGAATTGCACGAATAGGAAGAATTCCATACTGCATCAGTCGTCGCACAGGATAATCAGGACTGCGCTGCCCATTGCATCGAGCGGGGTGGGTAGTGATAAGCGAGCTACTGCTCAGAGTTCCTTCTCTTCTATTCAACCCATGTCTTCTGTTCCCAGCCACCTCTCTTTGCCCCATCTGTCTACCCATAATGCTCCCACTGATAACACGGCCGACACTCGCAGCGGTTTATCGTCGAACAGTGCCTTGAATAATTCTAAATCTCAACTCACCTTTGTTAAAACCTCGTCAGTTTCTGAATCTCTGCTCCCTTGACGTGCATACACTCATGAAGGCCGGTCAGCCGCGTGCCTAGTGCTCACAATAGATTCTCTGAAGATTGATGTCTGGGGCGTCAGTGAGACGCGTACCCAGGATTTGAGCAGTGCGATTCAACTAACTGCCCCTGATATCTTCTCAAGGTATTTTCTGCGCACTTCAGGAGATGAAGCAGCTAGAGTTGCTGGTCAACGTGGTGTAGTAATAGGCTTAACTGACAAAGCTGAGGCTGTCCTTTTAGACTGTATCCCGGTCAATAGTCGTTTGTGTGCTGTGAGACCCCAGGGGTCAACTGGCGTTCGGAAGGATAGGTGTGTTAGGCGCAGATTCTCTGTAGTCTCAGAATGCGCTCCAACAGACTGCAGCTCTGACACGCAGAAGGATGAGTTCTATGACGAACTCACCACTCTCGTTCTCAGGAGCAAAGGTTCTGAAATTGCAGTGTTAGCAGGTGATTTTAATGCACAGGTTGGCAAAAATTAGTGCGGCAGAAGCTTGTTTAGGTGGTCGTTGTGCCTTAGCTGCACAGTGCACAGAAAATGGGATAGACTTCTCCAGTTTTGTGCAGACAGTCGGTTATTCCTATATTGCATAAATTTCCGACAGAGCTCGCGTCGCACAGCGACATGGCACTCTAACTCTACAGGTACTTTAAGTCAGATTGATCATCTCACAATAAGCTACCGATGGTACAGTTCGGTTCAGACACCTTCAAGAATGATCGCGACAATTGGTGAGTCAAGGTGGCCTGAAGAAACGGAAATAGCACCTGCCTCAGGTAACAGTCAAAGACTGTTCAGACTCATCTTCAACACCGGTGGACGGCGAACTCCGGTCAGCGAAACAATATGTGATAGAGATGGAGAGCCTGTTCCTTGCAAAGAGCAAAGGCTCGACCTTTGGGCCGTATAATTCAGGGAGCAGTTTAACTGGTCCAGTCTAGTGTAATTGCATCGACATCAACAACTGCGACTCCTTGGATGGTATCACTTGAGCCCCCATCAGAAGTAGAAGTAGAGTCATGTATTCGATTACTAAGGCGGGGGAAAGCGGCAGGTCCCGACGAACTTCCCCCAGTTCTTTTCAAACTAGGTTGAAATGCTTTGATAAAATCACTTACCATCTTGCTCTGTGACATTTGAAACGAGGAGCGTATTCCGTTAATATGAAGCGAGTCATTGATTGTTCCCATCTTCAAGAAGGGAATAGGCAATGACTGTAATAACCATCGTGGGATTAGCTTAATTCCCTTAGTCAACAAAGTGTTAGCCTCGATTTTGCTGCACCGTCTTACACCGGCTCGCGAGAGGAATGCCCGCAAACAGCAGACCGGATTCTGCCCAGGTCGAGGATGCATCGACCAGGTTTTTACTCTTCACCGACTACTTGAAACGCGTCACACGCACCGCCGACCGACAATAGTGTTTTTTTAGACCTGAAAGGTGCCTTCGATTCAGTTGGTCGAGCAGCGCTTTTCAGTGTTCTTCATCGAAAAGGTATGCCCCAGAAGTTCGTGAACCTACTGAGATCATTGTACTGCCATACTGCTGACCACGTTACGGTTTATGCTAAACTATTTAGTCAATTTGAAACGACCAGCGGTGTTTGATAGGGGTAAGCCATTTCCTCATTCTTGTTTAACTTCGTCATCGACGAGATAATGGAGAATGCCTTGCGAAGCCTTCAGGATATGGGCGTCAAATTAGGAATTAGTGAGAAGTTGTGTGACCCAGATTACGCGGACGACCTTGTCTGCTTGTTCGAATCCACGGAACATACGCAACGTTGACTAGATAGACTTACAAGAGTTGTAGCTCCATTCAGCATACACTTTGCACCTTCAAAGTATGAATTGATGTTGCAAGACTGGACGTCAATTGTTCCGAGCTTGATGCTCGATGGAGAGGTGCTGGGAATTGTCGACCACTTCACTTACCTCAACAACAGTGTGACGACGGATGGGGGCACAGTAGTAGAGGTGAGCACATGTATGTCCAAGGCTCGAGCGGCGTACGCTGGACTGAAACACTTGTGGCACCGACCTGATATTTCACTGAAGTTAAGAGGTTGTGTATACTGTGTCATCGTGCGTTCAGTTTTGTTGTATGGTTGCGGGACTTGAAGTCTGCGTGCTGAAGATAATCGTCGTGTTGAGGTTTTCGACCATCGATGTTTGCGTAGTATCGCTAAGATTAGATGGAATAGCCGAGTGAACAATGATGAGGTCAGAAGTCGAGTATTGGGTATTAATTCGGAGAACGTTCTGTCATCGCGTATCCAGCCTAATAGATTTTGTTGGTTGAGGCGTATGTTACGTATGGCAAACACACATCTACTTTGTTGTGCCCTGTTTTTCCGTTCCTCCTCGGAAGTGGAAGAAGCCACTTGGAGGTCAACAGATGACGTGGCATCGAGGAATGAGAAAATGTACAGCAGACTTAGGAAAATTAGGTGCTTCACTTCTTCGTGGTTGGGTTCCAAAAGACCCGTCATCCAGTTGGCTGGAGACAGTGAAGGATATGGCAGCGAAGCGTGAACGGTGGCGATCGTGTTGTCACTTTATGTGGAAACAGAATGACTGATTGATGTGCGTTTGTGCAGTTAGACCGTGTATTCTGTGTGTTACCTACAAGGGCCGCGATTCCTTTTCCCACTCATGTCGGTACACTCCCTGTCTATATTGTATGTTCATTCTTCCTACTGCTACATGCAAGATGGCGAGAAAGGCGGTATTCGATGGGGCTGGCCCTACTTTTTAATGCTGTACGACGATGATGATTATTATTATGGTGGTCCTCAGTTTCGCAGTGCGGAATTCCAGCAATTCTCGGAGATGTGCCATTTCAACCATCATATTACCTCTCCTTACCACGGTCATTCCAATGTTAAATCAAAGAGCGCTGTCAAAGAAGCAAAGGAGATATTCAAGAAATGCAAGACCGAGGGCAGCGATGCGTTTATTGCTCTGCTTGATCTTTGAAATGTGCCTTCTCCAAAGATGGGAGCAAGCCCAACGAAACTCTTATTCGGGAGACGGATGCGTACAAGGCTAGCCGTGTGTGCTGGGTTATCGGACCCAGATCACGTAGAGCTTTCATTAATCGAATTGAAAAGGAAGGAGCTAATGGCGGTGAAAGAAAAACTTTACGACTTGGGCAGAAAACCTATGCGTGAACTCCAGCCCGGTGACATAGTCTGGATCCAACCAATTGAATCGACAGAAAAATCCCAGACGAAAGAAGAGGTTTTATCGCGCGCAACAAAGAAATCATGCTGAATACTCTCTTAAGGTCGTTGGATAAGAGGGAGTAGGGTTGACTTGAGAAAAGCAGAGGAAGGCAGTGATTAGTTAGACGGAAACAATGGAGGAGATAACGAATGTGCAGCGGAGGAAACAGAAAAGAATGGGAAAGATGGTGAAGAAGATAGTTTGTATGCGCGAACGATCTCTGCCGATACGATTCTCGTCCCCCGATTAAAATGGAAAAAACGACAGACTTTGATAGGTTCAAAGTTATGCTAGTCGTCCTGTTTAGTTGAATGGAGATGGGGAAACCGGACGAGCTAACGACTGGAGGTAATGAGACGAAGTGTGCCGGGTTTCCAGAACCGTGTGGAAACAGATGGCGAGGAACCATTGCAGGACGGCACCAGGTTGACTTTAACAAATGAACTTAAAACAACCAGTTGAGTAAAGGAAATGAAGCTAACTTGAATTCCTAACCTACCAACAACACTGGTCAAATATTGATTGAATAGTTACGTAACTTGCTGGACGACTAATGACAATCAACTTCATGTCATCTAGGATTTCTGAAAATGGACCTATCTGTCCTAGATGAAGGTAAGTATTTCTGTTATAATCCACAAGGCGTGCCTGGGTGAGTAGGTTTTTTATTGGCATCAACGTGTTCGGACATTGACAAAACAACACAAACGTTACAAACATCCTCATTTGCCAAGTGGCTGTCCTGTTCACTTGAAAACAGTCATCGTCCAACGGAGGAGCGGTCAGGTGGTTTGCAGATCGTCGCTTACCTTATTGCGCCTGGATTGCTGAACTTGGCTGTGTTCGTTAATCCACAATTGTCCATAGTTCTGTCTTCAGCAATCCACTACTTAATAAGTAGTAAATACACTCACAACACTTTGAAGTACAATTGCACCTGACTGTAGGCCACTTGATGCGACTACAACGAATGGTAATTTGAGTACAGATGTAAAACTAACTATAGTTATTGGAAGACCTGATGCCGGAATGGAGTGAGCTCCTGGGAAGCGGCTATCATTCCGATTGCAGACCTAACTACAGACGTCTATTTATAAATAAGGTATACCCAAGCTCTACGCTCACATTTGCACTTTAAATGAGTTTGGTATCTTGGTGACAGAGAAGAACTGCCAAAATGGCCTTATAAAATCATCGGTCGGAGGGGAGAATTCGCCGTCTGGAACTCGGAGTGGCCAAGTTACCAGACGGTATTCAGGTTGGAGTTTTACAAAACAGGAAGGATGTGTTGGATATGTTTTTTCACACCACAATATTGATTCTTCCTGATTGGTCAGCAGGAGACTTGTTTGGCACATATTAACTCGAGCAATCGGACTGGTGTAAAAGGCTTCATAAACCATCGAGCAATTAGTAACAATTGAGATTTCCATGTCGCACGTTGTAACAACATACTGATTGCTTTTACTGAAGAACTGGCTTTTGACACGTTGCTCAGACTGTTCACAGAGAAATCGTTAAGCAGCGGAGGAGTCCTGTTTGAACATTCCAATGTCCCTGCAGAGAATGTTGTACGCACGCTTAAGAGTGCTATTTACTCTGATAATGCTCATTCATTTCGCGAAATTGATTGCACTATTGACAATTTTCATGTGCAGTATCGTAACGCTGCGCATACTACTACCGGTAAAAGTAACTCCGTTATTGAAATGCCGCAATCGGGAAACTATTTTTGAGTGCACTTTGAATGCTTATGTTAGCTATTTCAGCGGCAATGAATTGCGACCCGTGAACTGGACTGTTATTTAGCGTAACGGGAACCGGACGGTTACCGTTTTGGATCCAGATGTTTTGTACAGCCATAGACGCCAATATTAACCAAGTACAGTGCAGTTCAGAGAGCCATTGCCATGCGCTGGGTGAGGTGGTTTTGGTTACCAACCTCCTAGCGGCAACCTTGAAGGGGAATAATGACAAAGTAGAGTTCAATGACGAAGGTCAGTCTGATGTCATTTCAATTGACATTTCTGATTTAAATACATTTGAATCCTAGAATCTCACGGAACAGTCAACCACCAGAAGGTCTGAAAGAATTCGTTCACTGCCACAAAGAGATTACATACACCCCCAATTCATTTCAGCGTTTGATGGATTTGATATACGAGAGTGACTCATTCTTCGTTACATTATTGTATTCTTTGTGTTATACGACACATGCAACTGAACAGCTGTCCATGACTCGTGGAGAACACACCCGAATTCCCAAGTTAATGAAAACGAGTGGGCAATCTACGTGTACCTGAGGAGAATTAAAGACACGGTGAATAACTTACTTCAGGTTGTGGCAAGGTCCAGATACAGGAATAAACGACTACGGTAGGTCGAGCGACAAAAGAAACTGGTCCTGAATCTTAAAAGTCCAGTTTCATTCGGGCCGTGTTTAACCAAGCACAGAAATTCTCCCAATCAGAAAATGATCCAACGGGGCACACAAACACTTATAGATCAGCTTACGGTGGATATGACTCGGGAGTCTGGAGAACAAAACAAAACGAGCATTCTTGGGCCGGGATACGATGCGTGAACTTCGAAATACACAGATACAAGAGTAAGAGAGAGATCACAATCCCAACAAAGCAAAGTTGATAAACACAAACCGGAATTACGTCGTTCAGATGACCCGTGGAATGCGAGGTTCAACAAAGGCTAAACGGCGTGGAATTATCTGGGTGGTAGAAAAGTATATCTTGTTGACGACGAATAACGTGATTGATTAATTTACAAGAGTGAATGTTGAGTGAAAACACGAATGTACACAGTTCTGCACGGGAATTTGCTGAACTTGTTAATGATACCTGTAAGGTCAGCTAAACCTTACCATGCTGTTTCCTTATTACGCGCGTTCGTTAGTCCTTGCTGCTACGTGTGGACCACCTGTCCGTTACATCGGTACTGCGCAATACGCCACCACGATCACTAGAGAATTGTTTCCCACAATCCATGAGAAGAACGGTATCGGTGGGAAGAGAGTGGTTAGCGTATATTACAAAAGCGTGCTTCTAGAGTGCACGGGCGACGGTCAGGTGGCTACCGCGTTTGGCAGCAAGAGTTCAGATAAATAATGTGTTAAGAAAATGAGCAACGAATGAGCTACACACCTACGTAATTCCACGTGTATGAAACAATACGCTACATTTTGTACTGACGTGGATTTCTTGTTTCTTGGTAGTTGTGCGCAGGCTCCACTCTATTAAATCGGTTCGACACCACAGACGTGCTGTGTTTCATGGAGATTAGCATTGGGAAAGTGGATGTTAACAGAACAAGTGCAATGGAACGGTCGTTCATGGTGCTCAGACCACTGACAGCGCTCACATTCCATTCTTTATGTTAGTGGCTGGGACATCGAAACTTCTCACCCAAGCATGACTGTTTATCCACTTACTTCGGACAGTCATGCCGTACCAGGTATTGGATATGGGCTCCAGCAGCCTAAACACAACCCTACCCTGTTGATATGAGATCTGTGACACAATGTAGGCGGAGAATGACTGGTAAAAATAGGTGATTGTAAACAAGCGATTTCAAAATTGTGCCGTCCTAAGTACTAATGGGTTTTGGAACTAGCAGTACAGTCGTTTAAGTAGACAGTCATGTGCAGAACTGAAACGCTCGAATTGCATATAAAACAAGATTCCGTTTCAGTGGACAAAAAAAGTTGAAAATTTATTGTCCAAACATTGTCGCTGGTTATTCTATGCATCTGGTTTCGAATCGTTTTAAGAAGTGAAACAATTTTCTCTTATTTAAACGGTTCTCTTCTGAGGTATGATCAGTCGTACTTTTGACAACGGTTTGATATTTACAACATCCGTTCAATTATTTACCACGTAGTGTTTTGCCAACTGGGTTTTTAATTCGTCTGTTACAGGAAAATCCACACGGATAAATTCTCGCATATAGTTTTCGGGTACTGCCTTTCAAGTCAAGTTATTGTTTCATGCACCCCGAGAGTTGCTGTCGTTTAATGATATAACACTTTTAAAAGAAATCAAGGAAGCTTGATTTTCGGCTCAGAAGTAGTTTGGTCATGTTTATTTAATGAGTATCGTAAGATTAGGTACAACAGTGCATTTGTACACATTCGTGTGAGTAAAAAAGTGTTTACAGGTTGACTGAGTAGAAGAATTAGAAGCGCATGTGACGAGATCGTAGTGAGATGGGCGCCTATTGCCAACTGATATTTTTCGAGACAGTTTGTTGGTAATATTAGAATATTGTGATAACTTTTACCGAGAAGGATGCTCGTACAGTATGTCGCTACATCTGAATATATGCTTGGAATACCCGGGGATAACTTCGAAATTCTCTACGAATAGACCGGGAAATATAAGAGGAGATCCATGAAACCAGCGAGGTAAGACACAGGCGTCTGAAAATGTTTCAATGAATAAATTGGCACGGCGAATTTTTCATGACGTAACGCACAAACGTTTAAATTCAAAATTTTACAAAATGGTGTAAGTACATCAGATTTCGTTACGGTAAGTTGGCATACTGACATAGCTCAGACAATGCCGTTTCCATTTATATGCATAGATGAAGTAGATTTGACAGTTTTTGTGTACTTGACAGCTTTTGGAGCAAATGTAAACGAATCTGCACATTTCGAAGAAAAAACAGCTAGGCTGTGATCCGAAGAACACCTGACTATGCACGAGACACCTTGGTGTAGAATAGTAAGCACAAAGCTACTGAGGATAAGTTATATCAACCACCACATCGTCATCACATTTAATGACCAGCGAGTGAATGTAAGTGAGCATGGCACATAGAGAGGTACGCAGAAGAGAAAATGGCGATAATAATGTGGCACCTTATAGGACACTCAACTCTAAAGGTGCGAAGGAGGAAGCCCTACCACATAAGCGTGTAAATTGCTGACATTTGTCAAAGTAATCTGTCAATAAAATAATGGTCGAAATTTGAACACCAACCGCAGCAAGAATACGGGGTAGCTCCTGTGCTGTTAGCAATACTCCGACTGATAGAGCGCGTTGAAATCACTCCAAGCCAGAACTATGTAAACGCCAGTAGCAAGAAGGTTGAGGTTGTGGAACTGTACGTTAATTCAGTTGCAGAATTGATTTGCATGAATATGCTGCATGAAAAGAAATTATTGGTAAATCACAAATCGACCAATCACAACCTGCTTTTGTTGTATTTGTTCACGACAATTCTGATTGATTGAACCTCCTCAGCGTTGTACCCACGGAGCTGCACCGGGCCGTGCCCCGTATGATGCCTTCTGAATCACCACAATCTTCCTCTCTTGAGACCTCCTGGTTAATTTGGATCGTCTGTTATACTGATATTAGAAATAGGGCTGGTGGCTACGCTTGGGCCCATTCGACGTGCATCTCCAATTATGTGAATTTAAAAACTTGTCGTTCAGATCATCATTTACCAGTTTGAAGTGAATCTGGCTGAGGTGGCGTCGACAAACGTAAGCGTCATCCACATCTTTAATCTCAAACATAGACTGACCATGTTATCTCCCAATGATTCCGCGAAAAGATCGAAGTTCGTTGCCACGGTAGTATGTTACGTCACTGGAATCAAGACATCAGCGATGACTGCAATATTCTCCACGTGAATAGGACAATCGGTGTTGTGTTCCGTCCCACTGGATATAATGAAAAGATTCTTCTGGCTTTGAATCCTCTCATTTTATGGTTCCAAACTGGCATCGGGTCGCATCTCTTCTGATGGGTTGGTCGGTAGTATGACCAGAAACTACTTGACTGGAATTACATCTCGTTCTATCGATCTCTTGTTCTGTCTTTCGTGATTCCGTTTGCTCAAATCTTGACCTGGACTCTAGACAGGCACTGACGGGCTGTTTGCCAACGTAATTTGATTGTCTCTCGACGAGGAGTCAGCCCATACCCTCGTAGCCGGACTCTCCTCGGTGGTCGCTTGCACCGCGTTTCGGCATTACAGCAGAAAATTGTCGAGGAATGCCTCCAATTCGGTCAGAGTCCCTGGTTTGGCTGATGTAAGTGCACTTTTCACAGAGAGCACCAGTTTTTCTGCCGCACCATTTGAGTATCAATGGCGTCGTACTGTACGCTGATGCCGACATCCAATTTTGTCACGCCAGATTTTTAACTCCTTTGCGCAGAATCTTGACCAGCCATCAGAGACCAGTCCCCGTGGAATTCCTTCCCGATTTAAGCTCTTTTGAAAAACTAGAATTTCGAATGAAGTATCTGGTGAACTCGCCAGGAATAACTCCGGCCGCTTTAAATATGAGTTAATTGGCGCTAAGGCATGGTATCGGGTCAAGAGTCGGACCCTCTGCAACGAAATTAAAATTCCGTACGGAGCATTCCAGTTGATTAGCCTAGACTTGACTTTGTATAAGTATGCGTCGCAGTTCTTTGCCGTAATGCAGATATCCACATCCAACTCCGGCCACCAACATATCTGCCGAGTCAGTGACTTCATATTATCCACACTAGAGTGACTTTTTCGCAATTTATGCTAAAAAGACTTACGCATTGGAGGTGGCATGACGAGTCGGTTGTCACGACGAAAGACTCCGTCCAGTTGTAGGCTCAACTCCTCCCGTAGCACAAAATATGAGGATATTTCCACTTCACCACGGGTTGCCGCCTCTTCCTGATCGCTGAAATTTGTGGAGAAGCAGAATTTTCTCCGCTTCCTCAATCCTTCACTCGACACAGGCTCGGCTGATGAAAATAAATAACGTTGTTCTGCTGCTGCGAAGTGTAAGTATCTTGATAAGAATTCTGCTTGCAGGATTGTCTTTCGGGGTCGATGCAGAATATCGTAGTTATAGATATCCAGGGCAGTGCTCCATAGATGAATTATAGTAGCCGTCTATTTGACGATAGATTTATGACTAAAAATCGTTTGGCTATGAACTTCAGGATGTGCTTCCTATTGAGTCTCGAAGCGAGCTACCAACGAAATCCCCTCAACAGAATGAACAAAGAAAACTCGAGTTAGTAGACAGATACGGTAGTGTGTTCTATATACCATGGCACGGAAATGATACCGATATGACTAATACACGGAAAGTGAACCAACTCAACGGCGGAGAGAAAGTTAATTGAGCGCGTACAGACGACGTAAAACGAAAGTGTATCAGAAACGGGGTTGACGGAAATCTCATGAAGGTTAGCTAAGTAAAACGTTGAAGTAAAAATCAAGCGTCAGGGAGGATTGTAGAGAAAAGAAATCCAAAATGATTTCCGGAAAATGTTCATTTTTCCAGAACGATCGAGGTACCCACAGCAACCTCCCCCCCCCCTACCTTGCTAGAAAGCGTGGAAGGCTTTCGAAATATATTGGGGAGGTAATGGCATACAATCGATATGCGTGCGCGTGAATGCGTGCAAACTACGTGAGTGTAGTTGTGCTGTAGGATGCTGACGATCAGAATCAGTGGTATGCAGGAAGTGTAAAAAGATGGCTGAGCGTAAACCAGATTCGTTGCCAATGACATCGGTTGCGTGAATCGTCTTCCAGGTTTGCCACACCAATAACGTCAGTCGTCGGGTAATCATTAACCAATATAGCATCTGGAAGCCAGACAGGTAAGTTGGTCAGAGACAACAGAAGAAAGCGATAGGGCCGAACAAGAATGCGAATGTTGATGCCATAATCCTCCGAAGTTCGTGGATCAGCGAAGAGTACAATTTGACGAGGTACCAAGAAACAAACAGAGAGAGAAAACTGGTGTAGCAACCGCAACCGACATGACAATTATAAAACAATGACCAGTAATGCACGTCAGTTCGTGCCGAAACGAAAAATACGAAAGGTATCACTGCAAAATGCAACAGTAAAGACTGTGTCACAAAAACGTGCTGGACAAATTATCTTCTGACCGTAACGGGAGTCTCATTCGCTGACGGGTTTATAGGCGTGTTCAGCTGACCTGAAAGTGGGATGACAGTCTCATCCGAAGCCGTAGCATTACCAACTGAGTGCTGCCCTGAACGACAGACTATGGCCTCATTCGAGTTTCTAGAAGACAACGCTAAATGCAGGCCCTAACGTGACACGGAAGTGTTGTCAACAGGCAATGCAAGTTAACATCGAATCCCATGTCAGCGAGCTATACGCTATCATCAACGTACGCGGCTTTGAGACGATCGATGCTAGCAGTATCGAGGAAACCGTTTCGATCAACCTTAAAGGTCTTATCCTGAAGAGAAATCACGTGAAATGGACCTTCGTAAGGCTGTTGTAATGGTTTGCTTACCGAATCAATACGAATGAATGAACAAGTTTCAACTTCGGTGGGAACAAAAACCTGTCGTCGCTGCATTGGAGTTTGCACCGGAGCGAGATTTTTTGTGTACGTAGACAAACGATGAACGTAAGTCTAAAAGGTAAGTGAATCTGTACTCCGTGTCATAAAGAATTCCCCAGGCAGTCGTAATGTCGTGCCATAGACAAGTTCTACGGTGGAACATTGGATATATGCCTTTAAGCAAGTCCTGATACGGAGCAGAACTAGCGGTAATGTTTCGTGCCAGTCGGGTCTCTCGTGCGCTTTAAGTGCCGCTTTAAGTTGGCGATATAAACGTTCAACCGAACTGTTCGACGCCGGAAAGTACGCGGTCGTGCGAATGCGTTCCGTACCCAGCATGTGAGGTAATGAAGATGATAAGTCGGACTCAAATTGTTGTCCTCGATTGATAACGATTATAGAAGGACAACCATATAAAGCCATTCATTGCTTTATCAGATGTTGAGCCGCTGATTCGGCCGTGATGATATGAGTGGAAATAGCCTGGGACCACCTAGTAAATCTATCGATACACGTTAATAAATAGGTATACCCGTGTAATAAGGTCATTGGATCCACAATGTCTATGTGAATATGATGAAGGCGTGCAGCAGGCGTAGCGAAAGTACCGATAGGCAAAGCTACGTGCCTATGCACTTTAGACCGTAGACATTGCAAACACTGTTTTGCCTACATACAAACATCTTTATTCATGGACGGTCAGACGTATCGTGCAGCTATCAGTTGAAGACTGTCTACGATGCGTGGATGTGAAGTTCCATATGAAGTGTCGAACACGAGACCCCGATATGAAGAGGGTACGACTAATCGAGGTGGGCCAGTAGACGTGTCGCAGAGTATAGTACCGACACAGGCGGCTAGTGGTACCGGTTGACACTGTAGCGGCAAGGACTGAACAGCTTCCATTTATGACGTATCCTGCACCTGTGCTGCAGCCATGGTAGGAATGTCTAAAACCGGAGACTTAATAGCACTAAGTGGAATACGCGACAACGCATCTGCAAAGCAGTTCCACTCACCTCTAACGTGCCGTATGTAAGTCGTGAACTGAGAAATATAGTCCAAATGTCTGACTTCTCGTGGGGAGTAACAATGAGATTTAGTATGCAATACATGCGTCAGAAGCCTGTGGCCAGTGAAAAAGATAAAATATTGACCCTAGACAGCGTCGCGGAAATGTTTGACGGTACTATGCGCGGACAAGAATTCTCAACTAAAAGCACTTTATTTCGCTTCCACGGGACTGAGAGGTTGGAAAGAAACTTTTGGTGGTTGCCAAATTCCAAAAACAAACTGTTGCAGAGCCGTTCCGATGGCAAAGTCAAAAGTATCCACCGTTTTGCTTGGCTTGGCCGAGGGAGTTGGGTGCATGAAGAGCGTGTTCCGCGCCAGTGTTCCTTTATTCTCTGAAAAAGCTACTCGTATAGCGCATCAGTAAATGACAACTTTAGTGGATTGCCACGAAGAAGGTCGGTGAATGGAAGCAACCATTCAGTGACATGGGATATAGAACGACGATGGAAGTTATTTAACCTCAAAAATGATTGTAAGCCCTTTGACTGTGGACGGCATGACGTAACCTAGAATAGCACGGACTTGATCCGCTCAGGGTTCAGTACCCTCTGCAGTTGTCTAGTGGTCGAGAAACACGAGTTCCGTTTTCCCAAGTTCACACTTATCTGGACCGACTACTATTCGATTTTTAGACAAACGTTGAAACAGTAGTGTCAAATGTTGGAAATATTCATCTACGCTCGACGATACGATTAGCAAGTCATCGATGTTGACGTAAGTAAATTTCTAGTCTCCTGTATTGCTATCGATAAATCTCTTGAATTTCCCAGCAGTTTTTCGCGAACAAAAAGGCATACGCAGTAGTTCAGGCAGACAAAAAGGAGTCACGACAGCAGTTTTATGGACATCTTCAGCAGCGACTGGAATCTGGTGATAAGCTCGTACTAAATCGATTCTAGAAAATACAGTTGTGACGTGAATTGATGCCGTGTACGTGGGTATTGAATAACTATTGAAACGGGTAACCGAGTTTAGTGCGCAATATTCGTCACGTGAATGTCAGCTAATGACGTCTTTTTTGTGAACCGCGCGTAAAGGTGAGGCCCATATGTGGCAGCTGAATAAAGATGGGAGACAAAACTGCAGTATGTTACCAAATGCTAGTGTACAGAAATATGGCGTAATAGGGATAGAAATAGATGACTCAGTCTGTCCACAATGTTCAGTAAATGGATATCCGACCGGCCACACATAAGTGCCCCTCAAGTCTTTCGAATGGATTCTGATAACTCTAGTGTTGGCTGCCAAGTTGCTGTAGGGGCACTAAAATTGCGTTTTGGATTGTGTAAGTTTGGTTTTTGTTGCCAACGGTCTCAGAAAGCTCACAAGCAATACAGATAGAACAACACGCGGTAACCACTTGCGGGTGCGTAGAAGACGTGTCTTTAATAATTTGGTGAACAATAAAAATTTGTGTACGATGCGGTGAGAAGGCAATGGCAGAATATGCGAAATGCCCAGGGTAAGGCCCATGGGTTATGAGAAGGAAGAACAATATCTTTGGAAAGTAAAGTGTCAAACACATTTGGCGAAAGCCAATTTGTCGGGTGCCACTATGCTAGGTCGTGCCGAGACTGGTGATCCGTTAGTGACAATGTGTTTTGCCAAGCCATCGGTTGACCAATTACAGTGAGATTTTACTGTACCTATCCTCGACGATCCTTATTGGTTGAGGCTCCTCAGCATACATAACTACGAAGCTGTACCTTGCCGTATCACGTGTGATGCCCACTGAATCACCACAGATGCATAGTCATATATTCCCATCCATAACCACTGGCTGGATGAGTCTCGTGGACTCGACCGTTAAAACCCGACACATCTTATTTGACCAAGTGAACCGGTTTGGCTTCTATTACCTTCATTCTACTTTATCGACTGACCATTTATTGATGTTCATTCTGTAAAGGTCTATGTTTTCTTTGATAAGTGGTGTTATATTACCTAACCAAATCAAAATCACCAATCGGACCACGGGTTGAATCTACTTATTGTTTTTCGGCCCACGATTACGGTAATTTCATCCAAGAGGCTTTATCAAGAAGTCAAATAAGGATGGATGATAATAAATTTTGTCGGTTCTGTTGATAATATGCAGTAATAGTAATTATTACGTGCACCGTCATTGGTTTCGTATGGTGTAGCTCTGGACATACTTCGTATCACATCCTAATGAAGCAGTTCTCCGATCGTTATGGTAAAGCAGCATATCAAGTGACTGTGGAGAATCTTGGACAAGTTGGAAAATTCTATTTGACCTCTGTTTGGTGTTATTGTTCCCCTTTCATTTTCCCGGTTTTCTACTGAAATACTTTGTCATTTTGTGAAGGTCCATTAAACTTAATATTACTACCCAGCGACATCTCCCATTTGAAATTAATCAGTGGAGCACTGTGCTTCGTGTGACAAATCTTACAGCAATAGCACAATTTGACTTAAGTTGACAAAACTGTAAAATAGTTTTAATCAACTTGTATCCAAGGCAATTAGTTTTGGTGGACCGCGCAGTCATCTAGATTTACGAATGACATCATTTCGTTTTTTAATTTGACTGTATCTGTAACATTACGAGTAAGTGCAGAAATGGGCTTCAAGCTAGGTTTTGCACAGACCGAGGTTGAGAAGACCAAATGTGTTACCCTCGCAACGGCCTAGTAATTAAAGCCTCAGTGGATCCGAAGGAGTGAGCTTGTCCCTGCAGTGATGCTTCAAATCGAACTGATTGTCGTAATCATTTCCGGTTAACTGAATGGGGTGACTAGCTCGCGGGTGTGCACCAGATTCGCGAGCCCTTAGGCGCTTACGTGCGCGTTGGTCAGAAAACTGCCTCATTTAGTGAATACCAAACCGCAGTCATTCTGCTAAGACAAAAATCAGCGTCGCTAAGATTAGAGGGATGTTCGGTCCACCAAAAGAGGTTAGCAAAGAAACTGCATCAGGTTCTGGAAAGTACTCGAATCGGCTTACGGCAAAATTGGCGTACGTAATTTCGTTGTGAATCCTGTGCAGGCGTTGCGTTCACATTGCAGCAATCAGAATTGTAAAGTATCAGAATATCTGTGACACAAGGACAAAAAATAAGGATGATGCGTGGAAAATACGGGTTGGTTTAGTTGTATTTGTACGTAATTCGGTATTGGATACGTATCCGCTCATCATTACACGACGAAAGAATGGCACGGGTGAATTTATGCACAAAAGCGAATCAGCAGATGGGAACATGGCCCACTGCGTTTTAAACAGAGTGACGGACTGAAAATGTATTTCGTAAATTGTTTTAAATTTGAAATTAACTGACTGAGTTTATCTGAAGTATGAACACATTCTCACTGCCAGTTTAACAGCTAGATTTTAGTGGAAATAAATGTTTATGGTTTTCTGCGCCTTAATATTATTATTATATTACCTTTAGGTGAAATATTACCTAATACATTTGGAGTGTAAGTAGTGACGGAAGTCATGCGTTATGAGCCCATATCTGTAGACGTCTTCAATGCCTACTACTCAGCTTACTGTTTCCATGTAACAGAGAACCTCGCCTGAATAAATATTCGATAATACCGCGTAGTCGGAAAAGTTGGTAGTTAGTCCAAGGTTTGCTTACTTCGGGCAACCTCTCACAATATTGATTTCCAGGCTAGCTGTCACTTGCTGCAAATGTGATCATGAAGGGTGGATGGCAAATTTGTGATAACGGCTGGTTTGATGTTGAACGTCTACGAACCTCCAGTAGCCGGAGCACTCTGGTGAGTAGCCTTCCTGTCCAAACACTCCCTCCAAGTCTTTGTGAATCCCAAAATAAACAAGGCATCTTGATATGCCATCACTCCATCAGTATCAAGTATCACCTCGTAAGTTATCTGGAATATCTCGGCCAACACGTACAGTTCGAATGGTGTGAAATTCTACTGCAACATACGCCACGGAGTGTTGATGTTTTTTGGTAATTCGGACCATGTGTGGAACCACGTGTCAACCAGATCAGATTTCCAGAATAATTTGCCATCGAGCGAACACTTCCTTAGTTCTTCCGACTTCGCAGTAGTCACTGCGCACCTCCGTAACAGCGAGTTCGGAGTCAGCTGGTAATTATCGTTAGTTCTGGCCAGCCGTACGTTGTTGTTTATCGCCACCGAAGTCGGAGCCATCGAAGTGAAGAAGTCACATGTGTAATGTTACCATCTTGTTCCATCTTGGTAAGCACCTTCAGAACACTCTGCTTTTGGCTGTACGGCAGTACTCCTCCATTCACCGTCCAGATCGGACTTCACAGGATCAACCACTATGCACCCATTGTTGTTGGAGCATAGCACGATCCAGTGCTGGAAAATAAGCTGGTCAGTCGAATTCTTGGATGTTGTCTGAAGGGTTACCGATTAATCCACTGGAGGCAGGGCCCTTAAAGCCAGGCTCGACGGACTGTCTACTGAAATCAGAAATCCTACTAAGACATACTCGCTCTTCAACTGAACCATCAATGCGGTTTCACCCAACAGTGAAAGGCGACAAACAGTAACACCGTGAATACGCACGTCTCTGGGTTGTAACGTCACACAGGGTTGGATCAAGTCGAACAATGTTTTTATAGTGATGGATTCTCAGCTTCCAGTATCCACAACGAACTGATGCCACAAGCCGCATTGGAACTGGACTGATTTGTAAAGAATGGTTTTGGAATCACTTGGAATTTTCAGTGTGAATATCGGATTGACATCATCCTCCGAATCGTTAGGGGTCGCGTTCGCCACATGGCATCTGAATTTGTGGTACACCCTGGGGACATGACTAGTCTTCCCAAGAGAATGGTATACTGCATTATGGAGGCCGTAAGTGAAAGCAGAGTTGAACTATTCAGTAGAGCTGGTTTGCCTTCGGGATCAGTGGTTGTTGGCTTCAACTGAGGTTTTTGACGCGAAATGCCTGATTTACCGGACAGAATCTGTTGGCAATGAACCACCGAATGCTTGGCTGTCGAGTTGGAGACTTTACTGGGTTGCTCGCACATTGACCAGTCCTCACAGAAAGTGAGGTCTGACGTCTATGATTTCTTCTACTGCAGCTTCAAGTTATTCACAGTGGCAATTATTCAGTCACGCAGTTGGATCTCTATCTGGTCCCCAAAACCGTATCTCGTGCTTACGCCTGTAGCGTGAAGACGAATTCACGGGGTTTCATACTGGAGCTGCGGAAAAGCGAATGGAATTTGGTTCTTGCTCTGGTCTGGAAATTTACCGGAACAACGGGGCCTAGTAACAGAGCCTACAGCTCTTCGAATGGAACTGTAGCAGGTCCTCTCGGATATTCAAGTTTTCTCCTCAGGGATTACAATGAACGGCTGCCAGCAGTCGAAAAATATGCGGTGGGGTTCTTCGTTTTTACATTCTTGCATAAGCTGCACCAAAGCTCAAACAGTCCCATACAGTCCTCACTCTCGGAAGTAGTATCATGCAGGTTCAGCTGTTCAGTATTAGTCAGCTCCGTGACGCAATGCCAACTGTACTATTGGCAAAACTCAGACTGATAGAACGCGTTGAAATCACTCCAACCCGGAACTACTCTAACCGAAATAGCAAGAAGGCCAAATGTGCAGAACTGTGCGTTAGTTCTATTACAGAACTGATTCTTATAAAAGTGTTGCATGAAACGAAATAATTGGTAGGTCACAAGTCGAGTAATCACAACGAGCTTTTGTCGTACTTGTTCACGACGATTCTGATTGATTAAAGCTCCTCAGCTTATGTACTCACGAAGCTGTACCGGGCCGTGTCCCGTTTGATGCCTTCTGAATCACTAAGCTCCCCTTTCTCGACATAACTGAGAACATCACAGTAATCTAAGGACAGGACTCTGATGACTTTGTTCTCTCTCTCTCTCTCGCTAATGTTGACAGGATGAAATGGTTCAAATAGGTACCGGCATTCACGGTGGAGCGTGAAAGTAAGTGAGTAAACTGGTGACGATCAGATACGCACTGGCTTTCTTAGAGTTCAGTTTCACTAACTCCTTGTAGGCCTCTGAGCAGTTCAAAGTATATGTAGGTCCATCCACTGGGAAAACGTTTTCCGCGCCTACGGGACGGATACGTCATTCCCTAACTAGCATATATCTTCCTTCTTTCAGAATGGTGATTTGAGGCCTGCAGAGGAAAAATGGTTACATTGATTGCAAACAGGCACCCGCGGATGTGTCCATGATACTGGTATTCGTCCCAACAATTTTGTTTATTGAAATCGCTCAAGCTCACTGAAGTAAAATGACCGATTATGGAACAACAGGTTGCTCGAAATCCAATTGCCAATACATTTACCCACCTAAAAATTAGGGGTACAAAAAGGAGCAGAGAAATCAATCACTTGTGTGATTGGTAATATCTAAGCTAAAGGCCTATTTGGGGACAATATTTCTTTTTCTTGAGTTTATCTTCCGAACGGCAACACTGTTTGTTTCCATTAAAAGGAAAAAAAACAGATCTCAGAAAGCTTTGAAACACCATCTGATTTTCAGCAGAGAGTGGAGAAACATATCTGACTAGACAGTACGAATCTTTCAAGACTTTTTGTTATTTTGTAGCGGGGAATGCCGTAGCAACAGAACGAAGAGAGTATAAAACTAACCGGACCAACCAATTGAGAACCACAGACAGAAGAACAGAAGAATAATATGCCGGAAGCTTCCAGCAACAGATGAAGAGAGACATTAGGACTTGTAGACGGAACTCAGCGGAATCTCAGGCAGCCATCAAGATAGCCCATGTGAGGGTCTACCGATTATGCCGTCAACCGGATCAACCGAACCAACTGAACGGAAATAACGGACAAAAGAATCAACATATTAACGACATGCACCTGGCTAGAATGGAGCCAAAATGCTCTGTCAGTCGGAAGATCGATGCTGCTATATTGTGGTCTGGAAAAAGAACTATGCAAGTGGTTGTGCGTGTTTCTCCAACTAGATCTGTTTGGTCGGTCAGGTACAGACGTACCTCACTCGTTCTACTTTCTTTGTTACAATATTGTACAGATCGGCTTTACCAGTCATTACTGAACCTCACGATGTGAGACAATATTTTACTCGATCACAAAAATCAGTTTATTGCCAATCAAATTGACAGTGCTCCCGAAATAATATGCTAAACCATAGATCATGTTTGTGATGTAAACGGGTGACGAGCAATAAAAATGTATTCATCCGCTTGACCAAACACACAGACTGAATAACCTGAACTCAACTTTAAAGCCTGATTGAAAAAAACAATAAAATCTGAAAGGGAAAGTAAAACAATACTACCACTTGAGAATAGATGCGCTGAGCAGAATTTACAGCAATCGCAAAATGAAAAATGAACGAAATCAATACAAGAGATTATCTATCCTACCCTCGCGTGCATAGATGACTAAATAACGGAAGTTTTAACATAGTAAGCACGAAACTCTCTGAGTGATACGATGAGAATCTTTGTGTTTCACACAAAATTCTCGATTTGCAAGAGGTGATTTTTGTACAACAAAAATGCATTGTGAACGAGAAAGTCACACGCATGCATGCATGATCAACAGATACTCTCTCTTCTCTCCCCCATCTCTCGTTCCACGTGCATTTGAGAATTATTCAAAGCATTCTCCAGTCGACTTTTTCAAGCGGATCGATTATTTTGTTTTATGTGTGACAGTGCGTGACCCCCAAATTTCCAGATATTTTCTCACAAGCTACCCGGTTTTAAAACGTTCAGCATCTCGTTTGGATTAAATTTAAACCCATCATTTCAAATTGACAAAGAGAGACCACTAATCGTCCTCTTGAAGTGAACTGCGTCGGTTAAGTTGCAGTCGTCATCGATACCTACCTTGTCTGGTGTTCGTATATTCTGTTCTTTCAAAAAGGCAATCCGGGAAGTACCTAAATCAAAGGAGCCGTCGTTTTGACTGATGTTACTTTGTACTTTTTTCCAGTCTTATCATACTACTTCCTCGTTGTTATTCTCAAGTAAGATTTCAAGGCATTCTGTTGTAAATGTCCGCTTATCAGACGAAGTATTTTAATACTTTGACCTATTTGCTAGCTATTGGAGGGCACACTCCCTCAGCTTCTATTAACGAGAAGAGACCGTGCAGTGTCAACCGCGGGTATCCTCACTGGGACTAGGTACAACGACCGAACCCTGGCTTGCGGTTGCCGAGTACGTGGAACGTACGGTGAAACAAGTCGCAGATGGGATGTGATCGGCTATTCAAAACAGAGGCCTCCTCCTGGAAGACCGCCTGCAAGAAGGGCTTCGAGTCGCGAGTTTGTTTAGGTAACGAGAATGTCGAACTTTATTTCGCAACATGATAAATGTAAGCTAGTAATTTTGTAATTTATGAAGCAATTCGTGGGCTCGGGCCGAAGCTTCAAAGTCCCCGGATACTTGACATTATCGTCCATTTAGGGTAGCCGGTCTTCTGGAAGACACGTTACTGAACGACAAAGGGAGGCGTACGGTTATTCATAACAAAATAAATAAATGGATTAAGTAGAACAAAACCATTTTATTTTCGGTTATAAAAGGTCAGACGAAGTAGGCAGTCTACCTATCCAGCCCAAGGAGGAAGGCAGAAATACGAGAGAATCGGTTGTTTAAAGAACGAAAATAGTTCAGCAAATGTTGGTGAAAACAGCTGCGTAGAAAAATCTGCTGAGCGAAGAAAACGGAAGAGAGAATGTATGGTTACATGCTAAAGATTGTGGCGATTGTGGCATTTGAAGCGGGACACTGGGGGGGGGGGGGAGAGGAGTCACCGTTGCTGGCTGCCCAACCCGGGAGGTAGGATTTTTCGAGGCTTTCGCCGATGTTGTTCGTGGAGTTTACTCTCCGTTCTCCCCAGTGAATAACCTAGCACCAAAGCCACTGAGCAAGGGGTGACATGGTCTAAATTCCCTCTGGTAATTTCTCAGTACTGCACAATGCTAGCGCAGCGGATCATGAATGTGAAAAGTTAGACGGGCAGCCTAGTTCGTGTTGTTGACAAACTTTTATATTGATAAGATTTCTAAAACTGTAAGCTCTTAGCAATTGTGCCGAAAGACAAAGGATGAGCAAACATCAACGAAAAACTGCATATCCATGGAAACGATATATGACTGTTGTGTGGAAACACCCTACCCGTGAGAAACAAAAACGGACAAATAAAAAGCCAGGAAAAGGTCCTAGTTTTTTTAAAATATACCTATAAACGCGTAAATGAAATGAAAAAGCTGTATCCATAAGGCGGACTGGTCTATTGCTTACACGACGGTGATTGGAAATCTGGGCAGCCGCTCTGGTTTGATGGTTACCGTCGGTCGGTTCACCGATCGAGTTGTCCGCTCGAATGTGTTCACCGTAGGAATCACCGGTGTCGCGGGTGCTAGTCCGAAAAGTTGGGCGGGGTGAATCAAACGGAGTGGGTTCCACCAGGAACTCCGGTTTAAGTCGGACCATACCAATCACATCTTATCTGCCGTTTTGGTCTATGACAAATGCTTTCTCCAGCTCGCTTAGGACATTATTGGGGCCAGACCAGGCAGGTTGAAGAGGAGAGCGTGTCTCTGTCTTAAGGAAAACATGAGTGTTATCACGCAGGTGTAAGTATACGTATACCGTTTTGTTTTATTTGCGTCCAGTGGGAAGACTTAACTTTCTCATCCGATGCTTTATCTGGCGGAGTAATAAGCGTGGTTGAAAGAGACAATGGACTTTGTAGCTACCATGTCCTCAGGAAAGGGAAGTGCGCAACCTAATGTGAGTTCGGCTGACGCTGTTTGAGGACCGGTCTTAAGTGAGTTGCAGCAACCTAGGAGTATCAGTGTCAGTGACTCACGTCAGTCTGGATTTCTGTGAAATGCGAAGTCTCCTTAAGTTGCCAGTGAAAACGTTCTACGATTCCGTTGGCTGACGAGTGTTAGAATGTGGTATGAATACGTCCGGTACCTAAGCATTTGTAATGACCTCGATCGTTCCGAGAAAATAAACATCATCCAAATGCCATTTTGGATTTATTTTCTGTACTACTTACTCTGAAGCATGAATCTAATAAAGCCACATGTATTCAGTAGTTTGCGTTTTAATGACCTTCGCTTTTGCAAATTTTCCGTTTCTCATTGTTTTGTATGCACCTGCCTTCCTTTTTGGTATCAGTCTGCTTACAACTCAGGTGAAATTCAATTTTAGCTAAAACTCAACCTTCTGTCCATGATCTCACACTCAGAATTCGCACTGACTTCTTGATGATTAAATTCAGAGCCTTTTCTTGTCTTGAGTGACAGCCAGTAGGCTATGGGGTATTGACTGATTCGTCATTAACACGCAGCTTGCCTTTGCTAACAGACCAGAATATACAGTCTGCCTCATATGCAATGGTCTGCAGGTCATGGCTCACCGACAGTAAACATGTCAGATAAAATGCATGGGACCGTGTGGAGCTGAGAAAAACGGCAGACTACGTGTTTAGCTGCAATCGAATTCAGAGCACAGTCCGCCTGTCGCCTAAATGTCTGACGATCACAAGGATCACGGACACAGACAGGATTTGAGTGAAGACTGAGTGACGGGGTGAGTGCTTCTGTGTACGTTATCATGCGTGCACAAGCTATGATCAGTAGCTAAATGCAGCGTGGTTGATTATTGATAGAAATGTGGTTGTTGATTGCAAACACGTCAATGGGACAACTGTTTGCCAGCTATTCTTATTTACGAAGACACTGAATGCGGTGTATGGTTTGTATCATCCATTGCTGAAACGTCACTCCACTCTAATCAAATAAGAGATATAGTTATTGAATAGTTATTTGCCTACCAGTTCTTCTGTACGACAAACAACAAATACGAACACAATAACCATAACCATATTCACCACGACTCATGAGACTATGCCAGACTTTACCTCTTCCCTCGAGAACTCGTCCAATATTCAGAACCTTTCGTCCCATTCGGACTTACATATCAGCACTTCCAAATATTCAGATTGAACTTTCTATCTTTCCCGTTCCTCTAACCCCAATGAGCAATCGATCATCACCACTGTCCTCGTTTCCAGAGCTGTCTCGGTCAAATACTTAGGCGTTACACTGAGCACAAAATTTACAGTGGTCTTCTCATATTCCGGACTGTGTAAAAAAAACTACATAAACTGTATTTTCGAATTCGCCGGCCAAGGCAGTTTGGTGGCAGACAAGGTTTTTTCTTCTGTCTATCAATACATTCTTCATGTTTTAGTCTACTCATCTGAGCGACATTGGGAACATCTTGCAGACTGTGACTTCCTGCGGTTGCTGCTTTCCAAGGTTGGAAACCAATAGAAACACGTTTCGGATTGGACTTCCATAATTTTGGGAACATCTGACAAACTGTTATTTTCTGAGGATGCGACTTTTGACAGACCCGGGTGTCCAGTCTTTTGACGGAGGCAACGGATCTACTAGATCAACGTGCACGTGTTGAAAACGCAAATCGGCGGCCCGGAATGTGGATAGTGGGTATTTTGTGTCTCTGCATTTTTGATTCTTGTCGTTGGATGCAGGTACGGACCCATGTAGTGATGTTTCGGTTCATGTTGTGCAAAACTATGATCGCTGATTAGCGCAGTGGATGCCCGTGTATCCCAAAGGGGCAAACCGTGTAAAATTTCGAAAACCTACGGCGTGAAAACAGATGGTACTACTGGTCTTAGGTGGCCTTTAGACATGTCACAGTATGTGATATTCAACTGGAGGAATAAGAACAGACTGGTCCCGCGGTAATGAGGAGCCATGACTCTGCTGTACCTCAGGATCATCTGCTTGCGCGGATGCAATATCCTCAAGATTGGTTGGGCCGGAGATGTGGAGGGTCAGGTTGTGAATGCAAGATAGCGCGTCTGCAACGGGATTATTGACACCTGAGATATCATATACATCACTCGTGAACTGAGTGACGTAATCCCCATGCCTATACTCTTCAGGAAAATATCTGTCCACAGTGGCACGCAATACGTGAATCTTTGGTTTATGGTAGGCGTAGACCGTGAATTCGCGTCCCTCTGGGATGTGCTTAAGGTGACAAACGCCTAGATAAATAGCGAGGATTTCGGGGGTGATGATGTTATACCTGGTTTCGAAGGCTCACAGCTTATGAGGAAAAACGCAACGGGTTGCCAGTTATCGGCCAAACACTGTTACGGTACAGCACCTACAGCTTAGTCGGATGCATGGGTGACTGAGGCAATTGAGAGTGTTTTTTTGATAGCCTGTTTGAGCGCAACGAAAGCTTCTATTGCGGCATCTGTGAATAGCAGTGGTTTCACCTTGCCTTTTAACAGGTATATGAAAGGTTGCATTAACTGGGCGCAAGGCAGAATGAAACACCGGTAAAAAGTGACCAACCCGTCGAAACGTCGTAGCTTCTTGAATGACACGGGTTTTTTGTAGTCTAGGATAGCCTGCGCTTTCTCTTGTAGTGGTGTGATCTCCGTAGAAGTAATCTTATGGTCTAGAAATTCGATAGCCAGCGCTTATTATACACTTTTTCTCATAGACTGTGACCCCAAGTTGAGATAAGCGACCGGAAAGTATGCGTAGGTGGGCCAGGTGTTCTTCCTTAGGCAATCTAGTGAATAGAATGTCGTCAAGATACACGAAAGCAAAATCTTAGCCATTCCATACCATATCGATGAAACTCTAGAAGGTTTACACTACGTTGCTTAGTACAAACGGCAGTCGTAGAAACCGGAAAATACCTAAAGCTATCGTTACAGCGGCTTTGAGGATGTCTGCCTCGGCTACTGATATTTGCTTATATGCCCGCACTAGGTTGATTAGACTGAAAATTACCTTCCTGCTGCGTCTTGACCGGGCCTAGGATGTCGTGCCATGTACTGGCAATGAACGCTGTCTATTTCTTGCGTGCTTGTTAGTGCGTGCCGATTTAAACTGGTCAGAGAGTCACGTGCCTCAATTCGATTGACTCTGTTTGTTCTTGGCTTTTATTGGCTGATCAATGTATGTATGTATTTGTACATCTTGTTTTCCAGGCCCGACTTGGCTGATTTTATTGTTCCGCATTTGGTAGAATTGTGGATGTGAGTATGGATTGGGTGATGGTTAGTAGGTGACAACTCATACTTTGGGACTAAGGGATGAGGCTGCTTTACACATATCTCACACTGTTTACGTCAGCCGCCTCCAATCCCCCACCTCGGATGAAACTTCACTCAAGTAGGTTTTTAACGCTAGGACAACGAGGGCGACCAAGGGTACACTGGGCCATGGTAAAAATCAGACAACTTTTTCGTAGCCATTCGGCGAAATGTCTTGATCTATCCTGGAGACAAGTCTTTACACGTATCCTCCAATGTCCGCTGAAATCAATCAGTCGGTTCACACCCTAGGAGTACCCAGATCGCTTTCGAGGTCAGTAAGTCGGGTTGTCAGCCTGGACACCGATTACGGTTTGTGGTATCAGATCCATCCTCACACAGGATGGCAACCAAATCTGGAGCCTTTTTAGGTTGGCCGATTGCACCGATTCAATCACGTCCATGGTACGGCAACTGGGCTTGCCACCGGTGCAACGTTTTGAGTTATTTATCATCATGGTAACGCACCGATGGGCTGTCATTCAGTACGTGGGAAGTACATGCTATGTGGGTCATGCCCACTGTGTTATTTTCAGCTGATGACTTACCTGAGATTGTATTCAGTTCGTATCATTCCGTTCACGATTTTGACTTTGATTGTGACTAGACAGGAACCTATGTGGCTAGCGCTTCAGCGGACGAAAAATGGACGATGTGAACCGGAATCCTCGATCAATTTCGTCCTATAGAGTAGATAAATGAAACATGTTGTATTCACAAAAACCGGGTGCAATTGATTCGCGAAGGTACCAATCTCAACTGCTCCAGAAACTCCGTAGAAAAAGTCTCCAGAGTTCCAGGATTTCGGGAGGCGCATGCCAAAAATATACACACTGCACCCAACGCCTGTAATGCAAATGTTGAAGATTCCGTGCTACTCTCTGTGCTGCAATACACGAAAAATTAGACTGTAGTTGTTAATGAACGAACGGAAAGCCTTCACTGGATTACAATATACGCATGGTGTATATGTTAAAAGTGTTTTGTTCCATCCCACTAACTCCAGTGAGAACTCAGTTCCGCCTCAAAATGATCTCAGTTTATTGGTGCAAAACGCTCGCCCACACGTTGCACACAATGCGTTGATCCGACTGGTGTGGACGACCGCGCCTTGAGGTTTAAACAACACTGACGCAATTCATATCTCATCTATTAATCCATTCCACTGATCGGCTGTTTTGGCACTCGAGATTGCGTTGTCTCAAGCCTTGAGCTTGGTACCTCGCCAGTGCTGACTGCCGACGCGACTTGGTTGTCAGCTAACGAAGGGTTAACACGTTCCCTCACAAAAAGCTACTCAGTTTCTTTCTTGTGAAGTGCAAACCGGATTTTAGGTATTTTCCTAGCTGATGACCCATGGTAAGTTTATCTACTAAAGCATCATATTCGCTAGAATACAGAAGCAAACTAGTTACACACGTGCCAAACAAGTCGGATTAATTTGGCATCAAATTGTGGACACGAAATCCAATTACGTTCACACTACGCAGCGATATCTGAGAGCATTTAAGGGAATGTAAAGTGCTCGACATCTGACTGAAGACGTTTTGAGGTGTGTGAATGGTTTGTGGAACAAAGGCTACAAGCTCAAATCGAATAACTTTCTCACAACTCCTCAGCTGCCCTATAGATGCACCAAAAGTACGTGTAGTTTTTGAGTTGCTTCATCAACGGACTTGTGGTGCTTAATAAATATCCACGAGAGGTCCCAAAATATCTCGTTTCAAGCAATGGTGCGATGGATACAAAGTGGTGTTTCACAGTTGCATTTGTTTTCCCCCTATAACTGGTATCTTTGAAAATAACACATTGTTGGCTTTTGAACGCGGTCCGATTGGATTGTTTGAGGCACTTATTTCTGGGGTACGGACACCTCGTTGCTCTGTTGTGGTTTTTCTCTCGTCGTTCGACACCTTCTTAACTTCAAGTGAAGCCATTGTGACTACAAATGAATCTTCCGTGACTTCAAGGAAACCTTAAGTAAGAATCGCACCGCCATCCACAAACCGACAAGTGGTTGGCTTGGCAACGGTCACTCTACATGTCCACGAAATCTCTCTGCCTCATAATGGCCCAGACCGAAATGATAACTTGCAGTACCGGTGAGCTGAACTCTCGCTTGTAAACGCAACAGTTCGCGCGATAATCTACCAAGGGGAAAAGTATAATCACTGTGTTGAGCTTGAAGCAATAGTGCTTTGCGACTGTATACTTGCATGTACTTACGTGTTGTTGCTTACACGCATCATCACACAAGGTCAGAGTTGACTCAAGAAACTTCCACAAGGAAAACCCGACCGGTTCAGGGGCCAAGAGCAGAATTTGAATCACCATACGAAACAGTCTATGATGTTAGCCTCGGCAAGGACTTTGCAGTAGGGCTTACGATCACAGTGGGTCTAGTCTCAAACCATGAAAAATCTTCAGTTAGCGTACGCTAACGGCTTCTGAGGGTGAGGAGCAAAAACGTGTGCCTAAACGGTACAGTGGGCACCGAGTCGGGCTAGCTCCGATTTGGGCGTGAGATCTGACCTACTACATAGCCACAGCAAACACTAAAGCATGAACGGAAATTCAACAGAAGGAAAGTTTAATTTTTACCAAAACCTCACCACCATTTTCAAAATCAACTAACCGTTGTGATCCATCGCTCTTCTTTTCTGCGATTGTCCTCCGAACAGCCTGAAAAATCGATTCCCGTTGCAACTCCTACCGCACCAACCTGCTACCGTAAATCAGAAGGCAGAGACACAGCACGTCCGATGACAGTGTGTTGATGCCACACAAAGACAGGCTATTTAGAGCAAAAATAGAATATCCCCGAACGTGCCTCTCCAGTAGGATTGTTACCTTGTATGACTCGGCCGACTGAGCTTTTTTCCAGTTAAGTCCGACCGGCTTTTTCAACGTTCACACGGATGGTTCAACCACATGCGTAGGTGGAGGCGTGTTGCTTGGCTGACTCGGATTGACACGTTCACTTGATTAGCAGCTTGACTTTGCGTTGGTGATTGTGACACCGTGACACCAACCTCTTCTGATTTCCCTTAGTTAGTTAAACCAGCCCGTCTCAGTGTTCTATTTGCTCGAAGATGAATGGGCTCAAACAGAGCACATGTGAATCGATTAGCCACAAGGTAGTAGCAGTAGTAAGTGATGAATCTAGTCTGATCGAGACAGGAATTCGGTTGACTCCCATAGCTGCGGTTGCGTCTATTCATATATCGACTGATTCTGCCGCACTACACGTGACCCATAAATGAAATCAATATAGTCAGTAAAATCCCGACAATCAGAGACTGAAGAACAAAAGCACTTCACCAGTGTGCATAGCAAACGTGATTCGCATTACCGTGCGTAGATAATCAATCTCATCACCTACCGGTTGCACAAAGATGTAGACGAAAGTATTGACAGTTATAAGTGCGTAAACTATTCTGTGCCTTGCTTTCACGAGTTGAGTATGCAGGGCAATAAATGTACTCGACCACATAGAGTTGTATCCACCATTACTATGGAAAACTTGTCGATTCCCGGGTTATATTCTGTTTTCAAGCTTCACGGCTTTTCATTCTATACCCTCCCAATGGATTTAGAATTTCAAATTGATGCTATTGTTTGAAATTAGCTTTGCCTAGATTGATTCCAGATGCACTTTGTCCAGCGACCCTAGTCAGCTGACCAGAATCGAGCCATGGCATGTCAAACTGACACTCGTAACCGACGGGATGCTTTCAAAATTTCAGCATGGTGTGATAAAATACAATAGTCTGCTTTGCTAATAGCCGATTAGAAGCATGCACACGGTCGTAACCACTCTCTCTTGGAATGAGTTTTTGCAGTGTGGTTTTTCTGAATGATTGTTATCAGTGTGAATATTGACAAGGTAAACTCATGATAAACCAGACCCAACAACAACTATAAAAGATCGTGAAGAACAGCGTAGTGCAAGAGAACTTATGCTTGCTTGAAAAGGACGCGGAACATATTCGTTCCCTACTGAGAGTCTTTCCAGTAAATTTGGAAAGTCAGTGAAGTTGACTCTTTCTCTCGGTACACGAACCTAGATAACGTTTATGAAGCTGAGCTTATAATGGTTTCGTAACTTTCATTGCACTCATAGGATCATATTAGGAATACCGCATTTTTCAATGTTCTGCAAATGAAGTGGACGACTTTTCTTGAACTCTGAATGTGGGTGAGGATCATAGTGTTACTACTTGCTTGTGATAATGATAATGATATTGGTATACATCCTTTGCTTGTTCGCATGAGAACATCAAGGCTGTCGATTCCAACATGAATGTTGTCCATTGAATGTGTGCTCAGTTGCGGTTTACTTGTAGTGGAACGAATTCCGCTGGGAAGCTCGGATGCGCAGAAGTATGCGAATCGAATCATTCCTTAAGTAATCCTACTGAAATTTCACATATATGAGGATAAATGGTGGAGGATATTTTCTCCTTCCGTGATATGCGATCGTACTTCCCAACTATATTGGGTTGATCTAGAAGACGTTTTTCTCCGACATTTTGTACTACTTGAAATACTCGAACTGGTAGAACATACTAAAATCATTCCAACTCGGAAGTACGAAAACCGAAATGGTGAGTTGGTTATGGCCGAGGAACTGTAAGTTAGTTTTACTGCTGAACAGATTGGTATAAATGTCACATCCAAGGAAATAATTGATGGTCCACAATTTAACCGATCACAGTGAGCTTCTTTGTAACTGTTCATCGCGATTCTCGTTGTCTAGAGTCTCTCAGTGTACATGGCCGCATTGCTGTACCGTGCCGTGTCCCATGAAATGCCTACTGGGTCATTACACATATCCGTCAAACTCTGTTGTCAGATTCGTCATATGGAAAATCCTGAAGCAACGTTCTTTTCAATGATATTCCTTTCCCTCAGCTCACATGCTGATAGTAGTTAGTCTCGTTCCCCAAGCTGAGCTTATCTATCCCGGACTGAAAAGAGAACACTATTCTTGAGTGATTAAATCAACGGCATGAAGCTATGGGACTTATCCGTGTGTCGTAGACTTCCACCGGTGATTCATTGGCCATACATCCGCACATCCGACACCTGCCTGTGCCACACTGCTCCACTCCGGTCAGTGATGGCTTGTATCGTGTAAACCAATACTGATTCACAATTTTCGTTCATTTGCATTATTCTTGTTCATAAGCTGATGCACGTGCTCACCTTACGTTCAGTCAAAATACACGTTCGTCGTGCATGCGTGCTTTCACTCTGTGTACCGAATTTGGGACTCACCAACAAAGCCTTTTGAACCCACAGATATGTCTATCCCCATTATGACGTGAGTTTCAGAGCCTTGTGAAACTTTAAGTTATCTGTCATTAAGGGTACTACTTTGTAGCATACTCGAGCACTACATATTGCAGAGGCGAAGGCTGAAGCAACAGAACGATGCGAATATCAAACTGATCGGACCAACCAGTCGATAGCTACAGGCCGAAGAACAGACGGCTTATATGTCGGATGCACCCCGCAACAGACCAAAAGAGGCTTTCGGACTAGCAGAGAGGACGCAGCTTCGTCTTTGACAACAAGGAAGATAGCCCATCTGAGGGACTACTAATCAAGCCGTTAACTGGAGTTATCGGACCAGCCAAGCAGAAATAAAGCCCAAACGAATCAAGCTAATGACCACAAACAACTGGCCAGAAAGTAGCCGAAATGTTCTGGCAGCTAGAGGATCAAAGCTGCTGTGGCGCGGTTTGGAAAGCGGACTATATAAACGATTTTACGTGTCCAAGGACTTGACTTGTTTGGTCGTCCGAATACAGGGGTGTCTTACCCGTTTGGCCTTTTTTGTTACAATATGACTGCTTGTCGACTCATACCGACCCGCAAAATGATATCCGCCATGAACTGAAACACCGAAAAAATACTACAGGAGCTCTTCGCTAACGAACTTGACGATGCAAGTGTCGGACATTACCAGATGGATATTATTGTGCAATCCCAAATCATGGGCGCGAAACAACGGAGTACAATACATTGCCCATTTCGGCTCCAGTTTTGAGCACGTGACTATTTTCTGTCAGTTTATTATCCTGTTCATCAGTCTGAGTTGTTCCAACTGATGTTTTGGTTTAGAGCTCTAAAACGTGCTGCTGAAAGAAATACACTTGTTCCTCAGTAGAAACTATTTTCGTGCGTATGGTCTTCTCCGGGAACGTTCCCGTTCTTCCTATGCCGGTGACTCTTATTTAGCTGACTTGCTGAAGAAGAAATCTTTTGCAATATAACAGAATCCTTTTCTGGTTATCCTAGCGCATACTCTGCATTTCAACGGGATTGACAGATTCAGCTCCATGGAATATGCGTCCAGTACAATGGACGACTCATTAGCTAGAATCCAAGGTTTGGATCATTCGCGTTGGTGAACCCCATGGAAGTTGCCAACGGTGAATAAATGCTTGTATTTTCCATCTTTTTGGGTTTAAAGTGAGATAATGATGGTGTCGTCAATACGTGTCATGCTTTCAAGCGGCTCAATCTCTTACGTGGTCCAATCAAATGCTTTATAGTCGCGCGACTGGCCATCGGAATGGACACAGAGCACGAATGGTCCCCTGGATACATAACTAGGATGGTTAAGGTACCTATTCAGACACTCGATCGCTTCAAACTACTTGCCCGTTTTCCGGTGAATGATGGGCTAAATACTGCAGCATGTATCTTCTATATTCATGACGTACATGCGTTCTTTAGGCCAAGGAGACGAAACCGATAGACATGGGGCTCGCACCGAAGAAACAAGCGAGGGGTTTGATGTTAAGATAGTGGGTATATGTCCGGAAAAAGGGAGCAGTAAGAAACTAGACAATGCGGTGGTCTCACGTTGTGCCGTCCAAAATAGACGTCTATCCAACGAAATCTAGCTAGCACATCAATTCAAAAGTTTCCACCTTAGCCTACTGAGCTATCAATCTGCCGTTAGCTTCGAAACTAGTTCAGTCCAAAGCAATCGGAACCGATCTTTCGGCACCAGGCTGTCTAGTTTGAAATGGAATGTATTCGATTTCCGATAGGATCATGATTGGCGATGGTCAAACGGTCATCGCGATGGGCTTTGAGCCCTTCTGTCCCAGGTTCGAGTCCTGGTGCCACCGCTACCGCCGATCACCTTCCCCAGCTGGCAGCCTCAAGTTGGCCGCAACCCCATTTCTACCGTTACTATACGATAAAAGAAAGTAAATAATAAAAGGTACACTCGAGAACTTGTCCTATCTCTATTCCATTGGGGTCTTCGAGATAGGCTATGTTCGAGTGGTACAAAAGCGCAACGCGACTTTTTCCGGTTAGACAAAGTCGAAACCTAACTACTGCTAACGTATTCAATAGAAATAATAAAAATTCAAACCGAAGAATACACTGCACATTTGCAGGGGAATTCTACTTCATTATGCCAATCAACGAGCATAGTTTCATATATCTGGTTGATGTGGATGTGAAAGCGAAGCTGTTGAAGTTCGAGGGAGCGGTGAATGTATGAACTGGCTTGTTGGGTCTGATGTATGGCCTGTATAAAAATCATGCGGAAGGAATTACTCAACGGAAAGACATTTACTCCGTTTGTCCAGTTCAGTTCAGAATGCCGTCTAACATGCACTGTGAGGGGTGGCTTTGATTGCCCGCTCGTGAAGACAGACACTATCGGAAACAGTGAGGAAGGACAGGTATATGAAAGAAGCAATAAAAGAACTACAAATATTAATATCAAGTCGGTTAAGAAAGGTTGTGGACACAAGAGGGCCACTGATCGTCACACTTAGCCGTTTCTCCTAACCACAGAGTGGGAGGGTCTCTTGGACCCCATCCATCCGGTTCTGTAATAATGCATTAACGAATGACAGAAATCGGCAACAGAAGCGAAACCTACATTCGAGGCGATTTACTGGCGGTCTTAAGCGGGAAACGCTATCACTTGGTGATCCGTGCAAGAGAATGACCATATTTAAAATAGCCCGCCAGTCAAAACGAAGATCTGAAGAATTGACCAATAAGGTTAAGGAATAAGAGTAATTCGATTAATAAGTTTGGCTACTGAAATAGTAGTCGGTAGCAAAACAGAAATTGGGATGAAACGATTCATTGGCTCGTATGGAACACTCCTGCCTTATTGCAGGTTGTACGGAGGCTATAGATGCACCCTCAAACAAAAAGACCTACTGTGGACTCAGTGACCGAGTAGTAAAACAGCCCGCAGCACTTCAGCGACCTATCATTGCCTTCTCATGCTTGCGTCACGAACCTTTGCGAACACACCACACGCAGTCAATCCATCACTCACTCCTCACTGCATTCCTCCTCCTGTAATCCTTATCCAGCGGAAGTCCTGGCCGCTTATTCTAACTGCAGTCCCTCCGATAGGTGTTTAGATCTAATCTATGTTCCCTCTACCACGATTGGCATTCCAGAACCTCCTAACCACCAAACCCCGGCCGATGCTGTTTTTCGTCCTGGATGCCCCTTCAATGTAGTCGTAGCAAACGTGCGTGCACTACTGCGTTTAGGGCAACGAGCAAATTCGGTCCTTGCGCTTGAGAACCTTACCACAGATGTGTGCTGTATCCAAGAAACTCCTTCATGGCTCTAGCTCTATCATCGGATTGACGCCTCCTTCCAATCCTCTTGACAGGATTTACTTGCGTCTTTTTTTAGATCCTAGACTACAGCATCTTGTCAGGTGGGTGTTGGTGTAGCCCCGAGTGCCAAGGACGAAGCCGCGCTGCTAGACTGGATCCCAGTAGACAGTCGGTTGTTCGCAGTGAGATTTGGAGTTTATGCAATGTAAGCAGTCCGATAAACGCAATTTGTTTGTTATGTTGACTTACGCATCCACTGACTGCTGACCAGAAGCAGTGAAGGATAATTCCTATCAGAACCTGCACGATATCCTGGGTAAAGCGAATCGGGCTGATATTGTGGTTTTAGCACGGGATACGAATGCCAGAGTAGGTCGACTGTCATTGGAAGAGGTGTGTCTGGAAGGCCCTTTTGAAATGGATTTCTGTATTTTGGGCAATGAGAATAGGCTCTTACCGTCACCAATTTCTTGCCCGTAAGAAATTCAGACACTTCAATCACCGGTTCACTATCCGACGTTCCTTCGTCTCAGTTGTAGACCCAGATCGACCACCTCATTAAGCTACAGGTGTGGTTGTATCGAGTTCGTGCATGGATTCCGATCACGATTTGGTGTGCGCCAAGCTGTCCATGTGATTCGATGAGTGTCCCGAACGCATAGTGCAATGTCGGTTAGACAGTGGCACCATAAATCAATTGGCTCATCTATCCGTCTTTCAAACGCATTAGCTGAGAAGCTAGCAGCAGCCCGAACCGACAATGTTCATGAGCACTTTAATGAAGACTTCTGGTCTGATTCGTCGCGTCATGAGACCCTGGATTTCTATCTACTCTTTGCGTCTTCAAAAAGCGTTCTGGTCGACCCTGGCTAGCAACGGGCACAATGGTATATGTGTCACATCGATGTATGAACCCAACGCAAGCCTAAGTAGGGATCACCAAGTCTGATGGTTGCATCATGCATCTGAGATGAAACAAGTAGCGGGTTATTCCTGCAAGCTGTTGCAACTCATCTATGTTACCGGTATAAAACAGCTGGGTATAAGTGAAACAACTTGTGAAACTGACACGACATAGCTCGTGTCACACAGTGTTATGGCGCTCTTACTCTACATGCACCCTGAGTCAGATTGGTCATATCGCAGTAAGTTACCGGTGGCGCAGTTCTGTTCTGTTCTGTTCAGACAATCATTCGCCATGCACTGGGTGCGGTGGCTTTTGGTTGCTATCTCCTAGCAGCAATCTCAAAAGGGAACAATGAAAGAGAAAAGAGTATGAAAGGAGTAAGAGGAGAACTACATTGATGGAATTAATTCGGTGAAGAAAGTTTGTAGATGAAAGAGCTTCACTGATCATGGCATCTAGCCATATCCCCCAACGTATCTAACCATTGAGTGGAAGGGTCTCTTGGACCCCACCCAGAAAGTCTAACACGCCCTACATGGCCAAGTCCACTAGTTAGGCTTTTCATACTTTTCTTCCATATCATGGACTGACCACCCTTACTCATCTTCCAACCTGTACCCGCCTCCGCAAACATAGCACGCAGAGGAATCCTGTCAGGGGACGTGTGCAACACATGTCCCCAACATCTTAGCCTCGTGAGCTTAAGTGTTTCATCTAATGTTTTGATCCTTGAACCTAAGACTTTTCGCCGAACATCAGCATTGCTCACACGGTGTTCCCACCAGATTCGAACAATACTAGGAAGACATCGGTGTTCAAATACCGACAATCTTCGTATGTCCTCCACCCGTAGTGGCCATGTTTCTGAACCATACGGAAGCACGGGCCTGACTACTGCAGCGTACACTCGGCCTTTGGTAGGTAGACGGATGTCGTGTTGACGCCACAGATGACTCCGGTTGACAAATGCCAAGTGAGCCTTCTGTATACTCAGAGGCACCTCATCCGATATCCGACCTCTGGGTGACATGTAGCTCCCCAGATAACAGAAGTTGCCTACCACATTTGTAGTCACCTCAGATATTGGAAGGTTTGGCGTTGGACCAACCCGGCCATGGAACAGCATCTTACACTTTGAAGGTGCAAAAAGCATACCGAACATTGCCACGGAATCCGTCAAGCTGTCTGGAAAAGCCTGCAACTAACCTGGATCTTCACCTAGAAGAACTGTGTCGTCCGCATACTCAAGGTCTGATACTTTTGCACCCGGAAAAGTTCAATGCCACTATCCTCACCTGACAAGGGTGTGGTCTCTAGGACCATTTCCATCACTAAATCAAAGAGAAAAGGAGAGAGGGAGCAACCCTGACGTACACCACTTTTGTTGTGAACTCGGGTGAAAGATCACCGTAATCCTATACTCGGCTTCGGCTATTAATGTAACGGGATTTTACGATGGAAATGAATTTCTCTGGTACACCCTTCAGCAAGAAGCAGCGCCAGAGAACTGTGCGGTTGACTGAGTCGAAGGCCACTTTAAGATCAAGAAAAACGGAGACAGTGGGCCCACGGAAGGTGTGTCTTTGTCCTAAAGTTTGTCGAAGAGTGAAAATGTGATCAATGCAACCTCGACCAGGTCTAAACCCAGCTTGATTCTGGCGCGGGCACTGTTCGCGAGCATCAGATGAGCAGTGGAGAACAGTACCAAACAGTTTGGATGCTATGTTAACCAGACTTATTCCCCTGTGACTTTCACAGGAAGACCTCTTATCCTTCTAGTAAATCGGTAAGATCACCGGTTCAAGCCAACATTTTGGAACTTGAGTTAACGGAAAAACAAGAAGAAAACAAGGCGTAGGCGAACATCTGTTTTCGGTGATTTCGTTCTCAAGCCAATTACAATCACGTTTATATGAACCAAATTAAGGGAAGGAAAAGGACAAATTTAATCTGTTAGTCAATCAGTCCGTCAGTCACTCGATTGGTTAGCCGACTCATCGATAGATGAACAGGGGACATGGTGAAATCACGTGTCGTCGTCAGAGGCTTGGGTCGGCATCACATTCGAGCATGACGTCATTGACCTTCGGCCACGGAAGTTCAAGTGCTTGGACCAGCTTCTTTTGTGAACAAAGCTTGGGCTGCAATAGCCGGATGCTGATTGCCTCAGCCGTCACTAGTGTCCTATATCTGACTGATTTTGACTCGTTCGGTTGAACCCTGTATAGGACACTGAATGATGTAGCCGGATCAGCCTTGTGGCCTGTGTCTAACAGATGGGCGAGAATGGAGCTCGATACAGCCCCTCTTCCTCCATGTTGAAGCCAACGTGGTTGATGCTCTTTAATGCGTTTAGATAAATGCCTCGTCGTTCGACCCACATAAGTGGCACCACAGGTGCACTTGAATTGATAGATAATCATTGAAGAGGTCAACAAAGGCAACTTATCCTTGTTCTCGCATTTTATGATGGTCGATGTCGAGAAAAAGCACCTAAACTTGGCAGCTTTGAGAGTGGCTTTGCATGTGGCAGATAAAACCCTGCTTACTCTCTCGGCAGCCGCATCCCCCTTGTAAGGGAGTTTGAGGAACAAGGTTTTCTTTTCCACCTGTGATATCCTTTCTGGTTCTGTTCGGTATTTTATATTACGTCCAATGAATCTGTCGGGGTAGCCGTTTTCCGACAGGATCCGACGAATCTTTCTTAGCTCCGCCTCTAGTGTATCATCAGAGCAAATACGTGTAGCTCGGGATACTAAGCATCTTATTAAGTTTCGCTTCTGGAACTTGTTCTTTGTCCCATACCAAACAGCAGACTTTTGGGTAACTCTTATAACAGTGTTGAGCCACCGTCTTTGAAAACAAACGGAGGCAACCCCACCTGTCCGACAGCCTTATATCGTTTAAGGTAGCGTATTTTACGATGAACCTCCGCTTCTGACGGAGGATTGGTGTTTGCAACCATAGCAGTAACCATGATGCTACTTAGCAAGCCTCTCGTGAATGAAGACCAACGAACTAGACGACGCTCCTGAGCTAGAATCAGTGAGCCATTTGCTTCATTGATCGGTCAATTACCGTTTGGCTTTCGGGGTCCGGTATTCTCGATTAGACGGAAGAGGTTGCGGCTGTTGCTAATCACCACAGCCTTTTCATCTCCCTACACTTGCAATCCACCGCTGCTCATGGTCGTTTCTCAGTCTACGAATCAATTGGCTTTTAAGGCATCTCCGAGCCTCATCATATCTGAAATCCAGAGGAATCGATCCGCGATAATCTTACAACGCCACTGAGGATGCAGATATCCATCGTTTTTGTGTGTGTCTGGTTGTTGGACCTTGAGAAGCATAATCAGCCCCAAACAATGCCTGTTCGATCTCTGTCCTTCACTTTTCCGGATCCTGGGTGGATAATTCTTATTGGAAAGCAGATCGATGCTTATCGTTCAGTAGCAGCTACGAGGGCTGGTTGGCTTTGGCGTTGTTTCGGACAGTGACTAGACGCAAGCCAAAGCGCGCGCGGACAAGAGCTTGATCAGCGTCTAAAGACGCGGACCAAAATGATCAACAATCTTGAACTGAACCGCGCCAGCGGTAACCGATAGAAATGTGTTCTATCTGGGTCCAATGTTGTGAAGACTCTGGGGGATGGCAAATTAGTCGGTGCAGTTTGTTGTGCAAGAAATTTGTACTCGCTAGCGATAGCCCAGGGTCAGAACATAGTTCAATGAGTCGGCCACCGTTATCGGCCCGATCGGCTGGAACGCCAAATCGACCCCTTATATGCTTTTACGTCTCGTCTAGGCTTCCAACTTGAGCACTGAAATCATCAACAACGACCATGATGCCCGTAGAGTGCACTCGGTGGGACCGTTGACAATAATGTTGGTTGAATTATTTTGCCTCAGCAGCGTTACATTCAGTTGGAGCGTATGCAGACTCGACAAAGAGGCATCTACGCTGCAGTCTGCTGCTGTTGACATGCACCGAAACATTCAGCCGAACCGCACACAGACGGCTACTGACTGGGATCCAGTCGAGCAGTGCACGCTTAGCTTTCATGTTCAGAGCGATGCCGAGGCCAACCTCACAACAACACTAGAGACGGGATCACCCGACACGTGAAGAGTGAACAGAGAAGCCGGGCTTGTATCTAGGGCTCGAAGGGTTAGCATTGGAGGGAGATCATGCATCCGTTCTTCGGAGACACCTCACATATCTATGTTAAAGATTTCAAGAGTTATAGGTAGGGCTCCCTGTTGCCCCGTCTGGTAAAGTGTGCGGACGGTAAAAGCAGCAAAGCAAAGAGAAAGCTTAGATCGAAGAATTGTTTTTCTTTCTTCCCCTGTCCCTTACCGAGGGTTAGGATTCTGCTGTCAGGGCTCACTATGGCCTCTCGTATCCATTTAGAATTGGGATGGAAAGGAGGAAGAGCAGAGAGACGAGAAATGTTTCCGGAGGGATCGCTGGAGACTTCTGAGAAAAATTATACTTCTACAACTGACCACATCGCAGAGAGGGGTTTTTCTTTGAGAACCCTAACCGGATCCTTTGACTTGAAAGTCTGACCCTCAAGGAAGTGGGACATTAACCCAGCACGAGAATGTGACCGAAGACCCGTGAAGGAAGTTCTTCTGGTCTGTTACGTGAGACCTGATTATTGCATGCTTTTTGTCTTGTCACCACTGATATTTTGTTATTGATCCGCTTTTCGGATTCAGTCCTTAGTCCCATGCACCCAATGGAGCAAGCGTAACGTGGACGAGACTGCATCCTTTGGACTGGGGGATGCCCAAATTACGCGGGCTATAGCTGCTCATTGAAGTGCGAAGAATTCTCCCATCGTCGAGAGAAACCCCAGGCACTCCACTCCTACGTCCATCTAGTGAAAGCTTTTAGACGGATAAACTGTTTCTCTCTGTGTTTATTCGCTGGAAGGTACTCTTTAGGAGCATAGTGGTTAGAATTAGATATTGCTCATCAACTGATTCAGAGACTGAACTTCGTCTGGCCTCTACTCATTGACCTGTCAGGAATGATCGCTTCTCCGGCCTAGGAAGCCCCTTTTTCGATCCATGACATCTAACCGCTTGTCCTGACGCTCGTGATTCCATTGTCTCGAATTTTGATCTCGATACGGGACAGGCTGTGATTGAGCATTCCATGACCCACTGTGGTGGCGTTGGTCTGATAGGATGGACAAGCTGCGCGTTGCCCGAATATCACGCAATTATAGACCAACTATTTACCACGCTTGACCTACTGGGGCATTACGTGATTATCTAGTCCAAGTCACACGGTTGTGGCAACCCGTTATTCCCGATAACGCAGTGGGTCTTTTAGGATATTGGGGTATATACCCGTGAATTGCTCTTATTCCAGAGCATGGAATAATGATAATGATAGCATAGCGGATTGCTATGGAACACATAGTGAAACTTGAGGTAATAAACTCATCTCTGCAGATATGAAAATGATGTTGAAGTAGGGGAAATGATGCTGGAAAGCGCCGTCAGTTAGGCAACATACAAAAGAATACAAAAGCAAACCAATAAATTTTCACTGGTAGTAGCACTTCTTACTGATACTTCTCAACAGTAGCATTACTGGGAAATCAAAACAACCACCTATAATAAAAAGCCAGTAAACAACTACAAATAACAATATCAATTCTATGAGTAAGTAGTTTTATTACCAGAGCCTTACCTGTTGTGGTGCTGCAGTGTTCCATTAGCCGAACTGATAACACGTATTGAAAGCAATCCTACCCGGAACTACGCAAACGAAAGTAGCAAAAATGCCACGGTAGCGAAATATCACGGTAATTGTCTTGCAGAACGCGTTTGTATAAACGTCTCAAGTCAAAGAAAATAATTGATAGATTACAAGTTGACCAATCACAGTGAGATTTTACTGTACCTATCCTCGACGATCCTTATTGGTTGAGGCTCCTCAGCATACGTAACTACGAAGCTGTACCTTGCCGTATCACGTGTGATGCCCACTGAACCACCACAGATGCATAGTCATATATTCCCATCCATAACCACTGGCTGGATGAGTCTCGTGGACTCGACCGTTAAAACCCGACACATCTTATTTGACCAAGTGAACCGGTTTGGCTTCTACTGCCTTCATTCTACTTTATCGACTGATCATTTATTGATGTTCATTCTGTAAAGGTCTATGTTTTCTTTGATAAGTGGTGTAATATTAACTAGCCAAATCAAAATCACCAATCGGACCACGGGTTGAATCTGCATATAGTGTTTTGTTTCACGATTGCAGTAATTTCATCCAAGAGGCTTTATCAAGAAGTCAAATAAGGATGGATGATATTAAATTTTGTCTGTTTTGTTGGTAATACGCAGTAATAGTAATTATCACGTGCACCATCATTGGTTTCGCATGGTGTAGCTCTGGACATACTTCGTATCACTTCCTAATGAAGCAGTTCTCCGATCGTTATGGTAAAGCAGTATATCAAGTGACTGTGGAGAATCTTGGACAAGTTGGAAAATTCTATTTGATCTCTGTTTGGTGTTATTGTTCCCCTTTCACTTTCCCAGTTTTCTACTGAAATACTTTGTCATTTTGTGAAGGTCCATTAAACTAAATATTACTACCCAGCGACATCTCCCATTTGAAATTAATCAGTTTTCTAACGGTGCGGCACTGTGCTTCGTGTGACAAATCTTACAGCAATAGCACAATTCGATCTAAGTTGACAAAATTGTAAAATAGTTTTAATCAACTTGTATCCAAGGCAAGTAGTTTTGGTGGACCGCGCAGTCCCCTAGATTTACGAATGACATCATTTCGTTTTTTAATTCGGTTGTATCCATGTCAGCACATGGTAAAGAAATGCACGTAATGTGTTTGGTAATAATGACACAAACAGGGATTTCAAAGACTTTATGGAACAAGCAGCTGTCCAAACCCATTCCCGTTATACACCGCTAAATCAGCGAGAGACAAAGCTTCTTCAAAGTTGGCATTACTGGGAAGTGCGACCGTGGACCAGATATTCGACTCGGTTCACATCCCACGCGGCGCTCGCATGTGTTGTGTATCACTTTGAGCTCGCGCAAATTATTTTGCGTTATAACGGAAAACCGTGGTCTGACTATTGTAGACAGAAATCCTCACGTCTAAAATGTTCTAACTGAGATTTCCTCGAGGGACGGTTTTACAAGGCACAGGCGGTTTGATTACAAAACCATAGAAACACTGGATTGAATGATGTGTGCGAGGGCGACAAAAAGGGTCGGCCAGTCGCGTGTGGCTCAATGAGCGCGAACAGACATCAGTTACGCCGTGGAACGAATTGATTTGCGATCTCACTACGCAACTAGCCCCAAAAAACTCCCCCACCCTACAAAATGAACTGTGCCAAAACATCAGTTCGGAATATTTCAAACAAGGCTACAGGTACTAATTACGAGGTTTATACAAGCCCAGGACAGCTGTACTTTTACGTCACGCAGTCTACCGTTGCGAGATTCGTTATGAAGGTCGAAGGAGGAATGGGACAGTATACCACGAGATACTGTCAGACATTTATAGCGGCATGACTCAACGGGCGAATCATGTTATATCGTCCAAAGGTGACTAACGAGAGACTGTTCAATTCACAACAAAACATTTTGATTTCAGTAGAGAATTTCACTAATGTACAGTGCTTTGGTTATTTCGGGGAGGGGAGCGTGTTTCGGCGAATAATGTACACTTAGACAGCGAGGTTTTGGTGGTCATAAAGTAGCTTGTCCTAATGAGTTATTGAATTCAACTATTTAACGCCTCTCAAGGTTTTGTGCAACTTATATTCATCCGCACATTACTATTCAGAAAGCTGAATCTGTTGCTCAGAATTGCAACCACTCCAGATATTTATAACACCGTACACGGAAAACAGGCTGCACACTGTGTGTTCAAGTTAATTTTTGGGGCCTGAGTCAGCTAAGATTTGCTTACTATTTGCAATACCCTTATTGATAGAACGTACGTAAATCACTCCAACCCAGATTTGGGAAGACAGAAATAGCAAGAAGGCTAAGGCTTTGGAATCGTACGTTAATTATATTACCAAACTGGTTTGTATAAATACTGTATATATACTGCCTCATTTTACTAGTACAAAGACGACAACCTACATACTATCCTTGATGGTCATAGCCGAATCTTGGCTCGCAGTCTTATTGATCCACCTGGTGTTCACAACCAACTCCTCTGAATGGTTAGCCTGGCAACAAACTGTGGAAGTTGTATCTATCCGGCCAGTCGTACATAATAAAATAATTCGCACGCGGACTACGCATACCGGGCAACGACAGGAACAGCAAGGATGCATTGTGTCACTCTTGGTTGGTAGTAACTCGTTTATAAACAAAAAAGGGCATGCACTTCGTAAAGGTAAATCAGTACATTGTGTGAAATTCCCACGCAGTTTCCTATTCTCATTCACGTGACTCTAGTCAGCTCGTTACCCGGCTCGTCCCAACCAATGCAACCTACACGCCCTCCCTTCCTTTCACATGTTGAACCCGGTTACCTTGCCTCGGTTCGCCTGCCGTCTTCCTGTGAGTGCACTTTTACAATGGACCAATTTTCCATTGCTGTCAATCCAGGGGCCTACGACCTTCAAGTCTTGTGCGTCAAAGGTGCCCGACTTTGCGTGTCATGCTTGCATCCGTTCTTTTCCGCTTTCTCACTCGCACCGCATGAATGACCTTTGTACTTTCCTTCCATGCTGGAGATCACGCCGCGCCTGTGTGAGGGTCTAGATCAAGCGTGAGTGCGATTCTTCTGGTCCTTGTTTGATTTCATGGTCATACCTGTCCCTCCATCTTATGTGCACTTACCACTCTTCCCCTGATTGGTCGATTGTTCTTCCTATACAAGATTGATTTCACCCTTTAGCGGTGACTCGGTCCCGTATTGCTCGGCATACGTTCCCCGACAGACCCTTTCGACGATTTGAAGTATATTCCCGGACCCTTGTGACTGGATTGCCCCACAAATTGAGGTATGTTGCTTGTGTTTGCAATGGTTGTTCTCTGAAGTACACGTAGTTCACCGACTCGCCTTTTTCGACTTGGGTTTCGGGTTCGTGGTCTACGAGTCACTCATTCACTGGACAGCGGTTCAGTTACACACTCATTAACAGATAACTTGGCAACCAATCACAAGGCGAATTCGCTTTATCTCCACCATCTAACAGTCACTGTCTGGCTTCAGCTGATTGGTTGGATATTGGAAATGAAGCTGTAGCGCATTGGATTGCGTGTGAAGGCATTCGAATCATTACTCAAACCCAATTGGTTAATTCGGTACGGACAACGGTTGGCATGTGATACGTCCTTCGGTCCACTTCTTTCAACCCAATCCTGTCCTCTGCTCAGGACAGGCGAATTAGTGCTGGCTGCTCGTTGAACCATTGTGCTGTCTACTAAACGCACCAGACCGTCTACTGACAACTTCCCAGTCCACTCTCTCGCAGGTGGTATGACTAGTTAGTCGCCACGTCAAAGGAATCCGTCTGACTGCAAGCTGAATTCCTCCCGCAGCACAAAGAATTGAGGAAACTTCCTTATCACCTTGGATTGCAATCCGTGCTCGATCGCCGAAATCACGAAAGAGTAGCGTCATTTTGTCTGCTTCCTCAGTTCGTCCCTCGACACATACTCGGCCGGTGAAATGAAACTGCGTTGTTACGTCGCTGTGAGGCGTGTGTATTTTGACAGGGAGTCTGCTTGTGCAAATTTCTTATCGGGTCGATGGGGAGTATCGTAGATATAAGCAGCCAAGGCAACTGAATCATGGCAAATGTGGATTTGTTGGTATTTTTGTCTGGATTACATAGGAACTAAAGAGATCTGTGGTCTGTAAAAATTGCAAACTTCGGTCCTAATAGGTACATGTGTAGTCAAGGTACCACCAAGAAAACGGCCAAAACTTCCTTCTGTGTCCGGGACCAACCCCTTCTTGCACCGCTGAGAAGCCAGATGCAGATTACTGGACATCCATCCTGCTTCAAAACTGCTCCAACCCCCATTTTGGATTCGTCGGTGATGAGCGGGGTTCGTTTAGATGGCGCAAATGGGGTTAGTACTGATCGGTCAAAAATATTTCGTGAAAGACCACGAAGTACCTATGTTACATTTATGATTGGTGGAGAACACAGTACGCAGCAAATCCCTTTATTAGCGTGTAGAAGACTTTCGAGTGTGGCTTTAGACGTGTCGTCTATCCGGTCTCACAGCGGATTACCAACGAAATCCCCTCTATCAAACGAATAGAGAAGACACGAGTCGGTGGAAACATGCAGAAGTGTGTTTTATATTATCGTGGTACCGAAGCAGTACCGATATGAGAAATACACGAAATACAACAAACACTAAGGCGATCCAGAAAGCAAATCGAGTGCGTGTACAGTCGGCGAGAAACCGAAACCGAAACCGAAAGTGAATCAAGAAGAAGTTCGACAGAATCTTCAGAAAGATCAGTTCAGTTAAATGTGAGCAACGAAAAAAAACAATGAGGTCGAAACAAAGTGTCATAAAAGATCGTTGAAGAAATAAATCCAAAGTAGTGTTCACAAAATCGTCATTTTATCAGTACAATTCAGGTCACTACAAGTGAATCAGTAAACACGTACGTACACGAGCAAGCAAGCAAGTGAATCGTAGGCAAGGGCAAGTAGTACATGCAGTCGATTGAGGCTAAGAAGGCCTCTCAGCAGTAACGAATCAACAAGCAGGTAAGGCTCAGTGCCAAAGTCGAATGGGTTAAAGCAAGCCGTCCGTAGCATGGGTAAATTCACAGTGATGTGAGTACGTGAGTGCATGTGTGTATGCGTGACTAGTAGTGGCAGGGGACCAAGTATGAATCAACAGTCAATCAGATACAATTCATCCTGTTTTTCTCTCCAAAGTCCGATGAAGTCCCACAAAAGTCCCCTCACACGGCTGGTTCACCTGCCAAGGAACAAGGCCAGGAACACAGGTATGATTCATGTCGCAAAGTTCCGAATGAATCGGGAACAGTACTGCAGGCATCCCAGGATTGACCGTCAATCGCACATGTTTATTAGGTGACTCTAAAGAGATCGGTGGTTTGAAACGATCTGTCAGTTCAGAACATATTTGCATCCACGACGAAACCGAGGAGGTTCACTTCAGTGACACCGAATTCGTACATGGTGGTTTTGATCGATACGTTTCGTTCCACGAACCCCTCTAGGAGCTGTTGCATTTGGCGGTCATCTTCTTCCTTCGAAGATCCAAAAATAAACAAACATCCTGATATGCCATCACTTCATCGACTCCATGTATCACCTTGTCAATTACAACCTGGAATACTTTGACATACACATGCAGTTCGAACGGCAAGAAATTCTTCTGCAACGTAACTCTCGGAGTGTTGGTGCCTGTTAGTGGTTCTGACTCTGTGTGCAGCGCTATTTGAAACCATGTATCAGACAGATCAATTTTCCAAAAGAGTTTTTTTTTATCGAGTATACACTCCCTCAATTCTTCCGACTCCGCTGTAGTCACTGCGCACCTCCGTAACAGCGAGTTCGGAGTCAGCCGGTAATTATCGTAAATTCTGGGAAGCCGTCCGCTGTTGTTCATCGCCACCGCAGTCGGAGTCATCGAAGTGGAGAAGTCACACGTGTAATGTTACCATCTTGTTCCATCTTGGTAAGCACCTTCAGAACACTCTGCTTTTGGCTGTACGGCAGTACTCCTCCATTCAGGAACATCGGATCACCGTCCAGATCGGACTTCACAGGATCAAACACTATGCACCCTTTGTTGTTGAAGCATAGCACTATCCAGTGCTGGATAATAAGCTGATCAGTCGAATTCTTGGATGTTGTCTGAAGGGTTACCGATTGATCCACTGGAGGCAGGGCCCTCAAAGCCAGGCTCGACGGACTGTCTACTGAAATCAGGAATCGTACTAGTGTTATGATCCACCAGATGAGCCTGGATACTAGGTTATTTACTGAAAACGGCTTGTTCGGACATCGACAAAACAAACCAAGAGTTACGAACGTGCTTATTTCCAAAGTCGCTGTCCTGTTCACTTGAAGACAGTCACCATCCGACGTAGGAGCAGTCGTGTGGTTCGCCTGTCGTCGTTCACCTTATTGCGTTTGGTCTCTTGGACATAGGGGCGTTGGTAATCCACAACAGCCCATAGTTCCGTTCTTAGTAATCAACTGCTTACCAAGTAGTATATACACTCGCCACACTATGATATACTCGCTCTTAAACTGAACCATTATTGTGGTTTCAGCAACCCATGCAGCATGCCCATCGAGCTCCCAATGGGGCCCTCTTTGGCCTAGCGTTTGTCTAGCGTTAGGCTATCGTTGGGCTATATTCGGGTAAACGTTGGGCTAAAGTTGGGCAGCACTACCTGAGTTAATCATAAAGATGGTATACTGAAAACTTGTATCAACTTTAATTTCGTAGACTGCTTCTTTCAAAATTTTCTGGAGATGTTCATCATTCTTGTGGTACGTGGTCACCGGATCTGAAATATGACGATGTAAAAAGGTGAGACGGTAGCACTTAAGAAAATATTGGACAACGAAATATTTTCGCCTTCAGGTTTAAAAATAGTTTGAAAACTGTTTTCAACAAAACGGATTAGCATCTGATAATTTACGTATCGAAGCAATTCTAATTATTTAAATAGGAAAATATGAAACGAACTTTGAACTAAATCAGAGGAACATGTAGAATTGTGATTTATGATAATTTGTTATTATTCCTCAGAATGCCTGAAGAGGTATTCATTACACCTAATGAATAAAACAATTCCAAAAGCAAAAGCGGCTTGACATTTATTTCGAAGGAAATGATAATTTACACACCTGTGTTCTCATCTTTCACTACCTTGAATTCTGGCTTTGATGAACCAACTCTCTATGTCTTCCGAAGACAGACACTGGTTCCTCTGGGATCTCTGGGGTGGGAAGTAGAGCATCTGGGTTTTAGTCGAAGACAATGAACTTCGTAGACTTAACCAGGACGACAACAATGAGTCTGTATTTTTGAACTGCTTTTCGTTGCGTACTTTCAAACTGCAAGCCAATGAATGCCACTCCGGGCCCAAAGGAAGCCGACTGTAATTTCTCTTAGGGACACGCGTAATCTAGGAAGGTGGAGAAAAATGCAAATCTGTGAACATGGGCGAAATTGGAACAGTTGAGTCATAGAAGTTATTGGAAAGAGATAAACACTTGAAAAAGAGTGCGTTAACAGGGGCAGTTGATTTGCCCAACAGTAAGTCATCCACGCACAGACGATTTAACAATAAACCGTGTAAAAAATTGTCCAAAACACAAAAGCAAAAAAGGTACATTATCGGTCGATTCACAGTTTTGCGGGGCTCTTTTTGAGGATAGTTTAATCTGGTTGCATGGTGGAGAGAAAAGCAGAACACAGGATAAATGCGTACGGCACGGGGATTAGAATATCATTCAGGGATACATTACCTTCATTTCGTAACACACATTGCTGACTTCGTGAATTCTTCGGTATAGTTATTCCGCTGGTCTTCCGGGTCTCTTGGCGAACGACCTGAGTCTCTCCAAGTACGATTCATAAGAGAAACCGATAGCTGCTTATCAATCCTCGTGAACAAGGTATTGTCTATGGGTAACACGAAATACCTGCAAAAGGATTTCTCAGAGCGTGCAACACGTCACGACCTTGCCTCGTGGATAGCATGGCGGTTGTAAAATCATCGGACAAGGACTGTAAATGAGCATCTAATTTGACTGTAACACCCACGGTTCTTCCAAGTTGTATTTCTGAACCAGCCGAAAAAATCAAAATAATACGAACATGCTAACCTGCATGGATGATCGACTCCGACGCTCTGGTAGTGAGTAGACGGCTGCTTGAAAGATCCATAGACCCCAGATCTGCTGTCTGCTGAACTATTGTGGCTCTACTTCAACAGCATGGACACCAAGAGTAAGCGCGTCTACTGTGAACTGAGATTGAATTAATACTAGGGAACATTCGGTTTTTCTTAGCACGCCTATTTACTGTGATTCAGTTGACAAACGCTGGTGTTCTGATAATGTCGCCTCGCCACAAAAGAGGCATTTCTTCGCACTGAGGACCTTCTTGTGCCCCCATAAGCTATCCCACGTCGTCTCTTTACGCGTAACAATATATTCTGATTACCAGAATTTGGATACGAATGAACAATGTAACATAGATATTATTACTCAATATTGCATGAATTTCTAAAAATATGACACTACTAAACGACAACTTCGATGTCCAAGGATATATATGCATGTATCCACGTACACGCATATATATATATATATATATATATATATATATATATATATATATATGGAACTATACATATGGAGATGTAACAATATACCGGAGTTAGAATAAACTATAAAAATAAGCATTCATTTTCTTTATGAGTGGTGAACCACTTTTCTCCTTAGAAAAACCGAACAGCACATCCCGACAGCAGAGATCGAAGAAAGCCAGTACGGCACAGTCTGGTTATAAGGGCATTCAGTAAAACAAAATAAGCTGTTTTTGTAAAGCAGATAAATATTATAACACATTATGGTACTCTTATTATTATATTCCCTATGAAATTTCCTGAACTTCTGTGCAAGCTTTCAAGGCACATGTCAGGAGTCATTTTAGCCCAACATCAGCCCAACCGCGTCAGATATTGTGCTGCTTTGGCAGCAATGAAATGCGACGAAGAGTGTCACTGTGAATACGCACGTCTCTGGGTTGTGGTGTCACACAGGGTTGGATCAAGTCGAACGTTGATCTCGGAATGATTGATTCGCGGCTCCCAGTATCCACTATGAACTGATACCACAATGCGCATTAGAATTGGATTGATTTGTACTGAACTTTTTTTGAACCACTTGGAATTTTCAGTGTGTATATCAGATTGACATCATCCTTCGAATCATTAGGGGTCGCGTTCACCACATAGCATCTGGATTGGTGGTACACCTTGGGGACATGGCTAGTCTTCCCACGAGAACGGTATACTGCGTAACAGAGGCGGCTAGTGGGACGGAGATGAACTTCATCACGCGCAAATTGACAATATAGCCGCGTTTCTTTTTGTTCAAGAGTAGATTTGTCCCCTGGTTTCGATTTGGGATTATGATTTGAACTCCCCGTTTTGCGGGAACACGTGTTGGTAATGCACCACCAATGTTGATTTGGGGATTTCATCGGATTGTTCGCATAGTGACCGATCCTCAGAGAATATCAGGTCTGGCTGTAGTAGCAGCTTCTTCTTCAGCTCCGGATGATTCATACTGAAAATTAATTGACCACGTAATTGAAAGACCAACCGATTCCCGAAGTTACAGGTCGCAGGCTGCTTTCTGGCATGAAAGCGGATTCGAGGAAATTCGTGCTCGGACGGCGGACCAACCAGAGAAATTTGGTATGCTCAGTTGCTCCGACTTGGACCGGAACAATGTGGCCAGAGCAGAGCTTGCAACTCTTCGAATGAAACTGTAGCAGGTCCTCTCGAATATGCAAGGTTTATCCACAGCGATTACAACGAACGGCTGCCAGCCGTCAAGATGAATGCTGTCTTTTTCTCCTTCTTCCCATCTCTGAGTATACTGCACCAAAGCTGAAGCTGTTCAATCGATCCCTCACTCTCGGAAGTAGGGGCATGCAGGTTCAGCTGTACAATACTAGGCAGCTCCATGATGAGACGCCCATTTTGCTGTTCGACATACTTAGACTGATAGAACGCGTTTAAATCACTCCAAGCCAGAACTACGCAAACCTCAATATCAGAAAGGCCAAGTGTACAGATCTGATTTGTATAAACGTGTAGCATGGAAGGCAATAATTGGTAGGTTACCAGTCGACCAATTGCTAGTGTTTTTTTTGCGGTACTTGTTCACAGCTGTTCTGATTGGCTAGAGTTTCTGAGCATACCTAGCCACTTAGCTGTGTCGGGTTGTGTCGCGTGTATTGCTTGCAGAATCACTACAAGATGTTTGCAAAACGTATACAAAAACTAAAACCTCCTGCTTTTCACGTCTGAGGTACGATTTTACCTCCACCAGCGCGATCAGGTTCGGCTGAAGATAAGACTCTATCTGTTAGCTCCCTTAGTCTACCCCGGATATTGATGCAAAAAGTCGAAATCAAAAACCCCATGCAACGGATATTACAGAATATCAACGCACATTGTCTTTCGTCACATCGATAGTACCGTAACTACGTGGACGCGAAAATGTCGTTTTTCGTTATCAGGGTTACTAATTTTCCTGTTATTTTTTCTGGTATCTTAATTTCAATATTAATAAAGTATGCTAGATTTGGCTAGTTGTGAACCGCCGAAAACAACCTTGTTCTCTACCCTGTGTTCACAGCAGCATTCAGAATTGCTTTGTCATTTTGTCCCACCTAAACAAACTGAATGCACTTTTACTTGTCCATCGTCTTTTACGTAGAAGTCAAGAGTTGGCGTCTTGTTTGTCATTGCTTCAGGTCCGCGCTTGGTCCAATAATCCACGATGTTTTGTCAGTGTAACCTCCAATCTGGTACAGGTTCATTCTATGAGACTTCGTTCTTCTTACAGTGTTTTGGTTTGCCCAGTTAGGATCTTATCCGACTTATACAAGAAAGATTGACATTTTATTATTAACCTAAATTTCGAGACAATTTTCGGTTTCATAAGTCAAATGATTCACACTCTCGATTCTCGCGTTTGAATTGATCCCAAATTGCTCCTGCCACGAGTTCAGTGGCTGAGTTATTTGTGTGGATGTCGTAATGACAGTAGGAAATTAAGGGAGGAAACACTACGAACTCCTTTTCCTAGGGGGCCTCTTGTGACAGGACCCACTGTCAATTTGGCCTGATGAATGCAGACTAGGATTTTTAAACACGGTTCCCGTGATTCTATACATGCTGAGCCTGGTCCTTTGGTGCATGATTCGATGCAGTGCCCCTTTGTATTCCTAGTATAATTAATTCGTAGTGTACTTATACACATTGATGTGCAAATTGTTGCTTAGGCGACGCGCTGAGCTGACTAAGTCGCAGTCTGCCACTTGTATGAATATGTGATTTACGCATTAAATTTGCAAACCTTTGTATGAGATGTAATTTGTAAACCAAAATATTGATCTGACATGCCCCGTCACACTCCACATGATCTACCACGACCAATACTGGTTGGAATGCTGGATCTTTTCACGTGTTTAACAGTGTTGCAACTTCCGTTAGTCGGTGACTGCAATACGATTTCACCTGTTTTACATCATTTGGACACGACAGCTGGCTGCGAGACCTGTCTTTGTTCAGTGGTTGGGTTATCGATGACCGCACCATCGCAGAAAGCTATCGAAGTTCTCAACACGGACAGGACAAACTTGGACTCATGTTCCGCGTAACTAAGCCCTATGGGATGATGCACAGAGGTTTAGCATGCGTTGCGGCGGATAACGTAAACGCGGAGGACGTTGCATTAGCAACATGAGCTGAAATCGATCCAATAAGGAACTACTGTGGTAATCATGCGTGACTATACATGTGACTCCTGGCATTTCTGCTGTTTTCATATATCACGATTGCTGTGGTCAGAATTAAGACAACACGGTGCGCAATAGATCCGTTTAATAGTACATAAGTTAACACGCACGTAAGCAGTAAGGCGGGCCAACAAGCGCATCATCTACTGACAAGCGCAAGCATAATACTGTCAAGTGGACAGGAGCAACGAATCAATATCAGTCACGCGCGCGCCTAACCGCATGTGATTCGTAAAGTGGAATAAAGCACAGAGTGGGATAGACCAGTATCGCGCACGCGAATGCAAGGTCTACGGCATCAGAATGAATCACGTGCGAATGCCAATGACACATGGTTTGGCCACACAACAACGATATTCGGAGGGCGCGTGCGCAACATACAAAATTGTGCGGTATGCCGTGAGCCGTATTCGCGTTCTGAGTTCGAGACATCCTGTGGGCGGATAATAGTTTCCGTGATCCATAAAATATCACATTTAGTACAGCGTGCGGAAATTTCATAAGCTGATACGGAACCACTGGATGTGAACTGTTCTCCCTGATTTTACGAGGACTATTTCGAAAGCTTCGACATTTGATATCTAACCAAAAATGGACTGTGTCCTGAAAAGAAAAAGGGGTTTATCTTATAAATCACTGGCGAGGACTCATAATCATTGGTTGAAAATCTTGCCTTTCCGGATACAGAGTATCAGAAATAATTTTGAACAGTATCAAGTTGTCAAGATCATAACTACCCCAGCGAGAGATGCAATTTCGATCAGTTAAACTAGAAACCGTCAGAAAAAATGGGCCAAACCTCCTCAGCAAATCCAACAGTCCGGTCGTAGTGGCTCTTGGCTAACACCAAATTACCGAACTCATTTAGGATGCAGTTGGGAGTCTAGAGCTTGACAATGCCTTGTTTATAAATAGACGTCTGTAGTTAGGTCTGCTATTGGAGTGATAACCGCCCTTCAGGAGCTCATCCAATTCCGATATCAGGTCTTCCACTAGCGTTGGATAATTTCTTGTCCTAACTGGAATTGTCATTCTCTATAGTCACATGAAATGGCCTACAGTCAGGCACAATTGTGCCCCAATGTACTTACCCACATCCAGGACACATAGGTCAGTTTCAGATCTATGTGATATATGGGTGGCTATCATCAGTCATTCATTAAGGTACGTAACTGGTCAATCAAACGTTGACCAGTCGCGTTGCTAGGTTAAGAATTCAAGTTGGCTTCAATTCCTTCAATCGACTAGTTTTTAGAAGTCTGTTTGTTTAAGTCAACCTGGTGCCGTCCTGTATTGGCTCATCGTCATTTCCCTGCAAGCGGTTCTGTAAAGTTGGTACATCTTGACTCGTCGGCTCTGGTCATTAACTGGTCCGGCCTCCTATCTCCTGTCCATCCAACAGGACCATCAATATAACCATCAAATCCATCAACGTCTGTGTTCTTTTCTCACTTCAGTCGTTGGACGGAAATCCTATCCGCAGAGATTGTTCGGGCATCTAACCAAATAAGAACGCTTTCCCAATGCCGTAACTCGAAGAGATATTCGAACAACTTCTTGACGCGGTGTTGCTGTTAATCGATTCAAGGTCGGACTATTGGCGTTACTAGTCTCCGCAAGCGACAAAGAGACACCATCCTTCTGTGTCAACGGAAAGCAGTAAAGGTTCCTACGAATAACTTTTAGGCTGTATAACACACCCGCTACCTTCAGGCTTTCGCTGCTGGAGATACTGGAAAGTTTGGACTGTTTTGTGGTCTATATGTATGATATCGTGATATTTTAAATGACAATTGGCAAGCGTGTTTCCAGACTTAATGCGGTCCTGGAAAAAATCAAGACGGCTAACTTGAAATTGAGCACAACGAAATGTCAGCTCGCACGTTTAAAGATAGTTTGTTTGGGACATACTCTTGAAGGTGTCAAATTGCAACCACTACCCGAGAAAGCGTAGACAATTTGAAGCTTTCCCTCACCAAAATCAAAGCGTCAGCTAAGGTCGTTCCTTGGTTCGTTGCGCGGTAACCGATCTATGTCTGCTACAGTCTTTTTTGCCACTCAGTCTCGTGGTTGTTCAATCACTCTTTAGTCGTTCTGTTGGATCTTTCTTTCGTTCCTTTCGCTTGAGGATGCTAGGGCGATGTCCATAATTGCCGGATTCCTTACTGTCCCCAAAAGTCCCGGAGTTCCTCCGATTCGAAGCAAGGAAGCTTGTCAGTAATGACTGCTTCGGATATACCAAATCGCGCCACCATTTTATCAACAAATACACGAGAGACCGTGTCACTTGTTTCACCCGGTGTTGGGATTGCCTCCACCCAGCAGAACATTTGGTCAACCATTGTCATGACGTACCAGTTTTCAATCGAACTCACGGATAAGGGACCAAAAATATCCAACCCCTAACTTTGAAATATTCGCAGTGCTTCTATGGGCTGCATTGAAGGTGCCACTGTCATGACCTCTGAGTTCCGCTGACAGTCAGGTCAAATTCACATGTAGCCATCAACATCGTGCCGCATTGTGGACCAGAAGACTGGGCACCGCAAAATTCTAAGACTGGTTATTTTTCCGTGTGAGCACTGTCATGCGCTAACTGTGTCACACTCTCATGTAAGGCCTCGGGAATAAACGGCAGTCGTGTGGGTAGCAGACCATGTCCCATATCAACGTCAGCAAACAGCCTATCATCTCCCGCACCCAAGCGACTCCATATTTTGGTAAGCCATGCAGCAAGAATAATCTCCAGTCTGGTCTAGTTTGAACCTGTTGTTGTGAAAAAACCTTCGGCACTAGGCTGTTGTTCCTTCGGTGGCTGAAAACATCATCACTAGACATCAACTGACTTACTGGGATCGCTTCGGCCGGTAATTGGTCCTCTGAGATAGAGTGGGACGACACATCAGGTATCTCGTTTTCTCGACCGCTAACATGCTCGAATGTGAAGGAGAATTCTCGTAGGTGGTATCTCCACTGCACCAATCTTCCTCTTTGATCTTGAACAGTCATTAACTATATCATTGGCTTGTGATCCATTCTTATGCAAAAGGTAATAGCGATCATATAAGTTCTCCACTTCTCCAGTGTCCACACGATTTCTAAGCATTCCTTATCCGTAGTGGGGTATTTTCTTTCGGCATCTGTGGACTATCGGCTGGCTTGCTCAATTACTGTGGACGTTTGTGGTAATGCTGGGCCAATTCCAACGTCATTGCCGTTTACAGCCACGGCGAATTTCTCATGCTATTTGGTATTGTCAAACAGCTCCCAGGGTTTGTTGCACTTGGCTTGAGTTCCTTGAACGCTACGTCCATATCCAACTTCTACTCAGGCTTATCATCTTCCCTCTGTCATTAAAACAGGACATCAGGTTTCTTCGCAACAATCTAATTTGTGTATCAGAAGTGTAACTGGAAGCTCCCATTCGCAGAGTCCATTGAGCAGCTTGTATTCGCACTCCAGATACACAAATTAGATTGTCGTGAAGAAACATCAATGGAGTGTTCAAGTATCATAACAGGTGGATGGACAGACGAGTATCGGATACGCATACCTGTAGAGCTGCCATAACCACGAAATCAGCCGTGTGCTTGCGAGAATTTTTGTCCACCAATCTGCAGATACTACTAAAATCAGGACACCAGGTTTCCAGGCAACGCATGGCACGGACTTTGCGTCATAACCAGACAGACCAAGGAACGACCTTAGCTGACGCTTTGATTTTGGTGAGGGAAAGCTTCAAATTGTCTACGCTTTCTCGGGTAGTGGTTGCAATTTGACACCTTCAAGAGTATGTCCCAAACAAACTATCTTTAAACGTGCGAGCTGACATTTCGTTGTGCTCAATTTCAAGTTAGCCGTCTTGATTTTTTCCAGGACCGCATTAAGTCTGGAAACACGCTTGCCAATTGTCATTTAAAATATCACGATATCATACATATAGACCACAAAACAGTCCAAACTTTCCAGTATCTCCAGCAGCGAAAGCCTGAAGGTAGCGGGTGTGTTATACAGCCTAAAAGTTATTCGTAGGAACCTTTACTGCTTTCCGTTGACACAGAAGGATGGTGTCTCTTTGTCGCTTGCGGAGACTAGTAACGCCAATAGTCCGACCTTGAATCGATTAACAGCAACACCGCGTCAAGAAGTTGTTCGAATATCTCTTCGAGTTACGGCATTGGGAAAGCGTTCTTATTTGGTTAGATGCCCGAACAATCTCTGCGGATAGGATTTCCGTCCAACGACTGAAGTGAGAAAAGAACACAGACGTTGATGGATTTGATGGTTATATTGATGGTCCTGTTGGATGGACAGGAGATAGGAGGCCGGACCAGTTAATGACCAGAGCCGACGAGTCAAGATGTACCAACTTTACAGAACCGCTTGCAGGGAAATGACGATGAGCCAATACAGGACGGCACCAGGTTGACTTAAACAAACAGACTTCTAAAAACTAGTCGATTGAAGGAATTGAAGCCAACTTGAATTCTTAACCTAGCAACGCGACTGGTCAACGTTTGATTGACCAGTTACGTACCTTAATGAATGACTGATGATAGCCACCCATATATCACATAGATCTGAAACTGACCTATGTGTCCTGGATGTGGGTAAGTACATTGGGGCACAATTGTGCCTGACTGTAGGCCATTTCATGTGACTATAGAGAATGACAATTCCAGTTAGGACAAGAAATTATCCAACGCTAGTGGAAGACCTGATATCGGAATTGGATGAGCTCCTGAAGGGCGGTTATCACTCCAATAGCAGACCTAACTACAGACGTCTATTTATAAACAAGGCATTGTCAAGCTCTAGACTCGCAACTGCATTCTAAATGAGTTCGGTAGTTCGGTGTTGTCGAAGAATTTCTACAATACGAGACCTGAAAGCGCGCTGAACTTCTCTAGGACTGCATTCGTTTCATAGTCAGTATGAAGTTCACTTTTTGTTGTGAGAATTCGATTTTATTGGAATCATCATCTTCTTTATCCAGTATACGTCATTTTTGTGATCCTGCCTAAGATAATCATGGTAATTTTTTGTCTTACTTAAATGACAAAGAGCCTCATTGACATGAGTGCCCTTTTTATTCTGGCATATAAACCACCAGATGACGGAACAACTGCGGAACGGAAGAGTTTGATATTAGCAGATTAAAAAGTCAGGAACGAATGAAATGCTAAGAGACTGATCTTGTCCATCTGTGCTGGCCGGTTGGTCAGCGTTGGATGTGGTGAATCCTCTTTCGCTAGAAGGAAATTCCGTACTGCAGCAGTCCTCCTCAGACGCGGACTTCCATCGCAATGCTCGTAGAGCGTTTTTCTGGGGAGTCACCGTTTCTGCCCCTAAAGTCTCGCACGAGAATGCTGAATACTGTTGTCCCTGGACAGAACCAATGAACGTTGAGATGCGCGTGGTCACGCCCAAATAGTCTTATATGCTTGTTAGGCTCTACTGAACAGCACGACAACACGCGATTCCTACTCAGTTTTGCCCGACCACAGTGTTCAGCCAAAACACAAGATCGTCCTTTGATTGAGGGTCAGAGTCTTTCATAGCACGTTACTATACAGTTTACAGTTGATACAGAAAATGTGAAAAACAACAAACCTCAACGGTGATTCTCTCCGGTCAAAACAATCCGGGAACCAAATTATATGGTGAAACACTGTCAACAACGGGGCGTTACACTCCAGCCGCCAAAGTTAAAAGATGTTCCGGTTTCGGTTCAGGTTTATTCCAGGACTGCAACGGCGGTCATCCAAAACGTCAATTTTCTTGCATAGGTGGGCTCCGAGGCACCCAGGTGTTGCTACAATAGGGGAAACAATTTCCTCGAGCTTCAGTCACTGTATTCACTCACATTATTCGGGTCACAGTTGGTAACAGTGGACCATAAAGTGAACAGTACCATCAGTGTTAAGTTTGGGCGAAAGGAGGCTCAGACGGTAGACTGGACGATGGAGCAAATGAGATAAGTCAAAAATGATGATAAAGGAGAAGAGAACGGAGAATTGAAAGGAAGACCAAATAGTTAGAGTAAACTAGATAAAGGTGGGGGGAAGAACAAAAAGAAAGACGAAGCAAAACAAATAACTATGTAAGGAAAGAGGAAAGTAGTATATAGAAGATTAGAAAGGAAACGGTTTGGATATATAAGTAACACAAGGTCTGAAGAACTCACACAAATCCACTCAGTGTTCGATCATTGTGGCCCATAGTTGAACACGCGGGTCCGTATCTTGTCCAGTCGGTGCTTAAACGTGTTACAATGCATCAGTGCTTCATCTCAATTCTATTCACTTCGGATCAAAGGACATAGACCCAGGCATTCCAGGTTTGCCCAGATTCTTGTTCCGTGAACTTCTTCGATCACTCAGTGCTGGTATAAAAAGAAGACTAGAGTATTCTTCGAATATTTGGCAAGGATAAACGGAAGAGGGGACCTTCCACCGCCTTGTTCCAATCTGCGGAGCATTAAGGAATCACTGTCTCTTGGTGAGATCCAGTTATCCATCTATCTACCTCAAGGACAAAGGTTGCAAGGATGGAAAAAGTTGAAGGTGATGGAAGACAGTGTGAGAGGGTAATGATAAAAGGATATTAGATGGGAATAGTAAGTGGAAGGGTTAAAGATGAAGTTTGGAGGCGAAAAAGTGAGGAAGAAAAAAAAGGCTGAAGGCGAAAGTTTGCTGGGGAATCACAACAGTAACAATAGTAATAAGAACAATGGAAGTGAATAAGAATAATAAGTAGAATGGCTACCTATCTGCTGGTTTTGGTAAAAACACTGTCTCAGAAGCCTTCCGGCCGATTTCTGAATTCCACAATAGTTTCAGCTGTTATTGCTTCTGTCTGGTGCCGGTTCCAATTTTTGATAACTAACGGTGAAAGGATTTTTTTCGAAAGCTTCCCTCGTCAACTTTAATGGGTGCCCTCTGGTGACCGTACGACCGCTGAGGTTCAACAGCGGTGGAATCAATACCTGACCACCAGTATACCCCTTCTATTAGGTTGCCTCTACGTCTCCTGTGCTCGAACGAGAACAAATCCAACGCCTCTAGTCTCTGCTCGCAGGCATGGTCGCTGAGGCTACAAAGCCACCTGAGGATTCGTCGTTGGACCTGTTCTAGCAGCTTTATACCTTTTGCCAGGAAGAGCCGCCACGCCTAAGCCCAGTGTTCCAGGTATGGTCGAGCGAACGCCTTGCATAACGGAAGTACAAACTCCAGTTTTCTAGATGCTGTGGCTCTCTGAAACCGGTAAAGCTCCCTAGGGGCTCTCTGAAGGGCCACGCAGCATTGTACTCTGGATCAGAAGTTGCTCGAAACACCTACCCCAAGGTCCATTGTCACTGTCAATTCGGTGATTTCAGTGCTTTTATTGGTCTCTCCAAGATACCTAGTCCGTTGAGGGTCCTTACTATCTACTGGTTGAATGAACTTATTGGCATTTAGGGGTAAGTCCTAGACGGCTGACCAGTGATACACTGTGTCCAGATCCCGCTTCATTGAATCTGTCTCTACCGAGCTAACGAAATTGGCGTCATTCGCAAACGCAATGTGTGGGTTTTCCAGACCTAAGACCAAATCATTTATGAAGGGGATGAAAAACAAAAGTCCAAGGGCTGAGGTATATCTCTCAGCAAACACCCTTCCTGGGAAACTCTATCCTCTACTCTGACTTAGAAATTCCTACCCGATATTTTTCGAAAACAGGCATTTAACATTATCAGCAACAAACGGTGCTTGAATGAGTCAAAGGCCTTCTGGAGGTTGAGGTAGAAGGCCTCTGTCCTGTCCCCCTGGTCTAATTTTCGGATGACTTCATCCATGAAACAGGTGAGGTTTGACAAGCAGGATCTTTGACGAACTAACCCATGCTGGTTTGTCGCAATCAATCTGTGGGCAGTCACATGTCCAGCATTCCTGTCTCGCAAAACACGCTGCATTACTTTCAGTAATATCGCAGTTACACTAAAAGATCTGTAATTGAGACAAGCTTACCTAGCCCCGACTTTATGGATTAGGATGACTGTAGCCTTGGGACGACCTTGCTGTAAGCAACCTTCTTCGAGGGATGTATTGAAAAGCGTAATCAGTGGCTGTGCCAGAGACTGGACGATTGACGGAAGGATACCACCGGACCCCGCCTAGTCCTTACCAAGCCACTTAGAACTTTGAGCACCTCACTTGCTGTGGCAGCTTTCTCTGATATTTGTTGAGCTGTCCTCGTAGTGATCAGTTGAAGGCCTGAGGTCTTGTTGTTTCGCATATATACCTGCTGGAAGTGGTGCCGAAGGGATTCGGCCTTCTCAAGATTTTCGATGGCCGCTCGAACCAGGGAATCTCTTACATTTCCAAAGACCCCTCTTAGGACCACTTTGGGCCTGACGTAACAGCGGTACATCTTCAGGTTTATTTTGGCGTTTTCAGCAAAACACTCCTCGTAATTCCTTCTACATTCTTTTTAAATCTTACCTGACTTAGATCTTTCTGCCAAATACTGGAAGTAAAATCTGTGGCCACCACTGTCTCGGTATCTGTCTCACAAAGATTTCCTCCCCTGTAAAGCCTTCTGTGTTGGGCCCTCCTCCGACGAACCTTCCTAAAAGGAGCTACTCTGTCGGTCAATCAGAGGAAGGTACCCATAATGTGCCTCCGGTGCCGCTCCAGAGTGTCCCACCCTGTTAAGCCTCCCATTCGATATCAGGCCCCAGTTACTTCGTGGGGATGGTCAACAAAAATGAGTGGCAGAGTGAAGAAGAAAAGTTGTTTGGTCCAACATTCTTTCATTACTTGGCCAGCATCCACAAGCAAATTCAACAATATCCTCAACACACACCAGGATTCCCGAGTTCTTACCTGAAGACCCATAGTTCTGGCTGGTCTAAGTAGAAGCATAAGTTAGAATAACCTACTTCACTAGCCAATCTACCAAGTTTACATATCTGGTTGGGCACATGCATCCAACCCTAGCCCCAGTAGTTAGAGATATTGTGTACAATCCATCCGAATATCACCCGTACGATAAGCTGTAGGACACCATATTGAGGAAATTTGCATGTCAGTAGAACATCGGCTTAAGCACTTGGTGTCCGGCATCAAGCTTGGTGATCATGTCACCCAAACAAAGATGCAACTTCTCCGTTTTATGCGAGAACAAGCCTCCACCCTCAAGGTGGTTGATACAAAGTTACACGTGCTTTGGATGTGAGCGCTTCCTACTAACACTCAAGCTATCTTGGTCTTTTTTTGGAAATAAATCAACGCTAGATGTACTAGTGGAAGCTGCTGATTGGCTACAAACACATGCCACACCCCCTGTCTAGCACATAACTAAGGGCCCTGACATGGACCATGTTAGTACTATGGAGAGTGTAACTAAGCTGATGTAGCTACTCTCAGGTTGACACTCTGCACGCGTCGCGATCAAATTCAGAGACTAGTAGAGCTAGCAGCCCGAACCGTTCATGGCAGCTTGGCCCTACGAACCCTGGCCTATATTAATACCACTGCAATCACGGTGATAAAGTAAAAAAAGGGTTCCAAGCCTTGCACATATCAACCTGTGTACCGGGGAAGCACAAAGCCAACGGCTGCAGGCGAAAACCCTGTCGGGTCTTCCCTGTCACAGTGGCCTATTTTTATAACCAGTGGAAGACCGAGGACATCCTTCTCAGTAGACATCAACCCACAGGTAAGCACTGTTCAACCTTACTCCACAGACCGCCTCTATCAGTCAAACATCAAGTTTATTGTAGCTGATAAGATACTTATCAAGACTTACGGTAAGCGTTTAGCCAAACTCAACCTAGGTTTACGCCGTACCCTAAAATGGGTATTTTATGATTGCTGACCTTCCTCAGTCGGCCATTAGCATCCACTTTCTTCGGTATTTCAACCTCATGGTCGATCCGTACGGCGTTCGTTTTATGGATGAGACTACCAACGTCTCAACTAGTAGCACACCGTCCAACAAACCATTGCTCTCTCCAATCCCTGTCACTCCTGTCGCGACAGGCGGCTACCAGAAGGTTATACACGAGTTTCCTGGACTATTCCAACCTAGAAACGTGCTACCATAAGGTCCACCGAGGTACTAAACCATATAATCACGGTCGGTCCGTCGTTTCATCGCTGCGATAGGCGCTTAGCTAAGGCGAGTTTCAGCACACTCTGATTTTAGGTATCGTCAGATCATCTTGAAGTCCGTGGGCTTCTCCACTATATATGATACTAGAAAAGCCTGTTGACGATTGGCGGTCTTATGGCGATTATTGAGCATCAAAGAATAGCACCACGCTCGATCGCTACCCAGTTCTGCATATGCAAGACCTCATGACAAGTTTAAGCGGTTGCACGATTTTCAGTAGCGAAGATCCGTTCACACATGCAACCAAATTTGAGATAAACTTAGTGACATTCTAGTTTTCTGACAGCTATCGAATCCTCGTTTGACTTGGGAATGTGGTTATCAACCACGTCCGTGCGCCATTTGTCTCGTTATCCCAGCGCGCTAAAGCGTAATCAGTACCTGCTAAGGCTTTTTGAGGATTAGTGACGATAAATGACAAATCACATCTCACCGCGTTCCTCAGGTTTAGTTCGTAGTTTATACGTATTTGTATATCTCAGTCCTTCCGATCAACGACTAAGCATTCATGTTGTCGAACGTACTGTTTCCCAGTTCTTCGATTTTTCTTTTTTCATTGAATGTATCAGCTTTGATAGAGACTAGCAGATATTTAGCCTTTAAACCGGGAACAGTTTTCTAGTGCACTTTTCGAAATGTGCACGTAAATGTATTTTTATCAAGCGCTCTCTTAAGTGCAACTGACTTACCTTGCCACATCCTCAATATTTCAGATCTTCTGACCGCAAAACAACAAAACGCACACCGTCTGAAGATTCAGAATGAGGCAGACACAGCATCACGAATTTGTACAAATTTTCATTACACTTTCAATAATAGACGTAATGACTTCCAGTGTTTCAAAAAAACTGAAAAACTAATGGCTTGGATGGAAGGGTTGGATAATGAGTAAACAGTCTAAGAAACGGGTAATTACGACTGAATATCAAAAAGGAGGTACCCATTTCTGGCGTTGTTTTCACAGGTTCGGCGGGGCCCAATGCGTTCCCGATTTGGCGCATGTAGTATGACCCAACAGCTCCAACGACGTGACCCAGTGTTGGCCCAACGTGTCCCAAGGTATCGGGTGTGCGGCTTGGGTACATGCTTCTCTGAGAGTCATCCCAACGACACATTTACGAATAGCATCCGGTGTGTTGACAGCCATCAATGTTGAGATTTTCCTGCGAGCGGGCTGAACAATCGATCACCACAGCGACTCCCACCACACCAGCTCGCTAGCCTAATTTAGACAGCAAAGACACAGCATGCCTGATGACAGTGTATTGGTATGAAAGACGGGCCATTCAGGCGAAAGTAGAATAACCACAAGCAAGCCTTTCCAGTAGGACTGTTGCCTCATATGGCCTAGCTGACTGAATTTAATCACAGTTCAGAACGGTCTTTCAATTTTCACATGGCTAGCTTAATCTCATGCGTAGGTGGAGGCGCGTTGATTGACTGACTCGGTTGGCAAGTCCACTCGATTAGTGGCTTGGCTTCATGTGGGTTATCACAACGCCTTGACAGCCATTATTCCATTTAGTCTTTACAAGTACAATTCTCTACCTTTCGGTTCCAACAATGGCTTAATTTTATCCTAGCCGGTCTTGACGGAGTTGAATCATATCAAGTAGTTGTCCATGATCCACCTAAAGTTATCCGCGATTGCCGTCTGTGTTGTTTGTCAGATAGATTTCTCCAGTCTATTGTTGCAATCAACTCAAGCAAGTGTGTTTGGTGTCTCACAGTTTTCGTTCCTGATCCCAAGTATTATGACCTTCGATGGATGTATCCGCGTCCACTAACGTTCACAAACTTCGTTCTGTTTTGGGTGCACTACAATACTACTCCCGGTTCATCGCAAATTTTTCTCGGGAGACTAGTTGTTTGTTTGACTTTCATTCTGCAGTGTTTTTCATGGTCTTCAGTTCACGAGACAACACCGCGTAATCTGTTACCACTTCCGATGTCGGGTGTTGTTCTTAAACTCTTTTCACCGAAGGTTCATACCACTGTAATTACTGATACATCACCGACATGCATTTGTGCTATTCTTGAACAATGTGTTTGACCTGTGATCTGCATTTCCCGGTGACTCACGAAAGCCGAAATGGGTTGTTCTCAGACGCAAAGGGAAGCGTTGTCTGTCTACTAGGGAGCAAACGGCTGCACAAAACGTTTCGGTCGTAAGTTCGCCATCATTACTGGTCATGAGGAGTTACAACTCGTTTATCAACCCAAACAATCACTAGCAAAACGCTTGAGCATCGCAATGAGTTCTTGAGACCACAGTATTGCTTATGAAAGTGCTGAAATCATCCAGCGTGCAGGTTTCCTATCCATATATGCTCCTTCATCCACGCCGTAGCATACTTCTGATGGCTCGTTGGTACAACCATTTATCGTGGGTAGTGTAGTGACCAGGCCGTTGGCTGGCATTTTGATGTTTGATTTGTGTAAGTGTCGGTTCCCGATGATCCACTGACTGAGGTTCAGGCTCACGGAGTTTTCTGCTCTTTTACATTTTGCGGATCAAACACGAGCAACCTCCTCACGAAGGAACACTGGTCCATCCACACTACAGTAGAGTAGGCTTGATTCAGGGTGCGAATACTTCTCACCTGCTAGCTTGGCTTTGCGTCGAGCATGGAGTAATGAATGAAAGTGACGATTTTCGGACTTGGCTCGCTCGCCAAGAAAGCCTCTCAGTCACTTCAGCTGGACTGTTGTGCTTTTATGACCACATTGTAGTTCCTTCGACGCTTCTACCAGGCATACTCCAGGATTGACAGCGCCGCCGTTTGACAGTTGACAGAATAAAGTCCTTAGTCCGATTGATATGCTTATAGTCTGAGTCAAATTCTGACATTATCAATACCGCCAAGAACTGTCAAATGTACTTATACAAACAACATTCAGAACCCAGAAAATGGCTTCCGTGGCCAGTTTCATGAGATCCATGGCAGAATCTGAATGCAGATTACTATGAGCCTTCTTCGAGTAAGTATTCTGTATTGGTATTTGTTGATACATTTCCCGCTGGCCAGATGTATTTCGGACAACGTTACTCCCAACCGAGTCCACAAGGACTGTCCTCCGGAAGACGTTGATTAGGGAGGTAGTGCATCCAGCACCTGTTACAGAAAATAGTACCCATTTCTCTGCAAATTCCCTTGCTGATTGATTGAAAGGACTTGGTTGTCAATAATTTGCAAACTGCACCCCACCACCTGCAGTCTAAAGGACTCACTGAAAATTTTGTTCGTACTCTTGAGAGTATTGTACGTTCTATTAGACCCCAGCTTTTGTAGAACTAGATCGACCAGTTGATAATTTCTTGACGCAATACCAAAATGCTTGTCATGGCGTAGCAGGGAATGCTGTAGTAACATAACGAGGCGAGCATCAAACTGACCGGGCCAACCAACCATGATCCATAGCCCAAAGAACAAAAGGTAAATATGTCAGAAGCACTCCGCAGCAGACAAAAAATGCATACGGACTTGTAGACAGAATTCAGAGGGACGGCAGGCAACCAGCAAGATAGTCCATACGAGGGGGCTATCAACCGAATCAATCCGACCAACCAACAAATGAATCAACCCAATGGTGCTGGGCACTTGGCCAGAACAGAGTAGAAATACTCACACAGCCGGAGGATCAAAGCTGCTACATCACGATCTCGAAATAGGATTATATAAATGATTGTACATTTTTTACCGACTCGACTTGTCCGGCTGGTAAAATACAGGAACACTTCACCCGTCCCGCTCTTTTTTTACTGTGGTTCCACCGGTAAGAGTTAGGAGCAGTTGTTCACTTCTCATTGTTTGAGAATCAGTTTTGAGCGCGTTCAAGAAGTAAAGTGACAGAGGGCGCCATCGAGCCTTGACTGAGGAAGCTGACCAAAATGGTGAGGTATGAAACTGGACTGCCGAAAGAAATATATGAGTTAAAAGTGTCCCGGTGGACATTGAGAAAGCCCATCTCCTGGAAATCGAAGGTAAAAAAAAAGAAAACAAAGCTAGGCCAGCTCCCAGGCAAAAAGATTTCACAGACTGCGTCTCTGCCATCACACAACACACGCCACAATAAACTACCCACAATCACCCAAAACGTAACTGGTCCCCAACCTGTGTTGGAGTCAAGCTGAATATGTAGCAGTGGTTGGTTTGTGTGGCGCTGCAGGTGGAGTCCCAGTACATTGAAGTGTTTTTATCTGACTTCTTAAGCTAGAACAGTCTCTATTTCACTGAAGCTATATCCGCTGCTACTTCTATCCAATTTTCAAATCACTGCTTCTCTTTTCCTCGTTTTTCCCCTTGACTTTCTTCCTTCAAATTATCTATCACATCCCGGTCGTGTCTGTAAATGCAGTGGGAAACCAGCAAGCCTCCAGTATCGTCCGCGTAAGCAACACCACAGCTGCCCAGAGAAAGAACCAATGGAAGTGAGTATCAAGAACTCACTTCGACTCAGGTGGTTTGTCGTTCTGACAGGTCACACCGCTTAATGGGGTCTGACTTTGGTTGTGCTGCTTCCAGGGGTTTCTTGTTTCGGAGAAGCTGAAATGAATGGTCAGACAATTAGAAATCTACTGCAATGTCGTGACCACCGGAAGGGATGCTGTGTTTCGTTTTCTGTTGTAGCAAGTGAGGATCTTTGGAGCCTCGGGTGTGAGAAAATTGTATGCGAATTTGGCTCAGGCCCCCATATCCTGTGATCTGATCCGATCTGAACTGAGCTGAGCGGCTTGTGCGCGTTGTACGAAATACTACTGTAGGTCGTGTGCCGTATGCGTTTTCTGGGTTCGCGACATTCTGTCAGCGGATAGTGGTTTCTTTAATCCATAATCTATCACAGTTACGCAAACCTGAATAACGAGAAGACCAAGGCTGAGGAAATGTATGTTAACTCCACTACAGAATCGATTGGTATGAATACGTTACATCAAAGTAAATAACCGATCGATCACAGGTCCACCAATCCTAGCTGGATTTTGTTGTATCCGTTCATCGCGATTCTTCTGATGGACCGAAGGCTTTCAGTGTGTGTGGTAGCAAAACTGCATCTAGCTGCTTCCCGTGAAATGCCTACTGTATCACCACAGTAGGGTATGCTGACAAATCAGAGCGAAAATTCAACCAGTAATTCCGGATACTTTGATAAAATTTTGAACAACACAGTTCCTGGACAAGATGAAGAATAGTATAGTTAATGCCATCGGCAGGGCCGACTTACCAGCACAACAAGTACATGTGGAATGTCACGAAAAGTCCAATCCAGAATCACTAGTTAGATGGTCGCCATGGTAACACAAGGGGGTTCATCGAATACCCGTCGTCAGAAAAACATATAGGAGAAAAAGCAGCAATTCATAAGTTTATATCAATTGGTTAGCTCATACTGGTCTGTATCTTAAATTCAGGGATGTTGGAACAACAAGGAAGTCCGTGAACGTACCACATGCCAACCATTAAGCCCGCTTTTGTTTTGATCCACGAAGTAGGGAAATGATGAGGAGAAATGCAAGTCGAATCTGAAAGCCCCAGCAATTAGCACGCTCCGCTAACAGCGAACACTGATTTTAATTAATCGTTCACCAGCGGGCAACAGGGGTTGTTGTTTCTTGCCTGATTTTATGTGTCCAGGACTAGAGATGTGAGTAGCGAACGGACAACAAGTGACCAAAAAAAATAGCACAGGTCTTTTAAAATCGACACATCATTTCAGTTTATACGTGCCATTTGTTCTTTGCAATCAGTATGGCGACGGACTTGTGAAGCTCGGACTGAAATTAACCATCTCCTTCTGTCTAATGCACTTCTTTCATGATTTGATCAGTCAGCGTTTGTCTGATTTAGAATTAGCTAGGTGAGCTAAAGGTGATCGTTCCTTTTATCCTCTCGAAACACAGATGAAGACAACCGAGAAACCGGTCGTGTGCCTCCGGGAAATTTTTTCCCCTCATCCAGACACAACGTCGTACTGCTCATATCGAAAATCCATACTTGGGACCATGTGTCGTCGTTCTGAAAGTTAGTCATGTTAGCTGACGAATTAGATTTGGAAGAATCACCGAGTGATTCTAAAAATGGACTCTCCGTCCATGCTAGCTCCATTCGATTCGAATGAGATTACAGCTGGAGTGCTCAAATACAAGGATGGATGGGCGGGAGAGTGCCAGGTACACAGACCTGATGAGCGGCAACAACGGTGAAATCAGCCGTGTGCTTCGGGGGGAATTTCGTCCTCTGGTCCAGATACAGTATCGTACTATCCATATTGATAAAGACGCTTGAAATCGAAAGTCTACCAAGTGACAGCGTAACAACGTATCCTACGATCCACTTTAGCGGATTGACCATTGCCAAAGGAAAGCAATGTTAAATTAGTTCCAGGAAAACCGATCCTTTGTAATTATATTTCAACGTTATTGAGTCGAAGAAGTGTGGAAGAGCTTGTGATAAGTTTGAAAGAGCGGGCGACCAATTCTTCCCGTTCGACTTACCTTTAGACAGACGCTGAACATCGACAACTATTTACTTGTGCTACTAAGACGCAGCAGCAAATGATGCTTAGCAGCCTGAGACGTTCGTAAAGACACCAGCCCATTATGGTGCCTGTCATATGTCTTTTCTGATATCATATGATATCAGAACAAACATGGTTCAATGCTGTTTCTGAGTTATACGAGTACGTGCAAAAACCCAGTGCTGCCTTCTGACACCTGATCTCACCTCTCAGTCGCTTACCCGCTCAGCTAGACCTGAAACACATTTTCTTGGATTCCTTACAAAAGAAATATCTCAAGGACTCGGAACATTGTTTGACCTACCTCATGGGAAATAATGAATACAGGTTACTGGAGAGCGAAGTATATCATTCCGGCAAACTTGTCAACTAATTTTTGCGCATTCGTTGTTTGGTGCAAAACGTATTTCCCAAACGAACTAAAAATATCACAAACTATAATTCCTTTTTATGGAGTTTATATCTCGATTTCCCAGCCGCAACCACCTGAGCAAATGCGTAAGAAGACTGATCGACGAAGGGTATGTTATTCATACCAAAGACCGAAGTAGATTTTGCTTGGGTATAGAAAGCCAAAACGGTAACCGGAACAAAGTCCTCTCCGAAACGGTTAACGCTCTTTAGAATAACATTCTGAGCGGTCAAGTTCGTCTCCCCGGCTATGGCTGACTACTGATCTTGGTCTTTTCTGTTTTTAAATTGCGTCGCTTAGAATTGATGTTGAAAACGCAGTAAATATGTACGCAGCGGTCAATCTTCCCCCTTACCTAAAGTCTTCCAGTTAAATTGAATTTTTACCAGCTGAAGCAAATAATATAAATGATCAAGTAGGCCATGTCTTTTCTCGGGTAGATCGGTATGGTTTCTTGCGGAAACTAAATAAAAGATAATTGTAGACAACTGACTAGTTCCTTTCACTTCAGTCCCCGTGGAGTCTTTATCTAGTATCAACTACCCCTACTACACTATCCTTATCATCGGGGAGACTGACCGTGAGGTGCGTGTGACTAAAGGCTGTGATCCGAAAAGTTGTTGTAGAGAAAGGGGATTAGAGGTCTAACATTAACCCTCCCTGATTATAGCCAAACACTGAAGAAGAGTCGTCTCTTCCAATTGTCAAATCACCGGGGGATACAAGGAGCTCACCAGGACAAGAATCTGAACATTCAGGCATCCCGCCGGGAAGTCCTGGAACCGAACTGAATTGAACTGTACCACAGCCATGAGATAAGGTCTCACTAAACAACTCTGTGCACAATGATGTATCGTAGTTTGGGACATGATAGTGTCTACTTCTTCTTCTAGCTGGGGCACAAGACTAATCGGGGACCTACTTTCACAACGAGACCAGTTTTTTTATTTCGTGCCCATGAGTGCAGTGGGGGGGTATATACTCCATAGTCACGAAGACCCACGGCACTACTAGAGGTAACTGGCAACCAGACCCTGGGACTTTGAGTACGCGTGCTTGAGTAAACGATCCACAAGACAATGGATTATTGTCCACCACCAAAGTTATCGTCTCCATTTGGGATCCGAACCCCGGACCTCCTAGCTAGCAATCCAGAGCTGTAAACCACTCGACCATCACAGGTCACACTAACCAAGCACAAGATTCGAGGGAATAGATTCACGAATCAGTTTCACATGCGTATCAAGCCCTTAATGGGCTGGAAACAACTCAACTCTGTTACCACACGTAAGATGTAATTTAAGATGTCTGAAGTGCCCGGAGCCTGCATGAAAGTGGTACTGTTTTAGGGTGGTCTTGTAGAATAGCGTTCGTCACCTCGGAGGTGAGCAGTTCGAACCCCGACACAGCCGGTTTATTTTGGTGGTATGCAGTAACAGGTTGTCCTCGGCTCGTTACCATGCCTTACGGAATGAAAGTTATATGATTTTCCGAGCCACAGGGTTACGTCATGCGGCTTACTCTAAAGGCACATTACGCCGTTGAGGTCATGGTTATATCCCTTCTATCGCATTCATGATCTAGCATAGGGTAAGGGTGATCCCTCTGTGAGCTGTCTCTTACAACTGAACTATGCCAGAACACTTTGTACAGACAAACATAATAATCTAGTTATCCTACTTTTGCGATGCAGCCGGTTTCCAGCTGTCTGGGCAAAAGCCCAAGGGAAAGCAGCAGGATTCACGCCATACGCTGATTCACTCGGATTCTATTTTTGGAAGTCGTTATTTGCCTACTATGTAGTACTTCAGTAGCAATTATCACATCTAGATTTTCGAGTGAACTAAGCATTTCCGAGCACGTACTTTTATTATTGTGCTGTTTTGTCTTATTGTAACGATCTACAATATTTGTGAGTTACGCATTACTTTCGTTCCTAAGTCAACTGTCCAAGGATTTTGAAGCAACCTTCGAGAAGTTAATGAAAACGAAGTCTGTTAACGTCTGAATACCATGTGATGGACCGGTAGCTCTTCGCAATTTTTATCCACAGATCGCAACAAAATATCAATGCACAGGAAAACGCACAAACAGTCGTGGTTGAGTGAAAGATAAAAGGACTCACGTCGAATGACAAATCTCTGGTGAATATGTCCCCCTGCACTGCTTCTTCTGTTGGGTGACAGAATTATGAGTTAGCTCAACCGTAGTGAAATATAGTGCACGAAATGCTATTGAACTCACCCTGTTTTTCTGCAATTACTCTCATACCAAATCACTTAGAAAGGTCGAATTTGGTATGATAATGTGTCAGCTCAGGACTACGTCATATAAGCGCAAATAGTTGAAGCGTGAAAAGTAAATCAATTTACTCTCGGAAAGGAGCTCGAGAGGATGCGAAATGCTATTGAACAGGCCCCTCAAAGGATGATAAAAACAGCGAACTGGCTTACAAAAGCAACGGCCTTGGTCGGTAGTGACTTGGTTTTAATACTCAAGGATAGGTTTTTTATTAATTTTCATGTCACACGTGATCTGTGAACAAAGTCTCCTCCAACTATGCGTTCTGATTAGAAGCAGAAGCCTCTCTTTTTGTCAGACCTAGGGATGGAGCCAGTTCCAAGGCAGCTTGATCTGGAACAAAGAAAAATACTCTTACTCGGGGACTCAGGGCTAGGATTAAGACAAATTTCGAAGAAAGTTCCCTAATCGACAGTAGTTTTTTGTCACTTTTTGAGGAATCCGACACATTAAATGGCTGAGAGAAAACGTAGAGTTCGAAGAAAAATATCCCAGCAGGTCACGAGGGGACTCGCGAGTGGAGCTTCGAACCAGCTTAAGAAAGCATCGGAGCTACAAAGGTCTTTGTAGCTTATTGCGAGCGCTCGGCGTGCACAGCAACTCCTACAGTCTGCACCACATTTGAATCACAGAAAGGTGAGATTAGAACCTTGGATGACTGACCATCATTTTTGAAATCGCGGGGAATGGGACGCAAGTCACATAATTTGGGATACTGAATGAAATGACGTGATATTTAGCGATGAAAAAAGTTTGATTTAGATGAAGTCATGTACCACTAGCTTCATTTCAGGTAGAGCAAGCTGAAACTCAGTCGTCCGGCCTTTGGAGATGGCTCCGTGATGGTCTGGGGTTCAGTTTTTGAAGACAGAAAATCTTAATTAGTAGTTCTAGAGGGGAAGCTTGCGACTGACTCGCACAGCAGAACGCTGAATGCATTTCTTCTTCAATGGTTCTGAAAAACCGATTGTTGTGTTTGGCTCGTACAGTTATGTGCACACACGTACATAGTTGACATTTATCGTGCTTCGTCTCGGACAGCACCGACCAATTAGGTCGTATTACGTGTTGCACGACGTTTGTACGACTAGATCCTGTTGTACAGTTGTCTTAAGCTTCCGATTACATAGGTCGCTGACTCACGTTTTTGCATACTTGTTTGCGTTCCCACTTGCTCGCTTGTACTGGTGCATACCGTTCGTTCCTGCGGAATATACGTTTATCCATACAAGTGCGCCTTTCTTCTGCCCTCGGAATTCGGGGCACAAAACTGACTAAGGCCCATTATCTTTCATCATGACACTGCGGCCACACATACGGCCAACCTCATCAGAATGTGGCTTTTGCACTGGACTATTAAGTCCGTGGACTGGCCTATTCACAGTCCAGACTTGAATCCGACTGGAAATATCTGGGGTTTTTAGTGAGGCGAGTTTATGGTGATGGAAAAGTCTTCAGCAGTTTGGACAAGTTGAAGACAGTCATCCTCGATGAATGGGACAGCGTAAAACTTGAGTTCATTCGGAATTAAATTGGAAGTAACCATGCATGTTGCATTTCAGTCATTGTTGATATGTGTCAGTGTGCTTCGCTACCAGCTAGTTGTTTCTGCCATTTGTCTAGGGATGGGTTCAATAGCGTTTCGCACCCTCTCGGACTCGTTTCAGAGAATAAATCGATTTATTTTTCATGCTTCAACTTTTTGTGCGTATATGATATAGTCCTGAGTTGACACATTATCATACCAAATTCGACCTTTCTAAGTGATTTAGTTTGAAAGTAACTGCAGAAAAACAGGGTGGTTTTAACAACATATTGTGCAGCATAACATTAAAGAATGACCTTTTGGTTGTAAACTGATCTTGAGAAAGGTTACCCTCGGTAACCGAAAAGACAACTATCTACTATCTTTTTCGAAAACGATGGGTTAACGGAAAATAAACTGTTGCCAGTAAAGCAAGATAGTATTCATCAGGTGAACAGCAGTCAAAAGTCGTTTTCACACCAGTCATAATAGTTAAAAGACGAACCTCATATCAGGTGATTCATCCATGAGATAATTCTGTGAAAAATGCGAGTGGATTTCCCATTTCATGAGATTCAGGCTCCTCGCACCAACAATACATCCTGTGAAAATTCTGTAAGAGCGGCATTTATCGCATTCCGGGAGATTTCAAAATGACTTTCTCCTCCTGATACATACTCTCTGGTTTCTACGCGGATGGGCAGCTTGTGAAATATTACATTAGTTTGCAACTAAATTACGTTCGGTCCGGAAAGCAGCTGGAGAGAATGAAATAAGAAACCAGCACTTTTGTTTTATTCCTTTTGTTTTCCTATACCTGTCATCTTCACTATTTTTTGGTGCTCATATTATAACTACTGCCTTATCGACGGAAAAATGAGTTTTCTTGTGTTATTGTCTGAAGTTATCGATCACGCAAATTAGTTGACGGAAAATTCCGAAGAACGAAGAGATAGCTTGTCTCGCAGGATCAGGAGACTAAACCAAGGTGGTGGACCACTACCTTGTGGCCTGGTTTTGTGAAGTGTTCAGAAGTAGGCAACACTGGATTGGTGAGTCATAGGGTTAGTCACATTTTTGTTTTGAATAGTATGCAATTGTTTGCCCACGTTTCTGCTCGTGTTTTACTGGGGAAATTATGTATGCAAACCCCATCTGACTTATCTGATTGGTCAGGATGGTCTTTTCCTGTTTCATTGTACCGAAATGGGAATCGAGGTGTCATTCGTTGAAGTATTTTGTTGACGGGACCAACTGCCAATGTGACTCGGTGATCGCAGGCTTAAATGTTCAGCTACGTTTCCCGTGATCGAACACACACTGATCTAAGTGCCCTGGTCGATGTTTCTACATTTCTAAACAATCCAAGCCGGTTTCGCCCAGGGTTCATTGTTCTCAAGTCCCAACCAATCGTGTTACCGTGACCGATTGTCTATCCCGTGTGTTCACTGAAAAATTGGTGTACACACACAACCACACACCACAAACACCAGTGCCATCCAATGTAATCCATTAACTTCTGATTGGTTATTTTTGTCACACTGGCCTTGTCAAACCGTGAATGTATTTGCCAACATGCACACTTCGCTGAATACCACCTGACTTCCACGTCCTCTTGATCGCATCTTTCGTGGTCTGAGCGTAGAATTTTCCATTACTGCATTTGATGATTTCTCAGAGCATTGCCAGTTCTCATTCCCAGTACAATTTAGCCGCAGTGCACCAGTCTGTGAGCTCCGTTATTCAAAATAACAGTGACTTCATTATGCTTGATACATATATATCTTGCATGACAGAGAATCTCATTTTGGTTTTTCACACGGTAGCGCATAAACGTTATAATTGAAGTGTCAATAATGCAAATGCATTTTGATCACAAACCTGAATTTATCTCATTATTAACAACTAATCATGAAAAAGCACAACAAACGACCACCTCTAGGTTCAACGGCAAACAAAATAGATAGATTAGAAGAATCTTCCTTCAAAGAAAAAGTGATTCATTCAAACCCGGTAACGTTTTTTTTGTTCGCTCGTTATTTTCCCTCCGAACATTTACATTCCATTCTTCGTACTCGAGAATCGCGTTTCACCGTACCGGAAATAAGAATCGTGGCTTCTTCCGCTTGACAATCATGATGTTTTTATATCGTGTGTTCGGTGAAAATGAGCAGTTTTCGTACACCATTTGGGATGCATTTTGCTCAAAGTTCACCGGAAAAATCGGTTTGATATGACTTGATTTTAATCCGCGTTAAATTGGTTCCTGCGCTCTGAATCGAGATTCAAAATCCAGCAATAGTGGATACTAATCAATCACTAACAATTTAGCCAAAACTCTGTGTAACTGATGTCACCTCCGCACAGTGAGTTGTTGCGATTCAGAATCTGGGGCTTAAACAGAATCATGGGCACGCTTCCTGGCTCCACCTTGATAGGAAGTTTCTCTCTCACTCTGAATCTCGGACCTCTTCAAGGAGACACATGTGTGGGGTGGGGTGGGGTGGGGGCGATAATCACTTACCTTCCATGCTAGCAAGTACTGGATTCACACGAAGTTAAACAGTTAGAACAGCATAAACCAAGTCGTTGGGGGCCAGTCAGCCGTGGTCAGTCGGTTGTGACGACGGGCTTCTGGCCCATCTGTATCGGGTTCGTACCCTTCTTCCACTGCCGGTCATTGTCCATTCGGTAGCCTCTTACTAACCGCCATCTCTTTTCATGAAATGTTGTACAATTTTTACATAATAAAAGGAGGTAAATAAAAAGATATGATAATTATGCTGCCGATGCTGATTCACAATGACAATGGAACAGTTATCTTTTCCCTACGAAATTTACAAGATCACTACTCCATTTCGAATAGTCAACGTGATTAGCATCAGTCTGTTTTAGACGGTATCCTTTTTGGATGCAATGGCAAGCAAGTTCGAAATTTGGCGGTCAGTTAGTTTGGATGCCCGACAACGTACACCTAATTTGGGTAATTGTACAATTCACGATAACTACCAAAGACACGGTCCGCGATAACTGGTAGCGATCATAGAAGTACTTACTGAAAAATAAATGCGTGCTGAGGCTGTACAAAAATATGATGGGATTAAGAAGTGTCTATGTTTGTCATGAATGACGGGGACAGTCACACGTGGAGGTACCTAACTTCAAGATGTTAACATTTCTAAACAGTATGTCAAACGAGAAAACCGGGCCCAAAAGAGACTGACAATACACGACAATAATTTTTCATACGAACCCAAAATTTGATGCTCACATGTATATGCGTTTACGCTACATATATGCATATTTGTCTAATCCAAGTAATATATATATATATATATATATGCAAATATATATGTAATGAATATAATAAATATTTATATATAAATGTATTTACTATATGAATATATATATATATATATATATATATATATATATATATATATATATATATATATATATATATACTCGGACACGGCCCTTGACGCCTTTACGCCCTTGACGATTTTATACTTCAAAGTGCAAGTGTACCTCGTGTACTTTTTCGTCAACAACTTCAACATTTATCCAGCATGTCCCGTAGACCCCATCAAGATGAGGAGAGCAATCAAACCCAAATAAATGGACCACACTTTGCGCCGTACTGTTGGGAAACGAGAAAATAAATAGTCTCTAACAAGCATGATATCTTTATTATAGGTAACGTACGGCAACCTTACCTTCCTGGAACATAACGATTTACCTCCAAAAATCGCAGCAAATCCTATCGCTGTCGAGTTTACTGACTGCTCTGGACAGTGGATAATCCCAGGGTGATACAATACCCAAGGTGACCCCATCAATTGGCCTGTGGAACGGGCAACGAACCAAAAGTTCCAACGATTACCGGGAGACCATAAAAGGTTGTCAGCTGGTGCCTGAAAGTTTCTATATTGTAACGAAAGGAAGGTAGATATTAAAAAAGTGTTCTGTAGAACCTCCTCATCAGAGTTCCAAGCATTCATCTACAATCCCGGGCAGCACAATATAATCAGGGGTACTATTAATATGTCATGTACGTTTATATGATGAAAATGGGGAAAAGTACATGTAAATATATAAATGAATAACGTGATATACACGCAATATAATATAAAGAGAATATAGCAATATGGTAATTATTACGATATGCAACAAAAGATGATAAATGTATATATTTAAAAATATATATTTACTGGAAAACTGACAATTCTGAAGCCTAGTATATAGCAGTAGGAATAATGAAATATATAATATTGTGTATACAATACCATGGAAATAAAAGTGTAATATAATAACCGCTGCAGTCTATTCAGTCTGTAGTGCTACCTACGATGAAAATGGCCAAGCCAACAATCCCCCTTTGCGTCAAACGACAATCAGACAACTTGAACCTATGTACACCAGAAAATATTGATTTAAGTAGGATTTTACACAAGCGAACTCTATCATCGTCAGATCCCCTCCGTCATTCTCCCCTTAGAACAAAAGTACCTTGGAGACCATTCGATCTAAATGAGGGCACACCGTGAGCCCGCCACCTTTGGTCCAACGAATTTCAAGTAACATCGGTGTAGTGATTCGACTGTCTCCACACGCGGTCCAGTGCGCTATAGCTTCATTTGCAGTATTCAGCCAATCGGGTAAAGCCGGACCGTAACTGCTAGATCGTCTAGATACAGAGAACTCGCCTTGTGATTGATCAGGACGTTATCTGCCAAAGAATACATGCCCATTTTGTATTTAAACGAGTGAGCACCAACGAAATGCAACAGGATGCATTCTTACTGTTCTCCTTGATGAATCTTATTCGTTGTGTGAACGACAATAAGTGTGAAATGTGTAACCAAATGGCGGGAAAAGAGAGGTGTGAAAAACGAAGGCGTGAAAAAAGAGGTGTGGGGCTGGGGAGAATCTGTACATTGGGACCATAAGAAAATCACTTGTTACGGCCACGGCAACAACAACAGTTGCACGAGGTTACGCTGATTACACAATTCCAGCTTCATTGTCGAATCACTATGGCTTCTGACGTCATCAGCACTTGGGCCACCACTTGGACCCTTTCTGGCGAATATGTTCTTAGCAAAACTCGAAGGTGGACCACTACGCAGCACCATCGACAGTCTATATATGTGTACCAGACATATAGAAGATTACTTTCATAATTTGCGACTCAACAAAAGACATTGTCGAACTACTGCAGACATTCAACAACGCCCACGCAATGGCCACATTTACAATGGAGATAGGGACGGACAATTTCCCCGCTATTCTTGATGTAGGATTACGTAGAGTGGAGGACGGACATATAGAAAGGATGGTATATCGGAAGTGTACATGGTTGGGGCAATACACACATTTCCTAAATTTTGTCCCCCCGCGATACAAAAGAAACCTAGTGAGCTGTCTGACCTGCAGAACAAGAAACATCTGCAGTCCTGACACGGTTACTCAAGAACTCGAACACATACGTAACACATTATTAAAAAACGGCCATTCAGAACCGTTTATTCGTCAACATATGGGAGAGAGGAGACACAAAATGAAAGTGCAAATGGCCAAGAAAAATGATATTTTTCCAACTTTCCCGTTCAAAGGTGACAAAACCTTATAAATACTAGAGCTACGCATATCTAAGACCCTCGGGAAGTCCATCCCCGCTGTGCATGCCCGAATCTTAACAAATACGAAGCCTTTCATTGTTCAACAATTCAAGGACAGGTTGCCTCATCAGTCTCAATCTTTTGTTCTGTATCATTTTACGTGCTCTTGTAGTGCACAGTATATTAAACACATGATGAGACGCCTGTCGAACAGGACACCAGAACACTTCCCGGTTTCTTTAAGCAAGGGAACAGTTCAGACTATCAATAGCGCAATCCTACAACATCTTGTGGATAGCGGACATCAAATCGACACAGTGACGGCTTTCACACTAGTCCTGACAATTCCCAGAGTTCACGCAGGCGGCTGCTGATGACTTCAGAAGCCATAGTGATTCGACAATGAAGCTGGAATTGTGTAATCAGCGTAACCTCGTGCAACTGTTGTTGTTGCCGTGGCCGTAACAAGTGATTTTCTTATGGTCCCAATGTACAGATTCTCCCCAGCCCCACACCTCTTTTTTCACGCCTTCGTTTTTCACACCTCTCTTTTCCCGCCATTTGGTTACACATTTCACACTTATTGTCGTTCACACAACTTACTATTCTTGTCTGGTCCTGTCGTTCTTCTAGTGTGCGTAGTCCGAGTCCAGGTTATTTCAATACGTACGATTGGCCGATTAGATAAGATTCCTACAATCGGTCAACTAAGGGGACCGTGTGGCGACGTGACTATCCACCCGCGCTGCCGATGGAGCAGAACCACGCGCACTGTGCTTAGATATCTCCTAGTCAATCCTTCTTAGTGGTCCAATGTTCCTCGACGGGGTACGTATGAATCACCTGAAAGAGAGGAGAAACGCTGTTTTAAAATATTGTTCATTGCATGTTACTTCAAAACATATGAACATGTATATAGCTTACTTCATACGGACAAGCAGCGAACACATACGAAAGTTTCTTCATTTCGATAGTAGACCCTCGGGTAGTGCTTTCAGAGACCACATGTTGAGTCCTGTACCCAAAAGTTATCTCCGTCTACGTCCACAGCTTCATTCGACAAACGATTCATAAGGTCGTGACGTATTGGTGATTCTCCAAGAACCGTACGTCTCCTTCTGTTATTAATCCTCTGCTGAGCCGACGATATAGCGTTGAATCCTCCAAACTGTAAAAGTTGCAATGGGTTTCCTACTGCTTTGGATTCTGAGTCGTCCGTGTTCTTAAATTCAATGGTCACCTTACGTTTTGTATTCGAAGTCTTCGCCGTGGTTTTCGATGTGCTCGGGCTTGAATCAACAGATAGCCCCACACGTGAAACGCTGTTTATTCCTGAATCCATTCCCAAATACCGAGAATGCAGCACTGTCACTGCTTAGATCTATCGTAGTGTTAGTGTTTCTGTCGAAACACCTAATTTTTACTTGTGTACCCGAACTGATGAAGGACGCTAAATTCGTTAGCTACGAAAAGAAATGTGTAGACTTTTGGCACCCTAGGTTAACTAATGCAGCACCCACGTCTTTTGCAATATCCTCACCTAATGACACCCTCTTATCTAGACTTAATTTAGGCGTTTCTTCCATAGCAACTCTAGGCTTCATTGCAGGCAACACATTTTCTAACAGACCGTCGTCTTCAATGGCCCATCGACCCTATGGAAGCCTAGTCATATCTTATTTTATTGCACGAGCCTTGGTAAGGAAATGACTGTACGGTAGCAGACATTAGCTATGAAAACTGTATGTCCAAACGGGGTTTGCGGCCTTGGTTACCCTTGCTGGACATTATCTACCACAATTAACAATCCAGTAGCCGTCCCTTAGGGTCACCGTCTCAACTAAATGTGCACCAGTTTGCTCTTTCACAGCTGAACTTGCGTGAACACTTAATCGACCGGGAAATCCAACATAATCCTCCTTCCCCGATTTCGCCTTGAACGAACCCAGTAAAAGTTTATCGAAATTTCGATGCCTGCTTTCCTCTAAATCGTCAGTGCTCTTTACGATGAGCATAAACATATCCAACAATGGGACGTTGCGGATAAGCCTAATTTCAAATGCCTATTTTCAACCTCCACCGGATTAATTGTAAATGTACGCAGATTAGGGGCTCATCTAACACCCTTAAAGCCCACATCATCTCGTACTGCAACCATGTTCGTTCCAGATACCCCACGGCTGCTGTACACCGACGGTCCTTTGAACCTGTGGAATTCTTCCTTTGTGGAAGCGAATACCAGACTACGCATCCATCGATACATCCGACGTTTGTCATTTAAAGACAAACCACTACGCTAAAAACAATACTGTTTCATGTTTCACAGAACATGGAAGCGACAAAAAACTATACTCAAATTCGGGTAGCACTCCCGAAAAGCATTGTATTGAGCCAGACTCCTGTCTACTATGACGGTCTTTGCATTGACAAAACCGAGTAAGTGGTTCCTCATTTCCCTTATAGCACACAGATAGCTAGCACCACTCCCATTTGGAAGAAAGGCGTAAAAGAATGACCTACCTTAACCAATTTCGTCAATTAGCATTGCGTCCCACAATACATTATCCCTATAGTTAAGCTGACGGGTCGCATCAGCCAACACAACTTCATTAAATTTACTTATCAAGATTGTTGCTGGTTGTGGAATGTAGAACGCAAAATGAGGAACTCTGTCTTGAGAAATTACTCTCAAAATCCCCTTTCCTTTCACTAATTCCTTCACCCTTAGAACATCGGAATGACGATTTTCCCCATTCGCTTTCGAGAAGTACACTTTTCCCAAGGTGAACGATCCTTTAAACTTTGTCCGAGAATAGGAGCGAAGTTCCTGGGAGTTGTGCAAAGTTTCCATAACCTCGCCAAGGTGTGACTCCCGATCGGGATTCAAGCGCTTGTTCTTAAAATATAGTTGATCATTAGGCAAGTGATTATGTCGCAGACATCGATATGTAACTTTGTACTGTGTTCTCTCAGCTCGCACCATGATAAAAGCCGGACAGCGAATGTTTTCATATCTAGAATGCTTCATTACAAAAACTCGGGAAAATAACAACCTGACTGCAGGCATCTGTGAACGACTATTGTGCACACAGCAAAATTTCACACGATAATATAGAAACGATTTTGGCAATGCACCGGGATAAATTCTCAGTCAGTCCTTGGCGCTTACACTTTAATAAATGTAAAAAGATGTCAGAATCTTTCGTTGAAAATGTCAAAATCTTCCTCAAAACTTATAAAAGATGCATGAGTATCACGAACAAAACGAGAAGTTTCCGAACCATCAACCATCACATCGGTAACAATAGCACGGCGAGCGGAAACAGTCATTGCAATGAACAAGGTGGATCTCGGACAACGCACTTGTATATCATTGCTCTATATATCCGTTTCAACGAACTAAAACAAGAATGGCATCGCACTACAGTGAGTCAATCCAACTTTTTTCAGGTAACAAACCACCAGTTAAACCCGCTTCCGTCAATATGCACCTGTAAATGCAGTATGAAAACATTTATCGTTGCATCCTACGCGACCATCACCCAAAAACTGTAATGCAATGGGAAGAAAAGGCAACTCTATTTATCCTGGTGCACAACTGTAGACTTGAAAGCATTTGAAAAAGGACGAGGAGTCTAAAGTTAATGGTAATATCATGGTGATTATTTGATAATGAGTTTCCCTCTTCATGTCGTCGTTGATGTCGTCCATGTAGAGGATAAACACTGCGAATTCACGCGGTGATCCTGCGACTGGATCGGCTGGTAGGGCGAATGTTGGATTCGGCATAAGCAGTCTCGTGCGCAGTGGGATGACCCCGTCCGCAGACATACTGCGGACCACCGATCCATATCCCACATCTATGGACACATGCATATGTACGCGCATACAGGGCTGACGCCAGGCGTGCTCCATCAACGACTGCTCTGACCAATCATATATTTTCACGTGTCTTACGACCTTGCACGATCGGATCCATTTGCGCGATTGACTTACGTTTCCACAGCCGTGTGACCGATTCGCGTACCTACCAGAGTGCGCCTCTGCGGTCGCACTTGCACTCACGTCTGCCGTACGCTTCGGCTAAGTACACGTTCGTCCGTACAGACATGCTTACGTTTTTTCTTATTGATTACTTGATGCAACAGTGACAACCCAGTGAGTGGGTGGTCGGAGTCATGTATGCTGTCATGTATATTTTCCACATTTTCATGCACATTCAGTCAGTTATTTTACCTACGCTTGTTGCGCCCATGTATCCTCGCACCCGTCCTGAATCTTACCATTGAATTACTGTGAGCACCATATCAGCAATGCTGAGGTTAGGCATAGGAATTTGGATACCAGGTTAAGGTGGCTGGGATATGTATTGCACATGCCCACCGACAGACTTCCTCAACGCATGTCGTTCTCCGAGGCTAGTGGTGACTGGAAGCTAGGTGGAGCTGGTCTTTTTGTGACGTGTAAAAACGTTGAACAATGGACTTTGCCAAGCAAGACGTGTGAGACTTCCGGGCTGGGGTGCACGCGACCTGTCCTCCAGATGGTTAAAGACATTAGGTGATATGGTTAGGTGTCGTGGCCATTGGTGTAGTTGCATTCGGGCTCTTTATTTGTCTTCGTGATTTCGGTCTTTCATTTTGTTTTTGACTCTTTTCACTTCAAGCTTCTATTCATTCTGCCCTCAAATGGATGATGCTGCTAGGTAGCAACCGAAGTCAGAATACAGAGGTGCAAGGTTGGTGGTAGAAAGAACTAAACTGAACTAACTTACTGTCCATTGCATTCACGGACTGACTGATATATGCACACGTTACGTAGATCATCCAACCAACTCATGATTGGTTATTTCTGTCATCCTTGTCTTGTTCATGAATGGATTGAAGAATTGACGCGTATGGGTTGTGGGTTGCTACCTTGATTCCGCGACTCATTGCTTCAGAGCCATGACCTAAGAGTAGTGCTGCTCCCCGATCACTGGAGTTCGGCGTCTGCACTCAGAGTACAATTGCTTCGCGGAACAGATACACATGAAAGGTTAACAGAACTGTTCAGACTACACTCCTGGAAAATACCAATCGATTAACGGGTGTATAGTCAGTGCGTGCTTGAATGCAGCAAATAGAAGAATTCATGAACAATTAGTGTTTCCTTTGCGTGATTTTGACGAACTTGCTTATGACCAACTCACGGTGATGAAGTTTGGTTACATGAAGATGAACACAAACCCCATGCCAGGGACGGCCAGACCAGGAACTCACAGGTTACGATACCACAATTGAATGCGATGGATTTTATTGATGACCAAACGACTCTCATTCCGCTCAGAAGTAGTTAAACGGTTCATGTTAGCAACCACTGAGTTCAAAGCAGAGAAAGAATGGTGTGACATGTAACAAACAGCTTGTTCGCTTTTTTGATGTGACAAAATGAACGTCGAGATCTAAGGCAGTTTATTCCACACAAAAAAAATGATTACTACCAAGATTTCACGCTTTCTTATGGGAAAATATATGCATGAATGCCTCAAAGAATGGTCTTATCTTTAACTTCCGGCCAACATTCCACAGTGGGTTTGGTTCGGTTTAGATACATGGAATCAGTGAATCTTCAAGAGTCCAAGATGTCGTTTCTAGGATGTTTTCCAAATGCATTTTGCGTAACGGAACACAATATTGCTGTCCTAATAATTCATTAAGCCGGAACCAGTAAGTTAAACAAAATAGTGAGTTCATTACCTCTGTACACTCTCGACAAGATGGAGAAGAACAAGTGCGAGCACTCGGTGGCCACACTCGTTTCCGAACGTAATTGATAAGGGGCAGAGAAGAAAAAAACAAACCCATGCGCAGAAGAGCACCCTCATTAGAAGATAACAAAGATGAATTTCACTCGTCACCTTCCGATTTCGCGTGAATACGGCTGGGCAGGACACCTCGGGACGTGCCGGAGCATTGTGGTGCTACTTGAATAACCGTTTTTGATGGTGTGCATGGTAAATTATGTTTTGTCTGAGTCATTCTTTTGTTACGAAGGCTCAACTCGAACATGTACAAACCACATTTCTCTACATTATCCATTATTCCGGGCGGGATACTTTGAGCGGTTCGATGAAGTCCGAATGCGGAATTCCATAAATTATTGTGCCGTCCTTGAGCATCGGTAGAATATGCTATGAATGGATTAAACGAAGTGGTCAGGGAAAAAGGGCCAAATGTCTGTGCGATGTATGGACTAGCCAAATGACCTTGTTCGTATTTGTCAGTGACCTCAGATTTCTCTACCGGATGAGGCATTGAGTTGGCGGGGGTAAACATATCTGCTGAACTTTCGCTGTCTGTGTTGAAACTGATCAAAGTACCCGTCTGATGCAGTGGACCGGGAAGAATGGAAGCGTTTTTCACTTTTCCTCTGTCTTGTATACCGCTCGTAATATCTGCATAAATGGATTGAAATAACTCCCCAAATACATCTGTCTGAGTGGTACCGAGAATTGTCGTTTGGTTTATTGGTTCAAAACAACCACCGAGAGTAGATTTTTGAACTGACTTTTCGCCAATCGTTGTCAACTCCCATTTGAGTTGTCGGCCAATGTTTTCCAGCATTTTGCGGCTTTTAGAAGGCAACACAGAAAGGGGATTGTTCATGTGGAAATTCAACACGCTAGCGTGGATTTTTCCACAATAGTTAGATGTTTCCTCATCACATATGTTTTGCGGGGTCGAAGGTGATGATGACTCATGCTTTGTGTCGCTTACGGGAATCCAGTTAGGATCACTGCATTCACCAATGTCCAAACGACTAAAATTACACACGATCCCTACTTCAGCCAGTCTCACAGAATTATTGCGCACAAAATAAATGATCTCTGATGCTCGAGACGGAAGTACAAACATAAGGAGTATAGGAGTTACAAAAGGAGAAACTAGGTCTTCCAAAACAGAAAACAGCCGCGGTTGAAACAGTTGTGAAAGTTCACGCCGAACGCGTAAACTTGCACTATTTTCTATCCAGTCTTTGGAATAGAATTGGATTTTGGCCACAACAGGAACGAGTAGTGCTTGAGGACTGGCAATTTCTAATCGCTCGGGGACTTTTGAAATGAGAAACCTGAGAAGGAGGCCCCCGGCCAGAACCAGTATCCAAAATCCGCGCAATCCGGCCAGGTCAGAATGAATTGCTCCAATAAGCATGCTTATCAGGACCGGAATTCCAATGAGAAATGAAATTGCCTGGATAACAAGGACTTGGGATTTTGAGACGAAACAGTTCATGAAACGTGCAAGTGGCTCATAGCTTTCCGTCATTCGCAACGCGAACTGATGCGGCAATTCGTTATACAATCGAAGTCGGTAGCGACTGTAATTAGACCATTGATAACCAAAAAACGAGGCTGGTTCAAAGCGAAATCGACCGGCATTCGCGCAGAGGACGGTCACCAAACGAAACAGGAAAATTACTGGCAAGCCAATCAGGTTGGCTAGGCCCAAACCGATGGAGGAAATAGCGAGTTTTCGTGTCAGTCTGTGGTGCATCTCAAACGCGAGATATTCTTTTTTTAAATTTGCACCATGCCCAAAAGGGGACCATGGTAGGTAGAATAATAACAGACGAATATTGGTCACATAAACTGTGGAAAAAAACCGCGGGCAAAATTTTGTAAATGGAAGAGTCAAAGAAAAAGTGGGCAACACATTGTGATCGACCATGGATACCAAGTAGTTTTCTTGTCGGAGTAAAATTTGATGAAGTTGGATTTCGTTCATTTCGTACGCCTTCAGATGTTTCGGCAAATGAAACTGAGCCAGAAGAAGACGACGCTGTACCTCAGACCAGGTCCAATCCACCATATCTGTCGACGGCTTGGTGAAGTTAAGTATGTTTAGATAGAATTGGCGCATAAACCAATATTGTCTGAATTTTACTCCAAAATGCACCAGCTTGATCAGTACGGCTAAAATCATGAGTGTAACCAATGCGTAATGAATAGGAGATACATTAGCCCAACAAACAGATGGAGTATCCAGGACGTCTGTCCAATGGGTGACGCTTGCGGATTTGTTGAAAATAACTTCCCAGTGCGTGCATACAGTGAACTGGATGCTTAGTAGGAACACTCCGAGACATTTGAGGAGCCAAAGCATTTCGGAAACCAGAAATATCTGAAAACGGGGAAAAGTATGTGGGCAATTAAAAAAAGATTTATTTTCCCTCGTCAGCTGCTATCTGTGAACCTGAAATCATAAAAAGGCCCTACCCAATTCTTTTCTGAATTGAAATTTTCCCCCGTGATATAGTTACTGTTATCAGTAGGGGAGAATTTTAAGAAGGCATCCTGCAAACCTTTGAATGGACGATCTTAGTTTCTCTGATGTAATATTACAACAAGAGATCTAAGAAATAGGCTTACGTCGACGATACCCGGGAGGTGTGTTCTAACTTATGAATAAGGACACTGACACAACGGACTCTCAGGAAGACGGATAAAGTCATCCGATTCACGGTAGACAGAGAATAACGGCGGATGGACCATCTTGAATGTTATAGTACGCGGGAGTGCTGATGGAACAGTCGAGCGGAAACCAAAAGTTTTGTTCCTATAAGACTTTACAAAAATGCATGTCAGCTTTTTCCCTCGTCCATTTATGAGGCTTGTCTCTCAGTCTTTGTACAGTATGATATTTCATAATAGGGATATCAGTTATTCTGTCATTCATCCGTAGCAGTGGACGACATTACCGACAGTTGAGTTTTGTAGAAACAACCGAGGTTAATTTCCAGGGTACGTATTCACCCGCCCGACCACGTGATATGAGGCAGTTGTGGCACAGAGAATATCTGCGTAGGAAGTATATCGTTCTGTGATGAATAATAGTTTGGTATTCATACTCGTGTACATCATTTTGATCGCCCGACTTACCGTGACACAACGTTTGGTCTACAAAACATGTCGAGCAATAGATGACCTGACTGGCCTTTGCTCGTTTGATGATGCAAAATGGAGAATTTTCTGTTCATTGGTTTTGGAAGCTGCACCGAAATGCTGTTAGCCATTCGATGACATAACGGCCCTTCCTTTCTGCCTGTGAAGCGCACATATTTTTGTTGTCTTCACACATGTGTGACGTACGCACACATACACCATGCACAATTTTTGGTGTTTGCTTGTGTACGTTGCACATGTGTGATGTGAGAATGGTCCACTCATCAATATGATTTCAGCTCGGAGTGGGTATACGAATTATTCTACTGTTGACACCATTATCAGTGCTCACATGGCTTGATCTGCAATAAAACCATGACTCATTAGACTCCCCGTCAGAAGTCTATATTTAAGCTGAAGGAGTACACCACAAATTCCATGATGATGCTGCCGTAAGCTAATAATCGGATTTGTTGGACTTTGTGGGTCACTTATATTTCTTTAAGTTCCTTCTAGGCATGGTCAGAAATGCCTTGCAGTGACCCACGTGAAAGGTTAGCACAAAGTGTAAATGATTCGGCCATGTAAGTTTTGATGGCGAATCACAACTAAGTGATAAAAGAAAATAGATTGGTTGTGTGAACCTGTTAGCGCTGGGGATGAAGTGAAAGAAAATTCCGTTTGCACCCTTGGCGTCTACCAGTCTGGATCAGTGACCTTACCCCATTTCATCTTCCTTAGTACCCCTGTGTACTTAGAAGGAATATGCCACCTATGAACCCCTCGTTTAAGGCTAGTATGGAGCCCAAAGCCATTAATCAACTTTAAATGTCGGTTAAGTCCGCCAATTTTCCTCTGTCATATAATTTCCGCTTTGACTATTCTAGCTGACTTAATTATTTACTTGGTAGTACTTGCTTCATTATACCTACTAGCAAGCTTTTGAGTAGTAAGTTGGTAACTTAAACCTCCTTAGGGTGTCGCCATATTCATTTGTCCAAACTGTACTGTGGCATTAGCAGCGTTTATACGAAAGCAGAGACAGAGTCTGGATTACATGATTGTGAGTCGATTAACTCATTACGTGCAATGTGTGAAAGTTTTGCATCCAACAGCACACAGTTTCCATCTTACATGGATGGCTTGTGCGCTGTGCGATATTGATGACCATAACACCAAAGAAAGGGGATGATGATCACTTGGGTTTTGAGAACTGTTAAGACAGCAGCTTAACTGTGGTCTTTTGTCGGATAAAATCGCTCTCAGGGGAAAAAAGGGGGACAATTTATTGGAACTTATCAACCCCTAAACCATGATGACCAGGAAACTGCGTTACCGACGACGGAATATGGCTTTTCTCTGACTGAATATTAAACCGGCTTTTGAATATTTTTTTCTCTTCATGGGTTGTGGTTCGATGTCGTGACTTACCGTAAATCCACCAGTATGATGATAATGGTATGCACTCGATAAAAATCCATCCATTGTGAGTTTTTCGATCCAAGCCATAGACTTGGGTGGAACAAGACTTTTGGTACGACAGGGACACTTTTCTGGATGCACAGTTGTAAGGTCATTTGGTGGTAGTCGGTCCGCATCATATTCCTGCAACAGGCCACAGAACTGAATCAAGAGGAAATAGTTACATTATAACTGAATAAGTTTGATTTCTGAGTACCACGGACCGCGTTTGACCTAAATATTTTCTTCCCTGTGTTTAATTTTGCTAGCAAATTCTTGATTTGGTTGATGCGGATAGCTTTCGGAAGTCTGTATAAGAATACTTCAAACGAAAACACTCCTTGGTCTGAAATGCATGTTTTTTTTCATTATACTTGGTTAAGCAAAAGTTGTAGATTTTATTAGAGGCGAGCTAGTAGATGTATTCAAGAATTTTTCCCTGATTTGGTTTCTATATTCAGTCCGTAGGCAGTTCTGTTGTCCAATCCTTAATAACTTTTTGGTACCTCTGTTTTGTTGTAAGATGTGACTATTAGCGTCCTTCCAGCTAGCATCAGTGACCATAATCAGTTGGCCACTATTAGGAGGAGGTATTTTTGCGTTTGCGTTCCTCGGAATATCTCGCTGAATTCTACGCACACCTTTGTTTGTCTAACATTTCCCTAAGTGGAAAATGAGCTTTGCTCCTCAATCAACAGTGTGCTGTCTACTTGGCAGCTTACACCCTGTCAGTCTTATAGATGCACACTAAGGCAATCAAAAAGTGAACACTATATGTTCGGCATTCCTGAAGCACATGGAACGGCTTTTGCTGCATTTTGAATTCCGCTTTTTGTGGTACAGTATATGAAATCCAAAACTGATTTAGCCCCTCATGTGTTGCTCCATTTTTGATGCTGCTTCTGACTTTTGCACATTGTCATAACCTATAACCTTGACACTCTGTCTTTCTATGCCAAACGTCTAAAACGCTTGAGAAGTAATTTCAATGCGTTATCTGAGAAATGATGCACCGTGAATTACGAACGATCAAATCAGCATTCGCAACCTTGGAAACACTGTGCAGTTTGGAATCACCAACAGCGCACTTCTACCGACCACCGCCCGGAACTCAAACTCGCAAAGGCGTGAGTGTGAGCAGCAAATGTTGCCACCAACCTATTCTGCCGTGGTACAAAGGCAGTAGTCAGAATGAATCACAGATTTTGGAGTCACTAATTTGAGTCATGTCACTGCTCCCACGGACGGCCAACTTTACTTTTCCACAGGGTCCCATTGGTCACATTCCTCTTCAGTTACATTTAATTATTGGCGCACAGTAAATGAACTGAAAGGACGTTATTGCTATTTTGAAATGATAGTACTAATTGTGTCGAGTGTAAAAACACCCTTGCAGCTTGTTGTGTTCTATTTCGCAGTCATTTATCGGATACACATGACCACAATTCGTCACCTAACCGTTTATGTCACCGGTATGCAGGCATCATCAACTGAAGCATTACACAATAATTCCTCACTAACTCAACCACTTATTGCTTCTACCTTACCCCATTGACCTAGATAACCAAAATCTTGCTTTTGATTTCCCTCTCTGCCGTTTTTAATGTCTGCAAAGTGATTGCACTAGTACTATTCTACTAAGCGTGTTTACTTCTGATACAACCCATTTATGATAGAAAAATAATTCCAGACGTTAAGCATTACAAATGATAAATTTTACCATCACTGTAAAAACGTAAAATTGAAAATTAGGTGTTCAATACAATAATAATATAAGTGTTTTTTAAGTCCTTTATTATTTTTTGTACAACAATATAAAAATTCTCTGGAATGGAACCTTTGACAATCAACGACTAACGATTTGCGAAGCGGTCAACGGTGACAAGAATCAAACCCGGGACGTCAAAGTCTGATCTACGCGATGACGAGCGTTTGGCCACGGCTGATCAATATTTATGCAAATGAATTCACTAAATTACAAACCGGGTGAAAACATGGTGATTGTGAGTAGCTGGAGATTAGATCTTTTTTCGAGGAGCTTGAATCTTGAAGATATTGGAAAGAATCTAATCGATTAATACTTACAGTCACACGGTAATCAAGTTGTGTAGGTTGTTTAACGGAATGTTTTCTTTTTACTTAGGCTTCTACAGATGAGGCGTCCATCATAGGAGTTGGTCAATATGTGGGAAATACTGTGCTAACATTCAAATCCAGTGGCAGAATGGTTATATCATGTGGTGTATAAGTTTCTTAAGCCACTGACGTCTTGCCCACATAGCCTGGTGGATGGGGGTGTTGAACTCACAGTCCTCCACCCCGGGGTTCGAGTTCCAGTGAAGGCTTGGCGGATGCGCTTTTTTGAGGGCTCCTAACGAGGATGAAACCATTGTAAGGTGCATCCGTGGTTTTCAAACGCGAGTTGAACGTTAACTCTGTATAATGAATCATATTATGCGAGAAGGAAACATGATTTCCATATATCTGTACTGGAACCAAACGTAATGTTGTCATAGGGTTTCGTGCCGAAATCAAACACAACTCTATTTAATAATAGCAAGTCTTATTCTAAGCTATTTATAGCACTTACATTTTAAGTGACTCATGGGTTTTGATATCCATAGACTGTTTGGTAAAAAGACAAATATAACCAATAATGACTTAACTGTTTTATTTATTGGATGACCTTTTGGAGACCGTCTCCTCACCTAGGTACTGACCCGTAGCCGTGAAAACCTATTATGAAAGAGTCATTCCAAGAAGGAAGGAAACCGGAAACGTCAAAAACTCTTTTTTTTCTCAGTTCAGGCTTTTACGGACAAAGTAGGGGGATAATGATGAACAGCTGCTCATCATTGACAAGTAGTAAGTTCACGCATCTGCAACATATCCGGTTGCTTGATACCAAGCTGGGTCTTTTTGTTCCGCGAATGACCCTATGTCTGTGTCTGGCTGTCTGTCTGTCTGTCTATCCGTTCGCCTGCTGGTCTGTGTGTTTGTATGTCTGTGTATGTGTGTGCAGAAAGTTAGTTATATGGGATGTACAAAGAATCCACTGTTTAAAATGATAATCAAACAAGCTCTAGCTTTCCTGTACAAAAGAGCAATCAGGGAAATCAGCAGTAAGATCCTGCAGTACTTGATGGATCTTGGGCATCCGACTAACCCTGTGACAGCAATCAACTGGGTCCTATGAACATCCTGGATTTAGAACAAAGTATTGCTCAAGCGGTTTCTGGTAGCTGTTGAAACCTGAACTGCCCAAGTTACGCAATTTTACTCGACTTTTGTTGTTCACGCGGCCGTATCATTTGATCTCTCAGAAAATATTTTTTTCGGACTACCCCCATCCCTGCGTAACTAACACCCGCTGTTCCTCTTCAGCTTGCCACGCTCATCCAGCCATTCATTTCAGTCCTACAGACTACAGTTATCCGTTCCTTTGGATTAGCTGTCTCCGCACCAAATACACTACTGTGACTGCGTTACAACCTTCGAGATTGTAACTTGGTAAGACAGCCGAAGCAATTCATGCTTTCTCATCTATTTTACGAACAAAGATGATTAAATACCATTGACATCGTACCAGAACAAGAACAGTTCGCAGAACCTAATCAGCACAAGAAAGATGAAAATAGGGCGGAGAACCGGTCAGAATTTCGACACCGCTAATGTTTTGTGTAAACGCGTGGTACATGTGATATTCGAGGGTAAATTATTTTCATTACATTACTGTATTCATGTTATTATACTGTACTTTCAAGTACTAGAAGATTCCGTGTGTATGAAGTAATACGGCGTGGTCCATATCGGTTTGGAGTTCTTGATTCTCGGGAGATTTGGACGGGGGTCAGTCAGTTCAATCCCACACAATATTCTATTTGGCTCCGCGAGCACGGATACCCCCATGATTCCTACTGGAATAGAACCGTTTAACCTAAATTCTAAATCCACAGAGATCAAGGACTGAAAGAAACCATTTGGAGTTTGGTTTACGTCCAGAAATCAGCTGGATAATGTGACGAAGACTGTGGTTTTCTTCTTTTTCACGGAAAAGGATGCACACGGTCTAGTGAAAAAATGATCTCCTTCGTCTACTACCATCTGTGGACAGCTCGATAAAACTGGAAATCCTTGTTTGACAACATTTAAAGTTGATCCATTTTGTTGCTACGGGAAGAGTCAAATTTAACTGCTTCGCTCAATCAGCATAACCAATCCATAAGTGGCTTCATTTTTAATTTGCAGACACTGGCGTCGAGGAGCAAATACGGTACTCTTGGAAAAAACTAACTAGGCCATCACCTGACCGCTGGGATTAACCTACCAGGTTCAAAACAGAAGCTATTAGTTCAAACTTGTGAAACATTTCGGAACATCCGTAGTCTTGGTTGTTTTTACCAAAGGCTATTTCAAACATTGCACGGACATAGATTACTCAGGAGGGTAACATACAGAATTTTATCGCTGAAGTTGTCTGAAAAATCCCACAGAACACATTGAGAATAAACAACGTGGTGAACAAGCGTTTTTTTTTCTCAGTTATTCGTACTCATACCAATACACAACAACATATATGACTCACAAAATAGGAACGGAGAATGGCAATCCAAATCTGTCTCTGCACGTGCGTGTGTGCATGTGAAATTGATCACAGTGTGGAATGTTCAAGTGGTTGCACATGTGTTCGGGACCATGACATGGGCCACGGAAGCTTAAGTGCTTGCACAAATTGTTTCTGAGCGCACAGGGGACGATTGTAGAGACGAATACTCACGGTTTCGGCTGTGGCTAAGATGCGACAATTGACAAGCCTTGAATGATTTCCCCGGACTTTGTAAATGGTGCGAAAAGCGTATATCACCTCCACTGAGTGGTTTGACTCAAAAAGGTATGAGCACACAGCGCTCGTGATTGTCTTAATTGCTCCCGTATTCAGCCAGACCGGGTGGTGTTCACGAACGCGTTCAGATAAGCTCCGAGTTGTGCGACCAATGTACCTGGTGCCCTCAGGAACAGGTGAATGAGTGCACACAAAATGAGGTTGCAGAATTCGGCACTATGTCCTTCAATAGAAACCACACTATCGGTCTGGAAACGAACAGGATTTGTAACTGTGCAGCACAGAATGTTCTGTTGATTATTCCTGATAATCTTCGTTGAATAATTTCGGTCTCTGTGTTGCCTTTGAATGGCAAACGCACATATAGGACCTTCTTGGCGGCTTCTGTCTCCTTTGATTTCCCTTCATTTCCTTGCATCGCCCTGTCGACAAACCGTTCAGGATAGCCGTTGTTTGAGAAAACACTCCGCAGAAAGGGAGTTCATTTCTTATTGTGTCTTCGGAGTAGATTTTTCTAGCTCTATTGTTGGCACTGGGAGAGTAGAATCGATCACGTTACTTCCATTTCTTAACTGCTTTTTCTTCCTTGCAATGATTCATCTATCAAACTGGCTCTTCGAGGCATTACCGGGCACACACTCCACCTTGTATGCTCTTGTGTGGTCTCAGTGTAGTTGTGTGATTCTGATCCTGTCAAATATGAATTTTCTGCTTCATATTCACCGTCTTCAGTCTCTCGCCTGAAAGTTCTTCGTGAATTGTACATTGATAATGCTATCTTAACCTCTTCACCTGATTCAACCGATCTACAAAGACTTGTTTTAAAATGTTCCAAGATTTCTGGTGGAATGCACATTCCTGAAGTGAGGCTGGAGATATCTGGCAATACCATTTTTCTAGGGAGCAGAATAATTTCTTTTGGCTTGAGAGAAACTGTTCACCGGGTACTACAGTCGATGTGTGAGAGAGGAATCATCACTCCTGTGAAGTCGTCTAATTGGACCACAACGACTGGCACTCCGTTGAAGGCCAGTGGGATGACACCAAGGATTTGCAATTGCTATCGATTAGCATTAAATAGATGGTTACTTCTGCATACACGCAAAAATGAGGGAACTGAAGACGTAATTAATTGGCCTGAATGGCCTAGTGCTTTCTCAAAATTTGACTTAAAAGACTGATACCCGAAAATATCCTGTGTATAAGGAGTCAAGTGCACCGCCAACAATTATTACATCTTTTGAATTAGCCTGATATAACAGTTTTCTGTTTGCTCTGAATGTGTTGGTTGCTATTTTTTCAAGTCTCTTAATCATATTGTGTGGGTGTTGAGCCGTACCAAAATTACACTGTTGTTCATAGTTCCACCCGATTTATACAGAATAATCATCCTTGTTAGCTGTTGAATCGATTCATTAAGATCAATGTTTCCAATAGCTCATCCAAGTGCATTTCTTGTGTTTCAGAGTTCTCTGTTTCTGGTTACATTAATAATGCTCAAGTTTCCTTCCGCGATCCATTGCATGTAGACCCGTCCAGTAACATACAATTATCCGCAAACTTTAACGAGTTACGTTCTGTTAATGATGGTCTTCAGTACTATGCTCGTTTTATTCAAAATATTTCTCAACAAGTCAGGGATCCGTTCTATTTTTTGTCCACTAACTCCTTCTAGAATCACGCTTTCGGGAAGACCTTTCGTAAACTGCTATCTTGACTTCAGTCTGTTGTTGTTCTTAATTGGTTTTCTTACGAAAGATCATTCCACTGTTATTACGGATGCATCTCCTACTGGCATAAGTGCTGTTCTTGAACAATCCAAGCGGCTAGTCTTTTGCATTTCAAGGAGGCTCACTAAAGCTGAACAAGGATATTCACAAACACAAAGAAAAGCCTTGGCAGTTTGCCGGGCCGTCTAGCTTTTACATGAATATTTATTTCGTTGAAAATTCACCACAGTTACTGACCATGAAGCATTGCTTTTCATCTATCATCCATAACATTAGTTGTTCAAATTATCGGCCGCGATGTTTCAACGATGGAGTATTGCACTCAACTCATATTATTGCAATATTCTGCATTATAGTGCCAAATAAACCACATTCTAATCTTCTGCATAGATTGCAACATTCATTTCAGCCACCAGTCACCCACAATTTTTTGTTGATACAGCTACTTATAGTGCGGCGCGAGGGCCTTATATTCGATACAGAGAAGTATTTTCCTTCTGTGACTTAAGTTTTGTTTAGCGGTTGGAAGTTGAACGAAAATTGACGATTTCCAGGTTTCTACTCTCGTGCTGAAGAGGAAGACGGTTAAACAGTACATTAGTGATCTAGTGGTGATTCCACCAGCATTCCGTTCAGCCATATTGGCGGTTTTTCACATAAGACATTTGGGCATGGGTACAATGAAATCAGGGGCACGACTTGTTGGCGGACGGAGCTGTATTCCGCCACAGTACGTACTGCCAAGAACTGCTATCAGTGCCTACATACGGTACATCCAAAAGGGCCAAAGCGGTTTCCTTTGACAGCGTCACGCGAGACGTGACAACGGATACACGCAGACTGTCGTGAACCCTTCTTGGGTAAATAATATACGCATGTTTTATTGATACTTCTCCCCGCTGGCAAGAAATTTAGTTCAGACTGCTCTCAGAAAAACTTTAAGCAGAGAGGGAATTTCGTTTGCACTAGTCACAGGGAATTGTGCATATTTCACTGTCAAATTTTCGGATTAGTGGTTGAAAGGTCTTGACTGTAAACATGTGTGCGGTGCTCCTGGTCACACAGTCTAATGGTCTTGCAGAGAATTTTATACGCATATTTAACCCTGAAATCCATTCTGTGAAATCCCATTTAGTTCTTGAACTTTGTTGTGCCATTGAAAGTTGTTCTTATACAATATCGTACCGCTGCACTTACTGCTTCTGGTAAACCTCCTTCACAGCTATTTTAATGCCGTAGCTTGAGAACCAATTTTAAGTTTATTTTGAGTGCTACTGCCAGCTATTTCAGAGGCAATGACTTACGGCCGGTAGATGGAAACATCAATTCGCGTAGCGGAAACCGTATGGTTGCTATCCTGGATCCGAAGATCACATGAAACAACCAACCCCCAGGACATCTGTAAGAGTTCATTCACAGACTTCAATAGATTATAAACACCTCGTTTCAGTTCAGCGTGGCGCGGGTGTGATATTCACGACTGACTCATTCTGCAATACCTCTTTGTATTCTTAGTGTTACATTACATGTTCGTATACGAATTTGCTTATTTGAGACAATATTTCACGGTCTATATAGGTTTACTTTGTGTTCTTATTGGTGTTCATTGTTTGTTCTACGGACACTGCACAGTGCAACGGGAGTAACTATTATGTTTGTGAAATAAATTAGCCTGCGAACACTTCTGCGTACGTAAATCCTGAACTGAAATTCATCAAACAGATGTTACACACACTCTCTCCTACCTATTCATCTTCTTGTCAGTTACCCAACGCTACAAAAGCACATGCTTCAAGAGAGCAATCGAAAATCAAATTCTCTACTGGCCTAGCTTTTTCCTCAGTAAGAGCTGTATCGGATTACTCATCTTGGTGGAACTCCCCACCCAACTCTTCCAAGAGATAAATGCACACGTTTAGAAGTACTCTAGCACATACAGGTACACACATGCTTGTAGCACATAATTATTCCGATGATAATCCATGCAATTAATCAGCTTTTTCATTGCAAAAATCACGCGTGCATAGCTGTTTAGGCCGTGCTTGTACTGAATGAGTCAGGGATTTAGTTCCATTTAAAAAATATACTCCACCGGGTGAATTTATCGATTCTATGCAGCATACATTCCTCACCAGATTGTAACAATCCGCTGGTAGGTGAGTTTAGTTGAGCAAAATTATCGCATCATATACACGTAGTCATGAAACAGATTTCATACACATGTAGACAGTTTGCATGCTTTTTGATAAAATACCGTCGTCTTCTTTAACAAAAAATGAAATACATACAAGATTTATTCACTTTTTCTGGTAGTAATCGGTTTTCGATATCTACAAAAGACAATTTGACAGATGTTGGTAATAGTGAGGGCTTAGCTCCACTTACTGATCGCAGCTGTGGTACCACTCGAACCAAAAAGCGTGATCGATAAACTCAGCCTAGGCAGTAGATATTATCGCTCACGTTACCCGCTAAATTTGCGCTAAGTTTTGGAAAAGTTTGCTCGTTTTACGTTCCGTAAGGCAGTCTTCTTAAACTGGTTAGTATCCTGAAACTTTCGTGGGTGCCGGAAGTTCTCAGATACTTCTGCTTTTCTTTTAACCGTCTCTGAAAAACATGATTTACATGATTTCGACCAAAAAAGAAAACGGACCAGTTTGTCACTTTGAAACAAACTCTGAAATACTTTGGTAAAATTTTATTGTCTAAAAATACTTTCTTTATTTTTATATGTGAACTTCTGTTATGTTTGAACAAAGGACAACCGTTAGATATTATTCCTACTAAGTATATCAATAAATCAGAATTCAATTTAGGCGAGTAGTCGAATAATCGTGAAACGATTTCGACGTATGGCAATACGAAAAAAGACCATTCTTGAAGACAACTGAATGCATGTCACTGCCACCATTTGCCTTGTTTTAAAATTATCTCACTTGTCCCTAAACACGTGATTCAATGGAAAGAAACAATTATGGAGACAGACGTACAATTTCATGAGACAAAGAACTCGGTTGGTGGTGCATATATTCCCAAAACCATTCGGATATTTCGAATCCGATAAAAATTCAGTTAGTCTGTACTTACAAATGTGGTAGAGTTCGGCTTTCTTAGAACACTACTGAATATATTCATGACGTCTTTCAGAAATCATGCGTTGAAAAAAGCCTATGTCACTGTGAAACAAAATAGTATATCATAACGATTGCATTACCATCTTGAAAAATCGAAAGTGTAGATATTTATCGGCAATACGTCCCAACTACTGACATATCTACAGTTTCCTGCCTGAAGAAGGGAAGGTGAACTTTAAAATCTTAGTGGAACATAATCAAAAGATGGGGAGGACGAAGTATGTTTTGTCAACTCATTCTACTTTATTTCACTCAGTGAACAGCATTTTGATTTGCCCAGCAAAGATGTTTGTGTTTCTCTTATTGGCTGATTATCAGACAATCAGTTTTATGTGAGTATTATATAATGGAAAATCTATTTGAATTTTTCACAACCAAAAGTCCGACACCGCTAGTCGGAATCGAACCGGCAACACTCCGCTTACCGGGCAGATACTCTACCGACTGAGCCCTCGCTGCACGGACGATCGTGCTATGAAACGTCAAGAAAGCACACTAAGTTTTAATGTAACAGGCCTATGACCAATGAATGACACTCATTTTTCTGTCTCTGAAGTCGAGCTTCTATGAAGTTACAACTTTTAGCAATTTAACTTGTGCAGACCAACGAGCAAACACTTCCTAAAATGCCGGTCATAAACTGCACTGAAATTGAAGCTACTTTAAAACTCTCAGGCCTCATGTTTAGATTTGTTTATCCGTTCATTTATTTACCTCCGAATACTTAATTTCACAAGGTAGTCACATTTTAGGTATTTTCCCCCGAGCGAACCCCATGGATTTCATAAGCCTTCGGCGAAGTGCAACCTCTCACTGTCCCATATATTGTCTCGTATCAATGTACAAAATGTGTTCATTCTCCTAAGACTGGACGATATCACTGTTCCCAGAAAGTTTCAGGTGTGTCGAGGCTCTTTCTATGGTGTGATAAACATCCACGTTCAAATGTGATCTTGGAAAAGACGCGGACGATCCACAGAAAATAATCCAGTTATCACAAGGATACACTCGGCTGTCCCCTGAGTATCGTGAAAAGGATGCCCAAAAACTTATTTAACTAATTTTTTTGGATTTATATAAAGTATGATAAGTAATAAATTATAAATCAAAACAGCCGACTTATTTGGTAAGTCTCTTTTACTGCTCGTTTGGCAACAGTGTCAGATAAATTGCATTGTGGGTATTTTACCTAGGAATACAAATTCCACTATAAAGTATAACTTAATAGCTGTCGCTTTTTGTATTTGGGCTTCATGAAGAACCGCAGAAGTTATTTAGCGCATCATTGACTCATGTAGACTGTAAAAATGAAATAGCTTCTTCTATGGTCATTTGCTTCTAAGAATGGACGTTAAAATATGTTTTAACTTATTCAAATAACTTTGGCGCATTAAATAGCATACACCGTTGTAACAGCATAGAAAGCGGTAAAACCTAAACTTTGTATAATAATTGTGATTTGTGTTTTCCCCGTCTATCTTCAGGTAGGAGACAATTAAATGTAGTGAAGTTTGAAGAAGCCCAGGAATATCAGAGAGAATATGTCAAGCGGAAGAAGACGGGAGGGAATTAGAACAAACAAAAAGACCTATGCAATATATTTCCGATAAGGTGTACCCTTTCTGGTGTAGAAATACACTTTTGCCTGCCCAAGCAGTGTTCCTGGTCGTGCTCGTCTCCGTGTTGGCAACAGGCGGTTGCGTGTTGACAGGAATTTCCGTGGCCCGAAACACGTTCAGTTCCAGATGTTCCTGCGTACATGGTCATCAGCCGTGTACTAGATCCCGCGTTACACTCTGATGTCAAGCGTAATATACTTTCCTTAACCGTGCGATCGTATCGCATCTGTTTCACCGTCATGGTCATCGTATTTTTGACCACAAACACCTTTTAATGGTTTTACATTGGAGTGAACAAACAATCATTCAGGATCTGTGTTGGTTTCGGCAATCTGAAACCGCGCGGATTTTCTTGCACAGCTAAATGGAGACTAATTAGGAAAATTGCAAGGACAATATTCGGGGAACGAAGACTACGGATAGAGAGAGAGAACTATCTTACTGTGGAGTGATGCACCAGGTCATGTCTCACACGACGCTGTACATCTCATAACCATTGACACACCTATCAATTTGGTATACATATTTACAGTACCAAAGCCGGGGAAAAACTCAATGACAAATTGTTTATAATTTCTTTCTAAAACCACCATTGGATAGAGATAAGAAATTTATTACTTGTGTGTAAGGATGAAGCTAGAGCAGTTTTTTAAAGTAAATCTGAAAGTTCTACTAGTGTTCATCTTGTATGTTGGAGGTTGACGAATTTTAAAAAGTCTGATATCCAAACATATTCGATAGCATCTGTAACTTTAACCTTTTTCTCAATGCATTAAACAGTCTCATGTACCCATGTTTTACCAGATAAAAACAATGAACATTTAAACACATTTTACCGGGCATCGCAAGCATCTCGCCGCGGATGAAACAACTCCTTTTGTTGAATTAAAGTCTCCCGATTTCAGAATCCGGTTTGGATAAAGGGAACTAAGAGATTCACTAACGATAATCCTGTTGCCTGGGTACTAGGAATCGAGTCTATCTTGACCTGCGAGCATGAGATTACTAGTAGACCGGGATCAAAATCAATACTACTTCATTGATCATTATCCGTAATTTACTCATCTCGACTAAAAACGTTGTCCATTGCTCTCGGCCACGCAATTCGCCGTTGAATTAATTTTGTTCATTCCTTTTGCGTTCAGACTTATAGTACGCAACAAAACTTCCAGACTGCTGCATAGTCGAGCATGCCTTTTTTCTGCTTGTGATTTGATGTATGAGATTCACATTCCAGTCGCGTACGGGACTAAGCGCATAAACAGCGCTGATGCTTTCTGATAGGGATCGAACTACAGTGTGTTGTGGGAACATCCCTGAAGTTTCCAATGTTGAGTTGAGCATCGTGACTGGTTTTTAGAGCCAACAGAAAAAGACTACAAATATTCGTCTTTTGACACATTCCCCATGGGAATCACCTGCAAAACGAAAATCCAACCGGCTATTCAAATTAGCCTACTAGGAAAAGACCAGTAAAAAGTCGTATTTTTTTCAATCATTGGCATAAAAATACATCAAATTATTTCATGTTTACGTCGAGCTTTCTCATGATGCTATCAGTAGATGAACAACAAAGGGTACTAAGTGTACAATGTTGAATTTTAACTGGAGAGAAATACTTTTCGAATGGCCTTTATGTAACTGATTGACGAAGATATTTAAGTAAACAACTTCACCATAACGGTGTGAAATCATTTGTAGACACTTACTTCATCGTTTTCTGCGTCGGTTGGTGTGCTTTGGATTTGCGTACTATCCCGTTCTGTTCTGTTTGTCATGACTTGAAATTATTTCTACTATATCAGGAGAAGACTTTCCTACATAAATAAGTTCTACTCTTTGTGGGCTAGATCTTATTTGTTGGATAACTTCATGTGAACACACATACACACATATACGCATACATTTTTAGTAGTGAAATTCATGCGTTAGGTTTAGTCTTAAGGAATGCCAAGAGGAGGAAGAGGAGTAGGTGGGTGAGCAAACGCAAAGTGGATGACGTAATCACACAATAATCTCATTTCGTCGCCATTAGATACGTTTCGGAGTTAACTGGACCAGTCTTGAATTACTTTGTTTACCCACTTGTTTCATTTTCCAGGATGGCACCTATCACTCGCTCGTTCTACTGTTTTCTTCCGCAAACGGGTACGTTAGAGGGAAGCGAGTGATTACTAAACACCAGTCTGAAAGGCTTTAATTCACAGTACAATTTGACACTTGATTTTTCTAATTTACGGTTTATTTCAGCTAACTGGGGGAGGCTGAACTGACAACTCTCAAAACTTCACCAAAATTTGCCAGCGTACGACTTCCGTTTCCGTTGACTCCTAGCGATTCTCTCGCTCAGTCTCACGTTTAGTTATAATCTACTCCTCTTCTGTGGATTGTATCTTTACTTAATTAGCACGGACTCGATTAGGAGGATTTGGTTGATAATGGCATCGAAATGACAAAAACCATTCAGGAACCGGCAACCGGCGGTCTCACAAAAAGGCGCTCCTCTTTGTTTTGCAGTCTAAGTGCACGCAGCACCCTGGCCATGAGTCACTTTGAACTGAACCATTTCCTAGTCGCACGCATAACTGTTTGTGCAAAATGAAAAAGTGAAAGAATTCCAAATTACTATCTAGACAGTCTGTGCACAAATCTAGTTAGTTCTGCAAGGATTTGAAAGCGTCTGTGCGAGACTGTGGAGTGCCAAAAACTCGATTTCATCATCGGGAAGAGGATTCGACCAATCAAGTCTATCCAAAACCGAGTATTTTGATAGTCTCAGAACAAAGGAATTGCATTGTTATTCCTTAGTACCAGATCTAACAATAAAGTCACATCTTTTTTGTCTAAATAAGTGCGTGATGAATGAAACTAACAGCTGTATATTCGATTCCGACCCGTTTTTGGTTTTAGTTGGGTACAATTCTGAAATGCCTCCTCTTCTATGCCAAAGATTTAAGAGACTGACCGTAAGTACACCATTTGTGGGACGTTCAATGCAGCACAGATTTGTGCTTATTTCTTATCCTCGTATTACACCGATGATCGGTTTCTGATAGAAAAGCACGAACGAACCTGACTGATCTAAAGCGTTTTGATCCAATCCAACCGTAAAAATGGCGCGTCGGAAATAGTAAAATGAGACCAAAATCGACTCCGGTTTGCATCTTCATGACAGTGAAACTACTGTATTCCAAAATGAAGTACAGATATGATAAAAACTGTTTTATTTATCCGAAGTGCTATTAGACGGCATTTTGTTGTGCAGGTGTGAAAGAGATTGACTGTTTCATTTTTGAATGCATCATTTCGTAGTGATACCTATCAGTCACGTTCAGCTGAACGTGATCGAGTGAGGATAACGTGGTGGGTGCATATGTTTGCAAACTTATTCTGAATGTTGACATATGAACACTACATTTTGAATTTGAAGCAGTTGGATCCCGTATTAAGCAAACAAGACAAAAGACAAATGCTGTGAGAGGAATTCCTTTCCTGTACTCTCATCGGTCGCGAACGCATAACAATACGCACAAAATATGAAATAAGTTGTTTGGAAATGTGGCATTGATTAGTACAAGTGTGTGTGTAGATTCACGGTGAAGTCCAAAGGATTTTGAACACACAGTGTAGGGCGGAAATGACTAATGGATGGAGCACCTAGTATTCTTAGGCTGCGTGGATCATGGTGAGGAACGATGACAGAGAGCGCGTTGGTTGCAGTGATCACTAATGATAAAGAAATGAGCTACAGCCGTAGTGGGTATACGTATCGCTATCAACGCTTGTGGTTTTGGGGTGACTCATCGGCTCCTGTACATATTAGCATGTGTGTCCGACCGTTCTGGTGCTCAGCATTCTGTCGGTTCTGCCGATTGATTCTTCCTTGCAAACTTCAAGAGAAGGCGTAATGCAATGATATTCACAACCAATGGTCATGCGGTCCCTGAATAAACGCATCGTATACTGAATGAAATGTTTCACGTTGCTAGAGCAGAATAAAGTCCAGTCTACGATTGTCAATCTCCGCTGCTTGACACCGTCACTACGAGACTCAGTGCATTGTAACTTGGAGGAGTATTTGTCTACACAGCGCGACCATTCAAATTTACCAAAAGATATCTACACTGTTTGTCACATAAATTATTCAAAATTCATATAGGCCACTAACTGCAACGCGCTTGGACAAAGTTCGGCACGCCCATTGTTGTGGTATAAGTGCTGATGGATGCTTATGCTCTTACTGAGCTCCGGTTTATCCGTTTTTTTTCGTGCTTTTTGAGGTCAGGCACGTGCAACTCCCACGGAAGAAGACTGCTTTCAGCATATTATACTATCCACAGAACTGTCTGTGAGACGAATTTAAGGCCGGAAAGTTCTTTACACAAATCCATTACCTCCAGTGATTTCTCCAGCGACTCGGACACGTGCACAATCTATAAGTCACATTTTAACTTAGCCACGACTGGGGGCTCTAGCCCTACTTTCGAACTTTAAACGTCCGTCAAAAATCCCACCCAGGGCTGATGCTGGAACTGAAATTGATAGTTCCTATTAACTGATTAAAGAACTGGCCTTACCCAGTGAGGACAACTACGGCTGGTTCAAAGCCAAGTCAGCAGATATCGAAAACAATCCGTAATGCAAAAACTCCGCAGAAATCTCTTCTCAGGTAGGAGCACCACGAAACACTAAAACAAATAAAGGATAATCAGCCGTTGTTGGTGGTAAAACCGGAAAAATGCTGGTGTATTGTTATAATCTCTAAAGAAGATCAGGTCAAGAAAACTGTGAGTATTAAAATCACTAGTCCAATTTTAACCTGATTCTACGCCAGATAAAGTCGTACTGGTCGGGAAATATTCTGGTGTTACACGAATTCATCTCAGAAATGCAGACAAAACTGTTGCGATCAGTAGATTTTCATTGTTCTGAACGGTTCCATTAACTCTACTGAGAAGATCATTCTGCCTTCTAACTATCTCCTGTTATTACACAAAACAAGTAGTTTATATAAGAAAGTAAGCGGCGGCAGTCAAAACCATGGTACGAAGCTCATTGATCCAGAATGCTTCCCATAACCGGGTCTTCTGACTCATTCTTTGGGTTACGTTGCTGACTGGCTGACTTCGTCCCGGTCGGTTAAAACAACTTTTGGTATCTGACTGGTTGATTTCACTCGGTTCGGTGAGAACGACCATTAGCAGCTGAGAGGGTGATTTCGTTCCCTTTCGTGACGGCCTGATCCGGTCATCGATCTTAGACAGACCACGAAGAGTCTTCTGTTGACGGACCTAGGCCGTCTATTGATGCGTCAGCCAATACCCTCACTGTCGTACGCTTATTTTATGTAATTTGTCAATGACATACAAACATAATGTCCCATTTCTCCCATTGACTGCTATATACGATTGTCCTCACCACAAATAGCACAGTGGTAGGTAGGAGTGCTCCAACCAGTGCACCAATTTCTCAATACTCACTCTTCGCGTTTCATTTCAATTCCTAAACAGTGCCAACATATCCAACGTAATAATGTGCCTATAGGTGTTACATCACTATTAACAAACGTCTCTCGATCTGTAACAGCATATTTGATTTGTGTATTTATTGAACAGGAGAACATCCGACTCGATTCACCACCGGACATTCTCAAACCCATCATTCGCTTGAGCACGGACAACATTCGCTTCCATTTTCAAAGAAGAGCTTTGCAGATTGATATAGTAGCCTTGAGTAACCCTCTTGATCCTATCCTGGCAGACATTTTATGGAATGATCAAAGCTCCGTTGAACGCGGTAATTTAAAAAAAACCGTTGTTCAGAAAAAGTATGTAAATGACATATTTATCGTCTTGAACAATCTTGACAACTTCCTAGCAAAAATGGAGGAACTCATTTGAGCCCATCCACACCCAGACTTCACTTGTGAAAGAGAGAAATACAACTCATTAGCCTTCTCTGATGTGCTAATAACGGAGAGACCGGATGGTGTTACCCAGCGAGCAGTGTTTCAGAAAGAAACATGGTCCGGGAACTACCCCCATTTGGAGTAGTTTTTCACCTATGGAACACAAACGTGCATTAGTTAGAACCGCATTCTTTATGGCTAGAAAGGTACTTACCAAGGACACCGTCTCGGCTGAAATAACAAATCATTTCGCCAAGTTGCTCACTAATGGGTATCCGAACCCCTTTTTCAGTCTCCAGTTAGTCCAAAGGTGTTTACGAAGATCCGCATATCATCCTCGTATAATGAAGCATACTTCATTAGCCATCAATATTCTGATTAGTTATAACTGCTCAGAATACAACACAAATTTCGTAAGCCAACGATGACCCACCTTCTGCTCCGGCGTTGTTTCACTCCAGTGAACACTTTGTATTTGTCTTAAAGTTAATTTTCTTCGAATTTCATCGTGAAAGTGAAGATTTCGCAGGAACTGACAACTGAAAAGCAACCGACTCTAAACAGTTTTGGTCCAACTTGGGAAGTGTGATGTTGAAGGCAACACAAATTGCTGTGATTGGCCATTAGCAAGTACGAATAATCTTCTGATATGAATGGCCTATTTCAATTGGAATACATAAAGCCCTATCGGTAAGTAATACTGGTTTGCTTGGTAATTCAGGCGGGGAAAAGGGGACAGTTTTCAACTCACGCAACTGGGTGATACGGTAAACAAAACCGAAGTTCAGATGATGTCCTCCGCGTTCCTATTTGATTCATGCGCATTTTCGATGGGCCCAACTCATTTTTGCTTGTAGAAATTTGGTTTTTGGAAGACGCTTTTTCTTGTCATTACAACGAACATAGTCAACGAAAAAAGATCACGTAATTACAAGAAATACCGGACACTCCAAACAAACGTGCACTTGCTGACAACCTGCTGCTGAAGTCACCAAAATTAACAGTGAAGAAGTAAACTACCACGCAAGAAAACACTCTAAGTACTTTCTTAAATAAATCAACACCATCTACATTATTGGAAAGCCTAAGCCCAGAAATTTTGGCAGCATTTTGTTGTTGCCACGGCGAAGCCCTTCCCATATAAGGAGGCATCAGCCAAGACGCAGAATGGCCAATGGGTTTGTCAAAAAGTGTCCAGTTATGGTCCAACTATTGAAATCCGCTTGTTCCGTCGCTTATCAATGTCCTGCTCTAAACTCGAATTTGTGTAATAAACACTCTCCAAGTGGTGTCTTCATCTGACAATAAGAAGTTTCTCATATTTCTGCTCATCTCATACACATGAACGTTTGTGAATGTCTCGCATAAGGTCAATGCCCATTCTCGCATAACCCTATGTCCAAAACTACACCACTTTTAATATAAATCAAATCTGGTTAATTTTTCATCTTGAGTTACGCGATGATTCACTGGTAGGCTCGCTGCCAGGCTGTCCGGAATAGTTGCTCTTCTATTACACACTGGTCTGTTTACCGATGGTGGGTTCGGACGAACCATGAGAGTGGTCGTTATTCAAAAGCTCACCCGGTGAACTAACAATCACCACATTGGTGACGGTCTCCCAATGGCATTATTCTACCAACTGTTTCAGGAATTTCACGAATTGCGAAAGACTGCTGAATGTATTCATCAATAAATTGCTTATAAACAAATATGGATACTCAAATATAAACAAACAAGAAACGCATATTTATTTATAGAGCACCGTAGCACAATTCTCACCGCTATATGAGAAGAAAAGTTATCAGCAAATTAAACGTCTTCGAAAAGCAGCGTAAATAACAGCAACGAAAAATAAACAACAAAAAACTTAGAAAAATCGAAAAATTATGGAAGTATCGCCAACAAACTAAACCAACGGCAATACTGAAATCCCGGTCGTAATCAACCGGATAACCAAACCATCAGCCACATAAAAACCTCATCACAAAAATCATCAACGTAACATTCATTATTATCAGTAATATCATCATCATCATCATCGTCATCATCACCATCATCATCATCATCATTATCATCATCATCATCATCATCATCATCATCATCATCATCATCATCATCATCATCATCATCATCATCATCATCATCATCATCATCATCATCATCATCATCATCATCATCATCATCATCATCATCATCATCATCATCATCATCATCATCATCATCATCATCATCATCATCATCATCATCATCATCATCATCATCAACATCATCATCATCGTCCTCATCGTAACTATCGAAATTATCATCATCTTCCCGAAAGTTTTCATAAATTATCCATCATTATCTCCATTCACCATCTCTCATTCTTTTTGCTTCCTCTGGTTTGGCTGCATTTTCTGGTGCCTGAATGTTTCATGTCAGTAGAGTGGTAGTTTTCGGTTCTAGTCATTCGCCGTGATTTTGCGGTAGCTGATACACTGTGCTGATGTATGAGATAATATTTTTGGTTCACCATTTTATCGATTCCTTGGCGTGCTATCGTAAACTGGTATCTTTTGTCACATATAGAACCTACCTTATGTTCAAATTGCAGCTCTGTCGCCATCATTTTATTTGTAATCTGATTTCTGTGTTTGTGACTTTTAGAAACATAATACTTAATCGCTGATGACGTCCTTGTCGTGTTTTTGACAATGCTTTCGATATTGTACTCGATATTGCGCTAGCAGGGTGGAGACAGTCTAATCCCGGATTGAACTGTCACTCGTTTGTTTATAAGAATACGTTGTCATTTATTCATGGAATATTGGTTTCAATATCCCTCCTTCCACGTCAGATTATTGGAGCTGCCTTATCTAGATTCACTTTCCTCTTTCTTGTTGATCGATCATCTTTGTTTAACATGTCAGAGTTTTGACCTGTTGCAAAGTCTGGTTGTGAGCCTCGTTTATCTGACCAGCTCGAAGCTTTGAGCGTTGGAGAAGGAGGAACTCTCCCAGGTAATTCTCTACCTGGGTCTTGTATTTTTTCCCGTTAAGATGTAGGGATGGTCGTATTGTGTCACCTGAGGAAGCGAAGTTGAAGCAGAAACAGATCGGATAAGAGTTCCAGGTTGATTTACGAAAGTTGGAAATCGCACATGGGCTTTCTAGAATTAATTATTAAACTGAGCTTACGAAGACAGACGATGATGAACTCGACGGTTTATGTCAGGAATCACGTGGGCCTCCATCTGAATACCCGAAAAAATAAACGCAGTCTGGAAGATATATGGTAGGTAGAGACGTTAACTGGGTGGTAATTTGCGTACTGCGAATGACCAGCGCGGAATCTGTGAGCTGACCAGTCGGTTGGAACTGCCACGAACCAAACTTATGGTGTTTTTGATGGAAACAGTGCCAATTATCATCACATACGAAAATTCCAGACACAAATACACGACGGGGTACAGTGCTCCTCTTAGAGAAAATACCCTCGAGACAGATCGTAGTTGTTTACTTCTCGGTGGTGTCAGCTCTTGGGAGATGTTGTGTATGTAACCAGTAGCAACAGAAAGCGTAATCACTGCTCTATATTTATTTGTAAGACCACAAACGCAACCAGACGGCCGTCAGCATATAAGCCGCGATTGAGCGCTTCAGTAAGTCAGTGAGCAAGCAAGTAAAAGAGTTGACCTACAAGTGCTTTCAAGCGCAAAAATGTAAACCCAGTCGATGAGTGAAAAGATCTATCAGTCGATACTTCCCATGCTAAGGCACGACTAAAGATCAGTTTCAATCAGGCTTACCTCTAGGAATGAGAGGAGTGGTGCTTGATCTACCGCGTAGTAAGCATGATTTTATCCAGATACAACATCCCGAAGAAAGAAATTCATGGCAAACAATGGGTGATGATAATCTTTGTATACCAAAGACAGTAACAGCGGCAGTTTCAGTGGTAGCAGTACTAGTAGATGGAACCATTGCCGCAGTAGTAGAAATAGGAGCTGTAGACTCGGCAAGAGTCGCAGTAGTAGAAGCAATATTAGTAGTAGTTAAAATCACTGAATATGACGTGAAAAAGTAAACAGGGTAGTTCCAGTAAAGAAGAGAATGCATACGACATACACAAGCAAGAACAGTGGGAAATTAGGCTAAATATTGGGAAAGAACCGAACAAAATCCTCAATAAAACATTGTTTGAACCCAAAGCACTACTTAAGCCGGGATAGAAGTGCTGTTTTCCAGAACACGTGCAGGTTAGACAGGCCGGTTTTTACAAACTCTGATTTTGAACATGAACAGAGCCAACCAAAATTGACAACACGGCTCACTTGCATCGCCGTTATCCAACACACTTGAAAGCGATCTTTATTTTCTGGGAGAATGCAATCCTGTGGTTTATATGCCTTTTTGACAGACTGCTTTCAGTCCGTCTGACGTATTCACCTTCATTGTCCTTTCATGATTGTCCATAATTGGTTTTTAAGCAATTAACCACTTGCTTGTTCAGTCAGTAGTATACTCAACTCATCTCAATATTAGTGGACTTAGTAGTCGCAGTAATATTGGTAGGTTTTTAGTGATGCTGTTAGAAGTGGTAGTAACTCTAAATTCGTTAAAGAATGAAAATTCCCTACTGTTTTTCTGCTATCTTCTTTTTGGATATCAGCGTGAATACCACCCCGTTATATGTGCTGACTCTGATTTTTGATCGTGTTTTATTTTCCATCCGAGGCATTGACTTCTTTCTGCTGTTGAGCTTTTCAGTTAATTGTTACGCACTGATACGGGGTAATTTGTTTTTTTTTACGGTCCGGTTTGGCTTAGCCACTCAAGTGGACTGACCGCAGATGTTCGATTTTGCTTACGTTGATTTTAAGCTGTCACGCTAAGATAAAACGTGTAAAACGTTATTTCTATTCGGACCACTGGGCGTAATTCTGTCCCACATTGTGACCAAGGTTCACTGTCAGAGGTACGGTTGTTTTTTCCCTGGATCGACTTACTTTCAAGTTGTTAATCTGACGCTCCTATGTTGCTATCCAGAGGAGCTGAAATTCGTTATTCAGACGATCGGACTTTGAACTGATAGGCAGAATTTGCTTTAACCAAGACTGAACCATTTTGGTTGATTCCATACTCTGATGTGCCACTTACGCGGAGCGTGAAGGCAGCCAACCTGGATGCGGGCGAGATGGACAAGGATATATACAGGACGCTTAGAACACCCAGCTGTTCCGTGGGAACAGTTTCTCTGTTCACGGAGCCCGGATTATTGGGTCTAGTCAGCTGAGTTGTAAGTGCAACTCAGATCTATAGTCGAGCTTAAAGAACGTCACCTTGAGGAAAGATTAATGCCAGAGATGAAAGATTTTCAGGAATGGCAGATAGATGAGCTGTTAGCCATATCTTAGGAGCCTGCTCCCACAAATAGTCAGTAGTCTCCGGTTCTCGGTCGGCAACACCATAGTGATAACAGTATATATCTCGTGATTAATTGCGAGTAGTGTGCATAATTAGTGATATTTTATTTGGCTGACGGTCTTTTGGATTCCACCTTTCACGCACAAACCTCAGGTTATCTGATCAGACCTGCATTTGGTGGGTGGCTTTCGCTGGGAGTTGGCTACACACTAATCGTGTCTCCATTCAGAATTATCGGGCTATGCTGGCTGCGCAGGTGACGTCATCTGAATAAACTTAGATGGATAATTCGGATCCAGCCGGACGATAGCGGGGTGGCTCAGTGGTACCGCACACGCCTTTGAAGTGACAAAGCTCAGGTTCACACTGTAGGTGCGGCGTAGGATATGCAACACCGATGAGCTATAACAAGAGCAAAACTCGAGTCTGGTGCTTCTGAGTGCAGGGTTGATCAGATGACCTGAGGTCTGTGCTTGAAAGGTGGAGTTCAGAGGACAGTCAACTAAAAGAAATAATAAAAATACTCGGCAGCGCTCAGAGAAGAAGGACTTGAAAGGCTGGAGCACAGAATGTGTGTATCGGAAAAGTGCAGGTGGGTGTGAACAGGATACGAAACCGGAGCAAGTGGCCCCACTAACTTCCATTATCGTTCAGATAAACAGATTTGTTCATGTGTTGGAGTATCTGCCATGTTTGTGGCCCTACCGGGGTCTGCCCCTGGAAGGCCTATGCAGTTGGGTTTAGATCCATAATTGGCAACTGGGCTTTTGGTGATGAAGCAAGTTTTCCATGCCTTCTGCCGCAAGGAAGAGCAACTACGAAGCATTGGTCGCAGTACGTCGATCGCAAAACTGTGTCCTCCTCAACAGTAAATCTGACTTGGCTAGAACCTGTTTTCGACTTTGCACACTGAGAGAGGTGATTATGCTGTGGAATTCGTCAATATTAACGTACCCTGAAGTCTTGTTTATTTGTCGCGGTTGTTACCTTGGTGGAGGAGCTATCATCCGGCTTCAACTGAGTCCATCCGTGATCCCCTGATAGTGGTATTCGGGTCATACGGGACCCTGTTAGTTCAAATAGTTCTATTTGAAGCGACGAGCTGGAAGGCAGGAAACTCAAAAGAGGTGTCGCTTGGAGCGCGCACGGCTATTCGGCTGACGGAGACATATAAGCGCCCAGCAAGCTGCCGCTGTCCCCATCGTGATAAATTACGTGAGCTCCCGCAGTCGTAGATTGGTAAACTATGCGCAGTTGAGATACAAAAAGAAGATTCAAATGAATGCGAAGGCTACAAATTCTGCAAAACTAGTTGGCTGTCACAGCCCGCGGTAGCGTCGATTTCTCCTGTTGGTGAGTGTAAATGTGTCTTTTGGGGAGCTTGGTGTTGCAGCCAATAACAGAGAGTCATTAGTGCGAGTGGAAAGTACCGACTCGGGACAATTCACCGAGGGTTGAAAGCAGATGGAAGCATTGGACCAAGGGTCCAGGGTTGATTTTACTTCGACGAAGGCTGGTTTTATGAGATCCGTGCTGGTGGTCTCTGTTCTACCTTCGACGTCTACGTCGTGTTTCTTTTTTTGCTCATAAACTCGGAGGGGCCAGCCTATGCCCGTGTCAGAGGTGATCACGCCTCATCTACACAGATGAATATATGGCTGGTGGTCGCAACAGGGCTAGATGTGTAGCTACTGATGTTTTGTTTCCTCAGCTTAGTGAGCTTTAGCACCCACTTTTGGTGTGGCAAAAGTTTAGCATAATCCTCGTAATCAAACTCAGATGGTGAAGGAGAAACCAGCTCATCTGACATTCGGAAAGTGCATCTGTAAACCAGTTCAGCTGGCGTAACATCCGTCTCCTTTTTAAAGGTTTTGTGCAGTCTTAATTGGATCATCAACAACACTTCGCTCCATGAAGGATTGTAGCAAGCAGGAGCAGCAGTTTTTATTTGGCGATTTAATGGCCCCACCATGTCGCTAGCCTGAAGGTGATAGAAGGTTGTCTCTTTGTGTCTGAAATCGAATGTGTTCAGTAAACAGCGGACGGCACCTTAAAAATGAGAACCACTATTTGTGGCCCCAATAGCAGAGCAGCAGAACTCACTCGACTGCAAAGCCCCGCGGGGAAGGTAAGGCCGCGTGGAAGCGCGTGACTCAAAAACTCATAACTAGATTTACGGTAGATTTTCCTAAACGAAATTGTGTCTGCTACGCAAGTTACAAGGAAAGCTGCAAAACCGAAACCCTCTCCCGCTGTCCAGTAATCTATCTTCCAGCTCACCGGAAATGCGAGAAACAATATGCAGTCAATACTAGTATCCCGCACCCTTCCCCCTTCCTGTAGTCGTTAGTCCTTCGGGTCGCCGGCAGCCATCTCTCGTTGTGTTATCGTCCAATTATCCAGTGAACTATCTCCCAGTTCACTGGAAATAGGCAGATAACAAGGCAAACTATAAAGCCGGGAACATTTGGGCTCGAGCCTGGCACCCGTGAGCATCTTCATGACTTCAATAATCACCTAACCAGTTAGAAAATCTTATGCAGCCTCCTCTGAGGTAGCGCGGGTGATACGAAAGGCCTTGTCCAGCGAGTGAAGCAAAATACATACTACATTATCTAGACATAACTGTTGGATGGTGATAAGGGCCCCACAAGATGTATATGTTCGTGATTAAAACTTACTTCTGGCTCAGAGAATGTGCCTAATGCAAATCTAGTGTGACGGTAGATTTTACCGCGCTGATTTTGAAGACGTGCGCGGGACCCAAGGCGGTTGTCACGTTTAAGGTAGTCCCACCAGGGTATGCTCATTTGAGAAGACTGCTGAAAACCGGTCGACGAAAAGTAGCGAGAACTAGTGTTAGGGTCGATCATGCGAGCTATTACATATAGTACTTACATCCGAAGTTGGAAGCTCCACTGGATTTAGATGCAGGGAGCTATCGTTCTCGAGCTGCTTGAATTCAAGATCTTCCGCTTGGGCTGCGGAGATGGCTTCTGGATTTATACTCATCGGTAGTGGGTCGTCGATTTTGTAGACTCTTGAGAGTGCTTCTACCAAGGGATTGTCTGCCCCAGAGACATGTCGAAAGTCTATATTAAACTGTGGAGCATAATCTGAGTAGCGAATCTCAAGTGGTAAATACCTATCAGAAGCTGACTGAAGAGCTCACAATATTGGTTTATGATCTGTGGACACTGTGAACTTGTGGCCCTCGGGTGTGTGTGTGTGTGTGTGTGTCGGAAATGTCGAATTCCCAAATAAACTGGTAGTATTTTTTGCTGAATGTGCCATATCGGGATTAAGCGGGTCGGAAACACTCATAGGATAAGGCTTTTGGCTACCACAAGTCTCAATGAATTGCTGCAACTTTGCTCCAACAGCCACGTTCGAAGCTTCTGACCCTAATTCCAGATAAGTGGAAGAGTTAGTTTGTACAAGGAGTACTATGTTGACGACATCTTTCTTGATGGAAACAAAAGTTATCTGTACCGTTTTGGGAACTGTGAGTTCCCACTTATCTTCAAGCAAGTGTGTGAGGGGCTGCGTCGTTTCTAGATAAAACCGCCGCAGAAGTTAACCATGCCAGAGAAATGGCGACACTGCTGGGAAGTGTGATTCTCAGGATGGTCGCAAATTAGTTCTACCTCGTCTGGCAAAGATTGCAGCTCCGAGGCTGAAATGTCCTAACCTAGGAATCTCATGGTTGACCCACCCAATTAACATTTGGCGGGGTTTGTGATTATACACTGTTGACTAAAGCACTCAAAAAGAGCGTGCAGGTATGCCTTGTGCGGTTTCTCTGAAAAATTTGCAACTAAAATACCGCCCAAGTACACGTAGTTATTTTCCAAACCATGTATATCTTCATGCACAAACCTTAGAAAGGTTTTTACTACTCTGATGAACCCAAACAAAAGCTCAGAAACTCAAGTAGTTCGAATGAAGTTGTGACAGTAGTTTTAGGGATGGTGACCTCGGTTACTCGAATATGGTGGGTGGCACCACCCAAGTCTATGCGGCTGAAAATGATACAACCATAAAGGGAAGATGCTAGATCGTGAATGTGTGGAACGGAGTACCCATCTGGGGTGACAGCTTGAGTAAGAGCCTTACTGTCACCACAGGGACGTCAATCACCGTTAGGTTAAGGAATCATATGAGGAGACTAGGCTGAGGGACTATTGGACTGAAGTATTGTGCCTAATTCCAGCTGGTGTTTGAGCTTAGTCTGTGCTACGCGGAGCTTGTCTGGTGCCAAGCGACAGATTCGGCTAAAAGGTGGGGGTTCCTTAGTGACGATACGGCGAGTGACATTGTTAGTCACCTTAAGAGGAGGGACGGACTGCCGGAGCATGACCGGGTAAGTAGAAAAGACTACTGCAAAGAGGTGTTGGGCCTGCTGTTTGGCATAAAGGGGGGGGGGGATTTGATTCATGGAGGAACACGAACCGGTTACGGAAACAGAAGTTTGTCGATCGATATTTCCCTGACTTCATTGGTCAAACAGTAGATCAAAATCGTCAAGGAACTCGATACCTACTGCGAAGTCGGAGAGATCTGCTGCTATAAACAGCCAGAGAAGGTGTTAAGTAAGCCTGGGATGAGAGTAAGAGACTAGTGGCCGTAATTAGCAACAGGAGTGCCGGTGGTGGCGTGCAACTGTTGAGTTGGTGAAATGGCTCCGTCAGCAGCTTCTTTTGGATTGACAGCAATGAGTGCATAAGTGTCGACTACGAGCAGTTTATTGGAAACCAAATACCGCATATGATAAAGACTACCGCTATTATGGCTGCTGACTGCGTTAGCCTTCGAAACGCGTCGGGATATTAGTTTTCCTGTTTGTCACCTGGGAAGGTGGAACCGGCTTCGGGGCTGAGGACCCTCTCCACGAGCCATTTGTAATATTGACAGTACTCTGACCGGGTTGGATCAAAAGATCTATCAGGCGAAAGGCTTCTGAGGCTTTCACGTTGGTCCTGGTTGTTATTACAAGGTTAATATTATGTACAATGAGAATCACAGGAGGTGGAAAAACGTCGAAAATGCCCCTCAGAAGCAGCCGTCGATGCCTCTTCAAAAAGTGTTTCTGATGTGTACGTGATAAGGGGCTACTCGAGTCTGGTATGACAGCTACTTGTGGATGGTACCTGCTCATGATGTCTTCCGCTATTTATGGTGACAGCTTGAAGTTAGGATAACTGGAAACCTCGTATGTGGCTTGAATGTCAGTTGGTAGTAGTTGTATCAATACTTCTTTGAGGACATTTTTTTCTCGAAAAGTCTACTTGTCAGCCCCTGATTTTCTCTGTAATTCAGGGGGCTATTTACTTCCTCAATCTACCCCTAGGATAATCCGTTAGATAAAGGAAGGTTCTGACTGCAAAATACTAGTGATTACCGCATCTTTCAAGGCTGCGTAAGAGTAGTTGGCTGAAAGTGACGTCGCGTATCTGAGCACCAAGGTCGCATCAAAGATGGTTAATAGTCCATTTTACGGCCGCTGGAGTTCCGCAGTGATAACTTTTCTTTTGGTAATTAAAATTCGCCAAAAAGACTTCAAAGATAGCTGCTTTTATCTTTCTTAATTGCCTCCCACTTGTTTTGTTTATTCACTTGTGTTTTCTGTCCTGGTTATACTTCTGATCTGCTCAGCTGATCACTTGCTGCCCCTTGTGATTGGACATCTACGGCTCGGTTGAATCTGAACTTTGGTTCCTTGTTCGACTTCGTCCTTGCCCCAGTCTGAGATGAACCACAATCAAGTGGTCTTCTATACTGCTTTTATAATTAAACACTAATTATCCAGATATGGCACTGATGCGATGAACAGTTCATTGATCATCGCTCAATCGATATTTTATTCCCGAGTGGATTTACTTTGACATTTAAGATCGAACGAGTCCTGTCGAGTTTGGGCTCTTCTGGACAATCGAGAACACGTGGTACTAACTGTATTTGACTACGTCCAGGGCTTTCTCCAATTGCTTCTCTATGAACCGTTTACACGGTTTGGTTACTGCTGTTACTTCAAGGGAGAGTTTGTGACTGACAGTGAACTTAAATCTTGCCATGTCATACCTGTTGTCCAATCTTTGGTCCTACTTCTCTTGTACCTTTATTCGTTGTTTCATCATACTTAACATTAAAAAACGTGAAAAATGTTGCAATTGGCAACCGGCCAGCTGGAGCCACCGGAGCTCTCCCCTCACGTAAGCCCCCTCCAGAGGGCTTGTTTCTTTCTAAAAATGATGACCGATTATGTGTTGTTAAGCTACGGCTAGAGAGTGCTTACTTGAAACTGAAGCTGGAGCCAAGCTTCGAGGGGTAAAGGCTGAAAGACAAGCGGCTGAATTACTGAGTCATAGGAAAAAAACTTCTAACGAAGAAGACTTTAGTGACCTCGATCGTGCTGAGAAAATGACCATTTTCTGGACACCATTTTGGATTCATCTTCTCTAGGATCTTTTCTGAAGCTTGTTTTCGACATCACCGTTTTGTTCGGTTGCGTAAGCTTAACTAAACTGACTTTTCTGAGGTTTCCGTCTACCTCGTTTTTGAAGCACTTTTACTTTCAGTTTGTCGCCGACTGTACACGCATGCGGTTTGCTTTCTGCTTCGCCGTTGCATTCGCTTCCATTCCGTGTATTTATGGTATCGGTACCGTTTTGGTACCACGATATACAGAATACACTTTCGCATCTGCTTACCGACTCGCGTCTTTTCTGTTCATTCGATAGAGGGGATTTCGTTGGTATTTCGCTGTGAGACCTGATAGAAGACACGTTCATAAGCCGCTCTCAAACTTGTTCCAAAGGCTCTTATAGTGAACTGGATCTAGGTGGGCACTGGCACAACAGACTCCTGGTTGTGGAGACGGTGTTCAGTCCAGCGAAGGAAATTGCAGTTTCAAAAGTCTACCGAAGTTTAAGAATTCTTTCTTGGATGGAGCTGGTGAAACCAATAGGTTAGGTCAATTACTGGCCCGGTTGGAATTGCACAAATTCTAGATTCCGTTTTTTGGTGGCGCTACGTTGTGCTCATATTGTTTTTCAGGCAGTTCTAGTGAAGAGCAAAGATGATGGCCAGCGACCTACTTATCTGCTTCATTACTGTGATACTTTATTGCATAGTGTCATATGATCGCTTAATCCCATATGATCGTGCAGTGAAGCTTGCTTCGGGCTACCCCGAAATAAACAATTACCATTGTCAAGGGACACTTTGCAATCTTTGTAGCAAAAAAGGTTTCGAAAAGCAGACAGTGTTAACTTCTGACCCAATGGCGACGTGTAGCAGGAAAGGAGAACCCGGCCTATCTGGCTTCCGTAGACATGGATTTGCAGAATATTGATGAGCGACTGTGGTTTAGCCGCCCCGAAATTTAACAATTAGCAGGGCTAACTTTGTCTGTCAATGGGGATAACTTGCGCATCCCAGTTGCATTCCTAGAATTTAAGAAAAAAGCCTTTGTAAATCCTTTGATTCACTTTCCGAGTTTCGATTATTTTGAGCGGTTTTCCTGGTGGCATAATTAGCTGAAGTGGGTAGCGTGACTTATTGGGTTAACAAAGCCTCTTATCCGAGTCAGGGGGCAACCTGGAGTTACAGTACATTTGGGCCAACGGATATTTCCAGGGATTCGGAATAGCTCTTGGGAAACTTTGAAAATTGTTCAGCGGGAAGTTTTTCCCCAAGAAATCAAAGTCTTTCTCTCTGGAAACCCTCTGAGTCAGGGAGAAGTGATTTGCGGTCGACCCTAAAGGCTCCACCCAGCTAACATAAATGATTGGTATGCATCGGCGGACGTCCAAAGTAGTTCGAGTTAGCGGATTCCGCGCAGCTTCCCGTCATTTCGCCAAATAAACACAGCGTAACAGATTCGATAATCCAGTACTACCATAGATTAGAATGCCATATATAGTACACTAAGGAGCTTTCCGAAAATCCTCAAGTGTACTGGATTGTACAGGACAGGTCTGCTATCCATCGGGTTGTTGGTAAAGGTTTGTTGCGTCTGAAAGGATCTGCTTGCCCTTGTTATCAGTAGGTGGCCCCTCTGCCAGAGGAACTTACTGGGTCGTTCGCATTGGGGTCTATTGTTTTGAACCACTTGGTGAAGTTGAGGAGAAACGTTATGGTTGTCTTTTGACCTGCTTAAACTTCAGAACAGTGCATATCTAGATTAAACACTCTCTTTGAACCGATTTCTTCACCCAGGCTCTAATTCTTTTCACGACTAGAAGAGGCCAGCCTAAAGCTATCTTCAGTGATAGTGGAAGTAACTTCATGGTAGCTCAGGCTGAGTTCTGAGGTGGTATCCACGATATTTCATAGAACAGGGTTCATAGTTTTGCGCTCGATCGTGAGATAGAACAACTTTTCGACCCACCCGATTCCAGTCACTAGAGTGGTGTCTAGAAGCGTGTGATCCGTTCAGTGAGTAGAATATTTCGTGCAAAAGAGAAGAACCAGGGGGTGACTGAAGAGACCTCACCAACTTTTATGAATGAAGTGGAAAGGATAATCAATGACCGACCATCTGAACCTTTGACGGAGGATGCTGTGGATCTAGAAGTGCTGACTACAAACACTTTATTGTTGCTCAGATGTAAAGAAACTCTAATAGATCGTTTGTATTTCCCACAATTCTGCGTTAGAATTGGAAGGACGATACAGGTGTTCAGATATTTTGGCAAAGATGGAAAGCGGAATACATATCGTCTCTTGCAAGAGAGACACTGATGGTCTGAGGTCTCGATAAATATACATCCAGTTGATTACCGAAGGCAGTTATAGAAATCAACGGCCATTAGGAATTGTGAGGGACTTTCTTCTCAGTGACGATCAACTAGTAGGTGTTGGTACGAACATCAAGGGGAATTGTATGGCGAGAGGTTCAAAAACTATGCTCAATGGAAGGGGAAGTCAGTTGGAAGACGTGTGTGTTTATACCTTATCTATCACATGTTGTTATTCGTTTTGTTTTTCATGAGTGTGTACGATTCAGTAGTTTTGTTTGTGGTTGACAAATCGTCCGGAAAGGTACAGTCAATGAGGTGATATTCACACAGTTTTAATACTAAATTTATCATTTTTCTGTGATCAGTAACCGTTTCATTATGCCTGTTGAACTCTTGTTATATGAGAATTGATGAATTTTGTTGCATTATCAGCAATACAGCGTTTTTCCTGGTCGAATGTATTTGAAGATTCTTAAAAAAACTAATAAACCCATAACAAATCACAGGCAACCTTGGATGATGAGCATGTAATGGAAGACTAGCAACTAGTCCTTACCTAAGCTGCAAAGTACCCGACGCTGTTGGGCGAGCATTACGCTAAACTGGAATAAAAAGACTCGTAACATGTGCCTCGAAAGGTCTCGCAAATGTTCGTGAAATTTTACAAGAAATGTGATAAGAAAAGTGTAGCAATATTCATTATTATATTTCTGCGTTACGTAAATAGCACATGTTGTTTTACTGAATACCCTGTGATCAGGCGGTGTCACATATATATATATATATATATATATATATATATATATATATATGTGTGTGTGTGTGTGTGTGTGTGTGTGTGTGTGTGTGTGTGTGTGCATGTATACATATATACCCTTGGACATTAAGGTGGTCATTTTGTAGTGTTGTCTTTTATGAAATTTGTACGATAATGGATAACACTCACGATGTAACGTTGGTCACTCCTCTTCAGATTCTGAAATCATGCCTCAGAAGACGGAATCGAAGAGGTTCTGGAGCCCTAAGAACTCACTCAGTCCGAAGAAATGCCTGATTTGTGGTGTCAGGTATTACCTGTGACCCACGGACTGTATCTCCTACGCCGCTGTTGTGTGAGAATAGGCAGCCATCGGACGGTCTGATTTCTCACATTGGACTCCGAGATGGTTTGGCTCGGAGCATACAGGGCATGCTAAGAGTCCCGGACTCCGTAGATTTCCAGCTCGGTGTCGATGTCTGAAGATTCTTCCAGTTTTTCCTGACAATCGCGTTTGGAAAAACTCAAGCCGTTCTTCAAGAGACCCATAAGAGCAGCAGAACAGTTATATCGAAGAATTGACGGACTAAGTAACAAGAGTTCCAAAACAACATCTAATATTGCTTAGGATGATATTTTAACTCCAGTTTACGCAGTATTTACTCATCTTGTATACTGTAGGTTTTTTACAACACTACTCAACCAAATAAAACTATCATTACCAACAAACGCCCTGCGGAAATTGTAAGTTGGTCGACAAAGTATACTTCGTAGTTTTGGGCAATCTTCTCACACGGGTTGCCATCAAGTCGTCTGTCAGTGGATGGCCCACTATTGGACGCTTTCACTGTAACCATTCACACAATCACTTGTGAATGGTTATTAATTTCTAATAACTCCAATGATGCCGTTGTTCCAATTTTGTATTTTCTCCTTCACCTGTCCAAATTATGTATTTGTCCTTGAGCGTGACAAATGATGGCGTCCATTGCGAACAGAATGGCTTTATTCGACTTAAGGTTTGAAAACGCGCAACGAAAAGCCGTCCAAAAATACAGGCTCATTCTTGTCGTCGAGGGTAAGTCAATGAAAATCATTGTCCTCAACTAAAATCCAGACGCTCTACGTTCCACCGTAAGGATCACAGAAGAACCGGTGTCTGTCGTTGAAAGACAGAGAGCGTTGGCTCATCAAGGCTGGAAATCAGGGCAATGCAAAATGAGAACGCAGGTATGTAAATTATCATTTCCTTCGAAATAAATATCAAGCTGCTTTTATTTTTGGAATTTTTTTTATTCATTTGATGTAATCAACACCTCTTAAAGTACTCTTAGGATTGGGGATAAATCATCACAAACGGCAATTCTGAGTGTTCGTCAGGTTTAGTTTGCATATGGGTTCCGTTTGGTTGGGAACAGTTTTCAGTCAAATTATCTTTGAAATATGCACGCGAAAATATTTCGTTTTCCTACGTTTCCTTAAGTGCGACTGTCTCACCCTTCTACATCTTGATATTTCAGATCAGGTGACCACGTAACACAAGAACAATGAACATCTTACGAACATTCCTAATGAAGCAGTCCTCAAATTGCAAATTTTTATTAGCTTTTGGTATGCTTTGTTATAATGAACTTGGTGGTTTTCACAAACTTTGTTTCTAATGAGTGATAAATTAGTGATTCCGACTGAAAGGATGGACAACGGAAAAATAAAATCAGAAACGGGGAGTTCAGATGGATTAGGAAAAGAAAGATACCCGTTTTCGGAGAAATTTTCACGAGTTGGGCAACGTCCAAACGCTCCCAATTGAGCGCAGGTAGCTCTGCTCAAAGTTTTATTGATGTAGCCCAAAGTTAGCCTAAGGTAGCCCGAAGAGCCCAAATGGGAACGCTTTGGGGGTGCTGCTTGGATATTTTCTTACCAACCGTTCTGCATGTGAAGGCTGTAGGAAGTAGGTAATTATAGGCGAAAACGAAAGTCTACCAACAGTTGTCTACAACCTGTTAATGCCAAAGACCAGATCTTTGAAAATGATCCAGGAAATTATGACCACAGAATGATGGAAGCATAAAAAGGTAGAAGAAAAATTATTATTACACGCATTAAAATAGGAGAACCAACTGACTATTCTATGATAAAACAACACACCGAAATGACTGGACCACAATCGGTGAACAAAAAAGGAACTTGAGTGATTCTGACATCACGTCGGGCTCAACAAGTATAGGGTCGTGCAGGCCTTACCAAGTTATTTCTTCACAACACGCATTCGCTAGTCCTTCATGATACTCTGTCCGTTACTGTGGTACTCTGCATCACGCATCTACTATCACCAGAGCAGTATTTCCCAAAATCCATGAAAAGGAAAACACTATCTGTGTGGAGAGAGCGGTTACTGTGCCTTGCAACGTCGTGCGTGCAGCGTGCAGCGTGCACGTGAGACGGTCAAGTGGGTACCGAGTTTGGCCGCAGGAGCTCAGGTAAACAAGAATGTGTCGAACAAAGAGCAAATCAGAATGCCACTGAACTACCATGTCCAGTAAAGGCTCAAAAATACCCTGGTAGACTCAGCAAAATAAAATATACTTGTACTATTATCAGTGTACCAGTGTTTTATCCTGGTCCACAGTTATCACCCCTCTCTCTATTGAGGGATTTTCTTTCTTCTTGAAGCCCAGTAATTTACCTGATAACAATTTCACATTTCAGGATTCTATTCTTCTACCAGTTGCGAATTGTATATTTGTTATTGTTCATTATTCAACCTGGAAAATATACCGTCGTTTATGAGATACCTTTCTTTTCCATATTCATGCTAATACACTTGCATAATTTCACATATTTTCCTGTGATCGATCCTGCCAGCTTCTGACACAGTTACAGTGACCACTTTTATTTCTATGTAATCCGTTGCAAACGTTTGATTGCTTCGTATCCTTTCTCGCTGAGTAACCATGAGTTGGATCGGCGCAACAAACTGACAGCAGGCTAAATTTGACCAGTTTGTCTAAATATATGAACTCGTGTTTATCACCTGTGTGTTTCTTTTGCGTAATACTTTCCAAACAGCAAGCCCAATGTGCTCCCAGTTGGAAGCGCTTTGGACCACGTTAGGCTTAAGTTGGGCTAACATTGAATCAGCTTTGGGCTACATGATTATAAACTTTGTGCAACTCTACCTGCGCCCAATTGGGATCCCGCTAGTCGCTGCCCAACTCGTGAAAATTTCGCCGGGAATGAGTACTTTTTCTTTTCCCAACTCATCGTAATCGCCCGTTTCTTAGTCTTCTTGCCCGTTAGCCATCCTTCCGATCTAAACAACCAACTAAGAAACTGTTTTTGAAAATCAGATAGACTATTATAAAAAAAGACATACCAAAAGCTAATAAAAATTTGCAATTTGAGGACTGCTTCATTAGGAATGTTCGTAAGATGTTCATTGTTCTTGTGTTACGTGGTCACCTGATCTGAAATATCAAGATGTAGAAGGGTGAGACAGTCGCACTTAAGGAAACGTAGGAAAACGAAATATTTTCGCGTGCATATTTCAAAGATAATTTGACTGAAAACTGTTCCCAACCAAACGGAACCCATATGCAAACTAAACCTGACGAACACTCAGAATTGCCGTTTGTGATGATTTATCCCCAATCCTAAGAGTACTTTAAGAGGTGTTGATTACATCAAATGAATAAAAAAAATTCCAAAAATAAAAGCAGCTTGATATTTATTTCGAAGGAAATGATAATTTACATACCTGCGTTCTCATTTTGCATTGCCCTGATTTCCAGCCTTGATGAGCCAACGCTCTCTGTCTTTCAACGACAGACACCGGTTCTTCTGTGATCCTTACGGTGGAACGTAGAGCGTCTGGATTTTAGTTGAGGACAATGATTTTCATTGACTTACCCTCGACGACAAGAATGAGCCTGTATTTTTGGACGGCTTTTCGTTGCGCGTTTTCAAACCTTAAGTCGAATAATGCCATTCCGTGCCCAATGGACGCCATCATTTGTCACGCTCAAGGACAAATACATAGTTTAGAAAAGTGAAAGCGAAAAATGAAATTTTTTGAAAGTGAGCAAAATGGCAACAATGATGTCATATTGTTTTTTGGAAAATGATTGTGTGGATGGGTGCAGTGAATGTGTTTATCAGTACGTCGTCCCCGAACGGACGATTTGATAGAAAACCGCGTGAATAAAAGCCGAAAACAGTAAAAGAAAAAAGAAAAATGTTCGTTGTCTGTCAATCCATGATATTTGCGGGGCGTTTGCTGGTAATGGTAATTATATCTGGTTGCAAAATGGAATAAAAATCATGTTCACCCATCAATAGCCTCTCCTGCCCGGCCTCGGCAGTATTAAGTCAGGTAGAGAAGCCTTTGCCCGGGATTGGTTATCTTGTTTTCGACGAAAGTTTTGAACTGCCTGATGAACTTGCAATGGTTTTCAGATCGTCCGTTGAAAACTGTCAGTTCTACTCTTGGCAGGTCGATCGTTGATGGCGTTGATGTTTCATATTCGACGACCGGCGCAGAGTTTTCTATTTCAATCTGTCCTGATCTGTCGGATAGGTCGTAGTCGCTGACCTTCTGCTCCCACTCGTTCTGTCTACACTTCTCTTCTGCTTCCCGGGCCTGTTATCTAGCCGATTACAGTTATTGTTCTAGGTCTAATATCCCCAACTTAAATAGGTCAAAATGTTTGCCATCCATATTACCCTCAGTAATATATGATCTAGCACTGACAGGACTGGGTGGCTTAGCATTAACAAAAGAATCAGAAGTATCCAAAACCTCCCCAGTGACTTGTCATATTACTTCCTGTCCAGATTTCAATTGCTACGATTCTTTTCTTGGCATGCTGCGCATTTTCTCGTCCCAAGTTGATCATCTGAGTATTGTAAGACACCACTGATCAATGCGTAGCCAAATTCGATACGGATCCCGGAAGTAGAGTGCGATTATCCGTGAAATTCTACGATACTAGATTATCAAATGAACAATGACATAAAACAGATGCGGACCTCATTTATGCGATCACATGGACTCAGAAAACGAGAACCGAATTGCAGCGTGTGAGACAGGAGCTCGTGTGTCACGCAGGTTCAGAATAGGATGTGACAGAATAGCGCTTTGGACGCGAACAAGCAACTGTTCGTTCATGAAGACATACAGTGCATAAAACGAGTCAATAGTGTAAATGAGTGGGTGACGTCAAGGAAACATGAAATTGCAGTGTTTTGGGGGGGGGGATTTTCAACGACCGGTCGTTACACTTGATATCACTCACTCACGTGCACTACCTGCGTGTCTTCATACGCCATGTTTTTTCAACCAACCTTTGTTTGTTCGCGTCCAACCAGCTACTTTGTCATGTCCTGTCTTGGATCGGCCTGACTCACATGCTTGTCCCTCACAAGCCGCTACTTGGTTCTCATTTTCTGAGTTCGTGTGATAGCATAATTAGAGTTCGTATGTGTTTTATGCTATCATTCATTTATTAATCCAGTATTGTAGATCTACGGATCAATCTCGTTTTTTATTTCGGGATCCGTTCAGAATTCGGTTACGTATTGCTCATAAGCGTGTTACAAGGGCTCAGCTCGTGCGCCCTTTTTTCGTGGCTTTTCTTGTGCGGGGTTGAGTGGTGGCCGTAGCTGGGAATTCGTCTGTTGTTGCAGGGAACGTAGAGTGTGAGTCCAATAAATTCGCAGCCAGAGGCGTTTTTGTTACTTTGTTGTTTTTTCATGTCAGAGGAGCCGCAGGGCGTGCCCACCCTGTGGGACATACTGGTCATTTACCCTCCAACGGCCACTCTTTGTGCTTGGCCCACCGGGTTCGCCACTGCTACGGTTGGCCGCTTTCCCCTTATTATAAGGCTGCCACTGATTAGATTCTATCCTCTTTTCCCCGGTGTCGAGGCCTCCAGCTACGGAAGGGGGGAAAAGTGGGAAGCAAACATACAGAACACGTTCCAACACCAGAGGATTGCTTAATGGACCGCTCGCTTCTGACAAGGACAGAGTCCGACGGCTCCGAGTTTATAGGGGGGCGGCTATTGTCAGCACAACCTTTGGTGGTACGTGGGGACAACACATAGATAGTGGACAGTTTTGGTGACTAAGCACCAAGGGCATTATGGCGGTCACTCTTAGGAGGACGCGGTGGCAAGGAGCGGACGGATGATTGGTAGTCGGTAGGAGCTAACACATGAATCTCATGGTATGAAAGGAGTGTAGGGGTGGTGTTCACCTAGTGAGTCAATTTAGATGTTCCACTAGACAAAGGTTAGGGCGGCTGATAGGTGCTGTCTTCTGTATGAGAGACACAGAGGAGGAGACTGGATTAAAAAGAGTCCTTGAGTTGCCTAAAAGCTATTATTCATGATACTGGTGGTATTATGCATATTCTAGGACGAACTTAGAGGCCCAGGCCTCTGTCCTAAAAGTGGTAAGGTAAGGGTGCTTTAAACGGGAAAGTTTGTGTTCATGTGGGGCCAATGACTACGAATGGTGAGTTATAAACTAGTGATTATGGGTGGTTTAGCGTAGTGTCCATCACTTTCCTAGTAGACCGCATCAACAGTCATATATGGATTCAAATGAGAGATTATTTTTGGGTGTTTAGCGCTTTCTGTAGTCTGGACTTAAATATGGTTAAGTAATCAATGGAACGAACATCTGCTAGTAGTTGATTCAACGAAGTTGCATGCGCAAGGGGGAAGAACCTTGGCCTTAGGGATATCCGAAAATCAGGGATCGTTGCACAAAGCTCTCTATTTTGCGGCTGTTGTGATGCTCACGTGCTGATGTGTGCTAGTCCAGAGGACCGGGCTTTTTTGTGGAGCAAGTTGAACTAAAACGTGGGGATACGTTTCATTCTTCTAAGCCACGGAGGGTCAAGCCGAGGGGAAGCACGGCTTTGTCTGTAGTTTAGTTTTGAAGAAAGCCCAAAAAGTTTCCTTGTGAAAGCTGATTTTTTTCGGTATCAGTATTGTCCCCGGTTGAGCATGTTTGAGAACCCGAGAGTTCAGTGCTCCAAGGTATGGTGAATATGTTATATATATATATATATATATATATATATATATATATATATATATATATATATAATCTAGAGTTCATGCGAAGGAAGCTTGTCTACACCAAGCCTACGGATTTATTTGCCAGTGGGAACTACATTGAGAGAACTCAGATGTGTAAGATTATGGCAGTCCGAGGTGTGTTTTTGCTGAGGTGCATGGAAGTGAGAAACCGTCGGTCTGAATGGTACCATAAGAAAAGTCGCAGTTTGGCCTAAGACAAATGCTTTTGACTGCTATGAATCCTGCTTCCCAGTGGTCCTACTAAGACGTCAAGGATAGCACCCGACCAACCTTCGAGTGTCGTTTCGACAAATAGAAGCCGTATTTACCACTCGACGTATAACCAGCGAGCGTGCGAAATACTCTCACGTTGTCCAAGCACTTCCCTTTGACAACGCCGTTGACGTGGAAGATCTCCTCGATCCCATTCCATCACAAGCTCCTTACACGAAGCTTAAGGAAGCAGTCATTCAGCGTACCAGAAAATCAGCCAAAAAAATGCTCCGTGAGCTGTTCACGTCGGTGGAGCTCGGAGACCAAGCCTCGTCCCAGCTTATGCGCCGCATGCGGTCGCTACTGGCTGGACGTCAAATGGACGACGCCATTTTCAGGGAGATATGGGTTGATAAACTACCTTTCCCGATGCAGCAGGTCTTGTCAATGCTGGAGCCCACTACTCCTCTTGACAAAGTTGCGCAACACGCTGAGAGAATAGTGGAATGCTACCCGGCTGGTAGACCCCCCGTTCACATGACATCGCCCGCTGAAACCATTCCTACACACGATTGCCCATGACATTACCAGCACCTGGCCCAGATCGCCGTGGCGACGGTTTTCGCAGTTCTGATCCCCCATCTCATCACTCTCATATCGATAAGGACATTACGGACCTAAAAGAAACCATTCGCATGTTGTGCAGTCAGGTCGGTGCAATGTGAAACGCATTAACTACTCATCGGCCTGTGTTCGCCGAAATATCTCGTCGACCTAGATCACGGTCCAGAAATCGTCGGTTACAAACCTGGTGTTGGAACCACCGCTCATTCGGCTCCCAGGCACGCCGCTGTGATCCCCTTTGTTCATTCCGCACTTCCACCCCACAGTCAAACGACCAGGCCAGCCAGTAACGGCGACGACTACGGCTGGCTGTCCACATGAAAGTCGCCTATTTTATATCGTTGACCGATCCAGTGTCCTTCGATTCCTCATTGATACCGGCGCCGAGATCAGTGTAATCCCCCCACCCAAACATCACAGCCTCAAACCATCTCACTTCACACTGCAAACAGCAAACACAACAACTATTGCGACATTCGGCCAACGGTCCATCACTCTTGACTTAGGCCTCCGACGATCTTTTCAGTGGTTTTTCATCGAGGCAGATGTTCAGACTCCCATTATCGGCGCGGATTTCCTCTTACATTTTGGCCTAACTGTGGACCTCAAAAATCGCAAGCTGGTAGACACCACAACCAAGCTTTATACAATCGGCATTGGCAAATGCACCAACTCCCTGTGTATTCGGCTGGCGATCCTGCAATCGCCGTTTGCTGACATTTTGAGGGAGTTTCCATCCCCCACTAAACCGTGTCAGTTCACCGACCAAGTCTCTCACGCTGTGCATCACCAAAAAAGGCACATCTGTCCACTTTCAACCACCCCGACTCAATGCCGACAAACTCCGTATTGCACGCCTTAAATTCGAACATATGATGAATCTTGGCATCATTCGACCGTCTTCAAACCCATGGGCCTTGCCGTTGCACATGGTTCCAAAGTCATCCGTTGATTGGAGACCCTGAGGAGACTACCGTGCTCTCAACAACGTCACCGTCCCCGACAGGTACCCGATTCCGCACATTCAAGATCTTGCACAGAATCTCTCTGGGAAGACAATCTTTTCCAAGGTTGACCTCGTAAAAGCATATCACCAAATCCCCGTGGCCGAAGACGATATTCCCAAGACAGCTATCAATACTCCTTTTGGCCTGTTCAGACGTTCCAACGATTCATCGATGAAGTGCTCCGAAATCTACCCTTCGCGTTTGGCTGCATTGACGACATATTAATTGCCAGCGCCTCTCCACCAGGGCATGCTATTCACCTGCGTCAACTCTTCCAGCCTTTCTAACAATACGGACTTCAACTGAACCCTAGTAAACACGTGTTCGGGGTCCCGTCCCTCGACTTTCTCGGGCACCAAATAGAGCAAAACGGTTTGACACCCCTCCCAGATAAGGTGCGCAGCTTTCTCTCATTTCATGCACCTCAAACGATCACACAGTTAAGACTTTTCTTGGGAATTTTGAACTACTACCTTCGCTTCATTCCCCATTGTGCGACCATCGTTTCACCTCTAACCGATCTTCTCAAGTGTAATGTCAAGACGATCGATTTCACTCCCGAGGCCGAGACAGCTATCGCAGAAGCCAAAAAGCTCTTGGGGATGCCACCATGCTGCATCATCCACATTCGGATCCAAATACTGAGTTAGTCCTAACGACTGATGCATCAAATACTGCAGTCGGTGCAGTGCTTCACCAAATTTTGGGCAATCAATTACAGCCCTTAGCGTTCTTCTGGCAAAAACTCCAGGTGGCACAGGCAAGATACAGCACGCTTTTTTGTGAACTCCTGGCTATTTACTTGTCCATCCGTCATTTCCGCCACCTTTTGGAAGGACGACAATTTCGTGTGCACACTGACTACAAACCCCTGACACATGCACTTCATGCCAAGCCTGACCGACATTCACCCAGAGATATCCGCTATTTGGATTATATTTCTCAGTTCACAACAGACATCCGCTACGTGCGTGGAGTTGATAATGTTGTGGCTGATGCATTATCCAGACCTGACATCAACACGGTGCAGACAAAATTCGATCTTACGGAACTGGCAAACCTCCAGCGTGATGATACATCTTTGCTCGAACTGCGCACATCCTCCACACTCCAGCTCAAGGATTCTCCCCTACCTTCAGCCGATGGCACAGTCCTGTGTGACTGGTCTACAGGTAACCCTCGTCCTATCGTTCCAACTTGCTACAGGAAGATCGTTTTCGATCATTTACATTCTCGTTCCCATCCTGGTATCCGTGCATCTCGCAAACTCATTTCTGCCAGATTTGTTTGGCCCAGTATGAATTCTGACATTGCATTATGGACTAAACAGTGTTTACAGTGTCAGAGAAACAAAGTCAACCGCCACACTTTTTCTCCTCCCAGTACATTCACCGTTCCCGACGTCCGTTTCACACATATTCACGTCGATCTTGTTGGTCTACTACCACCATCAAATGGACATACCCACTCATTAATCGTTTTTCATCGTTTCACACGCTGGCCGGTGGCAGTACCCATTTCCGACATCTCAGCAGAAAATATTGCGAAAGTACTACTCCAACACTGGATTGCTACATTCAGTGTACTGTCTACCGTCACCACAGACCGTGGCAGCCAATTCCAGTAGACTTTGTTTCGTGAGTTCACTAAACTGCTTGGCTGTAAACACATCGCAACAACTGCATACCATCCTTCGTCTAATGGCATGGCAGAGCGCCTACACCGCCAACTCAAAGCAGCACTGATATCACAGCCAAACCCCAATGGCTGCAGCGAAAATCTGCCACTAGTTCTCTTGGGTCTCTGGTCATCAGTCAAAGACGATCCCCACGGCACGTCGGCTGAACTCGTTTTCGGTACCACCATATGCCTTTACAGGTGAATATGTTCGACCCACCACTGATGACAGTTTTAACCCATCCCAGTTTGTTCAGCAACTAAAAGACCATATTTCACATCCACGTCCAAAACCCACTAGCTCGTCATCCACACACTTTTTTACATAATGATCTATATATGTCACCTTCCGTTTTTATTCGTAACGGTGCTGTTCGTAAACCACTCACACCACCGTGTGATGGTCCATTTAAGGTGCTTAGTCGCACAGACACATATTTTGTGGCTGAGAAAGCCAGTAAGCCAGACACTGTTTCCATTGACAGATTGAAACCCGCGTATTTTGATACACCTCCGTCACCGGCAACTCCGACACCATCACCATTCACAGACACACCACCAACAATTCCTGTTGATCATCCACACTCTATCGTCACACCAGACACTGCATCACACCCGCCAGCACCACCACAGCAACAACCATCCCTGGAAACCCGTCGTTCTAACACAAACGTTCGACATCCTGTCAGATTTCAAGACTGTTATTCGATGTTTTCTTCCGCTAACCGTTTTCCCTTTCTACTTTTCTATCGAGCGTTTATTTTGTACAACAAACGCTTTGGCGGGGGAGGTGTGTAGGTACCTGTACATTTCCGACTTTTTCCATGATTCTCAACGTCCCTTGGTGCAACACTCCTTTGTTGTACCGACGTTTTAATGTAAAACACACACAACTTTTTGGTCGTCATCACTGCGCAATATAAAGAGCTGGCAATAAATCTTTCATTCTTGCACGGTCTCATCTTCTGATTTGGAGTGTCTTGGAATTATATCGGTCAGAACTAACTGTGTGAAACAGAACATTTTAGAAGCTTCCACGGCGTCTCTTGGCACTTCGCTCAATATCATCCTGTTCTGTTCAACGGATGGCTGTCAGACCGAACTGAACTGAAGACATTGGCGGATATTGGCTCTTCGGCGCTCATTTCCTGATCACAAGAACACTGAACAACTGTGAGTTTGCGTCACACCTTTTGTTTCATTTTAATTCCTAATGTACAAACCCTTTTGGCCTTTTATCACAGCACGCTCCTCCGCCCATCTTAGTTTGCTAGTGTCGTCTTAGATATTGCTGACATTAATTTAGTGTACCATATAGACAGAGTAGTACGCTACACTCTACGTTTCACCGGGTGAGGTTTGACACTCGACCATCTATGCGGATAGCTTGGTGACTATTCTGTGGATCGTAATCAAACAAGCCAAGTAAGGGGTTTCCAACCTCGTAACCATAAACCTTGGCCAGCATCTTCGACCGCAAGATGCCGTCAGAGGCTTTTGCGGTATCAAAAATGATGACCTGTGCTCTGCCCTTGTCAGCGGCTGCTGTTGCGAGGCCCAGAAAGCCAAACTGTAGGCTGAGCACGAGCTTGATCTAAGGAACCTGTGCTGTCTGACACGGATAATAATAGTGGTAGTAATAATCGGAAGGATATTATTGATGATGGTGTATTCCTCGGCTGTGGTAGAGAGGCACTCATGAAATCACGATCATAGTTCCCAATATCACTCAACGAGATGGAAAGTTTACAGATTTTAAAGAGGGAGTCACACATAACAGCATTAAAGGAAAGAGGCTCGGGGGAGTTTAAATGAAGTAAAGTACGAAATGAATACGCGGTGAGTAAGATTCAGCTTCGAGTCGACTATGGCAATAGTAAGGAATTGGCCGGGTATGAGAAGGTTGGGGCGGATACCGTCTTACGACACTGAAAATGCAATACTGACAAGGATGATATAAGAAAGCGGTCACTGATGCATACTGAAGTTCACTTTAAAGGTTATTGATAATGGGGCGAGGGGACAGGTAAGAACCTCGTGAAGGTGCACATAGGAATACCGCTTTCTGTAGATTTGTGGAGAGAAGAAAGAACAGTACCCCTCGAAAATGTGAGATAATTTCCGAAAGAGGGAGCGGGTGTCATCTAATGTCGGGAATTCTTGGCCAGTGCAAGAAAGATGGGGTTTCAAGAAAGGACAGTCAGCAAGCGGAATACCGTGTACACGGGAAACAAAATAAAGCAAGAAAGAAGAATAAAAATCCTTGCAATAGTCCAGGTTACGCGGGCAAAATAACAAATATATTATTTTGTTGAGTTTTCTGTGGCTTTCCTGCTTCTGTGTTGGACTTTTTGGGCGAGGGTTGGTTGCAGAGGGAGAGTGTAGCGGCTTCGCAGACACCAAATTCAATAAAATACAATTGCGAGCTTAGAGCTTAGGCGCGCTTTGTTTAAGTCCACCGGTGTGAAAATAAGAACACCTTAAAAAAAAGAAGAAGAACCTTCGGCACACTACGTCAAAACGGCAAGGCGCGCCCCAGCTCATCAGCTCTGGTGATTAGCTAGATCAGCCTCCCTTCTCCTGTACTTCATACAGGGCAATCAATACAAGTACAAAAACCATCAATCGCTGTCGTTCTGCGTCTTTATTCGCTGGACGGGAATTGAGTCCACAAGTCGTGCGTTCGGCCAAATTGGTGAGCCCGTTCCAAGTTATTATTAATTTTTATTTATTTATTATATCGTCCGTGCCATTCAGCGTTCCTTTTGTTTTCGTTGTGCACATACGTATTGAGCCTTTTTTGGTGTTAATTTCGATCAGCCATCGTATATTTATTTTGCTGTCTATTTGATATGGATGACGCTAAGTTAACTATGTCTGACCCTGCGGTGCCTGAAACGCTCTCTATTGCGTGCCCAGTGAAAGCGTTACCTTTCATTCCGGGTAATCCCTCTCTTTGGCTGACTCATCTGGAAGCACAGTTTGCTGCCTCCAGAATCACCTCCCAGCAACAGAAGTATGTGCATCTCACTGCCGAACTTCCTTTAAATATTCTTGAAGCTGTCGAGGATATCATCTCCAACCCACCCACGGACAAGCCTTATGATATGCTTCGCCAGGCTATCTTAGATCGCACCGGGGTCTCCGACTCAAACCGTCTTCGTCAGCTGCTTAGTGGCATTTCCCTCGGTGACCAGAAGCCTTCACAGCTTCTGCGTCGTATGCGACAGCTGGCCAATGGCATCCAAGTTGGTGACATGATGTTGCGAGAGTTGTGGATGCAGCAGCTACCCCAACAAGCGCAATGCACTCTGGCCCTTCTCGTAGATGAAGTCTCACTAGACAGACTGGCTTTGGCGGCGGACCGCTTTATGGAAACCGCCTCCGCCCAAATTAGTCAGTGTGTTCGTTCGTCCACAACCACTACGGAGGCGACTCTCACAGATTTAGCTGCACAACTCAGTGCCCTTCGGGCGGACGTGACCGCTATTCAGTCTTCACGTTCGGCACGTCGTAGCCGCTCCCCAACTCGCACTCGTCGGCCTATTGCCGCTCGCAGTCCTCCTAGGCCATCCTCTCCCGATGCACACATTTGGACATGGTGTTGGTATCACCGCCAGTATCGTGCCAGCGCCAGGAAGTGTACACCCCCGTGCACGTTCCACGACAACCAGGGAAACTCGTCGGCCAACGTGTAGGTACGGCAGCGCTCGTTGGCCTCCCTACACCCTGCCGTCTTCTATTTATCAAGGACCTCATCTCCCACCGTCAGTTTTTGATTGACACTGGCGCACAGATCAGTGTCGTTCCCCCTAACCCTTCTGATCGTCAGCACCGGCAAACTTTAGAGCTTCAGGCCGCCAATGGGTCTCGTATATCCACTTTTGGTACTAGGCGTCTCAAGTTAGATCTGGGGTTGCGTCGTTTTTTTCAGTGGACTTTTGTCATTGCTGACGTTTCCCAGCCCATCTTAGGAGTTGATTTTCTGCATCATTTCAACCTTTCGTTACATCCCGCTTCTCGTAAGTTAACCGACCCTGTGACTCATCGTGCTGTTGTTGGATCTGTCTGCTTGGTCAACGTTGTTCGACCGTCCGTAGCTCCTATCGCCAACGATACCTTTGCCAAAATTTTAGCTGAGTTTCCGTCTCTAACCGGACCGGCAAACCACTTACCCATGGTGCGCTCGGCTGTTGTACATCACATCAGTACCGCTGGACCCCCTGTTTTTGCCCGTCCGCGTCGCCTAGCCCCAGACAAACTGGCCGTCGCTCGTCTTGAATTCCAGAAAATGCTGGACCTAGGCATCATCCGTCCTTCGAACAGCCCGTGGGCCTCTCCATTGCACATGGTGCCGAAGAGAACTTCGGGCGACTGGCGTCTGTGTGGTGACTATCGTCGCCTCAATCAGGTCACAACGCCAGATCGATATCCTGTGCCTCACATTCATGATATCACGTCTGCTCTGGCTGGATCCACCATCTTCAGCAAAATCGACCTGGTCCGGGCCTATCATCAAATTCCGGTCGCCGACGAGGACGTTGCAAAAACCGCCGTTACCACTCCGTTTGGTCTATTTGAGTTTCTCCGTATGCCATTTGGCTTGCGCAACGCGTCCCAAACGTTCCAGCGGTTTATTGACGGTGTTACCCGCGGACTGCCCTTCGTTCACGCTTACATCGATGATATTCTTGTCGCTAGCCCCAGCGTTGACGAACATCAGCTTCATCTTCGACAGCTCTTCCAGCGGTTAACAGAGCACGGTGTTACCATCAATGCCGCCAAGACTGAATTAGGGAAGCCGTCATTGCTCTTCCTCGGTCACATCATCGACGCCAACGGCATTCGTCCGGCTGAAACCAAGGTCAGTGATATTGCTGAATTTCCACTTCCACAGTCCTTCAAACAGCTTAAACGTTTTAACGGCTTTGTCAATTATTACCGCCGGTTCATCCCACACTGCGCCACCCTGATGCAACCGCTCACTGATCTTTTGCGGGGCAAACAACGAACCCTCATCTGGACCGATCAAGCCCAGGAGGCCTTTTCTCAGCTCAAACAGGCCTTGTCGTCTGCGGTTCTTCTCCGTCATCCGGATCCCCATGCTCCCGTCAGTATCGCTGTTGATGCTTCCGATGTCGCACTTGGCTGCGTTCTCCAGCAGGCCGTGGACGGCGCCTGGGAGCCTCTGGCTTTTCACTCACGCCGCCTGTCTTCCGCAGAATCCAAATACAGTGCGTTTGGTCGTGAGTTACTTGCCGTCTACACCGCCATACGTCACTTTCGCCACGCTCTGGAAGGACGGGAATTCATCATTTTCACAGATCACAAGCCACTACTGTATGCTTTCCGCAACGCGTCTGATCGTCATTCTCCACGAGAAATTCGCCAGCTGGATTTCATATCGCAATTTTCTACTGACATTCGTCATATCTCCGGGTCAGCTAATGTGGCTGCAGATACTCTTTCCAGGATCCACAGTCTCGGGTCGCCCGCTGCTCTCGGTATCAATCTCGAGGACCTGGCACGAAGCCAGCAGGATCCTGAGTTTCAACAGACCATTCGCGATACAAGTCTCCGAGTGCGGGCTTTGCCTCTTCCGTCATCTGCTGGCACTATCCTCTGCGACACCACCTGGGATCACCCAAGGCCAATCGTACCACTTTCACATCGCCGTCCAATTTTCGATGTGTTGCACGGTCTATCCCATCCGGGTATCAAGGCCACATGCAAACTAGTCCGTGCCCGATTTGTTTGGCCAAACATGGATCGCGACGTTCGTCAATGGGCACGTAACTGCATTGCTTGTCAGCGAGCCAAAATACAGCGACATACCACCAGTCCAGTCGGAAATTTTGAGACTCCAGACGCCCGTTTCGCTCACGTGCACGTCGACATTGTGGGACCTTTGCCACCATCCCGAGGTATGATCTATCTACTCACTTGTATTGATCGTTTCACTCGTTGGCCCGAGGCCATACCCATTCCGGATGTATCCAGTGAAACTGTCGCCCGTGCGTTCATGGAACACTGGATTTCCCGCTTTGGTTGTCCTACCACAGTAACCACCGATCGAGGAGCTCAGTTTGAATCTGCCACTTTCGACAATCTCCTCCAACTGACTGGCACTAAGCGTATTCGCACCACAGCTTATCATCCCCAGGCAAATGGCTTGGTCGAACGTTTTCACCGGCACCTCAAAACTTCGCTCAGTGCTCACAACAATCCTCAGTGGACGGACGTCTTACCACTGGTTTTATTGGGCATTCGCAATACGTTGCGCAGCGACACTCCCTGCACACCTGCGTCCATGACATTCGGCACCACCGCTCGTCTCCCTGGTGAATTTGTCGCACCCAAGGTGAGCGCACCTTTCCCCAACCTTGGAGACTACACTCAACGTCTCATGATCTACATGCGTCAGAAGATTGGTATTCCTGTCCGTTCGACAGATCGGCCGTCGTTTATTCCCAGTCACCTACATACATGCACGCACGTTTTTCTGCGTACGCCGAGCCGCCGCCCGTTGACTCCAGCTTATTCTGGCCCGCACAAAGTCATTCGGCGTTTAGAAAAAACGTTCATCATCGATCTCAATGGTCGGCAAGAAACCGTCAGCATCGACCGCCTTGAGCCAGCGTTCGCCGACTCGGAAACCCAGCCTACGCCGTTGCCCGTCGATGGTGAAAACACAGACGTTTGCCCGACCCCAACAACATCTAGCTCCAGCACGCGTGAGTCACAGGTCGACCCCCCATTACGTTCCACCAGGTCTGGTAGGCATGTTCGTTTCCCTGCACGATTCGTTGACTTTATTGTTCTTACATAGATTTCCCCTTTTGATTGCACACTGTATCCAGTTTTTCTTATCTCTTCTAGGGTCAGTCGTTGTTTACCTAGGAAGGATCTGGCACACCACTAACAATGGACATGTGTCACTATATGAACATTACCATTTTTTGTTGTTGTTGTTGTTGTTGCCTACGTGCCTTGTACATGGTTTGGCACGTCCCTGTCCCCACTTAAGGTTTCTAGATAGAGAGCACGGGGAGAGGATACCCCACCAGTTCACGCGTGAGTAACCTTCTCCGCGGCTATATATGGCCCAGAGGTCCTTAGATCACCTTAGAGGTGCTGAGCACAAACCTTTTCCAGCTGGAACTATTCAGCTGGTTTTTGGCTCAACTCACGACGCTCTCTTAGGTCGAAGTTCTCCTACTCGGTCGTCCTTCTGAAGGGGGACTGATGTAGCGGCTTCGCAGACACCAAATTCAATAAAATACAATTGCGAGCTTAGAGCTTAGGCGCGCTTTGTTTAAGTCCACCGGTGTGAAAATAAGAACACCTTAAAAAAAAAGAAGAAGAACCTTCGGCACACTACGTCAAAACGGCAAGGCGCGCCCCAGCTCATCAGCTCTGGTGATTAGCTAGATCAGCCTCCCTTCTCCTGTACTTCATACAGGGCAATCAATACAAGTACAAAAACCATCAATCGCTGTCGTTCTGCGTCTTTATTCGCTGGACGGGAATTGAGTCCACAAGTCGTGCGTTCGGCCAAAAGAGGACATCCTCACATCTGAACGCTTCTTTATTTAGTTAGGAGCCCTTGATCTGTGGTTTAAGTGGCTTTGACTTCGAGAGAGTCTCTTAGTAAAAGGTTCTCTCGGCGGATCATATGCAGCAGTATCAGGAATTCGTTTGTGTGAAACCTCATAGCCAGATCACATTTGCGGCAGCCAGCCTTGGGCGCGGTTACAGACGGACTGGGAGGAAGGTAAACTGTCTGCGCGATATATTACAGCCAGCAACACGATGACTGGGTTGTACCGAAATTGAAAAAAGGGAGTTGCTGTCTGAAAGGTGTTCCAACTGAGGGCCAGCGTGGGCAAAATAGCGGACAGAGGCACGGAGGTCGAAAGAGAGGAACAGTGGTCTTGGCGAACTGGGAAGTAAAGGGTATTGTAAGTCGGTGTTCGTAAGGGCTAACTAGACTCGCACTATTATGTCTAGTTATCGATCACCTATTTGTTGGTGTACGGAGAAGTCTTATCGTTCGGGGTTAATAAGGCCGTGGAAAAGCCCTGATGCTATTGGGTCTGAGGGCTACGTCAGGAAACAGCTGGAAAGCTCTAGGAACCTAAATGGGAGGTTTTTGTGATCGGTCTGTAGGGTGTACCGGTTCGCTATCACCCCAACCAGTCTCGCGCGTAAGAACCAAAAGCAAGTTGAGCGGACAAGAGAGGGGTGGTGTCTCCCCTTTCGCAGGACCAGGTATGAGCTGATGGGAGACATACCCATGACTGAAGGTTTCGCATTTCCCGCTGTTAGTGGTGTTTGGATATCAAATTGATCCAACTGGGACTTTTCTATTTTCCACGTTTTATTTATTTATTTTTCTTGTTTCCTAACCGAGGAGTGGTTGAACACGTATGAGAAGTTTCCATAGCCCTCCTTTCTACGGTAACTTTCCGCGTAATTGTCATTTTTTTGCAGCTTCTGGGGGTGGTTCATTTTCCCCACTTCCGGACATAGCTGTGGTGCAGGTGCCGATGACATCAGGGGTTTTGCCAGCATGGGTTGGAAGAGTAAGGAGTAGGGCCAAGCGAAAGCACAAAGTAGGACAACGAGTGTTGTAAAGCACATGCCGGCATATATGTATCAGCGTTTCACGGCGCTTAACTGCGCCTAAGACTACAAGAAGCCTTTGCGGTGTGATTAGGGATGGCTGCTCTATTGGAAGACATTATGGCACGGGGGAAGAGACGGAAGCCGTCGACATCCAATGATAGATTTAGAAAATATGACCGTATAGACTGGCGGTCATATCTCAAAGCATAGGACGATGAAAATGAGGATAGTGGGTAGCTCCTAAATGGTGGGTCTATGAGATAAAGGATGTTAAAGTATAATACTTATTGAAGGCAAAAACGGCCTGGCAAGAAAGCTGAGGGGATTGGGCGCCAGGATAAATAAAAGAAAAGTCGGAGTATTAAGCAGCGAAATGGTGGATGACGGAGCTTAATGTCCCAGGATCAAGCACCACTGATTTCTTTGACGCTAGGGGAAACGTCAAGCTCTGAAAGCCTTGAGCTGAAGGAAAGTCGTTTTATATGACTGCTTTGGTACTATACAGGTAAAGAGGCAGTAATAGTCTAGACATAGTTCTGAAGACTAACCGATGAATAAGATAAAGGGGGGCTTTGTGGGGGCTAGGTGACAGCAGGTGAAAGTGGGTGTTGCACAGAGTCACGAGAGCCGGCTGTCATCTAAATAGCCATAGTTCTAAACGGCTACAAACTTCATCCTACTGCCAAGTAGATTGCACGCAGCCGTCGTGAAGAAGTCAGCCTGGCTTCTTTCGTTAGGCAATAAAAGGTTGTTTCATGATATGGCGCTGTGATCCTAGTAACAGAACCTGTTTTTGAAGACCGTCTGGTGGGATAGGAGGGAACAGGAGGGAATAGGGAGGCCAGGGTTTTAAAGTTCGATGCATTTCTCATAAGCTGGATCCTCAAATATGCTGATGTCGGTCAAAGACAGCAGATGAATAACGATAAGCCATGATTTCACGGTGCGGCTGAACTAGGCTACTGATGTACATTTGCGAATAATCAGGGGCGGCTTATTTCAAGGATTTGAGCCCTCGATGAGAAGGGAATTGGATCTTATTGCAAGCCTCGGCTTAGAGGTGGTCAGACTGAAGTCCCTATGGGGTAGAGGGTAAGATGAGGATAGGGAAATTTGTGCAGAACTGGTAGAATTGAAGGCAGAGCGATGAATAATTCTATATAGAAAACACAGGTTAAGCCCGACGTGATTAAGCCATAAGGGGTCAAGCTTTGGTGGAGAGCATCGCTCTTTATAGCTCGGTGAGGAAGAGTATCCCATTAGGTTCTTGATAAACCTAAGCTGGACTTTCTCAAGGCGTGTCCTATCCAATTTGGACATTCAGAAAATAATAGTGCCTTATTACAAATGGGGTCTTGTATGGAACTGGTATGTGAGGAGGACACTATGTTTCATTTTACACGACCAGAGAACAAGGCCCATAATCTGTTTGATCCTGGCCGTCTGGAATGGGACATGTTCTGAGAATCACAGAGTGCTGGTGCGTCGAAGCCCAAAATTCCTCGCCGATGAGCTTGGGATGATGGGCTCTTGATTCATTGACAGGGTTTCGGAAGGGACTTGACGCCTATAGGTGGCGAAGAAGCTTTTGGAGGTCGAGAAGCACATCTGCCATGAAGTGCACCGTTGATCAAGTTTCTTAAGGTCATTATCTATGTCAGACAGTGATGTGCTCAGATCTTGATGGTGGAACTCGTGGGCGACTTTGATGTCACCGGCAAGGAGGGAAGGACTGCCGCACTGTACAACCGGAAAAACGTCGTCAAAATACAGTAAGAAAAATAGCGGATCAAGTACACCCCCTCATATAACGACACTGGTGTTTGGCACTGGGCGCGGTAGGTGACCACTAGCATGGACTATCTGGACCCGGTCTGAGAGTTAGGAGAGGATCCACTATGAAGTCGGACAGTGGATACAGTAGTCTCGGAGTTTTGTCAACAGCCGGGAGTGGGGAACTCGGTCAAATGCCTTGGTCATATCGAGGTAAATAATAATCATAGATTTGCCGTTGTCAGCAGCCGTGGTCAGTGGGTTGAAGAAGTCTAATTGGGATGCGATACAAGAAAGTGATCTCAAAAAGCCATGTCGGCCTCTGCTAATGGGGTTGTGAGACAAGCGAAAAAAGGACATCTGCTGTTTAATCAAACTTTCCATTATGCAAGAAGCCAGAGAGTAGTGGTTACTATGACGACAGTTTGAATGATCACGCACTGGACCTTGGTTGTTGATAGGGATAATGGTTGTAGTTTTCCACTGGGATGGAAAAATGCCATGTTTAGGGAATAAGTCATAAAGGTTGTTGCGGATAGCAGCGATGCCAGTTCCATCAGGAAGAAAGAGCAATAGGGGATGTCGTCGTAGCCAGGGTGAGAGGACGGCCTAACCTGCAGCAGAGATGGGCCGCTTCGTTCAAACTGGGTTCAATGTCAGAAAGAACCTGATTGGTGATGAGAGGCACGGGGGCGGATTTTGAATGCATCCAGTAGTCATGGATTCCGGGGAGAAGATGTTGAGCTCCCCAGAGACTTCGGCTGCAGATTGAGTTTCCATGTGGCTTCCAAAATTAAATAGGGTATCCCTGTAGGCTCTCTGATTTCTGCTCTTCAACAGTCGGGCAAATCGGTGAGGTCTTTCGAGGGAATTCACCGCCCCAAGCTCCTGATTTCTCCGCTCTTCCTTAGTCGCTAAACCCTACTTCGCGGTTTCTTATCACACGCGTTCTTCGGTCCCTTGTAATGCGTGGACCACTTGTGCGGGGCTCTAATGCTCGGCTCAGTAAAAACATGCTGACTGGAACGGTGTTCCTAATGACCCCTGAGAACGAGAAGGTGATTGGAAGAGACAGTGATTAGAGAGTATTTGGGAGCTTGCTCAAGAGCTAAGTTCAAATGGCAACCGCGCTTTGCGGTCACCTTTCAGTTAACTAACAAAAGTGTTGAGGGCACGAACAAAGACGGCATTCACTACAGGCTAATGGTTACGGCTGGGGGCTGGAATTGCAACAATATGTAGAAATCTCCGATTTGATTATAGATCGCCTGCAGTTTTGCGCGTTTGTTTTCCAGCCTTGAAAGATAAGAGCTGCGGGCTTGAGAGCGGTTGGTCCCGACGGTGGCAACTGCTGACAGGCAACTACGTAGCTTATCTTAGAGTACGTCAGTGGCAAGCTGAGGGCCGTGCTGCAGGATGTAGTCATCCCATTTCGTAGAGCAAAGCTTGGGCTCGAGGTTTATCGAGTTGATCGTGTGTAGGGCTGCTGAAGTGACTTAATATGGGGCCTCTGTGTCGGACTGTGAATCTGCAAGATACCGTTCTATGGTCTCTGCCCGGGAAGAGATCGATGGTGTTGGTTATCACGTTCGATGGGCCAATGGTGAATACCTGGTCGCGTATGGTGTTTCCTGTCGTCGGAGCCATTACGTGCTGGACCCAGCCCCCTGCGCGTAAGGTTGAAATGAAGCTCGTTAGGTATTGGGGTGGTGACGTGGTGTGCCAGCAGATATTTGGCCCCTTGAAACCGCCGGCAGTGAGTTTTGACGAAGAGGGTAGTGGTCCGAAATGGTCAAAACCGTTGATTGCTTGGGCGAGGTCCGTGATGTTTGAATTGGGTGGTGGATAAAAGCAGCCGGCATTGAGTGGAGAGTTGTCCAGAAGAACCGTCACCCACATTGGGTCATGGATTGCGTCCAGCGTTGTATCAGAGAAAGGAACGGCGGACAAGCTTTTTTATTGTGGATTAGGCAGCCTCCTCCACGACAACGACGATTTTTTGCGAGGGCTTGGAAAGGAGCAATAGAGATTTGGTCTGATAAGACAGAGTCACTTGGCCAGGTTTCGGTTATGACGGCGATTTTGGAGTCGGATTATGGGACAGTATTGTGGAGAGCATGGAATTTGGTCAATAGTAAGCGAGCATTATCGAGGAGCAAGGTATGTGAGGCTGCGCCTTCATGGCGTGAGGTATGAGCTACCATCCGCGGCTGTTCACGACCAACATTACCAAGATGGCAAACACCTGTAGGTGGACACAACTTCAGGGTTTTAATGCATGGGAGCGATAGGATCTTAATTGGATTTAGAAGTCGGGAGCCGGCTGTGAGTAGTAAGGTTTGTTGGTAAGCAGGTGAGTTTGGGTCGGGAGGGGCGGTGTCAAGGAAAAAGGTGACCTGAAGAGGTCAGTCTTCCGGGGTAGGTGAAATAACCAGGGGGGGATTGGATGTTGAGGCAATGGGTAATGACAGGTGAGGTGGTAGAATGTAGTGGTGACTGGGTTCAACGGGCCACATAAATGGCGGGTAGTTTTCGCTCGACCAGGACCGACGAGCTGTGGTTGGTTGGGCTGGCCCATCCTGTGTTCAGGAATAGAGTGGAGTTTGACAATCGAGGCATTTGGTTATCATTCAGTTGGGGGTTATCTGTTTGTCCCCTTGAAAGCGATAGTGGTTGGTCACGGAGATTTTGCAAAGGATGCTGACACTCAGCCAGACGGCTGGAAAGCTGTTTTGGCATGATCAAGGGATATGGTACGTTTGGTACTGATGCAAGATGATCCATTACTTGGAGGCCGTTTCCGCCTGTATTTCAAAAGGGATTTGGGGGATCCTCCCAGATTTGTCTAGGTACAACCCAAATATAGCGAGGCCTGGTTGGCTGCTCTGGAGTGATGCAATGTTGTGTCCCGCCCATCGGTAAGCATGAAATAGTGAGGTTTATTGAAAGGCTTGACGTCAGTTTTAGATGGGAATCTGGGACGACTTGTGGGGGATTACGGAAGTAGCCGGAGTAACTGAAAGCTGTGGAGGGACAGATAATTCTGTCGGTTGCTGAGCCGCTTAGCTATATGGCAGATCATGGCTTTTGTGGAAGATTAGTGTCCGCAAGACCGTGGGAAGTGAGTTAGAGATGGGCTGACTGGTAAAAACAGACTTTCCTGGAGTCGTTTTCGGTGCCGAGGAAGCAGACTGCGGGTCGGCATAAGAGGCAGGCTTGAATACACGGGACATTGGTGGCCCTGGGCTAAGAGCGTTTTGGGTATGAGTATCATTGCTACTGGTGAAAGCGGAGGTTGATGGCAGAAATCAGGACCAATTACTAGGAAGACGCGCTGGAGAAGGGGTGGTGGTCAGGTCCAGGTCGACTGGCCTAGTGCAGGCCATTGAGGACGTTTGCGCTGGGGTTATGGTCAACAGGTAGCCAGGCAGCGGGACTACTGATATTTTAGCCGCAATTTGCGTTGGTGAAGCCGAGGTACTGTTCAGCCGTCGAAACACCTCTTTTTGGAGGGTATATTTTATCCGATAATATTATGGGTCTTTCGAATGGGGTGGCTTCTGTAACGCTTATTCCGACTGTGAGCAACGCGTAGCCAATTCAACACGAATCACAAAACCAGAACAAGATTGATTCGTAGTTTCTACGGTACTAAATTATCAGGTTATACGCATATAAATATATACAAACCTTAGCTGTACGGCCACAACGTCTAACAACTAGGACCAGAGTTCAACAAATGCCAATGTCAGGTACCACCGTCACGGCAGTCCAAGTTCGAATCAAAATTATGCCACTTCACGTGAGCGAAATATAAACAAATGTTGAAGTGTAGTGATTGATGCATGTTGTATTTGTTCCAGAGTCAATAAAATAAAGGGGATAGTCTCAACAATACAAGTATATGACAATGGCTAGGGAGGATTTCCATGCATGTACGTTACAGCGTCAGCGATGCTTTGCGATCTGCCTATGAGTTTACTGGCAAATATTTCGCCGGTGAACTGGAACTTCAAAGGACTTTCATCGCATTATGACCTTTTGCGCAGCAGACTGCAATAGCAAATGTGGCGTGCCATGTTGCGTGCATTCAGTTTGGTGGGTGTGGTCGACGGCTGGGGCAGCTGGTCAAGTATGTTGGAAACCATAGCGTTGTTGGTTTTAGCTATAGGCTTATGAAATTCGGTTGCAAATTGGTCCAAAGAAAGGCCCGTAATGGTCAGGCTTTGGCAAGAAACCCATAGGAGCGGGTTCAGTTATGTTAGATGGCGGGGATATATTTATTAGAATGTCATCCATTGACTGGATCCGATTTAGAGGTCCGTCTTTTTTTGATCTACTTTGTAGATCTTTCCGTTGGCTGCATCATAAAAGTTAACGAGAGCTACTGAGCACGGATTGAAAGTAGGCTGAGGTTGAGCACTGCTGGCTTTTCTGGGGTTGACAGCACGATTAGCATGGTTTGTGCCCGGGAGCCTAGCATGTTTACTGAAGATCTTTGGAGCTTCCTACGGTGGTTCCGGAGGTAAAGTTGCTAAGGTGGAAAAATTGTGAGTATGTAAGTTGGAGTTTTCGAGGATGTGAAACTGCGCAGAAAATTTTTAATATCTTTTCTAATTCTTTCTAGCTGGATTACTGACGGCTATAAGCCTTTGAAACCCAAAAACCAAAACAAAACCCGGAGAGAATGGGGGCGCGGTGTAGCGCAACCCGCTTGTTCTCCTTCGAGTGTTTGCTCGGACTCTGCCGAAAATTAGAAGGTAAGGTGATTTTTTCCGATCTTTTCTAGTGGCCTTGATATCACTGGCGTGTGATTTATCGCTCTGTAACGGGTAACTTCATTGGCTTCCCCCTCTTATATCTGGGGTTGATACCGGATTTCTTCACTGGCTGGGGAATATTTTGCTTAAGAGAGACAGATTGTATAGGTTTAGTAGTTGGGGGGGGGGAGTATCCGGGCCACCAAGAGCAAATATTGCCGATGGCAGGCTGTCGGGTCCTGGGCGTTGGGACGGTTTATTAGAGTGCATATGCCACACCATACCACTAACGGTATCTGTGAGAGGTCCGGGTGAAGAGCTGGCGGCAAAATGGGTGGCTAGCTAAGTACAGACCGGATTGAGAGCCACGGGAGTAGAAAAGAAAGAGTTAGAAATGCCAGCTTTCTGGTGAGGTCAGCTTACAAGATTTGGGGGCTCGGGCACTGTGCATCCGAGTTAACCCCTGAGCTCTCTTCGTCTGCCGAAGTGCTTTAATCTCTTGATTCGGTGGGTGGTCACGGGCCATAAAATAGATTATTCGGGATATGAGTTTGGGCCGTAGAACTGCTGAAAAGTCCCTATTTTGTCGGTACTGTTGTCGAAGCTGACCATACTCCTGGTTTATTCTGGATTTTGGTGACTTGCAGACCTGGACGGATAATGGGGACAAGATATTTTTCTGATGCACGGAAGTAAACGTGAGTACAGTGGGTCAGTGGAGTGCTGGACTTTTGCTGTTGAGAACAACTCGTCCCATTTTTTGAAGCGGATTATCTAGTGGATTGTAGTTCTATCGGAAATAACGGGAGGAGGGACAGATACACAGTGGGAGTTCTGCCCGCGGCTTGACTGGAAACTTGCAATTCACATATTATGTCACCTCCGGGGTAGTCTCTCAGTGAGGAGGCCGAAAAGCCTTCTAGGCTTTAGGTAAATATAAGGTCTAGAATGTTAACCTTACCTGTGATCTGTTTTACATGTTGAACCTGCGGCCTAGGCCTAGAATACGATTTTTGCCACATCATTCATTTTCCAACCCTAAGCAGCTGAAATATTTCCGTGTTGACTTTGACCACGCTGCCAGATTTCAGGGGAAATCACTGAATGATTGTTCGGCTCAAAGACTAGACTGGAGATAGTTTACGGTCATTCTAACGCAACTAGAAAACATGCGACTCCCTTGAAGCTTAGATTCTTATGTCACGAATCAAACCACAGAGCTGCTTGGCTTTCCCGATGCATCTGAATTTGGATGCGGGACTGTAGTGTATTGACAGCGGTGGGTAGGCGGTGGAAACTGCACCTCAAGGATCCTGTTTACCAAGGCCCGCTGTAAACCTCTAGTCGGTCCCCACTCCGCGTCTCGAAATTAGTGCAGCACTGCTAGGTGTTAGGGCGGTAGAAGTATTACGTAGGTGTTTCATCTACAGTATCTCGTTGACAAGATCTCAGAAGACTTGGTGCCGAGAGCCGCTTCAATGCCTTCATTGCTAACCGGCTGAAGGTCATGCACGACGAAACGACTGTAGGCCAGTGGCAGCATGTTAATTCTGCCGACAACCCAGCGGACTTATGTTACAGAAGTGTGGGGGATTTCCGGCCGCTATTGAAGTGTACGGACGGGGCTGAATTCCCGTACATGCCAAAATAGGAAAAGCCGGTTTAATAATTGAGAACTCCTACACCAGAGATGGAAACCAAGGGCTCCGTGACGACGGTGGCCGCCGCCTGATCGACGTCTCCTCTGGCACAGACGACCAGGTAGACGTGGTTGCCTCTCCCGCTGGTACGACGGACCTAGTTCAAGGGGAGTTCACTGATTATGAGGAGCCTCTATCCGTTCGGCAATGTACTCGTGGGTTCGGTAGCTCTCGACAAAGTGCGCGTCGCAGAGTACGACCTCCACAAGATGATGCAGCCTGGGTTGCCCACTCCAGTGATTCAGAGTCCTAAAGAGCTGGGAAAGGACAGCAGAAGCCCGCCACTCTCGAACAGCAGATAAACCCCCAAATCTAAGACGCATTCATGGATGGCTGCTGTTGGGTGGTAGACTGACAGGCTCAAAGCCTCATCTTTGACACCAAACACCACGCAGTACTACTAGCGCGACAGCCAGTGATAGACCCGATCATTCTACAGGTGCAAATTGTGGAGAGACAAGCCGGAAAGAACCACGTGATGAGAGTTATTAGCAACTGATTCTGGATATCCAGAGAAAGGGCGAAAGTGATGCTTGCAGTTCACTTTTGTGCGCAATTTAGAAAAGGCATGGCTGTCGCAGGCAAGCGGTAAAGGGTTCCGCTGCCGTAGTGTACGGCGACCTCAGGACAGTGAGCCTTTGGTGACATTGGACTTGACCATCTCGGGCCTTCGTGAGGTCAGATGCCGGAAAAAGTCAGAGCAAGGATACTGGTGTGTTACGATATGTGTCAAATCTGGAGTCACACATATAGAAGGTAAATGCACGACGCTCAGCCATGAATGACTGAAAATTCCTCATCTTGTACCTTTATGTATTTTCTTTACCGACTTTGGACTACTTCTTCCCACATCACTCTTGCCGATACTGTTTTGTGGTCATCATTCTTTCTGCAATCGAGGCATTTACTTTTTCCTTTTTAGTCGCGCTTTCTATGTGAGATAACTTTGTGGACCTTCAGCATGGTAAAGAGTCGCAGTGACTCAAGGCCGTTTGCTATATTGTGGTTGGGCTTCACTTTCTCGTTCTAGTTGACGGACGGTAGAGGCCAAGCTAGTTTCAGTTGAATTTTTCGGTTCCACGCTCAAAAAAATGTTCTTTGAGTCTGATTTAGCTTGGAGAGTCCACTGTATTTGTTTAAACTGCATGGCAGGTACTTTTCACTTATTATTTTAGGTCATCTGTCCACTTTGTTCAGGTGTTTTCCTAAGTTTGACTACCTTTGGGCTGATTAGTGGCTAAGGCTCACTGCCGAAGGCATAAGCTTTGTGCACTTATACTGTACCTCACCAATGGTACCATGGAATTCTTGGAGCCGTCTTGTTTCTGTTCGAGTTCCGCGTCGACTTGGGCTACGCCTTGCTTTGAGGCTCCGAGGCCCTATCCATATGGGGCGAAGTTAATAAATCGGTGGATCCATAAGTAAATCTTTGGGTGGGCTTCACCCTGACCAGAACTCATAGGCTTTGGTAGGTACACTCGACGGAAACCGACTCCTTCCTCCAAGCCATACTGCTTTTTACTAGGGAAAGAATCATATCGCCAGGTTTGCCTCTTACGATTGGTCGAATTCTGTTTGGGCCTCAGTGAGTATTGCCGAGTAGGAACCACAGTCTAAATCGGGATGAACTTGAGAACCAAGCAGCCACTCTTGACACCCATTTGGCGCTTCATTGCACCGATACTACGACCTTAACCGCCTCATAGTATTCAATTTCAAGTTTCGAACAGAAAGCGAGCAAGCATACGCCTCAGAGCGAGTTTCACTGAACACATATTTGAGACTCACTACCCATACTTCTTTTTCGAATTCCTCTTGTAGGATCTGTGTGATTCGCCTTGTGGTAGCTTGTTGGACCTGTAATATGTGACCTTTTTACATACAAGCATTTTCACCAATGCAAGCTTAGCCATGGTAACAATTCCCTCCTCATCGCACACACGTTCACACTGAATTAATGACACACGCTTAAGTGACTCGCAAGTTTTTTACCGAATTCCATTACATCATAATGGTGTCACGAGTTCTCACCTATCGTTTTTGATTTACGAAAGCTATTCCACTAGTTACAATTACTGTTTTCACGTATTCCAATCCACTGATACACACTCAAAAACATCAGTCTGCTCAACGTTTCCATCGGAGCTTGCCTTGTCCGGCGAGCTCCCACCTATTGCTTGTAATTAACCTGAACGATCCCACGTTTGGTACTTATTCTTTTCACTTTCGCTAGCTCACTCACATGAGTATACACAAGGACGTCTGTTTGTTCATTTATTTCCTGGGAAGTCGAAACCCCAGCACACGTTTGCCAAGTAAACCAGTGGACAAGCACCAACTCTTGGGAACCATGCTGATGAGTTGGTCGATGAGAAGAATGTATTTTTCTGCGAAGGAACAGCCCGCTGGCTTCTTTATTGTGTAAGATGTGATTGTGTTCATATATATATATATATATATATATATATATATATATGAGCAGATTTCGTACACCTTCCACGGTAGATGCGTGCCCTGGTAGATGGGCTTAGGTAGGTAGAAAGAATCGTTACCCTAGTTCCGATTCGTCGGCTTAGCTAAGTTCGGGTGGATTTTGGTCGGCTATATAACAGCTAGTTGTGCAAGTCCTCCAAATACACTACAATACTCTGGCTTCGTTAAAATACCCGATTATACGCTTTGCTCGTGGTTTGTATCTTTCAAATACCAGCTCATCGATCTTTTGTTTATTCACGTCCGAAGGGCGATTTTATCAGAACTGGTTTGGACCTGCATGGCGTCCTTGCTCGTTTTCCCAAGCCGTGAACCTGGCTCCCGTTTTAAGTCTTTGAAACCACTTATTCGAGGCCTTTCAATATTTGTGGAGTTACTAATCCCATAATCCGGTGTCATGTAAGTTACAGGTCAATCTTGTCTCGGTTCTGAGATTCTTCTTGTTTGGCTACACATTGTTTGGAAGCGCCCTACACGCAGAGCACCCCAGTTCGTCGACTCTTGCCTATGGAATACCCAAATGACACAACGCCCTGGCCTTAATTATCTGGAAATTCACCAGTCCACCGTTCGCGTTTCCTTGCACCACTCTTACTTGGTTTGTGTAAGTGCAGCCCCTGGGTTCAAACACCCATGGCGGGGTCAGTAGATCGCCCCTGTGCATCATGCAGTACCAAACGATGCTGCTTATGAAAACTTGATACTAACGTGGTTTTGAAGTATGACAGTTGTTTGACAGATGTCCGCTTCTTCGAATGAGAAACGGGCTTGAGTTTTCTTTTGAAGTCTCCAGATACCGGGTATACCTCGGGGTAAAAAAAGGTAATATTCCTCAAGCACCTTTCCTTCATCACATAGCAAAACACCTGCCAACTGCACTCAAAAAAGGGCCAACCTGTTTCGGCTTGAATAGCCTCTGTGTACCGTCCTTTTCCGTGATTCTTCCGAGCAAGTGACCTCGAATATCCAAGAACCCCCCTACCGGCAGCTTACAAAACCTCTGAGAGGCAACAAGTGGTACGGATTTTGGAATCTGGGCCAGTCTCCCCTGTTCAAAGTGTCATCAGCGAACCTAGCCCGCAAGTCCTGGAAAAGTGTGGGAAACGCCAGAGTAACCGGTTTCATGGCCTGTAGTGAGTTTAGGTCCGAAATGCGAGTCATCTGCTTCGGCGTTACTTCAAAGCTGAGTTTTTTCAATGGCAACTCGGTAAGGGCATCCTAGTCCACCACCCGCGGCTCAAAACCTTGCAGCAAGCCGTCAGTTAGTGAAAGAGCCACTACATGATCTTTTTTGTACAAATCTTTTAAAATTTCCCACTCCTTTTTTATGCCGGTCCCGAGGGCAAAGCCGCACAATCTGAAATCTATCTATTGCTTGCCTTTTGCGAATTTGTACCGGATAAAAGGAGCACTGGCCATCATCCCGAACTCTAACATCGACATAATATTCAAACTATTCCACAAACCTCGAGTGCGTAGACTAACAGGACACTAATGATTCCAGTTCCACTTCAGGTAAGTCCAAACGAAAACCCGCTGTTGATTTTGCCACTGGAACGACAGGAGTTGTTCGTGAAGCATCTTTTTGTTCTTGGCAGCCACCCAGGTAGCAAGTGGATTTCTAGTATTCAGTAAATAATGCCTGGCCACCGTGTTTTCTTCTTCCCCGATTACCGCCGGAAGTAAATTCATCATTTCCGTCTCATTCTTCACCTAGAAAAACTTGCTTTGACCATCAGACTCTGCTCTGGAGGCTGCCTCCCCTTCACTGCGGCTGACAGCGGATCCGTCCCAGTCCCATGGGCAACCAAAGTAACGATAAAAGACCCAATATACTGGAGCCCGAGCATAAGGCATAATCAGCCCCCGCGGGCAGAAAGGTTTGTGTCACCTGCAGGGCAGCTTCCTTTGGTTTGGAAAGTCCTGCCGAGTTGCTGAGTGCTTTCACAGCTCAACGATTGCCAAGGCTATTCAGTACTGTAAAACACTAGCCAATCGAAAGTTTCGGCGACGCGTTGCGACCAATCCTGGCTTAATTCGAAGCAAAGTGGATTCCGAATAGCCGCTTTAAGGTGTGTGACAAAATAATTGATTTCACAATAATCAGGCCTCAGTAGCCTCCCTTCAGATCTCCTAAGATCCGAAATTGAACAATTAATCCACAACTGATTCTCAATTACAGCAGAAGGTGAGAAACGGAGAATAAGACCGCCTAATGCCGTCACAGTTCAGTGTCCAACACTGGAGACGAGGATAAGGATCCTATTGGTGACAGGCTTTTAGCTCAGTAAAAAAAACCGGATTTTCGGCAAAAATAGTTCGTGCAAATGGAGTAACGTAAGTTGTAATAAGCAATAATGATGAACCGAACAAGATCTCTTAAACTCATTCACACGGAATCCACGGGTCTTGGATTTCTCTAGGGAGCCGAGCTTGTGCGGGGAATTGATAAACACTTTCGGGGTAAAGAAAGGGCTGTCACGAAAGAATCAAGCGGATCATTTCCTTCGAACCCCAGAAAAAAGCAAAAAAGGGGGATTGTTCTTAGGTTACAAAGGCCCCAAATGAGAGAGAACGTCGTCTCAAATAGAGTGACACCTTTTTGAAATGAGCTACCGGAGGAGGCAGTAAATACCACATAAGATGAGGAGTTCAAGGAAGATATAGATTGTTGTCGGGCGGAAGGGTAGCCAAAATTATTTTAGGTAGTTGGGGGATGAGGGGCAATTGGCTCATTGTTTTACCCCTTAGCTGCTGGCGCTGAAGCCCACCGAAATTTCTGCTTTTCGAAGAAAAGAGAAAAATCGCGAACTGTTTGGGGCTGGGGAGTCGCATCGACAAAACAACTTTCTTGACACGTGATGGGCTCCGGCCACACAAAGCCCTGTGCAAACCGAAGTAAACAGCATCTGTGAAAGACCGAGCGGAAGAGAGCGGCGGTTTCTCCAAGAAGAAATCCTTTCCGCTACGTGGACTAAATGGGACACCGGAGGGCTGGAGTCTCTTCCGTTGTACAGTGATCTATCTGCCGCTTCAGCGGTTTTATTCGGACAACGGCATAAAAAATAAGCCCTGAGAAAGTTTGGGCTTCAGCCTCATACCTGTGCACCATTTAAGGAGTACGAGAGAACTGAACTGAACTGAGACGGCAAGAAGCAGATGTCGGTGACCGGAAGTGCTCGAGCCATCGGTACAAGAAAAGTGGGTGGCAATAAAATCCCGGGCCAGTAAGGTTACCGGACGATTCCGCTGCATTGGCACTTCATATAAATAATAATATTAATATTAGTGGTGTATTTCTGGGTTGTGGTCTACAGGCACGTATGCACGCACGATCAGGGTTTACAATACCACTGAATGAGATAGAAAATTCACAAAATTCAAGGACAGATTCGCACATCGCAGCAACAATGGAATAAGGCTGAGGAAAGTTTAAATGAAGCAAAGCGACAAGAGAATACACGGTGAGTACTAATTAATTTCGAGTCAACTGCGGCAACAGAAATAAATCGGCCGGATGTGGGAATGTTCGGACGGGCATTTGCTTAGGACGCAGGAAATACAATTTTCACAAGAATGATGCGGGAAAATGATCAATAATACATACTCATTTTCGCTTAAAAAGGTAATTGGCTTTGAGAAAAAGGAGGCAGGGACGAATTGCATGAAGGTTTGCAGTGAAATACTAAGTTTCGTAGGTTTGTGGATATGAAAGGGAATAGTACCCCCTGAAAAGGTGAGACAACTTCCATGAAAAGTAGCGTGTCTCATCTAGTGTCGGCAGTTCGCAGCTGGTGGAAGATGAATGAAGCTCCAGGAACTAATAATCAGCAATCGGAATTCCGTGTTCACGAGAAACAAAATAAGGAGAGGCAAGGGTGAAAACCTTTGCAATAGGCCAGGTTATGCTGGTAAACTGACGAATACATCATTCTGTCGAGTTTCCTTTGACTTTTCTGTGTCTGTGTTGGTCTTTTTTGGCAAGGTTTGGCTGCGAATTTTGTTCGCTGTTTCATCATGTAAAGGAGGATGGCATCATCGAGTCTGGACCGATCACTACTTAATTGGGAGTCCTCACACGGTGGTTTAAATGGCCTCGACATGGGGAGGGCCTTGTAGTGAGGATTCCTCAGTAAGCCTAGGGGAGGAATATGCAGCAATGCCAAGACTTCTTATGGGTGAAACCCGGTGGCTAGATCGTGTTCGCGGTAGCCGGCCTTTGGTGCGATTGTAGAGGAGCAGAGAAAATGATGAGCTGTCTGAGCGATATATTAAAGCCAATCAACATGATGACCGGGTGGTTCTGAAATTGAAAAAAGGAGGATCACAGTCTGGGCGATGTTCCAGCTGAGGGTTAGCGTGAGAAAAATAAAAGATAAGAGTACGGAGGTTGGAAATGAGGCACAATGGTCTTAGTGAAATGAGGAGTCGTTGGTATTGTGACCCAGTGTTCGTGAGGGCTAACTGCACTTGATCTATTAGGCTACGTTATTGATTACCGATTCGGCCGTTCACCGGGAATTCTTATCTTTCGGGGTTAATAAAGCCGTGGAGGTGCATTTGGGGTACGAGGCCTGAGAGGAGGAAGCAGCTGAGCAAAACGATGAACCTCAATGGCAAGTCTGCCTAATAGGTTTAGGGGATATATGACAAATCCCACAGCGGTGTTTTACATTACGCAAGGAAGCAACTGGGACGCACTAAGAACCTAAATGGCAAGTTTGTATGATAGATCCAGAGGATATAAGAGCCGGCTGCCTTTGTGGAAGCCAAAGACGGAAGAGCTTTACCCTTTCGCAGAAGGCTACGAGCTCAATACAATCTTCACAGCAGGCACTAAGCGTTGGCAGCTCACAAGGGCGCCAGAATTGGAGCCCAAGCCCTGCAGAGAGAACCAGAAAATGAGTGTGAGGAGGAATTCGTCAAAAATGTGGAGGCAGATCTTGGGCAGTTACTCAGTTATGGACTGCCCAAGGAAACGGCGCGTGAGAGCGTGGGTACCTTGGAAGTGCTCAGCGGAAGCGTAGTTCTTGATGACAAAAGCAGTGTAGAGACCTGACTGGCCTTCTTTGTCAGCTTGGATCTTTAGGACCACATGCCTACTGAGACGGACTCAGACACTAGGTTTACACTGCTGCTGCAAAAACTTAGTGTGAGTGAGGCCGATGAGCTCCAGGAATTAAAGTCGTAGCGCAAGCAAAATCTAGCCGGATCAGACGCTATCCATCCGATAATCTTCCAGCCTCCCTCAGATATCTCACCAGGGACCACTGCCCAGCTGCACGGAGATTAGTCAAGGGAGGGTGTTGTGTCAAGGGATTGTAACGACCAGTCTTGGGAAATCCCCCCCCCCAAACACTGCAATTTCATGTTTCCTTGACGTCACCCACTCATTTACACTATTGACTCGTTTTATGCACTGTATGTCTTCATGAACGAACAGTTGCTTGTTCGCGTCCAAAGCGCTATTCTGTCACATCCTATTCTGAACCTGCGTGACACACGAGCTCCTGTCTCACACGCTGCAATTCGGTTCTCGTTTTCTGAGTCCATGTGATCGCATAAATGAGGTCCGCATCTGTTTTATGTCATTGTTCATTTGATAATCTAGTATCGTAGAATTTCACGGATAATCGCACTCTACTTCCGGGATCCGTATCGAATTTGGCTACGCATTGATCAGTGGTGTCTTACAATACTCAGATGATCAACTTGGGACGAGAAAATGCGCAGCATGCCAAGAAAAGAATCGTAGCAATTGAAATCTGGACAGGAAGTAATATGACAAGTCACTGGGGAGGTTTTGGATACTTCTGATTCTTTTGTTAATGCTAAGCCACCCAGTCCTGTCAGTGCTAGATCATATATTACTGAGGGTAATATGGATGGCAAAAATTTTGACCTATTTAAGTTGGGGATATTAGACCTAGAACAATAACTGTAATCGGCTAGATAACAGGCCCGGGAAGCAGAAGAGAAGTGTAGACAGAACGAGTGGGAGCAGAAGGTCAGCGACTACGACCTATCCGACAGATCAGGACAGATTGAAATGGAAAACTCTGCGCCGGTCGTCGAATATGAAACATCAACGCCATCAACGATCGACCTGCCAAGAGTAGAACTGACAGTTTTCAACGGACGATCTGAAAACCATTGCAAGTTCATCAGGCAGTTCAAAACTTTCGTCGAAAACAAGATAACCAATCCCGGGCAAAGGCTTCTCTACCTGACTTAATACTGCCGAGGCCGGGCAGGAGAGGCTATTGATGGGTGAACATGATTTTTATTCCATTTTGCAACCAGATATAATTACCATTACCAGCAAACGCCCCGCAAATATCATGGATTGACAGACAACGTACATTTTTCTTTTTTCTTTTACTGTTTTCGGCTTTTATTCACGCGGTTTTCTATCAAATCGTCCGTTCGGGGACGACGTACTGATAAACACATTCACTGCACCCATCCACACAATCATTTTCCAAAAAACAATATGACATCATTGTTGCCATTTTGCTCACTTTCAAAAAATTTCATTTTTCGCTTTCACTTTTCTAAACTATGTATTTGTCCTTGAGCGTGACAAATGATGGCGTCCATTGGGCACGGAATGGCATTATTCGACTTAAGGTTTGAAAGCGCGCAACGAAAAGCCGTCCAAAAATACAGGCTCATTCTTGTCGTCGAGGGTAAGTCAATGAAAATCATTGTCCTCAACTAAAATCCAGACGCTCTACGTTCCACCGTAAGGATCGCAGAAGAACCGGTGTCCGTCCTTGTCGACGGACGATCTGAGCGCTAGTGCGAGTTCATCAGGCAGTTCGAAACTTTCGTCGAATACAAGTTAACCAATCCTGAGCAAAGGCCTCTCTATCTTAGTCGTTACTGATGAGGTCCAGCGAGAGAAGCCATCGATGTGTGCATCATGCTGGACCCGGAACAAGGCCGTACACTAGCAAGGAAGATCTTGAGAGCCATGTTCTGCCATCTATTCAAGGTTGCCGGTAGCCTAATAGAGGGCGTGATGTTAGGGGCAGAATACCAAAAGCGACGTCTATACAATGGCCAACCTAGTGATCGAAATGCAGAACTGTTCAATAGCCCTCGACCATATAGTTTACAGGTCTGTTCTCGATGCAATGCATACTTTGGAGGGCTTAGTCCGTCACCTCTCTCCCGAACTACAGGGTCGGTGGGCGGAAGATTCGGAACATATAATCCGAGGCGACCTTGAGGCTAACTTCGAAGACCTCACCGAAGACTTGGACAGGAAAACCAAAATAGCCGACAGTAGATTTGGCCGACTCATGCTGGGCAGTAACTGAGTAAACAAATCTGTCATTAGCCAGGCTCAGACCACTGCATGAGAACGTTCGAAATACCAGCCTTGTACCAATGCGCACGTTATTTCACACGAGGCTATAGCGCTTCGAAGTTGCGGATACAGTGGCGCTAGCCATGGACTACTAAAATGCCTCAAGTTAATCAGTGCCGCGATAGACGAACGTAAAGGAACGGCGAGGATGACACGAGCGTGTTTTATATGCCTGAACACCAAGCATCGGGCTGCAGTTTGTCGAAGAAAGACCAGATGCGGTCACGAGGGTTGCGCGGGCAGACACCATCGATTGTTACACCAGGCGATAGAAGCAACACCAAAGAAGAACACCAAGCCCAGTGTTATTTTTCAGCGTCGCAGTCTACCAGTAATCCAATGCTTTTAGGAGTAGTTGGCTTGGGGGAGATGGCCCCAACTATGGTGGTCAAAGCTTTGGCGTTCGTTTACAGTGGATCAGACACTACCCTTGCGAAGGAAAGGTTTGCCGACCAACACGGGCTCGCTAAGAGTACGACGTCGTTAGCAGTGAGCACGGTGGGCGGAACACAAGTAATGACTGCCGGCCGGCTGAGGTTGCAGCTCATCTCCTCAGACAATAACCAGCAAATCGAGCCAACGGAGGCATTTACACTGACTGATCTCCCAGTGTGAGCACCGCGGTCGGTGAACGCAATTTTGACTAGATGGCCCCACCTGCAGGATGTAACCGTTGTCGTCTGGGAAGACGACGAAATGGACCTCCTCATCGTCTGCGACGTGCCAGAGGCACATTGGGTACTTGACCAGAGAGTGGGCAACCGCGAGGCACCTTGTGCCGTACGCACAGCTCTGGGATGGATATTATATGGCCCAGTAGGTGGACGCGGTCCCGGGAGTTTAGCATCAGCCGAAATGATCCTCTTAAAGTATCATCTGCAGTGGCTGTATTAAAGGGAGTTTCATGACATCGGAGACGAGAGGCTATCGTTGTCGCAAGAGGACCATTTCGCTGTGCAAACAGTGCGGCAAGAAACTAGGAGCTTGAAGAAAACAGTTCAAGTTTCCATGGCGCACACCAGGTGACCCCTGGGCTGAGAGCGGAAACCATGATCTACATAGAGTACTTCAACTGAAAGAACTCTTTGTCCGAGGTCAGGATCTATGGGAACGATATACAGAACTAATGAAGCGAAAAGAAGCTCTAGGCTACTTTGTAAGGGTGCCTGCTACCACCGACTACCGGAAGGGGCTGTGGTACCTACCTCACCACCCGGTTATCAGCCCCAAGAAACCCGAAACATTGTGGGTGGTGTTCGACTGTGCGGCCAAGTTCCAGTGCAAGTCGTTAAATAATCGTCTACTACAAGGGCCTGACTGGACCACGCCACTAATCGAAGTTTTGTGCCGTTTCATAGTGGGTAGAGTGGGCTTGTCCGCCGATGTCAGGGAAATGTTTCACCGGGTGAAAATACCTGTAGAAGTGCGAGATGCGTTGCTTTTCCTGTGGTGGGAAGAGAACAACCGGGACAATGCAAAGGTAAATTATATGAAGACCGTCCACTCCTTCGGGGCCTTATCATCACCGTTTTGTGCGAACTGTGCTCTTAGAGAATCAGCGAACAAACATGGAGGTTTGGTTCACCGGGCTGTGGTAGATAGCGTCAGCAGAAACTTCTACGTGGACTACTATCTTGGGTCATTCGATGATGTAGACTTGGTTCCAGCGTAGTTCAGGTGACGAACAAGATTGCTAGAAGAGGGCGGCTTCCATCTCACTAAATGGATGTCGAACGTTTCATAAGTGCACGAAGCCATTCCGTACCACGAGAGGGCCGAAAGGGTTGGAGACTTGGACGGCTCCCCGCTCCTTACAGAAGGCACTCCAGGGATACAATGGAACGCGGAAACGGACGACTTTGTTTTCGAGGTAAACGTTCCCGAGCTGCCAGTAACCAGTCAAGGTATACTATCTGCTGTCTCTAGTCTGCTTGACCCGCTCGGTTTCGTCTCAACCTGGCTGCTGCCCGGAAAGATTTTGCTGCAGCCGCTAAGCCGTAAGGAAGTCCATCGGGACCAGCCACTGGACTGAGAAGACCGGCTGGACTGGGAAGAATTTCTGAACACCTTGAAGAAATTAAGGGACATAAGGATTCCACGATGTTCGGTCCCTGGTCATGCAACACTGACAGGAGAACTACGTGCCTTGTCCGATGCATTCAAAGTCGGTTATAGAGCTGTGGTGTACGGACGATGGTTCACGGGAGATGGACAATATACTACGAGGATCCTGTTTGCCAAAGCCCTCGTTGCTCCACTGAAGCTGGTCCCAATCCCATGCCTTGAACTCAGCGCAGCCGTGTTAGCAGTCATGGCGGTACAAGCTGTGAAGAGATGTTTCGACTTCTGCGTTTGGTCGGCTAGCTTTTGGACGGACTCAACGATACTACTTTACCACATTATTAACGTCCGGAGCCGGTTTAGTACTTTCGTTGCTATTCGACTCACGATTATCCACGATGAATCAGCCACGAACCAGTGGAAGCATGCCAGGTCTGGCTATAACCCAGCAGATCTTTGCTCCCGGGGTGTGAACAACTTCCGGCAACTCGGTACATGGATGGGAGGTCCGAAATTCCTGCAAGTGTCTAAACAGGACTGGCCTGTATATGAACTAAAAAACCCCCTGGAATTGGGAGTGGAGGTCAGAGGCGTAGTGGTGACGGCCACAGTCGGTAAAGTGACGTTCGTTTTGCCACGACTGGTCAGATTTTCCTCCTGGATGAAGATACTCTGTTCACAAGTTTGGCTGGCTGGGTTCAGGGAACATTTGCTAGTCATGAAAGGGATCCTCCCTCAGGGAGGGTACGAGTGGGTGCGATAAGCCCCTATGGGCTACGAGGAGCAGAACACGATGTATTCAAAATGGTACAACTTTAGGCTTTTACCCGGGAACTCGGGACGGCGGAGGAAGGGGGACCAATCGACAAAGGGATATCATCTCCGAGAGGCGACTTGAAGCATCTAAACTCCGGACTCACTAGTGAACTACTACGGGTAGACGGCTCGATGACCAACTCTCACCTGAGCTTTGACACGAAATACCCCGTATTGCTGCCGGTTCGGCAGCCTGTGGTAGAGCTAATGATCCAACACGTCCACGAAGTGGAGGGACATGCCGAGGAAAGTCACGTGACAAACGTCATCCAGAGGCACCTTTGGTTTCTGAGAGGAACAGCGACTCTAAAACACGTAATTCGACGTTGTCTACATTGTAGGAGGACAAGTGCGGCAGCGGGAAAACAACACATGGCTCCGCTGCCATAATGCAAAGTGGCTCCAGGCTGGTGGCCATTCAGCGACACAGTTGGACTATTTCGAGTCCTTGTGTTTCAAGTGTGGGAGGATGCTGGAAAAACGGTACTGGTGTGTCATGACATGCATAAAGTCACGTGCAGTGCACTTAGAGGTTGCGCATTCAAAGAGAGCAGACCCCTTCCTGCGGGCCTCGCAGAGCTGTATCAACCGAAGAGGCATACCGGCAGATATTTACTCTGGCAAAGGGGCCGAACTTGGTGGAAGCTCAACGGGAACTGCAGAGCTGTCACAAAAACATGAACAGGGACGAACTGCAGAATCGAACCGTGGCCTATGGTATACGATGACACTTCAGTCCCCCACAGGCCACTCATCGCGGCGGCGCATGGGAAAGCCTGATCCAGTCTTCCGGGCGAATATTGCTGTCGATCATTGAGCAGCAGCTGCCTGACGACGAGACTCTGAGCACCGTCATGACTGAGGTCGAGAGAATTCTGAACAACCGGCCACTGGTTCCCGTAACCAAGGGCAACCCCACCCATCTGGCGCTCACCCCGAACGACCTATTGATGTTAAGATCGAACGAGGGTTTCCAAGGACCGATAAACCTCCGTGGGCGATAGCTTCACGGACTGAAGCAGACCAAATATCTCGCCTAGGTTTTCGGAGGTGGTGGCTTCGGGAGTACCTAGAAGCTCCGCAGGCTCGACAGAAGTGGCTGATCAAAACAAGACCATTCAAGGTTGGGGATGTGGTGATGATAGCAAACGAACACGCTCATTTCAGCGCCTGGTCTTTGGGCGTGGTTATGGAAACCATCGGAAGCTCCGACGAGATGATAGGGACTGTGAAAGTGAAGACCGCCCACGGACAGCTAATCCGCGAGGTACGCAGTATCGGCCTCCTAGATAGTGATGACGAAGAAGCCGATAACAAGAAAACGCAGCAGACCGTTCCTCGTGCATCTTTGAGGTAGTTAAAGGAGCCCCATGTGTGGTAGCATACTTACGTATTAAACTGTCATACACGGTGACACATAGACACTTACATGGTACAAATTTATACTTCATGATCTCTGCCAAACTCGTTGCAGTGCGCACCATTTTTCGTTGGTTTTACAGATAGCAGTTTCCATGTGTGTTGGTAGTTGTGATTCCATCATACACCCCGATGCAAACACACTTACGTAATACACGTTTATACTTCATGACCCTCATCAAAACTTGCAGCAAGGCTGATGGTCCCTTGCTTATCCCTGACATTATGGAAGATCTCCCGTAAGTAATGGTCGCTACTATTCGCCCATGTACCAGAGTGCTCACCCACGACGTACTCTCACCCACCCTCCCATACACACAAGCACACCGACCGATGGGCAAAGGCTCGCCCAAGGACAGCATCTATGTTTCGCCCTCACGCCCGTCATCGATCGGCCGTTTTCATGGACGACGTGGAGTAACCTCTCGTGGGTGTGGCCACCGGATCGAGTGCGAAAGTGAGTAGAAAGCTGACAACAAGGTACTAGGTACGCCCACTGACAGCAGGGTCTAGATAGGTAGGAAGAATCAGCATCCTTAACCCAACTTTTGACTCTGCTAAGATTCAGGAGGATTGTGGTGGGCGGCGTAATGACCGGTCGTGGAAAATCCCCCCAAAACCACAGCGGTTTCCATGTTTCCTTAATATCGTTCACTTATTTACACTATTGACTTGTCTTATGCACTGTTTGTTTCTACGGATCAACGCTTGTTTGTTCGCACCCGGCGTGCTGCTATGTCATATCCTTGTTCTGGACCTGATTGAAGCCCGTGCTCCTTCCTCGCAAGTTGCTATTCGGTTCTCGGTTTTTGATTCCTTGTGATTGTATAATTGAGGGTGTACCGGCTTTGTGTCATTTTTCATCTGATAATCTAGTGGCGTAGAATTCCACGAATAATCGCGTTCTACTTCCGGGATCCGTATCAAATTTGGATACGCATTGCTCGAACGTGTCTTACAGGGACTGTCGCGAAGCTCTTTCGTGGCAATACATAAGACAGGATCAAGGCAGAAGGCGGGAGTTCTAGACGGGTCGGTCCAACATCTGTGTTGTACAAGTGCCTGGAAAGTACAACTCAAGGGCAAAGTCGCTTGCAACTCGTCACCTACAAACTACTGACGCCGGCATAAAACAAGTTCTTCAGAAAAATCGCGCTTGACGGGCCTGTTGTTGTCCTTTGACGGGACCACACGAAGAATGTATGAAGTCACGGATGGGGGAGGTTTGTTGATTGGAATTAAGCAGGGCTTTCGTCCATGTAATTCATCGTATAATTGATTATAAATTACAGACCTTACGGAATATTTGAGATGGCACGCAACCGTGTAGCGTGCTTCCTTGAGAATTTTAGTTTCGGCGTCTGTGGTGATTTATCGATATTGGAGCAGGTTGCCATTGGAATGCCACTAGACCCAGTACGTGGGCCGTTGCTCCTCCGCTACATAAAAAGCTACAGAAAAAGACTAAGAAACCTGAATTTCACCTTTGATGATGATATGATGATGGCTGGGAGCGGTTCAGTACGAGATAAAGATGCTGTGAAGGCGCTCCGTTTGGGAATAACACATGGCCAAATTAACGGTTCCCAGGGTCAGAGCGATGGTGGTGCGCTAATTCTTCGGTACTTTATTAACATATTATACGAATGCAGACTATATACAAACCTCAACTTTACGGCCACGAAGGTTAACAACGAGAACCACAGTGCAGTTGAAGTCAGTGTCGGATACAGCCGTCACGGCAGTCAGGGTTCAAGTCAAAAAGATGTCAAGGCGCACATGAGTGAAATATAAATAAGTGTTCAAGTGTATTGGCTGATGTGTGCTGTATTTGTTAGAGAGTCAACAAGAATAAATCGCGTAGTCTGAACAGCGCAAGTATATGACGGGAAATACGGTGGATTTCTGCAAGTATAAGTCATATCGCCTGCCAAGTCCTCCCATGAGAGGTCGGTGTCCAGGGGGCAGATATAGGTACTGGTTCACCCTCACCTACTTTAACCCTAGGGTCGGTGTACATGCCACTCGCAATGGATAGCGTCTACTGTTGTTTAGTCGCGGGCAAGCTTGCAGATTTTCTCGGGGGCCCACTCCAAACATCCAGGCCTTGAAGTTACACTTGGCGATAATGCTTTCTTTCGATGTGTGGATACCACACCTCGGAGCAGTCGGGATGTTTGGACAGCCTAGAAAATGGGAAGGACAAGAGGCTTCCTGACAAAGAGTAGACTACGCACTGGAATAAAACGGAGAATCCTCGATGAAGAACCGAATTCGTCATAAATGGCCTGAAGGCTTGGGTTTTTGTTTCATGACGTAATCACTTCAGGAATGTGTCCGGAGCAAAATAAGGAACAGCGGAAACACAGACAGGATAATAACATAAAGGGAGGTTTCAGAAATGGAGATATTTCTAAAAACCTCCAACAAATGCTGGTTCCGAATTTGGTGCTATTTCAGGAACAATATCAAGTTATGAGCTGGTTTGAAATTATAAAAACTAACTCCACTGTGAATAGGGAATCTCCTACCAAAAGAAATGCAAATGCACTTTCAGGACTGTATGAGAAGTCAAGGCCCTGGGTGATACATGGAAGATAAAAGGGATAAATTCAGCCCCAGTCGGTATCAAAGTTTGGAGACTAGTCTCGCTAACTTTGCTTTGAGCTCAGTCTGTCCAGTTGAAGTAGCCCTCGCCAACATCTCATTCAAGCAAACACACTTTACGGACACCTCATAGTGAGTCTCCTCCGATGGCTTTCACGAGCTCCTTACTTTTGACAATGTTCGATCACCGATATACTATTCGTCTGCATGTAAATGGCCCTCCATGAAGACGACGACATTGCCATACCTAATTCATCCACTCTTGTCGAAGCCGTAGTGACGGAAAGCACTCCTCCGTCCAACGTTCCCAGGAAGCCTGTGCTGAATGGTTCAGTTACTTCAGTCCCATAATAAACCTTCCGCGTAGAGTTTTCTGAGTGGCGGCTTCTACTTCTGGCCGCAAAACAGGTCAGATCTCTAGGAATGAGAGCCAGTTCGCCTCCTTCATCCTTCCTGACAACCTGCTCTCAAGGTTTATTTTTCAGTGTGCTTTCTACTTCAGTCAACAGGGTTGACAGCACCTCGTCATCGAAAAACCTGTTCAGACATCTTGATATCTTAATCTTGCCTAGTCCACCCAGGCTATCCGACCATTCATACCATCGCTTGTCACCGCCGTCTTGAGGATGCTTTTCCCAGCCAGTCCATCTTCGGCACAGCTGTTGAAGTAGGACCTTTCCAGGTAGTGTGTGTGGTAAAACGAAGCCCAAATGGTCGCGGATAAATAAGACCTACCTAGGGTTCCACGCGCCTACGCTGTTTTTTCCCAGCACAAATGAGGTGCGAGCACGAGCATACCACGCTGTAACCTCAGACTTCATCCTCCGAATATCTAATAGCACATGGTGTAAAACATCCATGCCGCATGCATGAAGAATAAAGACCATCCAACCATTGACTCTGGCCGCTGATGGCCGGGGTGAAACCAATCGATTATCTGGCTCCCACACGTAAAAGAAGGCAGGAGCTTCGTTGGTCACAATATCCAAAACAGTCCGCTTGGGACTGTACTTGATTTGACATCTTAACCTAGCAGCCTTCCCCAATAACAACATGTCTGCCCCACTAAATGCGTAGGTACATGACCTGCCATTGCCCTAATAAAGTTTCTCTGAAAGCGACTACCTCGACAAAGGGTAAAAATCGAAGATACCCTATAACGTGAAGCTCGCCATCTAGCAGATGCCAGTGGTCAACTGTCGAATTATGACCGAACCGTCACCATGATCTAGGGCAAGCTCGTCTATTGCTGCTTCGCCCCAAACTCACATATCGAAATACTGTCCACCTACCTCCAGCTGTAACAAACCCCGCCACGCACAAAGCGCTCCGCCACACGGTGACTTTATCAACTTGCGGCCGTTCATATACTACCGAAACTATGGCTTGTGCCCGTCAACACACTCCATTCAAGCTTCCGGCGTCAACACCTGACTTCAAAGTCGTGTCCACGGCGTAAAGCATGTGCCACCTAACTCCAAAATGAAACCTTACCCTGGTCGAATCGATAAGGACACATTTAGATCCCCATATAATGCCTTCATTTGCTATCATGAACCACAGCTAGAACCACTCTCAGACTAGCAACCTCTACACTTATTCTACGCCTCGAATACTCCCCTGAAGTAGTAATAGTTGGGTTTCCATTGACACTTTGGGCTTAACTCCAGCCGAAACCTCCTCCAGGCTGCCATATCTCCGGTCTCCTTTCAGACCATACCGGTTGCTTGGGTGGCCACCGGTTCACTAGGCTTCACTCTAGGACTACCCCAGGGACCGAACTGATCTGACTGGTTGGACTGGACCACTTTACGCACTAGAAGGCCATAGTTCAAAACTTTACACGTGATGGCCGTTGCTATATGGAGCCTCTCACATGGCTCGCCAGTGCGATTACAATGGTGTTATCCGGGTTACTAGCCACCGCAATAGTTTCGCCCGGCAGAAGGAAGGATTCCCGACATGAAACGACATCACGCACCGCCCAAAAAATTACTTCCAGTATACTCCAATCGGCCACTCACTCTGCTTTGTAGCACCAAAATCATAACCGGAATCCTACCATGGCCGTTGCTTTTTCTTCTTACTATCCCTCATTTCGTCACCCACCGCTATCTTATTTTATTTTAACCAGCTACCCAAGCCAGTTTCCTCATGAATAGTCAGTGGCAGCTGACGATCCCACCCAAGCTCTGGCTTTAATTCGTGAACTAAAGTCGGTGGCTAGCATGAATTTTATGAAATAAATGCCATTCGCTGCCTGTTGGTGGAAACTGATCTCCATGTTCTTTCACTTTAGGTACAGAACAGCTCATCCTCACATCCAGTATAATATTCGTTGTCGCCTCAAGCCTGACCTTCTGCAAACCAATGCCGTAAGACTAGCATAACCACATATCATCTCCCACATCTTTTGTCCATCTTTGTTTTTATGTATCTGCCCCGTATTCTGGCTACAGCTGACCTCTTCTTCAATGGCGTCATTTTGAAATCCCCAGTCCATCCATCATCCGTACTGCTTCGACAGCACAATACATCCCTTGTTAAGTATTGCTCTCCATGCCCACGTTCAAATGAAAAGTCTTTCTCTCCATATGGCAGCTGAATTACCGAAAAAAGGAAAACCAAAATAAACTTATCTAACATCACAGGTCTCCTCCTTCTTTAGGCTTTCCAAACCACTGTTCCCCGGCCAAGCGACTAGTCCAAATGACGTCAGTGAAAGCAAGATATTCAGTATTCTGTGACAATAAAGATTGATAACTTTTTGTTGATTTTACTCTGCACCGTTTCTGGATACTCGCTGACGGAAATCGCCCTCTGGCCTTTCTATATGGATCCCTCAGGAAGCCGGCCGGCTGGTTCACGTGTTTCGTTCTACCCTTCCCAATTTTTCTCTTGTCTGTCGGTGACCCATTGTTTAAACTATTTTTGTATATATTACGTCTTCCCCACACTTTGATAACTCTTTAATCAGCAGCTTCTGTTTTAACCGACTCAAACCAATGCCCTGTTCTCGAAAACGAAACCGCGCCGTACTTCCGGCTTTACCCGTTAGCATTTTAGTTGATTGAAATACTGCTTAGCCCTATGGTACTGTTACTGAAATATTTAAATGCTTCATACTGCTTCGTAACGCTGCACTCCGTGACCATGCCTTGTGCACTTGTCGTGATCTCAGTCGAGAAATATACCATTATTATAATCACTATTATTATTAGAAGTAGTATCACTATTATTATTAATATTGTAGCAATCAAATTTCGCGCGGATGGCATGCGGGGCTTTGCGGCTTGTCATTCTGCGATCCATTACCGAGTGTGCCCCTGAAACATCATAACTGATCAACAGATCTGTTTCTATATTCTGCCGTTCTTCTATTTTGGTCCCGTCCAGAATCGGCTGCAAACTGGAAACTGAATGCGCTGAGTTATATATTCTCGTCGGCAGATCCTAACGTTAATGCTTCTGGGCTTCCTGGCTTATCGTAGTTGACCAAGAGGAAGAGCCACAGTTGCGGTTTGGATGTCTAGATGTCCTGGGTACCGCCCGCTGTACTTACTGCCAGTTTTGATCCATCGCGATTTCATATCTTTCTGTGAATTCCTTCATCACCGAAGTGGTATCCGAGCAGCTGTGTACAAATGCCTGCGCTCCCACTGTAAGTCAATTCTCGCAAATCTAGCAACGCGTAGCCAATTCAAACGAATCCCAAAACCAGAACAAGGTGGATTCGTAGTTTCTACGGTACTAAATTGACATTCACAAAGGGTAAAGATATATACAAACCTCAAGTAAGCGGCCAAATAGACTTCACAGTAAAACCCAAAGGTTCAAGTCCCCGTGGCTCAAGCACGATGGTCAGAAGCGGTCCAAGGCCAAATTCAAATATCTCACATGGATGAGCAAACGTGAGAAGGTGTGGTATATGAGCGAGCTTTTCAAGGTAATATTAAATATATTCAAATTAACAAAGCACGTGGAACATTTGGAAGGATTTTCAGTATTTGTTCTTTACACCCACCGCCCCATTTGAGGTTTCGACGCCGACTGCTATACTCCCAAGCGGATGGGATTATTATCGGTGCGAGGCAGAGAAAACCACATCTGGTTTCGAAACTTCCTCGGCTTTAATTTTTCTGGTTTTGCGCTACAGTAATGGTATTTTCCACGGCCTCCTTTGTGACAGCAACTTACTTTCATCGGATGCCTGCCAATCGATATGAATTGCCAAGGCCAAAAAAGCTCCCAAGTTCTTAGCCATTTGAAGGCCTTCAGCATCCACTTTTCGAAAACTTAGGCACTTTTGAGCGGTGCAGAGCACCACACACTTTACTTCCGGGTGAGTTTTCCCCCGCATGGATTTTAGTTTGTTTTTGCCCCTATTTGACGTCTGCCGTTGCCCGCAGTGCAGCCCTGCACTGGCTTTGTAATCGTGGATGGCTTGCTGATTTCACTCACAAATTGGCCTGGAGAGACTGTGTGCTGTTCGGACGTAGCAGTCCATGAACTGAGTTAGGTCCTGAAAAGCAGTTTCTTGCCCGAACCTACTGATCATCCTGACTTCCCCGGCCCAACTACTGCGCAGTCCCGTGGACGAAGGGCGCACTATAGTCTCCAGTGTGTGCAGCTCACTCAGGTCAGATCAACAGTCCAGGTGGTTGTGAGCGACTCAGCAGCTTTGCATCTTTATCACCAGATCGATTGGGGGGCCAGACTCGCGTTTAGAGCTTCCTGTCTCTGACAGCGTCACATCGATCAAATTCCGAGCCAACTTTATTGGTCGTCTGAACGGGTCCTTCAGAATTGCACTTGCTTGGACGTGGTTCTCCTCGGGGTCCAGCACTGAGCACCAGTCCATAGCCTCCCTGGCTCCTCCGCGACAGAATAACAGCGGAAACATGAATCTCTGTCCTGGATCAGATGCTCCTTCTTCTACAAAATTCTCGTACTGTCTGATGGATTTTCAAAACTGATTAGATTTCCCATTGAATGAAAGCAGTTCCACTTTGGGAAAGTCAACTGCACCCGTTGCGCTGGCGCGAAATTGCTTCTACCGTCCCATAACATTGTTATGCTGAATAGTTTCATGCCTTGCGATTTCCAGTATCACCTACAGTTCCTGTCTTCGAGGGTGCTCTTTCCCGGCTTACTCAGCTGCTTCCCCAGCTGGCGTAAGCTGGTGTCCCATTTATATCACTCTCATCCTATAAGCACGTGGTGCTTCAGCAGCTGTCACACGTGATACGACCAGGTACGGCACTGTAGCCAAGTGTAACAGCCGGTCGTGGAAAATCCCCCTTTTTCCCTCGCGATTCAGTGTTTTTTCCCAACATCACTCATTTCCATACACTATTGACTTGTCTTTACGAACTGGTTGTTTTTCTGGACCAATTGTTGTTTGTTCGCGCCCAGAGCGCTATTTTGGCACATCCTTGTTCAGGACCTGCGTGACGCACGTGCTGTTTGCTCACACGCTGCTATTCGGTTTCTCGTTGTTGAGACTTTGTGATCGTATTATTGAGGTTTGTATATTGTTTACGTCATTGTTTATTTTAATAATCTAGTATCGTAGAATTATCACGGATAATCGCCTTCTGATTTCGGGATCCGTTGCGAATTTGGCTACGCATTGCTCAAACGTTCGTAACAATACTCAATAGATCTATTTGGAACGAGGAAAATTCACGCAAAATGCCAAGGAAAGGATCAAAGGCAGTCGAACCCGGACAGGAAGTAATACGGCAAGTCTCTGGGGAGGTTTTGGGTACTTATGATTCTTTAGCTAATGCTAGATCGCCTAGTCCTGTCAGTGCTAGCTCATGTGTTATTGAAAGCAATATTGATCGTAAGGACGTTGATTTATATAAGCTGAGAATAATAGAACTAGAGCAACAGTTACTTTCGGCTAGACTACAGGCGCATGAAGCAGAGAAGTGTACACAGAAACAGCGAGAGTATAGGACCAGTGACTTCGACACTTCCGATAGGTTAGAGTGCAATAAGGTAGGGAACCCCACGCAGGTCGCCGACTACAAACCACCATCGATCGATCTGCCTAGAGTGGAGTTAACGGTTTTCGACGGGCGAGCTGAGCAATATTGCAAGTTTGTCAAACAGTTCGAGACGTTCGTTGAAAACAAGGTAAACGACCCTGGGCAAAGGCTTCTTTACCTTACTCACTACTGCCGAGGCCGAGCGCGAGAAGCTATCGACGGATGCACCATGCTCGATCCAGAACAAGGCTACACAAGGGCAAGAAAGATTCTGAGGGACTTGTTTGGCCAACCTTTCAAAGTAGCCCGTAACCTAATAGAGGGCGTGATGGCAAAGGCAAAGAAAACCAAGGGCGACGTCTACACCATGGCCGACCTGGTGATCAAGATGCAGAACTGCTCAATAGCCCTCGACCATTTAGGTTACAGAGCTGACCTAGACGCCATGCACACTTTGGAAGGCATAGTCCGTCACCTCTCTCCCGAACTACAGGGTCGGTGGGCGGAAGAAGCTGAACGGATAAGCCGAGGCGACAGAGAAGCCAACTTCGAAGACCTGACTGAATACTTAGACAGGCAAACGAAGATAGCTGACAGCAGATTTGGCCGACTCATCCGGGACAGCAACCGAGCAAACAAGCCCGGTACTAGCCAAGTCCAAACCCCTGTACGGGAACATCCAAAGTACCAGCCTTGGACCAACACACACGTCATTTCACGAGATGCTACGGCGAAACCAAATTGCAGATCCTGTGGTACTAGCCATGGCCTACCAGAATGCCCCAAGTTCGGCAATGCCACAATAGACGAACGGTGGGGAATGGCGAGGATGGCAGGAGCATGTTTCATCTGTCTCAACACCACGCACCGGGCAGCAGCCTGTAGAACAAGGAATCGATGTGGTTACGAGGGCTGCACGGGCAGACACCATCGGCTGCTGCATCAGGCGAGAATAACCATATCCGAGGCGAGTGCCAAGCCCAGCGTGATTTGCTCAACTTCACAATCTGCCAGTAAACCGGTACGTTTAGGCGTAGTGGCCGTGGGAGTAGTGACTCCGACTGGGATAGCCAAGGCGTTGGCTTTCGTTGATAGTGGATCCGACACCACTTTAGTGAAAGAGCGGTTTGCCGACAAACACCAACTGGCTAAAGGTGCGACGTCGTTAGCAGTGAGCACGGTGGGCGGAACACAGGTAATGACTGCCGGTAGATTAAGGCTGCAACTCATCTCTCTAGACACTAACGAGGAAATTGAACCAACGGAGGCATTCACGTTAGCGGATCTCCCCATGCGAGCACCAAGGTCGGTGAACGCAATCTTGACTCGATGGCCCCACCTGCAGGATGTAACCGTTGTAGACTGGGAAGATGATGAGGTGGATCTCCTCATCGGATGCGACGTGCCAGAGGCGCATTGGGTGCTTGACCAAAGAGTGGGCGACCGCCAGGCACCTTATGCCGTACGCACGGCTCTGGGATGGATGTTATACGGTCCAGTAGGGGTACGCGGTTCCGTGAATTACTTATCCGCCGAAACGGACCGCATAGAGTATCATCTGCAACGGCTTTATGAAAAGGAGTTTCATGACATTGGAGACGAAAGACCGACGTTGTCTCAAGAGGATCACTTCGCTCTACAAACGGTGCGGCAAGGCTCTAGAGGCCTCAAAAAACAGTTCGAGGTTCCCCTCCCATGGCGCACACCGGTCGACCCGTGGACTGACAACAGAAATTATGTTCTCCAACGATTACTACGACTAAAAGAACGCTTCATTCGAGACCAGAATCTGTGGGAACGATACGCGGATTTGATGAAGCGAAACGAGGACCTCGGTTACGTTGAAAGGGTGCCTGTTAACACCGACAGCAAAAGGGGTATCTGGTATCTGCCTCACCATCCGGTTATCAATCCCAAGAAACCCAATAAACTGCGCGTGGTTTTCGACTGTGCGGCCAAGTTCCAGGGCAAGTCGTTAAACGATCGCCTACTACAGGGGCCTGACTGGACCACACCACTGATCGATGTTCTGTGCCGTTTCAGAGTGGGTAAAGTGGCTTTGTCTGCTGACATTAAGGAAATGTTCCATCAGGTGAAGATTCCGGTAGGAGAACGAGATGCTTTGCGTTTCCTGTGGTGGGAAGGGAGCGACCGGGACAATGCAGTGGTGAATTATAGAATGACCGTCCACCCTTTCGGAGCCATATCGTCACCATTTTGTGCAAACTACGCCCTCCGAGAATCAGCGAACAAACATGGCGATCTGGTACATCGGACGGTGGTAGAAAGCGTCAGCAGGAACTTCTACGTCGACGACTACCTTGGGTCATTCGATGATGTGGAATCAGCTCTAGAGCAGTTCAGGGGTCTGACGAGATTGCTGGAAGAGGGTGGCTTCCATCTAACTAAATGGATGTCGAACGCTTCGGAAGTGCTGAAGGTCATCCCGTATCACGAAAAGGTCGAAAGGGTAAGAGATTTGGACGGCTCTCCACTTCCTATCGAGCGCACTTTAGGAATACAATGGGACGCGGAAACGGACGATTTTGTTTTCGAACTGAACGTTCCCGAGCTGCCAATAACCCGTCGTGGCATACTATCTGCCGTCTCAAGTTTGTTCGACCCGCTCGGTTTCGTCTCACCATGGCTGCTACCCGGAAAGATCTTGCTGCAGCGGCTGTGCCGTAAGAAAGTTGATTGGGACCAGTCACTGGACCGAGGGGACCGGCTGGACTGGGAAGAATTTCTGAACACCTTGAAGAAATTAGGGGACATAAGAATCCCACGATGTTTGACCCCTGGCCATACGACACGGACTGGAGAACTACATGCCTTTTCCGATGCATCCGAAGTTGGTTATGGAGCTGTGGTTTACGGACGATGGTGCGCAGGAGATGGACAATATACCACGAGGATCCTGTTCGCCAAAGCCCGCGTTGCTCCACTGAAGTCGGTCTCAATCCCACGCCTTGAACTCAGCGCAGCCGTGTTGGCAGTCAGGGTGGTGCAAGCTGTGAAGAGATGTTTCGATCTCTACATTTGGTCGGTGAGCTTCTGGACGGATTCAACGATGGTACTTTACTACATTAACAACGTACGGAGCCGGTTTAGTACTTTCGTTGCTAACCGGCTCACGATTATCCACGATGAATCGGCCACGCACCAGTGGAGTCATGTCAGGTCTGGCGATAATCCGGCCGACCTGTGCTCCCGAGGTGCGAACAACTTCAGGCAACTGGACACGTGGACGAGAGGGCCGAACTTCCTGCAATTGCCCAAACAGGACTGGCCCGTGTTCGAATTAAAACCCCCTACGGAATTGGAACTGGAGATCAAAGGCGTAGTGATAGCAACCAACGTCGTCGAAGCGTCGTCCATTCTATCGCGACTGGTCAGGTTTTCTTCCTGGATGAAGACGCTTCGTTCGCTAGTTTGGTTAACCAGGTTCAAGATAAGTTTACTAGTCATGAAAGGGCTACGGCCCTCAGGTCGGATACCGGTCGGCCCGATAGGTCCCGATGAGCTACAAGCGGCAGAGTACGATATTTTCAGAATGATACAACGCGAGGCTTTCGCCCAAGAACTCAAGAGGGCGGAAGAAGTGGGGCTGACCAATGAAGACATGCCATCTCCAAGAGGCGAGCTGAAGCGTTTAAACCCCAAACTCATCAACGGACTGCTGCGGGTGGATGGTAGGCTGACCAACGCCCACCTGAACTTCGACACAAAGTATCCTATACTGCTGCCAGCGAGACAACCCGTAGTAGAGCTAATGATTCAACACGTCCACGCCATTGAGGGACATGCCGGGGAAAGTCACGTGACGAGCGTCATCCGAAAGCGTCTTTGGTTGTTGAGAGGACGAGAGACTGTAAAACGCGTGATCCGACGGTGTGTGCAATGCAGGAGACGTAATGCCACAGCAGGCAAACAACTCATGGCCCCGCTACCAGAATGCAGGGTAACTACGGGCTGGTGGCCGTTCAGTGACACCGGGTTGGACTATTTCGGGCCCTTGTGGGTCAAGTGCGGGAAAAGATTAGAAAAGCGATACGGATGTATCATGACGTGCATGAAATCACGTGCGGTACACCTAGAAGTCGCACATTCGATGACGACCGATTCGTTTCTACGGGCCTTGCAAAGATTTATCAACCGAAGAGGCGTACCGGCCGATATATACTCAGATAATGGATCGAACTTTGTGGGCGCTCAACGGGAATTGCAGCGTTGGCACAAGAACATAAACAGGGACGAACTGCAGAACCGAACCGTGGCCTACGGCATACGCTGGCATTTCAACCCCCCACAGGCCAGTCACCGAGGCGGCATATGGGAACGCATGATCCGGTCCGCCAGACGGATATTGCTGTCAATCATGGAGCAGCAGCCGCCCGACGACGAGACCCTGAACACCGTCATGACTGAGGTGGAGCGAATCCTGAACAACCGCCCCCTGGTTCCAGTATTGAACGGCGACCCCACCCACCTGGCGCTCACCCCAAACGACTTATTGACGCTAAGGTCGAACGAGGGTTTCCAAGGGCCGGTAAACCTTCGTGGGAGCTACCTCCACGGGTGGAAGCAAGCGAATTATCTGGCCAAGGTCTTCTGGAGGCGATGGCTACGGGAGTACCTACCGGCTTTGCAGACTCGACAGAAGTGGATGGCCAAAACAAGACCATTCAAAGTTGGGGACGTGGTTATGATCGCCGACGAACGCGCACATTTCAGCGTTTGGTCTTTGGGAGTAGTTACGGAAACCATCAAAAGCACCGACGAAATGATAAGAACGGTGAAGGTGAAGACAGCTAACGGAGTGCTCATTCGTGACATACGCAGTATTAACCTACTCGAGAGCGAAGACGGAGGAGCTGATAACCCTGTGGCCTAGTAAACCTTTTTCACACCAGTAATCGAGGTGGATAAAGAAACACCATATATGCCACACAATCTCCGTCAAACACGTTAAGGTGCTCGCGGTCCCTTCGTTGACATTACAGAAGGTTCTTTCCGATATGTGGTGATGAGTGCGATTCCATTATACATCCCGATACATACACACATGCACGACGCACTCTACATCCCGTAAACCCATCATACATGTGACAGTGTTCTTTGTTCGCCTTTTGTTGACGCTACCGAATGCCCCTTGCACATGTGGAAGTAGTGGAGCTCAGGTCACACATGCATGCTACATTTACTCGTTTTCTTGCCACGCGGTCTTTTGTTGACATTGCAGAAAGTCCTCCTTTGATGTGTAGTCATAACTGTGATTTCATTGTAACCCCGGCACACACACACACACGCACACACACACACACACACACACACACACTCAAGCGCGTACATCCAGGACCGGACGGCCCCGTACGAGGACAACGTCTATGTGACCATTCACGCCCGCCATCGGTCATTTGGTCTTGTGGAAGATGTAGACTAGCCTCACGTCTATGTAGCCAATGGGTTAGGTGCGACCAGTAGTAGAACGTCGACGACGAGCATTAGACGCGCGCACTGACAGCAGGGCCTAGGCAGGTAGGAAGAATCAGTACCTTTATACCGAACCTTTGACTCTGCTAAGGATCCAGGAGGATTTTGGTGGGCGGTGTAACAGCCGGTCGTGGAAAATCCCCCTTTTTCCCTCGCGATTCAGTGTTTTTTCCCAACATCACTCATTTCCATACACTATTGACTTGTCTTTACGAACTGGTTGTTTTTCTGGACCAATTGTTGTTTGTTCGCGCCCAGAGCGCTATTTTGGCACATCCTTGTTCAGGACCTGCGTGACGCACGTGCTGTTTGCTCACACGCTGCTATTCGGTTTCTCGTTGTTGAGACTTTGTGATCGTATTATTGAGGTTTGTATATTGTTTACGTCATTGTTTATTTTAATAATCTAGTATCGTAGAATTATCACGGATAATCGCCTTCTGATTTCGGGATCCGTTGCGAATTTGGCTACGCATTGCTCAAACGTTCGTAACACCAAGTACGCGAATGAGCCTCAACTAACCAGGATCACAGCGGAAAAATCCGACAAAAGTTCCATGTGACTGGTTATCTTCGAGTCCATCAACTATATTCCTTAATTTACCACTTACACAAACCCGTCCTGTAATACAACAAACGTGCTAATTGGCTGTCTCCGTCTTCTTGCTACTTCCGTTCGCGTAGTTCTGGATGAGTGCCATTTCAATACGGACTGTCAACTCAGTTCCTTACAACTATTATAGAATACCATCACTTTCAAATTTTATATCGTCTTCTGAAGTACGCTAATTTGGACTGACAGGAATAATGGGCCTAGCTATATCGGACGAATCCGCATCACCGAAAACACCCCAGGGACTTGCCGAGTTACTTTCTGTCGGAGCTCAGGCTCGCCTTTTTCCTCCTCCTGGCATCTCAGGTTGGTCTTATTGTGGAGGGTCCGAGTTAGATACCGTAACGTTGTTCCAATTGGGAGTAACACATGGCCAAATTAACGGTTCCCAGGGTCAGAGCGATGGTGGTGCGCTAATTCTGCGGTACTTTATTAACATATTATACGAATGCAGACTATATACAAACCTCAACTTTACGGCCACGAAGGTTAACAACGAGAACCACAGTGCAGTTGAAGTCAGTGTCGGATACAGCCGTCACGGCAGTCAGGGTTCAAGTCAAAAAGATGTCAAGGCGCACATGAGTGAAATATAAATAAGTGTTCAAGTGTATTGGCTGATGTGTGCTGTATTTGTTAGAGAGTCAACAAGAATAAATCGCGTAGTCTGAACAGCGCAAGTATATGACGGGAAATACGGTGGATTTCTACAGACGTGGGTTACAGAGGCTGTTCCCGGACAGGCGGATTGATGGTATTCTCTCAAAAATCTCACTGAACACCAAGTCCTGAATACCAGCAGGGACGGAACTAGCGGCATTCCACTTCGGGGTGTCGGAGAGGAAAGACCTGGATGTGATAGTTACGCAGGAGTTTAAGTCTCTGACACAGTGCCGGATGACTGAAGGTATAACCAAAATGTTAGCAACTGGGGAGTCCAATACATCCACGAGTGAAATCCAGAATATTTCGTCCCATTTTGCAAAGGTCTTGACGAGGCCTCTTCCGGAGTGCTATGTGCAGGCTGGGACTGTACATTGTCGTAAGGCCAATAAATCCTTCGAATGGGCGCGGTGACTTTCATTTAGAGTGCCCACCTGGTCAGAGAGGGGAATCTTACACCCAGTGTCTAGGTTTTAACAGAAGCGTTCAAGTTTAAAAAGAGTCCCCGAGGCATATACTTTGGTAACTTGCTCGTTTCCGCACCTGAAGGCCGCACCAGGGGAAACATTCTTGTACAACCAAGAGGATATTCGGGGCCAGAGTTACGGGTTAGGTTTTCACAAATAAGGCTGTACTTCTGTCTTATGGGATATCATAAAATGCTGTTAGTTCCAGCATTGTGTCACCCTTCAAGAACGCCCCAGATTAGCATAGGAATATAGCCTTCCCAGAGCTGGCTGTATGAAAGATCGGGGCAAGGCAATGAGACGATGGTATTTCTTCGGTAAACATGTCTGCAAACGAGGCACTGCTCCCCGAATTCTGCCTTTCAGTCAAACTTTCAACTGGAAGTGCTGGGGCGCAGAAGATCCTCCGACGACAGCCAAGTCGAGTGTGCGAACTCAATATGCTGCAGTGACGAGCCCTCTTGTAAACAGAAGCCAAAAGGTTAGACAAGCGCCCGCCCAAGAAAAGGGAAAGCCACTAGGATTTCAGTTCCAAGCTGCTGGAGGTCCCTGAGAATCCAGGCAATGGGCAGGGATTAAGCGACTGCGGTTACGTTGACAGTTAACGAAGTGTTCGTTAGATCGCTTCTGGACTGCTATGCCCAGGCATGGCTACCCTCCTTGGCAAAGGACTTGAAACCTCTGGAAGAGGCTCAAAGCCGTTTTACCGAGTGGTTTACTAGCTTGAGAGGCTTCGCCTACCAGAAGGGACCGGAAGCGTTGAATCTGTTCTCTTTCGAGCTCAAGGGAAGTGGAGGCGAGTCAACATAACTTTTAGGATCCTCGAGGTGTACTTTGATCTCCAGGGGTTGGCTACACCGCTGTTGGATCTCAACGATCGTACGGCCACCAGAGGACCCTCACCGAAGTTGACAAAAGAGAGAGTTTTTAGTCACCTGAGAGGAAGTTCCCTCGCCGTTAGAATTGTGAATGGCTGTCATCAGCTCCCTATGGAAGTGATAGCCGCTAAAAAGATGGTGGAGTTTAAATGTCTGACGGACAGCTGCTTGGACATTGTTTACCGGAGCCCGCAGGTAGGTAACCGCTCTATCTATTATTTTTTACACTTCCACTACCATCATTAGCGTTGTGACCGCTGCGATTCCCTGACCAGCCGTCGCCTTCGGCTTTTATTCCTTCTTTCCCACCTTCTCGCCTGATCCAAAGAAATTGCTGCGCAAGAACCCGAACAGACTTAACACACCATCGTCTACTGCTTGTTATCCGATCTAACTCGACTCGGAAGACCATTACGCACGATTAGACTCAACCACTTTCTTCCAGTGCAAACTGAACTAAACTGCACTAAAGTGGACTGTCCCGTCGTTAAGGCCTCATGGATTGTGCGTCTACGGGGGTCTCGGGTTGCAGTTGGTTCTGTAATGGCCAGGCTGTAAGCCGCCATATTGTTGTTCGAGTAATGTAAGTGTTGGTGCCGCTGATACACTTACTGAGCTTCGGCTCATGGAGTTTTTTTTCCTCCTCTTGTGCTTTTGCAGATCAAACACGCCCACCCCCCCGGCGGAAGATCACTGCTGCTTGCGTGTTACAAATTTGGTGCCGCGACCCGGGACCGGAGGTTATAGGAGGCCTTGGTGATTGACCTGAAAATGGCCGTACAGATAATTGTGCTCTGTGAAGTGTGACACGGTCTTAATGTGGCCCAGTAGAGGTCTTTTGAATTGGTCTACACGGAGTAATAAAGCGGAAGGCCCGATTGGTTGTGTAGTTTTGAGGTACTGCGTAATCGGCAGTGAACCTGTAAAATGGCCTGCCCGAGGCGTGGTCCCAGGGAACTGAATACTCCTGTGGTGTGATGGCGGAGTAAGTAACACTGTGGACAGTGTTCTTTCGTTGAGGGGGAGCGGTGTAATGGCCAGGCTGTAAGCCGCCATATTGTTGTTCGAGTAATGTAAGTGTTGGTGCCGCTGATACACTTACTGAGCTTCGGCTCATGGAGTTTTTTTTCCTCCTCTTGTGCTTTTGCAGATCAAACACGCCCACCCCCCCGGCGGAAGATCACTGCTGCTTGCGTGTTACAGTTCTGTTACGAAACCTGAAGACGGTCACTTAGCCGGAGGGAATCGACCTGGTTGACCCCGAAGATAACTAAAGACAGTGTTATTGCTGTAGACAATCGTTATGTACATCTCTTCTCTTACGGTAATCGCATTCGTATTGTGCTAGTTTTCTTGGATAAATTTCCATTTTGGTCGAATCGTCTTCTCCCTGCTGAGTGTTACAGTTCGAATAGTTCTGTTATAACGGCTAGATTGGAGGCCGCCATCTTGTTGTTCGTTTGATGTAAGTGTTGGTGCTGTTGATACACTTACTGGGCCTCGGCTCATGGAGTTTTTCCTTTCGTGCCCTTGCAGATCACACACGTGCTACCCTCGTCGAAAGAGCATTGCCCGTGCGCGTTACACTGTAACACACTCAGGCAGATCGCCACTTCCATCTTTATCGGTGTAAGTGTTGGTGTTTGCTTATGCACTTCCTGAGTTCCGGCTCGTTGATTTTATTCCCTGCCCTTGCAGACCTTGTACATACGGCTCCCGCAGAAAACACTCCATCAAGCATACAACAACAATGTTGTTGTGCGGCAATGCCAGATCTAAGGCTGAAGTTCATGTATGTGAAAAATGGGATACCAGTACACATACCTGATGCCTTTGTGGACCAATGTGTGTACGGGGAAGCGCTGTGATGCAGAGTGAAACTTTCTAACAGTGATAGTGTAGTGCTTGAAATCATCTATCGTACTCCGGCGGCCGACGTGCAAGGTATTTTAGATTCCATGCATCGGTGGGTGACAGACGGTCATTGTCTCGTTCTTGGCGACTTTAATGCTCCTCATATTGACTGGGTGTTGAGCAGATGCAACATAGCTGCGGGTAGGTTCTCCCGTTGTCAATATAAGACAGTGTGCGACCTCGCCCTGCATCAGCATGTGCAAGAACCGACCAGGAGTCAGGCGGATCAGGTATCTGTCCTTGACCTAGTTTCCTCCCCACGAACTTATGGCATAGATGGAATCGATCCCCTGCCGCCATTGGGTTCCATCGATCACGCGATGCTAGTCATTCACTGGGGATGCGGTGCGTTCGTCCATCAGAATTCGCAGTGCGGCCCGAATGTGTGGCGCATACCCTTTGCTGAAATGGAAAAAGCTGCTGCCGCCCTGCCATGGAACTCGATCGTTAGTGGCGAAGTGGATGAAGCATGAAGTTCCTTCAGATTAAAAATAGCTGTACTGGTGGGCTTGTTTGCACCTCCTCACAGGCGACGAAGTCATGCCAGGGAACCGTTTGACAAGGAACTACGTTGTCAGCTGCGAAAAAGGAGCAGAGCTTGGCAGCATTTTCGATCCTCCGGCACGGTATACGACAGTTACAAACGTATTCGATATTGATGTTCGACGCTGAAGACTACGAAGAGATGTGAACACGAAGAGCGACTTGCGACTGATTCCGTCTCAGCACCAAAAAGGCTGTTTGTGTACCTGAGAAGGAGGGCTTAGGCTCGCCCAGGCATCCCAACACTGCTTCATAATTGAATCATCGCGCACTCCGATTGGGATAAAGCAGAGCTGTTGGCCAGTCACTACACTGATGTTTATGCCATGGAGGGGCCATCCTCGCCCCAGCTTCCACAGAGTGCAATCACCATGGTATGGCGACCGTCAGTGGTGGAAGAGGTTTCCGAGGCTATGCAAAGGCTACGGCCAAGTACATCGCCTGGTCCGGACGGAATCCATCCGCTAGTCCTTCGGGATCTAGCTGAAAGTACCGTGCCTCCACTCACGAGACTGTTTAACATTTCGATGGGACAAGGTAAACTGCCATCCGAATGGAAAAAGCCGTTGTCATTCCGATGCCCAAGGGCGGCAAAAGAGCGGAAGCTGTAAATTATCGTCCAGTAAGTCTTGCATGCGGATGGAAAGGTAATGGAACGCCTGGTTTCGACACAACTGCGACAGTATCTCGGGATTCGTGAGCTCCTCAGTCACCAGCAGCATGGCTTCCGGGAAGGTCGATCCTGTCTGTCAAATCTGCTACTAGCACGTGAACTTTGGGCACAAGCTAGAGAAGAGGGCTACCCAACGGACGTCATCTACGTTGACTTCCGCAAAGCTTTCGACAGTGTCTTACAGTCGCTTGCTCCATAAGTTGAAATCACTAGGAGTGGCAGAATAATTACTCACGTAGATCGAAGACTTCCTGAAAGGGAGGTCCTTCTCTGTGAAAGTAGCTTCATCATGCTCCGAGTGGCATGAGGCCTCCAGCGGAGTGTCACAAGGCTCGGTCTTAGGCCCACTACTGTTCGTAGCGTTCATCAATGACTTGCCACAATAACTGGTGTCCCTCTGTCTGGTCTATGCCGACGATTTCAGAATCTGGCGTGTGATCAAAACTACGGCGGGTCACGAGGCACTACAAGCGGATTTTGATACTCTAACACTGGTCCAACGTGTGGTCTCCTAATCAATGTGAACAAGTGTGCCCAGCTGCAGCTAGGGAGACCGGGATCTAAGGAAACCTACTCTTTTCAACGGGGCTACTCTTCGAGTGTCCGCCGCTGAAAAAAACCTAGGAGTGATAGTGTCATCTACGCTAAAAGCCCGAAATCACACTGACAAGGTGTGCGCCTCGGCGTGAAGCATCTATGATGCGATCCGTCGGACGTTTAGAAAGATACCTTGTGGTGCTTTCAAACTCCTATGTACCTCACATGTCCGTCCTCGACTGGAGTACGGCGAAGCGACTACATTTCCCTGCATGGCTTCTGAACTTGCGAGGCTGGAACGGGTGCAGAGAGCTGCCACTCATCTCGTTGCTGGACTAAGAGGGGTTAGTTAAGACAGGCGGTTGGAGTTAACCGGTCTGTTTCCGGAGGCAAATCGAAGAGTGCAAGACGACCTGATATGCATCCGGCGAATACTCCGGGGTGAATTGGGCGCCGAGTCGCAGGCGTTATTCCTCCTTCGTGGCCACTCACGCACAAGGGGGCACTCGATGACGCTCATGAAGCTGCAGCCGACTGGGCTACCGTTGTTCTACCGTCTTTTCAGGAGGGCAACCAAATTGTGAAACTCACTGCCGGCTGACTTGGTGGAAGAGGACAACTACAATCTTTTCAAAAGAAAACTGGGTGCACGTCTGATGAAGCGTTGACGTGAATCGCTGTCATGAGGCTACAGCCAAGAGTGGATGGTGATTGAGGCTCATACGGGAGGTGCCCCACTGCCCCTAATCCCGGAAAACTTAAAACTTGAAAATGGCACATTGACTGGCGCTACGCTAGTCTGTAATGGGCAAACGCCTCACCGTGATGAGCTAGCGCTGGATAGGACATTTTGTATTTATTGGGTTGCATGGGCTCATGCGACATCCTGGTTATTACAGGAACACGTTCCCTAGAAGTATATATATATATATATATATATATATATATATATATATATATATTACATCACATAACTTTTGTGAAGCTATAATATCAAAACACTAGTGTTCCTGGTAAATCCGTCATGTTCGTCGTTATTAGTGGACTATGTTGAAGTTTTTTAATGTTTAAGTATTGGGTCAGTTCATACAGGGATGACAGAACCGAAGTAAAGTAGGAAATTATAAAACGGGAATCGGGAAAATAAAAAGTAGAAAAGAGACACCCATTTGCAGAAAAAATAGGGCAATGGGCTAAGCCCATTCGGGCTCCGGTAGCGGTGCCCATCGTTTTCGATTAAACTGCCCATTATATGCTCAGCGTTTGCCCATCCGGGGCCCACCTAGGTCCCATACGGGTGTGCTGCTTGGGACACAGGTAATGCTGTCTGCGGATAACTGGGGTTTAGTACTGTAAGTACTAGTGATTGTTCCAGCTTTTGTTCAGTTATCAAACTTTAATGATGACAAATAATATAATATACCGGTATAAGTTCTAAAAACAAGGCCGTGGAATGACTGCGCCTTGGCATAGTGTGATGGGTTAAGTACCTCTGACGCAAAGAGTTATGTAGGATAACTTCCTTAATTTGGAGATGCAATCATTCTTTATAGATCGATGGGTAGAGGCCAGATGAAGTTCAGTCTCAGAACCAGTTGATGGGTGACACCTAGTTCTAACTGTGCTCCTGTAGAGGACACTCCAGCGAATGAACACGGAGAAAGTTCGCCGGTCTAAAAAATTCCACTAGATGGACGTAGGTGTGGAGTACCTGGGGTTTCTCTCAATGGTGGAAGAAGTCACCGCACTTCATTGGGCAGCTATCACCCACCTAAGTCGGGCATCTTCCAGCCCAAAGGATGCTACCCCGTCCACGTTCCGCTTGCTCCATTGGGTGCATTAGGCTAAAGATTGAATCCGGAAAGCAAATTGATAACAAAGCACCCGCGGAGACAAGGCAGAATGCTTGCACCCAACAGGTCTCACGTGACAGACCACAAGAGATTCCTTCACGGGTTCTTCGGCCACGTTTCTATGCTGAGTTAACGCCCACTGCCTTGTGGGTGAGACTTTTGAGTCAAGGGCTACGGTTAGGGTTCCCAAAGAAAAACCCCTTCTGTGATATGGGCAGCCGCGAAGTATGAATAACTCAGAAACCTCCAATATCTTTCCTGTAAAGGGCCGTACCAATTTTTCCTCCTTTAATTTAAGGTCGATGCAAAATGCCACGGGTAATTGCGGCTGTAATGAAAGCAGTAGTTCAAGAGTCGAGTGGAAATCAAATGCACTTAAGCCTAAATGTTGACTGCACTTGGCTGCCTATGTCAGGTAGAACAACAGGCTGCCCTCGCTAAAACTCTTGACACTTTCAAAAAAGATGCATGCTGTGTTTCCGAAACACATGCAAGATCTCACATCTGTGATCACTCTTCGCACCCCAGATAGAGCCTCCGTTTTTCTCTTTACTCTTCGTGTGTAGGGTGATTCGGTGTCCAGTGCTCTTGGTCAGGTTGGTGTTGTGATTGCTTTGAACATGAAAGCCAAGAGTGTACTACTAGACTGGATTCCAACAGTAGTTGGTTGTGTGCAGTTCGGTTGGATGGTTCTGTTCTTGTCAACAACAGACGGGAGCGTTGATGCTTGTTCATCATATATGTGTATGCGCCGACTGCCTGCAGTTTTTCTGAGACCAAGGACGAATTCCATAGGGATTTATCTCAGCTGCTTCGTAGTGTGCGTGCAACAGACGTAGTGGTCATTGCTGGGGATTTCAGCGCCCAAGTTGTTCGTTTGGGAGATGCCGAAAGGCACATTGTAGGCCCATTTGCTGTCTCAGCCGATCGTACTGACAACGGTGATCGTCTCATCCAGTTGTGCTGCGACCACAGATTGTTTCTGGCGGGTACGAACTTTCTTCATAAAAAGCGGCATAAACTGGCATGGCGTCCTCCTTCTTCACATCGTTGGACTCAGATCGGCCATATTGCGATTGCTCATTGCTGGTGTGGTTCAGTTGAGGATTGCCGTTCATTTTGATCTACACCTGTAGACTCAGATTACGTCTTCGTACGTGCTGGCTTCTGTTTATGTGGTCGTACCCACGGCAGAGCCACCCGTCCTTCACAGTTGCTTCTAGGCGATAACCGACAACCTGGTTTTCAGGTAAGTCTATCTGCATGATTATCGATGAAGCCGGATGTCTAGGACCCAGATGAACGCAAACAACAGGTTCGAAAAGCCTTGTATACCGTTTCCAGTGCCACAATACTGTGGCTTAAATAGACCGCACAAGCAGTGGATATTTTCGACATCATTTGCTCTGTTGAATACTCGCAGATCCGTTCCTCTGGAGAAAAATTGTTCATTACGATATGTGTTGTCTACCAGGCGAGAATTGTCTGTGCGCTTGAGAGGACAGTCAATCATAGCAAAAACTGACACTGCTGGTTGCGTTGCGGGCTGTTGTGCCACTCGGTCGCCCGGCTTAGTAGGTATTTTTATTCGTGGATGCATCTTTAGCCTCTGCGCAGTCGAGCGCGTCCTGCAAGGCAGTGGCGTTGGTTCAGATGAGCTGATGGCCAGTGGCATCGTTCTTTCGCCTTTTCTGGGAACCGTCGTGTTAGTGAAGCATGACGAAGAACTATGGCTCTACTTATTTGTGGGCCACACTCGCCACGTCACAGTACTCACAGCAAATTTCTGGTGCATTAAATTGAATAACGCTAATCAAATGGGAAATCCTGCCCATCCTCGCGCACTACCGCTGATCGTCCGCTTATTTAGTGAGCCCACCGTATTCATGGTTAAGCATTGTAGTGTTTCTCCTATCCGCGACCTGGAGATGCCCCCGGTAGCGTACAGCTCTGCTATCCACAACCAATCTCTCGACTACGGGCGGGGAATGGATGCACGAGCTCTTGCACTGAAACCGAAAGCAGGATCGATAATAAAACACCAGCGAGTACAAGGTATGATAGTGTCAACAATCAGATCTCACATGACAGACCAGAAGTTTCTTCACGAGTGCTTTGGTCACGTTCCCGTGCTGGGTTAACACCGCACTACCTTGTGGGTCAGAGTTTGCGGTCGAAGGCTCCGATTAGGTCTCACAAAGAAGAACCATTTCTGTGGTGTGGACAGCCGCGCAGTATGATTTGCCCGTAGGTCTCCATCGGTCCCGTGGCAAACATTTCCCACCTATCTGCACTTCATGCTTCATATCCCAACTCTAAATAGATTCGAGAAGCCACACTGAATTGTGAACAAGGACTCTTAGTTCCGGATTAGGATAAGAGCATAGAGATGGGGAAAAATAGAGAACCGACTCCCAGACCTAAACATTTTCTTCACTTAGCTGCCCTCAACGTTCGAACTTTGATAAGCGGGGGAACAAGCTGCCTAACTAGGACGTTGGAAACCTTCGAAGTAGATGTGTATTGTGTCTCCAAAAACACGCAATTAAGATACAACTTCAATGATGTCACTCTGTTTTCCAGACACAAAGTCGGCTTTTCGTTTAACTCTTCGAGTGTCGGGTGACTCGGTGTCCGGTGCACGTGGTCAGGTTGGCGTTGGCATCGCTTTGAGCTTGAAAACTAAACGTGCAATGCCTGACTTAGAATTTGCGGACGATATTGTTGTTCTGAGTGAAGATCCATATAATTTGCATGGATTTCTGGATGGCCCAGCCAACGATGTAGCGATATGTAGGATGCGTTTTGCACTTCCAAAGTGTAAGATGCTACTGCAGGATCGGGTTGGCACTGCACCATACCTCTTGATGAATTAGATTAGTTTTGTTATCTGGGTAGTTACATCTCACCAAGTGGTCAGATATTGGATGAAGTGTCATCGCGTATGCAGATGAGGTTGGCTTTTTCCAACCTTAGTCATCTGTTGTTCCGGCCTGATATCCGATTGTCTGTCAAGGGTCGAGTGTACACTGCGTTGGTTAGATCGGTTCTTTTTATGCGGCTCAGAAACATGGTCGGTGAGAGTAGAAGATAGGCGAAGATTGTCGGTGTTTGATCAGCGCCGAACTACGTGGACTTACCGAAATGCTAGAAACTTTATGTATTTAAGGGTTACTGGTCCACGTTTTGAGGTCCCCAACAAGACGAAAACCCCAACCAGATTAAGCAGCAGAGCGGCGTTTGTTCGGCGATCTCTTACTCCGGTCGTCAACGAAAATGGCCGAACCAATGCGACCGTCAACGTTAGAGGTGGATGGATAGTACATTTACGTCAGAGCATCGTCTCCTTCTTCACCCAACACCTTGTCGCGCCAGTTCAGTTTTGGGATTTGCCGCATGCGCCGGTGATCGAAAACCTCCAACCTTAGGATATACTCAGTCCTCAGTGGCCAGGTTTCCACAGCCATAGATGACTACGGGGCGGAAGCGGCATGGTAAACACGAATTTCAGGAGTTAAGCTGATTTCGCTGTGGGTTTACAGCGTCCGTCTTATCTAGAGGGAGGCTCTTCTGACGCTGTCGATCCGTTATGCCACCTCATCTGTTGCCTGACCATTCGAAAGCAGAGTCGAGCCTGTGTTATAATGAAAGAATGTATTCGACCGATCGATCGTTGATGATCAGTTGTTCAAATGTCGGGCCTGGATGGGCTGCGAAAGCGTTGGTTTGGGTTGAATTCACTTCTAGTTTTATGGATTTCGCGAGAAAATGGACTGGTTCGAGAATCGGTTGGAGCGTAGCAAGGGAGTCTCCTAGCACGATAATATCATCCGTGGACTCCGGGCCTGATATGTATATTTCTAAACTGTAGGCCAGGGTAGTCATGTAACGCTTGACTCATTGTCCAATCAATGGTTCGGTTAAACAGCACCGGTGAGATGGGATAACCCTGTCTAATTCCGGTACTGATTGCGAACTCCAAGGATTCTTCACCATACATCAGAACTCTAGCGCCAGTGGTCTAGTAGTACCTTCTCAAGAGCCTTAAAAGTTTATCGGAGATCCCATCTGATTAAATTATGGTCCAGGGGGACTCGCAATTAACCGAATCGAAGGCGGGTCGTAAGTCGATGAAGCAAGCTATTTTTGGCTGCTGAAACTTATAGTGATGCTCCGGTGTTTGACGCAATGTGAAAATCCAGTCTCTGTCACGGCGAGAACTCCCTAGGTTCGGGCGGCTGCGTCGGTCTCTTGCCTCGGAGAAATGCTTAGTAACAACGCACCGAAAATCTTTAAAGTGACATCAATCAAGCGGATCCCTCGATAGTTCTCACATACCTACTTATCACCTTTCTTTGGAGTGACAGTGGAACAGAAATGTCCTAGTCAGACGGGAGTACCTCATCTCGCCAAACGGAGCCAAAAGTGTACGTATCCTGCCCATTAACGACGATAAACAGGTTATATATATATATATATATGTATATATATATATATATATATATATATATATATATATATATATATATTCGATACGCAGAACTGGCGCCGAGATAAACCAAAAGTTCAGTTAAGGTGCCCAACACAACGCTCATGAGATACCGAAAATGGGGTTGGTTGGTCCAGACAGCAGGACGCTTGCCATGGCAATTGAAACCCGCGTGTAATAACTGGTCTGCCGAACCGACCAGCCGCAAAAATGGATGGCGCTGGAGCATCGGACCTGTTCCGGATTGTGGTTGCAAGCTGAACCGGCAATGTGAGGTTTGAGGGTAAGGCAAATAACTCGGGCACGGAATTGTTGTGACGAGTAGGAGGGTCACCGTGTTGAGCGGGGAGCTTCGGGCTTGAGCCTAAATGGAGCCGCCACGGGTGTAGATCTTTGTGGTAGTAACAAATATTCAAATGAGAACCTTGATGGCCGAAGTATAGAAGGGTCTCATGGGGACATCAGTTAGCTATGGGTCAGGCGGTCCTAAGTGATCCGGTAAATCGGTGCAGAGACGGGGTGCCTAACATTGTCGGGATTACTGCCTTTGTACTGTCGCACGGTAGCCCCCTTGTAGCGAAAGGGATTCGGGTTAATACCCCTAACTCTGCCCACGGAGATTGGTGTATTCTGGCTTCGATCAGTTTGTACCTGGCGCATTAACTCAACCGACCTCGATGACGTCGGCGAGAGTTCTCTGAAGAAATTTCTTTACTTTATTAGGAGTTCACCATCCCCTGTAAACGGATTGTCCAGAGATAGGGAACTGTCCTCCGTAAAGCCCCACTCTTCTCGTGGTGTCCGGAACATTCTTGGCAGCCCTTAAAAACTCGAGCGAAACTATGTAATTTTCGCAGCAGGCCGTACCCGTATCCGCATCAGGTCTCCAAGGTAAACAGCCTCTGGCATTTGAACAGTGTAGGTAAGGGAGGTCGTCAGATTGGATCCGTAACTTCGGAATAGGGATTGGCTCTGAGAGCTGGGTCAAACGGGCTGAAGCAAGATGCGTGTCGGTCAAGTTGGAGGCTTGTTTCTCTGTTGTCTTGTCTGCTTCGGTGGGTAGGATTGACAGGGTTACTGGACTCTGACCGGATTGGTCGTGGGCGGCTTCAACTAACCGAGTTGCTTGACGAGTGCTGTGCATGGGTAACTGTGTGCGCAGTGCGGTCTTGCACTTTTCATCTGGCGCTCAACGACTAACTCAGAAACGGCATGAACCAGAGGAATCCGGCTGTCTAATTAAAACAAAGCATTGCGATGTCTGCTGGTCGGTTTTGACGGTTTTGATTTCTCCCAGTGTGTAACGCATTGGCATAGGCTTCCGTTCCCGTTCTCTCTGATGTAAGTGTTGGTACCTGCTTATACACCCACTGGGCTTAGGCTCATCGGGTTTTCGTAATTTTTATGCCCTCACAGACCGTGTACGTGCAACCTCCACGAAAGAGCGCTGCATACAATACATCCGGCGGCTCTGCTTGTCCGCGTCGAATTGTCGTCGTCGTTTCCCTATTGTCGTGGACGTGTTCGTGACCGTGTTACATGTGCTCTGAATGTTCAGGTGAAGAAATTCACTCAAGCACGGATAAACGGCTGGGTAACTACGATTCTTCTACCATGGGGGGTGGTGTGAACTGTTGGGCACGGAGAATTCGACCAAAAGAAACCGCTGGTGGGATAGGTCTTCTTACGTGAACGGTTCGCCTCCGCGAGGCCCCACTGGTAAGGCTGGATACTCAGTTATGTTTCGGGGCGCGGGGGTGATCTCTACAGGGATGGTTTCGTGTCTTGATGTGGTTCTCCAAAATCCTGGCAAGTTAAGGACCGTCACTACCCAGATTGTTGGCTTTGCAGGTTACAGCTTGGGTCCAAAACTCGTATTGCGGAAAAATTAACCAAAGAAATACAATATAGAATGTGGGTGAGCCAGATGACGGTTGTCCAAAGGAATTTGGTGGAGGAGAGCGAGAGAGAGTTACATCAGTCAGAGCACTGGGTTTGCCCAGGTAAGTATTCACTCGGTATTATGTCGAGCATTAACAACTGAGAGAGAGAGAGAGAGAGAGAGAGAGAGAGAGAATATCTGCTCTAAATCTGTTATAGATCCTCTAGCCTCATGCCGTAACTTAACGGCTACGGGCATCCTCGGTAACTCCAACTGCAGAGACTCGGCCGTGAGCCCTTCTTTTAGACTACTACACGAATTGCAGAGGACGGAAAATCTCGTACTATATACATCTAGCGATAATGAAGGGCTTCGCCTGGATCACTGCAGGCATGATGCAGATGATCCAGTAACGAATGCGCACGGCTGTTGCGTTTCCGATTCGTTCGACTGTTCTATGGAAACCAACTTGAAAACCGCGGTACATTATCTATACCAGAATGCAGCCGTGCGTCAGCACAAGTAACCTTCTAAGCGAACAATGGGCCATCATGAACCTGGACTCACGTGTGCGTCCTCGTCTCAAGGTAGCTCACCCCGAGAGAAGCTAACGGTACGAAAGCGCGTCAGACTAACTGCCAGTTCCGGGAATGAACTGTGAAAATGAGGCCACCGCCACCAGTTGAGGTGCTAAAAGTGCATGCACTTGTCATGTGGAAAATGCAACTTATAGAGAAGCTGTATCGAATGACTTGTCGTCATTCGCCAATGCAGAAGTTATACGTGCACACGGCTGCCGAGGGAGCATCTACTCTATGGTAGTGCAGCATATTGAAAGCGAGACAACGACAGTGGAGGTGACTGTGCCTTAGATAAACAATAGCGAATGCGATACAATTCGATATGCCCCCCGGGGGATGCCGGTCTCCAAAGTATGCAACGGCATTAGGCAACGATAACATCATGGAATGGGAAGACACCGAAGCGTATGATCGTCGAGCAACCGCATCAGATCATAGCTGTCGCGCATGTCGTGATCGACAGTATCTAATACATTGTAATCGAGGGCAAATAACCTGCACGTGTAACCTCGAAAGGCTCTCTAGGAGGCCCCACTGGGGCTACCGAAGAGCTAGACGAGTGATATGCATTCGCCGTCAAAGTACACCGAGAGCTGTTAAAAGTCTTGAACCTAAACCTTGGCTCCTGTCACACCTAGATAGTCCCCTCAGAACTTCACCATTGGTACTAGTCGCATCACAACCGCAAGCTTTCGTGTCTTCCAGCAAGGACGTCTTCCACTTCCCAACACCAGACTGTATCCCAAGGGTTTCGACAGCGAGAACCCAATGCTGCAAAGAAAGCAATATTGGGTTATGGCCCGGGGCTGTCCCATTTCTCAACCTCTGACCTGTCGGCGGCAAGTGGTGAAGGGCGAAGTTCTGGGGTTTTTTCCTACCGGGACCGTATTCTGGGTTCCGGCCTTTTCACAGCACCCGGTGTACTGTGACTTCAATAGTAGCAGTAATTTCCGGGAATTGTAATTGTTGTTGATTTGTTGGCACCATGCTTGATTTCAAGCCGGTATATATATATATATATATATATATATATATATATATATATATATATATATATATATATATATATATATATATATATATATATATATATATATATATATATATATATATATATATATATATATATATATATATATATATATATATATAAATAACTGGTTGCTAGTAGTATGTGAATGGGTGGACGTAATTTCCCCGGAAGCACACGAACGGTTTCGTGGTTGTTGCCACTCATCAGGCATGCGTACGCCACAAACCAACCACTCGACCACCACCGCTTACAGTTGTTTCGAGCAATGCATACTTGTAGTTGTTGCTTTGCTGATGCAGTGGGACTAGTCCCCGTAGCACTTTGGATCTACTGGTAAGTCCCTATAGGTTCCCTTAAATTTCCTTGGAAATTGTCCAATTTGTTGTAAGATCTGTACGAACAGGAGAGATTAAAACAGGCGTGAAGTACGTTTATGTTCATAGTGGTAATAAATCATCGTCTGTGGAAAGTATCAGTGTCATCGTGCAGTCTTAGCTCCTTTTAGTTCGTGTCGATCATGCAGCTTTTTCGGCATTTTTCAGCTTTCCTGATTTATGTTATTGTAAACTATGCATGGAAAACACTTAGATTCAGTCTGCACCTGCTCTTTTTTCCAGCGAAAACTAGGGTTTAAATAGATGGTTGATCGTTTTCGGAGTGTTTTGTGACCACCTCAACAACTGAAGAAGTATGTGTTCAACACGCTATTAAAACATTGTACAACGGTTTTATTGTTTTTAGGAATCATCGTCAATACATATCCACTGAGCCTCCACTGGATGCTATATCATGTAATATATGTTTCTCAGACCGTTGAGAGTCAACCCGGATAGCACGGTGGTTAATTGTTCGACTCACAATCGTCCGCTCAGGGTTTGAATCTCAGGGGAGGCTTGATGGATGTGCACTGCTGATGATTCTTAACGAGGATAAAATGAATGTACAGTGCTTCGGTGGTTTCCAGTGGCGTGTTGAGCGTTGATACTGCATGATGGACTATGTGTAGAAACTTAATCTACTTCGACACAACTGTAATTTAAGACGTTTCGGATTTTAGATTCATGTGAAATTTGATTCCTCTGTAATCATAAAATGGATCCGGAAAAATTTATTGAACTACAAAAGCAAATGCGAGAAAACAACCAAGAAGTGGCTGATTTTCTGAGTGATTTCGGTTCATGGAAGGAGCAGGTTGAGTCGAAAAATGCTCATCTACAGAATGGGAAACCAACAGAAAACAAGTCTTTGCCGGCAATCAGAAACAGCTTGTTCAAAAAGCAAAAGAAGGCAAGGAATATATTACTTCAAATGTTGTATTAGATTTAGAAGCGTGGCGATAAATTGACTGGATCCAGCAAGCCGGAAAGCCGACGTATTCGCAGTTCGGATTACAGAGCATGGGATAAATTCGATGTGGACAAAGCACTTGAAGAATTGGACGAGTCCGATCAGAGGAAAGAAGGAGAAAAAAACAGCGAGAGCAGTGAAACTGACGAAGAACTGGAGAACCAGCGTCGTCTGAGTTTGGCGAAAGAAGCCAGAGAATTGGGAAACCTACGGTTCAAGGCAAGTCTGCCGTTTTACTCCGCTGTTTTGCACAAGCAAAATGTATTGATAAATCTCGGGTTATGGATAAAATACGGCGCTTTAGTTTGTTTCCGTTCAATTTTCCTGTTATCCCAAACGGGCAGCGCAGCATTAGGCGCGCAAATGACCATCAAATTGACTGTGGTCTGCGGTGTCCAACGAATTGCGTTTTTCCATGATCCAAGAACCATACCGTTTTTCCCTGAGCTAGAAATGTAATCATTTATAGCACATTAATTGATGAAGGGCAAGCGAAGCCCAGTTTAGTAGAACCTCCTGGCTTTATACAGCTGACAACTGTCTTTGTTGATAACAGCTCTGGGAATAGAGACGTGCGGGTAGTTTATCTTTCAGAAGAATGAAAAAGGATGTGGAAAAGAAAACCCGTTGGTTGCCGACCGGTATAAACTGTGACTCTCAAGTAAAGGCAAGAGGTTTAAAACCCATCATAATAACTAATTTGCACTGAACGCAAGATGTCAGGCTTAACCGCCTCTCAGGAGTCATTTTTCGTGGTAGAAGTGCTAGTCATTCAGAAGAAACTTTTCCGAACCAAATATTCACCTCAGTTTCCTGCAGCATTTTGCTATTTAATGGCATCTAAGACCTTCAAGGATGATGTGTGGTGCATCCAAGTTACTCAAAAAACCCGATTCAGTCATTCCACTTCAAATCCCCATCGTCACAAGGGAACACTATCATCGTGGAGCACCACTAAATATGACCCTGAGACAATGGGTCCTGATAGGTCAGGCATTGCAGCCAGCTGAGCATCAGCGAGTTACTGTCCACAAACAATCTGACCGACGGTGACGGGGTTCGGACCTTGTACCTCTCGACCAAGACCGGTGTGATGAACCGTATTGGCACTAGCTGTTGCTAGTGTGGAACGATCGGATACTGTCTTGCCCAAGCGTATGCTCTCTTCCATTTATATCTCACTAATTGTCGTCACCCCTCCCGTGCAATTGACTTTAAATAAGGACGGATAATCTGGTTTCCAGACAACTTCTTGCTCGGTTATCAATGCACCCAGATGCCCAGAATCCAAATGAACATTGTACACTTATCGAGGAACTCATGTACACTCAGCTTCTGGTAACATAAGACTCCAATATCAGTAGAGTCAAAAGCCGTTCCTCTTTTTCCGAACGACGGGAATTTAACCCAAAAGAGCCTCCTAGATGCACCTCGTCTGATGACAGCTTACTTTACTCAAGCATTGATTTCTTCTGTCAAAATTGCGATATCAGCCCAGCTCTTTTTGAGTAAGAGGCTGTCTAGCTTTTAGTGGAAACATCTTTGATTGCGTCTGGACTGCAATCGGTGGGTGCATACACCGAAACGACAAAATGTTGCATCTATCAGGACGGTGACTGCTCACTTTGCACGAACCTCTAAGTCGCAATGACTACAGAGATCCAGTCTAACAGCACCTCTTCAGTCCTTTCATGAAGAACCACACCAACGTCAGTGAGACCAAAAACTGTAGCCGGAGGATCCCCAGAAAGGTATGAGTGAAACTTCACGAAAAAAATAAATGGAAGCGTCAATCGGGTGATAGAATTGGAGTCTTGAATGCAACACAAGCCCATATCAATGGCCAGGGTTTCAAGCGTACGGGGTTAACCTGCCTGTTGTCCTATCCGTATTAGGGTTCGCACGTTGAACGTAGCTAATTTGAAGGGACATTGAGGATGAAGGAGAGCATCAGCTGATAGTAACGGATTCGGTGGAACTTGAAAGCTAGTCGAGAGGGGACGAAAGGATGCATGGCTACGATTTTTACGGGGGACACTGCAACTGTTACGGTCGACCGAAGTTTCCGTTAGAAGTAATAAAATGTTGGAAGACGGGAAAAAGTTGGGGTTAAGTTTTTATGTACGGTGTAGGGGAGCTTGCGTTCATATTAGAATTGTCAGTGCGCATGAAGGTGCACGCAGTCCTTATAGTATCTGTCATTGTTTGCGGTATGAGCTGTAGTATTACTCGGTCGTCCGATCCACAGTGGGTCTTTTTTATTCGGGAATGCAATTCCAGCTTTCGTGCGGCCAATCGCGTCCTGCAAGGCAGTAGCGTTGGTTCAGATGAGTCGGCGGCCGACTGTATGGTTCATTCGCCGCATTTGGGAAATCTTGTCAGACATGTAAAACGCAACAATGAGCCGTGACCTTATTTAACGGTGGTTCACGCGCCATGCCACAGTGCTGTCAACGGATGTGTGCGACCTTTTACGGCGGAGGATCATCATCATACAGCGTTAAACAGTAGGGCAAGCCCAACGGACCACTGCCTTTCTCACCATCTTGCACGTTGAATTAGAAAGTATGAATATACAAGATGGACAGGGAGTGGACCTACAGGGGTGGAGGGAGGAAAGAACGCCCTAACAGCCAACGCACGGACAACACGATTGCCACTGTTTACGGTTCGTTGCCATGTCCTTTAGCGTCTCCAGCCAACTGGTAGACGGATCTTTTGGACCCCAACCACGAAGACGTGAGGCACCTACTTTTCCTAAGTTTGCTGTGCATTTTCTCATTCCTCGCTGCCATGTAACACGTGCCTCAACCAATGAAGTCTACTAATCTTTATACGCTGTGACAGAACGTTCTCCGAATTAATACCCAATACTCGCTTTCTGACCTCATCATTACTCACTCGGCTATTCCACCCAATCTTAGCGATACTACGCAAACATCGGTGATCGAAAACCTCAAGGCGACGAATATTTTCCGCACGCAGACTCCAATTCTCGCAACCATACAACAAAACTGAACGCACTGCGGCACAGTATACACGACCTTTCAACTTTAGCGAAATATCAGGTCGGCGCCACAAGTGCTTCACTCCAGCGTGCGCCGTTCGAGCCTTGGATATCCGCGTGCTCACCTCTACTACTGTGCTCCCATCCGTCGTCATGCTGCCGCCGAGGTAACTAAAGTGGTCGACAGTTGCCAACACCTCCCCATCGAGCATCAAGTTCGGAATCGTTGGCGTCCAGTCTTGTAACATCGCCTTACACTTTGAAGGTGCAAAGCGCATGGCGAATGGAGCTACAGCTTTTGAGAGTCCATCTGGTGCACGTTGGTCATGTTCCGTGGATCCGAACAAGCAGACAAGGTCGTCCGCGTAATCTGGGTCACAAAGCTTTTCACTATTACCTAGTTCGATGCATACACCTGAAGGTTTTGCACCGCACTCTCCATTAAATCGTCCATGACGAAGTTGAACAGGAGTGGAGACATGATGCACCCTTGTCGAACACCACTGGTCGTTTCGAACCGACCGGATAGTTCACCGTAAACTCTTACGCGGCCAGAAGTATGAAAATACAATGATTTCAGTAGGTTCACGAACTTCTAGGGCATACCTTTTCGCTGAAGAGCACTGAAAAACGCTGTTCGATCAACTGATACGAAGGCACCTTTCAAGTCTAAGAAAAGCATCATTGTCGGTCGGCGGTGCGTGTGACGCTTTTCAAGTAATCGGCGAAGAGTAAAAATCTAGTCGATGCATCCTCGACCTGGGCGGAATCCAGCCTGCTGTTCGCGGGTGTAAGACGGTGCAGCAAAATCGAGGCTTATACTTTGGTGACTATCGAAATTAAGCTAATCCCACGATGGTTACTACAGTCATTGCGTATTCCCTTCTTGAAGATGGGAACAATCAATGACTCGCTCCATATTAACGGAATACGCTCCTCGTTCCAAATGTCACAGAACAAGATGGTAAGTGATTTTATCAAAGCATTTCCACCCAGTTTGAAAAGAACTGGGGGAAGTTCGTCAAGACCGGCAACTTTCTCACGCTTTAGTAATCGAATACACGACTCCACTTCCATTTCCGATGAGGGCTCAAGTGATGCCACGCAGCTCGGAATCTTTTCATGAATTGGGTTCTAGCAGAATTCGTGGAAAGATATTATCACAAGATGCAGTTTTCAAAAGACGAACATATCCGACTCATGATGATGTCTGCACTGTGATAAAAAGATCGGTCATCAGTGTTGAGGTTAGACATAAGGTGTTTAAAACCAGAAGTCAGTCTGTGGGTTAAGTAGTGAATCTAGCCAGACTAAGGTCGTTGGGACGTGTTACGCATGCCCACTGATAGACTTCCCCGGCCTACGCTGTTCCCTGATGCAGGTCATGGCTCGAATGTAGGTTGAGGTGGTCAGTCCATGACATGACCAGAAGGTATGAAAGCCTTGACCAGTGGACTTGGCTAAGTAGAAGGTGTGAGGCTTCCGCGTTGGGGTCCCCGTGATCAGCCTATCAAATGATTGGAAACACTAAGTGAAATGGCTAGGTTTCGCGGCCAGTGGTGTAGTTGCATTTGGGCTCTTTCGTTGTCTTCGTGGTTTCGGCTTGATACTTTGACTTTTGGATCTTTATCTCTATGCTTCTATTCTTTCCAACCTTTACTGGACGATGTCGGAGGGTAGCAACCGAAACCAGAGCACAGAAGTGCGTGGTTAGTGGTTGTACAAACTGAAACTGAGTAAAAAGGTTTTCGATTAAATTTCCTTAAGGTAACACGAAAATGACCGAACAAGGTAGGCTGCGGCCTGTGACCCCTGAGTGGGACGGTCTCTTGGATTCCATCCCAGATGTCTAACACACCCTACATGGCCAAATCTATTGATCAGATCTTTCATACCTTTCTTCTATACTATGGAATGACCACCTTTACTCATCTAACCGGTACCCGCCTCAGCGAACATGGCGCGCCCAGGAATCCTGTTGGGGGACGTGTGCAACACATGTTCTATCCATTTCAGCCTGTTGACCCTTAGTGCTTCATCTAATGATTTGGTTCGTGAACCACTGACACTTCACCGAACGGCGTACGCTGGAGTGAAGCACTTGTGGCGCCGACCTGATATTTCGCTAAAGTTGAAAGGTCGTGTATACTGTGCCGCAGTGCGTTCAGTTTTGTTGTATGGTTGCGAGAATTGGAGTCTGCGTGCGGAAAATATTCGTCGCCTTGAGGTTTTCGATCACCGATGTTTGCGTAGTATCGCTAAGATTGGGTGGAATAGCCGAGTGAGTAATGATGAGGTCAGAAAGCGAGTATTGGGTATTAATTCGGAGAACGTTCTGTCACAGCGTATAAAGATTAGTAGACTTCATTGGTTGAGGCACGTGTTACGTGGCAGCGAGGAATGAGAAAATGCACAGCAAACTTAGGAAAAGTAGGTGCCTCACGTCTTCGTGGTTGGGGTCCAAAAGATCCGTCTACCAGTTGGCTGGAGACGCTAAAGGACATGGCAACGAACCGTAAACAGTGGCAATCGTGTTGTCCGTGCGTTGGCTGTTAGGGCGTTCTTTCCTCCCTCCACCCCTGTAGGTCCACTCCCTGTCCATCTTGTATATTCATACTTTCTAATTCAACGTGCAAGATGGTGAGAAAGGCAGTGGTCCGTGGGGCTTGCCCTACTGTTCAACGCTGTACGGTGGTGACTATGGTATGGGCTGGTGCTGTCACTCTCTGGCAATGAGACTGAACCGTCTATCGAACGTTGTGTTATGCCATACCCGCACACTTATCATTCGTAGAAGAATTGAAAGTTATTTTTAGTTTTTATTCTGTTGGTGAGTATTTTGTCGGCGCGTATCTCGAAATGATTTGGAGAATAATTCTTTTCATTTAGAAAGTTATCAACGATGTAGATCGTTCTGCAGTACTTCGCCGGTCTCATCAATGAATATGTAGATGCATGCTTTGCTTATCCACTGAGTTTGATGCCACAGTAACTAGCTAAGGTTAAATGACAATGCATTTTTTCTGGTCATTCCAAATGCTGCTCAGTAAAATATACCAACTTATGAGTCGTTTTCTCTCTGTAGGAGGGAAATTTGCAGGAAGCTATTGAACACTACACAACCTCTGCGCGTTTGACACCGGAAGACCCTGTGCCGTACACGAACCGCGCGTTGGCTTTCCTGAAGTCAGAAAGATATGCTGCGGCTGAATCTGACTGCTCAGCCGCACTTGCATTGGATAGTAAATGTGTGAAAGCCCTCTTCCGGTACGTTCTACTGGTCGTAATCGTTATTCTTTTTTACTTGAATGTAAACGAATAGTTTTTGCTCTAGATAAAAATCAGAAGCTCGCGGCCAACGGATTGTCCGTGATGGGGCGGCTCGATACTCTCAGGTACTGCTCCTGGTCTTAAACGGCCAGCTGCCCCGTGAACTTTGTTAGTGAACGTTGAATGTGATAATTTATCCGCTAAGTGACTGATTCGGTTGATCTGATCGTTAGTCAACGAATTTTTTTGTTTATTTTTATTACATACTTGCGCGTGAGTACAGTGGAAGGGTATACCACATTGCCCCGAAAGTCAACTATACGTTTGGGGAGAGTCGGCAGTCAGACCTTCAGACTTAGTGTGGAGAACCACGTCAAGACAGAGAAAGAGATCGAATACAACTGCGCCACTGGCTGCGACACCTAGCCATGTAACTCCCTTTCTTCAACTATCTCATGAGCGGGTCTCGTGGAACCCAACCCGGAAGTCTCACATTTCCTACCTGAACAAGTCCATTGGCCCAGGTTTTCGCACCTTTCTGTAATGTCATGGACTGACCACCTCGACCTAACTCCCAAAAACCTCCTATTTCGGAAAACACCGTAGGCCAAGGAAGTCTATCGGCGGACATGAGCAATACGTCACAGCCACCTGAACCTGGACAGATCCAGTACTTGTTCCAGCGACTGTACTCAAGCTCCCAACACCCTACGCATAACCTCAGCAATGCCGACATGGTGTTCCCATCATAGTCGAACAATACTACGTAGAGATCGATGCTTAAACACCGACAATCTTCGCCTATCTTCTACTCTCACCGACCATGTTTCTGAGCCGCATAAAAAGAACCGATCTAACCAACGCAGTGTACACTCGACCCTTGACAGACAATCGGATATCAGGCCGGAACAACAGATGACTAAGGTTGGAAAAAGCCAACCTCATCTGCATACGCGATGACACTTCATCCAATATCTGACCACTTGGTGAGATGTAACTACCCAGATAACAAAACTAATCTAATTCATCAAGAGGTATGGTGCAGTGCCAACCCGATCCTGCAGTAGCATCTTACACTTTGGAAGTGCAAAACGCATCCTACATATCGCTACATCGTTGGCTGGGCCATCCATAAATCCATGCAAATTATATGGATCTTCACTCAGAACAACAATATCGTCCGTGATAGCGGGGTTCGAACCTCCGCGATAGTAATCAGAAACTCGAAAGCACCCAGCCAATACGAATGGTAGGGAACAAAGACTGAGTCTTTTGGCAATGGTCGTAACCTTTATCGTTTGACCAGATGTATCGGTTTACGGAAACTTGGTGTAAATGAGTTAACCAAAAAGTCCGTCGGCTCACTGATTCACTCAGGGACGTCGTGTGGACCGTTGAGGCGAAGTACTTTAAGGAACAGTTCAATGGGCCCACTTCTATGGTGGATCCTTAGGATACACCTGCAAGAGGAATAATGCAAGTAAATACCACTCCTCCATCAGAAATAGAGGTTATGCAGGCGATACGTGTTTTGAAAAGTTACAAAGCTGCTGAATCGGATGGGTTGTCTCCGTCCTTTTGTAAGGATGGAAGCGAAGCTTTGGTTTTAGAGTTAACTGAACTCCTCTGGGTGATTTTGGATAGCTATCAGATTAACAGGGAACGGTGTGAATCGGTGACTGTGCTAACTTACAAGAAAGAAGATAGGTCCTTTGGTGAAAACCAATGTAATTAACTTGTTGAGTATCGGATTTACACTACCCGCGGGGCTAATACTCCACCTGTTAACCGACGCTCGTGAAAGTTGCACGCGGTTTCAGACCTCGTCGGGGTTGCATTAACCACATCTTTATTTTCCGTCAAATTTTAAAGTTTCCGGAATATGCACATTGTGACATCAGAACACGTTTTCAGAGACAAACAATTGTTTTTAGTGATTCATTCTCAAGTCTTTACAAATCATGTAGAAGATGGATGTGCTAAAATGGTCAAGGGTCATTCGGATTGGACATAGTTTGTGGGGGGAGGTTAGATCGACGTGTCGATCTGCACAACTAAGTCGTGACGGTCACATGGTCCGGAGCTGAGTGACTGGGGTGGGGATGGTCCACTTGCGGCCAGGGTAATTAGAGAGCTTGGACGAATTTCTCCTGTGTACACAGAGCAGGTGTGAAAAGGTGGATGCTAATCGCCTCTGCGGTGGTCAGTGTGTGTAAGCGGATGTGTTTGTGGGGATTGGGGGCCACTTGATAGACTATTTTGAATGCTGAATCTGTGCTTATTTGATGACCTGAGTCTACCAGATGCCCGAGAATGGCACTCCCTATGATTCCTGTTCCTCCATGTTGTAGCCACCGTGGGTAATGTTCCTTAATTCCTTGGGATAGTTGCCTTGCCGTTCGGCAAATGAAGGTTGCATTACATTTGTACCTGAACAACTAGATTACCATTGAGGTGACCAGCATTGGCAACACATCCTTATTAGAATTTCGGATAATCGGAGAGCTTGCGAATACACAGGAAACACGAGCTGAGTTGAATGTTCCACTCAACGCACGTGTTAAACATCTGTTGACAAGGTCCGATATGGCGTCTCCTTTGAATGGCATACGGATAAACAGTTTCTTCTTGGGGACGTCATAATTTGGAGCACATTTGGGTCTGTCTCTCAGATTTTGTTCTATAAAGCGCTCAGGGTAACCGTTTTCCCTGAGTGTTTCTAACTAAGTGCAGTTCTTCTTCCATGGTCTCCTGTGAGCATACCGTTCTTACTCTCGAGGCTAAGCATTGGACTAAGTTTCTTTTCTGTCGTATGGGTACAAAACTGAGAAAGTTGGTGTACTGCCCAGCCCATGTTTGCTTTCTTTCTATCCTTCTTTCGACTGTTCCATTGGTGCTCCTGCGTATGGAGACATCCAGAAAGACCAGTGTGTCGTTCTTTTCGGTCTCTACCGTGAATTGAATGGCTTTATGAGCATCGCTGAACGTCTGTTCCGTCTTTTCTACATCGGTGTCTTTATTCCTAGGGCAAAAAATATCATCCACGTACCGCCGATTTGAGTTCATTTCTTGGGATCTTCTGTTTCCATGTCGTGCTCTCTAGTTTTGCCATGAATATGTCCGCTAAGACTGGGCCTAATGGTGATCCCATGGCTACACCATCACATTGACGATACACACCTTTCCGTTAAGCAGAAATTGGACGTCAGAAGTACATCTGAGAAGGAGGTCTTTCAGGTCCTTCCGTGGTATGTTTATTGGCACTTGATTAGTTTTAATGTAGTCACAAATGAAATCAATAGTCTCTAAGATGGGTACGTTGGTGAAAAGCGAGGTCACATTTAGAGAAAACATTTGATCATTTTTTATGTTTCGGTGTTTGATAGTTTCAAAAAGTTCAAATGAATCTTTGAGACTGTATTTCGCGAGACTCCTGCGTATGGGTTCCAGTTTAGCTACCAGCCATTTGGCTGTTTCATGATAAGGCGAGTTAATCATAAAGAGAATCAGTCTTAAAGGTGTGCCTGTTTTATGAATCTTAGGTAATCCATATAAAAGTCCAGTTTGGCGAAACAATTGTTTTTCAGTAATTCATTCTCAAGCCGTTTACAAATTACACGGGAGACATTGAGCAGAATCACGCGGATAGACATGGAATAAACACCAATCATGGGTAGGGGTTTGTCAACAGTCTAGTTGTCCTTGTCATTTGGTTGGTTTATCTAACTTACGCCCTGTGAGTGACAGGACGACAGATTTATTCGGCCTCGATCGACCCTAGGCCATGGAAGTTGAAGTGCCTGGACCAAACGCTTTTGGGCGATTGCCTCGGCTATCGCTAGTGTGCAACTGCGCACCCTTGCATTTGTTTGGGGGGACTCGATACACAACTTTGAAAGCCGTATTTGGGCTCACCTGATGTCCAGTGTCAACTAGGTGTGCTAAGATTGCGCTGTTTATCGATCCAGTCTGTCCTTGGCTTAACCAGCGTGGGTGATGCCCTTTGATCCGAGTGGATAGCTGTCGTTCCGTTCGACCTACATACGATGCGTCCCAAACACGTCTAAAAGAGTACACAACCATTGATGAGGTCAGCATCGGCAGTTTATCCTTGTTCTGAACGTGGATCAGAGGAGTACCTCGAAACACACAACGTACGGTGGCAGCATTGATCGTGTTTTGAATATCTCTCCTCAGTCGTCGATTTAAGATTTCACTCACCGTATCACCTTTAAATGGTAAACTAATAAATAGGTCTTTCTTCTTTACGGTTTCTTCGGTGATTTTAGGCACTCTTTGAATGATATTTTTTTCCAATAAACTGGTCCGGATAACTATTCTCGCGTAGAGTGTTTCTTATGTGCACCAGTTCGTTCTGCAGGTTTTCCTCAGAACAATTTTTTCTCGCTCTGAAAGCCAAACATTCCGCTTCTGTTGGATACTGACCGCTCCACGTTTGTTTTCGGTATACCTTTCGCTGGATCCGACCATCTTCCGTTCTCGTAAGGGTCACATCGAGGAATGGTAGTTAATTGTTAACTTCGCATTCAATTATAAAGCGTAATGCTTTGTGTGCGTTGTTAAATTCTGTTTGCACGGAATCTAGGTTACAAGTAGCGTCAGCTACACAGAATATGTCATCCACATATCGATAATAATGTTTGAGACTGATAATTTTGGACTCCAGCTTAGTTCGCTCTAATTTTGCTAGGAATGCGTCGGCAAGGAGTGAACCTAATGGTGATCCCATAGCCACACCATCTCGTTGTCTGTACAAAGTTCCATGAAGTAGGAACTGAATATTAAGTGTGCAACGAAACAAGAACTCCCGCAGACCTTCCAGTGGTAGACCGATGTTCATATTGTTTTCTTTTATATAATTCACGACGAAATCAGCAACTAAAGTCCACAGGATCCACGAACCCCAGGTTGTACGGACTTCCTAAGATCCACAAACCTGGAACACCGATTCGTCCCATACTATCAATGACAAATTCACCTTATCACACTGTGGCTCGTTGGTTATCTGAGCTACTTGAACCAATAAGAAAACACATGGCTTTGCATAGCCTTAAGGATACATTTGATTTCATAGAACGAATAAAGGATGCCAATATAGAGGACAAAATAATGTTCTCCTTAAACGTCGAGTTCCTATTCACAAATGTACCATTATTAGAAACCATTGATTTCGTCGTGAATTATATAAAAGAAAACAATATGAACATCGGTCTACCACTGGAAGGTCTGCGGGTGTTCTTGTTTCGTTGCACACTTAATATTCAGTTCCTACTTCATGGAACTTTGTACAGACAACGAGATGGTGTGGCTATGGGATCACCATTAGGTTCACTCCTTGCCGACGCATTCCTAGCAAAATTAGAGCGAACTAAGCTGGAGTCCAAAATTATCAGTCTCAAACATTATTATCGATATGTGGATGACATATTCTGTGTAGCTGACGCTACTTGTAACCTAGATTCCGTGCAAACAGAATTTAACAACGCACACAAAGCATTACGCTTTATAATTGAATGCGAAGTTAACAATTAACTACCATTCCTCGATGTGACCCTTACGAGAACGGAAGATGGTCGGATCCAGCGAAAGGTATACCGAAAACAAACGTGGAGCGGTCAGTATCCAACAGAAGCGGAATGTTTGGCTTTCAGAGCGAGAAAAAATTGTTCTGAGGAAAACCTGCAGAACGAACTGGTGCACATAAGAAACACTCTACGCGAGAATAGTTATCCGGACCAGTTTATTGGAAAAAAATATCATTCAAAGAGTGCCTAAAATCACCGAAGAAACCGTAAAGAAGAAAGACCTATTTATTAGTTTACCATTTAAAGGTGATACGGTGAGTGAAATCTTAAATCGACGACTGAGGAGAGATATTCAAAACACGATCAATGCTGCCACCGTACGTTGTGTGTTTCGAGGTACTCCTCTGATCCACGTTCAGAACAAGGATAAACTGCCGATGCTGACCTCATCAATGGTTGTGTACTCTTTTAGACGTGTTTGGGACGCATCGTATGTAGGTCGAACGGAACGACAGCTATCCACTCGGATCAAAGGGCATCACCCACGCTGGTTAAGCCAAGGACAGACTGGATCGATAAACAGCGCAATCTTAGCACACCTAGTTGACACTGGACATCAGGTGAGCCCAAATACGGCTTTCAAAGTTGTGTATCGAGTCCCCCCAAACAAATGCAAGGGTGCGCAGTTGCACACTAGCGATAGCCGAGGCAATCGCCCAAAAGCGTTTGGTCCAGGCACTTCAACTTCCATGGCCTAGGGTCGATCGAGGCCGAATAAATCTGTCGTCCTGTCACTCACAGGGCGTAAGTTAGATAAACCAACCAAATGACAAGGACAACTAGACTGTTGACAAACCCCTACCCATGATTGGTGTTTATTCCATGTCTATCCGCGTGATTCTGCTCAATGTCTCCCGTGTAATTTGTAAACGGCTTGAGAATGAATTACTGAAAAACAATTGTTTCGCCAAACTGGACTTTTATATGGATTACCTAAGATTCATAAAACAGGCACACCTTTAAGACTGATTCTCTTTATGATTAACTCGCCTTATCATGAAACAGCCAAATGGCTGGTAGCTAAACTGGAACCCATACGCAGGAGTCTCGCGAAATACAGTCTCAAAGATTCATTTGAACTTTTTGAAACTATCAAACACCGAAACATAAAAAATGATCAAATGTTTTCTCTAAATGTGACCTCGCTTTTCACCAACGTACCCATCTTAGAGACTATTGATTTCATTTGTGACTACATTAAAACTAATCAAGTGCCAATAAACATACCACGGAAGGACCTGAAAGACCTCCTTCTCAGATGTACTTCTGACGTCCAATTTCTGCTTAACGGAAAGGTGTGTATCGTCAATGTGATGGTGTAGCCATGGGATCACCATTAGGCCCAGTCTTAGCGGACATATTCATGGCAAAACTAGAGAGCACGACATGGAAACAGAAGATCCCAAGAAATGAACTCAAATCGGCGGTACGTGGATGATATTTTTTGCCCTAGGAATAAAGACACCGATGTAGAAAAGACGGAACAGACGTTCAGCGATGCTCATAAAGCCATTCAATTCACGGTAGAGACCGAAAAGAACGACACACTGGTCTTTCTGGATGTCTCCATACGCAGGAGCACCAATGGAACAGTCGAAAGAAGGATAGAAAGAAAGCAAACATGGGCTGGGCAGTACACCAACTTTCTCAGTTTTGTACCCATACGACAGAAAAGAAACTTAGTCCAATGCTTAGCCTCGAGAGTAAGAACGGTATGCTCACAGGAGACCATGGAAGAAGAACTGCACTTAGTTAGAAACACTCAGGGAAAACGGTTACCCTGAGCGCTTTATAGAACAAAATCTGAGAGACAGACCCAAATGTGCTCCAAATTATGACGTCCCCAAGAAGAAACTGTTTATCCGTATGCCATTCAAAGGAGACGCCATATCGGACCTTGTCAACAGATGTTTAACACGTGCGTTGAGTGGAACATTCAACTCAGCTCGTGTTTCCTGTGTATTCGCAAGCTCTCCGATTATCCGAAATTCTAATAAGGATGTGTTGCCAATGCTGGTCACCTCAATGGTAATCTAGTTGTTCAGGTGCAAATGTAATGCAACCTTCATTTGCCGAACGGCAAGGCAACTATCCCAAGGAATTAAGGAACATTACCCACGGTGGCTACAACATGGAGGAACAGGAATCATAGGGAGTGCCATTCTCGGGCATCTGGTAGACTCAGGTCATCAAATAAGCACAGATTCAGCATTCAAAATAGTCTATCAAGTGGCCCCCAATCCCCACAAACACATCCGCTTACACACACTGACCACCGCAGAGGCGATTAGCATCCACCTTTTCACACCTGCTCTGTGTACACAGGAGAAATTCGTCCAAGCCCTCTAATTACCCTGGCCGCAAGTGGACCACCCCCACCCCAGTCACTCAGCTCCGGACCATGTGACCGTCACGACTTAGTCGTGCGGATCGACACGTCGATCTAACCTCCCCCCACAAACTATGTCCAATCCGAATGACCCTTGACCATTTTAGCACATCCATCTTCTACATGATTTGTAAAGACTTGAGAATGAATCACTAAAAACAATTGTTTGTCTCTGAAAACGTGTTCTGATGTCACAATGTGCATATTCCGGAAACTTTAAAATTTGACGGAAAATAAAGATGTGGTTAATGCAACCCCGACGAGGTCTGAAACCGCGTGCAACTTTCACGAGCGTCGGTTAACAGGTGGAGTATTAGCCCCGCGGGTAGTGTAAATCCGATACTCAACAAGTTAATTACTTTGGTTTTCACCAAAGGACCTATCTGCTTTCTTGCAAGTTAGCATAATCACCGATTCACACCGTTCCCTGTTAATCTGATAGCTATCCAAAATCACCCAGAGGAGTTCAGTTAACTCTAAAACCAAAGCTTCGCTTCCATCCTTACAAAAGGACGGAGACAACCCATCCGATTCAGCAGCTTTGTAACTTTTCAAAACACGTATCGCCTGCATAACCTCTATTTCTGATGGAGGAGTGGTATTTACTTGCATTATTCCTCTTGCAGGTGTATCCTAAGGATCCACCATAGAAGTGGGCCCATTGAACTGTTCCTTAAAGTACTTCGCCTCAACGGTCCACACGACGTCCCTGAGTGAATCAGTGAGCCGACGGACTTTTTGGTTAACTCATTTACACCAAGTTTCCGTAAACCGATACATCTGGTCAAACGATAAAGGTTACGACCATTGCCAAAAGACTCAGTCTTTGTTCCCTACCATTCGTATTGGCTGGGTGCTTTCGAGTTTCTGATTACTATCGCGGAGGTTCGAACCCCGCTATCACGGACGATATTGTTGTTCTGAGTGAAGATCCATATAATTTGCATGGATTTATGGATGGCCCAGCCAACGATGTAGCGATATGTAGGATGCGTTTTGCACTTCCAAAGTGTAAGATGCTACTGCAGGATCGGGTTGGCACTGCACCATACCTCTTGATGAATTAGATTAGTTTTGTTATCTGGGTAGTTACATCTCACCAAGTGGTCAGATATTGGATGAAGTGTCATCGCGTATGCAGATGAGGTTGGCTTTTTCCAACCTTAGTCATCTGTTGTTCCGGCCTGATATCCGATTGTCTGTCAAGGGTCGAGTGTACACTGCGTTGGTTAGATCGGTTCTTTTTATGCGGCTCAGAAACATGGTCGGTGAGAGTAGAAGATAGGCGAAGATTGTCGGTGTTTAAGCATCGATCTCTACGTAGTATTGTTCGACTATGATGGGAACACCATGTCGGCATTGCTGAGGTTATGCGTAGGGTGTTGGGAGCTTGAGTACAGTCGCTGGAACAAGTACTGGATCTGTCCAGGTTCAGGTGGCTGTGACGTATTGCTCATGTCCGCCGATAAACTTCCTTGGCCTACGGTGTTTTCCGAAATAGGAGGTTTTTGGGAGTTAGGTCGAGGTGGTCAGTCCATGACATTACAGAAAGGTGCGAAAACCTGGGCCAATGGACTTGTTCAGGTAGGAAATGTGAGACTTCCGGGTTGGGTTCCACGAGACCCGCTCATGAGATAGTTGAAGAAAGGAAGTTACATGGCTAGGTGTCGCAGCCAGTGGCGCAGTTGTATTTGATCTCTTTCTGTCTTCATGATTTTCGTTTGGTACTTCGTTTTCGGATTTTTATATTTGTGCACCTTTTCTGTTTGTCCTTGACTCGGCGAGGATACGAGGTAGCGACCGAAATCAGAGCACAGAAGCACGAAGTTAATTTTTGAAATGAATTAAACTGGTCTCGATGAAAACTGGCCAGTTTCATTTTAATAATGGTACTTTGTTTGACGAATGGGATCGTTGCCAGCGTGGCGACACCAGAGATGGGTGCAAGATTCGAACCCGGGTTAGAAGGGTCTGAAGTTCATTTCGATAACAGCTTCCCTACAGGCTATTATTCGATTCCAGTAGCGTTTGATGCAGTTTGTGTGCACATCTGATGAAGTCATCAAAGATTGGTGGTCGCCTAATTTGCAGAAAGTGCTGATTGATTATCCAAATAAGTGATTGACCTGGACAGTGTCCTGTATAGGATATGATCACCGAAACCCCATCCGAGCTGTTCTCCACCCATTGAGACATTTCATCTTTTGTCTCCCGTTTCAAAATTTGAAGGTACATACAAAACGTGATCTTCCACCAGGTTTATATTCATTTCTCATGACGTAACTGTCGGGATCACCCGGTTAGTTGTAGAGTTACACAACTTTATGTCGCATGTTTCTCAGTTATATCCTTTCCACTAGATAGCAGCATGGCAATTGACATCTTGATATTGCATTATTGAATTATTTAGTAGTGTAAAGTGCTTCACGGCTGAGTTAGTTCAACGGCATTCTTTATTGTGATACGGGAAACAATGGAACGCACGGACGAACTAACTGTTGACGGGGTTTTTTCGAAAAAATTACTAAGCCTTAAGATGCCCTTCGCACATTATTTTGTAGCATGCTTTTTTCTGATAATGTCATAAAAAAGCTGTTCATGTTCTCTGCCTCTACCGGGTTATTTTTTAACATTTGCTCCTAATCAGACGGGCTTTAGCTCGAAAAGGCTTGCAGAAGAAGAGCGAAGCGATCGAAGACCTGAAAGCCTTACTAGCAATCGACGAGAACAACAAAGCCGCCATTACTGAACTCTCTTTACTGACTGGCCGACCGTCGGAGGTGAATGGCAGTGTTAGTCAGACCTCTTCCAAGCATTCTTCCTCTTCGGCGTCCAGAGTCTCGCTTCGTGGCTCGCGTAAATTTCGACGCATTCCTATCGTTGAGGTCGGTAGTGAAACCGGTGTTCATACACGACAAACAGTGGCCCCAAAAACGCAACCAAAGCCTGTACTGTCCAGTGGGGATGCTGCCTGTTCCTCCTCTCCATTCTCTAACCAAAGTTCGCCTCTAAAACCAGAAATGACGCACCACTCAGCTACAACCACCGGCGACTCAACCGTGCAAAAGCGAATAAATCTACCCGTGAATACCTCCACACGGGATGGAATCTCTCAGGACAATCTTACCAGCCCTGTTTTCGTTGCTCCGTCTAACTGGTATCAGTTGGAACGAGATTTACGCGAGCTGAACGGAGGATCCACTTTATCCAATACCGCAGTAAAATATTTGTGTGCTTTAGAACCAGTTCAGTATGCTAAGATTATCAGCAGTAACCTTGAACCTAGTTTTCTCTCCAAATTGTTGTATGCTTTGCATGCTACCGATCAACTGACCATTGAAGAGATTGCCTCACGTCTAGACGCGTTATCGCATTTGCCACGATTCGATGTGGCTTGGTGCTTGGCAGATGATCGGGAGCGGGATCTGTTTACACAGTTATTAACGAGAATTGAATCTTCACACAAACCTTCTGTCGAGTTAAAACAACGTCTGCGTGCCATGTACATGTGATTTAAATCCAAACTTATGGAATCTTTTCTATTTCGTTTGATCCAGTTCGTAAATCTGACACTATATTTTCTCGTGGTTGCCATTTTACATTGGTTCATTTCTTGAATCCGCGGGTTTGAAATATATGAAGCCAATATACTTGTCTTTTGTTGAAATATTTATTACTCCTGTATTTGATTACCATAGTTTCGCCGGCATCTAAAAGCCGTGTGTAAGAAATCACGTCGCTGTTTCTCTTTTCGGGGAAGGTACAAGATCAAATGCACGCCTTACGACAGCAACAGTAATATTAGACTGAAATTACACCACAACTTGTTGGATGGTGGAATGTTTTTTTCAGGTTTCATCATCTAAATGGAGCCCTTAAATACCGATGAAGATGTTCTTCTATGACCTCAGGTGCTCTTTTCAATTAACGATACGTTCTATACTTGTCGCGCAGATGACTTAGAGAGCACCGTTTTAAGAGTCACAAGTTGATCAAAATAAAATTCCACTTCCAATGAGCAGTTAGGTAATCACTTTCGATGAATACAGAATGCCTTGAGTATACAACACTGGTGATTCCGGGTAAATGGAGTATTCACGTGCGTATATTAGTTATGTCACATCGAAGGATTTTCAGTAGTTTATATATCACGCAATTACTTGCGAGTAGTGTGTGGGATTGATGGATCTTTGTTTAGCTGACTGTTCTTTGGACTTCTCCTTTCACGCACAAACCTCGGGTCATCCGACCAACTTGCACTCGGAAGCACCAGACTCGATTTTTGCTCTTGTTAGAGCTCATGAGTGGTGCATATCCTCTGCCACACCCGGGGTCTGAACTTGGGCCCTTTCACCTCGAAGGCGTGTGTGTTACCGCTACGCCACCGCGCTGCCGTTCGGGCTGATTCGAATCGCCTAGGTAAGCTTGTTTAGATGTCGACCTCTATGACAGCCAGAGATGCCCGACAGTTTGCCGTTTTTCTGGTATGCAATTAACGTTACATTTCGGACCCAATATCTTTGCGGATAATATGGGTCAGTCTGGTGTAATAATCATATCTGACGTGGCACACAATGCAGGACTTTATTCTGGCTTGTCACATGTAACTTTAGTATTTTATGTTCAATTTCTGTTCGCTAGTGCACTGCTACTCCTAACTTCGGTTTCGCACACCACGAAACCATCCGAACATGGACGGGACAGAATCCTGTTCACTTTTGACAGGCGATTACTGGGTAGGGAAGTCTAGTTCAACGTCAACCGAAGGTAGGAGTAGCAGTGCACTAGCGAACAGAAATTGAACATAAAATACTAAAGTTACATGTGACAAGCCAGAATAAATTCCTGCATTGTGTAAACTGCTATGGGGGGGGGGGGTAAGCAAGAAATGTTTCCCGGGGGACTTGGTACCAATATTTGTAGTTCTTTTACTGTTTCTTTAATATTGTTGTCCTCATTGTTCTCCATTGAGGCTGGTGCCAGATGATAGCAACCAAAGCCACCGCACTCAGTGCATGGTAATGGTTGTCTGAGCTGGATTGGGGGGGGGGGGGAGGGAGGATGTCTGGCGTTTGTGCAACCAGTGCGGGTGGCCTAATATTTGGCGTGTGACAAAAGAAAACAACACGATGCTATTGGTTCTAGTCTAATACATTTGCGATTAGCTCAGGCACTTCGCGAACCCTTCTTAAGATGGCTAGGAAAATATGTAACCAACGTTGAGGAAGTTTTCTGTGAATTCCAAGCCTAGGAGTTCCGAGTTCTCTGAACGGCGGCAAGACATTGTCGTTGAACATTCCTAGAAAGGCTATCAGAGCTTGACTTCTCGCAACGACCTACGGCTTGGATTTCCTTGTCCATCTTCTCTGTGGATGTTTCATCGTGAAAGGCTACGGGACTTTTGTTGGTGTACCAGATGTGAAAGCCAGCACCAGTCGCCAGCTGCTTGGGCAATTGTATTATTCGTCCACCCAACTCGGAGTAGAGGAGTGGTTTACGGGTCTTCATCTAGCCTTTTTACATATCCTATTACAACCTTCAAAGAAGTACGGTAACATTTTGAATTGTCTTGCAGGGGTTTGCACGCTTCAGGATTTAATGGTCTTCAGGGCCATTGGATTTTAATATAGATTTCGTCTGCCTAATGCGCTGAGCGCTGCAATAGCACTGTCGCCCTGGGAATTACGAACCTTGGTAATCTTTTACCTTGTTTGGTTCACCTATCGAATGGTTTACCAACATAAGACCACTGAGTGCCAGGTAAACAGTCAACATTTTGCGTGATTGCCAGAGACATCTGAATCAAAGATGCTGCTTCAAATCTGCACTTTAGCCGGGCGAAAGGCAGAGCTTCGTGTGACAGGTACGTCCCCCGGTGGCAGAATGGCGGATGGACACCAGTGTTTTTTACTCCATGCTTGCGCACGAGTGCAGTGAAAGGGGTATATACCCCATAGCCACGAAGGCCCACTTCACTGTTAGGGGTAACCGGCAACCGGACCCTGCGACTTGGGGTGATAGAGAACCACATAAGGTGCCAAAAGGTTAGATGTGGAGGTTAATCTCAAATAAGGTGAGTCTGGGATCACCAAATAGTGGTTGCGGACGAGCAGTGGCAATGCGCTAGGACGTGGTGGGTTTCCCGTCTGGCAATCGCTACATATATCTGAGGACAGCACTGCGACATGATGGGTGAGGCTGACCACTGAATATAGCGATTTTACCTTGTCGTTGAAGATAATCCCGAGGATTCGGATGGAGGAAAACTAGCCACCTGTAATAAAAACTAATAAATTTGTAGACAGCAAACCCCTTGTTTGCGATCTACGTTGGCTTATCGCCGGAGCAGACGCATGCGAGGTCGATACAATGCCAGAAGACGGTCAGATTCTCGGTAAAAAAGTGGTTCTATAATAATGCCGTAATGAACGACAGAAATCGGCAACAGAAGCGAAACCTACACTCGAGGTGATTTACTGGCGGTCTTAAGCGGGAAACGCTATCACTTGGTGATCCGTGCAAGAGAATGACCAAATTTAAAATAGCCCGCCAGTCAAAACGAAGATCTGAAGAATTAATCAATATGGTTAAGGAATGAGAGTAGTCTGATTAATAAGTTTGGCTACTGAAATAGTAGTCGGTAGCAAAACACAGAGAATGGGATGAAACGAACCATTGGCTCGTGTGGAGCATTCCCGCCTCTTTGCAGGTTGTGCGGAGGCTATAGATGCACCCTCAAACAAAAAGGCCTACTGTGGACTCAGTGACCGAGTAGTAAAACAGCCCGCAGCACTTCAGTGACCTATCAGAGTAGGTCGACTGTCATTGGAAGAGGTGCGTCTGGAAGGGCCCTTTGAGATGGATTTCTGTATTTTGGGCAATGAGGAGAGGCTCTTACCGTCACCAATTTCTTGCCCGTAAGAAATTCAGACACTTTAATCACCGGTACACTATCCGACGTTCCTTCGTCTCAGTTGTAGACCCAGATCGACCACCTCATTAAGCTACAGGTGTGGTTGTATCGAAGATTGTCGATCGTGCTGGAGTTCGTGCATGGATTCCGACCACGATTTGGTGTGCGCCAAGCTGTCCATGTGCTTCGATGAGTGTCCCGAACGCATAGTGCAATGTCGGTTAGACAGTGGCATCATAAATCAATTGGCTCATCTATCCGTCTTTCAAACGCACTAGCTGAGAAGCTAGCAGCAGCCCGAGCCGACAATGTTCATGAGCACTTTAATGGAGACTTCTGGTCTGACTCGTCGTGTCACGAGACTCTGGATTTCTATCTACTCTTTGCGTCTTCAGAAAGCGTTCTGGTCGACCCCGGCAAGCAACGGGCACAAAGGTACATATGTCACATCGATGTATGAACCCAACGCAAGCCTAAGTAGGGATCGCTAAGTCTGATGGTTGCATCATACATCTGAGATGAAACAAGTAGCGGGTTATTCCTGCAAGCTGTTGCAATTCATCCGTGTCACCGGTATAAAACAGCTAGGCATAAGTGAAACGACTTGTGAAACTGACACAAATTTTTGACATAGGTTGCGTTGCACAGCGATATGGCGCTCTTACTCTACATGCACCCTGAGTCAGATTGGTCATATCGCAGTAAGCTACCGGTGGCGCAGTTCTGTTCTGTTCTGTTCAGACAATCATTCACCATGCACTGGGTGCGATGGCTTTGATTGCTATCTCCTAGCAGCAATCTCAAAAGGGAACAATGAAAGAGAAAAGAGTATGAAAGGAGTAAGAGGAGAACTACATTGATGGAATTAAGCCGGTGAGGAAAGTTTGTAGATGCAAGAGCTCCACTGATCATGGCATCTAGCCATATCCCCCAACGTATCTAACCATTGGGTGGAAGGGTCTCTTGGACCCCACCCAGAAAGTCTAACACGCCCTACATGGCCAAGTCCACTAGTTAGGCTTTTCATACCTTTCTTCTGTTTCATGGAATGACCACTTTTACTCATCTTCCAACCGGTACTCGCCTCAACAAACATAGCACGCAGAGGAATCCTGTCAGGAGACGTGCACAACACATGTCCCCAACATATTAGCCTCGTGAGCTTAAGTGTTTCATCTAACGATTCGATCCTTGAACCTAAGACTTTTCGCCGAACATCAGCATTGCTCACACGGTGTTCCCACCAGATTCGAGCAATACTAGGAAGACATCAGTGTTCAAATACCGACAATCTTCGTATGTCCTCCACACGCAGTATCCATGTTTCTGAACCATACGGAAACACGGGCCTGACTACTGTAGCGTACACTCGGCCTTTGGTAGGTAGACGGATGTCGTGTTGACGCCACAGGTGACTCAGGTGGGCGAATGACAAACGAGCCTTCTGTATGCGTAGAGATACCCCATCCGATATCCGACCTCTGGGTGAAATGCAGCTCGCCAGATAACAGAACTTGTCTACCACGTTCATGGTCTCCCAAGACACTAAAATATTTGGCGTTGGACCAACCCGGCCATGCAACAGCATCTTACACTTTGAAGGTGCAAAACGCATACCGAACATTGCCACGGAATCCGTCAAGCTGCCTAGAAAAAGCTTGCAACTTACCAGGATCTTCACCTAGAAGAACTGTGTCGTCAGCATACTCAGGGTCTGATACCTTTTGTAGGTACTCATACATTTCCGACTTTTTCCATGATTCTCAACGTCCCTTGGTGCAACACTCCTTTGTTGTACCGACGTTTTAATGTAAAACACACACAACTTTTTGGTCGTCATCACTGCGCAGTACAAAAAGCTGTCAATAAATCTTTCATTCTGGCACGGTCTCATCTTCTGATTTGGAGTGTCTTGGAATTATGTCGGTCAGAACTAACTGTGAGAAACAAAACATTTTAGAAGCTTCCACGGCGTCTCTTGGCACTTCGCTCAATATCATCCTGTTCTGTTCAACGGATGGCTGTCAGACCGAACTGAACTGAAGGCATTGGCGGATATTGGCTCTTCGGCGCTCATTTCCTGATCACAAGAACACTGAACAACTGTGAGTTTGCGTCACACCTTTTGTTTCATTTTAATTCCTAATGTACATACCCTTTTCACCTTTTATCACAGCACGCTCTTCCGCCCATCTTAGTTTGCTAGTGTCGTCTTAGATATTGTTGACATTAATTTAGTGTACCATATAGACAGAGTAGTACGCTACACTTTCCACCCGGAAAAGTTCAATGCAGGTATCCTCACCTGACAAAAGTGCGGTCTCTAGGACCATATCAGTCACAAAGTTAAAGAGAAAAGGAGGGAGGGGGCAACCCTGACGTACACCATTTTGTGGTAAACTCGGGTGAAAGACTACCGTAAGCCCGAGCTGGGCTTCGGCTAAAAATGTAACGGGATTTTACGATGGAAATGAATTTCTATGGTAAACCCTTCAGCAATAAGCAGCGCCAGAGAACTGTACGGTCGGCTGAGTCGAAGGCCACTTTGAGACCAAGAAAAACGGAGATAGTGGGCCCATGGAAGGTGTGTCTGTGTTCTAAGATTTGTCGAAGAGTGAAGATGTGATCAATGCAACCTCGACCAGGTCTAAACCCAGCTTGATTCTCGCGCGAGCACTGTTCGCTAGCGTTAGATGAACGGTGGAGAATAACACCAGCGAACAGTTTGGATGCGATGCTGACCAGATTTATTCCCCTGTGGTTTTCACAGGAGGATCTATCGCCTTTTTTATAAGTCGGTGCGATCACCGATTCACACCAACTCTTTGGAACTTGTTCCTTCTCCCATGTCAAGCCTAGGAGTTTTGTCAACTCCAGTAAAAGTGGTGGGCCACGGTCTTTGAAAATAGACGGAGGCAACCCATCTGGTCCGGCAGCCTTATGTCGTTTAAGGTAGCTCATCTCGCGAAGAAGCTCCGTTTCCGACATAGGACTGGTATCTACTACAAGAGCTGTTCTAATTGCGCTAGTGATCAAACCTGATGAGAATAAACGCCAATTAAACTGCTTCTCGAAATGCTTCGTTCACCGAGTTAGACGACGCTCCTTAGTTTGAATCAGTGAGCCGTTCGCCTATTTGATCAATTCGCTAACGCCTGGTTAGCGTGGACCAGCTTGTCTAATCAAACGGAAAAGGTTGCAGCTGTTGCCAATCGCCACAGCTTTTTCCATCTCTATAGACTTCGCAGTCCACCAGTGATCACGGTCATTTCTCAGGCTTCGATTCAGTTGGCGTTTAAGGCATCAGCGCGCCTCATTGTATCTGGAATCCGGAGGAATCGATCTGCGCACATCTAACAGTGCAACTGAGGATGCAGATATCCATTGTTTCTGTGCGTGTCTAGTTGTTGGACCTTGGGTAGCATCAGCAGCCGCACATAAAGCCTGTTTGATCTCTGTGCATCGCTCTTATGGATCCTGGGCATTTGACTGCATCGATAACCTGGTGGATAATTCTGTTGGTAAAGCAGATCGTTGGTTATCGTCCAGTAGCAGCTGTGGGGGACGGTTTGCTTTGGCGTTGCTTCGGCCACCGACGAGGTGCAAGCTGAAGTGCGCGCGGACAAGAGCGTAATCAGTGTCTACACACGTGGACCGAAATGATCGACAGTTTTGAATTGATCCGCGCCAGTGGTAACCGACAGCAATATGGTTGATCTGAATCTAACGCTGTGAACGCGCAGGAGGACTCCAGGTTAGCCGGTGTCGCTTTTTGTCCGGGAAATTTGTACTCGTTAGGAATACTCGATGGTTAGTATATAGGTGAATGAGTCGATCACCGTCATCAGTTTGATCGGCTGGAATGCAATATCGGCCTCCCATATTCCTCTCAATCTCGTCTAGGCTTCCGACTTGAGCATTGCAATCACAAGCAACAACCATGATATCTGTAGAGCTCACGCTGCGGATCAGTTGAGACAAATTCTGGTAGAATTCCTCTTTAGCCTCAGGAGAACTACAGTCAATGGGGGCATACACAAACGACAAACAGGCATCGACATTTCAGTCTAGCGCTGTTGACATGCACAGAACCATTCAACCGAACTGCACACAGACGGCTGCTGACTGGGATCCAGTCGAGCAGTGCACGCTCAGAGCAATGCCAACGCCAGTCTGACCACGAGCCGTAGATACCGAATCACCCGACACGCGAAGAGTGAGACGAGAAGCCGAGCTTGTATCTGGGGAGCGAGATGTTAACACTGAAGTTGGGTCATGTATGCGTGTTTCGGAGATACCACACACGTCTATGTTAAAGGTTTCAAGAGTCCTAGCTAGGGTACCCTGTTGCCTCGTTTGGCAAAGTGTGTGGACGTTGAAAGCAGAAAAGTGAAGAGTATGCTCAGGTCGGAGAATTGATTCTCTTTCTCTCCCCTGTCTCTAATTTGCTACTCTTTTTGAGAGCTGCAAGTTCAGTCACGGCTCATTGTGGCTACTCGTACGCATTTAGAATTGGAACGTAAAGGATGAAGAGCAGAGAGATAATTAATGTTTCCTCGATTGACCGCTGAAGATTTCTGGACACATCATACTTCGTGGCTGCCCACATCACAAGGGGTTTTTCTTTGGGAACCCTAACCGTAGCCCTTGACTCAAAAGTCTCACCCACAAGGCAGTGGACGTTAACTCAGCATAGAAACGTGACCGAAGAACCCATGAAGAAATCTTTTCTGGTCTGTCACGTGAGACCTGTTGGGTGCAAGCATTCTGCCTTGTCTCCGCGGGTGCTTTGTTATCAATGTGTTTTCCGGATTCAGTCTTTAGCCCAATGCACCCAATGGAGCAAGCGGAACGTGGACGGGGTAGCATCCTTTGGGCTGGAAGATGCCCGACTTAGGTGGGTGATAGCTGTCCAATGAAGTGCGGTGACTTCTTCCACCATTGAGAGAAACCCCAGGTACTCCACACCTACGTCCATCTAGTGGAATTTTTTAGACCGGCGAACTTTCTCCGTGTTCATTCGCTGGAGTGTCCTCTACAGGAGCACAGTTAGAACTAGGTGTCACCCATCAACTGGTTCTGAGACTGAACTTCATCTGGCCTCTACCCATCGATCTATAAAGAATGATTACATTTCCAGTTCAAGGAAGCCTTCCCGCATAGCTCTTAGGGTCATGGAGGCACGCAAGCCATCACACCACGCTAAGGTGAAGTCTTGTCGTACGTACCATTTCTCTGTACACGTCCCTTGGCCTGTTCAAACAAAGGCCGAGATTCACAAGGTTATTCATACTTTGGGACGTTACAACGTACCTGGGTCCAATGGCCTTCCCAAGCTCTGTTTAGAGGTAGTGGAGTGCAGCTTGCTAGAGGACTTTGTTTTCTTCTTCAAGATTTTGGATTCTTGGTAGGTTCCTCATTTCTATCATAGGCTTTCACACTGTTTCAACCATAAGGGTATAGACATTATCCAAATAGCTTTGAAGCTGCTTGCGTCTGCCGTACTTTACAGGTTGTGCCATCCGCGGAAAGAGCATAGTCGCGTGGAGCAGGTTGGGTTTCGGGCCGTTCGTGGATGTATCGATCAGATATTCACTGTCTGGCAGCTGCTCGAGTATTGTCATACCCTCCAAGTACCAACGATAATCTTATTTCCAGACATTCGTGCGGCGTTCAACTCCGTCTGTAGGACTGCACTATAAAACTGTTTACTGACAAATAGAGTGCCTGATACGTATGTACTAGTCCTTAAAGAGTTCTACTTTCGTCTCAGGTCGGGTAGGTTCTACGGCTGGCTTTCGCTAACCTTTGCCGTCTTTAGGGGAGCGTGGCAAAGTTGCCTTATAACCCCGTGTCTCTTAAAATTTGCCATAGGGGATGGTCTTTGTAATGCCTTGTCTAACCTTTCAAACAGTGGGATTGAACTCCTCCCAGTTAACAGGGGTTTTGACTTAGAACACATCGATGATAACGTCTTGCTGGATAATAGCGCACAGGTAATGCAACACGTTCTGAACCTCTGGGCGATTAAGTTGTCCAGATATGATATGTGCTTTGTCCCACCTAAGTGCAAAGCATCTGTACAAGACTGACAGGAGCCTGTACCTACACTCATCCTTTGTGGCGAGCAGTTAGAATTCGTCAAAAGTTCCGTGTAACTCTTAAGCCACGCTGCAGCTAGAAGTGGTGTTCACGAATAGCGAATGATAGACTAGCTTTTGTGAATTTGCGCCGCTCATGGCGTCACCATACCATCCGTCTCATTGAAAGGGTAGGTCTACAGTGCTACAATGCACAGCGTTTTGCTCAGCGGCTGCGAATCCGTGCTGTTCCGCGCTAGGGATGCTCGGCGACTCCGTATTTGACCACCGATGTCTCTGGAGCTTTGCTCGCTTTGGATGGGAACATCATGTGAGCAACGATGAGGTTCGTCGTCATATGTTGGGTGTGGACTGCCATCCCCTGACGTACATGATTACTCTACTCTACCGCCGGTGGCTTGGACACGTTTTACGCGTGCCTATAAATCGCTCACCATTCCGTGCGCTATTCGCACTTCCTGGGTATGGCTGAAAGAAGCGACGTAACGGCCAGGTCATAACTTGGCGTAGGAGTATGTAGAAGTTGACGTCAGCACCAGCCTAGGTTGATGCGTCCTTACACCCTGTTGGGGACTTTAGGGATGAGAATTTCCGTTATTCTGAGACGTTTAGGGAAATGGCTTAGAGCCATAGCCACTGGTGGGAATGCTGTTCGCCGTACTTAGGAAACTCGGACTGCATAAAACTGATAAAACTCCTAAAGAATTCAAAAAGGCTTGCAGAGAAACAGCCGACAAAACTGCTTTATTCACTTTCTCCTCGTTACTTTTTTCTGTATTAGTGGGGTTGGCACCATGCCTGACTCCAGGCTCGGTGTAATATAATAATACACCTCACTCCTAAAGTCCACTGACGTGAAGAACTGTAGACATTCAGCGTTCCCTGGTGCGGTCAGTCGTCGTAAGATGAGTGCAATCAACCCAGGCATAGGCGAAAGGTATCAAAATCCTGACCAGCGGACTTCGCTGCTTAGACCGTGTCAGGCCTATTCTGTGAGAGGTCCACTTTCACTGTTTTTAAATACCCGGGCATATAAAGCTATGTTGCGACTGACTCCCTTGTACTCAAACATTTCCTGGTGTATCGGAAGTTTTCTTTTCAATTCTCTGCTTAGTATCTCAGTATTTGTGATCGTTTAGCTTTTGTCACTCCTGCTTTGGACCGAATAAATGAATTAGAGCCGCAGAGAAAGTTCCCATAGTCTAGCGTCCAATCATCATCCACAGGTTTTCCCCTCGTTACTCAACCTTGTCGCATCATTTTTCAGCTGTGTATGATAATTCTTATCCAATAAGTACATTGAGTTTGAAATTACCTAAACCGGTCACTGTGAATGCTGCTAAATTATCCGTCGGTCGATGATATGCTCACACGACAATGAGGTTACGTCATCCCTGCTGTGTTTGGCTGGAACAGTCATGTGTTCAGACAGACATTCTGGCACGCACACTTGATGCGAATCCCCTGCATTCACGGACACACGTCTGCTGTCGTACACAAACATACGCAGTTGACGTTAGTTGTGATTCGTCCCGGACAGCACTGACCATTCAGATCACGTGTTGAACTACCTTGCGCGTCACAAACGATGTCACACTTGGCTTACGCCTTCTGTTTCATACAACGCTGACTGACGTACCTAACTACGTGTTTGCTTTTTCACTTGTTTGCTTGTACCTGCACTTGCCGTACGTTGCTACTGAATACACTTTCATCCATACAGGTAAACTTTCCTCCTACTTACCGGATTCGGGACATAACAGTCCCAACATGCGCTTTCAATTGATGCGGTGTGTACAGCGGTTTTTCGTCCGCCAAATCACTGATGTATTTTAATGCTTGCTCCAGAAAATTCGTTCTCCAACGGCCTATTTCCTCCGCCAGTTTTAACTGCGCTTCTGCACGTTTTGGTATTGATGCCTTGGTCGTGGAATAGCAGCCTGAGGCCTTCACTGCCGGGTAGGCGCAATAAGGCCTCCGTGAACAAATAAAGCGATCTCAGAAATCAGTTGAACGTGCTAAACTGGGCCAACCAATCAACACGCATCCATCCACGCATGTGACTGAACCAGCCCTATGAACTTTGAAAAGAAACGGTCCGACTTAACTACAGAGAAGAAAACTCACTCAGTCAGGCCCGACAATGCAACAATCCTACTGGACGGCAAATTTGAGATTATTCCATTTTCACTTTAAATAATGTTATTCTCATACCGATACACTTTCGTCTGACGTTATGTGGTCGACCGTCTGATTTACGTTAGCAGGTTGGTGCTTTAGGAATTGCGACAGAGATCGATTTCTCAGGCTGTCTGTAGAAAAACTGTAAAACAGGAACGTGACGGATCACAACATACACCTATCCATGCGCATTACACGATTCTCACCCTGTCCCCATCATTGGTTTTTCTTCACCGCCTCTTTGTTTGTTCAAGTTGATAGTAAACACGGACTGCGGGATCATGTTTGCATGATTTTATACGGTGCGTGCATCTTGCGCTACGCTTTTTGACCTTTATTAATCACGGCATATGCACAAATAAATTCTGCAATCCACAACAGTAAAACGTATAATCGAGACATGTCACTTGTTGTGGGGCCCAAAAAAACGATCCTCTGTGTTGAGACCAAATTGTGTTTATAGAGGCTCGACGACTTTGAGGGAACTCGATAATATGTAGTGAAGCTCGTCTGCAATGCGAATATCGCGGCACTCTCCCATAATGCTCGAATGTTCGTATATTTTTCGTTAAGTGAGCCAGATTCAGAAGCTACAGTCAGTGTGTTATTGAATAATTGCTCTTTTTTCTTTCGGTTCATTGCTCAGACAAACAGCTTCGGGTGCGTTTCTCTCATGAGGTCAGTTTTGCAGATTTCTAGCTTTAGTATTCTTACTGAATTATCATACAGGACTGAGTTTGGGTGAGACAAGGCTGAGAAACTACGGGTTAACCTGCAAATGTATTCGGATGACGCGAACAACATGCGATACGATAAACAACGAGCAAACGCACAGGAAATGTGTCCAAAGAAGAAGCTGTAGATTGAATGCATCAGTTAGTAAAAGATTGGTGTATCATTTCAATTCAGTTTAGACAACCATTAACCATGCATTGGATGCGGTGGCTTTGGTTGCTATCTCCTAGTGGCAACCTCAGTCGGAAGTAATGAAAAAGAACAAGAATATGCAAGGTGTAATAGGAGAACTGCAAATGGTAATATCAAGTCAACAAAGAAAGTTTGTGGATACAAGAGCCCCACTGATCTGGACACCTAGCCATATCCTCCAACGTTGCATCTGAAGTCAACGACTATGTGCATCGCCTCACTGAATCAGTGGGTTTTGCTTATGAGCATGACCGGTGTCAGTTGTAACATTTAATATTCGATGAACTTTAATTAATTCTATTCCAAGTTCCATGTTTATGATCAAATGTAGTTTTCAAACCGAACTTTTTTAAACGGTTGGGTCGTCGTTTGATTTAATACCCATCTGTTAAAATCATTTCGTTTTATATTGACTGTGCCCTATGACCAATACAGAAAGTGATACACTAAGCCGTTTAATTTTTCTACCTGAATATCCGCGTACCAGTTGGAGGACAAATAGCACTAGTGAGTCCGTGATAATCATCCGGAGCAAAATATACTGTTTCTACTAACTTTCAGAAAATAACAGAAAAAATGCTTGTTCCGAAAGAATAAGGATGGAGGTGAACAGGTTAACAACACTGAGTGGTTAAAAATGTGCCATCAATGGTGACACGTGAATATAAAACCCCCTCCTAATCGTTGGGTGAGCGAGTGTTGTTGATTCCATTGGGATGGTCTGCCAAGCCCAGCACGGCTAAGTTTACTGACCAAACATTTTACTGTTCAACAACACACTTTACTACTCAGGACATTTCGTTCTGATATACGAAAAATGCTTCAACTTAATATGTGGCCTTACTTTCAGGCGATTACGTATCACGTGGTATTTAAAGCCTTCGACGTCAACGATAGCCTCTCTCCATGTATGGTCGTCGATGTCAAGGTTGACGCACAATGTAGTTCATTTCGTAAGCTGGATCGGTCTTTGAAGCCAACGAATATAGAGTTGCGTCGTCTTTTTACTTCAGATTGTGTAATCTGGCGTTACTATTAATTACGTCGTGTAGTGAAAAAAGCTGGTCAATGCATTCGATTGGGGAATAAACTCAATGGATTTTTGCTGTTTGTATTTTTGGAATATTGCTGGAGCTTGTTTCACTCTAACTCACTGAGTTATGCGAAATGGGGGGAGGGGTAAAGCAGCGTATTAAACCTGAAATAATTCGTTCTTTGAATTTTCCGTTCTATCCACATGCTCAATGATATGACTTGTAGATTTCTGCCTTTTGTTGAAAGAATTAACCCGACAATTCGACATTTGAAGAGAAAAACAGTTGATAAGTATCACTGATCCAATCGGCGAAGGTGTTCAACTCCTCAGTTTCGGTCTACTTTTCTGATTTACCTGATGGTTAGTCGCACTCCTCTACAAGACCAGCGGCTTCTCTGCAGCCGAACTGTCTTCTTAACGATCGAATGGATACATTCACATTTATCTTTTGTATTCGGGCTACTCTTTTATTTTATTCTCAGTTAGGCTTTGCTGATAGCAGGAGAAAACAGCTTCATCTAAGTGCATATGGTTGAGTTTTCCAGTTTAGGAGGAATAACACCATAAAATTGTCCCGTATACGAAGGAATGTCAGTTAGTGATTTAGATGTGACTAGACCGGACCTAACCTAATAGTGGTCGCCTTTTTTAATGGTCACCAAACAGTTGCAGTTACCTTGATAGACGTAATTTTATGCATTTGAGACAAGCTACAAGTCGCATACGGTTCGTATGTGATCATTTGGATTGTGAAATGAAATATGAATGCATAGTTACAATGCACCACGTGCAGTATGAAACCATCCACTGTGGTGGAATGCCATGGATCGAACCACTGGCATCACTGAAACAATCCGCCGGTAAAAACAGGTCATCAAGATTGTGTGAGAGAGGGAACATCATGAATTATGATTTCGTCATCCAGTTCATCCGTAACTCATCAGTAAATCTTGACAAAATCCAAATGATTGGTATCCGATGGCGAGCATGGCTGACCGACCATATTTAATTGGCCATAGCTTTGACATCTTGTCAATTCCGGCCCATCATCCAAGAAGATGAATGCTTCTCTCCCAATATCATACCCTTTTTGTATTATTTCTGCGACCCATTTTCCAAGGTATGGAACATAGTGGCACATTTTGAACGGATTCAATTCTATCAGCTCATTCAGAACGGTTTCTTGTTCAATCAGAATGGCGGAAACCAGTTTTCTACATTCAGCGTTATCTTTGGATAGGATACGTACACCGGAGGCATAAGTAATGCTTTCCTTACTTTTGTTTCCGAACGGTTCACAAATCCATTCCAATTTGCGCACAGAGTGTGTTTGCTTCGTTCTGTTTACTTGCCATGTGGATATTGTGTCAGGATGGATAATAAAAATCGAACATTCATGAGAAATAATGTTGTTGATATTTCTGAATGAGCTCAAGTATATAAAAGGAACACATGTGATGATCACGCTAGTCAGAAGAATGATGAAGCGATAACAATAAGGCTTCGCGTTTGATCGCATTCCCTCCGGATCATGATTTCACATGGGCCCACATAATAGGTCGTTCAACTAACCAACTAACTGACCAGTCTCAGAATAATCGATATTTTGAATTATCACGGGTGTCGGTCATCTTAAGCTACATCACGTGCCAGTATTATAAGATTGGGAGATAAGCGAGATATTGCAGTATGCTAAAGTATACGAAATTCTGTTGTTCAAACTGAATCCGTAAAATATCATAAATATCGATTCAGAGAAATATTGAGACTTCTTCCACTTTCCATTTTACTTTACTGCTGCAATGAAAAGGATTGATTTGGGAATTGGAAGTCCTGTGGTACTCCATTCGTACTCACGTCAGCGCACGACAGGAAGCCATCTGTCTGTCTGTCATAATGAGTTTTATCTGTATACTTCATCCTTTACGATGAAGAGTTGTTCGATAGCGAACCCACTTCTGAGGCTTGAATTTCTAAATAGGCTATTAAAAACGATGGCAATAGTTTGATTTTGATACTTCTGATATCTGGTGAGAAAAAAATACGTTGGATTTTTTTGTCTGCGGATGATGACGAGCTTCAAATTGGCTCCATTTACCGTAGTGATCGCGTACAGTTAACAACGTAATCCTACGGCACTCTTCGTGGTATATCAACCAGTGTGAACTCTTTTATTATGAATAAACTGGTCTTGTTGTTCAATTTTACAGCGCCTTTCGTGGAACACCCGAGCAAAATCGCAACTATCATTCGTCCGGTGATATATCATTGTTTAGCAAAGTATTTATCTCTAACTTGTTCGTTTTCTAATCGCGCATATTCAGAATGGTGTCCTCAGTTCGAAAAAACTTCGGCGAATCCGATCTCGTAGTAACAACCATTGAAGGTTCAGTGATTTCGGCGTAATAATAGTCGGAAATCAAAACAACCAGTAGTGTGACAAATTAAGGAGAGAACTACAAATAACATTAATTTTTTTGATTAAGCTACTTTAGTGCGTGGTCCGTAGTCATATCTTCCTACCCATAATTACTAGTTGAATAGGTCTCTGGGACCCCACTGTGGAAGCCCAACAGGCCTTGAATGGTTAAATGCACCGGTCTGGCTTTTAACACCTTCCTTGCATACTACGCGTTGACCACTTGATGGCGTTTATTCTATCAAGCTTGACAAAGTCTTTGATGTAGACATAAATATTTTAGAATATTTAAAGTAATGGTGGCAGGTCGAGAATCAAAAGACGTCGTCGAAATGCCACTGTTCACATCCATTGATCCCGACACATCAGTGATGAAGATTTGTATTCATGCATGTTGTATCCCGAATTCAGTAAGCAGAAGGAAGGCACGTTTGTACGGGTGAACATACATTCAGCAGGAATGTATGGCAAGCGCAGGTACAAGCAAGCAGATGGAAACGCAAATACGTATGCAAGTGCGTGAGTCAACGATGTCTGCAATCGGAAGGGTAAGACAACTGTACAATCGGATTAAGCCGTTCAAGATCGTGCAACACACGGAACAATCTCATTGGTCAGGGGTGTCCGGAACGAAGCCCGACAAGCGTCAGCTGTGTACGTGTGTACGACTGCATGCGTGTGGCCATGGTTGCATGGATTTCAGACCAAGCGTGCGTATGTGTGAGCACATGATTGCTCAAGGCGAACGCAACAATGCCCATACACCACAAAATCAGCCAGGCAGGAGGCCGTTTCAGCAGTGAAACGACTGGCATACGTGACCGTAGATCAAGTATGAGACAGTAAGTCCACAGTTTGCTATCATTTCTCAAGTCAAGTTTAGTTAAGTATTTGCTTTATGCACCCCGGTGGATGAACATTCAGCAGTGAGTAACTATACTCACAGCAAATTACACGAAAAAGAATTCGGTCGATAAAACAGGAAAAAACGCAGTGTTAAGAGATGATTTAGTAGCTAAGACAATAAATGTTGTCTAAGTTCACCGTCGATGCTTGCTGGGTTACATAAGAATCGAGCAAGGTAGGAGACAACGGAGGACCGGTAGGCAGTCGTGCGCGCATAAATCATTTTATAATTATTGCGGGTGGAAGAGGAGGAAGCACACATGCTGAGGTCCGTGTGAAGCGGGTGAAGTGAGTCATTCAGAATTCTCTCGGAGAATCTTTTGCAAATTTTATGGTGTTGGGATATAATGGAGTCCGTGAGATCTTTACGAGGAATACCACTTGCATAGGACAAGTGCTTGAGAAACCATTTTATTATGGTGAAATCTTTAGCATGTAAGCCAAGGAAGAAGACGGGAGAAGAATACAACCTGTGAGGCAATATACATGCAAGGACAAAACATAGGATGATATACAGCGTACAGACATTGCTTTTAGACGCAAAACGTAGTAGGTTAGTCTTCTCACTTTTTTGGAAAGGCAGAAAACATGTTCAGCCCAACAAAGATTATGGGTGATCGTAATCTCAAGGTACTTGGCCGATAGTTGACGACGAACGGAGATGTTTCCTATGTGAACGTCTGGACAGGATTCCAGAAAGTTCACATACTTAGAGCCTTTGAGAAGAGAAAAGACAACATCTGTGCATTTATAGGGATTTAAGCTTAGGTTATGGGCTTTGGACCAATGGTCAATATCTAAGAGACCAGATTGGAGCTGATGTGTAGCTGATGCATCAGGATGGGGTAACCCAATTGCAACATCATCTGCGTACTTTATAATGAAGGAACGGTCACTGACAGGCATGGAAGAGATGTAGGTGGAGAACAGAAAAGAGGAGAGGATTGAGTCCTGTAGTACGCCTTGGTTTGAAACAGAGATGGAGGAGGTTTTACCCCCGTATCTTGTAAACTGTTGCCGACTGGAGAAATAATCAGACAGAATTCCAATGAGTGAGGGTTGTATTCCGTTATTTGAGAGTATGTCGAGAAGCTTTCGTCTATCAACACTGTTAAATGCATCACTGTAATCCAGGAAGCAAGTACGCACAGTTTTGTCCAGTGACAACAAGACATGATGAGTCCAGGTCGCAGTAGCATCCAAGGTAGAGCGGGAGCGGCGGTAGGCGAACTGGTTTATGTCTCGTATTGTCAAATCACTGGACAGTTCCTGGAGTAACAAATTCTCAAACACCTTTAGTGCAATGGGGGTACAGGCAATCGGACGGAATTTTTCCGTTGCTTTCTTGGGCACAGGTGTGACGAACGTTGATCTCCAACAGTCGGGAATCTTCTTACAGTACAAACATTGATCAAGTAGTTCTGTCATGGTTGGTGAGTATTTGTGCACATTGATAACCCACTGTATTATAATCCTCACTGAAATAACTAGCTAGTTCATGAGCACCTATTCGCAGACTAGTATTCATATATAAGCGGCCAACGCAAGGTCGAGCTACATACTTGATATAATCCCTTAGACAATGTCATGTGGAACACGGAGAGTGTCAGGGATTCGCAAAAACCTCTGAAGCCAAGCAGGAAATCGTGTTGAACTTGCCAAGCGGGGCCAATTAATCAAACATCACCCGCTCGTGGCTTAGCCAGTCTTGTGAACATTGGGAAAATGGTCCGGTCCAACTGATCAAAAGACTCAATCACAAGGTAACAATCTTACTGGACAGAATCGTTCAAGATTGTTAGTTTTCGCTTCAAATCACCTGTCTTTCTTTCACACTAATACACTGTTATCAGACGTGCTTTGACTTTGACTTAGCAGGCGGCTGCGATAGGAGCTGCAGCAGAGGTCGGTTGCACAGGTCGTCCGTGGAAAAATCACGTAATATAAACGAGACGTCTCACAACAGAGAGAATGACCGAAGCCAATGTGTTGTGGTTGTCATGATATGCACTCCTTTATGGTCCTGCAATCGCAGCCGCCCCAGTTACTGAAAGATGTTGGAGGATACCACCTTCCTCAGCTAGGTATGAACTAAACCTACGATCAGTACGGACGGACCTCATTGTTATTCCAATCACTCCCGTAGGAACAACCACTTTCATGTAGTCCGTATCGGTGAACCTCTGAAACAATGAATTACCCGAAAATGTTTCTCGATCTTCAGTCACGAGTTCATTAAGTATTAATCGCAACGAGCGGTGTTTATCGTAGTTCTTGCATATCATATCAGCTAGAAGCATATTCTATACTATTATAAAATTGATTCGAGATACTATCACATTGATTTTCGAAATTATCATATGGATTTGAGAAATTATAACAGAGATTTGGGGAACTATCAGATTAATTTGAAAACGGAACGTAAAGGTTGCTTATCGCATCATTGGTCAGTTAGACACAAGTCTCTCTGACCAACGATAGGCGTTGTGACCACCTGTCTTCTTACGGTCTTTCCGTGCAAAAAATGCCACAGACAATCGTGCGTCATGTTGCGCTCCCTGACGGGACGTTCATCTGGTGGATCAGTGTGGCCATGTGATTTGAGCGAGACAACCAAGCTTTTCTGACCCTATGGATGCAAATGACAGTGCTTCAAGCTGGACGTCTTTGGGCTAGCAAATGCATATCAATTAGCCGGTTACGGGAGTAGCAACACTAGATTCCGAATAACATCAGCATTCGCTTCATAGACATAATGCGGAAATGAAAATATATAAGTTACTTGAGGGATAGTTTGGCACCCCACCGTGTTGGATAAATTACCAACCAGTAATTTCTCAGGAAACTCATTCAGTATATGCATCTACGTATAAAATAAGTAGATTATGCTTGAGTTCACGTTATCACGAAAATATAGCGTTTGTGTTTCCCAGATACAGTGCAGAGAAAAACACTGAGTACACTCTGGGGAGGACGAAAATTGAAACACACTGCTCATAGCCTTGTCAGTAGGCAAAATAATGCAAAAACCACCAAGTAATTAATAAATTCAGATAGAATGGTGTACGTGAAAACTAGATGGCAGTGTAGCACATTATCGGAATTGACCGATATTTAATGCAGATTAATAGCCTAAGGCTCCTGTGGTGATTCAGCGGCCATCACGTGATACGGCCAGGTACAGCGTCCTAGCTACACACGCTGAGGAGCTTCAAACAATGAGGATCACCGAGGGCAGGTACAGCAAAGCCTTGCTGTGAATGGTCAACTTTTAATCCACCAATTATTTTCTTTGATTTAACATATACAAATCAGTTTCGCAATACCATTACCATGCCGCTCAGCCTTGGTTTGCGTAGTTCCGGGTGGGAGCGATTTCCATACGTCCCATCACTTCGGGTATTGCGAATAATACAGCTCCACATATTCGTTCCACCTAAGTGGAGAGATAATGAAGATAACGTGAGATAAAGTCAATTGTCCAGAAGGGTCACCGCCTAAAGTGATAACTGAATATGCTCTCATTTCATCCTCAGTGTCAACATATTTACTGAATCAACTTTTTTTCTGTAGGAATATCGCGGGTTATGCCAGAGTGGCTTCCATGATGCATTGTACGGTAACCCTCTGGAAGACTACTCAAATACTAAAAATATTCACCCCGACCGCAGCACGTACTGGTAAAGATGCAGTGGAATATATCCGGATATCTAATGCTCTTGACCTCTGTGTTCAATGACTCCTAATATATCAAACGACCTCGGAGATGGGAACAATTAGCCCGGTCAGCTTTACTATTGTCACTTAAGCCCCTCATTGAATGCCATTGTGTCATAAACATTTTATTTTATTTCACACTCCGTGGGAAATGTAAAGCCGTCAGTATATGTATTGGTGACTATAGCGATGCCACGTACATTAGGTGCAGATGGTAGGTTACCATGTTAAACTTTCAAATCGTTCACTGCAAGACAGTTCACACCATATCTAAAAGGAACGTGACGAAATATACATCGTGACCCACGTAGTCTGACAAATCTGGTTAGTAGTTTACGACAGTATCATCATGGGACTTGTGGGGCACTCCTTCAACCTAAACGCAGACTTCTAATGGGATAAGTCCAATCTGCCACTGCATACAAAAATGGTTTCCCAAGTTCATCAGAGGGGAAACGTTTCTGGTAAAGAAAACAACAACCATAGTGTGACTAATGAATAGAAAAAGACTACGAAGCAACAGGTGTGAGATCTACTAATCAGTGACATATTCTTGGCTGAGAAACTAATCTGTCTTGGATCAGCGTATGTTTCTCGGGTAGACTATGAATGTACCTTTCGTATTACTAGCAGGAGAGAAAGACCGCTAGAGGAAACAGTGTAGTGAATAGTGGAACGGATAACCAGGCCGGGTACGTCTTCGAGAATACCGACTAATCGTTCTTCGGCTCTGAACAGAACCAGTAAATTGTTTTTCGAACAAGATAAACACCGTATTTTCTGTTACAGTAGGTGATCATCGCTGAACCCCTATCCTGCACCGTGCCGATACAAACACTCATGAAGTGTCTGTAGAGATATGTTGATACCAGTTCCAGAAGAAAGTCGTGTTAATGTTTTCCTTACCATATGATCTAGGTATGGCGTAAATAACGATGGATCAAGATTATTACCACCGTATTTGATGAAGCAGTCACCGCTTTACATCGAGGCTGGCATATGCATGGCGAATAATGATGTTGAACTTTCGGAGGTGAAAAATGCAAGTGGATTTTCCATTATCTATAGGCTTCTTGCCAGCAATATTTTCTATGAATATATTTCAATGTCCATTGAATCGAGTTCAGCCGTGTGTTGTTTGTTTCATCGGGAAGTGACCGACGAGTGATTAAAACCAAAACAGTTGCTGCGTATCATTGGAATAATGGTTCGTGCACCATTGGATATTCCCTCGCGTTATTCGCATCCGATCGACCTAATCCCGATAACTCAGTATCTGCCCGGTACGCAGAATGTCGCTGATTTGTTTCCAGCTCCCGACGTTGGACTTTTGGATGCGAGCAGTGCAAGCGAATTTTCCATTCTACAACGATATTTACGTTTATCCTAGCACGAAGCTACGGTTTCATTATGCTGCCCCAAGAGGATCGGTATTCCGTTTTTTCAAGTCACATCCAGACCAATAATCATGCATGTTCTAACACCCCTCCGATATTAGCGGGTCACACACCCCGCACACTTTTCCTGCGTTCACGTTCACCTCGTACCGTTCACCCAATGACCCCATCCCCGTTAGTGGAGGAGTGGCGTCAGTCAATCTAAGACCACTACACACAACCACGTCAAAGTGCAACTGATTTTCTGGTCATTCAATTGCGATTTCCGGTGCATGAAACTCTTACGGGGGCTGGGTTCACCCGGCTATCCCCTAGACTATCTCACCGTTGTCCGTCAGTTGTGATCAGCGCATGCATGCTCCTGAAGATATGCACACAGCAACTATCACTTTCGGGGATGGAAGCTGCCGTAAGTGTAAGTCTCTGACCAACACGAGCACAAAGTGCACGGACGGTTTGGGCAGAATAGGATGTCTGCGATGAAAATCTCCGCATGTTTTTCACAGACTAAGGCCTCCTGTCATCATCCCAATTAGCGCAGTCATTTGAACTTAAAGGCGCGCGAATGAAAACTAGTCATCGCATCAACCGTAGGGTAATCCGTGAACTGAGGTTGAGCTGGATTCACGTTGATGAGCACATTCCTAATACAATAACATCGATTACACATATGGGCGACATGCACACAGAAACACAAAACACGCGCTTGTGCATTGCTTGTTCCGGCCAGGTAGTTCATGCCGTCGAAACGACCCGTGGCATGAGTCAAACAAAGGGTTTTCATCTGTGTGCGTTACTTACTGATTAGCCACATCCGACCAGTGGCTCAAATCCCGTCATCACCGTGACGCACGCACACACAAACAGACATGCACACGCAACATTGAGCGTCTAAACGGCGGATACTGACGCTAATCCGTGATGTGCCCCATTTCCATGACATGCCTTTGCTTGAACTTCTTTAGGATCAGTGTCCGCCATAGACCCTACGCGCCTAACTCTGTGGGATCTTGATTCGAAAAATGATGAGCTTGAAATGTTGACCCGGGGTAAAGATTACGTACGCATTCATTCTACCGGGCTGTGCTCGGTTCGATCTATAGAGCGGTACAGATAAATCCGTCTAATTACATACACTACACATGAATAGCTGTCAACTAACATACGAAATTGTTAAAACCGACATTGTTTGTACGGTGTTATGCATAAAGCTCCATATTCGTACTGCATAAATTTTTCAGCGGTGAATATGTAATTATGGAGGTCCGTGGTTCAAAATTATTTTCTTTTGAGCATTTCAATGTCTGGAAAAGCGGCCGAGAGGAGCAATCATTCGACAGAACATGCTTTGAATGAAGCCAAGAATGCTTCAAACAGAACTGAGCTCTCCGTCGATGAGAAGGTTGGTTTGCTGGATGTGTATCACTGCAGTAAAAGTAATCAGGTCTCTAATGTAAATCATTTCAAAACAGTATTTCCAAACATCATTCAATCAACTGTCAGTCGAATGCTCAAACAACAGACGGAGTTCACAACAAAATGTACTGCTGGCATAAGCACTACTGCCATTCACAACTGACAAACAAAACATCCTCATTTTGAAGCTGCAATGGGTGAATGAGTATCCAGGGTTGAGAAGCTACCTCATTCTCGATTAAATGAGACTTCTGTTAAAGTTACTGTAAAGTTCTACAACTCACTGGAAATTCCCGAGGAAGAGAGACTCAAGCTGTCAAGTGGTTGGTTGTATTCTTTTCATAAAATCCATGGAATTAAGTTATTTCAATTTCGTGGGGATGCTGCATCGGTCCCCATGGAAACACTTGCTCTTGAACGTGATATACTACAAAAAAGTTGATGAATTTCTCAAATCAGGACCTTCATTGGACAACGTATAGAACAAGGTCGAAACCGTCAGGAAGTCCGAAATTTCCCTGAAAACAAGTCATCAGCAAGGCTGTAGTCCGCATTCTTCCACCCCACGGACAGGGTGCTTTGTGAACACTAACCAATGACAAAGTCTGCATTATCCCACATAGCGGTGCATTCGTGACGGGTGTGCCCATGAACCGATCAGTTCATCATACGTCACTGTTCACATCGACCACTGGCAGACAACCGGCTGCCTACCCTTCACACCAACCCGCCAGCTCATCAGACTTACCAAGTACTGTGGTCCGACTTAACCAATCACATCTGTGCACCACGCTGGGCAGTCAACAGCAATGCCATGTCCATGTATTCCTTGCCCCATACTATATAAAGTGCTGATTTTAGGTTGCAATTGAATACAATTTCCTCACTTGGTCGTGGTTACCTTTCCGCTGGGACTGGACGATCGAGGAATCACTGACCGCAGATAATCGAGAGGTTTGCCCAACGACACAACAGAAACACTTTTTTAGCCTCATCTTTAGACCGTGGCCTCGCACATGAAGCTGGCTCTGAAACCAAGCAGTGGAAGACTTGTAAGACAGTGGCTTTGACCATCAACGCATCGGCAACAGAAATATTGCTTCCATTATTTATTGAGCAGGCCTTCAAACCGCGACGATTTTGGGGAAAACGGGACACGGTTCCGAATATTTTCACTGCAGAACTGCTTGGGTGACCAGCGAAATCTACAGGATATCGCGTAAGAAGCGGAATCGATCACTTCAACACCGAAACCGTACAATTTTGCTCCTTCTGGACAGTTTTTTCAGTCATGTGGCAGAGAACATGAGGTAAATACGGATATGTTTACTCACACCAAATTCGACTCCATTCGTCCAATCATCCCTGCTTGCACCAAACGAGTACGAAAATAAAAATCATCTGAAATTTCCAGTATAGAAATTCGAACAGATTCCAGATAGCATATCTAGGACATCGGAAATCCATCTGAAATTTACGCACCAATCAGCGTGCAGCTTTATGGACCGACTACAGTGAGGATATTGACGCGCTCTGTACCCCATTAACCAATGTTTTGCTAGATTCGCGAATGATTCCTCGTTCATTCCTGGGATCCCCCTGTTGTGTCCCGAATTCGGCAAGTAGGAGGAAGGCACGCTTGCACTAATGAACGTGTATCCTGCACCCACGTACGGTGGGCGCCAGTACAGGCTAGCACGTAAAACCCAAAACCGAGTGCAGCTGCGTGAGCCGAAAGCGCAAGGCAATTGTATAATCGGATCAGGTTGCGCAAGGTCGTGCAACACCTAGTGCGATCTGATTGGACGAAACTTGACAAACGTCAACTATGTACGTCTGTGCACAACTGCAGGCACGCGTCCATGATTACACGGGGTGTAGAGCATGCGTGCGTGTGAGCACGATTCGATAAGCCAAACACAACTTCCCCACCACCCCTTCCTCGACTTCTATCGGGCCTGACCACGGATTAAATGCGACCTAATAGCATATTATTCCACCCCATAATGAACCACATAGCTCACTGCTATTTAGACTAAAGTCTATTCAAAACGAAGTATCTAAAAATCCGTTGCACATTTACTTCAGAAGTAATTGGCACAATGACGAGCTATAAATTAATTGAAAGGAAAATATTTTGTACAAAAATATCGCCGAGAATCACAATTCACAATGAAGTCCGGTCTTTCCTTTCCTAACAAATGAACATTACATTACGGATTGCCTCACGTTAATGGGTAATTTTTTCAAGTCCCGTGTTGTATTTTGTAACCAATCACCAAAGACGAGATAAAAATCTTCCTTTTGCGTGGATTTAAATGACTTGTCGAATAACGGGTGGATATTCTCACCCATACTGATAAGTCAAAAATCTACCCGGTTGTCAACGATTAGCCATTTACGACGAAGCTTGGCGAGTCCAAATGCAGAACGAAGACAGTCTGTTTCCATCCAGTTATCGCACTGTGGTAATGGGACTGCCCGATGAAAGGATCAAGTAATATTCAGTTGATATTGCCACTGTCATGTTCGCAGGAAAAAACAATAAATATTATTCGGAAGAGGAAGAACCACCTAAACGGTCCGCGACGCTATCCACCGAAAATTATGTTCACGCTTTTGGTAGCGGCCAAACTTGGTAACGGTCAGTGCGCTCGTCCCACCAACCAGTGCACAGATGGTACCGGTGAAAATGAGTATACTAACCCCCAAACCAAGTTGTGTTATAACTCAGACGTTGGGAAACAGAACAACCGATCACTGAGTGGGTCCTTTTATAAATGAAGGTAAACGCAACTCACAGACACGGCTAACAAAATAGATCGATAAAAGGAAATCGATGAGAAAGTGAGCGATTGCGACTTGGCGAATAACTAGACAGTATAAACACTGTTTCGCGTGAGCGTACGAGTAAGCGGGCTTCTGTGTTGGTGTGTAGGTGTGTGTGCATGTGTATAGTGTCAGCTGGCGGTCCGTTCATTGTGTAACGTATAAAATCACTATGACAGCCCCATTCCGCGACAGTGGACGGAAATCGTTCCCCAACATGTAGGAGAAGTACTTTTTAATTATATTCCCCATTATTTAGATCCAGAACATCCGAATCGGGAACAAGCATTCCCAAATTCATTTGTGACATCGCCACCATTCAGTACGTCTTACTTTGAACATTATCTAGGCGCTTTATGGATACAAACCGGTCATCCGGCTGTGTAGATCAGCTTTATTGAAATGAATGCTGAAGAGGTTGAGGCTCAGTTAATAGTTGAATTATAACTGTTATCATTGATGTTTGGGTGAATAAAGAGAGGAGATGAAAGCTCAAGTTTTTGTGTGTACACGAGACAAGATACAAAGTCTATTGTTCACACTAAGAGAAAAGCATCTACATTTATTACGACTCAGGGGGCAAAATATGTGGTAATGGAAGAGAGATTTTTGACAAAAAAATAATTGCGAAACATGGAAGGCATGGTTGAATCAAAATCACTGTCCACATGATTAAAGACGGAAAAAAGTGACGATGTGGGTACGGCCATCTGTCTCAGTGACCTGTATACCAGGAGACAATCCGCGGATGCTGACGGTAGTATCTGGTGATGCTTTGGGGATGATCTTACTGGCAAAGGATAGTTTGACATTTCCCCCTTTTAGTTGCAGTTTAAAGGGCAGTTCTTTGATCCAGGAGGCCGACTATGTTGCTTCAGAACATCGAGATTATTGAGACTAATTTTTCGTTGTTCCTTTAGTCATGCGTTTCACGGTGAGAAGAAAAGACTCAAACGGAAATGCACTAAAATGGTCAGGAGTACCGTGCCGTAAACTGTCATCGAAAATAGGTATTACCGAGTGGACAATGATGAGCATTTCAGTTATTCTAAAAGCAGCTCTTTAGTTTATAACATAGGAAGCGAATAACTCCCGAGCTCACTTTGCGTTTCCCGAATAGCTCGCATTATATATGATGCGAGAAACAACGGATAATTGTAGAAAATGATTATAAAGATGGATTGGTAGTACGTATTTCAAACAAACCATGTCTAAATACAAAATAAATCGACTAAATTCGGCCGCTTTCCAAGTTCGGTATTCCATCCAACCACTCCTGGCAGCTGAGAACTCGAGCTGTCTACTTGATCATTAAATGTGATAATTTGGTTCTTGGAAGCTGGCAAATCTGTGAGCAGGAAGATTAACTTGCGCATGACACGAAGGCAAATACAATGCATGTGATCTATGGGAAAATCATTTATGATGTCTATATTCAACATTTTAGGTGGCTACTGTTTAATATGACCTCTACGAAAATTACTATTGGCCAATAAAATACTGTCCACGGGGGGAAATGTTACCCTATGTTCACGGTGCGCTCCGCGTTGTGTACCACTGTCGCAAATGAAATAACTATCCTGTGACTTTCTTCATTTGACAAATGCTCGTGTGGTATGGTAGCAGATCACCACTTTCATTGCTACTTGTTTTTGTTCCCTTGATTCTGATTCCTTGAAATTAAACCTCCAACAAGTCTCTCATGAGGTCCTCCAAAATGTTCGGTGTCACACGTGTGATGCTGGAATTATTTAAGCATTTAAGGCAATTTATCGCCGGAAGACGATTATCCAGACTGTTGATAAATTGTCAAATCCTACAGTGAACATATTGATCAAATAGCAGCGGTGCTTTTGGCGAGGACACCCTGGTACGGAAAGACTCCAGGAACACTTGGAAACTGTTGTCGTCACACCGGCCTTATTCCTGGCATGGGTGACAATGAAACGGCTGGTGACGACACTGCGGCAGAAGATATTGAAATAATGGAAGAAACTGAACCCTTACAAATCAAAATGAATCAGCTCAGTATCCGTGGCCATGGAAATCGGACGGCCACGGGATCTAATGTCTTTTGAAGAGCTTATTGACTGTTTTTGATATACTAGAAATTACAGCGGACTACTGCTATATTGTGGCTTTTGTTATCAACGAGGACTAACAACTAGTCGATCAGGATGGAGATGCCGGTGCCTTAGAAATTTATGTACCACATAAAACTTGCTGGAAAGCCATCCAAGATTTGAAGCAATACCCATGGAAAATGCTGACGATATGCTCCCGATGTAGAACGTTTCGTCAACCAGAAGGGTTTCCAACCTCAAAAACGTATGTCGCGAACTGATAAACAACCAACCACTTCTGATTTTTTAAAATGAACCCTTCGAAATCATTTCTTACCTTGTCATTTCAATCGTTCCTTCCTGTATGCATACCCATCTAATGACAAGGTCTGTGCCAAATGAGGGGTATGCAAGTTGGCAGGCTTGTCTGTAATGGTGTGACCATATGCAGTGTTGTATTAAAGAGCCATTCAAAATGTGAACAGATGGTCCTGTTGAACTTTTGAACACCGGTATTCATTGTTCTATGGTTTACTGACTGACGGAGACACTTTTCATATTCTTTCGAATACACTCGAGACTCCTGTGTGGTTGAGTTCGGACCTATTCTTTGGGTTAGATCGGAACTTATCAGTTCTGTTCAGTTTGCACAGGAACGGTAGTGACCGAGGCCAATCGAGCGTCCCGATTTCTTTCAGCGGTGTGTACTAGAGTCAGCGCCCACCAATACGAATTCGGTAAGTTCTGTCTGTCTGTCCAGTTTGACAGAATCTTCGACTGATCCAGTTTTGCGAAAAAGGAAAAAATGGAGGCATCTCGCCTTTCATGCGAGAGCTAACCGCTATGCCAGCTTTCCCTCATCAACAGCGAGTCTTGCTTTCATCTGCAGGACACTTGACACACTTTCACTCCAAGAGTTCCTCTTCAGCTCTAAAAATCTGTCTCCGGGAGTATCTGCCGTCGATTGCCTGACATTTTTTGGAGGAATCTATATCTTTCAAACTTACCAGCAGTTCGGCCGGCGCGTTCCACAATCCAACTACCCCACTGCAGAATACGTTGCCCTTCACATTTAGCCTTGAGCGCACCTTCAATAGTTTTATGCCCTTTTTATCCTGTTCGTTCGTCGAGAGCCATCAAAATTATATCTACGGCTTTTATTCTCTTCAAACCTTTACTAATTTTAAAGGCTTCAATGAGGTCCCCTCTACGCCTTCTCCTTTCCAGAGAAAATAACCCCATATTTTGCAGTCTCCGTCTGTTTATCTTTCCTTGCTGACCCTCCACTACCCTAATGACCAACCACTGGACTTCTTCGAGACAAGCTGCATCTATTTGGAGGAAAAGTTCCTAAGCCTGTATACAGTATTCGAAGTGAGGCCTCACTATCGCTTTGTACAGGGGTGAGAACACATTTACTTGTTTTGCAGGAAATTGTTGAGTTAAGTCTGGGGAGCTCCTTACGAGCTCCATGGGCAGCCAGCTCTTTCTGCTCCACTCATTTGAGGCCTGCACTCATATCAAAACCCTTGTTAATTACGAATCGTAATTAGAGTTTGTCCTTTTGTCTTCTGTTTAGTTACTTATTAGTAGTGAGTACATGCATCGTGAACCCCGGACATTCGTAATGTATTTTCCCTGTTTCTAAGGTATTACATCAGTTTATACTTGAGTTTCATGGAGCTTATTACATGAACAGTTCACGTATTTGTTCGTAACCTTGTTTTCCCGAAGGTCTACACTTCCACTGTTATATAATCTTTCCGAGTGTTTCATTTGTACTGCCGAGCCGAGGCTCGAACTCCCAGTCTTAGCGTTCTGTCAGTGCACTCCACTATTGGCCGTCATACGTCAACAGCATTAACAGATCTATTGCCGGATTCGCCCATTCATGTTGACACGTACTCTTGTTTACTCCACAGACTTAGATTATTTGTACTTATTTGTTAATGACACTTTTTACCATTGCAACCACAGTCCAATTCACGCGTTTGTAATCGATTTATTGATCTTCGACGATAAACGTTCTTGATTTATCGATTGTACCACAACCGAACTGCGCTACAGTTTCGTTCAGCTGCCTGCTAAGTGGACCGTTTTTGTTTTCTGCGCTGTCCCGATTTTCGGAAGCTTACTGCCCATTGTTCTTGGTTTTTCACCTGGCTGTAAGTCCGTTATTTGCTGTATATTTATGCTTATTGTATTATTTAGAACCACGAATCATCGATAAACACGGTTATTCGATTGGAATTTGTTCTGCTGCCCGTAATCGTGTTCTGCCCATATCGTGCGTGTAGCTAGAGAAACTAAGTTACTGCTAGATTCACAGCCCTAGACATCGGGATAGTCGCAACAGTTAGCCAGATAACCAAACCGCTGCTTTGATATACTGCCCGAATCGGATTTGAAGGAAATTCTGTCAAATGCAGTCCCGTCAATATTCCGCCAGTAAACGTCAGTTATCACAAGGCCCATCCCCCGACTGGAAGCTGAATCGAGAACTGAAATTGGCAAAATTAAAGATAAAAAGGTTGGAGCTTGAGCTGGAAACCGAAAGATATATCAGTGATATCAGAATGAGGCTCGCAGAGATCATAAGTGAGCTGGAAGCGGAAAAACGGTCAATACTGTCGGCCCAGACTTCTCGACCACCTACTCCGCAGACATCTGAGAAGCCCAAACGAGTCGAAAACTATGTACAGTCTCTCCCAAATTCAAATGATCAACCAGTCGACCAGATATCCGTCAAGGAACCTGGAATTCGTGTTTTGACTCAGAAACAACCAGTGCCAAACAAGGTCTCTGAAAACGATCAGTTATTGAAGGAAAAGTACTGCGCAACGATTAACGAATATATATCAAAAGGTTACGCTGAGATGGTACCTGGGACTGAGCAAAACCTAACTGGCCCCCGCATATGGTATCTTCCGCAACACGGCGTATATAAACACGCCGACCGAACCAAGGTTAGAGCGATGTTCGACTGCGCTGTGGAGGTCAATCAAACATCACTGAACGAACAACTACTAACGGGACCAGACCTTGTCAATAGTTTGTGCCAGGTGCTGCTGAGGTTTCATGAGTACAGGTACACTTTGGTAGCCGATATTGAAGCTATGTTTCACCAGGTGAAGGTCCCACCAAGCGACCGCGATTGTCTGAAGCTTCTCTGGTGGCCTAACGGTAACGTGACCAACAAACCAGAAGTATATCGTATGACGTCTCATCCATTTGGGGCTACCTCGTCGCCGTCATGCTGCAGCTTAGCTTTGCAGAACACTATCGACTGTAATATGGCAATTTATGGCACTGCAGTGATCAATCAAGCCAAGAAAAGCTTCTACGTAGATGATTGTTTGATGAGTTTACCTAAAATGGAGGACGTTGGAAGAATGGAAAGGACGTTGCGGCACGCTCTACTGCAAGGCGGTTTCAACATGACTAAATTATTCAGTAATGTGCCACATGCTTTGGGAGAACTGCCGAAAGCAGAAACCAAAACCATTTTCCTTGATCGACAGCCAGCTGAAGTAAAGCGAAATTTGAGAGTACAATGGGATCCACCTTGGGAGGAAAAATATACCCGGAGAGGTGTACTTACATACATCGCATCAATTTACGACCCCATGGGGCTTCTTTCTCCAAGTTTGTTGCCTTCTAACTTGCTTTTCCAGGACCTATGTCGAAGACAGGCCAAATGGGACGAGGAAATAACCCAGGAAGAAATCGACCGATGGATTTTGTGTCTCAGTGAAATTCAAGCAGTATCCAATCTACAAATCGACCGTTGTATACGTCCGATGGATGAGATAAAGGATCCAGGACTGGAACTACATGCATTTAGTGACGCTTCAGAACTGGGTTATGGAGCAGCACTTTATTTACGATCTGTTACCGAAGATGGAATGATAAACTGTTCTCTAATATTGGCAAAGTCTCGTGTAGCCCCCTTAAAATCCGTGACCATCCCGCGCTTGGAGCTTGCGGCTGCTGTTGTCTCAGTAAAATTAGTCGCCTTTGCCAAAGAAGAACTTTCCGTACCTATCTGCTCGACTACATTCTGGACAGACTCGCTAATTGTTTTGCAGGCGATACGAAATACCAAGTCTCGTTTCGAAACCTTTGTGGCCAATCGTCTGGCGGTGATCCGTGAACTTTCGGAACCTGAACAGTGGGTCCACGTGAACAGCAAGGACAATCCAGCTGATAGGGCTTCGAGAGGTACCAGCCCGAGAAGGCCGCTAGATGCACTTTGGTTTAATGGCCCACGATTTCTCTTGCAGAATGTGTCTTCGTGGTCTGCACAGCCTAGTCCCACCGTATCCATTCATATCGAATTGGTCAAAAGGGTTCGCGTGAATGCAGTGCAAACATCAGACACAGTCGGCTGGATACAAAGATTCCGCAATGCCAAATCTTGGTTAGGCTTGCTGCGACAGATTGCTTGGTTAAGGCGGTTTTGTTTTTGGATTCGACAACGACATGAAACGGGTGTTAGTCAGCTGAACATCGCCAAGCAGTTGAATCCATCAGAATTACAGTCATCAGAACTAGCCTTACTTCGTTTGGTGCAAAAGGACTGCTTTAGTAAGGAGCTAAGAACAATCTCCGAAGGATCAGAGGTCCCGAGCATGTCCCGGCCAGTCTCAGGACGATTGGAGAAACTCCATCCGTTTAAACACTGTGGTTTACTACGAGTGGGAGGTCGCCTACGATGGGCACCTCTACCGTTCGAATCAAAACATCCTGTAATTCTACCGAAGGATCACATCATCATCAAACTTTTAGTGCAACATTATCACGAAGTGAATGGCCACGCTGGTGCAGCACATGTATTGTCACTATTAAGGGAACGTTATTGGATTACACGCGGCTACTCTACAGTTAAAAATATACTACGGGAATGTTTTCATTGTAAACGTTGGCATTCCCGGGCACAAAGTCAAGTAATGGCACCACTTCCTGAGGACAGAATGTTATTCGGCGAGAATCCGTTTACTGCTGTCGGAGTAGACTACTTCGGTCCCTTCTTGGTGAAGCACGGTAGAGCCACTGAGAAACGTTACGGGTGTATATTTACTTGCCTGTCCATGAGAGCCGTACACCTAGAGGTCGCCTACACCCTAGACACCGATTCCTTCCTTTCTGCGTTTTCTCGGTTTGTGGCAAGACGAGGATGTCCCAGTATTGTCTACAGTGACAATGGAACGAATTTCCGAGGCGCTGAAGCAGACTTGAGGCGATGTCTGAAGGCTTGGAACCAAGACAAGATTCTAAAGACACTTGGGAATCGAGACTGTGAATGGCGCTTCTCTCCATCGAAGGAAAGTCATCATCATGTATGGGAGCGTATCATACGGTCTGTCCGCCGAATTCTGCTTTCACTTCTAGCTGATCAGTTGGTCGTAGATGAGGCGTTAGTAACGATGTTCTGCGAGGTAGAAAGAATACCTAATGATCGCCCTCTAACCAGAATATCGAATGATCCCGATGATTTCAACGCGATTATACCCAACCACCTTCTTCTCCAACGAGGTATACCAGCGACATTTCCTTCCGAGCTATCAAACAACCGGTTGAACCGAAGATGGCGACAGGCGCAAAGGCTGGCAGATGCCTTCTGGGCTCGCTGGTTGAAGGAATACTTGCCAACACTACAGACAAGATCAAAGTGGAATAAGCCTAGCCGAAAGCTGAACGTAGGCGACTTGGTTCTCCTAGCTGACACGCACGCACGGAGAGGGGCGTGGCCCAAAGGGATAACGGAGGAAACGGTTATGGGAAGCGATGGACGAATCAGAGAAGTTGCAGTACGCACAACCAACGGTGTTCACCGGAGAGACATACGACAGTTGTGTCTTTTAGAGTCGGACTTATGCTCATGAGTGTGGTTCGTGACATTCCCCCACCCCGGGGGCAGTGTTAATTACGAATCGTAATTAGAGTTTGTCCTTTTGTCTTCTGTTTAGTTACTTATTAGTAGTGAGTACATGCATCGTGAACCCCGGACATTCGTAATGTATTTTCCCTGTTTCTAAGGTATTACATCAGTTTATACTTGAGTTTCATGGAGCTTATTACATGAACAGTTCACGTATTTGTTCGTAACCTTGTTTTCCCGAAGGTCTACACTTCCACTGTTATATAATCTTTCCGAGTGTTTCATTTGTACTGCCGAGCCGAGGCTCGAACTCCCAGTCTTAGCGTTCTGTCAGTGCACTCCACTATTGGCCGTCATACGTCAACAGCATTAACAGATCTATTGCCGGATTCGCCCATTCATGTTGACACGTACTCTTGTTTACTCCACAGACTTAGATTATTTGTACTTATTTGTTAATGACACTTTTTACCATTGCAACCACAGTCCAATTCACGCGTTTGTAATCGATTTATTGATCTTCGACGATAAACGTTCTTGATTTATCGATTGTACCACAACCGAACTGCGCTACAGTTTCGTTCAGCTGCCTGCTAAGTGGACCGTTTTTGTTTTCTGCGCTGTCCCGATTTTCGGAAGCTTACTGCCCATTGTTCTTGGTTTTTCACCTGGCTGTAAGTCCGTTATTTGCTGTATATTTATGCTTATTGTATTATTTAGAACCACGAATCATCGATAAACACGGTTATTCGATTGGAATTTGTTCTGCTGCCCGTAATCGTGTTCTGCCCATATCGTGCGTGTAGCTAGAGAAACTAAGTTACTGCTAGATTCACAGCCCTAGACATCGGGATAGTCGCAACAACCCTAGTCTTTCCTCTGCTGCACTGCGTCAATCGTGAACGCTTCATTTTTGCCTTTACGGCAAGCCCCACTGATGCTGTGGTTAGTAGATGACTTTTACCTTCATTTAACGGCATATTCCATATGTTAGACCACTGGAGCACCTCCTCGGTATCACTAACTAGTAACTTCCGCCGACCTGATCTGACAACCTTGGTATCATCTGCAAACATAAAACATGGGGGCTTCAGTGCTTTGGTCAAATCATTTATATAGAGGGAGAATAGAAGTGGTCCTAGAACTGACCCCTGAGGGACACCGCTTGTCGCACTTACTGCCCCAGAGTTCGTAACCCTCAACCCAACAGAGAGCGTCTTATTAGTCAGGAAGTCAGCTGTCAATCCATGTAGCTGTCCACCTATCCCATAGGTCTTAGGTTTACCCAACAGTAGGCGGTGATTTACAGGGCCGAAGGTCTTGCTGAAGTCCAGATAACAAGCCCCACTATTTCTCCCTCATCCATTTGTGTCTTGACTTCGTCCAAGAACCCGAGAAGGTTCGAGAGACATGATCTTCTCTTTGCAAACCAATGTTGGGCTCCACCTAGCAGCTTGTGTTCTGCCAAATGCTTGCAGACGTGTTCTCTTAACAGTTTCTCTAAGAGTTTACAAAGGATACGCGTAAGGCTTACAGGCCTGTAGTTTTACTCTCGAGTGCGGCCCATCTTTGTGGGTAGCCACTACTGCCACTGTCTTCCAGTCGATTGGCAGTATACCTTGCATAACAGTGGCAAGAAACATCCAACAGATATGTCCATTTATTTCAGCAGCCAGTGGTTTCATGATGACTGGGCGTAAACCATCTTGCCTCGCTGACTTGTTTATGTCCAACCTCTCTAGTATCTTTCTAGTCGCCCCACCTATATGGACATGTATGGCATGTCAAGCACTCCTAATGGGTTTTCTGGTGTCCTCTGATGCCCTCCGTCCCGTCGACGTAAACTTTTGAAGTATTTACTGAGAGCCTCCACTTTGCTCTGATCTTCGCAGACTCCTCTCTCAAAGCTTAATATTATTGTTCCGACTCCCTTTCTGAGGGCATCTTTTGGTTGAGCATATCTTAGATATCTCTGGAAGTTCTGTTCAGCTGCTTTTGCCAAAGCTGGCTCAAAGTTTGTTTTAGCTCTTATTTTTGTCTTGTCATCTAAGTTTCGGTATTCTGTGCAGCAGCCACATCCACTTCCGTCTACTTCAAACTTCTACAAACTTCTCCCTCGTTTCCGAACAGATTTTCTAACCACTGCCGTTTACCACAGTGGCTTGTTCTTGTGCTTGTTTCCTCGCAATGGTGAAGAATTGTCCTGCAGCGCCAATAGGTTTCGCTTAATTATCTGCCACTTTTCTTCTACCGCAGCGTTTTCATCATTTAGACCCCAGTCCAATTTAGCTGCTTCTGTATTTAGTTTGGCAGCATTCCGCTATCTGAAATTCCTACGCAGTTCCTCTGTGACCCTTGAATTTTTGAGGCGAAGTGTAAACTTGATCAACGCGTGGTTACTCTTGCCCGAAGGTGGGTGAATGCTGAGCCCTTCTATGATGTTCTCATATTTGGTGATCGTCAGGTCTAGAAGGGAGGTTTAGCTTCCCGTTCTATATATGGCGTTTTCTCTTATGGGCTGAAATGAGGTTTTCCCTTGGAGCTGCTTGAGGAAGCTCTCCTCTGGACTACCGTGACTAAAACTTCCCGTGTCCCGTCCCAATCCAGACAGGTTAAACGTCCCAACAATCAGTATTGCATGTACTCCTACATCCAACTGCTCTAGTGCCTGTGTGAGTTCTGTCCTCCTCGGTTTCCGAGTTTGGATTCCCTTATATATAAATGCAATTGCAGTTTTCCTGATGAGCGTTTTGACGGTGACAACACAGCTGCGTGTTCATTGTACATAACCTGACTTCTGATTCCATGTGAACCAAACCCTCTCTAATGGAAAGGGTTACTCCACCCTCCACTGTAACATCGCATCTGTCTTGTCGACAGACCATGTAGTGGTTTTCAACTTCATGCGAGATATGGTAATTTTCAGACAACGTCGTTTCGCATACCGCAACTACTTCGGTGCTACAGCTCTCAGCCTTTTCTAATAATCTTGCCCATTAGTCTCTAATGCTACAGACGTTGGTGTGTAACACTATCGTGGCCGTTTATGGCGAAACTTCCCGCCTCGGACGGAGCACCCGAGTGGCTGCTGAGTTTTCTGAATCAAGATACTAGACGTCATAGTGTCCTGGCTTGTTTGAATGACCTTTTGGTCCACCACCTCGACTTCTTGTGTACTCCTCCTCAGCGTCACACTTTCGTTATTCTTTGTCGTCTGCTCGAATGGCCTTACAGCAAGCTGCTTAGGACGCTTTTGTCCTCCAGTGGGCAGCTTTCCAATGCATAGTCTCCCATCATATCTTCAACTACAACCATTGCCTGTTGGTACGGTTCCTGAGAGAGTGGCCTCCTAATGACCGTTTCATTTGCACACAGACCTCTTATTTCACTATCTACTTGCATTTGTTCCTTATTGTATCCTAAACCCACTTGCTTTCTTATTCTCCTCTTCGAGACATCTGGTAGGATGCGGTATCTCCCCCTTGTGGGATGGAAGGCGTCACCTGCCCGAGCTAGAAGCTGGTTCCTAATATTATAGTTTATTAATTCTACTACAATCGGCCGGGCTGGGAGCATTTGCTGCCGTGGTCTCTTTTGCTTTCAAGCTCCGAATCTGTGAACCGGTCTTAGCTCTGTAGCATGGTTTATTCCCACCATCCTGAGTATGTTCCTGACTCTTTATTGGTTCAAATCCTGCCTTGATTTGGCCTACCTTAGGGTGGGCTCCTGATTGTCAATTATGAGCAGACTTCTTCACCTAAGATAGACAGGGTCCCCTTCCGACTTTATCTGTTGCAATCCCTTTGTGAGGTCTTCAGTTTTATCTTGAAGCCCCTTCGTCGGTGCTTTATATTTGCCACCCATGCTACTCCCTATTACCATTTTGCCTGTTTTCTTTTTGTCGTGCTGGAAGTCCCTTCACCACTATTTTCTCCTCTGGTGCTGATGCCTAGGTACCTACTTCTCTTGACTTCTAGGTCTCCGTGTTTGGTTTATTCTCTTCTACCCTCCCAACTGATTTTCTTACCTATTCAGCATGAGTGAGTTTTTCCGCTTCATTTTCCGTTCAACATTCAAAACTAACTAGAGGTCTCACAAGTTCCTTTTTAACACTAAATTGGTAAGCCTATTTTGCAGCAGCCTTGCATAGGTTAACTACCCACTCAGTTCAATCATTTTGGCTGTACACCGAGTAATGCTCTTTATTGATACCCAGGCAGCTCACATGTGCCCATCTCTGGCAAAAGTCACATGCGATTTCGTAGGCCATACGCTTTCCGTTTTGCTATAACAAGCACGGCTTTATGCACGTGGAACAGTGGTATTGGAGTAGCATACAAAACTTCAAAATATACTCAAGAAGTAGACAAACCCTTTTTTCGAAAAAAGTTGGGTCTAACGAATTGAGAGGTTCAAGAATTTCACGTAACACCAATATGATATCAATAAACTGCTTAAAAACAGTCTATAGATACTTACTCACAGCTATCACCAAAATACCAAAAGTTGTTGCCTCATGCTGATAGCCTCGATCTATCGTAAAGTAGATTGTGCGTGGATCACGATGTTGGAGATTACAGAGAGCACAGGTTCGATGCACAAACACAAAGAATATGCAAAAATAGGGTAACAAAAGTATAGGATCCTCTTCAGCTGGGCTACAATAGTTTCTACTTAAAATCATGTACAACTACCATCCTGCCTGATGACCTCGATACTTCTTCTCGGCTTACTTTTTAAAAGACCTGTGATTGTCTATTGGTCAATATTCGCCCATTCTCGTATAAGGGAGGCGGTCAACTCACCTTCTGACTGGTGAGCCACGGAATCCTTCCACACTCGTCGAGTAAGTATGCCCCATAATTTCTCAGTCGGGTTTATATCTGGATTGCAGGCTGGCCACTGCTTTACCTCGATCCTGCGGAATAACGGTTGATATTTTGCAGTATATCAGCAGAGGACAAAGGCATTATCACGTTGGAATATGGGGCAATCTTGTAGTCTAATGGTCAGTAGCGGGAGCAGAAACTGTTCAAACGTACGAATATACGCGACGGAATATTGTATCAATTCTACTCGGTCATTTTGGTTGTTGACTGACAAGGCTTCCAAAACTACCACTGAGCAATTGTTGTTGTTTTCTGACTGAAAATTCTTTCTTCTTTTCTAACATCACGCCAGTAATAATTCTAAATATCCCGTTTATCTAAATTAAATTTTTTTTTATCACTGAAGTAGTCATTTTCCCACTTGTTCGTGCATATCACGTGCGTTTCAGCCCATGATAGGCATTCTTCATGCAGCGGTTTAAGAGCGATATGTTTTTTCTTTTTTGTATTTCATCCACAGTATAGCTTTGAGCATCCCTTGTAAAGTTCGTTTCTAAACACGAACTCCGATCGAACTTTTCAACGTCGACACTGAGTATGTGTTACCGGAGGATAGATGAATTAATCTGCATTCGTCTGATTTCGTTAGTACTTTGTGACGACCCAATTAGGGGCACTTCGCTTGTGGTATTCCAGATACCGTGGCTTGACGTTTTTCGATTTTTTGCATTGCCTGGCAATTTCATGCAAACTGGGTCCTAATTGGTGGAACAGAAATTTCACCCTTCCCGAAATCTGTTAGCTTCTTCGTGTGGCATTTCTCAGAGAAAATTGGAATGAGTTCTGAGAGGCATATAAGTGCAACCACCGAGAATGAGTGGATAGACTACTAGGGTGCATCATGTGCTCTGATGCATACGACACATGATTCCGGTAGTAAAATCCACAGATCTTAACAGCCAGATTGTTTTCGTGCTCAGTGAAATTTACCATGAGATGGCGCATAGGAATACGGGCCCTATACTTTTGTCACCCTAAGATTTTAATGTCATTTATTCTGATTAGCGGTTAGAGCATAGTTTCGTTCCCAAATGTGGTTTGCCGTAGTTTACCCATCGGTTCGATTGTTCAAATCAGGTATGGTTTCGTTAGATAACAAATAAGTGGACATTTGCACAAAAGTGAAGGAGGTCCTATGCTTTTGTCGCTCACTGTATTTGCTCTCAGCTGGGTGAGATCAAGTTGCATACCTCGTAATAGGACTTGATTGGATCAAGTTTAGCACCTTTAACACAATATTCTTACACATCTATGGATGATGTTGTGAGATGGAAGCACCTAATTTCCAAATTTGCCCTATAGGTGGGCGAGACTCCCGAAATTTTTGATTGAGATGGCTGAGGATCTTAAGAATCAAAGGAGGGCTATTGAAAATATGGAGGAAACTACGCGATCTGATCACTTGCCTAAATGACGGATCGGCAGGTATGAGATTGGCAATAAGAGAAATGTGAAATGGACTAGAAGAGGACGAAGTGGGTGAAATGCGGATCATATGGGGTCGCTCACTAGGGGATTGAGGTGAGGGAGAAAAATTCTTATCCAAGTCTACATCGACAACTTGGCAATTCATATCGGTAAGAATGCATGTCAGATTAGAGGTTTCCTTCGAATGTCATGAGCTTACTATGGGTTCGTTCAGGTAAGTTACTATTTGGTAGCGAAATAAGAATTTCCGTTTTAGACGTGGTCTTATTTCCGTTTTTTCCAACTGTTTGGGCCCTCTTGCTAGTCACACACATTGCGTTCATGAGTGCAACAGAGCAATGACTAAGTACGGCTGAAGACTGGACAATATTTTTACTGATACTAGCTGCAGGGCGCATAATATTAGCATCTGAGTGTTAAATCATACATTGATGCACATTCGGTATAAGGAGAGTCAGCCGAAGATCGAAAAACAGTTCACAGAAATAGTGAGCGAATACTACAGTATACATGCCAAGTCGCTTACATTGGAGTTGACGCCGAATATCGACGAACGGGAAAACGAGAATAAAAACAGTCACCGAATTCTGACAAGGAACTGCATAATGAGATCTAATAGATGTCAACCGATCACTGAGGCGAAATCAAGAGAATGATCAATGAAAATAGATAACCTGGAACAATCTAGGGTTCACATCACCGATAACATAATAATCCACTATCCGTGATATTTTATGAACTAAACTGGATTGAATAAACTTGTGAACAGTGAACATGAAATAAGAGTAAGCTTAGCTGGCACGCTGAGTGGAAACTCGTTTGAACCACTGTCGTCATCAAATTTAACTGTGATTAGCTCCCCACACATTTCAAAGGTGATGGTTAAACAGCTATCATAGTGAGCTCCTGACACCGCTGTCCCGTGATATTCACGGACAAGGAGGTCCGTGGACAGAATGTGCCAGAATGCAGGTACAGAAGATATGGTTGCCGGTCTGTCCAATCAGCAGCAAGGGTGAAAGAATTCTTCCATTATTGTGATTTTAATGGAAGAATCCACTGCAATTTCATGCTTCGTGAAATTTTGGAGTTGATTTATTTCTGGAGCAATGGAATGCCATTGAAAGAACTGCCAAGGTCTACATTCTAATGAATGACTGGCTTATCGTTGACTTCATCAGGCTAGGTACGATCGCAAAACCGTCAGCCACCAGGAGAATTACGTTGATCTGAAGGTGAGCACAGGCGAGCACACGCAGCAAAAGGAGGAATGGGTTGGACGATAAGACTGATATTCTGAAGAGAAGTCACAGAGTCCTGCGGCATTTACTTCTGGGGAAATCAGATGAACACTGCTAGAGTGTTTTGGAAGGACACAATGACCATTTAGTAGGAATCCTAGGTTATAATAAAGACGTATTGTTTGCTCAGTTGATGTTAGTCAGTTCTGATCTAATGTTCGCATTATAGATGAGATGTTCTGAATTTGACTTTGGCTCTCCAGCAGTAATTATTAGGGTAGGAATCACGCTATAGTGACAATTCCCTCAAACAATAATCTTGATAGCAAAAGGGCTGTACAAGCTGATCCGATGAATAATGTGCATATCCTCATAAGGAGTACCTGAGATTACGGTTATTACTGGGAGGAAGTCTACTCGACTCGATTACCATGGGGATCACAGTGGCTGTTTATTCTAAATCGTCAGTGCTTCATGTCCTTTCGTTGTATGCGCCAGTACCATTTTGTATGAATTTCAGGTTGATGGCGATTGAGAAGAGTAAGCATATGTTAACACCTTGTCCCAATATGTCCTCTTTCATCGCTGACTAAGTGAATAAAAGCTAATCAGTATTTTAAACATGAAAAAATCGACCATATGCATTTAGTCACATAATATTTTTCAAATCAAAGACAACTCATTGTGAAACCGTATCACTTCGCCACGCTTTCAACTGAACTAGCTGACTGGATTGTCAAAAATCCCAACAGTTTCGACTGTAGTCAGCTGAAAGGGAATAGCATCTTCTCACTTGTTCCTGCAATGATGATCAAAAACCTCAACTTTTTCTTCAGAATATTTCACCGCTCTCGAATGATTTCTTACTTTTTACTGTGCTGTCATCATCAGAGAAAATGAATTTGTGGACACAGAAGTTCTGGCTTAGGAACAAATGGACTTTGGTTTGGATAAACTAAGAAGAATATTCGTATACCAGTGGAAATCATCTTGGTCTCTAGGTGAAATTAGAGTTTCACATCTTACTCCCTTACGTGTGCTACACGCAATCGCTGAGGGAGCGAGATACAGAACGCTGAGTGCATTCATTTGTCCGACTTCAAACTGTAAGACTGCATATGGAGCACCACTTTCAGATTACGATATTTAGGTTTATAGATCTCCTTTGGATTTTTGCTACGGCTCTGGCTCCGGAGATACGATTACGTCTTTCGGTAACCCGAAACAGCTTTAACATAACGAAGGCTATTCACAGCCTCCTGCTCATACTAAAAATGCAACATCTGTAGTCAGCTTTATACATAGATTTGCACGGTACCTGCGGACACAGAGCCCCGCGGTCTTCAGTATCCTCGGTGTCAGTAACTGACCTAAACACCGAAGTTCAGCAGGGACTGACTTTGACACTGATCACTTCGTATTTGCACCTGACTTTAAAAATATTCAAGATGCTCGCCCATTTTCATGCTAATGTAAATAGCACAAAATTAAAAGTAAAAGCGCTAAATTTTGAGCTTAGGTCACTCACTTTTCGCCACCCATCAAGGTGACAGTATCATTGTACAACGAATTCCGTCAAATCAAAGTCATTGCATAGATCCGCAGTGTTCTTTTATGTCGTGGCCATCCCTTAATTATTATCACCTTCAGAGATTTCAGAAACGGATTCGCAGTTGTAACGTTCCAGGTGTAAGGCATTCAAGGCTCTGCCGCCACGAATGGATTATGCACTATCTAAAACTAATACTAGGGATTATTATTCGATATATATATATATATATATATATATATATATATATATATATATATTCTTGTGAGAGCATCTAAGCAACAAACACTCACGTATCTCATCGGCAACTTATCTAGCAATTTTACTTTCGCAACCCTATAAGAGTTGCCGCGTTCTTGATGCTCGATGTAGCCCGCTTGATCATCATTTCATGATTCGGATCAATGTGAATAAGATGAGCAGAAGTGTTTGCGATACTAATGAGTATACGAATACTGGTTCGTTGGTCGATGAAATGATAGTCAGTCTGACGACCAGTTTGTAAATGAATAGCACAGGACTCGCACTGATTTCCGTCACTTTGCTCGCCAATGTGAAAATGGTTTGCAACGGGCCAGCATTGGAATGTTCACATTTAGTAGATGAATGACGTTTGCTGATCATTCTACCGTATCATTGCTTATTCTTTGTAAGTTGTGGCTGATTAGCTCACCTCATTTCTGCTCATCCGGGCAGTAATCCACTGATAAAGTTGCTCATTCTACAAGAAGCCGGTTATTTTTGTATCGGTTGATAAAGATGCGTCTGAGACCGCTGTTATCTTACCCATGTGTGCTTTAATTCTTTCATTTATCAGAATGTGGTCATGAAACCATACATCTGCTTAAAAAAGCGTCAGATTATCCTGCTTTAATCCATACCATTCTTTACGTTATTTCGGAATTTTGTCAAAACTATTCGAAAGTGTCACCCACTTGGCTGTTTGAGATGTCCTCTTGATAGGCCTGAAGACTGGCGAATCAATCCCCCCTACTTATTTCGCGTGGGTGGCCTCATCGTGCGCTCGTCGTCTGCAAATCGCATCATAATGTGCAGTCACCATTGCACGCTTGGACTCGACCTTGTTGTGATCGGAGCCGAGAGCCTCAGTAACAATCCCGTGACTGTACTGGGTGATCGAGAAGCGATCGATAACAAGACCAGCGGACAGAAGTCTGCCTCTCAGTCGGCTTTCGCATCTCAAGTGGACAGGGCAGGTGAAATCACATTGAGGTTACAGACTGACTTCGAGGGTAACAATGGGAGACAAGAGCTGCAGTATGGTCACAATAATGCGAAAGTATCCGATAGAATGCAGCTCAGTAGGTTCAGACCGTCTTCTATTTCCGATAATCTAAATATCATCTGACACACTAGATAAATGAGATAAATCAGTGGGAGAATTTTCTGTATGATTTCAAATTGGACGTTAGTCTTGCCCAAAGGCATCGGCCGTATGCTCTTTTGCATAAAGTCAATGGGCTTGCTGCTTCACCACTTCCAGATACTTATATATTAGATCAGGACCAAATTTTGCTGTGCGCTGAACGTAGGACAGTTTGTTGGTAAGACCTCGAAAGTGGATACATTCAAATACAGCCGTTTGAGTGTCTCTTTCAGCACTTTAGTATCACTGCAATTCCATAGATTCACGATGTACTCTCATCACCATGAATGTCTGACCTGCCCGGTTCTTTGGTTCTCGACTTCCTATAAGACACCTATCAAATGAGATTAATAAGTCAATGTTCAGATGGTTCCCGGATCCTCTCTACGAATCACCTCGCGAATAGCACAATGGCATCAGTCGCGTTATTAATTTTTATCCCTTAAAAGTCGAGGCACATAATATACGTCAGTGAAAGAATGCAGATATTCACCAGTTCATCTGTCAGCTGACTCGCGGTAACTCTGGTCAAGGAGAGTGACTACCGGTGGCCTTCAGCTAATGTATAACAGCTTTGAGCAGCTGAAAATCCTCTTGTCACAATCTTTGATTTTTGGGAACTGTTTCGTGATTCTCTTTCATCTAATGCTTCGGCGGTTGAACTTGAATACGACCTATCAGTCTCACTTCTATCACTTATATCTTGAAGTTTACTCCGGCTGTTAAAAGTTTCCAAAGAGTCAAGTGTTCAGGAAAACGAAGTAGTGCAGTATGTAAAAAGGAAACCTCATCAGCTTAGTAAACTTGTTGCATAGATGACGTCTTTCAAGTTTGATAACCGAAACTATGGCTGTGCAGGATTTTTTTATCGTAATTTTATGACTCACGTATAAACGAATTCCAAATCCTACGGCCGAGAACACATGCTGGCTTTACTACGTGCACTGTAGGAAAAATTATCCAGCAATAACAATAATGTACCTCAAATTGTGGGCAAGCCGACCACAGAATCAAGACAGTCAAAGAAGCCTTCAAACACCTAGGCAACAGTGGACAGGACAAGCTAGAGACTGTGAAGCAGGAGCAAATCAAGCGGTTCTCGAAGAAAGTCAATATTATGTAGTGGAAAATCCACTTGCATTTTTCACATCAAAAAGTGAGCGGCGCGAGCGGGAATCGAATCTGCGACACTCAGCATATCGGGCGGATGTTCTACCTACTGAGCTAACGCAGCCCTGACAGTCGGCAGTGAATAACGCAAGCGAATAATGGGCGATTCGCAAACCACTATTCCAATGATACACGGCAACTGTCCTGGTTTTAATCATTGGGCTAGCCTCGTTGGTCTCTTCCCGATGGGACGAACAGCACACAGATGAACGTGATCCACTGGACATTGAAATATATTCGCAGAATGTATTGTTGGCACGAGGAGCTCGAGGAGTCAGTATTAATGAGAAACATTCTGACCAATCAACGGTCAGAAGGGAAGTATTTGTCCGAGGGAACACACACACGGAAACGCGGCCAAGAACAAACGGAATAGTTATGACTTTGAGAAGAAAATGGCATGACAATGACGGGATGACCGGTGTTCAGTCATTCACACAGACAAGGCAAAGAGAGGGTTAGTTACGTCAAGTAACCCGGGCAATCGTCGTGTCATTACAGAACAGGTCGTGGATGCTACTGGGCCAGTGAACATAGATACAAAAAGGTGGGAGAAAGGTTACGTAAGAGATAAAATCTGTTAAGAATCGGAGTTCGATACGAATAAATAAGGCCAACCAATGGACCCAAAACAGATACAGGTTAAGGTCCATGTGCACTTGTTATGAAAACAAGGCTAATGGCTGTGTGACGCAGTGGGGTGGACAAACAGTTATCACGCGTTCCTGGAGGTCATGGGTGGTGGACGGTGTGGAAACTAGGGCCCTAAGAGCATGGGAAACAAACAAACTGTTTGGTAAATAAAAGATAGAGTTGTGGTGTATAGCGTGGAATCTGGACTGAACCAATTTAACGTCGTTTCTTGGTAAGGTGAGCTGAATTTTCATGTCTAGTTCCAATAAATCCTCACAACAGCTCTTATCGATCAATCAAAAACACAACGTGAAGCAGTAATGCAAGGAAACATCAGAAAACAACATTGAAAAAGTGTGTAATCTGCAGAGATTTACTACTGCGGGGATTACTCACGCGTGTTGTGGGGGGTGATTAGTCCAGCAATGATGAAGACAAATACAGCTGATTTCTTGTGTCTCTTCAACCCCCTCACCCTGAAAATTCCGTCATCTAATGTGGGTGCAAACATTTTCACGTTTCTGATGCAAGTGGCTATGTGAGTTTTTCAATCTAAGTGATAACTTTCGAGGTGCCCACAAAGCTTCTCGTCGTTTATTAGATTAGAAACCGGCCAAAACGCAAACACCTTCCTTACTTCTTTCATCTGACCGAGAAGTAAATATCCAGCTTTTTTGATGACTCACGTACACTGGTATTTGGAACCCACTATTAGTTTCATGGGAAATCAACAACGTTAGATCACAGAACTCAGGTTTGTTACGTTGCATATGATACACTACGGTAGACTAGTTTTCAACATCATTAGCTATTTACCGTCTGTGAGTTCTCATGGTCTCATGGAAGTAATAAACGGTTATCAGTCTGAACAAGTTCTCCGTCTTTTTTTGACATTTTGTTCTTTCACAATAGTGTTCATTTCGACTGTTCCGTTTTAGAATACGAGTCTTGATCATATCGTTTTTATCGAAATTCCCTGGATGTCAGTTTATATTCTGCTCCAAATCCTTTCGCGACATTAACAGTTTTCCACACCCAGTAGCATCCTTTGCAGTTTTGGAGTTAGCGCTACAGCTGCTTACCGTTGCTAGGCTACTCGTGGTGGAATTCGATTGGTGATTCACACGGTCGGTCAAAACGCTACGTCCACGTTGCCAAGACAATATGTACAACTAGTCTGCTGAGTCCAACTAACGGAACGTATTCTCTGGTCTACCCATTCCGTCGACTGTTGTCTAGCAACTTTGATCAGGTTTTAGACAATGCTCCATAAAAATCCATTTGATGCTGCTCATGAAAATTTAACAAAAGGTCGTGGCACGTCAGAACAATGGTTTATTCACAGTGGAGAACTTGTGACACCAACCGTGAAAACACGTGTTCGTTTGGATGCGATCGAAATAGCGGAACGAAACAAACAAAATGTATCCACTGCCGTGCTGGCCGGTTTCAGTGATCCGCCAAACTCGAACGAGGAGCAAAAGCGGTCTGAAACTCGACTGCGAACCGATGAGGCGCGAGAGAACGCGATGAAGTTTCGTGAACAAACTGACAAATGGCACGACTTTGAAGGGAATATGCATTATCGTCCACCACAAAAACCACCACGAACTGGAGCAAGTCAAGATGCAGAGGTATGTGTGATGAACGCTATTTTTCTCTTAACTAATCATGGTATAATTGAACAAAACGAATTTCTTTCTTATTAAATAATGTGCAAGAAGTCATCCGCATTTCTACTCCTTGAGGTTGTTAGAGTATCTCGAAGAGCATCAAGTCTTTATTATTAAATTGACTGGTGGTTTCTGTGTACTGCTTCCTACTCATTGCAAAGGAAGTTTAGGTATGAAGGGGGTAGAAACAATCCCAATTCAGATTCACATGATCCAAGACAGATCGCTTTCCGATGGATCGGATGCACCACGGTCTGGTTATGATTGGTATTTGCATGACTTCACAGGATTATGGGATTACGTTCCAGTCAGGAACATTTGCTTAAGAAATATCACATTCGGATTGCATAGGGTGTGTCGGAAGGCCAGACCATGGTATAGGAGAACAATGGAGTAAGCTAGGAAGAACACACTGACAGACGAAATTTGAAATCAGTAATTGGGCACTGCGCAATAGACTAAACTTATGAATGTGGAAAGACTAAAGTCACCGGTTTCCGTTGCAACTGAATGTGTGTAGATCACCAGAGGTTGGTTTTTATTGATATTCTTAGGTACCGGATCAATGTGACCATCTAGAGGGACCCACTTGCACACACACACACACACACACACGCACACACACACATATATATATATATATATATATATATATATATATATATTCTGAAAGTCACTTCCATAAAATAAATTCAACTGCGCGCATCGATAAAACTGATTAAATGGTGCAAATAGCTTGTTTTGGGGAAAGAACAAGGCTGGGGGTAGAATCGCACTAACTACTTGGTTTGATGGGTGGTCGAGTCAGTGTAGTGATACGTGTTGGGAAAACAACGGGCATGTCAATATGAATGCGTCAGTATGAATGATACAGCTCGGTGCGTGTATGTACGAGTGGTTACGTGTGCATGGCATTAAGGATAATCGAGGAACAGCTGCAAGCTGGCAGTGAATCTGTGATGTAGATACGTCATGTGGTGATTGTAGCGGATGCCCATGAGAGTGTCGGAGCAACACACTGGAAGTATGCCGGTCATAGGTGTGAACTTGGCAAAATGTCACCGAGGCTTGCTATAGAAAGGAAGTTACGGATGAAAGCATTATGCTACAATATATTTTCTGAGCTATTTCTAATATAGTCACATGTTTCCTGCTTTGTTGGCTCATTTCCCCGCTTTTGATTTTATCGATTCTGAGATCAGCTTACCTGTGGTGGTACTGATTGGGTTTACCAGCCCCAGCCGACAACTGCGCAAATAAATTTCTTTCTTCCTTTCCTCCTATCATGCTAACTGAGTCCCATATAATAGAAGATAGATATTTTACCCTTCTGGAAATCTGTTTCTTTCGTTGTGGCATTGAGCTGTCGAAATTCGGTGTGAGTTCTGTGGGGTGTAAGTGCAACCAACGTGAATGAATGTCACCGCCAGTGGCTGGAAAACGAGAAGGCATCACGAGCTTCAGTGCACAAGACTCACGTGATTCCGGTTTCTCGTGGAGCTGTCAGTAGCCGAATCTACAGACCGCCCGGTTTTGCGAAATAGTGCCCGAATGGGAGGTTTTGTACTTTTGTCACCTTCATTTTGTATATTTTCTGTTCTGATTACCACACAGTATAAACTTTAGTTCTGCTACTTGGTATACCGAGTCGTACCGTGCATTCAGTTGTTCTGACCGTATGTTGTTATTTTGAGAACAAACAAGCGGAAATATGCGGACAAATGAGAAGTATCCCATACGTTTGTGGCGCACTGTATTCATTTCAGGTTGAAAAACCTAATGGACCGACTGTAAATCGAACGGTTTGTCTGCCTTTTCGCCACCAAAAGTAGAATTAAGTTGTGCAGATTCAACGGACGGTTAACATACGTCTCGTACGAAGTGATCACAGGCTTTTTCTTGGCGCAAAATTGACTAAGATCTTCGGATGGTAAAATAAACAATAAAATAAAGCCCAACAAGCCATCACCTATTTTCACAACTGTATGTCAAGCCTCTGTAGTTTTACAAAAATTAACAAGTTTAATTTTGGCTTTTTTTCTAACTCATTACGGTCCCAATCTAATGAGGAAAGTAATTGGACGAATGACACGCGTTTGAATCAGGATAGACATCGATTGAATTAGCGAGTGCTCTCTTTGTCATAATATTGCTCGTATACAACAAAGAAAATTAAAAGGTCATCAGGAGAATAAAACCAATTCCACTCGTGGAAACCATTTAATTGTAACGGTAAATCTGTCGCGTACAGAGTAAACGCGTAAACGCCGATCGGTGAATTTTGGTTGCCATCGCGTCACCGATTACAACAGTAACTTCAAATAATGAAGCAGATCAGTGTTAGGCATCTTATCAGAGCTGCGAAGCAGAATTTAGAACAAACTGCTTATGGTTTTGATGTCTGTTTGCCGTATAACAGACTGACTAGTCATCTTAAAATTTCACCCTCTACACACATGTGTGTTCAGTGGAAGCACAGTGCACAGCCAAAGCAACAAATTCGGTAAGACACTTCTTGCTCAATTCACTTACATCGACTGGTCGATTCTGGAAATCGAGTTTCGTCTTCGGCGAATTCCGAAGAAATCTCTACGTCATTTTTTTAAAAAATGAAACTCCTGAGCCGTGAAGCTTTGGAAAACGTCATATTTTGCATTATCCATGGTGGACTTACACTAAATCTCAAAATGAGCAGTGGATCCGTTACATAAATAATATGACTTATCCTTCTGTATGAAAGCTCAGCGTAATACTGAAAACCATGGAAGCCCTGTTCAGCTTCTTCATCCTCGTTAGGAGAAGTCCTCCATCAGAGAAGTTAATCCCCGTGCATGCAGCGGATTTTTTATCTTGTAAAATTAACGGCGGGCCGCTATTTCATGCCATGCTGATGTTAAACAGACCGTTGAGAGCCATTCCGGATAGTATGATGATTAGGTGTTCGACTCAAAAACGTTAACCCCGAGTGTGACTCCCAATGGGGTCTCGGTAGTTATGTACAGCTGGTAAATCCTAACAAAGACGAAACAGCTGTGCAGTGTTTTCGTATCATTCAATAGCAAGTTGATCGTTGATGCTGCATGATGATTCTATTGTCCATAATCCCTATGTTACCTTCGCAGTTGATAACACTGGAAAGTATGACGTTTGTAACCCGCCTATTTACAACAACGTAATCCCAACCCGGCCGTAGCCGCTGAGAAAACAGACAAGTACGTCAGCAAGTAAGTCAGGGGAATTACATGCGCTTCCACGAGCAAGCGAGTAAAATCAGTCGATGCACAGGAAGACGAATCAGTCAATACTCTTTGTGCTGAAACGCGACTAAACATCAATACAGAGCAGGCATATGTCCAACCGTGAAAAAGATATTGATTGATTATCCTCGTAGTACGCGGACTGTTTAAAACATACCCAATACCCAACTCAGAAAAGGGCAAAAATGTCACAAGCTTCACGACGAACCTCTTCCTCTGTATGTACATAACCAAATTTTCGTTGCCCATTTCACCATGCATAAGACTGCATTTACTGAAGCAATTAGTTTGTTCGGCACAAAAAGCAGTGGAGATCTAATTGATTCCACCCAGTTCGGATACATTCCTGACAGTCTCAGAGTAGTATGCATTCTTAATTTGCTGAACGAGCAGTATATAACAGAATCGCTTGATCGTCTGTGCCCTTGTGTATAATGTACTGGCAGAAACTTAAGCACGGGACTTGTGTAGATGTCTACTTGACTTGAATAGATTTCTCTACAACTCTCCACGGTATTATTTGAAAACAATAATCCTGTGTATCATAAGATAAGACTGAATATGTTGTGCCCGGCAGTCGGTGAACAGGATGAGAGCAAATATGCACGGAAGAACGTGTATTCAGCAACAACGTACGGCAACCCCCATGTATAGGCGATGTCAGTCTCACGCGGAGCTAATCACGTGTGATTCGTGGAGGAGGACAAACTTGAGTGTGGTACAGACAGGTATCGCAGGTGTGAGTATAGGGCAACCGGGACAGGAATGGATCACGTCCGACTGTCGATTGGTCTCACTACAGGATAAAACACCGTTAGAACAATTTGAGTATTACAAACTTTTAAGAGTCAGCACATAATTAGTGTGATCGAAATTCAAGAGACAAATTTTTTTATTCATAATTACTTCCTCTTTCCTGAAATTTTCGCAGTAAATCATAACGTGAGACAGAGATACAAAATTCTACAAAATTGTATAAGAGCTACGCTTGTTTCACTGCTATCCGTTGGTTGTTGACATTGATCACCATGATAAATTAACCGGATACTCAGATGTTCGAAATTAGCTAAATGTTGAGTACGGCTTAATGGTAAATCGATGAACGTAAAATTCAGCAGTCTGTACAGTAGGGAAACCGCTGGAATTTTTCATGACTCAGTTTTCGAATAATATCAGGAATTCATTCCTGGTGTTCAAGCAAGAAGACATCACAATTTTCCCAGGTAAGAAAAAACATTTTACCAGGGGACAACCTTGTATTTAGGAGATGAAATAATTCTCAAAACTACTATGTCTGGGAAATTTTGATAACAACTGTAGAAATATGTCTGTTAGATGAGTCAGTCGCTTTATCGATACGCACTATACTATGTAGCGGTATTATAAAAGTCTCCATTGAGAGCTTTCCCAAGTATCCAGTCGATGCACTTTTGCAAATATCACATCCCTTCTGTTAGACTTAACCCCCTTTTGTGATCGAGTGAAAATACATCGCTGATGATTTACAGCTAGGATTTGATGAACGAACAGCCACGTATAAACGGCTTCCCAGTGCTGCGAGGGTAATATCTCTCGTATACTCCCATCATTCGAGAACTCGTAATATTTGATAACAAATGTGAAACGGGTATTGGAAGCAATGCGTCCCCTAGCCCACACGTGATAATTGCGTCACGTAGACTCACTTTGTCTACCGCCCACCACTAAACTGAAAGTGGGCACGAGCTCATCTCAACCAACACGTTCGCCATCATCGTACTTCACGGTGACCCAACACACTCACACACCTACCAATAAATGCTACATTTGAAGCAACGCATTTCACACTTTCTGTCTAATGTTATACGGTCGCGATCAATGAGATTATGGAATAGAATTTCTGTTTTAGTGTTTGTTTCCTCTCTTGTTTGCTCAAGTTCCTTACGGGATCCAAATGGCTTGGTTTTGGGATGAGTTGAGCATTGCCACTGAATGGTGAATCATTTTGCAGAGCCAGAAATCCAGCTCATCGATCACCATGGAAACATTTTTCTGTCCCACAATTACTCATGGGGTCGTACTGTAAATGGTATACTACACAGTAACAAGGGCCCGTTGCCTTCTTTATCTATCAGTGAGAATTGTCAACCATGACTCAGATTTGGAGTGAAGTATCACATCAGGCTTAGTAACAACAGCAAGGTGCATTCAAACAAAAAGGTTCATTTTAAATGCACGGCGAGCGGATGTTCACAAGCAAAACAGTCCGTGATGCTGAGTTATATCATTGGAAATAAAGCTTATCTACTATCGATAAAAAGGTATGCTTTCGGGTAATACTGACTACCGTGGCTAAACAGCTACAAATGATCCCCAGCGGGTTGTTTGTCTTCAGTTAGGGCATCTGCCGAGAACGCGCTCACTTGCGAATACTTCTTCCATCAGTGAAGTTTAAAATCAATTTTCCAGGTGTATGGAACCAGCCCCAAATGATCAGTTACGGATGAATTCCGCCAATGATGTCTCAATTTACCCGAAGGATTTCCGCCCTTTTACTCCTTCTTACATTTTCCTATTTACCGATGCCCTCTACAGGAAATCTTCAAAAATATGACAAAGAAACCAGATTGGTTTGAACACAACACCGAAGCACACCAATCACCTAGTCGATGGTCAAGAGGGGAGACGAGTGGATACGCTTTGCGCAACCGAGAGCAAGATTGGTTTTGTCATCGGAACTTCAATGATCTTTCCAATCTGGTTCAACCAAGTCATAGCCGCATTCGATGTGATGGTGCAGAGTATGCAGCCCGAAATAGAGTGAGTCTCACTATTTCTCAATCGTCAGAGTTTTGCTCTTAAAATGGAATAAACAAGCCTCCGCTTTATTGCACCGCGCCATGAACATAATAACAAATCATAAAAGTGCTATATACAAGAATGGACAAATTTATTTCCTACATTGGGAACAAAATTATGATGCGTGTGCACTTTCGACCTGAACGTATTAAAAAAAATAAGGGCCATATTAAGAGCAGTATCATTTGATCTACAGAGTTCTTTACCATGTTAGTCTAATTGTCTTCAATTCAAAAGTTGTACAATGTGTCCCCCGAAAGCGTATTCACCTCTGCAGGTTTGCGTTTCTACTTTTGTCAAAGACAAAACTGTCTGAACACTTGAACGACTGGGAAGCGCGACCGGTTGATCAAACGTAAGACTGGTGATCCAGAGTTTGTCATCCGTTTTCACCATCCACTGTAGGAAAAATAGGAATCCAAAACTCTAGACTTGGATGCGCTCTCAGGGAACACAATGCAGTGATTTTTAAATCGTGAAACATTTTTGGAGACTTGTCCCAGTCCATCTGAACTGCATTCTGCAACGGGTTACTTTTATGCTTCTCAGTAGGCAAATTATCGAAAGACCCACTTGGGCTTTGAGAGTCCCGCGTGATTGCTTAGACCGTATGTTTTGCATTCTGACAAAACTCTCACCCGCGAAAGCTGCCGTGAAGCCAAGATTATTGACCGGCAAATACCAGCATGTAGTCGATTCCTCGGTGCTCTGTAAGGAGTTAATATAATTTAAATGTTATGAAGCTAGTGGTTCACATTGTTTTCCGAGAGTGGCATTGCATGCGGTACCAACTTAATATTATCAGTTCCAGTTCCGCCTGAATATATCTGACAGTTAAATAGTTGGATCTGTCGCACTAGTGAAAGAATGAAGAATACGATCCATATGGTACACGTAAAATACTTTGAAGGTATGCACACCAGTGGTTTTGTAGTTATTCAGGTTTCCATGTTTGTTTGATTTTATTCTCTGAATAGTTTTTATTCTTAGGATTAAATGTAGGTTAAAGAGGACGGCGAAAATCTTGGGTATTTTGTTTTACTTTTAGGGCACAGCGGATATACTTCACATGAAAAACGGTCCGAACGGTACTCTATATAGCGGATTGTACGGCTGCCCTACTGCGGAAGCGAGATCCAATGCCTGCTGGGATAGAATTGGAATTGGAATGGCCGGTGTGTTAGGAGTTTCTTGGCATTCGGGAAGCCGTGGTTCGAAGGAAGCCAGCAACAGAGCTGACCATGAAATAAATATGGAGCGACCTCGCACGGCCAAAGTTCGTGGTGCGGAGGCTGAAGAATGGCAAATTCGTGGAAGAGATGGCTGTCTTGGCCGATCGATGTTTCAGAGGCAGCAGGAAGGTAACTAGGTGTAATTTACGTCTTGTTTCCCACGGCCTTACTACTTACTGACCTCTAACCGATAAGCTGACTGGCGAGTTCTTTCTTTGAATTCATTTCTCACCTAAAGCCTGCGTCCTACGGTTTATTTGGCCTTATCTGATATCTGATACCATGGGTGGTGATTGTAAAGATTATCAGTGTACTTTGGAGTTGTCAATTGGAACCTTGTGAAACTTTGCACCGTCCTAATCATAAATAATGAAGTGAGGCGTTTGGTAGAGGATGTTTGTTGTAATCATTTGATAGACAAAGGGGAACACAGCGTGACAGTTAGGTAGCGTAGTTATGCACTGTAGCTTTTCTGCAACTTACCTGCATGTCTCTCTTTTCCAGATTACTAGATACGGTGCTCTCCTTTCATAACATTGAGCTTGATGTTTTGCAACATAAGTTGGGTTCGACTGACGAGCTGCTAGGCGTAATAAATGACGCGAAGAATCATGAAGACAGTAGTCAAGTCAGGAAAATCTTCGGCACAGTCATGCCACTTTTCTAATTGACCGAGTTGTTCCTATGAAATATTTTTTTTGAGTTTTCTGGCTTTCAAGATGTATTTCTGGCATTTGGGTGCCAAAGTGAATCTATGTCAACAAGGGATTACAATGTCTGTGCATGGCTTATTATTATTGACTAACATGACGAGTTGATATATCGGTTGATATATCACCAACAGTACCTTGGGAGTACATCGGTAGATTCACGCGATCACTCCGCGGTAAAATGAACAATTTCTGAAGCTTAATTAGCAAATCTCGATACCGGTCATCATCATCCCTAGCGGACAGTACAACGCTTTTTTCGGTGGATTTCAAAATCTAACTACTGCTGTAGTTTTGAGTAGGATATGTAGAAATTTCAACCTCCCGGGGGTGGATTCACTTCCAGTGAACACGCTATACATTGTCCCATAAATCCTGCGTTATTTTCAACACAGAGGGTAAACTGAAGGAAACAGCCTATTACCGGTAATAACCAATTTTCCACTGCTTTTTTCACAAAATTAGGACCGTCTGAGTTGCGCCCAAAAACTTGTCACCGAGTCAGGTTGGAGGCTGAGGATTATCAGGCCAAATCGTTATGTGGCAACCAGTTGCGCAACTGCATGCAAATGTCTTACTACAGCGGTAATGACGCATTAAACGGAGAATCCTCAGATGCGCCACCAAAAGCGAGACTTCGTACTGAAGAAGCGATCGATGCAATGCAAAGAAACCGAGGTGAAATGGCTTGTTATTTGGGAAAAGATGCTACTTCCGTCACCATGCCATATAACCGTCGAATTCAAGTGAGCACTAATCACCGTGATCGAGCGATGTTTATTATTTATGTTAATAAAATAATATTATTTATTTTCTTTGCTATTATGTTAAGTTTTGAAACAAACTGGTTTTTATGAACAATTGTATTCCCCGCTTATTTCTTTTAGCCTCGTGGTTTACCCTCATCAGAAAGTCAAGAAGCCGCTCTGCGAAATCAAGGTTGTGTCACAAAAGAGTTGCTTTCAAATGATCAGTTATCACCGGAACCAGTTAGGAAGAATTATGTCAATCTGCCGGAAGAAATGCGTGATCTGGCTGATCAAAGTAGGCAAGGACGAGTCGGCCATCTCCTTGGTGGGCGACTATCCGAAGTTCCGTTGACCGGTATTGAAGCACCAGTTCCTCGTAGGTTACGCTACGAGGCTGTGGAATATGCAGATCTGCAACGGGGTGATCAAATGAGCGCTATTTTAAACCACGGGTCGTGAACTATAAAACACTTGTTTTCTACTCATCCATGTTGATCTTTTCACCATTTAAACAGAATCCTATAAATGACTAGCAAGTACGTAATTGAACGAGTGTTTATTCGTAGGAGTTTGAACACAAACGGGTAAGCAAATTGGAAGGAGAGGGGAATTCTCTGCATTATGTAGTATCATGTCCAAAGGTGTAGGCTAACCCGTGTGGTTGGACGCAGATAGTACCGTTAGGTTTCTCACAATGCTTTTTCAGTCGCTGTATGTGGTAGATTTAACTTAAACAACGCGCAGTAATGCGCCCTGTCGTTTACAGAACACCAAGTAAGTACACAATCAGACTGAAAACAACCGCTGCCACGATACAGTATTAGTGGAGGCCTGACGGGGAGTATGGGATATCTGCGAGGAGTAGCACCTTTGAGTTGGTAGACTGTCATGCCCTCTGGGATATTTTCCATCTCATTAAGAACAAGACGCTGGAGAGCGAACAATTGTTTTCAATGAATCCTATACGTGCTCTTACATTTCATATGGGTGAGGTAACATTGGAATGCGTTAGCCATTGGCCGGAGTAAAGGTCATTGTCGTGGCGTTAGGAAAAAAGGGGGTTGGTGGGGAGGGGTGTCTCTATCGTGTGCGTGTTGTGGTGAGAGTTTCACTCCCACCGTCACGAGTGGCAATCGATAGTGGACTTTTGGGGTTCGGTAGGCGGTCCATGGTTTCCGGTTTTCGCCAAGGCAGCTGGAGAGCCTAGACTAGTCGTTTTTGTGCACTTAGATCAGGACTTAGTAGGCGAATGACGATTGCCTCTGTCGTGGCCAGGGATCGAAGTCGGACTGGCTTTGATCGATTGGGTGGAACTCGGTATATGACTTTGAAAGCTTTTTCAGGATCGATCGTGTGGCCACTGTCCACCAAATGACCTAGAATCGAACTGGTAATCATACCGGTTTTCCCCTGACTCCACCATCTTGGGTGATGTTCCGTAATGCGCTGAGACAAACGCCTAGCCGTGCGACCTATGTAGGATGCGCCACATTTGCACCTGAACGAGTAAATGATCATGGAGGAGGTCATCTCAGACAGTTTGTCTTTTACCTGAATGTGGATGACAGGAGAGGTGGAGAATGTGCATTTCGGACCGCCTACAGAACCCCAAAAGTCCACTATCGATTGCCACTCGTGACGGTGGGAGTGAAACTCTCACCACAACACGCACACGATAGAGACACCCCTCCCTACCAACCCCCTTTTTTCCTAACGCCACGACAATGACCTTTACTCCGGCCAATGGCTAACGCATTCCAATGTTACCTCACCCATATGAATTGTAGGAGCACGTATAGGATTCATTTAAAACAATTGTTCGCTCTCCAGCGTCTTGTTCTTAACGAGACCATGACTGTGGGACTATTCAGACTATTTTCCATCTCTTTGGTCTCCATCATTTACCCAACTCTCACCTGTGGCTCCACAAAGCTGAAGCATGCATCAGCGGCCATACCCCGGTAAACCACGTGACAGACGGCTAAGTCAGTGGGAGGATAACGAAGGCCTAAAAACATAACCCCGGTGAGACGGCTCCCAGCATACGAAGATGGAACCTCCTGCATAGATGAGTGAGATTTGTCAGATCCAACGACTAATAAGGAAATACGTCCGGCCAACTGGGTTGCATGGATCCCTGGGTCTGGTTAACCTCTACCGAATGGCGAACGAGCTCCTAGAGAGTCACCGGCGACCACGCACCACGATCACATGGACGCAGTGGACATCCTGGATTGGTAGACAACCATCCAAAAGCCTTTCAATCGGCCACCGGCTCCCAACACAAAAACTTCCTGTTGTCTGGCAGGTAGGAATTAGCTGTGCATGGGCTACAGGTACAAATACAACCTCGATCAAGAGCTGAGTAGTGCTGGGGAGGCCACTTCTTACCGAATTCCCAAGTCTCTTCATGGAATTCGTCTCACTAATCAGCTCTGATCATGATACTGCGCCCGTGGTAATCAACGCGGCCTGTGCTCCCCCAGCGGCCCGGGTGAGCCAAACGCGAGCTGGAAACGTAAACCTGAACATAAAGTCACCAGTCCACGTAGCCTGCTGGAACGTGAGAACTCATAGATGCAGGTAGCCAGTGCATTACCATGTGCACTCTCCAAGACTACGGAATTGACGTAGCTTGTCTATCCGAAGTACACCTACACAATTCCGGCAGCCGACTTAGCTGGCCTCGGCATGCGATGCGAAAATGGCTACCGCCTGGTCACGTTTGCAGACCTCAATCGACTGGTTGTCACCAATACCCGCTTTCAGCATCCAAAAAGACACCTGCTGACCTGGTATTCCAACGACTGTAGGACATCACACCAAATCGACTACATCTTGATGCACTCTCGTTGTGTATAATCTGTCGAGAACTGTCGGGCATACCGGGGAGGCGTAACGAGAAACTCCAACAGCACGGACCACACACTGGTACGCGCTTGTCTTAAGCTTCACTTTTCAGTACGGCAAAAATCTCGACCTCACTGCAGAATAGATAATTCCAAGCTAGCAGTTCCGGACAACTTTCAAGCCCTGTCAAATGCGATCTCGTCCAGTCTGACTGCGGTCAGCGAGGACGGCAGCGTAGATGGGCAATGGACAGGGCTAAAATTATCCATCGCCGGCGCGTCCCTCAAGCAGATAGACAGTACAAAGTGGCATAAGAAAGATTGGATCTCCGCAGAAACCCTTAACCGCTGGGCTAAGGTTGGGAACGTGAGACTTTGCAATTTGCCTGATTATCATAACCTTCGCCGCGAAGCTACATGCTCAGCGAAGAGCGACCGTAAACAATATTGGTCTGAAATTTCAGGCCGGACGGAGGCAGTAGCCACTGTCGGGGACTTTGGGAGGCTTTTCCGACTCATACGCTCTTCTTTGGGGAAGGCGCAACCTCCTTCTCCCACGATACGCGACGATAGAGGCCACCTCATATCGGGTTGCTACCAGAAGCTTTAAAGATGGGTCGAACACTTCAGTCAGCTACTCAGTCGTCTGACCATCCAGTCCATCTGTATAACGACAGCAGTCGACATAGAACAATATTTGACCGACCTCGAGCCTTTTAATGAATCGGAAATCGTCTCCGCAGCTCAAACCTTGAGAAACTAGAAGTCAACGGGGGAGGATGGTACACCACCTGAGATCTTCAAATCCTGTTTGCCAATTCTGTTGCACCCACTAAGTACGCTCTTCCGTCGAATCTGGGTCACCGAAATTTTTCCCAAAGACTGTTCAACCTCTATCCTACTCCCTATAACAAAGAAGGGCGACAAGATTGTCTGCGCGAATTACAGAGGTGTCAGCCTTATTGGTACAACGGCTGAACTCTTTGCAACCATTCTGCTTAATCGCTTTGTTGCTGTTCGGGACTTGTGAATACGTTCCAGCCAGTGTGGTTTTCGTCTAGGAGGATGCTATGTTGGCCAGATCTTTACGCTACGCCGAATCCTAGGACACCGCTATAAATTCCAACAACCAATCACAGCGTGCTTCATTGACTTTCGGGCAGCATTCGACTCCATTGACAGACAGTCACTCTGGATCGCACTGCCAAACGACAGAATGCCAAAAAGGTACATCAGATTGATAAGATAAAACCACTTGGCAACATAGGGGCTCATCCGTGCTTACGGCGAAGAGCCTCAAGAGTTCCTAATCGACTCCGGCGTCCGCCAAGGACGCCCTCTATCGCCAGTCCTGTTTGACTACGCTATTGACTGGGTAATGCGTCGCACCCTCAACACCTTTCAAGGAATACAACTTGGCCACAAATCTTGGGTTACAGACCTCGAATTCGCCGACGACATTATCATTCTAGGAAAGGATCCCGAGACTCTGCAGCGGGTTCTTACCCGTATTGTGTGTGAAGCTAAGGCTGTTGGTCTGGAGATAAACACCAAAAAAACGAAATTCTTCACGACTTGGCAGGGCTTAACACACTCTATGCGCGTCAGTGGCAAAAATCTGGAACAGGGACATCACTTCAAGTACCTAGGTTCTACTATCCAGCCAAACGGTCAGGTCAGGGACGAGGTTAAGCTTTGTGTAGACTGCGCAAGGAGAGCGTTCCTACAACTCCGTAAATCATTGTGGTCTCGAAGCGAAATAAGCCTACGCGCGTATACCGCTCTGCCGTCAGCCCAATTCTTACATACGCCTGTGAAACTTGGCCTTTGAGAGCAGACGACACGAAAAGGCTGGAAAGACTCGACCACTGGTGCCTCCGCCACATGGCAGAAATCAAGTGGTATGGTTGCTTCACAAACTTCGCTGTGCGTCAACACTGTGAGAGTACAGAACGACTTTCTCCTTTCCTCCGACGACTTCGCCTACAGTGATTTGGTCATGTCCTACGACGACCCGAAACGGAACTTACGAAGAGGAGCCTACTACCATCACCCTGCTCAGAATGGAGATGTTGCCTTGGTGGCCAACTGGAGACATAACTTTGCACTATTAAGACAGACATGGATGGCCTAGACCTCCATTCAGTCTTTGGAGTACACGACTGGCGCAGCAACTGGATTTTTCGGTGTGCAGACCTTGCCGCAGACCAGAACGCGTGGACAGCTACTAACAAAGACATTCAAGAAGCCGACTTATCCTCTCGCAGGAGATCGTCACATAAAAGTAAAAGTATGGAAGTCTGACGTGATGAGCTGGCCTGTGGAAACCAACTAGAGTGAAGAGTAATTTTAGAAGTCCACGGAAAGTAGCCCAAATCGGCAAATGATCAGTATCCACAGGGCTACCTGACGTACGAAAAACGTTTTATTCAGACGTGATATACCTTCGACTGTGGTACTTGTTCATCCGAAACTTCTGGTACAGAAAGGTTATGAATTTGGAACTTTTAGATTTGTCGTGAGTTAATTAGCTTCAGCTGAAAATTATGACGTAATCTTGTAGAAACACTAAAAGGATGCCAAAACCGGTGTTAGGTTAGACAAAATGTGCAACTAACGTACACGGTAACTGGTGCACATCATCACGTGCCTTTTATGCGAACGATCGATCACAGGAGAGTTAAGTCAGCAGTAAACTGTTTGTACCGCCAAAGGTATACAGTCAATGGCTGTGGGTGTCCATTTACTAAGATAAATCAGGGGATACACGGGGCAGTTTGACACTATGTTCACAAATATCTCAATTCTCACCCAGTTAGAAAGATTGAATTAGAAAAAGTGAAAAAGTCCCCGTGTCGGAAATCAATGGAGGAATAATTATTTATACCGCTTCATAGAAAATAAATACAACGGTGCATTTCGCGAAGTAGACGAATCCAGTGGAAGTCAATAAATGTGGTAAAGTGGTGATAATTTTCCGCGCGCATACACACACACACTCATAAGTACATTCTCAATCAAACTGAAAAAGCCGCAGATGCCTGTCTTTTCGGCATATTTGTCTCCTTTTCATATTATATCCATCAAATGCGCACTTGTGAATGAACGTACCAACCAAATTCGATCGCAGGAGCGTGCATCTTGCTTAAGAAAGTGAAGTGAAATCTTTTACGGCACGGATAACAGAACAATCAAATCCGAGGAAGATGCACTGAACCAGACTGTTCCATTGGATCAATAAATAAATGTAGCTATTCAGTGCTTCATTTTAATCATAGTTCTGGCCTGGGAGCAACGTTTGCGCATCAAAAGCCGCAGAGCTGAAAGCTCTCGATCGATTGGAGTTAGATGACTCATCAGGATTTCCTGTAAATTGGTGAAAATGATTAAAACTGATTAGTCCAGTTTTAGCTGACCCAATACGGAAACAACAAAGTTATGAGCAAGATAGGAGCACGTGAACAGTTGTCTAAGTTACTTCACGGAAAATTGTGCCCTCTTGTGCATCTATGGTGACAAGAGGTTTGACACAATTCAGAAAAGTTACGAACTTTGTCTGGCTCCAAAAGTACCATCGATGTCCTAAATTTTCAACGAAGTCCCATCACATCGATGCCTTCCTTAAGGTGATAAACCTTTCGGATGACGAGGACTTCCAAGCCTAAGAATATTATTGTTGAGTGGTCCTATTATTGGTCACACTACTGATTGCGTCATTAGAATGCCCGCAAATTTATTGATCAGGTATTCAATACCGGCCACTAGCACGCACGCATGCACACACGAACACACATCACTGTAACTTTACCAATGTCACGGACGGTTTGTTCTAACCAATCAGACTTTGGCTCTGAGCTATACGTCGCTGCTGAGCGGCCCTGCTTCATCGTACTTGACTGCATGTACAACTTGCGCTTGCATATCGACGATTCACTTGCTTGCTTGCTCCCTTACTTGCGTGCATATTGATGCGCTTACAAACGGATTTGTTGTGTACTGTGTTCTCCGTTAATCCGGAACACAAAAATTATCAAAGTACTTCCTCAGAAAATGGTATTGATTTCTTTAAATAACGTAGTTTTTCGACTGACTGGTTGTTCAAATCGTGCTCAGTGATGGGAGATGATACGGCCATTATATGTATCATTCAACAATAAACTTTTTGTGCGGCTGTTTTCTGTGAAGAATGTAGCTTGCCGCAGATAATATTTCATGATTCTGCCAGCCGAAAGGAGCGTTATCAAGCAAAGTCGTATCCCAGTGGTGAAAGATTGACACAGATCTGTTTTGTCTGGATCCAAGCCTTCAAAGAAGCAGCAGGGATGTTACTAGATGAGGATTGTTACGGAGAAGAAAATCAACAATGTAAACAAAAGAGTTCAATTCCTCAGAACAAGTAAATCACAAAAAGACATCTAGTGTATCAGTGAAAGCAGCTAAATAGAAAAATGGCAATGGTGATATTATATGGTCAGTCGTTATAGGATAATAACTACAACCTTGATACCCCGGGGTTGAGTTAGCCTGCATTTCACCACGAACCGCGGATTTCTGCTTTGAATCTTTTCTACAGTGGGAGGAGAAATTCTGGTCAGGCTTGGGGACCCTCGTATTACGATCCTGGCTACTGAAGTCGTGAGTAGTGACCATACCTCATTAACTAAGATCTGAATTTATTTGTGATGGGACGATCAGTGATGTCGAAATCTATCCTTAATCATTTCAAGAATGTAACTAAGTACAAACGCGGTTCTGTATCCGTTTCATAATGGAGTTCTTGAAATATTCTTCCGTCGGTGTGCTACTTACTGGCGCAGTAGTCTTCCGATATTACTCCCTATTTAATTTGATGGTGTTGTGTCTAGTCTAAATCGTAATTCAAAAATATTGGGGTGGAACCAGAACTGTTGAACACATTGCTTAGTGATCGTGTGTTAGGTAAAAAACAAAAAAAGTACATGTTGAAAGAGATTCCCGTACACTGGATAAACTGAACTCTTTCAATTACCTCTTCTTTTTTTACACTGAACTTATTCACAGAGCTCTGCTTGGGTAAACGTGATATTTGCCCTTCCAGTATCATTTTTTGCTTTTGAAGATAATCGTATCGCAGTTCTACATTTTTCCATTCTTCTGGTGTGACTGGTTCCGCAGTCAAATTTGCTCGACTTACTATGGCCGACTGAGCTGTTTGTGGTTGCTTTTGTGATAGTTCGCATTCGGTTGGTTTGTCTAGTGACCCCGTAGACTGTATTTTGCTTTCCATCCAGATTTTCGAAACGGAACTTGCCCAGTCAAGGGTTCGTGTATCAGAATCAATGCCAGGACATTGTATTGCATTGGTCATTTTCGTAGGAATCATTACTTTATTGGCCAGTTTAGTCGGAATTTCCGCTAGTTGCATTCGGTCTCGCCCATTGGAATCACACATCAATCCTTTGTCTTTCGCTCCTGAGTGATCTCCACACATGTTTGATGGAACTGTTAGTAATTTCGAAAGGCGTTCGGGCGTCTCTGAAGTGAACCCGATCTGATTTTTTGTCACACCATGTTCATTCATAAACCGTTCGACCAAGATTGGTGTTTGCTTTGTCGACGGTTGATTGCCTTGAATTCTCTGAACCGGCGACCTGGGTATCGTACGCCCCGTGAAAGCTGCCGGCACTTGGACTAAGTCAGGAACGGTTGGCTCCATTGTGGCACCTGAATGTGATACTAGTTGGTTTGATGAATTAGGTGCTTCATATGGCTTGAATGGTGGAGTCTGAAGAGATGGTTGGTATTCCGAAATATTATACTGCTTCAGCGGTTCTGGCTTCGATGGGACTGATTTATTCGTACAAGGCGATGTTTGTCTGACTTCATTTGAGTGAGCATCGGGCAGAACTGAATACGCTGATCGATTTGGTAAGGGAATCTCGCTAGATTGTTGTGCTTCTGAATAAGTGGTTGCATTTTTAAACAGTTCGTTTTCCATCAACCCAAAGCTGTTTGAGGGTGGAGGTGGCGGAAGCGTGTGTGGCCAGTAATAGTGGGGTTGCTCAGCATGGAGCGGTATGTGAGCCATTGGCCACGGTGCGTAAGACCAGTTGGCTGTGTTTGGAGGTAGAGAAGGACCAAACGGTGTAGGTAACGGGATTGGTTGTGCATAAATCCCGCCGGGAGCCGCTGATGCAAATGAGGAAGGAAGACTGGCATATGGAATCGAGTGAGTACCACAATGGCCGGGACACTCGGGATGCATGCAGTACTGAGTGTTATCGGTTACAAACGAATTCAAAGGGTTTTGATGAATGCATTTGACGTTCGAGAGCGGCGCACCTGTTTGGATAGAAGTATAATATATCGAACTTTGATGAAGCGGTCCACCACGTTTTAGACCTAATCAAGTTTTCCTTTGGTAATCAAAAAGGAATTTAGTGTTACCCGGATAATATCATGCTATGACTCATACCCACAACGATCAAGATTGAAAATTAGCTTAAAACTGGGTGAAACGTTCATGCACAGATTTGCATATTTTACGGGTGAAAGTGGTAACGAACCCTTGGAGATTGGTGTTGGTGGCTCATGGGCATGAGGCGCCTTAATGTTCTCAACTTTAGTGTTTATGCATGCAAAAGCAGGAGGGTTCTGCCTTGATCACTGGTGCCCATTGATGATGTCACCCCAACACGTGTACGACTCAAAACGCGAAGCTCAGTACGATTGGGGGCTGATGAAAACCATCATCCCGTGAGCTACGAAGGGCAGTTGTTTCGAAAAACATTGCGATCTGACCATAGGTTGAACACAAATTTTCCACTCCACTACTATTACGTTTATTTAAATTTACAACTATTCAGTTGATGGATCGTCGACATTTTCAGTCATTATGTTTATCTCAAGAGACAAAGGAACAGCTGCCAAAAAAGAGCGAAAACACAGCAGCTTGAAGAACGCAATATTTGCCAAGTAGGAATCTGGACGATTTGCCGGCAAGTCTGATGTTCGGGATACGTGCCAGGAACCAGCCGGTATTTCGTGCTAGTAAACTATCTCAGAAACCAAAGGAATGAACAGTTGTCTTGGAATGAAGTCCAAGGTTGAATAACGGTCAGGAAATATGCACCTTACAGATTCAACCGAGTTATTTATCATTTTATGGTTACAATGAACTAGATAGGACACTCGACATTATTCTACCTTGTTGAAATCCCAGTGATGTGCTTATGTATTATTTTTGCATGCCATGGAAAACACCGATGCTCCAGCATTTCCATATTGAAGTGCCTCGGTCGGCTATTGAAAAAAACCACTTACGAATAACACCCCGTAAGAATTGGTTTGCCATGAAAACTGTAGAAGTAATAACAAGGTCGGTTTGAAAGTATGGTCCACACAGAACGGAAAGATTGCATTCCACGTGATGGCTCTGACGCTCTATTTTGCAAGAGTGTTCCAGAAACGACGGTGTTTCTAGTACGAACACGCAGGAACCATTTATGTCTTTTACTCTGGCATGTTGCAACTGTCTTTCTTTCATTGCTCCAAGGTTCTAGAGGCTGAAGATTTCATTCTGCTTAGCCGAAATATAGTGGAATTGACACTTGCTGACACGTAACTGCTTCGCAATGTGTCATGGTGATGAACCACTCTCCTTCACTCTAATGGCTCGGACCTTCCCATTCAAAGTGAGAACAGATCTTTCATGCAAGTAGTATGTTATTGTACCTGGATGATAGTACAAAATTTCCCCGGTAGCACACGACCGGTTTTGCGGTTGCTGCCGTTCTTCAGATACGTGTACCCGGTTCTCTTGCCCAGTCATCCCCAAGCTTGAGCACCCCGCATTTGGTTTATCACCTCAATATCATCTGAATCGTGAGGAGTGGGCCTGAACGAAGAGTCAACTTTTAGAGTCATATGGTGGTTTTTCAAAGTTATTTCGTCGGTTTACACTGCACGATGAATCGCATCAGGTTAGACTCTAACCTCCTACTACCCGTACTCATTTAGTAATCAAGCTCTGGGGTTGTCTAACGGAATGTCCTCGTTGTACCTAGGTCCCTATAGGGAAGTCGCCCATCTTAGTTATCGCTCGTTGTGCGGGGACTGCTGTGCCAACATTCAAAGCTGGCGTGAAAAAGGTGCTACATCTTGTGGTGTGTAACTTCAATACACCGTTGAGTCAGCTCGGATAGCCTTGTGGTTAAGTTGCTCAACTTACAGTCCTTCATCCGTGGTTCGAGTCACAGTTGGAGCTCGGTGGATGCGCACTGTTGATAAGTCCAAACAAGGATGAAACAGCCGTACAGTGCTTCCATGGTTTTCAATGGTTTCAAAGTTTGCTCTGCATGATGAATCTTATATTATGTAAAGATCTCATCTCCTGCTATCCATACTTAAATTGTTTTTGGTCCACTGTTGGCCTGCCCTCAGTTTCTACTTTTAGGTCCCTTATCGCAATTGATTCTATATCGCTGGTTTTGGTCAACTTGAGCCCAGTGTGGCATACACGTAGCTCGTTTGGTGAGTGTTCGGATAACTGCAGACTATCCGAAATTGGCGCCATCTGTTGCACAGAGGTATTTTCGTTCCAAGGGATGCCTAAAAGTCCATCGTTCGGATAAGCAAGGTCTGTCTTAAACGCTAATGGACGTGCAAAAGGGGATCGAAGAATATCCCTATATGCCGAGTGTCCATTATTCAGGAGTCCCTTATCGAATTGGTTTTATTATATATATATATATCAAACTTCCTACTAGTTGTACTAGCAAAAGTTATCGCCGTTTTCCCATGCAACTTATACAACTTTACTAGGGTATCGCATTTTATGTTTCAGAATGATTTATTCAAAAATTCCTAATGCCCAAGGAATTTCGACAATAACTGTACTTGTAATCGACCATGTAGGTCTGTTGCCAACTAATTTCTATTTAATTATGCGCAGTACTAGAAAAAGCACGATACTAACTACAGCACAATTGCTCGTTATTACTTTAGCCTGAACAGTTTTCTGGAGTGCACTTGAGAAATCGGGCAGACATTTTATTCTGGTAAACAAGGGTTAGTACGATGGGGAGGTTTATATGAGTCAAATTGAAACTGTAAATGTGATTACTCGATGTACCATTGATAACACTGTGTAGTGTAGGAAATCATTTTGAAACGTATCAATGGTGTTTTTTGTGAAATCTAAAAGGCATTCCTCTCTATCATTGACTTAAAATAGATCGTAACACCGTAACTTCAAGTTTTGGATGCTTGCATGAAGTTTTCTGTCAGGTATGAAATAAGCCAGTTCAGTTAGTTTTATTGTGAAAGTTATTATGTTAATAAAACAGCGTTGTTGGTGGATGTAATACGCTAACTGTCCGGTTGCCGCGAATAACTTTTCTCAAGGCTATTTTACAATCAAGTTTCTTCAGCCAATAACGTTGTTCTTCTGTGCTTCGAACTCGTTTGTTACCTCGCAGCATCGTCGAGCCGAGAGCAAATCAAACGCAAGCATAATGAACGAATAAATAGAAAAGTATATTGGAAGAAATCATGATTACGAAGAAAGAACTCGAGGCCAGTCACTCCACTGACCGGGAAACTTCATTGTCACTTAGTTACGTGGGCTGTACATTGTTCTCCGCGCATAATTCACTATAAAGATCACTGAAGACCTCCACCATTCCTTGTACCATGACTTACCTACGTGTCGTTCGCATCTCTTCATTCGTCCCGAATTAAAAAGCATCTCTCCTCCATAAACAGTCATAACAACTGTGCGATGCCTTATTATTCACGCGTTCTGCTTAATAATGGAAAGCCTCCGAGGGTCTTTGCATGAACCTCGGTGACTTCTTCAGTCTTTTCCACACAATTCTAGCCCATTCCAAAGTGGAAGCTTTCGGTTCTCGTCTTTGTTTTCGTAGTGCGAGTTTTCTAACTTACAGAAGTCCTTGGAGCAATACGGTACAACACAATATTTTCAACTATTCGATGGGTAGTTCCCGTAGACCTCGATCCAAAAACCCAACATGCCCTACTCGTCCAAGTCAATTTAGTACGGCCTTGCATAGAAATTTAACCAGGTTCATTGAAGTCTTTCACATTCAGGAGACCAAAGTGAATATATGAGAATAAACCCCCAAACGGGTTAGCTATAAACTCTGTCCAAATGGATGACATGCCACTGGTCTAATACTACATAAGTTGCCATTCGACTCGGATTTTCTATGCAAGGCCATACTAAATTGACCAACATGGCCCGTTTATTCATAATGAACGACTTCATGTCCGTTTACTTTCTACTAACGTCTCACTCGACCTGTGTGGACAGCTACATCCGATCGCTTAGGGGTTAAAAAAGCACCTTCGAATGTTTAATTTGTAAAATCCGGTGTCGTTCACCGATTTCTTAAGCTGATATTGCTGCGCAATTTTTCTCGCGAGAATTCAGAAACTGTCGAAATCTAACTACTGCCACTGTTTCCAGCAGTAATATTAGAAATTCGAAGCTCCAGGGCTGTAACCGTTCCCAAAAGAACACTGTACACGGGATCTTTGACAGACTATCGGATGTCGCTCCGATACCACAGGGGGTTCACGTTGGCAAAAGTCAAACGCGACTTCTGTATTCGCGATGACACTGCATTCGATATCCGACCGTTTGGAGAGATGATCAAGTGGATCAGCCGGCAACTCAACATCATCCCTGGAGAGCGACGAAGCCCAGTGATTCCACGAGGCAAACGTGTGAAATGGGCATCTTAATGACTGCATGACTCCAATAAATGAGGTGATATGTAGTATATTGCTAAAGTTTGAATAATCTAATCTAAATGGAAATACTAGCACGCAGATGTTTCATGGGAAAAAGGTAAAATACTCACTACTGAATTTGAATGCCTTCCTTAAAAACGAATTTACGCAAACACTTTGGAATGCATGAAACTTCAGTTCCATTAAAAATATTTTTGAATGGTTTGGTTTGCAGTCTGCCTGCTTTATTTTCTGTTACCATAGCTAACATCTGTTGCTACGTTGCTCATTTAACGACAATGTGCAAAAAGGTAAGCATGTGGCATATATAATTAATAGTATTTAAAAAATCTGTCTATGTCTGTATCTTACAGTGTGACTTCGCTCGGTGATGGTGAGTGTGGTGGTGTGGTGCATGGGTCTGCTTCTGGAAATAGTTTGGATGTTTGGGACGATGGGAGCGATTTTTTCGGCGACTGGCTGTCCTATGACGACTGTGATGCTCAGAGTGGTGTGCGCTACGGGATCGTGATGAAGAAGTGAAACATTTTACGGAATTTCCTGTCGACTGTCTTGATATACTCTGTCCGTCTCGATGACATCCTCTGAAATACCGGTTTGTTGGCATTGTGTTTGGTGCCACTGATGGGACAAATGTCATTCCAAAAATATTTTGAGGAAAACTGGGATTGCCGTCATTTGAATAATCCATACATTCCGGAGCATATGGCTGGTGATAGCTCGGAGGCATTGCAAAACCTTCCATAATAATAGGCCCGGAATTGTGACTGTAAATCGCGCCATCCTGCGTTGGTGCTGAATTTCGATGAGCGAATGGGTCACTAGGACGGATCATAAATAGTCGTACGGATCCAGGTTGGTATTGGAAAGGACTGAGTCAGAATATTTAGAAGCATTATTATATATACAAGAGTTCAGCTCATTGGCAATAAAACGCGTGTTCCTTATCCACTAAATTTCTAAATACAGTTTGTGAGTTTCTCATGTCGAACATGGATGTAAATGGGATTGACCAGTTACTTATCAAAACATCATGGGATCGTTCAACTACCTCCGAATGCCTCTTACTACTCAGATTTTCTGTGCTGCGCTAGTGATGGGAGTAAGAAGTGATAGTATACGGTATTACTTCTTTTCAGCCCAATCCAGTTTTTGGGAGCGATTGTCGCACTTAATTGCAAGACATTTTTTCGTAACTGAAATCACACGCTTGTTGATAGTTTTCTAAGTTCAGTTGAGTGCTGACAAATAAAAAATCTTGGTTCCTGTTTAGGAAGTAGATTTATCCTTCAGATTGCACATAAAATCGTGATTACAGGTAAACTCGTAGACTGGATCAGTGGTGCCTCGAACTGGTTTGATAAATCAATGTCAGCAATCAGACTATTGTAATACGTGCTTAGACGAAAATAAAGTATACTGCCTTGTGTCTTGCTTCATAAAGGGTGCTCCTTCGGAGAAAGATGGTTAGAATTTCGGAGCCCCTGGTCACTGAACTTGCCGTCAAAATCGCAAACTGCTAACCTCTAGCCGAGGAGATACTATCAGCACGTCACTGATGTTGTTTTGACTGGTGATAATACAACAACGTTAAAGTACCTATCGTAGGGCATTCTGCTAACCAGTCTGTTAAAGCAGATGTTTGAAACAACCTTTCCCGATATAAACATCTAAAAAGTGATTTGTCCGGCGTAACTGATGATATTCGAACTGAGGATTTTAAGACCTACAGTTCGGTTTGACGATCACACGACCGTAACTGACTAGTGTGATTCGTTCCGAATGACTACAAAATACGTTTAGTGGATTTATAAATTGTTACGAAACCCATTATCTGGTGGCGTTAAGTACACGTGCAATGTAACTGAACTGCTGTCTGGTGACTGGTTGACTCGTTGAACAAGAACCCGAAACTCAAAGTCATATAAATCGAGTCGGGCAATCCAAGTATAAGAGACCCTGAATGGATGTCAGTTGTTCAATGGGCACAAACGAACGTACGCCGATTGATACGGGACCAAGTCATCGGTATAATGTGAAAATCGGTTTTCATAGTACAGAAAATAATCAATCAGAGGAGGAACCTGGGACACTTATGCAGCAGATGGACGGGTATCAAGTTCAGACAATGACATAGAGGAGATTGCGCGCACGCCTGAGCATGCGGACGTGGCGTGACATTAGCGTGAAGGCGAAAGGAGACTCGCATAGTACGGAAGAGTGGTTCGATAGGGATTTCGTGTGAAAACAAAGTGCGCAACGAAGCATTGGCATGGACATACAGACAGTATGAATGACACATAGAAAACAACGTCAATACAGAGCAGGTAGTCTGGTTATGTGAAAAAAGCGTGAATTTCGTGGGTCTTTAGACCGGAAAACCGACCCAGCATAAAAGTGGGCACAACGGCAAATGGTAGATGAATAAGGCTGGACAACAGTAAATCCATCATATAAAGAGACGGACTAGGTGGAGGTCGACGTATGATCGGAAAGGGGAAGAATGAATATTCGGAAGTGAGACCCGAAGGCCCGCGATGGAACTTCATAAACGTCACATGCAGTAAAAGTGGTTCCCTGCAACTATAGACTGTCGTCTTTAATGCCAGTGTTTTAGTAACGAACGCAACTCGGAGTACGACTGTCCATTCTTGGCTACGGGCAAGTTATGACCCCGCAAAAAGCTTAACAGATATTTTCTTTGAGGTAGAACCCGAATGGCCATAAACACAGGCAAATGTTCGGTTTGAAAACAACAAAAGGTTCATAAAGAAATATCCATTCCCACTCAGTTGCAATTAAATAAGTTAGTTTCCGTTGATTTTCATAAGAAATCTCACGAAAGTTCCCCCCCCCCCCCACACACATACTGAATGAAGTTGATGCGACTCTGATAAAACATTGCGAAGCGGAATATTCTAATACTTAGCTTTCTCGACGTGAAAGTGGGAGTTCAATTTTCACTTCCATCGCTAATCTGATAAGTAAATGAGTTTTGAATAAGTGACAAGATATGATAAATTTGTGTTCAGCATACAGCATTCACGTGATCTGTTCTCTAAGTTTCATTCTTGTGCTTTCACAGTGTTTGTAATTTTTGACAAGATGCGTTCTTCGTATTCAACATAGCTGACCTATCAGATACATTATTAAAACTTCGTAGCCTGATATGAACCTCTTCCAAATATTTTGTGAACGGCGACCTTCGGACCGCGGGTGCGATTCGAACTGGACGTGGGATTTCCAGTAGGAAAACATTTCAATTACACGTCCTGAACAAAACTTGAGGCCATAGGCGCTCTCAAAACTCTGCCAGTACAAATACCTGGATGCACCTTGGGCACGTGCTTCCTGTTGTCCTGGTAACTGCGGTGTTGGTAGTCAAGGGAACCCACCGACAAAACAACAGTCCGGATGCCTACTTCCGTCCGAAGCAAGCGGAACTGAACGGCTGTTAGTCGTTCTCTGTTTATGGTTAAACAGTAGGGCGTTGACAAAGAGTAGATAGCTCCTTTGTAAAAATACACTACTGCTAGTCTAAACCGCTTCACTAATCTCTCAATGAAATGTCACTGTAACGGTATGCGAATTGAAAAACTTACTTGGAACTTTGCAACACTTCCGGATATTGCATCATACCAATGTGCAATTTAGATTCATTCGGCATAAACTCGTACCGGTTGGGCACTGGATGCAAATATGGATCCTCTTGTACCTTTTTGGTGCAGCCGTCTTGTTCGTTGTGTTGTTCTTCAGATGGTTGTGAGATCGTCGTTGTGGACTCAGTACTTTTTGAATCCACCCATTCACATCCTCTTGATTTACGGTTTCTTAGATGCGTTTTGCTTTTGGTGTCTGACTTTGACAACCCCTGTGCATGGCGCCCCAAGAACAGCATATCAATTGTTCTGTTGGTACGTTTGAGCTACAGGCCATTTTAAATAAAAATAAGGTTTGTCTTGTAATAGGAATTCACATTTGAAACGAAGAAATTGCCAGTAACCTCATGCAGTTCGGTCAGAACTGAGTTAGAAAAAGGCTTTGTTGGAATGAAAGAGCAAGCTTTGAGGAAACATACCGCCAGACTTGCGTTTCTATAACTTGAAACCTCTGGCTTTATCTAACACCATCAGACTATCGGACTATCAGATTACGCCATTAACGAATGTAAAATTTCCGAACTTTTGGCACCCTTTTCACGTCACTAGCTAATGTGGAAACTCGTGGTACCTTATTGTCAGTGGACCCTGAGTAGTTCAAATAGTCAGGAGTTGAAACCTAATATTCTCAGTAAATGGTTCGTCATGCAGCATGACCGCTCAGCATACCACTGGAATCTATGTAAGCACTGTGAAACTGCTTCTTCTATGCTGGTTGTGCACTGCTGATGCCTCATACCACGGACGAAATATACAATCTGACCAGAAGCCGGGGATGCTTCATTTCGGTTGAATTCCAGTTTTTACTACTAAAACAGCTGTCAGTAACCAAAGTTCGTGCAACCACTGGGAGTTATGGGAGAAATTCAGTGGAGAGATCAATGGCAATACATATCACTAATATTGACTGTCACGAATATTTCACAAATGAACAAAAAAGTGTGCTGGGGTGCCCACCGTCTCAGCAAGCAGCCAAAATCCGGTTAACCACCATTATATAGAGAGAAGATTCCTTAGTAGTGTGCCATTGATTTGGGGTCAGTGACTGTATTGTTAAATCATTTTAACCTCCACGAATGTGATCTATATCATCCAGATGAACAGACAGATGTACAGAGATATCCAGACCGTCATAATGACTTATGGGGTTTATCTTTTTTTTCTGTCATTACAATCCAATTGTTTACGAATAGCGTTGAAAACTGGATAAACAGGCAGCTTTTTGCCTCATTCGCAATTAAATGAGTCACCTTTTTGTGGGGTGGTGTGGTAAAGATTGAATTTTTTGTTTTCGCCTACCAATTCACGCTCTGATTTCATTCTCCATACCGTACGACATAACACGACTTTCTAACGAAACATTTCATAATGTGTGCATGAATAATGTGGAATGAGAGTAATTTATTGGTTGTCACCTCGTTTTGTATTTCTCCGGAAATTCAACCAGCATTGCAGAGTTTTGTCGACATAGCCCGATTTCCGTTCAACGGGACTATACTTGCAATCTACTAAACAAATTTACTAAATTTTCTAGATTGATATTTCTTGATTATTCTTATGCTTTCTTCCGCATTCCTCGATCACTTTCACTTCAGAAGCTTCGCTCCTTTGATTTTTCACCTAGTTTTTTTTGACATAGATCACCGATTATTTTCCGGGACGTATTCAGCGCACTAAATCTACGAGCAAGTCAACTAAACTCCTAGTAAATAACTCTGGCGTTCTTCAAGATGCTGCATATCCGCACTTTTTCAACTCTTGTCAGCGACTTCCCTTCTTACTCCTTTGATCCAAATGAAGAGGACTTTATTCATGTATTTGTTAGTCTTCAAGACACTATTTTTTCTTCTGAATGGAGTGATCCGTCCTGAATAATCCCTCTACTCTTCAAACCTTTCAGTTAGCCAGAGTTGAATCTGTTAATTACCTCGGAGTGACATTAAACACTGATCTCACTGGTCATCTAGTCCTACCACTTGCGTGCTCCAACTGCAACGTCTTTGCTTTCAGATTTGAAAGCTCAGTCGATTACCGGTTAAGCCCCCGATGCGCTTTGTCAGTCTCACACCCTTTTTACCCGGTGATCGTTCCAGAATTGAAGAAGGATTTTAAAGTGATGTGTCGAGGTGTTCTTTCAGCTTGTTGTGTCTCTTCCATCCCGTGTCTTTTCAGTTAACAAAGTATGCGATTAACAAATGAATGCTTGTGGAAATTATCAATGATCCCAGCCACCCTCCCTATGAGGAGCTCTCAAAATACTGCTCTGGCTCCAGAACTCGCTGTCCGTACCGTATTATTCTCACTACAGCAAACTTGTCGTGAAAATTCTCCGGGGAAGTGACTCGGTTGATTATTAGTGCCACCTCCAAGCCGAGTACAAATCTCCTCTATATTGTACTGCTTTTCAACATACGGTACCCTCGTTTTATCTCCTTGTATCGTAGTCAGTGAGCCCTTTTATAGTTGAAATATAAGCTAGATACCTGCGCATGTCTGACAACACTACATTATGCGGACCATTTGGACAACCGACTTCGTCAATTTGTGAAATCGAACCACTTCTCCCGCGTACCTTTTGTAATTAAGTAATTTGTTACCGAACGGCCAAAATGTCAGCTAACTGTAATTTTTCCACGGTCATGGAGCATCGTTTCTTCAATACACTCTGAATCTCATCCGCTCCTGGCACACTGATTCGCGACCTTTGTCGACCAAAAAGATTGCAGCCGTTTTCACGTGTCAAAGAGCTAGTCAGTTACAGGTGTTGTTGCTAGCACCCAACAGATGGTACAACTGTACATCCCACATATTTACGAACTTCCCAGGTAATTGGTACAACAGAAACCGACAATTTTTAAAAGCAGTCCCAAGTATGTGCGAATGTAACCGACACAAACTTCCATTTTTTCACCGTCTCGTAAATGGCTGGGTTGCACATTGTGGGAGCTAGAAACACAGATTCTATTTGCGCTTTTTCCGGTAATTACTGTTTTCATTCCGCTGCATTAAGAGAACCGGCACATTGTCCTCTAGTCATCACCCGAAAACCACTAATTGTATGTGCTATAATTCCATTCCAATATTAGCGTCACCCCTTTTTCTTACTCAAATCCTTTCTTCATCGAGCACCGGTCACTCGATGAACCCGCCCAGAATATCTTCCCCTGGCTTGTGTCGTAGTCAGCGCACACAAGTACACACTCATCCACGCATCGACACACAATCCCACGCCACTGCTTATCCCGCACTGAGGACTTCAGCAAGCTAGCAAACTCACTTTTCAGCCAAACGGAAGGGGAATGATCATTGTCACTTTGAATTGAGCGTAAAACATGAATACTGCAGAAATAAATCGGTTCTGCCGCCAAGGTTCATGCGATTTTCATCTGTGACCTTCATCTTGTTGACCAGAACACCTGCTGACCAAGGCGATGTAGAGTTGCGATAGATATTTATGCGGAAGGGGATAAGCCTAAATGCGGAACGCGTTGAGGGATGCGTAAGACACGCAGGTAAGTCGTGGTACAGTGGGTGAGTGGAGTCCGCGAGAGTTTTCTTGGCGAATATTTCACAAACTATAGTGCGCAGGTCGAGAACTTCGGAGACAAGAAAGCCCATGGGAATCAAAGAAGCACGGCTGATAATGACCAGGCCACAGTTTAGTGTGATAAAATCTTTCGTGAGTAGACCAGAAAAGATTATGGGAGAGCGATGTGGTAGTGTAACGGGGAAACGATGGGGCAAGGGAACGACGTGAATATCTGGGCGAACGGACGAACCAACCGAGGGTTAGAGACAAAAGAACAGACGGTGAATATGCCGGAGGCTTCCCGAAGCAGACGAAAGGAGGCATACGGACTAACAGAGGGGAAGCAGCGGGATCTCTGGCAACCAGCAAGATAGCCCAGGTGAGGGGCTGCAGATCAATCAGTCAGCTGAGACAATCGGACCAACGGAATAGAAATGATGCCCAAGAGAAGCAAGCTATCGGCCACGGGCAACTGGCCAGAACGTAGCCGAAGCACTCGAGCAGCCGCAAGAGCAATGTTGGTGCCGCGCAATCTGAAAAAGGGCCCATATAAACAATTGCATGTGTTTCATGACTTGACTTGTTTAGCCGTTGGAATACAAGTATCCTGACCCGTCTTGCCGTCTTTGTTACAGTAGGACTGGGAGAACACATTGATGGACAAAAGAAAAAATGATAATTTGTGAACACCAAACTGCCTCAGCCAACGAATTTTAAAACACAGTCTACGTAGTTTTTCAACACAGTCAGGAATATGAGAATACCATTGTGAATTGGTGCTGATTTTAATGTCTTAGTATTTAACTGAGTCAGTTCTGGAAACGGGGAAATTGTTAATAGCTGATTGGTCATTGGGGTAAGAAGAACAAAAAGAGAGAAAGTGCACTCAAAACATTTGAAAGTGTTGAACTGTAATCCAGAATAAGATGAAAAACTCTGAATATTGTATAAGTTCTTGAGGAGGAGTCAAAGTCCGGTTGGTTAAATATAGATTGATAGAGCCCCATGTCAGAAGCGCATTTAAAAAGTTGTGCGGGGGGTACAGTGGTCAAGTCGCTGATATGTGGTGAAAAGATAGGAGAAAGAACGGCGTCCTGAAGAACACCCGAGTTGTTAGTGAAAGGACTCGATAAACTTGTACAAAACCTAGTATGTCGAGTTCTGATGGAAAAGTAGTCTTTCAACCACGAGAGTAAAGAAGTGGGACAGCCAAAAGACTCCAGCTTTTAAGAAGTAGAGAACTGGGAATCAAATCAAAAGTTGAGGAATAGTCAAGGAAAATACAACGAACGAATTTCATGGAACTATTTAAACTCTTTGTAAGGAAATGGCAAGCTGAGGCAACTGCATCCAGAGTGCATCTGTTGGGTTTGTACGCAAAATGACAGGAGTCGTTGAGAACAAACAAGGAACGGAATCGGCTAAGGATAGTGCGCTTGGTCAACTTGAGCGCAAAAGAAGTACTGACGATGAGAAGAAACCGATTTGGCAAAATGCTGGAAGTAGAATTTTCGGGAATAGGTAATACTATCACGGGTTTCCATGGGGCAGGAATAGCTCCATCAGCAACAGATTCACTGATGAGAGAAGTCATAATTCCTGATAGTGGACTTGCTCCAAATTTGAGGGCAGTGAAGGAAAAGTCTACTGGAGCCAGAGCAGAAGCTGATTTCGAGGTTCTAAGTGACCTAAAGACTTCTTCTGAGAGAAAATAGCTGTATATCTGAGGGAATAGAACGATCATAGGATGGTGGGGTATCCGATGGGTGGTGAATGAAAGCGATATTCAAGTTGTCGGCAATTACATCGTAGTTTTTTGATTGGGCCCGTCGTCCACATAGAAGCCGGATTCCGTACCGGAGAAGTTTGCTATTGATGGTACTGCTAAAAATGGTGGGCAAACATCGTTTTTAGCCGTTGTGTTTCTTGTTTAACCAAGATAGAGTGTCGTTCCGCAGAAGCCTGGTCGTGTGTTTTACAGGCATGTTCTTTTTGCCTTCTCAGAGTTTGGCAACGGAGAAGCTATTCTGCCGTCGTTAAAAATATACAGTCTCCATAGGACAAGACAAATTAAATACCGCACTCAGTGTCTTCGTGAATAAGTTTAGCGGGAACAGAGAGCAGTCGAAAGAAGACCGCGACGAGAGAATGGAAAGGGATTTTTGAAGAAAGGTAATGATGGGTGATAAGTTTCCAGGGATGACCTTTATTTGTTTTTTTTCCTGACGGGTGAACAGTGTGCAGAACGTATGTGAATTTGGGGTCTGATGTTAATAATAGCCTGATCACTCGTTGAAACAGGAGCTTTCAGTTTGTAAGTGAAAAAGTTCAGGATGGTTTGTGATATTTCCGTCCATAATAGCACTTCATCTAGTTGGAATAAGATAGATGTGATATAATCCAAAAGAAAGTAGAGGATACGTGGGGTCATGATTAAAATGACCGACAACATTGCATAAACAGTCAGAGTAATATAATCGGAGTGGGTATAAAAGTGGCAAAGACCAGATTGATGTCGCTCTGGGAGCAAAACAGAACTACATACAATTTGATCACCGCAAAAGCATCCAACCCAGAAGGGTGGAATTTCCAAATGCAATTGAAAACTATAGCAGTAGTTAGTTTTTGTCACGGCGAAAAAAGTGCTTTGGATTTTTCGCTTGAGATGGTACTGACCGATACCGAGATTTGCTAATTGAGCTTCACAAATGGTTCATTTTACCGTGGAGTTGTCGCATAAAGCTACCAACGTACTTCATCCGCACTGCTAGTGATATATCAACCACTATGGCTACACCTATTGGTCAATTTTAAAGCGCCTTCCACCGAAAATTGGAGTAAAATCACAAACTAAGTAGTATTCGCTAGGCAGCGTGTTGTCCATTGGCACGGCACTTATCACTGACCTGTTTGCTTTTCAGTCACGTACATTCACATTGGTTTCCTGAATTTGCTAGAATTTAGCGGATCTTATTCCATTGTAGCAACCATTACCAGTTCACTGATGGCGGTGGTTAACTGATTCCTACTTCTCAGCAGCAACCTGACTCGAAAACCAAAACAATCATCAGGATTGAAAAGTAGGGAGGAAACTATAAATAATAACATCCTTTTGACTGTTAAGCTGCGCAAACACAAGCGTCATTTTTCATGTCAAGACAACAATAAACACAAACTGTCAGGCAGAAATGAAATCAGAATGCGTATAAAAGCGCCAAAGAACAGAATGATGTCTCTCTCGGAGCAAAAGGGAGCCATGAGAAGATTACTAATCACAATACCTCGAAAAGGAAAGAATTAGGATGACCTTCAACTACTACGCAGATAAAGTGAAAACAACTCCAGACTTGCCAGATTACACGGAACTGATGTAATTTACCACACCACCACCTGGCCTCTTCTTGTGCTGCCTTCTGTCTTGACAAAAACAATCGAAGTTCTCAAGGAGAACGAGTTCGTCTTCAGTACTTTCATTTGACCAAGCCTCTTGGATACAGGTCACAGAGATTTCCGTGTTAGTCCAAGAGCTCATAACATGGGTTAGAAACTACATTTTTCCAAAAAGAGATCGAATAATAATACCGATCATCTTCCTTGGGGTTGTGCGACTAAAGGCAGTCTGTCAACCGGCGCGTTTGCGTTTCCTAGTCCAACTTGGTCTCGGACAGCTTTTACAAAAGCGAGTTGTGGATGATGAGGAGGACCATATGGTGTATGTTATCTGAGTGAAAGTTTCTCTAAAAGAGCGGATTCTGGGTGACATGCTGATAATGAGAATAATTCCAAAGTGACATTGATCAAATTCACAACAAAATGTAGCGCAACCAATCGTGGCGAAACGGAATAACTTATGTGACATTCATGTAACAAAAGGCATCTCTATGGAACTGAGGCATCACGCGAAGCTAAGCTGTTGGTCGCTCCCCAACAGACAGGTTGTGGGATGGGGTTCGTATAGAGTGTTGGTGGAGCTGGGGCTGTTAAAAGGACCTAATCCAAAGAAATCGCCGTGACTGATTGAAGTACCCCGTGAGTTTTTGAAGCAGATGCAGCGAAATTGTCTGGGTTGAATGAAATCGAAAGTTGAGTCGGTCAGACGGTAGAACGGATTCGCGATAGAGACAAACCAAAGCTTAGTGTAGCAACTATCGAGAGCCGCTGATTTCTTACGTCCCCCACACACCTACAATCAATAACCTCATTACGATCGCTAATTAGGCGAGCCAAATTTCGCTGCTGTTCCTATCATGTGCACACGTGCTCTCGCACAATCATCGTGAGGGGAAATGACCAAATGTTTAGCGTCACGTGAGGCCTCAAGCCCGAGCTAACCTGAGGACTATGGCTACCACGGCTAGGTACCGTTCACACTACCGTGCCGAATTTCGGCCAAGCCCAGTAGAACTACACAAAAAGAGGGGTATTCTGCTGTTAGCCAGCTGAACCCAGCTGACAAGTCACCGTCCGTGGAAGAACTTAGTGCACTACATCGTGAGTGAGCACTGCGAGAAGACAAGCTACGGTTAAACGTGGGCGAACACGGTGGTAAAGTAATGGCTGTTTTGAGTGCATCGCTGTTGCAGGCAGGGCTGTCCGGTGAATGGTGCACGTTGAAAACAGAAAAAGCGTGGAAATTGGGATGTACCTTGCCAATATTACAGGGCTCTTGGGATATCTACCACGGCTAGATGGGGTGATGGTTAGAGAATGGCTTACTTTTCCTTCTAAGGAAGAGGAATGGAAACATACGTCATACCAGGATAAACGTCATTGTTTAACTTTAATTTCAAGTTAAGTCGCTTCAACTTCAAGTGAATCATGAGTGGATCCACGTGAAGCCACCAAGTTTTTCACAGGCAATAATGTGCAAATCACATTGTGCGGGTCACTTCAAAGAGCGATTTGGAAGGTATGGTTACATCAATGCTTCGAAATAGAACTAATATCCTACAGTGATAACATGAAAAATATTCAGACAAAGAAACAGAATAGGTTTGGTAAAACGCATTGAGAAACATAGGATGATATAAATTTAGATTTAACGTAGAATTTTCTGAGCTATCGGATCTGAAAGTTAATACAACACAAATCGCGCACACAACTGGCAAAATCAGAATAATGCCTAGTGTAACCCAGAGTTGCCTAACAGGTTCAAACCTTCGTAAATTAATGATACTCGGAGTATAATTGTCATTCGAGAAATCTGAGAGCGATAGGGTAAGTAAACATTCAGAACGGTAGAAAGTTAAGGGGAAAGATCATGAATAGTTACGGTATCTGTACACATGATTACAACTCCGCAGGGGTCAGTCGGGAGGTCACAAACTTGAGTGTGGGGATTGGGACAAAAGCGCAGCAGATGGGAGAATGCCGGATTTACTGACTAATAACCTGGACGACTTGCCGGCAAATCTCGTCATGCCAATAAACTAGATGAACAGCCGAAGTATTGACGCTTCAGTTGTAAAAGTGGTCTTGGAATGAAGTCAAAGGTTGAAGAATAGTCATGAAATATGTACCTAGCAGATTTAGCAGTTTTCGGGAAACTTTTGTTCAGGATGAACAAAGTAAGATACATTACATTATTCTATGTCATGGAATAGAGGTATGAAACTCCTGGCCAATGAACTTGGCCATGTAGCGCGTGATAAGTTTCCTGGGTGGGATGCAGTAGACCCTCCTTTCGGTGGTTAGACACACTAGAGGATATGGCTGAGTGTTGCAATCGGTGTCGCTCTTGGATCCCCAAATTCTGTATGTCAGCGTCGTATTATTGTTATTGTAGTCCTATTTCTTCTCTGTTCATACTCTTTTTTTCATCGTTTCCGACGGAGGTTCCTACTGAGAGACAACAAAATCAACCACACTCTTGTTTAGTGAATGGCTGTTGGGACTGAAGTGAACTGATATGACGCGTTAGTTGGCAGCCGTGCCCCAATGCAGTTCGCAACGAACTGAGTTAAAGTGGCGACCAAATGCGCAAACACAATAATTCACCACGCATGAATGGGCACCTCAGTACACTTGTTCGTCCATTTGTAAGACGTTCGTAACAGTTCCAATTAGTAATAATTGCTGTCGTTGATCCATCGACCACGAGTAAGCTCCATTGAATTTCCCTATAAATTCAAGGTGATCACCTGAATTTTAGCTGATGACAAATCTTTCCGTAGCAAAACCTAGAATTCAGCCAAATTGAAGCGTTCCTGAAATTTTTGGTCATTTTGTGCAATATTCCCAAGGGTTCTCATGGTGATTTTAGCTTTTGTACAGTGTGATGAATCATTTTATGGAATACTAAAATCTCCTGGTACTAAAACTCCACTTTCTGCTCTCTTGAACAATGAGAGTGTTCTATCCACGAAAATCGGTTGGATAAGTAAAAACACTTATCTGATAAGAGATGTGTTTGCAGTGAAATTAGTCAACCAAACGTATTACCTCTTCAATGAATCACACTCAGCTACTTATTGAAGTCACCAGGGTTGGCTGAGGTTATTCCCTATACTTCAAAAACTAACCGCTCGAATATGTACAAGACTGAAACTACTGTGACACAATGATCGCAATACTTCCATAAGCTATAAAAGAAGTGTAAATAATTAGGGGTCATATTTCATCCAGATATTTTGTACATCCACTAAGACATATGATTATAGTTGATATATTATCACCACCAACATTAAAATGAATACATTTATTGTTATTATTATTGTCTTTACTATGATATTGTTCATCACTTTGCAACAAAAGACAGCAAATGTTACTTTGTAAATCGATGGTGCAAGTGAAGTTTATACGGACTTCCGTACGAATAAGAAACAATAGAGAAATACCACTGTGTTCACCACACAAAATACACAGCCTGCCTGCATCTGCTTCCACGCATTCCCAATCAGTTAGACCGAATATGAGACGACGGCGAGATTATCACTGTTCGCGATCCGTTTTCATATGTTCTCTGGGCGAGAAGCACCTACTATTTCCAGGTCCTGCACGAAGGTTTGCTCGAAAGTCAGAAATATCATGTGACTCTTACTTTATCCGTTAGGGTCTCCAGAATCCTAGTCAGCTGATTGGATATACTTAAAGATACGAGAGTGAAACTAGGACGCTGGCGGTTTCGTTATTATCTAATATTAAACCACATCGACTGCTGACAAAATTCCGTTGCTTCTCCTTCCAGCTTGTTGTTCAGTTGCTGGGGCCACTGCAATAAATGAGTAGTAAAGACTACTTTTAGATAGATAATTTTGATGGAGTGTTATCTCCATAGAGGCACGACATGCAATTTACTTGAATTTATGAACTATGTGCTATATTTTTCCTTGTGACTGAGCTGTTAAATAAAATGCGATTTTGTTAGTGAGCGCAAAACCACCTTACCATTTAGTTAGATTAGTTTATAAGTCAACATGGTCATAGGATAACCCAAAACTGAATAACCGGTATGTTCAAAGGAAATCAGTATCCAACAGTACCTTTTCAGGGAGTGGCTATCCCTCTGAGCAACGTGGAGAGAACCATTCATTCTCTATGTCCTTAAAGTGGTATCACTCTCTCTGGGATGCGTCGAAGCACCGAAGGTGGTCAGACGATCATCACAGGGGGCTTTCAAGCCTTCTGTCTCGGGTACGAACCCTGCTTCCGTCGCCGGTCACTTCCCTCCAACTGGAAGTCTCTAATTGGCCATGACTGCCTTCTTGAAATACTGTGCCATTATTACATAGTGAAAAAGAAGTAAAGAGACAGAAGAATAAAGCAACTTCTCTCAGTAGCACTTACAGTGTTTGAAATGCTCCGGGAATAACCAGAGAGCATTGTGGCGTTGGGAACTTACCTCATCTGTCAGACGTTCGTATTTCTTCAGTAACGCGCGTACGGTCATACGTTTGTACGTTGAATCGTCTTCTTCGTCATCATCAAGTTTGGCGTCATATGTGCTGGTACGTGGTGTTTCGATAAACCTAAAGACACAAGACACAAGCAGCAATACTTTGACTTGATTATAAATGACGCTCAGTTCAGTTTGTGAAAAGAAAGTGCGACTACTACAAATTTCACTGGGTTGTTATTTAACACGTGGAGCACAAGTAATTCATGTAAACTAGCGAGTTCATGGTTGAACATCATTACGAGAAATGGCTGACCACATACATCTTTTATACCTGTTCTGAATAAATTAGAGAGCTGCGTGGATCTGTTTCTGACCGATTCGTTTTTCCACTAACCGAACTGTTTGTCACTCAGACTGTCTTCAGTTCGAACCCACCTGGCTGTTTGAAGGGCTTCTTACGTCCACTGAAATACGTTTTTCTCACAAATGACGTAACCATACTGGTTGTCCAGATTGCTTTCTACTGCATACTAGTGAATCATAATAGATATCAATCTTTGAAGGCTATCTTACGTTCATTTTTGTTATTGCAAAGATATCTTATTCTCTTTTCGTATTAGTAGACTTAGTCAATACTACACCCCAGAATCAGTCACTTCTACCCTTCTTCACCCGTGTGTCCTTTCGATTTTGTTCTTTTCCCTGCTGAAACACTTTCCATTTTTTCTAAGAACCAAACCTGGTGATAACTATTCATGAACCTTTGATTCCCGAGAAGAAATTTATCAATAAATTCATTGATCCACACTTTAACTGCTATAGCTTACGAGGACTGGAAAACACGCCTGTACTTATGCTTGCATGCCTTGGGTCCAATTCGAAGAATTTCAAAATATGGCGATATCAGAAAAGCACTAGAGTTAAATTTACTCCCAACTAACCTGTTAAAAAATTAAAAGTTAACTTCTTTTTCCTGGGTTTACTTTGAAGCCTGAACCAATGCTGAGTTCATAGTCTTGGGTACTAATAGGTGAAGTGGAGAGAAATAAAGCGCTAGTCCTCCTCAGACGGTAATTTTAGGTGGTCCTGTTTCTTTATACGAAAAGTTTTAGACAGACAAACAGGTTGTATAAACATGATCAAAGACGAGCGTATGCATTATACTTCACATAAGAACCAACTTTTGGAAATGAGATACAGTAGAAGGGAACTATACAATACAAGCAAACATAGAGGAAATAAGCAAACTAACTGCAAGAAACTTATCGCGTGCAATGCCTACCAAAAGCTGTTCATTCAGTTCTACAACTAGCAATGAGGTTTCATCCTGGTTTTCTTTTTAATTCCCGTAAACATAACTATTGGAAGAATACTGCGAGGAGCAAATAGTCCGGTGCGCTGAAATCACAAAATCCGAACCCCTTTCGGTGGCATAGTGTGATAATTTCAAATCAACGAAGTTAGCACTTAGATCTTTTGATTCGAAGTCTCGATAAAATTTTGTGCCGGACGAATATTCGTGGCAAGTATGAATTTCATCTGGAGTAGACGAGGAATGCAGTAAATGGTTGTTTTGCCAAGGCTGTGGCTGGGCGTTCCACTTTAGTGAAAAAGCACCTGAGTTTCATTGTCACCGAAGAACTAACCTCTTCCTTACAGATTGCATAGTACTAATTATCCAATGAATGAAGCAACTCACATGTGAATTCCCCTTTGAGAGGGCTCTGCACCGATCGTGACTGACATGCCTAATTACGAACTCACCCTACATTTATAACCATACCAGATGATGAAGAAAGCGAAAATAAGCTTATTCTCTGCATTCATGTCCTTAACATTATTTTTATTTCAGTCAGCTTGGATACATCTCTTGGAAACATTATTTTTCAGCGCTCAGAATGAAGTAAGATAATAATGTGTTATTTCGACGAGGAAAGAGAGAAGGGATAACAACAATAATTTATTTAACAATTGGCAGCTTAGGGTAACCACCAACTTGAACTACCAACAAAAAGAATATATATATATATATATATATATATATATATATATATATATATATATATATATATATACATTGCATGATTCGAAATCAGTTTTTCGAAAACCATTTTTAGATATAGTGTGGAAATCACGTTGTTCAAAAAATTCAACCAATCGGCGCGAAGGAGCGGAAGAGTGTTTGTAAGTTTATAAATTGTTCTTGATTCAGATTGGCTGAAGCAAACGCTTCTTCGACTTTTCAATGGCTAATGGGGAACATCTTTGGATTTATTCCATATCTGAGGATCATGCTAAACAATGACTGAGCTGATGACCAGCTTCAAAATTCCCATGAACTTAGTGAGCAGACACAATTAGACCATGTTTTAAGGGATTTGGTATATATATATACTGATATATACTGATCACGAGTAAAGTCTATATATATATATATATATATATATATATATATTATATATATATATAGGTTTTGCTCGTGATCAGTAAGGCAGAACACATTTGTTACACTAATCATTTGTCAGAACGTGAATGTAGTCAAAGCGCAGCCGCAGTGTAAGTCTCAAACAAGCAAACAAGTGAGCAATTGAATGAGCAGGCGAGTGAAAGAGCTCAGTTGCATGTGCTTACAAGCGGAAACAAATGAGGTCAGTCGATACATGGAAAGATCGGTCAGTCAATGCTGTGCGCGCAGAGGCAAGATTAGATGTTAATGCAAATCAAGCGTACATCCATGCACGACAGGAATATTAATTCTTTGTCCACGTTGTATGTGTGACTTCGACCAGATACAACAATATATGTTATCGATAATGGAAAATCAAATTGTATTTTCCACATCCAAAATTCCAACTTTGTGAGCCGGAATCAAGCAGGCGACCTTCTGCAAATGTTTTACCAGCTGAGCTATCACGATGTACCTTATAGGGTGCAAACGACAGAAGTAAATATCCAGTGTTTCTCAAGCGAGTATGCATGTTATCATCAAATAAACTACATTTACTGAAATGCCTGTCTTGTATTTTGCTTGACTGACGGCCCTTTGGACTTCACCTTTCACGTACAAACCTCGGGTCACTCAATTAACCTTGCATTCGAAAGCACTAGACCTGAACTTCGCTCTTGTTAGAACTCATCAGTGGTGTATACCCTTCGTTGCTTGCAGGGTTTGAACCCGAAATCTTTTACCTGAAGGTGTGTGACCACTGCACCAATCCGCTCCCGTCCGTTCTGATCCGAATTGCCAAGTTAAGTTTGTTCAGACATCGTCCTGTGCAAACATCAAACGCGAAGCAGGCTAAATGGGTACAGTTGTCCAATCCTGTGTAGAAGATCGGACTTGGTGGGAGGCTTTAGTCAGCAGTTACCGGTACAACAGCCGTGTTTCTCTACGAAGCTGTCGGGCACTGCTAGCTGTCATGGAAGACGGTGAAAGGATCCCGGTGAAAGGATCCGGGTTCAAACCCTGGGCGCAGCGGAGGATATGCACTACTGATGAGCTCTAACAAGAGCGAAGTTCGAGTCTGGTGCACCCGAGTGCAGGGTAGGTCATATGACTTTAAGTTTGTGCGTGAAAGGCGGGATCCGAAGGGCAGTCAACCAAGCGAACCATCATCAATCTCACACACCACTCGTAATTAGTTGTGAGATATATACGCGTGTTATAGTTGTGTTCGGCTCAAGCAGTCACGCGCGCAGTCAGGTAGTCTCGCAAGCACACTACGGACAAGGTGTCCATATCTCTCGTATGCATGGATACATGAACGTGCACACGCACACAAGGATGATGCAAGACACTCTCCATTCCGGACTGTGTTGGCCAATCACACATTGTCATATACCATACGGCCTTGAGTGGCCTAGTTCTATTGTACGTTTTGCTTGCTTTTCACTTTCATGTGACTGTCTCAAGTACTTACATACTTGCATGCGTTTCCGGTTGCATGCCTGTACTTATCGTGCACTTGGGCTAACTACACGATCTGTGGTACACGCGTGCTATCTTTCTGCCTACCGAAATTGGGACACAACATTGGAATGCAACAATAGTCTTCCAAAACTAATAGTTTTCAAGAAAGCCTTGACTGTTATCTGCTCCGCTAGTGTAAAATACCGGTATTTTGCATTGAATCGCGGTTGTTACATGTATTATTCAGCTGTTGGTGGAATAATTTGCCTTAACATTGTCTCGCTTACGTGGATGTTCCCTGTTCCGCGCTGGGTGCTGTTTCACGACTGATACGTTTTCCTTCATGAGGAGCACGTTCCAGTTGACTGCAGATACTGGCAGAATAGCTGCAATCGGCAGAACTTGACACATTCTCAGCGTCTGACGTGACTGGAGGCACGACTGAGGTTGACTCAGCTGTTTGAGCCATGGGGCTGCAATGAAGGCATATGAAGTCCTTTGGATTGAAAAAGCTTCAGCTGTGAATGATATGGAAACCTTTGAAAACGGATTTAAGCCATTGTCAGGGTGCATTCATGACGATGAAACAGCTACAACACGGTGGTACAATTTTGACTCCCTCTCGTCATAAAAAAAACACGCATGCATATAGGCACACACGATGAAAAGTGTTTGCGTTGATGCTGTGAAACGAGATCGATGAAATACAATTCGGCGCTGGAGTAAACAGTGAACATGCATTGAAAATGTCTCCTCGAGGCAGTGATAAATTTCGTAAACGCAGCAAAAGCCTATGTTATCGTGAGACCAGTGGTCATTTTGTAGCAAGAAATAACGAGGAAGCTGATATACCTTTTAACTGTCCTCTCCGTTGTATGATTGACGGCGTCAAACACGGAATCTTCCTTCGCTGGAAGTTCGTCCTCGGTGATTTGACATATTCCCGTCGTTTTATCCGACAATCCGCAAGTCTCTGATTCCACCTGTTTAACCTGCGGTAAATGATGAATCCTTTTAATGTGGTTGAAAAATTCCCATCGAGTAAGTTCGATTCTGAGCTCAAACAACCGTATGAAGGAATGGAATCCAGTGCGAAAGTGTAGAGCGTTATGGTACGGCTACATTATTCTCTCTCTTTTATGTAACCAACGGAAATTCAGTTTAATTCTAACAGAGATTGTGTTGACTTTAAATAAGCCGGCCATAATGTTTTGCTCTGTTTCATAGTCTGTGAATTTGTGGGTGCCGATATCCAAGGATTCATTATGGATATAATGGAGAGGCAACACATCGCTTTCATTCTTGTCCTCATCTCACCCGTCTTATCCGTCGAGATCGTCCTATTTCTCAGTTCACCTTTTGTGAATAAGCCCGACACCTCTAATTTACAGAGCAAGCAGTGTGAATATTCATTTGTTTATACTGACCTAGTTCATTTTGGAAATAGAGAAACAAAATTATTTGAATGCCCCTAAATAAGGCCACGTAGCAAGAGGTATGCTAGCAAGCCTTAGGGATTGAAATGATAATTTTCCTAAGGATTGAATTCAAAACCAAATGTAAGGAATAGCGCACTGAAAGTAGGTGATGCACCCGAAAGAGAGCAGAACAAATTACCTGTGTCAAATATTTTTCGAGGACAGGCTTTTTGGTCAGTACATTCATTTCTAACTGTAAACTGTTCTTATTAGAGGTTGTTGATTTTGTTTCGGGAAAACTGTTAATTGTTCTTTAGCTAAACAAGAATAAACTTACCTGTTTGTCTCCAACTTCTCCTTTTTTAATTCTATAGCTTTGATCGGAATATCTGTGAAAAAGTAGAGCATCAAACAGAGTAGGCAAACCGTTTTCTCCCTTTTGTGTTCCTGAAAATGTTTTTGTTGCCTGAGGCTTGTTTACTTCAATATTCACGTCAACCAAACACTCCGGCTGAAAGGGTCGATGAAGGTTCATATGCGTATGGTCACCCGCTTGGTTCTTCTTCAAAGGTTTTCTTTTATACAATTCAGAATCACATATAATCCCGAATTCCCCGTGTGCCTCGGTTTCCGACAAATGTACGTTAGGGCTATGAAGGTTATTCTTTTCCACGGTGATTTTGAAAAACTCGTTCGTGCATGACACGGGTCTTTTGAATGCACTCAATGACACTGAATCGGTTGTGTACACATTTGGGTGTTGTATACTCTTTGGGTGTAATTCACTGAAGACTACATAGATGGGTACCGTTGATGATAAAATCTTATCCGAAGAGCGGGAAGGCCCGCATATTTTTAGTCCTTGCGAACAAAATGCGGTGTTCATTTCGAATACATAACTAAGGTTTACTGAAGCCTCTTCCAATAGGATAACATAATCAAGCACATTTCTTTTTTCTCCCAAGTAGGAATTTTCTTTCGAAGAAGATCCATTGCAAACTAACTCTGGAGCAAACCTTGAACCGCACAAAATGTCTTCCATCCACGAATTTGAAAAAATGTATTCTACTCGACCAATGCCCGTTTGTATTATTGAAGAAGAAATTATTCGGTCACATAATCCTGCATTTTGAAGTTTCCTGAATGGACCTTCCGTGATTGTACCTTGATTTGCCCCAAGAATTCCGTCTTCATTATCACCAGTAAACAAGTTTGGTATCCATGGCAATTTTCTTTGTGCATAAATGCTTCTGTCGTCGTTTTTGTTGACGAAATTGATAGCAGAACAGTACTCAAGGGTACAAGACATTGACCAGAGTTATGAATGGAGGTTACTGAAGTTTTAAACCACCGATCAACAATCCTTGAGAACGTCTTTCAGAAACGTACGCTTTTGTACCGATGTGCCATGATTTTCGATCACTCACTCTAGCTGTTCAAAATTTAAAACGACAGTAAACAGAACCGTTGCAATAAAAACAGTTATTTTTATGTCGGACTGAGAACGTAAAAAACATTGAAAAGCGAAGCTACTTTTTATGAAACTCTAAATAATTTGGGCAAAGTAAAAAAGTCAAGCCAACTAAAACCCCGTGGTTGTGACAAAACAGTTTAAAATTTCATCGTGTCATCGTCAAATGTGACCGAATTGTAATCAACAAAGCAAACTGTAGTCTATTATCTACTGGTGGCTGAGTGGAAATCTTGTATGTAACTTGCGAAAATATGAGAAAACGTGTACTCATTTTCTTCAAACAAAAGGTATACAAACTTCATACCCTTTGCTTGGCTTTCGTCTACGTGATTGCTCGAATCATGCAAGGATTCTGTTCGTAATTTTCAGTGAAGTACATACATAAAAAACAGAATTGGCTTCCAGGTGTTCAACCATGGCCATTTTAATACAACTGTTGCTTTTTTCCAGTCATTCGTCTTTCCCCATTTGCCACTTGTTTTGTTCCGTCCTAGTTTCTCTAATTGGAAGACTCCGCCGATTCTGAATCATCCAGTTTTGTTGCCACAAGACACATTCTATATAGAATTCCAAGTGACCGCGGTCAAAACATTGTACAAAGCCCATTGGTTCAAAATATTTTCACAATCGGGTCTTCTGACTGGCTTCTGTCGTTACAAACCCGATTGGCTGGTTTTGTATCGTTCGGCTAGAACAACCGTTGACGGCTGATTGGTTGACTTCGTCCCGTTTTATCGTGAACTGATTGGGCCATCGAAACGCCTCGCTGATATCAGCTTTGCCATCGATTTTGGAAGGACGATGACGGGCTGTTTGCTATCGGAACTGTCCCGTCTATCGGTGGTTTGTCCATCAGTGCCCTCATACAACTTTTTGGTGATCTTGGCAAATCTAGGATACTTGAAACTATTTTAACAAAATGCTTTAAAAGCTACGTTTATGTTGACAGTCTAAAGATTTAATGGCCAACTGATATTGTGCCTTAGATCCTAGCAGCTTTCGAAAAATAGTGTTTACCTGTTTCTTGTTTCGGAAGTAAGTCATTTTACTCTCGCCCTAATCAGATCAACAACGAGCATAAACGGTAATTTATGAAGGAAATTTTATTCAAGAAGAATCTGCTTCTAAAGTCGGTCAGCTTCTCGAAGTTTAAATATACCTGTCAGAAAACACTTTGAAGCGCTAATAAATGGTCGGAATTTGATGAAGCTTTCTTTAGACCCCAATAAGGATCGAGACCAAGCATGTAGTGCTACCGACATGACGGGCATACACACACGAACAAGTTTGTTCAGCTGGACAATCACCGAATTTGGTAGTGTCAGTTGCACTGCTTGTTACACTGTCCGCACGTTCTTTTATTCCTACTCCAGTCACCGTACACTTTTTGATGTTTTTTCGTTTTGTCTGTCTGGATGGCTTTTGTTTTTGTAGGACACGGAGGTTCAACGGACAAACCGCACAGCATTCGCACCATCGAATTCTACTTTGAGCCACATCCCTTGACGCCTGTAACCAACGACAATCGCGCTAATTTGGAAGCTATTTATCCACTCATTAAGCACCAGGGGATGTGTAACCTTGACTAGTTTTGGTCGTCTTCTGAGCATCTGTAATCACTATCGTGATCCCCTCGAAGGGATCATTTCGGCCATATGCCACAGCGTTTGCCACCAGACGGTCAAATAACTGTATTCTGATGGGAAACGACTCAGCAGAAACAGTGGTCAGCGACTATTAGGTGGTGCAACACAGTTTTTACAAGCGCAGGAGGGATTTCTTTATGTACCAATGCCCTCTACTAACCTGAAGATATATTTATTTGAATAGCCATTCGAATCGGTTCATTGTTGCATTGTGAATTCCATACAGCGTAAAGGGCTATTACTACAGTACCGTTAACATACGGTATTTTATCTCATAGTGTACAGTCGGCATTTAGAAAATTTGTCATTTAATTAAAGAGATTGAACCTTATACTGTTCAGATGTTTGGTAATATTGAGTTCATCGAGGAAAATATTGCGGCCGTTTAAAACGACCTACGGATTGCGGTAGCAGGACACACACCACTGCCTTCTGTTGGTGCATCTTGGGCTAAGTGTCTGGTGCGAGGATATCATCCATAGCTGACAAACTTAAAGAAGAATAAAGTTAAAGTGTTCCGAGCTTTTGTTGTGATATTATTGCTATTAATTTCTCAACTATTTTTGAGTGCTCACTAGTGGATTTTGAAATTGAAGCGTCTATTTTAAGATATAACACTAACAATGGAAAATTTTGGAAAGCTTCCACTGTATGTTCCCTTTAGAACTAATAATGATCCATATCCAGTAAACCCGTCTTTTCCCATTTTCGGAAAGTGAGGAAAGTACTCCAAGGGTAATGCATAAATCCAGTTCATAGGCCGCTGAGCCAATACCCCTGGAAGATAGGCCCAATGGTCTTCAAAGTACGTCACTGAAGACACTGAATAATTTACAAATCTCTTCCACTTTTTTGGGATAAAGTATATCATTTATGCCTTGTTTTGATAAATCATACCGGCGTACATCAGAAAGTAGACTTGGACTTTCACCCTAATCGTTAGTCCTGTCACAGGACGATATCAGTTACCTTATTGCGTGCAACGACGGGTGCCGGTTTTATGGAAATTCCAGCGCGACTAAAGGATCACACTCCACGAGTTGATCCCTTGTTAGATCTGCTGCCAAATTCAAAGACATCAACTGCGAGGAAACGTCTGCAGTTGTTCGAAAAGCTACTTCGTTATTAGCCACGAATTACGGCTTATCCATTCGTAATCACTAGGGCAACTTTCGAGTCGAGAGTTAAATGATCACCATATACGAACAGTTGTCAAGCTCAACACCCAACTCTTTGTCCCAGTGTGGAATTCTAGCAAACAGTGTTAATAATTTCAGGCTTCTGAACGACCACCTGAACAATTAGAGCTTTTACGAACGAGTGGTAAATAAAGGTTCAGACAGATTGTTCATCTTCCAGGCACAATTTTGTAAAAAGTTTTCGTAACCAACTTCGGAGGGTGCATTTGAGATATGTTGTGGCAGCTGATAACTATATTATTCATGGGTCAACTGAACATGAAAGGGGCAGATGAAGAATCTGATCTGACCAAAAAAGTGCATTTACCAGGGCTAGGTGAGAATGATTGTTTGAAACCATTACTCTACAGACATAACCTGTCGCCGAAACTACTTGGGAGAAATAACATAGCTAAAACGAAGAAAAATGCTGGGCTGCTTGCAGAGAAGTAGATCCTCCCCGTTAGAGGGCAAAGGCAAATTTTAAAGTGATGTGGATGTACAGTGTGACGGCAGTGAACTGAGTGCCTGCCACTGTAGATTTATGTTCATTTGGCTAAATCATTCATCAGCCGCATATTTCGTGGCATAATAACAACGGATAAACCGTACGTAATGGATGCCTACGTTATAATTTCAGGTCTTTTTAACTTGCGATTCACCAGAACCATCTTCATCAGGTTGACTGTTCTGAGGGAGAAATTAGTTGTGTGGAGAAACCTTGTTATCATTAGCTTCTTACGAGTACCTTCACTGACGATTTCACTTCATCTGATGATGAAATGTTTGTGTTCCTAAAGCCAAGTTTAGTAGTTGGAGCTGGTTAAAATCCACCAACTCGAACGTCGAAAACTACCAATTTTCAAGGGCATGGAAAAGCTCTTGTTAACTTTGTCAAGTTTTGTCCTCCTAATTATTCCGTACCATTTTATCATTATTTCTATCAGTCAACATATTCCAACGAATCGTCTTGATAAACCCTTGCGAGAGTACTTTAGTTAGCAGGGATAATATACGATTAAGGTTGAATTGTGTAACACTGGCAACCAGAGCCGTTAGTTTTCAGTGTTGACAAAGTAGAAAAAGACATCAGAAATTGACCAACAGCACAACTATTTCAACAGTTGTTGCGTTTGACAAATCCCTGCGGCCTTTCGAGAACCATTTAAAGCACACTGAGAATGCTGTGGCTTATATTTGCTATTACTGGATTAGTGTAAGCTACACTACATTATTTCATCTTAGGATGTTAGTTTATGAACTTCAATAAATGTCCACTTGAGAAAGGAACATTATTTGCAAACGTCCTCAGAAATAACGTGACATTGTCTACGTACTTTCCAGTGCCAAATATCGTTATAAACTATGGTATCTACAAGGATGTAAAAGTATACTTCTCTGATCTAGACCATTCCTAACTGGTATAATCCCAAAACTGGTAGCACATAATAAAATGGTCTTAAAATTTTCACCTGAAGGACCATTTTTGTACTAGATGCTCTCTCCCAAACAGCAGGAGCCTCCTTGAACGTCACCTGAGAGTTGCCTGATTGTCCCCCTAACCGTACCACTTGGTGACCTCCAGTGAAACAAAGGAATAAAGTTTCAAAAGCAGTCAGTGGTGAACCCTGAAAACAAACACAGAGCTAACTCTAATTTTATAGTTCGCGTAACAAATATGAATTTTATTGATATTTACTGATTTCCAGCCATTTTATTTTCTGGTAAACTGCAAAATATCGTCGCCGATAGACTTTCACTTTTTACGCGCATTGCCCAGTAAATTGAAATAAACTGATGCTGATTAACGCTAACACGTTTTAAATAGCGATGAAATACATATTTATTGTTCAACTATGCGAATAAGACACGTCTCACGAGCGTCTTCCGAGCTCATCGCTGACGGTTTCTCGATTGTACCTTTAGGGCCTACCCAAGTAGCACGATTCCCAACGCTGTTGGGGGCTTCTCAAAGTAACGTTGATGTGGCTTACATCAATTATATCTTTCGGAAAAAACGACAAAGTTATCATGGAATTTACTGAAACACTTTAAATTTATAAATTTTGTGCAAATTCCTGGGGAGAAATTACTTCAATAATTGGCCATTTTGTTTTACTGGCTGCTTTTATGACCAGGCGGTGACATATGAATTGGTTGTGTTCTTTGCTAGTAGATGCGTCTCTTGGACGCTGCTGTAGTGTTTGTTTTACTAGGCAGATTAATTATTATTAATTGTAAGTATAAGTTTTCCCAACTATTTATCCTAGACTGTTCAGTGCCAGGAAAAACTTCAGTTGTAATATAACCATCGAAATATTTGTTAATCTGGTTGGTAAATTGAAAGCAATATTTATTCCAAAAGTTTTTATCTTACTAACCCCACTCTTTCAATTAGTCTTTAATCGATTGTTTTCGTGCTTTGTGCATAATCCCCGAGCTAGGAAATAAACGAGCGGTACACCCATCGCTTTCTCAACTGTATTGGGATGGGATTGTGTTTCTCATCAAAACTGAATAAATCCATTGAAACATGCTGAGATTGGATTAGGTGCCCCCAAAGCACGGATTTTTTGTGCTCTAGTAAGAACTATGGATGGGCTAATTGAACAAAACTTTCTAAATAAGTAAATCAGTTTAGTGCTCCGTCGGTACCGTATATCAGCTATAGGTGAATCACAACCATAAGTTCATCGCCATAGCCAAAGTTAAGTTGACCAAGTTCATCATCGTACGAAAATCAGACGCTGTTCAGGGCACTTAAAGGTTCGTAGATGAACCCATTTCTCTCATAGAAAGACATACTAAGGGCAGGTTTATCAAAGCTTGGCATCATGACGACTCAAGGAGAACACGCGAGTGAGTAATTTCTTCACCTTTTGCGATAATTTCCTGCCACTCTGAATGGCATCTTTATGTTAACATTGTTTCCAGTAAACGTCTTCAAATATATATGCGGTCATAACTGCACATCTGCATGTATAAATTTGCAACCGTTTTTCTCATTTTATCTAGACTGACGATTCATCCATTGTCGCAATTCCATATCATATTCTTAGTTCAGATTGGGAGTATTTATCATAGCTTTCATTCCCAGTAGATTGGCACCGCAGCATTACGTTTCATAATTAGGCAATGCAAATTTTTCTGATACCACCGTAATTCCAGTGACATATAACTTGAAAACATTACCTTTTTCGTTTTACAGAGAAGTGACGAACATTATATGAAAACACAGACTGACTGAAACCCAGGATAACACTTATTTGGGAAACAATGTTCTTTCTTTCCATAAAAGAATCATTTCAACTTGTTAAAATGCCGGTCATTTTCACGCATATAGGCCTCTTGGTGATTAATTTCTAAAGGATGGAGAATATAATGTGATTATAATGGGCAATGTACCGAATTACGAGTAAAGTGAGAAAGAAGAAGAACTGTTCTATGCGTTTCCTTAATGCCCTGAGCTCGCCAAATTTTATCCCAAATGGGAGGCGAAAGCGCTTTCCAACGCTTAAAATGGAACGCCTCCAACTTTCCGATGCTACATCTCAATCTTATCCCAAATCTGTCCCGGTTGGGATTACGTCGGGTTTCCCACTTGGGCACTCTGTGAAACGGCTTCTTAAAAAGCCAGGGGACCCATTTCAAATTCACGACTTTCACTGTTAGCTCAGGTATGTTAGGTCCAAAGACAGTCTCCCACACATCCATGGGGTAACTACACTGTGATTTTCAAAAGGCAAATACAGTAGCCCCTTGGGGTACACTCCGAAGGCAGACAGGTGTACCCCGGGTACAGACGCACAGATGCGAGCAATTCTAGGCAATCTGTGCTGACTGAACTGACAAATTGGTGTTTTAATTACAGTTAAGTTATATTCCAGACCGTTTTTAAACTAGCGATGTGATAAAATTTCCTTTTAGCCCATAGTCCTTTTCTTAAGATCGGTTTTCGGTCGATTTTCTTAGCAGACATTGAAATCATACAAAGAAAACTGACGACCACGGTACTTTGCATTTTTATTGAACACTTCATTTCAGTAAATACCTTTAAACACCGCTTTATATGTAAAAAGAACTGAAGTTACAGGTAGTCCTGTTTGATGCATCTTAAAATGGGTAAAAGAAGGATGATTATTGAGATTTTCTCGTTTAGTGGATAAAACGGAGTAAGGGAGAGTGTAATCCGGGGAAAATAACAAAACATTAACTGAGCGTAACATCTCTTTTACACCACCTGTTTAAAACACTGGAAGACTTTTTAGAAATCGCTAAAAGCTGCTCATAAACCGCTCAAAAACCGTTCAACACAATAGCAGAAACTGACGAAAAACCTTCCGAAAACCGATTTGTTTCGGAGCGGTTTCAAAGCGGTTTTGTAACAAGGGTTCATTCAAAACTGTACAATGAAAATGTTGCCTCATCGGACAGTTTTGGGACTAAAAATGCATCCCTGCTTTGGCTGGAAAACCACAGACATAGAAATTAGTTGTTTTCTTTAGATCCGTCTAACGTAATTTTGATCACAATTACCAAATGGTTATATGAGTCTACCCTTCCAACACAAGTGGCGCAAAATTTTTCGGGCTACTTGCCTATTTACAAATGTATTTTCCAGTTACCGAATCTGCAATGTAGTTTGGTTTCTGTGTTACGCAAAACCTTGGGCTGGTGTGTGACTCTTCAGTCGTCTACCAATGGTTACAGAGTGCTTTAGAAACACGTGTGCACTTCGGTGGTCCCATTTTTTGGATCACCAACAACCAGTGATCTCATGATTTGCCCACATTACGCAATGCCACCGCACTTACAGGAGGCAGTGATAGTGGACGATTTTTTATCGAGATGTGAGCACCAAGTTTTACCTTAGTAGTATAATGATAGTCGGCGAAAATATTGAGGAAAGCTGTCGGAATTAATTTTCTCTAGTGTACCAATTCATATAGCTATCTTAGGTTAATTTAGAGAAGCACCTCCGAATGCGGCCCATGAGTTTTAAATGCTGTTAACTAATGCCATAGTGTCCGCTATTCCCGCACATGACTATAGTCACCTGGATAACCATGAAATTCACATTTCATACATCAACTGTGAGTGGATAAAACTTTTTTATAGTCATCTTGCGGTAATTATTGTACTAAAGCTCCCAATGACAATTCATTGTTTTCTCTTAAGAAACCGAAGGCCACTCAGAAAAACCCAACATGTTTGCTTGAATATTTAATGAAAACCTCATTTACGTTGGCTACAAAAATTGACAGTACAGCCATATCTACCGCTAAATGATGCTGTCGTCTTTAACAGTTGAAAACCTATTTATTAATTAATTTGATAAAACTTTTCTTTATCTAGAAAATTTTCCAGGGCGTAATGTAAGCTTCTACTGTTTCTTGTTACGTATGACATCGTAAAACAAAATTATGCTATAGTGTTTAGTTGCAAAAATTCCACTTGGTCGGAATACCTCTGCGACCGATCTGGAAATTTAAGTACCTTATTTAGAGTGGATGGAATATCTGCATATTGTGCGGAATATTATTCCATTTCACCCTGAATGTATTGTTGAACGTGTTGATGGAAAAATACAAAACATCCTTCATCTCGCATGATGAAAGATTGCAAGATACGCGCATGTGTATTTACGTGAATGTGTTTATGAGACGACTTTTGCACGCTAATATAGGCTGCCAAGAACAGATGATAGTTTCCATTTTTTCCATTTGTCAACTATTTTGTTGATGCAATAGCTATGCACCTAAATATTGACATATCTATGAAAGATTGGTGTTCGACAAAAACTTCAGCAGTGCCCGCAATAACCTGCTCCTTATATGGGGATGTATCACCTAGAGAACAACAAAGGCTATTTCATGATCTAATGGTTAATAATGTTACCCAAATTATTAATATGTTCAGAATAAAGACTAAAAATGCCATTTTCATGCACTCAGCCGATTGTAGCTTGTAGAGACTACAAATATCAGGTCATAGATGTAATAAAAATTGTCAAAAAGAATAAAGTTTCACATCTTTAACCATAAAAGTGGTTCATTATTTACTCACATTCTTCTAGTCTACTGTAGTTGACCGTACTTAAGCCGAGCCTCAAATGAGGATATATAAAACATGACTGACAATCGTCCGACAGCGCAGAACTATTTTCACAAGTGCATTAGATATTACAAGAGAATAAACTGACGGCCTTTAGTAGGCAGGAATATGGATGAAGAGGTCTTGCACCATAATTTGAAAATCAATACCTATGTGATATACAGATGATTGGTGAATTTTTGTGGACCAGAAATAGCCTCGAGTTAATCGCTGAGTCTGCCATGCTGATCACACTCAATGGTAGAGACTGCTGTGATGCATGAGAATTCGTGCTAAAGTTAATCAGTTTCCTATCATATCCTCGTCTGTTACGCTTTACGGTTTTGTCACACCGCACACCAACCAAATGCAGCGTTCAAATAAATAGCAAGATGAGCATAACTGTTATGATATTTTATGAAGAACTTTAACCATCTTAACTTTTTCTTTATTGTAATTTTCCAGTTTCCGAAAAACCGGCCTTTCAATTGGCAATATAAAACAACAGATAAAAATACAAGAAATGCTTCGGGACTTTAAAAATAACAACAAGAAACCTCTTTTCACAAAAGAAGAGTCCAAGATGTTAGTTGATATGAAAGGATCTAGAGACATACTTATCGGCTTGTCTAACTAGATAATCCCAGCAACCTTTTTCTTGGTTTTAATGGTGTTATCAGGCACATTAAAAGAGTGCGTCGTTCATGTCAAGCCGTACGTTTATAATTTACATAGTCTTCTAATCGAGTTTCACTAGCGCCTATGAGGCAAACCTCAATACCTGCGGCCCAGTCGCCATCATCAGCATGCAGTAAGTTCGGTCGGTTTAATTCAGTTGGCAGACTTCACGCGCAGTCAAGAACAGCTGGGCTTGAAATCTACCAGCAGCCTCACAAATGGCTGGTAAAACGACACTGAGCTATTTGAAAGGCTGTATTTAAACAGAAATGGACAATAAAATCCATCAGTTTGAACAATGGTTTCACAACAAAAACTCTGGCCCAAAATGCTGATTTGGATCAACATTTGAGTAACATAAATGCTCAGGATCAGCTGCTGGAATAAAATTACGCAATCAGTCAGTGAAGAAAACTACCACAAGTTCGTACGCAACGTGATGGATTCACTGGTCAACCTGCATCCTGTGGACACCGGGAAATAGTTCAGTACTCATGGGAGATATGGGATTTGTTAATCCACATTAAATGGGTTCATCGTTAGTATGATAATTTTTCCAACGAACATGTTATGCTTAGACTGCGGCCACCAACGAATATCGTTCGCTGATGTGAAATAGGATATGACTGTTATGTCCGTTCGAGGCTAGTCGTACGAACCGCTACAAACTCCCGAAGATAAGAATTTCAGCAGGTAAAACAAATTTGCCAGCATTACTCTAATTTTCTCTGGAACTCCGATGAAGCTCCAAGATAACTTTGCCTAATGAAAATGGAGGAATCCTAATACAGCCTACTTGCTCATTAACATGTGTTTTAACTGATTTACATAGTGTTCAAATTCCACCTGAATGCGGAAATGTTGGTCGATTATTCATGGTGGATTCTTGTTAATTAGAAATAGCAACACAGTATTGTACACATACACGGTGTAGTTCTTGACGCAATGTATAGGTACATATAATTACTTTTGTGATATAACAAACATTACTACATGATTACCGAAATAATTCCGCCCAAGATGTGTGCAGACTTATGATCAAGTACAGTGGGAGGCGGAAAGATTTGCCGTAACGGGTTATGTTTATTAGTAGAAATGTTCAAACGCCGTTCGTTTCCGCAGTGCGAATACCAGCGGAACTTAGATTGGTGTGTAAGCAAGGATTAATTAGTCTCGTTTACTGGCTATGCAACTGGCTCATTCTCACGTCGTTCATTGATCACGAGGGTATACACTAAGTCGATACACATCACGGGCGTCGCACAAACTGAGTCGCATTCATTGGTTTTATCACCGAGGTAATTATATGTCTCAAACAAAAGTTGCAAAGCCATCATAAAATTGCAAACATTTTATGTAAATGTGATCAAAAATTGCGTTGAACGTTTGTAAAACGTTTTTTTAAACGGATCAATACCAACCACATCACAATCATCGATGAAAGCCGGTCACAACAGTCGTTTGACTTCACGCCATATGACTTGGGTGACCTGAGGACCGTATCTCATCACTGCTAAAATTTCCCGAGTCCTACAGGTGTGCTGACATTCTTGAGACAATGTTATTCTTCTTTTACCAACTCTCAAGCAATAGGTGGAAATATGCAAGTTTCAGCCGTTTTTCTGCTAATGCTAGCCGTACTATCTTACTGATTTCAATAATGCTGTTTTTAAATATCTCACAAATTTTGCGTACCAAGGGCCGACTTTTGTGGATAAGACTTTTCACAAGTTTATACGCTTGGGTTACTCCATGGTAGTAATGGAAATATATTGAACATATATAGGACTCACGGTAAGGTATGATGAATGTAGTTCCGGATGAGAGTTAACAGGTTTTTGCCATCGTTCTAAAAGGTTTGCACCGATTTTTTTGAGCCTTTGTTCACGTACACAAGGTTTGTTGGTTAGTGCTACCGTATGAGGCTGTGTTTTCGATGTATATTATTTAGCAAAATATGCAAATAATAAATTGCTTTACAAAAAGCAACATGATGTGTTCATTATTGCAAACGTGGACTGACAATGATTTTCACGTTTAAATCCGGTAATAAAAAACGTTTCGGCAGTCTATATGCAAATACATCAGCAGAAAAAGAAGGTGTTTGGTGCTGCACTGTGCCGTATTTGTGGCGTCGTGAGTTTGTGGGAACATCGTTTTGGATGTCGTGATACCATGTGTAAGAAGTTTTTTGGAAAGCCGTAAAGTGTGTTGTACGTTTGTTTTTGAAACCGTCAGACGCTAATGAGGGAACTGTGCAGCCCGGATTTAGTAACAGTCAATGAACCAAGTTCATTTGCAGAACAATCAGAAGTTTACTCGCCTACAGCGACACCGTCCACCGTCTTAATGGATGGTATGGACTCAATGAATACGGATTTCATGCGATAACATGGTTGTCCGTTGTAGAGGTGCATTGGCTTAATGCGACAGGGAGATTTAAAATCGATGGACAATTACATACACCTTGTAATATATTTTGTTATTCCCAGTGGCGTTCCATATTTCCATTCCGTCTATAATGGCTGTCAAATTATTGTGGACTTATCCAGAAAAGCGTTGATCGCACCGTTTTCTGATGCTTTGACTATAAAGTGCCGTTGGATTGTCTGCGCAGCCAAACGTCCGTAGCACAACTGCGTATTATCAGCGGCGTCAAAGGTAAACTGGCCTCTGAAAACATATACCCCAATGTAGACGCCATGCACGTAAATTTACTGTCAAGAGATTCATCTGATGATGATATAAAAAGCCCGTTCATCAGTAATTTGCCAGGGCCAGAGGTCGAGGGGTCATTGGGCGAAAAAAGTGGGGTTTAATTTACACTGCATCACCTCCGCCACAACGATGAACCCCGCTAGTATTTTCGTAGCAGTTATGGTATGAAACAAGAGAATATTGTTCGCGCACACTTGGTTCATGTCCAACAAAAGTTTTTCGCTGTCTTCAATTCAGATAATATGATATCCAAAACGTATGTGTCCACATACATCCCGTTCCCGGTAAAATGAGTTTACCAATAAACGCTGTTTGCAACTATGTATATTTGTTGAACGCTTCATTCTTTCGATCGACTTGCTTATTGCAAATGCACAAAATTATATGTCACTTATTTCTTCTGTCTCTCCATTCACAGGTCAAAAGCGAATTGACGGAATACGGCGATCCTGTACAAAGTATGCACATTTGTACATATTTTGTACTTTTCCTTTTCATTTTGAGATACTTATTTCTATTCCATTTTATGAGTGGCTTCTTTAACACGCCGCATATGTGGCCCTTGTAGCACACCGCCTATTCGAAACATCGGTTTTTGAACTATTTTCGATCAGTTCGTTTAGAAGCCAGTTTACACGGATCAAAAGTGAATCAATATGAGGAAAACCTACAACCGGAATACCGCGCTCTTCTCAATGGGCATTTTACTTCAACATATAGGTTTATTACATCAAAATGCTTTAAAATACAAAGTTATAAATTGTTTTATTGCAAGCCCTTGAAACGAGTAAAATAAGGAGAGTTATCAGGAAAATCATAGTTTAGGAGATAGAAGTGAGCATTGTAAAACGTCATTTGGGAAAAGTGACAGAAATTAACAAAATAGCCCCAAATTAGTCCCGTTTGAAACACCCCAGGGATATTTTTGCGACTATTTTTGAGCACACCGAGAATGCAGTGGCATACGTGCTCTGCTTTGAAATTTAGGTAAGCTCTCCTACATTACTTCATCTTAAGGTACTAGTTATTGATTTCTCTTCAGTTTCCATTGGAGAAAATAACGTGATCTGTGAATACCCTCGAAAATTACTCACCAAGACCCGAGTACTTTCTGGTGCCCAACATCCCTATAAAAAGTCCCTTGATGGACTGTTTTGAGAATAAATGCTCTCCGTTTGTGCTGACCGAGCTGGTATATCATAGCGCTTTTCAACAAAGTAAAACTATTTTCGTGTGTTCTACACCTGTCCAAATTTAATGGTATGACGGAAATTACTTTCAAACTAATTACTAAAAGATAGTCCCCCGTGGGACTATTTTGGGACTAAATTGTGCACCTCTGTGCTGACTGGGCATGCACATATTTCAAGCAGCGGGCATAGGCCTCTCGGAAACTGTTCAAAAACCACTCAGAAACCAATCGAAAATCGTTTGAACACCAATCAGCGTAACAACAAAAAAACCACTTGAAAATCAGCCAAAACCGATCGGTTAGCCGAAATTTCGGAGCGGTTTTGCTACAAGGGAAGGAACACAAAAGAGATTGTTGAAATGATCACATCCTAATATTGGAATAACGGAGTGAATGAAAACGTAATTTGGAGGAATGAGAAGAAACCGACCTGAAACCGCCCACTTGCCGGCTGAAAATCGATCGGTTTATGCAGAAACCGCTCATGAACGGGACACTTATGCTAGCTATAGCTACGTGAATAATGTCCCAAAAAAGACTGATTGCTTTTTTTTATCACGGTCTATGTGGGGTAGTTTCATAACTTATTTGGACCACCATGTTGCTTGGGTGCCCATGATATCCTGAGTATGTGAACCGAGCTTCAGGATCCTGAAGCTCGGTTCAGTAGAACACTCGAGTGTCCTACGGAACAAAACCCGAGTACCTGATATAAATAGCCAAACGATTTTCCGGTCATTTTCGTTTTAAGGAACAAGCAATTTGAAGATAATTCCCTGCTCATAGAATCATGGCAGTCCAAAAACAAATAACAGAGTTCAAGCCGGACAACGCGCTAACAGCTGAATTCTTTGAATCAAGCGCTGAAAGGTCAGTCCAGTTCAGCTCAGTTCACATTGCACGGGACAGGTAATGCCCACGGCCAGTCGAGCGGCCAAAATTCCTTCGATGGTATGCAAATCAGTTATACACCCGCCGCGGCCGAGTATATTTCATCGAATCCCCGCTAAAAATGAGAGGGAAACGGAAAACCTCTTCGCACATCAACTGCGAGAGACATGATGCATCGTGAGCGTTCACAGAGACAGTATGCAGTGAGCGAAAAGCCTATTAAGACATACTTCAGAAGGACCACAGTGCTACCCGTCATCCATCTAGTTGATATACTCAAGGCTCACTACGAGGAAATATCCCGTACCACTTGCGATCTAGGGCACATTTGAAGGTGTGCACGGTCTGAAGATCTATCATTCCACCAGGCAGACCGTTCCAACTGTTCACCACCCTGTTGCTGAAGGAGTGCGATCTAGCCATCAACCTAGATCGGGCTTTTATCAACTTCTTTTCGTGTCCCCTTGTTCTGGGGTCTACGGCCACTTGGAATAGACTATCTGGTCTAAGGCCAGAAAAGCCCTTCATTACCTTGAACGTTTCTATGAGATCCCCTCGACGCCTCCTCCTTTCCAACGAGAAGAGATTCAGGTCACAGAGTCTCTGCTCGTAAGTCTTACCCCTCTGCCCTTCAACCATTAGCGTGGCGAAACTTTGGACTTTCTCTAGGCAGGCGGCGTCCTTTTTGTAGAAGGGTGACCAAGCCTGCACGCTACATTCTAAGTGAGGTCGTACTATAGCCATGTAAATAGGTACGAATACCTCCGGCTGCCGGCAAGATAAAGCTGATCACAGTTTAAAGAGCTCGTAAAGAGCCTTTTGTGCTGCAGCATTGCATTGCTCCGACCATTTGAAGTCACTGTTCATGATGACCCCAAGGTCTTCCACCCTACTGACTGCTTCTATGGTGAACAGCCCTTGGTCATGGGCGAAGGTTTGGCTCTATTTTGCCCTTGACAACAAATGGCTTTTTTGAGCGTTTTGAGGTGTGTCCCATTTGTATGCCCAGTTCAGGACGGTACCTATTTCCCTGCCCAAGTTCACCCTACCCTCAGAATCGACAATGTTCACATCATCCGCAAAAGTAAAGCCAGGCGATTGAAGAGTGGATGCTAGGTCATTATTAAATAACAACAATAGGACCGGGCCTAGGATGGATCCCTGAGGACACCACTGGTGACGTTCACCAAACTGAAGCACCTATCCCCCCCCCTTTGACGTAAAACGTCCTGTGGGAGAGGAAGTCCTCCAGCCACCTAAATACTTGCCCACCTATACCGAAATTCTCCATCTTGCATAGCAAAAGACGATGATAAACGGAGTCGAAGGCCTTGCTAAAGTGGAAGTAGCATATCTCAACTTGCTTACTTTCGTCCAGCCGTCGAGCTACTTCATCTGAGAAGCTCAAGAGATCGGTCAGACAAGATCTATTTTTCAGGAATCCATGCTGAGCTGGACTTAACATGGAGTGCTCCAGTAAGTTCTGGCAGGCGTGGGCACCGATGATCTTCCCAAGGACTTTACATAGGACGCGAGTAAGACTTACCGGCCTGTAGTTCTGCGTAGCCGACTAAGGTCCGCTCTCGTGTATTGTTACGACTGCCGCGACTTTCCTGTCCTGAGGCAACTTACTCTGATCCAACATGGACCTGTACAGCCTGCATAGCGATGGAGCTATGATATCCGCCGGCGGCTTGATGATAGCTGGATGAATGCCATCCGGGCACGCTGACTTGTGGCTGTTTAACTCTTGTAGGTACTTACGCACGCTTTCCTCTGAGAGGTTTAGCTCGTTTAACTGGGGAGCACTATGCACCAGAGCCAGATATACTCGAACCTCACTATCTATCCTATGTACACTACCAAAGTATTCCCCCAGGGCGTCTGCTTTGCCCTGGTCATCAGTGGCAATACCATGGTCTCTAGTGGACAGCGGACCTACGGCATTCTTTGTTGAACCTTTCGACGGCACACAGCTTTGGAACGTTTTCGGCTGTTGCCTTACACACTGGGCCCGTTTGGGCTCAAATTCCCTCTTGGAAGTTCTCAGAAGGCTCACAGTCTCGTTTCTCAGCTTCGTATAGCGGTTCCAGGCTAGCTAACTGCCGGAAGCTTTGTAATGTTTCCGGGAGCTGTTTCTACGGTTGATGGACTTGGCTACTGCAGCCCTCCACCACATGGGTTTGCCCTCCCCACTCTCCCGTTTCAAGGGCGCGAACTCTTCCTGTAGGGCAGTCAGGGATCCCTTTATGGCCTGCCAGCGCTCCTCGAAGGTAACCCCCTCTATCGTGTCCCAGGTCAAACCCATCGCCCTATAACGAAGCCTATCTATGTCCATACTACCAAAATGTCTGACCAGCCTTGAGGGTACCTTGGCCCACCGCATGCATAGGACTATTTTGACACACACGTGGTCAATCTTGCACAGCGGTGCACAATAATGCAGTCCAGCCACATCGTTGGGGAAGTTCGTTATTGCCAGATCCGGCAGGGATGGAAGATATCCAGTCCTATATCTAGTATTTTCCCTAATATGCCGGTGCAACGCATTGGCATGCAGCCATTCTAAGTAGGTTTACTCCTCCGATCCCGGCACGCAGACCTCAGCCGCCCAGCCGAAGTGCGGAAGATTGAAGTCACCCACTATGAGGGTCTTTTGTAAATCCCTAACTAGTTCGGTCAAAGTCCGCAAAAAATAAACATTGTAAAAGAGTACAGAAAACCCCTTTCCATGCATTAGCATCCATATTACAAACGACATTTATCATTCGTATGAACTATCTTTGCTGGAATCCCGATTGTTTGTTTTATTTCTTTAAATCTTTGTCACAAACCGGATTCCTACCGTTGCCTCGAGCTAGAGTCGCTCAGCTTGAATTTCGTTGTGATTGTATTTGGTAATCTCATCTTCTGTAGCTAACCTTTGCTGTAACCCAGCTGCAGTTGTTGATTTGTTGTCCAATTTGGAGCGGAAGAGCCCAGAAGGAACACTATTGAGGTTTGATTATTGTAAAATTAATTAATTTGTTGTATATAGTACCGTAGCTATTTGGAATCGACTTCGTTTTGAATTGTGTCGAAATTGGTTGTTACGCGTCGCTCGAACGTTCCGGTGGCTGGACTTTACAGTACTCAATATCCTTGGCAATCGCTGAGGCATGAAATTACGCAGCAAATCGGCAAACCGTTCCGAATCAAAGGACAATATCCTGCAGGTGAACCAAAACCCTCTGCCCGTAGGTGTTGGTCAGGTTTCTTGCTCAGGCTCTAGTATATCAGGTTGTTCCAGGGTTAGCTCGGTTTCCCATTGAGCTAGAGCTGATCTGTTGTTAGCTGAGTTGAAGGAGAAGCAGTTTGCAGAACAATTAGAGTTAGATAAGCAACGTAAGCTGCTCCAGGTGAGGAACGAGACGGAAATGACGAAACTGCGTTTGGCACTCGCTGAGGAAGAAGAAGATCTAGTCAACAGAGATGAAGTCAAGGGTGGAGTAATGATCAGTGAACATTTTTCTCGTTACCTAGGTGATTGCCACGTGCAGAACGATGCACCACGAACAACAAGCTTGGTTCCTGTGGCGGAACCTGCAGTGAATTATCGTTTGGACTTACCCAGGGTGGAACTGGAGTCATTTGCGGGCTGCTCGTCAACGTACTGGAGGTTTGTGAAACAGTTCGAATATTACGTCGAAGGTAGAGTTCGAGACGATGGCCAGCGCCTACTTTATTTGATGCATTACTGCAAGGTACAAGCAAGGGATGCGATTGCCGAATGTGTTATGTTGCCTCCGACAATGGCATACAATAGGGTTCGGGAAATCCTAAAGGATCTGTATGGACAAGATCATGTAATGGCTCGTTCACTGATTGACGGCTTACTGCAAGGTCTGAAGCCTCTGGTGGAAGATTCGGATGCCCTGACCAAATTGTCGTTAAAAATGCTGAACTATGAAGTTGCCCTCAGGCAGATGAATTGCATGTCAGACCTCAACTCATTGCAGACTATGGAACGTATCACTCGAGTGCTACCAACGCGTCTCCAGGATTTGTGGGCTAGGACCGTTGATGATATTTTGGGAAGAGGAGACGAACCGAGGTTCCAAGATCTGCAGCACCTAGTGTCTCGTGAGGCACGGATTGCTCGAATTAGGTTTGGCAAACTGGCTGCCAGTAGCAAGGCTCAGGGGCATTCGCGGTCATCCAGTTGGAGGAATTATGCACAAAACCCGCATCCAGAAGCGACACGGTTCATGCCAAATCAGAATAGTACTTTGTTGGTCGCAGCTAATAGGTGTTCGGTATGTAATGGAATACACGCACTTGAGAAATGTCAGCGATTCCTTTCTCGTGATATACCCGGTCGTTGGGCATTGATCAAAGAAATCAATGCTTGTTTTTCGTGTCTCAAGTGTGGACATCTGTCTAGCAACTGTTCTGTTTCCAAACCATGTTTAACATCAGGTTGTCCGAAACGGCACCACCCTCTACTGCATGTTGCACAGAAGCAATGTACCGATCGAGTCACGCAAGATACAACACAAGGGCTGCAGCTGGGTAAGCTGGGTACGGACGAGGCAGGAAAGCCTGGGCAGCGGACCAATAATTGTGCGGCTACTCTTAGGCCAGAATGTCGGGTCAGTTTAGGTGTACTACCAGTGCGAGTAGACGGACCGGAGGGCTCTGTGGAGACCTACGCTGTGCTGGACAGCGGGTCTGATGTGACTCTAATACAAAAGGACATTATGGAGCTGGTGGGCCTGAAGGCAGCCCCGACCTCACTTTCGATTTCGACCGTAAATGGGACTACCACTTGGAATTCGGGAATAACGGAGCTGCGACTGAACTCATTGTCAGAGAATGATTTCGTGAATGTAGAGAGAGCCTTTTGTGTTGATAGGCTACCAATCCAAGCAGTCCAGTACTGCACAAATGCGGACATTTTATCTTGGCCTCAACTACATTGCTTCCAAAGACAGAATCTGGAAGATTCGAGAGTGCGGATCCTGATAGGTGCCGACGTCCCAGAAGCACATTGGGCATTAGAGCAAAGAGGCGGAAAAAGAAAACAACCCTATGCTGTGCGGACGATTTTAGGATGGATTGTTCTCGGTCCGATAAACCAGGAACCACGCTTTGTGAGGACAGTAAACCACATTGAGAGGGGAATCGACCCCTTAGCAGAACAGATCGATCGACTGTACAATGCCGATTTCTGCGATGGGTGTGCATCGGAAGACTCTCCTTCATTAGAAGACAAACAGGCCGTTGATATGGTTTCCAATGCCACAACCTGGTTGGACGGACACTATGCAGTTGCACTTCTGTGGAGGAATCCTGAAGTGTGACTTCCAAATAACTATATTGTGGCCAAAGAGAGATTGAACGGCCTGAGGAAAAGGTTTGCGCGTGACCCTGAATTCTTTGAAAAATACTCTACAATAATAGAGGGTTATGTGCGCAAGGGCCACGCCCAGTTAGTTCCCGATGTACAGCTAAAAATGGGGTTTGAGCCAAAGTGATACCCACCACATCACGCAGTTGCAAACCCTAAAAAGCCTAGCAAGTTGAGGGTGGTGTATGACTGTGCGGCTGCATTCCAGGGACGTTCCTTGAATGATTACTTGCTACAGGGCCCGGATACGACAGCAAGCTTAGTTGGAGTGTTGCTTCGTTTTCGAAAGGAATCTGTCGCATTGACCGCGGATATTGAAGAAATGTTCATGCAGGTTCGAGTGCCGACGAGAGACAAAGGAGCACTGAGGTTCTTCTGGTGGGAAAATGGTCGACTAGGTGGTAATCTTGTTGAATATCAGATGAATGTCCACCCCTTTGGTGCCACTTCCTCCCCATTTTGTGCAAATTTCGCGTTACGTCGCAAGGCAGACCATTGGGGAGGACAGTATGAGGATTACGTCTCCAGGGCCGTGTATAACAACTTCTATGTAGACGACTGTCTTGTTTCTTTGCCCACACCGGAGAATGCAAGAGTTTTTGCTATCCAGATGAGTGAGTTACTATCACGAGGTGGATTCCGGCTTCATAAGTGGGTGTGTATTCGTAAGGAGGTGCTGGATATTTTACCAAAATCTGAGCTAGCCCATCCCACTTTGGAAATAGATGATTGCGCGCCTGTGCCGGAGAGGACGTTGGGGTTAGAATGGAATGCAATAGAAGACACGTTCCAGTTTTCATTCGCAACACGCAAAAAACCTCAAACAAGACGTGGCTTGTTGTCTAAAGTATCATCCGTGTTCGACCCACTAGGGTTGGTTTCACCTTTCATTCTGCCAGGCAAGGTGTTATTGCAATCACTGTGCCGCTTGAAGCTTGGTTGGGACGACCCAATTGGAGAAGAACCCCTACGATGCTGGAATGAGTGGTTAAGAAGTATGGAACAACTATGCGCATTCAAAATTCAGCGTCCTATTATTAGAGGTGACTCACTGAACGAAGGTGTACAGCTGCATGTATTTTGTGACGCTTCTGAAGTTGGCTACGGGGTGGTGGCGTATTCCAGAATGGTTTCAAGGGACGTAGCCCCCTAATGTGCCCTACTGTTATCTAAGTCAAGGGTAGCTCCTCTGAAGACCGTAACGATCCCTCGATTGGAGTTAGCCGCAGCAAGACTGGCCGTTAGAGTTTCTCGGATTCTTATGGAAGAAACTAGAATCAAGTTTGTTAAGATCTACTACTGGACGGACTCTGCTATAGTTTTGCACTACATAAACAACACTAAAACGAGATTCAGTACGTACGTTGCCAACCGTTTGGCTGAAATCCATCAGTGGTCGGAACCCTGGCAGTGGCGTCATGTCAGATCGGAGGCTAACCCTGCAGACTTGGCATCAAGGGGCACAACATCACCTAGTGATATCAGCTGCTGGTTCGAAGGTCCTAAATTCTTGATGAACGATGAAACTTCATGGCCGACCAGTCCTACGGTGTCTGCAGCACCACCAAACGTTGAGTTGAAGCAGCCTTCGAGTACAGTTCTCACAGTGTTGCAGGATGCATGGACGGACGCACTTCTAGCTAGGCACTCCAGTTGGTTTCACTTGCTGAAGTCGGTAGCTGGGTAACCCGTTTTAAAATGTGCGTTGCAGTCATGAGAGGCGGGCGCACGGATCTAGGATTGACAACTGGGCCCTTGAAGTTAAACGACATTGCTAAAGCGGAGGAAAGTGTTATTTTGATTGTACAAGCTAAGGTCTATGGCGAAGAGCTAAAATGGCTACGAGACAGGAACAATAACCTATCTCCGATGAACAGAACCCTAATAAAACTCGATCCAATTTTATTAAATGGAATTATTTGTGTTGGAGGACGACTGAACTACTCCAGTCAGCTTCAGGGTGTGAAACATCCGGTGATACTACCGAAGACTCACCCGATTACAGACTCGATAATCCGATGGTATCACGCGATGGAAGGACACGCAGGACCTTCTCAGTTACTTGCGGAACTTCGCAAAAAATTTTGGATTGTACAGGGGGGAGCTGCTGTCAAGCGAGTACTTGGAGGATGTTGGAAATGCCGGAAGCATTTGGCGGTCGTAGGCAAGCAGATGATGGCTCCTCTACCAGCCATTAGAGTCCAACAAGGTTGGTTTCCGTTCAAATACGTCGGATTAGATTATTCTGGCCCATTTGTGGTTAAACATGGGTGCAGCATGGAGGAACGATATGGATGCATCTTCACCTGCCTACAGATGCGTGCAGTACATATTGAAGTTTCTTATTATCTAAGCACGGATTCATTCATTATGACATTGCTGCGTTTCATGTCGAGGAGAGAAGCACCTTCCGAGATTTTTAGTGATAACGGTACAAACTTTGTTGGGGCTCAAAGGGAATTGAAGAACCTAATGGGAAACTGGTCTAGTGATAAGATTGCTGATAGATTGTTGCAACGAGGCGTGCAGTGGCATTTCAATCCCCCACATGCTAGTCACCGTGGTGGTATATGGGAGATCATGGTGCGCTCGGTTAGAAGAGTACTTCTTTCAATTTGTGACGAGCAGCCGATGACTGACGAAATATTGTTGACATTCCTTACGGAAAGTGAGCGGATAGTAAACGGACGACCGCTAGTGCCTTTGACCTCGGACTGTCGTGATCTGCCAGTACTCACGCCCAATGACCTACTTATCCTGAGGGCGAACCCACGAGATATTCCAACGGATTCGTTGCGCGATAGACTGGTTCGTCAGTGGAGGCAGGCAAACTACCTAACATCTGTGTTTTGGACGAGATGGATCAGGGAATATCTTCCATTATTACAACAGCGGCAGAAGTGGATAACACGAGAACGCAACTTAAGATCGGGTGATGTAGTGCTACTAGTTTCGGAGGCCTTGCCGCGTGGCCGGTGGCCGATAGGAGTCATCGAAAACATCTCAGTTTCGGACGATGGTTTGGTGCAAACGGCCACAGTGCGAACTAATGAAGGATTAGTGCTCCGTGACATTAGAAAGATTTGTCTTATTGAGGGCGAACCGGACACTGGTGGTGTAAGTTCAGAGGCCAACTCTTCTCAGGTGGGAGGCGGGTCTTTGGATCTGCCGAATCGGGAGGGACCACTGAGAGTTGATCCACTTGTCCGACTGGGAGCTGCTCTTGACGGTGATAAGTTTCAGGTACTGGGGAACCGCTGGGCGAGCCGATGCATGAGGCCGACCACACCTAGCGGTGCACGGGAAAAATCCGGGTCGGATTTTGGGGGCCGGTGTAAAGGAGTTCAGGGAACCCCGTTCCACGCATTAGCATCCATATTACAAACGACATTTATCATTCGTATGAACTATCTTTGCTGGAATCCCGATTGTTTGTTTTATTTCTTTAAATCTTTGTCACAAACCGGATTCCTACCGTTGCCTCGAGCTAGAGTCGCTCAGCTTGAATTTCGTTGTGATTGTATTTGGTAATCTCATCTTCTGTAGCTAACCTTTGCTGTAACCTAGCTGCAGTTGTTGATTTGTTGTCCAATTTGGAGCGGAAGAGCCCAGAAGGAACACTATTGAGGTTTGATTATTGTAAAATTAATTAATTTGTTGTATATAGTACCGTAGCTATTTGGAATCGACTTCGTTTTGAATTGTGTCGAAATTGGTTGTTACGCGTCGCTCGAACGTTCCGGTGGTTGGATTTTACAAACATCCTCCTCGTGGTTTGTGCTTGGTGCCCTGTAGGCGCAGACAGCTGCAACCTTCCTGCCTGGAAGGATGGTCGAAACTGCTCGTAATTGGACATTGTGAGACTCAAGGTGGTTTGTACCCGACCTAATGAAGGCGGCTACTCCTCCTCCAGGGCGATCGTGTTTTCTGTCCTGTCTATAGACTGCAAAACCGTTACTTATAAGGCCAGGCACATGGTGTCCTTCAGAGAGCCATGTTTCCGCAACGGCAACCATTGAAGCTTTGTGCGCACCAGAGATCCTGGTGTGTTCCGTCCATCTGTTTCTTATACTACGATCGTTAGTACATAACTCCATCGCGTTTGCTCCGCCATTTAGTTTTTTCTTAAGATTCACTCCTGTCTGTTTTTCAGGTTCAGAGCCTGTGAAGATGACACGTTTTTTGCTTCAGTTGTCCCCATTGGTGTGCATGACGCCGGCTGATGACCCAGAACTTCCGACGACTCCCAATCCACCTCTATGGGAGTTGCCATAGCATCCAGATTTGGAAGGGTCGCAGTGTCATCCACCGTTGGACAGTATTGCCAATTTTCATCTTTCAGCTCATCGCAACCTTGAAGTCTTAAAGTAGTGTACGGGTACGAGGCGGAAGCCCGAATGTTCCCAGATCTTGTGATTATCGTTTTATCTTGATGTTACCGGTGAGGTCAGAGGTAGTTAGCCAGATACTAGGGCAACGGGAAAGAGAGAGTATTGAAAATACAAACCTTGACAATATCTTGCACCTGGTATTGTTGGTGAGCTGGATGGTGAATTGTTGGACAAAGTGAAGGGGCTCCTGATACTGGCCATGACAGTATTTTACTTCTTGTATTTCTGGTGAGCTGGGGTATAAGTAACTGCAGAACGGAACAGGGCATTCCTTTTAGCCTGCGTCGCAAACGATTCCGTCTCGGAAAACCAGCCAAGCGTTGGACGGCGGGATTTTTGACCCACACGCGGCGCACGGCTTGGCATATTCAATTCCTTCCGTTTCAGTGTGCACAGGACATTGTATGGTTAAAACCATTCGTGAGTCCAGATAGCCGTGTCGTCGGGGCGTTAACGTAGCTCCCAACTCTGCGTGCTCAAGAGGGTGGCAGGGATTTTTGAGCGCCTGTTAAACCAAGATTTTCTCCTGCATTTCTAGACAAAAAGATTTTGTATTGGAAATCTAGCTCCAACTGCGCACACGGCCTGAAGGTCACCCGCGCGCCTCGACGGCTCGAGAAGTTCACTTTAGTTCCGTTCAGTCCGGTTAGCACGGGGCCGATAGTGGTCGAAGTCAGTTCAGCTCACAGACTCCTTTCAGCTGCATGCTCTGAATTCGGCAATCGCCACAGTTACCGTTCGAAGTTATTCCCGTCTATTTGGTTTGGTGGAATATTCCGCCGATCCAGTTTCATAGTGAAAGAAAGAAGAAGGGAAGCGCTATGTGCAATTTCTCTCGTAAACTGCAAGTCTCGCTTTGGTCTGCAGGATACTCGGCACACTTTCAATCCTAGAGTTCCTCTTCAGCTGTAAACATCTGTCTCCGGGAGTATCTGCCGTCGATTGGAGGAATTTATATCTTTCAAACTTACCAGCTGTTCGGCCGGCGCTTTTCATAATCCAACTACCCCATTGCAGAATATGTCACCCCTCACATTTAGCTTTGAGCGCACCTCCAATGGTTTTATGCCTTTTTTATCTTGTCCGTTCTTCGAGAGCCATCAAAATTATATCTACGGCTTTTATTCTCTTCAAACCCTCACTAATTTCAAAGGCTTCAATGAGGTCCCCTCATAGCCTCCTCTTTTCCAGAAAAAATGGTTCCATATCTCTCGGTCCCCGGCTGTATATCTTTCCTTGCTGACCCTCCACCACCCTAGTTACCAACCACTGGACCTCTACGACACAAACGGCATCTATTTTGGGGAGAAGTTCCCAAGCCTGTTTACAGTATTCGAAGTGAGGCCTCACTATCGCTTTGTACAGGGGTGAGAACACATTTACTTGTTTTGCAGGAAATTGTTGAGTTAAGTCTGGGGAGCTCCTTACGGGCTCCATGGGCAGCCAGCTCTTTCTGCTCCACTCATTTGAGGCCTGCACTCATATCAAAACCCTAGTCTTTCCTCTGCTGCACTGCGTCAATCGTGAACGCTTCATTTTTGCCTTTACGGCAAGCCATACTGATGCTGTGGTTAGTAGATGACTTTTATCTTCGTTTAACGGTATATCCCATGTGTTTGGGCGCCTTGAGCACCTACTCGATATCGCTAACTGTTAACTCCCACCGACCTGATCTGACAACCTTGGTATCATCTGCAAACATAAAACACGGGAGCTTCAGTGCTTTGGTCAAATCATTTATATAGAGGGGGAATAGAAGTGGTCCTAGAACTGACCCCTGAGGGACACCACTTATCGCACACACTGCCCCAGAGTTCGTAACCCTCAACCTAACAGAGAGCGTCCTACTAATCAGGAAGTCAGCTGTCAATCCATGTAGCTGTCCACCTATCCCATAGGTCTTAGATTTACCCATCAGTAGGCGGTGATTTACAGGACCGAAGGTCTTGCTGAAGTCCAGATAACAAGCCCCACTATTTCTCTTTCATCCATTTGTGTCTTGACTTCGTCCAAGAACCCGAGAAGATTCGAGGGACATGATCTTCTCTTTGCAAACCCATGTTGGGCTTCACCTAGCATCTTGTGTTCTGTCTGATGCGCACGGAAATATTACGCTAGCTGTTTCTCTAAGCATTTGCAGAGGGTGTATGTGAGGCTTGCCAGTACTTCTGCTAATGTGAGCTTGCTCCAACTTTGTGGATAGCCACTATTGCCACTCCCTTCCAGTCGATTGGCAGTATACTTTGCATAACAGTGGCAAGAAACACCCAACAGATATGCCCATTTATTTCAGCAGTCAGTGGTTTCATGATGATTGGGCGTAAACCATTTTGCCTCGCTGACTTGTTTATGTTGAACCTATCTAGTATCTTTCTAGTCGCCATTACCACGGTGGACATAAGTGGCATGTCAGGCGCTCCCGACAGGTCTTCCGGTGTCCTCTGATCCTCGCCATCTCTCCGGGTCAGACTTTTGAAGTGTTTACTGGGGGCCTCCTCTCTGTTGTGATCTTTTCAGACTTGTCCTTCATTGTGCGATATTATTTTTCCGACCCTTTTTCTGAAGGCACCTCTCTTTTGATCATATCTAAAATATCCCTTGGGTTTTCGTTGAGCCACTCTCGTCAATGCCAGCTTGAAAGTTCTCTACGAACTTCGTCATGTCTGCGTAGTCATTGATTGGCTATCACACGTGATATGGTCAGACAGATCTTTGTAGTCCCTTGAGTGGATTGGCATCAGCCAACCAGAATCACCGCTGAAACGCCCGACAAAAGCTTTATGTGATTAGTCATCCTCGATTGTACCATTCATCTCTGACTTAACATATTAATAGAAACCCTTTCGGCAAAGCCTCTGAAGTGCTATTTCACAGGGTCATTCTTTTCCCGCTACTTTCTTTTGCGTAGATCTGGGTAGGGGCATTTTCAGTATGTTCCATCAGCTCGCTTCAGATTACTACAACTTGCGCCTCATCACAGAGCTGCCCAGTATAGAACGAGTGAACCGGCTTGCGGATGCGCTTTAAGTTGCAGACTGGGCTGAACTTTTCGGATAATAGTGCAGCATAGTAAAAGGATGTGAAGAATGAGGATCACTCTGCCCTCGTCTTGACAACTGGTGGCCGCTGCCTGTATTCGTTGATAAAAAGTCTTGCATACCTGAAACCCTCCGCTGCAAATCCGTTCGACAAATTGAAGGCTATGCTCCTGTGTTACGCAGTGCCAGTCAAACTTTAGCTACCGAACGAGCCAGGTTCCTTTCTCGGATTAGTGGCCCAAACATGAAGTTCCGTGAATTCACCCTAACACTTCAGGCACGGGCTGCAAAGTGTAATTTCGGTGGCCGGTAGGAGACCCAGTTGTGGGACCGCCTCGTTGCTTGTATAAATCATTTTGAGTCGCAAGAAAAGCTATGGCTGAAGCCCGACCTTTCTTCCTCCTAGGCCCGGCCAACAGGCGAGCAGTCTGATGACGTGGCAGATGCCAGGGTGGCACATGATCTAGTGCACTACCAGCACACTCGTCCCAGTAAGCCAGCCTGTTCGGGACAATCCCCAACCAAAGCGACCATCAAAATTATCCCCGAAAACAATCCAGGGCAACCGAATCGCTGCTTCTCGTGCGGCAAGTTCCGCCTACACTTCACCTACCGACCTCGTGATGCGCTTTGCCGTTCCTGAAGAAGGCTTGGTCATATTCGCCAGATTTACCATCCATCCAAGTGTAGTGCGACAAACTCACCCCCCCGACGATCCGAAAATTGATGACGGTCCTGTGTATACATTGAAGGTTTCGAGTGAACCCAACCGATACCTGTGAAGATCAGCCCGATTTCGATGCTGCTGGAGGGGCCATATCATTATGGATACCGAGACCTCCGAGTCTACCGTTTTGAAATCGGTGTTTGGCTTGATTCGGCTCTGTGTACTCATACAACGCTCTGTCTTGCGCATTCACGGTGTTACTGGTCATCGACTTTCACTGTTGAGTGATACCACACTAATGGTTCTGTTGGAGAGCGCCTTTATCTCGGTGCAACTTCTGACTTTCACAAAGTCCGCCTGTTCTGGGTTTGGAGGCCTTTCGCGCTCTGGAGCATTCGGTAGCCCTACAAACCACTTCCCGTGATCCGGTGAGTCAGATTGTCCTCCAACAGTTGATCGCAGAATGTTCCCATGACAAATGTGGCATGGCGGTTGGCTGGGCGAAGTTGAAAGTGGATGCCAATTCCGAGATACCAAAGCTCTGAGGGTTGCCTTTCTGCTGGTTAAGGTGTTCGGAGGGTGCCTGCCACAATGGGACAGGACTGCGTCATTGGAAGTATGGCTTCATCCACTTGGGTGACTCGGATTGTGGTGGCCCTGACGGATAGACACCCCAGGTTTGTACTGATTACCGATTGACCCTGAATCTCCTTTTATGGAGACCTGCGGCGACCACGGTGGAACCTAAGAACTTAATAATAATAATATTGGTATATTTCTCGGCCATGGTCGAGAGGCACGCGCTAACGCATGATCATGGTGTAACATGTTACTCAATATGGTGAAATATTCAAAAAATTCTAAGTATGAAAGTCGAGAGTATCAGAGATGGAAAAACATAGACAGCAACAGTTTGAATGGATCATTCTGATAATGGTTTGCGCGGCAGTTTTGAACCAGTTTCGAATCCGGGCTAGGCAGTGGTGCGCGGTGGAGATGTCGAAGAAATCGCTAACGCAGTGCTAAGGAGGCATTATGAACAAGAATGATGCAAGCCAAGGAAACCGGAGGCCAACTAAGGTTCTGAAGATGGAGTAAATTTTTAACAAGAAGAGGGGGGAAAATCGACGCATGCGAAGAGGATAGCGATCCATGAAGACAACGCAGACCCTGAATGACGGATTTACCGGAGTTTGAGAAACGGAATGAGCTTTGAATCAAGGGGACATTAGGCCGATTTCGTGAACGTGAACTGGTGGATGTGGGAGAAACAGCAGTCCATAAGAACCCAGTCAGCACAAGGGGTCGAAAAAACGCCCCCAAACGGTACCTTCCGGGACTGTTTTTCAAAATCCCATTTTTATGATAAATAAGTTGGGCAATTGTACTAATTAGCCCTGAAATTGCCAACTGCGAAGTTTTATCCCCATAAACGTCATGGTTTTGGAGATATACGCACTTTATTGTTTCGCTGCTTTTTATCATTTCCCGGTGATTGCCTTGATTTTTCAAGCATATAAGCACCCAAATGTACCACTACAAATGAGTACCTTTCTTTTTTTCGACAACTCGAGCATGCTTCTTCATGAAACACCGTCACTGACGTTTTTCGCTTTTCGTTTGTTTTACTGAGGTGCGCCATTCTGTCACGTGATCCGTCGAAGGTTACACGCTAGCAGTAAGTCGTCCTGTACCGAGTCTTCACTTTCGTCAATAACGACGTTTTGTGTCACGTTTATGCTGTTATTTCAGTCAATGAATATCGCCTACATGTTTAATGTCTACTGCATTGTCCGTCTATTCCTTATTAGCTCATTATTGACTAAATAACGGAATGGCTGTATTCGTTGTCATGTTTGATGGAAGATACTAAGTTTTTCACGTGACTATTAGATTTTTACAATTATTCACGAGATACGCTTTATGTACTGCTATATGCCCTTTAAATTCGAACCATATCTAGTAGCTATCCTTGCACAAAATGAGACGACACCGCCGTAAGCAAGTGTCACTTCCTGGGTGCTCGAGAACTACAATCTGGCGACGTCAAAAGGCTTCAGTCAGAGCCGCTTATGCCACAATGGAATCTTTGAATGCCTCGGACATTGACAATTGGTTAAACGCTGTAAATGGTAATGATTTCCACGCTCTGTGAACCTTAATGGCCATATAAACCAGATGATTTGGTGAGGATGTCATCATCCGAGGCAATAAATGCCTTAAGGTTAGTTTAGATTCAAGGCCAATAATATGTATTATTCAGAAATAAGAAGGCGCAACTGGAGGGTTCTCGAGAAGTGGAGAGTCAATTTCCAGCCGGCTACGGTTCGGAGGAAGGATAACCTGTGGTAACGGATAATAAAGTGGGAAAATCTTCGCATGGACTTCAGCGTTATTATGCTGTTTCACTGACAAATATATGTATGTGTTGATACATTTGCCTTCAGTGTTATTTAGCGTCATTTCTGGCAATGTACGGCTTTGAATGCGTAAGTTTCTTCTGGCAGGGCACGGTATGTGTCGGTCGATCAGCCGAGTGTGGCTGTATATTATCGGCATGCGCGTGAACTGGAATTCGTGTTCGTTGCGTTAGAAAACGCTGAACGATCTGATAAGCAATTAGGGGTATCTCCTGTTGTGTGGTTTAATTTCAGTCTCAGTTGCTATGGTAGGTTCCACTTGAGTCTCTATCCGTGCGAGTCAAAGCGGCATCCTTGGTTAGCCAATTTGACGACTGAGATTGTGGGAGACAACGAACCTGAAATAAAGGGAGATTTCAGTCTGGACGTGGTTCCAGCTGTGGGTTATGGTAATATATGAAGACAATAAACAATGGATTGGTTAGGTCTATGTGAGTAGGGCATGGGTAAAATAGACTCGCAGTGGATTTGAGCTATACTGCTGCAGGCCGACGAAGTTGCGTACACCGGCTTGGTAACTGTATGCGTTTAAAAAGATTTGTGATTTGCCCGTGAGCATGGCATCGCTGGGATACTAATAAAATACCTAGGGCTTCACGGTTAAGAGTGGTTAGTAATGATAACCCTCGATACCGTTTGCTTACGCAGAACGTGGTTAGGCAACGAGGCGACAGGATAGGTTTGAAGTGACAGACTGAGCGAGTAGGACTAACGTACTGTTTGCGTGGCTCTATGCTGTTACTGTCTCTTTCGGTATAGTGGTTATTCTATACCGAGGAGTCAAAGGAGAAGGAACTATTGGGGTGACAGTAGTGATACATTAGAGATATTTGGTCACTTGTCTTGGAACATTGACGCGAGTTCATCTATGCTCTTCCTCGATAGTGCAATCGTACTGAGATTAAGCTCCAATGTGAGCAAGGAAATCTGATGCGGGTATGATTGCATGGTTACTGTGGTATCTTTTTCGCTGTTATCGTGCTGCAAAGCAGGACTACACCGATGTGAGGACTGGTTTGGGGAACCGTGAGAGGTGGGTCCGAATTTTCGTCAGGGAAGCAAACTCTAACGGTCTACATTTGGTGCTCATGATAGGCGGCACAAGGGCCAGCTTCAGGTAGGGAGGTAGCACGATACACAACTACTGGCATCCAGCACGTGGCTCTCCATGAATGATCCACACTTTTTAGATGTTCTTATTATTCTTTTTCTAATGGTTTTATCACAGTCAGGTATCTGGCTGTCAGAGAAGGCGGAGCTGCTTTTGGTGGGCGACCACAGCTCCCACGCCCCGGCCGAAACATGGACCGCATGTAACAAGCCGCGTTGGGAATAGGTCAACCACACCAGTCAATCCATAGCGACACTACAACCCAGAGACATGGGTCACATGTGACAAGGCTGGTGTGCCTGGAAGACAAAACAGTGGGGTATATTTTTTTCTCACTTTTTTGTGCCAATCTCTTACTTTTTGGTGTTTATGTCTTATTGGTGGTCAACTCTGTGCAGGGAGACCATCACGGCCAGGAATGTTTGCAGAAGTGCCGCGCTAACACTCGCCTTATCCGTGAAGTCAGAACACCCAGGCCGTTTACATGGGACAAAAAATGCAGGGGGAGGTAGGGTCAACCACAGCCTGTGATTATTCGATGGGTTTTATGTTCAACAAAACGCCAGTCTGCACAAAGATGGGGTACAACTTGCAGCACTGACAACGTGATTCGTCGGTACGATCCACAGATGATTAGTAGTTTTGCTGGCTAAGTATCAAGTGTTGTATAGGCCTATCGTGGAGGATGCTAGAGTTCTGTGATAGAGACAGAATTTGAGCTGTGAATGTCTTATGGTGACTACTGGATGGAGGTTGAGGAGTGTGACAGGTGCTGCGTCTTGGGTTAGATACAGGGGCAAAAACCTAATGATAATCAGCACAGGAAATGTTCAAAGACTATCTTTCTTGCTTCCAGTGGTATTTCATATAATAAATACGACTTCTGAAGCACTGGCCTCAGTCGTGAGAGTTATTATGTTTAGGCATTGTGAACTGGTAGGTTTACGCCTAGGTGATGGCAATTACGTCGTATGGTGTGGCACATCCCAGATTATCAAAGGTTCGGGTTAGTATCCAACGCTTTCCTCATAAGCTCTGTCAAAAGACATATAAGGATTCGTAAGAGCTATCAGTTTTTGGATGTCCAGAGCTACGTGTAGTCTTGACTTAAACATATTTAGGGAATCTACGGAACGTACATCAGCTGGGAGTTTATTCCACAGAGTTGCATATTTCAGGAGGAAGAAGTTTTGCCTTAAGGATTTCCGAGAAGTAGGGATCGTGATACGGTGTTCCCTATTACGCAGCTGATGTGTCGAGTTTATACTGAACTGAACTTGGCTGGAGGATACAGCTTGTTTGTGGAGCAAAGTAAACAAAAATGCGAGGTTGAGTTTTATTCTCCTAAGCCATAGGGGATCAAGCCGCAGGAGTGTACACCGCTGTCTGTAGGTCAGGGTCGTAGAAGGCCCAAACAGTTTTTTGGTAAATCGACGCTGTACATTCTCAATGTCGATAATGTCACGTTTATGCATATTTGAGAACACAAGTGTACAGTACTCTAGGGTTGGGCGAATATGAGTTTTGTATATCCCTAACTTACTGTTCGTGAGAAGAAAATTTCTCTGCAACAAGCCAAGGGACTTATTTGCCCGTGCAGTTATGTAGGAAGTGTGTTCAGAGAAATTGGAAGTGTAAGAATATTGCAGTCCAAGGTCTCTAATTGTTGGGGAATATGGGAGTGAGACACCGCCAATCTTAAGCGTATCATAAGGGATATTGCAGTTTAGCGAGAGATAACTGCTTTTGTCCACTGAAAATTCCATTTTCCAGCGATCACACCAGGAGGATAAGGACTGTACGTCGACCATGATGTTATTCAGTGCTGCAGGTAGGTCTCCTCGTTCGAATTCATAGACTATCTTCATATCATCGGCGAACAAGAAAATTTCGCCATAAGTGATGACATTGCAAATATCGTTTATATATAGTAAGAACAGCAGTGGTCCTAGAACACTACCTTGGATAACCCCGCTGTTTACTGGGTGGGGCTCTGATATCTGACCGTTGATGCAGGTAACTTGGTGACGGTCTTGTAGATAGGATTTAAACCAATTGAGTAGGGGGTTTTCAATACCGTATCCCCTGATCTTGTTGAGTAACTGCGGATGTGGCACTCTGTCGAAGGCTTTTGTCATATCAAGATAGATGATGACGAGTGCTCTGTCTTTGTCGGCAGCTGTTGTTACCAAATTTAGAAAGTCAAATTGGCAGGTTGAACACGACCGTGATTTGAGAAATCCGTGCTGTCTTGGGCTGATGAGCTTATGTGCAGAAAGGTAGTCGGTCAGGTAGTGTTTTACGACTTTTTCTAGCAGCCTCGAGATCATTGGCGTATGATTAATCGGGCGGTAATTGGCAATGTCATGCACTGCGCCTTTCTTGTGCCTGGGGATAATAATGGATTTCTTCCATTGGCTGGGGAAGGTCCCGGTTTGCAGAGATAAATTGTATAGGTTTAGTAGTAGTAGGGGAATATCCGGGCCGCCTAGAGCGAATATTGCTGACGGTAGGCCGTCAGGACCGGGGTAGTAGGTTGGTTTGAAGGTGTGAATATATCTATTTATATCCGTAGTGGTAACCGTGATAGAACTAAGTGAGGAGTTTGTGACAGACGGGGTGACAAACTGGGTACACGATGGACTGAGAGACACGGTGGTTGTGAAGAAAGTATCAAACGTGTCAGCTATCTTTCGAGGTGAGGTTATGAGGTTATCCAAATGGATGAAGTCGGTAATCGGCAATCCCTCATCGTCACAATCCTCTGATCCAGGGCCGCCCAACCCCCCTCAACAACTCACCACAGTTGACACATTCACACGCGCACCATCGACCGATGCGTCACCAGTTGATGTAGATCTCGATGTATCCCGCTCGTCACCAACTCCTCAGCTTCCATCCAAACGGCTCCACATCACAACTCAATCTCCACCATTGCCTATAGGACGTACCGAAAGTCGGGCGATACAATCATCTCTCAAAGACAGCTATCGCTCAGCTATTGGCTTGTCTTCCAAGCAAGCCGAAAAAATGATTGCTTCCAACTCACCACCCCGTACCAAGGAACCAGCACCAACATCGTCCCCAAAGACATCGAGCACAGCCTCTTCCTCCGTCCCTGTTTCTTCCCGTGTCCTAGATCATTTCAACATCAACAACACCACGCTTCCAATTCGCCTCATAAACCAGCCTGGGGCCTCTCGTGTAAGCGCCAAACAAATCTTAACCCAACCGTTCCCATCACCCCCACATCCACAGAAACTCTCCGGTCCCTCCATCAGTATTCCACCTGTGCACCTCAGTAACCATCTAAAGACCCACGTAGACAACCCCAACGTGGTGCGACCAACTAATCGTACGTCACCTTTGTCCTATCTACCGATGCCCCACCATATTGCAAATTTGCCTCTGTTTATACCACCACCACCTTTGTCACCACCATTCGAACTTTCTCATTTTCTGGTACACCACGCACAGCGTTCGCTGTACTCGCTCAATGTCTCACCCGGTCGAATTCAGTTACCAGACCTTCCTTTAAGCCTCTCACCCCACTGCAGCCCCTACCTGTACCCCAGCAACTTACCTACCTCAATCCGACCACGGCAGTGTGCCATCAACCACCCGTTTGAATCGGGCTCTTACTTTACCCAAACAACCGGTGGTACACCCCACGGCTACTCAGTACCGACGCAAAATACCAATTTTTTTCGTTATATACCCTGGGCGGAAAGTGACCCCATACCATAGCTCTATCTCAGCATATTCGTCCTCACCTGTTCCCCAATGGTGGCATAACCATCAGTCCACCAACTCGTATTTCATCCACAAACCGAGGCCCCGCCTCTTTAATTGCACACGATACTTCTAACTTCCATCCACTTCACACTGGTTCTTCTCCTCAGACTCCTCCACTCATCCTTGACGAAGCTCCCCTTGCCCTCTTGGTTGATCCTGCGGCGGCCGGCTACTCCACGCGCTCTCAATCGAACTCAGAAATCACTGAATTCGATCGTACTACCTGTCCCATCAGCACTCCGCCAATCTTTACTGGTAATTCTGATACTGACCAAACGTCCCTCCATTGGTCCTCGACTTACACACACAGTAATCTACCCAGGACTATCTCATCCACCTCACCTGTACCAGGACTAGCATCACCACTATATCTATCTCCTTCAGCCTTAACTCTTGCACGACTGCCTGTTGCGACAGTACAAGGAAGCACAACGCGTATGTCTGTTTTCGTCATCAATATTCGTTTACTACCAGCAAAAATTCACCTTCTGCGTGCCCGGGTCCTTGTGTCTAACTACGATTTCATCCTCATCACGGAAAAGTGGCTTAATGCAAACACTCCCAACTTAGACTTCACAATATCTGGTTAAAAGGCTTTCCGCAACTCTAGAATGCATTGTCGAGGAGGGGTTTGTCTAATATACTGCAGAGAATCTTTTCCTGTTTCTTTAATGCAACACCCAGTCCTCGACGCGGTTGATGACTCGGTCTGGGTAACAGTTAAACTGCAGTCACAAGAACTCTTGCTTGGATGCATTTATCGATCACCTGAATCAACCGGGGACAATATTGCACCTATTATTGACGCCTTCATCTTTGTCTCCGCTCACCCCATCGACCACAAGTTGATTGCAGGTGATTTCAACGATCCAGGAGTGTGTTGGCCATCGCACTCTGGCTCACGACGTTATCAGGATTTCGTTACCTGTATACACCTTGGTGGCTGGACTCAACACGTTCAGGCATCTACTAGAGGAAACAACACTCTAGATCTTCTGTTCTCTCAAGGACTAGATAAGGTAACAAACTCTGTAGGAGATAGCTTCCCAGGTGTGACCACAGGGCCGTCTCGTGCGCGTTCTCTGTACCAAAAGTCGTTATTTCCTCCGTACCGTCTGCCAGACCATATCACTTAGCTCACTGAAGCAGACTTCCAAACACAATGAGATCTCAAAATTGTTCAGTTCAGTTCAGTCTGCACAGGACAGGTAATGGCCACGGCCAGTCAAGCGTCCAGAATTCTTTCGATGGTATGCACACCAGTTATGCACCCACCACTGCCGAATGTATTTCGTCGAATTCCCGCTAAAAATGAGAGGGAAACGGAAAACCTCTTCGCACATCAACTGCGAGAGACATGATGCATCGTGAGCGTTCACAGAGACAGTATGCAGTGAGCGAAAAGCCTATTAAGACATACTTCAGAAGGACCACAGTGCTACCAGTCATCCATCTAGTTGATATACTAAAGGCTCACTACGAGGAAATATCTCGTACCACTTGCGATCTAGGGCACATTTGAAGGTGTGCACGGTCTGAAGATCTATCATTCCACCAGGCAGACCGTTCCAACTGTTCACCACCCTGTTGCTGAAGGAGTGCGATCTAGCCATCAACCTAGATCGGGCTTTTATCAACTTCTTTTCGTGTCCCCTTGTTCTGGGGTCTACGGCCACTTGGAATAGACTATCTGGTCTAAGGCCAGAAAAGCCCTTCATTACCTTGAACGTTTCTATGAGATCCCCTCGACGTCTCCTCCTTTCCAACGAGAAGAGATTCAGGTCACAGAGTCTCTGCTCGTAAGTCTTACCCCTCTGCCCTTCAACCATTAGCGTGGCGAAACTTTGGACTTTCTCTAGGCAGGCGGCGTCCTTTTTGTAGAAGGGTGACCAAGCCTGCACGCTACATTCTAAGTGAGGTCGTACTATAGCCATGTAAATAGGTACGAATACCTCCGGCTGCCGGCAAGATAAAGCTGATCACAGTTTAAAGAGCTCGTAAAGAGCCTTTTGTGCTGCAGCATTGCATTGCTCCGACCATTTGAAGTCACTGTTCATGATGACCCCAAGGTCTTCCACCCTACTGACTGCTTCTATGGTGAACAGCCCTTGGTCATGGGCGAAGGTTTGGCTCTATTTTGCCCTTGACAACAAATGGCTTTTTTGAGCGTTTTGAGGTGTGTCCCATTTGTATGCCCAGTTCAGGACGGTACCTATTTCCCTGCCCAAGTTCACCCTACCCTCAGAATCGACAATGTTCACATCATCCGCAAAAGTAAAGCCAGGCGATTGAAGAGTGGATGCTAGGTCATTATTAAATAACAACAATAGGACCGGGCCTAGGATGGATCCCTGAGGTACACTACTGGTGACGTTCACCAAACTGGAGCACCTGTCCCCCACTTTGACGTAAAGCATCCTGTGGGAGAGGAAGTCCTCCAGCCACCTATATACTGGCCCATCTATACCGAAATTCTCCATCTTGCATAGCAAAAGACGATGATCAACGGAGTCGAACGCCTTGCTAAAGTCGAGGTAGCATACCTCAACTTGCCTACCTTCGTCCAGTCGTCGAGTTACTTCATCTGAGAAGCACAGGAGATTGGTGAGGCAAGATCTATTTTTCAGGAATCCATGCTGCGCCGGGCTTACCATGGAGTGCTGCAGTAAGTGCTGGCAGATATGGGCACGGATGATCTTCTCGAGGACTTTACAGAGAATGCTAGTTAGGCTTACCGGCCTGTAGTTCTGCACATCCGACTTGGGCCCACTCTTATGTATTGCCACGACTGCCGCGACTTTCCAGTCCTGAGGCAGCATACCCTGGTCCAACGTGGATCTGTACAGTCTGCATACCGATGGAGCTATGATATCCGCCAACGGCTTGATGATAGCTGGATGAATGCCATCTGGGCCCGCTGACTTGTGGCTGTTTAACTCCTGTAGGTACCTACGCACGCACTTCTCTGAGAGATCTAGCTCGTTTAGCTGAGGAGGATGCACCAGGGCCAGATCTACTCGTACCCCATTATCTATCCTATGTACACTACCAAAGTATTCCCCCAGGGCGTCTGCTTTGCCCTGGTCATCAGTGACAATACCATAGTCTCTAGTGGATAGCGGACATACGGCATTTCTTGTCGAGCCTTTAGATTGTACATAGCTGTAGAACTTCTTCGGCTGTTGTCTTACAGACTGGGCCAGTTTCAGCTCAAATTCCCCCTCAGAAATTCTCAAAAGGCTCACAGTCTCGTTTCTCAGCTTCGTATAGCGGTTCCAGGCTAGCTGACTGCCGGAAGCTTTGTACTGGTTCCAAGAGCGGTTTCTACGTCTGATGGCCTTGGCTATTGCAGCCTTCCACCACATGGGTTTGCCCTCCCTACTCCTTCGTTTGAAGGGTGCGAACTCTTCCTGTAGGGCAGTCAGGGATCCCTTTATAGCCTGCCAGCGCTCCTCCACAGTAGCCTCCTCTGGCCCGTCCCAGGTCAAACCACTCGCCCTATTACGTAGCCCATCTTTGTCCATACTACCAAAATGTCTGACCAGCCTTGAGGGTACCTTCGGTTGCCGCATGCATGGAACTATTCTGACACACACGTGGTCACTCTTGCACAGCGGTGCACAATAATGCAGTCCAGCCACATCGTTGGGGAAGTTCGTTATAGCTAGATCCAGCAGGGATGGAACGCATCCAGTCCTATATCTGGTATTCTCCCTAATATGCTGATGCAACGCATTATCATGCAGCCATTCTAAGTAGGTTTGCTCCTCCGATCCCGGCACGCAGACCTCAGCCACCCAGTCGATGTGCGGAAGATTGAAGTCACCCACTATGAGAGTCTTTTGTGCTTCCGTAACTAGTTCAGTCAAAGTCTGCAGCAAACAAACGTCCTCTTCGTGGTTTGTTCGTGGTGCCCTGTAGACACAGACGACGTTAACCCTTCTGCCTGGAAGGATGATCGTAACGGCGCATAGCTGGATATTGCGAGTGCACATCTTGGTCTGGGACTCAAGGTGGTTTGCACCTGACCTAACGAGGATGGCTACTCCGCCACCAAGGCGATCTTGTTCCCGATCCTGCCTGTAGACTGCAAAACTGTTACTTATTAGGCCTGGCACATGGTCTTCTTCAGAAAGCCACGTTTCCGTGACGGTAACTATTGACGCTTTCTGTTCGTCAGCGGTTTTGGCAAGTTCCGCCCATTTGTTTCTAATACTACACGCGTTAGTATATAACACCACCGCGTTTGCTCCGTCGCCTAGGTGTCTTTGGTTATTCATTCCTGACTGTTTCTCAGGCGCAACGCCTGAGATGATGACCCGTTTTTTGCTTCGGATGACCCCACTGGGGTGCATGAAGCCGGCTGATGGTCCAGAATTTCCGACGACTCCCAATCCATCTCTATAGGAGTGGCCACAACATCCAGACTGGCAGGGGTCGCGCTGTCATCTATCTTCGGACAGTACTGCCAATTCTCGTCTTCCAGCGCATCTTCAATTACAACTATTAGCGACCCCGCACGTGGCTTCTTTACTTTTGTCGGGGTCGGGGCCTGAGAGCCGAGTACGGCGTTCCGCTGAACTTTTAGGTTTCTCACCAGCGCCCTGGCTGGTCGAGCAAGGTTACCTCCCGGGGCTAGACCACCAGGCTTTACCCTATGCTAGTCCGGCACAATCTGGTATCTGCCCTTGGTAATCTGAGCCACTACCGCCGCCCTCGCCAGTAGTCTATCCCGGGTAGCCTCATCAGCGAACTCCACCAGTATTGGTGTCGCACGAATTTCGCCTTTGTTCCCTAGTGGTGACTTCCATGTCCCCACTCTGTGCACCCTTGTTAGAGTAGGAGGGTACGGAACACCTGCGGTTCGCAGTATGTCGAAGACCCTCCTCCTGTCAGTGTCTCTCCTGGCCTTCGATTCCCTTATAACGGGTTCTTCCTGGTTGAGGATCAGAAGCCTGTGGCTTGAGACCCTGCCCATCGACAAGATCTGCCTCTGCAGGTCCTTCACCTTGTTTTCTAGTACCAGAAGAGCAGGGTCATCCACCCTAGCCAACCCATCTTTCGCTCTATGACAGTCGCCCTTCTTGTTGACCTGCCTCGCCCTTCTCGGCTTCTGCTCCGTCTACTGGCCCTCGTCGGTCTGCTTCAAAGGAGTTGAGGCAACGACCGCCTGGCAAGCTCTCGGAGCTGGTCCATTCGCTCGGATGATTGTCCTCTCGGGCGTTGATACTACTTCCGCAAACGACCTGCTTGCGGTGGTTTGGGGCTTACAACCGAGGTACTACTTGGTGGACGTTGGTCCTGCCCTTGGGCCTGCAGTTTAAAGGCTAGACTGGCCGTCTCCTTGCAGGGGGCACAGACCCATTCAGCCCACGGGTTCTGTTTTTAAAGGACATAGATGTCCTTTGCTATCCCTGAACACCTTGGGTGAGCCCACCTCTTGCATATCTCGCACTCTATACCATTTACCACACGTTCTCCGCACTTGGGTGCTAGACACGGGTCGGAAACGCGTGTCATACCGGAAAACCCCAAAAACTAGGGCGAAAACAACTCAAATGCTCTTTACCCAAACACAAAATACGCACTCTGACACTAGCAGGTAACTCCCGCTAACACAAAAAACAAAAACAAAAAGTAAGATTAGAAGCGAGGAAAGATCGCCTCAAAAAAACACCGAACACTACTCGGCAATACTACAAGGAGAATAAAAATATTCTCCGGATAAAGCGCACCTTAAATGCAATTATGATACGCTCAGTATTGTGAATTAAACTGGGTTAATTCACAAAACTATTCAAAAACTCAATTCAAAGACGAGAGCACTATGAATTCAAAACTGGGAGACATCATTTCTTTTGCCCGATCCTCAGGTGGTAGCAGATCAACTATATTCCGTTCTCAATCAGTCTTTAAACACCATCACCCCAACTATGCCACCACTGACGAATTCTAGAACAAACAGACTCTCGCGGATGAAATTTAAACTCTCCAAACTCCAACGACTTGCACTCAAAACCCGGGAATTTTCGGTCAGTATCCAAATGGACCGACTGTCAGCGAAAATCAAATCACAAACTGAACTCATGCTTACTCAGCAAGAACCAAAAGCTTTGTGCCACCCCAAGAAGACGGAAATCCTGAGTAGGTTCATGAGAACAAGAAACCCTCAACCCCGCAAGATTAGACCTTTCATCACTATTAACAACTCCCATCTGGATAAACCGGAAGAAATAGCTGAAGCGTTCAACACATTTTTCACTTCAGCCCTAACGGCCAATGTTCCCGCTCCTGGAATACGCTCTTTATGTTTGCTCAGAAAAACTCTGTCTACATTTTCATTTCACCCAAACGATATTCCTCCACTTCTAGTCTCTATGAAACCATTTTACCGCCCAGGTCCGGACGGCATTCCGCCGGCTGCTTTTACTCTGGGGGGTCCAGACATTCCCATCCTTCTATCTAGTTTATTTAACCTGTCTATGAAATTTGGCTCGTTTCCTAATCAATGGAAAACCTTTACTATTATCCCCTTACACAAAAAAGGCTCCGGTCATGTTCTCGAGAATTATCGTCCTATTAATCAAACACCGATTATCTCTAGAATCATGGAGAAGCTCATTAAAAATAAGATAATGGCCCACCTGTTAACAAATAACTTGCTCAATGTGGGCCAACACGGTTTCCTGAAAAACCGTTCGTGCTCTACTTGTCAAGTTAACTTCTTGAACTCAGTCACGGAGACTGCTGACAAAGGCATGTCCATGATTATTGTCCTGCTTGACTTGAAGAAGGCTTTCGACCGAGTCTCACACACTCGGCTCTTATCGCAGGCCAAATCTTATGGCATTGCGGACCCTGGACTCGGTTGGTTGGATTCTTATTTCTCCGACCGTCATCACTTGGTTCAGATCAATGGTTCCGTCTCCAAACCCAAACCTGTCACCAGTGGTGTCATACAAGGCAGCGTTTTGGGTCCACTTCTTTTCCTCATTTACATAAATGACGTCTTCAGTGTCGTTCGCCATGGCGGTCTCCACCTCTTCGCGGACGACATCAAAATCTTGTATAGTTTTGATTCTAGTCAACTTAGCACAGTTATCAGTGATATACGGCAAGATTTAACAGCTCTTAGTTCTTGGTGCACCACTTCATTATTGAAATTTTCTGCTGAGAAAAGCAACATTCATACGTTCAAATGCAATGTCCCCCCAGATATGTTCAGTATTGACGGTCACCCGATTTCCATCAGTCCAATAGTACGAGATTTAGGTTTGCAATATTCAGCCACCTTCACTTTCTCTGAACATACTACCACTCAAATTGCCAAGGTTAGAGGACTGATAAGCCTGCTTCATAGGACATTCCGCCCCCCAGAAAGCAAATTCAGCACATATGAGACCCACGTTAGGCCCCTTCTGAAATACTGTTCCATAATCTACTCTAACATGCGCCAGTTGGACAGATTGGCTATTGGAAAGGTTCAACGGCTAGTGACAAAAGAGTTATTTGGCTTCACCATTCAACTCAATTACAGCCAACGCTGTGAACATTTGAAACTAGATCCGCTATGGCTTAGACGCATGAAGCTGAACCTCGTATTCTTTCATGGTGTTGTTGTAAGGCGAATCACCGAATCAGCGCCGCAGTTCAGAAACCTAACGGACTCAGTATTCTTTGAGACTGAGAGACAACACAGTTACTGTTCCCATTTCTAGAACTGCTCTTAGATCTAACATTTTCCTGGTAAAGTATGCAGCTTTATGGAACAAAATACCCCATTGTATACGTTCTATAAGGCCATCTGAGACGTTTAAGGCCCACGTAAGCAAATACCTCACAGTACAAACTGTAATCCAACTTTTAGATCCGTACATAAATGAAGAAAGGGCTCTTGAAGTTGGATTAGGGTTCTGATAGTTTTCAAACTCACATTTTGCGGACCCCATTGTCTTTTGGGCCATAGCCGCGCTTGATTCCTCCACTCGTGTTACTCACCCATTAGTTCAACTTCTGTTTCACATCTGATCCTGCCATTTGCGTTTTTAATTCTCCCTTGACAAAGTCCGACAGGCACAGTCGTTGAACTTTCTCTGGAGTGCCGCACTAACTGGACTCAAGCCCCACTTACGGCATCATTTTCTTTCTCTTCTCCTCTCTCTCCGTTCTGTAACCTTCAGCTTCTTTTGTCCTACGCTTTCCTACAGAAAGGTTTTATCCTCAGTCCAGTAATTCTGTTCCACCTTCATCCGTTTTGCTAAATCTGGCATCAAATAATTTTCCAGTTCCTTCCATCCTCTCATCTTTTTTTCCCATAGCCACGGCATGGCTATTAATAACCAGCTTCTTGATATTTCTCTACTCACTCTTCTCCCCTCATCAGACCTTGCTATAATTCACTTTAATTTGCATACGGATACCTAGCCCGCAATTATAAATCCAGTTCTAAGATCCATCAAGACAATACTTACCCGCTAGACGTCACCTGACTTTGACTCACTATTACGCCTGGGGCTCAGGGTTTTGTGATAGATCTCCACCATCAATCGGCTCTTCCTACAATGCCTTATTTTTCTAAGCAACACTCACTCGCGACTAATCAGGAAGTTGTGTCTTCCGGACCTACAACCAATTTTCTACCGAAGCGATTCTCTCCCTTATTTACCAGTTTTTGGTATACTGAATGCTGTGATCTTTACTGTTCATCAGTTCTCACCTTCAGCTTGCGCCTTTCGACCGAAAATCGTTGGCTTGTCTGTCCTAATCAGCCGTTGCCACTGCACTAGCAGGCGGTCAACCTCCGCACAGCCAGTGGTGATACATTTCCACCAACTTCGTCGTGCCAGTGAAGTTGCCCTGGATATCAAAATCGGCGGTGCGTTCAACAGATGGCTTGCATGCATATTGGAACCCGTCCGACCCTGTTATTGGCAAGAGCAAGCTGTTAAGTGATAGCCCCAGGAATGCTGCCATTATCTGAGTGATTGCTCCATCCTATCTTTCTTTTCTTTCACTGCTAGTGGCAGCAACACCCCTGAAGGTTATGACATCTAGTCTGTAGCGGTCTCACAATAAGGGGAAACAGCCATCCCTATCAGTCTCGGACCCAATGGGCCACGTGTAAAGAAAAGCGGGTCAAGGAGGAAAGGGAAGTCTACCCTACGGCGTAAATTCGCTCTCCCTCTCCTCAATAAAAAGACGAAAAAATTCACTTCAGGCTGGGAAAGTCTTGGGCTAATGCTCTCTGCCCCCTTCATTACATATGGATTTCTGATAACAGCCTAGACCAGACCCTGCATATGGGAAACCCCACGCTTTCGAGTAAAACTGCAGTTCCTTTTGTCTAAACCAGTATGGGGTGACAGCACGCCGTTCGAGCTCTCCACGTATACTTGCCGACCCCCCCCCCCCTTACTCAGCTTCAACCCTTTTGGGTTCCCTGCAAAATCCTTGACCAGCTTGCTGATGTTTAATACAGTAGTCGATACGCGGTCTGGATAGTTACATCATGCGACCTCTGCTCTTATGACACCCCGGCATTGATACGCCTACGCCTAACAGCTATGGGCAAAGCCTCGCCTGTGTTGGTTGTCGGAACGAGGAGCGCAATCATTGCACATTTATAATTTATTAATCACAAGTTGACTTTTTCTATCCCCCTCGAGCCCAAGCACTAATAATGTTGTCCAAAGTCGGCGATTATTTGTCTGCTACCATGTAGACTCAGTTACAAAACCAGAATTCTTACTGACAGTAATTCTATTAGTAAAATGTTGTTCCTTTAATGATAGGTGCTCACCTTCACTTAGTTCTCTTGTCCCAGGCTATAACTCAGTGGTCTCATCGCCTTTTTCTTGCACTCCTCCGTTACTCGAGTCCTACCATGCTGATTACCATCCTTTAATAACCAATACTCACCGATCAGCGTATTTGCTCACGGTTTGTTAGCACACCATCCCACCTAGCTAGCTTATGTATCTGATTACGTATTACCCCATGGAAAACCAGCACATTCGCATCCACATAAGAAGGCTTCACATTAGCTCTGTGTGTTTCCTTTTTCTTTTATAATTTCTCCGCCCCCACCTACAGCCGGGTCAACAACCTGACTGCTGTCCTACCTTTTCCCATTCCCATTTCTGACTCCACCCTCTTCCACTGTTTTATTTTTGTCCCTCAACTGGGCCCCTTTATTATTCTATCATTTATCAGCCTAACCATTTTCCATTGTTTTATTTTTGACCCTCAACTGAGCCCCTTTACCATTCTACCACCTATGAGCCTAAACATTTTGCACTGGCTAAGCATGCGCTTAATATCCCCATCATCAACTAAACGCCCTAAAAAAAACTACCAGCCTCCGCCCGTTAGTCCCTAGTAGATCGGCCCACGGGCCATCAAGCAGCATCATCACTCTAATTTCCGCTAAGCCGTTAATCATAACCCCCAGCTGGAGCATTCTCCAGACTGCCGCATTTCTCCTCTATTCCAGAACTCAGTGGTTACCTGGGTAGCCCGTCAACCAAATCGACGTTATCCCTGGATTACACAACGGACTAAACGGTTTGGTCGATCGGACTGGCCGTGGTTACACCTGCACTCACACCTGAGGACGCTTTATATGGAGCACCTTACATGGCTCACCCGTGATCACAATCCCATAACCAGGATTACAATCGTTCATGATAGTCTCACCGGACCGCCGGACGGATTCCTGACATCACACATCAGCATCCATTTCCCGCACTCCACACGAGTAGTTCAATTAATTCTGCGTGCAGAACTGGAGTCTGGAACTCGCCGTTGAGTCCCGTACCTACTCTCCCTAGTTCATCAGCCTAGCCCTTTTTGACTGCTGCCCTCATCTTGAACTACCTGCCATCAACGGCTACCAATGTCTTTATGAAACAAAATACCAAACACTTGGTTATTTATTCTTTTATCACGTATGCAGAAAATCTCACTTTTACACTCAACTCCCTCTGTTCCATCGGGTCTGGCCTCTCCCAGTCATCGCAGTCCTCCTTTCTCTTCGCCACCTGTGCATACTTGCTTGGTTGCATCAGCAGCGTGTCACCATGTGTTTCCTCGACGGCTTGTTGAACCTCCCACTTGTGTCCATCCACCATTCAAGCCCCTTAAAAGTACACTGCATTCCTGGTGAGGGCTTCTGCTTCCATGTGATTTTCTATATAATATCGGAATTACCCATACAGAAAGACCAACTTGATTATCCCATTCGACTCACTTGCATTTGTATCACAGGCTATCCCCACAATGGGTTATCCAATGGAGGGTCAATCTTCTCTATTTCCTGTAGGCATCTCCGACTGCATTTTGATAACACCATGTTAACTCTATTTTTAATCTTATTTTGGTAACACTCTCAACCAGTTTCTCAGTACTGATTCCTCAAATATCCAGTTGATGCCACACCGCGACTCCTTCTACACTTACCGACTCTTCTTTGAATCTCTTCCAGTCAACCGCTCTCTCTCTTTCTTCGTCGACTGCATACCAAATTCCATAGATCGCCCTGATCCATTCTGGACTACCGGACCTGTCGTAGACTGTTACCGGCAACCATGAGGCAAGTTGTGTATTATTCTTGCATCAACTCCCTGTTCATGTAGTGCTGTCCGACGCCAGTTGCTTTATGGGTTCTTGCAAATACTGCACTTTTATCCTTCTTCAGTATCGCTTTTCTGCCTTCCCACCTCCATCCCGCTAACCGCATCGTTCCCGTCCCGAATTCGAAACCGATTTGCAATGGCCGCTAACCTTCCCCTATTTAGCTCACTTAAACACCGTCCAAGCTTATCGTTCTATTACTGCAATTGTGTGAACCATGTTCTTCGAAATTGTGATTACCCTACATAACTGTGAATTGCTGTGTTTTCTGATCATGCCTTGTGCATGTGTCTTGACCACGATCAAGAAATGTACCATTATTAATAAAATATCCTCGACCGGCCGATACTAGCCCAATTAAAGCCGTTTAGGCTTACTAGGCCCATCACCTTTGGGCGCTAGTTCGGAATAGGGGCAGTTCTGGAACAAAATTGGTGTTCTGCCATCTGCATCTCGCGTTTTCTTGATGCGGCAGAAAAGCTCGTCAACCACCTCATTTGCAAATCGGGTGCTCGTGAAGCTCTTCTGTTGAGGAGAAATCGGGCAGTTAATGACTGCCGATAATGGATCACAATTCTGTGCGGTGCAGCTTGAAAGCTGGCCTGAAGGAATGGGATGTTAGCATTCGCGTACGGCACCAGCACCGAGTTTGATGCGCTACGTGATAAGTGATCCGACGGCAGCCGACCCGAGAACATCGTCCGAGTATGAAGTGTCTCCTGCCGAATTTCTCTGGCAGTGTGAAACGCAGCAAGCACACCAACCAAGGAGAGTCTAGTCACTCCGTTTAAGTACCCGCTGATCTGTCTTGAGTTCAGTCGTATCTTATGCTTCCGTGGCAGCTAGCTTCAACCAACTCGTAAAATTATTACCTGAGAATTTGGTCAAACTATGGTCGAGAATGGGAACATAGAGGATGCCTCGGTGCATCGGCGCCAAATCAGCCCAACCAAATTCATGGTGGCAACTGAAGACGTGGCCGACCGCACGGCTGAGATGACCTAGGAGCCAGGAAGTTACCGTATTGATGGCCATGAATAATCTGTCCCGCCTGTCGAGACGAATGCCACAGCGGCCGAGTAACAGCCGCCAGCTCCGTTTCGAAGATCAACGAGACGGTCGAAACAAGTTGCCGAGGAACTCTTGAAAGAGGAAGGTTGTGGTGATTTAGCCTCTAGTCACAGGCAGCACTGTCCTGGCTGCACACGCTAAAGAGCCTTAGCCAATCAGGAATTCCGATGGCAGGTGCGAAAAAAGCTCCTTGTGGTTGGTCGACTGATGCACCAGTGGTCCTCCTCGACTCACCATAATAATGCAAACCGAGCCCACATTTCAAGCATCATGCTATTCTGTAGCCTTAGTGCTCTTGCTTCTTTGGTTTACGCAGTTCTAGGTAAGAGCCATTTAGGTACCTCCTATCAACTCGGGTATTGTAAATGCCATATATGTCTAGCCATGGGGACCGATCTACTTCGCGATATGCGACTTTGGCAGGCCTGACATCACCTTCATAGTGCATTCGAATCCATCCGCGGGCATTCTCCCCGTACCAGATAACTTTCCCGCCATTCACGACTATCCTCAACCCAAATATTCTCCCACAGTACGCCAGTTTAACTGCTAATGAACTTTTACCGCCTGTTCTTTCCTCGCTGGGCAGAAACAATGCAACCTGTAACCGGCCTGTCGTGCGGAGACCGGAGGAAGCTCATGCATCCAGACCCGGCAAAACCCCATTCACCTCGGTCATGGAGGTTATCGCTAACACTGTTTTTCGTACCCACCCCAACCCTTCGGGTTTTGTTTGGTTAGTGACTGATGCTTCAGACGCAGGGGACGGAGCAGTACTGCAGCAGTTCGAAGACCACCCTTGACCGTCTCCAGCATTCCTCCCTGAGGGCCCACAACCAGCCGAATCTGGGTGTATCCCATTCGGTGGAGCATTATTAACCATCTACGTGAGCATCTGTCATTTTCGACAGGCTGTTATTTATTCATAGTACTTACGGATCGCAAGCTTTTGGTTTGCTCATCAAAATCAGCCTCTGATGGATATTCTTCACGCAGGCTTCACCTTTTGGGCTTCGTTCAAGTTTACCGTGGACATATGATACTTCTCTGGGGCACTCATCCCCGCTGTCAGTGCCTTCTCACGCTTACACTAACTGAGTCCGTCACCAACACCTCGCAGCAAATTAAACACCGTTGCACATGCTCAAACTACTGACTCTGATTTTGAATAACTTTGAGAGAGCGATCCTTTATTCTCAACGATGATATCTATTCCGACTGCCCTAGATGCCGTCGTCCGCAATGTGTCACAAGATTGCCCTGGATCGATGTCTTCTGCTGTTCACGGTTAGCCTACTGTGTTGGCCTCCCGTATTCTGGCTGATCCCGGTGGCTCTGCTTCAGCGAAACTGGTAAACCAACGTTTTGTTTGTCCTCATGTCAAACGAGAAGTCCGTCATTTGGTCCGCGCTTGACTTCAATCCAAAACTATTACGACTTACTGGCACACTGATACGGCATTAGATTTCCGAAACCAGAAACGCGATTTTGTCAGGCACAAGTCGATTCCGTGGGACCACTGCCACCTCCGCTTGGTACGTTCACGCTTTCACACGTACGGACTGTTTCACTCACTGGCCGAAGGCCATCCTCATCCCCAGTCCCACGTCAGACGTTTCCGCTGAAGCTTCTCTGACTGGTCGGGTCAGTCATTCTCGTTGTCCGACGACGGTGCCAACTGATAGTGGTGCAAATTTTGACGGCATTTCTGGCAGAGTATTCAACACGCTTAGTTGCCATCGCCTCGGGGTGGCAGCCCTCTACATTCAGGTCATGTGCGTGCCTGGGCTTTCCAACCCACAGTTGAAAGCCACCCTCCGCGCAGACGTTCAACCACTTTCGAGTGGAACACTACCGTTTACACCGCCAGGAATGTGCAGTAGAGCTAAGGAAGAATTGCACTCGTCAGCCCTGGTGGTATATGGCCACCAGCTTTGCCTGCCGGTGGAGATGATCGCTCTCTCCTCCCTCATCAACTTGGACTGCGGCGACTTTGCTGGGCGCCTTCGGCGGCACCTGTGGTTGATCCAGACCAGCCCGCCAAGTAAACCGTAGTCTGTAAGCTACTCCCCGGCTGCTTTAGAAATCACTACCTGCGTATTCCCTCCCATTGATTTTGTTCACTCGCCACCAAAACCGCCAAAACCCGGTCCACTTTGCGCAACCTAATGCAGAGCAAAATTATTTGTCACAGATATCAGCTGGCGACATGACGCCTTATTGACTGATGGCCCCGAAACCGCGTAGTAGAAAGTGGGCTGCCGGGAAAAGCCAAGCCGGCCCAGGTCGCTGGTCAATTGCGTTGACCTAGCTATTATTCTCACAATCAACAATCGTGTCAGGAGGAAACCCAGAAACTAGTCCATCAGGATCTCCAACCTGGCCCCCAAAGCCAAATAGCCGTCGAGGTCGCCAACTACAGAATCCAGTCCGCTTTGCTGACTTTGTGACAATTTTGTAACCGATTGCTGGTTCTGGGTTGAGTAAGTCGCCCTAGAATAACCTGTCGGAATGCCCGAGGAATTACAATCATTGATTATGGCTTCCTTCCCTTCTGATCTCCAAGCTATTGCGTGAACACCGAAAGTCTATGGTGTGTTTGTTATCTTCGTTCAAGTGAGCCGGCGCCCTTGCTCTGTTTCCTCAAGATTTCCTATACCCCGTCAGATGGATTCACACAGCCACTCTGACTTCGTCGGTACCCTCTCCGACTCTCGCGCACCTTCAAGGATGAAACCGATAACTGGACCGCTGGACGGTTGGTCAGCGTGGCACTGGAGACGACCACCATACCCCTCTTTCGATGGACCCGACGCGGCTTCTTCAGTCCCCTGATCATGGAACCACGGGCTCTGAAACGCCCATGAACTAAAGCACGTCGGACTCTGAGGGAGCTGACACGGTCAAATTCTCATCATCAGTCGCTCGATGTTACCAACAATATAAAGAGCAAGATATGAGAAATCCCTGGCCCATCAATACATCCGGCCTACCGACGATGTCACAGCCCTACTCTGTCGGACTTCTATAGATAGGCTTTAGTGGCAAAGGTCATTTTTGTTCACGCTTTTAACTCGTCTGTTGTTTACCTGGAAGCTGACCGCAATGCCCGGTTCCCATTTGGCCTTTGAGCTTGTGACGGCTCTCTAGAACGCCGTGAAATATAAGTTAATAGTAATCACTTTCGATGGCCTTCTCGTTATCACGGATCGCGAAGAAAACCTTTCTGGTGACCGTATTTGTACAGTGCCTATCATTAGAGTGACGTGCACGTGTTCCGCGTAGTACAAAGGTAAGAAGAACAAGTCCGATAAAGAAACCGCGAGGTAAGGTTTAGTGACTTCATATTACTATTTTTTCCGGCCCTCATCATTCTACTCTTGTGAATAACTGGCCTCAGTTTGCACCCGGCATCATTTTGAATTGCCTTTCTCCTAGTGTGCTAACAACCTCAGGCAATCCGCACCACACTACCACCTTTCTATTGCTGAAAATATCGCTCGCAACTTTTGGCATGGGGCTCAGCTTTACTTTCTGGTGTTTTCCTATCCTGAAAAAGAATCCTCCTGCACAGTGAAACACACAGAATTCAACCCTGACACCAACTTTCCAAGGAGCTGCTCAGTTTTTGAGTAATTTGCATTTTTATTTGTGTACTTAATTCAAAGTCTCTCCCGCCAGTTCGATACTTCTGTGAAAATCTTCAATTATTGTCCTTCTGCTGCTCAATTCATTAGGCTCGTTTATTCCCGCATAATTTTTTAAGGTGACCCGTGTAAACATTATAAACGGTAGAGTTGACACTGTAGTTTGCAAGGATCAGTGATTCTTCGAAGGTGACTGCACGTGCTATATCTGCAAAATGCAGGAAGGGATAACTCAAGAGCACACAGGCTCAGCATGTGCAGCACAATGACCCCGAACTTTGTTCAAACAACAAAATGACTGCCCCCGACCAGTTAACCGCAACACCTCAGTTTCCATGATGTTGTCAGTCACCATTAAACACGTGATACCCTGTCGTGTCTGACTTTTCAGCCTAGCCGGCGAGTGGGCCAGCATCATCGTAGTTTACATCTTGTGTCTGGGTTATTAGCCAGCCGAAAGTCAGTCTTTTTCAACCCAGGCGACCAGTTGTGCCGTTGTTCTCCGAGGCCGCAAGTATCGCTCATCATCCGCGATCGTGTTCTGCATCTGGAGTGTCTACTTGACCCCGTGCCCTGTGTTCCGTGTCGCGTGTTCATTTGGCGCCATGCCTTGTGATTTGCATTCCGTGCCTATTAAGCCTTGTGCTCTCATCGTGCGTGACGTATCAACGCCTAATGAATTGTTTTATCGGGACTCAGTAAGCTGCGTGATTCTGGGCCGGGTCTATGTCGTCAAGCAACACAACTAATTCACAGTTTAATGCTGTTGCTTACGGTTCTGTGATCAGTGGCCTAATCGAAAATATCCCCAGCAATCATGCGCGTTGAGCTCTTAGAGGTTTCAGATGCCTCGATATGACTTCTCCTGAGCCTTCTTTCCCCAAATAAGAAGGGTCCCACACCTCGCGGTCCTTGTTCTTATGATTCTGTTTGTTGCCTTTGAGAAATCCGAGTGGCTAGCGTCTGAAAACTTTCCATGTAGTCTGCATCCTCTTTTAAAATAGGTGCCCGAGCCTGTAGGCTGTGTTCCAAAGCAGCCTCATTGCTGTCTCGTACAGGTGTGAACACCTTCCTCTTTATGATGGAGAATACTGGCCGCAACTGAAGTAGCACATTTCTAGCCCTATGAGCAGCCAGTTGGCGCTGTTCAGCACACTTAAAGTCTGCAACCATTTTAAATCTCGACCCTGTTGCCTGAACTGTGAATGGTCCATTATCCCCCGTCACCATTTCTTCTACTGTAGCCCTAGTCAGTAAATAGCCGCTGCTCCTGTTTAAGGGCACATCCAGTTTGTTTGCCCGGCTGACTACCTGCATCAGAAGCCTTGTTAAGTTACGGCAATCTCATGGTACCACAAGTTTTGCATCCTCTGCGAAATGGGAGATAATGGCGATAAATCATTCGCTAATCCACTGGTATCAGGAAGAGAATGCGGTGGGCTTAGGACTGATTCTTTGCGTACTCCGCTAGTTACCTCTACCGCTTTTGAAGTGCTGACTCCTCTTCTGACATGGGACGTCCTGTTTGTCAGTGGGGCCGACTCTCACATACACGGAACTTTTTGCTCCAAATGTGTTGAGTTTTTTCATCAATAGGCAACAGCTAACCGGAGGAAAGGACTAGCTGAAGTCCTTATTCACTGGTACAATGTTTGAGCTCGAATATTCCGGGATTATTTCATCTACTTGCACTCTGAATACTTCAGACCACCTGGAAAAAAGGTAATCACCAGACGGAAGAAGGCTCGAAATGTGAACCTCGGTACCATTTTGCTTTTGGTTCAGCCGTGAGTTGGAAGGCAGACAACTGTACAACGGAAGAGTCTTCAACTATGATGCATTTCAGTTACCTTGATTCTGGCGATGAGTTTTTAAACCACACTCTGTACTACCCAGAAGGCTGTACTCCATCGCAGACAATTTGAAGGGCCCATACTAAAGAACATATGTGGCTCGGTTTAATTTGGAGTGACACTACCCAGTCAGGTTCAAGAATAGGCCTCCTCGAAATCCCCACACTAGCTCAGTAAAGGCACTGAACCTCAGCTGCGAATCGTGGATAACCCTGATTTCTGAGGTGTAGCTACGGTCTTGGAGCTGACTTTAGGATGACTGCTTCTTGCTGGGAATGGTATCGGCAAGGATCCGACGAAGGGAGGGCCGACCTTAGTTAGTTGCACCTGACAGACACCGGAATTAACGCGCACCTCGACAAACGGCTGGACGCGGCATGGGAGCTCAACACGTTTTTCGCTTCTCTATTTAGTGGCACATCACTCTTTTGCTCCACTTCACCAGTACCCTTGTATGAGCCACTTTTTTTCTGCAGAGCATCAACCCCTCCGAATTAGAACCTTTAACTTCAAATGTTAAAATGTCATACCTCCCGGAACGGCCCCTTTACCATCGGCCTTCTTTGAATTGGGGGCCCGAATACCCCTTATATTTTATGGAATTTGACTTATTTGCTTTTGGGGTTTAGTTGGTGCCCTATACGGAGGACAACTTGAGTTTTTATTCCATTTCATATAAAGGGAAAACCGGAAGAACCGGCCAACTAGCGGCATGTGAATCACACCTCAGTATTACTGAAAGTTATGGTAAGGGTAACAAAATTGAAACCAACGGATCAACACCTAATATATCACCTTATAAGTGAAGGTCGGCATGGTCGTCTAAAAGCTCGATCTGCGCAACTCGTATGACTGACTTTCTGAACCTCACTACGATAGCTGCCAGTGATGGCAAGGCAGTGATCGCAATCCTTTTAGACACGTATAGGGCTTTCGGCCGAGTGGCTTATATTCTTTCGTTGTCGGTTCCAGACACACGGCACGGTTGTCCCACAAGATCGCTCAGTAAAATTGTGAACGTTGATGGCACAGTTTCCACACTCAACCCTGTGACCATCGGCGTGATCCAAGGTATTGTACTGGACACGTTTTTGTACCCCACATGCATAAATGATTTGTTTAAGGTGGTTTAACGTGGGACTCCTTTTTTTCCGGTGATATAAAGTTGTTGCCCTCCTTCGAACACAATTCATTGAGTATTATTGTAGCAAAAATATCCGAGACTTACGGAAGCTCAATTCGTGGTGTGGCTATTGGCCACTGAAGTTATCGGCAAACAAAAGATGCTTTCTTACGTACAAGCACCGAAAAGCTGATTACCGCTCCTCAACAAATCACCAGTATGTGACCTGGGCGAATATTGCTCCTGTTCATACAACTTCTCGGAGTAAACAGATGCTCACATTGCTAGGTCCGCTGGCTAATGGGACTGGTTTACAGAACTTTCCGTTTGCTTGAAAGTAAGCCAATTGTCTATGACACCTACAGCAGACTAGTTCTGGGGTGTGGTGCAATAGTTGGCTCTAGTACGCCGTGGTATAACAGGATTGCAACTAAAAACGATCAGCTGACCTCTACCAATGAAATGGTTGGCTACTAGTCTAGCCTCGACTGCAAACGGGGCTGTAACTTAATACGACTCGAACTTCTTTGGCTTCGACGGATAAAGAACAACCTGTCCTTTTTTCCAGCTACTGTTAGAAGGCAGATCCTGTGAGGGTTTTCCTGAAGCACAAGATCCAATAGGTATTCGTTACGGAAAGCAATCATTCTACCATTGTGCCGCTCTCGAAACTTGATCTACAGTCTGACCTCTTAATTCCCGAACATTCATAAATTTGGACCAAGCCTCCACCAAGTGTTCGTGCAATAGGCCATCTACCGAGGCTTAAGGAGGAGTTGAACGCATTTCTTGATGAGACAACACTAGTATCCGACAATTATCCGTACACTCCGGAGGAGCGGGAGTACTAAGTTGGTTTGGTTTACCGACACGCGGTTCTGTTTCAGGGGCCAGGAGACCTACGTAACACAAATTTGCCGTGGATCCACCAAGCGTATATCACTCTCGTTTCATTCGTCTTTCTGGAACAACCCCTAGTACCGCCTCGTCTAATCCTCCACTGAGATAAAATTCACCTGAAGTGGAAACTATACCCCCATGCCCAGAGCTCCATCTTTGTCTGTCCCTAGTACTAGGCTCTCCATTGTGAGAAACTCAGTCCCGTTTATTTTACTAAGAGCCGCCCATTGGCGAATTTCAACCTCCAGCTGTGACTTCACTAATGCTATTCCGGCGTACTATCCCCCAGTTAATTTCGTTCCACATCCTTACGCAGAATTCAGATTTTTAGTCTGCAGGCTGGCTACCCTAAATTCAGCGTCGACCACGTCACTGAATCTTGTAGCCCCTGCCTTCTGAAAGCTCCGCCTTTACTTTTTTCCTTCCCAAGTGCCATAATCCCGGTTTGATCGTAATGAGCTTATTTAGCGACTATCATCCAAGTTCATCCACTCTACCGCAGCCTTCAGCAATCTTCCACCTACACAATATTCACTCAATGAAGAATCCATACCCCTAGGCCTAGAGCTTCCTCCGTGCCTGTCTCGTGTGGTAGGTTCTTCGTTGGAGGAGAAAGTCGTAATTCTTATCTATTATCTACATCACGCTGGATTCTCTTTACTGGGTCCGTACTGGTCCCATTTTTATTCTCTCATTTCGCCGTGACACTTCAACCCAGAATTCCTTTCCGGCCTCCACCCTTCGTTTTCAAACTAGCCCCACAGTTATTTCTGTTTTTTGCCTTCGTTTTCGCATTCCCGTCCAATCCCGACTGCTCGTACCCCTCATTCTCTCCAAAGTAGCTGCAGTGTTTAAGTTTCCGGATGTTTCTTGTTACAACTGACCATGAATCCTCCACTAGGAGCATTCTAGGCTGCACTTATCTATTCTTATTTTTCCAGGCAAACACTGAAGCATATCTTCCTTTTGATGGCTTGCAAGGATCAGCAGACAATACTGGCAGGATAACTGGCCCACCCTCCCGGCTAAAAACTCGATACCTTTCCGTCATTCCATTGCTTCTCCACTGGCCTTGTTGTCCAGGGTCCCTCGCAAACTGGTCGCAGGCTTCTGGACCACTCAACCTTGAGGGCTGTGTGATCTCGCCAGTACCGCTCGTGCAAATACCGCCAGTGCGGAGCGCGGTTAGGCCTACGGCTTTGGCCGGCCCAAATCTCGCATGCAGGACGTCCATAAAGATGCGCGGGTGCAGCTAGACTGGCGGATCGCACCTCTCGTTGCCAAAAGTGGCTTTCGGGTAGGGTGTCCAGAGCACGGGCAGCCCCATCAAACAACACCGGTTACGGATTAAAAAATCTCCATTCTTGCACCCGAAACTTTGCAAAAACGCCGCTGTCTCACCCAGTTATCATTGAATTTCCACTGTGTTAGCTTTCAGCTTCGCCATGACAATTCACAGCTTCTTATGCCCGGCATAGTTTGTCTTCCTTAGCCAATACTCGTCGCATATTTAAAAAACCATCGCCGTTTTCGGCTCATCGTTCATGGTTTACTATCACGATGTTCCATGTCAAGCTACTAATAGTTCCCGTTTGCAAAATGAACCATTCCCCGAGATAAGACTTGCACCATTGTATCGCTTACTGATATATTGGAAAACGATCACATTTATTGTTGCCTTTCACTTTCGCTTCACAATATTCAAACAGTATATTTCGCCGCGAAATATCGGTCTTCAGAATACCCCAACAGTAGATAATTTTAAAATTGTTTGCCTTCTCCATCAATCCCATTAGGAGCTGTTGCGTTTCATTATCCCCATCTTGAAAATCATCATTTCCTGCCAATACGTGTGAATTTGAGAGGCATTAAACCGTAGCTTTTTTCTTTCTCACTATCACGGGATTCATCTTTTGTAAATAACATCGTCAGGTGGTAACTTACTCATTTACTACTTCACTACCCTCTTTCAGGCTGTCTGTTATTGTCGAAGCTAGGAATCACGCAATTAAATGCCGCCAGTTCCCATTTACATGTTGACGCTGTATACTCTACCTTTCTGAGAGCAAAAAATCTGCCAAATGTTCACCAATTTCTATCCAGACTGTTTGTTCTCCATTACTTCGGTAATTCATCTCTACAGATGTTTTGTACAATGAGTATACAACGGTTCCAGCGTGCATTCGGTGGCTAAACTCTACATCTGCAATCTTCAGCGGATTTTTCTTGTTATGCTTCCGCAGTTACACTCTTCTTCGTCTTCCAATTTTCCCTTCTAACCCCTTCCATACATTGCAAAGCGCTACTGCTTCTTTACATCTACTCTAGCAATTTCTTTTTTTCAGGTGAGCGAAATTTCTGTCAGTCTTTTTTGGTTTTAAATTCGTGCGGTCCTCCTTCCGTAATATTTTCACTTAAGTCTACTAATCTCAGTCAGCTCTACCTGGATTCGACCGGCTCGACCATCTTAACCTGGTATACTTTATCAAGTGCAAATACATGTGTAACCGGCTTGAACCTCGAATTGCGCTTTCATCTGTTTCGTTTGGTCCTCAATAGCAGCTCGCTCCGGGGCCATCCAAAATAAACCGTTATTATTATTATGAAATGAAAAACTACGTAATTGTTCTGAAAAAGTTGTCCCAACTCAGAAAGAGACGATCCCATCATCCTTCTCTGAGCAAGGAGTACACTGAGACCGAATTCTCACTCTGGTGGCACCTGTCCCCGGCAACAGCTAATTTTTTCTCTACTTGAAAGCTGACGTCCGATGTGTCGTGTTTAATATAGGCTTGTTCAGCTGCTGTTTTTCAACAACTTGACGCCATTTTTATCTTAATTCAGTCATATTTATTGTCGGTCTTGGCGTACTGTTTATTGGGTTCATTACATACTCACTGTTCAACTAAAGGCAAGAGCTGAGCGTGTTGTAAACGACGATTTCTGCAGCAAACCCATGAAATGAGGAAAATAAGCACTGGGGATAATTTCTGGACACTTCGAGGGGAACTTCTGCCACATTCACCCCCCCCTGGACGTGTGGTGCTACCAGTATGACACGATTTATAAACTAACAAATTTGTTTATCTGAAGAATTGCCACATTTGGTGGCTCCGCCTGCCCTGCCTGTGCACACTTTCGGCACGCAACTGCTTTCCTCCAGTATAAAAATTATCCCGCTCCGGTGTTTTGAGTTTAGTTTCCTAGCTCGCCATCGAACTCAATCGTCATCCTGCCCTGAAGCGAGGATCAAGGGCTGTAGACTTAACTTAGGAGAATCCTAAAGGATGCGACATCCTTAGAACGTATGGCGGGCTGTGCACCAGCCTAAACAGAAAACCCCTTAAGCTTACCATACATACATTTCCATCATTCGCCGCACATCACACATCATAGAACGTACTTGGCCGGGTTTATTCGAAGTGATTATCTTGAATTTCAATGCATTTGACTGACTCGTCGATTTTATTTTTTTGGCTTTCGTACTTATACTCCTTCCTTTTCCGACTTGGTTTTCGTTTGTAATACATTCAGGCCTCGTAGTTGAGACTTGCACACGTTTATATTTATCATCAAGTAAACCGGTGCGTGGATTTATTGGATCAATCCGGTTTTGCTTCTGAATCCACTTATTTACCCTCGACTCACCCAAGTTTTGGATAACGAGTTAAAACCAAAAAAGTGCTGTCAACATTACTAGCACTTGGACAAAGGTGGTAGTTTGGGTGCACTCTCTAAGGAAAAGCACAATCGAGTGGCATAGGCCCTAAAAAGAAGCGCCGGTTCGGGCTTGTTGGCGTAAGAATAGTCCTTTGATATCTTAGAAAGAACTCTAGTTTTGTAGCTCAACACATACTGCAGATAAGCGTAAATTCCAAAACAACAGGAAATAATATGGCCGATAAAAAGAATATCATTGCTCTCTTGCCTATTAAGAAGTCGCTTTGGACGGCTTATCGTCATGGTTACCTGGAGCGAGCCGTGTTACTTCGGCAGATCGTGGGGTTTCCCATCAGTCACTATTTTTCTTAGTCCTAGCATATTATGGAAGATGCTTGGACATTTGGTGAAGATTTGGGAAGATTGAGAGCTTTAGCAGGAGAGAACTGATCTGATCGGGGACCATTTGGAAGCTACCTCTTGATTATTCCTTCTTTGGAGGCTTCATACTCGATTCCGCCATTGTGAGTTTACTTCTGGGGAACGATGTTGGTGTCACGATCGAGCAGAGCAATCCGTGGAAGGGCGCAACTTTGGTAAATGCTGTAAGGTGATGAAAAAGGCCTGCACTTGAAGCTTCTGCTGTAACCGTATCAACTTTGAGAATGGTGAGACGGTGGGTGAGGGTGGCAGCTGGAACTGAAATCACGGAGGGGCCGCTAAAATGCAGCTCATTCCACTCAAATAACACGAGATGGAATTTATGAATAGCAGGCGTAGAAATGATAAAGTTATATTAGAGTGCTCATTTTCCGGCTGTTCTATTCCTGGTGTAACATCAAGGAAGTACTTGTATCCTTGCCGTTGAACTGGTATTTAAATCCTTGCGGATATTTGACCGATCACTTCTAAACGACTCTTGCCGTAACTACTTTTATCCGTTTCATTTTCCGTCGCAGGAATTTTCCGTTCTTTTTTACCCTTGAACCTATCCATCGAGAGAACTTCTTGGGCATTTTGTGTGATGGAAGGACACATTGACTCATAGCTGTTTGTTTTATTGCTGTTCGGCTCTTTATTCCACTGAAGCCGACAGATCTTGGAAGCTCATTCCAATCGTATCGACTTTTAGCTGCCACTTTGAAGAAGTTGTTGACTGGGCTTAATGGAACACGCCTTATCTATTGCGGCTTCTTGTACAACAGGGCAAGCCGTTCGATCTATTCTTTCCGATCGGCCGTTTTCTCTGTACAGGCCTTTGTCCTTACTCAGGTCATCTATCGACTGGATAGAAGCGGAGAATGGCTTGCAAAGCTGTGCGCGTTATCGGCTTATATTCAAGTTCACGAGTGGCGCGGAAGATTTTGCGGGGCAATCTTCTTCCAGTCGAGTTCTGAATCAAGTAAGGCTACGCATAGCTCTCAGGCCCCAGAGTGTAATCTGTAACAAGTAATATTTGTTGCCTGGTGAAAAGAGCACTGGATCATTGAGCAGGCCTCAACCGGGCCAGGACAACTGCTTTTTGGTAATCCTATCAGGAGTGATGTTTGTGGACGGTAATAGAGGAGCAATATCCAAACCCTCCAAGCGCCTTTAAAAGGGCTGAAATCTGAGGCCGCAGCGGATGGCTGAGATGGGGGAGAAGGACGAGAATTCTTGAAAGGACACGAGATGATAATTCTGCAGTTTCAGCTGTTATTAGGAGTTCCGAACTGTCTCTTAGTCTGTTCAGGGTAATTCGCGGTAAGGAAGGCCCTTTCCGTCGTTGGTATTCATTGAGGGCTCCTCTTCATCTGGGTCCCTCTGGCCTGACTTTCCTCAAGGGATGTAGTTTATTTCTAATAACAATAATTTATTTCGGGGAGCCGGGGGCTTGATGCTTTACACGATCCGGTGACATAACTAACAGCGCAATCGGATTTTTCAAAGAAAAATGAGGAATCATTTGCACGCATTAGAGAGTAAAAGTAAGTTTTCATTAGACAGTGGTGGTAGCGCCTGGCGAAGTTGTACTCAAGATCCAGTGATTAAGCCAGCCGAAACAAAGCGTAAATGGCCAAAATTTAAGAATATATGAGCCTATCTTTTGAAAAATGGCTGCAACAATTGGGACTCCAAGCAGATTCAAAACCGTTTTGTCAATTTTTAGAAAGTTTAGTATTTCTCCAAAAAAGATATAGAGTGGCCGTGGCTACTCAATGCTTGCGCAAGTGGTGTGGACTGAAAATGAAATAGTAAAGCAGGAACGGAATGTCGAATGTGGGGTAAACCAGGGCTTTCAAGAAAGGATAAGGTAAAAATCTAGGCACATCTTTCCTCGAAACCCTGGTTTACCCCAAATTCGACGTTCCATTTACGCTTTACTATTTCATTTTCAGTCCATATCACTTGAGCACATAGTAACTCGCCAAGTCCCCCTACTGGACCCAATAACATTTATCCCAGTGCTGTGCATACGGCGCAAGGCGCCTGGCGGTCGCCCACTCTCTGGTCAAGTACTCAATACGCCCCCGGCACTTCGCAGCCGATGAGGTCCACCTCGTGATCCTTCCGGTCTACGACGGTAGCGTCCTGCAGGTGGGGCCACCCAGTTAGGATTGCGCTCACCTACCTTGGTGCTAGCTACGAGACGTCAGCTAATGTAAGCGCCTTCCGCCGATTAGATTTGCTCGTTGGTGTCTAAGGAGATGAGCTGTAACCTCAACCGGCAGACAGTCATCACCTGTGTTCGCTCACCGCTAACGACGTGATGCTTTTGGTGGACCGGTGTTTGTCGGCAAACAGCTTCTTCACCAGGGTAGTGTCCGGTCCACTGTCGACAAAGGCCAACTCTTTGATCACCCCAGTTGGGGTCATCACTCCCACGGCGACCAGTCATAAAGGTGCTGGTTTACCGGCAGACCGCGACTTTGAAGAATCACACTGGGCTTTGTGTTCGTATCTGTTGTAGTTTCTCTCGCCTGGTGTAACAATCTGTGGTGTCTGCCAGGGCAGCCCTTGTGACCACATCTAGTCCTTGTTCAACGAGCCGCCGCCCGGCGCGCTATAGCCTCGTGTGAAATGGCTTGTGCATTGGTCCAAGGTTGATCTTCCCGATGTTCCCGTGCAGTGGTTTGAGCACGGATAGTTACTGTCCCGGAGGAGTCGGCCAAATCTACTGTCGGCTATCTTGGTTTTCCCGTCCAAGTATTCGGTCAGGTCTTCGAAGTCAGCCTCAAGGTCTCCCCGGCTTGTATGTTCCGCCTCTTCCAACCACCGACTCTGTAGTTCGGGAGAGAGGTGACGGATTATGCTCTCCAAGTTATGCATTGCATTGAGGTCAGACCTGCAACCTAAACGGCCGAGGGCTATTGAAAAATCATGCATTATGGTCACTGGGTGGGCCATTGTGTGGAAGTCGTCCTCGGTCACTTTGGCCTCTATCATCACGCCCTCCATTAGGTTAATGACTACCTTAAACGGCTGGCCGAACAGGTTTCTCATGATCTTCCTTGCTCGTGGGTAGCCTTGTTCCAGGTCGAGCATGGTACACCCATCGACGGCTTCTCTCGCTCGGCCTCGACATTAATGAATCAGGTGGCGAAGCCTTTGCCCGGGGTCAGTTATCTTGTTTTTGACGAAAGTTTCGAACTGCCTGATGAACTTGCAGTAATATTCAGATCGGCCGTCGAAAACTGTCAGTTCTACTCTTGGCAGATCGGTCGTTGGTAGCGTTGATATTTTATATTTGACAAGCGGCGCAGTTTCCTATCTTATTTTGTCCTGATCTGTCAGGTAGGTCGTAGCTGTTGATCTCCTGCTTGCGCTCGTCCTTATTATGCTCCTCTTCTGCTTCCCGGGCCTGTTGCCAAGCCGACAACAGCTTTTGTTTTAGGTCCAATATCCTTAGCTTAAATCAGTCGACACTCTTGCAATCCATGTTACCATCAGTAATAAATGAGTTAGCACTGACAGGATTAGGTCACCCAGCATTAACTGAAGAATCAAAAGTACCCAAAACCTTCCCAGTGACTAGCCGTGTTACTTCCTGTCCAGATTCTAACTGCTTCAACCCTTTTCTTGGCATGTTGCGTATTTTCCCGTTCTAGATTGATCAACTGGGTATTATAAGACACCTTTGAGCAATGCGTAGCCAAATTCGCAAAGGAGCCCAAAATTAGAACTCGACTATCCGTGAAGTTCTTCTATACTAGATTATCAAATGAACAACGGCACGAAACAGGTACGAACCTCGATTATGCGATCACAGGGACTCGGAAAACGGGAACCAAATTGCGGCTTGCGAGAAAGGAGCACGTGCTTCAGGCAGGTCCAGAACAAGCATATGACAGAGCAGCACGCTGGACGCGAACAAACAAACTTTTGATTCATATAATTACACAGTGCATAAAAACAAGCCAATAGTGTAAATAAGTGAGTGATGTTAAGGAAACATGGGGTTGCAGTGTTTGTGGTGGATTTTCCACGACCGGTCGTCACAGAAATCTCAAGTCCTATCCCAGATAGGGGAGCTAAGAAGGAGACGTAAATCTTTTGTACACATCATTGACCAAGAATATGTGAACACTGCGCTGGTCACAAAGCCTTAGGTAGTCTGACCGATTAGAGGGCTTTCTGCTATCACCACAGCACAGATGTGATAAAGAAGGCAGGAGAAATGCAGTGGTTGAAATTTGAGAACGATTCTTAATCTTTTCGGGGTGGGGCCCCGCACCTAATGGTGAGCTTCCTGAGGGTAGAGGTTCTCTCAAGGGCGAAGTCCCTGGAACCTCGGGCATTTGACAACTGAAAGAGTAGAGTTTTCTCCAGGGCTTTGTTATATTCAGGGAAGGTTAGTTGTGACCTCCGATCCAAGTTCTATTCAAAAATTTTTGAATCACAGCCAATCCTCACACAGTCCCCACGGCCATTCTCGATAATGGGAACGGCATAGTAAGCCAAAGTGAGCAATAGATACGAGTGCCGTTAGAATAGATAACAAAAGGACTGAGCCATATGTCCAACAAAACCGGTGGTGTGGGCCCCGGGTCCTCGTTCTCTTAGTATGGTCGCCCATTTCTCATCTAGTCTCTATCTAAACTCGGCCGCTGTGCTCGCAGTAATCACATCACTTGCGGGCTCGTTCCAAGGACTCCAACTGCCAAGAACTGGCTTTTGATACTGGTATCATTTCCTCTCTCTTGGTTGTCCATGAACGGTCCCTTAGAGAGCCATTTCCTTGCAGCTCAAATAAGACCCATCTGTGACCTTTTACCTCCGTGCGAGTTTTCAGTATTTTAAAAGTCAATATGGGGTCATTTCTATTTTTTTCTAGGGAAGGCAACCCCAGTTGCTCCAAACTCTGTTCTCGGCACAACTGCCCATATTCTGCAAACAGTCGCATGAAGCACCTCAGCGGCTACCCGAGAGCCTTGATATCCCCAACTAAATATGACCTCCGTGCTTGGACACAGTTTTTCAGACTACATGTCACGAAGGCTCCGCACGGTGGCCATAGGATTCATAGCTTCTTGGGGCTGGAAGTCCTACTAGGCTAGCACAGGGCTCGGCACGCTTTCTGACTTACTCTCTGGCATTGGAGACTTGGATCAGAGTCGGGGCCCACTAATCACCCTAGTTCCCGGGTAATTATGGTCTGTGTTCGCTTCCCCGATTGTCTGGTGGATCCATACATCGTATGGAAACTGGACTCCGGCCCACCTATCACAAAAATGCAAGTACCTAAGCAACAGTATAAGGGGCACAAAAATGGAGGAAAGAGGGTTATTGCTGTCGGTTGTTCACCCAAAATGGACCCCCGCTCTGTAGTGGGCGCAAAGCAGATGATTGTTTCCCCTACATTCCACGTAAAACTGCTTCATTTTGTAGCTTGGCTAAGGAGGGGGGTGGTATTTCCAAGGTCCAAAATGACTATTTCTCCTTGGAAGATGCAACTCTTTTCGAAATGTCATGAGCAAGTATGCAGCTGTGATATTGTTCGGAGCAAGGAACTTGTGCTGCTCATTGTCGGCGACCTACGAGTTGGGATACCATTCGGCCAATGCCTGAATGCTATTAATTGAGCCCTTGTGCCCCTGGTCAAAAGTGCTGCTGTCCTAGAGCGCAAACCTTATTTTGCGAAATAGGCAGGACTTCAACCCACGCCCCTACAGCAAACCCATCACACAGGTAAATTAGCGGGGTTTGAAAAGGGACAACCAATCAAACAGCCAGGGGATTCTTCTGCCCGCGGACGTGCCCTAAGGGCGCAAAAATCACGTCCCTTACAGCGCAAATCAAGGTAAGCGCAAAGTACCGAAAATACCCCGTCACTTGGCACAACTACTTATAGTCCAAGGCTGACTCAGCCTTGACATTGAATAACAGAGAGGACAAGCGGGCAACACCAAATAAAAAGCGAAGTATTTGAGAAATTATTCGAGGTGGTACATGCCAAAGATACCGGGAGCCAAGCAATGCTACCTCAGCCCTACTGCGTTCTTTTAATGGATGAAATTCACACATAATCCACCGGGGTAGAATTGGCAATGAACCGACCACGGCAAAATAATGGGAGCCCAGATGGCGTCTACCTTGCTATCCTAAATTCGCCGGCGGGTATAATATTCGGGGCGACAGGACACCTGTGTGGGGCAAGCCCTGGCTTCACTGCCTTTTGACCGGGTGACTTTAATGACATGACGAATGGAGTGGTGCCAACTCAAAAAGGGGCATAAAAATGTACTACTTGGCTCTCTAGAAAGCCTCTGAATCGATAAGCCACAGGCGGTATTGCGGAAAACGCATCGCGCATACTCCATTTTTAGAAAATTTTCAGGCCAGAGTTAGCGGGACAGAATTTAGCACAGCCCGGGCATGCAGCTTGGTGCCACAGGCATTGGCCTAGGAACCCTGTTATTCTTTTTCTGTATCAGTTGTCTGGTAGACGCCTTGATGTGCCCAGGTTTCTCGTTGGATGATGGTTTCACAGATGTGGGGGACCCGTAGTCGGATTGGGTAAAATAATTCGTATTGAAAGCACGTGACCCAGCAGAGACTCGGAAGCTTCCATCGAACAATGGTAGATGCAGTACTCAGGGACGGGGTAACATGGGAGGCTTAAAAATTCCAGGAAGCTTCAACAAGCGTAATTTAGTGACCTTGCTTTGTAGGGGACCTTGAAGTCCGGGCGATTGAGACCAAAGTCCACCTAACCGTGCCTTGCGGAGGCAGCCGGAGGCAACAGAGGTCGATGTCAGTTGCCAGGTCCGGGGATTTCACAGTAACGGCGCCACTACACAAAGTAAGTGCGCCCCACCCGGAATAATGCTGGTAATCCTGGACTCAGAAACTAGTAGGAGACAAGCAGCAAATAGAAACCGTTCAAGGACGGTTTGCTAAAATAATAATAATAATGGTATATTTCTGGACCGTGGTCAAGAAGCACGCATGTAAGCATGATCAGAGTTTACAATATCACTGAATGAAATGGAAAATTTCACAAAATTGAAGGAGAGATTAGCAAATCACGGTAACAATGGAATAAGGCTGCCGAGAGTTTTAATGAATCAAAACGAGCAAGGAACACACGGCGAACACTAATTGATTTCAAGTCAACGGCGGCAATAGTAGTGAATCAGCCGGATATAGGAAGGTTCAGACGGACATTGGCTTAGGACGCAGGAAATACGATATTTACAAGAATAATGCGAGGAAAAGGTCGGCACTGCATATTCATGTTCACTTAAAAAGGTAATTGACGTTGAGACAAAGGAGGCAGGGAAGAATTTCACGAAGGTTCGCAGAGGAATACTAATTTTCATAGACTTGCGGATGTGAAAAGGAATAGTACCCCTTGAAAAGGTGAGACAATTTTCGTGAGAGGTGATGTGTGTCATCTGGTGCCAGCAGTTCGCCGCTGGTGGAGGATGGATGGAGTTCCAGGAAGGAATAAGCAACAATCGGAATGTCGTGTCCATGCGGAACAAAATAAGGCAAGACAAGAGTAAAGACCTTTGCAATAGGCAGGTTATGCTGGTAAATTGGCAAATACATCATTTTGTTGAGTTTCTTGTGGGTTTTCTGTGTCCATGTTGGGCTTTTTGGGCAAGGGTTGACTGCGGTTTTGTTCGCTTTCTCATGGAAAAGAGGCGGGCATCGCCGAATCTGGACCGATCACAGTATAATTAGAAGTCCTCGCACGGCAGCTTCGACATCGGGAGGGCCTTGTAGTGAGAATTCTTCAGTAAGCCTCAGAGTAACGTATGCAGTGATACCAGGACTTGTTTTGGGTGAACCCCGTTGCTAGATCGTATTCGCGGTAGCCAGCCTTTGGTGTGGTTGTAGACGGGCAGAGAAAAAGACAGGCTGTCTTCGCGATATATTACAGCCAGGCAACGTGATGGCCGGGTGGTTCTGAAATTGAAAAAGGGAGGATCGCAGTCTGGGAGATGTTCCAGCTGAGGGTTAGCGTGAGCAAAATAACGAGAGTACGGATGTTGGAAATGAGGCACAATGGTCTTAGTTAAATGTGGGGTCGTTGGTATTGTGGTTCGGTGTTCGTGAGGGCTAACTGGTATTATACTACTAGGCAAAGTTATTGGTTACCGAATCGGCCGTTCACCGGGAAGTCTTATCTTTATGAGTTAATAAAGTCGTGGAAGTGCATTTGGACTAGGGTCTGAGGGCTACGTGAGAAAGCTGCTGGGCAACACGAAGAACCTCGAATGGCAAGTTTGCATAGTAGGTCTAGGGGATATATGACGAATCCCACAGTGGTGTTTTACAGGTCACAAAGAAGCAGCTAGGACACACCAGAACCCGAATGGCTAGCTTATATGATAGATCCGGAAGATGTATGACAAATCCTATCGTGGGGTATCTACAGGTCTAATGCTGCAGGTTGCTGTTCGTTAAGGCTGTAAACTGGAGAGTAGGCCGGATTCTAGGACAAGAGGAATGCCGCTTTCTTACGAAAAGGGGGGAAAACATACTTGGGCAAAGAATACGGGCGCTTTTCTCTACGTTCTTACATATATGTTTATATATAAAATAATATCTACATGCGAATTACGGCCAGGCAAGGAAGCTAAGAGGAGCGGAAGCCACAATAAATAAGAGAAGAGTCGAAGGATCAAGGAGCGAAGTATTGGGTGGTGGGGCTTAATATCTTAGGACCCAGCACCACTGAACAATTTGGTGCTAGGGGAAAACATCAATGACTAAAAACCTTCGGTTAGAGGAAAGTTGTTTTACATGGCAGCCCTAGTGCTATATAGCGAAAGAGGCAGTAATCGTTTAGAGGAAAGTTGTTTTACATGGCAGCCCTAGTGCTATATAGCGAAAGAGGCAGTAATCGTTTAGACAAAGTTGTGAAGACCGGCTACTGAATTAGATGAGGCAGGGTTGTAAAGGGGTCAGGTGATAGAAGGTGAACGTGGGTGAGTAGCGAGAACCGGCAGGCATCTAGCTACCTATAGTTGTAAACGACAAAACTGTATCCTTCTGCAATGTAGATTGTTCGTAAAAAATGATAATGAATGTTACGTCTGGCGTCTGTCGTTAGACAGAAAATGGTAGGCTTGAGGTATGGTGCCATGATCCTAGTAGTGGAACCCGTTTTTGAAGGCCAGCTCGACGGATAGCAGAAAGCGGGAGGAGAGGCTGAAGCTAGGGTTCTAAAGTTCGATGCCTTCTTCATAGGCTCGATCCTCAGATATGCTGGCGTTAGTCAAAGATATCATATGACTAACGGTAAGTTGTGATTTAAGGGCATGGCTAAACTGGGTTATTGACGTACATTTGCGAATGGTCAGGGGTAGCTTATTCCAAAGCTTTGAATATTCAATGAGAAAGAAGTTGGATCTTATTGCCAGCCTGGACTGTGGGATGGTCAGACTGAAGTCTCTGTGGCGCAGAGGATAAGATGAGGGTAGTGAAAATTGTACAGAGTTGGTAGAAGTGAACGCAGAGCGATGAATAAGTCTATATAGAAAACACAAATTAAGCCTGACATGTCTAAGCCATACGGGGTCAAGTTTTAATAGAGTGCATCGCTCTTTATAGCTCAGTGGAAAAGAGTATCCTATGAGCTTCTTGGTGAAGGTGCGCTGAACTTTCTCCAGGCGTATTCTATCAGATTTAGATATTCCGGAGAAGATTATAGGGCAATATTCGAGGTGGGGTCTAGCATGGGATTGGTATGTAAGAAGAATACTATGTTTCATTTTGAATGATCTGAGGACTAGTCCTATTATCTGTCTGGCCCTGGCCGTCTGAAATGAGACATGTTCCGAGAATTGTAGATTGTTAGTGTATCGAAGCCCAAGATCCTTTACTGATGAGCTTGGGGCGATGGGTACTTGGTTCAGTGACAGAGTTCCGAGGGGGACTTGACATCTGTAGGTTGTGTAGAAACTTTTGGATGTCGAGAAGCACATCTGCCATGAAGTGCACCATCGATCAAGTTTCTCAAGATCATTACCTATTTCAGACAGCGCTGTACTCAAATCTTGATGGCGGAACTCATAAACGATTTTGATGTCGTCGGCGAACAGGAAAGGTGTGCCGTGTTGCACAATCGAGAAAATGTCGTTAATATAGAGTAAGAAAAATAGCGGACCAAGTACACTTCCTTGTATGACTCCACTAGTGACAGGCGTCGATTGCGATAGATGACCATTAGCATATACAACCTGGGTTCGATCCGACAGGTAGGAAGTGATCCATGATAAAAGCGGGTCATGGTTACCGTAGGCCCGGAGTTTTGTTAACAACCGGGAGTGAGGAACTCGGTCAAATGCCTTGGTCATATCGAGGTAGATGATAATCATAGATTTTCCGTCGTCGGCTGCCGTGGTCAGTAGATTGAAGAAATCAAACTGGCATGTGGTACAAGAACGTGACTTTAGGAAGCCATGTTGACCGCTGTGAATAAGGTTATGCGAAATGAGATAATCGGACATCCGCTGCTTAATCAAACGCTCCATTATCCTGGCAGCTAAAGGGGTATGGTTAATAGGACGATAATTTGAAGGGTCATGCACTGGACCCTTTTTGTGGATAGGAATAATGGTTGAAGTTTTCCACTGGGATGGAAAAGTGCCATTTTTAAGGGATAAGTTATAGAGATTCATAAAGATAGCCGCGGCGTCAGTTCCACCAAGATGAAAGAGTGCTGGGGGGATGCCGTCATAGCCAGGGCGGGAGGAGGGTCTAACACGCATCAGTAGGAGGGCCACGTCGCTCAAACTGAATTCAATGTCAGAGAGAATTTGCTCGGTTATGAGGGGTACGGGTGGTGGATTTGAAGTGGCGTCAGTGGTCATGGATTCTGAAAAGAAGGTATTGAGGGCCTCAGCGATTTCAGCTGCAGATTTAATTTGCGTGTTATTCCCCAAAATTAAATAGGGTATCCCTGTAGGCTCTCTCTGATTTCTGCTCTTTAGCAGTCTGGACAATCGGTACGATCTGTCGAAGGACTTCAAGGCCGAAAGCTCCTGCTTTTTCTGCAGTTCATTAGTCCGAAGACTGATGGTTACAGAGAGAGAGTGGAGTTGCAATAGTATGGAGAAGTCCTTGGTTTTATTATAGATCTTCTGCAGTTTTGCATGTTTATTTTGCAGCCTTGTTTGATAGGAACTGTGGGTTTGAGAGCGGTTGGTCCCGATGGTGGTGATTGCTGACAAGCAGCTATGCAGCTTATGGTAGAGTACGTCACTAGCAAGCTGAGTGTTGTGCTGTAGGAAGTAGTCATCCCAGTTGAGGGATCGAAGCATAGGCTTGAGGTTCATCCAGTTGATCTTATGCAGGGGCTGTTGGGATGAACTACATATAGGGTCTATGGGTCTGGCTGTGAATCTGCAAGATACCATTCTATGGTCACTGCCTGGGAAAAGGTTGAGGGTGGTAGTCACCACATGCGATAAGCCAATGGTAAATATCAGGTCAAGTATGCTGTTACCTCTGGTTGGAGTCATTACGTGCTGGACCCAGCGCCCTGCGCGTATGGTCGAAACGAAGCTCGTGAAGTATTGGGGTGATGACATGGTGTCCCAGCGGATATTAGGTGCATTGAAGTCGCCAGCAATGAGTTTTGACGAAGAGGGTAATAGTGCAAAGTGGTCAAAGGCTTTGACTACGTGGGCGAGGTCCGTGATGTTTGAATTGGGTGGTCGATAAACGCAACCAATATGGAGTGGAGAGTTGGCCAGAAGAACCGTTACCCATATTGAGTCCTGAATTGAGTTCAGTACTGGATCAGAGAGAGGAATGGTAGGCAAGCTGTTTTTAACGTGGATTAGACAGCCTCCTCCATGACGACGACGATTTTTCATGAAGGTCTGATAACCAGCAATAGCAATTTGGTCCAATGGGACAGAATCATTTAGCCAGGTTTCGGTTATGACAATGATGTCGAAGTCGGAAGACAGTACTATATTACGGAGAGTATGGGTTTTATTCAGTAATGAGCGAGCGTTAATGAGAAGCAAGTTATGTGCAACTGTACCGTCATGGTGTGGAGTGGGAACAACCATCTGCGGATGTTCATGGCTAACACTACCGAGGTGGTAAACGTCATTAAGTGGACTCATAACGACAGGGTTGTCGTGTATAGAAGTGAAGGAGTCTAAACAGGGGTTAGAAGTGGGGAGCCGGCATTGTGAAGAAGGGGTGAAGCTGGGTTGGGGGGGTGCCGTCAAGAAAAAATTGGTCGTTTGAGGAGGTGGGATTTCCGGGGTGGTTGAAGTAGCCAGGTGGGGGGTTGGATGCTGAGGTAATGGGTAACGGCAAGTGAGATGGAAGAAAGTAGTGCTGACTGGGTTCAACGGGGTACGCAGGGGGCGGGTAGTTGCCGCTTGACCAAGACCGACGAAATAACTGTAGTTGGTTGGGCTGGCCCATCCTGTGTTCAGGAAAGGGCGCGGAGCTAGACAATTGAGGCCATTGGTTATAATTCGACTGGGGGTTACTTATTTGTATCATTGGAGAGGAGAGAAATTGGTTACAGAGGTTCGACGGTAGGTGCTGGCGCTCAGCTAAATGACTGGGAAACTGTTTCGGGATACTTAGAGAGTATGGTATGTTTGGTCCTGATGCCTGACGATGCGTTACTCGGTGGCCGTTTTCGCCTGTATTGTAGAGTGGAGTTGGGAGGACATTGTCGATAAGCCGAGGTACCGCGGTAATACTGCGAGGTGGGGTTGGCTGCTTTAGGGTGATGAAGGGTTGCGTCATGCTCGCCAACATGTATGAATTATTTAGGGTGTACTTAGAGCGCTTGGTGGGGGTTCTAAATGGGGTTCTGAGAAGACTTCCGGGGGGGATTACGGGAGTAGCCGGAGTAGCTAAAAGCTGTGGGGGGACACAGAATTCTGTCTGCCGATTGGACAAATGGCTATATGGTAGATCATGGCTTTTATGGACGATTTGTGTCCGCCAGACAGTGGGACATGAGTTAGGGCGGGACGGACTGTTGGTAACTGACTTCCCCGGAGTCTTTTTCTGTGGTGAGACGGTGGGCAGTAGGTTGACGTTAGCAGCAGCAGGCCTGGATGCACGGGACTTTGGTGGCCCTTTGCTACTAGTGGGTTCGGCATGGATATCGTTGCCTTTTGTGGGAGCCGAGGTTGATGGTAGAATGCAGGGCCGTTTACTAGGGGGATGTGCTGGAGATGGGGTGGTGGTCAGGTCTAAGTCAACTAGAGTAGTGCAGGCAACTGAGGGCTTTTGTGTTACGGCGTCACTCGACAAGCAGCGAGAAGACGCGGCGACTGATATTTCAGCCACAGGTTGCGCTGGTGGAGCTAAGGCACTTTTTAGTGATCGAAAAACCTCTCTTTGGAGAGGCGTTTTATCCGGTTGTATTCTTATTCTTTTGAATGGGGTGGAATTGGCAATGATTTGCCAACTAGTTATGAATTCTCTAGCAGTTACTTCGTCAGCGAATTGGAACTTTAAAGGACAGTCAGTGCGTTGTGATTTTTTGCGCAGTCGAGTGCAATAGCACCTGTGGTGTGCCATGTTGCAAGCATTCAGGATGGCGAGTTTGGTTGACGGCAGGGGTAGTCGATCAGGGATGTTGAAAACTATCGCGTTTTTGGAGTTGGCTATACGCTTATGAACTTCCGTCGCAACTGAGTCTAAGAAGCGGCCCGCCATGACTAGGCTCTGGCGATTAGCAATAGGCGTGGGCTCCATTATGCTAGATAAAGGGGATATCTTTAATAGAATATCATCGATGGACTGGATCTGGTTATGCAGGTCCGCCACTCTTTGATCTACTTCGTTAATCTTCTTGTTGACTACGTCATAAACATCAACGAGAGGTACTGAGCATGGACTGAGTGCAGACTGGGGTTGAGTGTTCCTGGTTTTTTTGAGCCTAACGGTACGAATTGCCTGATTTGCACCCGGGACCTTGGCACGTTTACGCAGGCCCTTTGGAGCTTCCATTAGTAGTTCGGGAGATAATGTGAAGAAGAGGGAAAGGTTATGGGTCAGCAAGTTAAACTTTTCGAGAGTGTAAAGCTACGTAGAAAGTTTTGGGTATTTTTCTTACGCCTTTCTAGCTAAATGATTATCAGGCTACGGCTAAGCAAATAAGACGAATGACTCCAAGCAGTCAATTTGTTCTCGATGCGCAGAAGTCACCTAGGAGGAGGTCCCGTTGAGTCAGTAAAACGGCTTCATGGGTTACCGAAAACAACAAACATTTAATAGTTTCAAGAACTTGAAAATGCATCCTTCATCACTTCCGCAACATTCCTGTTTATGTCGTATCTTTAGCATCGTGTGACAACCTTCGGTTCAGATATTTTACGTCCTGCCTGCCCTCCACTACCGTCGATGATGAAACCGAAACCGGCTCGCATTTGCAACGTAAACCGTCGTCACTTAGTTTATTTAAACTCGGTCTAGTTTTATTTTGTTATTTGCCGAAGCGGCCGGCTCCTCCCTTCAAAATTTGTAATCTTCTGTTTCGTTGATCCACATTGTACGCATTGATCTTGCTCCCATGAGTGCTCTTCGGCCAAGGCCGAGAAATACGCGGTTAATACTACTATTATTACTAATGTTAAACACCCCCAGGTTGAGGGAGAACGGAAGAAGTTTAGTGGAACTCGGGACTGCAATAAGGGCTTGAACATATTTCTTCCTACACCACAGCTAATAACCGGGGAAAACTACCATCAAAATGGTAGCAGCGTAAGCAATCTTCGTGGTAAAACGGCAGGTAGATGACCACGATAAGTAGGATTCCTCTGATTACAGCAAGCAAGCATGACTGGGCCACGTAATACTTGTCCGGTATCTTCTGTCTTTTTCCCCTCCTACGTGACTGTATACGCTCACTCCCACGTCTAATGCACAAGTGACTTAGTAATCTAATTGCGCAGTATTTTTCCGGTTACTTCCACTCGGCATCATCTGAGGCAACTATGATAGCAGCTTTGGGCAGATCTGTCGCGTCCTTGGAGAAGTAGCTGATACCTGAAGTATGAATCTGCAATTCGATCCCCTCCCTGAGGTCCTTCACTCAACAGACACGACATCAGGATCGCCTGGGAGTCAAACCACAGTGATAATTCTGCAGCCCCTGAGTGCGAGCATCTGTACACTGACTGGTCAAGGGGGCCATTTCTGTGACCTGATCTAACTTGTCCTTCAGCTCTCCCAGGTGAATGTTCCGTCAGTCAACCTACGGAAATGGTAACACCGATTTCTGAGGCCGGGCAGAGTTCATCGGGATATTGGCTGCAGAAAGAAACTCGTACCCGTGCTTGGGATATAATATAATATATAATATTGGTATATTTCTCGGCCATGGTCGAGAGGCACGCGCTAACGCATGATCATGGTGTAACATGTTACTCAATATGGTGAAATATTCACAAAATTCTAAGTATGAAAGTCGACAGTATCAGAGATGGAAAAACATAGCAACAGTTTGAATGGATCACCCTGATAATGGTTTGCGCGGCTGTTTTGAACCAGTTTCGAATCCGGGCTAGGCAGTGGTGCGCGGTGGAGATGTCGAAGAAATCGTTAACGCAGTGCTAAGGAGGCATTATGAACAAGAATGATGCAAGCCAAGGAAACCGGAGGCCAACTAAGGTTCTGCAGATGGAGTAAATTTTTAACAAGAAGAAGAGGGTGGGGGAATTGACGCATGCGAAGAGGATAGCGATCCGTGAAGACAATGCAGACCCTGAATGACGGATTTACCGGAGTTTGAGAAACGGAATGAGCTTTGAATCAAGGGGACATGAGGCAAAATTCGTGAAAGTGAACTGGTGGATGTGGGAGAAACAGCAGTCCATAAAAAGGTAAGTTGTTTTACATGTTGGGCCCACTGGCCCAGGCGAATGCATGAGGCAAATTGCAAATACTTGTAGGGGGCAGAAAAGGAGGACCAGTTTACGCCCGGGGCATTGAAGTCGCCTGCTATAATTTTACCTCAAAATGGCAGGTCAGCGATGTAATTAAATGCATCAATGATGGGATTAAATGTGGAAGTGTCATTTCCGGGGGGTCGATATATACAACCGACAACTATGTTCATCTGGGATAAAGAAATTGTAAACCATATAGAATCTTCAACATTTGCGAGCACGGTATTTTCCAGTAGGGTGGCAGATAGGCTGCTCTTGACATACCCCACGCAACCTCCACCGCGGCGGTAGATTCGTTGAGTCCTGAAGGTTTGATAACCGATCAGTGATATTTGGTCAGAAGGTATGTTCTCGGTGAGCCAAGTCTCAGTAATCAGGATTATGTCGAAGTTGTGGACGACAGCCAGTCTTTTTATAGCGGAAAGCTTGTTCAAGATAGAACGGGAGTTAAATAGTGCTATGGTAAGCATTTCTGTGGGAGGCTTTGAAGCGTCAGTGGATTTGGTAGCCAGGCTGTGCGTGGCAGGGCGGTGATCAATGGGCGAGTCACCCATGCAGGAAGACAGGATGTGAGTTGCTACTTCCTTTTGGACAGCTCTATCCTTATCGCCGCGCATTGTTCATTGGGCCGAACACTCATGATGTTCAGCAGAGATTAACACTGGATGCTGAGGTGTTATTGTAACGCGGGCTAATAGATCTGGAGGGATGGTATGGTGACTCTAGGTGGGACCTTTGAGGCAAAACAGGTATGAATCGGGGGAGAGTTTGTAAGGATGCCAGGGGAGCAGTAGAGGAAGGGGAGCCATGGTTTTGATGGAGGCCTTGTGAGGAGAAGGACGAAAGGCAGGGTAAGTGGGATTTTAATGGAACAGGTATGATGTTTCGGATAGAGTTTGTTGAGGTGGAAGGCATCTCACAAGGCTCCATGGAAAGAGTGTGAGGGGGTGGAGTAGTAGCGAAAGGGCTGTTGATGAAAGGGGCCTTGGTGTGAAGGGTCAGTAGGCATAGCGTGCAGTGGTGTCGGAGTAGAATACGGCGATGTTGGGTGGTAGGGGAGCAGAGGATGTTGAAGCTGCGGAGGGTTAAGATGGGGCACACCATGAGGCGGAAAATGGTCGGGCGCGGGCCACATGTTGTGGTACCGGTTGGCAACGATGCTGGTAACTCGTCCTGCATGGTTCGAGTTTGGAGGTGGTACATTTAGTGGAAAATTTGTGATATGGTACTGCGTCTGTGGACGTGAAGACGGCGGGGTCTGGGTTTGTGGGTGTGGGATGTAGCAGTGGGGTACGCGGATCTCCGGGGGACCAAATAAATGCGCTGGTGGACTAGCGCTAGGGTGAGCGACGAGATTTCGTGTGTATGGCCGAGGTGGGGGTCGTGAATGGGTAGTAGGCCGGTTAGCTGGAGCGCGAGAGGTCCTATGTCGACTGTCGATTAAAGATGGGAGCGTGACAATGTCAGTGCAGACGAGGTTTTGGCCTCTGGGAGCAACAGGTGACGAGGGTGACGTTGTGGCCGAAGCGCTGGGAGACAACGTTGCAGTTGGCTGGTTGGTGCGGGGTGGCGTGTTTGAAGCTGGCGGTTTATTTGCTCGTTTGGCAGACAGACCAGAGCGTGGATGGCTGCTTGCAGAGAGAGAGGGTTGTATTGCTCGGCCGTGGGTAGACGGTGGTGGAGACTGGAGTGCAACATGGAGCCTTTTTGGGGGACGTTGAGGTGTTGGAGGTGAACGGGACGAATCTAGGTCCACATTTTGAGCTGGTACACTGGTTAGCGGGAGTGGTAACGAGTTGTTTACGGTGGGAAGTTTCTCAGGGGAGCTTTGTGGCACTGGGTCAGACGGTGGTGGGAGTACTTGGATGCTGGCATTCGATCTGAGGACCTCCCTCTGCAGAGGGGTTTTGTCTGGAGCAATTTTTATATTTTTAAATGATGTGGATTTTGCGATGGACTCTCTCTTTCTAACGAATTCCACGGCAGTGCTCTCTTCTAGAAATTGAAACAGTAGCGGGCACATGTTTCGATGTGACCGTTTTCTGAGTCTTTTGCAGTAGCACTCGTGGTGTGACATATCACATGCCATGAGCAATGACTGTTTGACCGAGGAAAGGGGCAAACGATCTGGAACATTAAAAACAACGGCATTCTTGGAATTTTTATCCGTCTATGGACTTCAGATGCAACAGAGTCCAGGAAGTGGCCGGCTGATAGGAGACTTTCAGTGTTTGGATGTTTTAAAGGATCAACAATATATGCTAGTGGCAGCAGCATGGTCAGTGCATCGTCCATGGATCGTAACTGTTTCTCTAAGGACGATAACTTTTCCTGTAGTGCATTATATTTGTTACTGGCTTCACTGTATATATCGACCAGTGGTACTGAACACGGCACGGAGGAGGTAGAAAGTCGGGGGCGCTTAGTGCTTGTAAGTGGAGTTCGATTTGCCGCTCGGTGAATGAGGCGATTTGAAGTCGATCTAGGCATAGTTATAGTATATTTCTTGACCGTGGTCAATACACATGCACAAGGCAAGATCAGAGTATACAGCAATACATGTCAATGTGAGGTATTCACAAATTCTAAATTTATAAATCACAGCAACCGAAATACAACAGTAAAGTCATGTAGTGTTTGAGTAAAGAAAAGTGGTAATGGTTGAGGCGGGAATTTCGAATCGGTTTCGAAATCGCTGGGGGGCGGTGTGGATAGCTGGACAGTCGTGGAATTGCTGATATAAGCAACAAATGGACGGTCACTAACAAGTAACCGGGCGTAAGAGATGCAAAAGAACATTGTTAGAAGTAAAGCAAGCGTGGGGCTTTCAAAGTGCAGTCAGAGATACCAGCGGGATATTGGACACTGATCCAGCATTGGGTAACTAATTGTGGAGGAAGCATGTGAAACAAAGGCAAGTGATTCAAAGGTGATAATAAAACGGACCTTTTGTGCAGGTGATTACAGTGTCATATGGAAATTCAAATGAAGGCGAAAAGCTTCGCAGGGACTTCAGTGAACTTTTGAAGAGCATGAATGGTGTATGGACATATAACGGACTATTAAAGGGAAAAAAAGCCGTCAATGAAACGGATTAGTGGAGACAAACGTCAATGGTTCGGCTAGGCAGGAGTTGGAAGAGTGTAAAATGTTTTTTTTGTATTTGATAGAAAATTGGTAATCAAATTATGGTTGGCTGCAGATGGCTGGTATTCTGTTCCGTAAAGACCTTGGTTGCAGGCAGAATGTTGTGGGAAGCAGGTAAAAAAGGGCTGGTTTGACGAAGTTGACAGCTGCGAAGGCTGGGTTCCGGCCATTGATTTCGTACTACAACGCGGGAAGAATTGAACTGTCGGGTTGGATTATTTGGGAATAGACGTTGAGCGGATGTGTTGATGGTTGCTGTCAGGAATCACCTCTGCGATCCGGTGAGACTTTCATGGGGTTTTGATAATCCATGTACGGTGCCCCATGTAACGTCAGCAGGCGAGAGTATAGGTTTAAACCATTGATCAAATCGTCCAGTCCTTACGGTAATCCGGAATAAACGTCGATTTAGCCGATGGATACCCAAGTAACCAATGCAATCTGGAAGAGATCAGGAATGCGGCAGTCTGGAGAGTGTTCCAGCTGTGGGTTATGATTATCGTTTATATGGAAGCAAGAAAATGAACATTTTGATATCCGAACAGTTAGTTATCGTTTGGCTAGTGGACAGGTCTATTAGGGATTCCTAGATGGAGACTGATAGCTTTCTAGGGTAGTTGGGTGATAGTAGAGATTTGGGGCGATATCAGGTAGGCAGTGGATGAGGAGAGGGTGTCCGTTCGGGAACCAGGAATAAAACAATAGTAGATGGTATGGTCTGGACGAAGAATGAGAAAATAAGAAGAAAACAGTCTGGTCAGTTCACCAGCTGTGGTAAAGGACGGCAAACTTTGATAGAAGTGGATCCGCAGGTCAAATACTAACCTCAGATTTTACTTTTTGGAAAAAAAACCTGATTTATTTTAGCTAATGGGGATGTCTTGCAAAGCTGTTTGTGAACTACTTCCCTAGATACATCAGTGGAAACTATTCCAATAACAGCACGGCTAGTGACGTGGTGTAGCGCAGCGAAATGGTTTTAGCTACGCAAGCCAAGCGAAGTGTCACAAACCTGAGCCTTCCCCTGTTGTCCGAAGTTATTAGTAGTTTTCGGGTCTGTGTCTTTACAGTGAAAAAGAGCACATGAGGCGGCATCCTTCCGGAGGCAGTTCTAGCATGGGATTACCTTAGCATGGTGGAGCTCAGATACTCAATCCAAGGCATGGCAGTTATGATGAATTAAAGTTGGTAAGACCTAATACGGCTTGCTTATGCAGAGTAGACATTAGCTCTGAAGCTGTGAGATAGGATTGAAAAAACAGCCTGCAAGCAAATGAGGCATTGAAGAACTCATTTGAATTAAAATACTTTTCTTTGTTTGAGGGCGAAATTCAAGCGTTGGCGTCATTTACGGCCCTAGTAAAGGTATCAGGGAATTCGATCTTGGAGCTAGTTTAAAGTACCATGGTGTCTAGTATGGTTTGTGCGATCGGCTTTTGGCAGAAGATATGGATGTTTGAAATCAATCTCGTAGCGTGACATCAACCTACTATGATATTTTCGTTTACCTAAGCCAATCGTTGATTATTTAGTTAGACGAGGAGTTAGGTTGTGTGAAAGAAATTACTAGTAATCACTGGCCATGCAAAACATTTAACTGTGCACGGATAAATATTCTATGCCATCTTTGTACGTTAGGTGTACAAATCGCTGCATTTTTGTGGTAGTATAAAATTGGTGACAAAAACGAGAATATTTCCAACAAGAAAAATGAAATTCCGTTGGAGTCAGTATTTGCAATCGAGAACTAGTACTATCGCTACGAAAGCAGTAAAAGCTCCGGCCCGAACCAAGAGCACTGAAGAAATGAAAACACTGGTTGAACTGGGGCCAAATTCAAAAATTGTACCTTATGAAATCTTCATAACCTTACTTTCGGAGCTGAAATAAAGCCACGCAAGGGAATGTCATTGACAGTAATCACGTCCACCATAGCCTAAATGTGGTTATCGTTTTCTGTAATTCAGTGGTTATTTGCGGGGCAGTCTTTCAGATTTTCAAACATGTGCGGTTGGATTGGTATCAGAAGCACTGGAATTTTTCTGTTATGGAACGAACCCAGAAACATCGGAATTAGGGGATTCAGAAGTAGAGTCAGAAGTGAGTATGGTAAAATCTGTTTGTTCCAAATGCTACGGTGTGCTGAACCATCGTCCAAATCAAAATTCTCACAAAATTATCCGCTCATTTGGACGAGAACAATACCTGTTCTTAAACAGCTTGGCTGGACTGTCTCCGATAGCCTGCTGGGGGGGGGATTCACAGCACTGCATTCTAATTTTGTCGAAACTCCTGTTCTGTTCGTCGAACCTACTGACAAGCACAGATCCATTCGCACTTCTCGAGTAGCGATCAAAGTTCTTGGATGCACTACTGACCTGAGGGTTCCAAGGAGACAGCCCAACACATTCAGGCAGCCAGTCACGTTAACTTTGAAATGACTTCAGTTGCCGGTAAAATCGAACGTGTAGGCAGCAGGACAGGTTTTAGCAATACAGCAAGAATCGCCGTTCAACTCGGGTCGCCGGAGAGGGAGACGGGCAGGAGATTTCATTATCTTAGTATCTGGATTTCCGGAAAGCAAATCTGGCAAAACTGTGACTCACAATGAGATAGATGCAAAAACCCTGTCGTCAGAACAAAAAATATCAATGAAAATTACCGGAATGTCCTCGAGACGTTCACGAAATTCAGGAAGTCGGAGGCAGATATCTGCTCGCCATCCACATCGAGCAGAAGACACCAAGATGTGGTAATAATTTATGCGTTCGCGCGATATATGCAGACTGGACTCCCTTCCAACGAATGAAACGCGCAGAACGATATCAATTGATGGGTTTCAGCAGTTGAATTGGTTATCCTGTATAACTGACAGGAGATGAAAGGCTGAAAGGGCTAATGGCCAGGACTGACGAACTAGAGCGCACCTTGCCGCCAGAGTCGCGTGATGTAAGATGGTAATGCTGTTGGGTTTGCCGGTACCGGGTGGACTTAAAAAAAAGAATTATAATAAAGCTGTATTTTTTGATCGCGGTCAAGATACATGCACAAGGCATGATCAGATAACACAGCAATTCACAGTAATGTAGGGTAATCACAATTTTGAAGAACATGGTTCACACAATTGCAGTAATAGAACGATAAGCTTGGACGGTGTTTAAGTGAACTAGAGAGGGGAGGGTAGGTGCAGCCAATATGGATCGGTTTCGAATTCGGGACGGGAACGATGCGGTTAGCGGGATGGACATAGGAATGCAGATAAAGAGATACTGAAGAAGGGTTGATGTGCATTGTTTGGAAGAACCCATAAAGCATTTGGTGTTGGACATCACAGCATGAACACGGGGTTGAGATAGGAATAATACACAACTTGCCTCATGGGTGCCAATAACAGTCTGCGACGGATCCCGTGGTCCAGAACGAATCACGGCGATCTACGGAATTTGGTGTGCAGTCGATGAAGATAGAGAGACGGTGGGGGAGTGAAAGAGATTCCAAGAAGAGTCGGGAAGTGTAGAAGGAGTCGCGGTGTGGCACCAACTGTATATTTGAGGAATCAATATCGAGAAGCTGGTTGAGTGTTGCCAAGAGAAAATTAAAAATAGAGTTAACACGGCATCATGAAAGTGCAGTTGGAGATGCCTGTAGGATAAGGAGAAGATTGGTCCTCCATTGGATAACTCATTGTGGAGGGAGCCCGTGACACGAATGCAAGTGAGTCGAATGGGACAATCAGATTAGCCTTTCTGTATACGTAATTCCGATACTATATGGAAAATCACATGGAGGCAGAAACCTACACCAAAAATGCGGTGTGCTTTTAAGGAGCGTGAATGGTGAATGGACATGACTGGGAATTTCAACAAGCCATCGAGGAAACACTGTTGGGGACAAACGCTGCTGATGCAACCAAGCAAATATGCACAGGTAGCGAAGAGGAAGGAAGACTGCGGTGACTGGGAGAGGCCAGACCCGAAGGAACAGAGGGAGCTGAGTGTAAAAGTGGGATCTTCTGCGTACGAGATAAAAGAATGAATAACCAAGTGGTTGGTATTTTGTTTCATAAAGGCATTGGTTGTTAATGAGGGCAGGTGGTGCTTGATGAAGGGAACAGTCAAATGGGGCTAGGCTGACAATCTAGGGGGAGTAGGTACGGAAAGCAACGGCGACGGCCAGATTTCGGCTACTATTTTCGGTACTGCAGAGCAGAGTGAATTGAACGGTTTGTGTGGAGTACGGGAATCGGAGGCTGATGGGGTGTGGGGTGATGGATGATGTCGATCGAAAGAACTGGATCTAAGCTGAATTCCTGACCTATTGAACGGCCTGGTCAACGTTTGCTTGACCAGTTGCGTACCCCTATGCATGATTGATAAGAATCACCCAAGTGTCCTACAGGGCTTCCTAAAAAGGCCCAGGTGTCCGACCGAAGAAGATTATCATGCCGCACTGGTTCAACCGGGTCTGAATGTGTGAAAGTACTTTGAAGCACAATCGTGCTGACTATAGGCAACCTCCTGTGACTGAGAAGTAAGATTCCCTATAGCTAGAGGAAGATCTGGTGCCGGAGTTGGCCGTCCTTAGGGAGCGGTTGTCATTCCAAGGTAAACCTCAGTACAAATAGTTATTCATAAACAAGGCTGACCTAATCTCTGAGCCAGCAATTACATTCTAGTTAGCTGGGTGTCCCCGAAGCTGCCTCAACAGTCCCTTCCCCGAAGGACATCCGAAAAAGTGAATTTCGGTCCAAGAAGGCATCGTGATTTGAACGAGAGGCCGGGTGAATATTTTCACTTGGAAGAAGTCAGTGCTCAGTACGTCCTATGTGACCTAAGGATCGCTGGACCGCGTATGGTTACAGAAAAGGTTACTCATGAGTGACTTGGTGGGACATTCTCTCCCCTGCTCTCCATCTAGAAACCCTAAGTGAGGACGGGGAGGCGCCAAAATTATGCACAAGTCAAGCAAACAGCAAAAAGAAAAAGTGGTGAAGTCCATATGGTGACTCACGTCCGTCGTTAGTAGTATGTCAGATCCCTCTCAGGTAAAAACGATTGACACTGGAGGAGATCGGGTAAAAATGGAGGCAGTAAGCAGACAAAAAATACGGATGTCCATGTGAGAATAGAAAGTTCAACGGATCGAGAAGTTAAACGAACATGCCTAAATAACATAGCGGAGCGTAATGCGGGTCGACCTGTGACGTACTCGTGTTGGACCATGGCGCTGATGGAGCCTCGCAAACCTCCGTACCTCGGCCATCGGTATGCTTCGCCGTAGGCTAGGGTTCCGGGCGGACGAAGGCTGACTTAAGGTGGTCGATGCTGACGGTTCATTGACGACCATTGAGATAGATGGTGAATGATTTCTCCAAACGTCGACTGACTTTTTGCGGGTCGGAATACGCTGGAGCCAACGGGCGGCTACTTGGCGCGCGTCGAAAAACGTGCTCGCGCATATGTAGGCGACTGGGAAGGAAGGACGGACAGGTTGTAGGGCGGACAGGAATGCCAACCCTCTGACCCACGTAGGTCGTGAGACGTTGGGTGCAATCTCCAAGGCTTGGGGCTGGTGTGCCCACCTTGGGTGCGACGAATTCATCGAGGAGGCGAGCAGCGGCCCCGAATGTTATGGACGCAGATGTGCAGGGCGTGCCCCTGCGCAGCTAACTGAGAAGGCCCAATAGAACCAGTGATAAGACGTCCTTTCACTGAAGATTGTTGGGGACACTGAGCGACTTTTTAAGGTGCCGGTGAGAGCTTCTGACCGAACCATTGGTTCGTGGGTGATAAGCTGTGGGGCGAATGAGTTTAGCACCGACCGGCTGGAGGAGGGTGTCAGAAGTGGCAGGTTCGAACTGAGCCCCTCGACCTGTCGTGATGGTGCATGGACAGCCAAAACTGGAAATCCAGTGTTCCATGGACGCACGGGCGACAGTTTCACTGGATGCTTCCGGAGAGGGGACGGCCTTGGGCAGACGAGTGAAGCAATCGATACAAGCGAGTAGATAGATCAAGCCTCGGGGTGGTATCAAGGGCCCCACAGTGTCGACGTGCACGTGAGCGAAGCAAGCGGCGGTGACCTCAGAAGATCCGATCGGACTGATAGTATGTCATTGAACTTTGGCTCGCTGACAAGCAGTGCAGTTACTTGCCCGGTCAGTGTTTGGCCAAACAAGTGGGAAGCTGATATGTTTGCATGTGGCCCAGATACCCGATGGGACGGACAGTGATTCATGTCGAAGACAGAACGGCAATGTTAAAGAGGCACGATGGCCTTGGGTGATCCAACGTGGAGTCACAGAGGATGGTGCCATCAGGTGTCAGAGGAGGTGCGGCTTTCATTCGAGGACCTGTATCGTTAGTGGTACGTCGAAACCCGTGATCCCGCTGGCTCCGTGCCAGGTCCTCGAAGATGATACTGGGAACAGCTGGCGATACGAGATTGTGGATCTTGAAAAGGTCACCTGCAGCCACTTTAGCTGATCCGGTGATACGACGAATGTCAGTAGATTATTGTGGTATGAAATCCGGCTGCCGAATTTTTCATGGAAAATAACTACCCAAAGTGTTACGAAAACCATATAGCAATGGCTTGTGATCCGTGAAAATGATGAATTCTCGTCCTTCCGGAATGTGGTTAAAGTGATGCATGGAGGTGTAGACGGCAAGTGATTCACAGCCAAAAGAGCTGCATTTGGATTCCGAGGTAGACAGGTGGCGTGAGTGAAATGCCAGTGGCTCCCAAGCGCCATCTTCGGCTTGCTGGAGGACGCAACCAGTTGCAACTTCAGACTCTCCAAAGGCAATACCAACGGTAGCATGTGGATCTGGATGACGAAGAAGGACCGCGGGCTCAAAGGCCTGTTTGAGTTGAGAGGACGCTCCCTTGGCTTGATCGGCCCAGATGAGGGTTCGCTGCTTGCCCCGCAAATGGTCGGTGAGCGGTTGCATCAGAGTGGCCCAGTGCGAAATGAACGGACAGTAATAACCAACATACCTGTCAAAACGTTTGGGCTGTTTGAGGGACTTCGGTGACGGAAACTCAGCAATATCACTGACCTTGGAATAATCCAGATGGATGCCGTTGACGTCGATGGTGTGACCGAGGAAGAGCAATGATGCCTCCCCAAATTTGGTCTTAGCAGCACTGATGGTGACACCGTGCGCTGTTAACAGCTTGGAGGGCTGTCGAAGATGGAGCTGATGCTCGGCGATACTGGGGCTACCGACAAGGGTGTCATTAATGTAGGGTGAAAGAAGGGTAGCTCGTGGGTAGCGCCGTCAGTGAGCCGCTGGAATGTCTGGGACCCTCTGTGCAGGCCGACTGGCACACCGAAAAGTTGGAAGAAACCAAACCGAGTGCCAACAGCGATTTTTGGTTTGTCCTCTTCAACGAACGGAATTTGATGATAGGCTCAAACGAGGTCGATTTCGCAGATTCCAGATCCAGGCACAGCAGACTTGATGTCATAAATGTGAGACACAGGGTACCAATCTGACGTTGTGACCTGATTGAGGCGACGATAAGCACCACAAGGACGCCAGCCGCCTGAGGTTCTCTTCGGCATCTTAAGCAGTGGAGAGGCCCACGGGCTGTTCGAAAGAATGCGCAGGCTTCTCACAATCGAAGGATTTACTAGTCGAACACCATACTTCGAAGGGCTTGACCTACTCCTCAACCTCTCGGGCGCTGCTGCGAACGTTCATACCCCCGAGTTGCAGACATTCATGATGAAAAATAACCGCCAGGCCTGATGTTCTAATCAATACTCGCACTCCAGAACTAGCACTACCGCAACAAACGTAGTAAACGTTCTGGCTAGACTAAGCTCACTGAAGAAACGAGAACACCGGTTTGACTGGGACTCAGTCCAAAAGTTGTATTATGAGCAATCGTCATATACCAGCTTTCGAGGATATAATAAAGCGACACAAGGGCATGTCGTTATCAGTCATCACAAAATCCCAAATAAATAGAAAAATGGGGTAAAAATTGCAGGTTTCTTGCTCTGGTATTCCACCGAGTGAAACTTATGTAACCTCCATCTTGGTGACTCCCGGCAATCCCAGTTCATTGAGGGTGGTTGCCACTGTGCGCCGTAGTAGCCTACTTTGGATCCTAAAATAAAAGACCGAAGGTACTGGTAAAAACTTCAATTTTTTGGCGTGAACTAAGGGGCAGGATACCTTCACTTCCCGTAGGAGAAGAATGTGCAGACACCAGAAGACTATAGTTCCATTAAAACCAATTGCTTCCCCTTGCTCCCGGTGACGCTATGAAAAATCAATCGAACAGAAATTTAATCCCGGGATTGTGCCTTACCTCTTAAGGGGAAATGGGTACTTCTTTTGTTAAGTCCATTCAATCGGCACAAAGAACAAGGCCGTGTTATCATCTCAGTTTGGCCAAAGATTACACTCATTTTAGTTCTACATACGTCCATGCCGTGCAATCGTTTTGACGGCCACAAGCCGAAGCTGTCAACCACACAGTTCAAAGAAATGAAACTCAGCTGTTCGCTATTCGTACGGTGATCTGCCTCGGGTTGCACTCAGGAAACACGGCTCGTATCAGCTGTCTAGATCAGTGCGTAGAAGGCAACAACGAAAACTTCAACCTAATCAGCGGGGTCTTGAAAAGGCCTTCGGTTTATTCATGCATTCCATAGTGGCGTCACAGACTCAAATGATATGATTAAATTTAGTTGCTGAGGTCCGGAAGAGTGCCCCCCAAGTTCTGCATCAGTTTAGCAAGTTGTCCGGCCAAAATTTAGGTCTTCCTTCATCGGCCCGTAGGTTATAAAGTTCTACTCGTACGAAAAATGCAATTTCTCATTGAAACTTTCTGGAATAAACTTCCAGTGATTCAAATTCCTGACAAAATTCTCAACAAAAGCCAGGAGAGCAGAGCCGACCACGGGTACCCGTTATGTCTTGAAGTCTTGAAGTAATACACGGGTACGAGGCTACAGCCCAAATGTTCCCGGATCTTGTGATTATCTTGTCATCTGAATGTCACCAGTGAGCTGTAAGATAGTTCACTAGATAGTGGGGAAGTGGTAAAACGGAAAGGGTTCAAAATACAAATCTTGACAGTATCTTGCATCTGGTATTGCCGGCGAGCTGGAAGATAGACCCCTGGACAATGCGAAAGGGTTAAGGACACGAGTCTTGACTGCATCTTGCGTCTCGAACTGCCGGGGATCCGGAAGATGGACCTTTGGACCGTGGGAGAAGTTCAGCTTTGCTGAAGTTCGTTCAACTTGAGTGACACGGAAGATTCAAGCGTGGGAAATCTGTCGGACATCAAACAGCGAGGCTTTCGGTCCGCGCGCCGCGCGCGGCCTTGCCGCAGCAACTATACCGCACAAAGCACAGCTACACGATGGCGGGGTTGGAGTGTAAACATGTGTATATACTACCGGTGAACCGATCAAAACTCACGACGCAAACCAGAGTAACCAAGTACTAACCGCAAGAACAACTAATAATTTAACAGAGCCCCAGATTTGGAACTATAGTCACCAAGCACACCGGCGACCTTGAGGTCCTACAGGTGTCCGCACCCTTAGGAAGAAGTGACCATGGAGTGATCCTTTTCAGCTACTTGGGCTTGAAGGACGGGGTACCTCACGAACTTAAAAGATGCGGTAAAGATCTCGACTCATGGGGATTAGTCGCTGCCGCCCAAGCACCGACATGGGGCCAACATTAGGAAAGTGTGGAAAAGGAATGAACAGTGTCCAGCAACGACCTTTTGTCGCTCACAGAGCTTTCTGCGTCAGCTGGTAGAATCCGCTAAAAGAGAGGGGCACCGTGGCGGACCAGTAGAGCAACTAGGACTCAAAGCCCGAAACACAGGGAGTGGTATCAGTAACAGCGGACGGGGGGCACAGATGTCTAAGATGCAAAATGAATCGAGATATAGCCATCAGGGTCCGGAAGCAGTTCAGACTACTTTAGAAGAGCACCTTAGCTAGAAATGCTAAGCGGTGACAAAAAGCCTACTACAAACACGTCCAGCCAAAGTCAGCAGCGCTAGTAGCTGTGGGTTATTTTGAGGGCTGGAGTGCACTCGACAGTAGCACCAAGGCCGAGCTATTGCGAGAGCATCTCAAGACAGTGGACCAGCGAGAAAATGGACCGAGCCCGGAGTACGAACCCCTCACTTGGCCACAGGCTATACCTCCTGTCCGTGGTTCTGCAGACGAGGTGGAAAAGTCCTGGAGGGCCTTACCGTACTCAAGGCAACCGGTCCAGACGGCACCCATGCTGCAGTTCCTAGTCCCCCGGCCCGGGTGACAGCAGCTCCTCCTGCTCAGCTGTACACCAGGCCGTTGGACAGAGCGCAGTTACTTGAGGACTGGTTGAAGGCCGAAGTTGTTGCAATACACAAGGGACGGCTGGAGGAAGAGGAACGAGACTATCGAGTGGTTAGTCTGCCACCTGTTCTACTCAAGCTAATGGAGGGACTGATTAGGGATAGATCACCCAGTCACCTGGCTATAAACGGGATAGATTCAGAGAGACAATACGGGTTTGTCAAAAATCGGTCGTGCTTGTCTCACTTGATGTCCCTCTCAGACGGGGTACCGGCTAAGTGAGACAGGGGCAAACCCGTCCAGGTCCGCTATTCGGACCTTGTGAACCACCATCTCCTACTGCGGAAATTGGAAGCTCTGGGAGTAGCACCCCAAGAGCCGGAATGGACCCGGGTATATCTCACATACAGAACCTTCTTCGTTTGGGTGGAGAGGGGGAAGTCCACGAGGGCTATGGCTATCCGTAGGGCACCTCAGGGGTCAGTCCTGGGTCCTCTCCTGATTATGATCTACGTCAACGATCTGTTAGATGGTACACGAAACCCAGGCTACCTGTTTGCGGATGATCTAAAGCTGGTGAGTGAACACGAAACTGCATCACTCCAACAGGACTCTAGTGGGGCTAACTACTGGACCATCCAGTGGCTACTGTCGCTCAACATAGGTTGGTGTTGGCATCTCACCATGGATATCAGCGGGGAATAAATATACCTAGACCCACATAACCCACAAAAATAACGAAGGCCACAGCCCTCACTGATCTGGGAGTCCCGAGGAACTATGGCTACTGGTCATCTCCGCAGTGCCTGGCTGCTGCTGCTAAGGGGCACTGGGCATTCAACTAACTGCTGCACACCGCAGCTCATGTGTTGTCGCTTTTCTACATAAAGCTCCCTAGGCTACCTCTGGAATGTCGCATCCAAACTTGGGCCCCGGATCTTGTGCGGGACACTGCTGTCCTTGAGAAAGTGCGGCGATGCTTCGCTAGAGTGCTACTGTGACTCTGGGACAAAATATACCCAAGGAGGTTACGGGCGCTGAAACCTTTCTCCATGAAGAGTAAAAGACCCGGGGGACCTTACAGAAGTCTTTAGGCAAATGCGAGGACTATCCATCGCAACGGAGCCGTTGCTGGTACTGACACGGGATTCCGCACTCAGAGGACACGAGTTTAAGCTCGTCCAACCGAGAGCAATAAAAAACTTGAGAAGAATATTCTTTACGTGCCACCATGTCAGCTCATGGAACGCACTTCCCGCTGAGGTGATGTCCGCCTCGTCGGTGGCAGGTTTTAAGGCAAGGCTGGATATTTTTTGGCTTGATGTGTTCTCTGAGTACATTTAAATTCGGTGGCAATACTGGACTCTGCGCCCTCTCCTCTTCTGTCACCGCTTTCCACTAGTAATATACTTGCTTCTGACGGTCTCCACCACTCCTTATCTGCCACCCCCTTTAGTCTCCCTATCCCCCAAAATATCACTTACCAATTTATCTAAGCACTGCCTGTATTTGCGACACTCTTGGGGGGAACCAGATTTGGGAAGGGGGCCGTTTCGTAACCATGGGACTGCTTCAATCTCCCGGCAGCTAAATGAGCCTGAACCCGGTTTGATCAACAGAGTTAACAGCAGAAACACAGAAGCTGCAGCTCGAAGCTCACCGGTGCAAGAATATGGACTGTGTTATTGGTTAGAGCATGAAGTCCGGTGACCTGAAATTCGACCACATTTATCGGACAAGCTTTTGGTATAAACCAAACATCCAGGATCGGAAAAATGCTACTTTTGAAGCATCTTTCAAACATGCGCGATAACTAATACTCATTTTGGTGAATTATACAGCCAACGGTAACTACACTATCATAAATATCGGAAAAATTTGCAGTTTGGCATTGAAAAATCCGAAAACTACTTACAAAATCTGAAGAACTCCTCTTCACATCGCGATCTAGGCGAGAAAATACCACAGAACCACCAACCAAGGCCGCGCCGACAGCACCAGCAGCCACCGTGCCCAATGACGGTGCTGACCGCGGTCACAACGGATATATACCCTTGTGACACGCATTCAAACAAACGTCGCACCATAACATTTCACGTCAATCTCATTTTCTATGGGCACCGATGCCTTTGTTCCAACCGTTCCACGTGTAACAGTCCCATAACTTCAGTGGGGCTATATTTAAGCCCGTATGTCTAGACACTATCCAAGCTTTATGGTTCCTTGAGCTTAGGAATGTCCTACACCAGGCTTTCTGGTTTAATCCTTTGGTTGCCATCGCAACGGAGTTCGTGTTGTTTGCGATAATGGCGTCTCTTCGTAAGAAGGTTGATGTGAGTTTTATGCTGTTGTTCACACCATTATTACCGAATGTCCTTAAACACACTGGGTTTTTTCATGGGATTCTTCAAGCGATCGGAGATAACAGAAAATCCGCATGCGGACTGCAGTCTCAGTATTATTACTGGTCAGTATACAACAGCACCGATATAATATACTGATCATATACTAGACATCGATGTTTAGTCTATAAACATACATATATATTGTACGAAAAATGAACAGCAAACTTGAGATTGAAAATTATCAGTTCGGAAAACGAAAGATGGGAGCTCCCATCGAGAAAACCACTTTTCGGGTCTAGACCCGAAAAGTGGTTTTCTCGAACGAAAATCCGGACTCAGAAAGATCTAAAGCTCTGTGCCCAGTCAGCACAACGGTCCCCAAATAGTCACGAAATAGTCCCCAGGTCGACCCCGTTTGATCCCCAAAACGACCCCAAAGTGACCCCACTGAAACAAAAAAGGGTCGGTTTGGGGGCGTTTTTCGGCCGACCACGCAAAAAACCCTCCGATATTTGTGTACCTTCTGCATTACAATATAAACTCAATTCCCCGTACCTATTTTTATAGCACTACACAAACGACCCCAGAACGAACGATACTAGTCCGGTGCGTCAAATAACTAAACGGAAACGTCCCATTTCATCGCTCTCATCTCTCACTTCCCAAGGTACCTTTACCACTTTCGAAATCACTTCCTTGCCAGTAACTACGAGCTGCATTTCCATTACTGATTTCGGAAGAAAAAGGACAATACTTTTGACGCAAGAAACATATATTGATGGGTAAATTGTACAGTGGTAGAAGGGATTTACAATATCTACCGATTTTTTTCGTTCGTACTCGTTAGTCGCATGAGAACTGTTCGCTGGAATTGCTGTTTTCCAATACCTGAAATAGGAAGAGAGACATTTTAAATTAATCTCTTATTGTAAAACAAAGTGCAGTGAGCAAAACTTTAACATCTTTATGAACTAGGAATCGAAATACATTTACTGGGAATATGAAAATCATTGAGACAGAAACTGGAATCTCTTGCTGTATGGAAATGGAAAATATCGCAATAGATGCATAGCTTGATATAAGAAACGCCTTAGGAAATATATCGTAAATAGAAGTCACTCACGTCGTACGTATTGCACTGAACGCCGACGTCGCGATACAGTTCATACCGACTCTCTTGATGAATAGCTCTACTCCTTTGTAAGCAACGACGCATTTTCTCTCGGATGAGCTGCGTTGTGGCTCCAGGATAGTTCTTCCGGCACACAGCCTCTGTAGCAATATGAATTCAAAATCTCATACTCACCTATCACAAGAGAACAAACCTTTGTTCCCGCCAAGGCAGGTCTTCCGTGTGCACCCTTCATGTTTACCTGCGCGAGAACTTTTATCGTCATTAGCTGACGCATCATATCCCTTGTGCAATCTCCAAAGTTGGTACCGGAAACATTCTGCAAAAATGTGACCTGAATAATAGAAAAAAGGACTATCTCTCACCACTTGCTCGTAGTAGCTGTCATTTTTCAAGCGTTCATTCAGAGACGCGAGGTCATCAACACTGTCTACGGGGATCCCCCATTGGGACACGATCTTTGACGTCGAATTCGCATTTTGCCTCTGCAGTTCGGCGATTTGGCACTTCAACTCCAAAGTATCTTTCCTGATTGAAGCTAAGAAAGCTGGCGTGAGTTAATAAGTATTTAGTGAAGCTGCTATTACACATAATGCTCTCACCGTAATTGGCCTCCTTGCTAAGAGGACTGGGCTTCTCACGAGATTTGGAAGCGGATGGCCTTTCCTCCACCGTACGGCTTGTTGATGCCATGGGACTCACCGTTGGGGTGGAAGTCCAAGGTCTCCCGAAGGATGGACAACTACATGATTTGTGAGAATACAGCGATGGTACTTACGCTATGGTTGCTGGCACATTATGGTTTGGGTCCAGTGACTTCAACGGGGTACGCGGAAGGCAAATTGACTGGTCTTCTAAACAAGGTGGCTCGGGAGACCATAGTTTCTTACTGGCCCGTGCTGACGGCTCCAGATCATCACTGTCACATTCCGAAAAGAATACGGGTTTACTGCAAGTATATCCCCATTAGCAATTAAACACATACTGTGGTCGTTTCCCATAACGTTCCATGGGCAGCGTCGCATCCGTGGATGGTAAGTCGGACATATCCTCTAGTATTCGCTGCAACTTCACAGCCTGTTGATAGTCATCTACAAAAGAAAACTGAATGATAGTCACGTTCTCTTACCGACGGCTTTATGGACCTTCACTTTATATGCCTTTGAGTTGACCGGTGGCGGATGACCATCGCGTACTAAGCGCTCCGCACGAGAAGCGCCGACAGAAGGCCACATAGCGTGCTCTGACCCCACCATCCAGAGGTCATTAACAACAGCAACCGTGTTTTCTCCCACAAACTCCACTACTGTGAACATCTAAAATGTAAAGGTTTGTCACAGTCTATTTTACTTACTACCTTTATGAACGCCAGCTATGCACAATAGGATAAAATACCAGGTGTTCGCGGTATGGAATCAATAGCCCTTTACACCGTATGTCGTTACAGTTACAGGAGCGAATTTCCTCAGATGGCTGTTCACAAAGGTATATGTTGAGATTCACAGACGAAATGGGATTAGTGAACAAATTTCCATTCCTTCTGAAATAACGGTACTTCACAGTGTTGTCACTGATGTCAACGATTATCGCCTCGAGGCCGTGGATTGCGTATAGCCCCAAAGGACGACGTTTTTACATGGGAAGCTTGCTCAATGGGGCAAACTTGGGGCCGTCAGGCCATGAGTATGGTCTGCCAGATTTTACACAGACCGGTGGTTGAGAAAAACAAGTGCGTTCCCCTCGAAAACTCCGAGTGGACAAATTTTAGTTGACATGAGGGAGCGGGCTTATCTCTGTGACTATAATCACGTGTGCAGTGAAACCGATTGTCGTAAACATATCCGGTTTACCGAACGGGATGACTACCCAAGCAGCACACCCAACGGGCTCCCGATTGGGCACGCGTTGGTCCACGTTAAGCTACATTGTTAAAAACGTTGGACAGCGCTACCTGCGCCTAATTGGGAGCTCGTTGGGCTAGCCCAACGTTGGAAAAAATCGCTGGAAGCGAGTACCTTTTATTTTCCTAGTCCGTCTTTCTTAGTCTATTTGCCCATTACCCATCCTTTCGATCGAAATCACAAACTTACCACCGTTAAAATTCTGTTTGTGAAAATCAGATCGATGGTTTATTATAAAAATGGTATCCTAAAAACTCGTAAAACAAACATGCTATTTTTTTTAGCACAGGTATATTTTAATAAATATTGTGGCGATTTCATTATTACATTGCTTGTAAAATTCCACGATCTTCTGTGCAATTTTTGAAAGCACATGTTACTAGTCATTTTACCCAATGTTCGCCCAACAGCGTTGGGTATTGTGCTGCTCGGGTAGCACCAGACTATAGGAGGGCACACTTCCTCAGCTTCTACGATCGCGTTCGTCGAGGAAGTCAACGAGAACAGACCATGGAGTGCCAACTGCGTGTATTTTCAGGAGACTTGGTTACAGAGACCGCACGCGGGCTTGTGCCGAGGAAGTGTCGGAAGTGGCGCTGGCAGTTGTCGCGTGCGCCAAGCGAACAGTCAAACAAATGATAAATGAAATGTGATCGGCTGGTTACTACAACTCGAGCAAACACTGGTGCTTACGTGTGCATCGACTAGAAAACTGCCTCGTTCAGTGAATATCGATTCGCAGTTACTTTGCTAAGACCGGAAGTCCGAAGCGCTAAGGACAGCTAGATGTCCGGTCGATCAAAAGGGGTAAGCAACACATCGGAATTTGGAAAACATGCAAATCGGCTCGCATCCAATTGGGGTATTTCTTTTCTTTGTTAATCCTGTGCAGGCGTTAGGTTCCCATTGCAGCAATTAGAGTAATAAAATATGAAATCAATTGCGACACAAGGATACAGAATAAGGGTGATTAGTGGAAATTACGATTTGATTTACAGGGCTTCTTCATCCCTAATTTATAAGTTGCACACGCGCCGTATGGTTGCAGGTAATCGAAGCTAATGTAAATTTCCCACAAATAGGTGAAATGAACTAAATTATCTGTAAACTCCCATTTTTGATTACATTTCGAGCGCAATCTTCAACGGTTTATTTACGTGGTAGACGCCTAAGATGCCGTTGATATATTTAAATGTCATCCACGGTGGAAAGCGAACTAATGTCAAATCACCAATAGGTCGGATTCGGAACATGAACCAGTTTTACAACATAACAAACTAGATGAGTGGTAATATTCAAAAAGTCGAATTCTTTTTGAATAGGTTATTGCGCATTGCGTTGTTTCACGCAAAGGTCTGCAAAAGGAATGATAAGTGGGACCGATGAAATTATTATGAATATTAGAACACTCATGTTTATATGAGACCTTTGAAAACAGAAATGTACGTTTCCTAGTTATTGTCTATTTGATTTAATAGTGGTTTAAAATTAGCTATATAAAATGTGCTATTAAAATAGCACATGCAAGCAGCTCAGTCAACATTCATTGGGGTTGTGACAGCAAATTTTAAGTACTTTTAAACACAGAAAATCGACAAAGTGCTTAGAACATAAATCATTTCGAACAAGGAGTGTTTCATTCTTACTGTTAACATCTCCGAATGCAATCTGTAGCTTCGCACCGTTGGCTTAGAAACATATACGAGCGTACTTGACGTTCACGACTAACAATACTTCACATATTTCAATAAAATTCCTTATTTAATGAAGTTGAAGCGGATTCACACTGAATTATTAGCTGTTTCGTCAAACAGCTCAAAGAAAACTCGCGAATATGCTTATCCATTAAGTGAGGTTAGACTTTAAAACATGAATCGGAGCATCATTTCGTAATTTAAACTATTATTATGAACTCCATTGTTTTCGTTTTGATTGTATGATATGAACTTTAATATTTAGACTCGGTAACCTTGTATCGACCTCGGCAAACACTCATGTGAAGGTTACGGGAGATAACGTTCATATTTTCAACATAACAGAACCACCATTTTTAAATACAATCACAGGAATTGATATGTTGCCATACCAGGAATATATAACTTATTCATACACGGAGAGTTAGTGGTTATGCATCACTAGTTCTTACGTTTTCGAGACTTCCCATCACTGAAATATTAAAGTCGCTATCAATATGCGGTCCTTTTCTCCTCCATATGGTCGCGCAATGGGAACTTATTTTTACAAAAATCGCAATCAGTTGAGATAGCTTCCGCTTATAATTTTGCATAATTTTCGAAAGCCGGTTATTTCTCTGACTTGTATCAAACCATTATAATGCCACACTTGAACAACACGTGATATTTCACTGCCTCACGTGAGTTTGACGACGATGCGTTGTTAGACCGAGGCGTGAATTCATTTGTTGTTGGGTATCTTCGGAATGTGATAAAGGAAACCCTTCACGCAAATGTGCAACGCAACAGAGCAAGAATTGCTCACGTGGAGCTCATTTGCCAGGTGAATTTGACATCACAGCTGGCATATTATCCTGATCCGAAATCAACCAATCATAGGAGAGTACCAGAAGAGAGAATCAAGCAAGGGGAAAGACCCTTTTAAGGGCCCGTTTTGACCCTTTTTGAATGGCTGGGGTGCTACTTGGGTCGGATACGAGACATTGTGGTGACAATAAGAAATTCCAGATCAGCAAAATATCATGTGACCCACCGGTATCCCACCAACACTGAACAGAGTTGCGCGTATCCCAAACCTTTACCTTTTTTCTGGATAACCCGTGCTATCTAGAATGCCTTTATCCCCCATTGTTTACTTGCACTCACGATTACCAGAAGTAGTGGAACTCGTCGAAAGCGGATAGAAAACTCTCCGGCTGGCGACCCGTGGTAATCCGAAGTGTACAAATAGTGGTTCAGAGATAGGGATCCACTGTGGGTGTTGCAACACCTGGTTCTATGGTAAATGTGAAGGTTTAACAGATGCCCTTCAAAGCGTTTACTGCATACACAGAGGACTGAATTGGATCTGCTCAAACCGCCGGAAAATCCTGCGTGTGGGGCTCATGCAGGCGGACTCATTCATCAAATTGAACAGAATCTTCGCACCACTTGAAGAGTCCACTGTCACTGAGGATGAAATTCTTGGGACTTACATCTTAAAATCCAAATTGGCGGTCCGGTCGAGCATGAAAACGAGGACCCTTGTGAAGGGTTTCACTCAATTATTGGTAGTCCAGAGGCTAGAAACTGGAGCAAGCGATAAGGAAGAGCCACTGCAGTCCTCCGGTAAGCTTAGTACTAAACCCAAGGCAGGCTGGAGCACTAAGAGGCACGAAAATAGCAAAATGATAATTGCAACCTGCTTGCCGTTACCTGGTGCCCCGGTGGATGCCGTTCCGAAAGGCGAGCTTATTAGCTGGGGTAACTGAATCTCTGAACTTGAGAGAAGGAGGAGAAAACTTTTCTCCAGTTGGTGGCCGCACTCCAAGTCAAGAATGAGGCCGCTCTCAGAGGGGGCAGAGATGTGGTGGTCAGTGGCATTCTTAAACCATTACTGAGAGCAAGAAGACAAATGGAACGCCCAATAAACTTTCATGTACCCAGTCTCTTGAGGATGATCGGAAAGTCTGGCCACGTAACCATAAAGCGCGTCCTTGGGCTTGGCAGGTGTAAGGGTTTCCAAGATGAGCTGCCTAGGCTAGTTGTTTTGGAGCTCGCTAATCCCAGACACCGGAGTAGTATTTTAGCGGCTGCACACGATACAGACGGCCGCGCGGGAAACAGTCCTAGTTCAATCCGATGTCTCACCTCTTAATACCAGAGAACGGCCGAAGACCCCACCTAGTTACCCCACGGGTTTCAACACAGCTACTCTCTACTCGCCCACAGTCCGGGCAGCTCGACAGCCACTGTTGCCATGCGCTCATCCGGAAGAAACCCCAGCGAAATGTGAAACCGCGACCAGAAAGCCGATAGGGTAGTCCAATCAAATGGAGTGCCCGACCTTCGTATGCTGGAGTGGCGAGTGTTCTCGGAAACAAAAGCCAAGAGGTCATTGCAACACGTCCAGAAAAGAGGGCAACTGCTTAGACCTGAGTTACGAGCGGCTGAGGGCCCCTGAGAATGCAAGCAACGGACAGGGGATTGCGTGACTGCTAGTTGCGTACAAAAACGCAGCCAGTGTGAGTAGTTGGTTGTCGGGACTTGAAGTTCTCACAATAGGTGTAAATGTAATAGGGGTCAATGAAACCTGGAATCAACCACTTGGTGGTAGAGAGTAATCCACTGCCGTCCGGATCGTTACCACACCTAATCTATTGGGACCTTACATGGTTCTTCGCCACTTCAATTCTCAGGGTCCGGCTGCCGGTTATCCTCGATGGTGCATTGGGCCTTCATGTCTATGGGATAGATGCCCCTTCTGCTGAACTCATGCGTAAGCATGTAATGAATAGGAGGATTTCAGACATGAAATTCCTCCCAACTTCGTGGTCAGCCTCGCAGAAAGACCACGCGGACAGCGGGCAGGAGGGGCACCACGACCAGCGGAGGAATCCCAGCTATATCCATCCCATATATAAGCCACTTCGGTTGCGCTTGCGGCTCACCGCGTAGAACTGAGAATTGTGTGTCGGGGCCCATCGTCTCCAACGGAGGCAGACGACCAGCTAGTCCATTACTTACGGCTTCTCACATACTTGATGGGGTGGGGAACATAATACTAGGAGACCTCAACGCACCGGAGGTAGACTGGAAAAACGAACTGGCTTCTAGGGGATCATTCGGCAACAGTCAGCGAGGCTACATGCATAGTAAGGGCTTCACCTAGTGTGTTATCAAGAAGACCAAATAGAGGCAAAGGCAACGTCCATCAATCCTTGTCCTTGTGATCAAAAGATACCTGCAAGACGTTTCAGACCTCCATGTTGAGGTTCTGCCAAGAAATAGTAAGCATGGAGTTCTCCGTTTAACACTGAGTCTGGGTAGACTAAAAACCCCAAACAAGTAAAGACGTAGCGACCACCTGGTAGACCAGATAGTGTTGAAGAAACTGGGAGCTGAGATCAAATGGGAGGTTAAGCAGGGTGGGGGGACTTTGTGAGGTGGCAGTGGAAGCTCATTAGGGATAACTTCCTTTCACTGACCCAAAGAGCAACTCCTCATAGGGAAGGTTCGTCGGAGGGGTGCCATGATGGATTGGTCGGGCCCGGAAGGCTATCCAGAGAAAGGAATCTGATCGGGCCGGATACAGAAACGGTGATGGTCACAGACGTTACCTCCAGTATTTAGCAGAAAGAGTTAAGTCGGCTAGGGTACAGTAAGGATGTAGAAGGAAGTACGAGAAGCGCTCAGCCAGAAACGCCAAAATAAACCCAAAGAGGTACTACAATTATGTCCAGTCCAAACTGGCTCTAAGGGTGGTCGTTGAAAATGTAAGAGGTTCCAATGGTCGAGCAACCCCCGAAAGTTTCGAGAAGGCAGAATCCGTTCGGCACCACTTTCAGCAGGTGTATAGATGAGATAACGGGACCTCAGGCCTTTCGGTGACCCGCCATCAGGGCTAGTCCCCAAATGCTAGAGGGAGCTGTCGCGGTAGGTGAGGTGCTCAAGGTTTTAAGTGGCTTGACAAGGACTAATTCAGCGGGGCCCGGTGGTATCCATCCGGCAATCGTCCAGCCTCTGACGGAGTTTCTGGCACAGCCGCTGACTACACTTTTCATGTTATCCGTCGACGAATAATTCGCTCAAGGCGACGGTTAACCTAATTCACAAAGCCGAGAATAGGGAAATTTGTCCTAAAACAGACCCTTCAGTCTAACTGCGGTATTGTTGAAGACAGTAGAGCGGGTCTTGCAAGACAGAATTACTAGCCACGTGACTTTCTACAGGTTGATCGCAACAAACCAGCATGGCTTCGTTCTCCAGAGGTCCTGATTGTCAAACCTCATCTTTCACGAATGAGGTTCATCGATGGTTAGGTCAAGGAGATAGAATAAAGTTCTGCTGTCTCAAGTTCCAGAAAGCCTTTGATTCAGTCAAGCACTGTTTGGTGCTGATGAAGTCGAGTGCTTTCGGCCTGTCTCTGAAAACTATCGGATGGATTCGTAGGTCATTCACGGGTAGGCCTTTTCAAGTCAAGGGGGAGGATAGCATATCCGAGGAAGGGTGTTTTCTTAGCGCTGTAGCTCAGGACTCAGTCCTTGGACTTATGTTGTTCATCGTCTTCATAAGTGTCTTGGTCAAAAGCCTGGAAAACCCGTGCTTTGCGTTTGCGGATGAAGTAAATTTCGTTGGCACCGTTGCAACACATTCCTAACAGTGGGATCTAAATACAGTGAATCACTGGTCAGCGGTCTAGAATTTACGACTAAACGCCAACAAGTGTATTCACCTAGTAGATAGTAAGAACCCCCAACTGACTAGTTATCTTGGAGAGGCCAACAAGCGCATTGAAACCAACGGATCTTGGGTTAACTATATCGGGCAAATTCTGATCTGGGGTACAATGCTGCGTGGCCACTCAGAAAGCCCCTAGGGAGCTTAACCGGCTAAAGAGAACCGTAGCATCCGAAAAATTTGAGGGTGTACTGCCGTTTAACAAGGTGTTCTTTTGGCCGCACGTGGGATACTGTGTTCAGACGTGACGGCCCTTCTTGGTAATGGACATCAGGCTGCTAGAACCGGTCCGACGACACTTAACCAGGTGGTTTGCTAGCCTGAGGAGCCTTGCCTACGAACAGAGACCAGAGGGATTGAATTTGTTCTCGCTTGAGCGCAGGGGGCGTAGAAACGATTTAATTGAGGCTTTTACGATCTTTTAGGGGTATGTTGATCTTCAGCGGTTGATCCCACCGCTATTGAAACTTATCGACGGTACGGTCACCAGGGGGCACCCATTGAAGTTGACAAACGAGAGAGTCAAGTTGCTTGCGACGGAATTCCTTTGCCATGAGAGTTGTAAACGGTTGGAACTGGCTCTCGATGAAAGTGATAACCCATGGAACGGTTGAGAAATTCAAACATCGGAGGAACCGCTGCCGGGACAGTGTGTTTACCGGAACCAACAGATAGGTAGCCACTATGTCTATTATTTTTTATTTACTCTTGTTCTTAGTACCATTCGTACCATTGTAATTCCCCAGTCAACCTTAATCTTCAGCCTTTTGTTCCTTCTTGCTAACAGTTCCGCTTCCAATCTTTAGCATTGTCTTTCCCATTCACTATGCCCGTCTGTTACCACTCTACCAGAACCCTCTTATATAGTCCTTCACCACCGACTTTTCCACCTTCACAACTTCTGTCCTTGTGGTAGGTGAGGTGCTAGCTGGAACTCGCCAGGAGACAGTGATCTTGTGAGGCTTTTCAGATTGGGGCACGGCGGTGGATGGTCCCCTCTTCTGTTTATTCTTATCAACACACCGAAGAAGACCCTGCTCTTCCATTTGTCGCAGCACTGAGTGATCCAAGGAAATCGTGGCCCACGAACCTAGACAGACTGGGCACGCCGCCCTGTGGTCCGAATTCAACTGGACGTTTCATTTTTGCTCTTCCACTTTTGTTATATATATTTTTGATATATATATATATATATATATATATATATATATATATATATATATATATATATATATGCATAACTCAACAGTGAAGAACCAAGCTAGATAATCAACTTGATGTTAGTGAGTTAGCTTGATATCACGCTAGATCGCAGTTCAAGTGCTCAAATGGTCGTGGCGTGTGGCAAACGACGATGTATGAATAATCTTGTTGGTTGGGGGTGGGGTGGACGTGGACAGGGACCCAACCGTGACGTTGCTGTGCTCCGTAAAGCTATCCAAATCCTAGCCTTGTTCCTCCAAAAATTGGGAAAAAGTGGAATAAACACAGAAATCGTAGCCCGGTGGGAATAAATCTGATGCCTACTGGTGCAAGAATCTGAATTTATCGATCGATCGATCCGAGCCTCAGTTCTGGTGACCTGACCTGATCTGACATTATACTCACGAACAGTAAAAAAGTCTCATAGTTGTACATAAGTAACATTTTACATCTAAGTATTTACAAAGTGCGTCTTTCGATGAAAATAACTGTTGTGATACCGATTCTGACTCATTCGGTTGGTCTTCGTTTGATGGTTCAAACCAGACCAAATCACAGGACATGAAGGCTTGAGCCAAATATATATCCAGTTTCTTGCACCTGACGCCCCAGACATCCTTATGTGCTGCAACAGAAAAACGAAAATAACATTTTTGCCGGTGTTTTTGACGCCACAGTAGATTTCTGATATTGTCTGACCATCCAGTTCCGCTTCGCACAACAAGGGACTCCTGAAAGTAACAACCAACTTCAGACTCCACTGAGCGGTGAGGCATGGTAATGCGATCAGATTGCGTTGGAGGTGAGACCTTGGTACTTACTTTCATTGGTCCCCTGTCCAGGCTGACGTGGTGGTGCTTGCGTGGATGATACTGGAGACTTTCTGGTTCTCTAATGCACCTACCGAAACGACTGTGGGATGTGCACAAAATTTGAGAGAAAAAAGAAATGCAAGGGAAAAGAGGGAAGTAAGTACAAGAATTTAGAACATTGACTAGAAGTAGCAGTGATGGTAGCTCCAATGAAAGCGAAATTTAACTAAGAAGACAGTTAAGAATACGCTTTACTGTGCTAGAACTTCACCTACAGCGTGACACACAAACCAACTGTTGGTGCATATTTAGCTTGGATTCAAAGCAGGTTGAGGACCAATTATGTGTTAGGTGATTGTGGGTGAAATATTTACATATATGTGATGTAAATATATATATATATATATATATATATATATATATATATATATAATGTTTAAATAAAGGTACGTATCAAAGTATTTTTACAATGATTATTCAGCGTTTTTGTTAAGGAGAGCGAATGTTGACCATATGCCACCGTCCGATTAGTTGTGCAAAAAAGTTGAGGTATAACCAGCTACCTTAGCATTTCACGTGCGCATTCCCCTGCATTCCTGCCGGTAACATTGGGAAGTTATTCAATCTTGGGAAATCATAATTTAAATATCAGGGATTCACCGCATGTTCATCTTGCAGACTTTCATCTATTTATGTCAAACTCCTGCATGTTATGGTCAGGAATGTTTCATTGAACCAGTTGATTGGCTGACATACTTGCTGCTTCCTTCTTCAATGAAATTATGTTGAACTTCATATCGGAAATGGCACCATGTTGCGTTGGGCAGTGGACACGATTAGAGCTACAATATGAATGTATTTGGTGCTATAGATTCTAGCAGAAACTTTGTCTGCTTGCGCTTCTTGTTCCTATCGATTGCGTACATCCGTGCTAAAGATGTGGAATCTTATCTGTTCATTTCCTACGCGGTGCACGGTCGCTCCTGTTTATCAAGACCTTATGCACAAAGTTATCAGTGGACATAGACATCGTGACATCTTGATATCGTCTTGCGCTGTACGAAACATACATCTTCCTATGCCTACTGCAATAGACATGTCTTGTAGTGCGAAGGTTTACCAATGGTATTGTCTTTTACGATTGATAAATGATATGTTTTCTTCACTGCTGAAATACGGTTGTACGATAGGCTTGCTAAAAATTTACGTATTGATACAAGTTATCATACGTACCTAGGTCGGTTTTCAAATCTGTTCATGGAGACGGTGGCGTTTGAGAACTATTCTGCACGCATTGATGCTCGCAGACTTATCTGCGGCCATTTATCCAATAATGAAAAACGACATGATGGTTCATTCTACTCTAGAGATCCATGAAGCATGATGCTGTAGAACCGACCAAATTCCCAGGTCTAAGTTGTGAATTATTCATGAGTGTATATTTATGGAGCACGCATGCCTAATACATATCTTAGGTCAGGTTAATTCATCGTTGATTATAGTCAACTATATGTCCACCAGTAAACCTTTAAGTATCGACTCTTGCTTGTAAATCAAGAGGAAGAGGGGGAAAATTCCAGATACTCGTGCCAAATACGTACAATACCGTTATTCACCAATAGGTCACTAAAAAGCTTGTTAATTGTCACATACCAGTCATCGTTAAATAGAACAAACATACCGTCAATTTGATTCTATAGAACCATATAGGTTTGAGTACTAAAGAAGTGGTGGTGCTACACCAAATGCCGTTTTCGTATGCAATCCAACGGTAGTTGTGGTTTCTCCTAATAGAAAGAGCCAATCAAACGACAAATGCATGCAGCTGAGAGCCCAAAATACACCCTGTGGTTTATTAACATGCCAATGGATGATACGCGTTTACGAGTTGGAAGGTAACAGATTTGTGCTTACCACTAAAATTGAGTGACGGTATCAAGGCTCGGTACACATGCCTCCGAATTAATATCCTGAAGCTTGAACCGATCAACAATTACCGCTTCAACCGCATCCGATCTAAGGACTGCGTTTAGGGTGACGTGCGCGCCAAACTTTAACATCAGGGAAGTACGTTTAGCTTACTCAGACTAATCCAGTACGATAGGCCTAATTATGAACTGTTAGTTATATTCAGAGATTTTGTGAGTTTCCATCACGACGAAACTGGTGTGATGGCTTTCGTGGCCCCATGGCCCAAAAAGCTATGCAAGGTGGATTACTTAAGCTGGATATACAGTCATGTCTGACAGGTCAATAGGTAGACGCCAGACGAAGTCCAGTCTCTGAACCAGTTACTGGCCGACATCTGTTTCTAACCACAACGCACCTGGAGAGGATATGATGGTGAATAAACACGGAGAGAAACAGTTTACCGGTCTAAAATCTTCCACTAGATAGACGTAGGAATGGAGTACCTGGGGTTTCTTTCGATGGTGGAAGAAGTCATCACACCTCGTTGGGCAGCCCCCAGCCTGGGGCTGAGGACTGAATCCGAAAGGTGGATCGATAACAAAGCACCAGCGAAGGCAAAACAGAATTCTTGCAACAATCAGGTCTCATGTGAAAGACCGGAAGAGGTTCCTTCACGGGTCCTTCGGTCACATTCCCGTGCTGGGTTAACACCCCACTACCTCTTAGGTGAGACTTTTGAGTCAAAGGGTCCTGTTAGGGTTCCAAAAGAAAAACCCCTTCTGTGGTGTGGGCAGCCGCGAAGTATGATTCGCCCAGAAACCTCCAGTATCTTTCCTACAAAGAACCTTATGAGCGTCTCCTTTCGTTATTCAAGGTCGATAAAAAACGTCACGAGTTACTGCGGCTCTGAAGAAAGCAGTAGTTCAGGAGTTGAGAATAAATTGGATGCACTGTTTCAGCCTGAATGTTCAATTTGGCTGCCTTTACCGTCCGCACACTATGTCAGGTAAGGCAGCAGGCTGCCCTCGCTGGAACTCTTGACACTTTCAAGATAGATCTGTGCCGTGTCTCCGAAACACGCATACAAGACCCCACTTCTGTGATAACTCTCCGCACCAAGGATACAACCTCAGTCTCTCACTTCACTCTCTGCGTGTCGGGTGATTCGGTTCCCAATGCTCGTGGTCAGGCTGGCGTTGGGACTGCTTTGAGCATGAGAGCTGAGCGTGCATTGCTGGACTGGATTCCAGTCAGCAGTCGTTTGTGTGCAGTTCAGTTGGACGGTTCTGTGTGTGTCAACAACAACAAATAGAAGAGGCGATGTTTGTTCGTCGTGTCTGTGTATGCGCCGACTGACTGCAGTTCCTCTGATGCGAAAGACGAATTCTATCAGGATTTGTCTCAACTACTTCGAAGCGTGTGTTCAACGGACGTGGTGGTAATTGCTTGGGATATCAATGCCCAGGTTGGCCGTTTGGGAGATTCCGAAAGACACATCGGGGGCCCACTTGCTATCCCAACCGGTCTTACCGATAACGGCGATCATCTCATTTAGCTGTGCTCTGACCACAGATTGTTTCTGGCAAGTACAACCTTCTGCCATAAGAAGCGGCGTAGATATCTTCCCACGTATTCACAACGTTGGACTCAGATTGACCATATAGTGATTGGCTACAGCTGGCGTGGACCAATTGAAGATTGTCGTTCATTTTGGTCTACGCCTGTGGACTCAGATCACACCTTGACACATGCTCATTTCTGTATACGTCTCGTCCGTAGTTGCACCAACGTAAATGCCACCCGTCCTGTACAGTTGCTTCTAAACGATAACCGACGATCTGCTTTTCAGGCACAGCTGTTAACATGGTCATCGATGCAGGCAGATATGCACGACCCAGATGAACGCTGGCAACAGATCAAGGAAGTCTTGTAAGCCGTTTCTAATGCCACACAATACTCCGGTTCAAGACGGTCTCACAAACGATGGATATCTTCAACATTAGTTGCTCCGTTGGATGCTCGGAGATCCGTCCCTCCGGATGCCACATTCAATGAAGTGCGCAAATCCCTGAGACGCCAACTGACTAGGAGCCTGAGAAATGACCGCGAGTAGTGATGGATTACGAAGTGTAGTGAAATGGGAAAAGTTGCATCTATTCACAACCTCTACCGTTTAATTAGAAGTACCGTTCCACGGAAGTCCCGTGTAAGTGAGTTAATCAAGGAGCCCAGCGGCTGACTGATTCACTCTCAGGGACGTCGTCTGGAGTGCGGGGTGGAGCACTTTAGGGATCAATGCAGTTGGCTCACTTCAACGGTGAACCTTCTGAATATACCTGCCAGAGACCCGATGCAGGTAGATATCACCCCTCCATCACATACGGGGGTGATATGGGAGCCAGGTTACTCGAAAAGGTAAAAAGCCGCTGGGTCTGATGGGTTGTCTTCATCTTTTTCAAGGATGGAGATGAAGCTTTGGTTTCGGAGTTAACAAAACTTCTGGGTTATTTGGAATAGTGAGCGGATTCTCCGGAAATGGTGTAAATCGGTGATTGTGCCGATTCACAAGAAAGGTAACAGATCCTTTTATGAAAACCACAGGAATTAGCTTGGTGAGTATCGCATCCAGACTGCTTATCGATCTTGTTCTGCACTAATTATCCAGCGCCCGCTAAATGTATGCGTATGAGAATCAAGCTTTTTTCAGAACAGGTGGGGGTTGTATCAACCACATCTTTGCTCCTCGACAAACTTTTAAGCACAGATAAATCTTCCATAGGCCCACAGTTTCTGTCTTGATCTGAAATCGGCGTTCGATTCAGTCGACCGCACAGTTGTCTGGCGCTGCCTCATTGAGGGGTTTGCCAGGGAAATTTATTTCTCTTTTCCAGTGCTTGTATAGGAATAGCCGAAGCCAAGTTCGTGCTTACGGCGATCTTCCCTCCGAGTTCACCACGGAAAGTGGTGCTCGTCAGGGTTGCCTTCTTTCGCCGTTCCTCTTCAATTTTGTAATTAAATTGGTTCTTGAAATAGCCCCATCCTCGTGTGAGAATAGCGGCATCGACCTTTGCTCAGACAATAAACTGTCTGACCTGGAATCTGCGGACGATATTGTTGTTCTGAGTGAAGATTCAGGTAAATTGCATGCCTTCCTAGATAGCAATGTTTGGAATGCGTTTTGCACCTTCAACGTGTAAAATGTTGCTGGAGGACTGGGTTGGCTCAACACAGAATCTCGCCTTGGCAGGGAAGCTCTAGCTGAAGTAGATAAGTTTCGTTCCGTGGGTATTTACACCTCTCCAGCTGGACAGTTTTCGGATGCAGAGTCATTGCGTATACAGAAGGCTTGTTTGGCTTTTGCCAACCTCAGTCATTTGTGACGTCGATGTGATATCCGGTTGTCTGTCAAGGGTCGAGTGTACAATGAGGCAGTCGAATCTGTCATTTTGTCCGGCTTAGAAACATGGCCATTAACGGTGGAAGCCGAAGACCGTCGGTTGTCGAGCATCGATGTCTCCGTAGCACTGCCCGAGTATGGTGGGAACACTTCATTAGCAATGCTGAGGTAAGACGTAAGGTGTTGGCAACCAGAGGTCAGTCTCTGGATCAAGCTCTGAATCTGAACAGGTTAAGGTGGTTGGGACGTGTTACGCATGTCCACCGATAGATTTCCTCGGCGTACGCTGTTCTCTGAGGCCGGTAGTGATTAGAAGATAGGTCGAGGTGGTCAGTCCATGACATGGCAGAAAAGTATAAAAACCTTGACCAGTGGACTTGGCCACGTAGGACGTCTTAGAATTCCAGATTGGGGTTTACGTGATTCGCCTACCAAGTGGTTGGAAACACTAAAAGATACGGTCAAGTGTCGCGGCCAGTGGCGTAGTTGCATTCTGAATCTTTCCTTCATGATTTCTACCTGTTACTTTGATTTTTTGGATCTTTTTCACTTGATGCTTCGATTCTTTTTGCCCTTTACTGGACGATGCTGGAAGGTAGCAACCAAAACCGGAGCAGAGAACTGCGGGGTTGGTGGTTGTATAACCTGGACTGAACTAAATTTCACTTTGTTATCGTTTTTGGGGTATAACCAGTTTCTACTGTGATAAGTCTCATTATTCTTATACATGTTTTAAATTGAAGTGGCATCCGTTAGTTACCAAGCAAATCCTTTCGAGATCTAACGTGGTTCTCATTTCGAATTATCATGCTCATGGTTGCCAGTACCTCATAGCAATGCAGTGGTCCCTTGTCATTGCACTTGAGTTTCGATAGAATACAAAGGACGTGATACAGGGCGGTATTCCGTGTAAACGAAACGCGCTTTGTAGAAAATGTTTTAGCAGCTGCTCTTATTGTTTTGTATATGCTGCTCTGATCTATCTCAATGTTATTTTTTTATGAATAATGTTGGTGAATTTGCGGGTATGATTGGATGTCGTTTCTTTTTAGGACAAAAATAAGTGAGCCCCGTGTGTTCCATGTACCGAATTAGTATTCCGTTTTCATACTTTGAATACGCCAAGTTGTGAGATTTCCTAATAGCTTTCAAAATCGAAAAACTGGTGATACATGCAAATTTGTGAAATGTCTCAGTGAATCGTAGACCTTTTTTGTAGAGTGTAACGGTCATTTGTAGTTGTGGATAATATCAGACAATAAGTTGTAATCACGAGTTTAGGACAGAATTGGTAGCGCTAACTTTGCTTTGAAATTGCAGCATTGATTTAAGGTGCGTTCTTGCACATGTCAGCGGCGTGCTTTCTAAGGGAAATATTCAAAATATTGGTATTGCTTTTCGAGCCCCACACTTATAAGTTATTTAGACTATTCGTATTTATTTAGATTCTCCAGAGGGCCTTAGTTCGCGTCAAATCAATAAGCGCTTTTGTGCACTCAAACTAGGGCGATTTTTCAGCGCACACACGATTTATAATGAAATTCAAGAAATAGCATGTACGTGAGTTGAAATATGAAGAGAAAAGAAGTGGAAGCGAAATGAGGTAGTAAATGCATTTAGAATAACGATGAAGGTAAGCATTGAGGTTGTTGGATACTCGGTCGGGGTATATAATTAGGCGGACAAGGAATGAGGCCGCTCCTGTTTGTAGACATGTATGAAGCGGGTATTCTGAATTTCTAGTGAGTGGAAGAGTTAGAGACGGCTTTTGAGAGTGCGGAGCGGAGATAATGATTGGCGTTAGATGATAAACTTGTACTGAATTTTTCGCAAGCATTAAAAGTCTTGTCGACGTTGAAGTCAGCGAGGATATCTCTGGTAATGTTGCCATAAATAAAAATCGATTTCAGAGACTTAGTGATGAGATCAAAGTTCATTCTTTCAAACCAAGATAAATTGCAGGGGAACAGTAAAGTGAATGAGAAAGAATGCAAGAGGCTGCAATTTGAAGTACAAGTTTATATGACACTAAGTTTTCTTAGTTTCGACGACAAAGAGAAAACTTTCTGACTTTAGCGAACACTTTTTCAACACGAACAGTCCAACAAAAGTTGTGAGCGCAAATAACTTCTAGGTAACGGACGGAAGATTTAGTGAGATGTTTGTTATCAATGGATGGATATGGGATGCTATTGAAAATTCTTTGATGACGTGATTCATAATGAACGTGAAAGGCACATCAATGCATTTTAGGACGTTAAAGGGGAAAAAGATGATAAGTGAACCAGCAGTAAAGTCTGTTCGGACTGTTTTGAAGAAATCTCAAACTTTATTTTCCGTAATAGGAACATCTAAGTATAATGTCATCAGCGCAGTTGAAGCTAGTGAGATTTTGTGGAATGGTGAGCCTACTTATACAAAAGGAGAAAAGTAATGGGGATGGAGTTGCACGACGACAAACAACAGAGTGCTGTAACCCAAAGTGAAGCTTAAAGCCATCGAAAGCGATTTTAAGCTTCCTTTTTGCTGAACTAATTTGAGTAAAACGAAATAATGTGTGACCAGAATTGGTATTAACCATCAGTTTTGAGTGCTGTCAGCCATTTGTTGACGCAGAAATATTGTTACATAACGCTCACTAGCACGGGTTATTTTCCGGGTGACCAGGCATAAACGTTCCACACACAGCAATGACATAAAGACGAACAATACAGGGACTGTCGTCGCCTCAGTTGAACTACTTCAGACCAATCGGATGTCTTTGCCAACTCAAGTTGCGTTCATTTTTATCCTTTTGGCTGCTATTTGAGCTAAGACAAAAACAAAGAACGCCAGCTATCTTCCATAGTGTACTAACACATCTCGAGAAACCCGAGTCTTCGTACCAGAAATCTACTGTCTGATGACGGGGTACGAGCTGTTTTGAATTTAGACCACTGGGCAGGTGCCTCCGTAGGTACCTCACTCGGGAATGAGGACAATGTGGGGCTTGAATAGAGTAAGGCGAGAACTGTTGTTCGTAGTGTCAAGTGAATTAGAAAAGTGTGAGCATACAAAAATGATGCTGGTTGCGAAATATGGTCACAACCTACAAGTTTTATCTACTACTGAAATAGATCTCGCAGAACAGAGAAGCACAACACGCCCTACAGGGCCACATCCACTGGTCATTGTTTTAACACATTTTTTCTATATCATAAACTAGATCATTCATTGCAATGACTAGCTACCTCAGCGAACGTAGGAAGTCGAAGATGTGTATCTGGGTACATATACGAACCCCACTTCAAGTGCATCACATTGTTTTTTTCACTTCCCTTTGTTGATATCTGGTGGTAGGTGGTCTTCAAGTCCAGTGTTCTATACACCACATGGTGAGATTCTTTCTGACAACTCGTCTGCGCGTGGAAGAGGATAAGCGTTGGAATATGCGATGCGATTAACTACTTGAATGTAATCAATTGCATGTCTTCTATTGTGACGTTCATTCGCAACAATAAGAACCCGTGCTTTCCAAGAATGCTTCGACGGTTCTGTGACGCCCGAAGACAGCAATTTTTGGATTTGGGATTCGAAAACCGTTACATTCTGCAAAGACTGACGTCTTGATTTGGTAGCATTTTGTGTGCGATCAGGAGAAATACATTCAAGGAGGGATTTTTGTTTACTTCTAGCTGCAAGTAGTTCACAAAGAGAAAATACACTTTCAGAGCCAGAAAACGGGATTTCAACGCGTCCTTGTTGCCGAAGACAATCCTGATCAAATTAAGCGCCAGTGCACTAATCAGACGTACATGAAAGTTGAACTCTTCATAAGAGGTGTCTTCGCATCGAACATATGCACAAAAGGTGGCCGTGATTGGGACTTAATAATCTAATGGACGCCGAGTTGGTTCTTTGTTTTGATGCAGTGATGTACCAATCATTATTTTCAACCACGGTATTCGAAATATCAACAAGCGCATGTAACTTGATCTCTTTCGAAATGATACAAATCGTGGCACTTAAGAGGCAGTTAAGTTCGGCTGCAACGGCGATGGATGAAAGAACAGTATCCTTAGAGAATGCAATGTGCGTGGATGGAGCCTCGACGGACCTGCGTAGATCTCCGTTTGCCAGGCATCTGATTCTCAAATATCGACTTAATCCACAGTAGTAGCAGTAATGTTGAAAACAACCGAAACCGGTTTTTCGACATCATGTAAGTCATTTGGAGTACATTGAGAGGGCAGGTCCTTCGAAGAAATAAAACAAGAAGCGTGCGGAGTAACACTATGACGGTGATCTGTATGTGCTTGCTCGATTTGTCTAGCTAGGTCATAGGCGGGCATAAGGTCGAGTTTCTTCTCCGGTAAAATTGGTTTCCTGATTTGATTGGAAGTCAACCCATAGATGGATGAATCGTAGGTAAGTTTGTCGCGGTATTTTTCGGTGGTAACTGCATCGAAGTCGCAATCAACAGAAGGCGATTATAGTTTCTGAAGGAACTGATCAAGGATCCGTTCGTGTTCTTGCCTGGCGGTGATTAGTACGTGACGTCTAATGGTTGCATTTTTGGTTGTACATAGAGATCTTGAATGGTCATGATGGCTGCTTTGATCCGATTCACTAGTTTTGGTGAGAAAAGTCTTCCACTTTTGATCTATCTGACTTCATTTATGGGTAGCAGATACTTTATAGAGGACGCAAGAGTCATTTTCACCAATCGTCACGCCACAAACTAGTTAATTCAAACTGACATCAGGTAACGTCTCTTCTGATTGAATTATTAAGGATACGGCCATCCAACACCTGATGGGAATGCTTTCTCATCTCATCGATCCGTTGTCCAGTCGTCTGTGATTCCGTTTCATCGACCATTGACCTAGATTTTGGACAGGCGCTTACGGGCTGTTTCCTGATGTGACTTGGCTGTCTACTGACGATGAATCAGCTCATATCCTCACAACGATGGTATCGTGTTCCGTGCATTCGGTTTTGTCTGTAAGGTAACGGAGTTTTAGTTGGTACCACGTCTGTCCATATTCCAAGGTGCGACGGAATCCAAAATATGTTAAACATCTCCCCGAAATCCACTGCCCTGCCGCATCCAGTAAGTTGAATTCTGCGTCTGAACGGTCTGACTGTGTAATTCGCCCCATGTTTTTACCAGTTAATAAAATTGTATTGATCAGCAACACATGATTGGCCAAATAAGTATTGAGAAGTGGAGAACTTGACGCCAGGCTGTAAGGTGACAGTGCCATACTAAAATGTTGGTACAGAATAATCAAAAATGTCTATGTGCAAGGAACCAAGCGTTGGATGAGAGCACAAATGTAAAGGAGTTGTCAGTGCCACTTTAGCCATGGGTAGAGACCGTTCAAAGTTCATTACCACTGAACCAGTAGACGGGTAATTTCAGATCCCGTACGCTAAAGCACTACGCTTCTGGATATAACACTTCAGCGAAAAAGGACGGAGAGGAGCAATATACCGTCTACAAACTTCACCCCGATGTATGTGGATTGTCAGATTCTTCTGGACTGAGATGGAAGTGGTCATGCTTCTTTTGGCAGCTTTCATCGGACAAAGTCAGTCCGTTCTCTGTCCCAAGGTTTCTCACCCGCCTGCTTTCGGCGTGCTCCACTGGGTGCAGTGGTAAAGGGCAGTTCAAAAGCGGGTCAATATCTAGTACACCACCGAGAACAGAACAAAGAACAAGGTCGCATATGAGATCCCGGAAGAAGTCTTTTCACGGGTATTTCGATAATTTTCATGTGCTGGATTACCGTCCCACTGCTTTTTGTGTCCGACTGTTGAGTCGAGGGCTTCAGTTGGTGGAGTCCCATAAGGGAAACCCCTTCTGTGGTACGTGTAGCCTTAAGATGGGATCAGCTACTGCCTCCGGTAAATTTCGAAATTTGTTCCACATTATCCGAAACACCAGTGCCAAAAGACTCGGTGAGAGCAAAACAATCTTCGGAGCTGACGGAACGCCTATTCATAATCTTCATCGGCGCCTAGAAATATGGGCTGAACACCTCAACTTGCATTTCAGCCGGCCTCCTGGGCAGGCTGCCATACCGCTTGATTAGCGTTGTGTCCAGTGGTCCGTATCCTTAAATTCGCCCTGCGAAGCTGAAATTCCCAGTGTGCTTGCACTCCTCAAGCGCCACAGTGCTCCCGGTCCAGACGGCCTACAACCAGCTGTAATCAAAGAGGCGGGTTACGATATGGTGAAAGAGCCAACGCATATGTCATCTAAAGTATGGGAAGAGGAGGAAGTTCCTATGGATTAGATGGGATCGATCGTAGTCCTTGTCTTCAAGAAAGGATCCCGAAGTATCTGTGGCAATCATAGAGGAATCAGCCCAACCCAGATTGCGTCGAAGATTTTGGCGTCTGTCGTTCTTCCTAGACTGTCACCACACAGAGAGAAAGAAATCCGCGAGGGGCAAGGGGGGTTTCGCTCTGGCCGAGGCTACATTGACTAGATATTCACCCCCCCCCCCCCGTCAGCTATTGGAGCACCGACACACTCACCGAAGACCGACCGTCGTCGTATTCCTGGACATCAGAACAACTTTTGGTTCAGTTGATAAGACTACTCTGTGGGAATATCTGTTGAGAAACGGCGTACCTTACAAATTTTCACTGACCATCAAATCCCTCTATCGCCATACTGCAGGACGAGTAAGAGCTTATGGTAAGCTTTCATCGCCCTTTGTTGTTTCTAGTGGGGTTCGACAAGGGTGTCTTATTTCACCGTTTCTCTTTAACTTCGTAATGGACAACGCCCTTAGGAAATCGGTCGAAGACCTAGCACGTGGTGGTGTTGAGCTGCCCCCAGGGCACAGGCCCACTGATCTAGAATGCGCCGACGACATCGTCCTGCTCGGTCCTAACATCTCAGTCGTTGAACTTCTACTAAACTGCGTGACAACCGAAACGCCTCGATACGGAATGTATTTCGTACCTTCAAAGTGTAAGGTGCTACTCCAGGCTTGACTAGAGCATGTGCCCACGCTCTACTTGGGTAACGAAAGACTGGAGGTTAATCAAAGTCTTGTTTACCTTGGCAGTTTTTTTTAATTACATGCTTACGCATGCGTGCAGTAGAAGGGGTATCTACCCCATAGCCACGAAGGCCCACTGCACTAATGGGGATAACCGGCAGCCAGACCCTGAGATTTAGAATGGCGAAGAACCATGTAAGGTCCCAATAGGTCAGGTTGTATTACTGGAAGTGACGATGTGAGAGAAAATATTCATGCGTATTTCAAAGGCCCGACTAGCTTTTTTGAACCTCAAGTATCTTTGGCACCGATAGGACACCACTTGAAAGGCCCGGTGTACAATACCACCGTGCGCCCCGTAGTGCTGTGTGGTTGTGAAACATGGCCCCTCCGAGTTCAAGATGTCAATCACCTGGCAGTGTTTGGTACCCGCTGCACACGTAGCATTGTCCGTGTTTGGTAGGAGCAACGAGTGATCAAGTGTGCAGGCAAGTGTTTGGTACAACCGAATCCTCCCTAGAAAAGACCCTATTGCAGCATCATCACCGCTGACCAGGGCGTACATTAAGGGTGGCTGCCCAGCGCCCGCCGCTTCGCGCATTCTTTGCGCTCCATGGACCTGACTGGAAGAAGGAGCATGAAGGACAAGCGATGACATGGCGCAGAGGAATGAAGAAACTGATGGAATGTCTATCACGTGTAAGGCCGTCTTGTTTGCCAGGTTGGAGTGGTAGGGATGATAAGCAACGCTGGCTCGTCTCATTAATGTACGTGGCTCGAGACCAAAGTCATTGGCGGGAGTGTGTTCGTTTCTGCTGTAATCATCAAACATGAAGAAAAATAAACACAAAATGTGCACACAACAGAAGAACAGAAAAAAGAACTTTGGTTTTCCCTTTTGTTTTCTTTTTTCCACTCTGACTCCATATACTCATTCCTCCTTGATGGCACCATGTTTTGTTTGGCACACAGCCTGGAATTAGGAACGTGTGGAAACATATACGTATGTACTGTTTCATCCGAGAAAAGTTCAATAACATCCTCGCATGACAAAGAGCGGTCTCTAGGACTGTGTCAGTCACTTAGAGAGAAAAGGCGAGAAGGGGGTCAGCTTTGATGTACATCACCTCTGGCGGTAAGCTGCAGTAAAAGATCACTGTAAGCCCAAACTCGGCTTGGTGGGCCTACGGAAGGTGTACCTGTGTTCTAAAATTTGTTTAAGATTGAAGATGTGATCAACACAACCTCTACCAGGTCTAAATCCAGCTTGATTCTCACTCGAGTACTGTTTGTGAGAGCTAGATAAGCCAGCAGTTCAGATGTGATGCAAACCAAACTTATCCCTTTTGTGGTTTTTACAGGAGGATCTGTCGCTTTACAAATTGGCACAGATGCCGATTCCCATCAACTCTTTGAACCTTGTTCCTTCTCACACGAGTCGCGATATTCTGTGTATTTGAGAAGGATTGGAATTTGTTTGAAGTTCAGAGAATAATTATTAAAAATGATGCTGATATGGTGCATAGTGGATAGTTCTCACACTACACTGCAAAACCAAAGGGAATCAGCTGATCACCATAAACTGCTTGGTTCAAGAAGTTCAGCGTTTGCGGATGATTAATATGCGTGTTTAAAGAGGTTCACCGCGATTTACTACCTAGATAGTACTGGTTAACAACGGGTGCAGCTGAATAATCCCATTGAGTTTCTCATAAACCACTAAGGATGTGATTATCTTGTATTGAAATGTGTGCTCTTTTCTTTCGTATACTCTGAAGTTCCTGTTGCTACCACGAGTTGTTAATATTGTGATGTAATGGCATGAGTATAAATCACTGAAAACGAACTTGTTCTTCCATCCATGTTCTCTAAATCGTCGACTTATTCATTTAATTTTCTGAATTTACTATGAATTACTGTGCCTACTTGTGTACCTCGATTCATTCGATTCTTGTCTGGGTCAGGTAGTTTTGCGTAAGATTCATGGTTGATAAAAGTGATTCAAACTAATATGAAAATCGCCTCGGAACTCAGAAATAACCGATGCTGGTTTCAAACTGGTGTGCAAGTATTCAGTAGTTACGTTCGTCGCCGTCACCGGCATAGTTAATTTTTTTCGATCAGTGCATCATTATTTTCTGTTTTCTTCAGCCGATGCAACGGGCCATCCCACGAAACCCTAGATATGAAGATATCAAGCCGACATTGGACACAGGAGCAAGTATGTCAAAATACATACAGAGAATGGAGGAATTTCGAGAAAGTAAGATTTTCGTTCAGCTCAAATTGTGGCTTTTTCCAGACTATAGAGTTCGTGATGATGAAATATTCAAGAGAATGAAAATGCCAACTTTTGTTCAACTTATCATCCAAGTAAACCAAGTAAAGGAGCAGTGCAGACCCATTAATTCTACGGCTCACTCACTCGATGGTAACTCTTCATTTGAGTGCGTTGTTTCATACATAGGTAATAAACACGAAATAACATCCGGTAATTTATCGGATGGTATATCTCCTACGCATTCCGGCGGTGACATCAAAAATCCTCCAGCCAGTGCACGTTCAACGCTTCAAAGGTATCCTTGTTGACCATGGTGGTATATCATTACTGTGTCCGAAAATACTTAGTCGGAATTCCTGTGTGTATTTTTTTAAATGTGAAGAAAGAGTGGGTTGTACTGAATGTTTGAATTCTTTCCAGACTTCTGCTGAATTCAGTAAAATAATTAAAAGTATAATTTTTTCCTGAATTCACGTAAGAAAGTTGTAAAATGGGATCGTGGAGCCAGAAATGGTTATTTTTTTAAACGCAGAATTGCAATACCGATGTAGCATGTTAAATCACAAGGGTTGCATTTTGTATTGCCAAACGAATTTATAGTTTTTTGTGTTTAATATCGTGGTCGGATCACCAGAGTTTTCGAAGTGTGTTTGCTAATGTTCTTCCGGAATCCGGATCGGAGCATGAGCACAGTGACACAGGTTGTAGTATTGTAGAACAGACTAGATGGAAAGTAGTTTGTCTTCCTTTGGGAAAATCGTATCCTTTGTTATATTGAATTGGAGTATTGTTTTTCACAAACAACTAACCATACAGTGTTTAACACTGCCTTCTGCCTCTTGACGTGAAAGATCCTTAAATCAATGCGCAACGTGACTTTATTTCATCAGTCTCATTGGCGGTGTGGGCGAATACGATACCTATCTGAAGTCACAGTTCCCAGATCGGCCGTTACGAGAGGGTGTGATGAAACCTGCAACAGATGGGGAACAACCGTACTTATTGCTTGACGTACGCGATCGAGATGAGTATGACCAATGTCATATTATTTCTGGTGAGTGTAGATGGCAGCGACTGTCTACCTTACATCATACCGCACTTCATGTTTTCATTCTTTTGTTAATTGGCAACGTGGACCAGGTACACGCTAATAATGAATTAATACATTGCAAGCAATCAGGACTCAAAATGGGTAAAATCGTTTACCTCAGAAATTAGTTAATCTATCACTGCCAGTTGTTTGCGGGAAATTTATTTCGTGAAGCCGTCAACAAAAAGTTGAAAATATTGAGCTTTTATCTCTTCCAACTACTAATCTGAATGTTATAGATTTGTTTTTTTTGTCTATCCGAACGACGCAGTTGGAAAGAACGTAGAACTAAGCGAAACACTCAAATAAACAAAACAGGAAAGACGTGAAAAATGTGATAGATAAAGAGATTTCGAACAGTGAGCCGCGGTTCACTATAAAATTTGGTATGAGAGCTTACAAACTCCACTAAATAGGCAGGTGGCTCACATGGGCCCTCACTATGAAATATAATACGTCCCACACGGTCAAGCTCACTGGCTGGCGATGTCCAAGGGAAACGTTACCAGTTAAAGAAAGACCAACCAAAAAGCGTTGAAATTCATGATAGTTTCTTAAAACTAGTGGTGTGCTTGAACACTACTGTCGTTACCGAAATATGGCACCCACCAGTTTTACTATAATTTACTTGTGTAATTAAAATCATCGTTATTGTTGTTGGTAAAAAAATGATAGAAGCGAACAAACAAAAATTGGGTTGTTTACTTGACGTTTCTGGGTCCAATTTTAGGCAATTTTCTTTCCAGTACACAATTTTCTGACATCACGAAGTCAGTCATTCAAATACATTGCCCATTTTGCTGATGAAGATCTCATTAAAAGTTTACTTGATGCCTCACGTCCTTGGATAAGCAGTTTCCTACTTATTTGACGAGATAGTTCCTTACTACTGTCTCTCATCAGTGAGTGAAATAGCTGTTATTCTGTTTACGAAATCGTTCAGGTTCTAGTCGTCCTTGTAGGAAAGCCAACAAAATGTTTTGAGGTCAGATATAATGATAATCAAATAGAACTATCACTATGAGAATATGTCTTAATATGGCGTGACCTATGCAGTACCAGTTGACCAGCAACAGCTTGGTTCTATATGACCAATCACCACGACTCTGGGAAGAAAAATTCAGCGATTGAACACGGAAAGAATCAGTCTACCGGTCAAAGAACCTCCACTGTCTTAACGTGAATATGGAGTTCCTGGAGTTTCCGGTCAAAGTTAGCCAGCTCTTAGCCCTAAAAGTACTGCCTCACCGAAGTCCGCCATGCTGAATTGGGCGCACTGGGTTAGGGATAGAATCCAAAAAATGAATCGGAAATCACGCACTAGCGAACACAAGATGGAGAAAAAACAACTCACTCTCACATGACAGATCATAACAGCTTACTCACGGGTATTTCTGAAATTTCCGTTGATTTTTAAGTTACTGCTTAGTTCACCTAAACACTAGGATTTCAAAAAGAAACCCCACTGTTCGGCTCTCAGGTTATTGAGCCAGGGCACTAGTTTGGGTCAATTCAATCTGATCAGTTTAAGTACATTTGGGCTTCGGTTTGGGTTGCCACCTTGCCGCATTGTTCAGTCGCAACTGAAACGAATAGAAGCATGACGAACAGACAAACAGAAAATGAAGCCATTGTGAAGATAGGGGGTAGCTCATTGTCGATAGACACTCAAGTCTCGTTAGAAAACAGCCCGTCAGCGCCCGTCCAGAATCCCGTTCAATGTTTGAACGGACGGAATCACGAAGGACAGGACAATGCACCAATAAGACGAGAAAAGATTTCCGTCAAGTGGGGCCTGGCCGTATCCCCAATTAACTCATCAGAAGAGACGTTAGCCGACATCAGTTTGGACCAACTTGTTTGTGGTGCGACGATTGGTGAAAATGACTCTTGCATTCTATATAAACTGTCTGGTTTCTGTTAACAAAGTGAAATGATTCGAGGACAGGAAAGTCTTCACTAGAGTTAGTTGGTTGAATAAAAACAGTTATATTTGGAAATCATGCCTCCCACCCCAGCCGCTTCTGCCCCGTGTCTCCCTCCGGTAGGTGGATTTTGTGAGCTCAAATTGAAAACCCGGCACGTTCTAATTGGCTCTGTCCATTTGTTAAGCTTTCCTTAGCTTTTTATCGTTATGGTTTGTCCACTCTGACTCAGTGGCAAACTAATACCTGCCTCGCAAAACAATGTACACCGAAAAAGTGTACCTCTTAGCATGCAAAACACATCCCAACCACCTCAGCTTCTCAATATTGACAGTTTGATCCAGAGACTAACCTATTAGTCTCGACACTGTATAGCCTATCGGAACATTCTTGATGCGGTATTCACACCACATTTGATTAGTACTGCGAAGACGTCGATACTCAAGCACTGACGATCTTCACGGATCTTCCGCCTGTAAAGGCCACGTTTCTGAGCCATATACAAGAAGTCATCTAACTGCTACAGTGTGTGCTTGACCGTTGATGGGTATACGAATGTTACGCTGGCGCCACAGGCGTTTCAAAGAGACCGAAGTTGAACAGATATTCTTCTTGCGCAATGACACTCCGACAAATGACCACCCGGTAATATATAACTGATCAGGTAACAAAACGTATCCATTTGAGATAAGACTTCCCCCATTTGAACGAGGTTTGGCGTAAAACCAATCCACTCTTGCAACAGCATTTTATACTTTGGACGTGTAAAGCTCATCGCAAAAATCATGTTATTTATATTATCCAGAAAAACTTGAGACTGACCTGAATCTTTACTTGGAAGCACGGCGCATTTTGCGTGTTCCGATTCACGCAGTTTACTGTCTGTGTAAAGATCAATACCGCTACGTGTGCATAATGATAAAGTTATTCCCAAAATCGTCCTACATACAATGTTGGAAGGAAGGGTTGTAGACTGTTGCGACTTCTCAGAGAAAGGATCCTTCTGTAGTGTGGGAAACTACAATGTACAATCCACGCAAAAGACTTGAACATCTCAGGAAACACCAATTTTGTGTCTACTCCTTATTCTTCATCTTCTAGTTCTATTTGGATGCATGGAGATAAAAGTAAAGTATATGTGCAGCTATAGATAGCAGTGAGCAAGTAAGTGTGCAACAAATCCGGTAACTTGACAACATACGTCAACTTGATGAACCTTGTCCGTTGTGTGAACGGCAGTAAGCGTGAAATGTGTAACCACATTGCTTGAAAAGACTGGTGTGAAGAAATACGGGACTGGGGAGAATTTGTACATTGGAGACATAAGACTTGTTACGGTCACGGCAACAACAAATGTTGCTTGCACAATTCCGGCTTCAGTAATCGAATTGCAATGGCTTCTGACGTCATCAGCAACCGCCTACGTAATCCTTTCGCGTGAAATCAGGGAGTTGTCAGGACTGGTTTTTAAGCTGTCACTGGGCCGATTTGATGTCCACTATCCACCGAATGTTGTAGGATTGCTCTATTGATAGTCCAGACTGTTCCTTTGTGTAAAGAAGCCGGGACGTGTTCTGATATCCTCTTAAACAGGTGTGTCGTTGTAAGTCCAATGTACTGTGCACTGCAAGAGCACTTAAACTGATATAGAACAAAAGATTGAGACTGATGAGGCAACCTGTCCTTGAATTGTTGAACAATGGAAGGCTTCGTATTTGTTAAGATTCGGAAAGGAATTCCCGAGGGCCTTGGATGAGCGTAACTCCAGCGTTTCTAAGGATTTATCACTCTAGAATGAGACAGTTAGGAAACCACCCTTCTTCTGGGCCATTTGCGCTTTTATTTCGTGTCTCTTATCCACCGTATGTTGACGAATAAACGGTTCTGGTTAGCCGTTCTTCAATAATATATCACGTATGTGTTCAAGTTCTTGGGCAATCGTATCAGGACTACAGATGTTTCTTGCTCTGTAGATCAGACAGCTCACTAGGTTTTTTTGTATCGTAGAGGACAAAACTTAGGAAATGTGTGTGTTGCCCCACCGGATTTGTTGCACGCTTACTTGCTCACTGCTATCCGTAGGCGCACGTATACTCTCCTTTACCAAGTACCACATATTGAAATGCCTGAAGTGATATATCGAAAGGAAATTTTTTCGTGGTACAAGCTTTTTCATAAATCGATGGGTGTATTTTTATGAGATAAAAGTAGTGGTGCCCGGGATTGTATGACTGGGGATAAGAACAAAGGCATGGAATAAGAGGAATATCTACGTGAAATTCCCAGCTTAACTGCATTCACCGTGGGCACACTTTACCTTATAGGTCAATCAGCTTCCCGAATTAAGACTGTTTAAACCTTGAAAACAGATGCATTTTCTCTGCGTATCGTGTGTACAATACCCCATTTCGGTTACCCGATATTGCTTGCCGGGCACAGCCTCAGACTAACTGCAATCTTTGCGTGTCGGATGGTTCAGTGTCTTCTATATACAGTCGGACTGGCGTCGTGATCGCCTTGAGCATAAAGGTTGAGCATGCACTACTCAGCTGGATCCCAATCACCGGTCGTTTGTGTGCAACTTGTTTGGACATTTCCGTGCGTGTCGATACCACTCGACCAAAACGCCGATGCTGGTTTTTTGTGTTTGTGAATACGCCCAACTTTGCGGTATTCCTGAGACCCAAAGCGAGTTCTACCGAGATTTGTCCCAGCTGCTTTGAAGCGCTCTACGGACATTTTGGTTGTTATTGGTGATTTAATCGCTCACGCTGAATTTTTCGACGAAACAGGAAGCAAGTATAATCCTGTTCATCTTTCCAGGTAATTGAAGGAACAACGGATATCTTGGATAAGAATGAGCAAAGTGCACGGTTTGGGCCTAAGAGATCTCATCATCGCTGAAAAATATGACAGCGAGCCTTGAACAGTGACGATCCTATCGTTTTCCGTCAAATCAGGCTGTCAGAAAATTGATGTATATATTCACTGTCAAACTGTGCCTCACAAGTGTTGACCACGAGGGTATTTCCCTGCTGTCTGTTCCCAGTTTTAAGTCCATATCCACTCGGTCTAAAGCAATACTTTGTTAAAGTTAGTGATGAGCAATGCAGCGTTGTGTGACGTGCGCTTCATTGTGTCTCTGTTACACTAATGGTGATATTGATTGATTCATGTGATCAGATCTGACCAGATTCGAGTGGAAATTTCTCGCATTTAATGTGACACTACGACATGAAACATTCTCTTACGCCTTAACTACGGCGAATTCAGATCGGTTACTGTTTGCATGGTTTGGTCCGAAGTTGTCGCTTATTTCGGTGTACGTCTGTCTACTCTGATCATGCTCTCGCTTTTGCACGTCTTTATCCACATGGTGTTAGAGGACTGACCGTCACTAAAATCAACGGTCCCAAGCAGCTTCTACCAAGCCCTATATATATGTATATATACATGTGGCTATCCGTACCGAACACACGACGGCGCACCTCAGCATTACTCACTCAGTAAATCATCTGTTCTTGACTTCAATCTATCGCATCGTTTTTTTTATACTGATACTTGTGGAGGGTGGTGGTATGTCGGAGATAACCATTGTCACCGGTAAATGTATCTCCCTTGAAAGACGAAGCTGTTATATATACAGCTAGTGGGAGCACGTAGGAAATCCGTTTATTAGCCGTAAGTAAGCAAACAAGTAATCAGATTCGCAATTAAGGAAGCAAGTACCGCAACTGAATAAGCACAGCCTGTACACGCAGTTGGTACAACCAAGTAAAACCACGCGGTGCGTGATGAATCGTGGTTGGTTAAAGTGGTCCGGTCGCATGCAAAATGCGTCCGTGTGGGTGATTTTGGTGGCCAACAGGCACGGATCGATAGACAATTCGCAAATTACACTGGAGTCATTCCGTCATCGATCCGAACGCCAAAAGGCCACACGACAGAAGCTGAGTTCGGTTTTTTACGATGGTCTCCCACTGAATTCACCATGAGAAATGTGCACCTCCTCTTTGCGCAATGGCCTTGAACGTGTAAAAGTGCCAAACCTTGCGTACGCGGATGATATGTTGCTTCTTATTTAAGACCAATGGAAGTTTTAAACATTTCTGAACAGCATGCACAAATGTGTAAAGTTCGGAATGCGTTTCTCATCTTCCGAATGCAAGATGCTGCCCCAAGACTGGGTTGGTCCAGCAAGAAACCTTACAGTGTCAGGGAAAACAACAAACCAGGTAGATGGGTTCTGTTATCTAAGCAGCTTTATTTCATCCGGAAGTCCGATGTCGGGTAAAGTATATTTCCGTGTACAGAAGGCACGTCTGGCTTTGGCCAACTTCACTCATTTGTGGCGTCGGCGTGACGGCCATTTGTCCATCATAGGTTGAGTGTGCGCTGCAACGATTAGATCAGTTCTTATCTACAGTTCTGAAACGTGGCCACTGTATGTAAAGGATTCACAAAGATTTTTGGTATTGGAGCACTGAGTTGTTCGTAGTATTGGTCGATTCTGGTGGGAATGCCCTATTTCTTGACCAAATACCTATTCTGAACGGTTTGCAGTGTTACATAAAGTCGTCCGTGAACACTCGATGTACATTGTTCTCTGAGGTAATGGTTAGGGGATGAATCAAGACGGTTGTTGAATCATACGACGGAGAGATCCGAAGGCCTTAACCAGTTTGACCGTGTAAGACTTGTTGGGCTTCTGGAACAGAGTGCTCATGATTGTTGGAGAAACTAGGTGGCATGGTCAGGTGTTCACTCCGGTGGCGTATTTGCATTCGAACTCCTTCATCTGCGTGTGTGGCGTATATATCCTTATTAGCTGTTGGTTTTCTCTCAATATTTTGTTTGTTTATCTCATTTTTAGGCGAAGGGATGCTACGAGTTATCAATCAAAACCAGAGCACAAAAGCCCGAAGTTAATGATGGACTAAACTGACCTCATCAAACACTTTAATAATACAGAAGAAATTCTTCTCAACTTCTCACTAGACCTTCGAAATTATGGTTGCCAGTAACACATAGATAGATATACATATGTGGCATGATACGTACATTTGAGCATTTTCAGTTTCGGCTTAACTGGTTTGTCTGTCTGTGTAAGAGTAATAGAGGAGGATAACAAATCAGCCTCATACAGTTTCACATTTTATTCTTCTGTCTAACCGTTTCATGTCATGAGGTGACTGGAAGTTTGTTTGATTCGTTCCTTATAGCACTCAACTATCCGATCGCCATGCTTTCAAGAAGCGTCAACTTTGAAACTCCCGAAATGCTTGCCTTCCGTAACAAGCCAGGTCACATTATCATTATCTATGACGAGGACGAAAGAATTGCACCTCGAGCAGCTACGACTTTGGTGCAGCGGGGTTATTGCAATCTTTTCCTGCTTTCTGGTGGTCTCAAGGTTAGTCTACAGAAAGTTTTGTTAAAAATGCTAATTTGAGAAGAAAGTTAACTCCCTATCTTTATCGTTGTTTATGAATTTTCGTCAGACATAATCATGGAACGGCTGATCGTTAACCATGCTGTGGTGAAGAATTTCGGTTCTAATTCCTCCGTGTTTCTTTGTATTGTACTGCATTGTGAGCTCTTATTCCTTTCTGTTGATAATAGTCCCGATTTTGCCAGCACCATTCTGGAATTAAGGGATCTTTCTTTCTGCTGAAGTTACATTATTTGCTCACTTCGCATAGCCAAGTACCTACCGTCACTTCCGGAATAATCCAACTTCTTTTGTTCTGGAATTGTGGCGTTTCCGTGAGTAGTATTCTGCTAATTACTCTCGGTTTTCAGGGGCTAGACATTTCTGGAAACCTCTAGCGAAGTGATCTATATATACATATCTGTCAGTATATTACCGCAGTACAGTCAGTACGCCTAATCGTGATTTTATTTATTATGAAAGATCCTTCGTTACCTTGACCGCACTTCCTCACTTGGTTTTGCTTCTTTTACACAGTTGTCAGTAGACATAATGGTTACAATGATCTAATTTTGGCATTGCATTGAGCTTGCAAGATCGACGAAGCTAGCAGTTTTTGCACTTTCTGTTCGGATTCAATTAAAATTCCACTCTGTCGGGAGCGTGTCGGAATTTCATGATACAATTTTCAGACAATAAAGGCGATGCTGAACAGACAGTGGACCGCTGCAGTTCATTTCAGTTCTTTCAACTGTTAACCATGCAATTTTATGTTCCCTGAAACCGGTATCAATATATTTCCCTATTTTTTCGAACTCATTCTTGTCCTAATTCGGAATGAGATTCTTGTTGAGAAGTTATAACCAGAACCATCGCACCCAAGGCTAACGGCTGTTTAGACTGCGCTGAATACCGTGATTCTCCGAAGATAAACCCTATCGTGATTTTTCAGGGTTTTTAGTGTTAGCCCTGTTGTGTATTGCGACTAGTTATTGTGTGTGTGTTGTTCCGATCAAACAATCATCACGTCGGAATGGGAAGATTGAAGGTCCAGAATACAGGCTTTGTTCATTCAACAGATTGAGCATATACAATGAGATAGAAAATGTGGAAATATGGAATTTTACCCAAATTATGTGATATCCAGTGTGAATAATACGCGTAGAGCCCAATGACGCGCTGTTGAGACTTTAAATCTTTCGGAAGCGGTAGGTTTTGAAGAGGTTCAAATCTACCAGGATTAGGTTTAATCGACCTGTCGGAAATTTTGTATCTCAAAAACCTAATCAGCTTTACTCCCATTGTTCTTTTACTGTCGTTAAATTTCAGCCCGTATTTCTCGGCAGCAGTGTAGAATCACGATAATTTTTTCTGGTGTTGTTCTTCGTTCCCACCCCAAATTGTAATATTGTTCAAGTATGCGAAGGTATCTGAGAGGGATTCCACATTGATAATCTGATTGATGACCATCTGAAAGCACGAAACACCGTTGGTGACACCAAAGGGAATCCGATGGAACTGGAACAGATGTAGTGAAAGCCTGTTTTTCCTCCCGGATTGGTTTTTGGTGGTAGGCAGATTTCAAATCTAGAGTACTAAAAACAACGTAGCTTGAGATTTTTTCAACTATTTGATCGACTTCTGGGAGTGGATGGACGTCAAGGATCATGAATCGGTTAGTAATGACCAGTACCTGAGCGCACCAGGGTGAGTTGGACAATTCTATGATTTGCTCGTTTGGTAGATGTTCGATTTCCATCTTGATGAAGCCTTCATCTGCGGCCAGATGCTGTTGTGATTTGGTGGCTATCAAGGTGCAGTTGGGTTATAGGTCGTGAAACAGAGGTGGTGGGTCAATACGAACAGCAGTAAGGTTAAACAAGGAAAAGGATTCACTTTCGCCTCCGAAAGGAATTATTAGCATTTTATGCAGACGTAAGAAATCATGACCTAAAAGCACCTAAGCACAGAGATTAGACAGAATAGAAAGGTAGTTAGGACTTTTGTGAGACAGTGTCACAACGCAGTGCCCATGTGTGTAAATTGTAACACTAGTGGAACTGCGCGACCCTTCAGTCATCCAACGCTGTATCTAAGCAACAGAACTTGCTATACAACTCCGAATTGGCGGTATCCACCATAGTTTTGCAGACGTACTCCGTTGATGAAAGCCTGTACTACTGCAGTGAAAGGGTGGCGAGAAGTAGAAGTTGATATCATGGAGGATAGCATAGACATAGTTATTGACAAAGTTTTATTGTGGGGTACTGACCGACACACCTTTTGGTAATGCGCTTTTTTATTACACAGGTTGCACACTGTCTCTAGCAGGACACTTGGAACGAGGGTGTCAGACGGGTAAAATGAATGAGATTGACGACAAGCCATTTCCAAAGAACGAGCTTGTTCGTAGCCAGTATTGGGATCCGGTGACCTGTTTTCCAGAATACGCTGTCGAATGGTGTTAGACTACATTCCACTGATGAATGCATCGCGTATACCGTCGTTTTGATTTCGTTCGGCTGTGATAAATATGAAAGCACAGTCTTTTGCTAACAATTTTAGCTTTTTTAGGAACTGGTCCAGAGTTTGCCGCGTTTCCTGTTTACAAGAGGTCGACACGTGCCGAGCAAAAACCTCATTTTTCGGTTTTATGTAAATGTTTGCAAGAATATCGAGTGCATTTCCGTACGTTTTGCACTCGGCGATGTATACGTATACTGGTGACGTGACATAGTAAGAACATCGGGCTTGTCCCAATCAGGTGTTGAAGATTCAGTGATGAAAGTGCTGAATGTGTGGAACCAATGTTTCCAGGCCGTTGGTGACCTTTGGGACAAAGGGCTAGCATCCAATCGTTTGGATCGTAGAATTTTGTCCATTGTTGAACGAAAAAATTGTTGTATATTGCGATTAGTTATCGTATATCTTGTTTCGTTCAAACAGTCATCGCGTCGGAATGAGAAGATTAGAGGCCCAGAATACAGGCTTTATTCGTTCCACAGATTGAGCATATACAATGAGATAGAGGATGTGAAAATTAGAAATGCGCCTTATTGCTGGACAGTAATAAGGAGCAGTTAGTACACCACAAGCTCTACCCCGAAAATAGGACCTGGTCGAAATTGCATCAATGGAATACGCTTACGGATAAGAACTTGTGCCCTAAAACGATTCATATCTCCGGACTGCGGAAGAATGAGAACCCTATTTGCCATGCTTACCCAGCCGGTAAACATAGATCTTTCAGATTTTTGGCAGCTTGGATTTTCCCTACATTATCAACAAACACAACATTGGCATAGTAACCACTCTTATGCAGCCCGGGTGGAATCAGACTGAACTACTGCATGGTAAACGCGATTGTTCGTATTCGTGAATATCACAACACCGTAGTCAGCATCCGAAATTAGTGTGACAGTTTGATCTCTTTCACACAGGTAATTCAGTAGCAATGAAAGCTTATTAGCAGGAGCATGTGATGTTTACAAAATGAGTAAGTTCATTTCAGTTCATTCAACCAATAATCTCGCACTTCTCTGCTCTGGTTTCGGTTGCTACTTCCCAGCATCATCGGGCGAAGGGCAGAAAGAATAGAAGCAACAAGTGAAAAAGATTTCAAAAAATCAAAGTGATAAGCGGACATGACGAAGACAAAGAAAGAGTCCAAACGCAACTGCGCCACTGGCCGCGACACCTAGCCATATCACTTAATGTCTTCAACTATCTGGAAGACTGATCTTGTGGACCCCAACCCGGAAGTCTAATACGTCATGCTTGGCTAACTCCACTGGTTAAAGTTTTCATGCCATTCTGCCAAGTCATGAACAGACCACCTCGGCCTACCTTCTAATCACTACCTGCCTCAGAGAACAGCGTACGCCGAGGAAGTTTATCGGTGGGCATGCGTAACATGTCCCAGCTAACATGACGTATTAAAATTCAGTACATGTTCCAGTGAATGTATGACGATGTTCCAGAAGAGGTCGGAATGATTGTATTTGACTAAGTACAGTTGGCAGTTAAAATTTTTATCACTAAAACGGGTTGCTGTTTACTCCTATTTCCTTTTACAGGTGGACATGAGAATTTCTTTGAATTTTCAGGATTTTTCTCGTAAAAATATAAGATGTCCTTCGAAAATAAGCCCTTATCTGATTATTTTGAATGCGAAATTCATTTTAGACTGGGTCTTCATTTCGAAGAAACACATTAGGGCGCCGAACTGGTGATGACATGATTTTCACATTTCAGTCCCACCTGTGGTACGAAGCCTTTAAGTTACGGCCCTTAACTTAAAAAATTCGAGGATATCTTATGTGAGGGAATGGGCTGGCATATAGCCAATAGACAGCCTGTTTCGTTTAGTGGACAGCACAATGGTTTGGCAAGCAGCCAGCACGTGTTTATTTGCCGGAGTCGAGGACAAGAATGGATCAAACGAAACCGACCAAAGGAGCAATAAAGAACCAACTGTCGCCTGAACCGAATCAACCTTTTGGGTTTCTAACCAGACTAACCACTCAGAAGAGCTGTTTGTGAATGCCAGGTTGGCCAATAAGATTGCGCGTCAGGATTTGGCTATGACCACCATGCATCATGTATAAACTGTCATGTTTGTACTGGCAAATCAAAATGATTCGGAAATAGAGAAGTCTTCTTCTTGGACGGCTACAGAACATTTTAATCCTTGGTTTCTTGTGTTTTTCTTGTATGATGTTAGAAAACTGTCTTTCCTCTTACAGGTTGCATCGGTGAATGCGTTCTGTCTTTCAGGTGGCATGGAAGCAATTTCCCGAAGGTCTTATTATTGGTGAAATGCCCGATTCCATTCGACAAGTTTTGCAGTGCCGACCTCGAGATCGTCGGAACGGCTCGTCGAATCGTCTGAATTCAGCATCCAGTACGACACGTACCTGTCTCACTACTTCCACTTTGGGTTATGCATCCACAGTCAGATCAAGAGGAACAACACCTACAGTTTATTGCACAATCGGAAGTCGAGATATGCCATACGGGTTTGAGGACTTTTTGGCTGAGGATATCATCAAATTGAACTTACAACTTGAAAAAGGTGTTGGCGATGGTAAGTTGTCTTTTATGCCCGGGGATTACGATTTTTTTAACTCTTGGATCTGATTTATCAGTGCGTAAGCTTATACATCTATTTGCTAGCACCACAAAAGATGGTGGACAGGGCAGTACTCAGTTAAGTGGTTACGAATTCCACCGTAAACATTATGCGATACTTATGTCTGATAAATCCCGCAGTGCGTAATTGGGAAAGCTTATTGACTCGTTTTCAGTGGTTATTAATCATGTTACATCCGGTGTTCGTATTATACATACGCAATGAAAAGATAGGGGAGAAACGGCGCCGCGAAGAACGCCAGAATTGTTCATTCATGGACTCGATAAAATTGTTCCAACTTTTGTATGTTGAGTTCCTTTAGGAAAGTAGTCTTTTAACCATGAAAGTAAAACAACGGGACAGCCAAATAACTCCTACATTTGAAGAAATAGGGAACGGGGAACTGAGTCAGAAGCAGAGGACTATTAGAGGAAGATACGGCAAACTGATTCCACGAATTCACTGAAGCTTTTCGGATTGAAATGGCAAACAAGCGATTTCGTTCAGAATGCATCTTTTGGGTTTTTATGCAGACTGATGGGATCAATTGAGAACAACAAAAGAGAAACGTGATCGAATAAGGGTAGCGGACTCGGAAAATTTGAATGTGGAGAAGGTGATGGGGATGGGACGAAAACATTTTGACAAATTGGTAGAAGTTGAGTTTTTGGAAATAGCCACCAGCGTTACGGGTTTCAAAGACGCAGGGATAGCAGGAGCATCAACGGATTTGTTACTGAGGGAAGTTATTCTTCCGGATGATGGACTTGCTGTGGATTTGAGAACAGCGAAAGATAAGCCATCTGAGCCCACAGCGAAAATTGTTTTTGGGGTAACCTGAAGGCTTCTTCTGAGGAAAATGGTTCTGTTTTCAAGCGAACAAAAATTATAAGGTTGTAGAGTATCTGTGGAAAGATGAATAAAGGCGGCATTCAAGCCGTGGACATCTAGATTGTAGTTTATTGATCTGATTTAGTGCCAAAGACGTTTGATATTTGCAATGCGGAATAGCTGGTGTGCAAATTTCGTTTTCAACGGTTGCATTTCTTGCTTCATCAATATAGAGTGACATTTCATAGAAGCCTGGTCGCATAGTTTAAAGGCGTGTTCCTTTTGCCTCCTTGTTTCAGTCATGGAGAAGTTACTCTGTCGTTGTTAAAAAATGTAATCTCTATAGAACAACGCATACCAAATACCGCATTCACTGTCTTCATATATCAATCCAGCGGGCAAAGGAAGCATTCAAATGAAAACCGCAAAAGAACAGTAGAATGGTATCTTTTTGAAAGGCAATTAAGTGAAGTGACAAGTTCCTACTGGTGACTTTTATTTGTTTCGTCCTGGCGAGTGACCAGTGTGGTGAACGCAATTACATTTTTTGTTCTGACTCTAATAAGAGCGTGATCACCCGTTGGAACAGGAGCTTTTGATTGTAAATCAAAAAGTTCTGGGTGGTTGGTGATAATTCTGCCTAAAAAGCATTTCCCCGAGTACGGCAAGACAGAAGTCGCTTAAACCAAAGGCAAGTGAATGGAACGTGCGTCCATGATTAAAATATCCGATAACAGTGCCAAATAGTCGAAAAGTAATACAATCAGAGCGCGTATGAAAGCGTCAAAGAATAGGTTGATGTTTCCCTGAGGACAAAAAGAAGTTATGCACAGATTACTAATCACTGCCTCAAAAAACAGGAATTTAGGATGATATCTAACAACCATGTAGTCGACACCGTTACGGGAGAAAGTGAAGACGAATTCGGACTTGCCGGATCACTCGTAATTGATGTTAGTTACTACACCACCACCTATCCTCTTCCTACCTTGCCTTCATTCTTGACAGCGGAACTCCAATTCCTCAAAGAGAACGAGTTCGTTTTGAATACTTTCATTTACCCAGGAGTCTTGAATACAGACCATTTCGGTGTTCGTATGAACCTGAGAGTTCACGAAGTTCGTTAGACACGACACCCTTCCAAATGGAATCTAATGTTGGTAGTGCCCAAAGCGATAACAATCATTTCCTGGAAGTCGTGTGGCTAAGGGCAGTCTACTGACCAGCACGTTTGCGTTTCATGGTGCAGCTTGATTTCGACCAGCTTGTATGAAAACGAGTTGCAGATACTGAAACAGAATATAGCGTGTCTCTGCTCCTGGTGAAAGTTTCCTTTGAATAACGTATTCCGGACGACATGTAGTGATAATGAGAATAATTTCAAAGTGACAGTGATGAAGGTCACTACAATTGGTGCGTAGCTAATCGTGAAGTACGCCTAAAGGCTTTGTGCATTAGCCTGATTGTGCATCGCTGAAAACTGACTTGTTCGCCAATCTGTTTTCAGCATATTACTTGTGGTGATGAATCTGTAAAAATTGAAGGGCAGACAAACTATCATGCTATCGGTAATAATGCTACATTGCAATGGACGCAGCTAGGCGAATGACTTTATGAATTGTCTGGATGCATAATAAATAGGCCACTCAACAGTTAGTTGAAATTGATTTGTACTTTTATCATATTTTCAATTTCTGTGTCTCATGCTCTTCCGTTTCTTGATGGGCGTTGCCATGATTACGGTCGCTTAGGTTTCGTCGCTAACTGTACTGGCAGTGATCACGAATGAAAAGCTAGGCGGTTTCAGGGTGCTCGTGGTCACGTGATTTTACCAATTTCGGATGAATGTACGAGCCTGTGCTAACCAAGGTAGAACTGAATAGTACATACACTGTAGTTTTTTTTTTGTAACGATCGGCCGTTTTCATCCGTTGCCGTTTTGTGGGCAACATGCACATCTGACCGGGAGTTTTGGATACCTTCCTGTTACAAAAACTTCAGTTCAAAAGCAGTGCGTTGCAACGTGCTGTGAACCGATTCCCCTACGCTCAACATGTTAGCTCAGGTCCAACGAACGGTCACTCATGCGTGAACGGTTTGTGAAATGGGGACCAATCCAACGAGTCAGACGAGCTGGCAGTCTAGCAACTCACTCACCTGAACAGAGGCGCTACCAGGCAGGGTACATGCATGAACCTTCCGAAAGTTTACAGCTGGTCTCTAAATGCCACGCTTCCTGATGTGCTTTTGTTAGTGACGCTGGCGTGTTTTGATTTTTCTGAGTCGTCGGCGTTACGGTAACGGCGAGTCGGATGTGCTACATTTTGGGTTTGCTATTATTTGATATATTTATCTTTATTTCGAGTGTCAACGTTCGTTTCTTAGGGAATTTACGCTACCAATGAAGAATTACTTAGGCGGTTGCGAACATTTTCGCCAACAAATTACGCCGAGACAAACAGCTGATATGTGTGAAAATGCAAGTCTCTCAGAGTTTTTTTCAAACAATTTTAAGTGGCTATGCTCAGCATTTTGTACGTGCTTGCTGCTCAGCGACGTTTGCCTTTTCCCGGCTTGTGCTGGTTCGTAGCTAGACTGCTTCCTGAAATAAACTGCCGTGAACTTTTAACTCCTGATTTGAATGTCTTTCTTGAAATCAGTAATAAAAGCACTTCATACATACGGTCAAAATTGGATAGCTCAAAAATGTTTGTTTCCATCGTTGGGACCTTTTAAAAAATAATTTTACTCTTCAGTCGCTCTTCGACCGATGGTAGACATCTAATGGTTAGAATACTTTTTGAACCATCCTCGAATAATGTAAGGGTATGGTCTGATGCGTCGTTCGAAAGACGGCTTAGTCTCACTGGCCAGCAGTGAGTCAGCACCTGCCTAGTACCGAGCCTACAAAACCGCATGCGACAGGATACCCGATCAATGACGTGGATCGATAGAATGAGAGATGAATCCTGTCAGCGGTGTTTAAGCCTCAAGACTTGGTTGCCCACGCCAGTCGAAACAATAGGCCGAATGCAATGACTGGGTACATGGCCGAACATCTTAAACATTCATTGTTTTACACTCATAAATGAAGCCAATTATGCACGCGGTGTATGTGCAGCCATCGACGCACAAATTAGATTACCGGATAGCACCTGGACTCGCTATCGATTTGCTTCACAGATTGTCAGTTTGGTAAAGTATAGTAACGTTTTTCTTTATTTTTGCTAAGTTGGTTCAGGCTGAATCATTTCATAAGATATTCTTTCGATCGCTATTGTAACGAATAATCAATATCAACAACTCAAAAGCAACTGGCCAGTGGACTTAGTCAAGTATGACGTGTTAGACTTCCGAGTTGGGGTCCACAAGATCAGCCTGCCAGATATTTGAAGACATTAAGTGATATGGCTAGGTGTCGCGGCCAGTGGCGCAGTTGCGTTTGGACTCTTTCTTTGTCTTCGTCATGTCCGCTTATCACTTTGATTTTTTGAGATCTTTTTCACTTGTTGCTTCTATTCTTTCTGCCCTTCGCCCGATGATGCTGGGAAGTAGCAACCGAAATCAGGGCAGAGAAATGCGAGATCAGTGGTTGTCTAAACTGAAACCGAAAACTGATATGGATGAGTCTGAATTGGAACCAGAAGTCAACCAGTCACTGAAAAACACATTGAACGAAGACACGTAATCAGAGCATGTCAGTCGCTCGCGGACTGCTTTGCTCAGACAATCGGTGGAAAAATTCAGAGATCCAAGAAAGTCACTAAAGTTACTCATGTAATCAAGTCACTTGTAATGCTATGATGCATCGAATCTGTGCGCAGTTGAATTATTACTTCTATGTTTCAGGTGGTCTTATTTGTGTCTCTTGCGAATGAAAACCCAGGGGGAATAAATACTTCCGCCATCAATGGGATTGCCTAACATCATGACCAAAATACAAAAATAGCTTTAAATAAAAAACGGAAATGCGAAATTCTAATTCAGGCACTGCAAAACGATTTTTTTTATCTGGCCAGCTTACTCAGATCACCATAGATTCAGATGATTTATAGAACACTTTCTGTCAGATATTGCATTTTACAATGCAGATATTTTTTTTTGCACGACAACCGTCCCAGTTGGTAATTTGATCTAGGGAACTAGTTACATCAAATGGGTGTCTTTAATGCCGTGAGTACCAAACAAAAATTGCCATTTATTAGAAATTATGCGATTCGGTTTGAACTTGAAAACAGACAAAATATTTAGTGAATGGTTACCAGGCTTTTTATGTGGACAGACTGAAATTTCAGTAGGATCATTGTTACAATGTCTGAAGCGTTATCTCTCTGCTCTTGTATTCTGAATTTACAGAACTATCTCAGCCAATGACTGGCCGCTGGATAAACTTGTCTGCCTTATGATTGTGCTACGATGAAATGGCCAGCTGTTCAGCACAATAAATAAATTTATTCTATCTAGTTGTCTTCCGATAAGTAATTATTCAACTTGTAAATTGTGGTGTAAACCAATAATAAATAAGGTTGTACTCAAAATCAACTCCAATTTTCCCCTCACCGCCGAGAGAGTTAAGTCTGCTATGACGCTCATTGTGAGGCTTATTTGATATCTAGCCGAATTGAGAATCATCCATTGCTGCTATGGAATCAGTCGTTTTTGATGATTCATTTATAGGATTAGTTAGGCAGACTATGACTTTGCAGACAATAGACACAATAAATGTGGTCTGATTCATCACGAAATGTAAACGCTTAGCTAAACACTTAAGCTCCTAAGAACACTGAACAATTTGTCATCATTGTGAGCAGTGATCAGCAGTCCGACCAGCTCGTGTCCAGACTGGCACTTGCATCCGGATTTCATGATTGTGGATCATAAACATGTTATCACAAAGCTGGTGGCAGGTTGCTTTGCATGTACACTGAATTATATTAAACGTTTTCATTTCTGGCATCTGCGGAAACGACATATTCCATTGTATAGCGTTTTCCTACCAGAAATGACAACCTCGAACGGATAGAATACAGCCCCACCCCCGGCCACTTAGCGTGTGATCCATCTGATACAGTCCGAAAGCTATCACCCACAGCTCTTTATGGACCCTGAATAAATGAAAGAAGTCAAGTTTTTTCAGGAAAGCATCTTCAGTAGATAGCTATAACCCTAACATTGAATGCTGGTTGTCACAGTCTTCCGTCCGTGACGGAGCCGCTATTCAATAATCCTATTTTACCCATGATATATAGCGTCAGTCTCAAACTTTGTTCCTCATATGTTGGGCGATACATTGTCTAAAGCTGGTAGTTGGACAAATTTGAAGTAACTTTGGAGAGAAACTACGCCAGACGTATTGCATCCTAGTAAGCAGTCATTAGCATTTGCTTCAGTCTGACTGTTGTGTCTGGTTGTAGTATAATGGCCAGGCTGTAATCCACCGTGCTGTTGTTCAACTAGTGCGAGTGTTAGTACCTGTTGACGCATTTACTGAGCCTCGGCTCAAGGACGTTCTCCTTTCCCTGTGCTTTTGCAGACTAAACACGCACAACCCTCCTGCGGAGGATTACTGGTCTTTGTATGTTACACTAAGTCGATAGGACGTAGCATCAGCTTGCCTGCCGACAGAATTTCTGCTGTCTGCGTTGCTTGAATGCGTATGCTGTATGTACGACATGACTCTTTACAACCATCGAGTCGACAAAGTGGAACACGTAGATGAAATATAAAGGCGCACATAAGAGAGCTACTAGTTATGATAATTAGAAATAACAGCGGTGTTTGACCGATCCATTTGCGAGGTACTGGTAAATACGTGAATGCTGTGAAGGTGCGACGAATCGTTCGATAGGCGGCTTAGTCTCACTGGTAGACACTGCGTCAGTGCCATCCTAGTACCAAGCCCACGAAATCATGAGCGACAGGATAGACGGTGGCTTGAATCGATAGCGAGATGAATTTGGTCGGCGGTGTTTAAGCCTCAAGGCTCGGTCGCTCACACCGGTCGGACAAATGCGTTGTGTGGAACGAGTGGGTAAATGGACTAACAATCTATGTATCCTTTGTTCTCCACTAACGCAACGAGAAGATTCTAAGGCAGAAAAGACCTCACTAGAGTCAGTGGGATGGATTAAAACAATTAATATCTCACAATAAAACCATAGAGCGTATATTTATTGTCTTTTTTTATTCCGAACTGGGCAGAATCGCTTCGTCTTACTTAGCATATCTACGCAGAAAGAACGACAATGCACAGCACGAGTGCAACGCACCTGAGTTTGGGTTGCTTTCAAGCTTGGCAAGTGCTGAAATAACACGATCGAACTTTATTCTCTCTCCCTCCCCCTCTCTCTCTCTCTCTCTCTCTCTCGAATAACTAGAATAGTAAATACAAGTGGCTAGGAATCCGTTACATCTGCGGCCAGAAGAAAAACGATATCCAGGAGGTCATTTATATTGGGTATCTAAATGCCCCGATTTCATCAAATGATGTTCTACCGGTCTTAGCCAACTCCTCCGCCGATAACTGAAATTTCATGTAATGCAGAGTTGTCTTCAAGCTTATTATGTTTCAATCAACACACAAAATCTGGTGCCTCAGATAATTTGTCTTGAACTCTTCTGAAGCATGAGATTAGTGTTGATATAATGACAGCAATTACAATCCACTCGTTCGAATCATTTTCAGTTGCTGGGTAATGGTTTCTCATAGCAAGTATTCTCATCCCTCAAAGGTCGCGCTATTAGACACACAAATGAATTTCTCCTAGCAGTGGAATCCACTAAGCAATGGGACTTGGCGAATGCGCCGAACTCCGCCACATTTTAGTGTTTGATGTTGTTGTTTTCACAAGTATATATCAGCTCTCGAACCAAGAGCGGGGTCCATTACTCGATGCTGTTGCGTCTATTGTCCATTTCATAGACAAATTCCTTAAGGGTGCAATTCTGACGCGTATTGTGTCGGTTAAACAAGATTATCGAACTAATCAACTGCTTATTATCTGGATTTTGAAAGCTGGACGAACTTTCCTCGCCTGTTCAAGAGCTGTACTTTCGTGATCATGAATAGATCCTTTTTAAAAGCTCCTAACTGTGCTGTTCTCCACTAGACTGCGATCTTAATGCACCCCTATTGAAATAATAGCCATCAAAAGATAAATTATTGCAGTGGTCATTCTGTAACTGTAAAATTCCAGTGAAAGAATATATATATATATATATATATATATATATATATATATATATATATATATATATATATATATATATATATATATATATATATATATATATGCAATGCATGTGCCGGTCACAACTTGGTGACCTTCAGTGTTTCGTCAAATGATTTATTAAGATGACTGCCCAGGTAAAAAAACCTATCCACTCTGGATTACGCTTCTCCTTTCAGGATAAGTTTTGGTTGGGGAACAACTCAGTTCCACATTAGCGTTTTGCACTTTGAAAGGGCAACACTCACCCCAAATGTTGATTCACTGCTCTTTTGAAAAGCCTGTAACTTACCTGGATATTTACTTAGGAACACCAAATCTTCCACATATTCAAAGTCCGACAGTTGACCTTTTTTGCTACTTTTAGAATCATCTCACCATAACGCACAGCACTCAGTTGAAAATCACATGGGCACACACTCGACTTCAGCACTTCACATGCAATGATGAGTTTCTCTGATAGAACCTTCAATGAGAGGCTTCGCGGTCGACTGAGTTAAAAGTGGATTTCTGATTAAGGAATCAGGTATCGTGCCAACAACGTGAGATGAGGAGAAAACAAAGGATCACCAATAGGAAACAAGGAATGTGTGTGAGCTCTTGTTATTTTCGTATTGGAATTCTCTTAAGCATCGCGGTGTTTCACACATTTTTCCTTCCTATAGTGTTTTTCTGACAAAAACATTTGAGCCATTCTCCCCCGCTTCGCCTTTTGACAGGTCGTTCTATTCGGTCAGGATATGCGCGCAGCACCATCTCATCAATGCGGCACTCCGATCTTAATGGAAAGAAGCCTTTTCGTTGCTAAAGTGAACTCATTCTGATCAAGTCAAAGCCCATCGTGCACCGGAACCTCAAATCAACTTGCATTCAAATCCAAGTCACCGGTATGAACTCCTCGGGACGAAGATTTCCGGGTTTGTGATTAGTTGAAACACCTTTCTTTGTATTCACACTAAAAGAAAACTATCTCACCAACTTTGAATCCGTCTCACCAATTTTTTTTCTGTCTTGCGAATTTCCTTTTCTTTGAAATTTAGCTTTCTTTTTTTATCTCTCGTTCCATTCCTTTTTCCCTAGTGTTATATACGCATTTGCGGTGTGATCTGGTTCCTCGTATCACCTATGCCTCTTATCACATATCAGGCGGGACTTGATTCAACTCTTTTACTAGTCCCACGCCCTGCGTATCATCACTCACGGAAGTGCAAGTTCTGCTCAGAACCCGATATGGTCTGACCAATATATTAATCTATCTATTGGAAACCGATTGTCTGTTAACGGGAACCCTTGTTATTGCTCATCTGCAATCTTGTGCATCGCATTCCACGCCAGTTGTATTAAGGTGGTATTTGAACACGCTTGCTTGACTGTATTCATGTACTTGTTCAGCCTTGAAAATGCCATCGGGGTTTCATGGGGAATAAATTCTCAGAAAAAGCATCGTTTACGTCCATAACTTTTTATCAAGATGTGACTTGGTGAGTTATGTGCTTTATCAATCGACCGATCAATCCGTGGATGCATTTTTATTGCTGCCTATGGGCTTCACTCCAGTAAAACTTGGTCCAGTAATATTGATGGTAAGAGAGGAGTGTCGATCTTGGAAAAGGTTTACTATACGGATCTTTAGTCTATGAGTATAGCGAAAAGATATACCCAATAGCTACAATGTATAAACAGGGATCAGTGGCAAACATGTCAGTGGAATATGAGCCGGTGAATCATACAGTGCTTCAGTATATATATATATATATATATATATATATATATATATATATATATATATATATAATGTATATTATATATATGCGGATAAAACACGGAAAGATAGACAATAAGCAGGCATAAACGAAGCCTGTCCGAGCCACCGGAGGTGGTGCAGAACAATCAATTTACTTTGAGGGTGGCTATATGCGTCCAGCGAGCGACGACGCACTTCTTCACTACCCACTGCATTGATATTCCCACCAGACACGAACAACGCTTCGGAGGTGTCGGTTGTCGAATACAGAAACACGCGGAGTGGCAAAACTTCGTAACCGTAGAATGAAGCACTACGAATCGCGGCGATGTACATCCGTCCTTGAAGAGAGAGCTGGATGTCACGGCTGCACCACAGATGTCACAGATTGACGGAAGCTGTTCTGACTCTCACTATCTCCATCCCAACACCACCTCTAGCTGTGCTCAAGCTACCGAGGTACTTAAAGCTGTCGGGTAACTCTAGCTGGGCACCACTGAGGGTGATTGCGGGCGCAGACTCCTGTCAGTCCTGTAAAATCACTTTGCACTTGAGAGGCACACAGTGCATATCCTTTCTTTCGTCAAGCTGTGTAGAGGGTGTTGCATTGCTTGTGCTTTATCATTCTGCAAGGCGATATCGTCGGCATATCCTAATTCGAAAACTGTGTTCCATAGGAGTAGTTCGATCCACCATTTAGTGGGCCAGGCAAGGCATGCCGTAGATCATTCTTTATGGCAAGATGAATAGAACTGGGGAGGTAGGGCAACATTGAAGTACTCCATTGGATACGACAGAAACGGGCGATGGTTGGCCGATGGCTGTAATCCGACATGAGCGTTGACGATGCGATTCTTTAAGGAGGTACACACACTTCTCAGATCTCCCATTTCCTAATAAATAATACCACAGTGGATTCCTATCGACGAAGTCGAAGGCAGCGCGAATGTCTAGAAAAATGATGATCGTTGGGAGATAAGACGCTACTCTTGCAGATTTTGTAAAGTGAATATTTGATTGATGCATCCACGCCCGGCGCGAAACCAAGTTTGATCCTCCCGTTTTAATACGACCTGCGAAATATGATGAATACAAACAGCTTCGACGCTATTGGGATGAGTCTTACACCCCTTCAGTTGGCACAGTTGATACGCGAACCCTTCTTGAAGATGGGGACAACAATCAGTTCCCCACACAAGAGGGACCTGCTCAGAATTCCATACTCTTGAGAACAACACAAGAAATTCTCTAACAAGCTATACTCCACCATCTTTGAACAGAACTGGAGAGAGGCCATCGCATCTCGGTGCTTTATGACGTCCTACGGATTGGATCTCCCTACAAATCTCCGCATCAGTAAGTGAATCTGTGAAAACAGACTACGAGACGTGTACTAGAATGGTATTGGAGAAGCTGACACCGATGGCCATCTAAGCTGTGCCTGAAAGTGCTCCGCTCAGCGCTCGAGACGCCGTTGCTGATTATGAATTGGCAAGCTGTTGGATTCACAGATCGTTTTGCTCACACCTAGTGGCTTCCTACCAATGACCTGAATGAAATAAAACAAGTTACGGGAATTTCCGGTGGCGGCAGTCCGCTGCATGTGTGATACACATTTCGAGCACCAGACTTCGCGGTCCCAAAGAAGAATTGCGTCAAGTGCACGACCCGTTACGAGCCATATTTCATTATACTCGCTCTCATTCGGGTTTGACTGGCGTGCGACGAGAAGGCGCAAGAATTCAGCAATAATTCAAGGCCTTACAGCACGATGAGACAAGCTACAACTCACTAGACCATCGGAATGCAAAGCACTTTTGATAAGTGACCTGAGCTAGTCTATGTATCAGGCGGGGCGACATCTAGCTTTTCAGCTAACGCGTTTTGGAAGACGAGTAAGCGAGATAGATGCAAAAGCTGCCACACAAGTATTGCTTGGAAAACACAGTGTAGAGAGTACAACAAACCGAAAACACGAGCCGACTTCAGATTCCGTATGTGCACAGTATAGTTGGCCTCACAAAATCATGGCACAATAACTGCACTGATTGTGAAATTCATTGACTAGTTGGACCACTAACTGGAGAAAGAATGCCACCTTCGACTCACAACAACGTGTATGAGTGTGGCCTGTGTTGGTCGAGTTCACCTCGGAGGTCAGAAGTTCAAATCTGGCCACCACCAGTCACTTTGGTGGTAGAAAGTAATCCCCTCGTCCGGCTCATTACCACGCCCGACTCATTGGGACCTTATGTGGTTTCATATCGCTCCAATTCTCAGGATCTGGATGCCGGCTATTGCTAATAGTGCAGTAAACCTCTGAGGTTATGGACTGTGCTCCTTCTGCTGAATTTATGCGCAAACATGTAATAAAAAAAAAATGACAGCGAACCGAGACATGCCAAATGTTTGAGAGCGCCCACATGTTCCCAGTCCCTTCGTGGTGAGTTAACGTGGCCTAAAGAATTGATGCGAAAGGGATAATGATGTACAGAATGGACCATTCTCGGAAGAGCGCGGTAGTCTGCTAGCGATAAGCTTACTTGGGTGAAACCGAAACTAGCGAATATTTTAAAAGTTGGAGATTTTTATAAAGGAAATATTTACTGCTGGAATCGTCTCACGTTTCGATAAACTAGTGAGGTTCCTCAAGCAAAACATGCAGTGAATAAAAAATCCTTCTTAGATTTCAAAAGAATTTTGCAGAGAACATACAGTAGTATCAATAAACCACTTAGATGAATTATGTATGTATGTATGGAATTCCGATATCAGATGGTGTGTTATGGAATGAACAGAAGACGCGGTTGCCCTTTGCCAACCTCGGCTTCTTTTGGTATTGCTATAGCATCCATTTGTCTATCAAGGGTTGAGTAGACGCCGGAACAGTTCACTTCACGCAGTCATCAACCTAGGACTTCTGTGCTCTGGTTTTGGTTGTTACCTCGCAGCGTCGTCCAGTGGAGGGCAGAATGAATGAAAGCATAAAGTGATAGTAGCCGAGAACAAGTAATAAGTGGAAATCACAGTGACCAAGAAGGAGTCCGAGTACAACTACGTCACTGGCCGCGTCACTGAGCTATATCACTTAATGTCCACTAGTCAGGATTTTCGTACATTTTTGTCATGTCATGGACTAACCACCTCGACCTACCTTTCAACCACTACTTGCCTCGGCGAACAACATATGCAGAGGAAGTCTATCGGTGGGCATGCATAACACATGCCCCAGCCATCAGTACTGGATCCAGTGAAGGATCACTGGTTCCCAGCACCCTGCACCTAACCTCAAAGTTTCTGATTTGATATTCCCACCGTATTCGAAAGATATTACGGAGGCATCGATGCTCAAACACCGGTAGTCTTCACCTGCCTTCTACTATTTACGGCCATGCTTCTGAGCCGTATAAAAGAACGGATCTAACCGCCACAGTGTACACTCAACCCTTGATAGACAATGGGATGTCATACCGGTACCACAGATGACAGGCTGGCAAAAGCCAAACACGCCTTCTGTGTACGCGGTGACATCTCATCCATTATCTGACCATTTGGTGAGAAGTAACTGTGTGGTCGACTGAGATAAGTGCCGCTTTCAGGACAAAGAAGAGTGAGATTGTAGGTTTGTGGGATGTGTGCGTTTCGAAGGGTGGTGATGTGATCGACTTAACCGTAACCGAATTTACATTTCCCTCTAAATCTAAATCTCTCACTGGCGTTGGGTAATCGATGGACAATAAAAATCCGGTTTGGCGGTTTGGATGCGATACTTTCCAAGCTAATTCGTCTGATTTTCACAAGAGGAATCGTCACCTTCCTTGTAAGCCGACACAATCACCGATTCGCAGCATTTCCCGGGAATCTACTGGCTATCGCGTATTGGTGGTAGACAGTAATCCACTATCGTCCGGCTCGTTACCACACCTGACCTATTGAGACCGTATGTAGTTCTCCATTCCAAGTTTCAAGGTATGGTTGCTATTAACCTGGCGGTTGTCTTATACGCATCAGGGTTCGGACGTGGAACGTGGCTAGCTGGGCTTGGCATTTAGGACGAAGAAGGGCATCAGCCCATGATAGTGGATTCGGTGAGACTTGGAAGCTAGTCGAGGAAAGACGACAGAGTGCACGGCCATGATCTCTCCTAGAGGCACTACAACTAGTGCGGTCGACTGAAGTTCCCGTTGGTAGTGATGAAATGTTGGAAAAACGGAGAAGGTTGGGCAGAAAATTTTGTGTACGAAGTAAGAGTGCTGTTCACAATGCGAGAGTCATGTAAGCGCATGTAAGAATGGTCTATGATAGTGAGAACTATCACCATTGGTTGCGTTGTGGACTGTTGTACTACTGTGTCCCCCAGTCCACAGTAGACATTTTTTTCGGGGATGCACTTGTAACCTTTGCGCAACCAAGCGCGTCCTACATGGCGGCAGCGTTGGTCCAGATGATCCGGTGGCCAATTTGTGGTTTTTTTTACCTGCTTTGGTAAACCTTGTCAAATAAGTGGAACACGACAAGGAGCTATGGCCTTATTTAGTGGCGAGCCACACTCACCACGTCGCAATACCGTCAGGAGATTTAAGTGACGTTTTGAAATGGATACCACTGGTCAAACGAAAAATCTCGACACAACCCCAGGCACTGGCGCTGATCGTCCGCGACCGCTCATTTGGTGGGTCCACCTTATTTACGGTTAAACACAGGAGTGGCCGTCGTTCTGTTGGCGACCTGGAGACACGCCCAGCAGCCTACAGTTGTGCTGTCTGCAACCGATCTGCAACTGCGCTCCGGGCCGGAAGGCGTGGCAGCGCCCCAATAAATAGCGGAACCATCCGTCAACAAAAGTGGAAGGTGGAAAATGTTGTTTGAACTCAGTATTTTCTACAGTCTGAGGCGTTTACTACTGATTGGGTTCGAGAGTGATACTGATTTCCCTCGTTGTTTCGGATAGCCTGTTGGTGTTGATTTGTTCGTCGAGATAAGCAGTTGGATTGCAAAGGTATTTCATCCGCAGTTGCGTTAACGTACAACAGTGGTGGTGTTAACTATGATGGTGTTCCTTCGACTGATGTTGATGTGTTCACAACCCAATAACTCGGGTTGCGAAAAGCAACCCAAACTTTACCATTTCAGTTAAACCGACCACCAGCCATGCACTGAGCGCGGCGCTTCTGGTTACTTTCTCTCTCAGGGGGAACCTCGATCGAAAACTGGGAAATAAACCAGGAGTACGAGAAGAGTGAGAAGAGAACTACAGATAGTCGTGTCGAGTCGATACAATAGTTTGCGAACACAGAAGTGCAACTGATCGTGACAACTAACCATATCCGAAATTGTATCTAACCACCAAGTGGGGATCTATTGGACTCCATACATGTCCATACTACCTCAGGCTATTGAAATTTATCGTTTGGTCTAGTGATTTCGTTTGTCTCCCTAATACTCTAAGCGGAACCTCAGCACTACTGATCGCGTGTTCCCGCCAGATTCGAGCAATGCTACGAAGAAGTCGGTGTTCAAATACCGATAACCTTTGGATATCCTGCAGCCGCATTGGCCACGTTTCTGGCTGCCGTAGTGTACACTCCATCGTTGATAACTAAACGGATGTCACTTCGCTGCCACAGATGACTGAAGTTGGCAATAGTCAGACGAGCTTTTTGTTTGCATGAAGACACTTCATCCGGCTTCCAGATAAAATGCAGCTGCCCAGATGCCCAAAAGGATTGGTGTTGGGCCAACCCAATCCTGCAATAGTATCTGTCCATTTATAGGTGCGAAACGGATACTGAACATTGATACGCACTTGTTCAAGCTATTCCGAGAAGCCTCCAGCTTACCCAGGTTTTCACTCAGAAGAACTATGTTTTCCGCATATTCAAGGTCTGACACTTTTCTATTCGAGGAAAGTTTATCGTTATTCTCGCGTGACGAAAAAAGCGGTCTGTAGGACTATGCCAGTCACTTGTTTAAAGAGAAAAGGGGCAACCCTGAAATATATCACTTCACGCGGTAAACTCAGGGGAAAGATCACCGCAAGCCCAAACTCGGTTTCGGCTACTCGTGTACAGGGATTTTGTGATGAAAATGAATTTTTTTTGGTACACCTTTCAGTAAGAAGCAGCGCCGGAGAACTGTGTGGTCGACTGAGTTGAAGATAACTTTCAGACCGAGAAAAGCAAACGGTTGGCCCACGGAAGGTTTGTCTATTTTCTAATATTAGTCGAAAAGTGGAGATATGATCAATTCAACCTCGCTTTTCATATAACTCGGCATAGTCATCGATTCACGCTATTCTTATAGGTTGCTCCTTCTCCAATATCAACTGAGGTGTTTTGTCGACTAGAGTGACAATACTGAAGCAGTCTTTCAAACTAGACGTAGGATACCCATCCCTTCCAACAGTATTAGATAAGTCATCTCAGATGAACTCTGTTTCTGATAGAGTATTGGCACCTACATCAAGAACTTGAGCCATCAAGATCCTCAGTACAGATGTGGATAAATGCCAGTAAAGTTTTTTTCTTGAAATGTTCCGCCCAACGATCTAGATAACGCTCTTGAGTTTAAATTAGTAGGCCGTTCGCCTCTTTGATCAATTCGCTAACGCCTGGCTTTCCTGGACTTGTATTTCTAATTAGACGGAAAGGAGTGCGGCCGTTGCCGATCGCTGCAGAATTTTTCGTCTTTGTTATCCATCACTGCTCACAACCATTTAATAGGTTCCAAGTTGGTCGTCGTTAAAGGTATCATCGTGCCTCATCATAATTGGAATCCAGAAAAATCGATCTGTGAGCACCCAACAGTGTAACTGAGGCAGCTCAGGACTTGTGTTCTTTCTGGCCTGATGAACTGGATAAGGAAGAACCAGCATCTTAGGTTTACGTGTGTCTGAGTCTGGGACCTTAGGCAGCGTTAGCAACCTCGAATAAGGCCTCCTTGATCCCCATCGTTCATCTGCATCCTTGGTATTTAACTGCATCAATAACCTGGAGGATAGTTCTGTGTAGAAAACAGGTCAAGGGTTATCATCCAGTAGCATCTGCGAGGGGCGGTTTGCTTGCCCTCCGATGAGACGTAGGAGGAAACACGCACGTCCAAAAGCGTGATCACTCGCCAAAGACGTAACCAAAATAAACAACAACCTTAAATTGATTGGCGCCAGCAGTAACCAGTGACTTTCTGGTCTCTCTGGGTCCAACGCTATGAAGACGCCGAAGGACGCCAGGTGAGTCGTTATCGCTTTTTGAGCGAGAAGTTTGTACACGCTTAGAACAGTCTATTGTATTAACACAGATGTATGAGTTGATTATCGTTAGCGGTCTTATGGTTTGGAATGCCAGATTTGTTTTCCACATGCCTCTCTGACTTTTACAGTAGTCCAACTTGAGCATCTGAATTGCCGGTAAAAACCACTACATATGTAGAGCGCATGCCGCTTAGCGACTGAGACAAATCATGATACAGAATGCCTTCGGCTTCAGGAGAACAACGGTCATTTGGAGCATAATTGACAACCAAGCATCCACACAGTTGTTGACATGCACAGAACCATCCAACCTAACTGCACACAGACGACTGCTGACTGGGGTTCAATTGAGTAATGCATGCTCAGAACGATGCCAGCGCCAGCCTGAATACGGGCACTTGACACCGAACCGCTGGACACGTAAAGAGTGAAACAAGAAGTTCTGTTTGCGGTTGGGTGGCGAAGTGTTGGGCTTTTTGTGCGTGAATCGGAGACACAACAGACATTTTATGCGTTTCCGGAGTTCTGGTTAAGGCAGCTTGACAAAGTGAACAAACCTTGAAAGCAGCTAATTGAATAGAATGCTTAGGCGTGAGTTGTTATCTCTGCTGAATTTTACAAGTTCTTGGTCACGATATACCGTGGCTTCTAGCATCCATTTAGAATTGGAATGTGAAGGATGAAGAGCAGAGAGACAAAAAATGATTTCCGAGCGATCACTGGAGATTTCTGGGCAATTCATACTTCTCGGCTGCCCACACCGCAGGAGAGGTTTGTCTTTGGAACCCTAACCGGAACCTTTGATTCAAAAGTCTGACCCACAAGGCAGTAGGGCGTTAACTCAACAGGGGAACCTGACCGAATCACTGTGAACGAACTTCTGGTCTGTCACATGGAACCTAATTGTCGTTTCCTTACTGCTCGATCTTTGCTGGTACTCATGTATCAATCCGCTTTTTGGACTCAGCTGTTAGCCCCCTGTACCCAACGCAGTAAGCGGAACCTGGATGGAACTGCATCTTTTGGGCTGGATAATGCTAAGTGAAGTGCGATATCTAACATCATCGAGAGGAACCCCAGGTACTCAACCCCTACGTTCATCCAGTAGTTTTTAATCGGTAAACTGCTTCATTTCGTTTTTATTCGTTGCATCATCCTATCCAGGGGCAAAATGGTTAGAGAGATTGAACTTTTTCTGGCCTGTACCCATCGACCTGTCAGGCATGATTGCATCTCCGGCTTGAGGATTCCATCTTGCGTAGCTCATTTAGTCATGAAAGCATGCAAGCCATCGCTTCACACCGAGGTGCAGTCTCGTCATTGTGGACCAACTTTGCCATCTGACCACCGTTGCTAACGCATGTAGCATTGTCACAGGATATCTGCTTAGATTTTTGTCTCAGGGCTCTGCTAGAAAACCTCGAAAGTGAGTTCGACCGAGACCGAAAATTGTTGTACCATATTTCGATATAGTATTCGAAGATAAAATTAAGGGGAGAAGCTTTCTCGAATTTGAAATTATGAATCTGGCAGTAACCAAAACCAGGGAACAGAGCTGCGAGGTTGATGGTTAGATGAACTGAAACCAAAATCCGACACGGCTAACTGGAAAATTATATAGCCTACAAATATCTAATGAGAAACATGAGATAGTCTACCGAAGAGCATCTCATCTTTAGCGGTTTATTGTTAAGATGTATTGGTTGATTTAATTGTGTAGATCAAATTATGCACAAGATGGCAATAATGCACGCTAAATTCGGTTACATTTATTTTATCCTCGATGTGACTTCGAAGTTGTTGCTGCAAGCTCCGATCTTGCATCATAAATAACAGGAAAATTGCGCCTGCCAGAATGGGCGTATTTTGTCTTTTATGTTCCAGTGTTATATTTCGTAGGCAAAAATATAACGAAGTGGAGTAATTAACTCCCCATCCGTCAGTGATTCGCATGCAGTTTTCAGACGAACTATTTCTCGCATGACAGCCGTAATGTGGATCGCTTTTTGGGCTTAGACTAATTTCCTCTACAACGGCTGGTAACGTTGTCTTTTGGGTTATTCATATTTCAACTTAGTTGCGAGACTGAGATTCTTTCCTAACAACTCATGGTATCTGATATACTAATATGGTGTAAAAAAAGGTCAGTCTGGTTTCCAAAGAAACTGTCCGCTGATGAACAGTTTGTTGTGGAAGTGTTCAGTTGTTTGATTATCCCGTTCTTGCATGCAATGCTCACTGAATCCGTCAACACCCTAGAGAAGTCGAAAATCGCAGTTAACTACTTTTCTGTTCGTTAGTAGGCAGTGTGGCCCAAGACAACGCACGGATTTCAAATGAACAGTCAAATCGCGTCGGTCTGGTTCCTCACGCTTATCGGTGGTAAAAAATGAAACCTAGAATACAGCCAAACATACAACCCCGCCATTTGGCTAACGCATTCCACTGCCACTCTACCTATATCAGTTGTGAGAGCATGTACAGGATACGTTGAAAACAACTGTCCACTCCCAAGCGTCTTGTTCTTAATGTGGTCATGACCATGGGCTGTTCAGACTTTTCAAGCTAGTGGACGCAACGGATGTGTCATCAAACCTAATGGTTGTACGACCAGTAATAATGCTGAAAAAAGGCTGCCTGAGGTCGTATCCTCATAAGCGATTGTCGCCTTGCTAATCTACAAGAACCTTACTGGAGTTAGATATGATGAATCGAGATGTTCAGTCGGTTACCAACAGGGATGCTCCTGCTTTGTCTTTGGTGTTATTAACTTTACTCAAATAAACTCAAGTCTAAAAATATGCCGAATGCGGGTTGCACGTGGCAACTATCGCTTCTTTTTTACTCAAAGGAAAACCAGGAATTGTTAGGGTTAATACGACACAGTCGGCACTTGACTGCGGTGTGATTTTCTAAGCGGAAGTTCACCACCTCATTGCTTTTTGTATTTCTCACCCAGTAAGTATGAACTCAGCGATAATAATAATAATAATAACTTATGGCCAAATATGCTTGATGCTTCAAAATAAGCGAACGCGTGGTTTTGCGTAAAAGCAATCGTTTGCATACCTCCAATGAATAGAATTATTGGCTGACCGATATAGTATATCCGTTCTCAAATAGGAAACAACCGCGACCCGTAACAAACGGTTAAGAAGAATAATCACCGTAGAATCCGAAGGTGGAACCCCATAAATAACCACTGGCGGTTTTTACACAGTCTCAGCTATGAATATGACCATTCAGAGAGCCTTGACAAACGATCATGTAAAACTGTAACCGGGAATGCTGGAGAAACGGAACCATGCGAGGATCACACCGGTCGGGCCAATCAATCGAAAGCCACAGACCGCAGAGAAAACCGTGAATATGTCAGAGACACCCCACAGCAGACGCAGAGAGAGGCATATCGACTAGCAGATGGGAAGCAACGGGAACTCAGGTAACCAATAAGATGGCCCATGTGGGGGGCCACCGTTCAGTTCAGTTCAGCTTATTCAACCATTACCCTCACACTTCTGTGCTCTGATTTCGGTTGCTACCTTCCGGCATCATCCAGTAAAGGGCAAAAAGAATAGAAGCATAGTGATAAAGATCCAAAAAGTCAAAGTATCAAGGGGAAATCAAGACGACGAGGAAAGAGTTCTAATGCAACTATGCCACTGACCGCGACACCTAGCCATATCACTTAATGTCTCCAATCATTTAGTAGGCTGATCACGTAGACCCCAACCTGAAAGTCTAACACGTCCTACTCGGCCAAATCCACTGGTCAAGGTTTTCATACCTTTTTGCCATGTCATCGGCTGACTACGTCGACCCACTTTCCAATCTCCACCTGTCTCAGAGAACAGCGTACGCTGAGGAAGTCTATCGGTGGGCATGCGTAACACATGTCCCAACCACCTTAACCTGTTCAGATTCATTACTTGATCCAGAGACTGACCTCTGGTTGCCAACACCTTACGCCGAATCTCAGCATTGCTAATGAAGTGTTCCCACCATACTCGGGCAGTGCTACGGAGACATCGATGCTCGAGCCCCGACAGTCTTTGCCCATCTTCTACCCTCAACGGCCATGTTTCTAAAACGTTTAAAAGGACGGACCTAACCACTTCATTGTACAATCTACCCTTAACAGACAATCGGATGTCACGCCGATGTCACATATGACGGAGGTTGGCAAAAGCCAAACGCGCCCTCTGTATACGCGATGACATTTCATCCCTTATCGGTCCACCCGATGAGGTGTAACTTCCAGGTAACAAAATTTATCCACTTCAGCTAGAGCTTTCCCTGCCAAGAAGAGGTTTGGTGGTGAAGGTGCGAAACGCATCCCAAATATTCCTGCGCGGTTGTTAAGTCTATCTAAAAGAGCTTTCAACTTACCTGGATCTTCATTCTGGGGAACAATATCGTCCGCATATTCCAAGTCAGACAGTTTAATGTCTGAGCAAAGATCGACGCCGCTATTTTCACATGAAGAAAGAGCTATCTCAAGAATTAATTCAACTACACAATTGAAGATGAAGGGTGAAAGACGGCAATCCTGACGAACACCTCTTTCCTTGGTGAACTCGGGGGAAAGATCGCCGTAAGCACGAACTCGGCTTCGACTGTTCGTATGCAAGCATTGGAAAAGAGAAATAAACTTCTCTGGCAAACCTCTCAACGAGAGGCAGCGCCATAGAATTGTGCGGTTGGCTGAGTCGAACGCCGCTTTCAGATCAAGAAAGACAGAGATTGTGGGCCTACAGAAGATGTGTCTGTGTTCTAAGGTTTGCCGAAGAGTAGAGATGTGGTCGATACAACCTTGACCGGGTCTGAAACCGGTTTGATTCTCACGCGTACACATTTCGCAGGCACTGGATAGTCGGTGGAGAATGAGACCGGTGCGCAGTTCAGACGCGGTACTTACCAAGCTAATCCTTCTGTGGTTTTTAAAAGGGGACCTGTCACCGTTTTGTAAACCGGCACATCCACCGATTTACACCATTCCCTTGGAATCTGCGCGTTATCCCAAATAATGCGGAGGAGTTTTGTTAACTCCAAAACCAAAGCTTCGTTTCCGTCCTTGAAAAAAGACGGAGACAACCCATCCAGTCCAGCGGCTTTGTATTTTTCCAAGTAACCAATCTCCCGCATAATCTCAATCTCTGATGGAAGACTGATATCCACCTGCATGGTTTCACTGGTAGGTTTACTTGGAAGGTCAACCGTTGAAATGGGCCAACTGCATTGATCCCTAAAGTGTTCTGCCCAACGGTCCAGACGACGTCCCTAAGAGTGAATCAGTCAGCCGCTGGGCTCCTTGATTAACTCACTTACACGGGACTTCCGTGGAACGGTACTTCTAATTAAATGGTAGAGGTTGTGAATAGATGCAACCTTTTCCATTTCCCTACATTTCGTAATCCATCACTACTCGCGGTCATTTCTCAGGCTCCTAGTCAGTTGGCGTCTCAGGGATTTGCTCACTTCATTGAATGTGGCATCTGGAGGGACGGATCTCCGAGCATCCAACAGAGCAACTGATGTTGAAGATATCCATCGTTTGTGAGACCGTCTTGAACCGGAGTATTGTGTGGCATTAGAAACGGCTTACAAGACTTCCTTGATCTGTTGCCAGCGTTCATCTGGGTCGTGCATATCTGCCTGCATCGATGACCATGTTAACAGCTGTGCCTGAAAAGCAGATCGTCGGTTATCGTTTAGAAGCAACTGTACAGGACGGGTGGCATTTACGTTGGTGCAACTACGGACAAGACGTAAACAGAAATGAGCATGTGTCAAGGTGTGATCTGAGTCCACAGGCGTAGACCAAAATGAACGACAATCTTCAATTGGTCCACGTCAGCTGTAACCAATCACTATATGATCAATCTGAGTCCAACGTTGTGAATACGTGGAAGATGTCTACGCCGCTTCTTATGGCAGAAGTTTGTACTTGCCAGAAACAATCTGTGGTCAAAGCACAGCTAAATGAGATGATTGCCGTTATCGGTAAGACCGGTTGGGATAGCAAGTGGGCCCCCGATGTGTCTTTTGGAATATCCTAAACAGCCAACCTGGGCATTGATATCCCCAGCAATTACCACCACGTCCGTTGAACGCACGCTTCGAAGTAGCTGAGACAAATCCTGATAGAATTCGTCTTTCGCATCAGAGGAACTGCAGTCAGTCGGCGCATACACAGACACGACGAACAAACATCACCTCTTCTATTTGTTGTTGTTGACACACACAGAACCGTCCAACTGAACTGCACACAAACGACTGCTGACTGGAATCCAGTCCAGCAATGCACGCTCAGCTCTCATGCTCAAAGCAGTCCCAACGCCAGCCTGACCACGAGCATTGGGAACCGAATCACCCGACACGCAGAGAGGGAAGTGAGAGACTGAGGTTGTATCCTTGGTGCGGAGAGTTCTCACAAAAGTGGGATTTTGTATGCGTGTTTTGGAGACACAGCACACATCTATTTTTAATGCTACCGATCAAGCATCAACCGGAACAATCGGACCAGTCGAACGGAAATATCGCGCAAAAGGATCAAACCAATGGCCGCAAGCAACTGGCCAGAACGCAGCCTAAATACTCAGGTAACCGGAGAATCAATATTGCTGCAGTGCGGTCCGGAAAAAGAGCAGTATAAATGATTGTACACGTTTCACCCACTCGACTTGTTTGGCTGCTCGAACACAGGTGTTCTACATCCGTCTTTTCTTCTTCGTTACAATATGGTCGAGAATCGGGCAAAAGTATGCCGTTGATGGTCACGATTTTGGTATCTGATACAAATCTTAAATTCTGGTACGAAATGAAGCTCTTGGACAGTGTTGTTATGAAGACGATGTCCAACAGAAACTGACAATTGATGATGTGTGATTGAAGGAACATAACTTAAAAGCGTAGTCAGGGATAACTCAAACGAATACGCGCGCAGAAGACAACGTGCAACAATATGTAGTTCAGCAGTTATGATTTGCGCGTTGCGTGACAAGGAGCCCTTAGGGCAACGACTTAATTTAGGAGAGAGAGATTAGGTACTGCTTCACGAACGATAAATGGGATCACCTGAGCCAGGTAATGCAGGGATAGAAATGGTCTCCATCTGCCGTGGAGTGAAAGGTTCAGTCTTCGATTGAAGCCACCCTTCGCACAGATGGTCATTGTCTTTGAGCTAACAAAGCACGGCAATGGGCAAATAGTGCCAGAACCGATGAATGAAAGCTAATACATTGGTCATCATTGTCGCATAAGTGCAAACACCGACAATCAGTAAACGTGGAATGCCGCGATAAGAAATCGTCGATTGATAACCGGAAGGAACTGACAACCATTAGTGCAGCACACCCTAATTTTCGCCCAGGATAATTCCACGGCATCTCTATCGGTTCTGGCTGCATAACGGGACAGTTTTCAAATAGGTCTAACCATTACCAACAAACAAGAGTTTAGGTACACGAAGAATAGAAAAAACAGGGTAACACAGTAGCATGTAATTCATTCAATTGATATGACGATGATTATCGGAAAATTCTCAATGAACAGATTTGGGAAATGATAAAAATTGATAATGAAAGGGGTTGGGGGGATGAAGAAAACAATTGTAATCCGGGCTTAAATCAAAGCCGGATGTGTATTGTTTTTCTTGTGAGTTTTCAGTTTTCATCTGGTCTATGGCCTGTTGTAGGGTGGAGGGAAGGCCAGGGAAGCATAAGGGCACATACAAATTGTTTTTGATCACATGGAGGGGGGTTGTGGAGGCGGATGCTGACGGCCTCAGCTGTGGCTAGCGTGCGACACTTTGCCGGTTTTTGCGGTTGAAAGACAAAGTGCCTGATTCTGCAGCCTCATTTTGTTTATTCATTCACTTGTTCCTGTGGAACAACGTATACCGGCCGCACGATTGGGCGTTTGTCTGAACGCATCCGCGAACACCACCCTGCATGTTTGAACGCTGGAGCGGTTAGGTCACTCACTAGCGCTGTCGTTCCACGTCTTGCCCAGACTAGTCACGCAGTGAACGTGGCTGAGGCCTTCGGTGCGCTGTATAAGGTTCGGGGTCGGCAAAGTGTCGTATACTAGCCACAGCTGAGGCCGTCAGCATCCGCCTCCACAACCCCCCTCCATGTGATCAAAAACAATTTGTATGTGCCCTTATGCTTCCCTCCACCCTACAACAGGCCATAGACCAGATGAAAACTGAAAACTCACAAGAAAAACAATACACATCCGGCTTTGATTTAAGCCCGGATTACAATTGTTTTCTTCATCCCCCCAACCCCTTTCATTATCAATTTTTATCATTTCCCACTTATCTAATTGGTTCAACCCGTGGACATGTAATATATTGTGATGTAATGGCATGATTATGAATCACTGAAAACAAGCTTGTTCGCCAAACTGTGTTCTCCAAATGACGATTACTCCTGGAGACTGGTTGTATTCACAAGCGCGCCCCGCGACTGGCTGCGCTACCTTTCGTTATGAACCTGATCAATGTCCGTTCGGAATTATTCTCAACGTCAACTCATGTCACTCAGAAATAGCTACTCTAACGAATCATTTACTCGGATTAGCGACACAAAATGTTCTGTTTCACTATCCTCTACTCGTTGTTATGAAAGCTGGCAAAGATCAAGTTGGACTAGAAAACACAAGCGAGCTGGTTGGCAGACTGCTGTTTGTCGCACAACGTCGAGGAAGTTGACAGTTCACGCATTGGTCAGTACTAACATTCGGTCCCTGTTTCGGAAAATGTCCTTCCTAACCAACGTCCTGAATTCTCGGTTTAACACGAACACCTGTGTGACCTGTATCCAAGAGTCTTGGTTAAATGAAGGTACTGATGACGAACTCGTTCTCCTTGAGAACTTTGAGTGTTTTCGTCAAGATAGAAAACAATGCGAGAAGAAGATAGGTTGTGGTGTGATTACTCACATCGATTCCGATTAGTCTGGCAAGTCTCAAGTTATTTTTACTTTCTGTTGTAATTGGATTAACTGCGCGGCTGCTAAGTGTCACCCTACATTTTCGCCTTTTCGAGGCACTGTGACCAATAACTTGTACATAGTTCTTTCTGTTCCCAAAGGGACACAGACCTGTTCGTTGACGCCCGTCCTGCTTCCAATACCGTCTGACTGTTTATGCTTTGTTGTTGGTGATTTTAATCATGCGCCTACGTAGCCCTTACTTGCTTCTGGTTTAAGTGACCTCTGTCTTATCCCAACTAGAAGGAACGCTATTTTAGACAGAATTATCACAAACCATCCCGATCTTTTTCACTTACAACTGAAAGCGCCTGTTTCAACGAATCGTCGCGCTTTCATTGTCATCAGACCCAAAGTTTAGTCACGTTCAGCACACCGTTCACTCTTCAGGACAAAACAATTAAAGATAACCTCTAGAAATTTGTCACCAACCAACGTTACCCTCCTTCAGAGATCCCTTTCCATTGTTACTTCGTGGTTTTCCTTCGATTGCTCTCTTTGCCCGCTAGACCTATTTACGAAGACACTGAGAGAGGCATTTGATTTGTGTTGTCCCATGGAGACTGCATTTTTTAACAACGGCAGAATAGCTTCTCCATTGCTGAAATCTCTGAGAAGGCAAAAAGAACGTGCCTATAAACTACACGACCAAGCTTCGGTGAAACGACACTCCATCCTGATCAAACAAGGCATTTGCCCACCAGTTCTTTTGGACCACTAATAGCAAACTTCTCCGGTACGGAACCCGTCTTCTGTGGACAACGGGCCCGATCGAAAAAGTACGACATAGATACCGACAGTCTGAGCGCCGCTTTTATTCATCCTTCACCGGATACCTTTTCATCTTATTTTCCTTCTGTTCCCTTAGCTATAAAGCCACTTTTCTCAGAAGTCTCCAAGCGTCCTCGAACCTCAAAAATAGCTTCTGCTTCTTCCAGACGGTTTACCCTCCAGTTTTCAAATGTGGAGCACATTAGCTATCCGGAATCATGACTTCCCTCATCAATAAAACTGTTGATGCTGGTGTCATTCCTGCCTCCTGGAAACCCGTGACAGTGGTGCCTATTCCCAAACACTCCAAGTCCAACATTTCGTCAAAACGCTTTCGTCCCATCGCCATCACTTCTTCTGCGCTCAAGTTGACCGAGCGTGCTATCCCACGTCGATTACGTTCCTCTCTTGCTGTTCCAAATGATCCTCATCAGATTGCACACAAACTCTTCCTTAATCTTTCCTGGTCTACTTAAGAAATATTTTATCATTCTATGCCGCAACCTAGCCACTATCAGTAGTGTCTCTTTGATTTCCGTGGGCTGTCTTATCTCCAAAGTTTGTAATTTGCATATTAAAGTCTGTGAAAAATTCGCCAAGATCCTTGTGGACCCCACCCATCCCCTGTACCGTGACTTATCTGCATGCCGTTCTCGTCCATCCACAAGTTCTGAATTTCGACTTATCCCATCCCGCATAAATGTCTACCGTAACTCTACGGCACCTTGCTTAGCACGTGTTCTGGCTGACAAGATAAAAGTCACAGAGGAACTTCGCACTAACCTCGGCGGTTGAACCAGTTTTGTCTCTAAAGAACCTATTTTTATTGCGTATTTCAAAGTGTTATTGACCAGTTTTTTCATTCTGTTTGACTGAAACGTGGGATTTCCGTAACTTGCCAAAGTCTTCAATACAGTACAATACAATACAAAAGACGGCCGACTCGTTTCAGCCGTCTTGTGAATCATACTTAGGGGTCTTATACCCATTGAGATTCTGTACGCCATTCCCTGAAACAAGGCAACGTTCGGGGTTCGTTCCTTGATAGACACGGGTAGAATCTCTTTCCCCCGTTACTGCACACGATCACTGTTTACGTGAGTTGTCTCATGAACGGAAACATCTGCATAACAATCCCGCTTCAATGAATCCGTGTGCATTGTTTCTGCACTTAATTAACTCAGTGGCATAGCCATTTTGGAGGAATCTTTTAGGCCGAGGTTAGTCACTGAGTTCCCGACAGATTCGATCTCGCAGAGTGACCCGTTTGTGACACTGGCTTTATTGGTACGCCAGCTAAACCGCATTTGTAACTTCCTCCAAGTTTCGATAGACGTGTGCTTGAACCAGGACCCTGGGTGTGATTGGAAGGTGAGTCAAGGTGGTCAGCCTGTAACGTGGGAAAAAAGGTATGAAAACACTACATTGATCCAATCTCGACTTCTCACTTGGAACATCGCAGACTGAGAGGAACGATTTGGCCCCTTTGTCGAATCGCCGTAAAAGTCTCCCTGCCAAGTTGGACCAAATAATCACACGCCTCCTATCGCGCATGGCTGAGACAGTCATGTGACTTTAGGAAAAAACAGTCCTATTTCGCTAGATAGAGAGCTCAATCAGTCAGCCCCAACGAGGCAACAATCTCACTTGACTGGCTCATTCGAGACTATTCTGTCTTCCCTCTGAATAACCTTCTTCATTTCATACCAATACCCTGTCATCTAGCGTGCTGTGCCTTTGCCTCCTGATTTGCATTAGCGGGTTGATGTGATAGGGGCCACAACGAAGATCTATTGCGCGAGCTGTCCAGAGAAAATTCGCAGAATAGAAACGCCAGCGGCCGCAACAACTGTGACCGAGTGACCAGACTAAACAAGGTGTGGAAAAACAGCGGTCTTAGTTACCTAAGTGGTCCTCATTCAATCGAGTCGGATGATACCCGCGGACGCGTTCGGATAAGCGTCCGGTCGTGTGGCTAATGAACGCAGTTTCACAGAAGGTGAGTGAGCATGCACAAAACGAGACTGCTTAATCAGACAGCCAATAAACCGCAAGCGAAGATTTGGGGTTTCGGCACATCGGAAGTGGGCTGTTTCCGTCTTTTCCACTTCATGCATACGTACGAGTGCAACAACCCGAGCGTGAACCGTAATCAGGAGGACCCACCGCACCACCGAGTTGAACTGATAACCGTGGCCATGTGAGTAGCTATATCAGATCCCAATAAGTTTGGCGTGGAAGCAGGCCAAGTGACAGTGAACAAGTCTACCAACTGTACCCGGCGATGGCAGAATCCGAACCTCCGAGATAAAAAAGGCTTATACTGGTCGACCACCAACAGCCTGCGAGGAGTAGCGTCCGCTTCGGTATCCTCGTGAAACATTAACTCCGGACTTCCTTTAGATGTCCATTTTCTTAGTTCAGAATCAGCTTGCCGCATTGTCTAACCGATGAACTACTCAGAATGGTATTTTTGTGCGAATAAGTTGCGCATAAAACGAGGCCTTCTATTAGGTATATTTTACATACAGACTCCTCCCACTCAATCAACAAAGCCACCAATCCCTTTTAAATGCGCCAAATTATGGGACTAAATGTACGGACCATTTCATTTTTTTCCTACGCGCCGACAGCTGAACGGAACTATCACATCGAGTGCTTAAACATACATCGAGATAGGCTATTTTGTCATTCTTTTCTGTTTCCAGAGTAGGCTGCGAATTTTTATGGACTGCACTCAATGTGTCCGACAGTGGCGTCTGTCCCACGAGTAGTCATTACCGAAGTGTTTGTCTGATAGAGGATTCTACCCGGTCATTTTCGAGTTGAACTACGGAAATATCAGCGAATGATGGTCCTTTGGATGATCCTATTGATACCTCATTACCCAGTTTTTACGTACAACCCTGGTCAAATTCAGCAGTCACTCAGTCATTTCGTACTGGAATTCGGCGAAAAATGACCGCCCTTGAATCATCGTAACGTAAATTACCAAAATAAAAACGCAACAGCCCATAATGGAGAGAATTTCCAAGAACGGTTAATTGCGAAAACTAGCAACATACTTCGGCTGATGATATTTCGAAGGTTTCTGTCACTAATGCAGATATAAACAGCGCGGTGAAGTACAATATACCAACGACAGAGAAATGGACGCAGTGAGTCGACAATGCGCACACTGATTGTAATTCGCACCCATTGATCGAAACTCTCGTCACTGATGCAGCGCAGAGAGAAATATCTTACTGAGGGCCAGACGAATCAGAACAAATTCAATGCAGTACAGTCTAACAAAGATGAATAAATGCGATTTCGTCACAAAAACACGTCGAACAAAGTGCAATCGAGGAAGTAATCTGCGGCGCGGACACGGATGATAGGTGAGCATGAATAAACAAACAAAAGCACATAACCATGTAGATACATACAAGTACAAATGGGACGTTGAGACTAAAGAGTGTTAAGAGTAAAGAAAAGATAGAAAACCGTGCCGCTTATCACACAGCCGCAAAGAGATTAAACCAGAGAAAATGCCTAAAGGTCAACCGATTCGAAGTGCAATAAAGTAGACGAAGCACAAGTGGACACAGTGAAAATCAATACAATAATAATCTAATATTGGTGGCAATATTATGTAATTCGGGTGAATGGGGTGGCATAATACGATGTAGCCTTTTTGTACACCTCATAGGAGCAATGAACGATCATGTACACATTTTCGCACATTGATTTCGAACCGACAATATGGAGAACGGGTTTCACTGAGATACATAAACTTCGTCCGGTTGGGAAATCTGATAACTCTGTGGACCGATTCGTTTTAGAGTTACTGTCAAACGAGGCTCAAATGGAATCAGGTGTTCATGTGACGATTTAACTCTAGCTGAGCTGGCTGATAAGGCCCAGAACGCGGTTGACTTGGCTGGACAGGAGTTCGGGGTAACCTGAGCGAAGAGAGAATGATCACATGAGGGCCAAAGTGACCGTTGGAGGATAGGTGATGCAATCGGATCGTGACGATCCAACCCGGGTGGAGTGGCTGGATGTAATATGGGTGGTGGTGGAGTGCTTGTCAAAAAATAATTATCAGACGAAGCGGAATACTCCACGCGACACGGAGGAGACAGTGGGAGGGAACACACAGTTTGGTCTGCATTTTTCATTACGTGAGCGACATGCTTTGTGTAATCGTGGTCGGAGTAGACGAATTCCATTGGTTCCGTCGCGTATGAGGCGAAGGAACACGTATGACTTACGCCAGCGGGGTCGCCAGAAAGATCTGAGTCATCCATAGGGTCTGTCCGCAGTGGAGTAGTAGAACAGGACTGATCAATCCCGGGAACAAAATATCGGTCACCACATTCCGTATGGGCTGCAACAAGTTCTTCGTCTGATTCATGAACTAAGAAGGGATAAATCTGAGGTGGTTCTGACGCCATTTCAAACGTGCTGTCCGGTACCGTTTCTGCTTTATACGGAGCTCGAGAGCTTGCAGGTTCAGATGAAAGGCATCTAGGTGATTCCAATTCTCGGTGCGTGGAACAGGGTTCGTTGGAACGATCTACTAGTTGAAAACGTCTTCTTTTAGAATATCTGCGAGAATAATTACTGGCTGCGTCACCTGCTTCGTTGGAAGATGCGCGGTGCTCTGCAGCGAGCCGAGCAGATCGAGCACGGACAGGGCTAGACCTATCTGAAGCAAACGATTGATATGAGGAACGTGACGACCGTGGAGTTCGCATACTATTGTCCCTACTTGAGTCAATGAAACTGTTTTCCAGTCGGGAATTTTTCGGGGAACGACGGCGCCGACTAGGAACCGGTGGAAACAAGTTGGCCTCCGCAATCAAGCGGGCGTCGTAGTTCGTAAGGCGCTTCACAGGACGTTTTACTGGTGTTGAGCTATTGCTATTCGTAAACGATAGCTCCAGTGAGCGCGTTTCGTTGAGGAGACGATCCAAAATAGGTTCTACGGTGCACGCAGGGGAGGTACAAGAGGTATCACCTGGAAAAGTAATAAAAATGAACGTGAACAGCAATAACGAATTTCTTGAAGTTAATTAGTAACTGTTGTGAAGCACTAACATCCTACGACCACTGAAAAAATGTGTATATTCCAGGAGTTCAGTCTGGTCCTATATAAGTTATTTTCTTAGTCCATGCCTTGAAGAGAGTTAAACATTGTCATCACGCGGGCTCAGTGTGCAAAGAATACACCTAACTGTAAGAATTGTATTATGTATGAAAACAAGAGTGTAACAAGACCAAGATTCGCAAAATTGAAGCTGAACATTAGAAATGATATTCCGAACTTCAAATATCATGATCGTAAGGCAAAGTCACAATAGAAACATTCGACGTTCTATTCACCGAAACCAATACCACCAGTCATTGGTTTGCAAAACATGGGATTCGACGATTGAGAATCTGATGTTTCAAGATGCAATCCAAAAAATCTTGGCCACTGAAAGGTTACTTGGAAGAGGAGTTAGGCGATTTTTATCTATAACTACAAAGTACAACTGGGTTTATCGAACACCAACCTCGTGGTACTTACTGCGTTTTGGCTTTGATGGCTACCTCACAATATCGTTCATTCAAAAACCGAAAAAACAAGTAGTTAACGAAGATGTTTGGGAAAACTGTGGAGACAAAAATGTTTTCGAATACAACTATGCCACTGACGATGCACTAAGCCATGTCGCACAATGTCTCCGACCGTCCAGCAGGCCATTCTCAAGGATCCCATCCCGGAAGCCTAGCATATCCTAATGGGCTAGGTTCATTGATTGAGACTTCCATTTAGTTTGCTGTGTCATGGACTAGTCATTAAGTACTAGTCAGTTGGCATCTTAGGAATGTGCGAATTTCGACATTGTTCGGAGGGATGGACCTGCGAGCATCTGACGAGGCAACCGATGTGGAAGATATCCATTGTTTGTGAAGCCTACTGACATTGGAGTCTTACGTGACATAGGCAGCGGGAGACAAGGCTGTCAGTAAACATTGCCAGTGTTTACTAAAGATTCTGGACATCCAGGTCCGTCGATAACAGTGCAGTTATTTCCGCACAGAAAGCAAATTGTTGGTAATCATCTTTCCTCCCTCTCTCCAAAATCCTAAATCAAGGAACATCCTTTTGTCTTTCCACCCATTTCATCTACAACCTGTCTTTCGTAAAAAGTGAGATCGACAGGTTAGGTCATGTGTGGACGTTCGTCTCAAACTCTTCCTACAGTGTTTTCCTGGCAATTTTTGCCGTAATTCATTGATTACCGAAAAAAACTCTCTTGCAAACGAAAATGTATTACGAATAAAAGTAATACATAGTCGCAATCCTTATCTTCTCATCATTGGATACGTATATTTCCGGATCATCTAAGCGCAAGTAATTCACAGGACCGAGCTAAGTACTGCCACAGTTAATCATCAATTCCTTAGGTTTCGAATTCTGGCGCGCTGTATCTGCGCAATGAACCGTGAACTGGCCCAATGCATCATACCACTACGTCTAACTGTCGGAAGTTATTTAATTGGCCAATTGCCTCACCCCGTCTTTATTCACCTGACTATCCTTTACAGAAGCAGGTCACAGAATTAGTTAATACTGCTCGCCTGATTTTGTGAAAATAGATCTACGTCTGGTCTGTGAAAACTGGCAACGCGTGTGAAACAATACACATCCAGTTTTGATTTAAGCCTGGATTACAACTGTTTTTCTCCCTTTTTTGTCACCATCAAAAACGAAATTTGTTTGACTGCCACTGGTTGACCTGTCAGACTTGAACACATTTACCCCCCCCCCCCCCCAAGGAGTTGATTCCGCAATTATGTTGGTCATAAAGATATACAAGACACAACCACCATATCACGTCTAGGTACAGTTTTACTAAAGACATTGTTAAGAACCAACTGGTTACTTCATAGGTTGATTTTCGGTCCTATCAATCGATAACCCCTAAACTAAATGCTCACGTTGAAGTTACCACTTTTTAGGATAGCTTAACTTGAAGTGGAAGTCGGGGCACGAAGAGTACGGGAGCAGTGACAAAATACATAATTAGAAACCATATACATGGAGCAATTCAGATGAAAATGTCTACTATCTCGAACTAACAAGCAAACATATTTTCTTACCTCCATACAGAAAGTCCGATACAGTCTACCTAATCAAGTCCATTTTTCAAACTTCTATTTCGTTTCTCGGACTGACAAACAGAACACTGAGGAACTCCAACTGCGCGGATGAACAAGATACGCCCCAACCAACATTACTTACTGCATGGATGTCAGGTTGGCAACTGTTTTACCTTGAAACACGAAAGTGTACTAGTTCAAACAATCGGCTGATTATCACTGGTTATGAAACACCACAGAACCAAATATATGCAACAGACGTATACGACAATGCTCGACACGACCTGCTCAGTATGCGGGTGTGATTTTTCTTCACCGAATGTGACACTCAAAGCACCCGTCAGGACAATCCATCTGAAGCATATCAGGCAGAAACTAAGAACCGTAAACACATTAGATTCACTACATTATGTAGCTGGAAGCAAACTACCAGTTTGGACAAAGCAATAGACAATTGTTGGCTAACCAGCATGATCAAACTGAATAACGAACTAACATCATTGTGAGCAATTATTTTTCTGAAGCTCAGTTGTATCCCATAAGAATATATATATATATATATATATATATATATATATATATATATATAACATGTGCGGATGAAGGTGATCCAACCCAACTGAGGCTTACCTGGGTGAAAAGAAAAAAAGATACGGATCCCAGTGGACAAGAAAAGATTATATTACCGAAAATAGAAGACATCCATGTCAAAATGAATGATTTGTTATTGTTCATTCTTAGCACACAGGATATCTATACACGCGAGATAGTGTAAGCGTTCGCCGAATGGGAACTTCAAGATACCCAACTATATAAGCCCCAAGCGAAACGAGAAGGACCGTCACATCTGTTGTTATTGCCGCTGCCAGTGGCCCCAATCAAGAGCGGCGGTAACGGAGTGATGAGAACTACCGAATAATTGGACACAATTTAGGATTTCGAACAGTATCACAGGTGAATTAAAGTTGAGAACAGACAGATTCATAGTGGACTAGCTCAAAACTACGCTAATACCAACTACCAGGGCTTAATTCGGTACAACATTCCAACTCGAAGAGTCGAAGATGCGGAGCCTCCTCATTAATACGATGGACTTCTATAGTTGTTTTTCATCTCTTCCGTAGACACACGAAGAGAGACCAGTAGTCAGTATCTGACTAACCATTCTTCTTACAGTAAAACGTCGATTGTGGTTTCTGTTCTTCAGTAAAACCCGGTTAGATGAATAAAATGGACAAAGAATGAGTGCGAGAATATGAGTCGAATGAAGATAGTATAAAAACACATGTCGAATACTGACATTGATGATTGATATAGTCATTTGTAAGTTAGGATAATGAAGCCTAATTTGATTCGTGGTTTAGACGGTTAATCCGTTCAAAAAACAGGATGGTGAAAATTGCACAATCCCACTCGCTTTACTATTACTTCACGAGGTGATGGCTAGCATATTATCCTAGCAAACGTTGCTACGTTTTGGCCAATTGCTCGATCACCGCACTCAATGCAATAGACAGTGGTAACCGTTTCTAACAACATGTATTGGAGGACCTCGAATGTGCTTGCAGCGCTTTGACAGTACCGTATTCGAGTACGATTAAGCAGTGGTAAAAAATCACGTTTGGTCTATTTTCTCAATTCATCAGTAAGTAAATGTACTGATTTGGAAGCATTTTCCATGACTGGCCTGAAATTGAGATGTAGGTAGATCTTTAAGTATTCCGCACAGAAATGAACTTAGGATACATGCGCAGTTGCTTTATATGAGCTTCAGGAATTGAGTAGTTGGAAGATGGATTTGAGAGCTGTGTTAGTCACTACGAATAGAACTTATCAAAAAAAAACTCAGACACAATCACGCTCGCACAACAACTGGAAACAATGTGCGATTTGTGACAAAAACGGAGCATCTCAAGTATCTAATGACTGTGATACCTATCTTGTGGTGGAACATAAGTCAAGCCAAGTGAGTGTTTCACGCACCCCCCACCCCCCCCTCCCCCGAGAGGTGAATATTCAGCTGTATGTTCTGGAAGACAAATAGTGAAGAAACCGCGCACGGAACCCGTCAGCACCCTGCGGACCGCCCTATTCAACGGAAAAGACCGTGTAGACAAGTACGACCAATCAGGAGTGGTCTACGCTATCCCATGTCTAGGATGTGATAAGGAATACATAGGCGAGACAGGTAAACTACGTATTCGCCTACACGGACACAAACTAGCATTACGACGCGCCGACCCACACTCAGATTTTTGACCACAGCGCAGAGACAGATCACGAGGTCAAAATCGATAGCGCAAGGGTGGTCGCCCGAGCAAAGAAGAAAGGGAAGCGCCTGATCCTCGAAGCCCTCCATTCGATCAACTCGTCCAACCGACACGTCGAGATTGATAAGCATTACGTCACCCTGGAAAAACCGATGGCGAAAGATCGAGAAACGGACAGACGAGCAACACCAAAAACGTGCGGAACCAGCCGTCCCATTCACACACTCATTTACTCACGTTTCACAACGAGTCCTAATTTGGATCGAAAAGTCACAATAAACGTCTTACAACCCCGTGCACGCCTTGACTTCTCTAGTATATATATATATATATATATATATATATATATATATATATATATATATATATATATATATATATATATATCCATATAAATGATGCGAACAAAACAGATAATGAAATGTGGTCGGTATCATGACAGGAAAGGGTAATACGTAGACACTAAACCGTGTCTATAGTAATCCCATTGTTATCTCGGACGTGACTGTCAAGATGTCCTAACGATCGCCCTGGAATAAGCTACTCGGAAACAAATACGCTCACAGTTTGCCACGGTCAACAGACACTGTCAAAATTGTTTATCCAGCATGCCAAGACCCATTACCGGTGGCAAACAGCTCAGCTGTCGCTCGGCTCATTACCACGTCCAACCTATTTAGGCCTCATGTGGTTCTCCACTCCAAGTCTCAGGGCTCGGTTGGCAGTTCTCCCATCAGTTATGAGTTTCAAAAATCATATGAATCGTCGTCTTCGTTGAACTGCGCGCACTCGCTCGCGGAACTCGCATCAAGCCTTTACTGCCCTTACTAACGTTCGTGAGTGGAATCGAAATGTTGACTCTGTGCACGACTTTCTTTAGTTTTCCTCCGCCATTGTTTTATCTCTGATTGAAATCAAAATTTCTCCCTCGCTAGCAGCAGTCATCTACAATTTCTCAACTACTCAGTTCGTTCCTGCTTTTCCCCCAAAGCTGGTGTCTGCGCCCATATCCACTAATCAGCCATCTTATCCCGACTTTCGCACCCTGATTTCTCCAACCGGGACTTATCCATCAATTTGTGCTGTTTACCACTCCCTCAACGGCGATGACCCCCCCCCCTGATTTCTGAGTTATTGTCTTCAAACATCGAGACATTGACTTAAACAGACCCCAACTGCCAAATTACTATAATTGGTGATCTTAACGTCCATAACAAGGACTTGCTATTGCCCTCATCAGACACTTCAACTATGGGCCGTGAAGCTGAGGCTTTCGCTGTGGTCGACAACCTTTGCCGACTGGTGGACCCTCTCACGCGCATCCCCCATTGTATTGGCGACCGTCCATGTACTCTTGATCCTATACTTGCATCCATTCCCTTTTAATTCTCTAATATCACTTTACTGTCCCCTGGGCTTATCGGACCAGTGTCTGACTTCATTTTCTACTCAGTTTTCTCATCCTGTCCCACCATCAAAATCCAAACGCACTTTTTGGCGTCATGATTCTCCTAGTCCTCAAAATGTGTGCTCTAGAGTTAGCCCCCGTTTAACGTCGTCTATTCCCCTCTTCCATCAATCAGGAAATTTTCCCCTCATCGTGGAAGAACGCCATTATTCTTCCCATCTCCAAAACTGGTGACCCTTTCGACCTCAAAGACTATCATCCCACCACCCTCACTTCTATGCTTTCAAAAGTTTTGTAACCGTTATCTCCGACCAACTGTGTCAATTGCTTGAACGTAAAGGTCTGGTGAGCGATCGTCAATATGGATTCCGTCCGCGCTGTTCTACGGGCGACCTGCTAGTAGTCATCTCACATATCTGGTTGGCCGCACTCGATAACCACGGGGAAACCCACTTGGTCTCACTGGACATCTCAAAAGCCTTCGACCGAGTTTGGCATGGAAGTCCACTGCCGGAACTGCCTTCGTTTGGGTTCCATCCGGCTCTTGCACCACGGATGTCACGTTTCTTCAGCAAGCGAACCATCTCCGTCTGAGTTGATAGGGCTCTATCTCAGCCGTTCCCTGTGAATGTTGGTGCTCCCCTAGGTTCCATACTTGCATCCACCCAATTTCGTCAATTTGATGATGACATTCTATCTTCAACCTCCAACCAACTTCACTGTTTTGTCGATAATGCCACTCTCTATTGTCCCCTTCCTTGCCTTACTACCTCCCCAGGTCACCACCAACATCGATCACGATCAACAAACTGGATCTTACCTGAATGTTCTTCACACACATCCCCTTTACAGTATGTCTTCTAACTATGGAGTTTACCCTTTTTATAGTAAATCACTTTATACGCAAATAAGAAACTACGTCGGCATCACCCACTAACCAAATAACTTTCACACTAATGTATTTCATTAACTGGTTCACCGTTGGCCTAGGCACTATGTTAGTCCAGAACAATCTTCAACCGAGCCAATCCCATTACAAATGTATCATACTTGAATTTAAAACAGACATCGGACTCAGCCTGAGGTTGTGTTTTGTCAACCTTTGGGTGCATTTCGGTAGAGACGTGCGACAGGAGATTGCGCTCAAACCGTGCTGGGTTTACGAGTGAGCATGGGCCCCGTCAAATTGATATTTCTGATAAACGGTTACCTTATAATGTAACGTTTTCCACTAAATTTCCAAGCTATGCATATGAAAATACTGTTTCTTGAAGAAGATCGAATGAAAGACACTCATGCACTTCGTCTGTGATACCGTTTCTAAAATGAGACACAGTGCCATAGCTTGATTTGACCTGAATTATATGCACTGTTTGGTGTTCTTGATGATCACAATAAAAGATAGTTTGAGAAAATCGATTGCGAAAAATTACTGCAGACTGAGTGAAGATAAAAAAGTGAAAACTCTACACACCTGAGGAATTTCGTGATGGATATTCAATGCATGAAACACCATCACATTGCAAGCCCACGCGCAGGGTCGGCATAGAAAAATTAGAGTGGGACTCAATTATTCCATGGTAGTAGCCTGATTGTGGATCCGGTGTTGTTGCTGCAGTGGATAGCTGACTGGGCATACTCACTGAATCCACAGAAGAAGCGCGATCCAGTTGAGGTGGAGCCGGGCTAGCACAATGATCCAATGCTGACTCCATCTTATCAATTTCTTTTGGAGCTGAAACACTGGAAAGGTCTGACAATGGCGCAGCGGATGGCTTCGAGCGTCGAGGGATATGAATACCGGTCGGCGAAGGACAACACAAAGAGGCAGAAACAGATCCCATGACTGGTATGGACTCATCTGATGGTGTCGACCTGAGGCACATTGTTGTGCGCCTAGGTTGTGCGGCTGAGACTGATCTTGTGGTACGAGGACAACTCTCGCGCTTTACCACAACACACTGCTTTGGCGGGTGAACAGCCACGGTTCTTCCTTGATTACGCAACGCTTGAGCATTACATGAGGGATCTTCGGAGGTCAGTTTGTGAGCGTTTAGCGCCGCCTGGGTAGCCGCGCGTATAGTAGCCTTTACACGGTTTAAACGTGTGCCTGTGTGACGAAGTGAATACGCTGTGGAAAGTGACCGGCACGCCAAGCCAGCAGACGAGCCTTTTGGCAGAGCACCAAATAAATGATTTACCGGGTTAAGTTTTGACACCAACTGAGCCAACTGCTCCGGCAATTTATCTGAAATAAGAAAGATAAAGAAAGTAGAAACATCCGTCACTCAGACCATTACTACCTACGACGCATTAAGCTTCAAAGAACATACAGTACAGCAGAATAATCGAAGTCTACTATGCATGATCCTAGATCTATTTCGGTTCCCTAACATAGGGACATATGGCTATCGGGTCAGCGCTGGGATGCACAAATAAAAAACTGTGGCACAAGTGTAACTCCAACCGGATAGCAAAAAACCGTGAACGATTATTCGTCTTGATAACTGAAACCACTAGCGTAAAAAAGTTGCACTATTAGATGATTTTGTCTCAAAACAGTCTTACGTAGAGATTACATTTCAGATAAATTTACGCGACCGCTAAATTGAATGTTTCAAGAATTTATCTGCATATGATGACGATGGGCAACTATTATAAAAAGGCGTCAGTGTAAACGAGAACAAACTATTAGCCTATATCTATCCGTGGTCAGAGTTAAACAGATAATTGGCTTCATTCTACCCTACTGCATGCCACCAGACGCGACGCCATGTGATCGGTAGGATCAACAAAGTTTGGTTGTTAACCGCGAATAAGGTGGGTTTAGGACCGCTGAGTTATTGCAGATTACCGACAGTAGTTGAGAATGTCATCGAGTTTTTTTCTCAACGGGGATCCTTTGTATACTGTAGTTTAAATACGTGACAACGTCACGCGACGGCTATCACTCGCCAGTACGCAGAATAACTTACCAATGTCGTAGTTCGTCAAGGAGAGAGGGGAACCACAAAGTCAAACTCAAGGAGAAAATAGTGAAGCAAGCGTCGAGCGATGGGACCAGCGGTGGCAAACTGGAAGTCAGGGAAGGATTTTTAATAAGGACTTGTGTTGAACCTGCAGAAAATAAGATCAGGACAGACGAGTTTTGTGTGGCAAAAACAGGTGGGTGTGGTGTTGCCAGATCACATACTTAGCACACTAGAGTCTCGAACCGACTGAGACTGGATAAAGCAGATCGCACTGGCGATGTAACGCCACACAAATAACGCAAGGCGCACGACACGACGTTACACAACACAAGGCACGATGACATAGAATACAGTGTACACCTGTCACCTATGTCCTCGTAATGGTACGACACACTTGACACACATGATACCTACGATAGAATTCAACTGGGTCTCCTTAGGTCCGTATTCGCATAGCGGTATGACTCGCGAACGAACACAGATTCGAAAACACGGTGCACAGTTTGACAAGGCTACACCGCCTGTTAGCTAGAGAGAGAAAACGAATACCGACACGATCTACTGACGACCCGAGAACACAGTGCAAAAGTGCTTTCAACTCTATCGCTTATACAGTGTTCACAATAGACCTTGTAAAAACGTGAATTTGGACCAATGAGATGAGAAAAATACAATGGAAAAACGGTAAAATATGGGAAGCGAATCAGGAGACATTACAATGGCGGGGAAAAAACTAAATTTTTGGAAAAAATAGGAATGTCGAATTTCTCCGTAGTTGAACGTCTTTGGGCAAAAATGATTTTCTTGCTAAGATCTGCGATACTGAATTGTGGGGGAAAATGGTAATTACCCCCCCCCCAACAGTGGGTAAGGGCAAAGATGCGTTTGGCGCCCAGGACGGGAGGGAACAAAGGAAATGTAAAAAAACGGGGGGCATGAAAATATAGAAAAGCCCAGGAGAAAGTAAAATAGGCGTTCGTTAAGAATTGGAATGAGATGGAGCAATTGATTCTTAAGGGAGGTAAATAAGAGGTTTTGGAAGCATTGCATGGAACACTATCTCCGGAGCTTGATGCAGATATGTGGACGGCCGAAATTTAGCAGATCATTAAGAACACGTCGGTCGTGATTATTGCCCGAGGTGAGGCAGTCGAGAAACCGGTGTGGAAAAGAACAACATGGCGTGGCGTCATCATCGCAAACATTAGAGGTAAAATGTCGCCGGTGAGAAAAGAAGGTTGGTGAAGCCTTTGAACCAACGTAAATAGAAAGGAAGAGACCAAACCCCATGAACTGAAACGGAAATGGTACAGCTGCTAGAAGATTGATATTCATTATATGAATACTTGAGTGGTGGGTTGTTTCGATTGTAAATCTTCGTACCAGATGTGACTGAACGCTTTTGAGAAGTTCCCTACGAAAAGATGAGTTTATCCGGCTCATGGAGAATAGATGAATGGGAATAAGGCGACCACCAATCAACTACCGATGTATCAAACGAAGTCCTTATCCACATTGAGAATCATATCAATACGATAAAAAACAAGCGAATTTTACAACATACAAGATTTAGGCTCCTCATGTCAGTAACACGTTTTATGAATTATTTTAATCCTGAGATTAAGGAAGATGCACCGTTTGACGAACATTTTTTCATTATATGCTTGTGCATGAGTGCAGTGGAAGGGGGTATACACCTCAAAGCTACGAAGGCCCACTGCGCTATCAGGTATAACCGGCAACCAGATCCTGAGACTTGGAGTGGAAAACCACATAAGGTCCCAATAGGTCAGGATTGGTAGCGATCCATATAATTTGGAATGAAGAATGTGGGTGAGATGGGGGTTATTGTTATATTTCCAGATAGCACACAAGTAAAACACTGAAGTCTCGATTCAACGAGATCAGAGGAACACATGCTGAACTTAGTAATGATATGCCACGGGACGCAATAACACAACACGAAAGACACACGTCATCGGTTTCCACGCAAGGTCAACAAAGCACTCGGACGCTGGACGACAATAACACCCTATCGGGTCTCCCGGCGTCAAACTCGTACGACAGAATGATCCGTGACAGAGCATGAACCCGGTAACAGCGCGTAATTCGGTAAGGTTAAACCGCCCACTAGCTACATAAAGAACGAACGTGAGTACGACCACACGCACACTGCCGACCGGATGACACAAAGCAAATGAGCTTTCAGTTTCGCTGCTTATGCAGTCCTCACAGGCCCTCAGCGAGACTGCACCACGAGATTGCACGTTGGCGTGGTGTGATGGCTTGCATGCCTCTGCGACAGGACGAGCTACGAAGGACGGGTTTATCAAGCCCGAGATGCAATTATACCCGACAGATCAACGGCTAAAGGGGAGACGAAGTTCAGCCTCTGTGAACCAGTTGATAGACAACATTCAGTTCTACCCATTATGCTCAGGAGAGGACGCTCGAGCAAATAAACACGAAGAAAAACAGTTTATCGGTCAAAAACATCCACTAGATGAACACAGGAGTAGAGCACCTGCGGTTGCTCTCGACGTAGTAAATCATCGCGTTTCACGGGGCAGCAATCACCCGCCGACCAATGGGTTGTCTCTATCTTTTTTCAAGGACGGAAACGAAGCTTTGGTTTTGGAGTTAACAAAACTCCTCCGCATTATTTGGGATAACGCGCAGATTCCAAGGGAATGGTGTAAATCGGTGGATGTGCCGGTTTACAAAAAAGGTGACAGGTCACCTTTTAAAAACCACAGAGGGATTAGCTTGGTAAGTACCGCGTCTGAACTGCGCACCGGTCTCATTCTCCACCGACTATCCAGTGCCTGCGAAATGTGTACGCGTGAGAATCAAACCGGTTTCAGACCCGGTCAAGGTTGTATCGACCACATCTCTACTCTTCGGCAAACCTTAGAACACAGACACATCTTCTGTAGGCCCACAATCTCTGTCTTTCTTGATCTGAAAGCGGCGTTCGACTCAGCCAACCGCACAATTCTATGGCGCTGCCTCTCGTTGAGAGGTTTGCCAGAGAAGTTTATTTCTCTTTTCCAATGCTTGCATACGAACAGTCGAAGCCGAGTTCGTGCTTACGGCGATCTTTCCCCCGAGTTCACCAAGGAAAGAGGTGTTCGTCAGGATTGCCGTCTTTCACCCTTCATCTTCAATTGTGTAGTTGAATTAATTCTTGAGATAGCTCTTTCTTCATGTGAAAATAGCGGCGTCGATCTTTGCTCAGACAGTAAACTGTCTGACTTGGAATATGCGGACGATATTGTTCCCCAGAATGAAGATCCAGGTAAGTTGAAAGCTCTTTTAGATAGACTTAACAACCGTGCAGGAATATTTGGGATGCGTTTCGCACCTTCACCACCAAACCTCTTCTTGGCAGGGAAAGCTCTAGCTGAAGTGGATAAATTTTGTTACCTGGAAGTTACACCTCATCAGGTGGACCGATAAGGGATGAAATGTCATCGCGTATACAGAGGGCGCGTTTGGCTTTTGCCAACCTCCGTCATATGTGACATCGGCGTGACATCCGATTGTCTGTTAAGGGTAGATTGTACAATGAAGTGGTTAGGTCCGTCCTTTTAAACGTTTTAGAAACATGGCCGTTGAGGGTAGAAGATGGGCAAAGACTGTCGGGGCTCGAGCATCGATGTCTCCGTAGCACTGCCCGAGTATGGTGGGAACACTTCATTAGCAATGCTGAGATTCGGCGTAAGGTGTTGGCAACCAGAGGTCAGTCTCTGGATCAAGTAATGAATCTGAACAGGTTAAGGTGGTTGGGACATGTGTTACGCATGCCCACCGATAGACTTCCTCAGCGTACGCTGTTCTCTGAGACAGGTGGAGATTGGAAAGTGGGTCGACGTAGTCAGCCGATGACATGGCAAAAAGGTATGAAAACCTTGACCAGTGGACTTGGCCGAGTAGGACGTGTTAGACTTTCAGGTTGGGGTCTACGTGATCAGCCTACTAAATGATTGGAGACATTAAGTGATATGGCTAGGTGTCGCGGTCAGTGGCGTAGTTGCATTCGAACTCTTTCCTTGTCGTCTTGATTTCCCCTTGATACTTTGACTTTTTGGATCTTTATCACTATGCTTCTATTCTTTTTGCCCTTTACTGGATGATGTCGGAAGGTAGCAACCGAAATCAGAGCACAGAAGTGTGAGGGTAATGGTTGGATAAACTAAACTAAACTAAACTAAACTTTCAGGAGACAAGCTCCTACGTGAGGATGAGCTGGCTTCATGGATGTTTCGAATGGCACCTGGCCATGAGCGGAGTAGAGGAACTGCTCATGGACAGTCTTGGAAATCAGGTACGAAATGGCGTTCCCAGCATCACTCGGCTTTTCGTTCGAGATAGCAACTCCAGCCTGTGCATAACTAAGTGCCATCTGTCGGGCATCAGGAAGCGTGTGTTAGGAGCCGGTGACCGAACTATCGGTTCGTACGTCTTTCGGATGGTGTTCTGCCAGTCGAGGATGCCCAACGCGTACCAGTGGATCTTTCTCCTCACTTAGAATAGCTGACTAAGAGACACGAGGCAATGACCTTGCTTAGTGGCGTGCCACATCCCCGCACGTCATGTTGCTGTCTATGGACTTCTGTTGTTATGTAGAGTTCACTATCAAGCGAAAAACCCGCCACGCCCTCCAACAACGTAGCATTGCTTTCGTCTGGCTACTCGCCCTCGCCCTGTCCGATATGGGTGACCCTGAAATAGTGCTTTGCACTCCAATGGGCATAGCCCTTGGAGTTATTGTAACACGCAAACCCGATAACCACGATAGACCCTCGGCCATAATCGTACAAAGCGTGGGGGGCAAGCCAGAAGGCAGTTAGGGAGCACGAAAATGGAAGCTAGACCTCGTGCTAGCTTGAGATAGAACACAATCGACACATGATGAACGTATATTGACGGCTCAATCGGACGCGAGCAAAAACGAGTCGTTAAAGCAAGGCACTCCACCGAATACATAATGTAACTCGGCCAGGGAGACAATTGACTTTGTAAATTGGGGCGAGAGGGAACTAACCAGTCGGGAGACAGAGATGGCACCCGAGAAGAAAACTCAAAATATCAGAAATATGAAAATAAGCTTTAAAGAGAATACTGGTTGGAAAGGATCCGACGCGCCAATATTTTCCTTTTTTGGAGGGACGGGGCTCGACCGGCTTTTCTACACAAAGAATAACCCCACACATTTGTGTGGGCAGCCGCGAAGCAAAGGGTCCAACTTTATCTCCAATTTAAGATCGACGCAAAATGACCCAGGTTATAGCGGCTCTAGAGCAAGCAGTAGTTCATGAGTCAACATGCTTCTTCAGCCTCTGGTTACGTTTTTTATTTCTTTATACCATGTTATGGACTGGCATTCTGGAATGTCCTAAAACCAATACACCACTCTGCGCATTGAGTAATGTCATCCGAGGACATGCACAGCGCATGTGAAAGTAGGTCTTCCAAACTACGGTATATTCGACAACAGTTACCGTTCGATGCTAGTAGATACATCTCTACGATCGTCACATTGAACAAACGCAAATCTTTCGGGTGAAGCTTGACAGGAAGTCTGAGAAGGGACAACGAGTAGGGGGGAACGAAAACTATATGGAAGTGAAGAAGGCTACGTCAATTAGGATTAGTTTCAACCTTTGCCACCCGGTTAGAAGTACTGACCCACAGAAGCCCGTGACAAGTGAGTTAATCAAGGAATCCAACGGATCACCGACTCATGCTCAGGAACGTCGTCTGGACCGTTGGGCAGAGCACTTCAAAGAACGGTTCAACTGGCCCACTTCTACTGTGAACTCTCCGAATATGACTGTAAGAGAAACGATCCAAATTGATATCACTCCTCCGACAGAAACAGAGGTTATCCCGCAGGTAGGTCATCTGAAAAGGTACAAACCTGGTGGACCGAAAGGATTGTTTCCGTCTTTCTGCAAGAATAAAGACGAAGCTTTGGTATCGGAGTCAACAAAACTCCGACGACTTTTTTTATTACACGCTTCCGAATGAATGCAATGGAAGGGGTATATACCCCATAGCCACAAAGCCTCACTCCACTGTTAGAGATTATTGGCAACCATACCTTGAAACTTGGAATGGAGAACTACATACGGTCTCAATAGGTCAGGTGTGGTAACGAGCCGGACGATAGTGGATTACTGTCTACCACCAATACGTGATAGCCAGTAGATTCCCGGGAAATGCTGCGAATCGGTGATTGTGTCGACTTACAAGGAAGGTGACGATTCCTCTTGTGAAAATCAGACGAATTAGCTTGGAAAGTATCGCATCCAAACCGCTAAACCGGATTATTATTGTCCATCGATTATCCAACGCCAGTGAGAGATTTAGATTTAGAGGGAAATGTAAATTCGGTTACGGTTAAGTCGATCACATCACCACCCTTTGAAACGCACACATTCCACAAACCTACAATCTCATTCTTCTTTGTCCTGAAAGCGGCACTTATCTCAGTCGACCACACAGTTACTTCTCACCAAATGGTCAGATAATGGATGAGATGTCACCGCGTACACAGAAGGCGTGTTTGGCTTTTGCCAGCCTGTCATCTGTGGTACCGGTATGACATCCCATTGTCTATCAAGGGTTGAGTGTACACTGTGGCGGTTAGATTCGTTCTTTTATACGGCTCAGAAGTATGGCCGTAAATAGTAGAAGGCAGGTGAAGACTACCGGTGTTTGAGCATCGATGCCTCCGTAATATCTTTCGAATACGGTGGGAATATCAAATCAGAAACTTTGAGGTTAGGTGCAGGGTGCTGGGAACCAGTGATCCTTCACTGGATCCAGTACTGATGGCTGGGGCATGTGTTATGCATGCCCACCGATAGACTTCCTCTGCATATGTTGTTCCCCGAGGCAAGTAGTGGTTGGAAGGTAGGTCGAGGTGGTTAGTCCATGACATGACAAAAATGTACGAAAATCCTGACTAGTGGACTTGGCCAAGTATGATGTGTTATACTCACGGTTTGAGGTCCACGAGACCCGGCTACCAGATGGCTAGAGACATTAAGTGATATAGCTCGGTGACGCGGCCAGTGACGTAGTTGTACTCGGACTCCTTCTTGGTCACTGTGATTTCCACTTATTACTTGTTCTCGGCTACTATCACTTTATGTTTTCATTCATTCTGCCCTCCACTGGACGATGCTGCGAGGTAACAACCAAAACCAGAGCACAGAAGTCCCAGGTTGATGGTTGAGTGAACCGAACTGAACTGATGCATGCCACACCACACCAGTAAGATTAGGCTTATTCTTTTGTGAAATCACTGTGAAAGCCCTCCGTAAAGATGGGGACAACGACTGATCCCTTCCTTCGCTTCCCTCTCTAGATGAGATGACGTACTCGGAATGTGAGTTTGTCCGATAGTTACAAAGAGAAGCAGGTTGATTTGTGAATCAAGCTATGAAATTCGACGGCAAATATTGAGTTAGCGGCTGAATTAACGTCATTGATATGCTGAGGTAAAATTAACCACATGAACCTTTCGTCTGCCTAGAAATCGACGCAGTACCATTGTCCATTCGAGAATAATCGATCAAGACCCGAGAACTTCCTCGTTATATAACTGTAAGATCTCCGCAATATTTAGCTTTACATCGAAGAAGTAACCTGATTATGGTAACTTATGGACATCCACACTATGAAAGCAGAATCGAGGGCGGAATGGGAAGCGGCCGCATTTTATGTTTCTTATATTCAGACTACCTATCAAGTAATCCATGCTCGTGTTAAGAATTCAGTTCAAACATCACAAAAAGAACTTACCGTAACCACTTGTCGACTTGACCTCAAGATCATTTGTGACTTCTCGGTTCGGCTTTTTCTCAACGGATTCTGTTCGCGGTTCGTGTAACGACGTAGGTCGACTAACTGTATTCCGGGTAACATCCAGCTGGTTGGTTAAGCAGCGTAACGGTGAGCTGCTAGGCTGAATTGTTGTGGAACCGGCTGGCGGATTTTGGACAAACTTGGTAAAGTAGCCACGACCAAGCAACTCACAGGTGAAACACTCACAGGCACTGTTATTCACATCAAAGAAGTGTTTTCCATAGAAGATGAATATTTCGTCACCCTTGTTGATATCGGTTTTGGCCTCGAGACTCATCTGCGCATCACCATCGCAGTTGATTGTGAACTGATATCAAAGGAAAAACAGTATAATGAAAATCAAAATCAACGTTACCTTTTGATGAAGATAAGAATCCCAAATAGTCAGCTTAGATTAGTGCTTCGAAAGCAAGAAAAATATTTGCACATGAAACTAGAAAATCTATGAACGAGAGGATGCAGTTAAAAAATGGCAAAGCACGCCAGTTTTCATGTATTACATAATTCTGGAAAAATATTTTATAGAACCGCAAATGAAACTCTGACTACTGACGATCTGAAGTCAAGCAGTGAAAGGTGGTCAGTCCCGCGAACTAGTGCAAACAGCATAGAACGGGGCGTCCAAAACCAGAAATGAACTCTTATCGAGTATATTCATCAAAACAGATCAACTGAGAGCTGAAGTATGGATGTTGAAAAGGGGTTACATGGTTAATGGATTTATCGCAATGGGTTTCAACATGCCGGAGATGTGGACGGTTATGAATGACAATCCCAAATTGGAATTTGGGCCCATTTATCCCGGATTCGGATCCTACCGCCGCCGGTTACTTTCCACATTTTGGTAGCTTCCAACTGGCCACGAATTCCTTCCTGAAATATTCTACAATAACAGCGTTATAAAAAGGAAGTAAAAAGACTATCATTATTTTCACTTGGTACGACCCATAGCCGAGGGATCGGTTGCAGACAGCACAACTGTAGGCTGCTGGGAGTGTCTCCAGATCGCCAACAGAACGACGGCCACTCCTGTGTTTAACCGTAAATAAGGTGGACCCACCAAATGAGCGGTCTCGGACGATCAGCGCCAGTGCCTGGGGTTGTGTCGAGATTTTTCGTTTGACCAGTGGTATCCATTTCAAAACGCCACTTAAATCTCCTGACGGTATTGCGACGTGGTGAGTGTGGCTCGTCGCCAAATAAGGCCATAGCTCCTTGTTGTGTTCCACTTATTCGACAAGGTTTACCAAAGCAGGTGAAAGAACCACACATTGGCCACCGGATCATCTGGACCAACGCTGCCGCCATGTAGGACGCGCTTGGTTGCGCAAAGGTTACAAGTGCATCCTCGAAAAAAAAATGTCTACTGTGGACTGGGGGACACAGTAGTACAACAGTCCACAACGCAACCAATGGTGATAGTTCTCACTATCATAGACCATTCTTACATGCGCTTACATGACTCTCGCATTGTGAACAGCACTCTCACTTCGTACACAAAATTTTCTGCCCGACCTTCTCCGTTTTTCCAACATTTCATCACTACCAACGGGAACTTCAGTCGACCGCACTAGTTGTAGTGCCTCTAGGAGAGATCATGGCCGTCCACTCTGTCGTCTTTTCTCGACTAGCTTCCAAGTCTCACCGAATCCACTATCATGGGCTGATGCCCTTCTTCGTCCTAAATGCCAAGCCCAGCTAGCCACGTTCCACGTCCGAACCCTGATGCGTATAAGACAACCGCAGGGTTTAGCTCGTACGCTTGGAACCTTTGCCATCGATGTGTGTTGCATTCAAAACTCCATTTCTATCATTCAATTGACGTCCCCCATCTGATCCTCCTGTAAATTTTCACTTGCGCCTTTCTGGGGACCCTCAGGCTGCGGCTTCTGGTCTTGCTAGTGTGAGCGTGGCTCTCAGTGAAAAGGCAGAAGCGGCGCCACTAGACTGGATCCCAGTCAGCAGTCGGTTGTGTGCAACGAGGCTTCGAGGTTCGTGCGTAGTTAACAGCCGCCGCCTCCATAGACAATCTGTTTGTCGTCTCAACGTATGCACCCACCGACTGCAGCCCAGACGCAGTTAAAGATGATCTCTACCAAACGTTACACGACCTCCTACTCAAAGCGAGCGGGACTAATTTTGTGATTTGGTAAGATATGAATACCAGAATTTGTCAGCTATCATCGAACGAGACACATTTGGGAGGCCCTTTTGGGTTGGCTTCTTGTCGTTCGGAATCCGGGGGACGGTTTTTGGCTCTAACAATCGTCTATTCATCGCCAGTACGAGACTCATACGCTCAAATCACCGATACACCACGTGGTGTCCGTCCTATTTGAGTCAACAATGGACCCAGATTGATCACATCACAATGAGCCGCAAACGGCGGGGTTGTAAAAGACTGCTTATCGTACTGAAGCACCCCGGTTAACTCAAACCTTGCCCTAGTTTGCACTGAGTTGGCCGTGTGCTTCGGCGAGCGCTCTAAACACTAGCTGTGACGGCGATAAGACTACGATTAGCTATCCCAATCAGACTGACTATCCGTTTTCAGAGCGCGTTAGATGTGGCCCCGTCTGATAACGTAAACTAGTACAGGTCACTTATCAAGAATGCTTTGCATCCCGCTGGTCAAGTGAGTTGTTGCCTGTTACGTCGCGTCGTGACACGCTGGATCTCCAACTTGACGCACGCCAGTCGACCCGGGCTGGAAACCAGTACAACGAAACACGGCTTGTAAAGAGACGTGAACTTAACGCCTGTCTACGCAGATATCGCAGAATCTGGTCGTCGCAACGTGCACCCGAGATGGAGCGCGCTATCGCCATTGAAAATATCCGCGAGCTGTTCTATCTCATTTGCCAAGGTATCAACCGACCCATCCTCGATAGACATCTGAGTCCCGTTAGCAGTCAGCCTGTTGGCGCCTGTCCAAGATCCAGGTCAACGCTTGAGCCAATGAAGTCACGAAAGACAGGACAACAGATCAATGAGACGAGGAAAAATTCCCGTCAAGTGGTGACTGGTCGTACGGCCAAGTAACCAGTCGGAAGAAACGTTACCCGGTATTAGTCCGAACCAACTGGTTTGTAGTCCGACGACTGGCGATAATGACTCTTAAATCCTCTATAAACTGTCTGTTTTTTGTTAGTAAAACGAGATGGTTCGAAGCCAGAAGAATCTTCTCACTAGAGTTAGTGAGCGGCCCCAAAACATGATGTCACAGGAGCTTGAAGGACCCCGCGGTTGTTTCAAAACAAATATGTCAAGAACATGCACTTTGCCACTTCCGGCACCGCCTTTAGAATTTCAGAAGCAGGGAAGTCCAACATCTTATTCTATTCGTTTATATTACTTCTTATGACGTCTCGACTGTACTACTACTTGTATTCTGTGAACCAATTTTCATCGCGCTCTTGTTCCAGAACCAACGGGCGAGAATGTAATGAACTACTATGACTCTCTACACTGTTCAGTTATTTACATTTGGTATCTACCCTAACTGCTTCAACTATTTTGCTTTTTAGCTAGTACCCGTTTTATGATATGAATAAAGCCTTGTAAACAAGCCTTAGCTCTACTCTACTCCGTTTGATTGACTGTTTCCATTTTCATTACAGGGACCCATAGTATTTTCTCTCATTCGTGTCAAAGCTGTTATACTGTTATCCTCCGCGGTCCCGGGCTCGCATACAACCAATATACAAACAACAAGCGGGATTTTACCCCAACCGAACACGTGCAGATCAATTATTACTGCAAATCAGACACCTCAGCTTCGTCTCACATATCGCAGACCGGTAGCGAAAACTGTCAACATCCAAACAGCTTTGGACTATATAGGGAATGTCAAACATTGCAGTTAATCTCAGTTCGAACAACCATTAACCAAAGACTGGGTGTGGCGGTTCTGGTCGCAACCTCTAAACGGGAACGTCGATCAGAAATTGGGAAGCAAACCAGGAATATGAAAAAAGAGAATCACAAATTGGGAAACCAAACCTATAGGGAATTGTGAATGCAGGCGCGCTACTGGTAGTGACACCTAGCCATATCCTCCAAGGTAGTTAACCACTTCACAATGCTTCAGTATGGTCGAGGTGGGTGTCTCAGGTTCGGAATGAACCACTCGCCCTGAACGCCTCTTGAAACGCCCACAAATGACCGCCCCCTCCGTGAACATTGCGCACCGAGGAATCTTATGCTGAGACATTTGTTTTATTACATGCTTCAGCATGAGCGCAGTAGAAGGGGCATAACATTCAGCCACAAAAACTGACAACACTATTATGGATAGCCAGTCACCAGTCCCAGAGTTACAGTGGAAGAGAACCACATGAGGTCCCAACAAGTCACGGGTGGTAACGAGCTGGACGAAAGTGAGTATTACTGTCCATCACCAAAGTGACCAGTGGTGACGAAGCTTTGAATTTTCTACATCCGAGATAGTGATCAAACGCTCTAAACCACGCGAATAACGACATGCAACACGTAAAAGTAGATTTGAAAAACGATGGAGATCTTCGGCAACAGCTGCTTCAGTAGACGCTCGCAGATACGTCTCTACGAACGTCACTTTTGATGAGAAGTTGAACTCCTCCTAGGGGGTGGATTGCCGAAAAGCTTTGCCGTCTGATAAGAAGTGACGATCCACAGAATCCCGTGACAAGTGAGTTAATCAAGGAATCCAACGGATCACCGACTCATGCTCAGGAACGTCGTCTGGACCGTTGGGCAGAGCACTTCAAAGAACGGTTCAACTGGCCCACTTCTACTGTGAACTCTCCGAATATGACTGTAAGAGAAACGATCCAAATTGATATCACTCCTCCGACAGAAACAGAGGTTATCCCGCAGGTAGGTCATCTGAAAAGGTACAAACCTGGTGGACCGAAAGGATTGTTTCCGTCTTTCTGCAAGAATAAAGACGAAGCTTTGGTATCGGAGTCAACAAAACTCCGACGACTTTTTTTATTACACGCTTCCGAATGAATGCAATGGAAGGGGTATATACCCCATAGCCACAAAGCCTCACTCCACTGTTAGAGATTATTGGCAACCATACCTTGAAACTTGGAATGGAGAACTACATACGGTCTCAATAGGTCAGGTGTGGTAACGAGCCGGACGATAGTGGATTACTGTCTACCACCAATACGTGATAGCCAGTAGATTCCCGGGAAATGCTGCGAATCGGTGATTGTGTCGGCTTACAAGGAAGGTGACGATTCCTCTTGTGAAAATCAGACGAATTAGCTTGGAAAGTATCGCATCCAAACCGCTAAACCGGATTATTATTGTCCATCGATTATCCAACGCCAGTGAGAGATTTAGATTTAGAGGGAAATGTAAATTCGGTTACGGTTAAATCGATCACATCATCTCCAAGAGCCAACTTACGAAATACAGTCTGACTGTACAAACAAACATCGATCAGTCATTCTGATTCGATAGAAAGTGACAACATGATCTCAACTGTTCACGGTTCGCAGCCATATCCTTCAGTGAATCCAGCCAACTGGTTAATGGATCTTTTGGACCCTAACCAGGAAGACGTGAAGCACCCACTTTTCCTAGGTCCGCTGTAGATTTTCTCACTTCTTTCTTCCACGTCATCTGTTGACCTCCAAGTGGCTTCTTCCACTCCCTAGGAGGAACGAAGAATAGGACACGATACGGTAGACGTGTGTTTGACATACGTAACACATGCCCCAACCAACGAAGTCCATTAAGCTGGACAAGCTGTGACAAAACGTTCTCCAACTTAATACCCAATACTCGCTTTCTGGCCTCATAATTACTTTCTCGGCTATTGCATTCGATCTTAGCGATACTACGTAAACATCAGTGGTCGAAAACCTCAAGACGACGAATATCTTCAACATATACACTCCAAGTTTCGCAACCATACAACAAAACTGAACGCACTGCGGCACAGTAAACACGACCTTTCAACTTCAGTGAAATATATTGTCGCCGCTACAAGTACTTCAGTCCAGTGTACGCCGCTCGAGCCTTGGATATCCGTGTGTTCACCTCTACTACTGTGCTCCCACCCGTCGTCACGCTGCTGCCGAGGTAGGTGGAGCGGTCGACAACTTCCAGCACCTCCCCATCGAGTACCAAGCTCGGAATCGTTGACGTCGTCTTGTAACATCACTTTACACTGTGAAGGTGCAAAGCGCATGCCGAATGGAGCTACAGCTCTTGAGAGTCCATCTAGTGCACGTTGATCATGTTCCGTGCATTCGAAAAAACAGACAACATCGTCCACGTAATCCAGGCCACATAGCTTTTCACTATTTCCTAGTTCGACGCCTACATCCTGAAGATTTTGCAGCGCACTCTCCATTATTTCGTCCATGACGAAGTTGAAAAGGAATGGAGGCAAAGGGCATCCCTGTCGAACACCGCTGGTTGTTTCGAACCGACCGGATAGTTCACCGTAAACTATAACGCGGTCAGTAGTATGAGAATACAATGATCTCAGTAGGTTCAAGAACTTCTGGGGCATACATTTTCGATGAAGGGCACTGAAAAGCGCTGTTCGATCAACTGAATCGAAGGCGCCTTTCAGGTCTAAGAAAACCACTACTGCCGGTCGTCGACCATGGTTTTCAGTACATCCCATAACACACCATCTGATATCGGAATTCCAGGTGAAATGAAACTACATAATTCATCTAATTGGTTTATTGCTATTACTGTATGTTCCCTGCAAAATTCTATTGAAATCTAAGAATGATTTTTTATTCACTGCATGTTTTGCTTGAGGAACCTCACTAGTTTATTGAAACGTGAGACGATTCCAGCAATAAATATTTCCTTTATAAAAATCTCCAACTTTTAAAATATTCGCTAGTTTCGGTTTCACCCAAGTAAGCTTATCGCTAGCAGACTACCGCGCTCTTCCGAGAATGGTCCATTCTGTACATCATTATCCCTTTCGCATCAATTCTTTAGGCCACGTTAACTCACCCAGAGGGACTGGGAACATGTGGGCACTCTCAAACATTTGGTGTGTCTCGGTTCGCTGTCATTTTTTTATTACATGTTTGCGCATAAATTCAGCAGAAGGAGCACAGTCCATAACCTCAGAGGTTTACTGCACTATTAGCAATAGCCGGCATCCAGATCCTGAGAATTGGAGCGATATGAAACCACATAAGGTCCCAATGAGTCGGGCGTGGTAATGAGCCGGACGAGGGGATTACTTTCTACCACCAAAGTGATTGGTGATGGCCAGATTTGAACTTCTGATCTCCGAGGTGAACTCGACCAACACAGGCCACACTCATACACGTTGTTGTGAGTCGAAGGTGGCATTCTTTCTCCAGTTAGTGGTCCAACTAGTCAATGAATTTCACAATCAGTGCAGTTATTGTGCCATGATTTTGTGAGGCCAACTATACTGTGCAAATACGGAATCTGAAGTCGGCTCGTGTTTTCGGTTTGTTGTACTCTCTACACTGTGTTTTCCAAGCAATACTTGTGTGGCAGCTTTTGCATCTATCTCGCTTACTCGTCTTCCAAAACGCGTTAGCTGAAAAGCTAGATGTCGCCCCGCCTGATACATAGACTAGCTTAGGTCACTTATCAAAAGTGCTTTGCATTCCGATGGTCTAGTGAGTTGTAGCTTGTCTCATCGTGCTGTAAGGCCTTGAATTATTGCTGAATTCTTGCGCCTTCTCGTCGCACGCCAGTCAAACCCGAATGAGAGCGAGTATAATGAAATACGGCTCGTAACGGGTCGTGCACTTGACGCAATTCTTCTTTGGGACCGCGAAGTCTGGTGCTCGAAATGTGTATCACACATGCAGCGGACTGCCGCCACCGGAAATTCCCGTAACTTGTTTTATTTCATTCAGGTCATTGGTAGGAAGCCACTAGGTGTGAGCAAAACGATCTGTGAATCCAACAGCTTGCCAATTCATAATCAGCAGCAGCGTCTCGAGCGCTGAGCGGAGCACTTTCAGGCACAGCTTAGATGGCCATCGGTGTCAGCTTCTCCAATACCATTCTAGTACACGTCTCGTAGTCTGTTTTCACAGATTCACTTACTGATGCGGAGATTTGTAGGGAGATCCAATCCGTAGGACGTCATAAAGCACCGAGATGCGATGGCCTCTCTCCAGTTCTGTTCAAAGATGGTGGAGTATAGCTTGTTAGAGAATTTCTTGTTCTTAAGAGTATGGAATTCTGAGAAGGTCCCTCTTGTGTAGGGAATTGATTGTTGTCCCCATCTTCAAGAAGGGTTCGCGTATCAACTGTGCCAACTAAAGGGGTGTAAGGTTGATAGGACTGCACTATGGGACTGTTTGTTTAGGAATGGTGTACCCAATAAATGTGTATGTACGGAGTTGCACCGTCATACCTCAGGTGGGGTTATTGCTCAAGGCCAGTTTTCGTCACTCATCACTGACAAGGCTGCCCTATATCCTCGTTTCCTTTCAACTTTGCTTCAGGGGATGCTCTACAGAACGATTTGCCTGGCTTTCCAAACGATGGGGTTGAACTCTTCCCAGGGAACGGAGTTTCTGACCGAACACCTCGATATCGCCTTGCTGAGCGACAGTGGACAGGAAATTCAATACGTATTGGATCGCCTGGTGATTGAGGTATCCAGATACAGTATGTAGTTTGCGTCTTCAAAATACAAGGTACGCCTTCAAGACCGACGGGAGCCTATACCTGTCTTCACCCTTTATGTTGACCAGTTAGAGGTAATCAACAGCCTTAATTACCTCGGGAGCTTGATTACAGTTGGTGGCGATGTTGGAGAGAAGGTCACATCACAAATTGCGAGATCTACATCAGTTTTCGCGAACCTGCGAGACCTGTGGTGCGCCATGACATCCTGCTTCCTCTCAAGGGAATGGTGTACGATGCCACAGTTTGTAATTTCTTCTTCACGGTTACGAGACCTGGCACCTTTGCGTTGAAAATGCCCGGCGGATTTCTGTGTGCGAAAACCGATGTCTCCATAGCATTGCTCGTCTGGTGGGAACATCGGGTGAGCAATGACAACATTCATCGTCGTGTGTTCGGTGCTGACAATCGCCCTGTGACCGAGATAATCATTCTACATCGCGTTTGACGGCTCGGGTGTGCATTGCATATGCTCGTTGTGTGCTTTTCTTTGTGTTTCCTATACTCCTTTTCCTAAACATTTCTTTGTTTCCATTTTAACTGTATACAAAGTTTACAAGCTGATTTAAGTATATTCAAGTCCGACCCCCCTTTTCAATGAGCCTTGTTTTGGAAGTTTATCTGTCCTCAGAACAGAATTAATCAGCTCGGAACGGAGCAAATCCTGCTGCCGGATTGTTCTGATGTAGACCTCCATTCGCCTGACACTGCAGACTACTGGGTTCACTGGAAAACAACATTCGACAACTACCTGCTTGCAGTGGAAATGCTCCAGGTCAACAAACTTGCAGCGCGAACTAAATATATCGCCCCATCTATCCACAAGTACATTGCTGATCGTCGGGATCAAAAATCTATCACTACTGTGGAACAGAAATTAAAATACTGCGTGCGGAAAAACTTGCAACAACAAAAATCTTTCCAACTTTTCTGTCTCCTACCTTTTTTACATTGTTTTCCTACTATACCATGGTCACTTTGGCACGTTGTCTGTACCAGATCCGTGTTAACATTATATATATATATATATATATATATATATATATATATATATATATATATATATATAATGGAGTCGCATGTTTCCAGAGAATAGACCGCATCCAGCACTTTTGCTTACGGTGTTCATTTGATCATTTGTGGAGCGAATGAGCAGGAGCATGACCTAAACCTACCGAAATTCTTAGCTGTAGCCAAAAACCATAACATCACCTCCAGCAACGACGAAAGCACCATTTGGACTCGTTGTCCAACTCTTCTTGGTTTTCAAGTGTCTAGAAGGGTCATCAAACCTGATCCCGAAAGACTGAAGCCCTTACAAAACCAACTACTACCAACTAACTGCAAACCACAGGAATGTTTGCCTACTCTTCACAATGGATCTCACATTTCACCGATAAAATCAATCCACTCGTTCGAAACTGCACATTCCCTCTCCCAAAAAAAAAACGTAATAATATCATCTCGGCAACTGGAAAAGGATATAAAGTCCGCAGTTCACATGACTGTTGAGCAAGAAGCTCCTCTGGTGGTAGAAACGGACGCATCCGATACTGCAGTCGCTGTCTCTTTCAATCAGAATGGTCAATCTGCTGTTATTCTCTCGCACTTTGTCCCCTGCAGAGCGGTCGAAAAAGAAGCCTATGTTATTTTAGAAGCCTTAAAGAAGTGACAACACTTTTTGATAGGTAATCACTTCAGGGTAGTAACTGATCAGAGGTCTGTTATGCTTACGTTTCGTAATGGACCAAAAGGTGATATTTAAAATGAAAAAACGCAGCGTTGACTTCCAGAGCTCCCTGGTTACCGTTTTGGTATCGTTTATCGCCTTGGACCAGAAAACTGCGTCGCAGACACGCTGTCTCGGGCATTCTGCGGGTCCGTTACTCACCTAGACTAAAAAACTCCTCACGACTCTTTGTCACCTCGAAGTTATGCGTATGGTTTATCTCGTCCGGTCTCGCAACCTATCATGTACCATTGTTGACATTAAGAACATGACCGCTTGCTATCAGACATGCGCAAAACTAAAACCCCGATTTTACCATCCACCACATACTCCTTTAATCAAAGCCACCCAAACATCTGAGCGCCTTAGCATCGACTTAAAGGACCCCTGCCATCAAACACCATAAATCGATTTCTTCTTACCACAGCCGATGAATATTCGAGGTTCCGTTTTGCACACCCATGCCTTGATGTATCTAGCTAAAGTCATAGTGTTTATTGGACCCTTTTCCATCTTCGGGACGCCCTGTTGCATCCGTTCAGGCCGAGGATCTTCATTCATGGATGCTAAATTACACACCAAAGGAATTGCAACTAGTAGCATTACAGCTTATAACACACAATGCAAGTGGAACGCCTCAACGGTACACTGTGGAAGACCATGCTGCTTTCCCTGAAACCACGCAAGCTGCATATCGGTTAGTGGAAACTTGTCTTATCGGACGCGCTTCGCTCCATCCGTTTTCTCCTCTGTGCTGGCACAAACGCCACTCCTCAAAAATGGGTCTTCTAGTATAAACATAAAACGACTGCAGCACGTAGCTAACCGCCTGGTTGCTTAAATCGAATCGAATTTTCCCCCGGAAATTTAACCGTACATCGAAATTCGACCCATTGACTGAAGCAGAATTCATTGATTCTAACCCAAATTAAGCATACCTCTATTCCAGAATATTACGGAATATCAATCAATACCCTCCTCCGCGCCTATAGGGCCTGAGGACGAACGTCTTCTCTTTATCGAGGAAGAAGGTCACTGTCCTAATAGATCACAAACGGAATCGGTAAACCCCGTGGAGGCTCCAACAGCGAGCACGCCCCTATTGTTTGAGAAATAGAGGCCCAAATTACAAGCTTGTTTCCACTCTCCGGCCAACGTTCCATGTTGTACTCTTTGTTTGCTGCTCGTTTGCAATTTTCTGCAAAACATTTTGGCGGTGGTAAATGTGATATGCTTTTCTGCCTGTTATCTACACTCCTTTTCATAATCATTTCTCCCTTTATTGTGTCAAAACCGAGATCGATTTGGAGTGTATTGAAAAGTCGATGCGCCATGTGAAATGTCATGGTAAAATTTTATTGCTTAAGAACACAGCGCAGTCGAAATCGTTGGTAGATTGTCGACGTTTCGGTCACCACGGGTAACCTTCTTCAGGACTGGTTTTACAACCGGATGAAACTGGAATGATAGCTTAGAGCAATTGAATGTTAGTCCCAGCAGATTGCTCTAAGCTATCATTCTAGTTTCACCCGGTTGTAAAACCGGTCCTGAAGAAGGTTACCCGTGGTGACCGAAACGTCGACAATCTGCCAACGATTTCGACTACGCTGTGTTCTTAAGCAATAAAATTTTACCATTTATCCCTTTACATTTTAGCTGCACACATTTTCAAGCTGATTAACGCCTGTTCAAGTAGAACTCCTCTTTATAACCAATCTCGTTTTGGAAGTCTATTTGTGCTCAGTACAGCATGACCATCGTCTATCTTCTCGTGCTCTTTTTGTATGTGGTAAGCAAAACTGGAAGGAGCGTCGCGGCGGCCAGGCTATGGCTTGGCGTACAGACATGGAGTTAGCCTCGGTTTTTACTTCGGTCGGTGCTTCTTGCCTTTCCGGTTGGGGCCCAAGAGATGATAGTTGCCGTTGGTTAGAGACACCGAGAGATATGACGTATAAACAAATCCAGTGGCGCGAATGCTGTATGGCCTGTCGGTTGACCTCCCGTTCCCAATAAACAATCGGGAAGCAGTTTTTTTTTCTAAGTACAAAACCTGTACGGTGAGAACATTACAAAAACTTAGCTTTTACTTGATCTAGTCTTTACGTTGACCCCAATTCTTCCCCACTTTATAACCCCTTTCCGGTATTATTGCGTTGGCACTATGCTTGTTCTCAAGCCGCTGTTTATATATATATATATATATATATATATATATATATATATATATATATATATATATATATATGGTAAAGTTTTGTTTCTCATCATACTCATTTGCTAGACTGCTATCTCAAAAACCATTATGGTAGGTCACATAGGCTGTCACTGTCCATCAACTCGTTTTGCGATACTGAACTTCGTCCAGCCTTTGGCCGCGGTAGAAGACCATTCCACTTGCCATAGCACCGCTTAACTGGAGGATACAGAACGCAACTTAGCACCCTGCCGCGACTCAACGAAAATGCATAATAAAATGAAACCAAATATCACATCCACTGGCACAGAATCAATGAAATGAATTACCTCGCAGTTTGGTTGACAGTCATGGTTAACATAGGCTGCCGGACCAAGCCATAGTTGTGAGCAGTTTTTGCGTGAGGAGTACATGACAGAAAAATCGTTTTTTCTATGCTGTAAAAATGCGACTTCTTCGGCAAGGTTCAGTTCCGCGATACAACCAACAAGAGTAGTGATGCGCGAACCTTTCGACCTGGCAATTGAATGAGCTTAGAGCTGATAAACATACCAATCTTTGGAAGCAAAGATCGCTGCCCCAACGTGGTTTTCTGATGCATACCGCATACAGGGACGTATTTCGACACCTGACCGATCATCAAACAGTAACAGATACCGAAAGACCTAAGAAAGCAATCGATTGAAGTATACCCAACATACATGTTCTTTAAAACGAAGATCTGATCTCCAGGAACGTCTCACGATGTTGGAATCAGCGGTCAGTTGATCAAACGCGGTTTCATAACACTTATGTTTCTGGAATGCGACTATGGTCTCGCGAAACTTTGTTTTTATGCGCTCGGTGATGCGCAACTTCATTCTGCAGAAACTACTCAAACAAAATGGTCATTACTTACTCTGTCATTTTATGAGTGACGAAGCCTAACATTACATCGACAGTGAGCGCTGAAGCTAAATCGTCCGCCTCAGCCAATTCCCTCCATGTCATTCGATGATACCCGGTGATAATGGGAATCGAACTTTTCTTTTTGGTAGTATTCATACCAAGAAGCGAAAATGAAAAACGTCGAAAAATCACTGGATGGAACTGTTGCAGGCCTAGATCACACGATTCTCAACCCATGGTGCAAGCGTTACACAACTGACTGAAGGAAGATTGTACATGACTGACGCTGAAATAGTAAGTGGCGAACCAGAGCGGAACGTTAGAATTCGGCTTCGAAAAATGTGGACAGCCTTACCGCAACCGTTTGCAGGCTAATGACTGACCAGCAGCCAAACCGACCATAGCATTATCTACCAAGCTTTCCCATTTTTAAATTCAGCAATAAAACAATGAGACTGGTAGTTCTGAGACAAATTAAAACAGGTCTTTTAATAAAGGAAACGAGCAAGCTCAAATCAAGCGCAATGATTCCGGTAATAATAATAGAGTGAAAAATTATGGCAGCAACAGAATATGGGCGGATATCAACTGAAAAATATATGTAAACAGAAGTGCGTGCAACACCACGTTCTTCGTGGTATTTATCATGTCATTAGGTGCTTACAGTCAATGATTAGACAGGCCAAACTGGCACAAACAAACTAAGCGTATACATTATTTGTAAACTGGTGCACCTAAAACCGATTCGTTCTACCATTTTTAGTCAAGCATTGTTGTTATTACAGTGCCCTTCTCCTTGAATGCACTCCAGAAAAGCGGTCACCCGCACCGCGTGAACACGCTGGCCCGGTCTCGACTGATTTTTCCGTTGAACCCCCCAAGAGCGAACATAACCATGCTCATACACCGATAGAAAACGCGACTTGATGCTGCTCCAAAGAAAGATCGTAAGCATTTCTGTTGTGACAGATCTCAAATGTTGCGCTTGGGTTTATGTGAACACCATTGACCCCTCAAGTAGTTCACGGAAGATCACCGGAACCATCCAAAAAGCAATGTCAGCAAACATTCAAGAGTCCCGCGTATACTGTGTTGCTGTACGCACTTAGCTGTTTGTGACAGCCATTGAAAACTCGCTTAATTACTTACTTTCCTTTACTGCACCACGGCTGGCTCCTTGGAGGATAAGCCAGATTCATGATGACATGACCATGGAGTTTTATGGGTGTTCGGTACAAGAGACATCCATAGCGTTATTCTGCTTTTTCAGAGCGTGCAGCTCTAGCTTTTGCACAAACAAGTGCGGGCTGCAATGCAGAAGTGTGCTGATGCATGATTGCTGGTGACTCCTTAGAAGCTCATTCGTCACTCGGTTGAATTAAATCCAGCCCAGGGGTCCGTGCAGCTGTTTGTTAGACAGAATTCCTTCACCGCCGTTGGATTATACAGTGTATATAGTCCGTCTATCCTGGGTAACTGTCTTCGCATGTGAACACCGTTCCATCGAGGTTTCTGGACTTCGGCTTTTGCGAATTTACCTATAGCGTTTGGCCCTACGGATTGAAAGCCTGCTGAGTTTAATTGACATAATCACTGCACCTTTCACGCCACGGCAGCAGGACTCGCGAACGCCCACTAATCGTGGTGTGACAGTCAACAAGAAACACAGCCCTGATCCTTGGTGATAAAGCAAAGGTCACTAATTTGCACAGAAATGGAGCCTATGTGAAGAGCATGACAGTAAAATTTAGGTGTAGTGAGAACGCAAGTCCACATGACTGTGAGAAACGAGGTCAGCATCAAAACTGGTTGGGACCAAGGAACTTCAAGCTAGCGAAAAAATTTGTGTTCACGTCTCGGTTGCTTCAGTGATACTAACAGCGTTGTGTACGAATAATATCTCACCGCTCGTCGTGGGCATCCGCCGGCAATGAGAGATTTACTACGGAAAGCAATATAAGAGGCTCGTAAAAGGGAGCATAGTGATGTTTGCACGAGCAATGGCTGATCGTATAAGTTTCAACAATGCCATATTAGTAACTTACAACTGTTGAACGGTGAGGCCTTGGAAGTTACAAGTGAGGAGCTATCAAATAGGTTGGAACGCATTCCTAAGTTGTGAAAAGATTGGCTCGAAGAACAAACTTGACTGCCATGAGATTGGTCTTTGTTTTAAAGCTGCACCAACGAGCAGCTTAGTTGTGGAAGGTGATTTATACAGCGGCATTTGAAAATGCAAGGAAAGAGGCAACAAAGCAGAAAACAGTTACCAACGGACTCCCTTCTGAAATACTGAATTCTTATTAAGTTTTTTTTCGCGTCTTATTTCAGACGCGATAGTACCAGTAATCTCACCTGAACCTTACGGAAGTTTTTTGGGTGCTGACAACTTTGATTCTTATTTTATGATATTCTCTGAACGTCCCTCCCAAAAGCGAACAAATACGGTCGATCCCGACGATGTTCGCTCTAGGAGTGAGCACTGTATGGTTATTATTACGTAACCTGGAGTTAGGCAATGGTTCCAACACGACAAATACCGAAACGGGTAACGGGGGCGTAGTAAATAAAGTTCTTTCGGGAAATCGAATGGTACAGCAGCCCGCAATACCTCAAGTAACCGATAAGGATACAACTGGTTGTCTTCTCACCAAACACTGAAGTTTCTCCGAGGGCATTGGTAATACCCTTTCTGTTGTATTTGCCTCTTTATTTATCGTGCGGTAGCAGCATAACTTTTTAGGTGCGGGAAGCGTCCGCTAAGACTACCGAAGACGGAAAGTTTACTGGTCGTGGATATTCGAACGAGGAATTCGTTTTAATTTATGACTTTGCCCACTGACTGCCGCCGGTTATATCAGATCAGTGGAGCAGTTCTGTATGGTCCTAGCCGACTTTACGCTGTTCATAAATACATTACGAACCCAGACACCTTAGTTAATGCACGCACAAATAGACAGCTTGCATGGCTTGTCTTGCCTTGAACAGAACACCATAATCGGCCTTATCTGGTACACTAACTTGTTTTGCATGTCCGACTGCCAAAACGAATCATTATTGGAAGTCACACGATTTCACCATGAACACGCTCACTTGAATATTCGGTTACTTTTCACTGGTCGTGGACCCTTCGACGAATTTCGTGCCTTCGTTGAGTAATAAACGAAGGACAATAAAGATTACAGATTTAACCGCCGTGCGGGTCTTGAAGACTTAATGCAAACCCACCCATGCTACCTGCTACTAACTCGCCGAGTTAAATGTGGATGTGGGGTCAACTTAAACCAATGACGCCTTTAAATAGCAAAAACTATATATATATATATATATATATATATATATATATATATATATATATATATGATACATTGGGTCCCCTTGATCCAGTTCATCAAAACAGATAGAAGACATAAATTGCGAGATGCTAGCATTTCTTTTAATCTTCTCAGTCGCGTACGTAAAACATGCGATTTCGTGTTCAAATGGAGCACAGAGCAAAACAATGGAGTAGATAGTGTCAAGCGAAACTCGGAAACCATTCGGTAAACCTGATTGGTTACCGCCACGGCAGGCACACATTGTGGGTCAACAGTTTCTGTGCACACAGTGGGGGCCTAAGTCTACTTATCAACACTGCCTCACAGAAAGCTAGGAGCTTTGGGTTCCGATTCCATGCAATCACTCGTAACGCTTGACCCGGATCAATCCGATGACGAGAGGTCACAAGGTGTTTCGCGATCGATGAAGCCGGGTTTCTAGTCGTCGTCTGTTGTCCGGGTGGAGGATGACTCATCCACTGCACTAACCACTTCGGTACATGCTCCCCCATTGTTTGACTGAGGCAACGATCCGTTCTGCCTATGTAGGTGTCACCGCAGCTGCAGGTGAACTGATAAATGATGTGAGAGGCATTCAGGTTCGCGACTCGGTTTGAATGTGCTTGGAGGTTTAGTCGTTTGGTGGTTTGCGAAATCTGCAATTCAACCGCCAAGTAGGTGCGCTTTAGTGCACACTTTAGATTTTGGCTAATCCGATTGAACAGATGATCCCCTTTAAACGGCAACACTAGTGTAACTCGTTTCTTCTCGACCGTGTCGACTTGTACGGTCTTAGGCCTTTCTCTTTTGTAGATTTCAATGAACTTTTCCGGGTATCCATTGGCACAAAGAGTTTGGGATAAGAACTCTTCTTCCTTTTTCAGTTGGTCTACACTGCAGACTTTTTCAGAAGACTATCCATCGTAAAGCAACATGGAGTGGACAATATATTCAGTTCTCCAGTTTCTCTCCAGTTGCCTACAAAAGGGGCTTGGTCAAGACCCTGTTCCACAGAGCGCGAAAAATCTGCAGTGTAGACCAACTGAAAAAGGAAGAAGAGTTCTTATCCCAAACTCTTTGTGCCAATGGATACCCGGAAAAGTTCATTGAAATCTACAAAAGAGAAAGGCCTAAGACCGTACAAGTCGACACGGTCGAGAAGAAACGAGTTACACTAGTGTTGCCGTTTAAAGGGGATCATCTGTTCAATCGGATTAGCCAAAATCTAAAGTGTGCACTAAAGCGCACCTACTTGGCGGTTGAATTGCAGATTTCGCAAACCACCAAACGACTAAACCTCCAAGCACATTCAAACCGAGTCGCGAACCTGAATGCCTCTCACATCATTTATCAGTTCACCTGCAGCTGCGGTGACACCTACATAGGCAGAACGGATCGTTGCCTCAGTCAAACAATGGGGGAGCATGTACCGAAGTGGTTAGTGCAGTGGATGAGTCATCCTCCACCCGGACAACAGACGACGACTAGAAACCCGGCTTCATCGATCGCGAAACACCTTGTGACCTCTCGTCATCGGATTGATCCGGGTCAAGCGTTACGAGTGATTGCATGGAATCGGAACCCAAAGCTCCTAGCTTTCTGTGAGGCAGTGTTGATAAGTAGACTTAGGCCCCCACTGTGTGCACAGAAACTGTTGACCCACAATGTGTGCCTGCCGTGGCGGTAACCAATCAGGTTTACCGAATGGTTTCCGAGTTTCGCTTGACACTATCTACTCCATTGTTTTGCTCTGTGCTCCATTTGAACACGAAATCGCATGTTTTACGTACGCGACTGAGAAGATTAAAAGAAATGCTAGCATCTCGCAATTTATGTCTTCTATCTGTTTTGATGAACAATATATATATATATATATATATATATATATATATATATATACTACACTGGCCTGAAATCAAGCATGGTATCAACGCAACGACACCAATTACAAAACAGGAGAGGGGGAGGAGAGCACAGTAAAAGAGATAGTACAGAAAAGTGAACGGGTGTGATTTTTTCTTTTTCCGCCGTACACTTGTGATGTTTCTTTTCATTTTGTTCGTCGGAAGGACGAAGCCAATGCTGATGCTAGCTTCCTCATACCTCTGCGCCAAGTCATGGCCTGACCTCCGGGTCACCTCTTCCAACCCTACCCAGCACGTGCGAATAAATCACGGAAAAGTAGGCGATGGACAGGCATTCGTAAAACATGGCCGAGTCACCGAAGCCGCTGTGGAGCGATCATTTCGTTAGGGGGCAACTATCTGTGCCTAGCACGACGGCGCATCTCATCGTTACTCACTCGATGTTCCCACCAGACGTGGGCACTGTTACGGAGACATCGGCTGTCAAACACAGAAAGACGCCAAGGATACTCAGCGCGAAGTGGCTAGGTCTCACAAACGTAGAGTAAAACATTACAAACCGCGGCGACTTACATCCATCCCTTGAGAGGGAGCAGGGAGTCACGTCGACGCCCCAGGTGTCACAGGTTTGTGAAAGCTGCTTTAGTTCTCGCTGTTCGTGAATCGAACTCCTCCCTAACACCACCCTCAGCTGTTACCATGATCCAAAGGTATTTAAAATTGTCGACTAACTCAAGCTGACCATCATAAAAAATGAGTGCAGGCACAGGCTCCTGGCAACCTTGCAAAAGTGCACTTGGAAGGCGCAAAGTGCATGCCACGTCCGGGTACATCAATCGCCAAACGGTTCAGAGGATTTTGAGGTGATCCGAATGTGAAAAGTCTTTGGCCCCGGCGGGATTCGAACCCACGCATGGTCACCACCCTCTATTATCCCTCAGCAGGGTAACGTCAGCAGAATATTAAAAATCGAAAACTGCCACCTGGGAGGAGTTCAACTCCACCGCATGAAAGATCAGACAAGGCGTTCCATAGGGCATACTGCATGGCAAAGTTGAAGAAAAATGGACATATAGGGCAACCTTGTCGTACTTCACTGGAGGCGACAAAAGGGGGCAAAAGCTGGCCGTGACCTTAGCCCGACCTGAGGTGTGACGATACAATTCCTTGAGGACACACACTTCCCAGGTACTCCATTTCTCAACAAACAATTTCTTAATGCAGTCCTACCGATAGAGTCGAGGGCCGCACGAATATCCGGGAACACGATGGTTGTTGGTCTTTGAAAAGTGTGGCGATGCGCTGGCACTTGTCACAGGATGAGGATTTGATCAATACATCCACGACGAACGCTGGTTTAAACGCACTCTGAACGGAACACTAGGGAGCATTGACAGTGTTTTTCCACTATTTTGGCGTATTATATATTAGGGAATAATGTAACCTTAACTGTATGTGCATAGCATATAAATGCGCCTTAATTTTTATTATTCGGGTCATAAGACATTCACACTGACGCTATAACCACACTGGGACTGTCTGTACCACAGATAGAAATCCGCTGCTGCGTAGCTGGTTACCACACTTGGTTTACTGCGACATCATTGAGTTCACCCAAATGCGCTAATACGTTGGTCCAACACTTTAGCCATATTGATACATCTAAGTGCCCATATGCACTTGAACTAGGTTCAGTCAACTCCGGACTACATGCTCTATGGGACGTTGCCTCCGAACGTGATCTTGGTGGTGTCTGCCTCGCTCAAAACCAGAGATCACTGAGACAGGGCTTGTGCCCCCGCCTGGAGCATCTTCGGCCCAATTGAACGCACATTTAGAAAACAACCACACGATATATTTCGTACGTTTTATACTGCCCATGCGCGCCCTCGGTTGGACTGTGGTGGTGCGGCTGCAAACCCATGTAGTGTTGCTGAACCAGCCAAGCTGGAAAGAGTACAGAGCCGGTACTCGTTAATTTGCAGAACAACGTCAGACGGATTACGCAGGTCACGCAGAAACGACCGATCTTTTTCCACAACCAAATCGGAAGATAGGAGGTCGTGTCTACATTCTCCACATCATTAGTGATGTTCTACAGACTGAGCTACAGGCTCTCTTCCCGATTCGGAGGCCAAGTCGTGTTCGCGGGCATCCAATGACATTATTCTAGATGCATTTAACTGGTTTACGCTAATTTAGCGCCTAGCTCGGAGAGATACATCTGTGGAATTCGCTGCTTACCGATGTGGTGGAAGAGGTACTTGAAAACAATGAAGAGGAAATCAGACAGTTAGTTGGTGGCGTAGTGGCATTCCACTCAACCTTTAGTCGACGCCAACGAGTGGGTTGTAGCTAGGCCAATGTGGGTGGACTTCCCCTGCCTCTACTAAGTAGAACGAATGGGGAAAAAACGGGGTCAATGGTGACAGTTCTTCGGGCTAGAGCAGTAGACCTTTGAGGCCATGCTAAATGGCCTTCCACTGCACTCATGTGCAAAAAGTGGAATGAAAACCAGTGGGCGAGGGGAAATTTGAGTTTCAAATGACAACATGGATCTTACCCTCGACTCTGCACATAACCGGTATATGAACAAATTTACACTCTGCGATTTGTTATCTGTTCTTAACTAAAACATACGCTGGTTGGAGCACAATGAGGAAAACACAACCCACAAACCTAGGGGCCTGAACCTACCGCTGATCTGACTGAGAACTTGCCTCACAGTGTGATGTACGCGTGACAGTATGCCTTAAAATCGAGACAGAGCAGCGATTATATTCGGCGGGTTGAGGGCTGTAAAAAAAAACAGTTTAGGACATCAGTCATATGGAAATTCACTGGCCGAGCAAGCACTTCGTGACGAATTAAAATTCGGGATGTCTAACTCACACTAATGTGCTGAATAATAATATCCTAGACCGAGATACATAAGAGTAAGTCGCTTCCATTCGTATGAAAGCTTTGTGCGCCAATGTATATTCCAAGAACAGACATCGTAAGAAAAAAAACACTGATGAAAAGAAGAAGATCGACGCGATGATTCCCGACGGCTAATGATGGTGATAACACAGACCAGCTGTTTGAATGTCAACCAGCGCAGACAACCGCCCGAACGACCTTGAATTGCTATTTACCGCCGGTTAACGACTAACTAAAATTCAGCTCAGGTCAGGTCAGGTTCAAGTTTGGGTTGATTTCAAGACTGCATGGCAGATAGCCAAGACTTCTAGATTCTTGCACAGGTGGGCTCCATGAATCCCCGTACTGCGACAATAAAAAGGCCCGGGGGTCCGGGATTTGGACCCCTTGAGAAGTCTTGAAGTCTTGAAGTACTACACGGGTTCGAGGCTTTGAGCCCAATTGTCCCGGTTCTTTAGGAAATCTTTGATCTTCTGTCTGATTCGCCGAGCTGAAACAAGAGTAAAAAGAAGCGGGGGGGGGCGGGGGTGGCAGCCAAAACAAGATACATATAACCTCATTCAGTGTCAAACTGTGGACAGTGCCTTAAGCTGAGTGGGGGTGCGGCATTCATGAACATATATGCGATAAAAGACAACTATTTTGTTTGTTTTTTGACAAAGAGAATTATTGGGAGAGACCCAGGTAGAGGTCTAGCTTTTTCTTGAAGATAGTTTTGTCCTGCGAGAGAACAATATCTTCCGGAAGTGCATTCCACATGGTAATAACCCTATAGCTAAAAAAGTTAATCCTTAGTGAAGTGCGTGGCCTCGGTTTGAAAACTTTTCTGCTGTGACCACGGAGAGAGGAGGCTGGACAGACGGAGAAGAAGTAATCGCTTTGACCTGTTTCAAAAAGGTGAAACATCAAAAACAGATCACCTCTTACGCGTCTTACGTCAAGGGGATAGAGGTTGAGGAGTGAGAGGCGGACGGGATAAGGTAGATGGGATAGACCACTTACTGCCTTGGTGGAGGCCCGCTGAACCCTTTCTAGGATCTCACGGTCTCGGACAAGACCAGAGTGCACTATCTGACTACCGTACTCCAGCAGAACCGCGCAGGTTCAATACCGAGAGTGTACAGGGCCCAGACGGGCTTCGGACCGGGGACCACTCACACTCGAAGCGAGTATCGCACTGTCAGGCCATGCCGGATCACAGGAAGTGTGGCTCCGCCCACTACAACCAAGATTCCTGAGCGCGAGAGCATCAGTATCTCCTGCTAATGCTGAAGTATTTTCATGGTACCTTGGGGTTGATGGATTCGGTTTCGGGTGTAAAATGGAGTTCCCTTCTGGGAATAGTGAGGAGTCAAGTCAAATCAACTCAGAGCACAGGACCGGAGGCCGACGCCAATGGTAGTCTAGTGTCATCCACCTGTGATCCCTAGCCTCTCACCGGGCCTCCACTTCTCGGAATCCTTGCCTGTCTGTGGATGAAAATTCAAGTAACCTGACATCTATCGGGTCGCCTCCTGACAGGGCGGCAAGAGCAACCTGTTGGCAGGGTAAAACCACTGCAACCAGTAGGTTCACTCTTCATGCGAAAGTTAGCCTTCCGAATCTCAGCTCTCTTGCAACGAGTGAGGAGTAGAGGATCCAAGAAGCATCAAGTAGATGTGGAAGAAAGATCGATGGGAAAGATGTAATGACAATAATAATGATAACAATAATAATAATAATAACAGCAATGATAATGTTAATACTTGTAATGTCCATGTTACCTGAAAAATTCCCCTTGTTTAAATTCCTATACTGTATGACCAATTTTAGACCGCCTTCTCTAACCTAATTGATGCTGACACTGTTTCGTGGTCGACAGTTAATCTACGCTTGGTGTATCTGCTTTTTATTTTGATGGTTGTGCTTTCTTACTGAGATTACTTTGTGGACAGTTGGTAATGTAGTGAGTCTCACTGATTCAACACAGTTTCGTTCTATTACTACTCGGTTTCACTTCCTCGCTCATGTCGACTGACATTGGCTGCCGCGCCCAGGAAAATGTTCTTTGGGCCTGATTAGGCGTGCAGCACTTTTTCTTCACGACAGGTACTTATTATTTACTCTTTTTGGTCAACTGACCCCGTTTTTTGCAGAATTTTTCCTATTTCCGACTACCTTTTTGGCTGGATAATGACTGAGACTCACTGCCAAAGGTATGATCGTACCTGTACTTATATCTCTACTCGCTAATAGTACCGTAGAATCTGCACAGCAATCGCTTTCTTGATTTGGGTCCCGTATTGATTTGGGCTGCGCTTTACTTTGAGGCTCCGAAGTGCTATCCAGAACGAGTAAGGCTCATTAGTCGATGAACCGAGAATTGAATCCTCGGTCAGGCTTCACCTGGACCAGAACTTGAGCGTTTTGGTCGTTACAATACGAATACTAATAATAATACTAATAGAAGGAAGCAAAAAGAGCTGGGACGGAAGTTCTTCTGGTGCTATCCGCTGTCCCACTGGCACTCTGGAAATACTTGAGCACACTCGTAGTCCAACTTCTTTTTAAAATCGGTGAGAGTATCTGCTGCCATTAAGTATGCAGGGGGTTTATTCCAGCCTTTTATAACCCTGCATGAGAAGAAAAGAGCTCCCATATTTGTGTCGCCTCCAGTTCATGCCCTTGGAGGATGGAGCTTCTGTCAGGGAGAATAATGGCTTGTCCGCTCTAGATGAGCCTTTGATTCCTTCAAGGTTTCTGTCAGGTCACCCCTTGCACTTCTGCTCTTGGGCGAGAACAAATCTAGCGGTGTAACCTGTTTTCTCACTGTAGTCCCCTTGGACCGGCGATCTTTCTTATGAACCTCCTTTGGACCCTCACCAGTTTGTGAGTGTTCCCAACTAACCGGGCATCTTATACCTGGACTACGTACTCCAGGTGTAGTTGCACTGGAGCAGTGTAAAGTGGTAGCATGGCTCTGGGGTCATTTGAAGTCACTGTTCATATCAGCCGACGCATGACTCTATTCGCCTTATTGGCCGCTGCCAAACACTGCCCCTGCTCGTTACTACTGTCCCCAAGTCCCGTATCTGTCTTCTGAGCCATTCACTCCGAGTTGTCCGGGTTCAGGCAGCGGGTCCCTCTGGACCGGTCTGCCTTCTCCCGTGCACGTGCCTCTGAGTTCAAAGGTAGGCCCCAGGCTACTGCCCAATTATGAATAACATCTAGGTCTCGCTGAATCCGAGTGGATTCGGGGGTTCCGACAATTTTCACGTCGTCCGCGAACATAAAGCGCGGAGATCGAAGGACACTAGGTAGGCTGTTCACGTAAACTAGGAATAACACTAAGCTCAACACCGATCCCTGCGATATACGACTGGCCGCCGTCGACGTTGTGGACTTAGTATCATCAACTCTGACGTGTAACCTTCGGTCACACAGGTATGCTTGAAGCTATCCCGTTACCCCTGTAGCCACACTCATCCCATCTAGTTTGTGCGGCAGTATTCTGTGGTTCACACTATCGGAAGCTTTTCGAAAGTCGTGATAATACACTTCAACTATCTCACCTCAGTCTTTTCTCCTAGTTGTTTCATAAAGGAAGCTCAGAGGATTGCTGAGGCAGGATGTCCCCTTAGTGAGTCAGTGCTGTTCTGCAGCAACTAGGCTATTCATTTCCAGGAGCATCTTCAGCCCAACTAGACTGGCTGTCCATTACGTTTGGTACTATTGATGGTAGACTGACAGACCGATACTTTCCCACCTCATCCCCTCCACCGCTTTTGTGGATACGCATGATTTTCACCGTTTTCCACTCAGCTCGCGATCATGCCCCCCTGAGAGATTTGTTCAAATAACTCCTTCACTTCGACTGATTAACTACTCTAGATTAAATCCGGGCCTAGTTGTTGAACCCTACGGCTCTCAGTTATCCGAAGTTCACCGTCTTTCTTTTTAGTCTCACGTGCAATAGACCCATCTTTGCCTTAGCCCGTCTACTAGTCGACTAATATTGAGGTCTGTCTGCCCCGCCGTCCTCTATATTACTCTTTTTCGCCTTTCTAGTTTTTGTAAGTATCCTCATCTATTTACCGGTCCATGCATATCTCCCTCCTTCAAAGGCTCACCTTCTGTTCTGTTTCCCACTGTACAGCAACGGAATGGGCATTAGCTCGACTCTCCTTGATATCGTTTTGCTTGCATTGCCTTTTTTACACATCAGGTCCTACCACACATACTTTCATCACTACCTCCGCGATTTAAACTGGAAATTCTAGTCTCATTTCTCGCACTTGGCGTGGCTCACTAACTGAACTCGACATCCGGTTATGACTTCACCAATTCTGCCTCCATCCTATCCCCCGGCTAAGTTTCTTCCGTAACTTCACACTGAACTTAGTCTTTTCTTCTACTGAAAGACCACTCTAGGTGAAATATTAACCTCCTCATTGAGGTTTTAGCTCCTACTTCTGTGTTTCATTTTGAGTCTTACGTTCTATGGCCTCAATTATCCTTAGGGATCCTCTGCGTTGATGAGCTCATGATTCACTTTTGTTCTTCTTTCCGCTAACCGTTGATCCTCTGTTGAGCCACACCCAGACTGCGTTCCTTTATCTCCCTTCCCTCTCCAGTGATCCTCAATGCCAGTCAACCACCTCGGGCACTATACTGATCACATGTCCTTATCGTGATGTCTCAGCCCTCTGTACAACCACCAGTGAACACCCGAACCAATCCCAAAGGTGAGGGGCGCGGTCAGATCCCCCTATTTGGCCGGCACGCATCGGGCGTGCAGGCCGTCTGCAATGATGTGAGAGCGCAAATAGGCTGGTGGATCACACCTCCTGTGTTCACTTTAAGGAGTGCTTTTAAGGTTGGGTGTTCAGCGCACGGTCAGCCTCACCCAATAGCACCGGTTGCGGATTGCACGCTCCAACTCTCTTTCCCTATCGCACCCTTCAGTGTCGGTTGCGAATCGCATGCTCCTACCATTCTTCCGCCACGATTAGCTCATCTATCATTCTTGTCAGCAATCTATCACTTACCCTCCGTGTTGTTCTACCTCCGTGCTTTTCTTCTCTATCTTCGTCCTGTGTCATCTGTGGCGGAACGATTCGGCTGGCCATCTCTTACCTGGTCTTCCTCGGTCAATACTGTCAGCTGTTTCGTATATTGCTCGCCACAGGCATCTTCAGTGTGCCTCTCAGGCTGCGCTACCTTTCCGCATTTCACCTAGTGTAAAGTCATCGTAGCGTCATCATTTTCACTTTCAGTTCCAAACCATGTGATCCGGTAATACCTAATTTTTATGATCCCCACTTCCTTATTTCGCTGCTGTTACCCACCGTTACAGCTGCTGCAACTTTGCACCACAGTTCTTCCAACCCACAGGCTGCCATTCTCCAGGGGCCTTTTACACTGCCCCAATCACCCCGTACTTCCATTCACTCTGCTTTCTCTAGCCATTTTCAGGGCCATCTTCTTGCTGCATAATGTGCCTCCATTTATTAACGCTCCACCCGTCTTCGACCGTCACCACATGACACACTTGCACTAGTCAGATTGTCAGATTCACTCTTACCTGTTTTCGTCGATCCTTTGCTTCGTCTTCCCTTGATTATCAACTTCTGTTCATAGGCCTCACCTCTGAGCCCCCAAAGTCGTTTCTCTCTCCGCTGAACCTTCATGTTCACCTATCGTAAACAAATTCACCAGGGTTTATCCAGGTTAGTTCCGTACCGTTTAACCCAACCATACGTGCCTCTTCCGAGCACTGCTACTTCCGTTTTCCATCCATTCACTTCTATTTGCTCCTGCTCATATATATATATACATATATATATATATATATGTACATATAAATGTACTTACATATATACACGTATCCACATATTTTCTCTGCCTCCCTCAGTTCTTCGCCGGTCAGTTCTCTTGCCACCATGCCGCCGCCTTTCATGATATGCGTCCACTTTGTCTATATCTGTGCCTCATAACTTCTGTGTCTCGATCCTTCCGAGCCACTGCTGCCATCTGACCCGCTCCTCATGTCTTGCATTGGTCACTCCCTGCTTTCAGATTGACACCGTCCACTTATTGCAATAAGGCATAGCTTATGGCTACCTAATCTCTAGCCATACAACTCAATTCTTTGTTCTTCCTTTCCTATTCTTTTTTCTCTTCATTTCTTCATCGTTTCACGCGACAATAATTTCTCATGCCGGTTTTCAGTCCTCCTCATGTAAAACTCCAAGGTTCCGATCTCCTCCACTTGGCTGGGCCAGCTGCTGCACCTAACCTTAACTTTCAAATTTGCCGGCCACATATTTGAATCCTTCCGTGGGTTCATCTAAACTTCCTCCATTACTTCTCGGTGCTCATGTGTTTATCTCCCTCTATTTCTTCCTACCCCTTCCTCGTCTTGCATGTTACTAAGTTTTTCTTGAATTTCGTCTGTCAATTTAACCGCTCTTAAAAAGTTTGATCATCCATAGGGCACGCTTCGGGCTCTGCTAAAATAAACTATTAATAATTTTAATAAATATTATCAGCATTATCATACCTCCGTCCTGAGAGTACCATTTAGGTTCACATGCCGGAATATACGTGAGGATCTTCGATGCGAGAAGTTCATCGATAACAGCGTTGGCCTGAATTGGGAACTATAATTGTCATTGCTGAAGCTTGCCCGCATCGTCTGCCTGCAGAAGACCCAGCGTCGGCAGCTGACTTCACTTTGACCCTCTCTTCTGGTAGGTGATTATTTCTTGAGACATATGTAACATGCGAGTGAGACACCTGAGTATTTCGGTGAGATTCAAAGGGGGGGGGGTATGAGGGCGGGTATGGGGCTGCAGAAGGGATTTCATTAAAAACTTGCTCTCCCGGAGGACGGTCGTCCATAGCTGGAGGAACACTGTAGAGGCCCTCTCGGGATGGACCCGTGGGTGTCTTTGATATGCCTTGTTGCTTTGCCGGGTTTAGTTGTCGGGAGGTGGGAAGAGATGCTTCTAGGCCGACCAGTCCTAAGGGTGTTCTAAGAATGTAAGTATGACGGGTCATATAGATCTCGCTAAAGAGCTTGACGAAGAAAAAGGTGACTTCCGGACCTTACCGCCAGTTGGATGGGAAATTGTAGCGCCACATTCTATCATTTCGTTTTGCGGAGGCCTCCTGTCAGCTTTTATCTTGATTGATTCAAACTGCGAAGCACCTGCGACTATGTCCTGACGAGCGGTGAACTCTCCAGCAATTTTTGCATTAGGAAGCTTGAATGGAGGGGGAAAGAGTGCTTTTGTGACCTTTTTCTCAGTCTGTTGCAGTGACATGGAAAGTAAGCCATGCCCGCTGCTTGAAGGGAAGTTGATTCAACCACCGTGACGCTTTGAAGATCAGGTACGTACAAAACTCCATTTCTGCTTTTCGCGACGCCAGTGGGCCAAGAAACTGACTAGCTGTTGTTAGGTTATGGGGACCTGGGAGTTTTTTAGGCTCGGGAGTATAGGTCTATGGAGTTAGTTTGGTTATCGCTAATCAACTAACGCCATCTGGGCGGAAATATTTGCCCCGTTGCTTTCTCTGGCACTGAATTTTTCACTGCCTTCCCCGGATATCCCTACCATGCCGAAGGAATCTTTGTATCCCGGTCATTTTGGTTTCTGAGATACGTTGAAGCAAGAAGCCGTCGGTTGAAACCTTCCACATGTTGATCTGGCCTTTTCCTCCTCCGAAATATTGAAGCTCGATGATACGGTTGGTGATACTGCCTGCCGAATGGTCAATCCAGGGGCAAATACCTAGGGCTGCAGCTGGTTGTTTTTGTAACTAACTCGGAGCCGCTCACCAGAATTGTGGGGCCCGTCGATGGGAAGGTGGGAAGACTTCCAATATATAGCGATGGTGAAAACTTTATATAGGTTTCAGGCGAGATCAAACTAGAATAACCAGTGTTGAAAATTAGCGAAATGTGCAAAACACCTCAAATAAGGAGTAACGCAGACCATTTGCAAAATACCCGCGGCCTTCCTAATTGTGAACCCTCACAAGAGCCCAGGTCGTGAAACTTCAGCCGCAATTTTTCACTGTCCCGAACCCTGCTCTCGCCAGCAGCCGCACCAGGTATCTGGTTGTTTAACACGAATCGCCGCTTTATTTCCCGCTTCTCCGGAGTAGTGAAGCCCATAGCAGACCTGCTTTGACGTAAGCAGAAGGCTAGATCTCCCACAACTGCATAAGCCGCGTTTTATTTTGTCAAGGAGTCTATCTTCAACGCGGCTCTCCTTGAACACCCTCACACTCCCGCCCCTCTGGCATCGACGTCAAGTCCTTCAGACATGGACCTTTGAGCAGTGCCGCAGCAACGTTTGCGCTAAACCTTTCTACACGGCGAGCTGTCATCTCTCCGGCATTCTAGGTTGTCCAGCATCTTTACTAGCTTCGCTACGTAAAGAGATATTTTTGATAAGGAAAACAGTAAACATTCGGTTCACTTTCAAAGCGAGTTACTAATAAGATGCTTGGAAAAGGCAATTGCTCGCATTTTTCCGTCGGCTACATTACGTGCCCGCTTCACCAGTCGGCCAGCTATGTCAACGAACCCGAAAAGAAAGTTACCGGTCCTCTACACATCCATGCTAACCTATTCCATTGCCTGCTCATCCTCGGTGGGCCTTGTAGGTGGAACGTCACGGCCACTGTCACAAGGGTTCAGAGCAAAATCAGCTTGGTGGACTGCGGGAAACAGAAAATCCGTCACCAGTCCAACTGTGGCGCACCTTGCGGACACCGAAAATCACGTAAACGGCGAAACCTCTAAAACGGTCTACGGAGCCCCTACGAACACGCCGAAAGGCGCTCAACGACAATTTCTAGTGACGACAGAGACTGTGGCCACCAGATTACCCAATCCATCGCTTTGTTCTCAAAAAAATTTAGTCAAAACAATCAAACAGCCCTGGCCGCGATCCAAGACCGACCCTGGAACTAACTGTGACCCAAATGCTGAACTTTAATTTGAGACCGGAAATGAGTAATCCCCGAAACCCATGCTCATTGTCTCAATGGTCCTTATTCCAACCACGGAGTAACAACATTTCCCCGCCCATTTTCCCTAACTACTCAACACAAATTTTGGTGAACATCCGACCACACTTTGGCACACAGGCATTGTTCATGATTTATGCATTTTTAGCCTATAGATATAGCTGTATTGGCCACGAGGATGATGTTGCCGAAAAATAGCTTGTTCGCTATTCCTGTCTTCTATATATAGTGAAGCTACTATCTTGATTTGCCTAGAAACCTTGTTATCCCTCTACAAATGTTTTCCGAAGCGCAGTAGTCCAATTAGGTCTTAAGGCCGCTCAGGCACAACCAGCAGGCCTTTCTGAGGAAACGACTGCCTCCTTTCCAGGCTCAACCGATGTGTCTTGTTCCGCTTCTAGAAGTACTTGTTTACCCGCTCCAAAACGAATGACTGGGGCTTCCAGAATGAAAAACACAGACGTTGACATGATAACTGCCATCAGTACTTTTCTGCTCCCTCGTTGGTGAGACCAAAAACAAATTCAGAGTACTAAGCTCAAGACCAATGACTAGCATGGTACATGAGGGTCGAATGTAATAGCTTTATCAAAGAATCCCCAACCAACAATCACTGCTGAACCAACAAGCCGAAATGACTACAAGTTTCCACCGAAAGCCTGCCGCTATAAGTGTACAAACGCCCCCGAGAATCGCAGACGAAACCAGGCCTTCAATATTCCGGACAGACTAACCATAAAGTCGGTTAGAGCCACTACATTGAAAGCATGCATCATAGCTTATCGCTTGTGCCATTGTATAAGCCGCGGAAGCAGCCACCACATTACCCCTGCCCTCGCTCTCCAAGTTCCCCAGTGAATTATTAACCGCTGAATTCACTAGAAGATTTCAAAGGATTGCTGGAGATGAGCCTTTCAAAAGCATCAAAACAGAAGTTCATAGGTCCCCATAAAGATAGGTTTTCACAAGCAGAAACACGAGTTAGCCTTTAACTCTGACTCCGAGTTAACGAGCCCCTTGTATGTACTACCTCATATTCCTATAAACGGGGCCTCAGCCAGAATACTTACGTACTCCAGAGCCTCTTGGGCGTCAGCCGAAACCGACTAGCCCAGCCTCCATGATCCCACGCAACTTTCGTGCGACCAGTCCCAGGTTGTGGCACATTCTTATACCGACACATCTGGGAGGCCTTTGAAAATGCTCCTGTAAATCCAATTAGGCCCAGGTTGGTTGTGGTAAAAACCGGAGCTGAGTTCGTGGTAAAATATGCATCGGCCTCTCCATCGGCGCACTTGACGCCATTCGCTACGGTTGACTTTGACACATCTCCGTATGTGCCACCGACTCCTTCACCCGGGAAAAGTCGGCACTCTGCCATTCACGTGCTATGGCTGCCAACATAAGTAGCAAGAAACTAAATCATGGAAATTGTAATCCAGTATTTACAGGGCCACCTGCAAATTTGCTCATCTATTCGTTGTCCCCGCTTAGTCACCAGTTGTAACAGCCGGTCGTGGAAAACCCCCCTTTTTCTCTCGCGATTCAGTGTTTTTCCCAACATCACTCATATGCCTACACTATTGACTTGACTTTACGAACTGGTTGTTTTTCTGGACAAATTGTTGTTTTTTCGCGCCCAGAGCGCTACTTTGGCACATCCTTGTTCAGGACATGCGTGACGCACGTGCAGTTTGCTCACACGCTGCTATTCGGTTTCTCGTTGTTGAGTCCTTGTGATCGTATTATTGAGGTTTGTATATTTTCTATGTCATTGTTCATGTAATAATCTAGTATCGTAGAATATCACGGATGATCGTCTTTTGATTTCGGGATCCGTTGCGAATTTGGCTACGCATTGCTCAAACATTCGTTACAATTCTCAATAGATCAATTTGGAACGAGGAAAAACACGCGACATGCCAAGAAAAGGATCAAAAGCAGTCAAATCCGGACAGGAAGTAACACGGCAAGTCTCTGGGGAGGTTTTGGGTACACATGATTCTTTAGTTAATGCTAGATCGCCTAGTCCTGTCAGTGCTAGTTCATGTGTAAATGAGAGCAATGTTGATCATAAGGATGTCGATTTATATAGGCAGAGAATACTAGACCTAGAGCAAAAGTCACTATCGGCTAGACTACAGGCACAGGAAGCCGAAAAGAAGTTCACACAGAAAGAGCGAGAGCATGAGACCAGTGACTTCGACACTTCCGATAGATCAGGGTGCAATAAGGTAGGGAATCCCACGCCGGTCGCCGACTACAAACCACCATCGATCGATCTGCCTAGAGCGGAGCTAACGGTTTTCGACGGGCGAGCTGAGCAATACTGCAAGTTTGTCAAGCAGTTCGAGACGTTCGTTGAAAATAAGGTAACCGACCCTGGGCAAAGGCTTCTCTACCTTACTCACTACTGCCGAGGCCGAGCAAGAGAAGCTATCGACGGGTGTACAATGCTCGACCCGGAACAGGGCTACAGAAGGGCAAGGAAGATTCTAAGGGACCTGTTTGGCCAGCCGTTCAAAGTAGCTCGTAACCTAATAGAGGGCGTGATGGTAGAGGCTGAGAGAACCAAGGGCGGCGTCTACACAATGGCCGACCTGGTGATTAAGATGCAAAACTGCTCAATGGCCCTCGACCATTTAGGTTACAGGGCTGACCTAGGTGCCATGCACACTTTGGAAAACATAGTCCGTCACCTCTCTCCCGAACTACAGGGTCGGTGGGTGGAAGAAGCAGAACGGATAAGCCGAAGCGACAGAGAAGCCAACTTCGAAGACCTGACCGAATACTTGGACAGGCAAATCAAGATAGCTGACAGCAGGTTCAGCCGACTCATCCGGGACAGCAACCGAGCAAACAAGCCCAGTACCAGCCAAGCCCAAACCCCTGCACGGGAACATCCAAAATACCAGCCTTGGACCAATACAAATGCCACTTCACGCGATGCTGCGGCGCAACCCAATTACAGATCCTGTGGTACTAGCCATGGCCTACCAGAATGCCCCAAGTTCGGCAACGTCACAATAGACGAACGGTGGGGAATGGCGAAGATGGCAGGAGAGTGTTTTATTTGTGTCAACACCGCGCATCGGGCAGCAGCCTATAGGACAAGGAACCGATGTGGTTACGAGGGCTGCTCCGTCAGACACCATCGGCTGCTGCATCAGGCGAGAGTAACCTTACCCGAGACGGGTACCAAGCCCAGCGTTATTTGTTCAACGTCACGATCTGCCAGTAAACCGGTACGTTTAGGCGTGGTGGCCGTGGGAGTAGTGACCCCAACTGAGGTGGTCAAAACCTCGGCTTTCGTCGATAGTGGATCCGACACTACTCTGGTGAAAGAGCGATTTGCCGACAAACGCCAGCTCGCTAAAGGTGCGAAGTCGTTGGCAGTGAGCACGGTGGGCGGAACACAGGTAATGACTGCCGGTAGATTAAAGCTGCAACTCATCTCTCTAGACACTAACGAGGAAATTGAACCAACGGAGGCATTCACGTTAGCGGATCTCCCCATGCGAGCACCAAGGTCGGTGAACGCGATCTTGACTAGGTAGCCCCACCTGCAGGATGTAACCGTTGTAGACTGGGAAGATGATGAGGTGGATCTCCTCATCAGCTGCGACGTGCCAGAGGCGTATTGGGTGCTTGACCAGAGAGTGGGCGACCGCCAGGCACCTTATGCCGTACGCACGGCTCTGGGATGGATGTTATATGGTCCAGTAGGGGTACGTGGTTCCGTGAATTACTTATCCGCCGAAACGGACCGCATAGAGTACCATATGCAGCAGCTGTATGAAAAGGAGTTTCATGACATTGGAGACGAAAGTCCAACGTTGTCTCAAGAGGATCACTTCGCTCTACAAACGGTGCGGCAAGGCACCAGAGGCCTCAAAAGCAGTTCGAGGTTCCCCTCCCATGGCGCACATCGGTCGGCCCGTGGACTGACAACAGAAACTATGTTCTCCAACAATACTACGACTAAAAGAACGCTTCATTCGAGACCAGAATCTGTGGGAACGATACGCGGATTTGATGAAGCGAAACAAGGCCCTCGGTTACGTTGAAAAGATGCCTGTTTACACCGACAGCAAGAGGGGGTATCTGGTATCTGCCTCACCACTTGGTTATCAACCCCAAGAAACCCAACAAACTGCGAGTGGTTTTCGACTGTGCGGCCAAGTTCCAGGGCAAGTCGTTAAACGATCGCCTACTACAGGGGCCTGACTGGACTACACCACTGATCGATGTTTTGTGCCGTTTCAGAGTGGGTAAAGTGGCTTTGTCTGCCGACATTAGGGAAATGTTCCATCAGGTGAAGATTCCGCTAGGAGAACGAGATGCTTTGCGTTTCCTGTGGTGGGAAGGGTGCGACCGGGACAACGCAGTGGTGAATTATAGGATGACCGTCCACCCCTTTCGGAGCCATATCGTCGCCATTTTGTGCGAACTACGCCATCCGAGAATCAGCGAACAAACATGGTGATCTAGTACATCGGACGGTGGTAGAAAGCGCCAGCAGGAACATCTACGTCGACGACTACCTTGGGTCATTCGATGGTGTGGAATCAGCTGTAGAGCAGTTCAGGGGTCTGCCGAGATTGCTGGAAGAGGGCGGCTTCCATCTAACTAAATGGATGTCGAACGCTTCAGAAGTGCTGAAGGTCATTCCGTATTACGAAAAGGCCAAAAAAGTAAGAGATTTGGACGGCTCTCCACTTCCTATCGAGCGCACCTTAGGGATACAATGGGACGCGGAAACGGACGATTTTGTTTTCGAACTAAACGTTCCCGAGCTGCCAATAACCCGCCGTGGCATACTATCTGCCGTCTCAAGTTTGTTCGACCCGCTCGGTTTCATCTCACCATGGCTGCTACCCGGAAAGATCTTGCTGCATCGGCTGTGCCGTAAGAAAGTTGATTGGGACCAGTCACTGGACCGAGGGGACCGGTTGGACTGGGAAGAATTTTTAAACACCTTGAAGAAATTAGGGGACATAAGAATCCCACGATGTTTGACTCCTGGCCATACGACACGGACTGGAGAACTACATGCCTTTTCCGATGCATCCGAAGTCGGTTATGGAGCTGTGGTGTACGGACGATGGTGCACAGGAGATGGACAATATACTACGAGGATCCTGTTCACTAAAGCCCGCATTGCTCCACTGAAGTCGGTCTCGATCCCACGCCTTGAACTCAGCGCAGCCGTGTCGGCAGTCAGGGCGGTGCAAGTTGTGAAGAGATGTTTCGACCTCTACATTTGGCCGGTTAGCTTCTGGACGGATTCAACAATAGTACTTTTTACTACATTAACAACGTCCGGAGCCGGTTTAGTACTTTCGTTGCTAACCGACTCACGATTATCCACGATGAATCAGCCACGAACCAGTGATATCATGTCAGGTCTGGCGATAATCCAGCCGACCTGTGCTCCCGAGGTGCGAACAACTTCAGGCAACTGGACACGTGGACGAGAGGGCCAAACTTCCTGCACTTGCCCAAACAAAACTGGCCCGTGTTCGAATTAAAACCCCCTACGGAAGTGGAACTGGAGATCAAGGGCGTCGTGATGGTGGCCAACGTCGTCGAAGCGATATCCATTCTATCGCGACTGGTCAGGTTTTCTTCCTGGATGAAGACGCTTCGTTCGCTAGTTTGGTTAACCAGGTTCAAGAGAAATTTACTTGTCATGAAAAGGGCCACTCTCCTCAGGCCGGATACGGGTCGGCCCGATAGGTCCCGATGAGCTACAAGCGGCAGAGTACGATATTTTCAGAATGATACAACGCGAGGCTTTTGCCCGAGAACTCAAGAGGGTGGAAGAAGTGGGGCCGACCAATAAAGACATGCCATCTCCAAGAGGCGAGCTGAAGCGTTTAAACCCCAAACTCATCGACGGACTGCTGCGGGTGGATGGTAGGCTGACCAACGCCCATCTGAACGTCGACACAAAGTATCCTATACTGCTGCCTGCGAGACAACCTGTAGTAGAGCTAATGATTCAACACTTCCACGCCGTGGAGGGACATGCCGGGGATAGTCACGTGACAAGCGTCATCCGAAAGCGTCTTTGATTGTTGAGAGGACGAGAGACTGTAAAACGCGTGATCCGGCGGTGTGTGCAATGTAGGAGACTCAGTGCCACGGCGGGCAAACAACTCATGGCCCCACTACCAGAATGCAGGTGACCGCGGGTTGGTTGCCGTTCAGTGACACTGGGCTGGACTATTTCGGGCCCTTGTGGATCAAGTGTGGGAAAAGATTAGAAAAGCGATCTGGATGTATCATGACGTGCATGAAGTCACGTGCGGTACACCTAGAAATCGCACATTCGATGACGACCGATTCGTTTCTACTGGCCTTGCAGAGGTTCATCAAACGAAGAAGCGTACCGGCCAATATATACTCAGATAATGGATCGAACTTTGTGGGCGCTCACTGGGAATTGCAGCGTTGGCACAAGAACATAAACAGGGACGAACTGCAGGATCGAACCGTGGCCTACGGCATACGATGGCATTTCCACCCTCCCACAGGCCAGCCACCGAGGCGGCGTATGGGAACGCATGATCCGGTCTGCCAGACGGATATTGCTGTCAATCATGGAGCAGCAGCCGCCTGACGACGAGGCACTGAACACCATCATTACTGTGGTGGAGAGAATCCTGAACAACCGCCCCCTGGTTCCAGTAATGAACGGCGACCCCACCCACCTGGTGCTCACCCCGAACGACTTATTGACGTTAAGGTCGAACGAGGGTTTCCAAGGGCCGGCAAACCTTCGCGGGAGCTACCTCCACGGATGGAAGCAAGCGAACTATCTGGCCAAGGTCTTCTGGAGGCGATGGCTGCGGGAGTACCTACCGGCTCTGCAGACTCGACAGAAGTGGCTGGCCAAAACAAGATCATTCAAAGTTGGGGATGTGGTCATGATTGCCGACGAACGCGCACATTTCAGCACTTGGTCTTTGGGAGTAGTTATGGAAACAATCGAAGGCACTGACGGGAAGATAAGGACGGTGAAGGTGAAGACAGCTAATGGAGTGCTCATTGGTGACATATGCAGTATTAACCTACTGGAGAGCGAAGGCGGAGGAGCTGATAACACTGAGGCCCGGTGGACCTTTTCACACTAGTCATCGAGGTGGATAAAGAAACACCATATATACCACACGGTCTCCGTCAAACACGTTACAGTGCTCGCGGTCTTTCGTTGACATTACAGAAGGTTCTTTCCGATCTGTGGTGATGAATGCGATCCCATTGTACATCCCGATACATACACACATGCACAGCGCACTCTACATCCCGTAAACCCATCAAACATGTGACAGTGTTCGTTGTTTTGCTTTTTGTTGACGTTACCGAGTGCCCCTTGCATATGTGAAAGTAGCGGAGCTCAGGTCACACACACATGCTACATTTTACTCGTTTTCTTGCCACACGGTCTTTTGTTGACATTGCAGAAAGTCCTTCTTTGATGTGTAGTCATACCTGTGATTTCATTGTACACCCCGGCACACACACACACACTCACACACACTCAAGCACATACATCCAGGACAGGACGGCCCTTTAAGAGGACAACATCTATGTGATCCTTCACGCCCGCCATCGGTCATTTGGTCTCGTGGAAGATGTAGACTAGCCCCACGTCTATGTAGCTAATGGGTTAGGTGCGACCAGTAGTAGAACGCTGACGACGAGCATTAGACGCGCGCACTGACAGCAGGGCCTAGGCAGGTAAGAAGAATCAGTACCTTTATACCGAACATTTGACTCTGCTAAGGACCCAGGAGGATTTTGGTGGGCGGTGTAAGAGCCGGTCGTGGAAAACCCCCCTTTTTCTCTCGCGATTCAGTGTTTTTCCCAACATCACTCATATGCCTACACTATTGACTTGACTTTACGAACTGGTTGTTTTTCTGGACAAATTGTTGTTTGTTCGCGCCCAGAGCGCTACTTTGGCACATCCTTGTTCAGGACATGCGTGACGCACGTGCAGTTTGCTCACACGCTGCTATTCGGTTTCTCGTTGTTGAGTCCTTGTGATCGTATTATTGAGGTTTGTATATTTTCTATGTCATTGTTCATGTAATAATCTAGTATCGTAGAATATCACGGATAATCGTCTTTTGATTTCGGGATCCGTTGCGAATTTGGCTACGCATTGCTCAAACGTTCGTTACACCAGTCAACCGATCTTCCAACAGCTTTGCCCTGCCGCCCAGCCCGCCCACCTGGAAGCCCCACGATGTGACTGCAATAATAAGGCACCTGCACATATCTGGAAATATGGCAAGAACGTCTTACTAGCCCCGTTCTACATGCACAAAACCGACTCCCAAGCTAGGTAACACCGGTGGCTGCCACCCCTTACCCAAGCCAGCCACCAAGTCGTCGCACCATTTCACAAGCCCCTTACCTCGATGCCAGTCGCTGAGTTAGGACGAGCAGCGGGTCCTGCAGCTACAACACAGAGACCTAGCGTTCGCCGTTATCTAACTCACAAGCCTGAACCCCTTATGAGCCTGCGAATCCCTTCCAAGTTACAGCCAGTATTGTATCCAGTATCTCCGTATCAACTCCAGACTTCGTATTACAAGCCCCACTATTCCTTAGGCCTCTCCAATGGGCAAGTAATCTGAATTCCTACTATAACAGCATGCTAAATAATAGCTTTTTTCCAGGCATATTACATCACTGTTCGCGGCCTCCAACGAACAGCTTCGAGAACTTCGCATGTCAACATTGCCGGTGATCCAATCCTTACCCCTACTCTTGTGTGGCAACCTGTATCCTGACCCGAATTCGAAACCTGAGCCCACTCCTGGTTTTCTCCTAATATTGGTACTCCCAATGCCCACCCCACCCCCATTATGCCCTACTAATACACCAGGGCCTCCAACATAGTCCTCGCTAGTGATCCCAGGAAGGGGCTGTCAAGGAGGTGGTGCTATGGAACCCAACATCCTCCTCCGGCTTTCGACATCCAGAAGTGTCATTGTTACACTGGCCTCTAGTTCTTACTATTACGCATTCCCTCAGGCATTCATAGTGCTACTTCATCCCCCTCGCCCCCACCTGAGTCAGAGATGACGCCACTTTTCGTTCCATCTATCCATGGGGACAAGACATGTGTGATCGCTTTAGTGTTCCATACGAGGTCACTAAAGGCAAAAACACATGCCTAGTACCGGGACTTTCACTGGCAACTGTGGTATCATTTTCTTCACGAAGGCCCGGCTTTCCTCTGGGATCAACATGAGTAAGGTAGCTACAACTGGGTGTAAGGTCCCCTTGAACACCGGGATAAGTCGTCGGGGCAGGGGAAGGCGAATGCTTTGTGTGTCCCAAAAATCCTTGCCGATCTCACCAATGAACCATGAAGTCCTGAATTCTATGGAGGGCTCGTTCCGGATGGTCGTTGAGTACCAGTTACAGGAACTCCCGCTGGAATGTATCTATCACTTTTAACATTGTGCAGCAGGAAAGTTTGTTCTGATTTTCACTACCTTTAACCTCGTCCGTCCCCTTTCCATTAGCTACAATCTAATCCCCAGTAACCTGAAGGCCCCCGGGGTACGTTCGTCATCAGGTATAGGCCCAAGGAGCTATCAGGAATGGGTTATCTGCACCAGTCTTGGCGGGTGCACCCAAAATATGAATTACTCCACCAGACGTATTAATACATTAGGCCCTTTGTTTACTGGGGGTATAATATATGTAATCACGTCGGTGGAGGGAAGCTTCACTTGATGTGGCCAAAGGGCATACAGATGCCAGTTCTCCTTGCCAAAATTCGTAGATGCACCGGACCAAGTTCACAGACCACTTCATTCAGCCTACTGGAAGGGCCTGAGACAAATTATTCAGTCCCAAATCTGGGCGACATTTCTTCTATCCGATGGTTTCCAGTTGGTAGCCAGTGAGCTCCCTATTAACCTCAATATTTGCTTGAATAACGTCACCCCAACGATACTTGTCCGACAAAGACTAGGACAATACTCTCACGTCTCGAAGCTGTTTTCCGAGCTAGGTCGGATTGCACGGGACACGGAAGACTTGTCGACATTTCTACAACTGGATCACGTCACGCGGGTAAGTAATCAGCAGGATGATCGGGTACCATTTCGGTGGCAAACTAACGTGCTGCCTCATCAAAATGGATCGGAACTCCGGGTAAGTTAATAAAATTAGGAACACAGGACATCGACAGAATATATCTTTCATCAACTCCAACAAAGAGCATCTAGAGAGACCTGCGGGTATGGTGAGGAATTCAAAACATCTTCCTATTCTACATTAACTTCAGGTACTTTGGAATCCGACACAAGTTGAGCACCTTTATCTAACGATAGTATGCACTCCTTTTCGTTTCGCTCAGGGGAAGTCTGCCTTCTGCCGACCTCTGTCAAACACCCCTTCACAGTGGCTCCGACGGTATCCCACCGTCTATCTTTAATTCGGTTGGCTCTTGTATCCATATCGTTCTAACAAAGGTATTCAACGTATTCGTAGAATTTACCTGAATTCTTAATCAGGGGACAACATCCGAAATCAACCTCTTAGTACTAGCAAAGTTCCCGGCATGGAAGTTAAAACTACCCTTCTGGGAATCAAATTCCGGTTGTTTGCAGGATCATGGGGATCAGCAAAATAAGATCATTGCCCATCTCGTGACAAACAAACTCGTAAATTGCAATCACCATGGTTTCCAGAAAAACCCTTCGCGCTCGACCTGTCAAGTTGACTTGGACTCTGTAACAGAGGCGGCTGATAGTGGAAAACTCGTGGTTAACGTGCCACGTGAAATGAAACAGGCTTTTCATCAAGTATCGCATTCCCCTATGCCTCGAAAAGTGAAATCTTATGGCGTCGTTGACCTGGCTTTAGGCTGGCTGTTATTGTATCTCTCTAACCGCCACCAAGTGGCCATCTAAAATGAAGCAATCTCTAAACCAAGGCTTGTCACTAGTGGGGCCATCCAGAGGGGCTTTTCAGGCCCCCTGGTTTAAAGATTTTCGACAAGGCAGTCCGTACCTACTTGCGAAAGACATCCAAACCGTATTTACACTTGCTCCCGGCCAACTTTACTTAGTTAAAAGAGACACTTTCCAATACACAAACTCTCTCATTTACCGGTGTAGCTATGCTGCGGTGATGTCCTTCGCAGAGAAAGGAGTTACCTTAAAATCTGAGTGCAATATCCACCCAACATCTCTTCACATGAACAGGCGAACAATTCCTGATAATCCATCAGTGCAGGATGTAGGATTGCAGCATTCCTTCTCTTCCACATTTTCGGAGCCGCCCACTAACCAAGATGAGAGGGCTAGAGGGCCAACCAACCTAGGTCATCGAACTTATCACCCGACAGAAAATGGGATCCGTATTAGGACTCATGTCAGACCCACTCAAGGATACTGTTCTGTAACATACGCAAATGCATGCCGGTGTGACAAAATAGCCACTGAGAATGTTCAAAGGTGGCTGACGAAGCATATACTTGGTTACTCGACTCAGTTTACCTATAACGAAAGAGGCACCCTGCTGAAAGTAGAACTCCTCTGGCTAAGAGGAAATGGGTCACGCTTAACCTCCTTCCATGGTCTTATAAAAGTAAGATTCCGAACCCAGCGCCGCAGTCCAGAAACTCGGGGGAATTGCATTACTCCTTCATGTTTAGAGATAACATGGTGACTGGCCCCCCGAAAAAAGGTACTGAAAGATCCAACTTATATCTTTTATTAAGCACCGGTCTTTGCAACCATCTATCACTAATCAAGGGTCCACTGGACCTGTGAAGAACTTTCGGACCCACCTAGACAAGTAGATGAAGGGGCAAAAACTTATCCACCTCACTAACCCATATCTCATTGTAGCTGGGGCTTTTGAAGTTGGTTTGAGGGTTTAATTTTCTTGAGGCAACACAAACCATAATTGAGGTCCCATTTCGTTGCTCCGCCCAAAGGACACCCAACTGTTGGAAATCTCCTGATATTGACCCGCACTACTGAGCCTGGGGCTCATGATTTTGAAATGGTCCTTCACCAACAGTCTGCCAATCATACAAAGCCTCGTTCTTCTACGCAGCTCTCATCAGGCCCCTACGACCGAATTTCGGCCGATCAAACTCTCTCTTTCAGTTATCAGTTCTGGGTTTATTGGGCCTTAGTATCGTGGCGGCTCACCATTTCCTATATTCAGAGTGCGATTTTAGAAAATCATACATTGATACATCAACACTGGTCCCTATTGCTACAGTCCTGGCTGACGTTCAACCCCTGCTAAGCTGGTGGTGATATCTTTCACCAAAGTAGTCATGCTTGTGAAGTCGCCCTGTGTGTTAAAACCACCTGTAAGGTCACTAGGTGTTTCGCGCATATTGTGGAACACCCCCGACTGTTGTTGGTTAAGTGAGAGCCCCGGGGAGGCTGCCGTTATGAGAGCACTTGTTTTACCCTTGTTATTCCATTTCTGAAATTGAAGCCGCGATGCCCCAGAAGGCAATGGCATCTGGCCTGTGGCGGTCTCACAGTAAGGGGAAAAGCCACCCCTAGCAGTTGCGGAATCCATGGACCACGTTTAAAGAAAGGCGGGCAGAGAAAGGAGTAGGAAGTACGCCGTACAGGGTAAACATGTATTCCTACCCCTCTGTAACTAAAAAGAACAAAAATATACTTCCAGCTGAGAAGGTGTTCGAGCAATGCTCTCTGCCCCCGATTAACAGATGAATTTCGGATCACAGCCTAGACGCGACTTTGCAACGGGAAATCTCAAATATTCAATCTCTTGGCTGGTGTTAAGTCCTTTTGTCCGAAGGTGAGCTGGGTGACGGCATGAGATTTGGGCTGTCGTTTTATACCCGCTGACTTCCCCTCTCCAGGTTTAAACCCCCCTCGTTTTCCTGCGCAACCCTTGACCCGCTTGGGATTGTCCGGCTCAATAGTCAGTACAGTATTTGGGAAGCTAAGCCATGTGACCTCTGTTCCCATGACAACTTGGCATCCGTGGGTTCCAGGTTCAAAATTATGCGCTGGGCCTCGTCTGAAAGAAGAGGAGTATAAAATTGCATATAGTTTGCTGTCCGCCGCTTTACATTCTCTGCGTTCTCCTCCAGCTTACGCACAAGTAGGGTGCCTTGTCAATTCAGTTGTGGATTTTCTGCTGCAGTATTGACACATCTGAATAACCGAAATGTTCCGTGATACAAACCTCCGTACTCTCCTTTGTGGTAGATGTTTATCTACTCTTGAACCTCTAGTCTCAGACTCTAACTCAGTGGCTTCATATCCCTGTTTTCCGGCACTCATCTCACCGTCCGGTTTTACCTTACCGATCACTGGGCCTTAATAACCGCCACCTGCCGATGAGTACTTGCCCATGATACGTGGGCATCTCACTTCATTAATCTGCAGTATGCCTCCGATTTCTCATGACCCCCTCGGGAAGTGACCATGTAAACATCCCCATGAAGGTGTTTCGTCACAGCTCCAAGTATTTCTCTTATTCACTACGTTTGCTGTCCTCACCCACAACTGGTACAACGAACACTCCGCCGCCCTCCTTCTTTCTTGTTTCCCTTTCAGGCCCCGGTGTATTATTGACATATACTTCAGGTTCATGTTCAGGCTGACTCCAGGACTGAACTGCAGATAGGCAAGACGTCCAGCTTACTGAAAAGGTGGGCTGCACGGATCCTCCGGTGCTGCAAAAATGGGGTCATTAAGTTCCCCGAGCATTAGTTCCTGCATTCACTCACCCGGCCAGATTACTACCACTCACTTGGGCGTCGCTAACGGAGGTCGGGGGAGGATCCTCCTTGGACCCCACTTTGGATAAATGGATACTGCATGCGATACTCTGTGAGATAAGTGTTTATATAAATGTAAGGGGCCAAGCTCCTATCCTGGCATATTCGGGTGATCGACCACAGTACAAAGGCACGAATTACGAAGATAAACCATTCACGGTGGGTGGTACTCTCAGCAACGACCGCTGACTTGTCGCAGCGGATTGCACGCAAGGAAAGCTCACTGAGTTCAGTTGGTTCCATCAAAAGTGGCTGTTTCTTTTTCGTCTTTAACCTTCGTTTCACTGCTTTCCTTTCCTACTCCTTTACAAGCTCTTTGGACTTTTGGTTCTTGGTAGTTCGGAACTTTGGTTCTGCTCCACTGTTGCGATCAGCCTGGGAACGGGCATGGCCAAGTGCTACTTGTAGAGTTTTGATTTACTGTTGTTTGATATTTAGATACCGCATCAGTTATTATGAAAGCTACTTTTCCCAGACGGTTGGATTTTTGTTAAACTTCCTCAATGACGGACTTAGAAGTTGCGAAAACCCGTTGTTTATTGAGCGTGAAGGCCAAAATTCCGTGGCGTCGTGGAGCTTTTAGCTTCTGTACCCGGGAACATTCTTCTATCACTTGACGATTCATATAGGCCGATCCACGGCTGCCCCTCGCTGAATATTGTTTGCTCCCTAATTTAGATGGAGTGTGAGATTCCTGTCATACTTGTGCCCTGATGACTGTGAACTCCTCCCCTTTCAGCTCTTTTCTGCCGCTCTGATTTGCTAATTTGTTCGTCTTTATGATTCGGCAGCTGCCGACAAAATTCGGTGGTAAGGATAAGCTTTGGTTGTAAGTCGGCAGCTGAAGTGACCGGTAATCCTCCCACCAGTGCTTCTCCTGCCTCCATTATAGGTTGTGGTTTGTCATACGCTGACGGAAAGTAAAAATAGAATTGAGAAGTGCTGAATTGGAAGTGGAATCTGCCGAGGCCACTCGCAGGGCGGGTGTAGAACTTAGGTGGCGTAGCGATAAGCTCATCTTGGGACAGGAATTGGGTGGAAAAAGGGTGGATGGCCACGCCCGTAATCAAGCGGCACTTGAGCACTTCGTTAAAGGCGATACATGGGGCAGGTGCCGCAGGAGCCCGTGGCAGCTAGCCCAGCGAGGTGGTGTCTGGCAAGCAACGCGGATCTGAATCATAAAACCTGAGGGCTTTCTTGGTTTTTTTGACTGCGCTGCAATATTTCAGTGGAAATCATTAAATGCGCGTATGCTGCAGAGTCTCGGCTTAGTTCCAAGTTTGCTAGGCGTATTTCTGCATTTCTGCCAGAAACATGTGTCCTTGTGCTTCGGTACTTTAATAATAATGCTTTCCTGCGTGCGAAAGTCCCCAAAGAAGACCGAGATGCATTTCAGTTTCTCTAATGGTCTGATGAGGATATTGTTGGGCTGAAGAAATTCAGAATGACGATGCTTCCGTCTGGAGCAGCCTCGCCACCGTTTTCAGCTAGTTTTGCTCTGGAGCAAACAACCACGTTTTTGGGCACCAGTTCTCGTCGGCGGTTTCAGAAGTGGTTTAAAGGGATCTTTACTTCGATGATTGTTTAAATTCTGGTAACAATGCCGTAGAAGGATTGCGTGGCCCATTAGGTATTGGTGGTTTAGGGTTACCCAGATGGCCGAGCAACTAGCGAGAGGTTCTAAATGCCATTCTGGTTAATAAAAGGAAGAGCGCCGTATAAAACGCTGATGCACACCGGACGGGTACCTCGGGAACTTAAGGTTTGACCCGAATTGCTGAGCTGGACTCCTTTGGATACCTTATTTACATCGGGTATCGGCCGATAAAAACAGCATTGTTGGTACAACTGGCTAGGGTGTATGACCTCTAAAGCTGGACTGGTCCGTTCAGTTTACCTATGAAACAAATGTTTCATGATTGTTCCGAGAGAAATACTTGAGAAGGGCCAGTGGGCTCGAATGCCGAGGCGAAGTGGGAAGAAATGTAAGGTATTGTGGAAGGGATCACTCTAATAAGGGGTCCACGATGGCGTGGTGATATTTTGAATGCAGACTGGGACTCTGAATTGTTTGTTTTGTGATGTTTCCGAAAAGAGCCCCGGAGCAGTATCCTACTTTAGATTTGTATTCCGCACCTCAGAATCAAGGTGGACCGGTGTATGCTAAGTCGCTTGTGGCATCTCCGAAGACCATGTCCATATCAAAGTCAGAGTAGATTGCAGCCGTGACTGCCGTGCAAGTGGCAGAAATGCTCAAGAAGGGAAAGGATCCGAAGTTGCGTGGTGTTTATTATCGGACCGACTCCGTCTTAGTTCTTCATAACGTGAGCAGAGATAATGGACGATGTGCTGTGTTTATTAAGAAGAGCTTCTAAGATGCGGGCTTGTCCGCCTCTCACACAATGGAGACATGTTTCAAGGGAAGAGAATTCGGCAGGCCTGCCCTTTCGGGGGGTGTGACTCGAGGAGAAGGACCCGTAACTATGGTATTATGGCCGAAGGCTTTGTGATCCTTGGGAGTTACTGTTTCCAGAAATGAAGCACTCATTGAATTGCGACCTGAACGGTTAATAATAATAATACTGGTATATTTCTCGGCCATAGTCGAGATGCACGCTGTAGCGCATGATCATGGTGTAACACGTTACTCAATAAGATGGAATATTCACAAATTCAGGTTGGAGAAGAAGGTACGTACGGTGGTTAACGCGATAAACCGTAGCTAATCTCAGTCGCGCTCCGAGCTCCATTTGCCTGAACCACTTTACTAAGGAGCATTGCTCGTACAAAATGACATAAGTAACATCTTATCATTACTTCCAAGGGGCTTAGTGCCATACCAGTGCAAGTGGATTTTTCAGTGGTCCAGCAAATGGGAAATAATTGCGGGGCAAATTGTGAGGTCGTTACTGGGAGGATGTTTTGTACCGAGATCAACTCGGTCGAAAGAGATATTGATTAGAGACCGTCTGAAGCATAGCTCCATAGAAAAATTGGGTGATATTCTAACTGGAGTGCTATCAGGCCGAGGAGGGTGATTAGATCGGACAAAAGTTTCGAAGCTGTCTAACGTGCACAGTTTACTAAGTTGACTGGTAAACATTATCATGGAACGAACGGTCATACTAGCTGTTCCGAAGCTCTACCGAATATTCGTCGGCGACTGTGATTGTGAAGGGGCGAGTGGCCGTTTGACGTGTGTTTGGGAAGTCCTAGTGGCACATTGCCCACCGCCAAATTCCGGTAACAAGCAGGTGAGCGACGGGCAGAGAAATAACTGAAATTTTGATGCAAGAGTAACGTAGTTTATCCGAACTCCATGCCAGGACTCATACTGCTCTAGCTCCATAGATATTTGGGCTGTTTGACTGCGGTACATACACAGCGCCGATCGCTCTAACGAATGAGAAGCCACCCGGTGGCAGCTGTGCTGGTCACGGTTTGTTCGCTGAGGTACTGGCTTCACCCCTCCAATTTTTGGAGCTGGCTTGTTCTGGTGACGTTGAAGTGTCAGTGGCGTATGGCTTTATAGTTTACTAACTGGCAAGTGATAACCCGAATGATAAAGACCACTGTATAGTGCTATAATCGTACTTAGAACATAATGAGGAGTAGTTCGTTGGTGGAGTAAACTTCACGTGGCTGCAAATGAAACCCAGGTATACCTGAGTTTTACCTGACAAAACTACGGGTTTGTCAAATCCACAAAGCTTAGATTGGTTCGTAATGAAAGCCTTGATATCATTTGACATTTTCAGTATGGTTTTGAATTATGTCATGTTGCCTCCCCGCTACTTTACCGGCTACCAGTCAAGTGTGTTTAAGAACCTTGTTACGCATCATTCACGGACAGTGGCAAGTATGACGGAACAAAAGAGACACCATTCAAAGAAAAAGGAGCTGAGCCGTTCTAGGACCTTTCTCGAGACCGATTGCTGCAGACGTAACTTGTGTACAACGCCATTATTTCATCCTTTCTCATTTCAGTGCCGTAAACTACCGGCTGCATTGCAGGCTACTGGTACCCTTTTTCATGGCAATGGAAGACTTACATGAACAGAAGAGATACCGCCTGAGTAAAGAAGAACTCAGCTCGTTGAGATACGCCCTTTGAGGTGAGGCCTCACCATAGGAGCTTTGTGCGCTAAGCTCTGAGTTCCATTTGTTGCCTGATGAGATCATCTGATGGGATTCAAGACCTGTTCGGACTCAACACTTAGCACCGATGCCGGTGAGGGCGGGGATTTGAGTGCGGAAAATGCTTTCAGTGAGTAACAGGCACAGACTAAAGTAGTTGATGCACTCGGTGTGCCAAGGGTCTACGCTTTCTCCCTAATAATCTTTTGTGTAATTATTCCCGCATCTCCGTTCTTGATAATAACGTTTTAGTACCTGTGATACGCACTTAGGCGATAGAGAACTTGCTCTCCTAAACGGCTCTTGATTACTACATTCAAGTACGTGAAATTTTCACGGAATAAGACAGTTTCTGTTTCACGTGTACCTCGATGTGTTGTTTGAGGTGAATGACTCCGTTGCCATGGTGCACAGCAACTAGTTGCTCGATGACAATACAGCGCTCTGGCCAAAGTCATGCACTTTCCACGAGTATAAAAGCATGGTGTTACATAAAGATGCTCTACCGGATGGGGAGCTTGTATACCAGCTTCAGGAGATATATCACACAGGTACAATTTCCCGTTACTTATACACTTCTTAGAAGAACTGAAGGATGCCAGGATTTCCGAGCGGAAGTTCCTTGCGGAATCTGGGGAAGCCCGGTTCCTCTGACGGTACTTTGCCCGTGACACTGTTCGCACACTTTTTCAACGTTCGGCGGAGGTGCATTGTTACTTGTTATTGTATGTTTCCCGATACCGATAACATCGGAAGATAGTTCCAATGAACTACGTTTGTGACACAGGCTCCTTAGAGAATCTTTAATACGAGCTCTTAACTCACCCGGTGAGGTGACTGCACCTAGTCATTCTTGCCCGAAGTAAGTCTACAGCCATTTTCCTGCTTATTATTTTTTGGCCCACCAAGTTTGATATCCCAGATAATACCGACGGAAGATATCGGTAAAACTGCAGCTACTAGCCCCAGGTACGTTTTACAGGATGACGAATGACTACTGAAGTTCGAGTGGCACACGCCAACTAGTTACAACGCCTGTGTCTCCAAATGCCACTCGGGTTTGTGATGGAAAATGGCAGAGTAGCTGTCCTGTTTACAACGTGCCTGAAAGTCAGACTGCTTCGAGGGCATACTATCAAATCAAACCGGCTCAAGCAACTACAAAGCTTTGAAGACCGTCAGACAGGACGGTACCATCGCTCGCTTGAGGGCCATTGTCAGCAAGGAGTATGAACCGTCGCAGTGCGACGCTTTGGGTGACCTCCAAAAACTGGCGGAAGGCGTTGCAGTTGGGGAGAGTTTGAGCGGTACCGCGTGCTACTAATGACGTCAGCATCAAGTTTATATCACAATGGCAGATGGACGCACTGAAAGGCTAATTACGCACAAGTCTGGGGCCCAGCGTGAGGCGAAAGCATGCATTTGTAGCCGGAAGAAACCTGGCTCTGACTTGAAGCTGAACGGGAACAAGCGGAATGGTGGCAGCAGGCAATCACAAACTCACCAACGCCGTGATTGGTGCGCGTATTTTTATATAAACAACATTTCCTAAAGGCTCCATCAATTCCACAGCACATTTTCGAGAATTGTCGAATTTGGACATCGAGCACATCATGGGAGGATGGATCACGGACTCACGAGATCGCCGTTCAGGTCGCAGAGATGCCAGGCACGGCCAAACTTGTTAGTTGTTTTTAGTGTTGTGGCGGATTCAGTTATTTACGTGAGAGGGTATTACCGTTGTGCAATGCGGTTTTAACATGTTATCAACGAAAAAACCATCATTCTTTCATCACTATGTCTTATTTGATCATGAAATGCAAATACTCAAGATATTGGTTATAATGAAAACAATAAAAACGGTGCGTTTTGAGGACACTAGAAGCTTGCCCGATTGCATGATCGTAAATACAAGTGAGGTCACAAAAAGGATCCGTCTGTATTCAGTTGGGTATATTCAGCACAAAACAATGTACAGGATTTAGTAGTCGCGAGAACAAGTGCCCGGACGAAGTGAATTTGAAGGTCAGGTGGACCTATCGCCCGGTAGTGATGGAAATAGGCTCCGCGGTCGAGATTCGTAATGAAGTAAAGCGAGGATGGAGTAAAAACGCGCAGTTATCCGGATAGCATCGATGTAAAGTCTCAAAGGAGATTATACTGAAAGGAAACCTCCAGAAAAGCGCCGATTAAAAATTGGAAAATTTTTGGTGATGACCGACATGCACTTGAACCAATAGACCAAACGACACGGAGAATATCAGAAATATAATACCAAAGGAGATGTAAGGTTTTCCCCGAGGAGAAAGGTTGCGTAAATAAAACGGAGTCGCATTCACCACTGAATTAGTACTTGCTATTTATCAGGAGGTTGTGGAAGGAGCACTCATAAAGAGGTGTATATAGAAGCCCGAGCCTGGAAATTAGGTGGAAAAGAGTGACGAGAATTTGCAGGTGAGTGAAATACAATTAAAATGAAGGACTCGCTTAGGGTTAATTAGTGAACACAAGTTGACAACAAGGCAGACGGAGGAGTTGATATACGGTGACCTTATGAGATCATATGGGCGTAGTGCTGGAGAGATACTGTTAAAACATGTAGACGATTACTAACCAGGATATGCTGATATGAGTCTGACGTGGGGAAACCGGAAGGTCACTAACTTGGCATACGCATAGCTCATTTCTAACAAAGGTTAAGGGAAGTCGCCTTCAAAGTGGTCTTTGGCATAGATGCCCAATCGTGGAAGACTGGTGGAAAAAGTGGTAATAGTTAAAGGGTGGGTGAAATGGTGTTGAACTATTGGTTTATCGGAGGTGACTCCAAGGTTGACAGATGAGGGATACAAATCGACAACAAAGTGGGCGCAATAGTGGTATATATGTTTGACATTTGACAAAATCAACTAGAAGTAGTACATCGCTGAGACCTGCAAAAAGCACAGATAATTATGTGACTGGGTACCTTGAGGAAGGTCCAACCCGAGACTTTTAGGTGGGACAAACAGATTACCAACGGCCTAAATTATGGGTAGTTGATTTTCAGCTTAGGATATAGAAAAAGCACTCAATGGATTATGGTGGCCGACCATGACAACTTGGTGTAACAGTTGCAAAGGTTCATAGATGAGTGAAACATTAAACAAATATGGAATAGTCTGGTTTCGTTGGTGAATAGCTTGGGAGCACCTAAAGTTGGTAACAAAGTGGATGCTGGAGGTGGACATATAGTGGAATGATTAAGCCTTATAAAAGTGGTTCATATGGACAGATCTCAGGAAGTGCAGGTGATTGCATAGCCGGATACGCTGCAGACAGTATAGCATGAATAGCTGGGGAGGCAATCGAACAATATATACCCTGGATTGTGGATACTTCATTGCCAATGCAACCATCATGAAGAGCAAATGGCTGAATAACAGGAGATGCAGAGGAAAAATACAATGGAACAGGGAGCTGGTGTCTAGCAGATGAAGCGCTGGAAGGAGGATCATTTCGCTTTTTGTGATATTTCAGGCAGGTGAGAAAAGAAATTTTAAATGATGGCTTTGTTCAGATAAATGGAGTGGAGGCATACGAATTGCTCAGAGGATGAATGGCCCCTTCAGTAGTATACCAGGAACTGTGACGTCCAAAACAGATATCTCAACAGTGAAACAGTTCAATGATTTTTGGAAGGGGGGGAACAGAATCCGATAGCTAGACGAGGTAGAATCAGGGTAAACATGGGATCAATTCGAAAGTGTAAACGGACAAATAGGTGGAGGTGAATGTCAATGGTGGCAGACAGTAGAGTACATTTCTGGGCCGAGCGAGTATATGCGCTTGATCGGGTTCATGGTAGATCTTTTTCAGGAAATGTGGGAAAGGCAACGAGTGGAGATAATACGATGCAAGGGAGGTTGATTTTCCGTCTGCAACTGGTACCAGTGGGTGAGGCTGGCCGTGTAAGTCGAATCTCGCAAATCGAGCAACGCGTAGCCAATTCAAACGAATCCGAAAACCAGAACAAGATTGATTCGTAGTTTCTACGTTACTAAATTGACATTCACAAAGGGTACAAATATATACAAACCTCAAGTATACGGCCAAATGGACTTCATAGTAAAACCCAAAGGTTCAAAGCCCCGTGGCTCAAGCACGACGGCCAGAAACGGTTCAAGGCCAAATTCAAATGTCTCGCATGGATAAACAAACGCGAAATAGTGTGGTATAAGAGCGGGATTTTCAAGGTAATGTTAAATATAGTCAACTTCACAAAGCACGTGGAACGTTTGTAAGGATCTCCAGTATTCGTTTTTTACACCGCTGGCCAAAATCCTTCCGCAAAAATGGTTGTCTAAGGTTCAGGATGTGGTCGCGATTCTCACCCTACCTACCTATAACTTATTTTCAGTGCCTGTGGTTACTAACTTTCTGTGTTAGCTGCTTGTAAAGCAGTGTTTCCGCCATCATTCGCACAATCCATGAGAAATTAATTCCAAATCCCGCTGCACAACTTGAGATTGGCATATTCATCAAGAGACCAAAGCACACAGACGCACGATGAAGATGAAGGCTTTACAGAGTAAAACATTTCGCTGCACAAGCTCAGTCTACGTATCTCAAGCAGTAAACTATTGCAGCAATTGGTTAGACCAGTTTTGTTTACAGGCATGAGCGCAGAAGTTGAAAGTAGGTGCAAAGCCTAATGAGATATCTCGTAAAATTGGAAGATCACGAACCAGTGGAATTACATTAAATTAACGCATCAAATTTTCCGAGAGAAATGAAAACCGGTTTCTGATTATGAATAAGTTTCGAAGGCAAGTGTACGACGGACAGTATCGAAACACACATGAACACGGAAATTGACCGAATGCTGGCATCTGTCAGACTATTTCAAAATTTTCTGTGTAAAAAATATGTGACAAACAATATCGTATGAAATGTAAATAAATGTTCTGTTTCAAAGGAAAGGATAGTTTCACAGTGTGCTCACAGCTAATAAGCCTCACCTGAACAGTTCAAATGAAACATTGCTGAATTTTTCCTTCTCGCCTATGTGCACGCCGGATGGAAACTGGAACTAAGTACATTTTGCAGCTGTTAAGGAAAATGGGTCCAGTTAAATAGTTGTAGAGCATGAAATGGAATAAAATGCTGAGTAACTCGGAACGAGGGGATCTGCAAGCTACTTTGTCCTTTGTATGTGGTTTCAAGCACAAACCATCAACATTTACCCCGCTGTTTCCAAATACGAGTGGATTAACTCTCTGATGTTTCCAACAAGCTCTTCGTTTCTTCCGTTTCCTGTATTGTAACGCAACTGTAGGATCTGTCCAATGTGCAAGGCTCAGTTCGATGGTGGTACAGTTCTCTTCTGGTATTGGTGCTACCATAAAACCCAATACCAGCGCAGTCATTTTGAGTTCGTTTAGGGATACTGACTTCAGCTCAGCAATTTTTGTTTTGGCAGGGGGTACTTTGTTTCTCCTCCGGCCATGCAGTTCCACCCAGGTACTGTACACTGTCACTAGTTCGGCAAATTCCAAGCTGCTTTCCGTGACCTGCAGGTGTTCAAATTTCAGCAGGGCTTCTCGAAAATGTCCTCTTTTGAGACATATCAAACGCCTCCAGGCAACTTCCCCATTTCTTGATAGTTGAATTGACGGTGGTCTCTTGGGTATAGCAACTTCGTATTGCCCATTGCAACGTCCCGTCTTTGAATTCACCATCGAAAGCACCGACTGATCTTCTTTTGAGTGGACTTCGCTTTTCTGAGATGGACCGTTGGATTCGACATCGAAAAGTTGATTGTGTTCTATAGAGGCACTCTTCTCTCAGCAACAGTTAAGAAATTTATTGATGCCGACTGTTGAAGTTCGTTCGTCAGGGACTCGAGAAGTGTCCAGCCAAGTATCGTTTGCGTGGCGAATAGTTCCTTTTGACTGCTTATGCTCTGTTCAAGCACCAAATGAGCCTCTGGTACATTGCATCCAATTAGTGTGTCGACGTGGGGGCTAGAAACTTCTTCGAACGCTGTCTCTGAGATGAGACCATGTTTTGGCGATCTCTCTGTAATGGAATCGACTGGTCTCATTGGCAAGCAGTCTATTGCAAAGGCTTCCGGAATGTCTACGGTCCCCTCATCAAATAAAGACGCTTACTGCAGGGTCAGCCTCTTAGAATTTTTAACATGACCCCCTGCAATCGTGCTGATGGTGAGCGAGGTAGGCTCGCCGACTAGTTCACAGCTTTCTACAGGCTCGCGAGTAATCAGCGAGGTATCCGACCCCGTGTCCAAAAATGCATCGACCTTCCTCAATCCTTTAGATGTCGCGATGCCGACAGGTACGATGCCTAATCTCGCCGGTTTAAAGTCACCATGTCCCGTTGAACAGTCAGTTCTGGGTTCATCCGGCTGAGTAGGCCTATCGTTGAGAGGGCCATGTAGTAACGAGTGATGATTACCCAAGCATCCGTCCTGGTTACATTTCACTCTTAAGCTGCATTCAGAGGCTCAGTGAGAGTTATTCAAACACATAAAGCATGAGCCAATCCTTTTCACTGCGCACCACCGATCGGATACACTCATCCCATGACAGGTCTGACAATCTGGTAACCGATGCAGGGAGTTGCATAGCTTGCTTTCATCTGACCTCTCGGGCTCTCGACTAATCATGTGCATGTTATTCAAAGACTGAATTCGGTTACAGTCATTCCTACAATTTGAGCAGATGTTGGTTCCGTTCGATCCAGTCTGCAACTTTCGCGTCCGATTTGTCCAAATAGGCTGTTGACGATACGGGATTGACCACCTATGAACTCCGTCAAATCGCTGAACGTAGATTCCCGCTCAAGCATATTTATTTTTTCAGCTTTCTCCGCCCATCGGCTCTGTAAGTCAATAGGTAGACATCGGACAATGCATAGCTGTGTGTGAAGTGCATTCAGGTCAGACTGGTATCCCAAGTGCTCCAGTGCTATGCTGCAATTCTGCATTTTTATAACCAAAAATGACAGTAATTCAGCCTTGCCCTCAGTCCTTTTTGCCTCCAATAAAACACCATCAGTCAGGCTTCTAGCCTCCTTGAATGGTTGTCCAAACAAATCCTTTAGGATTCTGCTTGCCCTGATGTACCCCACTGGTGAATCAAGCATCGCGCAGCCTTCGATATCAGTTTTGGTCCTTCCACTACAGTAATGTAATAGATACAAAAACCTTTGGCCAGGATCTGCGACTTCGCACTCCACAAACTTTTCGAATTGTTTCATGAATATAGATTATTGCTCACGGTGCTCGCCGAAATGGGATAGCCCTACTCTCCGCAGGTCGAGTGCAAAACCTCGGTAGTTTCAGGCGGTCTCAAGGGTTTTTGTGCGTTGATCACAGTGCCCTTTCGATGTTGACATCGTAAACTACATGGACATTTTGCTGGCTCGCTGAGACCAGTTCCTCGTTGGGGAGGCTCTGTATGCTTACAGGCTAACCGCAGTTCGTTCTCTTATTCTATCACTCTCATTTTATAAGTACTAATATCAACAAACTCAACGCGCTTAGAAATATATGACCTGGCACTGACAGAACTAGAAGACTCAGCATTATCCAGGAAATCAGTAACACCCAAACCATCCCCAAAGACTTGCCGAGTTAATTCCTGTTGTCTCAAAAGGTCCTCGCTTCCTCGTCTGGGCATTTCCAGCGAGTTTTCTTGTCCAAGTTCCACTTAAGTACTGTAAGTCAATTCTAGCAAATCGAGCAACGCGTAGCCAATTCAAACGAATCCGAAAACCAGAACAAGATTGATTCGTAGTTTCTACGTTACTAAATTGACATTCACAAAGGGTACAAATATATACAAACCTCAAGTATACGGCCAAATGGACTTCATAGTAAAACCCAAAGGTTCAAAGCCCCGTGGCTCAAGCACGACGGCCAGAAACGGTTCAAGGCCAAATTCAAATGTCTCGCATGGATAAACAAACGCGAAATAGTGTGGTATAAGAGCGGGATTTTCAAGGTAATGTTAAATATAGTCAACTTCACAAAGCACGTGGAACGTTTGTAAGGATCTTCAGTATTCGTTTTTTACAGGCCGTGCTGTGGACATCTAACCTGAAAACCACTTGTGGCGACAGCAGGTGCCATCCACCAGCCTAATGGAGCCCAAACGTCGTTACAGACGGTCTGCATGCCTGATGAGCTCTGGTCAAAGCGATGGATCTGACTGCGCGTCCCACAGTTGAGGATAATATGAGTTTTCTTGGCGGGGCCAAACCGCCATAGTTTTCAGGTAGTTCGCGATGAGGCGACCAGGCTTCAGAGGATCCCGGAAAGTAACCAAGGGAGCTCGGTCCCTTAAAGTACGAATGGCCGACGGCCAGGTGGATGCACAGGCCAGGTTAGTGACCGACGTGGCCTCCAGAGTACTAAAAGTCATCGAGGAAAGGTACACACGAATGAAGTTCTGGAAATAGAGTGAAAGTAGAGAAACAGTCTGGGATACTCTCATCAACGATAATTGAGAATCGATACAGAGAGGATACTTTAACAGAGAGTAAATCTCCGGGACTAACTTTTCCGGTTGCAGAAGGCAGAGAGACTAGGAATTTTTACGCAATTTCGTTCGTCATAGTCCGCCGGTGTCTGCACCATTCAAAAGTCCAGACCTTTCCCACGGACTTAATCATCGAGTATGTCTACCTTAAGGAGCTGTAGGGTTTTGGTAACTGTGAGGAATTCATCCAACGCAATTCTGAACTGTTGGCTGAGAGTAGAACCGCGTATGTCCAATGGTAATTTATTCTATAATTCAGAGTACACTGTGATGAAGAATTGTGAATGTAAACTAGTGTTGGTAGTGGGGGTTGAAAGGATAAGAACTTTAGAAAGTAGTGAATAATTAGAAACAGGCGCAAAGTGCAATGTATAAGAAGTATATGTCCCGCTGTGAGGGATGTTATACAGAAAGATGAGGTTCAGCTTCATACGGCGAAGTCATAAAGGATCTAGTTTAAAAAATTAGCAGCACTCTTTATGATTGAGTGTTGAGCTCCACCCAGTCAGCCGCTTGGTAAAACTACGTTGAATTGATTCGATATCGATCTTTGTCTGACTTTATCATACCAGAAAAGATCAACGGGCAGCATTTTTAATAAAGGCCTGGCATGAGATTTATAAAGGAAGAGAATGCAGTCTCCAAGTCGGAAGGAGCGAGGTATTAGCCCTAAGCTCTTTCTGGCCTTAGCGACTTGGAAGGCCGAATATTCGGGGAAATGATTCGTGCAGGAATAGCCTAATACAAGGCCCCGAACAACTTGTTGGCTAGCAGTTGATGAACCCCAAATGGCTAAAGACCCTGAAGGTAGGTTGCATTTATATGTAACTGCCTCACATTTGTCGGGGAAAAAATTCGTCTGCCAAGTTGAGCAAAATCTGTCGAGCGCAGATATGTTTCCAGGGATGTTTAAGACAGCCGAGTTGAGGCAATCAGCCTTGAATGAGAAGACAATCTTAATGTCATCGGCAAAAAGAAATGGGGTGCCATATCTCACCTAGAGGAATATGTCATTTCTACACATGAGGAACAGAAGGAGGTTCAGGAAGCTACCCTGTATAACACCATTTGTAACCTGTTTAGGCCTGGAACTGTCAATCGTTTCTCTTCTGTTTCTTTCTTGCTAGTCTCGGCTTGATACAACGTGACGCCTACTAATCCGTATGAAGAAAAGCTTTGTAATTATCACCAATTAATAAATTTATCCTTATGTCATAAGCCTTTGGAGTTCCCTTGCGATGGATCATAGATTTGTAAAACGTCCGCTGCCCTTTGTCCAGCGTAGCACCAGATGTCCACTTTATTCACGATCTTTTCCCGTAGATAAGCCCTGGAAAATTGAGGTGGGAATGTTATCGGCAACTAAAGTATACAGATACACAATTTCGATGGTCAGAGACTTGCGGGGATACTAGTAGAGCCTAACTAGCCGGCCAATTTCTGGTGTGGTCTCAATGTTAAATTTTGGGGTATAGGTTGGTAGAAGTCGAAAAGTGCAGGTCGAATACAGCCTGCCCATTAGTTGCCCTTCCAGTACCGGCACCCCGCCCGTGTTCCTTCCGACTAGTTGCCCACGTCCTACCGGAAGGTAGCCCGGGTGCTACCGGCAGTTTACAGGTAAGCCACCGGCATTGGTCTGAATCCTGTACGGAACAGGTTTGCTATCAGGGAGCGCTTGAACCGTTGCCAAATGACAAAGTGTGAGTGTGAACAAAAAATGGCTCTTCTTACACGATCGCCCGGAATGCTAGCCTTTACGAGCAAAGAGCAGCGGATTCCTGCCACTTCCAAACCCGAAATTAACGAAATTTGATGGGGTAGATCCACCAAACAAGGGAAGGTTTATTGAACTTATTGCGGTATCTAAATATGGAACAATAACTTTGAATATCCTACTTGGCTGCCCTCTTTCCAAAGCTAATCCTAAGAATGGAACAGAGTTAAACGTGGCCGAAAGACCAAAACCAAGTGTCCGAACGGTTCGAAAATAGACGGGAAATCGAAACAGGTAAACAGGTAGTGGAGAAAGAGGTGGGGGGATCAGCCGCTGCCGAAGAACCAGCCGAGTTCAGTCAATCTTTTCCCATATGCAATCCGATACGACGCATCTGCGCCCGTTACGGTATAACGAATGCCAGTTGTACCTTTGCGTGTGTGGAAGTGGACTATTTCGGGCTAATTTTGCTAGGCTCGGCAGTACTGAAGAGAACCGACGAGGCTGTTCATTCATATATATGAATGTAGGAGCGGTGCACGTGGGAGTTGCACTGATACGCCTCATGACCAGGTGGGTTCAATCGGGTATTTTGTATAATGATGGCGGAGGCAATTTTAAGAGGTCCTGGTCTGAAATTCGAGGGCTTATTCAAGAGTTATCTCAAGACAGAATGAATCCTTCCCTATCAAATAGTGGTATCGAGTAAAGATTCGGGCCGCCAAAAGCTGGCAAGTGTGGGGGGGGGAAGGAGGTTCGGCAGCTTGATACTTTCGGTGTGGCTCGTGCTATATTCAAATGCACATGGTCGTCATTTGGCGGATGAAAGTCCGGTAACATCTCAGGCAGATGTAGCAGGGACCCTGAAAATTGCCTTCTCGTGCCAGTGATAAAATATTGCAAATCTTTGGAGTATTGGCCTCGATCAGGCTTATTGTGCTATGCGGTAATGAAGTTATGTTTGATTGTCAGGACTTTCCCTTACCTGTGTCAGGAGGTGGAAGAAAGTGCAGTTGTCAGCGGACTTATTTTGGCAACTTTGGAAGACTGCCTACTTAAGTATTTTGCGAGAGGCAAAAATGGTTGACGGAAAAGGAAGGGCCAAAACCGGGAAATTTAGTGCACTTGGTCAGCGATAGTTGTCAAGGGGAACCAAAGGCCACTGGGGCTTGTTAGAGAAGTGCTGCCTAGATAAGATGGACTAGTTTCAAGAGCTCTGGTTTGCACGCGCCATGGGCTGTTGGGGCGGGACGTGCGCCGACTGTGTTTGCTTAAGAGTGCGAGTAATAAGTTAAGTTATTTGCGGTACTTCTTTATAGCCCGTGAAAGTTTTTCATGGTTGGTAATACCCTCTACATTTTATCATTATTGTTGAAGCACATTTTTATATTTTGCTCATCCGAGGAGATCTTGGTCGTGCAAAGAGACTGGTTTGGCTGGTTCTAACATACTGGCGATTGTTACTAATTTCTAGCGGTGATTACTCTCCCAATACACATTGTTAGCATCGTTGCTCCCGTATCTTTGCCCTCCTGGCAGTGACTTGGCTTGCATCGGGTTACGATGATACACATCCATCACTCTGACGCTCCAGCAGTGCATGCAAGCAGTGTTGGGCTGGTCTTGACAAAAAAAATTAAGCCGATGAAGCTGCTGTCGTTCAGTTGGGCTCATCTGCACTGTCACGTGTGTTCTACTTCTCAGGGTCTTTGTATTGCCGTTTAGCTTTGGGTGAAGTTGGTCTTCCTTTGCCTGCCCGTCACTTGTGGTCCAAGGCTCGATTGCAATCAGGGAGATTTTGCTGCTTGTCTACTCCCTAGTAGCTCAATACCCAAAGCAGTTCGGTGAACCTTCGGCTGACTTTGGGCTTAAGTGGCTCCTGACACGTGACTTGGAGGTTTGCACAGAAGTTCGTCAAAACTCATGAGGAGTACTATGTTAAAAGTACCACGATAAGCACATATTTATCTGCTCCTCGGAAGCAGCACATTTTGCCTCACAGAATACCCTGTTGTTCAGGCGGCGCCGTGCTGGTTTTCTTCATTCATTGCTGATAAGATCCGCTGCTCCGCTTCTCTATGAACAAAAGTGGTTCATCACTCACGGATACAAGTGGTGCGCATTTTAACGGCATCTTTATATCCTCCGTATGATTATCTCTCAGCATGCACAATTTTATATACTTATGTTTGCATACAAATGTTCGCATGCATACATATATTCGGCACTGAGGTGGTCGCTTTGTTGTGTTTTTTCGTGAAATCAACGCACTACTGAGTACCAATTGTTATGTAACTTGGCCATTGGTCGTCAGGTTCGTGGACTCAGAATAAATTGTTGTTTCTGGAGAAAAGAGACGGAAAAACTATTGGAGGGGCAAGAAGATCCCCAATGCGAATAACTATCTCATTTGTGGCGCGGATGCATTAAAAGAGGACGTGCTTCCTTGAGGTAAGCCGTAGTAAATAGGAATGCCGAGAGAAACCGAATATTATCAAGCCTTTGTCCGCTTATATTTCATGATGGAGGCAGCAACCCCCGGGGTCCAAGCTGCTGAGGCAAAGCGGCAAGAGTTGAGCCGGCAGCAAATTCGGGCCCCAGGGAAATTTTGGGTAGTGGTCTACGTACTACCGACGCATCGAATTCGGTCACCAACGCAGGTTATTATATTTGCGTTTCTTTTTATTCTTTTCAGCAGGTAGAAGAGTGCTATAGTGATAGCCATCTTTTTCACACTTTTACCAAGTTTATTGTTCACGTGAACGCTGTCTGCCAAGCGCGGTTGCCACTTGACGGTAGCTCTTGCGCATGCTCTCACGCTTGCTCCCAAATACACTTCAGCCGCCGTCTCTCCCAGTCGTCTTCCCGTTCTCCCAAGCCGCAGGGAGTACCTTTCTGGCACCATATTCGTAAAGTGGCGGGCAAAAAACAACTTGCAAGTGGTCCACGCAGTACAAATGACTGAAAAATGCGTTCAATGAAGAAACCCTGAAGTACGTTTTGGAGACCTTACAATACAGCCCAGGGTATCCTTGTGGGCCAAAATCAAAATATGGTCCCACTTTCTCAGTCCTTGTCCAATGATGTTCTAATTATCATGCCAACCACGGGTCAAATTCATGAGGTGCTGCATGCACTGAGCTACCAGTTGCCGGGTATTTCGAGTTACTCGGGGACAGTTTCTCATACATCAAAAAAGTTAAATTCGGCTGTCGGTTGCCGTCAAGAATCATACTTGGGAACACCGGCCGCTCATCGAGACCCGTGAGACCAGCGAAATAATCATATAAAAGAATTCACGAGATCAGCAGCACGCATTCTGAAAGGGAGGTTGTGTTACTTCGGATGGCATTTTAATTCCCCTTAGCGCCGCACTCAATAGTCCTGTGTTTAGTTCCACCATGCAACCAGGAGAAATTCTTACCATCAACAAAAGCCCTGCAGAGATTGCGAATTGACCGATGATGTACCTTTTTATCACTTTTGTGTTCTGGGCAGTAATTTCACATAATTTCTTATTCAATCTTCTGTCCCTGGATGGTGTACTTTTGGACCAGCCCACTGCAACCATTCTCGCAGTTGCTTGTAAAAGTTTTTTGCCTTCCAGTGACCCCTATGAAGCCACTGTTCCAATTTTGCTTCGGGTAGATAAAGTTATATTTATGTCCTTCACTTTTCTGCGTCATTTATTGGTCTTCAACTGTGAGAACAGGACGCTTCCATTGGCATGGGAGGGCATTAACCGACTGCCGGTTTGGAAGGGCACAACGAAAAGCCGTTGAAAATGAGGCTCGATGTTGCCGTCAGTGGCTAGCTTGAGGCTCCGTTTGCTCAACCCCGATGTTCTCTGAAGAACCGGTTTTCGTCTTTGGAAGACAGGGCGTTGATCATTTGACACCAGAAATCTAGGCTATGTAGAACGAGAACGCAGATAAGCAAGTTATCATTTTCTTCGGCGTAAATCTCAAGCTATTTTTGGAGCTGTTTTGTTCATTTGGTGTAATCACTGCCTCCCCAGGCTTTATGGAGTTTAGCTACAATTTATCATAAATCACAAATCTTCGTTTCCCCCAGATTTAGTTCATAGTTTGTTTAATGTTTACCTTATTTACTGATTATAGTTACTCTGATGCATAATTTACTGGCTGTGAACCCGTTATATCGAAAACGGTCCCCGATCAAACTATCTTCGGGACCTGCACGCAGAAGTGTTTCGTTGTGCAGATTTTCCTTAAGCTCGACGGGGTCGCCTTTCTTTATCCTTATATCTTAGGAATGATGACCACATAACATAAGAACAATAGACATCTTTTGAACTTTCTGAGTGAATCAGTCCTCGAATTTCAAAGTTTTACAAGCTTTCAGTATGCCACTATTTGAATATGCCTACTGACTTTCACAAACAAAGGTTTTGTTCAGTGATAAATTAGTGATTTTAAGCGAAAAGGAGGATGATGGGCTAATAGGCTAGAAACTGACTACCAAGATGTGCTGGCTGATTCCACCACGCCTTTCTTCATAAATAATGGTCAAGGAGTACAGTCTGCCTCGTGTGGGCCGGGCCTTTGTGGAGCCCTTCATCAGATGGCTAACTTGATGGCAATCTAGCCGAAGGTCATACAACCTCTCCGACAGCTTACTTTGGGCTGAGTGGAGTCTCTAATGGTCGTCCCACATTGATATCTCAATCCCAGCCCACGCAACGCCAGACACCACACTAACCGCCACTACTCTATCAACCATTGTCTATCGCTCTCAGCCGAAATGGCTCGCAGGTTCCAGCTGTTTACTTTGCCCTAGCCATTGGTAATCTTTCTTCCTTGACAACACTTCCATGACCCCGACAGAAGACCGTACTTACACGATAATATGCACCATTTACGGCGATCACTGGCTGATATATTATACCTGGCTGAGACCCCCATTTTCCAATTTCGGGTGACCAACAACCATACAACGTAACCTAGCTCAATAAAAGGAGCCCCCAAAGATCTGTAAGCCATTTTCACCTATAGCGCCCAGTTAGGATGCAGAAAAGTCCCAGGAGACTCGATCAAATATATTTGTCATTTCAAAAGTAGCCTGGCCTAATCAAGGCAAAGTCCTTTGCTGCCTCCGCTTCAATATTTTGTCCCTCTCTGATAACATTCCGTCTTATAATTTATTCTTTATATCTTTGGACTCTTTCCTTCTTTCCCCAGCCATGGATTCACATTACTGGATGATATCGACCCATCCTGATGACCATCTCATCTTTATCACAGCATCCTGGCTTTTTCTTATTCACAAGTGTTCTCCCAAACTCCATTTTGCGGTTTTTCCAGTTTACTTCTTCCAGCGAACTTGAAAAAGCATCCTTCATCACTTCAGCACCATCCCTGTATACGTTGTATCTTCTGCATCATAAGACAACGCTGGTTCCATAACTTCCGTGTCTCTCCGGTTCTTTGCTATTGCCGATGATGAAATGGAAACCGAATTGTATTTACCGCCCGAACCGTTGTCACTACTGTTCATTTAAACCCAGTCCAGTTTTATTCTCTTGTTCGTTGAAGTGGCCGGCTCTTCCTATCGAAATTTGTAGTTTTTTGTTTCACTGAGTCACGACGTACACCTTGATCATGCCCTCGTGCCTGCTTGTGGGCTGCGATCGCGAAGTATACCGTCAACAATATTAGGAGTAGCCCTTTTCCAGCGAAGCTTTTGAACTTTGGGCGCCCCAATTTAGGAATCATTTAGGCGTGATGCGTGGGATGATATCTCCAAAATTTGGGCCTTAACACAAGTTATGAATTATTGATGGGAGCAAGTTAACCTATCATTCGGGTGAGAAAGACAAAACGCAAGAAATCGAGACTATGTTTGCAGAGACCTTGAGGCAGGTTGGGGTGGAAAAAGTTATTTTCAAAACGCTGTGTGACAAGCTTGTGCCCTGCGGCTGGCAGCCACACAGACCCTATGGATTACCAAAAGCACACTTATCAATTATACTCCAAGGGTCGGTGGTTGACAGGAGCACCTCAGCTTATCAGGCCACATATCCGCGGATTGCAGAAATTCTTGAGCCTATGAGCACGTCACTGTCAAAGTTTGGTGGGAAGGGTTCGTTCTCTTTTGTGGAGAAGATAAAGCTTTGGGATCTGCCTGAACGGATGTGCCTCCCCTAGAAGTGGATTCCCTATTTACATAGGTTCCGTTGATCAAGAAGGTAGGTTTCTTTTGTCAGTACTTGACCGATGATAATGCCGTACTCTACATTTACGTGGACAAGCTAAAAGAATTAATCCTTAGATGTACATGGAATGTACAATTTCCGTACTATGAAAAATGGTACGGGCGGAAGGATGGGGTAGAATGCGATCGCCGCATGGACCCCTTCCGACGGGTATATTCCTAGCCAAACTTGAAAGTGAACCACCTGGCAACACCGCGGACAGACTGTATATGTTTGTTAGAGATATGAAAGACTCCTTGATAACTTGCTACTCAGCAAAAGATTTTGCCAAACTACGGCGAATGTTCATGAATGCTCACGCAATGACCACATTTACGGTGGAGGTAGAGAAGGACAATTTTCTCGCTTTTCCCGATACGGGATTATGTAGAAGGTAGGACGGACACATGGACAGAAGAGTGTTCAAAAGGCATATGGTTGAGGCCAAACATTATTTGACCTTCGTCTTCGTACGACACGAAAGAGGCCTGGTGAGTTGTCTGATCTACAGATCAAGAAACACATGTAGTCCTGGCAAGATCGCTGAAGAACTTAAACACATACGTGACAAACCAGCAAAAAACTGCAATAAAGAACCACTCATTTGTCAACATATAAAAGAGCCGAGACAAAAAAGTGAAAGTGCAAATTGTCAAGAAAAAGAATGCCCTCCCAACTGTCCCATTCAGGAGTGACAAATCCTTAGAAGTACTGGGGCTATGCAAATCTAAAGCCCCGGGTAGTCCTTCCCAACCGCATATGTCCAAATTATAACAAATACAAAGCTTCCCATTGTCCGACAATCCACGGACAGGTTGTCTCACCAGTCTAAATCTTTTTTATATCAGTTTGCATGCCCTTGCAGTGCACACCACTCTGGACATACGGCGAGACGCATGTCCATGAGGACATCAGAATATGTTCCGGGTTTTTTACGCAAAGGAACAGCTCAGACTATCAGTAGAGCAAACCTAAAAAATTCGGCGGATAGCGGACTTTAATTGAACGCGGTGACAGCTTTTACAGCAGTCGTGACATTTCCCAGACTTTGCGCGAAAGGGTTACGCAGGCAGTTGATGATGTCGCCAGAAGCCGTTGCAATTCAACCACTGAAGTCGGAATCGTGTAAATAAAGTAACCTCGTTTTACAGTTGTTGTTGCCTTGGCAGTAACATGTGATTCTCTTATGGTTCCCATGTTCAACTTCTCCCAAGTCCAACACCCCTTTTCAAAATTGTCTTTCTACGCCACTGGGTTACACATTTCACATTTGCTGTCGTTCACACAAAGGACAAGGTTTATCAAGCTGAGGCATGTTGTCGAGTTACCGGATTTCTTGCACACTCACTTCGCCGATGCTATCCGTAGCTGCACAAGTACTCTTCTTTACCCAGTACTGTAGGTGTAAGTGCCTGAAGTGATATATTAAAAAGGAGTTTCTTCGTGTTACAAGCTTTTTAATGAATCGATGAACACATTCTTTGATAATACTTTTATTATGCGCAGTGTGAAGACATCGCTGGAGTACAATAATCAAACCATTACCGTTTTTCAAGCTGCGCTCCAAAGTTGTTATATGGTAATCATCGGTTCACGACCGCTGTTCATATTTTGTGCTGTTAGGCTATTCCAATCTGGTAGCAGCTTAGCAAAATTTAGCTAGCCTTTTGATTGATTGTTTCATTCGGCTAGAAAGCTTAAAAGAGCTGGAAACGCGCTTGGATTTCAATCAAACCACTGCCGTTAGCCAGTTGATCTTGGCTTTGCATGCGTACTTATGTGGACAGTCAGCTAAGCCTCGCTATTGAGTCGGGTGGAAAACGCAGGGCTGAACGAAGGTAAAGGGACTTCCCGGGGAGGTTTGTTAAGACCACCGAAGCGTTGAAGCAGACTGAACATGGAAAACGTTCGCCGAAATTAGTTGGTTTCGTCGCGATTGGCTGTTCCGTCTCCATCTTCATCCTTTGTGAAATTGCTTCACTCTCTTGCTTCCACGAACTGTTTGGACATTTGGTTGCTGGCCATTTGGAAACTTGGATTCTGCTCCCTCCTTACTCTCAGCCAAGGAACTGGCATAGCCAGGTACTATTCTCAGAGTCCTTCTTTGTCTTTTTAATATTTAGATATCGCATCAATTAATGCTGACGTCCCATTTCTTGCTGGATTGAACTTGTTGAACTTCGGTTATTTCGTGCTTGAACGTGGCAAAACCCGCCGTTCACTGCTCTCAAATGTCAGCTTTTCATTCTGTCTAACAACACTATATAGTTCATAGAGCAACTTCGGAATTCGCTTTCAGCCGAACAATCCGGCGGAGATGATTTCACTAGATGCACCAATACCAGAATTGAAAGAAGAATTAAACTGAATAAAAGAGGAGGAAGAATTATAGGGAGAGTCGCCAGTAGATCAGTCACCTGGAATTGTGCCGCCTGCTGACGGTGATGTAGGATCTTTTAGGTGGATCTTGTAGGATAAGCGCTTTTCCGGCGGGGACGGATCGTCAACCCTAAGCTTCGCTAGCTCCGTAAAATCAAGCTGTGCTTGCCTCGCGTTGACTTCAGGTCTATATAAAGCGTCAGTCACAACGTCAACTTGCGTGTGTTAGATATTTGTTGTGAACTAAGAAATACAGTCCAAGCTGCTGCTGTCTCTGGATGAATTTATGCGGGGCTTAACATGAAGTGCGTGTGTGAAAGGCTTGTGATTGGTGCACACAGAACACTGTAATCTATCGCAAAATTAGCCGCAGTGGAGTGTAGACAAATAGGCAGCCGGGAGTTTGCGAGAAAACTTGTTGCATCTTGTCTGTGCCGCCTGGAGCTTTATGAAAAGGAAGCTGGAGGTTTTAGTTGGTTGTTTCTGATTTGATTGGGAGCAACACCGGCTTCAGTGCTGGATGCATCAGCGGTCAGGATCAACCCCGCATATAGGTCCGGATATGGACGACGCGACATGGTGGTGTCTGCGAAAGCCTGTTTGGTTTCTGCAAAATCCGCCACGACTTCGGGCTTGTATTGGATTGCCTTGGCGTTGGCCCTGTGCAGGTCAGCTGAAGACGAAAAGTTATATGCACGGTGCTGAATAAAGCGGCGATGGTGGTTAAACGTCCCAAAATCTGCGCTATTGTGTTACCATCTCGGGTGAAGGTAATGAGAAAATGCTACGCACTTTGTGTGGTTGATATGGGGCCCAAGCAAATTGAGTGATGGTCTGCCGAATGGGTATTTATCGGGGTTTGGCCGAAATCTACGTTGTTGGAAACGTTGACAGAGCTGACGTAGATGGGCGGCATGCTCCGTAGGAGAGGTCCCGACAGTCAAAACGTCGTCAGTGTAACCAGATACGAGGAGTAAGCCCCTGAGCTCCTCATCGGAAAAAAGTTGGAAAGTCCGTGCAGCTTTTGTAGCCTAAGTGGCATGTGAACAACTCCAAAACAGGCCAAACGGTGCGGAAATGTCAGCCCTGGTTAAGTCTTCCCCGGCCATGGAGGCTTGGTGATGTGCCTTCGTGAGGCCGACCCTGGAAAAGATAGCTTCCCCAGAGAGGTTCTGCTCGAGATTAAGTACGCGCTGGATCGGACATCCTTTGGAACAGCGAGGTTATTGAAAGCCCGATATTCTCCTTGTGGTCTCTAACTTCCGAATAACTTTGAGACCATGTGCAAGGGCGAGGCCCCATGGGTTCGGAGTTGGTCTGACGATGGCAAGATTCATAGTGTGTTCGAGTTGGAGTCAAGCTATACGGGGTATGTCGGGGCCAAGTCGACGGGGTTAAAAGTGAACCGGTCAGCCTTTGGCGGTGTTGTGGTGAGGCGCCGCATAAGATACGAAATCGGTGAACCGACACTTTTTGATGAGGCATGAAAATTCCCTCAGAATGTCATCAAGTGGTGATTGCGGGGTTGCCAGCCGCATTCCTCGCGGAAGTCGTGCAGCCGTCAATGCCGATTCAGAAAAGCTCGGCAGTGTTCTCCGCCAGCTTGCGATTTTAGAGATCTACTGTTAGACTGAAGTGTGGGAGGTAGCCCGCGTCTAATGTGGGTGTCCTGAGGTCTGCTTAGATGAAAACCCATCTAAACATCGCCGCCGGCCTGAGGCGAGAGTAAGTTACCGTGGGCTCATCTTTTCAGTAATCGTGTTACTTGCCCTCTGCAAAGTGACCTGAGATGGTTCAAGGGGATGATTTTTGGGTCGAGGGGTAACGCTAATCTCGGCTTCGGTGTTGATGAGGAATTGGGGGCTGCTGGATCGGCCAACGACTTAAACTAGCAACTCGCTCCTGGAGAGCCAGCCTTTGATGACGACTTTACTAACAGGCCTAGCAGTTTTGTTTTGAGGGGAAACACGAAGTGAAAGTAGTGTCTCGCAACAGCTTGCCTGGGGACCGACAGTTTGACGGTGCGGACACCATGTTGGTAACTGACAGTTTCTGGTCCGTGACCTAAGTCGATGAGGTGTTTTCACAGGTGCATTTCCATGTGTAGCCAAAACATTGCACATGGCGCCGACCTGATTGCACAATATGAGAAAGGTCTCTTTTATGTCCGGAACTTACTCATGACATCAAGCTGATGAGATCGGGGATTGGGGCTGCGAGACTCATCGCTCTAGTGATTTTGAGCGAGTGCTGTTGATATCGCGGTGAAATCGTGTTTCGGAGCTGTTTTGGCGAAAGTAAAAACTGAGGCTGGGGAGGACGATATAATAGGAACGGAAAGTCTACCGGCAGAGTAGCCTTCTATTATCCTATCGGCATCTTGCATCACTTTGTCGGGAGGGATAGCGGGCTTCTGCGTAGATAAAACTCACTGCATTGGGAGGGACATTTTATTGATCTATATCCCCCTGGAAATGGTGTTGTCTATTTAGCGTCCAGCAAACTGGGACCGCATGTGAAGCAAAAGTTGATATGCCTTTTGGTTTCCTAGTTCAGCCGAGGTGAGCAGCCCGAACAACTTCTTCCTGCTGGCTTCCCGGTGAGTTGGCCCACTGCTCCCTTGAGCCTCTTGTAGGGCTTTTCTTACGGAGCGCGGTCGACCAGGTCTCCCGTGCCAACGGCAAAGCCAAAAGGAAGCCCCTAGACAACGTGAGAGTATTTGACGGTTTTTCTGGTTACACTTTGAGTGGTAAATGCGGTTCCTGCTTATCAGAACTAAACTCGAGGATTGGTTGAAGAAACAACGGACAGTCTCAGGGAAACCCAGTTGAAGCCAAACTGACTTGGTTTAGGATACGGTTGCACGTGAAATTTGGACCCAAAGAATAAAGACTAGTGTTAGAAGACAAAACACAACCGTGCGCACTGATTCTGTAGGTAATTAGACAATCTATATGGTACACATAGGAGGAGTTTTATACCCAGGGACTTTGAGATTCTTGAAAGAAGTTAAAAAGGTGCAGATAAACGTGCACTGACCGCTTGAGAATTTCAGAGCCAGTGTTTCACGATTAAAAATCATATTGATGAAGAATATTCACATTCGCTGTCTAGCTAATTTTGTGTTATGAATTTGGATATTCAGTCTGCTTTTTTGCATTCTCATAGCTGTGCCTGTTTGTGGCGGTAGATATACGTATTTGCTGCTTGAGTAACTTCGCTTTCACATTGCACTACCTTTGAAAGACTTTCAATGTTCTTCGTTGGGTATATGCAAATCAATTCCATTCATCACTTGATTCGTAGATTGGAGGGACACCCTTATTGTGCATTTATTCCAGGACTACTACATAGGGGCGCAAGAAGCAGATCGCTTTTCGCGGGGTTGAAACGGCCGGTTTGAACTCACACCCTCTAAGTAACGGCGGCTTAGGAGGATGGCTTTCATGAAGTTTGTTGCAGTTATTTAGGACAACACTTCTAGTTCAACCAGTAATGATTGACATGGCTTGGCTGATGATATGAAGCTCAACTTTTGCCAAAGTGGTCTCAGCCAAATAATTCGATGCCGGTTCGTTGCTTGGTACGCGCTCTATATCTCTGGTCACGTGCTCACAACCATCCGTACTTAAAACGTCAGTACGCAATAACTAATAGCCACATACCTGGGAGAAGCTCTGGCTTGTTGCTCCGCAACTGCTACCCAATAGTTCATTGTGCTTTCAGGACAGTGATTGCCGTCAGTCAATCCATGTTAATCATTACTGGTTGAACTAGAAGTGTTGTCCTAAATAACTGCAACAAACTTCATGAAAGCCATCCTCCTAAGCCGCCGTTACTTAGAGGGTGTGAGTTCAAACCGGCCGTTTCAACCCCGCGAAAAGCGATCTGCTTCTTGCGCCCCTATGTAGTAGTCCTGGAATAAATGCACAATAAGGGTGTCCCTCCAATCTACGAATCAAGTGATGAATGGAATTGATTTGCATATACCCAACGAAGAACATTGAAAGTCTTTCAAAGGTAGTGCAATGTGAAAGCGAAGTTACTCAAGCAGCAAATACGTATATCTACCGCCACAAACAGGCACAGCTATGAGAATGCAAAAAAGCAGACTGAATATCCAAATTCATAACACAAAATTAGCTAGACAGCGAATGTGAATATTCTTCATCAATATGATTTTTAATCGTGAAGCGCTGGCTCTGAAATTCTCCAGCTATCCAGGAAGAGGGACTTTCCTCGTCTAAAGTTAGTCAGGATTAGGTTTTTAAATATTCCAAAGTTTAGCTCAACAGAGCTTCTCGCGGGAATCCTGTTACATTTATGATCAACTTTTAGAAATTTTCATAGATTCCAGTGGTTGTCTATTGCATTGTAATCCTTTTATCCGCAGTCCCGTAAGGCACCCTCAGGTGACGGTTTAGTTTGTCCTTGTGCCGCCCGAACTTCTCCCCTTAAGTCAACTCCCAACAGTTTAACAAATTTGGTTTAGCCTTTGGACCACATCTTTCCTTCCAATGCATCTGTGGCATTTACATATCCGCAGCGAGCACGGACCGCCTGCGCATACCTTCTCCTTTACCCGGCACCGGAATCCTCATTCGTCAACCACATCTACCGTACGCGATTCCAAAAACTCCATATTTTGTGTACCGTCCACTTTGTCTTATCCCTCAAATAAGGAGCAACCTAAATTTTTCCTCCATACCCCTGTTTTCCAAACACTTTTAAACCTGCAGTCAGTATCCTACCTTGGTCATGGCTCAATTCTCAGTGGCCATTATTTTTTCGAATGCTGCTTGTTACCCCGGTCCGCCGATGACTCGCTGGATTCCACGGGTCGGCCGTTCGCTCTGACATTTTAAAGGCTTTTCATTCCCAGTTATACTGCCTCTCAGTAGTCCATTGTACAGTACCAGTTACTTCAGCTGGGTTGAAAGCCCCCCATCTTGGTCACTTTCAGCCCTCACATCAGTACACCACCTCTGACTCTGACCTCCACTGCCCCCGAAGGCGAGAGTTTGTCCTCTTTCAGCCCACACTCCACTTATAACGTATTTGCACTAAATACCACAGATGGCATAACTCTGGCCCTGTTCAACTTTTCCTCTGTTTGTGGCAACTTTCTTCTCCTAGAAGAACTTGTCTTCACATGCCCCCACGACATTATTTCGATAAGGAAATTATGACCGTCTGCGGACGCTCCCGATGATGAAGCAACCTTGGTGGGGTAAAAACCGCGGGAAACCAGTAGGTTGAACTTGCATTTTGGTGGATGCCTAGCCCGTAACGAAGAAATCAACACTGCCACCCTTCTTTGACCTGGTGCGCCCATTCCATTTCTGACTCGCTCTAGCTTGCTATCGGCCCAAAAAACAACGCTTGGACTTGGATGCTTGTGTTGGTCGCCCAATCCTCCTAATTCCCCGCTTTTAGTCTCTGTTAAATATTTCGAATACAGCTCCTTCCTTCCAAAGCCAAGCTTAATGTTGGTGACTTTATTCTTCCTCAATTTTTGGTCAGCTCCATTGGTTTCTCTCTGCCTCAATGACCTTAAAATGGGCTTTCCTACTGTTGGCTAGACAAGTATCGTCTCCATATCCTCCGAATGCGGAAATATTCCAGATCTAACGCTTGCTCGAGACATTCTTCTTGCTGACTTCACAGTAACACCTAATTCCCTGTTAGTGACCACTCTCCCCCCAGTGGCTCACCTTATTTCAGAAACTCCTCCAGTGATACAATCCGACGCAGAAACTGGACTTTGATGGTCAGACTAATTTTCCAGCTGAACTAGAATGCTTATTTGCTCGACGGTAATCCCCAAAGGGCTGCTTTAGTGTTCTTTAGTATCCAGAAAGTTTTATCTTCCTTCTACTCCACAAGTATCACAAGCTTTCTGAGCCACCACGTAGGCCTGAAGACTTCTCAGTTTTCATTCATCCGGATCGCTTTTCTGTGCCTATTCAAATAAAGATGGCATGCAACTTGGTCATCAGGAAGCTAAATCATTGATCCACGCGGGAGAAGCGCAGCTGCCCTTTGTGCTGCGTAAATTCAGCAACTTTGACACAAAGCTAACCAAACTCCTGAGTTTAGCTTTCGAACATTCGGTCACCTCCTTACTTCGCATGGCTAAAGCGTTCGATGGACTCTGCATCAACCGTGGCACTAGCTACTGACTCCAAGCTCCGCACTCTTTTGCTAATACTGGCCTTGTCCTTTTTTCTGCACACTTTTATGTCAGTGATATTAATAAGCCGTTTTCCGGTAGCAAGTAGTCCTATCAGATGGCCTAACACCAGTCGCCTTAGTAATAGACTATTCGGATCTCTGCCATTCGCCGCTCAATTCTTTCACTCTTCCACTTGGTGGCGGCACAGTATCAGATAATGGGAAGCGCTAGGTGATTTTTCCGAATCATGGAGAGGGATCAATACACGAGGTATCCAATTATCGCCTCATGGGCAGTGCTGTCGTTCCAGCCAGAATGGTGACCTTGGTAATGACGGGAAACATGGGTTCTTCGTTCACTTGCCTGTACGGCTTATCAGCTCTGTCTTCTCAAATCCGTCACGGGTTCAACTGGAAATCGAAAATCGTTTGTTTTCCTTTGTCGTGATTTAAATAAGACATTCAATCGTCTTCCACTTTATCACCTATTAACCAAGCTGCGACCCTCCGCCACCACCAGATCGTTGCTTTCTTTGTTTCCGTCTTAACCATCCCGTCGCTTGTAACTTCCCTTGGTTAACAGGCGCACCTCTAACACCAGACCCATCACTAGGGGTATTGTTCAGGGCAGTAATTTAGGCCCCTTCCTTTTATCCTACGCACAAGTGATGCAATCCCACCAACACCAAATGGAATACTGTTCTCGCTTACCATCGACGTCAGGTTTCTTTTACTACTTCTCGCTTTGTAACCTCAATCACACTACTTCTAACACCTTCGCTGGTCTAGCTGCTCTTGATTAGTGGTGCTCAACCCCAGCGATAAACACATTTGCCGATAATTTTGCTTTCTTACGAATGCCAGGTCCCCTCAGGTTTATGAAGCATTTGTGGAGCTCCCGTGGAGACCAGCCTTTAGTGAAGGACCTGGGTTTTAATTATTTTTTACCATTTGGATTCTCCGAGCATACTGCCCTCCGAACAATGAAGCCTAAAAGGTGCAGTATCTTGTTTACAGATCCTTTAGGCTTAAAGAAGCATTCTTCACGTACACTAAGAGCATGTTAGACTTCTTCTTGAATATCTGCCCATAATCTTTTTTAGTGCATAAAACCGGATACATTTATTATAGAACGTATCTAGAAAAGGTTTATGATGCATCTTGTTGGACGGTCGGGACAACTAGACTATAGGCGATGGTGCTAGTTTCTAAAAGTGAAAAGTTTAAAGTTTCGTCGCATGAAGCCAAACCTGGTTTTTCTGTGTAAATTATTGCCTGATCAATCCTTTTACTCAAACCAATCATGCTTCTCCCCAGACTCTAAACATATACTCCGTAACAAACGTTACAGGATTACCGTACCCTCTTAGGGAAAGGTTTTACTTTCGAAGATTTTTCTCTTCATCTGATCCGGAGTTTAGGATAAACTCTCGCAGCCCACTCGATTTCAGCCACGGTTCGCTTTCGAGCAGGCAGGGGATAAATCCCTTTCTGTCCAAAGGTTTATGGAACTTTTCACGGTTCCCATACTCGAGAGCTGGGCTTATGGAAAAGGCCTTCACACCAAAGTCTAATTACCACCCCTTCGAACCATCTAGTTATTGAGGCAGATATTTTCCCTACAGCTGACCGATTCTAGTTATCCATTTTTTGTTTGAATTGGTTACTACGGTAAGCCACCAATGTATTTGGACCCGGGCTTCGTCCATTAAGTGGCCCCATATAGGTTTCTTCAGCCCTGTCAGCTAGAATTTGAAATAATTCTGTCCACTTCAGTTGGAATTTTCAAAAAGGCCACTGTAGAAGGTGTCAAACATTGTCTTAAGGCTTCGAGAGTTCCACTGTTCACAGATGTAACTTATTTGTACCGGACTAGTAATTCTCAGTCTAACTGGACCTCCTTACCGGAGTTGCATCGTTCACTCATTCGTCACCTCTCTGTTTCTCTTGTCATCTGGCCCGAAGCATCTCCACGGCCATACCCTTATGCATTTTTGGTTCTTGTCTGCTTACAGCAGTTCCCCTAATTGCTGGTCTTAATCTGTTAGACGTAACCTAATTTTAAAGGCTTTTGAGGGGTTTTTCGGATCTAGCCATTTCGTTTGACCTGCCCTAGTAGCCGAACTTAACCATTAGTTATGCTGGCATCTTTTCTTTTCTCATCGAACACTCCCTTGATTCTGTTCTGCCAAAAGATTTTGCCAGACGTCCTTCTTAAGGCTGCAACTCTTAGTAAGACCTCTTACTTGCTACTGAATCTCGCGGAATTCACCTTTGCTTTTTTCGGCCATTTTTGTCTCTTGTCCCACAGCCACTGCTTCGTCACCACCAATTTGATTTTCTGATAATCATCCATATACTTTGTTCCTTCTGCACTTTATGTCTCAACATATAAGCTTTTACCACTTTCTCGACAAATTTTGGCGGAAACCCAGTCTCAGTACCTCCACTCGAAGAGCCTCTAACTGCGCACAACCCCCAGTTATGAAGTCACTCATTCTTTTTCTCTACACTTTACTCCGGCTTCCGTACTTTTGTACTTCAAGCGGAATTTTCTTCTTCTACGGACTGAACTTCAGGTCCATTCTTAACCTCGTTGCTGAATGTTACAGTTTTCACTTATCTCAAGTTTCACTCTTTCCTTGCGTTACCTCAATGGCACGGTCGTAGACGACTAGCTTATCTACAACCATGCGGATTCATTTGTGTCTCCAGTTCCCGTGGTAATTTCTTTCCCCTGTTTAGTTTTCCCAGGTTCCACTCTTATCATGATACTATATCTTGCATTCCTTACTTTTTCTAAACTTCACCATCAACATCCCTCGTCCTATGGTTGCAACGTCGTCATCCCCTCTAAATTGCTTTGACATTCACCCAGTTACTTCGTCTATTTTCCACATTAGGTCTCGTCGTGTTGGCTTTTAACCCTCTGTTCAAATTCCCAGGCTTTCTTCTCCCAGTAACCCTGCAAATGAACAAAGTCTCCAGTTAAGACGGTCTTCTTTTTTTATCAACAGTATTCTCTTGCTACGGCCAGTAAATATTTTTGCGCCGAATACCTTCTGTCCAGCCTGGCAACACATTTTCAGCCTTCGCCTGTCTACTTTTTTCTTTATTAAAACCGTAATTTCACCGTCCTCGCTTGAGTTGTCCCATGGCCTCATATCAGCAATTACCAGATGTCTCTTCTGTGTTCATGCACGTACTTATCAGGTCCTATTTAAAATATATGGTAATCATTTGTACTTTTACCTTCGTCTCACTGTAGTCCGGATCCATCGTTCAGATTCACTCTTTTTCGGATAATTAATGGGACTTTACTAGAGCGAACCCAGAATGCTCCTGTCTGCTCTTTGCTTTCCAGATTCCAAAGTTGCTCTGATTAAACTCGATGACGGTTTAACGATCCCAGAACTGTCTGCTTCCTGCTCGGCCAAAATATCGGGCCGGCGGACCGTTTCCGGCGGACACGGAGTACTTGTTGCCTGGCGGCTTTTACCTCCTAGAGAGCTTGAAAACATGAACTAATGTAAGTTTGCGTTTGGGCACCCCGTCGAACTTCAAAAGTATACACTGGTTCGAATCCCAGTGGTGCGGTACGCGATCTGGCCCACCATTTTGGGCGGGGTACTTCGGATGTGCACGAAGTCTACAACGAGGGGCTCGCCTAATAGGCTGGCGGATAGCACCCTCTGTCACTAAGGGCGTTTTACAGGTTGGGTGTCCAGAGCACGGCAAGCTTAACACACAAGCATCTGCTATGGATAGAAGGGTTCCGTTTATCTGGCAACCTTGTTGCTCACAGGCTCTCTTCGTTATGGCTTACCTTGCTCCCGTCGACTTCTACTGTGCTCGTATTTGATGCTAAACATCACCGAGGTCATTCACTTCTACGTCAGGCGGAATGTATTACTTCACTTCTTAACCAATTTTCAGTGGTTCTTTTCTCCAGATACCGTGTTATCTAATGCACAATATTCGTGCTTCCATATAATCTATGATTCAGCTCCTCGGTAGTACCAGTTTGGGGTGCCTCACAAGCACACTGAGCCATATTTCCCACCGGTTTCTTCTGGAAGCACTTCGTTTTCTATCCTTCGAAGTCAGGACGCGTTACAACCACCTCTGAAGTCCCCATGCTTTGTCATGATATAGGTCTCCGATAATTTCCCCACTTAGAAACTATCCCTATGTTCTACAAGCTGTCACAGATCCAGATGTTCGATATTTGTTCCCCTCAGCAGTTAAAATTAACACCCGTTTTGGGACCCCTCATCGCTTCACCCCGATCTGGTAAAGCACCATGTCCGCTTCATTTTTCCCACCATGAATTTACCCGTTTAGCGTGTTCTGCTTTCTGTCGATATATAATGGTTAACCTGTAAAGAAAGAGAACAGTCGATCCGATTTTGACTCTTTTCCGTGGACCCCACTTTCACCCCTTTTGAACATTATTTATCACTTCAACAGTTACCCTGAATCTACCAATTCATCCTACCCCTTTAGTTCTTTGTATCTTTCGTCAGTCTGAAAGACCCACCGTTCAAAGTTCACTGTTCCCACCGGGCTCATTTCTTTCTGCATCTTCTGCGGTCCGCCTCCCGAAGTGTCATGATTTTCATGAGAAATTTGCTTTTACGTAGCCATCTACCAATCGGTAAAAGTCACCCCGACCTTTAAGTTAGGTTGTTTTCCTGCTGCTTTGTTGTCCTTCTCCCTTGACCGATTTATAGCCATATACGCCTCATTCATTTCAGTTTCCTGCTGTCCCTTCAAAGTTACCATAAAAAGCTGGTTTTGGGAATATCCGTTGTTCCCGTCTGGCCGTCTACTTGTTCCATCGAACTTTGTGTATCGTTTTATTTTCGACACTTAGGCCATCTCCAATCCACTATAGTTGGCTATACCACCTGACTTTGGCTTCCATTTTGCCGAGCGCTGTTATCAGTTAAGTGCACTTATTCTTCCACTCGTACTGCCATGTGTATGCTTATCTATTTTCCTAATGCGGGCTACGTTTACCCCACTCTTGCTGTTTGTTTTTGCCTTCAAGCGTGCCTTGGGCTTTCCCGAAATAACATTTTCCTATCTTCGTAACTTATCGCGATCAGCCATGGGGAGACGTAAATATAATGTCATAGTAAGCAACGTTCGATGCTGAATGGGCTCCAAAACACAGCGAAACATGCCGCATCAACAACGGGAATGCTACAAACTTCCGGGTGATGGTGGTAATGGTATGTTTCTCAACCATTTTTGAAGAGTACGCACAAAGGCAACAACAGCCAGTATAGAATTACTTGACAAAACTTCCATGAACTTTGTAAGGAGGGGTTGCTGGTTTCGTCAAGCGTGAGGTAAAATCAGGCGGACTTTGAATGAGGTAAAGCCCCAACGGATTAGGCGGGAAATACGAATCGGTTGTGAAATCGGGTACAAATGATGAACACACGGCTGTTTAAAAGCGCACAGTAATAGAAGGCGGAAGGAAATGACACGGAAAGTGATTGACGGAAGCTTGGCGAGTTCATCAAGAGAAGTAAGCTGATGCAGTTCAAGGATGTGAGAGAAAAAGCATAAAGCTACCCAAGAGATGAAAGTGAAAAAAGTGCATTAGCTATGTAGCAACCTCCTGGATGTACAGCTGAATCCATTAAAAAGATAAGAAATAGCTACTAGTTGCTTGTATAACTTCGGAGGAGGCCTGGCGTGAAACTTCAGGGAGATAAACTGTTGGTGATGCCAGTAAGGCGAATCCAAAAATTCATTCATTTTGGTGAATTATCAGTTAGGGAAGGGTTTCAGCTTTTAGATCTGCCGAGCTTGCGCGGACGGAATTTCCACCAAATAAAGTGGGATCCGTAAAATTTGACCAGAAATAATAGTGCTCTGTATTATGGAACACTTGTGGAGGCCGCTAGAATAGGATTCCTAAGGTAAAGCAGAAACACGGCGGTAAACCTTTGGAATGGGTCTAATTATTTGGTCAGTGCAGGTTCGACATGTGGTGACGGACCAGAGGAATCGTGTAGCGACAGATCAAACGGTTTGGCACTGTAAAAGACCATCATGACGTTACGTTGTCGTTACAATCGGTGGAACATGGAAAAGCAGACCAAACTGAAAGGCACACAGGAAAGGCCTGCGGCCCATTTGGGGATATCTTAAAACTGTCAGGCATGCATGAAAAGGGCTAGAAATTGATATGGGAAAGGGTGGTAGCGGGAGACCGTGGGGGGGGGGAAGAGGGATTTATTGCTGGGATTATACAGTAACCAGGCTGCGTGACACTGTAATAGATGGTCAGCGGATAGGGCACGAAACTCCTCGTAGAACAGGTAGCGAACATTGGGATAAGTAAAGGGTGGTACGGGTGGCAAGAATGATCTGTAGGGATTTGATATGATGGATATGAGGTGCAGATGTAAAAAGAGTGGAAGCATATCATGAGGGTCAGCTGGATGGTAGCAAGTGAAATAGCCTGAAAAGTAGTGCAGGATGCAGTGCAAATGTATACATACATATGCGAAAAACACAGGTTGGCAAACAAGCTCGTTTTCAGTGATTCTTATTCATGCCAATACTACACAATATATATGGAACTAGATGTATAAGGGATACAGTCAACAAAAATCTTGTCGGGATCATCGTTCACACCTAGTGTGGTACCGGATTATCCGGAAACCAGGTGTGAATGGACTAACACGTTCCTAACATGTAAGCTCTCGGACTTTCTTGGACCTGACGCTGGGTGGTGAGTGGGCCAGGGCAGACTGAGTGCGTGTACAAATTTCTTCTGAGCACACGAAGGGGGGGGGGTTGTGGAGGCAAATCCCGACCGCTTTAGCTGTGGCCAAGATGCGGCTTCTCACCGATCTTGAGGGCCGACATTGGACCCTACACAGGGGGCGGAATGCTTGATCAACGATCACCATGTGACTAGTTTCAGCTAAGTGTGAGACGACTGCGCTGGTAATTCACCCGATTGTTCCAGTCCTCAACGACGCTGGATGATGCTCTCTGATGCGTTCAGACAAGCGTCTGGTCGAGCGGCCGATGAAAGTTGTTCCACAGGAATAAGTGAAAGAATGCACACAAAATGAGGCTGCAGAAACAGGCACACTGTCTTTTATCCGCAAACACACCGCTGGCCTAGAGGTGAGCAAATCATGCAGTTTAGCAGTGTAGAACGTTTTGTTGACGACGCTCGCCAATCTTCGGCGAATTACATCCGCCAGAGTGTCGCCTTTAAGTGGCAGAGAGAAGCATACTGATTTATTTTCAACAACCATTTTCCTTGGAATTTCTATATCCAACTGCATCATCCGGTCGATTAGGCGTTCCAGGTATCCGTTCTGAATAAAAAGTATTGTGCACCTTTACAAGCTCTTCCCTTATGATATCTTCGGTGCATATCTTTTTCGCTCTGTTTGATAGACATATAATTCAATTTATTTTCAATTTAAGCGGTACAAAACTACGGGGGTGGATATAATGTCCATTCCATGTTGATTTTTTGTGCACTGACCACCCTGTTGAGCCATCTTCTCGAAGGGTCAAAAATGCGTCTAAGAGGGCTAGTGAGTTGTCGGATCCTGATTCTAGTGTGAATCGCAAGTTCGGATAGGCTGAGATGAAGCTGTTTGGTAATTGTTTTCTGCGGAGAAACTGGTCTGTTATACGTAGAATGTCATCCATCTATCGCTCGTACAACCAAAGTCCGCGAATCGATGATTGTAAAGGGGCCGTTTTTCAATTTTTCCATAAAGATGTCAGCAAATAGTGGCCCCAGTGGAGACCCCATTGCTACACAGTCCTTTTGCAGTAAATCAGCTCGTTAAACTTGAATTGAATATTCTGGGTACATACAAAGAGTAACTGTCGCAGGTCATCCAATGGCACACCTGTTGCAATCTCATTAGCTTGTATGAAGCCACAAAGATAGTCAATGCTTTCCTTGATTGGGAAGTTAGTGAATAGTGACGAGAGGTCCAATGAGAGCGTATATTGTCCTTTCACACTGAGATCACTCACACATTTTACAAGTTCAAAAGTATCCTTTAGACTGTGTTTTGCCATTGTCGCTCTAGCTGGCTCCAAGAGACCTGTCAACCACTTGGATATGGCATGATAAAGTGAGTTGCACATTTCTAAAATTGGCCTTAGTGGGACTCCTATCTTATGAAATTTTGGCAATCCATAGTCTTGAGATGATAGTTCCTGCGGGTCGAATTCTTTCAAATGTGACGCAGTCATTAGCGCCTCGTTGTTTAAGATACCGTAATCTGTTAGCCAGGGACTTCTTTATTTGCCTAGTTCTGTCTTTTTCGGTTTCCATCTTCAAGAATTTGGAGCCGTCTTTAAGTATCGCCTCCATCTTTCCAACATAGTCCGACTGTTTAAGAAGCACTATACCCGCCCCCTTGTCAGGCCTTATTACAATCCCTTCTTTATCCTTTTGTAACTCTCTTAGCTCTCTAATATGATCTATTGTCAGTAAGTCTCCCACTGTTGGTTTGGCCCCATTGTACTGATAACTTGTATTCACCAAGGTAAATTTGAGATTTTCTAGTTCGGTTGGTAATGATGGAAGTAGGTCACTCAATTGGCACAGAGATTCTCGAATTCCACTTCGGTATCTAGCTGTGTGATCTTTTTCGTTGGGCAGCAAAACTTAGGTCCCAAGGATAGTACTCCTAGCAGAAGTTTGTCTAGCTGGATGTTGGATGGGTTGTGTACAAATATTTCAGGATTTGATGGAGACTCACCAACGGGCTTTGATTTTTCAATACGTTTCATCAGTGCGTTTCGTTTCTGATCCACTTATTTGTGCACGATTGATTGGGCATATTTAGTGAATTTCTTTCCTTCTTTTAGTGTTAACTGATCAAGTACCCGGGAGGATGACACACATGTCCGTTCTTAATCGGCTAGATGGCTAGACACAGTATCACGCTCATTGAGAGCTTGACCTCGAAGCGATGCACAAGATATATGAATCCGATTTCGTCTCAGCATAGTTTCGTATTGTTTGGGAAAAACTGATTGATTGATACAGTCATCAAGAAACTGAAAGTGAGTTCTCGCCATGGCCATATATATATATTTACGTATATGAGTACATAAATAGATATGCAAGGAGCAGGAGCAAAGAGTAATGGAGTACTGGAAGAAGTGTCAGTGATTGGAAGTGGGAGATAGGATGGGATCAAAGTGTGTAGGATTGACGTGGGAGAATTTAGTCAAAGTTTGCGCGATGGGATAACATAGTGGATCAACAAATAGAGAAGACTGGAGAAGCACAAAAGTGATGCCGGCCGTGAAGTGCAGTCCATAAACAAGGGAAGATGAGGGACAGGATCGAAGAGAACAGGTAAAAATGAGTCTAATTATTTGGTCGGTGCAGGTGCGACACGTGGTGACGGACCAGAGGAATTGGGTAGTGACGGATCAAACGGTTTGGCACTGTAAAAGACCATCATGACGTCACGTTGTCTTTACAATCGGTGGAACATGGAAATGCGGCCCACACTGGAAGGCACACAGAAAAGTGCCTGTAGCGAGAAATAAACGGATCAAGGAAGGAGAGCAATGACCGAGGAGGCAAAGGCAGGGCATGACCAATAAAATCATTTTACTGTAGATGAAGCACCAAAGAGGCGGAGAAGAAAGCAGGAGGACCCAAGATAAGTAAGTCGGTAATAGAACAAAAAGACCGAAGAAATGAATGCGCGACGGATTTGAGGCAATAGAACTGGAGGGCTGCGTGCCGACAGAAAATTGAACAGGTGGATGCCAATCGGGACACTGCCCAATGGACAGAAACAGAGAGGAATCGCGGAGACAAGAGAGGAAAATCTGATGGTGGTGATTAGATAATAAATTCGACTGTAAAAGGTGCAAAGTTTGAAGCTTCAGGTTTTATATGCTGATTGGTCATGGATGCGGGTGTCTTTGGTGCATAATGGCATAAGGCATGAGGAGGGAGAAAAAGGAAGGATTTTAAAAAACAACAGGCAGTGGGATATAAGAAGGATATCAATGGGCATTCTGAGCTGGGGGCAATACCAAGTGCATAAAGAATAGAGGCCGGCAACGATGGCAGGTGGAAAAAGCGATACTGGCGAGCGTCGGCAGAGAAGAGTGGTTAGGAAGATAGTGACTCAGTGTAATGAAAGTTGAGGTAGGGAAAGGCGTTAGAAGGAAGGACAGAACGGGTAGGTGTGCATACCGTGGTAGAACGACAAAAGTGGGAAGTGGTAACAAATGATAAGAACTATAGGTGAGCGTACCGTGGCGGAACAAGGATGGGGGCATGCAATTTTCAACCGACAGCATTGGATTCGGCAGTGTCAGAAAAGTTAGAGCTTGCGATCCACAACCGGTGCTAGTGGGTGGGACTGGCCGTGCACTGGGCACCCAACCTGAAAAACGCTTCTTGAGGTGAACACAGGAGGTGTGATCCACCAGTTTAACTGCGCTCGCACATTGTTGCAAACGACCTGCATGCTCGGTGTGCGCCTGCCATAGCGCGGATCTGACCGCGCCCCGCACTGTTGGGAGTGGCACGAGTGGTCACTGGTAATTGTACAGGGGGCCAAAAGACCGCGATAGAGGTGCGTGATCCAATATCAATTGGCCAAGACGTGAGACCATGGACAGGAGAGCCAACGAGAACAGCGAGTGGTAGATGGCCGTGTAGCCATATTATCCAGGTGCACCTGCCAGGGGGATGGTAAGTACAGTGCTCGAAGTGGTTGACCTGCATTGAGGATCACTGGAAGGGGAAAAGGTATAGAGAAGCGCAGTCTGGGTGTGCCCCAGCTGGGGAGCAACGGAGACTGAGGCTAGGATGAAAATAAAAACGATGGATAACAGACGAAAGTGGGTGAGCAACAGGGTTATCCTATGAAAGCAGGAGATAAGTTAGCCTCTTATTAGGGACGGCAATGGCCCTAGTTCGCAGCACTGAAGGGAGGATAAGTTTCGGGCGCGGAGTACACCTACTGGTCTGTGGGGCAGGAGCTTAGGGGTAGAGCCTGAGGCCCCATCCAGAGACCAAATCGGTGGAGACTAACCCGGTGGTAAGCAGTATGGCATTAGGAACTGTTAAGTACAACACAAGTGCGCGCCCAAAGGCGAACAGTGTGTAACAGCCGGTAGTGGAAAATCCCCCCTTTTCCCTCGCGATTCAGTATTTTTTCTAAGATCACTCATTTGCCTACACTATTGACTTGTCTTTACGAGCTGGTTGTTTCTATGGACCAATTGTTGTTTGTTCGTGCCCAGAGCGCTACTTTGGCACATCCTTGTTCGGGACCTGAGTGACGCACGTGCAGTTTGCTCACACGCTGCTATTCGGTTTCTCGTTGTTGAGTCCTTGTGATCGTATTATTGAGGTTTGTATATTTTTTATGTCATTGTTCATGTGATAATCTAGTATCGTAGAATATCACGGATAATCGTCTTTTGATTTCGGGATCTGTTGCGAATTTGGCTACGCATTGCTCAAACATTCGTTACAATACTCAATAGATCAATTTGGAACGAGGAAAAACACGCGACATGCCAAGAAAAGGATCAAAAGCAGTCGAATCCGGACAGGAAGTAATACGGCAAGTCTCTGGGGAGGTTTTGGGTACACATGATTCTTTAGTTAATGCTAGATCGCCTAGTCCTGTCAGTGCTAGTTCATGTGTAAATGAGAGCAATGTTGATCATAAGGATGTCGATTTATATAGGCAGAGAATACTAGACCTAGAGCAACAGTCACTATCGGCTAGACTACAGGCACAGGAAGCCGAAAAGAAGTTCACACAGAAAGAGCGAGAGCATGAGACCAGTGACTTCGACACTTCCGATAGATCAGGGTGCAATAAGGTAGGGAATCCCACGCCGGTCGCCGACTACAAACCACCATCGATCGATCTGCCTAGAGCGGAGCTAACGGTTTTCGACGGGCGAGCTGAGCAATACTGCAAGTTTGTCAAGCAGTTCGAGACGTTCGTTGAAAATAAGGTAACCGACCCTGGGCAAAGGCTTCTCTACCTTACTCACTACTGCCGAGGCCGAGCAAGAGAAGCTATCGACGGGTGTACAATGCTCGACCCGGAACAGGGCTACAGAAGGGCAAGGAAGATTCTAAGGGACCTGTTTGGCCAGCCGTTCAAAGTAGCTCGTAACCTAATAGAGGGCGTGATGGTAGAGGCTGAGAGAACCAAGGGCGGCGTCTACACAATGGCCGACCTGGTGATTAAGATGCAAAACTGCTCAATGGCCCTCGACCATTTAGGTTACAGGGCTGACCTAGGTGCCATGCACACTTTGGAAAACATAGTCCGTCACCTCTCTCCCGAACTACAGGGTCGGTGGGTGGAAGAAGCAGAACGGATAAGCCGAAGCGACAGAGAAGCCAACTTCGAAGACCTGACCGAATACTTGGACAGGCAAATCAAGATAGCTGACAGCAGGTTCAGCCGACTCATCCGGGACAGCAACCGAGCAAACAAGCCCAGTACCAGCCAAGCCCAAACCCCTGCACGGGAACATCCAAAATACCAGCCTTGGACCAATACAAATGCCACTTCACGCGATGCTGCGGCGCAACCCAATTACAGATCCTGTGGTACTAGCCATGGCCTACCAGAATGCCCCAAGTTCGGCAACGTCACAATAGACGAACGGTGGGGAATGGCGAAGATGGCAGGAGAGTGTTTTATTTGTGTCAACACCGCGCATCGGGCAGCAGCCTATAGGACAAGGAACCGATGTGGTTACGAGGGCTGCTCCGTCAGACACCATCGGCTGCTGCATCAGGCGAGAGTAACCTTACCCGAGACGGGTACCAAGCCCAGCGTTATTTGTTCAACGTCACGATCTGCCAGTAAACCGGTACGTTTAGGCGTGGTGGCCGTGGGAGTAGTGACCCCAACTGAGGTGGTCAAAACCTCGGCTTTCGTCGATAGTGGATCCGACACTACTCTGGTGAAAGAGCGATTTGCCGACAAACGCCAGCTCGCTAAAGGTGCGAAGTCGTTGGCAGTGAGCACGGTGGGCGGAACACAGGTAATGACTGCCGGTAGATTAACGCTGCAACTCATCTCTCAAGACACTAACGAGGAAAGTGAACCAACGGAGGCATTCACATTAGCTAATCTCCCCATGTGAGCACCAAGGTCGGTGAACGCAATCTTGACTAGGTAGCCCCACCTGCAGGATGTAACCGTTGTAGACTGGGAAGATGATGAAGTGGAACTCCTCATCGGCTGCAACGTGCCAGAGGCGTATTGGGTGCTTGACCAGAGAGTGGGCGACTGCCAGGCACCTTATGCCGTATGCACGGCTCTGGGATGGATGTTATATGGTCCAGTAGGGGTACGTGGTTCCGTGAATTACTTATCCGCCGAAACGGACCGCATAGAGTACCATATGCAGCGGCTGTATGAAGAGGAGTTTTACGACATTGGAGACGTAAGTCCAACGTTGTCTCAAGAGGATCACTTCGCTCTACAAACGGTGCGGCATGGCACTAGACGCCTCAAAAGCAGTTCGAGGTTCCCCTCCCATGGCGCACATCTGTCGACCCGTGGACTGACAATAGAAACTATGTTCTCCAATGATTACCACGACTAAATGAACGCTTCATTCGAGATCAGAATCTGTGGGAACGATACGCGGATTTGATGAAGCGAAATAAAGCCCTTGGTTAGGTTGAAAAGGTGCCTGCCAACGCCGACGGCAAAAGGGGTATCTGGTATCTGCCTCATCACCCGGCTATCAACCCCAAGAAACCCAACAAACTGCGAGTGGTTTTCGACTGTGCGGCCAAGTTCCAGGGCAAGTCGTTAAACGATCGCTTACTACATGGGCCTGACTGGACCGCACCACTGATCGATGTTTTGTGCCGTTTCAGAGTGGGTAAAGTGGCTTTGTCTGCCGACATTAGGGAAATGTTCCATCAGGTGAAGATTCCGCTAGGAGAACGAGATGCTTTGCGTTTCCTGTGGTGGGAAGGGAGCGACCGGGATAACGCAGTGGTGAATTGTAGGATGACCGCCCACCCTTTCGGAGCCATATCGTCGCCATTTTGTGCGAACTGCGCCCTTGGAGAAGCTGCGAACAGACGTAGAGATTTGGTCCATTGGTCGGTGGTAGATAGCGTCGGCAGGAACATCTACGTCGACGACTACCTTGGGTCATTCGATGGTGTGGAATCAGCTGTAGAGCAGTTCAGGGGTCTGCCGAGATTGCTGGAAGAGGGCGGCTTCCATCTAACTAAATGGATGTCGAACGCTTCAGAAGTGCTGAAGGTCATTCCGTATTACGAAAAGGCCAAAAAAGTAAGAGATTTGGACGGCTCTCCACTTCCTATCGAGCGCACCTTAGGGATACAATGGGACGCGGAAACGGACGATTTTGTTTTCGAACTAAACGTTCCCGAGCTGCCAATAACCCGCCGTGGCATACTATCTGCCGTCTCAAGTTTGTTCGACCCGCTCGGTTTCATCTCACCATGGCTGCTACCCGGAAAGATCTTGCTGCAGCGGCTGTGCCGTAAGAAAGTTGATTGGGACCAGTCACTGGACCGAGGGGACCGGTTGGACTGGGAAGAATTTTTAAACACCTTGAAGAAATTAGGGGACATAAGAATCCCACGATGTTTGACTCCTGGCCATACGACACGGACTGGAGAACTACATGCCTTTTCCGATGCATCCGAAGTCGGTTATGGAGCTGTGGTGTACGGACGATGGTGCACAGGAGATGGACAATATACTACGAGGATCCTGTTCACTAAAGCCCGCATTGCTCCACTGAAGTCGGTCTCGATCCCACGCCTTGAACTCAGCGCAGCCGTGTCGGCAGTCAGGGCGGTGCAAGTTGTGAAGAGATGTTTCGACTTCTACATTTGGCCGGTTAGCTTCTGGACGGATTCAACAATAGTACTTTTTACTACATTAACAACGTCCGGAGCCGGTTTAGTACTTTCGTTGCTAACCGACTCACGATTATCCACGATGAATCAGCCACGAACCAGTGAAATCATGTCAGGTCTGGCGATAATCCAGCCGACCTGTGCTCCCGAGGTGCGAACAACTTCAGGCAACTGGACACGTGGACGAGAGGGCCAAACTTCCTGCACTTGCCCAAACAGGACTGGCCCGTGTTCGAATTAAAACCCCCTACGGAAGTGGAACTGGAGATCAAGGGCGTCGTGATGGTGGCCAACGTCGTCGAAGCGATATCCATTCTATCGCGACTGGTCAGGTTTTCTTCCTGGATGAAGACGCTTCGTTCGCTAGTTTGGTTAACCAGGTTCAAGAGAAATTTACTAGTCATGAAAAGGGCCACTCTCCTCAGGCCGGATACGGGTCGGCCCGATAGGTCCCGATGAGCTACAAGCGGCAGAGTACGATATTTTCAGAATGATACAACGCGAGGCTTTCGCCCGAGAACTCAAGAGGGCGGAAGAAGTGGGGCCGACCAATAAAGACATGCCATCTCCAAGAGGCGAGCTGAAGCGTTTAAACCCCAAACTCATCGACGGACTGCTGCGGGTGGATGGTAGGCTGACCAACGCCCATCTGAACGTCGACACAAAGTATCCTATACTGCTGCCTGCGAGACAACCTGTAGTAGAGCTAATGATTCAACACTTCCACGCCGTGGAGGGACATGCCGGGGATAGTCACGTGACAAGCGTCATCCGAAAGCGTCTTTGATTGTTGAGAGGACGAGAGACTGTAAAACGCGTGATCCGGCGGTGTGTGCAATGTAGGAGACTCAGTGCCACGGCGGGCAAACAACTCATGGCCCCACTACCAGAATGCAGGTGACCGCGGGTTGGTTGCCGTTCAGTGACACTGGGCTGGACTATTTCGGGCCCTTGTGGATCAAGTGTGGGAAAAGATTAGAAAAGCGATCTGGATGTATCATGACGTGCATGAAGTCACGTGCGGTACACCTAGAAATCGCACATTCGATGACGACCGATTCGTTTCTACTGGCCTTGCAGAGGTTCATCAAACGAAGAAGCGTACCGGCCAATATATACTCAGATAATGGATCGAACTTTGTGGGCGCTCACTGGGAATTGCAGCGTTGGCACAAGAACATAAACAGGGACGAACTGCAGGATCGAACCGTGGCCTACGGCATACGATGGCATTTCCACCCTCCCACAGGCCAGCCACCGAGGCGGCGTATGGGAACGCATGATCCGGTCCGCCAGACGGATATTGCTGTCAATCATGGAGCAGCAGCCGCCTGACGACGAGGCACTGAACACCATCATTACTGTGGTGGAGAGAATCCTGAACAACCGCCCCCTGGTTCCAGTAATGAACGGCGACCCCACCCACCTGGTGCTCACCTCGAACGACTTATTGACGTTAAGGTCGAACGAGGGTTTCCAAGGGCCGGTAAACCTTCGCGGGAGCTACCTCCACGGATGGAAGCAAGCGAACTATCTGGCCAAGGTCTTCTGGAGGCGATGGCTGCGGGAGTACCTACCGGCTCTGCAGACTCGACAGAAGTGGCTGGCCAAATCAAGATCATTCAAAGTTGGGGATGTGGTCATGATTGCCGACGAACGCGCACATTTTAGCACTTGGTCTTTGGGAGTAGTTATGGAAACAACCGAAGGCACTGACGGGAAGATAAGGACGGTGAAGGTGAAGACAGCTAATGGAGTGCTCATTGGTGACATATGCAGTATTAACCTACTGGAGAGCGAAGGCGGAGGAGCTGATAACACTGAGGCCCGGTGGACCTTTTCACACTAGTCATCGAGGTGGATAAAGAAACACCATATATACCACACGGTCTCCGTCAAACAAGTTACAGTGCTCGCGGTCTTTCGTTGACATTACAGAAGGTTCTTTCCGATATGTGGTGATGAATGCGATCCCATTGTACATCCCGATACATACACACATGCACAGCGCACTCTACACCCCGTAAACCCATCAAACATGTGACAGTGTTCGTTGTTTTGCTTTTTGTTGACGTTACCGAGTGCCCCTTGCATATGTGAAAGTAGCGGAGCTTAGGTCACACACGCTATATTTTACTCGTTTCTTGCAATACAGTATTCTGCTGACATTGCAGAAAGTCCTTCTTTGATGTGTAGTCATACCTGTGATTCCACTGTACACACCGGCACACACACACACACACACTCATACACACTCACTCAAGCACATACATCCAGGACAGGACGGCCCTTTACAAGGACAGCATCTATGTGGCCCCTTCACGCCCGCCATCGGTCATTTGGTCTCGTGGAAGATGTAGACTAGCCCCACGTCTATGTAGCTAATGGGTTAGGTGCGGCCAGTAGTAGAACTTTGACGACGAGCTTTAGGCGCACGCACTGACAGCAGGGCCTAGACAGGTAGAAAGTATCAGTACCTTTATACCGAACATTTGACTCTGCTAAGGAACCAGGAGGATTTTGGTGGGCGGTGTAGCAGCCAGTAGTGGAAAATCCCCCCTTTTCCCTCGCGATTCAGTGTTTTTCCCAATATCACTCATATGCCTACACTATTGACTTGTCCTTACGAGCTGGTTGTTTCTATGGACCAATTGTTGTTTGTTCGTGCCCAGAGCGCTACTTTGGCACATCCTTGTTCGGGACCTGAGTGACGCACGTGCAGTTTGCTCACACGCTGCTATTCGGTTTCTCGTTGTTGAGTCCTTGTGATCGATTTATTGAGGTTTGTATTCTTTTCGATGTCACTGTTCATGTAATAATCTAGTATCGTAGAATATTGCGGATAATCGTCTTTTGATTTCGGGATCTGTTGCGAATTTGGCTACGCATTGCTCAAACGTTCGTTACACAGTCAGAGGGCACTGTGTAAACTAATGGGCAGCTCATTCCAGACTTTGGAATAGGCGTACAGAAAGAATCGGTACCTCGGACTGAGTTTAGATTGAGGGACAGGGAGAGAGGAGGCATGATGTCGGACGGAATAGAAGCAGATGGCAGCGGAGGAGATGTGGTAGGAGGTGTAGGCCTGGTTGTGGATTAGGTTAGAGAGGAAAACCAGGTTGAGCCTCAAGCGACGAATCCACAGAGGCTCAATAAGCAGGAGCTCACAGCCCCGGCAGTATTTTGGGGCTATGGATACGCGTAACAGTATTTTGGTGAAGGCAGGCTGTACGTTCTCAGGAGATACAGCGAAGGAACGTGGCCAGAAGCTAAAGGGAATCGGACACTATTCTAGGAGCGATCTCAAACGTGGGATACATGGAGGGGTGTCTGGCCGGTAGTAAAAAACATCGGTAGATCAGGCCTGTGAGGTAGGAGGAAGCTTTTCTCTGCAGAGAACTTCATTAACCAATAGAGAAGGTCAGTCACGGATAGGTCATAAAGGGGGAAGGAGTAAACTATTTCAATATCGTCGGCAAAGTGGAAAGGGGTACGGTGGAGAACAGAACAGAAAACGTCACCGATATAAATAAGGAATAATAATAAGCCTAAGGCACTGCCTTGGATGGCACTACTAGCATTGGGTTTGGCAAAAGAGAAGTGGCCATCAGCTGGTACAGCTGGTGATCTGTGAGAGAGATACGAGGATAGCCAAGACAGGAGAAGGTCAGTAATAAAGAGAGACCGGATTTTGGCTAACAGACGCACATGGAGAACACGGTCAAAAGCCCTAGACATGTCGAGGTACAGGACGATTACAGAGTTGCCAGAGTCGGCAGCAGATGATAGGACACTGAGGAAGTCCAGCTGGTGGGAAGAGCGGGAGCGGGAGTTCAGGAAACCATGCTGACCAGGGTTAAGCAGGCTGTTGGATAAGAGGAACTGAACAGTGTATTTTCGATAATTCGCTCCGTGATTTTGCAGACTACTGGGGTTTGGTTAATTGGCTGGCTGTTACCTGAGTTGTGTGCACCCTATTTGAAGCGCGGGGTTATAACGGAGGTTTTCCATTGAGGAAAGACGAAGCTGCGACGCACTGAGGTGGTGTGTACAATAAGCAACAATAAAGGGAAGTCAGGACCACCAAAACGGAGGAGGGCCGGTGGGAGATCATCTGGGCCCGGTTTCGGGGAAGGTTTAAAAGGGGAAACTGGTTTTTCGTTCTCTAGGCGGGCGAAGAGAATCGACGAAAGAGAGGCAAAGTTGCAAGAATGGATTGTAGGAGGGGGAATACTAGGGCAGTTTATAAGGGAGGAAGAGAAATGCTCATCGAAGACCTCAGAAACAGATGCTGGATTATTAGCGGTAGATGAGCCACAGATGAGAAATTCGGGCGAGGTATGATTGGAGTGATTGGGCCTCTTAATAAGCAGGTCAGGCAGGTAGCCAGTATTGTTTGGGTGTGCTAGGGCGATGGCCTCTTGTCTTCTCAGATGCGAATAGGCCATGCAAATCAGCTTCAGTTGTAGCTGGTTTATGCGCAGAAGAGTGGTAAAGTCGTGTGATCTAGCGAAGGTAAGTTGCAGCTTAGAGAGCTTACGCTCTAAAAGTGACAAGCGTGAGCAGCTGGACTTGGGGCTTGAATCTGCACATGGGTTGGCGGTACTTAGGCAGTGTAAGAGGTTGGAGTAGACAGATTTCACAACAGTGAGTTGATCAGATGAGAGAAAAAGGGTGTTCCAGATAGGGGAAAGGAGTATCATTGGATGGAAGTTAGAAGAGGAGTATGTGACTGTACCTGATGGGAACAGCTGAGACAGCTGAACTTGCGCCTGACACTACGGTGGTCACTACCCGGGAGGTGATCAGTAAGTTGGGCAGTGATATCAGGAATATCAGTGGAGTACACTAGGTCCAAGATGTTCTTCCTCTTGGGGCGGGAGACATGTTGGGTCCACATTTACTGACGGCATTGGTCAAGTAGAAGATAGCCAACGCACCCTATGGGAAAAGGGCCGCAATGGTGACGAAGGAAATGACAAGTAGACAGGTAGACTTCCCGCGAATGGATCATTTACCGATTGGAGGGTCATGAAGTGTCAACATGTTAGTAGGAATTTGGCGATAAATAAATCTAGGATGTGTGAATCTAGCGATTATAAAGGCTAATAATGCTCAGGAGCAATATAGAACATACGGAGCACACAGAGGGTGCGTAAATCTGATAACGATCATTGTAATAGAGTGGTCATGCGACAAAGATCAGAAATAAAGCTGCATGGGACTGACCTGGAACGAAGAATGGTGGTGAAACATCCAGTGCAGAGTAAAATCAGATGCGTCAGTCGACAGAAACAGAAGTAATGGTCGGCAGATATAGTTCGACAGAATCCGATATATGTCAAACGAGTGACCCATCTGAGGATAGAGGGCGACTGCCGGGGTGACGATGAGACAGACTACCGGAGCCGAGCTGGTCAGCGACTGACCACAATGTGATAGGTGTACCCTAATACACCAGCGTCGAACTGGTGAAGTAGGTGATAGATCCATCTGGACAAAAAGCTACGGCGGCTACAGAGCCAACAGCAGGTGAAAGTGAGGAAGTAATGAAGGAAGATTTGTGCACATTTTTTGATTACCAATTTTATGGACGAAACTTGCATAGGAGACCAATAGACGAGGCTGAACTACGAAAGATTTTGAGGCGAAGAACAGGACTAAGACGTCAGATATAGAATAAAATAAATCATCCTGCAAAAATAGGGGTAAGAATTGGCAGTTGGGTGCTGACAGGGTTAATTAAATAGCAGGCAAGTGACACCTCTGGAGATGGAGAGCAAAGGCTGGGCTGATGACGAAGGAAGCTGCAGGGGGAAACTGGCAAGCCTTCAGCCATTTGAGCACTTTTTATTGGGCTGGTAATGGTGCTTCAACAAGGAAGTGGTGACCGGGCAATGAACGACCTGGGACTCATAGCTACAGCAGTCACAGAGTCAACTTGCATACGAAGGTCATAGTGAAGAATGTGAGATCACGATAAGGCCGTGGAAGGGCAGAGTTGAGGAAACCATGGGTCCCTGAAAGTTGCGGATGACCACCTGTAAAGTCCAGCCAATAGAACCTTTGGGCCACCCGTAGCGACCAATTTCCACACAACTCAAAACAAGGTCGATTGAATACTGCTACTGTGTCATATACGACAAATTAAGGCTCTGTGCCACAGCCAAACTTCCTTAGTGCTCCTTCTGGGCTCTTGCGCTCCAAACTGAACAAAAGATCAACAGCCAAAGCTGAGTAGCAACAAAGAGTAGAAACAGAAGATGAGATTACCGAACAGTCATAGCAAAATCCAAGCCGAGCGACTCGCGCTAGAGGGAACGGTGAAGGTTCGGCTTGTGGCGTGGATTGGGTGCAATAAAACAACCAATCGGAATTTCGGTAAAGATAGTTCATACAAAAGAAATAATGATGTTTGTATTACGAATGTTGGTAGATGGAACGGGGTTTTTGGACTCCTTTGCATCATCAGTTACTTCACTGTGTGCTGGAGGATTACGGAAAGATATTTTGGCTAGGGTTACAGTTCGGTTATTATGATACGAACACAAGGGACAACAATAAATATGCAAATGGATGAATATATCGATAGCAGTGGCAAGTTCTCCCAAGGAGAATGGACGTGGTTACCGGTGGGTTTTGGTGATTAGTCAGGAGCGAATCACGCGAAAAGCTTGCAATATTAAGTATGTCAAAAACATTGGACTATCTATATAAGGGGACAACGTGCGCCGGGGTAAGGCGATGATAGCTAGAGTGAACAGGAGTACACTAATATTTTCATAAGTGGAGTATAAAATATTTACCCGAAGTAAAAATGGGAGTAATATTTGTGGCAGTGACAGCGTGCTTGATGAATAGCCAATGACGATTAGAGAAGATGGCTCCAAGGGCATGATTGCAGCAGCCACGCGAGCATAAAGGCAGTAGTTTGCAATCAGCGAACGGTACTGGTGAATGTGGCTGAAGGTGAGGTGGACACCCACCCTGTAAACCACTTCTGGTTACTATCAGTGCTATATGCGAGCGAAGTTGCGCCTGCTCATGGCTGCAGGAGTTGTGAGCACCCGATGTGCCTCGGCCAAGTGGTAGAAATGACAGCTTCCTGAGCTGTTGGAATGAGCTAGGATGGGCATTGTTATTTTTCACGTGAGAAAGATAATCCAACGGACAGAATGGTGCTCCGGTATCAGTTGGCGGGGCTTCGAAGGGTCCTGATGATCAAGGGTTATGTACACAGTGATTGGATTGTAGCATACTGCACATTGGTATTCAGGGGAGACAGCCCGGTCAGCGGCGGACGTAGTTCCCGGGGCGATAGGGTATCCTAGAATGACGTATGTGCATGGTTGGAGAACAGTGGAGTGAAAGCAGAAGAAACACGGTTTGAGTGAGTTCCCGCTGAGGACTAACGCTCAGCAGCCGAAGCTAATGGGGCCTAAGAGAAATTGGGTCACGCTGATGAATGAAGATTACTGATGGTGGTAGGATTTCCGGTGGCAAGGGGAAGATACTTTATAGAGAAAGTACGCGATGTAATGTAAAATGATTACAGGTCACACAGGCAGGATACCTGACATATCAGAGCCTTACGTGGCTTAAAACCAGAAAACAAACGCGAACCCGAGACGGGAACAGGCGTGGCTGGTGTTGTGCCAAAGTCACACTTCCGTCATACACTTGTGGAACAGTGGATGATGGGCACACGAACTGAGAATGCGTCGTACGTATGAATGGAAACTTAAGGGAGGTTAAGCTACGCGGACAAATTCAGAAGCTGATGGTGGCGAGAATTGCTGAAGGGCAAGGAAGACAGGTGAAATGGAAAATGTGCTTTCTGTATGCAGAGGGGTCATTGATGGTCATTAGCGAGGGCTACATGACAGTCTGGCCGTGAGCAGCCTGGAACAAGTAGGTGAGATGCGCAGTGTGGGGCATGGCAGGTCGCTGGCCAGGTTTGCACGCTGGTTCCAGCAGCAAGCAGAAAACACAATGTACAAGGCGCACTGTGTGTAAGACAGTCCATCTTGATTTTAGAAGAATGACACGTGACAAACTGGGGCCGTGTGTGCATGTAAGCCATAAAATAAATGCAAAAGAGATGATACGGCTAAGGTGGATTATTAGATATATACTCCGAACAGATATTTGCCGGAACCGAGAATACTTGCAGAAGAAAGATGAACTTCTTAAACTTCTACCAGTTCATTTAGTAACATCGGGGGCGGCAAGCGCAGGCCTTTTTATTGGGGAATGTTTTAGCGTGCTACAGATAAGTAAGAAAACGTTTTCGCGAACGAGATAAATTAGCCGCCATCTGCGTGCAGTTGATGAACTGGAGTCGAAGTGAATGTGGCATGTCCTGATGGTTATGATGCTGGCTTTGATGACCAAACTGGGGACTTCTCTCGAAAGCATTATCAACTTTGATGCATTCAAAGGATAGCTTGAGGGCATCAAAGACCGTGAGACGGTCATGAAGGGTACTTTGAAATTAAGAAAAAAAGATGGTATGACGCTTGGCGGGGGCAGTTCGTTCCACGTTTTGCTGCAAGTTGTTCGAAAGAATCAAGATATCAGAGCAGACCCATACAGTGGAAATGAAAGGGCAGAGACACGATTGCGAAGAGGGTAAGAGCTCGAAGGGTTGGGGCGCAGTGGGCAGTTTGTCTATATATCCGGCAGTGTATCAACTTGATTAAGAAGGTGGAATTCAGCGGAAGAAGACAGATTCGTGGTGCAGCGATCCTGAGTGGATCACAACGATCACGATAGGCCATGGAGAAAGCTGTCTGTACCAGTTTTTCCGCAGGGTAATCTCGATAGATTTGGGCAAATGGGACGAGAAGGAGTACCAGTACTGCAGCGGGGGTCGGACGGGGGAGGTGCAGTCACAGTAGAAGAAGCCACATTTTGAGGTAGCGGAGGACGGGGCCGGCGGGTCATTTGGGTTCAGCGACTTGGAATATGGTCATTTCAAAAAAGTTATGGGATCAAGGGAAATGAAGTCCCAGGTCAGATTCCACGGGGTTGAAAGGATTGGGTTGTTCATCGAGGACGATGGCACCTGGAGGTAACTGACTCTTGTGAAGAAGTGCGGAGCTTTTGGATGCAGAAAATGTAATTTGCCACAATTTGCACACATATGAAACAACAATGATCTGAGAACAATCCCTTGAATCTCAGCTCATTGTGGGCCCGGCAAGAGATGAGTGACCACCGCCTGACACGACCAGGGAGCGGAAGGACTGATAAGAATGCAACCACGGTAGGAGAGCCTAATAGACCTAGAGGTTTGAGTTTGACCGACAGGTAGTGCTAGCGTACCCGGTAGAAAGCATTTAACAGATCTAGGAGTAGGACAACAGCAGACACCACATCGTCAATAGCCGAAGTTACGGCGTTGAAGTAGTCAATTTGGCAGAGGGGACACTGCATCGATTTGATGAAGGTGTGGAGTTCAACTTTCGACAGTCCTTTGGACGAGCGATAGCCAGCTGGTTGAGACTACTTTTCGCTTCATAATTTTGCACACAACAGGAGTGGGACTTACACGACAGCAACTATCAGGGACATGGAGTGAAACCTTTTTAAAACAGAGTGTGCTGAAGAAGGTTTCCAGCAGTTGCAGTAATACTCTATTATTCATAGAGTGTACAGAGGATGAGTATCCACAAGGCCATTCTGGGGCTACCAGGAAGGCGAAGGGTCAGCGGTATTCCACCCGACCAGGGTTTTTGGTGAGGGCCTAGTCTTGGTGACTAACCCGTGTATTTCGGATGACGCAACGTTGATAATAATGAGAATGGCAGTAGAAGTGAAAGGGATGGATACTGGAGCTTCTTATGAACGAGGCGGGGGAGGAGCTGGAATCGAGCACTTCCGAGAGTAGCTTGGGTGAGAAGCTTTAAGTAGAGCCACATGCCAGAAAACTGGGAAAGTTCTTGTCGGAGCTTCAAAATGGTAAACTCGACAAGTTGGATAAACACCCAGTTTTGTCAGGGCGAGAACTCCCTGTTTTCAGCGACGCACTACTTTGAGATGAATGAGCTCGAGATCAGTCCTATTGATGCGGAACAGAATGGAGGGGTCTTCTGCTAGATTGCATTTGCATTTCGGGCTTAGCAGCCTGAGCTAAGTTCAGGACGTTCTTTACTTTTGGCGCTAGGTGAAGGCGGAGACTGAGCTTATGCTGTTCCGGTAGCAGTCAGTGCTGGCGTGGAAAAAGCTGGCTGCAACCCGAGCTTTGGAGGGCAGAATGATTGTTCTCCAAGCTGCACAGCGAATTTCCTCCGACAGTAGATCCCAACAACAGTGGTTATAAAGGCTGATGATGTCATGAGAAGGGGGTTACTGAGGGGGTAGTTGGATGAAAAAGGGACCCTCCCGTGATCAATTCCTAGGAATTGACGAGTGGCTTGCTTATGGACTTTGGGTAGGTTATGCTTGAGGATGGGGTAGGGGACATTCCGCTTTGTAGTGGATTAGTCTACACGGTGAATGCAGCCCCCACTGAGAAAGCATGAAAGACAGTCAGATGAAGGAGACTGGCTCATGCTAGAGGGCCAGTTAACTTGTGGATAGTTGGAGTCACCAGCAACCAATTTGGAACTCGCAGGGTAGTATGAATTTGCATTTAAAGCATTGACGGAGGTATTAGTAGTAGGCGTCGGTAGGCCAAGAGAACGGTCAACACAAACCAATAAGTTTGCAAGATTACTGGTGTAAATGGATAACCAGAGCAGGTCTTTCTCTTGATCCAGAATGGGGTACGGTACAGCAGATGTCGGGATGACATAGCAAATGCTGGATGGGCATCCGTTACCTCATCGACACTGGCGAGAGCTCTAGAAGCCGCGATACCCAGCCGTGCTTATGTGATCTAGGTTGCCAAGTCCCCGTAGACAAGATTATGTCTACAGCGGGGGATAAGACTAAGGTCCTCAGATGGGGAATTTTCCTGCTTGTTGCGCGGATAGTTATAAGAACGAAGAGCGGATCACTAGCTTAGCGGGGGAGGTGAGCATGTGGGTCGTGCAGTATGGATGGAGAGAGCACGAAATAGCAAAGGTGAACGATTGAGTTTATCCTTCGTAACAGGGTTTTCAATGGGGACTACTAGGTACAACTTGCTCACGGAGGTAGTGTCGGAAACTGTGGTCGATGTGGGCTGAACAGCCTCTTCCTTATCTAGATTAGGAAGAGCTCATGAAGCTGTGGGGCCAGGCTATGCCAGTAAGTGATGAAATTGGATTCGCCAAAGCGGAGGAAACAGATGACTTGATGGGGTGCCACTGGTGTGAGCTAGGTGGGCAGGGTTATAGTCAAGATGGACTGGTACGGGAGGAGCCGCAGTTGCTTCAGTGGCTTGTTAAGTGTGGGTTTCGTCAAGTGGCAACCTTTATAAATGTTGGTAGTCCGTATTGGGGACAAATTTCAGAAGGTAGGAACTGGAAAGGTGGGGTGAAGTAGTCACATGCCAAAGCAGCTGGCCTTGGGTGAAATAGGAGATCTGTCGGCGGTCAAAAGAGCTGTATATAGGGATTATTAGGAGAAAAAAGATGTCGGGAACACGCACTGTTGGGTAAATGGCGCGGAATTTAATGTGCAGGTTGATATATAAAAAGCTGACAAAATGCTGGTTCTTGAGAACGATTCAGTAAACAGAGAAGGCGGGGGAGGTTTGGGGATTGGATGCTACAGGGTGACGGCAACTTAAACTAGATGGGTTGAGGAAGTATCCTGCGGGTCAGAAAACTATGGTAAGATCGGAAATGATGGAAGAAACCGAAACCATTCGAATATTGATGAAACTGATGGGCTGAAGGGTAGAGGTCCGGAAAGGTTAGATAATGATAATTTGGGCAGGGTGAGCGACGAAGAAGACCTGTTCAGCGGGTTACCAGTGTTGATCGCGTAATAATGAATGGTGCTGGAGCTTTGCTGGGGTAAAATAGGGTTTGAGATAATGTCTAGTTCTTGAAAATAATTTCGGGGATACTGAATTTGGTGTCAGCTCTCCAAGCAGCCTGTTCAACTGCTGTTTTGCATGCCAATCGGAGTGCTACCTAGCGATACAGAGGGGTTGCTACCTAGTACACTGGACGTTGAATCCTTGGGAAGGGGAACAGGGAGGATCCACGAAATTTGAATTTGAGGCCGTTGGCTTCTTTTGGTCAAGTAATCTGAGGGTCGGTTTAAAACTCCACCTCGTACGCCTCAGCGTACGGGCATCCACTTTCTTCATACATGCCTCGGTCTTGGGCCCAGGGCAAGGGCGTTAGCAATATTTTGCAACGGTGTTCACCACTGTGGTGCATGAAGATTTTTAGTTTTTCAAGACCTCTGATAGCTCCCATACCATTTACACAGCAGTACTATTGGTCTCTAAATTTGCAGAGGTCGCTTCGTCCTCAGCCTGCTCACAGCATTTCCGATTTCCGTCTCCCTCAAGATGCTCAATGAGCACTACCCCCGACGACTTAAGTGACCTGCCTATCATTGGCGGCCCGTCTTGCGAAGGCCCGGCTCGGTATTTCTTGTCCTTGTGGACCCTCTCCCGGGCCTTCGTAAGTTCATCCCTTTTTACACGCTAAAAGCTACATTGCTTCCATCTGCCCATCCAACTGTCGGCCTTTCGGGCTGCCTTTACCTCCCTAACTAGCGGCATGCCCCCGATACGCCCATCACCAAACCTGACTAGTGTTGTTCGTGCGGCAATAATGTCCTTTCTTGAGAATGGAGACTTTCACCTCCCCATGGCATACGCGATTTTCAAGAGGATGGAAAGGGAAACACCTGCCATTCGCAGTGTGTTGCATTACTTTTTGTCGTTTTTCCGATGGTGACACTTTCTTCAGGAGAAACGAACGTTACTATGGTTCAGCATTTCGAGGGCTTCTCCCTCAGTCCTCTAGGGGAGATGGTATGTGGTGACAGTTCTTTCGTTTCAGGCAGTCAGAAGCTTCGTTGCCACCTAATATATAAACTTTGCTTTATCGTTGCACACCTACCTGTTCCTGTTTCGACCGCCAATATAACAGGCGCTGTTTTATGTCCTATCTGATCATTTATCAACCTGCAGTGTCTGCCCTGAGGCTCGCGACTGTGGTTCTCCGACTGCCAGCAGAGCATCGTTCGATTCATGATCGTAGTTAATAAACTCGTCGGTAGGCAGCACGTCTTGTTAGTCGTGCTTACTAAGGGTGTTTGCCTCGCTGAGAACCAAAGATCACGTGGATAGCGTTTGCTTCTTCCCGGAGTATCGCCGACCAAACTGGTCGATCTTTCGAGAAGTCACCTGACGATGCTTCCAGCATCCTCTTTACACTCTATAAGACCCTGGAGTTGGAGTGGTGTAGTGACTGCGAAGTCCTGAAGAGCCGCTTATTCGGCAATGTTGAGGACGGTGCGGAGATCAACTATTCTTCTCTGGACTACGTAGACAACCTATAAAGGACGTATATAAGTGACTATTTTGTTGCCTGAAGCTTGTCGGCAATGTATCGTGGTCTCGTATACACCCGACGCACCATATAGGTTGATCCGGAGCCTCAGCTGCTAGCTGACTTCCCGCTTTGCGGATCTAGCCGTGTGAGTGGGCATTCTAAAATATTGGTGAAGACGTATTCCTTTGGCTTGCCGATATTCTGCGTCTAGTTCTGCAGGGCTTAAAGCGTTTGGAATTCTTTACCCGCTTATGTGAAGGGTGGGATGAACGACAAAACAGTGAAGAGGAAACTTGACCAAACTTGGATGGGGCCATGGCCTCCAATGAATATTGAAAGTGAGATTTGTTAGGAGGTTTATAAGAGGACTCCTCCTACGCATATAAGGGGAATAGGTGAAATAAAATGAATCACATCATTAACATGGACTTTTTATCGATGGCAACTTATCGCTTTGTTTGAGTGTTCTAATTGTGTATGAACTTCCCACCGAGCAGCTTTTTAAACTCGGGGCCATTTTATCTGTGAGCAACACAGGAGAGGCTACCGCGAGCATTCTTGGTGAAGTCGGCTGCTCCCTGCGAACTAAACCCACGTATTCAATCATGTGTTTCCAGTGTAGGTGATGAGTTCTTGCTCGTAGCCTGTGCATTAGAAATAAAAACAAAATGCGGGAACGCTCATCCATCAATCGGGAACAAACCGGTCAGAGTGGTTATGATTGCTCAATACAGGAGCTGCAAGGACTCATGCAAATTCGTGGCGCAGAGGCCATCGAGGTCATTTCTAGGAAGTATGATGGCGTTAATGGCCTTTGCAAACGTCTTAGAACCTCTCCAACAGATGGTAAGATTTTATAAAAAGGCTTCTCCCTCTTCAATTCAGATATTGTCTTTGTTAGTTTGGATTAGTCGCAGTTGCATATCATCGTTCAGTCCAAAGTTAATATTTCGAACTGATACTACTTTATTCGAACTAAGATTTATAAGGTCTTTCTCGAGCTGCACATTGTCCGCATTGCTTTAATCCAATGTGGACAACTAAAGGCAGAAAGATTTATAGTAGATGATGCACAAATAATAATAAAAGCAGTTAATAAGTTTAGCGGGACACTTACTTTTATGATTTTCATTATGATCTTTGAAGTACTTGTGACGCAAATCACTTTGTAAGTTTGCATTGCATATGCTTACATTTCAACACGGTTTATAGATTTCTTTCAAAAAGATTGCAAAATATGCTTTGTTTTAGTAGTTTAAAACCAGAGGATGTATATAAAGGTGGCTGTTACCTAAGTAAAATAACTCTCGTGGCACAATGTCCGTTCGTAACATCGTTTTCCAAACAGTTTCAGACCGGCTCAAGTAGTAGCCAATTTTTACGGATGAAGAGTGAATTTCTACGAAAAAAATCGAAAGCCAAAGCACTGTACACTGTTTAGTGAACATTTAATTTCAATATATTCACTTCAATACATTGAAATGCCCTTTAATACCAAGTTGCAGATTGTTCTGTTTCATGCACCGCAAGATGGGTAAAATAAGGATAGTTATTCGAAATTCATAATTTTACGAGAAGAGAGTGGACACAATAAAACGTGATTTCGGAAGAGTTATGAAAATTATTGAAGCATGTCATGTATATCACACGATCCGTATAAACTAGTCGGAAGCGTTCAGAAACCGCTCAGGAACCACTCAGGAACCATCCAGAAACCGCCCGGAAACCAATCAGTGCAGTAACGCAAACCGTTTGAAAACTGACCAAAAAGTGACCGATCTTGCAGTGGTTTTGCTACAAAAGAAAGGGTGTTGTACACCGTAGAGAAGTGACTGTATTTTTGTTCAAACTATGGCCATGCCCAAATATACCCCATTATGGCCCATTTAACGCTGCCCTAAAACCCTAGTGGTTTTGCCCTAAGTTTGCCCTCAATCTTACCTTATTTCCCCGAAGAGACCATTTTTGTTTAATTGCTTAAATTAGTTTGTCAATTATGATAGTATAGATAAAAGATCATTTGTTTAGTTTGTCAACTCCGGAGTGAAGATGAGCAAACAACTGAAAAATGTATCCTATTTTGTTGATCGCATATAAATACAAATATGCATCGTATTTATCTGGCATCATTGATAATAAATGTGGATTATGACGACAGCTTACTTCAGCATGTATTTATTGAAATAATCCACGGTGTACGACCGTTATTTTTGTATCGTTTTTAAAGTCTTTTAGGTTCCGGATAATATTACCCAAAACTTAAGATATAGTCAGCGTAGTGGATAGGCATTCAAGTAGTATCTACCCCGTTGTTTTACGCCACATTTCTGCGACCTGAAGTTTACTTCATCCTCCGTCTCTATGGTATCAGCGCAACAATAGTCTGAGATATGTGGATGCAGTGATTGACCTCAGTGTTCGTTCGTAGGTGTAAATAGAAAGATTCTATATTTCACATTTATTTTGTCCAGCGATGAATTTGTTTATAGTCACAGCAACCTCAAATATCTCAGTATTCAACTAAAACGACCTTTAAATCACTTTTTCAAAAAGGTCTTAAGGAATAGAATTAAATAATAGGTGATAAATAGTGATATCCGCTAAGGGATAATTCCATATCTGCCATATGAATGTCTGCGAACTTCAAAATCAGTGTATTTGATACCATGCTTACAATCACGGATGGTTTATTCGCGGTCAAATAGGGGTTTCATATTGACATACGTTTGTAGCAATGACGTGTTTGGTTAAGTCAAAGACCTTAAATGGTCGGAATCTGCTTCACAATAATTGTAATTTATCACCGTAATAGTCTGCAGTTTCAAGAGCGCCTGCCAGCCAGTGGTTAACTGAACGAGTGGTTTTTAGAGAAAGATGTCAGTACTTTTACAAGTCAGAGTGAAGCTGTGCGAAACTGTAATTCATACACCATTCATTTCGGCATTGCATTGTTCGAGTTGGTGATCTGAAATTTGCCAGGGTCAATTGAAGATTTAATTTTGCAGACCGACATCTTTTCTAAATTTTCTTCAATCCTGAACTAATTTTCATCCTCTCATTTCCCACCTCAGCGAAATGTCCTAGTCATCTGTTACGCCTTGTCAACGTGTTTCATGTTCACGTTTGTATACTTCCTTTTCTTAGTACATTGGAGTCTGTGTGTAAATGGGATATTGGCAGTTAATTATTATCCATCATTACAGAAAAATGCGTTTCTGTTTGAGAACAAGTAACATTTTATCAAATTCGCATATAAAACAAAAAACAGTAAAATTGTGGAGCTCGTCTCTCGAGAATATATGGTAGTCCTCCCAGCACGGAATACTAGCCGGGATCGTTCAAATTGTTTCTCGCTGTAAGGCATAACATTCAAGAAGGGGGATGGTAAAAGAAAGTGGTCACATAGTTAGCACCTTCTTGAACGCGAAAATTGCTAATAAGCATGTAGTTTGCGTTTTTTAGCCAGTCTGCAGGGTAAATTGACCCATATTGACTATTGACTATTGACAATCCGATGTTCTTATCTTTCAGTACTCAAGTGGTTTCTTACAATCAAAGTGACAACGTCTACAAGGGTTAAATAGAATCCTAGAATCTTGTAGTTTTTGTTCTCTTAAAAATATGGATATAATAGTCTTTGAGAACCTGTGTCGTCTTTCAAGTCAAGCTACATCTTGTCCATATAAAGGTAAGGTGTTGCATTGAAAATGATCATAACTCCTAAGAAAACCATGTCTTCGTGAAGCAGTTGCTTTATGAACTAAAGATAAACGTTCATGATGGGTTTAAAACTCCGCTGGTTTCAAGCCATGACCGCGTGTTTAGACCGGGAGAGAATGTGGCTATTTGCTCATAATGTAGCCATTACTCGACACACATTTTGATAAATTTAAAGAAATCTTTTCCATGCAGTTTTTTGGCCTTTCTCATCCGTTGAATTTATCACAGCAAATATTTTAGCTCTGCTACTTGTCTCAGGAATAAAAGGTTTCCGCTTGGTGAACTGCTGATGCACGCGTGGCTGTGCAAGTTCAGCTGAATGATCGTTGCTTGTGTCTAATTGATAATACAGAATAACTGAGTAGGGTTCTTGAGTGAACAGCATCATAGTGCTATGAGTTATCTCAAAATTCATCGAATTATGACTCAAAGACAAATTACAAGCATCGGGATTAATATTCATCTTATCAGTGTGTGGGTCACATCGACAGGTGATGTCTTTGAATGAGGCGGTAAACCTTCCACTCCCAGGCGATTGAAGTCTTTAATGTTATTGCTGAATGACGCAGACCAGACTCGGTCGGAATGATTAGAACTCACAAAGCCCAGCAATTTGAGGATTCTTATTAATTTTGTTGTATGATTGCGGATGAGTGCAGTAGAAGAAGCATGCCACATAGCCTTGGAAAGCCACTGAACTATTGGGGATAATCGGCAACCAGACGCTGAGGCCTGGAATAGAGAGCCACGCAAAACCTCGGTAGGTTGGTTGTGGTTACAAGCCAGGAGAGTGACGTCACATCCCTTGAAAAGATGTACAATCAATTTGGTTCTTAAAACAAAGTTTTCAAATTTTTTTGATTCAAAAGTGTTTATTTTGGGGATGAAAGAGGATAGAATTCTAATGAGACTGTGTGTTGTTCAGTTTTGAAGATTTTATTGCATAGTGGGTGCTTTTTCATTGAGAAAGTTTCCTTATACAGCAAGATTGTTTCTTGCAGAAAGGTTGTTGCGCTCAGGGAAGTCGCAATCTGGGAGAGCACTACTGTACGGTAAGGGGATGTTGAGGGAAACATTCAGGTTCACGTTCACTGAGTTTTGCTTTCTTGATGACCTCCCGTTGAATCTACACATCTATGCAAGCAAGCATTACAATAAGTTGTGTAATAAAGTTGCAACGGGTATTTAAGCATTTAAAATACTTGACAAATGTCAACTTCAAGAAAAACAAGATGGGTAACGTCTGGTAAAGGCCCACATCACTTCCTAGGTAGGAGGTCAAGTTACTGCGGTCGCCAGTAGAGAGCGATTGTGTGTCCATCTGCATGCCACCACGTTAAACCTGTTTGGTTCCTCAATGAGTCTCACTTTAATAATTGTCCGTTTTTCTTGATACAGAGAAAGTGCCATGGGACTTTGTGGCTGTATTGTTGATACCACTTCCACTTCAATTATTCGTAAGCATGGGATGAAGAAACGACACTTCATTCAGACGGAATTTCAAGATCTTTTGTTATCATGAAACGTTCTAGTGGTAGCGTCGTTTGCGTCTTACATCGGTTCACGACATGTAGCTACAATTATTTGTTAACCAACATTCCCTTTAGTATTGAGGAAGATATTATCTCATGTTTGCGCTCGTTAGAGAGCTGCTATGCCTATTAGTGTGTTACAAACTTAGGAGGGGAGGATTAGAGGGTCTGGTGAGACCTGTAGGGCCTATGATCGGGACTCGATAAGCATGCACTGCCGAAGCCTTTCGGCGAGACTGAAACAACTGTGCAGCGTTTTCGCAGGGCCTCAGAAGAGAGAGGTGCTTTAACAAGAAAGTTAGCTCGTTTCCTAAATAAATTAGTACCATCTGTTGGTCATTTATGAATAATATTTTATATAACATCGTCATTATGGCGATAGTGCATTCTAGCGGTTTCAGGACTAAAGCACGAATCCCTAATGCCAAGTAGCAAACTTTTGAATAAAACAGTAGCATTCTGAAATATTCGATATCATTTTGTGAATGTGTACTAATTCTACCCATAGGTCGCAGTTTATCTCGGTTTAGATGGAATTTGTTCTAGAGGGTGAAAAAACAGTAAAATCCAGGTCATGCTACAAAATGAAATGCGAAATGCAAATAAAAGGAACCGAATGTTTTAAAAGGTAATTGCCTTCACCGGAAACTCCATTGATGTTCGGATTGAAACAAATTCATTTCGCAGAGTTATCTCTGCATAAAATTCCTGGTGTAGTAAAGCACCACACATTTTTGGTAACAGTAGTCTTGCAGAATTATGCTGATAAGTTGTGAAGATTCTCATCCGCATGTAGAAGACCGTGATAATAAAAAGATGAATATTGTAGTTCTTTGTGAGTAGCTTCACTGTTTCATCTGAGCTTGCCGTCATCATTAGGAGCTACCTTTTTAAGGTATCTTGAAGTCGGAGCAAAAATATCTTTCTACTTTAAAAACGAGAGTATAACGATGTTCCTCTATGTTTTAGCAGTAAATAAGCAGTAAACCGACCGTTGCGTTGTACTACCAAAAGCCTGGTCCCATAAAGCATTCACCATAGAAGATTTTTAGTTACTTGATATAAAATTTTCTGGTTATTGGTTTCGAAATACGAGGTGTGATAGGCTAATACGTTTGCTTTCCGCTTGGTGTTCATTACTCATACTATCAGCGAAGAAAAACACCTGAAGCTGAAAGTTTAACAATATACACATCATACACTTCCTTGGTACGTTTCTGTGATGGTTGCGTGTACAAGCACGCGTATTGGTTTGCAAAAGTCCCTTTATCACTACCTGTCAGCTTCGTAAAGTGCGTGACAGTTTCGCCAATCGATAGCAAAGGTACGAAAGCCGTAGTTATCATCCGGACTTGGATGTCGAGCTGGAGCCTGTGGCGACCGTTGCATTTATTCCCTCTTCTAGCGAACCTCATCTAATGGGATTGCTTGTTTGTAGATATGCGGTTTTTGGTGTTTCCTTATATAGAAGTGAGTATGAGCTGCATAGTTTAGCTTCTAATTCTCAGTAGGTTACATCCTAAGTGATTCAGTGAAGTTCAAACACCTGAAATACTTTTGCATGAAGACAGGGAATCTTGTCCACTTGGAAGTGGAAAACGTCCCTTTTTATTACATCAGCACCGTCTTAACGAAATATCTATCTTTCAGATAGCATAGATGGTTTCCGTATGTTACTAATGCATTTGGGACTAGAGAAAGCTGAAAGAGCTTTTCACGTTTTTTGTTTGCTTTCTGCGATGATTAAAAAATAGATGAAAGTTACGTGATTCTCGTGAAAAAACGTTACGAGCTGCCATGTCTGTCAGGTTCTAGTACACTGAGAATATAATTGAGCAAGAGCACATCGAAGGTTGGTCACTTCCAAAATATCTTCAGTCTATGTATATTTCGTGTCGAACGTGGGTAGGGATTAGTGCTAGGCCATTTCTTAGATTTTGGTGCCAAACAACATAAGAAAACTTTAACATGGCATTGATGGTTTTTCGCAAAACATGGATTAAAAGTCAAGCTAACATAAATTGTGATTCATAACCAATTAGAGCGGGAAGAGCATTCATTATTGCAACAATATACAATTTTATCTCACTAAGGATGACGCTGATTTGTTTACTGTCCAGGGACCGAATATATATATACAGTTTTGCAGGTTAGTAAAAACTCAGAGTATCCATCTATACTGATAAGCCTTGAAAACGTATCAAATCAAGCATAAATATTGAAGTAAAAATAGACAAAGTGTACTGATGTTTTGGCAACTTTCAAATAAGGCCTATAGACGTTATACGAAGAGATCAAATACTGATAAAGGCAACATCAGAATTCTTATTTGTTTAGGACCTAATATTTGGTTATCGTGTTTGTTTTTGTTAGGATTGTCGATACCAAGCCACTTATCACCGACCGATCTTCCATTTGCGGGTGTATGTTTGTTCCATTCGTTCCATTCAATCAGGTAGTAACACGACACAGATGTAACAGAAATCTTTGCGGGGCTTTGGAGACTTACTTTCCTCTTTGCAAGTTGTGGAGGACAAAAACTTGTAAAACCAGATAAAAAGATCTTCACTTCACCATAATTTTTTCCCACTAAATGCATCTTTCAGCCCTATTTTTATCAATTCACTTTCACGATTTCAACGTAAACAACAACAGTAATAACACATTAAAATATTTCGAATATCAAACGGTTCCGCGAGGGATGGTTTTTTGTTTCAAAAAAGGAAAAGAGAGCTTAGCGACCGACCATACTGATACTGCTATTTTGCATGAACCACATAAGACCGGAAGAGTGTAAGGCAGAATGGCAGATAAGCCATATACCAATTTGATCAGTCTCGGAAAGTCCACGTCTTCTGTTTACTGAACATGAACAAACACGAAATTAGGTTTTAAATTTTAATAGGAACGGAATTCCCTGCGTGGAAGTTCACTTGTGTTCAGTTTACGATCGACTGATGGGTTAGGCTTTTTCTCTACTAATGGATATTTGGTGTTTATTCACCCTGTCTCTTTGTTTGTGACTACAGAACAAATCTTTACACTATTGGTTTTCATCAAATATATTCGCTCAAAGGACTGTGTTCCAATTTAGCGATTTTTCATTTGTCACTTGTGTGTCCCGAAAACAGCTCTCAAATATATATCTAATCTAACAACCTATTTCCGGCACTTAGATATGTTAGTTGAAAATTTACTTTTTTAGTGTGAAACAACCCAATAATATGGAATTTCACAATATTTTGTAAATCCGTCCCTATTCCGAGTTTGTAAAATCATGAGTAACCAGGATCTGGAGAGTTCTCGGCATACGTTTATTAGTAATAGTAACCGTAAATTCTTGGTGGATTTTGATTATGACAAGCCAGTTGCTTTGTAAACTCTGAGGACCAGTGGCTTGCATTTAAATGATAGATCATACAATCCATCTACCGGTCGTTAACTTGTGCAACCGCTTTCCATTTTCCCTCCTTGGATAGGTATATCAAATCGTGAACTTATTCAACGAAGGAACGCCTTTGGGACCAACGTCATTCCACCCACTCCACCCAAAAGTTTCCTGCAACTGATGTGGGAAGCCCTGCAAGATGTCACCCTCATTGTCCTCATGGTTGCCGCCGGGGTCTCTCTTCTCTTAGCCCTGTACAGCAAATGTGAGTTGTTCGGTAATTTATCTATTCATATCTTCCAAATAAACTGAAACGTTATTTATAACACATAACAAAAAACCACCCGTAGACTGACTGCTGCGATCTCAAGCCTTGGTAGTATTACATAGAAGAGTGGACAAAGTTGGGCCGGAAACACAGGACCGGTCTCACGATTGTAGCCATGCATCAGATGTGCGTAACTGGTTTCCATCTGCCTACTTGCCTTTCTATTTGTATACTCCGTTAGTATATTTGGTGCTATGAGCTTGCAACCGCAGACTCGTTGTTTTTCGCTTTAACCTATAAACAACTATCGGCAATCACAGTTGTGGTTTGACAATGGACTCTCCAAGGAAGGAAATTCATTTATACTCCTGACGTTCCATATGAGATCACAGTAACAACTATACTAAAGCAGTGTACCAATCGGAGAATCAGTGGACAGAGGAGTGCCGGGTACGCATACCTGAAGTGCGGTTTCAACCACAAAACCAGTCATGTGCTTCCGTGAAAACTTTATCCACTTATCTATTTACCACTTATTATCAGTGTGTAAGTAGGTGGGTAGTTTTTGCATGCAAAGTGAACAACTCGCGTCAATGAATCATAGAGCAGTGATCAAGATACTCAGGAAACTTAGTTGTGGTTTGCGCATCAAGTTACGATGCTTGGTTTCAAAGGTAATATCACTAATCTAAAGCATTTTTCATGGAAATGCTGAACAAAGTAAAATTAGAAGTCAGTTAATGAATGTACTCAATCATAGTGAAACCATTCCGTACCAACTTCACGTATGTGCTGCAAGATTGGAAATACCACGGGGTTGATTTATCTCAAGGTTACAAACCAAACGTGGTTGATTTAGTCCTATAACATTATGGCTGAAGCTAATGTATAATTACTGAGTTTGATCATTTTTTGGTTTGCATATTATAGCTACCTCCGCACTCGAATACCAATGCCTTCCGGGATAACTTAAGAGTGGTCAGTCAGTGGGTGAAGCTGTGCTTCACATTTCCATTTCCGATTACTATATCACTGGCATTGTGGAGGGTCTGACCTGATTGTTTCACCGAATTTTGTTAGCGTTACTGACTGGTGGGCAGAACACAGACTACTGACGCCTATTTACAGTTGATTGCACTTATCGTCATTGTCACCAAGCGTTTCAAAATCCATCATCTAGTGTACCTGTAGTGGATTCGCCCCATCTAGTTCACAGACTACAAAGTTATTCACGTTTGTGTCCGCAACAAACGTGTTCCGGTAGGTGCACTTCGTAATTTACCGAATACTACCCTGGATTTTATTTGTACAAAGGTTTGTCCAGTCTTACTTCTATCCTCGTAGTTTGCAGCGTTACCATAAAACTGTTTCAAACAAATCCCTCTCAACTCTCGGTTGCAAAAACATGATATCTCCAGTTGTCTGCGTCGCAAAGCAGCTGCAATGACTTCATCTACCATTTCATCACCCCTGTAGCTGTGAGGATTATTGGTGAGTACAGGCTTATCAGTGCATTTAGTTTTTGCACAAAACTAAATGTCTTTGATAACGCTTGGTTGAGATAATAAATTAAAACAATCAATAACATTCAGCTATTTACCATCTGGAGATTTCTGAAAATTTGGATCAACCCAATTTCAGCGTCAAACCAGATGCAAGTAATAAATGCCAACTTCGTAAAACTGATTACATAAATGGACGTCTAAAACACTGTGCAATTTGACTGGCAAGGCTGAAGGGGCTTGGGCTTTATAGTTTCTCTTAAAAATGTCTTAAAAACCCCATTCAAGCTCCAGTGATCCCTTGTGTATAAAGATGAAGAGCCGTATATTTACATGTGCTCCTGTTTTTTTTTACTGTAACTTGCCTCCTTCTTAAGTGCGGATTTGATGAGACTTGTTTTCTATTCTCTCAGTGTTTGTTGAATCTGTATACATCCCGATGAACACAGGAACGACAAAAATGGGGATATTTAAAACCGGTCAATTCTGATTGATCTGTAAATATCATGAAGTCTGTTGCAAACCGGCTTGTAGTGTACTGCATTATTCTCAGAAGGATGAAATGCTTGATGTCGTGGCTTGCGATACCCGCTTTTGCTTTTTTTTCCTGCAGAGGACAGAAATATTGTGAGATGTCGTAGAAATGTTAACTTCTTAAGGCTCTCAAGTGGTTATTGGCTAATCTGGGACTCGCGAATCGCTACAGAACTACAACTTAGTGGTTATTGAGTCTAAGTGCATTCTGAAAAGCTCAATGGCGAATCAACGACAGGCTTCTACGAAATCCAAGAAAATCACTTTAGAATAACGGATAGACAGGTAGAGGACGAGTTTCCTCACCGTGAGCGTATGTTCACGCTCAAAAATCAACTTTCAATTGTAAATGTGCATGTGTGGTCGGGAAGCAGATGGATAGGTTCAAACACTTAACACCTTCGGTGTTTTGGCATCATTTTACAAACACACAGGGTTAGACAAACGTAACAGTGGCCTCGTTCCTGCCTTGTTCAATTAGGGCTTCGTTCTTCTGAGTGGAATTATCCCACTCGCAAACGTCCGTTACCAGTGCAGCGGTATAAATACATGTTTTCTTGTAATCAGTTCCTGTTATGCCGTGCAATTCGATTCAACCAGATTTTCACTGTGATTTGTTTGAAATGGATGGAGTTATGCGAACCAGGTCTAATCAGTCATTTTTCATGGCCTAGAAAAACAATGTAAGACCATATTATGTAATAATTCACAAGCTAATCTAATGTGAATAATTCTCTGGCATATTGGTAATAACCGTAAAATTGGAAGAAACCACTCATTCAAGTCGAGTGACCTTGCTTGTTTGAAAAATACGTGATTACTAGTCTCCCAATTACAATGGACCAGAAACAGTGACTTCTATAAGAACTGAAGGTAATCATATACCACTTTTTATCTGAGACGAAAGAATCTTGGTGCAGTTCTGTTGATGTTTAAAGGATTGCCCTATTAAATAAACCACATATCGATTTTCACTCACGATGAGGCTCACTCATAGACTGGGAGGGTTACTAAATTCGACCTACTTCATTGCATTGCAAAATACATCAAAATAACGAACTGTTTTAGTTCTGTTCTTTCAAACTTTAGTCTTTGATCATGAGGTTTTCAATGACGAATACTCCCTGTTCAAACTGCTCCAAGTCACCTTACCACACAATGGCTACAGTCGTGTGTGTGTGTGTGTGTGTGTGTGTGTGTGTGTGTGTGTGTGTGTGTGAATTAACGAGTCAATCACGTGCTAGTTTGTCGCAAGCCCCTACAAGCTTTGTTGTTTCATTCCAACCAAAAACATTCTCTCTGGTTTCTTTCAGCCTATAACTCATCATATCTACAAATGCAAATACTGCTTGGCGGTACCGTTTGCTTCACTCGAATTACGCCCCGCAAACAAAGAAATGTATAAAATCGCGGCCAGAAATGGCTAACTCAGCGGATGTGATAGATTAGGTGGTGCTAAGTGAAACGGTAGGGCACATTCATTTGACTTACACCAGTGTCATTGTTGAACAGATAACCACTCAGTATTTCACCAGACAACCCATTAGTAACGAAGATGGCGTGACGGGTGAGGATACCTGTATTTGGACGGCCAAACAAGCTAAGTTAAAAAAAAACACAATCGTTTATATCGAGACGTTATTCCACACCGTGTCGCACCAAAATTGATCTCGAGGCTGCCTGAATACTTCGGCTGCGTTCTGGCCAGTTGCCTGCGGCCATTAGCCTGATTCTCTTGTGGACCATTTCCGTTTGGCTGGTCTGATTGTCCCGGTTGATGGCTTGATCGGTAGCCCCTCACATGGGCTATCTTGTTGGCTGGCCTGAGATCCAGCTGCTTCCCATCTGCTAGTCCGTATGATTCCTTTTGTCTGCTTCGGGATACCTCCGACATATTCACCGTCTGTTCTTTGATGTGTGGATCTCGATCGGTTGGCCCGATCGGTTTGATATTTACACCGTTATGTTGCTCTAGCATTCCCCACTGCAAATTGATCGCTAGCCAAATGCGTATTATGCGTTCAACTTTACAGCAGACGAGCACATATAAACTGTAAAAAAGACGGTTCTCTACGCCAACCCACGCAAACAAACTAGTTGGTTATTGTAGGACCACTGAGAAAAGGCGTTAATTATGTCAAACCGATGATTTATTCAATAAATAATAAGGCATGTTTAAAATTTTGCCAATAAATTAAAAGTTCAATCCCTGCTTTGTTGTAACCTCATTTCTGATCGTGATAGCTTGCTAATTTTGTTTATGTTAAAGGCACGGCATATTTTTTTTAATCGGATACGTGCATTGGCGGAATGATTCCTGGGGCCACCCCGAGTATTACCAGAGAATTTCATCAGTGGCGCTATTCCGCACAGTCTGTTTATTGCTTGGTATACATAAATAGTTTATACAAAGAACTCGAAAGTCCCCGCAGGTTAGGATAATTTGCGTCCCAGGATTTCTGCATCATAAGTTGTTTTTCGACCATAGTTTGGTTTTAAAGAATTGGTAAATTCAACTTTTTTGGAGCTCACGTGATGTCGATGGAGTGGCACGCTTGGAATATCGATAAACGAATTAACTCTAAGATCAGAAGCAACCTTTGGTCAATGTGTACAATACAGCTTCTGGCTGGGAAATTGTTAGTTTAAAAAACGTAAGTAGTATGATTTGTTCGAAGAATGACTTTGGCAGACAAAAACCAAAATCTTACTATCACATGAGATCAATTAACTAGTAGCTTGATGTTGATTACCGTCTCCTTGCGATTTTCCTAAACCGTATTGGACTGGGCGTTCCCTCTTAATCAAACACACAAAGTTTTCTAGAGAATATTTTGATGTATTTTTTCATTCTCTTATTTCGAATTTGTAAGTTTCCACGATTTTCTTTCCTCATCTGTTTGTACAATGATAGTGTCGATGTTATGGATTTGGCCGATTGTTACATACTTGTCGGCGTGTTATAGTTTATTTATCTAGTTGTAGTGTTCAAAATGCTATCATGCAACTTTGGAAATTTGTGTCATTTTTTTCGAAATACAAAACTTTTATTTTACTTCATTCGGAATCGAAAGGCAGGAATAAATGACAGAATGACTCCAGCAGGTTATTTGGTGCACCATGAAAATTCAATTAGGGTCATCTCTTTGTGAACACAGTCGCATTGCTTTGGTCAGTCAGTTTTCTTCAGTTTAGGAGTATTTTCAGGCAGAAGTGACTGTGATCCTTTTCATCAGTAGGCCTATTAAAATTTAAGGGTCTCTCTCCCTCCCGTTATACGCATATATTGTGCATGCGGTATTTTGCATCTGTACCATTGTCGTTGCTCGGCGAATTTCGACTCACTCCAGGTGAAAGTCTCTTACTGAGCTAAATTGAATAAACATATTCGATCGACTCCTTTTGTTGTACGCACACATGACTAATTGGTTGATTGTGCAGTAACCTTACGTAATTGCTTGTCCAAACAGCGAACCGCTTTTGGTGACTGAGCCGATGATGAAGCTCAGTACAGTGTCATATCAAGCCACGTTAGTCTTAATCTCTCTTTTCGTGTCGCACATCTCTCCTCTGATGCTGTTGTCGTTCGGTTCAATTTCCCTTTCCCCTGATCACATAGACCGTGAACCCGTCATCTTTCGTGCAGTGTTTTTAGTGCTCTTGTCACTTCCTCCCTTGCTCCGAACACGCTTTTATTCGTCAGCACAAATGCGTGCCTCGGGGGTGTTAATACCCGCCTGACCTAATGAACACCTGTGATTCTCATATGTGCTTACATTTGTATGATCATAAGTTTCTGTTTGAACGCTCCCAGTGAGACTTTTTAGATTATACATTTTTCCGTTACTCTGTCATCAGTGTACCTTGAGATTAACTTGCACGACCAGTGAGAAATCCTCATGGAAGCGGAACGAAAAGAATAGGGGTGGTGAGACAACAGAAAGGACGGCTGAATGAACATATCGAACCGACCGGTTTCTCTTCCCCATTCGGCTTGTCGTTACCTTCGACCTGAATCTCCGTTTGAGATCGGCAAGGTCAACGTTGGAGCAGCTTGGGATAGTGCGGATTGTGGGTTTTCACCACCATCCCGCTCGAGATTCCCACTTCGATTGTCTGTCATTCATTGCTTCTGATTAAACCTTTGTTCCTGTTTTAGCTCACAATGCGGCTAAGCCGGATTGGATGAAATGCTTCACTTTCAAGGTCACGGACATGATGGCCCAATTGCTGACCGTGTGAGATGTGAGCTTTTTTCCGCTGCTTCTCTCACCATCCCTGTTTCGCCCATCTGATGATGCCTTTTGGTTACCATCGCCATCATTATAATCATCATCATGACCACCACCACCACTGTCATTGATGAGGTTGTACAGCTTACTTGCCTTTTCTCATTCATTGCTTTATCGAGCTATTTGACCTGAGCTCTATGCAGTTCATCGACCTAGTTTCAAATTGCCAAATAGAAGGCAGACAGTTTCACAGGAACTGGATTTGGTTTATGGCCCGTGCATTTAAAGTTATTCCTAACTAACCCACGTATAGTATATAGTGCAGCAACTTGACGTGCATCGTAGCAACGAAGAGGTACCGGTACACTCCATGGAGAAAAATAAAGGAGCGGAATACAGTCGAGACCACCAAAATCGCGTAGCGGGATTTTTGAGACCAGTTTTTCGCGGATACCTCTCATTTTGCTAGGTTTTTTTATAACGTTTTTTCATGCGCTTTTACGCTAAATTATTAGGACAGTATAACTTGCTAATCTTGTAGCAATTAATACCGTAAATTCAGCAAAATATAGTGTTTAAAGTACAGTGTACAGGAGTATTACTGGTATTTACATTCTAGCACTGTAAGGTACACAACCGTTTAGTATGGTGCCTGGAACTGTCTTTACCTTCTTCTTTGATAGTAGTGTATTAAATAGAATTTTAGGAGTAGAGTTGAGGGCACGTTTAAAGTTTAAACTACACAAATAGTCATTATTTGGACCAAATCCAAAATTCGTAGTCTTCCATGTTTCGCGGGTACTCTGGGAACGTAACCATACAAATTTTTGAGTCGACCATATAAAAGATCCAAATGCGGTAGATTATAAGTTAGTAATAATTATCTAACACGTGGATAGATCTGATTTCGTGTCTGACACGTTTGGCTCGAAACGCCATCGGAACTATATGTATGGATTTCTCGTGAAGTTTGTTTGAGTTGTGATGAAGTGCTACCATGCTGCCGGTGAGACGCACATTTTAGTCCTAGTTCACATTGCCTAAATTATTCCTATGAAATGATCCACAATGCAACATTAATACACCACTCACAGTTTCCAGTCCATAGAAGCACGGAGAAACTGTTTCATTTGACTTGTTACGAATCGCAACGAGTGCATATGCATCAAACTCCAACTGAGGTTCAATCCAAGCCAGACCAACTTACAATCCATTCCGAGTTGGAGTCCCAGTTGATGCTATTGATTTCCAATGAACTAGCTGAAACAGCTTAAAAGTGCTTCCACGAATTTCCAGTGATGAGTTAAACATGAATACTCTGTGGGAGGTCATTTTTAAAATACAAATCTTCTGATATTTGAATTGATTTGAACTTGTTCAGCTAGATGAGCTGCCTAGCTACAGACTGTGGCGCCTGTTGCCGAGGCAGGAATTAAGCAATCAGTAAGGTCCTATAGTCAGCCGTTGTTTGGAATTAACCACACTGCAATGACAATGTACTCCGTCGTTGACTTTCAGTTTCATTCTTCCTTCTGTGGTCTGCAACTTGGCTGGTTATAAGTTCCAATCTTAGTTTTTTCACACAATAACTTGGCACTTCGATGATCTGGTTTCGGTTACCATCTCGCAGTACCAACCAACTGGAACAAGAAAAATCGAAGAAATAAAAGCAAATGAGCAGTGATAAAATGTGTGAGCAGAGAAATTTTAATCCAGTCACACCGTTAATGATATTTGGCTATTGTCACCCAGTGTCTTCAACAATCCTGTAGGCTGGTCTCGTGGACTTCTACCTGGAAGCTGAACACGTTCTACATAGGCAAGTCCACCAGGTCAAATTTGCATACCTTTCTTTCATATCATGGACTATCCACCTCAACTTATCTTACAAATACCCACCTCGGCGAACGATACACGCCGAGGAAGTCTATCATGGGGCATGCGCTGCACATGTTCGGAAGATTACCTGGTACCGGTCCTAGTACTATACGCTCGAATGGTCTCAAAAACAATAATGGGAGGATGTTAAGCGCCCACGTAGCCCACGGATAAATGTCTGGGGACCCTTTACACTTATTTTTCTCGTCAAGTAGGGAAACACTGTGACGTTACATCGATCCTGTCTTTCTAGCGCACGTGGTGGTGGTGGTGGTGGGGGGGGTGACTTTCCAAATGCAAAGTCCAGGTGTGCAGATAGGTGTTCCACCAGTTCTGGACAAACGGGGCAATCCTTACACAGCACATTGTATTCGACGCACTAAAAGCGTGGATAGATAGATTTTCATTCATGCAAAGTGTGAATAATTCCATTACATTGGGTACAATCTGAGGTCGATGATCGTCTGTTTTATTTTAATTCTCATGTATTCGAAGCTATACCTCACAAAGTGCCTTCTGTCTCTGTTCTTGATATATTTCGACCAGAGCATTGTAAATTGTTTTCATATTCGAACATCTTTTTTCAGGAATCCTGTTGAGCATGTAAAATGGTTCCGTTTTTTTTAATTGAATGCATTGTTTTCCCGATGTAGCAACAACATGGTATGCACGTCTGTGAGTGCATGCGGAAACCCGTCATTAATCTTCCCGACTGAACACAAAACATGGATGTATCAGCTGCAGGTTGCTGGATTTGGAATGCACCATAGACTGAAATCGATTGCAACATGAAGATACCCAAATAATTCATTAAGTTCCATTCAGTGTTTTACTTATCCACGAAGTTGCAAAGAGGAAAAAAGGATTCGTGAATGATATGCTGCTAAATCGCGTTTCTCGAGTAGAATCAGATTACATATAGTTAGTTACTTGGCTAGTTAGCTAGTTAATTATTTCAATAATCTCCGACAACTTGGCAATAATATGTCACATAGATTGAGAACCGAGACTCAATCAGGACGAGGAGAATATCGGTGCTCTTCCTATCTCACGTGCATCCTTACTTGGTCGTTGTTTTTCTTTCACCAAATGAGCACTTCTTTCTCTCCTGGATTGTTTGTGGTACATGTGCATACATGTGTATCTCAAAAAGGTGTTCAACAATATTCATGTCTTATCAGTTTTGCCGCGTATTTCTGCGTCACTGTTTATGTGTATACAATTTTTTGTCTGACCACCATAACCCTATTACTCTGACCGGTAGTGTATCCGATGTTTATCCACATTTTCTTTAATATCTGTTTTAATAATGTTACGCCACATCCACCTACCAAGTTAATCTTAAGCACATTTATTATCTGCTGATAAGTAGACAGATACACATGCACGTATGCTATTTTTATGCAAACTCGCTATTGTCAATCTGACAAATGAATTAAAGAAGAAAAAATGTGTCTAAAATCTCTTTATACCAGAAAGCGACACACTGTCCAGCCTGCTAGTAAGACCCACTTCTGTAAATTTCAACAGAGATCGAGAGATTTTAACATCCCACCAGTATTATTTCATTCAATTCTGGTGCTATTAGACCTGGTCAACTTTATTCCCAACGGAACAATAAGTATTGGGTGCTTTCAAATAGTTTCGATACATGTTAAATGAATAGAACTTGGTACTTCTACTTGTGTTGAGGCTGTACTAAAGCCGTAACGCTTATAGAATCGAATTTCACCTGTGGTTCTGATCCAATGGTTCGTCTTAGACCCTGGTTCTCTAAAGACTCAGTAGACTTGATTGAACGTAAGTGTTACATACCCAACAAATCATTACAGAATAAGAGCCAACGTGGTTTGTAGTCTCAGGTCGTGAATAGTCTTAGGACGAGTCGGAAAGCATGATTGGAAAAGGTAACTACATACATGGAAGTGGCTGCTGCCTTGACACTGCTGGTCAAAGGAATTCTGTTAGTGAAACGGTCTGCGACAACAGTAGGCAATCAATCCATGGTAGACAAAAGTGGCTTGGCTAATGGACCGACTAGTTTAAAGAGCGATTCGGCTAGTAGAGCGGTAATAAATTTTTCTTCCTACTCGCGAGAAAAAGCATCCGATAACGACGACCCATATTCCATTCAGACCAGTTAAATCTTCTCCCGGCATCAAGTGTTTGTAATAATTAAAGCTCATCCTTATCCTACCATTACGTTTTCTCAAACTAAGATAAGCGTTTGGCTCGGTCAACCGACAAGTGTCATTCGATTTACTCTATCAAAAGGGTATTCCTAATAAATAGTTTAACCCACTGAATTCACTATACGTTGCCACTACCGGTCGAGTGCGGGAACATGGTGAACTATCCAAGTCATTCTTACCCAATGGTAGCGTTCACAAGGCCTGTCCTATGTTACCGTTTCTCTTTAACTTCGTTTTCGATAAAGTTATGGGCTATGCCATCGAAAAGCTGCAAAATGCCTGTATAGAACTGCCAAGCAACAGCGAACCGTGCGACTTACGGCATGTCAGCGGTATCGGTTGTACGTTCGAACCCACCGGCCATGTCCTACGCGCGCTTAACAGGTTCACCAGTCTTTTGACTCCATTCACCATGAGCTTTGAACTTCTCCGATGTAGAGTGCTACTTCACGCTTGGATGTCGATTATTCTTAGGTTTGCCCCAAAAGAGCGTAGACCTTGCTTTAGTCTATCACTTCACGCGCGTGAACAACGGTACTGAGAGTTTAGGTGACGTAATTGCTTCTAGTCTTTCTGGATTGGGTTCATAAGGTCACTTCACCAACTGTTTGGACGCGAAGATAAAAAATATCTGCTATCTCTTTTATTTTTCCATCAAGTTAGACCATTTGAAAACGCACGGATGCACGCATACAGGAAGACAGTTTCTCTCACGCGCCAGTCAGAATGGCGTTTATTCCCTATATATAACCCCACATCATCTCTTTCTAAAAATTGCATTGTTGGCTTATGGCATTGTTGAGCAACCAGGGATTTAGTGAATTGCGCCTCATTGTTTCTTTGCATGTTAATGATAGTGGTTGGAGGACAAACAAGAAAGTGCGACGGAGGGATGTTGAAGAAAAGGGTTTCTACGATAGCACACGGCATGGTGTCCAGTTTCATACAAGATTATCTATTACGGTTCATCCCTTGGTTTGTCTGTTGGAAGAACAACGCTATTCGGTCTATTTTCTAATCTGTTAAGCCAGTAAAGATTAGAACTGCTTGTTGTATGAGGCGGCTTAAAAGTCCAAACGTTTTTTTCATCGTAACATTAAAGTCTTGAGCTAGTTCACACTAGTTTATCTCGCAAAGGTTGATGTTAATACAACGGAACTCCTCTGTGTTTCAGCCGTCTCATTTCCGTCTGGTGCCATCGTATGATAATATAAGTATTCGCAAACAAGACGGTACTTGAAGCGAACGGTCTTTTTGTCAAAAACCAATGAACGAGGAACTCAATGGTTCCAGGAGGGTTCCGATATTTCCCAATCTCATTGTTGCGCAGTAACTGCTCGTAGTTACTGTTGCCATTTTCTCTGACTTTATTTCGGATCAGACTAACTGGTAAAGCAATCAGGCATCAATTACTTGTGTACGGATGTTTATGAACGATTCCGGTGGTCTCTAGAATAGGAATTTGTTTTTGTTGTTTTAGATTGTTTGCACTGAGCATTGCTTTGATTAATGCATGGATTGTGTACCATCCTGTCATGGTTCACTGCACTGCGGGATTTGACATGACATATTTCAAGTTAGCGCCTAGGAGGTCATGCTGCGCGAATACGAAAGAATTCAACTATCCCCTTATTTGCTTAAGGCGGACGGCTACCGCTTCCGTTATTCTCATTACTTGTACACCGCATTCGAACACAATAACCGGCAAGAGCAATTTTCACTTTTCCCCACCGCTTAACCCCAAGAAGTCATTGTCCCATCATTTACAATAACAACATAATCCGTGTTTATGCTTCTTTGGAATAACCAATGGAGAATTGACTTCTTCCTGAGTTTCCTTTCTAGATTTCTCTTCTGATTCTCACTACGAATCACGCCTCATCCCTCGTTTACCTTCTATTTTTACTACATTCTCCTGATTGAAGAGAAACACGGTTCATCTATCTCTGTGCTCAAGAGGTGTCACAGGTACTTTGACTCTTTGACGAATCAGAGGAAAATGTTTGTGCAGGCGCACACAAATTTAAACCAATCAGTTTTATTTGCCATCGCGATTAAGGTTGCATCACCGTACACTTCGGGCATTAATCCTCCATTTTGACCGACGAATTAACTCTGGAAGAATCACCATGTGTTTCTAAAAATGGACTCCCCGTTCATGCACGCTCCGTTCGATTCAAATGAGATTACAGCTGTAATACAGAAGTTACTTTCCATTTCCGGTGAATTGTACGTGAGAAGAAGCTAAGGACGAATTCTGTCACGATTTCTCCCATTTGCTCGGCAGCGTGAGCTCTACGAACATGATGGTTCTTCTTGGATATTTCAATTCTAAAGCAAGATGAGACGGAGTGTTGTATAGGAGGTCGACCAGGCGTTCCAGCCGATCGATCTGATAACGGTGACAGACTCACCCAACTGTGACCATGGACTATTCCTAGAGAGTACAAATTTCTCGCACAAACAACGACATCGACTCATCTGACATCCCACCGCACCTTCACAGTGCTGGACTCAGATCGACCATAGCGCCATTAATTACCGCTGGAGCGGATCAGTTCAAGACTGGCGAGGATTTTGATTTACATCCGTGGACAGCTCTGCTGTCGCCCGGCTCACTACCACGCCTGCTCCATTGAGGACTTATGTGGTTCGCCACTTTAAGCCTCAGAACCATGGTTGCCGGTTTCCTTCACATTATGAATCATGGAAATACACAATCACATACGCACTCGCTCCCTTGCTCGTTTTGCTCACTCGAAAATCAAGCATAAACTCATCCCCCTCACTAACATTCGCGGAATGAACCATAATATCGATTCTGTGCACCAATTTTCCCGATGTTGGTCTCCTCTTGTCTTGTTTTTGACCGAAACTCAAATCTCCCCCTCATCAGACACTATCCATCTCTAATTTTCCAACTATACCTTTCACTCTTTTCCATCCAAAGCTGATGTCTGTGCTTTTGTCCACCAGTCAGACTCCACATTCAGAATCCAGAATCGTGAGATTTCCAGTCGCGAATTTCAGTTGATGTGGCTGAGGCTCCGACTTCCTTATTTTAATCACTACTTCTGTATTGTTTACCGTTCACCCAACAGTAGCGACTCATCGATCTTTGATTTCTTATCTTCGAACATTGAGCACTTGTTTGTTACGGATCCCAACTGCTATATTACCATCTTAGGAGATTTAAACGTTCACAATCGAGATTAACTGATTGATTGACTCATCGGACACATCGACTCTGGGGCGCGAAGCCGTGGTCAACAACCAGTGCTAACTCCACAAACGTATTCCCGATCGAGCTGGCGATCGTGCCTACACCCTTGATCTTATTCTCACTTCTGTTCCTTTTCTGTTCTCAGACATCTCTGCTCTTCCTCCGTTTGACTCATCTGGCCACTGTATTATTTCCCTGTTCCATCAGTTTTACTCGCCCCGATCCTCTATCTGTCTCGTGACTTACATTTTGGCGCTACAGTTCAGCCAACTGGGATGATTTTCGCGATTTCCTAGCCTCCTATCCTTGGAATAATTGCTGCTTTACTTCAGACGTTCCCGTTCCCGTTCCCAACTTTACTGACATTATTCTTCAAGGTACGCAACATTTTATTCATCACTTTTCTAAACCCGACAAACCCAAATCCCCCAAGTGGTTCATTCACACATGCGATCGTGCTGTACGTTTGAAGCGTGCAGCGATTCGCCGCTGGCGCCGCTTGCCCACTCCCGACTCCCACCGCCGTTTCGTGCAAACCAGGAACAGATGCTCGTCAACCATAAAGAGATCCAAAGAAAGCTTCGTCCGCTGGAAAGCTAAACGTTTACTCTTATTTGCCACCGGTAGCCGAACACTTTGGTCTCTTGCCAAAGTAGTCTCCCTCAATTTTTGCCCTTCCAATTTCCCTCCCATCTGTAGTTCCTCTGTGATCTTGTTTGTGAATCATACGAGAAAGCCGAGGTTTTGCTCCCCGGTTTACCTTCGACTCCTCCTTATCCTACTCCTCCGGTCCCTCTTATTTCCTCGATCTCCAACTTTCAACCTCATATTAGCACTAGGAAGATCAGCCAAGCACTGCATTCTCTGGACGTAGGCAAACCACCCGGTCCGGACGGTATACCACCCATTGTCCTAAAATGCGTCCCTGAACTAGTCCCTCTCTTACGTCTTCTTTTCGGTTTCTCGCTCTCTCTTTCCAACTTTCTACTTTTCCGATTTCCTAGAAAAACTCCGTGATTTTCCTATTCCCAGACGCCGTGATCTTTCTGACCCGAATAACTATCGTCCAATTTCCCTCACATCTATTATTTCGAAAGTATTTGAAACTGTCATCTCCGATCAACTGCGTGCGTTTCTCGGACGCAAAGGACTACTGAGTGATAGCCAATATGAATTCCGACTTCACCTTTCCACCGGTGATATCCTGGCTGTCGTCTCACACCCCTGGTCGACTGCACTCGACAACCACGGGAAAACACACACGTTCTCGCTCGGCATCTCGGAGGCCTTTGACCGAGTTTGGCGCGAAGGTCTTCTGGTGAAACTGCCCACGTTCGAGCTCTCCTTTGCTCTCGTATGGTGGACATTAAATTTTCTCAGTAAGCGAACCATCTGCGTCCAAGTTAATGTGGCTCTGTCCCAGCCATTTCCAGTGAATTCTGGTGTCCCCCAAGGTTCAGTACCTGCGCACACTCTATTTTGTTTATTGGTGATCTTCTATCCACTAATTTTCAAATCAATCCATTCCTTTACCGATGATGCCACCCTTCATTCTTCACTTTCTTACCGCACTACCCGCCATGCCAACACCAACATCGATCGTGACCGTAGTGTATTCAATACATCTTTGGGGTTCGACCTCGAACACATCTCCTTCTGGGGACCCCGCGGTCATGTTACATTTATTGCTCCCAAAACTTCTCTTCTCTCAATTTCCCTGAAACATCATTTATCTTCTCTCCATTTATCCCTTGATTCAACTGTGCTGCCATCCATAGATTCTGTCTCTCTTTTTGGCTTATCTATAACTTTTCCTGTGTTGTTCCGCTTTCATATCTTATCTCTCGCTGCGCACAAAGTTGGTTTTCCGTTTCGTGCCAGACACTTCTTCACACCAGCTCATTTTCTGTTGTACAAAGCTGAAATCCGCCCCATACTTGAACGCTGCAGTCACGTGTGGGGTGAAGCTTCTTCTACTCTTCTTTCTCTTCTTGATCGGGTTCAACGTGAGGCCATCCGGATGATCGACGAACCTTTTTTAACCTTGAGTCTGAAGTCACTAGCCCATCGTCGGGCTGTTGCTTCGTTGTCTCTCTTCCGCCGGTGCTGTTTTGGATTTCGTTCTTCTGAGCTTGCTTCGGCAGTTCTTCTTCCCAAAACTTCTTCTCGAACAAGGCACCCCCAGGGAACTAGTCATTCTTGTCAGGTTTCTATGACTAGATGTCGCACTTCTATCTTTCAATCTTCTCTCTTTCGCCGGACCGGTAAATTATGAAATACTCTCCCTCTTTCTGTCTTCCCACACACTTACAACCTTTCTCTCTTCAAAAGCAAGATCAATGAATTGGTTCTTACGTGAATTTTTCCACACAACCCACTTTTACAGTATGTCTTATGATTATGGGGTTTACCCTTTATGCTGTAATTTACTTTGAGTGTAATAAAAAACTAATCACGCTCTTCTCCGCTTGCATTTCTGCTTGTCTCGTCGGGGCCGAAACAATTCCAGAGCCAACCGTTTCCCCGCAGCTGCTACTGGACTATAACCATCGATCTGTTTTCCAAATGGAATTATCCGTTAGGTTATCAATGCCTTTAAATGCCTACCATCTAGATGGGCGATGCACGAAGATCACGAAACCCTATTCGAGGCTGAATATGAGACACAAGATCCAAAAATGATAGATATCTGCATCTTCAGTTGCACTGTTAGATGCTCTCAGATCAATTCAGCCGGATTTCTATAGGACGAGGCACGGAGATGCCTTGAACACGAACTGGTTGGGAGCCTGAGAAACAACCGTGAGCAATGATGGGTTGCTTAGTGTAATGAAATGGAAAAGGCTGCGGCAATCGACAACAACAGCAAACATTTCCGGCTAATTATAAATACTGGTCCATGAAAGCCCGACGTTAACGGACTGATCAAAGAGCCGCACGGTTCATGGATTCAGATTCAGGAGCGTCGTCTGTATTGTTGGGCGAAGCATCTGGGGGGGGGGGATAACTGACTTCAACCCGTGGGATAAGCTGCTGTACTGGATAGGTTGCCTCCGTCCTTTTTAAATAACACTGGCTCTACATTTCCACTAGATTTGACAAAACTCCTCGGTTTGATACAGAGGAAGGAACAAGTTCCAAAGAGTTGGTTTGAATCGGTGGTCATACCGATTTATAAAAAAGGAAACAGGTCCCCCGGTGAAAACCATAGGGAAATAAGTCTGGTTAGCATCGCATCTAAACTGCTCACTGGTATAACTCTTCACCGCCTATCTAAAGCTCGCGAAAAGTGCTCGTGCAAAATTCGAGCTGGGTTCAGACCTGGTCCAGGTTGTATTGGTTACATTTCCACTCTGACAAATTTCAGAACAAAGGCACACCTTCCGTAGAACCAACGCCTCTGTTTTTCTTGATCTTAAAGCGGCCTTTAGTTCGGTCGATCGCACAGTTCGCTGGCACTTCTTCTTGTTGAAGATTGCGCCAGAAAAATACATTTCCATCATAAAGTTCCTGTAAATGGACAGTTGAAGCCGCCTTCGGGCTTAAGATGATCTGTCACCCGAGATATGATTTATATGAACCTAGAGAGGATGGTGGTATGAAACTTCTCCCGAGGGGAGAAGTGTCAAACCCTGAATATGCGGACGACATAATTCTTTCGAATAAACATCCAGGTAAGTTGCAAGCTTTTCTGGACAGCCCGAACAACTGCGTAGCAATGTTCGATATGCGTTTTTCCGTTTCAAAGTGCAAGACGTTGTTGCAGGACCGAGTTGGTCCAACACCAAACCTTGCCTTACCAGGGATAATTAGACAAAGTAGACAAGTTTGGTCATCTAGGCAGCAGAATTTCATCATCTTCACTTATACAGAAGGCTTGTTTGGCATTTGTCAACCTGAGTCACCTTTGACTTGATCATGACATCATTATATCTATCAGGGGTCGAGTGTACGCTGCAGTGGTCAGACTAGTTCATCTGTATGGTTCAGAAATATGGCCACTGCGGGTGGAGGATGTACGATGATGATTGGTATTTGAGCACCGATGTCCTCGTAGCATTGCTCGTATCAGCTCCGCTAAGGTTAGGCGTTGAGTATTAGGTACAAGAGCCATATCATTGATGAAACACAAGCTAACCATGCTGAGGTAGTTTGGACGTATTGCACATGTCCGTTGATAGGATTTCTCGACGCACATTGTTCACTGAGGCGGGTATTGGTTGGAAGATGAGTAAGAATGGTCAGTCCATGATTTGGAAGGTATGGAAAGCCTAATCAACGGAACTGGTCATGTGGGGCGTGTTATGCTTCCTGGGGAGGCCAGAGTCCGAGGGATCCATTCGTTCAGTGGTTAGATACGTTGGAGGACACGGTCCAGTGTCTCGACCAGGGTAGCTATTGGATTCACGAAATTTCTTTGTCGAGTTGATACTATTTGTAGTTCTGATCTAGTTCTTTTTTTACTTTTTGATTATTTCCGATTGAGGAGTTCGTTGTGAGATAAACCAAAATCGTTGCACGTAGTCCATGGTTACTGGTTGTTTGAACTGAGCTTTACTGTACCGTACCTGGGCGAAAACTACCGATTAGTCCTCTTTATTTTTAGTGCAGAATAAAAATCAGCTAAATTCACCACGGTAATTCCATTCAAATTTGAAATTCGTAAACACGGTCTGATGCAATAATCACGGGGCCTCTGAGATCATAGTATAGTTTAGATAGACAAGTATTTTTATCTGTTGGTGGTGAGTACTGTACTGACGAAGAGAAGTACTGTACTGTAAAAAAGCCAAAGCTAGTTTGTTCGTAAATCCATTTAGTTGATGATTTGTCTCTATACCTCAGAACTAGATTTTATGAAGGGTCAACAGTTTCTAGCCACTCAATAGCTCTTGTGTAAACAATATTGCCGAAAGCGATGTCTTGCTGTACCTATGGCATTATGTTCTTCCGCGCATTGTGCATTTTTTTGACTACCGATGCAAAATAATGTGTATATTTTAACTGTTTCCTGAGAGAACTGAAGCCGGCGAACGTATCGTTTTCTCTTATTGAAAACGTACATCAACCGAATGCTTCAAAGCAATCGCTTGTCTGCACTGCCATCTATTTCTGCGGGTGAAATGTTTCTCTGTCCTATAGTTTTCAGAAACCATGACATATTTTTGATCAAGCCATTTTATTGCACTGCAGACTACATGAACCCTATACCCTTTGTCTCAGAGTGGTCCCTGTGACATAAGTGGACCTTTTGACGTTGGCAAGTGTTACCACACTCAACAGTAGGATCTGAATTACCGCGAAATTTATCTGAAGTGCGAATTCCCGGCTACATTTATGTTCGGAGGTATCCTCTTACAGGTGCGATACCTATTTCAATCAGATTTGCACCACTTACGAAAACCTCTATGCCACTGTAAATTGCCTCTGGGACAGCCAATTGGAAATACGATTGAATTTGTACTTGTGTCTTATGGTTTAGGAAAACCCAATCAAAAAATTCATTTCCAATAATTAGATGAAATTCACTATTCAGAAACGGACTTCATGTGACTGGTTCTGCGGGCATCTAATTTGCAACTATAACCTCGTCTACCATCTAGAAACTGCTTTCATAAAATGATGGTTTCAATGAAACTGAATAGAATGTTTTCAGATACTCGAAGGACGGCATTATTCGCAGAATAAGGTGAAATGTGTGTCGTTGTAAATTTCGCACGTTTCTTACGGTATGCGCTGTAAAAATGGACGACAATTCTGTGGAGTATACTTCAGAACAGAGAAAATAAGTGTAAAACTAGACAACGACGTTGGCTCACTGTTTCGCATCTCATGTTTTGCTTATACAGTAGAGCTGTGGACAGTCCGCTAAGTCGAATGTTGAAATTTGATGTGCTTTCATCGTGTGGTGCTTCATTAGTCTAATTGTAAAAACCCAAATGATATTGAACCCAACGTGAATGACTAGAGTTTGTGAGACACTTATTTGTGGGTAGTTGTACGGGAGTCTATTCAATGCGCTAATTCACCGTTCATGAATTTACCTTGTTGAGTTTTAGTTCAGTCATTATTAGTATTATGACTTCCGCAGTATCATGCTTGCAAAATCCTCCATAGATCGCACCGAGCACAGTGTTCTTTGTCTACAAATTCAAAATAAGCAGTTTGATGAAATATGCCGATACTTCGTTCGGTACACAAATTAAAACCAATGAGAAAATCTACAAAAGTGCATTTTCATCTTTCTCCAGTCAATTTATTAGTATCAGTTATATACCCCATCATTGACCCTTTCTTGTATATCCTTTGCAATGAGCGGAATTTTGACAGCTTATTGAAAAGTCAGTAGCATACCCACAGGTGTGGTCGTACCGCCCAATCGTTCCTCAAGTAAATTCTCGTACGTCTTCGTCAAGCCTATCCGTCCATAGACCGCGGTGCACATTAGTGGTCGATATGGATTTAGTTGAAGCGTGCCGTCAGTCAACAAGATTTTATCGCTTTGTTTCACTTTGTTCTGTAGCCTCTAGACCGGGGGTTTTCCAATCAGGAAAACACAGCTCTAGTGTTCTATCATATTTTTAGAGGAGGATAGAAGAGTGTATGTGTGTCGGCAGAAGCATAGCAAACCGTTAGGATGTAAAATTCAATGAGGTGAACCAGAATTGTGTTTAGATGCACCTTAAAAAAATTCTTTTCATCTGAGGCTGTCAGTCCAAGTTAGACGGTTTTGGTCAATGATCTATCCCACGAGTTATCCTCATCCCTACCCCTAATGTCGTTTTAAGGTAAGAATTATTGTCCGCACCTTTGCAGTACGTTCTTCGTCTGATTTTTTCGTTCAAAAATCAATGGCGCTTTTTAAACTTCCTATGAGTGTGGTTATAGCTAGCTAGCTTGATCCTCACAAAAGTGCGCAAACGCACGAGGAATCTGTCAACACGATCTCACTGTGTCCAACCTACACAAACTGGACCAGCTCCTTCCCTCGTACAGTCGGCTAACACTTATCAGGGACACGGCAAAGTGGACCATTTGATGCTGATTGGGTCTGTCGTTAGAGTAACAAACTCTCTTGAGATAAACTGTAGACGATTCACACAAGGGAATACAACAGTTAAGCCACTTCCTTGTTGACAGAAAAGGACGTGTTTGTTGTTTTTTGCTGTTCTCGCTGAACCAAATGTTTCTGATTGGGCTGATGAGAAAACTGACCAGTATGGTTGTTAGTTACAAGTGATTTTCTCGTCGTTACTAAGCCCTGTCGCATCGTTTTTTCAATATTTTGTCACTATTTGAAACCAGTCGTAAAATTGTGCCTAAATTCAGCTGGAATAGTCACAGTAAATGCTGTCGTGCCAATCATATTACTAAAAAACTGTGACGACAAAGAAACTAGTAGAGACTGCATATTTGGAAATCAGATACCTATTTTCCAATCATATTGCTGCCTCAATGAATCTGGACGAAAGCCGATATTAAGAAGCGCAGTTTGTCGTTGTGATCTCACCGAAATATGGGTGACATAAGAACAACGAAAGTTGCTCTCGTTATCTCTAAGTGGAATCCCGCAACGAATGCCATGTTGTCAAAAATCTGGTTTATAAAACTTAGCTCTTGAACTTATTGAAGCATCTTTATACCATGGAGTGCACACAACTAAGTGTTAATCGCTTTTGTGCACAGGTGCGTTATAAAACGTGAATATCGCTTTGGCATTCGATTGTTCCCTACCGAGCTTCCCCGAACAATCGACAATGAATTTGTCAAATAACAACCAGATCGTTTTGGATAGCACGTATACTTTAGTGTGTCAGAATGCAAAAGACAAGCCAAAATATTCGGTTAGCAATCCTAATGAGTGAAACTGTTCACGGGCAGCACTGCACAGACCTTGATCGTCATTACCCCTTCCGTACCAGACATTGTAAGAATTGGTGACTGTACCATACCTAGGAATAAAATACAGTTGAAAAGATTTCAACTCTACTAAGTGGGCTGACCTCGTTCTAGGAGGGTCGAAATCGCTGAAATGCCCCAATACAGAAAGTGTTTTATATTTAGGTAATCCTATTTCTGTATTTTCTTTTGATCTGTTGTCTTGCTGTTCGTGCATTCGTTATTCAGTTAGTCTCTGAGCAGCGGGAATTTGGAGTGGCACTAACTCCGATTTCGTGTTTCCAATGCTACGCTTGTCAAGGTTAGGTTCAGACGCATTAACATAATTAACTCCACCTATGTCCTTAAATGCGCTTAAACAAACGTTTGCGGTGGAAGCGCCAAGCTCAGCAATCATCACTCGTTACAAATACACAGGTAACTTCAATCTCATTTATCAAGCAAATGTTCAAGACACCGAACAACCTGTTGCGCCTGTGGCTAATTAACGTAGGAAATATTTTGTTTAATGTCGTCGCAAAGGAATGCATTTATAGAGGCTGAAATAAATATCGTAGAGCATTTGCTCTCAGTGCTTGATTTGGTTCAGTTTGTCCAACCAGGATTCGAGACAGATAACCGTTTTATTCAGTTTTGTTGTTTGTCCAATATTGTAAGGAAAGCTTGAAAACAACTACAAAATAATACCCGTTGCTTTCATTTACTTTCATACTATCAGTTCACAATAATTACAGGACGTTTATCGCTCCTTATCTAGTTTTACTGAAGAGCAGATGGTATAAGCCAATATGGGTTCACCTGCGTTTGAACATCTAAGTATTACTCAGTTTGAGGTTTCAGTAGAAACGCACAAAAAGGCACACCCCTCGGCTGTTTATTATAGTTATTACTTCAATACGTTTTTGTCACGTGAGTGATAGTTCTTTTTAATACAATCAGCCCAGAAATCGGGAGGTGCAAGATATGGCAAATGCCACCTAACGACATGCCCAAATGGGCCTCTCTTACTTGCGCTTCTACTGCATAAACGACCATCAACTGCTAATGTGAACTTCGAAAATATCGGCTATGATCAAAGTTCGTGTAAAGGCCGTTCTTCTTTTGTTTTCCTCCATGTACATGATAATTCTCCCCGTTCGTCACGTCGAAGTTAACGTCATCCGCCGTATAATTACCAACAAATGAATACATCCACCGACTAGTAACTTATTGACTTGCCGATGTGAACAGGGTACAATTTAGGGATTTTCCAGTTTTTGCTCAGTTTCTTGTTATTTTGTTCTATGTGGTACTATCATGAAGAGTCCTCGCTTATTTCAGCCCTTCGAATTAGGTTCTCAGGAGTTTTTACTTACGACTGTAGAAGGAAGCGCGAAAATTGTTTCACAGAAATTTTGTTCCTACTTTCATATGAATGTTTTATGGATCTGTCATTACTAACAACGCCGGATAACTCTTCGGCTCGGCCCTTAATTTGGTCATTGGGTTATTAAAAACGTCTGTTACTAATTATGGGAAGAATATAATTGACAATCATGATTTTTGGCCTACATATGTAAAAACACTCAGGGGTAAAAATGAAAACTTTCCATGATGTGAAATTGCGATTGTCTGTTGCTACTTCCTGTCATACGGGTGTGCGGATCGATCATGTAAACTGCGCAAAACTTTCTGAGTAAGAACCTTCTCGTATATTTGATAAGCACAAACACAAACAGTTCATGTTTGTCAATGGTTTGTACATCGACAGTTGCTTCACCGGGAAAATCCCTACCAGTTTAAAACGGATTTGTTATTGATAACGAAAGAACAACGCGACAAGTGGATAACATAATAATGAATGATCGAACTTCTTGTATTTTTTGCATATTCTCTCTGTGTTGATGGGAACGATATTCCGTCCCGTTGCTTCACAGTTAACCCCACTGAAGACTTAGTTTAGAGTAACTAAACGAGAAACAGCGTTGCCGTAAATTTCCCTCACCTTTCTCATTAGTTCGTATCCCGTTTTCTCACTATAGGTCATCAGCTACACGATGACAGTTATTTCATTGTCGATCACATGGTCTACTTTTTTGGCATCCTATCGATTGTGATCCACACAGCGTCTATTCGTAGTGATCGATAAAATAATTGTGATACAGAAGAAGAGAGTGAATTGTGAGCTCTGTCAAAAGGTCACATATTGCAGCCACATTTGTGCCTACCTCATACTTATTTTCAGTCTAAAGCTGCACATTGTTTAATTAGTCCCCAGTTTAGTTAACATATCGAATTTACCGGTTTTGGACTAGGATGACCTGTTAGTTAGTCAGTCAAACAAACTGTCTGTTTCCTAATCAGTTTGTTAGTCTGTCCACCTATCCACCATGCCGTCTGTTTTCTGGTGTGTCAGCCTCACAATCGTTCCGTGTCTGTTCACTGGTGCTTGTCTTACTGGCAAATGGTCCTTGAGAGTTGTGTGCGCTGACGTACTGAGCTGGATTTGGTCTTATAACAGAAATTACATCGTCTCCGAGATGCGCGTTTCTCACCAGTAATATTGGCCCATAAAATGGTGCATATTATTTAGGAGGTTTTAAAACCCTTTTTGAGAATACTTTCCCCCCTAGATCGGGTGTCTCTTCGCACTCCATTTCTCTCACCCAAAGTAATAGTCCATGTCAAAATAATGAGGCTTATTTTCTGTTCCTTTCGGTTCTCGAATCATCCTGTGTATCGAAATCTGCCGGAATCCATTCGGAAAAGAAGCAGATTTGGATTGTACGTTTGTTTACTTTGCGGGGTGGGACTTGATCGGAATCACCCAGTAGAGTCGGTAAATTGTATAAAAAGGCCTGCACTGGTGAAATAGATATTTTGTTTGTTGAATATCTATGACTGTAGTGACACATATTTTAACTATGCAATAAAAGTGACAATGGACAAGCCCTCCCCCGGAGAATTAATAGTTCAGATGTGGTGTCCATAATTTGTTACTTGTCAACTCACCTACCCGAAATCTTATAATCGTTTTTTTCGGTACAGAATATTGTTATATTTTAAGGACTAATAAAAAAATTACACCGAATATTGTATGAAGAAATTAAGACACTATTCAATTTGCTCATCAGAGGACAAGAGTGACTCCATTTATTGAACTCAAAACCTTGATTGCACACCTATCATTACTGGTTATGCGACAAGTTTATCGTACTGTACTGGTTTACTGTGCGGTATTTGAGAATTGCAGTTGCAGCCCTCAAAACAACCACTTGTTTGTCATCAATGGAAGAAATAAAAACGATGACCAGTACAGTGCACGCTTGAAACCACGCTCCTTCAGACTAAACCAGTTGTTCAGAACATCAAGTGGTATGATATTTTCGCAGTTGCTGTTTATTCCGACTAAATGGTAATATTTGTACACAGGTAATATCGTTTTTCAACTCCTGCGGTCTAGTTCCAGCTATCACCCAATCAATTCTGCAAGTGAATATCTTTAGCGCTATCTGATGTGTGTACAAATATCTCACATAGATTCTTCGACTCGAATCATTAGCGCCCTAATTTTAATGGAATCGATAGAAATATTCGGAGTATAAAGGTGATGTGCGTGCACCAGTCTGGTAGGTAAGGTTCTCGTAATTTCCTGCCATGCTATGGACTAAACACTTCGGCTTACCCTCTGACCTCAGACCGCCTTGAGGAACATTTTATACCTAGGGAGTCTATCTGCGGATATGGGTAGCATGTCCCGACCATTTGAATCCGACTTTCTCCAGAGACTGACCTATAAGCCCTGGCACCATATGCCAACCCTACCACTGCTGATACAGCGTTCCCACTGTACTTGAGCGATACTGCGAAGTCGTAGATAATTCTTGCGTATCTTGCACCTTTACCCGCCATGTTTCTCAGCCGTATAAAAGAGAACGTACTTACTTCATTGTACACTTGATTCTTGATAGTCAGTCGAACGTCACGCCAGCGTCACAGATGGTACTAATCGGCAATAGCTAAACACGCCTTCTGTGCACGCGATGACATTTCATCCGATCTCCGACCACCCGGTGAGCTGTAACTGCTCAGGTAACAAAGAGTCTTTGCTTGAGCTAAAGATTCTCCTGCTAGGACAAGGTTTGGTATAAGTCTAACCCATTCCTGCTACAGCGTTTTACACTCGTTAGTTATCAATCGGTGATGATACCATATTATCGCATGGAAAACGGTAATAGATTAACAGTCGTTCAAGTATTCCCTTGAGTATGCTGCATATTATTTTGAAACAAATATTATCAGATAGTAGAGGTCAGATCGCAGCACTTATTTAACTCAACTTATGCTCTCATCGGAAACTAACCTAATGATAAGACGATTAGTCGTCCCTTTTCTGGACTCTATCCGGTAACGTGACGGATGTGTAAATCAGGTTTACCATTTCTGGGGTGTCTGATATGCAGCAAGATTCCAGAGTAACAGAAAAAAGACCATCCGGTTATCAGATCAAACGATGATCAACGCTGCTGAACATGAAGTGCATAGATTAAGGCTGGTGGCCTTGATGTTCAAATTCTCATGTTATTGTACTGTGTTCAGGTTTGCGTTTTCTCGATACTTACCTCAATTTCAAATTGTTATCCTTCCTCTCATCCACACACGCATGTTCGTCAGACTTCGGAGGTGAAACATCCCACGGTGATGAGACCGAGGGTGAAGTCAGTTGGATAGAGGGTGTGGCCATCTTGTGCGCTGTGCTTGTCGTGGTTCTTGTCACGGCCACAAACGATTGGCAAAAAGAGCGACAATTTCGCGGCTTACAAGACAAAATTGAATCCGATCATCGAATGTCCGTTATTCGTGATGGGGAAATTGTGGAAGTTCTCGTGGGTGACATTGTGGTGGGTGATATTTGCCTAGTCAAATATGGTAAGTTCTACTTCACCGACTGATTTTTGATATATTCCCTTTATTCAATGTGCTCCAGTTTTCTTAGAAAGCTGTATCATTGATCCTTGTTCCAGCTACTTAAACATTGAATGACCCTCAGTTTACAGGAGTCGTAAATCTGCACAGTTTACTTATGTCTCAACCCATTCAGATGGTTCACGGTCACGATGCCTAGGTTATCCGTCGCTTTCTGAGATGTTCACACGGGAGTGTATCAAGCTTGTATGAATACTCTAGCTTCGCTAGCCACGTCCATTTCAGCCACATATGGATGTGAGCTAAACAACATAAGCCACGGTATCACTCCGGATATCACGACTGACTCCGACTGAACTACTCGTTTCTACTACGAGTGATGAGTAATTTTTCCAGTCACTGCTTTCACCCCGGTGCTTAATCGTCCCCCCCAGGCGGTAATAAACCTGTTATCTTCAATGGTATTTGAGAGACGGGTTGTCATCCGATCTCTAGATATCAATTTCCGCTAGTCAGATTCCAAGTTAGATTCCGCTTTACGGCCAAATAAAGGATTTTATTGCCATTATCGGCATTTCATAATTCGTGGAAGCACTAGGAATTCGGTCACATTCTGTTCATAAACATGTACGTATTTTCTCCAAGCACAAATCGACCTTCTGACCGTTGGTATAATTTAACCAAATTGACATTATCCATTCCAGTTTCTTTCAATATTGAAAACTATTACGGTTAGTAGGCTAGATTTCTTTTGGTCGTTTGTGCTTGCCAGTCTGATGCCAAATGAGTGGCTGCCGAGCATTACCTTCGAACTGTTTTGGTTCATTTATTTTAATCTATCTATGACTAATTTAAGTAAGAACTCAGGGTTGGAAAATTGACTTTTTCAGATCAGCTAACAAACTTACTCCCAGTGAAGGTCAATGTTTAGGTCCACCGTGAAAAGAAACAGCGAAATTCATTCCAGTAAAGTTTTGGACTACCTACTTTGCGCCTTTTGGCATCAGCTATTTCGGTGAAAATAAAAAGACTTGAATTTAGATTTTGACATTTCCATCCACGTTCGCTGTGTGATATCCAGCGAAAAATCGAATGTTATCGTGAAGGCATTGGTAACGCCACTAATTAGTCACGCTTTTGGCCTTCCCGTCCAAGAAGTCAACTTGTCCTGATGCATATGTTAAAAAAATGCACTTGCCTCCCCTTGTGCACGTCGATGCTAGTGGCATGCGAACGGTGTTTTGACAGCATGCGTTCAGCAAATCGATGCCTGTGCAACCACAGGCGGGGAAAACGGTACAAGTGTACACCTTGCTAGGCCCCATACTTGACACCCCGTATCCACCTCGATGGGGCATTAACTTTCTGACACTGGTCCCGAAGCCTTTGCGGGTTGTGCAGTCAGGTAGCAGTTGAAGTCTGGCTGCACGCTGACATTCAGTCAGTGTTACTGTACTACTATCAACACGGCCTAGCCCAGCCTCGATCCGTATCACTTTCAGGGTTTTGATCGATTATGCTGCTGTTTTGCAGCTAAGGTTTGGTGCCCAAAGGCGTCGGTTGATTTGGCACGTGCTCGTTTTTTGGTCTGTGCACATTTTTACGTCAGTAGGAATACCCAGGGCAAGACATAAGTGGATCAGCGGAAGGGAATACATCTCCGATCCTGCCGGCTAATTGGTTCCAGCCATTTTGCTGGTTGGATGCCACCATCACCCTAGCAATGAACAAACACGTAGGTGGCCCCGCCCTACTTTTTAATAAAATGGTATCTTACTCTCAGTAGATTCTCCGATTAAGTGAAAAACAAAAATACAAACGACATGACAGTGTGGACTGAGACAGAGATCTTCATCTACGTTGAAAATATCTCGTTCCGGCAGATGAGTCAGATCCGGTGGAAAAACACGAGTCCGATCGAATTGGCGATAAGGTTGATTTCATTTGAAAAACTGATTCCTGATTCCAAGAATTAGGCGCAGTAAAAATGTGTTGCTTGTGATGCTACCGACAAAATACTATAGAAAATGAAATAAATAGGCAAGCAGGATCCGCTGACCGGCCTTAAAAACGAAAGCCATCCACAAAATGATCAACATTATTTGCTTTCTGAAAATCGGCCAGAGGTTCTGATCGTTTGGGCGAAATTACTTGCAGCCTTTTCACAAATGTTGTGCTTTTATCCATGATCAGACTGAAGGTAATCAGGTTATTTGATTTCATTGCAAGATTCTAATATGACCATTAACGTGATGAATAGAGCAGAGGTAACGGTCGTTTATTAATCTGTTTAAGTCTCTCACATGAGCACGCCTTCTAGTGTTCGAGATAACAACAGCACTGGAACAAGACATGGCTGAACACCATTAATTACCTCCAAACAAGTGAAGCATTTACAAAGGTTCAGTGGCTTTTTTAGTTCAGTCTTTGAAGTAGAATGTGAGAGACTCTACTGTACGTGACATGCTAATAATCTCCTTTTGAACAATCGGAATACCATAAACTTCGACTGGTGTGCTAGGGGTTCGTGAATATTCCGTTTTGCACATTGTGATTAAATATTTAGAATTGAGTCAGATAAAGATAATGCTTATCGTACTGCTTGCGCCATGCACTCCCGCTGCCTACTTTTTTGAGTGTTTGACTGATATGCATAGCACAGCTAATAATACTGTAAGGAGACTGGAACATCTAAGGTACCAATATTCCCATTTTCTGTTACGACCTGCCTTTGTAAATTCGGTATAACTGTTATCATCTAAATTGTTGCTAGACGTGGGAAAGCTTCCAGATTAGTATATTTCGTTTTCGCCGGTTTCATTTTGAGTAGTTTTCATACCCAGTGTCCCATTTGAACACGATGCACTTGTTTATGCAACCGTTCCTCATCTGTGCCTCCCTCCTATTACATATAATTTTTCATTCTCCGGACCCCGATTTGACAGGCGATCTTCTCCCGGCTGATGGTGTGATCATTCAGAGCAACGATCTCAAAGTGGATGAAAGTTCACTGACTGGGGAACCTGATCATGTGAAGAAAGGCGACACTATCGATCCTATGCTTTTGTCTGGTCAGTTAATTCAGTTTCAGTCTTTCGCTGGTTTGTGCGACTGTTGTCTGATTTGCGGTTATCTCGCCTAAACCGTCTCTCTGTCTTTATGATAAATTTTATGTGCTTCGTAATATATAAAACAATGTACGCAATTGAACAACCTACTCACAATACAAGGATGTCATACACTCTGCCACTTCTTCGTGCGGGTGCTCGTTTTTGTCGTCAGGGAAAAACAACATTCTTAACGGTGGTTGGAATAGTGCTAATCCACATTTTCTGGTAGATTGTGGCAAATTGCTAACTGAGGCTGTTGATCAGAGTGCACTGTGTGTGTGTTTGCACAGTCACTGTCTGGGGATAAAAAGTAAATAGTACTTGAGCTATCTTCAGTCCGATTCTGTTTTGATTTACATCTCACATGTGATCCATGCTCATTGTTGCTTTTGTTATTGCCCCCGTTCCGCATGATACAGACCCCGGGGGAAATCTGGTGTACTGTGTTGCCTATATCACTGTGATGGTAATGGCAGCTGTTGTTTTTGTGACCATCTTTTCAATTTCTGTCTAGCGTGCACCAGATTTATCTGTTTGTTTCTACATCCACTGAGCAGTCGGAAAGCAGCGCAATTTTCACATCTCATGGGTGCCTGAGAATGAATAACTCAATGCATCTGGTTAAAAAAAGGTATCAGATGAATGACTTCAAACTTAATAAAATAATACGACGATTAAAGTGAAGCCTACCGTAACCCTGATTGATCCCTTTCGATCTTAATCTAAAGAGAATCGTAGAAACTCATGCCTATAGATATGTTTTCATTCGGATTCGTATTAGCTCAAGCAATAGGTGACCTACGGCCACCGCAATCCTTCAATGAGTATTATCAACCGTTCAGCACACGAATAATATATCCGGTAACGAGCATGAGATTTGTATCATTTGAGCAGCTGATTGTGGATAGTAGCCAAAGGAGTTTTTCTGCTACTTTCATCTCTCCTGAATTTCCTGAATTATTCGGCACATTCACTTTTTGTTCAACACAGCGGATCAGGCTTGGACAGATTCCTACTTTCTGCTCCATCGAAGCTGCATGCACACGAGTGGCCCATAGGTTTGAAGTGCAGAACTATTTTGTTAATCAAATCGAATCAGTTCATCTTGTGTAGCAGATATTTTCCTGCACAAATTCCGGAGAAAACAGTCGAAATCAAGTTTATTAGGCAATCAGCACGTGTGAAACTTCGATCAGATAAGAATATTTTTATCTAGTTTACCGTTCTCCGCCACAGCTTGGTACTTCATAGTAATCCTCTTTGGTTCATGTCGTTTATGAAGACATCTAATCCTTCGATTGTCATTCAAATCCAATTTGAACTAAGACCAGATTGACACAACTCGTCGCATTCCAGTTTGTCAAGAATTCATGCGACGTCGAGACCCTGATTTGAGTTTAGTTCCACCACCCCACTGACGCTATGTCCCCCAGTTGCATCTTCCTCAGTGTGCTTTGTTCTGCCTGTCACACACACAGGCAGACAGGGTATTCCTTGCGTTCTTTCCGCCCGTATATCACGTACATCTCATTTTCTGCGTGAGCTCTTCTAGAATCCAATCAAGCGAAACAGAAAGAATCTGTGAGGTGAATGATTGGTTTGAAAAAAATATCCGGATTTGCCCCAGAAGTTTTGACAAATCCATATGAGCCAGTTCCGGTCTGCTCAAACGTCTTGCTAGTTACAGGGATAGAAAAATATACGGCTGTCATTCAGGGTTGTCCATACTCTCAAAAAAGGCGTGTGACTTCATCTGTCTCCATGCCGTCAGCGTCAATTGTTCGTCGTAAAAAACTGTTCTTGCTTCCCTCGCTGAATGATGAAACACAACGGGCGAAGTACAATGGAATTTCATTGGGATACGCATTAGAGACGGACTTTTACCCCTTTTACTGTCTGTTTTATGATTCGAATAATAATAATAATAATAATAATAATAATTTTAATCGTGCTGTATTGCCTACGTTGCTCACATGGGATATGCTGAAACAGAACATCTCGCCCTTTTTTCTTAACTGGGTCAGCCTCGATCGCTAGACCGTTTTGTAAACATATTTTAACGAAAGTCAATCAGTCTTAATTTCTCATTAGTTTATTCAATCTAAGTGGTAATAAGAATGCTATGTTTTGAATTTTACTGATGATTGCACTTGGAAAACGAGGGAAGTTGGCAAATAATAATCTTGTGAACTACTGTAAGCGGGAAGATGAGTAAGTAGACCGACGGATTACTGGTTAGATTTGTTGATTCATTCATTCACTTATCGATTGGTGATATATGATTGATTCAATGTGATTGATAATTAATTAGCTGATTGATTGATCACTCGTTATAATCTTCACCTTTGGTCCTGATTTGGTGAAAGCGAAGAATTTCCGTTTAATGGATGTGATATGTAATGAATCCTTGTCGATAAATTTTGAACGGTATGAAGGTCAGAGCCCTACACTGGTGGCAGCGACCACAGAAACTAGCCTTTTCGGATTTATACAATCAGATGTCCGCTCTTTAACGTGGCTTTTGCTCCAAGCTAGCCATTCTATCTCACGCAAAGCGTCACATGTGAAATATTATTGATATTTTTTTCTTCTGCCTTGAATTTTGTCAGAAGGACGTTAACACTAACCGCCGTTTCGGGGTAAATGGTCATGGGTTTGGAGTGAAAAAGGACACAGTCACCTCTTTTTTACGATGTTTGACACAATTTTGGTTTACCACAAGATCAAATTCGACCTCGTTTTTATTCTAGTGTTCCGCTGCTTCCTACTGGGCACGTGTTAGTCGGATTTCGGTAAAGCGGGATTTATCTTAGTTTTCACGGTGATCGACTGTGATCCATTAAACACCGGCTTTTATTTAACATTGCAGTCATCCGTTTCTGGGAGTCTTTTGATATTTGAATCTGTCGTCTGCGTTCTCATTTTATTCACTCTATTGATCCCAGTTGTAGGTTTTGGTTACATGACTTACAAGTCACAGAAAGGGGATGGAAATTTTTTTGTAATTACCCTGAATACCCACTCATTGAATGGATTAAAAATGCTGCGTGGTCACGCGCCTCAGGCAAATTATACAACGCATGATGTTGAGAAACTTAAGTATTTTGTCCCAGAAATTAATTTAGTCGATTTATTAAACAAATTACTTGGAACCCTGGGCGAACTGAAAAATCTTCAGTACCTTCATCCGGAACTTGGTTTCAAGGAGTTTTAATCGATCAATATCAATGAAGCCTCCAAATACGATGGGCTTAGTTATATCGCTCTGAAAACTTACCATGCCGACTTGGCTTCCGTGTCCTCTTCCATATTCACTCGATGTCTGTCAGTAGGCAAACCTACTGTCTCCTGAAGTCGAGTTCGCATCACTTCAGTACCGAAAAAACAAAAAGATAAATTTCATCCTATCTCATCCACTTCGGCCCTAATCAAGACTTTCGAGCGGATTGTTATTGGCGGCCTTACGTTCGCCTTTAATATTTCAGACATGAGCCAGTTTGTCTACCGACAACAGCGCTCTACTATGGATGCCGTTAGTTGTCTTATCCATTCAGTTGCGCCATTTATTGATGAGAAGAAAGAACTCGTTCACCATTGCCAAAGTATGTCACTGAAAACTTGTCACTGAAAATGTTCTCTTTTTGGAAAAATAAAGTGTATCATTGACTTGACTTGACTTGGTTCCTAACCGGTAACTCGCACGAGATAGAGTAGCTTGCCGGGATTTCCCTGGTAGCAGCACGCTTCATCTTCGATGTAGGTTGCGACCACCAGATTTCGCGATCTTTGCGTAGACTTACGTTCACCGTATGTCTTATTACAAGCAGCGTTTCACTATGCCTCTTTCCTGCTCGGATCGACTGATTTGCTCTCCACCTTCCATGGCCTACGTTCACACCGACGAACACACACACACACACACACACACACACACACACACACACTATATCCAGATATATGGCACCTCAACGCCTGGATCCCTGGGTCTAAACTAAGTTACCGTTTTACTTCACATCACAAGCACACCGATTGGATATGTTGTTATCATAGAAAATCTAACAGCTTGATCGTGAGTTTTCCGGAACAGTTGTTCGCTTGAACTGTTATTTTAAGTGACTGTGGCCATTTTCCACCGCTTGAAGCCTTCTATTACTGATCTTGAACAATGTCTATTTGGTAAGATAGGATTGGGTAGTCGTCAAAATTGGTGATGCGTAGTTAGCAAAGATAGGAGGGGAAATGTTGTTCCGTGGTTGGGAAAAGGAACAGTGACACAATGAACGTGAGTTTCGGGGATTATACATTTCCGGTTTCAACCAAAGGATCAGCCTTTGGGTCACACTGAGTTTCAGGGTTGGTCTCGGATCGCGACCAGGGCAGTTTGAGTGCTTTAGGTAGACATTTTTGGGTAATCTGGTCGCCACAGTCTCTGACGTTGCTAGATGTTGTTTTCGAGCCACTTTCGATGCGTTCGTAAGGGCTCTGTAAACTATTTTGAAAGCGTCGTGGTTTACGTGATGTCCATTGTCCGCAAGGCGCGCCACAACTGGGCTGGTGATGGATTTTCTGCTTCCCGTCGTCAGTCAAGCTGGCTTATGATCTTTGATCCTTTGCGATAGTTGGCGTGTCGTTTCACCTATACAACTTGCCAAACATGTGCAAACAAACGAATAGGTTAGTATGGATGAGGTCAGGATAGGTAACTTTCCCTTTAGGTTCGTTGAAATCGCTGGTCGACTGAAGAGGTGGGCGCGTGATGTAGCGGCGGGAAAGGTGTGAGCAATTGCATTTTCCAGGCGTCTTGTTAGTAACTTGCTTCTATCACATCCTTTGAAGGGAGTTGAATGTATATTTCTTTCTTCTTTACGGTCACTGACGCCTGTCTCGTTGTTCTTTCTGCTATATTTTTCTGATTGAAGCGTTCGTGGTATCCGTTATCCAGAAATGCTTGCTTTAGGATGTCTAATTCTTCACTCACCGTCTCACCCGAGCAAACCATTCTTATACAGGCTGCGAGGAAGTGAATTAGGTTTCGTTTACGCCCAAGAGATACAAAGCTGGTGAAATGGATGCACTGGTCTCTCCACGTTGTGAAACTGAACATTGAAAGTGCGTCGTAACGATAGTTCCTTCAGATTGGTTACTGGATTAACGATATTTACTTCATTTTCTACGATGAAATCACTCAAACAGTTTTTCGTCTATGGAAGCGAAATGTTGGTGGAAAAAGATGTCACATCCTGAGAGGCCATCGTTAGTTCTCCAGCATGTTGCTCTCTAATCAGTTCTATGAACTGGATTGTCTTGTAACACACAGACATTACTCATAATTTATACGTTTCTAACCTATAAGTGTAACTGTATTAGCCACGAGGACGGTGTTGCCGAAAGCGAGCTTGCTCGCTATTCGTGCTTTCCGCATGTAATTAAATAGATTATTCAGTAGCTTATCTTGAAGTTATTGCAGTCCGTGGTAGTACTTTCACTAACAACGCTGATGCTTAGAGTCTGTTTTCCGTTGTAACAGCATTGATGGAGACATTCTTGATTCCTTTTCCCCTCTCAAGCATAAAATTTTACGCTGACTTGAAACGGAATATGCCCACGATCAGCATCATATTTTTCCGCTAACAATATCGCAATCACCTCAGTCTTGTTTCGTCTTACAAGCAGGTAAACGGATTTTGAAGCATAACAATGATTTATGGTAATAATGTTCTTCTTGTTCTACCAAAAGAAAGACAATCCTGATTCACACAGGAATCCATATCCGCATTTAAAGTCTAATAAGATGGCCCTTAAAGTGAAAATCAGAGGTGCCCGAGCCGACTGTATAGCAGTTTCACTTGTGGAGGCATGCGGTCGTCAAATATTTTGACCATCAAGACTATTACTTTGTTTATCTAAAGGTATGAAGTCGTTGTGAGATATGAGATTAGATTCAGCTGTTTGGCAAACGAATAACTGTGACGCCGTTATCAACTCCTTTATCAGGACAGAGTGACGAGCTGTTAGACGGTTCTTCTTGGACCATTTCATGGGGTTAGCACGGATGCATGCATGTCGGCACCACTGGAAATTCAGTTTGAGGAAATTGGTCAGAGGAAATTTCATTCCACTAAATCAACAAAAATGTTTTTGATGATCACCAGCTCGAACTACACGAAACCGGTGAAATCGTGGTTCATTCTCACTACTGTGACCGCAGTGCGATTCCCATAGCCAAACCCAAGTTTGCACACCGACCTGAATCTGCATCAGAATATCACCATTAGCTGAGGTTTCCGTGGGTGTGACGGAAGGGGTATACCCCGCAGCCACAAAAACCCACTACACTACCTGGCACAACCGGCAACCAGACCTTGAGACTTGAAGAGAAGAATCACAAAAGGTGTGGTAACGTGCCAGACTTACTTACTTTCTAGAACAAAACAGCGTGGCGAACAAGCTCGTTTTCAGTTATTCGTACTCAAACCAATACATAACATTAAATATGACTCAAACCAACAAACGGGATTATCATCCAAATCTGTTTGTGCACGTGTGTGTGTGTATGCATGTGAAATTGATCACAGCGAAGAATGTTCGAGTGGTTGCACACGTGTTCGGGAACAAGAAGTGGGCCATGGAAGTTTTAGTGCTTGAACAAATTGTTTCTGAGCGCACAGGGGAGGTTTGTAGAGTCGAATGCTCACGGCCTCGGCTGTGGCTAAGATGTGACACTTGACAAGTCTTGATTGCTTGCCCCGGACTTTGTAAATTGTGCGAAAAGCGTTTATCACCTCTACGGAATGGTTTGACTCAACAAGGTGTGAACACACAGCACTCGTAATTGTCTTAATTGATCCAGTGTTCAACCAAGCCGGGTGGTGTTCACGAACACTTTCGGATAAGCGCCTGGTCGTGCGGCCAACATACCTGGTTCCACAGGAACAGGTGAATGAATACACACAAAAAGATGCTGCAGAATCTGGCACTCTATCCTTCAGTCGAAAACACACGATCGGTTTGGATTCGAACATAAATTATAATTGTGCAGCGTAGAATGTTCTACTGACTGCTCCTGTTAGTCTCCGTTGAATAACTTCAGTTTCTGTATCTCCTTTGAACGGTAAAAGGACATATACGGGCTTCTTTTCGACTACTGTCTGTCTTGGCCTATCTTCATTTCGTTGCATCGTCTTGTCAATGAACCGTTCAGGATAGCCGTTTTCTGGGAAAACAGTTCTCAGAAAACGAAGTTCATTTTCTATTGTGTCTTCTGTGCAGATTTTCCTTGCTCTATTAACCAGGCAACGCACTAGATTTCTCTTCACTTTGAGTGGTACGAAACTGTGAAAATGAATGTATTGACCGTTCCAAGTTGCTTTCCCGTGCACTGACAGCATTCTTCGCTGTGATCAATTTCACATGCATACACACACACACGTGCACAAACAGATTTGGATGATAATCCCGTTTGTTGGTTTGAGTCATATTTAGTGTTATGTATTGGTGTGAGTACAAATAACTGAAAACCAGCTTGTTCACCACGCTGTTTTGTTCTCAATGTTTTCTGTGGGATTCTTCGTACACTTACTTTTTACTTCTATGCGGCTAGCTCCTGCGAGAGGATGAGCCGGCTTCATGCATATCCCGAATGGCACCTGCACATGAGTGGCGATTGGATGCAAGACTTGCGCACGAAGAAATCCAGTTATGCTTCCAGTTGCGAACGCCGTAGACAGACTAGAGTCCTAATCCCTCAACTCTCGGTTTTATGGTACTGACTTATGTTTTCAGCTGTTATCCGAGGCGACAGCGCCATCCTGGACGTGAAACAGGAGAGAGGCACTGTCAGGACGTCGTAGGACATGTCCAAACCACTGCAATCGTCTGCGTTGGAGGAGCACTGACAGCTTACCAATGACAAAGCATCGTTGTCTTATTGTCTCGTTTGAATGTTTTTCGTGTCAAGCCACTTTCAATATCCGTCGCAGACACCAATGGTCAAATACTTCCAACTTTCTGATGTCCTGGACGAGTGGTGGCTACGTCTCGCAGTTGGTGGGTCAGTGTTGGATGGATAGCGACTCGAAAGAAGCGGATTTTGGTCCGGAGGCTGATTTTGTTGCGCGCCAAGAGTACATTGGGAAGCTGAGGAAACGCAGTCCTGGCTCTATCAATGCGCAACTTGACTTTATCTTTGGTTTAGCCGTTCGGCAGAGTCGTGGATACCAGATATTTGAAAGCCGGGACGTGCTCGATTCATCCGCCGTTCAAGTATGTTGAGGGAACGGACTGTGTAGTGCATGTCGAAAGGATCTTTATCTTCTACGTCCTGATCTCTAGTCCCATGGATTTCTCAAAAGAGTCTACGCGACTGAGAGCCGGCTGAAGGTCAGTTTTGCTATCTCCAGGGATGACGGTGTCGTCTGCGAATTCTAGATCGGCGAGGAAAGCATCGGTGCCCAGCTGAATATCAGGGTAATCAGTGATCGCCTGACGCATTATCTAGTCGATGGCGTAGTTGAACAGCACTGGCGACAGGGTATAGCCTTGTTTAAAACCGGAATTGAGTAACTCGCTGGACTCCTCTACGTGGATGCGTATTCTCGCACGTGCATCTACATGATACGACCTCATGAGACTGAGAAGCTTCTGGGGCATTCCATCCGCTTGTAATGTAGTCCATAACGATTCTCTGTCAACTGAGTCAAAGGCAGCCCGAAAATCAATAAAACAAGCCGCCGTCGGTTGCCGAAACTTGTACCGATGTTCCAATACTAGGCACAGGGTGGATATTTGGTCCACGCACCCTCTGCCACGGCAGAAGTCTCCTTGATTGGGGCGTGTGCAGGCGCTCCGCACCGCCGAGAAGCGGTCCAACAAAAGCACGGAGAACATTTTGGCTTCTATATCGATAAAACTGATGCCACGGTAGTTTCCGCACACGGTCCTGTCGCTTTTCTTTGGAATAGGAAGTAGAACTGAGGTCCCTCAGTCCGCTGGGAATTGTTCTTTTTCCCAGATTGAGCAAAACAGGATGAGTAGTGGATCGATCAGTGTCGGAATACATGATTTATATATCTCCGGTGCGATTCCATTTTATCCAGGGGATTTCCGGTTCTTCAGCTTATGTATTACATCCGTGATTTCGTCTCGGATTGGTGGGTTGTTATTAACGTCATAGCTCTCGCACTGGATTGTTGGGATTCGGTTCACAGAGCTTGCCGCGGGACGTTTCAGTAGATAATCGAAGTGTTCCGTTCATCGCTGCATTTTTTTGGCTTGTTCAGAAATGGGCAACCCGGCAGCACCGTAAAGGAGGGGCTTTGATAAGTCCCCGCAGTTAGTTGCAGTCTCCATGGTTTCCGCGATTTTGGTCCAGTAGTTGTTGCGGTCACTTCTGGCCGAACGGGTGGCTTTTCGTTGGATATCATGGAAGTCTTGATAATCATTTAGGCAGGCATCTCTAGGCTTTTTCGATTAATTGGAGACTCACCCCTGATATCCAGTCTTTCTGTCGTCATCGCGTAAATCCCAGTTTGTGTGGAGCGGATTGTTGGATCGATGCCTTGATCAAAGTCCACTGATTTTACACAGGTACTTCCTCTCCACCTATGAACGTAGTGGCTAGATGGGAAGCAAAAGCGTCTGAGATCACTTGGCGCTTTCTCGGTGATCGTAACGCTGTTGTGTTAATCCACCTCGGGGCACAGCTTTTGCGGCGATTGGCAAGGTGAATCTTGAAACGTGCACGGACGAGGGTGTGGTCGGTACCATTCTTGTTGCCTGTCTCCGCGCCTCGGTAGGACCGACAATCTTCAATCGAAGATGACCAGCGTGATCGTATGAGAATGTAGTCGATCTGATGCGCTGTGGCCGTCGTTGGAGTACCACGTTAGCAAGTGCTTCTTGGGATGTTGGAAGCGGCTGTTGGTGGTGGTTAGGCTATTGAAGTCTGCAAGGTTGTCGAGGCGTTCACCATTGCTGCACTGCTGTCCGAGACCATATTTCCCCAAAATGTGTCTAGTTGCTTGGATGGAGGCGCCAGTGCGGGTGTTCCAGTCCCCTGCAGCTAGGAGGATGTCACCTTTCAGGACGCTGTTTATCACCTCTTGTAGCCTGTTCTAGAGCTCATCCTTTACCACTTTTTCGGCTGCAACCGTCAGAGCATAGACCGCAAAAGCCGGTACGTTCAAGGGCGAGAGGCGAAAACGAGCAAAAGCGATCCGAGGGGCTATTGGGTTTCGTGAAAGCAGTATTTTGTTAGCCTTGTTGCTGACAGCTATCGCGAAGCCGTGGAGATCGGAGCTGTTCGTGACTCCACTGTGATAGAGGTGGTAACTGTCGTCGACTCCGGGAACCTTTATACACTGGGTGTCAGAATTCAGCAGTTGAACTTTGGAACGAAGTGTGATTTCGATGCGATAGTCATGTAGCATTCGTGCAGTGGTGGCTTGACACCCGATGTCCCAGAGTGTTCTCACATTCCAGCGGGCGATTTTGATGTGATTCCGCGTCTTAAGGCCCCAGCTGGCATATTTGTCACCCCCGCTGCGGAGAGAACACGAGGCGCGTCACCTACCGGAGACGCCGTAGCATGAACGATGTGTGTGAGGGAACTTGCCATGAAGGGTCTTGGGAATTTGGTACAAGTGGCGTCCCTAACGTCACTCGGCTTTTTGTTCGAGGTAGCAACTCTAGCCCGTACACAACCAAGTGCTACCTGTTGGCCAACAGGAAGTTTTTGTGTTGGGAGCCGGTGACCAAACGAGCAGTTCGTACGCCTTTTGGATAGTGGTCTACCGGGATGCCCAACGCGTCCTAGTGATTTTAGTGCATGGTCGTCGGTGGCACTCTAGGAGTTTGTTCGCCATTCGGTAGAGGTCACTTAAACCTAGGGGTTCATACAATCCTGTTGATTAGGCAAATTTCCTTGGTAGCCGTTGGATCCAAACAGATCTCATCCACCTATGCAGGAGTATCCATCTTCGTAAGCGAGGCACCGTCTCGTCGACGTTTCTAGACCTTGGTTATCCTCAACCTGGTTTGGCCCGCCTGTCGAGCGGTTTGCCGGGGTGTGGCGGCTGACGCATGCCTCAGTGTCGGGGAGCCACAGGTAAGAGTTGGTCGGGTGATAAAGACCACAGAGATGGAAGATGCTCCAAGGGGCACGACAGTTTACCAACTCAGAGGTGATACTCCTCTCAAATGCCCCATGCACCAAACGCGCCGGACGGCAGTGGGCTGCTGTGTACCACCAAAGTAATCGGTGATAGCGTGGATCCGAACCTCTGACCTTCGAGGTGGTAAGCAAACGCTCTGAACCACTTGACCACCATCACAAATCACAGAGAACCACGCTCATAATTATTGTACTATCAAGCCCGTACATTTTGATATCCGAACTGTTGTCTGACTGTCACAAAGACGGATCCGAACTTCAGTCCATCATACGTAGGACCCGATAATTTTTATCACACGGCAAAAGTGAAGGCTTAATAAAATTTGGATACACTTGCATAATGTTGACTGCACCGCAGCTGTCGCTTTCCGTCCTTACCGATTTAATTCTGGGACAGCAATGTGATTTCACCTACTTTCTCCACTTCGACAACTTGAAATGCGAAAGTCGACTGAGAGGTCTGGCTCTGTCTACTGGACTTGTTATTGACCACCTCTCGACCACCTAGGTCGGTTACAGGCTAGTTACCCAAGTTCTTTGCTCCGACCCCAACAATTTAGGGTCCAGGTGCTTAATCGTGACCGCACTTTGTGGTTCGATGCGCAGACGACGAGCGCACAGTGCGGCCACCTACGGGAGATGTGTAAAGGTAGTTGACGCTTTGATTTTCAGACCAATCAGGAGGACATCTCAAACAGTCAGTCGGATGGCATTTCCGATTAATTTGGACACAATTCTGAAACAACTTACAGAGGATGTAGATTTTATTCTTCGAGTCTCAACTTAATTCATGGTGAAATTTTACCAGATAACGTCGCACTCAGTACACGGGTGACGCGTGCAATTCACTTTTTAATGATTGCGTTACCACATATAACTGATCTGAAGCACTGTCAACATTTAATCGTTCCACTCATTCGTTTCCAAACCCATCTCTCCTGGTCTGAATTGGCTCCACGTGAGATGAGTGTAAGTAATAGGTCAGATTTTACACAGAACGGTTCACCATGCAGTGTGAACGTTCATTTCAACATCGATAACCACGAGTGCGCTGTGCACCATGTGCAATGTCAAAGTTGGGGTGAAGTAGTTGACGATCACATTTTAATGTCACTCGGATATTGTGACTCAGTTGTACGTTGTATAGATACAAACCAGTGAGGAAGGTCGATTATCACGTACGTTATCTGAGTTCACCTTGGTGAAGATCTTTGAAACTGAAATTCTGGTCAGTTTGGTTACTTTCCTGATTTTCGGGCGTGGGTACAAATCAAGCCTGATTTTGGCCAGACAAAAGCAGTGCCATTTTTTAGGCCGAAGAAGTCTTATTCTTTGGGGCTACATCGCATTTGTATTCAAACCATATGCCATGCCAGTACAGTAGCCTCCCCCCAGGTTGCATTTTCCCTGATTGTAATATCCTGCCCTCAAGAAACACTATTTCTATGCAAAATAAATTTCTTTCCCTTACAATTTTTCTCCCTGGATGCAACACCTTTTAGTAAAACAGTTTAAGCGATCGCGACCAATGTTTCTTGATGGGAGAGCGACAACTATACTACGGTTGATAATATCAGTTTAGGAATTGAGTAGAGTTGAGAAATTGGGTTTGTCTGAATCTGGTTCCAATGTATCATTGTTAAATGGTTCGGTGAGGTTACCACAACCTACTTTACATTGTATCAGTTTTATCAGGGAAATATCCTTACACGAAGTTGCGTGCCCCTTGTTTGCACACAAATAATTACATGCAAACGTGCGTACAAGCGTACCTACAAACATGAATGGATATGAGATATTTCTTCTACAGAAGATAAATTGAAATCAAAAAAGACTACTCCATCAAGTCTGTAGAATCAGGTCGAGTATCCTCGATCCATGGTTTCACCCAAGACAATGACCCGTTTGGCAAAGGTGGGGTATTTCGGCAACTCCGGTTCGTTGAAGACGAATGCGCCTCGTGCAGTTAGACATGTTTCTGAAGCTCAGCTCCTCAAAATTATCGCATGATTTCTAGTAATCTATTTATTTTTAGATAAACTTACTAATAGCATCCTGGCGCTTCTACTATTTCTGTTCTATCCCACTTTGGTGGTAGACAGTAATCCGCTGTCGTCCGGATCGTTACCACACCTGGCCTATCGGGACCTAAACTGGTTCTCCACTCCAAGTCTCAGGGTCTGGTTACCGGTTATGCCTGATAGTGCAGTGAGCCTATATAGCTCTGAGGTATATATCCCTTCCACTGCACTTATGCACAAGCATGTGAATCAAAAAAATCACTTTTCCTTGCGGATCCCCACTAGACCAAATTAAAACCTATTTAGGTGAAATTTGCCTACCGTACTCACATGCATTTTCACTCTGATAAAGATCAATTCCTGCGCTTTCCATGTACATGTTGAAAATTCATGCACTTGAGTGCAAAGAGCGTATTTATACTTGTTATGTTGGCGATCGGATTTCAGCTGACCGTGTGCATATATTGCTTGTTTGTCCTTGCTGATGTGGGTTGTGCTAGGTGAATATTGGGTTACAGGACAACTTATCAATCCAACCAACGTTAAATTCATCCATTTACCTTAACCGGAAGGAAAACACAGAAATTGGAAAAGCGTCACAGCATGTGGTGTTCTTTAAATTGTCCCCAACAAACACAATGTTTTTTGTGTGTTGCGTGTGTGTAAGGTAACAAGGGCAAAAGGTGAATGGTGAAAGTGCATGACCTGAGAAATCTGACTACTGGACGGAAAACGAAAGAGGACATGTTGCGGTCACGTTTAGAGTGCAACTGAATATCGGTATTTTTCATTCCTTTTGTGTCTCTTATGGATACTGAATTTTTGGCTGATTTTACCACGAAAATTTTCTAGTAAAGAAATATGCTCCGTAATTTCTTGATAATTTAGGTGCGAATATATGGTGCCAAGGCTTTCCATAATATCGTGCTTTATTTGCCACCCATGAAAGTGGCCGTTAATAAATAAGCTCTCCTCGCTCACGTGTACTCTTGATGTAATGTGCACCATTTTCTCAATGTTTTTTGGGTACCATTTCGCATTCACTAGGCACTCACGTGATGGAGGGTTCTGGCAAGATGATTGTTACTGCGGTTGGAGTCAATTCACAGGCTGGGATCATTTTCACCTTGCTTGGAGCAACTGAGGGTGATACCACTGCTATACCTCCACCTCCGACTGATCTGCACGACCCTATAGGTCATACACAAGATCCCAACGCTCGGCATCACAGAGAAAAGCTAGCCAGTGACGTGGCTAATGATTTAAGCGATCAAGCCAAAAGAAACTCTGGACACGTGGCATTCAAGGGCCACGTAGATGGTAAGTATATAATGAAATTACACCTTCGCTCACTTACATGAATACAGTGGATGGGAATATTTATTTTTCGATGCACAAACTATCAAGTACCACGAAAAGTTTCTCAGAGCCATGAAATCTTAAAAAACCGTCGTGCATTTGGTAGTAACTTGTAATTTTAATAACGGCGCCAGCCTTCTCAACCGTTCAGTCCACTCCTATTGAGAAAAAGCTTTGGAATGTAGATATATGCGGATAAAAGTTAATACGTTTTTATGGAAGAGGGGGTATATTCATGTGATTTCGCGCTTTTTCTGCTACCAATCATTTATTTTTGTTGGTAAAAACGCAAACCATGAAGAATAGTTCAGCAGTTACACAGTGATGATTTGATACGTTGTTCCGGTGATCTTCCGCCGGGGGGTTGCACGTGTTCTATGTGAAACGAAAAAAACAACACACTCTATCAGCACAATACTCAGTAGGTGTCTTGCGAGGTTCCTGCACTAATAATAATCGAATTTTATTATTTAGGCTTACAATTTGACCATTGCAATGGTTTTTATTTTTGCCACGATACATACACTAGACTGAAGGTTTAATCCGGAACGAAATCCACCACTGCTGTAGTGTGATGCTTTCGTTTGTACCCTCATAATGATGCATAAAATTTTTTATTAGGAGTAGCACGTATCTTCTGCTTGTGAATAGAACGCTGGAACTACAGAGTGTTCCTTATTGGCATCTGATCTTGGCTTCCACGGCTTGAAATGCATCTTGCAAAATGCAAAACAAGCCACGAGTCAAACTGTGTGTGTATGCAGTTCGCGAATCCACGAGGACGGAATCGAACATCTCGACTGTTTCATGGACACTTCAGTCCGTTTCACTGATGCGTTGTTATCGAGGTGGTATGTGAAATATGTAGCGAAAAGTCTGCCGGGTTTCTTTTGGAATTGATTCAAGATAAACAATCAAATTTCGGTGACTGATTCCTGATGACAGTTAGCTCCTCTTTCGTCCGGGTTGACCTTCGTTTCAATTGAAACGACCATTAGGCATGTAATAAGTACTACCTGTCTACCTTTGACGAGAACATAGTCCTCATTAGAAAGAATGAGAGCATAAAAATACTAAGCAAAGAAATGCAAGTCATAGGGTTAAATAGATGAAATTTGTAAACAAAAAACGGTCACTGGGACGAGTGACTGTGCACCATTCTGATTATCGTGATCAATTTTGTCGGTTCACGCAAAGTTAACAATGCTTGGGTAGCCACTTGAAGCAATAATGTCATTGTTCTGGGCCTGACAGCGATTGTGTTTAGTTATCTAATTAGTTGTCACAATTCCAAGCAAGCCCTTTTCGAGGCATTATGCGCTTTGAAATTGTGGAACAGCTCAACATTGGTTGCACCTGGTATGGAATTCTGCATTCGGAAGACGATATCGTTGAAGAGTCCGAAGGAAGGACCGTCAAGGTCAGAATGATGAACTTGTCTCGTGAAGACGTGCGCATTTCCCATGCTATTGACAGGGATTACATACAACAACCTTAGCGTCCGGTTACTTTTATGGTCAACTTCATTGGATAGTCAACTTTTAAATTCAGGTTCGTTTATCCGTCCGGACTGGCAAGGTACCAATGGCGAATTTCTTCGACATCCAATTTAGCAGGAGGCCAAATGTGCAGTTAATTGCATCGAAATTACTTCCAGTTTGCGTCCGTTGTTCTGGGATTGTCGTGACGTACTTTATCTGCAATTTGTTTGGTTTAGTATTCGTATGTGATGCACAGGTTTGGTCATGCCTTTTCAGAAATGTTTGCCATAATAAACTCGAAAGAAATTTGATTGCAGTTAAATATGAATACATGAAAAATGTCCGCTTATAATCAGCCCCCTTCGACTGACCAATTGGTCTGTGGTAAAACCAGCCTTGACTTATGGAGATCGAAAATTGGACAAGACTGCAGTACGACGCTTATGTTATTTGTGTTTTCGATCACCAACTCTATAACAGAAACGATTTTATTTTTTGTTGCGTCGCTAGACTTACTTCACCAATTTGTTAGACAACCGTATCAGCAACCTTTTTCGCTCACCTTCATAATCGAAGATACCATTGCGGCTACTGCTGACATTGCACCAACACAATCATGCCATTCCACCGGATTCTTTGTCGATTTCCATTGTCCCAACCTTTACACTTGTTTGGTCCAGTGTGATTGGGTTTTGGGTGCCTATCGTCGTGTACGTTGCGCTTTTGATGTCCAAATGAAAATCAACGTGTGTATGTATGCATCTCTTTTTGCTGTTCCTCATTGCTACACACGCACGCACACAGAGAATTAGCACTTGACGGATGAGGTAAACCCCGGCTGGTTAGTTCGGGCTAGCACAAATGCGTTTACTAGGCTTACGCCGGTTGACATACGCTTAGCCCGGTTGCACGACTGCTCTCGCTCACGCACAAGACCGACCACTATATAAATGGAAAGAGGGGCGCGCATCGTTTAACCTTCTGTCTTTCTCGACTATCACCACCTACCTAATTCTATCCATAGGTGGGGACAAGTGAGTTTGCATTCACAGCATTAAGTCTCCAGGTTTGTCTGTGTACGCGTATCTGTGCTTTAAGTATCCGACCCGTGTGACCGCTTGTGGATTCTGCGACAGTGCACGCAAGTTAAAGTTATCGCCATCCGGGCTGCAATAGCGTTGCAGTGCTGTGCATGACAAAATAAGCGTGCGCAAGCTAGAGAGAGAATTATGCACACTTCCGCTGGCATTGCGTTCGACAAGCTCTCGACTGCGAATCCGGCCAAGCTACTTTAATTGGTTTCTGGTTGACTTGTCAAATAAATGACTCGCATATTCCCGTTCCCGTTTGCCCTCGCACACGCCGATAATGACCTAGCGGGCAAGAGAATCGCGAAAATTGAGCGGAGAAAGGCAGGGTACGTCATAGCGACGAATCACTTCACAATCTTTCTACCAATTTCAATTTCACGTTGTTAAATCGATTCATCCACTTCATTCCCTGTACAACATAAACACGCACACGCTCACACACACAAGTAAACACTCAAATCCGTTCTGTCTCGGAACGCTTGAACAATTCGCCTGCACAGTATATCTGTTTTGCTCCCAAGATTGTCAATCGGTTTGGCGTGAACGTGGGACAAACACGGCGAGTTGATTTGCCCATTGAATGGTTCTCACTCAGATATTTTTCACTCGAACCGGATCATTCATTGTGATCACGTGAAACCGTGAGCGTCATACAGTGTGAATTGGTCAACCTATAATATTTATCTGAAAACTAATAATTGGTTACTGTTGTTTTGAAGGGAAAGAGGCATTTCGCTAACATTCAGCAGTACTACTTAGCTAGATCATTAACCGGCGGGTGCCAAACGGCCATCATGGTGAACTTTAGAAGTTTCTGTCCCGAGTTCGAATCCTGATGCCACCGGTTGTCACTTTCCGTAGATGGCAGCCTCTAATTGGTCGCGGTCCCCATTTTGAAATATTGTACCACTGTTATATAATAGAAAGGAAGTAAATAAAATGATAAAAATAACCCGAAAAGGACTAGAAAATCATGTGCAGGGTTGAAAAAATGTAAAGACGTAGTCAATCTGTGACTGGATATCGATCTTGAACGCGAAAGTGTCTCATCAGCGTCCAGTATCTTCTTCCGTGTTGGATACTGATTTTAGACGATAAAATTAACGCCATCGTAAGTAAATATTCTCTCAGTTGGTTAGATTGTGTGGATACTCTCAAATTCCATAATCCGGTTCTTGAATGTATAAGGCCGAATTCTTGTTCACGACTCCCAGCAGTACGCGAACTCAGGAAGATGGATATATCTATTGAGAATTGTGCCAACAATGATGAAAATATCTGCAAATGAATGGATCATTCCGGGTTTGAAATCCCGTGGGGGCTCGGTGGATGTGCACTGCTGCTGATTTCCAACAAGGAAAAAACAGCTTCACGGTTCTTGCACGGTTTTCAATGGTGATTTGAGCGTGGATACTGCATGATGAATGGTTATATTATAACAATCTCCTACTACTCATGTATATAGTAGCCAAGCTTTTCAGGTTGTTTATAACGGAATGCCGTCGTTGCACTTAGGCTCCTACAGGGAAATCATGCGTCGCAGCAGTTGGTCGCTTTGCGGGAAGCGGGTTGTTACCGTTAAAGTCAGCGACGATAAAGTGCTGTACCATGTAACGTAAACTGATAACATCCAACCCGGATAGCCTAGTGGTTAGGTGTTCGATTCACATTCGTTCATCCCGGGTTCGAGTCCCAGTGGGATCTTGGTAGACGTGCAATGCTGATGATTCCTAACAAGGACGAAACAGCTATACAGTGCTCCCATGGTTTCCAGTGGTGAGTTGGACGTTGATACTTCATGATTAATCATATTATACGAAAGGTGGGCATTGTTAAGCTGGTCATGACATATTGAACCGTTTCATTATAATGAACGCCCAAAAGAAGGAGTGTACCAAGCGAACACACCGGCGAATTATCCTTGAAAAAAGCACGGTATGATTTGGCATCAGACAAGCTATCGCGCAGCGGTAGCTAGCTGGTTTTGGACGTCACCTAAGTCAGTGTTAAAGCTTAAAATTTCTCTTGATCAGTTCTGCGGAGCCAAAGGGCTGAATTATTAGTCCATCGGTGAATCGACTCACGCGTGCAGTTGTGGATCGTCACTGACCACACGTCTGTTTGCCGGAGTGTTTCTTCACATCACATTCATCTGCTCATGTTTTGGGAGGATTTTGATAGAAGCCATCGAGTGATTTTACACTCATATAACTCAAACTGATCTCTGATTCCATTAGCATATGTATGTATATATAAGGCTATCGGGGATTTGCATGTTAGAGTTTTAGTGTTTGATCCAGTAGGCAAACTGTTGAACTTTAACCATTGACCGACGTGAGCAGAATTTCGTGCAGTTAGTCATTCACACGTGCGTGTATGATTTTCACGAATTCCCTTTGTTTGATATTTTAGTTTTCTAGTCCATTGAAAAATCCTTTCAACGGAGCTTATCATTCTGCCACCGAGCAATCAAACAATCGATCATGCTTTTGGAATTATGAGCTTTTCTTTGTTCAGGCACCAAGGAATCGACTGGGATCTCGGAAATAACCAGGAAAATTACGGGAGTGTCAACTCTCGAAGGTCCGAAACCACATAACAAAGTTATGTGCTCAAGACAAGCGTCTGTATGAGTGCGCACTGCGCGGTACTAAACGTCTTTGCATCGCGAAAACACTACTGTCTGCTAAGTGCTGTGACAGCATTATTTTCATTCATGGGTGGATGGATTTAAGGTACCAGGAATTCTCGTCTGCAGTTATGCGCTTGTCTGAATGCTATCCTGCACATTTGCCAGAGAACGTTTCTTCATTCGCTGGCGTTTCCTTGTCTTCTCCGTGTACCGTCACCCAATGAAATGAGATAATCTATACATTGTCGTATAATACGTCTATTTGTCAATCTCTTGTCCACACTGTCATCTACAGCCTCAGGCGGTTTATGAGCAACTTCATAAACATTGAAATACCCGATGCGTTACCATCGGTTTTTACGCATATAAAGCAATAAAAACCCTCAACGACAGGTAATGGTCCTGATATACGGCCATGATCATTCCATGAAATGATCAACAATCTACTAGTTCCTGTGCCGTGTTATTCAAGAGATGAAACGCAAAACCACCTCTTAAAGTCACTTCGGAGAATGTGACAAATCCTGATTTCTTTTTACTGATCAGATGTGGAAATGGCCAAGTTGACTGCGACCGGAGATCACTTCGAGAATCATCAGCGAAAGACCACCGGACGAGAAAACGGTGCCGGTGGTGGTGATGCGAATGCGGAATCGGATGCGGGCTACGATAATGGGACGGCCGGTGGGAATGGCACGGGAGTGAAACCGAGAAAAAGGAAAAAGAAAAAGTACTCAGTACTTCAGGCCAAACTGACCCGTTTAGCTAGCCTAATTGGTCAATTGGGTAAGTTTATTTTACCGTTCCACATTGGTGTCTTTTCGAGTCGTCACGGTCGATCATACGCGCTGGTCATTGTGTACAACCCACTCAGTTTATATTATCAATAGATGGGGTTTTTAGGAGTTATTAGCGTGCTTCTTTATTCTGACTCCATTGATAAAAATACTCTCTTGGCGTTTGCAAACACCAGTCTACCGAGTTCGCTATCGTGCTTCATCACGTTTTCACCCAAGAATCGTCACTACAACTGTGTGATTGAGGTTGTCATTTTCGGGTGAACACAAACGTGTATTTTGCACCCCTCAGGTCTCATTAGCAATAAATAAGACGAACGAACAAGCTAGACAATGGTCCCACGCAGTTTGGGCGTCGGAACTGTCATGGGCGTCATTTTGTGATAGAAATTGCGTTAGGCTCTGATTGCGGTGTTCCAAATTTCCATACTGCATTCATTACGATTGTTTCGACTCCGAAACAATCGGTTTTTTTCTCTAACCAATCCTAGATTAAAAAAAAACTCCATAAATGCGCATTCTGTTGGGTCGTTCCGCGTTGTTTTTTTAGTTACGTGTGATTTTCAGTTTGTTTTTAAATTATACCTCTCTACTTTAAACGGATTAAAATTTATTAGATCGGATTACGCGTGATTTCAACAACATTGTTTCCTAAGTGCACCAGTTTTTGAGTTCCTATACCTAGAGGAGTGTTGTGTTGTTTTCGTAGTGCCCAGGTCTGTCAGGTTTGTGTTCCTATCAGCACCCCTTATTTACTAGCAGGTTAGTTCCCCAGAAGAAATGTGCCCAAGGCATTGACGTCCAGGAATTTGTTACCTACTGGTCATCACATTCCGGCCCCAAGTCTTATATAAATCACCAGAGGGAATCGAGTAAAGAAGCACTGTTCACATTCATGGGGCTTTTCGGTACACATTTTTCTAACTGCCGTACAGGACCAAGTCATCTGGTAGCTTGCCACATGGTTGCCAACATGCACCTGTGTATTGCTTTATTTGTATATGCTTTCACTTCGCATATTTTGTGAACAATGCAACTGATAATCGACGAACTCGCCTTCGAACAGTCACCTTGTGATCGCGAAAATGAACTCTTCGTCCATGAACGCTACTCACAATTCAAATGAGAATATGGTAACATAGCACATCCAGATTTTATCTTGAGTCGGTCACCATACCGTCCAAAAAAGGATAAAAGTCAATAGGTTTTTGTGATTTGCGAAGGCACTTCTGAATAACCCATAAGATTATTGATTTAAATGAAACATTTTTATTCCATGGTATTATTCACGTCTCACTAGCCATTTTGCAAACAGCTTTCTATTTCTATTTGATCAAATCCGACTGTCTGTTCAGTTCACCACATTTTCCGGAAATGTTACTATTATCCACAAATGTTCTGACAATTTCCTGAAAATAAAACTGGGAAAAATATTTTACATCAAACGAAATCTTTCGGTACGAAGCAGAATGTAGTTGACGGCACCCAAGTGATGCAATCTAGAATTTTCTTATACAGTCATGCCAAATTTCTGATTAGGCTCTGGGTTTGTGTTACACGGACACTTCGTTCAACCATAGAGGAGCTGGGGCGAGTTACTTTAATCCTAGCTCGGCTAGAATTTGACTATACCAAATTGAAGTCCCACGTTGTATTGGAGGGTTGTCTTGTCAACAAATATGTCTTCAATTAAAATTTTTCCCATGGAAAGTTTGAGGAACAGTGAACCGTTACTAGCTGTTGGGTATCATAATGAAGAGGACGATAGCGGCAACCGTAAAACGCTGTTTCTATTTAATATATCATCTCAGAACACCGTTGATTGATATCCGTTTCTCTCGCGAGATCTGTGCGGTTAACAGGTTTACGGAAGGTAATTCTTACGATGATCTGCCTAATTTTTCTCTTCAGAAACCGGAAATAAACCCGCTTTCTTACTTGCAATAACGATTATCTTTTCATTAAGCTGACGAAAACGGTCAGCTGTTTATGTGGCTGTTAGGAACAGTTCAATTTGTTTCTTAACCTCTGTGTTTAACTCGTACATTTTTGTCGTGTTTCTGATCAAGCCACTTCTCAGTGTTTTGTTCTATCTCACATGATTCTCTTACATGTGTGGGCGTGTAACGATAGGGCATAATTTTACTGGTCACTAACACTTGAGATCAAATTTCTCCCGACATCTTACTTGTCTTGTACTCGTTATTTGCGCGGTCCTTTTGAATAAGCCGAACCCACAAAAATCGACCGTCTGAAGCTCAGATTTACAAAGACCACCATGTGGCACCAAGTTTAGCCTCCCCCGGGGAAACTTTAGGTAAACGCTGTTGCCATATAAAATACCAGTTTGATACGACTACCGCCCTGCTACAGAGCTTAGTGGTTATGGAAGGTGGTTCGTTCCCCAAGACGCTTTGCAACTGTCATTTCTCTGTGAACGAGAAAAAGATTCCGTGCAGTTCGCACGTTTCTACAAAAAAAAGACAAAAGTGTGCTTCGATTGTGTAAGACTGTTTATCTCCTTCACATGAATCTGTAGTGAACGATAAGTCATTCCCACGCGAAGGATAATTGCGGAAAAAAGCTGCAACTATAGCGGATGACTGAGTCTTCAGTGAGTTTTATAACGTACCAAAACATTTTTGAAACGTAGGTTTATAATTTATTGCCTCAGACCGAACCAAATCGGTTTGACGATCACATTACGGTCTATATTCCATTTCGAATTTGCGCAGTTCTCTGTCTGACGATCGGATTCACAGTTCAGAACTGATGTGCACTTTTGATTAAATTTGCCATTAACTTCGCTGAGCCTTCTCTAAAGCAACCCTTCAATAAGGTTGATACAAACTTGTGATATTCGAACCGTTTGCTTTATATGGAACTTACACAAATATCTGATCAGGTGCTTCATGGCACCACGCCCGTGGAAAGTGCAAGGTAATTGGTGAAATATATAAATAAAAATGTAACGAAACATTTGAGTACGGGTCAAAACCCAGTTACCTTGTTGGATCTACACAGAAACCGATTTTTTAATTATGATAACTACTGGCACTTGTGAGACGTCAGATGAATACCGTTTCGCTGAATCTGGAAAAACAGGCATCGAACATCAGCAAATATTTATCTCTCTAGGAACAGTGCACAACATTTTTAAATCTACTCTATTCACATCTTGTGATTGTCAGTTTTTGTTGCATCGTTACACAGTTGGCGGGTTATCCTTCAGATGGACAAACTGGGACTGATGGTATTATGGAAAGTCGTATTCTTTTCAGGGACAATTTATTTAATAATTTCTTTGAAATGGTGAAATCATGAAGTTATGCCGTGACGAAAGATATGATTTTCCCGAATCACTCGAATACGTAGGGAGATAGTAGTGATAACTTACATTAAATCCAGACTTTTGTTGTTAACAATATCTACTTCTCGTTGTTCGACGATACCAGTAACTGTTTCGGGTTGACATCTCTAATCTCACTGATGTATTATTCAGGTTTCACGGTTGATACCTTAAAGAAAATGTACTGGAATTGTTGAAATTCGAATGAAATTATGGTTTTTCTAACTAATCTGTCCCGTTTATGAAACGTTGCATCCTGATGCAAACATTTTGTGCCACTTTCGCTAAATTTTTGATGACTAAAGAATACAGTCATTCGTGGTAGTCTTTTCTTGTTGTGAAGAAAATAGCACGATGAATTCAACCAGGTTACCATTTCATATGAGGAGTCGATCCACAGGTATGTGAGCATGTGGACCACAAATGACAAAAAAGAGGTATTGCGTTAAATGGAAATTTCTTTCATAATGTTTCATGTGCACATTATTATTCGATGAGTGATATGTTGGCTTGTCTCTATCCTTGTTGAATTATCTCAACTTTTTGGCATAAAGTTCATGAACTTAACTACCATCCCACTGGCTATCCCGTGGTCTTTCACGTACACTACTTGAGCTATGTAGTTCAATGAGGAGAAAGTGCAGCGATTTGTCTTAGAACAATGAAAATCAATTCTTTATCATGTTCAAATCAAGGCTGTTACGGGGAAATTGTGGTAACAGACCCTACACGTTGTCCATGGTTTCGCTACTGTATGTGCACGTAAAAATTAACAGAAAAACCCACAGTTGTAAAGGAACCCTCCTCATATGAAGCATAACTGGATGTATTACCAGGCAGCAAAATAGTCTTACAAGAAGAAGTAATCAGACAGACTGGGAACATTTATATCTTGAGCCCAAGGGATTCTGAATTGTTCAGGGTATCATGGATAATGCTCCCCCAACGAGCCTAATCATGATTTGATGCAGCTCATATCAACCGGCATGAGAAGTATTTGGACTTCGAAGCCACTGGAATGATTCCCCTGTGAATTTATTTTCATGAGTCACCTTGTAAACCCCAAAGTCTTAATGTAAAGCAAGGATCATAAGTCGATTGTCAAATCAATCAGCGATGAAATTCCAATTTCTTCGTGATTGCAACCAGTGACCATCTTTGTTGGCCGTATGTTGATAGCTATGGAATGGCCAAAAATTGAAGTAGGTTACTGCGCCTCGTTCATCTTTGCAATTGCATGCGGGAATTTGCTGAGAAATCTTTTCTGTAAATACATACTGCTCTGAGTGTTCTTTTCCCGGACAAAACACACAACACCTTGTAATTGAAGTTAAATGTGTTGGTTTTTGCCCGCCACGTCTTACGTGAGTAGTGTAAAAAACGTATTCATTTGCGGGAAGTTTCTTTGCAAAGTCTGTTACAGAAACACGTACAACATACGCTTTCATAACTTTATCTCTCCTACTTACTAAAAAAGTGATGTTTTTTCACTCACGAACGTACATTCTTCCATCATCGCGAAAACAAACTAGTCGTTTAACGGACGGCGCTCATATATCGATTTCCAGATCATACATTCCAAATAAGTCAACAGTTATTTTTGCGTGAGCCTGCTATCTACCGCAAAATTTCTCTTGAGTCGCACGATAACACTTTACTAATCGATTGCGTCTATACTATTTTTGCTTCTTTCCGCCATGCACAAATATAATTGGTACTTCAGGAAAAAGATCTACTCTTCAGAGAATCAGCATTTATTTGTCAGTGGTCGAAATCGCCTGTTGCGAATTCGACGTTCGTAGATGTAAAACTATTCGTATTTGATCGTTTATTAACTTCGGTTTTTCAAGCTCCAGGCAAATTTCACATCATAACCAAGGTCAAGCAATTTTATCTTCATAGAAAACATTGCAGATCAAACATAAAAAATATTACCTGATAAGTTTTTCAAGTTTCCAGCTAATGTTTAGCGTAACATTGAAAAAAGTTTTAAAGCGAAACCGCATAAGGAACGAAAATATTCTTGATTCGAATTTCCACAGTAATTGCTGTTAGCCTGCGCTTTATAGTTACAGTCCGGTAACTTCAGTTGCCAAATAAAAACATATGATGTCACCAACCGTTCGCAAATATTGTGTATGTGCGTTTGGCTACAAATTCACCAATGACTGCTTGGTTTCCTCTTGACGTTTTCAAAAAAGATTTTTCTGTGCAATCTCAGGTTAACCGATTGCGTTCTGTTTGGTTATCAGATTAATTAGCAAATTGCTGAGTTTGAAGATTTCTTTGTGAAATTTCTGGTAATTTGTATTCTAACTACTAGTTGCGCTTTATTTGTGTTTAAACAACTTCTGTCAACTATTCTCACAATGCATATAAGAAGTACGCGTCTCACAGAGTAATTAGAGGATAAACGATACTAGTCGCTATCCAAAGGGCTTCTGTTTATCGGTTATTTACGGTTGTTATTTTTTAATCCTGAATACCGGGTCCAGTAGCTATTAGTATTTTTTCGGTCTGGAGCGATGGGGAGTTGGCCATTTACCTCTGCCCTCGTCTCTCAGATTTACACGCGTATTAATGTCTCGTTGCGCTTTCCGTTTACGTTCTGTGACGGTGGTTTATCATTAGAATAGCCGTTGAGTGTGGGGAGTGAGAGTTTAGATTTTCCCGTAAAATGAGGTTCATCATGCCGTGTGAACATCCAAACCACCATAGCAAATTGAGAAAACAAAGTACAATCGTTGAATTTAAAGGCGGATTTCCGTTAAACTTAACAGTCAAGAGTGCACTACCGTGTTCCATCACATTCCATGGATAGATGGAGTTTTTTCGTACGACAGTTTCTAAACTGAAACTCATTCCGAGGTTACAAATGAGCGTTTGACTCCACTTTCCGTTGCAATTTCTTTTTGTATGCATCCAAACGAGTCCAAGTTCAACTAAGAGGTCTAAACCTCTCATTGTTTCCATGAAAAATATTTTGCTGATGAATAATGGTTCCACAATTCGCACATATATGCACTTTGCAAATGGTACTGGGAATTTCATCCAAGGAGTCTGAAATAAAGTTTACGATTGTTCTCGTCTCCCTACAGGAACTGTGGTGGCCACCCTGACAGTGATCATTCTGGTCGTCAAATTTTCTGTGCAAACGTTCTATTACGACCGCGAACCATGGGAAACAGGTCGCCATCTGCATCAGTTTGTCCGCTTCGTCATCATCGGTGTCACTGTTCTTGTGGTGGCTGTTCCGGAAGGTTTACCACTGGCTGTGACTATTTCTTTGGCCTACTCAGTGAAGAAAATGATGCGCGTAAGTGAACTTACTGGCTAATCTAAACGCCTTTAGGTATGACGCAGCTGGGGCGGTAAAAAACGGTGTGGTTTCTGTTTGACGCCATTAGCGGGGATAATGGAAAAGAAGGACCCGCAGAATGCAATTACTTAAATGCATTAACTTCGGTATTTTATTGTTCAGTTCGGTTCAGTTCGCCCAACTACCAACCTCGTACTGTTGCACTGTGGTTTTGGTTCCCACCTCGTAGCATCGTTGAGTTGGGATTAGAGTGAATAAAAGCATAAAGTGAGTGATAATGGAAGATTGTCATTCGCTGTATTTTATCGCCATCGTCTCAGCTACATTCCTGTAACATCTGAAATAAAAACTCTGCGATCAACAATAGAAATGTTCGAAAAATCTCACAGAACACACTGAAAACCAAACAGCGTGGCAAGCAAGCTCGTTTTCAGTTATTCATACTCATACCAACACATGACAACAAATATGACTCAAAACAACAAGGGGAAATGGTCATCCAAATCTGTCTGTGCACGTGCGTGCGTGCATGTGAAACTGATCACAGTGAAGAATGTCCGGGTGGTTGCACACGTGTTCGGGAACAAGAAGTGGGCCATGGAAGTTTTAGTGCTTGAACAAATTGTTTCTGAGCGCACAGGGGAGGTTTGTAGAGTCGAATGCTCACGGCCTCGGCTGTGGCTAAGATGTGACACTTGACAAGTCTTGATTGCTTGCCCCGGACTTTGTAAATTGTGCGAAAAGCGTTTATCACCTCTACGGAATGGTTTGACTCAACAAGGTGTGAACACACAGCACTCGTAATTGTCTTAATTGATCCAGTGTTCAACCAAGCCGGGTGGTGTTCACGAACACTTTCGGATAAGCGCCTGGTCGTGCGGCCAACATACCTGGTTCCACAGGAACAGGTGAATGAATACACACAAAAAGATGCTGCAGAATCTGGCACTCTATCCTTCAGTCGAAAACACACGATCGGTTTGGATTCGAACATAAATTATAATTGTGCAGCGTAGAATGTTCTACTGACTGCTCCTGTTAGTCTCCGTTGAATAACTTCAGTTTCTGTATCTCCTTTGAACGGTAAAAGGACATATACGGGCTTCTTTTCGACTACTGTCTGTCTTGGCCTATCTTCACGTCGTTGCATCGTCTTGTCAATGAACCGTTCAGGATAGCCGTTTTCTGGGAAAACAGTTCTCAGAAAACGAAGTTCACTTTCTATTGTGCCTTTCCGTGTAGGTTTTCCTTGCTCTAATAATCAAGCAACACACTAGACTTCTGTTCGCTTTGAGTGGTACCAGACTGTGAAAATGAATGTATTGAACGTTCCAAGTTGTTTTTCTATGCACTGACAACTGAACGGAATCATCACTTCGACGGCTTACACAAACATCCAAGTACGGTCGACTGTTTTCCTTTTCTTGTTCCCAATTGAATTAAACATTTGGATGGGCTGTGTTAAATCTGTTAGGTAGTACATTTGGATCAACTTTGGTATCTACTACACATACGATATCGTCCACGCACAGTTTGTATAAGGTGCAACTAACAGTCGAAGGTTGCACTGCGTATGCAACTTATACCATCATAGTAATCAGAACACAAGTTTTAGGCGGATAAATGTTTTCGATGATTTTATTCTCAAACCTTTACAATCCCATTCATATGAAGACGAAATAATAGGAGTTTGGGGAAAACGGTCTTTCTAAATCGTCCTTCCCCCAAAGTCTGAGCTTTGCGCGCAGCGAAAATCAGTTCAAGCACTCCAACTCCCGTGACTAACAGTTAACTGTATCACTCACGAGCAGTGCGGTGACGTTAGCTAATTATTGCCGGTTAAATAATCTGGCCGTTCGCACGTGTTGCTTGGTTGAAGTTGACTCATCCATCCTTCCCAACCCTTATCACTTCATACGGATTTTGCGAAACATTTTTCCCCACTTTTATTAATTCGTTTTCACATCAATGCAGTGGTTACACTAGAGAATGAAATCATCGAAATCGAATGTTCGCCTACAACTCGTGTTCTTTTGCCAATGTCTTTCTAGACTGTGGACATTAGGCAATGCCCGTGATAACCAACATTGTGCTCTCAAATGCTGCAATAAACGATTATTTTTATCAGTAAGCCGAAGATACAAAGCGTTTCACATCATTCGAGTCAGTGTAGATCAGTTCACTCGGAGCTTTGTGTGCACGACACAGATAACGAGAGCTCAGAAAAATCATGGTACAGTTGTCTGATCAGGCTTCCACTTATTCTGATGCTAAAAACAAACAAAACGTTCACTTGCACAGATTCTTGCTCTTATTGAAACACCATCCGCAATGGCAAGAATTTTCTGTTAAACAGATTGCTTTTCCGCAGGTTCGTCCACGTCAAGAAAAACACGATTATATGGTTCGTCCAAAAACTCCGGGATCAACTCACTTCGGTCGAAATCCTGATATATGGTCGAATTCCAGTTCATACAGTTGATACTTCACTCGGTAGCCAAAAATATACAGTAAACACTATTTTTAAGCGAGACAGAAAGGGTAATCTCAGTAGTATAAACTGAAATTCGACCGTATGTGAGGGTTTTGACCAAATTGAGGTGACCCCGAATTTTTCGGACAGACTGCACAACTTAATTTGTATTCGATTAAAATGAATAAATATTGTACTACTTTATTTACTTATTTATCATACAATAAATTTATAATATTTCTCGGCGGGGATCAATTTCATTGAAAGTTGTCGGCTGGCGAAGTGGCCGGTAAGATTCGAACCAAGACACTGCAGGTCTGAGGTTCGCCATAATTACATTTTAGGCACCAAACACTGATGCTTTTCCGAGGGTTCTTTGAAGGTCCCGTAACATCACGTTTTTGAAACCGTCTGCCTTCAACGGGTACGTCGGAAATGCATAATAACTCATCTGGAGCAGAAAACAAACCAGTAATACAAATATTCAGCTTCATCTGGTTGGTTAACATAGTTATTGCTGAATGATTTGCTCATGCCTATCTGAATTTCACGAATTTGCTATTCTAGTCGACCAATTTCTCTGTTTGAGGTTTCGAAAAATTTTCTCATGTCGTGACGGTCCCGATCCATGTCGACCATATGTTGTCTATCGCTTGCTGACACTGAATTAATCCGTCGCTGGTTAGAAATCATATCCATTTTCCTGTAGCCAACGGATTCTGACATGTGTATGGGTGCATTGCTTAGTTTTGCGGAGCAAACTCTCCTGGCGCATGTTAGACGCTTCAGTCATGATCTTAAATTTTTCCTTCATAACCCACAACTGTAGGTATATAAGATATCAAACAATACAGTTTAGTATCAGCCAGTCAGTTGCCGAGGGAAAACATTTTTCGTCCCTCCCTATGGTTTCACTAATCCTGAGAGGTGACCTTCAATTTTAAGGTTTGTTCCTACACAGCCTGGTTTAGATTCCCGACACAGAATCGAATAGAGCACTCAAAGATGATTGGTCTACTCAGAGGGAGGAGGATAGATACTAAGTTTGGATTTTAAAGTGATAATGAAAGGAGTTCGAAATCAGTTACCGTTAGCATACTTCCGATTGTTTTCGTCAGTTTGATGAAATTAATTTTCACCTCTCATTGCCAGTAAACCAGAATGATACAACTTACAAAAATCCGTGTACACAGTTTGCCCTGTAATTGTTTGAACAGCCTTTATGAACGAGCTTTGTACGCATTGCGGGACTCAAGCTTGTGTGATGTTGATCCGTAATATGTCACTTAATACACTGCAGCTTACCGGTCATTTAGACTTGTGAATTTTCGTCATGCCGTGTGTCTTGGTATTTTCATGCTAATTGTCCACTAAAGTCGCGGAAAATGCATCAAGAATTACACCTCTGTTCCGTTGCTTCACACCCCAGAGTCGGGTAAACAAGGAGAAAGTCAGACATTTGCTTTCCTCCGATAAATATAGTCACCGTGCTTGCGTGGGTGTGTGTACGAATGTGTAGCAGGATTCTTTACCAATGACAACTAGGTTACTCCGGGGAAGAAATGTGCTCTTCACACGAATTGGCTGTCAGTGCAGACGAGTAGCAAGTAGACAAACAGGCGCGAGATCCTAGATAGATTACTATTTCTCGTCACACACACACAAACCCAAGTACAGTTTGTCCCGTTTCTTTCCATTCCAATGAAACTGACTGCGAACGGTCTGTCACCCGTCCATCCGGTTGGGTGGACACAAATAGAGACACAGACAAAATTTCCGGCCCTGGGCACCTCAAACTAGTAGGTATCGAGGTGCGTAACACTATAGACACAATACTAGTAGATACGTTCCCCGGCGATCATCCTCACCTCGTCACTGAAAATCTTCATCATCCTGTTTTCTAAGCCATATTACCTAAAGGCCGAATCGGAAGACCCACTGTTACGGTCAGTGAAAGTCAAGACAACATCAATCATGTACAGTTGGCTAACTCCCATCCTGGGTCTATGCGTTGTTGTGATAGTGCAACGCGAAAGTTGCTCACATTGGTTTATCACGTGCTTGCTCTGCCATATGGTGTTGTTGTTGCTTGTGCAACATGCGTGTCTTTCTGCTGCTCGATTCGGGTATAACGGTAGGTACCCCGGGGGTTGGGTGCTGGGAGTGATAACAACCAAAAGAAGAATTGTTGGAAGCAGAACTTTACGGTAACCAGCTCGTGTCTAATGATAGTTCTAATCTTGCTATCTGTTGATAGTATACGGACCTGAGTGAGTGAGAAGATTGACACATTGGCTCTAACTGTGTGAACGCTGGAGTTTGCTTATGAACTCCCAATAGCAGGCCTGTGTAGACCTCTATATGTAGGCTGTCTACATCTGTCCGGATGTTTTTCCTAATCAATTGGGTCTATTGATTTGGTCGGCCACAGAACTCCTGTACATAGTTCTAGTAACTCAATTCCCAAGAATGTTATTATTTTGTGTTTTTAGGTTTTTGTCAGAAACGTCTCTCCAGCTAGCTCAACCGAGCAAAACATGCACGCTTCTTGGGTTTTTACCGGAATAACAATAAACGAAAAGTGAATCCTCGTAATGTTCACTTACCAGGGAATGTACTTTTAGTCCCCGCTATTTCTTCCACGAAGTTAAGTACCAACTCTTTGGGATTTCCCTGCCTAATCCTTGATCTCCTATGGGCCAGCCTTACAATACTTTTCATTCATTCATCGTGATTTGCAAGATATTTATTTCCGAAAACAGAATTACAATCCTGTCTGTTCGAAATGATTTTCTACTAACAGGATTTTGTTCCAAGCGACTGTTTGGTGGGTATACAGTCTGCATCACATTAGGATTACGATTAATATTATGATTATAGTCGTTATTACTAATAATTACCATTTGGACCTCAATGGTACAACACTTTCCAGCCATCATTTAAAAGTCACTAAAACATGCATAAACAATAAAGTTGTTGCAGAATTAAAATGTTCTCTCCAAAATGAATGATTACAAATCCAGTTTGTATTGGTTGACGCAGCAGCTAGCAAAAAGGTTACTAGATTTAAAAAAAAATCGACATGGAAGCAGACAAAACTGATGTCGGCTCCTGTTGGATGGCTGATAAAGAGATGAGAGTGTAACGCTTGTGAAGAGCCAGCACGAATTCTGATAATAAATGTAACTGACGCCACAATGTGCCTAAGAGCTATCAGAAATGCTTTCTGAAAGTTCAGTCAAGTCATACTGATTAAATAACCTCCAAGACAACAACGTGAATGACATGCTTTACGAGACCAGCTGAACGTTTACGGACAAGAAGTACGGATCACTGGAGGATATTTCTACTAGTTTTTAGAGGTATGGATAATTTCTACCGACCTTGGTACGTTGAGTTCTGTTTGTGAGACTACCCCGCATTCACCTCAGAAAAATGTGAACAGTTTAAAGTTTTTTATGAAGGAAAAGTTTTTTACTGTCATCTACTACCGTGCAGTCAAAAAAGCCGTCAAAAACGTTTATTCGCAGCACATAGCTCTTTCCACAAATTGACATCGAAAGCAGCAGTATCGGGTTCATGGCGCTGGTGATTGTGAGAAAACTGATGTATTTCATTCAAAACAACAGTTCGAAGACAGTGGGGTGCAAAGGGCTTGGCTAGCTTCGTTATAGGTGTGGGTGCTAAGGGATGAAATACTTTTGTTTTAGGTCATAAAACCTTCTAGGATGTAAATGAATTGGGCAGAACGCCAGAAGTCAGGAATTAACCATGATCCGGCCGAGTGGTCGATGACCATTTTACAAAGAGGATCGACTAGGCACCTGAAGAGAGCTGAGGTCGAACCACTGGGGTTAAAAGACTTTCAATCTTGATGGGTTAGAATAGCCTGAAGTCCTAAGTGTTGCATCAGTCGTAACTCACCCGTTGGTAAGACCTTGTTTTCATTTCCATTCTGAGTTACGTCAAAATAAACGGAATTGCGTCGAAGGCAATGGAAAGTAAATCTGACCGGCTTTTCTGGGGCCCAGAGTTACTATCCTTTCATCCCATCGCGCCTCTCTTACACAATGCGTGCTCAACGTCCGCATATCGTTCTATAGTATGCTGACATGATAATGCACCGGAGTTGTGGCTCTCAGTTATTATCTGCTATAGCTCAATCAATAGGCCTTTCTAGGGTTTTCGATCTATCTCTCTCTTATGTCCCAAATAAACGTCAAGCTGAACAGATAAATCCACTGCGGTCACCAAACGACTCACAGAAAATAAACAGGTAGAAATTCCGATGCGATCAAGGCAAGGAAAGTTTGGTCGTATCTTAACCTATTCCAGTGAAAATTGGGTCCATGTGGGTCATTGCGCGTCCGCACAGCATAAAGCAAACCCCAGACGATCAGCACGCATTGCGACCGGGGACGTGTTCGAGGGTAGAGGAGGTTACCGCACAGGATTCCAGGTCAGTTGGACTGATATACCAACAGGTCAATTGGATGGCACTTTTGCCCACTATTAGCGTAGAGTAATCTTCTCACGGTGCAACCCCCCCCAGTAAGAAACACTTTTCTTCTGGGTATCTTCCTCCCTTAATGCAATACCTCTCAGTAAGAAGCAATTCGATCTATCCCATCTAATGTTTTTTGATGGGGGAGGGCCTACTGTAACGCCGAAATGTAATGAGAAATAATATGAAAGGTTGAAAAATGAGGAGAAAGTCGACTAACTAACCAAAAACTGAGCATTTGAATAGATGTTTTTTCTGTTGGTCGTATTTGATATCGAGCGCTTTCCACAAATATTCTCTACTCTGAATGCACATAAATGGACGAGAAAAAAATGAAATCTATTTGGGTGTCTTTGACTTTGATCAATCCTGATAGCGATGTGAAAGTCACCTGATATTGTATATAGTTTTCTCTAGGAACACCGTTTTCTTGCATAGAGATTTTAGGCTGGATGAAGCCTCTCTTTTGTGTCTAAAACTACTATTTCCTCCTTTTCGTTAGTCGAAGAATCAATCATTTACTGATGAAACCCAATTTTCCTGGATGATATATTCTCCTCCATCATGAAAATTAGGTTTAAATTTGATTATTTGGAAATAACCAATTATTAAGTCAGATGCATTTTGCATTTTCAATGGGGTTGTTCTTCAGGGGATTTGGGCATACTTCTAACGGGCTACACCTTCACATCACACTACAGCGTTTGGACAAATACACGCGCACACATATCCACGGACCCTCATTTTGAAAGTAAGAAGATCATTGCGTTACTGGGTGTGGTATTTGTTCCCGTTACTTGAGGTGCGAGTTTAAACAATCAAAGCCAGTTACTTTGGTAAGATAAAATCGCTGAATTTATAATTCGTCACGTTCGAATATCCCGATCCAGACTTCAGACAGGGGTAAATAAAAGGAATTGTCTTGTCTAGGGTTTTAATTTGCAAGATATAATTATAGCTAAGCGCACGACACCGCTTACTGCTCATCGCTGCGTACAAAACAGATATGCACACGAGTAGAAAAGTAGATGGACGAGATACTTGGATGTAACACGTGACACCTCTATCTCCTTATTCAACACGACAGCCACGCATCTCATCGTCCAAGTGGTTTGCACTGCTTGTTGGGCTTTTTATTCACACTGATTTTGATCGAACTTGCAGACATGTCATGTAGATGATTGCTTAAATGAGAATCGGAAATATTACGGTTCGTTTTATTGGTGCGGGATATACCGACAATGACGGAAATAGATATAAAAGGAATAATTTAAGTCAATAAATTCAGCAAGAAAGGTGTGGTCAAGTGGTATCGCAGCTTGTAGAACAAGTCGAAATTTCTCTACGTAGATAATAAATCACAGTTGTTTATAAGGACAAGTCAAAATTATGACCAAGATAATACACAGTCCTTATACGGTAGAGTCGTTTTTAAGCAATCGAATTCATTCTACCTCATGATTGATTACTTTTCCACATCTCTCGGAAATTTAATGAAATACGGTGACATTCTTCGTTAAACTCGTTGGGTAGAGTTACACGTCCGTTCTAATGTAGACCTATATGGCGTTTCTTAAACGCTACGGGAGCTGAGACGGTAGCTTATTTTCTTAATTTTGACCATGGCTTTTCAACCATTTCTGACCAAATGACGTTCTCTAGCTTGGGATAATGCGATTGGCACACAACGATTAGAATCAATCGTAAAATGGTAGATTCTACTCATATACCGCGTCTCATTCGGGCACTTCTCCCCGTGGATCAGGATTAGTTCAGATGCAGTGAACCGGAAGGTATTAGGTACTTGCAACTGATCTATTGTCACCTTATGTGGTTCACAGCTCCAGATTTTGCAGTCAGAAAGACCGGGGATTTCCTCTGACAGTACTACAGATGACCAAAGTCCCGAGGTCAACCTCTCCGGTGGTATGTACACAATCAGTACAAAATTATGAAAAATCACGTTTCATTAGCACGGCTCAAACTGTTAGTTGGACCAGTTTTTCAGTGAATCACCACTGACATTTCAATGCATCACCGGCGGCAATCATTCAGTCGTCATGGCGAAATTCGTACCTCGTTGTCCTGGGCTCGAATCTTGCCACCATCACAGGTCTCTTCCACATTTGGAAGCCCACAATTGGCCGTGACCTTCTTCCTGAAATATTATACCATCTCTGTACCGTAAAGCAAATTAAAACATTATTAGTATTATTGCATGCAGTAAAAAACCATGTCCTTCATTCCGAATCAGACTGTAGCAAGTAATGTTAGTATAATTGATTGGCAACTTTTCCCAGAAAGGAAATGGATGGTGCTTTTAAAAATTGTGTTGCACTAGTTTTATTAAAGAGATGACTGATCTTTCACATATTACTGTGCGAATTCTACAACCAGTAAGCGAAATATTCGTCAAATAGCGTTCATTGCGTCCGGTACTCGCAGGTATCCTAGATTCTAATTGACGCTTTTTTATTTCGTATTCCGCGAATGAGTTCAGTGGTACATTTCCTCATAATAATAATAACGCCAGGAAATTTGACTTACGTAAAATACAATTCATCATTGCGAACTGTGGAAGAAACATTGCTGTACAGCTGTTTCATGCGATATTTTAGGGATAGTCCTCAGTACCAACCCACCGAACCCCAGCTGAGATTGGAACCTGGAGTGGACGATTGTGAGTGGAACAATATACTATCAGACTGTCCGGATTGGCTCTGAATGCTTTATTTCACACTGATACTCTATATTGTAGTAGCACCCTGTCATCACAGTTGATGACTGATAACAAGGATGAACTGGCTAGCTGGTTAGTTGAACGTTAATGCTGTAGGATGAGTGAATAGTACGATATATTCCCCGTACATCTTCCTAAATACATACGAGTAAACACGAATGAGGATGATAACTTTCCGGGTAATGTTCTCGGGTCTCCTCACTTTTCAATCTTGATAGAGTATTGTGCCAATCATTTCTTGGGCTAAAAAATCACGCTTGCTGACAGCAATATAACAGATCCAGTTGCTAAGTCGAAGACTATTCCGATAGTTCACTGAACTCGACCGGTACGCACATCTAATTAGTAACTCGTCGATCAGGAAAAATGGCTGCTGTGTGGATGGCGATTTGTTGGCATTTAAGCCAGTGGAAAATGGACCCTTTATCATGTAGTGTGTTGCATTGAAGCAAGTCGTTGAGGGCCGGGCCATGTATCCTCATAGTTTACATGTCGGACTCACAATAGTTCACGTCGGGTTTTATTTTGTTGGGGATTCCTAATGAGCTGAAAGAAATAGTCGTATCATACTGCTGTGGTTTTTAATGATAAATTGACCATTTGTATTGCGTGATTCGTCATGCAATACTATAACAATAATGGTAACAACGTAAATAAGGCAGTTCTTATAATCCGTTTGAATAAAGTAAGAACAAAGATATGAGCAAGATTGATTTTGGTCATTAGTTTCGTGTATTGTCAATCAACTGTCAACGTATAAGTGATTAGATAGTTCATCCTAATAAGTCAACAGTTTGGATGTAAAAAGCGAGCGTGAGACTCGGAAACTCAGTCGGCGCAAGTCACCGCGAGGAAACAAATAGCGGACCAATTGTACATGGTAGTTTTGGTTGATCTTGAGGTAACGAAACTGAGTGAAACTAATGTGTGATGTAATGTCACGTACTGTGTTGATAGGTTGGATCAACCGGTGGTGGTCGAGTTGCTCAGAGCATTGCCCCTTCCACTCCGTTGGTTAGAGTTTCGAATTGCACCGTCACCGGTCACTTTGGCGGTGGACGATAACCCAATCTCATTCGGCTCGTTATCACACCGGACCTATTGGGACACTATATGGTTCTCCACTCCAAGTCTCAGGATCTGGCTGCCGGTTATAGAGTATATACCCATTCCACTGAAAGCATGCTGTAGCATGTTATAAAAAAAAAGTTGGAGTGGGATGATGTTTGACGGTTACTATGAAAAGAGAGTTTCGTCATAAACTCCTTTTGTAAACACGAATCTTGTCAAAGTTTGTGGGTAGAGTTGGCCTCGGCGTACCTTACCAGGGTAAACGACCTCTTCTCGGTTTTAACTACTTGTCCATAGCCTCACTCTAGACGTGTTTCTTCTACAGTCATATTAAAACGGTAACGACCTTCCTATTGAAGTATTTGGTCAAATATTTTCGGTTTGTTTCGATTCTGAGTGGACTTTCTTCGTCCAGAACACCTTTTATCACATTTGTACAACCATTGGCTTCAAAAAGAACTAAACCAGAACCTTTATCTGGTCGGAATGTTGCAATGTTTCTGCTTTTTTGATATTCCTCAGGACTTGTTTTTGGTTTGATAAAGCATTTTGCTGCCTCATTTTCGTTGTGCGAAACTGATGCGTAAGACATATCAGTTTGACCGTTGCTTGCGCGTTGTCAGCTGACTAACCGAAGTCAATTCTGCTCGTATTCTTTTTTTATTACTTTGTTCAAATTATAAAAACACCTTGGAAGAAGCACATTCCTCTTTGTCTCAAAAACGCACCAAAGTGGTACGTGATTTTTCAGTATACTAAACCTCTTTAGAATACTCTGGTCTTGCTAAAGGTGGATTCGTTTCTGACTGAGTTATACCCCGTTTCCGTCCGAGATTGTCCCTATCACTATTTTAATATTCCCCACGCTTTTCAGGACAACAATCTGGTGCGCCATTTGGATGCATGCGAGACAATGGGTAACGCAACTGCCATTTGTTCCGACAAAACCGGTACACTGACCACGAACCGAATGACTGTGGTTCAGTGCTATCTGGGCGGGAAGTTCATCCGACATGAAGACCAACTGCCCAAACTGAAAGACTTAAATCATCGCGTTGGGCATAGACTCATCCATGCTGTGGCTATCAATAGCAGTTACACATCGCGAGTGACGGTAAATTTCCCCGTAGCACACTTTCTTAGATTCGATTCTGCTTCAAATCAAACCAAATGGCACAGTTTGAAAGATATTTGGGTTGTATTTTTCAACACGTCAACTCTCCGGATTGAATTTGGATTACAGAAAGCATTTGTTTTTATGTATGGGAAATGTAAAAATATAGTGATGTTTGAATATGTTTTCAGGTCTACCGTTGGTTTGACGTTTTTCAGTTTCTTGTAAGCTTTCAGTTTGAATGTCTATATCGTAAAACTATAAACTGTACTTTTTGGGCAATGTTGCATGACCTTGCCATAACATGACCACTTTCTCACCTTACTGATATCCTTCCATCCGGTCCAACATATAAAGGTTCGTGCGATCATTGTTACTATTAGTATTTTCCAAACCCTCCACCAAATGTGCATGTTCACGGCCTGTGTGTTCCTGTTTAGAAAGAACTAATCAACCAGCGAAGTCACTTATTTGTCCACCATAATTTTGAGATAGTAGACTGTTTTTTAGAAGTTGAATTGTGTAGCAAAATAATATGACTGTGTTCGTTTTGGTTGAAAACTGAGTGACAAGCCTTTTTAGAGTGTTTTGAATCCGTATTCATGCTAATTTCGCACGGCATTATCTACAGAATCGTTCGTCTACAGTACAAATTTAAGCCTTCCGTATCAATAGGTCTTGCGGTAAGTACGTTCTTTGAGTTAGTTTTGATTTGTCCTGAGGAAATGTATATTCCTCAGGCAGTTTTCTTATTCTTCCTAGTCTGCGGAAGCAATATACTCATAGAGCAAATCGATTACAGGTACCAAACAAACTTTCCTTTCAGCGCGGCAGGATAAATTGCACAGGGAGTGGAATAACGTGTTACGGTCTGAAAATTTGATGTATAGGCATGGGCTCTGTTTTCCAGTTTAGTGAGATCATCAGTGATAACCCTTTTAACCGGTAATATTTTCTTCTTCTATCTCAAAAACGGGATTATTGGATGTTTCGTTTTTTGACCACATCTCTCCGACAAAAGTTCTCATCCCGTTAGCACAAATACGGACATTCTGTCGCAACCTCCGGGACATCCGTTGCCATAGTGAGTGCATTGACGAAGATGAGGAAAATCAATTTTCTGTCCGTGTTTGTAACGGAACCTCAGTTAATCGTTCCGGTTAATCTTTCCATTCTACGTTTTATCGAGCTAAACGACCAAGGAGACTAACCTCACTTTTCTCTGGCTAACTTTCCTACCTGTATACGAGAGTGATTCGTCTTCCTTATTCTATTTGTTCATGTTGGTTTCCGCATGAACTAACAAGTGGAAGTTTACTTTTGCTTCACCCCATCAAGCGAAGTAACTTCGATTGGACAATTTCTTTCAATTTCACAAATGGTCCGTTCTATTCAGTACACTTTTTCCTCAATCAGGAAACCCTACTTAACTCATTTCCGACCTGTTAAATTCGGCCATTTAGAGGTCAGCGTTTGTTCCTACTTTGGTGAATTCACCCGGACGATCCGACTGTTTCCATCTGTTTGTCTTGATTTGAATAGAACAATAAAATACCCCACTGGTTTGGTGCGTGGCTAAATTCCACCGGCCATTTACTCACCTGATCCCTTCTTGTATTTACTTGCTGCCGGAAACTGATCAGATCGGGAAATTACACTTGATCAGGAATCACTAATTTGGGAAACATTCGTCCTCATTCGATTCATCTTTATGGTGACACAGCTCGCCTGCGAAATTGTCCAGACTTAAGATGATTGGAACAGCGCATAAACCCACGGCCGGATGCGTCACGTGTCAGAATCAATACAATATCAACATGGTGCAGTTGTGTAAACCACGCCATGAATTATGGCGTCAGATCTGAATACGGAAGAAGAATTTGGCCCCAAATAGTCAAATGAATTTACCAGTCTTGGTGGTGTTTAGGTGTTGAAAGCTGGATTCTCCTTAATCGATTCATAGCCGCATGCGTGATAATTCTTAAGATTGCTCCTGTTGCAATTCACGCTTTGCTTGATCGTAGTCAATCGGCGAAGATTTTTTTATTCCTGTTTTCTAAGCTTTCACATGCTAACAAATGAGGACGGCGCTCTTTCATACGGGATAATCCAAACACAAAGTCAAACAGGGGGTCAGAAGATTTCCAGTCATATCAAATCTTCAAAATGTGTTCATATTTAGTCGAAGCGTGATTCAGACATCAAATAGCTTTAATCCATATTGATCTTGATAGTGAATTAGGTCCACGGGATCTTCCTTCCAAGGAGCGAATTCAGAATGAGCAACAAAATGGTTATTTCTAATAGTCACTACTTGTAACGGGTTCATCACGCCAGCCGCTATTGGAGCATCCATATTTACGGGCTTCCGGTAGAATTAAGCTGAGCGATAGAAATGAAGGAACTGAACTGAATTCGCGTTAGATATGCCAGTAAAATCTCCAGCGAAGTATGTTAATGATAATAGATGATTTTCTGTCGAATTTGTTTAAAGATAGGGTGAACACTAGATGCCGAGTAGGAGACCCTTTGTTTTTTTTGGTAATATCAGGTGAATAGTTGCAAAGCACACGATCAAGCGGGTTCAAAGGGGTTTTTATTGCCATGTTTTTCAAAATTCCCGTGGTCTCCGTCGATTTCTATATCCACCAAACTGGATGCTTGCCAAGATTATGATAGAATTTCGATACTCAGCGTTGTTTTTCTGGGACTGTGTAGCCGTAAGCATATTAAATAACTCAAACGGATTTTACATAAATTAAAACAGATCACTAGGTACGGTTTTTGTTTATGCAGTCTAAAAGCATTGTAAATTGAACTAGTTCCTAAAACAGTTTGCTAGATACATTGTCATCAACTTTGCTTCCTGACTTCTTGGACAAAAGGTTTTTTCTAAAAGTGATTCAGCTCAGTGCGGTCGATTTTCGGCGATACTTTATATATATGCATTGTTCATTTGATGAATCAAGATGTGCAATCTTATTTGGGAAAAAGTGTAACTTATGCCTTTGGTATTCTTTACTCAAAACGCGAGTACATTTTCGTCTTCGTAACAGGCTAACGTCTGAAATTGAAAATATAACCTGTAACTGTTTTTTCAACCCTATTATGTTTTTTGATACGGCAAAATCTGTGTCTTGAAGGGTGTCTTTCTCATGTTTTCATGATACCTAGTAGGGAAGTGCACAGTTCTACCTCATTTCATGCAAACGTCAGTCCGTTGCAACTGAGGCCAAAGGCATTTTCAGAAATTTTCACCCATTTTATTGCTGTCTTTCAACTTCGTAAATAGTGACTCTATCTCACTTCAAGTTTGCCGTGTTTCTACCATCTATCTACTTTGCGTCCTCCCACGAAATTGAACAGGATTGTTTCAGCATTCTTTATCTTCAGATGTGTTCAGTTTTAGTAACCAGAGTTTTCAACAAATCTCATTTTCACCGTTCTTATAGCCTACATCACTGCGCTTTACCTTAGTATTCCCTTAATTTACGCCATGAAATATCTTCTCAGGTCAAATTGTTTTATAATCGAAATTTTTGAAGTGCGATCAATATAACGAAGGACTATTTCTCGTGTTGGCTTTATCATTTCGTCCAATATTATTGGTGTAAAACTGACGGAGGTCGAACAGTAATTTGTGTATGACGTTTGTGCCCACAGTCGTTTTATTATACCCTTTGAAAGAGAACAATTGTAGTGATATGCATGCGTATATGCGTAGCAGATTCCATTACCATAAAAGCGATGGTTTTTCTCCCGAAGAGGTGTTTATGTTTTCTGATCAGGATCTACGCATTTGATGCATGTAGTGATCGCTCCTGGATGAGGTTGCTAAATTTTATATGGCGAATGAAAGTTTACGTAATCGGTTGTGTCTCTTGTGGACAATATATGTATTTCACACCGTGTTCGTTCGTTTTCAAGATGAGGAAATTATTCGTCTTCGGGTAGGTCCTTCCTGACACAGAATTTGTCGACAGTATATCACGTATGTATCCCCATAATAGATATCCAGTCCAACGAGAGCCAAAGGAAATTTGTGACGCAATCCAGTAAGATTATAAAAACGAAATAAGTCCGTCATTTTTGTTTATGCTAGCTGCGTGTATCAGCAACCTACCTGGAACTTGTATTTTTTCCATCCCGTTGAATGCTGTGATCATTGACATGTTTTGTTTTCTACAGATTCCGACAAAACCCAGTGAACTGCCCCAACAACTGGGAAACAAAACAGAATGTGCCCTTCTCGGTTTTGTACGACGTTTGGGCGTGAACTACGACGATATTCGGGAGCAATGGCCCCAAGAATCATTGCTCAAGGTTTACACATTCAACTCTGTTCGCAAATCGATGAGCACAATCGTCAGAGACTTGGAGCCTGGTCGACCAGGGATCACCGTTTTTACTAAAGGAGCATCGGAAATGGTTTTGAAAAAGTACGCTGACATAGCTTTGTTACATACTGCAATGAGACTAGTGTACCTTTTAGGGCGAACAGTCTGTAAATGTGGTGCACGTTTTTTCTAAAATTAGATCTGATTTTATGAACGCCATCCGACCAGAGACTAATCATCACAGTGCTATTGATTCGCTATCTTTGTATTGGGCCAAGAGTCCGAGCACACCCCCGTTTCGATTCCGGTTAGGCTACGGTAAATAAGCACCATCCTCACGGTTTCTTGCCTACGAACTAAACTTCCCCCGTTGCCTAAAGCCAGGTTGCACTAACGTCTGTCAGAATAACACCACGAGTCCCCACATCCATTAGGTTTCTCTGTGTGTCCGGTTAAACTTCAACATCACTTCAAAATAGAATTTACTTTAGAGTAGAGTGCACGCAACTCGACGGTGTAACACCATGAGTTAACTCAAGCCACATGCACCTTCAAGAAAGAAACAACGCGACTTTTGACGAGGACCTCCAGCACCTTACGTGTCGTGATTTCATGCCTGTTAGAATCATTGTAAGGTGAACAGCTTTTATCATTTGAAACGGCGTGTTGTGCCTTTTAGGCCAACAAATTAACATGCAACAAACTTAGAAAATGTCCGAATATAACGGCCAATAATTATCCTTGGCTATGGCCTAGCATGAACTTCATTCGAACTACTGTAAAAGATTTATGGGGAAAACAACAGCTTTATGACTTCTTCTCCAATGAAATCCAGGGGGGTAAATAGTGCTCAGTAGGAAATCGGCTGTCCTCTAGCGCCTTAGCCCGTCCTAATGGGATGAATTTAGCAAAATGTTATATTAGAGTCGTCTGTTATGAAATCGTCTATCACACTGGCAGATTTTGCCTTCAAGCTCAGAACTTGTCCGGAACAGGAAAAAACTGCTCAATTGCAATAACTCTCAGGTCTCTTAGGAAGCGAATTGTGGATTCGATCTTCAAATGGCCACTGGTTTATCAAGTCTGACGAATACTTTACATTCACATTGTTGGTGGTCATATGGTTATTATCGTGTACTTAAGTCGATAACCACCCGGGTTCGACTCCCGCCACGGCCAGTCACTTCCCCATATGGCAGCCATTCATTGGCCGAGGCTGCCCTCCTGAGGTGTTTTATTTTGTTGTATAATAAGTAGGAAGGGAAGTAAATTGAATATTTATTTATATATACAGAACAAGCTGAATGATAGCTTAGTATTATCACTTTGCCCAATCAGTACCAGAGAGAACAATTATGAAAGCGTTTTCGGCAGTTCAAATGTGTCAGCAGAGAAGTTTGTGTGCCTTTCACGGAATCTTCTTGAAACGGCGCTTTAGTTTTGAATATCGCGCAAATTATCCAAAGTGGCGAGTGCTGTAATTTTTCTACTGATATGATCAACTTACTCGGAGAAGCACTACTACAGATTACCTTTCTTGGTCTTACACGGAAAATCATATTCAACACAAACATCCGTGAAGTGATTCCCCAAAATCCAGCCCAATTCGACTCCATGAACAAAATCTAGAGAGATTTTCGTTGTCATTGTTGAGACGGAAATAGTGTACAGTATGTTTAAACTGGATTGATGATGAGCTTTTTTGCAAGCTATGTCACATTAGTGCCAACTACTTATTCGTCTTTAGGCATTAGTAATCTGCGAACTGTCTTAAGAAACGAAACTTATACGGATAAGTCACCACAACACATGAGATTAATAGTGCGTCTACATACGGCAGAGCTTGACAAAATTTGATACGTAATCATAAGATAATTGCATTTCTTGTGTACTTTCTTCCTCACCTGGACAATAGAACTTATTCCTTTTGTGTCTTCGATCTTGTGATCGCGAGCTTACATAAGCCCTGAGTGGACCACTTGTATTTGACCTTTTCGGGGAGGAAACTTTCATACGAACTGCTATTATCTTGTAAGTAACTCCGCTGCAGAAGAATTTTACTTGCCTGATGGCAACTTGAAATTCCCATGTTCCTAAATTGGGCTCTTCAGTGCTTTTTGTAGAGAAAGTCATGACATTTCTAGAGATGACGTAGCGGATCACAAGTGATGCGTTACCACTTGTGTTGATCGTATACAAATAAATGTGTGCTCATTATAAGAGATTTTCCAGGCAATACTTTCATTGACCAAATAGGTTTTTTAACATTGAGTCGTACACATTTGATGAACCACAAATCACATTAGAATGACTGCACGCAGAACACAATTAAATTCGTTTAATCTTATTAACTCATTTAATCATGAAGTAATGCAATAATCACAGTGATTAACATAAACTAATTACGAAGAGAGTCTTGCGTTTTCATTACTCCGATAGGCGCTGCGGAATGAAGCTGATCGCCGTTACATTATTTATAAAATGCCCCACTGAAAGATGTATGTTGCTTCTAGTTTAAAAAATAACTAGAGAAAATAGTGTCCGTAAATAGTTAACTCAAAACACTTCTGTGAACTCTGTCCTTTTCCAAATCAAAAATTGTCACTAATTTCATCAAGGGTATTAAAATTACACTGGAAGAAATGTGACTGGATAAATTCAGCAATTGATCAAAACCGTTGGTTGTTCATCTGCAATGGTCGAAAGGGTTTGCCCAACGCAGCTAGCTGTTTCTCAGTTATTTACATAAGTCTATTCATTTCTAGAGAACTGTGAATATCAAGTGATTCTTCCGCTTGAACGTAGCGCATTTTGATTTTATCTTGCTCAACACACAAACACAACTGGTATGATCTTGAAATCACTGACTGTTCTGTACAAACGGCCCCAACGGATTGTCTTCCCAATCTCTGATTCGGTCTTTTCAAACCAGTCCCCACGAGTCACGGTTATCAGTGATCAGCACAGCCCTTTTCCACCGTTGCAAGATCAATCATATTGAGTGTTAAGTATACACAGACATACATACATACAGACAAACAAACAAAGGTGATTGATCTGAGCTAAAGAATCCCGCTTTTTGTTATTGTGATTCGAGCTGTTTTCCAAGAGATCACACGAATAACTGTTGTTCTAACATACGGGCAAGGAAGGGAATTATCTCTTGACTGTAACTTTTGGGTTTGTGAATGTTTTTGAAGGGCAATTTTTCATTTACACTGGACGCTGTTACCCGATGTTTACTCACATAGCAGTATCTTGACTTTCAAACAGCCTTTGCTAGTCCAACAAATGACGGAAGTTCAGTGTGCCTTACAAAGATTTAGTATTGCATGACCGTTGTATGACTTTGTTCACTTTCAAATACAGTTCGGTTTTACAATCTTCTTGGTTATCAAAGCACTGATATTGTCAGAGCAACCGTGTTTGACTCATTAAATGAATAAGGTGATATGTTAGGCTACTGATGCAATTTCGAATATGAGAAAACGGGAATTTTTCGCGCATCGTTCGATTTTGTCATAATCTAGTTAAATTTATCTGGTCATAGAATGTGATATCTCCTTAGGAATTTCTGATTTGCCTGACGATGTTTGTCAATATAGATTCAAAAAATATCCTAGACAACTTCACAAGATACATGAAAATGTGAGAGTGACTGGTAAGATTTTTTCCAGCCATACCTGTGGTTGAAAGTTATCCGAGGTTACCATTTCTTGTGTGGTTCTACCAGATTTTCACGGTTTCATAGACGTATGCACATTTTCCTAATTGAATGCTTTTCCAACTGATTACTTGTGTGCATAGATTTCATTTTCGTAATTTGAGTGACTTATGTACACAAGCAGGTGTCAATTTATGTTGCCGGTTTTCTTTTAATTTATATTTGATATGACATTTGTGACCTTCGTTAGTCATGCGTCGGATGAATTTTAGGAATGTTACAGATTCTACCAATGAACAAGCTCCTCATGAAACAGAATACCTAACTTGGGTAGATTATGCAATTTTTGCAACTCATTTGTCTTCTTCGGTATAAATCTCCCAGTATGTAACCCATTTTCCCAGATAGCAAGAATTTGTAGCCGGACAGCATAAATCATTAGCGCATCCTACTGTACGAAGGAAATGAATAAATTCAAAGCATACACACACACATAGATGTTCATTATTGATTCGTTTATTTTTCAGGCGTAGCTCATTGGATTACATTATGCGTGTTCGCTGAAATCGGATCAGTAAACCTGTTTAATGCATCACCCGATTGCGGACCGAATAATCACATTAGCTGCCGTTTTATAAGTTTATGCAGTTTCCCAATTTTTCAGTTTACTCAGCTCGACAAACAATCCGTAAAACGTTATTGCGTATCGTGGTTGAAACGTTACCAAACACAAAGCGGTTGGTCCAAGACAAATAGAACTTAGATATATTTTTCGGCCATTTGGAAAGCTGAGGTCATTTTATCACCGTGTGACAATTTTTCAATGAAGTCGTTCCTGAGCAGCTTCAGATCCTCAGCGATTTTTTTAATGAACATTTGCGTGACCAGATGCTATTATTTACAAAATCCGAATGCAGTTTCAACTCGAGGCGTATCCAAAGTTGCACTCGAATTGAACATGAACTTGAATTCTCTTTCGATCGTCGCCATTTGGTTCGCATTATTTGGACAGTGTGAAGTGCACACTTGGGATTGTTTCTGAACTTCATCACAAATTGGCAAGCCACTAGATCTCGGTAAACTGAATCGCTTAAAAACATGTGGTGTTTCGTGATCTACCGGATCTTTCAGAAAGAGTTGAACATGTCCTATCTCGACATCGTTTGGTGACATACCTACACATTTAATTTATTTTTTAACTTTCATGACGGACATATTTTCCACAGATTCACATTTCTTTGTGATTTGTCAGTCTACTTCATTGGTTCTATATGTTTTTAGAGTACAATGGCCCTAGGCAGTACACGAAGTTTCCGATATTTGTCGAACGATTGAGAATTTCATTCTCATGATCGACGGTTGTAACAGAGTCGGACGTAGACCATCCAACTGTGGTGTGCCTGTCAAATTTCAATGCAAACAAAAGTCAAAAATTTATAGTTGTTGTCATGTTTATATAGAAACTATCATGGCTGTTGTTAAGGTAACAAGAATTTCAGCCACTGTTTGCCATTGGATAAAAAATACCCTCGGGATACTCCGCTCATCTGATTGCTACTCTGCTTCCGGAAGGCTATCGGCTGCCGTCATTGCATACCACCATTGTTCATCGGGTTTGTTATTACGGAAACAGAATCAGTTCCTTGTTTCACAGTATGTTCAGTGAAAGGCAGTAATATTCCAAAAGAAAGTGGGGTCACTAACTAAAGGTGTGCTATGAATGCAAATTGGTTTGCTCGTATGGCTACTGTTCAAGATACTCCAGTTTTGCGACAACTTTCACCTGCAGTTGTACACTAGCTTCAGTGTTCTACGGGTGTACTTATGTGAAACGAACTGGAATGGGGTATATCAGACCATAGGGCTAATAAATGATTGATGGTTGTTTTACAGCAGTTCGCTTTCAAAAATATTTCGTACAATGCACTGTACATCTTGTTATGCTCCCTGTTATGCTCACTGCTATAGTAAGTGCACGATTGAAACGTAGTGGTCCCCATATATTTTATTCATATACATTCCGACAAATCCATATCTGGTTTATATCCATCACGATGTGATCGCCTTCAATCCTTTGACTATGTCTTACGTGTACTTTCATCTGCACTAATCTGCCAATATCTCTCAGAAAACTGGTCTCTATTCAACCAACTAAAGCTGATTTTATTGTGACCTGTTCAACAAGGTATAATTCAACATCATTTTAGGACAAAATTCCTTTAAACGTCATAGGATCGGCGTTATTCGAACGATTGAGAGCGTGGTTTGAGCGGTCAGAGACTAAATAGGTCAAATGTCTAAGCCTTATGGTAGGTGCATGTCAACATCTATTGCTCAGACTTATTTCAACCATCAAGGAAAAAATGACTATCGTTAGTGTCCACGGTGTGAAATATAGGAGCGTTCGTCTTCTCTCATGATATGTGCAGAAAACTCACAAGCAAACCGAACTCATCTAGAAAACTTTTCACTCGTTATTAGCGAATGCAAGGTGTTTATAAATAATCGATTATGGTCAACCTTCGTTATCGTTTTCTAGAAACGGTCTCACACATTGTGGGAACAGTAATATTCTTACCGAGGAACACGGCTGCCCACGAAGTCCTAATTAGCGATTCAGTCCCCATTCCATAATCTCCGGTAGCGTATCTCGCTAGCGCTCTTAAATCGTGCTTAGCATATTGTTCAACGTAGAAGCCGTTTGTTTTGTAGACAGGTAAAAATCGCTGTCGGTACATCTTGTTTTATTGAGGACAATAAATACATTCAGGTATACCTCTTATGCTTCAACTATTTTCAGTATATTAATCCTCCTTCGATTTTCTACCTCGCAAAATTGGTGTTCAAGCACTTTAATTTAGATGGTAGTAGTCTTGAAAGAGGTTGAGTAACCAAGACGAATTGCTAGAAGTGATGATGAAATGAAATTACTTGGTTAAAAGATGAAATGACCACTGAATGGACTGTTAGCAGCATCTCTAAAAAACGTTCATTAACACACTTTATGACAAGCTGTTGATCACATTCTAACTGCAAATACTATGCAGTTGGTAGTTAACTGAACATTTGAGAAAAGTAAAAGAGAATGCCAGCAGGTATATTTGTTTCACGAACATTTTATCTTCTTTTTTCCAACGTCCTTAGATGCGCCTATATACTGGACGGCAATGGAGAACCACAACCCTTTTCTACGGCTCAACAGGAAGCTCTTGTTCGTGATGTGATAGAACCCATGGCCAGTGATGGACTACGAACGATTGGGATTGCTTACAAAACTTACCTCAATCCAAGTGAGTTATATATTCATCGCTTTTATTGAATTGAGCGTTATATCAAATTTTTCGATTGTTTCACCAAACCTTTTGCAGTCAGAGGAATATCAAGGCAGTCGTAATCTCTACATTCATGAAACACTTTTTCTTGAGTGGGTGATTACATTCAATCAGCTGATAGGACAAATAAAATCGTGCGAATGTTATTTGATATGCTTCTTGCGTACTTTCCATTACTCTTTTCCAATGTGAACCGCAGTCTCCCCAGGGGGTCACGAGTGTACAGTGACACAAATTGTTTGTGGCCGGTGGGGACAACATTGTCCATACGAGTTCATTTAATCATACCTCGTGGCAACAGTAATAACTTTGTTCATTCTGTGACCAGTTGACCTGGTCATTTGCCACGCTTGATAGATGAACACCAGCATCCAGAGTGCGGTAGGAATGCGCTTTTTCCCCGTCACATATTTTGTTGGTTAGGATTTAGCCTAACCTAAACATCTACGAAAGTTATTTATGTTCATTGCTTTATCCAGTGACTTTCGGTTGAAACAAATGTATTCATTCCTCGTAATTCTCTCCTGGTATATCCATACTATCAGTGTTCTTTGGTGACATCTACCAAACAGCCGCATTTATTGCAAAGTTAATCGGCGTCCGAACTGACTCGGATAAGTTTGGAAACGCAGTTAACCTAGTCAGTGACCCGGAATGAGAACGGCAGATAAGGACAAGTGCGCCTGGAACAGCAGGGAAACCTCAGTCCGATAGTTCGCAACCTGCCGTTGCACGCTGTTAGAATCGTATTTGTTTTCTTCCGATTTACGAAGCAAAACACCAGGCATGCAGTCAACACAGTCCACTGTCTGATTACGCGTGTGTATTGCACAAAGATTACATCTGGTGATCCCATAGAAGGGATATGTGAAATACTAAATCGCCTCATCCTTAGTGCACATCTGCATGCGTTGTTAAAAAAGCATTATAGAAACTCGATAGCCAAAATGATTAAATTCGACTAACGGTTGTCCGCATTATTATTGGCTTTCTATAAAGAACAAACTAATCAGGTACCAGCTTTCATCTTTATGTGTGTTAGTAGTTTTGTTGACTTTTAGCAATAAATGAATAAGAAGACAAATGTACATGAGTCTAATATTTTCCTCATTGTACAGTTAAGTTTACCGGCATTCATCAAAGTTCCAGAACTAGTTCGCAGATCTTTGTAGTGCAACGGTGGGCCGTGACTGGAGGTTTATTTCCACTGCCCAAGTATTCAGATCACGATGACTGTTACACACTCAAGATTCCAACCTCTTACGTAATTTCTTGAATAGATGTGCCACGCAAACGCTGATCCTAAACTAGATTTAGGGTATAACATTATCTATGGTAGCCCGTCGATGATATCTTCATTTCGTGCTGGTGTGTGAGTACAATGGGCATAGCCCACAGTCACAACTATGGCCCGACTGGGAATGGGAAACCGCAATTAGGTCAGCTGCAGTCATGATCAAGGCTACTTCGGAGCTATCTAGTGGGCTAGCACTATTAGAACAATCATAATCATAGTAAATATTCCGGGGGTTAAGAGGTTGTTGGTTGTTGAGGACTTAATGTGACGTCGCTCAGTCTCACGTTTAGTGGTGCACTCGCATCCGCACTCATGTGGGCAAACCTTGCACTGACATTAACCTTTACTGTGCTTGTGTCCCGTATAGGCCTTACTATTGTGGCAAACTGAAACTGTCCTTTCCATGGAGAAGTTAATCGTTGTCGAAGTTGTACCCGGGACGAGATTTGTGGGTTCATTTATCGCTAATGTGTTGCTTATTACCGACCAGTTTACGTTTTCGTGTTTTGTTCTGTTGTTTTTGCACTGTGATAAATCGGCGGTTTAGAAAGCAGTTGCTAGCCACTAGTTCCTACTTCTGTTGTTGTAACGTATGTTGCACTCCAATAACAATCATATCAATTTTTTTCATATACGTGTTATGCGACCGTCAACTCAACTGAAATGAAGATTAGCGACTTGCGTACAACGTGCTATTTTCCTCGCATCCAAGACCATCGATATCTGTTTGGTTTCACACACTCTGTAAAAAGCATAAGATAGTGTGCGCCGAACAAAAGTTGATCAAAATGCCAGTTGTATTTTATTGGTCCCCTTCCTGGTTGCGCATGAAAATGGAATTGTTATTTGTAACTGACAAGGGCGAGTTTTCTTCGCATGCTTTCCCACTCACTTCTGTCAGACAAACTCTTCTCAGAAAGTGTATGCTCTACATTCCTCCCCTTATCCACGTCTTCGTCACTGGGGTTGAACGTTTTCCTCCAAAATCGGCAAACAAAATGAAGAATTATAAACTAATTTAGTGCATATTTTGACGCAATTTTATGAGGTTTCCGGTTGCGCACTTGCAGCGCATCATTTTGTGCAATTATCCTATTTCTAGAAAAAATATTTGTGGAGTCTTTCGGCCCGGAGCATTGCTATACCAATACTGAGAAGCAAACTAACAAAAGTAGTACTTAGCAAGCATGCTACTTTCATCTGCGTCGATCCAACCACAGACAGGCTAATGTCAGCATTCTCTTCATGCATAAATCATTTATTCTCATCCGGTGAAGCTTGGGAAATTTGAAAAGATGTATTGCTATAGACCTTCCGGTGACTTACTTGGAAAAATTCTTCTTTAGCAATTTCTTACCAGTCCAAGAGTTAGGAAAACTTTTTTTCGATATTAATGCTAGCATGGTACGTTTATCACGCGCACTGATAGAACCGTTTCAACCGGGTAGTCTGCAGCGTGAAAAACACGAGTTATTTTCTTGTTTTACCTGAAAATGGAAAGTGAATTGCAACTTGAAACCTTAAGCGGTGCGTACAATCACTGTCGCGCCCCAGCAAAGTGCATTGAAAATTCTAATTCCACTTGGGAAACATTTCGACCACCCTCCACGTGCAGGTGATCTGAACTATTCTTTCATCCGGACCTTGGATTTCTCCTTTCTTTGTGACTGATGATACCCATTGAGTTAAGGCTGTATTCCAAATAATTAGGGATTTTCATAGTCACCGATCTGAGCCATCTGCAACTGCCTAAAACCCGATTTAGATTTCATGAGAGAACCCACTCCAACTTCTACATCTGTCTATTTATTTTTGGAGTTAGAATGGAATTAGTTTAAATATATTTTTATGAAATTGTTATTCTACCAGTTCGGCAGAATGCGAGTAAAATCCTGAATGACGTACTACCTAGCTGAGCGAATGACAACAAATCGTTTGGGCGTCTGTTCGGTACTGCTGTGAATGACAGATGTTTTGCAGTGTTAACAATCAGCAAGCGAGAGCGCTGCTTCATAATGGTCAAAAAGACCGGTTTTTGGTCGGGATTAGAACCCAAATAAGCGGATGTAAAGCCTCTCGTTACGTTTTCATCCTCCTGCACGGAACAGGGAGAGAAGGAAGAGGAATGAAATACAGTTCAGTTAGAACTAACACAGTACCCCTTTGTGGAAGCCAAAGTGTGGAGTCGGATATAGGGTGAGAACGCGTGAAGGATAGTCAAGAATTCAGAATTAAAAACCAGTGTTAGTTGATCTGTAGAGGTTGACAGTATCCGAGTAGGACTTGTTCCAACACAGAACAGCCACGCAGAACATTGCAATACAGAAAGCTGAGTCGAGACACGGTGCAGTGCACTTACGATTGTTGCTCAGAGGACGAGGGATAAGTGTGTGCGCGAATCAAGTGACAGTAGGCGTGAGAGATGTAACTGCACAAACGAAATTTGATAGACGGACGGACGAATTGATAGATAGACATACAGACATTTAAATTAGTATGTGAACGGGACTAGTCGTTGAGCACCTCTAAGTTTCCCCGCATGTTCATCTATCTCATCGTGAATGTACTACAAACTCGAGCGGAAGAGTAGTTGGTGGTTTAGAGATATGATAACTGTCGCGGTTGGACTTCGCGCGGAAAACTCAGTATTACAGTTAGTAGTGCAATTTACTTAGTTAGTTTCGTCTGCTGAGTAATCTGAAGTGAACCGGAATAAGAACGTTTTCTGATACAAAGTTTGAATAACTTTCCCCATATACCAAGCGTATATTTTACCCGAGATCTTGAAACTTTTGATCATTGTAAGTCAACGCCAAAGAAAACCTAATCATTGATTTGTAAATAAAGTTCAGGAACGCATATTGCGCGGTGTATGTGTGTGTGAGGAATCATTTCGTCGCATCGTTTATTTGCGATGAACTTCGTTTCTGGTATTTTACTTTTGAAATAAAAAGATATCTGATAGTTCCGTTTCTATTCTCGTCACAAGTATGACAAATGTTACTTTTCGGGTATTATAATGTGAGTGAACCATGGAAAATGCACATGAGGAAATATGCTGTCTATTTCGTGGTGTCCAAAAAGAACCACATTTAATAAAGAACCAGCATAATTGTACCCTTTCCGTCAAAACCCAAACAGATCAACAGTTCCACAGCTTCATTGTGTTCCAGTTTAATCAAACATTCAGGTGAATTCTCTCCCAAATACCAAACTTGGACCTTGTGATAAAGGGAAATTAGCTTCTCCAATGAGAGCGGTAAAGAACTAACTATGAGCTTTCGAAATTTATAAGTGATTTTTGTTTGCTTTTGTCTTCCTCGCTGGACTGCTTATTTATTTCCCTGAACAGCACAGTGAAGTTAACATTTTAGCGCTAAAAGGGATAAATCTTTCGGAAATTTCCACCTTTTTATTGTGCTTCAGCGGCTGTCACTGAATAGTATATGCGGCTTTGTCCATTGCACTTGACGTTTTGTTGCGTTTCTATCGTTTATCTGCACTTTGTCCGACCACAATAAGTGAACTGAAACAATTACTTGGGCAAAACGTGTTCAATTCCAACTGACAGGGTTTTCCACAAAGATCGTTCTTGTCGTTTAAAATTCGTGCGTTTCCACTGAATAATTTGGTATTCGCGTGACGTATGCGATGGAATACTCCCTCCGATTAGACTGTTCTAAATCCACGGATTCCGAGATATGTTCGATAAAATTTTGGGGTTATTATCTAGTCGGGGCAATTTCTCAAAATAGTTTGACCGGTTCGTTCTCGATTGAGAATGCGAAACTGACGGATATCGGATGAGAAGTGGTACATATTATTTAGCCTACAACTGTTTTCGTGTAACAGTTTCAAAAGGAAGAATTTTAGTGTCATTGCAGATGGTACCGTAATAATGATTTCTGTAAGTTGAGGACTCAGATTTTAGTCATAAAAAGGAGGGGAAACGATGACCGCTGGTTTCGAAACATTTCGAAAATATGGACGGAAAAACAGACAATTTAGAATCAGGTTCAGCCACCGTGGTTGACGCGAGGTTCCTCTGTAACATTTGCTTTGATAACATAAACACTTGCTAAATAAGACATTTCAGAGTTACGATAGATATTCATACGCGCCGGGATGAGTCTAAACTCCAAACGTGTAGAAGGATGTGAACGGTAGGCGAATAGGCTATGGTACAGAGGATAAGTGGGGTCCTCAAGCATCTTCATAGTCAGTTTTGCACAGGTAAAAGTGTATAGATCACATTTTTTATGAGAGGCCATGGGAACCAAAGAAACAAGACTAATAACAGTCAAACCACACGTTTTCGCAGCAAGAGAGCCGTGGGTTCTCGCCCGAATAAGATGGAAAACATTCCCTGGTCATGATGTGCACACCGGATGCATGCATTTGATCAGTGCTGGATGACATTGCCAGACAGTAGGTAGCGAACTAAGATTTCCGTAGTTGCTTATCTGTCTTGTGGACAGTGTATTCTTTTGAACAGTGTATGGATCATTGTCATAGTTACAGAGCGCGTAAAAAGCGTTGGTTTTTGATACCCAAGTGTACCGAGAAGTGTTCTATTCCTCCGTTGAATGATAGTGCTTCAAATTGTTACGATTTACCAAACCAGCCTTTTTTCCTTCATTTACGAACATATCGTTATTCCTACATGCGGTGCTCCGTCCCATTAACTTTAGTGAGAACCCAGTTCTGCCCCAGAATCTTTTCCGTTTATTTGGTACAGAATACGTTGCTCATATATAATATGCGCTCGTCATAAATAAACCGTGCATAAAAGCTTATTGGCCTGCTGACAGGCCTAAACGGCCCGTCTGGCTGCACGCGGATTGGTTGATTCGGCTCCGGTCGAATGTTTACCGCTGACAGATCCATTGACCGCCTGACTGGCTCTGATCTTGTCGGCGATTCTGGTCCGCTGATCGCGTGCTGTCTGCTTCATTGAACCAAGCCGTCTGTTAGCGATGTGCTGGGCGCATTCCCTCACAATACATTTGTGTTATTGAAAATTAGCTTGATTTTTTATTTGCCTTAAAATATCCTTCCTCGTGTTAGTCGTTTTTTTCTTCGTGCTGGTACTCAATTTCGTTGAGTCAGATAGATCGACTTGAATCCCTATTGTCATGATCGACAAATATGTGGCAAGTTTTTGCAGTTCAGTACGTTGTGATTTGCTTAACGCATATTTCTGTTGCTCTAAAAACACGCGTAAACATCGGCCGGAGCATGCTGATGAGAGTTTTTCGAAACAGAGATAGATAACATTCTGCATTACTCTTCGCTTGCCTAGCTAATTACAAATCCTTATCATTCGTGTGTGCATGTGCTTGAAATAACTTGCAGAAGTTAAGCTGCTACATTTTTGTTTGGATCCGTTTGACTATTCACATTGCTACCGATAATTGTTTGGCCAGTACCAGATGAAACAAATCTAAGTTTGTTGGGTCAAGAGTAAGCTTACGTTGTGCTTATTATTAAGACTCCGAATAAAATGAAGTATAGAAATTTACTAGTGAGAGTACTCCCCACGGCATCTGAGAATTTCTCGGCTTTCGAAATCAAAATTCCTGGTCTTTTGCTGTGATATTTGCAGTTTTGAGCGGATTATTCCGCATTACTGTTTTCGAGATTACCATACTAACTTCCTTGTTGTTTTAACGGTTCAGTTTTGACAACAGTTAAATTTGAACTGTTTTGAGTTGGTCCGGCAAGATATGCGTTGTTGGTTTCAGATTTTTGGCAGTCTAAAATTAAGTACAATAAAAAAGCATGACTGTCGTAGCGGCGTTTTCACTTCACCTAGAGGTAGCATCAACCTTTTTTTAGCAATCTATGCTACCCCATTGCAAGCTCAGTTGGCACCGCACATCATCGTCCTGCTTTATTTATAACATGTATGGCTGTCATACTGCGTGTGTTTAAGTTATTATCTTGAGGATCGTCACTCTGTGACTTTGCAGTTCATACATTAGTTTACGTGTGTGTGTATATGTCATACCACCCCTTCGCGATTCTTTCCGAAGTAAAAACCAATCCAAAAAATGACGAGGTGGCTTTCGGTCTGCAACATATTTTGTGCCCTTGACTTACGGCTTAACTTAATTTGCTGTTCTCGTTATAGTTTCATTTTCTGGGTTGTGCATCCGTCTTTTACTTAAAAGGCAGTAAAATCTGTTGTTTCTAAATGAAACTAGATAAGAAATACATGTTTTCCCGAAATGAAGTTTCATTTAAACGTAGGTTTTTATTCAGTTGCCAGAAACCTTGGGTTCAGTTCAGTTCTTTTCATTGAACCAATAACCCATACACTGCGCGATGGCTTTGGTTGTTATCTCGAAGCAGCAACCTCAATCGGGAATATTGAGGAGAAAAACGAGAACAATAAAATTACGAATAGTTTCAAGTCAACAAAGGGAATATGTGAGTACAAGTGCGCCACTGATTGTGACACTGAGTCATGCCCTCCAGAATCTCCAACCCCTGAGTGGTGGGATCTCTTGAACCCCACGCAGAAGCTACACATGACATACATGACAGATTCCATTGGTTAGGCTTTTCATACCTTTCTTGCAAGTGATGACGGGCTAGCCTTACTTATCTTTCAATCAATACGCGCCTCTGTGAGCAATGCTGGTTGAGGAATCTTGTTCGGAGACGTTCGCAACACGTCCCAACAATCCTAGCCTGGTGACCTATAGAGTTTCAACTAATGAGTTGGTTCGTGCCTAATACTCAACGCCTCACCTCTGCATAGCTGACACGCTGTTCCCATCACATTCGACCAATACTACGAACACACCGGTGTTTGAATACCGACAACCTTAGTACATCCTCCACCTGCAGTGGCCATATTTCTGAACCATACAGATGAACTAGTCTGACCATTGCAGTGTACACTCGACCCCTGATGGATAAATGGATGTCAGGATCACGTCAAAGGTGACTCTGGTTGACACTTGCCAAACGAGCCTACCGTATTCGTGAAGACACTTCATCTAATATCCGATCTCCGTATGAAATACTACTGCCTAGATAACCGAACTTATTTATTTGGTCTAGTTATCCCTGATACCGAAAAGTTTGGTGTTGGACCAACCCGGTCCTGCAACAACCTCTTGCACTTTGAAACGGAAAAACGCATATCGAACACTGCTACGCAGTTGTTCAGGCTGTCCAGAAAAGCTTGCAACTTACCTGGATCTCCACTCAGAAGAACTATGTCGTCCGCATATTCAAGGTCCGATGCTTTTCTACTTGGGAAAGGTTCAATACGACTATCCTCAAGTGACAAAAAAGCGGTCTGTAAAACCATCTTATTCACAAAGTTAAAGAGAAAGAGAGTAGAGGGGCAACCCTGAGGTACGCCACTTCTCACGAATAACTCTGATGGAAGATCACCGTAAGCCCGAAGGTGTTGAGCTGTTCGTGTACGGAGATAATATGACGCAAATGAATTTCTCTGGAACACCCTTCAACAAGAGAAAGCGCTAGGGAACTGTGCACCCCACTGAGTCGTAGACCACTTTAAGATCAAGAAAAACAGAGATGGTGGGCCCACGGAAGGTGTGACCATGTTCTGAAATTTGTTGAAGAGCGAATATGTAGTCAACACAATCTGGACCACGTCTAAACCCAGCTTGGTTCTCGCGCGAGCAGTATTCGCGAGCGATATACAAACGAAGTAGAATAATACCCAGGGGCAATTTAGATCTGATGCCAACCAGATATATTCCTTCGTGGTTTTCACAGGAAGAAGCGTCGCCTTAAAAATCGATTCGATCACCGGTTCATACCAAATCTGCAGGAGTTGTTCCCTCTCCCATATCAAACCGAAAAGTTTTGTCAACTGCAGTGAAAACGGGAAGCCACCGTCTTTTAAAATAGACGGCAGTAACCCATCCGGTCCTGCAGACTGAAGTCGTGTACGGCAACTTATCTCACGGACAACCTCCGCTTTTGATGAACACTTATTCACATCCAAAACTCTAACAATCGTGCTACATTTTAGACCTGGGAAATTTTTTTGTAATGTTCCACGCAACGAGCAAGAAGACACTCCTGAGTCCGAATTAGTGAGTCGCCCGCCCCGTTTACATGTTTGCTAAGGCCTGAGAGCCGTGGACCGGTATTTCTAATTCGACGGAAACGTTTGCGGTTATTGCATATTGTCACAACCTTTTCCATTGCATTAAGCATAGCAAGACATCATTGCTCATTGTCGTTTCTCGGGCTCCTAGTCAGTTGGCATTTAATGCATTTCCGTATTTTTTCTTATCTGTAATCAGGTGAAACCGATCTGTGAACATCTAACAGAGTAACTGGGGATGCAGATATCCATTGCACGTGTGTGTGTCTGGTTTTTGTACCTTGGGCAGCATTGGCAGCCTTAAATAGGGCCTGCTCTATATCTGTCCTTCGCTATTCTGGATCCTGTGCATTTGGCTGCATCGATAAGCTAACGTATGATTCTGATTGGAAGACAGTTCAATAGCTGGCGTCCATAAGCAGCATCGGTGGTGGTTGGCTCAAGTTGTTTCGGTCTCCGACGAGACATAGGAAGAAATGCGCACCGACGAGAGTGTGATTAATGTCTACAGACGTGGACCGAAATGATCGACAGTCTCGTTTTGATCCACGTCAGCGATAATTGATATCACTATGGTCGATCTGAGTACAACGCTGTGAAGGCGCGGGAGCGCCCCAGGTTAGCCGATGATGCCTTATGCGAGAAATTTTTTTCTCGCTAAGGGTAGTCCATTGACGAGGCACAGTTGGATGGGTCGGTCACCATACTCGGTTTGATCTACTGGAACATCTAATCGGCCTCCTGAATGACGCTTCGTCTAGTCTTGGCTTCTGAACTGAGAACTGAAATCACCAGCAACAACCATGATGTCCGTAGAGCTTACGTTGCAGTGCAGTTGAGACGACTCATCGTAGAATTCGTATTTGGCCTCATGAGAGCTGCAGTGAATCGGGCCACACAGAAACGACAAGCCGGCATCGACGCTGTAGTCCATTGCTGTTACAATGCACAGAACCAGTTAACCGAACACGCACAGAAGATTGTTGACTGAGATCCATTCGAGCTCTGTGCGCTAAGCTTTCATGCTCAGAGCGATGCCAACGCCAAACTGACTACGAACTCTAGACACTGAATTGCCCGACATGCGAAGACTGAATAGAGAAGCTGGGTTTGTATCTGGGGGACGAAGTTTTGACTCTGAAGTTGAGTCGTCTATACGTTTTGTGGAGACAACAAACATCTACTTCGAAGGTTTTCAGAGTTCCAGTTAGGATAGCCTTTTGCCCCGTTTGACATTGTGAGGATGTTGAGAGCAGCAAAGTGAAACGAACACTTGGTTCTGAGAATCGATCCTCTGTTTTCCCGTGTCTCCAAGTTATTACCGTTATCAAGAGTTACAAGTTCTTGGTCACGATTTATTGTGGTTTCATGTATCCGTTTATATCTGGGATGTGGAGGGGGAAGATCAGAGAGATGAGAAGCGTTTCCCGAGGGATGGTTGGAGACTGCATGCCACATTATACTTTGCCTCTGCCCACATTTAAAAAGGATTTTTTCTTTGGAAACCCTAAGCGGAGCCTTTGCCTCAAAAGTCTGTTCTACAAGTTAGTGGGGCGGTAACCCAGCACGAGAACACGACAGAAGCACCCGTGAAGAAACTTCTTCTGATCTGGCACAAGAGACATGATTGCTATTCGCACCTTGTCTTGTATTTGCTGATGCTTTATTATCGATCCGCCTTACGGATTCAGTCCTTAGCCCCCTGCACCCAGCGGAGCAAGCGGAACGTGGACGGGGCAATAGCCTTTGGGCCGGGGGGGGGGGGGCTGCCAAGCTTTCGCGGGAAATAGCTACCCAGTGAATTGCAGTGACTTATCCCACCGTCGAGGGAAATCTCATGTACTACACTCCGACGTCAATCTGGTGGAAGTATTTTGACCGGTAAACTGCTCTTCGAGTTTACTCTCTGTAGTGTCCTCTCCAGGAGAGCAGGAATACCGAACACATATCTTTGCCCTTATTACTCTTTTTTAGTCCGGTGACGCTTCCATGGACTCGTTCTCGTTATAGCCGGGTAAAAATTTACTTTATTCTATTTGGAAATCAGCTCGACAACAAATTTTCAAGTTGAACTGCACTCTTGTGTAGCAACTCTCGTGGTAATCATACTTCAGTTCAGTTTATTCAACCATGAGCGTCGCACATGGGCGCTCTGGTTTTGGTTGGTACCTCACAGCATCATCCAGTTGAGGGCAAAGCGAATAGAAGCATAAAATGAAAAACGAATTGAAAGCAAAATAAGGAGCGGAAACCAGGAAGATAAAGAAGGAGCCCGGATGCAACCCCTGTTGCTGATCGCGACATCCAGCCATGTCACTTAGTATCTCCAACCATCTGATAGGTGGGTCTCGTAGACACTGACCCGTAAGTCTGACGCGCCGTACTTGGCTAAGTTCAGTGGTCGCCGTTTTCATAGCTTTCTCTCATGTTATGGACTGACCACCTCGACCTACCTTTCAACCACTACCTGCCCCGAGCAGCGTGCACCAAGGAAATCTGTCGGTGAGCATACGTAGAACTTGACCCAGTCACCATAAACCGTTTAAATTCACTACCTGTTCCAGTGACTGGCCACTGGTTCCTAGCACCCTACACCTAACCTCAGCATTGCTGAGAGGGTGTTTCCCACCATATGCGGGTAATGCTACGGAAATATTGAAGTTCAAACTCCGATACACTTCACTTATCTTCCAACATTAAAGACCACGTTTCTGAATCGAATGGAAGAACTTGATTAAGTATCACGGTTCACACTCAAGCCTTTGTAGACAGCCAGATGTCACGCCGACTTTGAAGGTCTACTCGCGTGCGACTGATTGTTTCGCGTTTGCTTTTTCTTAGTTTATATACACAGGCCGCATTATTATTTATCTATCAATAGTATTTCATGAGATTTTGCGTGGCCCACTAGAAATCAGAAAGAGTTCGACAATTCGGATCTGAAAAGCTTTATCTGTATATAAGATCACTTGTCTATAGAGAACCAACTCTCTGTCAGGTGTTTATGGGATGTGTTCCTTCCCCTGCACTCATATGTAAGCACAGTATTAAAATATGACAAAATGAATAATTTCTGTGATGAGAACATTCTGGAGGATCCGGTTGATTTAGTGCTGATGATGTGTATATCTCTATTCCATTCATTTTTGTTGCGCCGTACGAACTAAGCTATCAGTTGAAAATGATATTCGCTAATGGGATAATTCCCTTCTATCATGTTTCTGAAACAGTTTCCTTGAAATTCAGGCAGCATGTTATCCAACATAGATGGCGTGATGACGCGCCTCACTCAACATACTGATTTTTTTCTCTTGCAGCATGGAATATTGTAACAACGTCATTCAGGAATACATTTTGACACGAAAGCGAAGTGATAACTTTATAGGACTGGGAAGATAGAGTTTTACACGACACGTATAATCTAAAATGGACCTGACTTATGGACAGAAACCTGAAGGAATGCGACAGATTAATGGATGAACAGAAAGCTATTTAAGATTTGTGAAATATTGTCTGTCTTGTTCGCTTTGCCTATTAGGCATCAAGATCGTGATTAAACTGGTGGGGATGTATCACGCAGGTTTGTGATTCACTACGATGATTCATTAGTGTCCGAATTTTGTGATAAAACATTGTGGCGAGTACACAGACAAGGAAAAAATAATTATGAAAGCAAACGCTCTGGTGTTCAGCACATTGAAATTGAACTGTTCATACATTCAATTTTGGAAAGGCACCTTACTTGATGGCCTGTTAAACACGGCGAGGCCCAAGGCATCAGCCTTTCAATAAAACTTGTTCAAAATACTCCGATTTTATTTACCCTAAAGACTGAATGAAATCACGCGATCGATTCTTGTAATTCTTCGCAAGCTCTTTGGTAACACTTGGGAAAACTGCTTCCCAAAGAACGGTTTGTGTTCTTTCTGTCTTAAAGATTTTCTTCAGTTATCATTATAATGACATTCGTGGATTAAATTTCTGACTCCTTTAATTTGGAATTTTAGCATGTTGAATTTGACTGTTCCCTAGGTCATTCTCTATAAAGTTACCAAACCCTCAGATGGACGGACACAGACGGCGGTCATTCGGCCGCAAAGTTTCGCACCTGCATGTAGAGCGTGTAAACCGATCTTGTCACGTGTAACCTGAGAATCGCCAGTAATATCATTTTTATTGTTACAATCAATTGCTTATGATGTTTGCTTTTCAACAAGTGGCGCTTTTTTCCGGTTATATCTGCCAATCCAGAAACGAGGTCGACGCCGAACAATATGCAGGGTAAAAATAATCATTAAAAAGAAAAAACAAAACCGTACAACGGACAAGTGAACGCCTGATGTGAAGAACATGAGAATTCTTATCGTTTTTCAATTGATTTAAATCTGTTGATGTGGGATCAGATCATTCTGCTGCACGGGAAAGAAACAATCAGTCTGTCTTGTTGGTTGTTTTTGGTTGTATTTTATTGATACAGATATAAAAACATCTGGTGGATTCAAATGGGCATAGTGATGGCTGCATGTTAAACGATTTTATTCCTAATCTTTTGTTGACAATATTAGTTGTGAGCAGACTCTGATATTGTTGAAAGACTACTAGAATTCTATTTGTCAGTACTCGAAATCAATTTTTTCCGACTAGTTGCCTTATGCTATTATGCTGAAAATGGGTCTGATGTTTTATCCTCTTAGTTGTGAGTCTGACATTTATGGAACATTTGTTGTTTCGACATCTTCCGCACTTTAAAAACGCTCAATACATCGCATTAGGATAAATGGAAATAGTAGCTCGTTTGATTAAGTTCTTGACACGAACCACTCGAGAGTACACTGTATTCAGCGTTTATTTGATGTCATTGACTGGAACCAAATTCCGATTGCAATATCAGAAATAGCCAAATCAGTGGTAATACTTTTTTTGTAATCAGAATATGAAAATGTATTACAGCAGCTCTTTTGTAGCGCCCATCTTTCTAACTTTCTTTCAGATTTTGATTTCTCAATAAACGAAGTTCCTTTGGTGCGGGGTCAGCTTCCCGACTTGGATGATGAGGACAGTATCGTGTCCAATCTCACGTGTATTGGAGTTGTAGGCATAGAGGACCCGGTGCGTCCAGAGGTTCCAGCGGCAATTCGGAAATGTCAGCGCGCGGGAATCACAGTGCGCATGGTGACCGGCGACAACATCAATACCGCTCGATCGATCGCAGCCAAATGCGGTATTTTACGGCCAGGTGATAACTATATTGTTATGGAAGGCAAAGAGTTCAACCGACGGGTTCGTGATCCGCAGACTAATCGTGTTCGACAGGAGCTCATCGATCAGGTTTGGCCTCAGCTTCGTGTGTTGGCTAGGTCCTCGCCTCAAGACAAATATACCCTCGTTAGTGGAATTATTGACAGTCACATCTCTGCAAGACGTGAGGTGGTTGCCGTGACTGGAGACGGGACTAACGATGGTCCAGCTTTGAAAAAGGCCGATGTTGGATTTGCTATGGGCATTGCTGGCACAGACGTTGCTAAAGAGGCATCCGATATTATCCTTACGGACGATAACTTCACCAGCATTGTTAAAGCTGTCATGTGGGGTCGAAATGTCTACGACTCTATCTCGAAATTTCTACAATTCCAACTCACAGTAAACATGGTGGCCATAATCGTTGCGTTCGTTGGAGCCTGTTTTATCACGGTACGTGATGTCCTACCGAATTGCTGGACACAATGGCAATTTTTATTGTGTGTATGTTTAGTCGACACGTTCCGAATGGAGATTTGATGCCAATATGACTCGTTTTTTCAATTAGGTTCTGTAAAACGTGTGTAAGTTACTCAAACAAGTCTAACAGCAAAGCTGTCGGTGCAATAGAGTTTCTACCTGGATGCGTACGTGCGTGCTTGCGTAAAGTCATATAGAAATAAATCACGCGCCGCTATTTCGTCTCATTGAATTGCGCTTTGGTTGTGACTGAGTTCCAATGCAATCTGACTTATGCTCACCGTGATAAAGTATTTTTTGTTCTACTCAGCAAAACTTAAAACCGGATACGCATCCAAGGACGTACGAGAACAGATCATGCAAATGGATTGTAAATGGCTTAATGTCATTAGCGTCTATGCGAACGTCATCAAACGTCATTTTGCTCAATCAAACACGCAAGGTTTACGCAGCAGTGCCCGTTTCTTAGGAATTCATTTACAATTCTGTACATATATACTCGCTTGTAGGTACACACGACTGTACACATACATCTACTTCTTTTGGTTTCCACCCGGGGATCTCAATGCAGATTTGTTGAAATACAAGTAGACCTGTGAAGTTTTTATTTTTCGGAAGTAAATATTCACTCTTTTCTTATATTGTCGTTTCCTTATGGGAATACTATGTCGTTCACGTATTCGAAGTTCGACATCTCACCATACTTCTAAAGGCTCGGGACTGTTGTCCGCACACAGCAACCAAGTCGTCCCTATGACCATGTCGGGAACAAACTATAGCAGGAGAAGAGAAGGAAGAACCTGAGATACACCATTTATTATAATGAACTCGAATGGAGGAGCACCGTAAGTTCGGCTGGGCTTCTGCTACTGATGTCCGCTTTCCTGTAGGAAATAGGGCGAGAAAGATTTTGAGTTGAATGACGCTTTCAGATCACAAAGAAAATGGAGATGTTGGGCTTAGTAAAGCTGTGCCCGTTTTCTGAAATTTTTCGAAGAATAAAGATGTGATGGAAACTGCCACGACCGGGTTTAGACTCAGTTTGATTCTCGTGTGAACACAGTTGTCTGGCGTGAAGGGTCAGAGAAAATGATATCGAATTCTGAAGACTCGTGCTGTGGTGATATCCTTCAGCAGGGCTTTCTTGATCAAGTTTCGACGCCCATCTCCATACTGGACATCTGACTGTATCGATATCCCGATGGATAGCTGCTTGGAAAGCAGACCGGTCGTTATCGCCTGATGTCAGCCGTAAGAGACGGTTAGCTTTGAAGTTGGTTTGTCCACCAGCAAAAAGTAGGCAGAAAGGCGTAGAGAGAAGTGTGATAACTGATTACCAGACTGGACCCATAACGAGAGACAGTGATGAATCTATCTGCCTCAGCGGTGACTGAGAGCAACTGGCTAAATCTGATTCCAACTATATGAACTCACAAAAAGAATCAAAACGAGGCGATCTCGATTTTCATGCGAGAAAGTCATACTGGTTAGGAACAGTCTGTGGTCAGAACGCGGTTGATTGAGTCGGTTACCATCATTCATTCGACCTTTTGCAATAATAAACGGGTTTCCTGTCTTTTTGTTCCGTTTGGCAGTCCATGTGGGGGGTCAAAATCTCGGGAAGTAACCATAATTCCCATAGAGCACATATTGCGGAGCGTTTGAGACGAAACACGGTAAAATTCGTCTGTTGCCTCAAGAGAGCTAAAATCAGTCGGAGCATACACAAAACGAGGAACAATCAGTTGCACTTCAATCGGTCATTGTTAGTTTGCACAGAACAGCCAAACCTTCACGCAGATTACAACTGACTGGTATTTAGACCAGCAGGACAAGCTCAGCTCTTATGCTTAGAGTAATGCGAACACAAGCCTGATCAGGAGTACCAAACATCAAATCACCCCGCTCGTGAAGAGTGAGGTACGTGATGGAAGTTATATCTTGGAACGAAGTGCTCTCACCTGAGAAGAGTTTTGTTCGTACGTCAGGCATGGTTGCATTTTCTACTTACGGAAAGCATCCTGCATGATCCTCCGGGTGGTAATGGCACGGAAGTCGGCACATCACATCAAGATTCAGTTTTGTTGAGTCCATCGTATGCTACAGTAATTGAGTTAGTTATGTGCTGTTTAGGATAGTAGCCGCTGAAGGTGGAGAATACACGGAGATTTCATACATTTGAGCGCTGATTTCTCCTCTTAAATTAGTTGGAACACTTCATCAACAATGCTGAAATTGGGTGCAGAATATTACGTACACGATACAAATCATCGGATCGAACACTAAAGCCTACCATGCCGTGGTGGTTGAAGTATGTGCTGCGTACGTGTGGTATGTTGTGTTCGCCGATGCGAGCATGGGTGAGAAGATCTACGTGACACGGAAGAATTGTATGAGAAAAATTGACCAATGAATTTGGTCATGTAGAATGTGTTGGACTTTCTGCAGGAATCAAAGTGATTCCGATCAATTGAGCGGTTGGATACATTGGAAACATGGCTAAGTGTCGCCACCGGTGGCACTTATGTATACGCACTCTTTACCTACCTGACACTACCATCTCTAGTTATCTCGTTACTATTGCCATTCTGGTAATAGTTGCGGTTCCCCAACGAAGTTTTTGATGAGAGACAACTACCGGAATTACCGCACTCTGTGTGCGATTATTTTTGTTTGTCAATTGATATACGTATGCACATTTTTACACCGGCCTGAAATCAAGCTAAAGGCAAATCCACTAACAATAAAGAAACAACCGAGAGGTAAAGTACAATAAAAACTGAGACTTTCCTTAACTGTATATGAGCTGATACGTCTGTGTTTACACAGACAAATTAGACCAGCGGTTGGTCAGATTTGGCTCATTCAGATTTGAAAAAGTGAAATATGAAGTGATTTTCGGAGGTCTTTTGTGCTATACGCCTCTTCTGTACCCATCATAGGTAAATTCCTTCCGGTATCGGACAAAACTTAGTCGTTTTCCTCATTTTAATAGTCATTCTTATGTTGTTGTTGCTAACGAAGCTTCATTCATTTACGTAATTGCTCATCTTTACGTATAGTCAGATTGTTTCTCTTTCGATCGGAGTGAATCCCTCTCGGGTCCTTATTATTTGTCGCGGTTCGAGAAAACTTACTCTCCGGATTAACTCACTGCGATAGACCCTTCAGTGGAATTAGTGCGGATACGTCTTGAGGTTATTGAACTCATTTCACGATACCTGTTCATCATTTCGCGAACAGAATTTAATTTTATTGGATCTTCGTATTACTATTTACCAGACAACGGTGGGATTTCGAAGCACTACCTTCGCTCATTTTGTTGCAGAGTAGTAGCCTGATCATAAATGAAGACCACATGATTCTATGAATATTCCTCAAAGCAACGATATATGTTACCCAGACGGTGGCAACCCGTTAACTCCACGGGATCTTCCAATTATGTTTCCACAGGATAGTCCATTGAAAGCCGTGCAAATGCTTTGGGTAAACTTGATCATGGATACTCTGGCTTCTTTGGCTCTAGCCACCGAACTGCCCACGGAAGAGCTGCTTGAACGTGCCCCATACGGTCGAACAAAACCGATCATTAGTCGAGGAATGATAAAAAATATTGTCGGACAATCACTTTACCAGCTGGCTGTGATTTTTTATCTTGTTTGGTTCGGTAAGTTTTGTGCATGTAATTACGCATGTTAAACTGATTGGTCTAACATCCTTCACTCTCTCGTGTTTATTAAATTTTGAAATCGGTGCCTCTGGAATTTGGGTCAAGCAACACATTTTGTTGGTGCTGATATTCCGTTATATTGGAGGCCACAACCAGGGAGGCAATATAGGCTAACCTTTCTGTCCATTTTTATCCGGTTTGTGTTTCTTTAAATCCCCCGAATGCGTTTCAAATAAACGCCTGATGGGGATCTATTTTTAGCTTTTCCAAGTTAATTTGCCCTGACCATCATCAAAGCTCCATAGAAGTCTGAATTTATGAGATCTTTTCTACAACCAAACGGATGATGCAAAGATATCTCGGAATACAAATTCTTCCAGATCAGTTTTGTGAAAAATTGTAGAAGCCAACAGTTATTGTCTTCCAGTCACAAACGACAAGCGTGCGTATCCAGTCGTGACAAGGTATCTTGTGAATTCCAAAATCGGGCGAATGCCTTGCATAAACAGTCAGCCACTTCATCTTGAATCACACCAAAGCGTTCGAAGAGATCATATTGTCATCTTGCGAACACTTGTCAGTATTTGTTACCTTATGGTTTCTAATTATTTGAGATCGTGGCCGGTTTTATATAATTTAGAGCTTTGGTTCAATCGTCTTCACTTGGTACCGATACCTAGTGATGAAAATAAATTTAGAATTACTTACGGAAATTTTTGTCCAGTTAGTTACTGCCGAAGAATTTCTGTCTTCTAGTTTAATCGTTCGATTAAAATCATTGTGAAGAAGTTTTGAGAATGTAGTAATAAAGGGACCACAACCAGTCGACTGTTGGAATACTTTAGTAATCTTTTGTCAAGAGGTGATTTCTTTTGTATATGAAGACGCAGTGGGAGCTCCGTGGAAGCGCACTACTAATGACTCCAAACAAAGATGAGACAGCAATCTAATTGTGGTTCTCCAACTCCGGTTATTCGCTGTTCAAGCTACAACTGATCTACCGTGCCAGGAAATTCATGGCAAAATGAATTTCGATAGCATTGATGTTTGGACTGGAAAATCGTGAAATATTTTTTCAGGAATGAAAGGCAGCATCTGTTTTCTCTTGTGCACTGATATGATTATCAGCCTATCTCAACGTTCAAGAAACTGCATTCACGAGAGATGAATTTTCTTGCGTCTTGTCCCAGATCTACTTTTGTGTCTGCTGAAAATTTGTCAAGTGAACATCAGTCGTTTAGCCGGGGCATGATTCCCCCTGGTGTTTAGATCACTTTATCCCACTTCGAACAACCACTGAATAGGCACTGGACGCAGCGGCTCCCGCTATTATATCAAGGGAAACCTCAATTGGAAATAATAAAAAATCAAGAGTAAGAGAAATATAGGATGTGATTCATCACGCAGTATAACCGCTTAATTCACCAATGAAAACAACGGAAGTATTGTAAGGCTGTTTCATCCTTGTTAAGAATCATCATCCGCGCATGTAGAACCATATTCTACAAATCTAATCTGCCACTACCCATATACATGTAGTATGAGAAACGTAAGACGGGTGCTGCAAATAGCAGCATCAAACCAATGTAGTTTGTGGCAAAAACAGCGCCAGTGATAGCCACACCCAGCCAGTGTATGAAACTGCTGAGTGAGTGGATTTGTTTGTCTCCGCCTGAAAGTCCAACAAGTTCTCTATGGCCAAGTTCATTCGTCAGATTGTTTCTTACCTTTCTTGCGTGTCATGGGCTGGCTCCCTTGCTCATCCTCCAAGCATTGCCCACAGCAGTGAAAATTATGCTCTAAAGAATCCTATAAGGGGACATGCGCAGCATATGTAGCGTTCCGAGCAGGTTTGAGAAATGCTATAAAGACATCGGTGGTCAAATGCCGACCATACTTCTGAATTATATAGAAGAACTACAGTGTGCATTCGGCCTTTGATAGATAAGCGGATGTCATGTCTGATCGAAATGACCGGTAACGCGGCTACAGATCTTAGATTCACGTTCCGTTGTTTTCTCTGCAGCCAGAATGTACAGTCGGGTTGTACTTTCCACGCATTCAGCTTTGTGTTGTGCAGCTGAACTTCTAAGTGCTATAATTGACATATCTATTTCCCCAATGAGCGTAAGAATAGCATGCAACTGATTCCAGAGCACAGCTGTTTTGAATTCACCACCTTCAGCTACATGAGCTTGAATGAGTCCTTTAAAAAGAAATTGCTGATGGATATTTGAATTCTCCTTTCATCGCCTTATCTTCGTTTAGGGGTTATTTTCTGCGGTCGAAGTTCGCACCACCCGAACCATCCAATCACATTCTATGCATTCAGATAATGCTCAATGCCTTCTAAACGCCTTACTCTGAACCGGATTCGAAAGAATGTTCCTAGCTGAATGCGCCTCTACCCTTATCCGGCTTATGAACCACTACCAACTGAAGTTACCCAACTGAAACCAACCACAACCTTATAGTAGTAGCCCCACTGGGCTATATTCTGTTATTTGAGATGCTTTAGGCTTTGCTTTGAGAAATGGCCTGTTTTTAAATCGAAAATGCTTGTATTTTTCAGATTTGCTACCAATGAGATTTCTAGGTTGTATTTTTCATTGGTCATGTCCAATGGAAAAGCTACTTACTTGGAATGTTATTTGTTTCATCTTATTTCAAAAGACCAGTCTGTCGTTTAAACTGTTGTAGACCTTCACCACAGTTCAAGACATTTGTGTGAAAGCAAAAGAATCGGTTGCTGGGGTTGAGATACCCATAGTATTATCTCTTCCCGTTCTTCTAATTTTCATTTGTGGTCATACGCTGACCATTTGTTTTTCTTATGTGAACGTGTGACAACATCAGCCGTGCAAAATTTCAAGAATGACGGTTTTAAAAGCTACTGACAAGAGTATTTTGGTTCCCAAAGTTGTGTGCATTTCTTCGACTGACTGGGCTTTAAACCTTATTCCAGATAGGTCCATTCTTCAGACTGTTGTGGAAATAAGCGATCCTACTCATCTATTCTCGAGAAAAATAAGAACTTTGGAATGATCCCTGGAAAGTCCGAGGTAAAAGAAAACTGCTTTCGACAGTAGGTTCGGAATTCCAGCCTAATTCCCTTTGGTTCTTAAATTTTACAGTTTATGATTTTATCGATGAGATAAATATTGTTCCTGATAAGATCGTAAGAGAGCAGCTTGAAGACTTTACTTCCTCGAAAATCAACCGTGTTGTCTCGAACTCGTCGAACAGTGAAGTGATATATCATTTTTTTTAAATCTTCTGCTTAGGGTATCCAGTATGTGAATGGTTTGGCCGGAACTGAACATACACTTCAGTGTACTTACTGTGAATTTGAAATCAATAATGAACCAAATGAGAGTGGAAAATACATTGTGCGAACAAGTTTACAATCTTAAGGCCTCGCTGAACACGGGCCTAGGACAAGAAATGCGAGTGAAATTCAGCATTCTACGCTTAAACAGTGTTTTTACTTTACCTTTACTTTTATGTGGCTAGTTCCTGCAAGAGGATGAGCTGGCTTCATGGATGTCTCGATTGGCACCTGCCCAGGCGCACTGTTTGTAGAGGAACTGTTAATGAGGAGTCTTGAGAATTATGTACGAAGTGGTTTCACTAGGATTTTTGTTCCAAGTAGCATCTTTAACCCCTGCACAATCAAGTGCTACCCGTCGGGCGACAGGGAGTTTGTGTTTTGGGAGCCGGTGACCAAATAAGCGGTTCATACACCTCTTGGATGGCGGTCTGCCAGTTGAGGAATGTCAATGCGTTTTAGTGAATATTATCCCACTGAGGATAGCTGAGTAAGAAGGAAGATTCCGCGGCCTTATTTAGTGGCGGGCCAAATTCGCTCAATTTACCTTGCTGTCTATGGGCTTCTGTGGCTTTTACGTACAGCGTTTGCTGCCAAGCGAAAAGCCCACCACATCCTCTAACATCGCCGCGTTGCTTTTGTCTGTCTACTCGTCCTTGGTCTGTCCGATATGGACGATCCTGAAGGAGCACTGTGCCCTCCAATAAGCACAGCCCTCAGGGTTATCGTAGCACGCAAACCCGGATCACTACGGTAGGGTAGGCAGCATCGATCGAGACTGTGTTATTGTTACGTTGCAGAGGAAGTAAGTTGTAGTTAGCTGAGAACACACTAGGCAAAGTGCTTCTGTGAAATCTGCTTTTATCATAAGGATAAAGTGACCTCCCAATTTTATTAGTAATGTTCTTGATGCATTTGTTTTTTAATAACGCACAAGTGAAATAATAATCACATTTTTTCTGCATCAAATGGTTTCGTCTACTTTTGAAAAATAAGTCTTAAATGTAGGAGAGTGTTTTAACTTTTTTTCCTATTTAACAATTTATTTCTGTCGAAAACCATATCAGACCTTGCAGTTCCAAATAGAGGAACCTTTTTGTACGTCGTCGTTCAGTTAATTCTCGCACTTGCTTGAACCCATTTGATATAACATAAAACTATGTTACTCAACGGTCGATATCAATCAGTCATTGGATTTATTTCATATATTGATTTTGCCTTGTTTTGCTCTGTCTGTCCTCTGAAGTTTATCAGGCTCCTGCACTGACACAACAGTACGGGTATCCCCGATAGATGGGAAGGTAACAGCTAGCGCCAAAGCATTCTTCAAGAATGGGTTTTGAAGCACGCGAGATCTGATTTTGCAAGTGATTTATGGAATGTACTGTTGCTTTGACTCAGTGCATGATTCCTCTTGGATAAGGTTGCCTGGTGCACACGATTGAACAGCCAAATATAATCGAACGCATTAGTCATTGAAAAAATGATGCATCCAGATTATAGGAACTTGCAAAAATGATTGCTTTTTACTGCTCAACAGAAAATGTGAAAGTGCTTCTAAAAGCGTGTTCCGTAAAGGAGAGGTAAATTTTCGCGCTAATGATCATGCAATTCGAGAGTGATGGTTTCCCGCTTATAAACGCCGTTCATGGAGTTCGATATGGTACGGAACCATTACTCGCCAAAAGTGGTGCATTGACAAAGTGAAAGAACGACAGTCAGAGTTTTTCATCAAAAAGATGTTGGATTTCTGTTGAAAGGGTCCGCAGTTCACATGAGAAAAAATAGTAGTTCAAGATGAGAATAAGCAAGGCCGACAGTCATTATTGCTCGCATAATTGCAGTTTATGCTTTGCGACTCATGACGACAGCTCCATAAAGTGCAACCAGGCAGCCACCGGTAGACGTAGTCGCCTTAGTTCATCCACCCACGCAACAGACATCTATTTTGAGATATCTAAGCTTTAGGAAAATACTCTAGTGAAAAACAATTAGATTCTAGGTATTAGTTTCGTCCGCGTATATAAAGTATAATAACTTTCGCAAACCTTCGACAGTGGGTGGGAAGGGCAGAATTTGCCATTTAAACCTGGAACTTGTGTCCAGATTACAATAAGTAGTTGAATTTGTACGATGAAACTCTAAGAGCTTTCCCCTTCAGCACAAACTAAGAATTGAAATGAAAACTTTTTAAACTCCCTATTTTCAGCCAAAAATAGGTTAATCCTAACCTGCATCTGTTGTTAACCCTGGACAGATGCATTGTCCAGCAGGCCTGGAAGTCGTATCCGATCGATGTTTGTCAGTGTGGTTGGGATCACGTTAGAACGAGTTCATGCTGGGATGGACTGATAACAGACATCGTGTGTTGATTCACACTGAGTTCATTCGTTGGTGTTTATGACATTTGTCTTTCTGTTTTAACTGCCCTTATTCCGCACTGTTTACTGATTTTCAAGGCTTTCGAAGTTTATGCGGTAATTGTTTTTGTTTTAGGTGAACGCCTGTTGGATGTGGAAAGTGGTCGAGGTTTGAGCGAAAAGGGGATCAACCGACCAACCGAGCACTTCACTGTCATTTTCAACGCGTTTGTTATGATGACCCTCTTCAATGAGATCAATGCCCGAAAAATTCACGGCCAAAGAAATATTTTCTCCGGACTTTTGAACAACATCCTATTTGTGATCATCTGGTTTACCACCTTCGTATTTCAGGTAGATGGTTTGACTGACAAACATTTTCCAGTGTACTGTCTCGGCGGTGGCCTCCTTTTATTTCCTTTTAGGAGAATAGCTAACAGTAATGATTTGATGACCACCAAAGATACGTATCTGTCAATCCTTGCGTATGCGAATTACAATCTTTCAAGCTTAGCAGTAGGAGTGTTTTATAGGGGAAGATTTTCCCCTTTCTATTTTTTATAACTGGAAGCTCCACATGGTCATAAACAGCGAAAGAGGTTAAGCGCTGCTGATAGCACGTTGCTTTGGGTTGCAATTTCTTCATTTCTTGTTCGTTGTCTTGAGGTGTGGTAGTGATGAGGTTTCCTCTTTCTCTTCGGCTAGACTTGTGAGTTGATATGAAACTGAATAACTACATGGTCAGTCGCTGGTTTATTCGTATATTAGTCATATGTGTAAACCAACATGGGTAACCCATTATCAATCTATCTGATGTCATAAATGAGCTGACAGTTTGTCCTTTTTACTAACGGATAACTCAAGGTACCGCTTAAGAATTCCATTTCGTGGCACGTCTAAAACTTATAAATATTACTATTTTTCCCCACTGTACACAGTCAGCCCCTTTCACCACACTAAATAAACTTGGGCATCATATTACGAGTTGTTCATCTACTTAACACCAGTGTATAGGTCGTCTGAAACCGATACATTTGTCAGCTGTTTTTCTACAACCACACTAATCTGTTAAAACTGTTGTTCCTGCCCCATTCACTTTGTTCTCATTCACTTTACAGGTGATCATTATTCAATTTGGTGGCTATGCTTTCAGCACATCCCCTCTGGCGATCGATCATTGGCTTTGGTGCTTGTTCTTTGGATTAGGCTCATTGGTTTGGGGACAAGTACGTTAAAACAATTATTTTTGACCAGTTGATTTGCTTGGTGTTAACTTCCCCTTATTGTTTTCCGATGTGAAGTAACTAATTCCATCAAAAAATTCAACTTGTTTGTCTTTTGGAAGACGCCATTTGGAGTTGCACTGGTCACTCAAGTCCCCAGTTCAACTATTCCTGTCCCTCATCGAGGGTTCCGTTTTATTATGTGAACATTGTCCCACCAGTTGGCCTGAGGGATTTTTAACGTGCACTTCGTCCTGGTAATGGTTTCTTGTTAGAATGTGTTTCGTTCTGCTTTTTATTGCTAACAAGGATGTCTAGTGAACGTTCATTTTTATGGGTGCAGACCTACCAGTGATTCTCAGTATACCATACCGCCGTGTTCAGATACCAAATAATCCCAGGTCGTGTGGGCTTCAGTATTTCAGAATCATCGTACACATTTAGGGCTTGTTTTCGTACATCGAATCATGAACCAGTTCGTGAGTTGACAGTTTGGCTTATCTGTTTCTGCACGTGGCAGTTTGCGCTTCAGTCAGCTGTGCTCAATTGTGAGACGAATCTTGGCAAGCTAGTTCCAGATATAAATGCACACAGGAACCTATGCAGAGTATTTTCACAAAAATCACCGATTCTAGCAAAGAGGAAAGCCGCTTGACGTTAGGTACCTGGGTTTATTATAAATATTATTATTATGCAATGGGCCTGATACCAGGCATATTGTTAAAAACCATAAACGCGGATTTTGCCGCAGTAGTACCAAGTATTCGTGCTAAGCATACAGCTTTTCCCACTCATACAGATTTCCGGTTTTTCCAACAATGTTTGGTAAACGTTCAGTGCAACATTTAAAACAAATATCGCAATGGTCGTGCGTTTGGTGAGAAAATGAAAGAGAAGAGTTCGAACCGAGGACTCATCGGAGTCGTGAAAGAAAATAAGTGTATTTTGGGGATACAGTTTAATTTACTTAAAATTCTTGCGGTATAATGGTAGCAGTGTGTGCTAGGGACTCTTTTCAATTGTTTCCCAACACCATCAGTAAGTTAGACAATATTCAGTGGTACAGTCAACCAACTTCGAGATGGAAAGATACGTGATGATTAGGATGTTGGTGGTTTCTCTTGTTGACCGCGAGACTATGATCATAATTTCATAGCTATGTAAGCACCAACGTCTGTTTCCAGAAATAAAAGAAAAACTTTTTACTTCGCAACGATCGTGTTTCCTGATTTTCCTTCATGTAGTCAAACCACTCACCAATAAACTATTGGACTTATTGAGACCTTTTTCTGACGTATTTCCTCTCGTTTACGTTTCTTACCAAATGATTTGAAGCATGATTTAGACACAGTTTCATTAATTATACTAGCCACATAGCTATGATCGCCCCATCGCCACTAGATGTCACGTTACGAAGCATTTTATTCCAAAACTGCCAGTGGGCATTGGCGGATTGAGGAATCGGACTGTCACTCGGTTCACCAATGTAGTTCCCATGTCGTAATTCTTCACGTTGGTATTTAGAGCAAAAAATAATTTGTTCAATTCAGTTTAAAAAGAGAGAACGAGTTTTTTCTTTCGCTGGTTACTTGGGCAGTGGAATTATACGGTCCTCTTTGAACAGAAAGCTTCGACGTTTTATTTAAAGTTCACTGCGGATTTTCCGTTATTCGGCTCAAGAAGTGTAATATTGATCGGGAAATACGATGTTTTCCTACTTTACGACGCTATTGAGTCAGATGAACTAGAAAAGGTTATTATTTTTTCGCGCTGAGAATTAAAGGTAAATCAGTTTATTAGTTTACAGTGACTCAACTTGCCCCTTCCCACTATCTATCGCCTCATCCTATTCAATATTCTTCTCCTGGTCAGTAAGATTCATTTTTACAAAACTTAGTGATTGAATTTCATCCCCAACAAGTGTACATGTATTTCACGAACTTCACCATGTATGTGAAATTGTTCGAAATTATGATTCTAATGGTGGTATCTATAATTTTCAAGCGTTAAATATTCTTTTTCTTTTTTTATTTATAATACAAGAAAGTACAACAATTCAAGAAAGAGGTCGCAGCCAATGAAAGGCTGCCAAATGGTAAAGTGACTGGCGGTGGCGCGAACCGAGCCCAGGTCGTCATTGTCCGAAGACCTTGGCGGTAACCGTTTGACCACCGCCAGTTGGTAGCGGGAGTTTATTGTACAGAAACTTTTGATAAGGGAACAGATATACTAGAAATAAAACGACTCCATATTTTCCGCATTCAAGAAATCATTGATCGATTCCTCCTCTGCATCGGAGACGTTCATTCATCCTAACCAGATTACGCGTTTTGCCTTCGGAACAAGTGTGGTAATTTTAAATGTTTGAGGAAGTTTAATATCACCATTTAAAGTGACTTTGTATGATTGAAGTCACTTGCATTATTTGGTACTCCCGTATTTCGCGTCCTATAAAAACATTTCGAAACTGTTGAGACGTCCGCCTTCCAAACCACTTTATTGTAGATTAGTTAATTTTTTCGTTGAGTGCCTGTCGTATTTACTAGCATACGATGTGTCACTATTGTTTTCAAACATTTGTGTCACTTTTCCGTATTCATAGATGTGCTGGTGCCACCCCTCCTCTCCACCACTTGTCTCTGTACCCATTCTGTAATTTAGTCTATTCCTAACTACGGGAAATCTTTTATCATCACGTACTGTTTCTATTCATTTTCTTAATTTCTCTCTCTCTCTCTCTCTCTCACACACACACACACACACACGTAGGTTATCACCACTGTGCCAAACTGGGTAGTACCAAAATGTCGACGAAAGACAATCAAAGGCCGCCGCGTCACACTGGTAAACGCTGGTGATGTGATTGGTCCAGAAACCGCCGGTCTAATGACTAGTGACGTTTCAGCCGGACCACCATTGGCAGATGGTGGTGTGGCCGGGCATAGACCCAGCACCGGTTTCGTTGCTAAAGCAGCCAATGTTGTGGCTCGTAGTTTAGGCGCAATTTACCCACAGCCGGAAGCTGAAGAAGAGGAAGATGAGGAGGAGGATGAAGAAAGGGAAAATTTGGCCAATGCAGACCTGAAAAATACCGGACAGATTTTATGGATCCGCGGCTTATCCCGACTACAAACACAGGTGAGTATGGATCCGTTACTCAACTGTTATGATAATTTGGCTTCGGATTGTTCGAATAAGGTTGTATTTGTCATTTTATTTCGTCTTGTTATTCACTTCCTTTTATTACGTGGCAATAGTACAATATTTCAGGAATGGAATCGTGACCGATTAAAGGCTGTCATTTAGGAAGTGACCAACGGTGACGCGAGAGTTCGAACCCGGGGGGAGGGGGCAGAAGGGCTTGAATTCCACCATAATGACCGTTTGACCACCGCTGGTCACGTGGTTTTTCTCATGAAGGCAGATAATTTTTTGTTATTCATCATAACTATGGCTTTTCTCGGCCGAGTTTATCATTTCGTGTTATGGTATCTATTGTTTCAGCTTGTCTCTAGCCAGAACCGTAGAGAATTCCAGTGCGTGGCTGAAGCGTCCATCTGAAACATGCACTGTGAGCAAAGCATTCGTCACGCTACTGGTTAGTTATCGCTGTGCATCCGTATCGTGCGGCAGACATATCTTGGGTATCACTACCTTGGTTACACTTAGAACGTTTATCGCGGAAAAATCACATGACTACTCCGCTAATTGAAATGCGCGCAATACTGCTACATTTAGACTCAACCTAATATGCTGCGTCCGGTCGTCTCAGGGACTTAAGTTTTCGTACGGGAAATTTAGACACCCAGTTGACTGCGCCGACCGACATCAGGCCGGCGCTTGCCACTGGGGTATTTTGTTGACGAATTTGATATCGCGATATGCCGAACTTGACCGAGAAAATATATAGGATCACTCCAGGATATTGTTCGATACCATTCGTGTCGAAAGTACCAAGCTTCACTTCAGTGAGGCAAACATGCACGGTAAAATCACAGCATGACAAGCTGGGAGAACTTTCACTTTGTGCACACATGCCGTCTGATTTTCAAATTCTGAAATGCCAACTATTAGTGCCAACAAAACCCAATGAAAAAATCGGCACTGAGGGCTTATTCCCGTTTGTGCAGAGATGGTAAAAAACAGAATACAAACCATCAGTCTTATGGAAAGGATACTCGGTCAAAGACCTTTTTCAATAGAAGCACCTACTCCGTTCTGACAACATCTCTATCTCAAACAGACTTTCACCTCATTCATCTCGAAATTGTACCACTGACAATAGATTATTACTTCGTTCGCGACTCTTGGCGTCACAAGCACTTGCAATTTAAGTGGAACAACGTAAGTTGTACACAAGTACACACACGCGGACGAATTCGCTTAACATACAGCGGTCTGTTTTCAGTACTGACCGCCGTTCCTAGGTTGTTTTGTTTCAATCGCCCTGCGAAATACCTGTGTTTTCTGTTTCGCCCTTGTTTATCCTACGTGAAGCGTGACCAGCCACTCAGAAGTGTAGAACAGTTCATTTTCTGCCTGTCTATTTTTCTCTCACTTTTGGTTTGAACCAGCAAATTCGCACAATTACTCAAAAACGGACTCAGTAAGACTACGGTACAATGGGATTTAATAGCTATCTCAAATCGGACAACAACAAATGCAATAGCAAACTGTAGAGGACAAACCAAGATAATCATACGGTAAAATGTGGGAGTCACGGACCGGTGTCCCGAGCTTTATTTCGGATTCGTTGTGTATTCCCCAGTGACGAGGCCTAACCCAAGTTAGATAAAGAAGTTGTTCGGTGTGCTTCTTATATTTCTCAGTGGTTATTGGAGCACTGTTGTTATGGGCTGAATCAGTCAATGAAAAAATCAAATGTTCGTCTAATCAAGTAAAAAATAGCGTTGTGAAGGCATGATTTTGGGTCAGGTAGTCCTCATGAGGTGACCGCAGTTGTTCACAGAATAGGTGAGAATATTCACATCGGGCAACACGCAAACGATATGAGAGCACTTGTCAGTGGATGGTTGCTTTAGATTAGACCAGTCCCGCATTTTTCCCGTTTATTTCTACGGAATCCCAGATGCGATGAAAGATTCATGGCATATTTAAAGAAAGATGATCGAATTCGCGATAATTGGGGCCATTCATTTTACGGTTTGCATTACGCGATCATGAAGAGCTTAGCGGAAAATTTATTTAGTTAGAGTTTTCAGTCACTGTTAATTAGATCCAATGTATTATTTTACTGCTAGGAAGTCATATAATAAATTACTCACCCATTCTAACTGGAATACAAACTGGCCATCAGGAAATTCCTGTTAACGTGTATTGTCTCAGTTGAACAGTTGGTCTGTAAATACGGATCTCTCGCATCGTCCGTAAGGTTGTCGTTGCATTCGAGAGAAAAACTGTGTTACGAACTGAAGATTGCGCAGCTGTGCAGGAAAGAACTTCGTGTTTTAGTATCAGTCTCATTGTCAGGACAAAGGTGACAAAAAAGGAAAAGCAATTAAAAGTTTCTGTTTTTGAGACTTCTTTACCTTTTCCACTCTACTGTCTTAGATGTGTGCCCGAGCTCATTCGATGCTTGCCTAACCACATTCGTATACGCAACGGAATGTGTTTTCGTATTCATTGATTCGTGTCATTATAAGTGTTGTTCTTGTGATGAAATTCGCATGCAATAGCACAGTCATCTTTCGGATTTCTTACCATAAACTGTGTTTGTCAGGTTTGGTGGGTAGGCCCACATCATAGCAGTGTGATGATCAAACTACAGGGGACAGATGGGACTGTGTCGAACATTTATTTTTTTAATGTGGATCACCTAATCATTAATGGATTGGAAATCACGATCACTGAAAGGGACGGAGTAATTATTTTCAATAGTACTATCCATCTGCCTCACTGCCTTTCTCTTTTGGAATACTGAGATTCAGACCTTCGATATCGATAAAACACCACATTGTTTTTTTCCCCACTCTTTCTCGCCAAACCAACCTCCTGCTGTTTACCCTTGTTGCGTTTCGTCCATGGCTGCACCAAAACCCCTACTGTATCCGCCCATTACTACTCTATGTATTGACTGAATGCTTGGATTTGAAATACTTCATTTCCCCCTCCACCGTGCGTATGATGTATATGCTTCTTTCTGTCTGTTTGTCCCCTTCTCCGCCTGCTTGTCAATCCATCTACCCCTTGTTGACCTTGAAATTGACCTAAAACCCGCACCCTTAAATATCCCCATCCTTCCTTCTTCACCATCCCCAACGGACTATCGTCTGCTCATTCCTCATCCTCCTACAAAACTAACTCTGGATTTCATTCCACCTGGATCCAATAAAACCTGCTTCCAAACTTCCACTAAAAAACGCCTGCACTCGAATGTTTTGCATCGGGTATTGGTTCATTTCTAAACCACTCTGTGCTTTTGTTTGACCGTTTATACAACCGTACCCATCTTACATGTCTTCGTGACATTGTTAATTCCCTTTGCCTGTGTGACTGCTCTCTCCTTACCTAACTCTCTTGTAACTCACTCTTTCGGGATGCATTCATGACCCTCACTGTGTTCGTCCGATGGCCTACTCCTGTCTGCTTGCCGATTTTCCTTTTCGCGTGTCCGAATGTATCCTACACTCATAAATCCATTACTACACCAACCCGTGTTTGGTAATCCTCCCACTGTGACTCGTGTCCGCAACCTATCCACAAACCCACCTACCCGAATGCCCATGCCATCATTCCTATGTCGTACACTACCACTTGTATGCCGCCCACCGAAAACCTCGACATGCGGTTTTCAACCATGTGTATATGTCCATATTTCACGTGATCATTTTTTGCTCGGGAATGCCAATCTGGGGTCTATTTGACAAATTGCGTCTGCGGGCACCTTGCATGTGTTCGCCCCTGGGCCTTTTTCTGATTCCAAACCATTGCAAACCACCACCGCCGTTACCATAACAAAACAACTATGACCAATAATATCTTTATGATTGGCCTCATTAAATCCCATCATGACTGCGACTTCAAAAATCACGGATTTGGTTGTGCTTGTAATGCATTGACTTATATACCTTGGAATGAATACTGCTCAATGCTGGTAATTTCCCATTAAATTTTTATATTTATAATATTTATCTGTGAACATATTCGAAAACGAACACCCATTCCCCAATATATCCAAACATATTGGTCTGTATTCACACTGCATGTGAACGTCGGCAATGTCCATTCTGCGTTAATATTACCACTACTGCTACTACCACTACCACTACGACTACCATCACAGGCGGCTCGTGAGCCGAGCCTGGACAAACGAACAGATGAGTGGATGGGTCGCGTGCGACGCTTCACCCTAAGCCAGATCAACACCGAAGGTATGGTGCACCCGCTCGTATTGGCCGCCCGAAGACAGAGCACTTCTATGCAAGACGCCTCACAACCATCTTCCGCATTGTACCGGTCGCAAACACAAGAGCTTCCCGAAGAAGATGAGGAAGCTGAGGAAGAGGATGTAATGACATCGACTCGTTAGACTTATTGTGCTCGCGTTAATCCCGGGATCACTAATAAGGATCCATCAAATAACAGCTTATTGCTGTGGGAGAAAACAATGAACTGGCACCTGTTTTCTCTCCGTATTTTCTCCCCGATGATGGCACGATGCTTGGGCGTTTCCTTACTCTCTTCGCGCCCGCACATGCACTCCCGAAACAGTCAGTCAGTTCGCAAACAAACACCAACAACGTTAAGTAGTTGTAACGTAGATAACAGCGCTTATCGTGCGCACTTACATGTATTTGGCAGTACTCACTGTTATTCACTGCGTAAATCCACGAGCCCGCTACTTCACGTCTTCATCTATCCATTTTCGTAGCAATTGAACGGACGATTACCGCCTCGTTAATTCAGTGATTCTTCCTCTCCTCCATATTCAAGATATATATATATATATATATATATATATATATATATATATATATATATATATATATATATATATATATATATATATATATATATATATATATATATATATATATATATATATATATATATATATATATATAGTGTGTGTGTGTCACGATAGAACTACGAGAATCACTTGCTTTCACATAAGCTTACACGAACGAACACACACGTCTTAACATCGAAGTGTAGATCCCTTTGGTTTTTGCAACGAATCGTGCGTCCGAACTCCGCCCCGTTTGCTCGCCCTCTATAACTCAGAAAGAAATGCTGGCGAGAGTCAGAGTTTGCTAACCAGAACCGTACTCGTGTGCACTGAACTTTGATGCTCGAGGTTTGTGTACATGAGCACAAATTCGAGTTGCTCAAAATCGTCTGGTCTACTTCAACAATAATGTGCTGTCCAGCTGTTCCCGTATACATGCATAAGTATGCATACTGGAAAATATCTTTGAACAAGTATATACATATACATATATCTATATACATACACACACACGAAAATAGCTCCTTCACTTGAAATATTCTGCACCCCCATAATATTACCCTAGCATAATTTACCTCATTCGGGGCGCTTCACTACCCCTACTCACTTTCCAGTTGGCATCCAGTGAGCTGGGAAAAAAATTTCTCTATCGCCTCGACGCTTCAACTCCCTCCTTCTGCAAACAGAATACTGTTGATGCTGCAATCCATACTGTTAACCATAAAATGACTTACTTGTATTTTTCTTCCGGATTCTTTTTAGTTACATAGTTTTTTGGTGAATCCAGATATGATCAAAACATTATTAATTAAATCGAGTACACCTAGGACAGTTAGTAATGCACATTGTCAGTCTCTGCATACTGATCAGAAATGATCAAAGATATCTTGACTAATTGTAACCATCGTTTTCATCCATTGTAATAATTATTTATAGCAACCACTGCGCCGTACTTGACCACAGCCCGCTTAAATCCAGACCCACATTCTCGGGATGACTTCCTCGTCCATCTTCATCTATAATGGGTCCACTTTTTTCGCGGACCTATTGTGTAGTGTCAATATACTCCCGCTACTGATATTCATGAGGAAATACGATTTGTTCACACTTCATTTTGGTCATTATTTTCCGTGTCGTTCCTTTCACTCGCTTTCAACGTCTATTCGCTTGGCGAGAGGGGTTTTAAAGGGTTTTCGTAGTTCCTTCCGACCTTGCAGGTTCCTTCCAACTGAGGTATTGACTATGAATAGTACACCGTCTCCTCGCATTGTCACCATCTATCCCTCCATTTGTTGGAATGCATCCATACTTCATCCTTTCGACTCTCTTCTGCTTGTTAAACTCGAGGAACGTTCATACCTACGCGTACAACTTATTCGAAATCGACCTCAATAAACATCAAAACACCAACTTAGTTCGTTCTCGCCTTGTTAAGGCATCACTTAGGGGACCAGGAGTGAGTCATATCCAAAGTGATTTTAGCTGTGAAGGTAAAGTGCTGTGTGCTGAAGAACGGGTAAAAAGAGCACCTCTCGGACAGTTATTTCACAAACATTCGCATAAACTGCACTTGGACTGGTCAACAAACCGAATCGTACACCAAAACGGAGATTGGTCAATTGTGTGCATTTGATGTTGGGAATGGTTAGGTCCATTTATGGACTGTGTTACTGTGAAACAGAATCTCGAATGGTCCTAGATAGTAACCGCCTGTTTCTCCTCGTACCTGTTTTCATTTTTGTGGCCGTCATAATTGTTGTGTTAATACATGTTGTGCCCGTGAATTTCATTCAGATGAATCGGTATGCACACTAGGACATTTTCCCTGCTCTTTTCTGTTTTTTGTTCTCACTGGACTGATTCTTTTATTTCGTCAGCCTCGATGAAACTTTTATTGGATTACAAGTAATTCACTCTGAGAAATGGCCTTCAATAGGATCGTATACAAAATACTTTGATGCAGCCTTGTTAGGCAGTAACCTCAAAGATTCTGAGGAAGCTCCTAGTGATGTAAGCCAACAATGAATGGCACGTTGTTCGTACTTCAACTCACATTCGACTGTGCGATATCGATCCACAACGTAGTTAAAACAGTATCTGAAAATAGCTTGGTACTTTCGATAACCATTTTACGTTTGACATATAGCTTCCGTCTCTACCAGACAAACTGGATCGCTTTTCACACCTGCTCATTTTGAACACTCACGCCTACTGTCGTGCCCAAAACTAGGAAAGTTATAAAGCAACATGTTTTGTGCAATATGTTGATTATTTATTTCTTTTTAAGTCCTAATTGTATGAATATGACCCCAAACTTGAATTGCCTCGAAAAATACAAACCCTTTACCAAACATGAATGCGTCAGGAAATCGTGGATTGAGCAAAAACATGAATACATCTTAGGATACTGATGTCATGAAAATCAGTCCATGGTAGAGTTACCACGGATGCAGCCCCCACAAGGATAGCCACTACCGAAAACTAACTTACTGAATGGCAAATATTTTGGATGGAAAAATCACGAAAACCTAGTGGCTTGAAAATAGACAAAATGATATTTCCTCGGTTTTCGATGAGTGGAGAGTAGAGCAATTCCAATATTGTGTCTCGATTCATAACGTCGTTATGCCTAATCGATCACTTTTATTGGACATCAGTCTGTGCCCGATCTCAGTTTGTCTTATGAATTCGATACGCCAAGTTCACATGCTACTGATAGGTCTCGATGGCTTACATCAACACCATATCCTGTCCTTTTCCCATTGTTTAAAAACATAACCAAAACGCGATATTTTCCCGTTTTCACCTCTCTCTCTTCTCCGCGTCGTCTCTATTCCCGTATCGATGTTGTTCGTCCTCGAACTTGTCCAACTCTCCACATCCCGAACGCTTTACGCGAACCTCCGCCATAACAAATCTATGTGCTTCCCTAAACGATATTCATTGCCTCGTGTGGTCGGCTTGTTCTCATACGTCACGTTTACCCAATGCATTTGCACTCAATATTGGTGTAATGTAAATATGATTTCGTTTGAATTGGTTTATTAATGTGCGTCCGACTGGCGTTTGTCCGCTCTTTGTTGCTTGCGCATTCTGGTCTGTCTCCTGGATGCGCTTCCACTCTGGCTCTGTCAATCTATTTTTCATCCCTTTCCGCCTACTGCTACTTGTTCGCTTACTTGAATTCTTGGTTTTGTCTGTTTGTTTGTCTGATCGTATCTGTCCTGATCGAACAACCGATTTGTGGAATTGCTTGCTTTTTTTCGCTGGTTCCGTCATAAAACAACGCCTCGATGACGTATGACCAAATATGCTACATCTTCCTATCTAGCTGAAAGCTGTTCGTGCTTTTAGACATCGGACATACGCAGAGAGTGAAAAGCAAAGTGTCGCTGCATTGATTCATCAGAAGCGATTTTCGCGAGACGCTCTTTTTCAGCGGCAGGCAACCGAAGGATTCGTTGCTCGCTGGCTGAAATCTGACACGGATGGGCTGAGTCGTGATAACGAGTTGTCCGTTCCTCTGATAGAATCTTCTGCATGGGCCGACAGTAGTGATAAATACGAAGCGGCAGACGATGAAGTTCAAAGTCTCTCACCTAGCCCAGCCACTGGCCAGGAAACTGGCTCCGAGGAGTACCCTATGGAAACTACGTTTGATATTGAGGATCAAACGCCGTTTGAAGATCTTTTCCAATTTCAGACGGAAGCAGGCAGGCCAAATTGTAGCACCCTTGAAACGTTTAACATAACACAGCCAGAACCACACTCAGGAAGGAATAATACAAACGATCATCACACAGTTCAGTTGAGACCATTTGAATCCACTGGCAACGGCCATTCTGATACAGTTGGGTCAGACATAACAACCTGTAATAATAACGGGCGCAACAACAACAATCGCTCCGCCAAGTTGCGTCAACGTCGATCAAGCAAACCGCCAGCACCTCCACCACCAACATATGTAGCAAGACCCAGAGATCCACCCGACTAGTGACAGCTCCCTGCTCCTGCTGTGTACAGATCTAGAGAGTAACGCTTTATTCCCCTCTTTTTCTTCGCTTTACGTACAAGTTTAAACAGCCAGCCTTATGCAGCGCAGTCCTAAACGCAGTCGGTAGTGTGGCACTCATTTTGCACCAATCGGCCTCTGCAAAACAAAGAGAAACCCAGGGATTCTAAAGAGGAACGAACTTCTTTGTCCAAAACTGGAGAAAGAGGTGTCCATAAATTAAGTTTCTCTCTTGTTTTACTTACCTTGTTGAGTTGCGGCCCACTCATTAAACCAGTCGTTTTAAAGTTGGAGCTCTGACGTTCAACTGGAATTGTTCAATCTTCACAGCCGAAATTACATCATGCAGTTACTCCTGATCGTTCCATCCAAGCTTAGTCGAGACGTATCATCAGGAGCTTTGAGCTTGTTTACCGCTCTGTTCACGATAACACCCAGTTAACATACTTCGTCCAGCCCAGTCACCTGTGGTACGTCGTATTACTAAGGGTGATGCAAGCCTTTATGCATCTTATTCTACGTGCTTTCTGTAGCAACTAACACGTCCATCCCATGGACCGATTATCTCAGAAAAATTTGGTGGTGATTGTGTGTCGGTACATACGTGCTAACACTTTTTTACCGTTCGTAACTGTTGTTTTACTCTTACCGTTGTCGTGATAAGTCTAGCCATTTTACATCAGATAGAACTGTTTAGGACTTTTTAATCAATGTCATGTTATCGCCGTTCGTCTCTGATTTTTCAACACCAATGATTCCAAGATAGCTGTGAATGAACCAATCATTGCAGAAGGCTAGCTTTATATTCCTCCCATGAAGTCAGAAATACCACCCCTTTTGCCCAAACCCCACTCCCTGAATAACCAAAAAACGGTTCCGCGAAGCTCTAATTTATTACTACTCACGAGTAGTCAAACGATGTATGCGCTTTTTGTCTACCGCATGAATTCGAGTGGCCTCGGGCACATTTTGTGTTGTTTTAGTTCCTCCTAACCTTCAGTTAAACGTATTCCGCATAAAACCTAACATGCATGAGTTACAGATACCCATTAACATAAATCCCACATACACACGCAAAACGTTTGCACACCTATACGTTCTAGAATACATTGTACCACTTGCCTGAATTAGCCTAATCACTTCAGCATGTCACCTCTCCCCCTCATTTGAACCCAACAAAATTTTCCTTAGCGAAATTCAATGTTTTCAATTGTCACTTGCAGATTCGAGTGATCAATGCATTTCGCGTTGGCATTCCATCTCGCCTAAATGAACTCAACCTGAGCGGCCGGGGTGGTGCTTGTCGCCGATCCCGTTCTCTAGCGCTCCTACATCGTCAACAAACTCCGAACTCCAGCGTCCGGACCGCACAATCACAAAGTTGGACTCAGCATAGACCAAGCATTCCAGTGCCTGTGATACAACGCTCTTCAGCCTCATGCAATACACGGACCAGTGCTAATAAGACGACTGACATTGTAAGGCATGAGCTTCCAACTGCAACGACGAAGAACACACGTTTTGACTCGCTGTCCTTCGCAAACGCGTGGTAAATGAGTCCACATAATATGAACTTATGAGCTTTCAGGTCATGGTAGGAATGAAAATCTCATCACTTGTGCGATAAACCCTGGTAGAAATGCACATAAAGCTTCACCTCTCACGGACCTGGCTGCGATCCATCTAGAAAACACGACTAGGCATCTCATTACTTGGTAATCGTTGGCTTGTGTACAACTTCGTATATCCATTCGCGCACTGCATCTATACGAACAAACACTCAGACGATCGCGCGCAATTATACATCCATATCATCGCGCATCAACCAATTTATTCGATATTGCTTGAATATTACCGGCATTATCCAATCGGTCGTTTGCAAAACAGGACCAAAATTGTGATACGTATTCGCCCATTTGCTCAGCGTCCTTCCCCTCGTGTTCAGTCGAACTCGAATCTCCGATATAACCAGCTATAGATATCCTGTGAATCGACCATTACCACAAGAGGACTTTTCCTCTTCTTTCTTCTTTCAATCATCCATTCAAACAGCACTACCGACTTCTCAACCCAATAAACCAATTGGAACATAACGGATTCCAGTGTAAATTATTGAGCAGAACACGCATATACGCCTTGAGATCCGAATCATTTGAATTCAGACATGCAATACTTCATTATCATTCTAAAGGACGATGTTGGTGCTCCGCGAGATCTTTCGTCCTACGGACGAATCCAGTCGTCATTCTGGAATCACTCACAGCGCTCAGCTTTCTATCAACAAGGAAAAGATCGTAGTGTCGTTAGTCAGTTAACCATTCCGCGACATAAGGCGGACCGATCCCGCTTCATCTATTCCCGATCCCTCCCCAAACTAAACGAAATTCGCTCACGGCCGATACCCACCCCAATCGAAACGAAGAGACATTGTTTTTTGTTCTCCGTTGTACCAGCTCATCCCTCAAGTTTATCGTTCCTTGAATTTTATTCACGATCCCCAAATTCCGCGTCATTTTCCTCGTTCTAGACGTTGTTGCCCGAACTAACTGAAAACTGAAATTAGATCGGTATAGAGGGCCTCGCACGAACGGTAGGCGTTTACATTCACGCTGTCTGCTCGACAAATAGAAATGCAGTATTCATTTATTTGCCAATCGATTCCGTCAATTCAGTGATTAACCAATCTTTTTCAACACACCGACTCGTCCCATCCCCGTCACGGAAAGCCAGTCGAACGAGAACATATACAGAGACAGAAAAGCAATCTAACCTGCCAGACCCCTAACCTTCCTTTTGATTTCCTCCTTCCTCGATTTCTACTCGTTTGGTTTTTCGAAGGTGATAGTCACCTGTTCTCCCCGTCTTCGTTCGATCAAACGACGTGTTCTATGAGAACCCTACGATAAAATAGCAATTTACTGGCATTGAAAGTTTTCACTTTACGGTACGAGCGTACCAATGGGCACGATTCTCAGCAAACTAAATCATCAAAAATATCTCAGAAATACAACAGATTGACCACGTAACTTGTGCACCTAGGACGTTCAAACACGTGACACTGACTGCCGAATTCGCCTTGTTTACAATGGTACTGATTGCATGATCATGGATTCGAAGTGAAAATTTACTGAGCGGTGAATATATATATATATATATATATATATATATATATATATATATATATATATATATATATATATATATATATATATATATATATATATATATATATATATATACAGAGAGAGAGAAAGATACGAAGTCATTATCAAGCCGTCAAGCGGAAAAAAGCGCCAGTTAAGGGCGAACAGCTATCGCATTAATTTATGTCCTCAAGCTTGTATCATCGAGAATTCGGTACGAGAAGAGAGGATTTTAGCAACTCATTTACGCGGAAACGGTGGCTCAGTTGTTTTTTGCCCTCTCTGCCATCACTTGATTGGGATGCTTGATCATTTCTAACATTGGACGCACCTCTTCTGGGTTTGCAGAACCAAGCCTATATCGTGGTTTTCTCTTCACTGCATTTTGACAAACAGGTGATCAGGTGGCCTACATTTTCAACTAGGGTTCGTTTCTGAAAGTCACTATTCACCTCGACTACTCAGAACAGAACATTGTAACATTCGCAAACACTTTTGAATGAAGAGATTAGACATCTAGACCAGGCTAATAAGTGCGAGAAGAGTATATACTATACAAAATTATATTGCAGTGCAAAAGAGAAGCATCTAGGATGAAGTAGTCAGGCGAACCGTCTTTCCATCTTCATCCAAATGGAACAAGTTGGATTTCTTCAATTTGCGATCAAGGCGAGCTTGAAGTTCTTCCTCAGTCAAGGGTTTCTTAACAGCGAGAGAGGATGAGTTATAGAGTTTGGTAAGCTGGAAGAGAAATGAAACAAATCTCTTCAAACCATTTCTAGAAGCTACTGGGAGCGGAGTATTACCAGCGCTGTGAATATGTGCAGTTCTAAGAACCAAGGATGCTTTCTGAACATACGCTGGATCTTAAAAGATTACGTTGATTCATGCATGTTCTCATACAGACTTCTGCGATATTTTTCAGCGAGAAAAGTAGCGGCAACGAAACAGATTGTTGAGTGTTGATTCTGTGACATGAACGAAATCTGTAGGAAGAACCTTCGCCAATGAGTATGGCCTTGTAGATTATTTCAGGCACACTTTGTAACATAGTTTAGTGTCATGCCTGAATTCGGGATACTACTCTGTCTGTACGACTTTTCGCCTTTGCATTTTTCGCTCTTTATTGGCTCTTTGTGGTTCGATTTATGCAATTCTCAATTGGGTGGCAATGTGACCACAATCGGAAGAAACGCACTAAAGTGCGGGGCTAGTAGACGATCAAACTAAGACGGAAACCACCATACTGTCCAAACCCAAAAATTGACAATAGCCAGATGAATCGGTAACAAAATGGCAAGTCTAAACTCACCCGTTTGCGCAGCTTCTTCAACGATAACTGATGATCATCCACATTATTCAAAACAGAATAAATAAGACCTGACAAACTTAAAACACACTGACTGTTATCTTGAAGTGCTCCAGCATCAGCATTATTCTCATCTAGCAAATGGAAGATAAAAAATTACCTGAATTGCACCAAATATGAAACTCACCACAGTGATTGTTTGTTATGTCGTGTTTTAGAGAGATAAGCTTGTCTTCCGGTGAATAGCTTACCAGGTGCTTTGCGGATCGAATCCATTCTTTCAAAGCTGATCTGATTATTTTTTTCGAACCAGACCAACCACCAGAAGAATATTCTGTTAATAACTAAAGAAGATAAATAGATATTTCATAATAAAATATTTCCAACTAGGTGCCGACATCTTCCAAACCTTAAGACTTGGATTTTAAGAATGGATTGGGTAAGGACTTTGAGAAACACCATCGGCATGACTTCATTAACAGGCATGTAGTAGAAATGTCGGTTAGATGTGAATGATCTACTTTACAACACCTTAGTTCCTCCAATTTATAGATTTCCAAGTGATTTTGGTCGGTTCTATTAAAAGTAATTATTCAGACTGTATTTTTAGCTGCATGAAATTTGCAGTCGAACTGAACGGGGAGATTTGATTGTTTCGTATTCATTACCGGTCTAAGAAAGCAGAAAATGCCAACATGAGAAATAAAGTCCCATGCAAGATAGATGACAAAAACAATACAAGTGCAGTACATCTCATTAGTAACGCTCGAAAGGACACCGCTCACAGGCCACGAACATTTGTACTTAACTATATCCGGATACGTTAAAATTTCGTTTATCCCTCACGAATGCTCAGGTAAAACAACCTGAATTTTATACAATGTTTTCGATTGCAATGAACGGACGTAAAGCACTAACTATATACAAAATAGTTTTAGATCTAATCCCTCAAGATTGTTTAGACTTGCTAGTATTGTATTTTATGACTTTTGGAAACTTTTGTGCTTACACTACAGTCAAGAACATTGACTTCATCCCATTCGGATTTCATAATATATATGTGATGGAACCAAATGAACAGAAGTTCATGCACCTACATTGGTGCATCACTCAGTTATCACTCTAGCTTTGCTTGTCAATTTATAGTTATCCCCCGGTACTTTATGGAGTCTCAATAGCCTTTCTATCGGGAAAAAGTGCTCATTGGAATGGTATAAGTAAAATATCTCCTAAGTTAACGAGTGTAGTGGTCTAGGTAAACCACTCAGTTAAGTTGTACCGAACACCTGGTCACGAACTTCAGTGCTGCGACAAGAAAGAACCAGGGCTATATCACTCTCAATCACACCACCAATGTTCGAACAGTGAGATAAACTCCAGTTTGTTTCTTTGTAAGATATTTGAAATCCAATCTTTCAAACAGTGAGGCGTCACTTAGGTTTGCTTTATCGAAGGTTTATGAATGTCGGGCTATTCTTACCATGTTTTTCGCACGAGTGCGAGGATCCACTGACCCAGTGAAAGGGACTGGCAGCAAGGTCGGGCGTGATAACAACCCGCGTGACGATAGTGCTGTCTACCCCAGCATTAATCATGAAAGTAGTTAGAAGCGATAACGATATGAATTTTGCTGATGCGGAAAACGCGACCAAAGTTCCAGCGGCTATGTCCGTGTAGATCTATTCAGTTAAATAAGAAACCCATCTACATGACGGTGTAGTATTGACCTGTACTCAGAAATTTGGAGCACATCACAAACTGACAAATCGGAAAAAACAAAAAAAAACGACTTCCGGATCTGAATCACGCTGGGAAATGATGAATAAATTACAATTACACTTTATTTTCAGCTATATGTGCAATTGACAAGTTGACTAATCTTATAGTCAGACAAATTTCCTACTTCACGATTGTTGCAGACTACTCGTTGCTAACTCAGTACAACTTCAGTTGACTCAAAGGAATTGTTGGTGACGAGTTAACAAAAATCAATATAAAACTGAAACCGACTGTGAGCATAACAGTCGTATAGCAAATCGGTGAAAGCGAATATCATGACTGTTCCGGGCTTTTATTAATCACCTGAACAGTGAGAACTCGGAGATTAATTGAACCACCAGCGGCCTTGATATGCTTTTCCGCATCAGACGCTAAAGGTATACCGGCGAAGGGATCTGCTAATCAAAAATTAAAAATTGCATTTACCGGTTACGAAATCGGTAGATTTTGTCTCTTTGTCAACACGCATTCGTTTAGCTTCTCCAGGATCGGATTTCTCTTCTGTACATAATTCGTTAATTGCGATATCCAATAAAAATTACTCTCGAAGCATTTGCTGATAATTCCCCATACGTCCTCTATCTTCTGCGGACTGATATTACGATACTTGGAGACCATGAAATTCTGAACGATACAAACAGCTGGCATATATATCACAAATGAAGATCTACCTCGAACTTCCGCTTCTTCCTCGGCAGATTAGGGCAGTTTTCCAACTCACGAAGAACAAAACGAGTTTGTGGATCGTCCACACCACAACTTTTGATCACCTGTCGAACCATTTCAGTCCATTTTTCTTGCTTTGATGGACCGGACCTTTTCAAATCACTGCGGTTTTTATCATACTTTTGCGCTTCTGAGATACAGGAGCAATGTGTTCTGTACGAAGATTTGCTAAGAACACAGAAGAAATAGAAGCTTGTGAATGCTTTGGCAAGGTTTAGCCCATAAAAACAAAGAGTAACTCAACCTTACTTGGTAAATTGTCATCAGACACTCACTCATAACCAAGGCGTGAGTTTCAATGCCGTAAATAACCACCGTACTAGGCAGCCGGCGTGGAACAAAAATTCGGCAACATAGTTTCACAAGCCCATCGAAGCGAACTTCGTGCTTTACGTCAGCGGGATAGGCGTGCAACATCACGATGCTTCATAGTTTTCTCAAGTAAACATCGAAAAAGGCTCTCGTAACCAGTTTATCACACAAAAGTTGGATATCCCGACAGAGACTTGGGGGGGCAAGCCAAATAAAGCCCCAATAAACCAACTGATGGTGACCCGGAAGTTACAAAGACAGTTTTGGTTATTTTACTGACTACATAAAGATCACTAACTGTGGCATGCATGTGCACTGAATCAGCCAAATGGTCCAGGATACATTGTGAAACCCATGTTTCTGACATTTGTCCTCAAATTTGTGATAGGAAATCATTGTTTTCTATTTTTGTTCGGTTTGTAACCTACACGGATATTGGACTAGAAGAGCTAAGTCACCTGCATATTTAAGATCTGACACTGTTCTACCTGAAAAAAGTTTGATACCATTTGTCCTGATACGACAAAAAGGTGGCCCCCAAGTCCCGTCAAATACGATGTCTAACAGAAAGAGGGGGCAACACTTACATGAGCTTCCTATGGTAAACCCGGAGGAAGGAACACTGCGAACTACAACTCCGTTTTGGCTACTCTTGTACAGTCTGTACGCGAAATTCGGGATCATCGCAATTAGGTCAGAATACGGGCATACGGTCGAATTCCAGTTTATACTGCTGACACTACTCTTTCTTCCTCTCGTTGAACAATAGTGCCTATTGTATAGTTTTGGCTACTGAGAGTATTATCAGTTATATAAGCTGGAACTCGACCGTATGTCGTGATTTCGATCCACCTGAAATGATCCCGATTTTTTCGGACAGACTTTACATGGACTTTGCAGTGGAAATGAATTTCTCTGACGCACCCTTCGACAGGAGACAGCGCTAGAGAATTGTGCGGCCGACTGAGTCGAATGCCACTTTGAGATCAATGAAAACAGATGTGGTGGGCCTATGAAAAGTGTGCCTATGTACTAAAACGTCAAAGAGTGGAGATGTGCGTCATGAACAGTTCCGGTTCAAAAACTTCATTTCCAGATTGTTACCGTTCGACAAAACACCTAACATATACTCGTCTTTACGTTTCTGTGTACACATTTCCAAATGAATAAAGCTTAACTCATACGGACAATTCATTTTTATTCTCGCTATCATGTCCGTTGAATCTTTGGGCGTTTACTGGCATTACAATTCATTGATCTGAAAATAAAACGGACCATTTACTTCGACTCAGCTGATATTCCGGAGATCCAAACTCACTGAAAGCGGTTGATGCTTGGGCAAACTGGATACGTCCATTTATCAACTCTATCGATTCCACCTCCACGCAGCTCAGATAAATTTAAAACTCTGATTAATTGTGCCTCTCCGTGAATGTGCAAACTCACATCGGACTTTTTTTGATTACATGGTCGTAACAACACTTCAGTCCATGTATACATAACCCGAAAATGGAGTTGTCGATCATTATTTATTGGTCAATCGCAAGCAAGAGAGTGGAGAGGGCTTATAATCAGTACTAAAAACAAACTTCTACCCAGGCACTGTAATTTTAAATCCGTAGCTGCGGGAGAACATCTGCGGAAAGCCATAAGCAACACTTTTATCGCCGGATTGCTATCCAAACTCATTTGTCAGCCTCTTTTGGAGCATAAAACTAGCAATTTCAAACCCACATATGGACAGGCGAAGTCTCTCGAAATGGTAGGAAAAATAAGCTTAACACGTCTCCGGTTCACGTGCTCCCACCACTGGCCAACTTTCACGCAGCAGCATCGCAGACGGCAAAGCACCTGCTCGCAATCTACATTGGCTTTTCACTGAACAGACGCATTTAAAGTTGATATAATGAAAGAAGACAGCCAAATTTTCGATAAAATAATGTGGTTATGTATTATTAAAATAATGCTTTGATACACGCCGTAATACACATGAAAAATGGATAACAGAAGCAAAACCTACATTCAAGGTGAATTACCAGCGGTCTTAGGCGGGAAACACTGTCACTTGATGGTCCGAACGAAAAGGTGACCAAATTTGAGATGGTTGACCAGTCAGAGCAAAGATCAGAAGAATTGACATTAAGACTAAAGAACGGGAGTTGGCCGAATACAAAGTCTGACTACTGAAGTAGCAGTCGGTAGCAAAACACAGGAATCAAATAACACGAACAGCATTACAAGCCTTGACACTACACAAGACCAAGAGATTACTGTAGAACCAAACAAACGCGTGTTTCTTCCGTGGCTCAAACTGGCACCCTCGGTACACTTTCCCGGCACGAGAGGCTATTTGCAAATCTAGCAGGAAAAAGAACAATCAGGTTTTTCGACCGACGGACAAATCCATCGTTATTCCTAACCAGTGGAATATCGAAGCTTCTCACATCGTAGTACAACCTACACGGGTCAGAAGCAGTACACGTGAACACTGCTTCTTGTCCCTCAAGCACAAAAACATACGTTACCATTGAATACGTTTGTTGGTCTTGCTTGATTTATGCACCGTTTTACATAGCTGACTTTTTAGATCGGCAAAAGGGTGTGCAACTAACCTTTGAAAGGATAAACCGTCGTTTTTTCTCCGAACGGCCTTCCTGCTGCTTCAACACGAGCCTCGCCTGCCTGAGCATTTGGCGTATGATATCAGGCAGTCCACTAGAAAAACCGGACAATATTCTGCGTTTTTTTTTATTTAGGATGAAGTTCGAAGACTCCTGAAGGAAAATATAATGGGACTCTTGAGGTATCCTTGGGGGTTTAGGTTTTGATCCCCACTAACGAGGCATAAGAAGCGAATGGTGATTGATTTTGGCACAAAGATCAATCATCTCGTCGATCTGGGTGCCTATCCGATGCCGAAAATAGACAAAATAGTGGAGAAAGTATCTCAATATTGGCTGTATAGTGCGGTGAACTTGAAAGGCGCATATTATCAGTTTCCCATTCGTGACAACGAGAAAATCTAAGTCACTATCGAGGCTTGTGGCAACCTTCATCAGATCAGGCGCATCCCGGTCTGGTGTCACTGACGAGGTGGTCTGCTTTGAGTATAATGGACGAGCTTAGTCGTGATGATAAGTTTGGAGGAACTTTCGCCTACATAAGTAACACAACCGGCTGCCGCAAAGATGCGAAAGAGCAAGATCGAAATCCGGAGCAATTCCATGATGTTGAGAAAGAGTATGCATTAACGCTGAATTGGAGCAGGTGCATATCTGCTATTGACGCGGTGAAACTATATGACTAGGAAATCTCTTTCTAGAGAACAAAGCCTGATTCAGATCGAATTAGACCTCTTATCGAAACGTCACCACCCGTTGACCTCGAAACCCAAGGAGTCGTTGGAATGTTTGCCTATTATTCCCACTGGACTTCACACTTTTCAGACAAGATACCCCCTCTCATTCTCAATTATACATTCCCAATCCCAGTAGATGTTATCAATACATTCGAAACTGGAATTAGTCCAAGCCGCCATCGCCAGGTGTTCCACTGACCTTGGAAACAGATGGCACTGAAATGGCGATCGCTGGCACATTGAATCAGAAGTGGCAAGCCGCATTGTTCTTTTCCATAACCGTATCAACCAGTAAACGTTAACATTCTGTAGCCAAGAAAGATGTATCTATCGTAATAGAGGCCGTTCGAAAATGGAAAACGTTACCCCCTTTGTAACCATTGCAGAATGGTCAGTGATCAACGCTCGATCGTATCTATGCATAATTCTAAAGAAAAGGGAAAAATCAAAAATGATTGAACTAGTATCGTTTTCTCAAGACGTTATCCACGGTCCCGGTAAAGAGTAAAGTTGCTGGCATTCTTATTCAGAGCCAATGCCTATGAACAATCACTGCAGACTATCTATACCACTTCACGATACCGTCACCCTGACATTGTAGGTTTGAATCATTTCGTTCTCATCACGACGAGACCGCACCTTGACGTGGTGTGATCGCTTGCGTGACTCCATGACCCAAAGAGCTATGCAGAATGACCTCCTTAAGCCGGAGATGCAGTCGTGCCCTACCAAGCGATGGGTAGAGGTCGGATGAAGTCCAGTCTGTGAACCAGTTGATAGACAACACCTGGTTCTAACAACTTTGCAACCGGAGTGGATACTCTAGCGAATAAACACGGAGAAACAGTATACCGGTCTAAAAACCTCCAATAAATGGACGTAGGAATGGAGTACCTGGAGTTTCTCTCGATGGCGAGATAAATCATCGCGCTTCATTAGGCAGTTATCGCACCCCAAAATACAGTCTGTCTTTTGTTTCATTCTTTGCGTGTTGGGTGATTCAGTGTCCATTGCTCGTGGTCAGACCGGCGTTGGGATTGCTTTGAATATGAGAGCTGAGTGTGCACTGCCAGAGTGGATTTCAGACAACGGTCGACTGAGCGGTTCTGTAAGTGTCAACAGTAATAGGCTGGAGCGCCGATGTTTGTTTGTCGTGTCTGTGTATGTGTCCATTGACTGCAGTTCATCCGAGATCAAGGACGAATGCTACTACGATTTGTCTCAAATGCTTCGAACTGTGCGTTTCACGGAAGTGGTGATCATCGCTGAGGATTTCAACACCCAAGCTGGTCGTTTAGAAGATTCTGAAAGGCACATTGGAAGTCGGTTTGCTATCCCGGCCGATCGCACTGACAACGGCGATTCTCTCATCCTGCTGTGCTCCGACCACAAATTGTTCCTGGCGAGTATGAACTTCTGCCATAAGCAGCGGCATGGACTCACATGTCGTCCTCCTACGCATTCACAAAGTTGAACTCAGAGTGACCATATTTTGAATGGTCACCGCTGGCGTGGATCAATTGAAGATTGTCGTTCATTTTGGTCTACCCCTGTGGACTCAGATCACGCTTTGATACGTGCTCGCTTCTGTTTACATCCCGTCCGTGGTCACGCCCATGCCAAAACCAACCGTCTTGTGTGATTGCTTCTAGACGATAACAAAGGACCTGATTCTCAAGAAGAGCTGTCTAAACGGCTGTCGATGTACCCGGATATCCAGGACCCAAATGAACGCTGGTAACAGATCAATGACGTCTTGTATGCCGCTTTCAATCCCAAAGAGGACTGATCCGTTTACGCCACACTAACGATGGATATCTAACGACATCAGATGCTTGCAGATCCGTCCCTTCGGATGCCACATTTGGTGAAGCGCGTAAATCCCTGAGATGCGGACTGCGAAATTTAGGGAAATGGAAACGGATGCGTTTAATGATGACACTCGCAACCTTTGTCGTTTGATTAGAGGTAACGGTCTACGGAAACCCGGTGTAAGTGAGTAAACTGAGGAATCCGACGGCTCACTAATCCACTCTCAAGTATGTCGTCTGGATCGTTGGGCGGGGCGTTTTAAGGGACAGTTCAGCTGGGCCACTTCTACAGTGAACTCTCCGAATGTGACTGTAAGAGAACCAGTACAGGTACGTACCACTCCTCCATCAGAAATGGAGGTTATGCGGGAGATACGTTACCTGAAAAGGTGCAAAGCCGCCGGACCGGATGGGTTGTTTCCATCTATTTTCAAGGATGTGGACGAAATTTTAGTTTTCGAGTTAACAAAAACCCCTCCGGGTAACCTGGGTTAGTGAACAGGTTCTCAGGGAATGATGTGAATCGGTGACAGTGCCGATTTACAGGGAATTAGCTTGGTAAGTATCGAATCCAAACTGTTCGCCGGGATACTACTTACTTTTACTACTTTTACACAGCTGCCTCCTTCCGGAGGATAATTCGGCCCCATGGACAACGAGAATCACCGCCGACCATGCGCGGCGGCTGGATGCGACCCCAGCGCAAATCGTGGCCCAGTTCTTCTTCCAGTATCACAGACCGTAGATCAAATGTTGTTCGAGGTGCTCTATGCCTTTCTCGACGGTGCCAAACCACGTTTTTAGTTGACCACCAAGGCGACAGCGCCATCCCGTACATGGCGCGGGGCAGACTGATTGTCTGGACATTTCCGTGTCGGGTCGGCGGAGTATGTGGTGGAACCACTACAGGCGATGTGCTGAAGAAGGACGGAGTTGGTAAGAATCGTGGCATCGCTCCTTTATTTCATCGTTTGATAGCACTCCTGTCAGTTTGTACGAAGAATTCGGCGCAGACACCAGTGATTGGACACCTTCGGGTTTTTGGTATCTGCAGCTCTCAGTGGCCAGGTTTCACACTCGTGTGAGCACGGGTCGGACAGCGGCAAAGAAGACACGAATCTTCGTTTGAAGGCTGATTTCGCGCCGTGATCATAGCACATATCGGAGCTGAAGGAACGCTTTCCGTGCATTGTCAATCCTCGACAGTATACTTTCCATCGCTTGACCATTTGGAAGCAAAGTCGACCTAAGATACATGAACGATGGTACATATTCGATCGCCTGACCATTGATGGACAACTGCTGAGCTGACAGCCAAGGGCAAGCCGAAAAAGCCTCCACTTTCGCTGAATTAATTTTGAGACCGATAATCTTCGAGGCAATCGAGTCGGTCCAGGATTGGCTGAAGTGCGATGGGATAATCTCCTCGCACGACAACATCGTCTGCAAACTCCAGGTTTGAGATGTGGACCACTGGACTGAACTGGGAACTGGGGTAATCAGTCAAGGCTTTGTTCGCTATCCAGTCGACTGCATAGCTGAACAACACCGATGAGAGAGGGCAGCCCTGTCTATCTCCGGAATTAATTGCAAACGACGAAGATTCGTCGCCACGCATGCCAACACGTGCACTAATGAAGGCATAGTAAGCCCTAAGGATCCTTGAAAGTTTGACGGGAATACCGTTGTATTTGAGCATACTCCACGGACATTTACGATTAACCGAGTCAAAGGCAGCCCGGAGCTCAACGAAGCAAACCACTGCTGACTGCTGGAACTTGTACCAGTGTTCCAGTACTCAATGCAATGTGAAGATGTGGTCCACACAACCTCGGCCACGGTGGGAACCCCGTCAAGGTAGTCGAGTGCGGGAGTCTCTCGCAACTGAGAAGCGACTGAGTAGCAGTACGCAGCAAATCTTTGCAGCAACGTCAGCCAAACTGATCCCCCGGTGGTTCTTGAACACTGTCTTGTCCCCTTTCTTGGGAATGGGTAACAACAGACGCACCCCAGTCCCTTGGAAGTGTCTCTCCTTTCCATGTAGATCAGAACAGCACGTGGGGCCCGTCTACCAGTGATGACAAACAGGTCTTCTGCACTTCTGGTGGAATGCTATCCTCTCCAGAAGCTTCTGTTTTTTTTCTTACAACTGGTTAATGACACTGGCGACTTCTGTCACACTTGGTGGCTCGCGATTGATATCATACACCTCTACACCCGGGGAAGATGGAAGGTCCGCGGTGTGACCGGAAGGTCGGTTGAGAAATCGGTCAAAATGTTCTACCCAACGCTCGATTTTTCTTCTCTGTTCGGGAATAGCCTGACCTGTTACATCACGTAGGACGGATTTAGGCTTGCATCGCCCATTCGAAGCACTCCAAATGCGTCGAAATAATTTGCCGAAGTCATCAGCAACGGAGACGGTCTTCGTCTTCTCTCCCACTATCCGGTACCTCTTACGACCCGCTCTAGCCGCACGTGAGGCCTCTCGTTGTAATGCTCAACGTTCAGTGCTTCCTATTAAACAACGCGTTTGGCCCCATTGTTTGCTGAGATTTCGTGGCGAATGTCATTGCAAACTCGGATGAAGGATCACCGTAAGCCCTAAGGTGGCCTCAGCTGTTCGTGTACAGATATTTTATGACACAAATGAATTTCTCTGGTATATCCATCAACGAGAGACACCGCCAGAGAACTGTGCAGCCCACCGAGTCGAAGGTCGCTTTAAGATCGAGAGGAACAGAGATGGTGGGCCCACGGAGGGTGTGACCATGTTCTAAAATTTGTTGAAGAGCGAACATGCAATCAACACAATCTGGACCACGTCTAAACCCAGCTTGATTCTCGCGCGAGCACTGTTCGCGAGCGTTACATAAACGAAGTAGAATAATACCCACCAGCAGTTTACATGTGATGCTAACAAAACTTATTCCTCTGTGGTTTGCATAGAAGAACCGTCGCCTCTCTTGAAAATCGATACGACTACCGATTCCAGCCGAAGCTTTGGAACTGGTCCCCTCTCCTATTTCAAACCGAGGAGTTCTGCCAACTGCCGTGACAATGGGAAGCCATTGTCTTCTAAACTAGTCGGCGACAACCCATCCGGTCCGGCAGACTAACGCAGAACCTCCGCTTTTGATGGAGGGCTAGTATCCACATCCAAACTTCCAACCATCGTGCCACTCATAACATCTGCTGTAGATAAAGATCAATTAATTTTTTTTCTTGTAATGCTCCGCCCAACGAGCGTGAGGCTTCTGAGTCCAAACTAGTGAGTCGCTCGCCTCTTTTACCAGTTCACTAACACTTGGCAGTCGTGGACCGGTATTTGTAATGAGATGGAAACAGCTGCGGCCGCTGCCGACTGTCACACCCCTTCCCATTCCACTGCACCAAGCAACCCGCTACTGTTCATAATCATTCCTCTAGCTCTGAATCAGTTGGTGTTTAAGGCATCTCTGTGCCTCATCATATATGAAACAAGGTGGAATCGATTTGCGCGCATCTAATATCATCGGCATCATCATGCATCGTTAAACAGTAGGGCAAGCCCCACCGACTGCTTCCCTTCTCACCATCATGCATGTTGAATTAGAAAGTATGAATATACAAGATGAAAAGGGAATGGACCTACACGGGTGGGAAAAGGAAAGAATGCTCTAGGAGCCAACACACGGAACACACAGTCTAATTGTACAAAAGCACATCGATCAGTTATTCTGATTCGATAGAAAGTGACAACACAATCGCCACTGTTCGCGGTTCGCTGCCATATCTTTTAGTGTCTCCAGCCAACTGGTAAACGGATCTTTTGGACCCTAACCACGAAGACGTGAAGCAGCTATTTTTCCCAAGTTCGTATACATTTTCTCATTCCTCGCTGCCACGTCATTTGTTGACATCCACGTGGTTTTTTCCACTCCTGAGGAGGAACGGAGAATAGGACACGGTATTGTAGACGTGTGTTTGCCATACGTAACACATGCCCCAAACAACTAAGTCTACTAAACTGGATACGCTGTGACAAAACGTTCTCCGAATTAATACCCAATGCTCGCTTTCTGACCTCATCGTTGCTCAATCGACTATTACACCCAATCTTAACGATACTACGTAAACATCGGTGGTCGAAAACCTCAAAACGAAGAATATCTTCAGCACGCAGACTCCAGGTCTCGCAACCATACAACAAAACTGAACGCACTGCGGCACAGTACACACGACCTTTCAACTTCAGTAAAATATCAGGTCGCCGCCACAAGTGCTTCAGTCCAGTGACGCCGCTCGAGCCTTGGATATCCGCGTACTCACCTCTACTACCGCACTCCCATCCGTCGTCACGCTGCTGCCGAGGTAGGTGATGTGGCCGACAACTGACAGCACTTCCCCATCGAGCATTAAGCTCGGAATCCTTGACGTCCAGTCTTGTAACATCATTTTACACTTTGAAGGTGCAAAGCACATGCCGAATGTATCTACAGCTCTTGAGAGTCTACCTAGTGAACGTTGATCATGTTCCGTGCATTCAAACAAGCAGACGAGGTCGTCCGCGTAATCTAGGTCACACTATCTATCTATCTATCTATCTATCTATCTATCTCCTAGTTCGACGCCTACATCCTGAAAATTTTGCAACGCACTCTCCATTAAATCGTCCATGACGAAGTTGAACAGGAATGGACATGGGACACCCCTGTCGAACACCGCTGGTCGTTTCGAACCGACCGGATAGTTCACCGTAAACTCTAACGAGGCCAGAAGTATGAGAATACAATGATCTCAGTAGGTTCACGAACTCCTGGGGCATACCTTTTCGATGAAGAGTACTGAAAAACGCTGTTCGATCAACTGAATCGAAGGCGCCTTTCAAGTCTAAGAAAACCATTATTGTCGGTCGGCGGTGCGTGTGACGCGTTTCAAGTAGTCGGCGAAGAATAAAAATCTGGTCGATGCATCCTCGACCTGGGCGGAATCCAGCCTGCTGTTCGCGGGCGGGCGTAAGACGGTGCAGCATAATCGAGACTAATACTTTGGTGACTATCGAAATTAAGCTAATCCCACGATGATTACTACAGTCACTGCGTATTCCTTTCTTGAAGATGGAAACAATCAACGGCTCGCTCCATATTAACGGAATACGCTCCTCGTTCCAAATGTCACGGAGCAAGACGGTAAGTGGTTTTATCAAAGCATCTACACCCAGTTTGAAAAGAACTGTAGGAAGTTCGTCGGGACATGCCGTTCCCTCGCTTTAGTAATCGAATGCATGACTCTACTTCTACTTCCGATGGGGGCTCAAGTGATACCATCCAAGGAGTCACAGTTGTTGACACACGAGTAACTACACTAGCGTGCGGCCAGCTAAACTGTTCCTGGAAGTATTCGGTCAAACCGCTGCTGTTTGCTATGAATGGGTTCTCCATTTCTATCGCAAATCATCTCACTGACCTGGATGCGCCGCCCACCGGTGTCACGAATAAGTCTAAACAGTCTTTGACCGTTATCTGCACTGGAGTCACCAACTAGCACTACAATGTCGGAACCTTTACTGCTGCGAACGAGAGTGGCGAGGGCATCATAGAACTCATCCTTCTGCAAGTCTGAGCTGCAGTCTGTTGGGGCGTGTGCCGAGATCACAAACAAATTGCGCTTAACACAATTATCCTCTCGAACGCCAATTGACCCCTGGAGTCTCACAGCACATAAACGACTGTTAACAGGGATCCAGTCTAAAAGAACAGCCTCAGCCTTGTCAGTCAAGACTATCCCTACACCACGTTGACCCGCAGCTCGAACTACTTCGTCTCCTGAAGTGCGCAGAAAATACCTCGATGAGATACCAGGAGCAGTTAGTTGAATTGCACTGCTCCAATCCTGGGTGTGTTCCACTTACGCAGCAGACAGCAATCTTCAGAGAATCTAATGTGAGCGTTAGGCATGCCTGCTGACCCGCCTGCATGAGTGTACGCACGTTAAAGGAGCCGAGATTCAGAGGCTGACAAGACTTGAGAAGATGTGAGTTACAAGACAGAGGATTGTTCTCGACACTATTTGACAATGAACCGTTGCGAGTATCGACCGTATTATCAGTGGGAGCATTATGGGTGGACAGATGGAGCAAAGAGAGGTGGTCGGGGACAGAAGACAAAGGTTGAATGAAAGAGAGGGAACTCTGAGCAGTAGCCCACTTATCACTACCCACCCCGCTCGATGCAATGGGCAGTGCGGTCCCGATTATCCTGCGCGACGACCGATGCAGTATGGAATTCTTCCTATTCGTTATCGGTTCGATCGACTGGAACGTCAAATCTGCCTACAACATGCCTCTCCATCTTGTCTAGGGTCTCAGTAGAAGCACTGCAATCAGTGACAAACATGTGCGTAGAGCGCACGCTGTAGAAGGCTTGAGATAAATCATGTTAGAATTTGTATATAGTCTCAGGACAGCTAGTCAGTTGCGGCATACACACGAAAAACAATTATCGACGCTTCAGTCTATTAAACCGATTGCTGACTGAGATCCATTCGAACACTGCACGCTTAGCTTTCATCCTAAGAGCGACATCAACGCCAAACTAACCATGAGCACTGTAGACGGAATCGCCCGGCAAGCGAAGAGTGAAACGAGAACTAAAGCTTTACTTGAAGAACGACAAGTTAACACTGAATATGGATTTTATCTGTGTTTTGGAGACAACACATTTTATTATTATCATCGTACAGCGTTAAACAGAAGGATAAGCCCCAATGACCACTGCCCTTTTCATCATGTTGCACGTGGAGACAGGAAGAATGAATATGCAAGTCGTCTGTTGCCCTCCACGTGGCCTCTTCCACTCCTGAGGAGGAACGGAAAACAGGGCACGGTACGGTAGCCGTGTTTGCCATTCGTAACACGTGCCCTAACCAAAAAAGTCTATTAAGCTGGATACGTTGGATCGATACCACACCTGATCTAGTGGGACATTATGTGGTTCTTTGCTACTCCAAGTCTCAGGGTCTGGTTGCCGGTTATCCTCAACAGTGCAGCAAGCCTCCGTGGCTATGGGGTGATTGCCCCTTCCCCGTACTCATGCGCAAGCAAGTAATAAAAACAGTAGTACCCAATACTCGATTTCTGACCTCGACATTGCTTACTCTGTCATTCCATTCAATCGTAGCGATACTACGCAAATATCGATGGTCGAAGACCTCGAGACGACGAAGATCCTCTACACACAGACCTCGAGTCTCGTAACCACACAACAAAAGTGAACGCACCACGGCACAGTGTACACGACCTTTCAACTTCAGTGAAATGTCAGGACAGCCCCATGAGTGCTTCAGTCCACAGTCACTGCGTGTTCCCTTCTAGAAGATACGTACAGTCAATGATCACCCCACAATAACTGAATACGCTCCGCGTTCCAAATGTCACGGATCAAGATGGTAAGTGATTTTATCAACGCATCACCATCTAGCTTTTAAAAAAATAACTGGGGAAGTCCATCAGAACCCGCCACTTTCTTTCGCTCGAAAAACCGAATGCATGATTCAACTTCCACTTCCCCAAGGAATCGTGGTTGTTGACACAGGAGTAACTACATCAGCGCGAGGCCAGCTAAACTACTCCTTGAAGTATTCAGCCTAATCATCGAGCCTTTGCTCTTTGCCATGAACAGGCTTTTCATTTCTATCGCACATCGCTTCATTGGCTGGAGTTTGCCGTTTACCGGTGTCGTGAATAGGTTTTAGACCGTTTTTGACTGCTGCCTGAGGCAGCTGCTTCTTCCATTTCTTCGACTATGTTGACCCGCCAATTTTCGCGATCCTTCTCAAGGCTTTTTTCTGCCTTGCTTCTCCGTATCCTATTCATCTCCTTACAGTTCGACAGCTGACTGACCGACTCTTGAGAAATCCAGTGTCCTTGTGTTAGGAAGTTAAGAACGAAGAAAACCTTTTTCCCAAACAAGCTATTAATCAGCTCGAGCGTGCCAGGCCGGATTGGATTATCAATAATCAATAATTTATCGGATCACTCAAGACGTAACCCCTTTTGCTGGTCGAGCAGCCATTTACAGCCCCATGCAAAGCGGGTCGACGGATCAGTAATCAATCCGAAAAAACTTTTTATCAACTTATTCGGCCCAACGGGGCTTGCACCCAACTGGACGCCCGAGTTCGGTTTTCGCTTTAAATACCGTGTTGAATCTGTTTAGGAGTCTAAGCAAATTAATTGTGAATTGCCCTTGGTTACTTCTGACCTGCCCAAAACGCCTGTAGACCACGTGTTTCGGTGCATAGGTGATCCTCTTGACTGTTGCTTATTTGACATTTTGGGCACCGTACCTTCGGTCTTACGGTGTTGTTTATTTTCCTAGAATCAGGACCTTTGTGACTAGTTCGTGTTTATTTTTCTCACTGGTTGAAGTTCGATTCCATTGACATTCGCACTATTGGTGCACCACAAACTGCCTTTGACCTGACCTGTCTGATCTGTCACACACACACACACACACACACACACACACACACACACACACACACAACTTACTAGACGATTCACAGACCCTGTTTTCCGTCCGGCTCGTTTGTGCGCATCTGACTTCTCTCAGTTGATTGGTTCCCGTTTTAAGCGACGTGTCATCGTACTCTCTGCCTTATTCATGCGTATCACGTGTTAACCTTAAACACATTTTGTCTGACTGCCGGTGACCCGGTTCATCGATATTCTGGGCTGTCATGTACGCTCCTTGACACAGCCGCGGCTGTCTTTGGTTGACGCACCGTAATTGACGATGCCTTTTGTCGTTGTAGGCAAACCCTTTAAACATAGCTGTGTGCTGTCTCAATCCCCTCTGGCGTACCTTATTTCTGAAGGTGCACTGAACGACTACCATATCCGATACCTCACGATTTGAGAATCGTATACCTCGACAGTCTCGGTGTTCATCACGTTTGATCCAGGGCTTTACGCGTATCTCAATCGTTCGGTTGCTCACAGAATTCTCTAATTCCGTGAGCAGAATTAACATGCCGCATAGTAATTTCCGCAAAGAAAGCAGTCATTTTGGCGAGCTGAGTTGTTGTCTCCTGACTTACTATAGCGGGCTGGAGCGATCGGAGTTGCAAGCTGAGATCGAGTGCGCAGGTTCCCCGACGAGTTTTGTGTAGCAATGGCGTCCATTGATCCAGACTTGAAGATGCTGCAATCTAAAATTAAATTGATGGGGACTTTGACTGCCTAACTTGCGAACATGAGCCAAACTCCAGCCACAACACATCGTGATCCGGACATGGTACTGAGGAGTATGACGGAGTTTATCGATGACCCCCAGTCTGGCGTCACCTTTGATTCCTGGTTCAAGCGCTATTAAGACATCTTCGCTGTGGAACACGCCAACATGGATGACGAAACAAAAGTCCGACTCTTGCTGCGGAAGTTGGAACCTGCAGAACACGCCCGCTACACTAATTACATTCTGCCTGCAGTCCCCATGGCCATTCATTTGATGACATCATTCGCATGCTCATAAACATTTTCGCGCGGACTTCATCATTATTCTACGCACATTATCGATGCCTCAAATATGTGGAGCGAGACGCCGATGACCTCGTGACGTATGCCAGCATCATGAACCGTGAGTGCAGCCGTTGTAAATTCGGATCATTGACTGAAGATCAGTTCCGATGTCTGACATTCCTTTGCGGGTTACAATCACCCACTCAATCAGACCTACGCACCAGATTGCAGACAAAAATTGATCAAAAGCCTAACACAACTCCATAACAACTGGTAGACGAATGTGAACGTTTTTTTTCAGTCTGGAACATGATGTGGCTTTCATTTAACAGTCCGGTCGTCCATCTGAAGCAGTCGGCAAACTTACGACGCATAAAGAAGTTCCAGTCGAAAGAAATCCGACCAACTTCCACAAACCGAGCTCGTAAAAGCCGCCTTCGCCGTACCGTCATTGTAGTCCGTGGCATTTTTATTATTTCTGCCAATTTAAACGCCACCGTTGTACGCGTTGTCATGTCTTCGGTCATAAGGATAGATATTGCTCACCAAAACGCCCGACCTGGAACAGGCCGGTACCCATGTTTAAACCCAAAATCAATAACGATCACCCATCTGTCCACTCGTACGGACTGGCTGCAACCTTCCAAATAAACATTGCTGAACGACGAAAACTTGCGGACATCTACACCAACCCCCATCCAGTCCGTTTACAGTTAGACACAGCGTCAGACATTTCCATTATCTCAAAAAATATTTGGAACGCTATTGGACGTCCAGACATCCAACCAACCTCATTGACTGCAACAAGTGCTCGTGGTGGTACACTCAAACTCTCCGGTCAACTTCACTGTTCCGTTACCCTAATGGGGAAATCAATCAACACGCATGACATCACTCCACCTGACATGAACCTTCCCGGATCTGATTGGCCTGATCAACTGAACCTCGTCAATGTGCCTATCAGTGAATTCTGTCACCGCGTGCAAACAGTCCGAAAAGTCATCATTTGCGAGCCGGCTCATCAAACGCTTTCCTTGTTTTCGAGGAGAAACCCGGCTGCTGCACCCGAACTCAAGCCACACTACAACTGAAAAAGACAGTCCACCGGTATTCAGACCGAAGCGCCCCGTACCGTATGCTGCTCTACCGCTTGTCGGTCAAGAGCTTAAACGGCTTGAAGATCTGGGGATCCTAACTACCGTGTCATTCTCTGAATGGGCTGCGTTCTTTGTGATTGTAAAAAAACACAACTTACTACTTTTATGCGGCTAGCTCCTGCGAGAGGATGAGCCGGCTTCATGTATGTCCCGAATGACACCAGCCTATGAACGGCGATCGGATGCGGGACCTGAGAACAGAGAAATCCAATTCTGCTTTCAGTTGCGAGCGAGGTAGACAGCCTGGAGTTCTAATCCTTCAAAGTCCCACTTGATGGTACTGACCCATGTTTTCAGCTGTCCTCCGAGACGACAGCGCCATCCTGGACATGGAACAGGAGCGAGGCACTGTCTTGAGATCTCTGGGTCCGGACGTCGTAGGACATGTCCAAACCATTGCAATCGTCGGCGTTGGAGGAACACTGACAGCCCTTCGATGTCAAAGCACCGTTGTTTCATTGTCTCGTTTGAAAGCTTTTCGTGCCACACCACCTTCAGTATCCGTCGCAGACACCAATGGACAAACACTTCCAACTTTCTGAAGTCCTCCACGTGTAGAGGCCACATCTCGCAGCCGTAGGTCAGTATTGGGCGGCAGTAACCCGAAAGAAGCGGATTTTGGTCCGGAGGCTGATTTCGCTTCGCGCCTAAAGTACATTGCGAACCTGAAGAAACGCAGACCTGGCCTTGTCAATGCGCAACTTGATTTCATCTTTCACGTGGCCATTTGGGAGAATCGTAGAGCCCATATATTTGAAAGCCGGGACGTGTTCAATTTGTTCGCCGTTCAAGTACATCGGAAGAGTGGACTGTCCAGTGCATGTCGAAAGGATCTTGGTCTTCCACGTATTCACTTCTAGTCCCATGGATTTCGCGAAAGATTCTACGCGACTTAGAACCAGCTGAAGGGCAGCTGGGCTAACTCCAAGGATGACGGTGTCGTCTGCGAATTCTAGATCGGCGAGGAAAACATCGGTGCCCAGCTGAATATCAGGGTAATCAGTGATCACCTGACGCATTATCCAGTCGATGGCGTAGTTGAACAGCACTGGCGACAGGGGACAGCCTTGTTTACCACCGGAATTGAGGAACTCGCTGGACTCCTCTACGTAGATGCGTATTCTCGCACGTGCATCTACATGATACGACCTCATGAGACTGAGAAGCTTCTGGGGCATTCCATCCGCCTGTAATGTAGTCCATAACGACTCTCTGTCAACTGAGTCAAAGGCAGCCCGAAAATCAATAAAACAAGCCGCCGTCGGTTGCCGAAATTTGTATTCATGTTCCAATACTCGGCGAAGAGTGGATATTTGGTCCACGCACCCTCTGCCACGGCAGAAGTCTCCTTGATTGGGGCGTGTGCAGGCGTTCCGCACCGCCCAGAAGCGGTTCAACAAAAGCATGGAGAATATTTCGGCGGCAACGTCGATGAAACTGATGCCACGGTAGTTTCCGCACACGGTCCTGTCGCTTTTCTTTGGAATAGGAAGTAGAACTGAGGTCCCCCAGTCCGCTGGGAATTGTTCTTTTTCTCAGATTGAGCAAAACAGGGTGTGCAGTGGCTCGAATAGTGTCGAAAGACATGATTTGTATGTCTCCAGTGCGATTCCATTTTATCCAGGGGATTTCCGGTTCTTCAGCTTATGTATTACAACCGTGGTTTCGTCTCGGCTTGGTGGGTTGTTATTAACGTCATAGCTCTCGCACTGGATTGTTAGGATTCGGTTCACAGAGCTTGCCGCGGGACGTTTCAGTAGACAATCGAAGTGTTTGGTCCATCTCTGCATCTTTTTGGCCTGTTCAGAAATAAGCAGCCCGGCTGCATCGCGGAGGGGCTCTGTCGACTGTCGCTTACCGAATGCAGTGTGGATTAGACGGAACAGCTTCGAGAAGTCCTCACAGTTAGTTGCAGTCTCCATGGTTTCCGTGATTTCGGTCCAGTAGTTGTTGCGGTCACTTCTGGCCGAACGGGTGGCGTTTTGTTGGATATCATGGAAGTCTGGGTGACCATTTAGGCGGGCATTTCTGGCCCTTTCGGTTAACTGGAGACTCACCTCTGATATCCAGTCTTTCTGTCGTCATCGCGTAAATCCCAGTTTGTGTGAAGCGGATTGTTGGATCGATGCCTTGATCAAAGTCCACTGATTTTACACAGGTACTTCCTCTCCACCTATGAACGTAGTGGCTAGATGGGAGGCAATAGCGTCTGAGATCGCTTGACACTTTCTCGGTGATCCTAAGGCCACTGTGTTAATCCGCCTCGGGGCACAGTTTTTGCGGCGATTCGCAAGGTGAATCTTGAAACGTGCACGGACGAGGGTGTGGTCGGTACCATTCTTGTTGCCCGTCTCCGCGCCTCGGTAGGACCGACAATCTTCAATCGAAGATGACCAGCGTGATCGTATGAGAATGTAGTCGATCTGATGCGCTGTGGCCGTCGTTGGAGTACCACGTTAGCAAGTGCTTCTTGGGATGTTGGAAGCGGGTACTGGTGATGGTTAGGTTGTTAAGGTCTACAAAGTTGACGAGGCGTTCACCATTGCTGCACTGCTATCCGAAGCCCAACGGTATTAACAAACTCTATGCCGATTTTTCCACAAGTCTCAATGCGGCGTTAGAACCTGGTTGCTATCCATTACCGCTACCAGAAGACATATTCACAACTCTCGAAGGTGGTACTTGCTTCGAGAAATCGACCTAGCCGAAGCATATTTCCAGATAGAATTGGTACCAGAATCCCGACATTTGCTGACGATCAACACCCATTGGGGGTTATACCAATTTACACGCCTACTGTCCGGAATAAAAACCGCCCCTACGATTTCCCAACGAGTGATGAACACAATTATCGCTGGTCTACTCAGAACCGCAACCTGCCTCAACGATATCATTGTGACCGGAAAGTCAACAGAGGAACTACAATGACAGAGCTCTTGCTCCTGCGAACGAGAGTGGCGAGTTCATCACAGAACTCATCCTTCTGCGTGTCAGATCTGCAGTCTGTTGGGGCGTGTGCCGAGATCACAAACAAATTGCGCTTAACACAATTATCCTCTCGAACGCCAATTGACCCCTGGAGTCTCACAGCACATAAACGACTGTTAACAGGGATCCAGTCTAAAAGAACAGCCTCAGCCTTGTCAGTCAAGACTATCCCTACACCACGTTGACCCGCAGCTCGAACTACTTCGTCTCCTGAAGTGCGCAGAAAATACCTCGATGAGATACCAGGAGCAGTTAGTTGAATTGCACTGCTCCAATCCTGGGTGTGTTCCACTTACGCAGCAGACAGCAATCTTCAGAGAATCTAATGTGAGCGTTAGGCATGCCTGCTGACCCGCCTGCATGAGTGTACGCACGTTAAAGGAGCCGAGATTCAGAGGCTGACAAGACTTGAGAAGATGTGAGTTACAAGACAGAGGATTGTTCTCGACACTATTTGACAATGAACCGTTGCGAGTATCGACCGTATTATCAGTGGGAGCATTATGGGTGGACAGATGGAGCAAAGAGAGGTGGTCGGGGACAGAAGACAAAGGTTGAATGAAAGAGAGGGAACTCTGAGCAGTAGCCCACTTATCACTACCCACCCCGCTCGATGCAATGGGCAGTGCGGTCCCGATTATCCTGCGCGACGACCGATGCAGTATGGAATTCTTTGTAGTCGTGCAGTTCATGGGAGATGGTGGACGAGTACTGCAAGTGTCCAGCCGAAAAACAGGAGAACGGTCAAGGTTCTCAACCAAAGCTTTTAGTTTCAACAGGAACCTGCCCGCAAGGCAGTGGAGTGACTGAGTGGAAGCCCCTTTGCTTGGATCAATTATTCTTCCACTGATTTTGCCGATTGAGTTGCTAGCTCAAATGGGCCCCCAACCTGGAGTACCAGGAGACTAGACTTCGTCTGGCCTCTATCCATTGATCTTTTTTTTGGGAAGTTAAAAACACAACCAAGCAAGCCATTAATCCAACTCGAGCGTGCCAGGCCGGAGTGAGTATCGGGTTACTCAAGACGGAACCCCTCTTGGCGATCCAGCAGTCATCTACAGTCCGACGTAAATCGGATCAACGGATTATTAATTGCTCCGGCAAATGTTTCCATCAAACTAATAGGTCTGACAAAGCTTAAACCTGACTGGACGCCCGAGTTCGGGAACGTTCGACTTTCGCCCTAAATATCACAGTATTTTCTATAAAAAGAAACACGTTTTGGCGAGCGGCGTTGTTGTCTTCTGGTTTTCCATAGCGGGCTAGAGCGACTAAAGTCGCAAGCACTAATTTCGGATTGCTCTTACATTAAGTAAGATGGATGAATCCAAGAACGCCAGTCGTTTGCCAATACTAAGATTTGCACAATAACGATCGATAAACATTGTGAAGCATATCATCATTTTCCCTACAAATAGTTGCCGTCACAAAGCATAAGTTTTGTGGAGCTACTGTACAATTCATGGACAGGAAATTACTTTGGATATGAAAATGCAGACTAGCTGCCACAATCAGTGAACTTGGGCAGCGGTATGTCACCACAAAATGCTGAATTAAACGATCTGGGTGATTCGTACCACTGAATTTAGATTGACAATGTTCGCAAGTTTTCAAAAATGACCTGTTTTCTTCATCGTACCTTGGAAAGTACCAGTTGGAACGTACTGCGGAGACGAAGCATGGTAGTTCATCGTCGTAATCGAATTTATACGTATAAACATACTTTTTAGAAATATAATGTTTTAAGAAGTCGAGCTTTTGTATTGCACTGTGGGAATAATTCCACCAAACGATGAATGCGGAATTACGGTTAGGATCACTTTTACACCGGCGGTGGATTTCTATCGTCATAAAATAATAGTATATTAATTAGGAGGGATACACATTTAATTGCGCTGAGTCGAAATTAGTACTTGAGAAATTACTGAGTAAGGGGGTCTGTTTTATTCAGTTTCAGCAAACGTCACCTGGATGTCCCGTGTCCTTCTTTTGTTTCAAAGAGGACACTCAGGTGACATTTAGGTTACCGTCGTGCTGCCTGAGTTAGTACCTCGGCTATCCTTGAAGGGTAGACCACCCCATCGCGCCTCATTGGATGGAAGTCACTCGCAAAGTTGGGCACTCTTCAACCCACTTGATGTGAGGAATGCGTACTAAATTTAGGTTTTTAAAAGCAATAAGGCGAAGTACGAACACGTTTCTGTCTTTGTAAATTCCGTAAAAAAAGTCCCCTGTATAATTCAAGGACTACTTACTCCCAGCTGAGGGCCTGAAAAGGGAAATCTCAGTTGGCTCAGACAATAAGTCCTGCACTAGGTATTACGAAGGTCCAAGCAAAACGAGTGTCCCCCTGAGTGTCGCTTTAGTCCCCCGACCATACCACTGATTGATCCTCAATGAAACGTGAAAAGTACACCCAGGAGACGGTCAATAGCCCAGATTGGCCCCAGCTTGGAGATGCGCAATCAGCCAGCATTTCTGCGCCTTCTCCAAGTTGTTGGTTATAAACTTGATTGTTGAAGTGGATACTCAAGCAGAATGCCCAGATGGGCAAACACCGGGTATACGATGGGCAATTCCATTGAAAACGATGGGCACCGTTAAAGGGGCCCCGATGGGCTCAGCCCATGGCGTAATTTTTTTCTGCAAATGGCTGTCTGTGCTCTACTTATTACATCCTCGATACTCGTTTGGTAGTTTCCACTTTATTCTAGATTAATGCTAGTATAACTGTGACATTGTATACAATGTCCTTATAAGGATTTCATGAAGTCCATGTAGGTTTTTCCAAATAACAAAACAAAATATGTCGTCCAGCGCTAACTTATTAAAGCCCCTCGTTCGTCAGACGTTAACCCATTTCATCCAGCGTTTGCCCATTTTGTCCAGTGTAGCGCTAGGCAATGTGCTACCTGGATATTGCGCCAGTACATTCATTCGAAATTTCGTTATCAATACGCAGAAATGTACCTTCGGTATGCGGCAAGGATATCAGTTATGATGTTAACAGATATAATTACCGCATTACTGTGTTAATATACTGTTATGTAATAAGTATACGTCACTGCGAAACTCACTCAAAATGAAGCTGGCAATCAATACACGAAACTGACGAGCAACCGCGACAACGCAAAAAGTGAGACTCCACTGCGTTTTTCCGCAGAGATTCATTACAGTGTCCGCAAACGAAAACCACCATGGCTCAGTGTTCGAAAACAACGCACCGGCAGGACGACCGAAAGCTGCACAAATGTCAAGGACGCGTCCAGTTCAGTTCAGTTCAGTTCAGTTCAGTTCAGTCTGCACAGGACAGGTCACGGCCACGGCCAATCGAGCTCCCAGAATTCCTTCGATGGTATGCACACCAGTTATGCACCCACCACTGCCGAGTGTATTTCGTCGAATCCCCGCTAAATATGAGAGGGAAACGAAAAACCTCATCGCACATCAACTGCGAGAGACATTATGCATCGTGAGCGTTCACGGAGACAGTACGCGATGAGGGAAAAAGTCTGCTAAAACATACTCCAGAAGGACCACAGTGCTATCCGTCATCCATCTAGTTGATATTCTCAAGGCTCATTGCAAAGAAATATCTTGTACCACTGGCGATCCAGAGCAGCTCTGACGGATTGCACGGTCTGCGGATCTACCATTTCACCAGGCAGACCGTTCCAACTGTTCACAACCCTATTGCTGAAGAAGTGCGATCTAGCCATCAACCTAGATCGGGCTTTTATCAGCTTCATTTCGTGTCCCCTTGTTCTGGAGTCTACGGCCACTTGGAATAGGCTATCTGATCTAAGGCCAGAAAAGCCCTTCATTACCTTGAACGTATCTATGAGATCCCCTCGACGTCTCCTCCTTTCCAACGAGGAAAGATTCAGGTCACAGAGTCTCTGCTCGTAAGTCTTACCCCTGTGCCCTTTAACCATTCGCGTGGCGAGACGTTGGACTTTCTCGAGGCAGGCGGCGTCCTTTTTGTAGAAGGGTGACCAAGCCTGCACGCTACCTTCTAAGTGAGGTCGTACTATAGCCATGTAAATAGGTGCGAATACCTCCAGCTTCCGGCAAGACAAAGCTGATCGCAGTCTAAAGAGCTCCCCACGAGCCTTATGCGCAGCAGAGGATGCTAGTTAGGCTTACCGGCCTGTAGTTCTGCACATCCGACTTAGGCCCACTCTTATGTATTGCCACGACTGCCGCGACTTTCCAGTCCTGAGGCAGCTTTCCCTGGTCCAACGTGGATCTATACAATCTGCATACCGATGGAGCTATGATATCCGCCAACGGCTTGGTGATAGCTGGATGAGTGCCATCTGGGCCCGCTGACTTGTGGCTGTTTAACTCCTGTAGGTACTTACGCAAGCATTCCTCTGAGAGATCTAGCTCGTTTAACTGAGGAGGATGCATCAGAGCCAGATCTACTCGTACCCCACTATCCATTCTATGTACACCACCAAGGTATTCCCCCAGGGCGTCTGCTTTGCCCTGGTCATCAGTGACAATACCATGGTCTCTAGTGGAAAGCGGACCTACGGCATTTCTTGTTGAGCCTTTAGACTGTACATAGCTGTAGAACTTCTTCGGCTGTTGTCTTGCAGACTAAACCAATTTGAGCTCAAATTCTCGCTTGAAAGTTCTCAGAAGGCTCACAGTCTCGTTTCTCAGCTTCGTATAGCGGTTCCAGGCTAGCTGACTGTCGGAAGCTTTGTACTGGTTCCAAGAGCGGTTTCTACGTCTGATGGCCTTGGCTATTGCAGCCTTCTACCACATGGGTTTGCCCTCCCCACTCCTTCGTTTTAAGGGTGCGAACTCTTCCTGTAGAGCAGTCAGGGATCCCTTTATGGCCTGCCAGCTCTCCTCCAGAGTAGCCTCCTCTGGCGCGTGCCAGGTCAAACCCATCGCCCTATTACGAAGCCTATCTATGTCCATACTACCGAAAAGTCTGACTAGCCTTGAAGGCACCTCGGCTTGCCGCATGCATAGGACGATCTTGACACACACGTGGTCACTCGTGCCCAGAGGTGCACAATAATGCAGTCCAGCCACATCGTTGGGGAAGTTGGTTATAGCTAGACCCAGCAAGGATGGAAGGTATCCAGTCCTATATCTGGTATTCTCCCTAATATGCGGATGCAGCGCATTATCCTGCAGCCATTCTAAGTAGGTTTGCTCCTCCGATCCCGGCAAGCAGACCTCAACCACCCAGTCGATGTGCGGAAGATTGAAGTCACCCACTGTGAGGGTCTCTTGTGCGCCCTTAACTAGTTCAGTCAAAGTCCGCAGCAAACAAACGTCCTCTTCGTGGTTTGTGCTTGGTGCCCTGTAGACACAGACGACGTTAACCCTTCTGCCTGGAAGGATGATCGTAACGGAGCATAACTGGACACTTCGAGTGCACATCTTGGTCTGAGACCCAAAGTGGTTTGTACCTGACCTAATGAGGATGGACACTCCTCCACCAAGGCGATCCTGTTCTCGACCCTGCCTGTAGACTGCAAAACCATTACTTACTAGGCCTGGCACATGGTCTTCTTCAGAAAGCCACGTTTCCGTGACGGCAACTATTGACGCTTTCTGTTCGTCAGTGATTTTGGCGAGTTCCGCCCATTTGTTTCTTATACTACACGCGTTAGTATATAACACCACTGCGTTTGCTCCGTCGCTTAGGTGTCTCTTATTATTCACTCCTGTCTGTTTATCAGGCGCAACGCCCGAGATGATGGCAAGTGTTTTGCTTCGGCTGTCCCCACTGGTATGCATGAAGCCGGCTGACGGTCCAGAATTTCCGACGACTCTCAATCCATCCCTATAGGAGTGGCCACAACATCCAGACTTGCAGGGGTAGCACTGTCATTTATTTTCGGACAGTGCAGCCAATTCTGGTCTTCCAGCGCGTCTTCAATTACAACTATTTGCGACCCCGCACGTGGCTTCTTTACTATTGCCGGGGTCGGGGCCTGAGAGCCGAGTACGGCATTCCGCTGAACTTTTTGGTTTCTCACCAGCTCTCTGGCTGGTCGAGCAAGGTAACCTCCCAGGGCTAGACCATCGGGCCTTACCCTATGCTCGTCCGGCACAATCTGGTATCTACCTTTGGTAATGTGAGCCACTATTGCTGCCCTCGCCAGTAGTCTATCCCGGGTAGCCTCATCAGCGAACTCCACCAGTATTGGTCTCGCACGATGTTCGCATTTGTTCCCCAGTGGTGACTTCCATGTCCCCACTCTGTGCACCCTTCTTAGAGTAGGAGGGTACGGAACACCTGCGATTAGCATTATGTCGCAGACTCCCCTCCTGTCTACGTCCCTCCTGGCTTTCGATTCCCTTATGAAGGGTTCTTCCTGGTTTAGGATCAGGGGCCTGTGGCTTGAGACCCTGCCCATCGACGAGATCTGCCTCTGCAGATCCTTCACCTTGTTTTCTAATACCAGAAGAGCAGGGTCATCCACCCTAGCCAACCCATCTTTCGCTCTATTACAGTCTCCCTTCTTTTTGACCTGCCTTGCCCTTCTCGGCTTCTGCTCCGTCCACTGGCCCTCGTCGGTCTGCTTCAAATGAGTGGAGGCAACGACCGCCTGGCAAGCCCTCGGAGCTGGTCCATTCGCTCGGATGATTGTCCTCTCGGGTGTTGATACTACTTCCGCAAACGACCTGCTTGCGGTGGTTTGGGGCTTACAACCGAGGTACTACTTGGTGGACGTTGGTCCTGCCCTTGGGCCTGCAGTTTAAAGGCCAAACTGGCCGCCTCCTTGCAGGAGGCACAGACCCATTCAGCCCATGGGTTCTGTTTATAAAGGACATAGATGTCCTTTGCTATCCCTGAACACCTTGGGTGAGCCCATCTCTTGCATATCTCGCACTCTATACCATTTACCACACGTGTTCCGCACTTGGGTGCTAGACACGGGTCGGAAACGCGTGTCATACCGAAAACCCCAAAAACGAGGGCGAATACAACTCAAGTGCTCTTTACCCAAACACAAAATACGCACTCTGACAATAGCAGGTAAATCCCGCTAACACAAAAAACAAAAACAAAAAGAAAGATTAGAAGAGAGGAAAGATCGTCTCAAAAAACACCGAACACTACTCGGCAATACTAAGGGGAGAATAAAAATATTTTCCGGATAAAGCGCACCTTAAATGCAATTACGATATGCTCAGTATTGTGAAATAAACTGGGTTAATTCACAAAACTATTCAAAAACTCAATTCAAAGACGAGAGCACTACGAATTCAAACCGCGCGGCACTTACACACAGTTCATTTTGCACAGGACAGGTCACGGCCACGGCCAATCGAGCTCCCAGAATTCCTTCGATGGTATGCACACCAGTTATGCACCCACCACTGCCGAGTGTATTTCGTCGAATGCCCGCTAAATATGAGAGGGAAAAGAAAAACCTCATCGCACATCAACTGCGAGAGACATTATGCATCGTGAGCGTTCACTGAGACAGTATGCAATGAGCGAAAAGGTCTATTTAACCATACTCCAGAAGGACAACAGTGCTATCCGTCATCCATCTAGTTGATATTCTGAAGGCTCACTACAAGGAAAGATCTCGTACCACTTGCGATCTAGGGCACCTTTGAAGGATTGGACTGTCTGCAGATCTACCATTTCACCAGGCAGACCGTTCCAACTGTTCACAACCCTATTGCTGAAGAAGTGCGATCTAGCCATCAACCTAGATCGGGCTTTTATCAGCTTCATTTCGTGTCCCCTTGTTCTGGAATCTAAAGCAACTTGTAACAGACTATCTGGTCTAAGGCCAGAAAAGCCCTTCATTACCTTGAACGTTTCTATGAGATCTCTTCGACTTCTCCTTCATTCCAACGAGGAAAGATTCAGGTCACAGAGTCTCGGCTCATAAGCCTTACCCATCTGCCCTTTAACCATTCGCGCGGCGAGACGTTGGACGTTCTCTAGGCAGGCTGTAACAGCCGGTCGTGGAAAATCCCCCTTTTTCCCTCCCGATTCAGTGTTTTTCCTAACATCACTCATTTACCCACACTATTGACTTGCCTTTACGAACTGGTTGTTTTTATGGGCCGATTGTTGTTTGTTCGCGCCCAGAGCGCTAGTTTGGCTCATCCTTGTTCAGGACCTACGTGACGCATGTGCTGTTTTCTCACACGCTGCTATTCGGTTTCTCGTTGTTGAGTCCTTGTGATCGTATTATTGATGTTTGTGTATTTTTTATGTCATTGTTCTCGTAATAATCTAGTATCGTAGAATATCACGGATAATCGTCTTTTGATTTCGGGATCCGTTGCGAATTTGGCTACGCATTGCTCAAACGTTCGTTAAAATACTCAATACATCAATTAGGAACGAGGAAAAACACGTGAAATGTCAAGAAAAGAATCGAAAACATTGGAATCCGGACAGAAAGTAACACGGCAAGTCTCTGGGGAGGTTTTGGGTACATTTGATTCATTAGTTAATGCTAGATCGCCTAGTCTTGTCAGTGCTAGTTCATGTGTTAATGAGAGCAATATTGATGGTTAGGATATGATATGATATGATATGATGGTATATTTCTCGATCGTGGTCGAGACGCACGCGCAAGCGCATGATCATGGTGTACAACGTTACTCAGAACAATGAACTATATAGTAATTTCAAGAAGGTGAGTCGAAAACGTTAGAAGCAAAACAATATAGCTACAGATATTTTGAATCGACGGAGGTGATAATGGTTTGCGCGGCAAGTACGGTTTAGTTTCGAATTCTAGTCGGTTGGTGGTGGCCCGTGGAAATACAAAATATGTCGTGGAAATATATCGCTAAGGATGCATTATAAACCAGACTAGTGCAAGCTGTGGATAACGGACGCCTACTGGGGTTCTGTGTACGGAATAAGTTATGAACATGGAGAGATGGAGGAAATGGGAGTATACTCGTGAACTTTGTTGAGTATGAAGAGAACGGCTCTGTATGAAGACAGTGGTGGATATTCCCGGTTATAAGAAACGGAGTGCGTCATGAAACGGGGAGACATGAGCAAACTTTGTGGGAGTGGCCTAGGAAACGATGAGTGTGGAGGAAACAGCAATCCATATAAAAGGTGAGTTTAGGATCAGGACCAATAACCCGTATCATTCAGAAAAAAGGGAGCGCAACTCGAAGGCCTTGAATTGGTGAGGAGTCAATTTCAAGCGGGATGCCGATCGAAAGTAAAATGGAATTTCGCAGGTGAAAACTGAGTGAAAAACCTCCGCGCAGGCTCGCGCCTTATTGTTCTGTTACGCTGACAAAAAATATATTGTCTTATTGATTCTCAGTGATATCGGTGTCATAATTGGGAACCACGGATGGGGGATAAGTGGACTCGCGTTCGGATGGCGTATCGAATTTTAATGAGTAAAGGATTCCAATGTTGCTTATTCTGGCTCTGTTATTGGATTGTTTCACATGAGACCAGATCGATGTGCAGCATCCCGTGGGTATGGTTCATCAGGCGGGGTAAGGGACGTGCCAATCAATCAGTAGGAGTTGGCCTGTGAACAGTTATTTGTGAAGACTCCAGCAGTGACATCAGTAGTGGAGGTGTTGCGCCGGAAGACGCCTATCAATCTACTGGTAAGCAGTTGGGAGTGGTCAGGTAGTGTGGCTCGATTGCCATCCCGTTCCGTATAAAAGGTGCCATTTAGGCTTCTGTCAGTACAGGTCAAAGTGTGGGCATTGGTCACCGAAAGTGGATCCCGGAAGTGGGCGACGTCAAATCTGAAATAAATGATGTTAGCAGTCTGGACGTGGTTCCAGCTGTTAGTTATTATTATAAATAGCGACAGTTAGTAATGAGCTGGTTGGCTTCATGTGAGCCCTGAGTGGCACATATAGGCGGAGGATACTAGACCTAGAACAACAGTTACTATCGGCTAGACAACAGGCTCAGTATGCGGAAAAGAAGTGTATGCAGGAAGAGCATGAGCATGAGACCAGTGACTACTACACTTCCGATAGATCAGGGTGCAATAAGATAAGGATTCCCACGCCAGTCGCCGAGTACAAACCACCATCGGTCGATCTGCCTAGAGTTGAACTAGCGGTTTTCGACGGGCGAGCTGAGCAATACTGCAAGTTTGTCAAGCAGTTCGAGACGTTCGTTGAAAATAAGGTAACCGACCCTGGGCAAAGGCCTCTCTACCATACTCACTACTGCCGAGGCCGAGCAAGAGAAGCTATCGACGGGTGCATCATGCACGACCCGGGACAAGGCTACGCAAGAGTAATGAAGATCCTAAGGGACTTGTTTGGCCAATCGTTCAATGTAGCCCGTAACCTAATAGAGGGAGTGATGGTAGAGGCAAAGAGAACCAAGAACGACGTCTACATAACGGCCCACCTGGTGATCAAGATGCAGAACTGCTCAATAGACCTCGACCATTTAGGTTACAGGGCTGACCTAGATGCCATGCACACTTTGGAAAACATAGTCCGTCACCTCTCTCCCGAACTACAGGGTCGGTGGGTGGAAGAAGCAGAACGGATAAGCCGGAGCGACAGGGAAGCCAACTTCGAAGACCTGACCGAATACTTGGACAGACAAACCAAGATAGTTGACAGCAGGTTCGGCCGACTTATCCGGGACAGCAACAGGGCAAACAAGCCCAGTACTAGCCAAGCTCAAACCCCTGCACGGGAACATCCAAAATACCAGCCTTGGACCAATACACATGCCATTTCACGCGATGCCACGGAGCAAACCAATTGCAGATCCTATGGTACTAGCCATGGCCTACCAGAATGCCCCAAGTCCGGCAACGCCACAATAGACGAACGGTGGGGAATGGCTAGGATGGCAGGAGCATGTTTTATCTGTCTCAACACCACGCACCGGGCGGCAGCCTGTAGGACAAGGAACCGATGTAGTTAGGAGGGCTGCACGGGCAGACACCATCGGATGCTGCATCAGGCGAGAATAACCATATCCGAGGCGATTGCCAAGCCCAGCGTGATTTGTTCAACTTCACAATCTGCCAGTAAACCGGTACGTTTAGGCGTGGTGGCCGTGGGAGTAGTGACTCCGACTGAGATAGTCAAGGCGTTGGCTTTCGTTGATAGTGGATCCGACACCACTTTAGTGAAAGAGCGGTTTGCCGACAAACACCAACTGGCTAAAGGTGCGACGTCGTTAGCCGTGAGCACGGTGGGCGGAACACAGGTAATGACTGCCGGTAGATTAAGGCTGCAACTCATCTCTCTAGACACTAACGAGGAAATTGAACCAACGGAGGCATTCACGTTAGCGGATCTCCCCATGCGAGCACCAAGGTCGGTGAACGCAATCTTGACTCGGTGGCCCCACCTGCAGGATGTAACCATTGTAGACTGGGAAGATGGTGAAGTGAAACTCCTCATCGGCTGCGACGTGCCAAAGGCGCATTGGGTGCTTGAACAAAGATTGGGCGACCGCCAGGCACCTTATGCCGTACGCACGACTCTGGGATGATTGTTATACGGTCCAGTAAGGGTACGTGGTTCCGTGAACTACTTATCCGCCGAAACGGACGGTATAAGGTATCGCTAGCAGCGGCATTGGAGACGAAAGACCAAAGTTGTCTCAAGAGGATCACTTCGCTCTCCAAACGGTGCGGCAAGGCACTAGAGGCCTCAGAAAACAGTTCGAGGTTCCCCTCCCATGGCGCACATCTGTCGACCCGTGGACTGACAACAGAAACTATGTTCTCCAACGATTACTATGACTAAATTACCGCTTCATTTGAGACCAGAATCTGTGGGAACGATACGCGGATCTAATGAAGCGAAACGAAGCCCTCGGTTAGGTTGAAAAGGTGCCTGCCAACACCGACGGCAAAAGGGGTATCTGGTATCTGCCTCACCACTCGGTTATCAACCCCAAGAAACCCGATAAACTGCGGGTGGTTTTCGACTGTGCGGCCAAGTTCCAGGGCAAGTCGTTAAACGATCGCCTACTACAGGTGCCTGACTGGACCACACCACTGGTCGACGTTTTTTGCCGTTTCAGAGTGGGTAAAGTGGCTTTGTCTGCCGACATTAGGGAAATGTTTCATCAGGTAAAAATGCCGGTAAGAAAACGAGATGCGTTATATTTACTGTGGTGGGAAGGGAGCGACCGGGATAACGCAGTGGTGAATTGTAGGATGACCGTCTACCCCCACGTTTCTTTGCGAACTACGCCCTTGGAGAAGCTGCGAACAGACGTAGAGATTTGGTCCATCGGTCGGTGGTAGATAGCGACGGCAGGAACTTCTACGTCGACGACTACCTTGGGTCATTCGATGATGTGGAATCAGCTCTAGAGCAGTTCAAGGGTCTGATGAGGTTGCTGGAACAGAGCGGCTTCCATCTAACTAAATGGATGTCGAACGCTTCATAAGTGCTGAAGGTCATCCCGTATCACGAAAAGGGTAAGAGATTTGGACGGCTCTCCACTTCCTATCGAAAGCACTTTAGGAATACAATGTTACGCGGAAACGGACGACTTTGTTTTCGAGCTGAACGTTCCCGAGCTGCCAACAACCCGTCGTGGCATACTTTCTGCTGTCTCAAGTTTGTTCGACCCGCTCGGTTTCGTCTCACCGTGGCTGCTACCCGGAAAGATCTTGCTGCAGCGGCTGTGCCGTAAGAAAGTTGATTGGGACCAGTCACTGGACCGAAGGGACCGGTTGGACTGGGAAGAATTTTTGAACACCTTGAAGAAATTAGTGGACAAAAGGATCCCACGATGTTTGACTCCTGGCCATACGACACGGACTGGAGAACTACATGCCTTTTCCGATGCATCTGAAGTCGGTTATGGAGCTGTGGTGTACGGGCGATGGTGCGCAGGAGATGGACAATATACCACGAGGATCCTGTTTGCTAAAGCCCGCGTTGCTCCACTGAAGTCGGTATCGATCCCCTGCCTTAAACTCAGCGCATCCATGTTGGCAGTCAGGGCGGTGCAAGCTGTGAAGAGATGTTTCGATATCTACATTTGGTCGGTTAGTTTCTGGACGGATTCAACGATAGTACTTTACTACAATAACAACGTACGGAGCCGGTTTAGTAATTTCGTTGCTAACCGGATCACGATTATCCACAATGAATCAGCCACGAACCGGTGGAGTCATGTCAGGTCTGGCGATAACCCGGCCGACCTGTGCTTCCGAGGTGCGATCAACTTCAGGCAACTAGACACGTGGACGAGAGGGCCAAACTTCCTGCAGTTGCCCATACAGGACTGGCCCGTATTCGAATTAAAAACCCCGACGGAAGTAGAACTGGAAACCAAAGGCGTAGTGATAGCGGCCAACCTCTTCGAAGAGACACCCATTCTATCGCGATTGGTCAGGTTTTCTTCCTGGATGAAGACGCTTCGTTCGCTAGTTTGGTTAACCAGGTTCAAGAAAAATCTACTAGTCATGAAAGGGCTACTCCCCTCAGGCCGGATACGGGTTGGCCCAATAAGTCCCGATGAGCTACAAGCGGCAGAATACAAAATTTTCTGAATGATACCACGCGATGCTTTCGCCTGAGAACTCAAAAGGGCGGAAGAAGTGGGACCGACCAATAAAGACATACCATCTCCAAGAGGCGAGCTGAAGCGTTTAAACCCCAAGCTCATCGACGGACTGCTGCGGGTGGATGGTAGGCTGACCAACGCCCACCTGAACTTCGACACAAAGTATCCTATACTGCTGCCTGCGAGACAACCTGTAGTAGAGCTAATGATTCAACACGTCCACGCCGTGGAGGGACATGCCGGGAATAGTCACGTGACGAGCGTCATCCGAAAGCGCCTTTGGTTGTTGAGAGGATGAGAGACTGTAAAACGCGTAATCCGACGGTGTGTGCAATGCAGGAGACGCAATGCCACAGCAGGCAAACAACTCATGGCCCCACTACCAGAATGCAGGGTGACTACGGGCTGGTGGCCGTTCAATGACACCGGGTTGGACTATTTCGGGCTCTTGTGGATCAAGTGTGGGAAAAGTTTAGAAAAGCGATATGGATGTATCATGACGTGCATGAAGTCACGTGCGGTACACCTAGAAGTCGCACATTCGATGACGACCGATTCGTTTCTACGGGCCTTGCAAAGATTTACCAACCGAAGAGGACTACCGGCCGATAAATACTCAGATAATGGATCGAACTTTGTGGGCACTCACCGTGAATTGCAGAGTTGGCACAAGAACATAAACAGGGACGAACTGCAGAATCGAACAGTGGCCTACGGCATACGATGGCATTTCAACCCCCCACGGGCCAGTCACCGAGGCGGCATATGGGAACGCATGATCCGGTCCGCCAGACGGATATTGCTGTCAATCATGGAACAGCAGCCGCCCGACGACGAGACGCTGAACGCCGTCATGACTGAGGTGGAGAGAGTCCCGAACAACCGCCCCCTGGTTCCAGTAATGAACGGCGAACCCACCCACCTGGCGCTTACCCCGAACGACTTATTGATGTTAAGGTCGAACGAGGGTTTCCAAGGGCCGGTAAACCTTCGCGGGAGCTACCTCCACGGATGGAAGCAAGCGAACTATCTGGCCAAGGTCTTCTGGAGGCGATAGCTGCGGGAGTACCTACCGGCTCTGCAGACTCGACAGAAGTGGCTGGTGAAAACAAAACCATTCAAGGTTGGGGATATGGTTATGATTGCTGACGAACGCGCACATTTCAGCACTTGGTCTTTGGGAGTAGTTACGGAAACCATCAAAAGCACTGACGGAGTGATAAGAACGGCGAAGGTGAAGACAGATAACGGAGTGCTCATTCGTGACATACGCAGTATTAACCTACTCGAGAGTGAAGGCGGAGGAGCTGATAACCCCGAGGCTCAGTAGACCTTTTCACACTAGTCATCGAGGTGGATAAAACAACACCATATACACCACACGGTCTCCGTCAAACACGTTACAGTGCTCGCGGTCTTTCGTTGACATTACAGAAGAATCTTTCCGATATGTGGTGATGGATGCGATCCCATTGTACGTTCCGACACATACACACATGCACGACGCTCTCTACACCCCGTAACCCCATCAGACATGTGACAGTGTTCGTTGTTTTGCCTTTTGTTGACGCTACCGAATGCCTCCTGCATGTGTAGAAGTGGCGGAGCTTAGGTCACACACACAAGCTACATTTTACTCGTTTTTTCTTGTCACACAGTCTTTTGTTGACATTGCGGAATGTCCTCCTTTGATGTGTAGTCATACCTGTGATTTCATTGTACACCCAGGCACACACACTCACACACACTCACTCAAGCACATACATCCAGGACAGGACGGCCCTTTACAAGGACAGCATCTATGTGGCCCCTTCACGCCCGCCATCGGTCATTTGGTCTTGCGGAAGATGTAGACTAGCCTCACGTCTATCTAGCCAATGGGTTAGGTGCGACCAGTAGTAGAACGTTGACGACGAGCATTGGGGGTGCGCACTGACAGCAGGGCCTAGGTAGGTAGAAAGAATCTGTACCTTCATACTGAACCTTTGACTTTGCTTAGGATCCAGGAGGATTTTGGTGGGCGGTGTAAGAGCCGGTCGTGGAAAATCCCCCTTTTTCCCTCCCGATTCAGTGTTTTTCCCAACATCACTCATTTACCCACACTATTGACTTGCCTTTACGAACTGGTTGTTTTTATGAGCCGATTGTTGTTTGTTCGCGCCCAGAGCGCTAGTTTGGCTCATCCTTGTTCAGGACCTGCGTGACGCATGTGCTGTTTTCTCACACGCTGCTATTCGGTTTCTCGTTGTTGAGTCCTTGTGATCGTATTATTGATGTTTGTGTATTTTTTATGTCATTGTTCTCGTAATAATCTAGTATCGTAGAATATCACGGATAATCGTCTTTTGATTTCGGGATCCGTTGCGAATTTGGCTACAAATTGCTCAGACGTTCGTTAAACAGGCGGCGTCCTTTTTGTAGAAGAGTCACCAAGCCTGTAAGCTACCTTCTAAGTGAGTTCGTACTTTAACTATATAAATAGGTACGAATATCTCCGGCTTCCGGCAAGACAAAGCTGATCGCATTCTAAAGAGCTCCCCACGAGCCTTATCCGCAGCGGCGTTGCACTGCTCCGATTATTTGAAGCCACTGTTTATGATGATCCCCAGGTCTTTAACCCTACTGGCTGCCTCTATGGTGAACAGCCCTTGATCATGAGCGACAGTTAGGCTCTCTGTTGGCCTTGACAACAAATGGCTTTTTTGAGCGTTCAGAGGTAAGTCTCATTTGTATACCCAGTTCAGGACGGTACCTATTTCCCTGCCCAAGTCCACCCTACCCTTAGATCCAACAATCTTCACACCATCCGAAAAAATAAAGCCGGGCGATTGAAGAGTGGATGCTAGGTCATTAATAAATAACAAGAATAGGACCGGGCCTAGGACGGATCCCTGAGGTACACCACCGGTGACGTTCACCAAACTAGAGCATCGGTCCCCCACTTTGACGTAAAACGTCCTGCGGGAGAGGAAGTCATCCAGCCACCTAAATACTTGCCCACCTATGCGGAACGTCTCTATCTTGCATAGCAAAAGACGATGATTAACTGAGTCGAAGGCCTTGTCAAAGTGGAGGTAGCATACCTCAACTTCCTTACCTTTGCAGTGACCTCGATCGTTTTGAGAAAATGACTGTTTTCTAGACACCATTTTGGATCCATTTTCTCTACCATCTTTTCTGACGTTTGACGTCGACCTCATAGTGTTCTCCGGTTGCGTACTTTTTACCGGACTGACTTTTCTGAGGTTTCCGTCGACCTCGTTTTGAATCACTTTCACTTTCGTTCGTTCGCCGATTGTGCACGCTCGCGGTTCGCTTTCTGCATAGCCGTCGCGTTTCGTTTCGTTCTCCGCTCGGTGTATCTCTCGTATCGGTACTGTTTCCGTGCCACGATATATAGAATACACCTCGCATCTGTAAACCGACTTGCATCTTCTCTGTTCGTCCGGTAGAGGGGATACCGTTGGTATTCCGCTGCTAGACCCAATAGGGACACGTTCACCAGTCGCTCTCAAACGTCTTCTATACCTTCGTCCAGTAGTCGTGTTACTTCATCTAAGAAGCACAGGAGATTGGTCAGACAAGTTCTCTTTTTCAGGAATCCATGCTGCGCCGGACTTAACATGGAGTGCTCCAGTAAGTGCTGGCAGATATGGGCAAGATGATCTTCTCCAGGACTTTGCATAGGATGCTAGGTAGGCTTACCGGCCTGTATTTACGCATAGCCAATTTAGGCCCACTCTTATGTATTGCCACGACTGCCGCGAATTTCCAGTTTTGAAGCAGCTTACTCCAGTCCAAAGTGTACCTGTACAGCCTGCATACAGTTGGGGCTATGATATCCGCCAATGGCTTGATGATAGCTGGATGAGTGCCATCTGGGCCCGCTGACTTGTGGCTGTTTAACTCCTGTAGGTACTTACGCAAGCATTCCTCTGAGAGATCTAGCTCGTTTAACTGAGGAGGATGCATCAGAGCCAGATCTACTCGTACCCCACTATCCATTCTATGTACACCACCAAGGTATTCCCCCAGGGCGTCTGCTTTGCCCTGGTCATCAGTGACAATACCATGGTCTCTAGTGGAAAGCGGACCTACGGCATTTCTTGTTGAGCCTTTAGACTGTACATAGCTGTAGAACTTCTTCGGCTGTTGTCTTGCAGACTAAACCAATTTGAGCTCAAATTCTTGCTTGAAAGTTCTCAGAAGGCTTACAGTCTCGTTTCTCAGCTTCGTATAGCGGTTCCAGGCTAGCTGACTGTCGGAAGCTTTGTACTGGTTCCAAGAGCGGTTTCTACGTCTGATGGCCTTGGCTATTGCAGCCTTCTACCACATGGGTTTGCCCTCCCCACTCCTTCGTTTTAAGGGTGCGAACTCTTCCTGTAGAGCAGTCAGGGATCCCTTTATGGCCTGCCAGCTCTCCTCCAGAGTAGCCTCCTCTGGCGCGTGCCAGGTCAAACTCATCGCCCTATTACGAAGCCTATCTATGTCCATACTACCGAAAAGTCTGACTAGCCTTGAAGGCACCTCGGCTTGCCGCATGCATAGGACGATCTTGACACACACGTGGTCACTCGTGCCCAGAGGTGCACAATAATGCAGTCCAGCCACATCGTTGGGGAAGTTGGTTATAGCTAGACCCAGCAAGGATGGAAGGTATCCAGTCCTATATCTGGTATTCTCCCTAATATGCGGATGCAGCGCATTATCCTGCAGCCATTCTAAGTAGGTTTGCTCCTCCGATCCCGGCAAGCAGACCTCAACCACCCAGTCGATGTGCGGAAGATTGAAGTCACCCACTGTGAGGGTCTCTTGTGCGCCCTTAACTAGTTCAGTCAAAGTCCGCAGCAAACAAACGTCCTCTTCGTGGTTTGTGCTTGGTGCCCTGTAGACACAGACGACGTTAACCCTTCTGCCTGGAAGGATGATCGTAACGGAGCATAACTGGACACTTCGAGTGCACATCTTGGTCTGAGACTCAAAGTGGTTTGTACCTGACCTAATGAGGATGGACACTCCTCCACCAAGGCGATCCTGTTCTCGACCCTGCCTGTAGACTGCAAAACCATTACTTACTAGGCCTGGCACATGGTCTTCTTCAGAAAGCCACGTTTCCGTGACGGCAACTATTGACGCTTTCTGTTCGTCAGTGATTTTGGCGAGTTCCGCCCATTTGTTTCTTATACTACACGCGTTAGTATATAACACCACTGCGTTTGCTCCGTCGCTTAGGTGTCTCTTATTATTCACTCCTGTCTGTTTATCAGGCGCAACGCCCGAGATGATGGCAAGTGTTTTGCTTCGGCTGTCCCCACTGGTATGCATGAAGCCGGCTGACGGTCCAGAATTTCCGACGACTCTCAATCCATCCCTATAGGAGTGGCCACAACATCCAGACTTGCAGGGGTAGCACTGTCATTTATTTTCGGACAGTGCAGCCAATTCTGGTCTTCCAGCGCGTCTTCAATTACAACTATTTGCGACCCCGCACGTGGCTTCTTTACTATTGCCGGGGTCGGGGCCTGAGAGCCGAGTACGGCATTCCGCTGAACTTTTTGGTTTCTCACCAGCTCTCTGGCTGGTCGAGCAAGGTAACCTCCCAGGGCTAGACCATCGGGCCTTACCCTATGCTCGTCCGGCACAATCTGGTATCTACCTTTGGTAATGTGAGCCACTATTGCTGCCCTCACCAGCATTTTATCCCGGGTGGCCTCATCAGCGAACCCCACCAGTATTGGTCTCGCACGATGTTCGCCTTTGTTCCCCAGTGGTGACTTCCATGTCCCCACTCTGTGCACCCTTCTTAGAGTAGGAGGGTACGGAACACCTGCGATTAGCATTATGTCGCAGACTCCCCTCCTGTCTACGTCCCTCCTGGCTTTCGATTCCCTTATGAAGGGTTCTTCCTGGTTTAGGATCAGGGGCCTGTGGCTTGAGACCCTGCCCATCGACGAGATCTGCCTCTGCAGATCCTTCACCTTGTTTTCTAATACCAGAAGAGCAGGGTCATCCACCCTAGCCAACCCATCTTTCGCTCTGTTACAGTCTCCCTTCTTTTTGACCTGCCTTGCCCTTCTCGGCTTCCGCTCAGTCCACTGGCCCTCGTCGGTCTGCTTCAAAGGAGCTGAAGTAACGACCGCCTGGCAGGCTCTCGAAACTGGTCCATTCACTCTGATGACAAAATTGGCCGAGACCAAACGAGGTTCCAGATCGGTGTGTTGTCGGCGAGTTTCCTTCGTTCCCGGCGCTGCAAGTTGGATGTTTCGTCTGCAAGGCAGAATTTACGAGGCAGTATCAACTTCACGGACAATTCCATCGGCAGAAACACAACGGGGTTCATCACCTCACCCCTCATTCACACAGCTGGCTCTGAGAATGCTCTGTTCCAGCTTGCGTCTAGGGCCTTCTTGAAATTTAGTACACTGCTACATCCAACAGCATCCTCTGATGATCTATTCCATATAGGCACAACCCCATTTGTAAAGAACTTAGCCGTACGTTCAGCCTTGAGTACGACCTCTGTAGCTTAAGACTGTGTCCCCTGGTGCCGCACCCGGGGGCAGAAACGAACAAATCATCCATGCCTGTACCCAACAGACCTTTTGTGATCTTGAACTTTTCTATTAGGCCTCCCCGCCCTCTGCTCCGCTCTAAAGAGAAGAGACTAAGATCCTCTAGGGTCTGGGGGTAAGGTTCCCCCTTCTGACCGGTGATCATTCGAGAAGGAAGCCTCTGCACCCCATCCAAGCACATTTTGTCCTTGCGGTAATAGGTGGCCCATGTCTGCACACAACATTCCAGAAGATATCGCACCAAAACCTTGCAAAACGGGGTTGAAGACTTCTGGATTTTTGCATGCGATCGTATTGCATACCCTAGTTAATACCCCTCTGGCCATATTTTTGGCCCTCTGGCATTGCCTTGAAAGCCTGAGGTCCTGTGTGACTATCACACCCAGATCTCTTACCTCTCTACACTCTTTAAAACCGAAAACTGCTAGTTTCGTCTATGTTAGTGGTCAGGACTTGACATCTGGCGAAATTCAACGGCAAATCCCATAGTTTTGCTTATCTGAGCACCACATGTATATACTGTGCTAAATCGCTCCCCGCCATCTTCAAGTCATCCGCAAAGACGAAACGCGGGTTACCCGATTCTTCCGCTAGGTAATTTATACACAAGAGGAAGAACAAAGGCCCCAGTACTGAACCCTGCTGCACCCCACTGGTAACCTTCTCCGGTCCCCATAGATAATTTCCCACCTTGACACAGGAGCCGCAATTCCTTAGAAAATATGCTACCTAATCTCTTGCCTTCCCGCTTATTACAGAGGCCTGCAATTGATGGCCCAGTAGCCGATGACTCATGGGGTCGAAAGCCCTAATGGAACCCAAACAACAAACCTCCACTGTAGTACCTTCATCTATTAATCTTGTGGCCTCGTCTAAGAACACCAGTAGTTTTGTCAAACACGATCTTTTTTAATCAATCCATGTTGTGCAGCTGTCAGTAGATCGTTATTATCCGAATGAGGGCACAGTTGCTTCTGACTACACTTTCCAAGCACTTGCACAGCACCGATGTCAGGCCTACCAGTCTATAATTATCCGCCTTCTGCCTGGATCCTGTCTTATGAGTCTCCACGTCGATGACCTTACGCCAGTCTTCTGGCACCTCATCCTTCCTCAGAGACGCCTCGTACAGCCGGGTAATAGCCCTTGATAAGATAGGGGAAAGAAATTGAACAATCGCCGAAAGGATTGTATCCGGTCCGGCTGCTTTCTTCTTGCACAAAGATCTGAGTTCGGGGCACACCTCGTCGTCACTTACAGTAAGCTCCCGAAGCACTGGCGTACCCCTTATATCTGATCCCGCCGCACTAAGCATATGGTCCTGACGATGCACGCTCTTAAAGGAAGCAAGTAAGGTTTCTGCCTTGTCTTTATCATCGGAGGCAGTGCTTCCGTCGGAAATCACCAAGGTACCTGCGCTCTCACTCGTTGTTTTCTTGGTCTGCACGTAAGCGGAGAACTTTTTGGGCCTGCCTCTGCGATGTTGGCTAGTTTCTCCTCATACTCGTTATTTGATTCTCTTTTCGGGGCTTGTGCCCCGTTTCTGGCTATCTTGTAAGCAGCCCATGCATGGCTCGAGGCATGAGGTTTGCAGTGGGCCCACAGCCTTCTACGAACAGTAAAAGCTGTCGCAATCCTGGGCTTCCACTAAGGCGGCCTGCCCTTATTCCTTTATTGTGTTCACGGAGCCAGCTCACCGTCAAGCCTATTAGCCCGGCTCTCACTGCCCTCCATCTATCCTCAACAGATGGCCCCGGGACTTCCGGGTACCAACATATGCTTCTTGCCCTTACCCTCAATTGATCCTCATCGACTCTGGCGTAGTTGCAGATAAACCTGGATCCTGGTTTGTTGTGCCTTAAAGTGAACATCGCACGCAGGACTCCACAATGGCTCTTCCCGAATGGCTCTTCTATCACCAAAGAGGTGGCGTCATATCGAGACCTGGTTACAAGCACAGCCAGTGTAGATGAAAGCTGTCCGCAGCAGAAGCACGTTGCTTATCTTACGTGTTGTGTGAGGGCGTGGTCATGAAGCCATATCACCGGAGCATTTCGGGTGGTCCCCCTAAGGGCACATTTGTCGCTCCAGTTTATTCCTGAGAGGTTTATGTCCTTGATCTCGATAAAGCGCTGTGACCTAATCAACGCAATCAGTACCAGCTGGAATAGTCCACAGTCTAATCCCCCATCTGATCGCGAGGCTCTACAGGCACAGATCATCCCTACCGACCATTGGCCTAGGCGAATGCAACATGCAGTGGCTTGTGCCATAACCGTTAGTGGAAAATTCCCCCAAAACACTGCGATTCCATGTATCCTTAACACCACTCACTTATTTACACTATTGGCTTGTTTTGTGCACTGTTTGTTTTTACGGATGAACGTTTGTTCGTTCGCGCCCAGCGCGCTATTCCGTCATATACTTATTCTGGACCAGCTTGACGCACATGCTTTTTCCTTGCACGCCGCAATTCGGTTCTCGTATTCTGAGTCCTTGTGACTGCATAATTGAGGTTTGTATTGGTTTTGTGTCATTGTTTATCTGGTAATCTAGTATCGTAGAATTTCACGGATAATCGTCTTTTGATTTCGGGATCCGCTGCAAATTTGGCTACGCATTGCTCAAACGTGTCCCACAATACTCAACTGATCAATTTGGAACTAGAAAATACGCAACTTGCCAAGAAAAACACAGAAGCAATTGGAATCTGCACAAGAATTAATACAGCAAGTTACTGAGGAGGTTTCGGGTACTGTTGATTCTTCATTTAACGCTAGGCCACCTAGTTCCGTCAGTGCTAGCTCATGTATTACTGAGGGTAATATGGATTGTAGGAATGTTGGTCTATTTAGGCAAGGGGTATTAGACCTAGAACAACAGCTGTTATCAGCCAGAAAACAGGTTCAGTAAGCAGAAGAGAATTAAAGACACAACGAGCGTGAGCAGAAGGTTGGCGACTACGAACTATCCGGCACATCGGGACAGACTAAAATAGAAAACTCTGCGCCAGTGATCGAATATAAAACATCAGCGCCACCAACGATCGATCTGCCAAGAATAAAACTGACATTTTTCGACTGACCATCTGAACAATACTGCAAGTTCATCAGGCGGTTCGAAACTTTCGTCGAAAATCAGATAACCGACTCCGGTTGAAGGCTTCTCTATCTGGTTCATCACTGTCGAGGCCGAGCGAGAGAAGCCATCGATGAGTGTACCATGCTCTACCCGGAACAAGGCTACACACGAGCAAGGAAGATCTTGAAAACCTGTCCGGCCGGCCTTTCAAGGTAGTCCGTAACCTAATGGAGGGCGTGATGGTAGAGGCCAAAAGAATCGAGGGCGACTTCCACACAATGGCCGACCTGCTAGTCAAAATGCAGGATTTTTCAGTAGCCCTCAATCATTTAGGTCACAAGGGCTGACCCTGATGCACTGCATACCTTGGAGGGCATAGACCGCCACCTCTGTCCCGAACTACAGGGTCGGTGAGCGGAAGAGGCGGAACCCATTGGCCGAGACGACCCTGAGGCCAACTTCGAAGAATTGATCGAATTTTTGGACGGAAAAACCAAGGTGGCCGACAGTAGATTTGGCCGACTCTTCTGGGACAGTAACCGATTAAGCAAATCTAGCACCAGCCAGGCTCAAACCACCTCACGGGAACATCCGAAATACCAGCCTTGGACCAATGCACGCGCCATTTCAAGTGAGGCTGTAGCACATCCAAGTTGCAGATCCTGTGACGCTAGCCATGGGCTACCAGAATGCCCGAAGTTCGTCAACGCCACAACAGACGAACGTTGGGGAGTGATGAGGTCGACAGGAGCGTGTTTTATATGCCTCAGCACTACACAGTGGGCAGCAGCTTGTCGAACAAAGGCCAGATGTGGTCACGAGGGTCGCTCTGGCAGACACCACCGATTGTTACACCAGGCGAGAGAAACTGCACCAGAGGTGAACACCAGGCCCAATGCAGCTTGTACAACGTCGCGGTCTACCGGTAAACCAGTGCTTTTAGGAGTAGTTGCCGTGGAAGTGATGACCCCAACTGGGGTGGTCAAAGCGTTGGCTTTCGTTGACAGTGGATCGGACACTACTCTGGTGAAGGAGCAGTTTGCCGACCAACACGGGTTCGCTAAAAGCACAACATCGTTAGTGGTGAGCACGGTAGGCGGAACACAAGTAATGACTGCCGGCCGGTTGAGGTTACATCTCATATCCTTAGGCACGAACAAAATAATCAAATCAATGGAGGCATCTACACTGAATGATCTTCCAGTGCGAGCACCAAGGTCGGTCGATGCAATTTTGACTAGATGGCCCCACCTGCAGTCCATAACCGTTGTAGACTGGGAAGGCGACGAATTGGACCTCCCCAGGGCTGTGACGTACCAGAGGCACATTGGGTATTTGACCAGAGAGTGGGCAACCGCCAGGCACCTTATGCCGTACCCACAGCTCTGGGATGGATATTATATGGTCCAGTAGAAGGACGCTTTTCCGTGAATTACGTATCAGCCGAAATGAACCGTATAGAGTATCAATTGCAGAGGCTGTATGAAAAGGAGTTTCAGGACATCGGAGACGAGAGACTATCGTCGTCGCAAGAGGTGTAAATCAATCCTTGAAAATCGTGCAAAGCATAGCCAAATCAAACGAATCCCAAAACCAGAACAAGATTGATTCGTAGTTTCTACTTTACCAAATTGACATTCACAAAGGGTACAAATATATACAAGCCTCAAGCATGCGGCCAAATAGACTTCACAGCAAAACCCAAAGGTTCAAAGCCCCGTGGCTCAATCACGACGGTCAGAAGCTGTTCAAGGCCAAATTCAAATGTCTCACATGGAGGAAAAACGTGAAAAAGTGTGGTATATGAGCGGGCTTTTCAAGGTTTTGTTAAATATAGTGAAATTCACAGAGCAACATAGAACATTTGGAAGAATTTTCAGTATTTTTTCTTTGCAAGAGGACCACTTCGCTCTGCGAGCAGTGCGGCAAGGAACTTGGACCCTTAAAATCAGTTTGAGGTTCCCCTCCCATGGCGCGCCAGCTGACCCTTGGGTTGACAACAGAAATTATGCTCTACAAAGAATACTTTGACTGAAAGAACGCTTCATCTGAGACCAGGATCTGTGGGAACGATATGCAGAAGTAATGAAGCGAAACAAATCCCTAGGCTACGTTGAAAGGGTGCCTGCTACCACCGACCACCGGAAGAGGATCTGGTACCTATCTCACCGCCCGGTTATCAACCCGAAGAAGCCCGAAAAATTGCGGGTGGTGTTCGACTGTGCAGCCAAATTCCAGGGCAAGCCGTTAAATGATCGCCTGATACAAGGGCCCGACCGAACCACTCCAATGATTGAAGCTTTGTGCCGTTTCACAGTGGGCAGAGTGGCCTTGTCCGCTGATATCAGGGAAATTTTTCACCAGGTGAAAATACCGGCAGAAGAACGAGATGCATTGCGTTTCCTGTGGTGGGAAGAGAACAACCATGACAATGCAGTGCTAAATTATAAGATTACCGTCCACCCCTTCGGAGCCATATCATCACCGTTTTGTGCGAACAACGCCCGAAGGGAATCAGCGAACAAACTTGGAGATTTCGTCCACCGGTCGGTGGTAGATAGCGTCAGCAGAAGCTTCCACGTCGACGACTACCTTGGGTCACTCGATGGTGTAGACTTGGCGCTAGCTCAGTTCAAGGGTTTAACAAGATTGCTAGGAGAGGGCGGTTCCATCTGACGAAGTGGATGTTGAACGCTTCAGAGGTGCTCAAAGTCATTCCGTACCACGATGGGGCCGGAAGGGTCCGAGATTTGGACGGCTCTCCACTCCCCACCGAACGCACTCTAGGGATACACTGAATCGCGGAAACGGACGACTTTGTTTTCGAGCTGAACGATCCCGAGCTGCCAGCAACCCGTCGTGGCATACTTTATGCTTTCTCTAGTTTGTTCGATCCGCTCGGTTTCGCCTCTCTCTAACTGTTACCCGGAAAGGTCCTGCTGCAGTGGCTATGTCGTGAGAAATTCAGTTGGGACCAGCCACTGGACTGAGAAAACCGGCCAAACTGGGAAGAATTTCTGAATACATCAAAGAAACAGCGTGGTGAACAAGCTCGTTTTCAGTTATTCATACTCATACCAATACATAACATTAAATATGACTCAAACCAACAAAGAGGATGATCATCCAAATCTGTCTGTGCACGTGTGTGTGTATGCATGTGAAATTGATCACAACGAAGAATGTTCGAGTGGTTGCACACGTGTTCGTGAACAAGAAGTGGGCTATGGAAGTTTAAGTGTGAGTGAGTTCGGTGAGCCCCGATGAAATACAAGCCGCAGAACACGATATATTCAACGTGGTACAACTTGAGACTTTCAACCGGGAACTCGATAGGGCGGAAGAGGCGGGACCAATCGACAAATGGATATCACCTCCGACAGGCGACTTGAAGCACTTAAACCCCAGATCAATTAACGGACTTCTACGGGTAGACGGTAGGCTGATCAGCTCTTACCTGAGCTCTGACCCGAAACACCCCATTCTGCTGCCGGCTCAACAACCTGTGATAGAGCTAATGATCCAACACATCCACACCGTGGAGGGAGATGCCGGGGAAAGTCACGTGACGAGCGTCATCAGAAAGCACCTATGGCTGCTGAGGGGAAGGGCGATTGTAAAACGCGTAATCCGACGTTGTTTATATTGCAGGAGACGCAACGCCGCAGCGGGCAAACAACACATGACTCTGGTGCTAGAAAATAGAGTGACTACAGGCTGGCGGCCGTTCGGTGACACTGGGCTGGACTACCTGGGGTCGTTGTGGATCAAGTCTAGGAAGAGGTTGTTAGAACCATGCGGGTGCATCACGAGGTGCATGAAGCCCCGCGTGGTGCACTTAGAAGTTGCGCAGCAGCTAGTGGTAGGCACCGACAAAATGAGAACCGCGGCCAGTGGCCACAATAGCAGGGCAACCGAACCGACCTACTCAAGAAGTTAGCAGTACCATTGCGGCTTCCTTCGAGGTTGGACGGAGGATGGATATGGCCTGCGGCCAGCGAGTGAAACGATCTTCATAAGTGAGCATGTAGACGTAGTCTTCGGATGGTGGGAGGGACCCACGAGACCCTCATGCAACTGATATAAAAGAGCATCTGACTAGAAGAATGTGCCCAACACAGATCTGGTGTGACGATGCATTCCAACGCATTGGTATTGAAGACAACCGCAGGCTCAAAGACTTACGTCAAGTATGACGCGGGGCCAAACGGATCGCTCGGTGGCTAGTTTCACCAAAGCTGTTAAATCGGAGTGCGATGAGTTGTGGCAGCTGGTAAAACCTGTGGGAGCAAACTGGCGGAAACCAGTGGTCGGAGTGGACAGCGTGACACTTCACAAATTACGAAACCAAAGGTCCCGAAGAACCGAGAAGCAAAGTATCCGAAAGGCTCGCACAGACTCAGCAGTATTCGAAGCAGTCGAACAAAGAGTGAAGATGGAGAAGAAATAGCCACGCCCGATAGAGCTCACCGAACTCAGTGAGCTTCTTCACACGCACTCTGCTAGGTCGCGTTGGCGACAGTGAGGCCCAGTGGATTTCCGGCACGTCAGAACAAAGTGAATGCTCAACTCTTTCGAAGCTTATTTTGCTGTGTCCATCTATTTGGGTGATGTTTTTGGGTCGATTTACGTCACCCATCGGAAGCCCATGAGCTCCGGTTTACCTTAAGTTTAGTCAGGACCAGCTCCAGTAAGGAATCTAAGGACCCTGATTCTCGGTTATTGACAAGATAACAATCATACTCGGCAGGACACAAAGAAGCAGAACTGAAAACCCTGAAGTTTGATGACGTGTGCACTGGAGGAGCGTGAAGGCATGCTGACGTTTAGCACAGGCGGAACAAGTGGTGCCAACCAATTCGGTAACTTTTCGGATGAGCTAATTTTCTGCTTTTTTACTGTGTGTCAAGTCGGTAGAAATACACCGCACGGGTGGATCAGTCCTTTAAGTTGGTCGTGGTTGGGTGGGTCTATGAAACCCATCAGAAGCCCAAGGGCTGTGTAAGTCCTATTTACTTCAACAAAAGTGCATCCGAAAATGGCGTACATCATGAAACGTCATGGTCTGAAAATTGTTCTTTTTCGCTAATATAAGCTTGGACCCCATTTTTAAGCGTCTTACCGCCAGGGCCGAGTTGTTCAGCCACTTCTTTGCCTATCAGTCTTGCATCAGAGTCATAATCACTGAGGGCATAAATATCCATCACTCCTTACTGGTTATGTATAGGCAGTGGTATGTAACCAAAAGGACCGCGCTTACTACCTGACTAGGATGAGCCACAGTCTAGAGATTCCGTAACCTGTAGCAACGAGAAGCTGAGATGAAGCAAAATATTCTGCCTTCAGCCACATCCGGGTAAGTCATATAATATGCTGGAGCTGAAAACCTAAACACATGGTTGGGCTTCAAACAAAAGAAGCAGAATTTCCAGCAGAGGCCGGGTCCCGCCTTCCTGCAACGGACGCGTTCAAGGACCTGTGGAATTCCGCCACTTGTTAGTTATAGCTGCATAATACAACTTAACCTGGTACCGCATGCCACTGCAATATTATTTGCGTTCAACCGGAAAAGTGCGGGACCGTTCACTATTTAATACAATCTTCCCGCACCATTCGTGACCTCTGCCAGCAAACATTACCAGAACTCGCAATTTATCAAGCATCGATTGCCGGCAAGTTACTAATTGGGGTTTTGGAATCCATCTTCAGGATTTATTGGGCAATACTACCCACCTTTCTTGTATTGTATGTGGTGACCGCTCCATCAAGCGAATCAAGTTTTTGAACAGTTCAATAATACGAAAGACTGGAATATACTTTCCCATTGCTTACGAATTTGCCGGCCGCAAAGACCTTAAAGGTCAAATTGTCATAAAGAACCATCGAAAGACTCTAATTCCTTCCTCGGTAATCATATGCCCAGCGATAACGACCCCAAACTCATTCTCAGATCAACAGCAAACCCCTAGAAGCGGTATACCGCGCTTCCCCTAAGTCAGCCTTTTAATCCGATTTAGGTCGGTTACTGTTTCGAAGGTTCTAACTCCACCATTTATGGCAAGTCCGAAAACAATACCACAATCCTCAGCACCACGAAATAGTTTCTCAAATTCTGATTTCACTTTGAAAATTCCAAGTTCCCCCTACACTTCGGAAGTTTTTCCCACCAGTTACTCCTCAGACTTGTACTTCACAACTAGGAGCATATTAGGTCCCGTTATTCAGATCCGTTTGGCCCTCTTTGTTGCCAAGAGTAGTCAAGTTAAATGCTGGCCTGGCTTTTGGAATATATACCCACCAGCTTCACTCTGGGCATCACGCGTGCTATCAGGGGCTGCCTACTTACGACTAAGTTTTCAAGGACCAAAGACAAGGGTGGAAATGCACGGTAATGACGCACTGGATCTTTATTCCGTGGCACGCCAATCTTGTCTGCAGATGATACAAATATAGTCCGCTCCTTTAATTTTAACGATGCCACCCCTACTCTCCGTAACATTTTGGGTGAACCTCTCAGGACTTGACCAGTGATGTCACTCCTGTATGATGAATTTTTCCACGGATAGGTGCGAGGACCTAATTTAAAAATCCCAATTGCCCCCTGGATCCCTAACCCTTGGTGGGTCCCCAACGGGCAGTCGATCTACCGTCCGTGATTTAGGCCTCAACTATTCTAGCCCATTAAACTTCTTTGAGCAAGCCGCTATTCGATCAGCAAAGGCTAGAAGATGTGTGGCCCTTCTCTTCCGCTCCGTTCATCTCCAGGGCAGTATCATCAGCATCTACGAATCCCACACCAGGTCTTTGCCTAAATACTGTCAAAATCTTCCTAACATGACAAAACTTGACAGAGTTGGGCCGGAAAGCTTACATGGTAGTTTCACTAAAAAATTACTTGGTTGGTCCACCTCCTTAAACTAGGAAGAACGACGCCATCATCTAAATCTTGACCCGCTCTGGCTCAGCCGCTTGAGACTAAACTTAGCCTTTTTGCATAATCCGCTCAATAGCCTATCTTTTCCCTCTAACCCATTAACCTTCTTGTGTGAAACCCCTTACTCAAATCGGCATAGGCCCTTTACTATCCCTTCTAGCATGGCTAAGTCGGCCATAAGGTTACACTTTTTCCTTCTTGTCTTCTCAAAGTTCTGGAATAAGAGGCAAATAATCATTCGAGCTTCTCAAACCAAGACCCAATTTCCACCGAAACTCGTTCCACATCCCAAAGGTACCCGTGCACTTCAGTTATCTAATACCTTCATAGCTGAGAATGTAGCATATGAGGGGGCCCCGACTTCTAAGGCAAACTTCTTCGCGGACCCTGCTCCCTCCAGCTGAGGCGCAATCAACGGCAGAGAGTCTCGTCTATCTGACTAAATTCTCAAAGCTTGACTGGCTATGGCCATTCCCGTGTTAATAATAATAATAATATTATTAATATTGGTATATTTCTCGGCACTGGTCGAGACGCATGCGCTTGCGCATGATCATGGTAAACGGAATTGAAATACCATTATTTTCCTATCCCTGTTTTTACCTTCTCCGTTATTCTCAGACACATTTGTACTTCGTCCTCCACTGGTTTCTATTTGTTGCCGGTAAAAGTCAGTCAGAGGCTCACTCTGACTGCCGTCCTCCATCTGCTTCCTCTTTCCAGTTCCCCTCTAAAGTGCATTCTGCCCTCAAAGTCGGTGGGTGGCCTCAGCATCGTCAAGATGACCCCATAGTATAAGCTCTTGGATAAAGCTGCTGTGTGGTCGCTTCACATCCGAGGCTCCAGCGGTTCCGCCCTCTGAGACCCATAACAATGTCTCCATCCGACGGTGGAACTTATACTTTCATAGCTGATCTACCCCTCACACGCTAACTCATCAATGAACATTGGTGCCAATCTCAACGACGCGGGGCGCTGTCCCTTCCACCGCCTCAGCCGGCGCTCATCGGGATTGCGGGCCTTTTGTAACTATGTGCGGTTGCAAATAAACTGGTCGGTCAAGCCTCCTGCGTTCACTCATGAAGTGTTTTAGGGTTCAGTGCCCAGCGTACGATCAGCCCCACTCATTGCCCCTTGTTACGAACGTTTGAGCAATGCGTAGCCAAATTCGCAACGGATCCCGAAATCAGAAGGCGATTATCCGTGATAATTCTACGATACTAGATTATTAAAATAAACAATGACATAAACAATATACAAACCTCAATAATACGATCACAAAGTCTCAACAACGAGAAACCGAATACCAGCGTGTGAGCAGACAGCACATGCGTCACGCAGGTCCTGAACAAGGATGTGCCAAAATAGCGCTCTTGGCGCGAACAAACAACAATTGGTCCAGAAAAACAACCAGTTCGTAAAGACAAGTCAATGGTGTATGGAAATGAGTGATGTTGGGAAAAACACTGAATCGCGAGGGAAATAAGGGGATTTTTTCACGACCGGCTGTTGCACCGCCCACCAAAATCCTCCTGGATCCTTAGCAGAGTCAAAGGTTCGGTATAAAGGTACTGATTCTTCCTACCTGCCTAGGCCCTGCTGTCAGTGCGCGCGTCTAATGCTCGTCGTCGACGTTCTACTACTGGTCGCACCTAATCCATTGGATACATAGACGTGAGGCTATTCTACATCTTCCACAAGACCAAATGACCGATGGCGGGCGTGAATGGTCGCATAGACGTTGTCCTCGTAAGGGGCCGTCCGGTCCTGGATGTACGAGCTTGAGTGTGTGTGTGTGTGTGTGCGTGCGTGTGTGTGCCGGGGTTACAATGAAATCACAGGTATGACTACACATCAAAGGAGGACTTTCTCCAATGTCAACAAAAGACCGCGTGGCAAGAAAACGAGTAACTGTAGCATGTGTGTGTGTTACCTGAGCTCCGCTACTTCCACATATGCAAGGGGCATTCGGTAGCGTCAACAAAAGGCAAACAAAGAACACTGTCACATGTATGAGGGGTTTACGGGAAGTAGAGTGCGTCGTGCATGCGTGTATGTATCGGGATGTATAATGGAATCGCACTCATCACCTATCGGAAAGAACCTTCTGTAATGTCAACGAAAGGACCGCGAGCACCTTAACGTGTTTGACGGAGATTGTGTGGTATATATGGTGTTTCTTTATCCACCTCGATTACTGGTGTGAAAAGGTTTACTAGGCCTCAGGGTTATTGGCTCCTCCGTCTTCGCTCTCGAGTAGGTTAATACTGCGTATGTCACGAATGAGCACTCCGTTAGCTGTCTTCACTTTCACCGTTCTTATCATTTCGTCAGTGCTTTTGATGGTTTCCATAACTACTCCCAAAGACCAAGCGCTGAAATGTGCGCGTTCGTCGGCGATCATAACCACGTCCCCAACTTTGAATGGTCTTGTCTTGGCCAGCCACTTCTGTCGAGTCTGCAAAGCCGGTAGGTACTCCCGTAGCCATCGCCTCCAGAAGACCTTGGCCAGATAGTTCGCTTGCTTCCACCCGTGGAGGTAGCTCCCGCGAAGGTTTACCGGCCCTTGGAAACCCTCGTTCGACCTTAGCGTCAATAAGTCGTTTGGGGTCAGCGCCAGGTGGGTGGGGTCACCGTTCAATACTGGAACCAGGGGGCGGTTGTTCAGGATTCGCTCCACCTCAGTCATGACGGTGTTCAGGGTCTCGTCGTCGGGGCGGCTGCTGCTCCATGATTGACAGCAATATCCGTCTGGCGGACCGGATCATGCGTTCCCATATGCCGCCTCGGTGACTGGCCTGTGGGGGGTTGAAATGCCATCGTATGCCGTAGGCCACGGTTCGATTCTGCAGTTCGTCCCTGTTTATGTTCTTGTGCCAACGCTGCAATTCCCGGTGAGCGCCCACAAAGTTCGATCCATTATCTGAGTATTTATCGGCCGGTACGCCTCTTCGGTTGATAAATCTTTGCAAGGCCCGTAGAAGCGAATCGGTCGTCATCGAATGTGCGACTTCTAGGTGTACCGCACGTGATTTCATGCACGTCATGATACATCCATATCGCTTTTCTAATCTTTTCCCGCACTTGATCCACAAGGGACCGAAATAGTCCAACCCGGTGTCACTGAACGGCCACCAGCCCGTAGTCATTCTGCATTCTGGTAGTGGGGCCATGAGTTGTTTGCCTGCTGTGGCATTGCGTCTCCTGCATTGCACACACCGTCGGATTACGCGTTTTACAGTCTCTCGTCCTCTCAACAATCAAAGACGCTTTCGGATGACGCTTGTCACGTGACTATCCCCGGCATGTCCCTCCATGGCGTGGACGTGTTGAATCATTAGCTCTACTACAGGTTGTCTCGCAGGCAGCAGTATAGGATACTTTGTGTCGAAGTTCAGGTGGGCGTTGGTCAGCCTGCCATCCACCCGCAGCAGTCCGTTGATGAGTTTGGGGTTTAAACGCTTCAGCTCGCCTCTTGGAGATGGCATGTCTTTATTGGTTGGCCCCACTTCTCCCGCCCTCTTGAGTTCTTGGGCGAAAGCCTCGCGTTGTATCATTCTGAAAACATCGTACTCTGCCGCTTGTAGCTCATCGGGACCTATCGGGCCGACCCGTATCCGACCTGAGGGCCGTAGCCCTTTCATGACTAGTAAATTTATCTTGAACCTGGTTAACCAAACTAGCGAACGAAGCGTCTTCATCCAGGAAGAAAACCTGACCAGTCGCGCTAGAATGGACGACGATTCGACGACGTTGGTTGCTATCACTACGCCTTTGATCTCCAGTTCCAATTCCGTAGGGGTTTTTAATTCGAACACGGGCCAGTCCTGTTTGGGCAATTGCAGGAAGTTTGGCCCTCTCGTCCACGTGTCCAGTTGCCTGAAGTTGTTCGCACCTCGGGAGCACAGGTCGGCCGGATTATCGCCAGACCTGACATGACTCCACTGGTGCGTGGCTGATTCATCGTGGATAATCGTGAGCCGGTTAGCAACGAAAGTACTAAACCGGCTCCGTACGTTGTTAATGTAGTAAAGTACTATCGTTGAATCCGTCCAGAAGCTCACCGACCAAATGTAGAGATCGAAACATCTCTTCACAGCTTGCACCACCCTGACTGCCAACACGGCTGCGCTGAGTTCAAGGCGTGGGATTGAGACCGACTTCAGTGGAGCAACGCGGGCTTTGGCGAACAGGATCCTCGTGGTATATTGTCCATCTCCTGCGCACCATCGTCCGTACACCACAGCCCCATAACCGGTTTCGGATGCATCGGAAAAAGCATGTAGTTCTCCAGTCCGTGTCGTATGGCCAGGGGTCAAACATCGTGGGATTCTTATGTCCCCTAATTTCTTCAAGGTGTTCAAAAATTCTTCCCAGTCCAGCCGGTTCCCTCGGTCCAGTGACTGGTCCCAATCAACTTTCTTACGGCACAGCCGCTGCAGCAAGATCTTTCCGGGTAGCAGCCACGGTGAGACGAAACCGAGCGGGTCGAACAAACTTGAGACGGCAGATAGTATGCCACGACGGGTTGTTGGCAGCTCGGGAACGTTCAGCTCGAAAACAAAATCGTCCGTTTCCGCGTCCCATTGTATCCCTAAAGTGCGTTCGATAGGAAGTGGAGAGCCGTCCAAATCTCTTACCCTTTCGGCTTTTTCGTGATACGGGATGATCTTCAGCACTTCTGAAGCGTTCGACATCCATTTAGTTAGATGGAATCCGCCCTCTTCCAGCAATCTCGTCAGACCCCTGAACTGCTCTAGAGCTGATTCCACATCATCGAATGACCCAAGATAGTCGTCGACGTAGAAGTTCCTGCTGACGCTTTCTACCACCGTCCGATGTACTAGATCGCCATGTTTGTTTGCTGATTCTCGGAGGGCGTAGTTGGCACAAAATGGTGACGATATGGCTCCGAAGGGGTGGACGGTCATCCTATAATTCACCACTGCATTGTCCCGGTCGCTCCCTTCCCACCACAGGAAACGCAAAGCATCTCGTTCTCCTACCGGAATCTTCACTTGATGGAACATTTCCCTAATGTCAGCAGACAAAGCCACTTTACCCACTCTGAAACGGCACAAAACATCGATCGGTGGTGTGGTCCAGTCAGGCCCCTGTAGTAGGCGATCGTTTAACGACTTGCCCTGGGACTTGGCCGCACAGTCGAAAACCACCCGCAGTTTATCGGGTTTCTTGGGGTTGATAACCGGATGGTGAGGCAGATACCAGATACCCCTTTTGCCGTCGGTGTTGGCAGGCACCTTTTCAACCTAACCGAGGGCCTCGTTTCGCTTCATCAAATCCGCGTACCGTTCCCACAGATTCTGGTCTCGAATGAAGCGTTCTTTTAGTCGTAGTAATCGTTGGAGAACATAATTTCTGTTGTCGGTCCACGGGTCGACCGGTGTGCGCCATGGGAGGGGAACCTCGAACTGTTTTCTGAGGCCCCTAGTGCCTTCCCGCACCGTTTGTGGAGCGAAGTGATCCTCTTGAGACAACGTCGGTCTTTCGTCTCCAATGTCATGAAACTCCTTTTCATAAAGCCGTTGCAGATGATACTCTATGCGGTCCGTTTCGGCGGATAAGTAATTCACGGAACCGCGTACTCCTACTGGACCGTATAACATCCATCCCAGAGCCGTGCATACGGCATAAGGTGCCTGGCGGTCGCCCACTCTTTGGTCAAGCACCCAATGCGCCTCTGGCACGTCGCATCCGATGAGGAGATCCACCTCATCATCTTCCCAGTCTACAACGGTTATATCCTGCAGGTGGGGCCACCGAGTCAAGGTTGCGTTTACTGACCTTGGTGCTCGCATGGGGAGATCCGCTAACGTGAATGCCTCCGTTGGTTCAATTTCCTCGTTAGTGTCTAGAGAGATGAGTTGCAGCCTTAATCTACCGGCAGTCATTACCTGTGTTCCGCCCACCGTGCTCACGGCTAACGACGTCGCACCTTTAGCCAGTTGGTGTTTGTCGGCAAACCGCTCTTTCACTAAAGTGGTGTCGGATCCACTATCAACGAAAGCCAACGCCTTGACTATCCCAGTCGGAGTCACTACTGCCACGGCCACTACGCCTAAACGTACCGGTTTACTGGCAGATTGTGAAGTTGAACAAATCACGCTGGGCTTGGCAATCGCCTCGGATATGGTTATTATCGCCTGATGCAGCAGCCGATGGTGTCTGCCCGTGCAGCCCTCGTAACCACATCGATTCCTTGTTCTACAGGCTGCTGCCCGGTGCGTGGTGTTGAGACAGATGAAACATGCTCCTGCCATCCTAGCCATTCCCCATCGTTCGTCTATTGTGGCGTTGCCGAACTTGGAGCATTCTGGTAGGCCATGGCTAGTACCACAGGATCTGCAATTTGGTTTCGCCGTAGCATCTCGTGAAATGACGTGTGTATTGGTCCAAGGCTGGTACTTTGGATATTCCCGTACAGGGGTTTGGACTTGGCTAGTACCGGGCTTGTTTGCTCGGTTGCTGTCCCGGACGAGTCGGCCGAATCTGCTGTCAGCTATCTTCGTTTGCCTGTCTACGTATTCAGTCAGGTCTTCGAAGTTGGCTTCTCTGTCGTCTCGGCTTATCCGTTCAGCTTCTTCCGCCCACCGACCCTGTAGTTCGGGAGAGAGGTGACGGACTATGCCTTCCAAAGTGTGCATGGCGTCTAGGTCAGCCCTGTAACCTAAATGGTCGAGGTCTATTGAGCAGTTCTGCATCTTGATCACCAGGTCGGCCATGGTGTAGACGTCGCCTTTGGTTCTCTTTGCCTCTGCCATCACGCCCGCTATTAGGTTACGGGCTACTTTGAAAGGTTGGCCAAACAAGTCCCTCAGAATCTTTCTTGCCCTTGTGTAGCCTTGTTCTGGATCGAGCATGGTGCACCCGTCGATAGCTTCTCGCGCTCGGCCTCGGCAGTAGTGAGTAAGGTAAAGAAGCCTTTGCCCGGGGTCGGTTACCTTGTTTTCAACGAACGTCTCGAACTGTTTGACAAACTTGCAATATTGCTCAGCTCGCCCGTCGAAAACCGTTAACTCCACTCTAGGCAGATCGATCGATGGAGGTTTGTAGTCGGCGACCGGCGTGGGATTCCCTACCTTATTGCACTCTAACCTATCGGAAGTGTCGAAGTCACTGGTCTCATGCTCTCGCTGTTTCTGTGTACACTTCTCTGCTTCCTGCGCCTGTAGTCTAGCCGAAAGTACCTGTTGCTCTAGTTCTAGTATTCTCAGCTTATATAAATCGATATCCTTACGATCAATATTGCTTTCAATAACACATGAGCTAGCACTGACAGGACTAGGCGATCTAGCATTAACTAAAGAATCATATGTACCCAAAACCTACCCAAAGACTTGCCGTATTACTTCCTGTCTGGATTCGACTGCTTTTGATCCTTTTCTTGGCATTTTGCGTGATTTTTCCTCGTTCTAAATAGATCTATTGAGTATTGTTACGAACGTTTGAGCAATGCGTAGCCAAATTCGCAACGGATCCCGAAATCAGAAGGCGATTATCCGTGATAATTCTACGATACTAGATTATTAAAATAAACAATGACATAAACAATATACAAACCTCAATAATACGATCACAAAGTCTCAACAACGAGAAACCGAATACCAGCGTGTGAGCAGACAGCACGTGCGTCACGCAGGTCCTGAACAAGGATGTGCCAAAATAGCGCTCTGGGCGCGAACAAACAACAATTGGTCCAGAAAAACAACCAGTTCGTAAAGACAAGTCAATGGTGTATGGAAATGAGTGATGTTGGGAAAAACACTGAATCGCGAGGGAAATAAGGGGATTTATTCACGACCGGCTGTTACACCCCTGACTGCTCTCACTCTCCCATCCCTACCGCATTCGATGTACCCATTTGAGGATTGAATGCCTCCGTTGCCCCCTTTCAACCACCGTGGGCTCATCTATTGATTATTTTCATCATTCTAGCAGCTTTCTGTTCTACCCTCTCATATGTCCACCCGGCCTCTTCGTTCATATTACCACCATTTGTACGGTTGTTTGTTCTGCTCATTTTTCAACAACCGCATCCGCACCCACGCTTAATCCCCAAATCAGTACTTTCCATCCAATCTCAGCATCTCTAATACCCACGTATATTACCGATTCAATACCAACATATAATTCAACCTTGGCTCTAAAATCCCTCTCGGTTTCTCCACCAGCAAACCCTCCTATTGGAATGCTCCGTTCATCCCTGTAACACAACTGCTCGCGGGCATTTAGCCCTCTAGCCCCATCGTCCCGTCTCTGATATGCGTACATATTTCTCGTGATTCTGTTCCATCTCAGGTTTTCTCTTCCTGCAGCTCCCTTTTACCTTGGTCCACATAGTGCTTTACCCGTAGTGAAATGATCTAGTTATCCATCATTTGCCTTCTTTTAACTTCGGCTAGTTCTCGCGTCTCTCCTGTTAAATTTTCCAGCCATAGACATTTTTGCTGCATTCTCCCGGTTGCCTTGTTTCTCCAAGTTCCATCTGTTGGAGATAAATCGTTACGCCATGAACTTCGTGAACAGTTTCAAGTTGTGCGATGTGCCGTCACTTGTCCCATCTGATCTTCCAAACGGCCATATTGTTCCCATATCGTTAGCCGTTACTACTGCGGTATCCGTGCTCCTCGGTCCGATTCATTGCCCAGTTCCCTTTCACTGCTGTTATTCCTTACTACTATGACCCCCAAGTATCTATATTTTCCCGCGTTTTCTAGCCATCTCCATCGTCATCATCTTGCTGCAGCTTCTTTAATTTTCAACGTTCATTGCATGATGCACTTACTTTGAACAAAGTAATCCAACTGCTCCAGCTTGCTTTCCTCGATCACTTCTTTCATCCTTCACGGACTGTTCGGCACAGCTGACACCATCTCGGCGCCGTTGGGGCTGATTTTTCCGTATGCAGTTCCGCCACGTTTCTTTTTCCACAAATGAACCAATATGTCATGTTGTTCAGGTGACATTCCACATTTACTTGTTGACTAAGAGCACATTTTCGCTCTACATCCTTCATTTTCCGACTGCTATCTCCCTTGTAGCATCCAAATGCCTCTCTCGATGTGAGTCCATTCTGAAATTATCTGTACCTCATAGCCACCGTTTACCGTATATCGGACCCAACTTTCAAAGCCTGTTTCGTTAGCTCCATATTCCACAGAGTTATGCAATCTGCTATTGACCATTTGCAGCAGCGTAGTAATGCATCAATTCTATCCATTCCCTTTCCGTGCAAACAAACTTATTCTTTAGTCTTTTGTTAACATAGCTATTCCAGCGGTATTTTCTTCTCCCTCCTGTGCGACCCTCAAATTTTAGCTATCTCGACTTGGACATGTTAGACCCCACCGCCTGACCTCGCTTTCCTACTCGCCGGGCAATAATTCGAATTCATCAACAGGCCCATTTTGGCCCCCATCCGATATTCCTCGGTATGCATACATTTTTCTCATGTTTACCTCACAGTTATCTTGCATTTGTCTATATTGAGTTCATTTATTCCATACTAGCCATGCATCCCTCTACAAATCACGAAATATTTGTCCGTATACCCTTCTGTGCCATTCTGATCATGTATCTGCCAAGCTTCGAGCCCCCCTCTCTCCCCCCTCCAATAAGACACGATTATTATTATTAAGAACCGGCGCGTTTCCACACGGTTGAGCTTTTCCGGATGGCAATTCGATTTCGACCCATCAGCAAGATTCAAGTCAGTGCACAGTTCTTCCTTCACGCTAAGGTTGACCACTACCCCAGAAGTGTGTTCGACCGGCATCACGCGGTGATTTTCCAGTAAGTGACGATTTTAGTGATGTTCTACAGCCGTTTTTAGATGCTTTCCTTGCACTGCTGATTCTGGGTAGTCCGGGTAAGAGCCAAGCGCACTTCAGTTTATTCAAAGCCACTTCCGTCCCGTCAGGCTGATCCACTAAGAAGTAAACAAGCGCCGTCGCAACCTATGGAATAACTGAGTGAATCGCGACCACGTCTCAGTCAAACCAGCGATTTTCGATCAAAAAAACTATAAAAGCACATTGCAGCCACTAGTGGAAGAGCATAGCTTCCGAGTTCGTCGTGGCCATCAACTTTTGTTGTCAAACGGCCAGAGTAACACAAAGATGCAAGCAATCTCTGAATCCAAACCATATACTGCTCCTGAAAGTCAGGATTTTAATCCAGTATTAATGGGGAATTACTCAATTCTTTAGCTTACGATACCTCGATTAAGTTTTGAAATTTTTCCGAAGGCGAGGCGAGGATTATCAGGTAAGAGAAAATATTATGAAAACTTGCTGGGAACTTAGGAGCGATGAAACCAAGTATGGAGAGGGAGAAGCCAAGAAATGTAGGTTCCAGGACAACAACACAAAAGTAGGGAATAAAAGGGGAGGAGTTGCAGAAAGTGAAAGTTAGAGGAATTATAACTGGGGGCAGCACGAAAGACAAAGGTGAGAAACACTTTGGACTGCTCCGTGGCGAAATCTTGGACCCCCTAAAGGAGTGGCAAGAGGCAAACTCGAAACAGTCTTTGCCCGTTTATTGCGAACAAATCTGCCCATTTTTAAATCTAGGGATCCCAACTTAATGAGGGCCAAGACAATGCAGGATTTGGGCCTCAGGAGAAGCTCCCCCAAAATGATGGAAATAAATTACAAAACTGGGATTAGAAGAGTCTACTAATAGGAACCAGGCCAGCAAACGCCCCAACCCGGCCGATTGTTCAGGAGCATCTGGAATATAAAGTTGGGGCCCTGCTGTCGGCAAGAGCAGGTCGGAAACCGGAGGATGTATAGCGAAAATGTGCTCTTAGTCAACAAGTAAATGTGGAATGTCACCTGAACAACATGACATATTGGTTCATTTGTGGAAAAAGAAACGTGGCGGAACTGCATACGGAAAAATCAGCCCCAACGGCGCCGAGATGGTGTCAGCTGTGCCGAACAGTCCGTGAAGGATGAAAGAAGTGATCGAGGAAAGCAAGCTGGAGCAGTTGGATTACTTTGTTCAAAGTAAGTGCATCATGCAATGAACGTTGAAAATTAAAGAAGCTGCAGCAAGATGATGACGATGGAGATGGCTAGAAAACGCGGGAAAATATAGATACTTGGGGGTCATAGTAGTAAGGAATAACAGCAGTGAAAGGGAACTGGGCAATGAATCGGACCGAGGAGCACGGATACCGCAGTAGTAACGGCTAACGATATGGGAACAATATGGCCGTTTGGAAGATCAGATGGGACAAGTGACGGCACATCGCACAACTTGAAACTGTTCACGAAGTTCATGGCGTAACGATTTATCTCCAACAGATGGAACTTGGAGAAACAAGGCAACCGGGAGAATGCAGCAAAAATGTCTATGGCTGGAAAATTTAACAGGAGAGACGCGAGAACTAGCCGAAGTTAAAAGAAGGCAAATGATGGATAACTAGATCATTTCACTACGGGTAAAGCACTATGTGGACCAAGGTAAAAGGGAGCTGCAGGAAGAGAAAACCTGAGATGGAACAGAATCACGAGAAATATGTACGCATATCAGAGACGGGACGATGGGGCTAGAGGGCTAAATGCCCGCGAGCAGTTGTGTTACAGGGATGAACGGAGCATTCCAATAGGAGGGTTTGCTGGTGGAGAAACCGAGAGGGATTTTAGAGCCAAGGTTGAATTATATGTTGGTATTGAATCGGTAATATACGTGGGTATTAGAGATGCTGAGATTGGATGGAAAGTACTGATTTGGGGATTAAGCGTGGGTGCGGATGCGGTTGTTGAAAAATGAGCAGAACAAACAACCGTACAAATGGTGGTAATATGAACGAAGAGGCCGGGTGGACATATGAGAGGGTAGAACAGAAAGCTGCTAGAATGATGAAAATAATCAATAGATGAGCCCACGGTGGTTGAAAGGGGGCAACGGAGGCATTCAATCCTCAAATGGGTACATCGAATGCGGTAGGGATGGGAGAGTGAGAGCAGTCAGGGGCAATGTGTGGGGCTGATCGTACGCTGGGCACTGAACCCTAAAACACTTCATGAGTGAACGCAGGAGGCTTGACCGACCAGTTTATTTGCAACCGCACATAGTTACAAAAGGCCCGCAATCCCGATGAGCGCCGGCTGAGGCGGTGGAAGGGACAGCGCCCCGCGTCGTTGAGATTGGCACCAATGTTCATTGATGAGTTAGCGTGTGAGGGGTAGATCAGCTATGAAAGTATAAGTTCCACCGTCGGATGGAGACATTGTTATGGGTCTCAGAGGGCGGAACCGCTGGAGCCTCGGATGTGAAGCGACCACACAGCAGCTTTATCCAAGAGCTTATACTATGGGGTCATCTTGACGATGCTGAGGCCACCCACCGACTTTGAGGGCAGAATGCACTTTAGAGGGGAACTGGAAAGAGGAAGCAGATGGAGGACGGCAGTCAGAGTGAGCCTCTGACTGACTTTTACCGGCAACAAATAGAAACCAGTGGAGGACGAAGTACAAATGTGTCTGAGATTAACGGAGAAGGTAAAAACAGGGATAGGAAAATAATGGTATTTCAATTCCGTTTACCATGATCATGCGCAAGCGCATGCGTCTCGACCAGTGCCGAGAAATATACCAATATTAATAATATTATTATTATTATTAACACGGGAATGGCCATAGCCAGTCAAGCTTTGAGAATTTAGTCAGATAGACGAGACTCTCTGCCGTTGATTGCGCCTCAGCTGGAGGGAGCAGGGTCCGCGAAGAAGTTTGCCTTAGAAGTCGGGGCCCCCTCATATGCTACATTCTCAGCTATGAAGGTATTAGATAACTGAAGTGCACGGGTACCTTTGGGATGTGGAACGAGTTTCGGTGGAAATTGGGTCTTGGTTTGAGAAGCTCGAATGATTATTTGCCTCTTATTCCAGAACTTTGAGAAGACAAGAAGGAAAAAGTGTAACCTTATGGCCGACTTAGCCATGCTAGAAGGGATAGTAAAGGGCCTATGCCGATTTGAGTAAGGGGTTTCACACAAGAAGGTTAATGGGTTAGAGGGAAAAGATAGGCTATTGAGCGGATTATGCAAAAAGGCTAAGTTTAGTCTCAAGCGGCTGAGCCAGAGCGGGTCAAGATTTAGATGATGGCGTCGTTCTTCCTAGTTTAAGGAGGTGGACCAACCAAGTAATTTTTTAGTGAAACTACCATGTAAGCTTTTCGGCCCAACTCTGTCAAGTTTTGTCATGCTAGGAAGATTTTGACAGTATTTAGGCAAAGACCTGGTGTGGGATTCGTAGATGCTGATGATACTGCCCTGGAGATGAACGGAGCGGAAGAGAAGGGCCACACATCTTCTAGCCTTTGCTGATCGAATAGCGGCTTGCTCAAAGAAGTTTAATGGGCTAGAATAGTTGAGGCCTAAATCACGGACGGTAGATCGACTGCCCGTTGGGGACCCACCAAGGGTTAGGGATCCAGGGGGCAATTGGGATTTTTAAATTAGGTCCTCGCACCTATCCGTGGAAAAATTCATCATACAGGAGTGACATCACTGGTCAAGTCCTGAGAGGTTCACCCAAAATGTTACGGAGAGTAGGGGTGGCATCGTTAAAATTAAAGGAGCGGACTATATTTGTATCATCTGCAGACAAGATTGGCGTGCCACGGAATAAAGATCCAGTGCGTCATTACCGTGCATTTCCACCCTTGTCTTTGGTCCTTGAAAACTTAGTCGTAAGTAGGCAGCCCCTGATAGCACGCGTGATGCCCAGAGTGAAGCTGGTGGGTATATATTCCAAAAGCCGGGCCAGCATTTAACTTGACTACTCTTGGCAACAAAGAGGGCCAAACGGATCTGAATAACGGGACCTAATATGCTCCTAGTTGTGAAGTACAAGTCTGAGGAGTAACTGGTGAGAAAAACTTCCGAAGTGTAGGGGGAACTTGGAATTTTCAAAGTGAAATCAGAATTTGAGAAACTATTTCGTGGTGCTGAGGATTGTGGTATTGTTTTCGGACTTGCCATAAATGGTGGAGTTAGAACCTTCGAAACAGTAACCGACCTAAATCGGATTAAAAGGCTGACTTAGGGGAAGCGCGGTATACCGCTTCTAGGGGTTTGCTGTTGATCTGAGAATGAGTTTGGGGTCGTTATCGCTGGGCATATGATTACCGAGGAAGGAATTAGAGTCTTTCGATGGTTCTTTATGACAATTTGACCTTTAAGGTCTTTGCGGCTGGCAAATTCGTAAGCAATGGGAAAGTATATTCCAGTCTTTCGTATTATTGAACTGTTCAAAAACTTGATTCGCTTGATGGAGCGGTCACCACATACAATACAAGAAAGGTGGGTAGTATTGCCCAATAAATCCTGAAGATGGATTCCAAAACCCCAATTAGTAACTTGCCGGCAATCGATGCTTGATAAATTGCGAGTTCTGGTAATGTTTGCTGGCAGAGGTCACGAATGGTGCAGGAAGATTGTATTAAATAGTGAACGGTCCCGCACTTTTCCGGTTGAACGCAAATAATATTGCAGTGGCATGCGGTACCAGGTTAAGTTGTATTATGCAGCTATAACTAACAAGTGGCGGAATTCCACAGGTCCTTGAACGCGTCCGTTGCAGGAAGGCGGGACCCGGCCTCTGCTGGAAATTCTGCTTCTTTTGTTTGAAGCCCAACCATGTGTTTAGGTTTTCAGCTCCAGCATATTATATGACTTACCCGGATGTGGCTGAAGGCAGAATATTTTGCTTCATCTCAGCTTCTCGTTGCTACAGGTTACGGAATCTCTAGACTGTGGCTCATCCTAGTCAGGTAGTAAGCGCGGTCCTTTTGGTTACATACCACTGCCTATACATAACCAGTAAGGAGTGATGGATATTTATGCCCTCAGTGATTATGACTCTGATGCAAGACTGATAGGCAAAGAAGTGGCTGAACAACTCGGCCCTGGCGGTAAGACGCTTAAAAATGGGGTCCAAGCTTATATTAGCGAAAAAGAACAATTTTCAGACCATGACGTTTCATGATGTACGCCATTTTCGGATGCACTTTTGTTGAAGTAAATAGGACTTACACAGCCCTTGGGCTTCTGATGGGTTTCATAGACCCACCCAACCACGACCAACTTAAAGGACTGATCCACCCGTGCGGTGTATTTCTACCGACTTGACACACAGTAAAAAAGCAGAAAATTAGCTCATCCGAAAAGTTACCGAATTGGTTGGCACCACTTGTTCCGCCTGTGCTAAACGTCAGCATGCCTTCACGCTCCTCCAGTGCACACGTCATCAAACTTCAGGGTTTTCAGTTCTGCTTCTTTGTGTCCTGCCGAGTATGATTGTTATCTTGTCAATAACCGAGAATCAGGGTCCTTAGATTCCTTACTGGAGCTGGTCCTGACTAAACTTAAGGTAAACCGGAGCTCATGGGCTTCCGATGGGTGACGTAAATCGACCCAAAAACATCACCCAAATAGATGGACACAGCAAAATAAGCTTCGAAAGAGTTGAGCATTCACTTTGTTCTGACGTGCCGGAAATCCACTGGGCCTCACTGTCGCCAACGCGACCTAGCAGAGTGCGTGTGAAGAAGCTCACTGAGTTCGGTGAGCTCTATCGGGCGTGGCTATTTCTTCTCCATCTTCACTCTTTGTTCGACTGCTTCGAATACTGCTGAGTCTGTGCGAGCCTTTCGGATACTTTGCTTCTCGGTTCTTCGGGACCTTTGGTTTCGTAATTTGTGAAGTGTCACGCTGTCCACTCCGACCACTGGTTTCCGCCAGTTTGCTCCCACAGGTTTTACCAGCTGCCACAACTCATCGCACTCCGATTTAACAGCTTTGGTGAAACTAGCCACCGAGCGATCCGTTTGGCCCCGCGTCATACTTGACGTAAGTCTTTGAGCCTGCGGTTGTCTTCAATACCAATGCGTTGGAATGCATCGTCACACCAGATCTGTGTTGGGCACATTCTTCTAGTCAGATGCTCTTTTATATCAGTTGCATGAGGGTCTCGTGGGTCCCTCCCACCATCCGAAGACTACGTCTACATGCTCACTTATGAAGATCGTTTCACTCGCTGGCCGCAGGCCATATCCATCCTCCGTCCAACCTCGAAGGAAGCCGCAATGGTACTGCTAACTTCTTGAGTAGGTCGGTTCGGTTGCCCTGCTATTGTGGCCACTGGCCGCGGTTCTCATTTTGTCGGTGCCTACCACGAGCTGCTGAACCCATTCGGCAGCAGACACAACTAGACGACGGCTTATGATCCTCAGACCAGCGGCATGGAGTATCGATTCAGTTGCCAGCTGAAGGCTGCCTTTCTTGCTTGTGATACTTCTTCATGGAGTGAAGTTTTACTGATGGTCTTCTTGAGACTGCGTATTACCGGTAAAGCCGACATGGGTGTTACGTCCGCGGAACTGTTTGAAGGTTGTGCTTTAGGACTTCCAGGTGATTTGGTTGCCCCATTACCACCTGTGAGTTTTAACCAGGAGGATTACCCAAAACGATGGTCATACCAAACGCGGGTGTCAAGGCCAACCCTGCTACGAGAACAAGCCCTCAGCACCCACAAACCCATCATTACAGCGACCCCCAGCCATGTGTTCATTCAAGTTGACGCAGTGCTATCACCACTACAAGCGGCTTAATCCATCCCTTGCGGAGTCGCCCAGCTAAAGGAAATGAAACAAGTGGTAGGCGTCGAGGGCAGGAAGGAGACCATCAGTAAAGACAGCTTTAAACCAGCCATCTTCAGGTGGAGCCTATCCCGGACAACCCACCCAAAGCCCCGCTGGCCCAGAACCTTTGGGTAATCGACCTTAGTCGGCACCGGTTACTCCCTTAACGGCTCACCATTATCGGTAGCAACACCAAATTTCACGGAAGATACAACAGCACCCGTAAACAGGAGAAAGTGCCGAGGCCGAAGGATGCGACAGCCACCGAAGTTTTAAGAACTTGTAGAAGTTGCACATATTTACGTTTACTCTTCATTTTGCACTTGAACATGGTTAAGCTTTGCGTGAATGCGGGATCAAGTGGATAGGCATGACAGGAGCAGCGGCTGCATGCGCTGCATAGCTATGTCCTCCACAGTTGAAAATTCATTCGCTAACCAAGGCGCACCTTTCTTGCATTTCCCGCCTTCTAGCATTCTGACAAAACCAAACGGAATCCAGGATCTCGCATGGCTCAAAAAACCCTTTTTGAATCAAGGCTGGACTGATTCAATGCCAAACGCTGGCTCTTTTACGGAAGCAACAAGAACCACAGGCCAACGAGATTTTCGTGTGTGCCGGAAACGACAAAACTTCAATAGAACCAAGAATGCAAAGTCGAAGGACGGGTCTAACCGGTTCGCCTTTATTGTAGAGTAGGAAGCAATTATGTGGTCCACGCTCTACAACTAGAGTGAGTCGTGGAAAAAATTATGCTGTCTCAGCTGTTGTGTTTGATAGCAGTGGAGGGCACGAAAAACCTGCCGGAGGTCCATTGGGCTTCACTTTTGCCAACGATACTTAGCACATTGCATGTGAAAAAAGCTCACTGGGTTCAGTGAGCTCTATCAAGCGTGGCTATTTCTTCTTCATCTTTAATCTTTGTTTCACTGCTGCAAATTTTGCCGAGTCTTTACTGGCCGTTTGGACACTTTGCTTCTCTGTCTTTCGGTACCTTTGGTTTTGTTTTATTCTCACAGTAGGCTTGAGAACAGGCATAGCCACGTGTGACTTGCCGTCTTGATTTATCAGGTTATTATTTAGACATAGCTTTATTCGCCGTGAAAGCTCAGTTTCTCAGTGGATTTTGCCTGTTGGATTTCTTTAGGACCAGATTTGGAGGTTCCGAAAATCCGTTCTCCAGGGCGAGTAAAGCTACTTTTTCGGGTATAATTCGTTATTCCGCGTTACAGTTGCGAGTAGCTAAACGAACAGATCTAAAGGCAAAGCAAGGTTGAGCCGAATATTCTACGGTACTAGATTAGCAAAGTACAAACGTACAAAACGTACAAAATGCACCTAAACCTCAATTATGTAGAAGAAGCGATAACCTTACGAGAACCGCAGTGCAGCAATACTCAATTTAACGACCGGTCGTGGAAAATCCCCCCAAACCCTTGCGATCATTCACTTGCTTACTCTATTAACGTGTCTTCACGAACTGTTTGTTTTTATGGACCAATTGTTGTTTTTTCGCGCCCAGAGCGCTATTTTGTCATATCCTCGTTCTGGACCTGCGTGGCGTACGCGCTCCTTGCTCACACGACGCAATTCGGTTTCTCGTTTGTTGAGTCCTTGTGATCTCATTATTGAGGTTTGTATCTTTTTGGTTTCATTGTTCATTCAATAATCTAGTATTGTAGAATATCACGGATAATCGCCTTTTGATTTCGGGATCCGTTGTGTGTTTGGCTACGTATTGCTCGAACGTGTGTTACAACACTCAGTAGATCAATTTGGAACCAGAAAAAACGCGCAAAGTGCCAAGGAAACGATCGAAAACATCAAAATCTGAACAGGAGGTAATACGGCAAGTCACTGGGGAGGTTTTGGGTACATTTGATTCTTTAGTTAACGTCAGATCGCCTAGTCCTGTCAGTGCTAGTTCATGTGTCAATGAGGGCAATAAGCTATCGACGGGTGCATCATGCACGACCCGGGACAAGGCTACGCAAGAGTAATGAAGATCCTAAGGGACTTGTTTGGCCAATCGTTCAATGTAGCCCGTAACCTAATAGAGGGAGTGATGGTAGAGGCAAAGAGAACCAAGAACGACGTCTACATAACGGCCCACCTGGTGATCAAGATGCAGAACTGCTCAATAGACCTCGACCATTTAGGTTACAGGGCTGACCTAGATGCCATGCACACTTTGGAAAACATAGTCCGTCACCTCTCTCCCGAACTACAGGGTCGGTGGGTGGAAGAAGCAGAACGGATAAGCCGGAGCGACGGGGAAGCCAACTTCGAAGACCTGACCGAATACTTGGACAGACAAACCAAGATAGTTGACAGCAGGTTCGGACGACTTATCCGGGACAGCAACCGGGCAAACAAGCCCAGTACTAGCCAAGCTCAAACCCCTGCACGGGAACATCCAAAATACCAGCCTTGGACCAATACACATGCCATTTCACGCGATGCCACGGAGCAACCCAATTGCAGATCCTATGGTACTAGCCATGGCCTACCAGAATGCCCCAAGTTCGGCAACGCCACAATAGACGAACGGCGGGGAATGGCTAGGATGGCAGGAGCATGTTTTATCTGTCTCAACACCACGCACCGGGCGGCAGCCTGTAGGACAAGGAACCGATGTGGTTACGAGGGCTGTAATGGCGGACACCATCGATTGCTGCACCAGGGGAGAGTAACCTTACCCGAAGCGAGTACCAAGCCCAGTGCTATTTGTCCAACGTCACGATCTGCCAGTAAACCGGTGCGTTTGGGCGTAGTTGCCGTGGGATTAGTGACCCCAATAGGGGTGGTCAGAGCTTTGGCCTTCAAAGATAGTGGCTTGGATACCACGCTAGTAAGGAAGGAGTTCGCAGAGAGATATGGGATCAGAGGGAATCAGTCTTCATTAGTGGTGAGCACAGTGAGTGGTACCGAAGTCATCCAGCAGACCAAACTGCGCCTACTACTCGTTTCCTTGGTCAGCAAAGATAGAGCAGAAACTCTAAAAGCCTTCACCATAAAGGACCTGCCGATGAGAGCACCTCAGTCAGTGCAATCCATTCTGACTCAGTGGCCGCATCTCGACGGGGTTACGATCGAGGAGTATCAGAGTAACGAAATTGATCTGATGATCGGCTGTGATGTGTCGGAAGCGCATAGGGTCCTACATCAAAGAATAGGAAGCCGCGAAGTACTCTATGCAGTACGCACTATATTTGGCTGGACTTTACATGGCAGTACACTTGGAAGACGCCGCAAACTAATCCAAATCAACTGCACTTCGGTGGAAACGGCGAACGTTGAACAGGCATTCCAACAGCTGTATAACGCCGAATTTACCGACCTGGCCATTGATAGAGATGCCCCATCAAAAGAAGATAGAGCGGCTTTGAGAATAGTGGCCGAGAACGCCAAGTATGTAATAGATCGTTTCGAGGTTCCTGTCCCGTGGGGACCCAACATAAAACCTATGCCAAACAGCCGAGAAATGGCTCTGAAAAGATGACGCCTCCTCAAAACCGGGCTTATTCGAGAACCACAATTAAGGATAGAATACACGCGAGCCATGCAACATAACACAGACTTGAGTTATATAGAAAGAGTGGATACAGTGGTTGTCATCGCAAATTTGGGGTGGTACCTACACCATCACCCGGCCGTGAGCCCAAAGAAACCGGAGAAGGTCAGAGTGGTTTTCGACTGTGCCGCGAAATGTCAGGGTGTGTCACTCGACGACCATATACTACAGGGCCCAGACTGGACAACACCACTAGTCGAGGTTTTATGCAATTTTCGGCTAGGAAACGTGGCCGTCTGCGCGGACATACATGAAATGTTCCTGAAAGTGAGGATGCCCGTTGAAGATGGGGACCCCTTTCGTCTTCTCTGGTGGCCTGAAAACGACGCAAGTCGCGCACCTGACGAGTGCAGGCTGACTGTTCATCCCTTTGGGACGGTATCATCCCCCTTCTGTGCTAATTTTGCCCTCCGGGAAACCCACAGGTGTTATGGCGGCACCAGCAATTTGTTAGGAGGAGCAATGGACCACTTCTACGTGGACGAGTTTCTGTATTCCTTCGACGACTCAAATACTGCCATTCTCCATATGACCGAACTGATCGCCACTCTAAAGCCCGGAGGATTCAACCTCACTAAATGGACTTCAAACAGCCAAGAGATGCTCAATGTTATCCCGAAATCCGAGAAAATGGAGTGTGCGAGAGAGCTTTTGGGATCTTCTTCACAAACGGAGCGCACGCTTGGTCTTCAGTGGAAACCCAGAGGTGACGAATTCATTCTCACCCTGGACCTACCCAAACGACCAGTCACACGGAGGGGAATCCTATCAACAGTCTCGAGCCTCCATAGCCCCCTAGGTTTCGTTTCGCCATGGCTGTTACCGGGAAAAAGCTTGCTGCAATCGCTGTGCCAAAGAAGGACGGGTTGGGACGGACCTCTCCAGGATGACGACAATAAGCCATGGCGCGATTGGCTGCACAGCCTGGAGCAACTTTGTGAGATCAAAATACAAAGATTCTTAACAGGAATCAAATGCACAAACGACGCCCAACTCCACTTATTTTCGGATGCATCAGAAAAAGGCTACCTGATAGTTGCTTACGTCTGCTGGATTGACGAAAAATTGGACGGCACAGCCAGATACTATTCGCAAAGGCGAGAGTGGCTCCACTGAAAACGGTGTCGATTCCAAGGCTGGAAATGACGGCACCAGCACTGGCCGTGAAAGCCGCGAGGCTGATTAGGAGATGCTTTGACCGGATAAACTGGGAATTAAACTTTTGGACGGACTCAGCCACGGTACTACATTACATTAACAACATTGTCACTCGTTTTAACAATTTCGTGGCCAACAGACTCTCTATATTCCACGAGTCGACTGAAACCGATCAATGGCACCATGTACAATCTGCCAATAACCCGGCCGACTTCTGCTCAAGGGGACTGAAAACACTAGAGAGGCTGCGGATGCGGACAGTGGGATCGGACTTCCTGACTGCAGCTAAAGAGATGCTGCCAATGCTATTACTACCTAAGGCTGACGATGGCGATATCGAGACCAAAAGACTGATACTGGCTACTAACTTCACGGGAACCGTAAGCCTAATAGAAAATCCGTGCCAATTTCCCAACTGGACAAAAATGTAAAGAGCCGTGGTCTGGTGGACACGATACAAAATACTCTTAATGAGCATGAAAGGCGCAAGACCACAAAACACATTGAATGTGGGGATGATACTACCGGGCTTGCTGAATCAAGGCAAACTCGAAGTTCTCCGCCTACTGCAACTAGACTCTTTCCCGTTCGAGGTCCGCGAGCTAGCCAGGATAGACGATAACACCAAAGGAAGCTGGCTGTTGCGCAGCAGTATCCGAAGACTAGACCCCATGCGAACCAACGGACTACTGGGAGTTGGAGGGCGGCTGACGAATTCAAATCTAGAGTACGAAACAAAACACCCCATAATAATCCCTGGTGACCACTACGTAACGAGATGCCTGGTAGACCATGTACATATAGAAGAGGGACACACAGGTTTGAACCACTTGTTGAACAATATACGTCGACGATTTTGGGTGACAAAGGGACCAGCGACGGTCAAGCGAGTCATAGGCAACTGCATCACTTGTCGTCGCCGGAGAGCGGTAGCAGGCCAACAAATGATGGCCCCTTTCCCGTCGTGAGAGTTCAACCGGGATGGTGCCCGTTCGTGGAAATTGGCGTTGACTGCTTTGGCCTGTTACTTGTACGATAGCAAAGGAGCACCCAAAAGAGGTATGGCTGCCTGATAACATGTTTACAATCCAGAGCAGTTCATCTTGAAGTTATGCATAATATGACCACCGATTCATTTATAACGGCCTTTCAAAGGTTCATCGCGAGGAGGGGCGTCCCCAAGAACGCATACTCGGACAATGGCTCGAACTTCGTTGAGGCTCATAAGGAGTTAGAGGAGTGGTGGAACCCTCTGGACCACGCCAAAATACAAAACAAAACCGTAGCGAAAGGAGTAGAATGGCACTTCAACCCACCTTATTCCAGTCATCGTGGTGGCTTTTGGGAAAAGCTGATCCGATCGACTAGGAAAATGCTCACAGCCCTGACCTCACAACAAACCCTCGATGACGAGACGCTGACTACTTTACTAACAGAAGCAGAACGGATATTGAAAAACAGACCCCTGGTGCCGATCGTCCCATACCCGGAAGGCAAACTGGCCCTCGCCTCCAGTGACCTGGTAATACTGCGGTGAAACGCAGAAGCAACCACACTGGAAACCCTGCGTGGAACGTACATCGTTGGATGGAAACAATTGAACCACCTAGCAAAGGCTTTCTGGAAAGGATGGACGACGGAGTACTTACCGAAACTGCAGCTTCGCAAAAGTGGATCTCCAAACAGGGGTCGTTTAGACGTGGCGACGTGGTCATCCTCGTGGAGAGCCACTTACATAAAGACGATTGGCCGGTTGGAGTGATCAAGGACTGTCGTGCAGAAATCGATGACCTCGTGTGCACGGTGGTGATGAGAACGAACAAAGGAGACGTATTGCGAGATCTCCGTAAGATATGTCTGCTTGAAGGTGGCAGTGACGTGGGAGAGGTGGACGCTGTCGACCAAGCTATATCCTTGTCTGTTGATACCAGATGAAGCTGAATTCGTTTATTTATTCCTCATGCATTCTCCCGTAGGACCCAACCTTCCACACCGACTTTGAAATATATTTGTGTTTAGTTTCATACGGTATTCACGATTTACTATGGATTTAGTTGTCCAAACATTAGTTTATCACACGACACGACACTGCATGTAGAAGTAGCGGGGCTTAGGTCACGCACGCATGCATACATTTTACTCGTTTATGCCACAAAGTCCTCGTCAGACACGTCACAGTGCTCACAGACTTTAGTTAACGTTGCAGAAAGTCCTCCTTTGATGTGTGGTGATACTTGTGATTCCACTGTGCATCTAGACACATACGCACATACCCGATGCACGCTGTGTCCCGTAAACCCTACGAAACATGTGACGGTGTTCGCAATTTGGTTTTGTTGACGTCACTGAAATGTCTTTCGCATGTGTATAGGTAGCAGCGAATAAATCATACAAACACATACTCACTGAAGCAAGCACGTACAGCCATGGCGGGACGGCCTTTCCAAGGACAGTATCTATGTTTCCCCTCCACGCCCGCCATCGGTCAGTTGTTCTCATGGAAGATGTAGAATAGTCGCGCGTCTGTGTGGCCACCGGATTAGGCGCGACCATGAGTAGAACGTTGAAGACAAGCATTGGGCAAGAGCACTGACAGCAGGCCCTAGGTAGGTAAGAAGAATCAGTACCTTTATACCAAAACTTTGACTCTGCTAAGGATTCGGGGGGATTTTGATGGGCGGTGTAACGACCGGTCGTGGAAAATCCCCCAAACCCTTGCGATCACTCACTTGCTTACTCTATTAACGTGTCTTCACGAACTGTTTGTTTTTATGGACCAATTGTTGTTTTTTCGCGCCCAGAGCGCTATTTTGTCATATCCTCGTTCTGGACCTGCGTGGCGTACGCGCTCCTTGCTCACACGACGCAATTCGGTTTCTCGTTTGTTGAGTCCTTGTGATCTCATTATTAAGGTTTGTATCTTTTTGGTTTCATTGTTCATTCAATAATCTAGTATTGTAGAATATCACGGATAATCGCCTTTTGATTTCGGGATCCGTTGTGAGTTTGGCTACGCATTGCTCAAGCGTGTGTTACACTCATTATCAAGAGCGATCACCGCTAACGGGTTCCGAAGTCGGGTCAAGCCGATTCACAGTCAAGGGAAAAGTGCGAAATGAATAAGCGCGATAAAAACGTGCCGAATGGCGTGCTGTCAAATGTGCGACATTCAGTTAGATGTGCACTTTATTGGAGAATGGGCATGCACGAGAAATACTCAGTAAGGATTTTCCATATGCGGACTACACCGCGTGAGCCCCCGGGCTGTACAACACTGATTTCTTGATCTTAGTGTCGGTGTTAAGGAGCAACTGTTCGCGGCCAAGTCACCTATGCTTTGGATCTTTCGGAATCCACCGTATGGGGGTTCAACAAATAACTTTGGGTTGATCATCTGCTTCCAAAGCTTAGAGTTGCTAAATGAAATAAAGCGGCCCCACGCGGTAGAGCTTAGTGGAGGCAGAGTCTCTTACGGATAGGCATGCTCTCGATCAGGTTAATAGAAGCACTAAGTGAATCGATGGACGGTACGGGATCGAGTCGACGAGGTCAAGTGATAGAATTGTGTTACGTTGATATCACCAAGAAGCGGAGCGTCACTTGTTTCCACTTAAGAAACATCCGCTCAAGAATTCGGAGCTGATCTCAAAGTACAATCGGGTCATTCGCGGCCATGGGAGAAAAGGATACGCAAGAGCCATGGATCCGCAAGGGGATACTGACAGAAAATGTTGCTTTCTACCACACTACTAGGTCATGAATTCGAACAACCATGGGGCAGTATGAGTGGTATTAGACTGTGCGTGAGAGCCTTTTGCTCAAAACAGCCTTTATGAGAGGGCCTGTCCTGGCTATAAACTTTGCGGAGGGACCACTATTTTTTCGCGGAAGTTTGGCCGCTATTCAAGCTGATTTGAGGAGTTTTTGCAACTTACAACTGCAATACTTTATTTAAGCGTAAGACTTATGTAGCTGGCTAGGTAATTAACTCATATACAGTTCTGTCATTTGCTGAACGAACTTTCATCTGATCAAGATCACTACATCATATTTAGCTCCAATCTTTCGTTGCAACTAGCTGCGAACAAAAACTGGAAAACTATTCATGAGCAGCATCCGCCGTAAAAGATTACTTTTATGTGGACGATTGGCTGCTTTTGCTGCAAAACCAGGAGTGTTTTTCGGTTGTCTTCCTATCTTAGCATGAGATCGAAAGTAGTAAAAGTTCATGATTATCTCCCTCCATTCCAGTCAGTCACAAGTGGTGTCTTAAGCGGAAGCGTGTTAGGCTCGCTTCTATTTATTCTGTATATTGCCGACATATTCAAGGTAATACTCCATTGCACCGCGTTCCTATTCACCGATGATACCAAACTTGTCTATTCCTTGAACCCTGTACCTTGACCTACGCCCTCACCAAAATAGCTACGACCTGGACCCTGTTGACACATGATGCAACACTTGGAAAGTGAGTTTCTCCACTCCTAAGAGTGTCACTCACAAGCATGAGAGCCACGTTCCTCATGAATCCGTCGCCTTAAGCAGCTCCTACTTTCCTCTTACTCAGCTAGCACATGATCCCGGCCTACATTATTCCTGCACCTTTGTCCCTCATAAACAAGCCGCCCACCAGCTGGCTAATACTAGGAGAAACGTAGCACTTATCAGCAAAACTTTCAGAATGCACCACAGCTAGCTTCTGATCCTTAAATCTCACGCGAGACCCCAGCTCGAGTACTGCCCTTTGGTATGCGCTCGCATGCGCAAATCCGGTAAACTTGCGATCAAAAGAGTTCAGCAACCTTCTCCAAGCGGTCACTTGGCTCATAATCTCCCTCAAAATACGGAGTTGCGAGCTACTGAAACTTGAACCTCTGTGACTACGACGAATGAAACTCACTATTTATCTTCCATTCAACCTCCCAAATCCGGAGCAGGTACTTCAACTTTCGTCTATGATTCTCTCAGGAAGCGCCCTACCCTCTTTTCAACCAAAATGGTGCTACTAGGCTTCCATAATCCACGACAAAACTAAGAAAAAGTTCTTCATCACTCTCTATCCCCCGAGTTTGGGGTGGACTAGCTGAAGACATTCAGGCCTGCCAGACACTAAACCGATCGAAATCTGTATTTTCAAAATTTCTAGGTGTCGCCAAAGTACTACAGTTAAACATTACGTGCACTGCTTTGGAACAAACTTATAAGGGTAACCCATACTTTTGAACAGGCACAGCGAGCACGACCCAGGTACCATCCTCTGCAACCCCAACATCTCTTATCCCGTATGCCTTCTGCGTTGCCAGCACATTATTATCCCATATACTGATTGAGGCCACTGACACCGCTCCTGATAGATTCCCCTTATTCACGTGCTCCAACATCTTTAATCTATCTCCACCATACCTAATTTGCTTTACTCTATCCAAGCTGGCCTCATTTTCCTTCCTTCTCCGGCTTTCCAACCCGGAACGCACTTCCAGCGACCGTCATTCTCTTTCAAATCATCATCCCTTTTCCTAATTTTTCTGGTTATTTTTTCATTCCTACTGGCTCCCAAAAGCTCACAGCCCTCATTCTTCCCAAGGTAGTCTATGCCTAAGTTGCTAGGTTTCTTTTTACCGCCGACCTTTGGTCTTCAGCTGGAAGAATCGCAGACTGCGTCTCTCTGTTTTTGTTCCTAGACAACAACTGGTGTGCATCCCTCCTTTGATGTCTTCCAATGATCCAGAGACAATACCGACAAAATGTCTGGCCCACATTTCCGGCTGAGAATCTGATACTCTCCAGGAACTCCGTCGCTCCCCCATTGACCTTGTTCCCCAGGATCCCTCGCAACCTGATAGCTAACTCCTAGACTATTCCATCTCTATTGCCATGTGATCTCACCAATGTCACTTGGGAAAGTCCCGCCGGTGCGGGGCGCTTTCAGATCCACCTCCTTAGCCGGTACACATCGGGCATGCAGGAAGTCTGCAACGAAGTGCGGCTACCCTGGGTTGGCGGATTGCACCTCCTGCCTCCGGAAGTGGTTTCCAGGTTTGGTATCCAGCCCACGGTCAGTCCCACTCACTAGCTTTGGTCGCGGATTGAAAAAACCCCACTAACATACTCGAAACTCTGGAATAATTTTGCTGTCTCCTCCAGTTCACGTTGCCTCTCCATTGTGCTCGCATCCACCTTCTCCATCACACCGTACCATTTTTTAGGCCCGGCAAAATTAACTTTCCTTGATGCACAATTACTGCATACTTAAAAGCTCATCGATAATCCTATCTTGTCGTTCACGGTCCATTTTTCCCGAGGTTTTGTGCCAAAATACTCACCGGCCCCACTCGTAAGCCTAAACATTCTCCGAAATAAAACACGCCCACTTTTACTGTCTTCACAGATATATTCAAAAATGGACACATTTTTTGTAGCTATGCCCACCCGCACCTTAATCTTCAAACAGGGTATTGCACCGCAAAATGTCTCTAGAAATTCCCAACACTCGACGATTCGGCTGTTGTCTGCTTTCTCTGACAGGTCCGCTGTTCGCCCAATTAGGGTGGTTGTTTTGCAGTATCCTCATCTTACAAGGTACCATGTCCCACATATGCACACCTGATAAGCACTTGTTACGCAGAGTTCCGTTCCGTCGCCATATAGTGATCCACCTACTATAAAGAACATAAACTGGCAGTCTCCTGCCCGTCACTTTATCATTTTTGCCAGCTGCTTCTTTGCTACTGTTGTAGTTATACACCACACCTCAATCGATGGCCAACTTCCATTTTCACGTCGGTGCTTTATATTCCCCTCCCCTCAAAGCGAAAAATCCGCTCAAACTTTAAGTGATGCCATCTGCTACTTCCTTCACCATTACTTTGGCTACCATTCTCCAGATATGTGTTGACCGTACGGCATATGACTGGTCCAACCAATACACTGTCACTGGATGCCACAGCTGTTGTCTCTGGCTGATTCTTCTCGTTCTATATACGCGATACTACTACTTTTCATTGTCTAATTTCCAATTCCAATGCCTCTCATATATTGCGAAGCGCTATTGCTTGACTACGTCTTCTTTGGGAGTTTTTCTTTTTTCCTTTTTCAAAGTAATCAGATATCCGTCAGTCCATTCTGGTTTTTCTTTAGAACAGTCTTACTTTCGTACTATTTGTATGTATATTTACTAGCCCTTTCGACTCCATCTGGTTTCGCCGTTGCTCGACCACCTAACCTTGAAAATAAATTTGCCGGGTGTGACCACCAAATTGACTTAAATGCTTTCTCCTAAGCTCGATAGAGTGCACGTACTTCACTGTCTTCCCGAAACTCAGATTCCTCTTTCAGATGTACCGTTTGATCTCGCGTTTTGGCTCGCTTGAGAGTTATCCCAAAGAAACTATTACCATTGTCATGCAGAACCATCGAAGGACCCCACTGCCACCCTTGGTAAACCTATGCTTAGCGACAACGACCCCAAACCCATTCTCAGATCAACAGCAAACCCCTAGAAGCGGTATACCGCGCTTCCCCTAAGTCAGCCTTTTAATCCGATTTAGGTCGGTTACTGTTTCGAAGGTTCTAACTCTACCATTTATGGCAAGTCCGAAAACAATACCACAATCCTCAGCACCACGAAATAGTTTCTCAAATTCTGATTTCGCTTTGAAAATTCCAAGTTCCCTCTACACTTCGGAAGTTTCTCCCACCAGTTACTCCTCAGACTTGTACTTCACAACTAGGAGCACATTAAGTCCCGCTATTCAGCTTCATTTAGCCTTCCCTAGTGCCAAGAGAAGGAGGGTCAAATTGCGGCCCAGCTTTCGGGAGGACTGTCACCGGCGTCACATTCAGCATCTCGCGGATTACTAAAAGCTGTCTACTTACGACTAAGTTTGCAAGGACCAAAGGCAAATGTGTGAGAACAGTGATTTTTTCATCTAATCATGACATCGGCAGGCCATTTATCTCTTTTTCTTGGCATCGCAAAATTATTTTCAGTGGGAGTGTTCAGGGTAATTAAAGCCGTCTCTCCTACTGGACCCATATATCCCGCTAAATCACCACGCGTGAAATGGGCACCGGCGCCAGTGTCGAGCAGCGTACTAATGCGTAAGTCCCCGTTTAGACTTTCGATAATGGCCGTTATAGTCACGAAGCCAACTTAAGAGACCAGTGAAAAATAGTTTACGGGAAGCTGCAAAAACCGAAACCATATTCATCGTGCTCGTCGATCAACGCTGCCGGCGGTGGTAATTTCTTTCTTCCCAGAGCCTCCTCAAATGGGGAACTTCAGCATGAAGCTCAGTATGTGAGCAAAAAAACAGGCTTAGAAGTGAGACACAAACTCCCTCCTGGTCCCTGGTGGACAACGCCTGAAACTTTTTGGAGTACTCTGGGCTGTTTCCTCGACGACCTATGCAACCGGTATACTTTTCACTCAGACCTGCAATGATAACAACGTTCGCCGAACTTTGATTTGGCTCACAACGTCGCCACTCTTCAAAAACAGACCACAAAAGCAGCCAAGGAGACAATGCATTGCCACGCCAAAGCAATTTCTCGATGATATACCACAGAGGTTTTATATAGTTTCTTCGGTACGGGGGAGGTACAAAAGCTCTAACCAGGAAACAGGAAAATAGAGAGGTACTCCATAATGCCTTTTCATCGATCACTTCATTTCGGCCTTCATTATGTTGAATGTTATGGAGATTGCACGAAGAAGAAGGGAGGAGGGGATATAACAACTTTGGTCAAACACACTTGTACCCTAGCCATTATTACACCCGCATCATTTAGGGGTATAGAAAGAGTTTCATGGCTCGATTTGTTTTACCCATAAACAACAAATTCTTCCGTCCACGGAGGAGGTTACTGCATCGACTGCCTTTTAAACTTGCCCTAGTACTTACGAGCTGGCACACATCGGGAGACCCTGATACGTTCCTCGTCTGGCGGACCTCGTTGGCCCCTTTGCCCAGTCAGCTGCCGTGTACCTGGATGATTTACTCAAAACTGCTCTCACGGTGTGAACCCAGTTATGGTCTCTCAAATGTCCTAGCTGCTCCAATGCGTCTGTGTACCTGGTCAACTTAGTGGCATAATGCGACAAGATGCCCGGGTCTCCAGCAATCAATTCTGGTCCGACTGTTTCGTCTAGCATGTGATATAAGGTATGACGCCCCTGCCCAAACGTTTCTCTCCGTGTGTCTCTTACTTGCAGATAACCTTCTTTAGCTAGATACATTAACCAACCTCAAACAGCTTCTTCCATTTTCCTTTCACAACATAAAAAATAAACAGTTCGAAAGCTGACCATCATCCTTCACTCGGCTCTCGGTCCAACTCTCAAATTGTTGAAAGGACGGAGCATGCTGCACAGGCTAACCGTCGAACTTAAGAAGTTCACATTTAGGCAATTAAGGTCCCACTAGCAGCCGGTTCATCCTAACCACACCTCTGAACGGGTCATTATCATCAACATAACAGGCTTCGCCACCGCGTCTCCCACTAGCATCAGAAATGTCGGCCAAGGATGGGCAGTCGAGTATGGACGACAAAATCAACCCGTTTCCCAACTGATGGCTGATCTACAATAATCTCATCATCCCGCCGTCCAAGCACGGCCGCCCTATGCATAGCCTCAGCTCTCTCCAACGTTAGTTGAAAGCTCAACACCTCGAGTATTGCCCCTCGCGAACGTCTGATAATTCACTTCGAACAACATAAGCAGGGGACTTAGCGAAGGGCGGAGTAATGGCCACTTTGGTAGCTGACTCAGTCGAAATTGTCCTCGCCATTCAATTCCATCGGCAACGGCGGAAGAATGAAGACGAGCAAATCAACAACTCGAAACACCAAGACGGGGTTGAAGGGAAAGGGTTCACAATCGTGAACGCACAAGCATGGGAGGAGTTTCAAAACCAGTCTGATTTGGAGCCGTCAACAATATTCATTAAGCAGGTTGGAAAAGGCAGCTGGGTGCAGTAAAATAGTGCTGCACGACCGCCCGAGATGTTAGCCTTTAGGCACAAGGCACAACGAACTTTCAACACTTTCAAATTCGGAATTAACGAAATTCAACAAGTCCGAGTCACCAGGAAGTAGACTTTTCAAAATAAGTGGTGCTGTGTCCAAATACTAAAAAATGATTATTTAGGACTGCAAATCCTATTTGAATGTGCACTTTCTAGGGCTGATTGGAGGAATGAAACGGAGTCAATATAGCTGAACAACAATGAACCAATTTTTCCAGCTTTTCGTAAGAAGACATTAAGTTGGAGCAGTCAAACAGAGAGCGGAGAAGAAGATAAAACAACCACTATCAATGAACTAACGGAATTTAGTGAAAGTTTTCTTCACATGCAATCAGCTACAATGCGTCAGCTTCCGTAAGATAGGGGCTAGTAAGATACACCACGGATTTGTGGATATTATCAACGTTCGCAAAGCAAATAACCCTTGAATTCCGTCGATTCAAATTATTGCGCTTCTGTCCTGCTAAGACCAGACGGCACGCTTGTTGTGCTTGATGGTCCCGTTCTTGCTTCACGGTTCGCAGGTGAGATCGCAGACTCACGCTTTTCCGATGAGCTCGTAATAAGCGGAACTCGTGGCCGCAGTAAAAAGCACGTAGATCATTTGGTTATTCTTCAGCGTGTTTGTCAACAGGAGCTTAATCCTTGGGTTTTTAGACCAGCAAAGATTTCCGTGACAGTGAACGGTGAAGCATATAAAACTTGTTCAACTTCTCCTGTGAAGAACTTTCCGGGTATTGCCGACGGGAATAACGAATATCATATGTCTTGGTTGCTTCTGAGGACGCAGGTGGTTTTTGTAGAAAAGGGTTACAGCCTGGTGAGTGCTCATTGAGAAGCTGCCACAAGCTTGTCCCACATTCCTCGTTGACTTCATCGGGGAGATTATTTCAGATGAAGTTCAACTTCGAAGAAAGTGAAAAGAGTTTCTTGATCACTTGCTTTGTTTCGGTTGGGATTAAACGTCATAGGATAGCATTATCTTCCTCATTCTTATCTCACTGCGAACTAATAAGCCCGACAAAGTTTGGAACAGCTTTGTGAAATCCACTGCCTACATGGGGGCCGGGAAAGAAACTTGACCAAAATAAAAATGATGACAAATCCCAGGTTTTAGCAGCAAAGGCTCCGTTTCAGTTGTTGGAATAGATCCCTTTTACTTCATTCCAATTCTGAGGCTGAACAATGAAAGATTAACTACTTGAAGTTCTAATACAGGTCATTACAATGCCTCTGTATCCGGGAGTTAGTTTGGGTCTTATTTCGAAATCATATAATGGTAAATGATTGTCGGCTCTTTGCAGTTCCTTGATTTGGGTAAGACCCCATTTTCCTTCACTGGAGGCTTCGTTTCACGGGGTAGTCAAACAAGGAGTAGCTTGGGATCAGAGGCCAGTCATAGGTGGCAGCCGCGTAAGCAGGACCCAGATGAGCTGAGAGACCGGCAAGTTGAGGTTTTACACTCATCATGTCGCTGAAGTAAAACGCAAGGATGATGTTTGCCTGTTTTGCACTGCATCCGCCTCCTGGTACGGTGGGGCGGTGCATTCGCGTTTTAGGTTCAACCTGTCTTTCTAATTTTGCTTATTGGAGCTGGTTGAATCTCAGGTAGCTTCAATGAAAGCCAGTTTATTTCCCTCTTTAGATTCAAAAACAGTGACTTTTGCAGCCGGGCTAGGACGGACGACGTACATATGGGCAAGAATGCTGGTGACCACTGGAGTGTTATGGGTAGATTTATGATAGTTTCTTGTTGTGCAAAAAACTAGAGGAGTCAGTCTTCTAATTTTGCTTTAGGCTCATCGTCAGTGAGTAAGAAATGTCCAAAATCTGGGAGTAGGCGACACGTGAATTGCGACTCGCCTGGTGTGAGAATAAGCGATCACCACGAGCCGTTGTAGTTTGACGGTCATAAATTTCTATGGGAAATTGTAGACATCGTGCTCGATAACAGTGACCGGCTGTCTCTCCTGGCGGACATTCTTAACGATGGTTAGTGCACCTAGTCACACTTCGCTTCTGTGGAGTTTGGAAGTTATCTTTCTGTAGTAAGTTGTTGGGGTATGTTTCTCAGATCATGGGGCACAAATATAATTTTTGAACATTTGCGAAAGGACGGTCTGATATGTCCACTTATCTAAGACCGTTGTTTATTCGAGAGTTAAGGAATATTTGCAGGGAATTATGAGGCTTGGTTCAAGAGAATATTCATATTTATTATCTGGGACAGACTGACGAAGAAGGCAGATTACAAGGTGATTATCGGTAGAGATGGGCTCTTTGTAGAGTCACCTGTTCGATTATATCTTGGTGCCTTCAGATGAGGCGCGCAAAAACTGTTCTGTTTAAGCTTGTAGGCTGTCAGAGTAATTTTTCATGCTTCTTGATTCCACTTATTGCTGAAGAAAGTCGCCTTCCTGTGCAGGCATTTAAATTTCTCCTAATTGGATGAAGTTTTGTTTACTCAACCCAGTTGGTTTGGTTAGGCTGAGCATTTAGATGATCCTCGCCTAATTTCAGAGCTGAGCTCTCCGCCGTTGGTTTCACTTAACTTCATTGCACCCTTGTTTGTTTCGTTTACTATGTCGAGGTATGCTTCTGTTAGCGGCGACCTACGCTCATCGAGTTTATGCTTCATCGGCCTCTGCGAGCAGATTTGGGCTGGTTTTTGACACGCAGATAAGGGACATCAGTAGTATCACCGTCATCCGCTTGGGTCCACCTACGCTGTCATCTGCTGCCCATATCTGTGGGCCGTTTTGGCGCCACTTGTCCACTGATCTAGTTGGTTGCCATCGGCCCCGCCCCCACTTGCTTCCCATGTCTCGGTCGCTTTCTGAGAATTTGTGTCTGCTCACCTGTCGGCAACTCTCAGCTGCAGACTTCCACTAACAAGCTGGAGATTGTTGAGCCCAAAAATAACAGCAACACCCAACTGGGTTCCACCCGTTGTCACCGTTGCCTGAGGGAACCGCTTAAGCGGTGGAATCCATTTGCAATTGCCACGGTGCTTGTTTTTCAAGATTTTTTACTTTTATCAGCAATACCAAGCGTGGGAACTGGTCGGATGAGTGAAAACAGATACAACACGAAGTATAGTGGAACCAAAAGTACCCCAGGCGGGACACATCCTCCAAATTTGCGCAGTAGGAAAGTCACCTTTATTGATAGGTCACGTTCAACACTTCGTTCCGACGTTCATATTTCATTCGGGCTTGGTGACCTCTTGCAGGGGTAAAAGTGGAACTTTTTGATAGTTCTCTCCATTTGTCGGGAAATTATGCAGGGAGTGATGATGCACTGGGTCTTTAATTCAACGGCTGTCGCTTGGGTTTGAGGTCGATTTGCAGTTTATATTGGTATGTCCTTCTGCGGGCGGAGAACTGACTCGGGCCCAGTTTATTAGGGATATATGTGAGTTGGTAGCAGACTGAGGTTCCAGTGGAGGTCTGGGCAGCTTTCCTGGGGGGGGGGGTGTTACGGAGGCCGCCACACCGCAGGTTCTCAACTATGGAACTTTCAACAAATTGCCAATATTAATTCATGATCGGTATTCCTGTTATCTGTCTCCTTTTTGTTCCGGTCTCTTCGTCTTTGCCAATCGGATATTACCTCTTTTAAAATTACTTTCGTTTCCTGTTCCATAATGCTCAGTTCAGCTATTAAGTTCCTCGTGGTCTTGCCTTGCAGGTCTATAGGTCTCTCTAAGCAGACCTACTGTCAACTGCGAAGGCGTGATTCTGCTGCATTACTTTATCATAGCACAATTTAGATACCGCCCAATACGCCATTACGACTCATTCAGTGTTTCTTTTCATCTTGTTGTTGGGTGGCCTTCTTTGTCGTTGGTCTAACGATAACCAGAAATGGTATTATTTAAGATCATGAGACCTTTGTCTGACCTATACACGTGAAGAAAATCTCATTTAGATGGCCGTAAGAACTGCTTTACACAAGAACACAATGAGGCCACGTGAGCTCCACTGTAAAACTTTTCCAACATACCGGGGAAATGGCCCTGGAATCAGAGCAAGTTTCTAATAGAACGAAAGAGTTTAAGGCTGGCTTTTTTTGCCTGTAGTAGAATTTTAAGTTCCCTTTATGTCCAACCTTTTAAGAAGAGAGAACGACACGACACCGCTTCGGCTCGGTGCCCTGTTTTTCCCTTGCTAGTCAACCGTCAAATGTTTGGCACAAGTGTGCGGCCAGAGTAAGCGCAAAAATATACGCAGGGGCGCAGACATGCAAGCTGGTCTGTGCGTCAGGGTCACTTTTTAACGGAGACGCGGGGGAACCGTACAGTCAGAACAGGCCACTATAGACCAACGTTTGATTGGTCTCTGTCGCCTGGAATCAAGTAGGACTAGCGCCAAAATGCCTGAGTGTGTGCGTGTGTGTTCACACATGGACAGGATTGGGATCAACTGTCAATAATGTGCGTGTATGTGAGACCGATTTGGCTGAGCATGTGACTGTTCGGACTGAATCATACACCAAAAATAGAAATGACTGTATGTAAGCGATCGACTGATGGTCTGCATGGGGATCGTTCGAAGTGGCCATGGCTGTATCTAGGGCGAATAGTGGGCGGAAGAGTAGACTGGATCAATGCCAAAGTAATCAGGGCTGAGATTGTAGCAAAACCGATATCTACACTAGATACCATCCAATTGGTCCCATCCAAACTTATCGGAACCACAATGTAATGTGATGAATGGAACCATACAGCCCTACCGTGAAGGCCGACAAAAATGTGGGAAGTGGTATTATAGCATGGTTTGGAGGGGTTCCAATAGATGTTGATGAGGCGTGATGCCTGAAAATCGAATGCAAAAGAGGAAAAGATAAAAATGAGAAAGATTTCAGTTCCTATGCAAAGGGAAGCGGGACCTGACTTCCTGAAATAAGGCATTGCACGCCACAGAACATCACCCATCATCGCCAAACACGATATTGGTCCTCAGACAGTTTTGGATTGACAGCTCAGGAGTGGAAACCGTTGGTTTACCTGTTGGGCCGCAGGTTGGGTTCCGGCATGGTAAAATGCTCCTTGTCTGACGCCCTAGGCTAGTTCGGATACAACTTTGCCGAAGCTATCAAAGCTTCCACTTCTATCCGATTTCGAGATCGTCGTGTTTCTTCCACTTTTTTTCGTCACCCTCTTTCTTCAAAATTTTCTATCACATCCCTCAGTAGTCTGCAAATGTTCTGGAGAACGAGGAATCATCCAGGGTCATTCAAGTAGGCATCACCACGGAAGCTTAAAGAGGAACTACAAACATCAGCGTCAAGATCTCGTCTTCGGTGCAGGCTGCTTGCAGCTTTGTTATATTTCCCCGCTCAATGGTTGCTCGGGCTGGTTGCATCATCCCCATAGGTCAGTTGTCAGCGGGAAGTGGAACCGGTTGGTCAGATAATTAGTCATCTACTGCCAAATTGCGATTATCAGAACAAATGATTTGTTTCGTTTCTCTATTGTAGGATCTCTGAAGCTCCTGAGGCAATAAACTGGATACCAATTTAGCCCAAGCCTCTCTTTCGTATAGCATGATCTGATGATCGGAGTGTGAAGGTGAACGCATCAGGCTTGGAGGAGACCAAAGGGCACGGGTGGCCGCCTGAATACCGGGAAAATAGGGTGGTATATGTACAGCAGAGGAGGGGTGAGCTGATATTTGAATTGAGTATCGCTCGAGCGGCGAAGAAGTGCTCGAAGTAGCTCTCTGTACACGGGCCAAAGAGGATAATTGAGTAGCAGTGGGGAGTAAGGTAGAAGAGCTGCCACCAGACCAAGAACAACAAACTGAATGGGTGCATCCTGCAAGTACATTTCAAAAAGTCCTCAAGATAGACGGCAAAATATAGCCAACAACTCTAGGTTCCCGCAGGGCAGTTCCCGAAGGGGAAATCAAAAATTCCCCTGGCAAGAAGTACTGGACGTAAAAGGAGCCCTTGGACCAGACACCACCTATTCAGCCTTCCTAGATTGCTAGGTCGGACAGTGACAAGGCCTTTAGCCGCTCTTTCCAGCGGGTCTTTCAAGAAGGCAGTGCCAACTGCAAAATGTGGGAATAGTGAAAAACATAAAGAATTTTAAGAGACGGGTAAAAAATACAGGCCTGTTAGTTAACCGTTGTTGGCAATAAAAGTAATGGAATTAGTTATTCGAAATACCTTGGTGGTGCTCCTGAAGGTCGACAACCTAATCGTTGGTTAACAGCACAGTCTTAGAAATGGCAGGCCTCGCCTTGGCAACCAACTTAGCTTTCCCGATGAGGCAATCAGGATGTTGAAACGGGTTGAGAGGGTGCAAGTTTGTTACCTGGACTTCCACCGGGAATTTGACAGCTTGAAACACAGGTTGCTTCACGTGCGCTAAAGGGGAGGAGCATGATCACGGGTTATTAGGAAGGCCAGGAGCTTAAATAGCTGACCATTAGTCTTACGTCAAAGGTGAGGACACTAAGTTCCCGATGGCAACAGCTACCAGTCGAGCTCCTCGGGGATCGAAATTGTAAGCAGTACAGCTCCTGATATATGTAATCTACTTACCTCTGGCTGTGAGTTCCCCTGCTTAACATTTGCGGGTAATGTGAAGGCCTGTGTGTGCCTGGGATATAATCAGCCTCAGCTGAACCTGTGTGCCCTCCACAAGTGGTCCGTAGCACGGGACTTGCTTCCTAACTCGGTAAAATGCTCACGGATGGTAGCCAAGGGATCCAGCAGGAGCGCGTTATATAAACCCATATAACCGGAAGCCAGTGGTCCAGATGTGTGAGACCGGGGACTTGGGTATTATCTTTTCTAGCGAGCCCCAGCCCATGGCAAGTTTTTGCTGGCTGCTAATGTGGGAGACTCAGCCGTGTACCAGCTGTGCAGAAAGCTCATGCCAAGGGACCTTTGGGGCACTAGCGCCAACATATATGACCCTGGCCTGACACCTGGAGTGAATAGTCCAAGCCTGACAGCTACGGAGAGACAGTCTCTCATGGAGAAGGTTCCGGGAATGTTTACGAAAAATCTAATGAGGCCATGAGGGCTGAAATGCGACAGATTGTTTGCAGAGCTGGTTTTGTTCCACCTCAAGCACGGAGAAGGGCCAGGGTCTTTGACTGAAAAAGTTAAACAGCTTGGTAAGCTACCAGCCATAAATAGGCCTTTGTTCACCGGTGGTGGAAACCCTGTTTTCCGCGCACAAAATTTTAAACTAATCAAGCTCAGGGCCATCAAAACCGTGGAAGCCTATTTGTTCCTTTGTAGAGCAGTCAACAGCTGCAGTAAACTTCCTGGAGAAGTGGTAGAAGGTGGAGGTCGCATGGTTACATGCTCTTGTAACGTCTTTGACCCTTACCTCGCAGCTTCCTTATTAAACATATTATTCGGTTCTTCATTCTCCTTGGGCCACCTGTGTGAATTCTTGGTAGGATTAAAGAGCGTGCTTGAAAAGCTCACAACAACGACGGTCGAATGGCAGTCTAGCTAACATTCCGCTTTTAGAAACAATGATGTGTGTTATCCGAGTGAATAAAGATGAATCTTGCTGCAAACTTCCTGATCGCTCGTGAGTCAGCTAATGGGGCCTAGTTAAGATTCTTCGGCCCAATCAACCTCTACTATCCCTTTCTACTTTATTTTACTGGAGCACCTTCTTAACATTCTGGATTACTGAATGCTGAATGAATTCTTAGAATGGTCCCATGAAAGGGGAACAAGCAAAAGTTCCAACGGTCGCCAGAATACGGCAAGAGTCAGTTGAACAATTAAAAAACGGTTTGTACCGAAACATCTCTCATGCCTGTTTTAGAATGGAACAAGACTCGATGGTAGCTGGGGGAGCTGAGGTTCAACCGTCTGCATGCAGAGCCGTTGAAGGTATGTTTTATCTGCGGGAACTTATTTTTCTCACATTAAACAGACAAGGAATAAATGACCTTATGGCAATGAACAACGTACAGACCACCCAGGGCTAAGTACTAATTGTTTACATCTACCTACGATGATATTTTCACGAATTTACTTATTCAGACCCAATTATATTCAGGCCTTTTTATCACCTCTTCTTTCCGCTGCTCCCTCCTCTGTTCCGGCAAAACAAATCTGCTTCCGTGTAACATAGAAAATGCATCGTGCCACGCCCTTCTATTTACTTACTCAGTTATGCCCGCGAGGTTCCGCTGAGGCTAGTCTAGGCAGTAAGCCAAGGCAAGTGCCAGTTTCTCGGAGGCAAACCTGCTCTTCATTCCCCCCTTTCAGTCCATGATTCAAGAACCACAACACTGGGGTCATTCGTCAGTCCAAAGATAGCGGGAGCCTTGCAGCCCTGAAGGGCAAGAATCTTGAAGTGTAACAACCACAGCCGTTAGCCCCGTGGTCTGAACTTATCTGATCTTCTCAGCTACTGAAATACAGCGGATCCCAGCAAGTCAAAGAACAGTAAGACCTGGGGACCCGCAGGCGCACGAAACTGGACTACCATTGGCATTGGCCACTGTTCCTGTGATTTACTCCGATCTGATCTGAGAATGGCTGGCCTATCGACTAAGTTCAAGTATGCGGATAGCCGTAGACGGGAGCTAAGGGGGACCAACGAGCAACAACGTGACCTCTACTTATAGCCTTTATCAGCATACACAACAAGGGCCCGTTGCTAGGCCGGAGGTCAAAATTTGAGCAAAATTCGAATAATTCCCAGCAAAGTCATATTCAAAAACGTGAATGGTTTTTCAAAATAGATCCTTTACATCACGAGCCTAAGCTCTCCGGTAAAAGAGACTGTCTAAGTTTCAGGATGGGGTCATGGTCCCTACCTCAACCACCTGCAGCTTACTGCTGATGGCTGCCGTGACTGACTTTCTGCTTCAGCTGCGTGCGCTATAGGATGCCGTTGCAGTCATCATTTCCAAAATTCATAATTATCCATTTCCAAACTCCGCTGCAGGGTCTGACGTTGGCTTAGTCATCAGAAGACGGAAACACAGACTTGAAACCACAATCGGAGGGTAGATGTTCCAGGATAGAAAGCTTTGCTGCTCTAGGTTTAGCAACAAATCCCAAGAAGACTAATTACCTGGACAAACGGTTCAGGAAGTTTTGTCTACAAAATTTGGGCGGAGAGGTTGAACGTAAATGCAACATTCGAACTGAACCGGGAAGCAGTGCAAATAGGATGGGTCGGAAACTGCGGAATCGTATAAATTCCACCTTATAAATCTTTTCTGGGATATGAAAGTCGGTGTTTGATGATAGTTCAGCCTCAAAAACGGAAGTGGGACGAAAAGTGATAAGGCACGTAAGAACAAGGAAACTGACCGAAAACTAGCACAGAACACAGCTTTTCGAAGTGTTTCTTGCACACAAACTGCTTGACGAACACTAGTGCACAAGCTGTGAATGAATGGTTCCCTTCAAAGGCCTGAAAAATTCACCATGTCATTTCAGCTGACAAGTCCTTTTTGGCCGCCTTGGCGAAATTTCTTCGGAGTGATCTTTTGTACCTTTGCGCAAGTTGCAGTGAAACTTAAAAATCAGTCCATTTCTGAATTTTTGAGGGGAAATATATATCGAACTCCGCACGTGTAGGGGAAAAATCTGAACAACTCGGCGCTGGCGGCCTGCAAATAATTTCACCTATTTTGCGTAGTTTTGAAATAGATTCATCAGGCATTTAGTAACAAGTTACCCAGCTCGGTCGGTAAGGGGGGAATAACCGACTAAAACGAATGCATCAGTGATTATGGCTACCACGATGACAGCTGGAGAAGAAGCAAAGTGTTGTGCAGCTTTGAAGGTGCGCCGCCTACGGACGGGATAGATTGCACGACGGTCTGGATGGAGTCGTAAAAACTGGTAAGCTTTAATTATGATGAGCGAAAGGTCCCGTTCATACTCGTTGCACCCAACATACAAACCGCTGGATGTAGCTTTCACTTAGGCCGGTAGCCGGTAGGGGGAGTCCGTGTTTATAGAGCACGGCAACAGATGGGGAAAAGATTGAACGATTCCCACTTTTGCAGATGGTGCGGGTGGGCCATAGCGCTTTATCGTGTTGGACGATTCTTCCAAGAATACCGAGAATAAATTGGGACGACTATAGCCTCTCGGAGGAAACCAAGGGAAATACTCTCGTGGTACGGTTTCACAAAAGCGCACTCACAAAACACGTAGGAGAATAATAATAATAATAATAATAATAATAATAATAATAATAATAATAACAATGACCACCCCCCTCCCGCGCTGGGAAACAAGAAACTAAAAAAAAGTGGAGAAAACAAAAGAGACCTGGTGGGATCGATTCGATCTCTAACTACCACTGATGTCGGGCTGTGGGGGAAATAGGCAACCTTCATTTATGGGTATGTCTTCCATCAGCTCAGACCTGATCCTGAGAAAGGAAAACCCCACTTCACCCTTGTTCGCTCGATAAACATTTGATTTTTACGCAAGAGACTGACTTGGGTGACAGCGCACGGGAATCTCCATACATGCCTATTCTCCTCTCGCTCTAACTGCCATCCACCTCGTACCTTCCCTATACGCTCCTAGCAGGCATGCCGCGGTCAAATACAACCGTTACCATAGGCCCGACCTTAAACTTACTGGTCCGGACAGCATGCTGAAGTACCCGAAGGCCAACGCCAACCTCAGTGAAGCCCGGGTAGGGGAAAAAAGTGAAGAAAGTAGTAAAAACTGGTCACCCTTTCCATTCACACTCCTCTATCTCTCGTCATCTTCGTTAAAATGCAGCCCTCTCGATGCCCTAGCATCCAAACCACGCTTAGGTTTGCATCCTTACCTAACAGCAACCAAAGCCCGGCACCGGCCCGCAGCGTCAAACCAGTAAATACCCCACGGCTGCATAAGCCAAATACCCCTGAGTCTAGTTGTACAATCTGCTTTCTGGGTTCTTGGCACTTGTTGCCTCTTGCCAACTACACTCAATACCACAGTCCAAACTTTAAGCCCACTGACGTGGATAGCATATCGGGGCAACAGATGACCGACACTTGCTCCATTTATTTTCAAAAAAGTTAACACGGAGGACCGTTCATGTTTTCTATTCCTAACTTACTATCTTTCCTCACTTTTGTGAAAAAGGTATCCATGCTATGGCTACTTCATGAAACTTTCCTGCTCACATTCAAATTTAGTCTCAGTGTACCAGCGCCATCGAGTAGGAGCACAGACGAACTTACATCTACTCTTTTCTGCACTAAACCAGTTTTCTCCGATGCATACCCACCGATACCCACATAGTTTCTTATAAAATCTTACTTCAAAGTTCCTCAGAACCTTTTAAGTATAGAATCACTAATATGGCAGAAGAGACGACAACAAGTATAGTGCTATCCTTGAACGGTACCTATCACATTCACTCATATAATGTCCTTTCAAACCCATCCAACAGCCTCGGTGCCGGCTGCATTCAGCTTAAATAAACGGTATTTTGGGGTTACTATTTCCAATTCCTCTTAACTGTAACGCCTTACTCCTTCCTGGAATCCGAGGGACGTCACGCCAACATGCATGCGATTTATCCTTTGAAAATCAGACACAGTGGCCCACCCGGTGTACGCTACTTTGATAGCCTGCAAAGTATAGCCCAAGCCCCTGCCAGCTTACGTTACTTAAATCATGGAATTAAAACCCAGGTCAGAATATGGAATATGTGACACTGATGGTTCACAAAAACCCAGCCAGTTCACTACTAGTTGTCTTCATTTATTATCATAATCCACAGCTGGAACCAAGCCCAGACTTCAAGCCCCATTTATTTCAGGTTCGTCGTCGCCCACTCTCTCAGGTCCCACACTCGATGACCAAGGTTGACATTTTGGCTCCTACTGATAGAGACCTAAAAGAAATATTTCACATCAACCGGGATTGTAGTCGAGCCGCACAACCTGAAACACCCCCAACTGCCTAACAGTAGACTGATTAGCGTCTTCTAACTCGACCCCTCTCCTACTGATATCACTGTTGAAGCCTACACAAATACTAGTTCTCGCGCAACCTGCTACTACATCCGCCAATGGCAGTCACCAGTTTCACCCGTCATACCTTGCCACACCCGAATGATTGATCGACAAGTCATTCACCTCGCCAGATGAACCACTCCTATTGGTGATGCACGTCGCGAATGCAAGCCTCTTCTCGTTATACCTCAGTCTCATGACGAGCAACCTGGCATCCGAGCTAGAATACGCAAAGCAGGAATTTGTTATTCATCAAATTTCAATATGCAATCCTGACGCGAGGCCACTTATCCTTCTAATCAGAGGTTCCCAGTAATGATGCAGAATGAGACTGAGAATCAATAAGTCAGTATATTTTTGTCAGCTTAACGGAACAATAAGGCGCGAGCTTGTGTAGAGGTTTTCCACTCTGGTATTGGCTGCAAGATTTCATTTTTCTTTCGAACGGTATCCGGCTTGAAATTGATTCTTCACTAATCCGGGACCCTCAAGTTGCTCTCTCTTTTCTGAATGATACAGGCTATTGATCCTGAAACACCCCATCATTTTATGGATTTCTGTTTCTTCCGCATCCACCAACTTTCCCGAGGGCGCTTCCATAGGTTTGTTTCATGTCTCCGTGTTTTATAACTTACTCCGTGTACTGGACCCAAAAACCTCCGTCATTTAGGGTTTACCTCTTCTTCATGGATTGCTGTTCTGTTGATATTCGTCAAAGTTCCTGATTGTACTTCCATACATTGTTTTTGTTTCCCCCTGTTCAGGACATATTCCGTTCACAGAATCCCAGTAAGCCTCCGTTGTCTATGGCTTGCTTCATTTCGGTTTATGATGCATCCCTAACACTAAGTATTCACGATTTTTTCGGCATCCCCGTGGGCCACCCCGCTGCCCAACTCGGACTCGAAAGCAGCTCGAATTTGCAGCCCAAACCTTTATCAGTTTGGTTCATTCAAACTATTTCTAGGCATTTTGTTTTTCCGACATCTTTAACTCATCGTTTTTGGTAAAGTTGTACACCGTGATCATGCGCTCGCAGGGGTGTCTTGACCATTATCGAGAAATATACCATTGGTGTTATTATTGTTATAGCCAAAGAAAATGCTCTCCTGATATAGCTTCACAACCGCGCCCTCACACAACGCGTAAGAGAAACAATGCTCTTCCGCAGTGGGCATCTTTTATCCTCTCCAGACCTGCCGGTAACCGGGCATCGATCTGAAGTCACATCTTTGGCGATAGAACAGCCACTGGGGAGGAGCAATCACAAGGTCCTGCGTGGGGCGTTGGCTGTAAGATACAACAAACCAGAACCTAGATTTGTGCTGAACCACTCTAGGGTGGATGGGTACCAGCTAAGGGCAAGGGCACGAAACTCGTGCTGACAACTGGAACTGCTGGAGCCGTCTTTGAGTAAAGGTAGAGGGTCATAAAGCCGGTCTAATAAGCTTGACGGACCGGTTTGCTCCGTGAGCAGAGCAAATAAATAACAACCGGCCGCCTTTATGGGAGACGAAGATGACAGGAGCTTTAAATGTTCGTAGGAGACTATGGGCTCTATACAAACTTCAAAGTACGCTCTACGATTGGGACGCTTACAAGGCGGCCCGAACCAGGGCCCAAACCCTGCAATGAGGCAAACTTCGAGTACGAACGGAAGCTCACCAACAATGTGAAAGAAGATCCCGAGAGGTACTTTTTATGTGCAGTCTAAGAAGACTACGAGTGGGAGCTTATTTACCCTGGAATTACCCGATTGGTGAGTTGTTCCTAATGAATAAGACAAGAGAGGGACCTCACCCGCATCCCTCAGGAGAGTGTATTGTCGGGACCAAGTGACTACTATGACAGACCTGAGGATCGGGAGTTGGTCAGTGCTTCGGAAGCTTACTGTAATTGAGGACGAGGAACTCCCGGGGGCTTAAATCGTGGTGTATGCACACAGCAACCGGACGGGATACGATCCACCAGGCAATGGTTCAGTATCCCTCCGATATCTTATGAGGTTCCGCTACCCAGCTGTGGGAAACGCCATTGAGGGAGGGTTAAATGTTAGAGGGCTGGCGTAAGGCCACTGTTGCAGCGATACATAAGACAAGGCTCAGGCGGAAAAAAAATAATTGTAGGCCGGTCAGCCCGGTGTTGGTGTTATGTAAGTGCTTTGGAAGTATAATTAGAAGACAATTTTGCTCGCTCCTGGTTGACGGCGACCCACTGACAACTGCGGAGCATGTGTTTGTTAAAAAAGGTCGCTTTTGACAGACCTGCTGTTGTTCTTGGACGAGACCACAAGACAAATCGATGGAGGCTCGACAAAGGAGGTCTGTTATATGGACTTCCTTACGGCTTTCGAACCTGTAGGTCATCGCCTGAGGGAATATAGACTGAAGACCTTCAGGGTGACTGACAGAGCATGAGATTGGATAGTACGCATTCCCGGAAGTAGTAGCTTCTGTGTCAAGGCGTGTGATCATCCACTGAGGTCGCAGAAGTTTACCAGGGGTGTGCCACAGGGTAGAGCTTTGTAGCCTTTGCCCTTGCTCCTGTAAGCAAACAATCTAGCGGAAACATTGAGTTACCCGTGTTTCATCCCTGCGGGTGATGTAAAGATGGCGGGAAGCGGTTGCAGGATAAAGATGCTGTATTCGATAAGCCAGTCTGTGGGATCTACCTCGGAATCTCGCTGAACGCCAAGCCTTGACCAACAAAGTAAACGTAAGGAGCTGTATTCTTCTTCGAAGGGTGTTAGGGGAAAAAGACATAGGTCTTATAATGGCGAAGGAATTCAGACCATCAAGGCAACCCAAGGTGGCTTCAGATATGGTCAGAGGGGTATTACATAAGGTGTTCAATGATGTCACATGCAAAACCAGAAGTCTCCGTACAGTTTTACGAGGTTTTGGTGCAGCCACTTCTAGAGCATTTTTGCAGGCTTGGGTTGCTTAGCTGCAAAGGGTAATGAACGCTTATCATTGAAGAGAGAAGGTCTTACCCTAAGCGCTTAGGGAATTTCAAGCTCTTTTTTGGGCGCCTCGTAGAGGCTGGTGTAGCTTTCAAGATCACAAAGGATCCGCTGGATAGATATATGTAAGTATGGGCGATTTGTTCGTTTCTGCTCCTGAGTGCGGCAGCAGGGGACATAGTCTTAGGCTGCTGAGGGCACGATGAGAGTTGGACACAAGAGCTAAGCTTTTCAAAGATAGGGTGGTACCCTTATGGGTAGGCTGTCTGAGAATACTGTTAGTTTTCGCGAAAAACCACTTTTCGGGAAAACCTCACGTTCACGCCAAGACATGGCTCCTTTAGGGCAAGCTCTATGATTAGTGAAAGTGAGGTATTCGGCCCCCGTTTATCTTGTAAAAAGCTCCCATGAAGGTGACACCTCAGAGCGAATTCTGTCTTGCGAACCAAAATTCGGCGAGCAGTTTGGAGAGCAAAGGAAGCTCGTCGGACACAAGGCGATCTTTACTCTTGATTGGTCTGAGCTGCCTTAATTCTGGGCAGACTGAACCGAATTGAACCCGGCTTGACCTTACTTCTGGACCTTGGCCAAGTGCTGCTTGGAAGAAATGGAGGAGAAAAAAGCATACTCAGTCTGGAGTAACATGTGAAATGAACTACCAGGTATAGATGAATAACCTCAAGCCGAAAAAGAAATGGAAGGGCCATTACGAGGGGTCATGCCGAACGACAAAACCACAAAAATGTATGAACTCGGTCAGTAGAAGGGAATCTACTCATCTGCAAGGTCAAAGTCGACAACGGCAGAAATCTAGACTTTACTTTTTTTGTCCATCTCCACTATCGGAGAATCCACCTTGGGAGCAAGGACCGCTAAAAGTCCCACGTCTCAGTTCAACTTAGGGAGCCAAACCAGGCGAGTACATTGGCAGCTAGCCTCACGAGTGGACAGGCGAGGTGTGACACTAGAGCGTTGTGGGATAAAGTGCCAGCTAGCTTGTGCATTCCTAACTGTTAAGTCCACTTTCGGGAGTCCCCGTTTTTCATCTGGTAGAATCTTATCCTGTGCTCCTACTGTATCTGTAGCTCCCTATCCGAATAGCTGGCGGGCCCTGCTATACTAAATGTGCCGGTCGAAAGACGTCTCTGGAGGCAAGAAAACATGCAGGTCCAGCACCAATCAACCGCCAACAGGGTCCCCAAAAGCAGCAAAGCCTAGGGTCAAAGTGAAGATTCCTTGCCCCCAGAGGAAATGTTCCTTAGGCGTACGGGAAGGCTTGCGCATCAAAATTCGCTCATTTTGTTTCTACTGGAAATGTAGCAAAATGTCAGAATGGCTTCAGTGCTCTATAAGAGTTATAATGATCTGACTTGGGTAAGCTCAGGGTATATAGCAAGCGGCAGGAATATGGCTCACACCGGGGCCTGAAAAACCTCGGCACGAGAATGCCGGAAACCCCTCCCCCATGGGCAGATGCGCACGAAGAAGGAGCTAGCTCGGTATCTCAGAGTGGCTCCACTGAGGCCTCGTTCCTGAGGCTGGCAAATAAGGCGGCTGTCATGAAATGTGAAAGGGGGGGAGAAAGTCCGCCAGCTAAGGAATCACGTGAAATCCTCCAAAATCGGGTTGAGCCAGAAGTGCAAACCTCGTCCGACTTAATTCGGCCCCAGGCTACTCAAAATGGGAAACCTTCGAGCTCAGAAAGCTTCTATGACAGGTGTTTTAAAGACTGTCTAAGCACGCGCGAACATAGCTTTGGGAGGTAATAGAAAAGTAGTTGAATAAGGACTAAGCGCGCCGTTTTACGGGAGGACTCAAAGGTGGAATCAGCATCTGCGACAGCAGGTTACTGGCCTACTACTGCAAGTTGGAGTGCCGTTGCATGCGCTTCACAAGAGGATATTACGCCTAGGGAGAAGGAGACGGACTTCTGTGGGCAACTACCGGGGAGGCCTAATATGGTGGAGTTCGGAAACCGAATATCTAGAAGCATTCCTCGCAGCGGCGGATGGAATAATTATGAATTCAAGGGGGGTATTAGAATAGAAGCAGGTAGCTGGGCATCCCGGGGGGCAGGTTTTTGAGAAACAGAAAGGACCTCAGCAACCCAATTGGTGCAAGGATAAACGGCTATCCTACTCGTCAGCTCCTATATTGCGTCTCACACCGATAGCCTAATACAAAAGTGAGACCCCAGGGAACAATCGGGAGTTGAAAAATTCCTCATGTAGAGTAATGGTGAATCACAGCTTAAAGGCCGGATTGAAGCGAAAAACGATATGGGGGCAGTCGGGCTCAGAACCCGAGCGCGAAATAAATGCACTGCTGTCCAGTAACAACATGGAAAAAGGAGGAAAAGTCTTGGTGCAGTGAAATGCTTGCAGTATCGGCAATGTACGAGGAAACTGGCGGTCGAGCCTAAAAGAATGGACTACAAAGCTGTCGCGGAATCATGGCTACTAGACAGCCACAAATCAAGTCCAGTCTGTTTGGAGGGATAGAGTGGCTATAGAGGTGACCGTGAGGATGGGAGAATAGGGGGTGGGGTACTGTAGCTAATGTCCCAACACATAATTCAGATGGAGAATATTAAATACGTGAAACCCATTGTTCAGACGCCGCCAACACAAGTAAAATTCGGGATAAGTAGATGGTGCTCGTGTGTGTGTGCAGGAGCCCATCCTCTGACCGTGAGAAAGAAGCAGGTCTGCTGGAAAACCTAACACTATGAACAAGAAAGGCAGAATGGTGTTTAGTTCTGGGGAATTTTAGAGCACTAGGAATAGATTTGCAAGCAGATTGGGCACCGGCGGGTCTTTTGGCCAGAGGTTGCTTGGCCACATTCAGGACAACGCAGTAATACAGCACATTTGCCAACACACCAGACGGAGGGAGAGTCTGACTCCAGGGATATTGGATCTAGGTATATCCTAATTTTTCGCGGAAGTAGATGAAGTCTGTACCGGTGCCCCTCTGGGGGAAGGCCATCACGGAATCATCGGATTCCGCTTCCTCGGTTAGACAGTGGACCTACCAGACAGGTGGCGAAGGCTCTTCAGAAGATTGAACGAAAAGGGTCTGATATCGATTGCGGAGTTATTCGTTTCGGATAACGAGGGCAGAGTGGAAGAAATGCGGGGGATTATAAGAGGCGGCTTACCACTTGTGACAGATGAAGTAGCTCCGCTGTGCAGGGCCCGGAGAAGGGGTTAATCACCGCGGTGGAAACGCAGTACAAAACGGCCATCATAGCGTGAACAGTAAGCATGGTGAAGATTTCAGGACAATGGTGGACATGGGCTGAACTTCCAGTACAAGCAGTTGGCTAAGCAATAGGGGTCCAAGAAATTACTGCATTAACTGGGCATGGCTAAGGCAGCGAAAAACACCCACTTGTTTTATAACTACTTCCAAGCGAAAGCCGCCATGAGGGCGGCACTTATGGAAACAGAAGGTGGACAGAGGTAAGAACCACATGCGAAGGGCAGAAGCAGCTAGGAAGTGCTTCTGGGAGCTCCGCAAGGCGGATCAAGGTGCTGCACCGCTTGTACCGATCGGTCGTGGAAAATCCCCCAAAACCACTGCAGTCTCCATGTTTCCCTACCATCACTCACTTATTTACACCATCGACTAGTTTTATGCACTGTTTGTTTTTACGGATCAACGCTTGTTTGTTCGCGCCCAGCATTCTGCCATGTCATGCCCTTGTTCTGGACCAGCGTGACGCACATGCTTTTTCCTTGCACGCCACAATTCGGTTCTCGTGTTCTGAGTCCTTATGACTGCATAATTGAGGTTTGTATTGGTTTTGTGTCATTGTTTATCTGGTAATCTAGTATCGTAGAATTTCACGGATAATCGTCTTTTGATTTCGGGATCCGCTGCAAATTTGGCTACGCATTGCTCAAACGTGTCCCACAATACTCAACTGATCAATTTGGAACTAGAAAATACGCAACTTGCCAAGAAAAACACAGAAGCAATTGGAATCTGCACAAGAATTAATACAGCAAGTTACTGAGGAGGTTTCGGGTACTGTTGATTCTTCATTTAACGCTAGGCCACCTAGTTCCGTCAGTGCTAGCTCATGTATTACTGAGGGTAATATGGATTGTAGGAATGTTGGTCTATTTAGGCAAGGGGTATTAGACCTAGAACAACAGCTGTTATCAGCCAGAAAACAGGCTCAGTAAGCAGAAGAGAATTAAAGACACAACGAGCGTGAGCAGAAGGTTGGCGACTACGAACTATCCGGCAGATCGGGACAGACTTAAATAGAAAACTCTGCGCCAGTGATCGAATATAAAACATCAGCGCCACCAACGATCGATCTGCCAAGAATAAAACTGACATTTTTCGACTGACCATCTGAACAATACTGCAAGTTCATCAGGCGGTTCGAAACTTTCGTCGAAAATCAGATAACCGACTCCGGTTGAAGGCTTCTCTATCTGGTTCATCACTGTCGAGGCCGAGCGAGAGAAGCCATCGATGAGTGTACCATGCTCTACCCGGAACAAGGCTACACACGAGCAAGGAAGATCTTGAAAACCTGTCCGGCCGGCCTTTCAAGGTAGTCCGTAACCTAATGGAGGGCGTGATGGTAGAGGCCAAAAGAATCGAGGGCGACTTCCACACAATGGCCGACCTGCTAGTCAAAATGCAGGATTTTTCAGTAGCCCTCAATCATTTAGGTCACAAGGGCTGACCCTGATGCACTGCATACCTTGGAGGGCATAGAACGCCACCTCTGTCCCGAACTACAGGGTCGGTGAGCGGAAGAGGCGGAACCCATTGGCCGAGACGACCCTGAGGCTAACTTCGAAGAATTGATCGAATATTTGGACGGAAAAACCAAGGTGGCCGACAGTAGATTTGGCCGACTCTTCTGGGACAGTAACCGATTAAGCAAATCTAGCACCAGCCAGGCTCAAACCACCTCACGGGAACATCCGAAATACCGGCCTTGGACCAATGCACGCGCCATTTCAAGCGAGGCTGTAGCACATCCAAGTTGCAGATCCTGTGACGCTAGCCATGGGCTACCAGAATGCCCGAAGTTCGTCAACGCCACAACAGACGAACGTTGGGGAGTGATGAGGTCGACAGGAGCGTGTTTTATATGCCTCAGCACTACACAGTGGGCAGCAGCTTGTCGAACAAAGGCCAGATGTGGTCACGAGGGTCGCGCTGGCAGACACCACCGATTGTTACACCAGGCGAGAGAAACTGCACCAGAGGTGAACACCAGGCCCAATGCAGCTTGTACAACGTCGCGGTCTACCGGTAAACCAGTGCTTTTAGGAGTAGTTGCCGTGGAAGTGATGACCCCAACTGGGGTGGTCAAAGCGTTGGCTTTCGTTGACAGTGGATCGGACACTACTCTGGTGAAGGAGCAGTTTGCCGACCAACACGGGTTCGCTAAAAGCACAACATCGTTAGTGGTGAGCACGGTAGGCGGAACACAAGTAATGACTGCCGGCCGGTTGAGGTTACATCTCATATCCTTAGGCACGAACAAAATAATCAAATCAATGGAGGCATCTACACTGAATGATCTTCCAGTGCGAGCACCAAGGTCGGTCGATGCAATTTTGACTAGATGGCCCCACCTGCAGTCCATAACCGTTGTAGACTGGGAAGGCGACGAATTGGACCTCCCCAGGGCTGTGACGTACCAGAGGCACATTGGGTATTTGACCAGAGAGTGGGCAACCGCCAGGCACCTTATGCCGTACCCACAGCTCTGGGATGGATATTATATGGTCCAGTAGAAGGACGCTTTTCCGTGAATTACGTATCAGCCGAAATGAACCGTATAGAGTATCAATTGCAGAGGCTGTATGAAAAGGAGTTTCAGGACATCGGAGACGAGAGACTATCGTCGTCGCAAGAGGTGTAAATCAATCCTTGAAAATCGAGCAAAGCATAGCCAAATCAAACGAATCCCAAAACCAGAACAAGATTGATTCGTAGTTTCTACTTTACCAAATTGACATTCACAAAGGGTACAAATATATACAAGCCTCAAGCATGCGGCCAAATAGACTTCACAGCAAAACCCAAAGGTTCAAAGCCCCGTGGCTCAATCACGACGGTCAGAAGCTGTTCAAGGCCAAATTCAAATGTCTCACATGGAGGAAAAACGTGAAAAAGTGTGGTATATGAGCGGGCTTTTCAAGGTTTTGTTAAATATAGTGAAATTCACAGAGCAACATAGAACATTTGGAAGAATTTTCAGTATTTTTTCTTTGCAAGAGGACCACTTCGCTCTGCGAGCAGTGCGGCAAGGAACTTGGACCCTTAAAATCAGTTTGAGGTTCCCCTCCCATGGCGCGCCAGCTGACCCTTGGGTTGACAACAGAAATTATGCTCTACAAAGAATACTTTGACTGAAAGAACGCTTCATCTGAGACCAGGATCTGTGGGAACGATATGCAGAAGTAATGAAGCGAAACAAATCCCTAGGCTACGTTGAAAGGGTGCCTGCTACCACCGACCACCGGAAGAGGATCTGGTACCTATCTCACCGCCCGGTTATCAACCCGAAGAAGCCCGAAAAATTGCGGATGGTGTTCGACTGTGCAGCCAAATTCCAGGGCAAGCCGTTAAATGATCGCCTGATACAAGGGCCTGACCGGACCACTCCAATGATTGAAGCTTTGTGCCGTTTCACAGTGGGCAGAGTGGCCTTGTCCGCTGATATCAGGGAAATGTTTCACCAGGTGAAAATACCGGCAGAAGAACGAGATGCATTGCGTTTCCTGTGGTGGGAAGAGAACAACCATGACAATGCAGTGCTAAATTATAAGATTACCGTCCACCCCTTCGGAGCCATATCATCACCGTTTTGTGCGAACAACGCCCGAAGGGAATCAGCGAACAAACTTGGAGATTTCGCCCACCGGTCGGTGGTAGATAGCGTCAGCAGAAGCTTCCACGTCGACGACTACCTTGGGTCACTCTGTAACAGCCGGTCGTGGAAAATCCCCCTTTTTTCCCTCGCGATTCAGTGTTTTTTCCCAACATCACTCATTTCCATACACTATTGACTTGTCTTTACGAACTGGTTGTTTTTCTGGACCAATTGTTGTTTGTTCGCGCCCAGAGCGCTATTTTGGCACATCCTTGTTCAGGACCTGCGTGACGCACGTGCTGTCTGCTCACACGCTGCTATTCGGTTTCTCGTTGTTGAGACTTTGTGATCGTATTATTGAGGTTTGTATATTGTTTACGTCATTGTTTATTTTAATAATCTAGTATCGTAGAATTATCACGGATAATCGCCTTCTGATTTCGGGATCCGTTGCGAATTTGGCTACGCATTGCTCAAACGTTCGTAACACACTCGATGGTGTAGACTTGGCCCTAGCTCAGTTCAGGGGTTTGACAAGATTGCTAGGAGAGGGCGGTTCCATCTGACGAAGTGGATGTTGAACGCTTCAGAGGTGCTCAAAGTCATTCCATACCACGATGGGGCCGGAAGGGTCCGAGATTTTGACGGCTCTCCACTCCCCACCGAACGCACTCTAGGGATACACTGAAACGCGGAAACGGACGACTTTGTTTTCGAGCTGAACGATCCCGAGCTGCCAGCAACCCGTCGTGGCATACTTTATGCTTTCTCTAGTTTGTTCGATCCGCTCGGTTTCGCCTCTCTCTAACTGTTACCCGGAAAGGTCCTGCTGCAGTGGCTATGTCGTGAGAAATTCAGTTGGGACCAGCCACTGGACTGAGAAAACCGGCCAAACTGGGAAGAATTTCTGAATACATCAAAGAAACAGCGTGGTGAACAAGCTCGTTTTCAGTTATTCATACTCATACCAATACATAACATTAAATATGACTCAAACCAACAAAGAGGATGATCATCCAAATCTGTCTGTGCACGTGTGTGTGTATGCATGTGAAATTGATCACAACGAAGAATGTTCGAGTGGTTGCACACGTGTTTGTGAACAAGAAGTGGGCTATGGAAGTTTAAGTGCTTACTTCTTGTTCCCGAACACGTGTGCAACCACTCGAACATTCTTCGTTGTGATCAATTTCACATGCATACACACACACGTGCACAGACAGATTTGGATGATCATCCCCTTTGTTGGTTTGAGTCATATTTAATGTTATGTATTGGTATGAGTATGAATAACCGAAAACGAGCCTGTTCACCACACTGTTTTGTTCTCAATGTGTTCTGTGGGATTCTTCGGATTCCACGATGCTTGCCCCTTGGTCATGCAACACGGACAGGAGAACTTCACGTCTTTTCTGACGCGCCCGAGGTCGGTTACGGAGCCGTGGTATACGGACGATGGTGCACGGGAGACGGACAATATGCTACGAGGATCCTGTCCGCCAAAGCCCGCGTTGCCCCACTGAAGACGGTTTCGATCCTGCGCCTTGAACTCAGCGCAGCCGTGTTAGCAGCCAGGGCGGTATAAGCGGTAAAGTGATGTTTTGACTTCTACATTTGGTCGGCTAGTTTCTGGACGGACTCGACAATAGTACTGTACTATATTAACAACGTCAGGAGCCGTTTTAGTGCTTTCGTGGCCAACCGGCCCACGATCATCCACGACGAATCGTCCACGAACCAGTGGAAGCATGTCAGGGCTGGCGATAACCCAGCAGAGCTGTGCTCCCAAGGTGCGACCAACTTCCGGCAACTCGACGCGTGGACAGGAGGACCGAAGTTCCTGCAAAATGCCTAAATAGGACTGGCCTGTGTTTGAACTAAAATGCCCTTTGGAATTGGAAGTGGAGGTCAGAGGCGTAGTGATGACGGCCACAGTCGGTAAAGTGACATTCATTTCGTCACGATTGGTCAGGTTTTCCTCCTGGATGAAGGCATTTCGTTCATTAGTTTGGTTGTCTAGGTTCAAGAGACATTTGCTAGTCATGTAAGAGGTCCACCCCTCTGGCCGGGTGCGAGTGAGTTTGATGAGCCCCGATGAAATACAAGCCGCAGAACACGATATATTCAACGTGGTACAACTTGAGACTTTCAACCGGGAACTCGAGAGGGCGGAAGAGGCGGGACCAATCGACAAATGGATATCACCTCCGACAGGCGGCTTGAAGAACTTAAACCCCAGATCAACTAACGGACTTCTACGGGTAGACGGCAGGCTGATCAGCTCTTACCTGAGCTCTGACACGAAACACCCCATATTGCTGCCGGCTCAACAACCTGTGATAGAGCTAATGATCCAACACATCCACGCCGTGGAGGGAGATGCCGGGGAAAGTCACATGACGAGCGTCATCAGAAAGCACCTATGGCTGCTGAGGGGAAGAGCGATTGTAAAACGCGTAATCCGACGTTGTTTATATTGTAGGAGACGCAACGCCGCAGCGGGCAAACAACACATGACTCTGGTGCCAGAAAGTAGAGTGACTCCAGGCTGGTGGCCGTTCAGCGACACCCGGTTGGGTTATTTCTGGCCCTTGCGGATCAAGTGTGGAAGGAGGCTGGAAAAACGATACGGGTGTAACGTAACATGCGCGAAGTCACGTGCGGTGCACTCAGGAGTTGCGCCTTCAGTGAAAAATGACTCCCCCCTACGGGCCTTGCAGCGCTTTATCAACCGAAGAAGCGTACCGGCAGATATATGCTCCGACTATGGGTCGAACCTCGTGGGCTCTCAATGGAAACTGCAGAGCCGGCGCAAAAACATGAACAGGGACGAACTGCATAATCGAACCGTGGTCTGTGGCGTACGATGGCACTTCAACCTTCGCAGGCCAGTCATCGCTGTAGCGTATGGGAACGCCTGGGCCGGTCTACCAGGCGAATATTGCTGTCGATCATTGAACAGCAGCCACCCGACGACGAGAACCTGGGCATCGTCATGACTGAGGTAGAGAGAGAGTTCTGAACAACCGCTCGCTGGTTCCCGTAACCAGCGGCGACCCCCCAACTGTCTGGAGCTCACTTCAAAGACTCGCTGATTTTAAGATCGAACGAGGGTTTCCAAAGACCCACAAACCCTCGTAGGAGCTACCTCCGTGGATGGAAGCAAGCCAACTATCTTGCCAAGGTTTTTTGGGGACGACGGCTCCGGGAGTATCTACCGGCTCCGCAAGCTCGACAGAAGTGGCTAACCGAAGCAAGACCACTCAAGGTGGGGGACGTAGTGATGATCGCAGACGAACAGCTGCACTTCAGCACCTGGGCTTCGGGCGTGGTTACGAAAAGGTCTGTGAAGGTAAAGACGGCCCACTGAAAGTTAACCCACGACGTAAGCAGTATCAGGCACCTAGAGAGTGAGGACGGAGAAGCCGATAACAAAGGAACGCAGTAGACCATCCCTCACGCTTCCTTGAGGTAGGTAAAGGAACCCCATATGTGGGGGCATTCACGACATACTGTAGTATTAAACTACCACACGCCGTGACACATACGCACTTACATGATGCACTTTTATACTACGCGACCTCCATCAGAACATGCCGCAGGGCCAATGATTCCTCGTTTATCCCTGACGTATCGGAAGACCTCCCCCGTAAGTGGTGAAGCCGCCATTCACCTATTTACCGGAATGCTCACCCACGACACCCAGTCCCAACCACTCACCCACACACACAAACACAAAAGCACGTGGCCTAGGGGCAACGGCTCACCCGAGAACAGCATCTGTGTTTCACCTTCACGCCCGCCATCGATCAGCCGTTTTCATGGACGCCGTACAGTAACCTCGCGTCCTTGTGGCCACCGGATCGAGTGTTAACGTGAGTAGAACGTTGACGACAGTGTATTGGGTACGCATACTGACAGCAGGGTCTAGGCAGGTAGGAAGATTCAGTTTCCTTATTCCAGACCATTGATTTTGCTAAGGTTCGAGAGGATTTTGGTGAGCGGTGTAACTACCGGTCGTGGAAAATCCCCCAAAACCACTGCAGTCTCCATGTTTCCCTACCATCACTCACTTATTTACACCATCGACTAGTTTTATGCACTGTTTGTTTTTACGGATCAACGCTTGTTTGTTCGCGCCCAGCATTCTGCCATGTCATGCCCTTGTTCTGGACCAGCGTGACGCACATGCTTTTTCCTTGCACGCCACAATTCGGTTCTCGTGTTCTGAGTCCTTATGACTGCATAATTGAGGTTTGTATTGGTTTTGTGTCATTGTTTATCTGGTAATCTAGTATCGTAGAATTTCACGGATAATCGTCTTTTGATTTCGGGATCCGCTGCAAATTTGGCTACGCATTGCTCAAACGTGTCTTAGGCCGCCACCTCTGGGGTGGTCTAGCCTTAGACCGATGGAGGAGCTTCAGATAACATCGGACGCATTTATGCTGGCCTTAGAGGCAGTTGAGCGGGGGAAGTCCCCAAAATCAGACAGCGTGCACCACGCAGTCCCAAAACAGCTGCCCAGGATATTCACAGGGCATTCTAGTAAGTTGCCCAACAAATCCATCACAGAGACACGATAGCCTGTTGGATGGGGGACAGCGGAAATCATATATTTCACAAAGGTGGTCGAAGGTATGACGACAAATTATCGGCTTATCAGTCCACTGTCGGTTGTACCAAAAGTAATGGAGAGTCAGGGTGACTGTGCTGGTGAGGCCTTTGGAGGTGAACAGTCCGGCTGCAGGGGAACGGCACGGACTCACAAATGGGAAGTTCTGCCTTGGCAATCTCCTGAGCTTCCTTGATGAGGCAACTCGGAGAAAAGGCCAAGATGAGAATGTTGAAGTTCATTATTTCAACTTCCGCAAAGTTTTCGATGTTGTTAACCATAGAAGGCTGCAGCATGACTTAGGGGCGATCAATGAGGCTACAGGGGTAACGGAATGGCTACATGCATACCTGTGCGATCGAAGGTTTCACGCCAAATTTGAATATGCTGAGTCTACAACGTCGACGGCGGCCAGTCATGTACCGCATGGATCGGTGTTGGAATCAGTACTATTCCTAGTTTTTTGAACGACTTACCGAGTGCCCTTCGATTGCAGTGTTTTGTGTTCGCGGAAGACGCGAGCAATGTCGGATCTCCTTAATCCACCCAGCTTCAGGAGGACCTAGATGCAATCCAAAACTGGGTAGTAGCCCGGGACCCACCCTTGAACCCAAGGAAAAGTGCACGGGGGTAGGTGGACGAGTCCGGAGGGATCCGCTGCTTGAACCCGGAAAACCGTGAAGTAGTGACACTGAAGACAGAGATCTGGGACTTAAGGATATTTGTAACAAGCAACTTTAGGCAGCCGGAGTGGTGTCTGTCTGCAGCCAACAAGGCGAACAGGGTCAAGTGCAATCTGTGAAGAACAGTGACCTCAAGGGACCCTGGTGTCATGCTATAACTTTACATTGCACTGATGCGACTAAACCTGGAGTACATGATCCAGGAATGGGCCCTTTACTGGCTTAGGGACCCTTGCACACTAGAGGAGACCGAAGGAAATTTCACAAGAAACATCGGTCTAAGGGAATCAAAGCACGTGGACAGATTGGTGTCGATAGATTTGTTCTTACTCAAGATCAGAGGTGTCAGTGGAGACCCGATAGAAACGACGAAATTGCGAAGACCATTCCAAATTTTAGTAACTCGTAGCCCGATTAAAGAGTTCCAAAATCAGAACACGATTGATTCGCTAATTCTGCGGTACTAAACTACCAAATTATACACATGCAGATTATGTACACACCTCAACTGTACGGCCACAACGTTTACCAACGAGAACCAGAGTTCGACGCGTGTCACTGTCAGACACGACCGGCACTGTAGTCGGGGTTCAAATCAAAGGGATGCCAAGATGCATGAACACAGTATAAACAAGTGTCAAAATACAGTGATTGATAAGTGCTGTGCTCGTTCGAGGGCCAATAAAATAAACAGCATATTCTCAAAAATGCAGGCATGTGACAACGACTGGGGAGGATCCCCGAAATCTTAGGTCGCACGGCCAATCAAATTCTCCCATGGAACGGTCAATATCCATGGACAAGATAGGAGCACTGGTTCACCTTCACCTAACTAGACCCTAAGTTCGGTGCGTAAGTCAGTCCCAATGGGCGGCTTCTACGGCTGGCTAGTCGCAGACACCCCTGCGGAATTTCTTAAGAGTATGCTCCGAGCATCCACGTTTTGAGGTTTCACCCGAATGTGATTACTCTTTGTGGATATACGGGGAAACTCGCTTCGGCGAAATCGGGAACCGTACACAGTCAGGGAACGTGAAGAAAAAAAGGCTCCCCGACTGGGCGTAAATTACACAGCCAAATATGGACCGAGAATTCTCGACGAAGAATCGAGATACTTAAAATGAGCTCGAAATATCAGGGAGTTCAGCCATGATGTGACCATTTTTGAGTGTGTTGGGGTAGGACATATATCAGTTCAAACACAGGCTGGATAGTAACACGAATGAGAAGTTTTGGCAATGGAGATATTTCTACGAACCGTCAACGAGTGATAGTTCCAAAATTTCCAGTTTCACAAAGATTTTCTTGTCACTTGCGAAGTTGAAGTTTCGGCAAGTTAACTCTATAGGAACTCGTAAAAGTTGTAACTAGTTAGATGAAAACGTACTTTCAGGACTGTGTGAGGGGCTAGGACCTACTGGGAATGCGCAGAAGATAAATAAAATGAACTCAGCTTCAACTGGCATCAGAGGTCCGAGGAATCATTTCACTAGCCCTGCTTTAGGCTTGTTCTGTCGCTTCAAAGTCTCACACACCACTCACCCCCTTCAATCGAACATATTTTACGGACATCTTGAAGTACTCAACCTTTATTTGTTTTTACCACGAACGTGGTTGCTAGACATTATGGTCGTCCTTGATCACTCAAATAGCCTTTCTTCGTTATGTAGGTAGCTCCCCACAGGGGTGACGACATCTCCATGTCCGAACGATCTTTCTTTATAGATTCACTTTTGTCGAGGCTTCAGGGTCGTCAATCCTCCCCCGCCCAAAGTTTCCTGAGGGCCCGCAGCAGGTCTTTACTCGCTTTCGTCCTTTGTTATACCTTTCTCGTAGTGTTTTCGGGGTGATTGCTCCTACATTTCACCGCAATAATAACAGATCACTGGGAGAGAGCCTGTTCGCCTTCCGGATCCGGGACAGTCGGCCCTTGGGGTTCTACCTTCCACCATAAGTTCTAACTCAGTTAATAGGACAACCACCATCTAGCCCTCAAGGGTTTGTTGTGAGACTAACCCGTGAGGGTTTTTTCCGGCTCTACGTATCCGTCCTTCCCAAGCCGCACCGCGATGACTGGCACAGGGCGGATTAAAAAGCCGTTCCGTTCCTTTTGCCATCATTTGTTTCGTATTTTAGCATGGCCCAGGAGGCTCCACAGTCCTTCTGGCTCCTTATGGGCCCCAACGAACTTGAGCCACTATCTTAGAGTACGTACTCGGGAACGCCTTGCCCCGAGACTAGCCCTTAGAAGGCCATCAGGAGCAAATCAGTGGTTTCGTTACGATGTGAAATGCTCTGGATTGAAAACGTTATCAGGCAGCTATATTTCATTTGTGTTCTCTTATGTTTTCGTGCAAGCGTCAGGCAGAAGTAATCGGCGCCTATCCCCACGAATGGGCACCATTTCGGTTGAACTCCCACAGCGGGAAGGGGCGTCTTCATTTTTAGGCCCGCTACGGCACCTTGGGGACTACCAGTGACGCGATTACCGATGATTCGCTTGGTTGCCACTGACCCCCCGGTAGTCCAAGATAATTGTCGCATGTTATTCACTAGGTGGCTGAAACCTACATGTCAGTCTCCTCGATGTAAGTAATCCATCGAACATATCTTGACGTGGCGGTTGCCAGGACCTGTTATGGGATGTTTTGTTTCATACTATAGGTTTGAATTCGTCAACCACCCTCCGACCATCAGTGGCACGTTGACCCACACGAGTTTCACACTTTGGATGCTAATGTTCAATAGCTAGCTTTGCTTGGTGTTATAGTTCACCTAGGACAGCTCAGGGGTCCCGAACGAAAAGGAGTGTAACGGTAGTGGGCTCAGAACACCGATTTTGGCTTGGCTCAACTCATCTCGTGGAAATGCTTCTCACTTTAGCCCGTTTTGCGGTAGTTTGTCTTTCAAAATTGCTAACAGTATGTTGTATTTCGTGCACCAGACCCAGGCTTTTGGCTTTTTAATCCAGTCGGGGAAACAGCAAAGTTTTTGCGTCAGGCTCCCGGTTTCCTTGGAGTTTGTGGCCAGTGTTGGTCGTTTCATTTCAATACCGCCTTCTCCAGGGCTGGGCGTCGGTAGTGTTGGCCAAGCCTCTTTAGATGCAGCTAGGAAGTCCGGTCCACTGTTCTCATCCTCGGCCTTTCCAGTTTCTTTAGGCCCCCTGAGCGGAAGTTGGCCGGGCAACTGGTGGATTGTACATAGTGCAACTGGTCGGCTTCGGTTGACTCATTAATAACAGAGTATGTTGGCCACGGGGGTGTTAAAACAAATGTTAGCGTTTTTGTGCGATGCAGTGAGGTAGCCGGGTCCGTCAAGAAGTTTGGCTTCCAGTCTATCTGATCAAAAGAATTTCTAATTAACACTGCGTTTCTCACGGCCAGTGGTGCTGCTGTCAGCTCCAGCCTCAGAACGAATACGGTCTTCAGTGGAGCCATTCTTGCCTTTGCGAAAACCATGTGGCTGTGCAGCCCACTACTCTCATCTGTCCAACAGCCATAGGCCAATACCCTGTATCCTACTTCTGATGCTTCTGAAAGCTAGTGGAGTTGGGCATCGCGCGCACACTCGATTCCTGTCAAGCTCCCTGGAATTTCGATCTCACTAACTCGATCTAGACTGTACACCCAGTCACACCATCGCTTGTTGTGGTCGTCCTGGAGAGGTCCGACCCGAGCCGTCTCTCTATGGCACTTTCCAGGTAGCAGCATGGTGGATCGAAACCTAAAGGATTGTAGAGCTTTGAGGCTGATGAAAAGATTCCCCTCTGCGTGTCTGGTCCTTTGAGTAGGTTCAGACTGAATATGAATCCATCCCTTTTGGGATTCCATGGGGCTGCAAGGGTGTACTCCGCTGGTAAGGAGGATCCCACAAGCTCTCTCAAGCACTCCATTTTTTCGAACTTCGGAATAACATTGAGAAAATCCGGGCTGTTTGAAGCCTATTTCGTGAGGTTAAACCCTCCTGCCCTTAGGGTGGCGGTCAGTTCGGTCGTATTTAGAATAGCAGTATTTGGGTCTTCAAAGGAACGCCGAAAATTTCCCGCGTAGAAATGGCCCACAGCTCTTCCTAACACATCTGCTGGTGCCGCCGAAATGCTCGAGGGTTTCCTGGAGGGCAGAGTTTGAGCAAAAGGGGGCTGATGCCTTTCCAAAGGGGTGAACCGTCCACCTGTACTCGTCCGGAGTATAAATACCGTCGCTTTCGGGCGGACAGAGAAGGCGGAGGGCTGCCCTATCTTCAGCCGGCAAGCTTGCTTGCAGAAACATTTCGCCTATGTCGGCAGAGGCGGCCATCTTTCCCAGCAGAAAACGGCATGATACCTCAAATAGTGTTGCCCTCCATTTTTCTGGAGCTAACCTGTCTTCTCCAGGTGGGGCTTCTCTGTCAGTGGCCACATCGGCAAGTTCAGCGCTATAAGGCTGGTGGAATGCCTGTTCATTGTTCGCCGTATCCACTGGAGTGCAGTTGGTTCGGTTCTGCTAGCAGTATCTCCCCTTTATACTACAATATGAAGTCCAGCCAAATTTTGTGCTAACGGCACAAGGTGCCTGGCTGCCTTCTATTCTCTGATCCAGGACCCCAGTGTGCTTCTGGTACATCACGACCGATCAACAGACCTTTTTCTTGCCCTGCGACTCCTCGATTTTTACCTTGTCGATAAGCTGCCACTGACTCAAAATCGGTTACACCGGCTTAGATGCTCTTATCGGTAGTTCTTCAATGATGGATGTTTCAGGGCTCCCTGCCCTGTTGTTGTTGGCGAAGGGTAAGAGTTTTGGATGCAGTCTGGTGGATTAGATGACCTGGGCATCCCTTACTTTGCTCACTGCTAAAAGCAATTTTCCCCTCTGATTTGAAGCCCCTCTGCAAATTCCTTCCTCATCAGAGTGGTATCCGAGTAACTATCTACGTAGACCAACGCTGTTTCCACCCCAGATAGGATTTCTACGCCGACTGCTATTACACCCGAATGGATGGGCTTAATATTGGCCCGAGACATTGAGCAAACCACATTCGGCTTCGGAATTTCTTTGGGATTCAAGTTCCTGGTTTTGTGAGGTGTTTTCCGTGGCGTCTATCTCGACTGCGACTTGTTTCATTCGACATGCCGCTGTTTGACGTAAGTTTTCGAGACAAGTAAAGTAATCACCTGGGCTCTTAGCCATTCCCCATCGTTCGGCAAAGCCTGCATTACTGAAGCGAGGATATCTCGCTAGGAGGTGTAGAGCACCACGCACATTACATGTTGGCACGTTTTTACCTTGGCTGGATATTGCATGTGTGTTTGCCCATATCTGGCCTCTACCAGAATCCCTGGTCCAGCTTTGTGATTTTGTCGCGGTCCCAGTAGCTTGCTCGTCTCGGGCACAGGTTGACCGAAACGATTATCTGCTTTTTGGGCAAAATGGCCTATAAACGGCTTCAGGTCCTCAAGAGTAGAGTCTCACCCATTTCCTCTGATCCTCTCGGATTCCTCGGCCCGCCTTCTCGGAAGCTACATATGTAAACTGGGCACTATGAACTTCAATGTGTAATGCATTCAGGTCCAGCCGATAGTCTAGGTGATTCAGGGCGATGCAGCAGTTTCGCCTTTTTGTCAACAGATTGGTGGGGGAACCAGATCCGCCTCTGGAACGTCTTGCCTTCGATAGTACTTCGACGATCGACCTTAAGTGGTCGTCCAAACATGTTTTTCAAGATTTCACGAGTGCGGGTGTAACCCTTTTCAGGAACCAGCATCACGTGCACCCCGATCGCTTCACTGTCTCGCTCACGACAGTAATGCAGCAGGTATAAGAATCTCCGCTCTGGATCAGATAAGCTCCTTTCCACAAACTTCTCGTATTGTTTGATGGATGGGCAGCAGTATTCCGCTCTTTTATCGAGTGGGCACAATTCCAACTTAGGTATGCCATTTGCTTGTGTTTCGCCGGCTCAGTTCATTTTCAACCGTCCCGGGGAACTGCCAAGCTGAATGGATTCATACTCCGTGGTTTCCATGATTACATCTCGTTTCTGTCTTCGATTGCCTTAGCTTGTTTGCTAATTCTAATATTCCCAGTCTAGGACTATCATCACGTTTGAATTCCGTAATACTGGATAAGGTACATGAAGTTGAGGTGGCGGGACCAGCAGATCTAGCAATAACCCAGGGACCGGTATCACCCAAAAATGGCCCAGGGCTTGCCAAGTTGATTCCTGTCTCTCTTCAGCTTGCTCTTATCTTCTTATTGGTATTTCCGATTGTCTTCCTCCCGGAGATGTCAAGTCGAGTACTGCAACGGTTATTTCGACTGTGAATAAAGCGTAGCCCAAATAACGAATCCGAAAATCAAAACACGACTGATTCGCTAATTCTGCGGTACTAAACTACCAAATTATACACATGCAGATTATGTACACACCTCAACTGTACGGCCACAACGTTTACCAACGAGAACCAGAGTTCGACGCGTGTCACTGTCAGACACGACCGGCACTGTAGTCGGGGTTCAAATCAAAGGGATGCCAAGATGCATGAACACAGTATAAACAAGTGTCAAAATACAGTGATTGATAAGTGCTGTGCTCGTTCGAGGGTCAATAAAATAGACAGCATATTCTCAAAAATGCAGACATGTGACAACGGTTAGAGAGGATTTCCACGTATGTATGTTGGGGAAGGAAATTTAGGGGTTAATGTGAAAGAAAAAGCCTTTATTTTCTCATGGCAGAAACTTAACCCTCCGAGGGAATGAGCTAAAGCTAGGTCGGCCAAGGGCAAACAAGAATATTATAATTCGGTTCTTCTCATGCAGAGCAATAAAGGACTAGAATAATCTCCCTGCAGAGGTTGGGGCAGCCGACACTGTCAACGATTTTGGGAAGAAGTTGGACTTCGCTTGGAAACATATTTACGGAGTGCCCGTGAGATACCCGATAGTACTAAGGATAACTTCCATCCCTACTCCTTTAATTTGCCTTCCTTCATTTCTAATAATAATATTACTATTCTTCTTCTTTTTATTTCTTTTATTTCTCCGAACACTAACATTAATAGTGCAGCTAGTGAGCTCGATGAGCCGATGGCCGATAGCAACGGAAACCAAGAAAAAATCGAAGCTTCCCAAGAAGTCAATGATGCCTTCTTTAACCCAGGTGTTTCAGCTAGGAGAGATATGCTTGCTATGTGATCTGAGGCCGCAAAACTCTTCCTTGATCCCTCAGAATAAAGTAGTGCAAAAGCTGCAGGTTATCTACCCTGCCACGGGCACCCCCGGCCAGCATCCCTCTAGGCTTACTGAAGCTGGCCGCTCCTAGCAAACTTTCTCCCGCCATCCATGGATCTATCTTCCAGGCAGATGGCAACACAAGGCGCGAGATGCAGCCAAGACTAGTGTCCTGAACCCTATCGCATTGTCCAGCGGTCTATCTTCCGGTTCGAAGGCAATAACAGAACCAAGACACTGTCAAAGTTTGCATCGTGAACCCCTTCGCTTTTTCCCGTTGCCCTTTTATCCGGCCGACTATCTTCCAGCTCACTGGAGAATTTCGCCTAACAAGATAATCACAAGATCCGGGACCATCAAGTCTTTAGCTTTGTGCCCGTGTACTACTTCAAGAATTCAAAACTACCCCACTTTTTCCACTTCGTGGGCTCTGAACCCACAGATCCATCGCAGCTGGGCAATAAGAATGAGTTTCTACCTCGACACCAGTCTTATAAACGGCCCCCTATAGGGATTCAGCTTTAGCTCCGTATTTCCCCCATCCCTTTATCCTTCCCTTGCACCTCCAATTTCCCTACGCCCCCATGTTTCAAGTCCTCATAAGTCTAACGTTTCTCCAGTCTTTCACGAGTTGTCTTTGAAGTGTCCCTCCACAAATTGTCTCCGCATTCAAAGCAAGGTTTTGGAACTGGGACTGTTGACAGCCGATGAGAAACCCCACGGTCTTGCCGCCACCGAGACATGGAACACATTGGGCAACCGTGACAGCGAAACATCCGTCAGTGGTTACACACTGGTGCGTAAGGATTCAGTGAGAGGTCCAGCAGGAGATGTGGCCCCTTTTTCTTGGTTTCCTGCCACCTCAAGCCTTGGTCTTATACTTGGATCTCGTCCCTTTAATAGGCTGGTGGTGGGCCAGAATCACCTTATTTTCTAGCGAAGTCATTTTAATAGAAAACGTCTATAGTTCTCCATGCTGCCGAATCCAGCAGTATACTAATAGAAAAAGTGCGTGAAGTTAGAGCCCAGCATTGGCTCAAGCACCTTTTATTACCAGGTGAGTTGAATGCCTAAGGGGTGAACTGGGTAAGACTCCACTCTTCCGACGGCAACCCAGGGTAATCTCCGGTTGGACTGATAGTAAGGTGTAATTGGCCCAGCGCTTCCCGAGTAGCATCAGATACAGGTTGGGACAAGACCCATCTCTTTTAGACCCCGTCAGAACTAACGAAGTTCACTTCGTAGAGGTGGTCCTTCCCCTCCCCCCACCGCTTGGAAAGAGAGACCACACGATAGTACGAATTTGACTTCGTAGCCAGGTGGCTCAAGCATGATTTTCTGAATCTGAGCTTTAGATCCTCCAAGAAGACTGATTTTCGACAAATCAGGAAATTGCTACAGCTCGAGTTTGAAAGCATCAGCTAAGAACTAGAGGTCGATGGAGTTAATGGGCTAATCGAGCTGTACCTTGGGTTTGCTGACCGCCTCTCTGTACCATGAACTCGTAAAATCGATAGAAAGAAACTCTCTCTTCCCAGCGACATACTTCGGCCATTAGAGGAACTTGCGAGGCTGTTTGCAGTTTATGGACCCATGGATCTTACGACTCAAGCAAGTGACTCACATGCAATCAGGAGACCTCGCAAATGTAGGATTAGGCAGTATTTCCAAAGTCGGCGAAGGGGTTTCCTTGCTCAAGCGCGAAGCAGTAGGCCCGCTCTTTACCAACACAATCGGAGCTCTGTAGTCCTCGCCCTCTCCCCATGCCTTACCGCTGCCCCACGGCTGTCCAACCACTTCTCTAGAAAGAGGGACAGAAGGCCTCAGGTCTTCATCTCCAGCCTCAATGCTTCTTACGCGATTGTTTATCCAGTGGCCCAAGGTCCCCTAGTTCACCCGCCACTTGGACACATTCTTATCTCACTAGCAGATGTATACAAAAAACTACATCTTTTTAATCATTATATATCTACGGGTCAGAGACATGATTCACCCCCAAATTCCTAAAGAAAAAGCTGAGGTAATATCCGTTCCCTAAACTCTGATTTTCGGTGAATGTCCAGAAACGGATACTTTCCCAGTGGTTGGGAGAAAGGGGTGATAACTTCCATTTTCGGAGTAAGAAGCCGCAATCTTCGCGGATAGTTATGGACCAATTAGTCTTACTACCACCATCTGCAAGGTCTCTTAGTGCGTTTTCAAAACTGCCACTCTAGATCTGATTCTACAGAACTGCTAGCGTCCATGTTTGCAGCAAAACACTGGTGTTTAAAATGGGGCCCGCTAATCAGTGACGACAAGTGTGTTGCAGTGATATCTGGCAAAACTCCCTATAGTCCCCTCTGTATCGATAATAATACTCAAATTCGAAATGTTGGTCAGCTCAAATAACTAGGATTTTGCTTTGTAAAAAACCCTCTCTTTCTTCTCAACAAGAAAAAGCCAGCAAATTTGGTCTCCGAATTCTCCTTTTGGTTGGGCTTTCTTTCCTCCATATATCAAAAGAAGACTTCCATCTCCCCTGTGGAAAGTAAGTCTCAACTGTACTAGAATATGGCAGTCAAATTGGACACACTTGTTTCATCTAGGCTCGAGACCCGTCGGAACGAATCCAGAGAAGAGCAGCAAAGATGGTGCTTGGCTCGCAAAGTACGTCCCACCCAGTTCGTCTGACTAAGCTGAATCTTTATCCTTTAGAACGACGGCATATAACAAGGGATCTTCTCTTGATGTTTCACTAAATGTTATTACCGGATTACCACACGGATCTAACGAACTAATTGATCGGATTGGACTATTTTCTACGCTGGCCTTTGCTATGTGGAACCTCTTGCATCGGTAGCCACGGGGATCACAATCATACTGCTCGGGTCACAGGCCCCCATTAGTCCATTTTGTGCCCGCTACTCTGATCATTTTCTCCTTGAAGATCAGTCGTGTCTGGTGAGCCTGCCCTTGCTCAGGCCTCAAACCGACCTGCCATCCGCGGAAATCACGATCATCATGAAATAATAATAATAATAATATTAATAATAATAATAATGGTTTATTTCGGGGACACCCGAAGCATGCTTTATTGCCTGATCATATAATAAAAGTGAGGTCACAAAACGGTTCCATGGATATTCATTTGGGTAAATGCAGCACAAAATTGTATAGGTTTTAGTTGTCGCACGAACGAATGCCCGGCAAATTTGAGTTTGAAGATCAGGTGAACACACCTCTCCGAAGTGAGTGAAATGGGCTCCACGGTCGAGATACGTGATGAAGTAAAGCGTGGATGAAGTAAAAACGCACAGTGTTTCGGATAGCATCGAAGTAAAGTCGCTGGGGTGAGTAAACTGATAAAAAACCTTCGAAAGAATACCAGCGAAAGATCGGAGAACATTTGGTGATGAAGGACATGGACTTGAACCAGTAGTCCAGATGACCCGGAAAATAGCAGAGATATAATACCGAAGGATTTGTGGTGTCCTCTGACGGGGGGAATTGCGTAAATGAAACAGTCCGTTTTACCACTGAATTAGTACTTACTATTCATCAAGAGATTGTGGAAGAAGCCCTCGTAGAAAGGTTGATGTAGGTGCCCGAGCCTGGAAATTTTAATGGAGCAGAGTAGCAAAGGTTGACAGGTGAGCGAAACACGATTCGAATAAGGGGTTCTTTTCAGGTTAATTAATGAACACAAGTTGACAACAGGGTTGGCAGAGGAGTTGATATACGAGATCTTATGAAGTCTTATGGGGGTGGTGCATAAACGATACTGTCACAACATGTGAAGAATCGCCTAATGGGATGCGCCGGTAAGAGTCTGGCATGAGGCATTTGGGAAACCATCGGAAGGTCAGTAACATGGCATGTGTATAGTTCATTTCCAGCAAAGGTTTGGAAAAATTGCTTTCACGGTTTTCTTTGGCTTAGATACCCGATCGTGGAGGACTGATGAAAAAATGGCAATGGGTAATAGGTGGGTGAAACGGTGCTCAACTATTGGTTTAACGGGGGCTACTCCAAGACTGGCGGATGAGGAATACAAGTTTACAACGAAGGGGGGGGGGGTAATTGTGGTTCATATGTTTGATATCTGACGGAATAAACTGGGGGTAGTAAGTCACAGGAACCTTCAAAAAGCGCAGATAACAATATGACTAGGTACGTTGAGGAAGGTCTAACCTGAGACATTGGGAAGGGAACAAACAGAATAACGGCAGCCTAAATTACAAGTTGTTGATTTTCAGCCAAGGATGTAGAAAAGACACTCTATGGATTGTGTTGCAGGCGGCTGACCATGATATATTGGTGGAAAAGCGGCAGCGGTTCATAGATGAGTGAAAGATGATACAATTATGGATTTGTCTGAGTTCGTCGATGAGTAGCATGAGAGCATCTGAGGTTGGCAACAAAGTGGACGCCGGAGGTAGACATATAGTGGACTGATACAGTCGTATAAAAGTAGTACTAATGAACAGCTCTCAGGAAGTGCAGGTGACTGCAAAGCTGGATACGCTGAAGTCTGACTTGAAAAGCTAAAGAGGCCATCGAACTATTTATGTCCCGGATTGTGGATACTTCATTGCCAATGCAACTGTCACGAAGTGCAAATGGCTGAATGAGAGAAGATGCAACGGAGGGATACAATGAACATACAGGTGGTGTCACGCAGATGAAGCTCTGGGAAGAGGACCATTTCGTTTTGTGTGGAATTGTTGGCAGGTGAGAAACGAATCTTTAGCTGATGGTTTTGTTTACATAAATGTAGTGGTGACATGCAAATTACCAAGTGGATGGATGGTGTCCTCAAGAGTATATCAGGAATTGTGATGTTCATAATAAAGATACCTGAACAGTGAAACCGTTTCACGTTTCGGGGTACAGAATCCGGCAACTGGACGTAATAGGATGAGGGTAAGCATGGCATAAGTTCAGACAAATAAAAGATAAGTCGATGGATATAGAAGTCAGTAGTCGCAAATGGTGGGGTACATTTCTGAGCTGAGTAAGTATATGTGCATATGTTGATTTGGAACTTGACCAGATGTATGGTAAACCTTGTTCAGGACCGTTGGTGGAGGCAATAGGTAGCAGCAGTAAGATGCAAGGGACGCTGTTTTTCAATCCGCAACTGGTGCTAGTGGGTGAGGCTGGCCGTGTGCTGGAAACCTAACCTGAAAACCAATTCTGGTGACAGGAGGTGCGATCCGCCAGCCTAGTTGCGCCCGCACATTGTTGCAGTTGGCCTGCACGCCCGATGTGCGCCGGCCAAAGCGGTGGATCTGACCGCGTCTCTTACCGTTGGGATTGGCATGAGTTTTCTTGGTGAGGCCAAACGGCCGTGGGTATCAGGTAGTCCGCGATCAGGCGACCAGGCACCAGAGGATCCCGGAACGTAACCAAGGAAGCATGGGTCGGGTAGCATACGAATGGCCGAAGGTCAGGTAGATGCATGGGCCAGGTTAGTGACCGGTGTGGTCTCCAGAGTATCAAGAGTCATCGAGAGAAAGGTACGCACGAATGAAGTTCTGGAAATAGAGAAAAAGTAGAGGAGAGCAGTCTGGGATGCTCCCAGCTGAGGATAAATGAGAATCGATACAACGAGGCAACAATAATAGACAGCGACTCTCTGGGACCAGTGTTTCGATTGCGGAAGGCAGAAAAACCAAGGATGTTTATTCGATTCCATCTGTCATAGACCACCAGTGTTTGCGCGGTTCAAGAGTCTACACCCTTCTCATAGGCTTGGTCATCGGGTATGTCTATATTTAAGAACTGTAAGGTTTTGGGTAACCCTGAGGAATTTATTCAACGCACCTCTGAGCCAATGGCTGGAAGTAGAACTGCGTATTTCTAACGGTAACTTATTCCATAAGTGAGAGTACACTGTGATGAAGAAATGTGAACGTAACCTAGTGTTGGTTATAGGGGTTGAAAGGGTAAGAATTCTAGAGCGTAGTGGATAGCTAGCAACAGGCGCAAAGTGCAATGGATTAGAAGTATACGTCCGGCTGTGAAGGATGTTATACAGAAAGATAAGTTTCAGTTTCATACGGCGAAGCCATAAAGGGTCTAGTTTAAAAAATAAGCAGCGTTCTTCATTAGTGAGGGGTGAGCTCCATCCAATCAGTCGCTTAGTAAAACTACGTTGAACCGATTCGATACCAATTCTGTCTGATTTCCGCAAACTAGAGAAGATCAGTGGGCAGTATTCTAATAAAGGCCTGGCATGAGATTTATAAAGGAAAAGAATGCATTCTTGAAGTCGGAAGGAGCGAAATATTAGCCCCAGGCACTTTCTGGCCTTAGCGACTTGGAGGGCCGAATATTCGGATAAATTGAAGGTGCAGGAATAGTTTAAGCCAAGGTCTCGAACGATTTGCTTGTTAGCAGTGGCTGAAACACAAACAGCTAAGGATCCTGGAGGTAGCTTGCATTTATATGTAAAAACCTCGCATTTGTCAGCGGAAAGACTCATCTGCCAAGTTGAACACCATTTATGGAGTGCAGATATGTCTTTAGAGATGTTTAAGATAGCCGAAGCGATGCATTCAGGCTTGAATGAGTAGACAATTTTAATGTCATCAACAAAAAGAAATGGGGTGCCATGGCTCACTGAGAGGAATATGTCGTTTATATACATAAGGAACAACGGAGGGCCAAGGACGCTGCCCTGTATAACACTGCTTGTAACTGGTTTAGGCTTGGAACAGTGTCCATTTATTGAGACAACCTGAGAGCGATTAAACAGGTAAGAATTGATCCAAGATGGTAAAGACTCAGTAATGCCAAAGGATCGGATTTTGACCAGAAGATGTGGGTGTGGCACGCGGTCAAGCGCCTTTGACATATCCAAGCAAAGTACCATAAGGGCCATTCCATTGTCTGCCATTTCAGTGACGAGATTCAAAAAATCGAGTTGGCAGGTTGCGCGGGATCTTGACCGAAGGAAACCGTGTTGTCGAGGATTATAAAGTCCAATTAAAAGAGGTGCTTGGCGATGTGTTCTTCAACGATATTTTCCATTAGCCGGGAGAGGACAGGTGTACGGCTAATGGGACGGTAGTTTGTTACCTCATGCAGTGGACCTTTCTTGTGGTGCGGGATTATGACTGGGCATTTCCAGTTTGCGGGCATCAGACCGGAGTTCGTTGATAGGGTAAATATATTCAGTAGTAGGTAAGGTAAGTCAGGTCCGCATTTAACTATTGCAGTGGGCGGTAGTCCTTCAGGTCCTGGGTAAGATGATGGCTTGAAAGTGGTCAATAATTGGGAGATAATTGAGGCGTCAAATTCCACTGTGGACAGAAATGAGGCGGTAACTGGGGGAAGAGGCGGAGGGTCAACATTAATAATAGGGGCCATAGTTGAGGCGAACAATGAGTTGAAGGCCTCTGCAATAGAAAAGGGAGTAAAGGCGGATACACTGTCCATTGAAACAGTGTTCGGGATAGATCCATGAGTATTAGAGGTTTTGGTCCTATATAACAATGACAGTCGAAGAGGTATATTTTGGTGTCGCAGAGCCTTTGTTTCCTGGTTACGCAATGCAGTTTCTTCAAGCTTCCGGATAGTAGAAGTGAGGCGAAAAAGTTGAATAAGAATGGCAAAGTCGTGTGTAGTTTCACGAATATTTTGGAGCTTGGCATACTTTGTTTGCGGAGAAGTGATATAGGATTTCCTATTATTCCTTTGCAGGGGGAAGTAGGTGATCTTATCAGGACATCTGGAGAACTGTGCATAGAAAATATCAGTGGCTTGTTGTGGATTACGAGAGAAAAAACTCACTCCAATCAGCTTATCGAATGGTAGTAGGTAGAACCTTCCAGTCAGGGAGAGGAGAGGGTCCGATGCAGTGTGAATTCAGGGTAGGCTGTGGGTGAGTGGGAGTGCGGCAGCTAACCAGATTGTGATAGCTACCGGGCAAACTTTGAGAGATTAGGACAAATACATAAGGGGGGCCATGGGTGAAAATGAGGTCTAAAATGCTGTTTTTTCTCGTAGGAGAGCGGATATGCTGTACCCACCCTCCTACAGTAATAAATGTTACAAATGGTAAAGGGCCAGAGGGTGCAGATAAAGATTTCCAAGCTATCTTAGGCAGGTTAAGGTCACCGGCAATAACCTTTATACTTGAGCGCAGTGAAGATAGGTATTCAAATGCATCAATTAGGCGTGGAAGTCCGGAGAAACTTTCGCTTGGTGGACGGTACACACATCCAACATGAAGTTGAGATCCAGGAATGTGGACAGTTAGCCAAAGTGAATCGGGAATAGAGTCGAGTAGATGGTGATGAAGTGCTGTGGTAATAATGGTCTGCTTGACGAACGCCAAACAACCTCTACCGCGTCAGGTTTCCCTGTTTACTCGAAAGACATGGTAGCCTACAAGATAAATCTGGTCCGTTGGAGTGTAGTTGGTTAACCAAGTTTCAGTGATCAAGATTATATCATAATTAGAACTAGTGGCCAGAAATCTTGAGCACCGAACGGCTATTAAAAAGAACCAAAGAGATACTGTTATTGGTATTTAGTTTTTGGGAATTCGGTTGATCAAGTAGGTTGTGTAGATTCTTGGTCTGACTAGAAGGTCCATATGTGGGTGGCAAATCATCACCATGAATAGGAGGGTTTGGTCTGCGAGCTGTTTTGCTGTATGGCGCTTTGTTGGAAAGAGAAGCGCTGGTGACGCTATGGTATCGGGCGGTGCTAGGATCCGATGTAGATGAATCCCTTAAGAAGTGCGGGATGTCTGAAGTGTCTGATATAATGACGTTTCCATTTTTTCCGAGGAGGGTTGAAGATGCGAGACTGCATAAAAATGTAGTCCGTTAACAGCCCCGGTTTGGAATACAGATTTTCACACGAAGGTGGGGTTAATGAATGGGCAACTGGCAACCTTGACAAGTGGCATTGTCGAAGGTAGGGCACAGACAGTGGTGAAATGTGCCTAGGGAAACAATGGCCATTATTTGGCGCTCTATTATCACAGGGATTTAGAGGATTTGCCCATTGCAGAGAGGGTCTGAGGAATGGAGGAGGCATGCCATACATTATTTGAGGATGGTTTGGCGTTAGTAGGTTCGGCAGGGCCTCCAAGGTGACAGGGTTTGTAAGCACATAGGGGTTACAGGTTAGTTAGTCAGAGGGAGCTGAGGCGAGGCGACTGTGTTGTAGCTGTAGGGCCCGATGCCCGCCTGAACTCCACAGCTAGCATCTGAATAGGGAGTATCGCGAAGTGGGGTGACGACCTGGTGGCTGACTTGGGGGAGAGGTGGCAGCCGTTGATGGTGGCCAGGGGGGTTAGTTGGTTGCATGCCTGTTGAGCAGTGCTTACCGGGCTTGGTCACCATAGCTCCAGATATATGCGACGGCAGTGTTGTCGCAGTCATATCATGAGGCCTCCAGGTGGACGTACTAGGGTGTAGAGATGATGTCACTGGTAGATCAGTTGTCTTGTGGCTAAACGGGGATGGAGAACTTCTGAGTAGATTTGTGGAAGACCCTGAAAATGTGGAATTATGGGCTTGATGAAGTTGGTTTTTGCTATTTATTCTAGCGGACGTGGTAGGTGGGGAGGCAAGGTGCCGACGTTTTCCTGGAGGTTGGGTCGGTGACACATACGGCGACATATCTAAGTCTACGGTCTCTGATGGCCTCATGTGCACCGATGGTAATGCCGATGCATTTCTCACTGCACTTTTGCTACCCTGGGTCTTCGCTACAGTTAACCTTTGCCTGATGGGTTTTACATGAACGTTTCGTGATGGCTTTTTCAGCTTGTCGGAAGAAGACTGCGCCACACACTGGGGTAAATAGCATGAAGCTTGCGTGGGATCCTGGGGACCAGATTGGTGAAGGTCCACTGATGCCGAGGGGGGCCATAGGCGTAGTAGGTGTTCTGACCGAAGTCCTGTTCATAGGAGTGTGTGGTGATGCATCTACGGGTCCCGTTTGATCAGAGCCAGTGGAAGGCGCTGGTTTGCCTTTCTGCATGCGGAACATCTCTCTTTGTAGAGGAGATTTATCGGTATGTATTATGATGTTTTGAAGTTACTTAGCTGTGGCAATCATTTGACAGTTACTGATGAACTCAACGGCTGCTAATTGGTTGGAAAACTGAAACAGCAAAGGGCAGGGGTATCGTGGTGACCGTTTTCGCAGCCTAGTGCAACGGCGCGTGTGATGAGCCATGTTTCATGCATTCAGTATCGTGGCCTTAACAGACTGCGTTAACAGTTTGTCCGAGACGTTTAACACTATAGCATTGTTAGCTTTCCTTATCCTCCTGTGAGTTTCCGAAGCTATTGCATCTATATGACGACCGGCTTTGGAAAAGATTTTGGGGTCAGCTTGATCTATTGGTTCAGCAATGATTGTCAGTGGGGAAATCTTTGATATTGCACACTAAATCGATTGCCATTTATCATGTAAGTTGTTTATCTTCTGTTCCAAATCATTGACTTCATTTATGGCTCTACTGTATATATCGATCAGTGATACAGAACATGTGTTGACAGCTGCCTGCACGTCGGCGTAGGTGTTTCTTTTTACTCTGGAGGCCCGAATGGTTCGTTTTGGACCAGGCGGACAATGACCTCTAAATACAGACTTAGACATTCTTTTGGGTCTAAAACAGGGACAGTCGTGTTTGAAGGGGGCCTGGGGGTTATTTCTGACCCGTGTATAGATGCGTTTTGCTGGGAGGCTATAGCAGCGGAAGTGTATACAATTCAGAGAGAAAAGTATAAAGACCATGCACTTGCAGCTGGCTGGAGCATGGCCGCGTGTTTTTATTGTGACCATAGAAAAGTTTCTTCTCACACGCAAGTCACAGTCGTGGCCGCCACGGGCCGGGTTCTCCGCAACTCACAGCAGAAGGCCTTTGTGTCCACATTCACCCCACTTTATAATCTCTTCGTATTTGATTCGACTCATTTGCTTCATCTTCTAACACAAACCGACTATCTCTTCAACGGCTTCATTTTGAATTCCCCAGCTGAGCACCCATCCACCATCCGCGCAGCTTCAACAGCCCATCTCATTTCATGTGATTTACTTGTCTTTCTGTCACCTTCGCCATAGAATTAACCACAGAGAAAAAATCGTAATAAATTTGTTTGTCTCGCTGGCAGTTATTCCGCAGGTTCCCTCCTTCATTAGTTATTTCAAGTCACCGTTTTCCTAGCCTGGTGACTTGTCCAAATGACTTCAGTGGAGACAGACGTACTTGTGCTCCTCAGATATCACTGTTTGTTCTTTGAAGATCCCATAGTGGTTCTATTCTCTTCCATGACTGGTCAGTACTCGGTGAACCTCTCTCCGGTTTTCGATATAAAACCTTCAGATATCCGGTGGGCGAGTCCATGTTTTTGTTTCCTTTTTTTCTTCTGCGGGCCTCCATTTTCTTGATCTTGCCGGAGTTGATTGGTTACAAAATTATCATCTATACCGCATGTTCCACTCTTTGTTAATGCTTTTCGGGCTGCTTTCACGCACCGCTGAGCCTTTGCAACACCCCGTTCCCGTAACCGAAACTGGTTTACATTAACCACGAACAGCCTACTTATTTTAGCTCATTCAACCACAGCCAAAATTTATTGTATTGTTATTACCGTGCGTGAATTCCACTTCCAGATTTTGTGGACATTTCTTGCTGCAGTGCAACGTTGTACTCATTGATCAAGCCTTGCGCACTTGTTTTGATCTTGATCAAGAAATATACCGTTATTATTATTATTATTATTATTATTATTATTATTATTATTATTATTATTGTTAGTGATATTGGTATTATTATTCTTTGCAGATTTAGTGAATCGACATTTCACAAACTTAGTCCTGAAAACTGTGCACGGAGGCCGTAAGAAACTGTTTAATCCTCCTCCTCGCACATTTGTACGTAACATTTTTTTCAATTTCAGGACTATATCTTTGTGGTGTAACCTTCCACAATAAACAATACAGGCATTATCCGGAGCAGCCCTTAAGGCTCCTTTGGATCGTCACCTGTTGTTAGGTCCCAGCCTACCGCCCAACTAATCTGCCCCTCTTTCCAGTAAATTCTTTCGGGTCGTTCTTTTGTTTTTTCTCTCTGTCCCTTTTACCGGTCCTAAAGGAGAAAACGAAGAAAACTCCTGGGTGACTAATGTTTGCATGGGGGGTAAAAGTACCGGTTGCGGAGGCTTTACTCTGCCGAAATTTTGCCCTTGACGCCTTCTCCGACGGTTACTCCATAATTCTTCATCCTTTGTTCTTCATATTAGAGACGGCGGAACTCGTCCGTATATGCCTCGTCACAATCCACTTGCCGGCATAAAACTCAAGACTGAGTAGAGCACAATAATCCCCACAAAGACTGGTCAGGTTTCCTTCTGAATGCTTTGTCGTTTGCCTCTTCCGTCACATTATCAGGTAAAGAATTCCGAAGGTTCATGGCTTTCCGACACAAGCGGTAGACTAACGGCAAATCAGTAGAAAGCATCTTTATCAGCGTCACTGAATGCCCGCGCATACGACGAGACCCACGGAGCGAGAAACCCGCTTGCGACTCTGGTCCCAGATTGCCTCGAAAGATAAGATGGACACAAATTAGATCACCAAACAATGGTCGACAGGCTACTGGAAACCAACCATCTGCTCCAGGAAGTCCGTTGCAGCTGACCTCGCGTAGTCCGGAGATGACACGGAGTAGCTGACCTCTGCACCCTCTCTCTAACGTGGTTGATTCTGCGGCTGTGCATAGATAAGCAGAAGCACCACCATATTCGTGTCGAGGAAGTACTTGCAAAGTATACTACATAGGAAAGCATTGTACGGTGGGTTTCCCAACGATCGACGAATGGGGCCAAGAATACTCTAGGCAGAAGCATACACACTGTCATTATGACCCTTGGTTTTCAGCTAGGAAGGCACCAAAACTTCGCGGTCCATCTCGCAATCTGTTGTTCGCAGCATGCTCCCAGACAGGTGGTGGCGTACTGGCTGCTGAGATCGGCCCATACGCATATGTAACAGCCGGTCGTGGAAAATCCCCCTTTTTCCCTCGCGATTCAGTGTTTTTTCCCAACATCACTCATTTCCATACACTATTGACTTGTCTTAACGAACTGGTTGTTTTTCTGGACCAATTGTTGTTTGTTCGCGCCCAGAGCGCTATTTTGGCACATCCTTGTTCAGGACCTGCGTGACGCACGTGCTGTCTGCTCACACGCTGCTATTCGGTTTCTCGTTGTTGAGACTTTGTGATCGTATTATTGAGGTTTGTATATTGTTTATGTCATTGTTTATTTTAATAATCTAGTATCGTAGAATTATCACGGATAATCGCCTTCTGATTTCGGGATCCGTTGCGAATTTGGCTACGCATTGCTCAAACGTTCGTAACAATACTCAATAGATCTATTTGGAACGAGGAAAAATCACGCAAAATGCCAAGAAAAGGATCAAAAGCAGTCGAATCCAGACAGGAAGTAATACGGCAAGTCTTTGGGTAGGTTTTGGGTACATATGATTCTTTAGTTAATGCTAGATCGCCTAGTCCTGTCAGTGCTAGCTCATGTGTTATTGAAAGCAATATTGATCGTAAGGATATCGATTTATATAAGCTGAGAATACTAGAACTAGAGCAACAGTTACATTCGGCTAGACTACAGGCGCAGGAAGCAGAGAAGTGTACACAGAAACAGCGAGAGCATGAGACCAGTGAATTCGACACTTTCGATAGGTTAGAGTGCAATAAGGTAGGGAACCCCACGCCGGTCGCCGAATACAAACCACCATCGATCGATCTGCCTAGAGTGGAGTTAACGGTTTTCGACGGGCGAGCTGAGCAATACTGCAAGTTTGTCAAACAGTTCGAGACGTTCGTTGAAAACAAGGTAAACGACCCTGGGCAAAGGCTTCTCTACCTCACTCACTACTGCCGAGGCCGAGCGCGAGAAGCTATCGACGGGTGCACCATGCTCGATCCAGAACAAGGCTACACAAGGGCAAGAAAGATTCTGACGGACTTGTTTGGCCAACCTTTCAAAGTAGCCCGTAACCTAATAAAGGGCGTGATGGCAGAGGCAAAGAGAACCAAGGGCGACGTCTACACCATGGCCGACCTGGTGATCAAGATGCAGAACTGCTCAATAGCCCTCGACCATTTAGGTTACAGGGCTGACCTAGATGCCATGCACACTTTGGAAGGCATAGTCCATCACCTCTCTCCCGAACTACAGGGTCGGTGGGCTGAAGAAGCTGAACGGATAAGCCGAGGCGACAGAGAAGCCAACTTCGAAGACCTGACTGAATACTTAGACAGGCAAACGAAGATAGCTGACAGCAGATTTGGCCGACTCGTCCGGGACAGCAACCGAGCAAACAAGCCCGGTACTAGTCAAGCCCAAACCCCTGTACGGGAATATCCAAAGTACCAGCCTTGGACCAACACACACGTCATTTCACGAGATGCTACGGTGAAACCAAATTGCAGATCCTGTGGTACTAGCCATGGCCTACCAGAATGCCCCAAGTTCGGCAACGCCACAATAGACGAACGATGGGGAATGGCGAGGATGGCAGGAGCATGTTTCATCTGTCTCAACACCACGCACCGGGCAGCAGCCTGTAGAACAAGGAATCGATGTGGTTACGAGGGCTGCACGGGCAGACACCATCGGCTGCTGCATCAGGCGAGAATAACCATATCCGAGGCGATTGCCAAGCCCAGCGTGATTTGTTCAACTTCACAATCTGCCAGTAAACCGGTACGTTTAGGCGTGGTGGCCGTGGGAGTAGTGACTCCGACTGAGATAGTCAAGGCGTTGGCTTTCGTTGATAGTGGATCCGACACCACTTTAGTGAAAGAGCGGTTTGCCGACAAACACCAACTGGCTAAAGGTGCGACGTCGTTAGCAGTGAGCACGGTGGGCGGAACACAGGTAATGACTGCCGGTAGATTAAGGCTGCAACTCATCTCTCTAGACACTAACGAGGAAATTGAACCAACGGAGGCATTCACGTTAGCGGATCTCCCCATGCGAGCACCAAGGTCAGTAAACGCAATCTTGACTCGGTGGCCCCACCTGCAAGATGTAACCGTTGTAGACTGGGAAGATGATGAAGTGGATCTCCCCATCGGCTGCGACGTGCCAGAGGCGCATTGGGTGCTTGACCAGAGAGTGGGCGACCGCCAGGCACCTTATGCCGTATGCACGGCTCTGGGATGGATGTTATACGGTCCAGTAGGAGTACGCGGTTCCGTGAATTACTTATCCGCCGAAACGGACCGCATAGAGTATCATCTGCAACGGCTTTATGAAAAGGAGTTTCATGACATTGGAGACGAAAGACCGACGTTGTCTCAAGAGGATCACTTCGCTCTACAAACGGTGCGGCAAGGCACTAGAGGCCTCAAAAAACAGTTCGAGGTTCCCCTCCCATGGCGCACACCGGTCGGCCCGTGGACTGACAACAGAAATTATGTTCTCCAACGATTACTACGACTAAAAGAACGCTTCATTCGAGACCAGAATCTGTGGGAACGATACGCGGATTTGATGAAGCGAAACGAGACCCTCGGTTACGTTGAAAAGGTGCCTGTCAACACCGACAGCAAAAGGGGTATCTGGTATCTGCCTCACCATCCGGTTATCAACCCCAAGAAACCCGATAAACTGCGGGTGGTTTTCGACTGTGCGGCCAAGTCCCAGGGCAAGTCGTTAAACGATCGCCTACTACAGGGGCCTGACTGGACCACACCACCGATCGATGTTTTGTGCCGTTTCAGAGTGGGTAAAATGGCTTTGTCTGCTGACATTAGGGAAATGTTCCATCAGGTGAAGATTCCGGTAGGAGAACGAGATGCTTTGCGTTTCCTGTGGTGGGAAGGGAGCGACCGGGACAACGCAATGGTGAACTATAGGATGACCGTCCACCCCTTCGGAGCCATATCGTCACCATTTTGTGCCAACTACGCCCTCCGAGAATCAGCGAACAAACATGGCGATCTAGTACATCGGACGGTGGTAGAAAGCGTCAGCAGGAACTTCTACGTCGACGACTACCTTGGGTCATTCGATGATGTGGAATCAGCTCTAGAGCAGTTCAGGGGTCTGACGAGATTGCTGGAAGAGGGCGGATTCCATCTAACTAAATGGATGTCGAACGCTTCAGAAGTGCTGAAGATCATCCCGTATCACGAAAAGGCCGAAAGGGTAAGAGATTTGGACGGCTCTCCACTTCCTATCGAGCGCGCTTTAGGGATACAATGGGACGCGGAAACGGACGATTTTGTTTTCGAACTGAACGTTCCCGAGCTGCCAACAACCCGTCGTGGCATACTATCTGCCGTCTCAAGTTTGTTCGACCCGCTCGGTTTCGTCTCACCATGGCTGCTACCCGGAAAGATCTTGCTGCAGCGGCTGTGCCGTAAGAAAGTTGATTGGGACCAGTCACTGGACCGAAGGGACCGGTTGGACTGGGAAGAATTTTTGAACACCTTGAAGAAATTAGGGGACATAAGAATCCCACGATGTTTGACTCCTGGCCATACGACACGGACTGGAGAACTACATGCCTTTTCCGATGCATCCGAAGTCGATTATGGAGCTGTGGTGTACGGACGATGGTGCGCAGGAGATGGACAATATACCACGAGGATCCTGTTCGCCAAAGCCCGCGTTGCTCCACTGAAGTCGGTCTCAATCCCACGCCTTGAATTCAGCGCAGCTGTGTTGGCAGTCAGGGTGGTGCAAGCTGTGAAGAGATGTTTCGATCTCTACATTTGGTCGGTGAGCTTCTGGACGGATTCAACGGTAGTACTTTACTACATTAACAACGTACGGAGCCGGTTTAGTACTTTCGTTGCTAACCGGCTCACGATTATCCACGATGAATCAGCCACGCACCAGTGGAGTCATGTCAGGTCTGGCGATAATCCGGCCGACCTGTGCTCCCGAGGTGCGAACAACTTCAGGCAACTGGACACGTAGACGAGAGGTCCAAAATTCCTGCAAGTGCCCAAACAGGACTGGCCCGTATTAGAATTAAAAACCCCTACGGAATTGGAACTGGAGATCAAAGGCGTAGTGATAGCAGCCAACGTCGTCGAAGCGTCGTCCATTTTATCGCGACTGGTCAGGTTTTCTTCCTGGATGAAGACGCTTCGTTCGCTAGTTTGGTTAACCAGGTTCAAGATAAATTTACTAGTCATGAAAGGGCTACGGCCCTCAGGTCGGATACGGGTCGGCCCGATAGGTCCCGATGAGCTACAAGCGGCAGAGTACGATATTTTCAGAATGATACGACGCGAGGCTTTCGCTCAAGAACTCAAGAGGGCGGAAGAAGTGGGGCCGACCAATAAAGACATGCCATCTCCAAGAGGCGAGCTGAAGCGTTTAAACCCCAAACTCATCAACGGACTGCTGCGGGTGGATGGTAGGCTGACCAATGCCCACCTGAACTTCGACACAAAGTATCCTGTACTGCTGCCTGCGAGACAACCTGTAGTAGAGCTAATGATTCAACACGTCCACGCCATGGAGGGACATGCCGGGGAAAGTCACGTGACGAGCGTCATCCGAAAGCGTCTTTGGTTGTTGAGAGGACGAGAGACTGTAAAACGCGTAATCCGACGGTGTGTGCAATGCAGGAGACGCAATGCCACAGCAGGCAAACAACTCATGGCCCCACTACCAGAATGCAGGGTGACTACGGGCTGGTGGCCGTTCAGTGACACCGGGTTGGACTATTTCGGTCCCTTGTTGATCAAGTGCGGGAAAAGATTAGAAAAGCGATACGGATGTATCATGACGTGCATGAAATCACGTGCGGTACACCTAGAAGTCGCACATTCGATGACGACCGATTCGTTTCTACGGGCCTTGCAAAGATTTATCAACCAAAGAGGCGTACCGGCCGATAAATACTCAGATGATGGATCGAACTTTGTGGGCGCTCACCGGGAATTGCAGCGTTGGCACAAGAACATAAAAAGGGACGAACTACAGAATCGAACCGTGGCCTACGGCATACGATGGCATTTCAACCCCCCACAGGCCAGTCACCGAGGCGGCATATGGGAACGCATGATCCGGTCCGCCAGACGGATATTGCTGTCAATCATGGAGCAGCAGCCGCCCGACGACGAGACCCTGAACACCGTCATGACTGAGGTGGAGCGAATCCTGAACAACCGCCCCCTGGTTCCAGTATTGAACGGTGACCCCACCCACCTGGCGCTCACCCCGAACGACTTATTGACGCTAAGGTCGAACGAGGGTTTCCAAGGGCCGGTAAACCTTCGTGGGAGCTACCTCCACGGGTGGAAGCAAGCGAACTATCTGGCCAAGGTCTTCTGGAGGCGATGGCTACGGGAGTCTCTACCGGCTTTGCAGACTCGACAGAAGTGGCTGGCCAAAACAAGACTATTCAAAGTTGGGGACGTGGTTATGATCGCCGACGAACGCGCACATTTCAGCGCTTGGTCTTTGGGAGTAGTTACGGAAACCATCAAAAGCACTGACGAAATGATAAGAACGGTGAAGGTGAAGACAGCTAACGGAGTGCTCATTCGTGACATACGCAGTATTAACCTACTCGAGAGCGAAGACGGAGGAGCTGATAACGCTGAGGCCTAGTAAACCTTTTTCACACCAGTAATCGAGGTGGATAAAGAAACACCATATATACCACACAATCTCCGTCAAACACGTTAAGGTGCTCGCGGTCCTTCCGTTGACATTACAGAAGGTTCTTTCCGATATGTGGTGATGAGTGCGATTCCATTGTACATCCCGATACATACACGCATGCACGACGCACTCTACATCCCGTAAACCCATCATACATGTGACAGTGTTCTTTGTTTGCCTTTTGTTGACGCTACCGAATGCCCCTTGCATATGTGGAAGTAGCGGAGCTCAGGTCACACATACATGCTACAGTTACTCGTTTTCTTACCACGCGGTCTTTTGTTGACATTGCAGAAAGTCCTCCTTTGATGTGTAGTCATACCTGTGATTTTATTGTAACCCCGGCACACACACACGCACACACACACACCCAAGCACGTACATGCAGGACCGGACGGCCCCTTACGAGGACAACTTCTATGTGACCATTCACGCCCGCCATCGGTCATTTGGTCTTGCGGAAGATGTAGACTAGCCTCACGTCTATGTAGCCAATGGGTTAGGTGCGACCAGTAGTAGAACGTCGACGACGAGCATTAGACGCGCGCACTGACAGCAGGGCCTAGGCAGGTAGGAAAAATCAGTACCTTTATACCGAACCTTTGACTTTGCTAAGGATCCAGGAGGATTTTGGTGGGCGGTGTAACGGCCGGTCGTGGAAAATCCCCCTTTTTCCCTCGCGATTCAGTGTTTTTTCCCAACATCACTCATTTCCATACACTATTGACTTGTCTTTACGAACTGGTTGTTTTTCTGGACCAATTGTTGTTTGTTCGCGCCCAGAGCGCTATTTTGGCACATCCTTGTTCAGGACCTGCGTGACGCACGTGCTGTCTGCTCACACGCTGCTATTCGGTTTCTCGTTGTTGAGTCTTTGTGATCGTATTATTGAGGTTTGTATATTGTTTATGTCATTGTTTATTTTAATAATCTAGTATCGTAGAATTATCACGGATAATCGCCTTCTGATTTCGGGATCCGTTGCGAATTTGGCTACGCATTGCTCAAACGTTCGTAACAGCATATGAGCACACTTCGAAATATTCAGGGGTAGCATCCACTCAAGGGACCTGCGCAAAAGCGCATTTAGATCTTTCCGTAAGATATAGCCATCTCCATCGGAATGAAGAAAGTGCCAAAGTTTCGGATCATCTGCATACAGGAAACACGATGCCGAGAAAACTGAGGCAAGGTCATTTATATAGGTGAGAAAAAATAAGGGTCCCAGAAAGGACCCTCGGGGAACACCAGTGTAACACACGTTTGAGCAATGCATAGCCAAATTCGCAACTGATCCCGAAATCAAGAGGCCGTTATCCGTGATAATCTACCATACTAGATTACTGAATGAACAATGAAACCAAAAAGATACAAACCTCACTAATGAGATCACAAGGACTCAACAAACGAGAAACCGAATTGCATCGTGTGAGCAAGGAGCGCGTACGCCACGCAGGTCCAGAACGAGGATATGACAAAGTAGCGCTCTGGACGCGAACAAAGAACAATTGGTCCATAAAAACAAACAGTTCGTGAAGACACGTCAATAGAGTAAGCAAGTGAGTGATGTTGAGAAAAACACTGAATCGCGAGGGTTTGGGGGGATTTTCCACGACCGGTCGTTACAACCCGTGGACACTGAGTACCACCTGGAGATTGTTGATGAGACCCTGACAGCAGACCGCCGTCCTCTTAGGAAGTCTTCAATCCACCTTAGCGAGGGAGCAGCTATTTCCAATAATCTCAGCCTTCGAAGGAGATGGTCATGTGGAACCTTGTCAAAGGCTTTGCTGAAGTCCACGAAGACGGTGTCCGTGGAATATCCCCCGACCTTCGCCCCAGCCCAGCTCTCACGGGCAAGTGGAAGACTTGACAAGCAGGATCGGAATTTCCAGAAGCCATGTTATTGAGGGCTGAACCGGTGATGGTCTTCCACGCTTTCTTACACCTGATTGGCTATGGGACTTTCTATGATCTTGTCGACGACACAGATAAGACTTATACGACTGTGGTTGACAGCCGCAGTTTTGTCATCACCTCTAAACAGCGGAACAATAACAGAGGCTCTCCATTAATCCGGTAGTTGCCCTGCTGCCAGCGAGGCGCTGAACAACTTGGTGATTGGTGAGGTAACGATGTCGGTGAGTTTACTTACCATCGGAGGGTAAATTCCATCAAGGCCGGCTGATTGGTGAGGCTCGAGAGATCGTAAATGTGCCGTAATTTCCTCCAAATGAAAATAACAAGGCGCGCTGGCAGGTTCCCAAAGGGGCGAATCAGGCGAAAGGGCTGTTTCAGAATTCGTTGTGTACAATGACGCACAACGCCGTGCCAAGAAGTCGGCCTTAGCCTAGTCAGAGTCAGCGATGATCCCAGCCTGAACCAGGGTTGTTATGCTCGGCGTCGCTTTCACGCTGCTTTTGAGATACGCGCACGACCGTTTAGGTACGTCGACAGAGTAGGCTGCCGGCCTTTTGCCAAACCTGCTTCTCTTGATTGCCTTGATGGATAAACAGTGATTCTTTATCCGTCAGTACACAGTATAGCCGTAGTCGGTCTCTCTATACATTTGCCATGCCAGATTCCTCTTGCGGAGTAGGCTTCGAAGTTCTCTATCAAACCACGGAGGACCATGTGCGTGAGAAAGCCAGTGTGGCTCAAAAAGTCTGAATTTCCATCTACGGGCAGATAAGGATTCCAAAGAGTCCGGTCCCGGCGGGGGGCAGGGGCTCAAATGTGCAAGAAACTGGACTAAAATTGGCTGCGGCTATCAGTCCTGTGCTTCTAGTGGAGTTTGATAATGAGGCCACCCGGTATAAACTGCTGGCGAGGGCAGCAATAGTAGCTCGCACCACCAGGGGCAGGTAACAGATTATGCCAGAAGAGCACAGAGTAAGTCCTGGTGGTCTAGCTCCCGGGGTGACCTTGCTCGACCAGCCGGGGCCCTGATGAGAAACCAACAAAGTCAGCGGAATGCCGTACTCGGCTCTCAGGCCCCGACCCCGACAGTAGTAAAGAAGCCACGTGCGGGGTCGCAAATAGTTGTAATTGAAGACGCGCTGGAAGACCAGAATTGGCTGCACTGTCCGAAAATAGATGACAGTGCTACCCCTGCAAGTCTGGATGCTGTGGCCACTCCTATAGGGATGGATTGAGAGTCGTCGGAAATTCTGGATCGTCAGCCGGCTTCATGCGTACCAGTGGGGACAGCCGAAGCAAAACACTTGCCATCATCTCGGGCGTTGCGCCTGAGAAACAGACAGGAGTGAATAATAAGAGACACCTAAGCGACGGAGCAAACGCAGTGGTGTTATATACTAACGCGTGTAGTATAAGAAACAAATGGGCGGAACTCGCCAAAATCACTGACGAACAGAAAGCGTCAATAGTTGCCGTCACGGAAACGTGGCTTTCTGAAGAAGACCATGTGCCAGGCCTAGTAAGTAATGGTTTTGCAGTCTACAGGCAGGGTCGAGAACAGGATCGCCTTGGTGGAGGAGTGGCCATCCTCATTAGGTCAGGTACAAACCACCTTGAGCCTCAGACCAAGATGTGCACTCGAAGTGTCCAGTTATGCTCCGTTACGATCATCCTTCCAGGCAGGAGGGTTAACGTTGTCCGTGCCTACAGGGCACCAAGCGCTAACCACAAAGAGGACGTTTGTTTACTGCGGACTTTGACTGAACTAGTTAAGGACGCACAAGAGACCCTCACAGTGGGTGACTTCAATCTTCCGTGAATCGACTGGACGGCTGAGGTCTGCGTGCCGGGATCGGAGGAGTAAACCCACTGAGAGTGGCTGCATGCCAATGCGTTGCACCGGCATATTAGGGAAAATACCAGATATAGGACTGGATACCTTCCATCCTTGCTGGATCTAGCTATAACCAACTTCCCCAACGACGTGGCTGGACTGCATTATTGTGCACCTCTGGGCACGAGTGACCACGTGTGTCAAGATCGTCCTATGCATGCGGCAAGCCGAGGTGCCTTCAAGGCTAGTCAGACTTTTCGGTAGTATGGACATAGATAGGCTTCGTAATAGGGCGATGGGCTTGACCTGGGACACGACAGAGGAGGCTACTGTCGGGGAGCGCTGGCAGGCCATAAAGGGATTTCTGACTGCCCTGCAGGAAGAGTTCACACCCTTAAAACGATGGAGTGGGGAGGGCAAACCCATGTGGTGGAAGGCTGCAATAGTCAAGGCCATCAGACGTAGAAACCGCTCTTGGAACCAGTACAAAGCTTCCGACAGTCAGCTAGCCTGGAACCGCTATACAAAGCTGAGAAACGAGACTGTAAGCCTTCTGAGAACTTTCAAGCGAGAATTTGAGCTCAAATTGGTTTAGGCTGCAAGACAACAGCCGAAAAAATTCTACAGCTATGTACAGTCTAAAGGCTCAACAAGAAATACCGTAGGTCCGCTATCCACTAGAGACCATGGTATTGTCACTGATGACCAGGGCAAAGCAGACGCCCTGGGGGAATACTTTGGTGGTGTACATAGAATGGATAGTGGGGTACGAGTAGATCTGGCTCTGGTGCATCCTGCTACCCATTTAAACGAGCTAAAGCTCTCAGAGGAAAGCGTGCGTAAGTACCTACAGGAATTAAAAAGCCACAAGTCAGCGAGCCCATATGGCACTCATCCAGATATCATCAAGCCATTGGCGGATATCGTAGCCCCATCTGTATGCAGACTATACAGGTCCACTTTGGACTGGAGTAAGCTGCCTCAAAACTGGAAAGTCGCCGCCGTCGTGGCAATACATGAGAGTGGGCCTAAGTCGGCTATGCGTAAATACAGGCCGGTAAGCCTACCTAGCATCCTATGTAAAGTCCTTACTGGGGCACTCCATGTTAAGTCCGGCTCAGATCTTGTCTGACCAATCTCTTGTGCTTCTCAGATGAAGTAACTCGACTGCTGGACGAAGGTAAGGAAGTTGAGGTATGCTGCTTCCACTTTAGCAAGCTCTTCGGCTCAGTTAATCATCGTCTTTTGCTATGCAAGATAGAGACGTTCGGTATAGGTTGGCAGGTATTTAGGTGGTTGGATGACTTCCTCTCCCGCAGGACGTTTTACGTCAAAGTGGGGGACCGATGCTCTAGTTTGGTGAACGTCACCAGTGGTGCACCTCAGGGATCCGTCCTAGGCCCGGTCCTATTCTTGTTATTTATTATTGACCTGGCATTCGCTCTTCAATCGCCCGGCTTCATTTTTGCGGATGACGTGAAGATTGTTAGATCTGGGGGTAGGGCGGACTTGGGCAGGGAAATAGGTACCATTCTGAACTGGGCATACAAATGGGGCTTACCCCTGAACGCTCCGAAAAGCCATTTGTTGTCAAGGCCAACAGAGAGCCTAACTGTCGCTCATGATCAAGGGCTGTTCACCATAGAGGCAGCCAGTAGGGTTAAAGACCTTGGGGTCATCATGAACAGTGGCTTCAAGTGGTCGGAGCAGTGCAACGCCGCTGCGGATAAGGCTCGTGGGGAGCTCTTTAGGCTGCGATCAGCTTTGTCTTGCCGGAAGCCGGAGGTATCCGTACCTATTTACATGGTTATAGTACGACCTCACTTAGAAGGTAGTTTACAGGCTTGGCCACCCTTCTACAAAAAGGACGCCGCCTGCCTCGAGAATGTCCAACGTCTCGCCACGCGAATGGTTAGAGGGCAGATGGGTAAGACTTATGAGCCGAGACTCTGTGACCTGAATCTTTTCTCGTCGGAAAGAAGGAGACGTCGAAGAGATCTCATAAAAACGTTCAAGGTAATGAAGGGCTTTTCTGGCCTTAGACCAGATAGTCTGTTACAAGTGGCTTTAGATTCCAGAACAAGGGGACATGAAATGAAGCTGATGAAAGCCCGATCTAGGTTGATGGCTAGATCGCACTTCTTCAGCAATAGGGTTGTGAACAGTTGGAACGGTCTTCCTGGTGGAATGGTAGATCCGCAGACCGTGCAATCCGTCAGAGGTGCCCTAGATCGCAAGTGGTACAAGATATTTCTTCGCAGTGAGCCTTGAGTAGGTCAACTAGATGGATCACGGGTAGCACTGTTGTCCTTCTGGAGTATGGTTAAATCGATCTTTTCGCTCATTGCATACTGTCTCAGTGAAAGCTCACGATGCATAATGTCTCTCGCAGTTGATGTGCGATGAGGTTTTCCGTTTCCCTCTCATTTTTAGCGGGGATTCGACGAAATACGCTTGGCAGTGGTGGGTGCATAACTGGTGTGCATACCATCGAAGGAATTCTGGACGCTCGATTGGCCGTGGCCGTGACCTGTCAGGAAGCAGATCTCTAGGCATTTGGTTCAACACAACCTCATATCAAATGCTCAGCATGGGTTTGTGGCAGGGCGATCCTGTCTGACGAATCTCCTGCTGTTCCTCGATGAGGTAACCAAGCGTCTGGACGAAGGGCAATCGATTGCGGTCTGTTACTTGGACTTCAGCAAGGCATTTGATTCCGTGAACCACAGATTTCTGGACGTCAAACCGCAGTCCATGGGAATTGTTGGAAAGGCAAAACAATGGATAAGTAGTTTCTTAGCAGGACGAACCTTTAGTGTTAAGGTGGGGAGCCATGTTTCAAAACCGGAAGGTGTAACAAGTTGGGTGCCACAGGGCTCGGTGCTCGGCCCTCTGCTCTTCCTCATCTTCATCAACGACCTAGCACGTGGGCTTACAAACCCCACCTTTATGTTTGCCGGTGACGTCAAGATAGCTGGAGTAGATATAGAACTTGACGTGTTAGCAGTACAAAACTGGGCACGGGAATGGGACCTTCCACTAAACCTCACCAAGTGTCAATGCTTGACCACAAATACAGGGGCTAGTGAGAATAGTGTGGGTTCGTTGCAAGTGGTCTCGCAGGTCAAAGACTTGGGCGTTATAATGGACAACAGCTTTAAGCCGTCAAAGCAGTGCACCTCAGCAGCCAATACTGCCAGGAGGGAACCCTTTCGAATTAGATCCATTATGTCGTGTAGAGATCCGGAGATATTCGTTCCGATATATCAGGCCATAGTTAGGCCGCATATGGAGTACTGCGTGCAGGCCTGGGCACCGTACTACCAGAAAGATATCGACTGTCTGGAGAAAGTGCAAGGGCTAGCCAGTAAAGTGGTGGCTGGGCAAAGGGGGTTTAACTACACAGAGCGTCTCCGTGCCCTAGACCTTTTCTCGATGGAAAGACGGCGCATTCGCGGGGATTTGATAGAAACCTTCAAGGTAATGAAAGGACTGTCAGGAATAAGTCGAGAAGACTTTTTTTCGCTGATCCCCGAGAGAGGCACAATGGGGCATAGCCTTAGATTACAAAGGAAGCATTCGAGGCTCCAAATTAGGGCGAAGTACTTCTCAAATAGAGTGGTACCCCATTGGAATAAGCTCCCGGAAGAGGTCATAAATACCACAACAGTGAAGGCCTTTAAGAAAGCAGTAGACCTATGTTGGGTGGCAGTATACCCCGAGTTATGTTAAGCAGCTTTTAGGGACAGATGCAATTTACTTATTGTTTCCACCTTACTCTGCCAGGGCTGATACTGCACAAAATTTCTGCCTTTCAGAAAAAGAAAATCACGCAGTGTTGGGAGCTACAGAAACGCGCCGACAGCACAACTATCTGGACACACGATTGGCTCTAGCCACACCAAGTCCTGTGCAAACTGAACTGAACTGAACTGAACTGAACCGACTTGATTTAGTGTATCAGATTCCATGTGCATAAGGTCGTTGTGATTTTGAAAGCTAGGTCATTTGCGCCTAAGCGCAGATAACGGCCGGCGGGGTTGGTTTTGCCACTTGATTATATTGCGGCTCCTGGTGAAAACATGTGATAGACTATTATTGTTGTTAGTGTTCCAATGACCTGGGGCTGTACTGTGTATTAAAGTATATGGAAAATATACAAACGTGGTTGGTGTGCTTTACATTTCTTGAAGTGCTGTCCATTCATCATGCAAATATGAAAGACGGTCTTGAAGTAGAATTTTGAACACTTCAAAACCCCACCTCCCATAAATTTACCAGTCTTACACATTTTCTTTCAGAATATTGAAGCTTGGTTCATTTCATGAGATTGTCCTCCTGTTAGCCTACTGGATGATGTGCGATAATTCAACTGTCGGGTGATAGTAAATGATACTATGGCCTATGATGCTCTCTGGGCCATTATACTCGACAAAGCAGTTTCTATCGTGGTCTCCATGCTTCACCATTTTGAATTTGCTAATCGTATTGCGCTCGAACACAATTGGTATCCCTCTTCATGAGACGTCAAAAGAAAATTCTCCCACTGAGATAGATCCAGTGATGTTTTATGATACCTCTAGCGAAAAGAAGCCGATTTTCACACCGTTTTGGGCCGTGGAATTGCAAGGCGGAGAAGAAGCTGCACGTGAAATAGCTAACAAGTACGGATTCACTTATATCGGCGAGGTAATAATATTTGGTAATCTTTTCTTATCGTTCTTTTCAACTTGGGACATAAATATGTTTGCTGATATATCTGTAACAAAAGCAAGGCGGACACTGTTGTGACTCATCCATGGAGTTAGCGATATTCAGTTCCCCTAGCCGCCTAAAAGTTTTTTTCTGGGTCGAATAGCTGTTTTTCTAGAGCGTTCTCATTCAAATAACTGCACGAAAGTGTTAACTGGGTTTTGAAATTTCTAGAAAGTTTTAATTAGTAGGACTCTGATGTCAGACGCGAACACATTATTACTTTTTAATTGAAGACTTGACTAGCTATTCTGCGACCGAAAACAACTTTCATATGGGTATGCGAATACATACAAAAGTCGATAGCTGTTTCCTTAAGCCAGAGTAGTACAATTAAGATAGCTAACTAGGATCAATGAGTCATGTTTTTCTGCGTGTATTTGCCAGAGAAATATTTTGATTCTATTCACTTATTCGATATACTTTTATCTGTATGCGGCCCTTCAGACAAACCTGTTTCCAATAGGATGCTGTAAACTATTGTCTTTCAGTCGCCCGAGCCAGAGTAGGAGGCAAATTGTCAAGACCTCATCCTGGCCTTTAATAGTCAAGGGGAACTTTTAGCCTCCGGAAAACTCATTGCAGACTACAGTGCTTCGGGAACCCATGAAACTCCTCACATTTAGGAATACCAGAAGCTCATCTACTCCGGTGCTTGATGGCGTCATCGTGTGCTTAGCAGTGGAATCTTGATTAGATTCGCTCCTCAGATCTCGTTGAAGATGAGTCTTGATGAACAGACGTTGATCCACTGTCGTCCGACTGGTTACCACACCTGACCTATTTGAACCTTGTTTGGTTTTTCATTCCAGTTATCACGATGAGGCTATCGGCTATCCCTTGTAGTGCAGTTTTTCTTTTGAGGAAATGGCGTATACTCTTTCCGCTGCTCTCATGCTCCGGTAGCATCGTTCCACTTAGGTGCAAAGTCCTCAGATACCGTCTGCCTGGTTCTGCCCACCTGTTGAGCGTTCCTCCGGAGTACAGCCGCTGCCCGGAAAAGCAGCTTCTTGGAGGTAAAGATGTAAAATGAGGACCAAGTGTAGACAGCAGAAACGACATAGATGCTTCAATAAGACACCACGAACCCCGTTCTGGGATGCTGCTCCTAACCAATATTGCCGGTTAGTCGAGTTTGTTTTATATATAGTTTGCGTGATTTTTCCGTAATAGGAGCGTACTGAAGCTGAAGTGATATATCGGAGTTCGACGCCATAAACAACCAAGTCCGTGCATCTTTGGGTTTTATTCAGTGAGGTTCCTTGTACTCCCAGCACTGGTTTTCGCAGAATTATATCTGTGCACTTTCATCGTCATATAATATATCTTAAGATTTTCGTGGTATTCCTCCCGGCTGCTTGTTTTTTGAGTACCACATGCATCCATGTAGCAGCAAACCTAGTCCTATTTAATGGCAATACAATTTCGGATCTTAGATGAGAGAAAACCCAGTTGCATTTCCAACTCGCGGCGTTGGACCTTTGGATGCGGAAAATGCAAGGGGTTTTTTTCCATATGTAAAATCTAATTATGTACCGGTAAGATGATAGTTCCAAGATACCACTGCCGCTAATTTGTTATGGCAAATGGTGTTTAACTTCGTTTGGGGTTTCTCTTCATTCGTCCCCTAGTAGAATTTGGTTATCCAGTAAGATCTTCCAGCAAAAAAACACGAAAATTATGGTAAACCTTAAGATACGTGTTATGTTATACCAACCAACAACTTTACGTACTTCTTTGAATCTAATAGAAGCGAAACGACGGCTTACTTGTATTTTCAGCACTTCAGCCCTACGATTTCCTGTCGTATACTATTCATTGGTGGTCGTTTAGTGGCCTTTGGCAACAGCGTAATGGACTACAGAGTTCGTTTGATAGCTCCTGACAGTAATTTAATGGCCGTCGCCTAGGGCACAATAACCGAACCTTTCCGGCATCCGTACAGCGCAAAGTAACATTACGTGTGAGTTTTTTCTTCCAGCTATGGTGCTAGGTAGGTTTGTTTAACTCACTTAGTTGGATTCACAGGGATTACAACCGAAAATCTCCAAGTGATTTAGTTAGATCACAACAGTCGTCGCAGAAAATACAGTTTTACGAGTGTGAATAATTTTTTAAAGATTCAATGGGTTAAGTGTAGCTCGTAAATCGGGCGAAATCCGATCCCGTGATTTTGTGCATAACTCACAATTTCCTCGACCTATGTTCCTGTATGGTTTGGTTTTCCGAAACGCTGTGAATCGTATCCCCGTTTTTTAGTAGAGGTAATATGATGGTTTTTAAACACCGAACACCTCGATCACACTAAAGAATGAAGAAAGATATCAAACAGTATGCCCGGTTGCCAGCATTGCTTCACCCACCTGTCGGCGAACTGGAGCGTCGTGGAATAAAAGTACGGTATCCGGTTTTACTGTTCAGTCGCTACTTTCGAAAAACCTCTCCAGAAAATAAAAATGTCAGTGTTTATTTGAAACTAGTATTAATGATGCAACGTACCTATCACAGAACAAGAACCAATAATATATAATAAGGTTTGTGCCCTTGTTTGATGACAAAGTTCTGCTACACGGTTTACCTTTGTTTTGTCGCTCCCGTGTCTGCAAGCATCTTACGGTATAACCGGTTTCATTTTTGTAAAAATGTTAGACGGGGCTACTATGCTCCTGTAACCACATCGCACACTATGCTTGTCTCTCTTGACACCATTCTTGTTTTACCCGATCCGGAGAATACATGATTTGTTTTTGGTACAACCATACTCACCAAAAAGACTCGGTAGGTAATAAACTGATGAGTAGATTTGGGTGTATCAGTACCATCTTTTACTTCATGTTACTCAAAGTAACCATAGGATTCCCCTTTAACAGTAACTGTAGTTCCATATTGAATTCATCGAAAAAATCACGTTTTAGGAATAATCATTTCAGGCATAAATCTGTTTCGTTTGGAGATAGTTCCACAGGTTTTTATTTTAATCCCAAGATGAAAAGAAAGAAGCTCTTAACCGTCACTTTTGATTGCACACTGGACAGTTGTTCTTCGATCTTCATCAGTGACGGTCTTCCGCTGCAAATTTGTGTTTAATTTTCCGCTCGGGTTTTAAAAAAAACCTCAATTTCATCTATGGGGAATTCTGCAGATGTTGATGCACTTATTCAGTTGATGAATTGGAAGGTGATGGAAATTGGTTCGGCATCGTCTCCACGGCCGCCCACACAAGACTACCTAATTTTGTGACCGGGAGGAGCACTAACGTGATGTGAGCTTGTGCGGTATGGGTGCAGGGAAGGTTTGGCTATTGTACCCCAGGCCATGATCGCCACATAACTATCAGTAACTACTGTGGCTAATAAACGATCGCCGATGGCTAGTAAACGTCAGGAACACCTACGTAACCGATCGTATCTCACAAAACGGAGCGGTGGCAATCAAGTATTCACAGTTTTGTTGTATCTCAGAGCGTGGGTTCAAAGCTCGTGACATCTAGTCAAATTCGTTGGTCGAAAGTGCCATTTCCATCTCTACCACGACCACACGTAACTAATTAGAGCCTTTGGGGGTTTGCCGTATCCGGTGTTGGGATCGAGACTTTAGTTTTTTTGTCCATATTGTGCTGTAATTTTGTGTTTTTGAGATTTACCGTTTCAGCTGAATTTGAAATCAGACAAAAAGAACTAACCAACGTGGCATTTGAAATATTTTCTCATTTCACCAGTATTACAAACTCCAATATAGTGGTTGACATTTTTTCACTGTCGAGTGTCGCTGTATGCTGCCTTATTTTTTGAGGTAGGTCAATACCACTTCGCGTGAAACAATCTCAAAGAGCTTTGCCTCACCATCTGTAATATGTGTAGGTTTATATAGTACACAAAGCCATATAAAGTTTAATACCGAAGCTGGAGAGCCTCAGGGCAATCACCATGGGTCGTTCAACCAGCAACAGTAGTTCTGTCACTATAGTAAAACTTATATCGTCCAAGTTCTCTAGAAGTGTTTTCATATTGGGAAATAGCAAAGCTTCCTGTAAACAGGTCCTCTCGTATTTAAAAGTAAATTAATATTCTACGATCTTTAAGGCACCTGATTTAGTGGATAAAATCACAAAAATTGTTTATGCACATCACTACTCCCGTTCTTTTTGACAACATTTTTCCTTGTAAAGCAAATAATACATTCAAATACTGTTATCTACATTGTTAATTGTTTATGCACTCGTCCGCACCTTTTACATCTTGTGACAATTTTGATTTTATGGTGACACAACAAAAATGCTTTATATCTTTATCAGATCTCACTTGTCACATAATGTTTTGCTTTCCTGGTATTTAGATCATGCCTGGGATCTACCACTTTAAGCAGTCCCGTCTTTCAAAGCGTTCGATATATCATAGTATATATTACCATGATCAGTTGGTGGAAGATCCAAAGGTAAGTTCGTTTTATTCACTACCTTTTAGCCAACGAGCACTTTTGAGACTGTTCCTTACATTAAAGAAGAGAAAAAAGATGGAAAAGAACAGTTTCTAGTTAATCAAATAATGTTAATGTTCCAAAGTTGCATTTTTCGTGTCATGCTTTTCTGTTGCTGGGGTGCTTAAAAAAGACTAATTGCAGCAACATCATTTCAACATACTGTATAAGCGTCAAAAAGTGCATGAGCTATACTATTCAGTCGGTGCATCTGTCTTGTATTAAGTTTTGTCCTCTTACTGACGGTGCCCTACGGTGAATATTTCCTTTGCATCAACTTTTGTCGCGAATATTATTAGTCCGTAGATGTTAACTTTTTTCGATCAATTTCAACAAGTTTTCAACACACGTTGTCTAACAGGATACAATGCCGTCTTTCTGATTTTACGAACACTTGGTGAGAAATTTCCCGTGTCCGAATATCATAAACAACCAATAAGCTGCCTCTGCGAGGGACACTTTATTTCTTTTCTCTTCAGTCTGTTCAGAAAGCGCTGCTTAGATTTCCACTCGCGTCGATTAACATCAGGGGTCTATTGCAATAGTGGAGGAAATTTGGCCAGCCTAATGCCTCGCCTTGATTCTCTTGTGGACTACAGCAGTCATTACTTTAACGTTTTACGTCATTGCTACCTTACCGTATCCATTGGGTTTGTGTGCTGCGATGACCCTGAGGGCTATGCCGACTGGAGCGCAAAGAGCTCCTTCAGCGTCACCCACATTGGATAGGCCGAGAGCGAGTAACCAGACAGAAGCAACGCCCCGTCGTTAAAGGGCGTGGCGGCTTTCCACCTGGCAGCGAAATCCTAATGAAAGCCGCAGAATCCTGTAGGCACCAATGTGAAGTGCGCGAATGTGTCCCGCCACTAAATAAGGCCATTGCCTCTTGCCTTTCACTCAGCTATCCTAAGTGTGTGTGTGTTTGGAGGGGGGTGGAGTGAGGTCCACTGGTACTCGTTTGACATCCTCGACTGGCAGACAGTTATCCAAAAGGTGTATGAACCGCTCTTTCGGCCACCGGCTCCCAACACAAACTTCCTGTTGCCTGACAGGCAACACTTGGTTGTGCACAGGTTAGAGTTGCTACCTCGAACAAAAGCCGAGTAAAGCTGGGGGCGCAACCGCGTACGTAGTTCCCAAGGCTCCTCATGAGCAGTTCCTCTGCAAACGGTGCGCATGGATAGGTGCCATTCGGGACATTCATAAAGCCGCGTAAAGGTGAAAGTAAAAAGTAAGTTCAAGATGCTGTCAGTTAATTTATTTGCAGCTGTCAATTGTTTCTTCTAAAATAACCAATGAAAACAAAACCTAAAATACGCGACACGGATTTTATTTTTTGCACTTCACTTCAGTTTACTTCGTTTATACTCCAAAAGGCAATCTGTCTGTGCCATCTGTGTTTTATACAGGCTGATATTTTCCGTAAATATAATTAAACACCACTTCATGTTGAGGGAATTATTCTCACACTAAACTAATCAAATACCCCAAATCAGCAGTCATTATTCCCGAGAGGAGCAAATTGGGACCACCTGTTGATGTTGCGAAACATTCAGTGGCATTGCCAATTGTCACACTTAGAATCTCCTAAGTAACTGTTTTTATATTGTCCTTTCCTTACTGTGTTTACCTTGTCTTTATGTCACATTTTGTGTAATTTTTGAGAGGATTTCGCGGATGAACAGCAAAATACCGGAGTATCATTTTGCCATCTCAGTCATCGGTCAGTCTGAACCAAACTGAATTCTCTTTTTTTCACTCGTCCTTAGGCTCCTTAAGGTATTATATTCATGGAATGAATGCATGGGATGCTTAACTTAGGGTTCAATTGCTACATCTAGCAATCGATTTCGATGATAAATAACGCTATTTTCCAAGTCAACAGCACGCCTGATTCATTCGTTACCACTTTAATTTTCACGATAAAAACCATCAGTCCTCTTGGATAATGGTTATTATGGCCGTGATTATGCTCCTTCCGCTTTTGTGGCTTGTCTGGAATTGAGAACTTTTGATTTGTTACCTGTTTTTATGGTTTAGTGTGGTCAAATTAGCTGACCTCGAAAGTGAACTTTCACACGCTCGTCCCTGATAGTGAGTAGTGGAACCGTTTTTTCACTGATTGATGCACTGTATCTTACTGTCATATCGGTTCATTTTATCTCACATAGATAGTTGTAGTTTTTTCAGATTTCTCAAGTAATATTGCACTGCGCTTGGCTGTCTACAAGATCGCACCGTGGAACAGCAGGTTAAGTAATGTCTACGAAATAAGTTTCTGTCATAGTGTTTTACCGCCATACCTCATGCGGTGTTAGGGCATATGATCAGATGAAGTTCGACTGGGTTATACCCTTATTTTCATTTCTTTTCAAATTTGCCTTGAGATATTTACTACACAGCACCTTATCTGACCTGGAAAACGGTAAATTTAAGTTCCCCTCGTGAAAGAAACTGGGTGATTTTGGATGTACTGATGACATGACCTCGCAGGGTAACAATGCGCATTCCATACAGAACTGGTATTTAGATATTGTAGGTACTCCGAAGCGCCCAAGTGGAAAGGTTTGAAGAATCTTATGATTTCAAGTTTGAATCTTGATTCAATAGATCAGAAACGTGCACCCGTTTATTCATTTGGTGGGGTTCACTTGATTCATAAGAAACTTCTAAAGTAGGCAGTCAATTTAAAAGATAGCTGGTGGAATCCATATGCTATTAATTTTGACGGACAGTAAATGTAATCTGCTTTTTTCATTACATGCTTGTGCATGAGTGTAGTGGAAGGGGTATATATCCCACAGCCACGAAGGCCCACTGCACACTATCTGGCATAACCGGCAACCAGACCCTGAGACTTATAGTGGAGAACCACATAAGGCCCCAATGGGTCAGGCGTGGTAACGATCCGGACGACAGTGAAATGCTGTCTACCACCAAAGTAACCAGTGATGGTGGGGATTCGAACCTCCTACCTCCTAGGTGGTAATCAAACACTCTAACCCACTCGACCACCACCGGCAAGTCCAGAGTCGCCGATGTGGCCTTGTGGCTCAGCTGTTGGAGCGCCCGCGGTACTAAAGCACGTGGGGCTCCCATACATAGACTCGAATTCCGCAGTCGCCGACGACTCAACATTTGGATTACTACAGATCTTTTGTGTCTTGCGAGCTCGATCATATGTCATGTTTGTGCTGGGAAATATATCTCGTCACCCATAGGGATGTTCAGCATCGATGGAGCTGCTACTTCCGGTAATCTTCGAAGGGTTGAGTGTAGAAGGCTAATACATGTTGGTTTTTGTTGCGTGTTTGTGATACGCGCTAGTTTCGTACCAAGGATGCTTAGCCACTTTTCGTGTTGGGTGACTAGTGCATCTGAAGTGATGCTCGTGTTTGGTGACAAAACAGACTATATATATATATATATATATATATATATATATATATATATATATATATATATATATCATGAAAATATGCCTTCCTTAACCTGGCATCATAGCGCAATAGTGTTCGTCTAAAGAATGCTTTACCCATCTTTCTATGGGCGATATAAAAGTCTGATTTTGTGAATGAAATAGTTGGTAGCTGATACATATGTTTGGCTTTTTTATCTTATCATTTCCATCATGTTACATTGCTTGGAATGTGAAATTCAGTGAAGTCCTACGTTGAGGGTATCCTAAGCGAAAAATTCGTGGTGGAAAACGACAAAACGACTTTCAAAAATGAAGTTTAAGGAAGGAGCTGCAAAAAGCAGGACTGTTGCTCTAGGAGCGCATCGCTAGTTATCCTAAAGTTATGACTTATTGTTTAAATTTGGAACAACGGATATTTGCCCGCGATTTATTTTAGGGATAAATCCTTAGCGATCAGAAATATAGTCACGGACCTGAGGTAACTTCTTAAACATCGGAAATTCAGAGCGACTCACCCGGTGACATTTCATTTATGTGGATTTGAAGTCAGACGGCGAAGCTGTTGACAGTACAGCGATGCGTGATGCGTTTCAAGAAAACTATTGATGGCCGAGTATCTGCACAGATTTCGCAAGTTTGTGCTTGTCCAGTAATGCAGACTAGATGGCTTCCAAAAACCGAATCGTCTCCTTAGCTTCTCAACTTTTTGGGCTTGTTGCCATATCTTCTAAGCTGTCATCTACATACACAATGCCTAAAGCATGTGATTGGTTGCAATTGGAGACGAAGTAACAAACTCCTCCTACAAAACTACCGGTTTGCATCTTTTGATCATTTTGAGTGACTAGTCTCAGACTCCTGAGTCAAGTTTCGACAACAGTCGGGAATTTTAAATCAAGTAAATGAACACTTGGCGTCAGTGTGGTGTTTGCATTGACCCACTCCGTTCTTTACAAGATATTCTTTTAGATGTTTACTTTCAAATCTAGTTATGTCACTCATTATTTCTTTCATAATTCTTAAAATGGTTACCAAATCATTGACAGCCTGAAGTGAGATTACGGATACGTTAAAATTTGTTATAGAAGCGATCCGGTAAATCAGGGCGGTCCCGTTCCACACCGGATCGGTATACTGTCGAGAGTAGTTTACCTTCGTTCTTTATTTAGTTGGTAATGGTCTTGTAGGGCAATCTACGCCGAGTATGAGAATACTCTTTAAATTTCTTGTGATTTACACGAAAATAACGCGAAGCTGCAGTCATTTTGAGCACGGGAGCTGCGGTTTATATTTTTAGAAATCAGGTTTGGAGCAAAGGAAACCGTAAGGTCAGTCGCAATTTCGATATTTCGCTTTAACTTCAGTTGTGTTCAATAAAATTCTGATAAACATGGTGTGAAGTCTGTGAGATTTGTTTATGTAGCGTGAAGTTAAACACAAAAATCGGCGCCGAGTATGTGGCAGGATTGAGAAAAATTGAATATGGCGTCATTTCTCACATTGAATTCAGTGATTGAAGCGAAAAGCACAGACGCCACGGATAAAAATCAAATCAAGTAAATTGAAAGACAACTCTGAATTTACTGCAAAGCTGAGTTTCATTAGTATTTTGATATCGGGATGTTGGCATATAGCGAAATCAGAAGCCAAACTTTATGTTTGGGTTTCGAGTCCGCGCATTTTCTCGACTGCATTACATCGTACCACATATAACCCGATGTCTTTGAGTATCTCAGAGACCTAATTTTTGGTGCCAGGTGTGGTGCTAGTCCACAGCAAGTCACATTTGGTCACGTGACTCTTATAGGTGGTAAACCATGAATATATAATCTATGTAATGATTTCTTTCCAATCAGCCTGCACTGTTGTTTCCGTGACGACCCAAAAAGAACAAAGCTGAACTCATTATTGCTCAGGTATAGGGTATTTCGTTTCGTTTGGGAACCCATTTACGTGTTCCTTATGGACCATTGTCAGAGAAGGTGGGGGGGGGGACTCTGAATACGCTCTCTTCTGTTCCCCTACAGTAGGTATGTAGTGGGCATTGCAGATAGTTTCAGGTTGGCTCGAACGTCATCGTGCTATCACCGTGTAATCCACGTTCATTCTCCATGTTTGTTCGTTGCATTTATTATATTTGAACTTTGTTTTACTCATGAAAACGAGCCTAAGGTCGAATCGTTGGTATAGACCAGTGTGACTTAACCTTTATTCATCAAAACTCACTAAGGCCTGTTTTAGATCATTGATCTCCGAAAACATATTCTTCGAATGTCTCTCTAATTCAACTCGGACTTTCTGTGCACTTGGATCCAGCGAAACCGATACTGCCCAATCTGTCCCGAACTCGTCTTTTTTACCTAGGTTTTCACTTCCTTGGCTAAGGCTCTGTTGACCGGAGCATATCAATCACCTATTTCGAACACGGATTGTTTCAGTTTAATTATGGGCGCAATCAATTCGTGACTCCAGACGTGGAGTGCAGCATTGTAGCTTAGCTATCTCGTTCTTATGGCGTCATTCATCACACACTATTGTCACTTAATTCACCACCGGAAAATCCATGAACTCATTTTAAGGCTGTTTGATCTTGGTTAGAAATCATTCAGCGAGTTGCAACCGAAAACTGAAGTCCGATGTGCAGAAATACGAGTCTCGCATGCTAACCGTTCGACTATTGGTGCTGGTTTGCATCATACCAACTTTACACAATATAATAACATTCATCCGCCATTGACGGTAAACGGTAACAACTCGTTACTGTGTGACGGTAACGGGCGTCACTCACGACGGAACGAAAACGGCAACGGCTCAGCATGCGTCTACGTCACCAATGACTAAAGACGCGGACAGAGAAGTTGGTAGGGTCGTCAAATATATGTTGGATACAACGCTGTTCTGTGGGGGTTGCCCGTTTTCGATCTGGTAGGACATAAAAAGAAAACTCGATGGGCTGAAGCTCAATAGGCCTATACACAGGCACCAACAATTACATCAACTAAGATAGGAATGGCGGTCTATGCTCATGATGGACTTCTTCTTAGTAAGGATGTCAGCAAAAAAAAGTCGTTACAAACAATCTACAGGAATCAGCCACTTGTTCAGCGTCAGTAGTAGATGTGAATTGTTGTGCAATAATTCAGCCATCCGATGGTGGTTCTCATCAAGACACTGTGCCCTAATGGGGTTTCAGTGCTGATTTGGGGATCAAAATCAATTCAGATCTGCTGCTATTCAAACTGACCAAGTCTTGCTTTTTTACAATTTTTCTACTATAATTTTCTCCCTTTTGGAACCAAAATTCTGCTCAGTTTGGTTTGAATATCTGTCTCTTTTGAAACTTTCTGATTTATTCCAATTCTTTGTTTTAGGTATACATCTCAGGATGCATTATTTAACCAGTGATTACCTTTCATAATTCAATATTTTGCATTCTGCGTCTACTCCCATCTGAGCCGTGTCGATGTTGTCATTCACTGCGGAAGATTGGTTTCGGGTTTTGTGAGACTCAAAACAAATTGAGTTAGGGTCAGTCCGTCTACAAAATAGCATGTATGAAACAAAGTCCTGTTTTATTCTTTTCTGTTTATTTTCTGGACACTAATTTACTACCTACAACGATTCTGACGTTAGTACTAGTCCACTCCCTCTTTGTCAGTCTTGAATTACTGTTCGTCTCATTGCCATTGATTCCTATGGTCATTTCTTACATCTCGATGTATATGCGGCGTTTACTCCAAATAGTCTGTTTATATTCTTCCTCTCGGACACGGAAAATGGTACGTGTATTAATCGGTCCGTTGCTTGATGAAAAAAGCCAGTCACTAATCTTTCTACTACCTCTTTATGTATACGTGTACATGCATGGGTATGTCCTCGTGCGTTCATGTTTGTGTTCACATAAAAAGTGTGACAAAAACAGCCTGACCAATTTGATAGAAGATTACTTTGGGACAATTCCCGAGGTTTAGATTCCAGTCATTTCTTTGGTTCCTATGTTAGACACATCACTAGAACTGAATGGCTGTGACCACTTCCGTTCCCTCCACTTTTCTTCACACACCGATTGGTGCATAAATAATTCAGGTACGGAACTTCCACGCGTTACCTTCAAAATAATCGTGCCTATCCGCATCAAAAATCATCAGCCTTCGGTGTGAATTCCACGCTTTCGCGTTGCTTTTGGGAGCAACCCGAGAGGACTATATGAAATGGATTCCTGATTCACTGACCCAAATCATAGACAGAAACAGTAGCGGGGAGCAAATTTTTTACTGTTACCGTTCTTGCAATCATTGCTGATAAGCTATCAACCATCAACATCTACTCCGTTAAAGGAACGCGAGATCTAATTGTGATGAAATACTTTTCAGGCCATTAACATTTGTCGTCTTTAGAAGTCGGGCGTCCACGCAGTGGGCACTTTCGCTCCCCCCTAGAACGAGTGCACTGTGCACAATGGCTCTGTTAATATATTCTTCTTACAAAAATAGCAACTTACTCACAGCTAAACTTACTTCCGGTGAATCATGGAAAATATATCTTGTATTGCAATGTCTGCTCAGGTTACACACGCGGCTTTCACTAAGTAATGGTTTGGTCATACGCTTCCCTTTTTGTCTCACTTTGGACGCACAAGCTGTCTGGTCAATCAGAATGGTAACGATCAGCAAAATTTGCATCTCAGATATAAAAGTGGCCATGGACTCCAACGACCGCACAATTCTTAGATGCTGCCTCATTGAAGAATGTACCACAGAAATTTATCTCCTTTTCAATTCATATGTCACAATCTTTCACTCGAGTTCACCACGATGAGTGATCGCGTCAGGATTGTCCTCAATCATCTGCTTTTTCAGTTTTGTGATTGAGATCATTCTAGAAATAGCCCCAATCTCGTATGTGGATCGCGGCATCGGTTTTTTCTCTGACAGCTTAGTGTCTGACTTAGAGTGTACGGACGATGTTGTGCTTTTGAGTAAAGATTCAGGTAGGTTACAAGTTCCTCTAGATAATCTAAACAACTGTGTAGTGATGTCCGGTATGTTTTACACCTTGTGAGTGTAGAATACTGCTGCCGTACTGGATCTGTTCTACACCAAAACCTTGTCCAATCATGGGATGCCTCAGCTGAAATGGATACAAAAAATACCGAGTGATTGGGTATGGGTTTAAGTATCTTCACATATGCAGAAGGCGTGTTTGGCTTTCATCAATGTAGGCCACATGTGGTGTCATTGGAATATATGTTGGCTCTTCAAAGACCTGGTGTACACTGCGGCAGTTAAGTCCGCTTCAGTTTGCTGTGGCAGCGCTCTTCTGAGGGTAGAAGGGGGTTGCAAGTGTCTGATCTGCAGAGGCAAAAAGAAGGAAAGTTTCATGAGCTGAAGCTCAGTAGGCGTATCAGCCATGTTCCCGCACACTCACATCAACCAAAAATCAGTAAGGCGATCTATAATGGGCCCTTACACCGCCAGTCTTCACCTCAAGATCAATTTAATAATATAGGCGCAGCCTTTCGTGAGTCTCCCTCCGACAGATCTTCTGTGTCGTGTTTTTCTGTTGTGTATTCTCAGTCATTTTTGGTATCAGGGTCCTCTGAAGAATCCCATCGTGATTTCGTTTCACACCTGAAAATGCTTATGGGCTTCAGAAAATTGAACCAACGAACGAAATCAGACTGTACAACCTTTTCTAGGACATTTTGCCCGAAGGCATATTTTTTTTTATTACATGCTTGCGCATAAGTACAGTGGAAGAGCTTTTTACCCCATAACCTCAAATACCCACTACACTATTAAGGATAACAGACAACCAGGCCCTGAACCTTGGAGCAATATGAAACCACCTAAGGTCCCAATAGGTCCGGTGTGGTAACGAGCCGGCAGACGACGGTGAATTGATGTTTACCACCAAAGTAACCAGTGATGGCGGAGATTCGAATCTCCGACCCCTGAGGTGCTAACCAAACACTCTAAACGATTGGACCACCACCAGTCATATTTTTTACTCGTGTTGTTATCCAACTTCAATTCTCTACCCCATTCGAGCACGAATTCGCATGTTTTACATACGCGATTGAGAAGAACAAAAGAAATGCTTGCATCTCGCAGTGTATGTCTTCTGTCTGTTTTGATAAACTTCACAATAGTTTTTTTTCAACTATCACCTTATACGCAGTGTGGCTAGATCTACCTTGAGCCCCTGTTGTGCTATATCGATGACTCGCAGTCACGCATTTATACAAATTCTGGTTTCATTTATTTTGCTCTAGCTCCATCCCTTCATCTTGTTGTATGCGACAAAGAAATTTCATGCTGCGTCCTTTTAAAAATATTGCTCTTTTGACTTTTGTAAAACGTCTATTTCTTATGCGTACATACACCCATGTCTACATACATACGTGCTCTCGGCTGGTTTGCCTAGAGGGATGATATCGCATCTGAGCGATAAATAAAAATGTGTCTGGGAAGTGATACCAAAATCAACCAGCTAATCAATTGCAGTTTTAATAAAGTTGAAACAGTCTTGCAATTTCCTGTGCCTCCCGGTTGTAATACCCGCTCTGCCCTTGCCCATTTTGGGACAGATTTTATTCGACTAGCCACATTCCCGATCGGTTGGCCTGATGGCCTGTTTGTTTGTCATAGTGTATCGTTTCGCTAAACCGGTCGGTGAATGCCAATCCCGACTTCACGTAGACAATAAAACGACTGGGGTTTAGTGATCCAAAGCGTAGCCTGCGTCCAACAACACACACGCACACACACTCGCAAGCACGCACCGTCCATGGTGAATTTCTACACGCCAATCAGGGCATTGTTTTTAGTTTCTGAGATGTCCCGTGGCAGGCTGTTTTTTAGCGTCCCACTACGTGGCCAGTTAAATTTCCTGACTCGGTTGATGAGCGGTCATAATGACTGTAATGTGTACTGTTGTTTGTGATGAGGGGATTTTCGTCTTTACTGTTAACCGGTTAGAGTATTCGGCCGTGGCAAATTCAAGAAGTGGAGTTGTTTGCTTTCTGTTATGATTTTTGATATAAATTGCCGGAGTTGTATGTTTTTTCGTTTCAAGGTGGAATACAATATGATACCGGTAATCGTATTCTGTTCCGTCTTACTTGACTGTGACGTCTTAGTTCTTATTTGCTTGTACAATTTATAAGTGGAATGCTGCTTTTAATCCTATCTGCGAATTCCGCTGGGTCCACGGGACCATGGAAATGCAAACTGTCGACGTTTTTTTGGATATTCATGGGATATTTCAAGTTATGTTATATCGTTCCCGTCATTTCGGTGCCGTTCACACGCCAGCAACAATGTGCTAATGATAACTGACGTATTAGTATATCCGAGACCATAAAACAAATTTCAACCACCTTTCTGTTCGCGTGGCTTTGTTTTCGCTAAACGTCCTGATCACAATATTAGTTTACCGATTACTTTATTTGGGGTTTCTTTGAAAAAACCTTCTGTTCCACGCTGATATGAATTTAAACAAGTGAAAAAAACTTTTCCTCAAAACGGATACTTTTACTAGACGAGAAGAATCTTAAGTGGCCCCCCCTTACCCTGAGGAATATACTCCAAGTCGTATTAGAATCAAAACAGCAGCTTGTTTATATATATATATATATATATATATATATATATATATATATATATATATAATATATATATATATATATATATATATATATATATATATATATATCAGTTTACATCTCACTCTTTAGCCATTTCGTACTCTCTGACGAGATGTTCTGTGGTTTCTCATTTGGTTTAAACTGGGAAAAGCCTTGTCTGTTGGTCGCAGACAGACGGGTGACTGACTTGATGTTCCAGTCTGTTTACCAACAAGACGGGGTCCAAACTCCAGGTTTGTCTTCGGTTGTGTATGTAAAAATAGTCGGGCCACACAGTTTGATTTTGGTTTGCGCTTTAACGGACGAAAGGTGACGGTCACATAGTTGGTTTTCATTCCGAGTTATCTCAGTTCTGTTATTCATCCAGGACTAATGGTCTCATGATTCTGCATGCAACTATTTTCTCTAAGCATTCCCTGCCTATTCGACAACTTCAGCCAATTAGTCTGCATATTTTTCTGGAGTCGAAAGTGTTACTGTTTTAGTGATGTGAATCTCGGGTTTATCTTGCCGACGAACCAAATTGAACTTCTTGTGGTCGCTTGGGTTCTGATACTCTTCGCTTTAGATTAATACAGAAGATTGATAGCAGCATTCACGCTTGACGTTTCACAAGGCACAAGGCTTTCCTGACAAACTCAACAAGACCGGATGGCTGTTGGAACCACACATTGACTGTTACCTTATTCGATTATTATCAAGATTAACTTATGGGTATGCCTGTTCATTAGGTTTTCATTGGGTTAAGTTGAGTTGTTGTAAAATGGAAACCATCGTCCTTACGGAAACGTTTAAAAGTAGTATGTGTCATCGTTTCTTTTCATCTCTCCCGAATCATTGATGATCCCAAGTGAACACTATCCTGCGGCGTTTCGAGATGTGCTTGAAGAGCAATGATCTCTGCCAGATGACATAGCATTATATTATTGATTCACCCACCGTTATAAGTGTACGTCACTCCAGTTTTTTTGGTTTTTAAATCAGACGCGACCAACATGGAATCATACACGCTACACACAACTGTACATCCGCCTCGTTTGGTTACGCTTGATTTCTGTGCTGGACTCCAAATTTGCCACACAAGACATACGAGGTCTTTTTATGTAGAAAATGCACTTCATCCATCAGTGTGGTTTTCCGCTCTTACGTTAGTAGTAAGTTGTTCTGACGGTGAGTGGCTGAAGAACCATGGGATCACAATTCCTATTGATGTCCTGGTGTCGCTCACCTCGTCTTCGGTGATTCGCATTTAGTCCACATTCATCTTAGTGTTAACTGTCCGGCAACAGTGGGGCATATATTTTTTAATATCGACAATTAACTGAACTGTTCATATGCATTTCAGATAGATTGGTGCTGCCCCGAATAAGCGGTTTGTAGGAGATCGTAATTAATATTTTTTTAGTTCTTGCGTTTTATTCGTAGATCGGGCTTTTTTTAGCGTATTTTTGAGTTTAGTGACTTCATCTATTAGCAGGTCACATTAGTGCTGCCCAGGTAACGACCGCTTCAGTTACCTCGGCAGCAGCGTGACGACGGATGGGAGTGCGGTAGTAGAGGTGAGCTCACGGATATCCAAGGCTCGAGCGGCGTACACTGGACTGAAGCACTTGTGGCGCCGACCTGATATTTTACCGAAGTTGAAAGGATGTGTGTACTGTGCCACGGGGCGTTCAGTTTTGTTGGTGAATAAATATATATAATAATATATGGTTGGGAGACATGGAGTCTGCGTGCGGAAAATATTCTTCGTTTTGGGGTTTTCGACCATCGATGTTTGCGTAGCATCGCTAAGATTGGATGGAATGACCGAGTAAGCAATGCTGAGGTCAGAAATCGAGTATTGGATATCAGTTCAATGAGTTTTCTATCACAGTGTATCTAGCTTAGTAGGCTTCTTTGGTTGGGGCACGTGTTACCAATGGCGAGCACACGTCTAAGGTACCGTACCTTATTCTCCGTTCCTCCTAGGGAGTGGAAGAAGCCACGTGGAGGTCAGCAGATGAGGTGGCAGCAAGGTATGAGAAAATGTACAGCAAACCTAGGAAAAGTAGGCGCCTCACCCCTTCGTGGTTAGGGTCCGAAAGATCCGCCAACCAATTGGCTGGAGACACTGAAGGATATGGCAGCGAATAGTGAACAGCGGCGATTGTGTTGTCACTTTTTGTCGAATCAGAATGATTGGTCAATGCGTGTTTGCACAGTTAGACTGTGTATTCCGGTTGTTGGCTATTAGGGCGCTCTTTTTGCTTTCCCCTCCCGTGTAGGTCTACTACCTATCCATCTTGTATATTCATACATATTCATTCAACGTGCAACATGGTGAGAAAGGCAGTGGTCAGTGGAGCTTGCCTTTCTGTTTAACGCTGAACGGTGATAATGGTGATGAGGTCACATTAGTGTATGTCGTAACAGTCTCTATGGCTTCTCATGGCCTCATGATGATAAACACTGTTTACAAGAAGAAAAACCACCGCGTCCTCGATGGACGCAGCTGACGCGTCGGTACCACTCTAGTTGGTAGACTTGCTCATCTAGTCAAAGCTAAGAAACATTATCTATCCAGCAGTCTGAGGGGCTCTTGAAATCGGTGGTTTATGCAGTCCGTAATCAACACGTTAATTGAAAGGTAGTTTTCAATGAAATAAACTTGTGTATTGTGAATTAAATAATAATAATAATAATAATAATAATAATAATAATAATGGTAATAATAGTTATGCATTAGCGTGAGCGATCGGTAACCTGTGACTGTGTGCCGACCATTCAATATCTAAATGTCTGATTTTTTTGAGGCCCAACAAATGCGTCACGGTTTGTCGGTTTCTGCAGCTACAGTATTTTCCGTAGAGTCGGACGCCACAGATCAAGAACATTGCGCTTCAGTTAAAGGGTTTTGAGCCTTAGCTTAAGAGACATACATCGCCATCACTTGCATTGGCTATCCTTCACCATGTGTACGTAGTCAAGCACCGGATATTTCGACTCATTCTTCGAGGCAGATGTTTTTAGCGTGGATCTGAATTCCAGCTAGTGGTGCAAACACTTTTACGACCAACAAACTCGGCAGCTTCTTAGGGCTAACAAGATAGCAAATCCAAAGGTGTCCCATGCGCGTATAAAACATTCAATTACTATGATGTGACTGCCGCTTTTGGCCGTCGTAAAAAAACTCGTTTTTATCTACTGGGGTGACGAAGTAATTAAATGAGCTTGGTGTGCACAAAAAGGCCAATTCCGGTGATGAGATGGCGTAATACTGAGCCGCGCACTAGAATGTAATAGCTTACCGTTAGTTTTGGGCGGCTCGATCGTCCGGTCAGTTTTAACCTAGGATGACTGTGCACGGGTGTACGGCTGTTGTCGTTCATAGCGCGGAAAGGCCAAACAAACGTATTTGTCGAAGTGACAGAGGAAATGGGGCTAATCGATTTGAACCTAGAGAGCGGAAATCTGAGGGTCATTTACCCAGTAAGCATTCCGTTTTCTTCCTCCCTATAACCCATTTTCAGCTCTGTCAAGAAGGCATATAACTGATTTAAAAGTTCTGCGACCGCTTTATTGGAAGGGGGCAGAGACAAACTCGTGAGAGTACCAAAAAGACAGTCTAGATAGATGCACCTCTTTTATTGCAGTAATTTGACTGTAAATCCATTCACGGTATCACAACAACTGCACATGCTTCCTGTGATAGAGACAATTCCTCATCAATGCAATCATCTGAAGTGTTTGTTAGATCTGTAGTCCGATTTATATTTTGACGTATAATTCACTCATTGGTGATGAACAACCCTCAAACTTCGGCGCAAGGCTTTGGAACTACGGCGTTTGACTCCTAAGCGACTGAAAATTCTATAGTTCACTAGACTTTTCGCATTAGTGGGTGTATCCTTTCCTTGTAAAGCAACATGGCCTTTCCCGTCCCGTGATGTGAATTGAATGCATATGACTGCCAGTGTTAGGCAAGTATTGTGCTGCCTTACTGGCGTACTGCAGTATTGCGACCACTGGCGATTGTCTGCAGTTAGTCACGTGACCAGCGATTTTGCAGCCGACATTCACTTGCGCACAGACGCACGGTTCTCTGCTTACACTCGATCAGTGTGTTTCCCTTCTGAACGTCAGATTTCTCATCTCTTAACTCAGTTCAATAATAACAATGGTGCCAAAATTTACCGGCCTCGACGAGGGTAATAGTGAGAACAGATACAATAAACTCGACGTTGTCGATCTGTGTTTTGGACAGCCCACTGCATCGATACCGTCGTTTAAAGGCCTCAGTTGCCATAGTCGCACACACACACACACAGCATAAACGTCATGTGGACATTTAGCATTGTAGTGAGATTGAGTGAAAATGTACAACATCGTAGTGCGATTTCCTACTCCATCTGTTGTTGCTGTTCCCAATTATTTCCTCTTTTTGCCTTCGTCCATGAATCCAACCCGATCCTCCGGGTGAACAGCTGCTTCGTCATACCCCAATTTCTCGTATCCACGACGTACCCCCTCGCCATCATCACTACACTGCAATATCATGAACTGTTGTCGTTGTTGGCCGGCTTTTGGTATGGGTGGTTTTTGTGTACGGTCTGGGTCACTTTGGAATCGATATCGAATTTCGTGCGCGTCGGTTTGTCGACATCTAATCGTCCAGTTCTCGCGGCCGTGTGACTAGAAATTCAGTCACGGCTATGTGAATAGAAATTCAGTCGCGGCCGCAACTTCTCAGGGTTTAGTCTCAGGCGTTGGAACCAAACCAAATCTGACCTTTTTTATTTTCTACGCCACAGGTTTGTTTGTTGAAGTTGAAAATCGATTGTTCTACGAATCATTTTCCTCATTCTGTGTTTGGTTGTGCGAAGGTCGTATGGTATCGAAAATACAGGAAGGGGCAGATATTCCAACATTCCACAGATTCCGAAATGAATGAAGGTCTAAGGCAAGCAATTCAACCGGTTAGGACAGAAGATTGAAAATGAAGGAAACTGGAACCACAAATGCAAGTTTGTGAGGATGATCCATGGCAATGACGATGGACGGGAGGAAGTAAAGCAACTGTTTGTCTGTGGGCTAGCGACTTCAAAGTGGAGGTCACTTTGAGGTCAGCTGTGAGACAAGAATGGCCTTACAATCTCATAAATCTATCGTTAATCTGGCGTCTATCTTCAGTTTGAATTGTCGTGTGACGCAAGAAAATCATCAGTAAAATGTGTGCCAAAGTAAAAAGACGTGCATATGAAAGAAAAAGATGGTTGGTTGGTTATTTGTTCTTTCTCATATTAGCATCCACAATAAAATGAGTCAGGCTAGGCGTGTGATCAGACAACTTTACTGGAGCAGATAAGCGATCGAGAGAGGGTCAGGGGGTTCTGAACTCACGCAAGTGCCGGTTATATCCCTCGGCATCCTTTAATTGTGGCCAAATATCACATTGCTCATACTCAGTTTATCGAGTTTGCTGTCTGTCAGTAGTATCAGCCGTTCCACTCGTTTGTAAATTTTCGTCACGACGAGACTGCATCTTGACGTAGTGTGATGGCTTGCGTGCCTCTATGACCCAAAGAGCTATACAAGATGGCTTCGTTAAGCCATGGGTAGATGTCAGACGAAGTCCAGTCTCCTGATCCTCCAGGTTGGGGGTTGATTTGAGCTGGCAGCTCAGTTGGTAAAATTAGTGGAAGAATAATTGATCCAAGCAAATGGGCTTCCACTCAGCCACCCCGCTGACTTGCGGATAGGTTCTCGTTATATCTAAAGGCTTTGGTTGAGAACCCTAATCGTTCTCCTGCTTTGGGGCTGGACATCCTAGCAGTATTCGTCCACCATCTCCCATGAACTGCACGAATAGAAAGAATTCCATACTGCATCGGTCGTCGCGCAGGATAATCAGAACCGCGCTACTCATTGCATCGAGCAGGGTGGGTAGTGATAAGTGGGCTACTGCTCAGAGTTCCCTCTCTTTCATTCAACCTTTGTCTTCTGTCCCCGACCACCTCTCTTTGCTCCATCTGTCCACCCATAATGCTCCCACTGATAATACGGTCAATACTCGCAACGGTTCATTGTCAAATAGTGTTGAGAACAATCCTCTGTCTTGTAACTCACATCTTCTCAAGTCTTGTCAGCCTCTGAATCTCGGCTCCTTTAACGTGCGTACACTCATGCAGGCGGGTCAGCAGGCATGCCTAACGCTCACATTAGATTCTCTGAAGATTGCTGTCTGCTGCGTAAGTGGAACACACCCAGGATTGGAGCAGTGCAATTCAACTAACTGCTCCTGGTATCTCATCGAGGTATTTTCTGCGCACTTCAGGAGACGAAGTAGTTCGAGCTGCGGGTCAACGTGGTGTAGGGATAGTCTTGACTGACAAGGCTGAGGCTGTTCTTTTAGACTGGATCCCTGTTAACAGTCGTTTATGTGCTGTGAGACTCCAGGGGTCAATTGGCGTTCGAAAGGATAATTGTGTTAAGCGCAATTTGTTTGTGATCTCGGCACACGCCCCAACAGACTGCAGCTCAGACTTGCAGAAAGATGAGTTCTATGATGCCCTCGCCACTCTCGTTCGCAGCAGTAAAGGTTCCGACATTGTAGTGCTAGTTGGTGACTCCAGTGCATCAGTTGGCAAACTTAGTGTGTCAGAAGCTTGTTTAGGTGGGCGTTATGATTTACCCGCTGAGCGTACAGATAACGGGGATAAACTACAGTTTTTTGCAGACAATCGATTATTCTTGTCTAGCACCAATTTGCGACACAGCTCGCGTCACACAGCGACATGGCGCTCTAACTCTACAGGTACTCTAAGCCAGATTGATCATATCGCCGTAAGCTACCGGTGGCGCAGTTCTGTTCAGAACTGCAGATTTTACTAGTCCACGTACATAGAGTCGGACCATGCATTAGTTTTAGTGATTGTCTCTCCAGCTCCATGGTCATCGTCGCAAACCGCAAACCGGATTAGCTGTTCAACGTATGTGTGATTTAGAAGTCCGCACCAATTATGAACAAAAATTAGCACATGGGATAGGAATTACGACGAACAGTAATGCAGATGACCATTGGGCTCATATCAAACAGGCAATGCACGTGGCAGCAGGTTTTGCCTGTGGTCCTAGATCCGATGTCCATCAAAGACACGGGATTTCGCAAGAGTCGTTGAGTCTAATGCAGCCAAAGCATCAGCTCTCGAATAAAGTACGGAGATGTCTGCAGAATCAGGTTACGAAAAGCCCTACGAATGATCGCGAAAATTGGTGGGTGAAGGTAGCCGAAGAAATGGAAATAGCAGCTGCTTCTGGTAACAGTCAAAGACTGTTTAGACTTATTCGCGACACCGGTGGACGGCGAACGGCGGTCAGCGAAACGATATGCGATATAAATAGAGAGCCTTTTCATGGCAAAAAGCAAAAGCTGGATCACTGGGCTGAATACTTCAAGTAGTAGTTTAGCTGGCCGCGCGTTGATGTAGTTACTCCTGTGTCAACGACCGCGATTCATTGGGGGGTATCACTTGAGCCCCCATCGGAAGTGGAAGTTGAATCATGCATTCGAATTCTAGGGCGAAGGAGAGTGGCGGGTTCTTTTTTAAACTAGGTGGAGATGCTTTGGTAAAATTACTCACCACTTTGATCCGTGCCATTTGGAACGCGGAGCGTATTCTATTAATATGGAGCGAGTCATTGATTGTTCCCATCTTCAAGAAGGGAATAAGCAATGACTTTAGTAACCATCTTGGAATCAGCTTAATTCCGGTAGTCACCAAAGTATTAGCCTTGATTCTCCTGCACCGTCTTACACCCGCTCGCGAGAGGAACGCCCGCGAACAGCAGGCTGGATTCCGCCCAGGTCGAGGATGCATCGACCAGATTTTTATTCTTCGCCGACTACTTGAAACGCGTCACACGCACCGCCGACCGACAATAATGGTTTTCTTAGACTTGAAAGGCGCCTTCGATTCAGTTGATCGAACAGCGTTTTTCAGTGCTCTTCATCGAAAAGGTATGCCCCAGGAGTTCGTGAACCTACTGAGATCATTGTATTCTCATACTTCTGACCGCGTTAGAGTTTACGGTGAACTATCCGGTCGGTTCGAAACGACCAGCGGTGTTCGACAGGGGTGTCCCATGTCCATTCCTGTTCAACTTCGTCATGGACGATTTAATGGAGAGTGCGTTGCAAAATTTTCAGGATGTAGGCGTCGAACTAGGAGATAGATAGATAGTGTGACCTAGATAACGCGGACGACCTCGTCTGCTTGTTTGAATGCACGGAACATGATCAACGTGCACTAGGTAGACTCTCAAGAGCTGTAGATACATTCGGCATGTGCTTTGCACCTTCAAAGTGTAAAATGATGTTACAAGACTGGACGTCAAGGATTCCGAGCTTAATGCTCGATGGGGAGGTGCTGTCAGTTGTCGGCCACATCACCTACCTCGGCAGCAGCGTGACGACGGATGGGAGTGCGGTAGTAGAGGTGAGCTCACGGATATCCAAGGCTCGAGCGGCGTACACTGGACTGAAGCACTTGTGGCGCCGACCTGATATTTTACCGAAGTTGAAAGGATGTGTGTACTGTGCCACGGGGCGTTCAGTTTTGTTGGTGAATAAATATATATAATAATATATGGTTGGGAGACATGGAGTCTGCGTGCGGAAAATATTCTTCGTTTTGGGGTTTTCGACCATCGATGTTTGCGTAGCATCGCTAAGATTGGATGGAATGACCGAGTAAGCAATGCTGAGGTCAGAAATCGAGTATTGGATATCAGTTCAATGAGTTTTCTATCACAGTGTATCTAGCTTAGTAGGCTTCTTTGGTTGGGGCACGTGTTACCAATGGCGAGCACACGTCTAAGGTACCGTACCTTATTCTCCGTTCCTCCTAGGGAGTGGAAGAAGCCACGTGGAGGTCAACAGATGAGGTGGCAGCAAGGAATGAGAAAATGTACAGCAAACCTAGGAAAAGTAGGCGCCTCACCCCTTCGTGGTTAGGGTCCGAAAGATCCGCCAACCAATTGGCTGGAGACACTGAAGGATATGGCAGCGAATAGTGAACAGCGGCGATTGTGTTGTCACTTTTTGTCGAATCAGAATGATTGGTCAATGCGTGTTTGCACAGTTAGACTGTGTATTCCGGTTGTTGGCTATTAGGGCGCTCTTTTTGCTTTCCCCTCCCGTGTAGGTCTACTACCTATCCATCTTGTATATTCATACTTTTCAATTCAACGTGCAACATGGTGAGAAAGGCAGTGGTCAGTGGAGCTTGCCTTTCTGTTTAACGATGATGATGATGATGTTTGTAAATTTGGTTAAAGAAAGAAGAAAGAAAGAATTAGCGCTGGTAAAGTGTGTTTCTTTCGAACTCTTCCATGTTTAAGAATGCAAATGACCCAGGTTTGTGCATCTTGAGAAAAAAAGAATAATTTTCATGAATGAAATAACAGCGAAGGACATTTTTCTCATTTATAAAACCACGGAAGTTTTCTATTCTATGATAGTGGACCGGGTGATAAATCAGTGGCCGGATTTTGACATACTTTGAGCAGATCCGAACGGTTGAAGTGATTGACCTTGGTGATCTTAGTTTTTGTCTGAGGGGTTAGTTTCTTCTAGAAATCATTGGTGTATGCAGCTAGTTGATGTCTTGATGACTCAAACTCTGCATGTGAAAGTACGATACAACATATTTATCGTTACACTATCTGTCTGTCGTTTGGCAGCTTTTTGTTACATGTTTCTGCATGGGTGCAGTGAAAGAGCCCCTTACGCTATTAGGGGCAGCTGGCAACCTTACCCTGAGCCACAAGGTCCCGATAGATCAAGCATGGTTGCGAACCGGGCGACGGTGGATTACAATCTACCACCATCACTAAGAGATTGACCGCTTGGCCTATTGCGGTCATGTGTCTTTTTCATCATCTGTTGCAGAGCCATGGTCACGTGGGTCCTAGTGGTTATAGACTATGCTGCTTTACTTCAAGGGGCTAAACGGCATCAGCGCCACAGTTCGGCATCTGGTATGTTTGCTCAAAAAGTGCTGCGGCGCTTTGAACTTATGCCCCGAGCGTTCTTCAAAAGTTGGAAATACGCGTTCCGTTTGTTGCCTCGACAGAATTGCAATACAGAAGTGGTCTGTGATGAAATCCATGATTTGAAATGACCCAAAACTCCAGATGGAGACGAATTTTCAATATTACTCAAAAAACCACGATCCTGTGAAATATCAGTTGTGCAGCTTATCGTTATCGTCATGACTGTAGTTACGTAACAAGTTTACTGCGAAATTTTTGCAGATCAGTTTTTACTTTCCTAAACCACCGGAGCAAATGAACATACATTTTGATTCTTTTCGTCTAACTTTTACTATCGTTTACTAGTTGAGGCTGTCTCGCCTTTGAGACACTGCCACATTTGCCCATCCTAGTAAACGTGCTACTTTTCACGAAGTGCGGTTTCGCAGAATCACCCTGCTTTTTATGGTTGTCCATCAGATGTGTGGTAAATGTACCAAAGTCCACGTTTGATAGTGGGTGCGTATGTGCACCGGCTTCTTTGCATGGTTGAATGTAGCGGCTCATTGAATAGTTGCTCGCGCTTTTTATAGCTGCACCAAACTTCGCGCAATTTTTCTACTTTAATTTCACTTTTTTCTTATGTTTGCCGAATCCAGTTTCCAGCTCCGTTATTTGTTCCGTCGTCTTCTCTTTGAGGTGTTTTTTGGAGGCTATAGTTCGGTCACTTTTTTAACCGAATGAAATTACCTCCTGTTCTTTCATTACGCAACTCAGTTTTGCAATTTTTTCCATCTCAATGCAACTGAACTGTTTGTTACCACTTTTCCTGTGCACTGTCATTGATACTGAGTTATCAACAACTGGCTCCTTTGCCGATTTTATCGTGGACAGATACGACGTAATGATTTGCCGCACACTTATTAGGGTGTGTTGTTTTACGATGTCAGTTGTCCAGTACGACGGCCTGTATTCGTCTCGGTCACTCGTCAGTCTACTGTACTGCGATGACTAAGAAACGATGGCTAAAACTGTTGGAATCAACGTACAAAATTCACGTGAGTACGTGTTTCCTAGGATAGTCTGCTGGTTATGAGGATAGACGGGCGTGATAACCTAGCGAATTGGGATGTCACCAACTCGTTTTCGTCTGACACAAGGTAGCACCAGTGACCTGCGGATAACCATCATTCCCGTTGTCTGTCAGGGTCCATTGACATACGCACGTTATTATTGCGTCCGACACATGCCGCGTGTCTGTCTTCAGGGGCCATTCCGATCGGTGATACGATTCTGCTGAACCATTTATGATCGCTGTGGACCAAGTCAGTCATCACTGATGTACCGCAACAGTTGCCCCTATGCCCATCGTATTTGACTTCTGACAAACAGAGAGAACGATTTTTTTCTCCATTTCTACAGGATGTCTGCTTCGTGTGGTCAGGTGACCGACATATGCGTACTCAGTGTCCAACTTCGATATCTAGCTCAATTATCTCCTTAAACAGCCTATTTCTTGCGGAAAATCTGATGTACTTAGATCGTACGTGGTAAATCAGCAGGTCATGAGTGACGATTTACTTCGAAGGTAGGATTCGTAGGCATATACAAACATCTACGTGTAAGTCCATCGGTTCTTAGTTATACGGCCTTCGTGCTGCTCGAGCACACTCGAAAAAATCCCTCTACTCAATGTTTATCTGCTTAATAATCCAAAATATTGATGTCTGTATTTATCGTTTCTGTGTCTAGTTTTTCGACTCATTTCCAACAGATATGATCAAGTTGGCATTTGTTGTTAGCTCGAGCGACTGCACCATGGCGATTAGTGAATACAATCTCGAATCGTTTTATCTCATCGCCCATTTCTTTCCGAGGCTTTCTTGCGGTTTTGTGTGTTGTTTTATAAATCTTGTGAACTTTGTTCTTCCACTGTGCAACTGGATGATGCACACGAATTACGATAAAGTGAAATAATAGAGTGAAAGTTGTGTCATGATGTTTTGCATGTTTGTCATCGCTGAAAGTTCTTTTGATACGTCCCTACTGCTCTATATACTCAAGGCATGTTTACGTACGTTTTGCGCTCCACGTCACATCAGTCATTTTTTCTGTTTACCGATAAATGCAAAAAAATTTTATAACCTAGGCTACTTTTCCTGAGGTAACCGGTTTTGTGGTCTGTTGGATTTAATTTATCTATCAGCTGACGTACGACCTTGAATTAACCTTGCGTTCAGTCATCTCGAAGGTCATCAAGCATGTATTATTATTCAATTATCGACACACGGTGATATTTCTTCTGCCGATCGGAGGTATCTTTCTGAAATGAAACGAAAAATGAATATCTACTATTTCATTTCCTTTATTTATCACACGACCAAGCACAGTAATATTGGATGGGCGCCGCGATCAGTCTAAGACTGCAGATGTGGAAATTTTTAAACTGTTCGTCTTTGATCGCCCATCGTTATGGTATAACAAAAGCTGCGGTTTTAGGGGAATAACAAACCACTAACACTTTTCCTTTTGTTGTTAAGTAGTGACTCCTTGTTTGTTCGTTATTTTCCCTGTCGGCTAGCACAAGATTTCCTCTGTAAGGACCACTTTTGTTTTATACGATCGTTCACAAAAGCAAGGCCATGCAATTCAGTTGTCTTTTGTCGAGTGTCGTTTCATACCCGGAAAATGCCGCTTGGGACGTCATGTTTTTCGTATGTTTTCTGGAAATGATATGAAAGAAGGCAAATACAATCAACTTTATGCTGTGGTTGTGCTCGTGCACGTGTATGCCTCCTTTAATCTTTTGTCCAAATGTGACGAACCACTAAGCCAATCGGATTAGATGTGTACATCTATTTTCGGCTGATCGAATTACCAAGCCGCATCAGTTTGACGTAATACGGTTGAGCATATCAGAACTTACGGCCTCTTTTCATCAATAGTTTCCTATATTGTCCAGCACCCCGCAAAATAAATTGCTATTTTGCAAACTACGCATAAATTCTCATCGTTCAATTTATCTACTTGCTTCTTTCCTTCCAGTAATTGTGTTCAATGCGACCACTCATTTTTGATTTCAGTTTTTCGATGACTTTCTTCTCTTAACCGTCCGCGTTAGCGACATCAATATTCGTCCACCCCGTCAACTCAGATGGTCAATTGATCCAGATCGGGGCCACGAAGGCGTCGGTTTGTTATTCTGATCTCAGTGGATTTTCTTTCCAAGGTCAACCGGGGGGGGGGGGGGAGGGGGATTTTGACCTACTAGTTCCCCTTGTCTGTACGCCCACCACGCGCCTTGCCCCTTGCGATGCTTAGTATACGACACACGTATTGCAGTGCTTCAGTAAATGAAAGTTGGGGAATTCGGATCGGTTCTCGGTGATCCATAACGCTAACTTCAACTCCAGGTGTTGATCAAAGGATGGTAGTTGATCGAATGATTTTCTGGCGGTAACGTAGACTTATATGTGGAAATAGTTCGCATAATTCTGTGACTACCATAAAAACAACAACAGGGCACAAAAACGACTAGACCAGGCGCTTGTTTTTTGCTCCGTTTTACCTCTTGTTTTTTTCACCAGTGGCGCAACATTCATCACACTAATAATGATCGTCAACATAACTGATGACTAGCCACCTGCACTGTTTGATAATGATGGAATTTGTTATAAGTTATCACCATCATAAAACGATGAAGGTATTTGCCATTCAGTGTAAAACGGAAGTGATCATCCAATAATGAATCCTTACTGAAACTGGCAGTAAACTGCAAATGAAGTTAGCCATGTCTGCAACCTATAACTATCGCCAATAACCTCAGGTCCCGATTCTGAGTCCCTCCCAGAAGAACATCTTCAAATCCACAGTTATATCAAATCAGTGAACTTGAGCTCCAGGATCACCACGTGGTAAACAGAAAAGTGCGTTTGTAAGATGGCCTTAGCTGCCTGAGTGATGGCCAAGTATCCACTAAGGGCGTAGATTGACGTGACAGGACCGTGTTTTTAAGGTCTTTTGCGAGTGTGATTTTCTGACTCCGGGATCGATGAGTTCAAGCACATTATCCTCCACCATATGACGCTGCTAAATTTCATCATATCGAATAGTTTTTTTTATTTTTCTCCCCGACCAGTATTAATCTGGATACCACTGAAGATTAATTTGGCTGGTGTAAGAAAACGGTGGCAACCATAACTTTGAGAATCATGTGAAAAACGATAATTAAAAAATCCGCATTTTGACTTGTGGCATGACACAAGTAGCGCGAATATCATTCAGCACAAATAAGCCTTTTTCTGTCAAGCCACTGAGCGGTCCTCGGGTCATGAAACCCGGCTCTATTTGTAAGAATACATCCATGGTGTGTCATTTTTTCCTTTTTGTCGAACCAAATTACCGACCGTTGGTGGCCGAGTGATTTAGAGCGTTTGCTTACCAGCTTGGAGGTTAGGGGTTCGAGTCCCCACTCTCACCGGCTGCCTTGTTGGTAGATCTGTCGTCTGCCGGCCTGTTGCCACACCCGATCTATAAGGATCTTATGTGGCTCTTCTTTACTCCAAGTCTCAGGGTCTGGTTGTCTGTTATCTCTAGTAGTGCGGTGGGTCCTCGTGGCTATTGGGTATATAGCCCTTCCATTGCACCCACGCTCAACCATGTAATAAAGTTTATAACGATACATAAAGCAAACCGCTATAGCTGTGGTTCTCGCTTTTTGATTCCGACCGCATAAAACCTCTGTCCATTGCAGGATGATTGTTACCCTCTCGACATGATCTCGACCTCCGAATTTGATTTTCCTTTTCTCCCGAGTTCGGTAGTTTTTCGCGAGTAAAATGTACAATGTTGGTTTCGTAACCACGAGTGTACACACCCCTTTTATTTGCACGACGCTGCATTTCCGTTACATTTCAAACCGCAATTCACACACGCTGTCCCCGTTTCAGGTCTTATGGGCTGAACAACAAGTGGTGAAAACTCGCGTGAAACGAGACGTCCACATCCCTGTAAATGATCCACACTGGCCCCACATGTGGTATTTGGTAAGTTTCGAAGATGCGAACCTACTCTTGTTTCGCCTGCTAGTTGATTGTCTTTTCTTTGCTGATTGCTTCTGTTTTTTCGTAGCGAGGAAGAGGTTATTAACTGGAAATTGCTGTATTTTGTTTAATGGCAATTATCTTGCTTCTGTGCTCTGTTTACTGATTTTCTATTTTTTTATCTATTTTTTTTGTTTTGTTTAGCATTGGTTAGCGGTAACTTACTTTGCATCTGAACCAAACTTTGTTTTGTTTGGATAAGCCATTCATCGCGATGGATTGTCGTTCGGATCGTCAGACTTAACGTCTCATAAACTGTGCACTGTGTCTATTTCTTTTATTGTGGGAAGATGATTAGCCATCATGTATTATTAATCTTCATTCATTCACATTCTCAGGAAACCCAGTTCAAGCTTAGTTGTAATGTGCCTCTTTGTGGTAAGACTGTTATGTATCGATGTACGCACATGCTTGTGCGCAGAAGCGTGCATAAAGTGGACGTCCAAATTGGTAAAGCCTAGAAAAAATACTGCCATTTTCCTTTCACTTTTATATTTCAAAGTAATAAGACAGCTGTTTCGTCTTTAGTTGCCGCGGTGCGATGGTGGCACTGGTACTGAGGAATTCGTCGGCCTGCTGTTTCTTTGACACCGGTGATCACATATCCCCTTTGTATCACCCACTGTCTGATTGACAAGTGGTCGTCATCTCTCTTCAGGGTGCCAACACCTGTACTTGCGTTCACTTTTTTTGGTGGTATACTTTTTCCACGGCAAATTCTACATTCCCAGTTTCAAGACATTTGGTTTCACTGAACACCACATCTTGTATTGGAATCTATCTGCCGGGGGACTATGGTTATCGACATAGTTTTGGGAATAAAGATTTCAAGATTGATGCTAGTCCGCTCACCGATCGGTAAATTAGATGCAGGATGTTTGTCATCGAAATGAAATTAGTGCATCTGAGTTGATCACGTCACAATCTGGATCTTGGTGACAACAGACACAATTGGTTTTTTAACTGATATTCATAACAGGAAATGAAATCGTGACGTAGACTTCTCAGCTGAGATCAGCCGGTAAAGAGGGAACGCCGGAACTGCGCTTTATTTCTCTCTTCACATGAATTCCGTCTCCTCATGGAATCCAAAAATTGTCCGATGTATACAGTAGTGTTTTTGTTGAATCTCATGCAAATTGTTCAACTGCGTGCATCAGCACATATACACAAATCCGAATTAAATTTGACCAAATTGAATATCACTGAGAAACGACTGTAGAAACATGTACGGTATGTTGTGCACAGACATTTCGGTCGAATTTTCCATGTTCCATTCTGCAATTTCGGTGTAAATGTTATACCAGGCAAGATAGTTTGTGTCAGTTATTCAGACGCAACTTTTGTTCTCCTCGAGGTGCTCACACGTATCACGTTGATAGCCAAAAACTATCGGAAATCACTTTTTGCCAGCTCACATATCATTTACAAGTTTACCTGTGTCTGCGTATGCAGATGCATACACAGACACCAAAAGATAACGGAGCATACAAGTGGCCAAACATATATCACAAAGTGCCTAATACAATTCACTACCCAGGTGCGCGAAATGTGCAAAAACCAAACACCTAAGTGAGATGGGTCCTGGGATTATCCCAGTTCATGCGTTCCCCATAGTTTGTCTCGGTAAGTCGGGCAGTGTTTGATCATCAGTTGATATGATATCATCTTTCGCGTTGAAGCCATCTTGACTGATAATAAATCGTTTGCGACCTGAACGCCATGCTCAACAGGCAGAAACCAATGGAACACATTAACCGGAACTAGAAACAACATCAATATTCAAAACACAGAAGGATACGACTGTATTGGTCTGACTCTCCGGCTTGCGTCTATTGGGACCTACATTGTCTATTCTTCGGTGCATGATACTTAGATGTTTCAGATTCCCCATGTGTCTGCTGTTCTTCTGTTTGCTTTACTCATTTTATAAATAACTTTGCGTCCCTTTCTTGTTGTATGTTTCCAAACTTTTTTAATTATTAGTTGCACTAGCAACAATCAGCGGGCTGTGTCCCTTTTTTTCTTTTGCGCTGAATTGATGATAACAGTGGTCAACTAACCTATTAGTTCTCGATTTTCCGTCTGTTCTGCTTGTATTTACCAGTCACATTCAATTTGTTGATTTACACAACCTATTATCACTATCATTATTATTATTCTGTCCTACTACAATTTTGGGCCTCCTGTGACTGCATCTTTTCCCTGTTCGTTTGAATGTCTCCTTAAAACTGACCGGGCAGTTTACTTTGTTCCGCTTGTTTCCGTTCTCAACTCTTGCATAGTTCCCTTGTCCAAACCGTGGTTCTGCGCAGTTCCCGTTTCAGATAACCGCCTAATCTGGTGCACGTTTGTGCATACATTTGTCTCCGATCAGATTCACACAATTGACTAAACACTATTTGGTGCACCGTTTGTCTCGAATACGATGTTTCGTTCTAATTCACACGGAATTTGTCCCAGGTTTTTCTAGTGCTGTTTGTGGTGTCTACATTTAAATAGTCTCCTTGCGATGCATGTACTGGATGCCTGCTTTTTTCTGTCGGTGTTCGTATAAGTCTCTGTCTGTCCGTGTGTGCTTGTGGGTACATGCACATGTACTCACTTGTACCATATCCACGAGTTTCACTCGCGACACAATTGAACTCGAACAATATTCTGTCGTGTGTTTGCGGAAATTGATTGAAATTGGTCTCTTACGGAATGGCTGTTGCAACTTATGATATCGTGAGAACCAGTTCATTATTTCCAATTCCTCTATGTGTACTTCAGCTTGTAAAAGTAGAATTAAACTTGTTTGAGTTCGGTGCACATCGCGATCCAGTTTTCCTTCATTGATGGGAACCATAGACCGACTGTGGGCTGGGGCGTTCTACATCCTTCTCGACAGTACTGATCCAACTCTTGAGCTGTCCGCGGCGACGACAGCGCCATCCAGGGCAGGGTAGGGAACGGTATGAGAGGAAAAATTCGATTTATATTAATGCTGTCTTGGTGACGGGTTTTTTTCGCCGGTGGTGGTCGAGTGGTTTAGAGCGTTTGCTTACCACCTCGAAGGCCCGCGGTTCGAATTCCCGTTATCACCAGTTAGTTTTGGGAGTAGACATCAATCCATTGACCTGTTGAAATCCAATGTGATTCTCCATTACTCTAAGTCTCGGTCTGATTACCGGTTATCCCTAATAGTGCTGTAGGCCTTTGTGTTTGTGGGGTAAACCCCTTCCATTGTATTCATGCGGAAACATGTAATAAAAAAGGGCTGACAACGAAGTGTTTCACTGAACATGTGAAGCTCTTAACATACATTTCTGAGAGCAGCTGCCGTACGACTCTGACGTGTGATAAACTGTTATTAGAAATGTTCTTGCTCACGTATGGGTCTCCTCTTGTCACATACATGGAGTGGAAGTATTGTCAATTATTTTTTCGGGAACAAATCAAACGACTACTGTGCCTTCTCACTGAAAAGCGACCAGGCGTCTTGTGGTTCAGTGGCTAGTTAACTTGGTGATGAAAACACACAATCTGATGACGGTTGTTCGATTTTTATTTGTGAATCAGGTTTTAGCCCTCCTTTGGTTTAACACTGCGTATATATATATATATATATATATATATATATATATATATAATATATATATATATATATATATATATATATATATATATATATATATACCAGTGACCCAGACACGAATAACTGAGAAATCACAATTGTGATTCATTTGTGGGCTCTTCAATGAAGAGTAGCCATTCACACTCCAGACGATTTAAATCAGATCCTAGTGAACATATAACATCGGAGTGTACGAGTATGAGGACGAGTGGGCAGAGGAGCACCGGGTACGCATACCTGATGAGCGGCAACGGCTGCGAAACCGGTCGTATGCTTCCGGAAAATTTTGTCCACACGTTTACATACTACTTACTGTCAATATATATATATATATATATATATATATATATATATATATATATATATATATATAAACAGCGGATATTTCTCACAACACGAGATTGGCCGTACTCAGTTCAGGAGTATTATAACAAGTAGTAAAAGTTAGTGGGGCTGACAATGTCACTGTTCATCTCCCTCACATCTTACCTTTACACTGACGGCTTGCTAGCTGTAACGCACCATGGGGCATTTTTCAAGTCACATGATATTGAGTGAAAACGGTGGATGACCGACGGTGGTAAACAGTCATCACTCCGGGTTTTATACTTGCTACCACCGGTCGCCTCGGTTTGTCAGCTTCTTATTGACCTCGGCTCCTTTCTAGAAATATTGCACATTATACTATAATCACTGAAGTGAAGGAGTATTATTAATACATAGTCCCACAGGAAGAGAAAGTTCCATACCGGCGCGGTACTGAACATAGTGGCAGCCTCCTCAAAGGTAATTTTTCCTCTCGTGCTATTGGTCTGTTTCTCTACATGTTCCCTAGCGCGCGTGCTTGTGTGCGTGAAGCGATGCCTCAGTTTTTCGCTGAGTTTTTGATACATGAAAGGACGTTCAAGAGAATAAAGGTTCATTACCACCAATTTTTTCTCATTCAACTAACCACTCGCTATTATATATTTTTGTTTGCTGTTGGTCTCATTCATATAGCCGTGGTTTTCACATCTCATTGGTGTTTGTGAAGTGAAGTTCAGTCGTCCCGTTTCGTTTGTCTTCTTGTCCGGATAAAATTATTTCCAAGTCACCGAAATCTCGTCTCATATGAAATGTTCCCATTTCATGATTTTCTTCTCCTTCCATTTTGTTGTGCACATCGAGTGGTTATTCCCATCTCATTGTAGAATCGAGGCGGTTCGGGCGGCCTGGATATGAATGTTCGTTCGGCATGGGCTCGTGGTTACGCTGGTCAGGACGTGGTGGTCACAATACTGGACGATGGTCTGGAGACCGATCATCCTGATTTGAAAGAGAACTATGTGAGTTTTTTGACCAATATGTGCTAAACATATTTTTTCGCATTTTCTCTGCCTCTCCCTGTGAAGCATTCGAGTAGGTTAGAGTTTCCACAGTTCCATGAAAAACGGCAGGTACACTTCAGGCGTTACACACACATACACATGCATCCTTCTTTTGGAAATTACTTGTTTTGACCGATGGAATCTGTTTTCCTCTCGTATCCCACAGGAAAACTCAATGGTTTATTCGTGCCTCACTCGGTCTCCCCACTAATGGTCACCTTTTTTATCTAGTTGATCCCCTGGTGTTCTAATTGGATGTTTTTATTGTTTTCGGCTTCTGGTTTGAAATCAATTTGGTTTGAGTTTACGATTTTCGCTGGACGAGTGGAGATGCACGTTTTGCACTTCATTTCTGTGGCAACAATATACGTTTGTTAGACTGTTCTGACGGTTTGTGTGTGTTGGAGATGAAGGCTGATTATACGCGGTGCACACTCCTGGGGCGTGAATGAAGTTTAGTTTGCTAAACGGCTGCAAAACTTGAGTGAAATGACACTATTGCACGTGAGTATATTTTGCACACTGTTATACTCACGGCTCTTGAGAATTTTTGAATAAATGAGTAATAAAGAATCAATCACTGTAACGTAATTTGACTATTCGTCCGTTTCGTTTGTATTTGAATGACTAATCGCTGCTGGTTACCAACATTCGGACATTCAGCAAAGAAGTCCACAGCTTCTTTCTCGACAGCCCTCAGCAATGACTTGTCAGTTGTTGTCGATGGGTTCGTTCGAAGCAGGGGCAAGGGATTTGGTTGACAACGACGGTCTGAATTCCTCACCACTCTGGGAAGGTACAATTTTCTCCCATTGAATTTAATCCTGGCTTTCTCTGCATTTACGATCCCGGTCGCGTTTAATCGCCAATTTCTGTTGCGTTGTGTCTCACGAACTTGATAGCTGTAATATTGAGCATTCCTCCACCTGATACGAATTTACCATACAGTCAACTTCTTTGACTGAGGTTCGCTCTCCGTATGTCGCTCCATCGAATTCCGAGTTGCGCACTATTCACTGAGCCGTTTTTCGGATGGAAAAGATGGCGCATAGATCGTTCCATAATACGGTATTGTGGGATCAAAATATCGACATCTAGTTTCACCTTAGTCTGTTCCTCACACCTACGTGCCTGGGTACATGCAGATACACAGCACATGATCTGAGACCTTGTTGGACATGGCGAAGTCGCAGTCACCGGTAACTTTGGAATCTTGCGGTCTAAATCACTGAAATCCTTACCTGTCATATTCGACTGGTTCTTTGGCATTTAACATCTCTGTGGTGCCAAGTCTCAGTCGGCACTCTGTACCATGTTACAGGCGAATAGATGAATACGTACGGTCGCTCCACAACCCCGTGTACTCCTTAGTACCTCAGCGTTTGAGGTTGTCGCTGGTGATTTATGATTTTATAATTTACCGTGCTTACAATTGGGCTACAATTAAACACACTTATCAGCATTTTCTGGTTTTTTCGTTGGTCCGAAGCAGTTTGTGGCATACAATGCGCCCGGACTGCCGTTGTCCATTCGATTTCCGCCGAATTTCTCCTAATCTGCTCACTTAAAAACTCACATTCACAAATTGAGCGTGTATAAGAATGAAGCTGAGACTTCCTCACATACAGACGAATGTTTGGACGTATACGAATTTTTACGTGGTTGAACATCTCGCTTAACTAACCTCTGAGTACCGTTTTTTGTTATCAGTCCTTCTGCGTTAGGAAAACTGGGGTGTGATATTGTGTTTGCGATGACGTTTCATCCAACTGATCAGAAACAACCAGTGAGAAAGATATTCATTTAAAGTCCGCTGGAATTTCTGCCAGTCTTCTTCAGAAGAGAACCAGAAAGGTAAGAAAATATCTTAAAGCTAATTGCCAGTCTGCGGCAAAAACTGCTTGCAATTTGAACCGCTGAGTAAGCGCTGACGTGCACATGGAGAGGACATAGACAGAATGCCATGAGCTTTCATACTAGTTAAATGGAATGAAGCTTGGTATATTGGCCAATCCCAACCAGTTAAACAGACAGTAGCGATTGGAACGTCTCTCGTTTGTGATTTACCTAAGTGCCAATCTCTGTTTTGCTCGTGGCGTTTGCACATCGAACAATCCAATGTTATTCTTCTAGTCGGCTCGCAATCCAGTTGAAGCTTCGGTAGAAATATCGCTATCTCTTCGTTGGTGATATTTTCGATTTGGAATACAAAGGGGAGTATTGTCTCTGGGCCTGTTTCTATCCGCACGGGATTCTCCTTCTAATGCTGCACCCACCCACACGTGCGTGCTTACATACCTACGCTGGTTGGTAGCATGTAGGGTCGTGTTTGTTTCATCTAATCTCCTCCGTGTATCTTTATCATACCCATCCCAAGCGTATTACTCCCCCCGTATTGTAACTCATTTCTTTTGCCCTATTCGTTATTTGGAGATTCTGTTACAAAACGTTATCCTTCTCGACAGTTATAATGTATGAATCCGAATACGCTCAGCGTCGGTACATGAGAAAGATGGAAAATGTGTATGATGAAACCAGATAGTAAAACCTCAAACGGGTAACGAACGAACAACCAGCTAGGTCGTTTGTGTGCACCACACGTGATCTGGGCGAGGAGAGAACGGAATGGTACACGAACAGACACGGAACTATCTGCTCACAAACTAGATTTCGGATTTTATTTGAATGTGAAAACACTTACGAATGCAGTTTCACCTCTCGAAAACGTTTTCAGCATTTTTTCCAAGCTGAATGACACTTCTTGTTCGAATCAGTGCTGTTCATTTCTCTACAAAATTCCACGGATTTCGGTATTTTACGCTGTTTCATTCGAATTAGATCGAGGCACAGTTTTCAAAATAGAACGAAATTCATGTACTGATGCACTGTTGCTTTCCGCATTGTTTTTGGAAATGTGCACAGATTTTGCTCTTCAGATGTTAGTATCATGGCGTATTCACCATTTTGTGTAAGCTGGCGGATTGCACAAGGCCGTCAATTAGGGACAGTTACAACCGTTTTTGTCCAACTACGAGCACCGCCTCACGGTAATGAGATGTCCGCCACAGTCATGGGATGGATACCTGCTCACCAACTTATTACGGAATATCTGACTGCCCAAAAGTTCTCGGTGAATCTCTCGAACGGGGTGAAATACGATTCACGAGTTCCGCAGGTCGCATGGTCGTTGAAACATTTTGTGGATTTCCATGGTTGGTCTCATTGGCTGGATCTGCGACGTTTGTACTGATAAAGTTGGTTGTAAATCATTTCAACTAGAAAATGTCCACTGTTTTCACTCAGTCCCGGTGGGAGAGTGTTTACTTGTTGCACACAAATGTGCTCCACTTTTCTTGCATGGCGTCTTTCATCCTCCCTCCGTTTGCCGTTTTCTTGGTAGTTCGTATCGTGTAGGTGACTGAAATTTATCGACCCCCTTTTTCTACAGGCTTTCCCGTCGTTACTCAGTCTTGTCGCATCGTTCCTCAGCCGTGTATGATAATTCTCAGCCCATTAGTACATTCTTCTTGAAATCTGTTGCTATAATCTCTCATAACAAGTCCTCTGAGAGAAACGCGATAAAATGCCGTTGAAAAACCACAGTTTATCATATAGCCGAAAACCAAACGACTGTTTTTTTCCCATGAGATCAATTATGGGAGTTCAGTTCAGCAGATTTCAGACTGTCTTTAACTGTCCGTGACTCTCTTCCGGAAATATTATACTGTTACTGTATAAAAAAGAAAGGTTGTAATTAAAGAAACTTACCATACACGGTCAAGAAGCGGCGCGATAAGGTTAAGAAACGATGGGAAAATCTATAGGTAATTAGTAGTTTTTTGAATACGTTCTTGCGCAAGGTGCAGTGGAAGGAGTATATATCCCATAGTCCCAAAGGGTCACAGTTAGAGGCAGCCGCAACCAAATCTCGAGACGTCGAGTAGAGAATTACTCATGATACAAATAGGTCAGTTGTGATAACAAGCTAGACTGCAGTGGATTGCTGTCTACCACCAAAGTGACCGACGGTGGCGGGATTCCAACCCCCGATCTCCGAGGTGATAAGCAAACGCTCTGAACCACTTGACTACCACCGGCGACGCGCTCACATGATGGTGATTGCTTGGACTTTTTCTCTCTTTTTTTGCAATATATATATATGTCCTACACACCATTTATCATATGAGAACGGTAATTTTCCTTGGTTCAAATACCCACTTCGGCTGCATAAACTATTAGTATTATTATTCCTTACTTTACACAGGAATAGTGGCAAGGTTTGACACTGTTGCCTCGTAATTAATAGTGCAAACTCTACCGCTCGCTAGCCACCAGCTGTACTATACTGATATAACATAAACTAGAAATATTAAGGTAAACTTGCACATCCAGCTGATTTACGGCGTGTTGACTAATTCACGATGTGTTTTGTTGAATTTCAGTCCGGTTGGACGTTGTCAAACTTCAGCGGTTATTTCTATTTATAGCTTTCAAGTTCTGTTTATCCGGCTTCTCGGTTAGCAGCACAGGATTGCGAAACATCGCTTTTAAGTTAAAAAATCGTGTGTTCAGTTACCTTTCAGCCGTTCCAATCACGATTGTTTTTTTTTTCAATCTTAGTTAATAAACTGGATCTGTTGACAGGATTGTAAGATATTATCGCGTTGCTTGCTACTTTTGAGGTACAAACCGCGGGCACGTTGTAATGCTTCCACAACATGGCGGTTCGTTTTATACGAAACATGTGGCTCAGCCGGCCAATGTTTCCGGGTGTACCGGGTAAAGCCGTGTGTACACGCCGTGCACGTCTTGTTGTTGCTGTTGTTCGAGCACCCACATTTGGCATTGTCTGGCATCCTGTGGCGGTTTGTTAGACCGTTAAAGTTGGTGGAGTAGTGACGGTTTGCACAGAAATAATTCAACCATCACGGGTGCAACTGCATTCTAATGTACCAATTTAGTTGTCATTGTTTGTCTCGAAGTGATCCTGTACCGCGCTCACGGGGCGGGCGTGGGGCGTACTCCTCTACAGTTAGAAATATTGGTATAGCTGGACACTTTGGTTCGGTTCTGCGTAAAAGAATTACTCAAAATACAGTAAGAGGTTGACAGTTAACGAATTTGTTCCAAAAAAACCTCAAAGCACTCAATTCATTGAGACAGTTAAAGGATGTCTTTTACTGTAGTTTTCTATGAACTATTCTTCTTAACTTCCCTTTTTCGGATGGAATTCTGATGCACCGGACAAGTGTCGTCGTGTCCAAAAAGAGAGAGGTAACAGACCAACTGGTTTCAATTCTTAGCATTGCTGTTCGAACAGTTTTGATAAGTGACTATTCTGCCTTAGATGATACAGGTGCGCTGTATGCCCAGTAATGCATAAATTTACAAGGTCACTCATTGTCATGGGATTCGGAGTATTGTGACTGAATCGAACAGCGAAATTTACCAGTCTTTTGGAAGACGGACTGTTGCAGCTGTCATTATTTAGATTAAAGAAGTGTAAACAATATATCTTTTGATTTTTTGTCTATAAAACGCCAATGCAAACCTTCACCTGATAATGGAAGTTTACAACAATCTTCAGAGAAGGAATGTTTACTGGTTGCGCATATATATTTTCTACTTTTATTTAGACTACGATTTTGTCTGTACTATTTCTCGGTCGTTCGGCATATCAGTCGTTGGTGATAATTGAATGCTTCATACAGACATATTTCCCCAAAAATGTTTTTCCGGTACTGAATCTTGTAACATTCACGGGCTTGTTTGTCAGCTTGATTTTACTTGTTTTTCTTCAGCACGTTCGTATTTCACGTCTTACCGATAGCTGATTCGAACACTTTTTGTTATATTTTGTTTCTGTGATTTGACATTTGGTTACATAACTGACCGTGCTACGTTACTCTGAGATGATACATCAATAGATTGGTATTTGTACCCAAGACTAGCTACTGCAGCTCATGCTTGTTTAGGATTTTGTGAACAGTTACGCACGCATATGCCCTGTGTGTTTGTTTGTGTGTGTGTGTGTGTGTCAATGCCAGGACGGCGTGATCCACTCAGTCTAGCGATCGAACCAGTGTATCAACGAACACCAACTAGTGAGACCAATCTTCTGTCCTCCTTAGCCACGCATCTCATTATACGTCTTGAACGGAAGCAAAGCTCTCGGATTTTGCAGTACTTGTTTTACATCATGCTCCGTTCAGTACCTTCACCCGTGCTTCATGCACTGTTTTAATGAAACAGTTACATGAGCCGACATCACTGATGGAATCGTTTGTGTTGTTGATCATAACGAAGAATACCGTCAAATAATCGAGAACTGTGGACACATTATTTTACAGTGAATGTAATTCATTTGCTTACGCGACCAACGGCGTATAATCGGAATTCGATTTTGAAAGTTCGTTTTGCTGTTTGACTCTTAAATCACTGAAATTCTGGTCGACACGTTCGTGGCTCACTGTAGAACCCATTTACTGATGAACCTGATGACCAGCGCAACTTTAGTTCGTCCATATCAATGGAAGCTCTTCAAAATTGGATCAATGCAACTTTCATAATCCAGAAGACGTACCGGATAGCGGTTCATTTAATAAGAGCCATACATTTGGATAACACTGAAATTAATCGATCGCAACGAAACTGCTTATTTGCATCACTTTAAGCCAGTTCTTATTCGGTCGGGAGGTGCAGTCACATGGTCCATATGCCCTGCTCTGTCCGTGTAAAGTCGTCACGTTCATTCTCGCCTTGTGGTTCGAGCAATGGAAAACTTATTCAAGTAGTGTATGCATACTCCACCATGGGTACTGGATTGGAAGTTCGCTTCCTGAATGGAGATATTTACGGTTGACACTTTTTGTTTACAGCAATATTCCCAACCGAATTCGAATGTGGAGAGGGTTTAGCATAATTTGACACGGAAAACTTTTTGAGTATTTATAATAAAAGGTTTTTTCACACCAGAAGTACGTGCAGTTTCACAAAATAGCAATTCCTATTTGCGGTCAGTTATCTCAGCTGAATTGAGTGGACGATGAAGTCGACGCGCTGAGAAGTCACTTTTATCCCAGTTACAGGTTGTTTTAGTCAGTTTCCGACTAACGATCAATGCTGCCTTTGGTGCGGGCAGAATTATCAAAGAATTAATCTCAACCAACAGTTCTTGTAGAAAAAGCCCTCTTTCTAGTTCCAATAATCAGTCGTATCTATTGAGAGGAGGTTGCACTCATTTTCATTGTACTATAACTTTTGCGGTATTTTTAATCATTATTCTGCTTGCTTCACAACTCGAATAAATCTTCACACTGTATTTGTTGACTTTTTGAACAGATGATTTTCTTGGTTATTGCAGTCATTGTCATCGTTGTGTCCATTTCTATTAAGTTTCGGAACCCTTTCGCGGTTGTTTCTGCTGTCATTGCGTGAATTATTCGACGTTTTCACTCACCAGCTGCTTCTTTTGGGCGCTTGTACTGTGGTAGCAACCATAACACCGCTGCACCCAGTGCATGGCTAGGTGTCCCGGCCAGTGGCGTAGTTGCATTCGGGGACTATCTTTGTCTTCTCGACTTCCGCTTATTACTTTGTTTTCTGCTCGGTTTCACTTTCTGCTTCTATTCGTTTTGCCCTCAGCTCCGAGGATGCCCCCGAGGATGATGGTTGAATGAACCAAACAGAACTGATGGTTCATGGTCGTTTGAATCGTACGGAACTGAACCCGTACGGTGCCGCTGTTTTTTTTTAATGGACGATTCGTTCGAATTCCGTTCACAGCATTTTGTAGACAGATTGCATCTTATGTTTGCTTTGCTCGATCGCACTTATTCATCTAACTTGTAATATCAGGATTCTTCCTGTCTCTACCTTTGGTCTATAAAAAACGAAAGGACCGATTAAACTTATTCGTTTTTCACTGTAATTCTCTTTCTGGAATTGTAGACTGTTTGAGTGACGAAGGTTTAATAGCCCTCTTCTGTGTTGTCGTTGTGGATTTCAACGAGCTTAGGCGGTTGCGATTTCTTAGGTGAATACGGACGTAATTACATCGTTAACCAGTTCCCCACGACTGACTGACAAGTAAATGCGCAATGTTTGAACTGGATGATGGTTTCTGTCAGATAATTCTGCATTTGTGTGTGTGTGTGTGTTTATCTTTCGGATTGCATGACGTTTCTCTCCTTTCACACCCTTTGTCCCACCCCCACACACAATTCCGTTTGCGGCCGATAGGATCCATTCGCCTCCTACGATGTCAATGGAAATGACGATAATCCGGAACCTCGTTACCACGACAAGGTGACGGCCTCCAAGTGAGTTTTTCATCTTGATTTCCTCTTTCGATATTTCTTTCCTGTCTAAGATGGGTATGATCTGCGTCTTCCCAATCCGCCCCCCCCAAGCCACCCTCGGTCTCTTTCCTTCCAGATTCTGCACGTGGTCGTAGATTCTGTTAAGGCTGTAGGGAAATTCTGTGCTAACAAGACTCTGAAATATACTAAAGAAATCCAACAGTCGCAAAACTGTGACAGCGATAGACGCAGAGGTACTACAACTACCTGTCATCAAAATCCTAGCAAATCAAGCCATTGATCAAAAATAGCCTTTCTGTTCGCTTTTTTCACAGTACCCTCTTATGATACAGATGTATGTGATAAACTCGAAACGATTTTTCGTTAAGACTGACTGGATTTAAATTGGAGGTCATTTTCTACCATCCGTTCTGTTGTTTGGTATGGGTAAGCAGAGTATTGTGAATGAAGAAATGAAATTTAAAAATTCCTTCCTAATAGTTAAGTGTCCAGTGAACAACCTCATCAATGCTTTGATTGTCGCCAATTCCGGAAATTGCTGTTTCTCACCGTTGCTCATGAAATGCTTTTTGTCACATGATGTTGCCACGAAACACTTGCTCACATTTCAATTCATACTTGAGATTGTTTGCTTCCAATCCGAACTGATCCCTAGTTTTCCTTTTTGTTTCCCACTTCTTCACTGATGGTATTATTTCCCGTGCAGCTTGATTTCAGCTGAATGCTTTTTTTAACAGGCCGAACTAAATGAACGGTTCAATGAACGAAAATCGATAAATTGCCTCGCTAGATCAACAGTTGGTCTTTTGATTCGTGGAAAATTCTAAAGTGTGCGGCCTTTGTTAGCTACCTCATCCAGAGAAGTTGGCATACTCATGCAATCGTTCACATTTGTTTAAGTATGACATTCCTAAATCAGTTTCCCATGTTTTCGGTTACCCGGGCATTATGGGTACGTACATACCACTCACACCCGTACAATTAGGTGCTTGGCGCCTGGGTGGTGGCTGTGAGCACTAAGTGATTTGTTGTGCAAGTGAACAGTCCAATTCCTTGGCATGCCTTTTCCACTCTTCATGGTTACGTTGCAGTTTTAACATTCAGAAATGTGGTGTTCTGGGTTCACTTAAATTACAGTTCGTTAACACCATAGTCTATTTTTTAGGCTCCGCTGCGGGGCATTTTTACGCATAACTATAATCAAAACTCGTTAGTTCGGTGCAGATTTCAGCTTCGTGATGGCATCTGAGTATCCAAACAGTGAGCTCAGAGGATAGTTTCATGCTCTCAAGGTGACACTCGATCCCACTGATTATTTTAGTCGACTAAGTTGGAAGAACTGGGATGTGCTACAGTGCATCCGAACAGAACGTACTCTTGCCGCACGTACCCGAGGGGTAATATTCAGTCGACACCCAGTACTGTGCTTGTGATACGTGCGACCACATCCGCTATGGACAGTATTCTGACAGCGGTTTTCTATGAGGTAATCGGAAATTCACTTGCAGCTTTCGCTTCGAAAACAGACAAGTTTCTGTACGGTTTCAACAGGTATCCGTTTGAGTTCTACCTGAGTCAGCAAAACAACTAATGTGAATTTTGCTTGACTGAATTTATTCGCGCTCGCCTTTTTGTTCAGAATCCTTTGTTCACCTCGACTGACCGCTTGTCAGTCAATGGCACATAGTTGTTTCGTATCATGTGCACGCAAGCGCGTTCGGGCTCGTTTGGAATCCCGTTGCGTGCAGCCTCTTACCGAGCTCGAAACATCGAGTTGATAGACAGTTACACTTGCCTCGGACCCCTTGTGAATTTACCGGCGACTTTGTGTGCCCCGTACTGAGGCACTTGGCTAGTTTGTGGCAGTCAATCTGATTGTGCCTTTGACTTACAATTCCCTGAGCTGTTCTGTCCTCATCAGATTTGCACGAACACAATTTGTTGTCCATTCGCCCTTTCCCACGCCGGCTCGAAAGACCGATTTCCCTTGAGGACATCTTGTTTTGCTTATCTGTCGCATGCATTGGTATTCTCCGTCCTCTCTCATCACGTGACCCAGTGAATTGATGCAGTTTGGCAAAAATTCGAATTGGTCATTGTACTTTTGTTTGACCTCGTGCAACAATCGTTCTGTAATGGTTTGAATCAGTGAGGTAAAAATCTTCAAAATGTGACAATCCAGAGCTAGGGACAACTGGAAACTGGTTTCTCATCGTGTTAATAATCATTCTCCACGATCAAATTTTTTTCTGTGACGTTTTTCTTACCTCTACGTCGGAATATTCTCCTGTGAACATAATGGCACTTCCTGAGTAATAATATACTGTTTGACATTCAAAATTGGAAAGGCGTTTTTTGGATCTCACTTCGCAGCTTGAAGCATATGTGATGGGTATACCGGCTTGGACATTAAACTGCTCGATTTCATGCGACTATGCGCACGTCCCCGTTTTTCCAACTGTTCTCACTACCGGCTTTTCACTTTACCCGAAGTGTTATTACCGGTTGATGATTTCTCGGCACAGTTTGAACAAGAAGCTAAGTCGTTCACACAAAGCCATCTAGCACCCGAAGCCAAGTTTCGTTTTTTTGTTGTTGGCCGATACGAGTGGATTTTTACGCAAAACGTTTTATCTCACGGATGTCGGGAGTTCCAAAAGACGCAATAATATTTTATCTGGGGTTTTCCGGGTTCACTACATTCACCCTGTTAGAATTTATTCGTGGAGTTTTACGGTGGCTAATTGCCTTCCTGGTATCAAGTAATTTTTTTTACTCGAGTGCAGTTTTTATCGTCGAGATAATTAACATTCCATTGAAACAGTTAAGCTGGTTTCAGATCCTCAGAATATTCAGGCATCAGCTACAAATGACCTGCCTCACTTGCGGTAAAATGGCGCAACACCTTAAAATATATGAGGGCATTTGCATGCAAGCCCTGGTATGTGGGAATGAATTTCGTATATCTTCTTATGGTGTAATTGCATTCCACCATGGTTTCAATTATGTCCAGGATTATTGTTTCGAATATCATTGCCCATTTCGACCAGCTGGTTCGGTTAAAATGATGTGCTGGGTTTTGAAAGCAATATCAAATATGACAACAGACTTCGGTTACGGAGTTCGTGTTTGAAACCATTACAATTTTCGCAGGTCTGTGTTGCGCATGTCCTCCGATTGATTTTTCGGTTTAGAGTGCTTGTTAAGGTGGATAGTCTTTGTATGGTGCATAAGTATTTTCGGTTCACGACTTTGCGAAAAAAAGAAAACCTGATCATTGATCTTGCCCATGTAGTGCGTTTTCCAGCTCAGTGCCCTGTAAAATCCGCCCGCCGGATGGCGTGTAACTTTGAGGAGTAGGCAGTATTTCACGACCAGTTACAATCTTGTATTCAGACGGCTTCTCTATCCACGCGATGCTCTCAGTTGTAAGCACCATTCTTATTTACCCACTTTTCATCATTTTCTTCCGCTTTAAGTTCTACTGGGATAGCAGCAAAGAACATCTCATGCGGTGATTGGTTAGTGGTTAGCAAAAACTAGCACTGGAAAGCAGAAGGCTCTTCATACAAATACTTGCACCATAAAGTTCGGTATCATTACGTGACACTCATTTTTCTGTAATGTAACGATATGGTCAAGTATAGACACACTGTTCTGTTCTGTTTTTTATAGTATTGTCTCTCGATTTTTGACTACTACTACTAGCTGTAAACTGGGAGTATCTTTGTATTGTTTCTAAGCATTGCCAGGCACATCTTCCGCTATCAATTAACTCCCTAATTGTCATTTCACATTAGTACAGTAGTGAAAATATTTGGCGTTGCGAGTAACGCCATGGGTAGATTACGTTTGTTCGATGCAAATTCTCCTGATCAACTAATCATGCACAGTGGGATTGAACTTCCGTGCTTTAATCGTTGTTTGTCATTGTCACTCGACTCCATTCGGAATCAATTAGATTAGTAATAATGGTCATAACTCTAATTCTAAGTACACTCATACTTTTTCTATGCGTAATCCTAATTAATTATCAGAAGCCACCAACTGTGTGTTATTGATCGTGCTTCTTTTTTCATTTGCCAACAGTCGTCATGGGACTCGATGCGCGGGTGAAGTGGCTGCAGTAGCAAACAATAGTCTCTGTGGTCTTGGTATCGCCTACCGAGCTCGGATCGGAGGTGTTCGCATGCTGGACGGAGATGTGTCTGACGCAATGGAATCCCGTTCTCTTGGGCACCAGTTACAGCATATCGATGTTTATTCCGCTTCATGGGGTCCCGAAGATGATGGGAAAACGGTGGATGGACCGGGACGTCTGGCGCAGTTGGCATTTCGTAATGGAATTCAGATGGTGAGAGTTTTGTCTAATTATGATTGGAAATTTCCCCGTGCGCGGCCAGCATGCGTGGGGGTGTTTCATGCGTCAGATCTTGGAGGTCTTAATCTGTAATAATTTGTTTTGGACAGGTGTGGTGCAGTCAGAGATGAAGCTTAGACTCTCCTGCTCGTTCTTATGCACTCAGTTCAAACAGATCTCTTCGGTTCACTTCGCGACTGAATAACTGTTTTATCTTTGAGTGCTGATCACTTCAATCCTTTCACACCGAATACGGAATAGATATGCAATTCAATGAAGATTTAGCTGCTTTCATGCGCCATGTACAGTCCCACCCAACAAAAAGCATTTGCAGTCAAGCTGTGTGTCGCGCAGCAAGCTGGCTCGCAACGACAGTATAAGTGTAGTCATAGTGACTAGAAAAGAGCGATTACTTATGCCCATTGTAACGGACTCCTAGCAGTCGTTGAGATACGCGTAACACAATCCAAAAAGCGCCAAGCGTCCAATTGTGGTTTTCAATAAGGTTCTTTATAAAACAATCATGAATATGACACAAAAACTGAAAACTTCAACGGTAACCGCTCCGTGAATCAGAATCAGTTAGATGCAAGCAAATTCAGAATCGCTTGAGGTTCAAGCGGTCAAATCAACGAAATGTCTATGGGAAATGTGGGTCAAGGGTCACAGAACAAAATCAATGCACGCTCTAGTCAGCGGTCACTTGAGGTCAACGTCCTGTGTGTGGTTCAGCGAATGAGCAAGTGTGACGCAAAACGTTAATGGAAAACAAATTTGTGGTGAGGGTGGGGGGGGGGGTCAGATCGATCCTGAATTAGAGCCTCGAGCTTGGTTGTTCTGTCGATTACACCCATCAAATAAATTATTAGCTACTTCCCACAGCGGTCGATTTTTGGTTGGTTGTGTTTTTCACTCAATGATTGTGTTCTCGATTAGTCGGAGTAAACGGGCTTTATGTCCTGGGTTGCAAAGCCATCGTATTGGACTGAATCTGCTCATGGTTGGGACTCACCTGTCAGCAGTTTGCTTCCTTACTTTTATTGTTCCTTGATAACTATATTCTCGTGTTTTTAAACATCCTGTTATATATATATATATATATATATATATATATATATATAATGTATACAACCCCGCCATTTGTGGCTTATATTGATGTGGTTGGTCTGGGTCCACTGTTGACTCGAAGAAGTGGGCGCCACGTGGCGTATCAGCGATTAGAATGTCTGGATTTCGTACTGGTGAGGAACAAGCGATGGTATGAGCACAGGGCCGAAAACCACTCGCTGTTTTCCGAGCGCCAGGAATCTTGCCCAGAAGGGTTTCCTAAATGCGCCTCGTTCGATGACAATCAACCAATTCCAGCTTTCATATCTCCTGCCAAAATCACGATATCGTCCCGGTTTGCTTTCTGTGGAAGGTCGATTGCATCTGGACTGCAATCGGTTGGTGCATACGCCGAAGTGACAAATCAATTGAGTCTGTCAGGACGCGAACCCCTGAGTCCCACTGCTCATAAACGACTGTCGACTGTTGTCCTATGTGCATCAAGTTTTGCACGTCGAACGTGGCTTGTTTGAATGGGCATCGAAGACGATACAAGGCATCAGCCACTGTTAGCAGATTCGGTGCGACTAGGAAGCTAGTTGAAGGAAGACGAGAGAGAACGTAACCAGGATTTCCCCCAATGGCACAACAGGGGCCATCGTCGACCGAAGAACCTGTGGGATGTTAAAATGGAAAAGAAGGCGGAAAGCGAGTGGAGATGGGAGAACAAATTGTGTGCGACATGAGAGAGTCCTCGTTCTTTCGCGTGGAATGGCAGCCAATCAGAATAGTAGAATCTTTCATGGTTGCTTGTGTTAGATCGATACGAAACACGCAACAGCCACGCTGAGACTAAAAAATGGGGCGGAAAACCACCCGATGTTGTGGTAACATATGTGATAATCATCCGCACCCCATCTGTGAGCACAGCCTAAGTGTGTCAATAGTTTGTTTCCCTCAAAGTAAAACTGTATTCGTGTTTTGGTATTTGCCTGAAAACTTCTGAATGTATATGTCTGTGAATGTGTTGCACGAAATTATTTGAGTCTGATCTGATCGCTCGCGGCAAACCTTTCGCGTTCGTCCTCCATACTTAGATCGGTAGCCATGTTCATTCCCTAGGGATACCGTACGATATATTCTACAGCATTTTCCGTAGCTTAAGAGTCTTGACTGGATCTTACAAAAATGGCGGGCAATTAACTAGCACTGGAAAATAATGTCAGTCATCTGTCTTTTCGGACGCAACGACCCGAGTTTTGTACCTCTGTCTTGCTCTGCGACGTGAACTATTACCCACGTCACAGTTGATGAGTACCAAGTGATTCGTTCTATTTGATTTGGAAAGTGAAGTGTAGCTACATTTTCTTGAAGCGAGAAATCAACTTGGCTTTGCCGACACCCCCCATGTCGTCAAACACACGTCAGGCTAACTGCCCACATCTTTTGTTTATCACAGTATTTTTGACTGCAGTGGACACTGTATGGCATCGTGGATTTTTACATACTTGACTCATCAGACACATTTTATGGCTTTATTTTGATTTCCAAACGAAACCACTTCAAATTGTTATGATCACCATACGTTCCATACTATTTCATTTTGTAGAACGCCACAGCCTGCAGTGCTTGTATACTTATTGTTCAGCTGGTCAATCAAAACATCGTGAATTGTTTGGACTCCAAGGTTCAAAAAATTCTCGCATTCTCGACACACTTCTTCCTTGATAAATGCTTTCTCTCTGGCACTCGTTTGTTTGCCTAGCACACTGTTACTTCCTGACGCTCAGGGAGGTGCACTTCCTTAGAGTTGTTCACCAACAGGCAACATTTGTTTATCTCCCCCGTTGACTTTTACTCCACCGGAAAAGTGTTTCTTACTCTTCTCCATAGGGCTTAATACACGGTGGGAAGTTTTCTTGCAAAGTGAGATTATTTCACTCTAGGAGTGGAGCCACTACTGTAGTTATAAGTAACGACAATTGATCACCTTTCCCGCATTATTTCTTACGAATGTTGGCTTGTGACGTGGATGCAAATGGTTGACTTTGACTACTGTCTTTGTTCAGCCGCTGTACAGCATTCGCTCTGCGCTGCCTGAATGGGTATTTCTATTTCTTAGACACAACGACACGCAGCATAGAATTTACGGCAAGATAAGGCTAATAACAATGGTTTTTTTACCGAAGACTTTGGTCCTTGCCATAGAAGGTTCTAACATTTTGCACAGTCCATGTAAATTTGATACCATTATCTCCGTAAGTCAGGCGTTGCAGTGGAATGGCCGACAGTTAAAGTGTCTTTTTGCAGGAATCATCCTTCATACTTCTTTCGTTTCCGACTGATTCCAGTCGAGTGAAAGAGAGACACAATACGACCTTAATAAATCACTCCAGAGAGGTATTATTATTTTTTTATTCTTCCTTATACAACTTTGTCTTTTTGGGACTCACGTGTAAGGGAAGTTCAAGAACCTTTGGTACTTCCGTTCACTTCATTGTACGCTGTTCAATAGTACAGTGTTGTAATGTCACGATTTGAATCTTCGAACGTAAGTTTATGTCTAATCTGTGGCATCTTAAGATGCCAGAGCTGTGCGTTTGTTGTGTGTGTGTATTGAAACTAGTTCCATTCATTACATTTAGATCCAAGGTGGCTTGTTCATTTTGCTCAACCCTCTCTCCTTGTGTGTTTTGCTTTCTCCCATTTACCTTTTCATGTCCACTGAGTTCTAATTTGTTTGACAGTTTGAACCCATATTCCCACGGCAATCCTTTACACTCGTGTATAGCATTGTTCCGTTTCTGTGCATCTGTGTGTGTGTGTGTGTGAGAGAGAGAGAGAGATGAACTGGTGGTCAGGTTTCTTCAGTTCAGCAACACGTATCCATTACCTAAACTGTCTTCGTATTTCACCACAACCTCGTCACATCAACTCCCGTCACTCTTCAGTGCACACTGTACTTGGGTGCGTTTGTGACCGTTTGGTACGATTTATCCAAAGGGAAATTGCCTGGATCTCCAATAAGTGTTTCATATCAGTTGAAAGATAAAAACTAGTTTTCGTCTCTAGATTGCACTGTTCCCCTCAGTACCGACCACATCAGGGTAGGCGTTCTCGTCGTTCTTCTGTGCTTACACGGAACTGTGGTATGAAGTTCATACCCTATAATTGTAAGAATTCAGTGTACTATCAGAAAGAACCGGTGGTTCGAATGGAGAACCAAATAGGAATTCAACAATTTAGTTAGATCACCGGCGATAGCCAAGGATGATCGGTCATGACTGAGTGTTTTAGAACGTTTGCTTACCACCTCAAAGGTCCAAGGATCAAATCCCGCCACCACCGGTCACTTTGGTGATAGACAGCAATCCACTATCACCCGGCTCGTAACCACGCCTGAACTATTGGGAACTTGTGTGACTCTTCACTCCAAGTCTCACAGTCAGTTTGCCGGTCATCTCTACTAGTGCAGTGGGTCTTTGAGTATATAATCCTCCCAACGCACTCATGCGCAAACATGTAATGAAAAAGTCGAACGTGGAGTTGGACTACATCAGGGTTGTTGATTAGAGGCGATAGCGTTTGGACTTCGCACTCTGGGCTGACTAATTTCGGTCTCATGCCACGCGACTGCCAACGATCACTGTCTTTTGATAAACTTTGTTTAAACCTCTCGGAGTCGAAGTACGAAGCCTGTGGTTGACGATATTCTCAAGTATCTCGCGGAAATTTTTCAAAACAACGCCTCGGTTTGCACACACACACAACATGAAAGGCAGTCGGTTAGGTTTAGACGATAGTGAGCCTGCTGGACAATTCTTATGAATTGAGGTTCAGCCCGTTACTCGGTGTATTATTCAGCGGTTAAAAAATCCCATCTTCAAACAATGCACACAATTGCCCGGGTTTAAACCATCGAACTCGTAAAAATTGAAAATACCTTTATATAACCGAACTATGCCTTTCGACCATTCTAATCATCATCGTCGTTTTTTGTGAATTTGTAATTCCACTAGACAGATGCAAATGAAACGGTTTCCGCTGGTGTTACATCTGACGCCCAGTATTGGTTATCGCAGTGGATGGGACAATCTTGTCAGTCGTTGACGGCACAAATGAAGCAAAGGATTCTTTCCAGTTATTCGTTATCAAACCTCTAAGTAATACTATACTTAAATGGTGACCGGGGTAGCAAGTAAGACCAAGTCGTTGTGTGATCATGCGACCGGGTCATTTTTAGTAAGCTCTCAAGTAATTCCCCTTCCTGTTCCCCACACGCAAACCAAATCGAGACAGGCTAACAATCGAACATACAGGTAAACAAACAAGTATTCTAAGCCCTTCTGGATTCTCGGAGAAACAAGCAGGGATTTTTTAAAAGAGTTGCTGTTACAGTAAACTTTAAAATAAGGGAATCCATCACGACGAGCCCGCACATTGATGTGGTGTGATAGCTTGCAAGCCTCTGCGACCCAAAAAGTGACGCAAGATGGTTTTCTTAAGCCGAAGATGCAGTCATGCCTGATAGAACAGACAAAGTCCATTCTCTGTGAGCCAAGTTTTGGGCAACAATTGGTTTTACTCGCTATGCCCCCTAGAGGGGACACTCCAACGAATAAACACGGAGAGAAGCAGGTAAAGGGTTAAAAAACCTGTAGTAGATGGACCTGGGAGTAGAATACCTGGGGTTTCTCTCAGCGGTGGGATAGTTCATCGCACTTCATTGGGCAACTATCGTCCGCCAAAGCTGGGCAGCTCCCGACCCAAAGGCTGCTGCCCCATCCACATTCCGCTTGCTCTATTGGGTGCATGGGGCTACGGACTGAATCCGAAAGGCGAAAAGATAATAAAGCACGAGCGAAGACTAGACAGAATGCATGCAGCAAACACGTTTCACCTGACAGATTAGAAGTTCGTGTACGGGTTCTTCGGTTACGTTACTGTGCTGGGTTATTGCCCCCACGGCCCTGTGCGTCAGACTTTTGAGCCAGAAGTTCCTGTTAGGGTCCCTAAAGAGAAACCCCTTCTACGGTACGTGCACCTGTGAAGTACAATTCGCCCGAAAACCTCCGGTGAGCTTCTTGTGAAGGACCCTACTAATTTTTTCTTTTCTAGTTTAAGATCTGTGCAAAACGCCCCGGGTTATTCCGGATCCGTGGTTACACCAATGCTATAGCCACCCTACCACGCAGTTACTTCTGGACGATGACCGACGATCTGTTTTCCACGCTGAGCTTTCTACACGGTTCTCAATGCATCCGGATGTTCAGGACCCAAATTAACACTGGCAACAGCTCAAGGAAGCTTCTAATGCCCTACAAGACTGCAGTCCATTTAGACTACATAAACGATGGGTACCTTCGACATCAGTTACTCTGTTAGACGCTCGCAGATCCGTTTCTTCTGATGCCGCGTTCAGCGAAGTGCTCAACTCTCTGACACGCCAACTGACTAGGAGCATTCGAAATGTAAAGAAATGGAGAATGCCGCATCTATTGCCAATGGTTGCAACCTTTACCGTTTGATTCGAGGTACTGGACCACGAAATCTTGGTGGGATTGAGCTAATCAGTGAATCCGATGGCTCACTGAGTCACTCTCGGGGACTTCGTCTGGACCGTTGATCACAGTACCTCAAGAAACAGTTTAGTCAGCCCAATTCTGCGATGAACCTTTCGGATATACATGCAATGTCACTACTGCATCAGTAATGGAGGTTATCCAGGGGGTAGGTTACTTGACAAGGAAAAAAAGCTGCCAAACCTGATGGATTGTCTCTATCTTTTGTCAAGGCAGTTACATTTCACCAAGTGGTCATGTAACCGATAAGACGTCGTCACGTAAACAGAAGGTGCGTTTTGTTTTTGCTGTAGCGTCGACCTGACGTCCGATTGTCTGTCTGAGTGTACGGTTTGTCCGAACATTCGGGATCACCTCGATTCGGTCGAAATCCTGACATACGATCGAGTTAGGGCTTATACTACTAAATTTCAAGCCAGAAATGTACAACAGACACCATTTTCCAGCGATAGAAATCGTGTTTGGTGCTATCAATCAAAGCATCAGTGACAGCGTTGTTTGCATTTGTTCGACCGAACTGAGGTGATCCCGAATTCTCTGGACTGACTGTACACTGCGGTGGTTAAATCGGTTCTTTTGTACGGCTCAGAAACACGGCCGTTGAGAGAAGATGGTAGGCGAAAAATGCCGATTTTTGAGCATCGATATCTCCGTAACATCGATCGGATATATTGGGAGTACCGTATCAAAAATGCTAAGGTTAGACGTAGGGTCATCGCTGACGTATACAACTTCTCGGGGCGAACTCGGATGAAAAATTTGTTGACAACGAGAACTCCGTTTCGTGTGGTTTTGCACGAATATCGTCTCAGGTGGTTTCATTTGTTTGGTTCACGAGGAGCAACAACAGAGAGCTATTTTTTCACCGTGCCACCGTTCGCTGAACCTCGAACACAGCCACTGTCACATCTCGTAACTTGGATCGATACCCGTCGAACATCATGAGCTACCTTTGAATAACGGTTCCATTTCTTCTATCCCTTTCATGGACCATGGGATAGTTCATGCGAGTGCGATGGGACATGAGGCTGGTTGCTTCGTTACTTGTTCCGTGGGGGGTTGGTCATCTACTACTACTATTACTACTACTGCTACTACTACTACTACTACTACTACTTTTCAGCATTATGGGAATTCTCACAGTTGATCTGAACTATTTTCTGAAAATTTTGAAAAAGAACGTTGCTGTTGCAAAACACTCCAAATACACTTGCTGGTGGTTCTTTAATGAGTTCTACAAGTCCTGTCACTTATTTTGTCTAGTTCGCCCCATTTTTGGAAATAATTATTGCACATGTCACTGCATGCTCAAATGGTTATCAGCATGGACTTTCTTTAGGAGTGCTGGTCCACGGAAGCCTGGTGTAAGTGAGCTAATCAGGGAATCCAACGACTCACTGATTCACTCTGAGGGACGTCGTCTGGACCGTTGGGCGGAGCACTAAAAGAAGCAGTTCAGTTAGCTCACATCTGCAGTGAACCTCCCAAATATACCTGTAAGAGAAAAAATGCAGGTAGATATCATTCCTCTATCAGAAATGGATCTTATCCGGGAGATAGTTTATTCGAAAAGGTACGATGCTGCTGAGCTGAATGGGTTGTCTCCGTCCTTCTTCGAGGATGGTGGCGAAGCTTTGGTTTCTGAGTTAATAAAACTTCATCAGGTAATTTGGGATAGTGAGCAGATTCCGAGAGAACGGTGTGAATCATTGATTATACTGATTTACGAGAACAGTGACAAGTCCTCTTGTGAAAACTACTGAGGAAATAGCTGAGTAAGTATCGCATTCAAACTGCTCGCTGGGCTAATTATGCACCGGTTATTCGACGCTCGTGAAAGTTATACACGTGAGAATCAGGCCGGTTGCAGACCCGCTAAGGGTCGAGTCGACCTCTTCGTTAATTTTTAGAGCGCCGGTACACCTTATGTAGCTCGACAATCTCTGTATTTCTTGATCTGAAAGCGGCGTTGAATTCAGTCGACCACACAGTTTTCTGGCACTGCCTTTCATCGAAGGGTGTGCCAGAGAAATGTATTTCTCTTTTCCAATCCTTGTATGCGAACAGCTGAAGCTGAGTTTGTACTCACGGCAATTTTTTACTCGAGTTCATCACGGAAAGTGGTGTTCATCAAAGTTGCCCTCTTTTGCCTTTCCTTTTCAACTTTGTAATTGAAATGGTTCTTGAAAGTTGGAATATGCTTACGAGATTGTTCTTCTGAGTGAAGATTCACGCAATTTGTGAGCTATCTTAGACAGCCCGAATAACAGTGTAATGTTTGAAGTGCGTTTATCACCTTCAAAGTGCAAAATGCTGCTGCGAGACTGGGTTGGCTTTACACCAGACTTTATTTTGACAGGGGAGTCCTCGTTGAAGTAGATAAGTTTGGTTATCTGGGTAGTTACATCCCGCCAGATGATCGGCTATCGGATGAAGTGTCCTCGCGTATACGAAAGGCGCTATTGGCTGCTGCCGGTCTTAGTAGCCTGTGGCGTCCACGTGAAACCTGGTTGTTTGTCACTGTACACTGAGGCGGTTTGATCGGTTCTCTTGTACGGCTTAGAAACGCGGCTGTTGAGGGCCGATGGTAGGCGAAGAATGCCGATGTTTGAGCATCGATATCTCCGTAACATCGGTCGGATATATTGGGAGTACCGTATCAAAAATGCTGAGGTTAGACGTACGGTGTTGGGAACCAGTGATTAGTCAGTGGACCATTTACTGAGTTTAGACAGATTGAGATGGTAGGGGCATGTGTTACGCACGCCCATGGATAGACTTTCTCAGTGTATGTTGTTATGCGAGGCAGGTGGTTATTTTAAGGTAGGTCGAGGTTGTGAGTCCATGACATGGGAAAGGGTACGAAGACGTTGACTTATGGACGTGACTGAATAGGACATGTGAGACTTTTCTGTTGGGGTCCACCCAGCTCCGCCTACCAGATGGTTGGAGACATTAAGTGATATGGCTAGGTGTCGCGGCCAGTGGTATGATTGCATTCGGGATCTTTCTTTTTCTTCGTGATTTCCGTTTATTACTTTGTTTTCAGATCTTTCTCCCTTTACGCTTCTTTTCCTTTTCCCATCAACTGGACGGTACTGCAAGGTATCGACGATTACCGGAGGACCTAAGTGCGAGTTTGATGGTTGAATGAACTGAACTGAATTGAGTGAACACAATCCATAACCCTTGAATGAAACTCTGTGCTTTTGTCAGGCCTATTTCGATGTGGGCGTAGTGGTAAATAATTGAAATAACGTTTCCCGAAAGTGGTTTAGCGTTCTCCTTTCCTTGCCCCGTTTGCTGTTACATTGTGCTTTTCTAAGCAATAATTCCTGTTTTGCATCATGGCTTGATATTTAGATGGCTAAATGAATCATTGAGGAATTAGGAGCATTTTGATTGGCGCAGATTGTCTGTTCTTGAAAATTTCCTCAGTAATGCAGTAATAACTCAGATAATTTTTACAAATTTTGTTTCACCACGCATTCAAACACCGATGTTTTCGGTCCCCGCATTTTCATACACTACTCTGTTTTTCCCACTCATTCACCGTCGTACATACTTGCGTACGTGGTCATCTTTTTCAGGGTCGTGGTGGTCTCGGTTCCATTTTTGTCTGGGCCAGTGGAAATGGTGGTAAGAGTGGAGACAATTGTAATTGTGACGGGTACACGAATAGCATTTATACACTTGGTGTCAGTTCCGCATCGGAGCATGGCTCCGTTCCATGGTACGCGGAGATGTGCTCATCCACGCTAACAGTGACCTACAGCAGTGGTGGACACGGTGAAAGAGGCGTGGTAAGTCATTTTCTTTAGCTGTTTTTTACTACACCTCTGCCCTATTGATGCCCGGGGATTCTTTTGCGGTACTTTTAAGTTATGCAATTAGGAATTGGATATAGAAAGCACATAAATATTTGCTCGCCTATTGTTTACTTCAAATACACTCACACACTGTCTGTTATTGCTTGGCAGTTACGAGATGATTTAGAAATGCGGGTGTTAGGTGTTAGACAAATGGCAGGTCGCTCAGCTCATACTCTGACTGTTTCTACTTCGTAAGAAATGGGTTGGCCGAAAATGAATGAAACACGGTAGATTTTTTGACTGTGTAGAACGTGGTGGTGATGACTACACTTTCCAGATCAAGTTTGCTCTTCCGTTGTCGTAATCAGAGCAGATTTGGTCAAACTCTTTGATAGCATGAGTGCATTGGAAGAGGCCCACCCCTTAGTCTCACAAGCCAACTGCATTATTAGAGATAAACCACTACATGGCCCTGATGCTTAGAGTGGAGTGCCAGGCAACATCCCAGTAGGTCAGACGTAGTAACGAGCCAAGCGATTGATCTGTGTCCTCCGTATGACTTGTAAAGGATGAAATTACCGAACAGTGCCGATATACTGTTCTCTCACAGTGAATACAAAACTGTATGAGAATGCCTCTATGAATAGCGTACACTTGATTGTTTTTTAAACAGTCTGACTTGATAGGAACCTACAGTACGTCTGTCCCTACTCACTGCTCGCAACTACAACGCCACACGTGTACTTGTCATGTACGAACCACTCGTAGACCGTCGCGATTTGTCGAATTCATTAAGAAATCAAATAACTTTTTGATATTAAGCAACGTTCGTTGAATCTTTTCGCCGTTTTTAGTTGAATTACTTCATCTCAACTGTATGGTGTTTCGTAAAAATCTACTACTGCCTTGAAAAAAGTTACCCACGGTAACCGAAACGTTGGCCAGCTACAGCATCTATCAACAACGCTGTGTTATTAACAACATAACTGTTACAATATCACCGGAGGCTTCAAACCAACAGATGCCGTGTTCAACCAAACCTTCAAACTTGACTCATACAACGGGGAAGAGTTAGATATTTGCCATTTGGGGTAAATTGTCTCAGCAAGGTTTAAGGGTTTACACGTTGGTCTGAAAATCCACTCTGTCAAACCAGTATGCACACCACCACTCGTGCTAATTTGCTTCTTCCTGCATGGTACATGGATTTCTTAGTTCCGCCTGAAAATCCTATCTCATCTACGAGTACTGATGTCGGATAGCAGGTTTGTTCACGTGATCATCCATTTAGACTGGTTAGCAATTAGCTTAGTTTGAACTCAGTCCACGGGCACGTTCAGTGACGATTTATTTCGATTTCAATTTAGTTTTTTTCTGTGATTTAATTGAGGACATTTTACATAATTACTTCCTCGTTGATTCGGTTACATTATCTCTGTTTGTATTGTTGTTTAGTTTCTCCTGACATCATTAAACGTCTGTTTTACCCCCCCCCCCGCTATCTTGTCTGCGTGTTTGTGTTCTTGCGCACATGTGCACATCCGATTCCATAGTGAGGTGAAACAGAATAGACGGAAAATCTTCCAACGATCTATTGATTTTTTTTTCAATCCGTATCCCTTCTTCCCCGCACTCAGTTTCTACCCTGTTTGCAAATTTAACCTCGTGGCATCGTACGGAGTGGCGTTTAACTCGTAATTTATGTGCGAAATCCACATGATCTTTTTCAGTGCAACTCAACCCGCTAATGTCAAGCCCATTTGTTAGTCATTGTGTCCTCTTAAACACACACACACACACACACACACACACACACACACACACACACACACAGTGATCCAATGCATCTGTTTTGAGTCATGGTCGAACAAAATCGACAATAGCGTTACACGTGTCATCGACTTCGTAGGTTTGGTTTGCAAGGCTCGGGCACGCCTACGCGTTTACGAGGCAGCCCTGCGTTATCTGTCTATGCCAGCTGCAATCCTCTAACTGATACTCTAGGGTCGTCCGTATCTGTCACATACAATCGGTCTTTGTTTGCCTTAAAGTTCATCTGAAGCTGTTCCGGTCAAGTGGATACGATTGTGATTTTTGATTCCCGTTATCTCTGTCCTTCTGGTCAAATCAACTGTAAAAAATCAGTGTGATTTACTCAGTCTAGCAGTTCGTTTTCGGAGGTTGCCTCATTCATTAAAATTCGTGTGCCGTGTGTGTGCTTGACTCACCTTCACAAACGGGATGTCTGTGAAGTGTTTACATCAGTTTTTGGCCTTTTTAATCTGACCACACAGTGGGACTAATTATATGCGCATTTATTGAAACATTTTCACGACCGTTTGTTAGACTTTCCACACGGAAGATATGGGACACATTCACGGGCTGCTTTATGGTATCGGTGTTGATACCGAGCAAAAGGAAGGATTTCACTCGCGATACTGATAGAAGTAGACAAACTTAATTCTATGCAAGCATTCTTAATAGATCAGACAAAAAGCTAGTCATCGTTATCCTGAAAACTGGTAGGATAAACTGCAGTATTTTCCGAAGTTCAGGAACCAAACACCGCAGTTTAAGAGCCTTGCCCCACAATTTAGCCACGGCGCAACGCCCTTAAACTATGGCACAATACTCCTAAACTACGGGAAATAGTATAAACCACTGATTGTCACTGATGATGCATGTCATTCTGAAAACATAGCACGGGTCCTCTCTCTTGGGTGTGTTATCTTATTGTAAATCTGCACGCATGAATGCGTGGTTCTATTATCCCAGGAGATTTACAGTGCGATCTCCGTGTTGCACCTCTTGAAAGGTCAGTATATTTTCACTTTTTGGTGGTTATTATGCATAGGTGAGTAGTGATGCTTTTCATCCTTATGAAATTAAAAAATGCGGTTGAATGAGCAGGAACCTGATATGTTTCTGCGTAAATCTTATTGTTTCCAGTGTAGTAATACTGTGTGCATCTCGTGTGAAGTATGACCGCGCGTCTCTGATAGTCTTTTTTCCTCTGCCCGTCTATCTCTTTTTCACCTTGTATTCTGAATGTCCTGTGAAGAGAACTTTTGCATAGCTAAATACCAATTCGTCACACGTTGTTTATCCTTTTTCAAGGTTCGCGACTTGCACGCCTAAGCGTATTCGCACATGTGTTGTTGTACACAAATTACTTCCCATCTAATTTACATTACGATACCAACCCACGGTTTCGCTCGTCGTCATTTTTCTTCTCTCCGTTTCTTTGCTTCTGCTCACAAACAGATAACGACCGATTTGAATCACACATGCACCAACAATCACTCAGGTACTTCGGCTAGTGCTCCACTAGCTGCCGGAATTTGTGCAGTCACTTTGTCAGCGAATCCACGATTGACTTGGCGGGATTTACAATATCTGGTCGTATACACAGCTCGACCAGATGGTCTTTATGCAGATGACTGGCGCGTGAATGGTGTGGGTCGACGTGTATCGCATGCGTTCGGGTAAGTCACATCAGAGGAGGAAGTTGGTTTTAGGAATGCGAAAAGTTGTGTACGTATACTTAGTCAACCATGAAAGATGTCAGTGATACGATGATTGGCTACTGGCCTTTTGTTTTTATCCTTTTTCTTCTCACCATTCTCAACCTTGTTATTGAACCCGTTTGTGATTTCCATGAACTGTCGATCAAAGTGACAGTGAATTGCCCTCAGATCGACTAGCCGATATGGCCGGTTTTACCTCAAGAGCGTTCTACAGCGAACTGTTATACGACCCAGTTCATTATGACTGCTTTAAGTGCATATTGTATCGGAGAATAAATGAATTATTCACCGATCTCCAGAATAATGCTCACCTCAGACATTATTGATATACTGCATGTGGTTGTGTGGTCTTGGACACTTAAATGTCAGTTGCGGCGTCACCGACTGGCCGGTACATTTAGTAGTAATTCATTAATAGAATAAAAATATTCTCTGACTGCTCACACTGACTTATCATATAGGCTAATATCACTTTCTTTTTGATGCGATTTACAATGAACAAACTGAATTCTTAGTCATTTGCGCCACCAAACACTGACTGGCTAGTATTCAGTAGGGTAGAGTTCGGCCCGTTATTAGTAATTGGTTGAAATTGTTCAGATGTATTATTTTATTTGATCGCACATCGCATGTTGTGTTATGGTGTGATGGGGATTGACTAAAATCACATTCACTGAGCAATCTATCTAACCAATATTGTTGTCTTCCCTTTACTGTTTTGTGTTTAGCTGTTGGGACTGTTTTCTTCACTGTCGCATGTGATAAGCTTAACCACTCTTGTCCCACCGGGGTGGTGTCTTTTCTGCTCTTTACATATTTCTTGTTGGACGTGCACGGCTGATAATTCCCAATAAGCCAGTTGAGACAGCAGATGTGCGCAGTGCTTCAGTGGTTTATGATTGGGAGTTGAGCGCCGATACCGCATGATGGATCTCTTCCTACTTCGATAAGCGGTCGTAAATCAGTAGCACGACAGCCGTGCGAAACGTTCGCTAGTGTTTCGATCACCCTATTGACCCCAGAGACTCACTGCGAAGCATAACAAAATTTCCGGGAGATTTCTCAAAGTTCATTTGAATTATTTTTTGGTGCAAGATCTACTCTGAGCCAGACGAGGAAAAATGTGAAGCATCATGTGAACTCTTCATCTGGAAGGAACCGACACAGTTCACTTCTCGATCGTTACTATGACTTGTCGGACTCTAACATAGTGTTCCATTCGTCATAAAGCCCTTTCTTTTCTGTCAACGTTTTCCTTTCCAGTTATGGCTTAATGGATGCCGGTGCAATGGTAGATTTGGCTCTTAATTGGACAAATGTGCCACCCCAACGAGTGTGCGAGGCACAGGCGCCGATCACCGGTGGTCCGGTATCTGTCCGACCAATGTCTCGTGAGAATTTGGCTTTAACCACTGACGGATGTGCATCGGCCGCTGCCCGAGCAGGCGATCCTTCTCAGAGGGTGGTCTACTTGGAACATGTGCAGGCCAAAGTAAGCGTTTGATTCGCTGCTTCGGACATGCATCACCGCTTTGCATTCGGCATTGTCCACCCCGTTTCTTTACTTGTGATTCCGCACGTTTCATTGTGCATATACGCTATTTCTGTTTCACAGAGCTCCGACCAGTGGATGAACAAAACCTTTGCGATTCCCGTTGATTTCCTCAACTGACCTAGTTTCTTGTGGGTGTTTATGATTGAAGATAAAAACACTCGTTCCTGCTTTCTCTTGAAAAGCGAAATGATTAGATTAGAGTTTTCCTTTTCTATTATGCTTTGGAATTTAGGTGAATCCGATTGAACCTGCTGTTCAGTCGAGTTGAATTCAAACATTCATGAAGCATACACTGTGGGCAGCGGTTTTGGTTGCTATCTCTCAGCAGTAGCTCAATGTTAACCTGCTGCGGTCAGGCAGGGTGAAATTAGGATAACCTTCCTAGAATCTTCCAGTTGTATAATCCGTAGAATAATAAGTTTTTCGAGAAGTTCACACAGTTATTTCAACCGACTGACGCAAAAACGGAGTCAAACATTAGGTAATACACTATTTGATCGAAAAGATTTGTTTCTTTACACAGATTTCACTAGAGAAGCTAAACAGTTTGGCTTGCTAATTATCTCCAGGATCATTTCGCTCTATTTAAGAAAACAGTGTTGTTTATGATTGCGGAATAGCTTCATCGAAATGCTCTTTCCGTTTTTGTGTCCGACAGTGTCTGAATTCGAAATACTTCACTTGGTAATCATCTGAACTGTCATGACTATGAGCGACTCATCACCTATGGTCGATTGTTCTGGCTTCGTCCCGGTCATCATATTTGATACTACATTTGAATTTCGTCTTTCAGAACCGTGGATCGGAAGAGTTTGAAGTTTGTGCCAGTTGTTCCATTCTTCCTGATAGTTGTTTCACACTTGGGGTGATATATAAAAACGTCAGTCGAAACCTTGTCCGATGCGATTGAACACTCACACGATACTCCATGACCCAATTATTCACATAGGTTCAACTTGATATTTGAAGTGTAAAAGCGACTCAATTTTCATGTTTGAAGTTGGCCAGAAATCAACGAGACAGGACTCTTTTTTCAGTCTTTGAGCTCTGTCCGGTGTGTTCCATACCTCACAGAAAAGATGGTTACTATTTCCGACAAACGGCGGTAATATTGATTCATGTGGTAGAGACTTGGAAATTGTCGTCTGTTTTGTGCTAATTTCTTTCGTTCCATCTAGTGGGTGCACTTATACGCGAGATACACTGCATAAAGTGTGCGTTTTGACCAGAAGGCAGCACTCACTACTACTTGATGAGTCATCGCTTTCCATCGAATTTCGGCACAGGTTAGTGAAGATCCCACGTATATGTCCGCCGAATTTGGTTCTACACAATTCATCAGATAGAAGCAGATACAGCTCACTCATCACAACCGCACGTACCTACTTACTGATCACCAGAGAAGTTCTGCGTTCGAGGATTAGGCAGAGCAACGTCGATTCACCTTACACTCATTACAGATGAGTAAGTGACCATGCGAAGCAATTGTGGCCTTTAAAGTACATGTCCTATCACGGGCTCGGTTAGCGTAACTTAAGCTACATTTATATCATTGCCCAATGTCTTCTTCGATGACGAGGATGCGGAATTCGGTCAGGGACAGATTGGAAATTACCACTGTCCAAGGTCATCGGCGCTAGTTTGGCAACGCCAGTTTTTTTGTGTGTGTATATTGGGCACAAAACTTGACTGCATCGCTAAAGGTGCACCGGTAATCAAAAGCCGCTTTTGCACGTGGTGAACTTAGAATTTGCGTGGGCTAAAAAAATTGACGAAGACTCGTGATTTGGCTTATGAATCCGAAGTTGACTCGATGTAACATTAACTAACTTTGCAAACGTGGAAGTTATGATATTAATAACCTCTGTGTTTTCTGGTTTTCAGTGCTTCTATACCCGGGTGGTTTAGGTGGTTGAGAGATCTTATTTGATGGCGCGTTGTTTCATTAAACAAGACCTTTTCTGGAGCGAAATAAAATCGCTTGCCGATTTTATCGATTCTCCAGTGCTTTTAGAAACCGTAGACAGCAAAAATGACATCATTCGCATGTTGGTCTTGGGTGTTTTCCCATTCGTCATACCGTACAACGGGTAGCCTTCATTTTAATTACATTTGAATCGTACTGATCCGGTAGATGTCGTATCTGGACACCAGATTTTTCAGAAAAATTCTTGTACATGGGTACGCTGGAAGGGGTGTATACCCCATAACCGCGTGATATTAGGGATAATCGAGAAATAGACTCCGATATATGGAGTAATGGGAACCATATAAGGTCCCAATGGATCAAATGTAGTAACGAACTGGATAACAGTGGATTTCTGTCTACCTCTAGAGTGATCGGTGGTGTCGGGATTCGAAACTCTAACCTCCAAGGTGGTGAACAAACGCTCTAAATCACTCGACCATCATGTGGTGAATACCTGGGTTTTCAAATTCGTGCAGTAGTTCTACACTTTGATTTGATGTTGACTGTACCTACTTAATATTATTTGTTCTTGTCGGATACGCTGCACTCCGTTCTTGTATTGTCCCGACAGATCCGTATAGTATCCATCTGCCCCCGTATGAGGCCTACTGAATCGCTCACCGTTTAACGTTTCTGACTAGAACGAACTAACTGCATGATCCCAGTTTGTGATGCTTGTTCTGTGTTCTACTGGATCCCCTATGCGACGTCCCGTGTAGCCATGTATTGGACTTCTTTAGAGTTGTTAACAGTCGTGTGTTACGGACATATTGTTGGAAAAATTTATTTGACAAATCACAAGAGGAAGATAACTCTGGTAAGTGCCTACTCTTCTGAGATTCGGATTCCCACATTTATTACGAGGTAATCGGGGACACCTCTGATCTTTTGTTCAATTCAGATCGGTTGTGGTTTTTTTTCAAATCATATAGATTGATATGATTTTATTGCCCGCTTTTCGTTTCTGCATCTTAGAAATTAACGAATCATATATCTTACTCAGTGAGTTTGCAATCTGACTCATAATCTGACCGATTCCTTCTCCTTACGAGTACATTATTATTCAGCGATCACAGCTTTTATATCGTTGTTCGTCTCGTTCATCCTCGATTCCATTTAATTCTATTCACTTTATCAAGGTTACAGTGAGCAGCGCCCAACGTGGCGAGATCGAACTATGGTTGACATCTCCATCAGGCACGGTTTCGAAGCTCCTTAGTAAACGGCCAAAAGATATTGAAGTGGCTGGATTTCATGCGTGGCCGTTCATGTCTGTGCATTACTGGGGCGAGCTAGCCAATGGGACCTGGAAATTGACTGTCCACTCAGGCAAAGCGGCTGGTAAGTGTGAGTCAGCAACCAGGTTCCTATTTTTCCAAAATAGCTGGTCAATAATTTGGCCATTTGCGAGATGCTACCTTGCGAAATATTGGGAACATACCGGGTACACAGTAGTGAGTACAGAAGACAGACGGCTTGCCTGTTTTACATCCTTTAACACACTGATAATAAAGTAAACTATAGTTCCGCCGATGCTGTAGCCCGACACCTGGGAACTGGTGGTATCAGTACAGAAAAGTTCTTTTCAAATAACCATGTATGACTCTGGCAACTTTTGCAAGCACACATTATCACTAATCAGAAACCAAAATAATTAACCCAATGAGTATATAAATGGTGAAGTAGGGGATTTACTACAGGTATGCCATCGATGGCGACACCTGATTGTGTCGCCCAGGCGTAGTGTGCGTGTATTTTTGTGAGCCCCAGCCTGAAAGCTTGGCACGTTTTACACAGCCAGACTGCTTTTAACGGTTTTCACATCTTTTGCTATCTCTGTCAGTCCTCTTCCGGTACTTTTTTCGGAAGAAGTAAAGCAAGGACTTCCAATTAGGGACATTCACAACATGCCCCAACCAGCGTAACCCACTAAGAATAAATGCCTACCTCTTAGTCCTGTTGAGCTGTCGTGCCTATCGGATTCTACAGATACTTTGCAAATCTATTCCCACAAACCGATAGTCCTTTTGTGTCCTCGGCCCTCGATGACCAGTTCGCAGAGCCGTATAGATGGACCAATCTAATTGGCGAGGCGTGACAGCCAGATGTCACACTGGCTTCTCAGGTGGCATCTTGTGTATGTGACAAAACTTCTTTCAATATCCCACCCTCTGCTACCGTGCGTACACCCAGATTGCAAACTGTGTTCAGTGGAACTTTCTATGCTAGAAAAGAACCAAACTGGGATCAGCGCAGTCTTGTACTAGCATTAGGACAGCTAGTGGTTGAGTCGTTTAGAGCGTTCACTTTCCACCACGGACGCCAGAAGTTCGAATTCCACCACCACCGGTCAATTTGGTGGTAGACAGTAATGCACCATTGCCCAGCTCGTAACCGCACCTAATCTGTTGGGACCTTATATCACTCCAATTTTTAGGGTCTGGTTACCGACTATCCCCTACTGACAAGTGCACCTTTGAAGTGGTCGGGTATACACTCCTTCCACTAAGCTCTTGTGCATACATGTAATGCTTAAAAATATGCCGTTTGAGGATATGAAACGTTACTTGGAACTTGTGAGGGAATGCGCCCAGCTCGTTGCTAATAGACGGCCGGGTTTAACGAAGCAGACGGCACGTGTTCGGCTGACCAGAATCGCCGACAAGATCAGAGCCAAAATTAGTCGAATGTAGCAACGATTCTTATATACATAGCAGCGGTCTAGTCCACTTGAAGACAGTCATTATCCAGACGGAGGCTGCAGTCGTGTGATTTGTGTGTTTTCGGTTACCTTACTGCGTTTGGTTCCTCTGACGTAGTCGCGTTCGTTATCAGTCCACAACAGTCCATAATTGCGTTTTGAGCAGTCACTTACTTGCTTATTCAGTAAGTGGTATGTACTCTCCACCACATTATAGTCCAAGCCATTTTCCATGTGAATGAAATGAATACGGTGCCATTCTTTTACGATGACTGGACGATTGCAGGAATGGTCTCGATCATAAAATGAATGAGTGACAAAGGTCATCGCTAACGTATACAACTTCTCGGGGCGAACTCGGGTGAAAAATTTGTTGACAACGAGAACTCCGTTTCGTGTGGTTTTGCACGAATATCGTCTCAGGTGGTTTCATTTGTTTGGTTCACGAGGAGCAACAACAGAGAGCTATTTTTTCACCGTGCCACCGTTCGCTGAACCTCGAACACAGCCACTGTCACATCTCGTAACTTGGATCGATACCCGTCGAACATCATGAGCTACCTTTGAATAACGGTTCCATTTCTTCTATCCCTTTCATGGACCATGGGATAGTTCATGCGAGTGCGATGGGACATGAGGCTGGTTGCTTCGTTACTTGTTCCGTGGGGGGTTGGTCATCTACTACTACTACTACTACTACTACTATTACTACTACTACTACTACTACTACTACTACTACTTTTCAGCATTATGGGAATTCTCGCAGTTGATCTGAACTATTTTCTGAAAATTTTGAAAAAGAACGTTGCTGTTGCAAAACACTCCAAATACACTTGCTGGTGGTTCTTTAATGAGTTCTGCAAGTCCTGTCACTTATTTTGTCTAGTTCGCCCCATTTTTGGAAATAATTATTGCACATGTCACTGCATGCTCAAATGGTTATCAGCATGGACTTTCTTTAGGAGTGCTGGTCCACGGAAGCCTGGTGTAAGTGAGCTAATCAGGGAATCCAACGACTCACTGATTCACTCTGAGGGACGTCGTCTGGACCGTTGGGCGGAGCACTAAAAGAAGCAGTTCAGTTAGCTCACATCTGCAGTGAACCTCCCAAATATACCTGTAAGAGAAAAAATGCAGGTAGATATCATTCCTCTATCAGAAATGGATCTTATCCGGGAGATAGTTTATTCGAAAAGGTACGGTGCTGCTGAGCTGAATGGGTTGTCTCCGTCCTTCTTCGAGGATGGTGGCGAAGCTTTGGTTTCTGAGTTAATAAAACTTCATCAGGTAATTTGGGATAGTGAGCAGATTCCGAGAGAACGGTGTGAATCATTGATTATACTGATTTACGAGAACAGTGACAAGTCCTCTTGTGAAAACTACTGAGGAAATAGCTGAGTAAGTATCGCATTCAAACTGCTCGCTGGGCTAATTATGCACCGGTTGTTCGACGCTCGTGAAAGTTATACACGTGAGAATCAGGCCGGTTGCAGACCCGCTAAGGGTCGAGTCGACCTCTTCGTTAGTTTTTAGAGCGCCGGTACACCTTATGTAGCTCGACAATCTCTGTATTTCTTGATCTGAAAGCGGCGTTGAATTCAGTCGACCACACAGTTTTCTGGCACTGCCTTTCATTGAAGGGTGTGCCAGAGAAATGTATTTCTCTTTTCCAATCCTTGTATGCGAACAGCTGAAGCTGAGTTTGTACTCACGGCAATTTTTTACTCGAGTTCATCACGGAAAGTGGTGTTCATCAAAGTTGCCCTCTTTTGCCTTTCCTTTTCAACTTGGTAATTGAAATGGTTCTTGAAAGTTGGAATATGCTTACGAGATTGTTCTTCTGAGTGAAGATTCACGCAACTTGTGAGCTATCTTAGACAGCCCGAATAACAGTGTAATGTTTGAAGTGCGTTTATCACCTTCAAAGTGCAAAATGCTGCTGCGAGACTGGGTTGGCTTTACACCAGACTTTATTTTGACAGGGGAGTCCTCGTTGAAGTAGATAAGTTTGGTTATCTGGGTAGTTACATCCCGCCAGATGATCAGCTATCGGATGAAGTGTCCTCGCGTATACGAAAGGCGCTATTGGCTGCTGCCGGTCTTAGTAGCCTGTGGCGTCCACGTGAAACCTGGTTGTTTGTCACTGTACACTGAGGCGGTTTGATCGGTTCTCTTGTACGGCTTAGAAACACGGCTGTTGAGGGCCGATGGTAGGCGAAGAATGCCGATGTTTGAGCATCGATATCTCCGTAACATCGATCGGATATATTGGGAGTACCGTATCAAAAATGCTGAGGTTAGACGTACGGTGTTGGGAACCAGTGATTAGTCAGTGGACCATTTACTGAGTTTAGACAGATTGAGATGGTAGGGGCATGTGTTACGCACGCCCATGGATAGACTTTCTCAGTGTATGTTGTTATGCGAGGCAGGTGGTTATTTTAAGGTAGGTCGAGGTTGTGAGTCCATGACATGGGAAAGGGTACGAAGACGTTGACTTATGGACGTGACTGAATAGGACATGTGAGACTTTTCTGTTGGGGTCCACCCAGCTCCGCCTACCAGATGGTTGGAGACATTAAGTGATATGGCTAGGTGTCGCGGCCAGTGGTATGATTGCATTCGGGATCTTTCTTTTTCTTCGTGATTTCCGTTTATTACTTTGTTTTCAGATCTTTCTCCCTTTACGCTTCTTTTCCTTTTCCCATCAACTGGACGGTACTGCAAGGTATCGACGATTACCGGAGGACCTAAGTGCGAGTTTGATGGTTGAATGAACTGAACTGAATTGAGTGAACACAATCCATAACCCTTGAATGAAACTCTGTGCTTTTGTCAGGCCTATTTCGATGTAGGCGTAGTGGTAAATAATTGAAATAACGTTTCCCGAAAGTGGTTTAGCGTTCTCCTTTCCTTGCCCCGTTTGCTGTTACATTGTGCTTTTCAAAGCAATAATTCCTGTTTTGCATCATGGCTTGATATTTAGATGGCTAAATGAATCATTGAGGAATTAGGAGCATTTTGATTGGCGCAGATTGTCTGTTCTTGAAAATTTCCTCAGTAATGCAGTAATAACTCAGATAATTTTTACAAATTTTGTTTCAACACGCATTCAAACACCGATGTTTTCGGTCCCCGCATTTTCATACACTACTCTGTTTTTCCCACTCATTCGCCGTCGTACATACTTGCGTACGTGGTCATCATCGCATTATCTTCCCAACTAGCCGGTTCGGGTAGCCGTTTTGGATGAAGGTTGTTCGCACCGTTTGCAGTTTTTCTTCAACAGTGCCCTCCGAACATATTCTTCTTGCCCTGTTTGTGATGCATCGAATTAAGTTCTTTTCAATCTTTAGAAACACAGTGCTATGGAAGTGAATGTATTGCCGATTCCACTTTGCCTTTCTGTGTACCGACCGGTTGATTGAGCCGTCTTCACAGCGACCCATCCGAACGTCAAGGAAGGCGATTGTATTGTTTGACTCTGTTTCTACTGTGAAATGTAAGTTTGTATGAGCTGAGTTAATGCTGTCTAACAGTTGGCTCATGTGGTCTGATGAACTGATAACACAGAAAATGTCATCTACGTAGCGTTTGTATGCAATACAGTTTTGGATTGTAGATTCAAGTGGGCCACTTTCTAACTTTGCCGTAAAGACATCGGTGAGTGGTGGTCCGAGTGGAGAGCCCATTGCTACCTCATCCTTTTGGCGATAGATCTGATTGTTAAATTTGAACTGAAATCCGAATCTTCCTGAACAGGCCAGTTGGAAGCACAATGAAATGAATCAATGATATTTTCCGTCATTGAGTGATGTTCTGCTTCAGTTACTTGTGGGTAACAGGTGCTCTCTTCCAAACATGTTTTTCCGCTTTTTTATCATTCGGTTGCACTTGATTGTAAGAGGTACTCCGCATAGCCTCGAAGACCTACTGCACTATTAAGGTTTGCCGACGAACTGATCATATGTATTGTAGCCTGCAGGCTGTTAAAAGCCGTATTGGTGTCCGACTAATGTAAGTGTGGGATCCTGCTGATGCACTTACCGAGGCTTTGTGCTCGTGGAGTTTTCTGCGTTTTTGTATTTTGCAGATCGAACACGAACAATCCCCCACGGATGCACGCTGATCCTTGCATACTGCAGTCTAGCCACACAGTTCCAATAAGCCAAGCGCGGTGGCGGTCCGGGTGATCAGATAGCAACGTCTACCACGAAAGTGACTCGCGTCGGTGGCGGGATTCGAACTCCCGGCCGTCGAGTTTGAAAGTGAACGCTCTAATCCACTGGGCCACCACCAGTAACCTCATCCAGATCCCAAAATGGTGTCTTTCGTTTTGGTGTATCAGTTATATGTGAGGAAATTCAATGAACCAGCCCGTCCTTGTCACAGAAACCACCTCCGATAATATAATCACGTCGCGCAATCACATACACTCTCAAATGTCTTGGTGATATTCCGATAAATGGGGTTGGACTATGAATTTTACGAAGAATAATGTGCGCATCCTTGTTGAGTAACGAGAACCGAGTTGTTCAGATAAAATTTTACCGCCCATCTGACATAAAAATAAAGTTATTCCTATGGCAAACAATTCAGGCCAGTTTCGTGACTTATTGGTGAATGGTTCTTCATTAAAAATGTAGTTGACTAAGATGGTATGATCAACTTGTTATTCGTTGAATTTAACTGTATCGGTCCCATCTGGGACTGGACATTCGGGGATAGGGTTAATTGTTCATTTGCAACTGTCAACTGCTTCTGTGTGGTGATCAGGATTTGTTTTACGTTGTTGTTCCTAATATCACCAATTAACATGGAATCTAAAATTACTTTCTGCCTGTTGAGTTTTATCTCACATCAGTTGGTATTGTGCTTCTTAACACGTTTTGCAGTATCTATCCACGATTGGATTCTCATTCTATATGGTACCAACACTCCCCCACCAATGCATGACGCTTCGCATCGTCGTGGAGTGCGTCAGTTGCCCAAAGCGGAAATCAGGCATGCAGACATCTCGAACGCTGATCCCATTGAACCGGCAAATCGATTCTCCTCCAGTTTTTCATCTGCATCGAAAGAGGTCGATGGAGCTCGACATTCAACTCCAAAAGTGAATCCGTCACACAAACTTAACGTGACCTCTGCTTCAGAAGGTCAAGTACCGCCATCACCCCCACCTCGGTCTTCAGCCGCGGTGGGCAAAAGCCAATCATCGTATCCGGGATATCCGTTTTACTACTACCCAAATGGACTCGGTGCTTACGGATTCTGGCCCATGTGGAATCAAGATGCTCAAAACCCGGCCCCGTACCTGCCACCATCCGCAAGCTCATCTACTCTGTCGCAAGCAGCCGGTAATCATGTTCCGATACACTCAGCAGCAGCCCCAGCTGCAGGGCCACCCCCACCCCCGCCACCTATAGCCTCCCGGCTGTATGCTCATCTGTTCCCCCCAAACGTTCATGGTTTGGATGAACATCATTCGCCTGATCCAGATACATCAGTCCGCCATGGCTCGATTGATGATCCACGCCCCCCCAATCCATTTATGGATGATCCTAATCCCCTGTTCGATCTGGATCTACCGCCAATTCTCGGCTCAGTCAGTGACAATGGAGACACTAATCCGAACGTCATGGACGGTTCTTCCTCATCATTAGTCACATCCCGGTTGGATGGGATGAGTAGTAGAACCGGGTCTTTACGTCCATCTGTGTCTCTCCCTTTATCTTCTGCTGCTCCCATGAGGTCGTACTCCCTCTTGCGGCGGTGGACAGTCTTGTTTGTTTCTTGGTTGTCCGTTTCTCCATTCTAATAAAACCATGAATCATCATATTTCATGGTCACAGTTTTGTCCCCAATCCTCCCATCCAATTTGGTTTGTAACACGATCAAACTTCACAACGAAAAGTTTGTCAGTAAGAACAGTTCGCTTGTAGTCAACATGCGCACAATCCGGCCCCCTCCATTTCGGACTTGTTTTCCTTTTCAAACCCCCTCCGCACAAAAACTTACCAAAGTTTAATATATCCCACACAGAAAACCAAACTTGATACCTATTGTATTCAACATCCTAAATTCTCCATGCATTTTTTAAGGGAATAGAACCTCATCTTTTTGTGAATTATCTATTGAACCCCTCTGGTTTCTCAAACACACGGAATCGACTCACTTATGCAGATATACACAGGATGACCGATTTTATTATTTTACGGCACATACAAAGCACACAGTGCCGTATGATTTGTCTTTCTAAGTGTCCGTCTCGTTATTCTCAACAAACAAACGCGCTGTCGTTTCACTTTGTTGTGTTTACAGACGGGGTCAGGACATCGGTTGTGTTTCATCCGTTTGTATTCGTAGCTCCTAGTCGATTCTCACATATTCGACTGAATAATACACTCATATATGTTTTTCAAGTAATTTTCAACAATCAAATAATCATTGTCCACATCACGATCACCCCACGCTTCCTGATTTGCGTGGTGCCGTTGTTGTTGATGATGCATTCCGTTGTGTACAGCAGTATCAACCCCTCCTCCCCACCATCACTCTTGCCTTCCACGGTATTCTGCATCTTCGCACATCATCGTTTCAATTTCGCACAGTTTCCTTCTAATTCTAACTTATTCCTAACACTCATCAAAACAGTACCCGATCATAATTGGGCAGGGAGACTGAAATTTTTCTGTTGACCTGTCAGTTTCTTTCTGCGTACCATTCGATATGCTCCTTTCCGGCTTTTTGACTTACTACTGCCATGTTTGCCGAGCTGTTGACACTATCGTGGCTGGTCCTTATCACCCCGATGTTTGATGCTAGTCGCTTAGATCTTCATACAAGTGAACGAGAGGATTCTGTCTACCATGAAATGCCATCTTTATTCACTAGCAACAGAATTCATTCTAGCCTTGTACACAGTTGTGCGTGTCACAATCAGCCTGCCTTATTTTTGTTCGCCGTGATCGTGGAATATCAAATCATCATTATAACCAGTACTTGACGAGGTTCTCTTCATGTCCTATTTGGTCACCTCCTTTCGTAGTTGTTCGTATCGAAGAAGCTCTGGCCGGGCTTACAGTTGCGTTTACTTTCCCTGTATTGTTCATTGAATGGAACCGCTACCTATTTAGTGCGGCCATTCACTTCTCTTTGAAGTTTCTTCATCACACACGCACACTTCTCACTTTCACTATTCTATTTCTCACGGGTTGTTTTACCTGATTATTGCAATTTCGAACATGAACATCGTTATCATTATCATGGTCATTGTCTGTATTCATAGTATGACTATGTATTCTTTAGCATGTATTCTTACTTCATCTTTTCACTATCATCTCATGTTTGTATATGCAGTGCGCATTTCATCGAATGCGGTCGTTTGTCCAATCGTTCTTGTGTTTCCCATGAACAGAAGAATACCTGTTCATGTATATTGTTTCGACACTACCTCACTTATTCCGGATTCTCGAGGGAAGCATTCGCACCCCTTTTTCCTTCTCACCCGTCTCTTTACCTCTCTGTCAGTGTGCCCATTGGTCCCTACTTTTCATCTCATTCTCTTTCTCGTCTTTATACGATCGGATTTTTTCCATTGTGTCACACTTGAACCGATCATTTTCGTTGTTGTTATGCCTATTGGTGGGGATGTTTGTTTCTTTCCTCTTTGGATGCGTTCTGACTTGTTCGCATAATAGTACGTCTACTTTCATCGTTGTTCAAAGGACAAGCATGAAAAATAGAAGAGAATTTACAGTTTATGACGCAGCTTATTGTATAGATCAAAAACCTGCTGCTGATATTCTTGCTTTCTGGTGGGTCTTGAGGATCGGTTTAGTTTCTTTTCTTTTTCTGTAAATATTTGCATGGCGAACTGTCCGATTTGAACCCGAAATCCTCAACGGACCGGAATATCATGCTTCATTTCGGTGTTCTTAAGGAACATTTGGCGAACTCTTTCCTTTCATTCCACATTGCGGTGCATTGTTCGTGACATTCTAGAATGGGCCAAGAGTAAATTAAGTGTGATTGAATTTGATATGTTTCCCCATAGCCTAGTTTGGAAAAAGAAGTCTTCGTATTTTCCCGCTATTTTGTACCGGTGGTAGGTATAACACCCTTCAGATTTGGCTCCGAGATTGAACGTCGGTGGTGGCTCAACCACAGACAATAGTCGTAGCATAACTAGCATTGACAAGATGCCGATCAGCAAGGATTACAGACATTGTCCATCGTTTTCATACGACGCTGAATCCTGGCTTCCGCATTCCTGTGTGGAGAAAGTGCATTGCCACATTGGACCTTTGAACTGTCAACTGTTGAAGCAATTAACGAATGAATGTTTATGTCCACTTTTGCAGTACATCACATAGCGCATTACGCCATGGCAAGGTGGTAATTCCGGAAAAACTTCTCATCTGGCTGATTGTAGAAATATTTTCTGACTCCTATGAATTCAACGTCGTTCATGGTATCACGAATAACAGTCTCCGATAAAGTTGACCATGATTAAATAATGCCCATATCACTGGGGAGAATGCGGTTTGCGACCTCGAAGTTATTGGAATAAATTTCTTAAGGAATTTCTTATCATTGGTCGGGTCTTTGTGAGCGCTGTTAGTTTCAGCAGGGGTCGTACGAAACGAACCGATAGCCAAAACGACACGCGATGCCACTTTAATTGGTTTACGATTGAAACACTTGACCACCTTTGTCGAGCGCCTATTTGGTGCTTAAGGTCGGCCCAAAGCTGAAGCAGCTTACTTTTCTTCGATCTCCTCTCCGACAATGTATAGGAGTTGACCGGGAAGTCCTCTTTGCAAGTACTGTAAAACCCCACCCACAGAAAGACTAGAATTTCCCAAAGTGCGGACCCATCTTGAGATAACAGTGAATAGCACAGGTGCTTTTTACTAATTAATCTCTCATGGTGTAAACTAAGAATACAACACGAAATTTTTTTGGTGTTTGAAATAGTACAGAAGAAGAGTTTGTTGTTTGTTAACTTTGGGACAATTGCTACACCAACTGCGCTTTGGTTGAGTATTGCTGGTCAGCAAATTTACGTAAGCGTGCATTGGGTTCTAGCGTATATCTTCAGCAAACCGGATTGTCTCTTTAAATGTCCGGGGGACTCTCTTAACTTCTTCCAGTTGGTTGTTGCATTCATCACCGTTGTTCTCCTGCGTTTACACCACGGTCAGTTCTTCACGGCAATCAACGTTGTCGTCTTAAGGCATCATTATGTAACAGAAAGAAACCCCGTGTTGCCCAAAGCGACATAGCCATCAGAGGTCTTATTGGGCCAAAGCGAACTTTTGATATCACTTCCTACTTTAGACATACTTTCAGTTTTTCTGAGGTTTACTCTGAGAAGACCATATCGGTGAAAACCCGATTGGATTAGACTTTGGAGAACACAAGTTCAGCCACTTTGATGCAAGCAATCGGATCCAATGCATTTACCTACCACTTCAATTTTACTCTTTTCAATTCCGTTTTTATTTATCGCACAACGATTAGGGAAGGCGAACGCGCCCAATTAGAAGCAGCCAAACGAGAAAGTGATTGACGGTAACAGGAGTCGAACCCAGGACCACGCTGTCCAGAGTCCGTGGTGATAACCACCTGGCAACCGCAGGACAACAGAGTAGAAATAACTTCCCGTTTTACTGACTGCTGACTGAGTCATAATTTTGTCCTTGGTGACTTCTTTTACCAAACAGCAGAAGTTTACTGGTGGTGTTTGAAGGAAGAAAGGCCAGATTGATATTAGCAAGAATGATGTCTACATGGACACGGAAGTTACTCAACAGAAGGAGAATTCTGTTGTAGTCATCTTGTTATTCAGCTTTTAGAGCCAGGTGCTGAACTGTTCTGTCGTAAGCCATGATTTTCTCTGTGACGTATAGTGAACGCCCGGATGGTGTTGAATAACCTTCAAAGAACACTGGTTCTGAGATTTCCAAAGGAATAACGGTAGTACTGTACTATCAGTGGCACTACAGCGAAGCAACACTTATACGCGTTTCTTCAAGAACTTTCCTCGTTTAAAGGTACCACCTATCAAAAAAAGACTCCGTCTTATAATTGTTCAGATAAACGAAAACTCTCCCAGAATATGAGCAATGCGAGTTCACTGGGTTCATTGACGAGGCCTTCAAATTCGGCCGTGCTGTCCTTTGCATTTCCGGATATTTTCGCCACTTAACCGTTTTATCTGGTTCCGTTTTGGTTTTTTACTCACCAATTATTGTCACGGAAATGTTGCGCCTTCACAGTCATACCTGATTCAGTGTCCTATTCAAGTGGATTTAGAAAACATTCGGAAATAATAAGTGGTGGCAAACCTCATTTGGAAGATCTGTTAAGAATGAAGTGAGAGGAAGTTTTGGGAATTTGAACGATCACTCTCAGACTGATGTTTGCTTTACGTAAACAAACCGTGTAAAAAAATGTATTTACCCATCCTAATAAGTTTGAACGTATGTTCTTTGCTGGGAAATACGCTAGAATGGCCCCATTTTGTACGGAGACGTGAAAACAAATTATCGAGGACCATTTTTATACAACAAAGCTGGTTTCATGTTGTTATTGATGACGAAGATGGCAAATTTGGTGGTTTCAAACTTCCATGCTGTTCGTCCAGTCCCTCATAGAAAACGTGATAGTGTTATCATAACATACGTAAACGAAAGCTGGTGTAATTTTTCCCACAAATTGACCACATTTTCCACTGCTCACGTAAGTGCTTCCACCGTTAAGCGTAAACCTAAACGTCTCAGTTACTATCATCCGATTATATTGGCCAACCTCTAAATTTCCCCAAGATATCCGTAATGATGAACTGGATGAATTCCCTAACACTTTCTCTTCCACCTCGTTAAATCATCTTGACTCCTCCTCATGTGTGATATGCAGTGATTTCAACAGATTTGATGTGGGTTTCCTCGTCAACTTGGGCCTGAACAATACTGTTACTTTCGCCGCTAGACTGAATGCTCACCTGGACCCATGTCTTGTGAATACCGCCACTTTGTTTGACATTACTTGCTACCCCCCGACAGGGAGCTCTGATCATTCAGTATTGGAAGTTCCTCCCATGAATTGTTGTGAAGTTAACCTCAAGCATCTAACCCAGAGGTGGGACCGAAAGATCGTAAGGCGACAGTGTCATCTGGACAACCTTTCCAGTTTCAGGGATATGATAGCCAGTCCCGATCTAGGTATATTTCTTCAGAGCAACCCGTCCTTATCCTGTAAACATTTTACAACCTATTCAAAATTTCTGCTACAACTCACGTTGTCCCACAAGAACTTCAAACATCCGTTCCGACAGGTTTTCTTCTCTATACTTTAGGTCATTATGCCGAAAATAAAGAACGAACTTTCAAGGCTTGAGAGCATGCTGCAGCCAGTATGAGGATGGAGCCGGAGAATCCCTTATTGAGGGGTTTTCCGGTATTTATTTCTCTCAGAACATTATTTACAGACAAAAACCCAGATAACATCATTATGAAAGTCGGATGTTTTTTTCAACCAGCCGCGTCCTGTTTTGATTTATTTTGTATTATTAATACGAAAAAGCTTGCCTTTGTGCACAAAGATTCTGAACAACTTCTGTCACGGAAACACTGCCCAGATGGGTTCACGGAATCGTACCCTATTTCTCGTTCTTGGAGTTGTAAGATTTTCTGGTTTTCAGCAAACCTTTCTCCAACTTAACGAAAACAAAATGAACACCAGACGCCCACGCTCACCACCTTGATATGAGGGCCATACTTGTGAAGTTAACTGAAATATTTTCCCCGCTGGAGTGATTATGCCGTTGAGTCACGAGATTATATAGTATTCTCCAAATATATTTGTATCTTTTGTCGTGAATTGTCTTTATTTAAGTTAGTCGTTCCATGTTCGACTAGATTTTAGACTTCTTCCCTCAGGCGAACTTGTCGTGGTAAAGGTCACAGTTCCAACTAGCCATGGGTCAGCACGGAACCGATGCTAAAAATGTTAAGTTATATGGAATTGCCCACATCCAATCATTATTTGAAATACAATAAACTTAGAAAAAAGGGATTGATTGCGTAGAATATAAATCATCACTGGAATATCGACATTGCCTGTAGACTATCGAGGTGAGTGCGTAAGTCATAACTGACAAAACACTGATGAAGTGCATGCAAACTACCCTAATCCGGTCAGACTCACGTCATGTACACTTTTCATGGGCGTGAGTTGTAGACCTGTAACCAGCAAGGATAGTACTCAACAAATCTTCCACAGTTTTGAGATAGAAGATGATACACGGATTCCACCAAGTTCATGTGTGTACGTTTATTAGCTTTTGTCCTTGAGATGATTCGACCTGCGGGGTCAGCAGTGTGACTCCCGTCGTGATGAATACCACAGCAATATTACCACCAACAGCTTCTCTGTGTATCAGAGAAGGATTACCGTAGGAATCGTATTCTCTAAGCGGTATTTCTTGTGACTTCTTAAGAGTACGTTTTTTATTTGCTTGTCCAGTCCAAAGATTCTGTAAGCTTTCACTTCACCACAATGTTAAGTTAAGGGGGCAGGAATGAAACAACATTCGAACCAAACTAGTCAAGACCATCACGCGATTCGGAGGGTGTATCTTCGCCCGTCAAATGAGAAATCACGGGAATGAGTTCTGGATAAATAGGAAATACATATTTACATATATACCTCACAACTACTTGCGAGCAGCGTGTGGGATTAATGCTACTTTGCTTGGCTGACTGTCCTCTGGACTCCACATTTTATGCAGAAATCCAGGGTCATACGACCAACCTTGCACCCGGAAGCGCCAGACTCGAGTTTCCCTCTTGCTAGAGTTCATCAGTGTGCATTGTTGGCTGTCATAGCGGATGATGTCCGAACAAACTTGACTCGGTGGTGCGGATCAACTCGCACAGCAGCTGGATGACGCCTTGTTAACACACTCCTTAGAGGTGAGAGGGCCAGAGTTCAAACCTTGGTTGTGGCAGAGGACATGTACCACTGATGAGCTCTAGCAAGAGGGGAGCTCAAGTCTGGTGGTTCCCAGTGCATGGTGGATCAGATGACCCGAGATTTGTGCATGAAATATGGAGTCCAGAAGACGCTTAGCTAAAGAAAAATAGAAAAAGCTTACAGAATAACTCAATCCACGGTGACTTGGGTAGCCACTTGCTCCATTTCATTGCTGCCAAGCTGGGTAGCCTCTTTTATCGTTGCCTTTGTGATGAAATTTCCAAGTGAATATTCAAGTGCAGAATAATTACCCATGGTTACAGCCGAATGAAATCCCCGGGCAACTGTTCTCGTCTTAGAGCTCCTTCAACATTGGAGTTAATGTTTCGTGCAATAAGTTGTTTTACTTGAAAAGGAACGTCAGTGGTCGCTTTGTTCTGTTGGTGAATGAAGGGAATAAGTTGTTTTCTTGTTGAGAATAATTTTTTCACCTGTCAGCATGCACACACGTCAATTAGATGACGAATATTTTCTCAGATATGTTAAGTCTACTCCAGTATGGGCCTTTCATTACGGGCAAATCACATCGCCACCTTCGACATCAAACGTAGTTAGCTGAGGAAAGCTGAAGGTGAAACGACATATTTACCTCGAAATATACTGAGTTTTGTGGAGTGTCATTTTCTCTGCGCAACGAATGAAATCCAAGATGCTTGTGATCTTTCTGACACCTCGCTTAGTCCGCCGCTCGATGTGATTATTCTTTTCGGTCACGAAATTTTTCTTTCTTTGTCTTCTAGTGTTCACTAAACAGCAGAAAATGTTGGCCTTTTCACAAACCTGTTTCCTATCATGCAAAATGCATGTATTCTGAGCATAAATGGAGTTAGCAGCCACTGAGTCGTTGCTGATTTTGTACGAATAAATTGTTAAGCTTCCTGGTTAGGATTCGGGAGATACCCCCACTCCTTGATTAGATACGCTAGAGGATATAGCCCTGTGTCGCGAATAATGGCATTCTTGTATTGAAAAACTCTTTGCCGACTGGATACTACTATTTATAATTTCTTTCTTACCCTTATTGTTATCAATTCTGACTGAGGCAACTGCTGAGAGATAGTAGCTACCGCACCCAGTGCATGAGTAATGGTTACTTGAAATGAACTGAGGAATAAAGTTCAACCATTGTAGGACTGTGGTAGTCCAGAACGTGTGCAGACGTACATCTGCCTTAAGGCAAAACTTCGGTTGACTAAGATTATCACCTACAGCTCGCCACCTGCTACCCAGTTCATCTGCATCCCCAGTTCTTAACGCCGGTCAGTCTATCCCATTTACAAATCTACAAACTGATTTCAGGTGAGTGCAATAACCGTCACATCAGAACTCAACATTACGGGAACTGTGACGCCACGAGTAATCTGGGTAACCCTCCACACAAAACGTTTAGGTAGTCGATAATGCGTCTCTACACACACACACACACACACACACACACACACACACACACACACACACACAATTTCTGTTTCTATCTGCAGAAAAAACTCGCCTTTCACAGACAGAATGGACACCTGTCAGAAAGGAAGAAACTATGTTACCATACCATCATCGTATCACTGAGCACTGACCAACCGACCAGTCTAAAATTGTTCAACGAGCTTTATGTTACATGTACATAATTGGAAGCGGGTCGAATACTAAGAGGACTGGAGATAACGGTGAAAAGCATCATCCATTTGTTGTTATTGATCGTAAAACATATCGAATCAAATGACAGTTATCGCATACTGAATTCATGCTCTGACTCGTTTCAAAGCGAAAGTTTTTCAATAACCTGATCGGTTCGTTCAATTGCAGTTTTAGAAATCCATCGAAATCCAGTTTCGATGCCTCTCTCAAATGTCGCGCTGGTCGTTTGTTTATCTTGCTGGCAACCATGTACAACATGGTACGTGTTTACTCAAAGCAGACTCGTAGTGTGATCCTGAATACCCATGAAATTGTTGTTCTCACACTACTGAATGGAAGTACCGGCCAGAAGCGGTATGCCAGTGCTTGCAACCAAGCTCAGAACTCACATCCAAACAATTATTCTGCAGGATTTTCCTGACGCGCTGAAATTCGGTTCCACCCAATGAAACCGCTATAGATTTAAATTCCACAATAATCTGATCAGTTCAGCAAAAGGTAGGGAATTGAGTTCCACTTGAAGACACACTGCTGATGTGGAAATTTCTTCAAGTGGTAAATATGATTCGTTCAGGAGACACAACGACATAAACGGAACTTCCAGTTGATTTTGTCACACTTGTCAGCGTTACCTGATGACCTTATAAAATTAATCCAGTGAGGCAAATAGTTTGGACTTATTTTGTATCTGCTAACGGACCAGTGTCATGATTTCTCTCGCCATCACAAGACAAAACGCCATAAATAGAAGGCAAATTGGGTTTTTACGGTTTTGTAACTATATTTCACACGACCAAGTCGGTTTTTACCGGTTCGGTTGTTGTTCCAGGCAAATCTATGTGAAATAATTTAAGATGTTTTAAATAAGATGTTGAGGGAATAACTGATCGTGAAACAGAAATTGCCACGTTATCGTTTCTCCCAAAGTAGCACAAACCCCAGGTCATCTGATCAACCCTGCACCCGGAAGCATCAAACTCGAATTTTCCTCTTGTCAGAGCTCTTCAGTGGTGTGTCCCCTCGGCAGCAACCAGGTTTTGATCCCAGGCCTTTTCACCTTGAAAGCGTGTGTGTATTATCACTGCATCATCCTGCTCCTGCGCGAGTTGGTCCGAATCATCGAGTTAAATTTGTGCTGAACCAACTACACTCACAGGGCGATTTGCTTGCGTCCCAAAGAAGGAACTTTTCTTGAAAATGCCATCCAAAGAAGATACACATGCAGAACGACTAACGAGATCATTTGGAGCAAGTGTAAACTTGACATTCCTGACTGCAAAACTGAAATGTATGTCCTCTACCTTGCCGATGATCCAAATGCAAGTGAAAGACCGGTTACCTGAGCTGACCTCATCCATGATTATCCAATTGTTCAGGTGCGCACGTGGTGCATCTTACGAAGGTCGCACGGCCAGGCGCCTGTCTCAACGCATCAAAGAGTATCACCCGAAGTGGCTGAGTCACGGGAAAACGTGTACAATCAGCAGTTCCATTCTTAGTCACCTAATCGATAGTGGTCGCAAGATCTACCCGAAAGACTCATTCAGTGTTGTGTATCGTGACCCCCCCCCCCCCCCCCAACGGATCAAAGGCAGTCCGACCCTGGCCACGGCTGAAGCGATCGCCATACGTCTACTATGCCCTGATCTGTGCGCACAAAAGCGACTAGTTCATGCACTTCAGTTGCCTTGGCCAAAGACGGCGCATCCGCGACGAAAAATGACCCCTGAAAATCCACTATCAGTGGTCGATCCAGCATTACCACACACTAACTGACAAACACCACACCATTTCCACCCACACCACACACCTATTGTAAGATTGACCTTCAACACAGGCATCGGCCGATCAAATGTATAACTGTCACTTACGTGACGAGCTGGAGCAGGATTAGGAATCTTAAAAGTTATAATGTCCATAACACGGCGTTATTGGTAGATGTAGTACACCCTCGTCTCGGTTACCGTGGGTGACCTTTCTCAAGGCGATTTTACAATCAAAATAATTATCCTGAGAAAGGCTACCCACGGTAACCGAAAGGATGGCGAACTATATCTACCAATAACACTGTGTTACTGACATTATAACTTTCACAATAAAAAAACACACAGCATCGAATTTTCGGTACACTCCTTACATCGTCTGGATATTTACAACATTTGGGACCTTTGAAAACACTGTTAGATCTGCAGTGTAACTTTTCTAATGAGACCATGGGATTTTCCAAACTATTCTATGAGCATCACCAAAGCATACAAACTAAAATATGGTCATAACGGTTGTGTCAATGAACACACCTCTGGATTATCCCCAGTCAGCGATTCCTCCACTGTCCACTCCCAACGGGAAAGTAACCTCGAACTAATTGAGGAAATGGTTTCCAAGGATAACCAAAAATCAACACTTGAACGCGAGACAGAGAATACATGGACACATGGAGTTGTTATTAATTACCCAACGTTATGCACAGATATGATTTGTTAGGTCGGACCGTAGTGTTTCATACGTCTAATGGTTTGGTGGGTTGGTGGGTTGGTGCGAAGGGTAAGCAGTAGGTTGTCTATTAATGGTCTATGTGAACGGTGACGTGTGATGGACTGACTGGTTCATAGGCGCATGCATCATGATTGCACTTCTATGTGGGACATGCTGGCCTTGTCATTGGCTAGTGGTAATGAAGCACCCTGTGTGTGGGTTGGATGAATGCGGACTACAGCCTTCCTGATGACGCAGTTTTAGGGAGATTTTTGAATCCCTGACAGTGACGTGAGTTCGGGTTATGAAGGCTTCCAAAACTTTCGGTCCTGAAGGAAATGCTTCTGCTTAAGAAAGAAAAAACACACACGAGGCTGACTCATTGGTTTTAAGTTCCAATCTGTCTATCGTATACGGGACTTAGAATGAGAACTTGCGAAATGATACATACCAATTTTCTAGTGCACTTGTACTCCTGTTGCAGCGGGCACGAAATCAGAATACTGCAGGACGTAGATTATAGTTAATGGCAGTGTCAAGTGAAACGACTAAGTCGATATCATTTCCTTCCGAGTGGCCAGTCACTAGCACACACATTACAGATCCAATTACCTCAACAACAAAAAAGTTCACGTTCGAGAATCATATAAATATAGCACATTAGTGTCATGAACACATGAACGTCACTGTAGTTGCCTTTCAGGGCACTTGCCATCACTGCTGACCAAAAAAAGTCATTTAGCCGATGGCTCCATATCCACGACCACCCACTCGTCAGAGTTTCCCTTTTCAACTTATCTTCTGAAGATTCTATGTGCCTGGAACTTTCACTCAATACCTAAATGAAAAGATAAAAATGAGAGATGATATAGAGGAAAGAAGACGAAGGTGGTGAGAGGGCATTTTCAGTAAGAACGAATCAAGTATGCGATGTAATAGTTATGTAATTATTACTCATGAATAGTGGATTTCGTGCTATCCAAGTTTCATTAAGCTAGGTCAACGATGCACTAAAGCTTAGTGGTTTTTAGCACACGGAAATCGCATGGAGAATTTCTACGTCCGAGAAAAATATCTGCTCATCTTTTTCTAAAATGTCGTAATCAGTCTGCTTACTAGATTGTATACCATCTTCTTCATTCAACCGTTGCCTACCTACTTACAAGAGGGCATACTGATTTCAGCAACCCAAGAATATCCTTGTTCTATTCCTCGTAAAGAAGAAAAACAATAAAATTTTAGGATTCGAGCCTCGGATAATAATTTATAAATGTTACTGATGTATGTTCTCAAGTTAGGTTTCCGCTTATGTGGAATCCTACCAGATCAGAAACGGTTTATAGAAGGTATTCGTTCTGATATTTTTCCAGCTACGAGCCATTGATCGTCTGTCTTTCATGGCTTTTACAGCCAATTTCTTAGAGCGACAGAGCCCTGCAGAGCTGACCGTACGTTTTCAAGAACACCTGTGTGCAGTATTAGACCCTCGAAATTGAAAAAAATATCATTCATAGAGTATCCGCGTCTGCCGTACTTCGCAAGTCGTACCGAACGCGCGAAGAGCAGACTCTTGAGCTGCGACCAGAGTTTCGTGATGGTCGTGGACGCATCGATTAGTTCTCTGCCTCCCGAAAGCTACCGGAGCACCGCCACACTTTCCAAAGACCAACGATCATCGTGTTCCTGGACATTCACGCCGTCTTGGCCTCTGCCAATAGGATTGCACAATGGAATTGTTTGTTGAGAAATCGAGTACCTGAGAAGCACATGTCAATCAACAAAGAATTGTCGCCACATCTCAGGTCGGGTTAGGGCTTACGACTAGTTTTGCCTACTTTTACTATCTCCAGTGGAGTATGACAAAATTGCCCAATATCTTTATCTCTCTTCAAGTTTACTATGGAGGATGTTCTATGGAATGCTTTGTCTGGTATTCCAAAAGATGGGTTTGATCCCTCACAGGGAACAGAGTTTTCGACTTGGAACACGCCAACGATATCTCCCTGCTGAACGACAATGTACGGCCAATGCAACACACTTTGGGCTGCTGGGCAATCGAGTAAGTGAAATTATTCCTCAGGAATGCACAGATACGTCTACCGCTGTCTCACAATATAGAATACCCATGTTGCAATAGAATACGCTGTACGTTTTTGTGCTGCCAAGTTAATATTTTGTGTTTTCAACTATCACACAGTCATAATTATCGAAACAATGTATTGCCAAATGAAAAGCCTAAGTATTACGGCCCCAACTCCGCGCTACTAACAGTTCAGTTTCAAGAAAAAAACAGCGAACGGAAAAAATCGCGGAACTTGCTCTTCCAGGTCGCAGTTGTTGGCCGTAAACAGCTGAACCCTTACTTCTCATAATGACTAACTAATTCATTTAAAGCCGAGGGAAGCCGTGTCCACTTTTTAGTCTCAAGCAGCAGATATCCGGGGAGAAAGTTATCTAGCACTTAACACGTGATCCAGGCCTACAACCACATGTGAATTCTGAAGAAAGTATTCGTAAGCAATAAATGCTTTCTCTGGATTACGGATTTACGTGCCACCCCTACGGAAGAAGGCCACATCCAACATACCATTTTATTGGGTAATTTAAAATATGTGAAGCTCGCTGCTCCCACTTATTCGTCTCTATTTGGCTCACATCAGCTTCCGGTTAAGGCTAAGTGAAATTAGTGCATTTTATTCAGCGATAGTTTTACCCAACGGGAATCTTTGGATTATCAAAGTCAGTACCACGCTTTGCTTCCGTGATTACTGTACGGTCAATCAAAATTTGAAATCCTTCCTTTATGTCTGCGTTATTCACTCGAGTACCATTAACTTTGTGACTATTGAAGAGTCGTCCTTGCTGACACTGATTTTCTGTGCTGGGAGATTTTCTGCTTTAGTTCATGTAATTCCGCTCTATGTTTTTTGATCTTATTTATAAGACGAACCTATTAGATGAATGTGTGATAGTGAGGTGGAAGACTTCAACGTACGATAGTTCCTCAGGGTTCAGTTTCACTTATTCTCTCTGTTGCTCTGACTGTTGTCGGTCGGTTGGGCTGACCTCACGTTTTGTCTGTTACGCTCAGGAATTGGCTTATGCGACCTGGTAAGGCCTACAGAACTTTACGCTTCTGGCAAAACTATCTGATACGTATTCTCGATTGTGTTCTTTTGCCCTCTCTTTTTCCTACCCCAATTCCCCCCCCCCTATTTTTCGACTGGATATTGGCTGAATAGTTAACAAAGATCACTGTCTGATGTACGATGATTGTATAATATATTTTATTGAATATAAAGCCATAGACTATTTTGAATTGACCTGTTTCTCTATAATTTGGTTCCATCTGGGCTACTGACGCTTATCGATCGCTATCCGGAGAGGGGAAAAGTCGATATTTGACAGGCTGGACTTAAATTTGAATACTTGACTCCGTTCGAACAACGATTATTGTATTTTGATCGCTACAGATATCTCGTGAGATCATTTGCTTTAGTTTCACATTTAGCTGAGCAAATACCGGTCCAGCATATGGGAATAAATTGATCTTGAACTTTTGGTCCGCTAACGGTTTCCCACCAGCCAGCAAGTACAAATTGTTAGTCAGTTTCAGAAGCATATGGGTTGAATTATTCATCAAGTGACCTACTTTATTGCTAGTTTAACGCTGAACTCGGCACTGTGAAGCTGTAACATCGTCGTTAGAACACCAGATCAATAAACTATTCACAGAGTGCAAACTTGGACTCATCCCTATCCCGACGGCCTGTGAGAGCTTTGGTTGGACACCAGTCAGATTGACTGTCGGCGGTTTGTCATGATGCATCTCATCCTCTACGATGATAAACCCCCATAACAATGAAAACCTCCGTACCACTACTCCTATAATAATTCTGATGAAAATGCTACTCATTAGAAACCACTTGTTCTGAAGTCACAAAAAATAAATCGAAAGTAACAAAAATGCACATTTTCATGTCCACTTGAATGAAAAGGTAATCTGATTGGAGGGTGGAGACGCGTCGTTTTTATGCCTTGTTTATCTTATTGCGCCCGGTTCATGAGATACAATCACATTCTCTGCAGCTCCATTGCTGTCCTTAATAGTATTTTGAGAAATCGTCTACTTATTCATCTAGTAATATACCCAGTCCACCAAGCTACTACTGTAGTAATCCGAAAAAGGTATTTTGACTTCATGACTTGCTGATTCAGTCAGATACCCCTTGTCCTCATCAATCACACACTACTTCCGAGTAGTATACAGTACAATCCCCTGGAAATACTGATACACCAACTTCTACTGGTACCACAACCATCACTGCTACCATGACTACTATTACTACCACTAATAATACTATTTCTGCTACTACTCCTACCCCCACTCCTTCTTTCCCTTATCTTTTTATTTGCTTTCCTTTTATCATATGATAACGGTACAATATTTTAGGAAGAGGGTCGCGGCCAATTTGGGGCTCTCAGTTAAAGCGACCGGAAGCGGCCCCGAGACTCGAACTCGAGACTGAAGGGTCTAAAGCCCGCTGTGATGACCTTTTGCCCATGGCTGGTCCAATATTAGAGAGACTTCTACAACCTTGCACTCCGGTTGTGATAAGCTTTTTAAGACAAAGATTATCATTAAGTGTCTTTGAAAGAGATGTTCTGAAACCTCATACTTCTAGAAAATAACGGACCTTCGAGATTTTTATGGATCTTTCACCCCGTTTGCTACTGTGATGATATTCAGGATTGATCGAATATCTGATTTTATTAGAGTGAATGGTAAGTTGTTGTTGTTAGCATTTTTTGGGTTAAAAGTTTACATTTAGACTCAGCGTGAACAAAGATTCGCAAGCAATTTGGTTCTGTTAGTAATTTCTCCACTCCGGATTAAACGGTTATCGATGGATATTTCAGTCCTCACACTAGGTGAGGCAAATGCTGGTGAGAAATCGGTGGTAAACGAGACTCAATTTGCATCCATTAAATTGATTTCATACAATTGAATTGTAGCTAAAAGCACCCTGCAAATTTTCCTACTGGATTTAGAAAGAGTAAGCTCATGCATATTTTAAAGTCATGTGCCAGAATAAAACATACGAACCCGAGGAGAAAAACTGAGTTCGGAGAACCTGAGAGGTTCTTCAAGACTATATTGCGCGGAGTGTTATTAAACCCACCCTATTATTCTGCAATTCGTCTGTTTTGATCATTTTGCGGTCACCTCTTCTAAGTGTAGACTGACTGAAGTTCGTTCATAAAAACCCTTCAGCAACACATGACACAGCATCTCTGAGTATTGAGAATGAACCTATAGTGGTTACTGTCCATGGTTTTCGCTATTCTTCCGGTAAAATAGATTTATTAATATTTTGTCCCCACCCTCCCAAAGGCACTTTATCCGGAGAGAACCGATTTTTCTGGTTCTTGTTTGAAATTAATGACCATATTTTGAAGAGTAGTGTTGCGAAAACACTATGCCCCATTTGATCCCCCCAAATAATTTGATTCAAAAGGAAAATGAAGTTGGGGTTAATAGCTCATCATGTTTTGTCAATTAGAAACGACCGAAATCTTGAATTTACCATGATAAGCCGACCTTACTGAACGGCAATCTAACGTTTGAGGTAGATGGGGACGGAAATGGTTACAAGCTCAAATCATCGCGGTTTGTCATGAAAAACTGCTGACCTGCTAAAACAAAAGTAACTGGGATCACCTCGAGGTAAATGATTTTGTCTAGTTCAAATTCTGATTAGTTCTGCACCCAGGCTTTTCTTGCTTCGGGCATGGAACTAAAGATTTCGCCTCTTCAGTGAAGAGGTGCGTAAGGAAAAATGCCGGAGGAAGGAAGATTTGAGTACTATATAAACAAACAGTGTCTTTGGGAATATTATCAGTTCGACTTCTGTTGCTTTGGCCATCACACTTCCGTCGTCGTTCCGTGCGTGGAAACTGTTTTCCATATGATTTTCATTTGGTGCGAATTCCGTGAACTGATGACATAATTTTCAACGCATGGGCCACGTAATATGATTTTTAGTGCAAAGGATACTTCAAATAGTACCCACTAGAACAGATTTCAACTTTCGATCTACTATGACTATGGAGAACACTACTGCACGACCAAAAGTGACACGCTAATCACGTGAATATCAAAGAAGTGAGCCAGAGTGCATTTCCATCGCTTCAAGTGCCACTGAGAATCACGAAGACCCAGCACATCCATTTCGACTGTGTTCGGAATCATAGCCTAGTGCTACCAGGTGACTGTTCGCCTAATCAGAACAAAAATTTGGACCAACGGAGTGAGGCTGAAAAACCCGTTCGAGTCAGACTTATCCAGTCATCAGTCCGGGGTGCTATCACACATCGCGCACACATGTGTGTGTCATTCAACCCATTTGGTTCTGTCCGTGTGACTTCGCATTTCAGTTTACTCCGGTATTGATAATTCCTATCGATCGCGCATCTACTCATCAGTAGCACACAACACTCAACCACACTATACCCTTTTAATTTTAGATGAATCTTACGTAACTTGCAGTAAAGCCCCAATCGCATCACTGTCCAAACGCAACCGTGTGGTTGGTTTGGCAGCGGCCACTTGTGACCTGCCCACGGAATCTCGATCCAATGATTACCCACACTGCGATGATAACTTCCACTGCAGATGAGCCGACTTCTTGTTGATAAGTGCATCAGACCGTACGAGAGCCTACGGAAGGAGAGTTGTGACCACTGAGTCGACGGAGTGATTGAAAAACAGATTCAGACTATCAACAAAGTGACAGCGTAATTCGAACTTGCTTGTGTGTGCGTTTATGCTAACCCAGTCAATCCATGTCTTTAACTTCGTCGCGTTCTCCGTGGGACCTAGTTGCTCGTCAAGTCCCCAGTTCATTATTGAAGATGTATTTCGCAGCGAGACAAAAATTTCATGCACCAGCCAATAAACCAACACCTTGCGTAACATGTACAATCATGCATATCAGGGCGATGTCTCCACGGGGTCTTGGTGAATATGCATATTTGTTGATCATCTGTGTGACATGAAACAGCTGGAAGTTCAATGATCAGCTCAGAGTGGATGCGCCAAGATACACTGAAAACTAGAATTTCACTGTCGAAATAGATACACTTACGGTCATGCGAACTTCATACTGTGTATGAGTTATTGATAAAGCTCATGAAGTGACTACCAGTTTCAAACTGAACCAGAAAATACGCTGGAAATTAAATTTGACCACAACTGACAAATACATTTCAGAGGTAATTTCCTCATAAAACATTCGAGTACCAAATCGCCTGTGGTCAGTGAAATAAATTTCACATTTTTTGGACGAAACAAAAAGAACAGTTTAACTCATAAGAAAGAATGGCCTTCTTGTGTAATCAAAAATTTTCATTCAGACTTGTTCCTCAAATTTCCTTGTACCTAGCCATAGACTTACCAACCGATCAAACAGTATGCGTATTGTTTCACGACAAGACTGGTGAACTATTCTCAACTTGTCACAGCTTTCTGACACAGTAATGGAAATACACATCAAAACAAAGACGGTTCTAAAGACTGTGAAGATTTCTTTACCTAGAGTCAGCAGGTTTGGCAGAAATTGCAGGTAGTATATGTTTACAATGAGTCATCTGGGACCTCAGACGGGAGTGCAATATTTTGAGGACGAAATTGAGTCATTTTGTTATCTTGGTTGACATCTGACAGCTTGCTTGACGGGCACACCACGACATGCCACCTTCACGTGGATTTTGGCCTCCACACTGATCGATCACATGGGCTTCCATTGGTCATTTTATCATGGGTTGATTACGTGCGATGAAACATTTCTTACTTTTTAAACCCGCCGTTAATCGAACTTCTCGTGAAATGTTAGACATTAACTGGCTCGAAATATATATGAAAGCACGTCCTATAAACTCATTTTAGTCTCCAAAAACGTCATTAGGGAGTAGTTGCAATCTTTCACGTTGTCGATTAATAGAAGTTTGTAGTTATCTCAGTTTATCGAAAGTATTGATCAATTTTTCTAACCAAAGTTACCAATAGAATTAAACGAATTCGGACAATGTTCCCTACGAACATTGCCTTTGACTGAGTGACTTCTCTTTCAACATCCATAGAACCATGCAATTCACAGATGGAAAAAAGTTTTTTGCGAACTATGTAAACCACTAAACCATGCCTCAATTAAAACAAAGAAATGGGCGGCAAATTATTCTGAAGTACTCACTTAATGATCGATGTGTTTACGCTAAATGCTTTCTGAACCACCTACGCCGCACTTGTCCATAAATCTATGTCACAGAAATAAGTTGAACGTTGAAGTCACTGGGGCAATTAGTTGTTCAATTTGAAACGACATTACACGTGATTTAACCGTATACGTGCATGCACAAATACACTAAATCACACACAAACATCTCGTCGATTTTATTATTTGCTCGTCTCCTATCTCTGGGTTTTGCGTTGTACCGTTTGCGATGACCGTGTCCCGGTGGTCAATGGTGGGAGGTGAAAAATGTGAACGGAAGACAGTCAGTCAGATTTGGTTGAAAAGTAACAACCGGGAAGAACAATTTGACCTCAAGAGAATAAATGCTTCAAGACAGAGCACTCTTATCGCATTACCCGTCCAAACTGAAGTGTGACCATTCTCGAATCTCGGAAAAACATGAAAAGTTCTTTAAGGTGTCACCATTTTCAACTGGGTCTATTCAACAGGTAGCATATTAGGAAGCAGAACAAACGCTTTTGAGTTTGCTTGTCCAAGTCATAGCTCAAATGATAAATTAGCACTAGTTCATTGTTAGCCATCATGAGATAATCAGATTATGCGCACATTCAGAAGCATTACTGTCGTCCGTATGGACTCATTTGATTCAGTAAGTGGAATTTCAATTTCGGAAACAAATGTTTTCTCTTTTTTCTCTTTACTTTAGCCTTGAACAGATTTTAAACGGGGTAACATCAAATGTGATGCAGCTCATCTTTACCCGGTATACGGTTGAAGCTTCCTGACTGACTTGATAGTTTGTGTGCCGAAGAGAGTGAGAAAAATCCGGATGCATAAAGACAGACCCAGCGATAGTTAATACGTATGACCGTTATGTTTCTGATAATACTTGGGTTATTTCGATGTAAATACGTCGTATTTGGTCTTCCCTCACGGACTCATTTTCCGTCACGGTCGTGGTCGACTGGTTTTAGCATAAATGGCCTTCCTTCGGAATGTTGAACATACTGTTCGCTGCATCAAAGCACACCGCAAGCAGTAAGGTTCTGTAACCTCGCCACTAATTGCTAGTGATTAGGGGCATACACTTGTGTAGTTCTGCGGTAATTATTTCGTTCTACGAGAACAAAACCTGTTTATCAGACACCCATGTGCACGGGTTTCAGCAGTACTTGCAGTGTGTCTACTTCCTATCCATCTGGAGTAAAATGGCAAAATATTTTTCTCTACCCTTTTCCGTGTCAAAAGCTACGACGATGAATGGGTTCACTTGGCTCTATCCTTCCGTGAAAAAGACGGAGCTTATGGACTCATGTAATGAGATGACAAAAAATGTTTGCTAATGAGCGTTTCGCGTGAAGTTAAAAATAACCTTACACTGCTTTCCTCAAAAATCTTTTGCGCCATAAAAGTTGGATTTATTATCTACTATAATAACTGTATACCAGGCACTGTCATTATAATGAATGTAAAACTCACTCAAGGTGGTTTTCGTTACTGATAAATAAATTTTGGTCCTACCAGAAAGATTTATTTTTCTGACTTGTTTACCAAGATTATGTTCAATGAAAGGAAGCAAAAACAAAGTGGAAATTATGTTACCTTGAAGTTCGTCGAGAAATTCACTGTAGATCGTTGCATCACCTTGGGAAAATATTTGGTTCATTTCGAATGCCCAACTTGCATTTCAAGGTCACATGGGCGCAGACCGTTAAATATTCATATTGTTTTCGCCTCTTTGAATAAAGACTGACTGGAAAGCGGAAATTTCCACTACTTTATTAAATACTAGGGGGATGACAAGCCCGTCGAGCGTTTGTCTCAATGATAAAGATATTTCCTATTGTTCCTGTGAATGACCACATATTTCTCATTATCTGTGTGAAAAGGGTGTCGTAACAAGATATAGTGTGAAAAACAAACAAATGGGAATTAGATAATGCGGTTAGCTGTACTGCGATAAAAAAGACATCCAGAGAGCAACAGTCATACAATCAAGGAGTAACTAAATCCCGTATACATTCAGAAAAGACTGTGGAGAAAAATAAGTTGTTTTGGCCTACGGGAAATCGAAAGCCGATATTATTAGAACAACAAAGGTGGCTCCATATTGCAAAGGCAAAACTGTCGTAATCGGATAGCAAATCGCTTTGGACTTTGTGAAAGTTTTCTAGGTCTGCGGCGACATTTAGAGGCTTACAAATACTTCAGTCGAGAAAATCTTTCCGTATTATTCACCTTGGTGGAAGTGAGACCACAAAACTCATCATGCCTGTTGATTTGGACAGAAAAATATCACAACCATCCTTGTTGTAGGAGTTTTATCAAAAACACCCTGAACCACGTAGAGTTCATCCGGTTCAAGAAGTGAAAGTTTACTGTTTGTCATATCGGATGTTTTTCCATAAATCGGTGTCACTTGAGACTGTATATCTTATAGCAATGGAAGCAACAACCCATTTACTACCGGATTTTACAGCCGTGATACCAACGGAAATTTCTATGACCTTATGCTTAGAATTTCCTGCTAACAGCTTCGATGTGAATAAGATCGATAATTTATTTCTAGTGTCTAAGGAAGCGTTTTCCACAGCTTCACCTGGTAACAGGAAGTTAACCAATCTGTTGCATGTGAGAGATAAATTAATTCCAAAACCCAAAATGTCTAAGATTTTTGACAACACCTGTTTATCTGTAAGTGGATTTCCAGAGATTCCCCGGTAAAAGGCCTTTCATGATCGATGAACTAATTAGGCTGTCACCGGTAGAATGATTCACTAGAAAAAAAGAACACTTCTCTAATTTCCATTGGTCAATGTGGTTGGTTTATAGTTCGCTGAGTGGCAGGTACATCATATTTGACATAGATGCAGTTTTCACTGCTGTATTTTGATTCCTCACTAAATTTGGAGCAGCCCAGGGGAAGGAAAAGCTACACAGAGGACGTGTGATTACAAAAGCAGTCTGATGCCTTCGTGGACAAATTCAGTGTTCTGCATTGTTAGCCTGAATTTTATCCCACCAAACGTCATTTTACTGGAGTGTTTACGGTAAAAGTGGTAAATTTGCACTTGTGCCTACGGCAGTGCACAGCGCGGCGTTTTTCACGGAAAGTTAGGATCTAAATGCCCTTGCTTTCGCTAGAATAAAAAGCTCTCTCGATTTTGTGACTTCAGCTTGATAATCTTTTGAAGGATATTTTTTTGTGGGCTGGCAGGTGAATCGGCTGAATATCGCATGATGACAGTTATGAAGTAGCACTTTATCGGAGATAGCCTATTGTTCTGTGAAATGTTTTATTCCCGAATTTCTCGGAGCGAAGCATATCAGCTGGAAAGACGTCTTCGCCTAAAACTGATTACTAGTCAGATATCTTGGAAACCAATGAGGTTAACCGCACGTTTTCTTTCATGATTACCTCTGTTATTATATATATATGTATATATATATATATATATATATATATATATATATATATATATATGCATATATGATAGTACAACACAAATACTATCCAATTAAGATGATTCAACTATGGTAATCAAGGCGACTAAACGTCAGTTGACCTCATATCGAATAGGAATCAATGTAAGCAGAAGATGAATGAAAAATAATTTGTTTCAAAGGATCACTGTGTTGTGGACTGTAAAGGATAAACAAAACCCTTTCGTTTAGTGGACACACGATATATATTTGACCAGGATAATATGAGTGCACGGTAAAAAGAAACAAATCATTAGAGATCTTCCGTCCAATTATGAAGAATTCTTGAAGTTCCCTTAAATAAACGCGTTTTATTTGAGTTTATTTCTTGCTCACCAATTCACGAGGTGTTTTTGAAAACAAATTCACCTTCTACGTCAGGCAGAAAAGTAATGATAGGAACTCATTTGAAAAGATGAGTCACAAAGTAGTAGTTGGCACCATTTCTCAGTGGATTCTCTTATCGGCAAAGCATGCCGGCACGAAGGATGATCTCCTGGGTTGTCTTTAGGTAAAAACGAAGTGATGCACTGAGATAGCGGAAGATCCGGAATATCAGTGAATCAGGGTGAATGTGAAAACTTGTGATGTTTTTCTCTTTTTATCGCGCTTATTTGGAAGTTTTATTATTTTTACTTTGGGCTACATGAATTCTTCCCTAATGCGCTGCTATTCTGCGTGCTTTTTTCGTGACAGATCGATTTAGTTTACTCTTTGCCAGACCTAGGCGATTCCATTGACTTCGCGGAGTACTGATACGGCAGTGTAGTATGCTCAAGAAAGCCTTGTATAAACGGCTCAATTCACAAACTGTGCAAAATTAGAAGACGATAGCCGCCACTGATCGCAACTTCTTAGAGAAACTTTGAATTTCATGTACCATGATGAAGGTTGTATAAATGTAATGCGTAAGATATTTTTTGTTTATTAGAATAACTTCCATTCGACTTGTTCTTCAAACAAAAGATATAAACTTTTCCTGGAAAGAGACAGCCGTCAACAGAAGGCTGCCAAATGTGAAAGAGACAGGCGGTCGCAAGATCCAAAACTGGGACAACATGACTTAAAGTTCATGAAGGCTATTTTTTTCTTACCACTACTGTTGATGAAGCAAACGTATTGGAATAATAAAACTAGTTAGCTTATTTGTTCATAAGGTGGGATTGTTATCGGGAACAGGATAAGGATAATGAATTGGTCACTAATGGAGGTCAGAATCGACGCAACTACTTCGTGGTACGAAGGCATATTCACGGTATCGGTTGGGGGTGGATTGCCCTGTCCACGTTATAATGTTCACTCACCGGTGATGCCCTTATTCGGGATAAGTAAATGGACTATGAAGTTGCGTAGTCCACTTGGCATTATCCGTAAAATTTTACTGTCCTGTAGAAAGGTGGATGATTTACTGGAAGAAAAACTGCATACAAGTAAGAAGGAATATTGTGGAATTACTTGGTACTATTCGCTGTAATCCGCGCTCATTTTTGTCAGAAATACCTTGACACAGTTGTAAACAATGAATAGTGGCCCGTCAGAGAAAACTGTCTAAAGCAGTACGAATATGAACAAAATGAATAATAATACACTGATCCTTTTTTAGCCTAATCGTGAATTACTTTCCATCAAGGGAAAATATCGAATGTCGCAACATCACGCTGGTCACATTAAGAATGAGCAGAAAATGGCTATGGCATTATTCACGTATCCGTTTGATTACGTAACATTTTCGGTATCACTGAAAGCTGATTTTCAGTGAAAACTTCCGTAAGTTAAAGTTATCGGGATGTGCTTTTAGAAATCCGTTATTCACTTTTATCCGTCAATGTCTTTGCTGACCTAAAGGTTGTTTGCAAATTCAAAAAAGATGAGGGAGAGAAATGTAATATGGGAAAATTTCCCCTCACGATGACTAATAGTTACCCTAGAAGATCTTAAACATTGATATAAACGAATGTGTTGTGCCTCAGAGGTTTATTTTTATTAGTTGGCTATCACTTCTCCCTTTTTTCTAACTATGTTATTGGCGTTTGGTACTAACTTATCAATCAGAACCCACATTTTTTCGCGGTTTTCTGGACTAACAATAAATCTGAGTAAACTCTCTTTCGCTTGGAGTTGAATTTTTGAGACTTCGCAGTAGCGAGATTTGTCAGAATGAAATTTTCCTTCATTCCCAGACTGTGAGAAATGCATCCAGGAAAGTGCATATCATGTCCTGTTAAACTGACTACATTGACTTATGGATCGGTTGATGAGATCATAACAGAAGTTGACAAAGAAAAGTGACATTATTTTAGTGCATTGGGGTAGTCTATTATTTGTACACAAACCGACGACATTATTGGATATTTTCCAAAGTCTGTGGTTCCTGACTATGGTAAAACAGTGAACAAATAATCAAAACTAATAGTATTCATTTGTTCACTCATATCAATTCATTGGTTTCGTATTATTTTCTTATGTTTTTATTGGTTTCTTTGAGCTGTGTAATAACGGTACAAAATGCCAAGAAATGGGTCGCGACCGATTCGAGGCTACCAGTTGGGGACTAACTGGGGAGGAGGGGGTGGGGGGTGGAAGGTGGGTTGAAGAGGCAAGATTCGAACCTCTGGACAGAAGGGTTGAAAGTCCACCTTGATGAGAGTTTGACCGCCACCGGTCACTTTGTTTTCAAAAAATTAGACAGACCAATGATTGAGATCGTAACACGTAGTAAAAGAAAACATGTGTTATCGATATTTCGTTCTGCAGCCGTTGCAATCAAACTTTTTTAAGGTAGAATAAAACTGTGAAAGAAAAATGCCTAAAAGATTTCCAAGTACGCAAAGTCAGTTTTCATTCACATCTTGAAGACAAGATGAAGTTAGAAAACTCTGCTTTTTCACAGTTGTTGCTTGAAAATGATAGATAATTGGGATGCTAAAATGTGGAGTGCTACAAACCGGACGAGTTCTAAGCGAGTAACAGAGGGCGAACAACAAACGGGACAGATGAGCTATCTTAAACTGTTTGATCAGGTGATGTAGTTTATCGCACCCTCAATCTCACTGCTTCGATGGTCCGAGTTTACGGATCAGCTCGAAAGCGTTCACTTCGATCTGGCCGTGAAGACAAAACAAGGATAAATTTGGTTCGAAAATTATGCCCATGGATGCCACTTCAACGTTTGTCTTACACTGTAAACAACAGCATTATTGATGAATTTGTTATCCAAGTCAATAAGGAAACATGGTCATTTTTGTTAATTAAACAGCAATAATAGGAAGCAAACCTCTAGAGATTGATTTCTTTTTATGTGTTAGTTTCATTGATGCTTCGTAGTTTCATAGCGAGTACCATGGGACACAAGTAGTATTTTAATTGAAGCCTAATGCAGAACATGATAAACCGGGGCAGTAAGTGACGCAGGCAAGCGAGAAAAGTGGTCTAGCCCTGTTGGAGGCTGGAAACCGTAAAGGATTTGTGGTTATAGATCTTTATTGTTTACTTGACTAATAAATTCAATTCAGGGTTATCTTTGAAACATTTTAAAAGGCGATAAATTAGCTAAATAGTGTTTTTTGAATAGAAATTGCGTGAGATTTGTTTCTGTTTGCATCTTTAAGAACAGAATATATTACGAACTGTTATATAAATAAGATTCTGAGCAACAACATGAAAGGCACAAATTTCGATCGATGACTAGACTACGGATTAACTGAGAAATGCACAAAGAAGCCAGTCAAAGTACTGGCTAATCAATACATTCTCGATGCGTGAACTTTTCTAGCTCAGAAGAAACAAACGGTAGCCCTCCCTAGGTCTTGACTCAGAAGGGAAATGAAAGAAACTTTCAGTTCTTCAAAAGAGTCGTTGTCACCCTCCCTTTTCTTGTTTAGCAAGCTGACTGACTTGGGCTGTTTTGGTATTTTGGTATTTTGGTCCTCGTAAGTTATTCTCGTAAACGATGCCAATAATCAGTCAGCTTTGTGCGTCTCCCCTCTGAATAACAGAAAAGGGGCAACTTTTTCAATGAACATTATTGAATCGTAATAAATCATATTCTTTACAAGTTTGCCTTGAACAACAGATCAAGTAAATGATATCGGACTCTTGAGGTGAATATTGTACTTCAGCAACTTTAAATTGTTTGCTCCTGTTCGCCTACCAGCACGTGATAACATTCGGGACTTATATGAAGTCCTTCTGTACTATGGGTGGACAAATCCGGTTGCCTAGCCCAGAATTTCCCATGGGAAAGTTTTGAACCATTATATTTTGAAGTTAAGATATTACTTAATGAGAAACTGGAAATAAACCTGAAGTGTACTAATATTTCTCTTGTAGTTTTGATCGTATTTTTTTGGGGCGGGGAGGAGGGGTAAACTTCCGTCTTTAAACCGGCGGTTTTCGTCTCAAAGCCTCTCGAAATAAGGCTTTCTGTGTCCGGATCAATTCTGGTCTCGCTCCGAGTTTGTTGGGAGCTTTCTTTGTTCTCCCTCTAGCGAATCAAAAGTACTCTTGCGACAGTCCTTACGCAGGAATGTTTAGCACGGTTCCTTTTTCTGTCTATTGAAAGCAATTACAACAAAATAAACGATTTTTAAAACCTGTCTTTCATGCATGAGAAAAGGTGCTGATTTCGTGAATTGTGTTTCGTTGATAACTGTTGTTGCATAGTTTAGAAGCTCATCATGACATGGGATGCGTGAACGAAAAAAGAGGTTGGTATTTTTTCAGAATGCCACCAATTATGAAAGCTTCAATACGGAATTCAGGTCAAACACCTGAAAACTGACATCGAAGTTCTAAAATTCTATAGACTAGGCAAGAGATGGTTTGACTTTTAGCCTTATGATTTAGGTATTTCGCGGTGACCTCTGTTTACAAGTGGAAACACCCAAATTCCTGTACGCTTCGGTACATTCTCGATGATACACGTTGTTGGTAGTTTTACTAACTTGACTGAAGAGTGACGGAAATAACTTGGTTTAAGTAGCTGGTTGAGTGAAAATTTCTTCTGAGCGTATGATCAAGAAATCTCGTTGAGGAGGTACTAACAATTTAAGTATAAGTATAGCCAAATATTTGAGTTGTGGGTTATTTTTCTCTTTCATAAATTTTATATAGTATGCGGCAACAATAAATAGCTGACTACAACTAAATATAATTTGATCTGGCTCTATGGTGATACACGGCCATTTGGGATGGTGAGACTTATGCAACCAAGAAATACCCTGAAGGTGGGTAATCAAAATTAGGAAAAAGTGAAAAGTGAATGGTATTCAGAATTCTGTCATCGTAAACATTTACCACGAGTGGCTTTTCATGTCTAGGATTGTATTACCATTCGATCAGAAGCAATTCATTTTGACGAAGAGTCGACCGTACATCCTTCCAGCATGAACAATAGAATTACATTGAAAAAAACAGTTCCAGCTATCAGCTAGGTGACTCACTGATGGTAAAAGGCGATTCTACCAGAGAAAATAGTTCAGTTTTCTTCTAACGCATACTTTTCAAACGAAGGTCATCTGACCGCGGTCCGTTGAGTCTTGATTTTCTTTTCACTACGTTGCAGAAATGTGCTTAAAAAAAGTTTTCCACTATTTAGTAAAAGAGAAGAGGGCTGACGTAGTAACTTAATACTGTAATTTTTTATTAGATATTGCTTGGAATCTTGCCGTGAATAATAACAACATGTCTTTTGCATTATTCGTGTAGGATTTTATCACAAGAAGATACGGCCCGGGGCAAAACTCCAAATCAAAAATGGACAACGACGTTATCCATGTTAAGATAGAACATGACGTAAGGAGAGCAGTAAGTATAAATAAGGAGAGGACTTACCAAACGAATCCCTACAAGACAATTGCACAGGGAGTGAAGAATTCAGTTGTGTCGATTTTTGGTTGATCAGAAGTCGACCTTATGTGTCTAAGATGGTGGTCACGTGGGACCTTCACGAGAGAACTTGAATCACATCGCAAGTTGTTTTACCTATCGATTTGCTCCGCGTGCTGTTTTGTGAGAATTAGAGGTCTCACACGAACGTGAACTGTGCTATGAATTTCGTTACAAGAATGAATTAGAGTCATCGATTTCAAGAGAGAGTTTTCAACGATCCGCTGAGCAACCCAGAATTCATCAGACGCGCACAATTAGTGTTCAGTCAATCATACCAGAAATTCTTCCAGCAAATTTGGACTGCTCTTACTTATTAAGCAGCGTCAAATTGTTCAATTCTGGATAGATCTTAATCTCAAAAACCGCTAGTGATTTGTTTTAAGATTTGGTAATTCTGAAAAAGCGAAAAATTAAAGGTTCCGTTTTTGCGGTTTCCCTCTAGCAAAACTGATTTAGTTGTTTTGCATAACTCATCTAAATGACTAGAAAAGAAGCTAATAACTCTTCACTTTTATTTTCGAACTCTAGTGTTCGACCTCCGGTGAATGACAGAGATAAAATTGAAACACACCTGTAGTCCACAGGCTTCGACATAACCTGTCTGCTCTACAGGCCACCGTAATATCTTGCTGGTATACCTAATACAAACCCTCTTTTAATTCTCATATCAAAGCCATAGCCTTACCTCACTGAGGTTTCATAAAAATACCGTTAGCTGATTGACGCACATAGCAAAAAATTAGAAACTGGCAGCTTATTACGATAATTACGGGAACTGGCATATTTTTGTCACCAGTAACCAAAAAATAAAAGTATTTTTCCTATTCTTGTCGAAACTGTGCAATCGTGCCCTTCGGTACGGACTGTTTGCATGGGAGAATTATTTACCCCTGTAAAGTCATACTTGTCCCACTTTGACTACTGCGCTGTATAACCTTTCACAAAATCGCCTGACCAATTTGACAGATTACGCTCCGTCTTTGCTATCTGCCGGTTGCCAGGTTTTGGGTACATCCACTTTTCTTTGGATGAAAGATTGTTATGTGGTATTTAGGAAAATCCCGGAGGCCAAAATGGTATTTGACGCTGAGAATTTCGCTTTACCGGTTCCCACGACTTAGACTAGAGTAAATCACGCGCACACTTGTCAGCTTGACCAACACTGTAGCTCGGAAAGAACACTGGCCTGAGGATAAAAACATAATTTTGAATAATCTGAAGAAAGAAAGGATGATCCTACTTTTTCGACCTACTGAAAAAGAGTTTACAGAAGATTCAACTGCATCTGCGCAAGAAGAGATTTTTATAGAGGAGATAGCCGGAAAAACTTCATATGGCTACACATGTTAAGCCCCATCCAGTTCCGCACAGCTCAGGTCTGAGAACCCAATGGTCGGTGGGAAAGAAGAACGGCATGCAAACTGTTACAATGAACAAGTAATTTTACATCAAATCAAGTGTTGGTAATATATGAGCTGAAAGGCAACGGAAGAACTATGCGCTAGTTACTCGCGGTTAAGCAGCAACTGGCAAAATCCTCTTTCGTCTGATCATGTGTTTAATCGTCTATTTGGGTTTTCTCATACTGTGATGTTTGTGCATAGGAGAAGTCTCCTCCTTTGATATTTACTAATTAACTTATCTCTCTACTTTTGGTTTAACCGAGGACTAGTTTACTGTACGGCTAAGTGATATCTATTCCGCCATATCTAACCACGAAAACTTTGGTCGTGAAAGGTCATTCGAAAAGATAACCATTGTTATCTATGGTACTGGTTGTATTGTTCTCCTTGGGTAACTACTATGAAAATGATAATGGAGCCATAAGCACTGGGCCAATCCAAGTCAAGATAATTAAGTTCGAGTCAATTAATCCAGAGATGAGCAAACCCCTATTCTAGTGAAACACCTCAACTGTTCTGGCTTTATTTGGCAGACTGGCGTCATGAGCTGTTCTTCCACACACTCTGCTTACTGATAGGTGCCATTCAAGACGTTCATGAAGCCGGCTTATCCTCTTGAAGGAGCTAGCCATGCAAAAGTAAGTGAGCCAAATATTCAGTTTACACACACAAGGGTTGATATCAAGCAGCTAAATAATTACTCAGGTACAAGCACAAAGAAGGAAAGTTGCAAGCAAGAATGAAATAACTGTTCAGTTTCACTGGGTTGGTGGGAAATCCAATGAAATGGGGAACCGTGGTCAGTTCGTGAGGGTTAGTACTGGTGCACATGTCTTCGTAGCGCTACCTTGCAGCACAGGTACCTGCACGTCCCATTAGATCAAGATAAAGATGATATGAAAAGATCAAGTGGGACGAAACTTCTGAGAGGCGTACTAGCTTTTGATATTGTTTGTTGGGTAAACGGATCGTCGGTGATCCTACTGCATTGGTGAAGATGTTTTGCAGATCTTACAACACTTTTCTAATCTTTAGCAAGCGTACTAGAGAAAATAACACGGGAAGTCCAAATCCTGTGTGACTAGATATGTGAGAACATAAAAGGTTGAATTAAATGAAGTGGTGCATAATAAGACTTCAGCTGTAGCGTGGAAAAGTTTGAATATCTATATTTTAGAATACCAATTTAGCCATGTGCTGACCTTTTATCATTAAGATTGGATTGGATACAAACAGAGCAGAATACTTAACGCCAAATGGGAGGGAAAATAAAATATTGGAGCACTTGGAAGGATTCCTTTGTAGGTTAGGACTTCAAGAACAGCTCCGTGACTCTTTTTGTAGGAATGTCTGAATAGAACCAATGGTACAGGGCATTCCATGGATCATCGCATCAGTATGTTCGATGAAAAAATTATTCCACTTTAAGGGTGCGGATCAATTATAAGTAAAAAGTAGGGAAGGCTAAGCAGCGGTAAATAGCTGAGCAACTATAGCAGGAAATAGCTAAATCAAGTCTTTAGTAAATAGTATGACGATAGATAATGAACATTGCACTCACATTTTTCGCAACCAAAAGTCCAACTCCGTGAGCCACCGCTAAACCAACGTTATTTCGCTTAGCAGGCAGATGCTGTGGTAACTGAGCCATCGCGCTACACCCAATCGGGCGGATGACTGAAGCAGGTGAATATCCAGTGATGCACAAACCACTGTTGGAATGATGGACAGGAATTGTCCTGGCTTTATTCGCTGGACTAGCCTCGTCGGTCACTTCCCAAGGGGATGAACGGCTCACGGCTGAGCGCGATCCCACGGACAGTTCAGTATATTCATAAAAAGTCTCATCGGTACAGGGAGCCAGATTCCTATGGATAATGGAAAATGTACTCGCATTTTTTACGACAACTCAATTTGCAAACCTCGGCTAGTCATTATCGAATTTATCCGACCAGACTTGTTCAGACTTCGGTAAGGCTGGAGTTTGTGAGGTCATTTTTGCTTTTGTAAAATGTCTTAAATATATATCATTCGTTTTGATTTTGGCGATAGAATGCGCAGAGCCTTGAGAAACTGTCGTTTGTAAACATATTTGACCGATCGTTAAACCTTATTGCTAACTGATTATCGTTATTAGCACACCGAATGTCTTGTGCACCCCCCTTTTCATTGTCATCATTGAGTAAGTAGTACAGGCCTTGGTTACAACAGACAGTGTAAATACCCCAGCAGTACCTAGAGCTAGACTCTGCTCGACTTTAGTTAGCACCTTAGTTTGCACAGATGGAGATAGTCTGTGATCATATTGTAATTCCCAGCTATCAGTAGAGCCGAGGAAGGAAGTTGCCTTTGTAAAAGACAACCGTCCTTGCTCCTGATTTGTTCTTCTTTGTGTTAGAACCTATTCTTTATTCAAGAGTTAATCTTTAGTCTGGCTCTCCCTACAAAAATTACGCGAAATGTGTCAGAAAATACAGTTACCTAAGGAAATTCGCCTTTATAGATTCGTTTATCTTACTAACGTAGCCAGAAGACAGAACAATCTAGAGGATCACAGCTGGGCTGTCTTTTTGTTCAGGAAAGAGTAAACCAAAATGTCAAATAACCATTCTATGGTATAATTCATCAGGCAAGGAATCAGCTCTTTGTTCGAGACTATGACAGAACATTACTTTCTGCTTTATGAAGTCGCACTCTTTCGGTAGAGGTCGACGTGTTGCCGCAGGTCCAGTCCGACCTTTTACAGTTCGAGCTGCGTAGAGGGTCTGGTAACTGATATGTTCTCCAGTACTGGTTGTATAAACTCTGTTCGTGTAATAAAAAGCTCAAAGCCAATTGTAACTAAGGATAACAGCCGTCTTGTTGGCTTATCCGAATTCACTAAGGAAAGTGCATAAATCGTGCGCTAACTGTCGTTTACTTGAATCTTGTCTTGTCAAACTATACATGGACCCAAGTATTCCTGCTTGTTGTGTACACATTCCAAAAGCAAATGACCTTAAACAAAGTGACTGAAAGCATGATTTCTCCCGTCTGTTATTCTTTACAAAATACACTACCCATGCTCGATAATCACGCGCCGTGTATCTATTTGTTGAGTGCTTAACTGATAAATACACAAAACATTCAACTGTAGAACATCTAGATAAACAAGCAGGTCGGGTGGATAAAGTGGATAAGCCCATTGTTTGAATAGAATGTTAAAATCATTTGATCAGTACCACTTTCCATGGCACTGAATGTTATCAAAAACCTTCAGAATTTCACTGAAGTCGCTCCTGAGAACAGGTCCGTTATTTGTGAGCTACAAGTTAGTGAAGACCGGAGGCAGTGACGGATTGTGGCAACAAAATATGGTGTCAATTTGAAGCAAGCCACTCTATCTGCTCGGTTAACTCAAAGGTAAAAGTCTGTGACCAAAGGTCAGACACTGAGTGTTCGAAATTCATTCGGGACCTGGTGAAAATACAGTTGCGATGGTCTTTCGAAAATTCGACGTAAGCTGTGCAGTGATTTGACAGAATTTTTATAGTCAGTAAAACGTGGTTACGAGATAAAGTATTGTTTCCTAGCAAAGAGGCTGCTGATATCAGGCGGCCAACAAAGGATGTCGACTCAAAGAAACGAGATTTGATTCCGAAACTCCGCAATACTGAACCAGGGCTAGTAGTCAACTAACTACGGCTTCTCAGTTCTTACCTCCCGGAATCGCCCGTATCAAATACAGTCTATTCTCTCCCCCTTGCTTGCAGTGATGGTTTCAGCTAAGCGCAGAAAATTTCCCTCCACATGGAAGAAAGCTCGAATAATTCGGATTTCTTTTTTGAAGCAAATCAGCTGCTTCATCCACTCCGTCGAAGCAAACACATTGTTATTTGTCACTTGTAAGCTATTACATGAAAGTGAACATGCTGTCGTCAGATAGCAGACGCAAGTATTTGGTCGGCTAAAACCCGTTTGGTTTTAAGTTTGACCGGATAAAGAATTTATGTAAACAAGCCCATTGAACAAGCAGCTTGCAATTATTTCACCTCGAAATAGGTCAACCATGTATCGTCATAATGACTTGTTGAAACTGTTGTTCCGTTCAAGTCAGCCACAGTTCTCTCCGCGTGTGAAGTGGTTATAAAATGTTTACCCGAGAGACGAAAATGTTCCGCGCGAAAGGTGTGTATCGGAGTCAAAGGCTGCCCACAAAACCAGAACTCGCACCGCGAAGTGGATCCCATTAGGGAAACAACCAAACAAACCCCCACTCGTGAATTATTGTTGCACAGGAGATAACTTGGTAATATCGATTACAGCAAGCGTTCTTTACATCTTGCCCGTCTGTCAACGGCATTCTCATTAATTGTACCCCTTATCCGGACACTTGAGAAACAGTGACCTCAAACGGCCCCGTACAGGTAAGGCGCCTTTCAGCTTGTTCACATTCTTCTCTTTCGCTTACGTGCTATGCCAACATGCACCTAAACCCTGTGCAGTTAGGCCGTAAGTAGAAAATAAAGGCCGATATGTTACAAGTGGTTACTCTTGCAAGGCCAGAAGATGGCAACAGAAGAAATATTGATCAAAAGTGTGCAACGCGGTTAAACACAAAAGAACTTTAAACTTGGATTTTCCGTGAAAAAATTTACGATTGCAGATTACTTGTTCCCTGCACCTTAGACATACTTGTACCATTAGAGACGGGCCAATTCAAATAAAAGTTCACAATCCAAAGTCATTAATGACCATAAGAATATGTATTTGGAACAAGCGCACGGTTTCTTGACAAAAAAAGCAATAAGCAAAAGTATGAAACCCAGTGTTTATGACAGCATACCAAGCAGTCGATTATGATTCGTCCGGCAGAAATGGAGTACACACTTTTGGTATACTGAGAGACCAAAGGTCAGTTAAAAACTGAGAGTTTTGCTTTTACAATGGAACAAAAATAAGATAACAATAATCGTAAGCGCTTCTCACGCGTATCCACTAGAAGAAAAATATATCAGATGAGCATTCATTTCGGGGCACCTTGGATACTTCAAGGGTTATCTTCAAACTTTCCTTTTATTTTCTGAACAAATTAATAATAAGTTGATAACCTCACGATTTTCGGATGCCTTCAGGACTTCAGACTAAAGAATATTGATTTTGGTTGTCAAAGGCAGTGAACCACAGTTGGGATTTCTCTGTGAACCGTTCTACAAGGAGCTTCCAGGTCACACTCCTGATTGATAAATTAGATTCTTGGCAAAAATCATGGTTGTTCGAACAGCAAACCCCGGTGCTAAGTGTTCAAACCAGAAGCAAACCGAACACACTATGATCTACATTCAAGCTTCGAAATAGTTCGGATGTACTTTTGACTGAAAGAAATCTCAATGACTCAATTCATAAATTCACATACGATACTGCATCCCTCGGTTCAATTAGTCCTGATCCCAGTTCTCGTCCGGTATGCTGTACTTTTAATAGTTCGATTTTCTCGGCCCGGATTTGGGTAATCGGTTAGAGGTAAACAAATATGGCGTTCGGCAATCAACTGGTTGTTCCTTGTCAGAAAGAAACATTGACCGCAAAGTTCACTCATTCGTCCATTCGGCAACGACACAAATTTGTAAGTTTTCAGCCCGTCTGCTTGCCATCAAAATCTCACGGTATATTTATTGCTGGGCACTAGTTCTTTTACATTTCGGGTGAGTGTAACTTCCGGCTGGGGAACCTGAAAATTCGTGGTATATCATTGACTCGATCTCATACAATTTTCACTTGTTCTGGCCTTGTTCTTTACTCAGTGGTGACTGAAATTTGGGTTGAAAATTATACCCTAACTATTCAAAGGCAGTTGTTTACATTTGTTTAACCAACAATGGAAAAGTTTTCCAGAAGAGAACTGAGTAGTCAGAAATACAGTGAGTTAAATAGGGGACCAGCTCACGGGTACAGTGAATCGCATTTTGATATATAAACAAAATTCTACATGCAAAATAAACTAGGGCCGAAGGATATTTTATTGAAGTAGTTTTGAATTCTTTGAAATTCAAAAAGCAGGAATTTGAACAATCCACTTGAGAGGAAAAAAGGATGAAAACACACTCTGTTGTCGTTTGCTCATCATTGCAGAAAAGTGTAATCATGATAAATAGGGCGTTTGTCGATACTTGAATAGTCGTGCAAAAACACCGCGATGTAATTATAGCCAGGCGGGCAAACGGATTGTGTGCGAGTTTCGCCATCCTTCGAGGTGAAGTGATCAGCATTGTGTTGAGCTTGCTAGTGGGCTTTCTTCCTAATTGAAAACGAAGTTACTTTTGGCTGTTTGTTTGTTTGTTGTTCGCGTGCTCATATTCTCATTTGGTGAGAGAGTTGTGTGAACCTCAGCATTGTTGGTATGAACTGATCAGACACCTGGTCGAGTCTGAATTAACATGAAAACCACCTTAAATAATATGACTTAAGACACGTCAAATGAGTTCAGTCACTAATGGTCAAAAATGACAAGCAAAAATCCTTTTTGTCCACACTGACTGCACCATGTTAAATTGGAAATCACGACGAAGTTGAATAAGCCAAAGCGAAATTAAAACCACGGCGAAATAAAACAAGTCGAAGAGGAAAGCGGAAACAATATAGTCTATGAGGTTCAGAATAAAGACTGCGAGAAACGGCACAGTGTAGAAAAGGTGAATAATAATCTTACTGTGGATGAACACCAGCAGACCAAAAATTGACAAGGTCCAGTGCTTAGGCCATCTGCTGAAAAAGACCATAGACAATATAAATCCTGCTTCACTACCAAGAACACTATTGCCCAAATAAGACAAGAACACGAGATACAGTACACGCCGGTGAAGATGTGTTTTTTCAAAAGAAATCGCATCTGATCCAAAGAAATATTATGCTGGTCACTTTACGTAATGAATGATAGCAGCGCAATCCGTTAGGGCTTCACAGGTAGAAGCAGAATACTAGTGCGTTCACTAACCGGAATTTTTATTGGTGGATAGTAACACTTGAAGGCGATGCCTTTCTACTGGTAGTGGTGGACGTCTTAGCTGAGTGTATCTTCCGAAATAGGCTGGATTGATACTCAGGATTAAAGCGTGCTCGGCTGGTGATTTCGTCTACAAACTTCGTCTATTCCTACTCTCATTGCTATTCTGCTCGCGCTGGGTTTCCAATATCGTCATTTCAGTTTTTTGATTCCAGGGGAACTGGTACTTCGAAAAAACTGATATTTTTATATTTCCTGCTTTCACTTCCACCTTCTCTTCAAGCATTCTGCATTTACGCTCAAGAGTTATTTCAATATGGTGTCACCAGCAGTGTAAACGAAGCTTTCTTATTGTGAGAAGCAACCTTTGAAATGTTTCTATCTTGATTTATGTATTATTGATTGTTATTTCACTCGGTCACGTGAGACCGAATTCTTTGTCACATTTCTGCTGGTACTAGTGAGCCCTGTTGATCACAAATTTCGGTAGATTAGTTAAAAAATGAAATAACCTTCACGATTTGACAGTTTTTGCTCTCAGAGTGTTACCCGCATACTCTGAGACTGTCGGACTTAAAAAGCGAGTATAAATTAAAGCGACCAAGGAACCAATCACCACTTACCCACTGGCAAGAAGGTGATCCAACCAGCAGCTTTTCGACAGTCTACTACGAAGTGCAACTCTCTTTCCATCTGACAAACAATAGCAAATGATCGGAAACCAGTACAAACAAGGAAAAAGCACGCAAACGAGCACCGCTTCATCCTCGCGTTAGTTTCTTCATACCGGCTGTTGTCCCTACCCCTGTTCAGTTTGGTAGAAAAACGAGCTCTTCAAGAAACCGATGTATGAGTAATCACACTTTCAGCTGTTTCACCAGAATTTTCCCATTTCTAATTCGGAATCTCTAAACTACTAATAGCCCGGAGTACTTTGAATTTTTGCCTAGTACGCTAACCCAAAAGATCCCTACAAAATCGGTGACGGCAAAATTATTTTCTATTATTCTTTTTGTTAATAACTTGTGATTCAGTACAATATTTGATGGTACTCTTTGGTTTACACTATATTTTGCCTACGAACAAGGTAATCCAGCTGCATTCGGTTTTAATTAAAGGGATTTTGAGTTAGGGGACTGATATATCAAGACAAAAAGGCAGTTCAGGTATCAAAAATTGACTGGTTTTTTCACTGCCCTATCGGTAATTTTCATTTTACGCCTCCGCTTTATTGCACGCCCGGGCATGGACTCAAAGAGATAACGAAGGGATAGTGAAACCATAGCCTCAAGGGCTCAATAGGTTATCGGGGAGAGCCACTACCAAAACTGTGAGACTAGAATCGGAGAACCACTTTAGGTTTAATTAAGTCAGGCGTGTTAGTGAACTGAGTCGAAGCGAACTGCTATCTGTCAATACGATGATCGGCCGTGGCAGACCGCGAACCCGAAGTGGGGATCGAAGCTTACGTCATTCAATTATCGTCAGTCTCCAGTTTTTATGTACAGTGCGCTTATACTGACGTCAGATGGTCGCGAGTCACCTTAAGTCAAAAATTTCAGCCGGCCGTAATCAAGTCCGGTTATTTCGTTCAGTACCGACGGGGTAAATTCCCCCGGTAGCCAGACATCTTTGGTTCTAAATAAAATCTTGCTCTGACTTTGACTGTTACAACGTGTGTGATCCGTTATGGCCTTCTTTGTGAGGCTACAAACTCCTATTGCCCACTTTTTCGGGTTCTGTTGATGGAAATGGATCCTTGGGGCCTTAGGATATTTATCCTAACCAACGTGTGTATTTTCAAGCATCGGAAAATATGGGAGACACAAGCCGTTAGCCACAATCAAAACGATAATGTGTCATTTGCGGAGAACTTACGGTACCAAGCTGCCATGAGAAATGGACATTGATTACTAATTACATACAATGGTTCATCAAGTTGTGCAAACCATAAAATGCTCCAGAGGTTATTTTTTCCCCTGTGTATGTCAGACCATTCTAACCCCGTTCCTTCAAAAGAACGTATCTTGTTGTCCCCATTCTTTGTATTCTTTAACAAATTGAGATCGTCATAAGTATACGATTTGCAATTTAATTTGAAGCGCCCTATCCCAGTTATCCACATATCATCAGCCGACTTTTCGAGTACCTCGGGTCCCTGTTCCCAAGTTCGATTGACTATTCATACGCTCCGGGTCAAACTCGGTTCTGACACTCTGAGTGGTTGCAGATTCAAATTGCCCATAAAAGAATGCCTCATGGAAAATCAACGCAACAGTCCCCAGTACCAACTGTGAAAACACAAAGTCGCGGATCCTTTCGACACGTTAGGAAAAACCGGCTGCAGTGGAAATCTACCAAGACCGACCCCTAACCCTGGAACTCAAACCAGTGGTGCACGACTGCGAGTCAGAGCAGCAACAACTAGTCTTTTCGGACTGGATTTCAAAGGTTTGCTTTACGTCAACACTACTTCATATAGCACTTGCCTGCTATCAGTTGTGCACGGTGATAACCCATAAACTTTACTAAGCACCCAGTTTTTATTTTGTTTTCAACGGTGTTTCCAACCAAAAAGGCTCATATTTTTGTTGACATACACCCAAGCCAAATAATAATCCATCAAACAAAAGCTGTGCACTTTGGAAGTAGACATAACTTGAAAAATACCCTAGTTTAGTGTGCAAAACTTCCCAGTTTGATCGTATCAAAATAGCGTTTAAGCCAAGTTGAATTTATTCGGGACAGTTTATGCCCACTTGTCTTTCGTTTACACACACCACAGCAAGGGTGGAGAACAATTAAAAACAAATTCGTTCCTCACTCTGTGTATCTATTTGCCTATGTTTATTTTATTACTGAAGCTTTTGTGCTGAACAAACAGCCTAATGGCTTGTTCTTCTAAAAGCTCTCAAAACTCTTCCGACAAGTTTAATTACCCAAAAATATTGGAGTTATTGTGGACTGACAAAAATAGCAAAATTTTTATTCCAAATGTATATCATATTTATTTTCAAAGAGCACTTAGACTCTAGTCAGTGTCATCATCTAGCGGCTTTTTCCTGTACGATGGTACTTTATAACGGAGGTTCCAGTGCGTCATACTTAGTCCAACCGTCTTCTTTCCTCGGCTCGTCTCCTCATTAGACCAGTTGTTGATCGTCTATGATACACATGAGCCTGTTGATTTAAAGTGATTCTTTTGGATGTTGGTGCACTTGATAAGTGATTTATCGTAACAATGCGTCGGTTTCTGAGACCGATTTTTCTTTTTAATTAATTATGAAGCTTTAATTATGGTTTGCTTTATTGAAGTCATCAGTTCGATTGATTACTAATTATTTTCCACTTCCATGAGAACTCCAGGAACATGAGACAAATTGTTACGCAAACTTGATTTCACAGAAAAAAACCGTTGACTCACAGCCATGCTACCCTAGGTGAAACTCGATGGATATGCACTCGGCTGGAACAGCATTCACGCTATACAATGAATCATTTCGTAAGTAATTTGGATCTTTCTCGGCTACTCATTTATCACCCGCTGAGAATGAACGATGTTGATGTCACCCTAGTCAGTACATACACGTTTTAGTGTGCTTATTCGGAATGGAAAACGTCGAAAGTTGTACGAGAGAGAACAAACACATCCATAAAAATTGATTTTCGTTCCGTCGAAAGATATTGATAAGTCTCGTTGATGTACCCATCACTTACCGGATGTGGCCTATATTCTCTATCCAAACGAAAGTTTTTGATGGAAACGTTGTTGCCGTGTTATTGATGATTAATATGATATTGCCTTGCATCCTTCCGACCCCTGCTTTCGCCGCTAATGCGGTTTAATTTTAAAATTTTTAACGTGACTCCGTAGTTCGGATTTGTGTACAACCATTTTAACCGAATTATTTGTTCAATTGTCGAACGTTTAATTTTCCCCTTGATAATCACACGGGAGTCGTGTCCTATTTTATCTATGATGGCTAGTCAACGTTTTGTAATAAGCGCAAATAAAACCGTAGCATTTACACGGATGATCGTGAGTACGTGAAAACAACGGCTAGTATCGCTCATCTCGTTCTTTCCACCGGTTTGGGAACTTTTATCCGGGAGAAGCTTTTATTGTGGTGCTGTGTTGGGATGAATGGAACAATTCATCCGGGTTTGTAAAATTTACCGGTAATATTACCATATCTGTTTGCACTGCCTGATAAATTCGTCTCATTGTGTCCGCGGTCCCTTGTTTTCACTGAAATAGGGATTTTTCCGATCAAACCTTTGGCATCGAAATGCGGATGTTTTTTCTTTCTTTTGAAGGAACAGGATCCATAGAGAATTTCTGAGAATCAACTTTGGTAATGATGAGTTCACCTGAACATCTGAAATCATTTTCATCAGCTTCTATTCAACTCTTATTCTGTTTCACCGAATATTTCTTCTGTGACAATCTACTCTAATTTGGCATTCACCAAAAGTTCACTGCTTCCAGAGTCAAGCCCTGCAGGAAGATTATTTGGACTATAATCGACGCATCTTCCAAGGATCGTAGTTCAGAGTGAATCAGGAAGTGACGTGGCCAAGCGTATAAATGCATGAGGAAATGAATCAACCACAAGCACACTTCCATGAGTACGCGCACTAAATTCATGTGTATAAACTCCCATTTCCGAAATGATAGGTTTAAAATCTCAGCCTTTAATCTCAGATGGTATCCATGCAATCCACTTCATATGAGACACAACGGCAGATGGGGGTGGAGGAGAAATGAAAAGTTGTGACCATCCAAACAAAATGACTTACTTCATTGGTAAGCTGAAACTCTACAAAATCTCAGGTCATATTTGAAAAAAAAACAATATTGATATTGATACTGAAGTTGTCATCGTTCTTATATTGCCAGAAGAGGTCGATTATGTTGTTGCACTGATAGACAATGAAAGTGAAGTCACTGGGTAGAGGTGTAATAACCAAACCAAAAGCAAATCAGCAGATGGTAACTCTAATAGACCATTTATAAATGAATTCTTTCAATAACATTGCACGGACTGAGAAGTTTCGTGTGTAAATGGGAGAGTACTGCAATTTGTTGCTGCACACTTTAAATTCCTGACAAACTAAGCTTGTACTCATGAAAGTTAAATTGAGTCTTATACGAGTGTTTGGAAGAAGCAGGATTTCAACGCCCACCACAGGAAGCTAAGTCCATCTAATGAAGTCACCTATCGTGTGAACTCAGAAGAGATTTTGGCTTTTTTCTTCGGTTACAAACTAGAGCAAAGAGTTTACCTGTTTGGGTCTTCGTAGTATGACAGAAAACAGAAGTTGCGGAGATTGCATACATGGCTCTCGGTAATGCGCTTCAGGTACTTACTTTTCCTGTAAACTGTGCTTCGTTGGCAACGGACATTTGTTTATCTCACCGATAGTCGTCACAACTACCATCTGGGCCCTCATGGGACACTTTACCCTAAACTTTCAGGTCATGTTTCCGGCCTTTCAAAATATTGTTTTGGACCGACTTGGCTGTGAAGTTTGTTCATTCAGCTGGGTTCATGTTTAGCCAATGAATGTGATCTTTTGTTTAACTAGTTCATCAAACTTGCCAAACATGACTGTGTGAAACTGCACCTGGTACGACCTTCAGGCAATCCAACCCATGGCATGTTATCCGATGCCCTCCTCTTCAACCCAGCACCCTTCTCACGTCCACTACATCACAGAGGGCTACAGATGGTGGAAGTAAATTTGAAAGAAGTGGGCATGCCACATCACCTGCGTGAATTCCATCCACGTTTCTGCCTAAACTAGGCAACCCAATTTGAGCATTTGACGGTTAGTTTTTCTCCAAGTAAAACTATGCCACAGGAAGTAACAAGGATCCAGGATCAGACGCTTTCACCAATCGCTGTTCACATGTTCACCAGGATTTATGATTGGTAACCGGACTCCTCCTCGTTAAAAAGATCATTTTCAGCCCCATCGTCCTAAAGGATTCGCACTGAGACCAAGTCTATCAAAGAAGAGTAAGTTTTTTCTTGGAAGTGCTTCTTCTGACGTCACTTTTATCTTTGCAAGCTTCACCCCCGGCATAGCACCAAGAGGCTGCGCTTTATGCTTGTCTTGGATACATCGATCAAATCTAGGTCATGGGAAAGCTGTTTGAGTACTTTCATACGTTCCAAACATTTACTGTCGCCTTGTTCCTGGACAGTTGCGTGATTATCTGCTCCATCAACTAGACCACACTGCAGAATCACTTAAGGGGTAGTGGAGTATTTGCAAAATAATATTTGATTTCAGGGGAGTTGTATTTTCTCATTTCAAGTAGAGTTTACTGCATGGGGCTAACCTTCTATGACTTTTGCCGCCTGTAGTGAAGCCAAACAAGACTGCCCGTACATCCGGTTATCCTCATCCTCTTCAAAAAAAAATCTGCTAAGAAGCAGCTTGTCTAATTTGTCAAAGGATGTGATTAAACTCATATCAAGAAGTCCCAATTTAGACTAAGGGGGTGCACTTGAAACATCCACGCAGAATAGTAATACACTGATCAAGAAACACGATTTTGACCTTTTTTCTGCATGAATGTTTTTTTTCTTCATATAAACTCAAACCACAAAGTGAGTAAACAGATCTCTTCACTGTTAACTGTACAACGCACTTCACTGAAAAAACTTTTCATGCTACAGTTTATTCTCATTCGACTCTTCTCTAATGGGAACGTCGCAGGGGTATCCTTCATGTTGCAGTTCTTAATTCGGTTCAAGTCGATGGGAAAATTTCGACGACCAGCTGCATTGTATTGCCGAAGCGTCTCTCCTGATACTTCGTGAAATGGTCTTGACCTACTAGGTTTGGTCCAACAAGATCCGAAAACACCGAACAGCTACCAAAAATAAAAGATCCCCATAAGTTGTCTCACAATCGAACCTCACGTGGTCAACGTGGGATGTCCTAAATTTGTGTATCCTCAAGATAAATGCTTTACTTGGAAAGTTAAACATTTTGTACTTTTAGCTGCGAAAACTTTTCTTTTCCGTAAATAATGTTAGGTTGACCTACAGATCCTTTGTTCCTTTTTCGCAGCCGATGGATTTACTTCTCGAGACGAGTTTAGTTATTGTGAACGAGAGAAATTTACCGGGTTTATGAAATTCTCCTTTCGGAAACGCTTTTATCCGCACACGTAAACATTTAATAGACAGAGGATTTCCCATTGGAGAGCTACAAATACGAGTGGGGAGTGACCGTAGCTATCCACCTAAAATGTGTCCCCCAACAGTGTGCTCAGTGGAAATGGTTGACACAAAGCCAGATAGCACCACTGAAATACGCAAATGAAATCTTCGATTTACTTTGAAGCAGACCTCCATAAGTTCGTGCTCGGGTATTTGAACCTGGGCAGTGAAACAAGTAAAAAGGAAAACAGAAAGATAAAACTAAAACAAACAAATAAACACACGAAATCTTATCAACTTTACTCTCTTTGAATACCCAGTATTTCTCACCATCAGATTATAAATTTAGCGCAGAGCAAAGTTTTTGCTTTGTCAAAAGGTTGGCACTTTATTGCCATTTTACTAACGTTGGAACTTACCGGTATGCTTGGAGGACTGTCTACATGAAAAAAATACTCAAAATACTCAAAATTTTCCTAATTACGGAATATTAAACCAAAGGTTTCTTGACAGACGAAAGTATAATGCCGTGAGTGACTTTGGAGTATAGCCCGAGAAAGCTTTACCATTTATTGCTTTTTGATTCCCTACATTTTTCCTTCTTCAGTAGAATGCTTTCCGGTTTGAACGAGTACTTTCCTTACATTTTTGTTTTGTTTTTGTTGTTATGGGATTCTAGTGCAGTTCTTTTAACATTGAAAACGGCCCAGATCGATAGACTCCCAAAGTCCAAGACCTTGTCAGCTGAGGAAAACAGATGTAACTATTCCTAAGTGGTATGAATGGTAAAACAAATCACTATAGTCAAGGAAGTTTTGCGAATATTTTTCGGTGCATTCTATGCCATCTTGTCTTATTCACAACAGTCCAATTTGCTTATTAGGTGTGTGAATGGATGATCGACTTGGAAGAGTTCACCAAGGAAAGACTGCGGCAATTCAGTGATACTTCTTTTCGAGTTAGTCGCACGTAATCTCTAGAATGACAAAACTGCTGTCGTGAATTGAACGGTTGGAGGTAAGACGCACTCATAACTCCCAAGCTCAGATTAGGTTTCGTGAATAAGACAAATACGGAGTAGATAGTTATGGTGATGGCAAAACAGAGCAGCTTCGGGTATGATTAGCTGATAGGCGGGAATAAGCATGGAATCCGTCGTCTACTCCAGAGAAACTTTACTCAGTCACCCACCGATACCACTAACACTAAATATGAGGGCGTACGCCGTAGTAAAACGTCACATACAGATTTCCAGTTGTATTTATTCAGTCTTTTATTAGTTTGGGAGGTAAATGCTCATTGTAGTTTACCAAACATTTACAAAATCACCCTGACAAAGCATTTTTAAATGCTAGTAGTACTGTCCATGACAAAGCATTTTGTCATAATGGTTAATATAGGGCGTTGATGTTGTACAATTAACAAAGGAAACCGAGCTGATAGGAAATGAGTGAGTTTGCTTCTAAAAATAGTCTTAGAAATAACTTTCAGTTTTCGCTCCTTTGGTTGACGAATCATCGCCGAACTAGTAGTAGCCGTTTACCAGCAGTCCGGTACCTCAAATATATATTGTCATCAAGTCCTCATAGAGTCTAACAATTTCAAAACAAAGGTACTTTCGACTTCTGGTTAATAAAGTAACACGGTAAGTAAAATACGCAAATCAAATGAAGATGAATCTCCCCGAACAGATAGCGGAACTGAGAAACTCTCTCTTGCTGTAAATCAAAGAATCGGATAAAAAAGCTATTTCTTTTATTACAGTTACGGCATCTAAAGCGCAAAAGGTTTTTTTAAAATCAGAGTCACTCACTTACAGTTCCTTCCAGTTAACCACTGGGCTTGCTTTTTGATGGGATAAAACTCAAAAACTTGACATTTTTAACTTGGGCATATGGAAAAGCAAGTTTACCGGAATGTAGAGGTGATTTTTCAGTGCACTCTGGCCTCATAGAAAAGGCCACACGTGAAACGAAGTATATCGGTGATCACCAGACGCATCTGCGATTGATTCAAGAACCAGTCGTTAGCTTTATTTAAGTGCATCGGATTGAGGTGGAGTAAAATCCATTCATCGTATCATACTAACTTTTCAATTCGTTGAGTCAATAAATCCAAGCAGGAAAATGAATCAATGAATATATTGGCTCCGGTTTTGGGTGGTTTTACTCAAGTACGCCACTGATATGCATATAGGTGTGATGCATTGACGAGTGAGATCATTGCCACTACACGTCGCCGACTGACTGGAAAATGGTTGGAGTAATAACCGATAAGAGTAAACTGCCAATCAATCAGTCAGTCAAACAATCAACCAATTAATCAAACAAACAAACAACGAGTTAATTATTCAGCCAATCAATCAACCAATCAATCAGTGAATCAATCAATGAATCGATCAACCAATAATCAGTCAGGTAACCAGTAAGTTCATCATTCTATCAATCAATCGATTATTAGAACGGTCATCCTGTTGATTAGCTTAGTGCTAACCATGAGCATAAACCGGGTAACTGACTTCCACGTTCTTTTCTCTAAAGCAACTCACGCTGCTGTGGGCATACAAGCTGAATCAGTTCTGCGTAAAACAGTGAAATCTTTTCCATTCCAGCCATCGGTTACTTCAGTTTTTAAAATGCATGCGCTTTAACGAGCGGGCCTGTAATACCAAAGATATTTGCAGCACGCTATGTCGAAAAGATCAGTGTGACCTGAATATCGAGTTAGACGCACCAAGCTCAGGCCAAACTTGACTATTTTGTGACCATTTTGCCACAAATACTGGTAACAAAGACCCAACAACCGCTTCGGATGCTCTGACTTTGGTTATTCAAGCCACAAAAATGTTATTGAAAATATATGATGGTAACAAAATTTTTATAAACTGTCAGTTGTCAATGTTTAAATTCACCAATGCTTTCGGATACAACGTTCTACTCAGACCCCGGGAACGACATTGGCATATCTGTCAAACCGGGGAAGATACGGATCACGTGAGCATTTTTCACTTGCCTCAAAATCCACTAAGTAGTCCACGAGAGTACTTGGCTGAAATCATCCGGTATTCGTTTGTCATTCACAATGATCTTACGTGCTGTTGTAATTGTCAAAGAGTTTATGAGAAAATAAATTAAAAACAAAAATAAGGCGATTTGCTTCCCCTCGTGTGTTTTACAATTGTCAACTAAATGGGATGTCATGAATCCACTGGTTTTTAAATTACCCAAAATACTTTTAGTCTTTCATCTTCATCATAAAATTTAATTGCATGAAAGGGATATCACATGCTTTTCAGAGCAGATCTTGTTTGTTACAGAATTTACCGAACGAGACCTGGAGCATAAATTTGAGCACGAACAACGAGAGAAATTTAAAGTATCGGGGGTACACGTAATTAAGTTGAGATTGATTTGCTCATTTTTGAGAGCGAATTTCATCAATAAGGCTAGTTAATCAATATCGGGATACATGTTGCATACTATATGCCAGTAATAATCGCTGAGCGGTAACAGGTCTTGCTGTGGCAATGTCTAGTCATTTGTTGTGAATCAAGTACTATTTTCATCACTTGTTGCTTCATCCATTTTACTGTGGATCGGTGCAGGTTTTTCGTTGTGTATAGAGTTCATGGAACATCAGAAGGCCTACTGATTCCGTTGTTCGCCTTGAGTAGGTATTTTGATGAAACTTAACAGCTTTTTCTATGTATAGGTAAGGTACAGGATACTCTTTGACGCGAAGGTGGCAAATTAATTGATTCACAAGTTGAAAACGCCTCAGATAAATTAAAAAAAATATGGACTAAGAGCGAAAGAAAATCGCACGACATCCGACTGCGTTTTTTTTGGAAATATTTCCACCATACAGTTTACAAGAAAATTTCCGGCCCTGGGCATTGTGTCCATTCTACTCATCTGTTTCAACCAAATGGCAACTACTCTCAGTACTGATTTGCAGATAAATGCAGGCGAATAATAATCGGGACAAGAGTTTTTGATTATCGTATTACATATTTCGTCCCCGTAAGAAAGAAATTCAATAAAAAATAGTATTTATTAAGATGTTGTACATCTGAAACCTATTTCAGGCATCTGGTTAGCCAGTGCCGTATCGAAATGGAAGGGAAAGGAATGGGGTGGGGCCGAATGAGCACATAAATGGTTGGAATGGAACGTTTGTTTGCATTCGTACAAACCAAACAAATCTCCCCATCTCACCGTACACTTTGTACGAGATCACAATACAGCCTGTTTTTGTGACATATTTTCCACTGCCTTCTATATATATATATATATATATATATATATATATATATATATATATATATAGACGTTATTCGTCCGTGACTGGCAGGATAAACTGGAAGCTTGCATCTTGCAATAAGTATATTCTCTGCTTTCTGATAAATTCTAAAAAGAAAACCCGGGACTTAAATCGGCAGACCACCAAATGATAAACTCTGCCACATGAGGATTTCAACTAAATGGAAGTAAACGCTAAAAGAACAAATATATTTTTGACTTCATCGATAGAGCCCGGTATTCAATTCACACAATCATACTAAAAGATAAAAAGGCCTTTGTCAGCAGGCAGTCTGCCTTCGTTAGAGCTCTGATGGTGATAGAGTTTGGTTCCGTTGATAGATACCTGATTAACGGGCTCTCCGGTACCCGTATCTTGGTAAGTAGCATTGAACTCCTGAACCGTGGTAAGAAAATCCTTGAACGGTCCTGCTTCACAGTTGCAGAAATGTCTCTTTGGACACGGAAAAATGCTTTTTTCTCAAAGGAATATTGTCTAAATGTCTGTTTACGCTGTCTCGTACTTCCTTTGACAAGTCACAGAGTTCACGTACAACTTCTGTCGGATTATTCGGTACAAAACACATTTTGTTCCAGATAGCACCCATTCGTTCGGAGAATGCGAGTCCAAAGGTGAGTAAGTGTTTTTACCGTCTTATTCACAAGTAAACTTGGGGTGAACCGAGATAAAACAAGCCTCGTGGGGGTTTGGCAGAGAGCTAGCTTTTTCTTCAGCCGATACTCGCGCTCGTTTCGCGGCCGTGAGACAGAGGTGGTGGGTTTCTGTTTGTGTGCATGGAACTGGCTTCGGTTTTTCTGTTCTTTTTTGTTACTGCTCTCAGAAACGTGATATGACTACTCGCTGTCGTCGAAAGCAATCCTTCCAAGCAGATTTATTTGTCGTTTTTGAGAAAAAATTGAAATACTAAAAATAATGAAATTTTTTATTGTAGATTAGGGTGAAAACTCGATTACCACCTAGAAAGAACGGATACATCCGTGTCCGGTCTTGTCAAAACTCACGAAACAGCCAATATGTTGGTGCACTTGGAAACCAGTATGTCGGTTTCTAGTATATTCGCAAACTACGGAGTTACGCATGATTCCTTTGGATTTTTCTCTCCTGCCCAACATAAAATGGTGTGATTTTCAGCTAACAGCAGCTTTCAGGTTTTGGTGTTTGGCTACTGTTGAGTAGGAACACACAAGACGTCGCAAAATGAGTTCCTTCCCTTGGCGCCAAAGGCCGTAACTAACAACATCATGCAGGTGGATTGGCAAGTGATAACCGTCAGTTATTCGGTGACATTTGTACATTCATGAATAACGCAATTAGTGAAAGGGCTGAGCTGATCATATCTGACATTTTGCTGAAATAATATTTTTTCCCTGAACAACAAGTAGACCGAGATACTAAAATTGTCATACTGCCCTACCGAATTTTGCATTTGTTTTCTACCACAGTTCCGTAGGCCATGAAATCCCTTGGACATGGAAAGCAACTGACTCGTCATATTACAATTTTTTTTTACCGCCTCAGCACTTGAATGAGTTCTGTCATGGCAAGTGTCATGCGAACTAAGACCACAAAGCGTGGGTGAGAGGGACCTTGCTGAAGCATTCAAAATCCTGAAACGTTTGTCAAGTGCAGGGGCCGATGAAATCTTCAAACAGTCGACTCAATAAACGAATATCGGGAAATAGTACAAAACTGTAGTATATACGCTGTGACTTAAAAATGTTCGGGAACATCGTCAGCCGCGTATTGGTGGAATCGGTTAACTGAAGAAATGGTTAGCGCATGTTTAGTTTAGGACTTTTTAGGATATGCTGGTTGCTGAGCCGAATGAAATATTCAAGCTTGTGGAAAAATAAAGACTAGCATGTAAGTCATTGAATATATGACTTTTTGTATTAGTCCGAAGTCAATGAATTGCGGATAAGGCGGAAAAATGCCGCGTGACGAGTCCGTTATCTTCCATGTCGAATTAAGTTCTCAACTAATTGAGTCGTGACAGCACAATGATGCAACCACACCATAAGCCACCTTGCTGATATGATGATCTGGTTACACTTCTTTTTTCACTTGAAAGAAAAAGTTCACAACAAAGATATCGAAAATCCGTGAATAATATTATTGTTGATCCCCAGATCGAGGATATCCTTGATCGTATTTTCTCCCAACCTACAATTTTTCCATAAGTCTGGCTACTGGTAGCTGATCAGTAGTAAAACCAAAAGTTCGACTGATTCGAAGTGTGACAGTCAGAACGTACCTGTGTTTCGCGAAGCTTCCTAGGAATTATCTCTAATGCACATCGAAAGAACTTCCATTGGGACTCGAACACAAGATGAATGATTGTGAGTTTAACACCTAAGCACTGATCTAACTTGCGCGACTCCCAAATAAATGATAATACTGTTATTACTGTCAATGTTAGTCAAAGTTTTGATACTACTAATTTTGTAACTGAGAACTGCATGAAGAAACAAAACAAAATGTCTTTATCGAAGATGAAAATACATTCCAGAAAGAGATTGTAACCCATCTTGTACCGAGAAGATTTAACGGGCTAGATTTTTTCCTCTTAGATAATAATTTTCTGTTAGGTAGGGAAAGTATTGCTCGTTACCAGCGTGATGGAATTCTACTCAGATTATAGCCTTTATACGATGAATGCTGGAAGTTAGTTCAGTTTAGTCAAACTCCTTATTCCTAGGGATGATACGATAATGTGTAAACAAGCCGGAATCAATCAGGGTGTTCTTACTGCAAAACTGTGTTATGTTTTTCGAAACTAATAAAAAACAACTGCTTTTTCTATATTGCCCACTCTGTTGTAAGGCAAACAATTTGGAGAAGCATGTTCCAGCAGAGTTAAAGCCCACCAAAGATGTGAACGGAGTGCACAAATCTTGTTACTGGAAGGAGCATAGAACAAATTTGGTTTATGTGTCAAAATTTATTCATCAACTTGTAGCGTACGGTACGTACTCAGTAGAACAAATATAAATGAAATATTTGGTCTGTTCTTTTTAATCAAGCTGAGCAACTTCTGGACAACCATCTGACCCTCTTCAGCGCGGACTCGATAATACAGATTCTTCGTTTTCATGGTCTACAACTTGTAATCCGGAGAAGAAATTGCTGTTCCGAGATGCATCACCTGAACTGCACTTTTTTCTCTGTATGAAATTACCACCAAACTCACCTATCTTTGTTGAAAAAATCATATCCATATCAATTGAGGAGAGGCAGATTTGTATTTAGGTAGTTTTTTTACGACAAATAAGTGGGAGGACGCTGTGTCATTCAGAAATACACTCAAGTTCAGGTTTAGTTGCGTGGAAAGTGAAAGTGCGCCAGCCCAAACTAAGCGCTCCAAAGCGATAAGAATATCAGTTAAAATTGCACGCAACTGAAGTCGTACTATGCGCACTCCTAAAGCACATTGAGCTACAAAAGCGATGAAACGATGAAAAATACGATCAGTAAAAACCACCACACCCATCCCAGCTTAAATTAAGTTCCTTTTTATTGAAATTGCATGGTTGCTTGTTCAGTAAAAGTTCACATCTCCGGGTCGTTTCTGTTGACCCGGCATGAACAGTAGGATCTATTTAATCTGGAAGTGACTCACAAATATCAGAATTAGGTTCAACCGGGTGGTATCAGCAATAGGACTATAAGCAATCCGGTCTATATTTCATTGATGATTGGAACCGCTGCTAAGATCTCAAGTGAGACAAAGTTACTTCCCCAGTGAGTTAAGTAATATACCTGTTGAAGGTCTCAAATCATTACTTGTGTACTAAAAACTTCCAGTTGCTCTACCTGAGGCGAGCTGGTATGAAGAGTAAAGTTCTTGAATAACTTCTTCGGACTACTACCCGCAGTTGAATAGGTAGAATTGCGATGCTGCATGAGGAAGTTGTCAGCAGTTCTCCGGAGCTCATCGAATTTACATGGATTTCACGGCAATTTACTATATCGACAAAAAGCTTCCAGCCATTCCGTTTGACTGTGGATTACTTAGAGGTGTCACCAAGTGACAGTAACCCATAGATTTAAACAAATCCACCCCTTTCTGAACAGTGAGACGACTTCCGTTTCCAGTGTCCAACGTATAGTTTGTTCCTTCACGGTTCAACGTCCCATGAAGAGCAGCAATTGTGAATTCAGAGCCCAGCAAATCATTAAAGCACACTTCTTGCCATCAGAAGAAAGAATCAAGGATTATAAGGGTGCAATATCCATAGAAATTGGACTTGCAATAGTCTACTGACAGGCTTTCTATGATGTCGGCCACGGAGACCTATTAGGAGCTTGAGACTAAATTTTACGAGTACAGTCACTGTTCATTTCGGGCCAAAACGGATAACCTGGGGTAAAATTTTCATAATTCTGAAGCAAATATGTCTGCAATAAAAATCTACTGTAGCCCCCGAACTGTAATATAGGTCGTGTAACAATGCCATCGTTAAACACAAGAAGCCACTATAAGTCACAGTCATTTCTTCAAGAAGTTTGTCCGACTCGGAAATCGACTACTGATATCCATCTTCCAACCACGATAAACACAAAACAAAATGGAGTGGCAACACTTTCGTGTTTCAGAAATTAGATCCGATCGATTTGGAGGAGTTGGTCGTATAAACAAACAGTCAGAAGAATATTCTTCATAAACTGAATAGTGAGATAACTAGTTCACATGCGGGATAGTTTCAGCTTTAAAATACAGAATATCGTATGAATATGCACTGAGAGCAGGATTCCACGTTCAAATCATGCTTCCAAATGATTTGTCTAACGAAGTGCGGAGATTCTACATGAGGTCAAACGCGTCACGTTCTGTTGTGTGAGGGCAACGTGGACCAAACAAATGGTTGCGTAATTGCACAATACTGCTACAATCCCGCTTTTTGTCTGTGAACATTTGGGTGAAGAAACAGGTAAAACTGCACTCGTAGAAGGGAAAATTGCACAAACGTCGGAGTGCATGCTCATGTACAGTAGACCACTTTGTTCATTTTTACAAACAAAATGTTAAACAAGCGTTCTGCTTTAGGAGAAAAGACTGAAATGAATCTAGAATAATACAGAAGTAAACCCAAAAACGAACGACGATCCGCAAGGAAATTAAGCGAACGAGCAATTGAGAAGTGAGAAAAACGGTCTGGTGCGTGCCGTCTATTAGGTATTCTAAACGTGTGAAACGAGTCTTGGAAAAGTGCGTCCGTCTGATTCAATAGCTACAGTTTAGTGCACCAAACCGAAAGAGAAACAGACTCAAAAGTTTCATTTCGACCTGAAGTTCATCGGAGTTTTGTTAAATATTCAAATATTTGGAACTGCTGAAATCAGTAACGTACAGTGTTTGCCGTGCTACATGTAGTGAATTGACATACGCTCAGGACTAAGATTAATGTAATGCGAAAATGCTTCGCCCAAACTAGGTCCTTTGAAGTGGTGAGAACTCCAAATGAAATTGCACGTAATTGAAACCGTACTACGCACTGTTGTTATGAGCATATATTCAAAGACATAAAAAAACCACAAAAATTTCTGTCATTATAAGCCACCTAGGACAGTGAAACGAAGTGTTTATTGCAAATGTAAATCAAGGTGTCTTTGACGATAAACGACATGAGTTTAACGCTGTAATGCCATTCGAATCGAATGGAGCGTGCGTGGATGGAGAGCCCACGGTGATTCATCCAAGTTTAACATGAATCACCGTGTGATCCTAAAAATGAACTCTCAACCCAAACTCACTGCTCTTGATTCAAATTAGATTACGTCTGTAAGCCAGCTATAGAGTGCTCAAGTATAAGGATGATTTGGCGGAAGAGTACCGGGTACGCACACCTGATGAGCAGCAACAACCACGAAACCGGTCGTGTGCTTCCGGGAGGATTTCGTCCTCTCATCCAGATACAATGCGTACTATTCATATCGGAAACATAACAGTTGAGTGGATATTGAACGCTACTGTAAGTACAGGAAACGTGCAGTATCGGGGATGCAGTATTCTTTCGTGGGGTTCGCAAGTGCAAGATCTGCAAAAACACAAGAATGATATTCCGTGAGCCGGAGCTCAGTAAGTGCACGAGGAAAACAACACCGCTTGCGTCGATACTAATGGACTTGAAGGTCCATGTCTGAGGCTGTTACAAAGAGCAAAGTTGTCTCACCAAGAGTCAACCGATATATTTGTCGGTTCTGTATCACCTTTGATCTATGGGAAGAGTTAGCTCCGCGCGTCAAGCTATTTTCAATCTAAATGAATAAAAATGTAAATGTTTGTTCGTTCCAGGTCTTAAATCTCCGAAGGTTTCTCACGGACTGCTTTGAAATCTTGACTCAGCGTTGCATCCGAATACGGACCTGTTTTTATGCGCCTACTGTGCGTGTCGTAGTTGCCTCTTATGAACAATGCGGCGATAACCATTTCCTGCGATTCAGCTTTCTCACTAGTGTATCACGCACGCACGCACGCACGTACATTCACATACCACACTATTCCCATGATGGGTTGACCTCACTCGTCGTCTCATGCACACGCAGGACCATCGATTTCCGTGATGGTTGACGCATGCACGCACGCACGCCCATTTGTTCACACGTTTGTTCATTCGACAAGAATCCACTACAGGGCGACCCGGCATTTGTCCTCTAATTACAGTTACGCGGTCCCAAGCACAGATACGCAGATCCGTAGACCCTGAACTGTGACGGTACCAACCAATCAGCTCCGCGCTTCCCGTTATTTGCTCACCTGCGCACCATTGGCACCATCAGATTGCAAACTTTTCTACGCCCACGGTTTGATCGGCAATTTACTCAGAGAATTGGAGACATTTGGTTGTACTTTTTCTGTTTATTTACTAAGGCTTATCTATTACAGTACCTTATTCCCACTAACATAGTCTATTGACCGTGCGTCTACCGTTACGTAGATGTCACACCTTTGACAGGTAAAAACATGCTTTCTCAAGAAAACAGCGCCATCTGTTGGACGTAAAAGCAACACATGCTACACCAGAGTTTCAGGTTTACGATCCACTTAAGATTTTCAAATTTCCAATTTATAATTCAATTTTAATGTTCCCACAAGCATTGTTAAGTTGAATTCTCACTAACGAGGAGTTGATATTGTATGCTGATTTGTGCCTAGAAATCGCAAATGAAGTTCTCAATTATTTGGGAAAGCCGCCATCAAATCGATCTGAAGCTGCTTCGTTCGATGTAAAATTGCGTCGTGAATAAAATCACAACACGGGCGGTCTTTTATCGTATGCGCAAACAACTGTTCCTGAGCTAAAGCCTGAGCAAAATGATATTCACCATTAGATGATGTAAACCGTCAGTAAAAGAGCAGGAGAAATCTCCTCCTTAGATGCATCCAGAGGAACGGGCGAAAATTCCCTGATAAAACTGTTTCTGGCAGCAGTTAGATCCCGTAATGTCGTAGCTTTGGCTTTTGCGTCTTCCAGAATAGCTGCTACATTGCTTTCAGGCGAAAGAACTGCTCATTCCGCTGGGAAATGCAATCCATGGAAACCACTACATACAACTTTTCCAAAGTATCCGGCATGGATTCTATTGCAGAAATGCAATGCTCGAGGCTCTTGATAGACCATCGCAAGATTTGCGCGGAAAAGTCAGACCCTTTGGGAACTCAATATTACTGGTTACAGGGAATTTCAGGTAAACATTATCTGCAAGTCCTCGATCAACAACTGCGAACGAAATAAATACTTACCTGAAATACCTCTCTTTGTGGCTACACTTGAAGACGGTAAAATTAACTATAAATATGAATGTTCAACGGAAAAACTATCTATCATCTGAGATATTCTCATATCAGTTGCTGGAAATTTGGGACAGAAAGGTGCTGTTTGACCTGACCTCAGACGGAATTTCACTGTCTCATAATTTATGTAATTTAGTGACATAAAAGGAAGAATTGGTTGAAGAAGAATTTCTCGATATTCAAAACAGTTATAAGAATCATGACTGGTTGAATGAACGAGCTATTCTTGCGGTCAAGAGAGAAGACGACTACTAACTGAGCAATGTTATTCAGTCTATTATTCAAAGCGAGGCAGTCATATAAAAGTTCGTCTACTCTATTGTGGAAGCAGATGAAGTGGTCACATATCCAACAGAACTTTTCAGTTCATCCGATCTGCCAGGAATGCCACAGCTGGTAAAGCAATTGAAATTCGGCTTGCCAGTTATTATGTTGCGAAATATCAACGGGCCAAATCCTAGGATTAGCATGCGGCTTGTAGTAAAAATTATGAGCAACTTCGTAGGAGCAACAATCTTGGTAGGATATTTCAAAGATGAAGATGTTCTTATTCTTCGCACTACTATGATTCCTGCTGTCATGCCATTTCAGTTAAAGAGATTGCAATTCCCAGTTCGATTTGCTTTTTGCAGTCTCCACCAACAAAGCTCATTGTCAATCTTTAGAATTGCCTGGTTTGGATCTAGACGCGGATTGCTTCTGACATAAGCAGTATGTCGTGTGTTCTAGAGTCCGCTAGCCAGAAGACCTCTATACTTGCACAGACCAATAAACAAGAAAAATATGGTTTTCCCACATGCATTGTGAAATTATGCGCATTAGAAACTCGTGTTTCCGCTCTTATTTCCTTTAAGTTCACCCAGACTGAGCTGCAGTAAAGAGTGACCGGGTATAGCCAGTGTAACAGCATTATTACTAAAGCTTCAGAACAAATAAGTTTCTGTTCTTTTCTATCTTAGTTGGTCAGTAGTATAAATCAAACTGTCCCTTGGGTCGCGGCCAGAATGCGAGCAACAGCTTTCTAGACTCATCATCAAAAATAGTTCTCATACCATCTGAATCGATTAGAAATAAAACCTTCATGCGTCAAATGTGAAAGAGCGGCAACCTAGTCTACCCGGTATTGCTACTGTGGCCGTAGCAAGCAAAGGCTTCCATTGTACGGGAGTTTGTACATAGTCTCACATTCAATCCTCCTTATACGTGTGCCATTTCCATATCTTCCCCATCAGTGATGGTTAAAATGTTTTCTAAATGTGATTTATTTCGATCCGCTTTGAGACAAGTTGCACAATGCACTTGAAGGTGCACACTATGAGATGAACTGGTCAGGTTTCTCTTGGCTTGAAAACCAATGTTGTTTGAATATACCAGTTTCATGATTTGTCTACTCATAAATTGCCAGTAGCAACAATATGTTTGGGAACTCAGCGGGAAGTGTTCACATGACACAACTGGAATCCCACTCAGAAAAATAAACGGGATGAGCTTTAAGCTGTATGCTCAAAGCGAAAATGACAATGGGGTACATCCACCGCTGAGATGTTTCCACACACCATCCGTACAGGAACAAAACGAAGGACGCAGATGCTGTTGTTCGTCTTACGAAAAAGACGCGCACCAATCTGGGAAAGAACAGAGAACAACAATTAAATATAATAAACAGAAAGACGGTACGGTGAATTTACTTACCCAAAAGCTGTTGCAGTCGTGCTAAATATCAAAGAATTTGTGGCACTGACGCTTTGATTACTCAAAGAACTCGGCCCCATAGCTTGGATTGTTTATTTCGTACCAACATTTGAAAGTAGTTTATTATCCAACAAAATACGGATTATTAAAATTACTTAGTATGCAGTAAAATTTAGTTTAAATAAATTGTTGACACAACTCGGGACTATCCATATAGAAGCGGAATATTTTATTCTGTTTGCATACGAAATTGCTTCTTCCAATTAGCAAATATCTTGGGCTGTAAAGTTGGTTCCAGTAGTTGACATAATAGTTCCATAAACTAATTTTGACTTAATGAGAAGCTGAAGCTGCCTAGCTCAGTCTAACGGTATAAGATAGCCAGATAGGTTGTTTCGAAAATGATGTTTTATATTTCAAAATATTTCAAACGGGAATTCCGATTCTTCTTCTAAAAGGTCATGGAAACGGCTTGGAGCCAAATCTCAAAAACCATGGTTTCCTAATTTTTGTGAAATTCAATGTTGATGAATTAACCTGGTAACACTTTATCTATGAAGTCTAATAATTTTGTTGCTCGATCGACTGAACGATCATTTAAGTGAAGCCTCATACTAAGTTTATATTAAACTCTTTCGTAATGTAAAACTCCAGCACTGTATTATTATTTCATTTTTTCTCTACTTCTTCGAGGATGTTCTTCTGATTTTTCCAGAACACAAATTGATGAGTAGATAGCGTGAAAAGTCAATGCGTACGACTCACCTAGCAGTCAAATTGTGGTTCTCATTTAATTTGCGAAACCTAACAACCGGTAATTAAGGAAAATTTGAACAAGAACGCCGAACTCTTGTTGTTGTTGCCAGTTCGAAATCAGTCGCATGCAACAGTGTAACCCGTGAAATGCCCCCGTACCGTGGTTCGTGATGAAGCCGCATCTGAGAAACGTATTTCCGTTGGGCAATTAAACAAAAAATAGCGAAAAGATGGTTAAGCCCTACCGTCCAATGGACCTAATATATAAGACCAAATGAGCTATTAAAGCCGTGGGCAGTGTATCCGTTCTGTTCATGAATGAATGCTCATGTGTTGCCAAGTTCTTCGAATAAAGGAAGCAATAATTTGAGAAAGTTTGTTCAATAGGTTTTCAGAGACAACTGGTCAGGACGTCTTCTTGATTGTGAACCTAATTTACGATGAAAAACCGTTGGTGATGGTCGATGGTTCTTGTCGTGATGACCGGAGAGATGACGGAAGGAACCGTCAGAGCTTAGGGAGAGGCAATAAACTTGCATTTAGACACGAATCTATAGTCAGGCAAAAGACTTCGTGCAAAACCTCTCCTAGAGAAGAAAACGAAGAATTGGTGACTCCATCCACATGTAAATGCAGTATTCGTGGGTAAGACTAAAGTTGAGTGAGGCGTAGTGTAAGAAGACGGTATGGGATGAAGATACGTCACTCATCGAGCAAGCACGAATTTTTTCTCAAGACACTTGAGATAGAGAGGAGGGAGAAATGTGAGTCAGAAGTATCACTGATGAGGTGTAAAGGAGCGAAGTTTTGGTAAAACTGAGCTTGGTGGATGAAAACGTAAGGGAAGCGGACCTACAGAAGCTCTGAGATGCACTGAGAACGACTCTGTTTGTAGCTCCTAAGACAGTGACAGTGTTTAACTTTAAGTGTGTTTAAGCTTGCTGTTCTTATAGGTGAAGACCCACAGAAGACCCATACAAGGCCGATATGGGAGTGAAATAGATGAGAAAAGGTAGGCATCAACGGTACTTGCGTGAGTGGTATTCTACTTTGAAGGCGAGATGAGTTGCAAAATTATTCGGTTCTTTACTGGTCCCAGTAAGTAGGTTTCACGTTCGTTTAGGATAGGACGGAAGTCAAAAGGAAAAAAACAATGAAAAGTTGCTTCCTCAAGGAACCTTCGCAAACAACTTCCATGAGGATAAGATGTTGGCTGTTTAGCTTTACGGTAAGCAAAATTATCGTTGGATTTCACTTTGCTTCGATTTGTTTCAAGCTTCTAAATATACCAGTTGGGTAAATCCTCTGAACTGAATACTGGACAAAGGCACCATTCCCCTTTGAAACTGAAAACGGTAAGCAGAATAATGTGCAAATTATGACCCACTTATTCGAAGGAAGACGGAGGTAGCGCGGAGCAGGACTCCACATAATGACGCACAAGATCAGTAATACGGTTTGGACCAGGAATGAATGTGAAGTCAAGCCGATAGTGATCGAGTGAGAGCCATTGCGTAACAAGCCGAATGTCTCACGGGGATGTACGTTCATGATGAGAGCAAGTAAGAACACAAGCAATTGTAAACCTGGTAGCGATATACTGCAGGAAGTCGAAGCCCCCCAACAGTTTGGCATGCCAACTAATGGAAGTCAGGTTGGTAGACATTTCCCTGCTTGATTTGGCTACTTGTTAGTAGAAGTGCAATAAATGTGAATTTTTGTGTTTGTACTTTACCCTTTTGGTTTCCGTAGGCTGATGGCCATTGTGCTTGACGTTCATGACGAAAACTTTCCGCCATTATCAATCCCAGTGGTGACATGTTATGCAGTTATAACAGCTGCACCTGGTATCAATGAAACAAGGTCAGATCTGAATGCCAAGCTCAATAACAGGAAGCCTGTCGAATTTTTCACACCAATAAACATTTGACCAATTAGTTTGATGCCCAAAATAAACTGACCCTTGGAACAAGGAAAAAGAAACTGCGAGGGGCACGTCTAAATAATCTCGCTGAACGGATACATTAAAAATACTTGCAAAAATATCTCCATTCTAAGAGTGCTTAAGTTTATCTAGGAATCAGTATATGTTTTATAATCTTCTTAAACAGGTAAATATGTGCTTCCCCTTTAAAACGTAGGTCTTATGTTAGTATTTTGTCAGTTACATCTCGCTACTCAGGTTCAAGTTTGGTTGCTTTAAAAAACAATGAATCTAGATAGAGTGGTAGAAGATTTGAAGGGAGCAAAATGAAAACTTGTCCCGTTACATCTCCACGGCAGTGGCAAACGGATGAATAATCTGTGTCAAATAACATTAGTATGTCAGCCTCGTATTGAATAATACTAACGAGGGGCCGTAGATTCCAGGTGCATGTTTTGGCAAAACCATTGCTGAAAAGATACAAAGTAACTTCAAAGACAAAGGCCAAACATTACGTGGCGAAAGTCATTTTTCTTTTTTTCATTCCTTGCAGAAAGTTCCTATCAGTTTTCCAATAAAAATTACAACATAAAATTTTACTAGTTATGTCTGTCTTTCCCGGAGTTCCGGAAAGAGAGTCAACTTTGTTTTCAATGTAAAACTCAGAAGTTAGTGGAGAAGGAGCTATCATCCAACTTCGGCTTCGATAATGAGTTTTTTTGTGTTCTGACAGAAAGACGCTCAAAAAGGAAAGAATAATATCCGGGAAGATTATATCTGTGTAAATTTTTACACGCCATTAGGAAGAAAGATGGAGTGAAGTGAGATGCTCAATCCTTTGACCGATTAGAGGTCAGCACTTTATGCCAAACAACTGTGGTCCATTATTGTGATTGTAAGGAAATTCAGCCTTTATCGTGAGTTGTTTCGCCTTTTGATTTGGGACTTGGGCAGTCATACAAATGTGACTCATTATAAGAAATTCAAAAAGATGCTCATTCCAGTAAAGTTTAACTTGTTGAACTGAATATACTGAGTGATATGAGCTGGGATAAAGCATAACCACCTGAATTGGGAGTTTTGTCTGATCAACATGAACAATATCAAACTTAACGGGCTGAAACAATACATTATTCCCAGTGTGTCAGAATGGAAGTCTTTTTAGGAAGACAAGTATGCGGCCAGGTTATGCGTCACTTTATGCCGCCTATGAGAACTTTAATTTTTATTGCAGCTGATGCACCCATTCATTTGCTATAGGCTTTGGCAGTAGTAAAACCAGTGGCATTTTGGAAGACTCATTCACAGAAATTATCCCATAAAACCCTGATTTATTTACGATGGCGAGCTTTTGAAACGTTGGTGAAATAAGATTATAAACCATCTCCAAACGGACTCATAAGTACTTATCAGGTAGTAAGGGTTTATGCTTGAGGCATATCGGACTCAGAAACTACATTTTCACCAGAATTTCGGCAATACTTGTATTATCGGTAGTGGTAATCTGCTAACTGTATTATTAGGCTTATGGTGTTCTCAGCCATACATAAAATTAGTATGGGGAAATGGCTTGACATTGTCCTAAATCAAGGACATAATTGGAGCAAACCAAGTGGACCTAAGAACCATTCAGATGCCACCTAATTTCCGAACCGAATAAACCAACTGGGTTTGTTCTCAGACTAACCACTTAGAAGAGCTGGTTGAGAATAACACATGAACCAATAAGTGGGTGGGCCAAGATTTGATTATGACCAACATTCATCGTTTATAAACCGTCGTTTTTGTACTAATAAGTTGAGATGATTCGAAGCCAGAGTAGTTTCCCTACCAGAGTTAGTGGGACAGCCCAATACAGTTAGTACGAATGCTTGTATGCGCATGAGCTTATGATAATAGGAGTATTTAATTATTTTGATTTACTTATAGTTCAAACACAATTTGTCTATGAATTATCAAACAACGAGCGAGGTACAAACCAATATTTCCATTTACTGCTGTTCACAGAATTTCTACATATAGTGCTGAGTCAATTCTTGATAACGGTGAAATATTCCATTTCTCATCAAGTTAAAAAGAGCTGAAGAAAACAGGAGATAGAAGTATGATGTAAAGAAGGATCGAGCTTCAGTAGATTGATACGATGGGACGCAATCTTTTGGATTACGTGATACAGCACTCAAATTCACGCCATTAGTATTAAACGCACTCGAGAAAATGCGGAAATAACGTGGAATATTTAACCGTGGAGTAGGTGAATAAGCTCAAAATCAACATTTAAAAGGCAAAATAGCACGTGGTATGCAGTTGAATAAAACAACCAATTTTTTATGCATTTCCATCTTTGTGATAAACAGTTGGAAGGTTGTTTTTTTATGACAGCACAGTTTCAACACACACACACACCTGTGACTTTCTCACATCTGCCTTTCATATTCCAGTGAAAGAGAGATATTGGTTGATAAAAGTTACTTTCTGTTTGTATTATGGCACAGATGTCCTGTGCTGAATACCACTCACAAGCTGCATGTTAAAAATTCAAAATTTATTGCCATGATTATTGTATTGAAGTATTTTCAGGAAGTATTTCGGAAAGATTTATCTTGAGAATAGAGTCAATAAATAAATGATACTGTGACAAAAGTTGTCGGGTTTTATCGGACAATGCAGATATTTATTTAAACTTTATTATTCGGGGTGGGTGTCTCTTGTTTTTATGGTTCGATGGCGGAAAAACCATCAGTTTATCGAACGTATTTTGTTGTTACTTTCCCCGAGAAGAAATAGACGGACTGTCTTTTTATTCATCGGATCAAAACGGGGTAGGTATTTGTGTGAAATGTAACACGTTTGCATTGTGGTGCAACGTCTAGCGAGTTTTGACAATATCGTAGCTGAATACAAAACTTAGAATGTACAATATCACCCACTATCTTATCGAGTTTATGTCAGTACTTGGATGCTATTAGTCAGTTTGGTGAACAACTGTGGTAGCAGAATGATTTCTTTAATATGAGGGACAATCGTGGAAAATTTTCACAGTTTAAAACACTGTTCATTAGAACCGGGCGGGGGGGGGTAGTCGAAGGCTCTTTATCAACAGTGGGATTCATTGGTGAGGTATGCGAAAAAAGCGGTTAACTCATGAGCACATACACCAACAATTTCGGTTTCAGTAGCACAAAAGGTTATAACAACTTTCTGAAAGCAATGTTTCGTGTCCAAGCAACACGATTTATCGCCTATTTATCACCAGTCCTAACTGCCAGTTGAATGCATCTAATTGTGAATTTCTGAAGCAAAAATACAGCATCGTCACTCCGAGAAATCCTTGTAAATGTGATTCACGGTTCGGTCGCTTTCGTACTCTCATCTTTTGGAGGTCCAAAAGGTGGGGATAGCAACACATCATGTGACCAAAACTAGTGCAGAGCTGAAGCATTTGATCACGTGTTATGTGTGACTTTAACCTGATGGAAACTGAAAATTTTACCCGTAAAACAAAAGTGCTGTGTTTTCTAGAGCTAAAATCTCCTGCGCAAGTCATTCGATACAATAGGTTGAACTTGCTGTGATGGTGTGGCACAGCCAATCCATCATCCGACTGTGACGTGAAAAATGTTGTCCCGTTGACCGGGCCATGTCAAGAGTGAAGATCAGGGCCCAATTGTGATCAAACAATTTGCCTCGCTCAGTCATGATCTCTGTGAATTCCGCCGCTGCTGCAAATTGAATACTTTCCTGATACGTTTCTTTATATCCTCATGGACTGTTTGCATATTTGTACACTTGTGTTTTTCGCTTCCAGCCTTTCCAAGTTTTTTAAAGAGCCTCCATTGCCATCTCATTGTGATATTGTCAATTTGTTTTTAAGCTTGGACTGAAACACTTATTTACTGAGACTCAATTGTTGCCCTGTTCTAATATTGAATCTGTGTAATTTCCACTGCCTCAAAACTTTAAGCTAACGTTCCTGACGGAATTTATCACAAGCTCCATCATCCGTTTTGTTTTCCACAGAATAACAAAATGAAGCGCGATATATTATGGTCACTCATTCGATAACTGATTTGTCATGCACTTTCAACACTTAAATCAACGCTGAAAATCATGAACACCCTGTACAGGTGTCTTGTTCGGCTTGTTGATAATCCCCCTCAGTACATATTTGTCGAGCTCAAATGGGACTCAAACCCGAAATGAGGATTTGTGTCACTGAAAAACAAATTACCATTAGGATAACCGGGAAGGTTGTGAAAGATCACTTGTATGTCACAAACCGGGTTCAGTTGATGTAAGCTGTAGACGTGATTTATTGTAGAACAAGCGGTGTTAGCTGTTCGTTCATTATCCAAACCCCAATCGCTCAAGGAAAACAGCAACAGTGGCTACCAGATCTCATGACTTTTGCTTGACATAAGAATTTTGATATTAGAACGTAATGACGTTACTGTGTTCTGAGCCCGTAAGTTGCTCACTTCTTCATAAGTCATTAGGTTACACGAACCGTTGCGGATTGTCGTAAACAAAGTGGTTCCCCGAAGAGATCAAACGATTTTCCGTAAGCCGACGGTGGTGATGATGAACTTTCTGGGAAAGCATGGGACAAATTTACACAAATAGAAAGAAGCAGGCCTGCATACTAAGTGACATCTAGGAAGCAAAGTGAGATAAACTAAACCAATGAACAAAAGTGATGAAAAAATGAGTAAAAAATGAATAAAATAAAATGTTTTCCTCTTTATTCCAAGGTGACCAAATCACCGTCAATATATTGTACCTGAGGAAAACTTTAAATTAGCTCATTCTCCCTAGAGGTCACCATCTGCGGCCTTGTTCTGAACGAAGAGGACTGTTGAAATGCCACTTGCTTCGTTTTGTTGCAAAAAGCCGTGATCATAGTCAATTAGGAAAGTATACACTTGCCGATGCTCTGATGCTTAATTAATGAGAGCCACTCTGTATTATTTTGATTCACAGATGTTCGCAAAACGAAGCGTACAACAAGGATTATTTCACCAGGCTCACATACGCAAGCCTTCAACTGCTTGTCCAGCCTAATGAGATAGGACATTTTACACTGCATAAAGCTCGGTAATACTGATTCGTCTTCTTCCCATTCTACTTTCTCTTGTTTGTGACGAGACGAACAGGCTGTGAGTTAGTTCCTCGTGATAGGACATCAAAAGACGTCTCTCATTCAGAAGACAACAGCAATTTGTCCTTTGTTCAACTGAGCTCGTTTGATCTGAGAATGTTTTGTTTTGTTTATTTCTACCCAAGCTTCATATATGCTGCTCCATATGTCGCACGAAAGCCTTTGTCAGATCGGTTGTTTAAATCAAGTAAATAAGTTCACTAGCTCAGTAAAGTGGTCTACTTAGAGATGGGAACTTTCGCACAAAGGCAGGTTCTGAAAGCCCAGTAACACGTAGGCATGCGTGCTTAAAATATTCTTGTTCATGAAATATATGTTGCTAATTGATCAGCAAGATTATTCGCATTTGCACACACACACACACACACACACACACACACACACACACAAACTCAGAATGAATCATATAGGCGCACCCGAATCCAAACCCCAAAACACCAACAGATTTACATATACACAATGCTATCAAACTTGACAAACTAAAGGAAACTGACTGCCTACTGGCACATTTTCACGTGGAATTTAAATTACATCTGGATAAATCCTGGCCTTCCAGCCTAACTATTTGTAGCACTGTTAGGAATATTAACCACGGTGAATAAATAAAAGTTTACTTCACCGAGATGCTTTGGTTTGATGAATCACAATCATTAGGGTTCAAAAAGTGACAAGACACACTCACCACAGGGCTATGCATGACAAACATGCTTCTGTTTTGATTATTCGCTTTGTGCAACGGATATGACGACACACATTTGGGGAGAAATTAATCGCCGGGGCGTGAATTCATTTGTATTCGTTTCGCTGAAATTCGAGAAATAAACATGCCGTTGTCAAAACATCCTCAAAAGATGAACTATGTAAGTCTGTTTAGAGAGTTTCGTTAAAAAATGAAGTGGCACTTGAAATTGCGAACTTGTTTCTAGTCCAAGAACAATACAAGCTTATGTATTTGTATTGGTTTACTGTTGATTTTCCCTGTGTCTAATAGCTCAGTTCCTTTCAGAGATCGAATATCTGAGTAAGCTTATATTAGGGTGACTAAAACATGGATTAGACGTCACAATAGCTGTCCTGATACTAGTATCTGCGGTCATCTCCCAAAGGGACTAAATTTGGTTAGCCATGGAGACTGGCGTTTGTAGCTTCACCTCGTAGGTGTTGGATCAAATTCTCTAGTTTAATTGACGCCCTGTAAACATGTCACCATACTGGTGTGTGCACGTCGATAGGCCAATTCATTTGCTCGAGTTATCTTAAAAATCATTCAGGTCTGCATCGAGCTGAGTTGCTTTGACTGTGGCTATAGACTGAACGGTTGTTTATTGTCATACAACTGACCTGAGCAGTAAGGGTAGAAGAAGCTGCCCATTTATTGGCTAAAAGAGTTCACTGATCGTAAAAGAGGAGAAAAATAGCTGAATGTGGAATAGAAGACATTTTTTAAGCGGCAAACCACATGTAAATCTCGTAGTTTGCAGGTAAAATTATTTTTTGTAACGTAAGCTTACTTAATATATATAGTCCATATATAGTCTGTACAATGTTTTCAGCTAATGAGAAAATATTACAATTCCTATGTTTGTCAGTTCAACAAATCCAGTGGAGAAAAAGGATTGCTCCAATCATCAATTAGAATAACGGAAGAATTAGCTCGGAGATTTGACGATACGACTAATTTTGAAAGTGGTTAGTAATATCCAGGGCTGTAGTATATGGACATCTCTAACAATAGCATTTTGATGTGGTTTTCACACTTCAACATACCTGATTGGAAAGCAACCAACCGTGGTGATTGTGGTTCTGATCTTGAAATAATCAAGAAAAGGCAAATCTAAAACATTAAGAATAACTGAAATCAGCGTTTATTGACGGAGTGCTGACAACGTTCCTCAAAAGTGCACGACAATACAGACATCCAAATGAACCTTCGATTTTCTTCAAAACGCTTAGCTATTTTGGGCAGTTAAGACAAAGGGATTTACACGCACTCGAAGAGCTTTGCGTGCACCTTACCATATTTCATTTGTTGCCTTTTGTAAAGAAAGGAGAAGAACGCAAAATTATGTTATAAATCAAAGTGAAAGGTCATGAATAAAACAATAACAAAGCTAAATGAAAGAGGAAAATCTGGGCATCGATTTCTAAGTGCTGTGAATTTATCGTTTGAGGACTTTGCTGAATTTGTTGACGCAACACCTCGCTGATTTGTAAAGAACCTTCTATCAAAAACGCATTCCAAAAAGAGTGCACTGTCCTTCCGATGGCCTCATTAACTTGTAATAGATTAGTTGAGAGCCATTATTTGCATTGAAGGGACGTAGCCGTTGATAGGACTGAAAATGGGCATAACTAAGACAAACTAGGATGAATTGACTGTGGCGGTGAACTAAAATTAAATAGCTGCTTTGTGAATGATCAACAAACGTTTTGAAAAAGGAAGCCTGAAATTCCAGTAGGACTACCTTACAATATGCAATGCACCGTCTGTTTACTACGACCTCCCTAATGCAGTGGTTTAGTTCAGAACTTGGTCGGCTTCGAAGTAGATATGTGTCATTAAGGGCCCCGATACGATCAAAAAACTTGCTGTTACCCATTTCTGACAGCTTTTCGGTTTAAAGTTTTCCATCTTGAAGTAAATTTCTAACCAAGTACAGCGGAAGATTTAGCTTTCTATTGGTTCAATAAAGGAAACTCTTGCTGTAGCCGGGAATGCTGTTTCAGCAGAACGATGTGAGAGTCAGATCGATAGGACCCACCAACCGAAGGCCACAGACCAAAGAACAGAGAATGGATATATCTGCAGCATTCCACAGCAGACAAAAAGAGGCATTTGGAGTAGCAGAGAAGACACAGCGGATCTTTGGTAACCAAGACGATAGCCCAAGTGAGGGGCTATCGACGAAGCAGTCAAACTGAACAAACAGAAATAGAGCACAAGAGAATCAAGCTAATCACGGCAGTCAACTGATCAGAACGCAGCCAAAATGCTCGGGCAGCCGGAGGATCAACTTTGCTGCAGAGCAGTCGGGGAAACGGATAATATAAGCTAGCATACGTGTTTCACCAACCCGAATTGCTTGGGTGCTTGATTACAGTTGCTTCCCACCGGTTTTACCTTCTTCTTTGCAATATGCCCAAATGCCTTTTACCGACAATAATCAAGTTAGAAATATGGTATAAACAGGTATAGTATGAGATCAAGTGGAATAAAAACAAGCGAAAGAACGAGGGTCATTACTATTTGCCGCATTGCTGGTAGGGATATGTCTATGACCGTTCATTGTGAAACTCACTTGATATTCTACCTTGCTAACGGTTACTGAATATGGCTAAAGGACCAGTCTACGTTGGATGTTCATTTAGTGAAGACCTTCATTAGCTTAGAAAATTATAATTTGGTCGTTTGCATTTTGTAGGGAGATGTGAAAGTGAATCCTCATGCCGTGTAAGCAATCAGCTTGCGATTAAAATTCCGAGAAGTGCTATACTACTTTTTCATCCGTGTTGGGAATCATCCACTCTTCGTATTACCCGTGTCCGAAATGGGACTCTAACCGAGAATAGCACAATTGTGGGTAAAACGCAACTTCTTCACACCCAGATGATCTTAGGGCTGGCAGCCAACATTTTGCCTTATACAAACCTCGAAGTATATAAATTCGTAGCATCACTGGTATTTCAGACCACTGACCTAGTTCTTAGAATAGTGCGCGTGAGTCAATTCCGCAGAGCTACACCAGCATATTTTACTATGCGTTTGCAGATGCTATGATGGTGCTAAAACGAGTATACTGGAGATTTCCTAGCGCCAGGGGTTGCGCTCTAATACACGGAAAAAATTGCTGCTTTGCTGCCACGATATTTAATTTTTTGGGAGGTTCATGTAAATGCACATCCATATAGGACTTTATAGGAATGAGATTACAAAGGTTTTGGCCTTCTATTGAACTGCATGATTAGAATCGTGTTTTTGCTTTGGAGTTTGGGATGTTTCAATGCAGTGAGCGTCCTAATATGTAGGGAATTCCCTTTGTATCAAACGAAATAGTGAAGAAGTGACTATGGAGAGGATGAAGAGAGAAAAGTGTCTCGGTGTAGATTTCGAATCATCCTGCAGTGATTCATCTCTGATACCACATAGCCGCTGGGATCATGATAGGTATTAGGGAATTCGTGAAGAGAAACGGCGCAATAGTTTGTGAGTAATCTTCAGTTCCATGTTACAATTCACTGACGTGCATAATAAAGCTGGACAGCTGTCCAAACTGCTAAGTTCTGGCTGAGTACCGACGAGAATGAATAACACTAAGCATAAAAACAACAAACGTAAAGGTGAACTGTCTAGTTTCTCCGAAGATGTTGGAAAATGCCACACCCAAGTAGGAATCCAAAGGCTGGAGAGCCTTCAGCGGGAAAGGATAATACTTTTCTCAATTAACGCTTCACCCATCAAATGTTACGCTGATGCTGTTGACTACCATTCTAATGGAACTCCGAAAGGAACAGGGGATCAAGTGGGTAATTGGAACCGTCGTTTGAAATGAAGGACAGCTAAATGCCAAAATTGATTGGCCGAAGTTTTTACACACCCATGGAATATGGAACTGCTCTTCAGTATTGTAAGTCATTCGTCAGTTCAACTCGTCAGCCTTACAGGTTTTTCTACGTATTTTGGACCAGTTAGTGTCTATACTTCGCAACTATTCAATTTTGATCTACATTCGGACAGTCGCTGAGTGCAAAGGATTGAATCCTAGAAAGCAGTCTATCTTGCTATATTCAGTCGAACAGTGCTGCCTTAGTCTAATACAAGATGTCAAAGCGTAAATGCGCCAACATACGGACGTCCTCTTGGCTTATCTACATGGCAGCATGTTCTTATTGGGCATCCTACTTTTGATGGCCATCTAATAGTCAAAGTTGAGCGCAAATACAACAAAAAAGGAACATTTCGAAGACCTATTCACGACACGAGCCCTTGAAGTTAATAAAGGCGATGGAATAATCAATCTGAAAGGTAAACATATACCAGTAACACTAAATGCAAAAATGTTTCCCATGTCCATTTAATTCTTTCTGTGACTAGGTGCTGGGATCACGAAATAAAAGATGATAGGGGAAAACTTTAAATTTCGCCTAAAAATAAGTGAAACAACCCTAATCTATGGATGACATACTGGTGGTAGGTAAAAAGCCATGAACACCATGGTGATATCAGCCAGGTTTGCCTAGCTGTTTTACAGGATTTTGAATACAAAGCACATCTTTACAATTTGTATTACTGCTTCAGGGCGAAATTTCAATTTCCAAGGTGGGAGACGGGCGAAGTTGCATCTATTTTTCTGGCAGGTGTTTGACGTACGTGGGAAAATGTGCTACCTATACGGGAAAAACTTTTTGCTTGGCACAGGATGAGATCTCAGGCGGGCAGCAATCGAAATATAGTATGCTTCCTCGACGGTGTTACCTCACCGTGGAGATCGAGTTTGCATGCCATGATGACCCCGAGGAATACTCGGACTGGAACGCAGAAGGCTCCTTCATGGTTACCCATATTGGACAGGCCGAGAACAAAAGCAACGCAGTGTTTTAAAGGGGGCGTGGTGGGTTTTACGCTTGACAGGGAACTCTACGTAAAAAACCCAGAAACCCGTGAAGTGAGCCAATGTAACTTGCCACTAAATAAGGTCGTTACTTCCTGCTTCTTACTCTGCAACTCTCAGTTTGATCAGACTCACCAGTACGCTTTGAGCATCCTCAACCTTCAGGCCGCCATCCAAAAGGCATGCGAACCGCTCGTTCGGTCACCGATTCCCAATACACAAACTTCCTATCGCCCGATAGGTAGCACTTAGTCGAGCACGGGTTAGAGTTGCTACTTCGAACTGAAAGTTGAGTGATGCTGGGGACGGCAATCCGTACTCAATTTCCAAGATTCTATCTGAACAGTTCCTCCGATCACATCGCGAATAGGCAGATGATGTTCAAGACTTCCACTGATTCACGGCTCTTTCTCTCGCAGGAGCTAGCCTTTTAAAAGTAGAAAGCGAAAATATGCTTCTAAGTTGCTTGTCAACCACTAGACCCGTCTTTTAGGAAGCTCTGGACGTCCTGTGTTGGGATGAATTGGATCAAGACGGTTAATGGCTGGAAGCCTTTGATGATTGTGGCTTTCGTATCCACGTAATGTTTCCACCTGGCTGGCCTTCCCTATCATAATCCACTTATCTCAGTGCGTCCTCTGTACCTAGGATTCTCTGAGCTTTAAAAAATGAGATCACTTTACCTGATTCATGATATTTTTGTTTTCTCTTGTGATTGAGATTTCATTCCGAATTCGTGATAGTGATCACGTTAAAATTCGTCACCACCATATTATGTATCATTAAGAGGTATTCTAATTAAAAAAGGCTTTCTACTAATGTCGACTAACCTTGTTTTCCTTACCACAAACTAAGAATTAGACTCAGGAATATTTCGCCTAGCATTTTGTGCATTATAATGGCTGCGAGGACTTTCATTGCAGATTTTTAACAAATATGTTCCCTATGAATTCTCGCATCTTATAACCCCTCTTACTTTTTAGGTGTTGGATACCAAACGCACCCAGACTTGACATCAGATGCAGTACTGTTGTGTTTCTATCCATTTAGGCAATTTAATTCGAAACGAAAAATTGACAAACAATCTAATGTCATTAGGGAGAATTTCACCTAATGCTTCCGAAAAGTCGAGCACTAATTTGATTGATTAATTTATTGCTCAAGCTAGCAACCATACAGCCAATCAGTCAGGTAACCTTACGGACTCTTCAGTCTATTCTTTCGGAGATTGACTATTTTCAATTTCATTTTTGGTGGATATCGAATAAGGCGGAATGTTGACGGGTGGTGTGTATCTCCCCTATTACCGTTTTCTCTTAACCACCGGACTGAGCACTAGTATACCTTCCAACGTGCTCAGTGGAGTTCTGAACAACGTAACTGATCGCACGTTAGGGAGATTCTCGAAGTTCGTTTTGCTGATCCGTTACCAGACCGGTAGTACCAAATAGATTTGAAAATAGGGAAAATATGCTATAAATTTATCTGAACATCTTAGTGAAACTAACTTTTGCCCATCTTTGCAGTGTGTCATTCTGCTTGAAGTGCGTTCAATCCCAGCTAAAAGGGTTGGCCTTCTGTTGCACTCTGTGTCCCAAGGGACTATTGATAATAAAAACCTGGAAAAACCATGTGTGAAAATAAAATCTTCGGTATAAAATAAGGAGGAATTTAGGACTGGATCATTTAATTGACTCGTTTCTCAGCGTTGAATAAAATTTGGCTACCTGATTTTTTAAATTTTATAACTGATCTTTAGCATCGCCCACTGATTCTCACATCAGTTATCGTATTTTGATAGAGCAAAAATGAACTATGTGGGCAGAATTGATGAGGGTCATCATTTTCGCGTGATCTCAATCACACCAGATCAAATCACGTTATCAGGGTTAGAAGCTTGCCATCTTTTTTCTTCAACTAATCAACGGGCCTCATTTCCAATTGAACTGACCTGATGATGTTAGCGCATTACTTCAGTCTGAGTTAGGGACTCTGAAATTCTCATAACTACAACCGTTTCTAAGCGTGCTTACACCAAGAGTAGATCAAATCATTCTCTGTCTTCGAACTGTCTTAAATTAACCCTTGTCACATGTGGTTGACCGTGGGAATGCCCGAAAGTTTCCAGTGACAATAAGACAGCTTTAAGGCTAGACTGTAAGCTGATGATTAACGAGACAAGCACAACTGCTAAAAATCAGAGCAAGATACACGTGTTTCTGTTTGAGTAGGTATCGTGAACGGTTGCACTGTGATTGGTCAGAATGTGGTTTATCGTGTTTTTCTAGCAGGGTATAACAATTTTTGTATGGTAGTACGACGGTTTCGCAAGTCCGCACTAAATGTCATTCTCTGTATGAAGAAATCGTTTTGTCTTCAATCCGTGTGCATTAACACGATAAAAGGGGCCTACTGTAGGATCACAAGGGATCACTGTTCTAATAGAAAAATAGCAACATGGACTTGAAAGTTGTGGGGGCCAGGTACATACCGTGGCTATAGATGATGGTTAGTAACGAACAATGAATTATGGCTTATAACCTTTAAATGGTAGATGTGCCACCGGACAATGCATACATAAAGCACGAAGCTTTCTTTATTCATTGTATTGCAGCACTGATGATCATAATTTTGCGAGCAGGGATTTCGGTGATTTCCTTAGTGATATTACTACAAGTTCACTAACGGGTAAAACTGTCTGGTGAAAATAGCAACATAGATGCAGTTTTTGTAAAGAATCGTTATGTGTAAGAGAAACTGTATACCTCCATAACATCAAGCAGAAAATAGCATACACTAAAACTAATTATCATATTTGTGTACTAGCTACGTAAGAATTCTGTGAAGAAACAGATTAGCTCGTCGATTTATCAACGGTCAGTATCCGAGTACTAAAATGTTACATTCAGTGAAACATCCTTGATTTCGCCATCTTTGTAACTTGAGAGTTAGAAGATAAACATGTGAAGATTTTTGAAAGGTTTTCAAAATAATCTTGAGTGCAAGCGAAAGTTGCTTCACAGTTAGTTGAGTTTATTCAACATGTGTATAGTCCATCACTAAGCACAATATAACTGGGTTATCTAAGATAAATTTTACTCTTAAAAACTCATTTACTGACGTAAGGTTTCTTCTTACTGAATCATGAGCGGATTTTTTTGGGACATTTCGTTTCGGTTCCACTTCTTGACTGCTTCCAGCTTCCAGGAATTTTATCACTTCTTGTCGAGTAAAACGAAAGAATAAATGAAATTTCCCTCCTACTGCACTCGAAGTGATTCTGTACGACGGTAAATTCCAAATAGAACGATTTAAGAATATTTAGAACAGATTACTGAATCGTCTCTAAGCTTTTTAATGGCACACCGTAAAAGAATCATCCGGTTGAACGAATGCGGCTGATGAATGAACTGTGAAAAAGTCCCGCGAAGCACTGATCACTTGTGAACATGACGCGTTTGGGCGAATTGTTTGAGTTTGATCAACGATGAATGTGAAATTTTTTTATCAGTTTAGTAATACGAACAAACTGATATAGAAGTGACAAAATTAGAGTGAATGACCCAGTAAATGTTTCCTTCAAAATGAAACTTGTTTCTAATTTCGAGTAAGTGTACGAATTTGGTAAGACTATCAAAAACTCGCTCTTTCATCAGCTCTCAGTGTATACAATACAAGTTGGCGCGAAATGAAGCAACAAACACGTTACCGAAACTGAAGGAGCTACGTTAGTTAATTTCCAGTTCAATTCAGTACCAAGTCACGACTTTGTCCTCCTTCGAAGCAACTTGCTGCGGAAGTCAACAATTACTCCAGCTCTATCTTCGTAACTTATCTTTTTCTGTGAATGAACTATTCATGTCTTACAGAACATCTTCAGAAAGAAGAAGCAACCTCATTATCTAACGTAGAACACTTATTGAATCACTTTTGGGCTGGATAATGAAATGGACTTGTTTGGATTTAATTAATGCTTAGTTCCATACCACTCCCTCTCGTTCTTGGCTGACCAGATACGTGGGAATGAAAGAGTTAACAAATAGAATTCAGAACAACTAGTAGAAAACCTAGTGAGGGGTTTGGTCGGAGAAATGCTACATTTCAGGTTCACTCGTGTAGTGGGTTATTCTCAGTTTTTCCTGACATATGCGCACTTTAGATTTTGAAAACCCAGCGAGCATTTTTCGCATACTCAAAGTGAACTCCAAGAAACGGGTCGAACCCACGACGTTTCCTCTACGGATCAGTTGCTGTACCAGCTGAGCCAACGTCATATAAACAATCGAATCCGAATAGCGCAAGTAACTATCGAGTGATGTACAGTCGTTATTTCATTGATACACCGCAAATATTCGGTTGATTTACCAGTGAACGAGCTTCGTTGACCCCGTCTCAATGTAAAGAACTGTAAACGGGTGAAAGTGATACAATGAGGTAAATTGAATCCCTAACACTGGATACAAGGATCTTAAAAACGTGGAAAGTCCCGTTACAATGTTCAAATCAAAAAGTTCGCACTTACTGTGCATTACCCGGAGAAAGTTTACGAATCTTTTGACAAATGCTCAAAATAAAAAAAAATTGCCTTTTTACCACTTTAGGTATTAGAATAGATGAATTAACTAGAGTGTAGTGGGTAGTGTAGTGCAAAGCAGCCCGGTCATTTTTATCCCAGATAGAGGTGGCTGGTAGGATTCTGGTACTTAGATAAGAATACCGTAAAAAGTCAGATAAATAATTTCTGATGCTAACGGGAAAACATCAAATTTCGTAGTTTATGCCCACGCTTATGTTTGTTTGCACTATTTTGACCATCCATTGCTGTGAAAATTCCAGATTTAAGGGATATCTTCTTTTGAAAAGAGAAGCAAGAACCGCAATATTATTCTTTTTATATGTTAACATACTGAATCAACATGTATAACTGTATCTCTCGAAAGTTGCAAAGCAACACAAATTTTGTTATATGTACACTTTATTTGGGGTCACTATTCCCCAGAATTGCTCCGAGATTTCAGTGGATCCATCTGTTAACATCAGTAATGCTCTTATGAAAGAACTCTTCAACCAACATGTTGCTATGCCTCAACATCGAATTATTTCGTATTATAGGCTTTTTACGTCATTGACTTTTTAACTAGGAGGAGAAATTAGCGTTATGATGCCCGCAATTGGGTAAAAGTCATTTAGATTTCAAGGTGAAAACTAGTGCCGTCCGACTGTTCGAAGGGAATATCAAAAGTTCAAATATAACAAAAAACAAAAGTTACTAGGTGAGTTCGATACTCTACCTCATTCATTGTATTATTTGTAAATAATTACTTTACAGATTCTTAGCCGTGATTGTAACATATTTAGCAAAAGCCAGCATTTTCGACATTTCTATTTCCTGTCCATCATTCTGTCGACTTTGGGGATTACATTTAGTGATGTGGTTTCAGCCCTGATATATATCCATTTAACGATATGACTTGGTTGCCAAGTGGTGATAAGTTATTACGTTTAAGCGAACGTTACTTTGATGTAAAGACGACTTACACGGAATATTATACCAATGATCTATCGCAGCATCTGTTGATTACAATGAAACGTGACGTTTCACTCGTAACTGATAGCTCTCCATTGCTGTTCTCGTTTCAAGCAATACAAAAATCTCTGTAACCTCTGGGAAGCGCTACTGCCTGGAACTTAATCTGTATTATGCAAAGACATAAATACCCAGGTGATATCAGGTTTAATTCAACCCACGTGTACATAAAGATCATACTAGATTTAGTGGTACCCCAAATCTTACTTTTATGAATATGAATACTATTACCAGGCTAAGCTGATGAAGGTGGCTTTAAAAAAATATTTGTTCCTATTTGACCCTCACGTTTCTCTCTATCATAGACCATATATGTTCTCTAGAGATCTCGATTGATAAAGCTGAACTGAGCGTTACCTTTGCTGGGGAAATCTTTTATTCCAAAATTTTGTTGAAATGCTAATACACTTGGTAACTAAACTAAATAACCTACTCGTAAAATGTGAGACCATAAATGGGTGAGCTCTGTAATCTTAATCCGTATCAAATCAACAAAATGTTTCTATGAAACTGTCCAAATCATTAAAATTGTCAACTCTATCACGTCGCAACATATATTCGCTTTGGCAATTGTACCGACGGCATCGACTAGACCTACTCTAATTCCCGTTCCGTCAATAGTTTCCGTCAAAAAGTTGCCATAAAATATTAAAGGTTTTTCTCCTAACCAAATCAAATAAAACCAAAAGTTATCATGATCTTGGTACACTTAAAGTTAGGGGGCACACAAATTCACAAATGTTTAGTTCTGAAAAAGTGTTGTTACAGGAAAACGGTTCAGCACTGAACAAACACGGTTTTGGGGTAATGTTTCCATTCACCAGTATTGCTGTTTCCCTGAATTCTCCAAGATGAATATCGTAGATGGTCAGAACTTTGGATCAACAATTTTCCAAAATGTATAAAGCAAACGGCTCTGAAGCTCACAAAGGTACGTATACGGATCTTATTTGTGAAATGCCTACCTTTTTTATGTTAAAATATTTATTTCTCACTGGAAAAGCAAGCAGTGACTTGGAAATTCGATTCTCAAATTCCCATGAAATAGGACGTAATACGGATAGACAGTTGTGGTAGCAAAAGTGAATTGGCAATATTTTTGCAGCAGAAAAATATACTAAAGCAAAACGACTAACTTGGACAGTACAATTAACTCCCACACTATTATTTCAGTCAATAGCTGAGACTGACGCGTCCAAAAAAGTGTTTGAAAAAGAAACACTAAAAATATTTGGACATTATACACAAGCACACAAGGAATATTTTTGTCCCACGATACGAGAAACTAAGAGTTACAAAACTGTGTTCCTAACTTCTACTTGAGAAGGACATGGAGACGACCCCGCAAATTGATTGTCTAGAAGGACATGATTCAGTTAAACAACTCCAAAAAGTTTTTCCCATTTTTGAGTGTCCCATCTCACTGCAACTCCTAGAGGTAACTTGTCTGTCAGAATGATCATTTCTGAAATAATTTTCTGTTTGAGATTTTCTTGTCTAACAAAATAAAATTTTTCCCCTGTGGAGAATCGGGCCTGACATTACCTTTCCATTTCCTTGGACTATATCTGATAGTGGATCAAAGAAGCTAAAACAAATTATTCTTAAAGAATATCCTTAAATATTATTTGCAATATAAACAATTACTGATTTGTTTCCAGATGTATCTAGTCATTCAGATAAATATGCTATACCACAGTAACAATTATTTAATTTTTGATCTGACGTTCCACTACAATTACTATCCGCCATGAAATCTCAATTTAAAAGAACAGAATATTAAATTTGCCTTTCGAAGAAAGAGATTATATATCGTATTGGTCTTCTAACTGGTATTCTCCACACAGTCTACAGATAAATCAGAGTCTTAATGCCACTTTTATATGTATAACTTCCAGTCTTTCGGGAAACAGCCCGAGTTGAATCATCCCACAAATAAATCACGTCGTCCACTTAGCCGTGACAGTGGACCCCCGATAAAAATTTGTCATGTAGATGATGACACAGACGGCATTTTTTTCTATTCAACTTGCAGTCTTACATGACTTCGTTACCCAGTTATTCTGGAGTTCAGTATAACCTAAACCATTCATCGTGCAGGATGTTGCCTTTTATACGTACATTTGCGGAATACGACTGATCATACAGTATCTAAGCTCACCACTGAATCACGTGAAAACACAACATAGCTGTTTCATTCTTGTTAGAAGTCACTAGCAGTCTGCATCTATCAAGCCCATATGGGATCCGATCTAGGAGCGAACCGTAGTGATTCGTACATGTACCCAACACACTATGTGAGCTGACTCTCAACAGGTTTATTGAGCATATGCACTACGCGGTATAGGACATTTCTGTCACCGGTTACGAACGGTAACAGTGCGTTTCCCCGAAAAACAATCGACTATCAACGAGAAAGAAATAACTCTAGGGTGCTTCCATGATTTTTAATGGCGAGTTGGGCATTGACGCCGCTTGATAAGTCCTAGGCTATATATATATATATATATATATATATATATATATATATATATATATATATATGCAAAATGATATTTTTGACTGAAGAATGACTACAGGTTTTACTACAGGTAGCTACATCCGACCTAGTCTGCTCAATGTTTTCTAAAACCCACTATAGTGCAAAACGTGTTTGGGGAATAGATTGGTACAAATTTGAAGCAATCGGGTCTTTTGTTGAACTGACAGTATTACACCTCCATTCATGAAAGTCCGAATTGATGTTTGATGAAAGTTACTAAACCCTTCCACCCCCGAGGAAATTCAAAACCCGAATAAAGTTATTTTCGTCACGTTTCTGTTGTATTACTCATTGAGATTCTCTACACTGTAGTCTATAGCAGCTATTTTTTCCAGGAAGTGTCTCCTTTTTCTGTTTGTGCCATAGCTGTAGAATGCTCTTCCAATTGATCAAACTCCGCATCATCGTATGACCTGTTTCATTATCCTTGATGTGACGCGTACATAAAGTAGAAAGTGCATACATCACTAAATAAATTCAGACCACTTCACGAATATCTGAACGTTCATAGCTGTAGCCTGTTTTTGGTTTTTAACGTCTTTATCCCTAGTTCTCATTCACTGAGCTTTCGTTCATCCTTTGTTGGATGAAACTTGTACGCATCTTATGGCCTTATCTTGTTTAGCATAACCTAAATTAAAATACAACCTGATACAGTATGCGCAAAACTCCACACAGGGGGTGATGTGAATACGACAGATTCTTTGTTAGCTTCTACAACAGTATGTTTTCCTGCGTGTTGCAAAGTGCCACTTTTCTACTGTTCCTAAATGTTCAATTTTATGGATTATAAGGAAAAATGCCAGGTAAAATAATAGCCTGGCTTGTTTATGACAAGCCCATTTGTTCCGAGGCTATGGGTAATCGAGCATAACCTAAAGTAGCTTGACAGATTGGGTAAATTCTTGAAAAGACCAATTGCATGATATCAACAAAGGTATCATGGAAAATCTCTCCCATACCCCCAGCATCTCTACACGAGCGTCTTCACATCTTCTTTTTCACAGTGCGAAATATATATGGTCATAATTTGAAGCTAGTGCAAAGCCCATGCTAAGGTGCGGAACATTCATTCCTCGGTGCGTATGCTTTTACCTTCGACAAAGGTGCATGCACACGAGTACTGGAGAGATGAAAGAACGATGAAAACACAAACCATAATGAGAGACTGCTGACTGTTGACCAAAATTTGATAAACCAAACCGATTCAGGAGAGTTTCCGAGAAACCTATCCATTTTGGTTGGTGAAGGGGGATAATTAAGGTAGAGAAAAGTGGTTTTATTTTTGACTTTTTAAACAAGGTTCCTAAAGGTGATTCATCTTTTCATTTGCTTTTTTAATTTTTCTGGAACCACATGAAAACTTCAGTGATTCAAAAAGTCGAGGGAATAAAGAACTATGATCGTTGATACTAACATATTGGGATCTCTACTCGTCTAATGGTTGTGTGCTGGGAAACTAAAGGAAAAACGGGTCAATTTAGGCTAGCAACTAATCCGTTGACAATATGACAAGAAGTTAGGATCCAAAACAAGTGTACAGTCGTTAGAAAGTTAAGCTTACAGGGATGGTCGGGTAAAAGTGAGCAATTTGCCGAATGAACAGTGCCCTTTCATTCACTGGTTGGTTTATTGCCTCGCTAGATCAATTGTTTCTAATCAACTAAAAGGCGAGATTATTGGTATAAATCTGTCAGGTTCATAAAGGATAACAGCTTTTTTATTCCAGTTCCAATGACTTTATGGTAAGATGGGAACGCCGCAGAAGCTGAACCGTCAGCTTAGATTGAAGTTATGACTTACTAAGGTGGACGTAGAAAAACAATGCAATTTTGAAACTACTGTTTGTCATTTAAATTCTGTTCGTATGACTGAGGTTTAGGACGAGGCTGAATTTCAGCTGCTCACAATTATTAGGCAAGTGAAGCATTTTACCGGCATTGGAAACTACTACCGTCGCTTCACACCTCATTGTGCAAGAAAGATTGAATCGCTCAGCGGGCTGTTGCGTGAAAAACAACGCACTCTGGATTGAACCACTGAAGCTTTAGTAGCTTTACTCTTCTCTCATCTAGATCCCACTGCTCGTCTTTTTAATGCAGTCAATTCTTCTAGCGTGGTAGTTGGATGAGTTCCCTAACAAGGCGTTTAGGGCATTTGGTAACCTCTCGTATTCTATTGTATTCCACAACAAACTACAAAATAAGAAGACAGATCATTGTGCCAGGAGTTGCTTGCCGTTTACACCATCGTTCTCCCCCTTCTCCATGTACCTGAAGGAAACGAATTCGCCACTTTTACTGATTACGTCAGCTACAGTAGGCCTTTCGCAAAACCATAGACATACGTTCTCCGAGCAACATTTGACAATTTTTGTTTAATGTCTCAGTTCCCCACAAACATTTGTCACATTTCTCTTTCTGCGAAAGTCGCTGCTGAAGACCTTTCTGGCATTCATTATGGCACAGTGCCTACTGACACGCGCACCCATCTTCAGTATTTGGCTCGCGCCCAACATGATCCTGAGTTTCGAGGGTCAGTTCATGATAGCTGTCTCCAAGTCAGTGCCTTGCTTCATCCTTCACCCGCTGACACCACCGCCTGGAACCCAAGTTTGAACCACCCAAGGTCCATCACACCCACTTCGCATCGCCTAACCTTTTTGATATGTTTCATGGTCCTCCCCAGGTTGACTCCTAGGTCATATGCCAACTTTTCACCGCCCGTTTCGTATAGCTGAACGTGCATCGTGATATCCCTGATTGGGCACATCGCAGCGTCGCTTGGTAGCACGCTAAAATTCAACGTCATTAGACTATTTACCAAGCAAAAGCCAAATACGATTCCCTTACCATAATATGCCACCATTATACTATCAATAAAACTGTGTTCCCCGAGGATTTTCCCGGAAGAACGAGCATTTTGGGTGATTTCTCTTCCTCCTCACGGTTCATTAGTGGTGATTTCCGGGATGCGAGGTTCATATGCAAAAACGTAATAGGGGTAATTTCGCTTAAGAAATCAGTATTCCCCATCCCAAATTCAATAGCATCATGAGCAATATCAGCTTTGATTCATCACCACAAGGGTATCATTATCTAATCAAAACGCTTCTTTATACAAATTAGGCTTGTCCGGCATAACCAATTCACCAAAAGTGCACAGACACGTTGATACTTACGGAAATAAAACGTAAGCTTGGGGTCCCTAACAGACAGGCCAATAAAGGGGAGCTTTTTAGACAAAAGCATGAATTTTACTCCTCGGCATATCTGTGCCACTGTTTCTTGCGCGCTTTTCAGTCGCAACAAGAACAAGCGCAACTAGATTTTCCGTGCAAATTTAAGCACTTTTAAAATATCATAAACTCAAATCAATGAAATTCCTCCTTGTGGTTACATTATTGCAAATGATAGTAAGTTTAGTGAAAGGAACAGGACGAACACAGATCTGTCTTTTCGGACTATGGGAATTTTTCAAGAACTGGAATAGTAAACTTGCTAGCACATTTCATTCAGCACGTGAACATTTAACAAGTGTGTAGCCTATTTCGCAAATGACCAAGCATGCACAATACAATATCGACAGATCTGTTTATATATGCAAATGTGAATTCTGAATAGAGTAGGCTTGCAAGGCGGTTCAACTACCAGTAGGTAAAGTCACTTTTTTGATACTTGTGTGTTTTGCCAAAGGAAGAGGTACACATACTTTTTTCTGTAAAACCCAACTGCCGTGCCCATTGTAGAATGTCCCATTTCCGGCTGTGTGTTACTTGCTTTTTGGCTGACAATTTTTGCCCGCCTGGGTCCTGAATCCAAACGAGGACTGACCGGAAGCACCCGAGTTTGCCACACAGCAGTCCAATGATTTTATTGTGTACTTCAAAAACAGAATTTTGTTTCCTGTAAGCATCTTCAACATTAAGTTACCTTATGAATTGGATTTAAAATAGTGATTAATCGTACAAAAAGAAATGTGCTTCCGTGTAATAAACGGTTTCTCTTTGGCTTCCACTGAGTACTCGAGTCATTTGGATGCCAGCTTGGAAAAATATGCAATTCATATTTTGCAATTTAGCATCCGTGAACTGTAGGCCACACCATTTTCGGTACTTCCAACCACAGTTGCATAGTAAGTGCACGGATGTGCCATCTTATTTTTGGTAATTTTTGTCAAGTGAAAAAAGGCTTTCTGTCTCTAGTAAACGTATGTTTGTATCCTATAGTAAAGGTATTGGATTCGGAGCGGCAAAAGTAAGTACCTTACAAAAACGAATTTTCTCGAATGCCAAATGAGTGAGATAAAATAAGGAACGCACAATTGATATGTATACAAACGTGTATACATTTATTAATAATGTTGAGCTTTTCAAAAATATAGGTAGAGAAAAACAGTAAATCGTTTGGTGTTATCGATCGGAAATAGTAAATTGCATCTAGACTATCAATAAATCAGCGGTACATCCAAATTTCTGTTTCACACTTATTTAACGTGATAAACCGTTGTCCCTACTGATGAAACACGATATCTCAACGTGACATCGACTCTGAGCATCAGCGAAAACAGACTACGGACGACATCAGTATTTCAGCTGAACGGTCTGAACCTTTATCTCACATTCGCCTTGTAATCGATTGAAATACGACAAAGGTCTGTGTGTATTTCATGCCTGAAACATGAAATAAATAGTATGTTCGGTACTCTGAGAAGAAGAGAGAAACGAAAAATGAGAAGGAGGGGGAATATTTTTACAAAAAGTGATAAAGCCCCATTTTCCCTCCAAGATCTAGGATACACGTGCATGACGTGCTCGTTTGGGAAAACACAACCCGATCGTCTATTGTAATCGATGCGTACATCTGTTTAGTGCTCCACCAGCGCACACGGATGGAGAATCCCACCTCTACAGTGGCTCGCCTAGTGCAGACCAGGTGTGACCATTTTTCTGCAAACCTACATTTTAGGACATAACACTCAGAAAAATAATGTGCAAGACTGTCTCGTTATCAACATTGGGGATTGTGCTTGTCTTATTTGGGGTCAAATCTGTTTTGATCCCCATTTTTGTATATTACTACATTCCCTGATGGCTGGGTATGTTCAGAATCACCCCACCGACTGCGAGTCCTCATTTCCACATTTTAGTGCAAAACGCATTTGTTTAGCCATATGTGTATGTGATTGAGTGGGTGTGTGCATGTACAGTCTTGTTGGCATACCATGTGCGAGAAATGTCGCCATTGTGCCTTCGGGGATATTTCCTGAAATATGCAAAGGCCTACCTGGTTAGCCGATCGTATATTTTGCCAGAAGTTGATAACAGCCGACAGTTCTTCGCCAAGGACAGGGAAGCTAAGAACCGAAGTGAAAAGATGCTTGCTTCTGACACCAAATTATTTATGCAAGCCACTGATTAGTTTGTTATAGTTCGCAGCAGGCATTCAGAGAACAACAGAAGTGCTTATGTGTCCTATCGAGCACTTCTTGATTAAGGACGGTGAAACGGTTTTGCCATATAACTCCTCGCATTTTCCGTTACACAAAGCACAACATCGCCTCATTGCTATCGACCAATAGTGCGCTCTAATACGAATTAAATGTTCCTTGTTTTTCATATAAAGGACAAAATCACGTAAATGTAAGATATTGTTTATCGGGCAGGGGTTATGTGTCCGTGTTGCTCTCTGTTATCTCCTGTGTTGCTCGGAATCTGCTCGGCTTTTCATCGGGATGCAACGATTCGAATCACTGAAACTGACAGTCGTAGACTGCGGCTTGCCTTGGAGGTCACGATAAATGAGTCCACTGATGTATTTTGTGCGCTTCTTGTATACCACGTAGTAGTTTGAAGCATATGTAACTGGGCGAAACAAAGTCGGTAAGCTATCTTGTGGATTTTGCGATGCTTTTCGAATCATTCCCCATAGCCTGAATTAAAAAAAGAATAGAAACTCCTTGGTCGAAGCTGTTCGAACCAGGCAATAATGAGTTACAGACAAAGACTGCACATTGGGCAAAAATGACGGGATCCGTAGCGAGTTAATTATTAATCTATCATTAAAACGCTGTAAGCACAGTATGAGAAAAAAACTAACCTCAGTTCCCAGAGCCATAGGAAGGAAAGAAAAAATAAAGTCACCGTTGGTTATCAAATTCGCTACATGAGGAGCAATTGTATGCACCGGTTCTCCGGGAGAACATGATTTGTTCGAAAAAATGCAGCACACTGCAGGAGGATAACGAAACTAAGGGGATACATATTACAAGTTGGTCTCCATGGTGTTAGTACTGACCTGGGTTGACCTTTCTGGTTTCAAGTTTATGTGGTACACTGGCATGAGTAGAAGGTATACGTCAGTGTGACTGACCATACTTGATGCATCCGGTTCGTAAGCTTCACTCCCTGTCACTTGGCTCCATCTCTGGAGCCACTGCTCTTTCTCTTCACCTAGCTACCTCCAACTCTAACTGTACTAGTTGTAGTGGGTCCTCACTACGATGAATCAACCCTGATACAGTTTCAGCAAGTGAAAGTAAACCACGAACGATAGAAAACCATGCAGAGATGCGTCATGAATCACACAATCGTTGTCAAGCAGTTCTTTTATAATTAAGAACGGTCCTTTCTTAAGTCTTCGATAGCTTGGCTGATACGACTTTAGTGGGCATCGACGTTTTGAGCTGCACCAGTTCATTTGATTGTGGTGGTGAGCAGAACTTCCTTTTATAGTAGCACTCTTTTTTGACTCATCTGAGCCTCTTGAAGATAAATATGTGCCAATACCTTCCCTCGATTCATTGAATTACGTAGACAGCCCCCATATTCTATTACCAAGGAAGGTAGGTTATTTTGTAATGGGTAGAAGTAAATCCGTGGGTACCCAGATCTCTCGGCCGGTCCACAGAAAACTTAGCGTCTAATTCGTTGCCGAAAACACCGAACAACGTTAGTCTAACAGGCAGTTAGGTAGTCTGATACTGGCTTTCACTTATTCTATATGCGTCCGGCTAGTGCGTTCTACAAAGCCAGAGCCTTGTGTGTGGTAGGAGGCGATGCGTGTTTCAACAGTTCTAGTGAATTTAATCAGTCCAGAAATGAAGCTCTCAAAATTCAGTCCTTTATCAGAGTGTAGTTGGCAGCGTGCACCCCAATGGCAGATCCAAATTTGAAGTATAGCACCAACGAACGCTTGAGCTTCAGTCATTATGGGGAAAGACCTCGCATCATTTGGTACAATGGTTAACTAATACCAAAACATATTTGCCACCCGCACGTATTATCGGTGGAGGTTCCTTTATACCCATGACCCCCATCCCGTTTGACAAGCCGATGCCAATAAGCGGGAGAGAGGGGGGAGTTGGCCTCTTATTTGTGGCGTCCACGAAGCTGCCGCACTCTTCGCGAGTTCTACAAAAGTCTGTAATATCGCTCGGTTGGTGTGGTCACCAAAACCACCATCTGGCCATGTGTCCTAGCTTGCTGATGCCGTCGCGGCCCAGTTCGGTGTGTGATGTTGTCAGTACTGCCTGCACCATGATCCAAGGAACCACGATACTAGCCAGATAGTTTGGTCCATATTGGAGTACCCATATCTCACCCATCATCTGCAAATTGTCTCAAAGATTCCACAAGAGCTTTGTCCATAGACTCAAACCTGCCATCTCTTGAGGTATTGGTTTCTCACTTCCAGTTTTCACTCTTTCATAGATGAAAGCTGCGTCTGTATCACTCGGTTGTGTTGTCTTTAACTGTCATCCGGTTTTCTCACAGAGACTAACTTGAACCAAATAATCGCCAGGACATAGTGATCAGTCACAATGGTTTCTCGCCGGTCGTCTGAACAATGCATCCAATTTTGTGCGGTGGTCCCCTGGTAGATGTTCGGAAACATGGTCGGACTCCTGGGACTGTCAGTGCCAACTAGCAGTTTGTCCCTGCGGGTCCCTGAAAGTCTGCAGTCACAAGAGTGACTGATGACATTTGCGGACAAGGGATGGGCGGCCGAGTAGGTAATGACGATATTTCCTAAGGCTAGTATTTCTGTCCGGGGGGTGCGGCAGTATTTTACCCCTTTTGGACAAAGCTTTACTTCCGTATACTATTACATACTCCCGACCATCGGTACCCATTTGGGATAATACCTCTCCAATATCCTTGTCATAGGCATCGATATCTACGCTAAATTTGCACGCTTTTTTCAACAGGTTCAGCAGAACCGATACCTCTGAGGTACAAAACGCGGACCCTCCTCCTCCTCACTTTACTCGTCCCAGATGAAACTGCTGTTTTTCTGTACAACAGAGTTCAACCGTGCTCCATTCTCTGCGACTTTCTCTATGAATCACCGATAAGCAACCGAACACAGGAAACTTCGAGATTCGGTAGCGGAGCGAGGATTAGTCCACATGAAGTCTTGACCAACTTCATCGGGATCAGTTTTTATTCCATAACAAGATATCGTATGACGCACGAAGTTCCTCTCAGAAAAAATACACTCAAGGACTTTCACTATATACCTGGACCTTTACCTGGCTAAAAATCTAGTTTCAAGTTTCTCAAATGCTCTGCAGCCGTTGTTCCACATCATAACGTGTCATAAGTGTAAACAAGACATTTCAAAAGAACCACATCTGCTAGCGTATGGTTCATTGGTCTTTGAAAGGTAGCGGTTGCACCAATCGATTCAAGAGCCGTCGTCTGGAATTACCACAAGTCTAATGGAATGGTGGTTGCTGCCTTCTCTCTGCCTTTGACCTTGATTTACACTTCCAAATGTGAAGATGCTAAATCTAATGCACCGAAACAAAATGCACCGCAAGAGCGTCAAACAGGTCTGCTGTTACTGGTGGAGTGGAGTTTGGGTAACTGGATTTAGTTTTCAACAATCTGCACACAATTTCAGCTTTCTATTTTTATTTAACCAACGCTACTTGGTATGCCCATGGGGACTGTGGCAGCTGGACAGCATTGGCTGTAAGCATATCCTCGATGACTTGCAGTACTTCAACCTAGTAGTGAACTGGGATCGGCCTAGGGGCAGGTTTCATTGGTTAGGCGTTTCCTGTATCAATATGGTGCCTCATCGCACTCGTTTTACCCAACTCGTAGACTTTCTGCCTGTGTATTTGCATGAAGGCTTTTTCATGTCAGCCTTCTTGAGCATATCTGCTCTCCGCACACGGTCGTGCACCTCGTCCGAGAGTAGTCTCATTACCAACTCGGCAGGTTTGTGAGCTGTAAGCCGCTGTGGGTATTGTTTGATCTGATCTTCCTAACGTGAGTAGTCTTTTCTCACACAGAGCTTTTCCTAGGCGGCTGGCAATATGTGCGATGGCGTTTTTAGAATACTGTGTTGTGCTAGGGCTCGAACAACTTCCAGAGCACTTGATTCAGTTCGGGCCGGGAAGTCCAGTAGACTGTTTGTTGTATCTTCACCGCCGGTGCACTTTGATCTCTTCTAAGTAAATCCCGGGTCGCGACACTAGTTCGCAACAGTCTACAAAGAGAAGACAATTTTGTCGATGCGAGAATTAATCTGAAAAAATGTGGAATACTGCGGTGGGAATACTTACCAATGGAAATGCACGTTTCAAATTAGTCTCCACGATTTTAGCACTGTCCTCGGTTGTCCTTTTTGGCTCCAGGGAATTTAAATGATCCGATGAAATAGATAAAGGGTATACATTAGTGTGATGGACCGTATGCTATGGAACCAGTTTGAGATTTGATAACGGGATGCTATTCCAGTAGAGCAAGAAGAACAGTGTGAGCAAAACTGAACTTGGCCATCAATTTCACGTGCTCTCAAACAGCTGCTAAAGCACATTGTATATGTTTACATTAGGTTTATGTAAAAGCAATTGTACACATACAAACGAAAGAAAAGAGACAGTTATTCGCCATGAAACGTGCAACATGACAAAGATCAAAAACGGGATGGGAGATAAGTCAACATGAGGTCACAGGTCACTACCACGGTAACATAAGTTGTGTAGCAAATGTCTTTTGGATACACAGTTCATGCTTAGTGTAAGCATGTACAGTATGCATTAGCTGCTGATTGGGAGCACACCAAATTGATGGACAGATCGATTCTACCCACGTTCTTCTTCTTGCTATACTGAAATGGGTCAAGGATGATATTCGTTGGAAGATTCATAATTAGATAAAGACCACGACTTTCCGATGTTTTTTTTATTCCTTAGCCACAGGTTGTGGATAAGAACGAACCAAGTCATCCGGAAGCACTCTACCTTTTATTCTGTTAGCTTTTCATCAGTGGGTTCGCTAACTTGATGAAGAATCGACTGCCAACATGTCATTGCGAACAGTACGGAAATAGAACAAAAATGGCGAAATGGTAATTTATCGACCAGTTAGAGACTACGAAGTGGTGATACAAGACCGAACACGGCATAAGTAAAATTTGGATGCACCAACCAAGCACAGTTTCGAAGGTATCGTCTGTGACTCGCACATGCTGTCCTACACCAATGCACAAAGGGATGTAGCGATTTGAGACGATAATTTCGATATCTGGCTCCTCACACCGGTAGTTAGGAAACAATGTCATGTTTTCGTTGGGTGACGCTTCGGTTCTGACCACCGTTCTGTTACTTCATCAGTTTATTTGTCAGCGGAGTTTTAGTAAGGAGCATGCATATTTATTTGAAATTCACGTAACTTGTTTGGAAGATCGTACTCTATGTTACTTGATACAACTTCAGTTACTTTGAATAGTACACTTGTGACAGCAAACTGACGATATGCAAATAAACTCAGTGTTTGTCCCCTTCCCTTCAAACCTTTTCAAGGAAATCCTGACATGTTTTGTATCTGTGCGCCTGATATGAATGCAATCTTTAGAACGACACCGGTTGTTAAGCGGGTGTCAATCCACTGAATGCATTTGGCCTGGGGATAAGAAACTTTTAGTAACTAACTTAGTGATGTGTCACTAATACAATCTGTGTGAAGGTCATACGGGAGAAGGTTGTACAGAAAAGCGATCTAGTTTAGGCAGTTGATGGTCTTCTACGGCTTGGCTACACTAACCCCGACAGCGGAACACAAGATACCTGTGGGCGCCATCTGTCAGGAAGATTTTATTTCCCCGGACTTTAAGGAGTGAATCGGACCACCTGCCTAGTTCATGCTGTACGAAGGGATGTTAGCAAGACCAAATTGAATGCTGTGCACTAAAAGTTGTGCAAAAATATGTATTGCATACTTTTTTACCCTGCTATATTCAAGCGATAGTGTATGTGAAATCTCACGACGATAATCGGGCTTGACCCAGCAAACGTTCATTGCTGCCGGGTGCATCTGATATCTGTGTTTCTCGTTGCACCTTATCCCAAGGAAATGTCTACGTTGGTGGTACCACAAAGCAGTTCTTCTGAATAATTCCAGAACGTCGTCTGACTTAGGTGTGTATTGAGATGAAAATCAGTGGCGGAAAACCGAGTCAACGCAGAACATTCGTTTGATCTTAAAAGGCTTTTCAAGGCCATCTTCAAGATTCCCGTGAAAAAACCTAATCTGATGACGATCTTCACTCGTTAAGTGAAGAACATACCACATACAAATTCCGTCATCAGGAATTCTAAGAATAAAGGCTGATGTTGCTGATAGCTGACTTGGACAAAAAGTGGGACTCATTCCGGCATCGGTCTAATTATAAGAACACTGTTTCGAAAAAAATTAAATGGCTAGCATTCTTTCAAAGCTGCGATCATTTTTGTGGCTTGTGGATTAACACAGAACCCTGAAGCAAAGTTATCTACGCAGAAGAACTTCCGGTCAAGCAGGAAGAAAGCAGTTCTAGTTTAAGACCAATGCTGTCTTCATCGTGTATCTTTAACAATACTCCCTCGACAAAGTTGATCAGTATACGGTGAAGGCTGTATCAGCCAGCGTGAAGGCTTATGCGATTTCTTACACAATGGAATAATCTTACCAGTGAATATGTTATCACAGGTGATGTTATTTTAGTCATATTAGTTTCATCATTGATGATATAAAGTAGACTGACGTACAAAACGGTCTACTATGTAATATGAAGTCCGTGATCGGAACACGGTACCAGCCGTTCTGGGTGCTCGTAACCTCTTGAGATTTCCTAACAAACAGCATTGCTTGCTTCTGATAGTCGTGTTGCTCCTTCGAGTCAAGCGTGTAATAAGTCGAACTGTGGAAAACAATGTTATCTAAATTTGCAACGCTAGCTCTCCTCGCCACTTATTTTACTTAGGAGATTCAGGAAAAATGCACGTTATTAAATGTATTCCGAACTAACGTTTGGCGCAGAAACAGATGCACGAAGGATTCATGTAGGCGTATATCCTTCTCTCATTTGCTGAGGGAATGGAACTTTTCCGCATTTGACAGTACTTTATTATCATGCAGTCATGATAGACAAAAAACACTGCTCGCTCATATGGTCTTGATGTCAATATCACGCGTCCCGTTAAACTGCAACCGCGACTAGTGTTTACTGGAACAGAGGTGCAAGAAAAGCCAGGATATAAAGGTCCTCCAGTGAACAAAGAATTTGACAGCCATACGCTTGCCTCAGTCATCCAGAGCATTCAGTTTCAACTAGATGAAAAGTTGAAAACAGCATCTGGTGACATCACCTAAGAAAGCATCTTTCTTGTAAACACCAGCCGCGAGTGAAACGTTATATAAGCGACTGCTGAAATACTCGATCCAATACATCCATTACCATCAGTAAAAAACGCAATACTGACTGATACAAGTTTAGCCGTATCTGAATGAACTATAGACCGCTTAAAGTAATAAATAAATACTTCTGAAAAAGTTAAAACCAATGAAACACAACTTCCTTGTATTGAAGACTTTCTTACAGTGTTCAGCCTTCCCACATGCATGACGTACGGTGTTTCAAAATCGATATGGAAACGCATATTTGCCGCACCACATGCATTCGCGGTTTAAGATGATGTGGTACAGCCTTTGACCTTGCCGGAATTCCGGACATGAGAGCAGGCCTGGAATGTGACTGTTTGAAACTGGCACCCTGAATCAGTCGTATTGGGTGTATTGGTTACTTTTGGATCGCCAATCTGATCACACATTGTACGGACTACAGCGGACGTGAGGTCCTTTATAGCAGCACCTTATTCTGCAACGCGTGATGACTTGCTACAGTGATCAAGTGGCCTGGCGACTGTGTTTATCTCATCCCGAATTTCTATTTTGCTGCTTGCCTCTGCAGGACAAGCCCCAAAGCTCAGTAAGAAGCTTGCCCTTTGACTGGCTGCGCTACATTTCCATATTAACCAACACTTCATCGAATTAAAGGAATTTACTCGCTATGATCACTGCACGCCGCTATACGCGATCAGAAATACTTCTAATCAAACAGAATATTGGATTTTCCGATCAGTCTGATTTAACCAATCATTTATATCAAGGAATTTCCTTTCGACCCAGAGAAAACACTCGCGCTGGCTGGCAGACTGCGCTTAACTGCACCCCTTCAGTGAAGATATCCGTCCCGTCTTGTTCAGTACCAACATAAGTTCTCTGTTAAAGAAAATGTCGGATCTAACCCTTGTTCTTCGTTCTCGCATTCATGTTCATACTTGTGTGGTTGTACACAAGGATGGTGGCTAAATCCTTATATTGCTGACTCACTCGTGTCAGTGGATGACTTCAAACTGATCAGGCAGGACATGACTTCCACCGACAAGAAGACTGAGGGAAGGGTGGGGGGTGTGGGTGGCCACGTACGTCAACTTCACCATGTGTGGCATGTCCGAAGTCGTTTTGTTCATACTTATTGAAGGGCACTGATCGTTTTGTTATGCACTGCTATCTCACATTTCCTTGCTATATGGGCCTCATCATTTCAAATCTGTATGTAGCTCCGTTTTGCTCACAAAACACTATTTTGTCTTTCTGTGACTGTTTTTTTTTAAATTTTTCTTTGTGTCTCTATTAGATGGAAGTTTGCACCTCATAGTAAACGATTTTATTCATGCGTCATCACAACCCCTCACTACGTCTGATCTAACTGATCTTTGTATTTTACCAACCAGAGACATCTTTGTTTTAGACAGGAATATCATGCCTAATCCTGAATTACTCTCCCTCAAGTTGTGCGCGTTTGTTTCAACCGTTGACCACTGTCCGCTTCTGTTGAGGCCCGAGATATACTCTCAGTCTGCTTTCCACTATTTCAGGCAAACCAGCCAAAGCAATCCCCTTCTCTGAAATTTTTCACGTGACCACTTTCTTCTTTTACAGAAATAACTTTCTCACGCATCTTCTTGGTTTCTTTTCTAATGGCCGCATAGTAGCCATGTCACACTTTTCGTAGAAAAGGTCAGTTTAATTTCCGCTATATGCTGCCCCTGGGAAACCCTCTTTCTCCGTAAATGCCGTGCCACTTCTCCCATGGTGAAACCATTAAGAAAACGGAAGGAATATTTCCACAAAGCCCGGGATTATTCTAAAGAAAGATACATTTTTCTTCTGACAAAAGAAGAAATTAAACCCACTGACTCTCGGTATGCTGGCCCACTCCTACGTAGCCATAACCGTAACCGACGACGACAAGGCATTCGGTTGATGTGTGGAAAGAGAACGAAACAAGTGAAATTTGTTGCTGAAGTTGGCAGTATCAATAGTGCTTTCATCCATCCATCAAATGACTCGCCAATTCCATACATTCCAGATGATATGCGCATAACCCCGTTCTCTACCGGCTAAATAGTTAGGCTTCTCAATACTTCAAAAATAACCGCAGGTATCGGTCCCGATGGCATGTCGTCATCATTTTTGAGACACGACGCTGTTTCGTTGACCAATACATTTACTTCTCACTTCAACAAGTGCTTGTGCTTATTCCCTACTCCCGACTGTTGAAGCCCAGTCACCATTGTTCCCATACCAAAACCTTGCAATTTTGGTGTGATAGCCAAAGGATCTAGTCCCATTGCTCTAACTTCATCTGGTCGTAAATTTACTGAGCGTGCCTTTCTAAACAGTTTGAATTCTTCGCTAAACTCTCCCGATGACCCCTTACAGTTTGCCTGTGAATCGATTCGGTCGACTTTGGATGATATCGCATCCTTAGTCCATCATATAACCAGAGCTGTGGATGGATCAACGAATACTATGAGATGTGCTTATCTAGACTTCGCATCTGCTTTTGATTCTATTCCTTGGTTTCTCCTCCTGCGAAAACTGGAAGCTTTCTGCCATACTACACCTTTATTCGTATGATTTTCTGAATAATTTGTTAGCAGAATTTAGTGCACACGACTAGGTTTTAAAATACTCAAACACATGATGAACAATCTAGGAGTATAAATATGATCCCTCATGCAGCTTCAACACTCAACTCACCGTTGAAAACCATGGAAGAACTGTACAGCTGCTTCATTCTTGCTGGAAATCATCAGCAGTGCACACCCACCGAACCCGGGGTGAGTGGCTGTGAATCGAACTCCTTAACCACAAGGCTATCCGGGCTGGCCCTCAACGGTTTGTTGGACATCTACACTGCATGATGTAGCACCCTTCCGTCACTGGCTTTTGAACGGTAACAACCCGCTTCCTGCGCAGCGATCGACTCCTATGGTCGACGACTTCTCTGTAGGGGCCTAAAGACAACGAGGATGAAACAGCTGTACAGTGCTTTCATGGTTTTCAAAGATGAGTTGAGTGTTAAACCTGCATGATGAATCATATCATACAAATCTAAAGTGCTAATACTCTATTGCGATTCAGGGGTAATTCATGGTGCAATTATTTTCCCCTACTTATTTTTCAACCAACATTTTCGATGCTTGAACCTTTTCTTCTGCACATTTATTTAAATATGCCGATCACGTGGCCCTTTGTGAAGCTATTTCTGTAACCCAGGACTTCAGTGACCTTTCCGGTAATCTGTCCCGTATTTACGAATAATCTGATCGACCCAGTCTAATTTTAAATTTGTCCAAATGCCTTCAATGCTTACTTACCCTTTCTCGATTGGCGTATTCTTGTGATCCATCTGTCATTTCCACAGAATCACTAGCTAGAGAGAGTGTTGTCGAATACCTAGAGATCACTATCGAAGCAAATCTGAAGTATTCATCTAACAGTTCGAACTGTTTGAAGAAAGCTACGCCGGCTTTCATACCAGGTCCGAAAGCTTAGGCATTTTATTGTTAGAGTGTTATTTCCCTTTTCGTTTATCAGTTTTTTCTGTTCTACTTTATGGTTCTCCAGTTATCCTCGCTGGCCTACTGAAGAAATATTTTAAAATTCTTCTTGGTCGAGGTATATTTGTTATCATTTTGGTATCTTTCATACCCTTGACTGAACTATGTGCTAAGGTATACCAACCACACCTGGCTGCAAACGAAAAGTTCCCTCACAAAATCCTTGCAGGCAGCGTTCACCCTTTATACGGTGATCTATCCAAGTGTATCTCTGTCCTTTCATAAACTCTTGTATAAACGTCTACAGAATCTCTACCGTTCCATATCTGGCCCGAATCCCCACGAACCTGGTACGAGTATCGGATGAATTTCTTAGCAGTTTTGACACGTAATCGTTATTTTTTCATCCCATTGATTCGACGAGGTGCCACGTGTAAGTCCTTTTGACTGAAATGCAGGTGTCTGTCCACTGGAAAGTCTCATCAAATACAAACACAAACACAGATACAATACACTTGTCCACCGAACCTCCAAATCATTTGTGGGATTTCATAAGTTCCGAAGGTAATCTGTATAATGCCATCCAGATAAAACTTATCCAACTCTTTAAATAGACTATGGTCTGGTAGGTGAAGTCAGCGTTGATTATAGCTCTCAGTAGCCCATCATTGAGAAAACGTGCCTTCTTTACAAACAGAACGCCGAAACTCAAAACGTTTAATCCATTATTCAACTTCTGTTGTCCCAGCTAGTGGGCTTATCGGTTGGGTAACGGACAGTTCAAAATCATAATGTCAGTTGTAGAATTTTTCCTCCTGCACACCCCAGTAAACTCGTTCCGGGACTGACTGCCCCTCTATCGGAACTCAGAACCAAGTCTGGCTGGTATTGTTTTGCAGAATTTTAAGTGTTTCACATGGTGAACCATGTATTTCGAATGCGTGTGTGGGGTGTGGTATGACCAAGAGACGGAAGTGATGCTCGACCAGAATTCAGATGAGATCACTGAATTTCCATCGATAGATGAACGATCTTTATTACTTGCGTTTACAAAACACAGTCATTTGGGTGGTGTAAACCAATCAAGAATCCATAAAACGAAACTGTGACAATTGACCAAAATCAGGCCGTTGATTAGACGAACACAAAAGAAACTGGTCGCATACACAGAACTCTGAAAGTTGCACAAATTCATGTTCCACCACGGATCAAATGCACTTCGGTTGAATGCGAAATTCAGTGCATATTGTTTGTTCATGGATCAGCATAGTGAAATAATATATAAAGTCTCCAAGCAATCCAAAAACGAAACGCTTGTCTATGGTTTACTTCAGAGGTGATCAAGCTAGTCCCGTCTAGTTCAGTCCTATCAGCTTTTGCAATCTGACCGTAAAATAACACGATTTGTTGATAATACATGGTGATTGTTCCGTTCCTGTTTCGTAGAGACGTCCGTTAATCAAGTACTGTGAAATATAACGATCAGCCCATCGCTCCCCATCAATCAATTGTTAGACTGTACATTTCGCGCACTCGGCAACCACTAGCGCCACTTCCGACACACTTCCTCGGCACAGGCCAGCGTACGGTCTCTGTACTCAGGCAAAGGAAGAATACAAGCAGTCAGCAATTCACGGTCTTTTAATTTCGACTTTGTCGATGAACGCGATCCCAGAAGAGAGGGGAGTGTGCCCTCTTATTGGAAAGAGTTGAAATTTCTAGGGCACTTGTGGGTCATTTTATTCTCCCAGTGAAAGGTAAAAAGCGCTCCTTCTTTTACCAATGTCTTTCATGGATCTACCTAAATGTTAGTTAACTAATTGGCTTTAAATTATTCCCCGCCTTGTTCATCGGCTCATTTGTATCCCCTTTTCTGAAAACATTTTGCTTTCAATTTAAATCATATACTTCAATAATCAATGGTTCACATCACAAACGAATTACATAGGTAATTGAGTCGAACATGTTTTTGACTTATGGACTATTTACAGTGATCCGATATATATGAGAGGGGGCTAATTGTCTGAAATGAACTGGTTCATCAAAACAGACAGAAGACATGAATTGCGAGAAGCAAGCCTTTCTTTTAACTTTCTCAACTGAGTACATAAAATATGAAGATTCGTGTTCGAATGGGCCACAAAGCTACACAGTGGAACAGGGAGTGTTGAACGATTTTGCAGACCACCAAAGGACTAAACTGCCAAGATCATCCAAACTGTTTCATGAACCAGTATGGCTCTCGCGTCACTTATCAGTTCACCTGCAGCTGTGGTGACACCTACATAAGTTGAACGGTTTGGTGTCTTAGTCAAAGAATAGGAGGATCATGCACCGACGTGGCTAGTGCAGTGGATGACTCATCCGCCGCCAGGACAACAAACGATCACGAGAAACTCGGCTTCGTCGATCGCGAAACACCTTGTGACCTTTTGTCATCAGACTGATCCGGGTCAACCCAAAGCACCTAGCCCTTTGTGAGGCTGCGCTGATAAGCAGTCTTCGGGCACAGAAACTTTTGACTCACAAAGTGTGTTTGCCGTGGCGGTAGCCAGTCAGATATGAACTAAACAATCATAGAGGACAAAGCGAAATTCCGCCTCGTTCTAAACTGGAACAGTATTCGAAGGAGCTTTAAACTTATGTTCTTTAGAACACCTTTTCTAATTTTGTTGCTATGTTCATTGTGAACACTAATCAGAAAGTAGACATAATCAAGGGAATTGAGGGGTGGAGGGCGGATTAGAGAGGCCAAGTCACCAAACGTAAGATGTTCATGTCATTTTGACAAAGACCATGTCAAACTGGGAGGGGAAATTTGTTTGCCTGGATTGACAAAATAACTTTTGTGTTTTGTGACGATTATTTTCTTTCACATTCAACCGAGATGTCTTCGTGAAAAATGGAGTATATTTCTATATGACAGCTGCGATGTATTCAAATGTCAACAGACAAATATCCAGAGTGTCCGTATGAATATCTCAATGAAATAACCGATAAATGACAGTGACAGCGGAGCAAAGGTCCGACGAGACTCCTTTTTTATTCACGGCTTTGTCACTATAGCATTGAGAGAAGGCTGGATCTTGACAAAACCCCTTTTTTAAATCTATCATTTAACTGGAGAGATAGCTTGCTAGTGCGGTGACTGCGAATATCATGCCAGTTTCGTTTTGAAATGTGATACCGGTACACCACTTGTAACTGTCATGCCCAGTTATGTTCGGGGCAAAAGAAGGTAAAAATTCCGTGTACATTATCTTCATCGGGTACAACAAAATGTGAGAATAATGTGTCCAGTAGTCTTGTTATTTTTTCCGCGTCTCGCAGAGCAGACTTTAGTGTTGCTTTAGTTTAGTGGACACGTCAACCAAATGCTGGTTGGCAGCTGGATTTCCAATCAACCACGTATCGCTGAGTGGGCGTAAAAAGTGAAATTACTTCAAACGAGGAAAGTGACTTTTGGGACATTATGGATAGTATCTGGACTAAATAACTCGATTCCGTGTTTTCTCGATCAGTGGAAAGCTACGTTCCAAATATGTGTGCCCTTTGAGTCAGATTCTTTACTCAGATACCAGAATATGCTAAGGGCTAGACTTATGATAGCTTCATCACTGAACTTCGACTCCAGCGAGGGAGAAATGGCTCAAAAGGTGGATTACTCCAGTACTCACAATTTTCAGTCCTATTCAGTTTCCGCATGATACTCGTGGAAGAGGAATCCGAATAAAGCATTTATGATATCAACCTTGACGACTGTCCACTCCTGATCGTCTTAATGCACTTACCGTACTGTGGCTTTGAAAATGCAAAATTCATCGTGATATCTTGTTACCATGAAATCAGTCGGGGTATATAGTTGGGAGTTCAATTGTTCCCTGAATACTTATCGAAGAAGACGTTGATAACGAGGAGTTTTCAAATGCATCAGCTTCAGCTGTCTCACAGTTTTCAGGTACCGAAGCAATACGACCGATGCCTCCACTGTGGAGTATAATTGCGACATCTTGATTAGTTCCGATGAATTTTTGGCATATTAGCCTCTTGCAAGTCTACTGGTATGCATTATTTCTTAATTCACCTAGTTTTACACAATACCTTTCCGTATTTATTGCCTCCCTATGGGATCAGCCAGTTACTAATATGGTAAATACGTCGTGTATCTCTTGGAGTGAACAGACAGGTGATTCGTGCATGGGCTAGTGTTCACTAAGTCATCCTACCATTGTCAAAATAGATGCTAATGAACAGATTTCCAAGATAAGGAAACAGCGGAAGATAACTCGGTAAGTTAACAGATGGTGAAATCATCGACCATGTAAATTAGATATCAGCAACAAACGGCAAATTCACCGAAAATAGCCTACATAAAATAGACTTAGTAAGTAATGCTGTTATATTGTAAAACGCCCTTCACGAATGGCAGTTGGTTAGAGACCGGAAGGAAGTGCATCCCGCATGAAATCGATCCATCATTCATTTTATTCTTGCTGAACACTGTCTATTAGAGTTGTATTGCCAGTCAAATGTACGATGTCTCAACTTTACTTATAGTTCACCTCACAGATCACAATAATGTTTGGTTATCGTTCGATTTATCCCTAATCTGTTAGAGATGTTAAAACTACATCTTATACAATACTGCCAACCAGTAAATTATGCTACTAAGCAAATAAAAGAGTGAATTCAAAATCCCTGTTAGGGTAATTGCTCATTCGAGTGACACAACATGGCCGTTCTCGTTTAGATCAATGAAGACAAATGTGAAAAAATCGATGCAATATAACTGATATCCCACTTGACGGCGGTGATCCATGGGTCACTATGATGGACATCTAATCTTTCTTTTCCGGGTTCGACACCTGCTTCCGAAGTCGACCACCACCCCTAGTTTGCAGTCTGTAATTGGCGGTGTCCCCCTTACCAAAACACTTTATCATTTTTAAACAGTAGAAGGTAGCAGATGGGAAGATAAAACAACAATGATAATAAGGCAAGTTAGTTTGGCAAGTTCCACTAAAGGTCTTGGCTGTGCTTAGACCGGCACGGTTCGATTGCTTGAGCCTACGTAGAAAGAGGTCAGAATGTTTTACAGGTTCCGGTTACTTAAATGCAGAATATGTGGAAATATGGAAGACGGTTCATTTTCTTAGTAGTAGACTCTAGTTAGAATATTACCCATGAAATCAAAGTACGAAAGCAAATGACACAAGAATTTCGGTTGTGCTCACAACATGTTAGGCCCATATTTATGTGAATTTTGTTCTTTACTTTTGGGGCTGAGCAAAAACTCTAGCTTTGTTGTAATCATCCAAAGGCCGAACTGTTCATGACTATCCCAATCTGTGAAAGAACAAAACCTCTAAATATCAGTGTGGCTTCAATTTACTCATCTCTCACAGCTCAACTGTTCTCTAAAGCTTGTTGCGCTACAGTCATGAGTGAATCCTGCGACCGTCAGTTGGAACATGTACTTTGGTATCCCAGTCCACCCAAACAGGATTAAGGAGTTCTTTGCCCAGCCGTTATGGTTACTATCATCCCAGCTTAAATAATCTGAACATTACTGTAGAGAAGCACATTTTCTGGTATGCGTACTATTGTCATATTCATGGACAATGCAAATAAAATGAGTGTGTCCAACATCGGTAATAACATCATCATGCAAGTTCCCCCGAAAAATAGTTCACATAATCTCTCGCTGACTTTGCAAATGCGTTTTATTGACATACATTATTAAAAAAATAATTTACTCAGCATAATTAATGTTCATCATTTTGTACGGGATAGTAGCAAATTCGTCTCTTGCGAATTCTTTGCATCTCAGGTGACTCATTTCGGTTCACATTTGACGACACAGTGCTGCAGAAAGCGCCATACACCGTGCCTGTTTAAATAATGATACAACGATTCGTTTTCCGAAGATTGTACGGATTAAGCAAAGTAAATCTATGAAGTGAGACTTGTAAACACCAATAAGCTGCAATTGGAGACAGAGGGAGATTTTGTCCTGACTCAGTAACATATTACTTACATCAAAAATCCAAACATGGGACTCTGTGTCCTCTTTCTGAAGGTTTTCCTTGACTAACCGATGCGAGAGAATGTTGGCGGACAGCTCAATCACGTTGGCAGTCAGCACTGGTTATGTACAAAGTACAATGTTTGAGATATCTGAACATCGGGTGGCAAGATAGCCGATCGCTGGAGTGGATCGATGGATGAGAGAGGAGTCTTGTCAACGTTGCTCAAGCCTCAGGGAGTGGTCATCCACACCAGTTGGACCGATGGATTGTACACAGCGAGCGGGCGAATGTGCGAGAAACCTATATATTCTTTGTTTCGCGCTAATACACGGACGATTCTGAGGCAGATCTGAGTTCTTACTAGATCTAGTGGGACGGAACAAAACAAACGACGAATAAGCTTTCGCAGAATCATCTTGTGGATTTTTCGTCCATGTAAATTCCTCACGATTCGAATGAGATTAAGATGATGAACCTGATGTAGAGTGCTCACGTTTGGGGATGATCGGACACGAGAGTACCGAGTACGCATACTTGGCGAGTCGCCAAAACCACGAAACCGGTCGTGTGCTTACGAGGAAATTTTGTCCTGTCATCCAGTCACCTATAATTCATATCAAAAATCTTTTTAAATTGTTTTGCAGAGTAGATAACAGCTTTGATTTTTTTTCGAAATTGTAGGAAATCTACGTGGAAATCTCCGTTTTCTGAGATCTAATAACCTACAGTGAGAGGTATTATGTCATGAGTATTGCGATTACCATGAGGTGTTCCACTGGTGAACCAGTTAACATATATTTGCTAAGAAGGATCTCAATGGCGAAATCTCGTTAATGATGTTCTCAGAGTAAGATAATTTGCACTTTTCTGTTGATCCTTGTGTCTGCACTGAGAAAGGGATGAATGTCACAGTAATTCAAGTTATTGAAAATATTTGTGGGAAAGTGGAACAGAACAAGTGGCACAGGTTCAAAACGCACCCCGGACTATTTTTATCAGATACGCCAGTACACTTGTTAGTCTCCGAAAAATATTTACCAGTCCTAATACTCAGGCAAGCTAACGAATACATGTTTTTTACCGTGGTAAATTCCAATTATTCATATTACACGACCTCAACGGACTGGAGAATTTTGTCCAATCGATGTAAAACAGATTCCAACTTCTCTAATATGTCCTGACTCATAGCAGCGCAAATCGATACGATGGAACATCTAATGTATAACGACGCTTCCGTGACAAAATATCCAACCTCATGAAATACAATTTCTTACTCTGAAATTTATTTCAGCGAATGTATCATCTTCGGCTATTTATCATATCTAACTGCTTGAAAACTCGGACACCGTTTACTGATATAATAACTATGATTTTTATTTGCGGCAAGAATCATTCAGCATGCAGATGAATGACCCGGATGGGTGTGTAATTGCCTTCCTAGTTTGCCGGATCTACCTGTGGTTCGCCAAAACATCCCACCGGTTTGTCATAGTCAGTCGATTAAAAACTTGAAGGATTTCAAAACACCCGCAGCTCTGCATACGGGATATATATATAAACGGAAGCATGTATAATCACGGAATCATAATGACTTTGCCTCACGTAACGCATGTGATAGACAGAATAAAACTCACTTTGAATATGTTATCTTGTAACGGGAGCTTCAGAGTTTCATTAGAAAGTATATTTGTTTCCAGTTTCAACGAAGCAGATGTCAATATAATGAAAAAACAATTGATTTTCAGCGTACCATTTGGCGTTAGAGTATCGTTTGTATTGCCCTGGTCTCCTCAGGTCATTCAACTTTTCCATTCAACTACGTCCGAATTGAACCGAATGTTGGGGTTTATGTAACATGTCAGCACCGAATGTCCTAAATCGTCGGACTGACAGAGGCGGAATCAACTAAGGATACAAAGATCTTGTTTTCATGTGGAAGTAGCATAAAGATACGTTGTTATGCTATTTATTTCAAAAACTGAAGCCGAACATATGGCTTCCCTAGAGAGAACTTGGTTTATGTAGATTGGAAGTCCTTTCCAGTTTTCAAAACATCCAAAAACAAACTAGTTTGAAAGCAGTGACGAAGAAAGAAACACGAACACATGCAAAAAACTAGCACAACTCATTTTAACTCACTAGTGAAGAGTTTGAACTATGTAAAGTAAACTATGAGATGAATGGTGGACGTGGAGTACATATTTACGGTATGAGTAAGAGAGCAGTTTTATTTCACGGAAGGGAGATATGTTATTTTTTACATAAGTCTTGGTATTTTATGTGTTATGCATTTATTTGTCTACGTTACAAGTCACCTCAACTTTGTGATGCATTAGTACTGCGGTGCTTTAAAGTAGTTCATGAGCAAATGTCTCTTTAGAAAGCGGCTTTGTAATCGCTGCAAAACGTAGTGGAACTCTCTCTCAGTTGTCTAAAAAAGGAAATAAAATACTGTTCGAATCAAGGATGAGACAACCTAACGGAAAACACGACTTCGTCAGTAAATCAGTTAGATAGTACACTGTGCTCAGGTCCGAAATTTATTAGCCGTTCAAAGAAAAGCCGGTGTTGCATATGCATTTCCAGTCAACTATACTGTTATTACTACGAATTTAATTTTGCTTAGCAACGTTCAGGCCCTGTTTGTACATGCTGATTTTTGGATGTGAAAATTACAGGTCATTCGATGAGTATTTTTCTATTCAACTGCCTAGATGGTTCTGAATAATACACTGCATGCGTGCACCACTTCAATCAAATAGGTGTACTATTTTGGGTTAAAACGTTCTAGTAAATCAGGACATGTTCCTGTACATGGGGAAAAGAGCTTCATGAAAATTCAACCGAGTCAGATAGTCTATTCCCAATATGGAATCTGTTATGAATATGCTTGGTTTACTCTTATTCTTCGCTAACAAATATTGTTTCCAGGGGTGTGCGTATCAATTGTATTACTCACCTCCGTCTGAATTGTTTATGTATCCAATCTTTCGGCACTCACCAACAAAAAGCGAAAACGTTTAAGAAGAATCCAGAGCGTAACACAAACATTCATTTTTCAGCATTTGGGTATGACGTTGTTTGATGTAGCTGACGCAACATACATCATTTGCAAGCTTTAAGCTCATAGGTGGTACACGAATAAAGGAAATCTAACAAATTGTTTTTCTGATTCAGTTCGTAACCAGGATTACTGCGTAGTTGATTGCTGATATCTAGTTTGTAGGAGTAGTATATGACCATTCCTGATCAAAATCCCTCCTTAGGCAGAGTGTGATTCTTTCAGTGGAACAAATCAGTTCTCCAGGGACTTTCTCTGTGATACTGTGCTTTATCCATCCCAATTCAAATACTGATTACCATGCCTCGAAGTTCGCATTGGTCATTCAAGCTTACTCCCCCGTAGAGTCATGCTTACTAAATGTATGGAAGATTCACAATCTAATGTTGTGGTACGTAGACAAAATAAGGTTTCACTGCCAACTGGTACGGTCTTTCCGGTAGAAATGGTTAGAATATCGAACAGTGATCTCTGACCCCCCCGGGATTTCTTTTTCCAAATTTATTGTTTGATTTAGCTGACTGCCCTTCAGACCCCGCATTTCACGCACAAACCTTAGGTCATCCGACCAACCTGCACTCGGAAGCACCAGACTCGAGTTTCGCTCTTGTTAGAACCCCTACAGTGGTGCATACCCTCTGCCGCACCCAGGGTTTGAACCCGGGCCCTTTCACCTCGAAGGCGTGTGTGTTACCATTAGGGAAAATATTCGTCAATCCCACACACTTCTCGCAAATAATTGCGTGATATATATATGTATATTATATATATATATATCACGCAATTATATATATATATATATATATATATACCAACTTTATTAACACAAGGAGTTAAGGCAATGCAACCGGGCTTTAGGAGAAATCACGCTTTCATACCAAAGAGACGAAAGAAATTTAAATCCGACTAGAAGGGTAATAATAAAATGGAATTTATAGGAAATTTACGCTTGATGTGCTGATTTTCAAGCTGTTTGGAATAATCAACCTCGAGTGGGTGTACAGAGCATTAGGTACTTTCAAAAGTTATTCTGCTGTTTAAGTACATATATTGTAGATTATATAAATACTGCACTTGATATTCACCGTCCGATCATTTCAAAAGCAATGAAGTTTGATTTACTTATAAGTATTTTAAACAACGGTTTTTTCCACGAATGATTCCTCAAAACAATCAAAAGCCTCCTGCGGTGCTTCCCAAGTACGGCTTCATTCAACCGATCCTTCATTGATGGTGTCCAGTCTAATCGGATTTGTTTCGTCGGTGAAAAAGACTTTGCGCTGGGACTAATATAATCAGTTTTCTTCACCTGATGTACTCAACACCGTAACCATATCGCAATGGAGACTTTTCTGGCAGTTTTTTTATTCCTCAATGAATCTAATTAATACTGGACTGACCAAGGAGGATGCGTTTTGATGAAGCACATCCTGGGCGATGGCTTGTTCGTGATCGTGTAACAGTCAGGATTTTACCACACTGACACTATTTTTCTGGGAGAAGTTAGACGGGATTTATCAAATTTTATGCTCCTAAATGCTTGTTTTACTTCCGTTTAAATTTATTATGCAACAATAGTTCAACAAGGGGGACAGAGCCAATCAAGGGCTGCCAAGTGGGAAAATGACCGGCTGTGGAGAGAAATGAACCCAGGTCCTTACACTTTAAAGTCCACAATGATAAGCCCCTGAGTATCACCGGCCTAATAATCAAATGGATATATTTCAGTATGTTTTTGTGAGTAATATTACCGAACAGATGACCGAGGTCTTTAAGTTACTACCGAAAAAAGGCTTGATACAAATATTTAAGTCGATTCAAGAAAAGTTTTTTATCCGAAACTTTATGTACAAGGGTGAAACGCAAATCATTGACAACAAAATGTCTCGTTTTTTAGCTTCAATAAGCTAGGTGTCTACGGCTTGTTAAGCACTGAGCACGCTATTCTTCTACGGAACCTTGGTATTCGCTTACTTCCTTCAGGGCAAATCACGAAGAAAGCGATGATTTGTAGCACGGTACACCCCATTGCCGCTGTAAACGCTTTCCCAGTGAAGACCATTTATAAGTTAGCATTTCTTGCAAATGCATTGTTCTCACCAAAACATTTGGTGCCACATAACTCCGAATAAAAGACAGCATGAAGGCAATGTGAAATTTCTGTTATTTCAAAATAAATATTTCACCCTTTGGTGTTTCTGTACCCGATATAATGATATAATAGTAGTAGTTGTTTCTTGGTCGCATATGGAAGATGATTTGCCGTTCTCTACTTTTACCAGTGTACATTCCATCGTTATGATCTTAAATATGCAAGCAACGTTCAATCAGGTAATGCAGAGCGAAGATCCTTTGGTGAGCATGAGTCATCGAATAAACCGTTCCCCTTCTGGTACCGTTGAAACCGTAGTCTGACAATTATGAACGCACCTTTTCCAAGCAAATGCTGTCATACGACTTCCGTTTTTTCCCTAACACCATCTGAATCACTAAGTTGGTGAATGCGGTCCAGTATTTTCGCATCAAGTTTAGGCATCGGGATTATTTCCTACACAGATTCAGATCAGTCCAAACTCGCCCAGCCTTGGATTCATTTCTGGTCTCAAAATAACATGAATAGTTAGAGAAGCTACTCTATTTGGAATAACTCGGTAAAAATGTATCACTCCTGTCTGACTTCATTTGCGATTAGGTCTTCAGGTTACTCACGGGGGTCATTCTCAAGGGATTTGACCTCCTAAAATATTACCACAGACTGAAGTAAGTGTTACCAGGCTGATATCTGGTGCTTTCTAATAATTGTGGCTTACACATTTTACCACGTGAAGGTCATATTCGTCAGTCTAACCATGTTTCATTCGTTGTGAACAAACCGTGACTGGAAACATGCTCTAGGCGTTGCTGTGCCAAAGTGCGTATAATGGAATGCAAAATGGTTCGTGCAGCATACCGTTACGTAAATGCAATTCATTCCGAATTCACAGGTCAGTTACTTAGATTTTTGTGAGCAACATGAAAGATAAAGAAACTGGTCGCCCGATTAACATTTTCAATCTATTTCCAAATACCCCGTTAGATTAGTAGTTTACTCGACGAAGGTCAGGAATAAAAACTATTCCCATCAAAGTCCCTTGAAACTTGCAACTATTTGAAAGGCAGTATCAGTGATCCGCGCAGATGAACTTATAGCAATCTCCCCTGCAGTTTGGTCCACTCACAAATTTCGTCGATAGTGAAGATATACGTATCACTACTCAGTTATCATGAAAATGTTAAGTCGTTGAAAGAACTGCAGACCATTGTTACATGGTTAATGTTTTAGGATGGTGGACGGTGTTTGTGATCTGGAAAAAAATCCCCAGTCTCCGTGTACTTGACGAAATATTTTATTCTGGTCATTTTATTCAGATGAAACAGTCTACCGGGCTGTGCACTCAAAATCATCCCCTCCTGAGTATGTTTGCAGCAAAGACTAAACATATACGTGGAATTATTTTCAGAAAGTCCTCACCACCTAGTGAAGATGAATACTCTGTCTGACTTGTATTCACATCAAGGAAACATTTTTTCCTGTCACTTTATCTGGGTTCATTTGCTACCCTACTGAGAACAGTCATATATGAAATCACTCCATGAAAACGAAAGACTAATGCGTTTCTTAGAAGTCTTCCTGTCAAAATGATTTTCTTGTATGACTGCTAGGAAAACTCACTTTTTTGGATACCCTTGTTTCACGCGTGGTTCAAAGGACGGTTGTTTCAGGTACGAATTATATTGTGTGTGTGAGTCAGTCCCGTCACCCTAATCACGCTATGATCTCGCATGTTCAGATCAGCGATGGATGGGAAGGCATACGTGGCGCACAGATGAAATACTTATTTTCTAGTTTCTCTATCCATAAAAAAGCCCAATCCTGTTTGCCACATACTCCAACTGCAATCCCTCTATTAGTTTCACTTGAACGTCTGTTCTTAAAGAAAAGGGATGGTGGAATTTCCGCTCCCCATCGTCGTCGTCCTGCGCCGGTGATCCCACCCGATGTTTCAAATCCTCACCGAAATCAGATATGAACTGTTTTATTTGCAAAACTTCATTGAAAACAAAATATAAAAGTTTACAAGGACTGCCTGGACGTTTTTGAGTTTTGATGCACGCTACACGCAATATGTAAAGTTGTCGTTATCAAAGGTAAGTGGGTTTTCCCTTTCAACAACACCGGAACAATCCCTGACCTTTGGAAGCGTAAAGTCAAAACTATCAAGAATGCTGATTGGTGTGTGTCTCACCGATTTTACTAAACGAGAACTAATGCAACATAGGAATTGCCCAAAATGATTTCAGTTCGAACATAAGCTTTCTCGGAGTCAAGTTCCTAGCATACGTTGTTTCTACTGAATGTTTAAGAATTGGTTGTTTACCATTGTTGTATTCATGCTCAATAGTAGCAGAAAACGTATTTAACTACACTTAATTTATTTGTGAGAACGGTGATGCAACCAGATCACGCCTGGAGTGTAAGTCTCGAGCAAGCGAGCAATTAGGCAAACGAATTGACAAGCGAGTAGGGCAAAAGGGCTACGTTCGCCCAATCGCCTCAACCGGTGAAATGAATCAATGCATAAAAGGACCGGTCAGTCAATATATTCCACACCAAGGCACGGCTAGAAGTCAGTTCTAAGTAAGCATACGTCCACACACGAGAGCAATATTGACTGAAAGTCCGCTTTGTGTGCATGACTTTAACCAAACACAACAATCAAGAGTGTGATCTGTGCTAACGTTTGGAATTTCGGCACCATCCGACACTAAATGCACTTACGCAGGATATTATAAAAGCACCACGTCATACTTCGGTTTAGGGTTACGGATGAAACACAGAGCTGAACATCGAAACTAGTCTCATCCGACACATACACAAATGCGATTTTAGTTCATTTATATCACCCCAAATTATGCAGAATTGTGCAGTTTAAAATTTGAAGGGGACATATTTTCCGAAAGGTTTATTCTCTTCGTATCCTTGTCGTATATCCTGTTGCCCGAAGACTTTCATTGTACCCATAATGACAAATGCATGTTTTTTGCTAGCATTATTACCAACATGCGTATTTATTTCTTGCCTCATCATAATTCTGCTGCCGGTTTAAACATCTAAGTTCAATATGGATTGTTCACACATTCTCCTGAGCTGATCTCACGGTTAAGGTTTTATACACTTCCTCCCGGTTGATATCTCCCAACACTTTCCTATCTTGATGAGCAATGTAAACCAAGTATATTAGCCTTCCGAAACACCTATTCTCTCCGATCGTATCTCTTCAGAAATCAAATGTTTTGACTAGTTACTCACCTCTACTTCTAAGAGTACCTCAAGTCGTAAGGACCGAAATTCAGTTTACCCATATTTTGCTGGTAACAACCACTTAGGAGTTCACCCATATCACCATTCTATGCGTTTCAAGTAATATATGAAAATCCTTCGGGAATATTGAAGTTGGTCTGAACTGATGGTTAAATAAGATTGGTCAGGTATATAGGCTAACGTGTTGTAGTGAATATAATTGGTAAACATGAAGGAAGGGACTCTGAAAGCTTCCGAAGGTAGACGCCAAGAAAGAACATTTCGCTTGCTGTTCTGCGGTAGAGAGTTTTATTTTTGTGGAACCTCCTGTTGCGCAGGTTGTAATCCGGCAACACTGCTTGTTTGAGTCACACAAATCAGGCTACCTCTTAGACAGTCCTCCTTCGGTTGGACAATGCGGCCATGTGGTTTGCATAACTCACCCAATTTTACTGCGTCCGGTTTTTAAGACATCACTACGTTCATTGTTACTCCGTTCTTGTCTATTATTGTGTTTCGAGCAATCTACTACTTATTTATTCAGGCAGTAGTACGCATACTCCATCACACTACTGCCACTACGTCGATAATACTCACAAAGGGTGAACAAGATGTGGTTCTAAGATGAATCGCCATGAGATGCCCACAGTAAGATGGAAAACCTGGTTGCCGTAGTCGAATGTTGGAGGTCGGCCCCTCCTAATGTGGGCATCATGACTTCCACTGCTTGGTTAACCGCTATCAGAATACAACCTTTGGCTGCTTTTTCATGTATAGCAATTCGTTGATTATTTTAAAAGCCTTGGAGTACACGAAATGCTTTTGTACACGCACAAAGCTTTTCCGTACTAACAGAATACGTTTTTTGTTTATTTGGGCTACCAGGAAATGTTAACATTTGACAACATACTTTCGTTTTTCTCCAAGCACGAAACAAATTCTACATCATGTTTTAATAAACAGGTTCACGATCAACGAGTTTTGACGTTCAAAACGGACACGTTTTATCATGAGCTAATATAGCTTTAACACGACACACTCAGCCTGGTAACTTTGAAACCCATTGGGAAGTGAACTGAGAACAGATAGGGGGTTAAATCCCTATGTAATTTCAAATCAAACACTTCATTGTTCGTCTGCTGATTTTGTTATCCAGATGAACCAAATCAATTTTCAAATGAATGTTCCACGCTCGCCAGGCTAGTCAATCTTTATCAGTTACTTCATAATCAAGAACTATTTTGTTACTTAGCAAATAATACGTCTCACTCTCATGAGGAGCAAAGAAGGCTTTTGAAAGGTCTCGGTAACCGTCGTGTCCCGAGCGCCCCAAATATTTAGTTCCCTCAATGATAATGTGAATGAATAACTTCATATTTGCCATATCCCTGAAAATGTTTTATTTTGATAACATGGTTCTTCTCCACGACAACTGAAGTACACGGACGGTTGAAAACCGAGCTGATTGTTCAAATAGTGTGATCGTTGCATGTGTAAGCAGGAATCGAACACCTAACGTACCAAAGAAGGGAAGACGGATAAGGACATCTGTATTTGGGCGGACAAAAAATGTTAAATTTGCGGGACATGTACACTCGTTTATATAATCCGTTTTCCATATCATGCTGCATCAACATTGATCATCTGGCTGCTTGAACATATTGGTTTCGTTGTGGCCAATTGTCCCCGGCCATTAGCTTGATTCCCTCGAACATTTTTTCTCTTTGACTGGTCCGATTACTCCAGTTAGCTGCTTGATCGGTAGCCCCTCAACGGGGCTATCATCTTGGTTACCGAAGATCTCGCTGTGTATTCTTTACTAGTCTAAATGATTTTTTTTTGTCTGTTGTGGGATGCTTCCGATATATGCAACGTCTGTTTTTTGGTCGGTGGCTCTCATCCGGCGGTCCCGATCGGTTTCGTACGCGCCTTGTTCTGTTGCTCCAGAATTCACCGCTACAATAATAAACGTTCTAATAATAACGTAAAATTCAAGATCACATCAGAATAAAATAATATAAAATTTAACGATAAATAGCACGTTTCTGAAATTGTTCTATTTAACTCTTTCAGTAGCAGCCGTCCAAAGATTGCGGTACAAATTCACTCTGCCGATAATGTAATACGAAATAAGCATGCACAATTTTTCGACAACTTTCTTTGGACTTGCATACGCAAATCCATGATCAATGGTCCAATCCAGTATCCATCAACCGGTTAATGAAGCCCTCTTTACATCTGTCTATTTAGCCATAGTATATATATATATATATATACATATATATATATATATATATATATATATATATATATATATTCAATTTCAGATCTTGTAAGAAGTAATTGAGTTGTCAGCAGGCAGGCTAACCTCTTCAGAAAGTGTTCCAGAGAGAGATTTTTCAACTTGACGCATATTTCGTTTGTTCATTCATAGCTTATTTCTATGACACAAATTTTTACTGGTTGCTGGTCACGGGTAAGTATTGATTATTGAATGGCACAATACGTGAGACGTACGTGATCGAAGACACATATCTTGTTAGTTCTCGTGTACGAAGTCGGTAACAAAGGAATCAAACTACAACAATTATCCGCAATACCACGCTAACAGAATTAATGTGTCAATTCGAAGATCAGAACAAACTCAGTTATTTGTGGACTCTTCGCCAAGATAGCCTTTGCAGGCGCTATTTCTTCGTAAACTTGTGAATCTACTTTATGTGAATCACGTATCCTTATTGCTTGTATTATTTATCCCGCAAAATTTGAGCACAGTGTCTCTCACTAAGGACCTCATCGTAAATGTTTCCGCTGATCCGAGGATGCGATGGTTTTTGGGGGGCATGATAGAACAGTCCGTGCGGGAGCTAAACGTACCATATGATATCTCTGGTCACGGTTGATGGTGAGTGCTTTTGATCAAAGACTTCCACTCATGAAGAAATACTATCTCTTTATAGTTTGACAACATCAGCCTGGAACATACCGATCCACGAGGGAATGGGTTTGAAAAAAAACAGGTAATTAAGTGAAGGTCATTAACTCTGCTCAGCATTATCAGCAACGGTCTTAATTTTTTTCATGATGCATCATTTTCGTTCTACTGAAGTCCGAGAAGATCGATGTTGGGACTTGTTTTGCTTGCAACAACATGATCATATATAGTTTAAAGCGTGTTACTTCCAAAACTTTTCACGTTCTAGAGAACCAGATCAGGCTACATAATGAAACGGGTTTAACGAATTCATTTTTGATAGGTTTTGCGCAGCATTACGCTTACGAAATGATGGCTTGGTTGCTCTGTAGTTACTCCAAATGTGTTCTAATCGGATGTCCATTGAAGTTGCGTGTTAGAATGAAACTTGTATCTCCGACATTCTAAAAGCCGTGTTTGCAATTTCCACTTTCTGCTGATGTTTTTGAATGAGTAAGCTATGGATGTAAGCTAGCCGGGATAACCCTATCGAAGGAAGACCATAACGGCCTTGTCTCATGAATTACCGCTGTGCAGTGAGCCACTGAGGTCGGATAAACACAATGGACTGAGTATTGAGAACCGAAACCGAGCCCTTTTTCGATAAGGTAGTTAGTTTCATTGCTTTCCCCCTAGCTCCAGTACCAGGGTGGCGATGTGTGCGATTGCTACTCGAATTATTGGTTGTCTGATCGAAAAAACTAGGGACCATGGAGCCACACTAAATGAGACTCTGTCATACAGGCGTAACATAAAGAGCTAAAGCAAGGCGCATGGCCCATGTGACGGGCATCCTCCAGCCGAAACGGGATTGGATTATCTTTGAGTATAAATAGTTGGATGTACATGAGCAGTTCCAGTGCAGAGGGACCATCCTAGACTCGTTTCGTATCTTGATTCAATATAAAAGTCCGTAGTACAGTCCGGTACGTCTTGTGGATCTTGATACCAGTCATGGTAGAGGCTGTCACGTATTACATCTACTTTTTTGTTCAAATAATTCCTGTCCATGAGAAGATGTGAGCTTTTTATAGTGAAAAAAATTATCACTGGTGATTTGTTGGAAGTGTACAACTTCTTCTGAGATTAAAATTAGACGGAATCCGTAATGCCATAAGAATGCAAGAACTTTAAAAAATTTCTTAACCCATTCAAATGCGGTGCTAATGTATGCAAAACCAAAAGAAAATGAAATTTTTAGCTTGTGATCCCGCGTAAGTAATAAATCGAGACTGCTTCCTCAAATTAGGAATCTGAATAACAAGAATTTTATGTGTAAATTAATCTGGCGACAGGAAAACAAAGGTAGTTTCCCTTCAACAAAGCTGGTAAGCTATTTTGTCACACGTCTTGCAGCTCTTAGCAGCCACAAGGTAGTAGATATGCATGTACGGGTATATATATATATATATATATATATATATATATATATATATATATATATATATATATATATATATATATATATATTCATCGTTAAGCTTCCCAAAGGTATAGACTACTGTATGCCACACCTAATTAACTCATTGATGGCACGCCGGGTCTAACATCCCCACTGCTCCGGAAGTGGAACATTTTGGAGCACTGTAGAGGCAGATAAGTGAAACCTGTTCTCTTTTAGGAAATCTACCTTTAAATAAAACCCGGTTATTCATTGTTTCTTCTTTTGAATCAACTTCCATACCGGCTTCTGTAATTTGATGACAATACTCCTCTTCATGGGTTAGTTATAGTTCACATGTTCATGAGCAATATCTAAGGCATCGTACATATAAAGATTGTTCATTGAGCTGAGTGTCCTTTGGACTCCACCTTTCACGCACAAACCTCAGGTCATCCGACCAAGTTGCACTTGGAAACACCCGACTCCAGTTTCGCTCATAAGCTCATAAGTAGTGCATATCCTGTGCCACACCCAAGGTTTGAATCCGGTCCCTTTCACCTCAGAGGCTCGTGAGTGTTACCAATGCGCCATCCAGCTCCATTCCGGGCTGATTCGAATCACCAAGGTAAGTTAGTTCAGATGTCGACTTTTATGACGGTCAGAGATGCCCAACAGCTTCGAACGGAGATACGGTACCTGCCCCGTTAACTCCAAACGAATGCCTCTCACCAAGCCAGGTCTTCTCCACAGGATAGGGTTACATCCCCTCGCTATATAATCATATATATATATATATATATATATATATATATATATAACATATATATATATATATATCTAAAGATTAGTCAATGCTCTGCTTACTTTATCTTTTCGATGTGTTCCATCCTACTAACAAAGTGCATCCAGAAGAAACATTGTGCCTCGAAAACCAGTCCATATTATTGTCAGTGTCTTATTACAAGCATATACTGTTTGGATATTATCACTTACTGAGTTGCATTGAAGTGAATGCAATTACCGTGAACGTTTCATCCTCCAGCTCAATATTAACCCATGTTTGATTCGTGTTTTTATGCTATTAGCTAACTTACAAAGGATTCGGATCTATCATGGAAATGTTTCGAACAGCCCCAACACAAGTGCCACCCTTCCACTACATCCTCTCTCTTACAAGCATCTGTGGGAATCTCTCTTCCCCATGAATTGCTCGCATCATACAAAATCAAAGCACCCAAAGTTTGTCTATATCTCAGATGTGAGCAGCGTTTATCCTTTTGTGGGTTACATTAGAGGTGACAAAGTTTTACCGTGATATCATGTCCGTGGTGTCCAGAAGTCTTGACAATGCTCATAAACGAAACCATCCAAGGAACTGAGAGATTCAACAGGTCATAGAGTGGACTATTTCTCTAGCCACGGGGTATGATGTACGGGTTTACCATGTACACGTACGTAATGAATGTATGTGTGCTTCATCTTACCAGAGTACCTTCAGAAAGGCCAATTTATTGATTATCAGTTGAGAATTGAACCGGAAACGCCAGTGAGTTGAATAATTTTATGGTAGTTTGGCAGCATGACACTTTTATTTATTTATCTTCAAAAAACTCCGTATCCAAAATGATTTACCTGAAAGTAGTAAAACTCAAAAAGCCCAGTGATCAAAAGTATCTAATCTGTACTTTACTTGGCTTAGATTACAGATGGAACTACTTTCCTTTAGGCTGCCTGTTTTCATTCACGAGAACCTTCATTAGGACGGTTATCAGTTTGTTCTTTTCCTTTATTACATTTTTTGCAATAAAATAGATGATGGAATGCCGCCATCGTATAAGCTGCATTGCTGAATTATTCAGTCAACTTTCAGGTGTATGGAAAAAGAACCATCAGCAGCGGAAACATTGTACGGAATAAATCAGTCTTTACACTTTCCCTATGTTCTTTTATATTCAAGAATTGGATACAGATCAGTACTTTTCTGCTCAAAAAAGTCATTTATTTGTAGCATGCTGACTCATGGTCTCATTATTGGCAATGGATCTCTGCTTCATCTGGTAGGTATTATGTTAGCCAGGACGTCAGAGTGAAAGAAGGTTAATATTCTGTCTCCTTTGTCAAGTGAGATCTGATAAAAAATTACCGTACCAAAATGTTGTTTGCAAAATGACCCATAAACACTGGCGCTTTTCTTGTTTGTTGGTTAGAAGTAATATCCCGTGTTAATCTTATCTCACTACGGAATCCTGCTTTGCTCATCACTCAAGAAAATACTGAAAAAAATTGTTATTAAGTATATGTCTTATGCATTCAGCATGTATTTTTTGTGATTGATGATGAACGGGAACGTTTTAGTCACGTGTTTTTTAATGATATCATCGTTGTTCAAATTCACTCTCTGGGAAGATCGAGGAGTCAATTTTCTTCCGTCTTGTTGGATAACAGTCAACAAACTGCCTGAGTAAGTCAAATGCTCAATACGTGGTTGAATGGTATGATCATCAGAGGAAAATGTCACTAACGTCGACTGATTTAAACACGAGGTAACAAATTTCGGTAATGGCCCAAGTACCGTGTAATTTTGTCACTCTAACAACCATGTCTCTATGAATAAAGGTATTGACATAACTGCCCCCAAGTCCCCTTATCACTCCTAGCTTAGGTGACGGAGCTACGGTTAATGTAAAAGATTATGCTTGGTTAGTTGTTCTGGTATAATCCTTGTGTTAATTCAAACTCCCCGTCATTCACGTGTCTCTGCTTGCGTTACGCTGGGCTTACTTTAGGGCGTCAGCAGTTCATACTATGCAAGTTTAAACCCAAAACAAACATGAGAAGCATAAATTGAAGTTACAATCCTTAAAATTAGTCTGTCTGTGTCCACTCAGCAATTCATTTCGGAGCCAACAACACAAGACGTTCGCAACAGCACGTGACCACTACAGTGAATAATTTTTATAATGTAAATTTTTTCCTAAATACAACGATGAAACACATTCAGTACAAACATTCTGCTCACTCGATCGGCGGCTACGGAGCTAACCAATTGGTGAACGTGGGCAACTTACTATCATGTTCTTAAAAACACGGGTTGTTTTTGTTCTCTGTAAGACCAGCACTGATGATTTCGAGCAGACCAACGGAAGAACAAATGCCTCGCTTACATCGTTTCCAATGGTTAGCAGAGCCCTTCTGTTCAATGATGGGTTATCTCACGAAACTCACACTGTCCAGTACGCAAATGGGCCTGGTTCTGAAGAATTCCCTGTCTACAAAACTAGATATAGCTCCAATGTGCCCTTGGATAGGACTCTAATTACTTGTTACCAACACGGCAATTAACAATATATTTGGGTGGAAGAACAATTAAAGAATGCTATTTAATAACCACCGTACCCTACCATTTGTTATCTCTTTATCCTAGTTCAAGACAAATTTCAAACATACTACCCGATTTGTACGCCATATTAGTGTTTACCCTGTCAAGCCATATTATCACAAAGGCTTCAGGTATTTGTGTTGGCTGTAGCTCAGGTTTTTAGTCGACCTGACTTTCTGGTCAGGTGTGTTTAGATTACAAAAATTTCATTAGCTGTCTGGGTGAGGTATATACCTTGACAATGTTATTTCGATGGGCGATGAAAAGCCTGTGATCCATGTGCTAGGCTCAGCCATTAGAACATCATAAATTGTCGCAGTTAACTGTACTCGTACTAATGGGTACTGTGTACAAGTACATGTTAAATCGGTAATTATGATAATAGCCTACTAGAATAAGTGAGACGAAAGAGGAAGTCTGTGAAACCCAGGATCTGATGATTTGGTTAAAACATCGTTGACCAACTATAGTAGGGTACACACCATATTACATGGTGTCCCAAATCAAAGTCACGGTAAACGGTGTGCTTATAAACGACATTTTGATATTTATCCACTTGTGAGAAAAACATTACGACTAGAGTCCAGAAGAGAAATAGTGAATTTCTTTGTGAGTCAGCCGATCCCCAGCAGGCAGTCATAATTCCATCGCCATAAACTTCGCCTACTCTCTGCGAGAACTTCTGCTCTTTTATCAATAACTTCGAAGTGAAAGTAATACAGTGTATATGTCGTGTACACTTTTCCCTTGATAAGTAACACTGATATAGATACTGTGTGGAATTGAAGCCCAATCCCACCAGGTACCGCCCACCTGGACACTTTATATGCATGCATGAACACAAGCACTTACACACACACACACACACACACACACACACACACACACACACAAATACACACACACACTGGAGTATATCCTGTCTTGTGATGACTAGCGAAAAACCAGCTGATTCTAATACCTGTCTTGATAAAGATCACCCGTGGTAACCAAAAAGTCAGGCAATTATAATATCAATCGAAGACGACGTGTTTCGACAATAAATCATTAAAAACCATAAGACGTGGTGCACCGATTTTTTGACTCACTCCATAGTTTTGTTCGGTCCTGGTATACTCAGTCTAACTTATTTACCTCACAAATAGTGAACGGGGATCAAATCAGTTTGAGAACGACAGCTTTTGGTGGATGCAGCAGTATTACCATGGGATTCTGTACGGTTGTGAAATACTTTGAATTATTTATTCTGTCTCCGGAAAGGCGGAAATTGACAGTTACAATAGATCATACTATTCCGTATTCAATTTGCTGGAAGATAACGTGAAGTGTCTATGTAAACATAATAAAGAAAAGTGACTTTTAAATCCAGAACAGTCCATCAAACGAAAGCATGAATGAATTAATAGAAAGTGAAATGATGTTTGACTGATGGATCACTGACTGACTGAACGAGGCGAAGCTCCTCAAAACGAGGTTGCAGTTGCACACCGTTACAATTGTTGACAGTACAACTATATAATCTAACATTGTGAATGGAACATGTGTCACTTGATCCACCCATGTCATCCTGATATGCAGTTTGACGAATAGTTGTTTCAGTGGTCCTGTTCGAAGTGGGGCATTTACAATGAATATAACACTCGAGAAATACAACAGTTCAGTGGGTTTTTGTCATTTATCGAGTTGGATAATGCCCTATTTTGTTCCTTTTGTTACACGGAGTCCAGGTTTGTGGAAGAATCTCAAACGAAAAAGCATTTCATACGGAAGAACGTCTTTCTTAAACTGACAAAAGAGAACATCATCCAGATACGTGATTGTAGTAGCTTAAATTGGTCTCTTATACTGAGCATAAAATTAATCGAACGAGCTGTCCCGCTCCTTTAATATGGACCTCAAGGTGCCCGACTGGAACCGTAAATAAATTATGCAAAAGCGTTTTTAGTTTTCTTAGAAATTAGTGGTATTACTTATGGTATGCAACACGTTAACCGCATTTGCGTTTTTTTGGAGCGTGTTCTCCATAAGTTAAGAAACGAAAAGTATGACAGATCTGTAAACACTGGAAAGGGGAATAACATCACAGGCAGCAAAATGATTACACATTTTTTGCTTAGTCTGAACTTGATGAACACATGTATTGGGGCATCGTATACACTGCTGTATTCCTGCGTTTTCATATGGTCGGTTCGTGCAGAGATGGAACTTATGATGTACATTAGTTATGCAGGGGAGAATATACTTCTGTCTGACGGGTTTTTATTTATAATCTACGTCTACTGGAGTTTTTATTGACGTTTATGACAACCATCTGCCTTGTTTGGAAATATACTAGTGGTCACTGAAACATTGGATCCAGTAAAAACACTTTTAGTTTTTATTCACACTGTTCACGAAAATATTCCCATGTTTGTGAAACAATTCTAATTCCATAAGCTATCATACCTGATTTCCATACGTGTGGGTTGCTTGAATGTCAGTGCTGTCTATCTGGTCGTAATTGTCTGAACGATGCCTTATAGACGCAGAGTGATATGCGTGAAACATCCAGTCCACTCTCATTGATATACATCTCTGGAAACAATGGATCTAGTTTGTGAACTTCAATATGATTTATTTTGTGAAGCCCCATTTGTGGATTTCCTTATCCATTATTGGTTGAGCCATTAAAATAAGAGCAACCTGTTCACTATTGTAGTTTTCCATGGCAAATGGGGCAGCCTGGACGGCAAATACTAATTTCTTTCTGGTACACGTTATACTGCCTAAATACAGAATAAAGCAGGTCTTCACGAAACATTGACGAAGATCAGCGTGGTAACCGTTTTTATAGACACTCCGGTATTTGCACTTATTAGCAATGTGCTAAAACCTGGTTCCTTTCGCTGGTGGATTCATTCATAACACTGTTGCAATCAAATTTAATCACAAAAGTCACCATCAGATAGCAAAGCACCAAATATGGTAAGTTTTTATTACTAATGAACAATATATTTCGGTCACGTATCTATTCAAGCATCAACAAGAATCCTAATAATAGGATGCATACAATGATGAAAGCATTTGAAAGTATTAAAAAAACCAAACTTATCTATATAATTGTTTTCAATGAACAGAAGGCCGTATATCATCGTTTCTAACGAATAAAGACTTTCATTTAAGTATTGTTAAGTAATAAGTTTGACTGACGTCAACCGGCTCTGCAGTCCCGACTTGGTGGTCTTACATGACCACTTGAAAAAAGTTGACCATGGATAGGGACGTAACTGTCAGCTTTCTGGCGGAAAGTGTCTAAGGTGGTGCTCTGAATTTACACTTCTTCTCACTTTATTTCGAGCTTTATTTCGGTAGTAAAATAGAAAAAACCCTAGACCGAGAACAACCATCACTGGAGGATTGCACCATTAAGAGGCGTGTTAATTATTTTATAGGGTTCATTAGGGTCAGAAATCGTAAACATGACCCGTGATTTGAATAATTACGAATGCTTCTCTACTATCCCACGATGCTGAGATTTCACTGGAACTAAATTTCGTATTTAAGGACCTTTGGGTAAGGAAAATATTGTCCATCATATATATAAGTTTGAAGTTGTTACTGATAAGGTTTGCGCAGCAGCAAAATCCAAATGTTTGTTCACAGATGACGTAAACGTCTATGAAGATCCTCTATAGAGGCTGTGAACGTGTCTGGTTGTGTATGATCCCCAGGGTTTAACATGCATTATAAGCTGAACCGGTAAATGACCCGTACAATTTCACCATTTTGGTATTCTGTCAAATATAAACTGATATTATATCTTATTTTATCAAGTTCATCACTTTGGATGCCGTAGAAGTAACTGAAACTAAATTTAAATAGAACAAAACTAATTACTACAATGACATGAAATGCGGGTTCGGTAATTAATTTATGGAGCATTCTTACATGTGTTCGTGAAGTCAAGTCAAGTCAAGTTGAGCGAAGAAAGAAGTTTGTTTGTCCGACAAACACTGAGTGATCAAAGAAATGAACAAAGAAGCCACTTAGCCAGCACGAGTTTTCAGAATGACAGAAATGAGGCCACTGGGTCTGGAGGCTTCACTGGTACTGATCGATTTAAACTCCTTGTAAGCATGTTCTCCATGAAGGCGATAAAGATTCCCCAGTTCGCCCAGGGGAGTTCATCGGCAAGTCTAATTGGTCCTTGCCCGCGCTAATAAACTCACATGAACCAGAAAGCCATGCATAACTCGTCCTCTAAACTAGTGTTTAGTTTTATCCATCAAATCAGGAAGATAAAACACTGAAACAGCTATTATCTTTACAAAAATTAGGGAAGAGGCTGTGAAGCACTACAAAGTCAGTTTGCAGGAGGTTACACTACCAATTATCGGCTTTAAATGTTTTGAATATCTGGAAAACCGTACCTCAGGGATGAAAGCCCTGGTGTGAGAAACATATATCAATGATATACTGGCTGATAGTATTTTCAACAACTGTTAATTTGTTTGTGTCACGTGGTAAATGAAGTGTATTCCTACAATCATTAGCTACTATAAATCATTCGCCAGTTTTTATTAGCTAACTTTGCCGGATATCTAATCGGCAACCCACAATGTGTAGGATACCATGATGACAATTCTTATCTCTCTTAGCAAACCCCACAAGTGGCATCTTGTGTGCAAAACTGCTGAACATCTTTCCCTGGCGCAAGCGGAACAGTAGCGTTTGATGATGCCGACGGTATGGGCTACCATTCCTCTCGTTCGCATGTTTTACGACAGAACCTTATCTTTGGAATAGATCTCTACCGTATTAACAATGGTAAACAAAAAATGGATAGATTAATCTCCCGAGTTATTTTTCAGATGGTTTTACCAACATGAACTCGTTCTGGAAAGCGTAGTCGTTAGATACTTAGGGAATGTGCGAATTCCGGAAAGCACTGGTTGAGCATTTACGGATGTTCCTGTAGACATGAATTTACGGGATAGTATTTCGTATTTCGGGATTGAACGGGATAGACGTTGTCTCTAATTTCCCATACATCTTGCACTTTCAGTAAACACTGCTAATACATTTTAAGTTCAATTTAAAGAATAGCCACGGAATCCTAATTAAATCGTGGTTATCCATTTTTCAAAACCCTGAGCTTTCTGTAATAAATGAACTTTTTAAGCTGCTGAAGAGCCATATGGAGCCAAATATCAACCAACAATGTAAATATGAAATAGTTCAGTACCTGGAAATTAGTCTAGTCCGTCACCTTCTTCTTCGCTGAATTTCTTATTGGACGAGTATTTCGAGAAGAATTTATTAGTCATATGGCAGATCTGAGTGTCTTGCAGTTGTTTGGATATTTCTTTAACTCCATCGTTCAGATAACCTCGTTGGATTTAGCGAATCCGTTTCACCCGTTTAGTTTTAGGACTGGTGCATGCTGTGCATTGGGAGGGCAGAAAATCCTTGATGGATTAATTGTTAAACTTATTCATATCTAGTTACTCACGGGACATACGTGTTATCACACTGATGAATACCGTTGCAGTAGAAAAACTGAGCCTTATAGCAAATAACTCGGGAATAAATGAGCATTTGTATAGATCTGTTCATATCATTTTTGTGAGCTATACAACAGCTATGGCTTTATCCGTGCAACCACTTGTAATTTTGTGCCAGCAATAATTACAACCAAATCAAACACCCCTTCAAGTTCGCATCTTCTCGATTTGATATGGACGATGTAAATTACGTTTGCTGCTAGTTCCATAAACACATCAATATCATGCATAGTTCTCCTGTTTCATGGTTTTTTTTCCGTACAGTATATACTACTCGGAAATTCGACCGACAAATTAACGAAATCTTAAAATAAAAGGATGTTCCTTCTTGGCATATCTAGCTTATTTGAGGCTGACAGTTTAAAGAGTATACAATCGACCGTACTCTACATCTTCAACAAATACATGCCTTCTATTCATTGCTCATTCTGTTCATCGGTGCAGACTTGGTACTTTTTCAGGCTTTTGAGAATTGGTACATTTTAATCATTTGTTAGGCTTTGAGAAATTTACTCACATGAGTAAATGAATCTCGAAATAAAAAAAGTACAAACTTCAATAAGATTTGTTCTGAGTCTAAAGAGACAATGCAAAGGTTGCTGCTTCACTTCAGTTCCATTGTTTGTTTCCGCTCAATTCGACGTTACCCATTAGGTAACAAACTAAAAAGTGAAGGAAAAATAATGAAACCTAGCATTTTGAAATGTTTCTCCCAGTCCTCGATCGTACAAGACTGCAAACATAATTATTTGGATCCAGAATTTACCCACTGTCATACCAACCACCGACAGTCAAAGGAAACCTGACAACTGTGCCACTAACGTCACATTTCCAGTCGAGAGCTCTTGGATCACCAAGCTGATAGTCACGACTAGCAATCAGCGCCGGGAATAGATCAACTGGGAAATTCGGAAAGAAATCACACAACAAAATTAGGAATAATCGTAAACAAGGACGATAATCCTCTTTCAGCCAGCTTTCCGCACACCTACTGTGACAAAACGTTTGAAATTGCCGGCAATTTCGGTTGAAACTTCAGAATAACTAGGATTCTAAGAAAGAAAGAACTTATTTGCATAAAATTGCATCATTTATTTGTAACCTAACATCTTATTTCGTAGTCTGACAAGTCAGAACCCAGAGAGGTAAATGTCACAACCAAAAGAAGATGGAAACGAAAAGAGAAAGTAGAGTACTTCATATATGTCCAAATCGTGTAAATAGATTACATAACAAAGTTACTGGCTCCACGAACCTGAAAACTCTTCGGTTTATAATTCATTTTATTTTTCGAGATGATCCGAATGTTGACACTCTTTGACCCCGACAGGATTCGAATCCATATATGGTTGTCACCCTCGCTTTTATACCGTGGGTGTTCCACCGAGTGGCTAACGAGGCTACGCCGGAGGGTTTCTGGCTTATTGCTTGTAGATGATACGGTATTTAGTTTTGGGGTAAAAACTCGTGAGGGTCAGCGGCTTTTAACGTTTGGTTCACCTCAAAAACATTGTAAGAATCTGCCAAACATTGGTATATTCATTTTTTCTCAGAAAAGGCCTTCTGTCTCGACTTACTCTAGAAGTGGTCATTGCAGAATTAACGCGAATGACCTTTGATAAGACCATTCAGCAGGAACTACGACAAACTACGAAGCATTGACAGCAAATAATAATGTCAATTACAGGGTAATTTTGATGTCGTAGTGCTGGACGTCCAAAGAAGCAAGAATCACTGCCCCAGTGTACAATATACCACTTCTTTTCCACTATCCTCTCATGGTAAAATAATTGTCCGAAAAACTGTTTTAATTCCGTTTAGACATATCTGTCTGGTGATCATGCTACGACTGAGCTGTTTTGATTCATTTTACTTCACTTTTAACTACTTTTCAATTTTGTATATTATATGCACCAGCCAACTTTCAAAAGAACACTCCGGTGGAATAGGTGGTGTTGCAATACAATGAATAAAATTATTCTGTCCATTTTTATTTCTAAAGAGTGGACAGAATGACAATGTACTGGGACAGTGTGCCAAAAATAGATGTGTTATGGAGTACTTTTTAGAAAAAATCGCTCAAAATAAACGTGTACTGTAATTATTCATATCGCTGATAGAGTTGAATTACTTTGGAAATTCGGCAGGAAGTGAATGTGATAACTGGCTATACTGAGGAGTAGTGAAAAATCAAATGGGACCACTCCTTGCTGTATTCTTACTTGGTGCATAGATATCGGCTTCATATGGTTCTCTGATATGTAAAGGGAAACCGGACATTAGTTGGTAACAACTAAGTCCTGTTTGGACATTGCCGTGAATGACCTTTGGTTCCGATGCGTAGAACAACTAAAGAATGGGCTATATTGTAATTTTCATGTTGATAGCTTACGTTAAACTCCACTGGGAACCCACCACTTGTCAAAGCTAGAAACCTCCCAATGAAAAGATGCTGTGTTTCTGGTGCTTTCCGGTCGCTTTCATCAACAGCGATGAATGGACGCTAAGTGGGTGAGTGGAACCCAGTGGGCATTATCAGAACTGAGTTACAACCCAAAACCACGAATGCATGAACAGTTTTTCGAACACTAAAGTATGACAGAACAGTTCGTAAGTATGACCTCTTAAACTGCGAAGTAATGAGTCGGCAGAAAAAGTGTACTCCTAATGTACTGGGTGAGCCAGTGATTTCAGCTGGTTGTTAACCCATTCCGGAACCACTAAGGTTCACCGGTGAATGTGGCGAGTTGAGTATTAGTGAGCAGTTTTACGTGTTACTCTCAAATAGACGGTTTTGTGCGAGCAAGTCGCAGCCGAATCGAAATCCAACGCGCTCGCAGACAGCCGTTCTTCGAGCTTGGCTATTGCACAGCATGTGAAATCAAGACGTCGTGTTTCCTGACGGTGAGTTAATCTTCGAAATCAAAAAAACAACATTTTTTGGAGACCTCAACAAAGTTTCAGTCCGTGGATCTAGTACAACAGATCGACGGATCTATCTATAAGAGAAAAAAATGTGTGCGCGTTTTTGGACTTAATTCTTCCATGCCGTGATGCTGATGATCACGTAATACAGAGTTGGAATAGCGAAATTTGAATCATACTGGTTGATATTTTTTATTTATCCATGCCCTATGGTTTAAATGGGGTCGCTGAACATGCATTACAAATAAGCTGCGATATGTTCCGTGCGGTTTGCATAACAGTTTTACAAATTTATTTACGTTTACCAAATATGTAAAATGCATAGAGCTACCTACGAACTTCTGAGCATCAATTTTGTTTACTTGCGTCTTGTTCGGAAAGCAACCTCACACTCCATCACGTCACTAGCTTAACGCATTCATACGTGCACTAGTACACTCGTTGCCTTTACCGATTCGTCCATTTGATGAAATAATACCTAGTTTAAAGGAACAATTTCGGAATGTTCCTGTGTGGGGTTCATTGCATCTCTCAGGTTTTACTACGTTACCAGCCGATTCGGAGCAATATTTCTCGCGAAAACATACTCTTTAGGGTCCTAAAACTGTTTTTGATCATAGAAGAGGGGAAATCATTGGGTCCGCATATCAGATTTACCAGCACATAAGCGGTAAGAAATAGACGCAAAAAGTTGGATAATAATGTATGCGGGATGCCATAGCCTCCACTAAAAGTGAGCCTTCTAATTTAATTGATCTCAATTTTCAAATGAATTTTTGACTTTATCCAATTTCCCAAGTGATCATTAGGAAAAATTCAGTTGAACACATGATAGATACCTGGGAAGAAACCGCGATAGATACGAATAAGACAAATGGTATAAGAGAAGTAACAATTTTAAGGGTTTATTGTACGCCGTAAAGTTGGACTGTTGCACTGTGATCTTATAAGCCTCGCGGTGATCTTCGAACGTATATATACGTTAGAACATCGATTTTCGCTTGGTCAGTTGTAGGTTAGATCGTGAGGTTTCATTTGAGAAAACCTATGATTACCACTGTAATAATTCCCCAATGGGATACGAAGCACGGTGATGATCGAACATCGAGAGAGTGATTGGTCTTACACTAAAGATGTGACCTTTTTGGATGCATTTTTACGACCATTTCACTACCTCTTGGGTACCAGTATTCAGTCACAATATCACATATCCACCTGGACTGAACCCCAAATGCTAATTGGCATGAACTTTCGTGGCAAGGCACGCTAAACTCTGTTTGCCAGGGTTGATTTCTGTCGTACTTCCTTTTCGATTTCGTGACTGAAATGTTTCTAAAGATGGTTCTGTTCTCGTGTCGGGGGAGTGGCTTTGATATACGATGAAGCATAAACTGTCCGACTTGGAGTATGCAGGCTAAATTGTCCGTCTTAGTGAAGATTCGGACAACTTGGAAGCCTTCCTACATAGTCTGAACAAGACGCGTCTTGCCACTTCACAATGTAAACTGCAGCAGGGCTGGGTTGGCTCCGCAATACACACTCTCTTGGCGGGGAATGCTCAGTTCGAAAAAAATAAGTTTCGTTACCCGGCTTTTATATCTAACCAGGTGGTCAGACATCGGAAGAAGTCCCATTGCATTTCCAGAAAGCGTAATCGACTTTTAGCAACCTCAGCCATTGTTGGCACCGGGGTGACATCCGTTTGTCTGTTGAGGTTCGAGTTTGCTTTGCAGTGGTTAGATGTGTTATTTTATGTGGCTCTGAAATATGGCCATTGCAGGTAAATGATAGGCGAAGCTTGTTAGTGTTTGATTATCGGTGTCTCATTTGCACTGCTCGAATATGATGAGAGTGCCTTATCAGCAATGCTGAATTTAGGCGCTAGGTGTTGGGAACCAGTGGCCAGACACTGGAATAAGTGCTTATTCTAACCAGCTGATGTCTAGGACATGCTTCACGCATACCAGCCTACGGACTTTCCAAGCCTACGGTGTTGTACGATGCGTATATTCTCCGGAAGGCAGTTTGAAGTGATCAGTCTATGAGGTGGCAGAAACGTATGAAAACCGTGGCCAGTGGACTTTGCAAAGTAGGACTGGCTAGACTTCCAGGTTCAGGTCCCGCCTACAAATTGGTTGGGAAAATAACTTTCGATTGTAATCCACGCTAAATCAAGATCGGATGTGATTAGGCCTGGATTACAATTGTTTTCTTCCCCTTTTTATGTCACTAGAATAATTTTAAATTATTGTTATTTTCCGGCTCTTTCTAACTTCATGCTTCTAGTATGTTTGCCCTTGACTCTACGATGCTGTGAAGTGGCACTATAGTGCAAGGTTATAGGTAGAATGAACAGATCTGAAGTGAACCCGAAACACTAAATGAACCGGATATGGCGCATCGGCTTGTTCCACATATAACACCAACGAGGCTGAATAACTTGGACATATTTTCCTGGATTGTGATATTTATCTTGTGTTTGTGTAAATTCCAAGTCTTCATGGGGAATCAAATAAGGAGCTGCTGTCTGAGGTACCCCTACAGTAGATAACTAAAAAATTCTTTTTAATAATTCTTTGTTCCACCTCACAGTAAATAGTCTTTAAGAAAAAAAACAGATCATCTGTTTCACAGTGTACACCGGTCGGGTTCGGATGTTTTAATCCATGCATTTGGGAATCAGTATATTCTTCTGATGACAGGCCATTTCATGAAGTGGTATGAAGTTGCACAACTGCCTTCCGCTGAAGCCGTCACGATCGGAGACGCCATTTTCGGACAACTGATATCCTGCTGGGGTGCACTGCGACAACTGTATTCAGATGGCGGCACAAATTCTGAGAATGCTGTGGTCTTAGTTTTGTGTCAGCTGTGGGGAATAAGTAAAACACATGTCTTCGTAGTATGCGGTATGTAACGGACAAACTGGATGGACAAACCAACCTCTCAAATAATTGTTGAAAGTGTTTGTCTGAGACTGCTCCATCTGAGATTGGGGCAAAGCGATTACCCGCTGTTCTTTGGCATACTGAGCAACAGTACATTCATCAACCAAGCTCACTACCTCTGCCATGACTTTGGAGTGGGAGATGTGGCTGCCATCGAACCCTGCAATTCGCGTACCTGCAACGGATCCTCCTATTTCAACAGAGTTTGCTTGAAGCTGAGTCAGGATTCAGGAAGCGCTCGTCTATCGGCTCTTGAGCGAACAAAAGGAGCCTTCGGACACCAGAATAAATAATACGATCGATTGGTCATAGAGAAGCCGTTACAACTCGGCAAACAAATGTTTCTGCACAACCCGGCCCCACTGGCGGGAAGATTGGCTGTTACACCGAGAGTGTGGACTGGGCCATATACCGTACTGGAAGTTTTCAATGATGCCACGTGTTTTACTGTACCTGCGAACCGCACTGACTTTAGACAAATAACGGTGCATTTCAACAGATTATTAACAAAAAGGGGAGAAGCAGCCCTCCAGGAGGACCCGCGGCAAGGCACAGACACCACGGTACAAGATGCATTCGGTGAAATGAAATATTCAGCAAAAAGTTGAGCGGGTTAGGAGGACGACACCTTTTCTCCCAAGGGGACATGGTGTATGGACAACTGTTGTTTGCAGACCGAAATGTAATCCCAATACATCCACTAACACAATCACTTCACTATTCATATCGTTTCTCTCTTTATCAACCTCTCAGACACGAACACCATGGGATTCGAACAATAAGAACCACCAAATGTGAATGAGCCCCGAGAACCCTTTCTTCCATCTAAAATAACATCCGGTCCCCGGGACTCCCTGCACTCAAGAGCATTATTGCCCTTAGCCAAATATACGCTGCTTGCTGGTGTCTGTGTTCTTCCTGGTGTGCAAGAAGTCACTGAAAGGTGTACTGGACTACGGGCTAGTATTTATTTATCAAGTACTAATCCGTTTTGTATCAGACCCATTTTAGACCGACCATCGATTCGTCTATCCGAAGACGATTTATTCTAAGTTGAATGACGCAGAACAAGCTGGAAGACTATTTAATCACCATGCAGATGGACATCTCCGCCTGTTACCACTAGTCTAACAACAAATAATTTCCGTCCTTTCTGCCAGTTACCAGTTGTAATTTTGCCTCTGGTGACGGCTTGCAAAGATAAGGTACTAAAGAAACAATAGCATGTGCCAATCTTCTCCTGTAGAATGGATCAATTGTCTAACACTCTGTTATAGCGATGGTTGCATTCCGACGCCAACAACAGCGACAACGTGGGTTTATTCTCCAAAATTGTAAGGTAAAAAAGAAACCAAATTATGAATAATGTATCATTTTATTCATTTTTAATCAATCCTGGCTCGATTTTTATCAAACAGTGAAATATTTGAAGCAATGACACCATGGTTTTGCTGCGACGTTTTGCATCCGACATTTTGCCTTTATTCTAACGGAGAAGTGGACGTAAATATTCCCAGAAATCAAAGCCGAAATTTTGACCCATTCCGTCCAAGTATCAGCCTCTCCATTTAGCAACGGTCAACACTGTGTGGCCAAAAACTTGTATTCAATGTCCATAAAAACAGAACACTTACAGAGAAGAGAAAATTGGTAATTACTGTTTCGTGATTTATTCGGTACGGAGGTTGCATTTATATTGCATATTTTCATGCGCTGTAAGAGGCATGTTTGCATTTGGGAAAATCTCTTTGGGTTGACTAAGTTTGGCTCGGGTAGAACTGTCACATGCGAGACAAACCCAGAAATAATCCTTTATTCCCTACTTTCATATTCATATTGCCAAGCATCAGGCCAATGTGACATGTTCTGCAACCAGTACTACTGAAAATACTTCACGCCTGATACGATTTACTGCTAGTGTCACAGCTGTCAGCTTTTTCTCTTTTTTCAGTATCCTACCAAAGATATCGACAAACAGTAAATCGTTCCTTATATGTCGATGTTCTATTGAACAGGGTTTTATAATATGTATTACACATCCGTAAAGGGCACTTCATGAAATTTAAATAAGTAAAAGTTGCATTTTACAGTGATCTCTTCTCTCTTCTTTTTCTGTGACGCAGGTATCACTGTGCTTCTCACTGCCGAAGTACTATTTTTCCATGTTGCTCTCTTCCGATCGAGTGACTGTGCAAAAGAATGAGCTGAATATATCTTTGGCAATGGGCCCAAAAACAAACTTGTCAACTGTGAAATTTTTTACTCGTCTATATAATCTATATTGGCCAATCAAATTAGTAAAATACACGCTTTCCATGCTCAAAACGATAAGCTTTCACATAAAACGTCAAAGTAACCTTATTTGGCTTTTTTCTGAACCATCGACAGAACGATATGTTTCAAAGAATTTGTTGACATTGTGTATGTTTAGCAGGAAGGAACAAAAATAATGAAGAGGTGTACAGGGGAAACGAAATTATTTGTCTGTTCAACAGCAAATCACAGTTGTTGGTGGATATCATAAACCAACTTTAGACGGTTCATTTTGAATATCTGACCTAGACAACAGGGTTTTTCGGTGTTGTCTCTTCATTATCGTCATGAGGTCTGCTATGTTGAATCAACGTGTCCCGGGAACTAAGCCTTTCACGCTCCTAGCAAAGAAGATGGAAAAAACCCCAGTCGGACCAGTTTGTTTGCTTCCGATGCTTCCGATTTTCTTGCCTTGCAAAGGAAAAACAACGTTACTCAGTAATGAAGGGAACAGTTCGTCGAGGCAACCTGGAGTAGCAGGAAAGGCAACAGACCGAAAGCGGACGGAGACTCGATTCGCATGATAATGCAAATAGGATAATGTAGGAGTTTGTATTTATTCTGGGAGGAGCTTCGCCGAAATATTGCTAATGGTTTGTTGGAAGATGTAGGTAGCAGAGCAAACTATAGCAGTGTTTAGTTGATTTAATTCAGACATTCATTTACCAACAACGGAAGCGTACCTTCATTTACCGAATGGAGAAAACCCTTTTCATCGTTCTGGAAGTGAAGGCAGTTCTTAAGTAAATATATGTGTATATTAAAACTTTGGAAGTTTGACGCTGTCCTCAGTAGACCTACACCTCAGGCAGTCAGTTAATAGAGTTCAGTGAACCTGCACATTTGAGCCGGGACAAATCACGGCTAGTCCAAACTCTGTTACACTGTAGGTAGCCATAATAGTTGCAAAATAAGTTTGATTTTTGGCAGAACGGACCGGTTTGATTTCTTTCAAAGAGTGGTACTTATAGTTATCGGCAAACAACTTGCATGTCATAACCTGTTCTGTATCGAGGACAAGACTGGAGCAAACGAAGTGGACCGAAGAACCGACCAGAAGCCGATTAATTTCTAAACAGAATCTGCCGAATGGATTTGTTACTAGAATAGCAAACGAGAAGACCTGACAGTGAATAACAGGTGCCGACCGAGATTTGTTTATGACCGCCGTACATCTTATATAAACTGTCACTTGTGTACTACTACATTCATAGGGTTCTACGCCAGAAAAGTATTTTCACTGGAGCTATAGGGGCAGTTTAAAACAAAAAAAAACATCCATTGGTCGAAGAGTGGAAACTAGTGCCAGAGAGGGTTTCTTTATGGCCTGTAGTGATCAACGGAATATGTTATCTGATACACCTCCCACAAAGAGCCAATATTTGAGACTTGACATCACTCCCTTGGAAAGTGACATAAGTCTATTCTTAACACTAATTTTTCAAACACAGAAATGCAACGAGTTTATTGTTTTATTACAACGTTAACTATTTTACCACGTGACTTCCAAGATGTATTTTCACAAAAAGGCTTAACTAGTCCATTAGTAGGAAAATAATTACATAGCAGTTACGTTCTTTTTTGCAGGGCAATTTGGGTCACTGCTGAAGAACATGGACTGGTATTATAACGTTACAAGTTTCCTAAATGAAAATCCGCTTTGTAAATGCTTTCCTAAAATCCCATTTCTCCTGTTTTGTGTCGAAAAGTACATCTCTTATTAGAAGCCTGCATAAAAACAATATGCGATTCAAAATGTATTACGCAACCACATTGAATTGTAAGCATCAAGCTTTCTGATGTGCACAAAAATATGCATCATTGATAATGCCATTAGTCGACCTGACTGAGTGGAAAAGCTCTTTTATATCTCATTGATTTGTAGATGGATTGCCTAGCAATATGGAATTGTCAAACAACGGACTTTATTTAGGTATTCTATTCAAAACGAGTTGAATCATTTGTGTGAAAGATGTGTTGTAACAAGCCAAATTGATCAAATGTATCCATGAACGAATCAGTTACTTCATGATGAGTAATCATCTCATTTAAACAGTGAAGGATTATCCTTTATCCAATCCTCCGAAGTGTCTCATCCATGTGCGTGTGTAGTAATTGCTTTAAAAATAATGAACTTACAAAGGAGACATAAAGCACTTGCTGTGCACTATCCAAACCAATGCACTTTTGATACACTGAGTTAACGTTAGAAACCATTGTATAACTCGAAAAGTGACAAAATGCAGGGTGAACTAGACACCGGAACCTCCAAAGGACAGTTAGTGGAGAGTATTTCTATGTATATCTTATCGCTGTTTTCAGGTAGGATGGAGAAAAATGTGGTGCCTAAGCGTGTGCCATCAGTCAAACATAGCAAAACGTGTCAGTTGCAGACGGAGCTGCTCACCGGTAAATTTACCTGTATGGTCGACTTTTCCAAGCCACATGCTTGCATTTCAATCACAGAAGCTCTAATTGAAATGGGGTAAAATAAACTAAGTACACAACAGTGGACGTTGAAAAATATAAGAATAAAAAGGGGGCAAAAATATCAACTCCACACCATATTGGGTGCAGGAGAGCTTCTATATCTGGTAATTTTGGAAGAAATGTGCGGAATTCAGACCTTTAGGAGGAATAAGAACGAGGGAGCTATAAGCCAGGATGTAGTGGATGCTTTGGATCATGTAATATCTTGTGGGCTAGGGCTAAGCAAGGCGTCACATGCTGGCTACTAATTTGAGGGAAAGGGCTTTGAAGTCTTGTTTCAAAAGGCCGCGGAAATGGTGGGTGAACAATACAATGAAACCGGGAGAATACAGTGAGGAATAAATCTGAATCAGCTGGTAATGGTTTTCAAAAACGACGGTATTTTCCTAAATACAAATGTAGGCATCGCAGTTTGCAAAGACACTGTTGCATGTGAGATGTCCGTCTTGGCTTATTGTACAGGCTACCACCCAGACACTTGACAGAGCTCACACTAGATAAGGATTTGGAATAAAGACGAACAGAACGCGTGGGAAAAATAGAATGGCCATTACTGGAAACACATCAGACCACTTGGGAGGGTTCAGTTTTACGCTGACGATTCACAGATGATTCTGAAAACGTAGAGATCGGAAATAACATGACAAATGTCAATGACTTTATAGCATTTTATTACCTTAGACGGGGAAGAAACTGGTAAGTTGCTGATTCAAGTTGAAAATAAAATGAAAGCCCCAATAAAAACGAAATACTCCTCCTCTGCGGCCGGTAACACGTTTTTAACTAAGTCTCCTTTGTAAAGTGCAAACCTTCAATTTACTACAGCCAGAGCCAAAATATGTTGAATGCTCAAAGGTAAGTTATCTCTATTCCACAGAGGCTTGCCTGATACCAACCAGGTGGACTTGTTGGCCACCCGTCCCAGCAATTTACCAGATAATATCATGACATATGGAATACGGCCCATATTGCCATTAGCCGCCGCTGGCTTCAAGCTCAGTCAGATTTTAGATACCTTTCAAATTTGCGTATTACTACATTCTGTCGTAACCAGGTGTGCGCAAAACCACATCGATTCTGGTTATATTCATTGTTCGAAGCTACTTTTGAAACAGACTTTCAGGCACGCTCTTGCGCAGGTGAACTAACCTGTGCTTGTACACTTGTTCATCAATAGTGTGGGAGACGTTTCACTGCCATGTCTCACGGTCATTTTCGGAACGCGAACCAGCTAGCTATCCGTTTGATGAGCCAGATACCAGTAAAACCACCTAGGTATTTGTGAGGACAGTTTTCCGTCCAGAAATGAAACAAAATATTGGTTGAAATTTTGAACGATTCCATCGTGTATATCACCAGTTAGCTTGTTGTGCACCAGAAGATAATTGTGGGCGACAGTAGATGCGTATATGTGTATCTCTTACCATTTCTAGAACTTCGTAGTATTTCCCGAACGTGCATTTGATATCTTTTACGCAGTGAGAAGTACCATCCAGAAGACAAACTTCGACAATATAATTCACCAGTTTTTTGTTTGTGAGAAATGGAATAATTTTGTGTATCTTTAGTGACGACTGAAGGATCTTAGTAATCACCCAAGGAACGTGATTTCTATTGCTCTATAAAATTTGATTTGTAAATTCTGTTTGACTGCTTCACTTGGAGTTGGAAAATAACGAACCAAAGCACTAGAACTGACAAATGTTGATCTCTGTATTATTTCAAGTTTACAACAGCTGAGATCGCTCATCCAGTTAGCTCCACTTCTTTTATGCCAGCGGATCCTTTGATTTATATGTGAATTGTAGAACAATTGTATCTTGTTAGCCGATGTTTACACCAACTTCGGAATGTTTTCCGGTAATGTGAATCAGTTTTCATTTGTGAGATTCTACAACCGTTGCAATGCACGTCAAGTGGTCATAACGACATGAGTTCTTTTAAGGGCAAACACAACTTTCATTATGTTATGTTCTTTCGAAATGAAGTTGGCAAGTTTACAGTAAAAAACGAAATTCGCTGTCCGAGTTGGACATCTTCATTTACAATATGGGTAACCTAGTTCTCCACGGCCTTCTGAAATCTTGCCATTTTTTACTTGCATCTTAAGAAAACATGTACGTTTATCATTTTCCTAAAACTGGCCAACAGGAAGAAGTCTATCACCCAAATGTCCAATGCCGTACATTCTCAGTAAAAAAGCTTTGTGTTTTTTTCAGGATTCTGCAAGTTCATCAAAATATTGTTTAGCGAGAACAGCTGAGTGACTGTTTGAGTCAAGAGTTAGAAAACGGATCAAATCAGGTCGTTTTATGAATACATAATTCACGCACCATCACGCGTGTCAGTTCGCATTCGAACCATGAAGCGGAATTCTTTGATTTGCTGCAAGAAGAAGAAATAACTAATGGTTGACGTTCCTTTTTGGGGATTGAATCAACTCTTTATATCTGAAGTGATTTATTAGTCTCCTTTATCTAGTGCACACACAATTACCGTTGTACAGAAATACAGCGAACGTTTTATTTATGATAATAACCCAACCTGAAGATTTCCCCTTCAAGGATTACGGGACATTTCTGAGGCACTAAAGATTCATCTGGTAAAGCAGGTACTTCTTCCGGGCAGTGTCAGTTACAATACGACTACACGGCAAATATCATATTTGGATGCTTTGTTTTAGGTATGAAATGGTTTTACTCGCTCAATGTGATATGACACAAAATCAGAGCAGAGGCGGATTTTAAAAGGGAAAAATGTAGTTCTCGGTTCAGTGGGCCTTCCATAATACACCATCAACCCCAAGATCCGACGTGTGTTAATCTGTCGACACACGAGTGCTCCTTCTGTACTACTTAATCCATTATGTAATAGACGATCTTCTCTTCCCTGATAATCTCCGGGTTACATATTGGTCTCGTTTGCCCTTTCATCGCTTCTACCACGAACAATAACTAGGTAGACAAACATCTTTCGGGAAAAATGAACATCCCTTAAGAGTGACTCATGTTAGACTCCATTATTATAAAATGCTGATACTATACCGTAGGCTGTCGTTTGGGTGGTGCGTCATGAAATATTTCGTTGTATTCCGTTGCTTTGTATTCACCCCGATCTTTCTTGAAAAGCATAGCAAAAGGTTGCCGCAAAAAATACGTCCATATGAAGAGGTACTTAAAGAGCAGCACCGTCTGCTCGAGTTGTAAAAAATAATGATATTACGGGAACACCTCGCCTGTCCATAATTCTACCGAGCTTGCTCCTTTTTCGTGGAATCTCTGAGTTAAACTGTTTACTTTTCACGTATTATGTATTCATAACACGGCCTATATTTGCATACTTCGTTATCATGGTAAATGTTTCGTGAGAGGTGATTACTCACTCATTTCGACTTTTACACTCTATCAGACTCGTCCATGCAGCATCTGTACCACTGCAGTCATATTTGTGATTTCCTTCCCTGTTTCTCCACTATGTGGAACGCGGAAATATCCGCCCGATAGATAATCAACCGGCAACTTTTACCGCCCCGCCCTCCTGCTAATGGCGAGACTGCTGCGACGATCTGCTTATTCTATCGGTAATAAAGAAACCGTTTTTTCTTTGGTATATCCCGCGAATCTTGTTCAAAGGCGAAAAGTCATTCATATAAAAATTGCTGTTGTTGTCAAATAACCGTATTAAATAGTTATTTCTCCCCAAAATTTCCCGTCCCCTGGAAACGTTTCATTTTTGAGTATGACCACAACTTTGTGAAAGAAAACTCCACTCTTATCGCGAGGTGAACCTCTTCGACAGTTGGGTAACTCAATTTAATTGTGTCATTTGTATTCGAGTAGGTAAAAGCAGACCTGTATGCGGCGGTTTTGGGTTGAACATAGAAGTCAATAGCATTAGATCGCACGATGTATTCTGGACCATTTCGCTGCATCTTCACTAGTGCATACTGCAGTTGCTTTCGTGAGTGACGTATCAAGCACGAATGTAGACGTATACTCTTCGCCTTCATATTCCGGTTTCTCCCAAGATAGGTTGCTAATAGTTCTGAAACAGACAATCCAAGGTGCCATCTTTAGCCGCACGGTGGCAAGTACATCAATAAGAAAAATGATCACGTTCAGATACTGAGGGGATGATCATTTCGACCAAGAGGAGTACCACGAAGAGTTTCATCAGGGCCTCGCTTCTCATAGGAAGACTGTATACTAGATAAATTGACATGTAAAGCAGAACCATCAGATTCTCAACATTTTGTGGTCACCTATGTTGCAATTCCGACGAAAGCGAAAGGAAAGATTTACCTGCTTTCATTCGAACAGTTTATCAAGTGGTTCAGTTGGCTCCCACTAACATGAGAAAATATGGGATGGAGATGCTGACGAGACGCTTCCTCAGTAAGGACTTCATGCTGCCGTGTGTTGGGCTGCACTAGTTTTGTTGATATTTATTCAAGCCCAGTGTGATGCGTATATAACTGTTGGATAATCGTGGTCTGTTGACCTAAAGGTTCACCCAGAAGATCAGATGCTGTTATCACGTCATTAGGATGCGATTCGAGACACGGAAGAACTTACAAACAGTTGCAATGAGTGAAAAACTCTGGATTCGCTCACAGTGGGTCTCTTAGCTTTTTTTCCTTCTTGTGTGGCTCTATATAACACGTCGAAAAATGTTGATAACCGGTTAGCATTTCAGATGACATTTAGAGTAGAATACTCTCAGAAATCATTTCGTTTCCTTGAAAAATCTCATGTTTATCTCACAAACTTTCTGTACTTTTGACTTTGATAGGATTCCTTCCGATATCTCACAATAGATGCATCATGTCCGAGCTCAGTGGCTGAGTGACTATATATATACTGTATATGTTACTTTGTGACCAGAGTCCTCCGAAATTATTATATTTGTTCGTAATGTTTAAGAATACACTACTTTAGCGCTTCTGACCAAATCTCTGTTTTCCCATCTTTGTCTGTATTTTGAACTTAACGACATGCTTAAAATTGGTAAAAACATTTGATCTCCCTGATGACCGAAATTACCCCGGTGCAAGTTTGTCACACTCTGTTTTGATCAGAATTTACAAAATTTGCTTTTTGTTCACCAGATTCATCGAATAAGCCAGGTATTGTAGATTCAACTGATGTTCCTATAACTTGCCCGAAAATGTGGCAGATCATTTAAGTCAGGCTTTGCCAAAGTTGACTGCTCTGCAAGAAGCATAAGCCCAAGTCAGTTGGATATACTTTGCTTGATGAACCTCAGATCAACCGCGGCTGCACTGAAGGTGCCACTTTTGACGATACCAGCAGGGCTGTGTTGTCATTCGTGAATGTGGCTAACGTACATAAAGTGCATCAGACTGGCTTTCCTCTATTCTACGATATTTGTCTTTGAATGCATACATTAGCTTATCATTGTTCTGGTAGTGTGGCTGATTTGATCACCTAGTCGATTGTGAGCGATGTCTCCCGCAAAGAAAAGTTAGCTTTTATTTGAGGATTATTCTGAAACGAGTTGAAAAGTAACTTTTGATCTGCATAGCAAAAGTTTATTCTGGAGAGTTTAGTTGCGTATGTCTAGACCAAACTACATTCAGAGTGATTGCGCGGCTTACTTCAAAATGTACTTGGGATATCAGAAAGTCAGCTAATTATCATTTATTCCACGGGTCTGCATTTTTGACTTTAACACAATTACGAAGACTTTACCTTGATCTTTGTGAATCATTGTGAATAGCATTCTGATTGTGAACCCATGATGGATGATGTCAACATTTGCTCCGCTAAACTGAATAAAAACAACCTGCAAATCATCAACCCCAAAAACAGGAGTTCGTAGTGTCAGCGTTCGCTCCAATTTCGTGTGATATCCTTAGCTTACGCTGCCTGCATCTTTTAGGGGCCCTGAAAGCCAAATATTACAATGTTCAGTCTCATGTAATCCGGACGGTGTGGGTTTTTCTTTTCCAGTTAATTTGATGAAACTATTATTGCTTATTTTAGGTAAGCTTTTGATAGCATAAGTTTATGGAGAGCAACTAGAAAAATATATGACTCGCATTTACCATGAAAGCGATTGAAAAACCAACCAGCACACAAGTCATACGCGGACCTGCCGCATGATGACTCTCTACCCAGGCAAGTGTTATTTCACCGACTGCATTTATTGTTTTGACGTGAATGGCGTCACGAACCATCGGATAATTCAGGAAGAACTCTCGTTAATACACATTTCGGAGTTTGAAGACCTGATGCACTAAGGAAAGAGTACGATTTTACGTGCAACTCACTCACAGAAAAAAAATCTGTCCTTTATCCAGTCACCTATCCAGAGTGAAACTATTCACAGGCACTCTAGATTCCTGTTGTAGGAGAGGTGCGGCATCTTCAGTTGTGGCTATTATCACGTGATATGGATGCGTGAGACGTCCAACAAAAACGCACTTATTGAATTAATCAAGAGAATCAGATCACGGAGACCGTCATTTTGGTCACCAGTTGATTTTGCTAGGGAATACTGCCTGTGGTGGGCAATATAAGGGTCAGAAATAAGTCATTTGTAGTACAAAATTCACCAGAGGAATAAACTCGCCGAATACCACGATGAAACACTGACCAAAACCTTTAGTTTGAATTGGAAAAACCGTGGTATGTCTGTTGGCGGACTTCAGTTTGAAGGCACATATAGTGGTTGAAACATGTTCGTCATTATGACTGAAACAATCCCCAACTTCAAAAAAAGTATCATCTGGGTAGATAATAGTTTGCTGGATAAAGCTTCCTGCCGTACTTACCGATTGGTTTGTAAACATTCATGCAAACAGTTTATCTGTTCAGTAATTACCTTTATACTTCTGAAGGTGTGAGCAATTTTCAGGTTCTGTTCGTAGAATGGCCTCCAAATGGCCCACATTTAGATATAGCCGAGGGCTTTATCTGCCCTTAACAGCAAAGATAATGGGCCACGCGTGCGCTGTCCATTAGCGTCAAAGGCTTAACACGTGATGGGGTATGAGAAAGAAAAATGTTTCATTACCAACTCGTTTAACTTTTTGCGGACCAGACTGTGAAATATCCTCATAAATAAAGGTAGACCCAAGGATGAATAATGTACATGAGTTTTGTGTTTCTATTTGCATAGGGTTGTTCAAATGCAATTGAATCTTGTTTCGCTTTCGCTCAGGGGATCATATCCCGTCTTGGTTTTGACGTATTGATAGTGGCAAAACTGGGTTTCGTCTGAATTTCGATCGTAATTACTCCTCACATTGAATCAAGTTACTTTCTTGAAGCCTGGTCACCACTTGCTATATATTACTGACAATCATTCATGTAGTTCTGCTGTTGTAGTGTCAAGTACGATAATGAAACATGCATAACAAAGCCCATCGGCATGAGTCACCAATGCCCCTGTATATTTGGAATTTTCAACGCACTAATTTATTAGTATTGCTTAAGACGCTGAATGTCGAGTGTGGAACTTTTCGAAGCGTTATTTATACGCTTCAGAAATTAGCCTAATTATTTTCAGCGCACTTTGATTGTTGACGTAGTATACCGCGGAAGGTTTTATTCAGGCAGATAAAAACAGTAATTTTGCTCCAACTGAAATAAGTAACTACAAAACTGACATTCACGTTTCGTTCTTTGTTCTACGTCTTTATTAACTTATTTTTGGAAAGCTGTTGTGGCCACTTCGGAGTTTTAACTCGAGGAAGGTAACCGGCGGGTGAGTGCAGCATTCGAACCCCTGAAAGAAGGGTTGAAAGCCCACTGTGATGATCGTTTGATCACCGGTGGTCAGTGAGTTTGACAAGTAGGGCAATGGCCCTCCTACAAAGATGGCTTCTAAATTCCTACTTTCAGGTCAAAAAGCTTCAAACTCTCAGAGGGAATGTGCCTTCCTTGGGGACGCGAAATATACGGAGACTCCACAAAATGTGTGGCGGGACTTTGACGACCGCTGGATCCAATACCCGATCTTCATCTGAATTTTTCCCACAATACTTTATATTCTGATCGAGATCAATTGTCTAAAAATTTCCTCCTAGAGTGCAAAAAGTTGCACGTTGCTCTGAAGAATATACGGTTTATTTTTCTTAGGCTCGTTTTCCAACTTTTGTTTTTTGAGTGCATTCATTGATGAATAAAAAGAGTATCTGGTTCAAAAATTGGTCATGCATGAACCGTGCGGTGTGACAACAATGTTTTCGGATACGGCTATGGGGAGTTCCCACTGACTGTTTTGTTTTATTTGAACAATCTACCTGCTACGACGCAGTCTTTTTTCACTTTCCTGATGTTCACATTTGTTTCGGTCTGTGTTGTCATGATTGGGAGCTAATGAACCTATCTGTGACCAGGTTATTTATTTAAAGTCAACCATGGTACAAACAGAATTTTGATCTTTAGTATAACTGTTAAGTCAGTTTTCACTGGTCTCCGCAAACAGAAGTGGCTCACTTGCGCTGAGTACAATTGTATTTCAATCCTCAGTTTTGCCTGTAAGATTCTGTAAGAAAGGCATCACAAAGCAAATTTTCTCTGAAAAGATATCACTGGTTATAATGAAAATATCGACAAACGAAGCAAATCAAAGCTAAGCACGGTTCGCATAAAGATGCCCATGTTTGTAAAATTTCTATTAGGGCTACTTTTTGCCTTTAGTTTTGCTTCTATGCTACGGTCATTGAATTCATCTTTTCAAATTTTTATATCTGTTCCTGAAGTCACATTAGAAATGGTACGCAATGGTTTTCGCGCAAGATACAAACACCTCTTTCGTACTATCGTTTACCCACGTGTGTAGTGGTACGAATAAAATCAGAGTATAAATAACAGCAGAAAATCGTGTTCAAAGTTTCGATCAAATGCACTTTGTGACACTTGATTCGGCTACCCAGTGCTAAACACAAATAACGAATAACGCCTTACCTCAAATGTTGTCTGCATGATTCATAATCTTGTAACATTCACAAAGTAACAAATATACATTGAGCAAAATGCGTGATTCCAAAAGATTACGGATTACAGAACCTGTGAGTAATATTCAGAAGAGCCAGAGAAACATGCGAGTTCGATCACGTCTTTCACGAACAATAAGTCAACTCCGCCGGTGTTTTTATTGGAAAAACAGTTTTGGACCTATTCAACATGCAAGCATACAGTTTTGAACAGCTCTTCGTAAACAGCCCGGTTGTGGTTTGCAACTCAAAGGACACAGGCAAATAACGGTAGTCCAGTCTATTTAATGCAGGCTTCAAAGGAACTCAAGTAGAAATACAAACTATCACACACATTAGGAAATAGAAAAAATTGTCTCTCTCTAATCGGCATACGTTGAATGGTTATCACCTTGGACTTTGGACAGTAACCGCTCGGGTTCGATTCCCGTCACCGCAGCTCATTTTGCCATTTATCAGCCTTGCAATGACCGCGGCCCCCTTTCTGAATTAGTGTACTTTGTAGCGTGTTTAGTAAAAAAAGGACCTTAGAAGAGCACTTATTTAGAGCAAATATATTTGTTACCGTAAACGTGAGTACTAGTTAACTTATGCGTCATAACCGAAAAAGCAATACAGTTATGAACGACTCCTTTTGCGTTGCTTAGTTCGCTCTGGGTAAGTCAAATCAGTTCATGTTCTTCTGTTCCAGACATAGGGTGAATTATCGGCACGTACAGAAAAGTACCGACAAATAGTAAAATACCTAATCGATATGTGGAATTGAAATTTAGAAGCCAAGTTTGACACTACGTACATTTAGGTTGACGACATAGGTTGACAATGAGATCACCGATAACTTGGCCAGAGTCTACTGATAAATGAACAACACTAGGGATGAAGTTAGTTCCAAAGGTAAAAGCAAGTGATGAAATGTTCAGAATTTCGAAGTAATGGAGGAGTACCATACGGCTTTGCGAAGAGCGGACTGATGGCAATGCTTAGTGTCAACAAATAACCTGTTTCTGAATTTTTCGCAAGCACGATCTACTTGCTTCTGCTGATGTTGGTGCGAATACATCTGGTAACCTTGCTACAACTAGGGGAGTAATTCCCGTGACTCGGTGGTAGTATTTTTTGTTTTCCTAAACCAGGAAAAATTATAGGGGAACATTAAGGTCAATAAGGCGGGGTGCGAGAGGTTATAAACAGAAGTACAAGTTCCTAAGATACTTTTAGTGTCCTTGGTTTGAACGATGAAAAAGCTTTCTCACTTTGGTAAAATGGTTTAAACATGGCATATTCAACAAATGTTCTGAATAACTGTAAATCCCAGGTAACGGAAAGAAAAAGCCCTAGCGAGTTGTCGATTACCAATTAAAATACCCGGAGTGTTAATAAAAACAGTACGGTGGCATGATCCACAATAGGGATTGGAGGGCAAATCAACAATAGGAGTAAAAGAATAGGAAGCGGACCAGTAATCAATTTCGTTCAGACCGTATAGAAGAATGTTTAAATTTCCTTTTCCATTATCGGGACATCCATGTACAACATCTTCGGCGTAATTGCAAACAATGAGATCATATCAGATCAGGAGCTTATTATTACAAGGAGAGAAAACGAACCCTGAAAACATAAAAGTTACCAGAAAGAGAAGACGATGGCCTGTTACCACGTGAAGTTACCTGTGTACAAATATGAAAATATTTATAGCAGGTGGTTGAGCTATTCTAATCTGATCATTTTTCAAGTTGAAAAAGCAGCATAGTACCCTGATGTAGAGAGCCAAAATCATTCGCGTGGTCAAGTGCAATTGGCCACATAGTACGGCCACCGATGTCAAGGGCTGAAGAAGTAGAGTTACCAGTGTAACCAGTGGCATTCGGGATAGCCAGATTGGGTTTGTAGTCATTTGGTGCAGGGTCAGGAGAGTACACTTCGAGAAATGTTGGATCGAGAAGTACATTATCAAATACTCTCAGCAAAGTAGAAGTACAGGCTATCAGGCGATACTTGTTGGAACCTTTCTTGAATGCAGGTGTGGTGCATACAAATTTCCAACAACCGGGAACCACCCCAGAATCGAAGTAGCGGTTTACCAGATCAGGCTAGTAGGATGTAAGTTCGAAGGCACAGGCTTTCAGCACCAATGAAGATAGGAAGTCGGGGACACTAGACTTATGACACTTTTTTAGAGATAGGGTCGTGCATTTTAATTCAAATCTGTGTATAATCACCTTTTCTGGAACAGAACCGTCTTGACACAAACCAGATTTGAGTGGACACAATCAGGAAAGATTCAATGTTATGATGGCAAAGTTGATAACACATATAATGCATTTCGGACATGCCGTAAACATGAGTCATTATTTTGATGGAACTTCGTTTGATAAACAGGGATACTGGCTGCTCGTAGAAGATATGATGCGTCTACTGAAACCAACTCATGAAGCGACAAAAGTTGTAAACAACCCATGGGTATTATTGTGCCAGAACCGAAATTGATTCGGAATGTATCGAAAAATCGATGCTCCATGAGCAATATTATGGTAAACTTGTATTGTTTAACAAGCAGCTCAGTCGAAACCCTTGATGTTCAAGTGCTGCGTATACTGCAACTGATCGCAATTAAAATAAACACTTCCTAATGAGTAGATACAATTAACATGGACTGAGGTAAAAACTTTGCAAGTGCAATTCACTCTTTAAAAGTGCACAAAATTCCTTCTTTTGAAAAACATTCACGATGCTACTCACTAAAGGTCGCGAAGGTAATTGTCGCGTATTGCGACTGCTATGTCAACCGGTCTCTGTACTGACTGTCTTATTCATTCGAACTTCTCTGATAACATCTTTCAACTAGACAACTCCGTAAGCAGGGTACAATGGATGGAATATTTTTACAAGCATAAAAATATGAAACTGGTTTACTTTACTACGGGGAAGTTTAATCCGTACTATCAAATGTGGTTCATTAGCATAGGATGTGTTAGTAAAAACTCAGGACATTAAATACACCTTGGATAGTTACAATCCGGAAGCTGGCCTTGCAAGTTCGTGATGGTATCCTGAACACAAGGCATTTTTTTCTTTTTGAAAACGTGTTTTGTCGATTTTACCCGATACTGACTTATTTTTGAAAGTACTCCGGATTCATTTGCATGACTACTATCAACACAACCGCAACCATACTCTTCCCGTGAGATCTCTCAACATACACTAATGTGTAGGACAGGGGTACTTTATCAATGTATATTTAGAATCTCTACTGAAGGATTTATGCTCTATTGCAGACTATTTTGAAGTAAACTATTTTTAACACGTTTCTCCCCATTAGATATTGTAGCTACTCAAGAACCTTCACACTCTGTCCAATGCTCTACAAATTAGTCTTCAGTGTCCAACCAACCATATGAAGCCAGACCGTAACTGTTAGTTAGTGTTGATACACCGAGATCACTTTGTGACTGGCTAGCACATTATCTGCCAAAACAGAAGGTCTACTTTTGTATTTAGGCGAGTTGGTGCCAACCATTTATGACAGAATACAGTCTTGCAAATCTAGCCTGGTCATGTCGTACCCCTCGTTCTGAAGGTTAGCCGTGTAAACCGACAAATTAACTTTGAAAGAATCGTGGAGTGATTATAAAAGTGGACTCCTCTTCCGTGCTTTTCTTGTACGATTCAAATGAAGTTACAGCCGTGGAGTGTTCAAACAGAGAGATAATAATTGAAGAATACTGGGTGCGCGTACATGAATAGCTCTAACCACCGCAAAACCCTTCGTATGCTTCTGAAGACATTTTGTCTCGTCTTCCAGACACCATTTATTTCAAAAACTGGAACAATTATTTGACCATTAAGTTTTTGTTGTTGGTTATTATTTTGAGTTTCGTTTCTTCTGTACTGAGCTTAATTGGCAATGAGAATGATGATGTATGCAGTTTACTGGTATCGGTCAGGTTCCGCTGTCTGTGTACACCATTTTGATCGTTGTGTACCATCTATCTAACTTCGTAATCTCTTTATTATCCTCTGGTCATCATAAGACAATCCATACGAAAAAGATTATTTTACCCGAAAAATATTGGATGAAGTTCTCTCCGAAAAAGTTGCAACAATGAAAGCAGATCATCTCCATCTAATCTTACTGATTCTCCTCCTAGAAAACCCTATTGATGTAACACTCCTTTCACGAATCACAATATATTCCTCCTCATATATGACTGTTTCCTATTTCAAATAATAAATAAATAACAGCAACATTATGATATGCTTATATTGGCCCATTTGCCCCTTTACTCTCTATGAGCACCTTTGAATCATAAGAAAAAATAAATTGTTTGTACACATTTTCCATAAAATCGAAAGTGAGGTCAACTCCCGAACTAACTTCTTCAGTGAATAAATAAGTACCAAAACTTAACCAAAGATGGTGCATCGTTCACATATGAGCTTGCTGTCAAGCTTATTTCTGTGGCCGCATTTGATGGAGAATTGTTAAAATGAGCTTGCTCCAAGGCGGAAAGCTCCATCGCTACAACTTGTGAAGTGCACTTTTGGAGTACTAGTGCGCACTGATTATAACTGCACACAAATCAAACCGAACTACGCGCCCATCTTTTTGAATACTGAATTCTGAATAACATGAAATACTTTTACCTCCTTTATGATTTTTGATGGAGCTATACACACACGGTAGTTGTCTGATAGGCGATTATATATGCGTCTTAATTTTGTTCTAACTACCGTTTTTGATTCTCATCTGTGTTCGTCATATTGGTGACAGACAGCAATGTGTTGTCAACGAGAATAATAATATTATTCCGCTTGAAAAAAGCTTATTTATTCTTAGGGAGAACGAAACATGCGTGCTACTAATTGGGCAATCTATGACACCATAGTTCAATCTGGTTACGATGAACAACTTTCCCAAAACACAGGAAAATTTAGCATACTGTTTGATGTGAGATAATCTAATTTTTCTGGGCACACTTAGCAAGCGAGCTATTGCGCAAGTAGGGCTGAATGCTTACGGGACCGTTGCACCGGAAACAGCCCTGCAGTTACGGATTTGTCAGACAGACGAGCAAGACAGTTTGGCAGTTCGTTATCGATCCCGAAATCAGGCACATCCGCCAGGAATGTAGAATAAAATTATGGAGATACAACTTCATATTTCGAGTGAAGACGTATGCCCCTAGCTAGACCGAGAGAAACGGAATACCAGAGTGTTGGAAAAAATTGTTTGAGGGTTAGACATCTGGAACTGGTCAATCAGTTTCTGAGGATACGATCGGCTTCTATGAAGGAGGCCCCGAAGATAGCAAGCGAAACTGAGCGGCTTGATGATCTTATCCAGTGCTATCAGTTACGCTAATCGCAGATAATGTGTCCGATAGAATACCGCTCATCATGGAACATCACATAGCGGCAACCTGCACGCAGAAGTAACTACGGCATTCCTCGCCGTAGGTCTCGAAGTTGTGAAAATCGGAACTGCCGGCTGCCAATCTCGTAGAACTGTACGTAGTGCTGGGGATTCGGGCCTCAGGCCTGGAAAAATCATTGCGCCATCTTACTTATGTGTATTCACGCGCTCGGATCAGTCGATATACTGTGATCATCTGAATAGCTATTTAAACGTCTCCCTCAACTGGGAATGTTCATGAGACGCCCGTTATACTCAGTTTCGTCTCCCAGCCTCAAACAACTCACCCGAAGAAAGGATTGTGCATATAAATTCAAGGACTATGCACCTGTGAAAGCCACTGCAGGACATATCAGGGCAGAATCAAGTAGACAGAAAGTGATGCACGCTCAGTCAATACGAGGCGGTAACATCTATCTAGAAACGCGGAACCCTTTTCAGCACTTGTGTGGGACTTCATCTACCGATCGCGTGCCAAAGTTGGGAGTAGAATTGTTTAATCAGAGTTTTATTAAGGTCATTCGTTCGATTTCTGACGAGGGCGCAAAATATACGTTTCCACAGAATGGGCTTACGTTTGCTTAAGCCTGCGTGGAAGGTTACAAAGAGTTGATGCTACTGAACGCAAAGAAAACTAATGGAACGGACTGCCTATCTTCGATGGTACTGGAACGATGTGCATCTGTCCTATCCCCGGTTTGATCTGGGTTATTTGTCAGTGAATGCGCCAGAACGACATCCCCGACTTTTGGAGAGTGAGGTCACCTCCGTGTTCCTGCCTATAGTTTGAACAAAGGTTGTTCTCATGATTTTGGGAAATCTCTGTTGCAAAGGATGATATCAGTACCGATATCATTTGATCCAAATATGTTTGCCTATCACAGTTCCTACTTCAATGTGGATACCCTTTCCCATTGCATTCTGTTATCTCTAGAAAAAGAATAACAAATCCATCTGAATCCTCTTTCTGGATCATAGTAAGGCTTTCACCTGTGCTGGAAGAAGGAATTCTCTTGGCTTTCTTTCTGCGGGTACCGATCAAACTCACGCCATTGCTTAATTATCTGAATACTTCGACTAACTTCAACAAGTTGCACGCTGCCCAGACCGGGTGTCTTCCTTCACAGCTTCAGAGTTCGGTGTCCTACAAGGTGTTATATCATCACTATTGTTTTCTGTGTACCTACCTACAGAGCCCACCATGGATGACTTGGTAGCTGCCTTGTTGTTTGACCTATGCAGGTAGCAAAGTACGTGCACTGGCATTGACAAGTGACCGTGGATGATATCAGCACATCAGAACATGAGCTGTTGACGAACAAGATTTTTTTCGGCGAATTTATTCTCAGGCCACAACAGTCACATTCAAAAGAAAACTGGTTCGTTATTCGGTACTGCAAACACCCAAAGGGTCCGGGCCGCCATGGATTGGGGAAACACTAATAATGAGGGTAATCTGGGAAGATAAACCGAAAGAAACTGAAAAGAAGGGACCAAACCAATGGGCTTCCCACGATAGAACGTGAAGCACTAATGATCTGTTTTCGTTTCAAGGATAAGATTGCGGCCGACAGATTCGGTAGATCTATGAGTGACGCAATGAAGGCCCATTCGAACCCCTCTAAAATCAGATGCGTGTTTCTCAAGTCACAAAACACGAGGTCACTGTACCGTTAATAGCAAGCCGTAAACATTTTCCTAATAGCGGATTCTACATATCCATCAGTTGTTCCCGGAATACAATCACAATGTCGTAAAACACGTATACGATACAGAAGGGATGCGGGCAATTATAAGACGACATTTTATGGAACAATAGATAGACTTGCCTCATCTACTTGTCCATTTGTCTTTGACTTTGCGATGACTACAATGTCTGTTGGACCTATCGTCTCTGTGTTGATATCCCTGTTATAACACCTGTGTATGCGTGCACTATCGGGATGAAACAACAACTTCAATGAAATGGGGTATTTGACAGAAATGGCCACTCTGACTGTGTAGTACCAACACCGTTTTGTTTCCATATGTAGTGATCATGTACACAAATAATACTCACTAATAACAAAGCTTTCAGCCACTGCAGTTTCGATACTTTTATCCTACGCTCTCCATTCTTCAGTTTGCTGAATACGGTAGATGACATAAATGTTGACATAAGTCCAACAACTACCGTTCTCCTAGCTTATTGTATTTGTGATAGACTCCTTCAAGTTAATAAAGAACCCGTTCAATAGTGAGACGATTTTGTTTCGGAAATCCAAAATTCTACCGGTTAGCCCAATTTCCGAATTGGCAACTTTCACATGGATGATCTGTGAAGACGGCCAAAATGAATCACAACACAAGGGTGCATACTGATTATTCAGATAAGCACTATGCACACAGACTAGTCGGTTTTTGTCATTACTAAAAGATACACAGAATACGCAAGCACGATATTCATCTCCATTAGAATCACGCCATAAGAATACCAAACCGGTATTCACACTTCCAGTGATTCGAAACATGGAGCTCATTTGTAGGATAATTACCGGTAGCAGCAATGAATGTGTTTACAGTTTGTAGTCTTCCCAAAATTATCATAAACAGAGGTTAATTTCTGTCCACCCGACAATATCTGGCTCATAAAACAACCGTTTAGGAACCACTTCTGGTATTATGAAGGCGTCTAAAGCAAACGAGGTTTGACAGCTAAGAACGCCCGATTTTCTTGAAATTGGTGCAAAAATGGCTGTTCATTTTATGGGTGAATAAGTATGAAAGAGGAGTATTTTCTTCCGATACTTTTAGCTTCACATGAAGCACGCACGTGACAGAACTGCTTGTTTGCCTCCCCGGTATCCAGTCAGCACAAAGACACTGGTAATCCGATCGGAGATGCTATCATGTGGTTTGTATGCCTTTAATCATCTTATTGCTTTCAGTCTGTTTGATGTAGTCAATTTCATCGTCTATCTGAACCAGTAATCGCACTTCCAGTGATTCGAAACATGGAGCTCGTTTGTAAGGTAATTACCGGTAGCAGCAATGAATGTGTGTGTAATCCGATCGGAAATGCTATCATGCGGTTTGTATGCCTTTAATCATCTTACTGCGTTCATTTCGTTTGATGTAGTTATTTTCATTGTCTATCCAAACCAGTAATCACACTGCACATTGTTGTATTTTTAGCAATTACCTACTCACCTATCCAGTAAGTACCATGCATATCTCCCTCCCCACCCAGATAAGGCTGCTTTGAGAGCATATATCGTATCCTTCCTCAAAACAATCACTCAGCCAAATACTATACTGTAAAGCTGATTTTACAACCGTAAGAAGCATTTGCTTTATACTGGTTCTGCATGAGAATCAAAAGTTTCAACCATAAATAATCACCACTGATGGTGGTGGCATTTCTTTTTTCAACAATGGATTTTTGTGCCAGTGCATTCGAAACACACCATCCACCGATGTTGACGTACTCCGCGAACTACGGACTTCCCGGCCCAGAATGTTGCGTAAAATTCCTGCAAAATAATCCACGCCAACACAATATGATTAACCGCCCATTTTTCATCAGTTATAATCACAAGCTGAGTGCATGTGATTGTGAATTTTTGAAGCTAAAATAGTGCACAGTGACTCGGAGGACCCTCTGTAAATGTGTTTCACGGTTCAGTGTTTTATGTTTCTGGTATCCAAAAGGTAGAACTAGCAACGTATCATTTGACCGGAAAGAGTGCAAAGTTTTCCCATTTAGTCACCCGTTATGTGTGACGGTAACCTGAACAAAGCATAACAGTTCAACCGTGAACCAGAAGTGCGGCATGTTATACTGTAGGACCATGAAACATGCGTTTCCACAGATGAACGTCCTTTGAACCATTTGTTCTTCACTCTAGGTTGAACTGGCAGTGACAGCTTGACAAAGCCGATCCATCATTCAATAAAAATGCGAATAAAATGTTGACCCGTTGACCGAAGCTTGTCGGGGATGAAAGATCAGACTCTTTGTGATCAAACCGTCAGATTTGTCCAGCTGTATTCTTCCGGAGTCCCTCCGCTGCTGCTAGCCGTTTACTTTTCCATGAACGAATATTTCTGTCCTCACGGATTTCCCACTTCATGCGCACTTGTATATCTTCCATTTTAATTCTTCCATCCATGAGATAATTTCCTGAGAAAGTAGCTATTGAAATCCTTGGGTAATTCTGTTCAATTCTTTCTATACTCGGGCTGAAACATTCCTTACATGACCATGCAATATCATCTTTATCAGGTAATAAAGCTGTATAATTTGCACTGCTTCAAGATGGTCAGCTAATCAGCCAACCGGAGTGTATTGCTTCCCAGTTCAAACCATATTCTTTTCAAATTGATAAAAAAATCGAGCTGGATACGTTGGGATCATCTTTTCAGCAAAGGATCATTGATGCAGTAGCTCGGCTGAACACACCATTTCAATTTATGAGGGCATGGTAAGGGTCTTTCATTCTGCTTGTTCCTAATCTTTTTCTCTAAATATTTTCCACAAATAACTAGGATCCGAACCTGGATGGAGTGACTTTATTATTCACATGCGCTTCTGCTAGGCTACCCGGGTTTGTTCTTGAAGGTCTTTTTTTGCGTCTACATTCCGTTGAATTTAACCGTAGACATAATAAAGTAAGATGAAATGCTGGGTCGCTGTCTAACCGCCAGTCGATCAAGAAAAATGGTATCATTGTTGACCAGATCGCACGATCTTATTTGACGTATGTATTTTGAATGTGGGAAGTATGAACGTTTCTATTTAGCCACTGAAATATTGCTTTTCTCGAAAGTCATTTATTTAAACGAACTGGTTCCAGCTATGGGAAACGGAATAATTCTTTCATTTAGATCGAGTGACTTCCCCTAAGCAGGTGATGATGACACTGGAGGTCCGCTGGATTCACTGAACAAATTTGAACAAACTCAATGAAGTCTATATCCTCGTTCAACACTCACCAGCTCGGGATAAACGGGATTGATGACCAGATTATTTGAGAGAAACGAAGTGACCTGTGTTCGAGTCTTGTTTATTTACTTGCTAGAATTTCGCTCATTTTAGTTCCTAGCTAATCACCTGAGAACCAAATAAGTACGCCAGAGGCAGATTGCCAAATAACTCATTCCTACGAGAGACTGTTGTCTGAGGTGTAGTGATGAATGGTCAGGATAAGTGAAGCACAACTCGCAAAGCCTAATTTTGAAGACTCCGTTCGCTTCGTTTGGTTGGTAATTAGGGGTACTCAAATATATTTTAGTTAATGAGAGTGTGCAAAACAAAACCCAAAAAGGGCTATTCAATTAGGCCAAAAGCTAGCTTTTCTAACCGCTTCATTTTTTAATAAGCCATTGCAAGCCACAACGAAGACGACTATCCAGTCGTTAAATAATTCGGCAAGATGAATACATCTTGCTGGTCATCTAGTTTATCTTGTTTTTGACAAGATAAAAAAATGTTTAAAGCATCACATAATTGTGCCGTGACCTTTGCAATCTTACTTCAATCAGTAAGACATCCATATTCCATGGTTCTATTGACTTCTTTTGATCTGAATGCTTCTTATCCGTGTTGTATGTAGTTTTATATGCGCAGCTCCAGGCGTACCATACACAACTCTGGGCAGACTGGTTGTTTAAACCAAACAAGTCTGTTCTTTTGTTCGGTAGCTATATTTACATAGCTTTAAGATTTGCTACAAAAAAAGGTATTTTAAAGGTCCAATAACCCATTGCATATTTAAACACAACGGTAAGCCTATCAATAATATTCCTGAGTACTGAATGCTATTGTATCTCCCACACAATTACGTGTTACTGCTCACGCACAAATATACTGAGCTTCAAACGAGAGCTCTCTCACACCCACTCCTAAACATGACCATTTCGATTTTCGGATAAACACAATGGTATCAAACTTCATAGCCTGAAGTAACTTGACTGCATACCACATGTTTCGTTAATTTTTAAAGGTGTTTTGAAGCATTTTGCCTGTCCGTGTAATTAGTTGTAACATTACTGAGAGGTATGCCCAAAACCGATCAACAATTTTATTTGCTCTGAAGATCCACTTTATTGATTCAAAATCGGTCGCCTTCAGTATGAGAACTGGCCCATTCTCTCCACTGCATTACACAGCCAAGCAATTTCAACAGTGGTTTTGCTTCGGTAATTTTTTGTGCGACGAAAATAAAAAAAACCTACGTAGGGAATAATGCGTCATTAGGAAGAAAGCGCATTTTTATTTGTTTTATTGAAAAGACACCAAGGGGCACAAATCCTTGGATCAAGAGGGTTCTTTGTCCCTATGCGCTTTTTTGTTGATAAATTGAATCCATGTTTGCTTCTATTTCGAAAACAGCAATTCCTTGTGCGCTTTTGTCCACTTTGCAGTTGGTTTTCCCGTATTTGATTGTGTAGTTTGCACTGCCGATCAGATATGATAGAAAGCGAATACTGATGTTGCTACAGACACGGATAGCAGTCATCAAAGGAGCACAATCAGTCATCTCTGCGAAGGACTACATTTTATTAGTTGTGTAAACGACTTCTGATGTTTTGTAGGATATGTGTTCGGTAGACTTTGGCGTGTCAATTTATTTGTTTGTCGATGTATCGTAATCACATCACCACACCGGTACGTGAACATTAGCTGACCAATGGGATTCACTGATCAGTTCTGAAATTCGTATAAATTGGAATCACACCAAAGCTTTTTGAAAAATGCCTAATGCTTCTGAAGTTATCCTGTATTTTGCAACTTACCTGATCAGAACCGCGAATTCTTCCGAGTGTTTATTTCAAGGGAATATTATTTTCTGGAAAGTCGTTCACGCGGCCTTATTAGTAGGTTACCCAGTAAAATTGACATTACCGTTTTCCTAATTTCAGTAAGATTAAAACGAAGACAATTTTATTGTAAAGCCACAAGCAACTACCATAGATTGCTGGTGACATTTCTTGGTGTCCGAAGCTTCTTCACTGTAGAGCTGATCATAAAGCATCAATAAAACATTTCATGTTTGTCCAAAACCATTACCTTCATTTTTAATGTCCTTTTAAATACCTAACGTAGAAAATGGACCGTAAAAACACTCTCTGCGAATAAAAAATCTCAATTGGAAAATTTGACAATAAGGCTGATAAAGAGGGTCAATATTGATATGTATATGGTGTAACCGGGTCATTTCCCCTTATATATTCCGTATTCAGTCTCGAAAATACCTCGTTGGAGTTCAACTTTGCATCAAATGTTTACATAAACGTAAAATCACACTTGAAAGTGGATTGAAGTCAGTGTTATATACTTGCACGCTGAAAGTCTACGTTGGATGGCCTGGGACGGAACAGACATCCAAAAGAGCTTCCAAAGTCTACTTATAGGTTAAGATACCTCGAACAGCAAATTTGTCTGTGGATGAAAGTGTTTATCCGATACTTCTAAATCCTTTTATTACAATATTTTCAAATAGTGGGAATGGAATAAACAACCGCGATGTAAAAAAGGTGAAAACAAAGCAAATATGAAGAGCGAAAGCAAGTAGGGAGATATGCTGGCCATACTCATGTGCTACGAATTGAGTACTCACCTACCTGGTTTACATTTCAGTGGCCTGTAAATCATTTTTTATCAGAAAATAAATCCACGAAATATGAAACGTAGCGTCTTTAGGAATGTATGCATTTTTTACCATTCCGCCGCAAATTGGTTTTTACCTTCAACAGAAACTCTCCACTGTAAGAGTAGTGGGGATTTGTGACCGACCGTGAAACAGTGAGTGCAACTGTGAACGAAAACTATCGACTGCTTTTCTTCAATGACCACCGGACATTCTTGGGAGACCTTATTTCTTATCACGATCACTTCTGCGATTTAGTTACCATCCACGTTTTATCTTAATAAAGTAATGACTTGTTTCAAGGGTTGTATGATTTCTGCGTGAACAGGTCCGCCTTAGGATAATACAACAAATGAAAGATTGTTGTGTAACCCCTTTGCAACTACTTTTTAAATACTATGTATTTCATCCCCAAGCAAATTGTCATCAGGGCGTAGTGGGAGATTTTGAGTTCCAAACATCCGACTGGTAGAATTAATCTACCCAGCTGTACTTTAGGTACAATGCACTCTCAGATAACCATTGAAACCAGTAGGAGCACGACTTAGCTGTTTTAACCTCGCTGGCCATCAACAACAGTCCACGTCGGCGATGTCTCAACTTTACGGACACTTTATGTGGTATGTTTACCGTTTCAATCACCGGCTTTTCTGATCATGTTATCAAGTAAAAGGTGTGGTCATCTAAATTCTCTTGAATCCTGCATGGAAACGTTTTCCGCAGAGATCCACCAGCATAAAAAATTCGGTGGGGTGCTGCAGTAAGTGCTGTGGATGTTTTGCGCCATTTTACATTCCACGGTATAAGACTTCTTTGAACGGCTTTGTATAAGTCCATTACACAAAGTAAATCATTGATTTGCTCAAGAAAGATGACCCAACTACTAATTCACTTGGAATTTTTTGTCAAAGAACACGTTAATTGGTTTCAACAACCTAGTAATTACAGCTGAACATGAAGAAAAAGTAGAAAAGCGCATGTAGAAGTTCTGTTCACCCTTTAAGCCATTGAAGCTAACAGCGGTGATGAGTTCATCCATCTGTGAAGCAAAAACAGGCCGATAGGACAAATGGAAACTTTCTTTCTCAGTCGGCTCAAATCTTTCACTGATGTGGTGATGAGGATCGCGTAATTCAAAGATGAAAGTGGTAACGTTTAAATTTCACTCATAGTTAAATGTGACTACCTTGAAACACGGATGATGTGCAGGTGGTAGGTAAAAATCAATGTAGAACTCGTTAATTGCTTTGGGGTTTGGAAAGCTGTTCCACAAAATGTCGGAGGTGAAATAAAGCTTTAAAGCGCTCAAGGCCTTTTAAAGATTCAGTCGTAATACTTATGGTGGCGAAGCGAAACTTATTTATTTGTGAAGTGCTCAACATCGGTAAGAATATATTTCGTCTAGGTAGGCAAGTTTTTTGCCTGTCACGTGATGGACGAATATGTAGGCCGTGATTGAAATGTGGGTAAGCTTCGTGATGGCTCGTGAAGAAGACCGGTGTAGAAAAGTGAACCAGTAAAAAACCAAGTTGCGTAGTATGCAAAAAACATCCCATTTTAAAATTCCTATAACTAAGATGGCCAATGCTGGAGTCGACAAATAAAATATATCTCTTGGCGTTTAAAATAATACGATTACAGTGATGACTTTAAACGCAGGATTTTACCGAAAATAATTTAAAAGCAAATTAGGCATCGAAGTCACCTCCCTCCTTTTCAGGTGCAGCATACCAAAACTGCTGACACATGACATCAGATTTCGCTCTGATATATTTTCATCTATATAACTAATTAATTGGGATAGGTTCGACAAAAATGACAGGCAATGAAATCTCATTAGGACAAGTTCCAGGTCGCTACGTACGAAAAAGTGAGCATAAATTTAGTTAGTTTATTGATTATTCCAGCGAGCAACCAGACAGCCAATCAGTCAATTAACTTCAGGAACTCTTCAGCTTACTCGTGACCTGATTGGCTATTCCCATTTTCAGCTTAAATGAAAAAATAGACAGTGTGAAGAACAAATTCGGAATGTTGATGATTGTTATGCTTTTCATTTACTGAGGTTTTTCGACCTGACTGCTGAGATCGAGAACTAGTTTATCTTCACAAATACTCAGTGGAATCCTGAATATTGTAACGGGTAGGATTTTAGGGAAAATTCTATTATTTCGCTCTACTGATCTGCTGAATGACCGGTAGTACTAGATAGATTAATGAATTGGGAAGAAATAAGATAAAATCTTGAACAAAATTCCTGCGCAATCGAACTTTTGCACCTGTTCAGTTTATCCGTCTACCTGAAGAGTCTTCGTTTTTTGTTTACGGCTCCTTTCGTCCTCCATATTTTAATCCTAAAGGAACACTGGTAATGAGCTTAAAATAAATTTGTCGTGGATGGGATGAAATAGCAGTAAAATAAAATCCACTCTGGAGTATAAAATAAAGGCAGATTTATAACCGAAACATTTTGGTAAAGTAAAACACGGCGCTGAACTCGGATATGGCTATCTGCTTTTACAAGTTCTAAAAAGATCTCCAAACACGCCTTTAGCTTCTTAGTATAATTGCCCTTTTATGCTGACGAATATAATGTTACAAAACAGGTAAATAAATTGTGATTACTTAGGGGCAAAGCCTACTTACAAATGGATAAAAACATCAAGACCGTGAAACTTTAGAAATCTTTCTTGTCCTCTGATGAAATCCGAACTGAAACTGGCATGCGATTTTATGGTAAATTTTAAAAAGACTAAATGTCCAGGATATCTCACAACAGTGCGCTTCACTTATGAGACCTCCTCAAGTGGCCTAATGGACATGTTTTCGTGTAATGTGATATTCACACCCAGACCATGTTTATTACCAATAATTTGACGTTACTCTTAACGCAACCAACGATGCATATTCTTTCATTCCTTGGCTGTATGAGTTGTAATCTGATAGAACCGCATGAAATCGCGTTACTTGCTTTAGAAGCATACTACTGTTCTCGTTCAGATTTGAATGACGACCCTCATTTCTGATTGAAGTGATTTGACTAAGTTGCTGCACTATGTCATCTTGAATCATGAAAGCTGTATATGATCTCACTTCCAGTCGTTTCTAGGCCAACAGTCCCCACATTTGAATCAAACCGTGTAGTACTCAAAGGACAATGAAATACGTTGGTGGCAAAATTGTCCGAAAGAAATCATGTCGCAGTCAATCTGGCAATGAAAAGTGTCAGTTTTTGGTATAAAAAAATGCAGTATAGGCAATTAAGTTATACAAGAAAACATATACTTATAGTCACTTATAAAACAAACTCTAGCACATCTTTAGGATGACAGAAAAGTACCATTTAAAAATATGTTCCTAGCAGTGATTGGTAAATTCTTCCCTTTTTCGACATGAACTTGATGTCCTGTTTCAAAACCGGCTTTCCAGGAAAATGCATTTCTGTAATAGACTGCTGGATCAAAATATTACTCAACAACACGGTTGCATGACACAGTTTTCAGAATGACTTTGAGAGTGATAAGATAAGCCGTTGATATTTGTCTCAGAAAGAATCCGTAAAAGCAGGCTTTCGCAAATTTTTTTCATTCCCCATATCTTCTGGGATCTGCAATCAGTAAAATTACAAGGTATATGGAAAGCGTTACCTTTAAGGAGTTTACTAAAATGTACGCGCTTCGTTTAAATGATCCAATACGTTTATCATAAAAAGATTGACAAAATTAAGTTACCCTTTGGGTTTAAGAGGTGTTTTGTTTTCTCAAAAGAATAAGACATAATGGTTGCAGCCATTGGAAAAATGACAGCTTAAGAGTTGATTTCACTGTGTATTTTGAGTGTACTGTCACGTTTTTCATTCAATATGAGGTAGCGGTGACATTTCAGATTTTTTTTATTTCAGTTATCCCATAAAACCAAATATTTTCCTTTACATGTGAAACTGAAGTTAGAAATCATAAAGTGTTCTTCCGGTGATAAAAAACTGTTCTGCTGCGAAAAAGTTCACGTTTAATGACCTCGAACCACCATCTCGAGAGGAATGTGTGTCCCTGATGATATTAAATCCAATTGTATTCCGCTTTCCGGGGATGGGCTAATCAAAGATCTGACCACTGGAAACGTCACCGGATAATCGTGTTAGCTGAGTATTACACTTTTTCCCCAACAATACTTACTATTTAGTATTTCGAATTTGTGAAATTGTGTACCCTTCTTTAGTTCTCACTTCGCCGAAAACAATACCATGAGAACTTTCGCTTTCCAGTTGTTCCGATCAGAGGTATCATTCCGAAAAATAGTTTGGAATATTTCCGTGGAACTTGGTGCTTCAACTGGGTGTAAAACAGTCTACACCGAGACTGTAAATATTATTTAAAATACATACTAGCTGGTTTGAGACGCATGAGTATTCTCGAATTTTTTCAATCATAATTCCGACCTCAAGATATCCACTAGTATCCAATATATACGATAGAATGCATGTTTTTGTTGACGCGATGGATGACTCGTTTGAAACGGAATTGTCTACATTTCGAGTATTTCCTTGGCCGATACATGTTCCGGTCATTAGTCTCTCTTTGAAAACGAAGGACTCCTTTTCATGCTGTAACAGCCTTTCTACCTGACCGGTCATATATTTATACCAGTGGTTGACTGCAGGTTTCACTTGAGACACCCACTATTGCGCTTGTTTGATAGTGAAACAACTTACTGAGTAGGGTATTCATGTGCGAAGCAGGGAAAATAATGAGTAACACTGAATCTACAGTGAAACGAATCTTACTTCGCTTTTCAAATGGGAACTAATGATGATGTTAAATGAAGTTTGACGGACTTTTCTATCCCCGAGACAATGAAGAATTTGAATAAATGTTCTTTGAAACAATTTTCAATCGTGAAAACTTCAAGCTCCTATGAGGTGGCCTTAGGAATTTTTCTCCAAAAAAAAATCATTGACTTTCCGGTTCGCCGCATGACGGTAGCAGGTATTGTCAGTTGATCAAGCTCCACATCATCCTCCCATGTGTTTCAGTGTTCCCGTGATGCCGCATACCTGAATTAACACCGTTGAGTAAGATAGATTTGTGTGAGAGAACAAAGAGTGAAAACACAGTCTGTAGTAATCCACTTTTATTTTCTTCTCCTGGCCAATCGCTCCCTTTTCTTGAGCTTTTGGAGATCATTTTTTTGGGCGGAGCTTTTATGTTTAGCATAATCGCATATAGAATAGGATAACCAAGAGCAGGAAGTTGGTCGGATCGAACCTGATCCAATTTGTACGGAACTAGCACACCGATTCCCAGCTGCCCACTTTAGCAACTTTTTAACTGGGTATCAATGATTTGCCCCTTCGTGATTGCCGAGCAGTACTTTCCCGCTAGCTCCAAGTGTACTCATGTATGGACCTGAGTATGAGAAGGAATAATGGTCAGGTAGAAGAATAACATCGCTCGTGCATGACATGCCCATTCCTTCAGAGCCAATGAGTGATTAGGCATAACCGAAAATAGCTTGACCGATTGACCAGATTCTTGAAAATATCAGATGCATGGAGTCAACGAAGGTTTTGTGGATAACCTTTCCTCTGTCCCAACATCTCTTCAATATAGCCTAAACCAATTGTTCTCCGTCGTAATGCAAAACAGTTACACCCACACACTTTCATGGTTCCTTGCCAAAGCTAAAGCACGGAACTTTCACTCCCCAGTGCGAAAGCTCCAGCTCTCAACAAATGCGCGTACACGTGAGCACTGGAGAGATAAAAGAAAAAATAAATCATGGGTGATTGCTGACTATTGTTTCGGGACTGACAAACTGAACACATCAGGGAGAGTTTCCATGAAACTAATCCATCGTGATTGATGAAGGGGAAATAGTAAAACGGAGAAAATCTCGTCTTATTTATAGCATACCAAGCACGGGTCCAAAAGGCTATTCATTTCTTTATTCATTTTATTTATTTATTTATTTATTTTTCCAAAGAGCACGGAAAGCATCGCGTTCCCTTTTAAGACTCAAATAATTTGAAAAAAATTAAAGGAATGGCTCGGTTGGTAAAGCGATGTTTTTACCACAACTTGCACAGCTGCGGGTAAACTTCAGTTCGCACAATTAAATTTTTCCAGATAAATAACCCCGCTTTATTGGTAGGGTTTATCATCACTGGGGTAACTCACCCGAGGCAGTCCATATTTCAGGTTTGTGCGGAAAGCTGGGGACAAAAAATATCATTTTAACTGAAGCCACTAACAGCGTAACAAAAAAAGAGACAGCATTTTGATGGTAAATCTGAACAAATGTACCACTGCAGAAAGGTCATCTTTGAGGTGGATTACTTCGAGTCTATCTGAAGTTCATGCAAAAGACACCTATGTGTACCTGTTATTCTTCAACGTGATAGCTTGAGCTCAGAGCTATATAATCGAATTTGTAATACAAGTAGCAGGTAGTGGTCAGTCTCTGGTAAAATAACCCTTGTGGTCTGCCTCAATAGGGCTCCAAACATGCTCCAAATTCGGAGAAAAAAAAACAAATTCCATCACCGTCATTCGGTCGCAGCTATGACGGAATATAAGCTTATACGCAATAAAGAAACTACCACCAGCAGTTAAATTTGGTGTGCAATTATCTACGGAGGAGAGTAAACGTTCCTGTGCACATTCTGACTCTCTGTGAGAGACACGTATTATTGTCACTGTTGTTTTAGCGCAACATGTGCCAGATCATCGCTCTCATTTGACATAATTGGTCTTTGATCTCTGAAATATAAAACTGTGAGGGAAATTCTGTGAATTATCCCATAATTAGTGCTTTTATCCCCTTTTGAGGTACTGGACAAAATCCGTAACAGTAAATCGAGACGTGTGAGCTTTAGTATTTCCACCTTGGTCCTATTTAAGGTCGTGTCGCAAACCTACAGTTTTACTCAATCGCCAGGCTGACTCCGTGATGCGTGCATTATTTAGAATGGAGTTTGCTAACTGTGAGTCCTGTTTACGTGCGTGTTCATAAATAAAAATGGCGCCGAAACCATATTTGAAACATTTTTCCGTAAGATCACTTGTCGTACCCTGTTCGTCACCAGCAGATGTGCCTTCGTACCAAACAGCCATGAGGTAGACAGCAGAATATGTGTGAAATGTTCGTTCCCCGAAGCAAAGCTGTGAGTAGACGATAAAATAATTACAAAAATTGCAATGTCATGCAAAGATGGAAAATACGTATAGTAAACTTAACATTTATTCGTTATGTTGTCATGTGAATGGTTGAGTTATTTGGTTAGGAACTATCAGTTATCGTATCGGTTTATAAATGGATATATCATATTCCTGCATTGCTGCCGGGCTTGCCTTGTATAACACGGTTCAGCAGAGACGTGAACTTAGCTGCTGTTGTTCTGCATCGTAGTCGATGCGCCAAGCATGCAAAATATTCCCCTGAACGGCAGACTAATCTGACAGACTATTTTGATACTTCCCGGTGAACTTGGAAGCTATTCACCCCTAATATGCAGGCTAAAACCAACTATCATGGGCTTTATAAAACGTCCATTGTATTCAATTCCTTAAATTACTGTAGCGCTGTGCAGAAGTGGCCGGGGAAATTCACAGTCCCTACAAAGTTGGAATGGAATTAGGTGTTACATGTATCTGAATGTATTGGTAGCCTACCTCTGTTGTCTTAATCACGATAATATGGGACGTAATGGCTTCAAATCAAATGTGGAAAAAACTATTCAGTTCTCCTATTCATGACTTTGAGGATATTACCTTTCTTGTATTCTCTCTTAAATGTTTTGTGACTAAGCAACCTGTACTTCATAGCAGTAATAGACCGTTGAGTCATTGCTGAGAAAAAGCTCACTCATCAAGTAAAAAATGATTACAAGCATTTCGTAGGGCATACACAGTTTCGTGTGGAAAATAAAAAGCAGACCAACAACAAAACCAAGTGTGTTAGATTCTAAGCAGAATATATACCTGATGAACGTTCGAGCTGTTGGTTGAACTAACTTGTTGATGAATGGCAAACTTGTTATTTTATTTTTCGATTCAATGAGGCGGATTTAGTTGATGTACGCAAGAGAGTGTTTACGCCGCCAACGGGTTCCGCATAGTTATTTCTGGTAGTAAGTTTCTCCATTCTCATTTAAGTCCACGTTGACTGTTTCATTGGACCTCCGCTACAGATGACTTTCCGATACCCAACTTCATGAGTTTTGATATGCCATCACATGATTGGTCAGCCCCTTTCGACCTTTGCCCTTCGCTTCTTCTGCTGATAACGTCTAAAATACAATTGTAATTTTTGATGTATCTCACCAAATCTGCGGCAGAGTAACGTGCAGTGCGCTCGGTGTCATCTCCCACATCAGTACGGCGGGCTCACTCCCGCTGTCCTTCCCTGATTTCATGCACGAGGTAAACTCACTGAGGCGAGTCAGGAGTTCCAAAACCTGCTCCATGTTGACAATATATACTTTTCTGGCAGTCCTCGTAGGTTTCTGCTGCACATATTGCCCCATTAAGGTCACTACATGGGTTCGATATCTGGCTGTGTTGTTTAGTGACAACTTCTGATTTGGGCAGATTCTACCATCTTCAGCTTGACTGACCTTTTTTCAAACCCATCATCGAATCCAGTCGAGAAGACGTTATGCAGAAATCTGACGTCACCTTTCCGTTCTCACAAAAAACAGAAATGGATCCAGCAATAAATCAATGGAATCGCAAAAAAAACATCGTACAGGATGGAGAATGGCTTTAAGTAAGCCAATTTTGCCAGGCTGGCCTACCAGATATTATCAGAAATAAGTCCTTTTCCTAATGGGAAGTATATCAGAGTTGAATCTACCTGAGCTTCGTTGAAAACAAGCGGAGCTGAGTCCTTCTTCAAGAAATCTAGCTCTACGATGATAGTGGCAGCAAAATTGCTGAACTAAAATGCCACAGCTGTTATCACATCAAGTGCGCAGCTCCACATGACAAGCGAGGATGCGATGCTATCATGGCTGATCGGACTCAGTGGAAGTACGTTTTCCACAATATCACCCGTCCATGGGCATTTACGCGTCAATGCAAACACAGATTTATAGGTGACCGTCGGTTTTATGTTCATGCAAATTATAAATAAATGAATATATATATATATATATATATATATATATATATATATATATATAGTATGTCTCGATAAAACGTCTTCCCAATTTTCCGACTTATTCCACAAAACGTCATGAAGTGTGTACGGACATTTGAACCAGTTTGATTTCATCGTATTACCGTGGTAAATTTTCCAATCAGAAAGGACGCAAAATGGAGTCTTTTTGTGACCAACAAAGACCTGTTCAGAATAAACCATCGTTCGCCTATCTGATCACTTCTGATCACGCAGTTGGTAAAGTTACTGCGACGATCTTCAGTAGAACCATTAAGAAACTAGTCTAAAAAAGCCATAGTCGTAAGTACGGGAGCTGCAGCTGTGACCCAAGTGACCTTGAGAGACTCCGGGAAACGGTTATGCAAGTATTTTATAGTAAGTTTTCTCACATTCGAAAGCCTTAACATACTATGAACGTTGAACCTGCCATTCGAACTTATGCCACAATAAGTGTCGTTCATGACAGACTGTTTACTGTCAAATCGACCAGTTTTCCTCTTCAAGCTCCAGATAGGTGGGCCAACGAGGCGGATGTGCATACAAGTTTGATAACTAAGTACCTGTGAAAGTTCTTTTAATACTACTCGAGGAAGAAGTAAATAAGCCCAACGTGATTTACGAAGAACAGTCAATAGTGGATAAAAAGCTATCCTGAAATGTGGGACTTCTCAGAGCACTCGAGCAGAATTTATTCTGTACGTCAGTTGCTACATGAGAATGTTTGCAGTACTAGGATATATTTTCAATGAGACCGCCCTCGTAATTCTGAATAAAAGCGAAAAAGATGCTTTTCCATAGAATGAAGTCAAGTACGCTTTTTTGACAGCATGGACCTTTATTCGTGGTTAGTCTGAACGAATTCGAATAAAGTCAGTGGGTCCGATGGTGTATCTCAGATGGCATTGAATGAAAGTACTACGGTAAAATAGGGATGATACTTCGTATTATAGCTGTGAATCGTGTCAAGGTTTTGATTACTGTTTTATTGTCTCATTGTTCTCCTGAACGCTAGCAGTTTACGTCAAAGTGACTGGAGTCCCTCACTTGCGTCTTTCGAGCTCGGCTTTCTACAAGGTGTTATTTAATCACCGTGTCTCTTTTTATTTGCCCATCTACCATGTCTAACTTCGACAACCTAATGGTCGGTAAATATGCCTTCGATCAAATTTTGTATGTATAATACCTCATAATCTCCAAATATCCCCTTCTTCAAAGAGGCATCTCGGAAATATGAGCGTGGTCTTTGGACTACACCCCTGTGCTAACCCTCCAAATTGGCACATTTATTTCTGTCTTCAAGACGTGATGGATAAGAAAGAGATTGCCTAATATACCCCATCGATTATCATGAAATAATGTAACATCTCTTGAACTATTTCAGTGAAGTTTCTTGACCTAATCCAAATAAGGAACCTGATATGATCTGACCACGCTGACGCAGTTTATGCAAATTTAGAGAGGGTGACCTTCGTGGTTTCCGCTCAAAATGTCTCCATTCTACTTTGTTTGATTATGTACTCCGGTGTGTTGTCACGTTGGGTCCCTTGCAAACTTTACCGGACTTACTGCAAAATACTTCAAACCTATCATTAGGTCAGTGATGGATATTTCCAGGGAGAGCCGCATACTGACAGTGCAACTGTCTCAGAAGGTTGTACTACAACATCCAAACCGTCACAAATACTCCAACTGGAATTATATATTCTCGTCATTTCGAATCTCGTTATACATGACTCGAGTCATTTTAATCGTGGTACCGTGGTACCTTATTCTACGAGATGCACAAATAATCCTGATCAAACTGTTTCTCAGTCAAAGGCTATGCTTACCTGATATTTCTTTTTTGATTTACCATTCGATAAATGATGCGTGATTATCTGACAGCTGAAAACCCCATTGGATGCATAAACCTTTCTGTGTATTTGACTTGACTCGAGTTTCTTCGAATGCCATTTGGCCTTCACAGTGCCCCTTAAACATTCCAGAAATTTATTATAGACAGTATTCACGGTCTGCCTTTCATTCGCTCTCGCATCGATGAAATCCTCGTCGACATCTCCAGTGTCACTGAAAGTCAGCTGTTTCTTCAGTAGCAGGACCGGTATTATTGAAGTCATCATTGCTCTTCCTTGGTCGTAACATCGATGCCGATGATATTCATTCGACTAAGGTTAAGGATGGTGATAAATCTGGATGTTTACTGTTCACAACGCGTGGCCAGCCGACGATAGTGCAACGTTTGTCAGAATGGACTTCAGACAACTACGACCTAGTTTCCCTTAAAACTACGGCTAGTCATTTCCCCATGGGCAGCCTTCTATTGGCTGCGGCCCTCTTCTCGAATTGTTCTACCTTTTTTTATAATAACGATAAAGAAATAAAAGGAATATATTTATAAGCTTCAGCGCACTTTCTCCACTTTCTCCATCACTGTTCACCAAAGATAAAACCACTGGACGACCGGTTAGTGGAAGACAACTTTCTCTTGTTTAAAACACCGGAGCTTTATATGTCTTTTCACAGCTGGAAAGGACTCGGAATCTGCATTCATCCCTTATCGTCAGGATCCCAACGCTCCTGTCAGTATTACTGTTGGTGCTTTTCAGTTTCCCAGCCATCAAGCTAGTAAACCTTTCCAGGACCTCTCATCTCCCCTTCTCGTCATCCGTTAACCACTGGATCCTAACAAAATGCATATTCTTAGGTTTTGCTTGCTGGCTCTCGTCACCTTCTCTACGAACTTTAACTAAACGACTTCACCATCTTCATGGACCATACGTTGCTACTGTAAGTCATTCGTAATAAATCCGACCGTCATTCCTCGAGCAAAGTTCGACATTTTGGTCGAATATCTCAGTTCCCCAGTGACTTTTGTCGCTTTTCTCCTCCCGTGAACGTTGTTGCTGATATCCTTGCTCACATTTATGATGGTGCTGCCCTTGCAGACTGGCTCGTCAATCTCGAGGATTTGATTCTTGCCAGATACGATCCGGAGTTTCTAAATGTCAGCTCATGACAACAATCTCCTTGTTTGGGCTACGGCCCTTCCTTTATCCGCGAGCACGACGGTGTGCATGCAAATCTTGAGCCACCCAAGATTCATCGTACCACCTCCTCATCGGGGCTCTGTTTTCGATGCGTAGCGTAATCAACCCCACGCTAGCATTAGGGTCGTATGCAAGCTTATCAGCTCCTGTTAGTTTGGCCAAGGACTGACCTTGACTTTCGTCAGCGCTCACATAGCTACCCTGCCTGTCAAGTCGCAAAATTTTGTTTCCAAGCTCTTTACCAATAAAAAGCCAAGATACAAAACCGTTTTATAATCTGTTATGAGTATACGAACACTGAACGTACGTGCCCCGGATATCTTTAGAAAATCGCTTCTTGTGGATTTTTTTCTTCTTTCTCCTTTGGCATCATTGGCAATGACCTATGTGACGTGGGATTTCTGTTCAACCTTGAAACGGGGATATTTGCACTTTCCTTATCCGTATCTCCTTTGCTTCGTGTACAATTTCAGCTTCAGTTACCCACTAGAGGTGTGTTATTCTTTCAGCAAAAAGCTTCCTTAGACAAATCAAGCCCTTCCCGGATAAGAAGCACACCAGAAGTACACAAACAAATTGATACCTACGGAAGTAAAAAGCAAGCTGGGATTCGTACCAGACACGTAGTTACTGGGAAGCTTTTTAGATAACAATATGAATTTCTCACCACGGAATATAGGTTTCCCTGTTTATCTGCATTTATCTTACGCTCATTTGAGTCCTTATGTAAACAAATACAGTAGGATTTCTAGTGAACCATTGAATAAAAGTAAGAAGACTAGAAAATCAATAAAAGGAAGTACTTAGCAGTGGTTATTCATTTTTCCACTAGCAATAACTTTACTAGTGTATTTCATCCAGCATTTTTGCATCTTCAGTGGTGAGCAGCCTATTGGGCAAATTGTCAAGCATGCACAACACTGTATCGTCATATGCCTTTGCCTACACGTATATGAATTCTGGGTTGAGTCATCTTGCAAGGAGGTCCAACTTGTAATAGTTAAAAGTATGCCAATGGTAGACAGGTTTGTTTTAGGCAAAGAATTTCGTGAGAAAAAATGTAACACGAATCCTAATAAAATCCAATTAAAGTTCCCCTGTGGATCGTCCCTTTTCCAGATGTGAGATGCTTGTTTCCAATCCATCATTTTTTGCATTTTTTGCTTCCAAAACAGAGGGAGAACTGACCGGAATAACCCGAGTTTGGCAGGAGGTGGCTCTGTTTTTGATGTAAACCCATTTCCAAATCGATCATGCTTCGTGAAAGCTGCAGCCTTACCTATGAATTGAATAAGGGCTACTTCTTTACAAATTATGAACCATGGTAAGAAGAAGGAAATCGCTTTCTCGTAAATCTTTCTCCCTTGGGTCACTATTCATTTCGGTATCCTTTGAGCACCCCATTTCACTGAGAGCCAGCAAGGAAAAAATAATCCATTAACAACTTACGATTCAACACCCAGCAGTCGTAGGTCTCAGATTTTTTGATAATTGTAGCCACAGTTGCACAATATGTAGGAGGATGCTTCGCTTACTATCTTATGATTGTAGTTGGCAATTAGATAGTGCCTGTGTATATTCAGTGAACACATGGATGTTTACCATGGTGAACAGGTGAGTATGAAAAATGGACGTAACTTTTCATCCTGGATTCAAATATTATGAAGCCTGATACCTTGGTGGAAAGTACTTTTTCAGCTGCAAAACAAGTAATGAACAATTTAAATGAATATCAGTTGACAGCAAATAAAGACAATTTGAATCAGTAAAGCATCTGATCAACAGGTCGGGAAGTATAATGTTACCCCATTACGAATAAATAATCCCTTCATTCACATACCCGTTGCGTGTTTAATAAACGCGACAACTGGGTACTTAACTCCTGCAAACGATATTTTAAAGTCACGCTGAATGTGAGCACCTCAAAAGACAGATCACCGACGGAATCGATAGCTCTTTTTAGCTGTTAGAAACTGCGTGTAGCCTGCAAATTTTCATCAGTTGAAACCTAGCACACATGCGTGTTTTTCACGTCTAAAACGTGAAAAGAAATACATTTTCGGGACGGTGAGATGGGAAGAGAGAGGGGGGATGACGATGAATAAGATTAGGAGGATGATTACCATAACAACCACTTCAAAGCTCGTTTTCCCGACAAGACTTTAGATACATGTGCATGACAGTCGTGTTTGTGAATGCACAACCCGATCTTCTACGGGATTCAATGTTTGGATTGCTCGATTACTCCGTAGTCTCACTTGGATGGGGTCTTTTACCTTCGTAACTGCTTGACTGAAGCAGACCAGGTGCGACATCCTGTCTGTCTTTCCTCGTGCTTTTTCAGCAGAACATTTTGAAATTATTGTACGAGACTACCTCGTCACTAAAAGATGGTGGGCCTTATTTGTCTTGTTTCGGTTTGATTTATTTTACTCTCCACGCTTGTGTCATTGCGTATGACTGTCTTGTTTCGTGCTTCGGCGTGTCCACAATAGTTTTGTTCGACCGCAGGTGTGAGTGAGTTTTTGCGTATATTCTTATAGATATCCCATGTGCAAAGCAAGTCACCATGGTCACTTCAGGGAAGTTTCCTGAAATATGTAAATGATTATCTGGTTAGCTATTTATGTGACGGAAGATGTGAAAGTTAGGACATGAAGAAGAGAATTGCTTGCATACGATACCACATCACTTAGGCATGCCACGGGTTAGCTAGTTATGTTTCGTTTCAGACACTCGAATAACCGCAAATGGGTTGGTCTGTTCCCTATCATTTCAACAGATTTGAGCAGAAAATTTTGTTCTCCCTATTGATCGTGGAATTTCCCGCTTACTTATGAAACACATGACGAACCCACTATCCAAACAATACAATTTAGTAGTCAGGTATTTCAGTTTGCTTTTTTAAAAGTGAAATTTGTTTTTTCTTACGAATTACAAGACCATATAAATGTAAGACGTTATTTATCAGTCACTTTTATTGAATCTCCGGTACTCTCTTTTATTATCGTATATAATTTAGATTCTGCTTGGCCAGCCGTCAGAAAATGTCAATGCAAACCACTGGAACTGACGACCATAAGTTTTGCTTTCTTTAGTGGTCATGGTGACTGAGCTATTTGATGTATTTTACGGCATATCTTGCGTATCAGAGGATAAATTGGTGCTCACGTAACATATAAAAATAAATTGTCTGCTTATATCGGTGTCGGTGAGGTATTTTGCAAATTCTGAGATGTGCCCAAATCGGTTTCATCAACAGAAATGTAGAAAACCTACAAAATCCCAGCCGAGGCTATTCACACTGACAGTGGTGAGTTACACAAAATAGACGGCACATACAGGAAAACTGTCGAAACCAGTACAGGGGAAGTTCACAAATTATCACTGCTTCACAGTTGTTGAGGGAGACATTTGTGTACAAAACGTTCCTAATAGACTGTGCGAAAGATGCCCAAAATTCATCCGGTGTGGCGCGGCGAAACAACAATGGGCAGTGATACACAGTTGTTTCATTCATTGCGAATGGACGCATTTTGTTAGAGGATTTCGAAAAGGGATCGAAATACTACCATCGGATGATTTTATATACGTTGATCACAGCAATTCTAATGACTTACTACGCTGTGGTCGCCAAATGATATATTTGCAAATCGGTAAGTATTGTAGAAATGACTGGAGTGAAATTCCAAGGATTATGCTGTATATTTCCTAGTGTAATACGTTCATCATTCGGTTTGTGAACTCGAAGCACGCTCATCCATCTGTATGATATTGTGGATCTCATGAATAATTTACCAAAAGTAGCTATATTTTATTAATTCGTCAGATAAAAGCTCTGCGGTGGTGACGCTGAACAGGACACAGCACAAGAAATGTATACACTCTAATCTCAACGTGCAAACTCCTACGTTTCTCGTGCATATCGCGCAGGTGTAATCCTCGGGACGTTGAGAAGAGGGATTCGCCATTGAGGACAACATTTCTGTTGACGCGCTAATCGGACCTTTCATTTTTTACGTAGCTCGTTTTCTTACCACAGCCCGCAAGCAAGAATCAGGCAAGGAGAGATTTCTTCGACCCATTTGAGTTCGTCGAAATTATCGTGGACCTTAGTATTCGGAACAAAGTTCGTTTACATTGAATGGCACTTGGTTTTAACCACCGTGCTTTTACGGCAAAAGAGTGGCTGTTTTTGAGGTTATTTGGATAACATGCACATTTATTCGAAATTTACGTAACTCATTTGACAGATATCATTCTGTGTTGTGCGATGGAAATACAGTGACGGTAAATTGTACCATTCTATTAGGAAAATGACAATATACAAAAAGATCACTGTTTGACGAGTAGGTTGCGATCGTGTGCATAAAAATACTTATATGCCATAAGACATGCTCTATCCGTACGTGGTTGACATGTTTGCTTTATTCAGAACGTTACCAGTCGTTAACTAAGTGCCCAAATGTTGAATAAATTTGTCATAAGGACAAAGAACTGGCAGTATCCAACTCACTAAAATATCATTAACAAAAGCTGTGCAGAAGTCGATCGGGAGAAGGGTATACAAAAGGCTGACCTGAGTTAGACAGGATCCCAAAGTACTTACTATTCAGGAAGAGTTCGTTGCACTAGACGCCAGTGAGTGTATCAGACCACATGTCTAGCATATGCAGTAAGAACGGATTTCAGTAAAACTGGATTGAGTGATGTATACAATGAGTTTCGCCATAAGTAAACATTATCCATTCAGTTACCCTTTTCTATTCATTCGAAAATATGCTTCACTTCTTCGCGAGTCTCCTGACGCGTGTGGCCCACTGCCACCGAGTGTATCTCAGGTGTGCATGTCTTTCAATACACCTGACCCTATGCCATTCGTGCTAGTAAGCTTTTTATGTGAATAACCATAGAACATCGTCTGGCTTTGCTATCTCATAGGACGAATTTCCTTGACGGAACCAGAGCTCAATCCTGAACATTCCTTGGCGTCAACAAGCCGTGCATGGTTATGTTCAAGACTACAGTGAACTTGTACAGCGCAGAACCAATTGCAATTAAATCATGTCATCATGACCCTTGCGAAAAAAAGAATGTTCCGTTTGCCGACGGCTAACCTTGACGAAATGCGTAACGTGTTCCGGCGTCCGCCGGATTGTGCAAACACAGTTATGAATAAGTAAAATCACTAGTTTTCTTTTCGAACTGCGACTTTCATTGAGCTTACGAAAGCTAACGCTGTAGGGGATTGTGTACAATAAATTAATGGGGGGAATGTGAATGAAACCGTTACTTTGACTCAGTTTATTACATTATTGAACTGGCTACTAATTGCACGTTTGTATAACTACGCCTGACCCAATGGTATCCTACCGTTTGTGACTCATGGAATGATAGAACCCTCAAGTAAAATAGTCTACTCAGAAAAAACTCCTGTGAGACAGACTGAGAATACTTCGTTCGAGACCAATTAAAGCCATGTAGTGAGTCATTATGAATCCTGCTTCGACAAATATAATCAACAAAAGTTGTATCAACCGCCGTAAAGGGTTTTGCGACTTCAAAAGCACTAGAATGAGATTCTCTCAGAATTTCATATCACGAGAGAGGTTTTTGAACTCAATGATTTTCACCATTGCTGGTATAAAGTAGACTGGTGATAATGGATCGCTATCAAAGCACGTTACCAACCATTATGGGTGCTCACGGTGGCTTGAGATTTTCCAAAGCAAATAACACATCCTCTTTGCACGGATTCTTAAAAATTAACTGATATACTCACCGGATAGAAGTAGTCATCTTTAGGAGTAAGTGGGTTTTTCAATCCATCTGTAAGATACGACATTATCTACGTTAAGCGTGGGCAATGGGGAAACATGAATTTGTTTACAACTATTTTCAGTGCCAATATCTTCCACAGAGACACATAACCGATGAATTCCAATAATTGTTTCTCTCTTCCACCTAATAACTGGTATGGTGGGGTTTTCCAGTTACCATCAGAAGCCACTCCATCATCGTGAAAGTACTCTCATAGGACCTTGATAACAAGGTCAAGCGCACTGAGACAACTTGATCGGCAGCTTACAGTTCACATTGAACAACAGTGCAATGTTAAGGAGTCCTAGAGACTTCAAAAATATTCAAATTCAAAACTCAAGGGCGCCCCTGGAAACGAGGAATTTGACGGCCGTACACTTACGTACATCACTCAGTACTTTCAGTTCCACCTCGCTGAGGCGAACAAGCTAATGTTCCGTAAAACGGAACTCGTCTTAGTTCATTTTTTGTTCGCTATTCAGGAAAGCTCAACAATTCATGAAGAATGTCCATGCTGATGGAAGGCTGCCAACTGAGAAATTCACCGGCGGTGGTGGGAATCGAACCCGGGACGTTTTTGTCCTAAACCAATGATGGTCACCCTATGAACATTTACGAAAGCAACTGTTTTGTGAACAAGAACCTCCCGTGAAACGTTGGAGGACAATATTGCAGATATAATCTAATCAATGATTCCGTTATCTGTCATAAAATAATGCCACAGCAAAAATCGAATTCCAGTTGGTAATGAAAGGACCGCTGATCATGATAAAGAAAATACTAGAGAAACACCACTGAAATTATTAGGACTAATAAAATGATACTCTCTCTCTTTGAATACCATCTTAATTTTAGGTATCCGATCTGCACTATATACGGAGTTTTGAAAACGACATGTGGAACGCGTATGTAAATTACCATATGAAAAAGATGGTTTATTCTGTTGGAATACAGCCCTCGACCTAGTCGGGTGTCCAGCCTTGGCATTTCGCATTTCATATTGGTCGTTGAAGATGGCCCTTTGCATTATTGAATAAAGCGCAACGACCTTCTCCGTATTGGCTGCAATAGACTTGCCGGGCTGTTCCCAAATTGCACGGGCTTCTCTGCCTGGAGGGTACTTCAAGCAGCTAATTCTTTTGCAACTCATGCTGATTTATTACAAGGCTCAAGTGGTCTCTAAAATGGGTAGTCAGATAACCACGTAGTAGCCTTTAGCTGTTTGCGTCCGCGGGAAAAGCCCGAAATCTCGCTGCTACTTGGGTGTACCCTAAATGAACGTGAGATATTTTGAGTGCCCACTTGTTTGATGTCTAATCAGCCCAGTGTCATTCAGAAAGAAGCTCCATCAACTCTTCAAATGGAACCATTGATGGTGGTCCGTCACATGACATTCTTCAACGTGGAATATATTTCCCGGTAACCCAAGACAATGTGTCTTTGTTTTCTCGTATGACTTTTTTCCAAACGGAATAATCAAATCCCCGAAAAGTTCAACGCATTATTCTCTCTCGATTCACTTAGCACATGGGTCCATTAGATGGATAACGGACAGTTCGACGGTAACTCGACTTTCGTCCCGGGACTAGCTGCTCTCCTGTCGTGAATTGGAACAGAGTCCGGCCGGTACCCGATTGTAGAATTTCGAATGTTTTGCTTACACAAATCATGTGGTTCAAAAGCACAACAGATTTGATAGGACCAAGAGATGGAAGTCATACTCGACCAGAATTCTGATGGAAGCATTTAGTTTTCATCGAAAGTTAGCGGGTTCCAATAAAAAAGCTCACAACCCACATTCATTCTGCAGTTGCAAATCAATTAAAGATCGGTAGACCAAAAACTCGGACAAGCAGCCTAGTTACGTCGCTTGCTTAGAAGAATACAAAGCTAAATGGCAGAATAAGCAGAACTGAGAACGTTTAATGAGCTCATTATTACATCAGTCAAAAGCACATCGGTCGGATACGAACTCCAGCACATGCAATGTATTCGTCGGTTCAATACTCTGAACCATTGAATATGTCCTCAAGAAATACAAAATTAAACGCTTGTGTATGATATACGTATTTCATTAACAAGTAGTTAATCATGAGCTAAATCTCATCTGCGTTTAAATCGGTACTGTAACCTGATCAAGCATTTTGGTAATGGGCTTTTCCAGTTGTATTCTTGCAATAAAGGAAAATCCCCGGTCGGTTCATTTCAAGTAGATTGCTGTCGATGTGTTTCGATTCCCAAGGCACCTGTCAGCAATTTTCTATCGTCGATGATTGGTTTATTGCTCTTCTTCTCTTACCAGTTTACTTCATGGACCTACCTAAAATATTAGTTATCCAATTTACTCTAAATTAATAATATACTTGCTCACCACCGAAAGTTTATCATCAGTTCAGGATAAATAATTCTGACAATAACATCCAGCAATCGAGTTATTTTTCTGATTATCATTCGTAGAATAGGTATCGCAATATTATTTCGAGGTAATCATCTGGAATCCCATGTTCGACAAAGTACTACTAAGACGAAATTCTTGAAATTTTTGAAGCCGTCTCAATTATTCTCTGAAACCAACGATCACTATTTCTAAGGTGACCAAACTGAGTTGTGGGGCCCATTTTCACTATTGTTGTAACAGAACCATTTCTCAAAGCACGTGTCTTTATCCAGGCTGGCAAGGAAGACGAGATTATTTCATGAGTAACGCTGATCTCTCGTTAAATGGAACTGTTTCTAAGTATTGAAAATCTCTGGGTTTTCGGCCAATCATTTCTCAAATGAAACGAATTCAAAGTAGAAGGGTAAAATGAAATAAGCAAACAGTTTTTCCCAGTCAATATACTCTTATGGTACATCCTTTCCCTTATGTGTATATCACAGAGGTGCCTTTAGGCTTACTGCAGCATCAGATCCCCTCTCTCTCTGGGCCATTCATGCCTCCTGCACACACGGGAAATTTGTGGCCTGTGGAAACATGCTTTCACACAAGGCCAATCAGGTTTAGACATCCAGTTTTCGACACATTGGACCATGGTTGGTGCTCAAAAATAACAATTTTACTGGTGATTAGCGCACTTGGTAGATAAACTAATCCAATAAGTGCCCCCCCGTGTATTTAATTTGCCGTCGTAGGGTCGTTGGTAAACAATTTCAACTAAACCAGTTGGGGTGGTACGAATTCAAATCAAAAACCTGGAGAACCACTAAAATGACATCGGAAACATCAACAATGCATTAGAAAGACTGAAACAATCACTAAATTACTACATCCTTTGAATTTCTCATCAAAAGTTTGTTTGAGGAGTTCAGAAAATACAGTGCAGACTTGACAAATAAGGATGATTTGTGAAGTTGTTCCGGTATGTTCATCCTACCCCGTCTTCTATGAACCCATCGCAATAAAAAAAATTTGGATTCGTGTTCTCCATCATCCTGTTAGTGACAAAAGGTTACTCAAAAAGTGGTTTTTCTTTGGGTTTGGGTCACGTTTATTCGTTCTACACCTGGAAAGTCAACTAGTCCTGCTGCTCAGTTTTTGCGGCCCACGCCATCTACGTAGGTAACCAATGTAACTGCGGTAGAACTTCATCCATCTCACCAAGGTTATGGAAACCCTAGCATTCCCTAAATGATGCAGATAGTACAACAATATACAACGTGTACATGTGTGAAAATATTTATTCAAGAAAGCAACCCTCTTCCGTTGAATAGTTATTCCTTCCTAGTTTCACAAAAAGCTTCTTTAATCTACCTTGGTAAATCACACCGAAAACGTTTTTACAGCACGGCGAATGAGCGCAGTACTAGTAATCAGTGCACAAAAGGTAAGTTTTCAAAAAAGCTGTAGTTTACTGAATCTATTAGTTGATGCATCACTGTGCGTACATGTAAAGTGTCTCCCAAAATATAATAATGCGGTACCGATTGCTGCTTTACGGCGAACATTGAAAAGTTGAATGTTTATCCCATAATAACATACTTAATTACATTTGATCAACTCATCGTTTACTGCACTTGTATTTTACAAGCAGTGATAACTACCAATATCCAAGTTACAAGTAGTTTATCAAGTGTGTTTTTCATCCTGTTTGAGCATGGGACTGTAAGGATTTCAAATACATGTATTCGAAGATGGAATCTGATTTTTTCTTCTGGAGATATCAATATCAATCGAATAGCGCTGTGTAAGCTTTTACGAGAGTATCCGTCAGGAAAACAACCCATTCATTCTCATTTGTATTGGCGATAGACTCTACTGGAAAGAAGAAAAACTCAAAAATGAAAAACAATTTGCCCTTCAGCATTCTCGGCGTTGGATAACCTATTACGAACCATTTGAACCGGTGCGTGTTCCTCCGCAAAAATTCGGCTCCTCATTTAATAACCAATTCGCCTAAAATCGCCGATTTCATCGAGGTATCAGTCTCAGCTCAATGCTGTTTTGAACTTTCGATGTGAACTGAGATCGGGTGCAACATGTGCGGTTAGCCTGATTGTTCCTTTATCTCTACCATTGTAGATACTTGACTTTCAATAATAATGCGATGATGGTACAATATTAGGGCCCCTGATATTGGATCGCCAAAGGTGGCTAGCCATGAAAGCGTCATTTTATTCCGTTTTAGCAAGGACCGGATACTGGATGACGCTCCTTTGAAAATGGTATTGCACGCAATCACGGTATGCCCATTTCGGTCCTTCCGCAACTGCATTCGCGAGGTTCGTCATACAGTGCGCGTCTATAAGAAGTGGCCCTTTAACTCCAGCTTTATCTCAACAGTCACACATGCTATTATTCGGTACGTTTTGATCCCGAAAATGCGCTGAACTTTCAACAAATCCCCATGAATAGAACAACTTCTTCCCTTATACATATTCTATGACCGGATACGAGCCTCCAGTTTTCCCCTTCCTCATCACCAACCCCCTAACACAAATTTTTGCATTTTCAGATAATTGTACGTTCAGATCGATCAATATTGTCCGTGTGCTTTTCTGTTTCCAAGAAACACATTTGTTGACCAAAATAAACACGTAAAACGTGTGTTGAAAGACAGGGCGTATCATGTGCTAACTACCACCTTTGTATATATCACCATGGTTTTTTCTCAGTTGTTTTCATCTGACAGCGAAGATTGACTTTAGCTTCATGGGATATTTCAAAGACAATCGTAAGAGCTCATTGGGAGAACATTCATTTGAACTGTTGAAAGAACTTCACATTATTTTCGTATTGAGCAGAAGGAAGATTGTAGAATCCGTCACGCGCTGGAACTTAGCTAGTTATAGCTTGTTCTTCAGACTAATTTTATCATCAATTTTGGATTTTTGGAAAATAGAAGCTACATACTAAGGTCATTCTGTCAGTAGCAGCTGGTTTTGGTGAGAGAAAAAAACCCTAACTTAAAACCGGATAAGTGCTCCATGCATTATTCCACTAATATTTGATCATTTCATTCATACCGATTCACTGAGTTTGAGGTTTTCCATTAAGCGACTGGACACATCATTGGAAATAAGGCAAATCCTGTAACTGTTTAGGCCGATAGCATTCGGGTGTCCACAAGTTGGTCGTTCAACCTTACGTTTTACTTCAAACTGGAATTATTACTTTATTTTATCAGTGTGGTACATCTTGCTTCGCAGGTGACCTCACTCATGACAGCAAAGTCTTGACATGTTTTGGTTTTCTTAAGTGGTAAATTTTTTCAGGTTTGTTACTGGATTTGGCGGTTTAACCGGATACCTGTTTATCGAAAAAGAGTTCATTTATCTTTTGAACCTTCTTTATAAACCGTTGAGCAAAGTTTTGTGAAAAGCATACCATTACATTTAAATAATAATTTTGGTGTAGATCACACTGCCGTAAGTTGTGTGCTCAAACATTTGGGCTCTCATGACAGTGGTACCCTGTGGATATATATAACGTTACAGTGAGATATATCCATGAAGCCTCCATCGTCAAGTCTGTCGAACAGTCCACAGGACTTTGTTGTATCGGAAATGATCACTATCAGCTGGTTTTCGTTTTTGAATAAACCATTTATAACACATGTGTGTTCGAAATGGGGCGATGATACTGCCTCTGCTGAGTTCAGTCTCTAGGTTGACGCATGGATGATTTTCCGAAATGCTCAAATACACCGCGCAAAAGACAGTCAGAGAGAATCTCTGTCGATTTTCTCCCATTTTTGGTTAGCGAAATACGACAGGTAATCAAAGACGGTGTTTGCTGCTAGCTAAAAGAAGAGACAAAACGTCTCCAAAACCACTTTATTGTCTATATAATTATAATATCAGTGATGCAAGTGATTTCAGTGAACAAGCCAAAGATATGACTGGTACGAAATCAAAATGGTCGTTTAGGAAAAATGACTTTCCTTAAGATGCCCCAAAAGTGCTACCGATTATTGTGGTATCCTTATCGATTAGCAAGTAAAATTGACTGAGTCTACGAAGTACCCAAATTGTACATAAGACTAACACGTGACGTGCTTTTCATTACTGATAAGGACCTTTAATCGCACAGAAAGTTAAATGACTTCTAGACTTCAAAAGCCTCGCTAGCAAGACAGCCGTTGGTATTTTGTGACTGGATAACTAATACGCACCAAGTGAGACACACTGGAAGATCTATGCAGCTATTGAGGCATGTAAGCAAGCTGTAGTTTGAATGCGCGAAACTCGTCTATCAAGTCAAGTTTCCTTGCTGCAAGCGGACATAGCAAATCGGAGTTATGAAAATCTTGATGAATAATTCAAATCGCCAATCTTGTTGGCTGAATGATAGATAGTTCCATGGGAACCCTTGGTACAGAATTGTTTTGGACCGTAAACGGTATCAAAAAACGTGTATTTACTAAGGACAGTTGCAAGTCAAATTAAAGTAAAAAAGAGATGGACCCAAATAACATCACCCCTATGAGGTCATTATCTGATGCGTATTGGACAGTCACGCAAGCAGAAGTTATTTCCATTTTCGTGATCCAATTCCATTTCCTGAACAGTGAAAATGATCACCAGGCATTTTCCTAACCATACATTTGAGAAATTCCTACAGTTACTTATAATTTGTTTTTCTTCAATACTGTTCAATTTAATTACTTACTTGGGATTACCATCGATCGATATTGTTAAGTTATTTGTCACCAGGTTGCTTGAAATGAAACAACGTATTTTCATCAGTGCAGTCTGACGTTATTTCTCAGTTTTTATCCATGGCACATGAATAATCTGAAGAAACACTACAATGTAAATTTTCTGAGTACTGAACAAAAGTGGATGAAATTGAAAAGGCAGTGGCACAACAACATATTTTGGAAGCCTATTCTAAGATGAGTGTGATGCGCGTGGTCTGTCTGGTGTGAACTGCTTTTGGCAGTTGATAAATATAGAGGGACGAAATAATTGTGAGCAACAATCGCCTAGATTTTCCACCCAAAATGTAATCTTAAGTTTCCTTCTGATAGTCAGTCGAATAAGGAATTTCCTCGTGTTTTTTTTGAAGCACGAGAAGTTTTTTCTTTCCAGAGGTTGTTGTTGCAATCTCCCAGAATATCCAGAAAAACGCTTCCTGTTTTGGTACACAAAAGGTAATCGACACATGAAGAACATTGCTGCTCCGTCACACCCATGACCAATATGCTTTCTCCAGTTATGCATAAAATGGTTGATACTGGACGACGATGAATCTTCTCATTGTTTTATTCCAGTCATTTTATTTACTGGCTACCATTCCCGAAAACTACTTCGGACGTAATGGTACGTGGCTTTGAGATTTAAGTCTCCATGCCAAAGTGGTTTTATCCGTAGAAAAGGAAAACCGTCAGTCTTGAGAGTGTGGAAATGCGTCGACCAAGACTGAATGCAAACTCATGCATGGATGACTATCCCTCCATAACACAGTGAGTTGTCTACTAATAAGGGTTAAAGGGCCGCAAGCAGCTGGCGCACATTTAGCAAACGGATCGTATTACGTCACGGTCTGGATGATGTCAGCGTGTAGTCTACGTCACAGGTAACCAGAATCCAACTGTCTTCTGCAGCTTTCCACTACGATACCACTAGTGATACTCAACTGCATACTCAGACAAGGCTTGTTTACGCAATTAAGTTTAACTGGTTTCAAAACACGGAAAGAATCGCAATGAAAACAATCATGGACTTCATCTAGTTTTTTAACACATATGGAGATAACGGCCATTGGTATTTCGCATGATATCCAGACTGGATAGGAAGCTCTTCGCGCTTTCTGAGTTTCTTACGCATAAGACTGAATATCGGTGCTATATTTTCGCGGTGCAAGCTATTCAATGGTTACCACGATAACTGTCAGTGTGTCAATGAAGCTCACGTCTATAGAGCACGTACCTAAGAAATAAAGTCATGAGCAATGGCAATTAATTTCCACTCTTCCGTATTTAAAAAAAAAATAACTGATCAGCTGCGATGTATAATGCTTCATTTTCATTGCAAAAGAATATCCCGTCAGATGTGGCTTGTCAATAAATCATTTCCCGTAATTGATTGTTTTAGTCTGAAGATAATGCGAATCGAGTTCTTGAAACATATTCCATTTGCATCATTGTTACCCCTGAAAGTGTGTACCACTTGAAACCCCAAGGAGTGATTTCTTTGGTCATGAAAACCGAATTTCAATATATGGTGTTTATTAATCGAAATGGAAGAGTTACTCTATTGTCCAATACACATACGACCGGAGATCTGTCCAAAAGATTAGAGGGCCCTTCATCAGAAGAACTATACAAGTTAGCAATCAATGGGTAAAAAGAGTTAGAAGCTCGACACACGGCTTTAGTGGAAGCACCAAAGCTTAAACTTTAGGAGGACAATAATGGTTAGGAGATAAAATGAAACAAGTTAGTTTTTTGTTGGGTCACAATACATTGTGACCAACGCCGTACTGACTGAGTTTTCGATTCTGTTCGGTTTTCTAATGAAAATAATTTTGATTTTGTCCGAATATATTCTCGCTCATCTCCTGGCGAAGTAACTGTTTTTCAGTAACTCATTCTTAAGCCGTTTATAAATTACGAGGGAGACACCAAACAAAAGGTCGAGCTGACAGACTTTGAATTGGCACGAATCATGGACAGGGGTTTGTCACAATCAACCGGTGTTCCGGTTTGTTTATTTTACCTTCTCAGCCACGTGATTTTTGTCACGTAGGCGAAGCGGCTTTATTCGCCTTTCTGAGAATCACTCTTTTTGTGGCTGGTCCATGATTATCAGCAGCACTGGTCGCATTTTGTTGCCTGCTTCGGCCTGACAGACAACCACTTGGCCGTTTGCCTAGCACGACACACACGCAATTCTTCGTTTGACTCAGTTCACGCTGTGTGCACCCTGATTTCCTCCATCTGATTGGTGCCCTCTTGGAAGCACCTGATACACAGTAATGCACCCAACTCGCACACAACCTGGTTGACGGTTCACAAGCACGGCTGACTGTCAGGTTCGTTTCGTAAACACTCCAAGTCCATTGGTCTCATTGGTTCCTTTCTGAGCGACTTTCCAATACTATCTCTATCCTACGAACATACGGACTGTTTTGATGGCCGGCACAATCATGAGTTGTTATCAGTTGACGCACGTACTTGACGTTGCCCTTTGTTGCGTGTCTTCTTGATCCTTCCTGTCGCACATACATTTCGAAAAGTGTCTTGAACGACTGTCCCAACCGAGATACCTCGGTATTCGAGGTTTGTATTATTTCCCTCATTAGTGATTGATTATCATCCAATCGAAAAGTGTATCCAGAAAGTCCCGCTGTTGGCTGCGTATGACTCGGGGCTTTACTCGTATCTCAATCCATCGGTTACCGACGGAAGTGCAATCTAGACTAACGTCTGTGGTCAAAACTGCTGTGGACTACTCACAGCAGACTTGATCCCGAGGAAAGGAATTGATACTGCTCCATCGTGAGACTGAAGTTGCGGTGCCGAAAATGTAAATAAAATACAGCACGACAAGTGGCTCACGCGCACTATAGATAGGGGAGACCATATTCGGACAGAATTAAATATATTCTCATCAGATGACCATGCAGAATTAACATGAGTTGTATCCATGTCACCTCCACAACTCACTTCTTTCGTTCGATTTATGCAGCATCCAGTTGGTTTCTCTTACGACAACTGAAACGATTGTCTGATTATTCCAACTGAGCACTTTGAAAGATCGCAGATTGTCGAACAACGTCGTTTCTAGCGATTGGTTTTCGTGCCAATACACCACAATAGATGGTGACAAATTAAAGAACTTGTCCATTCAAACGAACTGGGAGAGATAGAGACGAATGACCAAAATAAAGGACAAAAACAATCAGATCCGGTCTTGATATAAGCCTAGGTCCAAACTAATTTCCTTTATTTTTCTCTCCAATAATTTCTACCACTTCCTATTTGTGTAACTGATTCAGTCCCTAACTTGTTGTTATGTAAGGGGATGCAATGGCACCAGTGTAATTATCTCGAAACGAGCTCATTTGTCAATCTGTGTTCTCCAAGTTCAACTTATGATGCCTCATGCCAAACGTAGGACTATAGATGAACAAAATAAGTTTTTGATTCGAACAGCGAAAACTATTCCAGATGACTTCCCCCGTGGAGCCAACTGAGCTACCATTCAACAAATACAAAAGTGCATGCATCTTTAAAGCACCTACCCTCTCCAAGGTTTGTCAGCGAAGAATTGGTGGGTTTTCTTTTGCCTATCTGTTGGCTAACGCAATAACCAATCGTTGGGAGCAATCTCATCTAGGATTATCATAAATTGGCTAATATAGTCCTCGTCCTGCGAGCGACGGTCTCGAAACTCGGTGAACCAATAGACTAACCCTATTTCTCCTAACAGATGTAGCGAACTAGTACTCATACAATGTCTTTTTCTAATATTATTCTCTCAGAAATTGACTACCACCTGCTACGCAATATACAGCCTTGCAGTGAAATTATGGTTTACGGGAAACTTATGTACTAGTGGTTCGTGTTTACTCGTTGCTACGTATTAGACACCAAGCGAATGCGTTCTTCAATGACAGCGACTCAGTGAACACGCCAGATGATTTGTGTAGGGACACGATAATGAACAGCTGATATGGGTATATTCATGACATGAAGGGAAGGAATTTTCCTATTTATGACTCTGATGAATTCGCTGTAGCTATTATTTTCGATTCTATCATGGGGCCGGCAGCTTGAAAATGCCCAAACCTTTTCACACGATAAGCCCAAGTAAAGTATTAGGTTGGTGGGTGGCGGTGTTTGGATATACATGTAACTACTAATCGATTCGTACAACTTGTCTATAAATCTGTTGGTTATTTCGATAATGATAAGTAACCTTGTTGGGTACTTTTAGTACACAGATCTACTTTTTTTGTAAATTTGATTACCGATCAATTCCGTGAGTAAACGGGGGCCACCATATAACATGTCGAATTTCACTATTTCCTTTTTGCATAAAAAATAAGCTTCCGTAAACAGGTTCACTGGTGGCATGGAAATTGCAATTAAAAACCGATATATTTCTTCAACTTAGCTTATTCCGTTGATCACATGCAGGCGAGAAGAGAAACAAAGAATCGAGAGTAAAATGAAAACGAAACAGATGATTTTCAATCCTGGCCATCCAGCACGTTTGGAAGAAGCGAAATGTTGATGAAAATGTGAATCAGGTATTTTCTCAGATAAAACAATATTCACAAACGTTTACTGTTTTTAGACCTTTAAAAGCATTAGGGTTTTCTCAGTGAAGTGAATGTTCCCGAGAAGTGAAATAAAACACGAATTTTTGAGCGGGTAGCTCCTGGCCAGTTATTCTGAGAGCTTTGATCCCCATGGGTTAGGCAAACTTCATTCCTACTTGGTCTATAGCCGTTGATCTGGTGCAAATGCTTCTTCATTTTATATGGCACTGACCAAGCCCGGTAAAAAACCAACTTTTGGAAAACAAGACCATCGGAATAATTCCCCAATTCATACCGAGAAAACTGCATGATTAGTTGCTACCTTTGTCAGTAGATTATTAACCGTGAGCTTACTTCCTCTTCCTAAATCGTAGACACGAGTGAATAAATTGTTATTATAATATAGCTGATGGTTCCGTTTGAGTAAACATCGATATAATCAGCCGACAAATTATTGACTACGTGTTTCAAACTGTCCCGCTAACTCAAGTGAGAAGCCCTTTCTGCCTCGTAAGCATCTTGTTTTTTGTGCGAAACAGTGAATATACATGATGCTGGTTCACGTACTTAGTCGTTTTATTCGGCGTATTTTTCCCGTTGGTGTGGGCAACCAAGTTTGTGGGCTGACAGGATTCGCCACTCACCCTATCGATCGGCGCCACCAATCAGCTGTCCTGTCACCCGAATCTCCGATGTCCTCAACCATGGGCTTGGTGCTTCACTAAAGCTGACTGCCAAAGTGACTTGGCTGTCTACAAGTACCGTCAAACTATTTATTTTATGGAAACCATCAAAAATAGCACTGGTCAAGTTTTTACAATGCTAGCGATGAATGGCATGTTAAATTTACGTAAAACGGCTAGACCCAGCCACCACGGCCATTTTTAGATTAGGTGTTCCATCTGTTTTCGACGTGAGACTCACAACAAATCGAAGATTGTACATTTCACATTGTTTGCGCTAATGAAAACAAAACAACAATACCAGTTTTTTATGTTCTGAACAAAACAACAGTCTACTGCTCTGTGGGGGTGTCACTTGTCTTGCCAGTTCGAAGTCCCGTACGGAAATGCTGGGGCGGCGCAAGCCAGAGATGATCTCAATCGAAACAGAACAGAACACATTCGAAATCAACACATTTGGCTCCAAATATCTGGTAATTACTAAATAAGGGAAGTTTTTGCACGTGTGCGTCATGTATTAGTAGGTTTGCCGATCGCTTTCCCAGTAGCACAGACTGTGTCGAGAGCCATTCCAGTTTGAGACTGCTGTTCCATGGACGAGCTTTTCTCTTTGTTTAAATAAGGTTTCTTTTCCCGTCTGTTTTTGTGAAATGGGAAGCGCAGTCATAAAGGAATCAATCCAACACGATAATCAGTGAATTTGACTGGTAACTCACCCAATGCAAACGACTCAGGAAGCACTTGATAGTAATGCAAATCCAGGCAGAATCAGGAGCTTCAAATATGTACTTACTTTTCAATCCTCTCAGTGAAAAACGCACTCTCTCTTGGAGGAAAAAACAACGAGTGATACTTTTTTATGTATCGGTGTTTGTTTAACTGAGTCTATGAAATCCCTCTAAGAGGCATGTCATGTGAGGTAAGCTAGGCTTACTTTGTTTAATCTTAATTGTACCGAGTTAATCCACACGTAATTGCAAGTTCAAGTTCAAATTCAAATACTGCTTTCAGGTTTGAAATCGATTATTAGTGGTACGATAGCGTACCTTTGTTGAGCACAATCTCTCGACAGGCTGCAACTGATGTAAATTAGGTCTTATTTGAAATCCCTGTTCATATTTGTTAACTAGACAACGGATTTGTAGTTGACATCTGCCTATGCCTAAAACGATGTTTTCTGTTTTGTAAAAGATGGATTCTCTCGTGGTTTAGTTTTGAGATATTCATAGAAATTACCTGCCATCGGGTGGGGATTTTCGATTTTGACCTCGATTCTGCTGAAACTGAAATCGGGCCATGTCTTGCAACAAGTGCGACATACTGAAAAGTCGAACAACTTAATTGTGATTTTGAAGTTACATCATGTTGCAGGCTAATGCTTGTCAAACGGTTCAGTTTACAAGCTTCCCTTTTTTGGCTTGTCCCTAACAGAGGGTTGTCTACGTCGAATCTTAAGAAATTAGTCACCAAGCTGATTACCGCGGTAGATATTTGCATACAATCCCATGAGTTGAGAAAACATTGCTAAGGCCTGGTGAGACTAAAGTAATGTACTAATTCTGTAAGACATAAAAAGGAAGATCATTTTTATTTCTACTAAAAAATTGAGTTCACTTATATTATTCGATATATTAGACAATAATGATAAAAACAGTACCTGCCGAATAAAACGTACCAGAACAATACGTAAGTCGTACATACACTGTTCTCAGCTAATACATATAAAACTTTTCTAACATAGTTAGTTGGTAATCGTGACCGACTGCAGCGAATTCAGTTTTAATCTATACAACCACTAACCTCGAAATTCTGTGCTTTAGCTTCTGTTGCTACCTTCCAGTATTCTCTAGCCAGGCCAAAGGAAGTGAAGCCCCAAGTAAAAAGGATCCAAAAATGAACGAAATAAGCAGAGATCACGAAGACATAGTCCAAGTGCAACTAAACTACTGGCCGCGATACCTAGCCATATCGCCTAAGGTTTCCAACCATTTGGTAGGCAGATCACTCGGACCCCAACCCGGAAGTCTAACACATCCTACTTGGCCAAGTCCATTAGTCATAACTTTAATACCGTTTTGCCATGTCATGGGCTAGCCACTTCCATCTGCTTTGCAACCACTACTTGCCTCAGAGAACGCCGTACTTTGAGGAAATCTAACTGTGTGCATGAGTAACACATATCCCAGCCACCTTATTCTGTTTAGATTCAGCACTTGATCCACAGAATGACTTCTAGTTCCCAGCATTCCGCTTCTAACCTTAGCGTTGCTCATGCTGTGTTCCCACCATATTCGGTCCATGCTAGGGAGATATCGGTGCTCGAAAATCGACAATCTTCGCCTATCTTCTCCCGTAACGGCCATATTTCTGAGTCGTGTGGAAGAACGGACCTGTCGGCCGCATTGTACTCTCGACCCTTTACCGGCAACTGGGTGTCACGCCGACACCACGATTGACTGAGGATGGCAAAACCCGAACGTGCTTTCTATATAAGTGACAAGACTTCATTCGATATCTGTCCATCTGGTGAGAAGTAACTACCCAGGTAACAAAACTTTTCTACTTCAGCTAGAGCCTTCTTTGTCAAGTCAAGATTTGGCGTAGAGCCAGCTCAGTTCTGCCGCAGCATTTTACACGTTGAAGGTGCAAAACGCATCCCAAACATTGCTACACTGTTGTTTTGGGTTATCTGAGAAAGATAACAAATTATCTGGATCTTCACTCAGAAGAACGATATCTTTCGTGTACTCAGGTCAGACAGATTAGTACTGGAGCAAAAATCGATGCCACTATTCTCACACTAGGATGGTCTATCTGAAGAACCAATTCAGTTACAAAAGTGAAGGGGGAAATTGAAACGGGGCAAGCCTGACGACGTCGCAAGCACGAAGTGGGCCTCAGCTGTTCACAAATAAGCATTGTGAAAGAGAATTCAACTTCTCCTGCACACCCTTCGGTGATAGGCAGTACCAGAGAACTGTGCCGTCGACTAAATCGAACGCAGCTTTCAGATATATAAAGACAGAGATTACGGACCTAATAAAGATATGTCTGCGCTCTAAGATGTGCCTAAGAGTGAAAATCTGGTCGATACAACTACGAACGGTTCTGAAACTGCTTTGATTCTCACGCGTTCACATTTCAGCGGCTCTGGATAACCAGTGGGGAATAAGCCAGGTGGGCTGTTTGGATGAGACGTATACCAGGCTAATTCCTCTGCTTCCTTTTAGATCGGCGTAATCACCACTTTACATCAATCAATGGGGACCTCTTCTTTATCTCAGATTACCCGGAAGAGTTTTGTTGACCCAAAACCAAAGCTGAGCCTCCATCCGCGAATGGAGATGGAAACGACCCATCCAGTCTGGCGGCTTTCTAACTTTGCAAGTAACCTATCTCCAGCCTAACCTTCATTTCTGATGGAGGAGTGATATCCGACAGCATCGATTACCTAACATATATGTTCGGCAGCTCCCCTGTAAAAGATGGCCAACTGGATAGTTCTTCAGTGCTCCGCCTAACAGTCCGGACGACGTCCCAGAGGGCGAATCAGCCGTCGGATTCCTTGAATAATTCACTTACACCGGTCTGCCGTGGACCGGTGCCTCTAATCAAACGGGGAAGGTTAGGAGTATTGCCAATGGAAGCAGCCTTCTCAGTTTCCCTACATTTCCCCATCCACCACTTTTCGCAGTCTTTCCTTGGGCTCCTAATCAGTTACTGTCTGAGGGATGTGCACACTCCCCTCAGCGTAGCATTCTGGAGGACGGATCTGCGAGCATTCAACAGAGTAAATGATATCAAAGATTTCCATCTTTGGTGAAGCCCACTTTCAACCCGAATCATGTGTGACATTAAAAGAGACATTCGGATGCATCGATAACCATGTACACAACTGCCTATGAAAGCAAGTTGTCGGCTAGCGTCCAGGAGCAACTGCACAGGGCGGGTGACTTTTACTTTGGTGTGACCACGGATGAGACATAAAAAGAGGCAAGCGAGTACCTAGGCGTGATCTAAGTCCATGGGCTTTGACTAAAATGAAAGGCAGTCCTTAATTGATCCAAGCCTGAGGTGACCAACGGCAATATGGTAAATTTGAGTTCAACGTTCTGAATACGTAGGAAGACACCATATCCGTCCGTGTCGCCTCTTAGGGCAGAAGTTCGTACTCGCCAGAAACTATCCCTGGTCAGAGCACGATTGGATGAGACGGTCCCCGTTATCGGTAAGATCGGCTGGGATAGCAAAGGGATCTCTGACTCACCTTTCGGAATCTCCCAAAAGGCCACCTTGGGATCTAATATCCTCATCGGTAGCCACCACGTCTGTTGAACACTCTTTTTTGCAGCAGCTGATACAAATCCTGGTAGAATTCGTCCTTGGTTTCAGAGGAACTGCAGTTAGTGGACGCATACACAGACACGACAAACAGGCATCGGCACTTCATTTTGTTGCAGTTGACACGAACAGAACTGTCCAACACAGACGAGTGCTGACTGGAGTCCAGTCTAGCAGTGCACGCTCAGCTCTCACGCCTTAAACAATCCCGATGCTTGCTTCACCATGAGCACTAGAAACCCGACCACCAGATACGTAATGAGTAGGGCGAGAGACTGAGGTTGTACCCGGGATGCGAAAATTGATTACGGAAGTGGGTTTTTGTATGCTCGTTTCGGAGACTGCTTGAAAGTGCCAAGAGTTCTAGAGAGGGCATCTTGTTGCCCCATTTGACATAGTGTGGAAACTTTAAAAGTAGCGAGGTAACTGAAGATTCAGGCTCGGGAAGTGCACTCAATTTATGCCCAACAGGTGATTCACAGCTTTCTTCAGAACCGCCGTCACCCGTGGCCTTTTGCATCGATCTTGAAAAAAGAGAAAGGAAAATCTGGTAAGGCCCTTTACAGGAAAGATGCTTAATACAACGAACTGTTCAATTTAGGAATAGATGATTTTTCCCAACCTTTTGGCTTCGGAATGTTCATAAAATGTCTCCATTTGAAAGCTACTTACGTCGCTCTCTATTTTGTTCTACTAACGGCTCTTGGTTTCTTGACAGTGGAACAACTAAATTGGAAGCTCACAAGTGTGTCGTATATGCTGAACACTGCTGGTTTTTCAACTGAGTGAGATACCCAGTATGAGTAAATTCAGCTCAAGCATAGTTTTTGCACCTAATCGAGAGTAAAAGTGGAATATTCGTGCCTTTCACTTGCTGTAATTCGGAGCCAAGTCTGGAGACTGGTGCTGTCAAAGGTCATACGAGTCGTGGGTCGATAAACCAAGTTTGGATATCACAAAAAATGCGGTTGACTCCTGGACATGAATATCACTGACGCAGAACGAAACAGCGGACTACGGAGACCGGGTCAGTGTGTCCAGAAGGCTATGTCAAACATGAAGTACATTCAGTATCAGTTGGATAAAGTCACGTTCACAAGCCCTGAAACGTAGAGCAGAATGAAAGTCGCAGAATGATGGGATGGACTGCAATTTGGCGATTAAAGCAGACTGTTTTTGGTCTGCCCTTTTTCTAGTAACTGAACACCTGTAACTTGTAAGCCCGTCTGTTTTTTATTGAGTCCGTTCAATAAGTTTGAGGAAAAATGAGTACGGCTTTAGCTGGACAATCAATAATAATTACTGGTTGTATTCGCTGACACTTAAGTGAATCACATTTCCCCGTAAATTATCGGCCAATAATACTAATAAAGGTCGAAATGCTATTAATGCAAATTCTGTTGGTGAATTAATATACCCTTGTCCAGCTTTACAACAGAATTTGCTTAACATTTGGTTAATATGAGACGGAATAGGTTAGATTTTACGTAACCGCTCGAAAAACAAAAATGGGAGGTCAAACAAATGGTGACACAAACAACTACAAAAAACAGCATGCTTGTTTCGAGAATGATTCCATCCACAAATGTTTCATCTTCTACGCTTTTCAAAACGCGTGCATCCGTGTCCACTCTCTGTTTGTTCAAAAATCCGCCTTTGCAGTTTCTGATTCTTCTCAATGAGGGTTTCATTCTGTGAGACGGAATATGCCATTTTCCATTCTATGATTTAAGTTCCAGTCATTCTGTTACTGACTAGTTCGTGCTTCGTAATCACTCACTTAAATTCTGATCAAGAAGCGACAAACCTTCATTTTCAAAATGTCAAAGTTCGCATGCACCTCTTGGTTTCGGGAAAAGTGAAATTGGAAAGCATTTGCATGCGCAACCGAGTGCCATCCTCCCACCTCGGTAGAGCTAGTCATAGTCTGCCACGCATCATCTTTTCTCACATCCTAACTATAGTCGTCACTAACTGTTAGTGTCTGTACGGTTTCCTGGCACCCTGAAACTGTCCAGTGTACGCATTCTCGCTTGTTTAATTGATGTCATCAACATCAAATTCAGAACCGATGTTTCGTCGTGAAGCACTCACTTTTGTCCCTATTATTCCAGTTCAGAGAAAAGGCATTTACAATAGCTGTTTCACAACTTATACTCTATTACCATTCATCCAGAATGTAAACTGCTATTCCGTTTAGACTGTTTGTTGAGTAGATTTACGTGTGAACATGCAGAACATGTCAGACGGCCAATGCACAAGTTTATGTTGACTATGGTGAGCACAAAGTAATAGTTTGTCTTCTTTTCTTTTGTCAAACCATGTTTCTACTGAAAGCCTGGAAATCACAGGCATCTGATAAAATCTCATCTATGTAAGACGGAGGCGTGTGTTCTGTTTTGCCAAACAACAGCATGTTCGTCTTTACCTTGTTTTCTTCAATATTCTAAATTGTAATGGAAATTCGATTCACTTTCCTATCATAGCCTAACTGATTTTTCCCAGTGGATAAACTACCCTGCACTCCCTCTGATTCTGTGAAAGAAAAGGGCTCAAAATAACTGCGATCACATCTGGAACATAGAAGCATGCCGAGTCACTGTTACAAAGGACTTCACTGCCGCATTCCTACAGTAATTATTTTCATAAATGATGTACAACACATGCGGATACCGACTTCCAGTTTTCACCCCGTGGTTGTGAATACATCAAAGGCCTTTGCCAATGTGTCCTCAAGATGACTGCTAACATATTCACAAATGTAGATCGTCATCTGATTCATACATGAACATTTACTATACCTTTTTATTGTATTGGTGACTACCAAAGTACCACTTAGCAACGGTGAACGAAACCCCGGTAGAAATATCATAAGTGAAATCCGGCTTTTCGAAGGTGGAATTTCCTCCCCGTGTTATCAATCTTCAGTCAATGAGATTTCGTTTTTGCAAAGTGAGTACTACCAGAGCTTATATTTTGCTACCTATTACCACTTACTCATTGTATGCCTCGTTCTCACCGACCGCTGCTGACCTCAACTACTAAACTGTCCAGATGAGCAAACGTCGCTGTCCTGGCAACACTTAAAGAACCTCTATTATATTTTTTTTCGTGTACGTCCACCACATGTGTTATCGTAGGTTCGACAACAGCCTCTTGGTGAAAACTACTTTTTTGACCATTTTCGGCCTGTATTTTTTGCTCTTATGTGAAACCAATAATAACTCTCCTCGAGCCATTTTACACCATATCATTCCCAAAAGCTGACAAAGCTGAGCTTTTAAAAATATGTTCACCTTCGAACAGTGGCTCATTGTTCCAGCCTGTTCTCACTTGGCACTGTTCAGCCTAAGATATTACTGTAAATAATGACATGCGTCCTCATTTCGTTATTCGATTTCCGTTTCACTGGTTGTCTCCTATCCACCCATCAATTACGTTGTTCTTTTGCAGTTACTTGTTTCTGGTTTATATGATGCTTGTTTTGAGCGTACTAAATCGTCCCTGATGACTGAACTACACATACTCTCAAACGGTTCCCCGTAACCCTTGCTGCTTCCTTCAGACCTGTTTCACTATGAGGTGGGCTTTCACTTTTTCCTACCCTGATATATTGAGCTGTTTCAACTACCAGTCTTTTGTAGCTGTGTCTGCAATATTTTCGAAACCGTGTTATAGAAACTCAGGTATTACGGTGAAATGCGTGCGTAGTCTGTGCTGCGGATATTGTTGGTAGGATAAAATCCGCATATAGTTTAAGGAGTCCTCGGCAATCCTTCCTTTCTTGTAACTCTTCAAATCGTAGAATGATAAAATCCATTGTTTATGGCGTTCTAAACCCCGATGTGTGTTAGCCTCATTCACTGATGAATGAAGGGGCTCGTATATTTTAAAGATGAGAATATAATAGCTGAAGAAACATTGACTGTTTCGCTAAAGTGCAACGCACTATAGGAGCACGAGCTATGACTGATTAGTGGAATCAATCTTTGTCTTCCGTACCCAAATAAAATGTTTCACTGCTCGATGATTTCAGTTGAAATCAATACCATCAGTCTGCTGCTACTCTGAGAGAACCCAGTCCAATGTCAAAGCTTTGAAATATTCCAAAAAGCATACCAAAAGACAACCCGAGTAGTTTTGGTGACACCATGGAAGCCTTCATGGTTTGCTATGGGTTCCAAAATGATTGTTTAATCTGAGTTTCATTCATTGGTTTAAGAACAATTCTGAATAGATTCTTCACCATATAACCACACACATTGCAGAGTGTGAGAAGGTTAACCAAAACAGCACTATGGGTCAACCGAGAACTATTGCACACGAACTAGTTCGTTAGTAACAACCGCCTTTGAGCACACTTTCTGTATCGATAATCCCTTTTGTCGTACACGTTCACCAAACTCCCGATTCATTCATTGAGCCAAAATTTGACAAAAGAAAGAAACAACAAAAATCGACAAGACGTATAAGATTCCAAATATTCTGACACTTTTTGGAAGTGAAAAGATTGAGATTTACTTTAGTAAAACCGGTATAAGTATTCAGAAACAGTTGGTATTTTGTCGTGTGAATAACGGTCTAAGGATTCCTCAAGCTCATGTCATATATATATATATATATATATATATATATATATATATATATGTATATATATATATATATATATATATATATATATTCGTCCATGTATGCCAAAAAATATTCAGCAACAAACACTCGGTTTCCATAAATGATACTGTAGTGCAATTTTCACGAATAGTTGTTGCACTAGAGATGTACCCCTATAGAAATAAAAAATATGGCTGAAATATGATTTTCCTATTGACTAGAATATTCATCGGACAAACGATCGTCGTGACAAATGATATTGTGTGAAAATCTCATCTCCTATTACTTACACTCATAGCGACCAGGCTCTGTATGGAGCTTAGCGGAATGCCATCGTGGTACTAAGATTCCCCGAAGAAAGCCGTCCAGCATTTGAGTAGCCCAATTTACCGGTAATTTTCTGCTAGCATTAAAAGTCTCCATGTTGTGTTTGCGTTTGATGACAAATTTATATCCAGGCCGGATAGCCTGGTAGTTAGGTATTCGACTAACATTCCTTCTTCCAGAATTCGAGTCCTGGTCGGGACTCATTTTATGTGTAATTTTGAAGATTCATAACAACGATGAAAAAGCTATATCACGCCTTCATGATTTGAAAGTTTACTGTGCACACCAAATCATACCGTTTTCACCCATATGCTTTAGTGATTTTCAGCCTGAATCAATAATTGTTCACCCGAATATACATATATATGCATATATATACATATATGTATTTATATTTCTAACATAAGGATCGTTCCCAGAGGACTGATGTTTTCCGGTAGGTACCCGATTTATGAAGTGTATAAATATTGGTCATTGAAGACACAGTGGAAAGTAACCCTACACCAAATGTAGCCATATTCATGATATATTTGAACGTTTCTTCATTTGAAAGAAAGTTTTCACCTTCGGAATTCTGTTCTTTGGTAATATCATTCACATCAGAGCGATCTATAGATGAACAACCATTTTGGGGTCGTACGTAGCACGTTTGGAAAGTCATCGAATTTAAGATGCAAATCCACCTTAGCCAAATTCGTATCCAATTACGGAGGACGGATTTATTTGCTGTTGCCCTGACTGATATAACGGTGTCCTTTTCTTCTCCAGACTTTATTCCAGAATGCCATATGTGGTTGACATAGTCGGTTGTGCACAGAACAAATGACAGACTAACCTCGTGTGTTTCATCTTATTTGCGAACAAAACAAAACCAAAATAAATTGTCTGCTTCGCCTGTATTTTTATTACCTGTCTTGCAAAGCACAGTTCCGTTTTCCTTTAATTTGGAAAATATATCGGCAAAATGGGGGTTTGAAGTGAAACTTAATGATTCAGGTAAAAATGAGTTAGCATGAAAACGGAAATTCGTTCACTTGAAGGAAGTACCTTTTTAGATGGTTTTTGTTTTGAATAAGCCAGCTCTGTTTAGTTGCATCGAGCGATAATATTTGTTCTTACTCCTCGTAATCTTCCAGTTGAACACGGAACTCAGACACCGGAGGGCACGTGGCGTCAGGGCTAAGATAGTTTCGTCAATGAATTTAGACCCCACCGAAAGAGGAACTGCTCGAAAATGGGACCACTTGTGGTTCTTACTGTTTTTAGACCACCGAGCCATTGCCTAACACATTCGGTAGATAAATTTGATCAAAGCCTCGACATCCACACTGATAACTAGACAGTTTTCATCGCCAGAACACAAAACTTTTCGGCACGGGCAATACACGTTTTCCTTTGTAAATTGTGGTCATCATGAAAAGCGTAATGGTATACATTTGGGGGCTGAATATTTTCTTGTACCTACTTCTGAGAATACGATTTAAAAAAATGTAACTCTGCCTACAATTTGTTCTTCTTACAGTTTCCAAGTGGCGAAAATTATCTCTGATGTATTTGTGACAAAAACAGATATTTGAAAGTCACTTATGTATATCTTGTCTAAATCCATACAGTTGTACACGGCACTTTTGAGTACTAATGCATTCTTCAGTAGTCAGTAAGTTAGAACTTGTCAACTTGTTGGGATAATACTTGTCGTGCGCAGGCCGGTACCATGTGCATGGGCTACATCTCAAAACATGAACGTAATGCTGTTGAAATAAAGTACAAATTGATATTTGTTGGCTGACCGTCATTCGGGGTCCACCATTCACGCACGAACGTCAAGTCACCCGACCACCCAGCACGTTAAAGTGCTAGACTCTAGCCTTGTTTAACAGCGGTATAATGTCCATGTTGATTGAAAAATTCCTCTTCTGCTCACATTCCTGTACTCTGTGACCAATTTTGGACAGCCTTCTCTAACCTAATTCATGCTGACACTGTTTTGTGGTCGACAATTAATCTTCGCTCGGTGCACTTGTTCTTTTTGTGGTTGTGTTTCCTTACTGAGATTACTTTGAGGACAGTTAGTACGGTGGTGAGATGCACTGATTCAACACAGTTTTGTTTTATTACTCCTCGGTTTCACTTCCTCGTTCATGTCGACTGATGGTAGACGTTCACCTCGTTTACGCTGATTTTTGGCTGCCACCCTCAGGAAATTGTTGATTGGGCCTGATTAGGCTTGCAGAATTTGTTCTATCTGTTTGGACTTATGGACAGATATTTTTATTGTTTACTCATTTTGGCCAACTGTTCCCTTTTTTTACAGAAGTTTGTCCTATTTTTGACTAACCTTTTGGCTGGATAGTGATTGAAGGTCATAGTCATAGGTATGATCGTGTTTGTACTTATATTTCTACTCGCTAATAGCACCGTAGAATTTGCAGAGCAATCGTGTTCTTGATTTGGGTTCCGCATCGATTTGGGCTACTCGTTGCTTTGAGGCTCCAAGGTGCTATCCAGAACGAGTGAAGCTTATTAGTCGATAAGTCGATAATTGATTATTTCGTCAGGCTTCACCCGGACCAGTACTTGAGCGTTTTGGTCGTTACAGCAGTGCTTATCTTCCGCCACTACCAGGGTTTGAACCTAGTCCTTTCATCTCGAAGGAGTGAGCTTTACCACAGCATCACTTTCACCTGCTAAACACTGCCTGTTCTCTTGCTGGAATTCTAATTTCGATTTGAAAATTGAAAAACAGGGCAGGAATCAAAGATTCAAAACCATGTCCTAAGATCTCACTTTGGGACTGTTATTCGTTTGGACAACATTTTATCAACGGAAGTGACTGTTTGAAAATACTGATAACGAACTCACAAAGAATAGTGGAATGATGGGATATGTGGATTTAGGGAAAATAGCTCATTCTCACGGTAGTTTGTTCACCTTTGAGCATTATTCATAATTTCAACAAACACACGCGAATGGCAGAATGATTCCGGTTGTGCACAGGGAATGTTGAACGGGAATGTTTGTCGCACAAAGGTAAGCTTTGTTTCTGATCGTGTGCGCCGAGAAAACTGCGGGCACCTGAAACAACACTCTATCCACTACCTTGTCAGATATAACCAAAGGTCAGGCTAATAACGATTATGAGAGCCTCTGAATGGTCAGGACTCTTTACAATCAATGTGACGTCACTTGAATCATTGCTCGCCATGCAACGACTTGCTGAGACATGCAGCGATATATATATACGACGGAATCCTTTGACACTGAACTGAAATGTGGTTGCTTTTTGCACAGTCAACATAAACAGGATTCAGTAATCCTCATAAAACTATTCAGCGTATCGAACCTTTACCGTAACAATGAACACAGATCAGGTTTTCCATAAGACAGACTTGGTTTAGTATCCCAGCGTCTGTAGTATTGTGAACATCCCCAAGATTCAGATGTCCATGAAAATCACTTTATGGAATCAACCGTCGTTCTATTACCATGCCTTATTTTAAATGAGTTCTTTTCCGACAACGTCTTGGTATCACTTGCGGCTCATCTGGGCTTTCACGGGCATACGGCAAGTAGCGGAAAATTCCGTGCGTATAGCTTTTTCCTATGACATGACAACGAACCTATTTCCGAAGGTTTTATGCAAAACAGTTTGACTTTGTTTTGATTCTGACAGTGGTTTCTCTTTCTTCTGATCCATCCTGAAATGAGTGCGATATTTTATGTTCCAGAAATAATTTTCATACATATTGTCCACTAAAATACTTAGTGACCATAACAAAACGTTAAAGTTAATCATGGGACATTCTTTTACAGGTCACTAACAATCTAGTTTGCGATTCAACCATTATTTGATAAAAATGAAAAAGGAACCCCATGAAAATAAAACCAAATCAGACCGTCTGTTCCCAAGGATGGATTTGTTGTGAATAATCATGATATCGTCTTATTCGTCACTAACGGGTATTGTTGTTTGTCCACCAAAGGTCAAACCGCATCTAGACCATTTAAGTTACTCCCTTCGCGACTGAGTTACATCCAATTGCTAGCCTCTGTCTAACATTACCATATGTTTGTGTTTTTTGTTATTATCGAAAATATTCAAAACACCGCGAAAGAAAATTGAAAAAGCAACTCAAAACATTCATTTTGTAAGTTTCATACGACGTAACAGATGCAGTATACACTAACAGCAATTTTTATGATCACAATTACTGCACGAATACAGGATATTTACCGAATCAAATAATTGCTTTAGTTCATAACCAACATTAATATTTTTTACGTTATTTGGCACTTGGACGCAGTTTGTGAAGGTAGATCCTAATGAAAATCACATTATAGGCACAGTGTCATTCTTTCAATGACGGAGAGTGGTTTAGAACAGAATTTCTCAGTTCTATCGCATTTCACTTACCAAAATTGGAATATTCATTGGAGTTCGGAATGTTTAATGAAACTGACTCCCTTACTGTCATGAATGCTAAATGTACGCAATGTTTTCACTTTTTGGATGTGCATGTTTCTCAAAAGGGCCATTTACTACTGACCGGCACTATGTTTCCTGAGGAAACACTTAAAATAATTCACAGTAATTTGTGAAACCAAAAGTTCTTATGTTTGTAAATTTCTAATCACAAGGAAACTAATCTAATCAACCGGGGGGTTAGGAAAACTCCTACAAGCATGATATGGATGTTCTAACTGTTTGTTATATTCAAAAAGGAATGACTCTGAAGATATGTAGCACTTTCTGCGGTGGAATCCACAGTTTGGAACAGCATACTGTGCAGTTCTGACAAATAATGTTTGATATTCACATTCCTGTTATTGAAAAAGAAATCAAGTTTAATTTACACATTCTTTTTCTCTTCGGTTATGGTCACCAAAGAAGGTTTTCTCATTTATGATTTCAGACTATTGTGGCTTTGAACCAATTGCTCTCTCACGGTTTCCTTCCTCATCAGTAAAACAAAATACCATTCAGTGTGAGAAAAAAGTGCTCTGAATTGATTTGCCTATTTCTCGAGCTTTTCAGCAACAAGGTACGGTAATGAAGGAACGCAATACGCGCAACATACCGTTATATTTTTTCAACGCAGAACGAAATGATACAGAAGAACATTTATTAAATTTTACCACAATAGAAGAAACGGAAACAAGGTGAAACTTACACCTCGGTCATCTTTTTTAATCCGTGAGCGAAAAACAGCAAAACATTACACCTCCAAAGAAAACAATAAAAACTATCCCTGTCTCGCCCATTGGTAGTTCTCAACCGTTTGCAGGGAACAAGCGACTGAAAAACTATCTTCTTTGCATATGGGTGCTCTCACCAGAATGTGAATGAAAATATTATTATAACCACATAAATGTCGTGAAATAATTCATGAATTGAACGAATTGCAGGTATTGGTCAGTTGGTTGGACTAGGTAATACGATGCAAAATTCGGCTTTCTCCTCAACATAAGATCACTCGGGAGCGCTATGGTTGGTGTAATAAAACAGCGAACGACGAACAAATCTTCCTAGTTTGTCCATTGAAACACTGGCTGCTTTTGTGATGATGTTTATTTGTGAATAAATGATAATTTTCCCTTCAAAATCTGAGGAAAATGAGAGGTTAGGAGTTTTGTTTCTCCAGTAAGTAAGCTTTTGACGTAGAGGCACTATTAGTTGAGTCTTCCCAGCAGAGCCTTGGAAACTAAGCGAATCACGTGCACTTACGCAAAATTAACTGATGATATTCATAGCTCAGCGCTGTCGCTTAGTCATTTCCACTTTATCAAGTGAAATTCATGATCATCATTGAATCTTCCACCTTTTTGGTCAAGTAAATGCTGTGAAGATTATCCTTGGACGAAACGGCCAACCGGTATGTTAACTGAAAACTATTCCCTCCCGACCAAGTGTGCTGCATAACCAAACATATGTATGTAATGACTGTTAGGAAGTGCTCACAGCCACATAAAAACAGTACTTCAGTCTGAATCGTGTTTAAGTCAAAGATATGTTTCCCTGTCTTATTACTTTGTGTTGGCTTGATAAAATACTCCACCAAGTCCGAGGAGGTATGAGAGCAAAAGACTGAAGCCATTTGCACAGTTTCTCTGACAAATAAAATTTGTTTCATGACGCTTCAGAAACCAACTGCTTCGATGCCACTGGCACAAGCTTGATTAGGAGAGTGGTTGTTTCCAGCACGGATTGTGTTGTGCTCTAGTGTACCAGTAGTGTTACCCTACTGATGCTGCGATTCATTGTGCCCAAGTCACATATGGTTAGGACAGCCTAACTGGTGCACCGTTGGCATCTTTAGTTTAGTTGTCCTAATAGAACCCCCACAGCTGTTCACCACCTACTCCGGCCCATCATCCGTCTTGTCATTCTAACCGAACATCTGTTTCGCCACAAAAGGGATGATAAGTCTATATCACCGACTGCATTCGTCTAAAGCGGGTGATTACGTCGGATGTTTCAACTCGCTAGCTAACATATTCATGATCCATTTACCGTGCAAAGTCATTTTAAACAAAATTGGAGGTTCCACAAGTCCTGTGTGAATGTTTTCTTAGTGGCGCACGCTACATTCGTTATGCAAGCAAATCTTCAGGGGTTGTAAATAGTTTTTTCCATTTACACGACAAAGGACCGCCAACTGATTTCTGGGCGTGGAAACTGAAATTGATCAGGAATGCCTAGCAAAACTGACTGCTGGGAAACGTGCATGCGTTGCACCTAACGAGATTTTACACAATCCAGAAAAGGCTTAACACGATCTCAATTTAGAACGCAGTGTCTTCAAAAATGTGCTGCTTTTTCAATAAAGGGGTGGTATATGTTTTGTGCGCCATGTGTGAAAAACATGGTATCGTTGAGGAGCTCGGCCCCCTCTCATTGTAAATCAAATACGCAGAAGGAGTAAACGTGCCACTCCATACGTTGTAATTAGTTTCCAGAGGAGTCAAAGAGCCAAACACCGAGACAAATCTCATCCTTCGTACCTAAGAATTTGGTTGCAGTTTACAAGTGTTTTGAGAGGAAAGACATTTTACAAAAATGTACCCTTGTCTTGAAATTCATCTGTTCTTGCGATAATGATTGCTGATGTGCCTATACTACTGAATGCGTGTTATTGTTTTTATTATTAGTAACTCGCGCATTTGACTGATGTCTAAACAGAACGTGTATGAAACTTGAGATATGCAAGTTTAACCTCGCAATACTTTTGTTTTGATAAATTTTGTATTCCGCGTTTGTACCCAATGTTCATTCAAAGTCTACTCGAATTGGAAAATCCACCGCGAATTGGAATCCGAACATCAAGAATTAAGCATTGTTGGTCCGTGAAACCTAACCGTATGCCCAGTACGAGCAAGGAAGGAATCTAACAAGCAGGCGGAATCCATAAACTTTTTCCGGTTGCTGCCAGCAATGGTAATGTTTTCACAGAAATACATGTTCATTCTGGTCCACGCTTACGTTGACCGGGATAAAATATATTTATCTGGTTCTTTTGCTCGTTCATCATGATGATGACTGGAAAATGCACGCAGTTATCTCAAGTAGATGTTCAATTTATTCTTTTTTGTCTGCAAGAGAATGCAAGTTGTTGGTTTAACCTCCGCAACCACATTATTAACTTCATAAATAAATAAAACAATAATTTCATTCGTAATCCGATGACCCTCGGGGAATATATTTGTTAATAAACATCAGTATTCCGTCGGTTGCACCTACTGATCAGCACTGCATGCTAGTTGATAATTTCCTTCCGTATAACCTAAGTTATTCAACCAGGTGGTACCACATTGTTCAGTATCCGTTCCGCATCCCACTAATGGACTGAATAAGTATAACCGCATTTTATTTGGGAAACAATATGAATTTAAAAGGTTCAGAGCGTTTTGGTTATATTACTCGAAATAGAAGGCTCGTCGCCGTAAAGACTGACAAGTGGCGGATTTAGGTAATGACCAATGACGCCTAGTACTTTAGCATAGCAAAATCCCTGGATCAGGAAGCTGACCTTCATGGAACTACTAAATGTGGGATATAAAATCACCATTAGTCGAATAAAAAGCTAAGTTCATTTATTTCTTGATTAGGCTGAGCGCACTCTGTGAGAAATGCGGGATGTCTAGACACTTCTGTCACTATCCTAATGGGACAGTATATTTGGCTGAAATCTTGTACGAATCATTTAGATCCCAGCTCAGACTGTTCCGAAATTGAGGTTTCTCAACGTAAATGTGTCATTTTCATGTATCTGGAATTACTTATGACTAAAATTCCATTGAACAACTTGTTAATCAGTTCATCTTCTACAATAACTTTAGTAGATAACTTTAATAGAAACGAACAACGATTCAAATCTATGGCCTCTTGGGCGCAATTCCATTCAGATTATCGTGAACTATCAGTCAAGTTAAGCTCATCTATATTCATGTTTATCGTGCTTATCACATCATTGTTCAATCAGTACATTTGAACGCGGGTTACAAACACTTTCATTTAACAGAAACTGTTTGTTTAGATAATGCATTGGTATTCTAGATCACAAATATGCCTGCGAGTTTTAATTCACATATGTAAAGGCCACGAAGCATACCCTGAAGACACTCACACATCTACATGTTCGACCTAAGCGGGTCACTTAACAAAACATCCCAATTCTCACCGTGATCTAGATTATCATTATTTGTACATCAATGAGGATTTTCTTCCACAAAGTACATAGACATGATGGTTGTCATGCAGTATATGAAGGTTACTGTTTTATTATTTTTGTTTCAGTAGTTTTTCCATGTAATCCAAAGCACTTTGAAACAGGAGGAAAGTCGTCAAATTCAAAAATGAAAAAGTCATAATTATCTACACTGTCCATTCTGTGGGAATCGTAGGGTTTGTTTGTCACGGGCTTGATCCAAGACGGAACCCATACTTGTGGTTGCACAGCAAGTTGGGTGTTGCCAGGTTTGAGGTGATATATGTCTACGGATAATCATGCTGTCCACTACTATGGCTGTTCACACGCTTGGTTGTTCATTACTGGGTGAGGTTTGCGTTTGATTTTGTCGCAATGCTTGTACAAACCTTTCGTATATACTTCCATGCCATACGAGATGTTGTTAACTGTAGATGTATAGCTGAAGCCTGAAACTGTTCGTGTTTTGTCGTGCTGTTTTACATCATGTCTTTAAAACCATGCATTTTTACGAATAATTTTGCAGACGACATAGGGAAAGCACCTGGAATACAGGAAAAGTAGGTCAGATAGATAGACTTTCACGGAGAATATTAAAAAGGAAGTGTTGAGGGAGAAAAACTGATGAATTCCTTTCAAATTTCATTGAAGTTGGAGCACGGTTACCAAAATTCGGAACGGCTTGGTCATAATATGAGTTTCTTGTCGATGAATGGCACAAAAAGTAAAATAACTGAGTCAAAGTCACAAGATATATATGAGTGGCCACCACGTTTTATCTGTTTTTCGTCAAAACAATGGATGACTATAATCGTATGGCGGGCGATCCTCTGCATAAATCAAGAATTTTGAGTGCAACCTTGCACATGTCATCCACACAGCAATTACTTTATCATAAGGGTCCTGTTTTTTCAGATGTTACCGATAAAACTAGTATGACCGTCTTTCAAAATTGATCTGTCCAGCATATCACCAGTACGCAGAGAGGAACAACTTTAAGAGTGAACTCATCCAAACCAAAAATATTGGTATTATCAATAATGCCGCTAAAGCGAGCCTATTGAATTTCATTGCGGTTTTGGTTATCTACAATTTATTTGTAGCTGGAAACCATTTCTTAAAATGTATCTTGAGCTTCGCTTGGTGCTGCGTATGTGAATATCCTCCTCGAATGGGAATATATTATACGTCTTTTTTGTTGGCATTCGAAGTCTTCAGGGGCGACTGTAAAAGGTAATCTGTTCACTCAAGTACCTGTTTTTCAGTTACGCTTTCCACCTTTGTGTACAATGATTTTCAATGATTTGTCAATGGGTTGAGTGGCATATTTTGATGCCTGATCTTATGTTTTGTTGGGCTAGCAAACAAGTCTCAAACTGAACTCGTTTTATACTGCTCCTGACCTGATTCTAAGAGAAGAACTTTATTTCCCTCCGAAATAGCCTTCTTTACTGCACACAGATACGTTTGTTTCAAAGAAAATATTCTTGAATAATTCTTTTGGCAGTTTTGTCAATGCATATAATCATAATTTACAGTTCCGATTAAGTGGGTTATCGGGTCGTGTTCGCGTATGATAACTCGCTTTTGCTTCATGTCCAGCACAAGGACAACTTTGCAAAATGTTCCGATAATTTGGTTCGCGATCGATGAGTTGGTCGGGTACAACACAAACTTTCCATCTTGAGCTGATACAAAATCATAACAAATTATTATTCACCGTGTTTTAATTTTAGTTAGGCAAAACTGGTGTTTATCAAAGTATTTCACTTACAAAATGTATCGACATACCCGATGTATCGGAAATTTTTAGAATCACTTTTTGGTGTTATGTAGCGGTGCACGACTTTTCAAGTGATACTCTAGATTTTATGCCTCAAAAGGGGTGCAAAAAATGTTTGGACTACAGTAGTTGGAATTTATATGTGGAAAGCGATCATCAGTTCCCTAATCAGGTGTGTGTTTAGCGGCTCTGGATGTAAGCTTCATGTCAATCAATGTAGCAAAAACATATCATCGATTTTGGATTTTGAAATGTTTTCCTTGGTTTTCAGAAAATATTTGATGCAGGAATTCTTCTCTAAGAAACATCTGTAGTACAAATGTTCATCGCCTACTCAAGGACTTTCGAATGGCACGGTATGTGACTCAAAAGTCCCTCGACAACAAATTATTGATAGTTCTCGTATACAAAATCAGTGTCGAGTAAATTGCTGCCGAACCGTATGCACATCATTCTTTTCCTAGTAATTTTGCTTGCGGAAATTACTATTTCATGTTTACAAAATTAGTGGTCTGTGTCTTTTATTGGTATGGCGAACCAGTAGACTGGATAAAGTTGCGCCATTGTTTCAAACGGATGTTTCGTTACCTGCTCCAAAAAATTCTCACTTTGTTCAGCGAAAGCGTCTATCGACAATCTCTGAGTTTGAGTAGTTCGTGACCCGTCGAAAAAGTCACTTTTGGGTCCTTACGCACATTGTGCTCAAAGAAATTCGCTTCTGGCATACTTACTTGAGTCAATCTTCATTGTGCTCGAAACTAAAGGACATCATTTTCCACATGTTTTTATTGCCAGAACTATGGCTTGGAGCTTCCAAGGAAGGGGAAAATATAGACACGTTATTCCGCTCCAGTTTGTCGCACCACGACGAACATGTCGAACCATCCCCGAACAGTAGTATTACTGATCGAAAAATATAAATCGGTTAAATCTTTTCCGTACTTATTTGCCTTTATATAAACCTTCCCTGTGAAAGTTCCATGTGATAGTAAATTTGCAACAATTGGAAATTCAATAAATCTAAAAAACCACAGTCACTTTTCAAATACAACAGCGGAACTTGCTTTATGAAATTTGAAGCAACAATCAACAAAAACGAACATGAACTTCACGATTGTTGATAATATTAGTAAAAAATACTATCTTCTCTATCTTCTCGTGAATTTATAGAAAGTAAATGCCAGACAGGAGAGTAAAATACACAGACAAATATATGTGATTGATAATGCTGGTATATTTCTTGAATACAATGGTTTATTTACTGTCTGAAATGCTTTTCAGCCGAAGAGACACCGACAAATTGGATCACGGTAATGAGATACAGGAACTTAGAGTTTTACGGCAGTCTTAGAATGATCTCGTTTGATTTTTGCATAACTGGTGTACAGTGAAGGGCCAATAACCACATTCTACTCAGGTGGCTACCCACGTCTCCGATTTTGCGTCTACTGATGAGGTTGACATTTAACCCCCATTTAAGCAGTGTGCATTCAGACTCCGATGTGGTCTCATGCAAAGTGAGTGGGAAACCTTGTATCACGTGAAAAACAAATCTACTCATCCAGTTTGCACTGGAAAGGAAAATATCTTTTATGTGTGAAGCACCAAACTGGATAGAAAAGTCGTCATTTGCATTCGGACAGGTTTGCAAAACCATGTGATGAAGACTGAATCAACAAAAAACAATATTCGACAATTTCCACCTTTTACCATCACGCTCACAATCGAGCTTTTGACGACACTGAATCGTGACCATGATATCCTTTCCTTTCTGATATCAAGTAGAATATATTGGTACAGCATATTTTACTACTACATGAAATCCACTCAAGCTGTACGTGGACAATTAACTATCGAGCATACCATAATTCTTCTTTACCCTAGACTTTATGTAAATACCAGTGATCAAAACCACATCGTGAGAATTTGTTGATAAATGGTTAAAAAATAAGCAGTGTTATGAGTCAACAGTTCTTCTTTCGACTATGGCAGCTGAATAGTGTTGTCAAACATGGCACTGATGGAAAGAGTTTGATGTGCAAGTCAGGCTGCACATCTTGACAGAAGGCTAACTGATTAATTACCATGGTGAGTCAATCTAAACAGTTTAGCACACGTACTTTTCGCAAAGATAACTATAACTAACTCAGTGATGACGCAGTCCTCTCGATTCAGGTCTCAGAAATTGCATATTACCTATCGTGTTCCGAAAGTACGACTCCTTGATGCGGAGTCTCATTTCTTTTAGAGAAATATTATCCATCCAAAGACGTGACCTTACATGGCGTTTTCTAAAATACGAGGATAGCAACGTTAAAGGAATACCTTCAACCAAATGACAGCGGCAATTGAACCGAACTGTGGAGTACACGTCTTACTATGCATGACTCTCTAATACGCCAAACTACATGAATAAAAATTATCAATCATATGTGCTCCAGAATTTTGTGGTAACAAGGAATCCTCCCATTCTCAAAACTAATCTTTAATTGTAACTTGTCGGGACATAAATGAAGAGCAAACATTGCCGAGTGAACTTTTGGAAACGGATTTGTCGTAGCACCAATGTCGTCAACAGAAACGACATAAAGCAAAATGATAAGCGTTCCAAACAGTCCCGCTAACTTGGGTGGGAAGATAAGTCTACTGCAAATAGTCTTGGTTTACAGGTTCAATAATGCGAAAAATGGGAAACATACGGTATTGGTCCATGTGCTCATTTGCTGCACAACTTGTTAGTCCGACTCGTGTGGATGACCAAGCACTGAGGCTTAAACACCGTTGATATGATTCATATCTTATTCTATTGAGCTTCACCATCGATCGGCTGCTCTGTCGCTCGTGGTCGCTTTGTATTAAGAGTAGGACTCAGTACCGCACAGCTGCTGACTGCTAACGTGAATCGGCTGTCTACCAACGATGAATTACTACATACCCTCACAATAAAAGTTCAACATAAACGACGAGCTGTTTTATTGTACCAAACAACACGAGACTCTTGAGGCACGCACACAATTGATCAGCCTTACAAGTCGAGTTGGCAAAACGTGTACAACTCGTTCCTGTATTTATTTCCAGATCCCGCAGAAGCAACACTGAGTCTTCGACTTCCCGTGTATTTCGGCACCTTTCCGGCCCGGTGCCCGCGACAGTCATCATGCCCATCCCGTTGAGCCAATTGCTACGATTGACGGCATGATCAGTAGTCTCTCACGCGGACAGTCCTGCTGATTGCCTCGAAGCCCACTGCCTTTCATCCAAAAGTCCGCATGTCTTTTTTGTTAGTTGCTGGACTTTTCTGATATGTTCGTTATCTCTTTTTGTCTGTGGCTCTCACTCCGTTGGCTCGATTGGTTTATTACTCACCTTGTTCATGTGCCACAGCTTTTCCCTCCATTATGGAGGAATGGTAAAACGACTGAGATGCAACCGTTTGAGGGCAACATCACACAAAACAACTGGTTTCCTCTGGAGAGAAACGGCAAATCCTCAAGTATTTAAAAGACCGTAAAGAGTAAACATGAGCAAAATAAATGATTGCCTGCTTTTTCATGGTTTACGCTCAATGTTAGAGATAACAATCTAGCTATTTGTTTTTTATGGAAGTATGTGCATTGTTATGGTTAACAAGAGTGATATATTCAGACTTGCGACAGTTTGGACAAGTGATTGCTACATACCTTAGGATTGGTGGTTTCTTCGCGAGACTTGTGGGCACGTGCATTTTGCATGACTTAAGGCACTCATTTTAGACATCACTCAGGCAAGAACGCTAACTCACACTCCATCTTCCGTCTGCCGGCGATGACGGCTAACAACTGCTGTGTGAACTGTCTTGGTACAATTTTCGCTGAAGTATTGGTTGACATAGGAGATGAGATCCAATGACTACAGTCAACGCTCCATATTGGTAATCATTCATGAAATTTTTAAGCCTCAAAACCCGCCAGTCAAAGAGTGAGTGTTTTCTATTTCAAAACGCACGCAGCCTCTCTGTCCGAACTTCAAGGTGATAAATTCAACTTTCGAGTCTAAATCTGGAGTTTTAAATTCCATTAGGTTGGCGTTCGTAGTTGGATACGATTTCGCGGCAAAGCTCGTTTCTCAGGAGCTCATGCATACACGGTAATATGTCTTCCACAAGCTATAACTAGTTTCGTCGACCATTTCAACATTATATTCATTGCTTTCAGTAATTTTAGGACGAGGCTCACCTTCATGTGCAAATGTCCGTGACTGCAACTAGACGGAAGACAGTCACGTCACGAAACTCCCTTTTGACAAATTGGGAGCTGTCATCCATGACACCCTAGTAAACATGTCTCTGTCCAGTCCAGCCCTAATCCGCGGTCGTTTGTGAGCCAGGGATCCGGATTAGCTCCGATTTCATTATTCGTCGGGCTCTTTGAACTTCACCTGTTCAAGTTACCGCGGTGCCATCTGGCTCTGAGTGACCGGCATACCTTCTTCTGCCCACGTGGTCTTATTGGCACCGGCACCGCTAGACAGTAACCCGCTCATTGCCACTTTCCAGTAAATACAATGCAAATTAATTAAGTATAGCAATCTTCCGTCTTTATATGTGAATAGCGGAAACACCGGGAAGCGGTTGACAATCGAAACACAGCTTAGGAAAACCGTTCACTGTTGTTTTACTTCTTTATACTTGAGAAAATAGTTCCGTTTTTTGTTTCAATATGGCAAATAATGGTGAAAAACTTATTAGTGGTTTTTTACCCCTTTTCGCACGTCATCAATTTCGCTGTCCATTAGCGCACCTCGTCGAGAGTAAATGGACACTGATCTTTACACGTACGTAGCACCGTTTGCATATATCACGGACCGCTCAGAAATACTCTTCTATCCTGTTGTACTCTCGAGCTGATATAAGATCTACCGAAACTGATATAAGGATCTCATTGCGCTTGAAGCAAGAGAAAGACGTGCCAAGCAATAATGGTGCAATATCCATGGAAACTTGATGTGATATTTTTTAGGCTTTCAAGCTTTCTATTATTCTTCGTGACCATATGAGATGCCTTAAAAGAACAAATTATTTTGTTTTGATTTATGAAATGTAAAACTCGTCCGTTGGTTTGCTGGTCAGATCCTTTATTATGGTTAGTCTGCAAACTTCGTAAAGACTGATTTCAAAACACCAAACGGAACAGGGAAACATTTTCGCGTCCTCGCTATTTGGTATTGGCCTGTCACTGGGCTAGTCGGAAGGCGAACCAAATATTAGTTCTTTTCATGGCTACATAAATATTAAAGTATAATCATATCTGTATTTGTCCTGTTCCTACGATCCAGTGCATTGCTCCTTTTCATAGCGTGAAGTACTTAGTAATCTCGGAGAATGTTTGAAACAGTGACATGCAATAATACACTTTTTTAATAGCACTCAATGAAAACATTTAGAAACATATGTTTGGAACACCCAAACGTTCCGTTTTGTAATTTCCGAACCGAAAGAACCCACGCAATCTGAACTCATATGAATTCTAATCGCAAACTTATTTTTGTTCAAAATAAAAGAGAATTCAACGGTCAAAAAGTGCAGTCCACGAAACCCGATCTTACTCTTGCTCAGTTCATCTACTCAATTTAAAAGGTACGAGTCACTGACCAAGAAAAGTGCATATTGTACAAGGGACATTTACCCTCTTATTTCGTAAACCAACAAATGGAAGTTTCAAAGGGAGAAAAAGTTCCTTTTGAGTAGTATGATCGAAGCAATACGAAGTATGACTACTTCACAAGGAAGTAACGTGATGAGCTAGAGAAAGTCATATGAACCACATGGTGGTGCCTTCTGAATGAAAGGAAACCGGTTTATCGTCAATTGTTTCTCTTCCTTCGTAGATTTACAGCACCAACGTAGACGAATTGTCATAGTGTCATTGGGACACTTGATTAGAAATGTATTTCCCACTACACACAAATACGTTTCGCGGATTTGAGCATCAATCATGGAAATGGCAATAGCCGATTTGGCCGACCTTCTTGTGGACGTGTGACTTGTCGTAGAAAGGCAACGAGCAAATTTGTCTTGAGTTTTCCCGATGAAAATTTATCACAAGAGCACGCTTTTTGTGAAATAATTTTTAGACTCAGTTTATATCAGTGACCTTCAGAGACGAATTTAGGAACTTTGAAAAAATAGTTTCAGTTCATCAATCAAAAAATGTACCGAAATAACATGAAACCTCAGTTGGGAACTATTCATTCTTTAAATTCACAAAGACAGCAGATGTCATTTATTTTCTAAAATGAAACATCTCACTGATAGAAATTTCAGCCATGATCTATTACAGCGGCAGGGAAGACCGCAGTTTTTCATCCAAATTATGTTCCGGAAACTATCCTCCGATTTAGTTAGTGTTTTTCCTTATCTACAATATCTTTTGTCCGGCCTCACTCATTGAGACCAAACTTAGAGCAACTCCGTCTTTTGAAGTTGACATTGATAAATAAGTATGGACGAGCGCAACCGTTCAGGATGTTTGACAAACCGTGACAATTATACAAGATCGAAAGTTTAACTGAGTACTGCAGTATATTTAGAAACTTGGTATACCAAGTTGAAAATCACACACCGGATTCCTCCAAGTCGGAGATAACCTAATTTGCGTACAAATCTATCACTGCACAAGTGAGAAAATTGTAGATTCCGTCAGTACCCGACACATATCTGAGGTATTTTAAAACTTCGAATTTGATTTTCCCTAATTGATGCAATTTTGAAACTAGTCGTGTTGAAATTCATTTACCTTCATTTTTATGGATGGCAGTTCCCCACGAGCGACGATCGGAGGTGAGATATTAGCACGAAACAATCCATTTGCGAACGATGTGGAAACAACCGACTTGACAGCAGTGACCCATGTTCTCCGCAGTACCACGAACTCAAACTTGGTACAGGAAAGAGTCACAATTTTGGGTGTTCGTGTTTGGAAGCAGTAGGAATTCTTCGAACCATAGCAAACGTCATTTTTGACGAATCATTGACAGCTTAGTGATAGTGAAGCGGCATCTTTGGGAAGCACGTCGAGTCCAGCTGAGTTTTCAGATCCGTCGGATACAACAACTGTCCAACGCTTTTAACTGCCTGACTTATTCGACATATAGTGGCAACTTTTCAGCCGTTCGTGAATACTGGGCAGATAGCCGCCCGAAAGAAGCAAATCATGGTCAGGAATTTGGTGTTATTTTGTGCCTTCAGTACTTTGCAAAACCAAAGAAATCGCCTGTGGTAAAGTCCTGCGTAATTTACCTTCGTCTTTTGCGTGAACGTTTAACAAGTTATTGCACCCCAAATCCTTGAACACTAGGAAGCGCTCTATACGCTTGCCGTAGATGCATGTTGATTTTATGGGCTGTAGTCAAAGGTTTGAAATAACTTGGTCTTTGGCATATTGCTTTCTGGTTCCGTGAATTTTCCCATGGATTGTGCGCGATTCCGAACCGGGTAAGGTGCTCTGGTGCTAATGCCAATGCCGACGAAGTACACCGCAAACTCTAAATTGCCGAGAAAAGCATCATTACTCAGACGGATATCGAGGTAATCGGTGAGCACCTTCTCGCATTCGTGTTTGGAGCACAAGAGATCAAGAGACTGAAGGATGATAGTCAAGAAGCATAATTTTTTGAACTTTTAGGATTCTTGAATTTTAGAATACTTCAGTTGCTGTATACGTTGGAGTTGCAGGTGACGATCTTCGGGACTGTCTCGCTTATTTCCGGATACATTTTATTGCAAACGCTTTCACAATCACTACAAAGTAGTGAGTGTAAATGATTCTTTTATCCTTTGATAGCGCGCGGTTATCTCCACGCGATCTGTATTACCTATCACCATTCAAATTGGTGGAATTGGAAATGTTTCTTTCCGGAGTAGGTTGCCATAATTGGATCGTCATCATTTGAACGAAAAGCAACAATCCAGGAATTCTATCGGTGCAAACTATCCAGAGTTGTTTGTCGTCATCGGCTTTCTAGTCTGTCGTTTGGATATTCCTTGCTGTTTTCTAGGCGCATGTTTTCTTGTATTTGATGGTAAAAATAAAGCTCTCCTCATTGAACATTCATTGTCCTCGTTCAGAACAGTACTTGGTGTGCCGTACAAACTTACGCCTAAGCCGTATGCCATACACTATTCTTACGGCAGCACTAATCAGTTCAGATCCGATACCCTTACTTCGAAAATTCTTTCGTTTGACATGTTTTTCTTCTATTTATATATGTAAACTATGCCTCTGAGATATATAGCTGAGCGCCTATTCTCATTTGGCCAGTACTGTGTACGTAGATGCCTGAAGTGACACATTAAAACGAAATTTCTTCCATTTACAAGTTTTCTGTTATTTGTGGGACCATGCCAACTTATAATCGCCTATGTCAGTAATTTTTGGCAAAACGTTTTGACCCCCTTGCTAGCTTGTAATGTGTATTACATAAAAAGATTTTTTCAAGTGTATACGGTTGCACTCAATGTAAGAATGAACTGAGATCATTTCTTTTGTACAACGGAAACGTGATTGTAAGGTACTGTGGAGCAGAAAACTGTGAAACCCTTTTCTTTTCACAAATCTGTCACTATTTTGTTTGTGCTTGTGCGAACATGAGGGAGAACCCTAAACCATTAGTTCTAGTCATATTTTTGAGGCCATCTTCGTTACCAAGTATCGGACGCATAAAAAACAGTCTACCCCTGTTTTGCTTGATCGTGTGCATGAAGACGACAGAAACCCTAAGTGGATTTGAAGGTTCCGTACGACTTTCAATTAAGCGTCAAACTTACGGGTTTTCCCAATGCATGCTGACTGCCGGAAACGCTGATTACAAATGAGCCACTGGTTAGTAGGATCACTATCTCCGTGGGACGCAATGCAACTGAGATTTGGAGATAATGTTATTTTCGGACATCACTGATTCGTGTCGCTTGCCCTCGAGCAACTTCCTACAGACCTTCTCTGTTTGATAAAAATCCGAACACTTGAAAAGTTGTTCCTTGTTTATGTCATACGTGGAGAAGTGGGTTCGAGACAAATTACGAACTAGTCGTTATAAATGATAGTTAGTTGAACCCTTCATATGACCTGTGGGTTACTAGACCCCTGAAGCTTCTTGCATAAAATAATACGGTGACTAATCGTTAGCTGAATTGAATTTCTAGTTTAGTGAATTTGATGTCAGTGAATTATTTAGTGGGAACATTTTTTGTATCTGTCCATGACCGCCACACAATGTTCGATTCCCAGAGCGATCAAAAATATTTGACATAAGTATTGCTCAAAGTGATCAGGAGAATAATGAAACGATGTATTGCGAGCAGTATAATATTGTATCTGGATGACAGTACTTGAGTTCTTCGGAAGCACGCGACAGCTCTGGCTGTAGTTGCAGCTAGACAGATACTCTTCTGCCTAATTTTGACTATACTTGAGAACTAGACGGTAGGTGATGGCTGTAATCTCACTTGAACCTCGAGCATGGTCCTTGGACGATGAACTAACTAGCAGAACCAGAAGGTGATTATTCCAAAGTCCTTCCTTCAGTTAACAGAGCTGATTAACACACGGTTTCCGTTTTAGCTTTTCACTAATAGTAGTACTAATTTGGATATGGATGGTAGGAAAAAATTTCCTCTTTCATCATTGCATTTCTCTTGTACCACGCCCCAAAAGACTAGGTATGAGGATTATTCACTCGAAATGAACTGAAATATTCGTCTGCTGGGTCTATCGTCAGAGATCTTTCGGTTAGACCAAGAGGTGAGAATGCGCTCACCGATTACGTGATCAGAATCTGTCCACTGGAGATGAAACCAGCTGCTGTCCATTGTGCTCTGGCAACTTAAAATGAGCTTACTCACTTTTTAACCCATTTTGAACTTTGAAGTTTCAGGCTAGTATATTATCGCAACCTGAGAAATGCAATAACAAACTCTGTCCAGTAACTCTCAAAATATCACTACCATGGTTGAGTGGTATGTAAATTAATATGTCTAAAGGTATTTTTGAAATAATCCGAGCAACTATTGAAAAACCCATCATGTTTAATATAAATCAACCACTGGCAATAACTGTAGTCATCCGTTATCAGAACTACACCGAATAACATTGGGCAGTGTTTTTCGTTATGTAAACGTCCGTATACTACGGAGAATGTTGCAGTATTTGTGCAAGTTTCTACCAGGAATATGCAGCAACTCCTGTTTTATAAACGTGTCAGTTGGCAAACACCTGACGTCTGCAGCCTTCACCTATGGGCGTCAGAATTACCGGTACATCAAATGGAATTAAATAGTACGATCAAAAATATGTATTCCACATTTACACTTCGCTTCTCTGGTCACTGGCTTGCTTATGCATCGCTTTCACCTCACTTTCGAACTTTGGGTGTACTTCCTAATCTGCGGGTATCAAGATAATTCAACTTATTTCATGCAGAAGTCAGAAATAAAAGAACTGACAAGAAACCTGTATGAGTATCACCCTAAATTAATTTGCCCATTTTTGTACTTAGAAAACTGAGGGTTTCATCTTTTGCCAATTAGTTTCCGGCAAAACACTTTGACGCGTTCGGTCACCACCTGCCCAGAATTCATCAATTATGAACATTTTATTCGCGTTCCGAATGAATTAGCTCTACTGGATAATACTCTCATAAAGAGTGAACCGAAGGTCCGTTATCAACCAACGAAAGTGAACGGCTTCTTTTGACAGAATTCAGTCTACGACATTGCCACTTCTCCGAGAGGAAATGCTGCAATCATTCTATTTTGAACTATCTGAATGTAGGCGCAATAAGTTTATCAAAGTTAACATGTTTGCAGATTGCTTTTTCTCACAGTTCAGAAAACAAACAAATCCACTTAAGCGGTCATCTTCAATACCTATGGAAAACATTTTCGATAGTAAAGTCATAACATATCGATTCAATAAACAACAAACTCTGCGAAAGTTAACAGTATTTAAGCCGAAACTAGTAGTCCGATACTATTACACAAATTCAGACACACCAACCTGTGGTTAGAAAAAGTATTAGGTTTGGTGCGTTCGTCATTCAGATGGCCGTGACTAAGCGAATGCGAATGAAATCGTTTACGGAATTGTCCAAATTAGACAGATCACAGCCTAACACCGACCATTTGGATCGGGAAAGGCTTTGTGGAGAAAGTAAATTTCCCGGTGTTACGGTAAGTCCAGCTGAATAAGCACAGATGGTATGATAGTCTGAGCTTTTTCGTTCGGGATAAAAATTCTCACGAGTCAGTGCACATATTTCCTTGACCAAGCGAGAAACAGTATGCGAGCACACAGTGGATCACGCAGACACAAATAAACAAGCCAATACGTAACCGAAAAAGGGAGGATCCATTTGCGAATCTTAAACAGACCGTCCGCTTTTGTCATGGATGTAAATGTGTGCATTGTAAAAAAGAAATACCCAAGCCTCCGTACTCTGCGGTGATTCCAGTTGACAAAGATAAATATGGTCTACGTCTCCGTGTGTGTGTGGATATGCATATGGAATTCTTTTCTGGTTACTTTGAAAATCAGGTAGTCCTTTGATCGTATTTTCCACAGATTGGTATCATGTACAAGCTTCAGATGCATAACTCAAGTTAATGACGGTTATGCAAGCCCTTTTTTGCTTCGCATTCATGTAGTAGGGAAAAGTGGGACTTTTGAAAAATAAGAGCGTTTTCCAGGTTCGTTTCATTCTGTTCTTCGCAAGAAATGATAAGACTCACAGCGTTGTTTTAAACGGACGAACCCTGTGTTGAAGACTGATTCAGTAACGAATGTATAACATTATAACACGAATATCGGGTTAGACAATTTTAGTTCTTCTCGAGCTATATATTCAATGTGATGATAAAATAGAGGAGATTGGTCGATAAGGCTAACCTCAGTGTACTGGTTAGTTGGTTTTCTTGTATCTTCCAGTTCGTGATATTGCAACAAGGACGCCAACACGGGGTAGGATGGTAGTATTCCAACGGCCAAGCCAGTCAAGTCATGAAACACATACAGCCGTTTATATGAGCCCTTTTCCAGACTGCGCTGCACCAACAATACTACTGTCGCTGCTTGAGCGCTTCGGCTGCTTTCTGGCCGGTTGCCCGTGTCCGATAGCTTGCTTCCCCTGGGCGTCATTTCTATTCGGTTGATTCGATTGTATCAGTTGACGGAGTGATCGGCAGCCCTTCACCTGGGCTGTCATGCTGATTGCCGGAGATCCCGCTGCTTCCCCTCTGGTAGTCCGTATGTCTCCTTTTGTCTGCTTCGGGAAGCCCCCGACATATTCGCCGTCTATTCTTTTGTCTGTGGCCCTCAAACGCTTTGTCCGTTTGCCTTGGTATTCACGTCGTTCCTTTGCCTCAGTATTCCCCGTTACAATATGACCGTAACTACGGATGATATGCCACACGTAGAAAGTAAGTGAAGAATCACCCAGTTGACTTGGTCAGTCAGAGTTTAATTTCATTTGCCGTTGTTTCCTTTCTGTGAAGCATTTATTTCGTAACTAGAAAAGTGAGTTTCAAATTCCTGGAACATTCATTTACTCCGAATCAGCAACAGTGTTGATTTGGTTTGGTTCGAAAGCCAACGTTACCAAAATAGCTAACCTTACCTTTGGAAGTTATATTTTCCAAAACACTGGACCAAAGGAAATTCGACAAGTTGTGTGAATAAGAAAGTACGAATAAATGAAGGATGAGTGACTTTACATCCTCCAACGAAAGCAGTTGCTTTCGTGAACGCGTATTTGCGATTTCATCATTCTCGACCAGAGAGGCAGTGTATTTGCCGGCACAAAGGCAGGATTCATTCGACTCTGAGTACTTCCCGGTTCCGTTCAGTTTTAACAAATAATGTCTTCTAACCGATGGGACTCTTCAAACCTTTCTGTGGTTCGATATTGTCTCGATGATTTCCAGTGAAAGGAAAACTAATGAGGGTTCTCTTTTTTTGAGGACAAGGAAAGTCAAAGTGCTTTTCTTCGCGGAAGATCCTACTAAAGGTTGTGCACAAATCGTTTCATTGGACTGCAGTTTGATAATATTGATCTTTTGGCTCTATAATGAACTAGCTTTTATTTATGTTTTATATTCTGATTGTTTATACTTACAGATAAGTACCAGTAAAAAAGAAGCACCGTTACTGATCGTTTTATTTATGGAAGCCGATTGGGGGAGGTTTTACTGTCTATATGCTGTTATCGAAATGGGCATTCGTATTACATCATGTTGATGTAAACGGGAGATCAACAATAAAACCTTTCAATAGCGAAATAATAAAGCTCGCTATGATTCCTTAGGGATAAATGAAAAAAATTGTTTGATTAGAAAAATATACTATTTCTTCAAAACGGAGGTGCTTTGTTTAACTGATCTGAACATAACATCACCTAAACACTACCATGCATGTGGATCAATACCTACGGTGAATAATGTATTGCCTATTCTTTGCGATCAGTAAAAAATTGTTTTATTTATTGTTTACTTTTTCATGCTACCTGACCAACTTTGGACTTCTAGTAAATTACCTGTTTCCATCTTAAAACATACTGATGCTGAGAGAGAGCCCCAGCTAAATTGACTTCCTGAATTCCAGAAACACAAAGATAACCAAACTATCCTGATTCGTGTCTGTACCTGGTTTCGTTTGTGTAACTATATGGTCGTTCACCGATGTTAAAAGATCGGCACTTCAAATCACTTAAGATGTGGGGAAGTGTACAATGAAACAAATCGCTTTTTCTCCATGGTCCATCGATTGTGGTGAAACAGTGAACGGTTTAAATTCATGGCCCAAAATTTGGATACCACAACTGGAAAAGACCAGTTCGCATATCCTGTTGGCGACGTACTTGCATCAAATGTTTACTGCAACTAGCCGCATAAATCAAATGATTTAGTGGTTATCTAAATAAGGATTCCATGATTTATTCCCCCGCGACTGTATGCAATATGAGATATGCAAGACCTTTTCCGGTAAGGTCGGAAAAATGCTTATTGTTTCATTCCGTCCCATTGCCTAGAGTGAGAACTCAGTTCTTCTAGTGAACTATCGCTTTATTATTGAGAAACAGCGCATATGTGCTATTGGTCCATGTGCCACGAGTTGCACACTACTCATTGCTCCGACTAAGGTCGGCGACCACAACTAGAGGCTCAAACAACGATGACACCATTCGTCTTTCACCTATCGACCCTCTCCAAAGATCGGCTGTCTTGTCATCCAAGATTGCGTTGTCTCAAACCCTCAGCTTTGTACCGCATCAGTGCTGACTGCCAACTTGACTTGGTTCTCAGCCGACACAGGGTTAGCACGTGCCCTCACAGCTGCTCACCTGCTTCGTTTGCCGAAGAGCGGTTTTATATCAGACATGAAATAACAACTCACACAGAGAACAGCGCAGCGAAAGAAAATTTATTTGGTTCAACACCTAATTTATCCTTTATCTGGTGATAAGATATTTTCGAGAAAATTTGTTCGTCGGCTGACAGGTCATATCGCTTCCCTGTCAATGAAATGTTTCCCTAACCCCCTCTTCACTTGACCCCATTGGATTTGGATCTGTCTCTTTCACCTGCTTCAACTCAAGTCGCATCTGTGTGGTTAAATGTATGGCTCTGAATATCCTCGATTCAGTTACTGTGCCAATTAATAAAATCAGAACACCTGCGGGATGTTCAAATTTTCACACAAGAATATCATTGCAAAACGGATCCTAATCTCACAGCAACCTGATAACTATCTGGTGAAAAATCACTCACTGTTTTAATATTAGTTCGGACTGAAAAATTATCGCTTCCCGCACATTTCCACTTAAAAGCTTGAGCTAGCTGTTCTAAGTATGACAAAGTACACGGTGCAAAGAACGCGTACATTCCAGTTGACGTATATGATTTTAAAATGTAAACCTACTACATTCCCTCTGGTTCGAAAAACACATCACAAACTTGCCTTTGGTCTTTTGTTTGGTCTTGTGTTTTTCGTTTATTGTATACCAATAAGAAGTGTAACCAAAAAAAAATAAAAGAGAACTTTTTCCAGGTATACTCCCTCGTGATGAGTGAAAATCTTTCGAGATTGACATAGAGCAAGATATATAATAGACGGCAGTTGGCGAAATCAACAAATGTCAGCCCCCGTAAACATGGTGTATTCTGCTGTTTGGTGGAAAATTGGAAAAAATGAATTAAGTTATTTAGGAGTAAAGACCCTAACGTTTGTTTTTCCCAAAAGTTGAGAAGTTAACATACCCGTGTGAATGGGTCCTAAAATGAGAATTGTTCACAATCTACATTGGTTCAAGTGGGGTCAAAAACGATGCTCCACTAGCGATGAGAGACGAATCGTGTCATCGTTGGTCGAGCCTCAAGTCGTGGGAGCCGACCTAAGTCGGAGCAATGAATTGTGTGCAACTCGTGGCACATGGCAAAACTTGGAAATGATCAACTTGAACCCAAAATTCGCGATTTTACCTTGTACAAGCGATACGTAGACGACATCATGTGGGCTAGACACCAATCTGGACACAAACCTGCATCTTAACACTTTTAAAGCTCCCCTTCCAAATGTTCAATTTACTTTGGAAGAAGAAAAGAACAATGCTCTATCATATTTAGACGTATGCATAAGCCGTCGGAGTGATTTCTCCGTCCAGTGCTCAGTGCACAGAAGAGCTACACGGAACGGACAATACATCCATTTTCACGGCTTTGTGCCCCTCAAAATGAGGAGGTATCTTATACATTCCTTAGTGACCAGAGCAAGAAAACTTTGCTCCGAAGACACTATATGAAATAAACTCGTTTTTCTGCGGAGTGTTTTCTTAAATAACGGATATCCCGAACAGTTTATCGACAGGACGATGCAAGAAACTGAAAGGAAATCAAAGGAGATAGGAGCCGTTAAGACGGCACTATATGTGCGTTTGCCGTTCAAAGGCTACACGGAAGCCGAAATTATTCAACGAAGATTATCGGGAGTAATCAACAGAACATTCTACGCTGCACAGTTACAAATCCTGTTCGTTTCCAAACCAATAGTGTGTTTTTCATTGAAGGACATAGTGCCGAATTCTGCAACCTCGTTTTGTGTGTATTCTTTCACCTGTTCCTGTGTAACTAGGTACGTTGGTCGCACTACTCAGAGCTTATCCGAACGTGTTTGTAAACGCCACCCGGCCTGGCTGAACACGGGAGCAATTAAGACAATTACGAGTGCGGTGTGCTCGCACCTTGTTGAGTCAAACCACTCAGTGGAGGTGATAAACGCTTTTCGCACCGAGGAAAACAATCAAGACTTGTCAAGTGTCGCATCTTAGCCAAAGCCAAAGCCGTGAGTATTCGTCTCTACAATCCTCCCCTGTGTGCTCAGAAACAATTTGTGCAAACATTTAAGCTTCCGTGGCCCACTTTATGGTCCTGAACACAGGTGCAACCACTTGAACATTCCACCCTGTGATCAGTTTCACATGCGTACACGCAAGCGCAGAGACTGATTTGAAATTATCATTCTTCTTTCTTATTTTGTGAGTCATATGTATTTTAATGTATTGGTATGAGTACAAATAACTGAAAACGAACATTTTCGCCACGTTGTTTATTCTCAATGTGTTCTGTGGGATTTTTCAGACAATTCAGGAACAGCCGCGGATCGGATCACGGCCCTGGGATCTGCGACAAACTAAGAAGTATTGACAACGAGTGATGATGTAATTTATGGAATAATTTTGGTGTCGAACGATTCAGGAAACAGGCTTCAATGTCCAGTTTGCTAACTGCTCCTATTTGGGATACATCGCTCAGTTTAAACTATCTCGTTGAGGCCGACTGTAGTCTCGAAGAATTTTCGACATCAATAGAAGACAAGTATGCCTGACGACCATGCTAGGATTCGTTTTTTCAAATTAATATTTATTCTATTTAATTTTATATATTTATTATACCAGTCTTTTAAAAACCTGGCGATTATGTGGGAAAATATTGTTTTGGTACGGTGGAAAAATTATTTTTCCAGCTGCCTTTTACGGATTTCATTTGAATACAGGAATGCGATGTGAATATATGTGGTATGGGTGCTATTTCAGAAAAGGATAGTCAGAACAACCGTATGGTGTATTCCCCTCCATTGCTTATAGACTTTATATCAATTGAAATTTTAGGATGAGGCGGATTCAATAGTTGACAGTAGTTGATGCCTATCAAGGACTCCCATGGGATCACTCCTTGCCGGAGGTTCACTTGTTGCTTATGCTTCGGTTTCAATTTATTCACTTGTATGCATAAGGAAATCGGACATCTGTCACTCAAAAGTGTGTTTGTTTGTGTAACTACGCGAATGATAGGTAGACAACCTAAAGGGATGGCTGAACGTATTTTGTTGCAATAAAAGGAAATGTGATAATCCACTGGGGATAAGTCACTTGTCAAAGCTGGAGACTTCCCAAGGGAAGGATGCTGCCCGTCTAGTGTTATCCTGGACACTGCAGGGGTGGACGAAACCAAATGTGTGGAGTAACTGTCGTGTGAATTGGGATGCAACTCAAGGTCAAGTCTGAATAAATAATTTCTCAAACACTCGTGTATGATAGAATCCCTGTTCAATGTATGCACTTAGGACTCTGAGTAAATTGTTAGCGAAAGATATATTCCTAATGTATTGCGTGAATTGATTTTAGAGCTGGTTGCAGGCTAATCCCGAAAACAAGTATGGTCACGAATGAGTATGGTGAGTTGAATACTAATAGGCGGTCTAAAGTGGCAATTTCAAATAGATGGTTTTTGCGAGCATCTTGCCACTGAGTGAAACCTCAATGTGCTCGCAAGGGAATGTTTTTCGAGTTGAGTTACTGCGGAACTCGTGCACAGTGGACATCAAAAGTTGAGGCGGTTAGCCATTCTGCTATACGAAGTAAAAGTCGAAGTGAAAAATGGCATGTAAGAAACCATCCAAAGTAGCAGCCTACAAAACTAGCTAGCGTATTCGATCCACCTTTCGGGACAGAGAAATTCAGTTATCCACCCCGTTATATTTATTCCTTTTTTAATGTGGTGCTGAAGCTCACGCCAAAAAAACGTACATACGCAAATACATAATTGCACATGCTTTGCAATACACCACTAATTATATGCTATCAATAGGCCCAGATTAAGAACAAGCAGTGGTATTGCACACACAAATCACGTAAGTTTTTTGAGAAATTATCTGTCAAACAAATTTTCAAAGGCAAAAGCTGTCTGAAGAACCAAAAGCATTCACCTTTTTTCACTCGGCTGTGTGGAAATCGTTAGACACCAGGTGGGGTTCAATCAAAACAACAAAAGCAATGGATGGAAGCAGTAATTATATGAAACTGCTTCACTTGTTTATTGACAGGGTTTAAACTTCCTTTTTAGCGAACAATTACTGAGTGACTGGTTCGAAGTGACTGATTTCCAGAGTGAGACTACAATGGTAGTTCATTTGTGGGATGATAATCACATCAGTAGAATGTAATATTAGGTCACTGAACTTAAATTAGAAGCCCCAGTGAAAAAAATGGCTTCAAAGATAAGTGAAATTTCTCGTTCGTGATACTGACGAGTAGTTCGACAGCCGGTAACTTTTGACAAATTTTCGCAAAAAAGTCTCAGTTTATTTGGACATATAAAAATAAGAATTGTCACTGATATGTACATTTACTAATGGAATAGTTTTTTTCAGGTAGTTTCCGTTACATTATTCGATCGCTGTGCGGGAAGCGGTTTGTTACCTTTCAAAGCCAGTGATGGAAGGGTTCTTTATCATGTAGTAAAGATATTTAACAAACCTTTGAGAGCCAGCCCGGATAGCCTTGAGGTTAAGGTGTTCGATTCACAATCGTTCAACCCGGGTTCGAGTCCTCTTGGGGGCTCGGTGGATGTGCAATGCTGATGAATGAAATCCGCAGGTTGTGATGGAGCTATAGATTACAAGGAAACTTCCAAAGTCTTAGCAACTTGACTGGTTCCATCTACAACACAGCTTTCTTTCTCTTATTCTGGTTTCGAAGTCCTAGGTTTGGCTTGGTCGAAAGAATTCCTAATTAAACCTGGATAAAGGGGATCTCAAGAGTCTTTCACGTAATTCGCAGATGGAGCAGACGAGATATTTTCCCGGAAATATATGTATCTTTTTTTAGAGTTGGGATTAGTCACGTGTTACCAAGCTGTTCACAGCTTATGTAATTCGAAGGAAAGTAAACGATCCGGAAATTGTCACGTTCAAACGCCTTGAAATTTTCTGCAGCGGTATTCATCAACAGTACAAAGCCGTGTCCTGTTCTTTTGCTCACTCCTAGAAAAAACGCTTCAATGAATCACTTCCATCAAGCTTTTAAGTCCATCCAAGCTCTCGCTCGACTAAACTAAAGGAACAGGCCAATTGCGATCCCCAATGTAAGCTGGTTCTTTCGGTTTTTCGATCAAAAGCAGAAAATGTGTGAGTAGCAGTAGCTTTGGAGCAAACCCTCAGATAAATCCTAACCTTCGCTTTCATTTTCCCTCTGGCTTTTGAGGTATCCTGGCATAAGGAAACTATCTCTCGAAGCACTCGGAAAGATATGTCAGTATCACCCACTCTATAGGCATTTTCAGGGTCTTATTCGGCGATAATCGTGTGACGATTGTTTAAATAAGCTGGCAGTTTCGGATCATCAAGCAACAATAATGCTAAGCTGAAAACTCAGCAGAAGTTTACAGTTGCTGATCAAATTAGGGGATCGAACTCATTAACCCTATAACTTTGTTTATGTTTCCTTTCATTAGACTGGTGCATAGCATATGTTGCTCTGTGGAATAGTCATAAAATGTCAATTTCAGTAAGAAATTTACCCAAAATGTAGGCAACCGAAAAACAAGATATCACATCAACCAGTGTCGTTGACTTAGATCGGAAAAAATGCTGATTAGGTTGTCAGGGGTTCTAAGTAAAGGCACTAAACTTGACGGGGAAGGTCCCCATTGATACGAATGACGATGTCCCTGAATTCAACCAAACGATATCCTATGGGTAAATTACGTTCATTCAAGATGATTCTCCGTTGAGTTTTACAGGAAGCGAATAAATATAGTCAGGGAAAATGAGTTTGCTGTTCACTATTCCCGTCTGAACTTCAAAAATTACCTACTCAAATGTTCAGTTTATGCAACAATACTGTCGTAAACGTTGGTTCTGTTCTGGGAACAGAAGCCATTCGGCCTCTTTTCGCAAAGGTCTTCGGAGTCAGAAGCACCTACATAAAGGCCAACAGAGTATTTACAGTGTGAAGAAACTGTCATGAAACACGTACCAGTGACCAGAAATAGATGGTGGTATACGATAGGTAGCGTCATAATGCACCAGTTGTGTGAATAAAATAAGTCATCAGTCGACTGTTTAGAGGTCCTGGTCGCAGAGTTATTCGCAGAGTGTACGTATTGATTTTTATGATCCTATTTGTGGAGAAAAAATTAATCTCACATACGAAAACATTCATATTTTCGATGACTGGAGATTTCATTACAGAAAGGGGAACCCCTGATATCGTGAAACAATTGTTGAGAGATTATTTCAGTCTAGTAAAAGTAGCTACACTGAGCGTGACTGACAAAGATCCTCCAATTTAAGAGAAGGAACTCAAAAATTAGCTACATGGAGTTGAATGCAATCACATAAGTGCATCTGAGTGACACCCATGTTCAAACCAGTCGGCATAAATTTTCATCCAAACATTGAAAACTCCGGTGAAACCTAGGGAAGCAACATCGTTCTATGATGCCGATATATCCATTACGAATTTATATTTCCAGTATCTAAATGCAGTGCAAGCCAAAAGTCAACCAATTATATTCAGACAACAAAATCAAAGATATTCATTGCTATATTTTGATTCCGCAGATTCATGCTACTTTTCAGGTAATGACTTATTCGGCAACTCGTATTGGCCACAGGGCCTGTGAAACGTCAATATCAAACTCTACTTAAGGTTCCTGAAGTGACATGTGAACAGAATGCTGAGAAAGAACAGAAGAATGGGAAAATTAAACACAGGAACTATGTACGGTTCTGTCCAAAAAAAAGGAAGCGGAATTATCTGTAATACATCAGTTCCATGGTGGCGGTGGAGACATGTTCCACTCAAATCCAACCAAGTTGCACTCCATCGATCGAATAACAAAAACTGATAGATTTTTGTTTTTTATGCTTTCTATTAGCTTTTTTTTGCACCTTTCTTAGTACGCACCCGAAGTGATCCCTCCATCTTAGACTAGCACATTCATCCCGGAGCAGTTTACAATTGCAAAATCTCACTGTTTGTCGAAATGTGGTAACGTGATATTGCCACCCACAGGATGACAAATCAAAACACGCATCGCAAATATGGTCGAGTGCTCCTGGTCTCATCAAACCACCTCGTGTATTAGACCTTTACACTTTGTGTATATAGAATATCCAGAACCTAAAGTGGATTACCAGATATGATTGGTTCTAATGCCCGAGGGGATGGTATCAAGATCCGGGAAGAGTGTTTTGTGGTCCGAGTCAGGAGAATTCCGATAAGGAATAGGTTTGAAAACCAAGCTGATCCCTAGTTATTTGCTCATTTACTTCGTCCTCAATGAGCATTTATCTTGCCGTTTGACCTGATTGTCCGTTTGGTACTTCCGGTCAAGATGAAGTAAATCTGAGTTGGATGTTTTGAAGTAGTAGTTAAGTGAGGCCAGAATGTCACGAATGCAGTACCTTTTTGCGGATATGTGGTAACTAATTTTTAATTTTTTAGTGAAGTCACATTTGAAACTTTTGCTTCGTGCGTGTCAATACGTTGAAACATGCATAGTTTAACGCACACAATATCAAACACAGGATTTTTTGCATGCGTAAGTGTGAATCCTGAACTGTGTCAACTGGCGAGGATGCTGCTGATGGTGCTCATTGGTTGTTTCGAATTCTTTCAAGTGGATCAGCATCATCATTTATAAAAAGGTCTAGCAGTGGCTTTTTTATAGTGTCTCACACCCAGTCTTAGATTGATTCCTCACACGTACACAGTCTGTGCAGTGCTCAGTTTCAAAACCCAGTGAGAACTGGTCAGAAGCACCCAAGTTTGTAAAGCACTAATTTCTTGCTGTATTGAGTAACTTGCTAACACATTCAAGAAACGGTTGAAACTAAAATCCGTTCTATATCCCCAAACTAACAGAAAAAGATTTGGATATAAATCAAATTCGGTTCACTAATATGAGTTACTGATGACTTTCGTAGCCTTGTTAATCAGGTCGAAATAAATAAACTTTAAGTAAATCGGTGAGAACCGAAAATTCTAGGGGGATGTTCATCCGAACGTAAATCTGTTAATAAATGCCATCTTTGGAAAAAAGCACCGCTCGGTCGAAATGTGAGATAATAACCTTTAAATTTGGAATTCTTCAAAAGCAACAAAATTATGAATTTCTTGTTCTTTGATGTAGTGTAAAGTCCCTAATTTTGAACTTTGAATAATTAGTCCAGGTTTCAAATTAGGAATAAGTAAAATACATGGCTAATAAATTTACTGGAAAACAACTTGTGTTACTGTTTAGAAACATTGACTGGCAATGAATAAAATCAGAAATGAATTGGCCTACCTTGAAATTCATTTTTTTACACTAATAATCAAGAGGTAAATCCACTGAGTAACAAAACAAATTATCAAATCACTCACAAAATAAGACTCTACGAGGTCCCTAGACACTGAGAACCTCAAAGAGTAGATCAGGCGCCGCATTTTTACACTTTTGCACGGTTGAAATACATTCTCTTTTCTAAAATTTGATTGAGTAAAACCGTATTTATGTGCGTGTTTCCGGGTCAAAAAATGTTTGGTGTGGTGCAAGGCAGAGTAGGAGCACCATGTTGGAGACACGATATAGCACACCAATAAAAACGAATCATTTTTCCCCCTGGCTGGCGAATCATGGGCCTGACTCAGTTTCCTTTTAAGGATACACGGATCACTGAACTATTGTAGCTATTTCTCAGATGTGATGAATGCCAACAAATGAAGGATCTCTGTACAAAGATAGCTTGCCTGAGGCAGACTAAATGCGACATGCTGTCTTTACTTTAGAGCGTGGGATGTGGTACATGGCTCGCACTTTCTCAAAGCGCTGATAGATCATGTCAGCCTCACTTTCAGACACATCTTTGTTCCTCTCTAGCCTTGTGTAAACGTTTTTGTATTTATCGTATGAAATCACTGGGCTCACCTTACTAAGACCCAACTCATCATTGAAAGCCATGGAAGCACTGAACAGCTGCTTCATCATTGTTAGAAATCATCAGCAAAGCACATCTAGAAAGCCCCAACTCGGACTTGAAACCGAGATGAACAGCGGTAAGTCAATCGTCATAACCATCAGACTATCCGGGCTGGATCTCAAGGGTACATTGTACTTTTACACTACCTTATACAATTCTATTCCAAAAATAGCCTAACACGTTAGGAGGGCTTTTACAACACTGCGGGCGACATCTATGCTCTGCTGTTGGGGTCTAAGTACGATGAAGAAATTCAGTTAACCAGTCTACAAAGCTTGATTGCTTTACAGGCGTAAGTGGCATAAGATTCAAGTTTTGCACAATATAAACTATCATGCTCTGTGAAAGTCTGAACCCCTGAAAACCACAAACTTCCTGTTTAGCTGAATAATTCATTTTAGGACTCATCAGTTGTGCACTCCTACCGTGCTCGAACCTCCCAAAATAGAAAAAGACAGTGATGCCTCTCGAACCAACGGTCTGAAGCAATAAATTCTCAGCGAAAATAGATCCTATCTGCACGGTGGTTCTGCATTTTTATGCAATTAATTTTTGACCTGAATGAAGCAAAAAGGCGACGATCATGAACTTGAAAGCGAATCAACTCCGGCCCGTTTTTCGCACACACTAGCATGCGCCATTAATCATGTCATTTCTCATCTGCATCCGTATGTAAACCGGAAGTTATTCATAACCCCCAATGAAAAATAGTAAATTATGGTTGAATTTCTGTTTTGAAAATTGACTTAACGTTTTAAATATACAGTGATTTGCTATTAGCGATTGCTAGGTGCTCGTACCACTTTCATTCCATAAGAAAATTGCACACGATACATTTATCATAGCAATCGAACAAAATTACACGTCATTTGATACGTGATTGTCTCAGAGAAGCAAACTTCTTCTCATAGTAATACGAAAAAATTGATGGACATTATATTAGCGGGCTCGTTGCTACGTGTCATCAGTCCGGAATGAGGAACGTGCGGACTAGCTCAGCTGGTCAGCGAAAGAGCATTGTTTGTCACAACTCTATGAGTATAAAAGAACTGAACACTTTTGCAAAATTTTGGTGAGTTGAAATATAACAAAAGGCCAAAATCAACGAAACGCGTCGTTTATCCTGCTTTCTTCCTTTATTTATTCATCTGAAGATAAATCTCATTCCTCAAGCCGTAGAGTGTGACTAAAGAAGCACGTTGGTGCAACCGAGGTTGCCAGTCTGCAACATACAGAAGGCGTGAAAACTAATTAGTACCTATTCTATCACTGCCTTACATGATGCTGCTATAATAAATCGGATTTCTTGAAAGATCGAGACAAACAGGTCTGTGAATGTTTTGTGGTGAGTTTGGACTTTATGTCACTTCCACCAAAAGATGTGACCGGAGACTGTCTTCATAACCAACTTCATTAGTGCCACACAATTAAGTACTATATCATGACATTCTAATTGCTATTAACATTAAGGCATCATCGTGAACCCATGGAGATCAGACAAAACGAAAAAAAGTTGTCTATTTCTATTTATGACCTATTTTATTGAAAGATAGCAGTGTGGAAAGAAATGCGGTCATTATCTCGGTATGTATGGTATGCACTTGAAGACAGAAACAAAACAGGTAAATCTATGACATATTGCATCCTAATTCAGAACAAACTTTAGAAAAACAATCATTTCCGCGATTTGTTTTCAAACGGTGCATTTGATGTGACCACCATAGTCATAAAAACTTCACAGACCAAATTAAAAAGGTAGAACATTTATAGCTTACGAACATTTTGTCGATCAAGGCCTATTGCGTTAGTCATCACGAAAGTTTTGATTCAAAATTGAGGATGATAAGCGCAACTGTTACATCATCCAAATGCACGCACAACATTGAGAACTCCTAAGCAAAGAAGCACGTTTTGCTTAACTCGATGAACTACGATGGGTGTCTCCTAGACTTTTATGCGAATACAACAATCAATTGTATAGTGCTTTGGAAATTACCTTCTTTTCGACAGATAAAGCGTCCTAATCACAGGGCTATCCTCGAATATTTCAGCAACTGAGATTTCCCTAGGTACAAATAAAACAATATTTCATGGATACTTCTATGTAATTGGTATTTATCAGTTTCTCAGTTATAATTTTGTCTTTGATAGACATCCTAACTTTCGTCAGCGCTACTGGTTAATCTAAGAGTCGTCTTCACAATTGGGAATAATACCCAACGTCTCATATAGTCCATAAATACTTAGCTTATTGTAAGTCGCAAATTTTCTTTTGTAAAGTACTCATTATTGTATTTCGGAGAAAATAGTGGAATTCAGTTCGCAGATATCAGGCTTTATCCTCAGTTTCGACTGCTGTAATTAAACGAACTGGGAATGCTAATTGGAACGAATTGGGTACAACTCAAGTTCGGAAAAGTAGGTCACCTGAGCACTGATTAATCAGATATCTCTTTTACTTCAAAACAGAAAACACTTAAACAGTGGTGGGGTAATCAGCGCTTGCTTATAATACATTTAGGGTATTTGCTCCCTAGAACTTTTAATCGGTCGTCATGAACGATTCACACGACCAAAATGGTGACTCTATAATGCAAAGGAAATCGGTAGCCAGAGCTTCGTGAAGAAAAACATGCATATATATGGTTACCACAAAGACATGAAATGTTCCCAATAAAAGAAATCAATCTCTTTTTTAAAAGACATTTTTTATTGTGTGGTGATTCCTACTTCTCCCGATAGTTGCCTTCATAAACTTGGTTGATAAAATTGATAGCATATCCGCCCAGGTAAAGAAACCTCAGTCGTTCAATGTTTAATTTTCTTGGAGTTCCCATTCACATGCAATTTAACAATAAAACGAACTGTATTCGAGCTGGCGATCTTCATCTAACCATGCTCATCAGTCTGGTACCTGCTGTATTGCGGTATAGCCAGTTGGGAGCGAATCATCCAGTGCTTCCCACACGAATGCCCATATAGCGACAGCACAGCGGACAGGGAAACTGACCTTTGACGGAAGACCACCGGTTGCACATCGGAGAGCTGAGTGGATTTTTAATCACAAAGCGTGATTGGGTTTGACATTATATAATAGAATTTAGACATAACAGTTCACTTGCGTCCATTGAAAGATTGCCTTTCTCCTATATGTACACGTTTCCATCAGTATCCTAGCTAATGTAATTGGACAATTGACACATCAACTTTTTTACATTCTAACTGTGAATTGATTTATTCTGGAGGACTTCGAGAGTATTGGTGGGTGAAATGTCTTGCTGATAGAGTGAAAACATAAACGTTTGTAATCTCGCTTGCTTGCTCTCCAGATAACTAAAAAATACAAACTTCTTATATGGTAAGTACTCATTCAATAATGAATGAATTGATTTGGTCCAATGGAGGATAAACAAATAGTTCGGCCAAGCACTGGTTTCTAATATATCAACCATAGCAATAAAGCATACCAAATTTCCGCAGACATTGTAGGAATGCATGGGGATTTTTAAGTCAGTTTTTGAATCAGTAGATTTCTATAGTGTATGCCTGCTATTAGATGTGCTTTGTCGTTCCTAGTATCGTGTTGTGGTCCACATGTTGACCAGCGTTTCCCATGCGGATCAAGCATGTCGGTTATGGAGGGGCTCAAAGATCGCACCAGATGCTGTTAAGCACAATGAATGGCACTTATCGACGCTGTTTAGAAACCTTTCGCTGTGATCGATATTCGGAAAAACGGTTTACAGCTTGCCTTGAACCAACTTACCAGATAATCTCAATGGCCCTTTTGGGTCCCTTAAGTGCTTTTTGCCTACCAGGTAGACAAAAATAGAATCGTGGACAAATCATGCCCAAATGAAACTGCTGCTTTAGGATAGTAAACTTGACCATTATAGAAAATCTGAATAAGTTAGGGAATGCCTCTCTCCCCTGCCACCAGTCAGCGGTTGATGCTTGAAAGAACAGTGCTAACCCTAGGAATGACAAATGTGATGAACTTAGGTAAAATATTTGTCTTTTTTCCCAGGTAGCAAAAATGATAGAGCCTTGGCTAGTGTTCCGCAGCAAGTTTATAGAACGAAGTTACCAAGGGTGGTCTTTGTTTTCGCTGGGTTTGCGTGAGACTAGTTCTTTCACGTATGTGAGGAAACATGCATATACAATTATATTAGGTGATCTTGCTTATCTTACGCACTCAGAACGAGTCTTCAAGATCACAAGGCTGGTATACATAAAGGAAACTCGATAAATATCCCTTCATATCATTTGTTATTCCAACGATCTATCTTTCCACGGAAATAATGCGACATACTGGTTCAAACGGGCCTGAGGTGCGCTGATTGAAATCAACTGTTTTTCTTAACTCGTTGGTTCCACTTACAATAATTATGAGCACCTTTATCTTTCTCTTTAAATTGGAAGAAGATTCACGGAAATAAATACAGAACAGTACAAACTGAAAGGGTCTACAATAAGTTCAAATATCAAACGAAAGTCTTCGGTTTACAAAACTTACAGGCAAAAGCACTTCTGTGTGGGGTAATGCTTTCGCCGAGGATGCATGTTTCAAACTGTTGGTTTACATTGGTAATGCTTGGGGGATATTTCAAAACTATTAGTAATCGTAGATCAGTTTTGATCCACAGAAAGAATGTGTCCACATAATACGACTCATCTCCGATACTGCGTGCGAGCACCGTTACTCAAATAACGGTATTGGCTCAACACCTATTATGTGTTCGGTTCTTCAAAGTTTGCTCATTTTTCGTCAAATGCTATATGACCTGAAGACCTAATTTTTCTTTGTGCAATGTAAAAATGCCACGGACTAGAGCGTTAGTCTTCATCATGTTCGTGCGTGCTCCGCGGCGAATTTTCCATCCATCATTTTTGTCTTTTTAACCCATACCCGGCTGATTTCTCAAAATCGCGAATACTACATTCATAATTATGGTTTCATTTTTTGTGGTCTGTTTATTTTGACTGCGTACAACGCAGTATAATACTCTAGGTTGCTGAACGAAAATTCAAATTGGAAAGCCTCTGCCAGTTTTTTAATGACGATGCTGTCGCTCTGCTATTCGTCTTGTATCACAGCAAGCAGTTTTGTTTTTTGGTAGCATAGCCTTGTGAAACTCATCTATAAGATAAAGAGCATAGGTATAAGTTTGCCCAAATATTGTCAAATGGGGGCATCAACTGCCATTCAGCCGAAAAACCTTTCATTTCCTTTAACCCTTCTATTCGAGAGCATGATCAACATATCACACTATGGTGAAACAATGATTTACGCCCCAATAAAAGTTGAATCCTTTCGGTAACTGCGTAAACGCTTTTATTTGCTTGCTGTCTGTATGCATGTTATCGTAGGCACGTCTGTACATGGTTGCTCTGGGTTTCATCCATGGGTGATGCGAGAATCACTTTTGGAGCATTTTGCTACGGATCGCTCAATTATGTGTCACTGTCACATCAAACAGTTTATCATACTTATCTTTTGAACTACTGTCGGTTGCAGATTGTGATGTGGCAAATTCCGGGTCATGACGGCAGCACACCATACAGTGTCTAAACACAGATGTCATTGGGGCTAAAGCTACTTCACGGCATTATTCACGTTATATCATTCAGAAGACTCACTAAATTTTAAAGTAATGTTTGTTCGGTATTTATCGCGTACGTTTTTGAGAGTACTTAACTGACTGCCTGAAAATCGACACTTGTCTGGTGTTTTTTCATCTGTGAGACTATGAGCAAGCTCTCTGCTATGCTGGGCTAATATCCCCCCATGTATATCGCTATGGGCTTCAAAAACGGTTAGTTTATGGTCTGACAACATCTTTGTGGTCAGATACTCAATATATCAGCGTGAGTGTCAATGGTTAAGGTAAGCCGTTTCCGCTCACAAAGAGATTTGCATCCTCTTTTCAAAAGCACATACAGCGGTGCGTGCTATTTCGAGGCAGTGTTTTACGTACCCTGAATACAATTGAACTCAGTGTAAGTTGCTTAAATACCATATTGAACTAACTGAAAGCTAAAGGCAGTACTGATTAGAATCGAACTGACTGAGAAAACGTTTCTTTAGCCAGTTTCCGACGATTTTGTCGGCTTCATTGGAAATAGCAATCTGGGTTTTCGCTGGAGCTGACACAAGGAGGATCACAGTTTCTGTGACTGGAAGATGAATGACGAATCCAACAAAAATTCGAAGTCCTCATGTGGTAATAATGAATTACATAGTGAGAGATGACTATTTGGAAAATCATCAGCTCTACAAATAATTCACTGCCCTAAGCAAGGTTTACCCAAAAGACGGGTCAGAAGCTGTAGCTAAGAAAGCAAGTCGCATTCAACGCGTTAGTATTGCTGGAAAAATCTACAGTTCACTGGCCCTAATCACTGTTTGTCTGGACATTTCATACAAAGTAATCAAACGCCACTACCGGTATTAAATGCACAGCTTATTTGTCGTGGTACCGGAAACGTCATACATATGTTTGGGTGAAGCATCCTTCGTAGCACCAGCGAGTTAAATAAGTGAGCTAAAAATCATTTCGTTCAAAGCCTGTTGCCTAAAGGCCAAATAAAAAAAGCCATTTGAATGAACAATAATCAAAAAACCAGAAAAACTAGAGACCGACGGACAAACCATAATGTCAAGTGTTGTACCGCACCACAACAATATTCAATAATAAAAGCCATTGTTTTGGCCATGTTCAGCTGATAAACGTCAGAGCCAAAATTACATCATATTGAGTGGTCTGTCAACTACCAAAGTTGAAAAGTAAAACAATTACTCGGAACGTTTAGGCTGAGAATAAAGTTACACCAAGGAAGGCAAGGACACTTGCTACTCGGATATTCCTAAATCAGAAACGATGCTGACTGAACTTCGAGAACTTGAAGATCGTCGCATCGATTAGTCAAAAACAAAGGAGGAAGTTTATGTGGTTTTGCAGCCATCTAATCACGTACAAGGTCACATTTATCTCCTACGGGATGAAAGTAAAACTTCTGTCCCCGGCTCCCTTTTAACCACGGGGTTATCTGGAATAGGGTTACCTTTATTACTTCATTCACGATATGCACGACAGTACGAGAACTTCTAATCAGAACATTAACTTATTGGTCCACATACACTTGGTCTCGATCCGTCGTCTACAGCTGATGCTTATATATCCACCCATACAGTTTGTTTGCCATCGGTTCATATACAGTGTGCAGAGAAATGCGGAAAGTCAATCCGTGGTTCCACTAAAAAGGTTTGTATGCATTAGAACAGCGATCATTTACCTTAAATACATTTCGACTTGCACAACGTCACTTTCTTTCGTAAGACCTTGTCATTCTCGCTCCTTCGCGGCATATGAGAAGCAGAGTTTCAATTAGTTTACCTCCAGTTTTGGAGTACTAACTGGTTCATTTGACAGCATGGTGTTCCCTCTGGACTGCTATGCTACTTGGGCATTAGGGTCTCTGGAAAATAATACTGTTTTTTTCGTATACTGAAGCTAACGATGTTGCTAAAGTTTTACCACAGCGTTGTCTTCTTGAGGAATAAAAAATCACAGCGAAAACATCAGCGTTGCAGTGGAATGTTAGTTTTTGTTCACTTATTCAGTTATGCAAGCTGTTCCTTCAGAGCTATGTTTTTTTTCTTGTTGATTTATGACCTGATACAGCCAGTGAATGGATGGAGTGAAGCCATGCGTATTACAACAGGACTGGGTTCGGGGTGATTGTAAAGCCAACCTCGAAAATTACTATGTGTTAGGTGAAATGTCAGCTTATAAAATTCCCATCAAGAATTAGAACATTTGCATAGAGTTTACTGTGAAGTTTGTAGTCTTTGAGGAAAGCATGAGTAGGAACCCAGGAAGCATGACGTCAGTATTAGCTTCACGAAACTGAATAAAGTTTATTTTATATCACTAGTCTAAGAACCGGTAGCCTTATGGCTGGGATTTCTCCAGACTGTAAGTAGCATCCCCAACTGCTGGTGTTTATATATTCGAGGCCTGTAACGTCAAGGCTTACAGCGGTAATTGTTCCACTATCCGGAAAGTCGGCGCTTTCCCCTTTTCCTCTCTAATACCATGAATATTTTTTACATTTCAGTTATAAGGGAGTCCGTGGTACGTATTCAACACGTATGTTTTGTCGGCACATGACATTATGTAGGTCTGGCAAAATGGAAAGCATTTTTTGGGTCTGCAATACTATTTATTTTCACGAGTTACATCGCGCAATCACGAGAATACGGATGTTGTACTTTAAATGTAAGTTGTCAAGATGAATTCATTCCCTGAGAAATCCGGTTAGTCATTAAAAACAACGAACTATGGAATGCCTTGAATGTGAGTGAAGAATCAGACTGAATCCGTTCGCTGTTGTGGATATTGACAACTGACTGTGCGTTAGGTCTTACTGTTCCATAAATACTAGACGTTTAGGATGATTGACGATGTTAAACAACTTTGTTCTCCTTGAATGTTTGATAGCTTCCCTCTGCATTTCCGTCACGCACTGTTATTAGCATGCTGACCTGAAAGAGATGACAACACTGTGCCAACAGGAGCTCCTCTAACATTGCAACCAACATTCTGGTGCTTGACTCAGTTACCGCAGGGTATTGACGACATGGTCCAATCAACGAAATAGTGACCCATAGCTAGATTATGGAGGAGTTCTGTTGAGAATGCAAAATCCATTGGTTTAAACCGGAGTAACCAGTTCTGCTCGATGGAGACGTGAAATATTCCATTAGATCCGCCACATTTCTTTAAATATTTCCAACAGAAAGGAGGTTTATTACCCGACAAAGGGAGAGGAAAAAATACGCTCCTGAAGGGGGAATATCGGATTGGTACGGTTGGTGAATCAGTGGAATGAGGAGAAGCATCAGTCGGATGGCGCCTGAAAAACCTCGATATGGAACTTTTTTCGCGAAGAATGTAGATGTACTCACGTTTCTGCTCCGGTCAGTGGACAGTTTTGTAATTTATAGCATGTGGACGGCGAGAAAATCCTCTGAAACAGTATTGCTTTCCCAACAATACTGAGTAGTATCTTTTGAAAATTGGTTCACGAAGATTTGTTGGGTATTTCCGATCGACACGGAAATAACAAGTATTTTGAAAATAATAAGCGCATTGTTCGGCTGCTGATTTTGAGATACAAACTTATGATATGTAAAATTGTTAGAGCTTTTCTGGACAATATTTGCTTTACATGACATCCTTTTTCTGATTGAAGAAAATGGCGAGTCAGCTGATCATTACTGATTACATGCATACCACATTCATGTATTTTTATAGTTTCTTGATTATATAGGTATAATCTAACTGCAGGGTATACGACTGAGGAAAACGATAAATGCTAAGCATAAAACGCAAGCGTGTTCGTGAGGATTTTATAAATTGAAGCCAATGAAGTATTGACAACAAGTGATGTTCAGGACCTTCGAATTAAATAGAAAAACGCCAGGTGAATATACATGCAAGCAAGACCGAAAATATTTAGCAAGTCTCCGACCACATCACTTTTGGGTTGGAGTCAGCTTGTGTATTCCACAAAGGTCATCATTCGTTTGGGGAAAAAACAATTTTTCTGACAGTGAAATATATTGTCACAAATTACCTTTTATTCGTGAGACAAATTTTGCATATTTTCTCGTAAAACGGTAATATCCTGAACTAATAGTTTCACAACAAAGTGCGCCAAATCCTCTTCCGTCAGATAATAAATCATACGGAGACTTCCTAGAACCTTTTATGGACTATGACCACATCCAAATTCAATACTTCACCTTCATTTGAATCTGTTGCTACGTATTACTGCGATCGATGTATAATGACTCTAATTTTCCTAACACACTGCAACACGCAATGGCTGTCACAACGAATATCATCCGTGACGGTTTACCATATTTTATTCTGAAAGCTTTTATTCGTAAATGAACGAAAACCTTGAGTTAATACCCGATTACGCATGAAAGAAATTCCACGGCGGATAACTCATCGGATGCCGAATAGCAGATTTTTCAGTGTCTGTTGACTTATTAGTTTTATTTAATTTAATACTCCACTTACCAAAGCTAAACCAATTTTCATCTGCTTCACGTCAAAGTTGATTTTGATCGATTTTGTTAGTAAGTAAAGTTTCGTGACCTCAGTAAAGCGAATTTATTTCAAAACTTGCATTCAGGGCTAAAAGCCTTACATCACTGAGTCTCCCTCCTCATTGTAACCGGAAGGTTAGTTGTCATTGGTCTTCATAAAGAGAACTTTATTTGTTTTTCTATTGGCAACGCTATCTACAATATTGTGACAAAGTGGACAATTGCAAGTTTTTATTGCAACAATATTATTGATTATTCCCGAAACGAGACAAACTTGTAAAGAGAGAAGAAGAGGGGATTGCACAGCGTGCCCGATTTTCCTGCTGTTCGAGTAAGCATGACTTCTTGAGCCTACTTTTTCCCTCCGTGCCAGAGATTTGGTACCCCTTCTACAAAACGAACCATTTGGTCATAGTGGGAAGTTAACCCGGTTTTCGTCACACTGTATGTTGCCTGTATTCATGGAGTAACGATAAAATGCTTCAATACGAAATATGGGTAATCTTTGCAGGTGTAATAAAAAATGACTTCAGAGAAATGCTTTGGATAACCAGTGTAAAGCATGGGTTACGGATGATATTTCATTCCTATTATTGTCCGTTAAATTCACTTGAAAAAATTCATGTGACATTGATACAATTAAAATTTTCGTAATAGTTATGACACGGTAATTGCCTACCAGCTTGGTTGGCATCCCAGCCGGTGCCGAGGGTGTAGCTTTTCGGTATCCAAAATAAACGTATCGCTCATCTAACTTGTTACGGACAGCACAAAATGCAGCTATGGGATGAATAAAGCTATCCGTTTCAGCTTGAACACTAGTTACAGTTTGCGAATTAAGGACTGACCAAAACCTATGGAATTATGAACGATAGCAATTGAATTGTTTTTCCACGAGGGGTGCCATTTTCATGATAAAGGATTTTACTCTAAACGAGCTTCCTATTGTGCGCTCTGTCTATCGGCAATGGAAAATGGTTTTGGGGAATGAAATTCAACCTCTAGAATAAAACTATCTTTTTCATTTTGAGAAGTTATACAACATTATGCTGGTTCACATGTTATCATCGAAAAAGCCACCAAAGCTGGACATTACCGTTTTTGAGAGGTAGCTTTGTCTAGGCGGAATGCGAATTGTGGCTGCTTTATCATCTCCCGCTTAGGGATTTAAACTTCCCAAATTCAGCGACAGAAATTTCAGAAAGCATGGCGTTTTTCTCAATGTGCTGTGTACTGTTTTGAAGACAGTATCAGCGGGAAGAAATCGTATATTTAGCCACACTGGAGATCCTAAGGGGAACAAGAACGTATTCAGTAAACACGACTACGTGATATTTATTTTCATTTAGCAATGTGAAAATGGGATTGCCGTACTAATGACCTGGAAGAGCGGCAATCAAAGTTGTGGAGTTGTGAATGTGACACGGGAGAAGACGTTATTTACTCTTCTGCTGGTGAACAAGTGACACCTGTATAAATTCCGACTGCCATCATAAGAGAACTAATTTTCAATGCACCTGATTGTAAAATTCGTATTCAATAACACTCATCATCGGCAGAAGGATGGAGTTGTTATGGACTGTTATCCGGGATCACTTCTTTCTGAAATTTTCATAGCAAGGCTGAAAACTCGAGTTTTAAACAGAACAGTAAGTTGATTTGACAAATACTGGTGATATGTTGATGGTATGTTTTGCATAACGAAAGCACAAACCGATACCTCATGCGAAATGAACACTGCGTGCTCCTCAATCACGTTCACTGCCGAAATAGAAGAAAAAAGCCCGCAATTTGCCGATGCATACCTAACCGGACGATCTGATGGCTTGATTCAGGGGAAAGTGCATCGGAAAGAGACCAAGAAAGGCCGGTACAAAAAATTTCACCATTTTGTGCCACTTAGTTATACACGTTATCTAATACGCTCTACTTTGCATAGGGCGAAATATATCGGCACTCCAGTCAACGTACGCTGAGCTGTTGCACCTAAGGAAGACCCCACTAGGCAATTGTTTTCCATAGAAATTCTTCGAAAGAAGCTGAACTGAATGGGCAAAATCGGTGAAAATCCAGCAGACAGAAAAGAAAACACTATTCACCTGACACCCCTTCAAACAAGATGTAATAGACGATTGAGTCAGCAAAATTTCGAGGGCCTACGTGAAATCCACTTTCAGAGCCGCTAAGATGAAACGTGTTTGCCATGCTATTATTCGTCCGATGTGAAAATAAGGATAAGCTATCTTTGTTGACCTCATCCCTGATAATCTGCGGACTCAAATGCAACCGTGATGCTAATTACATAGATCGAATGGCGAGGCAGCTCTCAACACACACGGAGGCAATAAACCGGTATCAAGTTCAGTAGGTGAGCATTTCAAAAAACTAGGCATTTTATCGACTTTTAGCTTGTCTTCAAAGCCATCTACTGGATCCTAGAACACGTGGCTTCGGATACTAGTGGCAGCTGAGGCAGTTATCGTTCGCCTCTGGAAATCTGACCATTTCTAGCAGCGAAAATTGGCCCAAGCAGTCCAGCTCTCACGACCAACGGTCAACTGTGTTACACAGCAGGGTGTAGAACTGAGTTAATCGAATTATCACTGGTTACACAATCTTGTCATCATCATGTGCTTCCGTCCCCCTCACCTGGATTTCTCAATACCGAGTTGGTGAGACATGCCTTCAACTCTTCTTATTGAATTGTTTTCATAAAAATATGATTGTATTAGCTTAAGAATGAAATCACCGGAAACGTATGTTTGTCTGCAACTTGTGTGCAGACTGTTAGGATTGGCTTGTTCCGCTATCTGAGATAGCTTTGCTTCATTCGTGGCACAGTCATGTCTAAGTTGTGTACAAAAAGCACTCGTGCAAAACTATTTCTTCTAAATTATCTACGCTTTCCATCCTCCGGCGGTAGATATGGCATTGATAAATATGTGTAATCGTCCGAAAAACAAACTCTATCGAATTGAGTTAGGAAAGCGTAAACGTACTTTGCCAGGCAGTTAAATTACTTAATTAGTGCCTTGCGTTTCATTTCTCGAATAACCGTGAGAACTCTGAACTTAATCCTGCAAATAAACAGTCTGTTTTTCAGTGTGGCGACCATCCTCAGGTTTCATATTTGAATGCTAGTGTACACACATATGGAGGGTTACGTGAATATTAATTTTCTAGAATGTAAATAATCGACTAAATGTTTACTCACCTTATTTACAAGGGCGCAAAACAGCCTCCGGAAACCTTACAATCAGTCTCATAACTCGACTATAGTTAAGGTGAATCAATGAAACAAATTAGATAGAAAACCTGATTGGTTACTAAAATGCATTTTCGTAGACCATTTCAGGTCAAAGTTATTCGGCAGGCCCGTTCTCATTAGACGGTCTTATACATTATCTACGGTTATGTACGTAATTACCTAAATTACTGAGTTTGATGATGGACATTTTATGAAAGCTGCCGTGTATGCACAAGCTGAGCATTTTGTTCGAATAGCAATGGTCTTGAACTTAGGCGTGTTGTTTAATAGAAGTGCTGGCTATTCGACTAACTAACAGTGAACCGCTCTGGTCATGCATTTCGCCGATGACTGGTGTTTCTGTGGAAATAATTTTACCTCACTTGGCTGAATGCGGTCGGAGTGTCAAAGGAACCCTTGTTGTCAGAGGAAACGGCAGCGAAGTATCTCCCATCCACTTTCAGACACTAAAGAGCCAAGGACACTGCACTGACCAGCACTAGGTTCCAACTGTATGGCCGAGGTAACGTTATCTACAATCCTAAGCCGAGATGTAAGCTACCTGAGATTCGTGCAGTCGAAAGGTTGGATTTTACTGAACAAGTGCGACATTCCCTTCTTTTTTTGCCAAATAAATGTAACTGATCCGACCTGCAAACAATACCACTCTTCAGCTGTTTTCTTTAAGTAAAATATATCATTTTCCCAAAGATGGTGTAGCTTTTTATCGGTTTCCCGAAATGGTTGTGTTAACAAGTTTTTGAACCTCGAGGTAAACAATCTAAATACAATGTTGTTTTCAGTTGCAGTAAATTGTGTATTCCAGTGAGTCATCGTGAACCACTGTCACATTTTTGGGAGAGATTTCGCCCGAAGTACGCATGACGAATGTGAGTTTAATAGTCTTATTTTCTGGTTCTGATGTTGAAAGTAGTCAGTAGAACTTAGCAACTCAGCAGATCAAAAAACATTCTCAACATTCGGTATTTTTATTCCGGTGTCATGTAGTTCAAATCATGGGGCTTTCCAACTAGTCCAACAGCATCAGAAAGAAACTGAAGGTGCCTGCGGAGTTGAGGTCTTGAACAACTCTGGGTCACTTAGGTGTATATTTTGGTTTTTTGTTAAGGATAGCCTTGTGTTTGAGCTACAACGGAAATCATGGATTATAGAGTGTAAATGGATCAGCCGTGTTTCGCAATGTGAATACACAGTTTCGATTTTCCCCGTATTATCATTCGGTTGTAATGAGGTACAATAAAAACAAAATGATAGGTAAGTCTGTAACTATCTTCATTATCATTCCACATAGCAAGCTACAGTAGATGCTCAATTTGTGTCCGATATTACCAGTAGCATTACAGTTCTTCGTGCACTTCTTTGAAACCAAAGACAACATGTTTTTTGCATAAACACAGAGGCTTAGTTTCAAACGAGCATTCTATGTCGAAAAAGGGGAGATCATGCGTGTCGTAAGTTACGCGAATTTCAATACAAAACTGTGTTTCCATAAGTCATCAAGACTATGTGTTACACTGAAGATGACCCATTTCTATTCTACAAACTTAACTCGTCCTGTGATTCATATGAATGGAATTTTAGAAGACAACGGGAAACAGGACTGCCATGAAACTAGTAGAATGGGCTTCCCGGGTCTACCGATCGGGCGACTTCCCGTCCTGCCTTATTTTTTTCCTAAGGACACGTGATTCCTTTGTTAGGCTTAAAAGTGAGCTGGTAATTTGTTTTCAGTCCTAAACCCAAACAATTTTTCAGCTTTTTACATAGACAACAATCTGGGTGGTTGTTTACGAACCATCAGTTTTCGTCTGACGAACTCAGGAGTGGTACGACCACGCATCAGGCTCATTTAAATTCGTAATAAATATTCTCTCCCGCAGAGAAGAAGCTTACGCATAACCTTGGTAAATGATTTCGACAGAAAGTTTTTAGCAATTTCAGAAACTTAGGGCGTTACCTGAGCTAACACCTGAGGGTGTTTACACAATAATTGGGTTAGTAATTTTGATGGACGACAAGCATCAGAACCAACCCATAATCGTTTTCATTTCTCTGCATTTACCTTTTGATTCCCAAGATGGCTTACTTGAAAACTGAGAGTTCCATTTCATCAGTATTCGGCCTGAACTACCACAACGAAACAATGTTAACAATCATACTTAAAACAAATGAAACTACATCTCACACAACTTATCTCCTGTCTGTGAACAACTATTCCTTAGTCAAGCTATGATATGCTATGTTGTTTCAGTTCCTTCAAATGCATCATGAAATATTTGTTGCTTGATAAATGTTTGACAGGTAAGGGCAAATGTACATCAGATATGTGGGTAATCAGTTTTAAAAGTGTATGCGCCTATGCTGTCGGCAATCATAATAACTGCACTGAAACCAGTCCTGTTTTGATTGCTCAGAAAATGTTTTCAGAAATAATAACCTGGTAGGTTTTACCCAGTTCAGTGCGAAGACAAATACTCACGAGCATGTGTACAGTGTACCTCCTTCCGGAAATATCAATTTGATTTCTCCAGTAGCTCCTTTTCAACGAAACCTGTGTTGAAATTTCATCCGTAGACCTCCTAAGGATAACCAGAAAATTCATAGAAAATGGATCTTAACTAAAATCACTTTGGTAGCTTCAGGATGTGTTATCCATGAAACGATCGGTTAATTTTTCGGGAAAGTTGCACATATGTAGTTCCTAGCTATATTCTCCTTAGCATAATTATTATTCGAAAATCTTCTCTATGTGACCACCTAACCAGTCCTTTGAAGTAAATAATACAGGTCAAACGTGTTTTCTGCACTGTCATCGGGCGACACCATTGGATTTTTCATTGTATTAATTGGTGGTCCATAATCATTTAACACGTTACACAGATATAACTACGAGTGTGGATGAAAAAGATAACCCTAGCACAAAAGCACCTATTGAACTCACACCTAGATGTTCCGATTATTTGAACTGTGATCCCCGTAACCATAGTGGCTAGAGACATTTGCTCCGAAAATCCACTCATAGGCTTTTTAAACGAAATCAATTATATTTCAAATGTCACCATTTCTATTATTGCGCGTCAGTGTGGGAAAAGCTCTTCGAAAATATTGTTTTAATTTGGAGTTTACGAGAATCATGGTCCCACCTCATTTTTCATGTGAATTTTGAATAATCCTAATATCCAGTTTTTCACGTTCCAATTAACTTTCTTCTTGGAGTCCAGCATATGAACCAGAAAAGATGGAGAAAATGACGCGAGAAAACCTCCACAGGCTATAAATGGCAGGATCTTCGCTTTGTGGAGGGACTTCAGGCAAATCGGATCCCTGCCATTTTGGTTTGATTGCGTTATACAATTACTCTCAAGTGATGTATAGTAATGACGAACCTTTGTTTGGTTGACTCTCCTTTGGACTCCATATTTCACGCACAAAACTCAAGTCATCCAAATAAAACCACACCCGGAGGCATCAGACTCGAGTTTCGCTCTTGTAAGGGCTCATCACTGGCTTATAACCTCTCCTGCAACCACGGTTTGAAACTAGCCCTTTCCTCTCGAAGGGGATTGTTACCACTGCTCCACCCCACTACCGTTCGGGATGATCCGTATATCTAAGCCACCTTTTTATTCGGATGTCGTTCTCTTTGACATCCAGAAATGCCCGACATCTTCTAAAGTGGACACGGTATCTGCCCCCGTTGACTCCAGGTGAATGCCTTCCAGCAAACCAAGTCTTCCCCACATGATGGCCAAAGTGCCCACATTTAAACCTGCTTCGCAATTCGTATATATATATATATATATATATATAATGTCCCTTAATTACTCCTGAGTAGTGTGTGAGTGAAAAATTGGTTCAAATGCGTTTTGTTTCCGGGTTGTAATCGGTAAGCTAACTTCAATAAATAGCTGCAGGGTTCGATGTTGATCACTGAATAGCTTGTTTCAGGAACCAGTCGAGTACTGAATAATGGTTGCAGTGATCCTCATTGTTTGACGTAGTACATGACCACAGTTTATTCCCCGAGTGTAGCCGAGTACTCGATGTCATCATTATGACGATCGGTAATCTGTTTTGCCGCTTGTAGACAGAAATCGGTGTTGAATCGATACAAATTGAAACTGCGTATACCCTTGTTAACTGGGTAAGGAAGCTTTAGCTAAACAGTTCTGATACTGACGCTAAGTATTTCTCTTTCCGTTGAAACATTTAATCCGGTAACACAATGGGATCATGAGGTTGCTATTTTGTGCGATACAGTTGCGTGTCACGCGTTCGAAAAGCTGCACCTGTGGTAATATCCAACTGGGCTGATTATTTGTTTCAGGAGTATGCCAAAGTTATAGGACAGCGGTGCACAGATACGGTGTTGTTTTTGTAAAACGAATACCACTCGAGCAATTTTGTCAGCAATTGCAGGTGGAAGAAAACAAGCAACCAGTAGAGATGGAGGATTATCAAGGCAATTGAAGCTCGAGCCACACAATGGATAGAGGATACAACAGCCACTGCTTCTTCTTTTGTAGTTGCGGTTTGCACATATCCGAGAAAAATTCAAGTCTCCTCATAGGGTAACTGATTTAGTCCATTGTAGGTTTGTGTGATTTCAGACGGCCGTATCGACTAAATGCCCGGTGAAAAACTAGGCAGCAATTAGTGACATTTGGCTCCGGTGGGACGTTTTTAGGGGTTCACTGATATTCCCTTGCGATCGTGCTTGATGCGGTTCTAATACTGCTAGAGGACAATCGGGAAAACACATTTTATTTTACCATCTTATAGGTGCAAAATAATAAGCAAATGAATATACTTGTATGGACATGACACACTTGATTACATTGCTCCCAGTGCTGATCGAGCAGAAGCATATGATAAATCAGGGAAGCTTCTACTGTGGTGCTTTTTTCTTTCTCTCATGGGACAGAAATGTCACCTCGTCACTAAGTTCCCCTAATACCAGACGCAATAGGCCTACAGGGTGAATACAACCGCAGCGGTAGGTTTGAAAACAAAAAGACGTTGTTTATGGGAACTGAAACCGGCACACCTATGGGTCCACTGTCAGTGCAGACCAGCTGGGAAATAAATGACAAAAATGTTCAGGTGGCCAATTATTCGTCTAGTGTGCAGCTTTCATATAAAGGTTACGCACAAAGCTGCACATAGCAGTATGACTTTTTGGATGATTTATGTGAAGATATTGAGGTAGACTGGTTTAGTTTGAGATAGGCTAATGACTAGCATGTGCTTTCGTGTAAATTTTGCCAAACATTCACCGCCCCCCCCCCCCCCCCGAATCTACATCATACGTTCAAAATGTGAATATTTGCAGTTTCAGGATTGTACAACGAATCGTCACAGTGATGCATAACACGTTACCCAAATACATCCCGATAAATTATATTTTTGCCAAATGCTCGAGTAAAGCCAGAATCACAAATGAAAATGGGACGGTGTTTTCATGAATGGAATTCGATAACCGAAGTTTTTGTACTAAGACGTCGTCATTGAAATTAGTACGGCTCTGTTAATTCTACTTCCCACCCATCTCATTTCTGGGGACATCCTAGACGAGAGCGATTTTAGCACAGATGACGAGAGGGTTATTACAATTCCAGTCGGCAACTAATAAGTACTTGGGAGGTAGAACGCTTCCGCTCATGAATGATTTTAATTCTGAAATTGGGGTTGTAGTTTAGTCAAGTTTTCGCAACAACTCATCCAGGAAAACCCAACAACGGAAGCGGCGTTTGTCACCAGAAAAATTGAGAAAAACCTTCAGAAGCTGGATATGCATGGTACCAACAATTAACATAAGAGCTATAGGAACAAACCCATTCAAAGGATGGCTTGTCATGGAAGTGTGTTACATAAGCGAATCGATTCAGTTGTCCACTAACGGATAAAACATTTCTGTGATAAAGGTACTTGCCAAGGTATGCTGGTAGTTACTGCATTTGTTAGAACCAAATCAATAGGGATTGATAAATTTAGCGAGTGCTCTGTCTACAATCAACAAACTTCATGATTAAGTGCTAGAGAGAGAAAAGGTCGTAACGTCACTCCCAGCACAGGAGTTTACGCGAAAGCCCCGTTTTAAACGAGCGATTTTCGAAAAATGCCATCCAGAGCACCATTAAAAACAAACACGAGTATTCTCCAGTGGTTTTGGGCCCTTTGGAGTTCACAACACTTGTTCAACGTAAACAGTAGGCTACTAATAATACTTCTGAACGAAATAGAAGCCTGTTTTACCACGATTCCCACTGCAGATATTCTGTAACGAAGTATGCCTCCACAAATAGCTGTTGCAAGTTTTGTGTTTCAGAACTACAGTAATGGGAATGAACGTAAAACACGATGGTAAATGTGATTCAAAAACCAACTAAGTTTCAAATTTCGGTTTTATTGAAACTAACTAACAGTTCTGAATAATCGATGAACTCACGTAATGAATTATACTTTCCATGTCATTATTGAAACCTTGTTGGTACCATTTTGTTTGGCTATACATCCGAGATTATCTCATACTATTACTTCTCAGTAGAGATAGTCAGTCACGTTCTGTAGCACTGCACGAACCCCTTTTGCAGCGGATGACGTGTTAGATCTCGAATAATTTTAAGGCACAGACTTGAAGTCCAATACTAATAACGGGAACGTCCGTGCATGTTGCTAAGCGCCTCGATCTGATTACAGGACTGCTAAAATAATTGAGTTGAATGTAGTCATACTACAACATAATCAGCCTATTAGCACGAATAATCCGCATTGTTCTGTCCCCACCATCACATGCGTAAAAATGCTTTTTGATCGAAGGTCTATTACATCAGTCAAATAAATGACAACGTTTGGTTGAAAAAGGCAATTGTTTTCTGATTTTTTGGACGTGGACTTGCAGACGAAGGAGTTCAGCTTCGAGACACCGGCCCAACGTGAAAAGTAGCTTGGTAATCTATGAAAATGGGATAGGGGATTTCATATACGATGACATTTGGTTGCTCTTCAAATTTGTTATTCATTAGTTCATACACGCCTAAATCTGTGAGTATATGGAGCTTCAAAAGGTCAGGCAGGTCATATATACTAGAGATAAGGTGCGCGGTATGCGACAAGAACAATGACACGCTCATTTTGACCTAAGCAGAAAAGCGGAAGCCTTCAATAAATGTTTACACATACGAGTATATAATCCGCAGACATTATTCAATAGAGTTTGAGCGATAAACTGTTTCTGCTACATCAGTACCATTATCGAGGAAATTCGTCAAATAATGCTTCTGTTTTTTTCAACGTTTTCCAATAATATGGAAACAATGTTGATCATAATAGAATGACATATTGCGACGGAAATAAGCCTGCTGCATCAGCGTTTCTTGTAATCAGCTGCAGTTTAATTTGGTCAAGAAAGTGAATTCCTTCAGACTCATTCCCAAGGTTGTTTTCTAAGAACAATTACACTGATATCTGCATTCCACAGTTTGTCTCTTCCAGGTACGTACAACTTCCGTAGGATAGGACCACTGGTGGAAATAAATGTATTTCCACCTGGATACACTCTACCACTGTTTCCTTCAACACCCTCCCAGTAGGTGAAATTGAAAAAAAACATTTGTTCGTAAATCCGCCTTAGGTATGTTTTACTGATACCGTAACTTGTGCTGCAAAACCAAGCCAAATGGAGCACTGAACACTTTATAGAGACGAAATGCTAATTCACACGACTCCAGCTTAAAGCTAATTATGCCACCAGCCGACAATCAGGGACAACCTGGAAAGCTTTTACTGTTTGAGTAATTTTACATACCCATATTGGAAGTTGCGAGTGTATCACGACCCCTTTGTTTCGTCAAAATAAATAAAGTCAGGATCAAAGTGCTCCGCATTTGAAAAGTTAGAAATTTTCTCTCCTCCTTTATTCCGTCCTTCTATAAGGTTGCAGTCAAGCAAAAGAGCAGATAACATGTCATGTGAACTTTGTTGAGGACTTGAAAACATGTCACTCCTATTCCGTCATCCAGGTAAAAAATTAAAAGTCTTTGTTTTCAGATTCTTTTATTAGACGCAGAAATAAAAACCGTGATCGTCTTGCATATACGGCCATTGCATTCGTAACATGTGTGGACGAGTTTTGGCTAATACAGTATATGACTGTTTGCTGGAACCAGTTCGGCTGCTTTAGCCCCATCATAACGTGCAAGATTTCACCAAAGATTTACAAGCACAGTTGGCTGAGTTATCTCTCCTAAGATAAAACCTCGATCGTTATTTCCTAACATATAACCTCTCGTTTTTCGATCCGCTTTCCTTCGGTTTCCAAGTGTGGGTATGAGTTTGAGTGATTTCAATAGCCTAAACAATATAACGTAAACAGAAAACTGAGTTTTCAAATCCGGCTTTAGGTGAGCTCCTAGGAAGGCGGGAAAAATCGAAATACACCCTGACATGTTGTTTTTTTTATTGGCAGTTTGAACATTTAGACGAAATCAATTATCAGTGCATTTTACATACAGTCACAAACATTTTCCCCTGAGGTAAATTATGCTCAACGTTTTCATCGGCATGCAGATTCCATGGAACTTGCAAATCTACAAGCCTTTTATTCTGAAGCATCATAGGTTCGTTCTCTAATTCTAATTCGACAGAATGAACGCAATCAGTTGAATCGAGTTGTAGGAGTTCTACCCAATTCCTATGTACAATTGCTCGTTGCTAGCGACTGATGACCCACTGAGTATTTAGGCAGACTGTTATATTGCTATAGGCAAATATTATGCAATTATTCATATTTACCCACGCCACCCTTTACTATGTTCTCGTGATTTCAATACACTTCAGATATTGGCCAGTACACACACATTCCAGCATCCACGTAATAGTGGTAGATTCTTCAGGCGCGGTTGGTTGTGATGCATACGAGAACTTACTCAGTTTATCAGGCCCTCGAATAATGATACTTATTCAACGTTTCCTCTTTTTCACGTTGCTTCTTTGCTGCCATACGGTTCGCCTAATGCCTGTGACCGTGGTTTCTAGATTAGAAAACTCTGAGCAAAGAAAACTAAAGTGTTGCAACTGTTTGAAAAAAAAAACTAAATTGATCTACAGGATCACGTTAATTATCTAGTTCATATTTTGATTGGATTACTACGTTTGTATTTTCGTTCAGACCGTTTGTTTGGCAAACACATTGTTCTAATAACTGTGCTCATACAAGAAGGTTAACAGGGATTCCTTCGTTATTTGTCCTCTGACGATACTTCTTAATGATGATTGTCGAAAAATCCAAAAAATGACAATTCCACTTTGAATCGATGTGAGAGCTGGCATCAAGATCATTTCGGAACGCCTCATTACTCGGTTGCGTTGCTGGCACAATGACAAAGAGGATATCCATCCAGACTGAAGTTCCCCGGAATCTTTGTTACGGGGGCCAAATAGAAAAGAACAGGCCTATTAGTAAGAATCTTCTGTGACACATCTTGCTCAGTGTTATATTGCAAATAGGGGCAACCTTTATCGGATAAATCACGGAAAAACCACCAAAAATACAAATTATAGAGTTGGGGGAATTCGCAAATCGAATGAATATAACAACGTTATGTACAAAACGCTTGGAAACAGCGCCGTAAATCCCCGGGGATGAGTTTTTCGCACACTTGCGTGTTCCGTACATAATGATCCGTAGAAGTCTCAGTAAAAAGTCTGTTGGCATAGGAATCTGCCCCGAAAAGTATCCTGTCCGAAGCCAATAAATCACGCAAAACGACATCATTGGCTTGGATCGCAATAAAACGTGTATAGGTTCGCTCGTTCACTTTGTTTAAAGGCGCCCTGAGCGGGGGTAAAATTTTCATCGTTATGGCTGAAAAATTCACCGAATTCAATGAAAAGAGATCACGTAGGTAAGTGACAGTTTTTCAGAATAACGCTTCATGCTACTTTTTACAAATGGTGTGCGAACAAAGTCATGTGAAATGACTTGTCTTTTCACGATTCACCATAAGACTTGTGAACAGCGTTAGCAAAAGCAAGGTCCAGTCTGCCCAATAACCCTGTAATATCGCCGATTGAAAAGTAATCGTTCTGTAGACGGTAGTCAAGGAGTTTTCACACACTGACAGTTGGAGTAAAAAGTGTAACATGCAACGGCGCATAAGAGGAATTATTTCATCACCAGAATGTTTGACCCTAAGTCGACGATACCATGGGAAATCTTGGATAGTGAAAGAAGACCGGAGGTTTAGTTATGTGGATGAACACTGTGTTCCGAAAAGTTTCTGGGCTATTTCAAAGCAGGAAAATCTCGGTCCACTTTCCCTCGGAGGCTCATATTTTGCCGTGATTGCGATCGACCGGCAACGGGAAAAATATGGTTTCGTATGCATTTTAAGAATAGTTATTCCTTACAGAAAATCAGATCCCAAGAGTCACTGTCCTGAAATCTCGCCACGACTTGTTATTTATGGTGCATATAAAGCCATGTAGTTCTGCGGTTACGCAGTCGTATACAAGTTCAGGGTGTGCTTAGCGGTCATCCGTGTGCATCACTTTCGACGGTTCCTTCACTCATAGCAAGTAACGTGCCCATGCGTCAAATTTCACTAGTGCAAACTCTTAGTTCTCAGTAATACTTAGCTGTGAGTTTCAGCACGGAGTCTGCTGGCACAATTTCATCCCTATGTCCGTTATGTTACGAAGACTTGTGCTATGGAAAATGAAGTGTCCATATATCTATTGTGCACAGGATATCCAACTCTCTCCTTAATCCCGATATTTTGGAATGATTATGAGGACTACTGACGGCTTCGTAGGAATCTTGCGCTGTGCTACTAAATATCACACAATGTCGGACACGTCTATTTCCCCTTGAGCAATTCAGCAATTGCATCTGAGGATTCTAAACAAGACATGGTTTCATTGAGCCAACCATAGCTTGATCCCACTGACGTATGATGCACACCTGGTTGTTGAAACCCACTATGCCTTTTAGAAGCACAAGTGAAGAACAACAGGTTGCTCCTGGTCGTATGAGCAGTCCTGTTTATTTCTTGTTTCTTCACGTTAATCACTTACACTGAATATTCTCCGCGAGGTTTGGGGATTTGTGCAATTCAAGTCACGAAGGTGCTTTACGTACCTGGGATGGTGAATATCCAGCCTTCACATAGTCAGTTATACATCCCCAGAAGGTTGAGCGACACAACGCCGAAAATAAAAACAAAATACTCTGTCAATGGTTAGTGAGCTATTGTGTTGATTCTAAAGGTATGTCGGTTGTGATATTACGGCAACTGGTATAAGCAAAACCCTTCTAGGCTAGTAAGAGTGAACCCGATCTACTCCCGAGTGCCTGTGTCATGGTATGTCACCGGAAAATGACGACACTTTTGGTTATCTGACACTACTCATAAACTATTTAACCACAAATGGGGAAAGATGGCACGTAGGGCATATAACCAGTGAGACAGGAAAAGTGGTATGATAAAGCCTTTGATAAAAGATCTCCGTATGGAGTGGAACTTGAGTCGTAAAACATGAAAATACAAGCGCTAAATATTTACAGAAACAAAACAAAAGTGCTGAGGCTCATAAGATTACCATTTATTGAAATGATGGGCAACACACACATCTGAGGAAAGTAGAATTCCAAGCAAAGGGGGTAAGCACTTTCATATCATCAGTAAATACCACAGCGAGAATATTTTCTTGCGTAACAATATACGAGGTGCACATAGTCAATCAAAAATAGGGACAATAAAGCATCTTGGAGAACGCCACCGGCAGTAGTGTGAAGCGAGGAGGCATTGCCGGTATAGTGAATGAAGAGCTTCCGGTTGCAGAAGTGTTGTCACAAAAAGTTCAAGGAGGGCTTAGAACAAGTAAGGAGGGAAGAGAAAACAGGTAATTATTGTCGCTTCCGTTAGATGGATCATTGTGGTCCAGTGATCTCATTCTGAACTGTTTCCTCTTCCCGTCAAGTGCGGAAAAAACGTGAAGCTTCCGGATAGCGAGGGTACTGAGGGTGAGGCATGATTCCTGGAGCCGATTGCTCGGGATCTGGAATGTTGGAAGTGTCCCTCGATCTTTTGAGGATTAATAATAGGATATCTTTAACACAATAGAGATACATACAACGGGACGGAAATGAAAAAACCCATTTTGGAGATGGCCCTTATAAGTGCTGTCCTGTAACACTGTGGAATTGTTTTTTTATACATCTTTTACAAGGATCAAAAAGTGAGGCGCGAGGTAGCTGCCGATTTCAGTTCATCCGAAGCGGATCAACTTACAGTTTTAAGAAGGAACAGTTCCTTGTTGTTGTCAGCAGGTAGGAGGAAATATGGAAATCTTCTCTATGGACTTTCTATGACAATTGTAAGAACAGCAGATATGCCGATCTCTCAAGTGCCTGGTTGAGCTCGTCTAGATGAACAAATTGTAATATATTCAAAAGTTGATCAGTAGGTAAAAACCGTTGTGACTACTCCACGTCAGCTACTGTTGATAAATATGATAACTCAGCCAACTCGCTTGCGGTTTGAAAGTACGGACCATCCCTCAGATATCCAGTGAATTCTTCAGGCTCAGCTAATGGATCTTACATGCAACGGTAAATCCGGGTTCCTGTGACATGGACTGTACGGGACTGAGGGCATTCCTTGGTCACCATATGATCCAGCATTAGCGAAAATATGCTCACAGTGGAGCGAAAGCTGTCGAAAGTTGTGAGCACAGCATTTTCTTGCTTCAGCGTTAGATTTTCTACCAATTCATTCCAAATATTAAGTACCACTTATCGAAAAGAGGTCGTTCGTTGAATTTAAAGGGCCTTAGCCCTTCCTTGGCATATTTTACGGATTTGAACGTTGCACAACGGTCATCATGATAGCCAATGGTAATGAAAATAAGTAAACGAAAGATGCCTTCAAAGCTGTGTGATGTGTAGATTCTGATCGAGATAGAACTACACAGTCAGGTTCAAATATGCCAAAAACATGTGCATTCTGAGTTAGGCCGTGAGCAGATAGGGGTCAAATCAAACATTTACAGGCTTCTGTGATTTTTGACGACTGGATAATAGGTGAACTACGACACTTTCAGTAATAGTTCACTTTGTATTTCCTTTGTGAAGGAAATAAATATTTGACTTGCCCCTTAAAACAGTAGTTCTCAAAAGATACAGTCAAAATGTATTCTACCAACCCATCCGGGTCGAATTCCTGGATATATGATACGCTTCGTTTGTGCGTTTTAGAGTTTGTACGCGACGAATAACATCTCATGTAGAATCTACAAAAGCATGCACTCTAAGAAGGTTTTTCAGGTTTTTAATTTTTTTGGACGGGTTATACGAATCTGAAGTACGTCCACGGAATACTTAATAATTTCCTTCATAAGGAGATTCCTTTCTACCTTACTGTCCTTTTATTCGGATAAGCACAACACGGACGCATACACACTTATACATCACAGGCGCAGCAATAGGCTGTCACGCCCAAACGATCGATGCAACTAAAAAGTGATACGCAGAACAGGTATTGAAATGACGTGGACCGAGTTGTATTTGTGCACACCATGGCGACGTAATTCTACTGAATCTACTCAGTATGAGCACCGAATGTGTTCGTTTCAGTTGTTTCTATTCTGCCCATTTGATCGGTATAAGCCTGTTTCGTCGTCTCTGAAACGGAATACGTAGATGTTCTCGGATGATGTGAATTCAACTCTGGGGAATAAAACCATGTTAGTTCCTCATAAGACCCAAGCAAAAGTATTAGATCGAAATCTGATGGACAGATTTTCCCCTTATTTTTCATAGAAATCTGGGTTGACCTTGTTTTACACATAACCCAGGAGATGGTAATGATGAACAACACTCAGTAAGTAGGCACATTTTGAGACAATAATGTCCAATCATAAGCCAGTATAAACATGCCCACTATTCCCTTGGGACACGTTACGGTGACCAAATTAAAGTTCATCCTCCTTGTAAATACATTCTGCAGAACTGTTGGCCAAAAGGTAGAAAGGCTGGAGTAAGGATAACAGCCTATTATCTGAAAAGAAGGCAGCCCCTGCTTTTACAAAACGCTGATGATGGTTACATTAGCAGTGTTATTAATCCCGTTGTTCTCGGTAAATAGCCCGGTAGATTCGATTTCTTTTTTGAAAATATGCTAACTGGTGGATCAGTACAGATGGTCCTATGTAGTGGTAATGCTATGAACGCAGTTTTGCCTTCAATTTTAACTGAGTCCTTGCGGGAACAACACTTTTTTCCAAGGTACGTTTTGCAAATTCGTACAAAATAAAATGTTTCCATCGGTATGATATAAGAGATTTCGAGGTGCTGAACTCAGTGGACGCAGAGGGGGATCATGAGTTACTTGTCACCCCAAATTACTTTTCCTGACATTGGATTGATATTACGCATCAAAAGATCAAGAGGCTATTAGATAATCATGTGCGTCAGGTGCTCAAAAAGTTTCGGTGGACCTGGCTTCCTTTCTGAACATAGAGGAAAATACTAATTATCTTCCCTTCCAACTTCCAAATACAAGTGCTCCGATTCAGTTCAGCCAATACTATGTGATGCAATAACACATTCCATCCCACAGTACTACTAACGAGTTTTGATCGTGAAAAATGGTGGATACCTTGACAAAGATTTGCCAGACCATTTAACCTCTACGACAAAGGAACACATGCGAGGACACTTCCTCCACAGTAGTCCGTTTTTGTGGACCACCAGTGGAAGCTGTTATTAAAACTTGAAATCAGTTGGTGGAGCCTTGCAACATGTGCGGTAGAACACACGTCATAACCGCATTATGTGTTCACTAAAATGCTTCTCGTCCCACTGAAGGCAGCCAAATCAAGGACGTTGTGTTGGAGAAAGCATGCTGAATTCTTGCTCGCAGCGTCACAGTATGATTCTTTTACAATAAATATGGGAACTGGAAACGGCTTTGCAGCTCAGTCGGAAGAGCGTTTAGGGTATTACATGTAGGGTAGTATCTATGAACTTTGTTCAATGAGGATTTACCTAGGAGCCATTGGAAGTACATTAGTTCAAACATGTAAGAACGAGACTAAGTAGAAATAAGGTTGTTTATTTTGCAGGTGATACTAGTCGAACATACAGAGTTCCACTGATAAATGCTGACCGACATATAGCGAACCGTTTTCTTTTTTGTAAGCACGTCACACTGAGTGAATGCACTAATATGTAATTATGCTTCCGAATGGATATAAAGAATGCACTTCGGACATCAGTTTTTTTATAGAAGTAGTTTCAACATGTGTCATCCCGTTTCTAACATAACAAAGTACCGTAGGAAATCACTTCAGATAGACTGAATTCATGCAGTTTTCTTGAGATTGCTTACCAGATGAGTCGCTCAGTCTAACACTGCCCAAACCGTCCCCTCAACTCTCACGTAGCTCTCAAAAGTTCAGTTTATAATATTTGACTTAACCACACATTTTTGCACCTTTGCTTGAAATTACTCGCAACGTACTCAAATTGGAATCAGCAAAATAAACACTTTTGTGCTACCAGCTAGCAAAATAACATGTCCCCCATACGCTTTAAGATATATTTGATGTTACTAAGCTTTACGTCCGTTAGCAGTCATTCTGATTTATGTAAGCTGGTCACCAAATTACGGACCAGATGTTGACAACAGGGAAGAGCATGCCAGGTGTTTTGTGGTAGAATTAGCTCAGCATATTTGTTATCATTTTCTCCACCAGAATTTAAGTATATCACACGCCTAATTACTGCTTGCAGTCACCAACCGAGCATGCATGCGGAAGCACCCTTTATATGGAGAAAATCATTTGACAGTTTGAAATGATCATCACAGCTCTCAGGAACTAGATGCACAGTTGTACTATACGACCAAAACGCACGATTTGGCTGGAAAGTAAAAATGCAACAATTTGTGAATAAATCTTGCAAAGCTTCTGCGTTGATTCATACACCAGTGGAGGTCACACACCTTCACAAAATTCCTTGTAAACGAGAAAGAATGTGCAAAGGAAATTTACCTGACTTACTGTCGATCGACGTATCCAACCAATAGTCAAGAGCATGGCTTGCCCTAATCATCTGTGTATTATTACCGTAGCACAGGCCTGAAGAGCAGTTTATACTAAGAGACAGGAACTTTCGGTTTGTCCTTGCACTTCCACAGCATCCTTAATGACCATGAATTTCATCAGATACTACTGCCACGATTTTAGATCATTTGCTGGTACGAGCAATCACTGGCAATAAACTGCCATCATCAGTTGAGAAATATTTCCTGGGAGGCGTCAACTACACTTTCCGTTGGTACAACCAGAAGTCGTTCATTCACTTGCTGCTATTTTTCTAATACAGAAAAATGATGGACACAATGAAGCCGGTACTAAATGGCTGTATTTTGTGCTGTTATTACAGGCACTCCAATGAATCAGTAGAACAAAAGCTTTATGATAACAGTTATCCCGGAAAAAGGGTCATTCTTTACTTATAACTTTCAACAAGTGCCGAACAAAAGGCAAATCGTAGCGGTCCAGCTTGTCCCAAAAACCGTAGGGTGTAGTAGAAAATAGAGCAAAAGTAAATAATCTTGACAACCCAGTAGAGCTCTGAGCCCTGAATACACGGCTGTGATTTCTGATTGTAATATCTCACAAAAGGTGAAGAACTGTGTTACACCACAACAATATAGAGGCAAACAAATTACAAATCGATTGAATCGAGCAGCATGAGCTCATTTGTGGTGGAACCACCTGGAGGATTCGGGTTTGCCGGATTTGGAAAAGTGAGGAATAAAAAGCTGCATACGTTGAAGAGCAACGTCAGTGAAGTTAGAAACGGAAACGAAAATGTCTGAAGTAAAGCAGTAATTATTCCAAGGATAGGAGGCTAGAAAATTGCGAAAACCATCGCAGTTGGCCGAGCTGTACCGCCAAAATGTAAGTCACGAGACAGATAGAGGATTGGGGCGAGTAGAACTGATGGAATAGGAAATAATGCAGTGGTCGAATGAGCTAAGTAAAGGAAGAGCAGAGATTCTCGGGAACAGAGGAAGAAAGCAAGTGGGAGTTAGATCAAGATCACGGCGCACGATCACCAGCTCCATCAGGAATACTTGTGGGGAGGTCAACAAGTTAGCACCGGTTGTTGATCACGGCAAAATGTTCGGCTTCGCGCCCCAGAGCCGAAGTGTCCGATGAGTCAATCAACCAACCTGAACATTAAAATCTCCTAAGATGGTGGTTTAACAGTTGAGATCCGTAACAAATGTGCTCAATGCTCGAAGATGAGAGATCAAAGATCAATGAGTCTCTACTGTTGGGTGAACGGTAAACAACACAGAAGTGACGGTTAGAGTAAGGAATTCGGGGCTTCTGCCATATCAACCGAAATTCACGACTGGAAAAGTCAAGAAACTGCATTCTGGATTTGGAGAATGACAAAGGTACAGACACCAGCTTTGGATGAAGAGAGGAGAAAAGGATCTTGTTGGAAAATCGGAGGTGGGTGGTGTCTGATGGGGACACGAGATCTTGGTTTTGGTTAAAAGCAGATCAACAGGAGAGGAAGACTGGAGAAAATGGTGCATAGAATCGATATTATGGTTTATTTCGCGAGAGCTGTTGCGGGTGATAAGTTATTGCTTTTTTTTACTGCGCGAACAAGAGAGCGAGTGTGTGTGTGTGATTGTGTATTTCCATGACTCATAATGTGAAGGAACCGGAAACCATGATCGTGACACGAAGTGGTGAACCTCATAGTGCCTCAACAGATCGGGCATGAATGTGAGCAGGACGACGGCACAGCTCTCTAAAATCATTTTCATTGAAACTCACTGCTTCAGAACATATTTGATTGTAGTAATTCTAAAGTTTTCGAGTATTTCAATCAGAGACAAAGTAGTAACGAACGGTACGCCTTTGAATGTTCGATGCTTTGCGTACCAAAGGATGGCGAAATTACAGAAGTCTCGGGCTTATTCGAACTGTGGTGGATGTGGAGACTGAAACCTAATTATAAATTTGCTTGTTTAGCCAAACTACAATCCACCTGTCCTCCGCCAGCACACCAAATTTATTTGGAAATTAGACTCCAGAAAGTTGTGTTGTCTCTGGGACAAATTATTGTTCTAGGTTAGAGCTATATTACTTGATTAGTGTGAAGCACGCACTCTTAGCGAAATTAAGCCCTGTTATCGAACACTTGCTTGTTTGAATGCTGCTCGATGTCGAAATATAAATCGTCGGTAATACCTGCCAGCTAAAATCTCCACCACGAAAAATGTGGTGACACAAAACGTGTAGGACTTGTGGCTACGACAAAAATTTTCAGTAGAGCAAAACAGCTTCGCGACTATGATAAATAAAGGGACTCAGCACATTTTATTCAAACCATTAACAGAAAATCCTCTCACAAAAAGGAAGCAACATTCTGAGAGCCCATTACCTGTGATCGTGATTGTGCATCGTGCGTTGCCTTTTCATAGCTCATAACGGCACGCGTGATGGTAATCTATGGTAAAATGAATGATCGGCAGAAGCTCAGACATTCGGGATAAAAGAGTGAAGGTGCAAAATCCGCTCAATGAAGCCCCACTCAGCAAACCGTAGTATCCACATCGAACGAAGAATATGATATGCACAGGTTCAAATTAGTGGGGTAGGAAAACATTACACTGCATTGAATCTGTGGAATTCATCCGATCCAGTGGAAATCCTACTAGTTTCGTGAATTTTTCTGCTCAGATATGTAAAAAGGTTGATTTCACCTCCCAGGATTTATCAAACATGTAAATTTCTCCCTTGTTGAGAAGTTCGCTTTCGAACTTGCACCGCCATATTCCCCACCAAAAAAATATTTCCGGGTGTTGTTTGGTTTCGTGGCTTTATATTTCCGTCCTCAGAACAATATGGTAGATAAACTGAAGTTATAGTGCGTCATACATGTTACTATTTGAATCTTTGAAAGAAACTCCAGTATAAGTATTCTCTGGTGAGAATAACTTTCCTAGTATTCGGAAGTGTCTACACACCTCTGGTGAATAAATGTTTATGATAAACTAAAACCGATTCTTTTTTTAACGTGAAAGACAGATATTCGGGCGACTCCTTACAACCTAAGTTACTGGTTTGTCTGTCGTTATGTTATGAATACACTTCAGAGGAAAAATGTGTTTTGATGACAGCACATAATACTTGGTGTATCCATTGGCAAGTTTATTTAGAATGTCTTTGTATACGTCCTTATTGGCAAGTATGCCAATGCTCCTTACAGATTCCCTAGTATATTTTCATCTAACGGTATCCAGTGCCTTAACGTAATCTGCCTCAAGGTCATCCCTAGCTCCTTCTTTCATTCGAAATTCAGGATTTCTTGTAAAGAGGAAATAAAAAAAATAGTATTTGCTGTAGTCTACCCACCTGTAAATTCCATACAGTTGCTCAAAAATTGAACTCTCGCTGCATTTGTGAAACAAACCGTATTCTACCACTTCAATAATCGTGTTGACCTGTAAGCATAATTTTGAATTTTCTCATTATACTTTCGTATTTCACAGCTGCTCGTAAATTGGCACGGGCGCATTGCACTGTAATCGTGCATTGACGTGATTCATGTAAGCACGTTGCGTGTGCAACGTACAACAAAAAACAACATCAACCCGAGAATTTATGGATAAAAAGATATCAGAATGACAATTTCTAGGTGTTCACCTTGAAGCTGACTAAGGTGACCGCATATACTGCAAAGGTATACACTGAGCTTCACCAGCCACTGACTTGGACCAAAAAGTCTTTAAATATTTGACTAAAGTCAAGTATAGATTGATATATTTCACACATATTGGTAAACTGGCACCGTTATTCTATTTTAGTGATTGAAGCAGTGACGGAAAGCTTGGAAAGAACAGTGAACTGGATTTTCGAATACAACTATTCATCATGCTGCATGAACACTGAAGTCACCAGTACAAACCTTGCAAGCGTTGTATAGTGATTTTATCCTTAGGAATCATCAGCGGGATATACGTACACTGTGCTGCCTTTTATAGGGTGCACGGCATCATTTAATAGCGGACAAAGTTCAGAAGAAAAAGCCATTAGAATTAGGGCAAAATGTCCCACCTGCAATCGCTCATGCCTGAGTATTTGGGAAAATCCGAATGTGGAGCAAATTATTGCATGCTTCTCGAAACTCATGACATAGGGTTTGACTTTATTTTGATAAAAGTAATTTGCAATCGCTGAAAAAACCGGGACGTGATAACAAATGTGAGTGGTTTTTAATTTGAGAACTGGCTTTTCTGAAAAAATCCATGGTGCCGGTGTTAGTGCAGTCCCTAATTCTATGCTGTGAAGTAATCAGATTTAGAGTTTGAATACCATACCGTTTACACGGATACTTACGTAAAGTAAAACGGGCGCAAATCGAGTACTGTGTAAATTATGCCCCCGAGAACAAAATTGGGCTCCGTGAATCAGAGCGTCAGTACGTGAGTAGGATCTAGGGTGCATTGCTTTGACCCATAATGGAATTATCTATGAACACAGGAAGTCCGTAAAGGTTCTGTTCAGCAGTTGAATTTTGTAGAGTTCGTTGGATAAATTGTTTTCGTATTCTTGGGGCCTCTTCCAGTAAATCACTGATTGTAGTGTCATACTTTATTTCTCACACTTATCGGACTAACGAGAACTGTTGATATTAAATGAAAATAATCATCAGAGACAAAGCAATTTCTTCACTGATCCTCTTTCGAATCTACAAGCCATACAGCGTGGTCAATTTAGTGAAAATATCTTCGAAAGTTGTCTTCGATGGGTTATTTTAAATTACGTCACAGGGGAATATGATCTATTCTGCATTTTCTCGTTTTTCTCGCTGGATGTGACGAATTTGTTTTCGGAAACTGTTGAACAATACTCCAAGCTGCTGCGTAAATTCAATCACTCTAAACACCACCAGTTTCGAGAGGTTTTCCGACCAATGATAAAGATGTTAGCTTAAGCCAATAATGAATTCATCAGTCTTTGTGATACCCATGGGAAATCCGTTTTCATAGTTGAATACAATGGGGTACAAAATAAATGGTACTGTTCTACAGCTAGTCGCAATCGCCCTTTATCTATCCCGACACTTTCCAATAAATGAGAAACGGTAATGAAATCACAGAATCTCTATTTATTTTAGGAAAGGAGCAGGAAGCCAGATCTTCCGCAAACTGTTCCATTTCACGAACAATTACTCGATCCGAATGGAGCTCACCTACCATATCAGAGGAGAAATCCACTAATTGGGGGAAGAAAATTGTTCAAATATGGTAACTTGCATCATCCCCAGGAATACGAAAACCGAACAGTTTTGTTCTTCATTGTAAATAATAGACTCAAGGCTGCATGGAACAAAGCATTCGAAGCTAGCGTTTAATTCTTCACTGACAAAAAAGCTTTTATACGTACGTAAGATACTCAGAATTGAACTGTTTTCCAGTCCGAGATGGAGTACCGGCTAAGAATTCGTGTTGATGGTCGCTGTAGAATTGGCAAACAGAGAAGTAAAACCACCAAAACTGAGCTCGAATGCATAACAGAGACTTTGCTGGCCCGGGGGAGACTTTGAGACTTTAGCCAAACATAAATACATCAGCGCAAAAAGTGTAACCATCCACGAAATATTCGATTTTTTTAGCGTTGGGTGCTTAAGACGACAAGATAAGCAGCGTCTTCTTGAATCTTAAAAATGCTTGCCCAAGCAACAATATTGACGTTCTTATGCTCATTTTGATTTTATGCGTGTTTGTCTCACCGGTTATCTTCCAGTAAGAGGCTTACTGACTTCCAGAGCCACATACGTTTTTCTAATATATTCAACATTTTCAATACTTGGCATGGAAATTGCGTTATTACCAAGTTAGTAGCTATTGGAACGACTAGAATATTACCCTTCTAATGTCACCAACGTCGTATCATGGGGCAAGAAGCAACTTGTATTTACCCTCATTTGATTTTGCTGAAAAATGAGTTTCTAATGGATAGAAACGCGCACAGTCATAATCAGTGACAGAAAAAGTGCACAAACTGATTGGGTAGAAATATACTTGGTTACGTGTGCGGTGAGTGATTCGGTAATGGGATATATTGGTCTAATGAGTATATCATAAAACCGCCCAATCTGCAGCAAACCACAAGAAGGATTTCGCCGTACCTCCAACAAATATAACAAGACAGATTCCGTAGTAAACGGAATCAAGGGAAACGTAATGATTTCATTTTGGAGTTTGGAGCAAAAACAAATTCTTCAGTGCACATATAATTGCGGAATAAGACCCGAGTTGAGTTTCACCTGCCGAGGCCTAATATTTGCAATGAGAAGGTTTTTGCTATGGTGGTTCGAAGCCGATCAGGACGCGAGAAGAACTTACCACGGCTAATCAACATCACATCTATTTCATCTGCAAGTGCATGTACAAAACACCTTATACGGTTGGTGACACGACATTGAAATGTTTCTGAACAAAGGAACAGCATGGTTTGTTGCTAAGGTAGGTGGAATCATCTGGTAGCTACATTAGGGATCAATAAATTAAAGGAAGAGTCGAGAACCAGCTTCGTATAAATGAACGTACTATTTTTCCCGTAAAACAGCACCCAACCAATAGAGACATTCTGTATTTGTGAACTACCTGCTTGTAGTCTTTACAGCCTCTTCAACTGTAACCCTGAACAAGTTACTTCATGACTCTTCCGTGTCACAAAGTCGCTTGAAATATCAAATACCGAAAACCTGAACTCAACAGGGTAAGACTTTCTTATTCGAAACTGCGGAGTTGACGAAAATACAAACTGCCTTATAGCAAACAAAAGTAAGGGAATCAGACTTCACCTTCAGGACATATCAGATACAACATTTCAGCGATATGTTCAGCAAATTTTACACGAAATTTCACCTTTATGTTTTGCTCCGGTGAAACGACTAAGGTGTTCGCAATTTCACTATCACAGTTGCCGAAATTGAAAATCAAAGAAAAATATGTACTTTCTTCGTCATCGATGGATTATAAATCAACTTGTAATTTTTCCAAAATAAGATGATGGTTTCACTGACAATGAAGGCAGTTTGTTCTTTTACATGAGATGAACAATAAAGTTTTATGATCTGTTCAATCAGCAGGGGTGGGCATGAAAATGTGGATGTGACATATATCTCACTGGTGTTCCAGTACTTTCAAGAATATGAGTATTAGAACCTAATCCCCCAGTTAGATCAACATAAATCGATTTTTTCGGTTTGAATGCAAAACATACCTGTGTATAACCAATATATGTATTCATTTCTGCCAATAGTTGTAGAAATGTCACCTGTATTGTGCATAACTTTGTTTCAAGAGAAAAATGAGACTTTGACGGCTAACCCAGTACCGTCTCTTGGTACACTTTCGTGTACACCGTAGTTTGGTGTGTGGGTTGAAGCCTCACCATCACGTGCTCTACGCATAACCCAGGGAAGCGATACGAACAGTTCTGCGATGCTTCAGAAATAAAATGTTCACAACCAAAACTTCTTTACCCTTAGTAACTAGAGAAAGCTTTTTTATTTGGTTCCGCATCATAGACCGCCATAGTGTATCTTAACAAGGTAAGCGAGTCAGTTGAAGGATAGTTTCGTCAGAAACAGTGTAGCCAAAAATGCTCATTTATGTGTATGACCCATGGAAAGCACTTTCTTAGAAAAGGCCCCTCCAGTACCTCAACGGACTTTAATACAAGAGCACCTTTTTAAATTGTTATTTTCTACTCTGATGTACAAACTCTGAATAAATACATAACTGAAAAAGACAAACACGGTAGTAAAGGCAAGTCTGTGGTACCCCGACAAAATGAATAAATGAGTTTTCCGTTCATTGTGTTCCTGATTGTATACGAAATTGCAAATATTATCTACATTGGCTGATACGTTTCGCGTTATCTCGATCTCACCCAAAACGTTCCCAGCTTCATCCGATTTGATTAGGCATGCTTATTTCCACGTCTGTCACATTCGAACCTTTTTGGAGTGAAAAAATGAGTTAAGGCACGAACCTCAAAGTAAACAATTCCCCTCCAGTAAAAAACGTATTTTTTCCAACTTAGAGTTTTTTCGGACTTTTCCGTGCTGCATAAGATTTCCAGGATTTTGATTTACTTCTTAAGCTAAATATTCGAATTCATGCTTACTTGGGTCAAAAGAACTAACGTTGTACCTATGCACATTCATATACCGATGTATGTATGACTAATGAGCTATGTAGCTGAGAATTCAGTCAAATAATTCGTATCATTGAAACACTCTGCAGGCAATAAAGTGATGATGTGAAAAGCGTACGCAAATCCAACCAGGTTGAGTGAAAAGGTAAAATTGCAGAAAGGGCTCGCATGTGGTGGTACAATTGTTGTTTTTGACAAGATATACATTTTCTAAAAGGATGTTTTCTCTGTCAGTTCCACGTTAACTGGGAAAGTTGCTTATCTTGGTTGGGACTAACAAAACTCCATACGACCGCTGGGAATGGAATTCGAGCTATTCAGTAGCTTTGGGGAAGCAGGCTTCCAATGTATATGAAAACAAATGCCAACTGATATCAACGCGATACCAGTTTATAAATAAATCAGTAATTTTTTGCCTTTCTACTTTCTCTTTGAAATCATTCACCAAACATTTTCAGCGCCCATAACCATTGGAAATCACTGTGCTGGGGCCCAACAGTATATTTTTTCCTGTCAGGGGGAATATATCTACCAATGTTATAGAAACAGATCTTTTTATATATCCGTAGGTACAAAGTGAACATGATGAAATAAAGGAATGTGGCTTTAGTAGGATTATCAAAAAACACGAGACTTTCTTATCACACTCGCATTTACGTGAAATTACCGATAAGAAATATCGTTGTATTGATAAACGCATAGCATATAGATGAGGGGGATTAGGCTTCCTCCGGAGTTTCATAAAACAGCACCAATTATCTCGGGAACGTTGCATTCTGTCCAGGTGTTTCTCGGGGAAAGAAAAGCACACCAATTATAATGCAAATGATAGGTAAGCCAGCCGCCACCCTCACTTCTATTATGGTTGACACATTGTAGTGAGCTAGTTGAATACTGTCTTTTTGTTTTTCGATTAACTTAGGTGTATAATCCTGCGATGCACTTACTGGGCTTCGGCTCCTGGGGTTTCTCTTCATGTGTCTTGCAGATCGCACACTTACAGCCCCATGGAAGACACTGGTCCTGCATTTCTCAACACCAAGAAGTCTTGTAACGTGCAACACGATATGGGAAAGCGTGAAAACTGATAAATGCACAATGGAAACTGTGAATACAAAACCGGTCCGTAAAAGGCTTTACTGGGAAAGATCACTGAAATTTACGGTCTCGTTGAATAGGTTACATAAACCAAAAACGGCCTGATCTTCAGTTGGACAAACTTACAGTACAGTTTGTCCAAACAGTGCTGTTCGTAGGCCCACCTGTCACTATAGCACTTCGTTCTCACGAAATGGCAAATCGATCCTAGTTTATTCATTGCCGTTCCCCTATACATTTTTCTTCGCCGTAGATCAGACAATCAGTTGATTTTTACTGCTTGTTTTCATGCATGTTTTAATTTATTTTGACGAAAGGCTCAGAACAATGGAACCTAAACGTACTCCTGCATCTATTTGACTTGGAATACTTCGTGCACATGTTACTGCATCGCAATAACTTATTGCTACTTCTATGTATGCTCTAGTAAGGCAAATGACTCATGTAACAGCCCACCAGGAAAACCAAAAAGCGAAAGCGCACTACTACAATATCTCCGGCAATCGAAATTCATTTTAGGAGTCTGAACTGGTAGGGGTTTCTCAAAGCTTTATCACATACGCAAACGTGGAACACAGATTGACTTCCAGTCCGATACATACGTCCGTAGTGACACCCAAATCACACAGTTTACACTAATTATGAAGCTGCTCCGTGCTCTGGGATCGTCAAACAAGAAGTGTCATATTTTCCGTCAGCAAACGAACTGATGAGATTTTTTTGGTGTTTAGAATAAAATAAACAGTATCCTTTGTGGAATAAAACAAGCGGATTAAGACACCAGTGAAGAATGCATCTTTTCCAAAAGGCAGTTTCTTGAAAATACATTGTTTCAAAATCTCATTGTGTGGAGCTATCTTGGAGTTTTCCCCCAACAAATCACGAATCCAATCAGGCAGACTTCTGTATAATTGCCCCGTGGAAAATTTTAACTAGATCACGATGAAAACATGGAGACAACAAATGTCAAATTATTCATTTTTCCGGGTTGAACGAATTACTATTTAGTTCATCTATGAACTAATGATTAGAGCAAAGCAAAACGTTTGACATTTGTAGGATGTCCTGGTCCTCGGAATGTGCCAAGTGAAACATGATGTGTCACCTTACTGAACTGCAGTCGTCCTAAACAAAGGTTGTACAAATATTCTGCATACAATACTCGTATTTGTCAGGCATTTTACCATAACTTGGACTAAGTCAGAATGTGTTAATTTGAGAAAGCTTTGCTTTATGAGGTTTTATTTTCGGAGAGATTTTCCTCCCTGGACACAAGAGCCGTGCAAAGAAGAAATCAGAAATCAACAGATCAGGCCGGGAAAATGATCCATTTGCTGACATGGTGACCAAACTGTACACTTCGTAGGAATAAATTATATGGCTTCTCAAATACACTCACGCTCCCCTAAGAGCCCCGGTCAGAGAGGAAAAAAGGGTCGAGAAGCAGAGTCGACAAATAACGAGGACAAATCAGAAAGTTTCCACAGTACAGGTTTTTTGGCGCAAATTTTTAAAAAAATACATTTTCTGGTATGTGTGGACCTATAGTCTGATGAATTCCTAATTTCTTTCCCTTGGTTGATCCTGGTCAAGAAATTTGGACAAGGTCTTATTTTTAGATAGTCGGGAATTTACATTCAACTCAGTTGAGTTTGAAAAGTAGTTATTCGCCGCGTTTTTTTCTTCTACGAAGTCATTTAGTCTGCTATTCATTAGATATTCGTCCTAGACGTGACCCAATATCGTGCTCAAGTCAAGAATGCCGCTTCGCTACCGAGGCGAGTTACATGTCTTTATTACATCTCCCCCGGAGAAAGTATCACAATACAGGAGCAAAGTATTTTCGATAAAGAAGCCGTTATAATCTGTCGCTCTGATCGCCAGAATAGATGGCTCTCCAGATGTGCACTGTACCTGCACAGTACTACAGTGTTGCCGTCATTGTCTCACTCTTATTTGTTATGCAGATTTTTCTCCAAACATGCCTTCGACGTTCGAGCTTGAATGGAGAAAATGCTGACTCATTGCTGAACCGACTGACCCATCTGCTGACTGACGTTCCTGAAAGACCCAAATACTGGGTAACCTCGGGGCGACACTTCCCTGATCCCCACCTTCCGACGGCATGCCAGGCCACTTTCCCGTTTTGTAAGCATCTTATGAACTCAAAAGAACGGATGGGCATGTGGGTTAAGACTTTCTGCAATACGTGATTCCACATGATCTACAAGTCCCCATTAGTGAACGTTGTCATTGTGAAATCGATAGAAAGAAGATAAAATGATGCCAATAAAATAGAAAGAGTTGCTACCCAGGAGTGTCACTTGATTTCATCGGAAATAATTTCAAGCCATTATTCAAAGATAAATATTCGTCTTGCAGTTCAAGGTAGGTAGTGAAGCGGGGAAACATCCATGCTCAGGTTTCCAACATAATTTGATTACCGAATACAAGGGGAGAACTACAGCCATATTATGTCATTGCTTACATAAGTATTTTGTTTACGGTGTACCGCCTATTTCGTTATTACACATATAGTGCATCTTGTGTACCAATGTGGTAGGTCATTTTTGCGTGGAACGCAATATGGACTTCTAATTTTGTGTCCTTTGTAGAATATCTGGCAAAACAAGGTATTTGTTAATCAGACCGGGAAAACTCAATGTTATTTTACACAACAGAATTATCAAAGAATATACCTGAAAAACTGTTCTCCTCTCTGCTATCAAAGTATTCAAATTTCTCAGTTGCAACCGATATTCTGTATTACACACATACATATGTTGTCATATATGTTGTCTAATATGGATGTTCGGCGACTTCCTGTTTGTGGTTCTGAATACTTTCTGATTGTCATCCTCGCCGTATACAGCCGATTATCAGTAAATGAAAGTCAAACCCTTACACATTTGCATTTGGCTTTGAGTTCTTGGAGCACCTATATATAAAAATCAGGGAATTGAGTGAACTTAGATAGTGGCCCTGTTTGTAATCGATCGGAAATAGATCGGTCCACACTTTTCTCTCATGAGATTGTGGATGACTATGCACCTTTATTAATTTTGTTCTTTATTTCTTTGTGATTTCGATCAAAGAAAGGAAATTACCCAATTCATCACTTGTGGAAAAAGTGTTCCACCCAATCGAGTACAAGTAGGCTTTGACAGGGTTCGTTATCGCACGTGACCCTTTAGTGAAAATAAACTCCCTCTAAGCGTTGTATTAGTCTACTGCATAGTAGGTAAGCTTTACCGTATATATGACTAACACGTCTTTCACACTGAAGGAAGCGATGTTCAGTAAAGTCTCCTAGACCACAGAAAACACCCCAGGTTTACTATCAAAATCAAGACCCACAAAATATTGAGCAATACCGGCAAATCCCACGAGTTTCCGTTATTGGTTAAAAAATATGGAGGTAAGCTGTTAAAAAAATCGTCACAGTTTAGATGACCGCCATTCAGAATAAATGTTTTTAGATGCTCTAGGCAATAAAAAGTGGAATGCGATAGGAACCTAAGTAAGTAAATTTTTTATTATCTTGCGGTCGTTATAGAAAAGCGTTCATTCTGCTCACTTCGACAAGTGCTTGTCTAAACTACCAGTTGTCAACCATTATGACGAGTGTCCATTTCACTAAGTGGGCACGTTTGAAGGAACGTGAATTGCCCGTGAGCCTTATCGGTTTATATCACTTATAAGAGAATTTACTGTTCACAGATATCTCCTCTTTTTCAGGTACATAAAAACAATATGTTTTGTTCTCCTTGATCGGTTTAGTCTGTCTGAAAACAATAATTTAGAGCCTCGAACATACAGTGATCTTATTCGTGCAGGTAGTGGGATTTGTGGATTATGCTGGACGCTAAAGAGGGGGATAGGTTGGTTTTAGCAAGCTCAAGTAAGGCTATCCAAGGTGCTTTCGTACCTCGCAGTCTTTTCACATAGTACACATCTGTGATACCTTCACATGGGTTACGAGCGTCAATCCTGTTTTTCAGGGAACATTTATATCCTACATTGGAGCTTTCCATTCTGAAAATGTCCCCTCCAACTCTCATTGTTGACATATTCACAAAATCCTCTCCGCGCTTACCATGCGACTATCCTCCTTCTGTTCTGACTGAGTGATGCGTGTTAGTTTGCCTTACTTATTAAAATGGGTATCCATATGAATGTATTTGCGAGCTATATGAAAAACGCTGCACACTGAGTGCCTGTCATTTAGTCCCTCCGAGGATATATTACCTTATATGAAAGTAAGTGTCTACAGTTTCCTCTGCGTGACTATCTTTAAGGGGAATATATTATTCAGGATTAATTAACCAATATCAAAGTAGGTATTTTTTTCTAAAAGATTCCATTCACACAAGACATCCTACTAGCGTAATTAATGAGCTGGTGATACATTTACCGCTCCTTTATTTGATTTATCTTAGTTCTTAGACTGGAGATGGAGCAAACCACACTGAAACATTTTAAATGGTTCATATAGAACTTGAGAACATAAAATAAGGTCAATAGATCCCATATACACCGGTCTATAATTAGAATACCTTTGAAGTCGTTCAGTTCCACCAAATATCCCTTCCTTGGTTGTTGTGTCTTTCGCATGAAGGAATTAGTATTAAGAGAATAACCATTTTAATAGTATCAGTATTGGAGTTTCAAATACATCAACTCATAAACGTAACATATTTTCCCACATGATAGTTTATTATCAAACTGTTAGTGAGGCTGCCAAAAAAGTAAACAAAGGGGCTTATTCTATTGCTCGAATTCCATTTTATCAGACCGCTTTACAAGGAAATCTGTGCAAGTCGGGGAATTTTTTCTAAAAAGGCTGAGAATCCTGATAAAGATATGTTGGAATATAAACGCCTCATCATGTTATACCTCATTTGTAGATATCCAGACACCAGTGTATTTTGCCATTATCAAACATTGATTGTAGGTGGAATCGAGTGCAACTTAGTGACAGGTTTACGTTTGCACATGTCATATTATTTATTACGAGCCAGGACAAATGAGGTGCCCTACGGAATAAATCAGCTCAACAAAAAGACACTTCAAAGGAAGCATCCGAAATACGTATCAGTCGGTTCGATCTAGTTTAGTCTTCCTCGAACTTAACATACACTTGTAATTATTTCACCAAATGATTTGGCACTAGATTACAAACAGAGGGCATTTTCCAGTTGTTTTTTGTCCACGATGCTTGCATGTTCCTGTAGTTGAGTATACAGCGTGATTACATACATTTATCAGAACAGGAGTGATGCTGCATTCCTTGTTGCAAAGGGAAACCGATTAAAGTTCAGCCAAAAAAACTTGGCAAACGGAAATAGCACTTGAATATGAAGTACACATTTAGTTCCATTCTGGTCGTACATGTTCATCTTGGTGTTATATCTTACGAAATCCCTGGAAACTTTTACCAACGAAGTGTTTGCTTAGCAAACGAAATACGGTGTACATCTCGCAACGCGTATGAGCCATAGACGAAAAGCCACCCACGATTTATGTTGTAATAGGTGGTACACTACTCTGCAACAAACACCAAGCAAACTAATATAAACAATAACAAGAAGACTGAGCTGAACATACTTGTGACTTTGAAATTTATATGGTAACTCGGGGTAAAGCGTAACGTGATATAATGAATGTCATCGTGCGCACGGTTCCCTGAGTGGCAGCGAGTTCACGACCGGATAGACTCTGATAGCTTTTGAACCATCCCTCACGTCACATTTGCTAACAATGAATGTTGCCTTCCTAGAAGGCCTCAGTGCTCCGTAGACTGCATATTGCATAAGATGACTGTCAAGTAATGTGGTAGAAATATAATGACCGAATCACCAGAGATGGAATCAAAAGAAACTTGAAATGGCACTGAATTGGATTGCCTCGTTAGCATAGAAAGTATAACATTTTTATAGGCATGAAATATCTAAAGAAAAACACATGCAAGCCGTCAATAATTTATGAACAATGTGGTTGATGGACACGAACGCGTCAAACACTATCACGTAATGTCCAGATGGATCATGTGCTTGAGGCTAGCGAACTGCAATAATCAATATTCAAGGTTGCACTAAGATGAGTCATATACACGTGATTGATTTGGTGGTGTGTGGAAATAAATGAATGAAGAGCGGAGTGCGAACGGAACAAATGAAGAGTAACTGGTCGTGATGGGATTGCTTATAATGCATGCGAGTAGAGCACAAATTCATCACAATGAATATTTTAGCCAAACTGCTATCGGTACGTACGATTCTCATGTTAAACAGAATAATCCTTCATTTGTTCCGAGAGTAAAAGATCCACTTCATTTGCTAATATTGGACGAACTTTACCTGTTTGATCAGTGTGAGCAATTCAATAGGAAAACATTTTGTACGAGTTTCACGTGAACCAACCTCTGGCCGTCCCTGTACTCGTGATTTTTTTAGCAGTTTTTACATATGAAGCCCAAATACCAATTGAATATACGCGTTTATTTAACGTAATCAGTTTAGCTTACATCAAGAATTGTGGGTTTATTGATAATAGGAAAAGACAGAGAGGATTATCAAAACCTTCAAAAAAGATGGATTTACAATACGGACAATTATCAGGTGTTCCTGCGGGAATAAAAAGGTAGAACTAAATATTCTTGTGTATCCATAATGATGCATGGCAACATTTCTAATATGAACTGTTCACCGTTGGAAGAATTTGTGAAATCAGAGTTTGTTAGCATTGCTGAAAGTTTTCTGATTATTGACAAAATGGGTGCTTCATGCACCTTGCAAGTTGTTTTCATTCTACGCATGCCAGCATTATTATTGAAGGTTTTCTACCATCAACAAGTAAAACATGCCAGCTTCTTGCGCGTAACATTCAGTCCTACCTAGTCATGGCATTCCTGCTGTCATGCGCGACGAATCCCAACTTTGGGTTCAAAGTGACTTAGGCATGCTGCTTTTCACGTATGTACGTGTTTAGAGAATCGTTTGCGGATGGACGGGCAACACAATGATTCCGAAGTGATTGCACATATTTTCAGAGTACGTTCTAGATAAGACTATCATAATTGGGCATTTGAAATGGCTGCAAACGAAAATATTTGAGCTGGAATGGGTTTTTTCGCTCTTGTGACCCGATTTGAGAAGCGCTTTTAGTTTACTGTGGTCCAGTGGACGTATTTTCGTCCAGGTAAAAGTAGAACAAACCATCTATATAGCCAGTTTTTTGCTCGAAAGCATATTGCCTGAAAAATTGGTTGTAAATCAGACCTTTTTTCAATCAACCTCCGCCTGGGTAAATAAACCCGTTGGCATTTCTGTCCCAACTGATTTAAAAATTCGAAGGAATATATATTGTTACCACGCCTTTTCTATTCCACTACAAAATTTGTTTAAGATGGTACTACTTTGTGGTAGGATAGTCAGTTGTACTGCAATATTAGCACAGATATCAGAGAATGGTTACTTCTGTTGTCAAGTAGAAATCCAACGTGTACAACTTAGAAACTGGCCTATGGCCAATAACAGCATAAGGTGGCCAATATCCACCTTTGAATAGGTACTCCTTTGGGAGCTACGATATGGCCTAACAGAGACATACTAGAAAAAAATGCCTGGATTTTCCAAATGATGCTACAATTTGTTTACATATTAGATCATTGTTTGTAAAGGTAATGCCAATAGTAGACTTTACGTTAAACCGGTTTGCATTATAACAATACATTTTGTGTTTCCTTTAAATAAAAAATGAAAACCAACCTTATATTAGCTTAAATACAAACCAGATAAAGAAATGTCTACTGACTGAAAACGCAATACCCTCATTTTTTCCTGATTTTTACAAAATCGCTTTTCTAGGAGTGCCTGATTTATGAAAATTACTACGCAGAATTTCATTTTCAAAGAGGAATTATAATTACAAATTCATTGCCTTTTTGTGGTGCGGATCAGTTATTTTACCAGAACAACGCAAACTAAATAGACGACTTGAAAAACTGAGCATTATTGAAAACGAAAAGAATAAGCTTTTTTGGATCTCTTCTGATAAAAGACCATGAAATTCAGACCTTTTTCGAGACAAACTGTGTGCTGAAAGACAATTTTGAAGATTGATAAGTGGCATCAATCAAGCATCTTGTTTACTGGTGAAGTCGTAAGTATCAGGGCAAGTTCATGTTCTTAAAGGAGATAAGTCAGAATACGTATGACACACTTTGAAAAAGAAATTGAAATCTGGGTTAGTTGTTATATCATAGAAGTCCCTTATAGTGACACAAATCTGATCAATAACCTATGAAAATAATTATTCAAAATAACCAACTTTCAATAAAAAAACACTTCAAAAGCAACTGCGATTAAGTGATTTCAGTCCACACAATTCATTAAATAAATAAGCTCTCTAACTTTGATAGGGGGAATCTATCCATAAAATATAAAAAGTAACGGCGTGCAAAGCATTTCCAGAAGGATTAACAAAATTGGTCATTATCGCATGCAAACTGAATACGACATTCTTGAATTCACATAGGAGATTACTGAACGTGTGACAAATAAATACATTACAAATGACACTTGAGATGAGACATGCTTTTGTGCGTAGAGAGCGGTCATCCGTTTGACGAGCATCCAGATCCTACCTCAAGATAAGCTTTATCTTGGCTTCGCTTAGAGATACTTCGTATGTAGATCATGGTAGTACAAAGTTTATTCCGTAAACGTCAAATTTCATTTATTGCCCTAAATGAGATGTGTAATTTAACGGACGAAATGTAAACGTTATCGAGGAAATTAATGACGAAAAATGTCATACTCACTTGAAGAAAAACCAAATTACTGCGTTTCTCAAGCCACATCACATGGTTTACAAAAATATTCACATACTTTCTTCTTTTCTAAGGATTCTATATGAAAATGAGTTTTCGAAATATGTGAACTAGTATTATTTCCGAAGAAATCAGTTTTTCACAACGTCTTGTTAAAGCATTTAGTTTTTCGATTAAAAACCCGGTTTTTTTGTTAGTCCAAAGAGCCACCTTAAAAATGCTAAGATGGCTTTGGCAGTATTTACCACCTGGTATAAAACGGATTACTCGCCACTTGTGACAAGTGAGAAGAAAGACAGGTGCTCCATAGGAAAAACTCTTGCCAGAGAATAATAGAAATTATCGTGTGTGGCAAAAGAAGTTTGTTTCGTGAACGTTGCGGTTTTGTGAAAAAAACGTAATATTCTAAATTCGCATTACAGAAGCATTGGTTATCACAGTTTTTGCACTTGCCATTAGGGCGATAAAATGCCCGTAGGCTGGGCAGAGACGTGACTGGCAATTGCTAGGATATAATGTTTACCAATCCAACCAGAGTAGCCGACCGGAAAGGTGACGAGTTCACACCCAGAAACGTTTCATCAGAAACAACGCAGTCGCTTCTCCGGACCGGAATAATCCCTTGCTCAATTTCTTACCTAATTTAAATCTCATGGACCACTGAACAAGAAAATTGCCTTTGGGACACTGGAGGAAGTATCCTATGGGTATCTAACTAAAAACTTTTCCCAGAAAGCTATATTTGTTTTCCTCCAAATCATGTTCATTTATGACTGGTTACCAACTGAGAAAAGTTGACCCAACGTCTATTCCCACATTCCGAGCTTCAATCGCTTCCATCCAATTTACTGGCAAAGTAAAAACCACTCAGTCAAATACAACCCCTAGTTATAAACTCATTTTCAAATTATCAAGTTTTACCACTTCCAGTGGTACCTTCTTTCATTGGATATGCTTTATTAATTTGCCAATTATTTTTGAAGCACAAATGTTTGATTACAAATGACCACTTGGCCATGGAACTTTTACATTTCTTGGTTTCTGATGACGATTTCAAAGGTCCAAGGTTGCTTCAATTGTGTTGTGAATGCTTGCAAAAGAGCGAGATTTTGCCGATGGTATTGATTAGTTACAGTGGCTTTATTTGCAACTTCCAAAGAGATCAAAGGAATCCAAATCACTTTTCATACCTTCGATTGTGTGGACTTCGTCAAATCGGATTTTTTTAGTCAAATGTCATTCCTTCTCGAGAGCTACCATTGTTTTGCATGGAAAATTTTTCAGTGATCGCCAGATTATCAGTTCTGAAATTTTTTCTTTTTCCGAGATACCGCCATGTTGCTACTCCGTATTTTTACCACTTCGTTGGACAAAACACCTTTCACCGTTTGCATAGTATACATTAGCCATCGGCGATGGGCTAAAAGACTTAATTAACAGAAAATTGGTAGCGCTGTCCATCGATAAAGAAATTTTATCCTCTGGCTAATACGGTTAGATATATATATGATAGGAATGCATATTTCCGGAAGAAAAGAGAGGGTACTTACAGTATCAAATTATGATTGGTCAATCAATATTGTAGGTGTTTTGCGGTTCGGAACAGGGTGGGATGTTGGTTGTTCGTGGTAGAGAAAATTCGGTGTAGAAAGTACATCTGGGGTGGGTTGGCTGCTTCCTGTCACGGCTGAAAGGTCGCGGTCTAGGACATCATGATTTTGTTTCCCATTTTCCGATTGCGGCCAAGGCAGCTGAAGTGATTTGACAAATCGCTTGTGTGAACAAAGCGATGGATGTTTTCTCGGAACAGATCTTTCCTTTGCGAGACGCTAGGGATCAGACCAGGTTCTGTTTGCGTTTTAGAGGCACGAAACCGGCAAAATGTGTGTATTGGCCTGTCCATGTTGGCTTACGATAGACGCGGCGGACGAGCTTCCTATTTTCCCTGTTCGTAAGTTTCACATCCAGAAAAAGAAAGTTGCTGTCTAATTCCACTTTGGATGTGAAACTGAGCGCACTGTGAGCCTGGTTACACTTTCCCACTAGTTTATGTAGGTGAGCATGTTTGTCAGTCGTAATGAAAATATCGTCCACATCCCGGCAGTGAATTGGTATTTTTTCTATGGTGTCTTTGAGGATCCCATTCTCCAGCTTGGCAACGAAAATGTCGGCAACGAAACAATCAGTGAGGAATTAGATCACATAAGACAAATATTACTAAACAACGGGTATCCGGAACGTTTCATTCAAAAGAACATTTCGGAAGTACTCAGATGAACTACCAAGCGAACGACTAGTTCGGCGCCCAAGAGATGCAATCACCCGTATATATATATATATATATATATATATATATATATATATATATATATATATAAAGTACACCTGTGTGTATATAAAACTTGTTATCCCGGAGCAACGTGTGTGGTCTCAAGGGAGACAAGCCTCCGTTGTGTGGAGTATCACCTGAGACAGAGCCTAACATGTTAAGTAATTTTTCTTGTCTTCTGGGTAGTTTTTCTGCCTCAGCAATGTTCGTCTTTTATGCCAATTAGGAGTATATCGAAGAATTGACTGCTTTCCCCCTGCGTATTTCTGTTTACCCACTGCCATAGTTCTCATTGAAAATACAAGCTCTAGCACATGCAGTCCTGTTTTCCCTCCGGTTGTCAGTGACCAACTCACGAATAAAGAATAGCAATGGTAGATATGACTTGTACAGAGAGGAATCCGCGGGAATTAACCACACACACCCGTGAAGTACTGATTAGGCATTCTTTGACCAATGTGAACATCATCAGCTGGAGTCCGGATGGTACAGATACTGGTTTTACCATAGAACGACTTGCCGTATTTTGCTAACCGAGAATACATGGCGCTTTTGAGTCAGCAAACATACTCCCAGCCACCAGTCGTTTTTTGTTCTGAACATGATCCTGCAAAACTATCCTATGCAATTTAGAAAATAATAATTTTCACTGTATATTGGTCGAATTCAGCTATACATAATAATAGAAGCTTTATTCCTAGTACATTCGTACAGTTCTGAATAACGAGTTATAGTGGATACTTTTTAAATTTTGTATCAAGCGTGTCATTCTGTAATCGGTTGAAAAATATGTGTACATATATTCGGTTCCATGGCAATCCTACAGCTAGTAGATGCAAACTTCGTTATGCAATAAAAATGACTCAAAACGAACGCAGTCTTTGTTTTCCTCGATCTAATTCAATGACAGCAAGCAATGAGTTAGGGAACAAAACCGCGAGCATGACAAACTGCTATTCGGCTTCTCCTCTCTCGATCGACAGTTCTTCATCGTTGAATGATGTTTGGAATATACTTTATAAGAAAATGACACCAAAGATGGCAAGGCTTTATTAAAAGATGTTTCAGCTGGATACCTACAACCGAAAAGCCCAGAACGAAGGAGAAGTTTCGATATATATCTGAGGAGCTAAATTAAGTCATCTTGGTGAACAAAAGCTGTGCACAATAATCACTCCTAATAAATTTTTCATTTAACTAAAGTCCGTCACATTGGTGGCAGACAGCATTCTTAGTCGAGCTGCCCGTTGTCGAGCAGTACGATTTTCCCCTGCTTCATGTTTGCTAGTTGTCAATCACTCAGAGTCGGTCCGTTCAGGCCAGGATACTGCTTGTTTTGCTACATCAATGGGGCTACATGAAATGGTTCAAAAACGTTAGAAATAAGAAATGTAGCAATGCAAAAAGGGTTGTCAGCTGCAAAATCACAAATGGATGTGAAATAAACTATGTCATGTTAGAGAAGAGAACGTAACATTTCGGCCAAATCTGAATAACGCATCTTTTCCGTGAAAGCTCATTGCCAACATTCGGACACTCTTATCAGTCTACCAATAGATGCGCTTACGGATGTCTCACGGACTTTCTGGACTAAGTTATTCGTAGGTCAAATTATTGATCACGTAGGAAAGATAATTCTCGAACTTGCAAGAAGCTCTCACTCATAGTAGTGGTAATCTGATCGAACATACAGATGACAGAAAACGCACTAAATTATTGATGACTGGCAGATTTTGATGTTTTGAGGTGATCCAAATGTGAAAAGCCTTTCGCCTCGGCGGGATTCGAAACCACGCATGGTCACCACCCTCGCTTTAGTACCGCGAGTGCTCTACCAACTGAGCTACCAGGCCGCGCCGGAGAACCTTCGACTTTCTGCATATGGATCACAGTATACCCGCCCAAATTACAGTAGCACATGGCATCCACCACAGTGAACTAGCTTGTAATTTGACTGCCTACAGCAGGATTTCCCTTTGTACTAACCGGACTCCATCAGTTAAGTGCATTGGGCATGTTTACTGTGATCCATATGCAGAAAGTCGAAGGTCCTCCAGCGTGGCCTCGTAGCTCAGCTGGTAGAGCACTCGCGGTGGTAAGGCGAGGGTGGTGACCATGCGTGGGTTTGAATCCCGCTGAGGCCAAGGACTTTTCACATTTGGATCACCTCAAAGCACTAAATTATGTCAACTTTACTGGAACGCATATCCAGAAATACAACTATGTTCTTTTTGGATTGAATAGTTTGTTATATCCGATAAATTAGTGTAGCTATTGCTCAGGTGATCCACTGGGATAAAAATTAATAACAACATTCCCACGACTATCAAAAAGTGTAGATGGCATTCAGCTTGCATCAGTTAAGCACGTCTGAAGTAAACTGTCGATTCCGATAGGAAAAAGTTTTTTAAATTTTCGGGGAAAACTTCATAATTCCATCAATGAGCATTTCAAGAGAAAATGACAAAACGCGTTTGAACGTGTACAACCACGCTTCATCTCACTGCTGATTTATGCACGTAATTGTTTATGATCATACTGGTAAGCATGCCGTCATATAAGGCACGGTATATATATATATATATATACATCATATATATATATATATATATATTTATATCTTTACGGTAAAAGAGAAAGTTTACTCTTTTAACCAAACTATGATTCCGTGTCCGGTGATTGTCTGCCATGCCAGTGTTTTACGTGAAGGGTGATATCGAAATGGAATATTTGATCGATGATCTGGTTGTTCGATAAGGAGTGTCTAATATTTGAAGAATGTAATATGGCTTTCGTTCCCTAATGGTTTAGTTTATCAACACAGATTGATGAGTTGAGTGGAGTATCTTGATACTAGTTGTAAAATTATCGGCATTCCCGGAAAGATGACATGCTTGTTTACACCCATGCAATCCAGTTGACAAAATGTCCTAATGAAGTTGTCTTTCACTGCGTTGAACTGCTTTGTTTCTTGTATCCCACGAAACAGTTCATAGATACAGTTTAATTGGAAAACCTGTTGCAATGTGACGTAGCTCCGTCAGAATTCTAAACATTGGTCCCCTGTAGGCCCCTAATGAATATCTTGACCTAAGTTCCTCATCAATTTGAATAGCAATATTGAAATAAAGTGGCTTTGGAAGAGACTATTTTATTATACTCTATAAAAGTTAATGTGGCAAATCTTTGAATTAAACTGTGGAATATAAAATGGCTCTCAGATCACGCCAAAGTCACTACTATTGTCAACAGTCTCACACTGATGGTGACTAAATTACAAAAATTAAGGTGGGTACCATTCAGATACAAATTTATTCCAACAATCGCCTTGTCAGATACAAAAGTTTTACAGTGTTTTACAATAACAGTTTTACTGCATCCGGGACGGGGTGTTTTGCCAGGGTCTCGTCGCTTGGTTTAACCCTACGATCAACGTTCTCATTCCGCACTCACGGGAAAATATACTTAATTATTTTATCCCAGTCGATCACCTGCGCAATAGCTACACTAATTTATCGGATATAACAAACTATTCAATCCAAAAAGAACATAGTTGTATTTCTGGATATGCGTTCCAGTAAAGTTGACATAATTTAGTGCTTTGAGGTGATCCAAATGTGAAAAGTCCTTGGCCTCAGCGGGATTCAAACCCACGCATGGTCACCACCCTCGCCTTACCACCGCGAGTGCTCTACCAGCTGAGCTACGAGGCCACGCTGGAGGACCTTCGACTTTCTGCATATGGATCACAGTAAACATGCCCAATGCACTTAACTGATGGAGTCCGGTTAGTACAAAGGGAAATCCTGCTGTAGGCAGTCAAATTACAAGCTAGTTCACTTTGGCGGATGCCATGTGCTACTGTAAACATGATGGCCACTTCCAGTCAGTTCCGTAACTCGAGTAACAAACTGCACATCTATTTGCAATTGTAGACTTAACCTTTCAATTGTCTGTTCCTTTAAAAACATGACACTGTTTCTTAACATGAATACTCCGAAAAAAATTCCTAGTACTGCTATAGGAGTTGCATCATGAAGTTTTACGAAGCAAGACAGATATTTGCTTCATCCATTTTACGCTTCGCATTCTATGATTGCTTTGCTACTGCCGTACCTCATTATCGTGCTTCTCGTGTGTTTATGATCTATCTAAAAAAAAATAAGGTCAGTGGGATCTAGTAATCACTGTAAATGATTATTTTGTGTGCGATTTAGCAAGTCCGCTAAGCTGAGATATGTACTGGAAACAGACGTGACTGATACTCCCACGAAAGACAGTGTAGGTACACCGTTCAGCTCTTTCGCTTACAGTTTACCCTCTCCTGTCTTTCAAGTCGACGATTATTGAATACGAAAACGTTGCACACGTTTCCAATAACTACCCTTCACGTATTGTGATTGACTCGTTTCCTACATTGGGAGTGAGTTACACATTCGACGGAAATAGTACATCGCCGTCAGTGAGTCTCACCGATGACGGCTTCGGTTATTAAATAGGCATTGAAAGTCATACTTGTAAACGATGGCTTTTTGCTCCCCTTTGCATAACATGGGAGCTTGCACGTCAGTCTATCAAAGTGCTCGGAAAGAACGTCAACGAATTACAGCTTCCGGTTGTCACAGTTCAACAGGTTACTTCTAATTCAATCAGATATTCGGGATCTTCTTGGATGTCTTTGATTTCAGAAGACCATTCAGATGCTCACTAAATCACAGATTGGAATCACATTTTCCGTAGCACCAACATAAATGACGTGGGTCTAATAAAATCATCATATTTTCTGATGGAAAGAAGAATAACGCACTTTTCCAAAACGGATCAACTTCCGATACTAAGTGAAACGTTCATCATTTGGCTGGTCGATAACCTGGTATTTCTTTAGGAAATGATGATCCGTGAATACGACTTAAATGTTGGTTTTGGTAACAACGATAAACATGATTCACTCGGAACCGTCTGTTTCTGCCAATAACGAAGGGTACAACCAAATCGAACCACAGGGTTAGTTCCCTATTCCAACGATCGCAGAAAAATCCCACCTCAAGTGATTTGACGATATAGTGCTTGGTAATGATGTAATTGACGGTACCGGCAATTACTTACTTTACAAATTACAATTGCTTCAGAATCATCATGAATAACGGCTTTTGCTCATTTATAGTCATGCATCACTCTTTGATAAGAATAGTGTGATACTATAATAAAATTGGTAAAAGCCATTTCTGATAATTTACTCCTTAAGTTAATGGGTAAGCAAATGTACCATTATATTACTGCTTTAGGTGTCTCTGCCTTCTTACTATTCCGTTTGCACGTTTTCTCGTGCGTTCCCAATTAGAACAATGGGACTTGCTTGTGATTTACCATTTTACTCTTACTTAATGTTTCCAATTGATCCTGGGATAGGAACAATTGTATATGTGGAGCCTAATCTGAACGAGCAACACACAGCACAGTTTAGGCAACAAATGACTTCGGGGAATTTCAATCACATGTAGGGTTCCACAAAAGATATAACACAAAACTTGAAGTAAGTTGATGCTTTCATTTCTTGGTTTCATTTTTAGGCTTATCATTCAGTAGGCACATTTGGTTTTTTTATATCGGATATCCGTACATGATGTCAATGTACAAAAATAGGAGTATAATAATCCCAGATTGCCGGTTTTGATGCACATGAAATCGAAACACGAAATCTATCGAAAAGGTTCAAATTGCAATCTAACACTGCTTCGCATGCCTTATTATCTATCTCATGGTTTCCGTCCCATGAGTACGTTAGAAAGAGTTGACGTGGGAATGTACAGTAATCACAAATTCATACTGTACTCCTAAATGGATCAACCCACAACCAACGGGATACCTGGAGTGGAAGACTGTGTGAGACAAACGACGCCGAAAATGGTAGTATTCAGTGAGTAAACTGACTACTATAATCCCACTAAATGAATTTCCTCAGTTTCATGGTTGAAAGGCACACTGAGATCGCGAAAAAACGTATTCCAGATTTGAAATCTGAAGACAAACCTCAGAGAATACAAAGAAGCGGAACACAAACAGAGGCGAACAACAACGGATATCGTGAAACGGTAGACCTACTTTCATTTTACAGTGATATTTTTTGGTTAAACTGCAGTTCAAGTGTATTCACAATACCAACGATTGAATCCGTCCCGTTTTTATTGAATTCAGATGAGTACTCATCTGCAAAATAAAATATCGACTGAATATCTTTTCAGCCTGAGCTTTAGCGAAGAGCTCAATACCTAAACCCCATGCAACCGTGTCCGTTCATAATTGTGAAAGGGACGTTCGCCTCGGAGAACACATGAAACTGTGTGATTTATCGCAGTCAGGAACAAGAGATTGTAAAATGAACTAGAACCTTTATATTTATGGTTGAACAAATAAATTACTTTCACATTTAGGGCTGACGGATTTACGTAGAACTATGGCTCCTCGTGTCAACAAGAACATTCTCTGAATTACGTAGAACTGTTTAATTCCGGAATAAATGTTTATGGAAACCACTGGGTTTGTGCACCTTTTCAACTGTGTGCAAGCTCTAATTCGGTAGCATACGATTTTTTAAAGAAAATTGGAAATAATAATATTCAAAAAAGGATCAACAGATGCGCAAACATGTACGCCGAATTTGGATCTCCTACAAAAACCAGGGGACTATGATGAAACAAAATGATTTGCAACCGAGGTTGGTGTAGAATTTCTCTTTAAAAAGCCTTTGATTCAACAACAAATCTATGCTAGCTAAAATTGGGCTAATTTGTCCGATTGTCCTACCATCTTAGTACAGCTCGAGTCAACACGTATAATCCACCATTTGGATAATCATGTTAACCAGGTAGCCATATTGTTGAACACAGTATGTCTAAAATAATTCTTCCTTTTAGGGAACCACAGAAGCAGATAGTTCACATCACTAAAAAAGCTGAATGTAAATATGGCCATAATCTAGTAAGTAAAGGTCATCATCTGCCGGTAAAAAATCGAATTGTATTTGGTCAAAATGAACCGGAAAAGAACCTTCGTTGGAACACAAATACAGGCTGACCTGGTTTTATTATGTGACGACCATGTTCTCCCTGGACATATTTTGAGGGCGTTGTGGTTAGTTGACGATTACCGTTGCTACGCTGATCAGTCTGCAGAAAGTCTGGAACTTCTTGGTTTTGAAAGTCGGCAAACAAGTGTGCCCGACATTTCATCAGTTAGGTCGGCGACCTTTCCAAGTAAACGACTAGCCGGAATGATAAAGCTGCTATGTTTGTTTTAACCACAATCCTCACTCCGTTGCCTTTATCTGTAATTCCCCTCAAATAATCATGTTCTCTTAGTCGTGTATCTAATGATATTGAACCGCAGCTACGAAAAGCTGTACAACTAATGCTTCATCGGAATGCCGGTTGGTGGTGATTATGTCGCAGTTGTCGCGTTATTTCGACATCTTCCTTGTAATGCCGCATACTTCTCATATTTCCCAAAAGAAACGAAGATAAACAATACTGAAATATAGGTTTTCGAATGAAGTAAGTTGACATGAGCAAACAGCAGTGTTTCCCGTAGTTCAGGAGTCAAATGCCGTAGCTAAAGGGCTTTGCTCCACATTTTAGAAGCCAATCTTCAGCATCTCTTGGAATTACCAGTAGAATATTGGATATTTTCAATTACACATTTAACCCGGAATTTTAGGAAGGACCTGATTTCCTGGAAGTGGTTCAATTAGGATTTTTGGGTAAACACTAATCTGATAGCTTTTTAAGGCCTTACAAGGTTGTAGAACCAAAGGTTCAGTTTAGTTCAGTTCAGGCAACCATTAACCATGCACTGGGTGCGGTGGCTTTGGTTGCTATCTCCTAGCGGCAACCTCAAGAGGAAAAAAAGAAGAAAATTGTACAAAAAGAGTAAAAGGAGAACTACATTGTTGGAATCAACTCGAGTTTGAAATTTTTTGATTGCAATAGCCCTACTGATAGCGGCATCTAGCCATATTTCCCAACGTATCTAACCGTTGAGTAGGATGGTCTCTTGGACCCCACATAGGTCGTCTAACACGCCCTACATGGCCAAGTCCACTAGTTAGGCTTTTCAAAACTTTCTTCCTTGTCATTGACTGGCCATCCCTACTCGTCTTCCAACCGGTACCCGCCTCAGCAAGCCGAGGGGTCTTGTCAGGAGACATGCGTAACATATGTCCCAACCATCTTATCCTCGTGAGCTTAAGTTTACCGTAGGACAGTACACAGACATTCAATTGCTATGGCATGTGGTTGTCGGTTTTCGACATCAGTAAGGCCAGGACACGCGTTTTTACCTTTTTGGAGTGCGATGTGATCAGGTGTGCTTGGTGTGCACAAATGGCCTAGTCAGATGATGCGATATAAGCAACACACTGAACGGGGCTTGACGGTGTAAAAATAACCGTTGGTTTTTGAGGGCTCTTTGGTCGTACCGTAAGTTTCAACCTGACACAATAGTGCAGAGGTAAACAACGGTGCCATTTCCTAAAACGAACAAGGCAGAACGAAGATTTCCACCGAGGGAGTGACAAAAGTGAAGGAAGTATTCGACTTGAACCCAGCGATAACGAAAGCCCTGTACACAGAAGAAAAACTGTCAACGGTGAAGATGGTGAGCACATTGTGCGATGCGCCAAAAACGGTGGTGATTTGCAGCTGATATCTCAACACCTCGGAATAAACGTAAAACGTGCGAAGGCATTGCGAAAGAGATCAAGGGAATAGGCTAAAAAGAGGCCTCCAGAAACGGACATTTTTGGATGACATTATCCCCAAGCTATGCAACATCGCGGACGAGAATCCTTCAAAAGCTCTTGCTCAGGTTGAAACAATATTTGACTCTGGAAGTTCCGTGTTGATTGATAGTACGACTTCTATCGATCGACTCCTTAATAACCATGACCACAGCAATGGAAACCCACTGACTAACGGTTGATATGGAGGGAGAGGGTATGACGATTTTATTGTCTACACATTTTCGATTCACCTACTTAGATCGAAGACATCTTCTGTAGAACAACTTAGACGAGTAATCCGGTGATTTTGTGAGAACATCCCCACTTCCCAAGAGTGATGGATTTGGTTTTCTCCTAAGTGTAGTTAGCACTGATCCTGAAAATCCATTGTATAGAAAAGCTTCTCTTCTTCACCTAAACTAGGAATGATTTGGAAACTCTCTTGATGGTACATTTTTCACACCCATTCTCTTCCTATACTAACTTTTCACGTGTACAAAAGCATCAATTGAGAATGTCTATTTCGCCAAGTTCATTATTACTTTCTTAATAGATATAAGTGAAAGGTTATCATCGTGAACTTGGGACCAAAGCGACTCAGGTTCGATTCCAGTCACCGTCGGTCACTTTCTCATATGGCAGCCTTCCATTGACCGCGGCCCCCTCTTCCTGAATTGTTGTACCTGGTTGTATAACAAATAAAGAAGGAAGTAAAACGAGTATTTATTTATTTAGTAGGTTGTAATCAAACCTAGTGAGTGCAACAGCACTGTTGTCAAGACAAAGAGTGCTCAATATGAAAATTCGTTATAAAAGTACGTAAGCTCTGTGTTATGACTTAGCGTTGACGAAACTAATTACAAGGTTGGAGCACTGGATCTATCGGACTATCTGGTAAAGGAAAGTCACATAAAACAATGGTGACGCAAATAAAGGGGCCAACCGGACTATCTTTGCATGCTTCTCTACCCTTGGAATGTTGCATTATGAATGTCACACACAAAATAAACAGTTGCATTTCCAGTAGATTCCTGGAAGCGTGTTCCTTTAAGGTGAACAACGAACAGCCCACTACCGAGGGTGTGCTAGTTTTTGACAGTGCTCCTATGCATTGACGGGCATTCGAAGCAAATTTTTCCGTCAGAAAGTCTTTCCTTTCTCCTCCTCCGTGTAGTGGGTCTTTGAACATTATTGAAAGGGGTTTCAACTGTTTAGAAATTTTGCTGAAATTTTTACTGGAAGAACACAGAGAAAACCTCTTGAGAGTAACAGAGGGACAGTCGTACACATAAATGTTAGTTTTTCGGGTTAGCCTTGCACGCTATGTTTCACAAGATCGATTTTTCTGTTTATTATTCACAATGAGACTTGTGAAAGTCATTGAAGCAGCAAGTCTCGGTTCGTAGAATAACCCCCTCCCTCTCCCCACCCCTTAACTCGTGAAACTACGTTATTCACTTGGTTCACTCATTTAACTTATTGGCATTATATATATGGACATAAAACTCAGTATTTCACAATATGCTTTTCCGAGCTGTGTCTTGGCCTAATATTGTAGTTGAAAAGCAATGATATACAATAGAAAAATCCACACATTGCCCATTCTACATAGTACGGGTAGTATTCCTTATCCGGCTGGATATCAGGTCCGCTGTTAGAAAATAAAATAAGACATCGTGCATCCTCGTCTGGATCACACCACAAGCTTGATGGATGCGTTCATGAATTGACTAGATTTGTTTTGCGGTGAAGCAATGCACAGCCGAAGGAAATTTACAAAACATGTTTTCAGTGGTCATACAAGATTCAATTTTTGTGACTGAGTAAATAGTTGTATAGAAACTAATGTAGAAGGGACTGTTCTGACAAGCTATTTCTGTAACAGCATTTATTCCACATATTACATATAATTTCGGTAAATAATTAGGAACTGCTCTTTGAAGAAGTTAAGAAATGCTTAGTACGTAGTGCTGGATCATCAACAATATCATCGCTACATCCACGGGACAGTCGGTTTATTGACTGAGGTATCACAACTGATATATAAACTATGCTAGGTGCTTAAACAATCATTTAATAGGAACATGATGTGAGTCATCACATTTTAGGGACATAATGGAGCTGTAAATACTGCGGCAACAGAAGGTGGCGGGTATCGAGCAGATCAAGCTAATCACTCGAGAGCACATGCTAAATGACAGTTATTGAATGCATTAGAAACGGCCCATAACTAACAAAAATAGGCGTGATGGAATTCATCGAATCTCAAGCAGTCCGTGAGATAGCCCTATTTTTCTCAACAGGATATCCAAACTTTTGGTTTTAACCTAGAATTGAAAATGTTTAGTGACCCGGTTTTTGTGGCATTCATTTGAAGTCAGTCGTGCTATGAGAAAGGTAGCATAACTGGCCTTTCATTGTATTATATGGCGTGGATCTTTCAATGAACCGAATTTATCATGAGAAAATACGTCATCATCATCGTCATAAACTTCAGCCTCGATCATTATTTGAAATGTTTTGTTTTGTATGAGTTCAGAGGCGCGTTTTCATGATTAATTCTTTGAAACTCTATTAGAAAATTACAGGTCAGAAGCATTGCTGAAACTTCTTTAATACATGAATGAGGAATTAGCGTACCGAACAACTAGATGCATAATACTTATGCTCAAACGACTAAATACCTTTGCGTTCCAGGTAAATCAGAATAATAGCCCGATAATTTTGGGCTAGTACTCGTGCTGATGAAATAAAAAGTGGGCTGGAGAACATTAGTATTTCGTTAATACATCCAGTTGAATTGCCAATTAAAGCCTTCCGTCAAATTTTCGTTTACAAATACGTTACTTTGTGATGGACTAGATAGCAAGTATCTTTATATTTCATTCGTGAGACCGTCATCTTCAAACGTTGTTTAACTCAAAACGGACAAGTCCAGACATAAACGTATCGATAGCCGGATGTTATAACGTACTTTTACAGAGCTTTTTCCCCTTTCTTCAGACCACGTTTTTTGAGTGATCCTCTGGTAGCAATGGAAATGAAATATTCTCCCGGCCTAATCCATTGGGGATGGAATTTCATGCGTTTATTCCGTGAATGGTGAATCCAAATACATCGTATCGTGTTCAGTCAATGACTGAAGAATCGAATATTCTGCTCAATAGCTAAGTCTACATTTTGTTTGTATCTGTGAATATGTATTGCTACATTATCCGTCTGCGGCAAACACAGCTTGCACATTGCTCCCTCAACATCAAAATAGTCAGAGCAGGTACTATCTTCCGTTACCTCCCTTCTTCGGTGACATCTAACTAGTACTCTGTAATCACGGTTCATAAGGAACGTTAACCCTACCGTGTCTTTTCAAAAAAATAATGGTGCTCATATTTTTTCCAGTTCTATGTCAATCATTCTCAACCAAGAAGAAATAGTAAAAGTCTGATTCCTATCAGCAGCAACACTATCTTCCACCTTTGAATAGATGCAGATGCGAAGGATTGGTGAGCGCGGTGCGATTGGAATCCTCGCTTTACCTCTTAAAAAATAAAACACACCCGTCCAAATTGAATTTGCACATAACATCAACCACAATGGATGGACATTCTATTCAGCTGGACTTCCAAATGAATCGACTGATGTGTGTCATCCTATGTTACGAAATTCGGTTTGGAACATATGACGAATTTAAAATCAAATGCCCGAATCTGTTCTCTCTGACTTGGAAGATCAGCCAGCAGAGCACACGAGGTACCGAAGAGTCGCCGACACTTATGTGTACGTTCCTATACCTCGGAAGCCAACTACGTTTAACATGTGGTAAATTTCAGAAATGTCGAACCTAAAGACCACAACAAATTTCGTTTAGCAGCTTGACAATTATAGTGAAAAGGAAAGTTTCGAATCCCTGTCTACCTTGAGTTCACAAATTTATGCCTAAACCAGAGTTCCAAAAACATGATTCGAAAATAAAAAAGCGGCTAATTTTTGAACATCTGTGTATTTAAAACCATTAATTAGGTAGAATTTGATCTTCATCGTACATTGAGGTATCACGGTGGTCCGAAGTCGTTTGACTGGTTTTCCGCTCAGCGTAACCTGGTACGACCTCTGGCTCGATATAGTGATTGATAATACCTCCCTCAGTTGTGATTCACGAACTTCGAAAAATAAATGATTTGGTCTCGATGATCTCAGACGTATAAGAAGATGAAACATATCCGTAAGCGGATAAAGTTCATGTTGTTTTGTGAATAGCTTTTAGACTTTTTGAGAAGGCAACCGTTTTTGTCGCTCTCTCTGCAGTTCCATACTGTGATATCATTCCAGGGATACTTACACGATATATTCAAGCAACCTTTTTGTTATTTCCCGATTTATTAGGGAGATAAATTTTGAAATTATGGTGATTTTACATTCATAAACTGCAATGCATGTATCGTTGTAAATAGAGTGGCAGGTCTGAAGTGTTTGTGCCCAATTTAATCTATGAAAATGCCGAATAACATAGACCATGAATAATGACACTCATTCAAAGTCTTATGAATTTGATTGCGCTTGTCTCCAGCATTATTAATTGCACTTTACCTTATTTAGGATTGACAACAGTTGTCAAACAGGATAACTGAATAAATCCATTATTCGGATCTGCACAAGTTATGAAGTGTAATGGGTTTTTCGTCACCTTTTTTAAACGAATTGTTCCATTGTGTCTGCAGATGGCCTTGAAAAACCAGGTTCAGGTGTAGCTCCAGAAAATATGTCGACATTTCTCGTTCAATAAGTTCATAATCCAACAACTTGGCAAGAGCCGTCCACGAAGAATTCCATGTTTTTTGGACGTGATCCTTCGTGCCCCTCAACTAGGTCCCTGTTTTGTGGATCAAATCCACGTTTTACCTGTTTCATCTTCACAAGCTAATTCCCAGGCAAGTTTTGCATCAACACTGCACGATATAATTCGTGCCCGTTACTGCCTTTGGAAGTGACCAGCTTGTCCCTTTTATTGGGTCTGACAACGATTGTGGATACTTATTGATCCCAGTGTCCAACTAGCCAAGGACGATATTTTCATCTCAAAATTTTCCCCAACTAATACTTAGACAGGATCTTCATGTACAAGCTAGTAATACGCACACTTTTTGTGCGCCTGACTTTATTACATCATACATGGAATGGATCAGTCACACCTGATGGTATAATTTGAAAACATGGTATCCTTATTTAAATTCGTGACACATATGTTGGGCATACATTTTGCAATTTCATGAGATTGATCATTTTAACTAAACTAACAAGAAATCTCATGAAGGTTATGTGTTCAACATATAACCAGCGTGCACTGTCATATCCTGCCTAAGCATTGAACAATAATGACATTCACCGAGAAGCGATATAATTGCGTAATCGGTCACACTAGATAGAAGATATATATATACATATATATATATAAGGTTACCGCACCAAGCCGAGTCTTCCATTCTTCTTGCAAATTATTCCAAACAAGATTGATCTTCTCAAACTTGAACGTTAGAGTCGGAACAGCACTGCATACCAGGTGACAGGATACCAGCGGCAGGACCACAGGCTAAAACCTCCGCATCATTCCTGAAAAGAAGTCAAATGCCGTTTGTTGTTTTCTCCCACTACCTTTCATTACCGGTATGTAACTTTCAGGATAGCTTGGAGTCCAGTGCAGTGTCGAGGTCACGTAAATGACAAACCCGAGCAGTACAATAAAATTCACCTCGTGCCCGACAAAGCTTACCTTCGTACTGCAAGTTACATTTCCAGTCACGTTATGATCTCAGTAAGTGCACGTGCCCCCAGAATTATGCCGTTGGACTGTCAGTGATCCGTGAGGACAAAAGTCATCTACGCGACCGAGTCATATATGTCGGTGAAATGTGGAGGAATGTGAGGCAGATGAAAACCGCAAAACCCAACGTCTACTGGCTGTGTTAGCTGTAATGGAAAGTTAACCAAAAACCGTAAATTCATTTGCTAATTGGGAACAATTTATTTCATTCACCATGCGAACTATTTCGATAAGCGATTAGAGAAAATTTACCTGAGACCCTAAAAGTTACAATAGTTAGAAAATTATCTTCACACAAATTCGTCTGGATATCACTTCGCGCCCGATATTCGGCGACCAGTAGTGGAACGGAGAGGTTATTTCGTAACTACATGAAGCACTACTTTCCTAAATCATTAACTGTTTATCTACCAAACGAATAAATAAGACAAACTACCACCATTGAAACGGAATATTCAATCAATTATCACACTTTTGGAAACCATAACTGGATCTTTTTCATTGACGCGATTCTTCGTGACGTGTCAGAATTTTTGATCAGCTGACGATGTTCCCATCTATTTTGCTCACTTTGTCACATTCATTCTTCAGCGAGAAAAATAAACACGTTCGTCATTTTCCCACGGCAATGGTTTGATATACAATTATTTAATAGACAAATATGAATATCGAGATACTGTTTCTGTTACTTTGGACTGAAAGTGGAAGATTTCCGAATCAGCTTACCAACTGCTACGCACAAACCAGTTACTATATTGTCCGAAGGGGCGGATAAAGTTAGTCATTAAAAAGTAAAATAAATTAAACAAACAAAACTGTTTCCCGATTGGTTTATGGGACACCCGACTTTCTTTATCTTGGAAATAGCTGAAATAGCAATGCAGTAGTTTATCACATGGTTCTAACTACCAACGGATACACGAATACATTAGGTCTAATATTTTTGCTGTAGTGAGTCAGCTCACAACTCAAACAATTTGATTCTGATATGAAATCAGGTAAACTTTGATATCCACTTAAAAATTCAGTATACTACCACCCGTAACACAATTCAGCATTTTTTTGCTCTTCTTTAGAAAGTGAAACAATAAATATGTCAAATAAAATCAACTTTTACAGATCAAGTGTTCACTGAAATGTTCTATGTGTTTTTTATCAGCTTAACCTGAGTGGCATACGCAGTCGTCCATACACTTTTCTGATTTATCTAACCAGCTTCGTATTTTGCCTGAAGATTTTATGTTTAAAATTATAGTTAAAAATGTAATAACTACGCAGAATCCCTTGCGAAATCTTGAATCTTTTACCGAATATAGTAATATGAGCTCTCATTTCCGAATAGATATCACATACCGAAATTGGTTTGTAACACAGTAACAGAAAATACTCACCCAACAGAACTGCTTGAACGGTACTACTTTACTCTATGATGGGCAATGATATGAATGTGTTACCTAGGCAGAAAAATAAGTCAGTAAATGATTTTTGTGATGTACATGTGTGTTCTTTTAAAAGTTTCGTTGAAAATGATAGTTAACTCACTTTTGTGAAAATATCTCATATTGGGTGATAACGAGACACAAGTCATTTCTGAAAGTGTACCAAGTGAAAAACGGGTACTCAGACACGTTTACTTGAACAACAAGCCCACATTTCGTGAAAAATATGAGGAACAAAAGAACATATCTTCTGGATCAGCAATAATTTCCATCTTTTGTTCAGTGTTTGGTCTAGGTAAGAGGTGCATGCACCGGATCTTCCAAATTATTTTTGTTTTTCCTAGCTTAGTGACAAATGCCTTGGAATCATGGATACAGTACCAGCGGATTATCAAAAGCTGAGAAAATAAAATTTCAAGTTTCAGGTGTTGGTAATAGACAATGACAACTATCCACGAATAGCGCTTAGGCTTACTCTTGGAGAATACAAAGGCAATACAGTGGTTGAAACGAATTACAACGAAAAGTGTTTCACTTGGATTTCATTCACTAGCAACGAACATAGTGACGAGTTGTTAAACGGATTTGAGGTTGACAGTGAATTACTGTGGAATTTCCAACAAATAGCAGACTGCGAATGGATTATGTTCTACGAAGTCAAAAGGCAAATATCAGTGAACCAGTGCTCAATTCTCCGTCGGGATTAAGTACATGTGCGATGATGATGTTAAAAAATAACATTGGATCAGGCTACGGGTTCATCCTTGATTATAATGGTGAGTTCACAACTGTAGGTAAGTGAATAACCATTTTGTAACCAGCTCAAAGAACTTTTTAATCGTCGTCCAATCAGATTGTTTTCATATCGACCGCGCCAGTCAGGTTCCTTTAGCAGCTTTTGGGACGTATCTGATCAGTGATTCTCCATCAAGCATTACGATTGTTTGCTGAATTTCAATCTGTTTTTCTACCGCATGTTACCAAAATGTTCAGTTGTTTCCAGTACCGGTTCATTCATGATCAAAATTGGGAACTTCTCGGAAAACCTTGTGACAGATATTTGTGCTGAGTTCATATATTAATCTCAAGCAGCTCCAAACTGAGTCCATATTAGTTTTCATTTTGTCTTGCAGTTGATACCGTAAGACATGTAGCGAAATGAAGTCGAACCCTAATTAGGAAGATTTTCCAATTCGATTTTTCTAATTATTAGTCTGCGCAAGGATCGGACGACTGAATGAGCAGTGTTAGTATAATTACGAACAGTTACTACAAGCAAAGGTTATGGTTGTATCTGAGTTCGGTCCCTATTTTATTTCCCACTGAAAAGCAATAGCACTAAGCCACCTACCTTCTACCTCGAGATACCTTGGTTGTTTGTTTCACGCAAATTGTGGTTGAGAATGCAGTACGAAACACTTCTGCACCTGTGAGTTGTATTCAAACATTTATCATCATGTCCAGGTGCGGCTAATTGTTTTTGGATGGTGTGCCACTTTCTTGTGTTTCGTCCAAACAAGAAACGTCGAACAACTTGCGTTGTACAATGTGTAAACAAGCCTACTAGTAAAATCGTTGGTAAACCGAAAACGACCATGTCACATATTGCAAAAATGCAAAAGAGGATGACTGTTCACACCCAGTTTTGTTATTCCCGTCTAGTGAGTTTCTTTCGTAAAAAGCAACATATAGCTCAACTCCACTGCACTACAATTCCGGTCCTCGGTTCCATCCCCATTAGAAAAATCGGCTAAATGAAAAATGAAAACAGTAGGGCTTAGATGTCTGCATGAGAGAAACAAATTGATCCAAACAAGACATCCCAATTTGTGTCACGTCGGGCTCTATGGAAATCGTAGACCTATAGGTTTTCCTAATGAATGTTGGGTGACGGAATCTATGAGCAGAAATATATCCCCAGCTTGGTGCAATCTTGAATTCTCAGAACGCAGCGAGGCTGGTATATTTTATTAATGATACCATCGGATATGAATAAGATATGTTTATTTTTCTACAGTCTTTTTGATTTACCAATTCAGCACAACGCGAGAGAAACGAAGAAAATCCCCCAATCATCAAGTAGCTTTTGGAGAAGAAGTGCACCTCAGCCAAGTAAGAAAAATATCACTGTACAAGGCGTGAAATACGATGGTTTATTCTCGATTCATTCTGATATGACTACTTAGGTAAATGGGTTTCCAAAGAGTCGGAGATTTGGATTGATGTTGCTATTATTTTAATTTCGCCTTAGACAGTAGAGGATGTACGAACGTAATTGTTTCGCACAGTTCCCAACACCAAGAGTGATGAGCATTCTCTGATATAAGTAGTATGCCACTTGATCAGCAAAAGTATGCTATCAGTGAAAGTTGCGTATATAACTTGCCGGACTAAGAGGTTACACAACCACTATCGGATACAAAATTTGACAACACTTTTAAATCACCGTTTTGGTATGTGTAACGCTCGCCATACCCCAAAGCTGAATATTCATACTTTTGGGGTATTCTGGGCGCGGTAGAGTTTGATCACAAAAACTAATCTTTTCAGAATTCTTCTTTCGTTGAAAGCGTTCTGAAAGTTTTCTGTGTGAATGATCAATACATTGGTGGTCGGTTCAGGGGGTGATGAATTGGTAAGAAAACTGGAGTCGTTGGTATTGACCCCGTACGACATTTACTCAAATCCAGCTGGGAGTGTGTTTGTGTCGGCGACAGATTTAGCTGCAAGCGATGGTCTGCCTTTTATCTATTTATTCGTGTATTTTGACCTCATAAATTTACCCTTATACCATAGCGAAGCAATGAAGTGTTGGTGGACAGTAATATCAAAGTAAACCTCAGGGCAGACTTTGATATGACGTTCTCACACACGATTTTCAGCAGTACATATTTGAAGACGTTATATTTTGAACCTTTTACAAAGAAAAAATGTGATTAATTTGATATATTAGTTATTGTTTTTCAATTGTACGGCATATGTATGTTTCCTATTTACAAGTGCGTTCATAATTCTTTAGTGCTACTTTGCACGCAGAATTCTCCACGGAAATAATTCAGTTCCTTCAAAAATCATCCCGAGGGATGAATTCCGTACAACTTTGGCCTTTTCACACTGATAACTTTCATTATCCCCAATAGCCTCATTGAGCAGAGCAGCTTATCTCTCGCGTTCGCCAGCAACATACCTGGATAAATTTTATAGCAATACTTTATTCCTCTTTTATTGTTCTACAGTGCGGAATCGTGGGTAATGAACACTTGATCTGACGATCGTATGTAAGCTCTGACACAACCGAATGCGCTACTGTCAGTGTGTGTTGTTCACATTCCCATCGAATCACTCAGTTCTCGAATCGGCTGACTGCTGCTTACAATGGAACACGGTGTTCCAAGTGCTAAGACTGAATTTATTTAAATCTGGAAACTATCAAGTTCAACAGTTCAGTCACTAAACAAATACGAGGACAAAAAATATTCACTTTCACAATGCTAGGATGCTTTCTACCCCAAACAGAAGAGAAGGGGTGTAAGAGGAGCGTCATACCACATTTAGCTGCAATATTCGATTTATGGAACTTTTTGAATGAGGTTTATGGTACAAGGATGGAGTAAAGTGGTAAAGCGTCTTCTTTGGGAACTAACAAATAAATCTTTCATGAGCCACCTGAGAGAATCTGAGAAATGTCAAACACAGAAGAAAAACGCTGGGGGCCCGGAAATACAACAGATACAAACGGCTTAGAGAACTACCATTGTCATTGAAATGCAGTGACAATAGTGAACGTATACAGTATATCGACATAAGAAAGCCATGGAATTGTTGACACAATGTTTTATCCTCGGATAGGTTGACAGATTACGTGTACGATTGTACAAATTGATAGCTCATGAGAATCCTGTGACGTCGATATACTGGAAGCTTGAACAGGTATTGAAGAGGATGGCTGAGAGTAGGCCTGTTTGACGAATGCATGATTGGTATTCTTACTGGAAGTAACAGATCTGCGAACACCTCGACTGGTTCTCAACTTGTCGACAGGTTCGTACCATGTTTATTCGAATAAGGAAGGCAGGCAAAGGCGTGTTTCGAGAGACATCCTCTACAATGAACCAAAATAAGTGAAGTTTAGGTGGATGGAGAAGTCAGTGCGTAAAATTTGTTCTAAGAAAATGTGTTTTAAATCTCATTTGTCGGACCCTGATTCTTGTATACATTTAATAGTGCTTGTAAAAGGAATTGAGAAATGAACGCCACAGACAGAAATACGAGAGTAAGGTATTGCGAAGCCCATGAAAACGCACGTTTATTTAAGACGTACTTCGGGTGATAAGCTTCCCTATATATGTTAAAGTACAGGGGTTAGACCGGGAAGCACATTTCTGCCAGTGGAATGAATCCAGTAAATCGTGACAGCCAAATGCAAGTAAACCGAAAAGAGGGCAAGGAGAGAAACACAGACACTGTAGGAGAAAACACAGAGCAGTTATAAGACTACGGCAAGATGAGTTTACCTCACTGGGAGAAGAAATTTCGGAAAAAGAGTCAGAACCAGAGCTTAATTAGCTTAGAACTGCAACTTAGTTATGAATACTTGTAAGATGTTTTTCTCTTCTTGTATTCCATTCCTTTTTATCAGCTTATAATGGTATACAATTCTCGGAGCGGGGTCGAGAGGCCGGTGGCTGAGGCAGAATTAGAACCTGTGATGATCGTTTGAGCACTGCTGGTTGTGTGCCACAGCAATTCAACCATCAGGAGCTACAGATGGAAAATTAATCGACTGCTGAAACAAATGATTCTACTTCTCAGTCCGATATAGCTGTGCTTGAAGAATGCTCTAGCCAATCGTCATTGGTAATTCGAAGTACAGAGTAAACATGCCAATCAAGGAATGGGCAGTTCTATAACCTGGACAACACAGAAGCATAGACAGTAGTTTGGATAAAAATGTGGATTATCAAACCGCGTTGTTCGAGTTTTGCCTTACAAAACACAGATCAGTAGTACGAATATCCATAGGTATATGCTAGACAAAGCCACAATTCCGCCAGGATGTGAAGGGGAGATAAGATAAGGTAAGTAATTCCTCTGAGCCGTCTTGGAAGAGGAGAAATTCTCTGTTTTCGGAGGAAGCAAAAGTGCTGTGGAGAAAATAAACTCACATACGAAGTAATATGTTTTTACTTCCATGTTTAAACCCACCAGTATGTATCATGTGAAGGACGTGTATATTGTAGTATATTGGTCATTTTGAGTGCAATGGAAGCTACAACGCTCATCAATAGCTGTATTCCCGGTAAATAGTCTATCTTGTGATATTGAGTGGATTCCTGTACGGTGCCTGTGAGAGATGACCTTGATACAGTGACTTTCATTGCGGGTTTACGGATGAAATCAGAATTTATAATATATGATAGCGGTGAAAAGATCTAGGGTAATAGTTGTACCTGGTCGATATTATACTTGCTTTACTTTATAATATCCTGAAATAATTTGAGAACTACGGATCTGACGGCTTCAGGAGCTGTAAACGAACATTACGAAACGGTACCTACTCATTCATATAACACTAACGAAACATCGTCAACTTCCAACTTTTCATTGTTCAGCACGACCATTTCAATTGGTATTCGTGCGAATTTATGAACTGGAGTCAGTCTACAGTAAATATGTGGTTGCCCTTTATGCGTAGCTCAAGATGTGTTATATTTTGTGAGCTCATATACTGTAATTAAAAAAGACGGGACTAACAGTATAATGTGATACCAGGACGAGAGCTACGTTGCGGCAATCGAAAATCCCTTGCTCGTAGCTAACATAAACTAACTGATCACTTCCGATGTGAACCAAAAGTGCTTCCCGTTTTTCTTCAGTTTCACTTTGAGCTGTACCCACCATCGGATATACGACTTGGTTCACAATTTTCCACAAAAATAGGTGGATTCTCTTGTGAAAAGGTTTCGCGGAGACCACTTACAATCCGGCTAGTATGCAAACAAATGTTGACCAGCTGACCTAGTCACGAAAGTAGTGAAATACACCAAACATCAACTTTTTAAATATTCTTAATTCAATCTGTTCAAAACAGCTCAAGTTACCCTTACAACTGAGTCAGTCTTGGCTGTAAGCATCATTAGCAGAACAAGGTTTGATACTCATTTTCCATCATTTATTCACTTAGTGTCTGACAGTAAATGAAGTGCAGATGGTCAATATTAGTCGTGCCATACCAAAAACATTACTTGGTTCACGAGCTGAAGATCATTGTTCTGTTTGTTTGCATACTCCGATATGATCAAAATATTTGGTGTTAATCAGACTAATGCCAAGTAAAACCAACCGCTTTCAAAAACTGACAAATCAAGTGGAAGGGGAACGGGATGATCAAAGTTAGGGAAAGCACTGAAGAAAGGAGAAAACCAAGAAGAAAAAACGTTTAAACATATATTTGCCTCTTTCCATCGATAGCAGTACTGAAGGTCTTTTTCCAAAACGCTCATATCAGGACCGAAGGATTAATACAGAAGAGCACATTAATAGTACATTTTCTCGTGAGAGGTCATTGCATGAAACGTAGTTCTGAACACCCATGAATTAGATAGCACAAATACCTATGCTGATCTGCAAAAGCTTCCCTCACATCCCGTGCCAGAATAATCACTACTTATTTAACTAACCACATGCTAACTAAAACTCACCGACTGATATCCATCGTTCGTTAGCTGAAATCACTCAAAGTCGCGGTACAGAAAAACCATTGGAAACAGTAACCACACATAGTGGTAATTAATTCGGCCCAAAAATGAACCCATGAATGAGTAATAATAAGCTAGATCACACGTTACATTGCTCAGTAATGTGGAATCAAATTGCGAATCTCCCTTGTTGCCTTCTTGATAATGACAAAAATGGTTGAAGAACCATTTCTCAGTAATATAACCTCTGTGTGCATGTATCACGCAAAATAACGCACGTGAACCGGTCCGCTTTCAACTTCATATGAGCGGTCCAATATGTCGCACATGGAACCGTGGATATATGGCGCGAAACTTAGCTCATCTGCTCCGTAAACTGGTGTGCACAAAGACAGAGCCTGGACGACAAGTTAACCGGGCGATATGTGAAAGCTGAGCAAGTGTTCTCATGATACTAAGTTTAACTACGCGTACGTCATCATTTTATCCACGTGAGTACTCGCCTCTTCACACACACACACACAGAAGAAAACAATTACACACAAATCCACGTCCACTCTGATGAACACGGACATACTGATCTTCCCATATATAAGCCAATAATGAACACAGCGGTTTCAATTGAATGAACGTCTTACAAGCGCATTTTCAGGTTGTATTTTGAACGGCATAGTGACACTATTTTCATGACTAACTAGTCTACAAATAAAACAATATTTTCCCAGGAAAGGAATTATGTGGTATTACTTAGGACAACAACTGAATCTAACAGATGATAAGTCAATTGACCCTTGTGTTTCGTTTTTACAAACTGAAACTATTCAAAATTTACTAGTGACCGGACATAGTCTCATAGTGCTTCACATAAACAACGGTTTTCGCACACCGTTAATTTTTACTTTCACGGATTAGATCTTGGAGAAATTTGTGTTTGAGGAATATGGGGCATTTGGTGAAATTTTATTGATTAATAACAGCGAAATCGAAATCGTCCGTGGGTTGTCAACTTTTTGGTCACCGTGGGTAACCTTTTTCAATACTGGTTTCACAACAGAATGAAACTGGGGCATTTTTTGAAGTGAACAAACTTTGGTATAGTGCCAGATCTCACTATCAGATTGTCCTGTTTGCTTTGATAAAAATGTCTCTAGAGACATTAGAGTTCTCCCAGTCGATTAAACACAGTAACTGCTTGCGCTTTATTCTCCTGTTATCGATTACTTTTTCTTAAATTCATATTTGGATTCCTTTTCTGGATGAAACCCCAGGAGATGTGAAAGAAAAATTTACTGTAGCTAATGAAAGAAAGTTCCTGTATCAGTCTTCGAGTTAACAGAAACGGTCCAGTCCCTAGAAGATTCGACTCTCAACGGTAACTGGCCTGCATGGCTTTAGAAAATGTCATGAATGAAGTCCGCCGTGAAATTGCTTTTGTTCATTGATGGTAAACATCCAAGCGGCGTATGTACAACCATCGGTGTACAAATTAGGTTACCGGATAGTACCTGGAATCGCTATCGAATTGCGTTACGTATTCTAAGTTTGATGAATTATAGTGACGTTCACAATTATTGGTGCAAAGTAGGTTCAGAATGAGTCATCTCATAAAATATTCTTTCGATGGCAATTGCAACAAATAATCAATAGCAGCAATTCAAAAATAACTTTTCAGTAATCTTGGCCAAGAGGGCATGTTAAACTCCTGGTTTTGGGTCCACGTGATCCACCCAACAAATGGTTGGGAACAATAAGTGATATGGCTGGGTGTGGCAACCAGTGGTGTAGTTGTGTTCGGACTCTTTATTTGCCTTCGTGATTTCCACTTATTACTTTGATTTTTGGATCATTTCGGCCTGACGTTTTTATTCTGTCTGCCCCCAATGGATCATACTTGAAGGTAGCAATCGAAACTAGAGCCCAGAAAGACGAGGCTGATGGCTGTATAAACTGAAACTGAAAACTGATAGGGCTGAGTCTGAATGGGAACCAGAAGTCAACCAGTCACTCAGAAACACATGGAAAGAAGACACTTTATCAGAACATGTCAGTCACTCGAGGACTGATTTGCTCAGAGGATCAGTGGCGACATTCAGAGATCCAAGAAAGCCAATAAAATTACTCATGTAATCAAGTCATTTGTAATGTTACGAATCTGTGCGCAGTTGAACAGTTACTTCCGTGTTTTAGGTGGTTTCCTATTCGTGTCTCTTGCGAATGAAAATCCAGAGGGAATAAATACTTCCGCCATCAATGGAATTGCCCAACACCATGATCAAAATACATAAATAGATATAAGTGAAAAACTTGAGTGCGAAATTCTAATTCAAGCACTGCTAAACAATTATTTTATTAAGGCAGCTTACTCAGATCAACATAGAGTCACATGATTTGTGGAACACTTTCTGTCAGATATTGCATTTTACAAAGCAGGTATTTTTTTGCACGACGATCATCTCAATTGTGTGTTGGTAATTTGATTTAGGAAATTAGTTACACCAAAAGGATAAGGCTTTTGATGCCGTGAGTACCAAACAAAGGCTGTCATTTACTAGGGACTACGCCGTTCGGTTTGAACTTAAGAACAGATAAAATATTCAGTGAATGGTTACCAGGCTTTTTATGTGGACAGACTGAAATTTCAGTAGGATCATTGTTACAATGTCTGAAGCGTTATCCCTCTGCTCTTTTATTCTGAATTTACAGAACTATCTCAGCCAATGACTGGCCGCTGGATAAACTTGTCTGCCTGATGATTGTGCTCCGATGAAATGGCCAGCTGTTCAGCACAATAAATAAATTTATTTTATCTAATTGTCGTCCGATAAGTAATTACTCAACTTTTAAATCGTGGTGTAAACCAGTAATAAATAAGGTTGTACTCAAAATCAACTCTAATATTCCCCGCACCGCCGAGAGAGTTAGGTCTACTATGACGCTTATTGTGAGGCTTATTTTATATCTAGCCGAAATGAGAATCATCCATTACGGCTATGTAATCAGTCATTTTTGAAAATTCATTTAGTGGAGTAGTTAGGCAGACTAAGATTTTGTAGAGAATCGACACAATAAATGTAGTCCGATTCATCTTGAAGAGTAAACGCTTAGCTAAACACTTAAGCTCCTCAGAACACTGGACATTTTATCATCGTTGTGAGCAGTGAACAGCAGTCCGACTAGCTCGTGTCCAGACTGGCACTTGCATCCGGATCGCATGATTCTGGATCATAAACACGTTACGAAAAAGCTGCCAGCAGGTAGCTTGAATTTACACTGAATTGTAATAAGCCTTTCCTCCACTGACATCTGCGGAGACGACAAATTTCATTATATAGAGTTTACCGTCCAAAAATGACAACCTCGAACGGAGCGAATGCACTTCCGCAAGACTACTCAGCGTGTGACCCATCTAATGCAGTCCAGACCCTATCGCACACAACTGTGCATAGACCCTTAATAAATGAACAGAGTCAAGTTTGTTAAGGAAGGCATCTTCAGTATTTAGGTACGGTCCCAACTCTGAAAGCTGGTTGTCACAAGCATTCGTCCATAACGGAGCTACTACTCATTATTCATATTTTACCCATGATATATGGCCTCAGTCTCATACTTTGTTCTTAATACGATGGCTGATGTATTGTCTAATGCTGGTAGCTAGACAAATTTTGGGGTAACTTTGGCGAGAGACTTATTGCATTCTAGTAGGCAGGAATTCGCGTTCGCTTCAATCTGATGGTTCCGAATGATTGAAGCGTAATGGCCAGGCTGTAAGTCGCCGTATTGTTTTCAGACTAATGCGAGTGATGGTACCTGTTGACTCACTTACTGAGCCTCGGCTCAAAGACGTTCTCCTTTTTCTGTGCTTTTGCAGACTAAACACAAACAACCCTCCTGCGGAGGATTACTGGGCCTTGTGTTACACTCATTCAATAGGATGCAGCATCAACTTGCCTGCCAACAGAATTTTTGCTGTCTCCGTTGCTTGAATGCGCGTGCATTATGTGCGACATGACTCTTTACAACCATCGAGTCGACAGAGTGGAACACGTAGACGAAATATAAAGGCGCACATAAGAGAGCTACTAGCTATGATAAACACTGGAAATAACAACAGTGTTTAACCGCCCTATCTGAGAGGTACTAGCAAATACGTAAATGCTGCGGGGGTATGATAGGACAAATCGTTTGAGAGGCGGCTTAGTCTCACTGGTAGACAGTGCGCCAGCACCTGCTCAGTACCAAGCCCACGAAACTTTGACCGACAGCATAATCGCTCGGTGGTGAGAGATGACTTTGGTCGATGGTGTTTAAGCTTCAAAGCTTCGTCGCCCAAATAGGTCGGACCAGTTGGCTGCGTGCAACGACTGGGGACATGATCCATTAATTTAGATATTCATCCTTTTCTGCAGTGATAAAGCAGGATGGTTCACAGGCAGAAAGGCCTTGTCACTGGAGCTAGTGGGACAGTTCAAAATATATACATTCTTCCCTCTTGTTTAAGTTCATCTTCCAATCGATGGTAAATACCGAGTACCACAAAGTCGTAGTAGGTAAATTTATACTTCACTCATAGCCAAGTGTTAGGTACGTAAACTAACGATGACATCATATATTTTGGCAGAAATGAATATATTTTGCAAGAGTTTGCGGGAACCTCCAGTAGATGTTCACCAACATTTGGGATTTGTTTTAGGCATACTCTCAAACTGCAAAATAATACTTCAGAATTGAACAATATCTCCTCTGTTAGACGTTCGCTAAAGTGGTACACGTGCTGCTGTCGACAGTTCTACGTGAGTAATGATATATCGTTAAACTCCAGGCAGACATGCTTCATCGACATGCTATGAACTCTAAAGCCCTCGGTATTTGAATGATACGTTATTCTGGTCAGTCCTTGTCGGATGGTAAATGGTCAGATAGTTCAACTAGCATATTCGAAGTATAGGAACCATTCGAATTCATATGCTGGTTACGTCGTACCACGATGCCCAATGGCTACAAACACTAGATGATAAGAAGCTCTAAACATTGCATTACTGAGAATTGGGCTGAATCAGCCGTCTAAAATGAACTGATTTTTATTTCGTGTTTTAAGATGGTGCTTGGTTTTAAGTTTATCAATCGGGGCTGACTTTTCATTACACATCAATGAAGAGGATAAATATCTGATCAGTAATTGCTGAGTGGTACCCAGTTTTGAAAGCTCTGGTTCAGTCAGTGTTCAAAAAATCAAATTTCTAATACCAGCTGACAGTTAAGTAATTAGAATCAATGCCGTATATCTTTTGTAGGCATTGGTCGCAAAGTGAAATAAAATAATTTCAGAAAGTGTTCTCAACTTGCTGTTGTTCTAAACATGCTCTAATTTACAAATGAATGACAGGGTTATACCCCACACTTTTCTTATTTTGGATAACAAATATCCTACCACTCCGTATCAAACTGGTTGAGGAGAATTTATACTGTTCGATGATTTATTTCCAGGCTTTATTGCCTTCTTCTCCACCAAGCTGGCAAAAACGAACAACAGTCGAGTGATACTGAAGGCAAATTCAGATCACTACTTTTTGAACTGTTCAGCATGAGTTTGATTGATGGACCGATTGATTGATTGTTCGATCAAGCAGCCACGCACTCGATCAGGCAATAATTCCATTACCTTTGCCGATTCTTCCATGCATTCATGCAATCTTTGATTAGCATCAACCTCACCTTTGACGGAAACACTCCATGGGAGGAAATGTCAGAATTCCGATGGATGGCGCGCAATAAGTCAACCATATTTAATTTTCCTATAGGTGAGATCAAACAATAGTTTTTATTTTCTCAAAACGCTCAGTCAACTTCCGAGAAATTCAGCTGATACAAAACGGAGTACTTTCAATGGGTTTGCGCTGGTGCTTCATTACCAGGCAGGTATCAGGATGTATATTTGGAATGTGCTACAACAAAACAGAAAGACAGCCACAACATGCTCATGATATATGTTTCTTTAACTATCCAGTGAAAGTCTCGCCTTGATTAATTCGTCTCCAATTTAAGGTTTACATTCTACCACTAGGCTGCTTACCAAGTGGCTGTTCAAAATGATTGTCTGATAAGGAGATGGCGTTTGGAACAAACCACTCCCGTATTGGGAAATAGTTTTCACTGAAACGGTCAGTGGTCAAACCGTACTCATGACACACTATGAATCTCGAGGTGGAAGGGTTAAATATGGACTTCCTCGTTCAGTTCTTCTTCGTTTGACAGAATAATAACTTCCGAACAATAAACCTGTGGTTCTAAATTGGACTGTTCGTCCACGCACGCTCCTTAAGGTTCACATCAGAAGCAGAGAACTTTTCAAAATTTCGTATTGCTTTTGTGTTTTGAAACGAAGTGAAATAGTAAACTGTGTACTAACTTTAACCAGCATACTTCTTCAGGCTGTTACCAGGGCCAAAATGAAACATCGTGGTCTAAGTTTCATCAGTGTGTGATGCTTTTTGTGTCCACGTTGTCCTAGTCTGTCCACCTACGCCCCATGAATGCTTTCAAATTTGACATCCAGGGCCACAAAACACAAATAATGAAAACACTACGAATTCGTCACGCTATTACGCGTTATCCTCCAATAATTGGTTTTGAAAATTAACTGCGCTTTTGAACGGGAAATCCGTATGCTGATAATAATATTGCGGTGATATCTATCTGGATAGCGGAAAGGACACACTTTCGTTGTTCCCAAGTTTATTGCAGCATTTGTCACATCAACATTGCCATACCTTCGATCTTCGTCTCCGAAACGCCGTATCAGACCTCAACTCACCAATGAAAAACCATGGAAGCACTGAACAGTTGTTTCATTCTTGTTAGGAACCATCAGGACTGCATATCCACCGAGATCTTACTGCGGCTCGAAACCCGCGTAGTACGACTGTCGGTTGAGCACCTAAGCACTAAGCTGTCCGGCCTGGCTCTGAATAGTTTGTCAGGCAAATAAACCTCATGATATGGCACCCTTCCGCCACTGTCTCTGAATGGTAACAACCCGTTCTCCGCATAGCGACCGATTTATACGGTGTAAGATTTCTTGGGAGGGTCCTGAGTAAAACCTTTAGAGATTGGTTGCTACATGCATACGAGCACTGAGAAATAAGATGTGCATAATATGACGCACGGTGTAGAATAAACATCCAACTCATTATCTATCGCAGGAGTCGATCGCTGTGCGGGAAATGTTGCGCTAGCATCCAAGACCAGCGTTGGAATGGTGTTGTATTTATTGGTGTACAAGTTTGATGAACTGCTCAGAGCCAGCCCAGGCAGCTCAGTGCCCAGGTGTTCGTTCCCCAGTGGGATCTCGGTAGATTTGCACTGCTGATGATTCTTAACAAGGAGGCAAAAACAACGGTGCCGTGCTTCCATGGTTTTCAGTGACGAGTTTAAGTTTGGTACTGTATGATGAATCATAATACACACGTTTATTCTCCTACAAGACCCGCATGGTTTCAGATTCATACTGTAGTGTGCTTCTCAAGAGAATGGTACTTTTGATGTGTGCTTCTTGCATGCGAGATATGCAAACTATCTATTCTTATTATTCAGTTTTTTTTAGATGTAAGCTCAGTAGATGCTGAAATATAGACTCAGGTGTAATCCGTTGTAACTAGGTGAGAGGACAATCATTCCACCACTGCTTACTGCCAAAATGAAGTGCCATTTGGGATCTCATTGGATATTTTTCGCAAAGAGGGAACTGGTTCCTGCTAGTACCGATTGTCAGTAAATTGTTCCTCGGGAGCTTTATTCCCTTCTCTTTGTGACTATATTTCGAACAGGTGATAATGGTTTCGAATTATTTGTGCACACCCAGCAATACTGTTTTCGACTGAGCATAAACAATTGTCGCATATTACCCAAAGAATAACGTTAGCACTGGATGCGTTTTTCAAATTTTTCTTACAGATTCCATAATGACCGCTGTCAGACCAGTTCGCGTACATATATCGCCTATTATAATTGAAGTAATGGAATAACCTGCAGAATAAATGACCAATGAATAAATTACGGCTCTCGAGTACGCGCTTGAGCTTGATTATTCGTGAGTCACCTTCACATGTTTGCTTCTTTTATAGATTACCTCTCCAAATGTGAACTATTGATTGCTTCACACAGAATAATATAATTCTATTTTATAAGTACGCACATTCCCCGTGCACATATAAATAAGGCTTACTCTAGGACATACCCATGTTGATGGAAAGTTAATCGTATAGGGGTGATCAATGTGATCCTACGATCGAGAGCCGTATGTGACTTGATAACAATGAAAGACAGGCAGGCATCTGAATCGGGCAACCAGCACACACATTGTGCACCCTCTTGCTCTGATATACTTTATTCCTTATGACATCCAAGCACAAACCAAAAGCATTATCAAGTTGAGTTACTGTAAGCCACATCAAACCGAATAAAAATCAAATTTTGCATTTCATGAGAAGGCCTGTATTTCTTTAAACCATGTCTTATTATAAGAACACGTCTTATGATCAGGAAATATCGAGTTTGTATAGGTGATTTCCGTGGATCAGTTATGAGATTGGTTGGTCACACGAAATTCCACGTCTGTCCGTGAAAAATTGCTGTGTACCATTTATCCGGTGCCCTTTTCTTGTATATGTTTCAACATCATAACAGTACAGGTTATTCGTCATCCGTTTATTGTTTGCCTGATCACAATGCAACAAATAAACATTCACGCTTTAAAGATAAGATTCTAGTACCAAAAAAATCCCATTTACAACTTTGCAGCATGTGCTTTCGAAATAATCGTTTATCTTCTAGTGACATCTACGTTTTCCCTCATCCAAAGTCGTTCTTCTGTTTTCATAGTATTGCGTATGTGAACTAAAGAAATCTTACAATTACCCAGCATATTCCAGTTAAATACGGTGGATTTGTCCACATCATAGAAATATAGCCTTTGAGAGGAGAATACCTCCGAACATTGCGGTATCTTAATTTACGTACGGCGAAATATAACTTATATAAGTATACCTAGTGTTTTCTATTTGTGTATCTGTAACGTGGACTACAGCAGTTTCGTTTATTCGAGAAATAACCTGACACCCTCAAAAAGGAATATCCAAGCAGGCTGTGCCTGTTCACCCTGATCCTGATGCTAAACGCGCCAAATAGCTATGCGAATTTACGAAATAGACAATGTTCTATAACAACGAGACTGGCTGGAAAGCCCCTTCTGATAACTCGGCACTTTTATCGGTAATTGACTTGTATCTCTCAGAGAACAAACAAAGTAGATTTTTTGGGAGAACTGTCGTGAGAAAATTCTGAAAACTCAAGGAGTTGGTAAATCAGACGATCAAACCAGAAAATCGTCCTTCAAATTTGGTAATCACATCTCCAAAAAGCAATGAATATTGCACCAAGGTGGTTACACGTCTAAGGTAATCTTGTAGAAATTGTGCTCAAAGTATCAGAGACAGTCAGATTACTAGGCATTCATCCAAAATGTTGAATTGTATACTTACAAGGTACCGTGGTTATCATTGAACGGTCGGATACGGCAAAAGCATATCCAGTGGTTAGCATAATTACTAAGGATACCAAATTTACCCCTGAAATGGAGGACAATGAAAAACTACCAATACTCTACAAATTGGTTGGAAAACAGCAGTGACACTGAAAGTGTTGCCATATTGAAAACCAATACCCGCACAAGAAACAGTGAGTTTGTGTCAGTCAGCTAAACGAGTACAATAGATCTAGCAGCTAAACATTATTCGACCGAATCAAAAAGTAGACCAGTTCAACCGGGCAGAAAAGAAAAGAGGAAAAAAACCATACTTCTACTGCTTTCGTTCAGCCGGATTTGGCCGTTAATAAGCACAATATGAGAAACTACACTGGGAATGTGAACTGAAATAATAGAGAGGAGGCTGTCGGACCGAGGGATAAGAATACCATGAATGAAGTACATTTGAAATGTTTGCAAAACATGTCTAGCCGCAAGACATCACAAAATGGAAAGCACTAAGCAATACACTGAGAGTGCTCATACTGTAATCGGAATAGTAACTGACCGTTGAATGGAGAAGTATCGTTATATATAACGTTGAATATAAGCACTATAACACTGCAAAACCTTCAGTCTGGGATAGATTATCTCACCAGTATAAATGGACGTAAACTGTCTCCCAAGATACATTACTATTTCAACTGGTATCCTAGCAAAATAATCCGACAGGACCCAGTTACGATATGGGTGAAATTCACATAGTAGATCAGGATACAATTAGAAATATTGTGAATGGTTTGATGAACGAATGTACTCCAGACCGACTCTGGACGTCAGCTTTCCGGGGAATTCAGTCAGTGTACATAATTACTTGGCTCACTTGTACAGTCTCATGGAACGCTCTTATTTGAACCTATACCGTACAAGTTAAAACTGACCGATGAGTTATAGTCCTACTACTCCATAACGACGGACCACGACTATTCGTAGTATGATATGAATCAAAGAAAACCGTAAAAAGTTCAGTAGGCCAATTGTCGGAATGAAGACAGCTTTATAAAAGTCAGAAAGCAAAGCACATATTTTGAAGGTAATATGCCACACGGTAGATCAGAGGTTGAGTGACTTGTAGAACCTGGACCAAGAATCTTTTCTTTTCGAAAAAGAACTCCGATAATTTTCGTGTGCTAACTGAAAATCAGTCACACACAGATGTATGCGTGCCTCAAATTGTGGGCCGTTCAGTCACGGTTTACAGATCATTCAAGAAAATTTGAAGAACCAGTCCAATGAAGGGAACAAGCACTCCCGAGGGCTGTCGAAATTCAGGTCATATGATATCCAATGGACAGACAGTTATACGAGACCTGTGGTTGAACAATGACAAATCATGTTTACTGCTTAACACGAGTTCTCTCCAGGAGTTTCAAACGGACGGTTTACAATGGGGTAAAACGTGAAAATAAATTAAAGTACAGGCTAGGGACCAAACTGGCGGCACTAGGGAACTGATGTAAGATAATGAGTGCGCAAACAGTCCGAAATCGAGTGCTCGTGACACCATTGGATGAGTAAACGGGTGACGTAACAGAAAAAGGGGTTGGGATAACCTTCAGATTAATTGGAAAACCACGGTTCAGTAATTGGCAATTATATTAAGTAAGGCCAACCACTGGGCCAAGCATATTTGTTTGTTACAGAGCCTTCACGGTTATCAGGAGAGGTAAGCAAAATCTGTATACATCAAGTAAAGAAGTAAAGATTTAAATGCCAAAATGTCAAGTTTCTAAATCACTGAGCTTAAGTTACCGTTATCTAGGAGATCAGTGCCATAAGTGGTTGCTAGATTCCCAGAGATAAGGATGGGATAGACGGTGTTCACCTGCACACTTATGATATCATCTCGGCAGTTGATCCACCGACTGGGACCTCGAAAACAGGATCACTAATGAGAAACCGAAGAAGATTCCAAGCCTGACCCATAATAACGCTCGAATTCAAATCCATGGAATTGCCTGACGGCTTTCAATGTTCCCCGTGGCTTGGATTTGAGGCACACCTATTCGGAATACTATCACGAAATGTCAGTGTATTCCACCGTCTATATAGCTTCACTGACGATCCGTCAATATATAGTTACGGAAGATGTTATTTTCTAAAATTAACAAATGTACTGGCAACGTATCAATAAAGGGATTATCAATCCACGTTTTAATAACATGTTGACATGGTTTTGCAATTTTTACTTTCAACAATTTGAATCTTGTCACTTTGATATATAAAGCAAGTACGGTTTGTAAAGTGGGTGCATCTTTTTTAGTTTACAAAACGTCTGCAATAATCACTACTCAGAATGAGCTGTCACACATTTTTTGTCAGTATCTCACTTGAAACGATTCAACTAAGAATTTTAGTCGAGAATAAATAAAGATTTCAGGAAAACAAAACAGTGCAACCGGAGATATACACTTTTCTAACTAGTTAGAAGATATGTTCCACTTTGGGATTAAACGTATATATCCGGAAGAAGATTGAACTCATTCTGATGACTGGCTGAAAAGCACCTGTCATGGAAGTGCTAATAACACAAAATAATCACCCTTTCGTTGGTCACGACTGGCGAAATAAAATCTAAGCATTTTGAAATAAAAATTCGGGTGTGCGAAGAAGTTATTATACATATGTTTCCCTTTTGTAAAACTGCTGCCTCCTACGTGACAAACAATTAGGTGTACAAAAAGTCCGAAACCAACCTGAAAAAACACTCCGAGAACGTGAAAGCCTAGCAATACGAAAAGGAATTTCTCTTACGCCTATTTTGTGCTGGACAGATTCCTTGTAACCAAAGAAATACATTAGGAAAAATGGCCCTTTGATTAGAAAACTGACTCCAAATCCACGCTCATCCCCACGACTCAAATGAGATTAGAAGCACAGAATGACAATCGGAAACATGAAGTACCAGTCAGGAAATCCCTCCGCATTCTACTGCAACCGCTAGAGGGAAAATGCACAAGTGTTGTCGAAAATCGTTTGAAAAACCTTCTCCTCTGTAACTAATTCTTTTTCCTGAACTTTTCGAAGTATACCATAGCACAAGTCTGAAATATAAAATTCTATAAGACTTGATGCCCATCACGTTGATTCCGCTGCAACTCGTGATCACTGAAATTGTGTCAACTAGTTCTTCATGATAAATTAGCTTGAATGTCATAAGTTTGAAAGTAGTAAAATCCTAAATAGCTTTTGTTAAAGGGAAGAGACAATATTGGCTATATATATATATATATAAGGCACCATTTATTGTTTGAAATTATATTCCTTCAACTTTCAAAGAAATAGTTGGACGTTTTACTTTAATTTCGGGATCACTGAGTGAAATGGAATTTCTGCAGTCAACTTGGATGTTAACTCTGCGAGTTTTTTTATTTTTGTAAATAAATGAGTAAAAACAGCGATTACTAAGTTTTCGTAGCTGTACTTGCGTGAAGCCGAGGGCTAAGCTTCACCTCCTAAACACGAATCACAAATCACTATCTTCCCTTAAAAAACACGATTTAGTTCCAATTTGCTGCACGATTCTCGATCGAGACCAACATAAGTGCTTTGGGAAAGATATATATCGTTATGAAGTGCTTTGAATCTATTGCTCAGCACGCCATGGAGAGTAGAAAATCAAAATTTCTGTTTCATTGGCAATGAGAGTGCAATGAATCAACACAACGTACACAAGAAATCTGTCCTTACTGGAACTGTTGACACTTTCTTTTCGTTGAGTTCACAGAGTAATCTAAGCTACGTATCTGCGAATTCACGTGCGTCCTTTTACTCTAATTTTGTTTGCTTAAAACTGAAATAGCATTCGTTTTTCAGTGCAAATGATTGTGATTGACACGGCAAACCGAGAAGTTTTGCTGAAACGAGTTGTAACAAGTCGTAAGTATTGCCATCGATAGAACCACGGAAAACAAATGTTTTTTCTTAAAATTGTGTTTTATAACTTCGAGACTTTGTTCCAAGTCTGGATTTATTCGGAGAAATATTCTGTTGAAATAGGTCTTGCGTAGTTCTAAACACACTTGTCTCTGAACCAACGAATCCGTTAGAGATGAATGCCGCTGATAACCATGTTATTTTTTCGGTAATGTAGACAGCACTAATAGTCACACAACACTGCAATTTTTGAAAAAGTACCACCTGCACGGTTCGAAGCTATTACTTTACGAGTACATCATCCACAATGGAAGCAGGAATAGTTGAGGCGACCGTGTACATTCCAGTGCACTAACACTTCATTGGCTTCCAGTTTGACAGCCAAGACTGAAGATTTTAAATATTTGTGACGGAAAATCCATTTGTATTTTTCACATCGAAAAGTCGGACACCGCGCGCCGAAATAGAACCGACAACCCTCCGTATACCTGGCAGATGATCGACTAGGTGAGTTATCGCGGCCCCGACAGTCCGGTTTAAAGAACGCAGTTTCATTCCGGCTCGTGGCGCCCGACTTTTCGATATGAAAAATGCAAATGGATTTTCTACCACATACATTCTCTGGATTTTGAATATTGTTGAGTGCTTCCATCTTCAAAGGGATGATGATTCTAAATAAACATTTTTCTCGATAATTTTCATTCCTAAAGTCATTGGAATGTTTTCGTATTGCTACTTCTATCAGAAACTTTGAATTTCTGGACTACGGAGTGATTGATGGGTGGCTTGCGGATGTATCAAGTTTCCTACCATCATATACCGTAGTTCTTTACTGCAGAACACATAACGTGAAAGATACCTAAGTCTTAAAAAAAACTTTATTTACTTTCAAAATATAGCTGCAATCATCGAGTTTTCTGTTTTCTTTCTGGTAACTTGGTTTAATTCTTAGTCTTGTGAATATTGATTTGTTTCAAATAACGCCTGGGTTAAGCATAACCTTTTTGGATAAGGTAGATATGGTTCACAAGCCTTACACTACACACAACTTGATACAATCTGCGGACATTTGACACACCTAGGCCACTGTCTATGATTGTATACGACACCTTCAGAATTTTTTATTCATTAGCTTATGGCTTGTTGTTTATCTGTAGTTGTCAGTCCCGCTGATTATTGTTTTGCTTCACCTCCCTTCTTTGTCTGTCTTGTCTACCTGGAGATTTTCACATGCGATAAGTGGTAAAAAGAAAATTGCACAACTCTTATGGGCCCGATTCTTTTTCTCATGACTTTCAAGTAACCGTGAAAATTCCAGTACCTCATTATTTTACATACTGCCGCTGTTCATTTAAGTAGACACTGGAAAGTGAGAAACCAGTCGCCAGAACACCGTAACTATTTAAAGACCATCGAAAGTGACTTAGAAACGGGAAACATACAGCTAGATATAGTTTTCCATGATCCTTTCGTTTCTGAATGATGACTGATAGTCGAAGCAGCGTGGAGTTTTAACCTGAAGTTACGAATTGGGGTCCGAATGCCACGAGCACTGTCGCTAGCGTCTTATTTTTTCTCAGAATTCCAAACAATAAATGTTGTATTTTGTCAGCGGCCTCTCGAATTAGTTTTCTGATAAGTTAAAATTAGGTTAATAATTGTGTTATTGTTAGAATGCCCTTACTTTGCATAGCACAGCTGGAGAGAAATTCCGACGCCCAAGGGCAAATGTGGGCATAAAATAGGGTTGATTTTATTCAAGTGACACCCAGTGTCTTAAAAAGCTTTATGCAATAACGTCGATCGGCCAGAACGGATATATACGAGGAAACGTCTTAAGCACCTTGACGATATCATCTCGACTGGTGATAAAACATTGGCGATCTTAACGCCAAGCTCAACGATCAGAACATCATGGCAACCAACAACCTGGGCTACGACCAACACAAATATTCTAAAACCATTGAGATATCTCTTCATCGGTGGTCCTATTTCGCCAGAATGGACAAATGAACCATACAATAAGCCATCAGTTTTAGTGGGCCTAAGCAGCTGTCTTTTTCATTCAGCCTTTTGCTGCACAAAGGTTAGCCGCGCGTTCCCCAATGAACAGGCCAACTACAGACTGGACAACCGAGTGGTGAAGCTGCGCGCAATACAAAATAGCCAAGGAAGATTCCATGATAAAAGGATGGACCGTTATGCTATGTTTTACGTCTCACGGAACCCTCATTTTTTTAATTGATATTGTTACTTTCGTGTCATGCTTGATTTCACGCCGGCGTAAAAACTGTTTGAAATATATCTCTAGAAAGGTTCCTTCTTTATATCTCCTTATATATATATGCATTTCTTCAGTGATTTGATCTACAGAGTATCTGAATACGCCAAAATCAAAATTCTCGGGACTTGACGACCATGCTTACAGGACTGAAACAATGGATGAAAATCCTTTTGCTTACCAATGAAAACAACTTCGGAGTCATACGCAACAGAGTTAGACGCCAAACTAATATGGAAAGCAGCAAACGTTTGTCAACAGAATTTCGTAATACAGTCGAACCATGTCGAAAAAATACGTTGAACTACAAAAACGATAAAAGCAAACACCACAGTTCCCGAAATACTGCCCTTGAGAAAAATACTCTGTTCAAAGTTCACAAAAAGTATAAACTAATAATACATAGCACACATCTTATAAGCAATATATTTCAATTTTCGCACTCAAGTTTATTTTATCACACTCAAGAAAACCAAATTTTACGTTGTGATGCATATCTTTTTGTGTAGCAAAAGCAGTGGGCGTTTGCAACTGTCGAATATGAAAAACGTTTAAGTAAACATTCTTTTCAGCTATCTGACTATCCTCTCTAGCAAAATCAAAACGAGCTTAGATGAGATGTTAGAGAGATATTCTGACAGAAGACCTTTGACACCTATTTACTTCGTCAATCAGGCTATTATGTCGTTTGATACTATCCAATTAAACCGAATGATCACGAGACTTAGTGAGCCTTGAACCGCAGGTACAAAGCTTTTGCGGAAGTTATTGTTTTTCAGAACTGATTTATTCAGTAACTCATTTCAGGAAGTAATCTTGCTTTTCTATACGATTCCATCCACGAACGATTCAAATGCACATGCCCATCAGTTTCTGACTGTTTCTGAGAAATCACAAATAGACTTTCTTCCTTCTTATACTTAGTCCGATTTGAGAGTACGTAATACGTATTTGCATAAATCGAAACTATATTTCAGCTTCGATTTCTTATCAACTTGTTGAAATCATTGGTACCAAAACTCACATTCTCATGAGCATTTAGACAGCCTGCCAGTTCATCATCTTACCATAAATTTACGTTGCTGGAAATAAATATAGATTTTGAGACAGTGGTCTATAGGGAATAAAAAAAGACTTGCTGCATAATCGCTTTAGCTTGACCGAATGATACTTGGTAAAATGCACGCCAATTTTGCTGTCACCTAATGTGAATATTATTCCAACGTGAGAGATACCGGGTATATTTAGGCTTCCCGTAACTGAATCAAGATAAACAATGCCATATTGAGGCCAATGAACAAGTTGGGATAATAACACACAGGTGGTCCCAGTAAAGGTAGTCATGTCTTCTTAGGCGTTCCGACTTGTTTTATTACAGTTTGATTGTTTCGGATACCTTTTGCGTCTATATAATTGGTAACGGGATGAATAGCCTTAGCTTTCAGGTACACAGCCAGTCACAAATAAAACGTGAGCAGTCTACGTGAATCAATTTCCGTATATGAGGTGATTTACTCGCCGAATAGTTCTGCTGTTGTTCTGACAAACAAAGACAGATCACCCGTGTACCCGTGGTAATTGCATCATTACTCGACATTCGATTTTGATCTTAAAAACAGACTTCGCAGTGGAAATGTAGTGTTTTTTAAAACTTTGAGGAAAGTTCATTCCAGTGAACATACAGTCTTCTTCTCTGAAAGTTTCACCATAAATTCATGACCGAATTTTAAAGAATAAGCCGAAAATCTTAAAATATCAAACTGATTCCAAAATTAGAACTAACAAAAAATCGCCACTCAATGGAAATAGTTCGTGAATGAAGGAAACCTCACAGAATCTAGGTATATGGCAAATATTTTTGCTATCCCTTATTATGATCCGTGCAAAAAGAGGATTCCAAAGAAATGACAAGCACATCTTTGAATTTAAGTTTCACGATCCTCAAGGTGACAGATTAGTGAAATATAAATTAGGTGCTGAATGCGCTGCCTATTTGAGTAATTTTCCACCTGCTGTGGTGCACGCGACATTCTCACTTAGAAGAGGATTTTCAGCAATCGAGTTTTTCGTTGAAACAAACACTTAAAATGAATCTTCCTTAAGGCCACCTGAAGAGTTATCGTTCCGTTATAAAGAGAAAAACTGACATTCTAGAGGAGGTTACTAAAAGTTACTTGATGTAAATAGCAAGAAGTTCAGGTGGACGAAAAGCCCATTTTGTAGAATCATACAGCGATTCTTCCAAACATATTTCGTCGGTTAGTAAGGTTAGCTTTCAGACGGGGGATTCATGTTTGTTAACCAACGACACAACTTTGAAAAAAAACCCGTGTGGTTTTGTAAATGAACTCTCCGCCCGTTCACACCCCTTAAAAATTTAGAATGAAATTATGGTGGCAAACTTCTATTTTGGAATGCCCAGGTTTATGGATGACCGGGCAAATCGGACCGGCGGCCAAACCGGTCGTGTGCTTCCCGGAAATTTTGTCCAGTCATCCAGATATAATACCATGACACTTACAGCAGACAATACTAACCCTTAGAAAATACAGAGCTGAAACTATTTCAAGAGCAATACCAGAACATGGTGGTAACTGAATGAGGACCTATAAAATAACTTGGAAGTAGGTTTCACTGAGAATGACATTAGCTTGTCAAAGATGTTTGAAACGTTTTTCTTCGCAAAAATCTATTACTACCTGCGTATTTTCAGATTATATGCCACAAAGAAATCAATATATGGTACTACTAGCGATAGAACCTACAATAGTACCAGTAATTCATTTTCATAAGAACTCGGTGCTGAGCTATGTAAGTGATACGGGAGCAATCTTCCGCATCGTGTAGTATGATTGTCGAGTGGACTTGGAAACTTGAGAAGTGAGGGCAGTCTCTAAAATGGTTAGCAAAGCGAGAAATGAGAACATAGTGGAATAAATCGGCACTAATTTTAAGGAGTTTACTCTACAGCCCGAAGGAATGTGTAGAGTTCGCAGTAAATGTGAGTCTCCGGTCAGATCCGTGTATTTTGGAAAGACATACGCCATCAGAAAATAATTTAAAACAGAGAAAAGTGCAGTATTTCTACACGATTGGTCATACTTTATAACATAAAACATTACGAGCAAACCCATCAACTGCATGCCTTCCAGTTTTGTCAGCTGTTTGCTCTAGGTCTGACGGACATGGCACAAACTAACACCCCAGAACAGTCAACGATGAAAAATGAATCTGATGGAAAGGATACATCGGACAGTTGATTGGCAGTACTTTTTGATTATTTCATTCCACGGGTAATCTTTCTTTTCTTCCAACAATAGAAGGGGCGTTTTCAATTATATTGTGTTATCCTTCTGCAGAAGAGAGGAAATAATTTTCGGGAAACAAGAAACTAGGTGGTTTCGCGTTTCATATCGCGAAGCACCCGAGTACGTTTGTGTATACAACAATTCTCGGACATTTTGTTTCTGATCCAAATGTTCTGTTCATAATTCGGAGCTGGTTTGCCTGCTACAAGCAGAAATATCGAAATAACCAAAGCATTTACATGGAAAAGAAGATAAAGAATTGAGATAAAAACAGCAGATCAAACAACATAACCCTTCACTAGAGCTCTCGATATTCGGTACTTCTTGATTAGCCTATTCAAAATGTGCATGATCTGAAATAGGCCTTGCAGTATGGGGAATAAAAAGACCATGAACACTGTGAGTTAAGTGGGTAACTTGGAAATTTTTTCGTCTACTTTATTTTATGTGTAACACAGCAGAACGTAAACTCGTTCGATAGGGAATATTTTATTCATACGCACGTGAACTTGAGTTCAAGAAAATCTTGGCATTTAATCTATGAGCAAATTCTTCAGGATGATTTCATTTATTGTTGCAGGCTTAGCATGAAATTTCGTGCTAGCCATGATTATCTGCAATGATAAGATATCATGCTAGAATTTTTTGGACCATAATTATAAATAAAGGAAATGGAAGAAATTTGCACGACGGCACAAAGTTGAACAGTTGTATAGGGAAACTGAAAAAGTGACGAGTCCGTGTGATCCTAAAGCATGATTGGTATACAGAGGACTTTTATTTATTACCAAGATTGTGAATCTGACTGGTACTAAGCCGGTGACGGAATTCAGATAACTTATTAACGTGGAATTCAAAAGGCTTCGTGCACACTTTTGGCAATCAATTTGCCTCTCCAGTGAATACAAGTTGCACGGCGAAGAGTATGTGAGAACGGTTATGCCTAGGAGAAATCCCTTTAGTCTACGGACAACGTGGTTGCGGCATCCATCCGATTTGGATACCTGATCTGCGATAGAGCTTGGGCAATCCCTCTGCTGGTTGTTATCACAAATAACGTAGAAAGATCGAAACCCATCACGTTCTCGTGAAAAATGTTTTTTTCCGAATGTTCAGTCAGCAGTGTACCGGTTTAGAGCATACCATGTCCCGTACATTGTGTCACTTGAAGTATATTAAGATGTTTTGGAATAATTTGACCGCCTTGGGTTTTTGAACACAAAGCTTCAAAGATGGGGTCTTGCTACTGTGTTCCTAACATTCCAGATTTAAATGTGACTAATACTACATGTTCAACTTTAGCCATGGCTGCTACTGTGCACTACACACGATGGACTCTGAAGATTGAGTTAGATACCTGACCGGCAGTCGCCAAGTAGTTATGATCCTGGACTTTGGACAATAATGACACCGGGTTTGATTCCTGCCACTGCCGGTCACTTTCCATTTTTGCGGTCCCTCATTGGCCGTGACCCGTTCCCAAGTTGCAGTGCACCGTTTTGTCATCAATATAAAGACACCAAGTAAGAAGACTATTTGTTAGGTTCATGATGTAATAATTGGATCCACTTCAAAGAAACTGAAAATGTAATCAAGAAAAGGAGAAAAAAAGGAATAAGCCGGGACAAGTGATACATTCTGGCAGTGCTGTGTGTATTTGCATCTGACGTAAAAACTGTAATCTTTGTTTCTGTCAGCCAAACTGCATCAGTTATGTGGATTGGTGGGTTACGTGGTATGACGTACTAACGTGATTGCTTGAGTTATGCTAGCTGCTGATAGTAATGCCTACCCGAAATACCTCTGCATTTCCTGGCTTTTCATTTCTCTGAAATAATAGGACTTGTTTGTTTCATAGCGCAACGCTTAAGGCAAACTATACATTACATCTGAACATGGTGATTTTATTGGGTTTTTCACTATGCATTTACTATGTTTGTCAGGCTGAAGCTATACTACCATGAAAAACTGGTTACAATTATCCAGGGATAAATTGATCACCATGCTGGAACTTCCCGTTCAGTTGGACTTTGAATGCTTTGTATTCGCTTATCGAATATGGGACGCTGATTATACCGTTTTCTACGCAATGCCAGCAAATATAGGTGCCCAGAAATATTTTTTCAGAGGGCAGCACGCGACTACATGTTCACAGTTTCCACAGTTTAACTCCTCATGTGCATCTTCTCTTCATGCATCTCGATAACAGAGTAGTTGCTGTTCTACGTATGCAGCAGCTTCGACGATTATTGTGCTCTTCGTGCGAATAACAAGCAGATGTACTGTAACAATAAAACATAAACATCATTTACCCAAACTATTCCAAAGTGAACACTGATCTTCACATGAAAATGACAGTTACTATGTATATGGAAAATACACAAACTCCGTAGGGTCTTAGCGGGGTTCAACGTATGAACAATATGGTTTTCTATTGATACCTTTACTGTGATTTCGTATCAACATTTTTTGGCAGCATAATGGAGAATTAGTTGAATTACTTCTGTGAATAAAATCGATGGGTAATTTTTAAATCGTTTCACCGTGTACATTCAGACTGCACGCATTTGTGATTTGACGTAAACAATTTGTCCAAATAAACAGTCATCCATGGTTTGGGCAAGCTCGTGAAATACGTGTTCTACTTTTAACTAAGATGAAAATACGGAAAAAGATTTATCAATGATGTTCACAAGAGGAGTGCTCCTTGTGATGAACATTCTGATTCTTGAAAAATGATATGGTGAAAAAATGGCACAAATATTTGAGTTTCTGGTGCAGCCGAACGTCCACCTGGGAGTACCCCGATGTTAACAATGGACCTAACTTGATGAAGTATATTGCAGTCTGTCAATCTATTTGTCCACAGTTCGACACTGTAGAAAGTTACATACAAGAATGTACAATCCTTGTTTTATTTTAGAAACAACTATGCGTCCATTCAACTTTCCATCAGAGTGAGAGCAAAGATACCCACTTTGTCAGACGTCAATGTGGTCACTGGGGATTCGCTGGAAAACCTTCGCATTTTTTATTTGCTGAACGTTTACCTTCAGGCTCAGTGGACTCTCGTCCCTGTTTTTTACACAGTGGACCACGAATAAATGACGTTGAAGAACAATTTGCGTCGAACGTGATTATAACTTTACCATATTGAGTAGGCACAAACTGAACGTTTCTGTCCGAAGATACAGAGTATTTTTTTCACTTCCAAGACTATGAGTGCATCAGTAATAAATAAGTCTACTCCTAACGACTTCATGCTCATCGGTCTGGTCACTTGCCCTACCTTGAAAATGGGACTAGTAAAAATGTCCCTCAAGTCCGATCACGGGTTACAATCAAAAGCAAGTTTTTCACTTTTATGAAACACCCCGAGTACATGATTTTTTCAGAATGAGATAAGCCTAAAAGCCAAGCACAATCGCCCTAAAATCCACTCCTAAGTAATCTAGCATAAATCTTATCTTCCCTGATTATATTTTGAAATTACCCAATTATATTGTTTACCTAATTCCTAATATTTTCATTTCTTTTCCCGTAATTATCGGTAATGCCATTAGCGATGTTTACCGATGGATTGTTATGGTGTGCATGACGCGAGGGAAAAGGTATACGTAGGCTGCCAACACAGAGTGGCCTAATCTCATTTTCATAATGAGCAATGCAGACTACGCTTCTTTGCACACCGGAAAAATTTCGAAAAACAAAGCTGGCTCTCCCACCATGACCCTTGTAGAAAGACGTACGAGAGTACGTTGGTAATTTGTCAGAATGAATAAAAGGATGACTTTGCTTTTACCTGCATGCTTTGTCCGACAACATTTTTCACACAGGATTTGTTTTTTCTCCACCGAATATCTCTGGTAATATTTATTTGCATTTTATAATAGATGAATTTATGTACAATTATAAAAAATCTTCTGGAGAATTTTCGGTTAGCCCGACATTCAGTTCATCGAACAGACGCTTTACCATTAGAGACAAGAAATGTGTTATGACTTCTGAAAAATCATTGAAACGGGACTAAAAAACAAGGTTACTGTCATTTGGGTACTACACTACTGTGAAACTTATTCAATTACTGGTATTGTTTTCAATGTATTTTGTTCATCACTTGATTACACCTGATATGCGACCTATTTTTCTGTTCACGAACGCGCAACGCGCAGAAAACCATTCGTAAAGATAAATCATCAAACCTCCACCGCTTTCTAATTCGGCTTGCACTTTTCAGTTTCAACCTGTAATAAAAGCTGGCGGAAAGCACTCAAACTCGGTACTTGGTAGCTTAGTATGGGTACTGTTTTCCACGAACTGTTCTTTGTATGTATGACTTCATAAATGAAAGCTTCTTGTTTGGTCGAAGCGGTGGCACCTGCTTTGGGCTGAATACGACGCTGGAAATATATTATCAAGTAATATAACACCAGTCACAGAAGTTGCCGTGAATGGCTTTCATGACCCCAAAGTAAATGTTTGAGGTAGATTAGAAACATGTTCTTGTGTACAAGAGGATGTCCGAATTATTATACGAACCTCAAATGAAAACATAAAATGACCGATGACAGCGCTATTCAGGCCGAAACTTTGGGTAGTCAACCTTGTATGACACTTATCGCATAGTTCTTTCGAAGATTTTAGCAAAGATTTTCTCTGGAACGTAACCTGTAACTAGGGTCGCACATATATGCGTAGTTTCAAGTTGAATATCAGAACACAAAATCCACATGTTTATGTACTTTTGAAATTAAAATAGAGTGCAGACATTCATGAGATTTTGTCTCTTACGGACCGCGAGAATCGCTATTTTCCAAAATAGATTACGAAGCCGTCCTAATGTGTACAGGCAGATTGCTTTCGTCTTGTACGTGGTATATCAAATCAAGATTCTTCAGTCTCCCAGGTCAACAATGCTTGGAGACTTGTTTCCAGAAATATTTCTGCTTTATACTGATCGACAATTTCTTTTACTCCCAGTTAATTTGGAAAACAGGCGTGTTTTCAAAGTTCTAAGAAGAGTGTTGATATTTCAGCAGGTTTCAGTGGTACCTACTAGTTTTATATAATTCTATTGATTAGGGTCTACAAAGTGGATATTTTTTTTTGTGTGGAGAAGTCAACAGAATGCAAGGCAACTCAGCTATGTTCATTGCTCTCATATACTACAATTGTTCGAAGAATAAAAGTACCGCAAAATGCGCTCAGCTCAATGATGTTCCCTGAGAACCTCCGAAGTTTTCGTACAAGATAAAATGGAATCAGTGCTTCATCATCCCAAAGATCGGTGAATGAAAAATCATCTCCAAAAAAGAAGTTTGATGCAATAATAATTTGCCGTAAAATTACGAAACCCGGTGGTCTACAAATTTGGAAATTAAATCACTTAGGCCACTTTATTCCGGGCTGAAGGATGAGACCAATTGAGCGGAGCTCAACAGTTTCGTCTTGTGTAATGTTTGTTTACCGGGGATTATCGATTTTCGCAGTCACAGTTTTGAAAGAAGAAAGAATCTCGGTCAAGCGAAACCAGACATTTCACACGATGGAACAACCCTCTGAATTTCTTGTACAGGTTTCAGCCCCTGCTTTGTCTACTGCTGAATAATTACCTGACACTATGTATGACGACCTAAGATTCGTTTTCCACAAAGGGGCGAGGCAAATATACATACAGCTGGAGTGGATCGGTTTATGGTTTTAGGTTCCGAAATAATCCATTTCTAGTTTACAATTAATTTCCGTCATATACCGGTAGTTCTGTGAACCCTATACTGCAAAGTCACTTGAGCTCTGAAAACCTCAAGGTCAAAACTCAGACAAGAATTACAATTTTTGTTGTGCCGCCTGGAAAGGCATCCACTTTTTTATAAATGCGGTTCAGACAAAGGACAGCACATCTGCGTGCATTTCTAGGAGCGTTTTTAGAAAAAGTATTTGTCCGGTACATCGAAAAAGGGGCCGTAGGAAAGGGAAATAATAAGGACGGGGGAAAGCGGAACAAAAAAACGACGCGCCTTTTCCCCCCTCAGACAGGCGGTACGGGTGCAATACTGGGTCTAACATTTGTCAATGCACAGCGCACTGGTTTTCCCATTCACACATTTCCGCCATGCACCACAATATAAAGGGAATAAGGTATTTCACTTCCCCGGTGGTGTACCTGACGCAAAACAAGAGCTACGTGTAATTTGCCCTTTATCGCGTTTCACCGGACACCACTGTGAAATTAATGCACCAGTTGCTGAAGGGACAGCTTTGCGTCTCTTGGGGTCTGATCTGTTAAACTCTGCACGTCCCCGCGTAATTGGTGGTGTTCGTAATTACTCCACGGATTTTAGGTGTGTTCCTTTGTGTGCTATTTTGTGCAAAAAGTAGCTCTTTGATTTCTTCTTAGTGCGTGTGAATGAGCGTATGGATTTACTGGTGTTCACATCCATGCGCAGAAAGTGTCGCTACCGTGTTTTCAGAGACATCCACCGAAATTCAGTAATGGTTACCCGGTTAGTTACTCCTGTGGTTTGGGAAATGTTAGCCAGAAGACCCGGTAAGTTTTCAAAAAGGAGTGATCACGACCAAAATGAAAATAGACTGAGTTTGAGATCCACGCACTGGTAAATGTCATCAGTCAGCTTGTTGTCAACCAAAACGCAATCACCGAAAGATAGATATGCGAGTCCGTTCGCTTGACTGCCCCATGACTGATAACAATAAACTGGTCTTCCGTGATAATTTCATGTACTAGTCACGTGTTGTGAAAATCTGCAGCTCTGTGCCACTGTATGTTGCGTTGCTTTTGTCCGGATTGATGTTTCTTCAAAAAATTAAACAATAAAACAATCTAATCGAACTGAGTTTTGGTGATCACTGCGCCAACCGTGGTCGCAATCACATTCTGCTGCACTTCTGGCACGCTGGCGGATATTTTGACTCAAATATATTCGGCAGAAAGCCTCAAATCCCTACTAGGAAGTTTCGTAAACTACGTGGTAAAGGCAGACTTATGTGATATATTTCAATACGTTTAAGTTATAACAGTCACTGGCAATAAAATACAGTTCGCCGAGCAGTGCATTGTATTTACGGATGTTTCAGCACAACAAAGCTGTTAGTAGTTTATGGGATCACATATCACAGATTACAGAATTCCCGTAACTCAATTAAAAGCATCAATACTATATCGAATATCACACTTCTAATTACTGTGCACCGGACAATTCGGAACAAACGTGCCCATCGTTCTGACCGCTGCTAATGGATACTCTGGCGAAAATACATGAACTGATCCGGAGGTATTATTTCGCCATGTAACGAATACGCTGGAGACATGTATACGTGCTGCGAATCTTCAGCGCTGACAAGGGCACAAAAAAGGTGGAATGTATCCCAACGAAAGATACTCCGGCAAGTCGATAGGAAAAAGGGTATAAGATTCATGTCTGCGGCACAATTCTCAAAAAGTTCTATTGATTTTCTAGATCACTTAGAAAGATTAACTCCCACTGAACAATGGAGGGTGCGAGCAACCACCAGGCTGTTGTACTCGATTAAAAGAGATATATGAACAACTTGGTCGAACAATATATCTAGGGGTCACCCAGTTTGTTATCCTTCTGTTCCAAACAGCGGTCTTCTCAATGATGCCCATAAAACTAGCCCGCTAAACTCTGACTGCCTCGTGATGGAAAATCCCTAAGCTCAGTCCCAAAGCTGCCTATCCAAAATCGATCACTCGTCTTTTTATTTAACACCAGACTTCCCCACGAAGAAGTATACACACATTTCAGTGGGCAATAAATCGTCAAAATATGCTAAAGAAAGAAACTTATCATGCTGACTTTCTTCTCTCGAGGTCCGAGGCACTTATTTGATGATATTTACTATTGTATCGCTGATCAATATTCAAGGACCAGCACTGGTGGGTACAGTTACTTTACTTTTTCAAGTCATATCGAGATGTCAGACAAACACTTCCACACACATTTAAACTCAATTTTTGAATGACAAATGGTTGTTTGAATTAATTCATCTAATTCCTGCGCAACCAAGCACAGTACTACGCAATGTACAACTCGGAAAATGTGTGGTAACATGTACACCCAACAAAGAACAAATTATCACCTCGCGTAAACGGGGAACGGAGGAGGATAGTACACAAAAACTTCCAATCAAAAGTAAATCCAAATATTTTGGACCAGTAAGCGATAACAAACCTGATACTTGTTCTAGGTTCCAGAAAATTAAGGGCAAAAATCATTATTTTTATCTGTACAACCGAGTTCGGCCTATGTGATGGCGTATGAATTAGTTCATCTAGTCTAATTCGCTGTCTTGTGGATCGGAAAGAGTTATTTCGGGAAGTAGTGAACAGACCCATGGTTTAGATCAAAACTCGTCGTGTAGGCGAAAATATGTTCTCGATAATTCATTTTCAAGCCATTAAAATCACTTTCATTTGTCATGAGAAAAGTGTGGGGGAGAGTTAGAAGGTAGTCTTAGGTCTTTCGGTCGGTTTGTCATTCAGTCGGTTAGTCCGCGTTCGCGGGTGAATTCATCGGTCTTTGGTGAAGGAAGCTCAAGCGCATGGACTAACTTATTTTGCGAAAGTAGCTCAGGCTTAAGGACCCTTATGCTAATTGCCTTTGCCCTCACTAGCGTTCGGCATCTGATCGCTTTAGATTCGTTACGTGGCACTCGGTACACAACACGGAACGTGTTTTCCGCTCCGATTTGGTGCTCTGAATCCAGTGAATGGGCAGTAATTGAGTTGGAAACCGTGCCGTTCGCCCGACTTTGAAGCCAGCTTGGCTGATGCTCTTTGTTGCGTCTCGACACATGTCTCGTCGTTCGACCAACGTTAGTGGCACCACAAGTGCACTTGAACTGGTAGATATTCATCGATGAGGTCAACCAGGGTAATTTAACTTTGTTCACACATCTGACGTTAGGATGTGTTGACAACTGGCATCTTGCCGTAGCCGCTTCAAGTGTGGCTTTGACGGCAATACACGGAACCTTACTGGTCGTCTCGGCTGCGGTGTCACCTTTGAAGTGGAGATTGATGATTAGAATTTTCTTGGCTACCCCTGGTAATTTTTCTGTTGGTTGTTCATACTCCAAACTGCAGTTCGTGAATTTCTCTGGATAACCAATCACTGACTGGACGTTACGCACCGTCTGTAGCTCTGCGCCCAACGTATCATGAGAGCATATGCGTTTTGCCGTTGATGTCAACCACTTTATCAGGTTTCTGTTTTGGCTTAAGTGAACAAAGCTGTGAAAATTTGTATGTTGCCTATTCCGTGTTGCTTTTCTGTATACCGTTCGTTGAATTGACCCTTCAGGGCGCCTCATTAGATCAACATCCAAAAACTCAAGGGGGTTGTCCCTTCCTAGCTCAGCCGAGAACAGTATCGCTGGATATGCAGCGTTGAAAATTTCCGCGATTTTATCAATATCTGTGTTTTGTTCGGTCGTGAAGAAAATATCATCCACATAACAACAATAATGACGGAGACCCGATATTGTTATCTTTAATTCGCTATCTTCTTATCTGGCCATGGAAATACGGGCTCACAATGGTCCAAGGGAGGAACTCATTGCTACTCCGTCTGTTTGCCAGCTATACATTCCGTCAAATAGAAACTGTGCGTTTACCGTGCATCTCAGTAACAGTTCTGTGAGGTTCACTTTTGGGATTCCTTTCGGAAATTGACCTTCTTCAATAAATGAACAAACACCAAAGTTATTTCGTTTGGATGAGACCCAATTTGTTCGGTGTATTGGTACTGATGCTCTCTTGGCAAGGTTGAACAAGATTTGTTGCAGTCCGCATAACTCAGTGTTACGTCTTGTTGTGGGCTTTTTGATGTACAATTTAAAAATACCAGTACGTATTATCAAATATATTGCCGGCAATTTATGCCCAGAAAAACTTTCCCGATAGACTCGTAGCGCAACGAACAAGGCCAGAGGGGTGAGGAACACCCGTATTTGAGTGTCCGAATAAATCAAGTTGATGAAACATATACTCTTATTTATATACCCCATTTTTCAAACCGAGCTGCAGCAACTTTGATCATCTGGCTGCCTGAGAATTTTGGCTGCATTCTGGTCCGTTGTCTGTGGCCAATATCTTGATCCTCTTGTGCACTATTTCTGTTTGGCTGCTTTGATCGTTTCGGCTAACCTCCTGGTCAGTATCCCTTCGTATAGGCTACCCCACTGGTAGCCTGAGATCCCACTGCCTCCCACTTGTTAGCCCGTGTGTCTCTTTGTGTCTGCCTCGGAAAGCCCTCAACATCTTCGCCGTTTGTTCTTCGGTCCGCGGCTCTCGGTGAGCTGGCTTGATCGATTCTATATTTGAGTCGTTCTGTTGCGCCAGGCTTCCCCGCTACAATGTCACTATACATTTCTCTCATTTACGAAGTCGATGTCATCACAAGTTTATCAACCAAAGTTATCATCACGAAAAAAATGAACATAGGACGTGCCACGCCCATCCGACATTAGTGGCTACGACAAGCATCGCCTAGTTGAACAGGGGTATTTTTTTAAAAACAAATTTTCCCGAAAGATTGTTTACCCACAAGCCAGTATCACTGGGTGTTATCAATTAGCCACAAACACCGAAATCGGTGCAAGCAGAGAGAATGACTAATTGAGCTAGTCGTGCTCGCTAATGTGCTTATGATTTCCAGTACGGGTTTTATGACGCTTGTTCGGTGCTTTTGGTCGGCGTTGACGTTTGCTCCATCAATCAAAAACGATCACATTTGCTACAGAACTCACCAGTGAGAAGGCAGATTGGAGGGGCGTGCTGCAACTTAATGCTACTGATTTCGTGCACAATATTCGTCCTCTTTTTGTTGCAACTACCATAAAAGGCAATGTGAGTGTCTCGTACTGTGGGATCACGTGATATCGGCCAAAATGTGTTTGCCTTACTTTCACTTGCTTTTGACAAACCGGATTATAAATTTTCATCCATCAGTGACAAAAAAGGCCTTGTTGTATTTCAACATCACGGTTGTATGCTTTATTCATAACGGACTTGAAAGCCATTTTTCCCCAGGTTTCAGGCTATTATCGTGAAGAACACCAAAACAGTCGACCTCAGCAACACCGAACCAAGCGAAATCACTTTATATATTTTACATTCATTAGGAACACCATAAGGCCTTTGAAAGATTTGTATGAGCGGAAATATGGTCATATTAAAACATCTCTTGAAATGTGTCGAAGAGAGCAAAGCTTTTCTTGACCTTCTTTAAGGTGGAACATTTCTAATTTTCTCCCCGTTGATGAAATTAGGAATGTCTCAGTTGTTTCTTGTGGATGAAATATTATACATGTTTTCGATAGGGAGCACATTTTGACTGCAGGCTATCCCATTTGGTTCTCTTGAAAATGGACTTACAGTAAGTGACATGCCAGACTGCAGTCCTAATTCTGGATCACTACACTGGAGAAGAAAACTGTATCCATACCCAATTATTGCGCTTTTTTCAAATTTTTTTGTTGATGAAGAGAGACGGTGAGTGAATTGTTCAAATCTATGGAACGAATGAACCCATATCGACTCAGAAACACAAACGTACAAGCACAACAACCTTCAAACTGTTTCAGATCTGGAGTGATTTGGAATCCGGAAGGTATCCCTATAGTGTCACAATAAAAAGAAAAACGTAATTATTTTTTTTTCCTGCAGAGTTAAACTACTGAGGAGATTCCCAATTCCCATTTGCACCGTACACGCAAATTCGCTATTACATACGGGGATACCGAACGAAGTATCCATGATAAATAGCTATTGCAGTCAGATTTTGATGGATGCCTCTTGATGCTTGCGAATGAAACGACTCTTACCCGTCACCGGAACAAAGCTGGGGAGGTGCAACTAGAAAATTCGGTGCTACGCACTGGTAGTTTGGAATGAGTTAGCTGTTCGCTCAGTGTATCTGTTTCATACAACCTGAATGACGCGAAAGGTATGACAATCGACAAACTATTCATAAACTGAACATAAAATCAGCTGAGTTGGAATAAAAGCAATGCACACTGGTATGCCATCAAACGTCAACCACGACGTCGGTTTCTTTTAATTCCGTCTTTCTTCTGCTTATCTGATTGCATTGCCCACCGAATACGAATGGAATAATGATTTGGTTATTCAAGCAGAACGACAACTAATTTGTACCCGTTCAAGCATTACTCAGCCTGATGCTAGCTCATCGAATCCAATTGCGTCACAGATGCAGACAAATAACACCTAATTTTTTGTTTTGTGTTATGTTTCACATCTATTGGTCATGATTTTGTACGACAGAGGCCAAATTGTGCATTTCCGCAAGCAATGTTTTGCCGACGATTGCCTTTCTAGAACCATACGTCCCACGAATCTGAGGTGTTTATCCGACTGAAAAAAGATGTGTCTATCTTACCTATAATAAGACAGCAACATCTCACGCAATATATTCCGGTAATTCTTCACGGCTACAAGCATGTATCTACTAGATACAAACCGGCTTGTTTCATATTTTATTTAATTCGTCGAGTATCTTGTTGCATATAGTGCGCTAAAAGCAGAACCTGCGAGAACAGAGAACTACACTAAATTTTCGGAATTATGCCCATTGAATATACTGTTGGAAAATATGAACAATGCACCCAAACTCGACAAATATACGATGACGACATTTTTAAAATCAGAGGCTGTCTCTCTAATCACTTTATTGTTCGGATACCGAAATACAGTGAATTTAAAGCATACAATGGGAATATCACTTCATCGAAAGCACAAAACCTCCATCGTTTTATTTACATCATGTCGATCATGAATAACCACATTAAAATCAGTCAAAACTTAATGCTGAAAAACGAATATGATATCTGTGATTTGAGTACGATTTTAAACTCAAATACAAAAGTGTATAATAGGCCATCCATCTTGTTGCATGGAATAACTCATCAGTGAAGAGTATTCTGAGTGGACTACAGTTCGTCTTTTCGGTGGGCACTCTCATCTCCGCCGTGTGATGTGAATAAAAGTGATTTATTTGTTACGATTCGCAAATATTTTGTAGGTGAAATCCTAATGGCCTTAGTTGATACAGAAATGAAACTGTTTGCATCCATCACTGATGGGATTCGATTCTTCGATGCCAATTCATACCAGCAGTCTTGACCTTTTCGCTTCAACAAAACACGGGCACAAATTGTCATGAAGTGGATGAGCTTCAAGGTCAAACAATTAGGCCACTTGACCACAAATTGATGAAGTATTTGCGTTACCTCAGTTTTGATGGTAGGAGAAATTTAGGGGATTGATCGTGTTATCAATTCATCAACTCATGATATAGAATAACTCTAAGGTTCACCCGGTTGTCATGATCCAACCAACAAAGAAATCTTTGGCTAGAAAATGCAGGGAAAATAACGAATCTACCCCCTGCAAGGTCAAGCATGTCCACTTGTATGTCACTGCCGTGAACAATCCAAATCTTCTGACAACAAACAGCTGTCGGAAACAGTCATCTTTACAATGCAAGGAAATTCCTCAGTCGCTCCCTTTTTTTAACCAGACTCTCGGATATGTACCGAGGTTACCGTGCTCCTTACTGGTTCTTTTCCTTAGGTCAATTAGTTATGAATAATGAATCACGATGTTGCTTTCGAATCTGCTTGTAAAATCTAGTTATGATCAACCAGTCGCTGCTCTCCATCACAGTTGTCATAATGACTCAATTCGCTTGAGTAGGAGATAGGTTTTATTTGTATGACCTTCAATATGTCTGTAGGTGCGTGTACAAACAATCGTAGGATTAGAACCAAGATTCAGGCTCGCTATTTTGGCAGCTTATCAAATGACCGTTGGTCGGAAACTGATAAACTCTAACCTAACATTAGAGAAAACCTTTAAATTAGTTAAGGACTTACCAAGCCCTCCATAGTGATTTATTGAACTAAAATAGGATCTTTACCAAACTAGCCAAATTAGTTGTTTATGTATTGCTCTACACCAAGGACTTTCCGTAAAGTGAAATCCATGGTCCTTGTAATCGAAAAGTCAAAAAATTCAATTGGGCCAGTAAAATGCTCTCTGATGCCAGAAGTACAAGTTTCTGACTGTCAGGTTAAGTTGATAACCTCCTCGTTTCATTTTAACTCTAAAAGGGAAAAGTTGATTCTTTTTGTCAGCTCCGTTGCTTATTGCGTTAGAAATCCACGGTAATATAATTTTACGAAGATGACAGCGAATCCACCACCTGGATATGATATTTTCAGGATGCACTAAAAATTTAAGAGCTGTTGCAGAGATATCTTTCGAAAAGAACGTACTTTTTTTGCGGTAATCAGTCCCAGATACAGAATCAGAGTAGAAGTGGTAGTTCCACCAGCTCTTGCCAAATAATCATTGTAACTGAAAACCATCAAAAATATAAAAAATTTCAAAGACTGAGACGTATAGCCTTCCGGATACTCATTACCTTAAAATCTGTCACCAGCTTTCTGAACGGGTGCATAATCGCCTTTTGAAACGCAGTTTATCATTTTCTGTCCGTCGGTCTATCATCGAGGCATCGGGCTTTCACACTGAAGTAAAAGAATAATGCAAATTGTATCGGTGAGTCTTCCTCATTGCATCTAGTACTTATAGTGTTTGCTCCGCACTAAATGCGGACGTCAGTTTACGCACAAATCTGATCACACACAAATAAAGTGGGACGAGCAATACTGATGCAATAGTTGGAGTAGCCCCATAGAAAACCCTCTGAGGTCGGACCAGGTACCACAAGCTCTCAGCCAATGCAGTCAGGGAATCGGAAATCGCTGTGGAAACACGTCATCAGCAAACCTGCGGTCCCCATTATTCCAAACCACGGACAGAGTGCTTTGTGAACACCTACCAATGAAAGGGCCGGCATATCCCACATAGCACTGCAGTTATGACGCGTGTGCCCATTAACCCGTTAGTCTATCTCACCTCGTTCTTCACATCGACCACTGACGGATATTAGCCTGCCTACCCTTCACACTAACCCGCCAACCAATCAGACTTATAACCACCCCATATGCGTCCACGTATTCCGTTTAATGCTTTATAAAGTGTTGATTTCCGGCCGCACTTGAAAGCAGTTTATGCAATTTGTTAGTGGGTACATCTCTGTTGGTACCGGGCGATGGAGGTATCACTGACCGAGGTTTGCTCGCTGATATAACAAGTCCTCCCAGCGGCCAAATTATGGATGATTCCACACTGAACACATTGCAGCTTCCGTCTGCCTAGTATTCATCTTGGTCTTTCTTAATTTGCAGTTGTATATCCAACCGTTGTCACGCAATAGGAACTGAAACTCGAACTCCAGAGTAAATCAAATCCGTCTCGTCTAATTTGGTGAAATTTCAAAAACTTTTTTGGTTTGCCTATCTACGCTCATTATGCAAACCTTATGAATTGCATCTTTTTTCCTATTTCTTGCTTGATTGTGCGCTTTCGTCCATCAACAAACGCGGAAACCCTGATCAATTTAGGCGAGACAGTGCTTCACTCCGGGCTGAGCTCTAACTTATGCATGGGTGCCATCTATTCCTAAGTAAGCTTAAAGCTCTTCCAAAGGAGCTACATAATCCAATGTGTTACACACAACTAGCAAGCAGACCACAAGAGTAAATTGTTTAGATGAGAGCAGCATGCAACCTTCGTCACAGCGAAGTGAAACCCTGCGGCCTTTTTCGAGAATTCGTTTTGATCCGACCGTTGTTCAACAGTAAAATGCAGGGACACGATCTGGTTGTGTGATTTTGTTTGAAAGATGTTCTAAGTGCCAAGACTATCTCATCGGAAACGTGTGCAAGCTTCGCCATGTTTTCTGACAGATAAGGTGCGAGGCTGCATCAGATGCTTCTACTTTTTACTGATCATTCCCGGTGGAGATCCACGAGACTAAGGCAAATCATAACGTAAACGTTTACTCTAGTCCTATTGGACTGATAATCAAGCAAATGGGTAAAAAGGCGCGATTGATTTCATCAAAAGAGAAGTGCATGACATGCGTTGTTTATTTTGATTGTTTTAGCACGTTGAAATACCATATTTGCCAACAAAGAGTCAGCTGACTTGATCGGGTTTAGTTGGACTTTGACGAAACGAAATGACGCTGGTCAGTATTTCGTACAATATTCCAAATGGATCAAAGTTTTCCGAATAGCTACTGGGTATCGGACACATGCAACTAAAATGTTCCCAGCTTTCCCTCCACTGAAATTGGGAAAATGCAGGGAGTATTGACAATCCACGAATATCAGAAAGTGTGCGAAAGATGTCGGCTCTATGTAGCGCGGCACCTCGTATACGCCCTGAAGATGATCACGAATTATTTGTTATCCATCTGTATTCATCGGGCACGTCAATTACCCTATTTATTAGGAAAAAGTCACTTTGTTATATTAAAAATAGGTTAGGTTTGTCAGTGAAAATATAACTGCACAACTTATCATAGCAACCAACATGACGCAAACATAATTTATCAAAAGATTCTCTTCCAGTCTTTGGTGCTTTACAAAGCTGTGTACTCACTTTTCTGAACCACAAGTAGATACTAACGGACTTTTGCACAGCCTGATGTACCATCTCGAAATTTACAACGGTAATTACAGAAAGCAGAACAACCATTCTCCTGACTAATGACATCGGCAGCCACCCGAAATAAAAAGCCTTTTCCCTGTCAACTGAATAGAAGAAGTCTGAAATAGTTTAAAGTAAACCAATAAGTTAATGAGCATTATGAATAGGCAGGCAACTCTGTAGACTATTTACCATTCGCCCTTGACGCAGTCCCAAAGTCAATGAACTCCATCAAGGCAACATTTCATTATATAGTTTTAGTGAAAAATGAAGTAACACACACAAATGATTTGGTCTTTTGTTTCAAAAATCATTTTTTCTTGTTCAAATCTGGTCATCATCAGCACCTAACGAACTTAGTCTAGAAAATCTGAGGAAATGAAAAACGTTTTTTGGCACTGAAAACAGAAATAGACTCTTCTGCTGTAAGCAGACAAGTACCTTACAAATTGTTTCCATCCCTAGAGCCAATGGTGCTTCACTCTCGCGTGGTAATTTATCAGGCTAGTCTGAGTGCTTCTTGGAAGATGAACATAGTTGGGTGAATGGCTTCACTTCTCAACTGTGGGTAGTTCAGTCGTAGTTTGCATTAATAAATGTTTGTCCCAGGTCGATCCCAACGGAGGATTCATTGTCAGCAGCTTAAAACACTACTGGGGCCATGAATTGAACGAATTTGTGATCAGAGCTAGGAGAGTCTAATCATAATTGAAAGGAAGCATTTGATGTAGTTTTCGAAGCAAATAAATTATATTCTAACGTGTTCGATAATGTAATAAGTACAACTCTATGTCGAGCTTCTAATTTACAATTGTGTTCAGCTCATATGACAGAGTACACACATCGTGGATGCTCCTCAAGTGTAGACTAACTAGCCACGTGAAAATAGGTGAGAATCGGTCAATAATAAATTGTCCGAAGTATTTTTAGTACTTCCTAGTGACTCCTTAGTGTACGTTGCAATGCCCATTTTCAAAGGGATACCTGGGGGGCGGGTTACTTTTCTTTGTTAGTCATTTCTATTTACTATTTTGCGTGAAAATACAAGAGATTTTTACGCATTACTTCCCGCCTATTCCAGTTATTATATTCCGTGACGCGTGAACAGGAATCTTCAAAAATCAGGAGGATCTCGAATGCATTTTCCATTTGATGAACCTTTAATTATCCGCAGTTATGTCAGCGGGTAATTTAAGCAATTGTTCGATCGGCACGATTCACCTATACTTATCTCAGATCCGATCCGGGTGACTGCCACTACCTAGTCCGGCAGATCGACAGGTTCATCTAACCCCCAACCCCGCAACCGACCAGTCCGAATGAACATTGACCCTTTCAACTTACCCATTTTCAATGTGATTTGTGCACCTTGGAAGGAAATAGTATCAAGTGTTTTGCTAGGTTGAATGTTACATAACGTAATATTAAATAATCAGATTATGGTTTACAGCGGACTTAAAACATTGTTTGTCTACGTGGCACCGGGATGCTAACGATGTGAATTGCCTCAACATCCAATTCACGCAGTTATTTAGATCTTGGTGCCAGTGGTTGAGCAGCTCAAGCAACCTTGGCGCGTCTTAAGTCACGTTGTATTGTTCAGAACAGCATACAATTTCTATCATATTTCCAGTTTTCGTAAAATCCTTTCACGTCGATGAAATGTGCATCCTCCAGATGATAGGAAACAACCTTTGTGAGTTTAAGGTTATATATATATATATATATATATATATATATATATATATATTGGATGATCCTAAATACGTTATTTTGAGTGCCTATAGTTTCACGTTTTTCATATTAGGCCTTAGCTGTCAACGAAACTTTCTATAAACTGATAACTGACACATTACACTACATACAGCATAAACAGCTGAGGTGTTGCGGATCACCAAATACTGATACAGAGTAGCCCAAACTCGTACAAAACATAATCATGCAGAAAACTGCGCAAATTACTCAGATTACTGGAAGCGTAGTGTCATGTTTGTACACTCATCGTGCATTTGGCTCAAGACGTTTCTCATCCTTTGTGTTTTATCAAATCGAATACTAAGTACCTCTCGCTGAATAACACAGCTACTTGCGAACTGCACTGGTACTCACGAAGTCATATATACCGCAAATGTTCTTCTAAGATGGGAAATCAGTAACACGCCGATTGCTTTCCGCAAGGACAAATTGATACTTCATTCCAGGAAAGGATATTTTTATATAGTGAAAAGAAATAATTTATTTAGAAGATGACGTTCCCGAGTGTACTGAGATCGTGACGTTCAACAGATTTATGGAACCTGCTACCTGAATAATCTTAGTCGGAACAGATTTGTTTCAGTGTAAATTTCTCGACGAAAACATTGCACTTAACACTACTTTTATTACATCTGTATACAAATAATTTAAAACCATTTATATTTCGGGAATATAATTGTGTAACTTTGTTGTATGACATTGTACTTACGTGGGAGATAATATATGTTTCGTTTATTTTGAAGAAAAGGTTACGCTCATACAAAGCAGTAAGAGCTGAAGTCACTGGAACAATTTAAGATAACATCACCCTCAAGTTGACCGAACTATTGCCTCCATAAAACGCCTATAATTTGGTGGAAACTATTCCCAATTGCATTGACGTTTGGCAAATTTTGACAACGTTTTGAGGTGATCCAAATGTGAAAAGCCTTTGGCCCCGCCGGGATTCGAACCCACGCATGGTCACCACCTTCGCTTTAGTATCGCGCATGCTCCACCAGCTGGGCTGCGAGGCCACGCCGAAGGATCTTCGACTTTCTTCATATGGATCGCACAGTATACCCGCCCAAATTACAATAACAGTAGTCAGGTTAGTACAAAGGGAAATCCTGCTGTAGGCAGTCAAAATACAAGCTAGTTCACTGTGGTGGATGCCATGTGCTACTGTAATTTGGGCGGGTATCCGTGTGATCCATATGCAGAAAGTCGAAGGTCCTACGGCATGGCCTCGTAGCCCAGATGGTAGAAGACTTGCGTTACTGAATTGAGGGTGGTGACTATGGGTGGGTTCGAATCCCGCCGGGGCCAAAGGCTTTTCACATTTGGATCACCTAAAAACACTGTCCAAACCAGCCAAACATTATTACATAGAAAACATGCCCAATGCACTTAACTGGCCGAGTTTGGTTATCACAATGGGAAATCCTGCTGTAGGCAGTCAAATTACAAGCTATTTTACAATTGATATTAGAACCTGTACGAATTGTTGGAGTGCAATATTGACAACTGATCGAACTCAGCCCATTCGGATGACGGCTTCGGCAAAAGGAAATTATACGATAGAAACACAGTCAGAAAACCTTTTTTGGCAAAGGACTGACAGTTTCTCACGTTCCGATTATGGCTACCTAATGAAGAATACGTTTACCAATCTCCATCACAAGAGAAAATAGGTGGCTGCCTTTTTATTTTTTCTCCAGTATTAGCACAAATCAGGATTTTGTGCACATTTAGGATATGCTCAAAATGTGCAGTGATAAACCGGGTAGCAGCGAGTTACTCTCGAACAAAGGTAACTGGATTTCCTGAGTTCATTACCGATATTGGTGTTACCGAATTTAATCACTAAAAATAACCTCCATTATATATGGACTTGTATTTGAATGCATCTCATCATGTCAAGTAGAAGAATAAACAACCACAAACGTAGAAAAATCCGAAGTAGTGAGTATTTTTTAGGAGTTAGATAAGTTGGCGGAAACGTCAGTAATATTTACCGTCATTTTAAAGGCTGTTCTAGTAGCAAAACCGGGAAATTCATTTCTCGGTGTATTGACCGAATATTTTTCACGCGAACAATGCACATTCCATCAGTTTTTTAGAAAAAGCCAAACTTAATGATTTTTGATGATAAACCTTTCCCATCTCAAACCGGATTTTTCGATGTTCCGGGGGGAAAATGGAATGGTAATCAGCTGTTTGCTTTCTCACTGAAACAAAAGTCTATTGACCTGTAAGTCTGTCATTTTTCGTTAAGTCTGACTGATGTTCGGAACTGCTGGGGCGAGGCAAGTTAGAGTTGGTCCGAACAGAAACGAAACAACTCTTCGACATGGTCCGCTCAATGAATATTGGTATTTTTTGTTCAAACAGGGGATCCACCGAACCCATTCAGTGGCACTAATGCCCGATTGTGTGCGATCCAAACCATTGGAAAAACAACAACAAAACATCCCACACATCATTTGTCGGGGTAATGAGAGTTGATAATGCACAAACCCAGGACTAGGATGTGATCTGATGGCAGCCACTTTTACTTAATTGAAATTCAACCATGAAGACAAAATCTGAACGCAGTTGCAAGCAAGGTCATGTTTTGGGGCTTTTGTTATACCAAAAGAAGTAATGAGAACTTCTCCTTTTCGAGAATGTTATATTCTACACTGAAGTGGAAGAACGGTAAGAAAGCAGATCCTTACGTGACATGCCATCCTAATCAGACTGATACTGATGCAACCAGTTTGTCACCCAGGATTCTGTAAAGTGCCTTCTGGTCGTGTGGTTGCCAGTAGCAAATGGAGACTGAGGATTTACCCCTTGTGAAAATCGTCAGGTGACAATCAGTATCACATGGACATAATCCGTGACCGGGACATCGATTCTTTCCAAATGGCATCCAAGAAAAGATGATTTGGAATAAATGTTGTACAATGACATTACGGACTTTAGTCGCCCTACGATCGTTACACCGAGGTACGCTGATGATCATCAAATTTGTCTGTAGCTCTCTCCAAAATGAACCTTTCTAGATTTACCCAGGACGGGCGATAATACATTAATAATTTTTGATGAACAACTAAGGAGTAGCTGTTTTACTTTCAATATTCTGACTCGTATGGCGAGAGTGAAAATGTATCAGGATCCCTTAAGATCCATATATTGCGATATTTCTACGGGCTAAATGTTTACCAGACAGAGGTTTGGTAGTTCGAGGAAACTAGTTCACTATTTCATTCGGAGTGAACATGGAAAGCTTCCAATTTGTTTTGTTCCAGATGACAATAATACGAACTTATAGGTCACTGAAAAATATTAAAAAGGCTACTGGCCAAGGAAACCAAACAGGCATACTTTGTTTTTATAGCAATCAGCTAGTGAATGATCATCCAATAAATTTGAGTATTTCATTTGAATGGGAATAAATGGCTCATCAAGATATAGATAACTTCCCCAGTGTTTCTTATTAGTACATGCACCACAATTGTAGTAGTTCGATAAGACCGTCGATCTTAAATTTGTAAAGCTTTTTTACCATTCAGACGAATAATAAGATGGAATATACAGTTACCAAATTGAACGGTAGAAGAATGAGTGATTGAGGAAATAACTCCGGTCTTTGCCTTATGGCACTTCTTTGTTTTTGTCTCGTTTGCACTTTTTGCATGCGAATTGCACAATAACTCATGCAAGCATCACTGAAAGGATGGTATTTCTCTGTTTGTTTTATTAATTTATCGTCGTATTTCCACCGGTGTAGCAGTAGAAAATGTTCAGTTCTAGTGATTAAACGTTTTCTGGTGACCTCCCCCCAGTGAGAAGTTTTGTGACAGAAGCCTTACCTTTAACTAGTGTTCAAGCAGAAATATGAAGCTAAAGATTCGGGCTTTCCATATAATTTTCTCCATGACAAAAGATGGGGTTTCAAGGAGTCGAAACTTTGACAACTTGCATGTTTCAAAACCAGTTTGGATAGACAAACTGGGAGCGACAGATCATCTCCATTACAGAGAAACGCCATGATGTCATCATTGACGCAGAATGAAGCACCAGACTGTTAAAACTGTTCCAGTGTGAACCGAAAAGCTTGTATGTAACAAATGGAAAACCAGATGGCATGTTTAACATCCAAAAGCTCATTTCCGCGTGTCGAAATCGAACCAGCGATTTTTCGCTTCCTTGGCAGATGCTCTACCAACCACGCTATCAAAGCTCAGCTGGTCTGGTGTGAATAAAGCAAGCTAAAACGTAAGACAAGGTAAATCACTATTCCATTGCTACACCGCAACTGGTCCGGTTTCCGTCGCAGGGTTAGCCTCACTCAGAACAAATTTGCTGCACTGCTACAGCCCGGTTAATAGAACATGTGATCAATAAGCGGAAGGTCACTGGTTTGATTCCAACTCGCGGCTTTGGACCCTTGAATATGAAATAGGCGATTCCACTGAATTATTCACTCAAAAATGATCAAAAAACCTTATGATTCATCGATGATAACATTCGGGTTTTCATTTTGAATCATTAACAAAACCTTTGAGCTACACTATGGTCGGGAAGCATAGTTCTTTGTATTTTTACAACCGAAAAACTGATGTTTTTACTTTGTCGGCGCAAAACTCCAATTTGTCACCTCAGAACTTTCCCCATGATCACTCCGCAACCGTATGTGTATTGTGCATATCAAGCAACGTAAAATCATAGCTACCCTGGTAGAAAAACCGGACAATCTCAAAAATGAACGACGTCTAAATCTTGCAATTAAGTGTGCACAGTAATGATCGTGTTTTCCAAACGTATATGACTTCCTGTGATCCCAATCCGTTTCTATACGTTCACTTTGGGAAATCTCGTTATAATCACATCAGCTTCTCCGAACTTATTCCTCTGGTTCTTCTCGTCGTACGTTGCAACAATATGCCTTTGCAGACCAAAATGACGTTCATAGTTTCATGGTACATTATCCCCGCCGAGTCCTTTTTTTCTCACTCGTGTCGTTAACGTCAACATCAAAAGAAACGTATATACTTGGTTGTGGTGCGTCCGTGTTGATTTTCACCACTCTAATCTCAGAAGGTGTCATACAAAGAAGCGGTTTGTCAACTTCGACTGTCTTATCACCAATCCTAAATGAATATTACATCCAAAATGGCTCGTGCTCTGCTGAAGTATTCTCCTGCTTCCCGAAAGGTCCTATCACGAAACACATTGGACAGTCAGTGCAAAACCTGAAGTGATCTGCATTGAGTATAGTGACCATGGCTGATCTTGTTGCTTGCCTTACACCAGTGCGTTTACTGAATAATTAATAATTGTTACATTTTTTTAATGCCCCTTGAAACTTGGTGTACAAAGTGTGTGTCTGATTTGGCACAGTACTGCATTGTATTAAGCCTCCGCAACTTTTTCGTTGTGATTCATCTCCGAAGCACAAACATACTTTTTTTGCTACCCCGGTGAAACCACCGTGCTACCTCATTTACAATGACTTCTGAAATAAGATGCTATATTGAATCCCTGATAAGATGTACCTTGTTGATGTATATTTCTGCTCACTGATATTTTACCGCTCGTCTTACATATAGTGTTCACCTCTTTTTGTCGACTTCTATTTTCATACAATTTATCTAAATATATCTAAAGCTGAGGCTATTATACATCGTGGAAAGAACCGCTCAAATCTTCTGAAATCTAAGAGTGAAAGCTTTCCGCGACCAAGCACCATGAGTGCTTTAGTTCTGTTCCAGGTAAACCTTGGTAAACCCAGGTGCTCCAAGAGACTTACTTAATCCCTAGAACATTCCTGGTTATCGTCAATCAGACTGTATTCTACACTCTACGTTCTACTCATGCGTTTTCGCTGCGGCTTCGTTTCTCTCCTCTGTTGTATTCTTTCATCCTTTCCTACTTTCCTAAACAACTGTGGTATGCAGAGTGACAAGAATGGCTGTTCTGTTAGTTTACCTAAATCTTTATACCGCTTTTTTCACATGACTGCACCACGCCCTTTTAACTCAGGCCTGGCCGAAAACTAACCTCCGAATCAGTCGGCAATGGATTTTGACTCCCTATCATCTTGATCCACCTCTACTGATCCCACAGAAGATTCCACACAGAAATATTTGTAAATAGATGATGGAGGTATTTCATCTTCCCGCACTTTGTTATATTCAACAGAACATATTTACATGGTCAACTTCGGAATAAAGTACTTTTTTCGTATTTTCCACAACCCTCGATAAAGTGAAACCCTCACTCATTTAACTCAGTGCCCACTCAAAATTCTGATCCAACATTCACTTTCCACTTCGCCACCTGAAAGTTTATTTTATTCTATTATGTAGACTATATAATGTTATCTTCGCTAGCATTCAGTTATCCTGGCGAGTTTCGAATACCATGTATTCTGCTCACCGTGTTTATCCTACAGCAAATCTTTTCGGTTCCTTAGTAACACTGAAAATTGACCTTCTTCGAGTTGTTTATGTCATCATCCCTTATCATGTTTTAGTCAGGCTTCCTAGCAGTACTTCGTGGACCACCCTTAGATAAACCACCGTATTGATAGCTACTGTCTAGCGATGCGAATATTTTTAATAGTTCCTCTCCTCAGGATGGTTAAAGAGTTGCATGAACATGCCCTAATATTTCACAAATTAAAAGGCAGCTTCAAAAGTTGCCTCACTCTGCGTATCACTCCTGTGATTTCTATGAAGGGATATGTTTTTGAAGACTTTTATACTTCGAAAAACATTCCACAGGAACGATGTGAAGATTATTCAGAGAAAACCATATGCCTTCACATATCACATGGAAGAATCTGTTGCAATGTGACTGACAAGCTCTTCCCAAACGGTAAGACCAAGGGTGTTTTTGATCAGACGGTTCGAACTAACAACTACCGTCCGATCGTTCAGCCGTAAAACCGTGTCAGTCATAATGTTGACAATGTTGTATTTGTCGGTTCCAAGCTGTGTGATGACCTTCGCCAACTGTTCCCTTGCCTGTCAGTCCATTCAATCCCGATGATGAGAAAGACAAAATCTTTCCAAAGAAGAAATCCCGATGGGTTTGCTTTAAGCACAAAAGGAAGTGTCATTTCAGGGGCTATATTTCTGAAAAACGTAAATTATCAATTGCTCACACTCAATCCAATGTATAATAATGCAGTCTAGTTGGGGGGTTTAAACTGACTGTCTCTCTGTACAATTCAAACAGTCGCTTAGTCGAAACAACCTCAAATGAAAAGGAATGCTTGGCTTATTACACACAGGTCCCATCATTAGCCGAAACATTAGAACGTATGGTTTGAATCTCAGCCTACTTGAGGAACAAACCTAAGGAATTACCTAAACCATATTCTCCCGTATCTCACACTGGGTTTCACTTACCAGGTGCTGCAGATTTCAGATGAGTACGGGATGCACAGTCTAGGGTTAAGCGTTTAGATCTATGCTACACTTCAAATGTTGTCGTTCCACGGAATCCGCGTCAGTAGAAGGTCCTCTTCTAACTGCCGACGGTTTGGAAGATTTTCCAATCACATGACATCACGGTTGCTCATAAAGCGACCGACATCCTGAGAAGAATCATATTTAGACCGAAAGAGCAAATGAAGACCGAAGGAAGGAGAAATGTGATATGCAAGATAAAATGCAAGGACTGCGACAAATGCTACTCTAGTCAAACTGGGTGAAGGCTTGCCACGAGAATACACTAACACGAACTGGCTACAAGAAGACATGATCCGTTATCAATAATATCAATCCACGGGGACCAAGAAGGACTCAAGTTCAATCTGTAGGAAGTTCATATTCTGGATCAAGCAACCAAGAGATATGCATGGGGTTCTTGAAATCTCGGTATTCTCCAACAAATTTAATCAAATAACACATCGAATCGCATAGCCTTTACAATTTCTTGATATGCAAGAGGTTTAACTAACCCAATAAATGAAAAACGAATAAATATAACTCATTCTACCGGATAATGGCCACGGAACTCGATTCTTTGTGAGAACACGTCATCCCAAGAAGACTCAATGAGCCAAGAACCCAAGAGATAAATAAAAGCGAGAATAAAAACAAAACAACATAAAAAGGCAGAAAATCTACAAACCCCCCAATATATATATATATATATATATATATATATATATATATATATATTCATTCAAATGTACGGATATATTGGGACAGATTCCAAGAGATAGAATTGGTTAAATCAGAGGGAGCTGCTCAAAGTTAATTTACCACTGAAGTTTAACGGGTCAACTTTTCACAATTAGGTCAAGGTCATTTGAAGGGTCGAGACAAAACCAAAAACTCATATAACCGGATGAGCACGGTGATCACCACTGCCGCGCTGATGTTGTCCCCTCGACTGGTGATGAAATATTTGCTACCTAAACGCAAAGCTCAACGGTCAGAAGTCAATGAACGACACCAATGTGAGCCACAATCAACACCATTTTTCAGATTTACTGAGATTTTCTGAAGTTTTCAATCTCACTTTGAAAACATTGTTTTCGTTTTTAACTTCGGTACCGCCCTCAGAAAATTGAAACTCTCACTTGTCTTCAAAGCTCACGCTCATATTATACTGTCTGTCCTTCAGAAAGATTTTCCTTGACATAAAAATCCACTATTCATTAATATTTTATCCCCAAATTTTCATCCAGAAACACAATTTTACAGGTGGTTTACCACTAATCACACAGAAATTCATCAAAATTCCACATCCCGCATAGGTTCTCATTCCAGTGATGAGAGAAGTAACAGCAACAGCCCCAGGATCATACCTTGAAGTGAGGATTCCCGTCAGTTTTGTGGAACCAAACCCCGTTGCCTATTTCTATCAAACAAAAACACTGGTTACGTAACCTGTCTTGGAAAGTCTTACAAACGATTATTTGGACTGAAATGTGGGCACTGAGCACAGTCAATAGATAACACGTATTTCAATATGTTTTATAAACTTTCAGGATTGTCAGTATGGTTTGTCTGTTTTGAGATGCGTCTAAACTACTCTTATCACCATAGTATGATTGTGTTCGACGTCCATTCAAATTGGCAACTTGAAGCCAAGCACGAGACTGTTTTGATCGATTATCTCACTTCGTCACTGAGTTATGAAATCCTATTTGCAATTGTAAGTCTACTAGCCACCATATTCGTGTTCGTCTATTGTAAGTGCAGTTTCCAGTTGAGACAATTACTGAGCTTTGGGCTTATGAAGTTCCCTGTGTTTCTGCTTTTGCAAACCGAACACTTGCAACCCACGGCGGAAAATCACTAGTTCTCTCATACCATATAATACAGCAACACACGAAAACAGCGAAAGGCTCGTTCTGGGACTTATGTTGCAATGACCGGGTGACAAGACCCTATTTTGGTTTTCCAGTAACTGAAGTGTGGGCAACCGACACTTGTGAGTTGAGCTGTTGAAACTTTTTGTTTATTCCTGTTTGGATCAAACATTTTGAAACACCCGAAGAACAACACTGGTCCGTCATGAGAAAACTTCCCCTTTCGTCATTCATAATGTTGCTCACCGTGGTTAAGTTTCTTTGTCGGCGGTGGTCAACATGACTCTCTTATAACCGTATCAATGAATCCATCTCAGTATATCAGATTAACCAAAGGGCCCCAAAACCATACATGACACCAACTATAAATATTGTGCAGCCAACAAACTATGGAAGGCCATTTCGCGATATAACCAAATGGAACACTTTTTCAGTTTGGAAGCAGTCATGAAGCTTTGTTTCGCATTGTCCTATTTTGGGTTACCATGACCGGGAATAACCAATTTGTAGTATGTCATAAGAAAGGATTCAAATAAGAAAATAAAAGTATTTTCGAAGGAAATGAATCGAGGCTAATATTAGTTCTTCATTTTTGGTGGGTTCTGCTCGTTAGCATGAATGTCAGTTTGTGTAGATTTAAAATACAGAGTGTTACCTAAGCACCTTGAATTGGAAATATGGAAAAAGTGTAGACTCTTCCTAGTGATCGCAAATATAACTGGTAGCCACCTGACGCAGAGGGGTTTCTCTTGTTCTAGCACACAAAATCGGTCACGTACGGTGGGAGGGAGAAATGTGGTCCTGATTTATTCGATACAAAATGCAAGATGACTTTTTGTGTTCTCAATAAACTGAACAACATTTTTCAGTGTGATATTTTGCCGTTCACCGCCGCCGGCCGGACTGGGCGAGAGATAGGTCACTCGGAAAAGGCCTGCAATGTACTCGATTTTGATATTCATCCATTTTCCATCTAATTTGTACGATTTAGTGAATGTTGAACCACTCTGTAGTCTTGAAAAATGTTCGAATATGATGTTCGTTTTCAATTCAATTTCGAACTTAAAACCGTCATGACCAAATGAATGGGAATTTGCACGAGAGTTCTCAGTTAATCATATGTGCGCAGGTAAAAATCTGATATTTTCCGTGGAGGCTCTTGGGAATTAACCGAGTACTGACAGTGACAGTGGGGTGGAAATCCGGTGCATTTTGCTTTACTCAAGGTAGTGACCTCATACTGTCACACAACAGAGGACCGGGAATAAACTGTTTCCAACGAAAGTTTTATCAGTTTTCTACGGTGCCTGTTTGCTAAAACCGTGAATACTGGCAATGTTGACTAAAAGTGCAGCCTCAAATTAGTCCTAAAAATGAAGCAAACACTAATTCGAATTGTGAGTGGTGTTTATGTAGACCAAAAAAACAGGACGAACTCAGTTGTTTCAACTTTATTGACACAAATTAAAAAGGCGTCCATCCCCTTCTGAGATTACCTATCATGTTATTAGCGACTTTTGACAGCAAATTTTTGCTTTGCTTCACCGTGGGAAACGATTTTGATAGTTGGTTATTTTTCATCCGGTACAATATCACATAAGTGCGATAATTTCCATCCCAAAGGCATATGCTGAAACTATGTTTTAACTTAGGATTGCACTGTAACCTATGAATACTAGGCAAACATTGAAGAAAATGATGAATATGTAGGTTAGTATCGGTTACTAAATACAACTTTCCCGAAGCTCTAAAAAAGAAAAAAATGTGGAGTGCTCATGCGAAGTAGATCAACGGCAAGCTTTCATCCGAAAACGTACTAAATCTTGGAAAAGAATGTATCATTGGGCTACCCAGAAGATTTCCGGCAACAACACCATTTTAGAAGCTTTTTAGCAATCATTGGAACTCCAGCAGAACTTCGGAAACTTTTTGCTTGAAGTTCTTTGCTGAACGGACGGTAATGATGGTTTTCTCAAAGCAATATCATGTGGACATTTTATTTGGATATGGCTTTCCACCCGAGGAGTATGAGCTTTTGCTTCAAGGCATTTTTAGAATAAATTTATTTATATTTTGAAACAGAATTTGTTGTGCTGTGCTGTAAGTTTTAATACCGATGATATGAGCAAACTCTACTATTTTAATGTATATTTTAGTATATTTTCCCTCATCCTTCAATAAAGCACCATACTAACGGTAATTAGTCTGAACTCCATGATAATTTAGTAAAACACAAGGCTAACATAGCCCTGATAAAATTCCGCTATTCAGAGCCATATACCAGGGCAGATTGGTCCGTAGTTCAATTCGAAGCCGGAATGCCTCAACTAGTGTGTCCGCTTCACTATTTCGGGATTCCAAATCAGACGTTGGTACGACGGACCATTGTATTTTATTGGACAGTGTGCTTTTTGCAAATAGACTCCAAAAGTCGCGCGATGAAAAGCTTCACAATTCGGTCCAAAGCGGGCGATTTTTTATCTTTGGCTCTGTTTTGTCGTTTAGCTGCTGGAGGATGCTAGCTTTGGCGGGACCTCATTTGCTGGCATTGTTTTCATATACTGGGAAACTATTTTACCAACTAAATTAATGATTTCAGTCAAATAAAGTGAAGGATGTATTTTATTCACCCGAAAGAGACCAATTATCAAGGGAAGGTTTTCAACCAGGTGCGCTACTAATGGGTCATAAAAATACGGTACAGAAAACAAACCATAAAGTCTGGATTGATAAGCCATATATATATATATATATATATATATATATATATATATATATATTTCACTAAGAGCAATAGACAGAAAATGGACAGCTGGGACTGGGCTGGATTTTATCTCTTCCTTCCAGTTGCGTGTACGGGATGATCTTTAAATAAGTGGGCATAATTTATTATATCGGAAAAACAGTGATCATTTTCATCATCAAACGATAGCTGCAAGCCTAAAAGATCTTGAAGTATCTGAAGGAGAAAAAAGTTGGTTTGCCGTGAAAGATATGGAACAAAGAGTGCACATTTGAGAAATAATAAGCGCATTGCTTAAAGCAGCTCATTATATGGGGGGAATACTTTTCAGTTAGCATTTGATCCTTTAATTGCTGAATCACTTAATTAGGAAGATGCACATTTATTTCCATTTGCAAAAGATAAACGTACGGAGACCGGACGAAAAGCATTCACTGACAGTGAGCCGTTTAGAGTTGTTTATTCATTTATATTCATATAACCTATTATAATCAATTATTCCCAAATTAGTCCAAAAAGCTTTCTCAAAACCACACAACTAAGTTTTGTAGTACGTCATAACAAAAAATAAACATCTGTTGGATGCAAAGGCTCTTCACAAAAGGCAATTTCTTCGAACAAACTTCGAAAAAGCTTAGTGACGTGAGTTAAAGAAAGGACATGACTCCAATTGTATTTTCACGTGTGAGTAGCGGAAAACATTTCGCCTTGCAATGATTATTCTCCTTTCATGGATCAAGGCGGAGAAAATCTTATAGAACATTGTGCTATTTTAGTTCTCACAGCCCTATTAGTGGATGGGTAACAGCCTACTTATAGTTAAAATATTATAATGTTATTTTATATTTTCAAAGGTTATTAGATGAGAACAAAACGTAATTTGAGGAGTATGCACTGGCAGCAATGTTATAGTGATAATGTGATACTTGTGTAAATTACCTGAAATTTGCGATTTCCAAACCCAAGTCAAAATTAGCTTTCGATGACGAAAACTACCACATTTTTTCCCAATTTATTTGCAATGGCGACCAATGAAATCAAGGCGTTTACAAGTCAATTTTGCATTTATATTTTCAAATACTCATATATTCGTTTAAGTAGATGATGTTGAAGTATCCCCACAAGCCATTTTTCCTTTTTTGATATGTGTAATGGTCTGTTTAATTTCTATGGGCTACCTTAATGGGAATTCCCTGTGGGACACACTTTTCAAATAAAATTCCAAATAATGCACGCATATGGACAATTCAGTTCCAAAAATCAGCTTCTTTTATGACGACTTATCGCAACAAAGATTATTTCACGACAGACTGCAACAATTAATTCATATATAAGTGATGTTTACCTAGGGATTGAGGACTACAGTCACACTCATTGAAGTATTATTTTTTAGCAAACATGTAACTCTCCAATTGGTCACTACTTACGGCATTACCAGGTGTTTCTGCTAGGTTATTTTCCTATGATTGCGGTAATTTTGTCATACCGTTGTAGTGTTTTTACTAATTCGCAACAGGGGACTATCCGGGAGAGTGATTATACATCATTGTTTCTCCTTGTCGACATGCTCCCATTTAGCGGATACAAGAAATTGAGCGCAACAGGTTTTGTTAGATGTTTCTTCAAAATGAAGGATTGACATAAAGCCAGCATAATCGAATGATCTGATTTGCGTATTCACAATACATCTCTACATTAAATGTAGTTTAAATTACCTACGGTCTACATGAAGCAAAACGTGAGCAATATCACTAATGATCCGTCAGTTATTAGTTGATTTCTGACCCACAGGTTATTCACGTATTATTACATTCATATCACGGGCAGCATTTGACGACTTATTGGAATGTAAATGTTTTAACGCAATCTGGTTCAGACAAGTAATTAGCTAATGGTTAGGTAAACGCGAACTAGTGTAAAGATGATAACTCCCTTTCAGATCAACGGCCGGTGAATTTCATGGATAGAAATGTTTGCGGTTTGAACGTCGGCTGGGAAAAGACGTCTCTGCCAACTTGTGTAGATTAAATATCGTTTTGTTTTAAAAGAAGTTTCTAAGTTTTTCGTACAATTAGCATGTCAACAATTTTGTTTCGATCCCGTAGTCTTATTATTTCTCCATACATGACAAGTTCACATATATGACCCAGTTACTGTGAGTAAGTGCGGGGAAAACGCTAGTTGACTTCAAAATGATCCACCGGAGTTATTTTAAATGCCCTTCATTAGCTGAAATAAAGTCTGATTTTACGCAGGAAAACAGATGGCTTTTTGTCATCCCCTTCCCTTTAACATTTTGTACACTAATAAAACTTTCTACTGATGTCTGATATGGATTGAAAATCCCTGCCAATTTAGAAAACGTCTGCAAACATACAAACGCGCCAGGAGTTGTCAAAGTGAAAACGGATGCTCGTAGAATAGTCGAATAAATCACCTTTTTCGGGACTATTGAAGCGTGTGCATTCGGCTGGGCAAAATGTGGGACAGAGAAAAGGTAGAAGTACGCTCTCGTGGATGGGGAATATAATATTTCTGCGAGAGCAGGGGAAAGACTGAAATTTGCCGGACCGGGGTATTTTGCAAACTCCCGAAACACAAAAATGGCATTTCTATCCACTAGCTGCAATTCAAATAATTTATGAGTCACATAAACTTCAAAATGTGTACGTACTGGAATCCAGACCTATATTTCGATACCGAATGCCACCATAAAGGCAGTGTTGTTCCTGGGGGGAGGGGATATTTTGAGGTTCACCCAGTTATCCAAGAAAAGAAATTCATGACTAGAAAAGATTGACTCGAAAAATCCCCTATTTTGTGTTTCATTCCAACGTAGCGTTCGTTAAAGAAGGCAATTAGTTCCACCAATGTTGTGCATATTTGCAAATAGGCATAGCGCAATCAATTCAGTGGCAAGCTCTGGGTAATCAGTGTTTATTCTGGAGTCAAACATAAATGGCAGCTACCAAAAAGTTTCTCAACTGTATATCTACAAATTATCTATAAATAAGACATGCCAAGAAATCAAGACCATAAAGTACCTGAATATATATTGTGTCGACAATAATACAACCAAATGATAAATTCGATTTTGAGACTTAGTTTTTCACAAAGAGAACTTCTTCATTCTCTCAAAATCAGTTATCTCTTGCCTCCTATCCTTATCTTTGGATCCTTATTTTACCCAACGAGTTTTTCCTTTACTGGCTGATTTAGGGAGAAGCCAAAATTAATGAGACAATGGGTTCTGTAAAACCCAACCCTATAGATGGAATCACGGTGATCCTCAGTAAATTCGATCACTGAGCTGAATGATATTTAGTTGTGACCTGGATGATTTCTTAAGGTTTTTTCCAAACCAGATTGGTTTTTATTGTTTTGATCGTCGAAATTCAGTGCGTGAGTTTAAAGTTCACTCTGTTCAACGAAACTGAATCTCATACCATTGCGTTTATTAAATACATGTTGTACTAGGTCGCGAAAAATTCGTAATGCAAATAAATGTATGGTCTCTGTTCCGCATGGTTGTTCTACGGAGGGATATGCTTGAAATATCACACGCAAACCTATTCTTATTTAATTATCGATATTTGAATTCGGCAACTGTAGTCCTGAAATCGGCGGATTAGCCAGTGGCCGTTCGTTTAATACAGGGCCAGTGATATTCACTATCGGTCTACGCTGAACTTACTAACAGTTAACTTTGTGAAACATGCACATGTGGTGATTCAGCGTTCAAGTAAACAGAGGTATATATCGCCAAGGTCTCAGATTTGGAAATTAGTCAGGAACTGTTCAAAACAGAGATTATTGCCTGCTTTCAAGAGGTGAATTGAAGGTCCGAAAAAAAAGGTGATATGTTCCGCGCAAAGCATACCTGATCCACACCATGCGTTTAATTCATATGTCGTCAACTAAAATATACAGCGGGGATAGCTGGTCTCACGGAGTTCGTTCCTGAAGATTCTCATTCTTTCTGCTATCTGGAGGTTTTTCAAATATTTGAACACATCATGAATTAAACAAGCCGATATTACCCACCCCTATAAGACGGACAAATATGATGTGCTCAAACAAATGTTTTGTTTTCTGGAACTGAATCTATCTTGCTTTTGCCCAGTCTGGTCATATTCGTGAACACAAAATACTCAATTTTTGACATCCGTATTATGCTGTTATATGGGATGACAGGACAAAATTTCCCCGGAAGCACACGACCGGTTTGGCTGTTATTGCCGCTCATCAGGTATGAGTACCTGGTACTCTTTTGCCCAATCATCCTTATACTTGAGCACTCCACAGTTGGTTTACAGCTGTTATCTCATTTGAAGCCGATGGAGCTTGCATGGACGGGGAGTCCATTTTTAGAATCACTCAGTGATTTTTCGAATCAAATGAGATTACTGCTGTAAAGGACTGAATTTTCCATCGTTACTGACTCATATTTTACCTCATTTTTTCTGCTTTAAATCGTGCGACAGTTTCTCATTTGAGACATTTCTCGACGCTGATCTGTGGTCTCGCTGAAACTAACCGAGAGGGATTTATTTTATCTTTATCTAACTGATGCAACGTTGTATTCCTAATCGCATCACCTCCTCTGTTTTTGACAAACAGAAGGTGTAAATGAGCACTTCCCGACAGCCACATCACGTTTTATTGAAATATGCTAGTCGAGCGAACTCTCAACGGATTACTTTTTCGCTAATTCACTAAATAAAGGATGGTTTCCCTGCAACATCCTTGAATAATTCAAATTTATTTCATTGTTACTGGAAACTGCGCTATAGGAAATTATTTCCTCAGGAAGTTTGTGCCCAGTGTAAATTACTCATCCCAAATAGTCACGTTATTAAGTGTTTGGGTTTCTAGATGATTGATAACTAGTCATAAGTGATTCACGTACACGGTTAAAAAGGTTCGTTGGACGAGGATAAATTCGTTTATTTGTATTCCCCAGTGTGGGCGTCCGTTGGAAAGAACATAGGTTAGCTTGACTCTGTCAATCGAATATAAAAACCCTTATTTGCTTGTGTACAAAAAGTGGTCTAAGACTCAAAGCCGGTAGAATTGTTGCTGCAAAAGCGGATAAGCTTTACTTTAGACTCACTTTTCCACAAGACGTATTCAACCAAGAAAGTGTTTCCGTCGAAATTCAAGTGTTCATTGTCCCGTCATCTCATTCATGTGCGCCGTTTGTTCAGTGATATATGATTATGGTATGCTGAATGTGCTCAGATTGGTGAATGCACTGTTGAGATGCTTCTTTATGGTGACTCATACAAGGAACAAGCTGCTTGCCTGTACACGTCTCTAAAAGAGTTCGAGCATGATGAATTAAACGTGGTTTTCTTTCAAATAAAACCATGACAATATTCGTGGCATATTAAAAGCGGACAGATAACAGAAGTGGAACGTATTTCTTTGCACGTGAATATCAGAAAACGTGCCTTCCACTAAACCAGAACCAATCTTTCTCCAAACATAAGCTCAGCAAGAGAGGGTTTGACTTGTGTGGTATTATAAATCTTTTCCTATTTTGCTAGGACAATAAATCATTTTGACTAGACTTCATCTGTGATGAATATTTTTTCATATCTACTGTATACCGGATTCCCGTAACTATGCCTAAGAATATGTGATTCAAACATTATTATGGACCGAACTTTGTACTGACGGCAACATTAGTTGTGAATATATTTATAGATTTACCCTTGGAAGTGCAATTGTCATAAACAATAAATCTTCATCGAGCTATCAGATTTTCACATACGCAAGTGGTTCCGATAGCGACAAAAGAACAAATAGACGGCCATTAGGTTTCTCGTATAATAAACACTGGACATATTTTATGTGTAACTAATGACCCAGTGAACAAAGTTTGCACGACAAAATGCGTCAGATTTATAGGGCTGCTCAAAACAAAACTTTCACGTCATCCTGATGACCACACATTTTAGTTTGGGCGAGGTTGCTTCCATATTACGTGCGAATATTATTTTCCAGGCACTTCATCAATAAAACTCGACCTGAAATGGAATGAATTAGGCAAATTTCTCACTTGTCAGTCATATTACAACATTGTTCTAAAGCTACATAACTTTTTATTTATTATTATTTTATAATGCCCAGTGCATCTATTATGCACTGAACAGACAATTACCTATGCATTTTCCTAGGATGGCAATCATTCATTTGTTGATATGTCTGATTACTTTAATTTAATGGTGTCTGTGTGAACAACACAAACTTCACCAAAGAAATGTGGTTCGAAAGCAAGGCTAGTCAAGAACTGTCGATGAGGTTAATTCTTTATTTACAGATTAGAATAGAAATAGATCAATGCTGAAGTGGAGGATCGCGTCTGAAGACACCCATCCACGTCATACTCATACTTCAAAATAGCCGTATCTCTGGAAATCTTATATATTCCATCGAGTTTTGGGAAAATCTATACGTTTTCCTTTCTCGACTAGCGAAGAAGCAAATAATTTGAGGTAGAATGAAATTACTGAAGGAGTTGCTCACTGACCTATGCCTTTACGATTTCATACTGCTCAGCAAAAATAAATTGACTAAATTGTTGCGGCTCGATTTTCGTAAGGCATTCTCTGGAACACATGTTCGTCATTTGAACTGATCCAACATACGTCAAAATAGCATTTTTTCTGTCTGACTTCTCTCTATGAGTGATTCCAATCCATTCCTCTTTGTCATATTCGAAGCAAATATGACACAAGTGGACTGTCATACCTGAAGCTTCCACACTCACCTGGTACTGCCCCTTATGACAAATTTGTTATGCCAGCAGAATTCTTTGGCAGAGATTTTTGGGTTAAGTTTAAGATTTTGGCATATTTGACAAACGGGAAACTTCTTTAACCCCGGTGGCACTCGAACCCGTGCATAATTGCCACCCTCGTTTTGGTCCCGTGAGTGCTCTACCAGCTGAGCTAAGAAATCACGTCAAAGGGCTTCTGACTTTTCACATGTGGATCACTCATTTTATCCGCCCAAATTACCGTATAACCTGGCATCCCCCACGGTGAATCATCTCAACAATAATGAGACTGAGACTTAAATATTTAAAACCTTTCTAAATACTTATTATAAAACGACAACCAAACACTTGACTTTAGTTGCGCGTTTCATTCGGTGCTATGTAATTGAATATACAACGGAATGAGGAATTTTTGTCAGTGATGAATTATTTCTGGGCCACCTGTTGACTGAATTATTATTTAAACTAGTTAGTCTGATCTTTTGAATTTGACCGACGGCATCCAAACGTATATTATTGGTAGACGTTCAGCTATTTTTGACCCCAGATTGAATTCTACATTTGTGGCTAGATGCTATTTGATAGCATTCACTGAGTTCAACATTTTCCACAATCTTGGGAGACTTGTGGTCCTAAAATATGACCATAGGCCGATGTAGATGTCCATACAGTCAAACCCAGTGGAGCGACATATGAGTATTTTACTTTTGGTAACTGAGTCCCATTTCCAATCATTTACACAAAATTATTCCTTCCATTAGGAGCACAGTATACCCTGAAGTGGTTGCTCTCATGTTTAAGGCATCACCTCAAGTGAAAAACTCCTGAAGAAAAACATAGGCTTTGAGGCATCTGGACAGATCAAAATAGTTAAGTTATCGATTCATTATGGAGTGTTAACATTTGGGGGTATACAAATGACAAAGCTTAGCTAGTAATCTCACATCATACAAGAAAATTGTGATTATTTTAAATTATGTTTAATAAAATACTAACACGTCCATTTTTTGTCCATGCAAACATGTTTTATCAATATTTCATTGAATTTTGCCAAAAGCAACAAAACCTAGGGCTGACCTTCTTTCCATCATAGATTTTAGGCGCAAACGGTTTGGTGGTTGTCACAAAAAAAGGAATTAAATTAGAGAAGCCGGGCCAGATATTGATTCACAAAAATTCAATATATGATTAGTTTCCAATAATGCACCCATCTTTGAGAAAGGTTGCCTGCGCTAATCCAAATATTGGCTAACCCCAATGTTTTCACCCACAGCATTGTATCACTGACAGTTCATTTTATCGCCTAGCTCACCAAATAGCACATCAGTTTTTCGATGTACCCCAAACTCGCTCGCTCCCGACTCATTAAATGTCACGTTTTGCCAGACTTCCCATTTTTCGGATCAACCAAATGGAAACATATTTGACAACATTCTCCCGTGTCAATCTCTCCCTCATCAGAATCACACGACATTTTTGGAAGGGCCAGTGGTACGAAATGAGAGGAAATGTCAGCTCGGTCGATCAAAGTAATAATTTGTCAACCAAAAAGCATTATGGAACTCTAAGTACTGCTGCATTTCATTTTGCGTTGTGTTTGTTAAATGCATGTTTTTCGAAGCAGGTTCACCAAACAGTCGATTTCACTGTTTACAGTCTGAAGAAGTCCGGGAAGCAAAAGTCGTGCAATGAACTAGAAAGGATTTTTATGCTGGATAGCAACACAACGATTCCTCCAGTTTAGCGGAAGTGTTTTTTCAGCTTTTGGATGGCTGCATTCCACAATTGTCCTCTGTCGTTTGGTAAATCTCGTAATCTGAAACAATCAAAGGCGTTGCACACATTTTCCAGCCAAAAGTCCATATCAGAATTTACAGCTCACGAGATTCTGACTTCAAGCCCTATACTACAAGTTTAGAAGTAAAGAACGAAATTCAGACGGAGGGTTAGACCAAGTGAAAATTTTTATTCACTTAAGCACGTGGGTGAACAAACTGCCAACTGAATGCAAGATAAAAATTGTTTTCCCGAAGTGAAATATAATCCTTGCTTTCACTGATTCAACAACTGTCAGCATGAGCTTCTACCACAGCTTATGTTCCAGAAAACGTTTTGTTCGCTTGCGGTTTACTGTAGACGAAAGTGTAACCTTCATTTTTGACGTAGACTTTTGTGTAATTTTAGTGAGAAAAGCTACCCAGTTTCGTCCGCAAGAAAAAAACAGTTTATGTGCTTGCCTCTTGACCAATTATATGATCACTAGGCGAACAGTTAGTTGATATAAAAAATGTGTATGCTATGGCGAAGACCATAGACACTTTCTTTACCAACTCGGAGGAAACCAGGACCTCTGTAGTGACAAACTAAAAGCGGTAAATTTGTTTATATTTTTGGAAATAGTTTTGGTTTATTGATTCTTTTGTTGCAAGTGAAAGTTGAAATGGTAAAAAACTAAATGCGATTTTCCGCGGACTTTGTTGTTTGATGAAGCAGCTTTACGGCATCTAAATTTCGAAATAATAAGTCGTGCAGCAACGCTGTGGCTAAGTCTATTTCGACTCAGTCGGCTCGAGGAAAAATCAGTTCAGGCTTGTTATCTTGCTCTTGTATTCTGTTCCTTGTACGATTCAAAGAGAAGATATCACGGTGTTGACTAGCTGCGTGTTAGGATTTTGGCAAACCTCTGGTAGGGTTTCTTTTTTTGCTCAAAGGAAGTGACACATAGCAACTTTGTTTTTCGTACGCTCAAGCATAACAAACAAATTGAGTGTTCCGCCAAAACTTTCAAACCGTCCCGTTGCACAAGGTTCCATCTGGAAAAACTGACTGCAATCAATGATACCGCTGGTCATAATAAAGTTCCTCTGTATAACTGTGTGGAGTACATATTCGCGAGCTTACAGACAGAAAATAATTCTGATATACATTGCGTGTTCATTGGCAAAGAAAAAAATTTAGCCATTGCACCCTGTCGTCCTGGATTTGTATTGGTCAGTTGGCGCTCAAACATGAATAAGTAACTTCAGGTAAAAACTATTGCTTTAAAAAAATAATGCCTAATTCTGAAACATGGTTTGATGTGTTCAAGAAGACCCAGAAATAAATTGAAGAATCTAAGAGCCGTTTCAAAACTAATAAAGCTAGTTTGTTATTGAGCACTACTGGAACTCAGCTGTTATTCTTCTGAGTCAAATGATGGACTCCGAGGCAGGCTTCGTTTACGATCACTAGCAGAAAATATGCAGTCGTTCTAAATGAACCTAATTTTTTTCGCTTGAATTATTGCTTTTTCAATCGTTATAAATCATCCTAATCTCATCAAGCAATAGAAGGAAAATAACAACCTCCCCCCCCCCCGGCTCCCCGGGTTACAAGAATACAAGATAACATAGCTAAACGCGAGGCTAATTACTGTAAGTTGGAATAAACCAAGAGGTAGGTAGTGAGCCGAAAGCACAACCCGTAACCATAAGCAGTCCAAGAAAGAACACGAGACAATGGAGTCGAATTCGAGTGTACCTGGTGGACTTGCAGGGTAGAAAAGATCTGCAATACAGTTTGAAAAGCAGTCTCACTAATAATTTTTAATCACTGTAGGTTGTTTCAAATTTTTTTCCCGAGGCGACGATATTCCGTCTCACAAGTAATGATATTCACTGGGGTAAAGCTTTCAGCGAAACGTTTTGTTGCAAAACTCGGAGACTTGAACTATTCTGCACATCCGAAGAACAATGTGCATAATCCCAAGAAGAGTAAGAGTTGTCACAAGCCCAAGGAAGGTAATTTAGTGATCGGAAAAACTGAAGCTCAGCTGCTATTATTCAAAAACCGAAATTTTTGAGCCACAATTCTAAAATGGTTGCCTCTTCAGATATTTCCTTCTTTGCAGTAGCTGTAGGATTGCTAATATTCTTCCCAAGGTACATTTATTTGGATAGCAGAGAATAGCATATTGCTAGATCAATTCATCTTTAGACAAAGATGAATTTACTAACTTGTCATTTTGTGATTTGCGCAGGCTGACCTTGGTGGAAAGTGTTGGCATTTCCATCGCCCTGGAAAATGTTTTCATCTTCTAACAGTAATACGGTTTTTAAAGCTTACTTAAATAAGTGTGCTAAATGATCAGATGTTTTTCTGTGTCAGCCGTATGCTCTTCATAATTCACAAGAGGCCATGTACGGTTGGTCATTGGGAATGCCTGAGGAGGAATTAACTGTTCCGATTATGTTACTCCCAAACGCAATTGAGATTATCTACTGTACTTATGTTGGTAAAAATGGCATACTTCTGGTGTTCGTTCTGCACTGACAATATTAACTTGAAATTACTGTTTGCAGCAGCTCATCCTCTTCCTTGAAAGATTTCTTCTTATTAGTAATGTATTTCACCTAAGTTTGCGGTCAGTTATTGATATTCAATACAAGTCATGCTTGTCCTTGATCATCTCTTTCAGAATAAATAGAATCATCCTGGGCCTCAGTCATTCCCTACAAGGATCTTAATTCCAAAATGATGTGCATTTTTTATACATTATTATGCATACATTATCAACCGACATTCTGTGGAAGTATTGAGAATAGAACATAATCTTTTTGTAGAGCACTCTGCTGTCTTCACTGAAAAAGAATGAGGTCACACAACGAGAACAGGTAGAAGCATCTTAAAGACAATTTGACCTAGAATTTCCAAGTAGTGAATGACAGCAATCTACAATAAACGGCTTTCTATGAACGATTTCCATCTGACCTCGCCTGCTTTTAAATGTTTCCACTTCTCACTTTTACGACAGCGTTGGTTTTGAAGAGAGTAAAACTATAATGGACTAAATAACTGATGTAACAGATGCTAGACAGTCATTCACACACCTACAGCTGGATTTGGAACAGAAAATCTTCGGCGATAGGAAAACATACCCTGATCCATTATATATCCCAAAGGTACTCACCATTTCGATTTTACGGCCGATTCACTGTAGCAATGCTATCTTTTTTCCTGATGTCGTGGATGATCATCCGAAATCATAGTGCCCGTAGAAGAGCATTCCCAATAATATTTTTACGCAGCTTCCGAAAGAGGCACAATAAACTAAGAATGAGAGACGGCTGTGCGTAATAAGACTACCTAACGGTGATAAATTCGGTCATAATATATAGTACCTATACACTAATAATACTCTTTTGTTCTTTAATTGAGTGAGATTTGCAAAGTGGTAATGTTCCTTTTGAAAATATTTCCACGAGAAGGAGAAATCTTCACGAATTCACTTTCCATGATGATATCTTCTCGTTTTTTATTTATACTATTCTGGTTTATAGCAACAATTACTACTCAGTCTAATAACAGCGTGCGCACGTCGTACACAAAGTCGGCAATGATCTTTGGTGGAGTGCTTTTCCCCAACACCGTGAATCATAGCGTTTCTATGATCTCATTATTTAAATTAAAAAGCGGATGGGGAAGAAATACTTAAGCAAATAGAGTCTAAACACATTTCAATTCAGGTTCAAAAATCATTTACCACTGATATGTGCGCAAGCCACAGAATGCAAAGCACTCGTTTCAATAATCATAAGGCTACGGTTAGCAGTAAAACACTAGGACCAGTGCTCTAAATTATTTCGCACATTCTACACTGAAATATTTTCTCTCCGGTTGTTGTATGTGAGAATGATAGAGAGTAACCAACGAAAGCCGATCCTATGCAAACGAAAGGATACCTAATATGGACTTGACTGGTGATTAAACTGAAGCAGCATCAAGATATATGAAAGATACACGAAGTTTCAACTATGTATGTTCATCCTTCAGCATGAGACATGAATATCAATAAGTCAGACCGATTTCGGGAGTAATCCGTGGATTCTTGCGGCTCTGATTCCTATTCAAAAGAAGAATCACGTAATAAGTCGCTTTGTGTCAACCTGTTGGTCATTACAAGTGAAACGTATTCAGCACAGTATCTTCCTACATCAAGTGAAGCCAACCTGTAGGGCGTCGAAGCTTCTGCTATTCATTTTGAAATTACTCGTCTCTGAGAGTAAAGGCATTCGTTTTTGATTGTTCAACCGTCTCCGAGAAAAGAGGAGGGAGCATGCAGCAAAGCGCAAACTGAAACCCAAAATTCGGTTGCGAAGTTACTCACATCCCATGTTCATGGATTGATGAAAATGTAATGGTAGCCCTGTATGGAAATAAAAATCCTGTTGCTAGAAAAATCAGGAAGTATATAAGCATGGTATATTTTATAAGTATGAATAAAGTGGTTATTCCAGGTTGAATTTAGCTAGTGGTGATAATCGCTGATGACAAAACAGCGTCTTTGAAGCAGTACTCATTGATGGATTTGTACGGGTTTTATGGACAGATGAATTCAGTGAAGGGAAACTGCTCAAAATGAAAGGAAAAACCGATTATGTCATTTTTATTTTCTATTTCGACTGAATTTCGTCTTCGATGGGGCCACACCCCTCACGGTTTCTCCATGCCAATGACTCGCACAATAGGGAGATAGTGGTTCACCTTTAGTCAGATTCATCTGGTGTACTTGGTTGCCAATCCGGTTACCCAAACTATGTTCTTATTCTGTTTGTTCTGTTATATCGATGAATAGGGAAGAGCACTTGATGCACATAAGCCAACGTTCTTTTCAACATAGTTTATCCAGAGGGAAACCGGACACCGGCTTCAAAAGCTACACCCACCGCCAATCATGTGGCTTGTGACACACGGCTTTTACCACAAGATAAAAGTGGACTTCAGTTACTGATCACCACTGTCGTGCGTGAGACCACACCCGATTTTTGGGTATTCGTATCGTAATGAGATATAATCTGTTTCTCTTTTAAAATGAAATTTTCATGAAATTGAGAGGTTTGGAAGGACTGCGTGGAAGTTTTGTCCTAGAAGCACACTAAATAAGTCACGGAAATAACTAAGCGCTACCGGTAAGTACGTTTTTCCGTTTACGCCACACCGAAACCTACACTAATTTCTGGGCACATAAAGCAGCAATATAAAAAATTCTTCGCCCTAGCTGACTACTGAGAAGCGCGGTTTTGTGCAACCAAGAAAAAGCTCTCTGTGAAGCCATTTCAAAAATTTGGTTATTCAAGTTCCTAAAGTAAAAGTTCTTTCTGTCAAAATTTGGTGTTTACCAAAAGGGGTATCTAGGTTAGAGTCGAGTATTTCAGCCCAATCTGATGCCAACTGCGATGAGGCGGTGTTTTGTAAACGTACCAGGTCAAACGTTCCATTTAGATAGCAATGAGACATGTAGCTGAATCCTGGTACGAATCTTATCCTTCTTACGTACAAATTAGATTGAAGGATATTTGCTATACGTCCTTTTTGTACAGTGCTATGTGGTTAGTATTTCGGAGTGAAACTTGTTTTCCAGGACACTCACTGTTTGCTAGACATACAAGATATCACAAATGGCCTGCAAAATCTGACTAGTGAAGAATGAGTGTGAGTTGCACAAAATACGCCGAGTCCGATGTACTGCTACTCAGGGAAATTTAAATAGTTTGCAGGAAATTGGCCCAGTGGGAGATTTTACTGACGCATTTTATTGTCAACGATTGTAAAGTAAGGGTATGTTCGAGTTTTTGGCTCAATAGCCAAGCACCATAGTGTAAAACTACTACGTTAGATGTCCTCATACGAATGCGTCTGACATACAGAGACAAAACAAAAGAAGTATTTTTGTTTTGCAAAAATATGCAGAATAATAAAGTTTTTTTCTATACGGAAAATGAGGCTATTAAATGCGTTTTTATGGGAGGTGGTATCATGTTTACGGAATCATGTATCCTTAGGAAAGAAAACTTTGTTCGTCAGTGACTGGAAATAGGAATTATTTTCCTTTTGGGTCAGTATACAACGGGTTTCCATGTTTAGCCAAAACTCGGGAAAATTCATATAATTATGAACACTATATATATATATATATATATTCATAATGTATATGTGCATACATATGTATGTATATATACATACATATATACTTATGGTGAGCCAAAGCTTCGAATTTACCTTTTTCCGAGGGTACGTCAGTTACGCGTACACATTCGCAAGGACTAAATAAAAGAATGCAGCAAGGAATCTTCAAGTCTGAATTTTTGCAGAATTAAAAGGGACTGGTAAGAAACATTGTGTGAACGTTTCATCCATTGCCACGTGCTATAACAATTCAGTTATAATAAAAAAGTCTATTCGGCAAAATTCACCAGTGGATAACAACAGACGGAATGCATTCAAATAGACCAAAAATACGATCGACTGATGCACCTCAGATACAGTGTATTTCACCGGACGGTAAGCAATCTCGGCGTTATATGGATCTTTTTACCAAAAACAAAACAATGAATATCTGGTGAAAAATTATCTTTTCAGTCAGAACAATTTTATGTTTGTACCCCCAATATCTAATTTGTCTCAATGAAGACACAAAGTAACGGTTGCTAGTGACCTTTAAATGATGACCGCTTCCTCACGCTTGTTAATTTATGCATAACAACCGCATTTTTGCATCAACAGTCTCGGTAGATACTTCCCTTAGAATAGTTCACTGAGGAATCACAAATGTGATTTTCTATTGGTACTATGTAAGTTAGTTGCAGTTATCCTCAAGAGCAACTACACAGAGTGGACAAAGTCTCTCGGAAGCACACGACCGGTTTTGCGGTTGTTGTGAACAGGCGCCAATGGAGAGTAAAATTGTCAGCAGGAATAATCGGAACGGAACGGAATAAGCATGCCTGGTGAGTGGCACCAACCGCAAAACCGGTAGCCAGCTTCTGTGAAACTTTGTCTACGCATTCGTAGATACCACTTATATCAAAGCTTTGGTAATTTGGTAGTATTCATATCTAGTTTTTGGCACCTATTTAACTACTCCTGGTCTTTTTGAGGCAAAAAGAAACCAAAGATGGTTTTTTGTTTGCTAAGGTGATGTTAGAGTAATTCCTTTCAGGTCAAAATGACTGATCCGGTTTTGTGTGCTCCCTAGCCACACGGACATTAGATAGTTTTCGTTTATGTGACCCATAAATTCAGCTCTTCACTGAAATCGCATAGTTCGTTTTGGGTTCGAACTCAGCTCAAAATCTCTATTCCTACTAATAACTTGATTATATGCACATAAACTTCACAGAACGTTTGTGTTCCACTATAAAATGCAAAGTTGAGTACAGAAGAATACAATCGTTTCTATATGTATGAAAATTGGCATAATTAGAGAAAATGGGTTATTGAACAAGTTCGATAAAGGGATTATCATGCATTACAACAAATCAGTTGAACCAACCAACTAGATAGATGCATTTATGGAATAGTTATTTGAGATCACAGCCTTTGTGGTCTGGACTTACCTGTAGGTGGGAGGTTATCTTATAATAATATATTTTCACAACCTTATAGCTTAATTCCATAACCATCAGACGATTTCTGCCACGAAAACCATTGGAAGCTTTCCACTTGGACGTAGAAGGGAATATTTCCGAGCAAAAGTCACAAAAATAATAACCGAGAGAGGAGAAAGAGTCAAAAAATATGATTTTGCTCGGTGTGGTTAAAAACATCACAGTCAGTTGTTCGTTAATGGTGGGTCTTTCATCGAATATTTCACGTGATTGATATGAATCGAAGGATCTCAACAAAGAGAAGTTTGATACATATTTTATGTGGTTGGCTAGAAACGGGGGATAGAAGTGAGTGGGAAAGCACGCGTCACATTTTGCTTACATTTCAATGAATTTCTGATCCTGTGGTCAACCTAGCTACCAATAATGAGATGCACTTTCGAATTCAAAACAGTGTCACTTGGTATAAAAACTGACTGCTGATTTTCAGCGATCCTGGTCCAGTTTCTCTATTGCTGGGTTGTACCCATTGCACCTACGTACAATGCTACGAAGATATCGATGCGCAAACCTTGAAACTGGGTATTCATCAATGATAAGTCGTACTGGTGTAAAAGTACGATGGTACATGCAAATCAATTCGAAATTTATCGAATTCATCCCAATATGCGACTGCATTTTGTACGTATTTGTCAGAAAACCGTCAACAAATAACCCCAGCGCTAAAGTCCGCATAAAACTGCGGCCGTCACTGGTCACTTACCAGTTCACGAACCTGTGTTTCCCCTCAAACTACCTCCAGAAATGTTGCCCTATCCTGTTTTAAATAAAAACGTAGTTACACCATAGTCCATCATTGTTATTATCGTAACGAACGGTATCAAGTGCTTGAAAGCTATGGGTACCAGCTTTGCTCTACATCTGTCCGTCAGGCTGGCCGGTATTTCTTTATTTGATCATAACAAAGATCAAAACGAGCCCTGTAACTCAAAACAGCCATATTTCATCTCAAACTTAGGTCACTGGTTAAAGTTGCGTTGACTAATCTGGGTGTGGACTTTCGCGGTACTATTTCCTTTAAGATGAGAGTGAATACGGAAAGTACGGTGGCCCGTCTCGTAATTATAAGTCAAGTTAACGTTGAAATGCAAGACTTGGAAAATAAGATTATAAACATTTAACAACTAATAGTGTACGACAATTTTCTATGTAGCCTTTTGGAACTTCAGCCTTAACGAGCTAAGCTAAATCGGATTTACCCACGAGTTAACTCAGTTCACTGCAAATAAGCTTCAAAGTAGGCAGTTCAAACGAGCTTTCGCCGAGTCTCATTTATTTGTATCTCGTTTAGCAATTAACTTGGACGTCATATTATTTTGACGAGTGAATCACTATTTGGTGTGCACGTATCAAGCAAATTTGTAACTTCCGATAGCTGTTTCAGCACAACTTCATTCTCCAAATATCAATGACACGTGGTTTTAGGGTTCCTCACGGTCTATGACTCTGCAGCTAGGACTACATGAGCTTGCTCCTGTAAAAATGGAGAACCCAAATTGCGTTTTGCGATCCTTAAAGATTTCTACTGCCATAAGTGAGGTCGGGCTGGGTTTTAAAATAAGCTTTCGTCCACTTTTGATGTATCCAGTGAAGTTCAAAAAGATATACGGCTGAAATCTCATTTGAATCAAATGGAGCTTGCATGAAAAAGGAGTCCATTTTTAGAATCACACGGTAATTCTCCCAATGCTAATTCGTCGGTTAACACAGCTGACCTTCAGAGTGAGAACACATTGTCCCAAGTATGGATTTGCGATATGAGTGGTACGGCATCGTATCTGGATAACAGGACAAAATTTCCGCGGAAGCACACGAGTGGTTTCACTGTTATTGCCGCTCGTCAGGTATGCGTACCCGGTACTATTCCACCCAATCACCCTTATAATTGAGCACTACACAGTTGATTTACAGCTGTAATCTCATTTGAAGCGGATGGAGCTTGCATGAACGGGGAGTCCATACTATTCATATCGAAAGTCCATACTTGGAACCATGTGTCCTCGTTCTGAAGGTTAGTAGTGTTCACCGAAGAATTAACTTTTGAAGAATCACCGTGTGATTCTAAAAATGGACTCCCCGTCCATGCAAGGTCCATCGGCTTCAAATGAGATTACAGTTGTAAACCAGCTGTGGAGCGCTCAAGTATAAGGATGATTGGGCGAAAGAGTACCAAGTACTCATACCCAGTGAACGGCAATAACCGTGAGACCGGTCGTGTGCTCTCTGGGGGACTTCGTCCCGTCATCCAGATACAATACCGTACTACTCGTATCCGAAATTCGGAAACATTACCTTTGTGCCTATTTCTTTTTATTTTTTTATTTTTGCTATGTCCTACGCATTGATTTGTCTGGTCTTCTAGACGGATGAGTAAAACCCTTCTCAGGGAACATATCCAAACATGACATTTGTTTTTCCCCACCTAAGTGGAAAGTACTCCGTCAAAACTGGCATTAGCCTGTGTTGGCACTCATTGCTTGTGGTACGCAGTTGGAATTATCACCTAGCATTAAGTATCTTGAGTACTACGTTGCCGCTGGCGGTGGTGTTGAGGAAGGACCCCATCAGGAACGGAAAGGGCCAAACTGGCCTCCATGAACCTGTGTCACTTGTGCCGTTGCCGTGACATCTCCTTCGCATGGGTAAGATGGGTCCACAATGTACCAGTGGGGAGCATTTCCATCTACGGTTATCAGTGAAGGCTGCTCCTTGCCGAGGTCACTCGGTGACTTTCTTTATCTGACCATCGATGACAATGTTCGTCGTCGTGCGTTGAGTGTGCGTAGTCACCCCCTGAGTGACGTAATCACTCCGACTGAATTAGTTTGAAGCATGCCCATTCAGAAGTCTACCGTTCCGAGCTTCACTTGTGCTTCCTGGAGGTGGCTAGAAGAAGCAAAGTGGCGGTGAGGTCATGACATCGAAGAGGGATATGATGAGGTTTACTTTGACCATGGTCTCAGTTGGTACATCCCAACTCCAAGACTTGTCCTCAAGCGATAAGTGTTGTATTAGGCTAGAGACATTGAAGGATTTGGCTCAGAATCAAATCACGTGATGTCAATACTGTGCAGTGTATTCACGTAAAACCCCTTTCATCTGATTACCGAATGAAACTCCAACAAAGTCAAGGAATATGCGTGCGATGGCGCATTCAATAAACAGTTTTTTATATTCAGATTCTTCACCGCGTTACCTGATTTTTATTAGTGGTATCACCATTATATCTGACTTTAAGCTTTGCATATGCATACGGCTTCAGCCAATATGTAAAATAATAAGCTCAAGAAATAGAGACGGCCAAATTTCGATCATTTCTGTAGGGGGCAAATTCGGCTACACCTATTCACGTTTGACAGATTGAGGAGCAACAGTTTGTTCTTGCATATCCAGGATAACATCCTTATCAGTAACAAAGTGAAACATGTAGGTTCCCGTTAAAATTGTACTGTTTAATAATACAGCGTAGTCAAAATCGTTGGTAGGTTGTCGACTTTTCGGTCACCCCGGGTAATTTTCTAAAGACTGGTTTTACAATCAGTCTTGAAAAGGTTACCCGTGATGACCGAGAAGTCGACAACTTACAAACGATTTGGACTACACTGTGTTATTGAACACTAAAATTTTACCATAACATTTCACACGCCATCGATTTTTCGATACACTCCGAACTAATGTGGGCTTCTGATTGCTGTGCTTGACATTCAGCTAGCAATGGTTCTTTCGTCATCCGAGATTAAATCGTCGGGATGCTGTAAACTTTGGTCTTCAGAAAACCGCCAACCTCGGCCACACAGAGCAACACTATTCACAGCTGTTGTGGTTTTCGAATCAAAAATGTAGTACTTAAATATCTGTCGGTCTTTTTTGGATTTTCCCATTTTTAATCAAAAAACGTATTTCTACCCATAAGAGTTCACTGTTCTTCTAAGGGAAGCATTGTAGAACTGCAACATGTTCAAGACACCTGAATGGCATCGGAATTGTAACCAACCTGCGATAACTAATTTAATAAATCAATTAGAAAACGAACCTGGTTTTCATGGCGAGGCAAATAAAACGTGTTAACAAAAGATCAATAGATCTACTGTACCCTGAATTTGTACTTCAGCAGATAACATAAATAATTTTGAGGAAGAGACGCGACTTTTTCCGCTTTTCCACCCATTATTTTCGGAGGCACTGGTTCAAAATTTGCGTAACAGCCTTACTTTCTTGTATTTGTACTTAAATAATTGGTTTTACTTAGTTACCGTCAACTGTTTGGAAGATAGTTTTGGGAAATTCATTACAGGCTGAACACTTATTCATCGACTAGATCGTCAACGTTGTCTTTATATCCATCTTTTTAGAAAACAAAACATCGTATTCCCTTTTTAGAACAATCTATTAAGGTTTTAGAGTAGGCTGGAGTTTCCAGACGTTTTTCTGATGACGTTTGTTTCACGCTGTATTGGCCGGCTTCTGCGATGCATAAGACAGGGAACGCCGTTTTGCACTATTCACAGAAATGCACAAGCAAGTTACGAGCGTAGAAAGATTTTCACCGATCCATTTACACGATTTTTATGTTTTGATCATATAACCATACAATGATTGTGTAACAGATAACATTTACCTCGTGTATGTCAATAACCAGTGTACGTATTACCAACCGGAAGAGTTATGCATATATGCAGAGGAGGTATAAATATATTGCCTTCGAAGTGACTGCTCCAAACCCACTCGAGTATCCTTTAGTCACAAGCATTTTGGTAATGTATGACAAGCCTGGATAATTACATTTGTGCCTTTAAACATATCACGTTGAGGGAAAAATCGAGCAATATCATTCTATGAATTAGGCTAATACGTGACTACCATTAGGGAGTTCTTATCCGTATGTGGTTGTTCTTGGCAGACAATAACAAAATGATTACAAACACAAATTTGAAAGAATTCCGTCAATTCACAGATAGTTCTTCGCCCGTCCATTTCTGTATTTAGAGTTTTGAGGTAGCTGATGGACGAAGCTTAATTTGCGGTTTGGAAAATTCAGAAAAAAAAACAGGGGTGGTAGTCAAATGGTTATCGTAGTGAACTATGGATAATTCCAACGCGGGTTCGATTCTCGCCACCGTCGGCAACTTTCCCTTTTGGCAGCCCTTCGTCGAAGGCGACCCCTTCTTGGACTGCTGTGTATTGTTGAATAATATTAGAAAAGTAAGTGAGAAGAGTTCTTAACTGGTATTTGAGTGTTAATATTTTGTTCACAAATTCCGAAAATCGGTGGAAGATTTTCCACACATATTTGCATTTTGTGAGCCTCAAAATGGAGCACTGCCAGTTCTGGTCCGCTTTTGATAGATGAAGCTTCGCGACATCCGTGATGCCGTAATAATGCTAAGGGACAAATCAGCCTGCAGAAAAAACGTTGACAGACGTTCCCCAGACAAAAAACGTGAAGGAACTGCATGGCTGATTTATCTGTGAATATTATATATGATATGTGATGAGTGGAAACTGGATAAATAGTAAAATTTAATAGTCGCAAAATAAATAAACAATAATAAAAAACAAATCTTTCGGGAATCGAGTTGTGACTTTTGAGACGATGCTGGAATAATAAATCCAAATGACGATACATACCCTTTGTTTTAAATGGATTCCATACCCATAAAAATTCATCTTGCCTCACCTATTGTGCTTGAACAAACTGGTATGAATGTTGATATTTCGTTTAGACAGCCTTTCTTTATGCCGGTGATTTCTTTTGAAAAGCACGTATTCACACACATTTTTGCAGAGATGCGCGCACTCTATTCATCTCAATAAATGATGGTCTTATTACTATGTGAACGGTAATCTATTCTCATTGTGTCGCTCATTCGGTAATAATAAAGTTGTGATGAATGATGAGGTGTTCTATTCCGGAACTTCTCAGATATCTGAGAAATCACAGCTGATTCTGAACGAGCTGCCCGTGCTTGGTTCACATTTTCCTCTCTCCGCAAAGCTTTTTTTACTTTAAGACTCTCTAGTAGAAGGCCTGTCTTTACGGTATAAAAGCTTTTGGTTGTTTTTTTATGTTGAGTGTGTAAAACTTTCCAATTTAAAGCATTTAGCGAAAACAACCACGGTGAATTACTTCAAGTATAAATATTTGGTTTGATGAACACAATAGATACAGGAACATTAGAAGATAAGGATTCGATGAAATTAACGCGCTGGTCATATTGGTGGCTTAACCCGAGGAAATACAATTAAAGTTGAATGTACAAGAACTAACTATCGCTTTTAACGGATCTGCACTTGTTGATTCAGTGCCACTGCCTGTTTCTTTGACGGCGATGGTTAGTTCGATTTGTGCAACAGGCTATCACTCTCTGTACATTAAAAAATGTGCGTTCACTTAAGGAAGAGCAAAACAAAGTCAACTGTTTAGCCTCCCCAACGAGGCAATATACGCAAGCCTTTCTGTATTTGGCATCAAGGTCCGTTTTGGTTAGGATAATCCGGCTACTTTCACGAAACAAGGGAAGGTTCGGTTCCAGATGACTTCAATGGGCGGTTCTCCGTAAACGTTTACATTTCTCGAAAAGCTTTAAGTGAGCAACAAGGAAAATCTCGTTTTTCAAGTGGTTACCCACATATTGTTTTTATAGCCACTTTGATCTGCAAGGAAAATCCAATCCGGTTACTTGAAATTGCTCTTAATGGCAAGTTGTGAGCTGAAGTAGTTTCATCAGCTCATGTGACCGCTTATTTTGGATACTGCTGCTCTTTGTCGGGTATTGTCTATAGGCCACTTGAAAATCAACAGATTTTCACACTAAGCCACAACGAAACAAGAAGATTTTCTTGTAAATCAAAAAATTTTTAGAGTATGCAACATCAGGTCATAGAAAATTTGTTGGTGTTTTCATCCTGAGTGATTTGGAAAGTCCTACAATTGGCATAACACCAGTCATAATTACCTTGCATTGAAGGCTCTTGTAACCATCAAAAATAATACTTTCTGAAGCTTAAAGCAGTCCCCTTGGTAACCCTGCACTAGCCTGACTATGAGAGTAAAGTTAACTCGATCATCTTATGAAATTTATAATGACATTAGGACGATAGTATTATAAGTAAGACTGAGGGTAATAAATATCACCTTCATAACCCGAAAATGATTACATTGGTTTTTCCCATATCCGACCAAAAAGGGGACAAAAGTCTGCGTACTTCTTTTTTATATACTTTTAGAAATTTTCTAAAATGATATTCCGTGATTTAAGCAACTAATCCCAAACCACTCTCCAGTACGATTCATCCCACCGCCATTACAGTTGTATTTTATTCGCCTTATTGATGCAACCCACGGTGATTTTGAGTAGAACGTGATTATTATTCATGTCATTGCATAGCCGGTATTTATCATATTTTGAAATCCAAGCCCGTCTACTTCTTTGCGCGGATTAGTTGAGAGAAAGGAGACACGTGTTCGTTTGGGAAAAACGAGATATTATATTAGAGAATGGATCAGTTTATCGTATGCACTCACTATGGTCCGTGCTATCATACCGAGCACCACGAATTCATATCACTTAAGCTTTCATCACGAAGAGTACAGATAAATTCACTTGCCATTTGGTTGATTTCAAGCAAATATCCGGGAAAATACGTACAACCTAGTTCCCTAGGAAGATGCAACCACTCGACATCCTCTCCTCAAAACCGGTATTTCCATAAACTCCATACGATGACGGAAAATGAAATCGTGATTGGGTATTCACAATCGGCCTACGCCACGAGGTCCTTTGAAATTGCAAGTTAAATATCACTATCATCATTAGAAGCGAAATACGTCATGCAGCTAGCGAGGACTGTCCTATTTCTACTATACAAGGGAAATCGCATTGTTATATTATCATGAAAAGTCAACAGCCCCGAAGAAAGAGGATATGTACAAGCGTGCAAAAATACTGTTAGATATAAAAACCAATGAAACTCAATCATCAACGTTCTTCCAAGAAATTACAACGATTTATCGTGTAATGAGCGAGCCCGTGGAACCCCCGAAAGTACAACATAATTGGATAGAGATAATGAAAAAGTATATTTCAACGGTTTAACCAACCAGAAAACGGATGAATTTGTTCACATTAGCAAATCGCCTAACAAGCACTAAATGCACCCCTCTTTGCAGAACTATTTTTTGCTAATGTTCTTCATCCAGTCAAAGCCATACGAGTCAGTGAACCGGAAAATTGCTTTTGGTACGCTGGAGAGTTAACTTCTGCGGTCGCATACTGCCAAAAGTGTATTTTCAAGAGAAACAAATTTGGTTTCTCAAAGTATTCTCACCTCGAGATGCCATCAACCTAACATTATTAGCACACCATCCTAACGTTGTGTTAATTGTTTCGGAAAAACTGGCAAAATAGAGCCAACAGAAAATGAAAACAAAGCTTGAAGAAAACCTTTTTTCATGTTATCAGGCTATTTTTAGGCCGATGATAAAAAATAATATTTTGCAACTTTTGTCAATAAAATGCTTTTGCCTAAAGAATCACAGTGTGGCAAAAGGAACCAATGTTCTAGGTCGTTTTAACTATGCACGGACTGGTCCTTATGTTCGAAATACATTATGGGTGGTTGAACAACGCAATTTCTCGAAAATATCGAGCCCTTTTACCTAAAACTTCTGTTGGTGATACTCTTCACCACGCCACTATAATGTTTTTGTGCGATGGCTTTATCCAATTAGCAGAAGTTCAGGTCTAACTAACAAGACCATTTAGAAGAGCAGTCTTCATTCGTTTGCTAATGTGATAGCTAAAGCTTCTTCATATCATTGATATACATGTGTATATACATTATATAAATACATATGTATATAAAATGAGGATGAATTTCTACTTTCTCTTTCCGTAAAGCACTCGAAAGTGACACATTCAGTTAGATGTACGAGGTCAGGCGCAATATTACTCGCGGACAAAGTAATGGTCAATAAAGAAGCAATCTGGCCGCACTTTGATGATCTTACTTCCAAAATATGGCTACCTTTGATGTGTTCAACACAGAAAAGGGTGAGTTGCACCGCACCTAGTACACAAGTACTAAAATCACCACGACTGATTTTACTATCCATTCTCTTTTTTATGGGATTCAAGCATGCCAACTATGGAGCCCCTCGAATCCTTCTCATTGGATATTACACACTCATGATTAGTTGGGTAATTTTTTGAATATACGCAAAAATAGTGTTCCAAAATTCAAGTGTAGGAAACAATTGGATCAATGTCATTTGCCCAGTATGATATCATTATCAAATATTTTGAAATTCTATGTTCAAAATTTATTTTGATCATGTAAATGAGCAGCTAACCTGCACTTTAACGAGATTATTTTACTGTGTGACTATGATCCAGGTCATTTATTATTGCTGCAAGTAGTTTGTCCCAGGAAATGATGTATAGATGGAATGTGTATATGAGTAAGACAGAGAGTTCCGTTTCGGTGTTCAACAGAAAGCAAGTATAGATTCTCCTTTCAACTTCGATCAGTCGGAATAGGATGGATGCCCATCTGCCAACACCTTTCAGTTTGGCGAAAAAATGCTGATCTCTTCGTTTGATGTAGAGTATACAGAATAGCTTGTTATGATTTGCTTCTTGGTTTCTCCTTGAGATGATTTCGTAAATCAGCCACGCAACCAAGTGAATATTTATTTCTCGTCCAAAAAATCAATCATGTTATTCTCCGAGATGGCATATTTGAGGGCTAAATTACGGAATGTGTTGCATAAGATCGTTCATTCCAAGCTTTTGCTAAGGACCCACACTCCTAAATAGTATGTGGGTAAAGGGTAGCTCACAAATAAATGAATGTAAATTAGTAACTACAACAAAATTAACAGTAATCTCTGAAGTGTGACTATCCGAATTTCAATAGGAATTACAAAGGGCTTGATTTATGGCTCCTTTTTGGCTTCCTTTAGCGAAAATCACCCAGCTAAAACAAAACGTTCCTCCCTCAGATCACAGCCTGAATTATTCCCAACGAATGAGTTTTTTGTGTTATCCATAGGGTTTTGCAAGCAGTTGTATTCAGATGGAATCTAATTGCCAGTCAGAATAATATAAGCTGAAATGTCTAGGAAGCAGACATAACTTTGTATTGAGCTCTTCTTTTATTCACAAGAAGTAATACCTAATTAGCACACCTCAGCACGTGACTCTCAGCTTGGCGTCTTAGCAAGCCATAGTTACCGCTTATCCAAATTTCAACATTTCTGTGGCAGAATTCCCTTGAGAAATTACGCAGGTTGCATACATTTGAAATTGCTTGAAAGCAAATCACGTGAGTACCGACACGTATACTCAGTTACTCATTTAGTTTACCTTAAATCGTAAAGCTAGTAAACATAATTATAATGTTAGTTAATCGATTTCTACCACAGACCATCACTCTGTTCGAAAGGTTACAAGCTACCCGACCGCCGTACAAATACAACAACAGGGTTCTGTAGTAAACGTGATACAAATAGATATTGAGGTAGGTAGAAATCCGACCATAATTGTTCCGATGAAACAAAATAATTTCACAGTCTGATGAGTATCACCTTTTACTGATATTGTCTACCGGAAAACCAAAGTAAATCCCCAACGGAAATGAAAGTGTTCCATCTCAGCGAATCTTCTTCAAAATCAGAGCTTCTCTTTTACTCCTAATTTTTAACTCAAGAACTAAAAATGTTATAGATATCAGGAGCTGATTGTGTTTCAGCTGCGGATATGTCACAACATGGTGTCTTTTCTAGTGGTGGTATGTTCAGCAACGAGGCTTGAAGTTCCATCTCTGTGTTACGTGTACTGTGTACCTAAACAGCTGCATGTATCGGAAGCATGTAACATCATCAGAGGAAAGCAAAAATATTTTGCATTCAGTGAGCTTTTGTTTGCTAGCAATCCATGCGCGCACAAATCGGTGCCCACCATCCTCGACGAAAGGACAAAGCAGGTCATTAAACCATCCGAGACGTCACGGGAAGCATGTGTGAATGTCATGTTCTGGCCAGTACTAATAAATATCATTGCGTTTCATAAACAGCTGTTTGCATTCGCAGCTCGAAATACCTATGTTTTGATTAAAATCCGCCTACGTATTTATGGTGTATTTGGGTTGATAAGATATTATGTAACATCTAGGCATTTTAGTTTATCATATCTCACTAAGATATTTGGCGACATTAATGTAAATTATTACACTGTGTTTAAGTGTAAAACCACTCAGCTGCTGCAAGATAAGACTTTGGAAACGGTAAGTTACATAATTTCAAGTTTGATACGAATAAAATCAAGCGGCATTTGCGGATACTGAACACTGTTTTCTACACTATGAGAACCGATGATGCCCAAATCGGTACAGCAACATCTCTGAGCAACAGTGTATTGAAATTCCGAATAGAAAGCGTCGTCTAACATATTACACTATTAAAACATCTGAAAGAAGGCTATCTACAGACTGAGGACCAGCTGGGATACAACAAGCTGGACGAATCTGGTTTATCGATCAAATGTCAGCTGAACAAAAAAATGGTGACAAACAGGGCTATACGAGACTATTATTTGTCAACCGGTTATATGAGTGTCTCTTTAATACACATATTTACGGCTGGTTGCTTTGGTGGTAGACAGTAATCTATCGTCGTCAGTCTCGTTACCACACCTGTCCATTTTATCTGAAGTGGTTCTGCACCACTTCACGTCTTAGGGTCTGGTTGGCGATGATCCCGGGTACTTCAGTGGTCATTCAGTCTACGGGATATGCTGCTTTCATGTGCAAGCCTGTAATGAATAGATGGTTTGATTCTCAAAGCAGATAACCAACCAGTCTAAATATAGTGACCTTCCAGACCTATAAACACAACAAGACTATGTCCTAGGCTAACCATGACGCAAACGGAAGCCTGTGTGCTAGCAAATCCAACGATCATCATTTGGGTAAAGATACACATTTTCAATCAAATAATGAAAACAATCGCTGATTGAAAATATAAATTCTCAACATTGGCGAAGGTGTTAAGAAGTCCCAACTTCTGAATTCATTGCTGATCATTTGAAAACTATGGATCTTTCGAGGTGTCCAGAACCAATGTTATTCGCGTTTGTGTTATATTTTGTAGAAGTAGTGATATATATAAAGTGAATGGTTTCAAGCTGCTCAATACGTGTTACAAGCAAATGGAAAGGTGACTAACTATGGGTGTTTAAACACAAAACGGTTTCACAGTGAAGTGCCGTTCCTGCTTCAACTAGCTCCATCAAACGCACAATTATTTACAGCTTCCAAGCTGTGAAATCCCTGCGGATAGATTATTTTGAGGTTAGTCGGAAAAGGAAAATCCAAATTTTCAGTTGGTTACAAACTATCAAATCCTGAGAAGTTTGAGTGAGTTAAAATAGCAACGTATCAAAATAGTCGAATTTTCCGGTAGTATGTTTGGTAATTTCAATGTTGAATGGCTTCCACAACCAAGTCTTTATTCGAAGCTTATATATGACTGTTGAATACACATATCACTAATGCTTGCCTCGGTTAAGTCTGCAACGATCCTATCTTATGATACAGTGATGTCTCCGGTTTTTGACGTCACGTCAGGAGTGATATGCACCAAAAATGTTTGACTGTAAAAACAGATATAAAGTGATTTTAAGATGCTTGCTTAGCAGAGTATTTGGTCTTTGAGTTGCCGTAGCCAATGAGTGTACCATTGCTCAACACAGCACTATTATTTATAAAATAGCTGACTTCAGTGTTCCAGTGTCAATGAAGTACGTCTTGAGCACGATTTCTGCACTGCTTTGGATTTCAGAAGAGAGATGTCTATTGTGCACTCTTTCAGACGAAATTCATACTAGGTGCCGCAGGTACAAATCTCTGTATTTTATCAAACCTGATCGTTTCAAAGGCCTAGATACCGATGGGTTCTATTTTTTCCCCTGGCAGGCAGTGCGGAAAGGATGGTTGTATGAGCAGTTTACTTTCTGTACACCTTACATGATTTCAGTGAAACGGTAAACCTCATCATATACTGAACGACTTTTTCAACGCTGTTAAAAAGACACCAAAATGAACTTAACTTGGGTAGTAAGTTTGTCATATGGTTGATTTCAAACTAAAAGAGTACAAGGATTCCGTTAGTCACTTTTGTAATTGTTGGGCATCATTACACAGCATATCTCGAGGTTAAGACTGGGATGATAATCGTCTTACATTATATAAAACAGAATATATAATTACTGTGGCATTCGAATACCAACAATATAATTATGAATAACTGCTTATGATTAACTGTGGGGAAATAACTTATGAAACCTTTGACCTAAATTTTCATCTCTTTGTGTACTATAAAGCATACTGCTAATAAATTTCAATTGGCTGTGCAAAATATCTATCACGGAATGGGAAATATTTTTATAATGCTTTGTTCAATTAACAAACAGCAGAGCGAGGTTTCGCAAACACCAACGAGAATGGGTTATAAACGTAACAAAAATTCTGTCAATGAAGGACTACATTCAAAAATGTTTGTGCTGATAGGGAACCAAAATGTTGTGAACTGTGGTCAAATTTTCCTCCGCATTCCAATCCATGCAGCGCGAAACCCCAAAACTATTCCGATTTCTGTTCTTCTAATTATATATGTATATATATATATATATATATCATTATAATGGTGATTAAATGATATTTAGCCAAATTATACCTCAAATGCCATGTATGGACCCACCTAAGTCAGCCAAATTATCTTAATGCAGTACATTGCAATCATCTTGTTCGTTATCGAGGTCGACCCACGCCCGTCCACGACTGGCCGGGCTAACATTTCTCGTGTCGTGAGTCATCGTCACCTTGAAATTATTTTCATTATCATTTGATATTACCGCTTAGTTCGCTACTCGAGTGAAACATCCAGTCAAACTAGGGAAATATGATTTTCCACTTCACCATTTGTAAGTCAATTTCATGCTAATTACTAAAAACTGGACTCGATAGAGAAAGGCAAGCTAGGCGGTTGACAGACAGCTCTTAGTCGCAGAACATCCAAAACAATGGTACCTGTACTGGTCATAATGGACATTTGGTCCCTGTTATGAAAGATGCCGTCCTTAACAACTGTTCTAAGCTCTCGAATCCTCAACAGTTCCTGTGTAGTTTGTATCCAAGAATCTTGGTTAAAATGAGGTATTGAGGACAGGCTCATTTTCCTTGAGAACTTGAATGTTCTCCTCTTGACAGGGAACATTACGGGAAGAGAAAGGGGGGGAGGGGCGTTGTGTTTATATTTTGTTTCTCTCGTGGTGGTTTCCACTGCGACACAGTTTTTCAATATACTTATACCAGTTTTACTCTCAACAGTTCCTGGCTGTTTATCCATTGTTGTCGGGGGCTTTATACGAGAAACCGCACATCCGCTAATCGCCTTCGCTCCAAGTGACCTCAGTCTAATACAAACCAGGGGGAAAGCTCTTTAAGACAAAATTGCCACAACCCATCCCAAAAGTTTTCATCCGTTATTGAAAGCTTCTATTTTGGTGCGGGATCATGCTTTTACGACGAGCACACCCAGAATATACTCATTTTCTGTTTACTCTTCAATCACCAAGACGAAGCAAAAACGCTCACTACCGAAAATTTGTCATCCACCAGAACTGCTCTTCTAATACATCCATTCTTGCTTTGTCTTCATGATTCTCACCGGAATGCTCCCTTTACCCGTAGAGTAATTCACAATAATGCTGACTATAGTATTCGAATTGTGCTGTCCCGTAACAACGACATTTTTATTGCGACACGGTAGCTTTTTCGTTGTTAAAATCCCTGAGGATGTAAAAAGAACAAGCCTACAAGCTAGATGACCAGGTTTCTGTAAAACACATCTGGTCTCGACGTATTCAACCAAAAAGATTGGTCATCGCATCGGAGAGCGTAAGCCTCATTTGCTAAACCGACTCCGTTCGATACTCTTCTGAAACAGTTACCTGGCACCTAGAACATCACTTTCTGAAATAAACATTTTCTGATTTTCTGTCTACCACAGTAATGGATTTATTTGACCGGATTGATAAATTTGTTACATTTTTCCATCAAACTTGAAGAACAAATGGATTTGGTCGGGGATTCGAACCTTGGAGCACCGACGAGGTAATCGGAAGCCCCAAACCATTTGGCTACCGTAACTTTACTAAATGAATCGTATTTATTGGGAAGACAAAAAAATGTGATGAGACAGAAGACTGGAAAATTCATCTTGAATTTCCTCTGAAATGGTGATAAGTCGAGAGTCAAAGACTAAAACAAATTTTGCCAAACTGATCACAGATTCAGCCTTTCGAAAACAAGCCTTCTATTATGTAGCACCATACCAAGTGAAGAAACCACAATCAGTGCAAACAGTTATCACAGAATATTTTGGTCCGCTGCAGGAAAATTCATTTCGGGTGATTTTGTATATTTTTGTTAAACTGTCATATCTGAATAGTACTAAATAAATAAATTTCCAACTTCAGTACAGTTACTGGAAATCGAACATTCATTTCCACCAGCTAACAACCTCAACACATATTGTTCTATCACGGAATAAACTGTTTTTACACTGATGAGTGGATGACATTTTCCTAAATAGAAATTAGAACCCTTTTCGAATGATTGATGTATCCACTTTTCTACAAATGTTGCTCTAGAGATGAGCAATAAACGAAACGACGGACCACTGCTGGTATCGCCCTACGTGATTTGGTCTTGAGCCAAAAAGACGTAATGAAAAAGGTGAGCAAACAAGTTTCAATTCGTGGTAACTGTCGTCCGTACATTACAAAATTATTGTTTATAAGAAGTTCGCTCAAAAATTTCGAAAGTGATTGCGAAAGGATTTCAAATTACCACATCCCAACCACTGGCTATGGATGGCTTTTGAGAAGTCATCATGATGTGTCGCTCCCGAAAAAATCAATCACACCTCACGTACGGTAGCGTAATGATTGTTACCGTGAAAACTTATCTGACCTTAGCACGGTGGACTTCTTGTTGGGTGAAAGTGAAACGGTCACTCATGTCCTATGAATTGTTTCACTGATCTAAACCCGGGACATCCCAATGATATTTAACTACCATTATTCATTTTTTCAGCCACAGAATACAGATTCTCACACACAATCGTTTAACGCTCTACATGCTTGTTTGAGGTCGGTGTGACCTCGTGAAGATTGATAGGTTTTCACGCATCGATGGTAGTTCTTTTGACGGGGTTATTTGGTTTACTGTTGCAAGGATAAGTACGTCCCATTCTAGGCCAATAACAATTTGTCATCAGGTAATTTCGCCTTTGGACGTGTACTTGGAAATCTATCCGAGAAATGCAACAAAAAGTGGTCCCGAGTCTCTATGATAATTTTGGTACGCAGAAAGATAAAAATAACCTTCCAAGATATCTTCAAAAATCTTTGTCTATAGTTTTAAACTAGAAGGTAAGCCATACACCAAAAAATAATACTGACCAATTGGCATACAATTAGCAAATATTGTTATGGAGGATATTTTTAAACTTTATCAACTGCAGCTGCAACTAGCTATCATGCAATGCATTCCTCACGATAATAAGGCTACCGTTGTTACAAACAGACCAACGGGCTGGGTATTTTTTTAAAAATGCCTAGTTTCATCCATTTGTGGGCTTCTTTTTCCTTGGAGCTTTCACTGGAAGCCAATGGCAGTTGGAATTTCATAAACCAGGATAAGCTCAAACTTGCGTTTGTAAGTTAGAGTATGAGGCTGCTCAACAAATATCAGTCTCTAATCTGTTCACGCGATGGACTGTTATAACTCACGGGGCAGGTATTTGTTCCTGCTCTCAAACAACTGTACAAACCCCACGGGAAAATTAGCTAAAATGCAGCACTCCCCGTCACTAGTTCATCTCTAATTGAAGCCACTGAAATACTCTGTGAAACAGTTTGTAAAGTGCATGACATGCCCACTCGGTTTACTTTGGTCGATTTTTAAGATCAAATCGGCACTCGATTTTTTCTCAGATTTCAAAGTAAATTAACCCGGCCCCTCAAATTCCATTTTTATTGGCGCTCTTTGTTGAGGCCAAACGTTTACTTTTCTTGGTCCAGAAATTGACATTCTTCTTGAGTACAAAAATAACTCATTTTGAGTTCATCGGAGATCATGTCCTCTTACCTTTCACAGTAGGAACAGCTGTCTGTTTCATAGCTACATATAGTTCCTCCACTATCTCCGTAATGACAACAAAATTAACCATACGTTCTCAAAGTAAAAACCCAGTCCTCCACTAACAGTAAACTTTGATAATCTCCTCATCGCACACAAATCAACGTAGTGGAAAACACATTTCTCAACGAAAAATACGCTTTTTCTACTCATCCAAACCAGTTATCACCCCACAGATAATGGATAGAATACCGACGGTGAACATCTCATGTGATTATCAGTCCATTTTTTCCTGTGTGGCAAGCTGCTTTGGTCCTACCCCCAAGCACCTGGCCAACCAGATCAGAGAACTCCCCTCAACTTGGCTCAGTCAGGGACAAATAAGCGCAGATGCAAGCGTGATTGTGATCCACCTGGCTGAAAAAACACCACAGTAGATTTACGGGAGTCGTTTTGTCCGATCTATTGAATCACCGGAGTCCGATCCAGAGACAATAGGTCTGGATCTTCATCTATATCGAAGGCGATAACAATCCAAGTGAACGACGATGTGCGCGAAAGAAATTCGTTGTGTCTCTCATCCACCGGTGCCGTAAGTTTGAACTACTGCAACTCAAAGTGCTGATCGGAACTCACATTCCGTAGATAATTATCACCAATTACGCGACCAGTGTATAACATTCACAGCCTTAAAATCCATTCCCATCTACTCCATTTGAAACGCGTTACCTTTTTAAAGTAAACAGCCAGCTCCCAGAAATATATATTTTTTCTGAAATTGGCCAGTAGATGGAGCGCTGAATGCAAGCCTGTTTGTTAATCTTCCAAAAAAACAATATTATTTCACGATTCGGGGGATTCATTTCATGGCGTTCATAATTCTCAAAACAAATTTTGAAGCACTCCCACGAGTAGCAGTTCATCAGAGTTTATCTACTAAATGAGTAGAACAAACCACCGGATGCAAAACCATGTATGTCCTTACATATAAAAAGTTACTTCTTAGATGAATCCCAAAGATTACGCTTATCATCGTGGTAAACATGAAGTCTTTCTGTTCGCACACCGATAGTTGCCTTCGTTTATTCACTGGCGCTTCAGCCAGTCTGAGCATTTTCATGTTTTCCGTCCTGTTAGTCACCCGAAACACCTTTCCTTTGTCAACTTGGTGCTACCTCACCAGTAAGTGTTGAGCTACCGAGGATGACTGTGTCTTACCAGTTCTTCAGTCTTTGGTGTTCGACGTCTTGGGGCCGGTTGCAAGCTGAATCCAAATGGGGATATGTTCCGAAATCCCAATAAATAACTGCCTTCCCATTCGATCGAGGTAGGTGACTTCACTCCTGCATTCGAATTGGTAAATCACGTTTCACCCGGTACGTACTCTGATCTGCAGAATCGACGTACTCTTCGCGAGGCAGACGATTTTCTGATTGAGAGGAGTAAGAAGTTTGTGCTACAGCTTCACCTAATGGTCTTTTCAGCATCTGGGTGAGGTCATCATTCTTGAAAGGGCGACGTATTGTGAATTCTGTCAGTGGTACTGATGTAATCTTCAATCTCATGAGCTTCATGAAGCTGTGTTGTTTGACTATCCGGAACATAGTGAGCAATGTTATTTCACTTACTAGTAAACGACAGGCAATCCGGCATTCAAATGTGTAGCAAGTCATAGTTCCTTTTGACTGGTGTGACTACAGCAACGTGCACATGCAAATTGCACACAGGGGTGCTACATATGCTAACTTCGTGAAATTGCAAGGCTGTGATTAGAATGAACGAGAAAATGGAAGAAGTTATAGGTGGTCTATAAATTACTCCTTTCGGGTTGAAAATGCAAGAAAAAACCCGATGAAACTATTCGGAACTGGTCGCTGTTCATGTCTGTATAGTCATCTAGGAAGTTATATTCATTTCGAAATTATGATGATCCATTTATATAAGGTCTTGCATTGCGAAATTCAACAGAACAAACACGCAAAAAATGTCTACCCTCAATATCTACAGTTTCTCATGTATAAGCATCGGCATACAAATTTTATCATACTAAATCTTGTACCGCCTTTTATGGCTCACAATATTCACATGGTGTCCTTGTAAACGGTCAGCAGCGGGATCTATGATAAATTTCTTTGATCGAACGACGAACTTTGAATCACTTCCCATCGGTCCCGTATACATTCATGGACCTATATATGCGTGTCTGTGCTTGACTGGATACTCTGTTGGATTGAACTACCCATCAAGCTAAGTCCAGTCTCACGTAATAACCCACTTGTATATATGGATAGGGATTTCTACGTCACTGATCGGATGCACTATGCCTTCAGAATCAGTTCCGATGTGCTCAAGGGGACATAATATTGGGGCATTTTGCTAGTTATTTAGCTCGTGAAAGTGTAATGATGAACAGAAGCAAGTCTTAAACTCTTTTCAAAGATATGAGAATTGTTATTCAGTTTGGCTTCACAACAGTCATTCTTACTGTATTCTAGGCTGATAAAATGATATCATTTTATCTCCGAATTACCCTAAAGGTTATCGACCCCGGCGGGACTGGAACCCATAAGGAGACATCACTCATGGATTATCCGGTCCTTTATCTTAAAATTGATAATTTGGACATTGTTGGTGCAAGCCACAACAAACCTGTTTACTATTTAACAGTGTATAGCAGGATTCCTCCAAAAATCAATCATTTTTGGATCCCTTTAAAAGCAGTTAAAACCGCCTAATTGCATTTCACTCCGTTTATTTTTTAAAGGAGGTGGTACGTAGGAATTTCTAAAACCAGTAACCAGTCAGAGTTGAGAAAATCTTAGCTCAGCATGCGTTCGGAAAGTAGCTTTACTACCTCAAAGAACTGCCAAGTCACGAGTAACGGTGTATCAAATGATTCATAAGCAACGCAATAGACTCACACTGATAAAACATTATTTTTCCTAGGAATCGAAAAATTATAACAGTTCAGAACAATATGTTAAGCTGTTCAGGCTTCCGGACTGGGGTTCGAAGACTGCCCTCAATCAGAGGCTAGAAACAGCTTGAGATGCGGTCGAAAATCACTATCAGTGGAGCCCGTGCGTTCAAGAAGGTCCTTTTTCGACTTGATACTTTTTACAGTTCTTTTCTCACTACTTCCACAACATTCGTGATTATTTTCTCATTCTTCCCGAGTGATAATCCCAATGACAGATTGCAGCCACAGTCACCGCAATAAGTTTATGATTACTGATAATAAATCCTTGAAGGACCTTTATCTCAGCGCCTTCAGATTAGCTTTCCTCATGTGTAAAACCACAGCCCGTTAGTTTAGCGTGATTAGAGCTCTTGTAAAAATGGAGCGCCTGAAGTGTAACTGCTACAAAATAAAAAAAGCGACAAGTTACTTCACCAGTGGACCACCACATGAAAAAAGCCACAAAACAATCCACTCTACTGTTTGAGAAAAAATATTTCATGGATAATTCATAAGACAACCGAGAGTGGATAGGAAGGTGAACTCAAGTTTCGTTGTAATTTGTGATAAACTTGGAGACATTTTGAAGCCGTCATTCTGAACGTCATCTACTCCACACTGTTTTATGAGGTCCAGAAAATAACGGTCAAATAGTTTCCATAAGCCTTCTTTTTCAGGATGAAAATTGTTATAAAGTCGTCACCCTAAATTATTCAAAATCTACGGTCCGTCAAGAGGTTCTGTACAAACTGTTTTGTTTCTTTCGATCAACACAGCAAAGAAAATCATTGACATTGGTTGAGAAACATAGTTCTAACACCTCTCACACTTATCATACTTTATGGCAGTTGCTCTTCGAATTTCGCAAACAACCCCATCTAATATCTGGAATAAATTATCAAATGAGATTTTTGAGTACCACAAATGATTGGGTCTCCAAAAGTTATAGAATCACGTAATGGTGTGTCTTAGTCATGGGAGCTGTGGAGCAAAGTATTTGTTCTTGTCACAGGGCATCCTTCAAATCAAACGGTATTCCTTCATTCACTCAGTGCGTTCGTACCAAGTCCTACAAAGAGAAATGTGCGAGTTGTACAGAGACTGACGGCTTAAACCTTGGCTTCTGCACCTAAGCCTTCTTTGGCCCATTCGGTCTGATTTGTTTCCACGTTCATTTTTCCAACAGTTCCGGTGCAATTCAGATTCAGGGGGACAAGGTTTCACATATATTTGTAAAACTAGGATTTTAGTATGACAATTCCATAAGGTTCGCTGCAAAGAGTCAATCAAGTTTATTCAAGGGGGCCTATCTGGAACTATAAAAGTGAGCCACGCCGTTCTCCTTGGAATTATTCGTTACGCTTTGCGTCAGTACTAGAACACACAACGCTTGTCTGTTCTTGACTTTGGTAATTACAAACTCGTCACTACCGATGAGATTGACTTAAGACGTATGCACCTTTACCCCTCTAGTTGTTCAATTAACCGAGATTTGCATTGTTTCTAATTCTGGTTTTTTCACACCTTCTGAGTGCTTGATGAAGCTGGTCACTATCAAAATGGATCAGTGACAATAAACCGATGTATTACAAAATAAGTTGTTCCCATATCCAACCTTCTTAGAAGTGTTACTGATTGATCTGGACAGATTGACAAGAACACTTTTATTTTGAAAAAGTTTAATAAAATAGCCGAGTCTCGTGATAAGTGAACAACAGTTACTGGAAACAAATGTATGACAAAGTTCAAAACAAACAATAAGCTAATCAACTCTGAGAAATGCGAATTATACTTAACTATAATTCTGCCATGCAAAACGCTTTCCTCTCTTTTGTTTGTGACTGATTTCACATGTGACTGGTAGTATTAAACCTGTATGCTAGGGTAATCACACACCACGTGCAAAGAAGCGGAATTCAGGCAAGAGGGCAAAATGTCTCAACCTCATCAGTCCTCTTGGCCGAACGTGGATGCTTTTGTTTCCAGCCTCAAGGTTGGTACTTGTCATTCTCGGCTTGTAGCTTCACAGAATTCACCGAGTCTAATGTAGCTTCCAGGTCACGTAACTGACAATCGCGGTATGTACGGTCTACCTCAAATCATGTCCGACAAATCTTGCTTACGTCCTGCAGCGTAATTCTTCCAGTCAATGTTTGATTCCAGTAGGTTCATTTGACCCCGAGTTTTGTAGCTGAACGTATGGCTTGGTCTGTAAGGACAAACGTCCATATCCCAACCAAGATATTTCCTCGGCACACGAAATCTATCAAATGTATTACCGACTGATTGCGTTGGATGTGAGGTAAGCGCACTCACAGGGCAACAGACATTCACTTTATAACCTTAATCAGGAAACTGATGGCCACTAATTGGTTTCTTTTGTCTACTGAATAGTCGATAAAATCATTCAAAGGTCCGTACCGATTTGAACAAAACTAACTGTCGAACAAAGAAATCTTATTGCAAGAAAATTCCACTTCCTTCTGGTAACAACCACATCAATTTAATTTTTCTCGGCCGTAGCCAGCTGAAGTCGAAAACGATTGTTTGTTTTTTCTGGGGAAAAACTGTGGGTGAAGACTACTGAATGCAAACAAAAAGAGATAACAAAAGGTACACTTCAGTAAATTATGTGGATAACCCTACCACTCCCCCTTGATTTCTATCTGGATGTGGATCTTACCGTCGGATTCCGTTTTCAGGAGTCAGTGCTAACGGTTGCTGTTGACAATTTTGTGAGATAACGATGTACCGACTCCAAAAATCGGGACTATAAAATATCATTTCAAAACAGCCGATTCCCAAATTTAATGAAAATTTCCCACGTACTTTAAACCTTCTTAAAGAACGAGAAGAGCAGTTTATCACGGAAGATGAACGTCTACTTAGCTCAGGCGTTTACACTTTTTCTTCGGCCAGTGGAACCGGATTCCTGTTTTATGCTTCGATTGTCACCACAATGATTTTAACTTTTTTCATAGCTCTTAACTGCGAATATAATTGGGGGCAACATGCTAATTTACGCGGTCAGCTCATTGGCCGCCACCATCACAACTGTTACCGTGTTCTTTGATTTTTAGTACTGATGAGTTGCAAATGACATTGATTAACCAGTAGCTGAAAAAAGACTTTTTCAATTCTATACATAAAGCTGTTGCTTTCCTTGTTCTTCAAAACAAATAAGGTAAAGGTAGGAGAATTGTCTGAATTATACAGAATAACAGGTATTTAGGTAATATATTACATAGTTTAGTTACTACCCTGAAGACGCATTTCTATTTTAATTATTCGAATCAACAGAGGTGAAAATGACTCCGAGCAATAACTCTTATGTATGGAATCCCCTATCTTTTGGTGTTCACGTATATACGCAATAAGCTTTCACCTGCAATGTTATTGTTTTTTTCTAACAGGTTCTAAGAACTGAACTAATTTTACTTTGTGAGAGCATTGCGCTCATTAAAACTATATAACGCACTTGTAGTCACTGAGCTACGCACAACCAAATCCGAAAACCGCCAAACGTTCAACTGTGGTTTTCAATACGGCTCATTCAGAAGCAATCATAAATATGACACGGAAACGCTATAAACCTCAAAAGTAACCGCTTCGTGAGCTAGAGTCAGCCGAAAGTACACAAATTCAGCATTGTTTGAGTTTGGCATGGTAAGGTCAACGAAATGTCTGTGAAAAGTGTGGGTCAACGGTCATGGGATAAAATCAATGCGCACAGTAGTCCGCGCCCTCATAAGGTCAACTTCCAATGTCCGGTTCAGCAAATGAGCAGGTTAGGTGCAAAACGTGCCCGAGAAACAGAATATTCAGGTGAGAGTGGGATTTCGAGACGACTTTGAGCTACAGCCTCGTGTTCAGTTGTTTCATCGGTTACGGATGGTACTTGTATTTTCCTTTATTTGCTTAAACAGGGTGGCTCTTCACACCAGTTATAACTGAGACATTCATCTTTATTGATTTCGCTTCAGTGACCAACCGTTCTTCAGCTTAAAGTTCTCATCTACGACTCAGTGCGCAGTTGTAGTTTCTCCGAAGAATGCAAAATATTGATGACTACCTGAAAAATATAGTTATATTGTCAAAGGTTGTTAGTTTTAAAGTTTCTCTCAAAGGATAAGTGATGTTCTTCATGGCTTCAAAACCAACATCCCTCCACCTGCGAAACTTCACAGCGGCAGTATACGCAACGGGCAACTTCATTTTGCGGAAGTGATTCATTTCATAGTCCCCCGGAAAACCCTGTTTGATAGCTTATGAAATGAAGTCATTACACCAAAAGAAAGGTTCGGTCTGGTAACAAAGTCAACGAAACAAACTTTTTATACGCTCGTGAAACATGTGATGTATGTACATATTTGTCGTATAGTTCCCCTTGCTTTTCGGCAATCTTCCTTGAAAATTTCAAATAACAGATGTTTAGAAAGATACCATGTACAAAGTGAGCAAGAACACAGCTTTTTTTCTGTGCGTGAAATAACTGGGACTTAGTGGCTCTATAACTTGTTTGTGAGCAAGATGCGCAGTGGGTGAACAAATATCACAACCATAAAGTGCAAAACCAAAAGCCCCTTTGGACACACGGAAATACGCATTATTTTGCAGTGATCCGTTCCGATATAAGGTACATAGATCAATTCGTAAACACGCATTTTTATTTTTTTATATTGTTATTCTTGGTTGATTTTTGTACCTCTTAGAATTGGAACTTCATTACGGGAAACGTATCCAGAGCTGTTAGATTGATTCGTCATAAGTTCACAAGTAAAGATAATAATAAGTTGGCTAAATAAAGACAACCTACCGAGATCCACTAATGACACTGTTACATTACCATGCAAGATATTACATTCTGGAATAGGTGAAAAAGTTTCCATAAAGTATCAGTTCGGTGGCAACTATGCATCAGTTGAGTCAGTTTATTCATGCTTTAACCAGTCATTTCATTGAACTTCAGTAGGAGGACACAGTGCAAACTACTGACCAAATGCTAAGCTCCAGAAAAAGTAAAATGAAATAGCACCCGACCATAACGGATGCCCCTCTATGAAAACCCCTGTTTACCGATCACAAGCCAAGGTTCGAGTCCCACAGTGAGGGGGTTTGGAGGATGTGTGCCACTGATGATTATTAACAACTAGAAAAACCGTGTCCTGCTACGGTGGTGTTCAAAGATGTTTTGACTGTTGACGCCGCACGATGAGACGTACCATAACCAGTACCCTTTTTAACTCAACTTTTCCTTCATCATCCATCAGTAGCCTCAACAATATTCCTGTCAGGAGGATTATGGCCAAAAGCATATGGCAGAGCTTTGTGATAGTTTAGGGTTTTTGCTGACAGTGAACCGCCTTCCGAACTAATATAATAGATGGGAAGAGTTCTAAACCTGTCAATACTTTCGACAACTAGTGTTGTCATGCTTTATTTCGCTTCCCCTTTGCTCGCACCAACATGAAAAACAGATTTTCATCTCTCAAAGTTGTTGCATTTGCACTGAATTGAACTCTGAACGTGCTTATTTTGTTATATCAATACCTCTACCCCGAAATTCGGCAGTCGTTACGGTACCCAGAGGTGATCACTTCGGAACATGAACACACTTGCAATTAAAATGCTTACCGCCGTCAAAGAAAAACCAGAAGGTCCTCCATTTTCAAAGTGATGGTAAAAACTGGTTTATCTGAGTATTACTGGGACAGTTATCCGCCCGCATTTTCCGGTGTGTACACTGTGGTGTGCTGTGGCATGTGTACCTAATACTGCCATGCGTGTTTCGCTAATTTTTGTGCATTAGGATTGGATCAATAACAGTTATGGTGAGGGCCGGCAATTCAAACCTGTTTACATTACTTGATCAGACCCAGCTTTAAAACAAATTTGTGGCATAATTCATCTTAAGGACTGGTATCAACCTATGAGTATGACAGTGGAATGCAGCACCTATATCTATGGTCTACCTGGTGCTCATGATACAACAGAAATCATTACTCACATAGAGTTCAAGAAAAAGTGCATTTAAATGGGTTTTCTGGTGTGCTCCTACCCAATAAGTGGCAATGCTAGGGATGTCATCAGCACTTTACAGGTCAGTGTCCAATATTTACAAAACGGTATTATGGAGCACATGCGAATAGGGGTAATTCAAAGAATCAGGAGAACGTCTTTTTGAATGAAAAGCAAACTGTGATAAGGTTACTCACTGAAAATCAGTTTTATAACCACATCTCTGGTTACATGCTAATCACCAAATAAATAGGTTTCAAGAGCTATCATCAGGTGGTTTCGCAAGTCAACTACCTATTTGATTATACAAAGTTTTTGCGTGATACTCATTTTCGATTGCAGAGATACAGACGCGCCTCAGTCAGAAGAATTGTGCGCAGGTGCTGGTCAGGCGCATCAACAAAAATGTGAGAATCGGAGTGGTGCGTCACATTTGATGCCATTGAGATAAATGTGGTTTCTAAGTGGGCTATATTGGATCCCCTTGTATTTGTATGTTTACTCTACTTTCTGCTATATCCTAAGGTAGACAGACGGATTCCTTCTGTTTGAAACTACCCCTAATTCTTCGGATGCCGATGCATTGCAAGAAAACTATTCATAATTTGTGAACTTTTCACCCAGATACGGTTTTAGTTTAAATCCGTGTAAATGATCAAAATAAATTCCTAATTCGCCATCACCAGTACTCTCTACAGACTACTAATGCCCTTACGAAAACTTCGTTTCCGGGGCGGTCGCTATCAAATATCTAACAATCGTACACAATAAAAATCCCCTTCGGTATTCATGCACTGGAATGTTTGGAAAAAGCTTACATTTATCTACAACGCTCAGCTTAGACCTTTCCGCTTCCCACCAGCAAGTACGTTTTCTTGTCTCTACTGGTAACTTTTGAATGTAGTTATGCATTATTTTTGTACACAACACTGACTTCTGAAAAGGGATTTAAAAATTGAATGACGAGGTATGAACAAAACAAGCTGGTTTTATTATCTCTTTTGGACATGTGTCACTCATATTAACCATATGTACGTCAATTTCAGTTGCACACTAGTTTGTTTTCCCGATAATCTCAGAAAAAAACACGTTATAATCGAGATATTATCACCCCTCCCCACCCCCCCACCCCCCACTAGTAAAAGCTTCGGAACTCATCTTTTTCGTACTTGGCTTCCACATATGTAAAGTTTTTTAATGAAAAGTTGAACACATTCTCGTAAACCGGCACACATTTCAGGGAAATACCTTTTACAATGACTTCATCACCGTAATATGAAGAGACATCCGACTGGTTAGCACGGACAACATCTATGGAACTGAGTGACTCCTCAATTCACTCTATTATATATTGTTTTTACTACCATATATAGTTTTGTTTATAAGTCCAACACATAAAATCTGTGCAATCGTCGTACATACTTTCGTCCAGTCAGAGAACCATCAGCAATGCGTATTAAGAGATTCTCACTCAGAAGCTCTAACCCGCCGGTGTGGTTTCAAATCCCACAAGTGGAACTTTCTTACACTCAGGCTTGCTTGACAATGCAACTGAAAAGGCTCAACAGTAATTCTATGAATTACTTATGATGAGGGAGATAAATATGATCATTTTTCAACCCTTCCACTGCTTTGTAGAATTATCAAGCCTATTTTGCTTTTTTAAACGTCTGCTCGCTCCGTCCTCTGCATTTTCAATAAGACCAAAACCTTGACTTGTCCAGGCAAGGCTAGAACTAGGATTGTTTGGGTTTTGCTTCATTTCAGTAACCACTTCAGTTACTTTCGAATAACTCTTTTGAGAGCTGAAAATAATGTACTGCTACAGGAGTCGTTGCCCCATAATTAGAGTACAGTCTGTGTAGGTTTTCAACACCGGACAGAAATTCTCAGCTCCAGAAAACAACAACGAAGCACGTAAAAACCAATTCCCTGGTGTAGTTAGAAGGGGTGTCCTGCGCACATTCGTTCAATCCCTTTTTAAAGTTGCCTTAGGAGCTCACCGGATGTGCACAGTTGATGATTCTTTACGAGGATGAAACTACTATACAGTGCCTCCACGATCTTCATACGTGTGCTTAGCGTTGATGTCCCAAGATGAACCTTAAAACTGAATCTCTAATCTCTGCTACTTTTATTTCTTTCAGCATTCACAGCCTTTGAGCAACTTGACTTCTAGCCGTCAGATTGTTTCCTCAAACATAATGGCGAAAGGTTTGTGAACCGCTAAATAATATAACGGATTTTTTGTTGGCATGGACTGCTCCAATAACGATGATGCAGCCACGTGGTAATTTCTGTATCAGTCGTCATACTATCCTTACCGTTGATGCATTGACTTGACCTATAAAAATTTATACCATTTATCCAGTTTATCCGTTTATTTATTCTTCTTATCCACTTTTTGAATCCGACAAAGAAAACAAAATTGCTGTGACTAACAGAATGTCGCGTGTGTTTTGATTTCGTGTGATCGCTATCTCTCTTTTCCAACTTACACATAGTGAGCGTGATTAAACTTGTGCACTTTGTACGTGCCTCGTGAGCGGCACTTTGACAGCTGATACACCATACACCGTACGTCAAATTAGACAAGGTGTTTTCGTCAAACGACTGCAGGCCGATTGCAGAGACAACGCAGCGTTTACTCTGTGCCTAGAGATAACTGAACGAAAAGTGAGGGAAATTTTGTTTCAAGCCTGCTGATTTTGAACACAAATTAGCCCATCAGTCTGGAGTTCCAGAAATGTTATCAATTTCCGTTATACTGCCACGGCTGATATTGTTTTACCTTTCAGTTTACAAGATTTTATGTACAGATTTTTATAAATAATGTAATTACTTTCACGATGCTGTGAGAGTACTCAACGGATACTTATTTGTATATAATATGATTCATCATGCAGCTTGAACGCTCAACTCACCATTGAAAACCATGGAAGCACTGTAAAGCTGTTTCATCCTTGTTGGGAATCATCAGCAGTGCACATCCACCGAGCCCCCACGGGGACTCTAACCCGGGGTGAACGATTGTGAATCGAACACCTTAACCACAAGGCTATCCGGGTTGGCTCTCAACGGTTTGTTGAACATCTACTTATTTCCTGCAAACCATCAATCATCATAATTCTCGATCTCATATTTTGCTGTGCAGAGTAACTCAACCCACAGCAAAACCCCTTCATCTCCACTGATAATTCCATAAAAACTTTTCAGTAAGTTCATACGTCTCAGGCAGTAATCGAAAAAGATCCTATGGTAACGGTACTCGTGTCCAAGAGTTCAAATTCCAATCCTCCTCTCAATTTATCTTCCCGCATTCTTCCGATGATCATAAACCGTTTGCGGAACTATTGTCTGATTATTTTTCTTAAAGAAGAATTAGGAAGAATTTTCATTGTCGTTTTTTGCACGGTTTACTTTGTTTTTCCGGGGAGTGTACCATCAAAAAATGAACTTCAATGACAACTTGGTGACCTAAATTAGCCTCGAACGTCCCTCCGGTTCCTTGAGTAATGTCCATAATATTCAGTCACTAAACCATGGAAATATGGCCAAGTAAACTTAAATCGTTTTTTATTCATAATGGAAGTTTGTCTGTAGTATTCTACTTTAAATATTTGTGTTGTTCGCCTTTCATGAAGGTAGCACTCAGAACCAACTCAGCTAAAGTAGTATCACGAACTGTAGGCAAACCTTGGATCACTATAGCAAGTACTTTCTTCACACTCGGGCTCTATTACTTTAGGCTTTGTTTAATCGGAAAATAGCATTAATTAACAACTTTGCTGTTCAATTTCTAAACACCTTTCATCTAAGAAGATGAATCTAGTGTGGGGTACGAAGTATCGACGATATGCCAGCAACAAAAGGCTTATTCGCCGTAACTACAGCAAGGCTTTTCTTTCCTTTGGCAACATTTGTTTAACTGGTTTTAAAAGCAGTACAATGCGGGCTAATTACAACAATAAATCGTCGATTTTCTTTTGTTGAAATTAGTCGGCAAATTGAGAAAATCCATTTTAAAAACTACCTAGTATGCTACGGAGGTTTAATCACGTGCTGTTCTTTAATGAAAACGTCCTCAATATATACCAGTATCTACTTTTCCGAAAGTCGCATCCGCCTACCAGTGGGTCGAATGGGGTTGAAAAATTCCACAGAATCAGTCTGCAAATCTTTCATACTTTATTTTTGGCTGAAATTCAGCCCCGTGGCTTCACACTGCTTCAAAACAAATAGCTCCTGACTGAGGGGACAGATTTCCTTCCTGACCGAAAACTGACTAGGACTTATTTGATTTTTATTAGGCTTTTGTTAGCCAGAGGACTGAGGAGTAAAGCAAATACAAGAAAAGTTAGTCCAAGGTGAGTAATTAAAATCAAAATAACACAGAATGAAGAAACATGGATTCGCACAAAATCTGTTTGCACGTTTACGTTCCGTTGATTCTCAGGAACTGCCTTGGCAATCACTTATCCTTGGAAATCATCAGCATTTTTATTGGGGCTAAGTGAACGAATCCACAACATAGGTAAAATAAGTTTAGACAGGAACCTCTTTTAATAGTTACTTTGAGAAAAGCAGGACAATTTATTTCGGCGTAGTCCTTTTTAGATGCCGAAGACTGTACCACATATTCTCTCCTCAAAAGGAAGCAAACAATGACAGAATATTAAAAATATTGCAGATAACTATCAGGGAATATCACTTTATAACTGTTGGCTAGCATTTTGAAAGAGCAACTGTTACGTTTATATCCGACTTGAGTGAATGGATGGTTAAACTGTCTATTGAAAGATGAATTCGTTGATCGTTCTCAAAGTGTGGCTTGTTGGAGCGATACTAAATGGGCCATCTGATCGCGGCTGATAACCATACCGCCGTTTTTGCCTCTAAGCCGAAAAGGCTAAAAATCAAAAATGTAGCAATATGATTTACACATTGTTACGGTAGCAATCTGTATCGAATTTTCGTGTGTTTTCAAATATATAATCGTAAAGCTATTGAAAAAATGAGGCATAGCTCGTCTCCGTGCAACTTTTGAAAAATAGGTACGTGGGACTTTGAATTTACCTCCGCGATCTCTTCCAAAATCAGTCAGCCTAATTATTAACTTCCTGAATAACCACGCTAGTTGATTCCTGGACAACGAAAGAATGGCGTTTTATTTGTACCCAGCCCCTGGATCAGTTTCATAAAAAATGCCGTTCACTGCATCATTACCAATAACGCACCGAAAAAGCAGCCCTCTGTCACACACAGAAACGTGTATCAATCATCAGACAGTGTTCACTTCAAATTATCATTGTGCCCTTTTTAAATAATTTTGTCCCAAATGCACATTGCAGTAGAGGTATCACCACCACAATTTGTATGTCATAATACATAAACACATGGTCCATATAATGACAAGGATCTTTATGTTCACATGATTCATGAATTTTTGGTGTACTTGGCGAAACCATTTGCTTAGTTCACCAGTACAGCACTAACCTCTTGTTTCAAACGTGATCCAAAGCCGAACCGAAAGATAGACTGAGGAGTTGCGTACTTTGTGCTTTCTGCTATGCCGAGCTCAGTGCAGGCAATTCAGATAATAAAGCTTGTCTGTAGGGTGCAAACAATTTCAGTTTGGTTATTTTGGCCGACTTTTGGGTTTTTTCCTGCAGACCCGTTTTTTCTGGGGTAAAAAATTGTCCGTTTTTCTTCTGGGAGTACCAGTTACCAAGTAGTTGGAAGACATCCCTATAACTAATTAAATTTGCACCACACCGTCATTGTTAACCATCTATTATTCCATTCTAGTATCCAATTGTCCTTCATCTAAACTTCATTTACCGCAATCATACTTGTTTTCTTCAGTTTCTAATAATGAAATTACCTTCCTGAACACTATCTCACTGGTATCATTCAGTCTCTGAGCTCCGAAGCAATCGACCTCAAAAGTCATGGAAAGGAATCGTACTCTCAAGATACAGAAGGTGCACACAAAACACTAATACTTCATGATTCGAGGGCTTTATTTCGTGACGCACTGAATTCCCAAGACAAATTATAAATCACATACAGTTAAATTTTCGGCAAAGTTAAATAAATAAGTAAGGGAAATAAACCCATCGCATGCAAATGACATACGGCCACGTATATAAACGAATCCCAATTGCAGATGAAACCAAAAGATATAAGGAAAACGTTACTTCGGTTGTAAACAAATAATAGTTTCACTCTACTTCGACCAGTTTACGAACTGTGAGTTACTCGTGAAATATTACAGAGGGATACTGGAGCTGTTCAATCACTCATGAATTTGCAAAGGCCGCTGAATTACCTATCAAAAAGATTGTGATTGGATTGAACGAGAAAACTGATGCAAGTAGAAGTTGCTTAGTAATTATTCTAGCTGGGTTCAAAATGCTTGAAAGGATAGGGCCGGGGCCATCCCAAACTGCCTGTTGTACGTGCACTGGCAACAGTCAAGAAACTAGCTTCCATTCTGATTTTTTATTGTCCACTTATACAGAATCCCTAATCACAAAACATCATCTCGAGAATAATAAGCAAACATTTTGCAACCCAATACCGACAAATTCTTGCTTACCTATGTTTATATGCAAACGCTATCACAAAACGTTGCGTACTGCCGTCTGTATATCGGTATATTCATACGGTGTCTTCAGATTAGCCTGATAAAGCACCAGCAACAATATTTTCTGCGGGCCATTTTTACAGAAATTCAAAGATCTATTTGTAAAATTCCTCACAAATCGATACAATAAGCTGTGAGTCACGACGCAATTGTCTTGTGTTCATGCATATATAGTGTATTGTATTTACTCCGGCGTCAGATCAAACAAGGCGCCAAAGCAACAACAACAACAACAATTACAAAATAAGAAAAGGGGCATACAATACGACAAAACAGACAGTCAGTGTTGCCTTTTACGCATGGATGAATGCATGCGTGCTTCAGAGTGACTGGATACCCTGATGATTTTATCTACCTATCTTACTACTACTCCCACGCAAAATATCGCATATATATATATATATATATATATATATATATATATATATATATATATATGCAGGTAACGATATTTTCATGTAATCTACTTGCCTAACAAAAACTTAATATCATTATGGAGATGAAGCTCTATACCATCTTGGGGCACTCTTCTTCCTAATTCACTTCTTTCCTGGATCAAGATTACGTAAAAGTAACACATGTAGACTTGAGCCTCCCTTCAAATAAACACCAGTTCTCACAAGTTTTACGTTTAGTTCATTCATCCTCAGTTAAGCAACCGTTTTGTATTCTAATCTCAGTTCTGAGGTCCAATAAACTGACCCCCTTCTATTTTTGAATTGGTTCCAAATTTATTTTTCCCAGCGGGACTCGAACCCATTAAAGAAATGTCACCTATGAGACTGTACAGTTCACCCACCAAAAATGCAATGCTTATTGGCATCGACTACAAATATTTTAAAACAAGAGGATATGTGGCAGGATATCGCTATGAAATAATCATCTTTAGACTTCTGTCAACACCACTTAGTCATACAAGCCAATTCCCGTCTCATTTTGTTTCGTTTCTAAGTGAATAAAAAAGAAGTTTCTAGAATCGGTGTCTAAATTAAATTTTCAAAGTGATGCCCAGAGATACCTTTCAAAAGGAGCTTTGATAAGTCAGAGAATGGTCAATGTATGAACAACTGTAGACTGAATGATCTATAAGCAGCGCACCTGCCTCAAATAAAGGACGTGATTTTTATTAGGCATTAGAAGATCACAGTAGCTTCAACTAGTGTTTTGAGGTTCATTGAGACTAACATGCTCTGATCATCTTTTCACTTAGATAAACATATAGATCGACGGATGAGCGCGATTTGGGTCCTTAGAAAAACACTTCAACTGTAATGAAATACGTGCATACAAAACAAAACGCGATAAATTATTTCATCAGCAGATCACCTAACTGGAAAACAAAGTAGGAAACTGGGCGCCCATTGATAGCAGAATAGGTTTATCGGGTGCTGTACACAAATGAGCTTCATCCCATAATTTAGGACAATAAAATGTTATTTAGTTTAGGACTAAATTAATTCCCTTGTGTGTCGTGATATATTCAACTGCTTTGGAAAACCGATCATCTTTGCGTCTCTCCCTGCTGTTCTCCACAGCAAATAGTCAACAAAATTTCATCAACTCAAGTGTACCACAGTGGAAAATTATCGGATTTTCATTTTTATGACATTTAGACTCTTAGCAAAATAGTCCTGTTTTAGACAGAGAGGTGTGCCCCAAATATTTACCGAAAACGAGTTCTATTTTTTATACCACAGTAACAGACACCATGAACCATGTATGAAAGAACAACTTTTTGACCCTTTTGAAGTCCAATGGATTTGACGGTGATTGTCCCTAGTATGTTTGGCAATTCACCTTGATCAAGATCCCGATTGATAGTGAAACAGAAATGCTTAATCCAAACAACATTTCGGCCTGCAAAAGTTGCAAAAATCAAATAAGTGTTGGTGTCAGTCATGCAAAATGCCCCATGTTTTCAGATGAAATGGGAATGACAGCTTCATATTTGACTCCAAAAACTATTGGGACTTTTTTCACTCATTCATTTATTGTATCACATCTTTCGCTTTTGCCCTTCAAAAACGTATGCGTGATCTTCTCCGTTACAGGCTTTCGATAGACTAGTTAATTTCCACTGTCCTGGCTTGGATAGTAATTGGACGACAATCAACGACAAAATGCTCAATATTTAAAGGTTGAATCACTTATAGAAAGTGCAAATGACATGTAAGTACATTTAAAATCTGCGCCGCTAAAGGTCTGACTTTAGCCTGTGACAGATTTACTTGCTGACTGTTTGTGATAAACTTGTGAGATAAGCTGATAACACATGGCGTATAAGAAAGCCAAACTCAGACAGTCGGTCAGGAAGCCCTAACCTTCCTATTCCTCCTAACAAGCTGTAGGTGATTTCGCTCCCAGCCTCTTGGTTGGTACTTGTTATTACTAACATGTAAATGCAGAGTATTCACAGAGTCCAATCCGTTGTCAAAGTCATGTAGATTACAATCTTGTGCTGTGCAATCATATTCACATCAAATTCGATAAACCTTGCTTTCTTATTTCGGAAGTTCATTTGACCCGGGACTTTGAGGGATAACTGGCAGTATGCAATGACAAAAGCCAGTTGCACGACAAAGATGAAGAACTCGGACGAAAACGTATTTTGGTTGAAATTTACCAAACCTGTCATCAATTTGTTTTGTGTTGATCTGATGGAAAGTATCCAGCAATTTTACAGTTATTTCCTGTGTGAAACATGGCTGAGTTTTTAATCTTATTAAAGAAAGTAATGGATATTGGTGAAGGCTCTTCATAGTCCTTTGTCACTTGAACAAAATTAACCGCCATAGCAATACAGGTTTCACCACAAGAAAACTTCACATCCTTCGGACAACAACGATTGCATCTTCACACTTATTGCGTGCAATGTCAAGTTCAATTCGGAAGCGACTCGTCTATCAATAAGTCAAAAACTTTTGGTCAAGAGTGCACAAAGGTCAATAACAAAAATTTGCGAATCTATCCCCCATTGAAACGTTTGAACATCTCAAATAATAACTAGGAATTTTAGCTGGATGCTTTTTAGACCATGAGATTCGACTTTTGGTAGTTGAAATAAACGCTTTTATTTTGTGGTTTATTGAGTGAACGGTATACCCCCTCCGAAAACCATAAATATTATTTAAGTTATTACCTCTGTTCGGTTTCAGAAAGCGTTTCTGTGTACTTCATAAATCTATGACTCTGCCTCGCCGTTTACACTTTTACGTTGTTGGGCGAGCAAAACACATCAGAGTTCATTGTTTTTCTTCAGAAAGCGTTTCCAGTTCAATTCTTAGATGACCGGGGCAAACATTCCTGAAAAACTTTTGATATAACTAGATCACAGATTTCATTGTGGCAGTGTTGTTGCTTTCGTGATCAGCTTATTGAGCTCCACCATTGTAGCAGCCACCGCGTTCCTTGAATTCCATTCCTAATAAGTTAGCAATGAGGCTCATTAAAAACCTGGAATTAAAGAGCCATTTTCGATAGATATGAGACGTCTGACTGCCTTATCCCCTTAAATCAGTAAAATTGCCAAGGAACTCATTATTTGCATGATTTATTACCTATTTTAATTGATTCATTGAATTCAGCTTTTTCATTGCAATTATTTGACTGAAGCCCTGTTAAAACGGTCATCAAGTAATTGTAACCGGATATGGAACCAAATAACTTCTGATCTCCAATCACAATCCCATATGTTGTCCTCTGTGAGAAAACATGATTGCTTTCCGTCTTACTTCGCGAAATAGACCCATTTATTTCCGAAGTATGTTGACCAGAATGGACTGATTCGCTGAAATTTTACACCACTTGCTCAGCCAGAGTAACACGCTAAATCATCTATGATTCGGCTACTCCAGTGTTAGTCATTAAAGGTTGTGCAATTGAAACCTACTGTTACAATAGACCAAATATCTAGGAAGAGATGAATAGTGTTTTCAAAGAACAAAATATGATGAGATGCAGACAGATATTTCTGTCATAGTTACTAAAATCCTCAGCCCCAAAAAACTAGACGCTATCCACATTGACATTGGGTGAAGCGGAGTGGTGACAAACAGTCGACTTCTGGGTTGAGAGCAGAGCTCCGTGTCACTGAATGAATCATCAAGTAGCGGATAAAGTAATGACCACTAGTATGATAGTTAACGTAGAATAAAGGGACATCGTTTGAGCTTTAGTTGAGGTGTTACCTTTCAAAACACTCATATATCTGGGGGCAGCAGTGCGAAACGGCGCATAGTGTGCGCCATTATTTGTAGCCGTACTGCAAACTGGGCGAAGTATTTCAGAGAAGGGACCTTGAAGGTTGCTCTCGGTTGTACAAGGAATAGAGTCGGGTTGCCGAACAAAAGACTTGCTCTAAACTGAACGAGTGAGTAGCACAAAAGACCACAGTACCTCAAACGACGAGGACACGAATAGCTGCTTTTTATAACCTGCCTCAACGGCTACTGAGAACACTCTCACACCATATGCAACTTATTCTGCTCCTGGTTCTCATTGTACTCCTTCTAATTCATTTGCTTCTACAACGTTAGTCCTGACCACTAGTGCTAGCTGCAGTACCTCGGGTGAAAGTCCGGATCTAGCTTACGTTCCTCATATGACGAATGATAGTCAAAAAATTCCTTATCAGCAAACGCCAGCCGAAGCTCTCCCTTATCAACAATATCCGTTTGAGTTAACCAAACTAAAAGTGTAGATACTGATGGGCACCGGGCACAGACTTTGCATCTCTTTGCAACAGTAACTTTAAAAACTGATGTCAAATACTCAGTAAATCGCGTACAGTACAGTGTTTCCTAAAAATGACCTAAATTAGGTGACACGCACGACCACCGTTGCTTGCTTTTCCTTTAGCATTCACCCTAATTTGGTTAAAACTGAATGGAGCATGACACACTTCAATTTTCTCTCAAGTATACTTAGTTTAGAATGCAAATTAGTCCACCAGTATCAAGTGCCGGAAACCTCATTATTCCCCATTTTCCTAGGTTTTTTATATCTCTGTGGCTCCGAAATTTCTGGGACTTCGTGGACGAATTTGATGGGAACACGGCTCCTCCTAATTTATTCTGTCTATCTTTTCAGGAACAAGTGAAGCACGACCGCCGGTACTAGATGTGATGAACGAATATTGTTTTACGTAATAATTCAGTGCCTAGTGAAAATCCTCTCTTCACCACAAGAAATCCCGGAAGTAATGGTCAACGGATTCATTCGTCCCAGGCAGTGGTTGAACATAGTTTCACGAATTCAAGGCCTCTTGTTCACGAATTGTTATCTCAATCCTTCCATTATTTCACCTGCGCGTAGTGTTCAGTTAGCTACGTACTGTTTTTAAATTTGTTATCAAAATAATATTGAAAGCGAAGAGATCGAAGAGGTTGTATAGGGTATTTTCACTAGGATCAATCTAGTGCCTGGTACGCGTGTTCAGGTGTATCAGCCACACAGACCATTCAGTTCCATATGAATTTTATTTTGCTCACGCACATATCATCGTGCATTATTACCGCTTATTTCGCCACTGAATCCCAGGAAAATATAACGAATTCATCCCGTCCGGCTGGCTGGGAAGCATAAACAGAGCATTGTTCCAGAGTTTAACCTGGGATTCATGGGTGTGAGTCAAAATTTCCCACCATCAATAAACTCGGCTTCGTTATCAATAGTCGATTTTACTCCAAAGCCAAAATGAAGAGCCATCTCACACCACTGACTCTGAACAGCAGCGACCCGTCACCAGCACAGTAATCAACTCCTGTGATCAAACTTAAAACGAAGATGGTCTAAGTGAAACAGAGCCAATCATCAATCTATGCAGCTTAGCTGCTTAGTGGGTTGATGCGGAGAAACCAGTGACAGTAAACCCGGTCAAACAAGTGGTGAACTTCGATGGATTGAAATAGTACGCTTCGAATATGAGTCCCATTTGAGACTAGGCTTACGAGCACTGTTGATGAATCTTAACAGGAGGCTCCTTAGGAAGCAAAGCTTTGTTTCCACAATTTTTTGGAAGGACAACCTAGAGCTGATACGAACTGAAGGTTATTTCATGAGATAAAAGTTATCTTTTTTGGTCTGGTTCTGAACCACTTAACGTGAGCAGCACTTGATAATTCGCCCATGTATCCATCCAGTAATTCATCAATTCTCCATCAAAGAAGCAATCGAGAGAACCATTGGGCTTGGTAATGAAGGAAACATAGCTCAATTATAATCTCAACATATCGCGTTTCATTATCTTTGATCTCTATTCTTCACTCGTTTTGAGTACGAAATTGACCTTTTTTCAGCGAGTTTTGCTTGTCTGCTCAAATTATCTCTCCAAATGTAGTACTGAATCTGCACTAGTAGACGCGGTTCACAAAAGCAATATATGACCCATTCTTTCAAACTGCTATTAAGCGAAGGAAAACCGACACCTACATTGAAATGTAGTGCTTGCGCAATCTGATAATTTATTCAACGCATAGAGTATCAACTGCCATTGTCTACTTTCGCTGAACCATAAACTGTTTTTATTCGATTTCAAGCTCAACCCCGTGTCCTACTGAAAAGTGCGTTTAAACAATTTTACTACTAAAAACCTTGTAGTGGAAAATTTGGAAAATCTGAATAAACTGCCATTTCAATCCGCGTTCACCGTGACTTCAAACTTGATTCAATAATCAGCACTTACTCCTTGGACTTTCTGTGACAACCGTTTTGTCCCACTCGGAAAATGTATGCAGATAAAAGGAGTCAAAATCCAGGGTAATCTAACCGAAGTTCCTCAAGCCTAAAGAATTGGGAGTGTCTCAACATAACAACGGAAGTTCCCTAAAAATCCGCAGCATAGTTGTGAAATGTCTTTAAACTATAACTTTTTCCTGTAACAGGAAAAGGAATATATGACAGCTTTATGGGTGCAAAAAATTTAAACTCCAACGGTGAAGACTACACATGAAAAGAAATTGTCTGATAACATGCCTAGGTTTCACGTCTTTATTTTTGGTTGGTAAGTTATTGTTGGCATACAGTACGGTGCATGGAATGGGACAAAAATAAAGTAGAACAACGCATCTTTTCAAGACTATATATAACAAATAAGTGAGTGGATAGAGAGAGGCACAATAACCGGTTGACTGCACGAATAGAAGATTGGCTGGGTCACTTGATTAACTAGTAATTTAAACAGCTAAATAGTGATTTGGTTGATTGATTGAATGGTTAGCTTTGGTCTTCTCAAAAAGTAGTCGCAGAGGGACATGACCTTTGGTCATTATCGGTGACAGGATAAAAGTGTATGAAATCCAAGCCTACGCTCTGGCTGAAGGATGCCATTTGATTCAGCAAAAACCATTAGTTTGGATTTTTAAAATATAGGATTTGACAATCTCTCACTCAAGTATTTCTGTCCCAAATCAATCTACCTTCAGGGAAATGCCTGGCATATTTCATCAGCAGCAAAGCTGTTGAAAGCTATCCGGATTTCTGACTGGCAATAAACGCGAAAATGATCCGTTCAGACTGAGAATAAACCACATTAATCACATTTATACTGGTGTCAGTCGAAACTGTTTTTACTCATTTTTGATTGATTTATTTTCGCACATGGGGTTTCTCCTGACAAAGGTAGAAGTGATAGCGCTTCATTGGGCAGCTATCGCCAGCCTAAGCTGAGCAGCTCACCGCCAAAGGACACTGCCCGGTGCACTTTCCGTATGTTTCAATGAGCGAAAGGGGCTAATAACTGAATCCGAAAAGCTGACCCATAATAATGCACCAGCGAAGACAAGACAGAATGCTTGCAACAAACTCTTCGTGTGTGACAGACCAGAAGGCGTTCCTCCACGGATTAACACCCCACTGCCCTGTGGGTCAAACGTTTGAGTCAAAGGATCTGGTTAAGGCTCTCAGAGGAAAAACCCTCTAAGGTATGGGCAGTCGTAAAGCATGGTTCGCCCAGGAACCTCTGGCACCCATTTTGTAAGGGACGGTTGTATACATGTCAACAGCCCCAGACTGAAGCGTTGATTCTTGTTCATGTAATCTCCCACTGACTGCGGTTCTTCTGAGACCAATGATGAATTCTATCAGGATTATACCTAGCTACTTCGAAGAGTGCTTTCAACGGATGTGGTGTTCATAGCTGAGGATTGCAACGCCCAAGTTAGTCGTTCGGGAGATTCCGAAAGGCACATCCAAGGCCCCTTTTCTATCCCGGATGATCGCACTGACAACGGCAGTCGTCTCATCTGGCTGTGCTCTGACCATCGACTGTTATGACCAATACAAACTTATGACACAAAAAGCGCCATAGACTGACGTCGCGTCCTCCTACGTCTTCACAAAGCTGAACCTATATTGAACATATTGTCACTGGTCAACTCTGGTGCCGATCAGTTGAAGATGGCATTCCATTTTGGTCTACGTCCGTGGACTCATATCACGCCTTGGTGTGTGCTTGCTGCAGTTTACATCTCGTCCGTGATCGCACCAAAGTAAAAGCTGTCCATCTTGAGCAGTTGCTTCTAGACGATAACTGACAATCTGCTTTCCAGGTGGAACTGTCTATATGGTTATCGATGAAGCCGGATGGATGCGACCCAGATGAACGTTGGAAACAGATCAAGGAAGTTTAGCATACAGCTTCCTATGCCACTTAAGATTTTATTTCAGGAAAGACTCACTAACGATGAATATCTTCGATATCAGTTTCTCTGTTGGATGCTCACTGACCCGTCCCTCCGGATGCTACACTCAGTAAAGTGCGTGATCTGCGAAACCCCAACTGACTAGAAGCCTAAAAATTACCATCAGTAGTGATTGTTTGCGAAATGTAGGGAAATGGAAAAGGTTGTGTCTAGTAACTATAGTCCCTAACTTTACAGCCTGATTAGAGGTACTGGTCCCCGGAAGCCCGGTGTAGGTGGGTTGATCAAGGAACCCGACGGCACACTGATCCACTCTCAAGGATGTCGTCTGGACCGGTCGGCGGGGAATTTTAAACAGCAGCTCAGTTGGCCCACTTCAATAGTAGACTTCCCCAATACAACTGCAGAGAACCAATGCAGGTAGGTATCAGTTCTCTATGAAAAACTGGGAATATTCGGGAGAAAGGTTACTTGAGAAGATACAAATCTGCTGGACCGGAGGGGTTTTTTCCATCTTTTCCAAGGATGAGGGCGAAACTTTCGTTTCCGAGTTAACCAAACTTCTCCGGGTAATTTGGAATAGTGAGCAAATTCCCGGGGAATAGTGTGAACCCGTGATTGTGCCGATTTACAAGAAAAGTGACAGATCCTCTTGTGAAAACCACAAAGGAATTAGCTTGGTAAGTATGACTTCCGAATCACTCACAGAACCTATTCCTCGCTGACTGTCCTGCGATTGTGAAATATGTGCGTGTGAGAATCACCGCGGTTTCAGACTCGATCGACTTTGTATCTACCACATCTTTACTCTTCGACAAACTTTAGAGCACAGACACATCTTCCGTAGGTCCATAGTTTTTGTCTTTCTTGATCTGAAAGCAGCCTTCGATTCAGTTGACCGCACAGTTCTCCGGCGCTGCCTCTCTTCTAGAGGTGTGCCACGGAAATTTTTTCCTGCTTTTCAATGCTTATGTGCAACCAGCCAACACTGAATTTGTGCTTCCAGACGAGTTCCGCACGGAAACTGATGTTCTTCAGGGTTGCCCCCTTTGGCACTTCCTCTTTAGTTTGTAACTGATTGTTTCTTGAAAGGCCCCATCCTTGTACGAGCATACCGGCATCGAACTTTTATCAGGCTATAATCTTTCTGACTTGGAATATGTGGAGCGAAGATCCAGGTAAGTTGCAAACTTTCCTTGGTAGCCTTAACAACAGTTTTGCAATGTTTGGAATGCGTTTTGCACCTCCAAGGTGTAATACGCTGTTGCAGGACTGGGTTGGCTCTACATCAAATCTTGTCTTGGCAGGGGAAGCTCTAATTGAATTAGATAAGTCTTTTTCCCTGGGCAGTTGCATCTCTCCAGGTGGACAGACATCGGATGAAGTGTCAATGCGTATAGAGAAGGCGCGTTTGGCTTTTGCCAGCCTCAGTCATGTGTGGGGCCGACGGGACATCCGATTGTCCGTCAAGTGTAGGGTTGCGGTAAGTCCTTTTTTATTCTGCTCGGAAACATGACCGCTAAGGGTAGAAGATAGAAGAAAACTGTCGGAGTTCGAGAACCGATGTCTTCGTAGCCCGAATACGGTGGGGACATCGCACCAGCAGTACTGAGGCTAGACTCAGGGTGTTGGGAACCAGAGGTCTATCTCGAGAACAGGTACTGAACTTAAACAGGTTAAGTTGGTTGGGGTGTGTTACGCATGTCCATCGATATGCTTCTTCGGCTTAGGCTGTTCTCCGAGGCAGGTAGTGGTTTGAAGGCGGGTCGAGGTGGTCAGCCTATGATACGACAGAAAGGTATGAAAACCTTGACCAGCGGACTTAGTCACCTATGACGTGCTATACTTCGGGGTAGGGGTTCACGTGATTGGGGAAACTAAGTGTTGTGGTTAGGTGACGTATCCAGTGGTGTAGTTGCATTCGGACCATTTCTGTCTTCCTGATTTTTGCTCCCTAACTTACTTTTGGCGTTTTTAAAGTTTAGATTCCTTTTTCCCTTGACTCAGCGATGCTGGAAGAAAGCAACCGAAACCGGAGCACAAAAATGCGAGGTTAATGGTTGAATAAGCTGAACTGGACTGAACTAAGCACAAGAACGACAAAGAGTCTCTTTGGACCTCCAAAAAGTAGTACTTTAGCTCGGCCAACATAACGTACGCTACCGGAACCAGCAAAACTGTAACCGTGCAAATATAAAGCTAATGTTTATTGTTCGTTGAAACATTATTAGGATCACCCAGCACATAAAACACATTGCGAAGTCAGCATTACTTTAGCTGTGTTCTCTGCAAAGTTAAAACCTACACGGTTGTCTAACACGCAACGTCTTTGACCGCAAATCTGCTTATTACCATTTGTGAGAAACATTTTTTCTGATCGAAATCAACGAGAAGTTGGTAAGACAATGGATCCGGTGAAGAAAAACTCTTCTGTTTTTTTATTCAGTAGTCCTCTTTTGTGACGCTTCATCCAACTCGAGAATTACCGTATCAATGTTCAGTTTTAAACTTGTGAAGTAATTCATATGATATATTGGTGTACGTATGAACAAAACTTTTTTTGAAAATTTCGCATACGCGATTTCCCTAGAGGTCAGATTTTCCCGACCTCATAGTTGATCAATAATCACAGTTGTCCAAACGATGATTTCTGGGTAGACCATAACATTCACCCTTCTTGGTTCAATGAATTAATTGTTTAAATACCTATGTATGGAACAATTATGCGAATGTCGATCGCTCATACTTTCAAAGACGATCTTTTGGTTTAGTATTGTCTTTTTTTCTTCTTGATTCATCGGAGTAGAAGCCATGTACATAGTATTTTGTAGTCCGCCAACTTCAGCACACCTGCAGTGCTAGTTGTGCAGGTTGAACGAAAAGACAGCTATCAAAATTTACCGAAGAACATCACCTTCTCTGGTTCTGCGTGGGGTGATGGGGCGATATGTAATGTGTGAGACCGGTGATCTTCCTTGGTGGTTGCAAGTGTCGAATCTGCAAAACGCAAAGAAACGAAAACCTCTACCTTCCGAAGCCCAGTGAGTACGTTCACAGGATCTTACATTTACATTGTTCGAACACCATCGTAGTTGCCTACCGCCTGCTAGCTGCAGATACCAAGTTCGGTCTTTGCGTTCTTGGTAAAAACCGATTGCTCCATTGATATTTATTCTTATTCGAAGTTGTCTACGTGGTCTCACGACAAGTGTTGAGGACATTAATGCTTCGGACACTTGCGCGTGCCGAGGCAACTGGCATCCTCCTCTCCAAGCCAGAGTTTTCAGCACAGTAAAAACAAATCCGAGCACTCGAACCCCTTTGGTGTAAACCAACAGTCTTACGCGTGAACGTAGCGTCGACGTAAGCAAACTATTGCCCGTAATAGAATCAAGTCATGCATGCGTGTATCCTGATTTAAGACGACTCGTCCAACCTCCCTACCCCCGTCTCTCCGTACCGACTGAGCGGGAAATTTGTTCAACTCTTCTTATTGGTTTGTTATCATGTACATATGATTGTAATAGCTTGAGAATAAAATCGACAAGAAAACATGTTTGCTTACGACTTAAGTTCTGATTAAATAAACTGGTTCGTTTTGCAAACTGGAACATCACTGCCTTATTACTTTTCTCTGAATAACAGATGATTATTTATTCATGTGAATAATCAGCATGAACGAGCAGGTTGGACTTAAATTTTATGAGAGCAAAACCACTCGTATACATTGGCAGTCAGAAGGTGGTTGAAATGAAGCCTTTGTTTTTGAAGATTGGGCAGTAAATAATGAACGGAACTGTTGGCAAACACTTAATTATCTAGAACGGAGTTGTAGAAATCTGACAACAAATAGGCGTGAAAGTGATATCTAGCTCAGTTTTGAGGAATCGATTTTCGCTTTATTCACACATACTAAGGCTACTAGATTCAACTAGACACTTTTGTACTTAAAATCTAACAGAATCTGTTCTCGGACGGAAAAATACTTCAAACCGTTCCGCTCACATTCACCAAAATAACACGTGCGAGCACACATTCGCCCATTCAGTGTGACATACAGTATAGGTCTTGCCTGATCCTCCTATTCCGTACTTATTTTGCAAGCTGGAACAAAAAGTGGTACATACGACTGGACGAGTTCGCGTTTGACAGACGTACTCATGTATCCTCAAATACGCATAATCATAGGCACAGTAGTGAGTATGATTGATTACTGGGAAATTAATGGTCATTTTGAAATCGGACATTATTTGTCTGATCGTGACAATTTGCTTTCACTATCCACATGAAAAGCAAATATAAATTAAGAATATACCTCATTATCAAAACCTGTGCACTGAACATCGCAGAGATAAGTGCAACTAAAAGCAACAAAACTAAAAATGATGAACAGTGTGACCTGATACTTTAGTTACTTTCGTTTTTTGAAATATATTTACACCTAATAATTCAAGGTTATTTAATAGCACCCAAATTGTACCGAGTAGACGCACTTATAGCTCGAAGTATTTCAAAATATTATACTGACAAATTCGCATGGACTAAAAAACTACATAACATCCTCCAATACTCCCATTCATCCTAAGTAACAGAGGAAATGTTTTGGAACGGCTGTTGTCAAATTAAGGAAGAAACTGTGACTTACCCAATAAACCAGTCTGTGTGAAGTAACTACAATAAGCAACCATTTTAAATAGTTTCAGTGACCAAAGAACAGTATCTTAAGAATAAAAGCCCTGGCCTGACAATCAGAGATCAATCACATACTGACTAATAACTTTTCTTACAACCAATTAGTTAGTACCAATTGGTAAGAGAAGGGTAATTATATGACCAGTGATTACTGTTAGTCAAACTCTGGTATTTATTAGCAGATACTGCTGGATAACTAATTTATAGCCCACACACTGTAAGTTTCCGTGATGATATTGCTTCTCTCTCCACAAATCACGCAAATCAGCGGCTTGTGTGTAAAACTGCCAAGGTTTCATCGCAGGCAAATACCTGTCTTACAACTTTTGATGGTACCGACGGTATGAGCAACTGTTAACTCCGTCCAAAATGTTTTACTAATAAAGCCTGCCTTAGAAATAAATCGTCATCGGACTGACATTGGCAAAATAAAATCAGATAATTGAACTGTTTCAAGAAAGTGTAAAAAGCCCAACCAAATCACCTGAGTAATAGATCTGACACAGGGCAGTGCTCAAGAGATCAGCAAAACAACCTCTTGCTTTTCTTTCCAATACCTTACTTTGGAACGCACTTTTTATATGAGCCTGTACAAGAAACTGCGAAAAATCTCTGACTCAACACTAAAAGCTGCATATCGCAAAGCTGGTTACTATCACAGCTGCGCTTCTTCAAACGCTAAAACAATCTGTTGATTATGAAGATGGTAACTCAGTTGCGATGATGGGGTTATACGGGGAACTGTGGAAGAGTTATTCTCTAACACTTCTTCCGTCATTGTTCAAAATACTTTCCGGACACCTGTTTTTACTATCTTTGGATGAGTAATCACTAGTAGTGTTTCCTAATAGCATCTGCGGCAGGTAGAGTGAGATCGTAATCATGAGCATTTTCCTGTCTCATTTTGCCTCGTTTCGCTTTATCGCGTTTCGTCCGAGTCGGATAACTGAGGTTAACAACACTTGTAAACTGGACGATTGTTCTAAAGGTACCTCTTCTACACAGCATAAGGAATGAAGCGGTTTACTAAAAAATGCACCTTTAATGTACCACATGTAACACATTATGCAATTGTACTACGCACTTGATCAACGTCACTAGGCCTCCCACAGACGCCATTTAGAGATTTCCACTCGATCGAATCCACCTTTCACTGCATCTACGTCTTCTGCTGCAGAGTTGGGCAAGCATGCGTTGGTAGTACTAAACGATCACTGCAATTTAGGGGGGTCAAACCTTCAGAAGTCTATACGCAACGCAATGATTCAACCTAGCCCGTAAAACTTGACCGTATCGAGCAGGCTGGCTTCGGCGGGTTTTCATCAATTCATCGAGACTGGCCACAAGTTGAATCCGGATATATCATTGTGTTAAACACCGACTTCAAATTCTAGAGGTATTGTTGGCCGACCAAACTAAACCCGCTGTGTCCGAAAAAGTGACATTCATCTTAGCCTAGTGTGATTTCAACTAATCACACGCTGTCGCACACACAAACAAACAGCAGTAAGACTGCAAAAAATCCCTATATTTTTTTATTTCGTTTCAATGTTTGATTTCATCTAGGTAATTTGATTCAGTGCAGTGAGTGGACCGCATTTTTGGCGACTGTTTAAAAAATGATTCGCCTGGGAAGGTCAATTAAAACAAACAGCAGTGCTAAGGATATTATAGGAAAAAAATACTTAGCAACAGGGTTACGACACGATGCATGTAACGTGAATAAAGAACAACTTCAATGTGGTTCTCACTGAATTAGTGGTACAGGTATTTTCGAAATTCCCTAAACCTCAGGATTTTTCGAAATGATCGACCGCCAGCTTACAAGGGTGCACCCTCGTAGAATTTTCTGGGCTGCATGGGAAACTTGCAAACACTTCTTTCTTACACATAAAGAATGATTTCCCAACCCTAGGCAAGTCGTGACTTTTAAAGGAAAACTGTATAGAATAAATCACTAAGTATTGCAGTGGTTGTGCTAACGTAAAACTTTATAACAATTGGATTGATCAGTCCATGTCTATAAGATGTACAGACTCGTTTGGAATGACCTGGCACATCATTCTGAGATAAGGCAGTTTTTCTATAGTAATTTTTACCCAAACAGACGAGGAAACTTCACATTCTGTGCATGGTGAATTCTGTGTTGTTCAAGATATCTTTATCAACCTGTCACCAACAAAGTTGGACGCAACTTTTGCGACCCATGTCAAGTGATATGGTGCGTCTTGCGACCTCAGTGTCACTGTGTTGAGTTCCTTCAATAATTTCTTTTTACAACGCATGTTTGTCCGAACCCCTAATTCTTACTAAAGTTCCTCCATAGTAAATCGATAATCAAAACGATCTACCACCCGCTTCGGATATTTTAGTGGTTGTAACATTCAGCCACATTTGTTGTTCGTATACTGCTGGTTTTCGACTGACTGAAGACTAAAGCAACTAAAGTTTCTCCAATCCTGTTTGCAAAAGCGAGCGAGATTTTTTACCAGATCGACCGAATTAAATATTATCTTTCTGAATGTCATTTTTATCCCAGTAAACCTGACATCATGGAAAGAGTTGGGTATGTCCCCTTTCTCTACACAACTTAATGTTAAGACACCAGACCTTGAGAGAACAATATGAGAAACACTGCCATTGAAGAGAAGGAAAGATAGTATTTCAGGAACAACCGTTCGAAAGGGTTTCACAATGTCATTTTAGTCACGACGTGACTGCATCTTGGCGTGGTGTGATGGCTTGTGTGCCTCTATGACCCAAATAGCTATGCAGGACGGCTTCCCTAAGCCGGAGATGCAATCACGCCTGACAAGTCAATGGGTAGAAGCCGGACGAAGTTCAGTCTCACAACCAGTTGGTGGGCAACATTTGGTTCTAATCACTTTGCCCCTGGAGAGGTCACTCCAGCGAATAAACACGGAGAGAAGCAATTTACCGGTCTAAAAACCTCCACTAGATGGACGTAGGAGTGGAGTATCTGTGGTTTCTCTCAACATAGGTAGAAGTGATAACAATTCATTGGGCAGTTATCGCCCGCCTAAGCTGAGCAGCCCCCAGCCCAAAGTATGCTGCCCCGTACACGTTCCGCTTGCCCCATTGGATGAATGAGGCTAAGGACTGAATCCGAAAAGCGGATCGATAATAAAGCACCAGCGAAGACAAGACAAAACGAATGCAGTAATCTGGTCTCACGTGACAGACCAGAAGAAGTTCCTACACGGGTTCTTTGGTCACGTTTCCGTGCTGGGTTACCGCCTCACTGCCTTGTGGGTCAGACTTTTGAGTCAAGGGATCCGGTTAGGGTTCCCAAATAAAAATCCCTTCTGCGGTGTAGGTAGTCGCGGAGTATGATGTGCCGACAAATTTCCAGCGGTCCCTCGGAAAGCATTTCTTATCTCTCTGCTCTTCATCCTTTACGTTCCGATTCTAAATGCGTACGAGTAGCCAAATGAGTCGTGACTGTGAACTTGCGGCTCTCAGAAAGGGTAGCAAATAAAAGACAGGGGAAGAAAGAAAACCGATTCTCAGACCTAAGAATTCTCTGACTTAGCCGCTTTCAACGTCCGCACACTTTGTCAAACGGGGCAACAGGCTGCCTTACCCAGGACTCTTGAAAACTTTAACATAGACATGTGTTGTGTCTCCGAAACATGCACACAAGACCCAACTTCAGTGTTATTACTTCGATCTCCTAATACAAGCTCAGCTTCCCGTTTCACTCTTCGCGTGTCGAGCAATTCGGTGTCTAATGCTCGTGGTCAGGCTGGCGTTGGCATTGCACTGACCATGAAAGCTGAGCGTGCACAGCTCGGCTGGATCGCAGTCAGCAGCCGTCTGTGTGCAGTGATTATTGGTCGATTGCGAAATGTGGGGATAGGGAAGAAGCAGCGGCGATCGACAACAGGCACAACTTTTTCCTTTTAATAAGAAATACCGGCCCATGAAAGCCAAGCGTTAGTGATGTGATCAAAGAGGCAAACGGCTTACTGATTTGACTCAGGAGCGTCGTCTAATTCGCTGGGCGGAGCATTTCGAGAAGCAGTTTTATTTGTCTTTACCCTCTTCAGGTTCGATCACTGGCGCAATGGGTACAGCTCATGTGATGGATAGCGATCCTCCGTCAGAAACGGAGGTTCTTCGTGAGATATGCTATCTTAAACGACATGAGGCTACCGGACCGGATGGGTTGCTTCTGTTTTTTTTACAAAGATGATGGCCCCGCGCGTTTACTGGAGTTGACAAAACCCCTGTGTTTGATATGGGAGAAGGAACAAGTTCCAAAGAGTGAGTTTGAATCGGTGATCGTACCGGTTTATAAGAAAGGCAACAGGTCCTCCTATGAAAACTACAAGAGAATAATTCTTGTTTGCATCTCATCCAAACTGCTCGTTAGCGTTATTCATCTTCGCTTATCTAACGCTCGCGAAGAGTACTCGCGTGAGAATCAAGCTGGATTTAGACCTGGTCGAGATTGTATTGATCAAATCTTCACTCTTCGACAAATTTTAGAACACAAACCTGCCCACCGTAGAACCACTATCTCCATTTTTCCCAATCCTAAAGCAACCTCCGACTCAGTCAACCACGCATTTCTCTGGCGCTGCCTCTTTATGAAGGGTGTACTAGAGAAATTCGTTTCCTCCGCAAAATCCGTTTACAATAATAGCCGAAGCTGAGTTCAGCCTTACGGTGATCTTTCACCCGGGTTCACCACGAGAAGTGATGTATGTCAGGGTACCGCCTCCTTTTCTCTTCAACTTCGTGTTTTATGTGGTCCTGGAGGCCGCTTTTTTGTCAGGTGAGGATAGTGGCACTGAACTTTTCCCGGTGAAAAGTTACCAGACCCCGAGTATGCGGACGACATAGTTCTCCCAATTGAAGATCCTGGTAAGTCGCAAGCTTTTCTAGATAGCTTGGTGGATTGCTTAGCGATGTTTGGTATGCGTTTTGCATCTTCAAAGTGCAAGATGCTCTTGCAGAACTGGGTTGGTCCGACGCCAAACCTTTCAGTGGCTGGGGAGACTAAACGTGGTAGATAAGTTCTGCCATCTGTCAAGGGCCGAGTTTACGCCGCAGCAGTCAGGCCCGTTCTTCTGTATGGTTCGGAGACAGTCACTGCAAGTGAAGGACATACAAAGATCGTCGGTATTTGAACATCGATGTCATCGTAGTATTTTTTTTCGAATCTGGTGGGAACACCTTGTAAGTAATGCTCAGGTTCCGCGGAAAGTCTTAGGTTCAAGGATCAAATCATTATATCAAACACTTAAGCTCAGCAGGCTAAGATGGTTGGGACATGTGTTACGCATGTCCCCTGACAGGATCCCTCAGTGTGCTATGTTTGCTGAGGCGGGTACCGGTTAGAAGACGAGTAAGGGCGGCTAGCCCATGACATGAAAGAAAGGTATGAGAGGCCTAACTAGTGGACTTGGTTATGTAGGGCACGTTGGACTTCCTGGGTGGGGTCCAAGAGACCCTCCCACTTAGGTGTTAGATACATTGAGAGATATGGCTAGATAACGCGATCAGTGGGGCTCTTGCATTCACAAACTTTCTTCAAAGATTTAATTCCACTATAGTTCTTCACTTACCCCTTTAATTCATTTCTCTCCTTTTCTATATTCTTTTGAGGTTGCCGCAAGTAGATAGCAACCAAAGCCACCGCACCCAGTGCAAGGTTATTGGTTGTCTGAACAGAACATAAATATGTCATTTATCCGCCCTTCAATATAGTGGCGGAATTTTTCTGTTTTCACCAGATATGTCTTCAACGTAACCAAAATAAAATGGATACTTAACAGGCCGCGCTCATACGGCCCTGAAATCCAGGTCAAACATTTGAAATAAGGCAAACGTTTTCCTTCGGTGAGGCTATCATTCACCGTCAGTTGGCTGTTGAGCTGGTAGATAACGTAGTCTTCTCCACATACGTTCACCTTACTTTTGCTTTTTCTGTTAGACAGGAATATGGCTCGCCATTCAGAAAATTTAAACGATGAGTTTTACTTTCGTCAGCTTACCAATAAACTACCTACTTTGGGACTTCAGAATTTCAGGTTAGTTTATCATAGAAACCAAATTCACACAAATTCAATCGACAGAGAGTGGCAGAACTAAGATGATAAACATCAACTTCTAAGGATTTTTATATCTTAGCTTTTTGCTACGATATGCTACGAAAAGTTCAGGAAAGATGAATTATTACGAAGAAAAAAGTTCGTTTAGCCAATTTCGACTACACCCGTAAATTACTTTGAATCGTAAGAAAGTCGTAAATACACATGAAATAACTCTTCAGATTGTTGCTGTTTCGGCTTTCGAAACCCAAAGAACACTATTGTTTGTAAGCAGCCGCTTTATAATATTACGCTGAGGAAGTCCCCTCAGTTTTACGGGAAAACAAATACCCTGGAAGTTGGACCCTGAACATAAGGGTAAATTTGGTTTAGACAGCTGACCACATAATCATTCTACAAATTTGGCAGGACTAATGCCGTTGATCTAATGACTAGTAAATCTTCATGTTTTATGCAAAAAGAAGTTATCAAAACATGTCACGTACATTGGCCTTATTACTTTCCTTGCAGTTCTTAGTAGGTCATGCCCACAAGTGACCATGGGGTGCTATAGGTGTCACGGAACACTTTTCACTTGATTCCTTTTTGTCCGTTTTAAAAACGTATGCCACACGGAAGCTCATACTGAACAATGCCCACAATCGTCTGTTTCTGCCGGACGTGGAACTGTTTCCGTCGTCAGTTAAGCACACGCGTAGCACATAAAGTCATCATCACAGCCTTATCGAAAATACCTGTTATTTTATTCATCTTTTCAAGTTCTCGGAAAAATCGCAAGTAGCAAAATATAAAATATAAATATTGCACGGTTTGGATCAAAATCAAAGGAAGCCTAGGTATGAAGTTAGCACAATAATTGGGGGAATAAGAAGGAAAAACGCGCATTTTCAGGCCTCAAATAGTTGGTGCTTTCTCATTGCTGATGGGTGATCCACATAGGAACAGAGTCTATCGAGGTAAAAGTAAGTGTGTCTGGCGAATAGGGAGTGATTTGAATCAGACAAGGATGAGAATTCACAGGCAAATTGGAGGTGTCCGATGCATTAGGAGAGGATAAGTTTATCCCAGGGATGACAGTCTTTACCGAAACTGAATCATCTGCAAATGGGTCGAGTTTTGAAAAACTCACAGGTTTGTCTTTTATGCGTGCCTGGCTCAGCAAAGGTTCATTACTATCTACACTTTGAGCAATCGAAGTTGACAACCTCATCACTCTTGGAGGGATGGTCTGCCTTGCACCAGTTTGTGCAGCATCGCAAATATGAGTGGTAATTGAAGTAGCAGGTGCACTGACGGAAGGTGTAATCATATGCAGCCCAGGTGTGCTCAAATCTGATAAGACAACGAAATCGGGGATCATCTGAGATGAGGTAGCGGTCTGACTATTGGAAGAAAATGTGTGGAATGCATTGTGTTGAGTTGGGGTTACGTAAATCACAGTCCCACCAAAATCACAGCTGCACTCTGATATTCTGTTGGGACGAGGGGTTGATCTAAGCTCAGATGGGTAATGATGCGTGGATTTTGTAACGTCAGTTTCCTCTACCTCCACTTTGGTTTCTTGCGGGATTTGATTGGCCGATTTGACGCGCATCTCATGCAACCGTGTGCTTGGAATTAGTCGAGTCTTCGCTGTGGACTGTGGGTTGGATGCACTACTCTCAACACTTGCGACACAATTTTCCTTAACTGACCTTCTACGTTTATAACGATTCACTAATTTCAAAAATCGTTTACGGTAGAGGTAAAATAGCGTGCCACCGATAGTCAAAAATATAAGCAGACCAAGTCCAACAGCTATGATGAAAGTTGTAAAGTAATACGGGTTCTCGTGGGTGTCCTCTTTCACTGGATTTGCATCGCTCGATCCGGAACTGTATGGAACTTGGCGAACTGATTTGAATAACTCAGTCATGGAGGAACCATGTGTGTCACGTACAATCCGTACTTTGATTGATCCACGAGCAGGCTGGACAGTGGGACCGCCCCATAGAACAAAACTGATTCTTTCTTCCAGTTCGCTTGGATGCTTCAGTTGAACATCCGGGATCTGGTACGATTCGAACTGAAGTTCACCGCTGTCAATGGACCCTAGCGTAATGTTGACATTTGAAGTTAACTCGTTATCTGGATAATCGGAGGTGACAACAACTTCATCATTCACCAGAAATCGGCCGAGACGCAAGTGAGTTGCGCTGGGAAATGTCACCATCGGTGTAAAATTGGAGACTGGGCCTAGATCATTGTCGGCGTCCCGACGAATTAGATTCCATAACATACTCGCATTAAATACGTCCTTGCTAACAGCAATCCGAGTCCCAGGCTCAATTTCTAAGTCACCTATTGTTAAACGCGGTTTCACTTCAATGTACAAAGAAAATTCTGTATGCATACTTTTACCTCCAAGTAGAGTTGGCGAAACATATTCACTAAACATTCCTTGAGATTTCCATAGTGGGTCACTCCATGGGTCAATTTCAACGCGAAGGACCATGGAGTCCGTCGGCGATGACCTACTTATCTGGTGATAAATTAGTCGGTTTTTCAGAAAATCCGCATAGGAGAAAGAAAGCACCGGTACAGTGTCCAAGCACAATTTCCCATAAGCTGGTGGTTGAACAACAGTGAACCAAAGCCAACCTGATCTTACAAATTCGCTTGTAAATGTCTGATTTAATTTGGTACGTAAACTAATTTGAACATTGTTTTGGTTTATGGGGGTCCAAAATTCGCCTTGCAGCAAATAAACAGTGTTTGTTTGTATCACCAGCTCAGCAGGCCAAATTCGAAGCGTAATGGTTCCCTGAACACGACTTGGTTTACTTTTAACTTCATCCTGATTAATATCCCGGACGAGAACGGTGAACGAATCCAGAATGGGTGAACTTATAGTGTGGAAGCTTGCTATATACATTAGTCGATTCTCGTCCACGTCAAACTGATTGAACAGGCACGGATCCGTACATGGCTGGCAAGCATTGTATGATCCAGAAACATAATCAGGTATGTTCGACGACGTCGTCAAACACAAACGTCCGAATTCCGGGTAAGCAATAACTTCAAATTGAATTTCACTGGGTTGGCTGTCTTCATCTGTTGCATATAACCAACGGTTAGAAATTATCACTGGTAGTCCAGTCAGGCACTCAACAAGGAAATCACTACTAGGTGACGACAACGTTGATGACGTGTAAGTGTATTTGAATTGAGAATTCGGTCGAATCATCCGCGGACGTCGATCGTTCATTGACCTGATAAGTACAGGAACTTCGATACCAGTCTCATTCCACTCGCCGTCTAACGGATCGTTGTTGTTATCAAGCTAGAAGGAAAAAATGAGTCAGAAAATTCGCGACAGTAATAAGAAATCATTTTTAGATCATGTTGACTTCAAGTCACACTGTTGATAAGGTCATTCGAAAACGGTATGCAATAATTACTCGGAGATCACCACAAAACATTGTGTACCTGAGCTCCGAAAATATCTACGTCGAAAAAAGTTACGTTACCATAATTTGCCTAAACGTATCAGTGGTTGGCTTTAAAAATAATCTATTTCTGCCTGTTTCTTCTTTTTAGATATACGACCTCATGCACGTTTTAGACTTGATTATCATAGTTTATTTGCAAGAAGCATTTTTGGCACGATTCATATGTTACTACTCAGTCATTTTGCGTATACTAAATGCAACTCGTCCGATTGCCATTCATTTTCACAACTGTGTGTAATTCTCTAGATATGAGCTTACTGCATACTGAGGCGTGTTCTGTACTTCGACTGTTCATCAGTATACGCACTGACTGAAATCCGGCGTAAAACGTTTTCTTGTTTTATTGGGCATTTTCAGAAAAGTCAGCGTCAACAGAAACGGTGTAAAACGTGTCTTGATATACTTCTTTTCTTTTGCACTATGGCCATATCGGTCTTCATTGCAATTCAAAATACTACCACGAACAATCGCAACAGCATATCCCGCTCACAAACATACAGTTTTCCAAAATTCGTCCCACCTGTGTAATCTTCCAGTTAAACATTAAAAGTTACGACCAGTGTTGACCATCTAGCATCCCAGAAGTGCTAAGGTAGGCAAACTAAAATCACATTCCATGAACCACGTCAGCTACATCAGACTATTTCAGTTTTAGCTGACGACTGGTTGGGTTGATCATGTTCAACCATTACTTTGGGCCTAGTTACTGTTTATCAACTGCAGTTAGATTATGCTTCTGCACTTTCGCTTTCCTCTACATCATTATCCAGGCAATGCAAACCACATGAAGTAATAATTGTTAGATGTGTTTCAATGCATCTTCTCTCTCTGCTTCCTAACATTCTTAATGATGCATGAATAAGCACGTTGTGTGCACTACCATCCCAAGTCTGACGGTTTCCTGTAAGGTAAATCACAGTTAAAAGTTCCATCCTCTTTCGGTCTCCAACTTGCAGCTTTTTTTCAAACTGTATTAAAAAATAGATTGTAAGAGCCAAACCGCTATTTCCTTACACTTGACAATTTCCTAATGCGCTGATTAGCTTTTACCCACAAATTTAATAAATAATGTGTTTTACCGAATCCACAATAAATTGATGAGTGTACCTCGCTTTTTAGTTTAATAAACCTGTTACCTGCCTTCACATCAGCTTTTTTTATATAAATTCTCCCGGTTCCCCACCAGTTCCAGTCATCAAAGCCTTGAAAGTATCCTCAAATTTCTTAGATACACTTCGATGCAGTAAAGCATACTGACGTAGCTATATGCTTTTGGTAATTATCTGTTTTGTAAGAGAACGTTATCATTCGGTTTATTCTGTGCTGCATTTGGCAATATCCTGCATCTGCTCTACATTATCGTAAAGTCACGTGCACCGGATGAAAATCCATCAAACGTTGTGCATAAGACATCTGACTTGACTTGCTCATGCTATAAGTATATAGTTTATTCAAACTCTTCGCTGTTATCCAAATACCTAAAGTTTAATTTATTTTTATGAAATCCAAATAGACCTTCACTGGAAAACTGATAATCTGGGTTCTGTCAGGTATTTCGGGCTCACCAGGGAAGCACCGCGAGACCCAACGATTCAACAGCTTGGCATTTTAACTAACACATTTTGCACATCACAGTCAACGACTTTTGTTTATTCAGCCAATCTATCTTTCTTCTTCTTGCAGTATCCATTTCTTCCAGTTGTGTGTTGGTCGATGGGCTAAATAAAAAATACGTAACCTAACACTGGTTAATACTGATTTCAAATGAAGATGGAGTGAGCAACCAAGTCTTCTTATTTTTGATCTCCTTTACCTCATATCGCCCAATGCAGTACGTGTAGATTACAAATTCGCTTAGTGAACAGTTGCACTCCAGAATGAGTTTGTTTGTACCTTTTAAGCACACCGAAAAAGTTTGTTTTTCGCAAGTAGTTAGCTAGTAATCAAGCAAAATACCACCTCGCAGCTTCAAATCTCCTTTCCATAGAGACCGTCCTAACTGTCTTAAGCGAAGTTATTTAATTTTTCTCGTAGTTTTCTTTTCCCAAGTAATAAAAAATTATATTTTGAAATCTGTCGTAAAAAGTATGAGGGGCATCGACTGTAGTAATCCTGTCTTAAAATTCGTGCTCGTATTTAATTTTGTTCAGAAGATTATTTGTGGACTGATAAAGGAATACAAATTTTTGGGTATTATTTGCAGTACTGTTGAAACGACTTCGGAAAGCCCACTGAATTACGAACTACCATTTGATCAAATACAGCATCACACAGAATCTCTGGTGCGTAGACCTATATCAAATTAACTCTACATAGTGATACGTTGGTAATATACCAGTCGTTTTTCACAAGGACCTAAAAGCCACCTCGTATAAAAGCATCGTTAGCAAATGTTTATGGAAATTTACATTTAAATCAATGCCTATCAGACGAGTACTGTTTTATTTATACGTGCACAGCATACCAACAACATTGTATTTGACATTTTTACCTCTGTCAGAAAATATTGTAGTTTCCCTAAAAGCATTAACAAAACTGCACCAGCTAATGAATTCAAGATTTCGAAACAACTAACCCTAACGCCAATAAAAAATACCAAATTACTCCCTTTTGAGTTGTGGATTTTTCTATTCACTGAGTTTCTGAATATGAATGGACAAAACTTAAATTCATCCATCAGACTGTTTTCATTGGACTCATGGTATTTTTCACTTTCTTTTGAACAAAGAATAAAAGGATGATGTACATTTTATTGCTTTAGTTTTTGATGCACTGGTAAATATGTGTCAAGGAGGGGAAGCTGCTAACGTAAAAAATACTAACTTTCAAAATGATCATTCTAATAGAAATATTATCTAGCGATTCAACCAGTTATTCGAAGCAAACCTGCCAAGTTACCGCATTTCAGAAGCTGGAGCAGAATAGGTCGCATAATCGAAAATCAGCTGTAAATCATGTAATTTCTTGTTATCAGTCTTACCCTAAGATGAATCCAGTCGCTGACTGTTTCGGAGCCATCGTGTACATAGCACACACGAAACGACGTATCTTTGAAGTAGTTCTTGGTCACCAACACTTGCGTAAACGGCGATCCATCGCTCAACCTCAAAGATCCATGACGCGGTTGTCTGATCACTTTCAGGTGAAGGGCATTCATGTTGGATACCTTAAAATACAAAGGTTTTCATGTGTGCATACGTTCAGAAACCCGAAGAACGTAGAAAATACAAAAGCCGATAATGGTGAACTTTTCTCACACCTTTTTATTTTTACCGTTTATCTGCAGATCAGCGTTCATAATAGCACACACTGATCTGATAGCTCCCGAGAAAACGAATCATTTCAACTGCATTTGTAATAAGTTAACTAAAAAACTATGCAACATCATCTTTTGGCTGAGTGCGTCAAGAAAACGTTCGTAACACAGGTGCGCAGATGGTAAATATGGTCATCCCAATCTTATCTGTGATTCTGGACAGTCGATCATGTGCTCCCTCCGACCTTTCCTTCGAATCTGGATTGGCGAAAGCGTGCTGTCTGCCAACTGAACCAGGTCGTCTGTAGGCGACGTGTCAGCCAACACCCTCACTCCCTCCACTCTTTGATAATGACGGGCGCTCCGGTTCTTCCGGGTTGACGTGGACTTTTACCACTTTCCATGACAATAGTATTTCGTTTGTGTATCCACCTTCTGCTTCTTTGATCAACCATATCATCCAGCTGGGCCTCGAACGGCTGATTTTCGAATGTCCATAGGGTACTACAGTATCCTCATCGATGGGATCTTTTTGGAAAGTCCTCATCCCGTATCTTTTCGCCTCCTTTCGGTTTTAGTAGGTCCTGTGCTCATTTCGTGCTTAACATCATGGCGAGTTTTGGGAATAACCTCACCAGTTTATACTTCTCTTGGATGTGGTTGTTTGATTCTTTTTTAACAGGCTCAGCATTCTCTATGTCTGTGTTGCTAAGGTCATTTTCCACGAGAGCATATGCTATAATAAACGTTGGGAATACATCTCCAGTATTCTCACCGATTGCGTTGCTCGTTTAGTTCGACCGATCCAAAAAGTAGTTGTTCACTTTCTGCAGACCTGCCATAGGATCTTCTTCGCCCTCACCCTCATCAAAAGCGAGAGTGAACTAAACACGTCTGGCTTCATCAGCCATACAGTCCCGAATCAAGACTACCTGATAATCTTTCGATTATAAAGATAGCCCCATGAGGCCAGCAAAATCTTCGAATTTCTTCCTTCACAAAATTTACTCGTCCACCAAATAGTTTTCATTGGTCATGTTCAGTGGTGCCAGAAAAGTTAAAGCGCATGTTCTTGACATATTCATTGTCGAACATCCTCGACGTTATTTAGGTCTCTCTGACAACATTATTTTACATCGGTTCGCGTGCTCCTGTTGTGAACATACAACGACAAGCCTTTTTGGAAGGATATCAGGATATGCCCTAATGTCAATTTTCAAGAGAACACAACGAACTATCAACAGCGTGATCCTACAATACCTGGTGAATCAATCCAGTGTCGGCTTTAATATCAGTCCTGAAAACTTCTAAAGTTCACAGCAAACGATTACGCAAGCGGTTGGCAGTGGTGCCAGAATCAGTTGCAGTTCCACTGCTGAAACCATAACTGTGCAAACAACGAAATCTTACGAAACTGTCGTTGTTGCCTTGACTGTAACGAGTGACTCCTCTATAGATTCTATGTAAAGAGTCTCCTAGTTTTCCCTTATTCTCCCATTCCTCATTCTTCACACCTGTATTTCTCTGCTCTGTTGTGATATTCCACACACATTGTATTTTACACTTTAGTTACGACGATCATAAGATAAAGTGTATCGTCAGATTACCAGATTTGTTACACGCTTGCTCACCCACTGCTGACTAAAGCTGCACATACTATCATTCACCCAGGCATCTTCATGAATCAACACGAATATTCTAAGATTTGTTGAGTCAAGATATATTCGGTCATTATGCACCATGTACCAAAATAAGCTGGACTTGCGATCTGATCATGGACCTCAACAAGAGAAAATGAAGCCATATAAATTTCAGCCCAGTTTAACTCAGTTGTTTTCTCAACCAATATTTTGACAGTTTCGTGTTATGGTTTTGGTCGATACCCTGCAGTACCAGACAATTTCGAATGAAGCAAACTGAAAGAATATCAAAGATATCAGTTCATGAAAATGCAGGCCGATAAATGTAAGTGTACCTCATATACACCTGGTCGCAGATACAAAGACAGGAAGAAAGAAACGGATTACTTGACCACGTTCACTGGAACAGTTTTTCGTGTTAATGTGCCGTGTCGTGTGCTGATCACCTACAACTATTTTTTGCTAGAGTTCTGAATACTAGAAATCGAGGAAGTCTGTGCAGTTATTCTCTGGTTTTTCAATGGCATGAATTAGTAGCGTAACGTTTCAGATAAAATATTGAGAAAAAACAGTTACAGTATCTCACTGAATAATCCGATGACATTTCAGAGAAAAATCCACGATAGCAAACAAGTGCACTCTCCGTGACTTTGTTCTCTTACTAATACGGTTGCATATACGTGATAAGAATGCACGTCCTGGGGAAAACCTCTATAGTATCGAATTCAGATTGAAAAACCAATGTCATGGGTGTTGTGCGGTTCGGAAAAGTGTAGGAAGTTGATTGTTTGTGGTTGGAAAAATCCAGCTTAAAAGATGCATCTGGGATGGGTTGACTGCTTTCTGTCACGACTGAAAGGTCACGGTCGAGGTCAAGATGATTTTATCTCCCACTTACCGATCGCGGCCAGGGTAGCTGAAGTGATTTCACAAATCTTTTGTGTGGGCAAAGTGATGAATTTATCAGCCTAATCGTTACTGCCTCCGCCGTTCCCGGGTGGATTCGGCGAACGGCCCTCGACAAATTCAAGGATACTTTATAAATTATCTTGAAGGCTTCGTTGTTCACCTGAGGTCCTGTGTCAGCAAGGTGCGCTACGATTACACTAGTCGTGGTTCGTCTAGTTCCTGTCCTCAATCTAGTCGATTTGTGTTCCTTGATTCTTTGAGACCGTTGTCGTGTCATATTGCTCACATATGTTGCAAACAAATGAATAGGGTAATATAGAGACATGTAAAGACAATCTGCCTTTGCGATTTATAGAAACCATAGAAAGACTAGTCGAGTAAGGGCGTAGAGTGGCGCCGGAAAATGTACAGGTGGCTGCATTTGAGGATCGAACTAGTGGTTCAGCCTTATCATCTCTGAAGGAGAGCTGCATTTGCGATTCTTTCTTCTTGACGGTCATTATCAATGGTCGCTTAGGTACTTCCAAAGTGTTATTTCGAATTAAACGCCCCGGATAACTGTCGTTTAGTAGTGTTTATCTTAGCAGTCTAATTCCTCACTCACTGTTTTCTGCGACTAGGTCTAAGCCCGGCTTGATTCTCACGCGAGTACTCTTCGCGAGCGTTAGATAAGCGAAGATGGATAACGCTAGCGAGCAGTTTGGATGAGATGCAAACAAGAATTATTCTCTTGTAGTTTTCATAGGAGGACCTGTTGCCTTTCTTATAAACCGGTACGATCACCGATTCAAACTCACTCTTTGGAACTTGTTTCTTCTCCCATATCAAACACAGGGGTTTTGTCAACTCCACTAAACGCGCGGGGCCATCGTCTTTGTAAAAAAAAACAGAAGCAACCCATCCGGTCCGGTAGCCTCATGTCGTTTAAGATAGCATATCTCACGAAGAACCTCCGTTTCTGACGGAGGATCGCTATCCATCACATGAGCTGTACCCATTGCGCCAGTGATCGAACCTGAAGAGGGTAAAGACAAATAAAACTGCTTCTCGAAATGCTCCGCCCAGCGAATTAGACGACGCTCCTGAGTCAAATCAGTAAGCCGTTTGCCTCTTTGATCACATCACTAACGCTTGGCTTTCATGGGCCGGTATTTCTTATTAAAAGGAAAAAGTTGTGCCTGTTGTCGATCGCCGCTGCTTCTTCCCTATCCCCACATTTCGCAATCGACCAATAATCACTGCACACAGACGGCTGCTGACTGCGATCCAGCCGAGCTGTGCACGCTCAGCTTTCATGGTCAGTGCAATGCCAACGCCAGCCTGACCACGAGCATTAGACACCGAATTGCTCGACACGCGAAGAGTGAAACGGGAAGCTGAGCTTGTATTAGGAGATCGAAGTAATAACACTGAAGTTGGGTCTTGTGTGCATGTTTCGGAGACACAACACATGTCTATGTTAAAGTTTTCAAGAGTCCTGGGTAAGGCAGCCTGTTGCCCCGTTTGACAAAGTGTGCGGACGTTGAAAGCGGCTAAGTCAGAGAATTCTTAGGTCTGAGAATCGGTTTTCTTTCTTCCCCTGTCTTTTATTTGCTACCCTTTCTGAGAGCCGCAAGTTCACAGTCACGACTCATTTGGCTACTCGTACGCATTTAGAATCGGAACGTAAAGGATGAAGAGCAGAGAGATAAGAAATGCTTTCCGAGGGACCGCTGGAAATTTGTCGGCACATCATACTCCGCGACTACCTACACCGCAGAAGGGATTTTTATTTGGGAACCCTAACCGGATCCCTTGACTCAAAAGTCTGACCCACAAGGCAGTGAGGCGGTAACCCAGCACGGAAACGTGACCAAAGAACCCGTGTAGGAACTTCTTCTGGTCTGTCACGTGAGACCAGATTACTGCATTCGTTTTGTCTTGTCTTCGCTGGTGCTTTATTATCGATCCGCTTTTCGGATTCAGTCCTTAGCCTCATTCATCCAATGGGGCAAGCGGAACGTGTACGGGGCAGCATACTTTGGGCTGGGGGCTGCTCAGCTTAGGCGGGCGATAACTGCCCAATGAATTGTTATCACTTCTACCTATGTTGAGAGAAACCACAGATACTCCACTCCTACGTCCATCTAGTGGAGGTTTTTAGACCGGTAAATTGCTTCTCTCCGTGTTTATTCGCTGGAGTGACCTCTCCAGGGGCAAAGTGATTAGAACCAAATGTTGCCCACCAACTGGTTGTGAGACTGAACTTCGTCCGGCTTCTACCCATTGACTTGACAGGCGTGATTGCATCTCCGGCTTAGGGAAGCCGTCCTGCATAGCTATTTGGGTCATAGAGGCACACAAGCCATCACACCACGCCAAGATGCAGTCTCGTCCTGAATCTTGACATGGTCTGCAAATAAAAACACGGTAAGTTCAGTGCTTCTGCCAGGTCTTCTGTGTTAGGGGAACGGAAATGGTCCCAGAACTGACCCTTAAAGGACAACACTTATCACATATTCTGGCTCAGAGTTTGCATTTCGTACTCTAAAATAAAACATCGTGTTGGCCAGGAAATCGGCTATCCAAATGTTTACCTATCTGTCTATCACAAAGGTCTTATGTTTTCCCAGCAGCAGACAGTAATTGACTGAGCAAGGTCTTCCTGAAATCTAGATAGTAAACTTTCACTATTTTCCTTCCATCAAGTTGTGTTGGGACTTCTTCCAAGAACCTAACTAGATGTGAGAGACTTGAACTACCCTTTAAAAACCCACACTGCGCTTCATTTAACCGCTTCTGTTCTCCCAAATGCTTGCAGACGTGTTCTGGTAACAGCTTTCCTAAGCATTTGCAAAAGCTATGTGTAAGGCTTTCAGTCCTGTCGTTTCCCTGCTATGTACGCTATTCACCTTTGTGAATAGTCACTACTGCTGCTGTCTTCCAGTCAGTTAGTAGTACACCTTCACTAACAGTTGTACGGAACAGAAAACAGACAAGTCGACTTATTTCGGCAGCCAGTGGTTTTATGATGGCTTGATGTGTGCCATCTTGCCCCGCTGGCCTGTTTATGTTCATCTCCTCTAATATGATTCTCGTCGCCTTCACCGTTATAGCCGTGCAGGATGTCGAGTGCTCCCAATGGATCTTCTGGTGTCCCCTGATGCCCCCCATCCGCTCGATGCACACTTTCGAAGTCCATACTGGGCGCCTCCGCTCTGTTGTGATCTTCGCAGACTTTCCTTCCATCGCTTGCACAGCTATCGATGTGCTATCCACTTCCAGTCAGCTATTCTTGGTCAGGATAAAATGGAGTCATTCGTTGTATAGTGGGTTTCTATCTGTTGATCGTTATCACATCGGCGAACTTTAACAATCTAAAACTCATGTAGGCATAAAGTATCCAAAATGGTTTGTCATGATTGGCTCCTAGGTCTGTTCTACTTCAGCCTATCGACTAAAAACTTGAATCGTTTAGTGTAAAGACACAATTGTGAGCAAATAGAGGACTTCCAGTGAAGCGATATGACAGTACTTGGTGTTCAATTGATCTATCGTTTCAGTCAGCTCGAAGCTAAGACCGTAACGCGTTATACTTTCTTTTGCAGCAAGTGCAAGACGAAACGTGACGAAACATCCCAAAAATAAATCGTACGATTTCATGAATGTTTTTTTCAATTGTCGACTTTCCTGTCCCAAGACGATTGCACTGGCTGCTTTATTAGAATAATACACGATAGATACAGAAGCCGAATTTTACATTTCTCAAGATTTATGGTTATTTTGTTCCATAGTGAATAACCGTAAAACCGCAAAAGCCTTTCCCCCGTAAAAATGGAAGCGTTCGCTTTTTAAAAATTTTGGTAATTCCCAGATGACATTTAGAACAATTTCGTAAATTATAGCATGGTGCACTATTTTTTTATTCGATTTTAACCATTATTCACGGTGTTCTGAATAACGTTTAGCCGACATTTTTCAATTTCCTGTCTTTTACCTAAGATTACGACGTAGAATGACTCAGGTTTTAAAAACCTCCATAGATTCTCCATTATAACGAAAACGTACTTGAGCAAGCAGTGGGTCAAAAACAAAGAAGCACTACTTGTTTAGTCCATTTTCTTCTCATATTTCAACTTACCGTATTGTGTTCGTACAAAGTTAATAGAGGATGCGGATCTATATTAGTCCATGTCAGATCTCCGGTACCATCCTTATCAACCAACACCGGACGAATGAGAAACAACCGATCCTGGTTTTGCTTATTCACATGAGAAAAAGCAATAGAAATGTTAAATTGCATAGTGTGTTGCATACGACTCCATGGAAGCGGTGAATTTATGGGTTTTCCCAATGAGTGCTGACAGACGGAAAGGTTGAGCAAAAATGAATCACTGGTTGGATGCATTCCTGGTTCTGTAGGACGCAATGAGATTGGCGTTTGGTAATTTTGATAATACTGAACATGATTTTGGTGCGCCGTTTGGTTTTGCATACCGTCCTTTAGATTTCCTCTGTTCGGCAGAATATTGAAGACGTAAAATATCCTCCCTTCGTTAATGTCATCCTTGAAGAAGAAGAAGTGGAATTGAGACACATTACGAAACAGTCATCGGTCAATCAAATCATTCATTCGTGGTTTTAACTTATGAGACTTCTCAAAAGTGTCTAACTGATGCATTTGGAGTGCGCGGTTAAACTGAAGTGTCGCTATCGTTCATTACTTCTGAGGTAAACAAATTGTTCACAACGGACATTCTATGTGTCAATATATAAACGTCAAAAAATGCACTATTTACAAAGTAATGAATAGTCTTAGAAACCACTGTTGTGTGACGTGAACCGTAAACTAAAAAGACTATTGTTCTGCAAATAACATGTCAAACTCATAAGTTCAACGACGATTCGCGAGATATTAAACTCATTAAAACTCTAGCTATATCTTGGATGACATTTTTCAATCGATAAAGTTAAAGAAATACATCTTAATGGTATTCACAACCTAATAACTTAACATTCAAAATCATTAACACATTCAGTAGTTAATTCTGATCCCCGTATTTTGCATATTTTCTCGTCTGACATATAGACAGTGCTGGCTGGTTCATGGGTTTTCATAGTATGAAAATCTTTTTCACTGATATTGGTCATCTGAGAGGTTCTAGGCTTCCCTAGTGTGGTTACTCAAATGCGACTGAAAGCTAGGTAGCTTCATCAGTTGACGTAATCCAAACCGACATTTTATTTAGATTCTCTTTATGTTTGCATGTTTGCGTTAGTAACTAAAACCCATTCAATTTTTTAGGGATTCTGTGGTTAAAAATTACAAACTACATATTTCAGTATACCGATCTATAAAGGATATTGTTTGCACCGGTACATGTTTGTTATGCACCCATACTGAGCCTTTCAGTAACCAAATTACATCTACGTCGAAAAACTATGTTTTCAACAATAAAAATATTGCATGTGATGGTTGTTGTTGTGATGGCATATTGCTTTTAACACTTAAACTTTTCTGAACCCAGAGAATTAATTTAAGTTCTCTCACCAGTTTCACCGATGAATCTCACGTTTATCATATGACAGCTGGTCAATTTTCCTAATGATGGCGCAAAGCAATTTATCTTTTGTATTTATCAGAACTTTACCTGGGTAAAATAATTTACATCCGTATATTCCTCACGTATTATTTTTTTCGACCAGGTCGTGGGTAGAAAACGTTTGATCAGACGACCGTGTTTGGGTTGCGACAAAACCCCATACAGAACTGTCACTGTGTGCCTATTTGCATTCCCGTTCGAGTTAGTAGTGCGCCAAGCTGCCGACTGTTCTAAAGCTTCCAAACGAACGCGATGTTCCAGGTGCCAAGGTCGAATTCGTTCAAATCTGTAAGTTATCAGGTTAGAAATTCCAGTATCTCATTGATTTAGTGTCGTGCCTAAAGCACTAATAAAATCTAAAATCAAACCTATTAAGTTAAGCAGGGAAGCGAATGATGTTTTGCTCTATGGGTTGCCGAAATAGCACGCATCCAATATTTCATGGCAGCCGCATTAAATTCTATTATTTGCAGGGTTTTCGAGATATTTCAATTTTGTCGATGCCCAAAGATTTCATGGATTGAAAAGTGCCAATAATTATAAATTTACCAATTGACAAAGAACTTAAAAAGCGGCTGCGGAATGAACAGAATCCAAAGAAAACCGGTAAGTAATTTCGATCTCAAATGAACGATACGGGAATTCACAAATTAGTTGGGTCGTCTAAATTTTCCCCTAAACAACAACTTATGATAGCACTTTTAGCAAAATGAAATCGAATTATTCCCCCACATGATCATCAACCTTTTGCTACAAACATAGTATTCACTTCCGCCCCTTTTTTAGTACCAATCAACCTTCTCGATGCAAGCAGCACTATTGTATCAAGGCAGATGTCCACATTCACAATTAAAAAATAGTGTGCCACTGCATTTATTTCACTTGTAGTTTTGCTTTTACATTATTTGAAAATTTGATGTGAAACACCAGTGATATTTAACATTTGTAAAGCCTATCTCCTACATGGAGACAAAGGCCCCGTTGGTTAGTACAAAAATAATAAAACAGCCCGAAGTTAAGATCACAGATTTTAATTTTGTGTATGTGAAACAGACGTCTTTTACGGAGTTTCTCCTTATATAGCTTATTCGCATGAACCTGAAGAGTGTTTTTCATTTTCAATTTATCGCATATTGTACGCCTGTATCTCTGGGGTTTATAACCATCCTTTTTTAAGTACTCCTATGGTAATGTACAATCACCGCAACGGTAACTGACAATTTTATTTTAAACGCATACTTCAGAACCGTGCCTGAATAATAACCCCAAGTTTCCTCAAAAGTTTGTTGTTTCATTGGCAAGCGATGCATAGCGTAAATACTTTTACTGAAACCAAAATGCAACCCCAAACATTCTAAGTGGTTGTGTAGTTCACACACACACCTCAAACCAACTTAAACTTTATAGACAACCATCCAGCAAATATTGCTCAGGCATGACTAAGAGGAAACATTAACTCATGAATCCGCCGCAGAATAATCATCTAAATGCATGATATTCAGATGTAGTGACTGTAAAAATGCACTAAGAGTGACATAGATACTTACATGGACCAGTGTGAACTACCAAAAAAATTGCTATCGTTATTGATTCTCATAAAGTCTGCAAACTTTGAGTCCTCTTTTGCTCAAAGAACACTTGAGGATTAGTACCTCTTAAGGCTTTGTAAGTTTCTTTTCATTGTTTGCTCATCATGTTTTCCACTGCATTTTGTTATTGAATGAAATGTTTATTTTTTATTTCAAAAGCCGCAGGCAGCAAAATGTAAAGTTTGCAACATGACACTGACGGCTCAGTAATAGACACTCACGCTTCAGTTTATTGTTTGATTACTCGCTGACTATTTTGCCTTACCTGATTTGACTTTGCCAAACCAGCGGTTGTGATTGAAAATAATAATAAATAAAACCAACTGTTGCCATTTCAATTCACTATTTAAAACCAAACGATCTGCCAGTAAAATGATCACAAACGATTATCTCGTCTTGAAATATACGGGTAACGGAGTGTGACTTTTCAGGCACTGTCATAGTTTGAGTCTCAGCAATTTCCCACATTTAGTCCGGCACTTTCACGAAACGCGGACTCTAAATTTCAAGGCGTATTAATTTGATGGACCATGTCCTTCTCAAAAATGAGCTTTAAGTCTTCTACGGATAAACCCCGGGAAACTTGGTTGCTTGAAGTGTCAATGGTTCAAGGGATATGTCCATGGTTATAAAAGAACCAGCATTTTGTGCCAAGCGACGTGGGGTTTTACCCTAAGCAAAGCAATTTTTAAAGAATCTTCCCAGCATGACAGGCTGAAAACTTCTATTTTCGGGTCTGATTAGTTCTGAGTTCCTCAAGGAGTTGTTGTCGAAACTCTTCCGGCAAGGATGATCATGATTTATGTCAGAACAGGTCAACCAGCAAGATGAGATTCTTTAACTCAAGTTTTTTGAAATTTCCTATCATGAGTCATGTTCCTTTACTCACAAAATTAAAGGGAATTTTTGGCTTTGACTACCAGCTTATTCGTCATTATGAAAACCAAATAAATGTTCACTGGACCACGCGCATATAATCTTGATGCGTAGGTCATGTATTCGAGAGTATCCAAAATATTTATCCTGTAGGCCTACCATCGACGGCAAATGTACGACTGAGCCGCAAGAATATTTATGTTATTCGCCAAATATATTATTTTGCTGCCTCATGTTAGGCAGAGCTACAATCGGCTACTCAACAAAATAAAAGCCACCTGCGGTGGGTTTCCTCTTCATAGCTTTCAAAATTATTCATGTCCGATATCTACCTCATTGTGAACGTGCAAGTTTCAGGCGATTGTCTCGTGATAGGCGAATTCACACCATTTTGATTGTTCCAAGACAACCATAGAACTAAGATAGTCAGTATCAAGCTATTTTTTAACTTTATTTATCCGACATTTTTTGTTATTGCGTGATAAATTCAGGCGAACAAATAGGCCATTGAGGATATTTACTGAACTATAACTTTGAATATAATTGTTACGATCCGTTACAGAACAACAATGGAACATTTTTTCTGTTCTATATCCTTCAATTTACCCCAAACAATGTTGCAACACTCGATTATTCTTCTACCAGGAGACGATGTAGTGACATCAGGTTTATTTCCGAGCAAATTTTGAAAGCCCTGATGAATAATACTTTCAGGTGTGAGCAATGAGAAAATGGCACATTCAGACATTTTTGTATGTTGATATAAGAGAGAAATTACGATTTTATTGCCCATTCTGCTATTACACTTTGAATTACTGACTAAAGATTTGACCGTGCACCGTTATTAGATATCCTTGAACTTTCGACATATTTCAATTTTGATGGATCGCGATCGAAATGGCTCCAAGTATTTCACAGGAAAGTCATAAACAACTAATTGACAATGAAACTTTTCTCGTCATCTAAAAATATGACTGAGTTTCTGTATTTAACAGAACTAACGATTTTGCCAATCGCTCATCGTTTCCTGACAAAACGCGTCCACGCCTTTGGACATCTTGTGACCGATGCCTCATCTCAGGATCCATAAGCTTTAGGAACTCCAATTTTATTCTGATTAGATTTGCTCTGCCGCGTTTGTCTCTTCCCAACGGCAAAGCACACATCCACCATTGACAAGGTAACGCGAACTGGTTTTGCTAATAGAATTCAATTCAGTGACACTCAACTCTGAGTTAATCGGCTTTACTGCAACTCACCCGAGAGGGAATGCTTCGAGCGTTCTCGTCTGAACTGTCTCAATATGGGCCCGATAGACGTGAAAAATGTAGTGAAAGCTTTTCGTGGATCTTTCTTTTCCGTGGTTCAAGAAAAAATCAAATCCACTTATGGAGTCAGTCTCACCTGTGGAAGCGAAACGTTCGACAACATAATCTTATTTTGTCAGTTTGATAAACAAAATATAGCCTAATAAAGTTAAAAGCAGTAAACTTATAAAATTCTGGAGAGGAAACTCTTAAAATACAGATAGAAAGTGATAAAACCGCCTAGCGCCGACCAATGACAACACTTAGTTTGTGTTTGGTATGACAGGCTTTGTTCGGGTCCAGTTCGTCAACCCAGTGCTACAGTTATCAATCACCGGTCTGCAGTGTTAGATTTTGATTTAAACACAAAAATTGATAAATTTGTAGCACACGAAAAGTATAAACATCCAATGAACCGATGGGTTTAATTACCAATATACTTTCATATGAACATGGAGATGGAGGTTTCGATTAATCCATGAAAGCCTAACTCTTAGCAGAATGTTAGTAAGCCACAACAAACAGTGGATTCGAGATTCTCAACTAGAAGCAAGGTTGTTAAATCTCAAAGAAAAATATATTCAGCGGTTAAGATTATCGGGTTTCTCAAAGCAAACTGACCGTTGTGTATGAACACTACGCGTTCCTGATCAAGGTCGTGTTGCGTGAATTTATTTGCACTTCGATAGAGATTGGATGTAAAGGCTACATAACCTCCATAGGTTGTTCGCAACTCATATACGATTTCCGCTGCAAGACAAATAAATGAAATACTGGAAGAATAGCTTTGTATCGTACGAAATTGTATTGATGACAGTTTTTATAAGAAAAAATACGTCCGTTCCTTACGCTCGTATGGTTTCAGGAGAATAAATTATTACAGTGTGATTAAATAAAGGGCTGCTATTCACCTAGGGTTCGATGCATTGAAAACATGTTCCTGACATCTACAGTGATTCTGACGGATTCAACAGATCATCTGATCGGTTGATATTTTTTTCACGAACTATGTGATTTTATTTTACTGAGAAAACATTTGAATACAAATTGTCCCAAATTAGTATCAGCACATTAGGACTCATTGTCCACAACTGATTGTGATTATATTTGACAAGTGTGTTTGCATATATAGTTCAGTATTTGCATAGTTAAAATACAGTCCACGCAAAAGTTGAAGTACCAATAAAAAATCGTACGGCTTGGGCAATAAGTTGAAACAGTTGCTTTCTGTCATCCCACTAACCGGAAAAAAGGATGACAAATATTTGCTATCTAATTCACTACAGCAGTTTTGTGCCTTAACCGAGTAACAAAGACCTAAAGTTATCGAGCCAAAATCAGTATTTGTTCAGTTGAGACTAGTTACACCCTTGCCCGATTACTGAATTTACAATTATGCAGTTTTGCTTTGATATACTTATTCACATGTTCATGGTATACTGAAATCTGGGGCAAAACTTTTGGAAGTGCGTCAAGCTAATTGATAAGATCAGGTTTTCACAAAGTTTGATTCTGTAGAACTTGGTGCTGGCCAGTAACGAGAGGTGTTTCTAATTACAAATATTCTCAGTATACCCGAACAGAAATAACGTGTATGTAAGTTGCTCAAGAGTTTTCCGGATGCTATTCGATTCACGGATTCATAAACCTACATTATTTTACGACACGCTTGATGGCTCGGTTATTTTACAGTCAATCCATGTAATTAGTTGTCACATATAAACTGGTTTTATAATTCGTATGAACGTTTATTTTAATTACTCTCAACGGTAAAGTATTGTTTTAGCAATGCAGTATGACAGAATATCTAGGTTAGCTGTCTCTATGTGATGCCTATATGGAACCAATGTATAGTAGGACAAAACAGTTGGTTTTATCGTATTCGTAATTTGGCAAACCTGATGCGCGTGAAAATGGAGGATCGGGAGAAGTTCCTCACAAAAGCTCCTCTCAATTGACAATTCACCACAAAAAGCGAGCACTTGGATCTGACACACTTTAGGGAAAAGTAAAAATTCCAGATGTTTTTTGTAAGCCTAGCTGAATAGGCATAAATGTTGAGGTCGTTTGAGCTTTCTCTTTGGGTAGAACATCTGTCACGCATGCTCCTAGCGAACGTGCGTGTTCTTTCGCAAGCAGCGAATGGCTACGCGAGTGTTCAATGAAACACGTAAACACCGCAACAAATGAGCAGCCCCATGGACAAGCATGCAAGCAGAATCCAACGCGAATCTCCACGTGTTCATTCGCACTTGTGCCAGGTGTTTATGCGTGCTCAGTAGGCTCACAAGCTGCTCTAATCGCTATGATTTGAACTGACAAAATTAAATATCGTGCGCATGGGTGTGTGTATTTAAGTATCGCTTTTAGTCACCTTGCAGAATAATAAGCCTTTAAAGCTTAATTTGTGCAGGAAAAAGGGGCGTGTGAGCAATATAAAGATAGTTTCTATGTAGAACTCAGGAGAATTACACGTTATAAACAGCTTGCCATTGGTAAGGTATTGACGAGTCCGTATTTTTGCAATTCAAAAATGTATTGTAATTTTGTCTTCTTTTTTTACAACAATAAACCATGTCAACTGCAATTTATTCACTAGGGCATTCCTTTCACTAACAGCAGAGCATGGTTGGTGGGATTTACAGTTATCCATGAAATACACACCAACCACGATGATAATATAGAGAAAGCCGATTTATTAGGATGCCTTGAGAATGCTGGGCAGTTGGTTTGCAGTTCAACTTCTTTATGATATGACCCCCATTACGGGTATTAGGTTGAGTGAGGAAAATAATTATTATGACCTGCCTTGTTAATAGCAGCTTCATTTCGTTCGCGATCCTTCTATTTCTTTGTCGCTTTTGATTTTGCACTAGACTAAGTTCTGCAAAAATTGATTTGCTCGAGTGTAAAAATCTTTTTTTACTTTGACTTAGTGTAAAGGTCAATGGGCTTTAAAAGAGCAAACCTAATCAGTAGTAGTTATAGATTCAAAGGCAGACCAAACTAAGTTAAAAATCTTTGTAGCCAATAGAAAAAATAGCAAACAAATAATGGACATTGATTGTGAAAGTAGGGAGCATTCTGCATTCTTGACACTAATAATATTCCGTTCGAGTGTTTCCCTGAAACCGTATTGTGATTCCATAGTTCCTCAAGAAGAATAATTATGTTTTTCGTCCGCTTACAAGGAGTTGCACTCAAGCTTCATGGGTTTTGAACTCATAACTTTAGCCTGTTAAAATTTGGCCAGAAATTTATTCAAATCCGTGAAACTGTCTGTTTGATGAAAAGGAAAGTGAAGAGACCTACCACCATGAAAGTATATCTCATAACCAAAAATAAGACAGTTTATCGAACTTTGGCTGAATAAAAACGACCAATTGACTTTTTCATGCAACGTGGGTTTGTCAACGTCTAACACCTACTGCTCTTCCTTGAAATCTAAGTCAGAACTTCATTTTATGTCACGATGTATTTGAAGCTCAATATCCGTGGAATGGCAGTTTCAGTTCTCACCACTTTATACAAAAAAACAAGTTGGTTTCCTTCATTTCACCTCTGTGATTAGCAGCAAAAATAATTTCTCTGTAACAAGGTAGCAAGTCTGCAGCCCTTCCACCCTTAGTCGCAAACAGCGTTCTCTTCCAAAATAGTCGGTAAGATGTGTCGTCGAAAATAAAAACAAACCTCAGGCATCGATGTTTCATCTGAACACCATTATTTGCCTCAAATGTATATTTGACAAAATTGCACGAAAAAGTCTATGCGCAATTGAGCGGTTGACTTTTAATAAAACGACGTGAATACAGAGTACTGATTTTAGAAGAGACCACAAATAAAAACTTTGAAATAATAAAATGCTCTCAAACTGAAAGCCTAAGATCCTGTATGGAGTTTTAATTCCAATGCCAATTCGACCAAACTATCTAATAAAACCAATGTTTTATTTACATTTCTCGCTACCGACAAACTACTCCGAACATCATCATCAAGCTTAGTGCACCGGTTGACATCATGGCAGAGACGACACATATTCGATTTCAATAACTTTATCCAAGTACTTTCTCAGCATTAAAATTGTTAGTAAGGTAATATTGTAGTTGCGGTCAGACATGAAATTGATCTCAATCACCTATAAATAGAATGTATCGTAAGAGGAATTACGGACAGATGATCATAAGCCCTTTGGTGAACGTTATCGGAATTCATGGTGTTGCAATAATTTTTCATATGTAAACGAAGGAAGTTAGGAGACTGTGAACCTACCAAAGTTTTTGTGGCTTTCTACGGGATGTGACAGTAGTGTCGTTTGACTACCGATTATTCAAATCAAGTTTTTTTCAGAGGGTAATCAAAAATTCTCACTGAGTGGATGAGCTTCCATAACTTTCACCAGGGAATAAAACTTGACTGCACATTAAACTACCGCAAAAATTACTGTCAGTTCAAATCAAACAACTGTAAGCCATTCACTGGGTGCGTCCGCTTTGGTTACTTTCAGCAGAACTGCCTCGAAGTTTGATCACTGAGCTCAAGATAAATGGAACAAGCACATTACTAAATTCCTGTACTCGTACAGGTGTACTTTAGGTTGTTAAACAAATATAAATACTGCTTCTTTGCAAACTGTGATTCTTGGCAAAAAACGAAATAAATACCAAATCTAGTAGTTGAGTTTAGTGTGATAAGTAGTGTAGTTCATTGAACTCGTCAACTGGAACTGGAGATTCTTACTTTCTCAATAGGTCATGATTTTTTGCAAAAATGCAGAGCTAATATTTGATATAGGCATTGTCAGTCGTGTGGACACATATTTATCTTAGTAAAATCAATAAAAACCCTCGTAAATATACAAGACTTCAAAAAATAATTCTTGATAAAATTAAATCAACCAAATATATTTCGATTACTCAAGATAAAAGCGCATATCGACTTCTCAGTTTTCATAAAAAATGATCGTACACTCAGTTTCAACTAGTATGGCCCTTGGAGTTCAAAAAGGTGTTATGCTGATTCTTAGAGCTAGAGTATCCGGACGCATCGTGAGTTTTTTTAATTATCACCGGCAATTCACAATGAAAATATCATCCTATCTGAGACAATTTTATTATGACGAAGTCAAATTTTCCACATTTTTGCCTTGATACCACTAAGAAGATTCGGAACCATCTACTTCATTTTTATGCAATTCAGTCTAACAACTGAAATCAAAAGTAAAACGACGCTGTTTCTATCTAGTTTGACTAACCTATTATTCACGTTTTCATTATATGTTTAACGTATGTTTTGTGCTTGAGTTCCGAAGGGAAGGTTATAGAAACCGAGATCATACAAGACTCTGATAGTGGTAAACGAGTAAGGAAGCCAAAGTTACACGAATATTTGGTCAATGATATGTTGGATTGAAGAGTTATCACATGAGTAGTACATCGCTCCTATTCTTAGAGTACAGAAGTGAAAATTCCAATGTCCAAGCAAAATTGATTGGACACTGTTTCAACCTTATATTTCACATTCATCAAACTCGCACTGTATATTCAATTTACCCAAAACAACTAAGTCTGTAGTACCTCTGAAAACTTGAGTTGAAGTTTATCGCAGAATCAGCAGCTAAACATGTGTTTCTTGCTGTCAATTATCACTTGAATGTTACTGTCGTGCAACAAACAACTCTAGGGAGATTGCTGATATAATCTCTAGACTGTAATGTATTGCCATATAACTCTGTCAATCTAAATCAACATAACCACACCTGACTTTATAAGTGTAATTTCCAAAGCTTTGGTGGGACTGCAAAAAGAAAGTGGTATTCGGCTACGTGCAGATTATTTTGAGTTCCGCCGAAAACATATACCAAAACTAATGTTTAGTGCCCCCCCCCCCCTTTTATAAATTCACAGAAGTCTCAATGCCAGATTCAAAACAGAAACTAGAACACAATTAATTCTTCCTGTTAAGAATGATTTCGCGGAGGCAATAAGTGAGAATAATTAAATTCCCCATTGGTCGCATCAAGACGGACAGCCAGAAATCTGCTCTCCGAGAAATTTCTCCGTCAAAATAAAAAGTGCAGTTTTATTTAATCCCTTTTAATCAGCGTGCCGATGCACGTTGAACAGAAGAAACTCCTGCACCATGTATGTAGAACTATCGTAAGCAATTAGCATTTTTATATTCACTAAGCACTTTCAGTGTCTAACTGAAGCCACACGTGAAAAAGAAACCTTCCATTTTTGTGCTTTCTCAGGGGTCACGGATGAACTGTTGGATGTCTAAGCACTGACGCAAGCCATTCTGAGCAATTTGTCAATCTATTCGCAAACACAATTATACAATAGATGGCTGTGCTGATATACTTCAGTGGAAAACACACAAAAAACGCAAACACTTACGAACAATTTTTGACAGCCCGAAGCCGGCCGCAAGATAATCAGAACTGAGCCGAACAAACGAATTGACAAGAATAATCACCGGCTGAATTTTGGACAACCTTAGTCCCTGTATGGTTGGCTGCAGGTAGATTTTCAAGGTAACCGGTGTCCCAAAAGAATTCTTGCCAAAGGAATTGAATGCTCTGAGCTGCAAATATCAATGAAGCACAGAAACGTTTTCATGAGTGAGTCTCTACTCATCTAACCTATCAACAAAATAAAAATAAGACGTTAGCAATAAACTAAGCAGTTGTCTTACTTTTTCCAAGCAAATTCGAAAGGAGAATATTTTCTTTTTTTCAAAATAGCCGTGACTTTCAAACATCAGAAACGCGAAACCAGTCATCTGCTTTCGGGGAAACTTTTTCCGCCATCTAGATACAACATCATACTATATGCATCTAAAATTGACATACCATTGTTTTACTTGTCATAACTTATCATAAAATATTAGGAAACTTTTAGTGAACGAGTAGAATACCCTATTTAGGATGATTTATCAAACGCTGCAACGTAACCTTTAAATATAAAGCATATGATAATAATGTTACCTAGTATTGTATATGAACGGCAGGACCGGAATGGCTTCCTGCTTTTAGCTGCCTTGGACTTTTTATTCATTTTAATTGTCCTCTTTTTCCTATTACTTTCGTTTTATTTATGCGAGTTCATAAGAAAGGACATAAACAGCTTCGTCAAAAAGACATTCCTTGGATTGTTGACTGTTACTTCAGGCGCGCAAAGTAAACGATCGAAAAAGACATTCGTTCGGGGATGGTGTGAACGAATCCTTTTGTGTAGACAGAAATGTATAACTCTCGATAGATTAATTTCGAACTATCATTCGGCTACTCATAAGAAAATTCGGTACCAACGGTGAAAACCCTAATACATATTTGCAATATACACCACAGAGAGTTCATTCGTGGTGGTTTTAGATGGCACAGTTCGTGCTACCTAACAAAGATAAAAAATGAAGGAAAATATTGTCACATAACGCCTTAGTATCCCTATTGTCGGTAAGTCACGAAATCAGATCAGTAAAAACTATTCTTCACGTTGCACTATGCACACCACAAAGACTTTGTGAAAATAATATATTTTCTAATGGATTTAGCATAAAGTAATACTAGTCACTGAAATAAGACACTATATGGTTTCGTTTGATTATCGGCCGTAAAACGGCCGACCGTTCACTTTATGATAAACATATTCATTCTTCGCTGGAGGAAAAATCTGAAATTTTGCTTTCAAAGAATCAGGCATTTGTGGACAATATTCGCAAGTAAACAAACTTCAATAAATTATTTCGTTTTTCTATCAGAAAAATAAGGCGTACAGTGAAATAAGTGGGTAATAATACATGCATTCAAATAATCAGTGAAATACGGGTAGCTTTCTTGGTAAAAACGTCAAAATATATTTTGTTTTACTGTACTTAGGATCTAATATTACTTTTTAGTTAAAACAAATTGTACGTGATAAGTTAGTATAAACTGATTGAAACAACTAGTTTTTTCTCGGGTAAACAACTTTACCGAGTGTCTGGTTAGTTTAACCTTATTATTCCGTCCTAAAGCTAAATTTTGGTCAGTATAATTCTACGTAAGACCAGAGAAGTTCTACACCTGAGGGTTTTATTCGGTCTCAAAATTCATTGTGCGAAAAAATTCCTAGTCAGACGGGAGCGTAGGATTCAGACCACACCGCCTGTACCTGCACAAGATCTTCTAGTTCCTCCCGCGTTGATTTTTGATAGACGTAAAATATATCATTCTTCAAAAGATCTTGATTAGAAAAGACGGAGATTGAACGATTCAACCTATGGGAACGAATTAAAAAAAAAGGATTATGGATTTAGAGCTGATTAAAAAAGTTTGGTAGGGACATTTATCTATAATTTGTTAAATTTCTTATCCATGAACTACGTAGTTATTCCGTAAATATTCGAAGAAACATTTTCAGAGTAATTCCATACATATCCTAACTGTTTAATCTTTACGAAGACAGTCATAAAGGTGCACATTTATCAACATAGGTATACATGCACACCTGGTAATCAAAGTAATGTTTCCCGGATTTGCAACCATTGCTTTCATTTGTGCATTTTTAATGGTCATGCTCAAACTCATTTTTGAACGTTCCTGGACTTTATTATTACTTGTGTCAACCGGAAAATAATGAATGATGACACTTTGTTTTCAAAAAGAATTTAATACTTTGCTGGGACATAAGCCTCATTATGAAGACAAAAATATTTCAAAGATGCAGACATTAATTTCAAGCAGGTTAGAAATTGTCAAAAATGCTCAGCCTTCAAATAATTTTTGTGATCAATTTCAGTCTCGTTCAGATCTGATAGAGCATTTCATCCGAAACTACCTTCGTTTGTTCACATTTTTTAGTACCCTGAACCAACTATCACTGTTTCAACCGACATGGGCTCCTGTAAACTCACTGCAAAACAAGTGTGGTGTCAATAGCACCGTACCAAGAGATATAATAAATATAAATAGAGGAGATTTGCAGTCTCAGAAGGTGCTCATCGAAATCATGTGCTATCTTCTGCAAATTCAAAAGAATTATACATTTATCGATTTAAATCACTAATAACAAAATAACTCCAGACGAATAACGAGGGAGGAGGATTTATTTTACTGCTACAACTCTCCTGACCATATAATTTTACAATCAGAAACAAGGATATATTTGTTCACTTTGATCTTCAGCATACACCAAAGTTTACGGGCCTCGAGCACCACTTAAAGAGCCATTTGTCAACAGTAGACAAATTCTACGTTGAAATACAGATTATATTTATTTCACCAAAGGAGCAGAAGTACAAGTCTGAGAAGGCTTTTGGTTGCTGTAATAATGCAAAATTGGGCTTATCGTAAGAAGCACCTATGGTTTGTGATACCGTGGATGAAACTATGTCAAAGTCCTCGTAACAACATAAACCCATGCATCTTTGCAGCTTTTCCTTCTGGTTCTCTCATGAGTTTTTCTCCGTTCTCTTCACATCAGACTTCTACCGAACTTTCAATGCAGTTAAGGGAATACTCGATGGCGTGGAGAAATGGACTACAAAGGGGAACAAAACGGAATATATACTAGAAAAACGAACTTCAGATCCCCTCTTTCTGGGTTCAGATCGATTATTCCTACCTCTTCCGTCACCTCTTCCACGGACCTCTTTGTTCTATGACACAGTCGCCTACCCTGGTATCGTTGTGTTAGGTTGAAGCAGAGCAAATGACCAAGAGCTGCCTTAAACCAATGGACAGTTGTCACGATCTCGTGCGCTATTCGATGTGACATCGACATCGCATCACCTTTACACCGATCCCACTTGATAATTTCATCTTCAGTAGGTGATATCAGGTTAATGGGCTTTTAAGACCTCGGAAAACGACAACCATATGCCAAAGCAATCGGATGTTTTTACGCGCGCATGTGGCACTTTTGAGTCTCGAGGTGCTATCATGGTAGTATGGCCTTGAAAATCCTGCTGACACCACTAGCTGGAACCCAAAACAATGCTAAAAACATCCGGTTGGACCTGTAATCAAAATATTCAATACTTCATTGTTTATACTTGGTGCAACTAATTATTCCAAGTGATGGTCATGAGGTGCTTATAAAATGTGGCAAAATGTTCTTAAACCACTGAAACTACAAGAGTAAGTCGAGACGAAAAATTACAACGTAGAGACCAACATTTTCGCCATATTATTGTGCGTAAAGATCAGTGTCCTAGTAACAAACTATTACGTGTTTGATTACAAGAAACTAGGTATATACGGACGCAATCAATGTGACCAAAAATAAGAACTCTGATTTAGTGCATTTACCTTCGTCGACTGTGAACCGTAATCTCCTTTCTTTCTATTTAGTGAAGATAGTCACACATCAAACTATCTCGCGGTATGTTATTTTCAATTTATAAACTGCATTTCCGTAAAGTTTGTAAAATATTAGAAACATTTTCTTCCACCGCCACGAAAAATACGCAGGTAGAAGGCACTGTGTCCCTCAACACCGACGCATTGAACCTTTTTCTTTGTTTGATAATTACACTTATCTTTTGCCATGTAAATATACATATATGCATACATATCAATAGTGAGAAAATGCATCTTAATTAAATTCTAAAATGTTCAACCTTCATTCCAACGCAAAACAATTTCTTCCAAATGAATCAGTGAGTGACACTTCAATGTTTTTAGTTGTTTGTTAGCAAAAACTGTCTGCAGTTGAGACTCCCGTCAAAAAGCAACCGAGACAATTTTAGTCATGTGACTGCAACACACAGACCGGTGATGGTTAATTGTTCATCTCCATGGAATCTGAACCGCCATGTCCCGGATTCTGTTCCAGCCACCGCGGGTTACTTCCTCATTTAGCAGCCTTTGATTCGCTGTGACTCCCTTCCAGAAATATTCAAGATTATCGTATAATACAGGAAGTAAAAGGCTATCATTATTACTATTATCATAAATATTGTCAGCTTGACAGAGCTGTCATATTTACCCTTATTCATCACCATCAGCTTCACATTTATGTGACCAGCACGTTTTGCATATACATGTTACCACATTTATGTTGGTGTGGCCTCATAGATCAGCTAATAGAGGACAGGCTGTACTGATGTGTGGATGGAATCCATGTGTGATTACGAATCCCGCCGGAGTCAAACATTCTCCACACTTGGATCATTTCAGCATTTAAGCTTATTTTGCGGTTGATACCTGAGCCTCTAGAACAGTTTCTTCCAATGGACATTCATTTGATCACGCCAACCGTTCCTCGATAGCAGAGCTTGTGGTTCTAAGGCACTAGAGATCGCACATAAACCCTATTGGGTACGGAATATCACCCACTCAATAATTAAAACATATGCGTCCGGATTAGGACAGTTATTCCATGAACATTCAAAAAATATCTGAAGCTTTCACTGCCACCCGTTATTTTTCTGAACCAGAAAATACTACGAAATATTATACGCTCCCCATTAACCCAAACAACAGTTAATTATGTACACGATATCTAATTTGTACTCTACTGAAACAGCTGAAGTGTGGCTGCCGTTTAGAACTGGAAGCATGTGTAAACGGGTCGACTAGTTGATCTGTCTTTCTAGCAGAAAATCTCGATGTATAGAACGTTTGAAGCGTTTAAAGTGTTTTTCACTTTGTGTACTGTGAAATTTAACTTTTAATAATCCAGTTATTCGCAATGGTTTTGAATTCCGGTGTCGTTCGTAGCTCCGGTTTGTGCTTCTTTTAAGCATCTGAATAGAGAGCTTTGTATTTAGACCAAAATCTTTCCGTCACTCACCAAGGAGAAACCAGATGCACGCGCATTGATTATTTTGATATCTACCGCAGATTGAATATTCACACTGCTCATGATTTCCAACATATCTCGTCTGACCAAAATGAGCGTACGTTGATTTTAACTAATTATCAACGCAGAAACATTGCGATTTTTCCTACTTGAAAACTTCTAACGAGACGATGAAATGACAGTCATTAACTAATTATTCCGTTTTTTCTCATGAATAATTTTCTTTTCCATACCGTTATTCTATGCCGGCTTGAAATTGAGCCTATCATAAACACTACAAAACGATAACGATCAGCATGAACTTCACAGCATTCATCACCTTTGGTGACGCAACAGGCTTAAGTCCATGGTTGTCCAGCGCATAAATGGATAAGGATTTAGTTCATGGACTGCGGTGATGCTTTGTGCGCTTAGAGGATTCCTGAATTTTAGGACAACCAGTTCATCATAGTAACTGGATTTCTGTACAGACCTTTTTCCGCACAGTGAAACTATTTCCTCAAGGAGCACTTTTCAGCTAAATTTCAAAGGTCTCAACTGCCCTCCACTATTTTTGACCAAGTTTACAGGTACATTTTTATCGCGTGGATTAACTGCCTAAGAGAGCAGCAGATCAGAACCAACTTCAAAATCCAGGTCATAAATTGCAGGGATGGTCCATGACGGTACACTAAACTCTCGGTCGAAAAAACTGCTTCAACTTCTACTTCATTTGCTCCTTTACTACAAAGAAATAATAATTGTATCGGTAATAATTTTTTCACAATACAATTTGCTGTTTATAAATTTCGATAATGTATTCCAATACTCAGTATAAGATCACATCAGCAGCACTCAAATGCAATCACAATAAAAGGTTAGGGGTATTGCTTTCCGTATTATCGAAATTGATGACTGATATTGTTTTCCAGTTCTATGGCAAGCATTGCATGCACTCAATCGATATTTGAGCTCATCTACCCAGAAAAATGATTTGAAATGGAATTTTAAGAGTCACATACCTGCCAACACGCTGGCGACCGTATTTGTCCACTTATATGCATATTTGATTGTTTTTCGCTATAACCTACTACTTACTAAAATTAAATGAACCCCAGAAACTACTATATTTTCAAGCATAAATAAAAATAGTGAAACATTTGTAAAGAATGCAATGACAGATCAACGGAATAGCTATTTTGACGTTGATTGCATTCAACAAAATTGTTAACAATGCGCACGCTAGTTCACATATCCAAAGCAATGACCATTTATTCAAGATTACTTTATTATCCATAAAATTTTACATGAAGCAGTGTGAAAATATCTATTCTAATAAAAGGCCAACATACCGCCAATTTGAATTCACTGAAATAATTTCACTATCCTCTCGTAGTTTTACATTGTTTCTTAAGATTCAACGATATTTTCTCATTTCTTTGATTTATATTATTTTCTCACGCCGGTTCTATCACACAAAAGAGTAGAGGAGACATAAACCTTTTCCATAGCTCACTATCCTTTGTCAGTATCTCCACTTTGCTCATGCCTTGTTTATGTAAGAAAGAACGAATCTGCCTAGTAACTGTTCAAAAAACCTTTATTTCAAGTGGCCTTTCGATAAAATTTATCTCCGAAAAAATTCGTTTACCTAAATGCTGATTCAACTGGTCGCTTCAAAACTCCAAATGTCATTGTTTTTTGTTGATTTGACTCTAATAAACAGTTTTTACTTGTCTATAGAAACCATATGTCGCTGACGCACATCTGAAAGTTGCCAAAAGTGTAGCTTTTTTCTGATAATTACTAGCTGTCCCCTGGTAAAAACGATTAGGAAATTTGATATTTCACTCGGCAATTCACTTTTATCATTTTTACGTTCTTTTTGTTTTGCGGTGGTGTACGACTTCTTTGTTGCTAACTGATAGGGACAACAGCGATAATAGTGTATTAGTTCCTTGAGAAAATTGCATGGCCTTAATAGCTACTTAGAGTCAAATAAACCATTTTCCCTTTGTCCCCCCTATCAGTCGTGTTTTATTGACTGCTTCTTCTAAACTGGCTCTGAGACCTTATCTTCTCGAGGAAAAGACATTCATTTATTTTTCGACACGATTACCCAAATCTCACACACCAATTTCACTTTGTCAAGTGCTCCAAAATAGTTTCGGACCTGTTCCTGGACTACATTTGTTCAGTTTTATCAGTGCCAGATTTGATACGGTTCACATTAGCGAATAATCGCTGTCTTCCTGTTCATTGAGCGTACGCCGATAAGAGATCGGCTCACAAGCACTTTCCACGTTAAACTGCAATTTAATGAATCAGTATTCATTGGATATGACAAACCGTTTTGTTTGGAAGAAGACTTTGAACAGTAACGGTACCTCTTAGATGGAACAGAGTCACCGTCACCGACGTGCAACTGTGTCAATCCTCCAAAAACATAGAAACTAAATTACACGATTTGGTAAAACCATATGAATGGAAATAAAGAGTATCATTAGTAGAAAAATCACAAAACATTTCAGTTTCAAATGCCATTGTTTGGATAATAAACATTTATATGTCGAATACTTTCTTCAAAAAAAATTAAATTGGTATTTTTCCGTAGAAACCATACCCAAAAAAACCATGAGATATACCTTTTGGAAATAACTATTCCATGTTTCGGTTGTTTTGTGAGAAAAAAGATCACTCTTTTGTTGCTGACGTTTGACATTAAGGTGACTTGCTTTCTCTGGTGTGAAAATGGTAAGTGCTTCTCAAGAGAGACGTGTTGGTAAACCTCGTCCTGTTGTTGATAATCAGTGGGTTGATCGTGCCGAATAGGAACGTCATCTGGGAACGGTATTAGATTAGCCTCATTCAATGGAAGCTTCCTTTGCTTTCCCACTGTGAGATCAAATGCCTAAAATAGAGGATCCAAATTGAACGACAAAATAATTGGGTTTATATTAGGATTCAATATGGAACCATCCCTACCAACATTAAGTTCATCGGTGGATAAACGTTAGCTGAATCAACTCCTTTATAGCAAAATCAATCACGTTTCTGAACTATCGTAAAGTGCTAATGCGAACAATCCATTTAACTATATGTTGTCTGCAAACCAGCTAGGATTTTACAAAGCCAAAACCGACGGTAATTTGCGAAAAAGTTTTTAACAACCAAAGACATCTGAAAATTCATCAAATACGCCCTTGCATTATAGAGAAAGGGGCACGAAGCGAACAAGCGCATTTTCGATAACTTTATCCGTTGACTTATGCAGTTATATATGTAACCATATTAGCCAGACCATGAATTTACCGAAAAAAAAACTTAATATGCAGGTTGTGTTAATTTGTTTCCATGAACAGCTGAAATAAAATACCGCATAAATATTTGTGACGAAAAACAAGTTGAATTTGTGCGGCATGTATTTGGATTGTCTACTGGACTGCAATATTCATTTAGGGAGCGGATATAATCCCAGTTTAGGGAGCGGATATAATCCCAGTTTTCAAACGACCCAACGTGCTGGACGCTTAGTATCCTCATTAGTTGTCGTTTTGTTAACATTTCCTTCAATAATTTGAAAATTTCTAGCCCTACTTTTGATACTTCAGCAACAGCAAAACGTTCACTTTGTTTTAAAACTGACTAAGACTTCACATTACTGATATGCTTTTATCATAGATATCTTCATACATGTTGAACTTCGAGCTATCAAAATATGGTGGAACTGGAGCTTTAAAAAACGTTCAGAAGATATACTTAGACAGAATGGGAATTGGACCTTGGAAGGTGATTTCCGGAATACCAGTAGAGACCTGACCTTTGACAAAGAATTGAACATGAGCCAGCTTGATATGACCATGACTTTTGGCGCACGTAGTGTTACGCTTTGGTTGAACTATCACAGTCAGCAGTGACAATTTAACAGTTTCACTGTTCGTGCGTTTGAACCTGTCGAACCCTATTGCAATAATGCGTATAAAATAATGTCATATTACCTTTCACTTAGCATTGTTGCTATTCTTCAGTCGCGTAAAGCTGTACTGCTTGCCAAGGTTTGGTTAATCACAATCGCAATGAAAACTCACGACAGCATAAGTAGAATGCGCAAATCAATATTTTTCATCAAATAATTATAATTTTGTGATGGAACGTTATTTATCTCACTTCTGATCTGTTTCTCTGTTTCAATTCTAATTTCAAAACTAGTTGTAAACGTTTCATCTGAATTGGAGGAAACTTGACTTGTATCTTTTTGATATGTGCCGCTAAGTAATAACCACATGTCGCTGTCAGTGGTTCTTAGATTTCCCCCATTCTTGAGGAATGTAACTTTGAAACGTTGATGGCAATCAGTAAATTATCACACATTTCTAAGGTTCTATCTCAACACCTTATTTAATATGATCGTACTTGTTTTAGACTGAGAACCACTTAGGCTAATAGTTCTGCTTTTCATAGACGTATTACTATGGATAAAAGACTTTGTTTTAGCAAACTGTGAAGTCTGATCAGTTTCACTTATTATCTGAAATGATAAACGCCCATTGATTGCGCAATGTTGACTACAATATAATATATAGAAATTACCTGGAACCTGAGTTCGTTCCTTTTTCGAATCACGCATACGCGACCTTTTGATTGGCTCACTTTTGACCTCATCGTATCGATCATGAAACTTTTTGGATAGGTCCAAGATAACAGAATGCAGTCTTGAAATGCATGCAGCCTCGAGGAAAACTCAAATGATTTGTTCACCACGTACAAAACACGTTCAGCAAGAACATCTGCCAAAGTAAAGGTATCAACTTGCCTCGTGGTGAAGCTGGGAGTTCTAAGTACTAGTATTCCGTGGACAGGTGGCTGTTTAAAGAAAGTGACAATGAAAGTGTGCCGTAGATAGCTATCAATCAGTTTCTCAAAAAAATTGATCGGAGACATTTTCATGCAACACCGCAAAGTGTGAATGGTTTTATTTGAGACCATGTGAAAACTTTCGTCATTTTGAGGCTCTGCACACCAAACTGAGTGCATCATATTCTTCCCGAAAGCAACTTACTACTTCAAATGACCTCATACTAAATATTATATAGTGCAATGGGGCTAAATTTGGTCTACATAATTATCGTTCCTCCAAGCGTACACAGATTAGTCTAACACATTACCTTGCGGGGAGCAAATCTGATCTTTTCTTTATGTCACCAATAGGATTATCAGTTCACCTCGAAGAAACTCTACCACAATAAAATCGGTGAAGGGATCTCGAAGTGAATTTCTTACGTTTTCAGTTTTAGCTCTGACAGCTTCCAGAAGATTGGATATCGTACCTTCTTCAAGAGCGACTAAATCTGACGGAATTTTACTAGGAAAACATTGCCATATTCAAGCCATTTCCATCATGCTTTGAATTCGGAAAGAAAATATGAAGCGTAACTGTTGAAAAATCGTTATTATTAAAAGCTTTCTAACTATTTAACATGAAAGTTAAACCCACTTCCATTTCTGGTTTGTCTGAAATGAATTAAATATGCACTCACTTTGTAGAGATTAAAAGGTACCATCAAGTTTATACTGTATTTGCATAAGAAACTGAGGAATACAGGAAACATTTGGAACAAACGAAATTAAAGATTACCAACCAATGAGACTGTTATTTTTCTTCACAAATAAGCTTTTCTGGTCGACGGGCTTTTCTGAGTTGAAGACTCTGATGCAAGCTGATATATATATATATATATATATATATATATATATATATATATATATATATATATATATATATATATATATATATATATATATATATATATATATATATATATATAGCTTGGAACCAAGCTTGAAGCCAACGCAGCAATAACAATTACGAAATTGAAGAAAGAGAGTAGAACACAATAAAGGAAACAGTTGGTAAGAAGTGACATATGCTGTGATATTTTCTTTCTGGTTTTGATTCACTTCGTGGGACGCCTGGTGAACAAGAAAGAGTTAAAGAAATGTGCGCATATAAATAAATATACTACTACTGGCAAACTTAAATTCCTGTTTATCTGGTTGTTTCTGTACGTTACCACAACAGGTCACGTAGATGAATTATCCATAAAGCTCAGCCATTCCTCTTGCAGATAAGCAATCACCCATTGTCAGAAACATCATGTTCTCTCGGACTATTCAAATGTGATATAATCCACCTCAACAGGAGAGGACATCAGGATGGCTTACTTTTTTTAAACGGGAGGCAGAAATCATAGAAACGCGGCAGACAACAAAATAACTTATAGACAGTATACTCATACGTTTTGTTGCTTTTCATTTTTTGTCGGCGAGAAAAGCTGCAGAATGTGTTTTTTTTAATCTTTTCCGTAAAGAAAACAGTCTGCCTACTCTGTCACTGTTTTCAACCATAAATATCGCAATCAAAATTTTGCTATCGAGAGCGATCTAACTTGGAACATTTGGAAATGAATACCTTATGAAGTATCACATTTGGGAAAGCAACTCAGCTGGCGGACGATTATCCGGGAGAAGATCACGGTAAATAATAACCTTGTCGTGTTCCTCCATCCTGTCATCTGTGGCGTTTGCAAGACATCTGTCTATGCGTCAAGAGCATAGTGCATTCAGTAGCAGCAAAGCTAGATTTGTTGTGTGTTTCAGAGGCCTCATCGTCTTTGACAAAACCACACCCTTTCTGACTATCGTATTAGTATCGTTTAAGATGCTTGCAGTTTGGGAAAATTGTCTGATCAGTCGCAAAGTCACTAATATTTCTTGTCAGGATACCGTAAGCACTCCTCGGACCAAATTTCTTAGTGTATGCTGTAGATCTGTGTGACTAGTGATTTTAAAGCAAAGGAAACAGCAGGATTTCAGTATCTGGAAGAAAAAAAGTAAAAATGGCGACACTTCAGAATGGGGTGTTTATTCGGATCAACTGTGAAATTTTCTCAGACATAATTTGGTATATTTTGATGTCAAAGCCACTGATTTACTTTTACTCTTAAACTATTTTCTCTCAGTAATGCATTTTCTCCCTCAATGGCACCGAGTTCACTGAATGTTGTTAGCGAACAACGGATCAGAGTAACTTTATGGCATATCTGATGTGTGAAATACAATACTTCCACTAGATTTAGATAAAGATTTGTATTTTACTGCAAGTTATATGTTATTGCGTCTGGGTGACAGGACAAACTTCCCCCGGAAGCAAACGACCAGCTTCACGGTTGTTGCCACTCATCGGGTATGCGTGCCCAATAAGCCCTTTACTTGAGAACTCCTGTAATGCCCATAATAATACATCAAAAATCCAACTTTGGGACCATGTCCTCGTTCTGAAGTTTAGTCTTGCTAACCAGCGAAATACCTTTAGAAGAATCATGGTACGATTCTAAAAATGGGCTCTTCGTCGACTCACGCTCTTAACGACTCAAAAGAGATTAAGTTGATTAGATCTGTATCCTAAATAACTTTGTAAACGGCTTGGCAACGTGATAGAACCCGATAAGATGTACCTCATATCTTTCCCAAAATGCAATCCCTCTCCCCTGTTGGGTTGATTATGGGTGGTTGGGTTCGTGACCCTACACTGAATATCGCTACATATGCACACTGCAGAAAAACATTAAACTTCATACTAATCTAGATTTCATGAGGGGTGTTAATATCAAGTGACATAGAGATACTCTAATTCATCAGTGTTGTGTGTGTACAATGAATCAAAAGATTATTGTTAAACTTATCTTTCGTTTTGTGAAACAAAACAGAAAGCTCACTCAGCAGATATATTTCAGAGAAAGGAGTTCTTCAAATCGTAAGTTACAAAAGACAAATCGTAATTTCATATGCTTCCAAACGGTTCTACTTACATGATTTACTTTGAATAAAAAGCTTGGTGAATGCGTCACTTCATTTGCGTTGAGCTCCCTTCGAAGACTGAGAGGCACAAACCCATCTGTTTCCAAATTTACATTTTCCTTGATTATCTGAAGTTGCTTCGATTTCCATACGCTATGTATTGTAGACTCATCGTTGAGGTATTCATCCCTTTCGATGGAAAATCGTACAGAAACTGACTTTTGCCATGTGTGACTGGCGTAGGAAGCACGCACATTAAGTGCAACTGCCTCCATCTCTTTATCACCAAGTAATACTGAACCTGTTGAACAGACATTTGGTGTCCTATTACAATTTTCAGATGCGTTTTGCAGCCCACCCGCCAAGCTCCGTAAAGATCTGTAGTAAATGCGATAATTCAACACATCCTCGTACGTAAATTCCTGAACTGGTTCGGACGAGGAAAGCGTTTTCAGACATCCGTTACAAAGGCCCCCAGCTAACGAGATGAATATCCTCTTCGGATCCAAGTCAATGTTGGTTAATACCTTTGGGAATAACAAAAACAAAGATAAATCATTGGTGAATTTTATGTAGTTTTTTACATGTAAAATGTATGTAGCACAAATAAAGCAGGTTTACGCAACCACATTGTCAGACAACAAAACATTGTACGATATCTGCTCTATGCCAACAAAACAGAATTAACAATTATCGAGTGAATATATATATATATATATATATATATATATATATATATATGTATATATATATATGTGTGTGTGTGTGTTTGCATGAGATAAAAAAGTTATCATTCTTCTGTACCAAACACGTTTTGCAGCTAAGATGTCGGTCAATGATGAAAAAACTGTTTCAAACCCACAAGGAGTCTGCTTAATGATTTCACTAAATTTCAGACGAAATAATATGTTGACCTACCTCCTGATGACTAAAGGAGTATATCATACGTGACTAACCCAATAGTTTTTGTTCTAAAACTCACGGATGTTCCTCTCCACTTACAGCAAAAGTGTCCATTTATAATTTCTATTGGTGAATATGTAATAAGACGAAGAGGTGCAGATACTTGCCTGGAAGACAGAAAAACCGCTAGTTATGTGAGAAGATATTTAAATTTAATCAACAAATTATATTTTTCACCCAGTATTTTTTAGTATGCTTTGCTAGGCAATATTAATCGAACCTCACTGACAACTGTTAGTTTATTAAAACCTTTTTTGTGCATGATATATTTAAACTCACTTCTCACCTCAAAAAATAAGGGAGCTCCCACTTCCAAATTTCCCACAACGGGATAGATTGGGGATAGAGCAACAAACACGGCTCTAGACACGTTGATGAACATCTCTGCACTGGAATGGAATTTCCCGTCGGTTACGTGCAAACGGATATATCCCATTGGTAATCCCATGTGCCGAAAACTTAAGTTTCCTCGAATCAAATCCTCCATTGTAAATGTATTCACTCGGTGCTTGGTTATTCTGTTCTGAAACTGACCCAGTGATGGGTATTGCCCGAAATCCGGACGTTCGAGATTAGGTACAACTTCCCAAGTAATTGGGAATAGTTTTGGACTGTCTTCTGTTCTGTTTCTGATGCTATCCTCATCGGTAACCGAAATCCATGGAGCTGGAACCGGAGTGGTCTGATCAAGAGGTACAATTAAAGATTGTATCTTCAGACCCGGAGGGTTGTTGTTAAGTGGGATTATATCAAGTCGGAAAGTTCCAACTATTAGTTCTCCCACAAACTGAACTTCTTGTATGGTTGATCTGTGTGCGGAATGTTTTATTTGACAGGCAAACTGGTACTGGAAATTATCATGGATTGTTTCACTCCCATCGTGTCGATATTCCATAAGTCTCTTATCAATGATATTAACGGGATAGAATGTAAAGCGTTTCATCAAAACTGCCTGCGATGGGTCCGATTCCCGACGAATTTGTAGAACGCCGTGGTTTGGCAAGGCTAAAACTTGAAACTGCATGTCAAAATTAGGAGGAGCGCATTCTCTCTGCCTGGCGTAGAATATGCTCGGTCGGAATATAAATACTCCACTTTCCAATACCCGTGCAGGTTCATGCACAATATGAATAGTGTCACGGATTCTTGTGTGGACGGGGCGTAATTCCTGTAAATTGTTTATTGTGATATGAAAGTGGTAAGTCGCTTTCAGTTGAGCGCCTGGCACATGAATTCGAAAGTCAAAGCCATCTATAACTGTGTCCTTTGTATATATTTGCAATCCATCATCTAGAACACGTCGAAAAGTGTAAAACAGGTGACCTTCACGAATGTGTTGTTGCGTGAACTGTGAATTCACCCCCAGGTACATTTTTCCAGTCATAGTGGATGTGGTGCCGGTGGTTTCCACCGATCGATTGCTGATTTTCTTACCATCACTGAGAAATAGATGACCGTGCTTTGGAGCCAATAAAACGGTAAAGTAGATAGATTGATCACGTTCTGGTGGTTTTACAGTGACTTGCAGATTTTCTAACTCAATAGGGCGTGTTCGGCTCATAGAGCCTCCACAGTCAGAACTTGATTTTGAAGTTGTGGGTAACAAATCCAATGTGAAAGCTTTCGGAGTAACCAGCTTCAAATGAATACGAGTGAAGATCACAGGTAACAACAAGCGGACTCTCGTACTATTTACACCTGGAAAACCCAGGCAAGTCAAATGAATTAGGTCTTCAAACGGAATAGAGTCATCTTCTGGTTGCATAAGAGTGCTCAAGTACCGAACCTGTCTCCGGAGAATCTGGTCCCCGGTAAACTGTTCCACTGTATTCCAATGTCCGTTATTTCCTATACTGTGAGCAGGAAGTATTTGAAACACTCCACAAGCAGCCTGCAGTACGTGGAACTTATAGGCCAAAAAGGATGGTTCATTGTAGGAGCGGCTCGGTCCTTTCTCCGGAATGAGATGGGATGGTCCGATGAGGACAGCTCGGGCAGGTATTGCGTGTATCATTGGAAGTCGGTAGGTGGGAACCGAGTCCTGTGACTGATTCAAATTTACCGCAGTAATTGAACTGGAGTGGACCTGAATTGCTGATCTGATGCGTTTGGAAGGTGTTTTTGCGGTTGACGTAACAGTTTTCCTGCGCAAGCGGAAGTGAAATATTTTGCAGACAATATTTTATGCGAAGCGATCATCAGACTGCACTCACAGGACAAAAAATTGAATATAAATAGAAGCATAGATTTTGTGAAATGCTATCCGTACCTAATGCACGGGGATGGTGAACGGTTGTTTGAACTTAGTTGGAGTGACGAACTTCGTCACTGCTCACTCGATGCTCCCACCAAATGCGAGCAGTGCTTCGGAAAAATCGGTGGTTAAACAAGAAAGGCCCCCGAGCATACTTACCGCAGAATGGCCACATCTTCCAACCGCAAACCAAAACGCAGCGAACCTCAGCATCGTGAACCCGTCCCTTGAGGTAGAATCGGATATCGCAGGTCGGCGAAAGTTTCTCCAGCTCTGGGTATTGGTGATGTGATTCCTCTGCCTCCTCTCAACCTCAGCTGTAACCAAGCTCCCAAGGTACTTGAACTTATTGACTTACTTCAGTTGAGCACCACAAAGGGGCACAAACTCCTAGCAGTCAACTAAACTCACTTTACACTTAGAAGACACAAAGTTCATAGAGATTTATTGTTTTTATGATGATCCTTGATGGGTTGTTGCATGGCAATACTCAGTACAGAATAATTATGTTAAGATCTTAGACTGAATAAAACTTTACATTTTTTCTCAGACTTCTTTTTCAAATAGAATTAAACTTCCATTGTGAATGACTACACAAATACTGAAGTGGTTCAAATGTCAAAGCCGATGCCGAATAATGTTAACAATTAAAGCACTAAAGCACTAGTCAACATCTTCCAAACAGGACCACATAAGCAATCTTGTGGGTTGGTCGAAGTCAGTACAGTCTACACCCCGAAGGTTTTCTGATTGAAACCCAATCGACATTGGTGAAGAGGTTTTTTAAAATGGAGATCAGTGCACGCCACTGTTCAAATGAATCCAAATTTCAATCAAACCACGTCATGCACTACTACTGATTGAGTAACTAAACAAAACTAATGGGGTCTACAAATGTTCTCGACAACTGATTCAGTAACAACCTACCCAATACCACACTACACAATAAACTGCTAGCAGATAGCTAGTATCAAATGACGATTTTTTATCACTGTCCCCGTCAAAATGAACGGCAGATAACAACAAATACTCACCATGAACTCATGAATTTTCCATTTTGATCAGTCCTGTTATAACCGGAAGAATATTTGTTGTTTACAATTGAACATTTGCCCTTCACATATTGGCGCAGAGAATTGCGGCTGAACCTCAGAAAAATAGGCAAAGGTCCACATTTTGTATTGCCGCTTTCAATTATAACAGTCCTCATGTACCCAGTGGAAGATGTTCCATTTGTCTGAAATTTGAAAATATTAAATACTTGGGTCATTTCGTTTAACAAAAACCGTGCCTTGTCCATTTTGAGCTTTGCAGTTTTTACCTCCTATCTTATTCGCCGAGTTAGATAGTTGTAAAGTGTAATCAGGATGAAAACTTTTGTCTTTTCAATAATTTGAATGCTCTTCAATCCGGCTTTTTGTTTTATCTGAATTTGACTTTTAGGATTGCACTGATTTCGGTAAAAATTCACGATTTTCCTGCCCGGATGACCAAGTGAAAACAAATCATATGAAATAAAAGCAAAGCGCGCAATTGAGTGCATGACAAAATGGTTGGTCTTGTGTCTGCTACGATTCCTCCGTAGAAAAGCAAAAGCTTTTCTATTTCAAAGCAACAACTAAGGTGAAAATACCATTTTGCAATTGCGGTCATGAACAACTACACATGATATTTTGAACATTCGTCTTGCTTCCCAGTGCACTAAAACGTTGCAGCCTTGTTTGCATCAGTCGTAATCGGCAGTAAAATTTGTTTTCGAGTTTTGAAAACACCTCATAGTTTGAAAAAATGAATATATTATTCTAAAACTAGGATTATCACTTTGAGCCGACGACGAAACGAACGAACTATACTTGTTGCGTTTACGCTCGAAAGTTTGTCATAAGTTAGACTGGTTAACTGGGCAGTTACTGAGAGTTTAATGGCAGATCGAAATCAAATGCTGAATTCTTGGATCTTTTATTTTCGTAAAGGTAGTGAAGCTTTGCGTTTTTATGACGGAATTCTAGACCTCCCTTATAAGTTTTAATCATAACACTTTTAACTTCATCATATTAATTGTAATTCAATATTTTTTCTTGTTTTCATTATTTCACGCCATGAAACTGTAATGGGTCTGTCTCATTTCATTGCACACTCAAAGTGCAACAGCCCTAGACTAAGTTACGGCAACGTTCCTGGCAATCGTTACTACTTAGACTCTTATCACTAGTATTAAAAAGCGTTCGGCTTTAATTTGCTAACCCAAAACTGCTATCTTCGCCTAGCTAACGATGGTTTCACTTTATTTGTTCTCTTAATAACGCCAAAATCCTTCTTTTCAGAATATATTCTATTCTCGAATGAGAAGCTAGAATTTAAGTACCCTAAAACTCGTTGTTAGTTAACAGCGAGCTCCAAAAATGAGATTAAGGTGATGAACATACAGTGGAGCGCTCAAGTGTAGTGATTATTAGGCAAGAGAATATCTTGCTCGCATATCTGATGAGTGGCAACAATCGTGAAACCGGTTGTTTGCTTCCGGGGAAGTTTATCCTGTCACCCAGATACGTTAACGTACTACTTACATCAATCATTGAGGCAAACTTGGTGAATACCCATTTACTCAAAATTCCTTTACTATCTGTAAAATAGAGATAATCAAATCAAGAGTCAACATACTGGCTTACTCCGAAAATATGAACTGTCACGGTTGCAAACTCTTCAAGATAATTCAGGTGAAATGTGGTCGGAAAATTATAGCTTTCAGTACAGATGCGAAAAGTCAAAATCAGGACTGAAACGTTTGTTTTAACACGTGGCGTTCTGTTATATTGACTATGTTGTCTCTAACAATGCTCAGTATTACACGCACAGATCAGTTTCAATTCAACATTTTCTAAAATTTAGAATAATGAAATATTTGGGAAGGTTTTTTGAGAATCATGTAAAGAAAACCCAAGTCATTTTAGATATTTATTTTCTTTCATTGTCATCGGGTCCCCTTCATTGGTATACGCTGAAAATGCATGTTTTCGGAAGTAAGCTATCAAATCTGCTATTTGTGCACAGTTTAGAATGTACTTCGAAATGACTAGAGAAATAATATCTTGTTCCATCTGATATGTGTGATAAGTTGTAAATGAGCATATGGCTCTATTAGGTTACTCAGCAGCGTAAACATGATTTTATTAAAAGTGATGTGGTTCTCATAGAATAATGTACACTTTCAAACCATCAGTGTAGGCTTAGATTCTCAGAATGTATTTTCAGCTGAATTCAAAGTAAAATGGAACCCAGATTCAATCAGCTATTTCGAATCACTTCTTTTAATCACAGTGCTTGTTTCTTTACTTTAAAAAACTTTACTGAGAAGAAAACCTTTTAATAATCTTAACTGACAATTGTCAAGTGGTTTATATCGCAGATCACGATATCCGGAGAAAGCATATGAGCCTAGTGTTCAACTATGATAGCAAATAGCAGTTCACTATCACCTAGATTTTGACCAAACCTGATCTAAAAGAGACTAATGTGGTTCTCCATTCTATGTCATAACACCTTTGGATAACAGATGAAAGTAAAAGATCATCTAACTTTTGCTGGCTGACTATCCTTTGGACTCCACATCTCACGCACAAACCTCAGATCATCTGACCAACCCTAAACTCGGAACCGCCAGACTTGAGTTTTGCTCTTGTTAGAGCATATCAGTGGTGCATATCCTCTGCCGCACCCGGGGTTTGAACCCGCGCCTTTTCACCTAGAAAGCTTGTATTACTACTGCGCCACCCAGCTCCCGTACGGGCTGATCCGAATCCGGGGCAAAGCTTCTTCAGATTTCGTCTTCTATGACCTCAACGTCAAGCTTGTCAAATTTACATCATATTGTTGTGGGGTTAACATGTTATAAAAGGGGTGCTCTATAAGCACTTGCAGTGAATCTAAGCAAAGAATGCATAACACAAATCCGTTCGCAGCAGGTTCCTCTCGCGTGTTATTATCAGGCAAAATGTATGCATGTAAGCCTCCAAAATGCCTCAGTATGGTAGGGGGTGGGTGTCTAGGGCTCTCAAGCTACTTTTCATGGACGCCTCCTAAAATGCTCCCAAATGGCCGGGCGTCCCAAATAACTTCTGCTGAGGAAGTCTCACACATTTCTTTCTCGGAGCGGAGGTGTTCGCACAAAAGTGTGAGGACGAAGGCGAACGCCCGTGCTCTCCACCGGGTTGACTGACTGCTAATCAGTTTAGGGAATACGGCTATACCTTCACTTCAAACGAACCACGCGTGGCGTATAAAGCGCACAACACTGCTCACTAGTATCTGGGGCGGAGGAGTGCACTAGGTGCCCTAGATGTCTAGCTTCATCCGAAGGGTGTATGAGCTAAGCAATCAGTCTCCAGCTTCCAGAGGTTCCCGGAAATGGCGAATGAACCAAACGATTGGGCACCGGCTCATCTGGACCAACGCTGCTGAAATGCGGGACGCGCCGCGTTATGCAAAGGCTGGAAGTACATCCTCGAATAAAAATGCCTACTCTGGACCGGGTGACCGAGTGGTACAATAGCCCACAACGCTAAAAACAATGCAAATGATGATGTCCTTACAGAACATTCATTACGCTTTCGGAAGACATGCTTGCACTGACGTTCTCACACCGCACACACACGTTTATTATTCTTATCCCAAACCTCGTCCTCCGCCCCCGCACACACACACACACACACACATATATATATTTTCATATTCTACGGGAGCTGCATTCGGCCGTACTTGCAGTGGTATCTCTGAGTGAAGTTCTGTTCTTGTTCTCTCGCGTCCTCCCTCATCTAGTATCCAAGTCCCACCGAATCCGCTTCCGCCAACTGATACTCTTCTTCAATCCCAGCATCCTTTTAAAAAGACCACACCTGATGCTTAAACGCTAAAACCTAGGGGACAACGGATGTTTCAGTTCTTACGCTTGAAATCCATGCCATCGACGTGTGTTGTATTCACCAAACTTGCATTCAAGACTCCATCTCGGTCGTTTGACTGATGCCGCCATCTAATCCCTCTGCAAAGTTTCGTTTGCTTTTGTCTGGGGACGGTGGGGCTGCGGTTTCCGTTTTTGCTGGCATTGGCATTGCTCTCAGTAAAAAAGCTAAAGCGACGCTACTAGACTAGACCCTAGTAGACATTCGCCTGTGTGCGGTGGGTCGTAGGGGTTGGCGCAAAGTGAGCAGTTGCCGTTCCAAAAGACGCATCCCAGATGCAGTCGAAGAAAACTTTTACCAAAAGCTCCACGACCTCTTACGCAGAGAAAGCCGGGCAGAGATCGTGATTTCAGCAGGTGTTCTGGTAGGTTTTCATCGAACGAGGCGCATCTAGGAGGTCCTATTGGGCTAGATTCCTGCCGCCCAGAAAACAGTGAACGGTTTTTGGGCCTGTGCTTAGACCATCGCCTGCTTCTCGCCAGTGCAAACTTCAGAAGTTCTAATCGCCGGTAAGCCACGTGGAATCCGCCTTTTTCGAGTCAACAGTGAACCCTAATGGACCACATCGCCATAAGCCATAAATGACATACAAGACTGTTGCCCGTACTATAGCACTCCCCTTGATTCCGACCACGCATTAGTTTGCACTAAGCTGTCCGTGTGCTTCGGTGGGCGTGCCAAACGTACGATGCGCCAGTGACTAGACTGGTATATTCTGTCTGATCTGCTTTGCCTCTCCGCTTTCCGAAAAGCCCTAGCCAAAAAGATAGGATCGATGTTACCAGATAAAATCAACTAGCACTGGTCGCTTATTAAGAATGCCTTGTATTCTGATGGCATAGTGAGCTTTGGCTTAACCCGTCGTGTCTCGATACCCTGGATTTCTGCTGAGTGTCTACGTCTCCTTGGTGTACACCAGCCCATCCCGACTAGTAATGGGTATAGTGAAGCACGGCTCACAAGAAGACGTGAACTCAACGCAAGTCTGCGCAGGGAGTGCAAAATCTGGTGGTTTCAGAAAGCATCGGAGGTGGACCATGCTGCCGCTATGAGAAATCTTCGCAAACTGTTTCATCTCATCCGAGTCACTGTTAGGAAGACATTGTGTGTGAGCGGAACGATTCGTGAAGCTGGCGGTTTGCTTATCCAAGTCTTCAGGGACGTCTTGTACGCTAGAGGCAGAGCACTTTAAAGCATAATTCAGCTATCCTCGAACATCAGCTCGTTTCATAGCTGTCCCGGCACGCGTCCAGTCGTCTGTTCAGACAGATCCGCCTTCTGAGGCAGAGGTTTTCAGGCAAACCTAAGGCCTAGGACGTCACAAAGCACGGGGCTCCAGCGGCCTTTCCCTGGCCTATTTAGAGATGGTAGAGTGGAGCTTCTTGGAGAATCTTAAGCTTTGTTTTCCTAGGTCTTGTACACTGAGAAAGTTCCATTTGTGTGGGAGAATCGATCGTTGACCCCATCTTCAAGAAGGGCTCACGCAGTGACTGCGCCAACCATAGGGGAATAAGCCTAATCCCGATAGCATCTAAGCTGCTTATGTCTCTCACTCTTCGCAGATTGCACAACATTCATGATGAGCAAACTTGCGAGGAGCATGTCAAGTTTCATGCTGATCACGGACGCACCATTCAAACTTTGGTCCTCTGATAGTTGTTAGAGCATCGTTATGCTTTCCAAGGATCAACGATCGTTGTGTTTCTAGATATTTGCGCGGCCTTCCACTCCATCGATAGTTCTGCACTATGCCATTGCTTGGTAAGGAATGGCGTACTTGAAAAGTATGTGTCGGTCCTCAAAGAGCTGTACTGTCGTATCTCAGGTCGGGTTAGGACTTATGGTCAATTTTTGCCACCCTTTGCCGCCTCCGGTGGAGTGCGACAAGTTTACCCTATATCCCCTTTTTTCTTCAACTTTGCCATAAGAGATGTCCTACAGAAAGCTCTGTCTGGTCTTCCAAACGGTGGAGTTGAATTCTTCTAAAGAACAGAGCCTTTGACTTTGAGAACGCCGAGTATATTGCCAGTGAACAAGCAATTCAACACGCATTGAACCACTTGGCAATAGAAACGTCCCGATATGGTTTGCTTTACTTCTTCGAAATTCAAGTTACTTTCTGAAGACTGACAGGGGCGTGTGCTTGCACTCGCCCTTTGTAGTGGTCAGTTATAAACAGTCAATAGCTTCAAGTACCTCGGGAGCCTTATTGCAGCTGGTGGTGATGTTAGGGAAGAGATCACATCACAAATTGTGAGAGTCAGAGCAGCTTTCGCGAACCTGCGCCATCTGTGGCGTTGACATGACATCCGGCTTTCCTTCAAGGAAAGTGTGTACAGCGCCACAGTTTGTACTGTCCTACCTTACGGTTTTGAGACCTGGTCCCTCTACGCTGAGAATGCGCAGTAAATTTCTATATTCGACCACCGGTGTCTCTAAAGCATTGCTCACGTGTGGCGGTAACATAGAGTGAGCAATGATGAGGTTCGTCGTTGTGTATTCAGTGCTGATAGTCACCCTCTGACCAGGATAATTGCTCTACACCGCCTGAAATGACTCGGGCTTGTTTTGTGTATATCCTCCCATCTTTTACCGTCTCGTGCTCTCTTTTCACATGCTGGGCAAGGCTGTAGGAAGCGATGCGGTGGTCAGGCCACGACTTGGCTTGAGGACATGGAAAAGTTAGATTCGTCTTTGACTTTGGTTGAGCCTTCCTGTCTTCTGGACTGGGGCCCAAGAGATGACGGTTTCTGTTAGATGTGTTGAGAGATATGGCCCAGGATCAAATCGGTGGTGCGAATGCTGCACGGACTGTCTGTTAACTTTCCGTTCCCGAAAAGAACAATTCAGAAACAAAACGTTTACCAAACGTGTACAGCAATTTTTTCGATTTGCTACACTTGTTGTAATCTTAATATCAACTCCTAATCTTCTCTCCCTCCACCCCCCCCCCCACCACCACCACCACCACCACGAATTTGCATTTTTTTGTTGCTGCGCTGGCACTATGGTTGTTCTCAAGCTGGTGTTATGTATGCATATATATATATATATATATATATATATATATATATATATATATTGCAGTTAGATTTGTCAACATGACTCCTCATTCACCAAAAGTTAAAGATAGTTCTGAAATGTGTTTCCATGAAAGGTATTTTTAAAGATAGATTGATACAGCATCAGAAAATGTTACCAGGTCTCGGATGACAAATGTCATAAATTTGAAGGGCAATAGTCTCATGAAATTGGTTAGTTTAGTATGAATCTTATTTATTCGGAAAAGAGCTAGGTAAATAGATAAATAACAGATATACATTTGTATCTCACAATTGAGTTTCGAAAAAAGACCGGTGTTAGGTTTAATACACAATTCGAAAATATCAAAACCTATTTGGAAAAAAGAACTTATGTCTGTCTGGTACATAAACAGATGTTAATTTATCCAGAACAAATGGGCCCCCTTTATTAGCCACATTTGTCTTTTATAACGGATAATAACCAGCAGGATCCCAACCCTGTTTCTAGTTTGTTTTTTTACAGTTGATTTAATAACAAACTGTAAAGTATCACGCTGAATTGCAAACCATATAATGTGCAAGTATCACCTAAATTGACTTCAAAATGGAAGAAGTGTTTTTAGTAAATCATTTCCGAAATGCCGATGGCCTGCTTTCTTTCATAAAAATTTCTAGGAAAGTTCTCAACAAATATAAGCTTACAAATATACTTTTTAATTTATTTATGGGAAACCTTCTCTTGACTGGAAACGTATTTATGCAGAAGCTCGCGGTAATAAGAGAAACCTCAAGCTCTCGAGCTCCACTGACTGGAGTTGACAAAGCGCACATCGTTGTGTCAATTAGTAAACTACAAAATAATAACGACTTAAAAATGCATTTGAAAGAATAAATGACTAAGAAAGGTAGATCTGATCTATTCAGTTAATCTAAAAATCAAAACACCACTATGCTTCATTAAAAAGAAAAAGAGTCATCGTTTCTATTGGCATTATAACATAAGCATCAATGGCTTTTTTTCTCTTGATCTGGGAAAGGTAACATAAAAAATACAGGCATATTAGGCAAAGCATGTTGAATGAAATTATTTATGTGCATACAATTTTTTCGCATTCACACAAGATAAAAAAATGCGCCATACAAATGTATCACTCTGCTCAAAACCACTGAACTGACAGATGCTGGCCAATTTTCTCTCATTATTTAGCTGAGTGGCGAAACAAATTAGGACCATAATCTTGTAAATACATTTCAAGATAAACAAACTGCTGATAAAATCTCATTTTAAGCAGTAATCATAACCTTGCAAAGTAAAACACTTAATCTGACTTCCCGATGATTTACCAAAACCTGAAGAAAGTTAACTTCGGCAAAGCTCACTGGTTTCCCTTCTCTAATGATGTAAGTTTTTTCCACTGCAACTCTCAGCATACAACAAGGATTGATAAATTCAAGAGTAGATTAAAATCAAGACAAAACTGTTTTAAATGTTTGTTGTATCGGTTTTAGAGAAAAACGATTTTTATGACTTATAGGCGGAAAAATTTTAAGGTTAGCTTGCGTAGAAAGACAACGACTTTCATTAATTTCCCAGTACATGGGTGCAAATGAGTTTGACTGCAAAAGATAAAATCTTACATTACATAGAATTTTGGGTGTTTATAAACCCAATGAGTGTGGACACATCTAAAGACAATTTTACACGATTAACTGTGCTCAGATTTCGATACTCTCTATTTGTTCAACATAACTGCACTAATAATAAATAAGTTTTGATTGTTAAGAGGCAGGTGATTTTGGGCTTTTTCATAGTAATCTTTATGGATGACAAAAAGTAAACGGATGCCTACTCGAGTGTTTGTGTTCAAGATTAACGGTACTGACTCAATTTTAACTAAACCGCAATGGGGACGTTAGTAGGGCCCAACTCTCATTTGTTGATGTTTGAGATAGCCTAGGGCGTCAGGTAGTTAATCCACAGAGGTTTAAATTGGTGTACTGTAACCTTTTAAACTAAACAACTTAAAACAAAAATACAACCCAATAAGGAATTTACTGCCGTATTACAGTATCAGTGATTTGTATGCAACCACCGGTTTCCTCTCACTCAGGTATTCCTTGCGTTTTACACTGAGGTTCGGTTTTACCTGAACAGTAGTTTTCAAGTGCAGCTTTGACGGTCAACTTGAGATGCAACTTCGTGATGGATTAACTGCTGGAACAAATTGCTCCGAATTGCAACGACTACTCCTCCAAGAATGCGCTTTCTAGTCAGTTAGATCAATTCATGATCAGTATGAGAACGTGTGCAACTTAGTCATTATTAAAGCACAAATGCTGTTTAATACAAGGAACTCTCAAAAAATCTCTACTTACCGGCGACAGTCAACTAAGTACATTGTCAAAAATACAAAATCCACTCACAATTCGCAGTGCAAAGTTCAACAGTCCAGAGAATGGAATGTACGTAAGTCTTGTCGCCAAAGACATTCCGGATTTCCTTACCAATTCCATGATGCTAATTGTCATGAATGTGGTAGGATTGGACGCATCTAGTCCGTATGTGTGAGTTAAGTAGGATATTCTATTACTCCAATGTTCAGTATCTCGTGTCAGCTAGTTTCAGTGTAACGGGAAATTCTGGAGCAACAGGACGACATGAATATAAAACTGATCGGACTAACTGATCGAGAGCTACGAACCAAATAACAGACGGCGAATGTATCGGAGGTATCCCGGAGCAGACAAAGGGAGACATAAAGATTAGCAGATGGGAAAGAGCGAGATTTCAGGCAACCACCAAGACAGCCCATATGAGGGGTTACCGATCAAGCCATTAACCGGGATAATCGGGCCAGCCGAACAGAAGTGGCGCCCAAGAGAATCAAGCTAACGGCCACATGCAACTGACCAGAACACAGCCGAAATACTCGGACAGCCGCAAGACCAATGTTGTTTCAGCACGGTCTGGAAAAATGGCTACATAAACGATTGCATGTGTTTCATAAACTTAACTGATTTGGCCACCCTAACACAAGTGTCCTCACTCGTCTTGCAGTCTTCCTTACACTAGGTCCAAACAACACCGTCACATAACCCATACATTTCTGTTGAGTAGCTGTGTAAGACTTTTTTCATAATGAAGACTGGGAGTGTTTATTCGTTTTTCTATAACACGGCTTTCCAAAGTCATGATCTCCTTGTACAACTTAACCACACTGATTTTTAGGTCAAAAGAATGAGCGGACATTGAGTACCTGTTTTTGGATGATGTCAATTAAGTCTTACCGACTATCATTCAAATGTACTCACGTACTCAGTTTTTGTGACTGATTCAGAGCTTCCCATCATCGGTTTATGCGTGTGTCACAAACCATTTTTGCCCGAATCCCATCAGTCTCCTCTTTGACATCTCATGCTTTATTATTCAAAAGCTCCCGGTGGTACTAAAATGACACCCGCGTGACTTGAAGTAACAAGATCCCGTTTTTATTGGAAACCTCGTCATTCCTTTCGAATTACGTGAGCCAGTAAAAGAGGCGTAAAAACAATTTGGTCCCGAGGTGGATAATGATAACTGTATCTTCTTTTGCTCGAGCTATTGGACTGTAACCCCACTGAAAAGTGATAAAAAACACTTTTAATTTGCGGTAACTGCCGTGTCGACTTGAGCAAGCGTTTAAATCAGTCAACCTATTTAACCCCTGAGACACGGGGCATTTTCCATCAGTTTCATGGTTCTAAAGTTTTCTGGAAACTTTACTTAAAAGACGTTTTTTTACAAATTCCACTCGATGAACAACCCCGTGAACTGGCAACAGTTGATATGTCTTTTGGTTTGTTCCAGTAAGTATTTCGCCTTTTTTATCTAGGTTTTTCACTCGCCATTTTCCAAAATGCCACTAATTTCCTGATTTCAGAATTGACGGGTGTTGTAATATACCAAGATGACATTACTGGGCATGCTCCCACTAACAAATTACGTAACTTACGTTTAGTTTCATTAACTGACAGACTTTATGAGCATAATGTCGCTATCAATCCTTATTTGTGTGTGGTTTCTACTTCTGCAATCTCTCGTTGATGCACATGGTTTTCCTCCCGACCCATAACGTTCTTCACCTTTATTTAATACTTTTTCAAAATGTCCGGCCGAATTAAGTTCACTTTTGATTTTCCTCTAATGCTACTCCGGATTGAATCCTAATCTATCGATCAAAGCTTCCACATTGCGTGACCTTGTCACATAACAGACATCTCATTAGTCATCAGTGCACAAAAAGTGTTTACAGGACCTACTTTATTCTTGTCAAAAGAAGCTTTTCTCCATTTATTCTCGTCAAATTTGTCCTCCAAAGTTAGTACAGATGCATTGACTAATGGCATTTGAGCCGTTCTAGAACAGGATAGTCGACCTGTTTTGTGCATTTAAGGACGTCTCAGTTCTGCCGAACGTGAACAGTCCCAAACCCAACGTGGAGCGCTAGCTGTATCTTGGGCTGGTACTTGCATGCACGAATATTTGTTTGGTAATCACTTCATTGCTGTGATAGACCAGGAGGCCTTGAAGTTCTTTTACAATCCGCATCGTTCTCTAGCAAAATCATTAGCAGCTATGGTACAACGGTGGAGTGTCGCGCTGGTCGCGTATAGTAAAGCGCAGTCCCTTTGGCATACCGATTACTCATAGCTTTACGCTCAATCAGAAGAGGCTCCCGTTTTCGACTATACTCTCATATAGTCAATATATGTTAGCCGGCAAGGCCTGAGTCGTGACATAATGAAATTTTTTCGGTGCAAACACCGATGTTTTCGACGGGGATGGCAAACCAATATACGCCGCACGTTTTCGGAGTTCGCCACTTTCGTTACACTCAGAAATCTTAGAAGACCTGCGTTTTGGACAATTCGTAAGTCCTTTGTTCGACTTACTTGTTGGTGCCGGAGTGGAACTGTGATTCATATAGTATTACTAGATCACGTGGTAATTTCATGCATAAAGCTTACCCACAACCGCCAAAATGGACCCCATTGCCAATGTCCTCAAAGCCCCGGGAGCACATTCACACCGATCACTGTGATCAACTTTTGGGGCAAGTATTACACATTGTTAAATACCGATACATAGTCTCATTGGCCAAAATTCGCCACCACTCCAACTAGTGACTCTACCGTTACGGTTCCCCATAAGACTTCCAGTCGAGAAGGCTAACTACATGAAATGGTTACCGAAAATGGAAGTGATTTTTAGTCAAGAATGTGACTGATTGGTTGAATTTATTGGATTCCCGTCATGTGCTAGCTCCACCAAGACACCCACAATCAAATGGAACAGCTAAAAATTTTGTCCGGACGTTAAAGACCACAATCTTCTTGGCACGCGCCAATACATTTGATGAGCTAAACAGAATCGATGTCGATTTCCTAGCGCTGTTCGTTCGATTACAAACGAGAGTCCTGCCATGCTATCCGAGAATTGAGCTCCTAGGACAAATTTAATGAGTTTGGAATCTGCTGAAGTATTTCATCATCGGAAAATAAACTTATACTCCTAAGGGGCGCTGTGATCAATCAAATGGGAAAACGACTTGTTCCTATTTTTGGCTTAGACATTCGTTCTGATTGTACTAATTTTACTAATTATATTGCAGATTCCTTGTGCTTTGTAATTTCCGCTGAGTACAAATTGAATTCTGCTCCATCATTCCATGTTCCACTTGTTGAACGGATTCTGGTTCTTTGTCAAGCCTATTTCTTGCTTTCATAGTATTTCATATTTCTAGCGGAACTGTGACAAAGAACAGTATTTCTTAACAAGGCAAATTATCTTTTAGAAAGTCCAAACTTCTCCCAAAGGAATAGAAATTGTGTCTTCATTTTCACTATATGTAGCAATCGCACGTTGTGGGTCTGATATATTAGTTATTCCCCATCACATCATCAAGATTTAGGGCTAAGTCACATAGTTACAGTTTTTTCCAACCATAACAAGAATCTATTATATTTTATCCTTAAAATAATTCGACACAAATTGTACTGAAGGCCTGATAAATGCACTAAAAGTGTAAGTAACGTTTTCCATATATCAGGGATTTGACATTCCTGGATTAACTGTAGTATTTCCATAGTTAAAATCTTTGGATAAGAACTTCCGTTGCGTGTCTCAAAGACGTTATTTGCGGCGTCACAGTTGAAATCAACTCAACTAACCAAAAACAAGCACACTGTGCACTTTGTACACGTCGAATAAAATCAGCGTTGCAAAAAATTAAGGCACATCTCAAGCTTGCACTTGACAGTTATTTCATTGATTTTTGACAGCTGCAGATCACTATTAAAGCGCTATTCACTTGTCGAAGGAAGCCTGATTAACTGGCAATACTGGTTTTAAAAAGAAAATCAAAATTGTCTAATTACAGCTGATTATTATTTCGTTATTTTTCATGTTATCATCTAGGGACAAATTCAACTTTGGCCAACATAACACACGCACATTAGTTTCCCTCTAATAATCAATATGTTTGGGTCTAATCACTTGCAGTTTTCGTAGAATTTATTAATCGCTTGAAAAGCCTCGCTAGTATAAATAATGAAAAAACCACTTGCATTTTGAGCGTTTAAAAGTCAAAGGCCGAAGGCCGGATTCAAACCAGCGACTTCCAGCTTACCGGACTGTTTCCTTACTGGGTGTGTCATCGCTGTACGGCAAGTGAAGATTTAATGATGGGCAACCAATATTTGAATGATACACACCAAATGTTCTGATCCTAATTGATATACGTACTGCTGGTTTGACTATCCCTTGATTTTAGTCATTGTGATGGATTTGAGAAGTATGAATATAATACAGTCATTTTTCTTTATGTAATACTAAACTGAGAAATAAAACCATGCTCGAAATTAATTCTGCAACAAATTATTCTCACTGAGATATTTTGAACAAATGAGTGGCACTAAACTTTGCTTTTAAACACACATAATTTTTGAGTACCTTTTTTCTTATTTTCCCGGTAAAAGGCATTTTGATAAGTGTTGACAGAAGCAACAATAAATAATAAGTGGCTGTCGTGTGAAAAATATGTCAGACTCTAAATAACGATAAGTGTATTCCATCCTATCATTTTTCAGATAACCTAATTCGATGGAGATAAAGCTTGGGCAACCATCACCCAAGACTACAACTGGAGGATACAATCATTTTATAATTTTCTTGTATTTCTCCCTAGGGTATTTTGGAAGTACCGCGGGAAGCCTAACAGAAATATCAGGGGGTTATAAATACCCTTATTAACACAGGGGTGCATGTTTTAGCCACAGAATGTCCCCTGACGGAATTTTATTTATTTCCCAGTTTGAACATGTTTAAGACACGGTAAAATCAATACACTTATTGAACGCTATAGTTTATCAGCCAGATTGACAGAGAGCACTCAGTATAAAAAGAATTTCTCGTGGGGCTTTAATGGGGTTATTTTACCAGTTTGCTATTAAACAGAATACTTTTTCAGAAACCTTCTAGTATGAGTGAAGTCAAGAAAGAGTACTTCTACTTCTATTTTAAAATACTGCCGTTTATTGGGATATTTGACCCCGAGTGTTACGTCAAATGCGTCATGTAACTATTAGGGATGCTCACAAATCATTTTCTTTTCTCATATAGAAAACTATGAAAGTTCAAAACCCCTTATATCTCAAAGCCGGATAATACAGTGCAGTCTACGAAAATTGGAGGGTAAAAAATATTAGCTGCTGCGCTCGAAGTATGTTCAAATAACTTTCAAAAAAGTAAATGGAGTGTTTCAAACGGGACTAACTTGACACTAATTGGAAACTTTTATCCCATAGTGAATTGTTCAATGTATTTTCCTTCCGAGTTCTGTACAGTTTACACGGCTATGTGATTTTTAATACGTGCATTATAAAGATGAGGCGGAAGTAGGTCGACTTGGGATGACGCATAATAGTTTCGTACTTAGTACCCAGGGGTTTGGAGTTCATCAACTGGTACCAAAAAATACCGATGGAACTTATTTTATTTTGAAAGTTGGCATTTGAAACGAGTCTTGAAAATAAGAATGGGTAGGTGAGGTACGTATATGCAAGCTTCAATGGTAATCAGACTTGGGTCCAATATTTCAGAATTTATCTTTTTTTAATTTTTGGAAGTATTTAATGTTATTACTGGATAATAGCGGAGAAAAGAGAACAATGTTTAAGTTAAGCCGAAGGATTTGCTGGTTAAATGGCAAACCTAAGTTCGTCATTTTGCTGACCGTCCCCCGAGTGTCCTTTTTGTTTCATAGGTGGTCACTCAATGGTACGGTAAGGGGGCTGTCAATAATTCCAGAGGGGCGGTCATTCACTTAGAAAAATAAAAACACTGTATTATTCGAGAGTTAAATCAGTCATTATTATGTCAATAGAAATAGACTAGTCACCACAGAGCTCTGTGGTGACCGACCTACCATTATTGGCCTCCGTTCCGAAAGACAAACTTCTAGGCAACAATGTCCGCAACTTTTCGGTGGGATCTCCATCGATGTATTTTGGGTATATCTGTGTTTTGTTTTATAATATTCCAATGAATCACTCCGTTGAACTTGAGTCTGTAAAATGCCTCGTAGATAATTCCAAAATTCGGCCCTACTGAGGAGTTTTTGGTCTTTGTTTGCACTCTCGATAAAATCGAACGTTCCATCGAAGCCATTGAATTCAGCCACCATTTTGTGATTTTTCTCAACAAAGCACCAAAAACAAGTTCCACTTGCTTTGTCACAAAGCGATGCAATTAAAATTAACAGGAGTAGCTGAACAGCTGAAACGCGGCAACAACATTTATTCACATTCGTAAACATTATCCTTTTTCTTCGTACAATCTCATGATATGTTGTACGGATTAGTCTCCATCATACAGTATCACGCTAAACAACTCTCCACATTGCGACCAACGATAACCAATGCGGTCTTCAAATGTGCGGCCTCGACCGGCGATTTCTAATGGTAAAAACAAATTTCCACACGTCTCCTCGGTTCAGTCCACTATGATGCAGGAGGCAAGTACGGCAGAACGTCATGGACTATCCAAGTTCTTTACTTGTATAGCATGTTAGGTATTGTGTCTTCCGTGGGTGTTGTCTTGAAGTCTTGAAGTCTTGAAGTCTTGAAGTACAACAAGGGTTCGAGGCTTTGAGCCTGATTGCCCCGGTTCTCGAAGAAATCATTGATCTTCTGTTGGATTTGCCGAGCTGAAACGAGAGTGGAAAGAAGCGGGTGGGATGACGACAAAAACAAAATCCACATAAGATCTTGCAGTGTCTCACTGTGGACAGTGCCTTAAGCGGAGTGGAGGTGCGACCCTCATGAATATATATGCAATAAAAGACATCTATTTCGCTTTTTTGACAAGGAATTATTGGTAGAGACCCAGGTAGAGGTCTAGTTTTTTCTTGAGGATAGTTTTCTTCTGCAAGAGAACAACATCTTCCGGAATTGCTTTCCATAGAGTGGAAACCCTTTGGCTAAAAAAGTTAATTTGTGATGAAGTGCGTGGTCTCGGTTTGAAAACCTTCCTGCTGTGACCACGAGGAGAAGAGGCTGGACAGATGGAGAAGAATCAATCGCTCTGACCTGATTCAAAAAGGTGGAACATCAAAAACAGATCACCTCTCACGCGTCTTAAGTCTAGGGGATAGAGATTGAGGAGTAAGAGGCGGACGGGATAAGGTAGGTGGGATAGACCCCCTACTGCTTTGGTGAAGTCTCTCTGAACTCTTCCTAGGATCTGATGGTCTTGAACAAGACCAGATAGCACTATCTGACTAACGTACTCCAGCAGAGGTCGTATATACGTGCCGAAAATTATGGGAAAATCAACCCTAGATATGCGCGGAAAGGACATTCGAATCATATTTGGGACTCGAAAGGCAGACTTGCTCGCGAGTTGGTGATGATGAGAGAAGGACGAGTTAAAATCTAACCAGAAACCGAACACCTTGTGTTGGTCAACCCTCGGCAGTGTGGTTGCTCCGTTAATGGAAAACGTGTGACCAGCCTCTCTGCCGAAAGACATGCTCACGCATCTGTCATCATTAACTGGGAGGTTCTAATCCTCGGACTAGCTTTTTGTTTCATCAACTGCTATTTGCAGGTCTTCAAAGCTTGAAGTCCGTAGGGTTACATCATCTGCGTACATGGCCATAAACTCAGGAAGGGCTGTTGGAAGATCGTTTATGTGGATCAAGAAAAGAAGAGGATATAAGACCGACCCTTCAGGGACCCCAGTTGTAACGGGGGAGGGTTGAGACAAAACATTTCCCACCTTAGCCACAAAGGTGCGGCCGGTAAGGAAGCTGCTTAAGATGGCCAAAATGGAGCCTGTAATCCCGCATGTTTGCAGCTTATAAAGAAGAGGGGCATGTGGGACCTTGTCGAAGGCCTTAGCAAAATCGATGAATACAGCGTGTGAGAGCTGGCCATTATCATAGGCTTTCGTCAGACTATCCGTGGGAGTAAGCGTATTGGTGATGCATGATCTGCCAGGGAGTAACCCATGTTGGGACGGGGATAGGATCCTATTTCTATGCAGAAGGGAATAAACCTCACTCTTAAGAATTCGCTCGAAGCTTTCGCCGGTGAAGCTAGTGAGACTTATGGGTCTGTAATTAGAAGCAAGATGTCTACTACCCTTCGTATAAATGGGTGCGATGATTGCTTTTTCCAGCTACTGGGGAAAACATCACCGAAAACACATCGTCAAAAATGAGGGGCATAAGGAGCAGCTAATGTGTCCGCGGCTTCCTTGAGAATACGGGGGTGGATTAGGTTAGGACACATGGAGCAATATTGGTTGAGCCGTCGGAAACCTTGAGCGACTGCGCCAATGGGAATAATGACGCGGTTAAGGGTAGTGGCCAGATATATCGGGTGCATGGTAGGGTGGGATGATATGGGTATGGAGCTAAAAATTGTACGGAAGTAGGAGCTGGAGGCCTTGGCTACTTGGCTAGGGGAAGTGATTGGAGATCGGGCACTATCTTTGAGAGCTAGTGGCGTCGGGGCTGTGCCCCTTAGGCTGTCCATGTACTGACAGAAAAATGCCTTATTGGTCCGTGCTCGATTCAGTGATAGGACCTAATCTTGTCTTTGCATATGTTCCGTATGATCCTTAAATCTGCATCATGGGCAAGGCCTGTGGTCTTATATCTAGCAAAGAGGCGTGCTCGTTCGTCTAGAATGAGCCTAATGGGGCTAGGGAGGGGTCGCTTAGAGGTCTGTGGACGACGAATTCTGGGGACAAGTCTATCAGCTAAGGGGGTTAGCTCTCTGAGGATCTGTGCCATTTCATCGGCCGAGTCACCTGGGTTAGTTGAATTCAGCTGGGAGCGAATAAATGCACAGACTTGGTCAAAATTGGTCCTCCTGAGAGATTTCAAAATTTTGGTTTCTGAGGGGGGGTGAGGCCATTTCACGATATAATCGAATCCAATGAGAATGTAATCACTTTTGCCGAGGTGTGGCAAGTAGTGCAAAGACAGAGAAAACTCGATGACCCAGAGCTCAGTGAGTGCTTAGGTAAGCATTGCATCGGTTATGCCGACTGTGAGCAACGCGTAGCCAATTCAAAGCGAATCCCAAAACCAGAACAAGATTGATTCGCAGTTTCTACGGTATTGGATTATCAAGTTATACGCACATAAATATATACAAACCTCAACTGTACGGCCACAACGTCTAACAACGAAGACCAGAGTTCAGCAAATGCCAATGTCAGGTACCACCATCACGGCAGTCCAAGTTCGAGTCAAAATTATGCCACTTCACGTGGGAAAAATATAAACAAATGTTGAAGTGTAGTGATTGATGCATGTTGTATTTGTTCCGGGGTCAACAGAATAAAGAGGATAGTGTCAACAATACAAGTATATGACAATGTCTGGGGAGGATTTCCACGCATGCACTTTAAAAGCATCAGCATTTACACCGGTAAAGATTGTAGTTTCGACCTTTCTGAGCTCGGTACAACGGTGAATTTCATGAATCCGCCACCACTGAGAAGAATGCGAGTTGGTAAACATGGAAGAGGGGGTGCCGCTGACTACTGCGCTCCAATCCTAAGTTTAGGTGAGGTCCTTGTTGCTAGTTGCTAACCGATGGTATTCACTCATTAACTGGGCCATGGGCTGCAGAAGTTTGCGGGTGCATGCGAAGGCCAAGTGCCATAAATTTTAAAGGGGGAGGTGTAACAGCCGGTCGTGGAAAACCCCCCTTCTTTCCCTCGCGATTCAGTGTTTTTCCCAACATCACTCATTTCCATACACTATTGACTTGTCTTTACGAACTGGTTGTTTTTCTGGACCAATTGTTGTTTGTTCGCGCCCAGAGCGCTATTTTGGCACATCCTTGCTCAGGACCTGCGTGACGCACGTGCTGTCTGCTCACACGCTGCTATTCGGTTTCTCGTTGTTGAGTCTTTGTGATCGTATTATTGAGGTTTGTATATTGTTTATGTCATTGTTTATTTTAATAATCTAGTATCGTAGAATTATCACGGATAATCGCCTTCTGATTTCGGGATCCGTTGCGAATTTGGCTACGCATTGCTCAAACGTTCGTAACAATACTCAATAGATCTATTTGGAACGAGGAAAAATCACGCAAAATGCCAAGAAAAGGATCAAAGGCAGTCGAATCCGGACAGGAAGTAATACGGCAAGTCTCTGGGGAGGTTTTGGGTACTTATGATTCTTTAGTTAATGCTAGATCGCCTAGTCCTGTCAGTGCTAGCTCATGTGTTATTGAAAGCAATATTGATCGTAAGGATGTCGATTTATATAAGCTGAGAATACTAGAACTAGAGCAACAGTTACTTTCGGCTAGACTACAGGCGCATGAAGCAGAGAAGTGTACACAGAAACAGCGAGAGCATGAGACCAGTGACTTCGACACTTCCGATAGGTTAGAGTGCAATAAGATAGGGAACCCCACGCCGGTCGCCGAATACAAACCACCATCGATCGATCTGCCTAGAGTGGAGTTAACGGTTTTCGACGGGCGAGCTGAGCAATACTGCAAGTTTGTCAAACAGTTCGAGACGTTCGTTGAAAACAAGGTAACCGACCCTGGGCAAAGGCTTCTTTACCTTACTCACTACTGCCGAGGCCGAGCGCGAGAAGCTATCGACGGGTGCGCCATGCTCGATCCAGAACAAGGCTACACTAGGGCAAGATAGATTCTGAGGGACTTGTTTGGCCAACCTTTCAAAGTAGCCCGTAACCTAATAGATGGCGTGATGGCAGAGGCAAAGAGAACCAAGGGCGACGTCTACACCATGGCCGACCTGGTGATCAAGATGCAGAACTGTTCAATAGCCCTCGACCATTTAGGTTACAGAGCTGACCTAGACGCCATGCACACTTTGGAAGGCATAGTCCGTCACCTCTCTCCCGAACTACAGAGTCGGTGGGCGGAAGAAGCTGAACGGATAAGCCGAGGCGACAGAGAAGCCAACTTCGAAGACCTGACTGAATACTTAGACAGGCAAACGAAGATAGCTGACAGCAGATTCGGCCGACTCATCCGGGACAGCAACCGAGCAAACAAGCCCGGTACTAGCCAAGCCCAAACCCCTGTACGGGAATATCCAAAGTACCAGCCTTGGACCAACACACACGTCATTTCACGAGATGCTACGGCGAAACCAAATTGCAGATCCTGTGGTACTAGCCATGGCCTACCAGAATGCCCCAAGTTCGGCAACGCCACAATAGACGAACGGTGGGGAATGGCGAGGATGGCAGGAGCATGTTTCATCTGTCTCAACACCACGCACCGGGCAGCAGCCTGTAGAACAAGGAATCGATGTGGTTACGAGGGCTGCACGGGCAGACACCATCGGCTGCTGCATCAGGCGAGAATAACCATATCCGAGGCGAGTGCCAAGCCCAGCGTGATTTGTTCAACTTCACAATCTGCCAGTAAACCGGTACGTTTAGGCGTAGTGGCCGTGGGAGTAGTGACTCCGACTGGGATAGTCAAGGCGTTGGCTTTCGTTGATAGTGGATCCGACACCACTTTAGTGAAAGAGCGGTTTGCCGACAAAAACCAACTGGCTAAAGGTGCGACGTCGTTAGCAGTGAGCACGGTGGGCGGAACACAGGTAATGACTGCCGGTAGATTAAGGCTGCAACTCATCTCTCTAGACACTAACGAGGAAATTGAACCAACGGAGGCATTCACGTTAGCGGATCTCCCCATGCGAGCACCAAGGTCGGTGAACGCAATCTTGACTCGGTGGCCCCACCTGCAGGATGTAACCGTTGTAGACTGGGAAGATGATGAGGTGGATCTCCTCATCGGATGCGACGTGCCAGAGGCGCATTGGGTGCTTGACCAAAGAGTGGGCGACCGCCAGGCACCTTATGCCGTACGCACGGCTCTGGGATGGATGTTATACGGTCCAGTAGGGGTACGCGGTTCCGTGAATTACTTATCCGCCGAAACGGACCGCATAGAGTATCATCTGCAACGGCTTTATGAAAAGGAGTTTCATGACATTGGGGACGAAAGACCGACGTTGTCTCAAGAGGATCACTTCGCTCTACAAACGGTGCGGCAAGGCTCTAGAGGCCTCAAAAAACAGTTCGAGGTTCCCCTCCCATGGCGCACACCGGTCGACCCGTGGACTGACAACAGAAATTATGTTCTCCAACGATTACTACGACTAAAAGAACGCTTCATTCGTGACCAGAATCTGTGGGAACGATACGCGGATTTGAAGCGAAACGAGGCCCTCAGTTACGTTGAAAAGGTGCCTGTTAACACCGACAGCAAAAGGGGTATCTGGTATCTGCCTCACCATCCGGTTATCAACCCCAAGAAACCCAATAAACTGCGGGTGGTTTTCGACTGTGCGGCCAAGTTCCAGGGCAAGTCGTTAAACGATCGCCTACTACAGGGGCCTGACTGGACCACACCACCGATCGATGTTCTGTGCCGCTTCAGAGTGGGTAAAGTGGCTTTGTCTGCTGACATTAGGGAAATGTCCCATCAGGTGAAGATTCCGGTAGGAGAACGAGATGCTTTGCGTTTCCTGTGGTGGGAAGGGAGCGACCGGGACAACGCAGTGGTGAATTATAGGATGACCGTCCACCCCTTCGGAGCCATATCGTCACCATTTTGTGCCAACTACGCCCTCCGAGAATCAGCGAACAAATATGGCGATCTAGTACACCGGACGGTAGTAGATAGCGTCAGCAGGAACTTCTACGTCGACGACTACCTTGGGTCATTCGATGATGTGGAATCAGCTCTAGAGCAGTTCAGGGGTCTGACGAGATTGCTGGAAGAGGGCGGTTTCCATCTAACTAAATGGATGTCGAACGCTTCAGAAGTGCTGAAGGTCATCCCGTATCACGAAAAGGCCGAAAGGGTAAGAGATTTGGACGGCTCTCCACTTCCTATCGAGCGCACTTTAGGGATACAATGGGACGCGGAAACGGACGATTTTGTTTTCGAACTGAACGTTCCCGAGCTGCCAATAACCCGTCGTGGCATACTATCTGCCGTCTCAAGTTTGTTCGACCCGCTCGGTTTCGTCTCACCGTAGCTGCTACCCGGAAAGATCTTGCTGCAGCGGCTGTGCCGTAAGAAAGTTGATTGGAACCAGGCACTGGACCAAGGGGACCGGCTGGACTGGGAAGAATTTCTGAACACCTTGAAGAAATTAGGGGACATAAGAGTCCCACGATGTTTGACCCCTAGCCATACGACACGGACTGGAGAACTACATGCCTTTTCCGATGCATCCGAAGTCGGTTATGGAGCTGTGGTGTACGGACGATGGTGCGCAGGAGATGGACAATATACCACGAGGATCCTGTTCGCCAAAGCCCGCGTTGCCCCACTGAAGTCGGTCTCAATCCCACGCCTTGAACTCAGCGCAGCCGTGTTGGCAGTCAGGGTGGTGCAAGCTGTGAAGAGATGTTTCGATCTCTACATTTGGTCGGTGAGCTTCTGGACGGCTTCAACGATAGTACTTTACTACATTAACAACGTACGGAGCCGGTTTAGTACTTTCGTTGCTAACCGGCTCACGATTATCCACGATGAATCGGCCACGCACCAGTGGAGTCATGTCAGGTCTGGCGATAATCCGGCCGACCTGTGCTCCCGAGGTGCGAACAACTTCAGGCAACTGGACACGTGGACGAGAGGGCCAAACTTCCTGCAATTGCCCAAACAGGACTGGCCCGTGTTCGAATTAAAATCCCCTACGGAATTGGAACTGGAGATCAAAGGCGTAGTGATAGCAACCAACGTCGTCGAAGCGTCGTCCATTCTATCGCGACTGGTCAGGTTTTCTTCCTGGATGAAGACGCTTCGTTCGCTAGTTTGGTTAACCAGGTTCAAGAGAAATTTACTAGTCATGAAAGGGCTACGGCCCTCAGGTCGGATACCGGTCGGCCCGATAGGTCCCGATGAGCTACAAGCGGCAGAGTATGATATTTTCAGAATGATACAACGCGAGGCTTTCGCCCAAGAACTCAAGAGGGCGGAAGAAGTGGGGCCGACCAATGAAGACATGCCATTTCCAAGAGGCGAGCTGAAGCGTTTAAACCCCAAACTCATCAACGGACTGCTGCGGGTGGATGGTAGGCTGACCAACGCCCACCTGAACTTCGACACAAAGTATCCTATACTGCTGCCTGCGAGACAACCTGTAGTAGAGCTAATGATTCAACACGTCCACGCCATGGAGGGACATGCGGGGGAAAGTCACGTGACGAGCGTCATCCGAAAGCGTCTTTGGTTGTTGAGAGGACGAGAGACTGTAAAACGCGTAATCCGACGGTGTGTGCAATGCAGGAGACGCAATGCCACAGCAGGCAAACAACTCATGGCCCCACTACCAGAATGCAGGGTGACTACGGGCTGGTGGCCGTTCAGTGACACCGGGTTGGATTATTTCGGGCCCTTGTGGATCAAGTGCGGGAAAAGATTAGAAAAACGATGCGGATGTATCATGACGTGCATGAAATCATGCGCGGTACACCTAGAAGTCGCGCATTCGATGACGACCGATTCGTTTCTACGGGCCTTGCAAAGATTTATCAACCGAAGAGGCGTACCGGCCGATATATACTCAGATAATGGATCGAACTTTGTGGGCGCTCAACGGGAACTGCAGCGTTGGCACAAGAACATAAACAGGGACGAACTGCAGAATCGAACCGTGGCCTACGGCATACGATGGCATTTCAACCCCCCACAGGCCAGTCACCGAGGCGGCATATGGGAACGCATGATCCGGTCCGCCAGACGGATATTGCTGTCAATCATGGAGCAGCAGCCGCCCGACGACGAGACGCTGAACACCGTCATGACTGAGGTGGAGCGAATCCTGAACAACCGCCCCCTGGTTTCAGTATTGAACGGCGACCCCACCCACCTGGCGCTCACCCCGAACGACTTATTGACGCTAAGGTCGAACGAGGGTTTCCAAGGGCCGGTAAACCTTCGTGGGAGCTACCTCCACGGGTGGAAGCAAGCGAACTATCTGGCCAAGGTCTTCTGGAGGCGATGGCTACGGGAGTACCTACCGGCTTTGCAGACTCGACAGAAGTGGCTGGCCAAAACAAGACCATTCAAAGTTGGGGACGTGGTTATGATCGCCGACGAACGCGCACATTTCAGCGCTTGGTCTTTGGGAGTAGTTACGGAAACCATCAAAAGCACTGACGAAATGATAAGAACGGTGAAGGTGAAGACAGCTAACGGAGTGCTCATTCGTGACATACGCAGTATTAACCTACTCGAGAGCGAAGACGGAGAAGCTGATAACCCTGAGGCCTAGTAAACCTTTTTCACACCAGTAATCGAGGTGGATAAAGAAACACCATATATACCACACAATCTCCGTCAAACACGTTAAGGTGCTCGCGGTCCTTTCGTTGACATTACAGAAGGTTCTTTCCGATATGTGGTGATGAGTGCGATTCCATTATACATCCCGATACATACGCGCATGCACGACGCACTCTACATCCCGTAAACCCATCATACATGTGACAGTGTTCTTTGTTCGCCTTTTGTTGACGCTACCGAATGCCCCTTGCACATGTGGAAGTAGTGGAGCTCAGGTCACACATGCATGCTACATTTACTCGTTTTCTTGCCACGCGGTCTTTTGTTGACATTGCAGAAAGTTCTCCTTTGATGTGTAGTCATACCTCTGATTTCATTGTAACCCCGGCACACACACACGCACACACACACACACACACACTCAAGCACGTACATCCAGGACCGGACGGCCCCTTACGAGGACAACGTCTATGTGACCATTCACGCCCGCCATCGGTCATTTGGTCCTGTGGAAGATGCAGACTAGCCTCACGTCTATGTAGCCAATGGGTTAGGTGCGACCAGTAGTAGAACGTCGACGACGAGCATTAGACGCGCGCACTGACAGCAGGGCCTAGGCAGGTAGGAAGAATCAGTACCTTTATACCGAACCTTTGACTCTGCTAAGGATCCAGGAGGATTTTGGTGGGCGGTGTAACAGCCGGTCGTGGAAAATCCCCCTTTTTCCCTCGCGATTCAGTGTTTTTTCCCAACATCACTCATTTCCATACACTATTGACTTGTCTTTACGAACTGGTTGTTTTTCTGGACCAATTGTTGTTTGTTCGCGCCCAGAGCGCTATTTTGGCACATCCTTGTTCAGGACCTGCGTGACGCACGTGCTGTCTGCTCACACGCTGCTATTCGGTTTCTCGTTGTTGAGTCTTTGTAATCGTATTATTGAGGTTTGTATATTGTTTATGTCATTGTTTATTTTAATAATCTAGTATCGTAGAATATCACGGATAATCGTCTTCTGATTTCGGATCCGTTGCGAATTTGGCTAAGCATTGCTCAAACGTTCGTAACAGGAGGTGCACAGAGGTTTCGATGGGAGTGGGAATGTGAGATATTGGAACAAGAGGCAAAGGCGAAAAAGAAGGAGCAAGTGGGCAAGATGGGAAGTCAGTTGAGTATGTACTATTCTGTCTCAAAACATCCCCCAATTATCCCCCTAGCTTCCTAGTGAAAGCCTCCTCCGAAGAGGCCTCCGTGATGTTTCTGTTAAGTATACTACGATAATTAACTGCCCGTGATGAGAAAGACTGTCCCTCACCCGGGCCCTCACACCCTTCCCATCAACCTCACTTCATTCTGTTAAAAGCTTAGGTTATTTTTCAGCCTCACCATTAGATTGGGATCATCACTTGCATCAAATGGCCGTTCATCACTTCGAAGGTTTCGCCCTAGTCGTCCCAATTCTTCGACCCCCCAAAACGAACAGTTTCGGTCGTTCCAGAAAAATATGTCTTCCCCAGACAAGCAAACCACCCAATAAAGTGACTCTAGACTAGCTCCGAGACGTCAATGTCCTTCAGCATATAAGAACTCCATGCTTGTGTGCAATAATCCGGCTGAGCGTGGGTGAACACCCGGTAGGTTGGTAAGAGCCTCAGGATTCCTCGTCGATAATGCTTATATATGCTTTCGGAAAGCTCTAGAGGTTTTTCGAACGGCCATTAGACACTGACAGCTTGGTTATTAGTCTTTCGTGATCACCACACCAGGCTCCTGATCATATCCACGGGGGAAATTTCAGTCAAATGACCTGATGGCCTCAGTTTATCTCATTGGCGTGGACCCTCAGCTGCTAAGCAGGTGTAGGCACTTGATCACTTTCGGCGGCATACTTCCAACTTGGCCCACCGATAAGTTTCGTTCGGGTCTCGTTGGATGGAGTCAATGGATACGGAAGCAACTAGCAGCAGATCACCGTCAGAAAGGAAGTTTCTGGCCCGACGGCGGGGTCAATGATAAGTATCAGGTAGAGAAGAGTCCCCAGGAACCGAGCCCTGTGGTCCAAGGCTGGAAAGGAAACCTCCGAAAGTCATGTGTTCAAATCACTTCGGGCTAGCCAAACGTGTGGGGGTGGGTTAAAGGAAGGAGGCGAAAGTGAAACATGCTAGATTACAGAAAAGCGGCGTGATAAAAGTAGAACAGAGTGGTTCACTATCCCTCTACAGCTTTCAGTAGATTGACGTCAAACCGGCCATGGGCGATTACCTGGCGAATTTTGGTTCAACGCAACTTACGGTCAGATGGTTGCACGTCGTTTGGACCGATAATAAAAACTTTAATGCTTGCTACCAGCTCGCTTTATGTGTGTTGCAAATGGCCCCCGGGTTGGTGTGAGTTTCTTTGTTATGGCCACAAGTCTCAGAATGCTCACAATCGAAGCAGAGATAAAGATCCGCGCTAATCATCTGCGGTGGCATTGAAAACGTGCCTTCATTGATTTGGTAAAACCGCGAAAGTTGGCATACAACTAAGTGAGAGGTGTCTGGTAGAATATGTGAGATGTGCGAGGTACTGCAGGTCCACTCGCAGGGTTCCTCCTTCTAAGTTAACTCTAAAACATTTAGCCATTATGGAGTTTCGGATCCAATGTATAACTAGGATGTCAATCAAAAGGTCTGAATCTTCCTAATGGGCGACGGATTGCACAGCCCAATGCCTTGCGGAAGTCTAGGTATCGTGCTTTCCTCCCTCCTTGTCCAGTCCTCCGGTAGCCTCGCCAAGGCAACCCAACAGGTTCGTCGAACACGACCATGTTTTACCTGGACCTTACCGAATAAAAGTCAACAAATGACTTGTTGCAAGGCGGGTCTCTATCCTATCCTCCGAAAATCTATCCGCAACCTACAAAACTAGCGAAATTAGATCGATCGAGCGATAGCTGCAGAAATGTTTCCTTCCCCCATCCATATAGTAACAACGGTTTATTTCTCGGCCGGAATCAAGACAAACGGGCAAGCCACGGTCTCACAGTGTGGCACTGTACGGCAATATGAAGTATTCTCAGATTTCGGGGGTGGAATTCGCAAGATTCAGTAACAGTGAAATGGGGCTACCAAATGATCAAAAGAACTGGAGGGGGACCGGTCACTGAGGCTAATAGGAAGTAGTTTCGATTGAGGGGAAGGGCACTGCCGGTTAAAGGCGAAGAGGCTGGTAGAAGCATTATTAAATTGTGCAGAAGATACAGTACACACAAAAATGATGCAAAAAATGATTCACGGAGGGAAGAAAAAAATCGAGATACATAGGAATAAACACGTGGACGCGATGACTGCGCATCAGAAGGATCTATATCGAAAGACCGGAGGGAGAACCTCCCCAAGGAATACCCAAATACGGGAGAGAATAAAACCAACGTCGCATTATCAAAGTACAGTCAGGGATGTCAGATGCACATATAGAGGTTCATTTCTACTAATGTCAATCGGACAAATAACTAAGCCAGAGGACGGTGGTTTGAATACCCAACTGGGAGGGAGCCAGTGAAAGGATTGCAGGTGAGTCAGATTGGTTCATCAAAGATGTCAGTTTTGCGGATAATTCCGGCGTGATATGGAGAAAAAGACGTTTTCTTTGAGGGTGGACATGGGGAAAAATATTTCACAAGAAATATGATGTGCATTTGAAGCTGCATGAATGAAAGTTGGAAGCTCAGCCGGGGATTTCAAAAGGTAATTGCTTGAGAAACAGTCAACTAGAGCCAGAGGATGGAGCAAATGAGCCCAAGCAAATATGTACAGATAAAAGGAGAGATGAAATCTGGGCACTCGAAAGACTGCTGCAGTGATTTTCAGAAAACCAATCCTGAGGCGACAACGGGCATTATTCGGAAGTAAGGAAAAAACTCCCATAAATACAATGAAGGAACGTACAGCCACGTTTCGAGCAACACTTTTAAACGCAGTGTTCATGTTCACCATTGGCATCGGGTCACAACTTGAGGGCGGAGGACAAGAAGAGGCAGTAGAGCAAGAAGTATGTGCGGAGACCCTGTGATCTCAATATTTTCTTATTTGAAAAGTGGAGACTTTGAGGGGTTCCTAAGCAAGCTTTCCAGGTAATGGAAGTTTTTCTGACCCTAGGCCGGATATTCTATTCCAAATGGCTTTGGAACCTCAAACGGGCGGACACGAGAAGAAGCCGGCGAAAGTTCGACCTGGGTTGACAACCGGATAGCACTACTTTAGTAACAAGGTGATGAAGAATTGAAACAGTCTGCCTGGCAAGTGATAGACCTGCCAACCGTTCAGTTCTTCAAGGGTGCCCTAGAGTGTAAGTGGAACCAGATGTTTCCTGGTAGTGAGCCTTGAGTGTGTTTACTTGATGGATGACGGGTGGCACTGAGGTAAGTCTGAGGTGGGTTGTAATTGGCATTTTCGTTTATCGCATACTGTCTCGGTGAAAGCTTACGATGCATAATGTCTCTCACAGCTGATGTGCGATGAGGTTTTTCGTTTCCCTTTTGTTTTCAACGGGGATTCGAGGAACTATACTGCGCATTGATGTGTGCATAAATGGTGTGCATATTACCGAAAGGATTCTGGAAGCTTGATTGGCTGTGTCCGATACTTGCCCAGTGCAAACTAAACTGAACTGAACTGAACGATAACGTGATTGGGCGGACTCACCAGAAGCGGCTGATCGTTCATGACGCTTAAATGAGATGAGACAGCTTTAGTTGACAAGATGGTGGATGGCATTTTGAGAATGCAATGGCGATGGTCGGATTCCGGTCATGGTTTCAGCAGTATAAACCAGTGCGAACAGAACTGGTTGGGGGGAACATGGGAAATAATAATTATGGTGGTGCATGCTGTCGTTTCGTATCACGTATACGCCGTGCTGTCTGGTGGAATCTTTATGATGGCTTGGAACTCGGGTAAAAGGACTGTGATCAGAGTTGCGGGCGATATGAGCGGCTCCATATAGCTTCGGCCAGCCTTGGTGTTACGTTAAGCCATTGCCGTTCAAAGTGAAAAGTAGTCCAGTCCTATCATCCAATTTTGTAAATCCGTGCAGTGATCAGAGAGAGAGGTCTAGTGGGCAGGTGGCTACTCAAGTAGCCAGCACGATGTGGGGGAGATCAGGTGAAACGAACGTTTGAGCAGTGCGTAGCCAAATTCGCAACGGATCCCGAAATCAGAAGACGATTATCCGTGATAATTCTACGATACTAGATTATTAAAATAAACAATGACATAAACAATATACAAACCTCAATAATACGATCACAAAGACTCAACAACGAGAAACCGAATAGCAGCGTGTGAGCAGACAGCACGTGCGTCACGCAGGTCCTGAGCAAGGATGTGCCAAAATAGCGCTCTGGGCGCGAACAAACAACAATTGGTCCAGAAAAACAACCAGTTCGTAAAGACAAGTCAATAGTGTATGGAAATGAGTGATGTTGGGAAAAAACACTGAATCGCGAGGGAAAAAGGGGGATTTTCCACGACCGGCTGTTACACCGCCCACCAAAATCCTCCTGGATCCTTAGCAGAGTCAAAGGTTCGGTATAAAGGTACTGATTCTTCCTACCTGCCTAGGCCCTGCTGTCAGTGCGCGCGTCTAATGCTCGTCGTCGACGTTCTACTACTGGTCGCACCTAACCCATTGGCTACATAGACGTGAGGCTAGTCTGCATCTTCCACAGGACCAAATGACCGATGGCGGGCGTGAATGGTCACATAGACGTTGTCCTCGTAAGGGGCCGTCCGGTCCTGGATGTACGCGCTTGAGTGTGTGTGTGTGTGTGTGTGCGTGTGTGTGTGTGTGCCGGGGTTACAATGAAATCAGAGGTATGACTACACATCAAAGGAGAACTTTCTGCAATGTCAACAAAAGACCGCGTGGCAAGAAAACGAGTAAATGTAGCATGCATGTGTGACCTGAGCTCCACTACTTCCACATGTGCAAGGGGCATTCGGTAGCGTCAACAAAAGGCGAACAAAGAACACTGTCACATGTATGATGGGTTTACGGGATGTAGAGTGCGTCGTGCATGCGCGTATGTATCGGGATGTATAATGGAATCGCACTCATCACCACATATCGGAAAGAACCTTCTGTAATGTCAACGAAGGGACCGCGAGCACATTAACGTGTTTGACGGAGATTGTGTGGTATATATGGTGTTTCTTTATCCACCTCGATTACTGGTGTGAAAAAGGTTTACTAGGCCACAGGGTTATCAGCTCCTCCGTCTTCGCTCTCGAGTAGGTTAATACTGCGTATGTCACGAATGAGCACTCCGTTAGCTGTCTTCACCTTCACCGTTCTTATCATTTCGTCAGTGCTTTTGATGGTTTCCGTAACTACTCCCAAAGACCAAGCGCTGAAATGTGCGCGTTCGTCGGCGATCATAACCACGTCCCCAACTTTGAATGGTCTTGTTTTGGCCAGCCACTTCTGTCGAGTCTGCAAAGCCGGTAGGTACTCCCGTAGCCATCGCCTCCAGAAGACCTTGGCCAGATAGTTCGCTTGCTTCCACCCGTGGAGGTAGCTCCCACGAAGGTTTACCGGCCCTTGGAAACCCTCGTTCGACCTTAGCGTCAATAAGTCGTTCGGGGTGAGCGCCAGGTGGGTGGGGTCGCCGTTCAATACTGAAACCAGGGGGCGGTTGTTCAGGATTCGCTCCACCTCAGTCATGACGGTGTTCAGCGTCTCGTCGTCGGGCGGCTGCTGCTCCATGATTGACAGCAATATCCGTCTGGCGGACCGGATCATGCGTTCCCATATGCCGCCTCGGTGACTGGCCTGTGGGGGGTTGAAATGCCAGCGTATGCCGTAGGCCACGGTTCGATTCTGCAGTTCGTCCCTGTTTATGTTCTTGTGCCAACGCTGCAGTTCCCGTTGAGCGCCCACAAAGTTCGATCCATTATCTGAGTATATATCGGCCGGTACGCCTCGTCGGTTGATAAATCTTTGCAAGGCCCGTAGAAACGAATCGGTCGTCATCGAATGTGCGACTTCTAGGTGCACCGCACGTGATTTCATGCACGTCATGATACATCCGTATCGTTTTTCTAATCTTTTCCCGCACTTGATCCACAAGGGCCCGAAATAATCCAACCCGGTGTCACTGAACGGCCACCAGCCCGTAGTCACCCTGCATTCTGGTAGTGGGGCCATGAGTTGTTTGCCTGCTGTGGCATTGCGTCTCCTGCATTGCACACACCGTCGGATTACGCGTTTTACAGTCTCTCGTCCTCTCAACAACCAAAGACGCTTTCGGATGACGCTCGTCACGTGACTTTCCCCCGCATGTCCCTCCATGGCGTGGACGTGTTGAATCATTAGCTCTACTACAGGTTGTCTCGCAGGCAGCAGTATAGGATACTTTGTGTCGAAGTTCAGGTGGGCGTTGGTCAGCCTACCATCCACCCGCAGCAGTCCGTTGATGAGTTTGGGGTTTAAACGCTTCAGCTCGCCTCTTGGAAATGGCATGTCTTCATTGGTCGGCCCCACTTCTTCCGCCCTCTTGAGTTCTTGGGCGAAAGCCTCGCGTTGTATCATTCTGAAAATATCATACTCTGCCGCTTGTAGCTCATCGGGACCTATCGGGCCGACCGGTATCCGACCTGAGGGCCGTAGCCCTTTCATGACTAGTAAATTTCTCTTGAACCTGGTTAACCAAACTAGCGAACGAAGCGTCTTCATCCAGGAAGAAAACCTGACCAGTCGCGATAGAATGGACGACGCTTCGACGACGTTGGTTGCTATCACTACGCCTTTGATCTCCAGTTCCAATTCCGTAGGGGATTTTAATTCGAACACGGGCCAGTCCTGTTTGGGCAATTGCAGGAAGTTTGGCCCTCTCGTCCACGTGTCCAGTTGCCTGAAGTTGTTCGCACCTCGGGAGCACAGGTCGGCCGGATTATCGCCAGACCTGACATGACTCCACTGGTGCGTGGCCGATTCATCGTGGATAATCGTGAGCCGGTTAGCAACGAAAGTACTAAACCGGCTCCGTACGTTGTTAATGTAGTAAAGTACTATCGTTGAAGCCGTCCAGAAGCTCACCGACCAAATGTAGAGATCGAAACATCTCTTCACAGCTTGCACCACCCTGACTGCCAACACGGCTGCGCTGAGTTCAAGGCGTGGGATTGAGACCGACTTCAGTGGGGCAACGCGGGCTTTGGCGAACAGGATCCTCGTGGTATATTGTCCATCTCCTGCGCACCATCGTCCGTACACCACAGCTCCATAACCGACTTCGGATGCATCGGAAAAGGCATGTAGTTCTCCAGTCCGTGTCGTATGGCCAGGGGTCAAACATCGTGGGACTCTTATGTCCCCTACTTTCTTCAAGGTGTTCAGAAATTCTTCCCAGTCCAGCCGGTCCCCTTGGTCCAGTGCCTGGTCCCAATCAACTTTCTTACGGCACAGCCGCTGCAGCAAGATCTTTCCGGGTAGCAGCCATGGTGAGACGAAACCGAGCGGGTCGAACAAACTTGAGACGGCAGATAGTATGCCACGACGGGTTATTGGCAGCTCGGGAACGTTCAGTTCGAAAACAAAATCGTCCGTTTCCGCGTCCCATTGTATCCCTAAAGTGCGCTCGATAGGAAGTGGAGAGCCGTCCAAATCTCTTACCCTTTCGGCCTTTTCGTGATACGGGATGACCTTCAGCACTTCTGAAGCGTTCGACATCCATTTAGTTAGATGGAAACCGCCCTCTTCCAGCAATCTCGTCAGACCCCTGAACTGCTCTAGAGCTGATTCCACATCATCGAATGACCCAAGGTAGTCGTCGACGTAGAAGTTCCTGCTGACGCTTTCTACCACCGTCCAATGTACTAGATCGCCATGTTTGTTCGCTGATTCTCGGAGGGCGTAGTTGGCACAAAATGGTGACGATATGGCTCCGAAGGGGTGGACGGTCATTCTATAATTCACCACTGCGTTGTCCCGGTCGCTCCCTTCCCACCACAGGAAACGCAAAGCATCTCGTTCTCCTACCGGAATCTTCACCTGATGGGACATTTCCCTAATGTCAGCAGACAAAGCCACTTTACCCACTCTGAAACGGCACAAAACATCGATCAGTGGAGTGGTCTAGTCAGGCCCCTGTAGTAGGCGATCGTTTAACGACTTGCCCTGGAACTTGGCCGCACAGTCGAAAACCACCCGCAGTTTATTGGGTTTCTTGGGGTTGATAACCGGATGGTGAGGCAGATACCAGATACCCCTTTTGCTGTCGGTGTTAACAGGCACCTTTTCAACGTAACTGAGGGCCTCGTTTCGCTTCAAATCCGCGTATCGTTCCCACAGATTCTGGTCACGAATGAAGCGTTCTTTTAGTCGTAGTAATCGTTGGAGAACATAATTTCTGTTGTCAGTCCACGGGTCGACCGGTGTGCGCCATGGGAGGGGAACCTCGAACTGATTTTTGAGGCCTCTAGTGCCTTGCCGCACCGTTTGTAGAGCGAAGTGATCCTCTTGAGACAACGTCGGTCTTTCGTCTCCAATGTCATGAAACTCCTTTTCATACAGCCGTTGCAGATGATACTCTATGCGGTCCGTTTCGGCGGATAAGTAATTCACGGAACCGCGTACCCCTACTGGACCGTATAACATCCATCCCAGAGCCGTGCGTACGGCATAAGGTGCCTGGCGGTCGCCCACTCTTTGGTCGAGCACCCAATGCGCCTCTGGCACGTCGCATCCGATGAGGAGATCCACCTCATCATCTTCCCAGTCTACAACGGTTACATCCTGCAGGTGGGGCCACCGAGTCAAGATTGCGTTCACCGACCTTGGTGCTCGCATGGGGAGATCCGCTAACGTGAATGCCTCCGTTGGTTCAATTTCCTCGTTAGTGTCTAGAGAGATGAGTTGCAGCCTTAATCTACCGGCAGTCATTACCTGTGTTCCGCCCACCGTGCTCACTGCTAACGACGTCGCACCTTTAGCCAGTTGGTTTTTGTCGGCAAACCGCTCTTTCACTAAAGTGGTGTCGGATCCACTATCAACGAAAGCCAACGCCTTGACTATCCCAGTCGGAGTCACTACTCCCACGGCCACTACGCCTAAACGTACCGGTTTACTGGCAGATTGTGAAGTTGAACAAATCACGCTGGGCTTGGCACTCGCCTCGGATATGGTTATTCTCGCCTGATGCAGCAGCCGATGGTGTCTGCCCGTGCAGCCCTCGTAACCACATCGATTCCTTGTTCTACAGGCTGCTGCCCGGTGCGTGGTGTTGAGACAGATGAAACATGCTCCTGCCATCCTCGCCATTCCCCACCGTTCGTCTATTGTGGCGTTGCCGAACTTGGGGCATTCTGGTAGGCCATGGCTAGTACCACAGGATCTGCAATTTGGTTTCGCCGTAGCATCTCGTGAAATGACGTGTGTGTTGGTCCAAGGCTGGTACTTTGGATGTTCCCGTACAGGGGTTTGGACTTGGCTAGTACCGGGCTTGTTTGCTCGGTTGCTGTCCCGGATGAGTCGGCCGAATCTGCTGTCAGCTATCTTCGTTTGCCTGTCTAAGTATTCAGTCAGGTCATCGAAGTTGGCTTCTCTGTCGCCTCGGCTTATCCGTTCAGCTTCTTCCGCCCACCGACCCTGTAGTTCGGGAGAGAGGTGACGGACTATGCCTTCCAAAGTGTGCATGGCGTCTAGGTCAGCTCTGTAACCTAAATGGTCGAGGGCTATTGAACAGTTCTGCATCTTGATCACCAGGTCGGCCATGGTGTAGACGTCGCCCTTGGTTCTCTTTGCCTCTGCCATCACGCCATCTATTAGGTTACGGGCTACTTTGAAAGGTTGGCCAAACAAGTCCCTCAGAATCTATCTTGCCCTAGTGTAGCCTTGTTCTGGATCGAGCATGGTGCATCCGTCGATAGCTTCTCGCGCTCGGCCTCGGCAGTAGTGAGTAAGGTAAAGAAGCCTTTGCCCAGGGTCGGTTACCTTGTTTTCAACGAACGTCTCGAACTGTTTGACAAACTTGCAGTATTGCTCAGCTCGCCCGTCGAAAACCGTTAACTCCACTCTAGGCAGATCGATCGATGGTGGTTTGTATTCGGCGACCGGCGTGGGGTTCCCTATCTTATTGCACTCTAACCTATCGGAAGTGTCGAAGTCACTGGTCCTATACTCTCGCTGTTTCTGTGTACACTTCTCTGCTTCATGCGCCTGTAGTCTAGCCGAAAGTAACTGTTGCTCTAGTTCTAGTATTCTCAGCTTATATAAATCGACGTCCTTACGATCAATATTGCTTTCAATAACACATGAGCTAGCACTGACAGGACTAGGCGATCTAGCATTAACTAAAGAATCATAAGTACCCAAAACCTCCCCAGAGACTTGCCGTATTACTTCCTGTCCGGATTCGACTGCCTTTGATCCTTTCCTTGGCATTTTGCGTGAATTTTCCTCGTTCCAAATAGATCTATTGAGTATTGTTACGAACGTTTGAGCAATGCGTAGCCAAATTCGCAACGGATCCCGAAATCAGAAGACGATTATCCGTGATAATTCTACGATACTAGATTATTAAAATAAACAATGACATAAACAATATACAAACCTCAATAATACGATTACAAAGACTCAACAACGAGAAACCGAATAGCAGCGTGTGAGCAGACAGCACGTGCGTCACGCAGGTCCTGAGCAAGGATGTGCCAAAATAGCGCTCTGGGCGCGAACAATCAACAATTGGTCCAGAAAAACAACCAGTTCGTAAAGACAAGTCAATAGTGTATGGAAATGAGTGATGTTGGGAAAAAACACTGAATCGCGAGGGAAAAAGGGGGATTTTCCACGACCGGCTGTTACACTCGTCGTCAACGTTCTACTACTGGTCGCACCTAATCCATTGGATACATAGACGTGAGGCTAGTCTACATCTTCCACAAGACCAAATGACCGATGGCGGGCGTGAATGGTCACATAGACTTTGTCCTCGTAAGGGGTCTTGAACCGTTTCTGACTGTCGTGCTTGAGCCACGGGGCTTTGGACCTTTGGGTTTTACTGTGAAGCCTATTTGGCCGCATACTTGAGGTTCGTATATATTTGTATCCTTTGTGCATTTCAATTTAGTACCGTAGAAACTACGAATCAATCTTGTTCTGGTTTTGGGATTCGTTTGAATTGGCTACGCGTTGCTCGATTTGCGAGATTTGACTCACAGTACTCAAGTGGAACCAGGACAAGAAAACCCATTGGAAATGCCCAGACGAGGAAGCAAGGACCTTTTGAGACAACAGGAAATAACTCGGCAAGTCTCTGGGGATGGTTCGGGTGTTCTTGATTCTCTAGATAATGCCAAGTTTACTAGCTCTGTCAGTGCCAGGCCATATATCTCTAACCGCGATGCGTTTGACGATATTAGTACTTATAGAATGAGAGTAATCGAATTAGAAAACGAGCTGCGGTTAGCCAGAAAGGAAGCAGAGCCCCTTACACAAGGAACTGGTCTCAGAGAGCCAGCAAAAAGTCCATGTAGTTCACAATGTCAACATCGAAAAGGCACTGTGATCGACGAATATAAACCCTTGAGACAGCCTGAAACTACCGAGGTTTTGGTTCTTGACCTGCCGAGAGTGGAGCTGTCTCACTTCGACGGGCACCCCGAGCAATACTGTATATTCATGAAACAATTCGAAAATTTTGTTGAGTGCAAAGTTGCAGATCGTGGTCAAAGGTTTTTGTATTTATTACATTACTGTCGTGGGAGAGCCAAAAGTGCTATCGAAGGCTGCGCGATGCTTGATCCACCGATGGGGTACATCAGGGCGCGCAGAATCCTGAAAGATTTGTTTGGACAACCATTCAAGGTGGCTAGAAGCCTAATTGATAGTGTTTTAATGGAGGCGAAAAGGACTGAGGGCAAGGCTGAATCACTGTCGAGTTTGGTGATAAAAATGCAGAATTGCAGTATAGCGCTGGGGCACCTAGGATATCAGTCTGATCTGAATGCATTGCACACACAGGAATGCATTGTCCGATGTCTATCTATTGATTTACAGAGCCGATGGGCAGAGGAAGCTGAATCGCGAGGGGAAAAAGGGGGATTTTCCACGACCGGCTGTTACATCAGGGAATTGGCAGTCCGGAGGATATTCCACCTGGGGGCTACGATTCACTTTTTATTAAAAATCGAACAGTTACATTTTTTCGAACTTACCTTCAGTGGACAGAGCTATGAAGGATTGACGGGTGGAGATAGCGTGATAGTTTTGTAAAGCAGCTGGTAGACAGTGAAGCTTTGAGGAGCCAGCCGTAAGCACAGAATAAGTAGCAGTCACCGTACTATGGGTTCGATTTGACATGGCCGTGGTGGAAACAATAAGGCTGGTACGTGGTACGAGGGAAGCGGGACCCGCCTGATGGACCGAAAAGAGGAAGGGATGGGACCAGGCAACAAAGGCCTGATTGGGATCGGATATATATCTACTAGTGAGAGTGATGTGGAGAAATGGTCAAAGGTAGTTGCAGTGTAGCCAGTAATGGATATGCTGGGAACATCCCCTGATACTGGGAGCCAGGAGAATTATGGTGAGACTTGAATGGCAAAGAATAAGAGGTAATCGGACACTGGTCTAGACGAGGTATTTTCTCAAACTATGGGCGGTTCACAAGAAGCCTAGACATTCAACTTTGCAGGTAATTTTTCAGTGTTCCTTGAGGTCTATTACTATCAGCATTTGCAGCCAACTCGATGATCAGTTATGGATTGCCATCTTAGTAAGTCTTTCGGCCCCGCAGAATGACTAAGATGATAAAGGTGAAGTAGCCTGGTTAGTTACGACGCTAAGAGTGGAAACCGGGAGGATGTTCGTAGTTTGGTGTATTTGTTCATCATTTTGTACCCATGCGCCCATTACTAAGCCAGGTTGAGTAGTGGGGATCAGGATATTACCGCCCGCAGTGGTACGCGAACAGTGGTAGGGGAGCCGGGTTGCCGGTCAATATGTGAACATGGGGGGCATGGGCATTTACAGTTCACAGATATGTGCATTACTGGAGTGCATACCATCAAAAGAATCCTGAAAGCTAGAATGGTTATAGCCATTGCCCCCTCCTCCGAGCTTTGATGAACCTTGGCTATCTTTGTATGTTCCAGGAGGGTACATAAATCTGAGCCGTTCAGTGCCCATACTGAAGGCAGCGCTACTTCGTCACAACCATCCATCGGTATTACACCTGTCTCTTTGACCTTCACCACCACCCCTTCTCTAACATATTCCATCTTGTTCTCGTCCTCCCCCAACTCATCTCTACCAACACTTCATTCAAGCACGGCCCTAATTTGCGAGGTTCTTGGGAGGAGCTACATTTGGAAGAGGGCCCAGTACGTAACTTTGGAACTGCTACACCCTCCCGACAGATAACTGGGTTCGGACACTCTTTAATCTACGGAGTAAACGACAGAATCACAATGCGGACACATAAGTCGCAGCCGGGTGGGATTCATCTTGATGCTCGCTAGTGCAAGACTCTGGACTACTTTATAGGCTGCAGACTTATGACTTATAATCTGAAGTGACTTGACTCAAGGCCAAGCGCGCTGCGCGCGTTTCAAGAGCCCCATTTTTTGACTTTCGGTAGCTTTTCCATCATCCAGTCGTTTACGCCACTCAAGCTAAGCGAGCAGCCGCAAAGCTGAACCCCATTCCGCCGTGTAGCCTTCCATCCTCCGGATTGCCGAAGACACGGGACGCAAGATGCAGTCAAGGCTAGTGTCCTTAATCCTTCTACATTATCCAGGGATCAGTTTTCGGTTCACCGGCAGCAACAGGTTTGGGTGGATGATTTTCAGCTACGATGTTGCAGATCTAGCCGGGATTTTTGCACCGCTGAGCACTATTAGAGCACATAGTAAGCCACCCTGGTGGAGGTGCTAGACAGGGCGAGCACGCAAGCGAAAAAGAGAGCACGGAGCTTATGTAATTAAACTGGCAAACACCGGAAACTGCTGCTGTTTGAGAAGGTCCTAAGGATACAGACGAGTTGTCAGTCAAGTCAGGAATTGGCTCTGGTTGCTAAGGCCAAGTTCTGTCCAAAGGGGTACAACATCTATGGACAAACTGAGTCAGCTTTCGATGTTTCAGCAGGGTGCGTAGTTGGAGGTGACGGGCAGCAGGCCACAAGTGGTTTTAAGATGAAAATAATGAAATGTTGTTTAGAGCGGTTACATGCGGTGGACCCGGGGGACTACATAATTCCTAACACAAATCAGGCAACAACGCAAATGGATGATCTATTGACGTGTCCATATCGGGTTACAGAGGCCACCACAATGTTGGCGCAAGCGAGGCCGCAGGACCGGGCGGCCTGCAACCTGTCATCATTAGGCCAATGGAGGAAGTTGCAGCTGAAACACCGCCCGGCTATTTACCATGCCCTTGGAAATAGCCACACTATCTTTGATTTGGAAGATTGCCGAGTTTGATCCAGTTCACCAGGGTTAAATGAAGGAAGATGCGAGAAATCACAAACTGGTTATTCTATTACCGGTTATTCTTGCGGTCTTCGAAAACTTCCTGAGAAAATAGCTTGTCCCAACTGGTGCAAGGTGGCCCGTTGTCGAACAGACAGCTTGGTTTTATGAAGAACCGATCAAGCGTGTCAAACCTGCTCTCCTTCCCGGATTAGGTTATAACGCATTTGGACAGGTGTAAGGTGGCCGAAGTTGGCTATCCGAACTTTCGGCTCCAAAATTCACCGACTTTTGCTGCTCAAGCTAGAGGATGTGGGCTTATCTCCCATGGTGATAACGTGGATAGGGGCCCACCCAAGTGACAGGTCGTTCTACGTTTGAGTAGAGGAAGTACGCGGAACCTGGCCAAGGCATGTGTTAGGGTACCACAGGAGTGGGCGCTAGAACTGCTGCTGTCTCTGGTCCACATAAACGACCTAACCCAGGAAATTACAAGCTTCAGCTTCCTGTTCTCCGACGACCTGAAACTTCTGGAAAGTCCCTCGGGATCGATTATATAGGGCGATGTATTACGCACCGACAAATGGAGGAAAACGTTGCACCCACTTCTAGGTTCAGGGAAGCGCAAACACCTGTTACCAGCCGCCACGCAAGAGCGGGAGAGGGATAGGGAAAATCGTGACCATCACACACTCCAGAGACGGGTAAGATTTTGGACTTAGGAGGAAAAGTACACGAACTGAATAAATCCGGCTCAAAATGTACTTCGGCCGCGGCGAGAGCTTTTTGTGCTCTGTATCAGTTAGCCGGGACAGTTCGCTCCAGGGAACCCGCTGTACTGTTGCTTACCTACGAAGAGGTATTTCAACCATTCTTAGAAAGTGTTCAAGCCTGGTCGCCTTCGCTCCTGTGTGAAAATTAGGTACCAAAATAAGTGCAGCGGAGTTTCTCAAGGTAAGTCAGGGGGCTTAGGGAAATATCATATCCAGCAGACTGGGGAGGCTGAGCCTGTTTTTGGAAGGGAGACACCGGGGGAATCTATAGGGGGCACTCAAACAGCGAAAAAGGCTGTCAAAACTAAACCTCCTCGGCTGACGTCGCCCCAACAAGGCCCCCTGGGGCCTGAGCTGAAGCTGGCCGAACCACCAGCATATCGTAGTTTCGGGGCACAGTCCTGCGCACGCAGTGTGGTGAACCCATGGAACCGGCTCCCAGGGGATGTTGCTGTAAAGCATATGTGTGGAAGCCCTCCCCAGCCGTCGTCACATGTTCGTATTGTTGAGACCATGCTCGTCATCTTATTGGTCCTCCAGCAAGTACAGCAGGCATCAACCAATACACTTGAACATTTGTTTACATTTTGCTCATTTGCGGTGGAAGGATTTTGCTTCGAACTCGGACTGCTGTGACAGTCGTACCCGACAGTGACCTTTGCCGAACTCTCACCTTCGTTGCTAAACGCTGTGGCCGTACAGTTGGAGTCTGCACACAATTTATATGCCGATGGTTTGTTGATTCAGTGCCGTGGAATCAGAGAATCAATCTTGTTCGGACTTCGTGATTCATTTATTAGGCTGCGCGTTACTTACGATCAGAATAACCGTTACAACAAGGCTACTGGCTCAATTAACCGTAGCCTTTTGATGGGGAAACTGAATTCGTTTGGGACGGGAGGGCAAATACACAGGGGGGGGGTTATCAGCCTGTAGCGGTTGCCATCTTCGTTCATACTTTTACCACGTTTATTGTTTAACTGAACGCTGACTACCAAGCGCGGTTGCCATTTGACCGTTGCTCTTGCGCACGCTCTCACGCAGGCTCCCAAATACACGCTAACCACTATCTCTCCCAATCGCCTTCTCGTTCTCACGGGTCGTGGAGAATACTGTTCTGGTTAACATATTTGTGCAGTGCCGCGCATTAGAGTAACGTACAGGTGGTCCACGCAGTACGAAGGACCGAAGCACGCGTTTACTAAGGAAACCGCGAAGTAAGGTCTAATCAACCTTACAATTGGTGAGCCCGACGTGATCCTCAGGTCACGTGAGTTTCCTTGTTTTCAACCGTTCAAGGTCCCGTCTGCGTACGTTTTTGTGTTTAATCGTTTCCCTATCTGTTGATTTTTTTGGTCGGTTTACCAAATAATTGTTTTTTGTCCATACATATTTTTGGTGTTTAGTTCGTCGTGATTTTTGTTCTTTTCTCGCGAAGATTATAGCGCCCCATTGATCGTTGGTTTCTTTTCCCGTCTGTGTTCTATAAAGCGATCGCTATGTCCACTGAACGGAATCCCTGCTCAGAACCCACCGTTGGGGCGATCACGCTGCACATACCGGCTTTCACACCTGCTGATCCAGAACTCCGGTTTACGCTGGTCGAGTTAGAATTCGAAAACTGCCGTATAACCAGCGAGGACCCGCTCTTGAGGGAACTTTGGCTGCAGCGTTTGCCGCATGACATTCCAGTTTTACTAAGTGCCACGCGCAAATGCTCGCTAGAGGAAACTGCAGCGATAGCTGATGACATTATGTCACGATACAACCCCGCTGTAGCAGGAGTAACCAGGCCCTCCGTCGCAACGGTGCCTGCCTTGCCAACATCTAACAAACTCGCGTCAGTTTTGTCTAGAATTGACGCGAGCCTGCAACGCCTAGCAGTTAGAAGTAGGTCACAGGAACGGCACAGCGCACGCTCACCTAGGCTCCATAGTCCGTCATTGCGACGACGTTTCGTCGGTTCTTCAAAAGAAGGGTATTGTAAACACCACAGTCGCTTCGGTGAAGGAGCCAAACGATGCGAACCAGGGTGTACGTTTCCCGGTGCTCACCAGGGAAACTAAACCCCCGGCCCGTGGTGGCGACCCACGAAGCCGGGTATCACACCAATAGTCGTCTTTTGAACGTAGGGGACATCATTTCAAATAACCTCTTCCTTGTAGATACCGGTGCCGAAGTGAGCGTCCTCCCCCGAGCGAAAGACGACAATAGCACACCGCAGGCCCAAACACTACGCGCTGCCAATGGCACGGCCATCCCAACGTTTGGCCAGCGGTCGCTCACCTTAAACTTGGGTTTAAAGCGTAATTTTCGTTGGGTATTCATCATCGCCGACGTCCCGTACCCAATTCTGGGCATTGACTTCCTGCAGCACTTTGACTTATTAGTTGATGCACGGCGCCGCAGAGTGGTGGATCGTCAGACCACTCTCGCTGTTGCGGGTCATAATTCGCGAGTGAATCACGTCACGCCCTTTTACGTTCAACCACCGGCACACCAACCTTATGGCGAACTCATCGCCGCCTATCCGGCCATGTTTCGGCAGGCCGGGCCTCTCTCAGCAGTGACGACCAGTGTCACTCACCATATCGATACCAAGGGACCCCCAGTGTTCAGTGGGCCGCGTCGGTTAGCGCCAAACAAGCTTCGTGTTGCACAGGCCGAATTCGAACATATGCTACAACTGGGTATAATACGCCCTTCTAGTAGCCCTTGGGCTTCTCCCTTTCATATGGTTCCTAAGTCTAGTGGCGACTGGCGACCCTGTGGTGATTACAGAGCGCTTAACAAAGTCACCGTCCCGGACCGATACCCGATTCCCCATATACAGGATCTTACTTCGTCTTTATCAGGTTGCTCCGTCTTCAGCCCTATCGATTTGGTTCGGGCGTACAACCAGATCCCGGTAGCAGAGTGTAACGAACGAATACTGAAAATCCTTCTAAATGTTCAACGTGCTTTGTGAATTTGACTATATTTAACATTATCTTGGAAAGCTCGCTCATACACCACACATTTTCACGTTTGTTTATCCATGTGAGACATTTGAATTTGGCCTTGAACCGTTTCTGACTGTCGTGCTTGAGCCACGGGGCTTTGGACCTTTGGGTTTTACTGTGGAGTCTATTTGGCCGCATACTTGAGGTTCGTAAATATTTGTATCCTTTGTGTATTTCAATTTAGTACCGTAGAAACTACGAATCAATCTTGTTCTGGTTTTGGGATTCGTTTGAATTGGCTACGCGTTGCTCGATTTGCGAGATTCGACTTACAGTACTCAAGTGGAACCTGGACAAGAAAACTCATTGGAAATGCCCAGACGAGGAAGCAAGGACATTTTGAGACAACAGGAAATAACTCGGCAAGTCTCTGGGGATGGTTCGGGTGTTATTGATTCTCTAGATAATACTAAGTTTACTAGCTCTGTCAGTGCCAGGTCATATATTTCTAACCGCGATGCGTTTGACGATATTAGTACTTATAGAATGCGAGTAATAGAATTAGAAAACGAGCTGCGGTTAGCCAGAAAGAAAGCAGAGCCCCTTACACAAGGAACTGGTCTCAGAGAGCCAGCAAAGAGTCCACGTAGTTCACAATGTCAACATCGAAAAGGCACTGTGATCGACGAATATAAACCCTTGAGACAGCCTGAAACTACCGAGGTTTTGGCTCTTGACCTGCCGAGAGTGGAGCTGTCCCACTTCGACGGGCACCCCGAGCAATACTGTATATTCATGAAACAGTTCGAAAATTTTGTTGAGTGCAAAGTTGCAGATCCTGGTCAAAGGTTTTTGTATTTATTACATTACTGTCGTGGGAGAGCCAAAAGTGCTATCGAAGGCTGCGCGATGCTTGATCCACCGATGGGGTACATCAGGGCGCGCAGAATCCTGAAAGATTTGTTTGGACAACCATTCAAGGTGGCTAGAAGCCTAATTGATAGTGTTTTATTGGAGGCGAAAAGGACTGAGGGCAAGGCTGAATCACTGTCGAGTTTGGTGATAAAAATGCAGAATTGCAGTATAGCACTGGAGCACTTAGGATACCAGTCTGATCTGAATGCATTGCACACACAGGAATGCATTGTCCGATGTCTATCTATTGATTTACAGAGCCGATGGGCAGAGGAAGCTGAAAAAATAAATATGCTTGAGCGGGAATCTACGTTCAACGATTTGACGGAGTTCATAGGTCGTCAATCCCGTATCGCCAACAGCCGATTTGGACAAATCGTACGCGAAAGTTGCAGACTGGCGCGAAGGGAACCAACATCTCGAATTGTGGAGAAGGACTGTAACCAAACCCAGTCTTTGGCTAACATGCACATGATAAGTCAAGAACCCGAGAGGTCAGCTGAATGCAAGCTATGCAACTCCCTGCATCGGTTACCAGATTGTCCGACCTTTCATGGGATGAGTGTACCCGATCGGTGGTGCGCGGTAAAAAGGATTGGCTCATGCTTTATGTGTTTGAACAACTCTCATCGAGCCTCTGAATGCAGCTTAAGAGTGAAATGCAACCAAGACGGATGCTTGGGTAATCATCACTCGTTACTGCATGGCCTTCTCAACAATAGACCTATTCAGCCAGATGAACCCAAAATTGTCTGTTCAACGGGACATGATGATTTCAAACCGGCAAGATTAGGCATCGTACCTGTCGGTATCGTGACACCTAAAGGACTGAGGAGGGTCAATGCATTTTTGGACACGGGGTCGGATACCTCGCTGATTACTCGCGAGCTTGTAGAAAGCTGTGAACTAGTAGGTGAGCCTACCTCGCTCACTATCAGCACGATTGCAGGGGGTCATGTTAGCAATTCTAAGAGGCTGACTCTGCAGTTAACGTCTTTATCTGATGAGGGGACCGTAGAAATTCCGGAAGCTTTTGCAATAGACAGCTTGCCAATGAGACCAGTCGACTCTGTTAGATCGATCGCCAGGAGATGGTCTCATCTCAGGGACATAGAGTTCGAAGAAGTTTCTAGCCCCCACGTCGACATACTAATTGGATGCAATGTACCAGAGGCTCACTGGGTGCTTGAACAGAGCATAAGCAATCGAAAAGAACCATTCGCTACGCGAACGATACTAGGCTGGACACTTCTCGGACCCCTGACGAGCGAACTTCAACAATCGGCATCAATAAATTGCTCAAATGTTGCTGAAAGAAGTGCCTCTGTAGAGCACGATCAGCCTTTCGATATTGAATCCAACGGTCCATCTCAGGAAAGCGAAGTTCACTCGAAGGATCAGTCGGCGCTTTCGATGGCGAATTCAAAGACGGGACTTCACAGTGGGCAACATGAAGTTGCTATACCCGAGAGACCACCGTCAAGTCACTTATTGAGAAAAGGAGAAGTTGCCCGGAGGCTTTTGAAATATCTCAAAAAAGGACACCAGCAGGTCACCCAAAGCAGCTTGAAATTTGCCGACCCAGTGACAGTGTACGGTACCTGGGTGGAACTGCATGGCCGGCGGCGAAACAAAGTACCCTTTGCCAAAACAAAAATTGCTGAGCTGAAGTCAGTATCCCTAAACGAGCTCAAAACGACTGCACCGGTATTGGGTTTTAAGGTAGCACGAATGCTAAAAGAGAACTGCACCACCGCCGAACTGAGCCTTGCCTATTGGACAGATCCTACAGTTGTGTTACATTACAGGAAACGGAAGAAACGAAGAACGTGTTCGAGACATCAGAGAGTTAATCCACTCGTAGCAGGGAACAGCGAGGAAAATGTTGATGATTCGAGCTCGAAACCACATACAAAAGACAAAGTAGCTCGCAGATCGCCTCGCTCCGAGTTACTCAGCACTTTATTGCATTTCATGCCCTAAGACTAATCAACTGGACCCATTTTTTCTGAAAGGTTGCAAATGTACTTAGTTCCAGTTTCTATCTAGCGTGCACATAGGCGAAGAGGAGAAATTCACCAGTATTTCACTTGAACAGTTCAGGTGAGGCACACTAGCTGCGAGCACATTGTGAAACTATTATTATCTTTAAAGAAGAACATTTATTTACAATTTATACAATATTGATTGTCACATATTTTGTGCACAGAAAAACTTTGAAATACTCTGATAGATTCCAGTTTTCGGTCAATCTCCGTGTATATGTGTATTTCGATACTGTCCGCCGTACACTTGTTTTCGAAATTTATTAATAATCAGAAACCGGTTTTCATTTCTTTCGGAAGATTCGGTGCGTTAATTTTATGTAATTCCACTGGTTCGTGACCTGTCAATTTTACGCGATATCTCATTAGGCGTTGCACCTGCGTTCAACTTCTGCGCTCAAGCTTGTAAACAAAATTAGTCTAACCAGTTGCTGCAATGGGTTACTGCTTGTGATGCTTAGACTTATTTCGTGCGGCGAAACACTTCACTCTGCGAAGCCTTCATCTTCATCGTGCGTCTGACTATATGCGCCGGTTTCCTGATGAATATGTCAATCTCAAGTTGTGCAGCGGGATTTGGAATTGATTCCTTATGGATTAGCGATGATGACTACGGCAAAAACCTGTTTCACGTTCAGATAACACAGGAAGTTAGTATCCACAGGCACTGACAATAAGTTAAAGGTAGATAGGGTGAGAATCATGACCCCTTCCTGAACCTTAGACAACCATCTTCGCGGAAGGATTTTGGCCGGCGGTGTAACGAACGAATACTGAAAATCCTTCTAAATGTTCAACGTGCTTTGTGAATTTGACTATATTTAACATTATCTTGGAAAGCTCGCTCATACACCACACATTTTCACGTTTGTTTATCCATGTGAGACATTTGAATTTGGCCTTGAACCGTTTCTGACTGTCGTGCTTGAGCCACGGGGCTTTGGACCTTTGGGTTTTACTGTGGAGTCTATTTGGCCGCATACTTGAGGTTCGTAAATATTTGTATCCTTTGTGTATTTCAATTTAGTACCGTAGAAACTACGAATCAATCTTGTTCTGGTTTTGGGATTCGTTTGAATTGGCTACGCGTTGCTCGATTTGCGAGATTCGACTTACACAGAGGCCGATATCCCTAAAACTGCCGTCACTACAACTTTCGGGCTGTTCGAGTTTCTGCGAATGCCGTTTGGACTCAGCAATGCAGCCCAGACCTTTCAACGGTTCATGCACGAGGCAACTCGTGGTTTGGAAAATGTCCACGTATACCTGGATGATATTTTGGTGGCGAGTTCTTCGGAGCAAGAGCACGCTACACACTTACGAGCACTTTTCGAACGCCTTAGCCAGCACGGCGTTACGATCAATATCGCGAAATGCGAATAAGGCCGGTCTGATATCACTTTCAAAGGACATTCTATTTCATCCTCGGGTATCCGCCCTCTGTCAGATAAAGTTTCCGCTATTCGCGACTACCCTGAACCCCAATCTTTTCGCCAGTTGCGTCAGTTTGCCGGCCTGGTGAATTTCTACCGCCGATTTATTCCTCACTGTGTGGAAATGATGCAACCCCTCACCGACCTGTTGCGCGGAGGTAAGCGGAAGTTCGTGTTTCCCGACACGGCACAAGCCGCATTCGCCTTGGTCAAAGATGCTGTCGCCAACACAGCACTCCTTACACACTCCGACCCTTTGGCTCCTATTTCGGTAGCGAGGGATGCCTCGGACACAGCGGTTGGAGCAGTACTGCAACAGTTCGTAGATGACTCTTGGCAACCTTTAGCATTCTTCTCCAAGCGCCTACAACCCGCGGAATCAAGGTACAGCACGTTCGGTAGAGAGTTATTAGCCATCTACTTGGGAATTCGTCATTTTCGACATGCACTCGAAGGCCGTTCGTTCACGGTGTTTATAGACCACAAGCCTTTGGTTTACGCACTGAAGTCAGCTTCCGATCGATACTCACCACGCGAGATTCGCCACTTAGGCTTTGTCTCACAGTTTACTGTGGACATACGACACGTCTCTGAAGTACTTCATCCCGTCGCAGACGCCTTATCGCGCCTATATCAACTAAGTCTGTCACAAACGCCTAACATCAACTTAGACGCAATGGCACACGCTCAAACTATGGACCCTGACATCGAACAACTTCGGCAAAACGGTTCTTTGAGTTTAACCACAGTGCCTATCCCAGCTTCCCAGAATACCATCGTGTGCGATGTGTCGCAAGGTCAGCCTAGGCCAGTAGTTCCTGCTGCCCACCGTTATCCCACGTTCCTGACACTCCATAATCTGGCTCATCCGGGTGTGACTGCCTCGGTGAAACTGATAACTGAGCGTTTTGTTTGGCACAATGTCAAACGAGATGTCCGTCAATGGGCTCGTGCTTGTCTGCAGTGTCAACGTGTTAAGACCTATAGGCACACTAAGGCGGCGTTAGCCAGGTTCCCAGAACCTGAAACACGTTTTCATCATGTGCACGTCGACCTCGTAGGACCACTCCCACCTTCGCTTGGGTACGTTTACATACTCACATGCGTGGATCGTTTTACTCGCTGGCCGCAGGCCATCCCTATCCCTCGTCCCACCTCGGAAGAGCCCGCGAAAGCTTTTCTGACCGGTTGGGTTAGTCATTTCGGTTGCCCAGCAATAGTAACCACCGATCGCGGTCCACACTTTGACGGCGCTTTCGGCAGCCTACTCGCTACGCTCGGTTGCCAACACGTTAAGACGACAGCTTACCACCCTCAGGCCAATGGTATGGTTGAGCGTTTCCACCGGCAATTAAAAGCCGCCCCTCGAGCAAACGGCAACCCGCTTTGGAGTGAAACACTACCATTAGCAATCTTAAGCCTGCGTATTACCGTTAAGGAGGAGTTACAAACAACACCGGCCGTACTAGTATATGGCTGTACACTTCGTCTGCCTGGGGAGTTGGTAGCCCCCTCACCAACCGTGACTTTCGACTACGGTGACTATGCTCAGCACCTTACGCAGCACATGCGAGTACTCAAGGCCAGTCCGCCGCGTGAACAACAGTCTACAAGTTATGTCCCAACTGCGTTAGGAACCGCTACTCATGTATTCCTTCGCGTCGGCGGCGTTCGATCACCACTACAAGCGCCATACACTGGCCCGTTTCGGGTGATAAAACGTAGGGCAAAAACATTTGTCATAGATATCAACGGACGACACGACACCGTATCTATCGACCATCTCAAGCCTGCCGTCATTGAGTGCAAGCCGCTCGGCCAATTTACACCCACTCAAGTCGCTCAGTCACCTGCATCGAGCGAGTTACTACTCGAACCACCCCCAGTTACGCCTAGTGAGGACTCGGCAGCTAGTCCATCAGATTCTCCAACCGTACCCGCAACGCGAAGTAGCCGTCGCGGTCGCCAACTACGAAATCCCGTCCGCTTCACCGATTTCGTGACGATTTTTACAACCGACTGTTAGCAATAAGTTGGGAAGTTCACCATGGATTTACCAAACAACAGACCCGTGAAATTACAATCGGTAGTTATGATTCCATTTTCTTCTGGTCTCCTAGCGACTCCAACAACACCGAACATCGTTTGTGTGTTGTTAATACGGTCCAACATCCGCTGGCGCCCTCAGGCGCTATTTTGTTCCAGTTTACCTTGCACTCCCTCAGACGGATCTACACAGTCACATTGGCTTCATCCGTAGCCTGGCTGACTCCCGTGCACGTTCAAGGAGCCAACCGCTCACTGGACAACGGGACGGTTGGTCAGCCTGGCACTGGAGACGGCAACTGGACGCCTTTTTGGATGGACCTGACGCGGCATTTTCCGGCTTGCATTCGTATGAGACCCGTGGGCGCCAAAACACAGTTGGACCTACGCACATCGGACCTCGAGAGTGCAGGCACCGTTAAACTCATTGTTACGAACGTTTGAGCAATGCGTAGCCAAATTCGCAACGGATCCCGAAATCAGAAGGCGATTATCCGTGATAATTCTACGATACTAGATTATTAAAATAAACAATGACATAAACAATATACAAACCTCAATAATACGATCACAAAGACTCAACAACGAGAAACCGAATAGCAGCGTGTGAGCAGACAGCACGTGCGTCACGCAGGTCCTGAACAAGGATGTGCCAAAATAGCGCTCTGGGCGCGAACAAACAACAATTGGTCCAGAAAAACAACCAGTTCGTAAAGACAAGTCAATAGTGTATGGAAATGAGTGATGTTGGGAAAAAACACTGAATCGCGAGGGAAAAAGGGGGATTTTCCACGACCGGCTGTTACACCGCCCACCAAAATCCTCCTGGATCCTTAGCAGAGTCAAAGGTTCGGTATAAAGGTACTGATTCTTCCTACCTGCCTAGGCCCTGCTGTCAGTGCGCGCGTCTAATGCTCGTCGTCGACGTTCTACTACTGGTCGCACCTAACCCATTGGCTACATAGACGTGAGGCTAGTCTGCATCTTCCACAGGACCAAATGACCGATGGCGGGCGTGAATGGTCACATAGACGTTGTCCTCGTAAGGGGCCGTCCGGTCCTGGATGTACGCGCTTGAGTGTGTGTGTGTGTGTGTGTGCGTGTGTGTGCGTGCGTGTGTGTGTGTGCCGGGGTTACAATGAAATCACAGTTATGACTACACATCAAAGGAGGACTTTCTGCAATGTCAACAAAAGACCGCGTGGCAAGAAAACGAGTAAATGTAGCATGCATGTGTGACCTGAGCTCCACTACTTCCACATGTGCAAGGGGCATTCGGTAGCGTCAACAAAAGGCGAACAAAGAACACTGTCACATGTATGATGGGTTTACGGGATGTAGAGTGCGTCGTGCATGCGCGTATGTATCGGGATGTATAATGGAATCGCACTCATCACCACATATCGGAAAGAACCTTCTGTAATGTCAACGAAGGGACCGCGAGCACCTTAACGTGTTTGACGGAGATTGTGTGGTATATATGGTGTTTCTTTATCCACCTCGATTACTGGTGTGAAAAAGGTTTACTAGGCCACAGGGTTATCAGCTCCTCCGTCTTCGCTCTCGAGTAGGTTAATACTGCGTATGTCACGAATGAGCACTCCGTTAGCTGTCTTCACCTTCACCGTTCTTATCATTTCGTCAGTGCTTTTGATGGTTTCCGTAACTACTCCCAAAGACCAAGCGCTGAAATGTGCGCGTTCGTCGGCGATCATAACCACGTCCCCAACTTTGAATGGTCTTGTTTTGGCCAGCCACTTCTGTCGAGTCTGCAAAGCCGGTAGGTACTCCCGTAGCCATCGCCTCCAGAAGACCTTGGCCAGATAGTTCGCTTGCTTCCACCCATGGAGGTAGCTCCCACGAAGGTTTACCGGCCCTTGGAAACCCTCGTTCGACCTTAGCGTCAATAAGTCGTTCGGGGTGAGCGCCAGGTGGGTGGGGTCGCCGTTCAATACTGGAACCAGGGGGCGGTTGTTCAGGATTCGCTCCACCTCAGTCATGACGGTGTTCAGGGTCTCGTCTTCGGGCGGCTGCTGCTCCATGATTGACAGCAATATCCGTCTGGCGGACCGGATCATGCGTTCCCATATGCCGCCTCGGTGACTGGCCTGTGGGGGGTTGAAATGCCAGCGTATGCCGTAGGCCACGGTTCGATTCTGCAGTTCGTCCCTGTTTATGTTCTTGTGCCAACGCTGCAATTCCCGTTGAGCGCCCACAAAGTTCGATCCATTATCTGAGTATATATCGGCCGGTACGCCTCTTCGGTTGATAAATCTTTGCAAGGCCCGTAGAAACGAATCGGTCGTCATCGAATGTGCGACTTCTAGGTGCACCGCACGTGATTTCATGCACGTCATGATACATCCGCATCGTTTTTCTAATCTTTTCCCGCACTTGATCCACAAGGGCCCGAAATAATCCAACCCGGTGTCACTGAACGGCCACCAGCCCGTAGTCACCCTGCATTCTGGTAGTGGGGCCATGAGTTGTTTGCCTGCTGTGGCATTGCGTCTCCTGCATTGCACACACCGTCGGATTACGCGTTTTACAGTCTCTCGTCCTCTCAACAACCAAAGACGCTTTCGGACGACGCTCGTCACGTGACTTTCCCCCGCATGTCCCTCTACGGCGTGGACGTGTTGAATCATTAGCTCTACTACAGGTTGTCTCGCAGGCAGCAGTATAGGATACTTTGTGTCGAAGTTCAGGTGGGCGTTGGTCAGCCTACCATCCACCCGCAGCAGTCCGTTGATGAGTTTGGGGTTTAAACGCTTCAGCTCGCCTCTTGGAGATGGCATGTCTTCATTGGTCAGCCCCACTTCTTCCGCCCTCTTGAGTTCTTGGGCGAAAGCCTCGCGTTGTATCATTCTGAAAATATCATACTCTGCCGCTTGTAGCTCATCGGGACCTATCGGGCCGACCGGTATCCGACCTGAGGGCCGTAGCCCTTTCATGACTAGTAAACTTATCTTGAACCTGGTTAACCAAACTAGCGAACGAAGCGTCTTCATCCAGGAAGAAAACCTGACCAGTCGCGATAAAATGGGCGACGCTTCGACGACGTTGGTTGCTATCACTACGCCTTTGATCTCCAGTTCCAATTCCGTAGGGGGTTTTAGTTCGAACACGGGCCAGTCCTGTTTGGGCAATTGCAGGAAGTTCGGCCCTCTCGTCCACGTGTCCAGTTGCCTGAAGTTGTTCGCACCTCGAGAGCACAGGTCGGCCGGATTATCGCCAGACCTGACATGACTCCACTGGTGCGTGGCCGATTCATCGTGGATAATCGTGAGCCGGTTAGCAACGAAAGTACTAAACCGGCTCCGTACGTTGTTAATGTAGTAAAGTACTATCGTTGAAGCCGTCCAGAAGCTCACCGACCAAATGTAGAGATCGAAACAACTCTTCACAGCTTGCACCACCCTGACTGCCAACACGGCTGCGCTGAGTTCGAGGCGTGGGATTGAGACCGACTTCAGTGGAGCAACGCGGGCTTTGGCGAACAGGATCCTCGTGGTATATTGTCCATCTCCTGCGCACCATCGTCCGTACACCACAGCTCCATAACCGACTTCGGATGCATCGGAAAAGGCATGTAGTTCTCCAGTCCGTGTCGTATGGCCAGGGGTCAAACATCGTGGTATTCTTATGTCCCCTAATTTCTTCAAGGTGTTCAAAAATTCCTCCCAGTCCAGCCGGTCCCCTCGGTCCAGTGACTGGTCCCAATCAACTTTCTTACGGCACAGCCGCTGCAGCAAGATCTTTCCGGGTAGCAGCCATGGTGAGACGAAACCGAGCGGGTCGAACAAACTTGAGACGGCAGATAGTATGCCACGACGGGTTATTGGCAGCTCGGGAACGTTCAGTTCGAAAACAAAATCGTCCGTTTCCGCGTCCCATTGTATCCCTAAAGTGCGCCCGATAGGAAGTGGGGAGCCGTCCAAATCTCTTACCCTTTCGACCTTTTCGTGATACGGGATGACCTTCAGCACTTCCGAAGCGTTCGACATCCATTTAGTTAGATGGAAGCCACCCTCTTCCAGCAATCTCGTCAGACCCCTGAACTGCTCTAGAGCTGATTCCACATCATCGAATGACCCAAGGTAGTCGTCGACGTAGAAGTTCCTGCTGACGCTTTCTACCACCGTCCGATGTACTAGATCGCCATGTTTGTTCGCTGATTCTCGGAGGGCGTAGTTGGCACAAAATGGTGACGATATGGCTCCGAAGGGGTGGACGGTCATTCTATAATTCACCACTGCGTTGTCCCGGTCGCTCCCTTCCCACCACAGGAAACGCAAAGCATCTCGTTCTCCTACCGGAATCTTCACCTGATGGAACATTTCCCTAATGTCGGCAGACAAAGCCACTTTACCCACTCTGAAACGGCACAGAACATCGATCGGTGGTGTGGTCCAGTCAGGCCCCTGTAGTAGGCGATCGTTTAACGACTTGCCCTGGAACTTGGCCGCACAGTCGAAAACCACCCGCAGTTTATTGGGTTTCTTGGGGTTGATAACCGGATGGTGAGGCAGATACCAGATACCCCTTTTGCTGTCGGTGTTAACAGGCACCCTTTCAACGTAACCGAGGTCCTCGTTTCGCTTCATCAAATCCGCGTATCGTTCCCACAGATTCCGGTCTCGAATGAAGCGTTCTTTTAGTCGTAGTAATCGTTGGAGAACATAATTTCTGTTGTCAGTCCACGGGTCGACCGGTGTGCGCCATGGGAGGGGAACCTCGAACTGATTTTTGAGGCCTCTAGAGCCTTGCCGCACCGTTTGTAGAGCGAAGTGATCCTCTTGAGACAACGTCGGTCTTTCGTCCCCAATGTCATGAAACTCCTTTTCATAAAGCCGTTGCAGATGATACTCTATGCGGTCCGTTTCGGCGGATAAGTAATTCACGGAACCGCGTACCCCTACTGGACCGTATAACATCCATCCCAGAGCCGTGCGTACGGCATAAGGTGCCTGGCGGTCGCCCACTCTTTGGTCGAGCACCCAATGCGCCTCTGGCACGTCGCATCCGATGAGGAGATCCACCTCATCATCTTCCCAGTCTACAACGGTTACATCCTGCAGGTGGGGCCACCGAGTCAAGATTGCGTTCACCGACCTTGGTGCTCGCATGGGGAGATCCGCTAACGTGAATGCCTCCGTTGGTTCAATTTCCTCGTTAGTGTCTAGAGAGATGAGTTGCAGCCTTAATCTACCGGCAGTCATTACCTGTGTTCCGCCCACCGTGCTCACTGCTAACGACGTCGCACCTTTAGCCAGTTGGTTTTTGTCGGCAAACCGCTCTTTCACTAAAGTGGTGTCGGATCCACTATCAACGAAAGCCAACGCCTTGACTATCCCAGTCGGAGTCACTACTCCCACGGCCACTACGCCTAAACGTACCGGTTTACTGGCAGATTGTGAAGTTGAACAAATCACGCTGGGCTTGGCACTCGCCTCGGATATGGTTATTCTCGCCTGATGCAGCAGCCGATGGTGTCTGCCCGTGCAGCCCTCGTAACCACATCGATTCCTTGTTCTACAGGCTGCTGCCCGGTGCGTGGTGTTGAGACAGATGAAACATGCTCCTGCCATCCTCGCCATTCCCCACCGTTCGTCTATTGTGGCATTGCCGAACTTGGGGCATTCTGGTAGGCCATGGCTAGTACCACAGGATCTGCAATTTGGTTTCGCCGTAGCATCTCGTGAAATGACGTGTGTGTTGGTCCAAGGCTGGTACTTTGGATGTTCCCGTACAGGGGTTTGGACTTGGCTAGTACCGGGCTTGTTTGCTCGGTTGCTGTCCCGGATGAGTCGGCCGAATCTGCTGTCAGCTATCTTCGTTTGCCTGTCTAAGTATTCAGTCAGGTCTTCGAAGTTGGCTTCTCTGTCGCCTCGGCTTATCCGTTCAGCTTCTTCCGCCCACCGACCCTGTAGTTCGGGAGAGAGGTGACGGACTATGCCTTCCAAAGTGTGCATGGCGTCTAGGTCAGCTCTGTAACCTAAATGGTCGAGGGCTATTGAGCAGTTCTGCATCTTGATCACCAGGTCGGCCATTGTGTAGACGTCGCCCTTGGTTCTCTTTGCCTCTGCCATCACGCCCTCTATTAGGTTACGGGCTACTTTGAAAGGTTGGCCAAACAAGTCCCTCAGAATCTTTCTTGCCCTAGTGTAGCCTTGTTCTGGATCGAGCATGGTGCATCCGTCGATAGCTTCTCGCGCTCGGCCTCGGCAGTAGTGAGTAAGGTAAAGAAGCCTTTGCCCAGGGTCGGTTACCTTGTTTTCAACGAACGTCTCGAACTGTTTGACAAACTTGCAGTATTGCTCAGCTCGCCCGTCGAAAACCGTTAACTCCACTCTAGGCAGATCGATCGATGGTGGTTTGTAGTCGGCGACCTGCGTGGGGTTCCCTACCTTATTGCACTCTAACCTATCGGAAGTGTCGAAGTCACTGGTCCTATACTCTCGCTGTTTCTGTGTACACTTCTCTGCTTCATGCGCCTGTAGTCTAGCCGAAAGTAACTGTTGCTCTAGTTCTATTATTCTCAGCTTATATAAATCAACGTCCTTACGATCAATATTGCTTTCAATAACACATGAGCTAGCACTGACAGGACTAGGCGATCTAGCATTAACTAAAGAATCATAAGTACCCAAAACCTCCCCAGAGACTTGCCGTATTACTTCCTGTCCGGGTTCGACTGCCTTTGATCCTTTCCTTGGCATTTTGCGTGAATTTTCCTCGTTCCAAATAGATCTATTGAGTATTGTTACGAACGTTTGAGCAATGCGTAGCCAAATTCGCAACGGATCCCGAAATCAGAAGGCGATTATCCGTGATAATTCTACGATACTAGATTATTAAAATAAACAATGACATAAACAATATACAAACCTCAATAATACGATCACAAAGACTCAACAACGAGAAACCGAATAGCAGCGTGTGAGCAGACAGCACGTGCGTCACGCAGGTCCTGAACAAGGATGTGCCAAAATAGCGCTCTGGGCGCGAACAAACAACAATTGGTCCAGAAAAACAACCAGTTCGTAAAGACAAGTCAATAGTGTATGGAAATGAGTGATGTTGGGAAAAAACACTGAATCGCGAGGGAAAGAAGGGGGATTTTCCACGACCGGCTGTTACACTCATCAGCAGTCGTTCGACGTCACCAACAATATAACGGACAATCTATGAGGAGTTCCTGGACAACCAATAATTCCGGCTTACCATCAAGATCGAAGCCCAACTCCGTCGGACTTCTAGGAGGAGGCCCCTGTAGCGGTTGCCATCTTCGTTCATACTTTTACCACGTTTATTGTTTAACTGAACGCTGACTACCAAGCGCGGTTGCCCTTTGACCGTTGCTCTTGCGCACGCTCTCACGCAAGCTCCCAAATACACGCTAACCACTGTCTCTCCCAATCGCCTTCTCGTTCTCACGGGTCGTGGAGAATACCGTTCTGGTTAACATATTTGTGGAGTGCCGCACATTAGAGTAACGTACAGGTGGTCCACGCAGTACGAAGGACCGAAGCACGCGTTTACTAAGGAAACCGCGAAGTAAGGTCCAATCAACCTTACAAGTCCACCGGACAAGCAGGTCGTCTCCTGGTAGAGTAGGAACTTGCAGGTCAAAAGCAGCAGAGGTAGCCAGCGGAGCACCTGAAGGGTCAGTTTTAGGTCCGCTACTTTTTCCTTTCTATATAATTGATTTAGTGGAAGGATTAGCACTACCTTGTATCATTTTTGCAGATGATGGCAAAGTTGTGGAGTCATGAGGTCGTGATGAACTAGCAAGGGGCCTGATGCAGATAATTGGCCGGGCAAAGTAATATAATACACCCTTAAATGAAAACGAGGGTCCTTCCAGAGCTTAGGCCGGAGCAATTGTCATGAGCGGAATGGTGCCATTCACAGTTGAGGGGATACAGTCAGCAAGGAAATTGGGTGTCCAAGTGACGGCGGACCTAGGGCACGCTGAACAGTGCAAGCTGGCTGCTCACAAGGCAGGAGGTGAGCTCTTTCGGCTGCGCTCAGCACATCCCTGCGGATCAGTGGAAACGTTCATACCTAAGCACAAGAAAATAGGTGGGCCTCTATAAGAACATTGTGTACAAGGTGGGGCAAATTTCTTGAAAAAGGATGCAGCCAGCCTAGAGAAGGTCCATGGACCAGCCACTCAGGTGGTTGGGGAATAAAGAGGCAGCTCGTAAGTTCAACGAATTCAGGATACGGGACTCGTCTCACTTGGGAAAAGAAGACTCAGAGGAGACCTTGCTGAGGTTTTTGTGATCCTGGAGAGTTTATCGGACATAAGTGCAGGGGATTTATTTGAACAGGCCACTGATCCCAGAACGAGGGAAAATGGTATGAAAATGTGGAAGCAATGCTTTAGGCTGAATGTTCAAGCGAATTTCTTCAGCAGTAGATTGGTGGGAATGTGGAACAGACTAACGGAAGGAATAGTGAGCGCACAATATGCAGGGTATCTTAGGAGGATGCTAAAGGGGACGAGTTAATCACAGAAGCAGAATACTGAGATCTGGGGAGAAAGCGTAGTTTTCTCCAGGCATTTCAGAGCTCTGTGTCCGTGCCTACATTCTGAGGCACAAAGTATGATGGAAAGCCAACGCAATGGTTGTCGCCAGCCTGGAGTTGTGAGAAGATCGATTTACTTCTTTTTTCAGCCAGCTGAGGGAACAAATCCATTCGAGTAATGGAGCTGGAAGGATTAACAGAGTTGTGGTAGTGGGTGCTGATCTCTGCGCATCCCCTTGAAGAAACTATTGGCGCTCGATCGGCCCAGGCCACCATCATTCCTGTGTATATTTTTTACAAAGGTTGTTGTACCGATGTGAAATAGACTGTCGGAGGAAGCTGTTGGATGCAGCAATGTACCAAACTTCGGGAAGGCCCTAGAAGGCCCCTGGAACACAGTGTTCCCAGAGCTAGTTCTGTGAACTAAGGGGGAGGTAATGAGCCCCTGGCATTTTTGTCAATGGACTTATGTCTTTGAAGGTGATGCTGCCTCGCAGAATTCTGGAGTAGATATAGAACTTGACGTGTTAGCGGTACAAAACTGGGCACGCAAATGGGACCTTGCACTAAACCTCACCAAGTGTCAATGCTTGACCACAAATACAGGGGCTAGTGGGAATGGCGTGGGTCCGTTGCAAGTGGTCTCGCAGGTCAAAGACTTGGGCGTTATAATGGACAACAACTTTTAGCCATCAAAGCAGTGCACCGCAGCAGCCAATACGGCCAGGAGAGAACTCTTTCGAGTTAGATCCATTATGTCGTGTAGAGATCCGGAGATTTTCGTTCCGATATATCAGGCCACAGTTAGGCCGCATATGGAGTACTGTGTGCAGGCCTGGGCACCGTACTACCAGAAAGATATCGACTGCCTGGAGAAAGTGCAAGGGCTAGCCACTAGAATGGTGGCTGGGCAAAGGGGGTTTAACTACACAGAGCGTCTCCGTGCCCTAGACCTGTTCTCGATGGAAAGACTGCGCATTCGCGGGGATTTGATAGAAACCTTCAAGGTAATGAAAGGACTGTCAGGAATAAGACGAGAAGACCTTTTCTCTCTGATCCCCGAGAGAGGTACAAGGGGGCATAGCCTTAGATTACAAAGGAAGCATTCGAGACTCCAAGTTAGGGCGAAGTACTTCTCAAATAGAGTGGTACCCTATTGGAATAAGCTCCCAGAAGAGGTCATAAATACCACAACCGTGAAAGCTTTTAAGAAAGCAGTAGACCTATGTTGGGTGGCAGTATACCCCGAGTTACGTTAAGCAGCTTTTAGGGTCAGATGCAATTTACTTACTGTTTCCACCTTACTCTGCCAGGGCTGATACTGCACAAAATTTCTGCCTTTCAGAAAAAGAAAGTCACGCAGTGTTGGGAGCTACGGAAACGCGCCGACAACGCAACAATCTGCACACACTGTGCAGACTGTGCAAACTGAAGTGAACTGAACTGGACGCACGTTAAGCTCGCGCATACACTCGTCCTAGAACACTGTCCTGTCCTGTCCTGGACTGGACTGCGCTGCACCGCCGTTCCCCCAGCTTAAGCATGTACTCGGCCTGTGTAAAGCTGATTCTCATGTGGCCGGTGTACTGCAGATTGTTGCTGGTGGGATGTGAGTGGCGATGCGGTCCAGTTGTATTTTGTGTGTGACGCTTTGATCCATCTATGGTAAACTCTGTCAAATGAGTGGTTCGTTTCGTGATAGTTTGACAAAGCTAGGCAGGAATTAATCTAGTAGTCATTTGGAAGGTACCGCCGTGTATCCGATGTGGAACTAATCCGATAGTGTTATCTCAAATATAATTTTTGAATGTGTGATTGATTTCGTGGAAAATAATTACGGGTGTTGTTGACACTAGGCGTGCTGTTAAATAAGAAATGACATCCCGTTGTAGTTTGCCCTAATGTTTAGATAATGAACATAAATCCCACAAGATAATATCGTTCGCCGATGTTATATAGGGTAAATGAGTGATTCAGGATATCTGAATTTACTTGTGTTTATTATTTTACCGTATATGCACCGGGACTGGTGGCCACCAGCCAACCCACGCGGTGCTTCAAAACTGCTGGACTGATCCCGTACTTCCCTTCCATAGAAACCATCCATTAACTAAAGCATGACTCTCTTGGTCATGTGTCAGCCTAAGATTCCCTGATTATAAACCCTTATTCCCTACTTGAAAACTGCGATTGTTCCACGAACCGGCTAGTGACCCAAGCAAGAACCCACGAACGGAACTATTACGAGGGCCCCGCAGTTAGACCGGGATACGTGTAAGGGGAAAATTAAACACAAAAGATGAACCCGGGCGATTTTTTACGTCTTCCTCGGTGAATTCAGTAATATTTCGCGTTTTGGTATGGTACACCGTCCAGGAAACATTGGCCGTTTTTGTTCGCCGCTTGCCGGAGTTTTGCACACAAAGATCGACATGTAAGTTTCCCGTTGCAAATGCCGAAAGTCACCGTGGATCGATTCAAAATCCGGAACAGAGCAAAATCGTCAACAAGTATGTGCTCCACTTTGTCAGTCGGATGGCACAGGACGCAACAGAAGAATGACGGACCCGCTTTGCGTGCACGTCCATGTACGACCTGTCAATCAATGAAAGATAGATTATTTCCACCAGCCGAAACTAATTATCATGAAACGAACTACTTATTCCACAGAATTTACCATACAACAGTTAAGTTATTGTACACCTTAGACAGTTGGGTCACATCATCATTTACTTCCCATCGGCAGCAACCTACAGCACATAGACGATATAGGAATAATTAATAAGCTCCCGGAATAATTGTACTACCTCCTTCAGGACATTCAACAACTTTTTCTGTTTATTTGTTTCTCAGTTTGTTGCTTCTGTATGACGTGTCAACGAAATGCCTAATTTTCCAGACTCTTGCATTAGTGAGTTTCTTGGATTCTCCGGTGCTTCGGCACTTGGACGAATCCTCTTTACTATTAAGCTGTAACTAGAGCAGATTTAGTTCTAGCTGTCCTTTTCAACGACTTTCGGCTGACAGCCATTAGTCACACCAACAGCATGGTCATTTCCGACAATAATGAGAATAACAATAAGTGGTAATTGGCAGTGAATATTGATGTTACAGGGAAGTGGGAATGGAAAAAGGCGAGGCAGTTGTCTAAAGTGGGCAAGCCGTACAGGCTCCTAATCATCTTTGTCCGAATACAGCCCTCCACACCTTAATTGGCTTCCTTTTGACCTCAGGCAGCACAGTGGAACACTCAGCCGTCCTTTCAGTAACCCTCAGACGACAAATGTTTTTGTAAACATGGTCACTTTATTTGTCGAACGTGTGAAGCGATCTCGTTATATCTAAGACGAGATAAATCCTGAATTTGACGTGATTGTTAGTTTATCAAATACAAATGTCTGTCTAGGAAGGACAGTTTTTGCCACCTTTCAAGTTAAATCTATATGGGGTTCTTCTGGTTTATAACTGTGAGAACTCGTAGACTTATAGGTAAGTTATTAAGTAATATCTTGTACTTTGTGGACGACTCAGGCAGCACGAGCGTCCCCCTGAGCGTCACCTGGGTCCCCTGGCCGTACTATCGAATGACTCTTAAAGTTACACTCACGGAACTTACTTTACTGCGACTAGCTCCCTGGAGAGGATGAGCCGACCTCATGAATGTCTCTGATCGCTGCTGTCCATGCTGGGTGGTTGGCAGCAAAGTCCTTGCAGATGTTGATTCAGTTTGATTTCCCTTGGCGAGTGCGATACACCATACGAAAGGCAAGTTCGTTCATGTCTTCAAAAACAGTATTTGGATAGGTCTTTAAATGTTCCCGTCGACGGCGCCCTTCTGGACACATATATGGTACCAGGACAATGCTGGTTAGATCGTGGTCAGGTTCACGGGATAAATAGCCAAACCACTGCATCCAGCCGTGTTCTATGTGCACTGAAAGACGGGTTATGTGGCGGCCATTTCGAATGTTTCCATTTGAGATTCTGTCACTCCTTACTTTTAAAATAGATCTAAGGCTCTAATCTGGTCGCCTGAAATCCCCAGCTCAATTGTCGGATTTCTAAACCACATAATTAAGCAGGTTGGACTGTGGCAATAAACACCCTGTGCCTGGTCTTATGGCTGATCTCATTCCGTCGCCAGAGGGTGTTTCAGAGCCGTAAAAGCGCCATTCAGGCCGTGTCGATACGCCACTTGACATCGTCTACTACTTGTCCGTTTAGCAGGATGATGAAGCCAAGATCCGAGACAGCTTTTATTCATTGGTCATTCAGTTGTAAGGTTCGATTTGCAAGATCGGTGATGGACGAGTGGTTTAGAGCGTTGTCTTACTACCTCAGAAGTCTGAGGTCCGAATCCTCGCCATCACCGGTTACGTTGGTGGTAGACAGTAATCCACTGTCGTCCGGATCGTTATCACACCTGATCTATTGAGACCTTATGTGGTTCTTCGCCACTCGAAGTCTCAGGGTTTGGTTGCCGGTTATCCCCAATAGTGCAGCGAGCGTTCGCGGCTATGGGATGATTGCCCCTTTCACTGCACTCGTGCGCAAGCATGTAATAAAAAAGACTAACGGATTTTTACCAGTATCTTGGTTTTGGCAATGTTGATCTCAAAATTAATCTCCGAAGTACTTATCCACCCGAACAAGGGCCGCTTGCAAAGTAGTCACGTCCTCCCCTAGCACCACGTCGTCTGCAGATTCAAGGTCCGTAATACCGCAGCTTGTGGAAACTTGGACACCTTGTTAACCGTCTATTGCGCGTTGAATTACCCAGATTACGGCAAAGTTGAACGGCATTGGAGATAATGGGGGCGGTCAGCGATGAATCCGGAAGGCGCGATCAGACCGTACTTAAGTTTCTTAATCGCATAGTAGCACTGTTATATTGCTATTTAACGATTAACAGTGTTTTTCTTTCAATAATCGGTGACCCGCCGCCGCTGAAATGTTCGAGCTGTGGTATATACCCCAACTCAGAAAGTCTGAGTAATATCATACTGACAAACGTTGACACGTATTTTTCACGTTAAATAGCAATATAGTTTACATTGATTACATGGTTATACAACTAGAGTTCGGTCCAAGGGCGTTTTCCGTATTTATCACTGACCATCCACTGGGTGTACCTTTCATTGTTTTGAGAGTCGTACGATCAGGGGAGCACTCAGGTGACGCTAATGGGGACGCCGGTGCTGCTCTGGACTGTGCTCGCGCCTGTCACATCTTGGAGCTTATTCCGGTCGCTTACTACTCTGTTTGCGAACGGCTAGCCTCTGATTCCAGCCTCCGTTCACTAATTCTTGACCGTCAGTATGTGCCTTCAAGCAGTCATCCTGGCTGCTCGAACCGGGTCTTTCTGTGACCTTGCAAGACGACAACAAAACCTTCAATCTCATTCAAGCATCGGTCGCCTTCAGGTTTTCGACCACCGATGCTTGCGTAGTGTCGCTAAGATTGGATGGAACTACCGAGTAAGCAATACTGAGGTCAGCAATTGAGTATTGGGTACCACCTCACGGATTTCCTCCTCTCTGTGCGATGACAGTCTACGAAGAACGACTGACGCTAAAAGTAGGATAAAAAGGTAAGGTGGAGTTGGAGGCAAGTCGGGAAGTAAAAACGTCAGCTGTCCCTTGTGGTTCACAAACAAGATCACCGTAGATATTACAGATGGGAGGAAAACTGGGATGGCAAAGCTGCGGGATACTGCTTTGGCAAGGGGCCACAATGTAAGTCTACTGGTGATAGATGAGAGTAAACGTTTGACTCTGCAGCGGACGAAATGTTCTCTGGTTTTCTGTATGGTTGATGAGCATTTGTTTTTAGCTTGCACGACGTGGTGGTGGGATTAGGCGAGCGCCGCTAGTGACGAAATGCTGAACGCTTCAGGCATAGGGCACGATCACATGCGTGGTTGAACCACTCTGGGAATTTGGGTTGGCCGGGTTTGGAAAAGTTGAGAATAAAAAGTTGCGTACATTAGAGAACAATGTCTATGAAGTTGGAAACGAAAGCGGAAATGTTCGAAGTAAAACAGAAATCGTTCCAAGGGTGAGATAATACCGAGTCGCAAAAGCCGTCCCAGTAAGTTAAAATGCAGCGCCAAAATATGTGTATCGAGGTGGGTAGAGGGTCGGGAGAGTAAAACTGATGGAGCAGTGAACTACAAGTGGTAAATCGAATATGGATAAGTCGCTGCTGTTGGGTGAACGGTAAACAACACAAAAGTAGTAATTAAAATAAGGAATTCGGGGTTTCAGGTACATCAACTAAATTTTGCGATTGGAAAAGTTAAGATTTTGTAGTCTGGACGTGGCGACTGGTTGGTGAGTAAAGGCACAAATACCAGCTTAGGGTAAAAAACGAGGAGTGAAAGGTGTAGTTGGTGAATTGGAGGTGAATGAACTCTGATGAAGGGGGGATTTGTTTATCGGTCGAAAATTGAGCAAGAAGAGAACAAGATTGGAGAAATTGGTGTATAGAACCAATGCTATAGTTTAGTCCACGAGTTCTAGTGAAGGTGATGAGCCCCTATTTGTTTTGCAAGTGAGCTGAGCGAGCGAGAGAGCAAGAGCGTGTCTGATTGTATATTGTCGTAATTCATAATGTGAGTAGGAAACGGGCAATCATGAACTTGAGGCTTGAAGTGGTGAACCACTTGGGGCCTCAATAGATCAGGCGTGGTAGTGAGTCGTGCGACAGTAGAGCTGTATATCGTTAGAAGATTAAACGTAGTTGTAGTATACTTTGTGATTGCTTTTAGCGTTCCATACCATACGTTCATAGTTGTTCCTGCAATTTCTCTGTGTCTGAGACAGCCTACTCTCTGCCTTGAATTGCAACAAGGCCCGGTCACCACCGGTGCCTTTGTGCTTCTCAATGTCTGTTTGTTTCCGCTTTAAGGCCTTCCTCACTTAGCTTGTAAACGGTGGTAATCCGTTTCGTTTGACCCTCTTTAGGGATGCGACGGCCTTTTATTTCTGATACTGTGCCCTTGATTCAGCGCCATTCATGTTCTATGTAGTTGGTATCGCTCACCATCTCCTAATCTATCCAAAGACGCTGTTCCATTAAAGCGTTATTTTCCATATTTAATAAGTTTCTAAACTTATGGACCACAGTTATTCCCTAAAAGTTTAGCCTAAACCAGACTTCGCCGTGTCCACTTATTTGTGGGTTCTCTGACCTCTTACTGTTCTATGTCGTTTAGGGCTCTTGACACTACCAGTAGTGACTGACCAAACCTCCATCTTGTCTCTTGATTTCGTTATTCCGGTTTATTACTCTGTTTTTAACTCTCACTTTATGCCACTATTCTTTTTGCCGTTGACTCGATGATGCTGCGAGGTAGCTACTGAAAACCAGACCACAATTGCTAGGTTAATGGTTGAATGAACTAAACTGAAATTATTTACGTGCTGGGCAAGAGCTTTTCTATGGATTAGGCTGATCAGTCGCTCTCTAAATGTACGTTCTGGAGCACTTTTTTCAGGCCCAGTTTATCTCGAGTGCGTTGGAGTTATCCATTATAAGTTATTTCCGTCCCGCATTGGCACCCGTGGTGAAGAACATCAGCAGATTGCTGTCCTAGTAAGCTCCCGCTCTGGGCCTCAGTAAGCGAAACAAATGATGTTTTCAGTTCATCCGTAGCAACTACAGCCTCTACCGCTCTCATATTAGACACGGTAATTCAACTTCCCGTGAACACATCATATGATTCCGCTCTGAGAACCACTGCACCTCCGGTTCTACCGCGCTGCTTATCTATCCTGAAGGTTGAAAAGATGCATGAGACCAGTCTAATGTTGCTTTCGCCTGGTTACAGCCATGTTTTAGTGACTGCTACCACCTCTACTCCCATTGTCCGAGCTTTGAGCTCTGACCATTTTTTACCCATGCTTGCCACGTCGATGTGGACCACAAGCATTATGACCCCCTCTACTGTTCTGGGTTTGCCTGAGGGGGTCGACAGGTGCGCAGGTCCTAGACCTGAAAACCCAACCATTTTCTCCAATCACGATCGGATTTCCAGAGCTAACCTCAACTTCTACCGTCTCTACTTTCCGGCTTGCAGTACACATCACCGTTCTCGAAGTCTCGGTGAGGGTCATTGCTCCTACTTCACTCCTGCCCAATTTACTATTGTCTACTCCGATGATAATGTAGCTAGTCAGCATTCGTTCTACCTTGTCCAATGTCTGTTTTGAATTTCGCTTTTACATTCTGCTTTTGTATACTCTAGGGCTTTGATGAAGACTGTTAAACTCCGGGGTTCCAGTTTCAATCACTTTTCTTTGATTGACTACATTCATTTGTAACATGCTTGCGCTTGAGTGCAGTTGAAGAGGTATATACCCCATAACCACGATGGCCCACTGCACTATTAGGGATAACCGGCAACCAGACCGTGAGACTTCGGATGGAGAACCACATAAGTTACCAATAGGTCAGGTATGGCAACGAGCCGGACGACAGTGAATTAATGTCTACCATCTTAATATTCGGTGATGTCGGGGATTCAAACCTCGGACCTCCAAGGTGGTAAACAAACGCTCTAACCCATTTGACCACCAACGGCGGAGTGACTGAAATGGGAAGGTTAAGCACGAACGTAGAAAACATGTAATCAAACAGTTCATGGAATTCAGGGCGGTATATCATGTGTCTATGTCGTCAGCGCTACAGCAGCATAGTATCTCGAGTTTGTCTTGGAGCTCTTCTGGTTGCCTGAGGGTCGCTCAACTTTATACCTGCCGGTGATTCTGGTCCATTTTTACCGTTGTCCTACTTCAACCTTCTCTCTAGGGCTTTGTCTCTCAGAAATCGTGAACTTCATTTGTGATTTTGCGCAGGACAAAAGCATATCAACCTTCCCATTCCACTATCGAAAATATCGACTCATTTTGTTATGCACACAAAACATTTGTTTCAATTTCCTAACCCTGTGCTTCGTAAGTAGAATGCGTAGCCTTGGGCAGTCCGTTGTGGCCGATTGTAGTGGATATATTCATGATGAGTATGGAACGAACTCTATGACAATCTCATCAGGACCCCGTTGTACAAACCGTACGTAGACAACCTTTTCGTCATAATAGACACTAAATCGGATGCTTTGGATTTGTTCCACAATCTTAATACCGCTCGCCCAAACAAAAACCTAACCGTCGAGCATGAAACCAATGAAAGCTTGTCTTTCCTTGATGTCAAAATACTCCGAAAAGCCGACGAATGTGCAAGCCGGTCCGTGCATCGAAGAAATGAACGGGTCAGTATTTACACTTCACCAGGTTTGCTCATATTCGCTATAAACGTGGACTAATAACGTCTCGCGATCGCAGCAGGAATGCATGCACACCAGATGCCATGGAGGAGGAAGTGCAAATGACAAGTCAAACATCCCTCAAGAATGGTTACTCTGATTCATTCTTTAAGTCAATCGCTCAGCTTCAGGAAATAGAACGGCAAACATCTGTACCAAAATGTAAAATTATCCCACAACTTCCGATCAAGGGTGGCGACATGAGTAGTAGGTCGTTGGAAAATCGTTTAAATTCATCCATCAGTCGAACACAACATAGTTGAACCAGTTATCGTTCACACCTGAGAAAAAATACTGGCCCCTCCAGTCAAGCAACCGCTTCCATAATATACAAAATCTCACCAATTGTACCAGTTCATATGGGGGTTCCGGGCCACCCATCTAGCAGAATCGAGCGGCAGCTTAGACAAAAGGTAACGGAAAACATCCTTTCGTGGGTTGGCAAATTCGCGAAAGAATCGCAGTCGAATGGTCAAGGTCAGAGGTCACCTCAACGTCGCAGGCCGGCGTCGCTCACGCTTACCGGAGACTGGACATCGAGTGAACGGGACCACAATGTTCAAAAGCGTTTTTTCCCGCCCAAAGCACCCGAATTCTCCAGTCTGGAAAAGCATTCGCTATCAAACAATGGCAATCTGAGCTATTTTGCTAATGCCTGGCCATCGTCTGCCTTTCAATGCTCTTTTCGCAAGTGCTGGGAAAGGCTAGAAGACGTGACGCGACGGTGAGGCAGTGACTTGGTGTAGGGGAGTGAAGAAGCTAGCATCAACATTGGTTTCGGTTGGTGCTTCCTGCCTCCCTGGTTGGGGCCCAAGGACATTTGGACAAGCAAAATGACAAAAACATCCAAAATTGAACACTGAAAAAGGAGGAAAGCTGTCTTTTTTCACTATGTTGTACTCCGCCTTCTCTATTTTTGCGAATGTTGTTGCCGCGTTCACATCACGGTTGATTTCAAGCTAGTATAAAATATATACGTTTGTATATACAACCTGAACTGTGTAAGCAAAAGGATTTATTTGTCACTCTTACTTTGGATATTCTTAACAGCGGCAGGCCTACAGCGCTGATTTTAATTTTTTTCATTATCTTTTTACTTTGGTATGCTCCTGACGAGACACATCGAAATTATTCGGGAAGTAAACCGTGCAAAACCACACTGCGGTGTTCTTTTTTCAAATTCATATTTCCTGCGATAATAACGATGTCAGCCCTGCTCACTTTGCGTAAGAGGTCGTGGAGCTTTTCGTGAAAGTTACCTCTAGTCACACCCGGGAAAAGACAGTTCCACAGAAATATGAATGCGACAGTTAGTCGGTTGTCGTCGAACGAGGCGCATTTATGAGGCCCTTTTGGATGGATTCCTGTCGCTCGGAAATCGGGGGACGGATTTTGGACATGTGCTGAGACCATCGACCGTTCATCGCCAGGACAAACTGCAAACGCTCTAATTTACGTAACGCCACGTGGCGTCCGCTCTCTTCGAGGTAACGATAAGCCCAGGTCAACGAAATCGCAATCAGCCGCAAATGGTGTTCCTACTGGTTCGCACTGGAGCATCCTCCTGAACTCCGATCACGTACTAGCTTGCGCCAAGCTATCCATGTTCTTCGATAAGCTTTCCGGATGCACGCTGCAGCGACGGTTGAATTGTGATGATCTTTCCGGCACATCTTACCTATTCGTCTTCCAAAACGTTACCTGGCATGCTAAATGTAGTCCCACTTGGTATTATTAACCAGGATTGGCCGCTTATCGAGAGTGCTTTGCATTTGGCTGACATAGTGAGTTGTAGCCTGTCCCATCGTGCCGTAAGACCCTGGATTTGTGTTGGATCTCTCTGCGCCTTCTCGATGCACGCCATTTGATCCCGGCTGGAAGCAAGTATAATGAAACAGCTCGTAACGAGACGTGCATCGAAAGCAAGTTTTAGTAGCAACCACGAAGTTAGGTAGTCGCTACGTGTGCCGGAGATGAAACGTGCCGCCACCGCGGAAAATTCCCACAAGCTTTTCTACTTTATGCAAGTTACAACAATGTGGTGATATTTGGGGAGCATTTTGCACCTCCAAAGTGTAAAATGCTGCTGCGAGATCCGGTCGGCTCTACACCAAACCCTATCTTTGTACGGGAAGTTCTAGCTGAAGTAGATAAGCTTTTTTACAAGGGCGGTTACATCTCACCAGATGCTCCTTATATCGGATGAAGTGTCATCGCATGTGCAGAAGGCGCGATTGGCTCTTGCCGGTCCCAGCCATCTATGTCGCCGGTGTGAAATCCAGTTGTCTGTCAATGGTCGAGTGTACACTGCGGCAATTAAATCGGTCATTCTATTCGGCTCAGAAACGGCCGGTAAAGGTAAAAGATAGGCGAAGATTATCAGTGTGCAAGCAACGGACTTGGAAAATTAGGAATTGTTAGACTTCCGGCTATGGGTCCACGAGACCCGCCTATCCAATGGTTGGGAACATTAAGTGATACGGCTAGTTTTCGGGACCAATGCATAGCTGCGTTCGATCTCTTTCTTCCTCTTCTTCTTCCTCTTCTTCTTCTTCTTCTTCTTCTTCTTCTTCTTCCTCTTCTTCGTGATTTCCGCTTATTCCTTTGTTTTTGGCTCTTTCCCACTTTAGGCTTCTACTGCTTTTGCCTTTGACCAGAGGACGTGTGTGAGGTTAATGGTTGAATAAACTGAACCGAAGGGGAAGGAAGTCACTAGGTGCAAGTGGAACTACCTGTGAAGCTGAGGACTCGCCAATTCACAATCAGCAGCGTCGTCTTGAACGCTTGCGGAGCCTCAGTAGGGTCGGGGGTGGGTGTCTCAGACTCCAAGACGGCTTCTCGTACTGAACGCCTCTCAAAATGCTCCTAAATGATCGTGCATCTACTTCATCCCCTGCTGAAGTAGTTCTGCACACTTCCCTCTCGTGGTGTTTTCGCCAAAGTGTGAGGACAAAGGCGATCGCCCGGCCCTCTCCACCGGGTTGATTGATATTCAATCTAGGGGAGACGGCTAAACTTTGATTCCAGTCTAACCACGGACAGCGTACGAAGCATATAGTACTGTGTTCACCGGCATCTGTTGCAGAATGGTGCACTAGGCAGCCAGGGTATCTGGCCTAATCCGAAGGGCGTATGAACTGGGCAGTCAGTCACCGGTCCCCAGTGAGTTACGGACCCCACGCTTCGTCCTGCTGCCTTGCGGGTTCAGCTTTGGATAGGTAAGGGCTCCGGTTGTGGACCCCTACAAAATCCACCTTCCTTGGGTTGGGCAACCTGGCAGTATCACAGCCGCAAACTAATGAAATCGGATTCTGCCTGTAACTTTCTTCCCCGATCGTAACAAGGTTTGTTTGGCACAGCCAGAAGTCGGGCGGGTGTGAATATTCGCTGAGGTCAGTAGTAGCTGAATAGTGAGCAGGAAAGCAGGTTTGGGAGACTACTAGAGAACTTATTAGACTTTCTGGGTGGGAACTATACAGCTGTAATTATGTGTGATTATGGTGGCCGGAAACACGCCCGAGTAGTCGGGTAAGTATATTACTTATACCCTTTTGCTCAATTTTTCTGTCTTTACTTAAATATACTCCTCTGTTGCACTGTTAAATGCGTGCAGATCGATTTTTCCGGATTCCAGATGCGATGAAGCTCGGAGATACCCTAAAGACTAATTAATTCGAAGCCTGGGAAACAACCGTGAGTCGTGGTGGATTGAGAAATGCAGGGGGATAGAAAAAGCTGCTGCGATCGGCGACGATCGCAGCCTTTTCCTTCTAATTAGAAATTCTGGTCCACGAAAGCCAGGCGTTAGCAATTTGATCAAAGGAGCAAGCGGTTAACTGATTCAGACTCAGGAGCGTCGTCTAGTTCGTTGGGCGGAGAATTTTGAAAAGCAATTTGATTGGCCTTTATCCGCGATAGGTTTGTTAACTAGCACGGTGGTTGCAGCTCTGGTCCCCTGTCAGAAGCCGAGGTTCTGCGTGAGGTAAGCTATCTTAAGCAACACCAGGCCGCCGGACCCGATAGGTTGCCTCTGTCTATTTCCAAAGACAGTGGCTCAGCATTGTCTCTGGGGTTGACAAAAATCCTGTTTGATCTGGGAGAAGGAACAAATTCCAAAGAGTTGGCATGGATCGGTGATCATACCGATTTATAACAAGGGCTGCAGGTCCTCCCGTAAAAACCACAGGAGAATATGTCTGGTTAGCATCGCATCTAAACTGTTCGCTGGTGTTATTCTCCACCGCTTATCTGACGCTCGCGAACAGTGCTTGCGCGAGAATCAAGCCGGGCTTATGCCTGGTCGAGATTGTGTTGATCACGTCTTCACTCTTTGACAAATTTTAAAACATAGGCACAACTTCCTTAGGACCACTATCTCCGTTTTTCTTGATTTTAAAGTGACCTTTGACTCAGTCGACTGTAGAGTTCTCTGGCGCTGCCTCTTGTGCAATGACGTCCTTTTCATGTATGGCCGAAGCCGAGTTAGGGCTTACGATGATGTTTCATTCCAGTTCATCACGAGAAGTGATGTTCGTCAGGGTTGTTCCTCTCTCATTTTCTCTCTAACTTTGTGATTGACATGATCCTAAGATTGCGCAGGTAAGGACAATGGCATTGAACTTTTCTCCGGTGGAAAGGTGTCAGATTTTGAATATGCGGACGATATGTTTCTTCAAGTGAAGATCGAAGTAAGTTGCAAACGTTTCCGGACAGCTCAAACAACTACGTTGCAATGTTTGGTATGCGTTTTGCACCTTCAGAGTGCAAGATGCTGTTGCCAAGATTGGGTTGGTCCAACACCAAACCTTTCAGTATCTGGAGAAACTGTAGACCTTTGTAGATAAGTCCTGTTGTCTGGGGAGCTGTATTTCACCTGGACGTCGGATATCGGGTGAAGTGTATTTGAGCACACAGAAGGCTCGTTCGGCTTTTGCCAATCTGAATCATCTGTGGTGTTGATGTGACATTTTTTTTATCTATCAAGGGTTGTGTGTACGCCGCAGCAGTCAGACTGGCGCTTCTGTAGCTTTCGGAGACATGACCACTACGGGTGGGGGATATATGAAGATTGTCGGTATTTGTACACCGATGTCTTCGTAGCATTACTCGAATCCGGTGGGAACACCATATAAGCAATGCTGAGGTTCGGCGGAGAGTCTTGGTTTCACGAACCAAATCATTAGATGAAGCACCACAGGTCACCAGGCTAAGAGGTTTGGGACATGTGTTGCGCATGTCCCATGATAGAATTCCTAAGTGGGTAATGTTTGCTGAGGCGGAGGTGACGGTTGAAAGGTGAGTAAGAGTGATCAGTCGTTGACACAAAAGAAAGGTATGAAAAGCCCAAACAGTGGACTCGATCATTTAGGGCGTATTAAACTTCTTGGGTGGGGTTCAAGAAACCCCTCCACTCTATGGTTTGATACATTGGAGGATATAGCTAGATGCCGCGGTTAGTGGCACTCATATCTACAAACTTTCTCTATAGACTATACCAATTTTTGTAGTCTCCCTATTACTCTTCCCATACTTTCGTTCTTTTTCATTACTTCCACCGCACTTAATGCATGGTTACTGATTGTCCGAACTGAACTGAACTTCTGCCTATTATTCATTCTGATTTGAACCTAAGCCGCATTTGAAAGCATCATTTCGGTCGAAATGTTTTCGATTTCGATGGGACTGTATTTTCCCATTTTCTGTGAATCTCAAATACAGTCTAACTCAGATAAACACCAAACGGAGATTGAAAAAAAGATGTGCTGGTAAACCCTCAGCAGATGTCTGTCTCTTTTCATTTTACTAATATTTCACATTTTTGTACCGATTCACATTCGTTGAGTTTGTTGAACTTTCTTGGTCGTAAATTTTAAGGCCTTTATTTTCATTTATTTTGTCCTAAGGAGGTTTCATCCGATGATATTTTGGATCAATACAGCACGCATTCCGAATACTGTGATCCACCAGTCCACGAATCTCCATTGGTTAAACAACGCAAGCATGAGAATAACAAAGGCTCGCATTTTATTATAAATGGTATGCTTGGGATTTGTGCGCTTCACGCGCGTATTTCTTTCATTATTGGTGTTAGTGATTGTCGCTTCATATTACATTCATCCATTCAAATACGTTCGCAGATAAACATAAGCTGTTAAAAATGTGACTCATCCAGTGTCCCTGATGCGCTTGAACAAAGGAAGAACAATAATATGGTCGAAATTGACCTGAATAGTTGATTTCACGATATCGTCGCACAGTAAAAAAGGATATCACATCACGAACGGTGGTATAATTTCACAAGTCTTACAATGAATAGTGAACAGACACGTCGTTTCGCGTGAATATATTTACAAACTTCTGGCGAAACATAGCACGAAACATTATTCTGAAAAACTATTACCTATCAAGGTGACTATTTTCCTTTGAATCCGGGGCTTTTTCGGTCAACGGCGGAAATTTTCTCACTGTTCGAGGTGCCTCTAATTGAGGTCCACCAACAAACCTAAACATGTTTTATTCCGATCCAAATCAATAATGTTGGTTGGTGTAATATACTAGCATCTAACGGGATAATTTTTCGGGGGAAATTCCTAAGCCAGATGACTTTTTTCTGCGCCTTTCACGGCTCATCACATACCAAACACTAATACGAGAAATCAACCCATCGCAAAAGTGATAAACCTCTTGATTTGAGTCACCTGACAAAATCCCTACGCACTCTCTTTTGTTGGGTCTGCAATGAAGTCTTCATGTCCGCATTTAAAATTGCCACTATTTTATGTCCAACAGGGAGTTGGAGTTCCTAAGAATCTTCTCGCGCTGCCCTAAAGACAGGGATTTGGGGCACTGTTTTCTGAGCATAATGCGCATAAAATCGGCTCATTGCTTCGATATGCTAGGTCTTATACCTCTGAAATATGTATTTGTGGGAGTTTTATGTGATTAATCCGGTAATTCGTACTTCTATTCATGGTTCAACGCTAGGCAAGATCCGTCACAGAAGATTCAAACCTATGGGCCTTTGCGATTCTACTTCGGTCCCCTTTACAGAGAGGCCGAGAAAACTCAGTTTCAATGAATCCTTTCATTGCTGTCGCGATAACAAGATATGCGATTAACGGAGCGCACCCAAGTGGCCCTGAAGCCAGCGCTCACTTAGATGCGAACTAGATTTTTTTTCAGTACGTGTGACTGTCAAAAGCCAGTTTTTCGGGAAAAGCAACCAGTGTATTATTACAGCGTGCAAAAAGGAAATTTAAATCATTGCTAGGTCTTCGGTGATTTATAAAACCTCTTGCGCCAATCAGATTGCTTGGTTTATAATATGCCAAACAAAAGCCTCTTGATTTGGTAAAACAAAAACACCCAACACATCCTTTCTGTTTTGAGAAGCTTCTACTTGCTTACTGTTATGTTGCCGGACCATACAAGTTAACACACTGAAGTCTTGAACCGATTGAGACTGGATAACGCAGATCGGATTGGCGATGTTACGCCACACAATTAACACAAGGCACACAACACGTTACACAACACAACACACGATGATACACAACACCGAATGCACACGACACTAACGTCCATGTGGGGTAGGGCACATTTGACACAAATGACACCCACGATAGAATTCGATTTGGTCTCTCTAGACTGCCAGCGAAACAATGCAGGTGGATATCAGTCCTCCATCAGAGATGGAGATTATGCAGGAGATCGGTTACTTGGAAAGGTATAAAATCGCTGGACCGGATGGGTTGTCTCCATCCTTTTTCAAGGATGGAGGCGAAGCTTTGGTTTCCGTGTTACCAAAACTCCGTATTACTTTGAATAGTGAGCAGATTCCGAGAGAATGGTGTGAATCGATGATTGTGCCGATTTACAAGAAAGGTAACAGGTCACCTTGTGAAAACCACAGAGGAATTAGCTTGGTAGGTATCGCGTCGAAACTGTTCACCGGTCTTATTCTCCACCGATCATCCAGCACCCACAGAATATGTACTCGTGAGAATCAAGGCGTCCTCAGACCCGGTCGGGGTTGTATCGACCACATCTTCACTCTTCGGCAAACCTTAGAGCACAGACACATCTTCCGTGGGCCCACTATCTGTGTCTTTTTTGATCTGAAAGTGACGTTCGACTCAATTGACCGCACAGTTCTCTGACGCTGCCTCTTATTGAGAGGTGTGTCAGAGAAATTTACTTCTCCTTTCCAATGCTTATGTGCAAACAACCAAAGCCGAGTTTGTGCTTTCGGCGATTTTTCCCCCGAGTTCACTGCGGAGGGTGGTGTTCGTCAGGGTTGCCCTCTTTTGCACTTCTTTAGTTTTGTAATTGAATTCATTCTTGAGATAACCCTATTCTCGTGTGAGAATAGCTGCATCGATCTTTTCTCAGGCAGCAATCTGACTGACTTGGAATATGCGGACGATATTGTTCTTTTGAGTGGAGATCCAGGTGATTTGCAGGCTCTTTTAGATAGCCTGAACAACAGTGTAACAATGTTTGTGATGCATTTTGCACCTTGAAAGTGTAAAATGCTGCTGCAGGACTGGGTTGGCTCAACACCAAACCTTGTGTTTACCGGGGAAACTCTAGTTGAAGTGGATAAATTCTGTTACCTGGACAGTTACATCTCACCAGGTGGACAGATAACGAATGAAGTGTCATCGTATATACAAAAGGCGCGTTTGTCAACCTCCGTTATCCGTGGTGTTGGCGTGACATCCGATTGTCTGTTAAGGGTCTAGTGTACACTGATGGTTAGGTCCGTTCTTTTATGTGGTTTAGAAACATGGCCGTTGAGGGTAGAAGATAGGTGAAGACTGTCGGTGTTCGAGCACCGATGCCTCCGTAGCATTGGCCGAGTATGGTGGGAACACCGTATCAGCAATGCTGAGGTTCGGCGTAAGTTGTTGGAAACCAGTGGTCAGTCTTTGGACCAAGTGTTGAATCTAAACAGGTTGAGGTGGTTGGGACATGTGTTACGCAAGCCCACCGATTTGCTTCCTCGGCGTACGCTGTTCTTCGAGGTAGGTGGGTGTTTGAAGATAGGTCGAGGTGGTCAGTCCATGACATGGCAAAAAGGTATGAAAACTTTGACCAATGGACTTGGCCGAGTAGGACTTGTTAGACTTCCAGGTTGGGATCCACGTGATCCGCCTACTAAATGATTGGAGACAATAAGTGGTATGGCTAGATGTCACGGTCTTTGGCGTAGTTCGGACTGTTTCCTTGTCGTTTTGATTTCCCCTTGATACTTCGACTTTTTCGATTTTTATCACTGTGCTTCTATTCTTTTCGCCCTTTACCAGACGATGCCGGAAGGTAGCAACCAAAACCAGACCACAGAAGTGCGAGGGTAATGGTTGAATAAACTGAAACTGAGACTCGTATTCGCACAACAGAACAACTCGCGAGCAAACACAGATTCGAAAGCGCGGGGCACAATTCGACAAGGCTAGCCCGCCCGCTAACTAAAGGGAGAAGATGAACACCGATATCATCAAACGTCTATTGACCACTCGACAACAGTGCAAAAATGCCTCCAGCTCTATTGCTTATATAATGTTCGCAGATGGTTTTGTAAAATTACGAATTTGGGCCAATGGGAGATGAGAAAAATACAATGCAAGAACAGTAAAATAATGTAAAAAGCGAATTAGGAAATATCACGATTAGTGGAATGCATCACAGTCGACATTACCTATATATATAAATCATTTTTTAATTGATCCAAGTGGTAAAAGTCAACCCCCCGCATGGTTACCATCCCCATCTTAGTACCGTGTGTGCTGTACCTGCGTGCCCAACAACTTTTAACGTTTGGAGCTTTTAAAAAAGAGGGGAATTGTCAAATCTACTGAACCGCAAAATTGTTCCAGTTTATTTTCAGGTTCTTTTCAAATAAAGGGCATTGCTATCTGTGATTTGAGTGAGGGTTGTTGGAATTTTTATCTGGTTTTACACTGCATGCCATTGTTTTGTTTTTAATTGTCATTTCTGTGTACGTTACCATCTGTTTCTGTCTACGGTCACTTGGTAGATTATTCCAAATCACATCTTTTGTCTGCTGCCCAGATTATGTGGACTCCATTGACTTTGGTCTACTTCCCGAAGGCTGGATTCGTTTGCGTCATATATCTGGATTGGCCATCTATTTACACCGAGTCACGCGCGTTGTCACTCTGTCTCGGCCATACTCTATCGGTCCAGGCAGTGTGCGCCACCATTCAATCCCCGTGGTTGCACTGCCTTGTCTAGCTTTTCGCAAAACTCGTCTTAGAGAGGACAACAGCAATCATTGTGATAAGGTAATTACTCAAGATGCTGAGAGCTTCATATTTTACCGTAAACTGACTGATCGTCGGTTTCTTCCACCCATATGAATTCTTTCGGCAGCACTGCTCAAATCATTTCCATTCACTTGTGAGTGGTCACAATAATTGACATGCTCCCAATTTCACTACAAACATGTTATTGAGGATCAACCTCCAAGAGAAGTATTTAATGTTGTGATGGCTGAGGCATGTTACCCATGCCGACACAGTCTTTCGCGGAGTGCATTGTTTAGTGTCTACTTACCAAGAAACGGTTCAGTGCGGGTCCATGTAGCTAGCTCTCTCTGCATCCGTGTGTGCAGTGTGATTGGATGATACGTATACTTATGACTCATACTAAGTAATGCTTATATACGCACGTATTTGTTTAGGTAATACAAGTCACTATATATATATATATTATATATATATATATATATATATATATATATATATATATAATATGTCGGCTTGAAATCAGCCGTGATGTGAACGCGGCAACAACATTCGCATAAATAGGGGAGGGGGAGTAGGACAATAAAAAACAGTTAGAAAAAACTTGCTGTGCTTTTTTTCTCTTTCATCGTGCACTTTTGTTTTTTTGTCATTTTGTTTGTTCGAATGACATTTTATAACTACCAGGCGTCAGAGTTCAACAGACAGACCGCACAGCATTCGGGCCACTGACTCCTATTCTGAGCCATGTCTCTGAACGCCTCTAACCAACGGCAATCCTCCTCCCTTGGGCCCCAACCGGGGAGGCGGGATGCATCAACCGAAGCCAATGTTGATGCTAGCTTCTTCACTCTGTACCAAGTCACTGCCTCATCGTCGCGTCGCTTCTTCCAGCCTTTTCCAGCACTTGCGAAAAGAGCATTGAAAGGTAGACAATGGCCAGGCATTCGCAAAACATGACTGAGCCACAGGAGGCGGTGTAGAGCAACCACTTCGTTAAAAGGGTGGCTATCCTCGTCATCACGACGGCGCACCTCGTCATTACTCACTCGATGTTTTCACTAGATGCGAGCAATGCTTCGGGGACAGCGCTTATTGGTCGCGGAAAGACGCCGAACATCCTCAACGTGATGTGGCCAGCTCTCGCAACCCTAGAGTTAAACACTACGAACTGCGGTGGCGTACACCCGTCCCTTATAGAGATTCGGGTGTCACGGCGACACCATAGGTGTCGCGAGTGCGCGAAAGCTGCTTTAGCTCTCGTAATTCGTGAATTGATCTACCCCCCAACACCGCCTTCAGCTGTTATGAAGCTCCTAAGGTGCTTAACGCTGGCAGCTAACTTCAGCTGATCACTACAACGGGCAAGTGCAAGCAAAGGTCCCTACAAAAACACTTCGTACTCGGAAGGTGCAAATGTATACCGTATTCAGATATCACAATCGCCAAGCGGTTCAGAGCGTGTTGTATTACCTTTGCATTGTCGCTCAGGAAGGCGATATCATCGATATATTACAAGTCGAAAACTCTGTTCCCTAGAAGGAGTTCAACTCGACCGTTCGGAATACCAGACAGAGCATTCCGTTTATTATCCTCTATGGCAAACTTGAAGAGAAACAACCTTGTCGCACTTCACTGGAGACGACGAAAGGGGGCGAAAGCTAGCCGTAAGCCCTAACTTGATCTGAGGCGTAATGTTACAACTCTTTGAGGATTGGTGGGTACTTCTCAGACATCCCGTTTCTCATCGAACAATTCCATAGTGCAGTCCTATCGACAGAATCGAAGGTTGCCCGAATATCCAGAAACACGATAATCGTTGGGGTTTGGAACGTGTGACGGTACTCCAGAAGCTGTCAGAGGGTGTGTATTTGATCAACCGGCACGAAGCGCAGCCTTTTCTTCACGCGTTTGGTACAACCTGTGAAGTATGACAAACGTAAGCTGTTTCGACGCTGTTGGGATAAGGGTTACATCCCTATGATTGGCGTCATCACTGCGTGAGCCCTTCTTAAAGATGGGGGCAACAATTGATTTTCCCACACAATGATGGAACCCGCTCGAAATACTAGACTTGAGGAAACAAAAGATTAAGTTCTCTAACGAGCTGCACCATATCATCTTTAGAAAGCGCCGGAGAAAAGCCATCGGAGCCCGGCACTTTGTGACGTCCTAAGGTCTGGATTTCTTTTCGGATCTCCGCCTCGACAGATGGGTCTGTCGAAACGGATCACTGGACGTGTGCCGGAAGAGCTATAAGAGAGGCTGACTGTACACAGTTGTCGTTTCGTAATGGAGTGACTCGCAAATAAACGAACCCCAAGTCCCAGGACAGAGAACACAGGCTCGGACAGATTATCAAACAACAACAACAACATACCTCAAATTGTGGGCAAATCGACCACAGAATCAAAACAGTCAAGAAAGGACTTAAAACGCTCAAGCAACAATAGATACGGAACACTCGAGATGGCAATACAGAAGCGACTCGAGTGGTTTAAGGAGCAGGTCCTTATTTATGGGGGACATTTTGCCCAATCAACGGACAGAATTGAAATAATGGTCCGAGGTTATACACACACAAGCTTGACGATGAGCAAACGGAATAGCGTAACTATGAAAAAGTGCATGATCGTAGAGGGAGGACCAGGTCCAGTCGTTCACACGGATAAGGCAGATGAAGAGAGAAAGATTGTAACGTCCAAACGTTTGGGCATTGTCAAGTAACTCAGACAATTATGAAGTAATAACAACGAGTCATGGATACCAGTGGACCACTCCAAAATCGTCGAGAAAGTTTACGTAAGCAATAAAATATGTTTACAATCGGGATTGTGTACGAACAGATAAGATCAGTAGTTAGACACATGACAACTAAGGCCAATCGGCACTTGTCACAACAATAGGGGTAAAAATTGCGTGACGCAATGGGACTGAACAAACAAATTATCATGCGGGCGTGGAAATGAGGGGATGGTAGTGGACGTGGAAACTGGTGGCCATAGTGCATGAAAAGCAAACTAACTGTTTGGTAAATACGAGACAAAATTGTCATGGAATGCATGGAATCTGGACGAAACCAGTTTAACGGAGTTTCTCGGGTTGGTGAGCTGAATTTCAACGTCCAGTTTCATTAAATCTTCACACTGACACTGAGGTCCCGCCTAACTGTGTCTGATAGTGCTCCGCCCAGCGTTTGAGACGCCACTGCTGATTGTGCACTGGAGAACCGTGAGCTTCCCAAATTGTATCACTCACACCTAGTGGCGTCCGACCAGTGACTCAACAGAGACAGAACACATTGCGGGAATTTTTCATGTTGGCAGCACGTTCCATCTCTGATGCACGTTTTGACCACTAGATTTCGTGGTCCCTACTAAGAGCCGCGGTAAATGCATGACGGATAGGCGAGATAAATCGGAAAGCTTATCGCAATGTAAACGTCATTGCAGCATGCTTTTAGAGTGCCCACCGAAACACATGGACAGCTTAGTACAAACCAATGCGTGATCGAAATTAAGGAGTGTGCTCTTGTACGGACGGCAGTCTCCGCTACTTACGGCTTATGGCAATGTGATCAATCTGAGTCCGCTGTTGACTCGAAGAGGGCGGACGTCACGCGGCGAACCCTCAATTATAGCGTCTGAAGTTCGCACTTGTCTGATCACAGGCCCAAAAACCGTCCCCCGTTTTCCAAGCGACAGGACTCTAGCTTAATAGGGCTTCCTAAGTGCGCCTCGTTCGATAGTATTTGACCGACTCTAGCATTCAGATCTCCTGCCAAAATCACGATATCGGCCCGGCTTGCTTTACGTAACAGATCGTGCAGCTTTTGGTAGAAGGTATCTTTGCATTTGGGCTGTAATCGGTGGGTTCATACGCCGATACGACGAACAGATTGCATCTATCGGAATGACTACTGCTCACTTTGCGCCAACCGCTGAGTTTCACCGCGCACAAGCGACTGTCGACAGGTATCTAGTCCAGTAGCGTCACTTTACCTCTGTCATTGAGAACAATGTCGGTGCCAGCAAGAGCAGAAACCACAGCGTCAGCGTCCTCAAAACGGCGTAAAGAATACTTCACGGAATACTTATATGGGGACGTTAATTAAGTAATGGAATCGGAGTCTTGAATGCGAATATGTTGAATACAGCACACGTCGATGGCAAGGGATTCAGTCGTGCGAGCTAAATCCACCTGTTATGCTATACACATCGGATTTTGCACATTAAACGCAGCTAGTTTGAATGGGCATCGAAGACGAAGCAGGGTATCAGCCATTGGTAGCGGGTTCGGTGGGACTCGGAAGCTAGTTGAAGAATGACGAGATGGGATATGGTCAGGACTTCCAACAGTAGCACCGCAGCAGGTACTGTCGACCTGAGAACCCGTGGAGTGTGATAATGGGAAACAAATTTTGGAGGAAGTGGAGATGAGAGAACACGTTGTGTACGCCGTGGGAGAGTGATCGTTCGTGCGTATGCAAGAGCAGTCAATCAGAATAGTAGAATCTTTCATAGTTATTCGCGTTGCGGGCTGTTGTACTACTGGACCGCCCAGTCCAGAGTAGCCATTTCTATTCGAGGATGCTTCTCTAGCCTTTGCGCAGCTAAGCGCGTCCTGCAGGGCAATAGTTTTGGTCCAGATGAGCCGGTGGCAAATTGTATGATTCACTCACCTCTTCTGGGAGCCGGTGACTGATTGCTCAGTTCATTCGTCCCTCAAATGAGGGCAGACGTCCTGAGTGCCTAGTACACCCCCGAACCACAGATGCCGGTGAGTACACCGTCGAACGTCTCATACGCCACGCGTGGTTGGTTTGGGATCAGTTTGGCCATCCCTAGATTGAATATCAGTCAGGCAACCCGATGGAAGGCGCCGGGCATTCCCTTCCGCCCCCTCACTTTAGTGGGAATACTTCCGCCAGGAGAAGACGGTGAGTGGGACTTCCTCAATATAAGCTGTTTGACAAGCATGACCATTTGGAGTGGCGTTCAGAACGAGTAGCCATCGTAGAGCCTGAGACGCCTATCACCGACCATACTGAGGCATTTGGAGGCAATGCAAGTCACAATGGAAATAAAGGATATATTTTATAACCGAATCCTTCAGCACACGAGAGAGGAGCAGAGAGACGGGTTAGTTCAGATTGTCAGGTGCAGAACGCGTTAGTGGAAAACAACCAGTCTGGGTTCGAGAAATCCATTTTTAGTTGCGCCCGTCTGTCGTCTTTCCGGACCGTTCATTTTATTCAGTTCAGATAGTCCAAAGACAAAGAAAGGAAAAAAATGTAAATATTGTCGCCTACTGGAATGCGTAAGGCATGTCACGATTTTTCCTTGAAGTAATCAGTGGTTAGACGATAGACCGAAGCACTCAGTCTGTGGCGGAAAGGTATAGCATGCTCACCTTACCAGGCTTTTGCGTTTGGGTCCACAACATCTGCTTGTTGGGTAGTTGGGGTCATAAGGCGCACTACAAATTAGTTAAGTTGGAACTCTCGTCTGCGTTATTTTAACATATTACCAGCCATAGTCCGAAGCCAGGGTGCGATGTTAAGAGTTGGATGAATTGAACTCAGCTTAATTACTCAGATATGAGAAGAAAGATTCTCTCTATTCTTAGGCAAATAAAATGCGTTGTTATGCACCTGAAGCGGTGTATAAGGTATTATATTGTGTTGAAGGTTTCTTTGTATCATTTCGGATTGGATACCCAATGAAATACTGACAGCATGCAGCTTATTTGTTTCGTAACTTCCACTCACAAGTGTTGTTCGTGGACTGCCACATTCAACCATATATGATTTTCCGTGTTTGATTAGCACTGTCTAAGTAGTACATCGGGAACCTCGTTTTCCCTCAATCACTTCACGTGACAGCTTTTTCTTTTTTTTAGATGGTCGGTCATAGAACTACGGTGGATGCTCTGTGCTGTACCTTTTGACACTTTCTGGTAATGGGAGACGAATTTATTTCCCTTTCTTCGTTTGGCTCATTTTTTTACGTTTGGAACTTCAACTACAGTTTTATGAATTATTGCCAAGTGAATGTGCTATAATTGACGTCCTGTCAAACGGATTTCTTCGTTCTAGACTGAAGACAACGCCTCTCCCGATCCTGAAAGCAAGTCAACCGATGTCATCAAGTCCGCTGGATTGCTAACAGCCGCTGATGATGGTGAGGAGGTAGAGTGTCCGCGCAAATCTGGTCGAAGTAAAGAGAAGGTAAAGGATAATACATCAGATCCAAGTGTTTCCCATTTCGCCTGTACACCACCGAATAAATGGACCAATGACGAAGGGAACTTAGACATATCTGTGCCAGACAGAGAAGAAGGAGAATTGTCCTCCGGTGAGGATGTTGATGATGAGGATGAAGATGGTGATTCAACAGCTACAGCGGGTCGACCGAAAAAGTGTCCACGTTTAGAACAACCCTCAGATGCCCATCTGAAGGCGAATTCTCCTATCAAAGTTCAAGATCCGTCGGATTTAAACCCCATTTCTCATGGACGTCATACTGATTCCGTGACCGCAGAAGGTTAGGCTCACACGAGATTCACAGTTGTCATTTCTTTTTGACCCCTGCTTTTATTGTTTCTTAAATTGAAATTGTACTATTTTAGTAATTTCATGATACACATTAATCGTCGTTAACCACTGAGTGGTCCTTTCCACTGTCTCAGTTTGGTGAATTAGAATCACATTTACACCTTTCTATGTCCACTGTCTATGAGAAAGCTTCAAACCCCATTTACTTATGTGGCGGCCATAGGGCCTTCAGTTGTTCTATATACACTCCTAAGCGTGACAGTCTTTTTTTCTTGTTTATTTTAATTGTTCATGCAAACGTTAGCCGTGTGTCGTCCAACGTGAAACCAACCAACGTTGAGAACGCAAACTTGTGCTGAATTCCGTCGACCATTTATGGCTTCCTCGAGTGCAGCGATGCTCAAGGATTTTAGCTTATCCTCCAGAACGGGATAATAGACTGAAATAAAAAAGCTCCTCTCTAACAATCCGCCTAGATTTATTTTTCATATGTTAAACTTTGAGTTGACCCACGAGTTCTAGGCGATAGTGGGCCTGTTTACAAAAATATGAGGTAAAAAAGAAATGCCTTTTGGTAGAAAGGTCATCTAGATGATATTCCGCAAATGTTACCAACAAAGCCATGACTTAAAGACGTTCTACAAAAACGATGATCCACTCCAAGTTTTGGATGAACTGAGTGTAGTTTCTAAGGGTTACAAAAGTGATTTGTGGTAATTTATTGCTTCACAGGTTAATTTAGTATTTCATAATTAAAGGCTTGTGTATTCCAAACGAACAGAAAGTTGTTTGTGAAAGAAAGAATATCAGAAATGCGCGGAATACTACAAACGTTCCCGAAAACGAGGTGTGGAAACTAGTTTGCCTTTGAATGGCACACGGGGTCTAGTGTTTAACAATAGTTTCGCGTGATATGTGCATTCAGGGCGTCGTAGTCCCTGTTTCTGGTATCCGAAGGAAGCTGCATCCTATGATGGATACCATCTAACAGTAAAGTTGAGGTTTGTATTCCATATTCACTCCTCTCTCCCATATATATATATATATATATATATATATATATATATATATGAATAACTTGCTCTACCTCAGTGTGAGCTAGGATCATTGTTGCCTTTTCATTCATGTATGCGATAACATCCCATCTTCCCTAACTGCACGTCTCACTCCAATGTGGCTAAAACAGAAGGCAACACCAAGATTGCCGAAAAGTCGATGGTTCTAGCCCCAACCGGAAGTGTTTGTTCGGCTCTTTCTGGTGGTGGTGGTGGTCGACGCCGACGTCGTAAACGCGTAATAGCTGCATGTCCTCGAGTCGTAGCGCCAGGCAATCCAACAACAACGGACACTAAGGAAACTTGTACGAATTCACCTGGAGATGCCCAACTGACTGCGATCAATGACTTGAATTGTGTGAAAACACAAGTATGTTCACCCTTCTTACTGTTGACTCAGCTCAGAGCACTGCCAATGGTCATGTTTTCAGAAATATGGTTCGAAAGTGTTCGAAGCTATCCCAGTACAATTATTTGTAAGACCCTTGTCTTCGTGCTTCGGCGACCGCAATGTATTATCGACAGCCCGTTCAATTCGGTGATAGACAATAATCCGCTGTCGTGCGGCTCATTAACATACCTGACCTATTGGGGTCTTATGTGGTTCTCCAATCCGATTCTCAGGGCTTGGTTGCCGGTTATTCATAATAGTGCAGTGGACCTTTGTGGCTATGGAGTATACACCTCTTCCACTGCATTCATGTGCAAGCATGTAACGAAAAATAAATTCTCATCTCTTGAGCTACCCACTCAAGTTATTTCCTCGATCATTCACGAGATCACGTGGGCCATAAAGTACAAATATTGCTTTTCTCCGAGATCAAAGTGTCCCGTTTACATAGATATATGCAGTGCATATATTTTTTTACGGAATGATCCGATGTCTCGGGGCTCGGTGGTTGAATGATCTGCCGATTAGCCATAAGGAAAACAACGTGCGTCCGAATCATATTTGATCGTGAAACAGGAATAACGTAGATCTGAAAGTGTTTTCCTTTCTTGTACTTCCAGATATAGGTATTGCAGTACCAATAAACACGAGCACAAATATAAAAAAATAGACATACCTATTTCGTCCTGAATCCGGGATGCTATTTTGCTAATTTCTTCCTAAGTTTGTCCAGTTCGTTGTACTTTTACCACGGACTAGTTTTTCACTTGATTTCTCGTTTTAAGGAGGTCTCGAAAAGAATTTCGATACTTGATATTTCTGTTGTCGTTTATTCTTGATGTCTCCCATGTCCTCACCTATACTTTACTCCTGCCTCCCACTGGTTCGTATATGTTCACTTATTCTCTCAGGCTCATTTCTAACATCCTTCTCGTTCCGCTGGAAGTTCTTTTGGACCTGCTCGACTAAATGTAGTGTCGAAACTTGAATGAAAAAATTGTTACTTCGTTAGAAGTTTTTCGTCCCAATTCTTTATATTATACATGTAGAGGTTGGTGATATCAAATTTTATATCACTTAACATTGTTTACGTTAGTTCTAGTGTTTTCCGATAAGTTAAAATTGTGATCTTGGTTGCCATATTAAATTTTGCTTGTAGCTTGAAAGATCGAATGTAATAGACGGTTAAATACGCATTAATTTTTAAACTATACTGGTCAAATAAATTCCTATTCTGACGGAAGCAGTTCTTTCTTCTGTAGTGTCGATTATATTCGTGCTTAGACGAAAGCAGCAAAGAACGGTGCAAGCGCATTTTGAGCACACTGCCTTACCTCGCTGTTCAATAGCAATTTCGCTCAGGAGAAAAATTGAGGGTTTATTTGGAACGGATGACCTTGAAATCAAGATCTTATGAGCGTCCTTCGTTGAACGTTTTCTTTGTTTTCGCTATGATAGTGAAACGTTTACTCGGGAGTGAAACATTTCACTACTGTAGTACGTAGAAGAGAGACAAAGTTATGAAGACGTATTTTTACACGTGTTTCTGCAATGGATATTGCTCAGAGCCCTTCCGTGAATAAATAGGCGTTTTTTCCTATGATTCATGTAAAACATGATGTCAAAACAAACGCGGTGGGTAAAAAGTCAACACACTCAACTTGGATCTAAAACCCCGCATCACAAGCCCAACAAAGACGGTCATTTGTTGCACTCAAGAAGAAAGTAAATTTTCATCATTCTTCTCGAATGACTACTTTGCTGCCGGGTAAAGCGCCTGTTTGTGCCTCACATGAAATTCTTCATCCCATACTTGTGGGTATATATGTTCATTTTTTGTACACATTTAGTGCAGCGGAGCCACGGACTCGTTGAGGTTCCTGTTGCCTCAATACAGTTCTGATTTGTTTTGTGATGGAGAAATAAGTTAGTGCATTTTTTCCACTTTGAACTACGGAGGCGAAAATGTTGCCCTTAAAAATGCACGGGATAACTACTGGCATTTTAGTCCTGTTGGTAAACTCTGCGCCTGAAATGCTGAAATAATCGGCTGTTTTCAAAAGCCGGCTCGTAAAACTGAATCCTACTTGAATGTTCCCTACACATATCCCCTCCACAGTATATCTTCGGACTATACGGCGTTATCCCTTTTGCTGTAAATCACTTTGTGTGATAAAGAGTAGGATAGAGACAAGTCAACGTATTATTATCCGGATAATAATATGCACGTCAAACACTACGGTGGAAGTTTGCATGTAATTTAATGTCCCTAATTTGTCTGTTCACGGTTTACATTCTCATGTTTGTGGATCTGCGCTATATGCGAAATGGCGAATTTGTTGAATTTGTCGTGCTGTGTTCCTCACGGAGGTGAGTGCAGGTGGCAAGTGCACGTGACATACAAAGGTTGTGTCAAGATGGGATGTTTCGTGTAGGAAGTAAATTAATTCGACAAACTAATTTTTATTTCCAATTTCGACTATACCTGTGCACGATAAGTCCGTTTTGTGGTAGGGTCAGCTGTATTAATATGTGAATCCTTGCCCTGTCTTTACGGGTTTTCTTTTTCATCGGAAATCATTCAGTACGCGAATACTGTTTTGTAGGATTGAATCCTGTTCTGATTATTGAATCTTTGGTGCTTAACATTTTGTTATCCTATGGGATGATTTTTCTGTTATTCCCTTAGCCGTCGACATCTCTTCCTCGTACTTTTACTCGCGACGTCCACACGCCGGTCGCCTAAGTGGTAGGCAGTAATCGACTGTCATTCGGCTCTTTACCACACCTGACCTGCTGGACCTTATGTGGTTCTCCGCACCACATTTCAGAGTCTGGTTACGGGCTGCAGTGAACCTTTGAGGCCATGTAGTTTAACCCCTCCACTGCATTTACGCGCGAGCATGTAACAATGTTCTCTATTTGGCTTTACAATGAATTGAGTTTAAGCATATATAAGCAGTGCCCTATAATGTACATTTTTTATTCGTGTGTCTCGAACGTTCCACCACGCTTTTCATTGTTAGGTGTTTGCTGTGAAGGACAAAGAAATGGAATCACTCTTGACCACTGAAGAGATCCGAGCCTATTGCTCCCGTTTGTTCGAAATCCAAATCGAACATGTGACCAGCAGAAGGTTAGCCATAATCTTTCCGAATTATCATCAATTTGAACATGCAATCAATTAATCGTAGCTGTGAATCGAGTTGCATTCTCCCTTCGGTAGCCACAGTATTGATGCATCGACGTGCTGGTATCCATAACACCTGACGAGAAGTGGATGAGTTGGTTTTCTTTTGCGGAGTTATTACTTGGATGTCCCGAAGTACAGTGCATTTTTGGTTTTGCAGAACTTTAGACCCGTTCTTCGTTTCATCATCCATATTCGAATCATTTGTTTTCCTTTTTTCTCAACGGTGCCCGATTTTTAGGTGTCACAAAGAGGATGATTCCGCACCAGTCATTACAGAAGCAAAGACACAGCAAAATCGCGTTCTTATGATGGTAGGTTTGGGTTCGACTGTTACAACAGACCAATGTTACCTTTCAACTTGCACACCAATTAGGATGTATTCATGCCGTTTGAGCTGTGTTCACACGCTGTCCCATGGGATAATATAATCCGAATGAAACGGACACGAACAGAACTATGCATTTAGACGTGATGGTAGTCCACCCCTTTTTTATTTCACGCTTATGCATGAGGTATACATCATAGCCCCTAAGGCACATTACCCCAAGGAATAAACGACAACCTAACCGCGGAATGTGTGGCGTGACAGAGATCCGATTTGTCTGCTGTTGCGTAATAGCCATCCGGACCACAGGGGGGGGGGGTTACTGTCAGTCACCGAATTGAGACCGGCGAGGGTGGTGTCGGGGTTTGAACCTCTTACCTCCGGAGTGACAACCTCTTTGCTCTGCTGACGACCATCTTCTATCAGTCAGCATGCTACGCGAGTTAGGGTTATCTTCGAACCATTCACACTAGTCCTGAGGAGTAGAATTTAGGAGTTTGAAAGACTGGTTGCTTATCTAGCCGGGAGACAATGGAAAATATGGTAGGGTTGTTGTTGCATTTACTGTTATTGAGTAGCACAATCTCAAATAGTGACCTTTAGTTAGTTAATCGTAATATGAATTCCACGGGTCTGCACGGAAACACTACGTATTCTTGAGTAAACCGAAAAAGCCCTTGATTAACATCAGAAAACAAGGCGTAGGCGAACATATGTTTATCCAAACGCATTAAAGAGCATCAACCACGTTGGCTTCAACATGGAGGAAGAGGGGCTGTATCGAGTTCCATTCTCGCCCATCTGTTAGACACAGGCCACAAGGCTGATCCGGCTACATCATTCAGTGTCCTATACAGGGTTCAACCGAACGAGTCAAAATCAGTCAGATATAGGACACTAGCGACGGCTGAGTCAATTAGCATCCGGCTATTGCGGCCCAAGCTTTGTTCACAAAAGAAGCTGGTCCAAGCACTTGAACTTCCGTGGCCGAAGGTCAATGACGTCATGCTCGAATGTGATGCCGACCCAAGCCTCTGACGACGACACGTGATTTCACCATGTCCCCTGTTCATCTATCGATGAGTCGGCTAACCAATCGAGTGACTGACGGACTGATTGACTAACAGATTAAATTTGTCCTTTTCCTTCCCTTAATTTGGTTCATATAAATGTGATTGTAATTGGCTTAAGAATGAAATCACCGAAAACATATGTTCGACTACGTATTCTGTTGCGTTATCAAAAAAATCGCACCGCCGTCTGCCCTCGAATTCTTGAACAATTCAGCGGTAGTTAAAGTCACAATACATTAATGTGCGGATGCGATAAAAAAGAAAGCACGGTCTGCGCCACTGGTCCCAAGTAGTTTATCACATCGTGCAACCACCTGGTAATTTACCATTGACCTGTTGCTTTATACCAGACAAAACCGTAATTCCATCTTGGAAGCAGCAAGTAACGATTGATTTAACTTCCCTTCCATGTTTAGCCTGAAGAAGCCAAAGTAATCCGCTATCAGTTGCCGTCCACTGATGGGGACCCTCTTCGGCGACCGTCAAAGGGTGAGTTCCCCCACTCTCATTTGTCAACGATCTCGGAACAATGCAAAACTGACTGGTTTGCGGATTGTGATAATGTCCTCTGTCTATTCATTTGAGCACAATCAGTATGTGCATGACAAAATTCCAGTAATTTTCTTCAGATCATCCCAGCGCCTTCAGGGTTCTACTTGCCGCTAGAACAATGTTGGTCAGTTACATTTCGCTCGATGCCTGCTCTTCAGAAAGTGTCTGTAATTAACTTATGGATCTACGGGGACGAAATATGGCGCGATTGCAAATAAGGGAAACGTATGCTTAATAGAATACTGAGTATCACGTGCTGAATGTGACATTTTACCTGTTTTGCTGTTTTGAGACAGGAATTCTGTGTGACCAACGTCCGCGATATCACGTGTTTGGATTCTGAGCATAGCGTCGGTGAAAAGATGAAACCGTAAGGGATTTAGTCCATCAAGTGACATTCATTGGAGGCCTAGATTGTACGTGATGTGTGATCATCTGCCACACTTCTCCGTTCGCAGTTTCTGTGCCAGGCTAGTGGCGAAAAAATCAGGAGAGATGGGCGTTCGACGTTTTCCACCTGTAAGCCAAGCGGTGTCGTTGTCGGGTTTATTGCATCGCGGAATGTGGCGGCTGAACAAATCATGAATCACCGTGTTGATTGCTTTCATTCATGTGTGTGCGATTTCTGGATGTGTGTATTGTGTTATGATCTTAGTCTCACTTTGATTGGCCTTCCCGCGTATATATCCTTTTTGAGCAATCTGGCAGCTAGTTTCGTTCGTTTCACACTCTCGCTGCGTGGTGATGATGACTGAATCGCAAAGATTTGCTGAATGCATTCACATTATTATTGCCTGTCAGCATGAAGGAATCTTTACCATCATAGTTATTTTGAGATATGCGTTAGAACTGGTGGGTCACTGAACGAATAAGAGCTAAGTTTGAAAACCACTTTGCAGGAATCGTGTTTGTGTGAAACTTCAATAACACGTTATCTCATGATTCCTCTTCAATTTCGTCTTTGACAAAATATTGGAGCATGCATAGGAAAGCTCCGAGATGTCAGTTCCGAATGGACTAACAATGGTAAATTGTGACGCTCAAAGTTCGTGGATGACATCTAACAAGAGTGAAGTAGAACCATCGAGTTTGGGACAACGATGTTTGGTTCATTTTCAGTCAGCTTGCTATCTCATGAAATCCAGCTGATTAGACTGCCCTGCTGGGAAGCGTATCATGCATTGCGAAATTCGCCTGCCACATTGCGCATTGTTCGCAGTTCTTGAATCGGTCAACAGATGAAGTAGAGAAGATGCATGTAGACGGATAGATTAGGTATTCTGGGTGTTTCTACGAATTCTCGGTTGTAGTTCAGGAGGCACCATCACCAATTTTTCGGTTACAAAAGTATGGCCTTGATTGTGGTCATTGGCGATCCTGCTGTCATTTCCTGTCGATCCGTTGCTCGGGCGAGCGTGTACGCACAGATGAACGGTCTGCGTACTCCCTGCGGTGGCCAAAGTGACACTGCGCAGTGTTTTCCTTGGGTGTCGGTACGCCCCTGTAGCTTCGAATTCCTAACATTACTACTGAAAAAATAGTAGTAGTAAAACTGGGACTTTTTGTGCTTTCTTGCGGGAGGACTTACTTTGCATCACCCGCTTAAAAAGACCGTGAACGACAAAAATGTTCGGTTTATACCTTCAAAAGTGCTATTTTTAACCACTAAGTGACTAGACAAAGCTATCTAGGTTAATCGAGCGAACCTTTTTTGGTAAATAAATAAATAAATAAAATAAACATGAATACGTTCACTGTGTAGAAACTGGTCATGCTGACCAGTTGAGCGGCGCCTTGTATGGAACGTTTGAGTCTAATAGAAATCTGTGTTGTATTTGTTCGGCGGTGTTTCGATCACTAGCACAGCGTTTATCGCTAAACGTTTTGCGGTTTAATCTCGTTCAGTAACTTTGGTTTTCTGAATGTGAGATTTTAAAGAATCTCGTTTGGTTCGAACAATCATTAGCGATTCATCGATTGCGGCGTATCTCTGATGGCTACTTCTCAGCAGAAATCTATTTAAGAAAAAAATACATACCAGTATGGCAAAGTAGAAGAGAGCCGAGAACAATGATGACAATATGATTAAGTTGTGGGAATACAAAAGCCTCATTTGTCATGATACGTAGTCATATCTTTCTGCCTGTAGTCACTGGTTGGATGGATCTCGTAGAAGCCTGACACGTCATATATGGCCAAGTTCGTTAGTCCGACCTTAACCATCTTTCTTCCATCTTATGGACTGTCCACTTAAAGTCGCTTACCCTATCAAGGTTGATGTGGCATTTGATAAGTGGTATATGGTTACTTAGTAAAGTCGATATCACCAATCTGACTACGGGCCGAACCTGGTTATTGTATTTTGTATAATAACTGGCATACTGTGATGAAAGTAATATTTACATACTACTAACAAGTGCCGGCTTCTTAGTATTAAATTCCCCTCAGCCGTCATATAGGTATGATAACTACGTTGGATAGGTATGGCAGAATACACTCTAACTGCGATTGTGGTGTGCGCGGTCATCGGCGCTCGTGTGACCCGGTGAGTGAGGAAGTCTCCGATTGTTGTGGTTAGGTATAGTTCAAGTAACTTGGAGGAATGTTGGACATGTTGACTAACTCTACTTGATTTCATTTCATAAAACAAATGAATTTGGGTAAACTTAGGGTAAAATCCCGCAGTTATGTCAAACCGCGTAGTTGCCGAGATTTCTTGTTGATGACATGAATCTGTATTCTTTTAACTTCGAACATATTGGTGAAAGTACAGGGTATCGAAATATATGGAATACAATCCTAAATAATACTGCAGATCGTGAGTTGAGTAACATTGTCAAACAAGCTGCTGTTCGCGTACATTCACCTTAGTATACACGTAGCAGTGATTGGTATTCACACCTATACACCGGACAGGAGCACCGTTTTGTCGGTCAGGAGCAAACCTGCTTCAGCAGTGGAATGACCGGGAAGCACAACTGGTTGATCGGGTATTAGACAGTTGGTCCATAGTTTTTCATCAGTATTTATCAAATGTATTAGCACCGTCACTGAAATTACTAGCTGGTTCATCAATACCTATTCACGATCTGTAGCTACGTCTAAGCGGTCAACACAAGCGCTAATTATGTGTTTGTCATAATCCCTTCAAAAAACAAGATTCATTCATCGTCCTCTTATCATAACCGCCCTAATTCCTTTAGGATATGAGTGAAACACATTGGTTTTTTCAATCTGTCCCTTTACTTTCACCTTAACTTGTTAATCCAAATCGGTGCTTCTCAAACACAATGAATCCCCCAACACACTTTTCCTATATTCACCATGTACCGTTCACCCTTGGCGGTGCAGTCCCTCCCGTCACTGTTACGTCACTGCATACCTTCACGTTTAAGCAACGAAATGGTTTTCTGGTCATGCCTAATAGCCCTGTCTGGTGCATTAAGACTAGTTTCATCCAACTATCCCTAAGATTACCTCACCTCTGTTTGTGTGTTGTAGTCGGCGCACGCCTGCGTACATTGTGGTATGATAAATAAGAATATTTTTCGATAATTATTTATTTATTATTATTATTTTGCTGTGATATTGATGAGTTGATTTCGTTTTCTCACATTTCGAGCAACCTAGCGTTCAGTGTAGGATGCTTCAATTGCTCATCACACGATAACAATAATGATGATGGTAGTATTAGTTCACTCATCTAGACAAAACGTTGATGACTTACACTCAGTTAAACTACAGCTCACGAATACATCATTCTCTCTCTCTGTCGTTCTCTCCCCCTCTCTCCTCCACCCCTTCGTACACATGCACATAAACGCAATTTTCTTATCTTGGTGATTAGAGGGACTAATTAATTTGACGGGAAAGTCGTTCGTTTGTATTTTGCACGAGTACTGCCAAAATGTGATTCGCCGTCCACCTACCTACCAGACTGTTGTGCAAGAAAACGATCGAAATCCGTATCAGTTAACCGTGCTGATTGATGGGAAACCGTGCGCCACAGGATCGGGTCAGAGCAAGAAACAGGCTAGATTGGATGCAGGTGAGTGGGATGATAGTTGTCAAAAAATGACCCCCTTTGGATGGGTGCCCAGATTTTTGTTGGTAGCACGTGGTCCGTGTTACGTTACTTATCGTGCCGGGGTAATCGGATGCAGTCAGTCACTTTCGGTACTGTATGTGACACATCATTATCAATTTATAATACCAACTATGGGGTTTGATTTTTTTCCTGAGACACTTCGATTTCAGCTTGTGATGGGCGCTTTCCTCTGGAATGGTAATTTTATGAACAATGTTTTCTCCAAAGACGGACAATACCCATTTTTCCTTGAATTATCTCAGTGAGCTAGAAAGGGATCTACATTCTGCCATATTTTTGTGTTCTTTTCGTTATCTGCCAACGTCAATTCAACATCATGACTGCCTGAATACATGGAAACAATGATCTGAGTAGCTGGAAGGTGACTTCAAAAACGGATTCATGTCCGAAATTATGTGGGCAATCAAACGTTGACACAATTTCATCTCATTCTTTTCTAGTTTTCCCGACACGTAGCTGCCTAACTTGATATTCTGTCATGTAATTTTCTCAAATGCGAGTTCACAACTGACTGGAAACTCTTCATTGTAGTTCTCCCGATAACTTCATTTTAGCCCTTTGATATGACCTTAAATCCAAACACTGACCACAGAATCATATTGTTTTGTCACTGATTAGATTTGTTGGAACAGATATGCGAGTTATAGAAAACAGTCCGGACTTTTGTCCGTATTTTCACTATTGTTCTGCCAATCGTTTTTATGTATTCGGTGGTTTCGGTCTATAACCGCTAAAATGCAGACGAGGAATTTTTAATCACTAAAGCACGAATTCAGTCTTCGAAATATAACACTTGTTGCCAACATCGAGAAGCGATGAAGTTCCCAGGAATCATATTTGGTACTCTTGGCCGTTGTGGTACTTGAGCGCCAAATTTAGGATACAGAGATGGGTGACGAGACCCCGCCCGGTTTTTTATTTGAGGTTACACCTCTAACCTTTGCACTATCAATGTGGTAGGCTCTCATAGAGTCTGATGACAATTCGGATTATTGGACGAAACTCTGAGTTCCTCGTGTTTGGATAAGAGCATCGCTTCCGTAGTCGTTTAATTTTGGTATGACTCTTCTGAACCCATTTTATCCATAGTGTAATCATGTCCCAGAGAATCACGTTCTCGCCTTATACCTGACTTGGTTCGCCTCTCGACCAGTTTACTGGTTATGGCTACTGCTTCAAGGAGCAGACTCTCGAAACCACATGCACAGGGAGTGCCCTCGTGAAAACTGGAGGGATGCTCAGCGCTTGCATGACAGATCCCCTCCCCATATACCTCGGTATCATGAAAACTGCCAACTTATACTATCTCTAACAGAATGCCCTGTTCATATGTTCGATACATTCACATACAGTCAACGGTTTGCTACATAAGGAAATGGTATTGTTCCGCCTTTTCAGTTGGTAGACCAAGAGTTTTTACGATCACTTTTGTGTGCCCACCATCGCACTACTGTTCGGGTCTTGTAGGGTTTTGTTCTCGGATCACGATCCAATAGGCCGTTCCTCGCAGCTAGCAATGAGTTGTTCCACAGACTGCACTCGACTGTTCACGACAGTGCCATGCGGATGCAGGTGAACATAGTCGCAATCGGACGTGAACTACTAGACAATCAATAGTAGCCTGCTGTTAGTTTGATAAAAGCTTCGCTCGGTCCAGCCATCTGTACAGAACTGATGATGCGCAGTCCGTTCTGGAAAGCAGTTTTCGAGTAAACTTCGATGACTCTTGTTTTAGCCCGCTAGCGATTAAACCTTGCGGTGGTATACCTTTCGAACATGGTTTCTCATTTTTACTGAAAATAAAAAGAATATTCTAATCTTTGCCCCTGAACGGAGGTTTCATAAACAAAGTCTGCTTTGTTTCACAGTTGTAGAACAAATGATGATAAACTAGAATAGACGAACTTTCATACCAGCTGTTCAATAGACGCATGTCCGAAAATATCTAAAATTATATATGTATCTTCATGGGATGGGTTTAATAAACGATTAGATTACCCCCACAGCTCATCTATGCTTTGTATTCAGCCTGTGGGTTATTGTGTCCCAGTGAGGACGTTTCCCGTCAAATGTGACTACTCTCTCAGTTTAATCTCATGCATTTTTGGTTTCCTATTTCTTCAGCGCGAAACGCCCTAGCGCGTCTGATTCCTGATTTCGAAAAGATCGTCGGATCAGATTCCCAGCCCAGCGGTCCCTCTCCTGCCTCAGAGCGGGATCTGCAGCTGTTCGATTCCATACCCATTGCAGACCCACGTCTGTACGAATTGTCCGTACGAATGGCCCTACCCACCCCATATAACTTGCTGTTGGAGTGTCTCAATCGGAGCTGTGTTCCGGAGTCTGACCTCAAGTCGAATATGGTATCTCAAGGTCGAAGCAAACATTTTTTTACTCTACAACTGAATGAGCGTTCAGTCAAGGTAAATGCGTTACGCGATCACAACTGGGTTCTTCGCTGTAAGACAGCTTTCAACGTACCGTTTTAAATTATCAGTCCTTCATTGTATAAATCCTAATTGGCGGGATCAGTGTTAGTTCGACTTGATCTGTAGCATCTGCGTGCGATTATATCCGCAATGAGTTTAGAATATTTTGGAACAATAATTTATGATATAACGCTTTACTCAAATAGTATGAGGCGCACATGGGACGGAGTACAAACAAGGTAGCGTAAGTGCAACGTGCGAAAGAAAGCCAGAGGGCAAAAATGAATTTACATGATACGATCCTGGTAAGTCTCGTTTGAGCATTACACCCAAGTACCTTATGGACGTTGACCAGTCGATGTACTTTCTATGTATAAATCTTTGCTATTTTGAAATAGTAGTGTATGTAGACTAAGTTGAATTCTATTCGTAGAATATTTAGATATTCAAGTTTTGGCTGAGGTCTGGATACGGATTGCAATCAGAAAAGGTGGTAATTTATGCCTGTTAATGCAATCGAATGCGTCACTATGGTTCGAAAATCAGATGGTAAAAGATTTCGGGCGAATAAGAAAAACAAGTCGTTAGGGCTGCAATGATGGCTAGTGTATTGCAGCTTTTACTAGCGAGACGTGTGCGGGTGCGAACAGTTCAGTCCAAAAGTGACCGTCAGACCATGAACGTGGTTGCTCAGATTTTGCACAAACGTGTTCCGCCCTAAAACCGCCGAGTTGACAAGCCCCACTTGATCTTAGGGAACGAGCTTGTCCCTGTAGGCACGCTTGTGGTGGAACTGTTAACCGAACGGGATGACTAGCTCACCGGTATTGATCAGATGCACGAACCTTTGGTGTTTACGTGTGCATTTGCCAGAAAACTGTTTCATTCTGGGAATATCGATCTGCAGTCGTTTTGCTAAGACAGAAAATCAGCAGTGCTAAGAGCAGACAGGTGTTCGGTCGACCGAAAGTTAATCCTGTGCTGTCGTTTGGTTCACAATACATCAATTAAAATAAAGTATCAGCATAATTGTGTTACAAGAATGATGCGCGGAAAATGTGATTTGAGTTCGAGGGATGTTGTGCACAATTCCTTAGTGATCATACATCCGGTCATCACTAAGCGTTCGAAGTACGGCACCGGTGAACTTATGCACAAAAATGAATCAGTAAATGGGAATATAGTCATATGTAATCTGCAGAGTTAGGGACTGTAGTGGTATTTTGAAAATTGTTTGGAATGTGTAATGGACAGTCTAAGTTTCTCTGAGGTATGAACGTTTGCTTACAGCCAGGTGAACAGCTAGATTTTGGCGGAAATAAATATTTCGCGTTTCTGAGCCATATTAATAACTAAGTATTGTTAAGTAGAATGGTATTTAATACCTTCAGAACGCAGATATTCACTGAAACCGTACGTCGTAAGAACACACCGGTAGACGTTTTCGAATGCTGAATTATTTCATTCAATATTCAGTTTACTGTCCTCAAATGACAGAGAACGCGCTTGAAATAATATTCGACAACACAGCGTTGTCAAGAAAGTCGCTAGTTTGTTAACGTTCTGCTTTCCACGGGTAAATTCTAATAACCGGAGAGCGCTGGTGCGCAGCCCTCCTATCCAAACATTTTATATTAGTCTTCTCCGAAGCACCTTAAGATAGTCTGTTTCGTGAACCGATATTGCAATGCAACCACGAAATCATTATTGCAATCGAAAAATGGTCTGTCCGCCGTTCGATACAGACACAGGCCTACGTCATTCACCTTTCCATTCGTGACTTCGGTTTCTTCGTGTCGAATCGCCTACTAACAAGCATCACAGTAGCAGTTGGCAGTTTCGAACTTATCCAACGTCTACTGATTAATAGAACATAGTGAATGGAAAATTACACTGATTGATGATGAGCCGACTTGACTCTTAAAACACTTCTCTTGACTGATCTTTTCGGCAGAAGTTGATGTCTCAGCTAACATGAAACAATCGCGCTTGATTTCGCACTCGGTTATCCCCGTGTCAGCTTCGGTTGTCGCTGTGAAATGACCCGGACTTAAGTGATGTTATTTCCCATTTTCAATTCCATTTAGGTTACTGCCCTTGAGCTAGACCATTTATGTAGAATCACCAACAATTATTTAAATGTGAACGAGCCTTTTTTAAATCAGGTTGCTGCTCACAGTAATGGTAAACTGGTTCTCGGTGCCTGTCTATGTCGGTTGTTATTACTGTCTTCCAGCCAAATTACTGGGTGATCGGTTCTCACATGGTTGATGTTCGATTCGTAAAAATGGACTACTAGTAATCCGGGGTGCATGTTAGCTGGGCTGTACCAGTTACTATTTTTTAGCATCTGATTAGTGTGATGTGGCATTGTCATTACGACGAGACTGCACCTTGACTTTCGTGCCCTCACGTTCCAAAGAGCCACACAGGATGACTTCGTTAAGCCGAAGGTTCAGTCGTGCCTGTCAGGTAAGTGAAAAGAAGCCAGACGAAATCCTATTCAGTCCAGTTGATGCGCAATATCTGGGTCTTCGCGACCAGGCACGATGCCCCCGGGGAGGACGCTCCAAGAAATAAGCACGAAGAGAAGCAATTTATCGGTCAAAAAACCTCTACTAGGTTGACGTAGGTGTGGACTACGGGTTTTTTTCTCGACAGCAGGAGCAGTCATTGCACTTCATTAGACAGCTAATGCTTGCCTCAGCTGGATAGTCCCTGACCCGTAAAATGCTGCCCCGTCCACGTTCCGCTTGCTTTGTTGGGTACTTGGAGCTAAGGACTGAAGCCGAAAGACAAATAGATGACAAAGCACCAGTAATGACAGGATGTGTACAACAATTAAGTCTTACCCGACAGACCAGAACAAGTTCCCTTTCCTATGTTCAAGTGACGTTCTCGTGCTGCGTTAGCGCCTCACTACCTTGTTAGTAAGACTTTTGAGTCAAATGCTCTGGTTAGGATCCCCAAAGTAATACCCCTTCATCGGTGTGGGCAGCCTCGAAGTATGATTTTCCCAGAAATCTTTAGGTCCTCCCTGTGGAAAGCCTTACTAATGACTGTTCCTGTAATTTAAGATCGATGCTAGATGCTGCGAGTTGCTGCCGCTCAGAAGGCATGCCTAATGGTTTTGTGTTGCATTGTATCGAAGCTTTCAGTAAGTTAACAAACTCACTTTTCAGCCGGAGGGAAGGAAAACTGATCATTGGCGCTTTGAAATCAGCAGAAAATAAATACCAAAGAAATAAAAATAGTTCAGCGACCGAGGTTTATGCGGAGTTTCTTTGTGACTTTCATCTTGTCGACTAGAACACTCGCTAAGCAAGACGCTATAGAATTGCGATAGACATTCATGCGGGAGGGGATAAGTCTCAATTCTAAGCGTATGGAGGGATACGAAAGGCGTGCAGATAAGTCATGGTAATGCGGATCGGTGAGGTCTACAATAATCTTCTTGGAAAATTCTTCACAGAATATAATGCGCAAATCTCAGACTTTGGAGAAAATAGAGCCCATGGAAATCAAAGAGACACGACTGATAATGGCCAGGCCGCGATGTGGCGGGATAAAATGTTTCTTAAGATTACGGAAGAGCAGCAGAGTAAGATTGGTAGAACACTGATGGATAAAAGAAAAAAATGGCAGCTTGTGTGGCACCAAACTGCCTTAGCCTACGAATTTAAAAAGACAGTCTACGTATTTTTTTTTAACGCAATCAGGAATATGAGAATACCACTGTAAATTGGTGCTGGTTGAAACTCTTAAGCATTTGACCGAGTCAAATCTGGAAATGGGGACACTTTTTATGACTGATTGCTCATTAGGGTAGGAAGAACGAGAAAGGGAGAAAGTACACTCAAAACATTTGGAGGTGTTTAGACGTAATCCAGAATGGAACAAAAAATTCTGAATGTTGTATAAGTTTTTGGAAAAAGAGTTGAAGTCTTTTTGGTTGGAGATAGATTGACAGAACACGACGGCATCGACGTACTTAATCAGTTGTGCAGGTGGTGCAGTGGTGAAGTTGCTGATATATGTGGTGAAGAGAACGGCACCCTGAAGAACACCTGAGTTGTTAGTCGGAGGACTCGACACACTTGCACCAATTTCAGTACGGTAATTCCTGTTGGGAAAGAAGTGGGACAGCCAGAAGACTAAATTTTGAAGAAGTGGAGAACGGGGGGCTGAATCAAAAGTGGGGAAATAGTCGAGGAAAATACAACGAGTCTACCCCTTCTACTGCACTCATGCGCAGGCATGTAATAAAAAAATGCATTAGTTTGTTTTTCATTCTATAGGATATGTGGAGCCGCTAGCATTTGTGATCGGGACTGTAATGATGCATCCAGTTGTGTAACCAGAAAAAAATTTCCACATATGTTGAGTGTAGATGGCAGCCCGCCGTTCACCGGAGGTCATCAGACTGACCCCTTTAACAGTCGCGGATAGTTAACACGTGGTCGTGGTCACAACGTCTTAACTACTTTCAACGACGGAAGTCCTTTAGAGTATCATTCTGTCGCTTTTTCTATCCTACATATACTACATTTTTTAAAGTCCATTTTTAGATTTCAATGAACGACTTATTGACCGATCTATCTTCTCTTGTCATTTAATTTTGATTCGCCATCTCAAACTCGTGTTCGACACACTTGCACACTGTGTTAGCCTTTCACATGGTTCACCACAAGACATTTCTCGTCATGCCTAAAGGAAACGTGACGAAATATACGTGATCCACAGCGTCCAACAAATGTGATTGATAGTTTACGCCGATATCAGTGGTCAGTCGTTGACATAAAAGAAAGGCATGAAAAGCCTAACCAGTGGACTTGGTGATGTAGGGCGTGTTAAGCTTCTTGGGTGGGGTCCAAGAGACCCTTCCACTCTATGGATAGGTGCATTACGGGATATGCCTAGATGCCGCGGTCAGTGGCACTCTTATATCCACAAACTTTCTTTATGGACCTGATAACACTATTTGTAGTTCTCCCCGTAATCCTTTCATACTCTTTTCTTTTTCATTATTTCCTTTTGAGGTTGCGTCTGGGAGGTAGCAACCAAAGCCACCGCACCCAGTGCATGGTTAATGGTTGTCTGAGCTGAACTGAACTGTGTTCAGTTTGGTTGGGTGGTTCTTTACGTGTCGACAGCCACAGACTGAAGCGTCATTGCTTATTCATCGTGTACCCGCCCACTGACTGCAATTATCCGGAGACCAAAAATGAGTTCGTTCGAGATTTGTTCCAACAGTTTCGAAGTGTGTTCAACGAATGTTATGGTCGGTGCTGTTGATTTTTACGCTCAATTTAGTTGTTCCGGGGATACCGAAAGGGGCACAAGAGGTTGATTACTTATCTCTGCCGACCAAGCCGACAATGGCGATCGACTTTTCTAACTGTGTTTTGACCGTAGACTATTTCTGACAAGTACGGACTTCTGTCCTAAACGGCGGCATAGACTCACCTGGCGTCCTCCTAAGCTTTCACGATATTGGACTCATTAACCACCTAATCGTCAGTCAACACTGATGTGGATCAGTCAAAGATTGCCGTTTATTCTGGTTCGCGCATGTGAACTGAGATCACACCTTGGTACGTGATCACCTTTGCGCTTCGTCTATGGTCCCACCAATACTACAACCGCCAGTCTCCACGTTTGCTTCCAGACGATAATCGACGATTGGCTTCCAGACAGGACTTTCTGTGCGGTTGTTAATGCAACCAGATACCTAGAACCCGAGTAAACACATGACAGATCAATGAAGCCTTGTACACTGCCACTGATGCTGGTAGGCTTCACAAAGGGTGGGTATTTTTAACATCAGTTACTTTGGTAAATGCCCAAATCCGTTCCTCTGGATGCCCCGTTCAGGAATTTGACAGCAAACAGTGGTGGATTGAAAAATGTATAGTGGAAAAGGCCGCGTCATCTATAGGCGATGGCGGCAACTTCTACCATTTCATTAGAAATACCGGTTCACGGAAACCATGTGTAAGTGAGCTAATCAAGGAACCCGACGGCTCACTAATTCACTCTCAGGAACGTTGGGTGCGACACTTTAAGGAACAGTTCAGATGACCCACTTCCGCAATAGACCTTCCTATAGCGTTCACAAGGGAAGGGATATAGGTAGATATCACTCTCCCATCAGAAATAAGGGTTGCCCAAGGGTTAGTTTTATATATATATATATATATATATATATATATATATATATATATATATATATATATTATATATATATTCCCAATTGATTTTGTAATAACATTTTGTGGTTCCTGTTGCTGATTGCGATTGGGATATTGCTGCTTTTGCTTCAGTTTCTCCTCTTTTTATCAGATTGTACATTCATTTTGCATACACGAGATATGTATCTACTATCTCACCGTTGCCTTCTCTGAAAAATTACTTATGAGGAGCAGGACGATTGAAAGGTTAACTTTTTGCTCGGTAATAGTATGTTTTGCTGTTGTCTTATTGTCGACAGATAGATCGCAGTGGAAATTTGATTGTCATTCATTATTGGTCATGAGCATTTATTCTAAAGCTCTTCCCATTGCGATTTAATAAAGACATGAAGCAATAAAACTATCATCCAAAATGTGTCCAACAGGCATTTCACCAATCGCAAAACAGCATGAATGTCAGCTATAGAGCAAAGTTTAGTTCGATGGAAGTAGTATTATATATGAACGATAGGACAAAATTTCCACGGAATCACACTACCGGTTTCGCTGTTATTGCTGCTTATCGGGTATGCGTACCCGGTACTCTCCTGCCGAACTATCCCTATACTTGTGCACTCCACATTTAGTTTTCTCACTTCGGACCATGTACCCCCGTTCTGAAGGCTACCGCTGAATAACAGACGAATTAACTCTCGACGGACCACCTGATCACCCTGGAAATGGACTCTTCGTCCATGCACACTCCTAATGATTCAAACGAGATTACAGCGAGAAAAACGAGATTTCATTCACCCATAAAAGACTACAGTCCGATCCAAAGCAAAGATAAAGATCAGTGGTGATGGAAACATCTAACCGACGAATTTGCGCAAATTAGGCTCAACTTATGGGGCAACCGAAAGAGATCGTGAAAAAGAAGGCAACGAGGTTTTTCCTTCCTCATGCAAATGCTTTGTGCCTCCCCGGGTCAAATGTTCAACAACAGCGTAACCACTGTGATACTAACAGAGGAGAACGGCACACGATGACAAACAACCGGGGATTTTCACCGTAACATGTCATGCGAATCAGCGGCCACATTTTGAGGGCTAGCAAAGGAGCATAGCAAGACAAGGTACTGTACAGCACGTGTAACAGCTGTACGAGTAACCATGTGTTCTCTGTGAGGCCGTGAATTGTTTTGAATTTCACTTTCGTTGGTAGACAGCATTTTGCCGTCGTGCGGATCGTTGCGACGTCTATCCGATTGGGGACATACGGAGCTTACCACGCCCAATATCGATGGTCATACATGGCTATTCTTCCCAGTAATGAAGTGTGCCATTCTGATGATGAAAGTTCACCTTTCGCATGGAACAAGAAATGATTGTAGTTTGGCCAAAGGGGATGTGTTTGATCTACCAGTATGTTTAAAAGCCCGCACGCTTTATGGTTTGTCATTCGATAAACCGAATGAGTTTGAGAGACAAGTTCAAGGTCGGTAATAAGTGAATGAGTGAAGCATAGAGTCAATTCACTAGAGTGCATGAAAAAATAAAGGAGAAATATAGTAATATAAAGTGCAGCAAAAATGAGCTTGGTTCAGCACTTAAGTTATAAGCCCTCTGATTTCAAAGAACACTACAACGACATAATGTGGCTAAATGAGATCTCGAATGCCTGTTTCTCTTTTCCAGGTTCCTTGCAAAAACAAACGCGAGGGTCGTCATCTGGCGGCTCAGCATCTGCTTGCTCGACTGCATCCGGAAGTTCAAATGTGGAGCGATCTTTTGCGCATGTATGGTCCCGGAAGCAAACCAGATAAGAAGACCGAACTGGAAACCATTCAAGGTGCTCAGGCTCAGGAGAAATCGACAGTAAAGACCAGTCTTATTCGTCTGTTGAAAGCAAAAATGCGCGAACTGGCAACACAATGGGTAAGTATTTTATTTTAGTTGTCCACTTGTTTTTGAATTCTGTCTTCAATTTGCAGAACTTCGCGTCGATTTGTTAATATAACCAGAACGGTTTACAATACCCTTTTGGATAGCCCGGCATCGTTCATCCTGAAAATTAGAGGGACTGCGGGTCGCATACCACCATCAAAACTAAACACCACCGAAGTTTACCGGGTTCGAACTTGAATTCTTAACATCATTGGTACGCCACTTGTGCTTATAACGTAGGTGTAAGGTTTTGCGTGTCATAACCGGACACTTAGAAGTGTCCGTCGTGATGATGACCGCTCTTGGAAACAGAGAAGTTGGCTGTGCATGTTCGAAATTTATTTGGTGTGAAATCCTGTCTTGAACTACCGCGACAGCTGAATGTTCTGTATATTTATCACAAATTACGTTGTCTACTTGTCTTCATTATCGACGTTCTGTGATGGTGGTTGTTATGAATTCTTCAGGCAGAGGTAAAATCCGCTGGGTTCCCTTAAACCCTTCTGAAAGCAAAACTGTTTAAGTACAACCGTGTGCTTTCTGTACCGGATAAGCCATCAATGGTGTCCACGTACAAATCATCCCGCTACTTCATTTGTCATATTTATTGTGAAGATCAGTTCAAGTAGTAGGAAATTTGAATTTCCACATAATGATTTATCATTCAGTCTCAACACCCAGTTGACCTATAAAAATACATTAAAAAATACCGAACATTTGGTTATTGAAGTTTGTCAGGAATCATCAACAGTCGACTGAGTTCGGTGTTCATGATTGAGAGTCACAAGTTAACAATTTGGTCATCCGGTCTGGTTTCAAGCAGCTTGGCTCACCTTAGTATTTCGCTGTTCATTACAGCCTCTGGACGTTAGCAGTTCGTTACCTAATCAGAGATGTCTTCGCTGTAGGAGCTTAAATGGAGTGAAGATGTTGCAAACAACTTGTCCATTTCAGCTACTTCAATAGGCTATCTATGAAGACTTGGTAAATATTGAATACCGACCTGGTTGAATCTGATCAGATGACAAACTCATGTTCAGTAATTATGATTCGTGGGTCATGGTTCATTAATGAAAATGCGGTATTCTCTTCCTGCCCCATTATAGTGTAGCATAGATTGGTGGGTCACACAACGTACCACTGGGTCAAATGTGGCTTTATAGCATACAGCTGCGATGCTGTTGATCAGCAGCGGGAGCGTACGTCGAATTAAGACATGGCCCAGCATTATCGTCTGTGGCCATTATCAGCTATGGAGTTACCCACAAAGTATGTGTAATAAGTTCTCGAATAGGCAAACGCCCGGACGAGAATCAGTTGCTCAGTTTTTTTTAATCGAGCATTCACCCCGTCTGTCTCGACCCAAAGAATCTACTTAGTGCGAAAAAAGAACTCGGAAGACAAGATCTTTAACTCAGGTTTACGTTCCTGCTTGACCAAAGGCACTTTGTACGACAAGCTCCACTTCTAACATAGTGACCCTTCACCGGAGCGTATACGAACTCGCAGACTATTTAGTTTGAAAATGGTGAGATGGGCAGTTGAGAGAAGGCCACAGTTGTTGGATGTTTGCCGAAATGGCCCGAGAAACTATCAAACTGTTTTCTAGATTGACAGTTTTGAGGAAAACTAATTTCCTCGGAAGTACCAACCGAAACCAGTGCTGATGCTAGTTTCTTGATATCTGTACAACCGTCATTTCGCTTTTTCCAGCCTTGCTTAGTACGTGCGAATAGAGCAGGAAAAAACAAACAGTATGCAAGCATGCACAACGCTTGTCTGAGCCATGAGAGGCAGTGTAAAATAATCACTTTTATCGGAGTGTGATTACCCATGCCCGACACACGACGACGCACCTTGTCATTACTCACGCGATGCTCCCACCAGCGTGGGATCTACTGATGTTAGTCCAGGAGGCGTCCAGATTCAATGGTAATCCAGGGTTTACGGCGCGAGGGGGTGGGGTAAAACTCACTAGGCCAATGAAATGTAGAGAATTCTTAATAAGTGACCAGTGCTGGCTGATATTGTCAGGTGGGGCCACTTCTAAATTTCCAGGTAGCGCGGTTTAGAAGACTGATTGGCAACATTGATCGGACAACTCATCCCAATCTTGCCATTGTTGCAGCGTGCGTTTAGGAAGCTCACCGAAGTACACGGACAGCTTAGTGCAAACTACACCTTCTGCCAGCAAGCATGAGCCGCGGCCCACAGTCTTTCCGCCTTAACGCACAACCTTTAGCCATGCCGCTGAAAGCCAGTCAGATCAAAAATGTAGCAATATCATCACATCAAGAAATGTTGGGAAAATTTTTTATTACACAGATTGGTGCTGTAAGGCTGGCTGAACAAATGACAAAGTGTGACGATCGTATGCTGCGCAGTTGACCGTGGTAATGGTATCAAGTGCTGCGCCGTAAATTGATTTGAGATGGTTTAAATGATGTGCCCATACCGTCGAACGATGTGGCACAGCCGTATGGCTGTATGATGGTTGCATTTTCAGTGCTAGTAATGGTTTCAAACATTGCAGTATAGATAAATAGATGAGAGCGATAGGATGTACTTACGATAACCGTGTGTATTATCCTTGGAATCTCAGTGTATCCACTCACTTAAATATAAATAGAGCCAGTCATTTTTTCATTTTATCGAGTCTCGATCTTTGCTGGCGATTGTAAATGCAAAACGGTATGGTTTTTTTACATCCCGAATCCGACTTCTACTTCGGAAATTGGGACCTGCAGAACATGCCCGCCACATAAATTCATGCTCTCAGATCAACCTCAGAACCGAACTTTTGATCAGACTGTCACGACGAGACTGCGCTTTGACTTGATGCGACGGCTTGCGTGCTTCTTTGACCCAAATGGCTATGCAGGATGACTGCTTCACGCAGGAGATGCAATCCTGCCTGACAGATCAGTGGGTAGAGGCCAGACAATGTTCAGTCTCCTGGTCCTCCAGGTTGGGGGTCTATTTGAGCTGGCAATTCAGTCGGTAAAATCAGTGGGAGAATAATTGATCTCAGCAAATAAGCTTCCACTTAGCCAACCCGCTGCCTTGCGGACATGTTCTTGTCAGAACTGAGAGCTTTGGTTGAAAACCCTAATCGTTCTGCTTTGCGGCCGGACACCCTAGCAGTACCCGTCCAACATCTTTTATGAATTGCACGAATAGAAAGAATTCCATGCTGCATCGGTCGTCGCGCAAGATAATCAGGACCGCGCTGCCCGTCGCACAGAGTGGGGCGGGTGGTGATAAGTGGGCTACTGCTCATAGTTCCCTCTTTTTTATTCAACCTGTCCCCAACCATCTCTCTTTGCCCCCTCTATCAACTCACAATGCTCTCACTGATAGCACGATACTCGCAACGGTTCATTGTCGGATAGTGTCCTGAATAACCCTCTATTTTGTAACTCAATTTTTTCAAGTCTCGTCAGCCTTTGGACCTCGGCTCCTTTTATGTGCGTATTATCATGCACGCCGGTCATCAGGCGTGCTTAGCACTCACAATAGATTCTGTAAAGATTGATGTCTGCTGCGTAAGTGAAACGCGTATCCTGAATTCGAGCAGTGTGACTCAACTAACTACTTCTGATATCTCATCGAGGTATTTCCTGGGCACCTCAAGAGACGAAGCATGTAGGACTGCTGTTCAACGTGGTGTAGGGACAGTCTTGACTAACAAGGTTGAGGCTGCACTTTTGGACTGGATCCCGGTTAATAGTCGTTTATGCGCTGTAACACTCGAGGGCTCAGTTGGCGTTCGAAAGGATAACTGTTAAGCGCAGTTTGTTTGTGATCTCTACAGACTGCAGTTCTGACACGCATAAGGATGAACTCTCTAATGAACTCGCCATTCGGGTTCGTAGGAGCAAAGGCTCTGACATTGTAGTGCTAGCAGGTAATTTTATTACACAATCTGGCAAACTTGGTGCGTCAGAATTTTGCTTAGGTGGGCGTTGTGCCTTACCGGCTCAGCGCATAGATAACGAGGATAGGCTTCTCCAGTTTTGTGTAGACAATCGATTCCGACACTGCTCGCGTCCTACAGCGATATGGCACTCTGACGCTACAGTTATTCTGAACCAGATCGATCACATCGCGGTAAACTACCGGTGGCACAGTTCTGTTAGGGACTGTAGATCCTACTGGTCCACGTACGTAGAGTTGGACCGTGCATTAGTTTTAATGGGATTACCTCCAGCTCCATGGTCATCGATGCATACCACAAACCCGGTTAACTGTGCAACATTTGCCTGATCCAGAAGTTCGCACTAGTTATGAACAGGAACTAGCACATGAGCTAGGATCTACGACGAACAGCTATACTGATGAGCATTGGACCCATATCCAGCAGGCGATGCACGTGGCACAGGTTTGCCTATGGTCTTAGATCCGATGTCCATCAAAGACACTGTATTCCTCAAGAGTCGGTCAATCTAATGGAGCAAAAACGTCAGCTCTCGAACTGTAAGGAGATGAATAGGATACGAAGAAATCTACAAAAGCAAGTTATGAAAAACCTTAGGAAGGATCGCGAAAATCGTTGGATCAAGGTAGCGGAATAAATGGAAGTAGTAGCTGCCCAAGGTAAAAGTCAAAGACTGCTGAAACTTATTTGCAACATCGGTAGACGGCGAATCCCGGTCAGTGAAACGGTATGCGATATAAATGGAGAGCCTATTCGCAGAAAACAGCAAAAGCTCACGTATTGGGCCGAATACTTCAGCGAGCAGTTTAGCGGGCCGCGCGCTAATGTAGCTAATGCGACGTCAGCAACTGCAATTCGTTGGGTAGTATCATTGGCCCCCATCAGAAGTGAAAGTAGGGTGAAGCATTCGACTACTAAAGCGAGGGAAAGCGGCTGATCCCGACGGACTCACTTCAGTTCTTTTCGAAACGGGTGGTGGTATGTTGGTAAAATCACTTACCACCCTGATCCGTGAAGTTAGGAAAGAGGACCGTATTCCGTTGTTACGAATCGAGTCATTGGTTGTACCCATTTTCAAGAGAGGAATACGCAATCGCTAGTAACCGTCGTGCGGTTAGTGTAATTCCGATAGTCACCAAGGTATTAGCCTCGATTTTACTGCACCGTCTTACACCCGCTCTCGAGAGGAACACCCGCGAACAGCAGTATGGATTTCGCCCAGGTCGAGGATGCATCGACCAGATTTTTCCTCTTCGCCAACTACTTGAAACGCGTCATACGCACCGCCGACCGACAATGATGCTTTTCTTAGACTTGAAAGGCACCTTTGATTCAGTTTATCGAGCAACGTTTTTCAGTACTCTTCACCGAAAAGGTATGCCCCAGAAGTTCGTGAACCTACTGAGATCATTGTATTCTCATACTTCTGGCCACGTTAGAGTTTACGGTGAACTATCCGGTCGGTTCGAATCGACCAGTGGTGTTCGACAAGGGTGTCTCATGTCTCCATTCCTGTTCAACTTCGTCATGGACGATTTAATGGAGAGTACGTTGCAAAATTTTCAGGATGTAGGCGTCGAACTAGGAAATAGTAGAAAGCTGTGTGATCTAGATTACACGGACGACGTTGTCTGCTTGTTCGAATCCACGGAACATGCTCAACGTGCACTAGATAGACTTGGGGGAGCTGTAGCTCCATTCGGCATGTGCTTTGCACCTTCAAAGTGCAAGGTGATGTTACAAGACTGGACGTCAAGGATTCCGAACTTGATGCTCGATGGGGAGGTGCTGTCAGTTGTCTACCACTTCACCTACCTCGGCAGCATTGTGACGACGGATGGGAGCACAGTAGTAGAGGTAAGCACAAGGATATCCGAGGCTCGATAGGCATACGCTGGACTGAAGCACTTGTGGCGCCGACCTGATATTTCACTGAAGTTGAAAGGTCGTGTGTACTGTGCCGCAGTGCGTTAAGTTTTGTTGTATAGTTGAGAGACTTGGGGTCTGCGTGCTGAAGATATTCGTCGTCTTCAGGTTTTTGACCACCGATGCTTGCATAGTATCGCTAAGACTGGATGGAATGACCGCGTGAGCAATACAGAGGTCAGAAATCGAGTATTGGGGCCCACTTCAGGTTAGGGCACGTGTTGCGTATGGCAGACACACGCCTACCGTGCCGTGCCCTATTTTCCGTCCCTCCACAGGAGTAGGAAAAACCACGTGGATGTCAACAGATGACGTGGCAACGAGGAATGAGATGTACAACAAACCTAGGAAAACTAAGTGCTTCACGCCTTCGTGGTCGGGATCCAAAAGATCCATCAACCAGTTGGTTGGAGCCACTGAAGGATATGGCAGCGAACCGTGAATAGTGGCGATCGTGTTGTCACTTTATGTCAAATCAGAATGATTGATTGGTGTGCGTTTGTACAGTAAACTGTGTGTTCCGCGCGTTGGCTACTAGGGCGCTATTTCCTTTTCCCACTTTTGTAGGTGCACTCCCTGTCCATCTTATATATTCATACTTTTTAATTCAACGTGCAACATGGTGAGAAAGGCAGTGGTCAGTGGGGCTTGCCCTGCTGTTTAACGCCGTACGGCGATGTGATGGGGTGTACTTACGATAACTGTGTTTATTATCCTGTGATTCTCAGTGTATCCTCTCACCTAAGTGTATAAGAAACCAGTCATATTTCTTTTATTTTACCGGGTCTTAGTCTCCGCTGGTGACCGTAAATGAAAAAAACACGGTTTGTTACATCCCGGATTTTTTTAATACTTACACGACTGTTTGTTTGTGACATTTTGCCCTTGCATGAGGAGATTCATTTTTGATTGGCCGATATTTCGTTCGGATGCATTCGGGGGATGTAGGCACATCGCGACTTTTTGGGGTGATATTCGCCGTACTTTATCTGGCGCTGTACACGTCATCACATGACGAAATGGTGAGCGTTAATATGGGTTCAAGGAAAAGATCGTATTTTTTCACCAGCGCGGGAGATCGACTTTGGATAATCGAATGTTCACGAAGCGATGATTTGAAGGACGCTTCCAAACATCTCGGCATTAAGATCAAAACATGCTGTGCTGTTTCAGTTACAGATCGGGAAACAGCTTTCACACCTGGATCATGCAAGACGAAGTGGAACGAAGAATTTGTCAGTCATTTGTGTAGTGTGGTGGCTGAAACCCAGAAAGCACACTGAGACAGTTAGAGGAAGCACGGATACAGATTTTCCCAGCACAAGAGTCAGCAAGTCATCCATTGATCGATTGCAGCATAGACAGCATTGTTCGGTTAAGAAGCTAACTATTCAACCAGTGGAACGAAACCCACACCGTTAAATCCAAACGAACAGAATATGTCGATTGACTGAAACGATCAGGTACTGTGACTCTGAGGCTGTATATCGAATATGGTGCTGTCGCAGCTATGGGCTCTCAAAAGTAGTCAGTAAAGCCGTCCGTAGTCTACCGTCAAGTAAAGTATCGGACTTTAACATATTAGGACGGTAATCCTCCGCCGGTATCTTGAAGAATGAACGTCATACAGAGATTACACGGCACATTTTAAATAAGTCTGTTTTATGCTGCTCAGCATCTATTGTTATTGAGAAACCCTGTGCTCGGGTAGTATTTATCTTCGACAATGCGCCCGTTCACCGACAGTGGTCGAACGGTTATCGTGATGGGCTTCGAACCCTTTGTCCCGGGTTCGAACCCCGCTTCCGACGCCCAACTGAGCCTCCAGTTGGCCGCGAACCCCTTCCTGAAATGTTTTTCAATTATTACATAACAAGAAGCAAATAAATTGATGAAGGTGACCTCCGGCGTGTTTTCTCACCGTAAAGTTCATTTTTCAGCCCTCTGGGAGAGACATTCTTCAAATAAAACAGGTAAGATTTTTAACTACTTTGACTCATTCGGAATTCTCAGTACAGTAAAAACTAGTTCCTTGAATGCGCAACAGTCATACGGGCTGTGCCACGTGGTTCGACGGTACGGGCACATCGTGATCCGATGATTCGGTTTCCAGTCTGCATGAAAGCTGAGAGTTCATTCCTCCACTGGATTCCAGTCAGCGGCTTAGACTGACATGGCATTCTCCGACGTCTTCACAACGTTGGACTCACATTAACCATATTGCCATTGGTCATCACTGGCATGGATCAGTTGAAGATTGTATTTCACTTTGGTCTACTGCTGTGGACTCAGATCACGTCTTGATATGTGGTCGCTTCTGTTTACCTCTCTTCCGTGGTCGTACCAATGGAGAAGCCACCGTCCTGTGCAGTCGTTCCTAGACGATAACCGATGATCTGTTCTTTAGAGGCAGCTGTCTACACGGTTATTGATGCATCCGGATGTGCACGACCCAGATGAACGCTTGCAACAGAATAAGCAAGCCTTGTATGCCGTGTCTAACGCCACACAGGACTGGTTCGAGTAGGCTCCACAAACGATGGATATGTTTGACATCAGTTACTCTGTTAGATGCTCGCAGACCCGTCCCTCCGGATGCCACACTCAATGAAGTGCGCAAATCCCTGAGACGACAAGTGACTGGGAGCCTGCAAAATGACCATCACTAGTGGCGAATCGCGAAATGTATGGAAGTGGACAAGGCTATATCTATTGGCAACGCTCGCAACCTTCACCGTTTGATTAGAAGTACCGGTCCACTGAAGTCCGGTGTAAGCCAGTTAATCAAGTAGTCTGACGGCTCATTGATTCACTCTTAGAGACGTTGGGTGGGGCATTTTAAGGAACAGTTCAGCTAGCTCACTTTAACAATATACCTTTCCAGTGTATCTGCCAGAGATCTAATGCAGGTAGATATTACTCATCGGTGAGAAATGGAGATTATGCAGGAGATAGGTTACTTGAAAAGGTATATGACCGCCGGACCACATGGATTGTCTCCATCGTTTTCAAGGATGGCGGCGAACCATTGATATCCGAGTTAACCAAACTTCTCCGGGATAGGGAGCGAATTCCCAAGAGTGGTGTAAATCGGTGATTGTGCTTCTTTACAATAAAGATGACAAATCCTCTTGTGTAAACCGTCGAGGTATTAGCTTGGTAAGTATCGCGTCCAAATTGTTCACCGGGCTTATTCTCCACCGATTATCCAGCACCCACAAAATGTTTACGCGTGAGAACCAAGGCGATTTCAGACCTGGTCGGGTTGTATCGACCACATCTTCACTCCGATTGTCTGTTAAGAGTCTATTGTACAGTGCGTTAGGTCCGTTCAACACGGCTCAGAAACATGGCCGTCAAGAGTACAAAATAGGCGAAGACTACCGGTGTTCGAGCATCGATGTCTCCCTGGAATTGCCCGAGTATGTTGGGAACACCGTATCAACAATGCTGAGGTTAGGTGTAAGTTGCTGGGAACCAGTGGTCAGTCTCTGGATCAAGTTTTAAATCTAAACAGGTTGAGGTGGTTTGGACATGTGTTGCGCAAGCCCACCGATTTGCTTCCTCGGCGTACGCTGTTCTTCGAGGTAGGTGGGTGTTTGAAGATAGATCGAGGTGGTCAGTCTATGACATGGCAAAAGGTATGAAAACCTTGACCAGTGGACTTGGCCGAGTAGGACTTGTTAGACTTCCGTGCTGGGGTCCACACGACTCGCCTACTAAATAGTTGGAAGGCGATATAGCTAGATGTGGTGACCAGTGTGGTAGTTGCATTCGGACTCTTTTTTGTCTTCGTGATTTCCGCCTAATACTTTGCCACTTTTGGTCTTTCCGCTTTATGCTTTTGCTCTTTCTGTTGTTTACTGGACAATACCGGAAGGCGGCAACCGAAACCAGAGCACAGAAGTGCGAGGTTGGTGGTTGAATAAACTGAACCGAAATTGATGAGCACATCGCCTAAACTATCTCAAGTCAATTCACTGTGCAGCATACGATCGTCACACTTTATCATTTGTTCAGCCAGCCTTACAGCACCAATCTGTGTAATAAAAAATTTTCCCAACATTTCTTGATGTGATGATATTGCTACATTTTTGATCTGACTGGCTTTCAGCGGCATAGCGAAAGATTGTGTGTTAAGGCTGGAGGACTGTGGGTCGTGACTAAAGAACGGCGGGTTGCGGCTAAACAATTGCAAGTTTTTGCTAAAGGTTACAGGGAAAAGGTGGAGTAGTCAGAGTCAGTGGGGTTTCTTCAGTACGAACGGCAGTCTGTTATGGAGCCCTCCGATTGTGGCTTATGGTGATGTTTTAGCTGGGTCCATGGCTGACTCGATGAGGGCGAACGCCACGTGGCGTGAGTCAGTGCGGAACAACAGAGGATTCAATGGTGGTGGGGATGTCATACTGGAAATGTGTCCTAGCTAGTGCAGCCAAAGCCACCAGTTTTATATATATATATATATATATATATATATATATATATATATATATATATATATATATATATACTTAATGGAAACGTGCTTTTTGACTGAACGGTGTGCTCTTGAACGTTCCTACCATGCAACTTTGTACAACTTTTGGACGTTTTCGGACACACTTTTTGTGAGTATAACAATGGATTCTCGCTTGGTTTTATGGGAGTATTTTGTGAAGTTCGGTGGAGTTCATTCAACCAATAACGTCGCACTTTGTGCTTTAGTTCTGTTTGCTACGTCGCAACATCTTCCAGTTGAGGACAGAGTGAATGGGAGCATAAAATGAAAAAAAGAATAGAAAATAAAGTAATCAGCGGAAGTCGCGAAGACAAAGAGTGAGCCTGATTGCAACTACGCCTTCGACCGCGATACCTAGCCATATCACCTACTGTCTGTAATCATCTGGCAGGTGGGTCTCGTGAACTCCAAACTGTAGGTCTAACAAGTCCTTCACCGCCAGCGGGCCGTTGATGGTTCCTGCTCTATCCCCAGGGTCGTTATTTCAGTTGTTTATATCAACAAATAATTCTTTGGATTAAGGACGGTCTTGATGCAGGAGGAAGATGAGAAATGACCGCGTCCGCTGACCTTTTTAAACGCGTCTTAATTACACTCCATGCTTTCCTCCACTTTAAGACAAAACGCAGACATCGTGTAGTTCGACAAACGCTCGGTAGTAATAAGCGACCGTGGTCCCAGAAAGTCCTTTTCACCTGATCAAACTCCTCTCTATAGTTGTTCGAATTCAAGAACCTTTTTCCAACAAAGAAAATCGCTATATAAAAATAATTCGGTCATCTACGTGGTCGCTGCTTTTGTTTACCATTTTTTCATAGGAGGAGAACGGCGGGAGTGCTCACCCCAAAGGAAAGTTTTTCGTATCTCCAGACAACCTGCCTGTGGTCACTTTCCATCCGGATTCCAAGACGGATTTGTACAACTCGATTCCGGAGGCTTCTGCTTCCCTGACTATACCTTCTTCACCGAATCCAGCATCATACTAGAGCTTCTGAGGAACCACGCCCTATTTCCAGTGCGCCGTCTTCTGTTTTTATTTCATCCATACGGTACTGTATCGTGAATTAATCAATCTTTCATTTTCATTCCGTTCACATTCTTGTTCTTAACGTGATGTCATGCATTTAGACAGATAAATAGATCAAAAGTATGGATACTAATGTATGTCTCATTTCTCTCAGTATTCATTCCTGGACATGACTGCAGTACAAGGGATATACTAATTATCAGAAGAACTCACTGCATTATCGAGAAAAACCGACAACCAGGACTGTGAAGTAAAATGTCGAGAGACAAAATTCTAATAGATCGAATGTGGTAAAAAAAACACCGGGGACGGAGTGGAGTGCTCTTTCATGCCATTAAAGTTGAACAACTGCAGCGGGGTGGGACTTGAACCGCAAACTTGACAATCTGTGACTGAAGTCGTTCGGCTGGTAAAAATCCACTCACCTGCTCGGACGCAGTGCGATGAACTCCTAGTTTCTGGTCATTACCGGAATTTCTTCAGGTTTCGGATACCGACACCATCGGTGAAATAACCCCTCACCCCTCCGCTAAACCCGAACGCGCTTACTACTTTCTGTGTGCATACTCAGCCGTCTATACAGACAGAACAGCGATATAGTTGCGCCATCGAATAACCGAACATATTCCGACATGGCTTTGAATTCATGGAAGACAATTTTGTCACAATGACATAATCGACAACACACCATCTGTGGGGATCGAGAAATTCCGTCAGCCTCAGCGACGCCTTTCAAGTCACCCACTCTAACACCAACAACAGGGTACTTGTCTACGCCAAAACACTGGCCAAAAACAATTACAACCTTGATCTGTGCAAACAACGTGAATTTACTAAGAACGTAGCTCTACCGTGACGAAAAACTATCCCGCCGTCTCCTGTGCCCTACTAATTTGATGTATGTATGCAGTTTTGCTTCCTTCAAAGTTCGTTCTGTTCTGACTGTATAAACGAATACCGTGGCTACAACGTGCACTTGTAAATATACAGCAAAATAGTCTTGGATGCATTGTGTCAACCACTGTTTTTCGCATCTTTATTCACAATATATCGGTTCCGTCCTTTCATCCATCTGCCTCACACCTATGTACTTTGGTTTTGGTTACTACCTCCCAGCGTCGTCTACTCGAGAGCGAAACGAATAAGTGGAAATCATGATGACGAAGAAAATGCTCAAATGCAACTGCGCCAATGACCGTGGCAACCGGCCATGTCGCTGAAGGTGGCCAACCATCCGGTGGGCGGATCTTACAGTTTCAGTTTTAATTTATTCAACCAATAACCTCATTTTGATTTTTGTTGCCGCTTCGCATCATCGTTGAGTTGAAGGCAAAATGAACGGAAACATGAAGTGGGAAAGCGCCGAAAACAAAGTAATAAGCTTTAATCACGAGGACAAAAAATGAGCCTGAGTGCAACTACGCCACTGGCCACGACATCTAACCATACCTTTTAATGTTTCGTAAGCCTGGCACGTCCTGTATGGCCGACTCGACTGGTTCAGGGCCTCATACGTTTTTGCAACGTCGTAGGCTGATTGTTTTGGCCTACCTTCCGAACTCTAACTGTCTGGGTGAACAGTGCGCAGGTATCGTCGAAATTGCCGAGACATCAGAGTTTTCCGAAATAATTAGATTCCATTAATGACCGTGCGGTGGTCTGATGGTTACCATGGTGGGCTTCAAACTCATCTGTCCCGGGTTCGAACCCTGCTTCTGCCGCTGGGCACCTCTGCAACACACTTCCTGCAATATAGTGCAATTATTACACAATAATAGAAAATAAATAACAAGATGAAACATACAAGGTGGAACCCCTTAACTCTTTCTCAGTTATACGGGAGATTTGCAATAACTTCCTTCCTACACACAGAATAAGTTACCAGTTTTATTCAAATGCTGACTTTTGGAAGGGGAGTGTGAAAATTGAGTCACTGGGTTTTCCAGTGGTTTTACTACTGAAAGATTTTGGAACAGACGCGTAAATTTGTTCACATCTATAAGATGTGCAGCTTCGAGTGAGATATGACCTGGAGAATTATTCTACAATAAAACAGTTTTCCTAGAGTAGCTTCTGGTCTAACAGACAGGGAACTTTCATCTTTTGAAAGGAGTGAATTCTACTTTGTTCAGGGTATTTTCAATAACGCCCCGGCAACACTGCTGATCTTGATTTTTTGTAGCCCATGTCAACTGGCGTGGTGAGTTTTGCGACCTCAAAGTTACTAAAATCAGTTGTTTTGGAAATTTCTTTTTGCGACGGACGTATTCATTAGTCCCCAAATCCTCACCACAATTCGTCCATAGTGAATCGATGGTCACGGCGATGTACAATTCGACTGGGATACTTTCATGGTTGCAACATCTAGCCACCTTTTCTGACGGTGTCATACCGGCTTTTGACCTGCTGACGGCTATGGCAGCCAACTTTTCTCCGTGCTTGTTTGGGGAGGCTCATGGGAATTTCTATCAAATCTTCACCCAGATTGAATACTTATTGCTCCCCAGGTGTTATTTTTATCCCAATGCAGCTAACATAATTACACAAGTTGGGTATGTTCGTCTTTTACAGAACGCATCTTGTTACAAGACCACATTTCACGTGAATAATAAGAAAAAACATGCCGTCATTCTGAAGAAGCACAGGCATTGCGTTCATCACAAGAACGAATGTTTGATGAACGCTGACAAATTCATCTATCTTCTCTTTAATAAAGTGGTGGAATTTTTCGGCTTCCATTAAATATTTCCTCAAGATAGCGAAAACGAAATGAATATTTAACGGCCGCGCTCATATGATCTTGAAATCCAGGTCATGCATTCGAACTAAGCCAAAGGTATTCCTCGAGTGGGGTAACGATTCATCGTGTGCTGGCTGTTTAGCTGTTAGACAACATAGTATTCTGCACATGTATTCGCTTCGTTTTTGCTCCTTTCCATTAGGCAGAAACATGGCAGACAATACAGAAAAAAGAAACGTCTTATTACGAGCAGCATTTATTTCTCAGCGGGAAGAACCACTCACGGTAAATCTCACCTTTGTCTGCCTAAAAATGGGCCACATTTGACATTTAACTAATTTCAGACTTCTGAACTTCAGATAAATTTGTCATGGTGGCCAATGTCACACAGCTACAATCGTCAGCGAATCGCAGCGGAACCCGCATGATTGACATCGTATTCTATTAAGTTTTTCATTTCAGTCTTTTGGTTCGAAATACTTTGAAATGTTCGAAGAAGAGGAATTCATTGTGAAAAGATAATTTTGTCCAGCAAATTTTGACGACACCTGTACATCGCGGAATCTGTTTATGGACAACACGTGTCCCGACTACTGTAGCGTGTTTAGAGTGAGCGTTTGCTCTAGAGGTGGACTTCTACATCCGAGCGCTGCATCTAACTTCAACGTCGATGCTCAAACACCGATAATCTCCGCCTATCGTCTATCCATAATGGTCATGCTTCTGATCCGTATAGAGGGATAGGCGTGACTACAGCACGGTACACTCGACAATCGGATGTCACACTAGCACCAATTATGACTCAAATGGGCAAAAGCAAACCGTACCTTCGGCGTACGCGACGACATTTCATCTGAGGTCCGGCCATGAGAAGTGAACGCTTAGGGGTCAGGCCTTATCTACTTCATCTAAGGCTTCCCCTACTAGGACGAGGTTTGGTGTAGGGCCGACCCAGTCCTGCAGGAGCATTTTGCACTTTGAAGGTGCAAAATGCATCCCAATCACTGCTGCACTATTGCTTAAGCTATCCAGATGGGCACGGTGACAATACTACAAGAATGCGATAAGCAAGGTAGAGTAATGAAGGGCATAGATGTGGAACATAACTGGTTTTCATCGTCAGGACATTTTGAGAGAACCACAAAACAGACGAAGTGTTCAAATGGGTCGGGAATTTTCACCAGTTGCTGAGTTGCTAGATGTGGACCCATTCAAATTTATTCCACATTGAAGTCAAGAAGACGGTATATAGAATCGACTAATTTGAATGACACCATTCTCTAGCTTGATACGTGAGGTATTCTCGATTCGTGGAGCTGTGGTCGTACGTATACGTGAACCCAATTCTTACATGACCCCACTTCATTTTAATTTTTTATCAGAAAACCTGAAGGGCAAACGCCAGTAACTTACCCGACCGTGTCATTAGTTAGGTAGAATTTCAACCCGCTGGTTTATTTCGTGTTCCCATTTCCATCTTAAGTACCCAAGGGAATAAAATTACGCTCCCGATAATCGTGTCTATATTTGATGGTAGCAATTTCTGGGACATGGTAAGCAATATCTTCACATGATTTCGCCCTCTCGAATGTTAAAATTTGTTCACTGAACGTTAGACTAATCTACAGGGTACAAAATAAAATTCCGTGATGCCGTTAACTGGTCCGGCTTGGGAGCAGAAAAATGACTGAATCAGTTGACCACTGCCCATTACACAATAGTGTTTAAAAGAATGACTACTTACCTCACTGAAGCGTCTAGGTAAGTTCGGAAATCTAGTTCACCGTCTTCTAAGCAGGATGAGACAAAGAACGAAAAACGACTGCTGAATTGCGACGAATCTCCGTCTGTTTTGTCATGCCCATTTTTCCATCTGATGTAAATTGCTAGCAAGTGCTTCAGTATATATGATTTAAATAAAAACATCCGCATAATTAAGTCACCCGTATTGCATGAAGTACGATAAATGCAGTACGATTTCAAATCCCACATAGCAGTTAGGTATCCGGTAATTTTACAAAAGTGAAAAAATGATTTTATCTGTGAAACATGTTGGTTCATATAGATACACGCACATCGGACAAGCACATCTCATTTATGGTAAAATGGTTGCATTGGGTGTGCCTGGATTGGATCGTGTGTGGCGTATTCCAGAAGCGATATCTCGATAGCTAGGTAATTCCATTGAAGTATTCATGCCGTCCGTGTGAGCAAACGTAACGGTCCATGATTCTAGTGAACGCGTGTCCTCAGTAAATCCCTCTGTAGTGGTTGTCTGTCTTCGACGAAACAATTGTTGCCTTGCTCTGCCAACTGGGGATGTTCTTGGACGGCGTCGGACATGTAGGGGTCGAACGAACATTGGATACACACCAGTTTCATCTTCCCTATCGCGGGTGTATGACGGCGGGGATTCATAGGCCAGATGCGTGAAAGTTTGTGGGCTACATAGTTTGCACAGCGTCTTCTGCTGTGCACCCGAATTTTCTACGGAGTCGTAGCGCGGTGGAGCTATAGGAAGAGAGAATTCGGTACCCATAGATTGTTCATCATATGAAGCCGACGTACGTGATGCACAATGACCTCTACAACGCCTGTACCACGTTTTGTAATCCGTGATTGTGAATATCATGGCAAATATCATGACTAGGACCAGGATAACCGCGAGAATGCCCAAAATCAGTTCCATATCAACTCTTTTTTTTAGCCGGTTGGGGACGTGACAAAGTCGCCTATCACTCGGTTCGTCCAAGCTGTGTCCTTTGATCGCGGGGCAGTTAGTATGTGCATCACAAAGGAGACTACGAGGTACGCAGAGAACGTAAAGCCTGCCATTCAGAGAATTGATTTCCTGGCACGGAATATAACCTTGCTGATAAAACACATAGTAATCTAAGTGCAAATGTGTTTCTCTTAAGGATGTAGTCTTTGGCTTTGCACTGCGAATCAGTGAACATCGGTACACCGGAGTCATTGTGATGGAAAAACGCAGTCGGAATCGATCATGATTGGATACGTTAGATAACAGAGTCATATAGAATGTGGACACACCAGATGGCCAGGGTTTTCCACCAACTTGTATGTTTTTCAGTCCAGATGACAGGCTAGTTACGGTCACTTGGCTTAGCGTGATAGGTTCATGTGAATCACGTTCGTGAACATACACCCAGAATGCCAAAAATATTTGGGTTTTGTTCTCATCATAATCCAGGATTGAAGCATGGTTCAAGAATGTGGAAATAGCATCAATCGCCCGATTGACAGATAACTGAAATTTTAATGTACATGTGGCCGAAAGGTTGATTTTTGCAGTTTCCAAGATGACGCCCTTATCTGAGCTACTCACTGTGACAGCCGCATTTTCCTCACTGAATGAATAATGATATTCGGTGTATGTACTGAAATTTGGTGAAGTTAATCCAAAACATTCGGGTGTGTATAATATGGTAGTTCGGCAGTAAATTTTTCCCACAGTGAAAGAGTGTAAGATACAAAAGGTGATAAATATGTGACCGGAAAAAATCCAGACCAAAATTTGTCGAACCATGTGCGGTATCAATTGAAGTCACATGTACTGGCGTTTTTATCACACGCACTTGGGATTTTGTTTATCCCCCCATTGATTGCTCTGTTTGAATGTCATGGGACTCAAAGTCACGTGTTTCTTGCTTCTGCATTCCAAATTTATTCTGTTTGGAAATACAAGGAAAATGGAATGCATGAACTGCAGTGTCCACACGAGACAAATATCGGAACGCCTCTCGGGCATGATGAGATCCTGCAATCAAAAGAGTATACTTGGTCCGGGCGAAATTTTATCCCACGTGAGGACGTCCTACATGCTGAAAAAGCAAGACTCGAAGAGCCGTTGCACATTTAATCGGGCTGCTGCATGTAGCCTTCGTCTGCATCTTACGTAACGATGCTTGAATTATTATGGCAAATATCAACAGTACGAGTATTGCGATAAAAATGACTGCCTATTCGAATTTTTGAGATGATCAACTTTGACCTTGAAGCTTTAAATTAGGAATCGAATAAAGCTTCGATATCCGAAGTAATGAGGCCGCTTTCCGCCACATCCAAGCTTCCCGCTTTACGGACTTTATTAACATAGTCCCTGAAGTTTGAATAACTGGGCCATGATCAGCTATTGGGAACCATTTCATCATAGTATATAGTTATCATGTTAGACAGACTCATTATTCTGCTAGGATATAATATTCTTTGTAGTGGTAGTCTAGCCAAGATAGTCGATTATAAATTTCTGTGGAAACAAAATTTTGCCGCTTTTATCCAAACTGAGGAGATTACTTTTGCGGTAAGCTGAGAATCATTGAGTGAATACCGTTGTGGCCAGTGTTTATACTACTTAGTAAGTGGTTGATTGCGGAAAATGAATCTATGGAGAGTTGTGGATTACCGACTCCCCTATGCCCAAGAGACTAACCACAAAGAAATAATCGACAACAGGCGAACCATACGACTGCTCCTCCGTCGGATAGTGACTGTCTTCAAGTGAACAGGACAGCGAATTTGCAAATAAGAATGTTTGTAACATCTGGTTTGTTTTATGAATCTCCGAACAAGTTATTTCCCGTGGGCGATTCATTGCCCACGCACGTCTTGCGGACTATAACACCATGACAATAATTTTCGTAGTTTTCAAGCCCGACTAATGCTGTTTACTGACGGGGATACCCGTGCAAGCTCTCAGAATGTCGTCTGTGGTGTCTTCGACAGATTCAGTGGAACAGAAAACAGTTTGTAATCTGCTGGCGATATCAACTCGTCACTTGTACTGATGAATTTCTTCGTCTCTGTTAAATTCCTCAATAATGGAAGACCGTTGATCAACTCTTTGTATTTGCAGTAGTCCAGTACAGTGCCATTCGATAAAAACGTCCTCTTTTTTCAACCTACTCTAAGGCTCACCAACGTTCTTGAGTTTTGTTCTTCGGAGGAAACTTTTTAGACAAAGAACAAAATAATCCAAGTACTATTTCCTAACTGATAAGGACTCACCTTATAGTACAGAAGCTCGATTCATCGTTGGAAATTCATCGAAATTCACAGCTCTTGCTACGGCTCATCAGCAGTACGCCTCCAAAGCGTAATTGCTTAGATTCACGTTGATCTCTACAGAAAAGACGTCAGTAACTGGAGTTCATCTTTGCGTAGATGATGTATCTCACGCTTCCTGCACCTTTGGTCGATGGTTGTTATTCCACAAGGTGATACAGTGAACTAAACACAATCGGTTCCAGTAGCCTAGAGATTACCGGACTCACGATCCTGAACTCCGGGCTCTAGTTCCAGTTGTAACTGGAACGGTTCCCAACAAGCTAACTTAACCAGTTGTTCAGTATTACTATGGATTTGCAATATTCAGTCGCTGTGGTCAAGCGGTCATTATGGGGAGTTTAGACCATCTGATCACGGGTCTGAATACTGCCGTCACTGGCCACTGTCTTGTTTGACAGCCTCTAACTGGTCGTAGGCCCCTTCCTGAGTTGTTGTACCATTTCTGTAAAACAAATAAGAACGGAGGTAAAATATATTATTATTAGCGTTTGTTACGGAATCCCGCTCAGTTGTTGAGTGACTCACAGGGAATCGATGACCCTTTTAGCCCGGAAGACGAAATATCTAAGGCCTGGGTGGGCAATGGGAGCAAATTCGAACAATGTACAGCTTCGTACCTCAATCGTGAATCGTCCGGAAACAGTAACTGGCAGTAGACTGTCAAAAGCGTTGACAAGACACGACTGAATAAGGAAACGGACGCGAACGAAGTTCCGAAGTAAGTCATGGTAACAACGAGATGGGGGGCGGGAATACATACCATCGAAATGAGGGACAGATTAAACAAGCAAGTAAATGATAGAATGATGATACTCTAGTACAGTGAGGGGTTGCTACATTAAATGGGACTTGGAGGTGGCAAAGCAAACAAAAGGGGGACAAAGTGGCAGAAGCTGGGGTCAAAATGACCACTCCCAGGTGTGAATCCAGTTATCATGACAGAGAGAATAGTGGGAGAACCCAGACAAATAGGAACAAGTACAACATGAGCGGAGACCGAGGTGTCTCTGACAGATTTTCAGACCGTAGTAACGGTCGAAACGGCGAGCGAAATCGATGTACACTGTTGAGGAGCGGCCTAATCAAGTGCCGGGGAATAGCATAAACAAGCAAGAAGGGTAAGACAGAGTTGGACGGTAGGTGTCAGTGCTACCATGGAGCGAAGGATCACAGAAAACCAGTCATACACAAGATTGGGCGTGGATAAAACAAACAAAAGTAAGTGAATTTCCAGCACAACCAATGGTCATTACATTTATGATAATAAGTGACGAATCATATGGAAATTATCATTTTAGCAACTGAAGGGTCTGTTTTCTCGTCACCGATGAATATATCTGTTCTTATTCTATCCGTAAAAGGTACATTTCCGAAAACAACCCTGACTATGATCGTCAGGTTGCTGAATGAATGGAAGTCAGAAATATGGGTTGTAGCTAACTTTGACCTACATCATTTTATGAGCCTCGAATCGCCTTAAGTGAAAAAAGTGTAGTAGAGAAACAAATTTCCGATTTGATTAGCGTACTCTGATGCACTTAACATGGGGGTTAAGTTGCATAATTAGGAAATTAGCCAATACACGTCTTCAGAGTATTTCACCTGTTCTTATGTATGAGTTTAGAAACGTTATTTACCAATCTTCGGCACGTACTATGGGTGCATTGTGTTCGGAACATAACATCAGCGGATAGCAGTTGACTGAAAGGTGGCCCGGATTTGATTCGAGTAAACGACGAAGATGAGTACTAAAGAATCCCCTGTCAATAAACATCATCCTCTCGGGTTTATGCTGCATGCCTTTTTGTTGTTATATCAAGCCCGCGAGCCCCTTGAATGGCTGCGCCACAACTGTGGTCCCTTTTTATTGGAATCATTTTGTTAGCACAGTCCTTTACAGCGATGTATTCCTTGCTGAATTACTCAAATCAATTTATGTTATTAATAAAAGACGTGTCAACAAGTCTCGGGTGACCTACTATCAAACAACGGTAATGTAAGTCGGAGTCCTCTTGTGGAAAAGTGCAAAACAGCCGGATGGCAGGTAGGCCTTCGTCGCACACCAGTGGATTACATGACAGTTCCGATCACGTTGTGCAACAAAGTGCGTTCCATGTTCAACAAGCTGCCGGACCTAACTCGCCTGCTTGTGGCTTCTGCCTTTCAAAATACGTGTGTGGTTTGCCTTCAGGTAACCTGACTGGAAGTTACGTATCCATTCTCATCTTTTAATCTCAATGATATTTGTCTTGCCCCTACCCATTGTGAATCGCAGTTAGATTCTATCCCAAATAACTATACAGAACTATTTCTCCGTCACACTTAGTGCAGCCCTTAGTACCAGTGATCATAGCACAAAACACCGTCCAAAAATATAATCGAAACATGGTCACTTATCCTACACACAGACTAAACGGATTCGTTTTATCACCGGAACTTATCTAAAGAAAACCTTTTACTCTAACGGTTCTTTGTTCGTCGACACCTTCTGGCCACAATACAGCTTTAGCCGTTCCCTTTCGGTTTATTTTACGACGGAGATTACAAACCACATCTTTCAAATTTCCTATCTCACCCAAACGGTTAAGTTTCATCTAGGAAGAGTGGTCTCACCGAATCTCAAACGGTTGTGCAGGAAGAAGGAGTTAGTCTACAAAACGCGCAACCTACCTGAGGTCAGTAGACTATCATGCTTGATCAAAAGTGAAACTAAGCGCTTGAGCTTTATATCCTGTCAGCAGTTTCTGCACTCCGGGAGCATCGACGATAGACGGCAGGGGATCAAACTACTTTGAAGCCAGAAGAAACATTTTCCCTCTGATGACATGAATGTTGACCATCTGAATTTTCAGTTCATTCGTTACTCGAATGACCCACTCCCAGTTTCCATCAGGCAAACAATTCGGAAACTGTGAAATTCTCCTTCGGGGACGTTTTCAAGCTCAAGTCCGTCAAGTTTCCCAAAGCGTCTGGACCGGATAGTCTACCATCGGCAGTACTATAACACGGGGCTTGACCTCTCTCTGAGCTAATGACTATTGTCATCAATCATTCAATTGAATCATTCTCCATTCCTAACTTACAGTGTTCTGTCACAAATATTCTCATAACGAAAAGGCGAAGTAACCAAATGGGAACTACTAAAGCCCGCCCAACTTCATTTTCCTAGTCCGCGTTGAAACTAGTTGAACGCGCGGTACTTCGGCGCCTTCGAAACACAGTCAGAAGTCCCACTGACGAATACCGATTTACCTATAAACCCCAGCGTTCCACGACCAACGCAGTAGCGTAGTTTAATACATTCCAAAACCCTTTAATGATTCGTGCAAAACAGTAAGGTAAGACTTTCTTGATTACACATCAGCGTTTGACAGTGTACGACGATCTTTGTTTTTCGAAAAACTGGAGTCTCTCAGTTGCTCCACATATTTACTTACCTGGTTGAAAGACTACTTCTTGGGTAGAACCCAGTGTATCAAAGTTGGAAGAAAAGTTTCCAGACATCTCTTAAGGAGTGCCGGTGTTCTCCAATGAGCTGTTCTCTCTCCATACTTATTCACTACTTACACCGGTGACTAAACTGTAACTCACGCTACCCGCCCAGTCGAGTATGCCGGTGACGTTGTTTCGGCTCGCTCTGTCTCTTAGCATTCCAACTTAGATGAGTTTCACGAAAATATCGCACATATCCAAAACTTCTGAGCAGTCTGATCTTCTATTAAACAATGCCAAATGTCAAGAGTACATTTTTCCTCACTTTGCGATCGCTTTTTGAAAAAGACAGCACCACTTTTGACTCTACTCCTCTTGCACGTATGAGCCATGTAAAATAACTCAGTGTAACCCTGCAAGAGAACTTGAAATGGTTTTCATATAAAGAAATTACTGTTGGGAAATTGAATAGATTGTCCTTTCAAAGGACTTGTGTGATAAGCACATAATAGCGTCCATTCCATTTGCCGAAAAGATCACTGCTGACTGTTCACATCCGCTGCATTGCCACCTTTCACTGAGCCAATCACACCCGCTAATCCGTTCTGTTTCGACTACTTACTTCAAAGTTATCACTGTACAGAACTTCTGTACAAACATCTGAACTGTTAACCCGTTTTGGCGTGGAAAAGTTTTCCTTTTTTCTCGATAGCTGAAAAACACCGTAAAAACGTGCTCACGACATTATAATAATGAAATACTAAATTTCTGTTGCTTACCATTTTTGTCGTTATATCAGATTTGATGAAACTGAATAAGTCCTGTCAGGGATTTTATACTGTCTTTCTTATTTTAGGCTTCACTGTCGGTTGAGGAACATTCACCTAGGACAAGTTACCGTCATGATCATATATGAACACGTAAACCGGTTCCTTGCTTCTAATAGTAATATCGAGCAGAAGGCCGAAATTGTGGAAACAGTGAACAAATTGTTGACCAACAAGATGAATACCAGAAAGGAAGGGTAATTTTTATAAAGACTGAATAGAAAAATTACCACGGAGAACATTTTAATTCACTAGACACAAATAGCTATGGCTTTAGGGTAGGGCTGACAAAACTCCTGACCTTCATAAAAATTCAAAATGGAGGCATAATTGCATATGATATGAAAGAGGTTGGTGGTGGTAAATATATATGTAATTCGTGATGTCCAGTGTATGGTAATCGCGATCAGCGATCAGCTAATAACATTTTGTCTTTTACTCCGGGAAATACTTCCGCCAAAAAACCATCTTGAGTGCACCGGGGAATTTTTCTGAAAAATGCCAGTGTTCAGAAGCATCCGAATAATTCATGGAATAGTTGTCATAATTATCTAACACGAGGACCAGTACTAACCTTGAACAACACATCACGTGATGCGCGATCAATCGAATCAGTTTTCAAACAAATTCGCATGTGCAAAGCACGCTAACTGAACATCAGAATAACACACAAGAAAGCTGTTCAGTCACTGCTATGTCCGAAGATTCTAGTGAACGTCCAGCTTTCAAGTCTGTTGATGCCTATTACGCCATTGCCCGAACACTACAAGTGAAGAAAGAATACCAAAGAGCTCTTTTCTATCTTGCTTTGGTACAGTGATACAGAAGTAACGCAGGCTTTTTAGGCTCTTCGGCAGGATGAACGGCATACTCCATCATATTTACTTCGTTCACTTTGTTACATGATTCTATGCGAAACAGATAAGGCTTTGGCCGATGTAAAAACGGTCTTACAGTATGAACCAAAAAACCCGCATGTAACAAAGCTTTCTTATCTAAAAGAATTGCGAGTCTTTAGGCTCTGCTGTTACTTGCCGAAATCTACTATTTGCGTGGCGATTTCGAAGAGGCTCTGCGAACTTTTCATCTAGGAGTTAAACTTCGACCAACAATTGACCACTTCATGGTCGGAGTGCACAAATGTGAAACGGCCATACAAAATTCATGTAACGGTATGTTCACCTCAGATATTTGCTCAATTCTTCCCGGGCTACAGACTGTAAGATCAATTTGTCTCCGGATATGGATCTTACGGATTTTTATCTGCGGGCGTTTCCAGTGAGCACTCTTTATTTCCTGCTTGATCTCACGGTGTTTGATCTGAGTTTTCAATTAATAGAATGTTTTTCACTAACTTAAATTATTTTTTTAGGTATCCTCATCGGACAGTTGTATTCTGTTTGATTATGCAAACGTTATGGTGTCGTGATAATCATATTGAGTTTACTTTTAGAGTTTGTGAAATCACTTGAATTATGACTTAGAACCTACACTTTTCTATGTTATCATGTTTAAATGACTAGAGAAGGATGTTATCTACTTTTCATTTTCAAACAATATAAACTGCCTAACTTAGTACTTGATAGTTGTTGCTAGTACCAAAAAATACAGAAAGTACCGAGAAATGTACAGTCCAAGGTTAGGGTGAACGTAGGTTCAGTGAAAATGCAGCTACCAATGGACGGTATTTCATCTGGTTTTCTTCAGCCGTATCCACAGATTGTTTACCAGAAGATAAACGTGGACTGTTGGTGTTTTAGCATTGATGGTACTGTAACATTGCTTAAATATGGTGAGAACACCGTCTTAGCAGTGATGAAATTGGGCATAGGTCGTTGGGAACCAGAGGTCGGTCACTAGAACAGGTACTGAATTTGAACAGATAAGGTGGTTGAAACATGTTACTCATCCCCACCGATAGGCTTCCTCGGCGTACTCTGTTCTTCGAGGTAAGTAGTGGTCGGAAGATAAACCGAGGTGGTCAGTCCATGAGATGGCACAGTGGTATGAAAACATCGACCAATGAACTTGGCCAAGTAAGACATTTTAAACTGCCGGATTAGGATCCATGAGATCCACCTACCAGATTTTTGGACCCATTATGTGGTATGGCTAAGAGTCGTGGCCAGCGGCACAATAGCACTGGAGCTCATTCTTTGTCTTTGCGATGTCCGCTTATCACTTTATTTTTGACTCTTCTTACTTCATGCTCCTACTCATTCTTCCTTCAACTTGACGATGCTGCGAGGTAGCAACCAAAACTAGAGCAGGGAACTGCAAGGTTGATAGCTGATCTAACTGAAAAGAAATGAAGTGAACAAAATACACAACGGAGGAGTTAGTTACAATACACGAGCTGAATGTGCCTGTTCTGCAATTCGCATAAGGATTCGCACGTTTAATCTGGTCAGCTTGATTGAACGTCGAGGAAGAAAGACGTTATCAGCTGTGGTAATAGATTCGGTGGGACTTGGAAGCTGGTCGAAGATGGATGAGAGTGTAAATGGTCAGGATTTCGACCGGAGACATTACAGCTGGTCCAATCAGCTGAAGTTCTCGTGGGGTGTGACGTTGGAAAACAATGTGGGAAGGAAGTGGAGATGCAAAAACAAGTTGTGTACCTTGTCAGACAGCGGTCATCTTTCTGTACGACAGAACAGCTAATCTCTATATAAATGACGTCTTCCATGGCAGTTTGCGTCATAGTCTGTTGTACTACGTGGTCGGCTGGTCCACAGTAGACCATTTTGCTCTAACATATACCCCTAGTCAAGCGCCTCCTGCAAGGCAGCAGAGCCGATTCAGATGGACAGGTGGCCAATCATATAGTTCATTCACATCTTCTGGAAACCCTGACGGAGAAGTGGAGTATTTTCTCGTGGTTTAATAGCCGAACGCCGCAGTTTACGAGCCTTGAACCGTAGTTTAAGCTCAAGCACCACAGTTTAAAACCATTGCGGCATAATTCAAGAGCCATGTATCGGTATCTCTTAGGATGAATATCCTTCACGCTTTATAAACAGTAGAATAAAGGATATTTTGACCCACACATCTAAGAAGGTTTTAGCGTGAATCTGAACTCCACAAAGTGGTGCAAACAGGACTTTCAGATCAACGCCAAAATGATAGCACTTGAAAGCATAACAAGACTACGGAGCTAAAAAACTGTATGCGCGTATAAAAACACTCAATTTCTATGGCATTTGATTGCCGCTTTTGGATGTCCTCAAAGCCTAGAATGGTATTTTTACCTGTTTGGGGAAAAATATGACTAGGTGGGCTTAATACTCACAAAGTGATTAATTCACGTGGCACGATATCTGAATCACACCTGAAGGCAAACAAGGGCATGACAATTGGCCATTGGTTTTGGCGGCTCTTTGTTGTTCCTTCACTTCCAATCTAAAAAATGTTGCGAGAATGGGCAGCTGTGTCATTCGTAAAACGAGAAAGATAGAACAAAGATGTCCACCGAGGAAGTGACAGAATAGATAGAAATGATCCATTTGAAACCAGAGAATGAAAATCCTGTATGCAAGCACATTGTACAACGTGCCAATGGTCTGAGCAGATTTATGTTGCATTTTAGAGTGCAGAAAGCTAGTCAGGCGGAAATTTCATCGTCCTTAAGCACTGCCGTTGCTTGTCCATGACTGCCTATTTGGTAAGCCCATTTTATTCACAGTTAACCGCGAGTGTGTACGTTTCCCGACTTGCTACTTGGGAAAGCCCCGGTAGCATGCAGCTACGCTCTATCAGAATTATACTTTCGGGTAAATAGTCATCCGTGTTCTAATTACTGATTTGTTATTCTTCGTCCAAACACACCAAACCACGCCACTTGTGAACGAGCACGATGCATTCGGATATGACCCAAACTCACCTAGTGGGATACGCTATGGCATGTACCAGTTATTATCTTATCCTTTTGGTTTTTCTGAAGGGGCTGAATATTTCCTGTTTTACAATGACCTGCAGTCGATTGCCTCGGAGTTAGTACCTCCGTGGATAAAGCCTACGTTCTGCTAGCTTTTATTTAATCTCCTTCAGAGTTTTGGTACGCCATGCTGAAAATATGGGGTAAAGTGCAAACTCAAATGAGATAATGAATTCTAATATACTCATAAAACGCGCGCAACTTTATCAAGTAGGAAATCGTTAAATCTATTCTATCAGAATATTAGTCTAAGGGTACTTATCTGATTCCAATTGAAATATTTCATTGGTACTGGGAGGACTTTTGGATTAATTATTAATACTGCCATGAAACCTATGAACAAACTGACCCATAACAACTTTTGCTCATTTAGCCTAAGAAACAGGCAAAAACCAATAGACGCATTTACACCAAGGCAACCAAATCGGAGTCAGCTGATGGGGCGGGAAGTTGGCCAGCGGAACGACCGCGCGATATGCAACTACAACTCATGAAGCAAAGCTTTTCGGATTTCAGTTATCTCAGTAATATTTTCGCGACCGAAAGTGAGTACAACTATGGAAATTTATTTATATGTTTCAAGGGAGTGTGTGTGTGTGTGTGTGTGTGTGTGTGTGTGATAACAAACTACTCCGGGAATTGAATCCCGATGAAGAACATTCTCTAAAGGTCAGATCTAAATGTTTTTGAGTAAAACAGCAGTAACTAATTTGATGGTCCACTGCGAACAAAAAGTAATGGTCTTAAGAAAAATAAATAACGCGACTAATTGACAGATAATTGATGTTGATTCTGCCCTAACTCAAGACTGGTTCTGGTCGATTTACCTTACATCGGTGATATATAATATAGCCGTATTTCGTCGCTGTTTTGGATATTAAAAACCCGCACAACAATCTATTCCTGTTTTAGTATAAACTTACTCTTTCGAGAGCAAATCCTAAAACTGACCGATATCGTGTGGGTTCTAGGAATTTTCCTAATCCAGTTAAATTGGAGAAAGTGAATTCAAGCCGAGATCCATTTTGAAAACGTGCGCTCTTTGTTATAGTCGTAAAATAGACAGTGTTTGGTGGCGTAATGGGTCCAAGTAAGTACAAAATCAGCTAGTAAAGAAAGCTTATCTTGCATCACGCTCTAGGCATTAGCATATATATATATATAGAATGATTTAAGAAAGGTATGGTGGTCGCACTTAAAAGAAAAACAGAAAAACAACAAGACAGGTAAGAGGAAGAATAACCCAGTGAGAAAAGAAAACTTACCCTTATCCTCATTATACATGTTTTGGTCATTTTAACGGTTACATCGATTTTTACGTATCACATGGTTAAGGTTCACAGGATTTTGCTAAGCATACCTCACAGTATTTTTCACTGAGCCCAGTTCTGAACTGCCTCATAACAACAGTAATCTTTGTCTCTTTGGGCCCAAACGACAAGATGGCTCGCACCATCTGCGGTCATTTCGGAGGCTAGGTTCTTTTTACCTCTATAGCGAGTTCTGTATTGAACAGGTGACTTCTTACTACTTAGTACTGAAAGCGCAAATATCGTACTGTTTTTTCAAAGATACCCTTTTGTCAGAAACTATATATTGCTAGATTCTATAATACTCGGCTGAAATGGGATCAGCATAAAGTATCGAGAACAGGTATGGAACCAGGTCCGTATTTATAGTCACTTTGTGTCTGTTTCAAAGCATATTTTCGCAATTTGAACAGGAATCTTCATTCCCAAGCAGTAAACATGAATGCATGCCAGATGAAAGCTGATTTTGATAGGCTCACAGGAAAAATAGTTTGTTAACCATTTTACATGCTGATAAACATTTAGGATTCGTTTAGAGTTCCACCGAAACAGTGCACATTCGAAATAGGATTCAATCCCTTATACCACCACATGTGCTTTTGTAGGCATGTAAAGAATCCAGTGAAACAGTAACAACAAATTAATCCTGTTTATTGTCAGAAATGCTGCAATGAAATTGTGTTTGGTTTAGTCAAATTTAACTGTTCTGTGTATGAAGGAATAGCAATAAAAAACGAACAAATTCCATACTAGAACACAGGAATTTATCCAACGGTCCCCATTGTTTCGTAATTACATGGAAAAAGCGTTGAAAAGTACAACTGATGCACAAATAAATCAGGAATAGTTCAAGTAATTTGAACAATTGGATAAATGAAGGATGCGAAAATCTTATGCAAAATCTCAATGCAAATATACAAACGAAGCTTGCACAGCTTGGGGAGAAAATTGCTTGGCGGAAATGAGTAAGGCTGGCTGATAATTTGAAGCTTGTGTAGAGTGCTGCGTAGTGTTGATTTAAGTGACCAGCATAAGCTACAAATAGTTCCAAGGAAGATGAAGAAGTTCTGTTGGGAGCAATGTTGAAAATGTCCGCATTTGTCTATTGGATAACTTTTCAGTAATACATGATCAGCTTTGGCAGTGCCAGAAGAAGTCAACAGAGATATTACATTTCAAGTAGTTGGTGATCGTCAATCTGGACAAAGCACCATTCTTCAATGTAAGTTTTCGGATAAGGAAACTACAGTGGAAGGAAACACAAGGAACTCATTAGGACAAGTTCCAAGTTAAGTGAAATTTAGTAAAAACATGTACTTGTTTTCCTATACAATTTTCAGCTTCCTTTTTATTCGTCATAAATGAGTGACACAACACCTCAGCAAGAGTTTAACGGCCAGTAGGAAGCTACTAAATATGCAAGTGACTAGTGACACCAGGATGCAAACCCCAGATTCGATGCCTGACAAAATCATTTTTTAACCGCCGGTCTAAATAATTATGGAAGTTTCGAGACTTGTCGACGAACCTGCTTGAGAAATATCAAACCGTTACTCCAAAAACTGTCAATAAAGGTTAAAGCTAGGCTATTGTTGTAGGCAGAAAACGAATGAGTATAGCAAGCTACCTTCTGAAAACGTTTTGGGTTTATTCCTGAAGAATGTCGAAGTTCTATAACTTATTCCGATTTGAGAACGAAACAGTGTGACAAACAAGCTCCTTTTCAGTTATTCGTACTCATTCTACACATTACGTTGGATATAACTGACAAAACTGCAAACAGCATCGACAGTCCTTATATGTCTGAGCATGTCAGTGTGTGTGTGTGTGTGTGTGTGTGTGTGTGAAATTGGTCATATTGAAAAATGTTGGAATGGTTACACACTTGTTCAGGAGCAAGAGGTGTGCCGTGAGTATTCGTCTCCACAATACTCCCGTTTGTGCTCAGAAACAGCTTGTGCAAGCTCTTAAACTGCTATGACCCATTTCTTTTTCCGGAACACGTGCACAATCACTCGAGCATTCTCCACCATAATCAATTTCACCGGCACACACGAATATGTTCAGACAAATCAGGATTGTAGTTCCTCTTTGCAGTTCTGTCCGTTTTATTCAATGTAATGCAGTGACATGAGTCCGAAAAAGATTGATACTTCTGCTCGGAGTGGAGGGCTTATCCGGACTGCGTTTTGCTTCGCGAAGTCGGAACAAAGCTCGCTGCTGCTGCCAATGTTCTCTTTTGGTAGTCACAAGCTGAAGATAGCCTCGACATCCAGCTAATAAAGTCGGAACACAATAAAATGGAGTCAGAATAAATACCTATTTAACACTCATGAAAGGTAGGATCTTAGGACCACGTGTTCGCGTTCTCATTGTGAATATTGATTAAACGACGGAATAAATTTCTAGGAATCGCCCTATGAATCTAAAAATGGATTCATTGTTCAAACAGACTCCCTACGATTCAAATGAGACTACTGGGACTACCCAACTATGGAGCACTCAGGAGTGGGGATGATTGGATGGCAGAGTACTCGGTACGCATACCTGATGAGCGACAACAACTGCAACAACTGTCCTTCCGAGCCAACTTTTTTCTGTAATCCAGGCACAATACCATACTACTTACGTCAGAAGAATGCCTCTTGGTGAACATTATTTTCTTTTAGTATTCCATTTTTTATATAGAGCAAAAATAAAGATCTCACTTCAAACAGAATAATAACAGTGTGCATAGAAGACGGATGGAGTAAAGTTCCCCATATATCCTTTAGTTCAAATATTGTGGAAAACATAACCTTAACGTCCACCAATCAGTTCAAGTACGGAGTGACTTGTGACTCATTTTTTGGAAGACTATTGGAATGTGAGTGTTTTTACAAACCATATCCGAGTTTACAGGGCTGGGTCATTGGTATGCTGTCAGGGAGAGAGAATTCTTTTTGTAGACTAACATAAGACTTAGCTCAAAAGAAAAATAAACAAAATTTGTGCAACTGAGAACACTAGCACAAAACATGCATAGAAACACACATCTCTATCCCGGTTCCTGTAATCGCACAACACTTATAGCTTGAAAAACGTGTTACGATAATAATACAAGGTGCTAATTTTGGTAACTAGCTCAACAGCTAACTGGAGAGAGAACATGAAGTTTTTGTTCATAATAAATATGCGATTAGGAGCCAGAGAACGTACAAGTTGATCAAGAGCTCAGTTGTTCTTTTAGTATTCACCCGAAGAAATCTAACGTGAGTTACAGAAATAATACGAAAATAGAAGATTGATGAAAGACTTACCAGTAAGAACCGAGCTGCGGGACGTTGCTAATTTTTGATGGTACTATTGGTTAATCCATATTGATTATTATGGAATTTACTAAATATCTACACTATTCATCCCACTGGAAGACTAAAAATAATGCAGTTAATAAAATTTCTGTCTCACATTTGCTGATGCTAAATGTTTTCACAGCTGATAAAATGCAGATTTCTTCTCCTTCCACAGTTGATAGAATGTACGAATGGACACACGTATATCTGTGTGATGTATATGTTTGTGTTGTATTAACCTGGAGGCAAATCACTGTATGGCCTTCATCACTGAGTTTAGCTAATCCCGTTACTGTGTTTGAGCTTTCATAATTGCTCTTCAGGCTCTACCTTTCAAGCAAAAACCCCTGATCCCCCTTTCAAAGCTGTCCAGTATTGTTGACTGTCATAGAGGACGACATCTAAACAAACTTAAATCCACAATTCAGACCGGCCCTGACGGGGGCGCGGGGCGGAGCAGTGATAGCACACATCCCTTAGAAGTGAAAAGTCCCGGGTAAGAACAATGGGCTTGGCGGTGGATATGCAACATTGATGAGCTCTAAAAAGAACGAAATTCGAAACTGGGCTTTTGAGTACAAGGTTAATTGAATGATTTTAGGTTTGTACGCGAAAGATAGGGTCTGAATTGCAGTCGATCGAGCAAAATATCATCAACACCGCACACTACTCGCAAGTAGTTGTGAGACATATACGTAGTCGTATTTCATGATGCACTGTTTCTGATAGTCACTTTGTGCAAGCAGATTTCCCTTATTATACCTTCCGTTTTGTACGTATCGAATTCTCATACCCACCTTTATTTGAAACGATTGATCATAGGATTTTTACTCGAGTCGGCAGAGCGAGCCGGTTGCAATGTAATTCAGCTATCCGGAACCCATTATTTAAGATTCAACTGAAAATCTTCCTCACACACAAACTCTTGCATCTTCGTCTTTCATAATACACCCACTTACGCCTTTCAACTATGTGCACGTAGTGGAGCGGGAAGAAGTTCCATCTTTTCCTGGACAATTAGAGGGTCCACATATATCAACACTGCAAGATATAAACAGACGTAAAATAATTCCCGTTTATCTGTTTTGCATTGATTAAGCAATGGTTCGACATATTTCGTCCTAATTTGCGGCCAAAATATCAAGGTGGAAACCTTCGATCCATTAAATAGTCTTTGGATCATAATAGCAGCCCAGTCAACAGTAGTTAAATTTATATAGAGAGAAAAGGGAAAATTGAAGTGAAAATAAGGTACGCAACAATGTTTAGCTCTACATTTCAATTCTTGCATCTTTGGCAGTTTTCTTATTTTATATTTGCAATTCACTGAAGTGTGAATACAAAATCAGTTGTCTGATAAAAGTTACCATGTCTACAGTGACCAAATACCGACTTATTTTGTTGCCGTTTCCAGCTCGACGTATGAAGCAATTCAGGCGCAACCTCAAAGACGGATTCGGTAAGTATTCATCATTTGATTGTGTATCACTTGACCATAAGAAATTATTTGGTAAATATAGACCATTTGAAAGTTTCCAATTTGCATAAAGTGTGCTGTGACTGGTATCAGAATTTGGATACGTGTGTTGAGTCTTAGTTATAAATTCCAGTTTACTACCTGGACAACGAACCCCATGTCTTTTCGAGGTGAAGCTCTTCGTTCAAGACATGCGGCACACATTTGGCTTTCCCCATTCGTTCAGTTCACAAATCTCTGACTGGAGTTGATCAATATTGTCCCTTCTGAGGTTGTTTTCTAAGCTCTCGGATCCTCTATTGTTGTCGTCACAAACACTTTATTGTTTACTCATTGAATGACCTGAATCACAGATATTTACTCCCAGAGAGGTTTCTGTTGTTCTGGTCTCTGAATTTGAAATCGTTTTCATAATATTACGAAAAAGACTTAATATAAGTGATTTTCACGTTGATTTCCCGCCTTCCTCACAATCGTAAATTTGCACAAGTTAGAATTTTCAGGGCCGTGGTACCCGCAGCATCTGAAAAGTACAATGTTTAGCCCTTCTTCTCCCGTATACTTGAAGCAATAAGAATCAGCAGGAAAAATAACAATAACTCCGTGGAACAAAGAACAATATAAAATTGTAAACCTACAAGGGGTATGTAATTCGTAAGGTCAAAGTGAACTGACAAAGGAAACTTATTCCGGTCGAGTGGAATTCACCAGAATTACATAAAAATCCTACATATGCTAATGTGGAAGTGTTTGTGTTATCTTCTGTCGCCTGATATTCTCTGCCCCTCTTTTGACGTTCGCTTACACCTACGATAAAGCCCTGATCGGTTCTAAAAATCATAGCTACTTTGATTGAAATCTTTACAGATACTGTTCAAGTATGTGCCAATTCCAAACTCAGATAACGAATAGTTTCATGACAGTTAAATCACAATGTCTTCGTTGCGAATGAGATAGTTCTCTGTACTAGTTTACAGTTTTCCCAGAATAATAACAGTCTCACTGTCTTTCTCTCAATGTAAAGGAAAAACACAAGGAAAGAGAAAAAGGGAAGCCTGATGTTTTACTCTAGTCAATAAATATGTGGTTTAGGGGTGACATAATTCTATTTGACTGGATAGAGGAGTCTGAGGGGTTCTTTTTCACTTTACACCAGTCTGTTGGTTAGGCTCAATAATCAATTTCTTCCGCACATCAACCACAGTGAATGCGGGAATTGAAAGAAGACCATAGCGCCTGTATGGCAGCGAAAGAGGTCGTTCTATTTCCAATCCAGACATGGAACTTTAGTTCTAATAGATATTCAAAATAAATCTCTTGCGTCTAACAAACTCCCACTCTATTTTTACGGTAACTTATGCTAAACAGTCAAACATATGTATACCAGTTTCGTTGCCAGTTACTGATTTACCTATTACCCCCAGATATTCGAGGTTACTTGACATCCTTGCCATTCGCGTCTACGCATATATATATATATATATATATATATATATATATATATATATATATCAGTTCTTTTACTAATTACAAAACTGGAAATAGTTTTCATTTTTAGTTTATTGTGGTACCGGGGATCAAAGTATCAAAAAGAAAAGTTGAAGTTCGGTCACATTTATCGCTGTTATGCTCGCAGATAGTAAGAATTTCAGCTGGGTAAAACCATTTAAATTTGATTATACTGAATATCTATTTTTGCAAGCAGTGAAATTTCTGAAGAAATAGTATAAGTTTAGCGTCTGTGAGTAAATTGAGGATAAACTGTTCACGATAAGCAGTTCACGATACTGTTTAAATGTCAGCGTGGCCACCACATTGTTACCGTTCTTCAGCCTTAGTATTTCACCTAGTCAGCTGTACTCATATTTGAAGGTTTCCAGTGTATATTTGCCATAAAATATGAGTTCTGTCACAATGTCATCCACAATGTCATTTTACTTCTGTCCCATCCCTATTCATCCATCATTTGCGTGCACTTGTGAAAACTTTGAAACTTCACCGACATATTCCGCTTTGGATTTGTCGTATGAATGTTAAAAAATTGGCGATTTACATCTTCAGTCGGCATGGGCGCCGCAGTGGACCGATCGAAAGCAAATCGGCAGTCGGCTTTGAACTGCGCTGTCTATCTAGACCGGCACGCAGAATTATTCCATAAATTGGACCCTGGACTGAGAAACACCAAAAATTCTTTATAAGTCAGCAGATCGTGGTCAGGTGGACCTTTATGCGATACTGCAAAGAACAACGAACTGCGGATATGTTTGTTGAAACTGGGCTTTTCGCGCTCAACTCTTATCATCCCACTATGAACTCTACTAATTTGTGTTCACCATGAAAACTCATTTCTGACAACGGATTCTTGAAAGAAGTTTCGAATTTTCTCCTCATTTGTACCAGAGACTCTACATCCTCGAAATGTGTTTTCGAATTACAAGAACACAAAACATAGGTGAAAAGGATTAATGTACTTGGTTCCGTCCCTAATGGTATTCTAGTTTGTCCTCTGATAACCTAAGTGGTTTCATGTAAACTCAATTGATGTTTCACTTGTTTCTTGTAAGCTGCGAATATCCCACGTAGTTAGTTTTACCAGTGCACGGGTTTTTTATAATTTTCCTTTCTGCTCTTGTTTTGTTAATTTATTTTCAACACACGAATACGTACTTCGAAGTTCAGCCCATTTTTCGTTAAATTTCACTCATCTGTACAAGTTACATACTGAACTAAAGGTTTCAGGTGTAATCGGTTCAACGACTCTAGAAAAATAAACAAATGCTTACTGATCGAAGTTCTAGAAAGACTTGCTGCGTACTCTCCGTCAATTTTATTTAGATTTAAAAGTACTCAGTCCTGAGAGACATGACCACCTTCAAAAAAATGAACCAGTTCCAAATATATGAAAGAAATAAGTTGAGTTAGAAATGCGACGGAAAATGCTCCTGCTGGATGGTGTTCAAGAATCTCATAGGAAAGTTGCTTGTCTATGACAATTGCTTTCTAGAACGAACTTTATGCCACCAGGTCAATCATGTTTACAACAGAACGACTGAAACGGTATAAACAATTCATAAATAATGTTTTTAATACTCACCTGCTAATCACTGCAGTAGAAGGAGTATAACCCATTATCTCGGAGGCTCACTGCACTATCATTGATCTCCGGCAGCCCGATCCTTAGACTTGGGGCAGAGAACCACATGAGGCCCAAAGAAGTCATACGTAGTAACGAGTCGGGCAATTAATTTTACTATCGTATTTTTGCACCATTAAGTAACCGACAGGACCTAATAAAGTGGCAGTTTATTCAGGGTCTAAAACAAACCAGGCAATAGTCATCTCACGTTTTGGTAACGAAGTCTGATAAAAGCCAGCCCACTCAGATTACAAATTAGTAACACAGGGTAATCAAACACTGTTTCACTTGGGGAAGTGAAATTTTCAAAATACGATGGTTTTTTTGAAGAATAACTTAAACTTGACCGTCAGATCCTAGTGACCCTGAAATTTTTATGCACGTCAAAACAAGGAGTAGAAGTTGCCACTTTCCTGTAACGGTTTCATTTAAAATTAATAATTAAAAATAAGGAAGCATAACGTTACATTTGAGATATTTTCGAACGCAGTATTTTAGGTCACTTTGTGCTAACATAAAACTTATGAAAAATGAATACACTTGTATCACTTCTATCGTTTTAAGATAAATTTAGTGCCCTGCACGACTGACTATCCCTTGGATTCCACCTTTCACGCACAAACCTCAGATCATTCGACGAACCCTGCAGTCAGAAGCACCAGACTCGAGTTTCACCCTTGTTAAAGCTGATCAGTGGTGCCTATCTATCGCCATATCTAGGGTCTGATGCCTCTGAGTGCAGGGTTGATCGGATGATCTGAGGCCTGTACGCGAAAGGTGGACTCCGAACAAAAGTCACCCACGAAGCACTGTTGATCGCTCACACCGAACCCGTCCGGTTTCCAAAAGCATATAAGCTTCACTCAATCTATATTGACTGTAACCAATCGCATGCAGTCACGTACACATACGCGGCCTAAAGTCTCAAAAAGTTGCTTTTATTCGTTATTCTTTTTTGTGTTTTATTCACTTATTTTCTTGGTATTTTGTATACGCGATCGATGAGTGTACGAAAGAAAATCCTCTGGTAGTGTTGGTCTTCTAAATTACTTATTCAAGTTCGCCACGGCATCTACATGTTTCAGACACAAAACGTTTAATAAGGTAAAGCTAAAACTGATCAATTCAGAATGTTGTGGTTGGTGAAGAAGTTCAGTCGGTAAACCCTGTGGAGCCGGGCGCCTGTCAGTTATATGATGCATGTCCCAAAGGTTACTTTCTTAACTCATTAGGATTCCGTGTTCTTTAACGTAAATATATATATCGTCGAGCCGGAATTCATTTCCTAAAGTTGCTATATTTTTACAGGAACATAAAAGAGAACAATAAATTTGTAGTTATCACCAAAGAAACCCGGACATCGTTTTAGGGTATTATGATCGTTGTATTATGATTCTGATTACACAGAGCTTTCAAGGAATGGCCGATTTTGATGATCAGTAGTCTAATTGTTTGATGTTTATTGATTGATTGTTTGTAGTGATCATTGAGTTGGATATGTATCATTCTCCTGAAATAAAATATTTGCCGCATTGTTGAATTGATTCGGCTTTCAAAACAAATTATTTGTTTTAAAATACCACATCTGTACATGTCTTCAGCAGCACAAAAGGGTCATGAAATCATGTTGGGATACTGACGATGTCGGCCGCGTCGAAGCAATCATATGACGGCAGTCGTTTTAGGTTGTCCGTTTAAAGTCCAATCCGAGAGTCCTGTAGTCCATGTGCGGTTTTACTTGTGTTTTCTTATATGTTGCCTAACTGACCGTGTGGTCCTCACATCATTCCTCTTACTTCAATATCATTATCATATCTTGAAAAGTGATTCAGTACCATTTAGTTGCGTGACATTCTTCAACATTTCGATGCGTATTTACTAGTGCATACTGCATCCAAGGCGATAACTTTTAAATGGTGAATCAAGCTTTACCATAAAACTAGAGGCCAGCACAACGTTGTTCATTCCGCAACCACTTCCAGCAGTTGGCCAGTTAACAATTAGAAACAGTTACTCAAGTCATCAAGCATAGCCACTGTTTGCCCCATTATGGGTGGTGACGGCTAATTGCTAAAGCCGGACCGATACACTTGGCCACTTTGAGTGCGTCGGACTTCCACCGTGGGTTTCACGACAACGAGATCCATCCAATCAGTAATCATACGTAGGAAAATATGACTACGTGACATGAAAAGTGACATTCAGGTCTGCGTAACTTAGAAGTCGGAACAGTGCTGTTATTCACAGTTTTTCCCCTACTTTTCAGTCGTGATGATTGTTTTGATATGCGTGATAGGTTGCTGCTGAGAAGTAAGAATCAGTGAACTACCGTTATCAATGAACTTTTTAAGCTTGTTACAATGGAATAAGACCCGCTAAATTCTATCCTATTTAGGAGACCACGTGAATACACAAGACTGAACTGCAAACAGGTTGGCGATCAATACTGCGCTGATTGGATGACATACCACCGTGGAATTTCTGCATAGATTTCGACTTTCCTCGGGTTTTTCGCACAAGGCGTACTGAAATTCACCAGTGTAATCAGTTTAATAACAACAGGTGTGCCCATATCGGTTGATATATTGATAACAGTGCCATAGAAGCACGTCTGCAGATTTATGCTATCACTCCGCGGTAAAATGAACCATTTTGAAGCTAAATTAGCGAATCTCGTTATTGATCATCATCTCAAGCAGACAACTTAAAGCATTTTTTTCTCCGAATGTCAAAATGTAGCTACTGCTATCGCCTTTAGTAGCATATATAGAAATTCCGCCCTCCCGGGAGTGGATTCACTTCCAGTGAACACTGTGCATCCGCTTGCCATATACTCGTAGAAGCTATGAAAATGAACATGCAGCCATCTAGTACACAGTTGATCCGTTGCAAAATGCATAGGATTAAACACCATATCTCTTATTCTAGAGCTATCGTTCGCGTTTACAACTGCTTTATGCAGTAATTCGTTCCAGAATATTATTGTCTAATGAGCACAGGGTCCAATATTCGTTTCCAGTCTTTTGAAGAAAATCGTCCGTTTATTGATGGACATGAACAAAATCTACTGATTCATTCTCTAGATAATGACATCGTCCCACTGCCGGAATTTATGACTTATTTTGTTTACCGGTCATATTCGGATGTCATTCTCCGCTAGGAAATGACAGGAAAGTATGAACAAAAATCAAATCATCACCATAAGAGTTATTCGTAAAATTGAAAAATTGCTAACAGTTAATTGTATTGCATGTATTTTTCGGTTTGCGCAAGCATCAAGTCTATATTTTTGCAGTGGAAAAGGTACACCGAATGTTACGAGGATAAGATAAAGTGAGAGCTATTCATGCAATCAAAGAAAAACAGCAGGATTCGGGGGAGATTCACACGCTGCTCTGCGGGAACCAAATCGATGTCCACCACTACACGAAGCAGGTACACGGACATTTTCACAAAAACTTATCAGGTAGAGAAGATACGGAAGAGAGAACGTATTCTACAGTCATAGAAAAAAATTTCCCAGACAATCATCAAGAATCGCGGGGGAAATTTTGTGGGACATTAGTGTGCAAATGCACGTTTTATTGATCGGTCCAGCGAAACGTGACAGAGAATACTTGTACGTAGCACCATAAAACATTTCTTTATTTTTTGGGCAGGATCACCAGCAAGTAACAGGTTAAAAAGGGCAAAAGCACACAGGAACAAGGACACTAAATTATAGAACAGAATCAGAATCGCATGTGCTTTCGAATTTCGAGTAAAGGAGCTACTATTTGTACACATAACTGACAACATGAGATGCGAAGTGAAGACCAATGTTAACGTCGTTCTGAGGCACTTTTAGACTGAATTCGGAGTAACTGAATGATGCAAAAGTTAGGAGGGTCATTCCGGAAAATGAGAGAGACAGGGTACATGCTGAACACTTAGAATAGAATGGGTGAGTGACCACCCTATTCATAGAAGTTCGCCGTATTTTGAAGGCTACTAATTTTGCTATTACATGCCTCTTAGGTTGATGCGGCATAAAATATAACCACAGCTACACTATAAACAGTTACAGTCCCAGGGGAACTGTGGCGGAAGTCTCTGACGTAAGTGGAGAAAATAAAGGGCGAGAGCGCTTGAAGAATGTCAGAGTTATGAGGGAATTTGGACAGCTTTATCGCAAATCCAATGTTTTTTGCACATCGAGAAAATATACGGCAAGCCGTGCCAATAAATTAGGCGGACAAGTAAAGTAGTGGAGATCACATGATAAAATTGTTGACAGAATGCAGTAGAATATTTAGGAAATGGGCAAGGTACAGATCATGCCGTTATCTACAGATTTACAGGTATAATGAACTAGATAATTAGACACATCAAACGTAGTCCTGTGAGATCAGTGCACAGAACGAATGTAGTTGAATGGAATTGTGCTATGCTTTCACAGGCAGCTGAGTAGGATACGCTTAGCGAGTTTCGTAAATGTAGCTGCAAGAGCAAGGGGACGGAGGTTTTGGCACGGAACAGTGAATGTTGTTCGCTTCGATATTCTAACGATGGTTGCTGATACCTAACAGTTTGGAATAGGGCACGAACGTAAAGATTTACTTATCAACGAGGCTGAGACGTCCATAAGAGAGTGAGCATCGTACTAATGTGTACTCGGGGACAGAAAGTGTGAGGCTGCCGCAGACCCTGAATAATGGAAACAAAACCTGAGAGTTTAACTAGGTAATGTGCAAAAAGAATTTGATTCGAAAACATCATGAACTCCAAGTTCACCTGAATTTTATGACCAATCTTAAAATGTGTATTCTTAACATCTGAGGTTGAGAATAGTTTCATTGCAGCTAGCTGGCCAAGATTATTTATCGGCTGCTATTTCAACTAGTTTTTATGCCCGAAGTAGAATTTCCCTGATGACTCTTATGGTGTTTCAGCACTGTGAGGTTCTGAATGGGCTATTTAGAAGAACCCTGACTGAAGGCGAGCATTTACTTACATACCATTCAATCAAATTACCATAATACTTCTTTCAAAATGATGGGGCTTGATTTCAATAATTGTGACTCGATGTGTACCCTAATCTAGTTTCAATGGGGGCTAATTTACGAGATGGGAAGCAGTCCTCACGATAAGTGTGATTACTCAGACAGACATATCTCAAAGTTCTCGTCACCATGTTACAGAGGCCGACCTGCGCGCAAATAGGAACACCGGGGAAAAAAGGTGTGTTTCGTGTTTAGGCGATTGATTTCGTGGTTCGTTTATTTCCCATGATAAAGGCTTAACACAAGTAAACACACAAGTAATCGATCAGTATCATCACGGTGAAAGTTTTCCGGTGATGAGAAATGAAGGTGTAAATGACGAAAGATTATTAAATAAAACACAAAAACTAACCCTCGTCCAATGCAGTAAGATATTATCATCTCGTGTGCGCAATCACAGTCTCACACAAACATAGAATTGAAAAATAATTTTCACTCCACAGTTTTGAAGAAATTTACTTGATTATACACTACGTGGTCAGTCGAAGGCCAGTCAACAGCTAACGGCACATGCAACGGATTTTGGTCGCCCGTACTATGCAGAGTATTCCTTTGAGGACGGAGAACGATATAAGCTGCTCCTGGGAGAAATACCGAAAACGAGCTTGTTTGCCACTCCATCCTCTAATTAAAAGTTATTCTGTCAGCAGACCCATTTTTTAAAGAACTTCGTGAGAAATAGTTCAACCAGCTGGTACCTAGGCAGTGCATGAGGCCACGATTTGTCTTCTCCTCGCTGGCGGCTACCTCTAAGACACCATGTAATTCGACTGACAGCACTGCTATGTGGTGTATGCAGATGGTCTCCGATACTGGAGGCTAAAATATGTCGCGGTATATAACGAGCTCGCATCTTTTCGCCGCGACCCCCATAGGGTCGACTTTTTCCCTAGCAGTAAATTGTAGAGTGTGAGTAGAGTAAGTAATATATCCGGGCTTTAAGGTCTACTGCAAGTGACTTACAAGGGAATAACGCTGCATCCATTTATAGATATTAATTACCAGCTATTTCAAACTCTAACAAAGGATTAGATGAGAAGACACAGCTTATTCGAGATGTGACTGTAAGATTCAGTCTGTTTAATTCACTCGAATTTGTTGGTGTTCTGAAACCCGTCATAGCCTCTGACAACGGGGTACACTTGATCAATGTACCTTCTTGGTTTAAAAATGTCTATATAAAACAACACATGGGATCGGTGAGGATATGCATACAAAAGTAACCTGTTTCAGGTCAGTAAAGTCAGAATCCTTGAAAAGGAAGAAATAGTGATTGGGTCCCTCTTAGGTCCCATTTTAGTAGACTGTGTTATTGCTAAATTGGGTGACGGGTGTTCTTCGTGAACAAACCAAAAAATTGTCTTCATACAAGCTCCAGGCGAACGACACAATATGTAAATCCGAGGCCGCTATGAATCGAACTGGCCTGTTGCCTTATTAGAATCAGGGCTGGGAGAAGACGAAATTCATACAGAACATGAAATCTGTAGGTAACAGGTCGTTCCTGTAAGTGTTCTTTTTTCTGCAACGGGTCATTATTTACATGGACTGAAACTTACTTTAATAAACCAGAAAAGCAAATTTTATTCAAGAACACAACACGAGGACCCGATTCGCAAATGACACAGAGCATGAACTAACAAGTGTAAAGTAAAGTTTTTCTTAAAATGGGTACCTCAAATGCTTTATCAATGACAGCACGAAAAGTACCATCAGCTAACCTCGCGGTTCACTTCTTTATTCTGTTTAGAGGAGGTAATGTAACAGATACGTCGACCGGTTTTTCCTCCAAATGGCAATCAGAAATCCAAATTTTACTGCTGTTGTCCCCGATTTTCACCTCTCAACTAGCTTCTCTCTTATAGTCTATAAACGAATTTCACCATTTACTCTGCACCAGTCCATTTACGCCCGCGGGGTAAGCTAGGTAAACCAAACACTCTGCAGTAAGACGGCACAGCAGAACATCGTCCTTGTTGGATGAACCCAGAACCAGTCAAGAACGACAAAAGGCAACTGAAACGCATTTGATAGAACCGAATCGTAGAGTGAATACCACAGTAACTTTGGTCTTTTCTACACCGCCATGGGAAGGGTAGCGTGAATGCTGAAGATCGAGTCACAGTTAGTATGACCAACAACCCTCGATAAGCCCAGAAACATATAAGATCTCCATGCCCACCTTGTCCATCATCTGAAGGCACTTTGACATTTCTATGAATCAAAAGCAAACAATGGAAAATTCTCAGTACGCCTTATTTCTCTTGTCACCAACAATACCATAAATTTATCGATACCAAAATGTTCACAGTCATCCTCATGGTCATTGATATTCTTTTCTGGCCTCCTTTGTTATCTGCAATCACACATACAAAGGGTGAAGTGACAGAAAAATGAAATCTTCCAGTATATAAGTTTTATTCTTGGACTATTCAGGACAAAGTCAATTGTTAAATTACCAGGCAAACATGAGTTTCTGATATAAAGTAAAATTTTACTCTCTTTATTTATCGTAAGAAAATGCGAACTGCTTCGGTGAGGGTACAGCTGACTAGCCAATGAGGAGCTAATGGGGAGGACAGCAGTTACAGAAAAGCTTCATCATGGCTGATTAAACTGATATCCTGTGCCCTTAGTTCAACTTTCCAAACAGGCTACTCATATGCTGAAGTCCTGGTGATTGATAAACGTTGACATGTACACGCAAATACCATATCCCAATTTTAAGCCCCCGGATACCGTCCTCAATGTCTGAAATATGCCATGGAGTACATTTGTAAAAATCTATTTTTGCTAACATGCTCGCTTTCATTGTTTCTCAATCATTATAATATAACATAGGACTAAGGCTGAACTGTTTACTGAAAACCGTGCAAGCACTGCACGATGGTTTATTCACTGTTAGTCATTTCCTGCAGTGCACATCCGCAGCGCCCTCACTAGGACTTGGACTGGGGCTGAACAATTGTGAACAAAACACCCTAATCACAAGGCTGTCTAGCTGGATCTCACCGGTTTGCTGAATATATACAACACCTGATATAGCACTCTCCCATCACCAGCTTTGAACGGTAACAACCGCTTCTCGCTCAGGGATTGACTCCTACGGTGAATGATTTCTTTGTATGAGCCTAATCACAACGATGTTATTCTGTCATGAAGAGCCTGCAAAGTTTTTTTGCTACATAAGTATAAGTAGCAAGAAAAAGGGGGTTATTTATAATATGATTCGTCATGCTCTAGGCACGTTTAACTCATCATTGAAAATCACAACCTTGTGAAATTACTTCAGACTTGGGCGCATCAGACGGTGGATTGGACCTGAATATCCACTCGACTAGCTGAATAGGGTTTAGAGCAATAAGTGCGCCTCACCGTAACCTAAACAACGACGATTTCATTGAAGTATACTAGGTCCAAAACTGTCTTCGATCAACAGTTCACGTTCTCTGTTTGTGAAGTAAGGCAAACAGCTCTGTAGGAGGTCCGCGGGGAGAAGAAAAACACAATCCGTGATGTATGCTGCTTCACTGTAATTTACTGGAGATCGTAATGAGTGAAGGTCAACAGTAAGCCTGAAACAGATCTAAAATACGACTTCATATACGCGGAAAAAACTACTCTAGCAGTCTGTTTCTCGACAAACAGCTTTACGGTGTAGATTCCCGAATAGAGACAAAGGTCTGACACGTATTATAGAACACAACAATGGTTTTCAACTAGCTCTTATCGAGTGATAATTTAATCAGCTCAACCATGAACAGCACAAAATTAGTTATCTTTGTGCTAGCACTTACATGTGAGACACAATCTTCTATATAAAATAGACTCTTACTGTTTGTTATTTTTGGAAACGTGGTCAAGTTTCTTGGTTGGAGCCACAGCTATGACCTTCATCAGAGCTTGGGATAACAGATGATTGATCTCCCCCCCCCCACAAACATCCACACAACGAGGGGCAGGGTAAGCAGCTCAAGCATGGGACAAAATAAGAAAATCCACATTGAGCAGTTTTCTTTTATTATATTTTAGAACAAGTTGTTATAATCTAACTCTATAACGTCCCATTTCCTTGATTTCTTGGGGAGTACAACTTTCCTAGGCGCAGCCTAGACAGGCCCTAAAACGGGGAACAGTTATTCTGGCTCTGCTAGCTCAAATACCACCGGACCTATTTGTCCATTGTTCACACGAATCACTGTTTATTATAAATGAGAAGACAGTTTCTCAGGTCGCATTCCCCACACCTGCATGCTGTCCGGTTTCAAGTCGAACTAATCATGAGAAAGAAAGACAATTCTCCGTGGAGGTTTTACTGACGCTGTCGGACTAGTGATATCTTACGCAAAACTTGTTCCAAACCTAGATGGGCCGTACAGTGATTCCTACCAACTGATTGAAAGGAGAGCGTCCATGAGACGAGGCAACTCGATATCAGTTTGAGTAATGATAATGCTATGTTTCAGACCGCAAATCAGGATGACCAGCAGATATAGAAATATCCTGTGTAGAGAATATTGGTGAATAAAACTATTTACTCTTACAACATCACCTGTTTGAAGGTGATTAGCTAAGCTCATTCAGACGGTTTATCAATCTAATCGTTTGAGTTCGCGTTTTGCCCGATCACCGGAATGCATGGATAGCCTAGTACGCAGAGCGGTGCATATTCGGACTCTAGTTGGGTGCTCCATTAAGACTGGCCTTTTGACTGCAACTTGTCATACGTATCTCAGTATAGCTTATTTCATCTAAGGGAGGTTCGAAAAAATTCAGCTGACCCAGTCGGCGTGGGTCCCAGTTGGGTCTAGATAAAGTTATCTAGGTTATGCACCGTGACAAGCCTCCTTTTTGACTCCAATGGCCAGTGCTTTGGTAGACTTTTGACTACCCTCTTTAGAACAGATAGTTTTTCACAATTACGTTTAAATGTGCACCATTACGGAGTGATTGCGTGAACTGGACTTTGAAGTTGTGCATACATTTGCAAAACTTATAGTTGATAAGTAATGGACAGATCGTTCTGCATGACTTTATGTACAAATCTCTCGTGAAACAAAGCATGAAGCGTTATCCTGAAAAGGTACTACATACCCAGGTAACTTCCTTCCGTTGAATCCAAGGACTTTCTCAGTCACAACGGTGAAGATTTCCCCTATATTCGAGGTGTCACACACTGAAGTCACCCACAAAGCTAAACGTGCCTTTCTCTGATCCAAATCAATGTAGTGGTTCGTATGATGCTTAGACTTTTAGTGGGATACTTTTTCGGGGGATATTCGTACACCAAATGATACTTTTTTGAGCCTTCGATAGCTCATCATATACAAAACACTCATACGGTAAAAAATCCCATCGCCTCTTGATTTGAATCCCCTGATAAAACCAATGCGTGCTGCCATTTCTTTGGCTTCCAGTGAAGCGATCATATCGCGTGACACTGACCGCATTGAAAATCTTCACTACCTTATGTCGAACAGGCAGTCAGAGAGTCCTGTGAACATTCCCGCACTGGATTAGGGAAAAGGATTTCCGGCACTGTTTTCTGACCTTAATGCACTTCAAACCGTTCCATTCATTCGAATGGCTAGGTCTCCTACCCCGTTAAGTGTACTTGAGGTGGTTTTCCTTTGATTTATTCGAAAATTGATGCTCCTGTTCGCTTTAAAACACTAGGCAAGATACGGCAAAAAGGACTCAAAATTATAGGCCTCTGCAATTCATCTTTAATCCTATTTAAGGAGGGGCCGAGAAAATTCGGCTTCGCTGGATCTTTTCATAGCTACGTCGATAACAAAGTAAGCAATTACCGAAGAGCATTCAAATGACCTTGAAGACAACACTGGTACTGATGAGAACTGGAAGTCCTTTTTCTCAGTAATTTCGGTAGTCACCTTCGAACGTCATTCTTTTACCGCATATATCGTGAAATCGCAAATAATAAAATGGTTTCTCCTAACCTTATAATATAGGCACAACCAATAAAAAAGACTGGAAGGACGGCTTCTATCAAATTATTCGGCCAGTAAACCTATCTAAATATAATCTAGGTTCATTTACATGGTCCTGTTGATGGGATCAGTTGTATTTCCATACCTGGCTAACTTTTAGCCTACTTTGCTCAGAGAGTTTCGCCCTGGCAACCATAGCCACACAAATTCAGCTACCCATAGCTCAACAAAAACCAATGAAAACTAGAGAAAAAACAGAATAAATTAGCATCATTACTCGATTGCATGATATACCCCAATTAAGTCAGGAAGATCGAAATATATACTGAGTAATTTTTCGTATGCATCACCACCGAAACTACCTGTATATATATACAGTCACTAAGATCTAATTTGAAACGTCTAGAGTGTGAATGGATACTCCTGATTGAAGAGTTCACAAAAGAATCACAACTGTAATTTGTGTTAGCTTTTCGTGTCTGGGTCACTGCTAACCCGACGAACAACGAGGTTACATGTGTAAGCGCTCATAGTAATGATAACCAGTGAGTAAACGTGCGAACGTATCTTCCCCGGAAGTACACTGCCGGTTTTGCAGTAACCTAGCAGTAACCTAGACACGATTAACTGACATAAATAGTACCTTTTATTCATTTGTAGACTCTTCAATGAAGAATATCCATTCACACGCCTGACGATTCAAATTAGATCCTAGTGACGATATAACGTCGGAGAGTACCACTATGAAGACAAATGGACAGACCAGCCGGTAGGCGTACCTGATGAGCGGCAACAACCACGAAACTAGTCGTGTACTTCCGAAGAAATTTTGTCCGCACATTTACGTACCACTTACTTTCAAATACTTGCATACATATGTATATACTACAGAAAGTCACGCAAATTTCCATATAACCCTCCACCTTAGCAACGGGCTTTATTCTCCTGTTCTCTGTAGCTAGTTATTGATAAAATTTGAAGACGAATTTATCTGGACAATAAACAACATATTTTGGATTATGTTTTTACCTGCAATGATTCGTGAGCAATAGGAAGTCAAGGTTAGGTAGATTATCTGAAACGAGTTCAACTCTAGATTTTAAGAGCAAGAAAGGTTGCAACTTGAAAAGTTTTCTCTCATCTTTCAACAGAAAGTAATCTAACTGAAGAAAGTGTCTTCAATTTATTCTATCCCACAGTAGGTGGGGAATGATTTCTAACCTATGATATAGCATCGCATAGGTAGTCCTAGACATCTGTTTTTGACAACCTTTAATTTTTAGCTTTTAACATGACTTCGTAGTGGTATATTACAGTACGTTCAAATAGTGGGGTCACAAGGCTGAAACCCAATAGAAGTTCACGATTTTCCATCAACTGGCTAATTCCGCTTCTCTAAAATGCATGCTTGCCATATAGACCAGGAATATCCCATGGACAATAATGTCATGATGACTCACAGGTGGATAACTTGATAGCTTAGTACGTCATGGGAATCAGTCAACTGCAAAATGGAATTCCACAGTTGTTTTGAATCTTATCTAGGAGACACTGCCTTAGATGGCGACAATCGGCCTTGAAGAACAAGCTCCAGAAAACATCAGTAATAATTAATCAAATTCATCAATTTTTGATTTCCCGATATTGTTGCACCTCACATTCTGGACTACATGACTTTCTAGATATCGTTCACCATATTGCCCATAATTTTTCATTCATGTTAGGAATTGTTTACATTGGATGATGAAATTGTTTTATCTCTCCTTAGCTGACTTGATTGTTAACTGGATTACAGCTATTGTTGTTGTTTCAGCGTACTCAGTTAGTCTGGGTAAAAGTTGGCACAAAGTGTGCTGTGATATTTTGGTGTTCTAAACCAATTCGCCAATTCTTTCTAGTCATGAAATGGGCCGGTAATGTGTATATTCAATAACTCTACAGCACACTAACAAACTGTATTCAAAATAAACATGTTTACCGTGAGGTTTGGCGATAAAGTGCTTCAAGAGAAGTATTTAACAATTCGTAATGAATCACTCAAGGTGGAATCATGTTTGTTCTATCTACACTTCAACTAAATTTATTTCTGAAACCTCCATGACTTAGTCTCATCAATATTTGTGTTGAAATAATTCTTTTCTCTCGGTACTGAGCGCACTGAACGTTGTAAATAAAGAGTAGTCACCAGTTTTTTCTGCTGATAATTGGAGATCAAATGAGCGAGAAGCAAGGGCAAGATTTTTTCGTGCGCAGCCCAGAATAGCTTTTATCTCTATGATTTAGAAATACGATCAATTGTCCCGTACTTTACGAAAATCCATATGATCGACTTGGTCTGAAACCGGGCTGTCAACTTGATTAGGTCAATAAAAATCAAGTTGTATGGACGTGTTTTGTTTCGATAACTGTCGATGAAGCATACTGGCCAACCTGAGGGTAATTCCTAATCTAGTGCAACATCAGTAAAAAAAATATATTCCACTTCTTTGCTGGTGGAACAGGAGACTCATGTTCCGGTCGGTCTACTTTTAGTTGTGACCTTCTGTTCGGTATTTACCCGTTGGTGCTTGAAACGTTGACTCAATTTGATTCTATTCAATTGTCTACCCAATCTAAAAGACAGGGTTCTTAGATTCGCCAGGATATTTTTACTAAGTCATTCATCGAATCAGAAAAGTGTTCTTTGTGCTTATGGTCAAGACAGAGGTCAGCCTAAAATCTTAAGCAAAGTCTTTATGAGGTTGCTGCTTATTGTGCGCTGGATCCTGAGGGAACTGCCTAGCGGACTAGATCCGAAATAGTGGATGTAATGCCGACCATCGTTTCTAACGCGAAAGTCGGTAATCAGTAGGAAAACAAGCTTTATATCCTGTAGGAAGGGTTTGATTAGCAATATTCAGGCTTGCTTGCTGATGACTGCCTCAGAGTTTGTGGACAAATACTGGCTGTATAAAAGATGTTTGAAGTAATCACAAAAAACAAGGAAACGAATAGGTCAGAAACCGTCTAAGCTTCAGGGTAACAAACATGGCGATCAATCGATTATGCGCTAATGCGCAATGAATCTTCGCTTTCGGCTACGTTGTGTCTACAATCCACCCAGCAATGCAAAGATCGCCTACCGGATGTTTTTGAATCACAAAAAGTAACGTTGTGTCCGATTTATTATTTTCGAAATTCTATCGATCGACTTTTAATTTCCAATCTCTCTTAGGTATGATTTTTTCCCTCTGAAAGCTGGTTGTGAAAAAAGAGAACAATGAATTTGACTTTTTTCTATAAATTAATAAAAACAAATCAACAATCTAGTGGGTCCGGGACTTTAAAAGTCAGACATTCTATGCCGGATGAACTCACTTGAAACTTTCTACGTCCACTTACCAAGTGGGACTGATAATCCCCTCGATAATGAATCGAATTCAAAAAAAAGTTCGAATTTCCATTCACAATAAAAGAACGCTATTGAGATTTCGCACTATAAGACGAATCAAATGATAAATAATCCAATCTCCTAACACTTGTACTCATATAGTACCAAAACTCTGTAGGTTCTCCGTGACAGCATAACTTCGCTGTACTAAGGCTCTTACAAAGGAACCATTCATCGTAAGAGTCAATGGCTGTGTGAGTCGTTGTTTGTTACCGTTCAAACCCAAGTAGTGTAAATATCCAAGAAACGTTTGAGAGCTAGTTCAGAAGACATTGTGGTTTGTGTGTGTTTGATTCACAGTTGCTCAGCTCTAGTTCGAGTCTCAGTGGAGGCGCATGGATGTGCACGGCAGGAAATGACCAACAGGGATGAAACAACTCTGCTGTGCTTCCACGGTTTTCATTAGGGACTTGAGTGCCAACAATGTGTGTTAAAATATATCCTGTAAAGCCCCACCTCTGACCACTTATTATCTATTGCTGGTAGGAAGCGTTTTTGAGCTTGAAATAGGCACGTGAAACTCACGAGATTACTGGAGAAACAATGCAGTATCTTCCAGATGCGTCCATTTACCATCAATCATAAGCAAGTTTTTCTTCTGCCCTAATTCATGCCCTTCTACTCAAGAAATTTCGCACTCTTTGTTTGGCACTTCTAAATTCGAACACGAATTTGTATCCAAAACGCAAGTAGCTCATTTTACTCACATGACAATTCAAATAACGGAATTTTGGGTGCCTAAATCCGTACTCACCCTGCTTTCCATCCGCAATAAGTGATCTAAAAATCTTTTTAGGGTAAATTGTCATTTCTGATATTTTTTCTTTGCTCTAGATTAAGAGCTATGTAAGACGGCTACGTTTCCCCAATTTCAAATCGTTTTTTGCATAAAAAACCGTAACCGCTTCGACAAAAAGAAAGTGAAACAACTAGACAGGTGATTTTAGGTCTTCGTTTGTGATACCGTTCAGTGGTCTGTAGTTCTAACTGATAGTAATTATTTGTAAGTGGGGGCTGATTCCTGATAGCTTTCTGAATATATTAGCTGGAAGTACAGGCTGAAGTTCAGTATTCTAACAGCACATGTTAAACGTAACCTTTTAGTGTTCGGTATCAGCGTTGTGAAAAAAGCTGGTAGTCAGTTGACGGTTCGGTTACGGTGGGTACCTTTCTCGAGACCAGTTTACAATCAGTCGTGAACTGCCTTTAGGAAAGAATACTAGCGATAGGTGAAAAATCGACTGACTAACATCTTTTTCAATAGCCCTATAACCAAACCTTAAACACCTGCTTATAGCATATAGCATGGTGCATCGCTTTATCCAGGTACTTCAAACCGACCTTGGTTCCGACATATTAGCTCGGGTTGCACTTCTTTGGTTCTGGAATAAGTTCCTCCATGGCCAAAATAATTGACGGTCTACTTGCGCTCTCTTCTTTGCATCCCAACTGACAAGAGCCTAGAAACAATCAGTAACCGATAATAATTCCTGCATGTAAAGGTCGTTAAAGGTCGGTGGATCCAAGAGGAAGGTCAACTCGAGTGTAACGAATGACAGCCACGCTGGATTTTCTGTTGTTATGTCAAGGGTTTTCCGATATCATGTAGTTAACGTCTTCAAGTGCATAAACTGTAGGTGTTTATCTAGTACGCGGTTAAACATGCGTAGACAAAAGCTGCACCTCCATAAATCAGTACAGTGTGCAAGCTCGACTAATTACAAAACTCAGATCTTTATACTGAGAGATGATACTGAGAAGAATGTAGTGGTTTCACTCGTGAGAGGGTAATAATGATGTAGATCTGATACAAAGGCAGCCAAAACCAGCAAAACAATTTGTCGTATAGAATAACAATATAAATCCAGATGAGACTATAAAAACCTGTTTTTTCGGTCTGTCTGCTTCATAATTTTTTTCTGAAGGTAGAATCAAAGGTGAATAATAAGAGATTACCGCAGACTTTATCGGAGATATCTAAAACGTTCTGTGCTGACTGAATTTTCCCAAATGTCATCGGGGTGTAATCAAAAGTAATTCCCTCGTACAGCAGGAGAACGCGTATAAAAAGAATAAAATGCGTGCTTTTTTCACATAGCTTCCCATCCAAAAATCGATCAAGTGTTATGAAGTTTTCCTGTGTCTTGTAAACTGCCTGGATTGTAAGTATCGATCGATTAGTTTCCAAAACTTGTAGTTCGAACTAAACAGGTTTTTGCCGCTGTTATTCTTATTCAGACCAGAAGATTAATGTGAATTTTCAAAGTGACTTTTTTCCGTGACAACAAAAAGCACATATATCTACTTCCAGTGATTCATTGTTGCTGCTTATGGGTCACACTGATTGTCTAACTGTAATGCCTCATGAATTTATGGACACCATACTAAACCCAGACAACGTCACTGGTGATAGTTCTTATTTCATGGGCTTTTATTTTCACGATTAAATTGATTATTTTAAGATCCGAAATGAATTTATGCCTGAGCATCCACCCTGAATAAGTCGCTCCAACAAACTGCTGAGAACGATTGAATTTTTGATAAACTTTAAGGTATTTCAACAACCGATTCTCTCACTTCCGAATTATTTACCAAGTAATTCCAGCACAGCAATTGATCACGGTACAGTTTCTAATTATCTAGGCAAAATGTTTTCGGGGCTTCTTTGGTAGAGAAAAGAAAACGAATCTCGACGTCCTTCCGGGCTCAGATGAGATATTTGTAGGGTTTTCTTGTTCTGAGTACATTCCTCATAATAAACCGTGTTATTCAGAGCTGAGGGTATTATCTTGTGCAATGTTCTCTGTCATTTGACGGCAATGTGTTCAGATCATGTTTTCCTTCAGTAGCCATCTTATATCGATACTCCACTGCTTATAGAGTGACGCAGGACAAATTGGTTCAGATGATGAAAGACACCACGCTTCTTTGTGTAAGGACCCATGCGCCAGCTAAACCAGCATAAACTAGAATCAAAGTGACATCCGTCACAATGAACCTGTAACTGAACTCTTTACGGAATTATTTCTCTATTCATCAACCGGTATTCACCAGCTTGAGTCGCGATCAAAGAATAGTTGTGAAATTTATTGATATCTAAACCCAAGTGTAACTTTATATGCCAGCCTCAGAAGCAGCATTCTTCTACTAGAAAATCAGTGACATCGCAAACGGTATCTTGGCTTCCGACTATCTAGCTGTCTGTATCATTTCCTAGTCATGATACAATTGGTGAAATAATGCAGTTTCGAGAAAATCACAAATGCCTCTCATATTACCTACTCAAACTCATTGGAGAAAAAAAAATGTATTCCAAACTACCAGTATATCACTCTTTCAATCCGCTAAGAGTGGCAGAACTAAAAATTTGAAATCTTATGAAAACGCAACTTTTGAGTTGATTTCTTCTTTCGGGTGCAGATGGGACACCTTGATTGGAATGATCAAACAGGCAGCATCGTGGACCTTGCCCTTCATGTCCCCGAGGGTTCGAATCCTTCCCCCGCCGGTCACTTCTACAATTGGAAGCTTTTAATTGGTTGTGGTCGCCTTCCAAAATTGGTGTACTTTCTTAGAAACAATAAATAAATCAAGCAGTGGGATGGTAGGTTGCCCGCGACTGTTGATAATACCGTAGCTCGCCACTTAATGACAGTGCGGACAGATAACTGATTTGTAAAAGAGGATTTAAGTAACTGATAATCTAATTGTGATGACTTCATCTGTCGTCCGTAAATTTAGGAAAACTTCATTGTACCAGCGTAACGGCTTTATTGGAGGCTTCCACCTTGTTGTTCGTTTATTGTAGGTGTTGGTGCCTGTTGATACACTTACTGAGCCTCAGATCACGGAGTCTTTCGTCCTTTCGTGTTTTTGTAGATCAGGCACGCACAACCCTAGTCGGTAGAGCAATGCCCTTGCGTGATACACTCACCTCCCAAAGGCTCCATACTCGAAAACTGCTTCCGAGCTGGGTATAATTACGAATAACAATTGCAATCGCACTCGGCACGCGATCACCATATTTCTAATGATAGTTGTTGTAGGAGTAATCAACCACTTGAACTGGTATAGCGAAAGCAATACGTGGCATTTATTACAGCGGAAATGCTGCTTTGTACCCGAAATTTCCTCATTGAGGAGCAGATATAAGTTATCCAATATTTTCCCTGGAACATGCAGTTAACCTTAGACAATATCATCCTGTAAACTGAGGTTGTGAGTAATATAGTTGTTCAGTCAGTCAAACCGTTGCACATTCATTCACTCTCTCAGTCATTTAGTCACTCAGGCAGTCAATTAGTCAGTAAGTAAGTCACTCAGCAAATCGCTCAACAAATAGACCAGCTAATCAGGTCAAAATCAATTTAGCTAATCATCTAACAATATAGAAATTACGGTAAACCACAATCAAACCCTAATAATGACGGGGAATTATACTTTGCTATCTGCTGCTGCGCTTCTGGAATCAAAGAACCACCGATGGTATACTTACCGAATTTGAACTATTTCTGGACAGATGGCTATAAAACTCCAATAAATGTCATTTACTTTCAGTTGGTTTCTCTGCGTGTGCTGAAAAGGTTGCATAAATTAGATGATTTTAAATCTATCTATAATAAGTTCCTGGTAATTCCAGCCGTTCTGTCCAAATGAATCGAAGATACCATTTTGATGGGTGAATTTCCCCTAATGCCTTTTGCACAAATTCTCTTCTGTGGATTTCCCTCGCAGAGCTTTGACCTTTCAATCAGGGCACTTTTTAGAACATAAATTTGCTATTCTTGCGCCATCTTCGTGCGGTAGAGGATAAGAAACAGACAAAGAGCATGAAATGTGATTCTCCTCCAAAGAAGTTATCGGTTGCAATGTTAAGACGGGAAGAAGGAAATACGGTTCCAAAGAAACAAGTGAAGACGTGGTAACAACCTGACAACTAACCACTGCAAGCAAGCGCGTTCCTCGTAGTGGGGAAAATATCTTTTGCCGTGTGTAGTCCCGTCTCTAAGTGTATGTGCGTGCGTAATTGTTCTGCGAAAAAGACTTGCAATAGTTATGAAACTCTGACTCGACCGTGAATCGCTACAACATTAATAGGTCATCAGAGTTGTCTGCGGACTGGTATGATTTTTGAGCTTTACAGGCAAATTAAACTTTATGAACAGTCTCGTTTTTTAACCATTCACCAGCGCCGAATCAATCCAAGAGAACAGTTGTTAGTTCCTCAGTGACTGGAAGAAGAATTAGAATTAGCTGTTCACTTTCGAATGTAGTTTCCATCTGAATACTGAAATTTCAAAATGAGATAAGTGTAAATGAGCTCACACATATTAAAGAATTATGGAGAACGGACTGCATAGTTCAACTCGCCGTATTAAGAAAAGCCTTTGCGCTGCGTATATGTTGTTCACAAGAATTTTCTACCTCCCTTTATAAACCATTTGGCTTGCTTTTGTGTCATCGTTTTGGTGCACTTCCTGTTCAAATTCGCCTAGGCTTTTCGAAGCCTTTTGACTGTCTTCATTCAGTAGTCAGTTTTCTCCGCAATTTGAGATTCGTTATTGTTATTGTTTTATAGTTAGTCCTACGGTGCACATAGTAAGGCAAGGTGGTGTTCTCTGCGGTGGGAATTGGGGTTCGTTTATCTGTGAGTCACTGAATAACGGGATGACAATCCTTCAATCCGTTGTAGAGTAGTAAAGCATTCTTGATTATATGCAGTTGTTTGGGATTCTGCACGAATGCTTTTCTGATAAACCAAAGCTCCAGATTGCATCTTGAATCCACTTCGCTCGTAGAATAAATCCATCGGTACTGAATAACCAGAGCATATTTCTTGAGGTAAATTTCTTGGTAATTTTTCTGATCTAAAGGTTTTACGTGAAAATCAATCTGTGTCAAGGCTGGCTTGTATCAGCTTGGTTCACTTTATATAATGCGACAGCTAGCCTGACATTTCAGTGCCTTGGCTTTAGCTGACGTCTCATCGAATCGTCTTATGGAAAGTCCAGCTAACATAAGCTTTTGATGAAAATAAATAGTCGTATGTCTTGTTCATACTAAAAGAAGAGTCTGTAAGTCGACAAGCCACTGACTGAATCATTTATCCATATGGGCCATTACCTTCAATAATCCGTCAGGTGGATCGCAAATCTTACGTGATTAAGTTCACCATTTCGCCAAGATATGGGCTAAGTGCCTACATCTATTCACCAGTTTCTGCCTGCCTCGGAGAAGAACTCGCATCCAGGACGTTTTGTGGTGTGCACGTATAACATGTCCTGGCCACAGTGAAATGTTCAGTTTAGGTCTTCAGTGAAGAGACCAAAACATAGACAGCAACCCCCGTAGAGCTAATTTCAGCACTGTTGACGTCGTTCTCCAAACCCGTCGAAGCTAAGCTACAAACACCTCGGTGCCACTAGATATTTCCAAAAAAAGAACAAATGGTATAGTACTACAGAGCACAACGAAGCCGTAGTGTAATGGTCGCAATACCCGGACTGACGTGCGTATTGAAATCGCTCCCACCGGTAAGTACATAAACCAAAGTAGCAAGAAGACGAAGAATTCGGAAAAACCCGTTCTTTGTTTTATGAAGCTGGTTTGCATGTATATGTCACATCAAAGAAAATAACTGGCAGATTAGAAATAAACCAGTCACAGCGAGCTTCTTCTGTGTGTTCTCGGTGATCCTGATTGTTTGAAACCACTTGGCTTACTTGGCTGCAAAGTTGTACCTGGCCTTATCACATGTGACTGTCGCTGAATCACCACAAAGTACCGCTTATATCTCTGGCCGATGCTTCTCCCCACCCCTCCACAAGGATCTGAGGCTGCAGTGTCATTATTACAATTAATCTTTACAGTGCATTTTTTTCGAATTTGAAAATAGTCCTAGGTGGAACAGAATGTTTTGATTTCTGTTCAACTGACCCTTCGTAATTGTTTTCTCTCACAAGTAGTGTTAAGCTTTCATGATTAAAAGACTTACTGATCAAGCCGGAACATATGCGAACAGACTCTGAACAATATGACATTGCTTTCCGTTAGAAATACTTTTCCAAGCCTCAGAGCAGAACTTCGCCCAGGAAACAGAGTTTTTGTCTTGGAATGCTCTGACAATATCAACTTGCTGATTGATAAAGAAATCACAATGCAACGTGCACTGAACGCCTTGGCGATCAAAGTGTCCAGATGTGGTAAACTTTTTGCACTTCCCAAGTTGAAGGTGATTTTACAAGACTAGTAGAAGACTGTGCTTGGATTCACTCTTCGAGGTGGCCATCTAGAGTTGTGTGACAATTTGAAATCCCACGACAGCTTGATTACAGCTACTTGTGATGTCAGGAAGTATATCTTATCCCAAATGGCGAGAGCCAGGGCATCCTTCACTCACCTGCGATACCTATGGCGCCGCCAAGATATCCGGGTCTGTCTTAACGGACGGGTATACAAAGCCACAGTTCGTAGCGTTTTGCTTTACGGTTTTGGGACATGATCACTTCACGCTGAGGGAGCTGGATGATTTTCTTTTCTGGACGACTGATGTCTCCGAAGTATTGCTCGCGTTTGATGAGAACATCGAGTGAGCAATGACGAGGTTCACAATTGTTTATTAGGTGCGCATGGTTAACCCCTGACTGGAGGGATAATTCTAAACCTTCTTCGGTGATTCAGACGTGTTTTTGCCTGTTTTTGTACTCTATTCGTAATGGTTGCAAGGCTGGAAGAAGCAACTCAGCCATGACCTGGCCTAGGGTTACGAAGAAGCTAGAATCTGTACTGGCTTTGACTGATGCTTCACGCCTGCCTGGTTGGGCCTAGTGGACGAGGATTATCCCCGGTTAAAGATGCTGCGGCAGATGGCTTAGAATAGAAGTCACTGGTGCAAATACTGTGCGCCCTGTGTAAAACAAAAACCCGTTCCCTTGCTCTGAAAACCTTTCATTGCGCCTTGAATTACTGGAGCAGCAGTCTGCACTGTTTTATAACAAAGCGAAAATACGATAGTCACTGCTAAACTAGGAGAACTTTGATAAATGCCTTTAAAATGAGACCCAGAAAACAGAAAACCATACGCCCAGAAAGTATCTGAAGTCATACTAGTTAATTCGGCCATCAATTTTACAAATTAGATCACTACTTGCTATTATGCAAGTATACAGAACAAAATGTCAGGTAAACTGTTAAAGATTGTTCAAAGAACTTAATTTTGAATAAAAGGTGTTCTTTCAGTAGTCCTTTTCATTTCATTGATCAAGTTTTTTGTAATTTATTAGAAATCACCTATTTTCATGCCCAAGTTGTTTTCAATTTAGACACAAATATTCACATATCCAGAGAGACTCAGCCGATGAAGTTGGCGATCTCATTGTCTAATTACAATGCCTCTCTGTGTGTAATTTTTTGCGGACTTATAATTATCAAAAATTATCTGGGTTTTGCCCCTTTCCATCTGTTACACATCTTTTTGATGCGAAATGACTCAGTAAGAGACTTCAAGATAAATATAGACAAACGTTTAGAGAAATGTGACTTCCGCCAGTCACTCAAACTTTAGGAGCTATAATCCGTGAACCAAACTAAATCTATTAGGAACCTTCAGCTTATGATCGGGAAAAACACGAACAGTGAGGCTGGATACAATTACCAAGTACGGGACATATTTAGGTAACACTATACGGTGAGTTTCAATTTGCAATAATTTGTCTGCACCTTTTACAGAAAATGCAAAGTCATCCTCGATGAGAAAAATATCTCAGACTCCTACTTCAAATCGTTATTGGTTTAAACTAACATGAGCTTCACCAATATCATACAAATCAGGGCTGAACTAAACGTGTGTTCTTATCCTAAGTGTGGGTCACTTTGTAATGATACCGTGTTATGTAACACTGCAGCTCAAAACAATTGATGATGCTAAGATAGTTCATCCATGAGTTAATTATTTATTTAAAGGGATTCCATTTTGAAGAAGATAACTCATTTTTAACCAGAAAAATTAGTGTATATACTGATAGAATTGCTCCGGGTAGTTTCTCAGTTGGGCTATTCATGCAAGATTATGGTTGAAGTGGGCCTCAATATTTACCAGAAGTACTCTTAACCATAACTAGCTGGCCATTTGAAACGGAAAGAAACGAGTTCTCTTTTTGAAGCTCGTTGTCTGCAGTGCCCTATTAACACCCGATGAGAACTTCGATTAACCCCATCACTGGATATGGAGGTATTACGAATTTGTGGACTGATTTGATGCACTAGATTGGTGAGGCCACTCAGAAAATGATTCACGCGCCACGGAACAATACACTCCAATATCCTGATACAAAAAAAAACACGTGTACTGATTTCCATTTTCATTTAACTACCTCTACGGGAATGTGTGTGACGTTAAACTGCACGCCAGTTCAACTCAGAGCGTTGTTTTGATGGTGTTTCCTCAAGTGAACGACCAATAAAAGATAAAATAAAATTAAACCTGTTGTAGGTTGACACATAAAGACGCTTGTCTATCACCGGTAGTGTACGTGTGTAACATGGCAGTCACACAGAAATCTACTTCAGCCTTGATTATTTCATCTAGAGCCAAAGTGCTGGGGAAACAATATTAATGTTGCTTAAACTGAAAGGAGACATCGACAGGTAACTGAGGTTACTGTCACTCATCCAACTCTATAGACGAACATTATCATATTTGGGAAGACATATACCCCGGACAATTTCTGTTCCTGGCTTTTCAACTGAATAAAACTGCAAAAGAATTACTGAAATGACTTCCACCTCAGATAACCAGTCAATTACGAAAATTCGGGAGTGCCTGTTTCATCTATATGAAGAACCATTCGCATCTTCCTTTCCGTGACTGTTTGCCCAGTATGAAAGGAAATATCAGATTGCTTGTCAAATTACAGTTGACGTATTCATTCGCTCTTTTTCGGAAAATAGTAAGTAATTACGGCGTAAATATTTGTGCTTCCTACAAAAAGAGCTCCCACTTGACTTACAAATTCATATCTAGTTGCCCAACATAGAGTTGAACAAATAGATATAGATCAAAGGATACTCTGATATGTTCATCCAGCAACACCTCAAGATGAATCCGTTGACGAGAGAAGTCCACCCCATTTCTAAGAAGGAATTATTTATCACTCTTCCTTTCTTAGATGACTATTGTAGTGGATTTTTAAAGAAACAAATTTCGAAGGTTGTCCAAACTACTTTTAGTGTCACCAACATCAGGGTATTCCTTTCAGTCCATCCAGTCATTCAACAACGACTCAAAGGTCAACTGCTTCCGTCAACCCTTCCTATACGCATTTACCAAATTCACCTGCACTTGGCGAGCTGGTTGCACGAATCGTGCAGTGGGTATCTGATTAGGAGAATACGAGGACATTATCCAGCGCGACTGAACAGGGGAATGACGAAGGCAGTTCGGAGTTGTATCGTGGAACACACTGGCAGTGCGGCGAATAATGATGAGTCATTCAGATTCATCTATCAAGTTCCGGTTAACCAAACAAACCAGGTCAGAAACGTCATTTTGTGTATAGCTTAGGTAATGGCCTTATGAATCCACCTCCCCGTCCAAAGCAAACAAAAGCAAAAGCTTCATACCCTAATGCTAGAGTGACCACAAACCATGACGTATTCAGAGCATGATCTTTCACATATTAATGGCATTACTCTGACAATCGAACGGATGTTTATCCAACATTGTTAGGCCAACTACACAAGGATAAAGAACAGCGGTGATAGCATGCAGAGGGCAGTTGTCAAGCGAGTTCCGACAGTCAAACCACTAAAAAGGGGTGTTCAAAAAATGACAGGAATAACAAAAAGGCGAACGAACTGTTTTTATGGGCAATTCCTAACTACTGCCATTCAAAGTCATCTATCTGTCAATTATATCAAGTTACCGGCAGTCAGAATTATGGATTATTTAGTCAATCAAACTTACGTGCTCGGTACATCCTGCTGACTTGCAGAACCATCAGCGGATAAGTATGATGAATAAGAACTACGAGTATTGAAGTTACGTGATATTATGCGGAAAACAAACTTGATAACAATAAAACAAAACAGAAGTTTCATCCGCATTGTTACCATGACTAGCTTTCATTAACGGAGTTTGTGACTGGATTAGTATGGGTGTACACCAGTCAGAATAATGGCAAAAATCTCTGCTCGGAACTGCGGAGAACTGCTTTGTCATCGAACAACAGTTGCCGCTCCCCATCCATGAACACGAATACACTTGACACGTTAAGGTTTCCTTCTGTGTTGATAACATTTCCTTGGTAGACGAACAATAGTTAGTTCTTTCATAGTGATAACGGCCCCCTAGGTTATGATACGAAGATGAAAGGATAGATTATTTCATACAATGAAAATGCTTCCGATTGAGTGACATCCCTGCTGTCTGTGAGGAAAACAACATGGGGAAAACATGAGTGAGATATGATATCAAATTGTTACACAAAACTGGCTTCTTTGTATGCTGCCGCTATGTACTTTGGCGAGTCGACTGGACTTAGGATGAAACGTGACACGTTATCGGCAACACTAATGATGGGTTGTTTGGAAGATGTAGTCCACTCAGTGTTTTTCTGATCTGTACACAGTTCTCTCCAACATGCCCGGTCATTTCCATTTTTCAGGATAGGATCATTACTCTGTACGTTTCCAACCGAAACAGCATTGATTTCACCAGTATCATTTGATAAATGTTCTGCAGATAGTTCATCATCCGTGATGTTAGAGTTTAGAGGGGACGGTTTAGAGTCGTGGCGTGAAATTTGTTGTGATTTTGACTTGGGCATAAGATTCATACTATCTGTTTGATCCGATTGTCGTATGTCGTAGTATGTGTGAGACTGGATGGGATATGCGTTCGTGTGAGAGCCATACAAAGTTGCTGAACCGCAACCATTACTGCCGTTCATATTTGCACTACTATTCATGATAGATTGATAGGCGGTCGCTTGCTGTAGACTTTGTATTCCAGGCCGGATTGGACGGTTGATCAGTGGTGCCAGATTAGTCTGAATGTTGCCTGGGAGAGAAGATGGACCGACGAAAGGATATGGGACGGAATGCCTGTCCATTGGTTGTGGTTGTGATCGAGAATGGCTGTGGACAACCTGATAGTTTGTATCAGAGCTCTTATAATCCGGGATGGGTGATTTTGTTCTGATCCCAGCAAACTGGTTCGTGTGAGTTAGGAGGAATGAGTCGCTTTTTGGTGGTCGAATTCCCGCAAGCAATGCACCGTGGTACATACGCATCTGTGTAGGGCCCAAAGGACTGTACGTTAGACGACGTTGAGTCATGTACAAAGGCGGGTATCGCTGCGGAAAGGCACTGCTGACCAAACCCAAGTAATCCAATGTTTGATACTCATCTGAAAGTGGAGAATTCGGAGTTAAGATTCATCTACGGTCCAAAGGAAAATGTCGCAAAATGAAATTTTCAATAGAAGACTATTTCAGTAGAGTTGGTAAAGCTGAATGTCTATCGTAAATATTTGTTCAAGCAATTCAAGCGCATGAGACAAACAAGTGAGTATGACTTACCACGTATGTCTTACCAAGCGAGCCATCAGACCATACCGGGAAATTCGGATATTTCTCGGACGAGTCGTGTTGGTCACCCACTGAAACTGCTTTGACACTCAGAATCCAACAAACTTAATTTGCAACTCGGTTGCCGTCTACATGGTGCCTCTACCTTCCAGATGAACGCCGACAGCTGATTCCAAGAGCGTTGTTTATGTCTTGGAGTTATATATATATATATATATATATATATATATATATATATATATATATATATATATATATATATATATATATATATATATATATATATATATATATATATATATAGGAAACCGTTGCCTGGATGGTTGTGTGTACGTCAAGAGGCATACAGCTAAGCACCAACATGCACGAATGTCAACTCAGTCGATCACGTGAACACAGTTCAGTAGGATCAGCATACAGAAGTCTCAAGCATATAATGTTCTCGACCTAGTGGCAATAAAAACTTAAAGTTATCTTGCTTCGAATATAAGACTTCAGTGAATTCAGAAATCACACGGACCATTCAGTTTGCCTCTCTCAACAACTATTCATTACTGTGAAATATTAAGCTTAGTGTAAAATACCGGTACGCATTTATTTATCAAATCCAACCGTTACCTGTGTAATTCAAGCGATATAATAACTGACGTCGTACGCCTCATTACAGTATGAAGTCTCAACTTCCCGACTTCTGGTTAGAGTTCCCAATACTGAGTAGACGGAACCGGTATTGACCGAATACCTTTTTTATACCACCTCGAAGCCGTATATTCACAAGAGCAATGCCTACTCAGTTAAGAGTCGAAAGTTATTTGAAAGATTCGTGGTACATTCTACAGATCAGATCACAGGTCTGCAACCATAGTCATGAGAAGTGAAGTAAATAAAACGTTCCGTAATGATGAACATCTAGTATACTTTGAACGGGTCGGTAAAGACAAGTGACCCTTTTCAATAGCAATATGACCAAGTAAACTGGTTGACATTAGCGATAGAATTTCCGTGACTACAAGTTACAAAGAGAAGTCTACACTGAGAAGGCTGCAGACCTGAAAGCATAGCGTCATTAACTGTAAACGGAATGTGCATAACTGGGAAGCCTTTTATAGGACACTTTCAATGTGATCTAAAGCGGTTCACTTTAATCCAGTGTACATAATGGTTTACGGTGAATTGCGTTGCCGTTAACTAGAAAATGAGCTTTCCTGTTGGCTGTCTTCGATAACGATGACAGTTTGCTTAATCCAAGCGTGCAGATGGAAAGAATGTACCGTATAAAAACTACATTTTTCATAAGTCACCAAATTCCTGAGTCTGGTAACTTCAGGGACTAGTGGGAGGGGACAATTGCAAACAATCGAAGTTTTGTGATTGATGGTGGATTACTGGAAATCTTAGTGTGTTTTAGATGATTATTTTCAAATCGGTGTTTTCCGGCACATACTAAGACCAATTTGCAACAGTTTCCCGTGAATGAACTGAAGTCTTTCGCTTTGTAAGCCATTATTAATGGATTTCGGTAAACGAATTATCCATTCTATTCAGTTTTCACGAACGTCGGAAATTACGCCAATCTGGCAACTTGATAAACTTCTCAGGAATGCTGTCAAATCACATTATATCCAGAATGATGAAACTCACTTTGGGCTTCAGCGGTGTTTCGCTGCCACTCAGCTTTTGTTGTTCAGCAACCAGGTATTTTATACTTCATCAAACAAGCTAATTTACAGATAAATTCAACAGTCCGGGGGCCTCTTTGAACAAAATACCTTGGTATCCGTTCCTTGATTCTTACTGGTTCCAAAATAGCTGGGTAGTAAGTGTTTCCGTCAAATAAATGAGGGAAAACTGAGGTGAATTTTGTCACTAGAATTTGTGTAATCTATAACTACATATTTTCTCGCTATGATTAGGTTAATCTGCTGCCCTGACAGCCAAACAAATAAATTTTCCGCAGTATGCAAAACCACAATTGAATATATGGGACCACGCAGATATTTCTTTTTAGCATAAGGCATATTCGAAATAAGCTCTTAAAGGCAAATGATTCTGTTCATTGTTCAACCAATGCAAACGTTAACAACATCCACAGTATCTAGAATTAAACAGATTATCAACAGAACATCACTGCATCGTAGAATGTTATCGGTAAACTGTACAAGAGCCAGCAAATGCGGGAGTATACCACATCACCTATTCCTTCTCGAAGATGGAAGTACACGGGGCATGACTGGTGATATAGTGAAAATAATAATCAACAACGACAGTAGTTATAGTAGAGATACAGGAGTGGTAAAAGTAATATTAGGAGTAGCAGGATCAAGCGTAGTAGTGGTCGTAGTAAGTGCGAGCGTAGGGGCGAGAACTGCAGACACAATGACAGCAGTTGTGGTAGAAGCAGTATTCGTAGTAACAGCAGTGGTAGCAAAAGGAACAGCAGATTTAAAGGTACAGTTGCAATAGCGGTGCATGTAACAGTAGCGGTAGAATCAGCAGCAGTAGCCCTAGCCCCACAAGTAGCAGTAGTACCATTATTCAGAACAACAAAAGCGCACATAATGATACAAAGCGCGGGCAAATAGCTAATTGTTATATACTCGTGGAAGCACACAGAATAGTACTGATAGTATTAAACTAGCTGCACCAGCAGCAGATCCAGCTGCGGAATCAGTACCTTCAGTAGTAGTAGTAGTAGTAGTAGTAACCGTGTAATCCACTGAAAATGCCACCTCACATGGTATAGAGATATTTTAGCGTGCTTTGTGACTAGATGTACTATTACGTGATTTATTTTTTAACCTGTAGTGATCACGTGGGTGCTGAATGTCAATTTATATTTACCGATGTCCATATAGAATGAGTGAGCTTTGTTTTCTGATCAGGAAATTCTACAATGTGAAAGTGGACTTTAGGCCTGTAGTCTGAGCTTTCTACCACAGTGGCTACTGTTCATTGGGATGCAAGGATAATTCAACCTGATTCGACCGAATAGAGTAAACACCGTGGAGCGAAAGCTAGTGGAAGCCTCATCTTCAAGCACCTTGTGAGCAGGGGTCCATTCTTCACTAAATCCCGGTCATCTTAAAGGAAATATCTATCAGCCCACACGCGTTTTCTAGAAGTACAAAATCATCGGCTCAGACCTTTTTTAGGCGAAATGCACAAGTTTACCAAATCTTCAAACACTCAGACACGAACCGTGTAGATTTGGCGAATCTGGATTACCGTCTGTGACAGTCTTCAAACTCCTCCAATTAAATGCGATCCTTAAAATATTTTACTCAATACTCTCAAGTTATAGCCCTTATATGATCTCTGGAGATTGATGAATGAATCACTGTCATATACTGAGCTGCAGATTCTGGATTTGGCTATTAACTGTAAAAAGAAACAATGAGATTTTGAGGTAGTGAAGTGGGGTAAGTCGGTCGTTGCTCGGCAAAACTAACTGCTTCGACAGAATTCTCAGTCTCTAGTTTCAGTTGTCGGTGCAACTAGCCTTATCGTAGCAAAGTACGATTTCATTTAACACGCTTTACAATCATGGGAACTCAAATGTAACATTCTAATCCAAATGGACTGAGAATTTATTGCCTCTTGCACTGGTTCTCCTTTGTTCAGATATGTGAAAGGTCTACTATTGACTAACCCCGTGCGATAATCAGTAGGTGAAACGATAACCCGCATTTATGGACAGGTAGCTGTTAGAATAAAAAGTCTATCTTAAGGATATATTACTATCCCCTTGAAAGGATAACTATTCGAATTGATCCCATATAAATTTCTCCTTGCCATCAGCGTCAGAGTGAATTTCTTTTAAAGTGGATCACAACTCTATCTTTTTACCTCTCGTTCGGTCACTTTCTAATGAACAGCAAGTAAATTTCTAGGTGTGTATATGTTAGTGAAGCTGAGTCATATAAATAAGAACTGTCATCAAAATAATTATTAAAAAGCACGTGTGCATTACCTACATCCGCTATGAATTGATTACTTTTCAGCTAATTTACTCTTTGTCATCTCTCCCAATTTCCTCGGTTTCAGTAATGAACACATCTACACATTTGTTGTGATGCTCGTTTTCATTACTCGGGAATTCCTGGGTACTGCTTAGGCGCTGAAATTCCCCCTCTCCAGCCTGCAATGACAAATCCACACAGTGCACCAAAACGATAGTATACCTACACAGATTACCGACGTGGAATATAAAACGAAAATAGATTGTTCTGGAACTCGGGCATCTGGTCAAGATAAAAAGCTTTGACAAGCTGACTGTATGCCGGATAGTTTAAACAACTGATTACTGACCCTATTTCTGCCGGACTGCGTAAAATTGTCCGGCAGGCTAAGGGAATTAGGCCTCAGGTGGTCTGAGGGTTCAGCAGTTATAGACTAGTCAACGTTGCCTGGCAGGCTCGAGCTGGTTTATGACTTGTTTCGTGGATGGTTTATTTTGTGCCCTCCGGACGACATTCTACGAGGGTTATTTCTGTAACTTTATGTAAGCCTAAGCCTAGCCAGCTGCAGCGTATGCAACCAGACCAACGGCACAGATTCGATTTGTGCCCACTAGTGAACTAAACCAGTCAACGGAGATAGTTGGGCCGGCCAGAGCTAACGAATTTCCCAACCGTCTACGGATTTGCCATGAAATTATGGAAACCATGAGATGCCGAACAATAACTGACAACATATATCCATTACCATGACACAGAAATCCTCGAAATTAGTTTAGTTCATTAAATTTGATAAACAAAACGCGGGTAAAGCCAGCAACTTATGCCACTCATAGCAAGATCGCAATGCATGACTTAAGCCCGGTGTGCTATACCAACTAATCACATCAAGAAATAATCAGTTTTGACTACATACCTGTGGAGAAATGGTAGTGGTACCACTCAGTTTGAAAGGTATGACGAAATGTTCAGAAGAACTAGATACCCACTTTCCAGTTGGATAGTATGTGATCTGGAGGGCTGGATCGGACTACCAGCGTTTTCTGTATGTTATACTGTCAACAATACGTTGGATCATGTTCGAGTCTATGATCATCAGATAGCACAAAGTTTTTCCGCACTCATTTTTTATGGTGATGATGGATTTCCAACTATTAAACTGCTGCACAATGCAGTCATAAACGGTGACTTTTCGTTCAATATATGCTTCTTCAGATTGATTCCACCAATGTATAAGCGATCCGGGGCTGAAAAAAGGCCGCTTCGCTTGGCAATTCAGTTACTTTCCGTAGGTAATGAGATTACTTTATACGTATGCATCTATCCTACACGATCAATTAAAGGTAGTTTGCACATCACGTGGTTCACTCGGTGACAATATATTGCAGCCCAAATGAGACACAGAATGTAAAGCGATACGATTTGTCAGAATTAGTAATGGGCAATGGATAAACCCCCTGATTTCTGTCAGTTCGCACATTAAGACTAGACAAAGAAGTAGAAGAAACATGATGGTCAAATCAAACCAACCCCATTTTTCAAACCGCCTCAGGCTCTGTCGTGGTGGTCACTAGGTCGTTTTGGTAAAGGTGCGGCCAAAAACTGGATTCTCGGCCTTTTGAAAAGCTAGGCTTAGACATATATGACTCCGGTGAAAAGTTATCAGCGCAGCACGGGACTGTGAACCTGATTTTCGAGAAGTTTCACTCAGGCTTTCTCATCCAAACTCCAGGTTGAAAGTTCACAATAACGGTGTTGAATATTAGGACCATACTCTAAAAACATCGGCACTTGGCCGAGATCAAAAAGTCACGCCGAATATTACTCAACGTTTTACTTGTCATAGATTAAAAACAAGTTGGATAGCACACTACCGTATGACTTACTGGTTCTGGGAAGTTTGTTCATGTGTGCCCTGAACTGAACCCGACCAGCGCCGGCTACAGTCGGAAATCGGCCATCTCCGTTTGGTAACTAAGACAAAGGGATTAAAGTACGACATCATAATAAATCAGACTTTTCGTGAATAAATGACTCTCGGATAATAAAAATTTAGATAAATATCGATCTATCTCTGTCATACCCCTTTGCTACAAGCAAAACACATTTGACCGGAGTTGAATCTGAATCACAAAATTCGTTTTGCATAAATTTCATTTCGGAAATGTGCTTAACTGTGTATTTCCACTCTTGGACTAGATGTATTACGTAACTGAATTCAGAAGACGGATAAGTCTACAAGAAGTGTTTATATTCTCTCCCCTTTTGAATGATAATAATGATCAGAAGCATGCGGTAGATAACAAATAATAGGACGTAGATTATATTGTAGCTGCTTGAATGAAATTTTCATGTCAGCGGCAGTTTGGTAAACATTAGTTCAGCTGACTCTTTCATATGGATTGAATGTGATGACTAGGGCCGCAAATGAAGGTCATAGATACTGTTGACCAAACAATTCGCCAGAATTTACTGTCATAGTAGAGAATTTAATTTGGCTTTTGGTAGTGCGTGGTCACAACATATGAGTAATACTAGGTAAAACTGTGTTCGTCATATACTGCAAGCTTCTTCTAGACGCGACCAAACCTTTGTTCTCGTTTGGTTATCACCTTATGGACACAATTTGCCTTATCAATGAAATGATCAATCATGAATAAGATGAACCTTAGTGATGGATATTAACACTGAATTCCATTTGAGGTTTCTAAATCAAGCTTTACCAAAGACAATGCTCAACTGCTAGCAGCCTTTATCCAGTCACCCCTAATCATGAATTCGAGGATCAGGCCAACCTTTTTCTCAATCAAGAGGTGGTTTAGTAGGTGATTCGAAGGGAACTGCTATCTGGTGAAAGGCGTTCGCAACAGTAAAAGCCGTTCGCAACGGTAGGGCTGCTTCTTTTTCCTTTGGAAAAGAAGCTATTCCCTATCATATGAGACAGACACGCACATCGGAGACGGCTCAGAACATTTAAAACTTTTGGTTATGGAAGCTCAGAAACCAAGATGTTTGAACTGGGTAACCATGGAAACACTTATCGATTCGGTACCGTGGACGATAAAGTCCGGTCAAAATGCATCTTTCACGTGATACATTCAGTCCGTCCGATGAATTTGAGCAAAGTAAGGACAGCTATATGGGGAAAAGGATTTAGAGTACCAGTCAGCTCTCGATGCACAAACGAATCAATAATTCATCTAAATAGAAGAAGCTTGTGCTGTGCTTGTAAACTGGCATTAGATCACTACAAGCAGGAAATTAGCAGGTCAGACAGGAGTAACAGTTGTGCTTAATCTTGTGGTAGCAAAAATATGAGTGAAATTGTGTAAGATTCTGGCATTCAGTTTGTGAGTTTAAAGTAGAGAGTTGAGTTATAACTGTTTTAGTATACAAAAATCCGGTTGGAGACCACGGATGATTACGGCCTCGTTGTATATTGAATATTTTGGATTTCGAGATGCCATAAAGACATGAAACATTTGAGCCGGGTCAACTCAGTGCTTGATGTCGATTAAGTGCGGTGCAACTTCCCCCTCTATCCGCTCTGGCCAGTCAATGGAAGCCAATCGAAACCCTATCTCCGATCACGCTGAATAATGCAAGCCTTCCGATTGTCGTGACCACGGGCGGAATTTGCGGACCACAATCAGAACTCTAGTTATTCACCCGGACCCCCCTCCACCCCCCCCCCCGGTAACCAACTGAACCCACACTGCCTCACGGTGGTTAGGATAATCCAACTCCTCATCTGAACGCAGTCAGTAACCTCCGATCCAGCCAAAGACGAACTAAAAGCACAATTGTGTCAACTCTGTGATTTGCAAGGGTAGGCTTAAAGCAAGTGTTGTTCCATTCCGTGAAACTAATTACCCTACTAAGATGTTTCCAGTAGAGTAAAATATTGGTAAAAACCCATTTTGTTTTCATGAAAAAATTATAAAAGTTAATTGGGGATGATTCCCGATAAGGCTGAAACAGATGTATGGTGACAAAATTTTATTGTTTAATAACACAGGGTAGTCAAAATCGTTGGTACGTTGTGGACTTTTCGGTCACCACGGGTAATCTTTTTCAAGATTGGTTTTAAAACCGAATGAAACTGGATGTATGGTGTTTTCATGATTTCCAGTGGTCAGTTAAATATCGGTATTGCACGATAGACCCTTTGGTAATAAAATCAGGTTTTAATAGTGGGACAATAGATTTGTCGATCAAATGATTTGGCGTATAGTAACAAAGCTTACCTCAACAACGAAAGCCATTAGAACACAGTGTAGTTGTTTCATCTTTGTTAATCTAGTCCTACCTCCTACTACTGATACTGATGGAGTAGCCAAGCTCTGTAGGTAGTTACGAACACAAAGCCTTTGTTTTCACTTAGGCAAAATCGTTCGTCGTAGCAGTCCACCACTGTGAGACCAACGGACTGTCATCTCGAAAAGCCAGTGACGGAAGGGTGCTATGTGCTATTGTGATTAAGTTAAACAAACCTTTGTGAGTCATTCCGGCCAGGTGTTGAAATCACACCCGTTCGGCCTGGGTTCGAATCCCGGAAGGGGTTGGTGGACGTGGACCGCTGATGATTCCTTACAAGCAAGAAACTGTTTCGATGATTTTCAGTGATGAGTTTGGCTCTGTTGCGGCGTGATGAATTATTTTAAAATGAGTTTTGTTTATCATTTTTGTCGTTTGGGCTGCCTGACTGCATAACTAAGCTTCCTCATTGACCAAACAAGTTTGCTTCACATATTTTGTTCATAAGAAGTGGATAGCACGCATATTCGATCAGTGAAAGAATGGATCCCATTGACTTCGTCCTACATACTCCCACAGTTACTACATCTTTGTTTGAATATTGTCTCTATGTGTCCTAATGTGTTTCGTGGTCTCGGTTAGATTCGAAAAATAATCGGAAATCCGTTTTAAGGGGGATCCACACCGTAGACACAGAAAAACCATTTATATAATTGGAATATTTATTCAGTGAACTTTGAGGAAGCAGTTCGAATTCAACAACTTTAAAATACAAGAATTTGGCACCGTGATTTTTTTAGGAATGAGTGACGCCGCTCCATTTACTCGAAAATTCCAGGATCTCATTCCTAATTACCACCCCGTAAATCTTCTTATGCTACTTTTTTCTGTGGCCTCTATGGAAGGTTAGTTTACTTTCATTCCGTATTTCTTCAGGACACTGGTTAATCGTGCGTGGGCTGAATTTTGATCCACATTAGTAAGTAGTTCTGGTGGCACTGTCAAAATAAAAACTTCTAGTACTTCCCAACCGTCAATCAGTGACCAGAATTCTCACCTCTCCTGTCTTACGCCGATTGACTCCGAGGTAGAGGTTTGTGGGCCTAAGTTTGGTGTTCGAAGGACTGGGCAGACTTATCAACCCCTTTCATACCCGGAAATTTGGGAAGGAGTTCATGAGGATAGCAGATGGTCATGATTCAGTGTGTGAACAGTATGGGGATAGCAACTTCCACTGACGGCCCACTTTTGTCTCTATCCAAGATGCTTGAAAGCTGTGCACAACTCAGTCGATTGGGCCACTGAGCCAAGTGGCAGGCCTGGTGGTTTCACGAATGAAACTTAATGCAGTTGAACTGACCTTCTTGCCAATCAGAATGAAATGAAATTATCCACACTGCGGCTGTCACATGCCAACTCGGTTGGCTCCACTGGATGTCCTTGGTTGTTTGGTAATAATTTCGTCAAGTTTCAGCAGGTTAAGGACATTCTATTTTAGGAAGACACACAGGGATTTTCCAAAACCAAGCCGTCAACAGAAGATGAGCGTTCACTGATGGCCACTGGACGAAAAGTTCAAACAGAATTTGTGATTGAAGAGATAAGAAGATCAGTCGAAAAATGTTGTTGGTTCCTCTGTGATCAGTTTCCCAGAAAGTTCTGTCGTCCTTCAACTTTTTCACATAATCTAAAGATTTTCATAATTCTGCAGAGATTGTGCAACTGTGTTATTAACACATGTCGTATCCTGTGGTCACAAGAAAAAGATGATGACGAGTTTAAACTTCGTCACTCTTTGCCCATTGTACCGTCTGTTGGCCTACCTCCATGTTTCAGAAATATCGACTACGCTTAATTGCTTTCTTTGTCTTAGTGGGTCGGCCGGAGAATATGCCGAATAAGTTGACTATTTTTAGCTGTAAACTACCAAAATACAATGGCTTAAAACACTGTAGTAACCCATGAGCTAACCAGGTCTTAAAGACTTTGCTCGACTATGCTGAAATGTAAATAACAACAACTGAATCAAAGCAAGGTACAATTTTGTGCAGGAAAGAAAGTTAAAACCTCGTTTTACACATTTAAGTTTGATTTTTATCACGGTCTATTGATCTCATTGGGCTCTGCCTTAGAATTGACAATAATAGTGCCCGATGGCGGGCCTCCTTTGCTTGGAAAATCTCAGTTCAGAAGTATTTTCCGGAGGACAAATGGTTAAGCTGATAATGTGAACGGTAAATACATTTTCAGCGGTGGGTTCAGTCTGATTTGAAGTGGTTTTGAAGCAGACACTCCAGGTTATGTGGTGACCACTTGAAGTTGGATGCACAGAACGGGTATATACTTGCATGCACACGCAGTCACAGAAATGAATGACTCGGCAAGAGAGAGGTGAGTTAACTTAAATGATTGTCAAGTGTACCAAGATATTCGGTCATGACAACTGAAGCAGCTGTCTTACCGAAAACAGGTTCAGCTTTGGGCCTGTAAAGCACGCACATACACACACACACACACACACGAAAGGGCTGTATGAAAGCGATGAAAACCGTAGCCAACTTCCATCATAGAATTAAACATTCTAAGAATGTCCACGAAAGACAACCAAGTCATAGCTGAGATTACTGGTTGCAAAGCTCAGTGCGATATGCGCAATATCAGCCACCCGTGACAGTCAACATCATTCATGTTGACTCTATAGATTTCGACATTGCACACCTAACTTGCGGCTGAGCATTTGATAACAGGCAAGAGACCCCAAGTTCAGTAGACTGAATGCAAATGCTCGTACGTATTTTGATTCAGAACCACCGAACCCAGAAGCTGTGGAGCACATAACATCCAGTAGAACAGCTGAAATGATTATTTTATGGGACAACGTGTTAGAATGAGATATATTTTATCTATTTCGAATTGATTCTAAAGTTATCTTTTTCTCGGCACTTATATTTCATCTTGATAGATTATTCGCAAGTTTTTGCGTATGAGGGATTTCATCATTCGATATTACTTTCGTAGCTTGCATCCTGTAGCTACGCAATTTATTTCAGTCATGTACTAGTTTTTCTGTTCCTGACATCATAAAGATAAATATCGATGGTGTATTCTTTATCAGACTCATCATAACGTATTGAGTGAGTTCAAACTGTTACTTCGTATTTGGTTAGAGAAAAAGATTAGAGTTCATGCATTCATCTCGAAGTTTCTTATTGAAAAACTATCAGTTCATGCAGCTGACGCACGACTATAATCAATGTCACTTCAGTGATGATCTTTTGAATATCTAGTCTGCTTTTTGTTTTAATGTACATTCAGAGCAATCTGCACATCACAGCTCAACTTCTAACATATTTATTCGGAGCAAGCCAGCATGCGGTTTTCATAAGCTAATTCGTTGACGTTCTTGATGTCCGTTGATTGCGTATACGGAGAGCATACGCCTTTTAAACTGTTCAGCCTGGATAGATGAACAGCAAAATACGACGATTCTCCAGAGTTCCAACGGGCATAACAGTTGTAGAATACATTACTTTTGCTAACTTTCCGCGGAAAGGCGATGAGCCCGAGAGGAGTAATTTTTAAGGTAGTTTGAAGCTCCAGCTCATGGATGCCACATGGGGTGGTGGCATCCAAATACCGACTTGTAAATTGCTATTGTTTCTCCAAATATCCCAGTCAGAGTGAGCAATGAATACAATAGGCAGGTTCAATATACTTTTGGTTTGTCTAAAAACCACAGAATTTTGATCAGACTTCACTTACAGTTCACTTGATAGTTCGGTTTTTCTCCACTTCGTTTAACCTGTGACTTTTTAAACTGCATCAAACGGAAAGATTTCCAAAGGTGATCAGGATGCCCACTGAAAACATTTCCACAGCCTTGTCGATCTGCTCCCAAAAACGAGCAAGTAAAAAATTCAAAATTTGCATGACATCAGGAGAGAATTGCAACAGAGCTTGTCTTTATTCGGATCGACTCACAACTTACCGCGAACCTAGCATCAATAAGTGGTTCTTGTGTTGAAAGTTCACGCGGTAAATTCCGTCTTCTTGTGTCCACTGTTCTGGTCAACAGATGATACGGATCTTTTGACAGACTGGCAGGAACACTATTGGGACTTTCCGCTGGTTTGGGATACGTGGTTAACTCATGGTCGTGCAATTTGGCCTCAGGAATTTGCACGTTGATCTGACTCTCGAGTGCCTCTGGTTCCGGTTCTGAACCCGGTTTTGTCTCCACACCTAGTTGTGTCGATGAGCAGGTGACATTCCAGTCATGTTCTCGGAGATCCAGACTGTTTTCTATAAATGAATCAAAAAATAAATTTCCTCAAAATAAAGAGTTTGAACTAAAAGCAGTCAGATTATTTTCATATAGCTAAGGCTTGAGTGGAAGAAAAAGAAGACAAACGGAGGCACATTATCACATTAAAATATGTTTAACCAAACCTTCATTTAGGAAAATCTACTGCCATCTCGTAATAGTTTAAGTAGTGTGAAACCCAGAGGATAGAAATATGGTTACCAACAAGTTTAGTGGGCGTATGTGTTTGTGTATTAGTACGTGGAATAATTTGTCATGGGATTAATAATGTCTCAGGTATCATTTTATTAGTACTAGAATGTTCTCTCTGAGGTTTTTTCTCTCTCTCTCTCTCTTCCTCTCGCTTCCTCTAGCTGCTTGCAACCGTATGAAAGGGAGATCGAGAAGTAAGAAGTAATCATTTCTACGCAGGTGACAATTCTACCGGTATCTATCAACATAGAGAGCAAATTATACAGCATATTAAATACTTCTTTAGGATCTGCGGATCATCAGTGTCTGCCAGATGTCAGAATACAGAGTATGAGTTCACTTTCGATTCACTTTGACTCAGTGAAGGCTGATAATGCTCTGTAGTACAGAGGGAAAATTGCGTTCAACACAGAAAACATTACATACGCTTTTGAAAGAAAATCTACCACGGAAGATGGTACATACGCAATCTGTCTTCTTTCATGATAGCACGATTGTGCATATTCGAAAACAAACGTCTGAGTGAACTTGTGTTTGTTTTGTGAACACAACAGCCACCCTGGTCCGCCGAGTTTAGATAAAAATGCAAGTGAGTATAGTCACTCATTTTGCGTTTATCTTCAGCAAATCTTAAATTTAGAATAAGTTTACACTTATCCGGACAAGTCTTGACTCCAGTTTTCCGTGTTGTTATATATATATATATATATATATATATATATATATATATATATATTAAAGGCATTTGTCTACTTTTGTACCAGCATTTATGATATTGGGCTTCGAAAATCAATGAGATAGACTACTCCGTGTATTTTGAGCTGACCTATATTTCACTACTTTGTGTATGGTCTGAGCAATCACGGGACTATCGGTTGATATCTCACTCAAATCCCATCATTACTTGTACCCATACAGTTACTGCTTACCGGTTGCAATACAGTGCCGTTCTACTTCCAATCTACTGGCTACTGAGCATCACGCATTCACTGGTTAATCTAAGATATTGCAATGAAAAAATACTATCATCTAGGAAGATCAAACCAAATAGTTTACCTTCTGTCGGTTAATTTTATGCTTGCAACAATTTCGTCTCACATCCTCATCAGTTAGTTATTGGCATGGTTAGACTGAATTACGCATCATATGTCGTTACTGGACGAATGTAACTGAAAAACATTTCGCGTCCTTCAATTTTTGTGCACGTTTCGTTTTTTTTCCCTCATGAGCTATCAAAAACTCACCAAGGTCATATTCACTTTTGCTATCAGTCAATATTTCACAAAGCATTGCCTTGGCTTTGTTTGTTCTTTTTGAGTATAACTCATACGAAAGTGAAATACGTAGCTGCTTTGATGAATAGATAAAAAAACTGATAGGGAGGAATATTCGCTGGTGAAAATCTGTAGGCAGGAAAGCCCGCCACTGCAAACTTTGGTTAGTGTCTAACCCACTACCTCACTTCCGTTGAAGCCAAAAGCATATGCGTATCTACTAGGAACATCTTTTAGATTTACCAGAGAGTACGGAGAAAAATAAGCACGCCTGACTGGGGTCCAATACGGTTGCCATAATAGGGCTTCTATGGGCACAACGACCAAGGGAAAAACGAACAGAAACAAGGGTTACGAATAAGCTCTCATAAATTGATAATTCAAAAGCAGCTTTCCGTCCGCAAATCTAATTCTCATGAAAAAATAGGACTACTGCCTCCTTAAGAATTTCCTCCCAGCTAAAAGTCAAAATATCAGGAAATTAGGGCTCAAATAAGAACGAAGTGTTTTAAAGGTGGTTTTGCTAAACTGACCGTAAGTCTGATCATTAAAACATCCACTCAGAACCAAATTTGGTTTACCTTTCCTGTGCTCTCTCTGTATACTTTTCTACTTGTCTCATATAATTGCCGGCTCCTCTGTTTATTGTTCGACTTTTGTTCAAGACCTTGTCTGTGTGTCTTTGCTACCCCCACCGATGAGTGATTTGTTCTTTACTGACTGGTTTGTACATCATGGCCGGATTGCTTACAAAGTGAGGTATGCATTCATTAGTTCTTAATCGTGATTCGTTTTACAGTACACGTAGACCCTCGACTCGCCCCAGTTGACTTCAGATATCCGGTTTGTATTGCGCGAATTACTCAGTTACTGGGTGGCACAACTTTACGCTGTGCCCAAATATATTTTGGTATCTTCAGATAACTAACCGACTTGTTATCTCGCTGTTCTTTAACTCAGGTATATTTACTGATATTGTTGCTTTATAAAATGCATTGAATGGCTACAAAATAGATTCAGCCTAAAATGTTGCTGATTATTCACTCGCCTGTTTTAAAGCATCACAAACGGTTGAAAATATTTGTCTTCTTTCTCCATGAAGCTACCCTCGTTTGTTGAAAACACAATATTTTGAGATCTACAACCATTTATTATCACAGTTCGAGGCTGACAGATAACACAACACTGTGCTTTTCCATAACCAAGTGACTAGGATTATAATCAGCAGGGCATGGTGGTGATTATAAATGGGAAGTGGGAATTCGGTATGCTCACATTCGAAATTTCACTTCAAAAATCATCGGGCAGGAATCGGATAGTTTGCTTGAGAAATAGTTAAGAATCGGAATAATTCGTGGAAGCAATCTAGAAGATTGTGCAAGGCATGTTTCGACCATATAGCCTACACAGCCCCCGGGGCGTGCCAATCACTGCGTGGGCCAGTTGAAATCAGCTGGTTCGTTGGTGTTCAGATAAGGACAAGATGTTTGCTGCCTCAAATCACTGATAGCCAAACTTTCATGAGATCCAAATATTTTGGTTCTCAATCTTATACCTCGCATTATCTTATGATACGCGAGTGGGCAATAACAATAGGTATTCGAATAATCACATTTATGCATAACAAGTACGACCATTATCAATTTCAATCTCATTTGTAGTGGTTTAACGGTAATTTTTCTCATTTCTCTCATGTTTCTCCATTCCAAGATCTACATAGTTTATGTCGCAGCCTAGTAACTCATCACTGAGAATGGACCTAATCGAAAGAAAATGTGATGACCTTCAGGATAACTCGTTTCGCTCAAATTCTTAAGCCTATTGGTTTTGATAGTAATCGACATCTTTTATATTTGCTAAACAATGGATAAAAAATTACAGGATATCAGAATGGTTTTTTTTGTTTCAATCCTCCTCACTTGCACGGAAAATCTCTCGGTGGACTCCGTCGTAAAAATTGCGGTGAAATTTATTGGTCCAATTTTTGTACGCTACTACCTTGTCGATTGACTTGTTAGTCCTAGGAGTCAAAGAACTGGAGCGCGTGTTTTTTTTTCTCGATCCGAACTACCCCGGACGAATGAGGACATTAGACAGGGACGCGCGCTAAATTCCCGAGCTGACTGCCACAGAGAATAGGCACTAAACCGTTATATGAACGACCGTTAGGCTCAGTGGTGCACGTATCGGTTTCCTTAACCAATGAACGCTTTGATTTGCTTTTGACATAGATCATTCGCAACAGTCAGAATCAGGGATAATCTTGACTTCCGAATGTGTATGTTCTCGGTAAAAGCAACGCAACGGGCGCGAGAATGAGAGGCGTGGTGGGGAAGAAGTGATGAGGCTAGTTGCAGAAAGATGTACTTCCGTCAACATGACGTACAGCTCTATGAAAGGAATTCTGGAACAAAGACGTTGTTATTATTATGATTATAGTTGTTGCTTTATGTTCATGGATGGGAGAGCTCGTTCACTAATATTTGTTCTCCTCGGCTCACTAAAACATGCACGCCTACACACATGCACACACATGTTGCACTTGTGCATCTAACCGTAACACGTTGGAACAGAGAAAGACTTCAGAGTTGGCATGACAAACGTTTTTTTCTGCTTATGCATGTACTAAGCAGGCACTCGTGAACGAGCGCACAAAGGTAGTGCGAGTCGTCCCCTCAGTGTGCCATGTTTTCGGTAACTCCGTACGTGCCCGAATGCCTATCTGTGTCATTTTCTTCATCCCAAGGAAGCTAAACATGAAAAGTTTCGGAATATCCTAGAATTCTCATACCGTTTGTATCGAAATGGAGTAAACACATGAGTTTGAGACAAAATAGAAGTTGGTGATGAAATCCGTCGGCAAATTTACTGAAGAGTCACTGCTTCTTTGTACCCAGCCCAACCCCACCCCATCCCCCATCTGCAGATCATTATCGTTTCAGTTAGTTGAAGAAAGCGGCATAGAATAGGCGCATAAAATGACATTTTGTTTATAATTTTGTCAAAAAGACAGTTATTAGTATAGCGTAACTGGAAATTCGAATAAACAGTAACGTGCATAGACATACCTTTATGATTTTTGGAGCGATATAATGCTAGACACATAGACTGAGAACTGGGTGTTTATAGTTTCTTTAGTCCCTAGACTTACCCGAAGTCTGCGTTCTTATAAATCAGTCTACCATCAAGTCGAACTGCACCAAGCCTCTTGTCACTTATAATGAATTCGATCGCGAAGTCTGTAAACAAGGCTGTCCGATCTTAGCGAGCGGCTGATGTCCTTTTCTTTAATTTCAACTTGGTCACCCAAAGCACTAGCCTAAAATACGACAAGGTATAGAATGATGTCAACAACAATAACTACCTAATTGTGCGAAAGCTTGGAAGTGAGCTTTTTTCTCGAATGTGTGGGCAGGTTCTTGTCTGCCTGTGGTACACTGACGGTCTCCTGTCCAGTCTTTACGGGCAGTATTGAAGAAAACAATTTGAATTACATTTTTTAAAGAAAACTATCATGAGCTTTCCACTCTGACCACATTAGAATGGTAAATGACTTTGTTTGCAGCCCTGAGGTAGACACATGAACAAAGCGAGAGTTAGGAGCAACCCTACTCCTAAAATATTTATTTCATAACCTAAGGGGTTTAAATTCTAGTTCATGGAAAACTACACATTTTCTTTATATGAACAGCGAATTCTTGCTTGTTGCACAAATAAAGCGAGGTTAATTATTTTCGTAACCACACGTTTTGGTGTAAAATACTTTACAGTTGCATAAAACCACTAGAATGAAGAGGCTTATCGGTTATCTTCAAATGGATCTATTTGATATGCTCCATTGTTTGCACAGTGTGCCTGCTAAAAACAGCTCCAAGTTTACCATCGAATGTGAAAATTGAACTGTTTTGATCTATGAAATCGTCTGCAAAGGATGGGCCAAGCTCATATGGATTAGCCTCTCCCTAGGTTCGTGTGGATAGTGCAAGTAAGTATGGGCCATATGACCAAATTCTGTCGTCCATGCATAAATCAAATGTTCTCTCTGTGTCAACGCAACTGATTCTCAACACTTCACTGATTGTTCAGTGTCCTTCTTTTGTATTTAAATCCATTTTTTGACGACACTCCATTTCAGCTTGCTGACACTCAGACTTATTACGGTCTAGATTATTATGTAAATCAGTCCGTGATTCAACCCGGCAAGCATTCCGTCTTTCATGAATTACCAGAATTCCAAATAAAATGTACGAACACATAGACCAGGCCAACCAGGGCAACTTCCTCGTTAGTGCTAGTTCACTGATGCAAAATTTGCACATGAATTACTTGATTAGAAAGAGCGTCTTGTCAGTGGTAGCGGCAGAATACAAACACACTTGATGGTATTCAGTGAATAATGGTTAAGTTAAAAATTCCAAACATTTAAACAAATTTCATATTCAAATAAGACGCTCCGAATGCATCTGTCTTGACCGGATAATTACTAAGGGTATTCTGATTTATAACTGCCTCTCTTTGAAAACTGTTTATTGATAATAGAAAATCAACCAGCGCCACGTAGATGAACCGATTTACCAGGTAATGAACATGTCCCAGAGCTGATTCTCTGAAGGCAGGTTATTAACAATATGCACCCTCTTTTTACACAACAAATCTCGATGCGTGCATCAGAATTACTGTTCGGTGAAGAATCACCTCGTTCAAGAAGCCCATCCCTATGCGCACTGTTCAATGAACCGGGCCGTATTTACTATTTTCTCATTCTTCGGTGAGCTCTCTCACTCCATATCGCTTAATATATATATATATATATATATATATATATATATATATATATATATATATATATATATATATATATATATATATAAGGATCATGCTCAAGAAAAACCACTCAAGCAGAAAAAGAATCTCTACCCCCGAAATTAGGTACGACGGTTTGTTATCCTCATCTTACCAGCTGATAAGTGTTGACGCCAACAACACCGGAATGCGCACTTAAAATGGACAATCGTTGCTTGATTCTAATAACAAAAGGTACCTATTTGGGAAGCAAGGGTGAGCAATAAGTTTGATACGAAAAGTTTCTGAACAAATTCCAAGCGAAATTTGATCCCTTATGATTAAATCAGTCAACTTACCACACGTACGAGAGTATTACAAAACTGAATAAACCACCGGAGTACATTTGCACCGTCTAAATAAACAAAATAATCCCTATTATTAATTTATCAACGAGTGTAATTTGTTCTCTACTTTCAAGCAAGCACCAGCGAAAATTCTTAGGGGCAGTGTGCATCTTTTGTACCGGTTCCATCGAAATCCGTTCGTGTACTTCTTCTTGTGTGTGTACGCTGCCTTCGAAGTTGTTTCGGACCTATGCAACTATTATGAATCCATCAGGCACCTTGGTGAAAAAAAGCCAGAGGACCCTTGATTTTGGCCGAGGAACACTTGGAGAGCAGCGGAGACGAAACCAATTGAAAAGCTTGCCTCAAAAGGTTTGTCTTAATGGGTGTGTCCAAATTCAGCGTAATGACTCAGGTTTTTCATCACTGTATCAGCCATATCTTGAGGTACTGCGGGACTGGGTGGATAAATTGAGTTAATGGAATAGGTGGGTCGTGGTGGGAAAAAACTGAAGTGAAGATGCAGGAGATGAGACCACACACACACACACACACACACACACACACACACACACACACACACACACACACACACACAAACACCCACACACACACACAGGCATGCGGGCACACACGGTTTGATGCGGTCCCGTTTCAGATGTTGCCTATCAGCTCAGTTTATCAGTAATTATTGAATAGCAGAACATTTAGTCCGTATCTTCCTTTGGGTACGTAGTTCTTGTGAGAGGGACAAGCATATCAGTTCCTTAGCCGCCAAAACATTCTCTACGTAAGTCGTGAATTTGACCGATAACAACGTTGAATATTCAAGTCTTTTGACCATTGAATGGGTTTGTACTATCCTCTTTCTAATGTGACACTATTCACAAGAGCAGAGTAGGCCCCTCCCGATAAGAATAGAAGGAATCTCCATATTTGTCAATCGTCAATGTGTACAGCTTAGCCAACTTGGTGGCTCATTATGCATGATCAACAATGCGCCTGTCCCTGAAGCTCATCATGAATTCTAAAATATGGTCAAATAAGAGAGATTCAGCGTGGCTCAAACCACTTTATGTGAAAATTTTCTTCCTTTTAACTGATTGCAAATACAAATTAATTATTCACTTAGAGGTGAGAACATTTATGCAACGATCACTTGACAACTAAACTGTGTCTCAGTGAGCAAACAGTTTACCTATTTTGTTGCGATTCACCAAGAAAAACTAAGGTAACATTTAATACTGGTCTTCTGCCGTCTTATGCAATGTCGACACATGACGCTTGTATCGTAGACTTAGCCACAGATCATGAAATGATTTCAGACTTGCAAGTCCATATTCCGAGCTTCGAGAAACTTCAAGATCTGAATAGATGCAACTGACAAATTCCTCTCGTATACAGATCATATTTTCCACAATTTCTCAAGTGTTTCAAACATGCATTAGCGAGTTATTAGTTGGCTCGGAAACTAAGTCCAAGAGCATAGTTTGGAAAGGTAGACACTTTTATCCTTCTCCTTAGGGTCTGGAAGCTTTCTGGTAGTTTTCATAGTTTCCCCTTTCAAAGAAGTCGCATGTCCCCATCTGCAATTACGTTGAAAATGGTTTTCTTTACAGCAAACTGTATATCTTCTGCGCACCCAGCTAGTTCAGAAATTATCAATCAAAATTGGGATCACTGTTGATAGTAATGTTGTCCATAGATTAAGCTCAATTCATATCCCCACCTTGGCTTTCTTTTTCAAAGTAAACAGCTCAGTGCTAGAAAGTGTGGTCCAAACACAAACCTGTCGGTCAAGGTGAATAAATTTATCCTCATTGGATAATTTTTCCTGATAAGTTAGCCTGGGTAGCTGGCCACCTGGGCTATGATCAAAATCAGTTTTTATAACAGCTAAAACCGATTGTGTGCAAGAAATTATTTAGAGATGTGCTAGTCTGGCGGAGTATCCTTACTGTTCATAGAACAAGTAGTTCATTGCTCGAAAGCACTAATGGACAGCGGAATGACAGAGAACACGATCACATTACAATGAATGCAGCAAGTCACACGAACTACATGATTGTATCTTCCGAACAAATAAGGGTTAAAGTGGACAGGATATCTTTATTGCTAAAGAGCAGTTTTGTAGTGGTTGATTAATTATGGTGTTGTCTTAATGTATGGTACTCAATGGGCAGACCGAAATCTGACAAGCATTTTGGACTGCAGCTCTAGCACCTTGTACGCGTACATTCGAACTAAGAATGATTTTGGCATCGAACCAATATTACGGGATTTTTTAACAGTAGCTGACTCACACAACGACCGAACGCTTTCCCGTCTTCATCAATAACAGGAATTCGGACTGCATGGATAAAATATAGTTCATGATATGATTTTCTTTCGCACTTTTAAAGCTGGGTTCAAGCAACGGCACATGGCACGAATTTCCCACAGCATCCTATCGCAGAAGCCCTCCACCATTCTCGGGGATCTACTTTGAACTCACTTTTTGTACAGTTGCAGCCAATGCGTTCTTGAGGATAATCATATCTATCAGTTAGACACATTTATACGAAGAGCCCTAAGCAAACGCACACACACACACACACACGCTCACATACACACGTTTTGAATGCACGGGAAAGTTTGTTGTGCTGGGTTATCAGTTTAATCGACATCCACGCATGCATGCGTCCCGATAGATCTCACCGTTGTCCAACCGCCGCAAGGCGTGAGAATTCGCCCCATTCTTTCACGCCCGACTCCGCGTTTATCACAAGTGAAGATCATTCAAACGCACTAGGGTCCCGGCTCTTTTGTCTCGTCAGTGCACCCGAAAGGTGATAGGATCAGTGTGATTCTCGGTGAGTCCCTCAGCCTCCACCTTGCTCTCTATAGGTCACAGCATAGCTATTACCGTCAATTCTCAGCTTGCCCTTATTCTTCTATCACACGTGTGTGCGTGACAATCACAATCGCACAGCTCACACTCGCTGTCAAGACTAAGCGGAATAACAGCGTGACACACACAGCTTTTCACTGAACCAAAATAAATTTCATCAGCCAGAAACCGAGGTTACTTTGAAGACTAGGTCCAGTGGAATTGTATACGCTGAGTAAACTTTGATCAAACCAGAGAACAAATGGGAATGAAGCACAAATTATTCTGGTCCAAAATGCATCACTTGCCCAGAGTATTACCCGCTATCTGTCCTATGCTACTTTATTGAGGATTGGTATTTCCATGTGCCATCCTAATTAAAATATATCCTATTATTGAATGTTCTAACCATTTTCCCCATCAATGAATATTCACTTCAGCTAGCCGCGGTCTCTGTCACGACAAAAGACTAAAAAGATTGTGAATTTATCTGTCTCGACCAAGTAAATGTGATTAATACATGCACGGTGAACGGGAATGTGGTGTACATAGTTGAAAGAATGTTACAACCATGTGGGAAGACTCTAGTTCAGTTCATTAGGTTCAGATAATAAATTGAAATAACTTATGCAATTCAGTAACTGATCCTGATCTCAGTGACTTAGTAAACAGTGGAAAAAGTAGCTGCACATATTTGTCCGCCAACAAATGATATGAGCAACCGAAATAATACGAAATAAACTTCGCTGAGTTCAACTTGTCGTGTTTTATTTCCAATTTTTAAAGAACCTGTCATTCCCTAGACCGGTAGCTTGTAGTCTGAGAAACAGCAATCGGGCAAAATGACTCAGAGCTTACGGCACGCTTACGGTGGGGACTACGTGCACTCATTTTTCTGGTAAAATATTACTGTCACCAAGTCCAAGAGGAATAGTTCAAGAAATGAATTCGGTCATCTTAACTGGGGGCATTGAAGCAAAAATCTAATGGAAATTGGAAAACTTTTACTTTACCTTCGACCAAGTGGTCAGTCGGCTAAATAGTCAATAGAATTATAGGAAAGAAAATGATACCTAGGGACAAAGAGAATGATAGACAAACAGTCTAACAGAGAGGCAAAATGTCATGGACAGTGTCTTGGTCAGTAGTGACAACGTCCTTCCTGTTTGTTATCGATAAATTACCCGAAAACTGCAGAGACCCGAAATGCCCCGTTGGGAGTGATGCACTGTGAGAACGACGGATGTGGTCCACCCAAGAACGGATGTCCATTCCAGATGTTTGTTGCCAGAGGCGTAGCTAGAAATCTAGCTACCCCCACAAATGCCTAGTCAGACTAGCGAAAAAGGAATGGAGACGAGGACGAATTTGGAAGCTCACACACTTCGGAAGGGTTTTGTGATGAGTGAGCCAAAAGGCATGCAACCGTCAGTTGCTTTTCTATCCACACATTGTTTGTGTACACAAAACGAACGTAAGAGCAAAGGGAAACCGGTAACCGTCGGTGTGGAAGACCGGAACAGCCATGGCCCATATATGTGCTAGGACACTAGCAGTTCCCGGACCTGCTCCCATTTGACTATTTTATTTCGTGAACAGTGAGATACGAAAGTTGTATTGAATGCTCTTTGTTTCCGCAAATGCAACCATATCTGAACTTCTGTTGCTGATAGGAAATCATTTTGACATGGTTTCCTGTAAACCAAGGGGAGAATATCATCACTATGTGTGTGTGGTGATTTTGGATGTATTTTCCCCTTTTTCGAGGGCTTTCTGTCTTTTTGGTAGCGGGGAAACGAAAAAAGCACAAAAAGCAGCTGTTGCCCGTTGTCGGGGATTTCAGGCAAGGGTTTTACGGATCCTCCCTCTCTTCATTCTACTACCTTGTGGTCAATACACACGTCGAAAAATGCGTATGCTTATGTTGATGAATCTGAACACTCAGGAAACCTTACCACGACCAACTCCAAATAGTCACATGATTCACAAGTTCACACGGTCAGTCCGGTTTTGCGCAGAAGGTACACCACAACAGAAGTTCGTCGACAGTACTGGGTTTCCGGTTTGCCTTTTTGACAGGCGGTCCTTGGCACGTAGCACCTTTCAAGCTGAGGTTTGTTCCGTAAGACGAAAATCTACCGCAACTTTATACAGTTAGTTTGGGGTTCCTACCACAGAGTTGTATTACATAAAACGAGGTCAGGTCACTTACTAGTCAAAGTAACATACGGTATGAGTCAACAACTAACGAAAGGTACGGAGCATTTTTCACACAATGACTTGTTCGACAACCGTTTTAAACGACATTTTCCCACTATGTCTCTCCGTGTCTATTTCGTACCAAATGACAGCGTGACAGAAATAATGGTAATGGACACATATGAACCACAGAAATCGACCAGTGAGATTAACCGGGTCTATCATCGATCTTAGCTAAACTATACCGTAGGCCATGAATAAACAGTGGATATAACACCGAACAAATATCACCACGTTCATCATTCTCGTATCCTTCGCGGAATAAAAAGGCACTGTTGTGCTTTTGATCTATTTGCTTGAAACTTATCAGATATCCATTCATAAAACACCGGATATCCGTGATCCATAGCTTTCTTCAAAGGCGATCATCACTTGGGTTATTACTAACTGAGTGTGACGGAGTGACGAAAACGAGCGAACCGCTTGAGTCAGTTCTACATGAAGAAAATAAACTGCGATTCTGGGTCTCGAAGCAAGAGATCAGATCTTCGAGAAAATTTCAGCACAAATTCAGACAAGATGAATCCTGCTGCCGATGACGGGGCAGAAAAAGATCAATTTGTGAGACAAAAACGAAAATAAGACCACTCGTAAAAACAAATGCAAACCAACAACCAACCGATCATCAGTCTTTTTACAAGGTTTCATTTCTCCCTAGTCCATCTTCCAGCCCATTGATGGGCTGAATTGAATTACCGATTTTATTTGGTCTGTTCTACTTTTATAAAAGTGCGCTATTCGACAAATATTGGATGCATGATTTCCGGGTGTACAAGTAGAGGCGCAATACATTTTGTTTATTTTCTGGCAGTTTATTGAAGTTTTCTGTTTTTGTTCTCTAAATGTGTTTGCAATTATTTCCCGCTCATGTTTACCAACAAAAAGGTAGACCTTTGGATGCAAAACTATATACAAGGATCGTTCGTAGCGCGATGGAGATAAATGAGAAAAACTCAGAAATTGTTTATTTATTCAAAATTTCCCAGTCCTACACAAAGTTTACTTTGATGAATTGCCTCCTATGGTTTTGCCATTATTTCCCAAAATTTACATCACTAGGTCATTGCTGAGTGTTGTGCAACTATTACTTTATTATAAGCACTGTCCGTTTGACACCATTGATGTAAAATATGATTGCAGTAGTAAAACTGCAAGCTTGCTACGCATTTTCTAATGAAATGCAGAGGTTACTCTTCACTCTGAGAAATATTTTTGCCTAAATACTACACCATATTCCACAACACTCCCAGCTCTAGTCATGAGTGGTGAAATTGCTTCTATCAAGAAAAGAAGAAATCGTGCTACTGTGTTTTTTTGTTTTACCACATCAATAGATTTCTCCCATTGGTCAGCAAGAGACTTTTGTTTGGCATATTCTAAACCGAGCAAACTGATTGGTGAAAAACGTCTGTAAATCTCTAGAGAATTAGCAACGATGAGGAATTCCTTGTTCCCCGCTATGAAAATCTACTGATTCATAAAAATTTGCGACAAGAAATTTCTTTTCAGTATATCATTTCAGGCTCTTATTTATAAAGTACTGGGTCAATGAGAGTGTGTGTGCAGCTGAAGATAGTAGTGAGTGAGTATGCGTCCAAAAATCTCGTAGCCTGAAAACATACCAAGGCTTTAACAAGTGACTATTTTATGATTCTCTTGTACGACTTCTCATCAGTCTCCCTTTTTCATGCCATCTTTTTTAACACTTGTCTTTCTTACCTTATGGTTACACCTTTCGTACCTGCTGTCTTTCACACAACCGACAAGGTTCATTAAACAGAGGCATGTTGTCAAATTACCGGATTCGTTGCAAGCTTACTTGCGTACTGCTATATTGAACTGCACACATAATCTCATTTACCCAGTATTATGTATGTAAATGCTTGAATTGATATATTGAAAAGAAATTTCTTCATGATACAAGCTTTCTTTTGAGTCGATAAATATATTCTAAAATTTACTGGTGGCTTTTCCTGAAGAACTGACAGTGGAATTCGACCTGAAAAAGTCAGTATCGGGAACTCGACTACACAGCCGTTCGCAAATCCACCTACCGACTCTTTTGGTGATGGAAGACGCGGGTCGATTTACTGACAGCTGGGGGCGGTGACGAAAGCAGAATGGAGATTTTCGAACATAGTAATGGAGCACGAATCAGAGGCCATCCAGCTGGTAGGATTTCGTTATACCTTTGAGCTGGCGGCGCTTCGCATCACCAGTGGCTTTTCATATGATTCTGATGAGGATGGCCATGACTGGATGATGATTATGCTTGAACGCGAATGATACTTTCTTGGCAAGTACAGTAAAACATATATTTCTTTTATCTTTAACTAACGGATACAGGATCCCGATGAACCATTCGACTCTTCTGTGATGTTGTTAAGAACACTAGCATGATCATGCGTTTTTTGCATTTGCCTAGAAGAGAGCCTCATGCGAGACCGAACAGCGATTGGATTACTTGACCCCGCGGCCATTAAAAGGCTGTTGAAGATTTTGAAATTATCGCTCCTACTGTGCTTCAACATCGGCCGGGGTGAGGGAGCAGCTGAAAAACGCATGGAGACATTGAACGCATCAAAACCGCGTGGTCTGTACAAAATAACATCGGACACACGCACGGAACCAAAGACGGAGTGTCGGTTTAGTGGTAAACTACATTTCGCGATAAGAAAACAACTGTCTTGTCTGCGGGAAAACTTGTGATAACTGCAAGAAGCGCAACCATTTCCCGTCAAAACGTTTCCTTAAGAAAACATTGAACAGAAAACAAAACCATCACAACGTAGGTCGAATGGATGGGGTGCGGATGCCGGTAAAGCGAAAAGAGGTGTTTGCCAAAATGTTGGTGAAAGGGGGAGGGGCGGATTTTCAACTAGATACGAGAGCATCAGTGAACAACATCTCTGTGAATGTTCTGTCTAGTACTGCCTCGACACCGATGTAGGGCACAGTCATTATGGGTTCATAAAAGAGGTGAACTGATGCTGCATTCGTCAATCCTGAGGATGGACATTCAAGTTTCATAAAATTTGTTGTGGTCGACCAGTGCTACGTTCTCAACCTAGGGAGTGAATCCACCAAAAATCTGGGTTTGGTGTCATCCCTCTACGATACATTGATTCCTCATATATCTGGTAATCGCGAATATCGCTTAGGGATATATACCTCCATTTTCGACGGGAAATTAGGAAAGCTTCTGGGAATGGCAACGTCACACGTATTTGAATCCGCAAAACCTGTGGCACTAACGACAAGGCGTATTCCATGCGCAGTTGGAAACCGATCTGAACACAAGTTTGACATCCTCATCTCGAAAGACGTCTTGGTCAAAGTTGGTGAAACCACAGACTGGGTGAGTCATATTCTGACTGTATCTAAAGCATCCGACGAAGTTCACATTTTCATTGATCCAAAACCAATAAACGAACCGCTTAGAAGAGAGAACGTTTCGTTACTTATTTTTGACGATATTCTATCGGAGATATCAAGCTCGAGGTGCTTTACGAAAGTTGATCTAGCTTCAGCTTTTTGGCATTTATAAGTGAAGGAAACCTCGAGTTACTTGACCGAGTTTGGCACATGGCATGGGCCCTTACCGTTGGAAGTGACTACCTTACTGTTTGAGGGTATCGAGCGAGATTTTTCAGAACTGGGTTTTCAAACAGAGGAAGAATTTCTTGGAGTACAGATGAGTAGCGGATGATATTCTAATTTTTGGCTAGAATATCAGGGAAAACAGCAAAAAGTTTCATTCTTTTCTGCAACGACATGTCCGTGGTGGGGTTAAAGTGCAAGGAACGAGTTGAAATTTTGCTCGACAGAAGTCAAGTTCCACGACCACTTTCTCACAAGCTAAGATATCAAACCGGATCCGAAAAACGTAAGTGCGATTGTAGATAGGTCTGACCCAACCAATACTAAAGGTGCCTCCCGTTTTGACCGGATGATCAACTACCTGAGAAGGATCTTACCGGAGTCAGCTGAACTTATGAGACCGATTAACACAAGGAAGAAACGTGGGTTTGGGCGGATGAACAACAATTAGCATTTGACGGCATAAAGCAGCTTACCTTGGAAGCCCTGATCTTCGCATATCGTGATCATATCTTACCTCTACGTATACAAAGCGTAAGTAAACAACATGGTTTAGGGACAGTTCTTTTACAGAATGGGCGCCCGCTTGATCGTTGCAGCGGGGCGTTACCAGTTTGTGAACAGAAGTACGCGCAAAATCCAAAAAAACTGCAGGTAATTGTGTACACTCTGGAGAAGTTTACCGACCACACCTTCGACCGACTTACCCACATATATTCAGGTCATAAGTCATTGATCACGATAGTGGATGAGCCACTATATCGAGCTCTAAGTGCACTGTAATCGATACTAATACAGCTGAGAAAGTATAACTAGGGAATACATAATCAGCAAGGAAACAAATGCCCGTTGCTAACACACACTCACAAGCCACATCACCGAACAAGAATTCGAAAGCAGAAATGAAAAGGTGAATATTTCTTTGGCGGTAGCGGAATCTTAATTATCTAGAGATTGGAATTCCGTGATAAAAGATCCGTGTCTAAGATCCCTGAAGGAAGTTATCATCCGAGACTGGCAGGAAGATAAATGAGCTCTGTTAGCAGAAGCGTTGCCTTATTTCAGATTTCATGAAGATCTAACAATAGAGGATGAACTGATTTTTGGAGATGAGCTTTTGGTGGTCCCACAAGCTTTTTGAGAAGACTCTCTGAGCCGGTTACGCATGCTTTTATCAATGGATGTATCGGTTGAGCCGGGGAAATGTAATGCTGATCAGGTATGGCAGAACAGGTTAAATATATGGTGGTAAATTGCGAACCAAGCAGATTATTCTATCAACGACAAATGAGAGAACCGATAGAGAGGCGCTCAGTACCCGACCGGCTTTGACAAAAGGTGACTATGGACATATTTTACCATGGGAAAGATAGCTACCTAGTGACAGCTGATTACTAGGGTGGTTTCTTTGAAGGAGATCTTCTGAGAACAAAAACTGCGGAAATTACCAACAAACTGCAAGCCAACTGTGCACGAAATGGAATCCCGAGGCGAGTTGTTTCCACATGCCTTCCCCAGTTTCGCGGTACTGAATTTCAGCATTTCTCAGAGATGTGGCATTTCAGTCACCACGTTACCAGTTTTGACCACCATCAGTTCAACGGTAAAACAATGGGCGCTGTCAGACAGGCGAAGAAGTTACTCAAGAATTCTGAGACCGAGGGCAGCCATCCTATTATCCCTGTGATTGAGCCCCAAATATGCTTTCTGCAGAGGTGGGAACAAGCCCAATGAAACGCGTATGTGGAAGACGGACTCACATCACTCTACCCGTCTGGGCTTGACTTCTGGGCCCAGATGTCGTAGCGCCTTCAGTAATCAAATGGAAACCGATAAACCAAACAGTGGTGTAAATGAAACTTAATAACCGGGGCTATGTGACAGTCTGGATTCAACTGACAGAACCGACGAAACCTCCTAGACGAGCAGAGAGGTGCTATAGCGAGTAGCCAAGAAATCATACCTATTACTCTCTGGAGTTCGCCGTATAATAAGGAATAGAGTGCATTTAACAAAATCAGAGGAAAGCAATGACGAAGAAGACAAACAAAGGAGGAGAGAAAAGGATGAAACCGAAAAGGATGAGAAAGTGGCTGAAGCAAATAGCGCTGTACAATCACCGTCCAGAACTCGGAGTGGGCAAAGTTAACAGCTGGCATCCAAATGGACTTTCAAGTTAGGAAGGATATGCTGGATACGCTTGTGTTTACCCACATAGATGACTTGCCCTGGCTGATTGGGGAGAGACTCTTACATAGCAAATTCTACGTCGAGTAATCCGATTGGCTCAAAAAGGCTTCACAAATCACCGAAGAATCAGCAAACGTTGAGGTTTCCTTGTTATGTGCAATTACGACACTGATTTCTTTTCCAAAGAAACTGACTTTTGCAATTCACATTTGATATTAAGACCCACAGGATAATTTGCGTAACTAAGATTGGTAGATTTCTTGAAGCAATCTTTAAAGCACTTGTTATCTAATTGAAAAGACAGGTTTCATGCTTAATCTATTAATGAGTAGAGAATTGGACCAAGCATCTGCGGCACACGGTAATCTGAATGTTAACCTTTTATTCACAGCCGACATCCATGACAGAACAACTATTAGGCATCACTTAGCAAGTTGTTTAAATCTATTTTTTTAAAAATCGATCCATAGTTCCCCTTTGTGACAATGGGAAGCGTTAGTACATCATTCCACCGTATTTCCTCTTGTCACAAAAGCACTCAAACTTACTTGCACACTCAGCTTTGTGAATATCTTTCCCTCTGTAAAAATAGATACAGTCATCTGTCGCTGCCGTCAACAGCACCAGTTTACTGGTCTCACTCAGTTTGTCAGATGTTCGTCATAGGGGACAGTTTAAACAAAAACAATTATTGCTCGTCTAAACCATTACCGTTAGTACTGAACAGTCTGGGAATGATAACACTTGTTTGCCCTTGGAAACTGACCATTATTCTGCTACAACTTTGACTCGGCTGATTATAGCTTATGCAAGACAAATGTTTGCCTTCAGGCAAAAATGAATAGGAAAGCACTCTATGCTACCTGAGACATTAGGGAATATGTCAGAATGATACATGTTCATTAATTAATAAGGATGTCAAGCAAGACATTCTTTTACTTACCTGTCCGTATCCTCTTCTGTGCCAAATAGTTTGTCGAACGTTTGCGTAAGAGACAGATGAGCAGTAACGTGGCTATAAGAACCACAGTGAACACAATGGCTAGACAGATGATGACAATTTCACTGGCGTTGTGTCTGGTTCGTCCGAAATGCTGATTATTTTCTACACTAGTTTGATCTCCGTAGAGCAACGATTCTGGCTGGTTTACTCGCACATCGTTCCCGGTTGATGCGGGACCCAGTATGTTCACCTCCTTTGTCCCCAGTGGATCCACCGCAGCTGATATGTGGCCCCTTTTTGCGTACACGTCAAATCCTTCGTCTTTTGGATTTTTAATGATAATTTTCAAATTGCTGAACAACGTGCAATGTGGTTTCGGATTTTGCCCATGGTCACAAGCTTCCAAAGTCAGCACGTGAAAACTCGGTTTGTAAAACTGAGCCGAAAAGTTCACAAGGTCAGAGGAATCATTCTTCCCAGAGAAATCATCCGTCGGCAAACCCGTGGTCGTTTGTCCTAAATTACCGGCCAAATACAAAAGTCCAGTGGCCGAATCCAAACCAAATAATCGTTGGTTGTTACCCGATCGAATGTGATAGCTGATCAGTCCGTTCTCATCTTGGTCGGCATCCTCCGCTTGAATGTAGGCTAGCTTGTGACCCAGAGTCTCGTCTACCGCGATGGCTAAAGTGTTAGCGGTGGCATTTGGGCTGATAAAAACCGGCCAGTTGTCATTCACGTCGTCTACAATCACAGTGATCGTGGCTGTTCCTGTTAACTGTACTGCACCTGCTGGAACTTGTCGATCGGAGCTGCGTGAACCTGTCATTCTAGCCGCAGGATTGCCATCACGGGCCATGACCCGGAAAACATAACGAGCCTGCTCCTCTCGGTCCAACGGTTGACGGCTTCTTACAACTCCGGTGTCGCGATCCAAATAAAATACGAGAGCATCCCGATCAGTAGATAAAAAATAAGTGATCGGTCCGTGAATCTCACTGTCTAAATCGGTCGCACTGATCTGACCGATTTGTGTGGAACGGGGTTGGTTCTCAGCTACGTGAAAGCTGTACTCCGACCGGATAAACTGAGGTGGGTTGTCATTCACATCAAGGATCTTCACCTGATACGGCGGACATATCAAAATAAAGATCAAGTTTCAATTTATCTTCGAAATCTGTGAAATTTCAAACGAGCAGTACCTTGAAAAAATATCGTCCAGATTTGTGGGCTGTCTTCTATTCATTTGAAAATTGCTGACTATAACCAAGTCTCCAAACACTACGTCACCCCATCTAAATACCACTTCTAGAGTGACCCCCTGAAGATAAGATAACACTAAGTCAAATTCAAGCTGTTCACGGTCATCCTTCAAACTTTGAGTAATTCAATTACTTTGGGTTTTGTTTTCATGGGGTAGTTAAATAAACTACTGGTTCCGCAAAGAATAAGCTATGCAATGGATGGAAGCCAAATTTCGGCTCACTGTGGTCAAACTATTTGGAGATTTGATAACGTTAACTAAGTTATGTTTAAAAACGGTATCACACCCGGCATGTTAAAATTCTCCATGCTCAGCAATATATAAAACGTAAGCAAAAAAGCTTTATGAGTCGGTTCTCTGCAACAGGCCACAGAATTCTTTATTCTGTGGCCACACCCACTTTTTGCTTATTTTTTTCTCTACTCTGACGGACAAGCAAGAAAAGGCCTGCACTGAATATCATCTAAGACAGGCTGTCAACAATTTTGTTCTTAACTGATTCATCCACGTTGCTGAATCGAATGATAACGTGCTCATTTCCAGTTCCTAAGACCCGCTGAAAATGAGTCTGATAGCTGCCTATCATGGTTTTTGTGTAGAAACACCAGCCAGAAAAAATACTTATTCACAACACGAAAATCGATGAAAAAAATATACATACGAAGTATAACTAGCTGAATTTACTTCCTAGCATTTGTAGCTAGGTGCTGACTAAGAACATGTTGGAAATCACTGGCCAATAAATTAAAATGTGAAATCTTATGTCCTACTCGTATTAGTTTTTTTCCTAAAAAGTTCTGATCATTTGAATAAAATTACGGTGAATAGGTCATCACGTTATCCGTAATTTGTACATGAACTAATCACCACATCCTCTCTCTCCTCGACGTACTAACTTTGACTAAAGTAGATCCGGACACGCGGAAGTTGAACGTCCGCTCTCCCTGTCACCGGTCGGTATAGTTCCCGGCCGGACAAGCTCCACTCAGTGTGCTCACGATGTTTGGGCAGTGAGTAGTTGATAACTGGTCATTGAAAAGTACACCCTCGGTTGTCAATACAGTTTGACAGTGTGCTATCAGTTCTTCGGGTTTGTTGCTGAGCTGTCTCGCGATCATCCGATTGTATACCACAAAATACTTATTAGGACTTTTCTTATTATACTACAGTAAGTCTTAAGCTACACAGCTGTTTCCGATCAATAACATGTTCACTGTAAAAATAACTCAATTAATAATAAGAGGAATATTGTCCGGCTCCACAGATTGCATGAAAACCCTAACTGGTCTTAGTGAACAGTAACTGGTGAGCAGGAAAATTGGAATAAAAGCGACATTTAGAGCTCAACTGTTGACACCATTTAGTTGGTTCAGTATGGAGCACTAGGAGTCTACATTTCGCACAAAACTGAAGTGACAGTCTATAAGTTTTATATATGAAACAAATCATTCATTTTGTCAAGCCGAACAAACAACTCTGGTTCATGTTGTTTTGAAATCGATCACTATCCGTAGTTTCATTCAGAGAATTACCTAAAAGAACCTCACTTTTCAAGAGAGGTGATTCTGATCGACGTTTCTCCTCATTCGAGTAGAGTCAACGTAGTGGCAAATTAAAAGTATCTTTCCTACTTCATCTGAGAGACTGGGGTGAAACTGTATGACACTCACTCTCTTTTAGTGGCTGTACAGCAGATAAATAATCATTCTAGGTATAACCTAAAAGGTATAGACAACTCTGCAGCACCTGTGCAAACAAGTTTTCGAAAGTAAACACCGAAGAGTTTGGATACGAAAATTAGAATCGTCTTCTGCTCAGGAAGGGCCGTAAGTATGTCTTGATTGGACGGGTGACTTATGAATGCCACGCAAGTGGTAGGGCGCCAATAAAGTCGTCCCTACTCTGAGGTTACCACACTTCTAGTCAGCTTTCTTAAAATCAAGGTTTGTTCGCGGAACACTTTTCCACATTTGTCAGATGCAATATGCAGCTGGTGAAAAGGAGAAAGTCTCTAAACTACGTGATGGAAAAATATGTAAACCGACTTCCTTACAATACCTAGTGGTATTCTAGGTTGTTCATCAACTTTAATTTAGGTGGAATAGCAGTGAAAGAAAGCTTGTATTTTGAAAATGTGAGCTTTATGTTTATCAGAAAACTTGAATAAATCCCATTAAGTGGTATTAAATGGTTTTTATTGTTTCCTCCATAGTCGGTTACACCTCAACGGCCTTCTCATTTGAACATTGTTATCTCCTACCTTGACTGCAACAGATCCAGTCAACCGAGGACTTCCTCTGTCCACGGCTAGTGCTTGCATCACATATTGATCAGTGCGCTCTCGGTCAAACACCACTGCTGACGTTATAGCACCAGTAACAGGATCCACCTTGAATCCTGTAGAGTTCAGTCCATTTTCCAGAAGAAAGTAGTGTATTTCAGCATTTAGACCACTGTCCTGATCAGTGGCCAGTAAACTCCACATACCAGTCCTGAGCGATTGTTCGGTGGCCATCTGAGATTTCGAAGTCGACGAAGATGTGCTAACTGAGGAGGTCTGCCCGGTGGTGACTCGCCGTAATGGAGTGCCCGGTGGAGAATTCTCTTCCACTTCGAACACGAATTCCGCTTGTACAAACTGGGGCCGATTGTCGTTCACATCGGTAACGTAGATGGTCACGTTTTTTTCGGCATAGTGTCCAGCCACGTCCGAACAGATGATCGGAATGTGTTGGCTCGGTGTTGTTTCGCGATCCAGTTCGACGGCCGTGTGCAAGCTGTAAACTATCAGTCCACTGGCTGAACTGGACGATCCACTCTCTATCGTGTCCGCGTTACGGGACAGAGTGAAATTTACTGTTCTCAGGCGACATTCAACGGAATCGGTACCGTCAAAATCGGGATCGTATACCTTGTAAGCAACAGAAAACATATATGGTAAAAAAATATTGCGAATTGACGCCTAAGTCGATTATGAAACCAGTCAGGCTAAAAAAGCTGACAACCAAGTGGTTAACTACGCAGCTGAAACAGAATAACAATCCACGAAGGGGAGAAAGTTCTCCCTCCTCGGAATGTCATTCGACAGAACAAACGTAATCCAGCACTCAAAAGAAGTTTACATTTCCATTGTGACTCATTACACACAGACTGTCTGAGTTGTATTCACAGTTATGTGGTCGCTGAGCTTGACGTTTTGGTAGTAATCCTCTCATAACTATTGTCGAAGAGACATCATCAGCGTCCAGGTGATCGTTCCAGCACTCCTCTTTCACCTACGCATCCCAAAGATGGCACCATTTCAGTGATTTGGTTTCGCAATATTTTACTTTTAAAGAAGACCGGCGTAGATACACCGCGTCATGCACAGATCTAATATAAAACTATGGCCCGGTTTAAAAAGTCCGTAATGGGACAGAGCTTGAGAATGTCAATCGAATTGAACTAACGTGTATCACAATATCCTAAGCAATACACTTAACAAAATACCGAATATTTTTCTCAATTTTTGTTCATAAAATGAGCCACTGACAGATCAAGAATATCATCTCCATACTTGCCTGCACAGTGGCAACTTTAGCTCCAGGTGGTTGGTTCTCTTCCACTATTAGGTACCCGAGTCGACCAGATTCCAACCGTAGCCCCATGGGTATTGAATGAGCAAGTGTTCCAGGCAAATGCGGTTTCACTTGGATGACGGGTGCCTCGTCATTCTCATCGCGTACCACTATCACAACCGTGGCTTCACTTGACTTTGTGTATGGTCGAACTGCTTCGTCTTCAACCACGACGCGAAAACGGAATTGCATTTCGTTTCCCAGTCCAGGACTGGAACTCAGTGAACTGGTACTCACGGAATGGCTCAAATCGAGAAGAGACTCTGGTCCCGAACGAACGTCCCAGCGATCCAATGAACGGTCCACGTTTAATGGACGCCTAACTACCACATGCCCATTAGGTCGCACCTCGAAATATTCGCGAGCCAGTCGTTCGGCTGGAAGCCAGGCGTGCTCTCGACTAAAACCAAAATGAAAAGCCCCGTTTAGGTCGGCATCCGCATCCGTGGCGTTCAGTACGAGTACGGTTTTTCCAACCGGTGCGGTCTCCGGTATCGGATGTTGTGGTGTGAAAATGGGTTGTACAAACACGGGTGCATTATCGTTGATGTCTTCAATGAACACGTCGACCATCAGTTTGGCCGAATGTTGCGATGACCCCTCAGGACCCAGTGTTGTCACTTGGTCTGATGATGTCAAGCCATCAGTGACTTTCAGATACAACTGATAAGCTGCTTGCTCTTCACGATCAATCTGTTTGATGGCGTACAGATACAACCCATCGATAGGATTTTCCATCAAGCTGAAAGGGATCTGGTGATCGTTCGTGGACGAAGCGGAAAAAAGCTCATACCGAAGGCGGGCGTTCACACCCACGTCGTTATCTAAGGCTGGAGGCAAAGTTCGTCTCTCTCCAATGGGATCCCCGTCACGGAAGTGAACTTGAAATCTTTGCAAATGTCCTGGCCAGTATGGCGGATTGTCATTGATATCCTCGACCTGAACACGAATCTGAATTAGGCTATGCTTCGCATCTGGCTTGGCGCTTATTGGATGTTGATCAAATTGTGAGTTGGCGCTGATATGCTCGGTGGATTGAACAGCACAGTGTAATGTAATGGGACAGAACTGGCTGTCCGAATCACGGAACTTGTTTGTGTTTCCAGCTGACTGAAGTAGTAACGGATCCCCAAGGTGACCCAACACTCCATACACATCGTTTGAAGATGTCGTCGGCCGATTGGCACATAACTGCTCTCGATCGACTCGACGAGTGGTCACCAGATTGCCATCTGGCTTCACCTGTTTTGGGGCAATAAGAGACACAAGTGTTTTGGTTTTTCTGGTGAAAACAAATAAGACAGATATCAGTTTGTTTCCAAAAATTGTCTAACGCGACTAAAACTGAGGCTAATGTGCCCATAAATAGCAAGTGCGGGAAGATGGTTATTTGTCTACGGGTGTGTTATCAACGGATCACGAAGCAACTAGCCAGGGCGAATGCGACTAGTGGTAATCACTTAAATCCAAATATGAGATTTAAATACAAAATTCAGTGGGCAGTTTGGTTTGGGAGAAAGTCACAAAAGTTAGTTCCCAACACCTGGTACTATCGACTTAAGTGAAAATCAAAACTAGTTTTAGATTCATCCGTTTTTTCATTGTAACTAAATAAAGCCACTGAAAAACTAGCGAGTATCACCTCGATCAGCATGTTTGTATTCTTCGAATTATTGTTTCGCTCTTGTCTCAAAGTGTAGAGGTGATTATGATTCCCGTTTATGGGTATGCACTTGTGTTTTGTCTATGAGCCGATCGATAACAAACCGAGGAGTGAAAATGAAATTGCCTGTATGCTCTTTTTTGACCTATGACCCGGCCAAGTGAAAACGCTAAGCTTGTGAAATGAAACAGAACGGAGATAAACGACAACAGTACTTGAATTTCGATGAACAAAAACTACTTTGTTTCTGTCTGGTTTTGGAATGAAGAAGAATGGTACGGTATTCGAAAAAATCAATGAAAACTGGGAATATCTAGAAGAATGTGGGTGTCAGGTCATTGAATTACTTGATCGACGATGACATTTAGATTGATTACATGACCAACATTTAGATGTACACCATGACAAATTTGGCCTCGGGGATGAAGAACGTAAAAAAATGCCTCATTTTACATTGCGCTTTCAGTTTTAATCCCATGACTGTGGTACGTGATAGCTTTATATTATATTCATGTAAACTGATCCAGGTTTTCTGGACCGTAGAAAGGATTTACCGCGAGACCCCTTTAGAGCGGTCTGAAGACACGTGTTAGATGATACTAAAGGACATATCCCAGGCTATCGTGTAACCCATGTCGTTTACATGGGCCAGTATTACACTGGTTATCATACCATTGATCCTTCTGCTCAAAAGAGGTGCGACTGCAAAAACATCGGCCCGCTGGTTAGTGGACACAGCGCTGTCAAATTCCGACTCGCGTTCTTAACCACGTCCTTTTTGCGACTGAAAATCGAAGGCAAACTGACTGATCATTCGACTCCCTGTAGTGAAGACTCGCATTATGGCCCTGACTGCGTGAGAATAGTTGGCAGAACAACCACGGGACTCCCCGATCGAGATCGAAAACTGAGTGGTCGGCCAGAGGGACCGATGTGGTGGTGCGATGTTGGCACGGATCAGATCCTAATGGGGGTTGGGTCATTCGGTGTCATCTAAAGTTTCCTCAAAAATGTTTCTGTCTGAGTCAGATAGTGAATCCAGTCTACGGCTCAGGAGATTGCAATTCAATTACACACAACTATCCAGTGCTCAGAAAAACGGTTCATTATTGTTATATATTATCTTGTATCCCAAAATGGCTCCATAACTTCTTTGGCACTTTTTGGCCAGTTCCGCTGGTATGCACATAGATTTTGATGAAAAATACAATCTGCGAACTGTGGGTACGAGTTGTCATGGTAAAAAGTTGTGTTGCGCCGTATCCGCTGATTGACCCCACAAGTGCCCTGATATAATGAACTCATCTGTTGCGTGCCGCTTTCAAATACACACTAGCAATGATGGGGATTAGTGACATATCCCACTTCTCGCTTTCTTCCAAGGGCGTAAGCGTGTCTCACTGGCTATCGTAAGTGGGGCTCCCTTTTGGGGGGGAGGGAGTACTAAACTGGCCACTGAGGGGGTGGGAGTTGAACTGCGTTCCTGGACCATCAGCTATGGCCATGGCTTAACTAGTGGTGAAGGGGTGCTAAGCCGTCGTCAACTTGACCTCAGCACAATTTTGCTATAGGACTTTTGCCGTCCGAGCTGTTCAACGTTTCCTCTGAAGAGTCAGCTAATTTCAGTCACACAGTCAGTGGTATGGCTGACTGTATGTGCATGTGTGATCGCAAGTGGATGTGTAAGTAAGTAGGAGATTAACTGAGTAGGCTAGAGGGAAGGAGATAGGGAGTGATAGAGAGTAGTTTAGATTTCATGGGGGAATCAGAAAGGTAGGGGCATGCGGCTGCAATTGACCACAATCATAATGGTAGATTATAACTAACTAAGGACGACCTGAATGAGCTATTGTATTGAAGCCGGTGTCCAGTGACCTGAATCGGTCGGAAGGAGAAGATAATCCACAAACGATCGGGCAGATGATTCTTACCACAAAATCCATGATCAGTAGGAGATTGAAAGGGAGTGAATGAAAAATTTGTCGACAAAATCAGCAGTTCTGAGTTTACAACCACGAAAATCACTGTCAGGTAACCACGGTAGCCCAAAGCCAACGAGATCTTTCCTTACCAGGTAGAGGTATTTGTTACACAGTGAATCTAAATAAAAACCTCGGGTAATTAGTTTAACTTTTGTTTCAACTGGTTTAACACAACAAGGCAGGTTTTAACTTCGCAGTTCGCAGTAGCGGTTCTATCTATATATTTATTCACAGTTTATGCCATAATAAAGGAAATCTCTATCGTTCCGAACAAATTCCGCCGATAAACAGAGCAACAGGTAACCGGGAAACGTTTTGCAAAAAACGTAGGATGAGCATTTTGTTGACGAATGTTTCGGCATACAGAGTAGCACCAGCACTCCTTCGGGCTTGGAAAATCCGCTTCAAACACTGTACAACTGCTCCGCCTGGCCTGTTTGGAGTTATCGGTAGGGTTTGTCCTATGAATCCTCAATGAAGGCTAAACTTGGCTGGCAGAATTTTTAGTTGTTGTAGGAACGGATTATCCACGCTTAACCCTAGTGGCTTACTTCCAGGCCGGACTAAATGAAAGATGCAAACTGCTTAAATTGGATTATAAAGCTGGTAGAAGACTGAACTAGCCATTAACTTAGAAGAATAGCGATGGGCAAATCTTACTAAAAGAAAATTATGCCTTCCGGTGGTGCCAGATGAAGAATACTGATAACGGCCACTGTTTTATCATGGTATCCAGCAGAATGTAACCTAGGAGGATCTCGTTAGCTTAAGTATCATACCAATCCACGTTTTACATTGAAATTGCTGATTACGGAATACAAAGAAATAGTGTGGTTTGTTTTCCGTAAGTTCACACACTCAGTCTAATGAAATATTACCATTACACGTAAAGATTAAGAATGCTGACTCGAGAACGATATTGATGATGCTAACCATATAGTGGTTGTTTGAGAGCCTGTAAAAGAAATTCGGCTCCGGCCGAGAACCAAAGTCATTTCGCAATCGAGGCAAGACTCCTAACGCGAAATGACTTTGCTACTGGTCGGGATCAAATTTGGGTAAGATTAACTGATTCGACCCTATTCTACGATAATTCCCCCTCCGAGTCAGTGAAAAATAATCCTTACCAATCCTAGTCATTTACTATCCAAAGACTCTCGCCCACAGTTTATCCTGTTAGTGAAATCGACTTCTGTACATTTGAGCGTACATTTGTCCTGCTTACGCATGAGGACAAGCATGTGAACACGCATTCCCCTTGATCTCAGAGGCCTACTGCACCATTACTCATGGATGGAAACCGCAAAAACAATACTGTAGGTGTAGAACCACATCACTTCCGATGTGGCATCTCTGTTGGCCAGGTGATAAAGACATGAAAAACAAGTTTTTTTCGCGGTGGATCTGCTCACATTTGGGATTCGGTATCGACTTTCTTAGCTGTTAGAAATACTGTTGGGTTAACTAAGACAGCGTTAGTCTATCGTTCATACTAGTGGATAGTGATCATGAATTTTGCTAAGATGAAGTGGTTTACTTAGGTCGGATAGGTGTAGAATACACGTTGCATCGAACTCGACGCAAACTCCCTCCTTTCAAACCGCATTCTCAAGGTCAACCTGTCGTTATCTTGCTTGTTGTACAAGGAAGAATAACAATCACAAACTGCTCGTTTATTAGGCTTAAATTTCAAAACCAGTTGACTGCTCTACACAACCTGAGTTTGCAAAAGTATAGTTTGAACGAGAACCACCACCACCGGAAGAAACGACACCACCAACAGCACCACAAAACTTTCTTGATCGGCTTGAAGCCGTATCATGTTCACTTTGTTTTAGCCCGAAGCAAGTCTGGGCAAATTTGAGCCTTCAACGACCACTCAGAATCGAGGGTCAGGACGACAGAATTGCACTTCCAATAGTTAGTGATCAGAAGGCTTTATATATATATATATATATATATATATATATATATATATATATATATATATATATATATATATATATATATATGTGTGTGTGTGTGTGTGTGTGTGTGTGTGTGTGTGTCAGTGCACGCGCGCATTTGTGTGCATACATTTTGTTGAAAGCGTAACTCTGAATATGTACATATACAAAAGAAAGATTCCCAAACACCAACAAATATCTCCAAAACAATTCGGAAATTGGGGGAAACTCATAGGATATTCCGGAGAAACCAAACGGGTAAGAGGAAGAAAGGAACATTCACGGGTGATTAAGTGTGGATTGGGAACGGGAGAAATGGGACAGTCGCATCATTCTGTCGGGGGAAAAATTATTCCGTTAATGGGTAAAATTTTCAACACTTTCAGGGAGTCAAGCCAATACAGAGTCATTTGTCGCTAGCTGTCATGTGGTGAAACGCAAAGTCATCATTCCCACGTAGACGAAAACGAGTCAGTCCCAAAGAACGATTAAAAAACGATGAGAATCGAAAAATGGTTTTGTTTCTACTCTGAGAATTTTTGAACAAAAAAACAGAATGATAAATGTGCGTGCCGTCTTCTTCTCATCCATCAAGTTTAATGATCCCAAGTCAGAAACAACAATGACCATAATTCCAAGCAAATTCAAGGGAAAGTGCTTTCATTCTAGCTGCGTTAGTCAGACGAAGAAGTGAATTTTTTGTAATCTTTGGCCAGCAATACGAATCGACTAATCGCTATTCTGGTTTCAACATAAGCAAAAAAAATATTCTCAGCGATGAACAAATTTTATGTCCAAAATTGCCGAAAATCAATTTATTATGATTTCCGTTTCTTAGTTTATACAGAAGTATCAGTTATCTGATCACTTTGGGTGAAAATGAATACGTTGAAACTTAGCGGACTTGGGAGAATATCCCGAACATGATATATGTACCGATCGTTCAAGAAGAAATCTATCAGGTTAGAAGAGGCAAAATCCAGTTCCAATAGTCTATAATGAAAAAAGTTTACACTTTGTCATCAAATATCCCTGCAAACGAACGAACGGATCGTTTAGCGTGTTCTCGTTTGACCACAACTAGAAGAGTATTATTTTACCAGATTCTCTTGATTTAAGTTCATGTAAACTGTTATTTGTTGGCTACTGTTGACCTAATGTCCTCATTCCTTCGCGCGATAGCGACAACAAATTACGGTGAAGCAAAAACTAGATACTTTTTGGACTTTGACACATTTGATGTGCAGGCACAATTCAGGAAGTTGGACTACGTGAACTGCAGGAGTAGATGCAGTATTCCAGAAGGAGAGAGAGAGAGAGAACAGGGTCAATCTATTTTGTCTGGGCTTTCGCGCTCAGGTATTCGTGATCATTATAACATTCCTGCTAGGTGCTAGAAGTAAAATGTGCAAGACAGCAAGTATACACCTAAAATTACACTCCAGATCTATATGAAGCAGTTTACGCTATCCTAAGCTGTGTTGGTCATACATTCTGGCGTTCTTCTTTGGATGCTCTGGTGGTCTTCATAAACTAAGCCCAGAACACACTTTGCAATCAGAATGAGAGAGGGAGGTAATATAAGAGAAACAATAAATAAAAACCTACTGGCCGGAAGTCGTGATCATCCCAGTGTATCCCCACTGGTAACCGGAGATGAAGGACGCGGAGAGGCGTTGGGAATGCGCCGAAAGAAATGCGCGTTACCATGGATGAATAGGTGGTTCTTCCATTCATTCATTCGGTCGATCTTTTGAGTTCCGGTTATTCTTGAAATGTCTGAGTCATTCAGTTGTTCTTGCACCCAACAACGCAGGTATTTACCCACATATTTTTCCATTTGTGGAATGTCGCTTGCTTTTATTGTCTTTTTTATTATTGCATCTACTGATTGAAATGTTGGCATAATGATTGGAAAAGCCATTCATTCAGGTACAAATACAAATAAAGCCCATCAATATGTTTGCTTCTGGTGGTTAGTTTTTAAAGTATTGGTTATTAATAGCTTATGGTTGTAGTTAATGGTTTCCTACTTATTAATTCAGAGACGGAAATATAATTTATCAAAACTTCTGAATGAAAATATTGACTGAAAATCTTCATAGCTCGGAAAACTGTGGGGTTTGTGGCCCTGCTCCCCGTTTTATCGGATTAAACAATTCAGGAGACAGCAAAAACTATCAATTTTCTGAATGGTAATTAAGGGATAGTTTCACATTTTAACTAGTGATCTGTATTATCTAATTCTAATAATATCTCAATATAAAAAATGGTCAGTGAAGTAAAAACTCCAGTAGCACCGTTTCATTCTAGTTGTGTTATTTTTTATCAAAACGAAAGCAACTCACTTCAAAACAGTTGACTCCTCGGTCCGCGTTATTCAAAATCTTGAACGTAAACAAAGATCTCAAGTGACTGGGTTTCTGACCCACCGTTACTGATGATTTTAACAGACCAAGTTCGATCTGTCGAACCAGAACATCGTCTACCAAGTTACCCACTATGGTACCCAAAGGGACCTCTTCTTTGATCCGATATTCATATTCCATGGGGGTGGATGCGGTGAAAGAGTACAGTAACAAGTCACAGTATACAAGAATAAAGTAACCGATGAGAGCTTCCATTGTCTGCCTAGCTTTTTGAGCGACTGTCCCAGTTGTACCAGAGTCCACTTTAGGCTGCGAATAAAAACACGAAAAAAGAGAAAAATGAATATTTCCAAAGCGGAAAACAAAAACTAACTCATGCACTCAAAGTTTCTCATTCGGTAATAGTAACTTTTTACTCAGAGATGAAATAATCTAAGTTCCTTCTCAGTATTCTGACTCACTTTCGAGTCTTTGGTGAACTATCCTCTTGGGTGGTATTATTTTTATGGTAGACTGATCAGCTGTCAGACAAACAATCGAATAACTATGAAACCGATTAGACTTCTTCCGGTCCCAGTGTTAGTTGCAAATCATGAAGTTCACATGCAGTAGTTTCTCTTAAAATATCTCCGATCAGATTTCGTCTTCCCGAATTGATTGTCCTAGTTTGAAACTTGGTGAGGATGGCAGCTCGGGGTTGATGGTTTTCGTAAGCAATTACATCACCGGGCTGGCCTCCAGTCTAGAAATATTTCAGCTCCAGTCCAAATGAAGACAAGCTCAGGAATCAGGAAAAAATGAACATTAATAATCTGAAATACACGTACCGGTCACATTCAGAGTTGTTTCAAATATCATGCTGTTCACTGTGATAAATTATTCACCCTATCAAAATGCTTGTGATAAAACATTCGTTCATTTGGCGTAGACCAAAGATTAGTCACTAGTTCTGTGACGTCGTTCTGATCAGTAGGTAAAAGTTACCCAGCAAAAAACAACCAAACATGGAGAGAATAAGCTTGTGAAGATACTGATTACAGAGCTGACAACCAGCTGAGTCCGACGTATGCAATTCGGAGGACAAACTATGAGAGGGGAATTCCTTTTTGTGTACTCCAGTCGGTCGCGTAAGCACAACATCAAGCAAAAGAATAAATACCATACGAAACGGAGTGAATAATTAAGGCTTCATTGTGGGACTTGAAGCCATGTATGTGTACAAGTTCCTTGGTAGGTTAAGGGTGAAGGTCGTACGCTTCTGAGAGATCGATAATGCCCCTAGTGTCCTTAGTCGGTGTTTGCAGTGACGATATACCAAGACCGGGAACGCGTTCGCCGGATCTACCGTGTGACTGCTTTCGAATAAGTGGCGAGCGATGGTCGAAGTCGGCCTACGTGATATGGTCAATTTTCGTGGGCTAGGCTGAGTCATCGCTTCAAGTATGTACTGGGAATCTGTTCTACCTTTCTGGATGGCAGTGATCGGTCGGTCCTACCGACATGGATGCACACACACAAGCACAAATTCAAGTCCCACAAGGTCGTTTTAATTAGTCATTTCGTTTGAAAATTTTATGTAATTCTGTGCTTCATGTTTTGTGAGTACGTGACCGATGAAAGTAAACGAAAGGAATTCTTCTTGCAGCTTGTCTTCTGAATTGCTTATTCCGATTCATCATGGGATCAAACTGTTTCCGTTTTCTGATGTATGTGACGGAAAGTGACCGAAAACCTGGATTAATTTTTGTCCAGTTTATAGACTGTTTTTGACAAATATACCAAAGAGAGTGGCATTCTCACAATTCTTTCTGTCTATGAACGTGTTTAGTATAATGTCACGAATAAAAAAGTCAGGTCCAAGAAGTCCCTGCATAAGTAGTGATGATAATGTAGTTCATTTCCTGGCGTTTCAGATCGCAGATTTGGAAAGTCTGAAAATAATTTTAGTAGGATTTTTTCGGAGAAAAAACGAAACTAGTCACTTTGCTGGAATCCAAAAGGAAACTTTGTACACTTTTACAGGTAGCTTAGCTTACATAAGTGCGCACTGTGAAGCGGCTTTCTACAATATCAGGAGAACTGAATGTCTAGCTTGCCCGGAATGTACAGCTTAAAATCCCATCAACAGAAACCACTGATTTGATTGGGTATTCCCAAACACCGGTTAGCAAAGAACAAAGTTAGGGAATTTGAATTTTGAATTCGTGCCAAAGATAGTGCTTCCATTTCCCGTAGTGAAAAATAAAACTTTCATGACAATAACTCTAAACATATTTGAATAACCACCTTTAATACAGTCCCGTATTTTAGCCTTTGTTTGTTTTAGGCGTTAATTTCAACGTTAAACTTGTACCCTAAACAACCGTACGTTCATTTTTAAAAAAAAGTAATGTACAAGGCGGTTCCACAATGTTTGTTGTATGCAGACGAACACCTACTGGACCGTAATCCCTGATTGCTTTCCTTTGTAAAAGAATTGCTCCGCACAAACCAAATATGACTTGGGAAGCACCCATTTTCACCTCAGTAACTGTAACGAGAAATGTTGGACAATGATTCTCGCGAAAATATAAAAGTGTGGAGAAATTATTCCGCAGGCTGTCTCCTGTTACTTTTCTCCGTGAATCAGAACTATTTTGATAGTACCCTTGACGAGCGAATAACTCAAGGATGAATGCCTCATCTGAGGGCAAGTTTATCCGGATTCACGGAGAAAACTGGATTCAGTCACAATCTGAAATTGACAGATAAGAGGATTATCTATTCACATTTATTGATTGGTTACGAAATCATCGTCCTCAGTTCCCGGAAAAATGGGGTGTTACGCCAGAGCGAAGTGTTTCTGTGGCATGTTCGAGGGCATGCACGTGCTCGACGGCCAAATAACTTCGGAGCTAATTATTACCAGGGTTAAGATAAGTGTCCAGATGATTTCGCATGTTAGTCAAATCAGTCCGTCGCATGAAAGAAGAGCTTGCATCAAAGTTATTAGGCTTTTTACGTTCCTTATGTAAACGTTTGGTAAAGAAATTAGAAATTGGCTTAATCAATGGAGGCAGCCTATGATCAACAATTACAAACACACAAACTTTAAGTGTGCACTGATTGTGAGCCGTGCATCACATAATATGTTGACAGTAGATAAAAGCGCAGTGAAACTCGATAAAAAACTTCAACTAGGAACTTGAGAATTTCCGTGTTCTCCTAAACCTGACTAGTGGCCACAATGTTGTTCTTGGATTTCCTAAAAATCAATCAGGAGCATTTGGTGATGATGTCTTGCCAAAATTTAATATTCATACAAGCAGAGTGGTGAATGTGTAATGTATTTTCCAACATCGACAAGACAGATGATTGTTAGTCATGTGTTCACTGCGACGCAAACGAGCAGTGGGAACTTATGCAAAATTCAATAATGGGATACAAAAATGGGTTTACATTCAGCCCTTTCTTTATTAAAATACCGGGCGTCGGTATTCGTACGGACACTCAATGTTACTTGTGGTCCTGTTTTGTCGACTAAACCGAAGTTCTCCACTTCCACTTTCCTTGGAACAATGTGGGCTAAAATGCCCGACGAAAGTCGAATAATAAGACAATGCAAAGAGTGAGTCGTGAGAAATATTAGTTATTTGAAAAACTCATAAAAGTAAAGTTATTCTTAACCCTAAAAATGCATCAATCGTTTCCACCATTCTAGTCTATTCAAAGTCATTCATAAATTTTCTCTCCGTGAATAAGTTCACAGTTTTAGGTAGAGGTAAAACGATGAAGTTCCATTTGATCAAATAGAGGTTGAAAAACTAAGGAGAGAACATGGTTTCTAGCGAGGAGATTGCCCCCACAAGTCACTGGTTAGAGCCCCGGCAGAGTTTCATCTTTGCACCTGATGAATGGTGATTCTTCAGGGAGCTGTTCTTTCTCCATGTTAATTCTCCTCCTACCTTGGAGACTTAACCGCAACTCGCTCAGCTAGTCCAGTTAGGAATGTTGAAGACGTGGTCCCGGTTAGGTCTGTGTCCAAGAAGTCCGATTTACATGTGCACACCGAAAATCTTTCTGGTATTCAAAAGGTTTCTGAGCTATCGGTTGTTTCGCTAAAAGAAGCCGAATGTCAAGAAGGCATTGTTTTCCACTTTGAAATACTGATTTCTAGAAGATACCACCAAAGTTGACTCTACTCCCCTTGCACGCGCAAATTTTGTGAGATATATAGAAGTGAATTTACAAGAGAACTTAAACCAATCTACGGACATTGAAACTGCTGCTGAAAAACTGCTTCAATTTTACTTTCAAATTCGTGAACACCGACAGCTTTCTGACTCAAAGGTTAATATTTCCTCCTCTGTACACATTGTACACTTTCCTTAACTATGTATTTTTCTCCCGTTATGTTCCCTGGGAAAGAAGTCTGTATCAGTCTTCCTAGAGGTTGGCGCATCATCAGCTTTTCCTCCTGGGGTAGTCTTAAGAGAAGGCTTATCCGACTTATGCGACAAATGCATAACAACATGCATTGTATTTGCAGAAGAGCTTATTGACGACTGCTTACACCCAATGCATTGCGACTTCTCTCTTAGTCAATTCCTCCCGTTGACCCTTTACATTTTTTGACTACTTTCAAATTCACCATTGTACAGAAGTTCTGCAGTTCCATTTCTTGCTAGTGTTTTAACAAACAGGGATAAAGCTATGACTGAAACACCCACCCTTTTGGGCGTTTAGAGTATTTTTCATTCTCTTCTAACTGCTGCAAAGCACCATACAATGTGATCATGTCTGTGTAATAACAAAAACACTAATAATTAAAAATCGCTATGTCATAGCCAAAAACATGGTTAACCTTCTCATTTATACTTTTTCTGCCTTTCATATATTACTTACGACCATAATAGGCATATAAAAAATTGGGGTGTGAATCACGTGCCAGAATGCTGATGACTCAATCTTGCTACACTGAAACTTTTCAGAGAAGCAGCCCATTGGTATTCTCTCGGTGCAGTGTCCCACTCTACGTTTGTGCTTGATAAGTTTACAGTTAAGTGAGATTTCAAATAATTAATATATAATAAATAACAGAAAATCCATTTTCGTTTTTCACATTCAGAAGTCCACTTTGTTAGCCAGGTATTCAGTTGGCTACGTCATGCTGGCCAATCATGCCATTAATCAATTATAGATGTTCAAGCAAATGCTTTAAAATGTCTTCAGAATCGCCACGAAGCAAAACATTTAGTCCTCCAATACAAACGGCTTTTTCTACCTTTAACTTACGAGATTTATTTACTCTTCTGATGTATTGTTGTTGTGGTATGAAACTGTGAGTATTGAAACAAAATTGCAACGCAGCCTAAAGTTCTGAACACACTCGTCCGAATTTAAAGCAGTCTGAATATTTCCATCCGAAATTTTGGGCCTAGAAGTTTTTGCAAATTATCCTGTTTCAAGTTTCCAGATAGGTAGTTTCGACCGCTGAATAGCTACTGTTGTAATAACTATCATTGTTTTAGAAGTGAACATAGAATCAGATGAATTTATCTGGCTAGTTGTAAACACAAATCGTTGAACAGTTTTTAATTTTTGTTGATTGAGCTCTGGTAGCACCCTAAGCACCATAGGTTCTGTAAAGGTGAGCCGCAATCCGATGATAGATCTGATAAGACTTTTTTTCCAGTGAGTGAAACCCATTTTTTTATTGTGGTTACAACATTCAAAACCTCTGTTAAATTATTCACTTTCTTTTTAGACTGTAGACAATTCATTTCCAGGAGAAATGTAAGCCAGTTATTGATTTTATTTAAGATAGGGTCAAACAGTCGAGCGAAATGATGCGTGCACACAACGATGTCCGTCTCCATGATGAATTGACAAGCTATGTAACGCGTTTACAGTGAGTCTAGGAATTACGCTCGGTTGAGTATTCTGTAAAGCTGAAAAATATTACTCTTTTCTGTAAATGACTAGGCAATAACTGAGTAGTCCCAACTGCGTAAGTTCAAGGAAACAATATCTTGAAGCTACTTACCCCTCTCACTGGGTTTCAATGAAGTCTTGATAATTGTTTGACCATCACCACTTATTGTGTAGAGTAGTTGTTGGAACACTACGTTGAAGTCCGTGACAAGAATGGGTGCATGAACCACTAGGTTTACACAGTACACAAATTTGTTTTACTGTTCTGTATTCAGATCAAAGCCAGTTGTGCACACGCACGACGTAACCCAAATAGCATCGTCATCTTTATCCTTCTCATTTCTGTTGTCTTTATGTCACAGTAAACCAGAAAACGCGCCAGTTTTCCATCAAAATATTGTCGGAGCAGATTCCCCCAATGGCAAGCGCGTAAACAGTGTGCACCATTTACCAAAGGAAACCAAGCGTCAACAACTCTGAAGGGGTGAATATCCTGTCCTGAATGGTTTCATTTCATATCATTCATTGGCTTACTGGTGCTTGACAGACTAATATAATATCGATAGCAAAGGTGTTCCCAGCTGTCATTCGTCTAAAAAAATGGGCAAAGTATTCAACAGCTTCTGATGGCGCTGAGCCTGGGGCTTAGGTCGGAAAAAGTTCTTCGGTGGCCAAGGTGTAGTCATCAGTACTGCAGCCTTTGATGAAGCATCTTTATTCTGAATGCAAAGCTTAAACCGGCCAGCGGATGTCAAAAAGCACCATCTTTATCTGAGAATAACACTTATGCATTTCAAAAATGTCTATCTAACTTTGGTTTCATACATATCATATCTTTGGTCTCAATTAGTCCGTTGATGTTTTGTTAATGGTAGGAGAAAGTAACTTCTTACAAAGTAATAAAGAACTGCTCACTCCCAATAAATTCTGATACCCAAAAGGTTACTGTGCAGACTGGAAGCTTCAGAGATTTGTGCTCTGTATATTCTAAAAGTACGAAGTATCTGCAACCAGGATCACTTTGTGCCCGTTATCTTTGGAAATATAACGAGATGGATGTTCCAATAATGTCGTAATGACCGATGCAACTCAAAAGAAATTAGTTAATCATCCGGGGTACATCCCGATTTAAAGTACTTCTAACTTTCACTAGGTGCCTTTTTGGCAGGATTTTTATCTGTCCGGTCTAGGTTTGAATAAAATGCGAAGGATGCTTCAATTATCTTTCGGAGTTGGAGATTTATTTGGATAAATTTCTCACATTATTTTCTGGAGTCTACCAAACTCGAAACTTTGCAATATTGAAATGATCCATCCACCATACCAAACACTGATTCATTTTGAGTTCAGCCTATCTAGATCAATACTTTTTCTGACTGGGGGAATTTCTGTATTATCTGTATATAGCAAATAAAAATTGACAGAAATCGGTCTCTTTTGCCCGGATACTTATTTGGAATCGAAATATATCAGACTAGCTTCATGCGGGATGGAAGGTGATACTTTCTGAAAGCATTTGCCGTGTTTCTGAGAATACAGTGGTTGATCATTACTGGGAATCTGACCTACGTTTTGGAAAAAAACGTACTACAAAATGTGAGATAAATAGTTATTTTAGATCAACCAAAGGGGTAAAAATGTAACCGAAACTTCAGGTTTAAAATTTATTCATGTAAAATGTCTTCCTCCATTGCGGACAAATGCGTACTATCACAGTAATATGTTGTCAAATATAATCAAGGTTATTCTCCCTTGGCTAATTGTCTTTTATCTTCTTTTCAGTGGGCATTCTAGTACATAAACAGCTGGCTAAACTGAGGTTGGGTATGCAGTTGGCTTCTGTGGAAATCATTTTAGGTAGGTCAAATTCTCCCACAAACTGTACACATTGGTAACTGTTAGTTTTTCAGAGCACTACATTTTTAGCTTGAACATTATCTTCTTCATCAAGAGGGGAAGTTTTTAACTATCCATGGATTGGGCTAGAATCAACGTATAGCTCAGTAGAAGACCAAGCCAAATGTCAGAGAAGAAAACCTATTCACGATGAATGGATATTTTTCCAATAGAGCGAATAAGGAAGGTGCTTGGTCCCGCCTTTTTATAGGTAAGCCGGAGTTTAGTTAACTTTGAAATACTCTCAATGCTTAGACTGTACAATGGCTACCCGCTTAGTGCGGCAAATAGTTACACTTGGGAAACTTCCCGAAGTACGATGGAGATGTCGGAAGCATGCTCTGAATTGTCATTTTTGTTTATCTACGGAAAACATCAAATCTAAGCTACGGAGATCAGATGATCTGGATTTCGGTGTTTGCTGATTTGAATTCCATCACTCAAAGAAGTTCTGGTGCGCACAATCCGACATACAGTGTCAAGAAATATCAGTAAAATGGGGTTTTTTGCTGGTAGTATGGAACTTGAGATGCGCCATCATATTTTGAACTACTGACAGAGTTGGACATAATTGTCTACTGTTATCATGATATCTATGAGGTCAGCGATTCCGGAATCTAAATTACATTGATAACTGTAGTCTGTCTCAATATGAATTAGAAACTCTCTTGGTTGTTTTTCTGACTTGCACATTGTATGTACAAATACTGAAGTCTTTGAACAAACTGGTTAGTTTCTACTTCTGAATAGAGGCGTTTAGAATTATACTATTCTATTGTTACTCGAGCGAAACCAACTGAATATATTCCCTGACCCTTAGCTAGGTCTGAATGAGTAAAATGAACAAGTGTTTACAACTGAATAACTTATATGACCTTTTTTGTAGCAAGTATCTAAGATGAATAGTTCGAAAAAAACTCGAAAATGTTTTCCGTCTATTATAGTCAAATCTTGATTTGTTGACAGGAAGTTCGCTGCCACTTCTCCGTGGTGAACAACTAGAATCGACTGAACTGTTTACTCAATGAATCACTGAGTTTTGTTGACCCAGAGCAAACTTTAAAAAAAGACAGTTTCTGGATTGCCCGGTGCAGGGAGATAAAAATATATTTCTACAAAACTATTCAGACACGTCTCGTTCTCGGTGCTTAAAGCAGAGCTTGGGAGTATAACATATTAGGAAAATGAAATGCTTTGTGGGATCTATGACTAGCCAATAGGAGTGGTGAGTGATTGTGCGTGCCTAAGTATGTGACCAAGTGGGGTGATTTTGCACTACAAATGTTCACCTTAAAAAGTTACCGACAATCTTGTGCATACCATCATGTGACCCAATGTATAACTAAAACAATGGAATCCTGGGTGATAAACCAAATGGGCACATTGTTCAAACTGTATCTATTACTGTGACTACCACTGATTACCAGGGATACAAGGTTTTGCTTCAGTGGCGCCTGTTGTGCGTGCAAAACAAGCTTCATCATAGGAATTTACTCATATCTCTTTAATAAAGCTATAATCGGGACCCTTTGGTGGGAGCCATACAATCATCCTAAAGGTCAACAAATCAGACATGAATTAAAAAGCTCAGATAAACAAAAATGGATGGTAAAACTTTAAACAAAATTTATTTTTAGGGTGGATCGAACAAGGACAGTTGCTAAAACTGGCAAAAGCTGCAACTGAAAATAAGAGTCTCTAAGGAGTCCAATTAGAATGCTGATGAACGAGTCAGTAAGACAATGCGTGAAATCCTAATGAACGCTGGCACCTAGGTTAGATCCACCTAAACTTCCGCTTGAAGGAGGCGTGAATGATGAGGACGGATTTTTAACTGAAGCATCCTGTTGAAAACTTGCTTAACCAAACCGAAGAAAAAAATTCCTAATGTACACTCGGATACAACAAAAAAACACCAGATAGAAGTGACCAGAAAGTTCTTACAGCGAAGTGAACCGTTGATCTAAATGAATACAGGATTATATATGTTGATAAGGGCAAAGCCGGATATCACGAAGTATTGGCTAAATCACTAATGGAACTCGGAATTCTTATTTAACGCAAACGCCTAAAGGCATTAGTCTTGGTCAGATTCAAACAAACGCAACAATATTGCCCACCATCTTGTGCTGCATGCCCTTTGCTGACTGACATACTAGGCCATGCGTAGGTTTGATCCAAGCCGAGATAAGGGATTAGCACCGTTCAGATTATTTCAGTATTTGTTGAATGTAAGTAAAAGCCAAGTTGATAATACGCAAATGATCGGAAACATATTTCATTCGCTTTGTTGTTTATTTTCGAACATTTTGTGCAAGTTGGTTGTATCAAACCCATGTAGGTGTTACTATTTTCTAAAATTTTACTTTACTTTCTCAGTGTCACCTGTCAATCTTTCAGGCCGTAGTCCGAAATTTCACGTGAGTTTTCTGGGACGGAAATTTGTCGCGTACTTTGCCGTGTTATGTCAAACTACTGTTTGATTATTCTCCAACTGGAACAAACTATGCCCGTCTGGATTGAAAAAGTAATAGAAATGTGCCGAATAACTAATCTCGAGATATCACGTTAGATATAACAAATGTAAACCTCAAACAGGTTGTCTGTGGTAATTTATCAAAACCAATAACTTCAGTTGTTTTCTAACAGAAACAGGAATAGATTTGCTCACAGTAGACCTGAATGCAGTCTCGGCCGGTTGGTGCAATTTCACAGAGGGGGGAATCATGAAGAGGAGAGGTAAGGAAGATTATTTACCAATTTTTGCTACCTTGCCGCTTACTTCTCGTCCTAACATCCATGACAAGTCAGTTTTCAAATGAAGTCTAAAGGTCTGTAATCAGTAAAAGGGAGGGTTGGATAGCAGCATTTTGGAACCTCTTCTCATCACCAGTCAGTTTACAGACTTCCCAGATTTAAGTGATTCAAGTTAGCTATTTTGGTACACTTTTGTCAGAAGTCTCCGAATTGATGCAATCGTTCGTCTGCTGTTCAAGTAAATACAATAACAAAATGATGAATGAAAATTGCATTAGAATCATCGATAGCCGTGTAATTCGCAGTAAAAATGGTGCTAATAATTTCTTGACAATAAAAGTAGATGGGACAACAGGATCGCTCAAGGTGTAACAGCTACCATTAAGCAAAAGTATCAGGTAGCTATGCAGAGCAGTCGATCAGACAGAATACCCCAGCCGACAAACTCAAACTGATAAACGATTGTTTATGCTAGCTATACCGTCGAAAGTATATGCCTTCAACTGAAAATTAACGGATTACGATTGTCTGTAAAAAGCTGTGCCATTTTGCTCCTGCTAAGAAAGATGTACAAAAAGAGTGAGCTGGGCAACAGGTAAATTTGACGATATCACTCCAGCATTATATTTGGAAACATTTATACGGCTGTTCTATTTTTTCTTACACTGCTTATAGCTCCGCGATCAAGATAAAAAAGTTGTAATGCAGATTTTTTTATTGTACCCGTTTTTGTTTTCACGCACTTTTCTAGCTACGGATTTAACGTAATCGTGGATCGCTCAGAACTGTCAGCTTACAAAGTGCTCTCCATAAAACAAACTCACAACCCTAACCGGATTATTTGTAGTGGTATTTTCCCACTAATCCAACCTCGAAAAAAGATCCGACTGCAGGCAATCCGTCATGCTCTCACTCTTTCATGCACAAGTAAAGAAATTGCCCAATTCTGTGGGTGGTTTTCTGAAAGCCGGCCGTGGCACACACACACACAGTTCTGTATACAAGCAACAAGGAAACGGAAAATTTCGGTGGCAGTTGGTTGCTTTTCGAGACAAGCAGATGATCCGGAATAATGAATGATGAGTTATGAAGACATGGGTGCCATGAAAACTGCATTGCCTGTGTGCGTTCTCACTCTCTCTCTCCCTCTCTATCTCCCACTCCGCGATTGGCAGAATCACTGGTAACCGATCTTCGCACTGTCGTCCAACAGAAAGCCTATGCTATCTCGTGCTTTAAGAGCCTAGCACTTCTTCGTATAGATGGCTGCAAATGCCTGATGAGTGGATACGTGTTTTCACGTGACTACATTCTCTATTCAAGTCCCTCAGGTTCATTTTGTTCAGAGTATTCTGCTAACATAAGCTGGTAATAATACTTTTTCTTCAAAAATATTCGGGTTCTCGGTGAAAAAAAACAAATTGACAGCAAAGAAGAGAATACTTTGTTTACTTGGTTGTTCATGAGTACACCAAATTTTTATATCTACAAAATTCAATCTCGTAAACATCGCAATTTAAGTGATCTTTTCATGGGTAAAATTTCATCCACCAAATGGGCTTGAGTTTTGTTTGTTTCTGAGTAGGAGCTTTTGTTGTTACCTTACAAGCTTCACACTTTTTATACATACACTAGCAGTAGCCAAACGGTCATCTGTGTTAACTTAGGACATATACATCCCTGGTTCGATTCCTGACACAGAAGATCATTTCCCATTTGGCTTCAGCCTCGGCCATCGTGCATAATTGTCGCTTATCGTAGTACAAGAAATAAATAAAACGACAGAACCAATTCATTTACTAATTTTTAATAGAATTGCGAAAAATGTGCCACCACTTAAAGGCTAGAGCATTGCGACCGCATTATTTTGAGCTCCACTTCGAATGCATTTTCGAGAAACCGCAGTGATACCGGTTTATTACATATACATACACAAATGAAAATGCAATCATGTCAGTAGTTACGCAATCGGGAGGGATCTAAGATTTATTGGTCGGTATTGTTTTAGTCCACTTAGCATTTTGTTTCATTATTGAGAAGGTTATTCGAACAACCCGAGGTTGACATATGCTGTCGTGATATCTTATGAACCTTTTCAAAGGGGCAAAGAACAAGACGGACTGACAGAAAAAGTGGGTCAAAAGGTGACATATAAAACATTAAATTTTACTGAATTTTGTATGTGATCAGTTTTACCCAGAGGTCGATAAAGTAATTCATCAGGCAATGCTGACGCCCAACCTACTATTTTAATCAAATCAAGTAGGCACGCTTACTAGTACACTTGTGTTAACTGTTTCTCTTAGGCTTTTACTGAAAACAAGTCAGTCATGAAGTTGGAATTCTGGGTGAATGTCAAGTTACCTACCTTCAAAACCAGTGTCAAAAAGCGCGATATCACCTGACTCTGGCCGGAAGCAAATCATTAAGAACTAGCTCAGACAGCCGAACACAATGATTAAGAAGAACAAACGTGTTTCAGTTCCATTTGAAAGTTGAGGAATGGGCACGGAGCAGGTTTTTAGCAAGGATCTGATCAGGTACATAAAGCTTCCATGTTTTTAATAGCCTGCCTAGAGTTCAAACATATTACCGTGTCTTTTCACAAATCGCGGCCTTTAACAAGAGTCGAGTGACTCAGGCTACTATCAAGAAGATTGTGCGCGACAGTGACATTACCCAACAAATGTGTGGATAAAGGTGATACCTTATTAAATAATGGTAAAAGTGAAGGCCACTTTTGTCTGATCAATTGTGTACGTCATACTGAAAAATATTTGAAAAGTGGCACTTTGAAAGAACACGGGGAGTTTTTCATGCAAAGTTTCATCTATTCAGAAAACAAAAGAACTCAGAGAATCGCAAAGAATCTGCATGGACGAAAAGTCCATTTATAGAAACACACGGTGATTGTCCCAAAGCTAATTCGTCCTTTAACACGGCCAAACTTCAGAACGAGGACACATGCCTCCAAGTATGGATTTTCGATAACAGTAACATGCAGATGTATCTAGAAATCCGTGCTCGTGACCACTCGTCACTGTTTTGATGATTAGCCTTGTTATCCGACTAATAACTTCGGAAGAATCCCTTCCTGATTCTAAAAATGTACTCTCCTTCGAAGCATGCTGCATTCGATTTAAATGGGGTTGCACATGTATAGCAACGGTGGAATGCTCTAGTATGAGCAATATTGGGCAGAAGGGTACAGGATAGGCGTACCTGATGACGGTGAAAACTGCGAAGCCGGTAGTATGCTTTCGGAGGAATTATGCCCTGTCATCCAGATACAGTGCCATATATCTCATATCGAAAATCTCAAACAAAGCCCAAAGTATATCTGGAACAAAAGTAGCGTTCATTTTACCACTACTGTACTGTGCATGGAGAAATTACGGAAACGTTGTTGCTTCGAAATATCTACGTAATTTCTCGATCCTTTTGGAGTAAGAGGGAATCGAATATCTCAAATCTTATTGCGATAACCATTTGCATAGGGCCCAAAGAATGATAAGACCGTTAATTCTCTGTCAGGTTGTCCGAAAACACTCAAGAACGGCCACAAAGAAAAAAGTAAAAAACGGAATGCAATATCCGCCAAACAGAATAAATATTCACATACATCTCCACTTCAAAATGCCATTCTTCCAGGATATCTCTAACTGACACTTTGTTTCCAGTTAAAAAATAGAGCACCCATAGGGGACACACTGGCACGCTTGGATGCAAGAAACTGATCAGAAAGTTCTCAGGTTTTGTCACTCATTCCGGCAAAAAGTGAATTAGGAACCTTTTTGGTAAAACTTTGGAAATGTGGCTAAACAAATTGAGTGTCATTTTTAGAAACAAGTTTCTGTTATTTTTCGTCTCCGACCCGCCGCATCGTATTAGCTCAACTGATTCAACCACTGACTGGCGAGCGAATGTTTGCTTGTTCAGTCTTCTCTTATGTTTTGGATTTTTTGTTGCAAATAAGTTGAAGGAATACGAGAATCCAATCCACTCATCCAATTGCTATAGGAAATAATTTCATGCCCATGTCGTGCAGTAAAATAATAACTGAGGAATGTGCGGAATTCAAAATATATTCAGTTGTTGGTACTGCTGACTACTCATCTGTTCTGTCCCTAAGTGCATCCGTATTCTGGTCCTAGTCTCTCTGTTGGGTAAAATCACTCGGACCGACCTCGGCGTCCCACTTATCGTTTCCTGCGGAAAATCACTTAACATGACCCAACATATATCAGTAAATACCGATGTCAGATAGATAACTCTGCCAAACCAGTTTGACGGTTTTCATAAGTCTTAGTTCTTTTCCAGTGGAAACTTGGTTAACATGAGAATGTGATCAACCTCTTGGTAAAATTTTGGCAAATTGAGCCTTCCATTCACTAATTAGCACATAAATCTGCGTATTTATCAACTACAGACACCAAGAATACTTATGCTTATAACCTGATGCCATCATAGAGTAGAACGTGACATCCACTAATTTAAATTTGTTATTTTTGTTTTCTTGTAAGTTTTTACGCTCTAGATGAGAAGGCAGCTGGATATTTCTGCATCCTATTTACGCAATGCGTTCCACCATCAAACGTTTTTTTTTTTAATTTAAGGCAAAAAAGGAACAGTCTGAAGGTGGATTGTAATTAGTCAGCAACTCGGAATCAGTAATTTTGTTCCACCTTTGTTTATCAGTGTTGTCGAGGAGGCATATTACTTAAGCCCGAAGTTTCACTGCATTACTAGGGAGGATAAATAGTCACTGCCTTTAGAAATGAAGTGAATGACAATTTAGATTCCACCGGGTGAGTCGTGGCAATGAACTGGTAGACAGCGGTGTTTTCTACCGCGGAAGATGACGGAAGATGTGTTGACGACTTCAATTAATTTAATATTTGCTTGAGAGTAGCAGAAATCGTGATCAGCAGATGTAGTGGTTGAATTCAATTACAAAAAAGCGATGCTGTTAGTTCGGTAAGAATATTTTGGTGCAGAAAATCCCATGGAAAATCCGCACCGTGATTCTCTATCTTCATGTACATTATGTTTGATGGGAATGAGCCAATATAGTCACAGAAAACAATTCTTATGTTCAAAACTTACGGAACTCCATTGTTTACGTGAACAAATAGGGATTCGAAATAAAAACCACCAAAACATGTGGGTAACACAGTACTATTCGAGTACTGTGAGTCGAACACCCTAACCACGAAGCCATCCGCGCCGGCTCTCAATTGTTAATTGAACCTACGCATTATACGATATAGCGGTATAGCTCGTTCAACAGAATACCTTCGTTGTACTTAATCCTCTGCAAGAAGCCTTCCAAAATAAGAGTAGCTCACCGTAATACCAGTGCTCTGCTGACATTCGAGTCTTGTGTTGGAAGGGTGCTAAATCACCCAGCGTGTAAGATTATCAAAACACCGAGAGCCACTCCGGATAGCCTTGGGGTTAGAGTGTTCGACTCAATTCCAGTTGGGGCTTGATGGATGTACGTGGATGATGACTCCCAACTAGGATGAATCAGCTACACCCTTCTTCCACGGTTTTCAACGATTTGAACGTTCAAACTGCATTATAAATCGTTTTATGTAAATCTCTAATTAACTACCACTCACAAACTATCATAGGGTTTTATTTTTCACAAAGCTGATGATGAATTAAAAATACCAAATTCAAATCTCCACCTATGATTCTGTTTATTATCTTTATCTACATTCTACTGAATTGGAAAAGAGGCAAATAATGTCTCACTTAGTATATTGACGAGTACACTGACACAGAAGTGACTGAGAGGAATATCCTAACGAAATCCATCGAACATCGATACCAACCCCCGGGGTACCGTGACTATTGAACCAAAGCCAATTTATACTAGCCTACAATTATAGTGGTCATTTTCAAAGGGATATTCGTTAGGCAATATATCCAAAAGTCTTTTTTCAATTATCATGAACTGAACTTCGCCCTCTGTCGTTTAATATTTTATCACGCTCTTCTTTCTTCAATAAAAATAAGTAGAATCCACGTGAAGCTTCTCATATCAAATTGTTTGCGGCATTCCCTCAAACTCGTGTCAGTACCGAATCAACAATTCTGTGGGTAGGCTCTACGTATTAGGTACTCGAAGCAAACCATTTTGACAAATCGTACCCAACACCAGGTGGGGGTGCTTCAAATACTTGTTGCACTTTTCTCTGTTTAAACCTTTCCAGCTTACTAGGTTCGCTGAGATGCTTGGTAGTTGGTAGATGACCTAGGGTGGTCAGTCGGTGATATGAGAGGAGGATATGCAGAAAGTAACCAGTGAGTTTCCACACAGAAGTTGTGCTAGGCTTACTGACGAGGGTCTGAGAGAGCCACAAAATCAATGGTTTAAGACACTTAGGCTTAAGACTAGGTATAATAAACACCGGCATTCAAGTATTCACATTTTTTCATCTATTCGGTAATACTGCCAGTATTTCTCTCCTTTTGGTTTATATAATTTCGATTTTCCTTTGATTCCTGATTCAGATTCTTGCAGAGAGATAGCAAACAAAACAAGTTCGACCACTGCGGGGATATTGTTTAGGTAAACCGGGTTAAACTAGATGCGTCATCTTTATTTGCTTCTAGACACAACTAGCTGAACTGAAAACCAAAGTAACTCATGAAATTGATTCTTCGATTTACACTTTCATCTAGCTACTAGTTTCAAGATTGGTGATATGAACACCTCGCATCACTCACTTGACTGATACCATTTTCGGCCAAGCCTTTGAGTCAGAACAATTCGGCTATTGCCCCAAGTCGCAGAAATAATTTTCTAATCAAGGTTGCCCAGTTATTCGGTACTATTCTTCATTCGGAAGTTTGGAATGAAACCGCATCATCAGTGTCACCACATCATGAGTCATCGTCAAATTATTGTGAACTTCCTACCACCCTCACAGAAGAGTTACAAATACTGCTGATTCTTTGAATACTTTAGGGTCTTTTATCTTCAGAAGTGGGACAATTGCTTTCACCGATTTCGAGACGTGAAGCCCTCCTTAGTAACAGAGTAATTTTATTTATGCAGTTTTTAATGTACTTAACCTTGCGAGATCGAATGTTTGGCAGATTACAAACTACTTCATTACCCTGATTTTTCTCTGAATATTATTGGTCAAATAATACGAGTACGTGCGTTTTATTATTTGCCCGTCAATAGCTTCCATCCCACTACGCAGTACTTCACAACCAACTGATCTTTCATCTTGAGCCAATAATTAAAAAATGCTTTATCAGCAAACCAAACTGAGAACAACTGAATTCATCAGATGTTCTGTCAGCTCTGGAAAACCGTCAAATAAAAGGTTTCCACTACGCGCATTCTGATTTGTCCAAAACACTTGCGCCATAATAATTCATTCAAGTTCATTTCTCACAGTTTTGTTTAATACAGTGTGAGAAAATCATCCAAAGATGCTGTTAGGAAAAGTGTGAGGGAATAATTTGAATAATTTCTTTTTTCGACGTGGAAGATGTACTGATTGGATAGGTCGTTTATTCCGCCAAAGAAGAAAATTCCATGTGAAGCAAATAGCGAGAAGCCAACTAATTTCATTCGGGTGGCAAATTCAAATTGTGCCTAAATTCATTTATCCCGTCAGGATTTCTCGATCAGTTTTCCAAGTACAGAGAACCAATAAAGCAAAGATTCATGAATTTGACGTTCGTTTCCAGAACACAGAATTTATTCCCCGTACCACCACATCGATCGTTTGTGTTTTCTTTGAAAACGATACCTTGTTCTGTGCCTAAAACCTTTTTGACCGGGATTCGCCAAAATAAGGATACATTTCGTGGCGTATTGCTAGTACACACTGTTTATCAGTTAATAATAATAGCAATCAAGAACTGGCCGTTGGAATTTTACATGTCAGTTAAGTGCAGACAGTATAACGGATAGAGCGTCTCTCCAGACTGAAATGTGCAAGAAGTATGCGTTATTTCAAGGGGTCTTCAGACTGTCAAGCGCCAGATTCGTCACTAGTGGTTCGCTTCTGGTGATGAAAAAGCTACTAAATTATTCTTATCTTCCTGATAAGTTTTCTTCTCAAAGTAAGCGATACTCTTATTGTAAGACGTACCGAGAAACATGCTAAAAGTTCAATTCTGAACAAATGAGTTTATATATTTCGATCTGATATTTGAGGCACAGTTCCATTTTCGACAACTGCTCTCGAATTTCTTTTTTTTTACTGGTCCACTTATGATCAACTATTTTTCTATTCTCCGTTTTTCAGTAAGTGACCCATTCATTCGAGAAGTTTGGTCTGGTTATCTACGGGTTCCTTGGATGAAACATTCGTACGCACTAACTAGTTTCGCTAACATAACATGTAATTTAAATGAGACAGATTCGTCGGTAATGCTCTGTGGTAGAATATTATACCGTAGACACATTTGGCAAAAACCAACAAAGTTGTTTGACTGGGGTAGAATGAAGAACTTTTTTTATTATTACCAGGACAGTGTTTACTTGGTCAATAAACAAATTTTGGTGCCTGATTTCTATGTGACAGTGACTGGCGGTGGTCAAATGGTCATCCCATGAAACTGTGCAATTTAGGGCCCATGATACGAAACTCACGAGCATCGCAAACTCGCGATTTATAGGGCGCAACCTCCATTATTCTTGGGTTTGTCCATAGAATTCATGCAGTGAGTATTCTTGGAGAACCCCGAAGTTTCCAAGTTATTTTCCATCACCGGTGGCGGTTCAGTGGTTTAGAAACTTTGATTACCACCTCGTAGGTGGGATGTTCGACTCCGCGCTATCACCGGTTACTTCGGTAGTCTACAGTATCCCCCACATTCGTTTGGCTAGTTTCCATCGATTACTTGATGGGACTCTGTATTGTTATACCCCACAATTCCACGGGTGTAATGGTCCCTTATCCTTGAAAGAGCAGCGGACCTTCGGGGCTGTGAGGTATGCTCCTTCCACGGCACTCATTTACAGGCAAGTATTGAAAAAATTAGCACATCTGCCAATGCCAAATTATCAGGATGAATTTGATTTAATCAATTCGTAACATAAATATTATCGGCGTCTACCGGCAGCACAACGCTTTTACAAGAATCACCTTATTCAGGGAGTACCGTCGGTATTTCACCTTCTGATACTGAGGTAGACAGGGCAGTACAGTGAGGGTTCACTTTTACACGCAGTTTTCGGGTTGACGTGTTCACCTTGGTTTGAAATCAAATGAAAGTGTTCTAAGAGAATACTTCTTGATACATTTTTGGTATACAACAATGAAAATAAGTGTTTGTAGATGGTAATCATATCAGATCGAAAATGCTCAGAAGGTATAAGAGCGTAACCTCGCTAATTTGTTGATGAGTTGAGTGAAGCTATTTAATTGTGTTACAGAGAATAATTTACTCCCAATCTCTGTCCACCCTATGTCATACAAAAAATGTTTACACGAGTGATTCCTAGTTTATCATTCTGACCCCACTTATGTATAATTTTCTACTGAAGCAGACTGAAAATTTTTTCCTCTTTCAGCACATCTACTGTCCACAGCTGTTTTTGCAAAGATAGCATTTTTCATAGAAAACTGCAATAATTTTGCCCTCATAACCAATTCCAAGTTCCGTAACGTTTAAAATCCATTACCTTTAATTTCACATTTAGCTTCCTTTATAGTTTGTTCAAGTAGAGAACCCGTGCAGCAACAGAACCACCGTAAGAATAATCATAAATATTGCCACCTACAAGATTTTGGATGCAGTTTAATGGCCAGTTCGGAGTATGAACCTGTGCATTGTCGTTTTGATAGGTTTGTGGGACACGTGGTACAATGCTGTGGTACGGATGTGGTGAGGGTGAGGGGTGGGGGGGGGAGATGAAAAGTACCGGTAACTCGCGCCAGACAGAACCAGCTAACCGGGGTACAGCGTCCGTGATGGATTGTTGGCTATGATACATAAGAACTGCGTCCGTCACTCAATTTGGGTTCACATTTTCGGACAAAGTACTTTTGTCCCCGTGTGTGTGGTGTATGGTGTGTGTATTTCGTGAACAAGGCCTGAGCGCATGCTAACCATAACCGAAATAACCCGTTTCCAACTCTACTTCTCACTGTATCGTAGGCTCAAAAGCCCTTCCAGTTCACCCCCTATGTACCTTGCTCCCAGAGATATAATGATTCATGCGTACTTGCTCGCGCAGCTCCCATAGTTCACTTATTCTCCTCGCAACTTCTGTGTTTCGGGGAGGGAGGGGAGGATGATGATGCTACATATGTTCACACATTGAAAATATTGTTCAACTATATTTTTCAGCGCTTTTATTCGTTGATCAGATTGAAAGAAAGCTGCCAATGATCGCAAGTATGGAAAAAGGCAAACACTGACAGAAACCGGAAGAAACACTATCAGAACTTTCAAATTTACAAACAGACCCATTTGATTGTATACGTATGTACTGCCAACCGCGACTCGGACCACTGATGTGGCAAGTAATCTCAGAACAATCTAATATTTATTTTAGGTGCAATGGAAACACAGAGTTGGCATATCGGAAAACGTAATAACTCCAGCACAGTCTACCCATAGCAGATCAACTTTTCGGGGTTGAGTGAATTAAAAGTTTAGAGAGTCATAATGTACCATTGCCAACAGAAGATGGATATAGGCAGTAAATGTAACTCAAAAACTTGAAAGAAAACTGACAGTGATGCATCCCAGAATTCAGTCACATTACTGAGTATATTGCCAATTCAGAGATTATTATATCACCTAGTAACACAATAAAATATGAACGGATCCGAGTAATCAGTCTGCTAATACGCACCAGACTTGTAATCACAAACAACTTGTTCCCCGTTCACCACGAAACCGAAGCACCCAATATGGTACTAAACTCACCATGATCCACGTTCGTTTTATCATGTCGGCATGCACATTTGAATCATTTCATTTACTGTTAGATGGAAAAATAACAGTTATTTGTGTTTCCGTTTGGGATGTGTTGCTGTGTTTTTCCACACGGAACCGTGTCTTTTCTCACTTACTTTCGCATTTTCCGCTACCCAACTATAAACCGAGTAGTCTGTGAATGCTTATGCCTGGTTTTAACAGATGTATCTCGGTTGAAATGCTTGAAGTGCATCCGGTTTGCTTTGAATATTACAACTCTACCGGCCCCATAATTGAAAGAGCAACAGTGACAACGAATGACAGACTTTGCGCGAGGACCAAAACCCAGTCAGTAAATGTAGATTTCCAACTTCGGACGCGGTATTCACGTTGTAAGCTTTGCGAATTCCTTTGGTGTCGGCACTTCTAAGAACAATATTCGCGAACAAAGTGACATTTGAAACTAGCCGTCAACAAGAACACGTAATCGAAAAACTTTTCTATTGGTTTTACAAATGAGCACACTGGGCTGAACACAAAAATACGCCTTGGTCCGATGCTCCACAAACAGCACGCGAAACCCATTCTTTTAATAACACCATACCATCCGTCATCACTAATCAATTCATTGTTTTTATGACAGTGAAATAAGGTGAACAGTATGTGCTTGTCAGCCATATGTTTTACCAAAAGGTGTTCGATTATTTTAGCAAAAAAGACTATCTGACATTATGAGCAGTACTGCCGAATGAATGCGGTAAGGTTATTGGCATTCCGGTCTGGTGCTGGAGGATCCTTCGAGCCCGGTATTTTACTCGTGAAACATATCTTCAAATAACCAATGATTGCTGAATGTGTATGCGTACATCAGAATATTGACGAGAATTTTCGTTTTTTGAAGTTTTTCGTGCGCAAAATGCTCTCGACTATACATCAGGGTAGTTCGGATCCAGAAATACTCATTGAAAGCACCACGGGTATCTTCTTAGCAAACACCACAGCACACGTTCTAATATGATCAAAATCCGGGACTGTTCAGGCGCAATACGGTCACGTATCCAGTGGGCTGATTCGGGTGAAACACGAATCCATTTTAAGTGGGAATAATTAGACACCAAAATTACGTCACCCCACTGACTATGAAGAGACTGCTAGTTGATCCTGGTGTATCCACAATTGTGTTTGGAATGACAAATTGGTCCGTCAGCAGAAAAGTCAGAAGCACTTTTGGATTGAAAACGAAGATTATGCCATGGGATAGTTTTGCGGGAGATTGTATCTTAAAACTGCTGGGATGCCAGCTTCTTCACCTGCATGGAGTCAAGCTTCTCCATCTTTGTGCTGCTTATTTAAAAACGGCAATTTCCTGAGTTATTATTGCTTGTCTCAAGTGTGGCATTTATCAGTTAGATAAAACTCGCTATTTCATTCACATATATCGAAGAACAAAGAAATTCCATTACTGTTTGCCTTTTTAATGTTTATCGATGACAGACGACATATCTGGCTTATAAACAAATCTAGAGAACAAAATTTAGTACGTAATAAAGTGGAAACAGCTTTCACCAATTTCTAAACATCAAGAAGGACAAAGAGTCAAATATTGAGGAACAAGCCGGTATTGTTCAGATAATAGTTTCCGCAAAATTACCCCATATATGAATTATTTGACCATCAAAAGAGCTATATTTTGGACTTGCCTTTGATTTCTCTTTGGCAGTCTGGGGTTTAAAAAACTTCGGGAAACTTGTATCGTAGGATAGAGTTCAGACATTGCCATTAAATTACTGAAGGAACGGCGGATAGAACACCGACATGGCCCGATGAATATTCATGCTGATCTGTTCTAAAAATTACCTGCCAGGATTTTTAGATTTCAGTGAGTTGTATTGGACATTTGTAGTGATTGATCTTATCCCCTTGAATGGGATCATGAACACTTGTGGAACACAAATCAAGATAATAATAACCTTTAAGTGACAGAGAGAGTGCGAGAGTGAGAGACTGTCTAGGTATTTAGCGGCTGATACTGGCATGTTTATTAGAGCATCTTCATGAAGGCTTTACCTAAAAAACAATTCATGTTTACTTCGGAAATCCTCCTAATGTACCCGCGACTGATGCGTAACGACATTTTCTCCCGGCAATTGGAACAGCTCCACCCCCGTCCAAGTACGACTGGGTCTATCATCTTTCGGCTCCGGAATTTCACACACTGAAAGCACGTAATTATGTTTTCGATCGACTTCGCACACCAGTTTGTGGTACGATTGGCATTGTCCATCTTGTTCCCATTGTTTTCGGATGAAACAATGCTCGCCTGCTCCATTTGGCACAGTGAACCCGGCAGGTGATTGGCCACAGCTAGGCAATCTAAACGCTCTTAAATTCGCAAAGACGAGGAAAAAATTCCAGGCCTTACTGGTCAAACAAACAGTTATCATTGCAGTCGTGCCCTTTTCACTGTCTCATGAATAAACTGATTCTCAATTAGGTAAAAAAGAAGTTCAGCAATTTTGCTAAACAACCATGCCTAAATTACTTCGGCTGTGAGCAATTAGTCTCATTTTCACTCCTAAATATCTAATTAGCTCACGGGGGTACACAAAAGCACCCATACGATACCCTGGGGGACTGGTTTTTGGAATGTTATTTTTAGGTAAGAATATGGTTGTCAGTAAAATATCATGGAATAGAAATGCCCAAACATGTTTCCTTTGTTCTCTCAAAAGTTATAAAATTTTGTATAATTCCAAATGTTTAGCTGTACCCTTTCCACTTGTCACTATTTCTGTTGGTTTTTGATGGCATACCCCTTATAAAATATTCAATATGGAAGATAATTTCATGTTTCATTTATATTAGATTATATTGTTCCATGGTTCTCCGTCGGAGACATTCACCGTGTCAATCTGTTCTACTGTTCGCCCTTTTGCCATATGATTTTTGAAGGATACCCGCCAAATGTAACTCGTTCTGCAGACTGCTCCGTTTTTGGTCGTATATGTCATAACCTAACCAATATTACTTAGAAATTTCGTTCTTAATGGTCGATATGATACTGATCAATAACAATCAATAGGCGCTGACAACGGTTTGCGTAAATTGCTGCTTATAGACGTCTGCGTTGCATTTACTCCTGAAAAAAGGCGTGCTGGATTAAATGAACTAGAGTATTTCTTAAACTTACACTCATTCGCAGTGATTTTGTTTTGACAATGAAACAACAAGTGAAAAGTACGTAAGTTCTCACACTTTCAAGAGCCACCGTAAGGAGACCCCAGAAAAACATCATGATAGCAGTATTTTGGGAAGCGTAGCCTTTAAACCTATCCCACCTTGAAGAATGGGTCAGCAACATGAATGACAATGTTATGTTATTCAGATAATTTAGAAAATCAGTCTTCGACCCAAGCAGTTAGAACAGTCTTGGAGACTGCTCTGAAGACTGCTGAATTCGAATCCTCTATGAGAGTGCACGGAAGGAATAATATAAAGAAACAGTCAAGCATAATTGCTTGTCGTTTGATTACCAAAACACGTCCAAAGCTTAACATCAAACCACTATATTGGAAAAGTAATTGCAGCACATGCAGGAAGACAAAAACCACGGCGTTATCGCACAGTGTAAAAAACGTGATTGTCTTTTAGGCTAAGTTGAAAATCAGAAGTGCTAGGCCTTGAATCTGGTATCAGAGGGTTGGTGTAAAATAACCCTAAAGGAAGCATTCGGGAGCCACCGTTATCTCTTACAAACGCTGAGTAAACTAACTAGGTCCTCTTTCATGTCAGTATCACTGATCCGATACATGTGACAAAAAAACTTCTCAAACATCGCTTGAATATTACCCACCACTTAAAAATTAGTACGTTTTAAATCACGCGATATGCTAAACAGAACTATACTTTTGGCAAGAACTTGGGGGTTTAAAGCTTCTTGCTATGCTCACGAAAAAGCCTGGTAATTTGTGTTCCTGCAATAGTGTATTAGTGATATACAAGGCCCCGAAATATGCCCAAATTCTCAGAACAGTCTACATCGCGTGTATTTTAATGCAGACGGGCCGTCAGTCTAAATAAAGGCACAAACCGTTTCACTGAGTATTGAAATATTTCTAAGTGAGCAGCGATGAATTACCGAGAATTATCACGAAGAACGGCATGATAGGTAAATGACTTACTGTTCCAGGTATGAACAAATAATCCCAAAATGTAATTATAGTTTGGCTATTAAACACTTTTCAGCTTGATATTCCAGCAGGAGACTATTTTCTGTTCTTGTTAGAGTGCACTAGAGGGACAATTCGGGCAATGGTTTTCTGGATGCATGTCGATTGGTCCAAATAGCCCACCAACCAGCTTTGGCAATCAAACACGCACGCACACCACACTTGTGGTCCCGTTTCTACTTGACCTGTGTGAGTGAAAGGACACAGATCGACGGGAACCAAACATTGTGAAACAAGATACAACCTTTCCGGTGATACTTTCTTTTCCGATGTAGACAAATGACAGCGAACCATGATACTGGACTTCGGGAATGAATCTTGGTCATTGTAAAGACAGGTACATGTATTCCAGAAAGGTGCGATCGTGTCGATTTCGGCGCTCAGAAGGAAGGTGAGAAGGAACCACGGAAAACGCAAACCCTAAATAACTAGAAGAATACAATTTCGCATACGCTCCTCAACTCGTGGCATGTTGTTTTTGGTCGCAATGGCTCCACCGCTGTTCAAGATGACATCAACAATAGTGATAAGATTTTTGTGATGTAAATTCCAATCCCAGGAACTAGGGGCGTGAAATATGTTAGCCCCAGCTACTAGCAACATCAATATTCGAAGAAACTGCAAGAGCTTTGAGAAATGCTTGTTAGTCTAGCCTTTCACGGTTTCTGATCTACGACATTTTTCTCTGGTAGGAAACTTCTTTTTTTGAAAGAAATTGTCTATAAAATGAGTATTCTAATGAGCTGCTTTGCAGAGAGGCCTGAAATTCAAAGGACAGTGTACCCGTTACCAATGAATAATCTTACAGCATTTACCATTTCATTTAAAATTTAATACTAGGCTTTTGTGAAAGTTATCCACTTCTACTTCCTATACTCGTTTGCTTCCGAACCCAGCTCTGAGCCCTTTCTCCCTACTAATATACAATTTTATAGTGATTTTTTCCGTCCCCATCATCAGCTGAAGAAAAGACTTGCTGTTACCAGTTCATTGGGGAGTCCGTAAACCGTAGCTGAACTTATTTATTTATATCAAAATCACGTAGGACAACGAAGAGCGAAAATCACATCTTTCAACATGAAGCCACATTCAGAGAATATTTATGAATCCGCCGATTTATTACTACTTTTAAATGATTTAATTATACCAAGGTATACATAAGCAATCTGGTGTTGGGTCATTACAACACTGAGGATAATTTTATTTTAGGTGAGCAAAACTGAATTAAAATATAATTTTCTGCAAACCAGCAATTCCAGAACAAAGCGCTGACATCTGTTTGTGTGTTGTGGTATTTGCGTTGTTTGTGTATAATAACTGTACAGGAATAACCTGGAAGGGCATGTTATTCTTTTATAACATGACAGTAAGACGATGAGGCAAAACTCGACATAAGGGTAGACGTTAGTCGGAAACTTAAAAAAAATAAGATTTAAAAAACTAGTACAATTCCGAAAGCAGTTGTTCACTCGGAAAAAAATGCCGTTAACGCTTCACACGGTGCTGAATGCACGCTTCAGCTACAAGGTATGATGTTTTTAAGCTATCTACCATGACGCCATTCTAGCATTTATCTTCAGCACAGACTTTATGAAACTGAGACTGACTCATCCTGACCGGTTATTTTGAGGCAAGTAATAGCTGGAAGGTAGGTCGAAGCGATCAACGCATCACATGGCAAAAGGTTGTGAAAACCTTGACCAGTGAACTTGGCCAAGTAGTTGTAATTGGGCTCTTTATCCGTCCGCGTGATTTCCGATTATTACCTTTTTTCGGCTATTTTACACGTTTTTCTCATACTTATTTTCCTCTACCCTGTATAACTTAGTAAGGTAGTAACGGAAACCAGAGCACGTAATTAACATGTTGATGTCTGAATCAGCTGAACTGAAACAAACACGCTAGTTGCTCTGCTTTCAGTTCATCAGCGGCACATTCGACTTTTACAAGTTTTACAAGCATCACTCACGGTACGTTAGATGGAGTCCGTTGTATTCCTGCACTGGAATAGAAACGAATAGGCGTATGGAAAAATTTACTTGTGCTCCCAGGTAACAATTACATAGTTTCGTGGCTTGATGACTAAAGGATACGTGAAATAAAATAGAGGAGCACTCTTTGTTCTTATTTGGGAAGGTGATCAATTTTATCAATGGCGACATATTCCCACGTAGTCTAGCTTGATTTAAAGAAAAAAGTTTATTTTACGTCATGTTTATGGAAATCGAACAGCTAGCGCAATTTATGGCAAATTAAAAGTAGCGAACACAGTATGATGATCTTTAAACTGTAGACGGTTGTTGCTTCAGTTCGCATTTAGTGGACAAAAAGAAAATCAATCGGAATGTCAAACGATTTGGGTTTCGAATAAATAGTAGTCTTCTTGAATTACTAGGCAGTTGTGAAATTCTTTTGCGTATGAAGACATTGCGGTTTCATTGTACATAGGGATATCCTGATTTCATGGTCATTCATGGATTTACAAGTTGAAAATATGATCAAGAGGCATCCTTTCTTACAAATGAGACGGAGAGTTGAACCAACGTAATCCCGTTCATCAAAGCAAGGGGCACGAATGCTGTACGAAGTGTTCGGCTTACACCTGTGATCACGTCCCCTCTGATTACCAACAAGCCTTCAAATCGTAAACGAAGTGTCAAAACTCTATGTGGTTAAAACGCGGAAAAAATTACTTTTTTGTTTTGTTTGATGTATCCCCACAATTCTTCATAATTGTTAACCCTTCCACCTTTTCTTGCTTGAGACCATACATGGATAGAATCTGGAAGTCGAAAACCAACCGCTTCTGTCTAAAAAGCAGACATTTGTTACAAAAATTCATAGCAAAATGAAATGATAAATATGAGGGAATAAAAACCGCTAAGTATTTCGGTCCATTCACTAGCACGTTTACTTTAAATTTACGTGTTTTTTATCCCTTGGTATTGTCCACCTTAGCCTAGAATTTCATACGGTTAAATGGAGAAAAATGACGTTGTGGGGTTGACCGTGGTTACCGAGACTGCCTAATCGTCTCATGAAATATCACATAGATAGCAACGTAAGAGTTTATCACCTATTGTATAAATTGATCAGTTTTACAAGGTCACTAAGGGGATGGCCTTGAGTTCTGAAATTTGTGTGTTGTACCAAGGGTTTAGCTGACTTCAGTGCATGCACTAATGGCTAATTATCTGGTTTGTTCTGCGCTCGGCTGCTTTCGCCTTTGGTCAAAGTAGTTGAAATGCCCGGAATAGTTACTGTTCCACCCAAACTTCAGAACCCGCTTGAAGAATGTCGATCTCCTCAGATACCGCCATTGGACTTGAGGAAATCCAGAGTACCACAATGGAAGAGTTAATTTGTCTGAATTTATGGCTCATGAAAAACTCACATTGTGCCAATTCTTTCTTTCGCTCAGTCAGTTCAGTTGATACAGCTTTCTGAGATGAGACAAAGCCTATCCACGCGATCTATCAAGGATGCGCAGCATGCATACTTGAACGAGAAAACAATAGTACGTGAAGTCAATTCACAGAATTTTTCAATCAATTGCACTCATATAACTTACCTTACAGAACATATTTGACTTTTCCAGCTGCGATAAGTGAGGTTTTCCTGATCTTTCGGCTTAACCAGTCATATATGAACGCAGATAACGAGAGGTCCTTTTCGCATTAATTCAGGTATGAGAGAGAAACTCGTAAACGAGATGTGAGCAACACTTACCAGTTAACAGAATAGCTTTTCCACTATTAGCTTCCTTATGTACAATGATCCACCCAAGTGTTGAGATCGGTCATATCAGATTGCTTCAAGCGGATGGCTAGAAGAATTGTCGATTATTAGTGAGACTAGACGTAATTTAACACGGATATATGACGACGTTCGTATGAGAACATTTCAGCTAGTTTTTGCTCGTAGCTTGAAAACACTACAATCATTTGATAAATCGACGAGTTCAAAATGAAACTAACAGTAAGTCTAGGGTGTCCAGCGAAAAGAGTGCTTTCCATATAATCGTTCATCTATCGTTTGAACATCATTTGGGAGTGCTTTACAAACCCCTCGCAATATTTATCCAAAAATTATGGATTTGTTTCTGAATTCCGTAGAAGTACCCTTTCCATAAAATTATGTCGGCCTAACTTGGTCGACCTCCAAATCTCACAATCCGGGCTGGGCCGAAATGGTCACTGTCCAACAGCGGCCGGATCACTTTTGGCAAGACACTGGTACGGAATTTATAGTCCACTAAATTGACAAGCAAAACAAAACATGTGTACCGCGCTAATCCGGTGCTTTTCATCACGTGACCGGAAAACATTTGAGTAGTAAAAGTAGTAGTAATGATAATAGCTTTGGCGAAACAAGTAGTAGTAGTAGTAGTAGTAGTAGTAGTAGTAGTAGCGACGGTGTTAGTAGTACTACCAGTAGTGGCAATGACGGAAGTGTTTAATCTCACGTATAATTGTTCATTCTCCATTTGCAGCCATCTGCCACCTAGGTAACAGTAAATTCCATGCACAAACAAACCCACCGACACTGAAGCAACATAGTTTCCCCAGCCGTATACATTCCTCACTATGCGGGAACTATGTAAGACTTCATTGACTGCTGGGTATAAAATTCAACTGAGCAGAATCAGAGAACACGATTATTTGCCATCTGTTTTACCAATCAAAATATTTTGGTTGTCATTCGCTCTCACTAGGCTCTACAGTTCGTACAAGCACGGAGAACGCAATTCGGAAAGGTGCAAATTAAGTCGGAATAGATGAACTGCTTTGAGTATGAACTGGTATTCGTTCCAGGTGCTTTGTTGGCGTCTATTTATAGTCGGTTTACTTTCCTATCTTCGGTGCTTTTAGTTTTGTTTCTACAAGATGCACAAGACGCATCGATTGCGATAAGACGATTTAGAAAACATTGAAAAAATGGCTTAAAATCAGTGGACTATTGTCCAACCAACTAAGAATACCTAGTGTTGGATTTTGAACACTCAGCATTTTGGATTTAATTGGTTGGCCTGAGGCATTTTTCTCTGACACCCGAATTTTTTCAGTTCACACGAAGTATTTTGGAAAGTCATTTAACAAAGCTTGAATCCGACGGTTTTTCGGAAAATGGCGCTTTCGTGATTTATTTTGAACCAAATGCTGCAATTCTTATTCACTTGGTGATCATAGAAATAACGTAGCAACTAGTCACTTCGGGATCCCTAATGTTATGATCGTCGTATGCAGACTGCACACCACGTCGGTTACCGGCTGAATTACCGAACTGCAAACGGATTGGGGGATGAGAGAACCTGCTAAGAGAAAACGTTGACAATCCACTTGAATTTTCCTGTGACAAGCATTATTTGATTTTTAATCAACGCATCGGGACTAACTAAATGCTGCATAGAGAGTTTCATTCACGCTTGAGCTGATTCAGAAAAAAATAGGTTGTTCCACGTTGTCCATTTTTTCATTAAACCACGATTAAGACAAAACTTAGTATTTCTGATGAATAATAACTGTTCGATTTAATGAGTTTTAATGAACTTCATCTAACCCACCAACTAATAAATCACTGCCTAGGGAGATGAATGATAATAAAAGATTGGACAAGCACAAGAAGCGTACTGGAATAAAACCATCATGAAAAAAAGCCAATTAGGGAATTATTCACACTCACGTAAACTCACCCCTTACTTGAAAAAATTTGATGTCAGAGTAAGAGCTTCGCAGTTTGGATCTTCAACCCTGCCGCGTTTCGGGCATTTCCTCAAAGTTTCTCAGGTTCATCCGTCTTGTGGTGTTCATGAAAAGTCAATGAACTAAACAACGTTCTCCTCGAAACCCAGTCCTATTGGAAAATGTGGTGAAAACATAATGTTTACGTATATCCCACTACTACGTTTGGGTATTATGTGGGGTTGATGTTACTTTGCTTAACTGACTGCCGTCTGAACTCCATTTTTCACGCTCATAGCCCAGGTAATTCAATTGATCCTGCACTAGAAAGCACCAGACCCGAGCTTCCCTCTTGTTAGAACTCGTCCGTGGTGCATATCCTCCGCTGCACCCAGGGTTCAAACCCTATTTTTTCACCTCGAAGGCACGTGTGTTACCTCCGCACCACTGGCTGCCGTCCGGATTGATCCGAATCACCGAGTTAAGTTTGTTCACATGTTCTCCTCCATGACAGCCAGCAGTGACCGACAGCTTCAAAAGGAGACACGGTAACTGTTCATAATAACTCCAGCTGAAAGCCCCTTCCAAGTCAGGTCTTCTCCATAGAATGAGCCGTTGTACCCACTTCTAAACTTACTTCGGGTTTAGCACTTGGATATGTCTCACAATTACCTGCGAGTATGTTGTCCCATCCTATGGAGAAGGCCTGACTTAGAGGGTGGGTCATTCTCTTGGAGTTCAAGTGGACAGTTACCGTGTGCGTATTTAGGTATACGAGTTACTTTTTATGGAACTCATGCTTTTATTATTACGTAACCTGTATGTTTGAAAGTGGACCTTGTTCTGAATTAGTGATGAAATTTGTGCATACTCGTACGAAGGGACAATTTATCATTAGCTAACGTTCATTCACTCTTGATTTCACACTAGCATTGATTCCCTTTTCATTTTCTCCACTATCGCTTCTCTGTCTCCCCTGAGCTAACCCGAACTTTGTCTCATCTCAATTTCCGCTCAATTTTCCCATCCCGCCTTACCACCAAACTCTGGACGAAACTTTTGGCGATATGACCTTGCCAACTCGGGTAGTATTTCCGACTTCCTGGCCTGTTATCATTGAAACTGCTGTTGTTTTGTGTTTGATGTTTCCGTGTCTGCTTCTTATTCCACTAAGACGGTTTTTCAACGTATCCATATCTACTCTACTCACTTCTCGAAACCCGGAAATCCACGATGCCCCAAATAATTTAACCACGCCGTTAACCTTGTTTTCCTTTTGAGAAACTCAGCGTACCGCCGGTGATGCAGCTCACTTGAACAAACATCTCGACACCGTTCTGTACAAGTTAGGAATAAATGCTCGCCCACCATACACAGAGTAAAAGAACACTTCGTATGTCTCAAAGCTCACTGATTAGTTTCATCTGCTACCGGTGGTCGATCATTCTGATCTCTAGCAAAGGTGGTATTCCGTGATTTCTGTCCTTCCAACTCTCCTCCCACTGGATATTCATCCTTTCCGCAACCTCCTCAACAAGCCAGAACTTTTGCTTCCCGTTCTGCCTCAGACTCCGCTTTATCTGTCCGTCCTGTTTCTTCTTTGCCTTCTGCTCACGCTCTCAACCTTGCACTTCTTCCCGTATAAACCACCTGGAAGGTTCTCCAAGCTCTGCGTAAGTTGACTGTTTCTGAACCACCGGATCAGAAGATGTCTCACCTATTTTCTTACACATTTGTGCTCCAGAGTTAGCTCCCATTTTAAGTCGTCTTCTCCCTTCTTCCCTCAGTGAAGGAGTTTTTCCTTCTTTGCGGAAAAACGTCATTATTTTTTCCATCGCGAGACAAGGTGATCCTTCTGACTCCAACAACTATCGTATGGTGGCTCTCAACTTTATGCTACCGAAACTTTTGAAGTCAGTGTCTCCGACCAACTGCACCCGTTCCTTGGAGTGAAGGTCTGCTGAGCGATCGTCAATATTTGTTTCATACAAGTAGTTCTGTTGGTGACCCATCTACCTACGGTCCTCTCGCTCTCCCTGAGGGCCGCATTCAATAGCCACAAAGCGAATCACTTGTCCTCGGTAGATATCTCAAAATCCCTCGGCTGAGTTTAGCATGGACGTCTGTTGTCAAAACCGTCTTCGTTTGGGTTCCATCCGACCCTAGTATAGTGGACGTCATTTTTCCTCAGCAAAAAAATCATTTCCGTCCGAGTCGACGGAGCTCGACCTCACAGCCGTTCCCTGTGAATGCTGATGTTCCCCAAGAATAAGTACTTGGGGCCACCCTATTTTGTCGGTTTGTTATTAATCCTCTATTTTCAACCACCGGTCCACTTCACCGTTTTTTCGATGACGCCACTCATCTTCACTCCCTTTTTTACCTTAACGCCCGCCAGGCCACCGCTAACGTTGATCACGATCATTCTGCTTTTAATGTATCACCAGCTGTCAACCAAGAACCAACCTCTGCTTGGGGTCCCACGAACCGTGTCTATTCCATTGCTTCAGAAGCTTTTCTCCCGTACGTTTCATCCAAACATCTCCCTTATTCTCCCCAAATGAACTTGGGTTCAGTTTCACTTCCCTCCACAGGTTTACTTTTCTTACTGGGCTTCTTCGTAAATTCATCTCTTGGTCGGTCCCTTTTTTGTCTATGATTATCTTTTGTACTGAGGGCAAAACCGTTTTTCTATTCTGAGCCAGAAGCTATTTTACAATCTCTATCCTTTACTACAAAGCTCAAATTAGCCCGACTCTCAAATACTGCAGTCAAGTACTGGGCGCGGCTTCGTCTACCGCTCTTTCTCTTCATTGGATTCAAAAAAGAGCTGTCCGACTAGTCAATAATCCCTCCCTAACCTCCTTTCCGCAGCCATATGCCCGTCGCTGGAAAGTTGCTTCACTATCTCATTTCCATCGTTGTTATTTTAGTTCCTGTTTATCAGAATTCTCTTCGGCAGCTCCCCTTCCCATGATTTTCTCTCACTGATCTCCTATAGATGCGGCTAGCCACCTATATCACGTCTCTGTCCTTAGATGCCGAACTTCTTTATTTCAGTCTTCTGTTGTTCCCCGTACAGCAAAGCTTTTGACCGCTCTCCCACTTTCCGCATTTCCGACCATTTATAATCTCTCTGTTTTCAAAAGCAGGGTCAACAAACCGAATCTTACTCCGATATCCCCCAGAAACAACCCCTATAAAGTATATCTTCTAACTACTGGATTCACCTCCTTTACTGTGAATCATTTTGGGTGTATGAAAAAATATGGAACTGAAATATTTCTTAGGCTCTTGGTATCTATCTGCTGTTGTGTTCCAATGCAGCCCCTGTGAATGAGAAATGCTTCCACCGTATTTGAAGGAAGGTAGGAAAGTCGATCCGTTTTGTGAAAAGCCGCATAAAGCTCCAAGTATAACTTGTTATTTTGTTTAATATAACGGTTTTGCATTGTTACTCTTTTCCCCTATTTTTCGGTTTTAGCAATCGTACAGTACTTGTTCTTAGCATACCTTCCCAGTTTTGACAGCAAATAGACTTATCATCTTTGGACAGAAGTATCAGGTATCAAACAAAATGTCAAATCTAAGATCGGGGTAGGAATTCGGAGGGTAAGTTTGTGAAGATTGTTTTGGTGGACTGGTCGACGTGTTACGTAACACAGTACTATATTCGTCTTTCAGTTGTATTTTGTGCAAGTTTCCATATGTTGGATAGAACTTTTATCAGCGGACATTCGAAAACTACAACACAGATTATGCTGCTTTTAAAATAAATCCAAAAGAGCACAATGTGGTGAAAATGTAAGGAATGTATTTAAGAGTTTCCTAAACAATGTTATTCGTTACGCATTTCTCTTTGATACTCCTAAAACCAGTTTCAACATACGACAACTTAAATAAAGTTCAGTCACTGAAAAATTAGCTTTATTCAGAAAGTTTAATGACATCAGCTTGAGCTATCATGTGTTTATTTGTCCTTGGTAGTTATTATAACCTTACGGTATTATGTCAATAAATCTGACTGATGTAGATAACGGAAAATCCTTTAACTTTTTTCAACCCAAAATTCCACTTCGTGAGCCGCAATTGAACCCTCGATCTTCCTTTTACCGGTTAGATGCTCTACCAACTGAGCTAACGCTGTCCCACTAATTAGACGGCAATAACCCTAGTTAATATTCAGTGAACAGCGACCACTATATCCATAATGCGCTGTAACTCATGGAACTGTACCTTTCGCAGCTCTAACCAAATTATTCTATGTTCAGAAGTTGTGAACCTTCATCGTTCCCTTCCACTGACACTTTCTGTTGCTCTTTAAAATCAATTATTAGAAAACGCGATGGGTCTGTTTTGCCGGAACTTTTGGACACCGAGATGAAACATACTCGAACTATAGTTCCATCAAAATACTTGAGTCTAACATGCGTGAAAAGTGTGGCCAAAGATGAATAACAGAATATCCCTAATCTGCATGGAAATCAAATGGGCATGAAATTAATAATTTTTTCCTCCTACCAACGACAGCTTTTCACAGGTCATTTTGAAAGATGTATCATGAAAAAAGGCGAAGTAGTACTTCCTAACTACCTCTAGTTATCTACGGCTAACAGGCAAATCAGCAGAAAAATGAATAATCCTTCCATAACCATTGTTTTCATTCTTTCAGACCTTCAAAATCAAAAGGTCGTACTTTATAGTTGCTTTTGAAAGCTGAATAAAAACTTGCCATAGCACCGGTTTTTACTAAATTAATAAAAAAGACGATTTTTTTATGGTACTTTACCTTGTGTGCACGAAGGACTCCATCAGCCTCGGCGAGAAAACAACTGACAGTTGCATAGTTTCTGTGATACGTCAGTCATTTTGAAGACTGAACCAATTCGATAGGCTATTAATCAGTTTTTTACTATACCCTGCTACGCTGCGTATGCTATATTCTATACTACACTATTTTTGCTTCATTTGTATTTCTTATACAAAAATGTACAACAAGTCAAGAAGGGGGCTGTGGCCAATGATAAGCTCCCTTGCTTTGCCCTCAGAGTGTAGCTGCTCCTTCACTACTCAGAAAGACCTCATTCTGCACTGAATATTTTATTTTCAGTGTTGATGAAACTACTGTCATCCAAAAATTCAGTGGTAGCAATCGGAAGTTACAAGAACTGATCCCAATACTGATCTATTGCATCTGCTCACGTGCAACATTATCCTCGACAAAAGCGGACTATTTATGCGATCACTTCCCTGATTACACTTATTTTGTTCGACAGTTCGGCAATCGAGAATGCACACATCACAAATTAACTGTCACTTACAATATCAAGAGGTTTGCTTGCATCGATGAAGATTCCTGGTTCGACGTGCTTAGACCTGCTGCGACATTTTCCCGGAAAAGCAGGCAATGTTGCACGTGAACATCGACACTATAAGGATTTGTACTAATGTGAAAGTACTAATGGTACAATCACAAACATATCAACCTTGTGAAAATACATCATTTCCCTATCTCATTCTACGAAAAAGCAAAGGTTGCTTCTATCGTGAGTTGAAAACAAATATCTAAAAAACTAAGCATTGGTGCTCAAAAATCTGAAATGAAGCAATTATTCACTCTCAAAGGTTTACATTATAGTTATCATTGCATTCTAGTCTATTCCGCTCCCTTTTAACGGAGGAGGCACCCTCTAGGCGAACTTGGAGAAAAAGATTTTTCCCGTTCCATTTCATCTTTTTTTCCTACACCCTTGACTTTTTTCGTGCGCATTCGATTGACGAGGAATCACTCAGTCGGCGATGATGTCAAGCACAAAAGTTCGATACATCTTCATTTTAAACGCACGCTGCATGAAGTAAATTTTGGACGAGAAACTCCTACCAAATGAATTTCTACCCAGCAATCTACACGCACATGTATTTTTGCTGTCTCCGCTTGCGTGACGAGAGAATCTTAATGGCTTGGTTGTTTTTCCCGGGCAGAGTCAACGATTTGTGGGACCCTAGTCTGAAAAGAGTTTGTCCAAGTGAACACTTAAATCGAATGACCCCCAGAGGGAAGTGTCGTCATTAAACGACTCGGGAATCGAATAACGGAGAAAAAAGGATGGTGGGTGGGGGGGGGGGTGGAAACTGCAGGGATGCCAAGGTGCAGACACATTGGTTGTTTTGTGGTAAACACGAGTGAAAGAAATTCAGGATAAGAATGGGCAGGATGAACAGTTCCTTTTATGAAAAATGTTTTGTCACTCAACATAGGTCAGTCAAGAACGATTTTCGAAAACATTCACCTCCAGAGCTTTTTGCTAGCTTTGCAGGTATTTCTCTATACTGATACCGGACACTTCTGCACTACCAATAGCAGCTGGGTTGAGCTAACGCGAAAACAACTGGATCAAACTTTTACCATTATTTTTTATCGCAAATCTTGTTTTGCAGTATTGGGTAAGAATCAATATTTCAGCTAATTACTGATAAACTTAGAGCTTTGGAGCAGACAACAACGGACACCTTCAAATCGTTGAACTTTATTAATCTAACCTAGCATTTCTTGCGCTTTACACTTCTCCATGAAATATTTATCAGCAAGATATTTGTCACGCCACAAACATCTCCAATCCAATATATGTGGCTTGAACAGCTGCAGGGTGTAGCTGACGGTAAACTGGTAAATGTTCTAGAGTCAAACAAGAGCAACTTCCATGAAAATGTTGATGGCAGAATTACTGCCAAAGCGCAAATTAATGAAAAAATAGAAATTGATAACTTGAAATCAACAAAAGACATTTCATATAGTACGGAGAACTTTTGCCAGGGATCTTTAATCCGCTTTGATTTTTCTCCAAATTTATTCATTTGTTTTCACCCACAATAGTCCGGTGGACTAGACGATACTGAATTATGTATTCGAGATGGCATGCGGTTCACTGAAGTCAGCCTAATGGATGACGCCTGCCCCTGACTGTTGCTTCGGCACTAATCTACTTCTATTATTTTGAGGAATAAATCATCACGGCTAGTAACTTATTTTGATTTCCGTTTTATTTCAGGGCATTAAAATAAGTACTCGTTTGAGATGTGTTTTTTATTACGTGCTTGAGCATGAGTGCCTTGGAAGGGATATATACCCCATGCCCACCGTGGTTCGCTACGCTATTGCGGACAACCAGCAACCCAAACTAAATTAGATCCCAATTGGTCAGGTGTGGTAACGGGCCGAATGACAGTGGATTACTGTCTACCAATAAAGTAACCGGTGACGGTGAGGAACCGAACCTCTGGTCTCCGGGTTGGTAATGAAACTCTCTAGACCAGTCGACCGCCATGGGTCAGTTTTCGACAAGTTGTTACGTGCATTCAATAATGACGGGAAGAATTTGGTAGCTGTCAAAGCTGCTCATGAGATTCGTCCAACGCGGAAAAGGTGCTAGGCCAGAAATGATAGCACAATAGTGGTTTTCAGGTTCCGAAATCGGTAACTCCAACCTCACTGATGATGAACGTTATGGTCGCCTCATTAGGTCTAATGATATCGTTTTCCACAAAATAGTCAGAAATCTATACTTATGATATAACCGGGCTATTTCAACCGACCCATTAGCCTACTCTGTGACTTCAGCTAGTTAGCTAGCCACGTAGTTGGGGCAAAGTAAGTGTGGAGCTTGTTTCACCAAGAGCCAGGGGCATTGGACTGTGGGACACTAAAACTGCCTTAATATACAATTGGTATTAGTGAAAGGCAGCAATGCAAAATATTACCCTAACTTCCGTCGCCCAGGTTCATTAACATTCCTATTTACGGTAATATTGTACACGATGATTACCCTTAATGTCTACAGCAAACTTCGTCATTCCCAATAATTTTGGTAAGAAAAGCTGCCCCTTTGATTATGTCACCTTCAGTAGGCGTCAGCTGAGCTGTTGTGCAATAATTCCGGAAATGAATTGCACACCTCTTCCACTTCATGTTATCTTATCTTCCCTAAATAATGTTTTCAGCCAGTCTTAGAACACTCAAGTTCAAAACCTCAACCTTCTATTCCATTGTTCGAATTTGGTGTAAATAGCGCCTTGAAAAAGTTACCATTTTCTCGTGGACACTTCACGAAGTTAAATTTAACTTAGCTTCACATACTCTTTATTTTATGTTCCTCTATCCTAATAAAACACTGCCATAATAATCTTAGAGTCGCTTCGAGTGCAAAGCTATTCTGTTAACTGTTTACCTGATATCTGAGTTGTTGAGATCGAATAAATGGATTTCGAAGGATAACTATTTTTTTAGTCCATGTACTCAAAAATGAACCACTACTTCTTGTTGCCAGATCTTCCGAACCGAATATCATGTCCGGGCTAATCTGTGACATCCAGGTGCATACCATTAGACGCCAATAAGTTGAAATCTTCCGACTAGAAGGAGATTCATTGGGTCAGCAGGCGTAAACCACAGAAACCAATCTTTTGGTTCATCAATTCGGTCGAAAGCCCATTGAGTTTGTTTTTGATTGTGCATCACTTACGCAGAAATACGCGCTACCTGTGGCACCACTTGTGCGTATAACAGAGATACTTACTGAGAATTTATTTATATGATTGTGGATAGTGCAAGTCGAAATTCCAATAACTTATACAAACCCAGGCTGCTTTTTTTCTAGAAAGAAAGCTGGATTTTGAATTTGAAACTAATTCTCCCGTCAATTTGTTCAGTGCACCGAAAAAGAAGACAAACGTTTTTATCCCTTCACGGTTCATTTAACTTAAAGATTTCTGCTATTTGCCTGATTCATTGAAAAAAACTCTTGGCATACTCAAGCTGCATGCACGAAATTTGCAAATTCCTTAGAGATTTGTGATCAGCAAAGTGAATTGTAAACAAAATAATGAAGCTGAAGAAATAAATTGCCACAGTTTTGGTGAAAAACAAATAGCAGTCTTTGAGATTATTTGGTGCTCACAAAGATGAAGGCTGCACCGGGGACTTTAGCTCGATGGATTTCTAGTATCTTCATGAATTTGCCCTCCTAATAGGTAACAATTTATTATTCAAGTGCTTTCCTCCGCGGGAGTTGCCAGTGTTTAATCCGCAAAACACAAAGAGAAGAAAACTCCGTGATCCCAAGGCTTAGTAAGTGCATTCACAAGATCCTTCACTTACATTAGTGGAACACCAATGTGACTGCTCATGGCTTGCTAGCTATTAAGTCAATAAACACATTATTTTTGGCAAATCTTGGTAATCTCGGTAACTTTTTGTTGAAGTGCCTGCGAGAAACATTACCCCTTAAATCGTTTTTGAGCTATCCTCGGTACTTTCTCCTTTATCATTTGGGGTCAATGAGTTGCAGACTTTTTCACAATTCTGGGTTGCGTAGTTTTCTAGATTCCTCTGTATTGTACTGTGAGAATAGTGGAGAGCTATCTGAATTAGGTCATCTGTGTATAAGCGCGACGCTTACCGTTGTTTGCGAATCGCTCAACGTTTTCAACAGACTGAAAAGTATCATCTCCAAGTTTTGATCGTGACTGCGTGCGTAATTAATGTGCAAATGTACACTGAAGACTGCTGTACGGCAGAATAGTTGTCCAACAATAGATATTCAAACAGAAATGCCGTTGGCAAATTGCACTTTTGGCTCCACTACAGGACTAAATGAACCAGTTACGCGTCTTACACTGTTGGGAAAGGAGGGTATTATTTATAACATTCAGGCCCGTGAAAACCCCCGGGCGGATGCATTTAACCAAATCAACCAGGGAACTATTGATAGAAAAGAAGCATTATCCGGCAAACTTTTATATTTAACAGATTCTGACATTATTTTTTTCTGCAAAATAGATTAACGCTACACACCATGAACTGGTGGGTACTGGTTTAATAGTACGAACATCTGAGCAGTGGTTTTTGGAATTGGCCGTAGAAAATGTTACTACACAAGGCCAGTATTGGGTGCATAACGATTTCGGGCCTTCCCCGTGCTGTCTAGATATTTTGTAGAATAAATCTAAAAGAAACTAGATTTCCATGTTTCATGAACTAGACCATTAAAATCTTATATGAGTCTACTATTCGGTCTTATGGGTTTTCATTTCATACCCAACACATTAATCCACAACCAGTAGGGTTGTCATTGTTTGTTCTGTTTACCACGAATCAATAATCTGCAAGTGGTTCGTCACTGCACCCGCAGACTATGTGGATATTCTGCCAGCTGCACTGAATTGGACTACTTTGTGCTACGAACACTTGGTCCGATACCAAACTATCGTAAAAGACACTTTATGGGGAATCAGTCTGATAATAAATCGCTTGCTGGGTACTGGCTACGTGCAGCTTAAACTAATTTGTGAAAATTTTTATAATTTAAGTCTTTATTCAGTTCGGTGACTGAGTTAGGCAAAGATGTCACCGCAAGAAATATTCGTCGTACCCGTAGTACCATAAAATGAAGTCAATAAAGGATGTCAACATATTCCCGAGAACTATGCTGTCTGCAAAATATATCACATGTTTGCTGCCTTGTACCTTGGATGGATATAGAGGGACGTGATTTTCTTGCGGCTGATACTCTCATTCCCTTTTCAAATGTTTTCTAATTGTCGTACTATGTAGAATGAGCTCAAAGTTCAGTCTGTCTTCTGACAGTAAGTTCGCCATTGAATCACGAATCCTCCCGGTACTTGTTAATTAAATCACTAATTATCCGGAGATTTACAAATTTACCAGCAACATGCTACATAAGACGGTTCCATTCCACAGATTTACTTATTCCGGAACTCCTTATTTGCAATCCCACATTTCTTCAGTACTATCTATTTGTAGTACGATATGGTATTGTGTATGCTTCACTCAAAATAGTACAGCAATTCGTCGACAGCTGTTAGAGGTCTGGAAAATCCAATACAGAATTACAAAATCCCTCTAACATGGAATGACACACTGTCCTCTGCGAAACCAACATCTTGTTTTTACGAGGCAGTTTATTGTGCGCTGACTTCGTAAAACATAATCAATGCAAAAACTCAGTTGAGGCACGCGGGGGGTCCTTCCTTCGAGCAGCTTTCCGTCGGAACAACTGCTTCGTCACACATACTTCTCGAATTATTCACGTCAAACAACTTACTGAACGGATGACTTAAGTTTTGATTCACAAAATCCCATTGAATATCCTGGTGGAAACGTGTAACATACGATAGTGCACACTATACTTGAATTTCGGTGGGCAATCGGTGGATGCGCTCTGCAACGGGTAGTCCTAACTGGCCACATTAGAAAACTGTACAGTGATTTAGTGGTTTGCGATGACTGATTTGGTCGTCAATACGGCATGACAAATCATTTCATAACTTTGTAAATCAATGAATTCCGAATTGAAAGCTGTCAGTGTTAGTGGGTAGTGAGAAAAATGATAAAAAATCGAATGACTGTTTTGAAACGAGAAAAGCTCTAGTGCCAATTACATGGCGTTCCCGGTGGAAAACAATAAAATAAGCTGACTTTTTGGCTGTCGGGGGCAACTTTTCACAATCAGAATAAAAATGCTGCTTAGATAAAGGCTAATCGCGATTCACATTCTATCGGTTACCTATAATCGTTCCATCGACAACACCGCGCTACTGACACAACACTTTTCTCGTTTAGCAAATAACGCGGCGCTTCGTTTTCCGATACACTGCGTAGTTCATCTAGTTAGGACACTGTGTTTGTAGTGTTGCTTCGCGAAAGGCATTTTACACGGAAGAAAAAGTTTGTATTGTTGTCTTATTTTTGATTCTCTATTACAAAAGTTTAGTTAATTCTACAGATTACCCCAGAGATTAATAAAATACTTCGGAATCACCAATTTTCAACTCAAGAAAGTTTTCGATCTTTTACTTTTTTACAAACAATGTTTAAGTTCAACTATGAAGGTTACTGAGAAAAACAGCTTTTCCTTACCATCATCTGGATTTGACTTTCTCCCATTCTATTCACAAAATTTTTATCGGTCACCGATCTTGAATTCCAGGAGGGTACACTGGCTTTCATCTAAATGAGACACCAATTCAGACTCGTCTTTATGCAAATCATGGGAACAAATAATGTATAACTTAATACTAAGAACCATCAGCACTCATTTTCATGTGGGAACTTTTCAAGTATTTGAGGAATGTACGATTTTTAGGCTTTTTGGACGGGCAACTTCTTTTGCTTGCTATTTTTGGGATCCGTTACGCTGAATATTCATAGAAAACCCTAAAGCAGATCCCAAGAATAAGTATCATCAGGACATTTTCGAGCAACACCTTGGAAGTAGAAACCCCAAACAGATTTCACTACCAAGTATTACAACCTTATGCAGCAAGAATGCAATAATAGATATGCTTTACAACCAGCTTTACAAAGCCGCAGTCGTTCTCAAAGTATTCTGTAAATGAATGTGTACATTCAATGTTAGGATCAATTATTTTGCGGTGGAGGATGATAGAATTTCACCATGGACGTTTTCGCGCTTACATCTGCGTTTCCCTCACGTCCTTTTATAAACTTACTTACGCTGTGAAAATTATGAAACAAGACAATTATTGCAGTGGTTTCTTGTGTAAAAAGATTAGAGATTTCAAGTGCAGCACCATGGTTTACCGATAAGGAGTACGACATAATGCGGTTTTCTCTCAAACTAATATAGAAATGACCAATCAAGACCCAAAATGGTTTCCTATGCGGTGTTTCTTCGAGAAAATAATAAAAACTCATTTCAAAATGCAACGCATATTCTCTGAAATTGAACGATATTTGTCATAGTCTTACTCACTATGATTAGAGTAAATTACTTTTATGGGGCGATGTAAAATTGCCTGCATTAGCTCTAGCTTCAAATATCTAGCAAAAAGACCTGTCTGAAATAACGGGTTTGGTTTGATATGAGATGGAAAAACCTGGTCAGAATATGGCTATCGTACCGAAACATCAACTCCATGAACTGGCCCGCATACAGCCCACATTCGAACCCGATTGCACACATCCGGATTCCGTTAGCAGGTCTATTCTATGTAGATGCAGGGGTCTTTGAGATTTTCCACGAGTTGACTTCTCCCATTCTCGATGAATGGGACAGCATTGAACTTGAAACCAACCAGAAAGCAACTGGAAGCACATTTGCGAAGTTGGGCTTCAGCTATCAACAATGAAGTTCACTGTGTCTCGTAATCAGCCGGCCATTTCTGTCATTCTTTCAAAGGTGTGCTTGAGAGCACTTCCCACTCTCTGGAACTTTTCCCAGGATGAACCAATTTATCTGTTTCAGGCTTAAAACCCGTTGCTGTATTTAGTTTAGTAGTGTATGATACATCAGTATTTCAAATTTGGTCATACTAAATGGTCTGGTTTATGAGTAATCACTAAAAATTGGGAAAGCTTAGTTGCATGTCATACTCTATGCTTCTGGTTACGTAAATTACAGTAAATCGCGCTCATGTTGATTGCATTTATTGTTATTTGGGAATATAATCTGTGACATTTTCTTAGGTATGTTATTTACAATGGAACCAGAAAAGGGATTTTTAACTTATTTTTTACCAAATACAAACATAAGATCGAGGCATAAACTAATACAAACCTACATGCAGCAATTAAAACTAGGAATTATTTTTCCGACAAGTTTCTAGTAATTTCTGTTTTCCATAAAGCGGAAAGTTCTGTTTTTGGTCAGGTACTGGTAAGGGCTTCAACAGACCAGGTTCAAAATATATCCTTAGAAACCCGAGTAACTGTGTTGACCAAAATCTACGTGAAGGCTTCCATCGGAGCATTCCGAATAGCTTTGTTGCTCACTTGAACCAGACTCTCTTGAACGTTGTACTCAGTGCTCACAAGTTCTCCAGAGGCTCGAATTTTGACTTTCAAGGATAAAGATTTAACCAACTGGGTGTTATCTGCACCGATAACGAGAAGCAAAATATTTTTTTTACTTTGAACATATTGTTACTACAGATTCCAATTCAGCTACATCGAACTACGCTAGGAAGGTTATAATAAGTGGGCTCTAACTTCCTTCCGAAGCTGCACAACTATGTGACTGGAACTAGAATGCGGTCCTTTAGTCATTCTCACAGAGACAGGTTGAAAGGTGTCGCAGAGGATAGAACCTATCTCCATAAATTCCGTAGGCCACCGTAATGACTGGTTGAATAAATGCATATAGCATGAAGTGTGTTTTCCTAGACATTGGTCTAATCGATCGGCATGTTTCTATTGCTAATAGCCGACATTTTCCTCGGTTTCATGGAGTTACTGAAAGTCTACACGTGGCTGAGACCAGCCAGTATGGAAAAGATAAACCTCCACAAACAAAACCTGAATACGGACGTGTTGATATTTAGCAAATTGTTCACAGCAGTTTCGCAAGTAGACTGGTGATTATTCTCCAATGCAATCTCAACGGAAAACGGACAATTGCAATGTTGCGCACGAAAACGCGTCTACTTGTGCTCAACTGCCATTGTTGTTCTGCACGCCGTTGTGTGCTTCTGCTCTCAATGATTAGAACCTCTCATTGCTGAATCGCATTGATTTGAATAGACTTCGAGATGTCTGACCCTCTTAACTCATTGACAGAAACTCTGGAAAAGTAATGAATGGAAAGGAGATCCTTCAAATGGCAAATCATCCACTTGATCTCTGTGTGCGTGTCACATAAACTCATGTGCATACTCAAGCTTTCTACTCCATTCATTCTGAGTCGCAAGACTGGACAATAGATTTCGGAAGTCTTTAACTATTCGAGATCACATTGAACAGTGCTTCAAGACCTGTTCAAGATGCAATAACCGGGGCTATAAAAAGTGTTATATTTGCAAAAAAATATGACAATTTTTTGTAACCTTAATTTCATCTATCTCTATGGTTAAAATATGATATCTTCAAGAACGAATTTTCTCAATCGACTAAACTGGATTTTGGCGGGAGAATGGATAAAACCGATGAAATTTTTCTTACTTAAATACAGCTGAGTATATCCTCTTGCATATATTTTACACTTTCCATCTCGTTACTTTTTTGCACAACCAGAAAAAACCTGTGGGAGGAAAACTTACGACGAATTTCTCAAGTAGTGGTGAATCCTGTGTTTATGATTGACGTTGGCCGTCGGAAACGACCACACAAGTACACCAACTTCAGCTCCTTCTGAATCAATCAGAGATTCTCTTCCGGTCCAGGAACTGTAGTGCATAGGAGCTCCGGTTCAGTTTGGTTGGCGTAAGAGGAAACTGGCATTCCCACACCAACATGCCAACAGTTGTTCACGTATATCCAAGTAAGCAAACGATCATGTAGCCGGGTTGGTATCAGGTAATCTGGAACATCTATTTTAAGACACATTCATATTTCCGTTCTTATGGAGCTGACTTGGTCCGCAAAAACATTCCAACATATCACGAAGCAAGTTACGCCTTCCAAAAGGTAGAATGTGGCAAATGAGTGACCAGAAACCAGTAACACTCGTAGAATTCTCCTTTTGGGTGTAAGGAAAGAAGTTAAACAGAAATACAGCTATTTTTATCAACCATTTAGCTCTTTGTTTGCAGTGCGTAATTCGAGCATCCTACCAATGGAGGAATAAAGCAGGTAAAAGTTGAAGAACTTATGTGAAACCGAGTTATTTCAAACAGCGTCGTACATGTAAAGCTTGGTTGAACTGAGTTGAGCCACCAAACACATGAATGTTGATCGAAGGGTAACATGATGTGCTACTAAATGCATAAAGAATAAGACTGACGCTTACCTCATTCTTCTTGAGCTGTACAGACAACAGACTTAAAAATTAGAGAACAGGAGGAGAGAAAGACGGTCACGTGTTCAACTCTCACTCGACCACCTCGGGTTCAAGTCCCAGTGAGGGCTCGGTGGAAGTGCACCGCCAATGATTCCTAACAAAGATGAGACAGCTATACAATGTCGCCATGGTTCACAATGATGAGTTGAGCGTTAAGACCAGGTGGTGCATCATATTTTACAGGAGAATAACAAAGTTGGTAATAAAAATGTGTTTAGGAGAGTTTTTGAAGGTATAAGTTTGTGATGTCAGGAATAATAAGCAGGACTTGGTGAGCAAAGCCTATTTGCCTGTTTGGTAGACACGTGAATGGAATACACTTTTGACCAGAAAATTACTTCATACCTACTTACGTATGAGTTTCTTCAACGAAAATTATGACCATCGTAAGCTCTGCGACAATGACCATCATTATTTTTCGGAGCAAACTCAAGTTCTGTCATTGATTGCGTTCCTTTGATTACCCTCGGGAGAATCGCTGATTTCCTTGAAACCAGTCTCACAAGGGCTTATTATTTCGGTTCAAAATCCTCAACCCGTGGTCTACGGTTTTTCTGGTTTACCTTTGCTGTAAAATAAATGATGACATTCTTGTGTAAAAGTACTCTGAAAAAGTCGACGGAAATACTCAACATTTTTCAGGTTTATGTAATCCCATTCCAAAGGACAAAGATATCAAGACCATTTAGTAAACGGCAATCGAGTTTTGAAAGTGTTGTCTTACTGCTACCGCGGATAAAACTAGAATTACTTTAAACACGGTAAAAGGGCCTGTCACTTTACGAAAGCTATTGCCTGTTGATAGAAAAATACCTAGTGAGTTCTATAGTATACCAGTGGTATTTTCTCAATGGCCCCTGTTCGTACACAACATTGAGAAGATTCTTATTCCATACAAATAATTTCTTGGCCCAGAATTTCGCTTTTGGTTTCCGTCGTAAAATGCTGCTTGAGATCTTAGTGAAATAAGGATAAGCCCAGAAGTTAGCATCATCAGCTACACAATAAGTCACACAAATCTTATTTATCCACCCGAACTCAGATGCAGTGATGTGAAAGAAAGCAAGAATTGTGATCAGGCTCATTAGGTACTGACTAGTTATTGAAATTGTGCAGTGGAGTATAATCTCGCACTCAAGTTAGCAAAAGGTTGTTTTAAAACTCCAATATTTCCCGAGTTTCCTTGATGATTCGGTGCAAGTAAGTGAGGTCGAGAAGTTAATTCACCATTTTTCTCGAATCTTCCTCTGTTTGCAAAAAGAAGTTCACTGTCTTAATGAGAAAAGTCAGTGAGAATTCATGATCCGGTTTGAGCGAAAAGTTAGTGGATCAAAGATGATCTTTTATTCTGAAAAAATAGATTCTACCAAGCTCTATGAACAGGGGATTGCTTCTGTCCGCCAAGGAGAAATTTGTCAGCGTGATTATTTTTATTAAGGAATTTATTTGGTGGAAGGAACTATCTAGTAGCCTCCTTGTTGGCAGTAGGGGAATTGGCTGAGAAATGCAAGGTGGAACCAAGTGGCTGCTTAGTAATTTTAATTTCACTTTCTATGAAATACATAAATATATGTTTCACATCAGCAAAAATGAAATGTTGCTGCAGTCAAGGAGATCGATGCTCAGTTTGAAGCAACAACTTACTTGTTACTGTTGAAACCCGTGGAACAAAATGAAAGTATGTGCTTACAAAACAGTCATATGGTAACTGGAAAAATTTTCGTCTCAAGTCAAGTCAGCTCATGCTTTCCCCGTAGGTCTTGGCACACGGCCGGCACAGGATTTCGCTGAAAATCAGCCAATATATAGTATATTCTTCAGAGTGGTCTTCGATAATACATAAACCTCCCTAGTCCTAAATAGGTGGTGTTTCAACTGTGTTTACCATCATAAACCTGGTGTCCCATTTCACTGCATTTACCAATTTAGACTTGAAATCCCGATAACAGGAAACCAGAACAGGACACTCAACTCTAACGTTCTGAATATTTGTGGTCAAACTGGCTGATTATAAAACGTTATTCATGTCGTAGAATTTGACGTAAGTGCTATACGATCCAATTTGCCGTAATTATACTTTACGCTTCGAAGGATTATTGCTGTAAAAAATTTCCAAATATCAATGGAAATGTGAATAAATAAAATAAAATGGTACAGCTTTGTCTAACTAATTATTTTATAACCATTTTTCTACTATTCCAGCTGTTAAGGTGTAGTGCCTTGTAATTTAAACCACAGTTAATATGAAGCCATTTGATTTCCCAAAAACTCGAATTACCTCCTGTGAAGTTCGCGGAACACAGAATATCGCTGTCGATCGCGAACGCAAAATTGCACGGTAGAAACGTGACACATTGAATCGAAATCTCTTACAGTACGTACAGTGGGTAAGACTGAGATTATTCGACAGAGAAGCTCGCTTTCAGTAACTCCTAAATGTACCATTACATCGCAGTATATAAGAACAAGTCAAGGAACTGAAGCAATTCAAGAAACTGGTGAAATTGATAGGGATATTTCAGTTGATACTTTACTGTAGACTGGATGTGTCCGCTTGTATGTGGTCTGTGGACTAGAGTTTAAGATGGCATACAGCAGGAAACAGATTCCAACAGCCTCTGCAGTAGTTAGGCGGCGGACATTCTGCCACAGCAACTTGCTGTTGGTCCTGATTTTAGACCCCGGAAATTCTCGGACGAGTCTACTATAGGATTAGACTAAGCTGCGTGAAACCACTGTGCCAAAGGATGGCTCAGTCACTCCGTTATTGAGCCATGAAGGATGATGTTCGCGCATACTTTCAGACAAACGCCTGGTCTTGTGGCCGATGCTCATTGTTTCACAGGAACGAGGGGATTAAAAAACACAGTGAATGTCACACCTGCTGGTAGATTATTTTATTAGTGATGGGGCGTCTTATAGCCCTCCTCCACTGGAATATCCAAATTCCGATTTTGTAAGATTAAAATCGATGAACAAAACAGCTCGGAGTTTTGGAATAACACAATATTGTGCTACCTGGTTTTCTAGTTCAACAGAAAGTGAATCTACGCCATACAGTCCTTTATACTGTTTGGTGCACGTAGAGATGAGGCCCACAGAAACGTGTACCACAAGAGTTTGTTTTGGGGACGAGAGAGGGTACGAGTTTTCGAAAATAGAACATACCTAACATATCCACCTACATCTTTTGCTATAAACCTCTCACATAGTTCTTATATGAGTGCCACAAAAAACGTTGTTTGTTCGCAAATCACAGTCCTCGTAGTTCTCATAGACGATAACATTTTTCCAGTTGCATTTTCGATGCCAAGCACAACAAAATTATTTATGAATCAAATTTTATTAATTTATTTTAAAGGATTTCATCCTAGCTATATTTGACTATGGGGTCCTCTATTAATCATGCAAATCTTGACTAATCAAACTCGGCATTATTCGAGCCAATTTTCCAATCAAGTTCCTTCATCGAGAGTGTCGAAAGTCGTGCAGTTCACGCATCGAAAATGATTAGGAACATTTATATCCTTGCTTAGCTGACTGTTCTTTGGCCTCCACCTTTCGAGCACAAAAGTCGAGCCATCCTACCAACCTGCACTCGGCACCACCTGACTGGAGTTTCGCCCTTGTTAGAGGTCATCGGTGGTGCATATCTACTGCCACACCCAAGGTTTAAACCTGGGTCCCTCCACCTCGAATGCGTATGTGTTACCACCGAGCCATCCCGCCCCCAACCGTGCTGATCCGAATCGCCAAGGTAAGCTTGATCAGATGTCGACCTTTATGACAGCCAGAGATGTCCGACAGCTTCAAAGGGAGACACGTTACCTGCCCCATTAACTCCAAGCGAATGCCTCCCCTTAAGTCACGTCTTCTCTACAGGTGGAGGCCAAAGGACCGTCAACTAAACAAAGATTCATCAATCCCACACTACTCGCAAGTAACTGCGTGATACATTTATACCCTTCACAACAGTGAGCGGTCTTTCAGTGATTTTTTCACAACTTTCACAGCTGATGATAAGCTATCAAAAAGCTTTCAGTCTCATTGAAAACTACGAAAGATCAATGTTGGAAGTCTTCTCTCTCCGTCAGCAGTTCAGTGTTATTGGAGTATGGTCTGGACATCATACCTCATTGATGACATACATTTCGAACTTATCATTTATTTGTTTGATACGTCATCCTAACTTTATTGATTTTACAATTCAAAATGGCTGCAGTATGCACATCTTATTCACTGCAAAACCCTTTCAGCTTTCAACAAGTGGGTACGATGATAAACCGGTAACTTCCCTACACACTCTCAGGAGAGAACAGATTTTGGATCATCAAAGGAGGATGTCTTCAGCATTCTGAACGTGATGCTGCTGTTGTTTGTCCTTATGCTGATGAATGACGGAACAAGAAAGTTAGCGCAGATTTCTTTATCTTCGTCACCGGTCCAGTTCGACTGAATTATTTACTTTGTGTACCCGAGGATCGGATAAGGGAGTGTCGGGTACCGAGCAGACACATTTCATCCGTTAGCGCGTTGGACCACCCAGGCTGTTCCACAACTGATGGCAGAGCAAATCGCGCACACGTACACACACACACACTCTTATCAGTGCGGACGAGTAAAAACACAAGTTATGGATATCTCGCACACATGCTTACACAGACCGGGATGAAAGTAAAATCCGGGGTGTATGAATTCATGTACCGATACTGATCTCCCCTTATAATTAATTACCTCTCAATCGCTTCATTGGATAACTACCGGCAAAAGGGTTTGTTCTGCTACATCCTTTGTAAAATTTAAGGGGATTTTCTTCCGTTTGCCGCCCATCTTTTTAGACAACTCGAGGAAATTGACTGGAAAATGAACATGACCAAAACTGCACGGACCACGTCTAATTGTAAAGAGTAGAATACGCTGAACACTAGTGAGACTAGCCTAGTGTAGGCAGATTCCTGATGAACACTAAAGGAGGGCTCTTGCTTGCAAATCTGTATGCAAGTAATATTAGGATATTTAGACGGCCGTGGTTCGGTTATCAAAACTTCTTTATTAATCATGAAGCCGAAGAAATAAATCACGCAGTCTGCCAGTCGGATTTCATAAGGTAAAGAATTATGTTTCCTAAATATTTCAGTGGAATCTATGCGATATAGTTTCAGATAAAATATTTACTCAACTTTTTTCGAAATTAGTTCCAATTTTGGCCGAAAGACGAGAAGGGGTTCAACATTTTTACTGGTGTTTGTAGTTTACTATTAATAGTAATATTATTTGTGTTATCATTATTGTTAGTAGTGGTAGACTACTGCTAATACAATCAAAACTACTTAGAAACCAATTTGTGAATTCCCAACGGAACACTTTTCGTCCACTTTGAATGAGTTAATCGAGAATATACAAATCACTATATTAATTTGTCGAGTTCATTAATTTGAATGTTGTATTACGCATGTGAAGCTTTTGGTGTTACTTTGATTTTTGGTCAGTTATCAGTACTGTTTGTTGAAACCCATCAAATAGCATCAAATGTTGTCCCTTCTGAAGTTTTTACATGTTTTCTGTCGAAAAGCCAAACAGTTCGGAAAAAAGTACGGAACAAGGTAAATTAGACCATGAAGACGCCGAATGAGACAGTGGCAAAGTACGGTGCGAGATGGCAGTTTGGTCTTACAAGGTGTCCTACTGGAAAATCTCAGATTCCTATGATATTATCAAGCAATTTATGCTCGTTATTGGGGATAGTAGATGATCTCATGAAAATTACAACAACGAAAGTGCATAAAAGTGCCGGATTTATCATGTTGCAATAGTCTTGGCTGCACTGAGATACAGCGGATGAAATTATGAACGTAGATGGCTTTCGCGCCTTACTAGCCGATCGTCCCAAGAGGCTTTACAATCACCGTGGTGGAGTTTTCATTTATGTAAAGACGAGATGGAGCAAGACAACCAAGTTGGTTTCCAAATACCTAACAAAAAAACGATTTGTCACTTTATCAAAAGTAAGCCATATTTTCCGAGCGGGTTTCAATCAGTGCCTAGTGGCATCATCTACCGAACTCCAGGTACATCGAAAAACATGCTCCGAACTTTTTCTGATCTCCTATCGAATTCATTCATTCTGAATTTAGATGACTTTTTTTATAACTGGTGGCCTTTTTAACAGATTTGACACAACTTTTTAATGACAGTCCGACTGGAAAATTTAGCAGATTTCCTCACCAGGAACAATGTATGCGTAGATTTTGTTTCCACAGACAAAGTAATTTGTGGTCCCACAATGTACGCTGTTGAGCCGTTCTGATTATTGCATTTTGAACATTTGTCCATCTACCTACATGAAGAAAAGTCGACACGCATTATTGAGACAAACATGCAGAACTAACATGCAAAGAAATTGCTCCTCCCAAAAATCTAGCACGTTTGCGGGCTGTTGTGAATTTCACCGAATTCACCGTGTTTCGCGATCAAACTCCCCCAATACTTTATGAAAATCTTACTGATTATCTCAAGTAGTGTTTTAAAATTGCTGAGTCCGAAATTACCTTTGTGTAGACCGATAGATTACCCTCTCTTTTACTTGAATAACAACGAGGGAGGAAAGGACGTGCTTTCCAAAGCAGACGACAGTAAGAAGTAAAGCAGACTATCAAGATGATAAAATTGAAAATCGGATTCTTAAATAGGCTATATTTAGATACCATTCTGGGAAATTCAAGTTGTCGGGACGCGTGACGAGCTGCATAACTGCTTTGTAACTGTAATTCAAGGAGCGGGGACCGTTCCGTTGACGTCGCTGGGCTCAACAAGAGTTTTGATTCGCTGCCTTAACATATTGGTTTGCTTGTCTATGCAGCACTACTGAGCCTCCTCAAGTGGAGCCCACGTTTGTTCGAAAGCAGCTAAGTACACTGAAGACCAGTAAAGTCTCAGACTCCGAGGGTTTATCCTCTATTGTCTCAAGACTGTGCACCGATGCTCTATCGAGTCCCTTGGCAGATAGTTCTAATTGTTGTCTGAAAAGTGGTAAGATTCCCAACATATAGAAATACGCAAAGTTAACACCCGTCTCAGAAAGAAGCCTGGTAAGTATCGCCCCATGGCAGGTACTTCTCTGAAGCTTATTATGCTGGGGAAAAGTTTGCTACCGCATATTATCAGTGACAGTGCTATGGAAGATCTTTGTCAGTTTACATGCAGACCGTCCCCATTCATCCTCGATACCACGGCCTACTTATTGAACTCTGTTCTAGCCGCTTTAGTTACGAAATGTAAATTGGTCAGAGTGTTGTTCTTGGACCATGAAAGTGCTTTTAGCTGCCTCGATACCTCAGTGTGGCTCAGTCAATTATTTGAACCAGGAGTTGGTCGGAGCTTGGGCTTACTGATTCGTAACTGTTTAACTGGTCGGACTCAGTTTACGTCTTTTATTGGAATGGTATCCTCTCCACTTCCTGTGAACAACGGTGTCTTACAGGCGCCATCTTTTTACCGTACTTACTTTCATTGCACGTGAAACAGTTATCTGTTCCATCTTTGGTTGTTTCCCGCCAATATGCAGAGAATGTTGTCCTTGGATTTAATCTTTCTAGACCATAGGTTACTCCAATAATCCAAAGCAGATTAGGCAGTGTTGTAAATTGGTCTTCTTCGCGTTCTCTTAATTCAAAAACATCTTAAGGTCACCATGCGTCACGATGTATCCAGAGGACCAAATCAAGTTACTATTGTCAAACTCCCTCTGTTTTTGTGCACAACGAGCATATTTCCGCATTGTCTACAGTCAAATACCTTGGAGTTTTACTCATCCGTAAACTTTCGTGTTCAACGCACTTCAATGAGGTGTTTTACAAGTTCAGAAAGCTGTCCTTTTTCTCTCTCAGACTATGTATGCTCCTCGTACTTCATAAATGCATTTCAAAATTTGTAACGGCTTTAGTCATTCCCCATGGGTTTTACTGCTCCCCAGTAATCTTCCTTCGTTTTTTGGACAAAATCTTTCTTTTGCTCATAAGATACTTAAAGCACATCTCTAGAAGTAGTGGCATACCTAGAAGCATACTTGTTATCGTCATCATAAATAAACACTTTTATGCTCGTGATAATTTTACTTCCAAAATTTTTTCCCATTCCCATCTTCCCAAACACGGTAAACATATAAAAGCTGTATCTCTATCTTTCCCATGCTCAAAGTTAAAATTGCCGTTTACCTGCATTTCTGCATACGTAATTTTGATTTTCTTTATCTCACTCGTTTACTTGTTGATCGCCAGAACATTCTTCCTACCAGCTAGAATGTGGAACACTAATTTGTTATACTCTTTTATTCCCTTGTTGAAATGGTGCATATGTTACTTTGTTCTGTCCAAGGAAGGGGTGTAAATTGCTGGGTGCATAAAGCAACTACTGACTAGAATTCACTTGACTCCAGTACATAAGAATGGCACAGAACGGGAGGCTTTCAATGCACTTCATTGTGCAAGGGTAGTCTCAAGCGAAAATGGCTCTTTGTTCTGTCAGTGACCCATAGTTCGGTGTTGAACTAAGCTTTTGGTCTTACTGCATTGGCTTCAGTTTAAAATTGGAATTTCAGAGGTCCTCATTTTGTTGATTCTTCAGATAGCCTAATAAATAAATCCCAGAAAAACTGTCAATTTCTTGATCTCCTAGCTGCTAAATAAAAAATTTAATGTGTGTGGAAGCTTCTTTGGAACTATGAAGAGTCTGTTTCTAAATTCCAGCTACTCAAATATGAGCAGTATGGTGTTGTATCTAGATGACAGGACAAGATTTACCCGGAAGTATGTGACGGGCTTCGCAGTGGCTGCCCCTCGTTAGACAGAGCTCCACACTAATCACTTCGTAAATCGATAATATGAACCGTGTGTCTTCGTTCTGAAAGTCAGCCGTATAACCGATGAAATAATTTTGCAAGAATCACCTTGTGATTCTAAAAATGGACTCCTCGTTCATGCACGATCCGTACAATTCGTATGAGAATGCAGCCGTGACTCAACTACCCTCACCCACAATGGAGGAGAGCGAATCCACAGCGGGATTAGTACTGGACAAGGTCAGCTCTGTTACCTGAATAACTTAATTTTATTGAATTCATTTTCAGAAGTGTTATATCATTGCTTTCAACTAGTTCTGCCTATTGGTTTCCCTTAGAGTACAAAAACATTTCTACTAAACTGATAAGTGAACCGAGAAGTTTATTTGATACTTCTTTATTCAAATTCTGGATATTTTCGTTTCTCACAGTACATCAAAAGAAATAGAAAAAATCAGTGAATGAAGCTCTTATCCCCGCAGTATTTGACATTATTCTGGCAAAAATTTAGCATGAGAAAACAAAAGTAACAACCATGATGGAATTCTCGATAACGTATTATCATAATCACACCACTTGGGTTACACGATTCGGAATTCGTTTGTCGTAGAAAACTGTTACATTCGGAAAACACGAGGCTTACTGATATTAGGAATCTGCCCACCGGGCTTTTTACTCAAAGCAATGGCCCAATCTCCTCAAGCTAGACCACGCTTAAAGTGCTTTCGAAGTCCACAATTTTCAGCTTTGAATACCATTTAGTGATACTACGATGCAGATGAACTTTCCTTTTCAAATTCTGGATTATGTGTTGCATAACAAGGTGAACTAGAATTTTTTCGAGACTTTTGGAAATGCACATGATTCTTAAGCGTCCCATTTCATGAGAGTTATTAAGTTTGCAGGAAATAGGCAATCGAACACCAAAATAGTCCATGTCAGTTTACGTAAACCCTTGTATTTTCTGTCCTACAACGTTATTTAAAACAGAATTTATCCTTTAAAGGCTTTCAATAAAAGTAGTTTTCAGTAGGATGAGATGACCATGTAAGAAATAAATGAAGTGGCATCTGGCATCCAAGATGCAAAAGTCAGCGTAGTCTAATAAGTGAAGCTAGTAACATTTTGAGAAAATAAATATATTCATACGCTTATAGTTACCACTAGTGTTTTCCTACTAAAAGAGATCAATTTGTATTGCTTCCGGGAAACTAGGAAGGCTTATTTTCCCCAAAATATTCACAAGGCAAACAACACGTGAAAACAAAAACATTTCTTCTGGGCAACTAATCAATGGACAAATTGAGCGATATAGTCTCCCTTGAGCAAATATTTACGGTGTTTCTAAGCACAAACGATACAAAGTCCCTAGCCTTTTTATGAAAAATATACGAAGGACTAGATATAACCTTTGGTTATCCGGTTAAAACCTGGAAAAATATTTCGGTACGCCAGGTATCTAGCAGTAGATAAGGAACAAAATTCGATCAAGGTTTATGCAACTAAAATTCGTAAAACTACTATAAAATTGTTCTAGAGATGCTGCAAATAACGGCCTTGAGTTTCGTAGTTATTTCCAATAAATGTTCCTCTCAGGTCCAAAAGACTGAAATTTACTATCTTCCAAACCAATCTGACCTTAAAACCATAACGTTGAGTTTTGCAGCTTGTGCTATTTAGACGGCCCTTGTCATATACCATGGTAAAATAAGGGATGAACAATGATGGTCAGATTCTCCGTAGATTTTGATTTCAGATATCTGTTATGCTGAGTTTTAACGGGTAAAAATGTCTAAAAATCTACGATTTCAATGGTGGATCCCACTCTTGTGAAGACCCTAGGGCAAAGCACAAAGCTTCAGTGAGATTTTTAACTTCAAAGTCAATTGGATTGCTAAGCAAATATATTCGCACTACACTTAAGTGGATCCGAAACTAGATGGAAGTAAAAAACGCATTTGCCAGCTGAACGAATAAAATCACAAACGGATGACCGTGGAGATCAGGCTACGCAGCTAACCACGAAAATTCAATTTTATCATTATTTTGTGTCAATCCTACTTTAACGAAAAGATTTTCAGCAACTGTTCTGAAACCAAAAAGTCATATGAAGATAATGTTTAATATTTCATAAATGTGAATTTTTTAGTGAATGTTTGTTGCATTATTGTTGCAATTGGCTTCCAGACGACATCTGGTTGCAATACAACGTTAATTGAGTGAGTATTGCCGGTCAATGACCCTAAATACTTGAGTTTGAAACCTGCCAATTCTGCTCAACTATCGTGATATTTCGGATTGGTATTGCTTTTAGCTTATCAAGAACTCAATTTAATCTAGCACTGCTCTTTCAACAGTCTGAAGAAGTTGTTCATAATACCCGGAAGAAAATCAGTCACATATTTTGCTCTCTCTAGCGGACTGAATTTAAATAAGTTTGAACACCTCAACAGTGGAAGACAGCCGTTCCTATATACTTCCGCAATTGGTGGAGCGTATTCATTTGACCAGCGGTGGTCAAATGGTGTTCGAGGCGAACCTGAAAACTCGTCTTCCTGTGTTGGAATTCTGGTGCCACGGCCGGTCACTTCCCTAGTTGGAAGCCTCTCAATAGCCATGAATCCCTTCGTCTTCAGGATTTCCACCTGTAGGTCTCTTCTGTGTTCGTTTGGTCTTCGTGCGTTAAGTAGCTTTGCCCTCCACTTGACAAAGCAACGAGAGAGGAACCAAAACCAGAGAACAAAAATGCGAGGTCGGTGATTAAAATAACTGAGCTGAATTACCAGTGCGAATACTGTTTTGGCAGTAGACTTGAGATACTTTTACCGTTGATACTATGAAACTCTTTCAGGACAGGGTTACTTGCCAGTAAAGTTGGGTTGACTATTGACCGAACAGTTAAATTTAAGTCACAGAAGCGGATTTGTTGAATCGTGAACACAATCACCTGAAAATGGTGAAAAGCATTAAACAATGGAATAAAAAATGATAACAATAGGTTTTAAAACTAGTGTATTGCGTTCAGAAGCACTGATGGTTTGGGTTAGCACAGGGAACCATATTAAGGCTGAAATACAACAACGTTCCACGCTAAAATTAGATATGCAGCCAAGTCCGCTCTCTCTCATGAGGAGATATTCATAATCAATAATCGCTTTCATCGATACCGTAGAAAATCGTCCCTGATGTATTTTTAAAAACATGCGTGTAACCAGTTTAACGTTGATGACCGATGGCCAAACAAAGTATTTCAAACAGTTCAGTATCTAGAAGAAACACGGATTGGTAAATCCGATAGTTTTGTACTTTATACCCAGGCATAGCTTCTACTCCAGGAATAGACAGGCGAAAGCCTTTCTTTTGAAACATCTGTAAGGTTTTCACAATTATGGTATATTTCGGAAGAAGTAGATCAATTTTTACCACTAAACAACTACAAAACTTCTTCTTTTTGTGCCCTCATGAACAACTGATATTATCAATCCCGTCAGATTCTGGTGAAACAGACCAAGCTTGACAGCAACACTGTGTTTCTGGTCATAAGAGCTAAAAACCAGTATAAGACTCATGAGGTTTGCCAAAAACCACTGCCACTAGTTGATGAAAAACTCCGTTGAGTCAACAGGAACATCTGTTTTGTAACCTGTCTATAAAGTGGTTACTATGCTTAAATCTCTCCCTGTTGCTGCTCATTATTTATGGATACCATATACTTGAAAGTATACAATGCGAGGTTATCTAGTTTTGCAATACCCCAAAACTGCGCAATATCTCAAAGCTGACATTTTTCCTCAAGTTAAGCAATCACCTGATTAATCCATCTGTATATTTAATACAGAAAAATATGTTGGCATCACGTGGCAATTTCAATATCTTAACGTCTGATTTCGTGGTCTCAAAATGCATTTAGTCCCAAAAATCTCCCAAATAATCGGCTTGAGAAATGAACTCGGACAAGGTTATCCGAGATGAATGTCACGAAGTCTAGTGCAAAACATTTTCTTCAAACAGCGAACTAGACTGAGTAGTGTGCTCAAAAAAGTAGAGAGAGACGACTCTGATGAGTGACATAAACAAAGCCGAGAGTGCAAAAGAGTGATTCAGTAATTATTTTTATATAATTACCTTCAAAAACCAATGAAAGCAGATCTGGCTATCAGACTTGGTTTTCAGATTCATCCTCGATTGTCTTGTCCGAATAGATACTCCGATACAATAACCACATAATTTTCAGAATCAGGAACTGCTTTCAAAATTAACAATTATTTTTGTTTCAGCCATTCATGATAAATCTGAACCGTCACCTATGATGCATAGTGGTTAAGAAGGAATAATAATCAGAACGTGTATTTAATTTGCGCATGGGAAAACAACAGTTTCCTTTCACATTTTCATCAATGTTTTCACTGGTCAGGTGGTCGCAGATTTTATCTCTAATCTCAGCGTGCTTCCAGCATCTGGAGCGAATCTGGCTAAAATTTGGGTTATGTGTGGCGAATGTAGGTTTCCTTCGTACACAAGTACTGAAGGAGGTTCCCCGATGGGTATGATGTTAGTCTACCAGATTCCAACTTTATTGGCTTCAGTGACATTCTAACTCAATTGTAACAGTATTCAGTCACCAGTTTATGGTGATCCATATAAACCACGGGGGCATCCAGCCCTACGTAAAATGAAACAAGAGGATTACGAGCTCGGGAATCTTTTAACCTCGTGAAAACCGAAATTCAATACGAGACAGGGCAGATTGTTTCTTGTTTAGACGACATCGTTAGCTTCGATATGCTGAGTAAAATGAGGGGATGACTGCCTGCACCATAAATGCGTGGTGATTGTACCCCCAGAAAATTATGTTCACCACTTCTAGTGTCCACAATGAGCTCACTTTTCAACCCACATTGATATAGTACTGATTTATACATAAGCTATTATTCCTGGCCCGTGGATTTCATTAGGCACATAGTCCGATATATTCGGTCCGAACTGGTTGGTTCACCTGAAATGGATCTTTCTAACTGTTGTTTGTAGACCATATTCGCGCACGCAGACTATAGAGCCTGACGAAATTGACAAGTTTAACTCTGATGGAAATCGCAAAAATAAAGGTCGTTTGCTTAACTTCATAGATACGGCCTTGTTTAGAGTAACTGGGAAGGGCGGGCGTACGACGAGCACACCGGTTCGGACACTACTTTCCGGAACGGACTTGGGATACATGAGATAATAACTGTCCAGTAATCATCGTACATTTCACGTAACTGGCGAGATTCCGTAAATTCAAGTCTTCTTTTCCATAAAGTTTCTCCTATGGAGCTACTTTTTGATTTCCTCGGTCAATCAGCTGAATAATAACTTATGCCAACGGTACCTGCCACTCTGGAATCAGCGAATCCAGCGTCACGAATTTAGATGGCGTGCAGACACTCGGGAAATTGGATTTCCTAGCAAGGAATCAAAGTTGCACCCTTCAGAAAACAGAAAAGTGACTGATCTTGCATATTTCCTCTAAAAAAGCTGCTTTATAGCTAGAAAAGCTTCGCGGTAGTAACACCTCATTCGAGTTCCATATACTTCAGTTTTCTCTTCAACACTGTGCCAGTTGCGTCCTACAGTACAAAACCAAACTGATCCACGTCAAGCCCTAGTTTTCTGGGTCCATCCTCATCGTTCGTTCATTCTATTCTTTTTTGAAGTTTTCAGTCAATATGTCCGTGGCCAGTGGCCCTATCCTTCTCGTACGCGGAGAATCTACAGTCGAACAGTGATTGCTCTTACTGACTATATCAGTACTTCGTTTGTTTCCTTAGCCTAGTATACTGAAACGTCCAATCTTCGGGGCCAGACTGATGACAGTGGTGTCTTTATTGTCCACCTCAAAACATCGCGATGCAACAAACCCAATTACCCCTCGTACCGATTTAGCCTGGATCCGGAACAAAAAGGAAAATTGAACAGACCCAGACAGCAAGTATTACGGCATCTCGAAATATCACAGAAAGTGTCATAACTAACAGTTCAAGAAACTTCCAAAAAAGCACTTGCGTTTTATGCACGATTTTATGAGTAAATCCACGTCCAAATCAAAAACACTAGGCATCGGTTAGGATAGAACGAACTCGATGGAGAAGAGAGGTGATGGTTTTGTTGCCGTAGCCAATTCCATGCACAGCATCATGTTTACCGCCTTTTTTCCTAATCATCTAAAGGGCTACACTAAATATCTTTCGCTTATCCTCCTAGATATTTTCATTTACGTCACATTATTCTGATAAATATTTGTGTAACTCCTAATGCCCTGAAAATTTGGTAAACACTTCGCATCTTCCCCTCTACCTTTTATTGATTACAACCTGCTCATCATTGTGGAGGAACACGACCATATATCCAAAGGTCCTCTTTAATTGTGTAATCTAAACTGATAGTTTACTTCAACCAACCAAATTTCAGTATTGAGTTATGCTTGCTTGTTGATCCATTGTCCTGTGAGCTGCCCAGCTTGGTAGCGCGCGACTTATCTACTGCTTACGCTTGCGACAGATGGCTCACTTGCTGACATGTTTGCTTACGTAGTAATAAACGGGCTTCCCTTACGTCATGTTTTGCCTTATCGCTGGTGACTCCCACTTAGACTGTATCTCGACTGATCATTCTGATATTTTTACCACACGATGAATAAACACCTTGGTACTATTGATCACACCACATCAAAATTTCGGCCAAAGTTTTAGTCCCAAAGTGGTCACCTATCACATCACAGTCTAAACTTTTCCATATTAATCGTCGAGACTTTAGTCCGGAAGATAATTCATATTGGAACCATCAGTTTTTCATTGCAATCATTTGGCTAAAACAGCTTCAATTATTTCCCTCCAGTTAATTTCCCAAAATAAATTATAAACCAAGTCTTTATTATCTTCTATCCTGTGAAAACGGTTTACTTTTAAATTGGAATAGGTTTTTCTCCATATTCAAAGACTCCAAGCCGGAAGATGGGATCGGCGTGCAAAAAGCAAAGCCCGTCAGAGTAATTTGACTGCAAAACTTAGTCTCTAATGACTTCGGGCACATGGACTCTCGAAAATGCAGATACAGTTGGCAACACATCAATCTACTCTGGGTTCAGAAGAAATGTATATCCTCTGAAGATATGGATGTGAAACTCCTAAAAGCTTAATTCCTTCTTTGCTCGAGTGATTCCCACTCCGTCTGCCTACATTTTCATTCATCTGTGACGGAAAAGTTTTCAACCAAAAAGATTCCCGAAATCTTGAAGTCCATCACTTTGCCCAGATCCACTAGCCCAGATGGTTTACCTCAAGCTCGGGGCTCCATTAATGAACCGCTCATTGGAATCATTCACCATCCTTGACGGATGATTTCTTGTCACAATCGTGCCCATACGGAAAATTGCTTTGACCGAAGGAAACTCAAGAAATTCTTCTCAAGATGAACCTCTCCATCTGCACTGGAACCTACTGAGCGTATTGTGCTGCACTGCCTCCAAGACACCCTTAGAAAACTCACCGAGGAATACCAGTTTGCTAGCGAATCCCGGAGTTCTACAATTATTATTGTGATGCGCTTCGTCCATTACAACTGAGGACCCCACAATGGTCCAAGTAAGTCAGTCACCTTTGTCCTTCTAAGGTACACACCAGCGTCTTACTTATCGAAAAGTTAGGATTAGTTTAGCTGTCCTTATTAACTAATTATGTTTTTGAGGACTGCTGCTCAGGAAAAATACTGAGTGATGGAATCAGCAAAACCTGTTCCAAACATACCTCAAGCGGCACTGGAAATCTTCAGGATGCTGTTCTTTCTCCTTATTCATGCCCAACCTTCATTGGTGGCATAACCGAGTCCTTCTCAGCTCATTTATTTAGGTATGCTGATGACACGGATTCTATTATGTCCGCACCCCAACGGACTTATTTAGATGACTTTGCTGACAAAATGGAACGCTGGGAGAATTTTTCTAACTATTCTCGTGTTCTGATGAACAAAGATAGACTTCAAGGGCGTATTTTTCCTGGTTTATAGAAGAAACTGACGCCGTACTTATCTTTCACGAGCAGACCATAAATCACTTCTCCGCTTTATCATGAGTGGTATCATGAATAGTCTTTGCATATTTAAATACTGATTAAGAACTGTGCCGGTTTTCATTTAAATATCGAAAATTTCGAAGCTTCGGTACCCGGCAATCCATCACTCTGTTCTTCTTATGAAAATGCATACTTTCCATAATTACGTACTGGTCGTTGATCATCTTGATGGAGTAATAAATAGGACAACCCGGAGACCGAACTTTGTGAAGTAAATTCTGATTGCTCGCGAAACGATGACTGAATTTTTGTTGTTCAGTATAATACATGCAACATTTATGGGCGGGGAAGGTGTGGCCAAATCCACAGGCCAACAGTGATTGAATTGCAAGCCCACTAAGTAGCCATTATAAGTGTGTCTCACGTTATTGGTTAACAGAGTTCGACCAAATGTATGACTGCCAGAAATCAGTAGTCATATAACACAATCCAAGTCCGGAACTGAATAGATCAAATTTGCCTGTTGAAGTCGGCTGAGTGAAAATCAGTGTGGTGTTAGTGATCACAGTTTGGACTGAATGAACTTGAATTCGATTAAAATTCGCCGAGTTGTATATATATATATATATATATATATATATATATATATATATATATATATATATATATATATATATATATATATATATATATATATATATATATATATATATATATATATATATATATATATATATATATACATAACTAAACATCACAGTCTACACTATTTATCGTAGACTTTTATGCGTCGTCAGACTTATGCCCGGTTTAGCCTTATGAAATCTCATATCAGACTCATGTATGTTATATGACTACATCCATTGCGTTTTTAGAAAACACCATAGCTTGCTCTTCACACCAATTACGGGGCAATTTCTCTGGCAGTCCACAACATTCGCTTACCTGTTCCATGTTCCAGTACCTCTATACCGATTACTGAAGTAGATGAATTCTGAATTTCACTTCGTTGCTATCTTCCGAAACACAACAATGAAGTTTTTGTCCCAGTTACAGACTTGTTTTATTCTTATGTTTTCTTCCTTTCTTTTTTGACAACAACAAAACTCGAATCAGTATTACAATAACATTATTATTAGCATAACGACTTTATTTTCACCTGAATTCAGCTTTGTCAGTCAAATAAATTGTATTCGCGCTCCCATCATTTCTGTTTTTTGCCGGATTCGGTCAAACTGAACTTGTGGTACTGGTAACCTATTGGATGTTGTTGTTTTGAAGACTCTCTTGTTTTTCTCGACACTTGAGAAGTCCTGAGTTTACGGGCACAAACTACAGCGAACAGTTCCAATATATGCTCATGGCTGAACGTTATTCGCTTCCTTGTTCAGACATCATTTATGAACAATTACGTTGTACCCAGCTTGAAGCAACAAGTAGTTTTGTCTTTATTTCTTTAACCTGGATTGTTCTACTCTAAGCAAATTGTACCTATTTTTGGACTTTGGTGAATATTCCACTTATTTATTCCCACGTGGACCATTTTACATCCAGTCGTGTCGCTCATGATATATCAGTCGGGTAAGAGCAATTCATGATTAGAGACGCGTGGTCTTATTTATCGGCCATTGTCTTCCGCTCAGTTGTCGCTTGCATTTGAAAGTAGTAGTTCTCTTGTCACATTCGAATAGACCATTTTACTGTTTGAAAGTGTAGAGTTAGGGAGGAGCGGTTGGAACAATGAGGAGAGCGGCAAATTCCAAACAGTTTGTAGTAGTGGCTTTGCTGCTCGTGTAGCTCAGTCTTACCTCTGAAGATACTGGCGTCTCATCTAGGAACTAAGTTCGTATTCGACTCCCTTTAAAAGATAACAATCTTCTCTCGGGAGAAGCACCAGAGATGGGCCTAGACCAATAACTGATAGAAGATAGGACACGGCATGTGACTAGTGACCTATAACTCCCAGATCAATTATTGTTGACACCTTTCGAACTGCCAAACCATGAGCACCCTTAGTCCGATGGGTCTCCAGTTCGGCGTGTATTGCCCTTAGGGCTATCTGAAGAATAAATGGCAGCTTGCATCCCTGATGGCGACTGTCGTCTACCCCTACTATATCGTTACCATGGAGGAGAGGCAGGTGATTTTCCATGCAGTGTACTGCACAGTCAGTCCATTATTTCCAAATCCGCTTCAAACTGGTCGAATTTCGGGTTTTACTACTAATGCTTTTTCCAGTAGTTAGACAGCCAGCAGACACCGGTGACTAGGGGAAATACAATGCTTCATCTAAAGCCTATTGTCAAGCAGCTGTCATCTCTTCCGCGCAAACACACTGCCCCGGTCACAAAAGGATTTTAACACTGAAACCCCTTGAGAGCAAACGTGGCCATCGGGTTGCTTACCTACACACCGGTAGAAAACTCCACTTGACTCTGTGCTACAAAAAGATCTTAGGCCGGTTCTTTGTGACAGGCGTCGAACTTCGCACTTGTGTTTGCCTGTATAAACATCGCAGGCGTTTTAAGTGGCTTTTAGAAGGTTATTAGAACCGTCTAACAAGCAGTGTCGGTTGATACTTGGAAATTCCGCGTGAACTGTGTTTCTGCGTCCACTCAGGTGTTTGTAACAGCCACTGACAATTGCCATAGTGGATATTGCAAATTTACTTTTCATTCTTTTCGCAGACGCCTTAGTAAAGTCAACAGGGCTGTGTACCAACGGTTTCTCACTGCTCATAGGAATCATCTGCCATTACCAGAATGGTTGGTAACTGAGAAAGCAATTGAAGTGGTTTGTAATATGGAGCATGGTAATTTTCGCGCGAGTACTGGACGGTGGTACAAATCCCAGCAAACCATACAACTAGCCGAAAACCATTGGACGGTAAGGCCTTAGAAGTTTCAAGAAAAGAGCTATCAAAGTGACCGCAATGTGTTTCTACATCATACAAGTGCAATGAATAGGATAGCTGATCGTCGCTCTAAGGCGATTGATGATCCAAATAGTGGCATTGGAAAATTTTCATCACGTAATTTAATATGAGTGCAGTGAGACGGGTGTAACTTTAAAAGTCCACTTCACCGTTGTCGCCGAAATCTGACCTTACTCTGAGACCTGAGGTCACGAACCACGTAAGGTGCAAGTAGGTCAGGTGTGGTAACGACCTGGACGAGAGTGGATTACTGCCTACCGTCAAAATCCAAAGAAAGATTGGCCGTTTTGCTCGCATGCAGTGCTGCTGAGGAAATGCTCAAACTATTACTCACGGGCAAACACTGGAGTCGACGATGCCTCGAAAGCTTAAACCTGGAGCTCTTGGGAATTACTTACCATGAAAAATAACTTGTTTGAAAGACCAAATAAATTTTCAAAATTGGACCCGAATGATCAGCAACCAAATACACCCGGAGCCACGATAAGACCTCTTTTGGTAACTGTGCAGTCCACCCCTACTTACTACTAATCGATTTAAAGTTGGTGTTTTCGCAGACAAGCACGGCAGCAAAACGTCAGCCATTTGATGCGGGAATAAGCCAAAAATTATTTCAAATTACAGAAAAAGGCGCCCAATACATGCTGTTTTGCACCGTCCCAATAACTCTTGTGAGAACTTAGTACTGTCTCAAAATCGTTTCCTTTTTATTGGTACAGGATACATTGTTTATGTTAGATATGCGCTCCTCATATCCAAAACCGTGTATTGAAGCTTATGGGCCAACCAATAGACCTAAAGGGTCCGTCTGGTTGTTTTATCTGGCAGCTCGCGGATTGGTTGATTCTGCTTCGATCGAATGTCAACCGCATACTGATCCAGTGATTGCCCCACTGGCTCTGATCTTGTCGGCAATTCTGGTGAGCTGATCACATGCTGTCTGCTTCACTAAACCGGGCCGTCTATTAGAAACCTACTGGGCCCATTCCCTCACACACGTAACCAGTTGATGATGGTTCTAATTGTCTCACTTGAACTTTTCTAGAGTTTTGTGCCTGGTAAAAAGGTGTCTCACTGTTTCCTCTATGTTTTTTCATATGATAGACTTCGTTTGAGAAGCAAGCAGATTCGTCCTGTCCCAACGATGTTCGCTCTAGGCAGGATGCCCTGTGTGTTGCGCACAGCACCATCGATCGGGGGTCCGCGACAGCATTTTTGCCAACAGTCATTGGAAAAAACGTGACCCATTGCAGTGGTTTAGTCATATTCATATGCAATACGAGCTAAGTCATATGGGCCAGTCAGTGTTCACTAGTTCAGGGTGCACTCCAACCTGCATCCGCGCATTTCTGTACACAAACAAATACACCCTGTGCATACGAATCATCTTAGCCCAACCCTGGGTAGTGATAACTGCACAGCATGTCTCGTGTACAAGGTCTGCTTCCACATCATGTGACAGTGTTCGCCATTTTTATGCCCATTGATCACGTTTCTTATGAATCAGTACGTGTACATATGTGCTCCGTTTCGCAATACATGCCTGTAAAGTGCCGCGTTTTGCATGTTAATACGCCAACGCTCTTCAGTGCCAGTTGAAATGTCTTCCGATTTCACTTCGGGCAGTCCTCTCAATGCACCCGTTTCATTCGACTAAATAAATAAGTGTAGTGAAGTGCTCTCATTGTAAAGATGATTCTTGATGTATGCGCGTTTATTTCCCAAGCAGCTCGTCCAAAGGGCACCCAGTTTGGTGCTGGTTGAACTAACTTAGGGCTACATCACTGGAAAAGTTGGACAGCCCCAAGTGCGCCCAACTAAGAGCGAGTTTGGCTAGCTCGAAGTTGGAAAACTTTCTAGAAATTGGTGTCGCTTCTTTTCGTAATGCATCACAACTGCCTGCTTTTAGTCTGTTTTTCCATCACTTACTCCTTCGATCGAAACCACTGGCTTACCACTGATAAGAAACTTCTTTCTAAAATCGGATAATTTATAATAAAACGGTAAACTGATGACCTGTAAAACAAAATATGCCATTTTTGCAACGCAGCGTTATCTTAACAAATTTCATGGCACTTTTATAGTTATATTTCTCGTTGAATTCCATGGACTTCTGCGCCATCTCTGAAGGCACATGGTACGACTAGTTTCACCCCAGCTTTCGCCCAATAGCTTTGGGTATTGTGCTACATGAGTAGACATACGCTTTGCTCTATCCACAACAATAGTTTTGCAAGCTGAACCCTGAATTATTGAGGCCTTTGACGCCATTAATGGTGGTCTGTTGCTGAGCAAGATGGGGACATTCGGAGTATGTGGGTCAGCTCGTAGGTGGCTAGCGGATTTCCTTCCTTGCAAAACGCTTTATGTAAAAAAAGGGGACAGGTTCTGTAGAATGGTGAACATCACCAGTGGCTTACCTCAGGGATCCACCCTAGGCCCATTACTATTCCTGTTGTTTATTAAAAATTTGGCACCCACCCTCAGTCTCCTAGTTTCGACTTGCTGGTGGCTCGAGAATTTAAGGACCCTGGGGTGGGGGCGATCTAGGCATGGGAATGGCAACCCTCCTGGACAGGGCTCACAAGTGGGACCTACCGCTCACTGAGAAAAGCTGTTCAGTTTTAGAGACAACAAAAACTGGGGCTCATGATCAGGGTACCGTTCACCATAGAAGCTGTTCGTGTGGTTAAAGACAACGGCAGTCAGCTTCGTCGTCCCGTAAGCCGGAAATATTCATACAAATCTGCATGGCTCTGTACGACCCCGCCCAGAACGTAATATACACTCTGATAACCAGGCCGCAGTTTTTCGTACTAGAGTACTAGAGAACTCGAATAGTCCGTAAGATCGCCAAACCTTATAAACGCATCCTCCGGTCCTTGGCTTTAAGTGGATCACCCTCAAGTTGCTCTTGTGTTCTACGCGGTACGAACACGCTAACCAGGACGATATTCTTCACAGCCCGAGAGAACGAGAAGTCGATCGGGAAAGATAGCGTTTACAGTGCATTTGAGAGAGTGCGGAAGAGCCCACGGGAGCGATGGCCAAGTGGCAACCGCTTTTGGCAGTCAGCTTTCAAATAAACAAAAACGCGAGGCGAAAGCACGAACGAAGACTACTCTTGGCACGGGGGTCTCCACCCTGAAGTCTTACAAGTTTGAGCCTCATTCGTGGCTTTAGGTGGAAAGTGTTGATGGACAAGAAACGCATAGTATCCCGCTCCTTGTATTGTTGTTGTAGTCAAGTGGCAGCTGATGCGATTCTGACGGTGTCTACACCCTTAAGGTCCGACATGCATCTATCCAAAGGAGCTTTGGGACTCACGGTCTCACATGTTTATAAGCCAGAGAATTCTGCGTCAGGTTGATCCAAGAATAGAGTCCAGCTGTCATCTCAAGCGCCATGCTGGCCGACTGTTCCACTGCCCCGAGAGTGGTTGTCTCCTTTAACGGTAACTGAGTCAGAGAGGGTACGGATGCAGTCATTGTGACCGTGCTAGTCTGTCTGAGGAGAGGTGAGGCAAGATGGAAGTGAATGGCACTTAAGGGCTCCGGGAGATTTTGAGCCAAGATAACACACCAAAAGGGTTTGGTTTCGCTGCCCTTGCCAGAAGACCTGAGAAGAAAACATTATAACCTCAGATTGTAGTTCCTCTGGTCTAAAAATTGGAAAATCCACAGTGAACTTCATTTCAGCACTGAAAATTGTTTGCAAAAATTGTCACGTAGTCGACAGGACGGATAGGGTTTCGTAGTTGGTGACTATGGCGGCCACTCCGCTTTACAGGGACGGTTGGAAACCCTGGTGAGGTAGCTTTGGTGTTTCCCTTAGGCGTATTTGTGAGTTTTGCGAGCGGTGGGTTGCTCAGAGAAAGTGACCGCATGGCTTAAGCTGGCATAAGTTGGAAGGATAACCCAGGTTCTTTGAGGAGAGTTTTGCGGCGGTAGCCGGATTAGGTGTCCCGTCGTCCATCTATGACTACGATAAAGGCTTCTTCTCTGCGTTTTATCATGCGAAAGGGTCCAGTGTATGGAGGTTAAAGCGGTGATCCAATGCCAGTGCCAAACAATGCATGAGTAGCTGTTTCTGAAATGGCCTTAAAGTACCTTGTGGACAGTCGTGTGGGTGGTGGGCTGATTTTGAGAACTCTGGGTGTCCGCCTCACACAGATCTCAAACCCAGAAAAACATTGGTTCGCGGTTCCTACAATAGTATACAATGATATAAAGAACCTTCAAATTATATGCAAACTCAAATGTGCGACCACAATTATTCAAAATGAGCAAAGTCCATGGTGTGAGAAAACGAGCAAGTGAGTCACACAGGTCCAAACGAGCCATGACAAAACCGCCCCCTGACAATCATCGTAATCTTGCCGCGCTAAATAGCATAGCAAGCCCAGCTGACCACAGCCTTTCTCGCCGTGTTGCACGTGGAAACGGGAAGAATGAGTACACCAGACGGACAGGGAGTAGGCCTACACGTAAGGGAAAGTGGAAGAAGGCCCGAGTAGCCAAAGCATGGAATACGCAGTCTAGCTGTACAAAGCACATCGATCAATCATTCTGATTTGAGAGGAAGTGAAAACACCATCGCCACTGTTCGCTGTTCGCTGACATATACTTCAGTGTCTCCGGCCAAATGATTGATGTATCTTTTGGACTCCAACCACGAAGAAGTGGGGCACCTAATTTTCTTAAGTTCATTGTACATTTTCTCATTCCCCGTTGCCACCTCATCTGCTGACCCCCACGTGGTTTCCTGCATTCCCCAGGAGGAATGGCAAACAAAGTAATGTAAGGTAGACGTTTCTTTGCCATAAATAACACGTGCCCTAACCAGAAAAGTCTACTGAGCTGGATGCGCTGTGATAGAGTTTTCTTTGAGCTCATGCCAAGTACTCTATTTCTGACCTCAGTATTGTTCACCGGGTCATTCCATCCAATCTTAACGATGCTACGCAGACATCGGCGGCAGAAAACCCCAAGGCAGTGAATACTTTCTACAAGCAGACCCGAAGCCTTGCGGCTACCCTGCTAACACAAACCGAGAGAAAGCGCACGTACTACCAACTATCTTGCGCGCTACACTGTTGGTAGTATGTTGGCAAATTACCAAAGGCGAGCCAACTTACCATCATTATTTCATTAGACAAGCAGTTTTTTATGATCCTAACCCACACACTTACGTTAGTGAGCAAAATTTCCAACACCTTAGCTAATGAGCGGCTAGGAGCGGAACTGATAGCAGCCAGTAGGTTTTTCTCTCACCGGTCAACATCTCCCGAACACCCCTACCATATCCGCTTGTCTATTGGCATGAGCCAATTCCCCATCTTGAGCAAAACCCGATGCTAAATAAGGCTCAATGCATGTAACCAGAAAGAATAATCAAACTGTAGAAGAAGGTAAATGACAATTAGTATGTCGGATTTATTTTACAAAGGTTCATTTTGCGTCCATATGCACCTTGAAAGCCTGTTCGTTCTCACTCTTTGGCAAAGTATCTTGTCACAGCCATAAGTGCTTCAGTCCAAAGAGAGCCGATAAAGCCTTGGGGATGCGCATACTCACCCCTACCATAGTGCTCCCATCCATTGTCAAGCTGCTGCCGATATAAGTGAAGCAGTAGACGAAGGCCATCTCAGGTCGAATGGAGCTACAGCCCTCGCTAGTCTATCTAGTACAGTTTCAGCATATTCCATGTATACAAACAGGCAGTTCAGTTCAGTTCAGTTTGCAAAGAACTTTGTGTGGCTGGGGCTGATGGAGTGTCAGATAGTTTTGTTGTCTGTGCGTTTCCGTAGCCCCCAACGCGGCTTGAGCAGACATGGTCGTCATTGAAGTCTAGCTTTCAACCCTTTACCATTTACAGATCCATATCCTGAAGGCTTCGCAGAGCTTTCTCCATCGTCCAGTCTAGAACAAAGTTGGGCAGGAAATGAGAAGTGGGACGGCCTTGTGGAAAAGGAAGCCCGATTGGGCTCAAATGGAGGAGGATTGGTGAAAAAATACATGTGTTACAAAACACAGAATTTCTATGGTTGAGTATTTTCTTGGATACAAAATACGATGTTCTCGTGGGATTCCACACTTTCGGTGGGTATACCCCCCACCAAAATCGGCCACAGCCTAACAAAGCCAAGGCTTTGGAATTCAGGTACTGGTTCCTCCTACCTGCCAGTTCAAGTATCCGCCGACTATTGGGCTGAAACCTGACCAAATAGGAACTAGATACAACGACACTGTTTGCTAGTGGCACCAACCCACTAGTTCTTTTGGAGCGGTCGACAGTTTTCTTTTCGTCTAGAGGCTTCGAAGTAGTACTGTAAAGTCCAGCCACCGGAACGTTCGAGCGACGCGTAGCAACCAATTTCGACACAATTCAAAACAAAGTCGATTCCAAATAGCTACGGTACTATATACAACAAATTAATTAATTTTACAATAATCAAACCTCAATAGTGTTCCTTCTGGGCTCTTTCGCTCCAAATTGGAAAACAAATCAACAACTGCAGCTGGGTTACAGCCAAAGGTTAGATACAGAAGATAAGATTACCAAATACAGTCACAACGAAGTTCAAACTGAGCGACTCTCGCTCGAGGCAACGGTAGGAGTCCGGTTTGTAACAAAGGCTTAGAGAAATAAAACAAACAATCGGAATTCCAGCAAATATAGTTCATACGAATGATTAATGTCGTTTGTAACATGGATGCTAATGCATGGAATGGGGTTTCCTGAACTCCTTTACACCGGCCCCCAAAATCCGACCCGGATTTTTTCCCGTGCACCGCTAGGTGTGGTCGGCCTCATGCATCGGCTCGCCCTACGGTTCCTCAATACCTAAAACTGGTCACCGTCAATAGCAGCTCCCAGTCGGACAAGTGGATCAACTCTCAGTGGTCCCTCCCGGTTCGGCAGATCCGAAGACCCGCCTCCCACTTGAGGAAAGTTGGCCTCTGAACTTACACCACCAGTGTCCGGTTCGCCCTCAATAAGACAAATCTTTCTAATGTCACGGAGCACTAATCCTTCATTAGTTCGCACTGTTGCCGTTCGTACCAAGCCATCGTCCGAAACTGAGATGTTTTCGATTACTCCTATCGGCCACCGGCCACGCGGCAAAACCTCCGAAACTAGGAGCACTACATCACCCGATCTAAAATTGCGTTCTCGAGTTATCCACTTCTGCCGCTGTTGTAATAGTGGAAGATATTCCCTGATCCATCTCTTCCAAAACACAGACGCTAGGTAGTTTGCCTGCCTCCACTGACGAACCATTCTATCGCGCAACGAATCCGTCGGAATATCTCGTGGGTTCGCCCTCAGGATAAGCAGGTCATTGGGCGTGAGTACTGGCAGATCACGACAGTCCGAGGTCAAAGGCACTAGCGGTCGTCCGTTTACTATCCGCTCACTTTCCGTGAGGAATGTCAACAGTATTTCGTCAGTCATCGGCTGCTCGTCACAAACTGAAAGAAGTACTCTTCTAACCGAGCGCACCATGATCTCCCATATGCCACCACGGTGACTAGCATGTGGAGGATTGAAGTGCCACTGCACGCCCCGTTGCAACAATCTATCGGCAATCTTATCACTAGACCAGTTTTCCATTAGGTTCTTCAATTCCCTTTGAGCCCCAACAAAGTTTGTACCGTTATCACTAAAAATCTCGGACGGTGCTCCTCTCCTCGACATGAAACGCAGTAATGTCATGATGAATGAATCCGTGCTTAGAGAATAAGAAACTTCAATATGTACCGCACGCATCTGGAGACAGGTGAAGATGCATCCATATCGTTTCTCCATGCTGCGCCCATGTTTAACCGCAAATGGGCCGAAGTAATCTATTCCGACGTACTTGAACGGAAACCAACCTTGTTGGACTCTAATGGCTGGTAGAGGAGCCATCATCTGTTTGCCCACAACCGCCAAATGCTTCCGGCATTTCCAACATCCTCCAAGTACTCGCTTGACGGCAGCTCCCCCCTGTACAATCCAAAATTTTTTGCGAAGTTCCGCGAGTAACTGAGAAAGTCCTGCGTGTCCTTCCATCGCGTGGTACCATCGGATTATCGAGTCTGTAATCGGGTGAGTCTTGGGTAGTATCACCAGATGTTTCACACCCCGAAGCTGACTGGAGTAGTTCAGTCGTCCTCCAACACAAATAATTCCATTTAATAAAATTGGATCGAGTTTTAATAGAGTCCTGTTCATCGGAGATTTGTTAGTGCATAGGTTATTGCTCCTGTCTCGTAGCCATTTTAACTCTTCGCCATAGACCTTAGCTTATACAATCATAATAACACCTTCCTCCGCTTTAGCAATGTCGTGTAACTTCAACGGCCCAGTTGTCAATCCTAGATCCGTGCGCCCGCCTCTCATGACTGCAACGTACATTTTAAAACGGGTTAACCACGCTACCGACTTCAGCAAGTGAAACCAACTGGAGTGCCTAGCTAGAAGTGCGTCCGACCATGTATCCCGCAACACTGTGAGAACTGTACTCGAAAGCTGCTTCAACTCAACGTTTGGTGGTGCTGCATCAACCGTAGGCCAGGTCGGCCATGAGGTTTCATCGCCCATCAGGAATTTAGGACCTTCGAACCAGCAGCTGATATCACTCGGTGATGTTGTGCCTCTTGATGCCAAGTCTGCGGGGTTAGCCTCCGATCTGACATGCCGCCACTGCCAGGGTTCCGACCACTGATGGATTTCAGCCAAACGGTTCGCAACGTACGTACTAAATCTCGTTTTAGTGTTGTTTATGTAATGCAAAACTATAGCAGAGTCCGTCCAGTAGTAGGCCTTACCAAACTTGATTCCAGTTTCTTCCATGAGCATCCGAGAAACTCTAACGGCCAGTCTTGCTGCGGCTAACTCCAAGCGCGGGATCGTTATGGTCTTCAGAGGAGCTACCCTTGACTTAGAGAACAATAGGGCACAGTAGGGGGCTATGTCCCTTGAAACCATTCTGGAATACGCCACCACCCCATAGCCAACTTCAGAAGCGTCACAAAATACATGAAGCTGCACACCTTCGTTCAGCGAGTTACCTCTAATAATGGGACGCTGAATTTTGAATGCGCAAAGTTGTTCCATACTTCTTAACCACTCATTCCAGCATCGTAGGGGTCCTTCTCCAATTGGATCGTCCCAACCAAGCTTCAAGCGACACAGTGATTGCAATAACACCTTGCCTGGCAGAATGAAGGGTGAAACCAACCGTAGCGGGTCGAACACGGATGATACTATAGACAACAAGCCACGCCTTGTTTGAGGTTTTTCGCGTATTGAGAATGAAAACTGGAACGTGTCTTCTATTGCGTTCCATTCTAACCCCAACGTCCTCTCCGGCACAGGCGCGCAATCATCTATTTCCAAAGTGGGATGGGCGAGCTCAGATTTTGGTAAAATATCCAGCACCTCCTTACGATTACACACCCACTTATGAAGCCGGAATCCGCCTCGTGATAGTAACTCACTCATCTGGATAGCGAAAACTCTCGCATTCTCCGGTGTGGGCAAAGAAACAAGACAGTCGTCTACATAGAAGTTGTTATACACGGCCGTGGAGACGTAATCCTCATACTGTCCTCCCCAATCGTTTGCCGTGCGACGTAACGCGAAATTTGCACAAAATGGGGAGGAAGTGGCACCAAAAGGGTGGGCATTCATCTGATATTCAACAGGATTACCACCTAGTCGACCATTTTCCCACCACAGGAACCTCAGTGCTCCTTTGTCTCTCGTTGGCACTCGAACCTGCATGAACATTTCTTCAACATCCGCAGCCAACGCGACAGATTCCTTTCGGAAACGAAGCAACACTCCAACTAAGCTTGCTGTCGTATCCGGTCCCTGTAGCAAGTAATCATTCAAGGAGCGTCCCTGGAATGCAGCCGCGCAGTCAAACACCACCCTCAACTTGCTAGGCTTTTTAGGGTTTGTAACTGCGTGATGTGGTAAGTACCACTTTGGCTCAAAACCCATTTTTAGCTGTACATCGGGAACTAACTGGGCGTGGCCCTTGCGCACATAACCCTCTATTATTGTAGAGTATTTTTCAAAGAATTCAGGGTCACGCGCAAACCTTTTCCTCAGGCCGTTCAATCTCTCTTTGGCCACAATATAGTTATTTGGAAGTCTCACTTCGGGATTCCTCCACGGGAGTGCAACTTCATAGTGTCCGTTCAACCAGGTTATGGCATTGGAAACCATATCGACGGCCTGTTTGTCCTCTAATGAAGGAGAGTTTTCTGACGCACACCCATCGCAGAATTCGGCGTTGTATAGTCGATCGATCTGTTCTGCTAAGGGATCGATTCCCCTCTCAATGTAGTTTACTGTTCTCGCAAAGTGTGGTTCCTGGTTTATCGGACCAAGAACAATCCATCCTAAAATCGTCCGCACAGCATAGGGTTGTTTTCTTTTGCCGCATCTTTGCTCTAATGCCCAATGTGCTTCTGGGACGTCGGCACCTATCAGGATTCGCACTCTCGAATCTTCCAGATTCCGTCTTTAGACGCAATGTAGGTGAGGCCAGGATAAAATGTCCGCATCTGTGCAGTACTGCACTGCTTGGATTGGTAACCTATCAACACAAAATGCTCTCTCTACATTCACGAAATCATTCTCTGACAATGAGTTCAGTCGCAGCTCCGTTATTCCCGAATTTCAAGTTGTAGTCCCATTTACGGTCGAAATCGAAAGTGAGGTCGGGGATGCCTTCAGGCCCACCAGCTCCATAATGTCCTTTTGTATTAGAGTCACATCAGACCCGCTGTCCAGCAGAGCGTAGGTCTCCACGGAGCCCCCCGGTCCGTCTACTCGCACTGGTAGCACACCTAAACTGACCCGACATTCTGGCCTAAGAGTAGCCGCACAATTATTGGTCCACTGCCCATGCCCTTTCGCACTGTCCGTACCCAGCTTATCCAGCTGCGGCCCTTGTGTTGTATCTTGCGTGACTTGATCGGCACCTTGCTTCTGTGCAACATGCAGTAGAGGGTGGTGCCGTTTCAAACAACCTGATGTTGAACATGGTTTTGAAACAGAACAGTTGCTGGACAGATGTCCACACTTGAGACACGAAAAACAAGCCTTGATTTCTTTGATCAATGCCCAACGACCGGGTATATCACGAGACAGGAATCGCTGACATTCCTCAAGTGTGTGTATTCCATTACATACCGAGCACCTGTTAGCTGCGACCAACAAAGTACTACCCTGATTTGGCGTGAACCGTGTCGCTTCTGGTCGCGGGTTTTGTGCATAATTCCTCCAACTGGATGACCGCGAATACCCCTGAGCCTTGCTATTGGCGGCAAGTTTGCCAAACCTACTTCGAGCAATCCGTGCCTCACGGGACACTAGGTGCTGCAGATCTTGGAACCTCGGTTCGACTCCTCTTCCCAAAATATCATCAACGGTCCTAGCCCACAAATCCTGGAGACGCGTTGGTAGCACTCGAGTGATACGTTCCATAGTCTGCAATGAGTTGAGGTCTGACATGCAATTCATCTGCGTGAGGGCAACTTCGCAGTTCAGCATTTTTAACGACAATTTGGTCAGGGCATCCGAATCTTCTGCCAGAGGCTTTAAACCTTGCAGCAAGCCGTCAATCAGTGAACGAGCCACTACATGATCTTGTCCATACAGATCCTTTAGGATTTCCCTAGCCCTATTGTATGCCAGTGTTGGAGGCAACATAACACATTCGGCAATCGCATCCCTTGCTTGTCCCTTGCAGTAATGCATCAAATAAAGTAGGCGCTGTCCATCGTCTCGAACTCTACCTTCGACGTAATATTCGAACTGTTTCACAAACCTCCAGTACGTTGACGAGCAGCCCGCGAATGACTCCAGTTCCACCCTAGGCAAGTCCAAACGATAATCCGCTGCAGGTTTCACCATTGGAACCAAGCTTGTTTTTTGTGGTGCGTCGTTCTGCACGTGGCAATCACCTAAGTAACGAGAAAGATGTTCACTGACCATTACTCCACCCTTGACTTCATCTCCGTTGACTAGATTTTCTTCTTCCTCAGCGAGTGCCAAACGCAGTTTCGCCATTTCCGTCTCATTCCTCACCTGGAGCAGCTTACGTTGCTTATCTAACTCTAACTGTTCTACAACCTGCTTCTCCTTCAACTCGGCTAACAACAGATCAGCTCTAGCTCTATGGGAAACCGAGCTAACCCTAGAACAACCTGATATACTAGAGCCTGAGCAAGAAACATGACCAACACCTACGGGCAAAAGGGTTTGGTTCACCTGCGGGGTATTGTCCTTTGATTCGGAACGGTTTGCCGATTTGCTGCGTAATTTCATGTCTCAGCAATTGCCAAGGATATTGAGTACTGTAAAGTCCAGCCACCGGAACGTTCGAGCGACGCGTAGCAACCAATTTCGACACAATTCAAAACAAAGTCGATTCCAAATAGCTACGGTACTATATACAACAAATTAATTAATTTTACAATAATCAAACCTCAATAGTGTTCCTTCTGGGCTCTTTCGCTCCAAATTGGAAAACAAATCAACAACTGCAGCTGGGTTACAGCCAAAGGTTAGATACAGAAGATAAGATTACCAAATACAGTCACAACGAAGTTCAAACTGAGCGACTCTCGCTCGAGGCAACGGTAGGAGTCCGGTTTGTAACAAAGGCTTAGAGAAATAAAACAAACAATCGGAATTCCAGCAAATATAGTTCATACGAATGATTAATGTCGTTTGTAACATGGATGCTAATGCATGGAATGGGGTTTCCTGAACTCCTTTACAAGTACACTGGTATGAGGCTAAAGCCCAAGTGGCCCCGGATGATATGATGGCATGGTTGTCTGTATGTCACCGATGGGCTGTGAGGTAGATCACTGAGGATTAGAAGAAGGCATTCAGTCTGTCTTGAGTAGGGCAAAAGCTTCATTCTGGGAAAGTTCGCCTGACATCAAACAGCGAGATTTTCGGAACTAGCACACTGGGGGCGGATTTGCAGTTGCAGATGACCGTTAATAGTCACCACTTATGGTATGATACACGTGGAGACAGAGGTGCAACTGACAAACATATTCAGGTGTTCACAATGCACGGGGAATGTCGAACAAACAAGCTACCATCCGTAGGTATGCTCGTGTGGCTGGGCGAATGAATGATTGAGTGCACGGAGAAAACAGTCCCACCAAGTTTATTCTCCCTCCTAAATGCCAGACAGCACTTGAAATCTGAAGATAACGAAGCTGTTGCGGAGTCTGACCGTTCGGGGGGGAGATCTTTTGCAACTTCAGCTACTTGGCTCATGTCAGCGCCGGTGGCTCCGTGCGTAAATACGATGTACTGCGCACGAGGAATCAAAAATCAGGCTGTACGGGGAGTCGTAGAGTATCAAATGGTAACGAGTTTCTGACCTTCATTGGTCCGTCGGCACCTTCAAGCAAATAAACTTCTGATTTCATGAACACACTCTCCGTTCTCTGTTCCAACTAACAGCAAGCACGGGTCAATGGAAATCTGCAAAGTACTCTCTGATAATTCCAGTGTGCCCTTATCGTGGTATGTGTTGTCCAGCTAGAGGCAACAAGTGGCCTTACCTGAATAACCTCTGGCTGCTGATTCGCTTTTGATTACTGTACGTTTGGTAGGTAATCCCGCACCAGTTGACTCCGAAACTGACAGCTTTTCCGGGAAGAACGTACAATGTTCTTTTACCAGACACCTTACAGGATGCTCATCGCCTGTGTAACAGCCGGTCGTGAAAAATCCCCCTTTTTCCCTCGCGATTCAGTGTTTTTCCCAACATCACTCATTTCCATTCACTATTGATTTGTCTTTACGAACTGGTTGTTTTTCTGGACCAATTGTTGTTTGTTCGCGCCCAGAGCGCTACTTTGGCACATCCTTGTTCAGGACCTGCGTGACGCACGTGCTGTTTGCTCAGACGCTGCTATTCGGTTTCTCGTTGTTGAGTCCTTGTGATCGTATTATTGAGGTTTGTATATTGTTTATGTCATTGTTTATTGTATTAATCTAGTATCGTAGAATTTCACGGATAATCGTCTTCTGATTTCGGGATCCGTTGCGAATTTGGCTACGCATTGCTCAAACGTTCGTAACAGCCTGTCATATAAAGAACGTTGCCCTCATTTGCGCCTCGACCCCATATGGCTGAGACATGTAAGACTCAACCTTATTCCCATACAGCAATAATACCTTGAAGCATTCTCATCTACTGAATCATTAAGTTCCTCTCCGTCAAAGCCTTATTCTCTGCTTCACAGAACCAGCACACTCTCTATCGCTCGGCTTGGGTTGGCAATGAGAATCATTATTTCGAAACATCTCGATATATGCTTCAGCTCCCAAGCTTATGTTATGGCTGACGGTGAATGGGTGCTTCAATGAGACGCTAACGTGGCTGAATGGGAGAGTACGGGTAAATGACAAGTGATCGGGAATGATAATAGCCATGATAACACTAGACAAATTTATAACTCGGGGTCAGATGATCAAGGTGGCTAAAGTTACACGCAAACAGCAGTGACCTTCCGCCGGGTGGGTAAGCACCTCCGATCTGCAAAACACAAGAGGAGAAAACCCCGTGAACCAAGGCCTAGCAGTGCGCCAACAAGCATTACCATTTACTTTGTTCGAACAAAAATATGAAGGCTCATGGCCTGGCCGTTACACTGCTCTCGCTCAACAAAAGAACGTCGTCCAAAAAGATGCTTATTCCTCAGTCTCACACCACAGGAATACTCAATTATCTTGGCCACTCCTCGGACAGGCCACTTACGAGACCTCTGCCCCCGTCACAGTGCCTCAAACTACACAACCAGTTAGGCCCCATGTTCAATTTCTTTGTACAAGCCAGTGCAAAATACCCTTATTTGGACGCATCAAAACAGTACCCTAATTTGCCGAACAAAATTATCCGTACTGCAGTCATCATGTTAATCACCAAGGCCTCTCAGCATTCGGCCCCGGGTTGCAGCCCTGGCGACATGTCAAGCCACTCCAAAAAGTAGGATACATGCCAAAAGGTAACGAAAGTGGACAAGAGAGTAGGGAAATACTGTATACCCATAAGATGTTTTCATTATATTGCTTTTTCTAGAGAGGATAGGATCAACACGTAGCGGTAGATTGGAACAGTCGATAGCATGCCGAAAAGGAAGTTAGGGGAATAAGCGGGGGGCTCAAAATGGACGGTGGGTAAATGTCAGAAATAGATAAAATGGGACCGTAGGATGCCACACCAGTAAGAGGTTGAATAACAGAAGGAGGTTAAAGGGAGCTTTACCGACGAAATTGATCACATGGAAGATAACCAACACATCCGCTGGGAAGGGGTGTGTGAATGGGATACTTTATGACGGGACATGCATGAAGTGTCAACAAGTAGATGGGAATGCGGTGACAGATTTGCCGGGAGTACTTACCAAGGGCGGTTACATATACCAGCAGCGATACTGTAGTGACGGCAGGGCGCTCGGTGTGATGAACATATACTGAAAATCCTTCCGAGCGTTCTACGTGCTATGTGAGTGTGGCCATATCTAGCATCGCTTCGCTGAACTCATCCACAGCAAACATTCGCACGTGTGTTCATCTGTGTGAGATAGTCAAATTTCGCCCTGAACCGCTTCTGATTTTCTTGCTCGGCATAACACGAGTTCAGCAATAAGCACACGAATTCGTACGAATCCTAAACCAAGCAATATTGATCCGTGAATTCCGCAATACTGAACTATTGAGTGAACCATAACAAAACGTATACAAGCCTAAAATGTGCGATCAAACAGAATCAAAAACGAGAAACAAGTTCACTGCGTGCGAGAAACAAGCACGGGCGTCACGCATGCTCAAGATAGGATATGACGAAATAGCGCGTCGGACGCGAATAAACAAGAGTGAGTTAATGGAAAAGTAAGTTGATGGAAGCACGCAAACAATATGTAAAGATGAGTAATTCCACTAAATCACGATATTATAGTGCCTCCGAAAGATTTTCCACTACGGTCCGTCAAACTTCGACCCCGGTACTTTTACTTTCAAGTTTATTTGGCCGCAGACTTGAGGTTTTTAAATAAATGCATTTTTATCCCTTTCCAGTTTGTAAAATAGAAACTAATAATTGATCCTGTTCTGGTTTTGAGATTCGAGTGAACTGGCCACGCGTTGCTTTATTTGCGGTTATCGTGACTCACATAGCGAGAACTTAGAGAGTGGGTTTACATCTCGTAATGAAAGTCTCATTGGAGCAAAATTTCAGTAGAATGATCACCTGACAACAAACTGTAGTAAAGGTTGTATCAGACTGATCTAGGAAGCGGAAAAGAAGTTCGACCCTAAGGTAGAATAGAGGCAAGTGGACCAGCGACAGAGTATTTTGGTTTCTATGCATACAATTAGAAAAAATTAGGAATATGTCAGAAGAGCAGTAAGTCTGCAGATGGAGAGAGACTGCCGGAATGCTAAAGAGAGGAGTTGCACTACGAAACACCGGACATAATTGTCACATTATAATGGATGAACCACTGTGAACCAAAAGGGAAGTGATGAAGCGAGTGGTAGATTGATCCGGGATGCTGAGAGAGAGTGAATACCGCGTCAACAGCACACAAAAGTGGTGGTGGGGTATATGGAAGGATAGTCGGTTTTTTACAGTGACTGTTTGTAGGTGGGACTTGTAACGGTATCGCAGCGACAGCAAGCAGTACCGAAGAATCCTATGAGAAAAAAGTGGTGAAAGCAGCAAATATAGAATAAAGTGGGTCAATCGATTGGGCTTGGCGGTTTTGAGCGGGCACAGGTGGACAAGCAGACGGGTGACGCCTCTGGAGATGGAAAGCAAACTGTCGAGGAGATGACGAAGGAAACTGATCACGTAATGGTAGGCGGGCGGTGATGGTCCGACGGTAACTCGGAATAAGACATTCTAGGATGCACCCCTATGGCAACCTCAGGGTCGACTAGCACACAGAGGCCGTAGTGGGGAATTTGGAAGGTAATGGCGAATTCATCGGTGGGTATTCAGATGGGTATCATGCGACTGCAACAGAGATCTAAAATTTGTTGATTGGATAAGCCTGAAATATGTACCTATGACGAAGACATGAAGCATTGCAAGAGATGGAAGAGCACGGTGAGGAAACTATGAACTGATGACGATTGCAGATTCTCAACAGTTTCTTCACAGGCTAACGAAGGATTGCGGGAAGACGTTTATTGGTTAATGCGTTTAGAAAATGGGTGGCAATAATAACCGCAAGCGAGTGATTATGTCGAAAGTAGATGCAGTTTTCGCCTTTAGGAATGAATATGGTTGAAGATGAGAGAGGCGATTTGTGAGTTGCAAATATTATGGGGTGAGGGTGAGAGGGAATGTGGCAAAAGGGAATAGATTGATTACGTAGGCCGCCAGCACACACTAGTATAAAATGGTGGTGGCTAGATATAAGCGGTGGGCGCAGAATAATTTCGTAGTTGGAGTAGAGGTATTCGCTGGGCGAAAAAGCGGGATCTTAAAGGTAACACTGACAGCATGCCCCAGGAGAACCGATGAACAGAGATGACAGGACGAATGACATAACTACAGTGGCCGAAAGAGCACAAACACAATAGATTTGCAATCCGCAAAAGGCGCTAGTGGATCGGACCGACTACGGGCTGGACACGCAACGTAGAAACCGTTTTTGGTGTGGGAGATACGATCCGCTAACCTAGATACGCCCGCGCATCTTTGCAAAAGGCCCGCATGCCCAAAGTGCGCCGGGAAAAGCGGTGGATCTGACCGCGCCAAGCACCCATGGGACTGGTATGGGTGATCACTGAGGTCTGTGCAGTTGGGTAGAGTATTCACTGTGGCGGCATATGACCCAGGATCCGTTGGTCACCTAGTGAGGGACCTGGAACGGTAGAGCCAACAGCGGCAGTGACTGGTGGATGACCATGTGGCATTACTGACCAGATGCATCTGCCAGATGAATGATCAGTACAGTGCCCCAAGCGACTGACCGACACTGAGGATCACTGGAAAGGGAAATGATACGGAAAAACCGTCTTGGTTTGCCCCATCTGAGGATCAAAGGTTGATCGAGAGGTGATAAGGCAAAAAGATGGCCCATTAATGAAGTGGGCCCCCTGGTCCGTTTGGGAGATAGTGGGAGGTGTGAACGGCTACATCCTATTGGGCAAGGGCATGGGCAGTAGGGAACTTTTATGGGATCGACCTTATAACGCGAGAAAGGATAGAGACAAAGGAAGTGAGGGTAGACACACAGAGAGATATGGGTTAAAGGTGGAGTTATCGCACCGAAAGCAGGAAGTAACCCTCCCCTCCTTGGATCAGGGATGGCAACGAGCTTTGTTCACTGTACTGGGGAGAAGAAAAGAGAAAGGCAAGGAATGTAGGTATTGGCTCGTGGGGCAGAGGTTTGAGGGTCACGGTGTGAGGTCTCTTTCAAAAGCCAGATCAGTAAAGACGCGCTTTTTGTCTAGCGGTTTAGCATCGGGGACGGTTAAGAGGACAAGTAGTGCTTGCTTAAAAGAATACGGGGAAGATGCAGTGCGTGTACTGAGGGGAAGTTTGTTCCATATCTTGGAATAAGTTGACAAGTATATCGGGACCTCGAACGGAGGCTCAATTCAGGGACAGGGAGAGAAAAGGCACGACGACAAAGGGAATAGGAGCAGAAGGTGGCAAATGAGGTATGATAGAGATTGCAGACTTTGTTGTGGACTAGCTTATAGAGGAAGGCTGAGTTGAGCCTCATGCTGCAAATACACAGAGGCTCAGTGTGTAGGAGCCCACCGCTTTGGCGGTAGCTAGGGGTACGGAAGCTCTCATGAGCTTTCTGTTGAAGGTAAGCTGAACGGTTTTAAGTGATACAATAGAAGTAATGGAAGTAATCAGGCCATATTCAAGGAGTGATCTCAAAAGCGAGGGATGCATGGAGAGGCCACTGGCAGGTAGCAAGGAACATCGACGTGTCACGCCTGAGGTTTGCTTGGCCTTAGGGGTTTGGAACGATGCCTGCACCGAAAAGTGAAAGGAACAGGAGTAAAGTATGCCACGATTAATAACGGTGGGGTGTATAAGAGTAGGAGGGCCGTTTAGAATAACTTGACCAGGCGGTACAACGCATTTGTAAGAAAAAAGAATGCTTTTCTCTGCACGGAATTGCGTTCACCATGAGGTTGTCCAGGCTTACTGGGAGGATAAATTTCCCATTACGTTGCCTATGGTAGTGAATAAGTCATAAAGGCAACGTGACTAAAGTATTTCTATATCACCGGCAAAGAGGAATGCGGTGCTTGGCAAATAGAAAAGAAAATGTCGTTGATACAAATGAGAAGTAGTGTTCGGCCTATGACGCTGCCTTGGGCGAATCCACCAGTAGTGAATTTGGTGGAAGATAAATAGCCGCCAACCAAAGCAGCTTGTGATTTACGCGAGAGGCATGAGGACAACCAGGAGAGTAGAGGATCCGATCTGCAAAGCGATCGGACTTAGGTTATCAAGTGCATGTTGGAGACACGGCCAGAATCCTTAGACATCAAAGTATGGGACAGTTCCAGAGTTTTCTGCATCGACTGCAGGAGGTAGGACATTGAAAAAAGTTCATCTTGCAGGAGGAAAATGAACGGAAGTTCAGAAAACCATGCTGACCAGGGTTCAATGAGCTGTTAGATAAGAGATATCGAACAAAGATTTTGATAACTCTATCTATGGTTTTGCAGACTCCTGGGTTGTGGTTAACGAGCCGATATTTACCTGGTTCATGCTGTACGCTCTTCTTGAAGCCCGGAGTGAGGACAGAGGCTTTCCACTGAGCAGGGACGAAGCTACGAAGCATAGAGGTTGTGTAAGGGAGTTCAGGATACTCCGTTCCATGCATTAGCATCCATGTTACAAACCACATTTTTCATTCGTATGAACTATCTTTACCGGAATTCCGGTTGTTTGATTTATTGCTCTAAATCTTTCCTACGAACCGGACTCCCACCGTTGCCTCGAGCGTGAGTCGCTCAGCTTGAACTTCGTTGTGACTCTATTCGGTAATCTCACCTTCTGTATTTAACCTTTTGCTGTTTTTCAGCTGCAGTGGTTCATTTGTAGTTCAATTTGGAGCGTAAGAGCCCAGAAGGATCACTATTGAGGTTTTATTATTGTAAAATTAATTAATTTGTTGTAAATATACCGTTGCTACTTGGAATCGACTTTGTTTTGAATTGTGTCGAAATTGACTGCGACGCGTAGCTCTAACGTCCCAGTGGTTGGACTTCACAGTTGTGTATACATTAGGTATCAACAAAAGAATGCCAGGACCACCAAAACTGTGGTGGGTCGTTGGGGGACCATTTGGGCTTGGTTTCTGGATAGGCCTAATAGGGGAGACTGCTTGTCGTTCTCTACACAGGTGTAGAGAATCGATGGAACAGTGGCTGGGGCAAAGGAATGAATTGCATTAGGGGGGAAATCAGGGCAGTTTATATGATGGGAAGAGAAAGAATACTGAAAGCCTCAGAGATGGACGCTGGGGTAATAATGATAAATGGGCCGCGGATGAGGAATCTGCGTGAGGTAAGAATGAGGTGGCTGGACCTTTTACCAGGCAGGTTGGACAGGTAGCCAGTTTTGTTTGGAGGTGCCACTGCAATGGCTTCTTGTCTCCCTAGATGTGAATCAGCCTTGAGAGGCAGCTTCAGCTGTAACTGGTTTATGCCCAGGAGAATTGTGAAATCGCGTGATCTAGCGCAGGTAAGTTGCAGCCTAGCCGGCTTACGCTATGAAGTGACAGGGGGGAACCGTGGGACTTGAGGCGTGGATCGACACATGGGTTGGCAGCATGCTAGCCGTATAGGGGGCTGGAGTAGAGGGAGTAGACAACATGAAAGGATAAAGATGTCCCAATCAAGGGAACGGATTATTGTTGGTGAAGGAAGCCAGTTGCAATAAAGGTGGGAAGTTGGGGCTGGAAAGGCAGATTTCTTCGGATGAGAACAGCCGAAGTAAATGAATTTACACAAGATAAAACGGTTATCACTACTGGGGAAGTAGCCAGTGACCAGAGTAGTGATATCAGGAATATCGATGGAGATTACTATGTCCGAGACATTGTCCCCATTTTGGGTCCACCTACTAAGAAGCAAGCGGGAAGGAAGGGTAGAGGACGGAAGGTTCAATATAAGAGGACCTGTGGATTAGAGGAAGGTAAAAGCCACTGGTAATAATTTTGCCCTGGCAGGAAAATCAAGCGCAGCACTGGAGACATCCACCACAGAGTCTATATTCGAGAGCTCCAGACCCGAAGGGACGTAGAATCAGCAAATGAGGAGGTTCTACTCGGAGACGTAAATAGATAGCCATAGCGAATCTGTGATAAGCGGGGGAGGGGGGCTATCAATAGCTCCTAAAGTAGGACAAATACGCACCAACGGAGTTCTTGTTTCATACGGTGACTGAAATTCTAACAAAAAGCAGCACTGGGGAGATGGTAACGCGCTGTAAATGAAACTTTACATCTTTCCCTCCGGCGACCTCTTGATCTCTGTCAGTGGCGACTGCAGTTGAGCGTGATTGCCGATGTCGCCTTGTAACAAAGCCCTCTAGAGTAGGTTTGCAAGCACTGCGTCTATACTGACTTGGGCGTTAAAAGGAGTCAGTTTAACTCTGATTGCCCTGATAATCTGCATTTGTGATACGGATTTTCATACTGTTTGGTGGGTTTTTTCCATCGTCATTGCGCCTGTACAATAGGCAGCGTGTTATGGCATGATACGGCATATTCGGCGCGTTCATAAGAGCCGTTGCAATGCTGGATAATGCTGTTAGAGAAGTAGATTTCTCCCACTCTTCCGCGGGTGAATTTGACTTCTAGACCGTTGTTGAATCCGTCTGCACAGCCCATTTGTCAGCATTTTACAGGTCTGAAAGCGAAAGTACGACACATTTATTGGCTGTCGAGCATCATGCAATAACGTCAGTCCATAATAAGTTCATCTTATGCCATGCAAGTCACCAGATCACTCATGCTTAATGACGCGAACCCAAGCCACTTTCGCGGGCTGCTCCCAGCGGCCACTGTCACAAGCCTAGAATTGATCCACTTAAAAAAACTTTCCACGTAGAAGTACCGCAACTTGTAAACATATTTCACATTTTCAGGATGGTTTCCCACTCTCCGTTCCAAATATACAGTTTTCTCTCTGGTAAAACCATTACTCAACAAAACCGACAGAAAACAAGCTGAAAGCCGACTCAACAAACGGGCTGCGTGCTAAAAGGCAATAAAATATATTTATCTGTCTTCAGCGTAACCAGGTCTTTGTCCAGGCATATTTTTCCACCCCCTTTTCTTGGATATTTTGTTCAACTTTGACACCGTATTTCGCCCGGCAATTATGCCTTTGCGTCTTGACACTTCCCCTCTCACACCAGCAGTGAATTCTCATCCTAGAATGACACTTGATATTCATCATGGAAATTACCTAACCTGCTTCTGGGAAGGCAGTTTCTTTTCATATTCGTAAATGTTACCTTCAGTCTTCAGAATTAAAGTCACCAGGGCAGTATCCTGCGTGAGTGTGGTATCCTATACACAATTCCTAACTGTCTGCTTTTTTCGTGGAGAATTACTATTTTGGAACCAGAGAGGCATCTGTGGTCATCTTACTCGTAAATATTGTATTGTCAGCACCATAAGTTACCGTACGCCTTTGCAACCCCATGTTCTGCCGGAGCTGTACTGTTGGCCGCTAATGCTTCGAAATCAGACCATATTTACCACATAGTCCTTTGTCGGCTTACTTCACTGAAACTGTCCCCAACCTTATTCGCCTGCTTCTGGGACATGCATCCCTTTCCTAAAGATTTGGGAACACTTTATCCTACTTAAGAGTGCTGTACTACCTGATGATGTGTTCATGCATGCTTCTCAACCGCGGTCGAGAAAATGTCTTTGTTTTCACTTATGCAAGGTAGGTGGCCTTTTTTACCCTTTGGGTGGGAGTGCCTTATTGCCATTGGTAGCCCCCTGCAGTATCAACCAAAGGGTCGGCTTGTGTACCCCACGGGAGGGGAACCTGGAACTAGTTTTTCAGGTCTCTGGTTCCTTGCCGTGTTGTCTGCGGTGCTAGACCGTCCCCTTGAAAAAGTGCTAGTCTTTCGTTTTCAGTGTCATGAAACTCCTTTTTCGCGAAGCCCTGCCACTGGTACACTGCGTGGTCCGTTTCCGCTGACAAGTAACTTACGGAGCCTCCTCCCACGGCAGGACCATATGATACCTACCCCATGGTTGTGCGTGCGGCATAGGTTGCCTGGCGGCCGCCCGCTTTCTGGTCCAGCACCCATCGTGGTTCTGGCATGTCACAGCCGAGGAGGAGGTCTACTTCGTCATCCTTCTCGTCTACGAACGCCACGTCTTGCAAGTGAGGCCACCTATTTAAAATTACACTCACCGACCTTGGAGCTGGCATAAGGAGATTGGTCAATGCCAAAGCCTCCGTCGATTCAATTTGCCTGTTGGTGTCTATAGAGGTGAGCAGCAACCTCAGCCGGCCTGCAGTTATTACCTGCTTTCCGCCCACAGTGCTCACAGCCAACGACGTTGCTCTTTTGGCGAGCCGAACCTTATCAGCAAACCGCTCCGTCACCGGTGTAGTGTCTGATCCACTGTGGACGAAAGCCAAAGCAAAGGCCATCCCAGTATGGGTCATCACTCATAGAACAACTACTCCCAACCGTGTCAGTTTTCTGGCAGAACGTTACGTTGGGAAAATCACGATAGGCTTTGAGCTCTCCTCTGGCACGGTTTCTTTCACCTGCCAAAGGAATCTGTGGCATCTGCCCGCACTAACTTCGTGATCCCATCCGGTTATTTTTCAGCACGTTGCCGCACAGTGCTTGGTGTTAGGACAGATAAAACACACTCCCAATGTCCTCGCGTATCCCCAATGTCCGTCTATTGTGGCTTTCATGAACCTCGAACATTCTAGTACACTCGGACATTTGAGTATAAAAATGAGAGTCATCACTGACGGAGTTATCGCGAAGAGCGGGGATCTTCGGAGTAACCAGGCAGAACTGACGACGAAAGGGGCGCGGATCAGAAAGGAGGCCGAACACGTTCTGAGAGTGGCTGAGCTACCCACCAACATAAAGCGCCCAAAGAGCCACAGGGTGAGGTCTTGAGAAGACAGAAAGGCCAAAACCGGGAACCCTGCCTGTCGCCTTCGCCAGCGGATGCAGCACAGACCTGTTGCTGGATGGGGCTTCAAGAGATAAGCAAGCCAAAGGAGGGCAGACGAGGATCAAACCAGACAACCACTTCAGTTCAAAGGTTACACGGGACAAAGTCCGCTGCATCCACAAAACCAGAACTCAAGCAGGCGGCTCTAATGGTAGCGAGAGCTGACCACGCACCTATTAGGAAATGTATGCCGAGAACCACAATCTTTAGCAATAGCCAAGTAGGACAACAAACGCTTGGGGTAACAGCTGAGAAGAAAGAGGCGGATGGGGCAGTAGGTAAAAAATTACACAAAGAGTGCGCAGCGCAGATGGACTCTGAGCTAACGCGTGACCTCAAGTGTGAGGTGAGGCGGAAATGGAAATCGAGTTGGAGAAGAAGTCACTCCAGTGCAGACAGATGGTCTGCAATAAGGGCTAAGCTGGGCAGCACTCGTTACACGAACGCCCAGATAGTTGAACGGGAGAAGATCTCTGTCGCCGTGAGGGAACAATAGAAGGCCCGGTAATGAGACAAGGGAAGTATAAGGTGTGTCCTTTGAAGGCTTTACTGTTACCGTGTACGGAGTGGCCTCGAATGTTCAAGAAAATAAGGGCCAACTGGCTGTTGTGAGAAAAAATGGGTTGTGCCCCCCGGAAATTGCGTCCGAGGGTACAGCGGCCTTGGGGGGTAAAGTCAAAGCAGATGACCTGGAAAGAGGTGCCACTAAATAGCACACAAATGCCTGTAGCTTACGAGGTAAATGGAAGGAAATGCTAGCCCAAGGAAATGCTTAGTGACTATAGCTGTAAAGCGGAGTACTGGATTTTGGTCCCTTGATTGGGTGACTCTCAGATAAACCAACCCCAACTCCCTTAATTAGAGAACACTGGCTCGCTTTACTACGTACACTAGAGGACAGGGGGTAAAACGATAACTGTATCGTACCTCAAGGTATGAGCAAATCAACCACAGAATCACCGCGATCAAGAAAGGCATTAGGAGCCCGAGCAACAATAGACGGGAAAAGTTCGAGAGGGCAGCGAAGGAACGAGTCCAATGGTTCGCAAAGTAGGTCCTCATTTGCAGGGGCATTTTGGCCAGTCAATGGACGGAAGAGAACTGTTGACTCGAGGGAACACACTCGCACAAGTGGGGTGAAGAACAAGCAGATGAGCGTGGTTGTGAAAAGAGGCGAGATCATAGAAATATGGCCAAGTACGGTAGTTCACACGAATAAGGTAGAATAGGGGGAAAGAATAATTACGTTCAAAAATTTGTAACTCGTCACGTAACCAGGACAATCACGACATGAGTCATTCTAAAACCGAGGGAAAAGGTTACGAAGGCGATCATCTCCAATAGAAGAAAACAACAGTTGGAAGAGTGCGGATTGAGGTTGATCGACACTTGTCGTAGAAACAAGAACGAAACGAATGGTGTAACGCAAGAAGTCAGAACAGTAATCGTTACACGGGTGAGGAAGCAAAGGTTACGGTCAGCATGAGATTTGGTGGTGACAGTACAAGAAAGACGAGCAAAGAGTTTGGTTATCATAAGATAAAATTAGGATAAAGGGTACGGGACCTAGACCAAACTAGTTTATTGAAGTTCCTTGAAATGGCGAGTTGAACTTCTTTGTCCGAATTCAATAAACCTCAACCCGGAGACTTGGCTGAAGGAAGAACACAGCACCACGCTTCTTCGTAGCTACACCCCCCTCACGCAGTGTAGAACAGAGGGTATGCTGGGTGAGGAGGTAATCCTGCTATTAGGAGTTCGTCATAATCAACAGGCAATCCCGTTCACACATGTAACACTCAAGAAGCAAGGCTTTGGGTTGATTTTACTCACGCTGGTGGTTGGCAGGGATAGCCTGTGTCTATGGAGCACCGAGAGCAGACGGAGAAGGCCCCAAGTTATTCCAACTTCTACGAGTGGAGCTTTGTGGGTCACAGAGCTTTATAGTACTTCAAGACAGGAATGTTCCAGAAAAACCAGGGAAAATGAGGTTCCCCATGGGGGAACCACCCAAAATGCTCTCTTGATGAGGCTCCACATCAAAGCCCTCACGGTTCTCCAATGGGCAACCTTCATCTACTCTAGATCCGCTGATAACCGGGTATCTGTCTGAAGTAACCTCTTCAGTGATAGAAGAGCAATTGAGGGGGTACGATCACGGAGTCCTGAGCTCGGCGTTCATTGTAAGGCACAACAAGGGGATTAAAGTTGGTTCGGAACTACGCTTGGGTGGACAATGATCAGCTGAGAATAAGGGTATGAAAAGTGTGTTGGTACCCGGATCCGTCTATGAGGAAGGAGGAGGGCAGTAAAATTCAAGCTAACAAGATTGACAAACGAGTTCGCTATGGAGCAGTCCAAGAAAAAGACTTGTGAGAGCCTAGGTACCAAGAAAATGCCCGACAGAAGTGTTGCCTTTGATGGTAAAGACAAAGCGGAAACCCCAGGTGCTTTCTTAGGAGCATGCATCATCAGGACCAGATGCTTAGCGAGGAGAGGATAGTTGTAGGGAGTACGCCAGTGCTCCGTGAGCTTACTGTAAGTGAGGTCGAGGAGCAGCATGAACTCTAATCTTTGCGCGAACGCAAGGCAGCGGGATCGGATACAATCCATCCGGCGACTGTTCGGGCCCATTCCGATGTCTTATCAGGGGCTATTGCCAGGCTGTACTAAGGGTTACGAGGGGAGGGCGAGGTGCCAGAGGGCTGGCGTAAGGCCACTATTGTAGAGATACATAAAACAGGATTCGGACAGGAGGCGGAGAATTGTGGACCCTCCAGCCTGACATCAGTGATGCCAGGGAGCTAGGAACGTATAATAAAAATACAAATTTACTGCCCCTGGGCTAAAAACGACCCACCGACATCGGCTGAACATGGGTTTGTAAAAAAGCTTCGTGTGTGACAAACCTACTGATGTTCTTGGACGAGCCCACAAGGTGAATGGATGAAGGCGTCATGGCGGAGGGTTTTTGATTCCGTGCATCAGCTAGTGCTGGACTTTGAATGGCAAACCTTTTGGATGATCGGCAAGACAAATGACTAGGTAGCGCACTATCTTTGAATTCGTAGTTTCTGAGTCGAGGAGTTGGATTATCTATAGGGGCCAGATAAGGTTACCAGTGATTTGTCACCAGGCTCAGTACTGGGACCTTAGCTTGACATCCAGCACACAGATGACCCAGCAAAAGAATCGGGTAATCCGTGTTCCGTTTTTGCAGCTCATGTACAGAGAGCGGAGGGTGGTTTAGCCCAGGATATCACTGCCTTTCTTAGATGGGAAGATTGATTGGATTTACCCACGGATCTCGCCGAAAGCAAGTCCAGGCTACCAACATAGGCGAAACGAGCGGTATTCCGTTCCGAAGGTGTCGGGGGCAAAATAAATATTTGTGATAGTCTCACGGAGCCTTCAGCCTTCAAGCGTGTGCCAGGGAGCTGCAGATATGGTCAGAGAAGTATTAACCACGGTGTGCAATACAGTCACAAGCAAAAACTAGAAGTCTTCGTCCCGTTTTGCTAGGTTTTATTGGGACCTCTTCTGGAGTGTAGATTTAGGGCACGAGCCCTTGTTTCTCGAAGGAGAAGTGCTCGGAGGGGGCGCAGCGACTTTTAGCCCGAGTGATAACCGGTCAGAGGGTAATCTTACAGCCAGCTTTTAGATTTTAATCTCTTCTCTTCAGAGCGTCCCAGAGGCCGGAGTGACCTGGTAAAAGTGTTCAAGATTATGAAGGGTCTGCCAGGTACAGAAGTGGGTAATTTGTTCGTCTCTGCCCCTGAATGAGACACCAGGGATTGCAGTCATAAGCCACGAGGTGTATACTCGGGGCTGAACATGCGAGTTTATTTTCACAAATGGGGTTGCACCTACGGAAAAGAGACTGCCGGAGGATGCTGTTGGATACAGCAATGCATCAACTTTACGAAGGCCCTAGATTCATGCTGGAACACAACTTTCACAGAGCTAGCCTCGAGACCTTCTGGCAGCGAGTAATGTTCAGGCGAGGTTTCCAATACCAGATCGTCTTGACTAGAAACACCTTACGCTCAAAAATCCCTACCAGTGTCTACACCTGGGTAGGTGGGCGCCTGCTGCCCTCTCAACCATGCAGTGTCAAAAGCTACGGAAATGCGCCGAATACAAATACGTGGTCAGGAGACTGGCTTCGGCCACAAAAGTCGTGGGCATACTGAACTGAATTTAGTTTAATTGAGCGAGAGGTGAGGTATGAGCCCCAGGTATTTTCCCCAATGAACTTCTCTGTGTTAGTGATACAGCCATGCAAACTCTGCTTTTCAGACAGAGCACTCCATGCACAATGTAGGAAGTCGAGGACACTCACAGGCAGTCAATGATCTGGAGGCCTGATTGGTCTCGGCCACATTCGTCCTATGCGAGCATTCTCAAGGAAACCACCGGCAAAATTAGCTGTTCCTTGTGCCTCTCATTTCCGGCGATGGGTTCAGGATGGAGTTTTCCGCAGTAACTGGATAAAAGCAGCCATCTCACCCATCTATAAGAAGGGTAGTGGACATCTTGCTTCTAGCTACAGACCCATAAGTCTAACTAGTATCACCAGCAAAATTTTCAATCAAATTCTTAACGTGCGGTTCTTTCCCATCTGCATAGAAACAGGATCCTCTCCCCGTCCCAACATAGGTTTATTTCCTGGCAGATCATGAGTCACCAATATGCTCACTGTCGTGGATAGTCTGATGAAAGCCTACGATGATGGCCAGCTCTCACATGCTGTATTCATCGATTTTGCTAAGGCCTTCGACAAGGTCCCACATGCCCTTCTTCTTTATAAGCTGCAAACACGGGACTACAGGCCCCATGTTGGCCATCTTACGCAGCTTCCTTACCGACCGCACCTTTGTGTTTAGGGAGGAGAGTGTTTCGTCTCAACCCTCCCCAGTAACGACCGGGGCCCCACAAGGGTTGGTATTATGCCGTGCTCCTTTCTTGATCTAAACATAAGATCTTCCGACAGCCATTCCTGCGAACCTTGCCTTGTACGCACACAATGTAACCCTCTGGAGTTCGAGAGATGAAGGCCTGCAAACTGTAGTTGATGAAATAAAACGCTGGTCCGAAGATTGGAACCTCCTACTTAAAGATGACAAGTGCGTTCGAATGTCTTTTGGCAGAGAGGTTGGCCACACGCCCTCCATCAATGGAGCAGGGGTTGACCGACACAAGGTGCTCGGTTTCTGGCTAGATTGTAACTTGTCCTTCTCTCATCATCACCAGCTTGCGAGCAAGTCTGCCTCTCGAGTCCTAAATATGATTTGAACGTCCTCCCCGCGCATATCTATAGTTGATTTCCCCATAATTTCCGGCACATATATCCGACCTTTGCTGGAGTGCGGTAGTCAGATAGTGCGCTCTGGTCTTGTCCATGACTGCGAGATCCTAGAAAGGGTCCACAGCGCCTCCACCAAAGCAGTAAGGGGTCTGTCCTACCTACCTTATCCTGTCCGCCTCTCAGTCCTCAACCTCTATCCTCTAGACTTAAAGCGCGCAAGAGGTGATCTGTTTTTGACGTTCCACCTTTTTGAATCAGGTCAAAGCGATTGCTTCTTCTCCGTCTGTCCAGCCTCTTCTCTTCGTGGTCACAGTAGAAAGGTTTTCAAACCGAGGCCACGCACTTCACCACGGAATAATTTTATTAGCTATAGGGTTATTACTCTGTGGAATGCACTTCCGGAAGGTATTGTTCTCTCGCAGAACCAAACTATCTTCAAGAAAAAGCTAGACCTCCGCCTGGGGCTCTCCCAATAATTCCCTGTCAAGAAAGCGAAACAGATGTCTTCTGTTGCATATACATTCATGAATGTCGCACCCCTACTCCGCTTAGAGCACTGTCCACAGTAAGGCACTGCATGATGTTATGTGTACTTTGTTTTCGCTGCCACCCCCCACCCCCGCCCCCTCCCCTTCTGTTTCTTTTTACTCCCGTTTCAGCCCGGCGAATCCGACAGAAGATCAAAAATTTCCTCGAGAACCGGGACAATTGGGCTCAAAGCCTCGAACCCGCGTAGTAATTCAAGTTCTCACGACAACCGAACAGAACAGATCTCTAGGCATTTGGTTCAACACAACCTCATATCAAATGCTCAGCATGGTTTTGTGGCAGGGCGATCCTGTCTGACGAATCTCCTGCTGTTCCTCGATGAGGTAACCAAGTGTCTGGACGAAGGGCAACCGATTGCGGTCTGTTACTTGGACTTCAGCAAGGCGTTTGATTCCGTGAACCACAGATTTCTGGGCGTCAAACTGAAGCCCATGGGAATTGTTGGAAAGGCAAGACAATGGATAAGTAGTTTCTTAGCAGGGCGAACCTTTAGTGTTAAGGTGGGGAGTCATGTTTCAAAACCGGAAGGTGTAACAAGTGGGGTGCCACAGGGCTCGGTGCTCGGCCCTCTGCTCTTCCTCATCTTCATCAACGACCTAGCACGTGGGCTTACAAACCCCACCTTTATGTTTGCCGATGACGTCAAGATAGCTGGAGTAGATATAGAACTTGACGTGTTAGCGGTACAAAACTGGTCACGTAAATGAGACCTTCCACTAAACCTCACTGTTGTGTTTGGCCTGAACAGGCATGTGCTCAGACAGACGATCTTGCATGCACACACACACGCACGTACATAGCTGACGTTCGCCGTGCTTCGTCCCGGACGGCATTGACCAATCAGATTGTATCACGTGTTGCGCGACCTTGCACGACGTGGTCCGATTGTACCGCTGTCTTACGTTTCCGATTACATACACGACTGACTCACGCACTGGCATACTTGTTTGCGTTTGCACGTGCTTGCTTGTACTGGCGCTTACTGTACGTTGCTGCGAGAATATACGTTTATCCATACACGTGCGCCTTCCTTCTTTTACCGAATTGTGAACACAACATTTGGCGTCGCGGCTTCAAACCTGCGGAATGACAGCTACAATTCGTGCTCCAGATCAGTTTTGGATCGATGCTGCTGTTAAACCATCCTCAAATTCGTGGAATTCGTGGAAGACTACTTTCATTGATTATGTGGAGATTTTGTCCGTCTTTAATACTGGCATCAAGCTTTCAGAAGAACATAAGCTGAAACTTCTTCGACTACATCTGGGAGATGAAGGACGAAGGATTTTGACGCATTAGATTTGTGCATGAAAACGTCGTTGAAGGATGCACTGGAAACACTAGACAAACATTGGGGACCCCGTATAAATGCCTATGTGGCACGTTACAAATTTTCACTCATGGAGCAGCAGCCCGGAGAGAAAATTGATGATTTCATATCTCGGCTTCTGTTTGCGATACGCCGCTGCGACTACAACTCCGTGCCAGCAAAGAAATTTGAAGAGGTGCTTCTTATTCAGCAACTTGTTTCGGGCGTTTGTGATCAAAGAATTCGTGAAGCCATACTTGCAGAAAATTCCCTCAAACTCAATTGTGATAGTGCATGTGACATTGCACGTACGAAAAGTGATGTTAATGAGCAGGTGGAACTATTCCACTCCGATGCAGTTAGTACGGATATTACTCGCATCAGAGCTGTCGCACCGAATACGGATCGTGTCTCCAAACAACGTGTTTATTGCTTTAGATGCGGAAGTACCCAACACAAAGCTGACTATAAACTCTGCCCCGCAGTAAATGTTCAGTGCCGCATTTGCGGTAAGTGCGGCCATTTTGCTCGTGTTTGTCGTAAACGTACTGTTTCTCACGTATGTGACATGAATTCTAGTGATCTATGTTCCACAAATCAGCCTTCTGATAACATTTACGTCTTGAATACTCGTTCACCTCGTACAGCATTGCATAATTTTGAACCTAAATTGCCTTTATCTGATATTCGTACGGTCTATTTCGAACATGATAATAATGTGCATTCTCTAAAAATGGAACTAGATTCAGCTTCACCTATAACTGTAATACCTTACGATTTTTACCGCAATCATTTTACCGCTTTACCGATACACCCGTCATCGTACACTTCTGGCAGTTATTCAAACAATACAGTGCCCATTCTTGGTTTTGTATATGTAACGTTATTTTTGAACGAAAGTTGTAAGTGCCGGATTGCTGTGTACGTGTCCAACAATAACAGTAAACCGCTCTTGGGCCGAAATGCCATGGTATCGCTACGAGTTGCTCCATGCGTTGACAGAATGCTTATCGCAAACATAGAAGCTTACGGTTTCCAGGCGAAATATCCCAATTTGTTTAAGAACGACATCGGGCGAATTCCAACTGGACAACACAGAATACGACTGCTTTCTAATGCAACCCCATTCAGCATCCACCAACCTCGACCAATACCACTTGCAAAAAGGGAGGCGGTTACTACGGCACTTCGGGAAATGCTCGAGAACGATTTAATTGAACCGATACAGTGCTCTGAATGGGTACACCCTTTGGTTGCGGTTCTCAAGAAAGATGGATCTGTACGAGTCTGCGCTGATTTACGCATGCTGAACCAGTATATCATAGTAGACAAATTTCCGTTGCCAACTGCGGACGAGCTAATCGTAAAGTTAGTCGGTGCTAAGGTATTTTCGAGGTTGGATGTGAGAAGCGCCTATTTTCACATGCCACTCACAACTGAATCACGACCTTTAACAGCCTTTCTAACGCAGGATGGACTCTTTAAATACAAAGTACTTCCTATGGGGCTGGCTAGTGCACCGGCAGCCTGGCAAAAGTTTATGACACTTTCTTTTGCAGATCTGAAAGGTTGCGTAGTTTACATGGATGATATTTGCGTGTTTGGCAAATCTCCCGAAGAGCACGCGTCTAACCTAAATACCGTATTGTTTCGGTTGAATGAACTAAATTTGCGTTTAAATTTACGAAAGTGCCAATTCGCTGTGTCAGAAATCGAGTTTCTTGGTCATGTCATTTCATCTGCTGGAGTGAAACCGAATGAGGAGAACACACGTGCTATCCTGGAATGCCGAAAGCCAGAAACAGTTGAACAAGTAAAACACTTTTTAGGTATGTGTACTTACTACCTACGGCATTTTAAAAATTTTGCAACCATTTCGGAACCATTACGTAAACTGACACGAAATGGGCAAGAATTTGTTTGGAATACTGAACAAGAGTGTGCTTACAATTCCATTCGTCAACTGGCTGCTTCAACTCCCACCGTTGCAATTTTTGACGAGAGCTGCCCTACGTACGTATCTACAGACGCTTCCGACGTTGGGATTGGAGCTGTGTTATCGCAGTTACAAAATGGTATGGAGAAGGTAGTTGCTTATGCTTCACGGTCTCTATCTGCCACGGAGCGAAATTACTCTACCGGCGAGAAGGAAGCCCTAGCATGTGTCTGGGCATGCGAAAAGTGGCACCTCTACCTTTTTGGACGGCGTTTTGTTTTACGCACTGATCACGCCTCTTTGACCACCTTACTTTGTCGCGGTAGCAAAGGTCAACGCCCTCTACGCCTCAGCCGCTGGTACGCACGACTATTGAATTATGATTTTGATATCATCTATGTTGGTGGACAAAACAACAAAGTTGCTGACGCGCTTTCTCGTCTTCCTTTGGATAATGCAGGTGAGAGCGACGATCTGGAGGAGGTCAAAATGATTGCGTTTCTTAATGATTCGAACCCCAAAACGATTACGCTTGGTGAGGTTACGAGACATACACAAGGTGATCCGGTTCTGAAATCCGTCTATGATTACGTTTCCACCGAATGGCCAAGGAGACAACAACTGCAACCCGCACTGCTACCATTTTACGCTGTCAAAGATGAGCTTTAAGTAGTTAATAACTGTGTCATGAGAGGTAATCGTCTTGTAATACCGGAAAGTTTAGTTCCTGCTGTTATATCAGCTGGACATGAGGGACACCCTGGTACCGTGAGAACAAAGGCCCGCATACGCGAATACTACTGGTGGCCACGATTCAACTCCAGTGTCGAAGCTTCAGTAAGGGAATGTGCACCTTGTCAGCATTCTGATAAAAGCACGAAGCCACTGAATGCACCTATTCAGCCGATTGAATATCCAATGAAACCTTGGGCGAAAATTGCAGTTGATATTATGGGACCATTTGGAAACGCCCCTTATCATCAACGGAACGTCCTTGTTGCCACATGTTTCTACTCCAAGTGGCCAGAGGCTTTTCTGTGCGGAGAAATTACTACTTCCATAATTCTGCGATGGCTGCAAAACCTGTTTGCGAGGTTCGGTCTACCTGACGAAGTAGTCACCGACAATGGTCCTCAATTTCGCAGTTATGAATTCAGAAATTACCTTTCTCAGAACGGCATTCGCCATGTGCGCACGGTACCGTACAATCCATCAGCAAATGGCATGGTGGAACGCTTAAATCGCACACTGAAAGAAACCATCCAAACCATAGCCACTGGAGGACAGAAGTGGGAGATTTCCCTTACTGCAGCATTGGCCGCTTACAGAACTACACCGCATACTGCCACCGGAAAGACTCCGTCATACTTAATGTTCGGCAGACAAATACGAACGCGACTGAATGCGGCGCGACTGGAGTACAACGATCCAAAACCGGAAGAAGAGGAAAGAAGAACCAATTACCAAAATAAATACAGGCGATACGGTCAAACACTACAGCCCGGAACATTTGTCAGAATTCGCAAACCTCAAGTTCGCAAAGGGGAGAACATGCTATCTTCCCCAATAAAAGTTAAAAGCGTTCAATCTCCTGGTACATACTTGTTGGAGGACGGCACTAAGATAAACGCTCGTCGACTTTATACAACACTTTGTGGGAGACGACCACCGAAGCCACTTTCCTCAAGTACTACACCCTTTCCACGTATGTCTGCAGCAAACAACGCGGGGTTCCGAAGATCCAGTCGCGAACGATTTCCAGTTGAGCGCTACGTTTAGCTTAAATAGATAAGGGGAGGTGGTGTTGTGTTTGGCCTGAACAGGCATGTGCTCAGACAGACGATCTTGCATGCACACACACACGCACGTACATAGCTGACGTTCGCCGTGCTTCGTCCCGGACGGCATTGACCAATCAGATTGTATCACGTGTTGCGCGACCTTGCACGACGTGGTCCGATTGTACCGCTGTCTTACGTTTCCGATTACATACACGACTGACTCACGCACTGGCATACTTGTTTGCGTTTGCACGTGCTTGCTTGTACTGGCGCTTACTGTACGTTGCTGCGAGAGTATACGTTTATCCATACACGTGCGCCTTCCTTCTTTTACCGAATTGTGAACACAACACTCACCAAGTGTCAATACCTGGCCACAAATACAGGGGCTAGTGGGAATGGTGTGGGTTCGTTGCAAGTGGTCTGGCAGGTCAAAGACTTAGGAGTTATAATGGACAACAGCTTTAAGCCGACAAAGCAGTGCACTTCAGCAGCCAATACGGCCAGGAGAGAACTCTTTCGAGTTAGATCCATTATGTCGTGTAGAGATCCGGAGATTTTCGTTCCGATATATCAGGCCATAGTTAGGCCGCATATGGAGTACTGTGTACAGGCCTGGGCACCGTACTACCAGAAAGATATCGACTGTCTGGAGAAAGTGCAAGGGCTAGCCACTAGAATGGTGGCTGGGCAAAGGGGGTTTAACTACACAGAGCGTCTCCGTGCCCTAGACCTTTTCTCGATGGAAAGACGGCGCATTCGCGGGGATTTGATAGAAACCTTCAAGGTAATGAAAGGACTGTCAGGAATAAGACGAGAGGACCTTTTCTCTCTGATCCCCGAGAGAGGTACAAGGGGGCATAGCCTTAGATTACAAAGAAGGCATTCGAGTCTTCAAATTAGGGCGAAGTACTTCTCAAATAGAGTGGTACCCTACTGGAATAAGCTCCCGGAAGAGGTCATCAATACCACAACCGTGAAGGCTTTTAAGAAAGCAGTAGACCTATGTTGGGTGGCAGTATACCCCGAGTCATATTAAGCAGCTTTTAGGGTCAGATGCAATTTACTTATAGTTTCCACCTTGCTCTGCCAGGGCTGATGCTGCACAAAATTTCTGCCTTTCAGAAAAAGAAAATCACGCAGTGTTGGGAGCTACGGAAACGCACCGACAACACAACTATCTGGACACACGATTGGCTCTAGCCACACCAAGTCCTGTGCAAACTGAACTGAACTGAACTGAACGCGCGCTATTTAACTGTGCGGTGCTCCTAAGCCTCTCCCAAACTGGGCGCACGTTTTCCACTTTTTGATACTGCCTGGGCTTTACTCGGTGTAAATAGTCATAGATTGGTGATCTGTAGCGGAACGCATACGAAATAAATATTTTATACAGGTTCCCAACATTTTTTACAATATCCGATCGTGTACTGCTTAGGAGTGGTAAAAACAGATTTCGAAATTTAAATCCCATGTTCCAACCCACACTTTCAGCACAAGATTGTTTTTTCCAAAAGAATCCCCAAGAGACCCTTCTCTTAAATAGTTTCAAGTGAATTTGGTCGTGTCAGGTGCAAAACAGTCTTAGACGAGGGTTAACTACCAAAAGCACCTTCACTCGACCGGCGAAACATTACTACGCTATTCTCTTATTAAACGCTTTCGCTAGTCTCTCCTACAATACGTTGACCCTTCCTCCGTCTTTATGATGCTTCGCACTCTGTCACCACGATCACTAGAGCAACGTTTCCCGCAATCTATGGGATGGAGTACACCATCGACGGAGAGATTAGCTTACATTGCGGGGTGGAGCGTGTAGCGTGTACGTGCAACGGTCTGATAGCCAACACAATGGACAGCAAGCGTTCAATTAATTAGTTATGTTGCAATAATAGAAAAAAAGGATTTTCCATGCCTTAGTCTATGAGCCAGGTCAGAACAGAAAGAGTATTCAGTCCCGGAAGAGTCTCCTGAAGGGACTCTTCGTAATCATTTTTCTTATGTGATGTAAATTGAAGACTTTTTTCAGTTACATTGAATAAGTTTCAAAAAAAATGGAAGTACGCTTTTTGCTTTTTAAAATACTAAAGTTCACTAGAATATCTGGCCCCGTAAATTGCACAGACAGTGCCACGCAATTTTTTGGGGGATTTTTACGTATTGTTTTTTCCCTGAAACTAAAGCAGCAGTTAATAAACTGACATCGTACGTTAAAATAATGTTGTATGTACTACCCAAATCAAACAGTAAAATATAAGCCTCTGCATTTCTAGTGTGCTCGAAAGTTGTATCGAAAAAGTCGGATATTTTAGACGGGACTAATTCGGGACCTTTTTGCAACTGTTGTGTTGACTTGGTCGTCTCATAACCAGCCCGGGTGTCCCCCTATGCGTCACGTGAGATTCGGCTGAGTTTCCGCCGACCGCACAATTGAGTCTGCGTACGGAAGATGTTCGTCGCCTTGAGGTTTTCGACAATCCATGTTTTGCGTAGCATCGCTAAGATTGAACGGAATGACCGGGTGATCAATCCTGAGGTCAGAAATAGAGTATTGAGTGCCAGTTCAGAGAATGTTGTATCACAGCGTATCCAGCTTAGTAGACTTCGTTGGTTGGGGCATGTGTTCCGTATAACAAACAAACGTCTACCGTGCCGTGCTCTGTTTTCCGTTTCTTGGGAGTGGAGGAAGCCACGTGGAGGTCAACGGATGACGTGGTTGTGGACAACAAGAAAATGCGTGTCGAACTTAGGAAAAGTAGGTGCGTCACATCTTCGTGGTTGGGGTCCAAAAGGTTCCTCAACCAATCGGCTGGAGACACTGAAGAGTATAGCAGTGAACCGCGAACAGTGCGATCGTGTTGTCACCTTCTATTGAATCAAAATGATTGGTCAGTATGTGTTTGTACAGTTAGACTGTGTATTCCGTGTGTTGGCTACTAGGGCGTTATTCCTTTTTCTGATTTCTATAGGTCCACTCCATGCCCACTTTGTATGCCCATTCTTTCTGTTTCTGCGTGTAACTTGGCAAGAAAGGTAGTGATCAGTAGGGCTGATCCTGCTGTTTAAAGCTACACGATAATGAATTAGATTGTTGGATTGATGCCTTCAGTGAAGTTCATGGATATTGCATTGGTACTTCACGTAAGTACGTGGTGATTAGATGGGGGGCAATAATGTCCGAGACCGATTGGCACATTTTTGGTGGTCCTATCGTTGCAACGTCGATCCTGTTCGGGTCACAGTTTTTGCGGCGGGTAACTAGGTGGGTCTTGAAGCGTTCACGAACGAGGGTATGAGTAGTACTTTTATTGTTACCGGTCTTCAAATCTCGGTAGGATGAGAAATCTTCGATCCAAGACGACCAGTGTGATCGTATCAGGATGTAGTCAGTCTGATGCGTTGTGGCCGTCACTTGTGTATCACATTAGCAAGCGCTTCATTGGATGTTGAAAGCGGGTGTTGATGACGGTAACTGCTGCAGTCTGCAAAGCTGGTGAGACGTTCGCTATTGCCGCACTGCTGTCCAAGACCACATTTGCCTGAATCGTGGCTAGTTGCTTGGTTAGAGGCACCGATGCGGGAGTTTCTCCCTTTCAGAAGAAGGCGAATGTCAAGTTTCGGGACGCTGCATATCATCTGCTGTGGCCTGTTGTAGAAATCGTCTTTGACTGCTTCTGAGACTGCTACCGTCGGGACATTAATCGCGACAACCGTCAGGTTCAAGGGAGGCGCACAAATGAGCTTAGGCTATTCAAGGGGTATTGGGTTCCATACTAGTGGAGTTCTCTTAGCCCTGCTGCTGACAGCTATCGCGACGCCGTGAGGAACGGGGTTGTTCGTTGGTCTGCTGTGACAGATGATAACTGACCTCTGCTTTAGGAACTTTTATGCATCGAGTGCCTGAGTTTGGTAGCAGAACTTCGGGGGCATGCAGTTTCTTGGTAGCCATGTAGCGTGTGTGCGTTGATGGCTTGGCTTCCGATACCCAAAAGTATTCCCACATTCCAGGTGGTTTGGATGTGATTTTGCTTGTTAAGGCCCCAGCCAGCATATATCACCCCGGCTGTGGGGAAAACACGAGGCGCGTTGCTTTCTGGAGACGCCTTAGCATGAACAGTGCTTGTGAAGAAGCCGTTCACCAAGTCCTGCGAACATTATACGAAGTGTCGTCTCCAGGGTCACTCCGCTCTTTGTTCGAGGCAACAACTGTAACCCGTGCACAATTAAGTGCTACTTGCCGGACAGAAGGAAGTTCATGTGTTGCCAGCAGGTGAACGAACGAACGGTTCATACGTCTTTTGGGTGGCGGTCTGCCAGTCAAAGATGCCTAGCGCGTCCTTGTAAATCTTACTCCGTTCCGAATAGATAAGTTAGAGGTGAGGCAGTTTCATTATTTAGTGGTGGGACATTCGCGCACGTCATGTTGCCATCTATGGATTGGTGACCATTTACTGGACTCGCCGAATGATTATATATATATATATATATATATATATATATATATATATATATATATATATATATATATATATATATATATATATATATATATATATATATATACTGTTCATTTTAATTCCGGATCGTCACGTCTAATAAGTGGTCAACCGCGCCGATCAGCTTTCTTGTCCTGGGAAGCACTTTGCGTCAGCTGTGGTCTGGAAACAGGTGACTCGTAAAACGATACCCTAGAACGTTGGGAGAGTCTGCTTACTTCGAAATTGTATGCTTATAGGTCGAATCTTTCCGTATTTCTACTTTGCCATTTTAGTCCACAAGATAATCGTTACATTTTAACAACACCCCCCCCCCCCCAACGTTTCATTCCTTTCCAGCTCACATCGTTCTAATCTGTTTGAACCTCTACAATGTCCGACTTCAGTGACTCCGATTCGGATTATCCTGCTCAGGTTTTTCCTGTACCGAAATCCGACACAGATAATCCACCAGATCCTCAAAGGGCACTCACTTCACCGGAAGGATATATTCAGTTTGTTCGGTGGGCTCCATAGCCAGTTTCTTGACCCCAACTTGCTCTTTCGTTTGTTTCAGGCATGAAGCAGAATCTTACCCGGATGTATTTTATGCCCCTCCTCCTGCTAACGAAAACGAGTGTAATGCTGTATCAGTGCCCGAAAAGGTTTCCCATTCGCACACCTATTCTACAGAACAGGAAAACAGGTGGTTGAATTTCTTTACGGAATCAGTTGAGGTACGCATTGTTCGTTCATCTCACGACGTCCCTTAAGGAATACCAGTTTTGCAAAAGCGTTTTGTTAGAGGACTGTGCAAAGAAGGAAGTAAGCATCATTACTCTACGTTTGTTTTATTTGTTCTTCCATCTTCATCGTCTAAAATGAACGATGTTTTCAATCTTACACATTACTGTCACTTGTCCACTGGGGGTGATCCTTCTTTTTTGACTAGCGACAAAAATCAGTGAGAAAAGTGGATGCAGCATTCTCATTTTATCCCGAATCACTAGCTGTCAGTGATACACAGTTAGCACAGCCTATTTCTTATTCACGTAGAGGGAATTCTGACTCGATTCTTAATTGATTGATGCGACTTTGAAATCTTAGCGTTTTGTCATTCCTCTACATGTTCTTCATTGGTCTTGTGAACTCGTCATCTTACATCAGCCTTTGCAACTTTTCAGAGACTCACATCTCAGCAGCTGACAAACTCAGCTTTGTTTGACGGTGTGCCATCGTTATCATGGATTGCAATGCGTTCCCGGGTAAGTAGCTGTTTTGTCATTGTTTACCACACTATATTTTTTAGGTTGAACTGGATTCTATTCTAGAACTTCTTGCTTCGCAGTGCACGCGAAAGCGATGGAAACGCTCGATGGTATGTTTTACTTGGTGATACATATACATGGTATTATGTCGTGCCACATCAAAGGAGAAAAAATTAGTGTGGCCCCTTAGAGTAAGGGTGTTTGGGGTTTCTGGGTGAGTCGTACTTCGCGGTTGCCCACACCACAAAAGAGCTTTCTTTGGTTCCCTAACCAGAGCCTTTGGCTCAATAGTCTAAACTGCAAGGTAGCGGGGCGTTAACCCAGCACGGTGAAAGAAACGCTCGTGAAAGCACCTCCTCCAGTCTGTCACGTGTGACAAGATTGTTATTTCTCCCTTGTTCTGTCTTCACTGCTGCTTCATTTATCGATCCGCTTTCCTAAACCACAGCCATTGGCTTAGTATCGCATCCAAACTGCTCGCCGGCATCATTCTGCCGATCATCCAACGTTTAACAATGATGCGTAAAGATCAAGCCGGTTTCAGACCCTGCCGGGTTGGTACTCATCACTTCTTTGTTCTTTGAAAACGTATGAAACGCGGGCGCATCTTCCGTAGGTCGACAGTCTGCCTGCCTTCACCCAAAAGCGTTCTTCAACTCAGTCGACCACATGGTTCTCTGGCGTTTCCTCATTGAAAGATGTGCCAGAAAAAATCATTTTCCTATTTCAGTCATTGTGTGCCAACAGTCGAAGCCGAGTTCGTGCTTCCGGCGTTTTTTCACCCGAGGTCTCCGCAGAAAGTGTGCATCAGGGTTGCCCTCCATCATCTTTTTCACCTTTTGTACTTTAAGTAGTTGTGGTATCCGTATCCTTGTTTGAGAAAAGCGAAATCGACCTTTGATCAGACAGTTGTTCTGTTTTGTTCAGACAACCATTAACCATGCACTGGGTGCGGCGGCTTTGGTTGCTATCTGCTTCTGGCAACCTCAAAAGGAAATAATGAAGGAGCAAAGAGTATGAAAGGAGTAAGAGGAGAACTAAATTATTGGAATCAATTCGATGTTGAAATTTTTTGGATGCAAGAGCCCCACTGATCGCGACATCTAGCCAAATCCCCCAACGTATCTAACCATTAAGTGGGAGGGTCTCTTGGACCCCACCCCGGAAGTCTAACGTGCCCTACATGGCCAAGTCCACTGGTTAGGCTTTTCATACCTTCCGCGTGATGGACTGACCACCCTTATTCATCTTCCAACCGATATTCGCCTCAGCAAACAGCACGCCGAGGGGTCTTGTCAGGGGACGTGCGTAACACATGTCCCAACCATCTTATCCTGGCAGGCTTAAGTGTTGAACCTAAGACTTTCCACCGAACCTGAGCATTGCTCACACGGTGTTCCCAGCAGATTCGAGCAGTACTACGAATATATCAGTGTTCAAATACAGACAATCTTCGTATGTCCTCCACCCGCTGTGATCATATCTCCGAACCATACAGAAGAACGGGCCTGACTGCTGCGGCGTACACTCGACCCTTGACAGATAAACCGATGTCATGTCGACGCCACAGATGACAGGTTGGAAAAAGCCAAGCGAGCCTTCTGTATACGCAAAGACACTTCACCCGATGTCCGATCTCTGGGTGAGATGCAGCTCCCCAGATAACAGAACTTGTCTACCACGTTTAGTCTCTCCGGACACTAGAAAGTTTGACGTTGGATCAGCCCAGTCCTGCAACAGCATCTTGCACCTTGAAGGTGCAAAAAGCATACTTAACATCACTGAGTAATCCGTCAAGCTGTCTAGAAGAGCTTGCAACTTACCTGGATCTTTACCTAGAAGAACTGTCGTCCGCATACACAAGGTCTGACATCTTCCCACGTGGGAAAAGTCCAATGCTGCTATCCTCACCTGACAAAAGCGCGGTCTCTGGGACCATATCAGTCATAATGTTAAAGAAAAAAGGAGAGAGGGGGCAACCCTGACGTGGACCACTTCTCGTGGTGAACTCGGGTGAAAGATCACCGTAAGCCTGAACTGGGCTTCGGCTATTAGTGTAAAGGGATATTACGATGGAAATGAATTTCTCTGGTGCACACTTCAGCAAGAGGGAACGCCAAAGAACTGTGCGGTCGACTGAGTCAGAGACCGCTTTAATATCAAGAAAAACGGAGATAGTGAGCCTGCGGAAGGTGTGTCAATGTTCTAAAAATTGTCGGAGAGTGAAGATTTGATCAATACAACCTCGACCAGGTCTAAACCCAGTTTGATTCTCACGCGAGGACTGTTCGCGAGCATTAGGTAAGCGGTGAAGAATAATACTAGCAAGCAGCTTGAATGCGATGCTAACCAGAATTATTCCCCTGTGGTTTTCACGGGAGGACCTGTCGCCTTTCTTGTAAATCGGTACGATCACCGATTCACACCAACTCTTTGAAACTTGTTCCTTCTCCCATATCAAACGCAGGAGCTTTGTCAACTACAGTAAAAGTGCTGGGCCACCGTCTTTGAAAATAGACGGAGGTAACAGATTCGGTCCCGCAGCCTCAGGACAACTTATCTCACGAAGAACCTCCGCTTCCGACGGAGGACTGGTATCTGTAATAAGAGCTGTACCCATTGCGCTAGTGATCAGACCTGAAGAGGATAAAGGCCAATTAAGCTGCTTCTCGAAATGCTCCCCCAGCGAATTAGACGACGCTCCTGAGTTTGAATCAGTGAACCGTTCGTCTCTTGTATCAATTCGCTAACGCCTGGTTTCCGTGGACCGGCTTATCTAATCAGACGGAAAAGGTTGCGGCCGTTGCCCATCGCCGCAGCTTTTTCCATCTCCCTACACTTCGAAATCCACCACTGCTCACGATCATTTCTCAGGCTCCGAATCAGTTGGCGTTTAAGGCACCTTCGCGACTCATCGGATCTGGAATCCGGAGGAATCGTTCTGCGCGCGTCAAGCAGTGCGACTGTGGATGCAGATATCCATCGTTTCTGTGTGTCTAGCTGTTGGACCTTGGGTAGCATCAGCAGCCGCACGTAGAGCCTGTTTGATCTCTGTCCATCGCTTTTCTGGATCCTGGGCATTTGGATGCATCGATAATCTGGTGGGTAATTCTGTTCGGAAGGCAGATCGTTTGTTATCGTCCAGTGGCAGCTGCGGGAGACGGTTGGCTTTGGCGTCGTTTCGACCACCGACAAGGCGCAAGCTAAAGCGTGCGCGGACAAGAGCGTGATCAGTGTCTACAGACGTGGACCAAAATGAATTGATCTGTGCCAGTGGTAACCGACAAAAATATGGTCGATCTAAGTCCAGCGCTGTGAAGGTGCAGGAGGACACCAGGTTAGCCGCTGTCCCTTTTTGTGCGAGAAATTTCTACTCGCTAGTAATAATTTTTGGTCGGAAAATAGTTGAATGAGTTGATCACCGTTATCAGTTCGATCGGCTGGAACGCAATATCGGCTTCTCATATTCCTCTCTGTCTCGTCTAGGCTTCAAACTTGAGCATTGAAATCACCAGCGACAAACATGACGGCCGTAGAGCGCACGCTGCGGAGCAGTTGAGACAAATCCTGGAAGAATTCGTCTTTAGCCTCAGGAGAGCTACAGTCAGTTGGGGCATACACAGAAACGAGAAACAGGCATCGGCGCTCTAGTCTAGCGCTGGTGACATGCACAGAACCATTCAACTGAACTGCACACAGACGGCTGCTGACTGGGATCCAGTCAAGCAGTGCACGCTCAACCTTCACACTCAGAGCGATGCCAAAACCAGCCTGACCACGAGCATTAGACACCGAATCGCCCGACACGCGAAGAGTAAAACGAGAAGCCGAGCTTGTTCCAAGGAAGCGAAGTAATACCGCTGGAATTGGGTCTTGTATGCGTGTTTCGGAGACAACACACATCTATTTTAAAGGTTTCAAGGGTCCTAGCTAGGATAGCCTGCTGCCCCGTTTGGCGGTGTGCGGACGTTCAAAGCAGCTAAGTGAAAAGGTCGAAGAATGGATTCTCCTTCCCCTGTCTTTAATTTGCTACTCTTTCCGAGAGCTACAAGTTCAAAATCGCGACTCATTGTGGCTGCTCGTAAGCATTTAGAATTGGAATGCCAAGGATGAAGAGCAAAGAGATAAGGAATGTTTCCCGATTGATCGCTGGAGATTTGTGGGCACGTCATACTTCGCCGCTGCTTACACCGCAGAAGGGGTTTTTCTATGGGAACCCTAACTGCAGTCTTTGAATCAAAAGTCTGACCCACAAGGCAGTCGGGCGTTAATCAAGCGTAGGAACGTGACCGAACCACTCATGAAGGAACTTCTGGTCTATCACGTGAGACCTGATTATTGCATTCGTTTTGTCTTGTCTTCGCTGGTGCTTCGTTATCGACGCGCTCTTCGGATTCAGTCCTCAGCCCCATGCACCCAATGGAGCAAGCGGAACGTGAACGGGGCAGCGTTCTTTGGGCTGGGGCTGCCTAGCTTAGACGGGCGATAGTTTCCCAATGAAGTGCGATAACTTACCCCACAGTCGAGAAAAACCCCAGGTACTCCACTCCTACGTCCGTCCAGTGGTGGTTTTAGACCGCTTAACTGATTCTCTCCGTGTTCACTCGCTGGAGTGTCCTCTCAAGGGGCATAGTGTTTAGAATCAGATGTTGCCCATCAACTGGTTCTGAGACCGGACTTTATCTGGCCTCTACCGAATAACTTGTCAGGCATGATTGCATCTCCAGCTTAAGGAAGCCATCACACCACGCCAAGGTGCAGTCTCGTCGTCAGACAGTAAACTGTCTGACTTGGGGTACGCGAGTACTATGCTTCTAAGTGGAAATTCACGTGAGTTGCAAGTTTTTCTAGGCAGCCTAAACAACGTCGCATTTTTTCCACTTTGCTGTTGCGTATTGTAGAGAACATTACCATTGTTAATTCTTGTTCTTGCACGCATAAACCATGTAAAATATCTCGGCGTAACTTCAAAAGAGAACTTACTCAGGTCTTCGCGTATTGGAATTACGGTTGGAAAATAGCGTCGATTGTCCTTTCAGGTTGGCAAATTTAAACGGTCCACTGCTCTGCGGTCTGATGTTTCTTCCTTCCTGCTACAGGGTTTATTTCCCTTGACATTATATTGATCTCCAGTAATTTTCCTTAGTCTATTGGAAAAGGCTTACATCACTCTTTGTAGCGGTCTGCGCACCATCATTTTTTGTTTCTGGTATAGCTTTAGGAGACCTCATATTTGACTTATGTGGTGAGCACATAATATCATCCGTTGCGTTTGCCCAAAAGATCACTGCTGACTGTTCACACCCACTGCAGTATGACCTCTCTTAGCGAACCCTCTCCCATTGACCCGTCCCATGTTTCGACTAATTTCTTCAAGTTTATATCTGTACAGAAATTATGCAGTTCCCTTCTTTGCAAGTGCTTTAGAAAACAAGGATGAGATTTTATCTGAACTGTTAACCCGTTATGGCGTGTAATAGTTTCTTCATTTTTTTGTTTCCTCGATGGAAGAGAAGCAGCATAAAAACGCGCCTAATCCACTGTTATGATATTAGTGTGGCAATCTCTAGGCTGCGTTTCGCATTTTCGAAGTGTAAACTGCTACTACAGAACTGGGTTGGCCCTACACCCATTCCTGTCCTAGCAAGGGAAGCTTCAGCTATAGTAGATAAGTTTGTTATCTGGGCAGTTACACATGTATGACCGGCGGTGGTCAAACGGCTACCATCGTGGACTTTAGACATTAATGACCCCGTTTCGGTTCCCGCCACAGCCGGCAACTTCCCCATTTAGCAGCCTTTCATTGGCCGCGACCCTCTTCTGAATTGTTGTACTTTGTTGTATGATAAGTAAAAAAGAGTAGCATTTGTTTTCGTAACTCATATTTGTCGTATAATGAAAGTCTCACCAGGCGATCGGTTATCGGATGGAAAGCCGTAGTTTGGCTTTTGTCGATTTAAGTCGTTCGTGGCGCCGATGTAACACCCAGTTGCCCATCAAGGATTGAGTGTACACTGTCGAAGTTAGGTCCGTCCTTTTTTGCTGATCACTAACGTGACAGTTACCGGTAGAAGGTACGCAAAGACTATCGGTGTTTGGACATCGATTTCCTCGTGCTATTGATGAAATAATGTGAGAACATGGTATCGATGATGGTGAGGTTAGGCGTAAGATTTTGGGAGTCAGAGGTCAGTTTCGGAGCAGGCGCTCAGTCTGCCTGAGTAAAGCTGTCGGGATGTGTCATCCAGGTCCACAGATAGACTTCCTTGGTGTACAGTCTGTCCAAAAAAATTGGGGTCACTTTAGTTCGGTGGAACTTCTGACATGAGATCGAATTCCGGTTTATACAAGTGATGCGACTCTCAGTAGCCAGTGCATACAATAGACAATATTATTCAGCAAGAGAGAGTAGTATCAGTAGTATAAGCTGGAATTCGACCTTATGTCAGGATTTCGACCGAAATGAGATGACCCCGAATTTTCTGAACAGACTGTGCATTATTCTCCGAGGCAGGTAGTGGTTAGAAGGAATGTCAGGGTGATCGACCCATGGCATGCCAAAACGTATGCGGCCTCAACCATTTGAATTGGCCGTGCATGCCGCTTAGACTTCCGGGTCGGAGTCCACGGGATAGTTGGATGCCTTGGACAATTCTTGAAATAGCCCTATCCTCGTGTGAGAATAGCTGTATTGATCTTTGATCAGGCAGCAAACTGTTTAACCTGGAATACGTGGACGACATTGTTCTCCTGAGTGAAGATCCAGGTAAGTTGCAAGCTCTCTTGGATGGCCTAAACAACAATGTAACAATGTTTGGGATGCATTTTGCATCTTCAAAGTGTAAAATGCTGCTGCAGGACTGGGTTGGCGCTACACTAAATCTTGTTTTGTAGGAGAAGATCTTGCTGAAGTGGATAAATTCTGTCACGTGGGCAGTTGCGTTTCACCGGGTGGACAGATATCAGGTGGTGTCATCGCGTATACGGAAGACGCGTTTGGCTTTTGCCAACCTCCGTTATCTGTGGAGTCGGCGTGACATCCGATTACCGGTTAAGGGTCGAGTGCACAATGCTGCGGTTAGGTCCGTTCTTTTATGCGGTTCAGAAACATGACCATTAGGAGTAGAAGATAGGCGAAGACTGTCGGTGTTTGAGCACCGATGTCTCCGTAGCACTGACCGAGTACGGTGGGAACACCGTATCAGAAATGCTGAGACTAGGCGTAAGGTATGGGGAACCGGAAGCCCTTCTGTAGATCAACTACTGAATCGAAACAGGTTAAGGTGGTTAGGACATGTGGTACGCATGCCCACGGATAGACTTCCTCGGCGTACGCTATCCTCTGAGGCAGGTAGTGACTGGAAGGTAGGCCAAGGTGGTCAGTCCATGACATGGCAAAAAGGTATGAGAACCTTGACCAGTGGACTTGGCCAAGTAGGACGGGTTAGACTTTCAGATTGAGGTCCACGTGATCCGCCTACTGAATGGTTGGAGACATTAAGTGATATGGCTAGGTGTCGCATCCAGTGGCGTAGTTGCATTGGGACTCTTTCCTTGTGTTCTTGATTTCCGCCTTTTACTTTAATTTTTTGGAACTTCCACTTTGGGCTTCTGTTCTTTTTTCCGTTAATGGTTAAGGGTTGAATAAACTGACGAACTGGTCGTCTCCGGACCCGACTGGTTATCTCTTGGAGATTGCCGTAGAATCCATCTATTGTTTCGCTGTGCGCCGCGTTGTTCGTAGCGTAAATTTCTCCCAGGAGGCTTTAAAGCGTTCCCAATCGATCTTAAGCCGTCGGCAATACTGGTAATGATGAATACGACAGCCTGACGCTCGGTGTTGTCTATTGGGCCACTGTGATAAAGCCAGTAAGTTGTCTCCTCTCTTGGTACTTTTATGCGTCCAGTGCTAGAGTTAGGTATGCGGACTTCTGAAAGACAGGCTATGTCGATGTTGTAGTTGTGCAGCGTCCTCATTGTGACAGTTTGGCTGCTCACGTCTAGTAGTGTTCGCACATTCCAACAAGCTATGTAAGCTTTTTTCTCCAAAGTTAAGTATTCCAGTTTGTTGCCTTAACACCTCGACCGCTGAAGCACGAGGCGCGTCGCATGCCGAGAACGCGATTGTATGATCAGAGCGCGTGTTCCCGAAATCATTCATGGCAATTCTGGAGAATATAGTACTAAGCGATGTTTCTAGCACCGTTCGGCACTGTTGTTCTCCTCAATCGCCCAGTCTGGAGCAAAAAGTAAGGTGGCAGTACCTCATCCGACCTTCTTGCTCAAGGATTCACTTCTAGCCTTTGCATACTCAGACGCAACCTACAAAGCAGCAGGGTTGTTCCCGATGATCCGTTAGCCTACTGTGCGGTTCATTCTCCTCTTTCGGAGTGCCGAGTCGGGTAGGTTGAATAGTTTTCTTCGTAGCCGTTGGATCTCGTGGATCTCGTAGATCTTGTGCGCCGATTCATGAGTATCTGCCTTCGCACGCCGAACACCGTCTCTCCGAGGTTTTTAGACCTTGGTTACCCTCAACCTGATTTAGACCGTCTGTCGAGCGGCCTGCCGAGATGTGGTTTCTGATGCATGCTTCAGCTTCCTGGAGGCACAGGAGAGAGCCGGTTAAATGATGAAGACAAAGGAGGTGGATGTTTGTCCCAAGGGACACGACAGTCGGCCAATTCAGAGGCACCACTTCTCTCAGGCACTCCATACGACTCAGATAGAATATTCTGATTAGTTAATCAACCAGCTACAGTTTTTCAGACAAATACGCCGTCATCATTTTCATGGATGACACGTGCTAATCCAGTTTGGGCAGGTGAACAACATCATGATCCGTTCGCTGAATACTGAATCCATATGTTTGGCCATTTAGCTAAGCTTTTAGAGTGCACGCAGTACCAAAGCGTGGATGGCACCCAGTGTGAGGGTTTGAATTCCATCACGGTTGGCGAGTTTCTACCTTTTGATCATCGTTTAGATGCACAATCACCGGACCCTCCTGAGAGTCACACAATATAAAAGTTGAGTCCAAGTAAAAGTTTATACTGCCAGTGATCAGCTAATAAACAGAAAGGTCACTTAATATGGTTTACTAGCAAAGGTTTATTTGGTCCGCCTATCACCCATGAATGGTACTGCACACAGTATTTTGATTCTTGCTGACGCAGTATGGTAAATGAGAAGTGCCATGGTATTATTGTCATTGATATGGCATTAAGGATCTGTGTACTCCCAGTAGGAATCACCAAATTTCAACAGCTCATTTAACTGACTCCACTCCGGGTGCGCGAAACTAAGAGACACAGTGATGCGCGTTATCCAACAGGCTCCTGTACTCTAGAATTAGGTAATCATTCGATGCTAAATTGTCAACAAGTGGAAGCATCTCTGAGATAGCTGTACACGTGCCTAGGATGCTTAATGTAGGCAAAGAACGCCGTTTCTCACGGAAAGACCTTGAAATAATAGTTTAGCTTGATACTTATCCGAGTTGGATAAATCAGAACATACATTCGAACGAGCTTCAAAATATCTTATAGTGTAAGTCCACTTCATTACTTTTTACAACAGTTTGTTTCATTCACAGCCGTCAGTGTACAACTTGCAGGGGCCTTCTTAGTCGGGGAAGTCAGCCAGTGGTGATCCGGCGATTTCAGTGTTTATCACCTCCAGCTACATTATACGAATCCCGCTACCGTCGGCCACATTGTTGGCAGACAACAGCCCGTGGTCGCTGGGTTCTTTACCACGCCCGACCCATTGGGACAATCTGTGAATCTCCAGTGTTGCGGTTGCCAGCTATCTGGAATGATGCTGTAAACCTTTGGGACTAAGGATTATGCCCTCTCCACTAGCCTCATGAACAAGCTTGTAATAAAATTTCTTGACTGAGCGGTGTGATCGGAAATCCAGTTCGAGCTACTGAGCCGTCAGAGTATATTAAAGCGAACTTGAGCTCGTACTTGCAAACCTTGTGACAAACTGCGATTTGGTAAACTGAGAACCTTATACGAACTACTCCTTCCAGTTATATTACCGAGGAGACTGAATGGCTGTAAAAGGAAAATGCAAATTTATACGTCGTCTTCTACAAATCTTGTTCTGTTCCAATCATTGTTAGTTTAATTTCCACCAATGAAGTCATTCAGATTATATGGTAAAATGACAGACGGAGAGAAAACCCGTTTCGGTGGGACGGGTAACGACTGATGTTTAGCATCTATCCAATTGGTCAGTACGGAAGAAAGATAACTATTGCGCGGTATTAACATTTCGTTTACTCTTTCCAATGCCGTACGTGAAACAATTTAACATGTATACCGAAATGTGTTAGCAACTACAATGAACAAGCATACATCGTTCATTTTATACGTTGACTAGCTATTTACTTCCATGGCAAACGGATTGACTATGCTAGCATCTTTTGAGTGCATAATCAGAAAGTTAACGGCTTCAGATTACGGTTACGCAATAACGGTTCAAAAAAAAATTTCCTTTTAACTTTTGTGTTTGATGGCCATCAGTGTTTCACAATAGGTGACCCTAAATTTCGTTAGGAATAACTGCTGAGTGTGTTTTGTGTTGATTTTAACTGCCAGTTAAGGAAATGTTCTGAAACGCGTTGTGATAGTCGTTGGTTTCCTCCTCCGATTTAAATGTCACTGCCAGCCGTAGGTGACTTGATACACTCGCTACGTGAGACCTTACTTTGGTTATCGGGTTTGCGTGCTACGATGATCCCGAGAATCATGCCGACTGGAGCACAAGGTGCTGCTTGAGGTTCACCCGAAGGCAAGTAGCGAGACAAATGCAGCATGGTGTTGTTACAGTTCGTGACGGGTTTTTCGCCTGACAGCTAACTCTACATAAAAGCCACAGATGCCCCTGGACAGCAGTGTGACTTGCGCAAATGTGGCACGCCACGAAATAAGGTCATTGCCTCTTGCCTTTTACTCATCTATCCTGAGTGGGGCGAGATTCACTAAGACGCGTTGAGCATCCTTGACCAGCAGACCGCCACCCAAGAGGCCTATGAACCACTCGTTTGGTCACAACAAAGTTCCTGTTGCCCGACAGGTAGCGCTTGGTTGTACACAGGCTAGAGTTGCTACCCCGAACAAAAAGCCGAATGGCGCTAGGGACGCCACTTGGTACCTAATTCTGAAGACGCTTCATGAGCAGTTCCTTTATACTCACCCTTTTATGGACAGGTGCCATTCGAGAAATCCGTGAAGCCGGCTCGTCCGTTCTCAGGAGCTAGCCGCATAATGGAAAACAGTAACAGTGGATTGTAGGAAGCAGAGCTCTGCGGCTAGGAATGTGCAGTTATTGACTGAGATGAGTTTGTGATGCACATCACTGGATAGGTGGACACTTCTGAAAGTCATCCTTATGTAGACGACTTTCTTTGGTGCTTTGTGCATTGGGATGAGTATTTGTCGATTTTAAATTTTGCCGGGCAGTCATTACGTAAAATGGTTGAGCAACGAAGACCATCTTCTTCGTAGACATCGGTTAAACAAATAGCTCTGACACGCCGATATAGAGTTCTTACTAGTCCGCGTCGTTGCGTAGTCGTAATCCGAAGCTGTTAACTTTTAGTGAGGGTGTGTCAATCATATTACGTAAGTAGTAAGTAATTCTTTGTTGTACCTAGTTAACGCCTTATTCCTGTTCGTTGTAGTTAATAACAATTCGGTGTAAATATCAGTGCTGCTGAATTCTAACAAAACAGCTGAACAGGTGCTTCCACGATTATCATTGGTGAGTTGAGCTTTGCAACCTGCACTGAAACTGCAAATGGACCATTTCATAGACAAATTTCAAATCGTCTTACGTACGTGATAGAAAAGTGTGAACGAAATGTCAATATCTATCAGTATTTATCTTCTTTTTGTATTGACTAATATTTACTAATTATTTTTTCTCAAATATGTTATATGGCCCCGAGAGAAACACAAAAACACCAATGTATGCTAATCACGACAATCCTTTGTGAATGAATGTAAGCCCATTGTTCCTTTTATTATGTGTGTGTACGTGTGTGTTGAATGTTTGTTACTCACATTAATACCGATCTGCTGGGAAATCAAAAGTAACGCTGTACGTCAAGCCACAGCCTCTCAGTTTTGCTTCAATAAACTCACTGGAGTATTTACCATTTATTGTCCATTAGGACTTGACCTACTTTCATTGTCATCCTCAAGCATTCACCTTCAGTGTCTATTTTCATCGGCCCTCATATTGTTACAGTGTCTAGTTAGTATGACATTTCAGTGAAGTACTGTATGGAGTAATGGGCTTATAATTCAACATGGTAATCACTATTTTTTCTCATTACTCAGCAAAGTACCCACAAACTCTGTACTTCAATTATTTCACTTCAATGCAAAGCACTGCTACTAGTAGTATTACTCAGCGGTCGCTACTTTTATCATACGGTGTCCTTCATGTGTTGTTTGTGACACTCAGTCACGACACATGAAATTAAAACAATATTCTGACTAGAACAGCTATCAGCCTCGGTTGTACTTGTTTTCCATCAGATTTTTTCCAGCTTGACCAACATAAACACTTCACACAAACAACAAATGAGCATTCGTTCGCAAAGCATTGTCGGAGTGGTTGTGTGTTTTCATATTCCTCTCAGGGCTCTACATTATATCTACGGAAAAACTAACCATTCGTTTTGCTGGCGCGTCCCACTAAAATGGGTTTTTGTCTCCGACCATCATTTCCACCAAATGGTCTGCTACTAAAGTGATCGCAGAGGTTGAAGTTAATCACAAAGTTATTAGAATAGATCCTAATTTGTTGGTCATATTGTATACGGATTGTAGAGTTTCTAACACTTCTCTATAGATCGCTCGCATGAAGCTTGTTTTGTCTACCAAACCGTGCAAGATTATTTTTTACCTTCTCAGTTAAATGATAGACAGCTGTATTTGGTGTTGGCGCTACTCGACTAGGACCAGAACACACCGATTGTTCTTTTAATTTCCGTGTTCGACAACCGATGTCTTCGAAGCATTGCTCGCTTCTGGTAGGAACATCGAGTGAATGGTGACGAGGTGCTCCGTCGTGTATTAGGCACGGATAACCGCCCTCTTAACGAAGTGATCGCTTTGTACCGCTTCCGGTGGCTTAGTCATGTTTTACGAACGCCTGTTCATCGTCTTCTTTTCCGTGCTCTTTTCGCATGTGCTGGGCAAGGCTGGAAGAGGCGACGCGGCAGTCAGGCCATGACTTGGCGTCGAGGTATGAAGAAGCTAGCATCGGCTTCGGTTAGCGCTTTCCGCCTCCCTGGTTGGGGCCCAAGGGAGGAGAATTGTCGTTGGTCAGGGACGTTAAGGTGCATGGCTCAGAATAGGAGTCAGCGGCGCGAATGCTGTTTGATCTGTCTGTCAGATTTCCCCCTTCCCGTAATCACGTAAATGTCATTGTGACAAACAGAATGATAAAAAAACGTCAAAGGCGTACAGTAAAAAGCAAAACAATCATCATTTCTTCTCCCTCACTAATTGTCCGTTTTGTACTCTCGTTCCTATATTTTGTACTTGTTATTGTTGCGTTGGCGCCTTGCTTGATCTCAACCCGGTAATATATATATATATATATATATATATATATATATATATATACATATATATATATATATATATATATATATATATATATATATATATATATATATATATAATTCACTTTGTCGTTTTCGTTTTGTAGGCCACTTGGATTTTCGCCCTGTTGGTTGCCCAAGAAAAGCCAATTTATCCAGACACGTGTCACACTTTGCGCACGATCGCAAAGCGCTGTCGGAAACTACAACAGGTTAGTATTGTTGCACTGGGGACGAGTTCATAATAATGCGTCTGTCTGTCTGTCTGTCTGTCTGTAACTGTCAGCCTGTCATTTGCCAGTCTATGTACCAATCTGCCTTTTTCCCTTCTGCTCTTCCATTTACATAGGAACTGGGCGAGTCTCTTTCAGAAACTGAAATTCAACTGTTCAATATATATCCTTATCTAATGGCCAAAGTGTTCGGTCAGTTGGATCTTATTGACTAATTGTGTAAAGTAACTAATTCAGTGCACACCGTATTACGACACATCCGAGTTTACGTGGATCCGCCCTCAACAGTGATGCGCCTGCATGTCACTACCCTTACCACTTTTCTCACCCAATTGAGGCTTTATGTCGCAAGCTGAGTCTCACACGTGTAAAACTCTCCCACTACACTGCTTGTTAACCATCTGGGTCTTTGTGATTTTATATCTTTTTTTGTGCATAAACGAACGTTTATCCGACCACTGAGGTCACCTATGAAAAGAATGAAAACTAATGTAAATTCAGGATCCACCCCAGAGATCGCTTAGTAGTTTTTGGCATTCACAACTTCCATTACATTTATAAGCTTCATTCTACCTCACTCGTCTTTGGCAAAATCTGACAACGAGTAACTAGTAATTAAAAACAAATACATCTTTTTGGACTCCCGTGCTACGTAACTACGTAATCTGGTTCATCTGCTCTGTTGGAAAAAAATCAGTAATGTAGAGTCACTAATTCAAACCAAAGCTCTTGCTTAACGAAGGTATAGAGGAAAATGCTAGGTACTACGTCTGACACTTACTACGCTAGATATATCTATTCCTAAAGGTGGGTTTACTAAAACGGAATACCCATCATTTTCGATCTGTTGGGGATAGTGTTCTAGTTGATTCATCCGCATCGTAGTTTCAGTTGTTTCCAGAGGAATTCCATGCTAGACCTCAGCCTGCGTCTTCTCGAACTGGCAGTGGCGAGGAAATTGTTGATATAGTGCGACGAATCATCTTGTGCATATTCTATCTCTTCTACGAATAGAACAACGCAATATTCATTGACTTAAGTTCACCTTCATTCGAACCCTGATTTCAACGCAAAGTGGCTAGATCGTTTATTAGAACAGTCAACTGGCCTTGTTATCGCCAACCAATATAAACGGTACACGCAAACAAGTTATTCTAATCGTACCTACCCAAGGGGTGACGGATCAGCGAGATCATCAATTTCCTGTCGGAAGGCTTCCTGCCTTTTTGCCGTCTGACAACCGCCATTTGTGTTACTCTTCGTGCAATTGATACCACTGCACGCGCGTTTTCTTTACCTCCGTGCTTGTGCATGAGCGTAGTGCTCAGCCCATAGTTGCACAAACCCACTGCACCGTCATGGAGAACCGGAACCGTGACCGCGAAACTTGAAGTAGAGTACTACGCAATATCCTAATAGGTCAGGTGGTAAGAAGCTGTGCGGCAGGCCATTTCTCTCTAACTCCTATGTCACCACCAATGGTGCGATTCGAATCTTGTAGCTCTGAGGTGCTAAACGCCTATGCCACTCAACCATGTATTACGCTAGCTTGAGCAGGGATGCAGACGCTTTTAGGCCATCAAATGTGAGTCGCAATTATTGCTGGCGTTACAAGATTGCAAATTATATTCCTATAGGAGTATGCTATAGACAAGACCCATCCATACTGCACCAGATAGACAAGGGAAAGAAGCATTCTGTTGAGCGGTAAACCAGCAAGAATAAGAAGAGGACGAAAGTGGGCCTTTTTATATGGATGAAAAAGTGAGGAAACTGGGTGTAAGAAATTTGAAGAGTCAACGAGAATTCCTTCGGAAGCGGTGATTGATGTTGTTGTGTGATCTTTTGAGAGAGAACCCGAAATATTACTGAGTAACCGTAGATCAGTACGGAACGACACCTATTGCTTTTTCTGTAAGCCTTTGGAATTTTAGGCCGCTTTAGTTTTCGAATTTGCGGAGATATCTACCTCCAGACGTAGCTTTTTACAAGCTGGATTCAAAGCAAGTGGTCTTGGTATTTTACACAGAGTCATGTTTTGAAGAGGTTTGGGTTTATGATGGCAGTACTGCCTGGAAATTGACAACAATTTACATGGGGAATACATTCTTGTCGCTTAGTATGGTTTTAGAGGAGAGACGTCCAGGTGTAGAAGTTGCGGGCGATCAATGTCTTTTGAGGATTAAGCACAGTTTAAATGAAGAATCTGTACCAAAGGAATGCCATTAGATATGTAGATACGGTCAGAAGCCGTTTATTTACTCATGTGTTTGTAACTAGACTGGAAGAAACAAATACAATAAAGGACATTGCCGTTACTTTTTAGATGCTTGAGTAATTTTTGTCTGACTTGAGTTTGTTGAGATTTGTCTGTGGAGTACTCCCAGTCTGTTAATAATATCACGGTTCGTATTGATGGTTTAAATCATGAACTGAACACCATGCTCAGCAACTAAGAATTCATGGATAACTCCCTTAACGGTTTAGGTAATTTTATGGAATAGTTATGAAGCCCTATCTTTAGAAATAAGATTGAAGTATAGTTACTGCTAGGTGCTCGTGTCTGATCAAAGGAGATACTCTAATGTGTTATGCGCAGAGACTCAAGTGTGATTCGAACCTGACATACAAGATTGTGAGTTTCCTATGGTAACCATTCGGCTGTTCCAGCTGCTTCGCAACGCCTGGCTTCAATTCAACACTTCTTGGCTTACGACCAATCGGGATTTTGCTTAGCCATTGACAAGTGTTTCTGTAAATCACAGATGCGGTTGTTTCCTTGCCATCTGTATTTACTGCTCCGGATATTCCGACGAGGTTGCAGTAAGCGTCGTGCCATGTTATAATCAAGACAGATTTTCAAAACCCTATTAACAGCGATCTGAAGAGATTATTCAATTGATCCTAACTTTTATGTAGTCGGCAGTTAATGTACTTCGAGTTGTTTTCGATTTGGACCAGGAAAATTTCTAAGACAGACTCAGTTGTCCTTTAAAAACCTGACCACGAAACCGATCTGGAATACAGATTCACACTAGAAGCCATGATCAGATCTTTAATGGTCTGGCATTCATTGTGGAACAAAATCTTCGGCATCGATGTTCTTGGACAAAGGATTATAACGATATCCACGCTTGTAAACTAATGGATTTTCTAGTTACCATGCCTCACTTTCGTAGTACACCATAATTAAAAAAACTACTGGTCCGTAAAAGCTACAAAAATCCCACTGGTAGTTCTCATCGGGGAAGCTTTGTTTCTTCCTAGGTTCGTCAAGCTATTCAACCACGTTTTGCACTCAGAAATACCGCTAATTATGTACGAAAAGAGCTTTGATGTGGATAAGTTTCCTTTCGACATTTGTCCTCGAACACTTACACATCGTCCGTTAGGCATAGAGACAACTTGACATGCTGGTGTAGTGTCAGTGTGAATTTATTCCTGGTGAAGGAACAGACAAACTCAGTGAATTAGAGAAGTTTCGTGAATAGTTAGTGGCAAGAAGGGCGTGAAGAAGGAATGTGTGAGAACTAAGAATGGAGTAAACGAGAAATTTCTGCGCACAGGATTGCAATGGGAGCGTCAGCGTCTTGCTGCCACGACCCACCGGTTGTATTAGTTAATTTAAACAACGTTATTGATATGTGACAGGTTCATCCAAATAACCCTAGTGGATAGCATACGGGATACGTGCACCGTTCATTCACTAAGTTGGCAGTGGTGGGGTGGGTGTTAGCAGATGCATCTGTAAACGATTCGACTACCGACCAGTGTTCTGCGTCTGCTCGAAATGGAAAGGTTCTTTCTTATTTGAACCGTAAACCAGAACGCTGACTGAAACATGACGAAATACATATCCTAGTTATTTGAAAGTACTGTCGGGACAATAAATGACTGGGCTGAAAGACTTGGTCGCTCAGATCACTTTTATTTCAACATGGATTGTATTTGTAACTTCTGTTGTCCCTCATTGAGGACGTGATTACTCATTCCTTGAAAAACTCGTCACCACGCTGATTCTGCCCACGCAAACATGCATAGTGGATTATGTACCAATCTGAGGTCATTTTCAGTGTTGTCTGTCTTTGGTACATGGGCTGAAACATCGTCAAGGCTAATTCCATCCCACTGATGCTTTCTTCCTGTCCCGGACAGTGGTTACTCATGAGTAGCCAAACCATCCAGCTTCAAACTGTGACTGAACTGCGGTTGACTGCTTTTATCGCGCGCACACCCATGATTTCGGTGGATAGATTACTCCTCGAAGCCTCAGAGGCTTGCTGCGCTCCTACTTATAACTGGCAAACGTGAGCTTGAGACCTGGGGTGGAGAATCTCGTGAGGCCTAAAGGTTAGCTGTGGTAACGAGCCGGCCGACAGCAGATCACTGTCTACCACAAAAGTGACCGGTGGTGGTCGTCACTGTTACCAGTTTGCCGCGGTGAATAATTTCAAAGAAATTACAAAATATCGCCCGTTTTATGGGGGAAGTTCAGCGGTGTTGTGATCCAGATTGACAAGGGGATTTAGGTGGTCGGACAACGGAATGCACGGCAGACGGAAGTCACATACGTCTTTATTAACATCAAGCGGACAATCAGCAATCGTTTGATAGGTGCATATGTGCATCTGATCTACCGACCAGAGCAGATAAGTATGCGGTACAACCAGGAACAAGGCACACAGTTGGAAGACCGAATGAATTTGAACAATTCACAGAAAACGTTCGCAATAAGCGGTATTGAATTCACACGAATTATTCTCCTTTCTAGAGAATTGCAAATCGCTTAGGTACGCGCACTGATTTAAAACATTTGGAGTTTGACTTGCGCTATGCTTTTGATCACAAAAAGATGATCTGTAGATGTGTTGTCAGTTACTGCGGTGATACCTTATCAGGCGCGTTTGATTGGGGGTATGTGAACTACTGGAGACGTATTCTGTTGTTTTACCATGTCCCACCGGTACCGTCATTTAATGTGCCGTTAATGATCTCCAAATTAACTTGTTCTACGAAACTTCCCAAATGAGTTATTTTCCGTGCGATTCCGGCATAGTATGCCGACGCATGACAAAGTGAAGTAACAGAACAGAATTCCATCAAACGCGCATCTTGTGTTTTGATACGAATGATTCATCCGTAATTTGGTAATTCATATCTCTGTTTCTGAAACAGAACCGATGAACGTGTGCTAAAGGCGTATGGCCTTGTGGTGGTATCGATTGTCCAGAGAATAGAAATGATTCCCGGAAGCAGTGTACTCAGATGTTTGATTTTCGCAGCGCGTTCTTACTGAACTTATACCGGGTTAAATTCCGTCTGCTTCTGATTTCGACACTCAATTTCCGTTTGCAACTCGGCCTTCCCGGGTATTTCTTTTTGTTCTCTTGTGATTATCCTAGCGTACTAAGCACTCAGTATTTTTCGTGGTTTAACAGCTTAACATCGTAGTTTAAGAACCTTGCGCTGCAGTTGAAGAGTTTTCCCCCGCGGTTTAAGCCGTATCTATTGAAAATGAATGAACTATACGTGAGAATGTTAATAATACCATCCACTTTGTCAAATAAACAACTACGAATCAAGAAAGTCTTTGGAGAGCTGTATGGTTGTGAGTCCGTGCTTAGCGTGGGAGTCATACAGTTTTTTGGTATTGTGAATGGATTTATCGCAAAATTCTGGTAATAAAAGGAAATGCATCTCGACAGACTGCCCTTCTGGCATTTTCATGTTTTTGTCTCTGCCGTCTTCCAACAAAATTTGCCGAATTTTTAAAGCAGCTGCATATCTCCTCCATAAGGTTGAAAAATGAACTATAATGAAGGAGAAAACAGAGAATTGCCAATGGCCAAACGGGCTTCAGATGCCCGATGATGCATATGGGAACATTGACAAAAATAAACTATCAGTTTTGGGCTGTTCAGCACCCACTTGAGATAGACATGCTTCCAAGAATCTACTGAAAGGTCGTTTGTTCGTTTTTGCATCACATTCATTGTGCTGCGTCCCAAGTGCCGAAATGCAGGCATCGGTATTATCTAGGTTCGAACTACTGACCTCTATCCTCTCCAAATCGGCTGTGATCAAACGGTCCTCAAGGTAGACTTTAGATCCTTCTGTCCCCGATTCGAATCCTGCCTCTAGCGGTCACTTTCTAGAGCTTGCCGTTTGCGCTCACCAAGCCCATCTGGTCGCGCCTTCACCCGAACGGATAAGCACGTTCTTAGGGTCCTACGACATTGAAGAATGACAATTACATGTCGCGGCGAATGAATGTTTTTATGCGTGCATTCGGCACCTTTGACTGTTCAGATTTGTCAGGTTTTATCATGTTATCGATTTAGTTTTGGTCCGCAAATCCTGTTTTCACCACCTGGAAATCAGATCCATGCTAAAAATATCTTGTTGGATTTGTGAGTCAAATATCCGATGTTCCACCGTTTATGCATTGTGGGGTTAGTCAGCCCAATGGGTGCTGAAGCATGGCTCCTAAACCACTTTGCAAGGCTCATAAACTATGCTGTTTAGCTCCTAAACTATAGAAACAACTGCAATACAACAAAATGGTCAATATCCTTCTCATCTGAATCTTCTCGTTCAAATCGAGTCTGAGGATTTTACTGGTGTTTTGTTATGAGATTGTGTAGAACAGATAGTTTTTCGGATGCCCTCAACAGTTCATTCTCTAAACCGTCATCCATAGCTCCGTGGTTCAGTCCTGCGGTGATCAGAAGTTTTCATTTTGGTCTAACTTTACACCAAAATCTTTCCGTGGTATTATCATAATTTGAATTGTCCAATAAATGACTCATCACCAAGTGCCATCACTTAATCGAAATTCGCAAACCACTTGTGACTGATTATTTATACCAAGCTCCACGCAACACGTACAGTGTCACCATGATTTTCAGTGGGGAGTTTGGCGTTGATACTCCACGATGAACTGTCCCATTAGCGAATGTACCATCTTTGAAGGCCAATTAGCGAATCTCGGTATCGGCCATCATCTCAAGCGTACAACCTCTTGTTTGCCCGATGGTAGAATCTAACTACTGCTATCGTTTTCGGTAGCATATATAGAAATTCCACCCTCCCGGAGATGGATGCACTTTTGGTGAACACTACATTCTTTGCTTCTTCAGTCTTATTACCAACGACTCTGAGAGCACTTTATCGTTTACTCATCTGCCAGACATTATACATACTCAAGTCACTGCAATTCTCGGACCTTGTACACCAAAGTATTGTTCTGGGAATGTCATCGAGAGCTAGCTTGTTCTCTAACGCCTTATCATTAGCGTCTAGAATCACCAGATAGTTATTCATCTAGATCGCCAATAATTACTGCAAATAATTTATGATCAACCGGGGGAAGACAAAAGAATATTCCTGCTCTGAAGCTATCATGTCCCGGATTTAGGTTATAATTTGCTTCTTCTCAATTCTATTACAGTATGATCTACTTGCCTCTTCAAATAATCGAGATGAGGTAGAGGCGTACCATCATCACACCTTTTGTTCTTACTGGTAAGGTGCATGCGGCGAATACGTTTTGGAGTTTGTTTGTCTGTCTGCTTCTATGTCATGAGATCATAGTACTGATGACCACTGGACCCTACCTAGGGTAGGGTCTAACGAATTTGACTAGTGATACGTTCATCAGACCCCAAGTGGATTAAAATTATTGATCCACGAGTTCTAGGTGAGTGAACCCTCCTGGGTGAAGAGTTCTGTATGTGCAGTTCTCTGGGAACCGGTAGACCTCATCATCATCATCATCGTACAGCGTTAAACAGTAGGGCAAGCCCCACTGACCACTGCCTTTCTCACCATGTTGCACGTTGAATTAAAAAGTATGAATATACAAGATGGACAGGGAGTGGATCTACACGGGAGGGAAAAGCAAAGAACGTCCTAGTAGTCAACACATGGAGTGCACAGTCTAACTGTACAAACGCACATTGGTCAACCATTCTGACTTGACAGAAAGTGACAACACGATTGCCACTGTTCGCGGTTCGGTGCCCTATCCTTCAGTGGCTCCAGCCAACTGGTTAATGTGTCCTTTGGACCCCAACGACAAAGGCTTGAGGCACCTACTTTTCCTGAGTCCGCTGTACATTTTCTCATTCCCCGTTTCAACCTCATCCGTTGACCTCCACGTGGTTTCTTCCACTCCTAAGGAAGAACGGAAAATAGGGCACGGTACGGTAGGTTGTGTCTGCCATACTTGAAACGTGTCCTAACCAATAAAGCCTACGAAGCTGGACGCGCTGAGAGATAACTCCCTGAAGTGGTACCCAATACTCGCTTTCTAACCTCGGTGTTGCTCACTCGGTCATTCCATCCAGTCTTAGCGATACTGTGCAAGCATCGGTGGTCAAAAACCTGAAGACGACGAATATCTTCTGCACGCAGACCCCAAGTCTCTCAATTATACAACAAAACTGAACGCACTGCAGCACAGTATACACGGCCTTTCAACTCCAGTGAAATATCAGGTCCGAGCCACAAGTATTTAAGTCCAGCGTACGCCGCTCGAGCTTTCGATATCCGCGTGCTCACCTCTATTACTGTGGTTCCATCCGCTGTCACGCTGCTTCCGAGGTAACTAAAGCGGTCAACAATTGCCAGCACCTCCCCATCGAGCATCAAGCTCGGAATCGTTGACGTCCAGTCTTGCAACAACACTTTACACTTTGAAGGTGCAAAGTGCATGCCGAATGGAGCTACAGCTCTCGCAAGTCTATTTGGTGTATGTTTCGCATGTTCTGTGGATTCGAACAAGCAGACAACGTCGTCTGCGTAATCAAGGTCACACAGCTTCTCACTTATTCCTAGTTCGATACCCACATCCTGGAGATCTGAGGCATCCTCCACTATCTCGTCCATGACGAAGTTAAACTGGTAGACCTACCGCCTGCAAAGTGCTCCAAATACCCATGGTCCCAGATTTTTCCCTTACTAATAGGATCATCTTTTTATCTTTCCACAACCTTGGTAGATGAAACAATATTTCTGCCCACTGAGTTTGTTTTTAGTACAATGATTGTTGGCATTCGTGTGAAGAATCGAAAATAAAATCGATGCAAAGGGCAGTTGAAATAGTCTAGACAATGAATGCATATTGTCCGGCATGAACAGCTACCTCAAGACATAAAATGCTGTGAAATTGTGTAAACGTTGTTTTAAATTTAATGCCTGACACATCGGGTAGTAACCTTGGTGCAAAAAATGAGCTTGTGAATTTTGGAAAACCCTTGCCTGTTATTCTGCTCTGATATGTGTTTGTCACTCATAAGGCAATGAGAGAAGTTCGAGTCTTATGAACGGAAGCAGTTCAAAAGACCAAAACCAAATGATAATAATAACAATAACAATAATAATGATAGTGATAATAATAATAGTAACGTAGTAATAATAATACAGAAAAGGTGAATAAGTATTTATAATTGAAACCTGAAGAAACAAATCAACGGTCCGACTTATTTTGTATACACTAAATCGTTTTTCCATTGCCAGTTTAGGTTTATGGACTACATCCATTTTCTGTTTCGTGCCAACAGAATAACTGAAATTGTTTTAGTGTTTTCCCAACTATAAGCGCTCGACGTTCGATCAACAAAAGTAGTTCGCGTATTTCAAAACGAGAAATCTGACTGCGAGCAGTTGCATCAGATCACTAATATCTCATTCCAATCCAGACCCACGTGCCGATTTGCATCTTTTTTATAGACTCTACATGTACAGGAAGCAACATGCAACGTGACCGTATCAAGTGATGGCTTGTTGAGATGGATTGCATTGTTGAGGACTGACTTGTTTACATATGTTTATCTGTGTAATTCGGCACACAACTGTGTGATTCATATAATACGGCTCACTGAAAAATACGAGAGCAAATTGACTGTTTATGGATTATCCCATTAGCCATCTTTTACTCACCCGTGCAACCTCGGCCACCTTGTGTGGAGTGCAACCAGTCTAACGACATGCATGAATGAGCTGTGAAATAGAGCTAATTTGTGAACTGTGGAAACTTTTCGCTCTGCCACTGCACCTCCTGTTCTGAATGTACGTAAGCATTGAAGCAAACCAGTTAAGTGGTGTTGACCGGTAACTTTGGAAGAAACTAGAGAGAGTTATCATGACGGATTTTAGACTAAGGATCAAATTACGGTTTATAAAATCACATTGTGAAACAAAGTCTAGTTCATGTTTCGCCTTTGAACCAATTCATCCATTTTAATAAGTCGGTTATAGAGCAATGAACGTCAGTCAGACGGAACATCGACCATGAGGTAGCTATTTATTGAAAAGTGATTATGTATATACATATACATGTATAGTAGGGGAGAGAAAAGGAGTGAAAAATGTGTGCACTCTTGTCTGCCGGAGCAGTTTGTTCTCCTTTCCAGAGATGCCCTGAATTTGTATGTGATCGCCATTTCGAAAGTGAAAACAAATCAAGATTGTGTTGAGATGAGCAAAGAATAATAGGGGTTGGTCAGATGGTGGGAGGGGGAGGAGGTGAACCGTTGAAATGGTCGTCAGCGAGACACTCATATTGGTCGGATCCAAGTCACTAAGGTGGTGGTATTCCAGCTCCCTGCTACGGTAATTGCTATCTTGTTTTAATTTATTCTATGTGTAGCTGAGATTGAACCAATGCTAATCGGCGCATTATGAGAACATAGATTGGCGAAGGAGCTCGTTTTCAGTGATTCATATTCATGTCATTATGATGTAATGACATGAGTATGACTCACTTGAGTAAAATGGTTTTCTGCAATTATTTACCTAATTCTGCTTTTGTTTTTTCTTCACAAATGCAATTCCTTTGTCAGGTCATCAGTCACCCGCTTTTCTGGCTCTCAAATTCCATCCAAAGCACAATGCATTTATAAGATTAGGTTGAAATGAATATTTTTTTTTAACTTCCGGGCAACTCCAAATATCATCGATACTAATCCATTTTGCGACTGGATTTCAAAAACCAAAAGTTCAAAATGTGGTGTGAACATCCGGACACTGGATAATTTACAATAAAACATGCTGGAGAGGGGTGGATTTGTTGAATATTTCTGTGATCGTACATAAATGTTTATTATTTGGTAACACATTGTTGTCGGAAATGATGTTAGTCAGTCGACATTTCAGTTGTCACTGTAGCCTCTCTAAGGACTAATTTTCGATTGAAGAGATGAGTTACCGTGGTAACCGAAACGTCGAGTGACTACCAACATTTAAGATAATGCTGTGTTATAAGGAAATAAAGACTTTCATAGAATATACCACGTGATATTGTTTTTCGATGAACTCAGAACGGATTTCGTCTCCGGTAATTTAATTCCTACGATCGTATTGAACAACAGCACTGGAGAGCAAAGAAACTGATTTTAGTGGCTCCTATTCTTGCTCCTAGAGATCATATATGTAATAGTGAATTCGTTCAACAGTTGGCTGACCTGAAGGCTATGGGGACAGTGTCATTATGGGGTAGGTGGAGGCTGAGGTCCTATGATTATTACATAAGCACAGACCGTATCTGCCGGAATCCGGTCCGAGAAAGGCGCATAGCAGAGGGAGCTGAGTTTTCTCAGCTAGACAGTGACACAAGCTTTGGTGTGTCAGGCCATGGCCAACACATTCACAACACCATGAAAGTAGCGAGCACAAAATGCGGCTGACTAGCCTTATGAGAAGCAATCATCACCTGGATCTCACCGTGATCTCTTGAATCACTGCAAGTATCGCCGAATTCCAACCGACGATTTATTTTCGCCGCGAATCATCGCTCTTTGGTAAATTTGCAATGACATCATAACAGAGTCGAAATCTGAAACTTGAAAAATTGTTACCAACTTCAGTTCCGTGTTGAACTGGGTAAGTTGAAATCGTGTAACTTCAGTTACTAGGGTTAAATTGCTTGAAAATGAATAGAACTTCATTTGTTGTACTACAAAGTATAGTAATCGAGGAAAGAGGGTCGCGGCCAGTGAGGGGCTGCCAGATGAGGAGGTGACTGGTGGTGTCGGGAGTGGAATATGGGTCTCTATTGTCCAAAGCCCACGACGATAACCGTTTGACCACCCCCGGTCACCACTGACGAGTTTATAATGCTCATGCGAGGAACAGCTGTTTTTTTCTGAAGTGTCTATCATAGGTGCTCCACAGGAAAATGCGAATGCAATGCAAAAGTATTTGGAAATTAGCATATAACCTTGCTTCTGAACAGGGAACTTGTGGTTCATTATGGTTTGACTGGAAGAAATCGCAGTTTACTTCAAATGCATGATCGTGATATCAAGGTTACGATGTTCACTGAAAACCCCAAGCCCCATTAGGAAGCACCATGAAGAAGAGTGCGCCGAGTCAGTTTTTGACCGATCTAGAGAGGGAATGAAGCACCCAACGAAGGTAGTCACGTTTTGCAATTAAAAATAGTTTCAGTTATCTGTTTACTTCTTACACTCTATAGTGAGCCTCAAAGGGCTCAGAAAATCATGGCTCGTGATGATATATTCCCCAGAAAATGAATTACAGTAACTATGACGACCATGGACATATTGATATGAGCTGCTTTACATCATAGCCAGCCCGGCTTGTACAGTGGTATCAATAACATCACGAGAAAGACAGCAGTAATCTGACTGTTACAATACATGTTTTGAGCCTATCAAACCAAGAAGTATTCCAGAAAACTATCTTGCTGTGATTTAATAGGCCAAGTCATATTTGATAGGAGAATGCGTTTCAGATAGTCTTAGACACATCGATTCCCTTGTTTCAGGTGCTTATACAAGACAAACCACAGGGAATTCAACAGTTAGGCTTTCACAAAAGCCCCGAATAGACTAGATTTAAAAGTGCTGGATAATTTATTCTAGCTGTTGGGAAAATAAGTGATTGTACTTTCTCCGCATTGGAATTTGAAGATGGAAACGGTGAGTATAATGAACCATGGGATTACCAGTGGTCTCATAAATAATAGGCCGAAAAAAGTCGCTAAGGATAGGGCAGCATGTCTTTGATCAGAATATTATATATCAATATATATATATATATATATATATATATATATATATAAAATTATGGCATATGTTTCTATGTAATAATACACCGCTAATGTTTCTATTTAGAGTTCACATTCTCCCATTTTCGTTGGACGACGGTGTTTCAGAATTGACGAGTTTCAAAAATCTGTCGCCCAAAATGCCTCCATATTCCAGACGAGAAATTGGTTGATAAAGGAAACGAAAAGTGAGTAGGTGGTGACAACTTCCAGGCAGTGAAATATATCACTCAAAAACACCACTAGGCACATCAAAGTGCGATAATAATCATGGTATATATATATATATATATATATATATATATATATATATATATATATATATATATATATATATATATATATATATATATATATATATATATATATATATATATATATATATATATATATATATATATATATATATATATATAACAGTTCAGTTCAGACAACCATTAACCATAAAATAGGTGCGGTGGCTTTAGTTGCCACCCACTAGCGGTAACCTCAAAAATAATTAATGAAGAAGAAAAAAGTATAAGAGGAGTAAGAGGAGAACAACAAATAGTGATACCAAGTCCATGAAGAAAGTTTGTAAATACAAGCGCCCCACTGGTCGCGGAATCTAGCTATATCCTCTAGTGTATCTAACCATAGAAAGGGAGGGTCTCTTGGGCCCCACCCAGGAAGTCTAACGTGCCCTATATGGCCAAGTCCACTGTTTAGGCTTTTCATAACTTTTCATCCATGTCATGGACTGACCACCCTTACCAATCCTGCAACCACTACCCGCCCCAGCAAACGTTGCGCACCGAGGAACCCTAACAGGGGACATGCGTAACACATGTCCCAACCATCTCAGTCTGGTGAGCTTAAGTGTTTCATCTAATGATTTGGCTCATGAACCGAGGGCTGTCCGCAGAAATTCAGCATTGCTTTAACGGTGTTCCTACCAGGTCTGCTACGAAGACACCGGTGTTCAAATGCCGACAATCTTCGTACATCCTTCACCCGTAGCGGCATGTCTCCGAACCATACAGAAGCACTGGCCCAACTGCTCGACACTCGTCTCTTGATAGATAAATGGAAGTCTTTTCTACGCCATAGATGATTCAGGTTGGTAAATGCCAAACGGGCTCTGTATAGGCAAAAACACTTCATCCGATATCCGACCTCCGAGCGAAGTGCAGCTGCCCAGCTGCCCGGTCTAAGTTGCCCCAGATACAGAAAGAGTTGACGCTGAGCTAACCCGGTGCTAAAACGGCATCTTGCGTTTGAACCATACATATCGAACAATGATAAGCAGTTGCTCATACCGTCTAGAAAAGGTTACAGCTAACAAGGCTCTTCACTTAGAAGAATTATGTAGTACGCATATTCAAGGTCTGACAGTTTTCCTCCCGGGTTAAGTGCAATACAATTATCCTGACCTGGTAAAGAGTAATCTGTAGAACCTGTAGAAGCTAGTCGACCTCAAACAGTGAGCATCGATTTGTAGTGAACTAATTACTACGCGGGTAATTTGTACAGAATGAGTAAAATGGAACACAGAAGGGTTGACCTAATTCGTGCTTTATCGAACGGTATTGACCTGAAATCACGAATGTCCGGCTGACTCACAGTGGCAGTTGAATTCGTCTCAAATGTCAGGGGCATATCGATTAGGCGCACTCATTCGCATATTGCAAATAAATAAAAGTTTTAATTTACATAATCACATATATCTTAACATGGAAGATTAGTTTCATTCACGTGTATCAGTAGTTAACATGGATTCTAGCGAATGAGAACCGGCAAAACGATAAACACACTGTGGTTGGCATCTCCAATGCAATCCGTGAACAGATCGCTATTGTTTTAATCCGTCCCACTTTCTCTAGTGAGGAGATTAATCTGCCCTGAAATCATCTCATTCATTGGTGCAAAACAACGAAGATATAGAATTCTGGTCCGTGTACCCAGTCGTTGCATTCTAACGTGTTGGTCTGACTGGTGTGGTCAATCAAGCCCCGAGGCCTAAGCACCGTTGAAATTATTCACCACTTTCTATCAACCCTCATCACTAATAGGCGGTCCTGTCACTCGAGGTTTCGTTGTCCCCAGCCTTGGGCTCGGTACCGTACAAGTACCAACTAATGACGTGACTTGGCCGTCCATCGATGAATACTCACGCCATAAATTCACACTTCTGTTCATGAATTTTCATGTGATCAGAACCGAAGAATGAGAAAATGGCTGACCCTCCGTGAGGACACAATTTGACTTCAGTCATCGAAACAGAGGCTGGCTAATTTTAAAAGGTTTTCTGGAGTGGCAATCGCTCCTTTTCCCGTAAACTCGAATACACTGAATTATTGGTAATGTGAAATAAACGAGCGGCTTGTTATCATCGACTTGGTGTCACTGTGCTAATATGGAATTCACAATGAGTGAAGAATGTTCCTCACGTGCATTGTAGTTTGATCAACCGTCCCGAGCAATCTCCTTTCAGTTGTAAAATGTTCTTCAGTCAACAGTAAACTAACAGCTATCGTACAAGGACGCTAAGCGCGATACATCAGGCGTTGCATTTGTTTTACAGCTGGTTCACCTACATTAGGATTGTTCAACAAGGCACACCCACCCAATCCCAACCCGAGTTAGAATCCGGGCGAATAATTTTCGGTTGAAAACCTTATCATCAAACTATGCTGCCTGTCACTCAGCGGTGTGTTTCACGTGAAAAATATATGATCTGGAACCATCCATCACTGACTATTTGAAAGGTAAAAGTGCAGCCGGTCCGCACAAGGAAGGAATTTTGTGATAGGTAAGTATAACGATGCTGATTCTGGTGACAAACGTAAGACACCAAAAGTAAATCAAGTAAAATCTCCCATTTTTCTCGATAATATTTTCATACGGAATTTCCTATCATAGCCTTTGAAATTGGTAAAGCTTATATTTAAGGTTTACTGGTGTAATATAAACTGATACACCAAAAAGTAACTATGGGACCTAAGTCATAAACTTATTTGAAAAAATAATATCATGTTGCGTTTTTTATTGAAAATCTTGAAAGAGCTTTCTACCCAAAAGTATTTTTACGTTTGACAGTGACTGAAAATCAGGCGTAGGCTATTTTATTTCGCCCGCATTTACATAACGGCGGCAAAAATCTTAGTGTTCTTACTAGAATAGGGACAAAATTAGCAATGATGTGTTCGCAGAGATTGAGAACAGGTGACATGAGCGTACAACCTATCAAGGATGATCTACGATAACGGGCAATGTCCGAAAGTTTTCTCAACTCATTCTGTCTACGGGCAGAATGAAGCCTGATTTGAGTGAAGCAATTAGTAAGGAAAAAGGTCCACCAATCTATAAGGATTCTCGCCGAATTTCGCACCGAGCCAAGAACCAATAGCAGCGATTAGGCTGGCCGGTTTTCTCATAAAGCAGGAACTTTGACAAATATCATACTCCATAGACAGTCTGTACCATCCCATCTGCCAAGGAGGAAATCCCTCGTGCGCTTTAAACCTTGAGCCACAATTACCTTGACAGAACCAACACCCTTCCAGCTCTTTTCAAGAATAGGGATGGCTGGCTCATGAAGGAGATCAATTCTCTTCTACGAGATATGGATTCAGGAACTCGTTTCGACTGTGTACTCATTATCCCACTATATAAGAATGGGCTTCTGAATGTTTGTCCCAATCATCAAACGTCAAATCAGACCCCAGTTAAGTACAAGCTGTTATACTTTATAAGCCTTTCAAGTATTGTCCCTGTAATACAAACAACAGATCCCCAGCGAAGAGGCAGACTTTGGTTCCAACCGGAATCATCGACTAGGCTTCGAATATTGTCTAGATACTTGATCCCCAAAACGTTTATTACAGACCACCGTTAGTTTTATTCTTAGACCAACTAGCTTTAGCGAGGACACTACTGGCTTCGAGCCATACCCCTCTACCGGTACAAAACAGATCTTTTGCATAAAGTATACTGATCATAACCAAAACATTGCATGAAAGTTTGTTGTTCCACTGATATTACTAAACGGCCCATCTGGCTGGTTTTTCTGGTTGCACTTGGACGGATCGATTCGGCTCCGGTCGGTTCAGACAAGTGTAAGTCACCCATTCATCAACTGATCAGCTTGGCTGGCTCCACCCTTGCCTGTGATTCCTGATTGGAGATGGCGTTTTGTCTGCCCATGAGGTAGGCCTTTTAGTAACAATATGGTAGCCCATACCCTCAGACAGTGAACGTCCGATTGGTGTGTTAAATTCACTCAGACACTCAACCACCAGGCATCAGGCAGGATGAAAGCATAATACCCATCTTCTCTATTTTCGCATTTGAAAACGACCTGCCTCAGAGGTGTCTACTAGCGTTCTTCCCGTCCAACTTTTATGTGGAGGACATCCTAATAAAAACAGGAGAAAATCGAAAGCGTTGAACTCCTACCTCGACTTTTAGACTATGAACAAGAAATAATGTTGTTTTGCGAAAACCATGGCGACATGGCATTTTCAACAACAGCCTTACATTTTTTATTTCTTGGTACCGAATGTGCTTTAAACCTTCAGAAGTAAAATACACTCGCAAGTCTGTCACGGGCCCACTCTCACAATAATCCTCGGTGTTAACACATTCGAGTTTGTACAAAATATGATTCGTCATGCAACGTGATTGTTCAAGTCAGCACTAAACTTCCACACGGTCTGGTGAATGGTATCATGTAAAACCTGATCTCCTACCACTTACACACATTAAAGATGGTCAAGCATTTAATATACTTCGTAAGCTGCTTAAGTTCTGATGGAAAGGCTGGCGATGGGGTCAAACACTACATGATGAAGACTCCGGTGGTCCTAGGCTATCTTCATCACCTGTGGAGTCAACAAGACATTTCTTTCTGGAAAGAACACAGTATTGAAGTGCGCAGCGCGCCTTTTCAGGTGTGATCCGACTTCTTACACTAGCTGACTTAGGTCGGCTGTTAGAATGTGGCCGCCATTGTGAAAGTGGTATGTTGCGAGTTCGTGCGTACGCGTCTGCTCAATTAGAAAATGATTATCTCTCCACCGGATTTGCTGGTTTTTCACATGTACTATGTACGCCTACCTATCAACTTCCGCGTTGCACTGTTCTTACCCGGGCTCAAGGTTGACTGGAGAAAACCAACTGGTGGCTAAGCTGTGACGAGGCACCGGTCTGCCAAAACTTTGGCGTCCAGGCTTGCTTCCATCAGTCACTCGGGTCTGTGTGGCTAGTTTCAGATTCGGTCAAAACTGCGAGTGGATAGGGCGAATCCCATGGTTTCCATCTCCAATTGTTTTTAATGGTATTTCTGAAACTTTCACCGAAAACCTAATACTACTGTATGCCATTTGTTGGATGTCATGAGGGTAACTGTTCAGCGATTTGATTTCATGTTGTTTTCTGGGACTCTGTTTTCTAACTGAGAGGCTGATAATTTGTCGCAAGATTTCACGAGAATTTCCGGTCAGAAAAGCTACAAACTGAAAGAATAATATACTGGCCTAAACGGCATATTACGACATGCCAAGAATGAGAAAACATCCCAATTGGACAAACTGAACATTGCCGTTCTTCAGCCTCCTGCCTCCTCCAAGTAACATACTTCGATATACAAAATATGGACTACCACAGCTGAATACGACCGAATTTCGCCAGCGTTATATTTGCTGTTATGGTAGTAACTGGTCGATTTCAATTTCCCCAGGGATCTGTTTTCCAACCATTATTGACTTGAACGGATAAGCAAATGTTGACTCAGTCGACATCGATAGCAAACACCAATGAAGTATCAAAATTCGGTTTATTCCATCGTTTGGTAGTTTTTACAGTTCATTTGCGGTTACCGGTTGTCTGGTTATCCCTGCTCATTAAACGAAGCTGCCTCTGAAAAGGTAAACTCCATGTGATATTTTTTAAACATCAGATTTTCAGAGTTGATAAGTTGAAATAAGCAAAAATCCCAATTGGTGATAGAAAAGAAATAAGCTAAAAACGAGTTTCGCTCTCCATCGTCTGGATTAGATGCGACAAATTCAGGGGCTGCGTAATGAATGGAATAAAAAACCGCGAGTTAGAGAAAGGTTTTCCCTAACTGTACCCGTATACTTTTCAGGGAACCAGGGCGGTAAATCAATGAGTATATGCGTTAGAAGTTGTGGTACACTTTCAGAAAACCAGTGTTGCCACGTACCGTTCCCGAATATACGTAATACACATTTGAATAAAGTCCACCCGGTATCAGGAGCAAATTTTATTTAATAGAAGAAAAGTGAAAGTCAGTATATAATAGCTTCATTTTATGGTAATGTAGGAATAATAGCGTAAATGTTCACTATAGTGTAAGTTTGAAAACCAGGCTTTGCAGATGCGATACTTGAAACACGTAGTGTCATTTTCTCTTACGAAAAAGGTTAACCAGTTCAGAAATTATTATTGAGGAAAAGTAGCCTGGTTATTCTTCAAGGACCTTGCTTTATCGACGGGGCTGACTTCACGGAAAAAAGTGAACTAAATTATTCAGTCCCGAATTGTGTTTCAACAATCTGGTTTCTTTATTAGACGCTGCAATCTGCTAGTGCCCATTGAATGAGTGTGGACAATAAATTATGAATATTTTCTTTTTATTACATGCTTGTGCATGATTGTAGTGGAAGTGGTAAACTCTGTAGCCGCAAAGACTCACGGCACTATTATACATGGCAGGCATCCCGACCCTGAGATTGGAGTGTCGGAGAACCACAAAAGGTCCCGATAGGTCACGTGTGGTAACGAGCTAGAGGAAGTGAATTACCGTCTAACACCAAATCATTGTCAAACCTTACCTAACTAGTGAAAGAATTCAGAATTAGTTTTAGGTCAGTACGTGAGGGTCATGCCGGAATATCGTCGCTTGACACATTCACCTCGACCCGTTTGTACGCTCTAAAGGAGTAGGTGTAAGAGGAACGACTCTATTTCTTAGCGCACTTCACCAAGAGAACGGACATACACTAAAAACAGAATTTCATTACAAAAATTGCACTGTTGTGATGTGTCGAATGGTTTCAAAGATAACAGGTGTGTACAGTGAGAATCGCCTCCAAATGTTTTAATTTGCAGGATCAACAATGGTGGTCCAGTGTTTAACACGGCTAAATTTCGACACTGCTGCTCACAGTTCTAATCCTGAAGATGCCGATCTCTCCCCCACTGAACAGCTTTTTTGATCACCAAAGCATAATAAAACAAAAAGCAAAAAAATAGTTCGTCTTCATTGTCAAGAGTCAATGCTTCACCAATAAAATTGCAACAAAACTGAACTGATGAACATAGAAGTTTCGTTCTTAGAACTAGAATAATAATGACAAATATCTAGTGAACATTTTCAAGGCCCACGCATGCAGTTTTTCGTTTCGTCTACTTCATGGAATACGTTGACCAAATGGACTTTTCTGACAATTTTTTTTATTAATCATCCTTCTGGTGGAATAGAGCAACAAAACACTGTGCACAATGAACGTTTTCGCGAAGCACGCAGAACTCCAGGCAACATAAATTCATCGGGGTTATGTTTACTCATACCGGGTACTCCTCAGTAACCTCACCTGAGGATGTGGATGTCAATAAAACAAAATTATCACATTTCAACAGTTTTAAATATTTGTGTTGGTTGTAGCTCAAGTTGTTGGTTGCCATGATGTACTGACCGCTGAGCTTGGCGTTTAGATCGCAAACGTTTCACCACCAGTCGAGCACATGCACTGACGGTGTCACCTCGACTGGTGATGAGACGTTTGCGATCTAAACGCCAAGCTCAGCGATCAGAACATCATGGCAAAATTATCACATGTTTTTGTCACGCATGTGGAGAAATTGAAAGGACAGTATTTTCACCACCACGAGCAATTCAATCATATCAAATAGGTAAGTGGGTTAATCCTAATTAACAAAGGCTATTGATCCCGATTTGATCAATTCAGAAGTCCAGAACTGGGAGGATGAATGTGCGGTCACTGCAAGCAGTGCTCAGGTCACCCTCGTACTGTCCTTCAAACAAAGCAACAAAGCTGGATAGGATGTTAAGCGCGGAATGGACAGTAGCACCACGAGAAAAAGGGTTTTATTATTTCCTATTTGTTCTCTGCATTCTAAAGTCCATCATTTCGGATAAGCGAATAATTAAACTATCACATTTTGTCTTGATGGTCTCACAAGGTCAAATTTTCGTGATCTAATCTACATTTCTTGTTGCGAACCGTTATCTTTTTTGTCTGAGAACGAGCTGTATAGTCTCTAGGAATAAAAAAGAGCCCCAAGTTACAGTTGAGAGTGCAAACTGTAGAAACTGAGACAATTGACGTGAAACTGTGCCGGAATTTCTAAACAAGACCAATGATATCATGTGGTCAACCAGATAAGGGAAAATGATGAATACTGAACTGTTAGGAATGAACGTGTCGAATTCTCAAAGAAGCTCACCCAAGTGGTCATCTTAAAGCTAAACGTGCGTGATGAGTTTTCCAGAAAATTTATCACAATCTGTACAAACGATACTTTGATCAGATAAAATGGCCAAGCAATTCTATGCATGAGCTTGGAGTTCACAGCTGGACTTATTTGAGTCGGAAGATGAACGGTTTTGAACGTGTTCCGAATTCATAAGGGTGGAATTTATTTCGTAGGAAAAATCCACCCCGAATACGGACCGAAGAACACCCGCGCCCATTTGCTTTTCGACGGATCAACACGCTATCAGAATTTTGACAATTCCTGTTTCTTTTGGATTGCGAAGAATATACCTTACGGCTTGCTTCGTGACTATGATCCTATTGCTCAGTATCCACACGCATACTCTAAAACAAATTCAATTCTACTGACAATATAAAAACTTTATTTTCCAAAGCAAGCAACAGCAACAAGTAATTTTTTCCCTTGTTTGCAACAAAAATAATAGTCCGAATTTTCTTTTGGGAATTGGAAAACTGCGAATACGATCACTTGGGTTTGGGAACAAGATGGCGACCATCTGCAAAGCACAGATCTGTGGCGTTAACAGAAAATGTTTTGAATTACTGGACATATGAACTTATCAATTTGTTGCTTGTTTCTCTAAAAAATAAAGTTGTTCGTAATTGTGCTGTCTCTCGGAGTGTGGCATCATGTTTTCAGAAAAATGGTTTGTTCGAGTAGATCCCAGAACATCCAGCCGACATAACACCAAAGAGAGATTCTTTCTAATCAGTTTCTCTTTTTTAATAGTTACTTGAGAGAGGAGAAAAAGTTTCTTTCAACGAAGGAACTTCAAAAGCGCACTTGAATAATGAACTAATTACACAAGATTAGGTCACACAGGAATCCAAACTAGTGGTAGGATCACCTAATTTTTGTATGATTGAGATGAACACGGGTAATAAAGGTAGCTTCATCCAGTCAAGTTGTTTTCCTTGATGATAAGAATCTGCATCAATCTTCGCGTCGTTTATAGTCGTCGACAGAGCAACGAATTAAACATTATGGTATTAAGTAGTCACACCTTCACTACACAACTTCTTGAATAAAGTTGATTTTACCTTTAGTTTTTCAAAGCTGAGTCCGGTGTTCTTTAAAATGACGAGGAACATGAAAGATAAAAGGATAAGCTCTTGTGAAAGCCTTTCAACTAGATAAGAGCACGGAAACTAGCTCCTCTTTGGAGGTTCCGTGTTGGAAAATCAGTTTAAGAATCGTTTCGCATTACATATGAAAAATTCCGGCATCCTTCTTCTTTTACAGACAAATTCTTTATCTTTCAAAAAGCCCGAATACAATATCTGATTTATGAAACATCATCCTGTTCATCACTTTTATCATTTGTGCACAGCTGAGGGTGGATTATGCCAGGACAAGTTGAGCAGAGAAAAATAATACTGACCGAAGATCGGGTTGAAATTTACATACAAATGAACTTGAGACCAGATTAAACAAAAGTAGGTTATTTATCGAGTTGGAAAACGAAGTTATTTTTGACCAAATTTTGAACGAAAAAATAAATGTACAAGTATCCCAGATGACCTGAAGCCACTCCCGACAAACCGGAGATACCGTATGACTGAATAGATCCCCTTATCCAAACTGACCGATCTAACAGTTTTGAAACTCCGATGGAGCAATAGTGGAATTTCCAAGTACATGAAAGTGCATGATAAGTATGTGTTTTTGAATAATAATCATTTTCCTAGGGGAAGAAATTGTTCGGAATTCTCGCCCCAAAGAAATATTCTTTGCCCATTTGTTAAATAGTGCCTTAGCATTATCATTTTAACCATTTTTCCTGGAAATTTTCCTCGAATCACAAACGGATACCTATTCGCAAACACATCTCGCAGCACAATATAGATGACTTTGTTCGACCGAGTCCAGTATTGTAGTTAAAGCTACTCCAAAATTACCATGAATTTGTTTATTAATAAATGTCTAAAATTATCGAAGCTATCCTAAAGGCAGGAGTGTTTATCAACACAAATTTCAGCAGAAATACTAGAGCTATAAGCTATACCGTCATGATATGACTTCTTAGGACATAACCAAAAGTATTCGTTCCATCTCGGGATAGTGTTTGACCGCGAGGAGGATCAACTTTAGTAGAATTTCTCTGCTCTTTTGCATTATTATTACGTACTTGTACATGAGCGCAGTGCAAGGAGTACACCCCATTGTTTCGAAAGCCTACTGCACTCTCAGGAAAGGCCAAAATTCAGACCATGAAACCTGGTGTAACGGAGAACCACGTAATGTCCTAATGAGCCAGATGTTTTAACAGGCAGGGCGGCAGGACATTACCATCTACCACCAACAATTACCTATTGTTGAATTCTGGAACACTGAAAAACACCCACCGAAACAGGTTTGGTACAAAAGAAAGCTGCGAAGACCACCTTATAAAGAAAATATGCAAACAGAGACAAACAGCGTTCTCTGTACAACCAGTGCATTCGCATTGCCATTGAAAGAGCAATCTGTGTTTACACACTGTTTTGTGGCTACAGTGATAAATGTTTTCAAGTGCCTGCTGTCTTATACGAGGGTTTAGTCTGACGAATGCTGGTGGATTTTGAAGAGCACAATTATAAGATCTGATTCATGTCTGACCTACCGAAGTCTCCAGAGTTATCTTAATTCATATATATATATATATATATATATATATATATATATATATATTTATATATATATATATATATATATATATATATATATACGAAACGGTTATTTACTCTGGCTATTCAATCTCATTAGACCATGCGGCGCTAGCTGAGCTGGTAAAGCATCTGTCCGTTAAGCGGAATGTCTCAAGTTTGATTCCAGGTAGCGGCGTCTAGCCCTTGGAGGGAAAGAAGGAAACCGGATTGTTCACTATATAATATTACTACTATTTTAAACCCAGCAAAAAATCTAAGCTATCATGTTATCCAGTCTGAAGTGCCAGTTGAAAAAGGGGAATAAAGTTTTTGTCTGAGAAAGTAAACGTTGATGAAATGGCATCTCAGAACTCACCTACGGATCATTTGTCAATTTCAGGAAGCCGATGGCAGTTATAATCTATCGTGACTTTAAAGAAATACCTTCAGGTGAGGAATATTATCTGTAAAAGCACGCACGGGGCGAAAGTAACCAAAACCTTAATACCAATTTGTTGTTAAGTATGTAGTTAGGCAATACGGTTCATAAACCTGGTCCATTTTTACAGTGGGGAAACATCGGGGAATGTCTGGTCCAGCAAATTCCGGTACCTTCAACAAACCACTGAGAAACTTCATTGCAGTGTTGAATGCTCTTATTTCAAGCGGTATTACTCGGTTTGTAATCAGGAGGCTGAGAAAAATGCTCCCTAGTAGGGATTTAATTAGTTTATACTTGACTCATATGCAAAGTTTTTATTAACAATAGTTCTCTGGTTTTTACCTGATCCATGTCTGTTTAAATGGGCTTTAACTTCAGTAGCGAGGCGAGACTAACGGAACCCGAATTCTTGAGGCCTACAAATATTCAGCCTCCAAAGTGTGTTTAATAAAATACGCACTCCTTCCGTAATGGCATCCAAGGCTTTCAACCTCTCGTCACTTTTGGGCTAAACCATTTGTTCAATCAACAAGGCCTTCTCTGGAGAAGAACCCACGGACAAGTTCTCTGCTCGAGTGCATTTGGAACTTATCTTTGCAAATTACCTGGGACTCCTTTGGTGACAGTATGCAGAACAGGCGAATGTCATGTGATGTGGTAATTCACCCGGCCTGCGCCAAGTGTTTGACGGCAAGAAATTGATGTACACCAAGATGGGGTGAAAGAAAACTGCTAGTCAGCAAACCGCATGTTAGCTCTTTTAGAAGGATTTCCGAATAACCAAATCTCAACGGAACGAAAAGTGGTTTTGGATGGGTATTCCGAAGAATCCCACCAGTCAAGAAGACGACAAATTGCTTTCATACTAACGTAAAGAAAGGAGGCAGCATTCCGAAATCTGAAGTAAAAACAATTTCTTTACCCTAAGATTAGCGAGAAAAAAGGAGAAACAATCATTCTGGTCACATAGTTTTCGTTAGATGGGACCGAAATATTTCCATTCTGCCTCTTATAGTCAGCTTTTTCGTTGCCATTGCCCTGAATATTTTGGGACGAAAAAAAGGTAGAAATTAAAGCCAAAGTTTATTTACTCTTTTGAATTCGGATTTTTTGCTGAAATTTGGTCCTGACGTGCTCGAACTACAAAAATGGGGAAGTTTTCACTTCGCAGAAAGGGATTCACCCTTTATTTACTTATTAGTACTGTTTGCGGGAATAAAATAATTTTGTACCAACCTACGAGGAATATTACGTGCCGTTATTAATTTAGCTATTTCAGTGTATCTATCGGTTTTCCCGGTTTTCTATAATGTTCTGGCTGGAGGTAAGTGGGCTGTTTCTATTCGCATCAAATTTGGGAATGTCTGATTTCTGTTTGGCTCTCAAATCGTTAAATAAAAAATTTAACGTAGACGGTTAAACGTCCGGTCGAAATAAGTTCCTTGACAAAATGTTCTGCGGAGCCGCTTTTACTGAAAATGACTGATCTAAATTTCATATGTGCTGCTATGGTCTGTAGCTGTATAAATGCGAAACAAATTTTTTCGACAAAATCATATTCTGTACTCAGGTACCTATGTGAAACAGTCCGAAGATTCATTACTATCAAAATGAACCGTAGGAGTCAACAAGTGGATTTAGATGAATACAGAATAGACAGTAAATTACTTATTATTCAAAATTTATTGGAATTTATTATAAAAAAACAAATACTCTGTTGAAGGAAAAACAAAACGACAGCATCACATAGGATTGTTTTCTGTGATGGAATAACTTACGTAAAACCACTAATCCTACAATTGGCATTTGCTTATTCTTACCGGAGGTTTACCAGTACACTTCCGCAAGACATTATCTTTGGCAAATTAATTCGCGATGCCAATGATCACCTCTGTTAGAAATCCGTGAAAGCATTACACACATGATGCATCCTTGATGAAAACCATGTTCAGTGCATATCTCCCGAATCCGGGCCGGGACTTGAGGTCTTTCTGGATGACGATTGTTTGAACTAAAGTACCGTTAGGCTGCCATTCAAACAGGTTCACAATACCAATGCTTTGTGACAAGCAAGAGTACTACGGTGCATCCGTGAACTTTCAAGGGCCAGTTTGTAACTGAAAACTAAAATCTGAAAAGTCAGATAACATAAACAAAAGAAAAAAAGCAAAACCAACTGGAGTGGGGCGATGATTTTAACTCGGCCGCCGCGCAATAGTTGGGTTTTGAGTGAAACAGCTAATTTCGTAGCTCAGAGGTTGGTTCAGGCCTTGTTCATCGTTTTGATAGGACAGTGATAGTGCCGTAGCACAATAAGTGAATGCAGTGTTATCTAATCGCACGGTTTGGAACGATTTTTTAAGCACTGAGACGTATAACGGCACCGCAGGGGCAGTTTATCTGGTAATTTCGGATTATTTATGTATAAATGAGTTTGAAAATTTGAAAGTAACAAAATTTTGATAACTAACTTGAAGGTTGGTTCTCATGTACTGGTTGATTATTGATGAAAGTGTCAATCGAACACAAGTATCTCTTAGGAAAATTTGGTAAGATGCAATCCGTGATAATTATATTTTGAAAGGCAATCGAGCTTCCGTTCCTCTAATTTGATAGCAAATCAGTTTCAGAACTGTCTCTTTGGAAAGCAACCTATTGCTGCTCAAGAATAACCTCTAATAAGGTGCCTATTTTCAATAATCTGCTTGTGATTGAAGTCATGTCGAGTCAGCAAAAGCTTTTATGCATCTCATACAAAGTAACTGTTTAGTATATCCATGATTTAGGGTAAAAGCATAAAGAAAATAGTATGAGGGTTGAAGAGGATGCGGAGAGTTGAACACGGAAACGGAATAAGCTGGCAAGTACATTTGGATTCATGAATAAGAGGAACAACCAAATCATTAGTCGCTTGGTCGCGATCTATAGCCAACTGGGAAGCATAGATGATGACGCTTTTTCAGTTCAAGGATGCGCATGAGGAAAGTATTATAAATTTTGCGCGATTGGACGAGTAGGAGTCGGTATGGAAGGTTGTGGAGGAAAAGTAATGATTGGTATTCGATAATAATTTATTCGTGAATTACGGCAAACCTAAAAATGCCTGATAACGATGAAGCACGAGAATATTTCCATTAGGGTTGCTACAAAGAGGAAACCATTTAAGAGATTCGGTTATAAGATCCACAACTTTTGCTTTCAAAACATGGGAAGGTATGAAGTAGTAGTAAAACGAGTGGGACAGATTGCAGTAGGATACAAACTGAAGCACACTATTGCAATACGCAGTTTCAAAATGAGAGTACTTCCTGGGTAACAGAGAGAAGAATCTTAAGGGGGACGTTGGTTATCAACGGAAAGATAAGGGCTGTAATTAAAACGGTTTGGTATAATGATCCACATTGCAGATCGAAAAGCAAATCAACGCCTCTCAGGACTTCAGAGGAAAGTCAGTTGAAAGTATACCAATAACAAAGTTCATTCAGACTGTTTTGAAGAAAATCTACAATTTCCTTCCACTATCCGACATCCAAGTAAAACGTCATCCGCGTATTTGCAGCCATAGTGATTAGGTAGAATGAGAAGCTTACCATCATCAAGAGACAAAAGATTTTGGGAAAGAATGCCACATGAAGAATACCAGATTTGCAGTGTAACGCAGAAGATTGCCTCTTACTACAGGAGTAAACCGTGTGCAATTCGAAAAATATTCACAAAACGCATTCGCTTTGCAGTAATCAACTCCATATTCATGTATACTACCCGTAGAACTGTTACAACGAGGAAAACCTACCGCATCAGCGCCTTCAAAAGCTATTAGCCTGAAAGTGCGGTCACAGTGATCGAGATCAGAAACAATGGGGTTTTTCATGTAGCCAACAGGATCAAGGGTAGATAGCGTGAGCCTGCAGACAAATTATGTCGGGTGGAGAAAGTAAACTTAGGGAATTATGTGCCGGAGGAGAGCAGTCTTAAATACTTTCAGCGAAGCAGATGTACAGCCTATCGGTCGACATTTGTTCAACCCTTTCTCGAGTCGAGGCGAGACGTGTACGGACTTCCCACAATAGGTAATCATCTCAAGGCCGATTAAACGAATAAATCGATTGGTCCAAGCGGGCATGAGTTTGAAAGAACATCTCTTTAGCAGCACTGAAGAAAACAAAATGGGTTCGACAGACTTAAGGGACTTGACTTGTAGAATTCGAAGGACAAAGCCAGATGTAAGGTAGCTGGGCTTAAGGAAGTTATGATGTAGAGGAGAAAGTAAGGAGGCGCTGAAGTTTACGATGAACCGGTGATTGAAACCTTCGACATTCAGGATCAACGTGAGATTGACATAGCTCTAATGTTTCGGGACTTTTAAAATCTCTTGACAGTTCTCTTTACTTATCATTGTGTCTATATACAGACTAATCAGATGTCGTATTTCAGTCTTCATAAGTGGGAATAGATTTTCCATGTCGTGACACCATATACACTTGGATCCACTTTCTTTATCTATAGGGAGAGTCTTCTAACAGAAGGAGTAGAACCCAGCTGGTAGTACATAATATATTTCAATATCGTACTACAGATAGGAGGAAAATTAAAGTCAGTAGGGCTGAATACTGATACAAATTTTTCTTTTCTCACAATTTTTGGTAGTTGATCCTCTACTCCCGAAACAACCGACAGTCCAAAATGTGTCAGACGGCAATCCCAGGATAAAAAACACATTGAGAATGGAATGTCATAAAATTGTAATCTAACACTGTTTTCCTAAATAAATAAACCATAAATCGTGCTTTTTCAGGCACATACATTAGTGGGTGGAATATTTCGGTCAAACATAATCCTGTTTAAGGCAAACGGTGGAAAGGTTATCACGTTATCTCAACACATCTGACTTGTTTTTGTTGTACTGGGAACACAACATCTAATTCATCAGCTCGTTGTTTTACCTTTGTATAGATTTCTCTTTCTTGATTTTTCACCGCGGTTAAACAACATTTTTAGCCATCAAAATTAAATAAGCTCAGCAGTTGCTAGAAGTGAATCTGTCTGTAGGTCTTTGAATGAAACTGCTTTCTTGAAAAAATGACAAATTAGACGGATAATATTAGGTTTGCCTTAAATTTACAATCAGTGTTTACGGAGCAGAAAACTAGTTACTTCTAAGTGCTTTTTGACCAAACAAATTTGTGATAAAATCTAGGGGTCTGTTGCTCAAAACAGTGGAATAAGCTGAATATTTCTTGCTTACCAGACCTCAAAAAGTCCTTTGTTTTAAATCCAAAACTCATGATCAAAATACCTGTAACCTGGTTCATCACAGTGGTGTCACATATGAAATAAAGGCATCATTTTTACACTTATTCTGGAGATGACTTGTTTATGAAATCAGCCTTTTTATTTTGCTCGTAAAATATAACCACGTAGAATTATGACACTATTTTCCTGGCTTTCCGCTTTCATTACTTATTCCTGACTTGAGAAAAAAATAGCTAGCTCCATACTTTCGATTCTTTCAAGCAACTGATTAAGTTGGGTTTATGATGAGGAAGATAAGTATTTAATATTTTCTCCTTTACTAGTCCTCACTTTTAGCTCTGAGGCACCAGAGCACCTGGTCGTTCCTTTATCTAACTTTCTCAATGCTTCTTATTCAACTCCAAAACCCAAAATACCACCGGGTATTCCGGGGTTCCAATAAAACTGATCAAAAGTGTTCCTTGTGTCGCCCTTTTGGAAAATAGCATTTGTACTCACAACTGTGCCTAAAAATGGACAAGGCTTTATGTCTTCTTGCGATGTACATCGTAACATGAACAAGCAACAGGTCGTTTCACCAAGCTGAGCGGTTATTCCACCTGTATTTGTGCATCACTGGCTGTAACGTTTCTAAGATAATCCAGTTATAAAACTGTGCACCAGTTCAGTTTTACCGTTTGGAAGATCTCGACTACCTCTTGGATTAACAAATTAATGTCATTCACGGATTTCGCGTAGTTTTCATTAAGTGGTACACAAACAATTTCAACTATTTCAACTTTTAAAAAAAGTCAAGCAAGTTCCACAAATAATAATTTGGATCATATGGAAAGCGTCGCTGATTCGCACTTTCGGTTTCAAAAATGGTCGAAACTTATGTTTCGCGAGCATTTGACTTTATGGAATCCTGAAGAGCATTTTTCGGTTCATTTCCAAATTGCGGTAAAGTTAGATGATATGCCATCAACCAGAGGAAAAGAGAAGGATAGTTTTTGTGTTTGAAGCACACCAACCAAAACACGTATCCTCACAATCCTGACTACATTTCTCATTCCAGAAGTAAAAAAGTGTGACCTAAAGTCTCAAAGCTCCAGAACGTCTTCAACGAAGCCGTTCAATTACTCCGTGAATTCCCGAAGGCAGAAAAATAAAAAATATTCATAAGAGAATATAAAGATTAAACAACCAAGTAAAAACAGTACGATAGTTGAACCAAACATGGGCTCTTGGCTCCGAAGTACACCGTCAGGAGGCTGAATAACCTCCGCCATACACAGACTGTCTGTTTACACGCCAAGTGATTGCAATGACGACTTTGTATTCAGTTTAGTTCTCCAGGGACAGCTTTACTGTTGACAAGGAAACAGGCGAGATCTGATCCTATCGAGGATTGGTGACTTTTGATGTGAGAAAACAAGTGTTTACAGCTCGATCTTGTACGTGATATAGAAGTCCATTTCCTGAGATGAGGTTAAATGGGATGTACCCAGCCAGGAACTTGTGGGAGAGTTTCACACGTTAACTCTAATTTTGCTTTGTTATAAGTTGAGTTAACTGATTGCGGCTTGCGTAGCTAATTCTGGATAGTTGTTTCATGGATCAGACAAACGGTTCTGAGTTTTCAGCGAGAATTCAAAAGAACACAGCAAGAAGATATAAGGCCAGTAAAGTCAAACTGCGAAGTTATCAAGTTCCCGGATGGCATAAGTTGGAGAAGCAACGGATTATAGTTGGTAGTCTTCAGTCTTCGAGAAGACTGCGACAACATTCAAGCCAACAGAGGTCATGGATTTTGATAGCTCCAAGGTTCTTCATGGATGAATCAAACCTGATGCGTTCAAGAGTTGTGAAAATAGGGAAAAAGTAGAAATATCCAATTCCTCCGTGCAGTCTATATACAGGGACACTTTGGAAGTTTCATTTTTAAGTTGCGGCTAATTAACCGACCAATAAGGTCAATTTCATCGCCTTACAAAAGAGGTTGAGTAGCTTACACTGGATTCATATTTCCGAAGTATATGTTTAGCATTCGGTCACCGTGCTCAGGAGAGTCAAGTCAAGTCAGTAAAATTAGATATGTATGCAGAATACTGGAGAGGGGATGGGATATCGCCCGGTAAAACACATCTTGTAGATAGAGGAATGGAGAAGGCGCTACCCCAAAAATGTGTAGACATCCTTCAATCAGGGAAGAATAACTAAACAAAAGCTGTACGACACACGGCAGAATTTCGGTGTTGGCAGGGATCACTAGTAGCCTAGACGTCTCTACAAATTTTAATGCATTGTATTACTGTGAGGAAAATCTCTAATTGTCATACGTGTCAAAAGGACACAAGGACACCGTGGTCAAGTGTGAAAATCTGTATGCTAATTGTCTGAGATCATTCACAAGACATGAGTCATTAAATTTGTATTTTACCTTTTTAATGTCAATAAGGAAAAGCACAACAAACTTAGGAAAAGTAGGTGCCTCACGTCTTCGTCTTTGGAGCACAAAAGATCCGTCAACCAGTTGACCGGAGACACTGAAGGATAGGGCACCGAACCGCGAACAGTGACAATCGTGTTGTCACTTTCTGTCAAATCAGAATGATTGATCAATGTGTTTTTATACTGTTAAACTGTGTATTCCGTGTGTTGGCTGCTAGGGCGTTCTTTGCTTTTCCCACCCGTGTAGGTCCACTCCCTGTCCATCTTGTATATTCATACTTTTTTAATTCAACGTGCAACATGGTGAGAAAGGCAGTGATCAGTGGGGCTTGCTCTACTGTTTAACGCTGCACGGTGCTGATGACGGTATTTTGATGTCAAAATGGAGTTTTCAGTAGAGATCGTGATTGGCCGACTTTTCGATTACCGCTGGAGACCTTTATCAAGGCAGGTTTTACAATTAATTTGTTCTTGGATAGTCGTCACAAGCCAACGGATGTTCCAGTATGTGTGTATATGTGCTTATGCTAGTGTGCGCATTGTTTAAGTGTGCAGTTGATGGAGATGGTGGGCGTCAGGTTCACCGATTCCCATTATCAGTGCAAATTATCACGGGGTTAGTTGAGGTTAATTCGAAATAGCAACTATTCGGGAATGTTTTTCACTGATTACAGTGCTGTTTAGTTGTCTGATATCCATGTTCGGTAGTTCCGATTGATGCACTTGAGGTAAACTTTAATTGCCAAGGCTTCAGTTTACAGGTGCCTCATTCACGCTAGAAATCTGAGTCGAAAAATGTTGTTGTTGTCCTGGTTGACTGTATGCCGTTCGGGCATAGTATGAAGTGAGATCGGTGAGTCTAGCCCAAGTTTTGCTGGAGCCGTTTCGTTGGCAGATCTAGGTATTGTCTCATGTGTATGGTGATTCTTGCCTTCAGTTGCTCGCTAGTTTACCTCTCAGATTTAGCGGGGTTTTCCTTACTGATAATCTTGAGAACACGGTAGTTTTGATCTTAAGGTGGACTGAATCTTCGGTTTTCGTGAGGTAGCATTTCAATGAGAACCTTCAGAAGTGCCATGCGCTAAGATTGTTTCTGAAAGTCTATCAAGTCCGGAAAGGATGAGGAATTCCGAAAAAAGTTGTGCATTCTTTTTCCTTCGCTTTTTGTGTTGATGTTTTTTCAACGTTTTACACTTAGTTAGGTGTGGTGGATAGTGGTTATCTTGGAGTACACTGTTTATGCTTCTCATTTCCTCCTATTAAGGGTTTTCATTGCAGCGTTTTGGACTCTGTTCCCTGAAGACGAGACTATTGGTTGTTCTACAAATTGAAAATGAGCTGAGTGTAAGTGCAGAGATCTATCTGTGTATAACTGTTTTTGAAGAATGCCGGTTGTGAATTTCCGTGTATTGTTCGCTGGTGGATGACAGCGTAAATAGTCAATGACTTTATCATTGATTTCTGTTTCAACTGTGAAGCAGTTGAGTTACATTGATCAGCTGGACAATAAATAAACCGTCTTTGTCTTTTGATCTGATAATAACACAAACGTCTTCAACATAGCTCAAATATACAGGTGGGGATTTGTGGATTGAGAGTAGAGCTTTGTATTCAATTGCACATAGAAAGAGGTTGGCAATAATTGAGGATACGAGGGGTCCCATGGGAACACCACTGGTTGGTCAGCATAAATTTTGTTTAAAAGTGAACTAAGTCGAAACAATACATAGTTCGACACCAGTAATACTCTCTGAGGGAGACAGTGGACATCTGTATTTTAAAGAAATATCAGAAATCGATAAAGATTACGAAAGCCCAGACTGTTTATCATCGGAACACTTGTATGTAGGGAGACCACATTGAAAATCACAGCGGTTTCATCACTATTCAGTTCTACACACGGGTGAAATCGAGGGAATTATTAAAGTGATTTACCGCCACCTTTTGATTCTGCTCAAATAGAACACTGAGACATTCAGCTAGTCAGTGTGTTCCTCAGAGTGTGTAAACTACAACTGGGTGAAAAGGTATATCCGGTTTGTGAATGTTTGGTAGACCATGAAATCTCCTGGGTATATTCTTGTTTATAAGCTTATATATATATATATATATATATATATTCATAACAGGCGGAAGGGATGTCCAATTCATCTCTCAAAACCACGAAAGCACTGTACAACTTTCTCATTCGCGTCAGCAATAGTGAGCATTGCACATAAAATATCAAAAAAGATCAAGCTTCAAGGGAAGACCACAAATAACAGAAAAGACATATTTATCAGGATACCAGATAATTACACCTGAAAAAGATCTACTCCAAACTCCATGGTCTTTAGCTAAAACTGTTTGAATAAGTAGTAAATTGAGTTTATTGTCGATAACACTGACAACGCTTTTCCAAGTTGTGCATGACCTTTGTGATTAGTGAAATTTTCGTCGTCATCTCCAGTCTCACTTAGGCGAATCTCATTCGCCGTTCAATGCGTTGAGTACTTTGTTGGAAACTTATTGGACTGGTGAAAAAGGCGTTTTATAGTCTTGGAACTTGAATTCAACTTGAGACGAAACAGAAATTGTAGATTCCGTTTTATGTAAAATATTGGACTCAAAGTCGACAGTCGTTCTTTTCGTCCAGTAGCTTATGAAGCATGCAAATTTTACAATTTTACGATCTTCGTCAGTTGGAGCAAAATTGAGCCTAGAAGGGTACGTATTCAGTTTCTTTCTTTACTTAAACGTGTTTAGTTTGTGACAGTGAGGAAAACTCTTGTAAGGCGAAGGTAGCCAATTGTTTCACTTATTACGTATTCAAGTTTAATGAGCAAAATGTGTAACACGAAACCATTGTGCGAGCAGTGATGAGATTATTCTCATTCCAAAGATTTTTCAGTTCGTCCCCAGTTCAGACTGATTAGTTGGACAGTGGCGGTCCCACAAAAAATAACGCCTTAGGCACTATTTCCGATAATCTGGAAATCCTTTTCTAATAACCGGGTAAGATAAACTTTCCCGAAACGTTTTGCATCACCAGAACTGTTTTTACACATATATCTTTGTAGTGGTGTCCTGATCAAGAATGTGAACTACTGGGGGGGGGGGTGGGAACACCGTAGACGAAGAATGATTGAGTTTTTCCCGGCAGCTGGACATGCAAATTACAAATTCGCTCTGAATGAGACGTTGATTTAATTTCGCGACTATTTTCATTTTTTTGGGGAACATAATTGTCGACAGATTGGGAATTGTTGTACGGGTGATCGATTGATCGATCGATTGATCTAAATCAACATAGAAGGAGATATTAGTACTTACACAATTTTTCGGAAACATTACTTGAAATTACCGTAGACTGGATTTATAAATATCTGTTTACCTAAAGGTTTTGAGCAGTGATGTAGCTGGTAGCTCATAGTGAAGAAGTTTATGGTACTGATCGCTAAGTTTGGCGTTTAGATCGAAAATATCTCGTAAACTCTTATGGTAGTATCATCAGTAATCACCTGCGGAAAGTGATTTTGTTCATCTTCGTTTTATGTCCGTGGAGTAGAATATTACTTTGACGCGATTTTAAAGCGGCACATCGATTTTAGGCATTCGTTATTAGTCAGTATGAACCACGTGATTCGGCCATTAGATAAAACTGTGAAGAGCACTGCAAAGTAATCTGTGAGAGACGAAATCGGAGTGTGATTATATCTGTCAGTTGTATCGTTATGTTGACGTTGAAAATAATGTCAAGATTATATCAAGTATTCTAAACAAGCACTGTGTACACAGCTCCGCGGTGGAAGCATATGTTTGAGAATCGTTTTCGGTTGATTGACCTCCGGCTTCTATCGCGTCAATCACGTTGCAATTCTTATTGCGGCTTGTTGACAACAAAGGCCGATATAATCATTGGAAGCAGGATGGGGATAAGCATGCCTAATTATGTCAAATTGTTCCGGTTGCAAGTTAATCTCGGTAATCTTAGGTAACCTAATTAAAGCAGGCAAATTGATGAAGGTCATTTTTGCATTTTTATTGCAAGATTATCGATGGTGTAACAAGGCAAAATGTTATTGTGAATAACAGTAGTAAGGACGAAATTTTCCTTGAAGTACACGACCTGCTTCGGGGTTTTTGCCCCTCACCTTGTGTGCTTACCCTGTACCCTTCTGCCCAATCATCCCTAAACTTGAGCACTCTACAGCTGGTTTATGTAATCCTATCTGATTATTAAGGAGCGTACATGAACTAAGGGTCCGTTAGGGACCCATGACAAAATCTGCGGAACCCGTCATGTGCTTTCGAGGATTTTTGTCCTGTCATCTGGACATTATGCTACAATACTTATAGCGAAAATCTAAACTTAACGTCCTAGTTCTGAGATCAGTCCTGTTAACTGACGAAATACCTTTGGAGGAATTATCCTTGTAAATAAGCGTAACACGTTTTGTCTGTTATGTCCGAGAAAGTTATCCTGTTCTGAAAACATCCTAGCCCGGGGACTTGCGTAGCTCGTCTTTTACTAAAAAAGCAATGCACCAAAGCCTCTTGGCATGACCCCAATGATTATTTTGATCGCATGTGATTGTATATTTAATTCCAAAAACTACATCTGCGTCGAGAATTTTTCCAGAACAAAGACTAGGTTTTAAACCAAACCCCACTGCCATTTGAAGGAATACGGTAGCATCCACCGCTAGTTTACGTATTTTGTGAGCTTACTAGCGGGCAGATAAATAATAATTCAACAATTTCTAGAGCAGCTACGCAGTTCGTGATGATTCTCTCGTAAAACATGTAAATGTAAATGATATTACTTTATAACTGCTTTATGACAGGACTATTTTGATTTACACAGGAACTGTACCCGTGAAGGCTTTTGGCAACAGAAATCAGCCCCTTTGTTGTAATTCAATGTTTCACCATCCGCAGGTAACAACAGGCAGCACACGAACTGTACAAAACCCAACAATTACGAAACAGCAATAAAAAGCTGTGATCGGGGCTAAAGTTATTCAAACAGAAGATACATACTGTTTCGAGGGCAAGGTAAAGAAAACGGTTCGAATCAACCTCAACAGCTCCTCTCCTTGAGTTCAGTCCAAAGAGCATAGAGAAACGTTGGCAACCTTGGAAGTTGCAAACGGAGGTCTAACAATAATTGAGAAGAGCAAAGAATTGAAACGCGTCTTCTGAGGCCGAACAAAGTTGCGGAACAAAACCCAAACAAAGGGTCTTTGAACCGTGGACTCGTTTTCACTGAAAAGGCGCTTGTGTGGGAATTTGACAGAAACATTCAAGATAATAAATAAGTTGTTAAGTATAGGTTATTAAAAATTCCCCTTTCATATCCCAGATTAGGACACAAGGGACACTTTCGTAGACCGCAAGGATGACAATGTGGTTTCAATCTCAGGGCCATTTATTTTCATTGAAATTTGTCCTTTTGCAATATGGTCACTTGGTAGGTCACCAGTGCTACTACAGGAAATTTGTTTAAAAGCTCGACCGAGGACAGTTTGGATTATCACAGTCCGAAATAAGTTTGGTGAAAGTACACATTCTACGTATGTATTCCTTATTGCCTTTATTTTCTCTTTACCTTTACCAGAACTGATACTGAAGAAAGCATCTACTTTTTCGAAAGAACCAAGTACCACGCCTTTTCTGGATCTACAGAAACGCCTCGACAATAAGACTATCCGGATGCTTGAATGTTTTTAGCTACTCAAAGTCCTGCGCAAAGTGAACTGAACCGTGCCTAGTCGTATCGTGGAAGAAAACACTGGTTCTGTACCCTTATGGATTTCTCGTGTCACTGCAGTGACTAGTTTGCGGAACTCATTTCTCTCCTAGTTTTACGTGGCATATGGAACCACGGAAGTCTGTCGTCTTTTTGATCAGATTCTCCTAAACTATCTACTCACAGTTGAACTTCCTATTGATATTCCATTTTCTGTGGCCCCGCAAGCACCACGCAAATTAGTTTCTAGGATAACGTACTGGAAAAATACAGTTTCTACCCATCTCGTTAAGAAAGCAGATTAAGGTCTCGTCTTTTTTGTCGGCAGTTTCAACTCTTCTGAACATGGGAACATATTTTCTGCCTGATCCGTATTTGTCTGAGAAACCGGAGAATGTCAAGAAGTTGATGGACTGGAAAAATCATGGTTTAGAACACTGAGTTGGTGTTATCGCTGGAGTCTACTTTGTTATCAGTCGTGAGTTCTGCCCGACATTCTTACGTGCAATTTATGGCAAAGTCTTTTACAAAAGTTGCATCGGAATAGGACAATGCACTGAACATCTTCCCTACCTATGAACCGGTCCGTAATATGCACCATTTACCTTCTTCTAACGAAGATTGTGATGTTAACCTCAGGTATGATTGTAACAGTTGCTTTGCCGAAATAATAGATATGTTCAAACAATAGCTTTTCAATGATCTAGCAAGGAAGGTCATTTTGATGACAATTGATATCACAAGTTAGTTGTTAGCAGTTAATATTTGGAATACTCATTTTGCTCGTCCCTCTCATACATAAATTTTCGTTGTTTGACTTTTCGTGACTTTCCTGACGAAATTTGATGAGATTTATTATTAGTATCCATTAGGATCTATCGAAAATAAAGAACGCTATTTGAGACATTCCACAAATAGGGCAGTCTTACGTCACAATAAGCTTACTCTTCAACACAGACTCTGAGATTTTAGCATACCGTAAATTTTGATGAGAACCGTGCAAAGGTAAGAGAACTGAAGATAACTTAATTGTAATCAACAGTTTGAATATAAAGTGAAAAAAATGTTCATTGATTACCCAATTTTGAAGAGTAATTTGCATAGGCTTGCACTCTGAAAGCACTCCATAATACCCGAGTAAGACATACCAATGCCACATCGGTCTACTCATCCATATTCATTTACTGGCAAAAAGACAGAAAAATTATATTTATTTCAAACATCCCGTTCTTTTTGGAGAACGGAAAGTGGGCAGAACATTCCGCTTTTCCAGAAGTAAGGCGGATAAATGTGTGACAGTTCACCGTCAAGTACATGATGGTTAGTCCGTACTGATGGTCATCACCTACCCGTGGGCTTCACTACACTCAGTATCGCGTATCTTTTTTCTCCGTATCCTTGAATGGTTTACTTGGTCGTACTGACTTAATTATTGTTGTACACGAAGTGAAACAAACGACTTCGGTTAAGAAGTGAGACAGTGCAAAAGCTTGCATCAATTCAGTTTATGCTTATGGATGGAACACAAACTTTGCTTGGATAATAAATGAACAACTCCAATATCAACCAGGTAATAATCGTTCGAGTATTGTGATGAGATAGCTCAACTAACTATGATAACAATACTGTGAGTAATGAGGTTCATAACTGCCACGTGTTAAATGGTGTTTCTCTAGTTTTTTAAGAATCGTTCAAATTAATTTTTTCTCCACTAATTATTATCAGCTGATGGCAAAAAACGAGGCCTAATGTCATTTACAATAAATGAATTTCAGGGTGAGAAAATATGTCATTTTGTGTCAATAGAAAGGGCTTCTTCAGAGGTATTCGGTTACAACAGGGTCAGTTTACGGTATAACCTCATGAACCCAGTGTCTTGATGAAAATAATCGCCAAGGGAATTGCTTGTCAAACCAAATCAAGTCAAAGACTCAATTTATCTGTCCGGAAGGAGTGAACTTCTCGTGAGAAAAATATCTTTTACTTGCTTTGGCAATGGTATTAAGTAAATAACAATCAAATCCGTGATGACTGGATCGTGCTCATCAGCATGCCGTGTTCGTCGTTGAGGACCTTGATGGAAAGTAGACAGTCGAGATTTAGTAAGCTTCCCTCCCAAGCAGTTCACAAGGTGTCTTTTCGAAACGGAATCCTTACTAGATGTGGAATAACCTAGGTAGGAACCGTGGTAGTTCTGGAATATGTCTACTGAAATTACCTGTGTGTAACACTGTGGGAATCACTGCGAGTTCGAGATGAAGGCAGCATGGGTGCGTGATTATTCAGACATTATACTGCTGCACAACCGTTCAAGAGCAGGAAAATTGATTTTTACACGAAATTCAATAATTCAGAGTACAATATGTTAATACACCTAAAAAAGCTTTTAAAGGAGAGCTTGATCAACACCAACTCTTTGACAAACAAACCAGCGAAGTTGACAGGGGAACAGTATATTCAGTGACACAACACGCAAGAATGAATAAACCTAGAGGCGCTGTGGGCACACGAATAGGCCGCAGACGAGAGATGTAAAACATCAGCCTTCTCATTTTGAAAAATGTACCTAGTATACGATTGGTCTACAGAAGATTCGATAAGATAGGTATACCAAGATTATTGAGGCACTGAAGCCATCACTTGTTGATCTAAAAGGGATAGTAGTCGTTTTATACTAAGTTAGCTAGAAGTGTTTGAATAGTCCAGGAAATGGACGTGAACAAGTTTGCTTCTCTGGTCAGTCGATGAAGCCTTTGGATGGATAAGAAAACTGATGGCATCCAGAGTAGAATGCTGTTATCTGGAGGAAAATTGGCTTACATCCGAAATATTACTAGTTTCAATTATCATCTGCTTGAAAGTTTTGAGCAAGATTAAAATGGGTGCTATGGGATGAAATTTGTTATTTCCTTTCTTGAGCCTGGAGTCAGTGAGGTTGCCTTCAGGCAAACATCGAGTGAATACAGAGGAAGACAAAGGAATCCAGTAGAAGGGCACAAGTTTTCAGAACCAAAGAACTGATGCCCTCGAGTTCGAAGGTTCTGTCCATAGTGATCAATTTAAACCATCTCTCACCTCATTCCGGATGAGGGTCCTGAGGTTGTCTTAGTTCTCTGAGGGTTTCGGTTAACTTGTGTAATAAATAATTTGAACTAGTTTCTGATACAAAGAACCTATTAAGCTGTTCGATATCATGCTTTATGTAATTTGCTTGAGGCTCAAGGCCACTAGCATTTTCAGTCCATTTCATAACCGGATCAAAGGATTGTCTCTGGTTAAGGTGCTCACGTATAATCCGTCAAGGCCAACAATTTCTTCTTCGATGTGCAGGTTTCACAGCTTTACCGCTGATTTATTGTGCGATTTATATGCTCTTTCTTTCAGTCCTCTCAATTTCTTCAGCTTTTCCAAGTCAAAAACGGCCTGTACGCATCCTGATCCTTGTTCGCGGACAGTATGTTTCGTAGCAGAAGCTTAAGCGGTTCGTAATGTTGTCACAATGTATAGACACGTCACCGTCGTAAAACAAACCCAAGCTGGAAGGGGTCAGCGCACCTTCGAGTAGGTGAGTGCCAAGTGCATCAGGCTGTCGTAAATGCACTTCCATAGTGGGTTCCTTATGAGGCTTTGGTGAGTGCCCTTACGGAAAACTTAGAAAGAACTTTAAAAATACAGCGGTCGGAGCTTTCCAAGAGGAACTCCTCACAGTTTGAAAAAAGAATTCCCATTCAAGAGGGAGCAGTTTAGACAAGCTCTGTCTCTGGTGGAGAAATTACCAAAGTGATAGAGGGACACTAAACCATGGCATGTCAAATCGGAGCTACTGAAGTCGCCAGCCCTAATAAGATGTGAGCTGTTCATCCGCCCTATTGCAGTCGAATAGAAAGACCCCGGAAAGTTGGCCCGTTCCGTGGAACTACAGTCTGGGGTTTTGTACAGATTAGATATAACAACAGAAAAGCGTCTAGGGATAAAACGTGTTGTGCATCCTTTGGTTTGACAGCAAATATTTTGTGCATTGTATGTAAACACGTATGAGGATGAACGACACCATACATGACGTAAATACGTAATAACACTTTTTCCTTTGCATTCGATGCCTAGCCTTCTGTACAGCCTACAGCTGATGAATCCATCAAGCGTCATTAACTCGTCGCCTATCGCAGAATGAACCCGGGATTCGTGAAAAGGAACAACACCACACCTCGTTTATCCCAAAGACTTCCGTAAGTAGCTGATATCCGATATTTTTGACATGACTGAACGGATGTTAGACGACAGGATGAAAGAAACACACACTGATTTAGTATCTGTCTTTGAGGAAGCAACTTCAATCGACCTCGATGTTATGAAATTTCCCAGCCGTATGTTGTTTGATTCTTCTCACTTTATTATGGCATTATTCTGAGCTTCGTCTGGGCTCAGCCGTATCTCGTACAAAATCAAAAAACATGTTCGTTGTACCTGAGTATTGAGGACATAAAGCTGATATGGGAAAAACTGTAAACTAAGGTAAGGTAGATATTCCAAGGCAGTAAAAACATTACAGAATAACAAGACTAAATTCGAAGGCCCTGCAGGGGAGTTGATTTATGTCCCCTTCGGAAGGGAATATTACCCCAAAAATAAAAAAAATCTCATTTCAAATGTTTTTTTGTATTGAAGGCTTTCTGTATGGTCTCATTTCAGGTAGTTTCTACGGAATCTTTTTCGTTGCATAATTAGTAGCACTCAGGGATCCGCCTTCAAAACGCACACAGATTGATCGCTATTTCGCCGCTAATATTGGATAAAAAATTAGAACACCAACGTGACCCATTTATTGAACTTTCACTCTCATTAGAGTTAATTCTTTTGAAAACAACAACCACGACGTTTCCTTGATAAAACTTATCTTTTTCTGCATAACAATGGGAAACCTATGGACGGCGAAATGATGAGGACCCTATTATCAAACAATTTTTAGCTTGTGTAATTGATAGCCTGGTTATACTGGTGATAAAAATATCACAATCATTGTTCGTTTTCAAACTTGTTCCATCATTCTTCCCGCTTTAATGGAGAAACGGAACAATGCAATTAGGGCTTTCCAATTTCCTTGTCTGGCAAGTTGCAGTTTGCAAATGATTTTCCAGACAGACAAAGGAGTGAAGTTTTCCGTGGTACACACCGCCGGTCTCGCTGTTGTTGCTGCTCATCGGGTATGCTTTTGCGGTACCCTTCTCAATCATCCGTAAACTTCAGCACTCCACAATAGGTTTATGGCTGTAACCCTAGTTGGCTAGTAATGAGCATGCGTGGAAGAAGAGTTCATTTTTAGAATCGCAAGGGGATTATATAATGTTCTGAATTTTTATTCTTTTGCAGAATAGAGCGAAACAAACTACGATTTACTTCATGCCTTACAAAGTAATTATGATGATAAAAAACAACGAACTGATTTGTGTGAGCTTATTCTAACCATCGAAAGAATGATATTGTGATTGTAAATATTCGGAAAATGCCTATGATCAGGTGATTGCATAATTCAAAATGATCGGTCAGGTAAATGCTGACATGAAAAAGAGAATAGTCAAATACGAAATGAATAAGACAGAAATCAGTAATGGGTAATTAGTAGACGTTTATAAACGTTCCGAAACATAACTTGAATTCTTCGTAAAAACAAGTAATCTTTGTCCCAAAACATTAATTTATGGTTTATATTGAGCACGAAATTAAAAATTCCTAAGACGTAGTAAAAGGTAAATGCAGGTAATGGACGAATTTAATTTCACAGTTCCTTGCATCATGGTAAAAGTTCTAGAAAGACAGTGGAGGGATTTGTTCTACCTGAATCAAGATAGTCAGAATGAAGCATCTTTCCAGTGGGTTTGTCCGCTGGGTTTAAGGATTTGATTGGGGAAGGGGAATCTCCCCATCGATAATTAACAGATTAACGTAATCAGACCGTTTTGTTCAGCAGTTATTTGCGTGACCACATCACGCATAAGTTTTTTCATGTACGGGAGTACGAAAAACGGAACAATCTTTTTTGGTCCCAGTTTTCAAAATTCTCAGTCCCTCAACTTATTGAAGGCTTCCCGTTCGCAACGACGACAATCAGTGAGGCTTTGTTTGTGCCCATGGATATACTAGTTTATAATTATGCATCCTCCGGAAATCAAATATACTATATTATTTGAAGTTCATTAGTTCGGATAACTGACAATTTGATCCGATTTTCAGTCGAAATACAAAGCGAAAGTACTTAATGTCTAAACATTAACTCTGGACAATGCCTCTCGTTGTAAGATCAATATATTGTTGGGTACACAAACAGAACCAAGTTAAACTCCATAAATTGAACATTGAAAAATGGGATAAAAGCGGAGCATTCATCACTGAGAATTACCAACTAAGTAGGATGGAAGCAGTTCAACATAACCGGAAAAATGACCACCTCCAAGGTGGTGTGAAGCTTAAGCAGAGTGGTTTTTTCTGATATATGAAATGACGGATATTTCCGACTTGGCAAAAGAAAAATTCAACTTTTTCAGTAGAAATGATCAACTTTGCTCTTTCCATCTTTGCAATTTTTCAATCTTATCAACTTTTGAGGTGCACTGTTCACAGTATTTTTTGAGGTCTGCTTGACTGCGTTGTGTGTAATGAAATTTGATGCTTGATGAACCCTCAGAAGAAAACAATTGCCGGAGCTCCAAACAAGGTCATAAGGATCAGTTGAAAAACACATTTTGGCTTCTTTCATTGGAATAAATGGTTAATTATTCGCAAGAATACAGCTAAATCCAAGATTCCATTGAGATTCCCGAGGGCTGCAATTTTTCCCATACTTTGGTGAGGCGAGTGCATATGAGCTTATTCATCGTAGGCTAATAAAGAAATATAAATAGTATCTCAAACTGCATGAAAACTCATTTTAAACTTTAGGCAAGTCTTTGCATTCTTCGTCAACAAATGTCTTCATAAAAATTGTGCATTTGTGATTCAGGGAAGATAAGGTAGGATCGTGGATCTGGAGTTAAAATACGATTCACGTAAATAAAATTGGAGTAAAAAGTTACAAATATGATATAAAATGCTTCAATTTTTAAACATCTAGAGTGCTTCACCTCTTGCTAGAATGATAAACAACTTTAAGCCAAATTATTACCAGCGGTTATCAAAGGCTTTTCATTATGGGCTTTGAGGCCTTATAGACCTTGGTTTGATCCCCTTCACTGCCGATCACTTTCCCATTTGGAGACCGTTCACTGACCACGGCTATCTTCCTGGAATATTTTATTTTGTTGTTTAAGAAAAGAAAGTAAAAATAATATTCGTTGCATTTCAAACCCAAAGGACAAACAGTTTGATCGAAAACTCCATTCTGTTTTCCTTTAGACGGAAACTATTTCTTTGTCACGTAACTTCGATGGTTTCTGACAACTGGTGCATGTGAAACATGGACTCAAAGCGAGTTGATTTACTGAATGAGCCCATGCGTTAAATGTGACTTCAACTGACGTGCTTTGGAACAAACTATCTTGCATACATTAGATTTAAGTATTCTGCATCACGCGTTACCAGCTCTTAAGTCACCACTCAAAACAGCGACAACAATGTACAGTGGTTTCGTACTCGTTGAGAATCACTCACAGTGCACGCACCCCGAGCTCTCCTGAATCCTAACTCGGGGAAGCCGATTGCGAGTCGAGTATCAAACCACCAGACAGTCCGGGTACGCGCTCTCACACAACTATGTAGGTTGACCTCAGTTACTGAAAATCTTCCATTCACTTAGACCCGCGTGATGAAGTATTTAATCTTAAGGCCTTTTCACTGCGCGAACCACAGGTGCTGCCATGTAAAAGCCAAAGACTGTAGAGAGTTGTATCACGTAGTGTTGACGTGGAAAAAACCATCCAGTGATTTTGGATGACCTGATGGTCATGTTGGTGAATAAAGATCATTCATTCCACGCCCCATTTTAAGTTCATCCGGGTAGTTGCCGACCACGGGACGTTTTTACCAACAATACAGCAGCTTTACTTTGGTTTCGTGATATTCACCGATGAGTTGTGCCTTGGTACGGGATGAAGCTCTTGATTGGACGTCAGATTACAGATTATAAGTTTACTAGTAAAAAGAGCTGAATAACATAACCCGGAAAAATTGTTGAAAGTAATGCTGACCATGAAGAATGCGTAGCTGCACACTAATAAAAAGGAAGATTTATGTGGAGAACAAAGAGGCAAGATAAATAAGCACGTATTGGACAAAAACCCACGTTTGACTGATTCCGTATCCATGCCTGGTTCAGCGCGTGATAGTAAGTTGTATCCACATTAAGGGTCTCAACAACCAAAATCGGCTAAAATGAATTTGCATGTGATATCATAAGTTTGGGGAATACGTTGCACACAATGAGTAACTGAAACTACCAAACTAATAAGTAGATAAACTGTTTGCGGAATATTCACATTTGTGTTACCTATCACGATTTTTCTTCATTGCCCAGCTCAGAGGTACGAAGAAGTTTAGTAAAAATTATTCAGTTTATCCCTGGAACCACAGTTTATGGGGCTTTTGATACGCGCCCAACATATTTTAAACGAAGTGTATGGGGACCCAAGTCCGAATCTTGAAGCCTCCAGAGATACAGATTTTCCAATATCTTAGGTTAGTCAGTCTGTGAATATCGGGCGAATGTAGATGAAGACAAAAAGGCTGAACGAGAGTATAAAACAACTAGTGATCTACGGTTTTGGTACAAATTTGTTCGTGATTCCTCAGGGAATTGTGATAATGCTGGTTTTTCTGGTCAGGCTGCTCTACCGGGGAGCACACAGTCAGCGCGCGCATGCAAAGCTATTGCACGTTTTTTTTTTCAGATACTTGCTATTGGGCGAGATGAAATACGGCTGTGCAGAGCGACTCCCTTCTGCTTGTCTGGATGTTCCTGGATTCTCTTTTTCTATTTGCTAAAAATAAGTTCACTTAAATCCACAACGAAATAAGTAATAATTTTTTTTCCAACAGTTATTCTTTTTCCAAATAGCAAATTAGCCTTTCGGCATGGTTTTTCATATCTGTCATAATCATTTCTGCAGCTTCTGCAGAGACCTTGGTCAAACCAATGTCTTAGTGTTCCGGATTTTATTTTGTAAAAACCACTGCAGCTCACGTGCAATTATTCGTGCGATGTTGATGGACGGAAAACAGGTGGTGTGGGATAGCTAGCTCTTAACTGTTGAAACTCACCCTTACAAAGAGCATCACCCACTATTATTTATAAATAAGTATTTATAGCGTAATTTAGTGAAGTAACTGATATTATAGTATGTAAAGGATCAGCGTACTTCCTCGGGAGTTGCCTGTGGTCGAAATGCAAGACACAACGGAAGGAAAACTCCTTCAGCCCGAAGCTCAGTAAGTGCACCAACAAGATCCTACACTTACATTATTTGAGCACCAACATGGCTGCCAACAGCCTGCTTGCTACAACATGAGCATTGCGAATAACTCTATGGTTCATTGTGCGTATGAAGTGGATTCGGCCAAACTGCTTTCTGTCTGCTTTCGCCGATGCTTATTTATCATGTAAACAGTTACTTTTTCATGAGAGGACTGAGCTTACCGGCTTCGTTGTAAGTTCTAGCGACAGTTTGGGTGACGTCATATGTACGCCGGTGGCGTTTGTTGTAATTTACTTCTACGAAATGCTCCCCTGGGAACTTTCGTATTTTCACGTGTGACTTTTAGCCGGCCGACAGCTGCTACTTACAATAAATCAGGAATCCAGTTACTCTTAGCCAGAGGTCAATGCGCTCCATGTCTGATTACTCAGGTTGCTGTGGCGCATATTGTGAACTTAAAGTGGCCGTCATTAGTTAGAAGTGAGTTTCCTAAACATTTACGCAGACATAGCGATTTGATGTGTGGAACCTAATTCACTTGTTAGCCCGACTCTAAGGTAGACATAATTTCCTATTATTATGTTATTCACACAAATCCAAATTTAAATAGACCATCTGGTTTACCATTAGGGCTGGGATCATTTATCATTGCACCCAGTTATGACTACAGATGATTGCAACGAACGTCCTCCCAATGATCATGGAAGGTATGTAAGTCAGTCATCAAACTAACCTACCGGCGGCACACTGATAACACGGTATTTCATTCTCTCAATATCTATATAGTTTATATGTCGTATAGTGAAAAGCATTACGCTTGTTGACAACTTGGACAGTGGTCTCAACATTTCTGAGTACGATTTCTGCATCCTCACTCCCAAAGTGAATCCAGCAGTGTCACTTGGGAAATTGCTTCATGAGGTACGACGTACTACACATTTAGGTACACCACAAAACTGTGATTCACAGTTGTTAGATGAACTATTTAACTCGCCAAGAATTACGACCATGCACAAAAGCCTGGGCTAGAGCCGAATACATAGTAAGCCTCAAGACTGTCATCGAACAAGGGAAAACGTGAAGAAATGGTGGAAATAGATAGTTTTCAATATCTCACATCGAAGCTCCTTTTAACAACAAATATATTCTCTGAGAAATTTCAAAACCTACTAAAAGGCACTTAGTCGTGAGGTGTTTTTTCATTGGGAAATGACCAGCGAGTCCATTTTGGTGATTAAAACTGGGACGTTTGATGTATTCTTTGGATAGAGGATTGTGCATCATCGAATACTCTTTTACGTTGTTTCCAAGCAACTGGCCGCATTGCGCTAGCTTTACTGGTCGAGCATCTTTCCGGTAAGCGGACTGTTGCCCGTTCGACTCCCGCCTGCACCGCTGGATTCGGGAAAGGAGGCAAAATGCAATTGGATCTTTCATTATTTAAGCTCCAGGATCCAAGAGTCAATCAGAAAGTGTTTAAAATACAAAATGAGTTTCATTTGTAAAGATTAGAGCTAAAAGGACTGCATAATTTGGACAGAATATCATCTGTAATTTCTCACTTTTTCAATAAAACAAAAACTAGCAAACAGAAGTGAAACAAGTTGCCTATGGAATCAAGTCTACTAATTGTGATGACGATAATAACCAATATCAATCGACAGAAATATCGGCACTGAAAATCTGCGATTACTTGCATCAGCAAGCGTAAAAACAAATATTCTTGCTTATTTTGATTATTTAATCGAATTCGAATAGCAGTTGTGTAATGAAAACCCTCTAGAAACTAATTCCGTGTTTTTTTCTCGTATTTCTGACGTTATCTCAGGAATCCAAGAAAAAACCACTGACGGACGAGGTACCGATCCCAATTCCCACCCCCCTCCCCCTCCCCCAAAGGAACAATGACCTTGGGCTCATGTATAACCACTTTTCCCCTAATTGTACCTATCGATTGTAACTGAGGCATTAGAACTGAACATAGTGGACCAAATTTTTGAACTCTGTCACAAGATGGTAACACGGGGAAGTTTTGTTTCTGCAATAGGTTTTGCTAAGTGGAAAACTACCATTTTTGTTACCGTGATTTATCCCAGTCACTAAGGTCAATTATTTACCAAAGGAAGAATGATCTTCAATCAATAATTCATCATTCACCCGTACTGACAATGTAGTTGCATAAGCAACAGGTTATGTATTTTCACGCCGCAAATTCATTGATTTTCTTACGAAATACACCACGGCAATATTTACATGAACTAGAGAGTGTCTGTGCCAATCAGTGTCCAGGGAGTGATTTTTAAATCGGTGTCAACTCTAAACTGATACTTACTCTTTCAACGTTGATATGAAAAATACAAAAACAGTGAACTGAAAAGGAGTTTTAAAAATAGAAGCTTATTCCAATGACAATGCAGTTTTTGCATCGGTAATGCACGAACTGCTATTAAACCCAACCTTATGTCCTGCCATAAAGCTTGAAATAAACAGCGTTACCACTCTTCGCTTGCTGAGGTCTCAGCCCACTATATGCCAAGTTTGCACGGATTTGGAGTATGAAACAGATAAATCGGGTTTACCGGAAAAGGTGCTTGAAAGGGTGCGAAATGCTATCATACCAAACCCTAGACCAATGAGAAATCAGTGAGCTGGTTTGCGTGCTCAACCATCTTGTTCGTCAGTGACTCATTTTCGATAATTGATGCTATTGAACAATATTCACGTCATATAGGATTCGTTGTTCATTACCATTAGTAGAGACTTCTGAATTAGTAAAACAGAGGGATAGTGCAATTTCCAAGGAACTCTGGGCCGGAACAAGGAAAAATATTCGCATATAAGTGGTCGAGGATGCGCGTATGATAGATCTTTAAAAAAATCCAAATCGACGATAGTTATTTGGAACATTTTTAAGGATCCTCATCACTATGTCGTGAGAAGTAAAAGTGCATGTCCAAAAAATATCCGAGCTCGACACGATAAGATTCCGACTTGTTGCTCCGAACCAACCCACGGGTGCATCAAAACTTGAAAGATCCCGACGGTTGAGTCCAATTGTTTGGCTTGAAGGAAAACTCCTGCACTCAGCACGGGGAAATGAGATCAGTTCCTTGAATGACTGAACGTTACTCCAAGAACTGAAAGCAATGGGTCAGAAATCAAATCACTTGGAATGCCAAGTGGAATGGTGTGACATTTACCACTGGTGGAAAACGTAGTAACGACCGCTCTCATTCGGTCATGTACTACTGACAAGACTTCAAGGAAAACCCAAACTTCTGTCTTTGTGCTTTTGATAATAGTCTGAAATAAAGACTCTAAGGAAGAAGAGCCTCATTTAGTCATTTCAGAACGGAAAAAGACGGTCGGTTTGTACATCAGAAATTTGAGGTGCAATCGCCTCTCCGGGGCCATAGAAACAATTAATTAAAATAAAAATGAATCAATAAACATGACACAATAAGTGCTTTTGGAAGGGATAAGTAGAAACTGCAACCTTGGAATAGCTCCAAATGGTGCGGGGAAAACTTGACGGTGTGAGGTTTTCTGCGTGATCAAATTCCGAAATAATAATTAAATTGTAGTGAAAAGTCTTAAAACAGAGTAGTTCTGGTCAGATTTTCCAGAAAAACGATAAATTGCTCGGAAGAGTCACATGATAAATCCGCTTTATTTTGTCCATCTTTCATCATAGATCAGCAAAAGTTACGGAGTAAACCATAAATGAGATGCTCCCGGCTGGTTGAACAAACCTACAGAACCTTTTGTTCAGGCTCTCTGTATTTTCGCCTTTACGTGAGTGAATAAGCGTGGACACGTCCGTTGATAATCTGACTATAGTTAGGGTTTCAACAGTACTGTTTGTAAAAAGTGTGATATGTAAAAAACGACTTTCGATTTTTCTTAACATAGAAGTATATCTTAGGTTTGGTTTTGTAGATTACTCAGCCTTGTTTTTTTATTCATACTGAATGCGTTTGGAGTAGGTTTTCTCAAAGGAGAAAAGCACAAGTCCCCTGAAATCGGCATGATTTACCAGTCCTTTCAGGTGAAATTTACCGTGGTTATGACGGTTCATTCGTGTAAATTAATTTCGTGTTCACAAATAGCACTACGATGTTCAGTTAGAGAAAACTATTTCTCGAGAAACCTGAACAATATCTCAGTCAATTAGATGAGCGCATTCTTACAATGAAACAGCAGAAGTGAAGCTTTTCAAAGGGGTTGTTTCAATTTTGTGAACACTTTATCAACCTTCAAATAGTTCACAATTACAAAGGTGTTTTTTGAATTAGTACTCCTTTAGATTATTGTGAAGCTTCCTAATAATATCACTGCTGACAACAAAAATGTTTCGCTAAAAAAACGGTTATTGTCATTTCCACATGAACTAAGCTCTCTGTAATTCTCCAACTAACTGGGAGTTTCAAAACGAGGGATCAGTAGATTGGAAATTTTGGCGTTTACGACTACAGTCTATCGTGGTCCCTCTCAAAGAGTCCGAAAGCTCACACAAATGAGCTTATAAGGGTGTTCTATATTTTGGTGTGAAAAATGTATGCGAAGTGTCAATCTCTACTGCAAGTTACATCCAGCTCAATAGATCAGCGACTTGGTATATGCTGTACAGAAGCAATAACAAAAGGCCTTTTTACTAAAGTTTGATTGACGGCATGGGTTCTTTTGTTATACCCCAGTAAATATTGCATGAATAAAAGCAAATCTTCAAATGCAAGCAAATTGTTTTACCCAAAATTAGCTTGATTTCACTAAAGTTGAACTTACAGAATGAAAAGCTTGTTTCGTATGAGTAGTAGGAGATTAGATTTTTTTAACGTGATTTGTTATGCCATTTTGAAGGCTCAACTTATCACTGAAAACTATAGGGCCACTGTACAGCTGTTCCATTCTTGCTATGAATTATCACCCCGGGTTCGAGTCCCCGTGGGGGCTCAGTGGATGTGCACTGCTGATGATTCCCAACAAGGATGAAACAGCTGTACAGTGCTCCCATGGTTTTCAATGGTGAGTTGAGCTTTCAAAATGCATGATGAATCATATTATACAAACTAGTTTCAGTTTACTGAAGTGAAAAAATCCTCAGGGCTAATAACATTTTAAAAAAATAAATAAAATTCACTGCTGATTTGTTGTTCAAACTTTTGGAATAATACAGTAGAATACTCTAGATCATTTTGGTATGCGAATTCAAAACAGTGTCATCAATTAAATGGGATGACAACCACGTAAATAGCACAATTCGATGACCATTGTGAATCGTATTGACCACATATGTATATTACGGCATTTGAATGAATCAGTAACTAGAACAACGAATTGCTGACTATGTTTTGTGTGAATGAATGTGCGGACCACATACTACCGGTCAACATTAGAACACAAAAACAGGTCTTTTTCTGTTTAAAGTTGAGAGTGTGTTGCCCAGCTACTTTGAATTTTCATGAAAACCCGGTCACAAACCCCACTATAAGTGTACTACGCATTCTCCTAGGTCAGACTGTAATTAATCGTTACACTGATTATATCAGGTCCGAAATAGGTTTGTAGTGCTTCAAAGAATCGATGCCCTGTGAGTAGTGGTTTCTAAAAATGTTCTAACGTCAAAAACACAGATTTATCGACAGTAACTATAGTTAACCAACTTTTCGTTCACCGTGGACGCTACTTTGCAACGCACGTTTTATGATCAAAAATATATACCATATACTCTATTTGTGTACCATGTGTACTATATGCACTACGTAGAAAGCAATACCCGTCAGTTATTGACTCCGAAAATTCGTCTGTGAGTCATTCACCAAAACCACCAATTTCCTATTCTTCTTTGATAATTGATTGACGTAATAAAATCACACATTGATTATGAACAGCATCTGCTGTGGTAAACATCCATCGCATTCCTAAAGGTCAATATCTCCTTTTACAGTGAGTTATCTCATCACTGATTGCCCGAAAGAGATTTACGACAATGATTACCAACTTTACAGCAAATGGTTCGTCAAATGTGAAAACTGTCCTACCCCGCACAACGTTGCAGTATCTATGACATTTTTCTGAGAGAGGGATACCCATTCTGACAGAGAAGACAAAAAAAATGCATCGATGTGTTACTTTCTCATCTATGTCTAAATTGAATCGGAGTTATCAAAAACTCCGTTTTATGAATAATAAACCTGTCTAAATTCTTTATTCTCACTTAATAGAATTTTCAGATCACTTAAGCTGGTTACTTGGAATACTCCGTTTACTTACATTCAATAACAATGATGATGACGTTCTCAAATAGAACTTATCGCAAAGATTCCTACTGGGATTCGAAATCTACTGATTTTCTAAAAAACTCCAATTTGCATGGAAGAAAGATTCTCAAAATAAGAGAAATCCTGGGAAAAGCCTGCACAGTATCATATGTGTTCGGTACGACGCCTGACCTGGTGAAGTCATTTCGTCTTTTTCATTCTATCTCAGGGTCACGAAAGCCGGTCACTTTTGCTGGCGCGGAGGACACTTGTGGTGGCACTCATGCGTAGGTACGAACTTGTGGAAATAATCTGATTAGTTTTACAATTCGACGTGAATGAATCGCTTGTAAGTCGATGAAAATCAATTCAGTGATGCTCAAAATTTTAAGGACGCAAATCTTCATCTTTTGGTCAACAACAAACAAAAACAAGCTTCAGAAAGCATTTCAAATTATTGTTCGTCACAGATCAATATTTATTACGCAGACCAGTTAAACATGTCTCATTATCGCCTGATCATGCCGATACGTCTGTCAGTAGTCTTGGAACCGTTTACTTGCAATCTACCTTTCGGTATTCCCAATGGGGTTCTAAAATGTTAATCTTCCTAGCCTAAATTGACAGTTTCTATGGGCTCCTGGCAACTGAGCTTGGCGAGTCGGACACCGGAGCTGAAAAGTTTAAACGGCTGATCGTGAAAGGTTGAACACTAAAGAAATGATTAATTATTAAGTAGCCTGGTTAAGTGCGCTGAATATCATCACGAATCGCGACACGAAGCCCTCCTATTTAAGAACCGTGCAGTCAGCGCTCATTGCCATTGATTTTCTTCCAAAGTGTAAACAAGGTGACATAAAGCTAACGGTTGTCCAATTTGAGATCTCAGGAAGAAATAGAGGATGAAACGTCAGTTATCTGAGGACAAAATTGCAATTGAAACGCAAATTCAGTTGTGACTAAGAATCCCCAGGTGTCTTCAGCAACTAAAACGCGCAAACGTATTTTTCCGCACGACTTTCGTCGGACTGTTTAAAAATGCTTCTTTCTTCGAAAAGATTAGGAACTCCGTCTGCCGATCGATTTTGATCTTTTAAACTGTAAAATTACAGACAATCAAGCACCAACAAGGTTAAAGTTGAAACACGAACACTAAACGAAGAGATCACAACTTTTGTGCTCGAGTTATGGCGGATTTTTGCATTGATGACTTCATTTTCATTCTCTTCTTCTCAATTGTTTTACATGAAACTTGATCGTCGAGGCTTTACTGAAAACGTGTAGGTGGGATAAAACAATGAATGATGCAGTGGCCTCAGTTATTTTCAATTAGGAAGGATAAATTTGGCAGTGATTTCGAAAATTTTGACGAAGATGAATTGTAGAGCACCAATTTGATGAACTTTTTTATTGTTTTTTCATGATTACTTCAATAATCTCAATCTTTGCCAGGTTTCAAACCTAAATAATTGCTCAGAATACTGCATTAGTGGTTTGTTTTATTTTTAAGACAGCTCAGCCGAGACAGACACCGTGCCGGTGACGCGCTACTTGCAACTGAAAAAAAACAGTGACTGATGAGCCGGTGCTGATTTCATTGTGGTAATGAATTTATCTATCACGACGGGAAAACGACGATGGAATATTCTTGATTTCGGGTTATTTATTCTTGTTTATTAGGTACAAAGATTTAGTTATTACTTTGAGCGGAGAAGAGACCACCAATACGATTTATGTTTAACGGATAGTGTCTTTTCCGTTAAATAGTGACTGGACAGAAAGCCACCTACCGCTTTGTAATTTTTCGAATGTTTATTGCAGATTTTTCACTTACGAATAATTCACAAAAATTACCATCATCGGATAAACCGAAATCACGAAATTTGTACCAAATGAAACACCGTGGAATTAGTGTACCGATTTCACGTATCAGGTGAGACCCATTACATCTCCACTGTCGTATCATCATAAAAATAAGGCCTGCACAATGTTCACGTGGACCTATTTGATTGGCTGGGCAAGTGACATGAATATTGGATCGTTCTACTTCATACGTTCTAATATCATCAACAATAAATTCTCATTATTATAACTTGTAAATATACGAAACCTAATTAACAAATAATTCAGCACTCCGTAACAAAGCACAGCTCACCTCTGAAAACCGTGGAAGCACTGCACATCAGTTTCATTCATGTTGGGATTCATCGGAAATGCACATCTACTGAGCCCTCACTGAGGCTCTAACCAGGGGTGAACGATTGCGAATTAAAAATCTGGCTAGATGACCCAATCTCCCACTAATGAAAGTGATCAAGCAGCCAAGTCTACAGCTTATTTTGAGCTTGAAGCCTTCTTAGTCACTTAGGCTACCAACGGGAAAGTCGTCTATAATAAGGGTCGACCGCTTTGTGTTCAACTGGTAGTAGTCTAGAGTTTTAGAGCGTTTGCTTGCCTTCTAGAATGTTCGAATCTCCGACTTTACGGATAGCTTGGTGGCAGACAGCTATCCACGGTGGCCCCGCGCTTTACTACAGCTGACCTATTGTGACCAGATGTAGTTCTTCACTTCAGGTCTCCGTGTCTTGTTATCTGTTATCCCTTATAGAGTACGGTGGGTCTTCGTGGCTATGGGCTATACATCTTCTATTGCACTGGGCACTAAGTATGCGATAAAAAATAAATATATGTTGTAACCCTTAAGAAGCAAATGACGGAAGGGTTATTAGTCGTGTAATGATGTAGTTAGAAGAACCACTGAAAGGCAGCGCGGATAAACCGGTTGTTTGGTGTTCCCTACACAATCTTTCCCCCCCAGATTTGTATTCCCGTGGAAGATCAGCCGATGTTTTTTGCTGAAGATTTAGAACAGGGATGAAACAGCTGAGCTTCTGAGATGATTTAACTTTTATTACAGCGTGATGAATTATCTGTCAATAATATCTAATCTCTTACTACTGCAAACATAATTAAGTATTGTTAGTTGGACATTGGAAGTTAGTATTCACAAGAAACCGTTCACACTTTTTCCAGCTCATTTTACGGAATCATGGCTGTGCACTTGATCATCAGATGTTTGATTCTTAAATAAGAATTAGGAAATCCCGACTCTAATCACTCCTTACTTAGTATTTCTAGCTTCAAACGTTGTAACTCAGCCTTTTTCGAATATCTTCAAAGTCAACCAAAATTAACCAGAATGCTTGTTTGTATACCATCTGTCTAGTCCACTTCAAGACATTCGTTATCCAGGTGGGAATACACTCTTTTGGTTTGCATGCTGTTCCTTATTCCACTGAGTTCCGTTACTTCGACGTAGTCGGGTTGATTGCCAATCCACAATTGTCCATTACTGTGTTTTAAGCAACCAACCACTTACTTTTTCAATTAGTAGTATGAACTCCCCTTTACACTATGATAACATGAATAAGAATGGAGCAATTTCTACTCCTCGTAGGCAAACTGTGTTCGCACATCTGCGGCGTAATCCGCTTTGTAACATTTATAGTTTATTCTTGACTGTGACTATCCTTAATAATCATGTTCTCCAAATAGACTAGTTGCACACTTCGACTGCTATGCAAGCAGAGTGTATTCTCCTTTTAACGTAAATAACAAAGAGATCCAATGAAAATTGGAGCATAACACCTTACTTTGTTGCACGATACACTAATGATTTTAATTTTGAAACTGTTCCTTTTTCTGCAAAAGATTTTAAAGACTTAGCCATTATAGTAAAAGGGCAGACTTGGTACGACTGTGAAATCTTGTATTAGAAATGCGTACTATCAAACGTGCACAAAAGGACCGTACGTGCTTGCGTGAGCCGCAGCAGATTCAGCTGGCTACGGATCGATGCGCGTGAATAGCACAGCAGGAATGAGAAAAAAATCAAATTAGTAGGACTTCCGGAACGAGGCAGTTACGCACCACGTAAAATCAATACACGCTCTGTAATACCCCTCCAAGAGCATCGATCAAACGGGAGTAATTGTTCATAGGAAAAAGCTCGGGAGCTGAAAACCAAATGGCTCAAAAATCTTACGGCCAGAACAGTTCGTGAGAGGAGGGAGAGCGTTAGTCTCTTGGGAAGCACTCAGATCATTGGAAAAGTGAAGACTGGCATCATTACTGACAGGAGTAGGAGTTTTTTTGGACGGAATTGGGGCCATGCAGTCCAGATAAAGGTATGCTCGTTTGAGGTGATCAATACTGACAGTGCCTGAAAGACCAGCCTTATCAATGGCAAAAATATTGTCGCCACGGGCAATGAAACGAAACGGGTATGCGTGTGCAGCACGTAACGGGGGTTTAGTAGAACCAAAATGAGAAAAAACACGAAAGCATGTTGTTGAGTCTTCGAGAGTATAAGCGAAACTAATAGATCACCGAAATAAGGGAGAAAGGGATGACTTCATGTTAAACCGTCATTGATAAACAAAGTTAGGGGATCAGCAACATCGGGATTGTGTCCGAAAAATTTCTTCGGCTATCGTTAGGATATTCCAAACAACAAAAAACTGAAATCTTCCCTTAGAGTAGTACTTTAGGATAACATGGTTATCGAAAGGGCGTTCGTCCACATTAATGAATGAGAGGTGGAGGTGAGATAAGCTCTTAACAGTTTGTGGAAGCATTCCTCTAGTCCACTGGATGATGGGTAATATGCAGTTGTGCTGAAATCCAAGGACAGTAGTGAAGTCACGGAACAGTACGGATTGAAACTGTGCAGTTCTATCCGTTGTGATGGTAGACAGAACACTAAACACAGAAATCCAGTAGTGTTAAAGAATGAATTTGAAATTGTTTTACTGGATGTGTCAGTTACGGGGGCAGCCATGGGTCAGCACGTGGGGCAATCTATATGCATCACATGTTCCAAGCATCTTTAATTCGGTTGCTTTTTCGGGTTGAACACCATTTTAGCAGGTGAATAACAGTATGATTGGTTGAAACTGTTCATGATTAAATATTTTTGCGTTTAATTAGGTGAGTGAAACAACATCATGCTCTGCACTAAATCTGTGCGCTTTCTTTAAAAAAAAGCACTTATTTGGGGATTGCATACTGTCTACGTACAATCCCCCAAGACTACGCAGAGCGTAATCTGTAATCAAGAACAGGCTACAGGCTGTTCCCCGATGGGTTGTAGATAAATGTGGAAAATCTTTTCAGCATGACGCTAAACGCCTTACTTTTGTAAACTAAAATATCTGAAATTCTCCCAGATTTCTTGACACGAGTGGATTTGGTAAACATTCCAAATAGATATAATGAGGCAGCTGGTTTGATCAATTCGGATGTAAACAGATCAGGCCCAGATGCAAATATACGTTGCAGTCAAGGTTTCCTTCATCAACGTTTGCATGAAGAATGAAACTGTCACTCTGTGAATCGTTTTTGATCAATCATTTAAAAAAAATTGAGTAGTCCTATTTTTGTTCATAAAACATTTCTCAAAGTGGCGATTGTTGATGCTTGGCGAATAGAGAGCGATATTTAGCCTACTAATACTGATCTGCTTACCATTTCTTGGGACAAAGAAGTTTTGTCGACCAGCGCCAGCTACCAGTTAATGATTCTAAAACCCGTTGTGACGTAGTGTTTTATGGCTTTTATCTTCGAGCTTGGTGGTCATAGGTTCGAATCCTTCCACTGCCTGTCATTTTCTAAATAAACAAATAACTACTATCACTTGGCTGATAACCATGCTCGACCTATTGGGATCTTACATGGTTTTCCAACAATCGATGTATTAGAATCAGGTTGCTCGTTGTCCCTAATGGTGCAGTGGCCCTTAGACTCCACGAGGCGTACCCCTTCCACTGTACTCATACAACAGTAATGAAAGCTGTCTTTCATCTAGATTATAACAAGCGCAACTCCTAGCATAGAGCGACAGGTGATCAACTTCATCTCTCCCATTGGTCATGATAGGATTTGGAAAAAAGAGGGGGTAAAAACCTTAATTGACCTACCGTATGTACGAAGGTGGAGTCCACTTGAAATCCACAGCTCAAGAAAAACGGTAGGTAGGGATGCTTATGAAACTCACGAATAAGATCTAACAAATCGAAATTCCGATTGTTTTCCTTGTTAGCTTCTCTAACTGGTGCAGGCAAATTAAGACTGGAGAGAGGCTTGAATGCGGCATCAAGATAACTTGAATTATGTAAAAAAAACGAAGCTACCGGAATAAAGCAGTATTCCTATCAGCAGTACGAATGTGAGTTATCCGTTGAGAATACTGGTTGCTTTTAGTCAAAGGTAAAATAATATAAAGGTTGAAGTGGACATGTTAACACAGTAATATTAAAAAACCTTTATGAATCAGAGATTCATTGTGCTACAAATAAAAATACGGAAAAGGCTTTGTTTGAAATTATTCATGTCTTCATCTTTCAATTCATTTCTTGGTCCCGTATGTGGCTCCATTGTTTTTCTCTTCACGTTCATTGAACACAATCCTTTTGTTCAGTAATACTACATAGTGACGCATTGCCTGCCGGCGAAAACCGATGTGAAACCTAATCTTTTGTCAAGAATGCGCCTTATAGGGAACAAAAGCCATTGAACTTATCAAGTACCGAAAAAGATAAAGTTGCTATGAGGTAAACAAACCAGTACGCACGCATCTACCTCATTCACCGCGGTTATGGCGAGCAAAAAATAAAGTCGTCCAACGTCAATATTCTTACGAACGAAGAAGCGGCTTATCTTCACTGACTGACTAATACTAAAATGTTTTAAGAGTTGTGAGTTTTCCTATGGTAATATCAATAACTAGACCATATTGACAAATAAAACCTCCAAGATGTTATCGTTATTCGTGAAATCAGAAAATAAGAGGACCGGGATAAGACACAAAAGGAAGCCACAGTATGCGTAGCCAGAACCGCAGTAATAATTTTGAAGAGACTTGTCAAGGAACTTTTGACAAACAGTGATTGTACTGAGAACGAGCAGAAGATAGTCAGAATTATTTAAGTGTGGGTGCAGATTCAAAATCCACCTATCCCAGCAGCAATCCCATTTGAATCGAATGGAGCTTGCATGGAAGGGGAGTCTATTTTTAGAATCACACTGTAATTCTTCCATTCACGTCCATGCACACTCCATTCAATTCAAATGAGATTACAGTTGTAAACCAACCGTGGAGTGCTCAAGTATAAGGATGATTGAGCGGAAGAGTACCGGGTTCGCATACCTGATTAGTGGCAATAACCGCAAAACCGGTCGTGTGCTTCCTGGGAAATTTTGTCTTATCATCCATATCCAATGCCGCACTACTCAAGTCGAAAGGTCCACCTATCCCAATTTATTGACCGAGCCTGTCCGATTGTTTATTGAACACACAAATTCCCATCTGAATTAATAATGGATTTACCGATGCACTTTAAAAATACGAAAGACAGTGCGCTACACAAACATGTAATTTCAAGAAATTCAATCCATAAGTCGGAAAGAAACATTTTCGTACGAGGAAAACTCCATGGTCTGTGGAATACGTTCCATCATTTTTAATTCAGACCTTATTTACTGACAAAAGCTGGCCGATCTTTTGCTGCTTACCACTATTTTCATCCGTGTACATTTGTGCACAAACCTATTGACAACATTCTTCCCGAATGTAATACGGCATACTGTTTCGTTCCGAGAACCATCGCCGAACTCGGTGCTGATCAAAAAGATGCACGTGGATAATATGTTCAAAGACTTTACCTGTAATTTAAATTTACGTCATCGACGATCGAGATCTTCTACCCAGATCCCTACATTCTGTGCTAACTTCGCCTATTTCACATCACTTGCTGTTGCTCTTTATCGACGGGAAAGCTTACTATATGGTGTTAAGGTTTGCTTAGGATGTCACTCATTGAATTTCGCGCTGCCTGAGTTAAACAATTCCTTTGTACATTAAGACACAAGGCAGGTGAATAATTTTGTAATTTTCTACTGACTAGCATTCAAAATCTTTGGTTTCTACTTCTGGAATTTTGTTGAAATCGCTCCAGCTGTCATACATCTCATGTTTCGTTCCCACTCATGCATTCAGTCGATTCAATAAGGTGTTCTGCCGGATGTGGTTCCAAATTTGACTTTCATCGAGTGATGGAATGACTATAGATTTCGACGTGTAAGCCGATTCAACTCGCCAATTAACCGTTCTATTCTTTGGAGGATCTCACTAATTTCTTTACTTACTGAAAGTTTTCTTCGCTAAAGCTGCAAAGTAATTCAATTAAAATTATTCGTTCAAGGTGTTCATAGTGTGCGAAGCCTTCCTAGCACCATTCCTAAGCACAATAACAGTGCCCAAGCAAATCCCAGCAAGGGCAAAATTTACTTTAAACTAATCATTCTCTGGTTGAAATTAGTTTTCTTAAGAAAATACTCTGAGGTATTGCCATTGCACTTGCTCAGCAATCCAAAGTTGTCACTGTTGTTCGCTAAGAGTTTTCCGTGTCACATTCTACTTAACTCAACGTAGACATCAAACCGGTGTGATTTAAATCATCCGCACGGAGTCTGAAGCTTCACAATTGCTTTCACCATTCACGTGGATTTACGGAGACCATTGTTTGCACCATAGAGTGGGATTTCATTGTGTCCTTCAGACAGTCTAAAAAAATCTATTGTGGGCCTTTTTTACTTCAGTTGGTCTACTCTACTGCTCATTTTAGAATTTGTATTTTTACAATGACTCGGTTGTTCCTGGTTCACGCTGAGTATCTACTGGATAACAGTTCACTTTCCAATATAATTTATGATTTGAACAATTACATTTTCTGAAATGTCCACGGCCACTTTCCATTTGACATACATTTCAGTCTAATTCTATTTTTCCCTAAAATCTCATTTATCATTTCGGGGTCCCTTCAGTTTGGTGAAGATGCTTTGCGTGGTTTACATGTGCAAGAGAATTTGAAAGCCGGTCCGAAAAATGTAGTGCACGAAATGCTCCTAGCCAGCCCTCGTTTCCTTCAGATTTCTCGGAAACGCAGTTGAGCAAGAACGTGGAATTTCGTGTGCACTTCTTCTGTCCCATCACTACGCTGCCATCTTATACGGATTTGGGTATTGACTGTGAAAAGTAGATTGTGTTCCGAATATAATGTCTGAACGGTGTAAAATGTTTTAAGGGCACCCCTTAATCCCGGATGAAAAAGTGCACGCTATGGCTCATGTAATAGATGGAATTGGCCACACATTCCCGTTGTCTTAGGCGACGCCCCGTAATAAGTCTCTGAGCACAGTTCATACCTTTAATGTTCCATAGAAAAAGCTCACCCAGTTCATTAAACCTAACCGAAATTTGTGATTTTTCATTTACGAAAAAAGAAGAAGGCTGCACGAAGGATAGCTAAGTGCATTGGGACATGCAAGATTATTTCCTCAAGAAGACTCAGTACATGCGAGGTTACCAAAAGAGTTTGTTGATTGAGAAAAGTTAGCTGGAACTTTTGAAGGATTCAAGCAGTTACACATCTAAGAAGAAACGTAAAATACCAGGGAAAATCACCAAAAAGAATCATAATTAATGTCTACTTTACGCAACCAACCGGGCGACAAGTGCCTCAAAGCTGTGGAAGCCCATGCAACTGAATACTGGTGTTCGCCATGTACGGCAAGTGCTACAAGAAACAGCATATCTACTGCATAGAGAGATGAGAGCAAGGCCTTGGATGACCAACCAACATACCTGAAATCGAGGCAAATTGATGGTAAATCACATCAGGCAGAGGTCTGAAAGAAGTAGCGTGATATTTAGTGACGGAAAGGTTCAACTTTTCAGTCCAAAATTTGGTGTGGACAGCTCGAAATATGAGAGGAAGTTTATCTTCATTACATTTCGGGAATCACAATCAGTTTGATCTCGGAGAACATAAAGTTACAGAATGAAATGAAGGCCGATAAAAGAAAATTCATCAGACCATCTATCACGACCTCCGTGTCGAAAGGCTTCCGCACATACAAATCCCCAACTTCAGTTTCAACCCAAGTAATCTGTAGACGTTTAGACGCAAGTATAATCAGTTCGAAACCCAGTGATTAGAATGAAACTGTGCTTGAGTTTGGTGCTAAACTCTGAATGTTTTGATAAATTCCATTCTTATAGTACATTTATTATGTTACCATTAAAACCCACAAACAAACAAGAAAATTTCTCACATTAATTTGCTCTCACAATTTGAGATACGTCCTATTGCAAAATGGTCACAAAGGCACACTTTACTGTCGGTACCAAAGTTTAAGCTTTGATGGTCTGAACGAGAAAATAAATAACGAGGATGATCAAACAACAAAGAAGTGATCAGAATGATTTGTTCAAAAACGTGGTCAATTTTTCACAAGAGTGAAAGTATCCTGAGTGGCATAAAAAGTGATACGTAACTCCAGTTAGTCCATGAATACGTGCGTAACATGTGCACCTTTGGATTCGGTTTAATTTCGAAAGTCTATTGATGTTAATAAACAAAAAACATCACCAGGCTTTAATGAGTTTGCGAAATGCCTACCTGGAAGCATCTTTGTCGCGAGTATATATTCCGTCTGATTCATTTTATATCTTACTGTTTGACATGTCGGCCTTATTTTTCCCTACGTGACTGCAACATCAATGAAATGGAAGAATTTATATTTCTTCTTATTTAATTCAAAATCAAACGGAGAGACCTGGTTGAAACTTTCCAATACTTTTTATATTTTAACATAGGATTCTTTATTGAGGGACAGTTTTACAAACAGATTGATGGTGATGTAATGGGTAGCCTTCTTGGATCTGCACTGGTAGACATCTCCGTGGGAATGACTGAGAAAAAACACATTAGCATGTCATTTTAGTTTATACCGTGTGTGCGTTATGCTGATTATATTTCGATTTTTTGCGGAAGAACATTTCACCCAGTGCTCTGACCTGTTAAACATAACATCCCAACATATCAGTACCATTTTTTATTACATGTTTGCGCATGGGTGCAGTGTGGGAACGTATACCCCATAACCACAAAGGCTGACTGCACCACTGGGGACAATCGGCAATCAGAACCTGAGAATTGCAGTGGATAACCAAATATGGTCCCAGTGGGTCAGATGTGGTGGCCAGCCGAAGGACAATAGAGATTACTATCTACTACCAAAAGGTATCAACAGTCTTATTTTTCTAGATATCTGGATGACTAGACGTACAGAAGGAACAGTTCAAAAAGCCATTCATCGTAAGATAATATGGAGTGCACAAGATATCCAGTTATTTACTTTCGCGTCAACTGCTTGAAAACGGGGTTTAGTCAAAGCCTTTTTCTACGTAGCACACAGAATCTGAAGAGTAGACCAATTTTATAAGAACTAAGAATTCAAAACCCGAATTCTCTAAGCAAAAGGCTACCCGGATATGCTCATAGTGATTTTCATAAGAGAAGGGCATAACACGCTTCAAGCCGATACGGATGGGGAAAAACTAGTTGCCTTCAAGCTACCATTTTTTTGGTGATTATTTGCTCAACTAGATTAGCCAAAATATGAAATGTGCGCAACAGCTCAGTTGTACGGCCGATTACCTGTAGGTCTTGCGCACCATACCCATTCAAAGAGTTATTTGTACCTGAATGTCTTCCACGTTATTCATGGACTCACTTGCATTTACGGAGGCAACTACACTAAGAGAACAGTGCCTTGGTCAACAAAAGGAGAATACGTACAGAAAAGTCTAGTGCAAAGAACTAGTCATCGTTCGCCTGGACAGCTAACGGCAGTGGGTCTCATCGATCGTGAAAAACCTTACAACCTTTTGTCATCAGACTGATTCAAGCTGAGCCTCCCGAAGGACGGCAAGAAATCGGAACCCAGAGCTATTAACTTTTTATGAGGTTGTACTGATAACTGTCTTTAGGTCCCGCCTATGCACGCGCAAACTGTTGACCAGCAGTACGTACCTACCTCAGTGTTAGCCAGTCACACTGATGAAACCGTTTCCTAATTTGTTGGACTCTGTTTATCCCTATTGTGCTGCTTCGTGCTTCCACTCGTAGATGAATTTAAATTTTCTTACTCAAGCTATTGAGAGGCCTGATAAATATTTGTGTCTCGTAATTTGCGTCTTCCATCGACTCCTAAAGCTTTGTGATTCTCATACACTGGTAAACTTTGACTTTACTTCCGTGCGTTACGTTATAAGTACTGCTGGGTGTGAGTAATTACCATACTTCGGGAACACTTGCTTGGTTGGATGTTTTACCTACATTCGTTGTCGTACATATCATAATCAACTACTGGTTTAAAGTTACATTCAAGTCAAAAACATCGCTGAATTGCTGCTATTTGGTTATTTCGCTATTCGCTTTTGCTTTCTGCCGGTTGGTGTTGATGGAAACAGAATGGTTTATGCAAATGCGGTGCAGTTTAGCCGTGAGTGACTGCACGATTGGATAGATGAGCGATTAAAGTTGCTTATTATTGACGGGAACTAGTGAACTCTATGCTTGAGCATCAACTAAATTATTTCTCTGTTCGCTTGTTACAGAACATATCCTGCACAAAATAATAGTTTAAAATGATTTCAGCTAATTAAAATCTAATATTCCAAATGAGCAGTATTATTTAGTTTTTAAAGTTATGCAATAAAATACACAGACACGTAAGCTTTGTGAAGTTTGATAGCACCTTAATGTCGAAAAAGATGGTGGTCAGTTAACACTTTGGTTGCCTGAGATAGCCCTTCTCAAGACCAGCTCTACAATCGTTAAACCTCGAATCGATTTCGATACACTAAGAACAGAGTATCTACCCGCGGTGGTCAAACGGTCGTCATAGCGGGCTTTGGATAATAACAGCCCGGGTCTGATTCCCGGTACCACCGGTTACACCCCGTTCGGGAGCCTTCCACTGGCCGCGGCCCGCTTTCCGAAAATTTGTACTTTAGTAAATATTAGACTAAACAAGTAAAGTGAAAGTATTTTAACTTATATTTGTATCAAAGCGTACGATGATACCGCAGTTTGATGAACGAATTTGAGTGTCGACAGGAAAACCAGAACTTCATATAATTTGGGATTTTTAGAATAACGTTTTTCAACCATAGGTAAATATCAACCTGAATTTCATCCGGAAACCGTGGAGTGATAAGGTTCTATAAGCTGAACAGCTATAAGGTGTGAGATGTCAGCACAAACATTGGAACGTTTATCGAGGAATTCGATAATTTTGATAAATCACCTTCACTCCAACCACCCTCCCTCCCTTTTTTGGTCTCTGTTCATCAACTAGTTGCGCTCCTGCGTGAATCTGCTCACACTTTTGTGGTCATCTAATTGCCTACATCGAATTATTGAATTATTTTCGACAACGGTTTGATGTTTTCCGACTTTAAAGTGGTCTTCCTTTTAAGCAACCGGAAGGCAATTTCACTTAATTGTGTGAACTTTATGTGATCGCGCCTAAAATGCGTTAACAGCTGCTTGAGCAAGCGTTACATCAGTGTTCAACACATATTCTGCCTTTATTGTTCTTCTGATTCTCCTGGAACAAATGTTGCTGAATACACTTTCCAGTTCTATTACTTGCTACTAGCAAGTTCTTCTCGTCGAATTTCTGACTGTTTAAAACCAGTGCTTTTTAAGGTTTTGATATTTGAACATATTTCCGACTTAAAGATTCAACGCGCATGATCACGACACAACGCAGTGCAACGAGTTGCAAATAATTTTAGAAAACCAAATATATTCACTTCCGTTTATCCACATTTTTAATAGAATTTTGCTCATTTGGGGTTAAGATCAAAATGGACCTTTAGAACTGATCATTTTAACTGTTCCAGGTTTTCAACGAAAGCCGGCATGACAGTGAATTTGAAGGAACATGACTGATCGGGATTCCAAAGTTTCTTCAAAGCTCATAAATGTCATTGGTATAAACAGTTGTCAAGGATTTAGTCTATTCAGGTGAAGCAAACTAGAATGATTCGGATATTAATTGGATCACAGTTTATTTTTTATCCGTCATTTCAAACCCAGCATCATTGGAGTATTTTGTAATTGAACCACACCCAAATGTGTCAGGTTATGTTGCAAGCAACGTTTTCAAAAGTAAACAAACGGCTTTTTGATATTCAAGCAACAGCGGAGAGCGAAAGAGATCTGAAATGCAGGTAAGAAGTTCGCTAGGCGTCCCCCAAAAGCGTCATACATATTCAAAATCATTTAGGAATTACCTACACACTTTAACCATTGGTGTTCGATAAAGTGAGATATTTCCCGATGGACTGATGTAGTCTCTGAACGTTTAGCGATAAGTACCAGAAAAACCGTGGATCTCAGAAGCCGAATGCCTGACTGCCTGTAGTTGACCTCATTAGGATCGAGGTAGTCATGATAAGACAATCCTGTGCTGCTTAGTTCTTCAACCTGCTTCTTTGCTCCAAGAGCATTGTCTCTGTTCGATTTTTGACTTTAGTGTTGGGAAACCGAGGCGAAACACGTCTCTCTTGATCTCTGCTACCGGATTTTCTGGTCAGATAAGTTTGGATTAAATTTATATCATAGTCACGGAGGAAAGCAGATAAAAATATTCAAACTGACCACCTTCATTTGCAGCCCAACTACTCCCTTATCTATTCAATATGAGAAAGTCTTGAACTGTATGCACCGTTATTATCCCACACACCCCAATGACATGCTACAGTCGAGAAGATCGTGAGAACAAACAGTCTGAGAAATTCATCTAGCAATAATCAAGAAGCCATAAGAAATCTTTTGCACTTCAAAGTGAAGTATTATAACGAAAAACGCATGACACACAGATGTGGATGCAACCGACTAGCCACTGACTCATCAGCTGGCCTCGGTAACCTTGAGCTGTTTTCAGATGAATCTTGAAGACAGCCGAATGTCGATTGCAATGATGCATCGAATTTTATAGATTTATTGTGCCCAATGGATGGTTTATCACTATCTGAATCGAGACAGAAATCAGTGAACTCTATCAATTATACAATCACCTCTCGTTTTGTACTAGCTCAGAGCAACAGTACGTGAACTAGCAAATACTACTAGATCATGATTGGAGGACAGGGTATTTTTGTACCGGTGCTCTTCGAAACCCGGTTTAAGGAACCGAATGATTGGATCACTGGAGTAGTAACAATGCGACTGTCTTCGTGATTCCATCGCCACGTGATTTTACTTTTGACACTCTACTGCAAGAAGTTTGTAGTGAGCAGTGAGCGGTAATCAAGCCTTCACTACCCTGTGATGCAAATCTTCCTTAAATTAGTCGACCGGTAATGTAAGTAGTATGTTATTGTATCTGGATGATAGGACAAAATTTCACCGGAAGAAAGTGATTGGTTTTGCATTGGTTGATACTTATCAGGTATGCGTACCCGGTAATCCCCTATCTAATCATCTCCACTCTTGAGCACTCTGCCTTAGGTCCATCAAATTAGTGTCATTTGAATTGTGAGGTTGTCCTTTACAAACTGACAGAAAACACTCGAAGAATAACTTGGTGATTTTAAAAGTAATCTTCCCGTGCAAGCATTATCTTCACTGATTGTAAGTCATTAGTTATCTCTCAATATTTTCTGGCTAGGTTTTGAAGACACTCAGTTTATAAACAATACTTCAATCTTTGCGTGAAAATACTATACATATATCTTATACATATACAATATAAATGGGTTTATTTTGGAGCTTTCATTCTTCCGCCTAGCCGTTACTGCTATCTTCTTTGTTGAGCATTGAAGAAAAGCTCAGTCAAAGGATAGAGGTGACATGAAACTAGTCGTCTGAGGATGCAGTTAGCCTCACACACATTTACCATCTGTGCCAACCAAGAGTATCATACACACTTTGTCTTGATGAGTAGTTTGGCCTGGAGACTCAATAAACACATCTGTAAGGTGCTTACAACTGAACTTCCTTAGGTCTAGTGTTTCATTGTTGCTATCAAAACGACTGAGTAACTCGTCATTGTGTAACCTTAATTATAATCCGCAGTACGATTTGCAACCATCAATCTTGGATTTTATTCTGTATAGGTTTGCCCGTGCTTTATCAAAGGTATTCTTCTGAACATGACCTTGCAGATATCAATATTTACTTCAAACTGTGAAGGCGGAAAGTACGGAGGAACGTGTTCACTTTTCCACATTGTGTTCTGGTGAACTTCATACGCCTCACCTGGTTTATTGTTCAGCAGGCTCGCCGCATCTCCATAACTACGAAGGTAAGCGAGGCGTGGCACAAAAATAACGACACAGGTTATTGAAGGTTTGAGAAGCATTCAGAAATTGAAGACCACGACAGAAAGAGAATGGTCAGTTGTGTACAACGACTTCTGTTTGATGATTTTATATCGCTAACTCGCCCAGGAATTAGCACAATGTCACTAAGGAAGCAACAAATACTTATATACAAAACATCACATTCAATAATGCTTGGTGTGCAAATTTTGACACATTAGTTTGGCAGCCTTTGGATGAACATTCAGTCAGTAAAGCCTTGGCAAAATCAGACCAAGCACACGTTTCGGTTGCAGTTAAGGAAGTCTTGAAATCAGATCTGCTTCTTACGGGCAGTGTTACATGGGTCCCCAGTAAACCTTGCTATTTTTCGCTAACAGCCACGTTATCGTGAACAAATACAAAAGAACTTTGATAATGATTTAGAAAGTTAGGCATCTTCCCCAAAGAAATCGCAAACACTACGTATTTGATGATACGAAATTTACGTCCACAGTCAGTTCACCATGCAAATCGACATTTCATGTTTACTTGTATCGTGCTCCTGCAACTTGGGAAAATAAATATACTTCTGTAAATACTGCAAAGCTCAACTGAATTATTCAAGTGGTTGATCTTTTATAACTGTAGATAACAGCTTTGTTTTATTTGAATAATGCGCCCCAGTGGATCGTAGCTGTTGGCGTATCGATCTGGGAAAACTACCAGAAAGTCTTCGTTAATGCCCTAGTTACTGGCACTCATGTTAATAGATAATTGCTAAGATTGTCATGAGTGTGGATTTTATGGTAAGCATTCCAGCTGATGGCGTGAAGAAATAAATATCATGTGGATTTCGTCCTCGAATGAGCATTCAATTAGTTGCCGAATTCTATGCGAAAAATGAATCTACTCGCATGGCACAGTTTCCTAAGCGGAATTATAATTGCCTTTATTGAAAATGGTATACGATCTATCAAGTCTCAGGCATGGAGAATAATAAAATTCACCTTAACGGTTTTTTGATGCTCCTCTAACGCAAAAGTTCACGTCTTGTGCCGCACGCAATCTAAACACAAAAAGAGTGTAAGTGGATTCATTCTGACAAAACGTTCACGGTATTTTAGTCGGTCACGCAACTTTCCACTTTGGCCGTCGTATGCCGCTGAGCTTTTCTCTGACGTTACACCAAAATGAAAGAAAAATAGACCAACGGAAAACAAAATTGTACGTTGTACAGTTCTAACAACTTTGCGTACGGAACTGACGATTGATGAGTACTATGCGAAATCTACACATGTCTGCTCCCATAATATAGAACGAAAGCTTTCTGGCTGTATGATTTGCCTTGCACAAATCTAGAATAGATTGTCAATACTGAGTCAGATATGACATTCATCAACCGGAAGAGATACTCACAAGATAAATAGTCGTCCAGAAATAACTAATAGATTAAGGGTTTATCATAAGTACCAATTAGTTCCGCAATCCTGTGTCCATAAACTAGGTTACGTATTATGACAAGATACATGACAATATGTTACACTCAACTGCACTTCCTCGGATTACAAAGCGTTGTGATGCAAAATTCGCAACTTGAAAGTTTTGTGGCATACTACTTTATATTTTCCTTCATATCAAAATATGTAGCCCTGCTTCTGATTTTCGGCCAAAATCTCATACAATAAGTTATCCGTGACTTCAGATTCCGTTCCAAAACGTAGTGATATGTTGTCAATGATGGTTTGCTCTCATTCTTCAATGAATATCTCATGTTTCTACGACACAACCAATGTAGTCAAATTTCGGACAGTTTGGTTGAGTAGTAAAGGACAATATCCGAATTTCCGACTGTTAAACGTACCGAATTCTATTTTTTTACCGCTTCAGGAAAATATTTTGTCAGCCTTAACTCCCACCAAAATGGCTGTATTGATTCCAACTTTTATCAAACTCATATTCCAGGCTTGGTTTTTCCCAGTCACGGCACGTTCGATAAATCATGCGTTGGATTGGTAAAATAGTAGACCTTTCGACCACCTTGGCTATTCCTCAGCTGTACACTGGGATAACATGTGAAAACTTTAGGGTGAACAAGTAAATTTCATTGACCACATTTTATTCGCCAGAATGAATCTTGATAAAACACGACTAAGTTTTATTCCGTTAAGCTGGAACTGCAATTAGAGCAAAATTAGAGCAAATGTGGCAACCATTCATCACATATATCTGCCATGAAGGAGGAAAAATCTATATTTACTGGCATTAAACAAATTTTGTTCTCAAAACAGCACAGCATCTGGTAATTCAAAAATAAATGGGAGAAAAACTACTTTTCGTATCAAAAATCTGCTTGAAGGATAAAGCTAACGACATGAAACGGACTAGGACCATGTCACATGCAAAAACCTGTGGGTGGGCATGAAAGTTTCAATGGTTCATGATCACACGACAATCAGTTATCCGCCTTTAAACATCCACCTCTGGAAATTATTTAATTTACAGAATAACAGCCATCAATTTCTGCTAGACACGGCTCAGGTATATAGTGCAATATGATGGTTCCGATAGTGCCTAAAAACCATCCGGATTTGGGAGGGACACTTTTATCAACTGCTTTTGTATCACTTGATTCCAAGACTGAATATACCACTGCATTTATGCTCTAGATTGATTTTCATGATATAATGCAAAAAATTCACACCAGTAAATTCCCTAGGAACGTTTCACCAGCCTTTCACGGAGTAACTGATTATTCTTTATCTACCAATTGCGCATCCTCATTTGAGGTGAACCTCAAATTTTTAGGATGAATTGACTGACAGTACTGCCTGGTCTAACGTAAGGACTACAATAACAGTCTGGACTAGGACTTTATCATTTACAATAACGCTAAGTTGGGCTTTCAGGCACTAACTAATAATTTTAAGAACTGTGAATTTCATTCAATGTTTGAAATTCAGTTTCTGTAAAAGTTAAAACTATATTTAGCAACTCGCTGTTCGGCCGAGCACTGAACTTGGTTGCGTAGTTTTCTTGTAATTTGGGCCTTCATAAGCACTACATGGTATACTATTTTAAATATCCTGGGATTAGACGGCATCATGGTTGAATGTCTAATTCTGAGTGTACGTTAGAAATCTCAGATTCACAGAATCGACTTTTTGGAATTCGTCAGATGAGTTACCGTGCCTTGCCACGGTCGCTGATAGGAATAGAAATACGGTAATGGTAAGAAAACATTTGGGACTAACTTGTGATCTTGAAAATGAGGCATTTTACTGATACGATAGAAGTCGGTTTTTCTGTTCATATTTCATTGATTTATTCAAAATATATAGATGCAAAAAATGTTCCATAACTTTTCAAAGAGATCCAGGTGCGCCAACGGAAATCATCTTAAATATGTCTACAGTCCTCGTCGTGTTTGCTTCCCAAACGTCTTGAGCCTGCTTATCATGTCTTCTAGATAATATCATTCAGTATTGGATAAGTACACCTTATTAAAAGATTTGCCTTCCAGTGCAAAAGAGCAGATCGCTAAATAAAATTTCACTGAAGTACAGTCCTGTTGCTACTTTCTTGTTTTAAATTGATAGTAAATAACATCTCCTTCGTCCAATGGTGCTTACCAAAGTAGGACGTTATGGCTAACCACAACGGTCGCTTGCCTGGCTATATTATTTAATTAACCGAACGGAAGCGCCGCGCTGCATTCCCATTTCTTTGTTTTAAAACTCTAGTCAACAATTTCAGAGTTCTCCAAAGTGCCTTTCCTTCCCAGTAGTTTGTTCCGCTTACTTAGAGGATTTACTTGTCACTTCTTCTGTAAACGTTTCAAAGCAAGTAAACGACGTCGTTCTGTCCAAGTCATCGGCAGTTTTTCTGATTTCAGTATACCTGAAAAAAAGGTGTCAAATATTGACCTTTTTCCCAGTCGGTCTGAACTCCCACTAAACCCATTAAAATGTCAGAAGTGTATCCTTACTTTTTCTCTCTATCATTCCCTACAGATAATAAAACTATCATTGCCGATTGCTCGACAGTCCGGAATAGTAATGATTGATGCGGTATCGATATATCGTACAATGATAAATCAGGACTTCGAAGCCGTACTTGGCTGTGCTCGTTCTTGGGCTGGTCGTAAGAAAAGAGCCGAACCAATGTAACCAAACGAGCAAAAACCAAATATTGGAACTGTTCGCAAAGACACAGTTTATTCCCGCAGTTAAACAAAGACTGAAGATGGAGAAGAAATAGACAATTTCGATGGAACTGACTTTAATCAGGGAGATTTCCTAATATGCCTTCCGCCACGACACGTTAGTGACCGTAAAGCCGATCTACTTTTTAGATTCGACCCTATTATGTACCTAGGGATAACAATAAATTAGCTCCTCTGGTGATCTACGCACATTCAGCTGTGTCGAGATATTGCGACGTTTGTCTTCTTCTCTTCGTAACCTCAGACAATTCCAAAGTCCGCAATCAATCCTGTGCGTTTAAGTCAATCAGTGTCTTTTCCCTAAGGCAGTCTACTGCGCACTTTTAATTTCCACCAGGAAATATAACATGTGTGGATGCATGTGTGTGCATATAAGGAAGAAAATTACTGAACATAATGAAGCTTATATTTGCTTTTTCTTATCATATAGAAACAACAAAAGGCCATACAAAATATTCAAGAAAATATAATTACTCATCAAATGAGTGAACTAAATTTAAACCGAATTTGTTTGATCAAGTACAGCACTGCATACCGTTTGTGACCGGAGGTAGTCGAACGGCCATCGTAGTAGGCACCAAACCTGTTTGTCCAGGGTTCGAACACTGCCTCCTCCCTCCCCACCCCCCTTCTCCGGGTCACTCTCCCCAATCGGTAACGTCTAATTGACCGCGACTTCAATTCTCAAGTACTGTACCATTATTAGGTGGAAAAGTCAATAAAAAATTGAAAAAAACACGAATGCTTTACTTCTTTTTATGGCATATGTGAAAGTGATTTACACCACGAAATCATCTTCACTTGTTCCCGGAACCGAATTGTGTGAAACAGTGGCGAAGCTTTTCTGTCGAAAGGTACTTCACAAGGCGGACCAAGTGTAACATGATAATTTTAAGTTTGACACATCTTGTTGCTAGATATCTGAGATAGGTTGACTAAAAATGTGTATAAATGTCTGCCTTCTGAGAATATGTGCCTGTCGGTGGCCAAACACTCATCACAGTGAATTTCAAATCTAGTGGTCTTGGAATCGCACTCTGTCTCCGTAGCCAAACACTTCACGGTTGGCAGCCTCTAATTGGTCATTGCCTGAAATATTTACCATTTTTATGGAGTGAATACAGAGATAGTGAATTGCGAATATGATTTCCCCCCAAAATAAGGATTTAAAATAAAATTTCATATTTACATCTCAGAGCAGATAAAATATTACAGCCCAAGGCTCATCCGGTTTAGCAGAAGTACGAAAGAAGAGTTTGAAGATGAATATGGAGACTGCAAACCTAAGCTAATCAAGATCTTTTCAGGGTCGTCGCTTCAGATGGATTTTGTTTGGATTTTTGCTCGATTTTACAAATATTTGGGCACTCAAGGAAATGCATTTTGTGCTACGAAGGCAATTCAGAACAGTTTTTGACAAATCCATGGGTATAAATATTTTAAAGCTCAGCATATTCGGTGGTTCTGCCACAGTTCTGTGCCAGTTAGTCAAATTAATTTCGTAAAGTTATGAAGTTGACTAAAAAACGATCAACTTCCTTGTCACAGGCAGTAGTCACAATATTCAAACCCAGTGTATTATTCGAAAATTTCGTTGCTCCTATCCTGCATACTTAATAACTCTGGCCGGATTATTCTCAGACATGTAGTGGAATTCCATCTAAGATAACGACGGAAATATCCTAACGAAAAACGTCACAAAGCACGTGAATAATCTTCCATTTTCACTTCTTCAGTTCTGTTCAGGGGTTCTCTTCCTGCTGAACAGTGTGTCCGGAGAATTGTTCCCAAATGAGTAGGAAAGTTCTCGGGATTTTCCTGCTTCAAACCCAGATTTGTTCAAATCTACTCCCGTCACAAATTACAAAGTGCAATAATGTTTGGATAACATTTCTATTCGCCTATGCAAAACAACAAAAATGAGAAATTTTCTTCGATTGCAGTCCGATTCTTTTTCGTAAACCCGAACCCCGTGAACTAATGGGATGAGGGTATGAACTTACCTATCCTTTTACCCTTTTCGGGTATTAAATTTCGACTACAGAGCCAGATGAATTACACCGGTCGTTTACGAGTTATGCACTACGCCTTTTGAACTAAGAACGGAATTAGACTGTGGTTTCTTTTACGCAAATATTTCTGTCCCAATAGAACTGGGGATAAGATGCTCGGATCACAGAGCTCGTCTAACGGAATCCCGGAAAGTCTGTCGCACTGGTTAAGCAAAAAAATCGTTCTTGAAAATGCTGACTTGTTCAGCACGAAAAAGAGATGACAGTAAGTTTCGAAATTTTCATTCACCTTTATTCAGTTTTGAGCTTAATTGACGTTCGCAACAGAAGACACGACAAAAACCGAACAAAGCCCTATTCAAATGAGCTGTTTAGCAATCTCAGTTGTACCTGAATAAGTTTACGCATATTTTTCAAATGTTAAGCTAAAATTATAAGATTTTCGTGGCAAAAAGCTACTAATAAGACTATGCGTGAAGCAAAGCTTTGAAAGAAGCCTAAAGTTTCATAAAACTGAGTATGAGAAGAGGCGACACGTGATTTTGATGATGGTCCATTTGAGTTCAATAGGAAACCGAGAACCTCATTCTACTCAGTATACTCCATGCGTGACAGAACTTTGTCAGCTTTTGCGGAACTAGCAGCCACGGCAATCTATACCATTTGATCCATGTGCAAGGAATTCCTAATTTTCATATATTTGTTTAAGAATAGAAAGGTTTGCTTGCTTCTGATGCGTTTTTTTTTTCAACAAATCTGAACAAAATTATAAGTATTGTTGAAAACCGACAGCGAACAATTGGTTTCAGTGGTTCCTAATATTTTTGTCATCCATAATCTCCTAGTCTATAGTGTTCACAAGATAAATCCAAATTACTCATCCAGTGTTTTCTATGGGTTCCTGCCCTCAAGTAACCAAAGACAGTCTGACTCCGGACCAGGTTGAGTCGATCACAATACATCAACAAAGCCCGGATCAGTGCGCACAAAAGCCACCAGATCAGAAAGTTCAGTTGCCTTGGCTAAACATGGCGCGTTCGAAGTACGCGATGACCCAAGATAGCCTGCTACCAGTGACTGATTCAGCAAAACCACACACTAGAAAATAGCACTCAACACACCCCCGCCTATGGTAAGGATGATATAAAATCCAGGCACGGGCCAATTAGGTATACCACTGTCACTTTCAAGGACAGTAATGTGAATAATAAAAATCATCGAAACCAATTATTTTCTCTCCAATTCTGTGGTTGCAAGAACTATGGGATTTTCAAAACTACACTCATCTAAGCTAGTTTATATGATACATCAAATATTAGACCTAATTATGGGTAATTAAAGCAAAACATAGAACCATAAATTTGGGCTTTTTGCTAAGAACTGGGTGCCGTTATTCTGCAAAAGCCTACTCAGCATTCCAAGTCTTTATCGAGTTGGTTCCACAGACAAATTTGTTGACGTTTCTGGTAATTTAAGCCTTGAAGAAGACATGCTTTCTAGACGGCGTATAATGAGCAACATTCACCGAACTATGTAAAATATATTTGGAGTACTATGCTACGAAAGAGCTCGCTACTAAGGTAAAAAATTTCACTTTTGGCCTCTTTCTACAGCTTATTTAGAACCTAGTATACACAAAAAATGAAAACTTGAAGTATCACATAAAATACATCAAAGCTTACTGAAAATTAGGAACAGTGAACACCTACTCTCCGCTGTTATGAAAGCTTCTATGAGTAAACGAACCCAACGAATGACTGTGATTCGAATTCGGCGAAAACAGTTATCCATCAGATGAAGAACAGGGTATTTTCGGTCGTGTTTAGCCTGGAGCTCTTATGATAAACCTATTTTCTCTAATAAATGAAAAAAACAGATCACAAATCAGTTTCTGCAATCACCAAAGGGAACCCTAGTGCTGATGACCTAATCTACATTCCTCCGGATAGCATGACGTAATTGATTGTCAAAAAATGTGAATTCTATGCTTCGTTTAAAAAACGAAAATGTAGTTTTAAAACACGGCTCTGGTTCAGGAATTCTGAAATTGGGTGCCGATGATCAGGGATCATGTGTAGTGAGTTCAAAAAATTGAAGAGTCACGTATCAACTTTCATTGTTGCTGAAATCCTGATAATGCATGTATTGAAGACAGCCAGTTTACAGAACATTGATCATTGGCCTTGTGAAGCATGAATTTATAATGAGGAGAACACCAGCTACCTTGCGCAGTCACCTCAAGAAAATATAGACAAATCACACTGCACTGAATTCCTTCAGAACGTACGCTTTAAGTGTTGCTTGTGGTCTCAAAAATGGCAAATAAATAATTATTCTTCTTGATTATCCTCATGAAACGAAGTCTTTAACTATCCCTTTGCTATTTTTCAACCGTGAAAAAACAGTAATATTTATTACACTCATCATAGGTTTTTCATTTGTATTCAGGCGGCATCTACCGTAATCATAAAGAACTTGAAGAACAGAACATTTTTCGTAAACTTAAACCTTTTTCCGTAACTTTGCATGAAACTCAATTTTACTGGAACGAGCTTATCACAACTTATTGTCACGTCCTAGGCTCATTAAAAATAAACGAAGGAATTCGAAGTGTCACTTGGTAGTCTCCATGAATTTATGCTAAGTTCAGGGGAGATTCAATGACGGTGAGAAGAAGAATGTGCGACACCAGCCAACCCACGCTTTGTGAGCACCAAACAAATTGATCTGTGTATGAGTGTGAGTTTTGTTTTGTAGTTGGATCGTGCTTCAACGTGTCAGTGTTGAAAACTCGGTGAGAGACGTCAGTGATCCCAATAGACACGGGGAAATCCATGATAAATCAGAATATGGAAAGTGTTTGTGATCGTAAACCAATGGTTCCATATTTGGCTAATTATCTAACACATTTCAATTAGGTTACTATTGGTCCTTGATGTATAGCTTAAAATTCATAGTTCGTTGAATATCTTAGCAGAATAAATTATTAACTTGGATTTGCATGGCAAATGATTTATTCAATAATTGTCTAGTTAAAAAGTACTGCACTCCAAAGTCAGTTAAACTGAAGTGCATATGCAATGACGGGGCCAACAAGGAGTGATTTATTTGGCAATTTATTGTTTCCAGAAAAAAGTGACGGAAGGAGAAACTTCGTTGAACACCCAGAGGATAATTAAATAAAATTTTCCCGACTACACTTTCAAGAGAGTGCGATAATCTTTAAGTGCCTTAGATTTTTTGTCTTCGTTCCACATTGATCAGGCTTTGTTTAGTTTATGTCCATTGAATAAATAACCATTATTCATTACATTTAACATCGTTATCAAAAAGGAACAATAATTCGGAGAGTAATCTAATAAAATACAAGGTGAACAGTTACAATGGACACTCATGCACAATAATCCTCAACAGATAAATGGATTTGGGCCAGGAAAAAATAAGACTTTTCCAACTTAGACAAATGAACGGCCTAAACGAAACTTTCTCGACCACTGTTGGGGCACATAATTGAAGCAGTTGTCTGTCGTCAACAAGCACTCCAGAAAATGCCAAGAAGGGTCGGAAAATATATAAAATTGTTGAGATTTTAAATTACCGTTGTACAAACCAGTATGGTTAGCTTCTCTGTTTAAATTTGTGTCGGGAATCCAGTGATTTCAATTTTATGACCAGTAATCACCCACAAAAGATTGCTCATGAAAAACAGCCGTACATGGCTCGGAAGCGAACTGCTTTAGCACTTACAGTAAAGGCAAACGGAACAGTCCCTTGGCAAGCAAAGACTTTGAAAGTAGAATCAGAATAACGAAAATATGTAACAAACCAGTGACGGGAATCGTGAGTGTCTGAATTAAGCAGTGACATGCAAAGAAGAAATACCGAACAACACAACACAGAGAACTTCACAGGAAACGAATTCGAATTAGTAATCTGAAGGCGGAATTACCAGTTTGCACTGGATTCAGAGATTTGCAATGGCAGACGATATCTTCTGAAGTGAAAATTTGAAACATTTTTCCCACCGGAGTTTGGAAATGGATCTCAGGTGAAAAGTAACACGCTGTATTCTATGAGTCTGAACTTAAATATCGATTTTAGATTGAGGCGTGGGTTATTATTCAGGGTTTTTTACAGTTATATTTTTCTCTAGTAGCTCCAAAACAAGAAATACGAGGTTGTAATTCTCGGAAAGTGAGCGACCCAATGTAAAGTTCCTCAGAAAAACAGCAATAAAGGCAGTTCCATTTTAATGAAGCTCATGAGACATATCAGGTGATATCAGTCTCACGAAACTCATATCAGAGTGGCGATCACTAGTATTTTCCTATCCAAAAAACTTCAAAAGGAACACAAAAAAAAAGAAGTTTTGATCCAAAATGTTTTTGAAACTGCCAAATAACCTGTGAACCACAAGTGTGTTTGTTCGCGACCCGGTAAAACTTTCAAACTCTCATTCACACCCTAACATACGAGTTCAGTTTTTAAATGTATTTCACAATCAAATGCTTGGTGACCGTCTTCTTAATCTAGCTCTGAAAATATTAAACATCTACTTACAGTAGGGCGTTCAAAGTTTAAACCTGAGGTTCATTTTGGAATAACTTCAAAAACTGAGTCTGAGTTGGTAGGCAGTGGTCTTCCGGCCTTTCATGTTTTGTTTTTCTACGCATCTTTTCCCGAAAGTACTTAACTGTGTTCATACTGGTTTTTTGTTTTCAGGCAACGGCCAAGTCAGCAGTTCCATTGTTCTTCGATGATATCTTGTGCGAATTCCAAAAAGAAGCACCCAAAATTCGGGGAAGAACAAGTAGCGGAAGCTCGAAGAAATAGAACTCCTGCGAAAAAAAACAACCCAAGGCTTCAGAGCCAACAAAACCGTCTTGAGATATTTTGAGAAAACTGACTCTGTTGTAGAATTATTTTTATTTCAAAGAGATAGTAGAAAATGAACCTTTGTCGGTCTAAAAGGTGAGTTATTATTTGCACTTCGAGCTTAAATTCCTGTTTTGCTTTCAGATTCACTCATCTACTGGGTTGAAAAATCAGATGCTTATGATCACTAATGACTGTTAATTGAACTTTTGTAAGGTCAATCCGTATAAATTATGTTGGTACTTATTTATTGTAGATGTTCAATGTTTCATCTGATTGCTTGGCTAGCTTGAGAAACTGAAATGTTCGGCTTCACTGGGCACCATAGCTATTCTGAGAAGAACAACATGGTGGGTATTGTGTTTAATTTTAAACCTGCACTATCAAAACAGAGTGGTCAAATACTTGACTGACACGTCATCTGTCTTTCATACGTTCACATATCAGTCAGAATAATAACTTCAAACAGTTTGCTAAACTCAGTTTTGTATACAGTCTCGTTAAAGGTGAATAAACTGGGTTACTTTTTCTTTGAAGAACACGTTTTTGATTAAAAGTAGAGGTAAATTTTCCTATCAGTGAATCTTTTTGACTCCTTACATGATCAATAAGCGTTTTTTAGAGTATTAGATGTTGCCCGTTTTGCAACTGACAACTATTTTCCGTCGGTCTGCAGAACTCCATGAATTAAAACACCAATTAACTCATTCGCTAAGTTGTCGCCTCATTCCATGCAGTATTTAAAATCCGAAAAATGTTTACTTCTAATCGATAACTTTGAACCATTCAAAGCGCAGTAATTCTCTGTTTTCTAAAGCATAGATGAATAATTTGAAAACTTCTGTGAACTGGAAACAGTGTTCAAGCACACTATTTGAATAAATGGACTTAGTTTACTATGCTAGCAAAGAGTTCTTCAGTAATGCCAATACTGGTATTCTTCCAAATTTTCCCAATTAGTATCTTTAGTAAAGCTGGTTCACTGAGCCAAAGCTTTTTGTGTGAACATTTCTATTTATCAGCTTCACTGCTAGATCCTAATATTTTAAGTTTTGTCGAAAATGGTAGCGTATACCCGGGAAGCATGCCTTGACTGGAGTGGATACTGTCTGGTCTGTTGAAAACAATGGAGAAATTGTTCCTTCTGCACTGTCTGAAACCTGTTTTTTGGAAACTGAGTCAAGAAAGTCATCGGGGACTGCTCACTTTGAAAAGACGACTATCCATGCAAGGCGAAGGAACTATAGCCATTCAGCTACGTTTATCAGCAAATACGACGGCAAACAAACGGTAGCTTCATTTGACGACTCACATTAGTCCATATGTATACCAGAAACCAATAAATTTCAACTAGAGACAAACGAAACTATGTATTGTAATGCAGCTATTCCGTCAGTCAAATCAACGTGTTTCTCTTATTTGGTTTCTTGAACGAGAACAGATAGCTTGTCATCTGTATTGCGATATTTATTTTTTAGAATTATGTTTTTTTCGTATGGAACTGAATAACCAGTTTTTTTTTCAGAACAAATCCAAAATAGACAACTGAAATACGAAATCTTTGGTTCTATTGGTTTTGCGAAAGCTTAGTTTTACGTGCTTTGTTTTTCGATAGTAACAGTTCCCATCTCACTGAACCACAAAGTCAAGTGAATGAATTTACTTTTGATTTGGAACTGCTCGGTGTACATTCTTGTTTCATAAAACGAAACCTTCCATTGTAATTTCGCCAATTCTCACTCGCTCATTCACAAGCAATAAATAACACATTTAGATGTAAACCTTCTCAGGAATAGCATTGTCTGTAAGTATAGCAAAACTGAATAATTTTATCTGTTAACAACCACCTATGCCATGGTCCTTTCCTGTGCCGTTTTTCTATGTGTCCGTTTTTCTATGAAATTCCTTCAATCAATCAAGAGTCGGTGGGCTGAGCTTTAAGATATTTGGTTTGATAAAGTATTTCTCTGTTGTACATATTACAGCCTGCTCTTCTAGATTTGTCCGAAAAGGAGGTTGGCTTTACCTTTTATTCTTTGTCTGTATGTTTACTGTTGTATGTTCAAGATTACCGCTTAAAGATACATTCCTTAATGTAGCTCTCACGTGACAACATTTGTCATGTCACTTATGTAGTTCACCCGCCTTTTCATGTTATCTACCCGATTTTCATCAAAATGATGATTACAAGGGCTGCTTTGCAGATCGTTATTTTTCGTCAATTATGATGTTCAAATAAAATCTCTTAACAAACTGAAAGACGACTATCATAATCATCCCTAATTTTACTACTCCGTCCTTCTTTCCAGCACGTGAGTTTCATTTTTGGTTTCATAATACACTCACTGGTCACAACTTATCATAACAGAAGGGTGAATATCCAACCTGATCCTTCAGCATGAGAAGGAACAGTTTGTGCATCTATTTTACCTGAACGAAAGTCAAGTTACTCCTGTCGTGCGATTATTTAGGATTACCAGAATATAGGTTCCCGAAAAAAGCAACTAATTCAATACCATCCAGAAATGCCTTGTTTTGACCATGTTCTACACCAGAAAACCTGCTCTTTTCTATCCTGTTTCACACACATGGGAGGGTTGTACTCAACACACTTAATGAAAACCTACGGAGAATTCATCTAGACGAGCTTATACTGGTCTGATGAATATCACCTCGTTCATTAGTCACTCGCTTTAGTGCAATCAAAGATCAATTATTCCGTTCATTTTGACTGGTATAAACTCGAGTTAACGGATATCACAACAATACAAGCGTTGTATTCATTTTCCAAGCCATGTGAGAAAATCTTGCATTCTGTTTCTTGGGTACTTGATATTTGTTTCCGGATTTTATTTGTGATAATCTTCAGGATCTGAACTTATTATGACATGAAAGTAATTTCCAAAATAAACCACCATTCAGGGTGACCATACGTAAACATTTGCCTTAGACTATCAGATTAGAATAATAATCTTCGATTCCAGTCATTGCTAGTGTTGAACAATAACTGGTGCAGTAGGAAAAAAAACATTTATCACAATAAGTAATTTACATCAACGAAACGTAGAAGGCGGAAGAACTTCAAAATATAGCCGCAAGGTGGGTCACTTTTTCAAATACCGGTAGGTAAAAATAAAAACTATCATAATGGAGAATCTTTCGATTTGGAACAAACTAATAACGTTGGAGGCTTGTGATTGGTAAATAATTAGGTGTTTCTCAAATAAATTTTAATTATTGTTGTAAAGCACACATTTCTGTAAGATTCCGGGTGGCTTTTGACGGCTTGTTTTTGAAAAGGCTATTCAGAGTAACCTTCAAACTATTTTTCCATAATTGTTTTCAGAAACTGCATACAAATTAGGGAATAATTTGACATTGTACGCCTGTTCAAGCATCAAAAATGTTTGATAATAATAAAACACGGACTTTTCGGTCTCAATATCTTCCAAGAACCTGTTTCGAACTGAGTGAAAAAGTCCCTCCTTTGAGGTCATTCACTCTTGTAACTGACTGAAAGGATTTCAAATTCAGTAAGAGCATCTAGTCCTCAGATTTTGTATCATTCAATACAATCAATAACAACCATTGGATCGTGAAATTATTCGAAACTACCACAACAAGCAAGCTCTATACGTATCACTATTTCGAGAACAGTCCCTTAGTAGTAATGTGAAATATACACCGGAAATGGGGACATTGAGAGATCACAGTCAGACGGCTGACCTCGTTGTTTTGCGGTAGGATAACAATGAATGGTGTTTTTGTGTTTGATCAAAATAGCCAAGAACTGACGGATTAGTTGCTCAATCTCAGCTGACATCTTAGTCTTTGTTTAGTACGCGAACAGGTTTCCAGCGACTCGGATGACCCCATCATCGAATGAACCTATCTTAATGAATGCTACTGCCTTGCCGTGCCTAAGAACTGCTTTTTATTTCGTCCTCATTTTGTCGGAAAAGAAGTGGAGAGCTGTTATTGCGTGAGTAAGAATCGCCTTGTCTCACATGAGTCTATTCTGCACCAGGAGTAGTCGTCTGTGAGAGAGGGACTGATCAATGCAATAATCTGATCACTCCAGTTGCCGACATAATACCGGAAACAGACAAGCATCTTCAATGAGGTTGACTGAAAGTGAAAAGAATAATATAGTCCCAAGTGAACTATTTCGACTTAGTAATGCTGAAAAGGAATCTGACTATTCAAAACTAGAATAGTTTTTGAAGATATAACATGGTAGCATGGATGCTACACATCTCCAATTCAGAATGCTTCCGGTCTACCTCATCAGAAGGGTATTGCATTCCACAAGTAAAACGTAGGGTTGGCTTTTTGATAACAGATGCATGTCGCTTCTATAACGTGAGGTTTTTTCAACAAAGTCTGCTCCACGGTGATGACTTTGTGAGTCGTTAGAAATATCGCGTAGTCTGATCCATCAACGAAATCGACATTCACACTTTCCAGGAAATAACCGTCATCTCAGTTAACTGACCATCCCACAATGAACCATATAAAATCAAAGGTGTCGACAGGTCCATGGGTGCTCGGTCACAAACCACGCAGAACAGAAAGGTGCCTCTGAATAGCTGAAGCCATATGTAATGGGTCGGTAAACAAACCCAAATCAGACGATCAGGGTAAACGTCATCCTAGTTCTTCAAACCAATGAGACTGTTCAACACCTGTTACTGAGACTGGGCGCTAAGTGAACGTGACCACAACGTTCAAGAGCGTTTTCTTTAATCAAAGCATACAACTTTTCCAGCTTACAGAAGTGAACGCTGTTTAAAGACTGGAACCTGGAGCTTGCCTCCGGCAGTAAATTGTCACCCAGATTGTACTTAGATGGAACAAAGGAAAGTTGTGACACCCACATCTGAAAAATGGTAACTGTGATTGTATTGCTTATCCGTATTTTGATTGTCGTATACTGCTGGCAAGTTGAGACAATATTGCTCCAGGTACGAAGCGCAACACACCACGAAGCTATATTATCCCGCAACATTCTTGTAAAGTTAGGGTTTTACCTCTATTTCGGTGCTACTTTGATTGTTTATTTAGTTCATTTTGAAAGTAGAACAGACCTCTATGAGGTAACTGTGAAAATCCGTAATCTTAGGCCAAAATATTCCATTCAATACTCTTGACAAAACCATCATTTCTTTCACTTCTGGTCAATAGAGGCAATTATATCTTACCCTGCCATGAAACTAATCTAGGTATGCTACAGTTTCCGCTTTATTATCATAGCAAATGGAAAGCACAGTCTGATACAGGTGAACCTGGAAGTCGATAAGTGGTTTTTTGAATCATCACTACCATCCAACTCGATGTTAAATGCATTCCAAATTAATAGTTCATATAACTAATTTTTCTCGATCAAATTGCCAACGGAGTTTAATTATTCTCGACGGCCAGTTCTTAATAACCATAATTCTGCATGTGTCACCCTATAAGTTGGGATGATTCTCGCCCAAAAGCTGACCTTTGAATTCTTTAGGTAAGCGAAATAATGAGTTGTACTTCTTCAGAAGAAAATACAGCTTTTTCTATAAATTCGAACCCTCATCAAACCTTGAATCTGCTCCACTACCTAAATCAGAACTTTTCATGGTTCGCAAAGTTTCTGTTGCAGGCTTTCTAAGGGATGCACCCACATTACGGCCCATTGAGCGGTTGCGTCATTTTTCAGTAATGGCTATTCGAGACGCTGCAATCTCCTCAAAAGCAATCAGCCTTAGTGATGAAAAGCTCAGTGTTTACGGCGTTCAACGTTCAATAAGTCACAGCTCTATCTCACTGAATTACGTCTGCCAGATGCCATTGACAGAGGACTTTTTTCCGGCGGTTATATAAATAAGTTATTCCACCATACTAATGGGAATATCTAGTTCATAGAACCTGTTGGTCTTATCTGTCTGACCAACCTATTTTTATGCAATTATCTGTCCACTCATATTCAGATCAGGTAGATATGATAAATCAAGCTGCACTTTTTTCACACAGGTGACTATATTTTTAGATGGAAATTCATTCATTCTGATTTCATTCCAAACAACACTACGAAACAAGATTTACGACTGATTTCTGTACAAAACCCCTTGGTACCATGAAGTTTCGTATTGGACAAGGGAAAAACCATGCATCGTACAGTCCCACCCTTGCGGTTGCCAACTTCTCACTTAATCTCAGCTTGAACGAATAAAATCACCAACATATTGAGCCATATACGCATCATTTCACCCAGACAGCGCTCGGCAGTTTGAACTTTCATAATAATTAGGTGTACCACATTCATGGCTATTTTTCTGTACGGTTTATATTTTCACCCGAAACAAGGACCTTCCTGTATTCGGCACCGCTTGCTTCCAGTATTCCGTATCACGTATTACTTAGCTTAGACTCGGAATTCTTTCTCAACTCTATTACTTCAATCTGACATATTTCATCCAATACAACTGGCTGGTAAAAAGTGAAAAGCTTTTACAGGCCACCTCCATTCAAACCAAAATATTGGGGCAGGGTAGCTGAAGTCATTCTGTAGGCAAAACCAACTTCAGTTAGAAAGCCGGAGCTTTGGTTTCCAAAACGACAACCCTCATTAACCAACCTCCCCAGAGGGATTCCAGATATTCTATGACATTTTGTTTCTTCTCTGTTTTTCAGCTTTTTTTCGTTCATCTTGTTTCACGAGTCGGATCAGTCTATTCATGTTTTCTCACCACTTTCACTCCAGCACCCAGTCGCAGCTTCTGGTGGGACACGTTTTCGGACTGATGAATTTTTGAAATTCTCTGCAACGGTTCTGCTTTTTCTTCTGAACCCTCTAATACAACATCGAACGAATGAAGTTTATACTCCAACGCGTTTCCGCACTCCATTCTCGGCTTTCAAGACAGAATGGTTTGCACACGTGAAGTTTTTAAGCCGTCGATTTTGAAAGAATAAAAGTCAGACTAGAGCAAATATCCCCGAATCGTGTTATCTTCTATTCCTACTGCGTGCGTGAACAAAACAAATGTTCGGCCGTGTCAAAAGCTTGCAGGAACTTTTTGAGGCTTTCAACTAACGAGCTGCACTCCTGCTTATACGAAATTTATTCTTTTTGGCCTATTTTGAAATCGGTTTTTCGTATTGTTGTCATCCTACTGTGAAATGTATACGAAGTTGATCTAGTGGTCACTTTTCAGACCACACAAATCTGAAGGAACCTCGGTCCAATTCATCTCCAACTCCTTTTTAGGCCAACATTTCTAATGGTCCGTGATCAAACGCGTAATTGTCACATATCTCCCTTCTGTCACAAACAGGAATGTCGTTTTTGTACTACTTTCACCAAACTTGCATACTTCTTCAGCCCAGTGGCATTTTACTAATTAAGTATTCATTTTGTTCCTTTTTTATGAGGCTTTTTCATCAATGATTTTCTGTTTACCTTCGCCCCTTCTCTGTAAGTCTGGTCATCTTTACCATCCCATAGGCCTTGGTAAGTGAGGTTTAACATCTCCATCACTTTTATTGCTTCGGAAATTGTGAAACTCCTAAGTAATAAACAGCTTTGCTTCTTTCTGTAGCACTTTGCTTTCAACAGCAAGCGTATATTTTGGCTTTAGTGTCACAGATTTACTGTCCTCGTGCCAATCTTACGTCTGTTAATCAGCAACTGATTTTTGTGATAAGCCTGTCCTAGTGACTCTACGGGGTTAGGTAAGACCCCCCACTATTTGGCCCCAGTGGGTTATGATGCTTATCGAAGGCACTCTTCTCAGAGCATTCTGATTGAATTTCATCACCTACCCTCAATCCCACTTTTTTCAGTGATATTTAATTGCTGATTATTTATCTCTACTCTTATTTAAAATGCTTCTGTCGTTCTATCAATCTCATACAGGTTTAGTGTCTTTTCCAGCTGAATATTTCAGAAAAATCGTCCCTATTTGGAGTCCTTAAAAAGATAACTTTCAACTTTTTCATGAATCCCTGTCAGTTCTCAGTAGTTATGCACATTTTTTCTACAACCTAGTCCACTTTACATCCTTTGCAATAAATCTGGGCCTTTGTATTCCGATTATCTCCCTAGCCAGCGGTGTTCAGACGGCCATCATTGTGCTCTTTAGAAATGAATGTTCTGGGTTTGTTTCTTGTTACCGCCTGGTGCTTCCCGATTCCGCAGCTTTTCAGTGGCCAAAGCCCTCTTCGCGTACGAGTATACGTGGTCACACAGTAGCCATGAGAACTGGGGGTGGTTCACCCCAATTATTTTGAATCATTCGAAACCCAACAGGAAAATCTTTGTACTGATTCCCTGCGGAAAGTTTCTTTACACGTGTTCAACATTCGCCTTACATCTAGCTCAAGTAAGATCCACCTTAAAATCAGAAATTCACATTGGTGGCAAACCTTCTTCTCTTTCCTCTCATTTTATTGATTTGGTTCAACGCACGCCTTTCCAGCGCACTTCCTATCCGTCTTTAGATCTGATTGCGTAGTTCCTCTACTCTAACTGGGTTTCGCTTCGCTTACCCATTGTACTGTTTCTTTAGTCGACTTTGATATTCTGAAATGACCTTTCTAACCAGGGTTTACTGTTACCACAGTGAGAACCCACGGACTTATCCTCATCATATACATTTCTAATTACCTAGACGGCTTTATTTAGGGGCTTATTTCTTCATGAAACAGTTAAAACTTGTAAACAACCTAATGTTCCTTTTTTGTAGCATATTTATAGCTTTCCTCATTGCAAGCTTAGCATCGGTAAAATACCAACTCACCTAATGTGTAAATTACTCCCGTTCCACACTGATTCATTTAGGCCGCCAGGGTCTTTGGCTTAGTCTCTTATAAGTACGTGCTTGAAGAAAAGGATCTGATGCACTGGAAACTGGGCGACGGTGTTCATCGCACATCTAAATAGATTTCATTTTTGTTTCCGGCATCAGTCACGTGGCATAACTGGAGCAAGCAAGGTGTAATAATTACCGTCAGAGAACGGAGTTCTATTTTTCTGATTAACCGAAAAACATTTTTCTAAAGAAGACATCAGGCAACAGGTATACGGCACTGGCCCAGGTATACAACTAAGTTTGCAGATTTAGCCCTTGTGTTCTTGCTGATATTTTTTACCTCCTCTCTATCTTTTGTATTACCACTAGAGTAAGTCTTATTGAAAGGAAAGTTATCGATAAATGCAGTTTTATTCTTGCTTCTAGCCTTTTTGAACTCCATAAACAACACGGAGACAGATACTGAGGGTCCAGCTTGATCAACTTTCCAAGAATAACTTTTATTGTTAACTTCGAGTACAAATATCTGAAAACAGCCCCTAAAAGCTACACTGATCCACTTCGACTCACTTAATAATGGATGCTTACCATCAATAAACATATCCCACTTCACAAATCAACCCGAAGATTGCAGTCTGTCAAATACATTTGAGGATAAAATAAGTGGAAAATTTTCCAGTAATATTTTATCTGAAATTTCAAGAAAGCGATTTACTATGTTTGCTATTAAATTATGGAAAGAAACTTCAGAACGATTTCACGAACTGAGCCAGTTGCCGGGAGGAAATATCCTAATTAGTTGTTTGCAGCTGACGGAAAAAGGAAAGATATTTTATCAGGTTCTGGACAACCACTACCCCTAGATCGAGTCCCAAGGGGGTCTTGGCCGATGTGCACTGCTGGTGTGTATTAGCAAAATGAACCAGGTCTGCAGTGTTCCCAGGGTTTTCAAAGGTGATTTGAGCGGTATTACTGCACAGAGCCTTACGTGATGGAAAGATTAGCTTCTGAATGCTCGCTGTGGGGTAAAAGCTAACGAGAGGAAATATTGGCAGCCTGCGTTCGCCTATCATGTAAGTGAAACAATTATTCTAAACTTGTGTAGAGATTTTCTTATCTAAGTTGGCTGTGTACAGCTTTTGAACTCAAAAAACAGAGAAAAAATAATCTTGGATGTTTTTCGTGTACCATTCTTTGGTCGCTTGTGAATGCTTCTGACATGGATAAGACAATTTCAAGACAAATATCTAGAATGTAAGTGCTTGAAAAAAAGTTCTTAACTGTGTTCTTAAGTTCTCCACCGTCGGCATCCATACCGTACAACGTTACTTCATCCAATTTGTTAGATAACCAGCTAAAATAGTCGGATAATACGGGCAGAACAACAAAAAATATTACTGGAGTCTTACAAATTTTCTTCTTCCGGAGTAGCAACTACTTGTATTTGCGTAATACCTCTCACGTTAAGACCAATGAAAATTATGTGACTACCTGAATTAAAAAGAAAAGAGTCAAGGTAGTTTCATTTCTTGTGCTCCGAGCTTGGAATACCTGAAGAACTTCGTTGTTCCATGAACTCGCATTTTAAGATATTTTTCTTCAGCTAATATCATCGTGATTCATACAGCACCAGTCAGTGTATATAGTTGGTAGAAACAACGAGGGATTTTTGAATGATGTCTCATAAGTGCAGGAAGGAATTCAGCGTTATCAAGAGAATAATTGAAATAGCTTATCACGTCAGTCGAGTACACCGGCATTCCCCTTTGTATCTGTAACCTTTGAGCTTTTCATTCTGAGTTCACCAGATTGACGGTAGCTTTTTCAGCTTAGCTATTGGCTCAATCAACAATTTGAATCATGTAGTCTTTTCTATGTCCTTCCTATGACAGCACGCACACACATGCACACGCATGTATAGTTATGAATGTATTTCACGACTGTTCACGACTGTACACAACACTATCGATTCGATCGATATACTTTAACAAAGATATTCAATATTTTTCTCTTCAGTTCGAAAGGTAAGTTGGCTACAAGCTCTACAGTGATTGGTTTCGAAAAACAAGGGGGAATAAACCCCTACAAATCTGGTGTTTCTCTCTACAAAAATCACTTAAGATGAACCCGGGGAAAGTTAAGGAATTTCAGTTACACCAACAGATAATCGGTAATATGTAGCGCTTTCTAGAAACTGAACAGTTTTTGCAGCTTTTATTGTAATCGACAACAATCAAGACGGGACGCGATAGCACCCTCCATTGGGAGTTCGTGACACTATTTACTTATTTTCGCCAGTTCTTATCGGTTTAACTTTGTCCAAGATAGAAAAGGGTTATCCAAAAATGATATTAAAAAAAATTAAACTAGCTGTTCTAATTTCCGTGGACGGAGTTGAAAATAATGAACATTGCTCCCATTTTACTAGTCAATTGGTCCAAACGTGGAGTAACATGTGGTCAAAGTATATTCAGCTCCAGTAAGGTGATTACGATGAACTCCGGTGATTGTTTTATCTACAGTGTGACAATTTATTACTCGGTCGTTTGTAACCCCGATGGGGCATCACCCAGTGGCTCAAGATTTCTGGTTGGTTCTCGCCGTGTCACCCAATCATCTCTCCGCTCTCATCCGGAACACGATTGGCCAATACGCATCATTCGTTGCTCAATTCTTTCTCGTCTCCGTCTTTCCGTTCTCATGCCTCATTTGTGAGATCTCATTCCGAAAGACAGTTGATTGTAAACATCACCATGACGGATAACGTGACCGTACAAGATCTTCTAGCTGCAGAGGAAGCTGCTCGTTCGCTTGTCATTCAACGCTATCAGCCTACTCTGATCGTGGTCACTTTGTTACTTGGGTTCCTGAGTGTCTTCGGTTTCGTTGGCAATGCACTCGTGATTTACACAATCGGACGAAGAGAGCTACCTGGCTTATTTGGTTGTCTCGCAAAATTCTGCCACATCTTTTGCTGTTTTTGTTGTTGTTGTTGTTGTTGTTGTGTTCCACACAGCTGCAACTGCTGTTCTCGGCCTCCATCCGATCTTGCCACGAAGCGAAATCAGTCAACAGTCTCGAAGACGGATAGCCGTTACCTCAATCTTTTGACCAAATCAATCAGACACATGAATTGGTTTCGTGCTCGCTCTTGGCACACGACACGACCTACAACCTGTACGGATATTCGGGGGGAAACCTCAGTGAACAGTATCTCCGTGGAACAGAATCGACTCAAAAGTTCAAAAGTTGTACGTTGCCCCACAACGAACAGATGTAACTCAATGGGACAGTATAATTCCAATTTGTTGATTTTTCTTTTGGCTTTTAACGATTTCATTATTTGCACATTGGACATACCAGCCACCATTTCCTTTATTATTTGGGAGCAAGGCACTCTGGACTCAGTGTGTCGCCTACATGTTCTGCTGAAAGCTTTCATGCTTTCAGTCTCTATTCTTTTACTGTTATTGATTGCGGTAGATCGCTGGCTGATTGTTTGCTTTGTTCCAGGTATTCGAATCTCACGACCCACCCTTTTTCTCTGTGTCACATTGTGTTACATAAGTGCACTCGGTTGGGCCATTCCAATGGCACTACACCACGGTGTACCATCCAGATTTGAATTTAGCGCGGAAGACCAACTCATTAGTCTCACTCCAACCTCGTATAACAACCTTTCGAATTCCGTGCGTACAACGATACTGCATGGGGCTCGCGTGACTAGAACGAATCAAGTGCCGCCTAAATACGTTGCTAGTTTACACGACGACAGTGTACTCAAAACACTCACGAATTTTGGAACTTGTCAGGTAGATGACCGATTCATTTCTCGATCCAGTTATCGTGACTATCAAATGTCCGTACTGATTTTTTTCGCGCTCGTGTTCACGCTCATCTGTTTTATATACGGATCCATTTTTACTTTCGTCTGGTGGCATCAGCGTCTTTGGCGTACGAAATTTAGCCAGAGTATGATAAAAGACAAATGTGAAATTCCACGAACAGTAGTGCGTCTATCCAGCATACATGAAGTAGAATCAGCTGTTTATCCGATGGGTCAGCCGGCCGGAGGTGTGGAAAGTTGTAACACACTCATTCTGCATGAGCCCATATTTAACTGCGAGGGAAATGAAAGATCTGTCCAAGAAGGAGGAAAATTTGTATCGCAGTTACGACGCTCCTCCAGCGAAAATTCCAACAAAATCCTCCGTCAGGTGGGAGAAAGAACGGCAATCGAAATGGAAAATGAGCACCGTCAAATTCATCCTCCTCTCAGAGTTGTGCATTCCATCGAGCCTGTACAGGAATCAGACCTTCTTCAACAATCAGTCCCAGTTAATTCAACGAGAAAAAGAAGTGCGCAAAAATCGTGTTGGACAGAAAGAAAATACAAACTGCGCGACAGTGTACGTAATCGACCAATTGCCCGTCGTCAAGTGAAATCTGCTAACCGTCATTTGCGTACGGCAGTTATGTTTATTCTGGTCACCGTCACATTTCTTGTGTCTTATCTTCCCAGTCTGCTGATATCAAACGGGATTATATGGCAAGTGGAATGGGAGACTATAAATGGAATCGAGACGAGTACTTTCTCCTACTATGAGGAAGTTCCGCCTGTTTTATCTTCTACAATCCGAATTAGTGATTTAACACTTTTGGAGAACTGCACTCAAATTGGTTCAATGAACCGTTCAAGTCACCTTTGTGCATCCCTGTCCTCAGCGAGAAAACCTAATTTGTCCACACGTTGGGAACTAACACATCACTTCAGAAGGTTGCTATTCTTTCTCTATTTTATCAACACTGTAACCAACCCAGTAATTTATTTCTTCCTAAATCTGAAATTCCGCGGTGAACTGAGACAGTTATTTCATCAGAACCCATCGAGTCAGCAAGTCACAAAGTGATCTAAAGCATCGCTTGATATTCAACCATTTGCATTCATCTCACGACGGAGAGCATCAGAAATGAACACTTTGCCCGAACTTTCCTTGTCTAGGTGCAAAAACTGATTCCGATAAATCGAATTCGGAGTTTTTCTGTTCCAGAAACCCTGCATGAGGTAAAACATGATGAAAGTAACTTAATCTTCCAACTTCCGTGGTAAAACAAGCTGCTTCATTATTTGTGTGTAGTACATGTCCTCGTACATCTCGTGAGTTGTTCAACACGTGCTTGTTTGTTTCCGTACGTTCTGATAAAAGGTCCTTCTTTCGTGTCCGCAAATTCAGACATTTTGTGTACTTCACATACTAACAGATAACGGGACAGTAATTTGATCGCAATTCCTTCTGTTGCTCTGAAAACATAGCATTTTCCCACTAGTCGAGAGGTTTAGTTGAATTGGATTCGCTTTCAAATAACCAGTATCAGCGGAAGATTCTCCCCACGTTTTCAGGACCAAACAAAAACTTGGAGTTAGTTGACTTGCGCAAACTTACCACCGTCCATTTCGGATTCAATACTTGGAAAATAGTCCAGCCAAGCACTGCCCTGTGCCCATCTAAGGAATGGTTCTTTGTACTTCAGAGGACATACGAGAAGTCGAGTGCAGTTCAGCGTTTTTCATTTTTCAATTTCCCTCAGCTGTTGGGCTGGAACCGCTTTAACTCAATCTGTTCAATTACCAAGAATTGCTCGACTTCAAATATTGGCTCATTTACCTAAATTCGTGTTCATAGAGGCAGCACGACATGCCTTGAACATCACGGCTTTGGTCATGCTTGGCTTAAGTTCGCCTAGTCCTCCCGGAAGGTAGAAATTATAGACCTTTGTGTTGTGCATGCCTAGCAACTTTACGGATAGGATGTCAAACGCGATTACCGGCAATGTTCAAACGGTGAACCCCATGAATTCTACACCGTCCTGTCTCGGGTTCGAATACTTGCGTCGCCGTCACCGGTCCCTCTCCCCAGTTAGCAGTCTCATGCTGGTAGCAGCACCCTTCCTGGAATTTTGTTCTATTGTTACGTAATAAAAGGGAAGCAAATAAGAAGTAAGGCAGAACAAATAGCTATGTGGTACTTGCTTGTCTAACTGACGTTGGGCGAGTTCAATGCCGGGAACCTATCGCATATCGTGCCGCATTTTGGCATAGTCCAATCTCATGTGAAACATCTATCAGGGGAGGGAAGCAACTTTCTTGAACAAGTGGTCCATGTTGACTGGGACCTTCATCACCGCGTTTTACTCTCTGTGATTTTCCGCGGAACTTTTGAGAATGACTATGTAAACCACTCCTTTCCCCGCTGAATAGGAAGCGTTAGGCACATTCGAGGCGGTAGGTATCAAGTGAGACTCAGTTTATTGATATCAAAATAATTTCACTGCAAAGCATATTTTAACCCGTTTCATATTTATGGACAAAAAGGATAATACAAAGTGCAAATAATGATGCCTGCAGCTTCACCCCGACGAAAGATACAAACTGGAATATTTTTCGCATCAGGACTCTGGTTCCGGCATCCCGAGGTGAAATTCGATCTCACCTGTGCAGTGGGTCAATGGACTGCAACAATGTCCAGCATGGCGGTCACCGCTTGAATAGAAATTGAATCTATGATATGAATAGCCTGGAGCCTAACTCGCTGTTGTAAAAAACTTAGCCCGTTGAAAAGGAACGAAAAGACCATAAATCTAGCGAAGTGAAGTCAAGTGAACGGTTCTTGTTTCTGATAAACCGTTAAGTGGATTCCATAAGATAAAACGAAATCTACCAACAAAATATTTAAAGTCGAAGAACATAATACTGGGAGAACGATGTCTTATCCAACGAAGTCGTTGACTTGGTAAGGGGGCGGATGCTAACCACCCGCTGCATTAACAGTTCCTAACCGAACTCCATCTGAAACATACAGGTGACCTTATTGAAGGTGAGTGAACTGTCTGTTCGTTGTTGTATCGCCGTCCAAACAATAGAGTATAACATTCATGCTTTTATTGCAGTGGTTTGTAATTTTTTAATTGCAACTTTTGGGAAAAATTTTCCTTCTTCCTATAGAATAACCGCTCTGTTTTTTGACACATATTATTCTCCCGTAACAGGAATAGTTTTTTTTCATATTTTTCCTAACGTGAGACCCACAGCTATTTACCCTTAAGGAGAGAATATTTTTGCTTGGTAAATATGCCACATGAGCCAATAAAGAACAATATTTATAAAGCTGCTTTACCGCCGATGTTCAAACAATCACCACGGTGGCTTTTCAACCTTGCTGTCCCAAGTTCTAGTCTTGCTACCGGTCCCTTGCCCCCATTTTCAGCCTCCAATTGGCGGCGACCTCTTTCCTCAAGTTGCGTACCATCATCATATTACGGAATGAAGCAAGCCAAAAAGATAAGCTCTAAAATATAATGCATTTATCTGGCTAAAAATACTAAATTAATTTAAATGTATGTCAAATTTCCGTCAGTAACTGTTGTATTTCGAGGAAGTACTCAGAAATATCCATTTTTACCGTGAAATATGAACAAATTCATTAGTCTTTTCCCCAAAATTCTCTTCAGAAAACCGAAAAGCGAGGTCTGCTGGTACGTCCTACCGGCTTAAATTAGCAATTTAATTCAGTTAAGTCAGGTTCCCAGGTGTCAAATTGCTAGCATCATTATTTTCCCCGTTCCAACCAAAACAACCGGAAGTGTGTTGGTGTTTTCGCTCAACTGTTCTAGTCTGGGAGCAGAAGAAATGTGCAAACTTTCCGTTGTTATTCTCCAAATTCATCCACCCGTTACGAAGCCGATCATACGTTAATACGGTCGAACATCTGGGACGAACATTAGGGACTTCTGAAAACTCTTCTCAAATTCACCGGCTGGTAAACCGTATCTTCAAAATGCTCAAAAATTATCATGTTTTCATGGACCCAGAATGTCTTATTTGTCAAGATGATCTCCAAAATCGGATGTGAAATTGCCAAAAGCCGTGATATGACCTAGCTGGGGATCAGAAGTCTTAAATAAGACATACTTTTGAAAGGCAAAAGTTGGATTGCATGAACGTCACGTCAGTCACAATTTGCAACGAATCTTGACAGAACTGAATGTTATTTGCAAAAAGAGTTGACATTTGTTTCAATTTATTCATGGGCTCTGCCCCGTATAGCATTTTCTTACCGCCGTTGATTCCGAACAAAGTGTTGCCTTTCAAAACGCCCTCGCCTGCTAAAGGAACTTAGCGAACTGCGCACGCAAACGTCAGACGTGAAAAATTTTACACCAACGATTATCCACTCTTCTTACATTACGCAGTGCTTTCCGGTCGGGGATGGAATTAGGAAATTGAAGGTTCATATTTGCACTTGACCGGAATGTCATGAACCTCTTGGTAGTTTCATATTTTCAGCAAAGGAAAAATGCTTTTTATAGGTTGCAGCTCGTATCTGACGATACCTGACAGCATCGAAGCAGTTGTACAGTGCGCAAAACAGATAACCGAAACACGAGTATAGTTTAAGTAATAGGAAATTATAGTAGTCAGGATTAGAATTCTTCGGCGCTAACTGTCGGCCTATGTAGACTGACTTTCGGTGGCCTCCCTTTTGCCAAAAGGCATGTCGTAGCACCCCTCTATCCTATCTCGTACTCAGTGAATATGAAATTCTGAATTGAGTGCGAAATTAGGACAGCAGTAGACTGCTTGGCATATCCTTGTCCAAAATGTTTGCAATCTGCCTACACTTCGACAACCGCGGGTAAACATTTTCAAGAAAAATTCACAATCAGTAGTGGATGGTTTATCACTGACACCGCATGATAGATGGAAATTTCATGACACTTAAAACAAATTGCTTTTTTAACACATCTCTGTGGTTGAGCCCGGCGAAAATATCTTTTACTTCTACCCATAGTTCAAGCTCCTGATTTCTGGCTTCGGTATTTAGACCTCAAGTAGTTCATCAGAATTCCAGTCGATATAATCAGTTCCACTACTGAACACTCATTTCCCCAGTCACAAGTTTGACTAAAGCGGATTTTTGACGTAATATTGTGAAACAGGCCAGCCCAACTGTACATTCAATCTAGTGTCCATCCATTGTGACGGCACATTCACACTAGGTCGGCTGTAATTGCAGTCATTGCTAACGAGCACTTTACGCGAGACGTTTCTAGTTTAGAGGTTCTATTTGGAGAGACCGTGAATGAGAAATGGATGGGTAAGCCCACCACTGGATCGATAATTTCCACGTTACTGTTGGTGACCCTTGCGACCCATAAACGTCGCTTTCCATTGTTACCCCGTTCTTCCACATCTGTCGGATTCTCACTATAGCAAGAACGGATAGTCCTCAAATAAGGTGACAACCGTGCACCATTGTTCTTCCTAGTTTTTACCAAGTCTTAAGTGAAAATTTATTTGCAACAATTAGACAAAACAATAATGTCGTTCGGTCACGTTAGACTATTCGTGTGACTTCAGTTTTTGTGACCGCACGTTTGGGAGTAAAAATTGATTCCAAGCTCAGTTCACCCATTGAAGTGAATCACCCATTCAAAACCAAACACCGTTACTTTTTGACTATGAATCCCACATGGATTTGGATGGGTGGAGCATCTTCTGAATAAGAATCACTGAGGTGACTTATGACTAAGTAAGTAATCCCTTAGAGGACTATGACCTAGTACGTTTTGAGAGCGTGAAACTTAACAGAATTGGGAAGTCAAGTGTAAAATGTACGGGGACATACCATTTGCATATAAAAAACAGTTTCCACAAGATTTCAGGCTTTACAGCTTTCCTTTGTTGGTGGTAATTTTAACTGCAGAAAGCAAATCCCTAAGTCGACTGCTGAAAGCCACACTAGTAAACTCACAGTTTCGAATGAGCTGATGAAATAACCTAGATCACTTGGCATTGGAAGATTTGCGGTTGACGGAAGAGTTAACCAATGCACATCATCCTGCTTGCAATAATTGGAAATTGATGAGAACGAGAGTATATAAGTCTACATCACGCCACAATGACTTTATCCCTAGTGATTTACGTAATGGATTTCTTATTGATTCCTTTGAAAGCATTACTCAATTTTGTTGGAGTTCTGATCACTGCTTCAGTGTAGCTTGCATATATCTCTATCTTCATGAAAAACGGATATTGTTTAAGCTAGGTTCGTCGAAATCCAACCATTAAAAAAATACTATTATCTTGTAGCAATGGCATTTTCTAAAACAATGAAAGATGTAAAATCCAAGTCCCTCATTAGATCTCTACTGTATTTCAGTAATTGTGATCCTTTACAGAGGTGAAAAAAGGTTTTACAAAGCAAGCCCCATAATTAACGAGCTGTGTAATCCATGCTGAAATTTTAAATTCATGTCTCTCATTTCATGAGCACATCATTTTGATCTTACAAGGATCACTAAAATTGTTCGTACTATGACCCGATATCCAAAACATTCAAGCTTATACTAGAAAGCACATGCAGTTAAGTTAAATGAAGCGAAATCAGATTTACCAGCATTTTAGGCTTCCAAAAGAGTGAACTTATCCACTCATCTGAGTGCACATTGGAATGTTTTAGGGGTACAAAGAGTCAGGTTATAGTTACTCAGTCGTACGGCAGGGATTCCTTTCATCAGTGGGGTTACTAAACATAATCGGTAACTGATTTTCATTCATTTGATTTCCAGAGTGCTTCCATCTTTGAAAATTGATGGAGCACGCAGAAATTGTGGACCTTTGTGAGCCTCACAGAAAATACTGTGTATTTATGAAGGTGAAATTTTGGGCGACTGTGTTACTTTTAAAATGAAAATCTAAAGATTTAGTCTTTGATAGATCCGAAAATGGTTCAGATAATCCCTTCAAATTATATTTGTAACATAAGCCTCTGTTATTTACCCCAAAAGTTTAGCTTCCTTGTGTGACCTGTTCAGAAGGCCTAACAGTTGAAGCAGTTACCGTGGCAGCATCAAGCAACTTGCTTGTTGTTTAGCAGATAGTCATTTTTATCTCTGAGTATTTTTATTTGACCTTCCTGCAAGGCGAATGACCTGTTAGCCTTGCGTTTTCAAGGCTTTCAGAACATTTCATCTGTATCGATACGACCCAACGTCCATCAAAAACGTCTCAGATGTTGACTTTGAATCATAATTGTTATAATTCTTTATGTACAAAAAAGCGCCGACATTTGTGCTCTATCCATTTAACAGATATCCTATTAATTGTGAAATCAGCTCGCGAGAGTTAAGCCTGGTGTTTTATCTGTTTGTGGGGCTGATTGAGCTGTCATCGAATGCCCCGTCAAACAACCATTTTTATTCACTTTGATACATGTTCTTGTTGACAGTAATAAACAGTATTTTACTGTAACACGGTAAGTACTGTTGAATCGTGACGGCTGAAATGTGGCTCCTTGTTGTCGAAGGCGCCTGTTCATTCGATTTGATCGAACAGAATTGCCAGCAAGGTGTTTTGTCACTTATATTTTCCATAGTTTCTGTAAACGGTATAGCACCATGCTATAAACTATTTCCCAAGTCCCTATTTCACGACAGTCTCTCATCCTCCGAGTTAAATACTCAGGTCGGATGAACGATTTATTAGGACTTTACCGACCAGTGAAACCAAATAAATGAAATCTACCTTTGGGACATGGCCACGCCTAACTTATGCTTGGTTTTGCAGTCTAGAATCAGTAGTACTCAGTAATCTCATGGAGAACTTCTGAAGCAGATTCGGTGATGCCACAAATATCAGCATCAAAGGAAGTCCATTAGGAAGAATGCTGCTGTATAGTACTTGTTAGCAATGAGAAAATATTGACTCCAACCATCAATAAACAGCTCACCAGCACCATTGAGGAAATCCATCTCTTACCACTCATTCTGTATCTGATCAAATTTCTACCATCTCCGATATCAGCTAACTTTTCTGAGCCTAAAAGGACTCGAATAAAGTTTTGGATTACGAGTAACAAACAGAAAAAATAAGTGCACAGAGAAAAGAATGAAAAGAAAAAAACGAAAAAAATGAAGAGGAACAGAGGGGGAAAAGAATAGGAAAAACCTACGGGGCAAAAAGACGGAAAAGAAAGAAAAATGGAGCGTAACAGATAGAAGATGAAGATGAAGACCGGTAAATGCTAGGAGGTTCTACCTTTAATAGGTCGCCACAATATACCTACACCTAGTGCAATCTGAACCTCAGGAAAAATCGATTAGAAGTCAAGGAGAAATAACGGGTATCTTCAGTAAAGATGCAACGGAGGAACAACAACCACGAACTCCGACTGACGGGAAGAGCCACCGGTTCACGGCGAACAACTGACTGCTCGTTATCTGCCGTAGCTCACTCGAATTAGATGATTTGCTCTTCAGTTGCTGCTTGTGGCAGGACCCGTTCAGTATTTAATACGTAAACCTTGCTGTTATAATTACTCTAATATTTTGAGGACCACCGTTCAAAGCTATCCTATTCGATTCCTCACGGCATAATGGCTACTGATCCGTTCGCGGCTATGATCATGATATTACCCAAGTGGATGTTGTACTGAGGCAGGACTAGGTGTAACGATGAGGTGAATAATAAGGGCATGCTGTGCGATGTCTGTGAGAAGTGGTTACAGCCAAAGTGTGGGGAGATAACCGAATAATTATCCGCAATATATTGTAAACACGAATAGCTAGCATGGGTCCATCCTAAGTCTAGTATCAAGGCCAAGGCCAGGCCGAGCAAGTGAGCAGCGTCACCATTAGAAAGGCAATCAGTTTTGGAAAACTGAGTCTGTAGGAATGTGAGGATGAGTGGGAAAATCAAGGTAGGTGGGACTCAATACCAAGCTGAGAGAGTGAACCCCTTATGTAATACCCAGAAAACCCAGTAAGATCAGTGTCAAAGGTCCCGCCTCTCAAATACCTAGCAAGCTTGCCCCATGGAGATAAATTGTAGGGAGTTCATGGATAGGATGACATTGTTAAAATCCAGAACCGTAGTTCTGAAAAGTGCTAATCAAATCTCACCTTTACACTGGAGCGCCTGCTCACCCTAGTGGCATGGCACTGAGTAGAAATATAGACGTGATCAACAAGGAGACAGTTGAACTGCTATTTGAAGAGAGTGGACAACGGGATCGGATAGTACACTGCCTCGAAACAAACTTACCGCGTACGGTAGATTTGCCGGGCCACTTGGTGATCAAGCGAGCCTTTCAGTTAGACAAGTGTTAGGTGGGAGACAGATCACACCTCAGACCATTGCTGGTGGAATTGGCAAGTCCTAGGCACTGCGGAAGGATTTAGTCAGTAGTAAGTCGGTAGTGGCAGCATCTCAGGGGTCAGTCACAACAAAGCTGCTCATCACTCCAATCATAGGAATAAACCGGCCACAGTGCACATGAAAGAAAACATCAAACTCTCAAGAACGTCGCCGCACATAACTCTAAAGATAAATGATAATGTGAGCCCCTAAGGGGAGGTGAGAGCCGAAGGCAGTCAGCACAACATGAACAGAACAGAAAGCCAGTGACGGAAGGGTGCTATATCATGTAGTGTAGATGTTCAACAAACCTTTGAGAGCCAGCCCGGATAGCCTTGTGATTAAGGTGTTCGATTCACAATCGTTCACCCCGGGTTCGAGTCCCCGTGGGGGCTCGGTGGATGTGCACTGCTGATGATTCCCAACAAGGATGAAACAGCTGTACAGTGCTTCCATGGTTTTCACTGGTGAGTTGAGCGTTCAAGCTGCATGATGAATCATATTATATACAAATCTAATCTCCTACAACTCAATTGAGAACAGAAATTCTTCCTAACAACATGGTCATGGACCACAACATGTTTGCACCCCAGCAAACCACTCTCGGGAAGGAAAGTAACAAAATCACGGAAGAGATACACGGGAGTAGAAACCGAGCACAATTCTGTCTCCTCTGGCATAAGGATCAGTAATATGATGGCTGCTGTACGAGCTGCTTACACATAGCAGCGCAACTGGTGGTGCAGTGGTAGGGTCGAGTGTCTTGGTGGCTGACCCGCTGTAGGACTTTGGTGATTACAGTTTCAGATATTTTCCAATATGAGTGTCCGTATGTGGTGTTCTTATTTCCTATCTCTTTCTTGTCCCAATTCTGTTTATCTGTACCAATTCGTTATCGTCTTTTGAAATCGCTTTCCTTTCATTCTCGGCAAAAGCTCACATGAGCTATTGCTTTCCTCGTGGTAGTTCCGCCTACGGTGTGTCTAAGAAGGACTACGTTCAAATATGACTGTTATTTTTTGCACTGGTACCTTATTATACATTTCAGATACCTCATAACACGTGATTCTGACTAATCCGGTGTTTCTTTTGATGCTGCTGTGAATGGACGTTCGTGTACCATTGGGTGAACTATAATCAGAAATTGTCTAATTTGGGATAACGAAGTTGTTCGGCTGAACTATACGCCTAAAGATAGTGACTTTCAGGCTGCCCTGCCACCACTGACAAAATTATTCGATGTCATACTAGAAACCGGGTCCCATTCTGAAGAGTACACGTTGACCTCAAACACCGGTAAACAAAGGAGGTGGTAGAAATGGCGGTGGGAACTACCAGCCAGTCTGTTTAACCTCGATGCTGCTAAAGTCTGTGGAAAGGGTCAGTTTTACAGGACGGTGCTCCATCGAAAACCGAACAGCCTACTCCAGGAATACCAGCACCGATTTGCTCAGAAACGGTCGTGCATGCTCAACGGAATGTGCTGCTTGGAGGAAGTGACCAGGAGAATAGGCAATGAGGAGTGAGTTGAGGCCCTTTACCTGAATCTCAAGAAGTATCCCGGCTAGGTTAAACACCCTGTGTCTGTGCAAAATCTACGGCGTATACTCTATCACAGGACGCTCGATGATGTGGTTTCTCCTATTGTCGCAGGGACGGGAGATCCACAGAGTCCACTTGTGCGAGAAACTGGACATTATGGCCATCGGCCATCGCAGTCTTGGAATCGATCTGAATATGAACATTAGTATGGATTCTTTGGCATACCACTATATCTTTATCAGTAGTCAAAATAGCACTTCGAAGATTCGGAGACGTAACCGGATCATTTGGACTCGCTGGAGATGAGGAAATCAGCCAAAATTGCCTGTTTCCAGTTTCAGATCTTCATTCTGTAAATCTGGTTGAGCCCAGAATCTCAGGATGACAGAGTAATTTTCTAGATGCAGCTTTTAATATCCATGGTTTCATTTACGCGTTCATTGAGTATGCATCCATAAGTTCAGTACCGCTCAGTTCGAGCAATCTCTCATGAACACCAAATTCCACCTCTGATTTGGTAGATTCACTGATTAAAATACCATCCCTCTCCTTCTCATAGATGACTGCATTTTCATATTCTAGATGGCCAAAATTATCTTTTGCATTGCTTTGGAAAACGTGGAAGCATGAAGGACTTTCAGTAAGAAGCATAAATTTAAAATTGACTGTATGCGATTTCATTTGATGGGCTACGATCTTCTGGACTATACCTACTACTTTATGCTTTTGAGCCTAAGGCATGCTTCATGGTTATTTTCCTTTCGTTTCCTAAATACTAATAAAACTTTCAAAAAGCCTCGTGTTTTACAATGCAAGCTGTTTCCATCTGCTCCTTCAGTTTAGCGTGTGCAATCGTCAGATTTACACGGACAGCAATATACTGCTTACTTAGTTTCGTAATCTGAGTTAATATATTGAAATTGGGTGGGTAATTTGTAAACAGTCGTAAATTACAGACGTTCATCTTTAATTATACAGATATAACTATTTGAATAAAGCCTGAATGAACATTTTCCCACCCTGGACCATTGAAATCCGCCCAGAAGCGACGACTACACAGACTGCCACAGGCATCAAACACACTAACTGCAGGAGCATCTACATCTGGTTTCGACGAGGCACCTGTTCGTATGGGCCCAGTCGGTAGGACTTATTTAGCTGTAAGATGTTCATCAAACAACGGCCGTAGGCATTACCTTTCACTCGGGCAATCACATCGGTTCACAGTCACTACATAAGCCAGATCTTAGCCTGTCCGACCCAATCTATTCTTCCCTAGTTATTGTTTGCGTTACTTGACTGGGCTTTGCAGCTTGGAAGTAGGTTTCTCTTCTTTTATTGATTTGAATGTGCTAATGTCTGAGCTTTGGCCTTGGTCCTCTAGAAGGAAAACACAAATTCCTCGTGATAGTGCAGCTGTATCTACTCCCCAGCTTGTACGTATGCGAGGCTCAGACGTAGCTTATCCGTCATGTAATATCTGGCTACGCAGGTTAAATTTACGGATAGTGACCGACTAAGGAAGCCCAGCCAAAAGCCAGTTACGACCATATGTCAGATACGTCGATGAAATCCGACTGGGGTTATAAAAACCGGACGCACTCCTATTGCTTTCTGTCCGGGAGATACAGCAGCAATAAAACAGATGCATACTGTGAGCTTGTTATCGTGTCTGAAAGCCCTGTGAACTATTCTGTCAAATGCCGGTTAAACAGAGGCGGAAATTCGTCTGTATGAACCGAAGTTGTTTTTTGTGTTTTAGCTAGGACATGCGGTAGACCACTCTCTACACTTTCGAACATGCAGCGAACCAGACTGTCCTGAGAGACATCACAATACGTTGCACGAAGTAAGGTCGAAAATTCTGTAAAACTCATTGTGGGAAATCCTCCGAAAAAATTACAATACTCAGGATTTGTAAGATTACTGGATCCTATGCTTTTTTGTGTTTTCCCAAACCTTTGTTTGTTCGTATCCAAAGCGCTATTTGATTAAGACTCGTATTTGATTTGAGTGATTCACTTGCTTGTTTCCAACGTCATAACTTTGTCTCTCATTTTTGAGCCTTTGCAATCGAATATATGTGAGGTTCGTATATGTTTGTGAAGTTGTTAGTTTAGTAATTCATTATGGTATAAATGGCGAATTAGTCTCGCCTACTATTAGGGTTTCGCATTTGGCTACTTGTTGCTCAAAAATACCTTGCATATTCACAACAGTTAAAATATGTATGTGGAAAGAGTAGGTGAGAAATATCAGCACGGCCAAGAGCGTTTGGTTGTAATACCGACCCGAGTCGTGGATCCCATTGGAGGCTACTTAACTTGTACTCTTATTGACAATGGACCCGACTCCACATATATATGGACATACAACTTGCAAAACGGTTAGGGTTAGGGGGAGCGGGGACGCTCGTGTCCGTTCAGACAACGAAAGTGGTAAGACCCAAATGGTTTGAGGTAGTTCCGTGCACAACCGAGTTTCTCGTCCAATCTCATCCAATTCATCTTGAGCGGGTGTGGGCGGTAAGTGATTTGACCCTAGGTACTAAGAATCATCCTTCGACAAAAGAACAGTTTAGGCAGTGGAGACATCTTCAGGATGTTCGCTTAGACTGTTTGGGAAAAGGGAAGTCGAACTGCTCATTGGTCAGAGGCTCACTAGAGAAAGGATCAAAGACTTGGTAGTAAAAATCAGTCTTTTGTGGTGTAAACAACACAACTAAGGACGAACTTCTGGGGACGGAACACCTGCTGAAACGCTCGTTACAAGAAAGTTTACCGGTCACATGTGGTGTGGGTAACGCAGATTACTCGTTTCTCGGGACGAAGTCACCGCTGTCTGAGGCAAAATACAAAATGGAATGTTGTTGACGAGGTGGACACTATTTTGTCATAATAACGCACCAGCAGGCGATGACTCTGAGGAGCCGCGGATGATACATGTTTCCCTGGAGGAGGGCAATGTTATGACCATACCTGGTATAAGGTCACAGCATATTGATAAGCGCTCTACTATTCCGTTATTGTATTTGTTGTCTCGTTTTCATCACTTTTTGGGGCCTCAACTTTGCCATCGTTGGTGTTCAAAGCCAAATAGACACAGGTGAAAAGCCAGATTCCCCTCATCGCCCCGAACCACGACTGACTGTCCCGGGAAGACAACTGACCTTTGCCAAACGGCAATCTGTCTCCCGCCATCGTCTTCTCTCTGGCTTGGGTTGAATCAGTGAACTGGTGTTTACTGGTCCAATATTTGTTTGCTTTGCCTTAACTAGTCCTCACCTATATCATGATCATTCATCTAAACTTGCTTCAGGTTTCCTGGAATAAAACATTATTTTTATGATTGTATCAAGCACTAACACCTAGCTGACCTCGGGTTAATTTCAGACCAATCCTCACTGCGACTATCCGCCCAGATCCGCCATTTGGCTTTGAGGATCTAGAATTGGCTTCGACTCGTTTTGCTTCTGCTGAGCCTGTTACGGTGGAGTACGCATGCTGCTTACTGAACAAGCAAGCGGTCAGTTGCTCGGAACACAATAATGGACAATTATTGAGAGACAACAAACATGGTTACGTTACACGGACGCAATACAATAAGATGGAGCAAGGCATACGAATAGCATGATTTCCCTCTACTATCGAATGTAAACTGTTTCTCGAAAGGACTGGACAGCGGTGATACAAATAGGCAGTATTATTATGGTTAGTTGATGTTGCGGATGTCCGAGGGAGCAGTTTTTAATTAACAACCTATTTAGCAGAGACCTCTTCTGTACAATGACAATCTTCGCCCTGACCAGAGTGGATCTCCCATGGTTTAGGACACTCAGGGAAGAAGAAAATTTAGAGGACTTCACGGAGATTTCGGGTATTCAGTCTGATCAGGGCGAGTTTGAGGCCCTTCGAGGGCATCTCAAACGCAGAAAGCAGGCTGTGTTGGGTGCGGCTTTTAGGAACTAGCAGATGGTATGGACTACCTCGGGGCATACAGATTGCAGGATTACACTCTCCAGCCAGTGGACGGGATGCAATTCACCGGTTCGGAGCTGCTCTGCTGAGACGTGGTGCGGATCAGCCTGTGCAGACCGACGCTCTCGGCTAACTCTTGGATCGTGCGTCGCCCACAGTGGATGTCGTGTCACTGGTTGAACTGTGACGGACCGATTCTTGGGCAGTATTTTAGAATTCTTGCGAGAGACGGTTCGCATCACCATCGACTGTTCTGTGTATGTGTTCCAGCTCAGAGATGTGGCTCATGAACTGGTCAATTTTGACGTAGCTGTGGAAAACATGGTCGCTGATGGTGATTTCAGAACGAACAACGAACTTTTGGAGATAATGAAGCCGAAAATTTCAAACATGTAAGACAGAGCAGTAAAACCCGGAGGGCAGATGAAAAACCTTCTGTTAGATGGGGAAGTGCAACCCATAAGTTTTCGACCTAGACATGAGAAGAATCCCGAACACAACCACATAGGAGAATGAAGTGTATTTCAATGAAATTAAAAGTGCATTTGTCGATCAATAAACCATTGAACAACACAAATCGAAGATCAAAGGTCAACAGGACTATCGGTTTACATTCTGACTGGCTCCTTATTATCTCGCCTTGTAATTGTTTGAGCTTCGTAACTGCACAGTTGTGGGTCTATCTGAGATGGTTGTGTGGACCTTCTGTTGTGATGTGGAAATCTGTTTATAGAGGAATGCTCGTTGTGTGGATCATTTAGACCCAACAAATGGGGTCGTACGATTTGTACTTCTGCTGTCCGTGTCGGAGTATTGTCTAACCACGCGTGTGATCGATCACTGACTTCGTGTTCAGAAAAGTCCTTTTTGACTCTATTTCTTTGGAGGCTGATTGACGTGCTCGATCCACTGTTATGTTCCGACTTGCAGCTCATAAACAACTTGTCCTCTCTTTCCTATTACATTCACCGAAGACCGTATAGGATGGTTTCATGTAGAATCTTTTACATAAGCCATATCGCGTTTAGGTTCCTGCGATTGAACTTCCACTTTCCCTAACTGCTAATCCTCTGCTAGCTGCTCAGAAAGCCTAATTTCTGGCTTGATCCTCATTTCCCGTTCAATCAAGCATTCGCTAGGTGATACACCCTGCAGATTTTTTTGGTTTGACGTAATTCTATAGTTGAATAAAACAAGTGTTTGAAGCCCAGCTGCTTTTTACTTTGGTATTTGTGTATGTGTCTTTGTAACGAGTAAATAAATCGTTCCATCTGACTCTTTGATTATGGGTGGTATGGTTGAATTTGTATATGCACAACGCCATTCATCAAACAAAATTCAGAAAAATCCGTGGAAGTAAATTGAGCACCATTACCTGAAATGAGTGTCTGCAAAATACGCTCCTGAAGGACCGAATCACAATCTGGCTAGTATGTCGTTGTATCATGCTGACCTCTGGCCACTTTGATATCGAATCCGCTAGTAATAGGAAACAGCTTCGCGAATTGGCTCAGAAAAATCTGTGTGAACGCTGTTCTGTTATTCTGATATCAATGGCGATGACTGTGGCTCAACTTGTGAAAGTGATTTCGCTCATTGGCTGCACACCATGACCAATTGTTGGATGTCCTAATCCATAAAAAGCCAATAAACGTAGCTGCACGTCAAGGGTCTCATGTTGTTCAGTCCCAAGAGTGCCACATGAAACTGTCACAAGATATCACACCTGAGTGATTTCGAGATAGCAATCGGTCTCTGAAAAAGAGGTAGTCATCTGTGATCGATAGTTAATAGCGTCGTAAAAAGAACTCACAAATCAGTGGTTCAGTCATTTTCTGTGGCCACCAGTGATCCAGAAATTTCTTGTTTTCATTGATGGCGTTGTCAATATTAGTGGCCTTCATGATTGTGTGGGCCGTCATTTTTAGTTAAGAGATGACATTTACAATTGCTTGTTGAATCTATTTCCCAATGTCGATAGAAGAAGCAACCAACTCGTCATCCCTTCTTCTGTACCGAAATTAGCCGAGATAAGGCATCGGCCTGTCCCATATCCGAAAAAGATTTACATTGAATCTGTGAATTGAACACCAACAAAATCATAGTCCACTCATGTAGGTGTTTGGCTGTACGAATTGGTATGCCCTTCTTGTTGTTAAAAACGGCTAGAAGTGGTTTGGGGTCGGCTTGGAGGAAGAACTTCCAACCCTGGATCATTTTGTGAATTTTTGTCTTGTGAAGATAATGGCCAAAGCCTCCTTCCCGATTTGACTGTCATGAAGTTCAGCGGAAGATAACGACCCGAAAGGGTACCTGATCGCTTTGTTAGAACCATTCGTTAACTGGTGCTGGATAACTACTATTATACCGTAATCAGAACCGTCTGCTGCTTCAAATACTTCAAGTGACGATTAGTAGTTTTCTAACAACAAAAAAGATGACAAAATCTTTTTCGCTGATTCACAAACATGTTGACTGTTTGGTATCCGTTTGCACTGACTAGAAAGCGGAAGCAGTTTGTTTAAAGAAGCTCGGAATATGTGCAGATGAAGTACAAAGTGAATACAATAATTGGCCCTGCTTGAAAAGGATTGAAATGTATGGATGTCGGTGGGTGCTGGCATATCATAAATGGGTTTCTTTCTTTCTGAGTCTGCCGGTTGCATCAACAATAAACCGTAATACTTGAAACCATTAGTGAAAAAAAACACTTTTCTATGCGAATGTAAAAACCAAACTGTTTTAAATGGTGTAATAATTTGTCCAAATGGTAAAAATTCTCATGGAAGTTGGTGCTAGAAATGATAATGTCATCCATATGGGCTTTTGCGAAAGGCAACCTCGCAGGCATGGTGTCCGCTATTTGCCAAAATAAGGCAGGTGCACGTTTAACGCCGAAGGGTAATCTGTTATATCAGTACAGCCTCTTGTGTATATTTAAGGCCAATAATTGTTTCGATTCCTCTTTCACTTCTACCTGCAGTTAAGCATCTGAAAAATCCAATAGCTTTTGTGTACTCTGATCCCTTTACAATCAGTTCCGAGTTCACCTTTACATTTGTGATTCGTTGGCATTTCTCCTTTATGCTCTGAAAGGTGAAGTCTGAGGAGCTTTCCCGGTGAGAGAGTACTCAACGTGTGTGAAAAAGAGACAATGGATCGGATTATATTTGCGTGAAACACTTTACTTTTTACAGCTGTATTCTCATTCGAATCGAAGGGGAGTCCGTTTTTAGAATCACACGGTGATTCTTCCATGCACGTCCAAGCACGCTCTATTCGATTCAAATGAGATTACAGCTGTAAACCAACCATGGAGTGCTCAAGTATAAGGATGATTGGGCGGAAGAGTACCGGGTACGCATACCTGATTAGTGGCAGTAACCGCGAAACCGGTCGTGTGCTTCCGGAGAAGTTTTCTCCTATCATCCAGATATAATGCCAAACCACTTTACTTTTTTCTGAAACCTTATATTCACTGGTATTTGAAAACAGTTGGAGTTAGCATACCTCTGGTGTTCCAATTGGCCAAGTTGGCGCATGAGTAACCTGATTTTTTGGTTTCTCCTCATAAAGCGCAATCCTTGTTGAATATGTCCTCAAGACATGCGTATCAGGATTCCAATGTGATCTTTGATTCTCTGACAAGTCTGAGTTCTGTGATTGAATTGACAAGGTTATTGCTCATTAGGCTTGTGTTTCTTGTTTGATGCCACGACCGCTGTTCTATCTTTTTTCAACTCTTCAATGAGTTGACTTTGTGCTTGAATCATTTGTATGAAGTTATCCATTTGGTTCGACATGATTCTATTTTAGTGTGAATTCGTGGGCTTGTCACCGTTGCCACAGTTAAGTTTCGGATCTAGCCCAGAGGAGAGGCCCGAACACAACCACATAAGAGACTGAAGCGTTTCCCAATGGAATGAAAAGTTCATTCGTCGATCGGCAAACTACGGAACAATGCGAGCCGGAGGTCAAAGATCAATAGGACAATATGCTTACATTGTGATTGGCTTCTTAATAGCAACCACGAGTAGATCAGATGGCAACTGTTTAAGGCCATGGTTTAACCGATGATGGAACAGTACTGCACAAGGTTCTCAGTGACTTTGGAGTGATCAGGCAGAATTTGCTAGTGTTATTCGACAACACTCAAAAGGACCTCTGCTAGATGGCCGCGAGTGCCATCAGGAAACAAGGCTCGTTTCGGCAATTATCATTAATCGGACGAAACACACCACCCGGGGCATTATGGAAAAGAGGACAACGCCTCCATAAACCCGTACTGGAGTATTCCAAACCGTAGTGGAGACGGTCCATGAACATGGACCTTCTATTTGTTAGGTAGGAGGAGTGTTGTGGCATATGCATACTACTCGTAGATTAATCAGGTACCTAATTGCTCTCAGTAGTCCGAATAGTCCCACCGTCATAGTCACATTAAGAACAAGACACTGGGGAGCAAACAGTTGTTATCAATAAATCCTATACGTGTTTTACAATTCATGTAGGTGAGTTGACACTGGAATACTTTGGCCACATGATCGCATCCCGGACCGAATGAAAACTGTTTTCGAATAGACTGCACAGCTGTGATACAAATAAGCAGTATTATTATCGATGATTGATTTACCAGATGTCCGAATAAGTGGTTTCCAATAAAAAAACAAACCATTTTACAGGCTCCTCTTCTGGAATATAATACTGCAGCTAGAGGCTTACTGGTAGATGTGGATGAGTCCAACGCAACTAAACAAACAACGATATCAGTATTTATCGCTGATAATCGTTTCATTTTCAACTTGACACTGAAACAGGTGAGTGTAAGACAACCTCAAGTCTGAGATAGTCCTGGGTCGGCTCGCGCCTCTTCGTAAAAGGCTCTACGCAGATAGGAATCTGTTTGAACAGCTCTAAAAAGTGATATAACATCACTGTGATGTGGGATATGCCATTTGGAGGCAATATAAGTGAATAACTCACACGCTGTTTGGTATCTTCTGCTCCACCCAGTTTGGTAACTTGCTGATATCTTTAATACAGTACAATACAATCTAAAGAAATCTGAAAAAGTGCGACATTTTGACTATGCAGGCAGCACAGAGGAGTGTCGGTGAATGACGCGTTGCTACAGGGGCCAAATTCAGTTCAAGACCTAGAAGGCGTGTTTTACTAATTCGGGCTGGGAGCATAGTATTGACAGCCTATACTAGCGGAACGTTTCTTCGCGTAAGAGTATCCCAGGAAAATCTCGAAGTCCTGCCTTATTTATGGTTCGAGAAGTATGATCTAACCAAGCCTGTAGTGGACTGGAAAATGATAGTGCTTTTGTTCGGTGCTGTATCTTCACCATTTTTAGCAGTTTATGCATTACAGCAACACTTGGACTTATGTCAAGGCGACCTGCTACAAGCTGTTAACGACTCCCTTCGGAATCAATTTCGTGTTGACTTCTATTTCTTGCCTAACGATACGGAAGAAAAAGCAATTTTGATTCCTGAACTTCCGACGCGTGCCAAAAGACGGTAAAATCAGTGGGATAGGTGAAGGGTGGTTTGAACTGAAACAATGTCTTTCACGTTTATGTTTTAGAACGACACCGGACGCAATACTAGCTTAACCGTCCGCAAGCAGAGCAGTCAAAAGAGTTTTTTTCAGTTGACGGAAAGCAGTTGTTGTTTCAGCAAGCAAACAAACAACGCACAACCCTGTGGCATCGAACATCATACAAACTGTGTGAAGCTAAGTGCTAACTGGTTGTGCTTGTCTTAAGCATTTTTCAATCGTGGAATCACACATCCAAACTCAGTCATCTCCAAGTCACTGCAACAAGCTAATACAACAGGCTGGATTTAGACTGAATAAATGGATATTCAACAGCCGCGTGGTCTTAGCTCGAATCATTGAGAACTATCTGTCACAGTCTCCTCTGAGCTTTCTTTTCATATATTTACAAGTGGAAAAATACTGAGTTTAGAGTGGTGTGCGCAAACCAGTAACTTTGCTTTTAATTTTTCTACTGTTTCACGATCAGTTACCCGAAGAGAAGACAGTCACGCATTTCCTCTCTGTATGACCCGCTGGGGTTTGTAGCCCGCATTTTGCTTCCAGCGAGGCAGTTACTTTGACTGTTATGTAGGTTGGGAAGATCTCTTGTTTACATACCATTTAGATTGACTGTAAGGGTGCTTGAACGGAATGAAAATTCGATTGGTGTGCAGTTCAAACCTTGCCGTAGGCCATCCGTCATGCATACATGGAGTTTGCCGGAGAAGCGCCTGCTTACCGACAAATCAAAAGGATGTTGTGGGTAGTGGCATACCTCCATCATCCAAAAAACGGTGACGCCTACTGGTGTTTATTAATTTTAGAGAAGTCAAGGGTCGCTTCGATGTGGTCAGCTAAGATTCTTCGTTTACCATTAGGCTCGACGGTTTCAGCTGTCAAGATGAGTCGACTCATCTTTAAAGGATCAGATCTAAGCTTTGACGAGACAGTTTTTAAGACAGACTCTGTTTATTATTTTGAATACCTTGTTTAGCTTTTCAATTTTCTTAAACAATAGAGTCTCGCCCATGCGAAACTCAACAAAAGTTTAACAACAGAAGTGTGTCAGAGGAAAGGACAACCCGGTAGATGCATAGGCCAGAGGTTTAAAACCCAACGATTTTAGGTTCAAAATGTGGACAGAATGACTGAGAGTACCTCACGTCCGATGCACGTTCGATGTCGGCATAATGCGAATTCGAAACAATGCAAAGCCACTATTTATTTCACCAGGAACGCAATCTACGTGATCTCTTACTTAGATAAACTTCTTGTTACAGCCTGATGCGAAGTGTAGAGTAGTTACCAAGATTCATTAAATTTATTGTCAATAATCTTGGAGAAAGAATGTTTACAACACTTAACATGAGGAAAACCAATACAGCAGGTTTATAGGAGACAAATAATAATGTTGTTGTAATGGTGTGAAAGCAGCAGTTCGACGAAGAATGGAACCTGTTGAAATGTGGATACTTGTTCATAAGCGGAGCTTATTGACCATTCTGATCACAGAGGTGGAGGACAGTGTATTCAGTACAGAAGTTCGGCTGATTGACTCCATGAACAGCGGTGGGTCATAGCCCGAAATGCCTTAGCATCACTAAGTGACGGGGTAAGTAATAGAGTTATCACGAGTGTGGAGGACATTCGGGAATCCAGAATATTCTAAGCTTTGTTCGCATATGTTTTTTGGTCCTCAGAGGTGCCACAGCGGTTAAGGGAATCTGTAATACACGCACGTTTTGTCGGGACAGAGGAATGCGTCCGAGTAGCCAGCAGATGGCTCCAATGCCTTCATGTAGAGTCACAAGAGAGGTTCGCGCGTTTGAAGCATGTAAGGTACATATATGTGGTCCATGGCTGATTAAGTCTCTGCGCTCAGTTGTTGAGCATTTGGGATACTAACTTACTTGCATGCGAACTCGATTTATCCACACAGAAGCGGTGCAGAACATAATCGTAGACTCCTTTTTGATGACCTTGCTGAGGTCTATTACTCGTTGAGGTGGGCCGAACGAAATTTATTATGACAGTGGTTCACACCTTATTGGAGCAGGTAATGGACTGAGCAAATTGATCAGCGCAAGGTTCAAAATTACCTCTTAGTGAAGAAGAGAAAGAGAGATTCAGTAGCACTTCAAACTACCTGCACTGAGTCATGGGAGGACAGTACTGAAGGGAAAAATCCGGTCCGTTCAAATGATAATACAATGGTTGCCAGTAAACTGCATTTACATGACGAAACGCTACGCACTTTTATGACTAGAGCTGAACGCATATTGAATAACAGGCCAATCCTGCCTGCCTATGATGATCCTTAGTTCAAAACTTTTGAACGCCTTATAACATTCTGTTTATAGAATACCTGCATGAGTTTCCCGTTAGTGTCTAACGTGATGTCAGAAGGTAAACTTAATGTTGAAAATGGTCGTCTCATTTACCGAGTACCTTCTGGTGGCAATGGATCAAGAAACATTTATCTATACTGGAACTCAGACACAAGTGGTTATTCACGTTTCGCAAATTGAAACTTGGAGATGGATGAACATATATTTTTCGGGGGAGGCCAAGAAACATGCTTTGTCTCAAGATACGTGTGGGCAAGTTAGATGAAATTAGTGTCCTTTACAAAAATCTACACATCAGTAAAGTCTGGATAGGATAAGAACAAAAGATCAATAAAGCTGGAAATGAAATGAGATAAGTAATTCGGTAACATGCACCGTACATTTAGCAAGTGATACAATTAAAAATCATTTGAGAAGCCACTCCAAATCACTAGGATGACGATAGTGTGCCTAATAGCACAGATTTTATTACGCAAAACAGATATGTTTGCATGCACATTTGTTGAGAATAAAAATCTGCATAAAACTGGGTTGTCATTGGATTCTTGTGAAAACGACACAGTGTGAATGAACCTGAAGAGTCTATTCGTTTGCAAGATAAAACAGTGGTGAAAATATTAGTTATTCGCAGGAAGCAGATGCGGGTGTTTTTCATTGGTTTGTGGGGCAGTTAATAAAATAATTTTGGCCTCCGAATACATACGTGTAAGCACCATCCGTGAGCATGAGACATTCAGTCAAAGCATATTCATATGTAAATGAAACGCTCCTGAGAAAAGATTTAACCTTTGACTAGAATTGGAGTAATAGATGTTATGGACACGGGGGATTTCATTTGCCACCAAGACATATGACAAAAAATAGGATAACAGAAGGCTAGGAAGTTTATATGTACAGTATTCTGAAAGATTCGAAGTTGCCACGCATGACTATTTCACGGAACATGAGAAAACGTTTATCGGGAAAAAAATAAATGGCATGTGAAGTGAACCAACGTTTACAGCTGACACAAATAGGGTCATTATTCTTATATGACTGAGCAGGTCAAAGTATGTAGAACTTTAAGAAGCAAACAATAGTTCGAAGATTTCTGTGAACCATCTTATTTCAGGTTTTAAACCAAGAGGAACGTGGAAATGATTGAACCAGTCATTGGCATTGAACACCGAACCCGAAAACCACAGCTTTATGCTGCGGAAGCACAAGGGACAGTCCACCAAATTATGCCTGCACATCAGCAGTGAGCGACGCTCAAAATGGCGGGTCTAGCGCTGCCCTCTCGAATGGGTGCATCCATTTTTGATGGAGTAATGAGTACTCCTAACCTCCATGTTGGACGCAAATTAGGTTCTAGCGTCCAAAAGTAGCTCAGAAGGAGCTCACTGTGGATCCAGGTTATTCTGTGCATACTGATCCATCAAAGTTCATGCGTAATGGATGGATCCAGGTATCGAAATATTAACGGCATCCTCATTTGATGATGGAATCAAGGGTAAATGCGGAGATGTCCACGAGGTGAGACGAATCAAGAGAATGTATTGGAGCTGCTAGATCCAGACTAAAGGTCCGAAAGAAACTTACGGATTCTCCCCTTCGAACTGATTGAAAGTCTCTCCGAAACATATCATTTACGTCCGTTCTCAACAACAATAATAAAAGTGTTTCATCAACTCCATACATCAAACATCAAAGGATGTATCTGGCCGTGCTTTTTTGGGATGTTTGTTCCGACTGCAGATACGCTGGACTTGTCGTTCGGCTTTATTTTCGCTTTCGTGTTTGGACTCTTTTCCTGCCAGTCTTGATTCTCTCTCGTAATGCTTTTTTAGCTGAACAACTGAGGTTTATAAATATTCATGTTCAACTGGAGGGCATACTTCCTCAGCTTCTATGATCGCGTTCATCGAGGAAGTCAACGGGAAAAGACCGTGGAGTGCCAACCGCGTTTATTGTCACAGGGCCTGAGTACTGATACCGCACACTGGAGTGTGCCAAGAAAGTGTGTCGGAAGTAGCGCATGCCGTTGCCACCAGCGCGAAAAGTACAGTTAAATAAGCTATAGACAAGGTGTGGTCGGTTGATCACTACAGAGGCCCCATCCCAGAAGACCGCTTGCAAGAAGGGCTACGATTTATAAGTCTGGCAAGCAAACGAGTATGTCACCTGTGATAATGCCAGTGGAATAAATAAATACTGGGGGTTCTTAGTGACTTTGAAACCGCTCAGGGGTTCAGACCGCAGCTTTAAAGTCCTCGGATCAGGTAGTATTGCCTGTGTATGACATCCGGTCACCTGACTGTCAGAACAAACATGGCGATGAAAGAAACGTGTAAGATTACTCCGAACTGAATGAAATACTTTTGAGAAGCAAAAATAAACAACTGATTGTAGCCTTTTTATTTGGGTCACAAATGAACTGACAGCATAGGTCCCCTGAGGAGGAAAACAAAAAACAAAATTGGAAGCAGAAGGTTACACGCGGTAGAACGTGGCGGTTAGCACTTGAAATGAGACGCTGGGGTGAGCCGCCGTGCATGGCTACCCAGCCCGAAAAACTTCGTGGGTTCTACGCGGGAGGTAGGATTGTCCGGCGCTTACGGCAAAGGTGTCAGTGGAGTTTTCTCTCCGCTCATCCCAGGGAAAGTTCTAGTTCAGGTTCGGCTTGATGAAGGGGTGTTGTGATCGGTCTTTTCGGAAATACGTGTATCCTGCATGTGGGTCTCAGATGGCAGCAGGTATCCTGTCGTTAGTCTACGGGTATTTTTGAAAGCGGTACGAACCCCCCTAAAACTACAGGCTTTTAGTGAAGATGTCCGGAGGTGACGGATGAGCAGAACATAAAGTGGCTGTTTAGTTGAGAAAAAAGGTAAGTGACCTCAGGGTGGAAAACAAGCCTCGAGGTGGCAGCTACAACGGTGTTTTTTTCCTGTTTGTTTGTTTTTTCTTTTTTTCATGGGATCCAACATACGGTATCTGCCAAACGAATGGGTTTTTTGTTCACCCGTCCACCACTGGAAGTCGATGGAGGCGGCTGTGTGTTGAGGTTGTGTCAGGAAGGCCGGACAACTGGGTTATCGGAGTTTGTACGGTCGGCTTATGGGACGCCAGAGACATAGGCGCTGGTCCTGAAGAAATAGATGGGGTGACATCTGACGGAATGGATTCAGCAATAAAAGCTGATTTCAGCCGGCCCTTGGTAACCGTATCTGTTCTGTCGTTGTGGTCGATAACGAAGGATTTTGCCAGGCGACTTAGGACTCTGTGGGAGCCGGAGTAGGCCGGTTATAGAGGAGCGCGTGCCTCTGTTCTAAGAAAAACGTGCGCACAGCCTTGAAGGTGTGGATGTAAATAAACCGTCGTGCTTTGTTCTCGCGCCGTTAGAAGGTGTAGCTTGCGCATCTGGTGCTTTAACTTGACGGCGTAATCAGCGTAGTCAAAAGTGAAGATGAACCTTGGTGCTGCCATGTCGCCAGGAGGTCGAAGCTCGCAAATGAATGTGAGTTCGACTGATGTGGTTTGTAGATCGGCCTTAAGGGCGCTGCGGCAACCCAAAAGTACTAGTGGTAGTGATTCCCGCCAGTCTGGATTTTTGTGAGCTGTCAAGGCTGCCTTCAGTTGCCGATAAAAACGTTCTACCATTCAGTTTGCTGACGAGCGGTAGGCGCTGGTAAGAATGTGACGGGTGCCTAAACGTTGTAGAAGACTACTGAAGGCCCCCTCGAAATGCGAGCTGCGGTCTGTGGTAACCACGACTGGACAACCGAAGGCTGTCACCCAGTGTTCTAAGAAAGCTGGGGCGACTGTTTTGCTAGCTGCATTGTTCAGAGGTACAGCTAACGGCCTACCGGTGAAACGATCTACACACGTAAGCGGATATATGCTACCCTTCGAAGGAGGCAACGGCCCTACTAGGTCGAAATCCACGTGTTTGAAACGTGAGTCGACAGCTGGAAGTTTCTATAATGGGCTTTTTGTGAGCCTATGCACCTTCGACTGTTGACGGTGGATGCGGGTACGGGCCCATGTAAGGACATCATGGTTCATGTTGTGGCAAACATAGCGGTCACCGACGAGTTTAGGAGAGGCTTTTACACCCGGGTGGGACAAACCGTATAAGGTTTTGAAAACCTGTCCCCTAAAATCTGACAGTACTACTGGCCTTGGGTGGCCTTTGGACATGTCACACAGTATGTACCCCCCGGCTGAAGGGAAGGAAACCGACTGGAGCCCCAGCGACGAAGTTCTGCGGAGCTGTTCTATCTCAGGATCGTCTGCTTGAGCGGATGCGATAGCTCCGAGGTTTTTCGGGCCGGAGGTGCTGAGGTCCAGGTTGTGAATGCGAGATTGCGCATCAGTGACAGGATTAACGACATCTGGGATATGATGCACGTCACCCATGTACTGAGTGATGCAATCCAGGTGTCCACACTCTCTGGGAGAGCATCTATCAGGTATGGTGCGCAATGCATGGACGACCGGTTTATGGTCGGTGAAGACCGTGAATTCGCGTCCCTCTGGGATTTGTCTCACGTGACGAATTCCTGAGTAGGTAGCGAGAAATTCGCTACCAAAGGTGCAATGCTTGGATTGATCCGGTTGTAGTTTTTGGAAAAGAATGTAAACGGGTTGCCAAGTGTTGGCTAAGTATCATTGCAACCTCGTGCTTACAGCATTGCCTGGTGTACTTGGGCGATGACGAAAACCCAAGGGAAAGGACGACGTAAGCTAAGGTTTAAGGTGAGAAATTGATTGTCGCACGTTGTGACTGGAGTGCCGTTGGCGGCTTGCAGTTTTTGGGGCTCTAAAGTAGACAGTGGACCGTTTTGAAACCTGTATTATACTGACCTGCTCTCCTGTGTTGATTAAGAAACGCATACCGGTAGTCTTGTCTTTCACGTAAATGAGACGAATAGGAACAGGGGCGCCCGAGAAGGTCTCACCATCATCTATCGGCCTAGCAGTTTCCCTGGTGGATGTGGTAAGTACAGAACTGTTCGCAACTCGAGCCTGGGATCCGAAAAGGCGGTGATTATAACATTCGCCGGATTATGCGTTTGCTGTCGGAGCCTTTGGGGTAGAACTGCAAAGGCTTTGGCCTAGTGAATGCGGACCACTGGAAGTGTTCTCTTGCTGTTCGACCGACTGCATTAAACGGCGAACCTCCTGGTATAACATCTGAATGTCAGAGTTGCAGCAGGGTGAGTTGTGCTGGGCTGTTTCCGGCGCGGAATAACAGCGGAATCTGGTACGGTGACAGTGGTGTTGGCGAATGAGTGGGACTGTGGGACAAAAGCACGTGCCTGTTCGAGGGATCTGCCTGCAGCCTCTGCACACTTATCAAGGGTCTGACCTTGTAATAAAACTGGCAACAAGGCTCTAAGCATATGTTGGAAGCAGCTGCGTCCATAGTTGAAGCAAGAACGCATCTTCCATGGAAGTCGTACCTACCAATGAATGCATTTTCGGCAGCAACTGGGGTGGGGTCATATCTCCCAGCTGGATTTCGTAGAGAATATGTTGAATACGTCTCTCTTTCGGAGCTGCCAAGCGCTTTATTAGGGCTTCCCTGTATGTGTCGTAGGGGTTGTGGTCCGATGGGTTCATACCGGTATCCCGGATTTGTGGGATCATATAAGTTTGGACTGCTGAGAGAAGTTTATTGTATTTGGACCGCTGACTAGATGTGCAAAAATCCTGTAAACGACAATCAAGGATGGCGATGAAAACCTCCGAATAGTCCGGTATGAAATCCGGTATTGTCATGTGCGTATTACTCACCATTTTCTTGCACCATTCTTGTGAATATTGTATTTCATTTATTCGTACTCATTCAAATACATAACAATATACATGACTCATAAAATAAGAACGGAGAATGACAATCTAAATATGTCTCTGCACCCGCGTGTGCGCATGTGAAATTGATCACAGTGTGGGATGTTCAAGTGGTTGCACATGTGTTGGGACCATGACGTGGGCCACGGAAGCTTGAGTGCTTGCACAAATTGTTTCTGAGCGCACAGGGGAGGATTGTAGGGACGAATACTCACGGCTTCGGCTGTGGCTAAAATGCGACACTGGTCAAGTCTTGATTGCTTTCCTCAGACTTTGTAAATGGTGCGAAAAGCGTTTGTCACCTCCACTGAGTGGTTTGCCTCAACAAGGTGTGAGCACACCGCACTCGTAATTGTCTTAGTTGCTCCCGTATTCAGCCAGGCCGGGTGGTGTTCACGAACGCGTTCGGATAAGCTCCGAGTGGTGCGACCAATGTACCTAGTTACACAGGAACAGGTGAAAGAATACACACAAAACGAGGTTGCAGAATTCGGCACTGCGTCCTTCGATCGAAAACACTATCGGTTTGGAAACGAACAGGATTTGTAACTGTGCAGCGTAGAATGTTCTGTTGGTTACTCCCGATAATCTTCGTTAAATAATTTCGGCCTCCGTATCGCCTTTGAAAAGCAAACGCACATATAGTACCTTCTTAGCCGCTCCTATCTCCTTTGATTTCCCTTCATTTTCTTGTTTTGTCTTGTCGATAAGCCGTTCAGGATGGCCGTTATTTAAGTAAACACTCCGCAGAAAAAGGAGTTAATTTCTTATTGTGTCTTCGGAGCAGATTTTTCTTGCTCTGGTAACTAAGCAACGTATAAGATTCCTCTTCATTTGGAGGGGCACAAAGCTGTAAAAATGTATGTATTGTCCGTTCATTTTAGCTTTTCTGTGCACTGATAACTGGACGGAAAAATCATTCCGACGGCTTATGCTTACGTCTAAATACGATAGACTATTGTCCTTTTCTTCTTCCAAAGTCAGTTGAACATTTAGATGGGTAGCTTTGAAATTGTTAAGAAGCAGGTTCATGTCCAGATGGGTGTCTAGCACGCATATGACTTCGTCTACGTATCGTTTGTACAAGGTAAAATCTCGGATTATGGGTTCAAGTTGATTATTTTCAAGTTTTGCCGTGAAAATATCAGCAAATAGGAGTCCCAAAGATAATCACATTGCAACTCCGTCCTTCTGACGATAGATTTCACCATTGAACGGAAATCGGATATTATGTGCGCAGACATATAGTAACTGTTTCAGCTCATCCAAGGTGATACCCACATCGATTCCGTTGCTCTGAATGTAATGGCACAGATAGTTGATTTTTCACTGATCGGGACATTTCTGAACAGTGAAGTAACATCAAGTGATATTATTCGCTTTCCTTCTAGATTCAGATTCCTCACAGTTTCTACAAAATGGAAAATGTCTTGTAGACTGTGTCTAGAAATTGCCACTCTTACTGGTTCCAGTAAGCCAGTCAGCCACTTAGCCGCTACGTGACATGGCGAGTTACACATCCAGAATCGGTCTCAGTGGGACGCCTTCTTTGTGTACCTTCGGTAGACCGTACAATCTGGGAAATACCTTCCCTGTCGGTCGTATCCTTTCGAAGGTCAGTGCATCGATTATTTCTTTCTGCCTTAAGGATCTTATTCTCGTTGAAATTGATTTTTCTATCTGAGGCGCCTTATCCTTCTCAGATGGGGTCTTCGTGAACTTGGAGCCATCACTCATTATCACCTTCATCTTCTCTATATAATCCGATTTATTGAGAATTACCGCACCAGCACCTTTATCTGGTTTTGACAACAATATTTCTCTATTGGCCTGCAATTATTTGGGGCTCTTCAGGTGTTCCGACGTTAATATTCCTTTCGCCAGCGGTCTATTTTCGCGATATTGATAACATGAGTTCACGAACTTGGACTTCAGCTTCTCTAACTCCTGCGACGAGGACGGAAAAAGACCTGATAGCTGATCAAACAGACTCTCGAACTCAACTACCATATTCAATTGTTTAGTCTTATTGGTGGGAAAACCACAGTTTGGCCCTAGGGATAACACCTCCAGCGATGTCTTATTCAGGCTTATGGATGACAAATTACGGCCTGGCTGAACACGGGAGCAATTAAGACAATTACGAGTGCGGTGTGCTCACACCTTGTTGAGGCAAACCACTCAGTGGAGGTGACAAACGCTTTTCGCACCATTTACAAAGTCCGAGGAAAGCAATCAAGACTTGACCAGTGTCGCATTTTAGCCACAGCCGAAGCCGTGAGTATTCGTCCCTACAATCCTCCCCTGTGCGCTCAGAAACAATTTGTGCAAGCACTCAAGCTTCCGTGGCCCACGTCATGGTCCCAACACATGTGCAACCACTTGAACATCCCACACTGTGATCAATTTCACATGCGCACACGCGGGTGCAGAGACATATTTAGATTGTCATTCTCCGTTCTTATTTTATGAGTCATGTATATTGTTATGTGTTTGTATAAGTGCAAATAACTGAAAACTATCTTGTTCGCCACGTTGTTCATTTTCAAGGTGTTCTGTGGGATTTTTCAGACAGTATCGTATTTCCTGCGTCCTAAGCCAATGTCCGCCCGATCATTCCTATATCCGGCCGATTCATAACTATGGCCACAGTCGACTCGAAGCTAATTCGCACTCGCTGTTTATTCTCTTGTCGCTTTGCTTTATTCAAACTCTCCTCAGCCTTAATTCACTGTTGCTGTGATGTGCGATTCCTTCTTTGAAATTTGTGAATTTCCCATCACATTCAATGATATTTGAAACTGTGATCATGCTTACACGCGTGCCTCTGGACCACGGTCCAGAAATATACCATTATTATTATTATCATTATTATTATTATTACTGTTCACTTGGTTCCACCCCAGTACTTTCTGGTGCTCAGCATCTTTATAGACCGTAGCACCTTACGAAGAATTCAAGTTTTACTGCCGTATTATGAACCGCACTTGAAGCAACGGGCAAAGTTCCCCAACTTATACCACCTTATAGAAGAGTCCCAAAATATTCCCTCAGGGGAATTTTTGGGACTAAATGCTTTCTCTCTGTGCTGACCGGGCTAGGAACCCAAAGAACCTTTCAATGATGTAAAATTAATTTTCCATGTTTCAGACCTGTCCAAATCTAATGGCATGACAAAAACTCTTCTCGAACTAATTACTAAAAAAGAGTCCCTAGCTAGACTATTTCGGGAATAAAATGCGCATCTCTATGCTGACTGGGATTGTACTCCAGGTACTCATCCGCTTTCAGAACACAGGCCCGTTATTGGAAACCTTTGGGATGTGTGGGCCACTCTCATCCTTCATCTACTGGGGTACGTTGCTGGCCAATCAGAAGTTGACCAGGCTCCTTGATAGGTTAGGAATTCAGGTCAGCTTTTGTTCCTTCACTATGAAGTGGCATTCAACCTTGGTTATCTGTTTACCATATCGGTTCTTATCTGAAACTGTGCCACCAAGCGCGGTGGCCACTTGAACTTTGCCCGTGCGAACTTCAAGCTCGGTTTTCCAATGTACTCTTGTCAATCCCTCCCTACCCATAGAGTTCTTCTTAGCATGGGTTGTGGAAAACACTGCTTTAGTGATCGTGGTGGCAGATTGCAGAGTACCACGAGAGTGAAAAAAGCAGGGTGGAGGGTGTGCGGCAACTAAAACGAAGTATACATAACATCATGCAGTGTCTCACTATGGAAAACATCTCAAGTGTAATGGGGGTGCGACATTCATCAACGTATAGCGGAACGCAAGGCAATGAAAGACATTTTTCACTTTTTTGGACGAAAAACTACCGGGAGAGACCCAGGCAGAGGTCCAACTTCTTCCTGAAGATAATTCCTTTCTGCGAAAGAACAATATCTTCCGGAAGAGTGCTCCCTGGAGTAACAACCCTGTCGCTAAAAAATGTAATTCGTAGAGAAGTGCATGGTCTCAGTTTAAAAACCTTTCTGATGTGACCGCGGAGAAAAGAGGCCGGCAAACGGGGAAGAAGCATTCATTTTGACCTGATTCAAAAAGGTGAAGCATCAAAAACAGACAGCCCCTTTCGCTTCTCAAGTCAAGGGATGGAGGTTGAGGAGTGAGAGGCGGACGGGATAGGGCAGGTGGAACAGACCCCACACTGCTTTGGTGGGGGCTCTCTGAACTCTTTCTGGGATCTCGCAGTCTCGAACAAGACCAGAGTGCACTATCTGACTACCGTACTCCAGCAGAGGTCGGATATAGGTGCCGAAAATTATGGATAAGTCTGGCATAGAGATGCGCAGGAAGAACCTTCGAATCATATTTGGGGCTCGAAAGGCATACTTTCTCGCAATTTGGTGATGATGAGAGAAAGACAAGTTGCAATCTAACCAGGAACCGAGCGCCTTGAGTCGGTCAACTCTCGGCAGTGTGGTTGCTCCGTTAATGGAAAACGTGTGGCCAGTCTCTCTGACGAAAGACATGCCCAAACGTTTGTCATCAATACCTGGGAGGTTCCAATCCACGGATCAACGTTTTGTTCCACCAAATACACTTCGCAAGATTTCCACTCTTGAACTCCAGAGGGTTACACCGCCTGCGTACATGGCAATGTTCGCAGGAAGGGCTGTCGGAAGGTCGTCTATTTAGACCAAGAAAGGAGCACAACCTAATGCCAACCCTTGTGGGACCCCGGTTGTTACTGGAGCGGGTTGAGACGAAACATTCTCCACCCTAACCACAAAGATGCGGTCAGTGGAAGCTGCATAAGGTGGCCAACATGGAGCCTGTCATCCCGTCTGTTTGCAGCTTATAAAGAAGAGGGGCATGTGGGACGTTGGCGAAGGCCTTGGCAAATCGATGAATACAGCACGTGAGAGTTGGCCACCATCGCAGGCTTTCGTCAGAATATCCATGACAGTGAGCATGTTAGTAACGCATGATCTGCCAGGAAATAAACCCATGTTGGGACGGGGAAAGGATCCTATTTCTATGCCTATGGGAACGAATCGCACTTCTGAGAATTAGATCGAAAATTTTGCTGGTGATGTCAGGTAGACTTATGGGTCTGTAACTGAAAGCAAGGTTCAGTTCAGTTCAGTTCAGTCTGCACAGGACAGGTAATGGCCACGGCCAATCGAGCATCCAGAATTCCTTCGATGGTATGCACATCAGTTATGCACCCACCACTGCCGAGTGTATTTGATCGAATCCCCGCTAAAAATGAGAGGGAAACGGAAACTCTCATCGCACATCAACTGCGTGAGACATTATGCATCGTGAGCGTTCACTGAGACAATATGCAATGAGGGAAAAAGTCTGCTAAAACATACTCCAGAAGGACCACAGTGCTACCCATCACCCATCTATTTGATATACTCAAGGCTCACTACAAGGAAAGATCTCGTACCACTTGCGATCTAGGGCACCTTTGAAGGATTAGACTGTCTGCAGATCTGCCATTTCACCAGGCAGACCGTTCCAACTGTTCACAACCCTGTTGCTGAAGAAGTGCGATCTAGCCATCAACCTAGATCGGGCTTTTATCAACTTCTTTTCATGTCCCCTTGTTCTGGAGTCTACGGCCACTTGGAATAGACTATCTGGTCTAAGGCCAGAAAAGCCCTTCACCACCTTGAACGTTTCTGTAAGATCCCCTCGACATCTCCTTCTTTCCAACGAGAAAAGATTCAGGTCACAGAGTCTCTGCTCGTAAGTCTTACCCCTCTGCCCTTCAGCCATTCGCGTGGTGAGCTGTTGGACTTTCTCGAGGCAGGCGGCGTCCTTTTTGTAGAAGGGTGACCAAGACTGCACGCTTCCTTCTAAGTGAGGTCGTACTATAGCCATGTAAATAGGTACGAATACCTCCGGCTTCCGGCAAGACAAAGCTGATCGCAGTCTAAAGAGCTCCCCACGAGCCTTATGCGCGGCAGCGTTGCACTGCTCCGACCATTTGAAGTCACTTTTTCATGATGATCCCCAGGTCTTTAACCCTACTGGCTGTCTCTATGGTGAACAGCCCTTGATCATGAGCGACAGTTAGGCTCTCTGTTGCCCTTGACAACAAATGGCTTTTTTGAGCGTTTAGAGGTAAGTCCCATTTGTATGCCCAGTTCAGGACGGTACCTACTTCCCTGCCCAAGTCTGCCCTACCCTTAGATCCAACAATCTTCACATCTGTAACAGCCGGTCGTGGAAAATCCCCCTTTTTCCCTCGCGATTCAGTGTTTTTTCCCAACATCACTCATTTCCATACACTATTGACTTGTCTTTACGAACTGGTTGTTTTTCTGGACCAATTGTTGTTTGTTCGCGCCCAGAGCGCTATTTTGGCACATCCTTGCTCAGGACCTGCGTGACGCACGTGCTGTCTGCTCACACGCTGCTATTCGGTCTCTCGTTGTTGAGTCTTTGTGATCGTATTATTGAGGTTTGTATATTGTTTATGTCATTGTTTATTTTAATAATATAGTATCGTAGAATTATCACGGATAATCGCCTTCTGATTTCGGGATCCGTTGCGAATTTGGCTACGCATTGCTCAAACGTTCGTAACAATACTCAATAGATCTATTTGGAACGAGGAAAAATCACGCAAAATGCCAAGAAAAGGATCAAAGGCAGTCGAATCCGGACAGGAAGTAATACGGCAAGTCTCTGGGGAGGTTTTGGGTACATATGATTCTTTAGTTAATGCTAGATCGCCTAGTCCTGTCAGTGCTAGCTCATGTGTTATTGAAAGCAATATTGATCGTAAGGATGTCGATTTATATAAGCTGAGAATACTAGAACTAGAGCAACAGTTACTTTCGGCTAGACTACAGGCGCATGAAGCAGAGAAGTGTACACAGAAACAGCGAGAGCATGAGACCAGTGACTTCGACACTTCCGATAGGTTAGAGTGCAATAAGGTAGGGAACCCCACGCCGGTCGCCGAATACAAACCACCATCGATCGATCTGCCTAGAGTGGAGTTAACGGTTTTCGACGGGCGAGCTGAGCAATACTGCAAGTTTGTCAAACAGTTCGAGACGTTCGTTGAAAACAAGGTAAACGACCCTGGGAAAAGGCTTCTTTACCTTACTCACTACTGCCGAGGCCGAGCGCGAGAAGCTATCGACGGGTGCACCATGCTCGATCCAGAACAAGGCTACACAAGGGCAAGAAAGATTCTGAGGGACTTGTTTGGCCAACCTTTCAAAGTAGCCCGTAACCTAATAGAGGGCGTGATGGCAGAGGCAAAGAGAACCAAGGGCGACGTCTACACCATGGCCGACCTGGTGATCAAGATGCAGAACTGTTCAATAGCCCTCGACCATTTAGGTTACAGGGCTGACCTAGACGCCATGCACACTTTGGAAGGCATAGTCCGTCACCTCTCTCCCGAACTACAGGGTCGGTGGGCAGAAGAAGCTGAACGGATAAGCCAAGGCGACAGAGAAGCCAACTTCGAAGACCTGACTGAATACTTAGACAGGCAAACGAAGATAGCTGACAGCAGATTTGGCCGACTCATCCGGGACAGCAACCGAGCAAACAAGCCCGGTACTAGCCAAGCCCAAACCCCTGTACGGGAATATCCAAAGTACCAGCCTTGGACCAACACACACGTCATTTCACGAGATGCTACGGCGAAACCAAATTGCAGATCCTGTGGTACTAGCCATGGCCTACCAGAATGCCCCAAGTTCGGCAACGCCACAATAGACGAACGGTGGGGAATGGCGAGGATGGCAGGAGCATGTCTCATCTGTCTCAACACCACGCACCGGGCAGCAGCCTGTAGAACAAGGAATCGATGTGGTTACGAGGGCTGCACGGGCAGACACTATCGGCTACTGCATCAGGCGAGAGTAACCATATCCGAGGCGAGTGCCAAGCCCAGCGTGATTTGTTCAACTTCACAATCTGCCAGTAAACCGGTACGTTTAGGCGTAGTGGCCGTGGGCGTAGTGACTCCGACTGGGTTAGTCAAGGCGTTGGCTTTCGTTGATAGTGGATCCGACACCACTTTAGTGAAAGAGCGGTTTGCCGACAAACACCAACTGGCTAATGGTGCGACGTCGTTAGCAGTGAGCACGGTGGGCGGAACACAGGTAATGACTGCCGGTAGATTAAGGCTGCAACTCATCTCTCTAGACACTAACGAGGAAATTGAACCAACGGAGGCATTCACGTTAGCGGATCTCCCCATGCGAGCACCAAGGTCGGTGGACGCAATCTTGACTCGGTGGCCCCACCTGCAGGATGTAACCGTTGTAGACTGGGAAGATGATGAGGTGGATCTCCTCATCGGATGCGACGTGCCAGAGGCGCATTGGGTGCTTGACCAAAGAGTGGGCGACCGCCAGGCACCTCATGCCGTACGCACGGCTCTGGGATGGATGTTATACGGTCCAGTAGGGGTACGCGGTTCCGTGAATTACTTATCCGCCGAAACGGACCGCATAGAGTATCATCTGCAACGGCTGTATGAAAAGGAGTTTCATGACATTGGAGACGAAAGACCGACGTTGTCTCAAGAGGATCACTTCGCTCTACAAACGGTGCGGCAAAGCTCTAGAGGCCTCAAAAAACAGTTCGAGGTTCCCCTCCCATTGCGCACACCGGTCGATCCGTGGACTGACAACAGAAATTATGTTCTCCAACGATTACTACGACTAAAAGAACGCTTCATTCGAGACCAGAATCTGTGGGAACGATACGCGGATTTGATGAAGCGAAACGAGGCCCTCGGCTACGTTGAAAAGGTGCCTGTTAACACCGACAGCAAAAGGGGTATCTGGAATCTGCCTCACCATCCGGTTATCAACCCCAAGAAACCCAATAAACTGCGGGTGGTTTTCGACTGTGCGGCCAAGTTCCAGGGCAAGTCGTGAAACGATCGCCTACTACAGGGGCCTGACTGGACCACACCACTGATCGATTTTCTGTGCCGTTTCCGAGTGGGTAAAGTGGCTTTGTCTGCTGACATTAGGGAAATGTTCCATCAGGTGAAGATTCCGGTAGGAGAACGAGATGCTTTGCGTTTCCTGTGGTGGGAAGGGAGCGACCGGGACAACGCAGTGGTGAATTATAGGATGACCGTCCACCCCTTCGGAGCCATATCGTCACCATTTTGTGCAAACTACGCCCTCCGAGAATCAGCGAACAAACATGGCGATCTAGTACATCGGACGGTGGTAGAAAGCGTCAGCAGGAACTTCTACGTCGACGACTACCTTGGGTCATTCGATGATGTGGAATCAGCTCTAGAGCAGTTCAGGGGTCTGACGAGATTGCTGGAAGAGGGCGGCTTCCATCTAACTAAATGGATGTCGAACGCTTCAGAAGTGCTGAAGGTCATCCCGTATCACGAAAAGGCCGAAAGGGTGAGAGATTTGGACGGCTCTCCACTTCCCATCGAGCGCACTTTAGGGATACAATGGGACGCGGAAACGGACGATTTTGTTTTCGAACTGAACGTTCCCGAGCTGCCAATAACCCGTCGTGGCATACTATCTGCCGTCTCAAGTTTGTTCGACCCGCTCGGTTTCGTCTCACCGTGGCTGCTACCCGGAAAGATCTTGCTGCAGCGGCTGTGCCGTAATAAAGTTGATTGGGACCAGGCACTGGACCAAGGGGACCGGCTGGACTGGGACGAATTTCTGAACACCTTGAAGAAATTAGGGGACATAAGAATCCCACGATGTTTGACCCCTGGCCATACGACACGGACTGGAGAACTACATGCCTTTTCCGATGCATCCGAAGTCGGTTATGGAGCTGTGGTGTACGGACGATGGTGCGCAGGAGATGGACAATATACCACGAGGATCCTGTTCGCCAAAGCCCGCGTTGCCCCACTGAAGTCGGTCTCAATCCCACGCCTTGAACTCAGCGCAGCCGTGTTGGCAGTCAGGGTGGTGCAAGCTGTGAAGAGATGTTTCGATCTCTACATTTGGTCGGTGAGCTTCTGGACGGATTCAACGATAGTACTTTACTACATTAACAACGTACGGAGCCGGTTTAGTACTTTCGTTGCTAACCGGCTCACGATTATCCACGATGAATCAGCCACGCACCAGTGGAGTCATGTCAGGTCTGGCGATAATCCGGCCGACCTGTGCTCCCGAGGTGCGAACAACTTCAGGCAACTGGACACGTGGACGAGAGGGCCAAACTTCCTGCAATTGCCCAAACAGGACTGGCCCGTGTTCGAATTAAAACTCCCCACGGAATTGGAACTGGAGATCAAAGGCGTAGTGATAGCAACCAACGTCGTCGAAGCGTCGTCCATTCTATCGCGACTGGTCAGGTTTTCTTCCTGGATGAAGACGCTTCGTTCGCTAGTTTGGTTAACCAGGTTCAAGAGAAATTTACTAGTCATGAAAGGGCTACGGCCCTCAGGTCGGATACCGGTCGGCCCGATAGGTCCCGATGAGCTACAAGCGGCAGAGTACGATATTTTCAGAATGATACAACGCGAGGCTTTCGCCCAAGAACTCAAGAGGGCGGAAGAAGTGGGGCCGACCAATGAAGACATGCCATCTCCAAGAGGCGAGCTGAAGCGTTTAAACCCCAAACTCATCAACGGACTGCTGCGGGTGGATGGTGGGCTGACCAACGCCCACCTGAACTTCGACACAAAGTATCCTATACTGCTGCCTGCGAGACAACCTGTAGTAGAGCTAATGATTCAACACGTCCACGCCATGGAGGGACATGCCGGGGAAAGTCACGTGACGAGCGTCATCCGAAAGCGTCTTTGGTTGTTGAGAGGACGAGAGACTGTAAAACGCGTAATCCGACGGTGTGTGCAATGCAGGAGACGCAATGCCACAGCAGGCAAACAACTCATGGCCCCACTACCAGAATGCAGGGTGACTACGGGCTGGTGGCCGTTCAGCGACACCGGGTTGGACTATTTCGGGCCCTTGTGGATCAAGTGCGGGAAAAGATTAGAAAAGCGATACGGATGTATCATGACGTGCATGAAATCACGTGCGGTACACCTAGAAGTCGCACATTCGATGACGACCGATTCGTTTCTACGGGCCTTGCAAAGATTTATCAACCGAAGAGGCGTACCGGCCGATATATACTCAGATAATGGATCGAACTTTGTGGGCGCTCAACGGGAATTGCAGCGTTGGCACAAGAACATAAACAGGGACGAACTGCAGAATCGAACCGTGGCCTACGGCATACGATGGCATTTCAACCCCCCACAGGCCAGTCACCGAGGCGGCATATGGGAACGCATGATCCGGTCCGCCAGACGGATATTGCTGTCAATCATGGAGCAGCAGCCTTTCGACGACGAGACGCTGAACACCGTCATGACTGAGGTGGAGCGAATCCTGAACAACCGCCCCCTGGTTCCAGTATTGAACGGCGACCCCACCCACCTGGCGCTCACCCCGAACGACTTATTGACGTTAAGGTCGAACGAGGGTTTCCAAGGGCCGGTAAACCTTCGTGGGAGCTACCTCCACGGGTGGAAGCAAGCGAACTATCTGGCCAAGGTCTTCTGGAGGCGATGGCTACGGGATTACCTACCGGCTTTGCAGACTCGACAGAAGTGGCTGGCCAAAACAAGACCATTCAAAGTTGGGGACGTGGTTATGATCGCCGACGAACGCGCACATTTCAGCGCTTGGTCTTTGGGAGTAGTTACGGAAACCATCAAAAGCACTGACGAAATGATAAGAACGGTGAAGGTGAAGACAGCTAACGGAGTGCTCATTCGTGACATACGCAGTATTAACCTACTCGAGAGCGAAGACGGAGGAGCTGATAACCCTGAGGCCTAGTAAACCTTTTTCACACCAGTAATCGAGGTGGATAAAGAAACACCATATATACCACACAATCTCCGTCAAACACGTTAAGGTGCTCGCGGTCCTTTCGTTGACATTACAGAAGGTTCTTTCCGATATGTGGTGATGAATGCGATCCCATTGTACATCCCGATACATACACGCATGCACGACGCACTCTACATCCCGTAAACCCATCATACATGTGACAGTGTTCTTTGTTTGCCTTTTGTTGACGCTACCGAATGCCCCTTGCATATGTGGAAGTAGCGGAGCTCAGGTCACACATACATGCTACATTTACTCGTTTTCTTGCCACCCGGTCTTTTGTTGACATTGCAGAAAGTCCTCCTTTGATGTGTAGTCATACCTGTGATTTCATTGTTACCCCGGCACACACACACACGCACACACACACACGCACACACACACACACACACTCAAGCACGTACATCCAGGACCGGACGGCCCCTTACGAGGACAACGTCTATGTGACCATTCACGCCCGCCATCGGTCATTTGGTCTTGTGGAAGATGTAGACTAGCCTCACGTCTATGTAGCCAATGAGTTAGGTGCGACCAGTAGTAGAACGTCGACGACGAGCATTAGACGCGCGCACTGACAGCAGGGCCTAGGCAGGTAGGAAGAATCAGTACCTTTATACCGAACCTTTGACTTTGCCAAGGATCCAGGAGGATTTTGGTGGGCGGTGTAACAGCCGGTCGTGGAAAATCCCCCTTTTTCCCTCGCGATTCAGTGTTTTTTCCCAACATCACTAATTTCCATACACTATTGACTTGTCTTTACGAACTGGTTGTTTTTCTGGACCAATTGTTGTTTGTTCGCGCCCAGAGCGCTATTTTGGCACATCCTTGCTCAGGACCTGCGTGACGCACGTGCTGTCTGCTCACACGCTGCTATTCGGTTTCTCGTTGTTGAGTCTTTGTGATCGTATTATTGAGGTTTGTATATTGTTTATGTCATTGTTTATTTTAATAATCTAGTATCATAGAATTATCACGGATAATCGCCTTTTGATTTCGGGATCCGTTGCGAATTTGGCTACGCATTGCTCAAACGTTCGTAACGAATACCTTCGGCTTCCGGCAAGACAACGCTGATCGCAGTCTAAAGAGCTCCCCACGAGCCTTATGCGCGGCAGCGTTGCACTGCTCCGACCATTTGAAGTCACTTTTTCATGATGATCCCCAGGTCTTTAACCCTACTGGCTGTCTCTATGGTGAACAGCCCTTGATCATGAGCGACAGTTAGGCTCTCTGTTGCCCTTGACAACAAATGGCTTTTTTGAGCGTTTAGAGGTAAGTCCCATTTGTATGCCCAGTTCAGGACGGTACCTACTTCCCTGCCCAAGTCTGCCCTACCCTTAGATCCAACAATCTTCACATCATCCGCAAAAATAAAGCTGGTTGATTGAAGAGTGGATGCTAGGTCAATAATAAATAACAAGAATAGGACCGGGCCTAGGACGGATCCCTGAGGTACACCACTGGTGACGTTCACCAAACTGGAGCACCTGTCCCCCACTTTGACGTAAAACTTCCTGTGGGAGAGGAAGTCCTCCAGCCACCTATATACTGGCCCATCTATACCGAAAGTCTCCATCTTGCGTACAAAAGACGATGATTAACGGAGTCGAACGCCTTGCTAAAGTCGAGGTAGCATACCTCAACTTGCTTACCTTCGTCCAGCCGTCGAGTTACTTCATCTAAGAAGCACAGGAGATTGGTCAGGCAAGATCTATTTTTCGGGAATCCATGCTGCGCCGGGCTTAGCATGGAGTGCTCCAGTAAGTGCTGGCAGATATGGGCACGGATGATTTTCTCGAGGACTTTACAGAGAATGCTAGTTAGGCTTGCCGGCCGATAGTTCTGCACATCCGACTTAGGCCCACTCTTATGTATTGCCACGACTGCCGCGACTTTCCAGTCCTGAGGCAGCTTACTCTGGTCCAACGTGGATCTGTACAGTCTGCATACCGATGGAGCTATGATATCCGCCAACGGCTTGATGATAGCTGGATGAATGCCATCTGGGCCCGCTGACTTGTGGCTGTTTAACTCCTGTAGGTACTTACGCACGCATTCCTCTGAGAGATCTAGCTCGTTTAACTGAGGAGGATGCACCAGAGCCAGATCCACTCGTACTTCACTATCTATCCTATGTACACTACCAAAGTACTCCCCCAGGGCGTCTGCTTTGCCCTGGTCATCAGTGACAATACCATACTCTCTAGTGGATAGCGGACCTACGGCATTTCTTGTTGAGCCTTTAGACTGTACATAGCTGTAGAGCTTCTTCGGCTGTTGTCTTACAGACTGGGCCAATTTGAGCTCAAATTCCCGCTTAGAAGTTTTCAAAAGGCTTAGAGTCTCGTTTCTCAGCTTTGTATAGCGGTTCCAGGCTAGCTGACCGCCGGGAGCTTTGTACTGGTTCCAAGAGCGGTTTCTACGTCTGATGGCCTTGGCTATTGCAGCCTTCCACCACATGGGTTTGCCCTCCCCACTCCTTTGTTTTAAGGGTGCGAACTCTTCCTGTAGGACAGTCAGGGATCCCTTTATGGCCTGCCAGTGCTCCTCCACAGTAGCCTCCTCTGTCGTGTCGCAGGTCAAACCCATCGCCCCAATACGAAGCCTATCTATGTTCATACTACCGAAATTCCTAATCAGCCTTGAGGGTACCTTCGGTTGCCGCATGCATGGAACTATTTTGACACACACGTGGCCACTCTTGCACAGCGGTGCACAATAATGCAGTCCAGCCACATCGTTGGGGAAGTTCGTTATAGCTAGATCCAGCAAGGATGGAACGCATCCAGTCCTATATTTGGTATTCTCCCTAATATGCTGATGCAACGCATTATCATGCAGCCATTCTAAGTAGGTTTGCTCCTCCGATCCCGGCACGCAGACCTCAGCCACCCAGTCGATGTGCGGAAGATTGAAGTCACCCACTACGAGGGTCTTTTGTGCGTCCTTAACTAGTTCAGTCAAAGTCCACAGCAAACAAACGTCCTCTTCGTGGTTTGTGCTTGGTGCCCTGTAGACATACGACGTTAACCCTTTGCCTGGAAGGATGATCGTAACGGCGCATAGCTGGATATTGCGAGTGCACATCTTGGTCGGGGACTCAAGGCGATTTGCACCTGACCTAACGAGGATGGCTACTCCGCCACCAAGGCGATCTTGTTCCCGATCCTGCCTGTAGACTGCAAAATCGTTACTTATTAGGCCTGGCACATGGTCTTCTTCAGAAAGCCACGTCTCCGTGACGGCAACTATTGACGCTTTCTGTTCGTCAGCGGTTTCAGCAAGTTTTGCCCATTTGTTTCTAATACCACACGCGTTAGTATATAACACCACCGCGTTTGCTCCGTCGCCTAGGTGTCTCTTGCTATTCACTCCCGACTGTATCTCAGGCGCAACGCCTGAGATGATGACACGTTTTTTGCCTCGGATGTCCACACTGGGGTGCATGAAGCCGGCTGATGGTCCAGAATTTCCGACGACTCCCAATCCATCTCTATAAAAGTTGCCACAACATCCAGACTGGCAGGGGTAGCGCTGTCATCTATCTTCGGACAGTACTGCCAATTCTCTTCTTCCAGGGCATCTTCAATTACAACTATTTGCGACCCCGCACTTGGCTTTTCTACCATTGTCGGGGTCGGGGCCTGAGAGCCGAGTACGGCACTCCGCTGATATTTTAGGTTTCTCACCAGCGCCCTGGCTGGTCGAGCAAGGTTACCTCTCCGGGGCTAGACCACCAGGCCTTACCCTATGCTCGTCCGGCACAATCTGGTATCTGCCCCTGGTAATCTGAGCCACTATCGCAGCCCTAGCCAGTAGTCTATCCCGGGTAGCCTCATCAGCGAACTCCACCAGTATTGGTCTCGCACGAAGTTCGCCTTTGTTCCCCAGTGGTGACTTCCATGTCCCCACTCTGTGCACCCTTATTAGAGTAGGAGGGTACGGAACACCTGCGATTCGCAGTATGTCGCAGACCCTCCTCCTGTCTATGTCCCTCCTGGCCTCCGATTCCTTTATAAAGGGTTCTTCCTGGTTTAGGATCAGAAGCCTGTGGCTTGAGACCCTGCCCATCGACAAGATCTGCCTCTTCAGGTCCTTCACCTTGTTTTCTAATACCAGAAGAGCAGGGTCATCCACCCTAGCCAACCCATCTTTCGCTCTATTACAGTCGCCCTTCTTTTTGACCTGCCTCGCCCTTCTCGGCTTCTGCTCCGTCCACTGGCCCTCGTAGGTTTGCTTCAAAGGGGTTGAGGCAACGACCGCCTGGCAAGCTCTCGGAACTGGCCCATTCGCTCGGATGATTGTCCTCTAGGGTGTTGATACTACTTCCGCAAACGACTTACTACAACCTGCTTGCATTGGTTTGGGGCTTACAACCGAGGTACTACTTGGTGGGCGTTGGTCCTGCCCTTGGGCCTGCAGTTTAAAGGCCGGGCTGACCGCCTCCTTGCAAGGGGCACAGACCCATTCAGCCCATGGGTTCTGTTTATAAAGGACATGGATGTCCTTTGCTATTCTCGAACACCTTGGGTGGGGCCATCTCTTGCATATCTCGCACTCTATACCATTTACCACACGTTTTCCGCACTTGGGTGCTAGACACGGGTCGGAAACGCGTGTCATACCGAAAACCCGAAAAACGAGGGCGAAAACAACTCAAATGCTCTTTACCCAAACACAAAATACGCACTCTGACACTATCAGGTAAATCCCGCTAACACAAAAAACAAAAACAAAAAAAAGATTAGAAGAGAGCTAATATCGCCTCAAAAAACGCCGAACACTACTCGGCAATACTACAAGGAGAATAAAAATATTCTCCGGATAAAGCGCACCTTAAATGCAATTATGATACGCTCAGTATTGTGAATTAAACTAGGTTAATTCACAAAACTATTCAAAAACTCAATTCAGAGACGAGAGCACCATGAATTCAAACCGCGTGGCACTTACACTTGTTCGTGTCTACCACCCTTCTTATAGATGGGTGCGATGGCTGCTTTTCTCCAGCTGCTGACTGCTCATTTCCAGCCTCTGGTTAGAGGCAGTTATTTCTATTATCAGATCAGTAAACCAGATAAAAAGGTAATAAATACTAAGAATAGCTCAAAGCTTGACCCTAAAGGTGAAAAGTAAAAAAGACTGAAACAACCTGATCTTGCTTCACTTGACCGCAGGCCCCTGCATGCTCTCCTTCATTTCGTCCGAGCTGTGATGACACGGCTTCAGTGGCCCTGTCAATCCCGCCTGTGCCTAGACTGAACTCTTTAGCCTCTTCAGACAGGTCTGGCAGTGGTAGCACCGGGGCTGAGCAAAGAGCCTACCATGAGTGTACAAAGGGTTACTCACATCGTTTGTCCCGATCGAAGCTGTCGTCCTTGCGCAGAAAAGCATTCAATGGCGCCGTCCGTTTTGCAGAGCCTCTAATGAAGCAAAGGTAGTAAGAAGCCGGCCCTAAGAAGCTCCCCGGTTCGGCAGTGTTGCTGATAGTTGGACATTAGTGATTCGTTCGAGTTTTTCAGGGTCAGTTCTTATTCCCTTGTCCGGGACAATGTGGCCCAGAAACCCCACCTCGTTGGACAGAATTTTACACTTGGACAGTTTCAGCCTAAGTTCCGCATCCCCTAATCGTCCCAGTGCTAGCTTGAAGTTTCCTAAATGAACCTCCTTCGTTTTCCAGTGAACAAGTACATCGTCAATATATACAATGCATTTGAAGATAGTCGGCCCTTTCAAAATGCGATTCATCAGACACTGGAAGGTAGCAGGTGCATTAGTCCATCCGAAAGACCTAGTCCGGAGCTCATAAAGCCCGGTTGGAATCGCAAACTTTGACTTCTGTCGACCTTCTGCTGCGAGTTCAACCTGTCAATACCCGGGTGCCAAGCACAGGGCGCTGAAATACAGACTACCTCCCGAGGAGTCGAACACGTCATCCGTGAAAAGCTGTGAAATTGAGTCCCACTTGATGACTGCATTACGTTTCACGTAGTCCACACACGGGCAAAGTTCTCCATCCTTCTTTACTAGCACTAAAGAGGAGGCCACCGGGAATGTGATGGCAGCATAACGTCTTGCTTCAGCATTTCCTCGATCATTTGCTGCTTCTCCACCTGTGGATGAATTGGTATCCTCCTTGGGCCACCTCAATGGGTTTTGTAGCCTCCGTGTCAATTCAATGTTTAATTAAATGCGTCTGGCCCTAACTCTCGTTTCTCCATGAGAACGTGTCGAAAAGCTTCTCGAGAAAGTACGACAAGGGTCTATCACTTCTGGCTTTGTCACTGTTCTCTAGGAGCGCGTAAAATTTCGTTACTTATTCTTCCGTGGCCGGCATCGTTGCGCAACTATTTATGCTGATCCTGTTCCGGCCGAAGGCTTCCCTTTGTCATTTCCCAGATATAACCTCTTCTGTGGGATTTCGATTACGCATCCGGAGTTCACCAAGACATCTTTCCCGATTATCACAACTTAAAGAATCTCCAGGACAACTATTAGAGGCTGCCTCCTGACAAAGCCGCTTCAGTTCCAAATTCGAAATATTGATCCCTCTGGTGGCTAGCTTTTCCCTTTTACCGCCGTTAGAGTTATACTACGAGGGGCCAATTCATCACTTCGGACTACTGCAATCGGCTTTACGCTGATTAAACTGCACGTGGCTCCAGTATCAACCAGTTCAAAAAATGGCTGCAATAACTGTCGCCCAAACAGACAATGCTTTGGCACAAGCGGAACGTGTTGAAGCTACAGGAACGATTGACCTACTTCGTTTCCGAGTTGGCGGCCTCCTTCCGTACAAGGGCAGGCTGCTCCCGACTTGCTGCGAATGCGGCTGCTTGAGAGGGCTGCTGAGAAGGCCAATATACCACCGATTGGTGCCTAAGCTTTGGATTCCGCTATGAGACGGGCGACGCGTTCTGGGATAATTGCCTCGGTACCAGTCAGGCCTTCAACTACCTAAACTGCTCGCTGGTTGTTGAGTCTTCTGCAGCCATTCGAGTAAACCGCAGCACTCACCTCCAGCTGGAAATCCTGCGAATGCTCCTCCCAGCCGTTCATCGGCTTCCAAGGTATACAACGCTTGCGCTAAATTCCCAAACTTTCCTCTTAACCAGGTGAGCTTTACATCCGGATTTGAGACCCCATCTATTAACAGTTCTAATAAGGGCCATACCCTCTTTGGCCCTGTCGGATATGCTCGCTGATTCATTTGTTGAGACCCCCGGCCAAGAGGCAGGGCGTCCTCATCCGGCAGCTGCTTCCCTCCGTGAAATTCCTGCCAGTAATGAGAAGGGTGTCCGGAGGAGTCCAGTTATCTCCAGATCTGTTTGAAAGTGGAACCTAGGTAGCCGATGGCTGTGTGTTGATAGCAAGATTATGTCCTTCTAGACTTCGAGTCTGCCCCGGCTAGATCTCGCTTGCAATCTTGCAGACTGATGATAAGTCTATTGAATCCTCCGTTGTGGACTAACCCCGAAGTTCCACTTACCTACCGTCGTCATCGCATTGATGAATGGGCCGGAGTCCGGCTTATAATGAGTCCAGCCACGATCGAATGAGCCTTGGGCTCGAGCCATGTAGGATCCTAGAATTCGATCTGGTTTTGTCCGACGGGACATACTGGAAGGCGAGAAAAGTAAGAAAGGCGGGCGGATATTCCACTGGCGGAGACGTACCCGTGCAAAGCAGACCGCTGCTATTCCTATCGTGATAAACAGCTTCATCCCACAGGAATATATAGTTAACTTTTGTGCAAGTGGAATAGGAAAATTAAACTCGTAACATTTTGTGTGTGAGTCCACCACTTCTACTATTTCCAACCAGCTCCACCTGGGCTCGACAGGCCCGGTCACCCTACCTCGGGTTCAACTTTGCCGGGCTCTACCGTAACGAGTAAACTAAACACTTTCTCCAGTACTATATCGAGTGCACATAATCGTATCACCCTCTAGGAATTCGGATTCCTCATTCACTCGTGCCACTTGGCCTTGCATTACAGCTTTCTCTGGGGTTATCCGGAATAAAATATTATTATTATTATTATTTTTAAATACAACGGTTACAATTTCTGAAATCCTATTTTACCTTGACATTACTCGGGTGACTTGATCCCTCTTGGCTACTGGTGTATCTGTATCTTCCAAGGAGTGTGGCTCGCAACCGGTTATGAGAGTCGTTGGTCGGAGTAGCAGGTACCGACCCAGGACGACCAACTCAAGATTGTGCAAGTCACAATAATCGCAAATCGAGCAACGTATAGCCGATTCACACAAAGCATAAAACTGGAATGAGGTTGATTCGTAAATTCTACTGTACTAAGCTGAAAATCATAAAAGGCACATATGCGAACGAACCTCAAGTATGTTGTCAAGTAGACTCAACAGTTAAACCCAGAGGTTCAAATTCCCATGGTCCGAACACGACGGTTAGAAACGATCCAAGGTCAAATTACAATGTCAAACCCAAGCAGACAAACTCGCAAAGTGCTGCTTAGGAACGAGCCCACCTAAGTAACGTCAAATATAGTCGCATCCTCAATGCTTGAAGAATATTTGGAAGGATTTTTACCATAAATCGTTCACTGGTGGTGAGCAGGTGGGCACCTGGGGCTTATTGTTCAGGATGAGTTCTGCCTCGGCGAAGGCCGCTTTAAGGCGATCTATAATGATGGTCTCTTACCTGTCCTCTACTTCTACCACGTAGGTCTTACTCCCTCGCGGAGTGAAGTGGGAGGAGTTAAAGTAAGCCGGTTGTAGTGGTGATCACAGCGCGTCTACTGGAATAAACATATGGCCAGCGGTCGATAGAGTGGAAGGCATGTAGACGCTTGGGATTTGTTCCCGTGATGAAGTAGGTTTTAACACCCGAATTTCGGTACGTAATCCCTGTAATTAAGACTCGCAGGTGGTAATAGAAAAGGAAACTCACATGGAGGATGTATTCTGCAGCCACGAACCAGTTCAGAAGGTCTGACAAGCAATTTGGCCTTGACGGTTTTCGGCTGCCCTATGAGAACAATTTGCTAGGCCTCACTTCGTAAAGAATTATCATGACAGCGGAAAAAAGCATTCAGTTACCGATGGAGCCGCTTCAATAAGCAAGTAGCTTGAGAACGACAGGCCATCTTCTTGTTGAGTCTGCAACGGAATGAGTTTATTAGCAGGTGGAAGGCCCCTTCGAAAGGAGATCGGCAGTCCGGGGTTACGGTGGCGGGGCAACGGAATTGACCTACTTAACCAGCTAGAAGTGCCTCTGCAGCTTCCTTTGAGGTTAGACGAGAAGCAAGTATGGAAAGTAGCAAGCGAGTAAAATTATCTACACACTTAAGGATAAAGACTCAACAGCTGGATGGTTGGGGAGGCCTCACGAGATCCACATGCACTCGATGAAAACGTGCGCATGACTCAGAGAAAGCGCCTAAAGCATGTCTGCTGTGACAGTGTATTTCAGTGCTTTGCCACCGAGGACAATCTGGGACCCACAGGGGTGAATCGCTTTTGACGCAAGGCCAGACGAATCCCCCAGCCACTGGTCTCTATGGGGAGGTCATACCAGGGTGCGATATGTTGTGGAGACCGTTGAAAACCTGTCTCTGCAAACTGGCGGTAATTAGTGGGCGGGATCGAGCCCGTTACACACCGCATATAACAGTTATATCCCAGGTTGAGAAGGTCACTGGTGTTAGATACAGAGGGATGCTGTCTCTGAGGTGCTTGGCCTCGAGATCTATCGTTTGGGCTCCGGAGTTTGATTCCAGATTCAGCTCATTGATGGTGGGTCTTCGATGTTGTGGACGCATGAGAGTGCGTCTGCTGCGGGATTGTGCGTCAGGAGAGCCGTCAGCTGTCCGTAGTAAACTTCGGAATGTATTCTGGGCGGGGAAACTTTCCCGGTGAATGTCGATCGGAATCTCGCTGGAGAGAGTACACCAGTGACTTACCATCTGTGAACGCTGTGAAAGTTTGGCTCTCCAGTGCCTGCCGGAAAATTCGGTTACCCAAATTGATTGCCAGTGGTTTTCTGCTGAGCGCACTTCATCGGGATTTCGCTGGCCGGAGAGGCTTAGATAAGAAAGCTGCTGGTTTACACGAGTTATCGACCAATTTTTGCACCTCTGCCCCAGCAGCCGTGTTCAAAGCTTCCTTTCCTGATGCCAGAGGAGCGGAAAAGTCCGGGTGTGCGAGAAAAGCTGTTTGGCAGTAGGTTCCTCGATCGAGTTAAATGCTGTCACGTTGGGAAATGCGAATTCCTGATTATATCCATGTAAAAAATTTATGAGGTCGAAATTATTTTGGAGCAGCGGTGGATAAACCGGCGATATTAGTTAATATAGTCAGAAAACAGGCGCGACCGCGAGAGGGACAGGGGTTTCGGACACTCGGAAATGTCGTGACCTAGAAGTGTTATGGCGGGTCTGCCGAGCTCCCATTTGGCAAGATTCGTGGTTACAGAGTGTAGCCGTCTTCCAAGCCCGTCAATGCCTCATTGGCACACCTTTGAAAGATTCTGGCTGCATTGATGAGTACAAAAGGCAAGCGCCAAAACTCAAACAGCCCGACTGGAATCAGGACAGCGGTTTTGGGGATGTCAGTCTCAGCTATCGCGATTTGGTAGCAGGCTCTAACCTGGTCGATGGGGCTGAAGATAGAACGACTGAATGGGCAGGAGTCGAAGCCTAGGTATACGGAATGTGGCACGTGTCCGGGATGGCAGCTTGTCTGAGACTCTGTGGTCTCTTTGGTAACCACCTAAGGAATCGAGGCCCAAGGGACAGTGGATGGGAGTGTTATGCCTAATTTGAGCGTGCATTCGAACTCAGCCTGTACAACGCGAACGTCGTCCGAAGCCAAGAGACGAGATAGGCTAAACTGTGGGTTTCTTGGTAACTGTGTGGTGAGTGACTTTGGTAGCCACCGTGGAAAGAAGTTCGAACAGCTTAAGCGTTATCTGAGAAGCCGAAGAGCGCTGTTTATAGGTGTGTTCAACTTGCGGTTCGGTATAAGGGAACGCGATGTGGTTCAAAGAGGAATAAGGACCGGTTGAGTAAAGAGAAGTTTGCTGCTCGATAGCTTTCTGGCATCGTGCCTTAACCAGTAGGCTGAAGCGGTCCGGGAATTCAATGCCCAGTACGGAATAGGGGGCTTCTGTCGCCATAAACTCCGAGCGGAAGATGCAACTTAGGTCTACGTTGGATATGAGGGAATTACGCAGTAGGTAGCAGGAGGTGTGTCGTTGGTGGCACTAAGAGGTTCGGTTGGGGGAGTATCGGAATCACCTGTTTGTTTTGAAAGGACACTGATGGCCGCACCATTCCGAGTTTAAAACAGAATATTGGAAACCAAATCGGGAGCATGCGACGGATGGCGGCTGCTATGGATGCCGACGTCGTCGGCAAGCCTCGGGATATTGGTTTCCTGGTTCGGCACTTGGGAAGATGAGAACAGCTAAACATGGCCGCTCCTTCTCCCCGAAACTTTCGTGATACCAACGCGACCCTGGTCGCGACTCTCCGAGAGGGATACCAAAGGAGGGCCTTCTAAGAAGTCCACCTCGGCCAAATAAAAGATAAAGGTGATGGTCTCCAAGGTTAGAGCGGCTTGGAGTGGAAAAATACCCGGAAGCCCGCTCGGAGCAGATACAAGAGAGCCCTCAGAATGAGTAACTCCCGTGGGGGCTTTGACCTGGTGGGATCTATAACCATCATGGCAGAAGGCTCTGGGAGGAACCACTCTGTAATGTCACCCACCAGCCCTGCGGCTCCTGTGAGATTTTCATGGCTGAAGACCTTCAGCAGTGCGTGAATATTAGTTGGTAATGGCTGTAACCATACCCCTTCAGAGACCTTTCCCTCGAAAAATCACTATGCCAGCTGCTGCATTCCTCCCAGTAATGCAGAGGGCTCTCCACAACCTAACCCAGCCCCTCGGATCAGCCATTTCAGTCTTGACCACTCGGATGGCAAAAGACTAGAGATTACCACTTCTTTCACGGCTGCTTAAGAATAGTCACCGAAAATTACGTCTCTTATCCAGACTGCAACGTCACGGGTAAGAGGACCGATAGTCCAAAATGATGGGTACGCTCATTTATGATTGTGTGCTTCAAACTCCTCTTGTGATATACAAAGCCAGAGCTGGGATTTGTCAATGAAATGTTCAGAGACTGCTCAGAAAGCCGCCCAAAGGAATGGCCCCAAGCCCGGCGTGCGGTTGCTGCTAGCAGTTATTACGATGGCACATCTGATGTAAAAGGATAATCAAAGGTGAATTGAACAACAGTCAAACGGCGCGTGGTATTTATACGTGAAATGTAAGAGACCAGCGTATTGTAACGGCAATGGTATACGAAAGAATGTGTATATAAATGAATGAACGCAGTTCAAGGATTCATGAGGGTCCTTGGTGGGATGAATTTGTTGTTCACGCTCGCCAGGTGGAGGTTCTGCTAATTTGAGTCACGACTTACTCCCGCTTGGAGTCTGAAGCCCCTGGCCCTCGGCTCGTAACACGGTAATGGTTACACTGAGCGGCGCGCAAAGTAGATGAAATCAAAGTGCCCGAACTGTATGACGTGTTTGGTGCAGTGACGCAATAGCGTGCTGACGGTGTACATGGGCGGAGCCCGTGGCGCCAAAATGTGGTAATCTTTCGGGCAAATGAATTTGCTAGCTTTTCTAGTTGTGCTTTACCTCGGCAGCCCTGCAAGGCCCCGAACCAGTTGTTCTCGCTGGTGAAGGGCTGGTAACGGAGCATGATGCTCCAATACCGATCACCGGCCTTGTCCCTTTATTGCTTAACAAATCCCCAATAACTGACGGTGGCCGGCAATCATATTGCTTCAACAAAACACAGGGTAGGGACAATACACGTAACTGGGACTCACTGAGTGTGGCACTGCTAGGTCGTGGTCAGAGTGCCAGGTTTTCTACCTGAATCCTCGGGAGTGCCGACGATAGGGTAGCCCCTCCGGGAATGAGATTTACTGGGGACCGTTTAGTTGCTGCTTGAAACCTGATGGTTGTATGTAACAACGGGCTTGCCCAGTGGCTGCCTCGGGGCTTCTTTGCACTACCCGAGCTTTTAAACTTCGGGTAACGCCGATTGTATAGACGTCAGTAGGTCCAAAAAGGAATTGTCCTCCGCGCTCTGACCGGAGATCCATATCGAGGAGCGCCTCAAGATATGCCCACCGTGAACTTCCACGGGAACACTGATATGTGCCTTCGTGGCCGGTACTCTCCGGCAAGCCACGAGCAGGTTCACGGACTCTGTTAAATGTAGATTACACCGAAAAGTATTTTCTGGAAAGGCAGAATCTAATTCATATCTCCTTTGAGGTGGGACACTCCTTCTGACCCAACCATCGTGATCCTTGGAGTGATCATTGAGACAGACGGTGGAGTGCCAACCACATGTATTCTCACTGGGCCCAAGTTCGAAGTCCGCACGCTGCCAAGGAAGTGTGGCTGAAGTAGGGCCAGCTGTTGTTGAGCGCAAGATTTTCTTGGACATTTTTTGCCTCAATTCTATTTATTATCACTCTGCACGACTCAACCATCAAACCTCCCTTGGCTCTCACCACGACACCATCTGCCAAATAACTTACATACCACTCTCTACAAATAAATTCATATCTTATTCTCACCAATCGACTACCATTGCACCTTTTGAAGTTTTGTCCCATCACGAAGTCATCCATTACTTGTTTCTGATTATCTATAACTCCCCAATTATCCACCATTTATTTTTGCCAATGACAGTACATTCTCACTCTATTCAGCCCATCGGTCTTATATAAATAATATACATCTCCCAACCGCCTGCTTTTGTGATCCAGACAATGGCGCAGTATCTACCGTATCGTGCGAGGGTTTTGTTTTACATACTGCATATTGAATTTCTACCATCTCACTTCCTCTCTTTGCACCTAAGTCTTCTCTTCCAAACTATATGTCCCACTTTCCACACCTTGTTGTTGCATAGGTCACGCCAAGGCCTCTGCGCATATAGCTCTCTCGTACACTCCTGGTCCGCACAAACATTTGGCTTGTCTCCGACTAAGCGACTGACTCCCTATAATCTTCAAACCTCTGCCCAAAGTTTTCCCTATCATGCCATCCCTGTCTTTAACCAGTGCTCGAAAAGTCCAAATCACTAAAACTAGGGTATCCAAACACACCGAAGCCTTCCTAAAATATATGTCGTGCTCCGTCGCCCCCGCTGATATGGGCGATGAAGCTACTAATGTTTCGCATGGCCTCGAACTGATCTTCACTGAATCTAAAGACAGGATCTAGCTGATTGATAAAATCCCTCCATAGGTTTTTCCTTTGGCTAATCTCCTTGACTCTGTAGCCGCTACGCCTCCCCGGAAACACAGTTTTGGCTTGACACCTCCTCGAATCTGTATCAGCTCATTCATACCACCGCGAAACCGACTCCAAGAATGCCGTGGTTTTAGAACTTTCAGACCGTGTACCGCATTCAATAGTCAAACACAACCCACTAAGCTTTCGTAATATGCCTCAATAGAGAAGCCATTGCAGAAAGCTACGTAAAACGCCCCAGCAACATAGGCTCAACCAGCTATTCTAACTCCTTGACGAATTAACAGCTAGTGAGCTCTTTAGTGACAAATTACCAGTTACGGCCATTTCGCCGTTTAAGGACAATTGCATTTTCCCTGACAAAACCCCGATTTAGCGGGAAATATCTCCATCACTGAAAACAAACTCAGCCTTACCCATGCACGCTGACCCCACTGGCGCCGACACAAAGGTCACCCAAAGCCTCACTGGCAAGATAACACTAGAGGGTCCAGTGCCCCGTCACGTGCGCCTGCGAACCATCGATCTGGACGTGTCTAATTCCTTACCCTCGGTTCCACTTCAAATAAAAAGCCATTTTCGACCATCTCCCACGTAACCTGTACTTCCAGTAGCTTTAGTCCTCCTACCATACGTCTACAACGGCAAGCTGCTTCAGTAACAAGCCCGCGTTCCCCCATCTTAACCGCAAATTCAAAACAGGACCCTGGTACAATCACCAGCCTCCGCCCTATTACATCCCTTCCTGTCATTCGAGCCGCTGACACGAGTTATCAACCACCGTTCTCGCACCAACGACACCGCAAAATACCCGGCCGATCTTAACTCAGACGCGCCACTTCGCAGTTATTCTCACATGTCCCCCTTTCAAATTCCTATGAGTCCACCTGTTACCCAAGTCAGTTCTGCACTTGTTCAACTGATAGCCTCATTCATAAGTTCTTGCTCCCTATCAACACTCGCTGAAAGAATACCCTCGGACACTGCAGGCAGAAACTAGTCGGGCTATTGTTTCGTGTAACGTTATCGTTCCCATAGGTAGGCGCAACCTTCAGAGCCGCACCAGTGTCACTCACCTCTCCTTTGTTCCACCCCCTTTCCACTGTCTCTCCCTCTTTCTGACCAAATGGGACTTACTAATCCTCCTCGTCCATTGCTACCCTAAACCCCTCCTACCCCCCAGACACTGACCCTCCATATCACAGCCCTAACATGCCTCGGTCTTTCCCCTTGCTCCCCTCCACCAGTCTCCACCTACTCCCGAAACACCGCTTACACCCTCCAGCGGATACTTTAGGACCGCATCCGCATCTCGCATCCCTGGTATATCTACACACTCTCCCCACTCACTAGCCCCCATACCCATCATCAGCCCCCAAACCTTTTCAGATCTGGCCGTTCCTTTTCCAACCCCCCTCCACCACACCTCATCCCAGGTACCCATTATTATACCTTCGCCCTCGCGGCCACCTAATGATAACGGTAATTAAAATTACAATGATAATGATGATAATGATAATGGTCTATTTCGGATCATCTCAGGGCAAGCTGAAACTCAAGACCAAATGGTACAATAGGAAGCAGAATCCGAATTCCAAGAGGATGATTCAGGTATGTGCACTCGATTAGTATAGGAAAAAGTCTTTAAGTCACTCTTTATAGGGCCATCCGGCAAATTCGAACTCAAGGTCGGGTGACCAACCCGGCCAAGTCAGGGTGGAGCTGGTCGGAAATAGTAGACTCTTCCTGAAATAGTACAAAAAGAAGGGCTATACAACAGAAGAATCAAACGGAATTGACGAAAGTTTTGGTCACCTGGAGGAAAAAGAAGTTTCCAAGGGAGACACGAACCAGCTATAGCGCTCCGCGGAGTATGGCACGGCTTTGGATTGAAATCAGACGATAAAAGGAGTGAATTTTCAGACAAAGACCAATCAAAATCTTTCAAAGATTTTCCTTGTAACGTTTAGCGACCAAATATCGGTTGAGCCCGTTAAATACCCAGTGAGGGACCCATTTGTAGAGAGATTGCTTAGATGATGGTGAAAGAAGTGGCCGGACGTAAACACGTAATCGCTGCGTACATTGCTTACCTTCATAAAGGTGGAATGTGATGCACCAAAATGGAAATGGGAACTGGGCGACAAATCAATTTGTGATGCGTAGCCATGATAGTAGCAGATACACGGTTTACAGAGGAAATTAATATTTAGATGACAAGTAAGTATTTACGTATGATAACCGTTATCTAAGGGCTGAAAATGGTGACCAGAGAGTTGCAAGGATCAAAATTGTCTGAGAGGATTTACCAAGATAGAATACCGGATATGGAAAAGCACCAAACAACCGATAAATACGTTTGCAAAGTTGGGCGGCGAAGTAGTTGACAGGTAAAATACTATCTCTTGGTATTCTTTGTAAGAGGTGGATCCTGTGATGGCGAAAGATCAAAACGCTGCGATACGGATGTCTCTCAGATGTGAATATATGTGGATGGCATGAATCTTTGCAAGGTGAGGATATTGCAATGCTACAGCCGTGTGGGCGAACAGAAGGACTGATAGAGAGAGCGAACCGCCTCAATATCGTCGACTGTTGGGATGCTCTGATGACAAATATTTCTCAGTGAAATATACTGTTTGGACTTTATGGGACAGAAGTGCATGGCAAAATTAAATGTGACTTTTTGAAAATTTATTTGTGACTGTGCCAAAAACGGGCGAACTTCATCTTGCGACAGGTGGATGGTTTGGCACGAATAATCGGGGAAAAGGATCGTGAACGGTAAGCCGAGTATGGTAGCGGCCTCTTAAACAGGCGACAATTATACGCTAAGGAAAGTGGATTTTGCCGGGCCTAAGGAGCTGTAAGTCAAGATGGCGAGGATGGAGATGAGACCGATGAAGAATGAGTGATAACTAGAGAAGCTAGGGGCATATCTGCGGCACTTCGGGTGTACAAATTCATTTTGCCGCAGTCGATGCAGGTGGGTAGGGCCGACCGTGCGCTGGACAATCAACCTACAAACCATTTTCGGTGACAGCAGGTGCAATCCGCCATCCAAGCTGCGCCAGCACATCGTTGCAAACGTCCTACACGCCCGGTGTTGGCCGGCCAAAACGGTGGATGTGACCATGCTCCGGCACCTGCGGGTTTCGCACGAGGGATATTGGCCTCGTCACATAGTTGTGGAGACTGTGTATAGTCCAGGAGCTTGCGACCAGATTGCGAGGGGTTCTGGAGAGCAGGACTAACCTGGTAGTGACGGAATGAAGGGCGGGTATCGAATTTACATCCGGAAATGTGGGTTAGGTATTATGCCCAGCCATTGAAGAGGAGATATATGTCACTGGTTGTCTGGAAAAATTAAAACAAAAAAACGGCTTCTGGGATTCTCCCAGCTGGACAGCAACGGTCAATGGTAAAGAAAAACCTCTAGCATCTAGACACTGGGGCTACTTTTGAGAAGTGCGGGCTACTGGCGGAAGAGAGAGGATAAAAATGCTAAAAATGGCGAAGACAATGATAGAGGATAAAAATGATTTGGTGATTAATGGTGGTCGCCGCGATGGGATTCTGGGTTGAAATGTCAGGGCGGACTAAGAGAAGGGGAATGAGCCCAGGTTGAACCGAGTGGAAAGAACTTGGTATGGTGTAGATAAGGGCTAATAACTTGGGCTGCTTTACCTCCAAAGGAGAACCTAGTACATGGGGCGGGCAGGAAGGAAGATCCGGTCCTAGGATTATAGTTGCCATAATAAGTGAATGTTATCTGGGTGGAAGATTACCACAGAAAATGATGGAATAAAAGAACCTAAGTGATAGTCGATACGTAGGCTATTTACGAATATGCTGGGGCTATGGCACGTAAGACGGGTAAACTGAACGGTAGAATTTTGAAGAGGTGAGAGCTACGAGATTCGGGGATGAGGTTGAAACTGGACTTGGAGTAACCACTTTGCATAATGAAAACAAAATTCTGCGTAAAAAAGCGGAACAAAATAAGCGGTAGGAAAGTGTGTTGGGGACAGAATGGTTGGCAACATGACTGTAGGCTGAATTCAGTTAATGAGACCCTTCCCGTAAGAAAACTGAGACTGGATTTACTGTCCATGTTAGAGGAGGAAGTGGCGGAAACCATAAGGTGGAAAGTATTCTGGAATAGAGGCCGGGCTAGCAGAGGGATATAAAGGGGCACACAGTTTTGACCCTGCCAGTTCCACGGCGCAAAGTCAGTTAAGTTGATGGTACTCTGAAAGAGTGAAACATGTAAGTGTCTGTAATAGGGTGGAGATTCAACCAAGAAACTCTACTGAGAAAACTACCACAGGAAATGAGGGACTAAGTGAGCCTAAATAATAGTCGATACGTAAGCTATTTACGGTTTTGCTGGGGCTACGGCAAGTAAAACGGGTAAACTGAAAGGTAAAACTTTGAAGAGGTTAGAGCTACTAGATTCAGAGATTACGTCGAGACGGGATTTGGGGTAATCACTCTGTAGAATAAAAAAACAAACTTCTGCTTGAAGAAGTGGAATCAAATTAGCTGGATGAGAGCTTGTGGGCAGTTAGTGGAATCAGCGTCCGTGACTTCATAACTGGAGGTTGAATTACCCTGATGAGTCACATCAAGCATAAGAATTGTGACATAGCTTCCTCCAAGAGGAACCCAGTAATTGGGAAGGGCATCAAGAGGCTGTAGACCTAGCGCTATAGTTAATAATAATAGTTTATTTCGGAGACACCTAAGGCACGCCTTAGGCAGGATCAAAATCTTTACGACCGACAAAACCGACAGACAAAATTCTCGACAAATTTAGAAATAAGCGAGACAAAGGGCGGTAAGAAGAAATAAAGGGGAGATGAGGGGGAGAAAAATGTATGCACACCAGGGAGTAATGGGGAGAGTTTACGTGAACCCGGTGAAGGATTCAAATGTGGGCCTGGAAAATTTGAGGGTCAAGGTCAGATGGAACACTTGGCTCAGCCAAGTGGGGGAGAACGGGACCCGGTATTTTTACATAAGCAGAACTGAGAATCAACATGAGAAACTAGTCTTGCGAGAAGCGATGAAGAAAAAAAGATAAAAGAAGAGAAGAAGGGAAAAACAAAATTTGAGTTGTATGACTGGGGAATAGGTAGCCATGAGTTATGCGTTATTGCAATAAACGGAAGGTGTCAACTGAAAAATAGGGAGCTAGAAAAGCAAGACTTAAAGAGTGGATCATATGGCAGCAATGCCGCCGACGGATCGAGATACTGTAAACGTGAGGCACGGTTGTAGACGAAATGGATGCATATCAAGAGGTGCGACGACATGGTGGCAAGAGAAATGGCCGGCGAAGAACTGAAGGAGGCAGAGAAAATGTGTGGATACACAAATGTATATATATATATACATATATATATATATCTATATATATATATATATATATATATATATATATATATAAATCACGGTGAAAGCAAATAGCAGTCGAGCGACGGAACGCTGGAGTAGCAGTGCCTGGACGAGACAGGTAGAGTTAGGTCGAATGGTGCGGAATTAACTTGGATAAACCCTGATGAATTTGTTTATGACCGGTGAACATGGGGGATGAACAGCAAAAGAGAACCAACTACGAGACCACAGAAGTGATGGCTGTGGGCAGAAACTGATAAACGAGGAAATATGAGGGAAGGAATCGACGAACACAGGTAAGAGTGAATGTAACAGTCTGATTATTGCAGGTGTGGCATGTGGTGAAGGTCAAACATGGATGAAGCTTTATTAAATGAAAGTACATTATGCAGCAAGAAGATGGCCGTAACATGGCTGGAAAAAGCAGAGCGAATGGAAGTACGGCTTGGTTGGAGAGGTTTGAAACATCACTGGGGAGGGGTAACTTGAAGGTTAGAGGAACTGTGGTGCAAAGATGCACCAGTTATCACGGCAAACGACACGGTAGAGAAATGAGGAAGTGGAGATCAGCAAGATCAGGTAACGGCAGATCACATGGCTTGAAACTGTAGGTGAGAAAGGTGATGTTACGATGACTCGACACCAGGCGGAACGGGGAAAAGCAGGGCAGCCTGGAAGGCACAATGAATAAGCCTATGGCTAGCAGTACACAAAGCAGACGAGTGTAGCCCAAAGAAAACCAGGTAGAAGATGTTCAGTCGGATCGTTTCACTGCAGATGACACCGGATGAAGACCGAGAAGAATGAAAGAACCCGGACGGAAAGGCCTGTGATGGAACAAAAATGCACGAGAAATAGTTGCGCGTCGGAGTTGGGAGAATGGAACCGGAGAGTTGCATGCTTGCATACCAATGAACAAACGGATTGAGCCGGAAGTTGCTAATCGGTACACTGCCCGGGGGGAAGATCCTCCGAAAAAATTACGGATTTAGACAAAGGAAACTTGGAGGTCGTGAAAACATGGTAAGTTTTGACGTGAAAAAATGCAAAGATTGGGACGGCGAGTTCTTATATGGTGATTGGTCATGGTTACCGATGTCTCTGGCGCGTTATATTGGGAGATATAAGAGGGACAAAAAAGGATTTCGCAGAATGGTAGCCAGAGAGGTATGAATTAAGTAAGATTTATAAGTGTATGGAGGTGCCAAGTGAATGCTGATTAGGAGCCGACAGGAGCGAAATGGGTGGAGAAGAACAAGTTCCGCTCTTGGGCCGAGTAAAAAGGATAGGGCAAGAGCGACATCATGCGGTAAGGGCTGACATCGCAAAGAACGACAGAACCAGGAGTAGAATAGAAAGTTTGCATACAGAGTTGGAACTACACGGAAAAGAAGTAACAATAGTGCTGACAAGAACGATAGATGGGGGAATCGTGGCGGAAGAATGGTAGGAGCTTGCGGTCCGAAACGGGCAGGGAGGAACGTGGTAGGGCGAGGAGATTTGAAGCTTGCAATCTGCAACCAACTTTAGTGGGTGGGGCTGACAGTGAGCTGGACAACTCACCTGAAAAACACCTCGTGAAGTGGACACAGGAAGGTTGATCAGCCAGCCTGGGTGTGCCCGTACTTCGGTGCAGACGACCTGCACGCCCGATGTGCTCCGGCCAAAGCGGGGGATCTGACCGCAATTCGCGCCGTTGGGATTGGCCTGAGTGTTTACTGATGGTTTTAGAGAGGGCTGAGACACCACGATAAGAGTATATGGTCCAGGACTAATTAGGCAGGTTGTGGGAACTTGGACAGCGGAGACAACGAGAACAGCGAGCGGTAGACGGCCATACAACATTATTATCCTGATGCATCAGCCAGAGAGGTGATCACTAAAGTTCCCGAGGTGGTTGACCGGCATTTGGGATCACCGAAAAAAGAAATGAGACAGAAAAACGCAGTCCGGGTATATCCCAGCTGAGGATCAACGGTTAACGGAGGGAAGAACGAAAGTGAAGCAGGGGCTCATCGGTGCAGCTGATCCGTAGGACAAATTGATGCCATGGAACGTGAGACTGAAAAGGGAAACGCATAAGTAGGGGATAAAAAAATCCACGGGGAAGTTATTATTTCACCTAGAACAGTCGTTCGGCAGAAGAAAATACTAAGTTCTGCATTAAATTACCGTGGAAGCTTAGCAAGGGGATAGGGTGGGGCAGAATTGATGAAGGCATAACTGGATACTGAGTTCATTTGGTGAGTCACACTAAGTGAGAGAAATGAGATTAGACTTTCGAGTTCAAAGTTGCAGAGGTGGTGATGGAATTATATGTGGTGGGGCCTGGCGTGGAGGAGAGGCAACGTAAGCAAAAGGATATCAAGGAATGTCGAGCTACCGCCCATTCTATGGCTATACAGCGGGAGGCAGAAAAGGTGAGACTTTGAAGGGGCGAGACATATATGGGTCGGTAAATAGATGAGGATTCGTACAAAAACCAGACCGACGAAAAACATTACGATAGAGAATGGCTTGGCAGATGGACTTCAATATGGGTCGATTGGCAGATGGATTAAGGAAAACCTGGGTCTATGACACGTGAGAATAAAATAGAAATCGGTGAATTATTGATACCTGAGAGCAGTATGATTCAGTAACGAGGTTGGGATTTGATCTAGAGTTGTTAATCAGCAGGAGAGAAAAAATAAATTCCGCATGAAATTATGGAAGGGTGGGGACAGAATTGATGACGGCGTAACTGGATATTGAGTTCACTTTTTGAGCCACGCTAAGTGAGAGAAATGAGACTAGATTTTCCAGTTCAAAATCGCAGAGGTAGTGATGGAAGTCTATGTGGTGGGACCTGGTGTGGAGAAGAGGCGACGTTAGCTAAGACATATCGAGGAGCTTTGGGCTACTTGCCATGCTTGTGCTAGTAATTACAGGACAGTAATGAGTGTATGCATGTATATATTTATATGTATGCATACACTCATATGCATATATATATATATTATATACATGTGTATATATGGCGGACCGGGGCGTAGGTACTGACCTTATACTAGTAACTGAATCCTGGCTGTCAGATGATACCTCGCTTGACCTTGTTCGCGTAGCTGGGTATCAATGCTTCTTGAACATCTTCCAGTCCAGGCTTGGCGGAAGCTACTTAGCCTTTGTCAAATGCTCTATCCACGCTAGTGATATTGACCACCCCCCTCTTTTCCTTACTGAGGATTCGTTATGAAAACCTATTCAGGTGTCCGGCCAGAATTTCCCACTTGGATGCGTCTACGTCACCCCGGGTGTGGAGCCTGCAAAGTTTGACTCTGCCGTGAATGTCTTCCTCATATCATTACTCAGGTTACTCATCACTCCCGGGTGATGATCATGGTATTGTCTCGCGTAAATTTAGTTGCTTCAGCTGTTCCCATCCAAAGTAATTCCGTCGCCCTGCTCCGACTTCCCACCTTCTATGTAACTGGCCGTTAGTACAAACGATAATCCGTTCCCTTTAATTGGGACAACACCTCCTTTCCCCTGTTCCCCCCACTATCGTCCATTCCCTCTACTGCAACCTCCCACACTGCTTACACGCTGCCAACTTATGTGCGGATCCACGTTCCTAGTCCCGCAGTTCCCCCGTGTCACCTTTAGAATGTAAGCTGGCTAAGCCGCAATTTACCTTTGCTAGATCACGCGGCCCCACGATTCCTCTGTGCATAAACCAATTGCAAACTGAGGCTGCCTCGCAAGGCCGATTTACATCTAAGAAGATAAAAGACCATCGCTGCAGCACATCCAAGCAAAACTGACTAGGTTCCCAACCTGCCGTGCAAAAGTTCTAACCACTCCACCCTAACCACCCCCAAGTTACTCATCCGCAGCTCATCTACCGCTAATGCCCCAGCATCTATTTCTGAGGCTTTCGATAATCATTCCCCTTCCTCCACTAGCACCTGCCCTGGTTGTGTCCGGCTTGCACAGCCTTGCGCTCACACAAGCGCGCATGATCTACACTCCGAGTAATCATGGAAGCACGGCCGCCACTGTGTCATTTCTCGAGGAGAGAGATGGTGTTGTGGGGCTACACGCGTTCTTGGATAGATAAGACGTTGCCCTCAACCTGATGGCCTGTTGATCGATTCAAATTCCGCTCACAGTAACCCGTAGACGGTTGATTGTTTCATGCTTTACAATACAGTGCTCCTCTCCTGCCAGTATACTGAGTTCTGAATACAAAAGCCCTGATTTCCCTCCTCCTACCATTCATTATTGCATCTCATCCCCTCTCCCACTGATTCCCTTCACCTATCTAGAGATTACCGAATTAGTCTATTCTATTAAAACTTCCCTGGAACTGGGCCCAGATAGACCTCCACCGACCTTCCTCCTTTTCGGTGGTCCTGGCATTCCCTTGTTGTTACTCAACATGTGCTCAACCTCCTTGCTTTGCAGTTTCGTCCCCCCTCAGTGGAAAACCCCTGTCATAACTCCGCCTTTCAAGAAGTTGTACAACATGGCTCGAGTAACTATCGTCCCACTGTACATTATCTCTTGTCCAACGACCTGCCGAACTCTAGTCAGCTTGGTTACTGAACTGCAGATCCTGTTTTTCTTGCCAGTTGCACTTCCTCAAAGTCGTTTCGGATGCAGCAGACGCTGGCAGCTTTGCCATTTTCCTGTACCTCGACATGTTTAAGGCTTTTGACCGCGTTCCCCATATGCACCTGGTATTGGTATAAGGAGCATCTCCTCTCCTGGTTATCCTCGTATCTCTCTTACAAATCTCGAGCTGTGTTGACTGATGGCCACTTCTTCTGCCAAGCCCACTACTGGCGGCGTCATCTAAGGCAGTGTCATAGGCCCATTACTGTTCCTCATTTATGTCAACGGCATTTTCTCTTCTGTTTTTCAAGGCACCTTATTTCCCTTTGCCGACGATGAAAAATAAGAGCACTCCTTCCTCCCTTCTGGCCCATATGCGACCCCGTACAGCACATCGCTTGGCTTGTCCTCTCTTCACGCCTGGTGCACCTCGTGGTTCATGAAATTCTCTGCACATAAAAGCTTCCTCCTACCTTGCGATTGCATCGTAAAGCCCAGCCAAATTAGCATTAAGGCCTACCCATCCCCACACAACCCACGGTTATTGATCTTGGCGTACTCCGCTCTGACGTCTTCAACGTCTCAGAACAGGCATCTTTCCAAGGCGCCAAATCTAAGCAAACCCTAGGCCTGATACATTGGTGTTTCCTGCTACCGACCAGTGGCCTTCATGTATCTCCCCCACTGTCTGTTCCCGTTGGCTCTGCCGTCCAAGGTCTCACAACCTGGCCATTTGATCCTGGATCTCACATCCTTATCGTCGTAGCTATGCTCTCCGTACACTCATCAATGATCACTCAAGTGAACCCCAGCTCTGCGAGAAACGGTCAGATCTCCCACTGTGGCCGGCGCACATCGGGATTGCAGGTCGTCTGCAACGATGTACGGGCGCACTCAGGCTGGCTGATCAACCCTCCTGTGTTCACTTCACGAGGTGTTTTTCACGTTGGGTGTCCAGCACACGACCAGTCCCACCCACTAGAACCGGTTGTAGATCGCGCGCTCTAACTTTTCTCGGACTACCCAATCCAATACTAACGGTTGAAACTTGCGTGCTCCCCATCCTTTTTCCACCAGAGTTTGTTCACCTATATTTCTCATCATTTGTAACCACTTTCCATTTTTGTCGCTCTACCACGGTATGCACATCTACCCGTTCGGTCCTTCATCCTATCGCCTCTTTCTACATCTACTTTTATTGCATTGAGCCTCTGTCGTCCTAACCACTCTTCTTATAGAAGGCAATTTGCAAGAAGGGTTTCCACTCAAGAGTCTGGCGGGTGGTCATTTGTATCACATGCGATAGCCCCAATGAAACAAATAAACGTTGCGGTAACTCCGCCGTTCTAGGAAAATGACCTTTTTCTGGGCACCATTTGGAACCTAGCGTCTGACACCGACCCCACTGTTATATTCGGTTGCGTACGTCCTAATGAACTTAATCTTCCAAGGTTCCCGTCGACTTCGTGTTGAACCACCTTCACTTTCGGTCCTCTGCCGATTGTACTCTCCCGCGGTCTGCTTTCTGCCAAGCCGTTGCATTCATTTTTGTTCGGTGTGTCTCTCGTATCGGTACTGTCTCGGTGTCACGATATATAAAATGCACCTCTGCATCAGTCAACCGACATGCGTCTTCTCTGTTCGTCCGACAGAGCAGATAACATGTTATTGCTCCGTGAAACCAAATAGAAGACACGTTTTCTAGCCGAGCTTGAACATCTTCTGGATATATATATATATATATATATATATATATATATATGTGCGTGAGAAGCCTTACACACTGATGAATAAAGTGAGGGTTATAGAAGAATAGGTTACTGGATTCAAATGAGATGCCCGGTATATTTGGAATTCAAGATCAGAAGGTGAAGCCAGTCAGGAGGAAACTTCTTTAGTTGGAAACTGGAGGTGGTACAGGAAAGATACTAAAATTACTTTTCGGCAACGGGGGTAAGAATGTGCGACGACTTATAGAGTGTTTAGCTCAAGGAAAGAGTAGATAACAATCAACTTTTTATGAAGTAGTGGTGATCGGAGACGTAAGGTAGGAATCACGGCGCAAAGCACGAAACGCAGCGGAAAGACAACGGGATAGACCGAGAGAGGCAGGTTAATAGACTGGAGAGTTAAGGACCTAGGTATACGTCGGCTTTGTCAGACAGATGTGTTGAAAAAGAGTGAGTATTCTGGGCGAGGCAGCAAATGAATAGCAAATAAAGGGGTCAGTATAAAACTGGTGGACATGGAGAAAATACTACTACAAAGACTGAGGCGGGCTTCCGTCAAAAACCGGCACCTAGAAGCACATTATTATGGTTTTAAACGTTTGATAATTGATCAAGAACGCTCTCAGAGTCTACTTGCAGCGCCCAGTCAGGGTGCTTGGCAATTCTTACCTAAGGTGGTTTCTTTTCTGGGTAACATCAAAAATTCCTCCTGAGGCCCAAACAACAGCCTGCTGCTCGTACGAAATCAATTCCCGAAATCAGAATTTGTGGAATTTTTGAGGCATAGTCTTTCGGCGCGGTAATTCTATCCCTGCTACCTGCAGCTACGTCGTTCTGACCTCAGGCTTAAAGGATTTCCCCATTTACCGCCAGTATCTTGGGGCCGGTTGTGCTTTGAAGTTCTCAGTATCCACCAAAGACGAAAAGAACAGCAAGTTTTACGCGTGTTAATCACAACTATGGCATTTTTGCCGTTATTGGTTGCTTGGAAAAATGAAAGAATCAAACAACCACTTGGTTGAACAAGTCTTGAGTGGAAATGCGGTTGATACGCAGGACTTACTTGTACAGGTTTCCGACTTTTCCCTCCACGGGCAAGGGCAAGGCTACCCTTATGACTTCCATGGTCCCGGCCATCTTCACGGTCGTCTGCCTCCTTCCATCCGCTGAGTTTCCTTTACTAAAAAGGCACTGCAACCACGATGTGGCACCTCTTGGGTTCTTTGGCTAGGTGAACTACTTCATGTAAAGTGTTCGGTGACTGGCATCGTAGCTTACACCGGACTTCTTTTCTTAAAGGGCCGTCATAAGAATCTTGAAGGCAAGTTCGGCGTGTACATTAGGCCATACGTTTGGGAAACCCCTACTACTAGACCCTGGATCACACTGGCACATTTTTGGGCAGACCCTCCAGAGAGTTGAACTGGCCTCAAAAGCTCGCCCTTAAAAATTGTAATATTTATATTTCCATGGAATATTTCCCACATAGCCATCCAGATTTTATCCGGTAGGGTCTCTTTCCGTAAATATTTTCATCTAGAACTAACTCTTGAACATCATAGCCCAAACGATCGAGAATGGTCGGCCACTTTCGTAACCTTAAATCCAATCCAGAAAGCGAGACAACTTCAGCCTCCATAATAACATGTTTCTGGTCGTCTCCAACGTTGGGGGCGATTCGGTGAAACTGGAACATGGGATTAAATGTACTTCTTGAGGTGTTTGAGCGTCTATATGAAGCGAATATGAATTTGATACTTGTCTGAAGCTGCCTCATCAGCGAAACATTTGTTTGGCACGTCGGAATGGGATCACGCTGCCGTCGCCGAATTAGCAGTGGACATGGAGGATCATGGCGAATAGGTGATATCACGACCGGCGTAAAAGAAATCTGTGGTGCGCTGAGTGCTAGTGCTTGACAGACTTACACTGAGCCGGGTTCCGGCGAGCCTTTCTTTCCAAGTACGGGCGCATCAGGAAGATGGAGACCGGGCAGACCATTGTCTTGGGGAAAATGGTGCGAAATTATCCTGGGTGCAGAGAGCCTCACGGACATAGCATATTGCGAACTGAGGGAGAAGGTTATTTTGGGTTCAGCCCCATCGGCAGCTTCTTGTGAACTGGACCGGAGTGCATGTAGGCCTGGAAGGTAATGAAAAAGAGACAGCCTTTTGACAAAACACTAGAAGTGTTAATCTCATTTTCGCATACTGTCCCCAGAACGACAAATACCAGTTGGGTGCACTCTTTGGCCTACGGGATTTGGGATATCAGCACAGCTAAGGGGCTGGAGGAAGGAACAGGGTGTGCTCAGTATGGAAATGGCGATGGTAGATAAAGTAAGAAGAGCAGGATGATAGCACTGATCATAGAAGGCAATTACGGGCGGATCGGATGGCCCAGAACAACGTCGAAATATCGTGATGTACCATGATCTATATGAAGATAGTGAGCTACAAATCAACGGAAAAAGAACAAAAAAATCTAGCTGGAAACCAGGGAAACGAAGAAATCTGTGGTGATCAGGATATGGGGGAAGGGGTGAAGAAAACCCTTGAAGGTAGGTAAAAGCAGACCAATAGAATGGTTTAGATGAAGCAGCAAGGTACAACGACGACTGAAAAATAGAGGTATCAGGAAATGGACACTTATTACATCAGAGGCAGTATGACGGTGGCTAGGAGAAAGGAGGTTGAAAGTAGCTTTAGAATGTTTGATAGAGAGTGGACTACCAGCAGAGACGTGGAACCGGGGTGCAAAGGTACGCTGAAGATGGTGAATTATGGAAAGAATTTGGTACATGGAACATCAGTGAAGCCGGGTAAGCTTAGATCTTGTGGATAAGCAATACACTTAAAGAGAATGATACATCCTTTTGCTCGCGACTGGTATAAAGTGGTGTTGCGCAAAGAACAGCCGAAAAACACAAGGTAAAGAGCATAGAAAAGATGGCTGATGCGGCCAGCAAAATATTACTGAAGGAAGGTGATGGAAATTCTCGCAAACTGGAGGACAGGTGGGAGCTAACTGCTTACCCCGCTGTGTTTTTTATCACAGGCAAACCACGTGATAACAGCCGGAGGAAAAAAGAATTACTGGGGCAAGTAAACCCGTGATGGAACAGAATGCAAAAGAGGCATATGTGGCGTAATCGAGGCGACGGAGGGGGAGCTTTTCTTGTCTGCTGCCGGATGGATAGAAAACATGAGCTGAAAGGCTGATCGAAACTCCTGCCGATGTAAAGCCGAGCAGATCAATGATTGTCTAGTGAAGTTGAATACCGACGAAAAATGTGACGGCAAATTATGAGAAGGTGAGAACTATTAGTTTCGACAAGGGAATGGACCTGATACTCGTAGAGAAGCAGTAAGGAGGATGAGTAAGGATATGTCGAGGAGATTTACGGTGGGGACATAACGGCGTTTTCATTAGGCTGTATGAGCAAAGAGTGGTGGCTGCGAATTAGAAACGAGCAGTGATTGCGATGGGCACGAAGAGAAAAGAAACAAGTATTTCGGGCTTGGGCGAAGCAGCTGTACTAGGCGGTAGTGCCGTCATGTAACAAGAGCTAACACAATGAGAAACGGTAGAATTAAACTCGGAATGGTTGGCTGAGCATACAAAAGCAGTACGGTAACAACGGGAAATCATTAAGCAAGCCCACCGTTGCAGAAATGAGGTGGTGTGAACATTCAAATATATTGGATGCGTCGAAGCTTTGACTGTGAAGGCATGCCATCCGCGGTTGATACTGGTGGGTGGAGCTGACCATGCTCTGGACACTAAACCCGACGAAATTTTCGTAACTTGATCATAGGTACGGCTCACTAGACCAGTTGCTCTCACATCTCGCTGCTGACGGCCTGCACTTCCGACGCGCACCGAAAATGGTGGCAGATTTGATGGCGTCCCTCTCCGTTGGCAGCGATGCAAATGGCCTTTGACGATCATACATGGGAGGCGTAGTATCGACGCAGGAGGTATATCACCCGGTTTCAAGTGGCCAGGTCATGCGGGTTCTTGGAAAGCAAAACAGATAGGAAAGCGACCGTTAGACGACCAAGCGGCAGAGTTATCTAGGTACATATACCATGGAACTAACCATCACAGTGTCAGGAAAGTTGGCCAAAGCCCAGGGTGAAATCAGCGTAGGAGGAACACCAGAAAAAGGAATAGATGGGGGAAGGCAGTTAGGGTTTTTCCCAAGAATGCAACGACGGCTAACGGGGGCGAATAAAAATTACCGAAGGGCAAAATGTTAGGGCCCTTGAGGCAACAAAATTGATACAAAGAGTGGGGAAAGCAATGCTGCTCCAATTTCATTCACACGGTACGGGAAGGACCACGGCTAACCAAGAATTTACAGTTGTCTGAGTAGAAGAGACTGTTAGCCGTTGACCATGACCGAGATTGGTGAACGCGGGGCGTACCGATCGAGAAGTATGAGTTCTGGTTAGGGTGGGGTCTGTCCAGCTATTCACCGATTTACCCGTCAAAAATTATTTACTTCACGCCTCCCGTATGGCTTCTCGGAACCTCAAGACAAAAAGTAGCCCAAGTCAATGTGGAACCCAAGTTAAAACAAGACTGTCCCGCGAGTTTTACGGCACCATTTTCGAGTTAAATATTTAAACATAATAACCATATTTTTGGCAGTGAGCCTTTGTTACTGTGCACCTAAAGCGTAGCCAAAGGCAGGACAAAAATCTACACAAAGGGAACAGTTGACTAAAAGAATAAACAAAAAGTACCCGTCCGGCAATCTTAACAATGAGACCAAACTCTCTACGCCTAATCAAGCCAAAGGACCAACTTCCCGAGAGTGGGGGCGGAAAATTCGACGTAAGATAGCTGAAAGCCTACGGTCTGGTGGGCTTGAAAATGAGACCGAACAGCAATAAAACAAACTGCCTTGAGCCTCCGCTACTCACTACCCTACTAAAAGCCCATAGAATTATTTCATCAGGAAAGCACGGCCAAGAAAGCAAAAGTAAATGCCTCGGTCGTAGAAGGGATGACGACCACAAAACAGTATCAGCAACAGTAAGGCGGGAAAAAGTAGTCCATTACCCGTAAAGAAAATGTACAGCGGTAACAGAAGAGGGGTTTTTAATCATACGCGATGTCAAACAGGGTTCTCGATCGAGAGGGTCGGACTAAGTAGCCCAGACTCGTATTAAGTGTTGTCCTTAGATGTGCACAAATTGGATAACTGAAGTGCATGGGTATCGGTAAATTATGGAGCGAGTACGGATAGAAATTCGGACCCGGTCTGAAATGCTCTGATAATGGTGGGCAGCTTATTCCTAAATTTACAGTAGACAGGAAGAAAAGCTGCACGACCATAAAGCCGACTTATCTATGGTTGGGGGGATAGTAATAGAGAAGCCTGGTGAATCCGAAGAAAGAGACCGTTATGGAGCAACCTACGCAAGTAGACTTGTTTTACTGTCAAGCAGCGGATCCAGAGTGGGTCGAGACTCAAACGTTGGGGTCCTTCTTTATAGTTTCAAGAAGTGGGCCAGCCAAATTATTGCATAGCAACACGCCTCTGTATGTCTTCCAACACAGTTCTGTCGTATTTTGACACGTGAGAAAGAATTATCTAGCAAAGTTCAAGCAGAAGCCTGACCTGGGGTTTTTAGATATTAATGATACCACGCCGGAGAAGAAAATAACGGAAATGAGGGATCTTGCTACCCACAGCCTTGGCCTTCTGGGAGTGGTGTGGCTAGTGTTGACAGAGCCAGAGTGAATGAGGCCCAGATGGCTGATTGTTGGTGGGCAGGCTATTGGAGGCCCACCGAGATGCTGAGGCCTACCGGGCAATTGATATTTTAAGGTAAAGTTCTCGCGAGGATCAGCGCAGAAAGCCACCACCCAGGAGTGACACCAACAGCCAAATGCAGGCAGGTCCGAGAAGTTGTAACTGAAGGCAGGGGTGGTACCCACGGACCTTAAAGTGCAGACTCACTCCATATCATTCGCAAGAAGAAACGGTGCGCCTTGAGGTACTCGATCCAGGGAATAGTTCACACAAGTTGGGAGTAGAAGGAGAACCATAGACGGCCCTGCACATTGCCACCAGTAATAGGCCTCGGGTTAGAAGTATGGTATTTGCTAAGAACCGTTTGAGAACAAAGAACAAGTTGAGACTGCAACCAGGAGGGGAGTAACTTGGTAGTGGCAAAGGAAAGTGGTATAGTAATGGAGTGGGGGTATGGAACACGATCAAAAACCCCGGACATGTCAAAGTAGACAATTAATAATGCCTATTTGTTACCAGCAGCCTCACCGCCCAGGTTAACGATTCGACGTGACATGCGGGGCATGATCATGATTTGAAAACCCCTCGCTCCCTTGGACTGGGAAGGTTTGTGCCGAGGAAATGTGACAGAGTCTTCTCTAACAATCGTTTTCATTATTCTGCAAATGACGGGGATGTGACTGATGGGACGGTAATTAGAAAATTCATGAAACGATCACTTTATGAGTCGTGGTGCGATGACTGAAAGACCCGAGTTCGACGGAACCCTACTGAAGTTGAATGACGAAGTGAGTAAGCTTAGCAATGGCAGTGGCAGGTCCTATCCACCCTTAGTGATTGCAGCTGCGGAAGTACATCGGACCCGAGATTGGAAAATGCCTTGTAATGTAAAATGAACCCGGAAATACTCTTTACTTCAAATGTTGGAATAAGAAGGGAGGAAACGGTGGTAGTTGGAGGATTTGGAGGAGCCGTGTTTGTGGCAGGGGCCATAGAGGTACCAAAGTAAGTTTCATAAGCTCCAGAAATATTGTGAGGGGAGGTAAGGGAAGTTTCAATGGGTAACACAATGCAATGAATGGAGGTTTCTGCTTCTGAGCTCCTAGATGTATGTAGAAGTGAGATTTCTATTACTTTAATGGGATGTCTCAAGACTTTAGCCTAGTCACTGTGAAGCCGAAGTTCCTTTAGATCCTGGGCAGCACCAGAAAAGCGTGTTGGTATGATGAGAAGGAGGTCGTTGACTCGAGAATACTTTCTGCGTCCCAGGATACTTCCATTGGAGAGAAGTGAGGTCCGAGTTTCTAAGAAGAGACAGTTGGCCAGTGGGGCTGGACCTCAAAAGACATGCTCCTGCATTAAGATAGAGGTGATTAGCCGCCTGTCGGTGGTCGGTCGCTAGAAGGAGCTGCTTCGATCTTGGTAATGGATAAGCCTGGACAGAATATTTCAATTTAAAAAGGGAGAATTTCGGGCTCGGGTCCGATAGCGCGGTAGATTAGGAATGAACGAAAGATTATCTGCCATTATTTTGTGATTGCTGCCTGTAAAGTTAGGCAGAACGGAGACCAAAAGGTTGGAATGTCTGTCAGTGAATATCAAATCTAGAAAGCAGGTTTTTTTATTACAGGTTTTACACGTTGCATCCAACTCTCAATGTGAGTATGAGAGGCATGGTCCAGTAAGTTGGGAGTTCCTGTGAGTACAGACCAAAATATTTTAGGCCAGTTGAAGTCAACGGCTATGATCTATGCTACCGAGGGTAGTAGTGAAAGTCAACCAAAAGCTCTAAATAAAGGAAATAATTCATAAGTGGTAGATGAAGGCCAGCGATAGACATAGCCAGAGTGCGTGACAGTAGTCGACAGTGGAATTATGAGTGACAGAGGTCCAGGGTTTAGGTAAAGTGTGGTGTGTCTAATGACAGACAAAGAAAGGGCTCGGTTAATGTACACTGGGCACCCACTTCCGCGCTTTCCGATCCCATTTGGTCTGAAAAATTTGTCACTGAAACAGAAGTTCGCTAGTGAGAATGTGTTCCGTGATCCAAGTTCCAGTAAAAAGGGAGAAGTCAGGAATTGATATTATGACAAAGTCTCAAGCAGTGAAGCTTATATGAGACAGACCGAGAACTTAATAAGAGCAGTGATAACTCATTCTATTTGAGGTAGATACCTGCTCTGGGTGGCTCGGGAGAGTTGAGGGGTGATGTGGAGAACCGATAAGAAGGTAGTGAGCATTGTGGTAAAGGGAGTTGATGTCGATTGCGGCCCCCTTGAGTGTCCGCAGCTGAGCCAATAAGTGCTTCGGAGGAACCAGATGGTGCTATATATCGAGTTAGTCGAGCCCTGACAAGAACCGATCGACTGGGCTTGGGGGGAGCGATATAGCGGGGTGGCTATTTTTGTGGGACATCAGTACAGTGGTTTGTAAGAGTTAGCTGATGAGGCCTGTAGAGTGAGTGGCGATAGGGCCGGGGGCATGGGGGCTCCGGTCGTGGCAAAAATGATTTCTTGGCTGCGGATAACTTATCTTCTGGACAGAACCAGCATCAGGCCGATAATGTAACCAGAGGGTAGAGGGATATGGGTGATTTTCTCGAATTAGCATGAGGTGAGGGGCCAGAGTGAAGTGGCCAGCTTTGAAAAAAGCTGCAGGCTCATGAGGGATTTAGAGGCCGGTAAGTGGGAGGGGTGGATAAGTAGAGTGTGAAAAAGGGACACAAGTCCAATCTTGGAAATATTTTTAGTATACGTGCGTGGCACTTCAAGAATTGGTCCAAAAGTGGTGGAGAAAAGCAGTGCAAAATGGCGGGGCCATGCTTAGTCTGTAATACGGGAGGTGGTTTGTTGGGAGGAGGAGAGGGTATGGAGTAGAAAATGAGATTGGAGGTTAGCACACCCAGCTCGACCGGGAGGGAGAGTTGGGAGAGGTGATTGTGGGACAATGCGGGGTTTGTGGCAGGGGTGTATTTCTGATGGCCACTTTAAGGCATAGGGTTAACGGCCTTGGGTGCAGCTGAATGGCAGTGCAACGATTGACCCCCGCAGCAGTCGAGGGTGCGCCTTCCGAAGGTGCCATTGGGCGGTGAGGGTTTTGGGGTGAAGTGGTCGGGTGAACAAAAGCAGACCTGCGTACAATTACGAGGCTGAGAAAATCACTTGCTGTGAGAACCGAGACTTGGGGTTCAAGCTTCCATCCAGTTTGCAGTTTGGAATGTCTTTGGAGTGAGAAGGGTGGTTTAAACACGTGCCAGAGGTTCTGTGGACCGGTGGGAATTAATATGACGGAGACTGGCGGTAAAGCCGGTGCCCTGTTTTGATTCTGGGACTGAGATCGAACAGTGAGAGTTTTGTACGGATGTAGCCTACCGCTTAGGGCATGAAGCTACTGAAGACAGAGGCAACTCTGGCGATGCTAGAGAGTGGGTTTGCATGGCGGTGAGACTGGGGATGGGGAGTTGGTAAAGTCCAGGTCAGCAGCTTACAGGCAGACAGCAGGGGGTGCTGGGTCTGACAGAGGCAACTCGCCTGCGAGACACTCAGTAGCTTTCGCATCGGGACCAGTGGGATCGGTGTGGGTGAGTAAAGCTGCTTATCCTTTGAGTTATCCAGATATTTTCCGCTGAGCTGTTTTACCGGGTAATATCTTGGTATCACCAAGGGAAGAACTAACAGCAACTGTCATTTTGTGGGTAATGTACCCTAGGTGTTTAGTAGCCCTTGAATTGGGTATTCGGGGGCAGTTATAGTGCTGGGACGTTTTGCATGCTCCGAAGTAGTGGCATCCTTTACGAGCCACACTGCACGAACTGAGTGTGGTATGTATTACTACTATCGGGTTAGGTGGTCAGGGAAGTTGAAAACCAGGGCATTCTTGGAACGTTTACTGCGGTGGAGTATTCCAGTGGAGACAAGTCCAGGTATCCCACTAAGACTAAATTTTCGGTGGATGTAGCGGTTATGGGGTCACGAAGGGTGGACAGGGGAGGAACCTTCGAGAGGATCTCTTCAGCCGGCTGAAGCTGGCTTTGAAGTTCAGTGATACCCTGCTAGAACTCGCTCAAGCTACCGGAAGCTTGGTTGCCGAAGTCAACAGATGCCGCAAAGCAGGATCCATCTGTGTGGAGTTGAGTGTGCTTAGATTGACTAACTTTGGCTGCTTGGGTTTTCTGAGTACTGGTTGAGGACCGGAAAGGGCATGATAGAAAAAATGCGGGACGGAGGAACCGATAATAAAAAAGGTAATATGAGGCCAGTTGACCGGCCAGAGACAAACCAAGCAACTTATGCACACCGGGGATTTGAGAGGGGGCCAAGTACACACAGACTGTGAAATGATCAGAGCAACAAGTTGAGACAGTAAACAAACAGTATACTTTTCGTTAGAAGACCCACTTGCGATGGGGGACAGTCAGCAAGCGAAAATTCGATGTACACTAGGGACGGAACATCCGCATAGGATGTGACGTATACTATACCGCTGTATGGATCACAACAACAGGTGGTATGGAGATATTTTTAAATAGGACTGATAGACTGGGTAGAACCAGGGTGGGAGGAGGTAAATCATGACGAAATAGGGAGTTGTGGATAATCTGAAATAAGTAGAGGAAAATCACAGGGTGGGACAGAAAATCTAAAATATGCGCACGTAGGTAAGTACCGAGAACGTCGGAGAAACAGGGTTGCAGGATGTGGATTGAGGATGCGCCAGCTGGGTGATATCTTGGAGAGAATCACGAAGGGTCTGCCATATACTTCATGTAGCATACTATCAAATTTGACTGAAGCTGGAACTGGTAAGTATAGTTACACAACCCTAACTTGCGATAATATCTAACACCCGCGTCGTGATGCTTCGCAGTTTTTGATGCCAGTAAGCCACTACTTCTGCTTCGGAGATGATATGCTCTAGAATAAACTCTGTTAAGGTTATGGAGGATGGGGAAACCAAAAGAACGGGGCGATCCAACTTTCGTATCGAGGTGACCCTGATTCTGACTCCACCTTTAGGGATTTCCGGAGCTTTTATTCACCAATTCACCTTTGCTATGGCCACGGCTACCAACATCAATCAGCCGTTTCCAACTCTAACCACTGACTATTCTCTGTTCACCTTCTGTTTCAATCAGGATAATCTCGCCAGCTCTGCACCAGTAAAAGCGAGAGACCGCCTATTATCCGGCAGACTGCACGTGGCGGATATCACTGAAGACGGTCACAATATATTGCAAATATTGCTTCAGATTTTCACTAATTCGAAAACTTTCAGCTCAGTATCTTCCACCACGGAACAACGATCGGCTGGTCAATTCTCTCATAGAAGTTTGATAAAACACACACCCATTACATACAAAATGATGGAAAAGCTTCCTAAAGGCTGCCTGGTGAACTTCCTTCCTGAGTTCAACCTGAAAAGTACTGGGCAGTATGGTTCCTCAAACTCCGCACTTTTAATAACGGTTGATTCATTTCACCTAATCTCCTTACCAAACCCAAATATAGCAGCACTGGTTTTGTTGCTGTTTACCTTGAAAAGTCCGAAGCATTTAGGCGCGTCTTCTATCCATACCACATCTCCAAATTGTTTTTCTCTAAAATTACTGACCCCCTTCTTTCTTGGTTGCTTTCTCACTTGTCCCAAAGGTTCCAGGTTATTTATATTGATAAGAAAACTTCAGTCCTCAACCGATCATTAGTGGCTTGATGTAGGGCAGCTTGCCAGGTTCTTTATAGTTTTCCTTGCTCGTTAGTGGTGCGCCTAACCCTCTGTCTCACCGCACCGGGCTTCTTTCTGCCAAAGACACACGTGCTTTTTTCTCCCTAGTCTAATTTTCCTACACAACATGGAATGAAACTGTTCCTTGCTGAACCAGTCACATTCTCGTCCGACACCCGCTACATCCTTTTCAACCAGCCCATTACGGGTACTACTCAGCTGGCTGAAATTGCCTTTAGGCCCCCTTGTTTATTTTTCAGTTTATTCCGAAATCTAGGACAAATTTTTCCCGAATATCCAGTCCCCTCTGGCTAAAGCTTAATTCAATTCCTGGGTGCCCACTTATTTATCCGTCACTTGCACCATTTGCTTGACAAATGTCAGCATCACTGAAGGTTGAGGTTCTGAGGGTATGCCGAGTTTCCAAAGGGCTCAAGTCGGGATTTCATTAAATACTTGAGACTACCTCCTTTTTGTCAAGTAATTCTATGCATAGGTGTTCCATATTTTCCTGTGTTCTTGTTTCGCCATGCCTCAATTCACGGCTACTGCTCTCCACTCAGTCCTTGCCTTGGATTCTGAACATTTCTGGCTCCAGTCTACTCGGTTCATCTTTCCATTCTTTTCTTAGTTTCCCACTAGCCTTACCGTAGTCCAGCCCATCTGTTCTCTTACTATTTCATCTGGGTTCCTCTGGCCATTCTGGGGATTTTCCTCACAGTATATCCGACCTCATCGGGTTCTTGCAGTGCTCTAGATTTTGAACTTTCTCAGCTTTTAGTGGTATGGTACTTCGCCCAATTATCACCCTCATCTATAAGCCCCGTGATAACTCGACCTAACCATTATATTGACATTCTTTTAAGGTCTTCTTAGCCACGCTTCGACTTGCATATTTCTCGTTCTTTTATTTTTGGAAGCCTCAGCTTATTCTTCATTTTCCTGGGCCTAGCTCACCCAACTCCTTGCCCTGGTTCCTTATTTCTCACTAACCTCACTACTGTCCAACCTAACTATTCAATGATTATTCCATCTATGTTACTTTGGCCCTTTTGGGGACCTTGTTCACACTTCACTTCGTACTACTGACGTCTTTTTCGGTAAGCCTCTTCTTTACCTAAATTAAACCATTCGCCTATCTGGTCCTAATCAGCAATGCTTAGATTTTTTCTCGCTTATTGCTCTTTTTTGTTCAGCTTCTGTTTGTCATTTGCGGTTGCTTGTTCAACACACTTCTTCCCTACCGGCTGGTCACCTGCCACTTATCTTCTAGTTGTGGGCAGTGGAGTTTTCTTCTCATTTACTGATTGGTGCATTCAGTTTTATTTTGTTGATATCTACTCGTGGCTTCAGCTGTGGCAAAAGCCAAACTTCGTGAGGTTACTTTTTTAGATGGCAAGCTTCCCTCGCTGAGAGAATTTGACGGCCACGCACCCATATTTATGCCCCGGTCCAAGGTAAATGTGATGGCTCTCTACAGAATCATTCCACTGCCTTTGTCAATCTCAGCTTAGGTCCAATGATTGCACTATCATCTTTGCCGGTGACGGAATTCGGCTCGTCTTAGAAGCCAGTTACTCCCGACACCGAAGCCGAAGACCGCTACCGTTTTGATCATTCGGCATCACTCAACTTCTTCATCAAGTAACCCATAACGAAGCTAGCGGAAAGGCTAGTCTTCCAGAACAGAAGCAGTCAGCGGCTCTTAGAGGGATTTCTAGGACTGAGGGCTCCACCTCCAGACTCTGTCCCTATTGATGTATTGTCTGGTCCAACAAACTATCGGAACTCCACAATTTAATGGTGTTTCGGACTTAACGTGGAGTCTAGAACTCCAACTGTGTCATAGTATTTAACGTTCCTGAGAATTTTCCAATGGAACCGGTCAAGAGGACCATTTTGGGGGCCGGTGGCACGGCCCATGCCCCTTGTCAAATAAGGACGCTCGACAAGGCATCTCTGTTTTGATATTTTCCAATCCTAATTCAGCTTCTTGCTGACATCCCGGTTACATACTTTTGGGGCATGCAAAGTGATTTACCACAGCCACTCCCTTTAAAGTCTTCAGGGTTCCGGCTGATAAAACAGCTGTTTACAGATAGATGTACCCCGTAGCACACAGTGATACATGCAAACTGAACCACTCAACACCGGCAGTAGATATGGCCCTCTTTTTGCGCCCGACGTCGTCGGACACGTTACCTTGCACTGTCACTGGCGACAGCAGTTCCGAACCGCCCCGGCTGCCCAGGGTTAACGTGCCCCAAGATGTGGACCTGGATCGTAAGCCAAACACCTCCCCATAGTAAAGTACTCCAAACCTCCGATGCTTCCGTTACACTGTCCCCATTTGGGAAGAACCTCTCCGGGGCGGAAGGCACTCAAGAAGCCATCACCACCACTAAAATAATCAGCCGGCTTGTCCAAATTAGATTTCACGGCTGTCCTATATGACGCAACTTGCTCCGAAAAGCTACCTAGACGTCGTGAGCATCTTCCAGCGGATCCACATGCCCCTGGGATTTCCTTAACTAACCTCAAAATCCTTCTCCACATTCGTCGCTTTCCCAACGACTGCCTGGCGGCAGGCCCATCCGACCCCCCACCCCTTCACCTAAAACTGGTGCTCTGTACACCCATGCCACACCAACACCACCAACTTCATTCCATCATACCCCCCACTTGCGCGATATGACAAAAAACATGATGGCCAACCAAATGAATTCGGTCCAAGTTCCCGTATCTATCATCCAGCCCCTTATAAACCTCCCTACATCACCCTTGCACCTGCGCGGATCTAAACCACATGCTTTACACAACCGTCCACGGATTCGTTATTGGAAGCGACCTGCCCTATCGACTTCCCATCCTGGGACGGGTCATTTTCGCCCTTGGACTAATATCTGCCACAAAGTACCCAATAATTTCCCACTCATTTGCCACCACCCCCTTGCCAGTCCTTCAAGAAGTGCAAGCAAAGATGCTCAAGCAAATCTGACTATCCTGCGAAATTCAGGCATACATTGCATCGTCTTCCGTAGTCTTCCCTCTCAGCAGCATTCTTCGTCCATACAAAATTGCTGCCCTGAGGTTTTTGGACCCCCCCCCTCATTGACTCACCTAACTCCGGACAGCAAGCTGCCAAACTTTTCGGTTCACCAAGCCACTATCCTGCCTATTCAGGCATAGGAATCCTTTAATCCCATGATGATAGTTTCACCTTTGATACCGTAACCTTAAATACTTTGCACCCTGAAATCCCTCATGCAAACCCGGCTTCGACCAACGCTTTCAATTTTTCACCTTGCCCAATTGTGCCCGCTTCTTCTATACCAGGAGACCCACCTAATCACCCCTCTGACTCAGCTAATAATCTACTCCTTTTTTCAACAGCCACTCAGAAAGATTACCAGATTGAGCGCCTTAGCCTTATCCACCTACCCTGACACAATCTTAGCCACCGAGAAAGCTATCTCAGCATTCCCATCTAGATCATATAAACATCGCCGCGCGTCACAGCTTTTCGAGCTCCCGCCAAGTCAGGCGGGGTGCAGGGTGTAAAGGCTATGTTCGCAATATATCTCAGCAACTGTTTTATGGCCCTCCGCCCTAGAACAAGCAAACACCTCTCGTTGGATACTGATAGAAACCAGCAACCTTGCAATATTGTTAGGGCGTGTATACCGTTCCCCAGAATTAGTGACAACTAATACCAACATCCTTTTTGATGCATTTATTGTGACTTTAGACCACAGAGTAAGTGGTAAACTCATTGAAGGTAACTCCGAATACCCTCGGATTCAGTGGATTCCCAACAAGAGCCGGCCCTCTCTAACTGAATTTCCTTCTTGTATTCCCGGTCCGGGCTGGATTCAGCATATAAACGCACCCACTAGAGGGCACGATATGTTTGGCCCGGTTTTTGCGCACAAATTGCCTAGAGCCGAAACTCAGGTCGCTTGCCTACTCCTGAGCAGTGACCACGAGACAATCATGTATGCCATTCAAATGACCCCTCAGTGTTTTCTTTTTTTACCAAAATCACTAGCTTTAAAAGCCAATGCAACTTAGATCTACTGCCAAGAGTGATTCGCTCCGGGGCCCAAGATTCGTTGTTTCTGGCCTTGAGCGCCGACTGCGGCTGACTCTTATTAAGCCAACAGGAAGAGCTGCCTGTAAAGCATTAGCCTTGTCCCCTACCCCATTCAATCAGCTCAGGATCTCAATAACATTGAGAACTGAGCTCAATCCGCCAAGCCTGCAGCGCAAATACCATCAAACGAAAAATCCCTCCATTCTATTACACATCAACGGCGCCAACCTGGCGTTAAATCGCTCCACTGAAACGTATCTCAGGAACCAGGAAGCACTCACCCTAAAAGACCCTCATAAAGTTGGGCGTTTGTCCAATCTGTTAGGTATAAGATCTTAAAGCTCCAACAGCAAAGCCCCAGTTGTTCAGTACGTGGCTCTATAGCTATTCACTCTCCCACGGGAATGGCTGAAGCCTTCAACTCCTACTTTACCTCCTCGCTCATGTTATGCTAATATTCATCCTCCCGCCATCCTATTCACTTCTGGCTCTACTATCAAGAGGATTTATTTTACTTCATAGTAAATTGACAAGCCGGTTCTCAGGACTAGGCCCCCTCCAAAGCCGGGGCCAGGCGGAATACAGCTGCTTCCTTCGGTTTCGGCGGCTGTGACATGGCTTAGTTTATAATCAACCTAGTCAGGCTTTCTATGAAAGATGGCCTAGTCCTGCACTGGCAAAAGCCTCTGTTACCCCGCACTAAAAAGCGTTCAAAACAAGACCCCGATAACTGGCGTTCAATTACCTACATTCACGTGACGTGTGAAACTATGTAACGAAGTGTCAAGTCTCAATGAACGGATGATCTCAAGTCTGACGGACTACTCAACCCTGTTCACCATAGCTTCATCAAATCGCGACTTTTCCCTTCGTGCACCATTGACTTCTATGACTTCCTCAACTCATCCATTGACAGTTAGGTCTCTGCCGTCACCCCATTCCCAAATCCGTCAAAATCCGGGCACCCCACCAATATCAGTCGATCAAACTGAAATCTCTGGGCGTGGCTGATCCGCTCCTGCCGTGGTTGTCTTCTTATCTATCCTTCCTTTTCTCAGGCGGCCTTAGCCGCTAGTCTCCCATCTTCTGTCAGGCTTGCAACAAATGGCGAGTTTCAAAGTAGAGTTCTTGGGCCATTATTTTTAACCACATATATAGTGATATCTTTCATATGATCCGCTACCCAACAAAGCAGTCATTCGGTCACCGTGCTGTCCTCGAGAACCAGCCTACGGTCCAGTTTCTTTATTGTTAAATAATCACAAATGTAGAATAAACTTCCCTCAAATGTCCGTGCAATAAGGCACTTGCTGAGATTTAAAGAGGAATTAAACAAACGGCTTGATGTCCTGACACTCGTATCAAACAATTATCCATACACTTAGGAGGAACAAGAGCAAGAAGTTGGTTTGGGTTACTGACACGCGGGTCTCAGTCGGGGGCCACGAGACCCACGTACCACTCAAGTCGCCGTATATACGACTCAAGTTTTATTAATCTTTCGTATACAACCTTGTGTTTTGCGAAGTCGAACCATTCACCAAGTAGTTCAAATTTCTAGATACTAGAGGTTTCTCTTTACCGCTGACCGTTGATCCTCAGCTGGGAGCACCCCAGAGTGCGTTTTCCCATTTTTACCTTTCCAGACAACCACTGATGGTGCCCTCCCTTCGATGGCTCGGCATAATACCTGGCCCACATTTGCCGCTGAAAATTCGATACCTACTCGTCATTTCGTCACTACCACATAGGCTCTGCTCTCCAGGACCCCTCGCAACCTGGTCGCAAGCTCCTGGACTATTCGATTTCTATGTGACATAGCTAACATCACTCAAGCGGAGCCCGTCGGTGCGGGGCGCGGTCAGATCCACTGCTATGGCCGGCGCACATCGGGCGTGCAGGAAGTCTGCAAAAATGTGCGAGCGCAGCTAGGATGGCGGATCGCAACTCCGGTCACCAGTAACAGTTTTAAGGTTGGGTGTCCAGCGCACGGTCAGGCCCACCCACCAGCATCGTCGGCGGCAAAAAAACATTTATTCACCAGAAATGCTGCAAATATAGAACTATCTCCCCCAGTTATCGCCTGTTTTTCATCGTACTTATCTTCGTCTTCGCCACCTTAACTCATCCCTTCTCACGCTGAGAAAATCTACTTTCCCTAGCACATAATTATCGCGCGGTCAAAAGCAAAATTTCCGTACTCGGCTTACCGTTCATGGTCCTTGTAACAGCCGGTCGTGGAAAGTCCCCTTTAACCCTCACGATTCTGTGTTTTTTCCTAACATCACTCATTTTCCTACACTATTGACGTGTCTTTACGAACTGGCTGTTTTTATGGGTCAATTGTTGTTTGTTCGCGCCCAGAGCGCTACTTTGGCGCATCCTTGTTCAGGACTTGCGTGACGCACGTGCTGTTTGCTCACACGCTGCTATTCGGTTTCTCGTTGTTGAGTCCTTGTGATCGTATTATTGAGGTTTGTATTCTTTTTGATGTCATTGTTCATGTCATAATCTAGTATCGTAGAATATCGCGGATAATCGCCTTTTGATTTCGGGATCCGTTGCGAATTTGGCTACGCATTGCTCGAACGTTCGTTACAATACTCAATAGATCAATTTGGAACGAGAAAAAACACGCAAAATGCCAAGAAAAGGATCGAAAACACTGGAATCCGAACAGTAAGTAACACGGCAAGTCTCTGGGGAGGTTTTGGGTACATATGATTCTTTAGTTAACGTTAGATCGCCTAGTCCTGTCAGTGCTAGTTCAGGTGTTAATGAGAGCAATATGGATCGTAGGGATGTTGATTTATATAGGCCGAGAATACTAGACCTAGAACAACAGTTACTATCGGCTAGACTACAGGCACAGGAAGCAGAAAAGAAGTGTACACAGAAAAAGCGAGAGCGCGGGACCAGCGACTTCGACACTTCCGATAGATCAGGGTGCAACAATATAGGGAACCCCACGCCGGTCGCCGACTACAAACCACCATCGATCGATTTGCCTAGAGTGGAACTAACGGTTTTTGACGGGCGAGCTGAACAATACTGCAAGTTTGTCAAGCAGTTCGAGACCTTCGTTGAAAATAAGGTAACCGACCCCGGGCATAGGCTCCTCTACCTTACTCACTACTGTCGAGGCCGAGCAGGAGAAGTTATCGACGGGTGTACCATGCTCAACCCGGAACAAGGCTACGCCCGAGCGAGGAAGATTCTAAGGGACTTGTTTGGCCGACCGTTCAAAGCAGCCCGTAACCTAATAGAAGGCGTGATGGTAGAGGCAAAGAGAACCAAGGGCGACGTCTACACAATGGCCGACCTGGTGATTAAGATGCAAAGCTGATCAGTAGCCCTCGACCGTTTAGGTTACAGGGCTGACCCAGATGCCATGCACACTTTGGAAAACATAGTCCGTCACCTTTCTCCCGAACCACAGGGTCGGTGGGCGGAAGAAGCAGAACGGATAAGCCGAAGCGACAGGGAAGCTAACTTCGAAGACCTGACCGAATACTTGGACAGGCAAACCAAGATAGCCGACCACAGGTTCGGCCGACTCATCCGGGACAGCAACCGGGCAAACAAACCCAGTACTAGCCAAGCTCAAACCCCTGCACGGGAACATCCAAAGTACCAGCCTTGGAGCAATACACATGCTATTTCACGTGATGCTACGGCGCAACCCAATTGCACATCCTTTGGTACTAGCCATGGCCTACCAGAATGCCCCAAGTTCGGCAACGCCACAATAGACGAACGGTAGGGAATGGCCAGGATTGAAGGAACGTGTTTTATTTGTCTTAACACCACGCACCGGGCAGCAGCCTAAAGGACAAGGAACCGATGTGGTTACGAGGGCTGCACGGGCAGACACCATCGGCTGCTGCATCAGGCGAGAGTAACCTTACCCGAGACGAGTGCCAAACCCAGCGTTATTTGTTCAACGTCACGATCTGCCAAAAAACAGTACGTTTAGGCGTAGTCGCCGTGGGAGTAGTGACCCAAACAGGAGTGGCCGAAGCTTTGGCCTTCATAGATTGTGGCTCGGATACCAAGCTAGTAAGGAAGGAGTTCGCAGAGAAATATCGGATTAGAGGAAATCAATCCTCATTAGCAGTAAGCACAGTGAGTGGCACCGAAGTCATCCAGTCGATCAAACTGCACTTACAACTCGCTTCCTTGGTCGGCAACGATAGAGCAGAAACCCTAGAAGCATTCACTATAAAGGACCTGCTGATGAGAGCACCTCAGTCAGTGCAATCGATTCCGACTCAGCGGCCGAATCTCGACAGGATTACGATCAAGGAGTGGCACAGTAACCAAATTGATATGCTGATCGGCTGCGATATACCGGAAGCGCATTGGGTCCTAGATCAAAGGATAGTAAGCCGCAAAGCACCCTATGCAGTACGCACCATATTTGGTTGGGGTTTACATGGTAGTACAGACGGCAAAGGCTGCAAACAAATCAACTGCACTTCGGTGGATACGACGAACGTCGAACAGGCATTCCAACAATTGTATAACACCGAATTTTCCGACCTGGCCATGGACAGAGAGAAGATAGGTTGGCTTTGGAAAAGGTATCCGAGAACGTCAAGCACGCCAAAGGTCATTTCGAGGTTCCTATCCCGTGGAGATCCAACATGAAACCCATGCCAAACAGCCGAGAAATGGCTCTGAAAAGATTAGGCTTCCCCAAAACCAGGCTGCTCCGGGAACCATAACTAAGACAGAATACACGCGAGCCATGCAACATACCATCGACTCGGGTTATATGGAAAGAGTAGATACAGCGGTTACCAGCGCAAGTTTGAGGTGGTACCTACTTCATCACCCGGTCGTGAACCCAAAGAAACCGGGGAAGATCGGAGCGGTTTTCGACTGAGCCGCGAAATGTCAGGGTTTGTCACTCAACGACCATAAACTACAGGGCCCAGACTGGACAACACCACTAGTAGAGGTTTTATGTCGTTTTCGGCTAGGAAAAGTGGCCGTCTCTGCGGACATACGTGAAATGTTTCTACAGGTGAAGATGCCGGTTAAAGATAGGGACGCCTTCCGTCTCCTCTGGTGGCCTGAGAACGACACAAATCGCGCACCTGACGAGTACAGGCTGACCGTGTACCCCTTTGGGACGGTTTCATCCCCACTTTGTGCTAACTTTACCCTCCGTGAAACCCCCAAGCTTTTCGACGGCACCAGCAGCTTGTTAGGGAGAGCAATGGACCATTTCTACATGGACGATTTTCTGTGCTTCTTTGACTACCCAAATGCTGCTACTCTTTATATGACCGAATTCATCGCCACTCTAAATGCCGGAGGACTCATCCTCACTAAGTGGACTTCGAACAACCAAGGGGTGCTCAGTGTTATATCGAAGTCCGAGAAAATGGAGTGTAAGAAAGAGCCTTTGGGGTCCTCTTTACAAACGGAGCGCACTCTTGGGCTTCAATGGAAACCCAGAGGGGACGAATTCATTTTCACTCTAGATCTACCCAAACGACCAGTCACACGGAGAGGAATCCTATCAGCAGTCTCAAGCCTCTATGACCCCCTAGGTTTTGTTTCGCCGTGGCTGTCATCGGGAAAGTGCTTGCTGCAATCGCTGTGCCAGAGAAGGACGGGTTGGGACGAACCTCTCCAGGATGACGACGATAAGCAATGGCGCTACTGGCTAAACAGCCTGGAGCAACTTTTGGAGATAAAAATGCAAAGACGCTTAGCAGGTATCGAGCGCACAAACGACGCCCAACTCCACTTATTCTCCGATGCATCAGAAATAAGCTTGGGGCTAGTTGCTTACGGCTGCTGGGTTGACGCAAATGGTGGGCGGCACAGCCAGACACTATTCGCAAAGGCGAGAGTGGCCCCACTGAATACGGTGTAGATTCCAAGGCTGGAACCGACGGCAGCAGTACTGGTCGTGAAAGCCGCAAGGCTGATTAGGAGATGCTTCGACCAGATAGACTGGGAAACAAACTTTTGGACGGATTCAGCCACGGTACTCCATTACATAAACAGCACTACCACTCGTTTTAACACTTTTGTGGCCAACAGACTCACTTTAATCCACGAGTCGACCAAAACCGATCAATAGCACTATGCAAAATCCACCAGTAATTCGGCCGACTTCTGCTCAAGGGGCCTGAAAACATCAGAGAAGTTACGGATGTGGACAACGGGACCGGACTTCCTAACCGCAACTAAAGAGATGTGGTCAACGCTATTAACACCCAAGGCTGATGATGGAGATATCGCGACTAAAAGACTGATACTGGCTATAAACTTCACGGGAAGCGTAAGCCTGATAGAAAAACTGTGCCAATTCCCCAGCTGGACAAAAATGTTAAGAGCCGCGGTCTGGTGGACACGATACAAAGCACTCTTATTGATTACGAAAGACGCAAGACCACAAAACACATTGAACGTGGGGACGATACTACCGGGCGAACTGAATCAGGCCGAACTCGACGTTTCACACCTACTGCAACTAGACGCTTTCCCGTCCGAGGCCCGTGAGCTATCCAGGACAGATGATAACACCAAAGGAAGCAGGCTGTTACGCAGTAGTATCCGAGCACTAAACCCCATGCGAATCAACGGACTACTGAAGGTTGGGGGGCGGCCGACGAATTCAAGCTTAGAGAACGAAACAAAACACCCCATAATAATCCCCGGTGACCACCATATAACGAGATGCCTGATAGATCATGTACATCGGGAAGAGGGACACGTAGACCTGAATCACTTATTGAACAGTATACGCCAACGATTTTGGGTGGCAAAGGAACCAGTGACGGCCAAGCGAGTCATAGGCAGCTGCATTGCTTTTCGTCGCCGGAGAGCGGTAGCATGCCAACAAATGATGGCCCCCCTTCCAGCCGTGAGAGTCCAACCGGGATGGTGCCCGTTCGTGGAAATCGGCGTAGACTGCTTTGGCCCGTTACTCGTACGACATCAGAGGAGCACCCAAAAAGGCATGGCTGTCTGATAACATGCCTGCAATCCAGAGCAGTCCACCTCGAATTAGTGCATAACATGACAACCGATTCATTCCCAATGGCCCTTCAAAGGTTCATCGCGAGGTGGGGTGCCCCCAAGAATATATACTCCGACAATGGCTCGAACTTCGTTGAGGCTCATAAGGATTTAGAGAAATGGTGGAGCCGCTTGGAAATCGCCAAAATACAAAACCAGACCGTAGCAAAGGTGATAGAAGGGCACTTTAATCCACCTTATGCCAGTCATCGTGGTGGCTTTTGGGAAAGGCTGATACAATCAACTAGGAAAACACTCACAGCCCTGGCCTCACAACAAACCCTCGATGACGAGACGCTGACTACTTTACCAACAGAAGTAGAACGCATATTGAAAAACAGACCCCTGGTGCCGATCGTCCCAGACCCGGAAGGCGAACCGGCACTCACTCCCAACGACCTATTATTACTCCGGTCAAATGCAGGAGTAACCACCCCGAAAACCCTGCGTGGAACGTACATTGTTGGATGGAAACAAGAGAACCACCTGGCACAGGCTTTCTGGAAACGATGGACGAGGGAGTATCTACCGACACTGCAGCTTCGGCAAAAGTGGATCTTCAAACAGAGGTCGTTCAGAGGTGGCGACGTGGTCATCCTCGTGGAAAGCCACCTACATAAAGACGATTGGCCGGTTGGAGTGATCAAGGATTGTTGCACAGGAATCGATGGTCTCGTGCGCACGGTGGTGGTGAGAACGAACAAGGGGGGCGTATTGCGAGATATACGTAAAATATGCCTACTTGAAGGTGAAAATGACGCAGGCGAGGCCGACGCTACCGACCGAGCTATACCCATGTCTGCTGATACCAGATGAAGCCGAATTCATTTTTTATCCCTCACGTATTCCCCTGTAGGACCCAACCCCCCCCCCACAACATCTTTAAAGTATATTTCTGTTTGTTTTCATACAGCATTTACGATGTACTATGGAACCAATTGTCCAATCCTTAGCTCACCACTCGCCACGACACTGCATGCAGAAGTAACGGGGCTTAGGTCACGCACACATGCCTGCATTTTACTCGTTTTCGCCACACAGCCTTTTGTTGACATTGCAGAAAGTCTTCCTTTGATGTGCAGTCATACCTGTGATCTTATTGTACACCCCGGCATGTACACACATACACACAAATATACACACACTTAATCAAGTACATACATCTAGGACAGGACGGCCTTTTACAAGGACAGCATCTACGTGCCCCCTTCACGCCCGCCATCGGTCATTTGGTCTTGTGGAAGATGCAGACTAGCCTCACGTCTATGTAGCCAATGGGTTAGGTGCGACCAGTAGTAGAACGTTCACGACGAGCATTAGGCGCGCACTGACAGCAGGGCCTAGGTAGGTAGAAAGAATCAGTACCTTTATACCGAACCTTTGACTCTGCTAAAGATCAAGGAAGATTTCAGTGGGCGGTGTAACAACCGGCTGTGGAAAATCCCCTTTAACCCTCGCGATTCTGTGTTTTTTCCTAACATCACTCATTTTCCTACACTATTGACGTGTCTTTACGAACTGGCTGTTTTTATGGGTCAATTGTTGTTTGTTCGCGCCCAGAGCGCTACTTTGGCGCATCCTTGTTCAGGACTTGCGTGACGCACGTGCTGTTTGCTCACACGCTGCTATTCGGTTTCTCGTTGTTGAGTCCTTGTGATCGTATTATTGAGGTTTGTATTCTTTTTGATGTCATTGTTCATGTCATAATCTAGTATCGTAGAATATCGCGGATAATCGCCTTTTGATTTCGGGATCCGTTGCTAATTTGGCTACGCATTGCTCAAACGTTCGTTACAGTCCTTTCTCCCGATGATTCGAGCCAAACCACTCGCTTGTCCCATTCGCAAACTCAACCAATCCTCGAGATAAAACATGATCTTATTTTATCACAGTTATCGATATGTTTGCTGAAAGTCACATTCAATTTTGCCATGCACTTCTGTCCCATAAAGTCCAAACAGTATATTTCACTGAGAAATATTTGTCATCAGAGCATCCCAACAGTCGACGATATTGAGACGGTTCGCTCTCTCTATCAGTCCTTCTGTTCGCCCACACGGCTGTAGCATTGCAATATCCTCACCTTGCAAAGATTCATGCCATCCACATATATTCACATCTGAAAGACATCCGTATCGCAGCGTTTTGATCTTTCGCCATCACAGGATCCACCTCTTACAAAGAATACCAAGAGATAGTATTTTACCTGTCAACTACTTCGCCGCCCAACTTTGCAAACGTATTTATCGGTTGTTTGGTGCTTTTCCATATCCGGTATTCTGTCTTGGTAAATCCTCTCAGACAATTTTGATCCTTGCAACTCTCTGGTCACCATTTTCAGCCCTTAGATAACGGTTATCATACGTAAATACTTACTTGTCATCTAAATATTAATTTCCTCTGTAAACCGTGTATCTGCTACTATCATGGCTACGCATCACAAATTGATTTGTCGCCCAGTTCCCATTTCCATTTTGGTGCATCACATTCCACCTTTATGAAGGTAAGCAATGTACGCAGCGATTACGTGTTTACGTCCGGCCACTTCTTTCACCATCATCTAAGCAATCTCTCTACAAATGGGTCCCTCACTGGGTATTTAACGGGCTCAGCCGATATTTGGTCGCTAAACGTTACAAGGAAAATCTTTGAAAGATTTTGATTGGTCTTTGTCTGAAAATTCACTCCTTTTATCGTCTGATTTCAATCCAAAGCCGTGCCATACTCCGCGGAGCGCTATAGCTGGTTCGTGTCTCCCTTGGAAACTTCTTTTTCCTCCAGGTGACCAAAACTTTCGTCAATTCCGTTTGATTCTTCTGTTGTATAGCCCTTCTTTTTGTACTATTTCAGGAAGAGTCTACTATTTCCGACCAGCTCCACCCTGACTTTGCCGGGTTGGCCACCCGACCTTGAGTTCGAATTTGCCGGATGGCCCTATAAAGAGTGACTTAAAGACTTTTTCCTATACTATATCGAGTGCACATACCTGAATCATCCTCTTGGAATTCGGACTCTACGTCCAGTTTACCGTTTGAGCTTGCATTACAGCATGCCTCGGGGTTATCAGAAATAAACCATTGTTCTTAACATTAATAATAATAATAATATTAATAATAATAATAATGGTTTATTTCGGAAGCGCCCGAAGCATGCCATGTGCATGATCATTATTTCCCTGCTCCATTTTTTTTTGCGGACGACATCAAAACTTTGTTCTCCCTTCCCATGGGTAAGCCGTCATCTACACCCAATAACTTCCAACAGGATCTTACCTCACTCAATGAATGCAGCTGCAAATGAAACTCCCTGCATCCAAGGATCCCGTACTTCCCTACTAGTGTTAGTTACCTCCCGCTGCCATTGTCCTCGAAGGACAACCCATACATTGCAACTCTGTGGCGCAAGACCTTGGATTTTGTCACTCGTTCTCTTAACTATTCCGGAAAGATCAACTTCCGGGTCGCTAAAACCAATAGAATCATTGGCCTTATTTTTTCGCAGCTTCAAACTGCAGCGAGGTTGACGGCCCATCTAGGTCTCTCATGTCCGAATATGAATAATATTCTGTTATCTCCTCCCATCTTTCCAAAACTGGGACAATAACCCTAAGGCATGTTCAGCGCACCTTCAATAAAATACTGATTGGGATATCTGCCATGACCTATCGTGAGCTTTGCGAGCTTTTTACTCTTGATCGCCTGTGAGTCCGTCACCTTCAGCCGAAAGTGACCTTATTCGATTTGATTCACCGCCTTGGATACGCAACTTGTCCATTACCCCTTCACTCACCGAGCCCTCACCCCCTTCGGAGCAGATTTTACTCCTTTCCGGTCCCACCGTACGCACTATCTGTGAGACCTTGATGCTTCCGAACGGTTTATGGCAGAATTCGGAATAAACTACCTTCTGCTTTACGTCGTACCGCCTTCCGATCTGTATTCAAGCGTGTGCTCCATGACTGCCCCGCGGTTCCTGTTGCCATCACGCTATCCAGCGTATGCATCAGTGTTGATACCGCTTTTAAAAGAGGCCTCTAGCTCAATCCTTAAGAGTGACATAATACCCGGTGGAAAACTTCATTTCCACTTCTAATCAAGTGCGTCCACTGTGAATAAACGGAGGCCGGTTCATCTCATGTGAGAAAAAATCTCTCTTGCATATCTGTACTTCCCCAATATCATATTATTGATGGGTCTAAGCCCATAGCGCCTGATCGTATCGAACGGTCTGTTAAAAATCTATTTTTTCATCCTTCCCCTCGCTAGTATGTATATGCCCCGTGCATAGCTCTGCTTTGAGTACCACCTGCTATGCCTCTATCCTTCCTATTTTTGCGCCTGCCTCCCGGATTTGACCCCCATGAAGCCTCAGCGTGTTACATGCCACTCTTCCATAATCTTCACCCACCACATTACTCACAAATTGTTTCCCACACTTCAGGCCGTACCAGGCTCTTGTACGTGAAATACCATTCCCACCTGACCGGCAGTATTCGTGCATTATACCACGTACAATGTTTACAATCTCTCCGCCCCCAGCCGCGGGAATAGCTTCCAAAATCAGTACACCCCATTCATTCGCTTAGCCCGATTTCGCCTAGGTCTCTCCAGTACTGGTCACTGAATTTTGAGCCTCGTCTGGTACCCGCCCAGACTGTATTTATCTTCCTATTTTCCCGTTCCAGTTCTCCGTCTGTACACATGTACCAATCTACGATGCCCGATAGCTTGTGGTTCTACCCTGGCCGCTATCCGGACCGTAGAAATTGGGTACGAATCCGTTACGGGCCTCCAACCAATCGCTCTGTTCTTTAGTATCCGTCTTTTGGTCCCTTCGGAACATCCAGCTGACCATGCTATCCACCACATATAAAAACAGGAAGGCTGAACTCGACCCACGACGGTGCAAGACAAGGTCGAATCAATCGTTATGGCCAGCATACATCGGGCGTGCAGGACGTCCGCAAAGGTCTGGGGGTGTAACTAATCTGGCGGATAGCACCTCTTGTCATCAGAAATGGTTTTCAATTTGGGTGTCCAGCCCAGGGTATGTCCTATCCATTAGCACCGTTTGCGGATTGCAATTCTGCTGTGTTGTCGCCTGTTCTGAGGCCGCAGTCATGTCACTCTTACTGTGCAAATCTGTCTTCATTGTTTTCCACGGGCATGCAGTCAGTTTTGCCTTTAACATTCAGCATTTAAAGCCCAGTAAATACTTTATACCCCAGTCATGAAAGCATGTACGTACACCCCTAACATCTCGGCACCACCATCTTTCATTCGCGCGAAACTATCACCTTTGAAAACAACCCATCCGTTTAGTCTCATTCCCTCCCACTTGTGCTCCGTGATATTTGCAACTGACGGACCACCTGTTCCATTCAAAATTGTATCCCTATCTCGAGACATAAACCGCGGCTTCAGTCGTTATATTGCCTAACTGGCGCAGTCACCGTTTGCTTCCCACTTTCCAATCATGAAGAACAAAATAAATCCTTCGCTGAAGCAACTTTTTGCAGTCTTTCTGCAGCCAGTGACGTAACCGTTGATTGTCCACAATCCTCATCAGTCCACGCTTCTTCCACTGTGCTCTTCCATTGCTTTATTCTGATCATACGATGATTCAAGTCTTGTCCTTAGATGCATATCTCAGGCATATTCATCCTTCCTCTTCAACCCTCTGTAGCTGTTGCTTGTTACTTATCTAAATATTCTTCTACTGGTGCATGTAAAGTGCATGCATGGAAATCCCCCCCTAGCAGTTGTCATATACTTGCATTGTTGAGACTATGCTCTTTAGTTTATTGACCTCCGAACAAGTACAACATGCGTCAATCACTACACTTCAACATTTGTTTATATCTTGCTCACGTGAAGTGGTATAATTTTGATTCGAAGTTGAACTGTCCTGACGGTGGTACCTGACGTTGGCCTTTGTTGAATTCTGGTCCACTTTGTTGGACGTTGTGGCCGTACAGTTGAGGTTTGTACATATTTATGTGCGTATAACTTGTTAATCTAGTACCGTGGAAACTACGAATCAATCCTGTTCTGTTTTGGGGGATTCGTTTTTGAATCGCCTACGCGTTACTCACAGTCGAAATAACCGTTACAGTGTACACTCACCTCCAGCATTCTCCACCATCCCTCCCCAGTGTGCCATTCGACCCTGCAATCGTAATAGCTGTGCATCCCAGACTGCCTTATTCCGAGTTATCGTCTTCTTGTAAAACATCACCACCAACTTACCAGGAAGTGATTAGTTTTCTGGTCACTTAACCAGCTTTCCTGCGACAACTTCCCTCATCGTCACTTTGGTAATTCGCTCTCCTTCTCCAAATGAGTCACTCGCCTGCTCGTTTGCCTCTGCCTGCGACAAACCGCCAACCTTTGTCAGTTTCTCCTCCGACTAATTCATTTTATTCTATATCTGATGCTGTGCCCATTTTCTTCGAGCAGATTCTTCGATACAGCTTCCTGTCCCTGTGAAGCCGCTGCATGTTCTAACTATTTAAAGCTCACCATAAGCACCCACTTTCCAACCATTTAAGCCACCATCACATTTGCGGGCCTCTGGCTCGTAGTTGCAGTTGCTCCCAATTTTATATTGACCCACTATCATTTCTATGTTGGTACACCATGGACCTCTTTCTATAACGTGTTTATTGCTGCCCAGCTTTCCCTTTGGCAATCTTTTTCTTCTGTTCTCTAGCAGTCTCCTTCTTCACCTCCAGAAGTGTTATTTGTCCGATATATGTCTGATTATGCCTAATTTTATAAACAGAAACCGTTCTATTCTGCTTCTGGTTACCTTCTCCTTATATCTACAAAGAGATTCCATCTCCTTTCTTTGTCCTAGATTAGTCTCATTCAGCCTTGCTGCTGGCTGATATCACATGACCACTCAATGTAAGCGCCAACCCGTTGAAAAGTTTAATAGATGTAAACTTCCCCTCGTGGTGCTTCAAAAGCTGTACTATGGTTATCGAGTAGCTTTTGATTTCCGTAAATGCCCTGAATCAGTGCCCGTGACTAATTAATCACCATATCCCCCCCCCAAATGTTGACACTTCACGCCTGTCCTATCGCGTGGTAACCCACTCACCGGGCGGATAACATTCTTGGCTGTTTCCGTGGACTCTGCTCTGGCACTCTTCCCCAAAGGACACACTGGAGTTTTTCCATGTGTCCGGGGCCATCGGTAATTTGCCATTCGAACCCTCACTGGCATTCAATCCTCTACTGGCAAGACATCATACCGTCCCATTTCACTTTTTTCCTGAAATCCCGTCCCCGTCCACTTACGCGTTCCCCACTCCTGCCCCTATCTCTCCTTTCAATCTGCCGCAGACTCTTCTCATCTTCCGCTATGTCTCAGTCTTAATTTTTCTTTGAGAAGAGATGTATTCAAAATATCGCCCGATTATATTGTGTATATTTCCGATAACTTTCGTACATATATCCTACATTTCTGAGCGGCTTTAAATGCTTCTGCCTGTCTTGTTTATCTAACCTTGAATTTCAAACTTGCCGGGCGTCCTTATACTCACCTTTTTTGCCAATCGTCTGTTGTTTTTTCTTGCCTCTTCATTTTGTTTATGTTTGGCGTCTCACTCATCCACTGATTTAAAGCAGCTGTATCGTTCGCTTATTTGCTACAGCATATCTACGGATTTTCCGAAAAAATCAATTATTATTATCAATAATATTATAAGCATTTCATCGCATTTCCAACAGAAACAAAAACAATAGTTCTATCCGCAGAAAATCGTAAACTCTTCCTGGTGTACATTTTTTCTCATTTGCTTTGTGGTTGATGGGCTTTCGGCTGCCCCATACTAAAATCAACTTACGATAACGAAGTTTCTTGACTCTATTTGGTTCACCTGTCACTTCGTTGCCTTTACTTGCACTGTGTGACACTGCAGTCAGTGGTTCCTCTTTCCATGATTTTTTACTCTAGCATTATTGACTCTCACCTTTGCCGGGAGGGTGACGTTGGATTTACCCTAATTATTGGAAAGCTAAATTTAACCCCTCGTTTTACTCTGCTTTGTACGTACTTGATATATCTATGTTCAGTTCTTTACCTAAGCATGATCTTCACACTCTGATCATGCTTTGATATATGTGTCTGGAACAAATTACGGGAGGTAAACCATGAACTAGCACAAAACAGCCGAGCACCACAACTCGCTGCATGACTGATCTCACCATAACCAGTTCTCAGGTGTCCCTCTCAAATATCAGCCATCGCAGTATCCTATGCTGGTACGCCTGACAACTTTTGATGCTGGAAGAGGTGCATTTGCAGCTTTCCACCCCTTGAAATATCAGCTCCAACAACAAAACCACAGTTTCCATTTCTTGCTTTACAGACCACGAAAACTTTCTCAAGATCTACTATTCTGTTCTTGACTTCATGAATTAGAAGTTTGTTTTCATCCCTCGAATCTGTCTGTTTTTCACCTTTTAAGTACCACGCCTTAACTATCCCATGTTTTATCCTCAAATCAGGGTCATAGTTCATGTGTTCCTACCGCTACTGCTTCCTATTGATTCATGTAATTAGCGACCCGCATGCCGTATACGCATTTCACTCATAAGCAGTTCATCGTGCCGCCAAGCCTGTCACTGACATCCCGGAATGCATTTCATAACAATAGTGCCACCACATCTGTTTACTCCTTCTGTCCTGGCATAAATGCATTTTTCCTTACACGTTACCACACATTCACCACACAATAATAATATTGGTTTATTTCGGGGATGCCCGAAACATGCCAGGTGCGTGATCATGTTTACACAGGTGATGGAATGGACAGATATAATTCATGAAGATGCGGAAATTTGCATGAAAAAGTAGGATAAGAAAGCTCAGAAGGTGGAATAAAGTGGGATGGAAATATGATAAGTGTACGCTTCCATCCGCATTTATCAGTCTGTTCTCCTAAGACATGACGACTACACTGCCATTTATCCACCTTTATTCTCCCTTTCCACATCTTTCACTGGTTTCCATTCCGATCCTTTACTCCCTGCCGTTTTCCAGTACGACCCGCAAGCTTATCCGTTTCCGGCATCAGAACACGTTGTTCCTACCATTCCATCATACACAGCACTATTGGATGATGACATTCTTCGCGGCCCTGTCTACGGGACTGCGCAATGACACTGTTGGCTGGAAAATGGAGGCCCTAGTGTACCCTCCCGAACGAATTGTAAAACCAGGACTCAGATAAGATTGGGGCCTGATGGCGGCTTCCAATTCTTTTTCTAGTCTCCAGTGGGGTAAGAGAAGTCGGTCCGGTATCCTCACTTCTTTTCAGCCATGCTGTAACAGAGGTGCTACGGAATACATCATTCGGTCCTCCAATTGATGAAGTTTAACTTCTCCCTAGTGATAGACCTTCTGATTTATAATATGCCGATAGCTCCTCCTCGCTAAAAGACAATGCCCAGGCTGCTCAACAAGTTGTGGGCCGAATGGTGGTTCGAATGTTGAGATATGGTATAAAGTTTGCACCCTCCAAGTGCAAAGTGTTTTTGCAAGATTGGCAGGAGCTTGTGCCTGCTCTCTCTCTCCCTGTGGTGACTGACTAACATTTACAGACTGATACAAGTACCTGGGACGCTTGAAGACCGCTGGAGACAGCCTAAGGAAGAGATCTCACCACGAATGCAGAAGCTCGGAACAGCCTTTGCCAACAAGCGACACCTGTAGCTTGGTAGTGATATCCGGCTCTCTCTTGGTGGACGAGTGTATGTCTCCGCGGCTGGTAGCGCTTTGCTTTAAGGACATGAGGCCTGACAACTCCGTGCTGAGGGTGCTTGACATATTTCCGTGTTCGACGGTCAATGTCTCCGAAGCTTTGCTTGCATCTAGTGGGAATATCGAATGAGTAACGTGGGGGTGTTTTTTCATGTGAAAGGCATGAAAGGCCACCCTCTTACCGAAGGGGCAGCTGGACCCTGCTTCCAGTGACTGGGACATGCTTTACAGATGCATGCCTGTCGTCTATCCCTCTGTGCTCCGTTCTCATGTGTATGGCAAGTTCAAGAGAAAAGACGAGGCATTTAAGCCAGGACCTGTCAAAGAGGTAATAAAAAGATGGCACTGGCACTGGCTTCAGTTGGCGCCACTGGCCTCCTTCCCAGGGATACGACGGATGAAGTTCGTCGTCGGTTGGAGAAGTCAACTAATGTGGCTGAAAATATAAGTCCGTGAAAGGAAAGCTATACGGCTCGTTTCTTAAGTCCTAGGGACATGTAAATACAAAATGTCACTCAGATAAACAGTGATAAAATGAAATTGTGCATTGTGATGGAACAGAAAGAATTCCCCTGTGCTACCATTTTCCAAACAATTTCATTCTTTGTTGCGCTTACTCCCTTCCTATTTCTCATTTTTGCTTTTACTTCGACACCGTTCTTGATTCCAACCAGCAGCCACATTCACGTGCACCAGTCAAACTGTTCATCAACATGGGGTTCCTTCAATGCATGTACCTGATCCTGATACACCTTATGGCTTTTGCACGTCTGTCCACCTCAAGTGGACTTCTTCCGCAGCCTTCATCCTCTATCCCTGTTGCATAGTCCGCCCATCAAGAAGAACATCAACGGGTATCCCTTTGATTGCTATTCTCTCTGTCAACTAATTTGCATATTTTCGCCTCTGTAATTAGCCTATCTACGTGTCCCAAGTAGATTCATCACACAGTTACCATCGCTCTTTTGGTGTATCATAGGCAACCCCTGGTGCTGATGCCCGACATTTACTTTCTTTTCTGCAGCCACTTCTTTTATCCCACCCGTGCAGCCTGCTTCCTAATATGTTGTTTTCTGTATAACCGACTCCGTCAGCTTCCATCTACATCCTTTCGCCATGATATTCCTTAGTTAACTGAGTTCGGTTTTCAAGGTTTTCCCCCTGTGCGTCATCTGGTTTTTCCTAGCAACCATTTACTGCGTCACAGCTAGTGACAAAGTCTTTGATTTCCCTCGCAAAGTTCTCCCTTCCTCCAAGATAGACAAAATATTGCTTAATCCTACCTGATTCCCAGGTAGTTCCAACCAATTTCTGTATCATTGACGTCTATATCCCGTTTTTCCGGGCAACTCCACCTATTTCGAGTGGACCTGACAGTCTGGAGTTGCTTTCAGCTTTATCGAACGTTAGTACCAATAAGCCCGTTCAAAAGGTTTTCTTCTCCCTTTCACCCACTCACATTTGCCCATTTTTTCTCAATATATCCGATTTTCAGAAAAATCCCCCAGAGCACATTTGGAAAACACAAGTTGGCGAACAAGCTCGTTTTCAGTGATTCTTAATCATGCCAATACAACACAATATATCCGATTTTATCTTCGCCCTTATCGTTCCATCAGGCACTGAAGCATTCATCGGACTTCCCGAAATAAGCGATCATTGTTTCATCGGAAACAACAGTGGAACCAAAGTACTCCCTTCCCGATGATGTGTCCATGAGCTTGTTGGTTATCGGCCATGGTTATTCGTGAAAATTGACCGAAGGAATAGTAAAATCTGAAAGAAAAAATCATTGACGATCCATCAGACATGAACTGGCAGTGCAGACTTCCCCTGCCGATTGCATAGCAGTCACTGAAACCTAATAAGAAGGGACAACAAACTGCATTTCTCTTTCCCGTCGGCCACCGCAAGTACCTAACAGATAGGGTTAGCAGATGAGGTGAAGCTTGGGCCATGACAATAGTCCCGAGTACAACGAAGCCGGTAACTGGTCCAAGTGGACCGGGCGGTCTTCCAGGAGTATGGACTACACCGACTGTACGTGCGCAGGAGTTCATTTGTCATCCCAACAGACAACAAAACCTTACTAAATTACACGTAACATGCAGTATCCTGCTCGGATGAACTCACAAACACGGTGGAGGTCAGATACCTACAGATGAAATGTGTGAGCTTGTGGACAGTGACAGGAGTTTCCTCTGTCATTTTCCCAGGCTCATTGTTGGTGGGGACACCCGTCTGATAATTCAAGCGGTCAGTCAGTCGGAGGGAAGGTAACCCCAACTTTACCGGACCTGGCAATTGCTAAGCATGCCAGCGACACGGCAGACATACAGACCTCAGCCACTCAAGGAAGAGACAGCCATACGATTATCCACCGCATGTGCTTGGCCGAAAATGATGTGGTATCTCAGAAACTCAGAGGATGTTCTAAAGATCATGCGGCACCGAAAGTTCACTAACAATGCCAATAGCAGGAAAAGCAATAACAGTTTATTCAGATGAAGCAGGAGGCATGCGAGATACATGATAAAAAGACACAAGTGAGGATACGGTCAGATATCAGGAGAAAAAACAAATGTGTGCAAATCTAGGAATGTTGGAGATAGTTCAAAAGACCATGGTAATGAAAGCAGCAAACGGTCTGGCCAGTCTGGGCATGCACGTCAAATATTTGCAGTGGATCTTATCCATGGAAGCTGCCATGGGGTGCTACAGAGCAACCCTAGGTTCACTTCTGTTTTCAGTGTGCTTCAACGATCTACTGGAGGCCGCACAAAATCCAGAACACCTGATCAAGGAAGACTTATAGGTGGTGAGTGCACCGGAACCATCATCCATGGAGCGGATTTGAAAATGATCAAAGTTCGGAGTTTTCGGTGGCAACTGCCGCTCAACGTGAAAATTGCGGGCTTCTCACCCAGAACACTGGTGGAGAATAAGGTTACCTAGGCTTGAAGCAGCCGCGGGCATAACTGGCAGTTACGGGCGTCTCGGACCGTGAATCCTGGGATACTGATTTCTACAAACCAAAGCAGTAATGTGTGGCTGCCGTGGGTAGGGCTGAGCAGGCACTGTACCAGTTATTGTGCACAGTGGTACAGGTAGATGCTTCCGGACGGTTGCCTCTCAGTTATTCACTTGCTAGGCCGCATACTTATTGTTGCTTCCAGGCTTAGGCTCTGACTCTAGTGAGGGATAAAATTGCACCTCAGGCATTTCAGCGATACTACATCTGGATGGTAACTGGACTCGGGCACAAACGCACCCAGTTAGGATATTGAGTCCGGAGACAAGAATTCAACTTGGTTAGATCGAGGTCACGTAAGAATTTAATGGCACCGCACTTGCGTACTTTGTTGTCAACTCATGGATTGTACTGCGGGCCGAGATGGTGTCTCCCATCTCGGTGGCTGGGTCCAAGGCAAGGTCCAACTTTTGCAGGGCTGACAGATTCACTGGGCATTTCAGCCCAGTTTGTCAAGAGGCAACACTGGACTCGGCAACCTCCCACTGTAATAGCAACAACTGATCACTTATTTATCACAATGAATGTCGCAGTCGCTCCTCTCCATACACCGCCCCATCTCATTCGCATTGTGCCAAACTTACAGCTGGTAGCATCAAACATCGACTAGAGCAACGACCCCGTTAGCAAAAGAGCTGCTACAGCAAGTTCCCTACTGCGGATTGAGCACTAAGTTTGTTTTATCTACAGATTACCACAGAAAAACACTCAGAAAACTCAGAAATGGAAGCATGGCCGGACTAATCTAACCATCCACTGGTGCTAGTACGTGGATTGCTTCATTTGACCCTGATCTCAGGTCCTGCCAAATGACCCTACCTGAGGGCTTGAAAAGACCATCAACAGCGTAGTGATCTGGATACCAAATCGGTACCCAAAGCTTCCTTCATTCTACACACGGAAGTGAACTGAAGTCACAAAAACAAAAAATCACTTTGTTGTGTGACCTCGAATGATTTCAAGTACCCAAGGTCAGGAGAATAGTGTCATCCCCGCGGATTTCAAAAGATTTTGGAAAACCCTGACAGCAGGTCTCATCAACATGACATTTGTAAACACACTGTCGTTGGCATTTTTAATCAAAGTTATTTATGCATTCAACATTGACGTTCACGCCCCACTGTTGAAGAACGGTAGTCCAAAGAGCAACTTTGGGTTTTCCCTCGTCGGTTTCACACTGGGTGATCGTCAGAAAGGGTAAATTCGGACCAGTCCTAATGAATCTTTCTTTCCGAGGCTTGTCATTGGTTCTCCAACTGGTGGAGACGATGGCGAGGTCTACTGGTGTCCTCGGATGCAAAGTACTTGTAGGCGTGTGGAAGTGGATGTTGCACAGCTTGGTCGGAGGCCCGAAAATATAAATGGATCGCTGTTTGGATATTCATTATCCTCATTAGATCCTCAATCTCCCGGGAGACTGACAGTGAGTACATATGAGTAGCTTTTTTCAGATATGGGAACATCATGTTCAAATAACCTAGTCAGCAAAGTGAACTCCAAAATGTCCCAAATTAGCTAAAAAAAAATCCCAAATTAGACCAAAAACAGCCCTAATTTAGCCCTGTTTAAAAGACTTCACGAACGTTTTTGGGACTATTTTGGAACACATGGAGGCAGTATCTGCTTCTGTGCAATATTCCTCCTAGCAAAACCGCTCCGAAACCGCTCCGAAACCGATCGAATTTGGCTGGTTTTCCATCGGTTTTCTGCTATTACGATAACCGGTTTTCGAGTTAATTCTGAGCCACTTCTGAACGGTTTCCGAGCAGTTTACACTGACCTTATGGAGTACGTGATAAGCTTCGTCAATTTCCGTCTATTTTCTCAAGCTTCATTTTTCCATGTTCACTTTTATCTCCCACATCATGATTCTTTCACCAACTGTCCAATTTTACCCATTTTAAGAGCATAAAATGGAGCGATCTATAAGTTAGTATTTCGAGGAATTTCAATGTATTAAATCAGTGTATTGGATTAAATGTCCAATAAGCGGTGTGCATTACTCCAGTTGTCGATTTCCTTTGTATTGATTCACTTTTGGTTCTTGCTAAGGGGCCACTAAACAAACCGGTCTGAAACCGCTCAAAAATCGATGTTTCGGAAGGGCGTTGTGCTAAAAGGGACCTTGAAATTTCGTTTAGCTATACTTATTTATTTTATCTTGATGTACCAGTTACTGAACGTTGAGTAAATTTCACTCGAAAAAAAAGATTTGTAAACACCTTCAAAAATTACTTGGCTCGACTTGGAGACTTTCCGGAGGTAAATAGCCTCATAAAATGTAGTATTTTACAAAAATGTCGAGGCGTACTTCTATTCTGTGACATGTTTATGAATTAACTGACAGAAATCCCTCACCGTTTACCACATTACAAAAACTAATCCCACAACAGTCTTTTGGGGGACTCTTCTGGGACTGAAAGCTCTCTCTGTGCCGACCGGGCAGATAAACCATAGTGTTCTTCAAAAAGTAAGATTATTTTTCCCATGTTTTAGACATGTTCAAATCTAATGAAGTAAACCGTATCTAAAACTAAGTAATAAATAGTGTTTCCTCAGAAGACGTTTTTGTGACTAATAGATGCACCTCTGTACTGACATGGAACACCCAAGTAGCACGCCCCAACGTAGCCCCCTGGGACACATATGGAGCAAACCTGGAGTAAACCTCGGACTAGTCTCAGGTTTGCAAAGCACTTTGGCAGCTTGTTACCTGGACGTTTTGAACAAAGGTAAGCCTTTACTGCTTGGTTAAACAGCTTTGCCTGAAAAGCTGGTACTCTTGTGGCACAAAGCCTGTTCATGAAATCGGTTTTTGAACGAGTTTTGGCCAGTGTTTTAGAAAACCACTCTTCCACAGGTCAAAGAAAGTCAAAGACCGTAGACTTAATGAGCTCTCACTTTATTATACTGATTCAAGTAAACTGAAATGCTTTGAAGCACTAAGTTACAAGTCGTTCTGTTTTGTGCGCCGTAAAATGCATAAAATGAGGTTTATCAATAATATTTCACAACTTGGGAGATAACAGTGAGCAAGGAAAAGTGTAATTTGGGGAATGTAACAGAAGTTAGTGGAATATGTTCCGTATATCATACAGTCGCTTCGAACTGACTGTGAGCCGCTTCCAAACCCCTTAACCCGATCAGTACAATAGCGCAAACAGCTCGACAACCATTCAAAGCAATATCGAAACCTGGTCAAAACCCGACCGGCTTCTGAGCAGTGTTGCAATTGGCTTTGCTACACGGGTAGCCAGTCGACATTTCAGTTACCGTCCATGATCCTTCCCAAGATTGGTTTGCAGTAACACTTGGGGTAACCAAGAAGTCAGCTGATTACCACCTTTTTTGATCACACTCTCACCGAAAAATAAAAATGTACCTGCAACACATCACAAGGCATATAGTCTTTTCATACACTTTTAGCTTATCTCTGTTTCAGTACATCGTATTAGCTGTGTCGGAATACTCAGTAGTGATTGCATTTACACTGCACATTTATGAAAGCTGCGGACCGATGAAAACGTTTTCAGCAAAAATACTATAGTTTTTTGATGCACCTACATTTTATTATCTTTACAGCTTGCAAATTATTTTTCAGAAGATTACTTGGGTTTTTCCACATGAGGTTTTTCAAAAGAGACATTTTTCCTACTACGCTATTTTCGACATATAGGTATAAAATTTAATGAAATACAAACACATTACAATTGGTTGCAGATTTCTGCCCCGGAGGTATTCAAACTGTAATCAGTTGATCACAGACATTTTTACCTCGCTTGGTTTCATATTTAAAACAATAAAACTAGATATACGTTCAAAACCGTTTTGCCCGTTTTTCAGTCAGTTTCAATATTTTAGCCACTTTTCAAAACAATATTTCATACATGTTTATATATATATATATATATATATATATATATATATATATATATATATATATCATGAGCTAGGTCCGTTGACTGTCTACAATAAGAAGCACAATGGATGACCGATTCCATATTTGGCTGTTAGTAAAGTTTTGACAAATTGTTTTATTGCCTTTGTCGTAATATCCGTGAAAGTTGTAAATTTTTGTAACTGTTTATGTCTCAAAAGATTTTTACTTCTGAAAACTTACAGGTGAAAATTTAGTTACTGGATGATTGAATCTGTTTGAATGTCCGCCCTTTTTCTGGAAATTGTATTGCAATTTAAATGTCTCTACAACGATGAGTTGCAATCAGTTTTAAATTGAAATTTTCACCTGAAAATATAAACGAAACAAAAAGATGGAAGATTTATACACCAACTATTCTCTAAAGAAACTTTTAAGTTTGGGGACATTAGTTGAAGTTCAAAGCAAGAGTAGTAGTTTTGCATTTACAACAAGAATTACCTTAACTAAAAAATTTGAAGAATCAGTTAATGAGAGAAGCTTGAAAAATCTGAAACTAGTTGACCTACCAAGAGAGGCAAGCAAAATTGTCAATAAATCCTTAAATCAGTTAACGAAGACTGAGCTCAACAATTCTCATTCGTTTATAACAATTTTTTTATTATTATTAACTTTTGTTCTCAAAAACGTGCGACTGAGTATGAAAAATATTGAGTACAAATGCCGGTGAGAATAGAATTTTATCAGACTGAGAGTAATCACTCGGCGGATTTAAATTTTAGGTTAGCCCCTGTGCTTGCCTTTTCCTATTCTATATACCCTTTGGTTTGGTTCATATGCCTTTGTGCTGCCTTTACAAATGCTCACACTCTTCCACAAGGTAGTGGAGTGCTTTATTTTCAAAACTGCAAAATGTAACAAAAAAGGAATTCTTTATCAAGCTCAGTTTATTGATTTGTCCAACTGATTAATGAATCTTCAGCCGAAAATAAGAAGATAAACCACGGTAAACTCCTGTTATTATCTATTCATTAATTTAGACGTTTCCTGCAGTGGTAAATCTTTTGCTGATTTCAAACTACTATTGAGATTAACTAAAATATTACGTCGGAAGCAGCACAATCTGTCGCAGCAATATACCGTAACAGCACTTCTGCTGGCACGGAATAAATTCTTTTCACAGGTGCTGTTAAGCTTTCTGTTCTTTGTTTTCCTAAAGGTTAATAGAAAATTTCGATTAAAGCTTTTTAAAGGATTAGAAAAAAATTAGTGAATTCGAATGTGATCACCTACCTCTGACTTTATTACAATTGGTTACAAGTTCGTCTCAGACAAATATAAATGCTATGAAGGTCGAGTGCTTAGAGATTTATGTGGTTATATTCACATGGACATAGTGAACTTGAGTCTGTATGCCTGACTCACTACATATCCATAATCAAGAAGACAAACAAATTGACCCGCTGTTTACAGCCCAACTTATATCAGTTCTCCGAAAAATTCATACAGTTCATACATTTTGACCTCTTTTCACTTTTATTGAAGAAAAAAGTTATTTAATTAACAGTTTGGCTTATTTTAGCTAAACCAACTTGTTTAGGTTGTTAAGATTTGAGGCGATATACTCCTGAAAGGAGAGTTTTATATGAAGCTGTCTTGTTATTTTCCATCTATCAGTAAATAATTTATTTTACTGGGAAATTACTATGAGGACATTACTTTGTTTAGCTATGGATTAGAAATTCAGTTTACACTGTTTCCTGTTACCATTCGGTGATTTTTTGGCGCGAACAGAAAGGAACCAATGATTTTGGCAAACTGGCAGCTTAGGTTTTCGTTGGGTTAAGGATATTTGACCTATTATGAGAGACGAAAGCGTCACTATGGAAAACTATCAGCGTCAAGGATAAGTTTAGGATTATTCGAAGGCCAGATTAGGGAACATAAACAGCAGAATAAATAGAAATTTCATCCTCTTTAAATTTCGATGGTATTTTACTTCGATAAAAAATGTTTACGTGTCACAACGTTCAGGTGATTAACTTTACTTGAATAAAATATTTTGACCAAAGCCCTCTGAAGTAGGATAAAAGTGGAGTCGTAGAAACTGATTCACTTGAAGGCCAATCCAGAGGTTCCCCATAAAGCTGCCGATATCTATTAAGCTCAGTAAAACGAGGAAGAAACTGTCATGCGATGTCTTAATGGTTTTCAGTGGTGAGTTAAAGCACATTATACAAACCCGATTTTCTACGTATACAAAAACAAGATTTACTTTTAACTAACTAAAGTGGAAAGTTTCAGCCTTTGACAAATATCTTCCTTGAAGTTTCTTCAGATAGTAAAGCAGGCAGGATTAAATGATTGTCTACAAGGTGAGTTGCTTAGAAAATAGGGTGATAAATAATTGGAAAAAAGAATCAAAATCAAGCTTCAGGGGATAGCAGTAAGATTATTTGGAAGAATGTTTCTCATTTATTTAACTTTGACTTCTATTGTTTGTTTCAAGCAGGTTGAAAGGCGTTTTTGGAAGTCACTTACGATTGTTCCTGAACAAAACTAGTATAAATGTGGATTCCTGCAAAATATCACAGTTCTAGCTTTGTACTATAACTTCGGTATTTCTGAGCAGAATCCTACCTAGATTCAATAAACGTATTCTACCTGTTGAGGTTGTACGTGAACATCAGCCGTAATCTCACTACGTAACAATAATCTGCCGAAGATAAAGGACCTTTTTCCTCCTGTGGAATGTGGCCTGCAGCCAATACACTGATGTAACGCATTATCTGCCAGGAAGTTTGTTGCACGACCACATATTTTACTAACTTATTACTGCACTGAAATAGCTCACAGCACAAGGAAAATATGTGGTATGCTCAGATTATAAATCACAGTCATGTGCATTCATACTGTGAGCAGGACAGATGAAATATTCAGGTACATCCGTCACTGTTCGGAAATATGGCAAGGTATAACACAAGCAAGCACAGTAGGGACATGTTTTTAGTAAATGGTGAGGATGTGGAGCAAATATACAAAAAACCGGCTACCGTTTGTCAGCAAACAGTCTTGGGTGACGGGGTTCATTGTAGTCAGCCAACTAAAGTTTGATATGAAAAGTTGCTGACCGTTATATTACAAACAATTTGGCACACACCGTAAGGGCGTGCTACGTGGAAAATTTAATTGAGAAGATGACAGCCTGTGTGCACATTTTTGGTAGCGAGCCAGACAGTTTATTGAGGATACAAAACAAATTCTTCTTAAATAATATTAGGAAAAACAAACAACAATAATACAAGATTATTCATAAAGTCACTGCATTTCATTCACAGAAAGCAAGTAGAACATGAGTAGGAATGTCAACAGTAAGCCCGATGTCTTACGAAGTTATCAGTGTTGCTAAATACCAAAAGGGACAGAGCACTGCTTCTACGGCTCTTTGCTCAAACCTCATACTGTCAGCAGAAAATGAATTTGGAATTAATGAAAGAGAAAAGGTATCTTTAGGAAGAAGGTAGCTTTTTCAGTCCCGATTACTCTAAGATCCATTTCTCTTCTCTGGGCTTTTGACAATCTGACTGATACTTCTCTCATATATTTGTTACAAACTTCTGTTGGGGGTGCATAACAAATAAGCGTGAAAAATGAGTGAAGTGAAATCTGACTTGAAACCGGATAAAGCTTGAGACTTATGCACGAACTTGCCTTGAAAGCTCAAAAACTGGAGAAAAGTAAACGGATCTTCGAATTATGACCACTGAATTTCCATTAAACCTTGTCCCGGAAGCAGTACCACGACAGGTATTTGGCCGTTTCGGTGACCTTGTCAATGTGGCCTAGACTGAGCTCAAACCGTAGGATAAAAACAGCTTGTTTAGTTGCGGTTATCAGAATATATCATAGTCTCTCTCTATTTTGAATAACGTAAATAATGTTATAATTCAGACGACTTGTATTTTCTCCGACAAGAGGCTATAACAGATGGCCTGATTCATTGCAATGCTGTTTCAGCTTTTCCTAATGGTTCAAGAGACTTCGGAAATTACATTTTAGCATCAAATATATTAATCTCTTCTGCTTTTCAACCATTCTGGTGAAAGAGGTTTTCGTAGAATAATCAGTATAATTGATAGCAAACACAAATAACTTGGAACATACCGTTCCAATCACGCACAATATGTCTTATATCCCCAGGTTCAACTCAAAAGTAAGAAACATGAGGTGATAATGACTGCTTTCTCAACCAATTACCTTGCGGAAAACAGGTTTAAAACTGGCTGACGGAGAATTAAAAAACTTAAAACCATCACCAAATCCAGCATAGCTATCGATTTCACAGCGGCCCGTCTGACGACGACCCTTAACATATGGCATAATCAAAATTATCTCCTGTTGCTCTGCATTACAGGTTTGTGCACCTCGACTATCAAAATACTCGTCTTCTATGCTATACGTAACCGGAGGTTGCTTTCAAATTGACGAGTACCTGAAAAATCCGGAAATAATTCACACTTCACGCAAAATATGCGAGGACATTCAAGAGGCAGCTCAACGAATCGATTTGCGGCACTGTACAATGGGTGGTTCGATAGGACAGCACCCGGCAGCTCCACATGACTTATTCATGGGGGGACCATATTTTCACTACGCCCAAGGTATTTGACCATTTCAGCATTTCAAATGAAGCAAGGACCAAATTGTTGTTTCGTTTTGATTGCAATAAGCACTAGTAAAGTTAATGGACTTATTCGTCAGTGAAACAGTTACTCAAAAAAGTTCTCGAATCAGGACATTTTATAGGCACGGTGAAACTAGAAATTTGACCGCTGTTGAATTTGCAATTTGATCAGTCTGCCATGCCCTAATTCGGGACAAATTGAAAAAATTGTTTTTTATCAGCTCAGTGAATGGAGCTCACACGGATAAGGCAGAATCGAGTTTTTTCATTGACCAGTAGGTGCCTGACAGCAGTCTTAAAAAGCGCCGAGTGTAATTAATATTTGTTTGATTGTTCTTCACTTTGTTTCATCTTATTCACGCGAATTTGGGTGAGAAATGTTCGGTATGTACTCGAAAGATATCAACAATTTATAAATAGAATATACCAGCGATTTGGTACAAATAGTTTTTGAGTATATTTTATTCATTACTTAACTTCCTCGAACTTTTCACCTAATAGAAATGCACTATTTCAAGAAAAGTAAGGTTTGAGTGGAGGCGTTCGGTTTGGGACTGATTCATGGCAAAAGGCTTTGAGAATCGGGACTTCAATGTCACATTGACTGCAACCTAACTTGTGGAGTTGAAAACCACAGAATCCTTAAGATGATGAAGTTTGGTAATCAAAAACCATGGGTAAAATTTCCACGTTGAGGGCTTGAAAACGAAATGATCGAGTTATCACTGTGGTTGATGAATTGATCATACTTGTCATGGACAAGCATTTGAGTCTTTGTTTGCTGTTCTTTCCGCAGGAAAGCAGCGCACAAGTACGACTCACCTATACGCATGGCTCTAATGAAGGCAGCCCACGAACGGTGTATTTCTTCAAACAAGAATTAAATCAAGTGAATGATGTCTCGGGCTAAAAATCATAATTCTGAATCACCAATGTTTGGAATGATGTTACTTTAGTTCAGTTTCAAGTTTGTACATTTTTAGGAAATCATCATATAGGTTAACAATATAACCGGATTTTTGTTCACACTGTTCCTACCGCATTCGCTAAAGTTGTCGAAAATGATCAGTATGGTTAGTCTTCCACCGTGATAATTTACAGCAGTCCAGCAGAGATCACTTTGAAGGCCACTATATTTCTGAGATATTCAGTACAAATGAAAATGTCCAACATTAATTTTAACCTTCCATGCAAGAGCAACGTATGAACTGAACTTAACAAAGCTTTTGTTCCTGAACTGATTCAAGTGCTGAACGTCTTTGGCCCCGACTGGATTCTAGCCGCACATGTGAGTTCTAAAGAAATGAAAGTATTCTGGTTTGTCAAGACGAGTCAATAAGTCCTTATTTTTCTCCCCCGACCACTTTCTTTAGGAATGGGAGCAATCGTCGAGACGGAGAATTTCACACGACACACGACCTCGGTAGAAGATCTGCATCCGAATACCCTTGTTGGTAAGTTTATGTTGGCTTAGGTAACATGGTTGACTAAGTGTTCAAAATTCAAGAGGTAGCTATTATTTTGTTACAAACCGGCTTTTTTTGTCTCCGAGCTGATTGCTTGAGTAGACAGTGACAGGCCACACCACAACACTGTTGGTTTAAACGGAAATACTCTTTTTCGGTTTTCGCTGACAGTGATGAATCGCTCAGGATGAAATGACTTATGTAAGTCCACCTTATGCTGGCCCGTCAGCTAGACAAATTCATTATCCGATCGATACATTTTCAACCATCAAACGATAATCAATAACTTATCAAGTTCATCAACGGCATTGTCGTGAACTGGTAACAGACTCCGACAAACAAATTTGTTGAACTCGCTTTACTTGGATTAGGAGGAATGTCTTCAAAACGTTTCAGTTTTGTAATCCAATATAGGTATTACTTGTAAGAATGGATACCTGGATATGCAAACTCTCCGAAAATGTGTCCCAACGGGTGCGGTCATAACGCAAATAAGGCAGTACTTTTAAGAAATACTTTCACAGTTCATGGTAAACAGTGAGGAAGGATATCGTATGGTGATAACTCTATATGCCGCTTACAATAGTTCATCACAGACAGGTCCACATTATCTCAGATTTTAATCACGCAGCAAACTCTCTTAGCTACTTGGTTCTTCCCTCCCCCCCCCCATCTTCTTCACTCAAAATTAGTTTTACGCAATACTAGTCGGGATAAGGTGATGAAAATCCGGAAAAAACATTCCGAAATATACATCAACAGTACTGAGGAGGTTAACAAACCCGGAGCTATTAAACTTGAATTTGACTGTTTACCTTCAGCCTTTACGGGTTGGTTGGCTGGCGGTCTGTGCGTGCGACGCACACGCCAGCACGTCACGTTTGAGTCACGGTTGGGACTCGATCGATTTGCATTGTCGATTTATTCTACCAGGAATTGAACAACTGCAATGTATCGGATTTTCACAATCGAGTTTTTCGTTCATAGTATGCAATGGATCATTCTGTATTCAAACGAAATCCATTTCCATTGAATCCTAATTGACTAACTTAGAGTTTGCGTCACAAACATTTTATTAGCAACCGAGGAGATGTAATCATTGTGTTATTGTTAGTTCCATTGGTAATGAAACGTCAGTGGCCTTGAGCTTCAAGTTTAGCGATCCGAATTTGTGCAAACCATAATTCCTGCCTACACATCGGTCCACAAATCAACACACACTACTTAATTCGTTGACATGGTCTCCCTTTTTGACTGATTATAGTAGTATTTACCTGCCGTACTTGATTCTTCCTGAGAGTTGTCGCTGTTATACTAATAGTGCTTCCCCGTCTTCAGGGACACAGCAGATCTCCTCGAAACTATGTATCCGTTTACAGTTTTGCGCAACATGGCTGTTGGGTGGTTAACTACACAGAGTTCTTAGGCTGTCGATTAGTCATGCAGCGAGTTGCACTCATTGTGAATCTGTACTCACAACCTCAAATTAAAGCACTGTGTTTCCCATAGGGTTGCTGATCAATTCACTGCCACTGCCAGTAGATGGTTAGGCCTGCTTGGTGTGTGCTGCATCCAGTATGAAGTTGGTAGTCGTCGCACTTAATATCCTCCACATCATCTAGATAACGATGACTTTCCTACTGTGATTAGCATCCTATCGGTGACTCAGGTTCGGCTGCTTATCTCACCCGGTGGTCAGAGGTAGACGTATTCGCTATTGCGACCCGACCGAATCGAGGAGACTCGATGAGACATGTTGTTACTAGAATTTCGAAGATAAGTGACGTTTGAAATTGTGTGCCCGCTTGAACAGACGTGCATCCAACACATTCCGTTAAAGTATGCAAGTCAGTTTAAATGGTTTCATACGATGCACGCGTATATGTGCACGTGTACGCAAGCCCTGATAAGTTTACATACTGGATGATAAAGCTATAGATAAGCCCAATGTTTGTCATGCGGTCCAATCTGAGCGGGTTCCTACCTGATGGAATGTACCACGTGTTAGGGACAAAGCCACATGCTCTAGGACTATCATGGTTTCCGTCGATGTCGGCGATGGGAGGGGGACCAGTCGTGCTAGATGCAAATCAGTCAAGCCAAACGAACAGGCTCACATTGGATTGAGTTGTTTCAATGGACCACATTTGTTTCGATGGCTTTCCGTTACTTGATCGATTTTTCAACGAAAGACTGAACTTCTGACGGCGTTCGCCCGGTTCTGTTATTCGGAACAAACGATTATACTGTGAACTATGCACGATTACGTAGTAATTCTTAGTATAGCACCAAGCAGTGTACGTTTGAATTTTGTTCTACTAATGTATTCGCATTCACTTAAACATGCGTGTTTAGTAATTTATTTGCCCTGTTTTAAAAAATCCTCGTGTGATCCGATGGGAAAAGCCTGATACACATTTATAATTACGAAACCAAAGCAGGCCGCTGAGGACTTCCGAGGACAATTTTGTGATCTCGTAGTATTTATCAAAACTATTGCCTTGTCCTCAAACGCCCAAAAATCAGTTTCAGAAATGGGGCCGTATCAAACAGTCGAAAAGCCCTCAAAATCATTTGGTCCTCTGAAGATTCCAGCTTGGTTGATGAGTTGTACTTGGCATAATAAGGGTTGTGTTTTGCAAACCGTTTTTAATTCCAACTGGTTTGAAGCTGGCCTGATCAAGCATCGAGAAAACTTTAGAAATATCACCAAGCCTTCTTTGTTTCTACGCAGCGGATACTAAAACTCAAGGATCCTTGGGATTTTACCTTACACTACTGTGCATATTAAAAGACAGAGGCTACGAGAAGAGCACAAGGACCTTGTCATGGAATATTTCGGAGAGCATTTCTTGCTTAGTCAGTATGCATTGTATCACGAAGTCCATCATTCTTGTTCTTCTAAAATAACACCACAAGAACTCTATTATTACAGCTATTCTGAGACTTCAACTCATCACTTAATTTCAGGGTATCCATCTACCGGTGTATACGAAGATACAAGTAGCGGTAACTCCCGAAAGCAGGTGCTATTCGGAGAGAATAACAAACGCAATGGGTCTCCGAAGGATTAGATCCGCACACTTAGTTTTCAACTATCCACTCTTCTTAGGGAAACCCGTGCCGTTTAGATCGACTGGGTTGCGGCGTAGCCACCGTGGACAAACCAGAGGTAAGGCCTCATGTTTTTCCCCAGTTATTTCGTGACTGGTTGATATCAAACACACGACGTCACTTTGTGGTACAAAGCACACTCATTTCGGCAGTCCCGAATCATCCAAGTGCGCAATACCAACACGGCTGATATCACGTGACATCTTGCGGCTTATGTCAATAACAAATGCGGGTATTGATGTATGTGGTTTTAGAAGTTAGTGCACTTAGCGACAATGCATTTGTAAGCCGAATTTCGCTATGGTAGTCAGTATGTGCAGCCAAGAGTTGTTTATTACAGATCAAATTACGAAAAGGATCAGAAATTAGTCCGATTAAAATAAACGTTATTTCCCTATTTCTCAAAGAACCGGTCAAATCGGCATTGGTTTCAATCATAGTCTACTACCGGTTGCACGGGAACATTGAATGATTATGATTAAGTGGAATTATCAAATTAGATGCTGGGGTCTCAATACAGGTCATAAGTACGTTTATGAGATGATCAACAAATCAGTGTTTGTCAAGTTGAACAAAAAAATAATCATCCTGTGAATCATGTTTCACTTGAGGTTTGTAATAACCCAGCAGAGTTCAGAAATATTTTCCCAACATTCACATTATCGTAAGATTCTCCCCCCCCCCCCCCCCCTCGGCTTCCCCCGGCTCAGATAAATACTCACCCACGAAAGATAACAATGAAGTTATGAACAAAAAGAGAAACGTGTCCAGATCACAATTCAATTTCCGTGAGCCACGACCGAATTGAAGTAGCATCTTAGTGATACTGTTATCTGCTGGAGATTATTTTGAAAAGGTCAGTCACTCACTTCTCGCAGTCCAGCTCTAGTTGTCTACAATGATTGAATGAGCATTCTTATACACCAGTCTAACTCGTGCAGGAGAAGGGTGAGTGAAAACTTCTTTTAGGAAGGTCCCCAGAGGAATCATAACGGCGAATCGCTTATAGTTCTATGTGGGTTAGTTGTAGTTAACCTCGAGAAGGACGACATCGCAGTCGCTATTTGGAATTTTGATGAAAGTAGTATCTACCAGAACCATCCGCTCACCGACCTGATGCAAAATTAGACTGTAGTAAAAAATCACTTACGGGGTTAACGAGTATCAGAAGCAATGGGTGGACAGAGGAGTACTGGATACGATTATCTGATGGGCGGCAGTGACCGAAAAACCAGTCGTGTGCTTCAGAGAAGATTTGTGCACCCATCTGTGGCTACTACTTTCATCAGAAATGAGAATTCTTAGTTCGACTATCTTGGGATCCTAAGTGACTGTATAATCATTTAACCAGTGTTGAAAAAATAACCCCATGTCGTTGGTAACAGATAACTAGGGCCTTATCAGCCCTTAGTTTCGTTAGCTCGCTATTTGAGGATCACCCCATCCAAAGGTCTGTATATGTGTTGATATTCTCAAAAACTGCTTCGATATATATATATATATATATATATATATATATATATATGTATATATATATATATAACGTAATGACTGTCTGCTAATTCAGTTATCTGATGAACAAAACAACAGTACAGTAAAGGTTGCTGGACGGGTTTATGGAAAACTAGAGCCTGTCGAAACAAGACCGGCACTGGGAGGTTTCGAATCCAGAAGCGAGAGGTATACTGTTCGCAAGGATGACCATCCCACTACCGCCGATCCACTTCTTCCAGGCATCATAGCGGGTTTGACACATACCAGCTAGCAAAGACTGGGTGCCTTTCATGGGAACGGAAAAAGACTAGATGCTGGTGTGTCACGTTGAAAGATCACAATCATGTTTAACAACACAAGGTGGCGAACAAGCTCGTTTTCAGTGATTCGTAATCATGCCATTACATCACATTTTATATGAACAGTGTTAGGTGAACAGAACAGAAATCAAGATAAGGCGATGAGATCCGTTGATCCAACTAATGACACCGCAGACACCCATTCACGGTCCAGAGACGTATCGAGGTCACGCATGTGATAACTGATCCCCTCTCCCCCAATTAAATTTTCACTCATCGCCTTATCTTGATTTCTGTTCTGTTCACCTAACACTGTTCATATAAAATGTGATGTAGTGGCATGATTACGAATCACTGAAAACGAGCTTGTTCGCCACCTTGTGTTGTTCTCCATGTGCCCTGTGGGAATATTCGGACAATCATGTTTAAGCCAAAAAACTGTTCACAGGAAGGTGTATTGCGTACACGTTCTATGAGATATGATTTGTTCTCGGGCCATTATATGCAGCCTAAAAGCAAACAATTTTAGAAATATCAGTAGATCATCAATAATAATGATTCATCATGCAATATTATGACCTCACTTACTAATAAAAGTTCGCGGAAGCACCACTTCCATAATGTCCGTTCATCCTCCTCAGTATTATCCAGCCGTGCCCATTCAAGTGGGACTCAAACCCAGAGTGCGTGAATTCCAGACACACGGTAAACCCTGGTACAATAAAAACTGGCTTTCGACAGTCTTCTCCGCCCTAGCATACCGGAATAGCGCCAAAAGGGTGTTCCTCTAATATTTACCAACTCACCAACCACACAGTAATAACCATCTTAGTGCGAGTCCAAGTGCGACGCAAGTGTTATAGACAGTCTACCCAGATGGAGTACTTGAACGATATTATATATATATATATATATATATATATATATATATATATATACAGGTATGTGTGTAAATAAATGGCAGTAGGTTAACTATGTACAACGTGATTTATCATGCGGTATCAACGTTCAACTCACGACTGGAAACAACGGAAGTAATGCACAACTATTTCATTCTTGTTAGGAATTACCAGCAGCGCAGTTCAATAACTTCGACGGCATGGTGCTATATCATGTAGTTCACATGCTTAAAAACCCTTGGGGCCCAGCATGGAAAGCCTGCTGTTCGACTCACAGTCGTTCGCCATGGGTTCGACCCTTAAAGGGCTTCGGTGGAGGTGCAGTACTGATAGTTCCTAACAAGAATAAAACAATTGCACAGTGCTACCATCGTTTTCAACGGTGAGTTCAGCGTTGATACTGAACAATGATATATATATATATATATATATATATATATATATATATATATATATATATATATATATATATAGCCTGAGATCAAACATGGTGCCAAAGCAACAACAACAACAACCACAAAAATTAGGAAGAATAAAGTAAAACTGGGAATAAGAAACGGTAAATAAAATGGATGTAATGTGCTCTGATTTCTATGTTTTTTCACCGTACACGTTTTGGCTTCTTGTCAGTTTGCCAGTCTTCATGGCACTGGTTTTTATGGGAAACGAGAGTTTAGCATACAGCATTCGCGCTACTGACTTCCATTCCAAACCATGTCCCTCAATGTTACCAACGGATAGCAATCCTCTGCGCCATATCGCGGCCTAGCCACCGCGTTTGCTTCTTCCGGCCTTGCCGAGCACTTGCCATTCAAGTACGGAAGTTTAAACGATGGGCAGACATACACAAATCATTTCCGAGCCACCGGAGACGACGTACCGCAAACCATTCGGTAAGAGGGCTAGCATCCGCACCCAACACAAGATGGCGCACCTCATCGTCATGCGCTCGATATTCCCATCAGGTGTGAGCAATTCTTCGGAGACGTCAGTTGTTGAACACAGAGGAACATTGAGCATCTTTAACTTGGAGTGGCCAGGTCTGGCAATCTTAGAGCAAAGCCCAACAAACCGTGTTGATGTACACCCGTCCCTCAAAAGAAAGCCGGATGTCATGGCTGCGAAACGGGTGTCGCAGGTTGGAGAATTCCGCTTTGGCCTTCTGCGTTCCCGAACTGATCTCCTTCCTAACACTAGCCTCTACTGTATCCAAGCTCCCGAGCTAATTAAAGCTATAGAATAAACCAATCTGATCAACGCAGATGGTGAGTGCAGGCACTGACCCCTGCCAATCCTGAAAAAGCGCATTGTATATGAAAGGTGTCATATCTGGATGTCTCAATCGCCAGACGGTTCAGAGCGTGTTGTACAGCCAAAGCACTATTGCTCAGTGAAACGATATCATCGGCATATTCCAAGTTTAAAACTCTGTTTGCTGAGAGGAGTTTATCTCCGCCCTTTGGAGGACCAGACAAGGCATCCTCCACGGCAAAGTTGTAGAGGAACGGGGAAATAGGGTGAACTAGACGCACTGTACTGAAGGCGACAAAAGGGGGCGAAAGCTGGCCATATCCCCAAACCTGATCTGAGGTGTAACGATAAAGTTCTTGAGGGAATGATACACGTCTCAGCTACTCTATTTCTAGGCAAAAGGCCTCACGGTGCAGTTTTGTCTACCAAGTGCAAGGAGGTGCGAATGTCTGGGAACCCGCTGTTGGTTGATTTGCGGAAGGTGTAAAGGTACTCCAGTGGCTGTGGAAGGGTGAAAATTAGATCCGCAGATCCACGACCGGTACGAAACCCAGAATGCTCCTCGCGAGTCTGTCTTACATGATTTCGGTACAACCTGTGAAGAAAGACAGACGCAATCAGTTTCCACGCTACTGGGATAAGGCTCGTACCCCTATGATTAGCGCACTCACTACGCGATCCCTTCTTGTAGAGGGTGACAACAAGGGATTCCCCCAGAAAGGAAAGGGCCTACTCAGAATTCTAAGCTTTTGAGAATAAAACATGAAGTTCTCTAGTAGCTTGTACACCAATATACTTAAAAACGGTTGGGGAAGGCCATGAGTATGATACATTGTATAGCTTAAATGCAGTAAAAACTCATCTTTAACTGAAAGACTTAACATCTTTTTCTCACTGAGATGTGCGTCATACAGAGGCGTTTTCTTTTAAGATTAATTTCTCCTATCAAATTTCAGTATTAGTACATAAAATGTGGAAGAGACGGCACTCCAGATGGAATATCAGTAATTGAGAATGTTAGTCAGTCAGTTAGACAGTAGAATTTTAGTGTTAGTCCATCCAGTGGTTTTATTAATCTAAAGGAATTTGCCACCTGCATTCTCAGGAATTCATAAACTTATTCCAGATCCTGTGTATTTGTACCAGATAATTCACTATTTTCTACACAAATATTCACGATATATGTAGGGGCTTCACCGGTTTGGAAGCAAAATCAAAATTGACACCAGACTATTACATACTCCATCCACTCTTCCACGAACACTAACTACACGAAAATGAATTCTTGTTTATTTTGATTGTCTTCCACACACTTTCGTTAGATAATCCTATTTTCAAACATTTGTTGTGCTTCTGAGTAGCAACGGCATGTGTGGAAGCAGTTCGATAGCAAAATATATCACTTTTAGCACACAATTATCGACCCAAATGAAGATGTGAGTTTGCCTTTGTTACTGAATTTTTCGAGGGATAAGTTCGTTCAGATGTAGCAGTTTCTACCGCGAAAGAACACTACCGGTTTCGCCGTAATTACTGCTCATTAGTTATGCGTATCCGGTCCTCTTCTGCCCAGTCAGACCTGTACTCGTCAACTGTGTCTAGTTAACCAATCATTTCACAAGACCTTGAAGTACCTGATCCCTTGAACCTCCGAGTGCTGCAACGCGCATCACTTTTTTAAGAACGAAATACGTTTTACTGCTGAGAAGGCATCGTGTACCCCAGTCAGTAACAGACGATTTCAATTTCAACAAGTTTTCAGGCTCTGAATCCAAATTAGTAAGTCAGACACACATATGAAAATTAGTTCCTAAACAACAGTTTCACAGAAAAATGTATTGCGATACTGCGCCGTTTAAAACTACTTATTGCCGAATACCATGAACCTTAGACGACTGGTGCACTGAGGACATTCTGGAAGACTAAAATATTTTGTAAGCTATTGGAACATGAGTGCCTATGGTACACGTCAATAAATCAATGCGAAGAACTCCACAGGCACCTTAATATGCACGGCTGGACCTAGTTACCTCGACAGATCCCAAGCGATAGTTGGGCAGTATTGGCATAAGCAGTTCAATCAGATCTTTCTCACATTTGTTTATGATTCAATCAAATCCGATCAGTTCCATGTGCCGATAAAATAGATACAAGGTTTGTCCTTCGACACCGTTCTCGCGAAAAGCCGGCTCACATAGCGTTTATTTTATGCATTGATCAGTCAACGTCAGTGAATAGAAAGTGAAAATTGAAGTTCAACGAATGGCAGACAACTGTTTTTCACAAAACGGTCGCAACAAGACCTGTGCCGTTTTAGTAAATAATTGTCTTTTCAGGCAAATCGGAAGCACATAGGCACAACTGCATGCAAAGGACGATAATGGACATAGTTCTTATCCCGATGATAATAGTGTAGACGACATACATCCAACAAGTGGTTTATTCATTGTCTTCCGGAGTTCCAAAGAAGGTCAAACAGGAAAACAATCAGGATGAAAACATTTGACAGTCAGAATCATAGGGAAAGAACTGAGTTTCCTCAGTTATGTTCATGGGTTTTTGTTACTTCAAGTAATCGGGTAAAAGTTTATGTTTATCATTAACACATTTGTCACATTTAACTGATAGGTTAAAGCGAAACCTATAAGAGTGTGTCCAGTTTTACAGACCCGCGGTAAATCGACATCACTGAGTGTACCCCAAACTAGCAGAAAAGGTATCAATTATTTCTGATTACATGACTTCCTCTTTGTGTTGTTACATCGTTGAATTCTTGTACAGAACAGTTGCACAGAGTACAGTTTAGAATCACGTGCCCGTTCAGTCAGTATTCTTACTCCCGCAGTGCGCTTAGTTCGGGACGGAACCTTTTATGCGCTCGTCGCGGATAGTACGGGTACCCGAGTGAATTTTTGATCATCACATAATTGTGGGCGCACATTTGATACTCGTTGTTTGCTCGGGGAAGCCTACCAAATTCATTACTACTCACAACCGACTTCCCGAACAAAATCTAGATTTTTCTGTGTTTTCTCTGTCAACCTGCATCTATTGATTCCCAGAGCTAGACGCCACTAAGGGATGTTTATCATCTGTACCATACGAAGAGATTGACAGAAAGAGACAGAGATTTCAAATTGCTTTTTAAAAGTGTTTCAGACAGTTTTCCAACGGCACATCAAAACCTCATCCACCAGAGGTGCACTCGTTGTCACGCTTTACTGAATTCTATAAAGTTCTGTGCAACAGAAAAAGTGACTGTTCTTGGTGTGCTGATCAGAAAATAACTGTAAGACTGAACAGGTTTTTCATATTTTCCATGCTTTGAAATGCTCTCCTACTACTGGAAATTCTACTTGGACTATCGATTCAGCTAGGACGAATCAATTTACAAACGGAGTAAACTTGAGGTATAGTCTCTTACACGGAAAAGCATGGGGACAAAAACCAACAACAAGCCTTTGACAACTAACACAGAACCTTTTGATAAGTAGAACGTAAACACAAAGTATCAAACCCAAAGGTCAATTTTCGATTCCCGCATTTATTATTGCCACTGTAATCAGTCGGTGTGATTACTCCTGTTCAGGTATGATATCTTGTTGACACAAAATGTATTCATTTTTGTGTGCTATTCTACGCAACAACAGTAGTTCCGATCTGCAGAAAAAGAATGCACCTAATCTCAGCTGATGGCATGTTTTGAGATTCAGTGACTTTAGTTGCACAAGTTGGTTGTTGAATGACTATCTTCCAAACTGTTCATTGTCACACCTCAATTCACAATTTCGTGAAATCCTGTTTCGATGAACTGGGAATTGCAGTATTCGGGCGAAAACCTACACGGGAACTGAACCGCGTAGCTAGAACACTTACCAGCACTCCTGTGGTAGACATGTTAAGCTTACCCACGGAATAATAACCAGCAATTGCTTTTTGACTAAGTGATTTTGCCAAGGTCATAGGGAGATTGGAACACCGATTCGATCACACATTCAAATTGAAGTTCAGCCTGCCACTCATTACCAATTATCAAAAAATAGAAAGCAAAAAATGGTAACACTAACATTATAGGCGCACCATTTCATAAGCAGAATAATAATGAGTACGAGAGAGCATCATTGAAGCAGCACTGTTTGAACACCTGCAGTAAGTTTTATCTCATGGTTTTTGTAGTCCCATGGCCGTCCCAAAATTCACAAACAAGGTTGTCTTCTAGGGAACCAAGCTGTCCACGGCTGAAGCTCAATGCCAAACAGTACCACAATTGTTTCTACCCCATAAGAACCTATACGGAACCGAATATCTGGAAGTTCAGTCGATTTTAAAAGCAAAAGGTTGCTTTTCAATTGGGTAACAAGGTCAGAAATGACGGCTTGGCGTTACTTAGTGTTTACGTGAAGGAAAACATTTTCCGCTGCGCATATAGGAGATTCAGTCAGACAGATTTACATTTCTGGCACCAAAGAATAATAACAACAAAACCTATCTAAATCAATAAAATGTAATTAGCCACTACGAAGTAGGAGCGATTAAGTTCCCAAAGCACCGGAAACGCGTAAACGAAATTCTCAAAGCTCGTATTGTGGAAGTATGGAATTACTAAAAGAAACTGTTGTGAAAGAACCAAGTCACGGGCTCTAGTATGGAAAGAAAGAATTCTTCGCATTCCAGTTTTGAATCAGATTTGGATCAATACTTACATGGTACCTGAATGGGCACAATACGGTTTAAGCTGACTAGACAGGCCCTCAAAGGGATTGTTTGAAATCATCACTACCTGATATATTGCCCGCCAGTCGTCGACTAATAAACAGTAAAAACACTATTATTAATATTAGCATTATTATTGTTATTATTATTAAGCACAAAGCCTGAAGTCAGAAATAGCGCCAAAACCTCGAATACACAAAAAGGCAGCACGGAAAACATGTAAATAATGTTTGCAAAAGAATTGGAATCCACATAAGTTGTTTGAGCTGTTGCAGGCTGTTGTACGACATGGTCGCGCAGTTCAGAGTAGGAGAATAATTGACGGAACCTTGTCCGGCCTTTTCGTTTGAAGGGGCATCACTAACCTTTACACAACTGAGTACGACCGGTTTGGCAGCAGGAATGATTCAAATGAGCCGGTAGCCAGTAATAGTTTCTGAGCCTACTATGAATTGCCTTGCAACAAGTGCAGCACGAGAAGAGCGAATGACTACATTTAGTGGTAAGCCACATTCTCCATGTCACAGTGCTGTCCTCAGACAGGTGGCGTTTTGGTGGGAAAAATAACTGTAGTGTCGCTAAGTGAAACCTGAATTGATGGGCTTACGTAGTAGCAGACTAATCCAGAATCAATGTCTCAAAGCCAACGGAGCTGTTCGAAATTACCGGAATTCCGACAGAGTTGACATGAAATCTGCTCGAATATGCTAATTGGTTGTAATCTGTTTGTCACCAATAGACCGGTCACAATAGGAAAAATGTTTCAGCCCAACTCGCCAACTTTAAACTTCAAGCACGAACATTTATCTACCTATCCCACCAGTTCGTCAAGTTAGGGATATTCTGGGGGAAGTTGAACGACAGAACAACCAATCGAGTTATTCCATAAGTCACAGGGATTGCTATCGAACTGTTTAATTTTGAACGTGATCCACTCATATAAAACTTCTGCATATTCTCTTTAACGCTGAGCCTTAGCGCAGTACGAGACCAACCTATTTTCCATATAATCACATGTGAAAAATTCAGATGATGAATTAGAATTGCAAATCTACTCCCCACTCTATTTTGTTCCGACGGAATCTTTCAAAACGCGATGCATGTCTTGACAAAAATTTGTCTCGACCAAATAAACAGATCCAAAATGGATGAATGAATCCGTAGGTAAAAAAGCTCATACTCGGCGTGAACTAACTCGCAACAAAGTTGGATTTCTAATCAGAGAACTGCAAATTTAAACAAACGGAGTCGAGGTTTCTCGTTTGACTCATAAATCGCCTTCTCTAGCCTGCTCCACAGAATATGCGTAGGCGAATTGCATGCGTTTGCAGTCGAACCCTATTGAAGCACTGGATCTTACTGAAAAACAGCGAAATTCGGCATCCACCTAGGTAGGAACAATAATCGTTTTCCTAATGAGATCTCAAAAGTGTTCTTTACAAATCTCATTCTACACATAACCGTTGAACGAAACCGAAAGCCAATATTTGCACTTTAACCCGGCCTTATGCTCATTAGCCATACGCACAGAGTTCAAAAGTTTAATAATGAAAATCACTCACTCATCATATCACGGCCGTAAATTTAGAGTTTCTGATAATCAATATTAAAAGCGTATCTTATCAATTGGAACTGAAAAATTATTATTCAGTTTAGAAATTCTAAGAGACATTTTCAAACGAAGAAGTGCAGTGGAAACTAAACAATGCTCGCATCTACACCAAAATCATTTATAATAACACCTTACAACATACAGGCTCCTCTTTGGACACTTCTAACAAGATCTTTGCTCCTCGAACGGGTACCGAACGTTCCTTATACGTGGCTTTTGGTGGCCCCGGTGTGCCTGCAACCGGATCGAAAGCAGAAACTGTCGGGACGGGATTGGTTTTGTTCTACCCTAGACCCTCATCCAAAGACGATCAGCACATACGACCAGTTCTGCGACTGTCTGGAACGCAATTCGGTAGTCGTTTCGGTCATTCCTTAATCCTGATCGATATCAACGGAGACGGGTAAGTCAGTTTAACTAATTGCATCTTGTTGGATCGTTTCAAACTGGAAAATTTGCTTAAGATATGAAATCACTATTTCAGCTAATCTTAGCTAATCTCTTGAAGATTCAGAGTAGACTCAAGTTTTCGATTGACAAGGACAGTGAAATGGTTGGTTTCACGATTAAATTTATATATTAGTGTGAGTGGTGGGAGATTTGAATCAGTTGTCAAAAGGTTTAGCATGAAAATAACAAATATTGGCTCACCGCAGAAAACTACGCCGAGTACTCTACATCTGTTTCATCCTTACTGCGAATCATCGGTCGTGCACATCCACCGAACACCCCACCCCGGGAATGGAACCCGAGTTGAACGGTTCTGAGTCCGGCAAGTGACAACAAACTATCCGGGCTGATTTTCATCGGTTTCCTGTAACTTTACCACTAGGTGATATGGCATTCTTCCACTACTAGCTTTTTAAATGTAACAACCTACTTATCGTGGCAGCTACTACTCTCACTGGATAAGTAGTATCCAGATCCTGTGAAATGTTTGCAACAGAATAACTTCAACGTATTTAGGGCCCTACAGAAAATTGCTCCCTCACAGGAGCCGACTGTTTTGTGGTCGACGAATTTTATCGAGCAAGCTCCAGCGACGGATTGATGCAATATCGTGTCCAACAAACCGTTGTGAACCTGGTTGTTAGGCGTCCAAGTTACAGCCATTTACCTTGAGTCCTAGTGAAGGCACTACTGACAATCCCGGGCAAGGATGAACCAATCGCAAAGTGCTTTTTCAGTTTTTGCTGATGAGCTGAGCCTTGGTACTGCATGGGGAATCATTTGGAAATCTGTATATATCATGAAAAAGGCTCCCAAAAGTGTTGACGCCTTAAATTCTAAAAAACGGGATAATTTGAATCATGCAACAAAAAACTGGTAGATGAAGACTTTTAAAAACATAAACAACTGCTAAGGAGAGGAAATTTGGTTATCAAAGTATCTCCAGCTAGAGGGGCCTTTTTCCTAGAGAACCATTCATCTCGTATCTCCCAGAGAACAAAAGAGACGGCATTGAATTACCAACCTAGTGTAATCCTGCTGATATTCCACAAATGTTCTTCCATGTCAAAATTCAGCAAAAAACTTCTTATGTTCATTTTTTTAATAACTTTTGAATAGTTATGCTCCATTCAGAGTAATGATACCAAGGAAAATAGGTTTTAGGATGGACTAAAAGGTTTTGCTATCACGATTCTCCTAAAAGTGAAGAAATGTGGGAATAATCCCATATACTATTAAAAAACGAACTGATAGAGAGCATGCCCGTTTCCAATGATTCTCGTCCATACCAGTATACGACTTTCTGCATGGCTCATGTCAATGTCCGAAATCTGACAATGGGTGGTAGAGTAAGTAGGACGGTAGAAAGTGGTAAGCAACGCAGAAGAATTCACACGCGTGTTCCAGATCAAGCTGTGGACCGAGGGTGTGTGTAACTGTTATAACTAGTCACATCAGTGCATTGCTGGTGAATTTCGGTATATTGGTTGGGCCAGGGAAACTTCGTCCGTTGCACAAACCGTTTTTTGAGCGTACAGCAGAAGATTGTAGCAACGACTGACTACTGCTTCCTCCGTGGCCATGACGCGGCCATTCACTGGTCTGGACTGCTCATTTCGAACCTGGTAAAGGAACCAGGAAGCTTAGGTCAGATTCACTAGGTGGTTGGACACAACCATAAGTGAGCGCACAGCGCTTTTGTGATTAGTTTAATTACACCAGCATTTAACAAAACCGGGTGGTGCTCACAAAGGCTTTCGTATAAATGTCTGGCCGTACGCCATTCTACACGGTTTCCCAGAAACAGGTAAGTGAGTACACATGCAATGAGTCTGTAAAGTATATAACCCTATCCTTTCGTCGCAAGAACAAAAGTGACTTTGATGTGAATAAATTTTGAAGTGAACATTTAAATAAGCTTTCCTTCTTTTCGTTTTTTTCCGTTGAAAACTGAACATTTCGGTCGGCTTTGGCAAACGTGTTTATTAGAGAAAATCCGTTTTTTAATTTATCGACAGAGTTCTGTGCGCAAATCTACCCACGACGGAATGAGATTTAATTTGACAACACGATGTCTTTCGGCATCTGTATAGCTGAGTCCGAACTGAAAATAGTTAGCTGAAGTGGTCAGTCTCGCACATGACGCCAGCCACGCTAAAGTACCCCCATTACCAGTGGAAAATGAGTAATCAGCCTGTATGGGTGGGGGTCCTCCCATCTCAGCTGGTATAGAGCAATTGCCAAAAAGTGAACGACGCCAAGTGTGATCTTCAGTCTTTTGGGGAGTGATAGCTTTAACATCTGTCAAACATGCTCAGCCGAGGTTCGCAAAACCCAGCTATTGCAGCCTTTTATTGTTTCATCCAGTGGACAAAAATGACAAAGTAGTTTAAAGATTGTCAAAGATAAGATATATACTCACCGAACGCTAGCCACGATCAGCAGTGCCGAGCGGTTTCAGATGCCGACAAGTCCACCGGCGATATAAAGTTACATTATTTATTGGCCGGTACCACCGGTTGCATTCCCATATGGCCGCCATTAACTGGTCACGACTGCCTTCTTGAGTTCTTGTACTCTGTTGTATCACAAACGAAAAAAGGAATTAAAAACAACATAGCATAGTGAAGTGTAGTATGGCATAGTTGCCACAATAAGTATTCCTGGTTGAAGAAATCTGTGACACGTTTGAAGTCTATGGGCATATTCGGCTTTGGTCGGGCGACATTTTGGCCTAAAATCGCTCTTCCCAAGTGGAATAAACCATGGACAACCGCATTTGTAGGCGTTGTGCTGATTGAATGTTAGCCGATTTACTCTTTTCAGACAAACAAACAGCGTCCTTGACTTCACGTTAAACGGTACGAAGCAGAGACAGTCGAGTCTTAAATGTGTTCTTATTAGTATAGCACATTTGTAATTTGGAAATTTAGGTATCTTTTTGTTTGGTTAGTAATGGCTGTGAAAGTTAATATGAACAGTGTATTAACATCACAATTACGCTTCTAGGTTTCCGATCTTTCAGTTCGTGAAGCACTTTGTCGTATCTTGGATAGCATAAACCTACTTCTGTACAACCTGGCAGATATCTGATGATGATAATTTACGATCTACTACGCCGGATTCTCAATGACCAAGCAGTGACTGCGTGGCTGGTCTTGTGCGAAACCAGTCACAACAATCGTAAACACAACACATCTACAATGTTGACACATACACAAACATACGAACGGATAAAGGACGCAAAAGCAGTAAAACAATAACGGCGACTTTAGCTTATATTTCTGTTTGAAAAGCAGTAGGGGAACAAGTATAAAAAATGCACTAATTTACCGACCAGCACGAAAACGTGCTGTAAGCTACTTTAGCCATGTGCTTTCCTCATTGGTAACACATTTACGATCGAGGGAAGGAGTTCCCGTTGATCAGAAAGTCGAAAAAGCATGATCAAAGGTGAAAAAACGTTTTAGAAAGGACAATCGTAGTGGACTGAGCTCTGTGGAACTCTGGCAAAAAACAGTGATTCATTTGCTTATTTACTTGTATCTTGTTTTAAAGCTTTTTCCACAAATCGAATATTCCTCCACAAAGATGGAAAATTTTTATAATGACAGTAACCATGCAGCAAAACCATTACCACTCATGAAGATAAAATACTCACTGAGAAAGGAAATCTCAAAAATAAACATTATTCATTTCAATTCAAGTCAGGGTTCTATACAATTCACCACAAAACTAGCGGATTCATTGTAAAGTCGCCACTTACTTCCTTCCGAAATAAATGCTTCCTACCGGTGGATTACTGGTTAATGAAAGCTTATTTCCTTAATAATTAATATACCCATGCTCAAAGAGGTTTGTTTGTGGAAGTCACCGAGTCCAATTTGTTTGGCTTCAACGCTGTGCAAGGCACTCGAATGCGTAAGCAGTGGACGCATGCACGCACGCACGCAGAATGTTGGACCGCCCTTTCAGCATCAAAATAAATCACCCCATGATTTGAAAATTTGTCTGGTGTTTTTATAGCACGACATGCGTTAAACCGTATGCTAAAAGTGGTGAAGTGATGTGCGTATGCTTCCGTTCCAATCATGGAAGCTTGGTCTGTTGTTGCTAGGATGTCCCAAACTTCCGTTTCCTTTCTTCTAACTCCTTAAATCCCTCAATGTCACTTTGAATAGATAGTTCACATAAAAATTTCCGGAGATATCGGTGATATCATATTTGTTATTGTACTTACCGTTTTCAGAATGGTTCCTCTCTGACAGAGCATATCTTTGGGTCCAATGACAGAGGGTCTTCCTTTAGACCTGTGCACAAACCTAGGAAATGTGATAACAAAAGACGAATTCCTAGTGAATTAGTTATCTATCGACCACGATAGGCATTTATGTGTAAAGATAACACATACTTCAGGGAAAAATCATTACAGGGAAAAGACTGTCGCTGGAAAAACGTGTAACTATTGGTGTACAGCCAATCCAAAAACGCACCACTATTTCATCTCGAAATGCTTCGGTTTAGCTACGTTGTAGACCCGGCCGTGGAAATCAAGGGAGCGCGATAAATACATGATTTATAATGAAATGGGACGGGACTAACTAACCACAGAACGAGGGCCGATATTTCATCATCATTTACTCTGATCACAAGCGTAGCACTAATGCATTGCATCCTCAGCTTGGTTATTACTCCCTGAATGACTTGATTCAACCGAATACGCAGTTGGCTCGTTGTGCATTCCATTCAATGCCATTAAATCTCCGCTGATAGACATTCCCGTCATAGCTGCAGTACAGGCACAGGACACGTTATTCAATTTGGCTCTCTTCATTTTAAAGTCAATCTGTACCACTGGTAACAAGAGCCGGTACCATGCTATGCGACGTCTACTGGCCTATCTTGGACGGTCGTGCCATTTCCACGTCAGCGTCTAGTGTTTGATATTTTCACATTTAGACAGCACAGCTGTTCTACAACTAGTCGCTGGACGACACATCTGGCCTTCTATGAATAAAGATGTTCGCACACTGGTGAAATAGAGCTTACAACATGAACGCTCCGCTCCAGTGCTTTGAAGGTAAAATTAAGCTGAAATGTGAACCACAAGCAGAGTTGTTTTTAGCAGACACACCAATTTCTTAACTCTCCAGTCACAATAAAACCGCTGTCAGTTCAAGAATCCGAGAAATTTCCAAGTCATCGTCTGAAATAATTTTGAACTGCAAAGATTCGAAAGCATTTTTCTTTTGCAGGAATCCCAATAGTCAGTATTAGGAGTCGTCGATAAAATGACTTTCTGAAGGTTCACGTAAAGCAATCAAAAGAACCTGAAGACGGTGAATTTGCTGTGTGGTAAGCAAAGATTTACAATCACTGATTAGTTGATGCATTACCAAACGTTACAACCACCTTTTTGGTTCACCGAATATTTGTATTACGCGTTCTCCTGAAAAAACCGAGGCCGGTACTTCATTTTGCTTGACGCACGTAGATACAACGCATGAGTTGAGAGCTCTACTCATGAAAAGGCCCTAAAGATTTTCATAAACGATAACAAAGCGGACATAAATTAGATGAACCTGCCGATCAGTTTTGATTCAACGGGACCAATCTTAATCATTTCTCATAGGTTCCTGTATGTGAGTTTTGACTCAGCCTAAAATGGGAAATTGTCTCCTTCTGATTAGGTATTCGCTAAGGAAATTCACGCTGAACTTACGATGACAAATGAGCTTGGTCAGTTAACGATTCCAAAGCGACTATTTCAAACTCCGTTGATACGTTTATCTCACCCTTCTGAAAATCACCTTTCCTCTAACTAACCTATTTTTGGGGATTATTTTTCGATGTAGTTGGGATGATCTTATCGTTGGTGCCCCGTATCACTACTTGAAAGCTGAGGAGGGCCGTCAACCAAACTACGGGGCAGTGTTTGTCTTTCTTAATCAACAGACGCGATTTGCAAAGCCAGTGGACGATAGTGCTTCACAAAAACCTTTCGCCTATGAACCAGACAATACTTATCAAATGATAATTCCCACGGATGACGGACATCAGTGTCCAATTTCTTCAATTTCCGGTTTCGGAGCGGCTCTAAATTCGCTTGGTGACATAAACCATGACGGATATGAGGGTATGTTGCACAAATCTTGTATCATTTGTATGAATAAACAATTTTGGAGGGCTTGCTATTTTAAATAAACCTTATTGTTAGCCTTCATTTCCCGGAAAATTTGTAAACTTCAAATGCAACACAACCCTAAGCTATTCCGGCTTTGAAGAATACAACCAAGAAAAACCGGATGGGGTTCTCCTTTGTGCCGTCAACCTTTTCAAATTAATTTTGAACACTAAGACCAGATAGTGTTTAGCCACTGGGCCCTCGAATCACAATCAAAACGGAGCCTGATTAGGTGACATTCGCTTCTATTAATTAATAAGGCTTTCTCCGACCTACTTAAACTTGTTTTTCGTCATCAAAGCTCTTTATTGAGAACAAAAAAGTGCCAGTCCGTCTTAGAAAATTTGCCTGGATTGTTAGGTTATGTTGTTGCGAATTAGGCTCGTGGTAAATCCCTTCTGCAGCTCTTCGCAGAGTATCCTGATGGAACCTAGCTCCTTCGGACAATGTAGTTATTGCAACCAATGCCATTGATTCTGTTTTGCTGTTAGTTCGATTTCTACTGTACAAGAATTGAATAAGTGATTTCATGGTGAACAGTACTTCGGTCTCCCTCCAACTGAGCAACCATCGGAAGGAATACATTTGAGCGTATCACCTTCCTTATCTCTATCATTTTCCTCCGATGTCGTACAGATTTTGCTGTGGGTGCACCATACGGAGAGGACGGTGGACTGGTCTTCGTCTATCACGGTTCCAAATCCGGGCACATCGGATCTCCGTCTCAGGTAATGGTTTTCGAATCTTTAATTTGCCGCCCCCCCCCCCTCCTCTCCAGTATACCATACTCGGGAATACACGAATTCATTGTTCGCTGTCATCGAGAGATGAACTGGAGATGTGGTTGGTGTGTAGTACAATCAGATGACTTGTACCTGTAGATGAAAGAGGCAAGCTTATGTAATCATATCTATTTCTTTCTATAGTACTATCGGAATGTGCTATCAGAATGTTCGTTCCAAGCTGTGGCAGAAGGGATTCGTCTTATACTCTTGCAGCATGGTGAACCCGTGATCTTCAGCTGCGAAGAACTCACGAACCCAGCTCAGTCCGTGTCTCATACGCTTCCGACAAATACAACAATCGAACTCCATTATGGCCTGTAGCCTGACAACTACTCTTCGGGAGAATATGGTATTATAACTGAATAAAACAAAGAAAAAGCACTAGTCGCGATTTTCAATTCATAGCAAGTGAATCAAGGTTTCACTCGACCAGCAAATCGTGAAACTCACTGACATCATATAACACCTGGCAATGCCGAAACAAAGAAGCGAGTGCTTTCAAGGTTTTTGCTACTAAGTGCTTCGCCTAGTAAGACAATCGACGTCTTTGGAGGGAATAAAGGTCGACGTGCTAGTAGTTTGAATGATATTGTGATAAATTTGTTACCTCAGGATCATTCGATTGTAAGTCGGTCTTGAAAACGGCGACCCGAGCTAACCGAAACTTCGACTGACTACCATTATTTCCGACAAGGCTCAGTTACCAAATATCAAGCGCGCACATATCACATGGTGCATTATATTTCGATGCAAACCAAACCGTTTTTCGGCTCTGATACATTAATAAATTACGATAGCATTCAGCAAAAGCCATTGGTGTCAGTTTATGTCAGGGGGAAAAAACATTTTTTTCCTTGAGATGTTAATTGCCATACGGATCGAAGCACTCACACGAAGGTTTGACACCCACTATTAAATTCTTTGTATCCTAAAAACATTGCGCATGGAGGACCGGCCATAGAGACTGGTCCATAACGCGGTCGATTTCCGTCAAATGAGGTCAATCTAACCGACTCATCATCTCATCGCGTTCCTCTGTGTGTTTCTGTGTGTTCAAGCTAGTTTATCCAGTTTGAGTGTTTTGGAATGCTGTGTGCTCTCTGAATGTTATTAGTGCGATCGATACCAACAAGTGTAAGCACGTGCGCATTGTGTTACAAGTTCTGGGCGCTGTCTCACCATGCGGGTGAGAAGGTGCCGCTGTGAACCAAGAGCAGATTGCCAGACAGTTAGATAGGGCGCTGAACAAGCCAGACAGCAAATGCCTGGCACGCAAACCACTGGAAAAATAACAAAATTACAAACCCTTTTTGCTGACGGTAGCTTTTTCTAAGTCTTAATCATATGGTTTATTCCATGGTGATGCCAGAAAACAACGCTCAGTCTGCAATCGGTCTAAGGTGAGATGTTTGCAATACCTGTGTTCTACCAGGTTTAGTGAGCAAAATGTCGGAGGAACTTTACATCTATTAAACAGCTGATAACTTTACAGTTGGTCAAAGGGAAATTAGGAAACAGGTTAGCAATCATTGAGACCAAAATAATGGCATTCATTTGTAAGCTTAGGAAATGGTATCACCCATTAAATTCCAGCAACGATCGGGGGTATACCTCGTGTGAAACTAATTTTTGTGGCATTCTTCAATACACGCCGAGTTTTGTGGTTACACCATTACCGTTCTTTTAAACCTAAATTTGGCTTTTCATATTTTTGTAGAGTTCAGGAAGAAACGTTGCATTAATTGGGTCACCCTAAATTGCTTTCCAGTTGGGATGATATCTGTAGTTCCATTCTCTCATCTAAATATTGTGTTTCAGTATACACAATGTAATGTGGGAAAATCTTTTCCCCCATATTTTGGGCATCCGAACTTGAGCGCTGGTAACGCGCATCCGTCTCCCAATCGAGGTGGCCCGAACACCTGCTGTGAAGTGGCTATCATAAGTGGTGAGGCGTGGTGTAATTTTTAAGGGACATTCATGCTCACACACACATAAAACACGAGTGACAAAACACGTCGAATTCGATTTCCTCGGATGAAATATTGTCATATCCGGCAAAAAAGTGGGTAACCAGAGACTCAATGAGAGTCGAAGCTCAGAGAGGGCTCGCATGGACAGCACAAAGTCAAACGTCAGACTGCATAAGTTGAGACTGACCGAATTTTCGCGTTAGGCTTTTGTGCACTCACTGGACTTGTAACGTGTAGCTTGAAAAACCTTCTAGTCCGTTTTTGTCTGTGCCTGAGTATGTGCATCTGGGTGCAAATCGAAGGTGCCTCTCAATCTGTGCTCCAGTTAGTGGATAGCTCGTAGCTCATTCGATACGTACCTGAGTGGCAACTTCTGTCTCCGAATTGCGCACTAGGCAAGAGCCGCCATATGCTGGTGACAAAGAGGATACAAAGATCAAAATTAGTTCTCTTCGCATTGGTTCTCTCATGAAACAGTAAATAGATGAAAATGTTGTAATTCAAACCCAAAACCCGCTGGCCCACAGCCATAAACGAAAGATGTATTAATCCGGATTATTAGTGTACATGGTCAGAGATAGTCCATTTTTTTCACAAATCAGATCTTAATTTCGTCGGAAATTGGATACCACAATACAGCCTTTTTCACTTTTGAATGGATGTTTCGGTGAAACACAAGTTGGTCCTTACAGAGTATGTTGTTCTGATAGACTATTGTCCAAATTCTGGGATTCTAAAGTCTGTGAGCAAAGATAGCTGCCGGTAGTCACTGAATAGACAAATATGAAGATAGTCACCTCTAATTGCTAAGTGTAACTAGATGCTCGTCGTTTCCTAGATCCTTAATGACACAGAAACGAAAGAATGAGCTGCTGGTATATACAAATATGAGTCCATATGAAGTTGAGCTGGTGCTCGTCCTGATTGACTGCCAACCTCTTCGAATTATCTGAACAGAAAAATGACAGGTGATCTAGGCTGAATTTCTATTTGTCACACAGAAACTCAAAATTGTACACGTTGCCTGACGCATGAAGGATCCACTTTTGAGGTTTCTTTGGCCAATTTGTTTTCTCCACACTTAGGTCTCTGGGGGGAGGGGGAGGGAGTTAAACACATCATGCGAGAGATGGTATTTTTGTGTGACCTATATGTTGTTCTATTGTGTTATTTTAAAGTGAATATAAGTTCGATATGCTTGTTGAAAAATGAGTGGATATTCTTATGTAAGACGTACAGATGAAATATCAGAACAACCATATCGGACCGAAATACACAGTTTTTCTTGCATATCCAATGCTAATCCACTGGATTTTATTGATATATGAGTACATGCGGGGGAATAACGAAGTATTTTAACGGTCCATGTTACTATTCACTGAAAGTATCTCACTATAAATTGGAGCAGCGAAGCGAAATTAAGATTCGCAATTACGTACAACACACCGCCCACAGGTTCCGATAGACATTCGACTGTGCCAGGAAAAGATTAGTCATTCCGTTATACTGAATTAAAATTCTGAATAACTGATGGAACAAATACCATCCTGTCAAACGTTCACGTGCACAGTGGTGTAAATATTGACATTTAAATAGTCACCTAACTTCATAATATTCTTCTTTGTCAAATTTCAATCAGACAAAGAGTAGTTTTTTGTGTTGCTTCAACAAGTTGTGACTGCGAAGCTTCATGCCAAATTTGGAAAAAAAATGTGAAGACATGCACCTATAATCTATCACCTAAAGAATAATTGAGAACAAACAAGCATCAAGTGGCTTTTGATTGCACCATTACCCAGTGATTGGGGCTGTGTGACATTCGATGTGAAACAATACCGCGTCATGTCAACCCCTGCGATCTAAATCGATGTCGCTTCATCTACACCTTGTCCCGGTTACACAGGTGATTTGTCGTGAGACAATTCAAACTACACAACGACTTGAGGGTCTCGGATTCGCTGTTGGGCTGAATGGTTTGGACTTGGACGGAAACACCTATCCGGATATGGCTATCGGTGCCCCATTGTCTGACACTGTGATTGTGTTACGTGCTAGACCAATTGTCAAGTGAGTACCATCAAACTGCTTAAATTCTCAAACGACTGAGCGAGATTTCTATTTCAAATACTAATTTACTTCGATAACTTCGAGTTCAGTCCTCCGTCACGTGCTTCAGTTTAAGCAAGATGATCGTCCCCCATGAATCACGTAACAACGGCATTCGCCTAACACGCGTTTGAACGTGACTTTTTCAACTCAGAATCCACCTAGAATGACTCAGTTTGTTAACAGGCTTGATTAAAATAATGTCAAGTAAAGGGGCATAGTCGCAGTCAGTAGTGCTTAAGATATCTATGATGCTTGTCTGGGGTTTCAAAATGTGTAAAGCATCTTCGTGCCACTATTATAGACAATTGTGGTCACTAAACTCACACTTCTGTTCCACAGCGCAAGTCAACAGGTGAACTTTTAAAACTCCAAAAGAAAAGCGGCTTTTCCCAAAAATGTTTGGTTCATTCAATAACCTTCAAGTGAAAACAACAAACTAATATACTGACATTGCTTGGGTGTGTGTGGGCGGAGAGGGTCGATACAATTCACGGTAATCGGGGATCTCAGGCCATATATTCGATACAATTATGGGTGCTTTATTATTGTTGGAAATCGCCATAGCTTCTGGAACACTGCGTAGTTCCAGGGTTCCGAAATGACAGGTCAAAACTCAGAGAGGCAAGGCATTTAACAATAGTGAACATGACAAGATCCAGTTCACTGTGGTATTTTTGACGGATCTGATAAATGTTCAATTAATTCAGTTGTTAAGTGTTGGTCTTCGGTAGACTGTAAACCTACCTGTGAACGCCACACAGTCAGATGGTCCACGAGGCCTCGCCATATATTCAGCGGGCAGGAGGCCAGTGATACGTGGAGCAATCCAGCAGGAGGAGTCGGAATGCAATTTCACCATGGTAGTTGCCATGTGTTAGTGCAATCTCTGCTAGTAGCCAGTAAGTTCCACCATCGAAATGTTGAAAGTCCCCGGTAAATTATTTTTGTTCGTGATAATTGAACACGTAGATTTTGTCCATCCGTGAGTCCAAACACTAGCGGGTACCATAGATTTTAACGTTGGGATAAGTTTACCAGCGTTGATGTTTCATCGGATGTTGGATGTACACCGCTACCCCACAGACCGATTGTCGAAAGTCTTGTTAGTAGTAGTGTGAGTCGAACAGCTTAATCTTCGAATGGATGAATAGAAGTGATGGAGCTTTTAATCATCTAAGGTGAATGGTCCAGGATGACTTCGATAGCATAATGATAAGTTCGTTGGAACTTCACGTCCGACGAGCATGGGCGAAGTCTCTAAGACGGCGACTTTTTTATTTTCACTATCTCTAAATATGACAGATTGTTCTACGCTCGATAGAATGCAAGCACTGGGTTGTAATTCACTGTGTGGTGCCATCAAGAACTTCATGATCGGTGACAATCAGGACACTGATGTAGCTCATATGAGTTCTTTGTACCTTTCCTCCAAAAGTCTGACCTATTCAAAATAGGACGAACTTGTCTCCGGATTGCTTGTGTATCGTCGGATAATTTCTCTTCAGATTGTTATCTGTCAGTGTCATGTCATTGTTTAATGTTTTATACCTGACTTTTCCACTTGCTATCACATTTGGTTTTGCATCCGGATATGCCATCTGAAGACCAGAATGGGTTTTTTAGAATCCCTACTGGGGAAAATTGCCCATCTGCTTACTGAACACTGTCCTTTCGTTATCATTTTCGACAGATGTATGAATTAGCTTACCTCGGTGGATCTCCCTTACTACAGTTTCAAAGCTCCAATAGTATAGTTTGGCAACTTTATGAGACACGAATAATAACACCAACGATTTTGTTTTACTTCCGACAAATAAACTCCTTTTGGTCTGTCGGTTTTTAAGTAAACTCTGCTATCAGATATTGCCTTCCAGCCAGCACGCGTTCTATCTCACATTATTCCACGTGGTCTGGGAGTGTCCCTGTGACACAGAGCAAAAAGTATCAGAAAAAAGAAACATCATTTGGATGCAAGTTACAGTTGTCGATTTAGTAAGATAACTCATTTCAGTTGGTTACAAACCTTTTGTTTGTTCTTGTTACTGTGAAACTCCAAAATGTTCCCAAAAAGATATTTTTCAGCCCGTTTGGAGTTACCTTTACTCTATTTTTTTTATTTTTCCCAAATTATTTTGCATCCTGTCGACAGATTTAAAACTCACATTGTTCTCGCGGACGGTTCCACTGAGCTACCTGATGATTTGAACCAGTTGGCTGAATGTGAGCAAGAAAGCCGGTTGCTTACGGGATATCATGCGGCCAAAGTACGATGTATTGACACTCGCGTTTTTGTCACTTACAGCAGTATCGACGGGTGAGTTAGAAGTACATCGAATTCCATGCTGGTCTGACGCTGATCTCTGTCACACATGACACTCTTTCACAGACATGCTTACACATGCCCGTACACTGGACGGTTATCATTTTGGTTTACCTGAGAAATAAAACCGTGTGTTTCATGTCTACGAATCCGTAATTTTTGTGATTTGTGAGTTGTTAGTGACCGTCCCAGCAAAAATAGGCTGCATAGCTTCTTTTCTAGTACTACGGTCAAACTGATACTATCCCGCCGGATGTTGAAACCATAAAAAGTACACTGCCATCTGACAAAATATAGATACGATGTGTTCTAGTTATTAATACATGGAACATACACTTTCCATTGAATTATCACTACACAGAGAAAAAACAAAGTGGAGAACTTTTCTTCCCCTTTGATAACACAATCTTAATGTCACATATTCCTTAAGGTATCAAAATAAGCCTGCTTGGTTTTTGAGTTTGTAAAGTAATTTGGGGCAGAAAACCACTTTTTCTTATCCGTCGTATGTGAGATGTCAGAATGTAACTACAGACCGGTCTGTGTTTGAACTATGAACCCGGATGTACGGCACCCGAGCTCATTGGATCGATGATCACACTTGCACATCCACTTCTAAATTACATATTCCCTCAGGTTTCTATTCTGAGCATTGGCTTGTCACAACAAGTGATCAAGGACTACGTACAATTACGTGGGACCCTTTCAGTTACAGTTGAGGAAGAAATGACACCGAAATCACTAGTTTTCATTTGTTCCGGAACAACAGATACGCTCTTGCCCAGGAACAATCCACATAAAATTGCTGTCCGAATCAACTTTCTCTGGATCAGCGAAAAATGTGTGTTTTTTAAGGGAAAATGCTCCAAGATTAGAAGTACATTTGGGGACAATCTACGGACTAATCTTAACCCTTTTTTCGCACTTTTTCTAACTTTGTAACCAGTGAGAAAAGAAAAGGTTTACTTCTCTCTTCAGATTGCTCTGATAGAGGAAAGTCGGTTAACAGCTCTGGAATTTTGTTTGTAATTTATGGTTTTCAGGGGGAATAAAGTATACCAGTTCCTAACCCGATTCATAATGAGTTCACAACAATCCTGGAACTGCACATCTGCAACCAATGATTCGATACAGTGAACTAGACTTTTTTCTGATATTGGTAAGCATTCAAATAAATTATGTATCACAGGTGTCTGACAAAATGGGGCAGTATTTTTTCCGGTAACTTGTGATGAACGACGGAAGAGTGAACTTATTTTTACCATAAACCTGATTAAAGATTCGTTGTCAGACTTTTCACTTTCTGTAGGCTTTACTTAGAGAAAAATCAATTGGATGAAATAGTTTTAACCTGAAGCACACGGGTAAAATTACCGAGTTGCTCATAGATCACTGAGGAAGGGCTTTTTGTATGTCGAGGTACATCATTCATCTCCTATATTCTTTAATACTCTTGCAACAATGGTGTATTTTCCCACGAAAGAGAATGTTGCCGATAGGTTTTTGGTAGAAAGGCGAAATTTGACCGGAGGTGGAATAAAATTGGTTAGACGTATGAAGCTAAAATGCTCCATCTAATCGATCGAGGAAAGGCCTGAAAAAGGAAGATGGATTTCATTTTTATGCGAAACTTTGTCTTCTTCCAGGCTATAACGGATGTCAAGTGGTATTTCAATGTCCGAAAAGGGACAATGAATCCTACTAAAGAGCTGACTTGATAGCCCAAGAACGAAAGACAACTCAGTGGAAAAATTCAGACCATCCACGATATTTATTCGTATTCTTATCAAGTTCATTCATTTCCAATCGTAAAAAATCTAAACTCGGGTTTGTGAGGTGGAGAAAAAGCACCAAAAGAACTTACTTTAATTTTTTAGCAAAGTAACCGTAGATTTCGGTTTGATGTATCTTCAGATTCGAGGTTCACTGTTCATCTGATCTCCGTCGCATAGAAAGTCAGATAAAATCAGCATCTGATCACATGGAAAGATCATGATTCACACAGATTGGATTCAACACAGCACTAATTTTCAAAACATTCGATTTTACACACACTGCAGTAGGTTATTGCTTTTTATTCCCTATCATGCAAATTACTCATTGCAACCCCGTTCAACTGGTTCCACTCAACCACCTGCATTACTTGGAGAGAGATCACGTGAACCTGCATTGCTGTCTGCTACAAAATAAGTGTGCGTGACTGAATCCACTCGGCTTAGCTGGACAACATACAGTCCACGTATGAAATGGATAGTTGACTGAGCTTCAGGATGACTGAACCCAGCGAAAAGTAAATTACACCACTTCGAAAACGAATATTTCCTCAAAGGATTATCCCAATTTCGATTTATTTTTTATCCAACGCAAAGGTTTCGAAATTTCATTACTTTCCAATTTAAGTGATTTATGGAACTTATCTTGAGGTGTCTCGTAAGACAAAACACCGGACGGGTGACGTGAGACCAAAGCATTACCAGCGGTTCAGTACCCAGCATGTGGTTCCACATGGTGACATGCTTCCGTATCGGGTTAACGGAAAATCCACAAAAATCTAGGCTGATCTGTCATTTTGTTTATCATGCCCCTCTCCCCCGTAAATAAGCACCTATTAAGGGCGGCGAAAAGACCGCCTAGAAACACTATTTTGCAACATCACTGTATAACTTGGACTTGATTGTTGTATCAGGCAGACGGGCAGCACACCCGTTTGCATGTGTAAGTTTACGCACATTTCACTGTGTTCTGGTTGGACAACCGTTCGATCTGCCGGTGTTAATAGATCCGACGAGCATGGTCTCGCATTCTTCTGGAGATGACTGAGGTAGAGTTGATAGTCTGGGCCGAAAACGTCACCCGGTTCATGATTTTATTTTGTTGTCAGACCAAAGGGGGTTTATAGGTTAGATCCACCAGACAGACTATGTCAGTGATGCTTATCCCCCCCCCACCCTTCCGAAGGGTTTGAACAAGTATTACTTTTTAACGTGAAACAGTGACACAGGCAGCGATTTTGGGAGCAAGGGCTATCGGTTCTCGTTGATGGCACACTAGATAATAAACTAAACAAAAAACCCTCATAGAATCACAAATCACACACACACACAGATAAACACACAAAACAAATATACAAAAGAAGTTTGCAACCAGTACTCGTGACACTGTGCAAACAAGTTTTCATAAGGGCGGATGATTTCCATCCACGGAAAGAAGACCACGAGGAGGACAGTTCCTTTTATACGGACACACAGCTTTGGTAGTTCACGCATCGGTATTGTGGCTGTGCTTATAGATCAACTTCAGCCTTCATCAAGTGTATGAAAAACCCTCCTATAAGTCAAAGAAGAAGAGGGTGCGCGTTTTGGAAGACCACCTAGTACAGAAATAACAAACGAAAGTATCATGTGCATACACAATGCAAGTGTTCCATACTTGAGAATTGTTTTGCATTGTGTCATTTGATATATATTTCAGTTTGTTGAATATTTGAACTGAATCATGAATGATTCATGACGCATTAAAAACACTCAACTCATCGTTGAAAATCACGGAAGCACTGCACAGCTGTTATATTCTTGTTAGGACTCTTCAGCAGTGCACACCCACCGAGCCTCCACGGGGGCTCGAACCCGGAGCTAACGATTTTGACCCGAGCAACTGAGCACTAGGCCATTCGGACTGGCTCTCAGCAGTGACCGATTTTTAACGAGTAACAACTCGTTAGCAGAAGAGCAATCGCACCCGGGTTCGAGCACCAATGAGAGTTCCTGGGACGTCCACTGCTGACGATTTCTAGGAACCCAGATGAAACATTTGCGCAATGCTTCCGTGGTTTCCAAAGGTTAGTTGAGTTTTTCCACTGCGTGATGGATCACTTGAGAATTGATGTAAATCTTCGTCTGCAAACTGGGTGGAATTGAGAGTAAAAGTCAGACTGTGCTCAAAATATTAACGCGCCGCTCTTTATTATTCTACGTTAGTAGTAAGAATTATCCTAACTTGAGCTGATCTTTTGTGTCGAACATTCGTAGATACCGCATACCCCCAGACGAATAAAGCTGTCCTGAAAAGTGGATTTGAAAGATATACGAAAGCTGAGCTTTTTTAGTGCTTTATACGTGCTTGCTGTTCAATTACGGCTTCAATTTTGGTACAAGTCTTTGTTTCACATGACGAAATTTCAAACATATTTGACTGAAAAACCAACCCGGATTCACGAGACAAAACAGACTGAGTAATCAACTACATGGTTTATTCAGAAATTTTATTATTCGGTAGTTCATCATTACTTATGAGACCTCATCTCACGAGGAAAAATTGGTTGATAAGTCACACAGCAGCTTCTTCCTTGTTTGAGGTATCAACAGCACATATCCACCGAATCTTTGAAAGCTCACCTACAGCATTTCGATACTGCTCGTTATAATTTATTCAGTAGTATTCCAACGAAGTTAATAATAACAATATATCTTGTATGTCTAGTGTTCGGATATACTTCGATGAAAATTTTCACTACGGCGAAGAATAGACCAATCTAACGTAACCATTTGCTTCTCTTCCACACCCTCGCCATCCCGCTCACCGTATACACTGGTTCAGCATCGGATGTTCACCGGGCAAGGAATATCCAGTTACTCTGTTACTCAAATCCGAACCTGTTGATGCGTGGCTTACAGAGACCGGGGACGGTCAGCAAGAGATGACTGCTGAGCGTAAGAAGCGAGAAACCAAAGTATGTGGCACTGGTAGCGGCCAAGGCGCGCAGGCCAATGAGAACGATCCAAACAATGTGAACAAACGCACTCTCTACCAGCAATATGGCGTACCTCCTATTTCGTTCGTCGGGGAACGCACAGTGACGGAATTTGGTGCACAAGCTGAACGTTTCTTTCACACGAACCGATCGGCTGTGCCATCTGGTCTGTCTAGTCCTGGAGGTTATCTGCAACTTGTTTTGTTGGCCACTTGCCGCGAATCGGTCAATATCCGGGCAGCTAGTTCAAGCGAACTGGCGAAAGGACAAAGGGTGCGCCTATTGTTCCGTGTAAGTTCATCCGTATTTTATCCTGCTTTCGGTGTCAAGGATGCATCTACTTATACAGAGACTCACTCATTAAAGTCGATCGAATAGTCCCCAAGAAAGCCAACGGAAGGTGACCGTTATTGTACAGGACCACTATCATGCTAGCGTTCACACATTTCGCTATCTTTGCTCAAGCCTTTCACCTAAACACTCTGCACAGCGTTTTGCTCGTGTACCATTTCAGGGCTCCTATGGACCCTCGTCCGGAAATGCAGTTGTACCAAGCAGGACTGGTAGAATGCGCAGGAGATCACCACGAAGATCTGCCAAGCGGCGTACGAAATAGTCGCAATGTCCAATAAGATAAAGTGATCAGTTCATAGAGATCCTCTTGATAGGCACACAATCTCCGCTTGACAGGCGCGTGGTTATATCACCCATAGTTCTCGAGTGGTGCAAAAATCATTTGCACTAGTGCATTTCACGTGCTGAACTAATCCGTGACTGATGACCAACCAGTTCTTCCTCCAAGACTATCATATGTTCAGTCGAACTGGTCATACTATTGCCGTGAGCCCGCATGCTATGACATTGCATTTTTTTATGTCCTAGGGGTTTCTGAGCAGCAGAAGCTGGTCTGCAGGATACTTTTGCTCCGTATGTTTTTATATTCATATCCATCAACTTACTAACTTTTGACCATCTACAAACAAACCGGTTGTTTGCTGCCGATATCCTACTTCGTAATTGCCAGACTACTTAAAACTCAAATATCATGTATGGTTTACCAGGTTCGAATCCGCCACCACCAGTGAACATGGTTGGCTGACGGACCTTTGGTTACTGAGTTTGTAACTATACCGGGCTGAAATGGACCTTGTAGTTCTCTACCCGTAGTTTCCGGGTCTTGGTTGATGGTTCCTCTGGAGAATGAAGAAGTGGACCTTCGTGGTTCTGTGTTGTAGAGCTGTTGTTTCGCCGATGCACAGACACGGATAACAACTGATTTTCTTAAGGAATATACTACCCTTTTTATAAAACATAAAAAGGTTCGTTTCAGAATTCTGTCAAATATTGTAATGCTGCATTCTTGAACCATTTCATTTCTTGTATTCTGGCTACTCAAAAGTGACGGTTTTCAAGGCTTCTCTTGTAATTCACCAACTCAGAGTACATTTTTCTGTAATTTGATACAGGACGTAAATCTAGTGGATCAAACCAAACCTTTGTCGATTGGAGTTAAATGGGTGACCGATATGCCCAATCCGTATTCATCAGTGGAACAGATCAATCAGTTCCCGATCGCCGATCCGAAAGCCAATACCCAAGTGAACCAGGTAAGTTAGCATGTGAATTTCTTCTTCAATTCGCTTTATTTATTTTCCCATTCGAGCTAGGACTTGCTCTCTTAAGTGGGCTGATCTGCAAACACAGGGTTAGCTAAACAATTCAAAAATAATCTCAACAAAACAAGAAATATTTCGATGACTAAAGGGTAACTTAAACGCCAGTTTTGTTGAGCAGAGACAAAACTCTTTTAAACGCGAAACTCCCAGTCTCAGACTGTATCGTCGGTATGCGGGTGTTTGACACAGCTTCAGTCGACAAGAACCATCTAGAACACAGACACGTTTTGGAAACCGAGCCAACTTGGATGAAACTAGACTGCCGGCTTCATGACGTTGGCTGATTTGGAAGTTGTTAGGCTAGGAGAAGGTCGAAAACTGATGGGCGGTCGTTATTGATCAGGCATTCAATGTGTCAGTAACCAAAGGCACATATCTGGTTACCAGCGAAACATAAGGAACTACTTCACATTTTTGCTCTTTTACCAAGACGGAGAGGGTTGGGAAAAACAAACTGTTAGTTACCATGTAGCTTCAGCTAACCCATCACTTACCGGACGCGTTTAAATTGTCCTCAGTCTAAATACTACTTTTCTGGAAATGTTTCGAAAGCTTGTTAGAGTGGACACAAACAACTGATACCGCCAAACTGGAACTTCAGACATTGAATGATATGAAGATATGTTAATCTAGATTGGAAACTAAAGCAATATTAAATATCAGTGACGAAAATTCTTGCAGAACCGAAACTGTTGGGTCTTTTCACCTCATTTTACTCCGTAACAAAATCAGGATGTCTTCCGGAATTGTCAGACAGCCAATTTTGTTTCTCACAAGTTCACATCTGGCCTAAAGCTGACGTTCGCGCAGTTCGATTTATTAAATCAGCTTGCTCTCCACTCTGCACGCATATCAGCAGGAAATTGAATCACTGATTCGATTTATTTTATCTGCGCGCATGTCGTGTCTGCGTCGAGTAACTTTGTTCAACCCGAGGGAAACAGCTCGGTAATCCAGCCACACCGGTTTGTCCGATGAACAGATCTCCCAGTGGTAGAAGTCAATTATGTTGTAGTTCCTTCCGCTGACTATTACCCAGTCATTGCCAAATTCATTTCAAAAGTTTGCTGACCGAGTTGTGGGTGACTCAAACTAGTTCACTCCGGGCCCTAGCTCGGATCCGATTTGGGACTCGATTTTTAACAAACCATATAAAGTATGTCTGTCGTGATGATGCCTTCATGAATTCTCAGTCGTAAGTAAGGCGTTAATATCATATGCGGAATCTGTTTGTTATCAATCCGAATTCTTCCTTCAGAAAAATTGGCCTGCCATTTCCTCTATACAAACACGTGCACACACACACGCACATTCACAAAAGAGTTTGTCTTGAGGACATGGAGTACATTTATTTTTAACTGTTTCAATCAATAACAATTTTCGGAGGTGAGATTTGAGCAGTTTCATGCAACAAAAAGACTCCAAGTATTTGTAGAATATAAGACAAATGTGACAATCACATCATGATGACATATCGAAATAACAGGGACTTGGACAATAAACTGCGACTTACTTTATAAATGCTTTATATTTTGAGTCCTTAACAACAACATCCTTGGTTGACGGATTTCTTTTGTTTGTCTACAAAACTTGATAAGCAGCTGATCACGATTTTTTAAGGTTAACCCGTTCAACTGGAGTTTAATCGTAACTTTGTTGACCATCTTTTTCGTCCACCCACACTGTACAGTTTACTTTTAAAACCCCGTGCTTCGGTCAAACTTGTTGTCCCCGGATCAAAGTGGACTACAAAGTCACAGTAACCCGGTAAGCCCCAACCTCCGTCTCCTTGTCTCTCTGCGGTCCTACCAGCTGTCCATTTATATGCCCATTTCTCCCTAAATCACACAAACTCCCCTCTTTCCTTACATTTCCTTGCCCCCACCTCCCTTACCTCCACCCCCACCTCCCTTACCTCCACCCCCACCTCCCCCCCCCCCTCTTCCCGATCGCATTAGGTAATATCTCCAGTGGCATCAATCTTGATTTTTTAGTTCTATCGCTTTTGGATGCCAGTCAGTTTGTTATGCTCTTCGACAGTACAGTTTCCGTTAGGTCATTTGTAATGATTTACAACAACAGTATGTCTTCTAGTATCAGCTGTAAGGTGGGCAGTTGCTGAGTAGCAAGAAAACAGTTTCCAAAACATCTGAGTGCAGTTTCTCATATAAAAGCAGACATAAACGACGAGAACAAGAGATTCACTATTAAGTGCCCCATGGTTAGAAATTGACTGAATTATTGTGTAAAAGGTGAGAAGTGTTACTACCTGGAGAATTTGTTCAGATATGAATACCCTAATGAAAGTGTTCAAAAAAGTATTCGATCTGTGTGCAAACGTATAAAAACAGATGAACATCGACGGCTAGTCCTACGGAAATCTTTTCTCAGAGAAACCGGAAATCAATGAGAACTTCTTCAAAAACGAAATTTTACCTGTTCATTCCTTCTATACTGTTCTAGTTAAGACAACTGCCGGTTTCGCTACAAAATAACCATTTTCAGTGCCAAAAGTGACTCTGTGTTCCGAGAAATCACAGAAGAGTAACCGATTGGAGCAGATAATTTTTCACATGGGGATGAACAAAACTAGACATTTTCCCATCACATATATCGCTGAAACTTCACGCCTATTAACCGCAAGTCAGAATATATGAACAGAAGTATAAAAGTGTCACCGTACATTAGTACAATGTATTATCGTCAATCATCCCAACTTTCACGTAGACCAAATCAAACGGAAAAACTTTATTCTAAGGCATATTCGACACTACTGACGGCCCCTCACGTAATACTTTGCCTGAGACTGAACTGCCCTGCATGCAATCGAACGTTCTAAGCGATTTTGTGACCATAAACTCGCTTTCAAGAAACTCTGAAAGGCTTAACTTTGAACCGGAGCACATATCAGAACGAAACTGGATAGCCCTGAGAAACCTGGTGTCGGAACAGGTAAACAGTGCTGAATCACACGTACAGATCAGTTTACTTAGTTCACTTATATTGGTCAATAATGTCAAACTTCATCGCCTTGGTTTTATTTGCCCCATCGAAGAGTTACCAGGTTGGGGGCAGCTGAATCAACACATGCAAAGCAGACAAAAGAAATACACAGCGATCTATGAAAATCACATAGAAGAGAGACGAGTTCGGGGGCAAGTACCCTACCGACAGCGGCAAGGCGCCATATTGTCTTCCACCATTCGAGGATCAAATGCCTTATAATCCAAACCAGAATCCTACCATATTTTACTCGGCCAAGCTTACGTGTATAGATCTGTGATATTTGGCTCACTCTGACCATTGGCTGAGCTGGTCTTTCTCAAACCAGCAATAGCAGTTGAGATTCCAAAGATTTATTAGACAATTTCGAACCATGTGCATAATATGACGCACCAATTATTAGAATAAAAAATGTCTCCATTCTGCTATGGTGCAACAGTTGACATTTTCCCCGTAGAAAATAAACATCGAAGAACTATACATGCATATTCAAGGTATCAATTGATTTACGAAGTTGAACTGGCAAATAATCAATGTGATGAAACAGCAACTGTTTTGAGCAGAGACCTATGGTGTATTTGTACGCCGGTTCTATTCGAATTCCATCTATCGATTTTCGGCGGATTTCTCCACGTTGAAGTATATAAAGTTCATATTATATATTCCTAAGTAATTGATAGTTGTTGATTTAAACCCAAAGAGTGAGTGATTTTTTAACAAGTTGAATGACCTGTGACATGACAAATTACGATTTTGCTGAATAAAAACAAGGTGTTCAGTTAGTCAACTTATACTTCTGCCACAGAGACCTGTTTCGAAGGCACAAATAGCCGTATATGGTAGTCCAACTTCAAAACGCGGAAGAAAGCCTCGTTACGACACGAGTGTTCAAACTTCAGTGACTGTAAGAGTGATGTTCCCTCAGTTTCCACAAATTCCCTCCAGTCTCAAAGTCAATCAGTTTCGGAAAGTACAACATCAACTGCTTGATTGTTAGTGGTAGGATCACAATTAGGGGAAAATAGCTCAGCCTCAAAACCGATAGTTTGGCTTCGAAATATTTTCTCTCAGTGAATATTTGATTACACTGTTTACACTCCTAAGCAATATCACTTTCTTGGTTTACGGCAAATTAATTGTTTGGTAATATCAAAACAACATAGATTCGTTGAGATTCTCCTTAGATTTCAACACCAAACTTTCCAGCTACACCTACACTCTTACCAGCTTATCCAGGGTACCTTGCAAAACAAAAGTGGCTAGACAACGCATTCGAAATTTTAGGGCAGATTCACTCACCCCATTTTTTAGAGATATGCCCTCTACTTTATGAAGCTTGAACATGATGACCGAAATTCATCGGACTGTCGACCATGACTGATAACGGTTTGTTTACTGGTGAAGGCAATGGGCTAGCATCAGACGTCGAAATGAATCTGGAATACAGTCAACTATCTGTTGTCTGCCCACCCCGCGCAAAATGTGATGGTGGCATGCATGAAAATAGTTTGGTCGTAGAAATCGGACGAAAACTTCTAGACATTTCGCCTTCTGCAGGTCGGACGAACCGGATTTGCTGTCGAACTCCATTTGAAAATAGGCTGACATGAACCAGAAAAAATGACTCTTTGTTCTGTCTTGTTATCTAACTTATCTAAACAAATGCGAAGGAGGAATAACCTTCCCCTGCAGAAAAGTTAAAACCTGTTGAGCAAAGAAAGAGTTCTAATCTAGAGAAAGCAGATTTACCTTGAAGAAGTTGGCAGTCACTGGAAGTGTTAAACGTCGACAAAAGAATTAGACCTTCTTAGACGGTATCATGTGGTTAGTGTGTAACACCAGCCACACGTCATATATTATGCTGATTTCAAAAGCGATGAAATCTGTCCACAGTTTTCATGAAAGACAGAACCAGATTGACAGAATACAACTGATCTGCCAGTGCCAGGCATACGAACTCGGATGCTTCTGAAGTTTGGTGCGTCGGCTGCACATACACTCAATGACAGTTGGACTTCAATGGCTAGTTTTGTTTGTCTCATTATAAAACCGGCTATGAACTGCAAACTTCTCAGTTGTGAGAATTTTACAGTGGATACATCCATCTTTTGAGTTAGTGTCAGTTTGAAGTCTATCGTTTTCCCGATGCTCTTTCGGGTAAAGCTACAGTTTTGCCGTTGCTGTTTTAGTTCTTGCTATTGTTGTTGTTGATGCAGCTTCTGCTTATGATAATGAAGATGATGATAATGATGACGATGACGATGACGGTGATATTCATAATGATAAATGTGGTTTCTTCAGGAATTTATCAGTCTTTAGTCTTATGACCGGAATGTAGTTATGCAACACTTTTTTCACCAGCTTTTATTCGATTGCACCTGCTACGGAAGCTGCAGTGCAACATCTGTACGAAAAAAACTTTTAATTAATTGCCTCCTAATAATGCGACAGAATAATGCAACCAAATGAAATACACTTTGAAAAATAGTATTGATCTAAAACACCAAAACATTCAATGACTTCACCACAATTATCTTGTAATGGCTTTCAGTCAGAGGTGGCACATAAAGCTGTGTTCAACCACATCATTATTAGGTTAAGGGCCTTGAATTTGACAACCGATGACTTGTCTGAGATCAGCCGATTACAAACATTACTTCACAGAGAATTTCTTTCCATGATCTAGCTAATAATGCCAAACGGTACCCCTTGCAAATTGGATTGGATGAGAATTTGACCTAGATATCTATCTCATCTCTATTCGATTGTTTGCAGTTAATAACTTTCTTTCAATTGCATTTCGGATATCATTCATAAGGATACACCTGTGGTTGAAGCCGCTGGTCTATTATGCCGTGAGTTGAGTGGTACCAATAGGCGCGGTATCGATTTAGGAATCATCACATTCAACGTGCTGTGTTCAACCCGTTCAAAAGCATTGAATAAATGCACCTGATAACAGTATAACCAGTGAAACCTCAAAGAAAGCGCATTGCTGGGTTCCACCTTTTTCTGCCTATAAAACTTTGGATGGTGGTATTTCACGCATACACACAAGCATGAACAGACACACACACATTGTCATTATCTGATTAGCGAAAGTGAACATGGAAGAATCCTCCAAGCTTACCCCACGGACGTAAACATGCAGTAGCCGTATTCGCTCACTAGCTCGCCAAACATTTGGTGCATAATTTCCCATAGTGCACAAACGACGGACAAGCAAACGTCTACTTGAAACTGCAAGCGTTTGGGTGTATCCACACCTCAAAAAGACGCAAAATACTCGTCAAACTATCACCTGCAAATAGACATTCTATACCAACCATTCTGTTCTATATAACCGAGCTTAGTGGTAACTCTAAACAAAGCCGAATTTTTGGCTTCATTTTTTCTACCTCTGGTCAGAGTCCAAATTCCAGCATTGTGACGCACTTAGTAAAACGTATTATACTGATCCAGTCTCCTACAACTCATATACACATAATAACCAAGCTCTTCAGATTGTTCATCCCGGAATGCCTTCGTCGTACTTGGGCTTCCACAGAGAAATCGTCTACCACATAAATAATGTGCTGTGCGGGCAACGAGCTGTTATCACTCAAAGCTAATTACGGAAGGGTGCGATACCTTGTGGTGGTGAAATTAAGCTAACCCCTGAGAGGCAGTCCTGATAGCCTGAGAGTCAAATGTTTGACTCAGAGTCACCGACCCCGGGTTCGAGTCCCCAGTGAGGCTACGGATGATACGCGCCGCTGATGAGTCCTGACAAAGACGAAACAGTTGTACAGTGCTCTCATGGTTTTCAGTGGAGATTTGGACATTGGTGCTTCATAAGAATCATATAACGCATTTCTAATAGTTTGAAATACATGGTAACTTACAAAACAACGTTCGAAGATACAAAATCTTAAAGTTCTCACAAACCAGCGAAACAAAATCTGACCTTACTTCTCAGTATCTTCATTCCAACTATTTGTGGCAAATATGCATATCAAAACAACTTGATCTTCATCCGTTTCTTGTAAATTTCGTCAACATAAATAGATGCAAGAGTAACGACAAATGAATGGCAATAAAAAGGAGTAAATTTCCAAATATTTATTGGCAATAGTAAAATCCCACTCTTAAGGGGAACACCTTTACTGACTTCCAAACGGTCAAGCACTACCAGTGTCTTGTCCCATGGCTCTGTTCGCGAGTGAGTGCTCAAGTGCGTCCTGCACATGAGTGGACTTCTCGACTTCAAGAAAAACTCAATGCCAAGATTGAATTCATCATGGAGTTTTTTCTGAAACATCAAAAACCCGGTGTTTCGGGAGAATGTTATCTGTCATCAAAAGTAGAGACACTTCGCTTCAGAAACAAAGAAAACATACAGATGATGTCCGGCTTTTCTCTTGGAGAACCGATGAAAATTCGACTACGAAAGTAAAATATGTTGCTTAATTACCGTCACGTGATGTTAATGTGCTCAACGCCTTAGGTAGTTACCTGGTAAGTAAGTCGTGATGCCAGGCTATCGCATTATTCATATTTTTTTTATTCGGCTTCACTATGGATCTCACAAAATCCAAAAGAAGAATCGACTGTCAGCCAATGGTTGCAAACGATTCTAGATTGAACATTCTTTGTACTTGTAGAGCGAATAGTATATGACGTGCTACTAGTCGGTTTTAGAACAGTTAAAAACCAAGTATCACTTAATAGTGTGAGTGTCAACCTCGACGTACCGGAGGAGTTCAGCTGCCAAATGCCATCATTCAAAATAGATATTCCGTGGATGACCAGACAATCAGGTTAAGCTGTGATCTGTAGACACAGTTAGACAAACTCCAGTTCTGGTTGTGAGATTCTTATGGACTCTTCGATCTTATGTCAACAATAAATTTGTTGTCAACTTCTTCTGTGTGCGCATTCCACATGCGTACAAAAGTCCGAAATCCCTGCTTTCAACCTTCTCTACGTGATGCCATGAATAATCAGAGTGGCCAAGTAGGAACTTCCGAAGTTTCAATGTTTTTACTTGGCCAGATTTTTGCGTGGATAGACATCGGCATTCCGGTCAAAAAGGTTCACACGAACTACCTGTTTGGATGGAGGAAATGACAAAGTGATTACACGTCAAAAATTGCTATGAAACTCGCCTGACGCTCATACCCATTTTGTGAGAAATCAGACCGGTGACAGTTTCATCGAATGTTAATGGGAGAATGCGTGGATCGAAATGAGGAGTGTATGGGGGTTCGAGAGTTACAATTGGTATATCACTGTATAAAGGGTGGGTGGGGTCTGAAAGGATTTTGTGAGCGAACTTGTCGCGCGCGGCCAAGTAGTCCGTGTAACGGAGAACACAATTCATTATTGGTATAGAAGATACCCGAGTATTGTTCGACAGCTGTCGGCAATGGATTTTTACATTTTTTAACAGGGGTTTCAGAATTATAACACAACAATAAAGAACAAGAAACGGGAAATAGTACTTTGTATAATGTTGAAACATCTGGGCTTTCATGTTTGCTAAGATAGCCTGCGAAGTTTCTATACACAGTTGGGGATGCAAGATGATCACATCGAATGTGCAATAATAGTGATCTCTAAATATCTGACAGGACAAAATTTGGTTAGTAATTCCGTGCCATGTAACACTGACCAGTTCAATTCACTTTTTATCTCATAATTCAACACCAGTATAATCACGTGTATTTTATTCTGAAAACTCATTGAATGACTTTTTTTCCGGATTGGTAACAAAAGTTTATTAAATTCCGAACCTATTCTGAACTAATACTTATACTTCGTTAGAACAATGGAACATTTGGACCGGGGAAAATCGATGAGATGCCTAAATAAATTTTCGTAATTAGTGTACCCGGTGCAAAGAGAGGAATTTAAGACCAATACAATCGTTTTCATATTTGCCTCACCAGCAATTACTCATTGGGGAAAAATTAAATCTTCGATTGTAGGCGCACAAAGCCTTATCAAAGAGGGCTCAGACCAATACAAAATTTTTCTATGGATTTTTAAACGAAAGGAGGTTGACATTATGTCCCGAAAAAGACCGTGAACTACTTCATTCACCTACAATAGATTAGCCTCGAATTTTGGACATTTGACACTGTTTCTAGGCAACGAGTGTGGGTTGCTCAAAATCGGTGCCGTTCCGGTAAGGGCGTTGAATCATCCGCTATCACTGTTCACTTTCCAAAATTTAGTTCCCCTAAGAGCAGTAGCAGCGGGAGTTTTCACGGTTTTCAGTGACCATCTCTCCACTTACTATCATTATCATCATCATCATTAAACCTAGAGCTGTAAGTCCAAAGTGTGATTCCGTAAAATATCAGCTTACAAGTGGAACAGTTCCGAGGGTAAGTATTTTCTTGTTCACATAGAACTTCACCCAGTTTTATCTTCGAACTCAATTCGAACTCAGTATAAAGTTCCCATTTTATTATCACAGGGCGAGGACAGTTTCAAACCACGAGGCTTCCTAGTTATAATCCAGACAGGATTACAGAGCATATACTAACTCGCGCGAGGTTGTGGAGTCGGCTAAGATCAACTCTATATTCTGAGATGGTAAAAAATGTGGAGGGTCTCCGAGACTCTTTTGACTTTTAGGTATTCAATTTGCGGTTAGGGAAGTTTTAGTTCGCTAAAATATTAGATTTCTTCATCAGCCATGGGCATCATCCGTAACTCACTATCACATGTGATCGGTATTTGATTGGATCGCCTCCGTTATTTGTTAGTTTTAAGTATCTTTTATCGTCAAGTATGGAGAGAGGAAGGCAGAATGTGAGCAAGTAGTGAACGTGTATACAGCGATTTCACAATCCAGAGCACTCACTTTTCCTTGTGAACTAACGAGGGCTCGATGTGTCCTAGTCCTTGAAGTTGCGTTGATTGTGACGTGTGACTGAGGACGGTGTCAATCCACTATTCCCCAAATTTTACTGGTTTACAGTTATTGTACTTTTTAACTTCCGGTCTCCAAATAGAAGCTATCAGTAGTATGCTACTCGAAATGCTCACAAGGTAATTTTTATGCAGTATCAACGGATTGCTTATGGCCCCCAAAGACAGAAATAAAAGACTGAAGAATATTATTTTTTTCGTAGATTTCCACTGGAAGTTTATGCTTCTGAAAGGCATTACGTGTGGATGTCCTACGAATGAATGCATGTGTGCAAGATCTACTTGCATCACCAACTAGCTCAGATGAGCAACGTCTACATGGGTCACACTTTCTGAAATGATGCGTAAACCCGAAAACTGAAAAACCTGTTAGCTGAACTGTGGCCAGTTTTTGTTTAGTGTTCACGGGAAGTACCTTTCTTGCCTAATTTCAGAGACAAAAATGGTCCAGTAGTACATATTGGTGATGACAAAGCGCAGACAATTGAAGTTGGTGCATCTGTGACGAATGTGGGCGAGGACCCGGCTTACATGGTCAATCTGATCAGCAATTTCCCGTCGATGTTATTGGAACTAGACGTGAGTTGTGAATGAATCCAAATGTTATTCGGTTATTGATTGTGAACATTCCTTCATCACGTAATCAGTTCTGTGCTAAGCAGTATCCAGACATTTTTATCTGATAGGTCTGAGCACAGTGGAAAAAATCAACGGGTAATCTGATTGAGAAATATCAAATTTTCTCTGGCAACGTTATCTGCACCAAAACTAGAATCACTGCAGCCATGGCACTGAAACCTCAAGCTAGACTCATTTCAATGAGATTAGCAAACTTTCTTATGAACAACACACGAAACCACACATTTAGATAATCACCATTTACTATTATTAACATTACGATAACACTAAGTTATGAACTCTTTTGAGTGGTTTCACATCTTAGTTACCACTCAGTTATATTTTGTGTTGGAGATTTTCGTCGAAGATCTCACCAACGACTCTGCTTACCGGGTCTGTCCGGTTCTCACAAAGTTCCCCTGTACTTCAATGAACACAGTAATTGAAGGCACTTTCTGTGCGATTCCACAGAACCTGTGAGACAGGTGTGAAATCGAGCAAAGTCAAGGTGTCATGTTTTGAGCTTCACCTACGGTCCAATCGGTCTGCATCGCTAGCTAGTTAAGTTGAGTAGCAGAACGTGTTGTTGCAGTAGTCATAATCGTAGAAGTAATAGTAGCAATAATAGCAATAATAATAATGTATGAGAGCTTTATATGAAAGCGGATATGCATTCCATCTTAGTATAGAAAGTATTCAGTCCATTTCGAGACCACAGTCGCTCAGTGCAAGAGAAAACTTGAGAGACAGAGAGAGAGAGAGGAAATTTTTACGAATTAGCACCGCTGGTGTTTAGTATTAATATCAGTGCAATAGATTTCTTCGGAAAAACACCACTTGTTTTCCTAAGGATCACATATCAGCCACGCCATTTTTAGTCATTATTTTTATCTGTTCGGTAATAAAATCCGAGGTAATTTGTACGACTGATCCTCGCAGCAGGCGAGAACGAAGTGGAGAGATCAACAGCCGATTGATTGTTTATACTTGCTGTAAACGCGGCTAGAACAACAACTGCACGGATGACAACTGTAGCAGCTGTCCGAGTAGCCGGTACACGTGTAGACAGAGCGTAAGAAAAATGAAATCTGTCGCTCGGAATAGCTATCTCTCAACTGTAGTTTCCATCATCTGTAGGCAAATTGTTTTCCATCACCTCGTTAAGTTGTGTGGTACATCAATCAGATTGTGATGCAAGTGGAAGTATAGCGTAAAATCGTTACGTATTATCCGCACGAGTTGTGACACTGTATTCTGGACAGTGAAAAGTATGGTTCGATCGTTCTTCTGAATTTCCTGACTATGAGATAACTGCACAAGCAGGACTACTAGAAGCCTGGAGAAAAAGTTCCAGTCGGATTGTGTTCACCAGATCTACGAAAATGATATTCAGGCACCAGCCAGCTGAAATACTACATATTTAATCGTACGTTGTCTTAAGAAAACTTGTAACATATTCTGATTTGCTGAAAAAAATTATCTCCATTATCAAAATAATTGTCAAACCAAGTTTGAGAACGTGAGTGTGAAAAATACCTTAAATATGGCTGTATAATCAATGGGCTGCACTTCACCCCGCGATGTTTCGTTTGGATTCACTGATGAAGGACCATGAGTTTATGTACCCTATTTTATGGATTCTGCTCTTGAGGACGTAAATTTAACTGTTAGCCGACAGTCACCAATTGCAATATGTGCACCTCTAGAAAACAGGAAACAAACAAAAGGTATTGAAGAAGATAAACTTATCACTACGCAGACCTGTTCGATAGTGTTACCACTTTAGGACTGCTATGCGACATTCATATCCTCGCTCCGTAACTCTCTCGACTGATTAGATAGCCAACTTTTGATCAGGGGACTGATAGGGTTTCATAATTGAGAAGTGTTACGTTTTCGTACCAAGTAATAGCATAACTTGCTTAAAACAAGGTGAAATCTACGGTTTATCCAAACCTACGAACGCTAATTTTATTATAACCTGATTCATCATGCATCTTCAATGCTCAACTCACGATTGAAAACCATGGAAGCACTGTACAGTTGTTTCATCCTTGTTGGGAATCATCAGCAGTGCACATCCACCGAGCCCCCGCGGGGACTCGAACCCGGGGTGAACGATAGCGAATCGAACACCTTAACCGCAAGGCTATCCGGGTTGGCTCTCAATGGTTTGTTGAACATCTACACTACATGATATAGCACCCTTCCGTCACTGGCTTTTGAGCGGTAACAACCCGTTTCCCACACAGCGATCGACTCTTATGATGGATGACTTCTCTGTAGGGGCCTCAGTACAACGAAGGCATTCCGTTATGAACAACCTACAGAGCTTGGTTTTCAATCGTGAGCTGAGCTTTCAAGCTGCATGACGAATCATATTATACACAAATCTAATATCCTACTACTCAATTGCTAATTTTATTCTCCTTGGTCAATTGCATATTTCTTCAATACGAAATCTACTTTATTTATCTCACTCGCACCAACAAAGTGGTGAATCAGAAATTCTCTTTCTTCCTCATTTCTGCAACGTCTACTTGATTCTGTCATTTGTTTTTTTCTCATAAGCAATGGGTTGGGTTTTGCGATTGCAATAATTTGTACTCTAACTCATTTACACTGGTTCTTTATTGACAGCTTTCCAGAGGCTCCCACTTTTGAAGTAGCAATGTGTTCTTAGACGATTCGGTTGGTTGTCTGGTAGCATGAGTTACTCCAAAGAAACGTATCACTAAACCTCATACATTGAATATTGTGTACCTTATTGACTGAATAATCAATAGTCATAGATATGGGGCCAAAAATTGTATTCCAACTAATATAATCTATCGATCATGCTTCCCCGAAGTACGCGTTGATCTACTATTATAGTCATATTTTGAGATAACCTGAAATATTTACTTCAGCCTTAACTCAAGTGACTTGAATTATCACATGATGAATCGATAAATCCAGACGTTTCTAGGCGGTTAAAGAGTTTGTGCTTATTTGGCGCCTAAATGGAACCATTTCCAATGAAATTTTTACCTCCGTTTGGTTCTACGGTCTGGTCTGGATGGCACTATAAATGTGCCAGCAAGTGTTCTACATGATGTTCCGTAAAAGGCGTAGGCGACTGTGGAAACCAATATGATCAGCCGATTCGACGGATCAACTTTCACACTTGTCACTGGCAATCTTGTAAGATTAGCGACAGAACCGCGAACGACCATTGTGCACTGATCAACAAATTAACTTTCAAAATCGAACTGAGTGACTGCCAACCACCTGACTAATGAAGGTAGTCTGATATTTAAAACTTCTGATTCTTTGAGCTGCACCTGAGATGCGTTCTCCTTAATTGTTGATACGTTACAAGGTTTTATCTGCTTGCCTTCTGTCTACCTGAAATGATTCGCAGCCGGGAGAAAAGCTATCTCTCTCAAAAATCAAGTTAGATGAAACGTGTAAGAAGCACTGATGGAGATGCATACAGAAACGCTGTTTAAAATGAAGTATTTGAAAGATGTTGGGTTACAGCATAGAAACAATCATTCCTTGCGGCTGAGGCGTAAGAGTGGTTTTCAAATCTCCTGACTTTGAAAGAAGTAAACAGACACTTATTCGTTAGATACGGCAATGTTTTGCATCTACATAAGTAGAATGTAAGTTATTGAGCTTCATATGAACAGCGTTAAGCGAAGGGTTACTGCGTCTGATTCGATTTCGTGACCAAGATAATTCGCTTTCAATCGTCAGACACAACAAACAAAGATTTCTCTTTGGTTCTTTATCTGTATCAAAAAGCGTGAAAGTTATTCCACTGTGTTCTGCGGTCCAAATTGCTTTGAGGTCATTGCTCCAGTAAGCTCATTGTGAAATCATCTTTGGTCTTCATTAGTTTCTCGCATTTACACCCAATTCAAGCTACCCTATGGAAGTCAGCTGAAGGGGAATACATTGGTAGAACTGAGATATGCCAGAGAAATAGCGTCATTCTAATAAAGTCAGGCTTTGCATTAATGTTAACCACAGATGGCTGCAAATTCATGTGATCACAATATGAACGGTAGATCTGACAGTTCACACTGACAGTTTTACATGTATATATATATCTATACATATACTTCTATAGGTGTGATTTTATCGCCTATTCCACCAAAGCATCTGGCAATCAATAAACTCCTGCCATCCACTATACATTAGGCATACCTAAAGTTACCGTATGTGTGTGCATGCGAAAGTGTTGGTAATTTCGTAGATCATATCGCTTAGGCATATGAGTTGGTGGAAAACTGGTCCAATGCCTCGTCTTTCGCCGTCCACCTCTTGGCACAGAACCGATCAGACTTACAACGTCATTTCACAGAGTCCAGGTCACCTGTTCGCATTGAGGTCAATGAACTTTTGTAGATTCACAACGTGTTCCTGACCCACTGACTGCTACAGAGACCGACACAAACTCTCCGTAGGGATGTGTACAGGGTATTCTTCAAGAGTGGGTACTGCACAGTTGTCGGGGTGCACGATCTTATGAAGATGTGTCTCAGATGACCTTTGGCTGACCGGATTTTTGATAGCCTGTGAGGAACAGCAGGTGAACCACTTTGGCCCTAATCCACCAATGTATTTCGAGGATGAGGTTTTTACGACCGTTTGTTCGTTTTATTCAGGGTGTGCTTGAATTCGTACCCGTTTGAATGCTATTCTTGATGAATACTTCACACCGCTTGTTATCACATCATGAACAAAGACCACCAACGAGCAGACACTGAAAGCGCAATTTTTATTTGCGAAGACGCTATAGATCATGACACGAGAGTCCGGGGCAAAAGAAATTGCAAATAAAACGAAACAAACCTTTCATAGGATCATATCAGAAACAAATTCAACATAGTCGAGAAAATGGAGATTCATAATACGTGTTGGCTTTCATACAGAAATCTCCAGTTCTGTAACTTCCTCCCTGAAACGACCGGTTTGATTCAATACTAAATATCAAGTACAGTTTAGCTGTCTCATTCTAAAAGATGTACATCAGACAAGTGGTAGAATATGAACGGCCCGATACAGACGTTGAAATCACAGCTGTCTATTTTGTTCTCATTTTACCAGCTACAATATAATATGTTCATCAAGTCTCGCAAACTTCTGCCCACGAAAGAAACTTCTTATCCATATGCTTTTAAGTATACAGTACCGGGTAACTGATAATTTGTGTTTGGCTGTACAGAACAGTGGGTTAGTAAGTGGGTAACACGTTCGACGCAGTAACGTGCTGGAACCGAATAGTTCTGGTAACGCTGGTTCGAATGACCGGTCAGCAGAACATGTTCTGGCCTCTGTCAACAGGCGACCAGTCCGAACTATGAACTGCGCAATCATACAAAACGTGGCTGATAGTGGACACCAGAAGGGGTCCTGTTACACCCCTTGAACCAGTTGCGGCAAATCCCAGAGTTTCGACCAATGGATTATGCAAAAGTTTGCTCGTGACGGCGGAAGTCACAGCACTTTGAGCTTTGAGGCCAAAACTACATAAGCAATGCAGCCTTGTGCAACCGTTACTGTTTCTGCTGTGTTCGTGACAAGTGATCTCCATACTTTGGTTTTTTACACCCTCTTGTATTTTGTTGTATTTCCACGCCTCACATTTACTGCTTCTTACACCAGAGTTACGAGGACCGCGATGTTCCGGAATACCGTTGCACATTTACTCATCAACTGTGTTCTATGTCTGCTCTCAACTACCCAGTGCCTGAGAAGATATACGGAATAAAATTTCTTATTTACACAAGCCTAGCCAGTTATTTCAAGTTTTCTTTCAATATTCTGTGGAACTTCACTTACATTCACCCTCACTCACTGAGCATTTTGTCCTCATTATCGGCCCCAATTACCACTGGCTCGTATGCGCACAATGAAACAAATTCAGCCAACCCAAGGAAAGAGCCTACGTCCGGACGCAGCCATATGTCATCTGGCCAATCCGTTGCGCGCCGGTGAAAGTGCACAGTGTACGATTCGTTGGCACGTGATTGGCCATCAGCTAACCGTACAAATGGCATACTTCTATGTGAACAGTTCAGTTGTGCTGTAAGTGTGGCATGCAGTTTTTCGTGCCACTTTATTCTACTGCTACTTTTTCAGCGCTGCAGTCACTTATCTCTGAAATGCTTCTTGATAAGAATCTTCGAAAGTGTTCAGATCTCAATGGGATTCCCAATTTTTGTGTTAAATTTAATTTTTGAAACCTATCATCCTTTTAAAACAATGTTCTGTTAAGCTAACCTGCAGAAAATTATCCTACTACTCATATAGCCTGATAGCTTTTCTACTGTTCGGACTTTGAATGAGCCTAACCGCATCGATCTGACTCAGAACTATTACAGTACAAAAAGGACAGAGAAGCAAGCCAGTTCACTTCGTCCATTCAACCGAATTACAATGCTGAAGTAATTCATATAGACATGCACACGATGAAAACTTCTCCGTTATTTCGTTTTTATTTATTATATTCATCGTTTTTCTGGTCTGCTGACTTTAGTGACTGGAAAGTTACAATAAATAATGTATTGCAACGTGAGACCGACGTTCCAGCCTGTAGAATAGGCTTTCTTGTAAGGCACTTTATGGCGGTATCAGCTCTGGTTCAAGGACCAGTTTCATGAAGTCATGGGTGAAATGAGTACCGGACTAAGTTCAAAGACCAGAGACACTCCCTGTCTGGGCAAGAAAGATACCTTATAAAAGGTTCTTTCCCTATATGTCACTCTCTCTCTTTCCACCTGCCTCTTACTCCCGTCATATCAACACATCGATCGACTGATTGATAAAATGGTCAAATGGGGACCTGCACTAACTGTAGAAACAATCGCAAATCACGGTTTAACAGTGGCCATTTGGGTGTCATGGTGGTAAATGAGTTTCACTTTCATGTCATATATTCCAAGTTCGAGTCTTCAAAAGATGTTGACCATTTACGTTTCCCGTGCTTGAGATTTGTTGTCACTTCACAACTAGTCATATTGAAACTACCGAAATCTCACAAAGCTTACTTTGGCATGTAAATCCTATCGGGCTTGGGAAAAATTGGTCCAGCACTGGTCAGGTTAAATCGTTATTTGTGTTACAGCCATACGAGACTCTCTTCCAGGTTCTCAGCACGCAAACTCTACGAAGGTGGTCCAGGTGTTTTCCGTTTTGTATACAGGTAACTAGGTGAACTTCCGTTCTCGATAGTACCAGCATATACACATCAGTTTTGTCTCAAAAATAATGTTGCACAGATCCTGTATGTTTTTTCCCTTCTTACACATGTCTGAAGTAAACAAGTATACCCCAGGGTGACAGGGGCTTGCCTGAAAACCAAAGAGAACCGGATCCTGACAATGGGAGTAGAGGTAAACTGCATAAGGACCCAGTGAATTGCGTTTAGCCGCGAGCAGGATGACAGCAAATCTATCTACCATCATACATACGTGTATTGAATTATGCAAAAAGGCTTTTACTCATGAAGACCCAGTCGCATTCGTGGTCCACATCGGATCCCATCGTGTCTGTTAAGCAACTTTTGGTATATTAACTTATATTGGGCAACGCTATTCATTTAATCATAGTACATCAGTTCCCCCTCCAGAAGCAACACCCCTGAATGCAAAACCTTTTTGCAAGAAGCATTTGTGCTGTACAAGAAAAGCTTTTCTGTAGAAAACTGACCACTCTGCAATGCGCCCCTCAAAACCGAACAAAAAAACAAGTTCATTGTAATTTTACCCCTGGGGACAAGAAGCCTTTTTGGGTCAAATATATTTGAGGATTTGATCTTCCGAACAAAATATACCATGCATTTCTTTCTATGGATATGGTAACAATTTTCTGGCTCGTTACCTCACCAGACCCATTGAAATCTCACGTGGTTCTCCACTCCAAGTCTCGGGGTTCGGTTGCCAGCTATACTTCAGTGAGCCTTTGAGTCTATGGGGAATGCCCATTCTTCTAGACTCGCGCGCAATCTTGTAATAAGTTTGAATCACCAACCGCTTGGATTTGGTGAATTTTATTCATGTTGACCGAGTCTTATCTGCATCAGTCAGCAAGCATGTTAAAGACTTTATTTGATTAAAAGTAGGAGGGTTTTTGTCTCATGCTAAAATGCGGTATTGTTAGTCTGTCTAAATGACCCAGACAATAATAAGATGGACAGCGATCCTGATGCTAGTAGGCCAGAGTGGCATGCTGGGACAAGAAAAAACCAACAAAATAACCGATGAAATCGGGTGTGTGAAAAATTCACAACCAGTAACGACCGGCATCCTGGCATCGATGCATGATTTTGCACTGGAATCCTCAGACGTTTCTGCGCAGATTTTGGATGAACGATTGAAATAATACCAGAAATATGCACAGGTTATGAATCACGAAACATAGTTAGTGTTGTTTGGAAGCGTGCCAATCATAAGCCTTGTGCAAGTGGGTAAAAATTATTCGGGCGTGAAAAAGCAAAAGACAGGTTGACAATAATACTGTGCTTTCGAGATTCCGGGGAAAAAGTGAAACCCCGAGTAATCGGAACAAGCGCCAATCCGAGATGTCCCCAAAATCAACCAGAAATTGGAACCGATTATGAGGACAAATGTGGCCCTAGGGTGGTGAGGAGTATATTTACTTGGTGGCTGAGACGCTGAAACAATAAACTGGATACCAAGAACTGACAAACTCTGTTATTATTGGATAGTGAGAATACGTATTCGGAGCTGTGTTTAAGCCTCAATAATTTTATTCTCCTTGTAGCATCTGATTTGCGTGTGAACATGATGTAGCTCCATTTAAGAGAAGACACACCTTGACAAAGGTGGTTTTAGCTAAATTCTCGCAAGAAAATACGAAGAGGTTCCGGGGCGTTTCTCAAACTTTGTGCGATTCGGCTACGGTATAGATATTATTTCGTTGATTCCACGAAACCGTATCGATAGTAAAAGAGGAGAATGCCAGGTAAAAAGTGGTTTTTCTCGGCAAATTTACTTTGCACAGTAGATGAAGGGGCAAACTGCGTAGTTCTATCAAACTCTGTGTTTACAATAATACTAATTACATGCTTGCTTCCTCTAGACCATCTCCCCTCTTCAATGGAATACCTCTTAGCAGGGAACAATGCGAGTGATGCCTCTAGATAGGTGGCACTACCGTAGTTCGAATCATAGTGAACTTTTAAAATTCATTCTTGCCATGACGTATTGTTTGCTGTGGATTAAAAAATGTTATATGAATGTGTAGCGCTAATAATGACAAGAAACCGGATTCAGTGTGACTGGTAATCCGTTGATGGTGTTCCGGACTCCGGGCTTAATAGCCGTGTATGTGTTCCGGTCACAACATAGTTAAGTCGCAATCTCTGACTAAAATCACATCTCCGAGGGTAAATAGATGAATTCTCTAGATTTCATGTCTAGGGCCATCAGGCAGATCATTTCTGGTATGAAATTCGATATCTAACTAACTACGTACTGCCAGCAAGCAATTGCAGGGTATCTCTGATTCATCTTTTTATTTCCTTTCCCCAAATATATTCTCGAAACAGCGGCTCGAGTGACCTAGTCGACGTGATTGGCACACTGAATGATCAACTTCGTGTTAATATCAAGATGGTAGTCAACGTCTCCGTCTCTGGGTAAGTTCCACTGGATAACTCACCTAAGGAGATACACCGTCAAGCATTAGTCACCAAAACAAAACAGTTATTTTCTTAGGGGTGTAAACTTGGAGCATTCCATATATAAAATACATTTACTTGTCAATATGAGACGAAAGTATGACAGTAGGCTGCACACTCAGGTGTTCAGCCTATATCAGATGAAATTTCCATGGAGGGTTTTTCTGATTTGGTAAGTTGCTCGGTCAGACCAGATAGCAGTCAGTTCTAAAGGTTGTCACATCTCACTGATGAGCGGGGGAGTTGAACTGTGGATGAGCTTGTGGGCAGATGATAACGGATTTTTTGCGTCATTCAGGATACACAAGCATAGTTGGCAGAAAAAGCAGCCAGTTCTTCAGTTCTGATTGATCTTTACAACATTCTTCATTTCTTCTCTCTTTCCTTAATTGACTGTTGTCCAGAACTTGGATCACCTCACTCCATAACCCGTAAAAAGACTGTTCACGCCTGTCCTATTTCAACCAGACATTTTTCTGAAGTGTTCATGTTAACCGTTTAAGCACATTTTCACAGCACCACCAATTTGCACAATATACTTGTGTCGTCCATACGAATAGTGTATTTTTTGTCACTTTTTTCATATCCCATCGTTTTGTTATCGCTCTCTTCTTGGAAGCTATGGTTTTGATGCTTTCACTGTAAAATGCAGATATTTGGCAGGTGTCAGAATTGATAACATTTCCTGGATGATTCTCCATATGGCAACCGATTTTGTGTCTTTTTCCTGCTTAAAACTAGTAGCAGAAAGCGCAACATTGCACTATGTTTCATCCATTTTGGGAGTAGCGCACGGTGACCGTCTTGCTTCGTATACCCCTTCCTCCAGCTGTCTCCTGAAAACTCACAAGCATACGCATCTTACTGACGAGCAACAGAAACCAATTCAGCTTCACGGATATTCCGAGCACCACGAACCTAAACCCATGTTGTTGTTGTTGTTGTTGTTATTATTACTATTACTATACTTCGTTACGTAGGAAGTGCTTACTTTGTCCGAGTTCAACGGGTTGTCGAGGTTGCTGTACAGTAAGCAACCTTAAGCTTGATGTCTGCGGTCAGTCGAGCTTGTACAATGGAAAAATCTTCGAGGCCCAGTCCTATTAGTCTTAAATTTTACTATCTACCCGTTAAAATGGAAGTCTGGAAAACAGATGGTTCGTGTTTGACCATTATGTGGAAGGCGAATTTGCTCTGTGTAAAGACTCGATTAGAAGTTCACCTTAGTTTAAGTGTATCTGCTAACCAAAGGGAGTTTTCATCCCGTCTCCTTTTTTTTATTTACGTAGTACTATCTTGCATTCTACAGCTCTACCAACAGGCTTCTAATTCCTCTCAAAGGGACGGCAGAATCAGAAACATAAATTTCACTAATTGCATCGTTAGAGTTGTGAATTTGACGCCTGTCGCAGTCAACCAGTCTATGCAGAGCTTTCGCATGACCAAATACGTATGTCAGACCAGCCATAAACGTCTGGGCTTACTCACACAAGCACACAAACACACAAAATCACGCGTGAACCTACACGTGTGACCATACAAACAAATGGTGCGTGCGTCGTTGCATACAAAGAACTGTCTTTATCGGTCGAGAAGCGTTGATGGTCTGTTTATTGACCAAAATAATGACATGCATGACCATCAGACCTTCGTTGAATATGCCGACTTCCAGATTGTGTGCGCTTCCTTATCTAACTCTAGGTTCATCCTTGGGTCTACCTAAACAACTAGACTTCTATGAAGCTCCAAACGGTATCTCGTGTGTCATGTCCACGATGAATCATGCGAAATGGAAAATACCGTTCTACCGTTAGAACGATGGGTCTACCTGAAATGACTGTTGCACCTCCTCACGCAGACCAATGGGGTTTAAAACTGGACCCAAACGTGTGCCGTCGTTGACTGGTTTCAACTGTAAACCTTCTATGTCAACCGGTGGTCTGTCAACTTGACTGTTCGATTGGATTTCCACTGCTCGGGTGACCGAAGTTGATTGGTTAGAAATTCTCGTATTCCTCAGCAATAATGTGAATGAAAACTTCAGGATTTGTATCTCACCACAAGAACAACAGTCAGCAATAATTGTTGAAACACACTGATTTCTTTTTCAATTGTATCTTCCGCTCAAACCAAAATATTTGGACAATCTGAGGTAACAAGTAGCCATGGTAACCGGGCTTAATCACAAATATATCCTAAGGGTGGGCTACTGTATGCTTATAAACCCCAATATGACGCAATCTGTTTTATTTTTCGCCAAAACCAGGAAACAGATAATGGCGTCAGATCCCTTCATTATTATCGCCAGCGACTGACTGACCGATGGACTGTTTGACTGAGCTAATGGGTGGGTGGCTGGGTGAATGAATGAAGGAAGAAAGGAATGAATGCTTGAGCGTGCGAGTGACTGAGTGAGTGAGTGAGTGGATGAATGAGTGAGTGAGCGAGTGAGTGAGTGAGTGAATGAATGAGTGAGCGAGCGAGTGAGCGAGTGATTGAGTGAGTGAGTGAGTGAGTGCGTGAGTGAGTGAGTGAGTGAGTGAGTGAGTGAGTGAGTGGGTGAGTGAGTGAGTGAGTGAGTGGAGTGAGTGAGTTAATGAATGTGTGGGTAAGTGAGTGAGCGGTTGGGTGAGCGAGCGAGGGGTGAGTGGGTGGGTAAGTGAAAGAAAGAGTGCTTGGATGAATGGATGGACGAATGAGTGAGTGAATGGGTGATCGAGGGAATGAGTGAGTGACTGGCGCAGCGAATGGCCGACCGGGTGAATGAGTGAGTGAGTAGGTGGGTGAGTGAGTGGGTGAGTGAGTGGGTAGGTGGGTGAGTGGGTGGGCGAGTGAGTGAATGAGTGGGTGGGTGAGTCAGTGAGGGAGGGAGGGAGGGAGGGAAGGAGGGAGGGAGGGAGGGAGTGACTGGGTTGGTGGGTAAATTAGTGAGTGAGTGACTGAATGAGTGGGGGGTGGGGGAGAACGTGATCAGATAAATAATGAATTGACAAACGCGAACCAAACTTTATGTTCTTTCTCCTTCCGAAATCCTATCTACCTAAATTTAATAAAATCAATTCGTAGACTTCAGAAAATGGGCTGTAATCTGTTATGCAGTTTCGTCTGCTCAGAATCCCCAGTAGTTCATGTGGACGGTGCCAGGTCTGTACCTTAGTGTTCCTTTCCATGAGTCCCATAAGTGATCACTACAGTAACCTGCACACCTTCAAGAAGTACCCAAAAAATATGGGGTGAAACGGTCAAAAAGGTTTCTTACCCGTCTTCCAATTTCTTGTGGAGATGAAACTCTAGATGCACTGAATAATACCGTGGACGATTCGAATCAATAACCAATCCTGGATGTGTGTACTCTACATCTTGATAGATTCATACACTAAAAGCTACGGTAAACCGGCACATTCACAATAACCGTTTCAGTTCATATTCCACCATGTTGACAGACGGCAAAAAATGAGTCCATCGATCGAAATAAAACAAAACGCTATTTTCCAGATTACTCTATTATTGATGGATAGGCACTTTTCTACCGTACAAACAGATCAAGTCCGCACGAACAGATGCATAAGAGCACTGATTATTTCGCATTTCTAGCAATAGTTATTATTACCTACTTCTGTACTGGTGTCAGTTATGATATTATTTGGGAAAAAGCCGTAGATGTACTGTAAGTGTCTCACAGATAACAATCAAAAGTCGAAAAAAGGTTTTTTTAATTATTTCTTGATTTGCACTGGTAAGTTCCGTTGGCTAAACACTGACAGAGTCAACTGATCTAATTGGTTTCCTCCACTTGTGTGTTGTGCTTCGCTTACTGTTCATCTGTTTTCAATAAGTCTGTCAAACTGAGACTTCAGACACGTGAAAGGATGTTTTCAAACAATAGTTACTTGGAGACAGAGAGCAACTTTTTATTTTCTCGCGACAGACTTTAATGTTCAGACAAATAATCTACCTGCGAACGGTAAAGTATCTCTTAGATTCTAAAAAAGCCCGGCCCTTGTAATAAGAAAAATCGTTGCTTGCATTTTCCCCTTAAAGTCACATGTGTAGCTGGAAATCTCGCTATTTCATGTAACCATCCTGGTCGGAGTAAATCTCTTCCAAAAATTTGCGAAGCCTTATTGCACACAGGTGAGATTCTCTACTTCCATCACCTTACAGACATGGAACTTTATAGGAGCTGAATGTTGTAGTCCAGTTATACGTTTTTACTTTTCAGCTTCTTGATAGATTTCACTAATTGGACAAATTAACGGAGTCAATAGCATTTTTGTAAACAATCATTGCCTTGATCATAAAACAAGGCAAGGCCGACTACTCACATTCAGTTGCGGATTTCTCGCCTCAACCCTTCGCTTGGTACTTAACAGTAGAAAAGCCTTTTTCATAATTCCATTGCACTGTTTCTTATCTTCGAGTCCTAGACAATTTTCCTGAAGTACTTTCACATTCGTCAAAGATATTACTGCTTGCATTAACAATCATGATGCGCCAAAAATAGATTTTATTATCCTTAAAGTTTGAAACAAAGCATCAGAGAAGGGTGCAGTATATGTCTGTCCCCATGATAGTAAGGTACGATCTACTCGAGAAGCCGTTGATACTGTTTCTCATCTAATTGGTATCATTCCGCTTCAATCGTCATTCGAAATGGCGTTCCTTATTTTCCGCATGAAATAATACCGATATTACGACTGAAAAACAAGCAACCATTCGTAGTGGTTCATAAAAGGGTTATCTTCTACCCTAAAAGCTTTGCTCATCACCATATGCATCGTACGGTACCTTTTTCTTTCAATTTGGTATCTGATTGTTATTTATTTAGCTAACAAATAACGTCCTTCCCTGTGAAATGTTAACATTTGGGTGGTAAAATAATCCACACATCTTGTAACGGTTTGGTGGATTTTATAATGCCACAGAAACAACCGACGCCCAATGACTCAAGATTAGTGCAACAAGCCCCATAGAGTATTACATACTGTGTGGGGGTGAGGAAATGGACCGGTCACCTATAGAGTAAGTTCAAAAGGAAATCTCTCAGGATGATCATTCTGAAAAACAGACTCAGTCCTAGAGGGTCTGTGAATCCTAATGAATTAGTAATCACTGAGGTTAGCCTCTTTCCGCCCGTAGTAAGCTTGGTTTCTCATCTGTCTGCAAAACACTGACTCAAGGTTTCTCCTAGGGTTGAAGCAGTGTTCTGAAGAAATCGGTTTCCAAGTGGAGCGCATCTTTGGCCCATCGAGGATACGCCTTTTCTGTTGCTTATCAATGCAGTCTCTATAATAACCCTATTTGAGCCTCAACAGCGTTTTTTTTCATGGCCGGATGATTCATTTTCATCGTGCAAAGCTGACTTTCACTGCCCCGTCTCATCCGACTGCTTATTTTTGCTTCTTCTTCGCCGGACAAGCGGTGAAATGTCACAACGATAGCATTGAATATACATTTAGGATAAACCGGCTTACTGTTCTTTGGTTTTGTAATGCTTCTGTTAAGTTGCATTTTCTATCATATTAGGTAGGTTAGTTTAGTTATAGAATATAATTATTACACTAGTATAATGCTTCTTAGGTGAATTTTGTGAGTGCCCGAGTTCTAATCCAGAAATGTACTGGAAGTTAGAACTTCGGTTGATCTTCATTCTTTCACAGTTGTTTCAATACTACGAGATCTCTGATAGCATTCCATTTGACAACGTGGGCACTTTGAAAAGTAACTGTTGACAAGTTATTCAAAGGACCAAAACATGACCCCAGTCCGTTCGATTTCCTCTGTCTCATCATGATTTGAGTCCTTAATTGGTTCAGTATTTCCTCTTATCTAAACTTCTTTGATGGAATTCTCTTTTCGTAATAATTCCCTAGGAAGTACAAAAGCCAAACGCGCCATCAAAACTCTGGAAACAAGCTGTACACTTGTTTCATCTTTGTTAGGAATAATCAGCAGTGCGTACCCACCGCGTTCTAACTGAGACAGGAACCCGTGATGCGTGACAGTGAGTCACACACACACACACACACACACACACACACACACACACACACACACAAACATTACTACTGGGCTATTCGGACTGACCCTCAGTGCCTTGATTTACGTCAATGCCTCCACGAGTTGCTGACTTTGGAAGTCACCAAGTCGTCACCCACGGGCGATGATCGACGTCTTCTCTATAGGAGCTTAAATTTGGCTGAATTATCAAAAATACTCCGAAAACCTGAGGTTCGGGGATGGCCGGGTGGTTTTGGATGTTCACTTGCCACCGCGCAGGTCTTGCGGTCATATTGATGGTAGATAGAAATTCATTGTGGTCCGGCTAGTTACCGCACCAGACTTACTGGGACATTCGATGGTACTTCACTCAAACTGTCAAGATATGGTTGCCGCGTAACCTTAATAGGGCAGTTGCTTTTGAAGAAATGGGCTATATGCCCCTTCGTCTGCACTCATGCACAATCATATATTTTTAAGAAAATTTTGGAAAAACTTGCCTCAGTCAACATGACAGATATTTTGACAGGAAATCTACGCCCATCAACAGTGGTCTCATATTAGGAGTATCTCAGCTGGCCCAGGCACCAAACAAAAAGATAATCATTATTTAGTAACTGGTCTGTGGAAAATTTGATCAAAATAGAATAGAATAAATTATCCAGAATAGGTTTGCATTTCACCGAGCTGAAAAATTCCTTGCCATACTTCTGATATTATTATATCGCTTAACCAGTAGAGCCATCATCACACCTTTTTCATTCGAACATAAGAACTGTCTTCAAACTGAGGAATATCTTAGAACCAAGTATTTTTCCTAATGCCTGCTGGACTCATCAGTGAATCCTTTTGCACTGAATAGGTCAGTGGAGCCAAGCACAGCATACTTCTCTGGGAATGTCAGTGACGGGATCAGCTCTATCGTGGCAGAAAATCACATTGGAAATACAAGATTATTAACCAGGTTCACAGTAAGTTCATTTGATTGACCCCGTGATCCACTTACAGGCATACACACGTCAGTTTTCATCTTGGTCAAAAAGGGTCTGCTCTCAGTGTAATGCCTCCAGTACACAACGAACCGACGAAATATTTTACAAAATAAATTCGTCCCCGGATGACTCATTTTGGTCTAGCATGTAACCACTAAAGGTTCTGAATCTCAGAATTACAAACACGTCATTGAATACAAAATCTGACAGATTTGACATGTTAGAAGGCCGAAATTCTCTCACGATCCCTGAACACGGTAACAAAATCTCCGTCGTCTTCATGCACCTAGTGGTAAACATTCGTTTCAATGAACTACACTCTCACTCCCATCTCCGCAGATTTACAGCCGCACCCTGCACGAAATAAGTAAGGTCGTGTATGAATGTCTTTCATCCTTATCGTCTCTCCTTCCGTCACCCGAATTACCCCGCTGCATCCTCGTGACTGGCTGACTCAAGGTCAACGAAAAATAGACCAAAACATGATAAAACCCTCACGGTGTGCCAAAGATAAACAAAGCCATGGTAACCATGGCACCTCCATTGGTTTGCACTAGAATAACCTATCCGATGGCCTTCTAAACTATAGGTCATGTTGAAATTATGGTATTCTCTCTCTCTCTCTCTCCAACATTTGATGTGTGGCCTTTGGTAAACAAGGATTACTCACACACGTACTCTTCCCACGCTTTCTTTTCACATGAACCAAACTATAAGCGGAGCAGTCAGCAGGAACTAATATTGACCGAATTCACTGTGTTGGAAACGCCCTTTATCAGGGGTAGCTGAGAGCATGAGTCTGATCGTTTTACATTAACTAATCAAATTTGTTCAGTTCCCGCTGGAATTAGGAGTGACTTCGATCTGCTTTCATGTGTTACACGAAAAAGAACAATCGGTGTGAAATCTTGAAATTTCAAAAAAAAGAAGATTCATCAAACCTTATACAATGTTTTCCAATTTTAAGGAATATCTGACTACCATATTATCTTCTAGTATGGTCGATATTTTGAGGTGGATGTGGAGTGGTCTGCTTGCAAGAATCTACCGAAAGTTGACCACAGGGAAAGTAATCTCCACTGGGATGATTATATGGTCCGCGTGTGAATCACTTCTGAGGGTCACCAAAAGTACAGATTTCAAGAAGGTTTAAGTGGAATCATCACTTCAGGGTACTGACCGGCGGTGGTCAGGCGGCGAACAACTAGAACCCTAGACTTTCCTGTCCCCCGGGGGTTCGAATCCTAGCACCACCGCCAATCACTACCCAGAAGGTAGCTTCGGAGTGGCCGTGGCCCCCTTCCTGAAATTTAGTACTATTATTGAATGTAAGGGAAAGAGAGAAAAGAGAAATGGAGAATCACATGGTAGTGTGGCTAACTAAAATTGGTTCATTCTAAACTATTTCTAATTCTCGACTTACATGCTGTTTCAGTCATGAGATTAGATTTCTTCAGCAGAATGTGGTGATGTAAGATGCCAAGGCTCAACTTATCAGTGAAAATCCATAGTATCACTACCATACACCAGTTTCATCCATATTCTTTGAAGCCATCAGCTACGCGTATGCACCGGGTCTAAACTTGGACGAGAAATCGGCACGCAGGATATCAGGGTGCTATTCTAGCCCCCAAAGGCCTGCCTCATTTCGGCAGTACATCACGAGGCAACCATTTGCGATGTGTCTTCTAAAACCCACACTTTCCAATTCATCCTAGGTATAAAATTAATTGGTTACCGTGTGTACAACTTTACAGTAGTTAAAAAACACCATTTTGTGATTTGGACTTTGTTCAGCTCTTGATGTGTTCCTTTGAAGTAAAAATAGTGAGGGAAAGGAATCTGAACAGCGGGTTTCTCACTGTCACGTGAATTATTAGATCAGGCAGCATCAACGCCCAACTCACCACTGAAAACCATGCAGTCACTTCAAAGCTGTTTTATCAGGCTTGTTTGAAATCATCCATCAATAATACGTACCCGTCAAGCCTTCAACAGGACTCAAACCCGCGGAGCAGAGATTGCCAGTCACACACACACATACACACACACACACACACATACATACATACATACATTATCTACATACATACATACATACATACATACATACATACATACATACATACATACATACATACATACATACATACATACATACATACATACATACATTACCTCTCTGCTGCTATTCGACAAGGCTGTTAGTTTGCATCCCGTTCGGTTATTTAAAACTGCATTGGGTTTCCTATTTTCTTTTTCTTTGAATTTATACTTAGTTGACAAGCAGCCACTAAGAAATACGACAATCCAATTTAAGGGGAACATAACTGGTAATTCTGTTCTTTGAAATCGCAAATAATAAGCGCTGGAAAAATCGCTTTGAGATAAAGGTTGAAGTTAAAGGTACATGCGTCAAATTAAGCAGCCCCACAATGCTTTGTCTTATTGCTATATGCGATCGGTACAACCTGGATGGTTGTAATGACCAAATTGCCCGAAATGAAATCAGAAGACATACCTATTGGCACTGGCACGTGTTGTTTACTCAGTATATAAAATACGGCATTTATGTAAGCGTGAAATACTTGACGGAATGCATATACACACAAGTATTGATCCATGAGCATTGTGGTTGGCGGGCACAAATTTGCCAGAAGTTGTCACGTGATATGGAAGTAGACTATGCGCGCCGGACATGCATACTGCGATAATTATTATCCATGGTTGGACTAAGATGAATCATACGCCCGTGGTGCATTTGTTTGTATGCGGAAATGCATGGATGCAGATTGAAGTGTACTTTGAACAAACGGATGCTGGTTGGTCCAAACGGGTCTTATCGAATTGCATACGAATAAAACAAAATCACCAGTGGTGCAAAACGTTCGACCGGACCGAGATGAACTGCTTATTGGCTATCTGACGAACGGAACGAGAGCTAGAATGCAGTTGATCAGACTGGACACGAGATCGCGTTTTGATAAAGCTTGATTTGTCCCATAAGACCATAGTTACCAAGGTTACAGTACTCTTCTGATGAGTTGATCAGTCTGCTTTACGCGCCACAGCCCGGTAATGTGATCCCATAAACATGACCATTACCCAGTTTTCAAAAATAAGTTAGGAGTGAAGAATCTTTTGTGGTTCGACTAAACGCATCATGAACTATCCTGCTTCTATCGACCGGTTTTTGGGCAGGCCTATTCAGTCTTCTGCTCTTCTTATCTAGAAGTAAACAGAGTTTTCCTGATGGATAGTTAAAGTTTCATGTTTCCTTTGGTGGTGAGTGCGAAATGAAACCGAGAGTAGCAATCAAGATGTTAGTAGTCTCAGAAAACAAATCGTAAAACAAAACTCCCCACCAGTTTCTGAGAGTGAAATGCATCAATGACTTACAGGCAATCACCTCTTAGTGACTGTTTGTCCTCGAAATGAACGCAATTGCTGACATCCGAAGTACATCATTGTGATTCTATTATACGTTTGAACTAGATATTTATTCGACGTCAATCGCCACGATTAGGCACACTTCCACAAATCACTAGTGAGTTTACATTTTTGTGCACCTTTTTAGGTACGAAATCTTCGCCGGCACAGTCTTATCCCCGCCTCTCGGTTAATTATCGATTGGCCTTACGAAATTGCAGGTGATATCAACGAACCGCACGGCAAGTATTTACTGTATCTTCTGGAGACCCCAAGGGTCATACAAAACATGCCAACCACTCCGGACGAACAGCTGGTCAACACCTCGGTAGTCTGCGATTCGAGGGCATTGGAAAAACTGGTCAATCCGCACCATTATCGGGTTAGTCAGGCGAAAAATAACCGGTACCCGTTACTCCTGAATATCGCAGACCTTGTCTCCGCCACCCATTATGATCGCCATTTTTCATACCGAAATTCAGCTGACTAGGGCTTTCGCATTTACGTGAAACTTAGTGGATGATTGCAAAGGAATAAACTTACATCTCGACTTGTACTTGGCTCAAATATATGTTTGAGATGTGTGTAAAACCAAATCACTGAATTGCAAAACTCAGTGGCTTGTTTACTGCTCAGATTTAAGTCTGAATTACCAAACTTCAAAAACGCACAGCAAATTCTGGCTATCTGAGTTTGTCTGTTGTTCATTCCCAGATTCAGTACCAGAAGACAGAATTAGGTGTCGGTTATATCACAAGGATGGCAGTGGTCTCCGAGTGTAAATCTGTGGTTTGCTTGTTCCAATTACAACCATGAAACATTTCATTGAAATGGTTGTGAGACTTACACCAGCTAAATCATTAACTATGAATGGGTACGACCGTGGCCAAGAAGGATTAATATATTGGGTCGCTTGGATCTGAGCACAGAAACGGAAAGTTAAAAATTCTCGCATTATAACTTCACTGGGGCATGACTAGTTTGTGGTCAACAGTTAGAAGAGGTGTTCCTCCACAGTAACCAGAGATGATTATAATAATATTCATAATAATTGCAATCATAATTCGGATGATGGTGATGTGTTTTGATTTTTGTTTACCATTCACGTTATCACTAGTTTATATAGCTTTTCGCAAGTTTGATTCAGTAACGTTATAGTCATAGATAGATATTTTGGTACACGTCACAGCCATCACAGCTGAATGCTAATCGGTGAATGAAATTTGGGATATATGTACCCATAAGGCCCTCAGAGTGCTTGTTGTATATTGGATCGAGTAACCGTTACGTTTATGAGATGAAATACCTTGTTCTTCAGTTGGAAAATGGTCGGGTTAGGTCCGCGGTCTCTGGATATCCTTGGCTCAAAAGTCGAGCCATGGGAATTTCTGTTCATGTGCCTATATCACGAGACCTCTAATAAATTCTGATCGCAACACACTAGCAAGCTTCTGGGAAAGTACAAGCAAAACATGAATAACATGATTTTCATACCACATTCCGATGAACAAGGCATTCATGATAGACGCCTACAAATCACACCAGCAAAATACTCAAGAGACGACCAAACTGAGAAAACAATAGATGTGAAAGTAATCCGAAAAAGTGCATATCGGTGATTGCTTTCTTTCCATACTGATCAGAACTATACCTGGCACCCAGCGTTTTAAGCAATCGTGCTTGTTTTCGTAAGAGAAGCACTTCTGGCGCCACATCATATGAAGAAATTTCAGGGAGCAAAATATCCGGATCATCGTCATGTCTGGCCCTGAAGCCACTGTTCATCCCACTAAGGAATGTTGGTAAGCCGTCATTCGACTGCGGCTGTTCATATTCCGGCCATTTCTGAATTTGACTACTCATGAGTAACATAGAATGGCTTACACGTCTACTACTGTACTCGTCAGTGGTATCAGAATGCTGGTGCCGCAACAATTATCAAACTGATGAAGAGCTCTACACTGACTATTTTCCTGCAGGTCATTATTTCTGTTTTTAAGACGATACTGAATTAACCTCAAGATCTTTTCAAGACCCACTGATAATCATTACGAAGAGTGAATCAGAACCCCACAAATGGTTGAGAGTTCATGATATAATTCAGAAAACGAAGTTATTTTCCCTTGTTTCAGGTGTTCTCCTCTCTTCAAAATGCACTTGAGGGTGTCCCCGTTCGTACAGAACCTGTCGATTTGCCTTCAAGTCATCCAGGTGGTTATCCACCGCTGTCATCATCGCTGACATTGGAACGTGTTCCAGTCCGCTTATCCGATAGCAAATCTCAGACGCAACGAAAAATGACGACAGTGGTGAGCATTAGTTTGCCCTCAGACATTTAGTTCATTCTCTCCCCCTGTCTGAATGCTCATATGAAGCAAAGAAATCATTTTATATCCCAAGAAGACAAAGAAATCAAGCCATTAAGAAATTACTCTAACAGATCCCCTCTATAGGCCTCCAGTAAACATAAAGATGTTATCGGTAACTCACTTTCCTTACGACTTGTTAAATGTATCCTTCGCTGCAAATCTTGTATTGAAGTCTTACAAAAGATTCGCCCGGCCTTTACTCAGCCTTTATTTTTCAGCTTTCCGCACTAGGGAAAGTGTGAAAGTTCATCCCAATCATTGTCTGTGTTGCACATAATTCGGAATCCGTTACTGACAAAATCCTAATTTACAACATTCCCATAAGCCTTTTGTTGTTTATATTGAAACGCTCACATCAGAGACTGACATTTTATGGAAAACTTCAACCTTAGGTACAAAACACCAGCAGCATTCGAGGCTGTTTCAAACCTACAATAAGAATAGTAGCATCTATTGTTTTGTTGAACTAATTTGTCTGCGCAAGCCAGTCTGCCTTTTTTACATCCCATTGGGTTATGTGGCACACGAAAATTAAATTGAATCATTCTCTAAAAGGATTTATCATGCCGCTGCAAAGTTCAACCAAACCCTGAAAGCCATGGAAGCACTAAAGCCAAAAATCCTATCCCAAGATGACCATCTTGATGAGATTCGTCGTTTCGAATTTCGCGTGGTACAAAATGCACCTACTTGTCATTTCACCGGTTTACTGTAGCCGAACATAACTGATCTCCAATAGTCATCTGTAGAATTTCTGATATTCTCTGTCATCGTTTCGAACCACCAAGAAACACACCACTGTCCTCATGTTTCATACTGTTGTTTATTTGTATAGAGTTGTTACAATGGTGCACTTCGATGCGTTCCTATTGCGTGCGATTTGGGCCGGTTATCTTACAAAGTCGGTCCTATCACACTTCAGTTCAGCGCCAGGCTATGGGACAATACCATGCGGCAAGTAAGCCCCACTCGTTGCTAAGCCATAACCTAAACTCGTGTTGTTATTTTGAAACCTGCGAATGATAATCAAATCCCAGTCTACTTTGTCAGTTTCAGTAGGTTCTAACTGTTTTAGAAACAAAGCCCGAACTTTGATGCTATTAAAACACAGCGCTACCAGTTGTGCAGAAAAGAGCAAACATCCAAAATGTGTAGATAAGTCTTCTATGTCAGTATATTAAACTTGTACCTCTATATACCGTTCGTGGGTAACAGTTTGGCCCTAACGATTAAAGTATACTCGTTTCAATTTTCCAAGGAAATGTAATAAGCGGTTGAAAAAAACGAATAAATTGTTTAATAAGCAGTCGTACCTAGCTACATGGAGAAGTAATGAAAGCTTGTTCGCTATTTTAATTTGCCATTTAGGAGTATGGCAAAACGAACTTACATGAGCTCTAGTTCATAAACTTCGTCTGACGTTAACGAAAGTCAGCAATGCCGTGTTATTGATATGACTCCTTTCTCGTTTAGTGAACATGCTAACTTCAGAACCCACGTGTCCAAAAAGCAAGCGACAGAGCTTTGAATTTCTTTGGACCCCGATTAGGACAGCCCGAGAAGCTCATACTGCTATAGATTTTTGATCATTCCGAACTTGGTTTGTCGGACGCAAATGTTTCACCAGCCGACGTGACATGATCTGTGCGCTAAGTTCTGCGACCAGAGACCCATGGAAACTATCAACCTAAGCCGCAAACAACACCAATATTCAAAACCACTGAGCAAACATTTTACTAGCCATTGGTTATATAATTTTATTGTTGTATCTACACCAAATTCATGAACACCAATAGCACCTAAAATCATATACACATATTATAACCGGATAGGCTGCCCATAATGTTTGATTCTTAATCATATTTCTCAAGATTTCATGCAATGATCCTGGTAATTTGGAGCACATTTCTCATCTGTTTGTGCACTCTCAGTCGGGTACGCCGCCACTGACATTTCCCACACACCACATTGCTGACTGACAGATCGTTTTGTTGGTTGACAGAATGGCAATCACACGTTCCATTTCATTACATTAACTCCTAATTGGATGCACTGGTTCGGCACACTCCGAATCTCGTTCGATCCTGGCATACCGGTTATCTCTACCATGTTCATTTTGTCCATAAATGAATGCTATTGCTGATATATAGACTTTGCTGACTGCTATCCTGACTTCTATGTATTATTGGTCACAATCAATGATCCGAGCGTAGTGCTGCTCCCGACTGCTGAAGTTTTTGATTAGCGGTATCGATAGTTTGCATTTCAAGTGCCATTAATTCTCAGTACGCGTATATCTTGTGACCGTAGCATCTGCGAATTTTGTTTCGTCTTGTCATTTGAACGACAGGAATTCAAAAATGTCTTTCTCACAAAACTGCGGTTGTCCGCCACATGGCGAGCTGATGTAAAATACGGTATCGATCTAGACGGATTGGACCATGCTCAAGAAGCGGTAAGTTAGACAAGTCTGAATTGTACCCACCTCTGACAAATCTAACTGCCAAAAGGACATCAAACAAATCTACCGTTGTTCATTTGTGAATCTCATGCTTTCCGCACTTGGAAAGAAATCCAAATCAAATTTATAGGTTTCATATTTTAACCACATAATTTTTTATTATTTTGACATTTTAGTTACTTTACTGGTTGAGACATCAAGTGCCCCAATTTGACCGTATCTCATTTGATTTGTCCTTAACAGAGGGGCTTTGATCAGACTAATATTAACAGAAATTGAGCACTGGGGCGTGTATGTGTCATTATTTGACAATCACCACATCATCGCATTGCTGATTTTCACAGCTATTCATTCTCCACCAGACTCATCTACATTCCATAGCTAAGGTTTCTGACACCTAAATAAGCACTTAAATGGTGATACTAGAGATTTTGAGTGAGACTGATCAAAAGAAAATTTCACTTCCTTTTTCCTTCACATTTTTCACCAAAAGCCCATTATAGGTTGTTAGAGCGTGGTCAAAAGTTGATACGTGCTAACACTGAAATATAATGAGACTAAAATTGGATGATTTTAGAAACTTAAGACAACTGGCGACCAAAGACACAGCAGAAATACGATCTCTCAGCAGACCAATACAGGTTTAATTATGGTAGTTCGTACGCAAACACCACCGTTGACCAATGGTCTTCCATGTCACTAATAATCTCTTGTTGCTTTTACACCGCTTTGACACACTTTTCCTTGAGAAGACAATGTAAAATGAACTGTCGAGTCCTATAGTTGTCAAACTGAATTGCCTTTCATTTGGTAATAATGTATGGTTATCTGTTTGTCAAATATTTCTGCTAATAAGCCAGTACGAAATGATTCATCATACAACCTCAAAGATCAACTCACCCTTAGAAATCGTGGGCGCACCATGAAGCTGTTTCATTTCTGTTGATAACCATCAGCAGCACACATCTACCGTGCACCCTCTAGGACCCAACCCGGAGTGGATGACGGCACGCCAAACACACCTTGCAACCAAACCACCCGTACTGGTTCTCGAATCCGAGTTTACTTTCAACGCCACGTGATATAACACACTTCGGTCACTGGCTTTTGAAAGGTAACAACGCGTCGCCTGCACAGCAATCAACTCTCATGATCGCATGGCCTCTCCTAAGGAGCTTAAAAGAGGCAGCAGCATCCCACTACAATTAACCTTGATCAGTTAGGGCAATAGGAGATGGTTCTCAATAAGATGAATAAAAAAACTGTATACCATTGTTTTCAATGGTGGGTTGAACGTTTATGCCAGAAAGTTATTTCGTAATCAATGTAAATCACCTGCCACTGTTCTCCGCCACAAACTCGTCGCTGTTATGTTATCCCATACATACTCACTCACTCGGCCGGTTTGTCCGTCTGCGTGTTTGTTTGTTTGACTGGAACTCACAGGGCGTTCAACTGTTCAAATCGTTTCTGAGCAATGGGCAATTAGTTTCGGTGAGCTGGTCCGCTGCTTATTCAGCGAACTTTATTTGTTCATCTCTGTTTCTCGTGTGCTTGTCGGTGTGTGTGTGTGTGTGTATCAAAGGAATGCGCATTTTGTCCAGGTTTGCGGAATGCGATGCTTGTTAGTGATGCAATGGTACGGAATCGGCGGAAATGATCACAGTTATCGCCGTATCATACAACTAAACAATCAATTCTTCAAACTAATGAAACTTCTGTCGTCAAATATCTTGTCTGCTATGCACCATCAATTGCTGGTATTTAGTTCACAATGGAAGAGCCCTGGAACCACTTTAGAACTGTCCAATTTCACAGAGAGACCAATCGACAGAGGTGCACACTCAACTAGTAGCTCTTTCAAGGAATCGAACCTAGAAGTTCAAAATGCTTGTTTTAGTGGAACTCTACAGGTTGGTAGTATTGCCGGAACAATCGTTTCTGGTCCTTCCCGAATCGAATGCCGCTTTCATGCAACGATAGTTAACACAACTAAGGTGGCAGCTAGGGCTGACGTAAATCGACTCGCTGAAGCTCAGCTCGATAGTTTAATGGCTAACTAGTAAATGCTTCTGGCCGATGAATGCTTACAATATTAAAATACTTGTGCAGTATTTCCAGGACTTCCAGTCGTTTGTGGACTGCTGTCCAGATTCCTGCAACTCAGAAATAAAGACCGAATGAGTAATATGTTTGTGGTTCTTTCAATTTTCAACGTACTCGTTCTCAACAAGGAAATAGATGAGACGTAATCCCAAATCTCCAGAGTTCCCAAGTACAAGCCAGTCTAACAACTACCAAGACGAAAATGGACCCTTTAGTCTATCTTAAGCCTGGCTTGAAGGCGATAAGTTTTGTTATTTAGTGTTAATAATGCAGTCACCATTTCGTAACCCCGAAAACACTATACAGATCCCTCACTACTGCTATGAGATATCAGTAGAGCATATCTGAATGATTATAATGTGGAAACATTACTGAGCGGTAAATTTTGAGCTACAAAAAAATAAAATTAATATCCTTCAGTTGCATGTTTCACCAGCGTTGTTTTTTTAGCGATTGGTGCACGTTTAAGATGCGCTATTGAAGTACATACTTTCATTTCACTTTGCTAATTCAAAAAAATTCTTTCCCTGATAACTGATCTGCCGTTTTCTTCCATTCCCACCTGTTTCTTTTGCTCTCCACCCCTGTTTTGCTTTTGCATGCAACGTCGTGATTTGCCTCGGTTTATGCATTTGTGACTTACTCGAAATTTATTCGTTTGCTTCGTGGCTTATAAATGTCCGTACACTTTTTAAACTTGGAATTACCCCTCCTCGTGTGTTTGTGTGTGTGTGTGTGTGTGTGTGTGTGGACCTCGTGGTTTTGCTTGTTTCGTCCCGTGATTAACGCTTATCTCGTTTTCTATGTGCTTGTGTGCCTTATCTTAACTCCAATTTCCCTCGTTTTTTTATATTTTTCAAATTGTTTCCCTCTGTCAAACAATGAAATGTGTTTTATTGTCTGTGAAAATTATATTAATTTTTTATGATTTTATTTTCGCTGCAAAATAATGACGATAACAATGATTATGATCACGCGTGAATGCGTGTGTGGCATGCACCTCTGTATACATATTAATTGATATATAATGCATGATGATGTTTTCCTCTCATTGATTATTTTTGTTATAAAATTCGCTATATTCGTTTGATCAGTATCTTCAAGCGTTTGATTTAGACGAGCTTAGCAATTATGGGTTTTTGGGACATGAGCAGGTAATTTGCTGAGTTCCAATCGCTTTCTCTTCCTCTCTATTGCCGTGTGTGGCACACAACTTTTTACAATAGTTTTAAATGGTTTAAGTCCCAGCTTGTGGCTATTTGCCGAACATTGAATGTTCGTCTGTTCTGTCCATCCAAACCCGTTTTAGCGTACACGCGTAGCCGTAGTGTTCTAATGAATAACCATGTGAATACTTGCCTACAAGATTGAGAGCAACGGTACCTTTGATTCATCCGACTGTATTTCTCGTTTTGTACGCTGCGCTCTGCGTTCCAGGTAGAACTACAAATATTTAACAACCTTGAGCCTAAACCTGTACCACCGAGATATATGGGACTTTATATTGGATTGGCTGTGTTCGGAGGCGTTCTGCTATTGGCCTTACTAGTCTTGATCCTGCATAAGGTAAGTTTGTGACCGAAAGAGGTTGCTTCTCGTGTCCTTTTCTCTTGCTCCAGCTGAACCAATGCAAACTTTCTAGTTCAAAGCAGTTGGTGAAAGTTGTAGTTAGAGATATTTCTTTTTTGTTTTGTGGCAGTAGAATCATAATGATTGAGTTTCTCTTAGATAAGCGATTTATGAGGTTAATCAGACTGATCTGAGTTGGCAAATTCCTGTATCCCAATCCACAGTGAATGTTTACTTGTTTCCGGCTGACAAACATCAAAATATTCTTATACATCTGATCTAAATTAGCGTGCGCAGTGATTACCGAACTAGCTCTAAAACTGTTAACCTTTGAATGTGCTGAAATCAGACCAGTGGCACCCCAGATGAAGAAAAGGAATTCGTTCAGCTCAATCGTCTAAGATATATGGTCACTACAATAACTTCATCGGGCTGGTTAGTCTATAGTTACAAGACAACTTTTCAACGTGTGCGATCAGCGTTCGTTAAGTGTGGAGACGAAAATAATGCCGATGGGTGCCAACCGCTTGTATTTGGTAAAAAAAACTACGTGCAGAGACCAGACAGTTGCCTACGCCAGGAAGTTGTCGGAAGTTACACTTGCGTTTACCGCGCGCACAATCGCACATTTAAAAAAGGGATAGACGAGGGTGATAAGACCATCAAAGAGGCCCTCTCCTAAAACACCGCTAGACAAAAGGGCTTCGATTGTGCTAAGTGCATCCATGTCCAGGAAACGGTCTACAAAACGGAAACGTTTATGAAAAAGGAGTATACAACTACAAAAATTGAGGAATGATGGTCGACGCTCGGAACGCCTTAGCTGGCTACCCAACCCCAAAACTCCGTAGGTTCAAAGCGGGAGGTGGGATTTTCCTATGCTTGCGGCGATGAAGTCCGTGAAGTTTACTCTCCGCTCGCTCTAGTGAATATACTAGGGTACAGATCGTTAACTTCCTCATCCACCGTGACAACTCTGAAGACGTACGTCTCGTTCTCTTCTCTAAAAACAAACTGTATTTCGAGCAGAAACACATGAACTACGGAATAAAAATAGACTACATCCGCAAAACGTACCGGCCTTTTGATTACTCGGCCGCGGTTGGTAATCTGATAGGGTTGTTCTGTGCATATTTGGTCGTCCGTTGGAGTTTCAATGAGTGGCACGATAGGCGTGAAATTACTTGGTGATGATTCGGTATGTTGGTGAGTCAACTGGTGTGATATCGACGTGTCTAATTCTGCCAGTAAAGTTGGTTTCAGACGGCCCATAGTAACTGTCTCTCTCTCTCTCTCCGTTATGGTCCATCACGAACGTATTTTCGAAACGCCGTATAACTTTGTGAGGACCGGAATACGCGGGATGTCACGAGACGCGTGCTTCGGCCCTGAGGAAAAATGGGTGCACGTACACGTTTGTATTTTGGTCGCGTGGTGCAGGTAGGCGTAGTCTGCATAATCATAAGGACCCAGAGGATTTAGGGCCACCATGTCACCGGGTAGACGAGGTGTGCAACCAAACGTGAGTTTGGTTGTTGCAGTCTGTGAATCCGCCTTCAGCGCGCTGCAGCAACCCGGCAGTATTAGCGGTAACGTTTCGACCCTGTTGGGGTTATTGTGTGCCGCTAACGCTGGTCTGAGCTGCCGACGGAATCGATCCACTATGTCGTTAGCCGAGGAGTGATAAACGGTGGTATGGATCCGCCTGCTGCATAATCGTTGTAGCAGACTACCAAAAGCACTCTCGAAATGTGAGCTGCGACCAGTGTTGATTACGGCTTGGCAGCCAAATGTTGCCATACAATGCTCTAAAAACACTTGGGCTACTGTTTCGCTTGCAGCATTTGACAAGGGTGCGACGACCGACCATTTAGTTAGGCGATCTGTGCAAGTGAGTAGATAAGCGGAGCCCCTGCAAGGTGGCATCCGACCTGCGAAGTCAACATGAACCCGCGGGAAACGCAAACCTACTACGGGGAATGGAGATAATGGGTTTTCCGTTTGTCCGTGAGCCTTTGAACGTTGGTTTTGAATGCAGTTCCGAGTCCGAGTCGGGTAATCGTGATTCATATCATATCATACAAAGCGGTCGCCTGTTAACCTAGTAGAAGCCTTCACCCCTGGGTGCGAGAGGCCGTGCAGAGTTTCGAAAATCTGTTGTCTGAAAGTTTGTGAGACGACGGACCTTGGATGTTCTTTGGACGTATCGCACATTATCTGACCCTCTGTAAAGAGAAGTGGGACTGCCTGGAGCTTCGGCGACAAGCTTCTGCGGAGCTGCTCTAATTCTGGATCGTTGGTTCGAGTAGAGGCAATGACCTTGCGGTTCATTAGGTCGATGTCTTCAAGGCTCAAATTGTGAACGCCAGATGATGGGTCTGTCACTGCATTAGCGACACCTGAGATATGTATTTGGTAAAGGGCTATGTACAGAGACCAGACAGTGGCCTGCGCCAGGAAGTTGTGTCGGAAGTTAAACTTGCGTTTACCGCGTGCACAATCGCACATTTAAAAAAGGGATAAATGGGGATGACAAGACCGCTAAAAGTTAGCGGCCTGCAGCGCTGCATATTGATTAGTGTGAATGTGCCTGTCACACACCCAGTCGTGTTTCAGCCTATAATGACCGTTTGCACCTTTGATTGTTTCGTTATCATGGGTAAACTTTGAGTTCAACACTATCTCTTCCATAGTATTTTTCAAAGAGTTCAATTCAGAGCATTCAAACTGTTACCTGACTATATTTTCATTCTTCCCCCATTTAGTCATGTGCGTTGATCAGTTCTCTCAATCAGTGAGACTTAATGGCCAATTTTACCGGGGAGGCCCATCTAACAACGGACCCCCTCAAATGTTGATTTCTGAATATCATCACAACCTCGATTCTCACCAGCTTTTAAAATTAGCTCTTTAGCCATCGTGCGCTTTCTTTTCTTATGGCGAAGCTGGGAGATTTTGATGTTCCTAAGATTTTTTAATTAATATATTTTAGGCTGGATTCTTCAAGAGGAAACGGTTCTTCAGAAGACATCCTCGTGCAGACAAAGCCGCTCCTGAAAGAAAAACACAGGTTCCAAAAGTCAAGCCTGTGACTCCGAAACCTAGAGATTCACAAACTCCCACAAGTACAACTCAACGTCATACTGGATATCAACCAGTACCACAAATGGACCCTTACGAGTCGGAAAACCGCAGCTCCGAGAGGCAATCCTATCCCGATCGGACTCGGGCGTCATACCAAAACGATCACCGTCAATCTCAACATCGACAACAACGACAGCCAACAGACACAAGACGATCACAAGTTCATCCGATTTCTCAGGGTTCTAGACACATCCAAGCATGGGATGATTGAGAACTTTTTGTATAACACTCTCAGAAATACTTTCAACATTACCAGAACAAAACAGACTGCGCACTACCTGCTTTCTTTCCTCTTTGGCCTATTGCCTCTCCCTTTTGTCTGTATCCAACTGAGTCCAGTATGGTCTAGTCCGTTTTAACTGTTGTTAAGTCAAAACCTAGGCCTGGAAACGCCACAGATAAGCACCAATTACGACCAAATAAACAGACATCCAAAATCGGACTCTATTGCATGAATTCGGAGTAAGTCCAATCCGGGAACGATACAACTGGATGTCGTTACTGCAACGGTATATCGTGTATCGATACGTTCCACAAACCCAACTTGCATATAGCCTTGCACACTTCACGGTTGTGTCTGATTTACTCTGGGCCATTCTGCACCGGCAAATAGTCCTTGAAACTGTTGTGCATAACAGGTTGGAAAGCAAATCGAAGAGGCTCAGGATAGATTTACTGCCTATCCGCGATAGCAGACCTCAGATCCAGTGCGATTTTTTTTTTAACTGCTTCACGAGTAAGCCTTTTGTAACGCTTGTTTACGCGCACCCCTTTCCAGGTATTTCATATACACAAACGCACGTGCCTATCATTGCATCTATAATAACAAAAGCACTCACATGTAAACAAATGGTTTGCTTGTTTTTTATTAGAATATACGATATCATGATGACCGGCGATATAAGAACGTCTGTTCCATTTGTCGTACAATAATCCAAACCAGTGGGAACATGCCGTGAATTAATTATGTTGCAGCAAATTGGAGGCCATATGTTAGTTCTTTTTTATTACATGCTTGAGCATGAGTGCAACGGAAAAGGTCTATACCCCATAGCTCGAAGGTCTACTGTACTATTAGGAATGCGCGGCAACTACACTCTGATATTTGGAGTAGAGAACCACACAAGGTCCCAATAGGCTAAGCGTGGTTATGGGCCCACGAAACGGAAGGCATTGCTCAAGTCCAAGTGCTCACAATACACCCCGACGGAGACCCGATGTACGTAAGTCATGGGGCAGAAAATTTCAAGCCGGATTTCCCTGTGACTCATGAATACGTAGAACGACGGTTAAATGCATAAAACACTTAGAAGGCCCCGCGTTTGGACGGTATACATCCAAGCGATCTTAAAACCTCTATCCACCGTGACTGCATACCCACTAGCACGGCTATTCAGTCCGTGGAATCGGTGATGCTGCCCAACTACCAGAAGTTAGCCGAGGTAGCACCGACACTCAAATGAAGGGTCAGAGACGTTGCGCAAAAATACAGACCAGTCAGCTTGTTTTCGGTACCACTAAAACTACTCGAACAACTGAGAAACGAGTGATCCTAGGTATGATCTTTAGCACCGAACGCATGAAAACGATTTGTTCCGACAATGGGTCCCATATTGGTGATCATATAACCTCTCCAGTAGATGGCGAGTTAACGCCTTCAACTGAAGTATTTAGCACTTTTCTCCGCGATGCACAACTGAGATGTTTGCTATAGTATCGAAAACAAGTGCTGAAAGGCTCGCATTATTTATGAAGTAAAAACTGAACTTTATTGAACCAAAGACGTAACGGCATATAGCGGGGTAAATCAGCGGCCATGTTCAATCGCGCCAGAGTCATGATATCTTACAATAAAGAAATCTTAGTACGAAGAGATTAATGCCGATGTCTTCAAAGCAACTGCTGTGCAACAAATGCGTCGCAATTCTGACGCGCCTTTATTAAACATCGGTGTGATACTATAATAACCCATAACCCGTGATATTTCTACAAACTAAAAGTGGACTGGATGAACTGTTTAACGTCGAAGATGGAATGGGAGCAAATTCAGTTGGCACTCCTGGTGGCAACGCATTTGGACCACTTGTTTTATTGCATTTGTCCGTGATTAGCTCCACATATATTTCCAAGGAATAAATCACTTATAGGTGTGTCCTAATTCAGTGTTTGTTTAACTTCAGTGCGAAGCGCGGAGCCTTTAATCTTAGCTACAGATAGTTTGGGCCCGAAAATTCGCCTGGATGGCTTTCAACTTTCACGGCCACTTTTACTAGCGAGCAGTGTGCGAGCATGCGCGTGATTTCGTCTCCAGTTTTGTGAGTTTTGCACAAGTTTGCCTACTAACAAGCATATACGTAGTAAGTTTCGAATTTCGACCACAAAAAATGGCCCCGGATCCTTTGTGTGAAGGAAGGAAAATGATGGATTTCTTTGCAGCTCACTCACACGCCGTCGAGTCGGTAAGATACAACCACACTTAATAAATAAAGATTAGATGTTGCTCCCTCAAATCATATTAGTGGTCTGGTTCCGTTTCCTACATTGCAGCACCATCCAGTTAGAAATGAAGCAAGTCGAAGTAGTGAAAGCAAATGAACCGATAAAAACAGTGTAAACGAGAACCATATACACGAAGAATGATTTTGATTGTAAGTAGCCCACTGACCGCGGCATTTTTTCATGTTACGTGAAGTATTAAAATACACGGTCAATCGTGCTGTTGTCAACACTTCCTAGGAAATCTCGCAAAAGAAAACTGTGTGTGAACAAGATCCACTTCGGCGGAATTATGAACACTCTTAGATGCATCACATGGGAACCCTACTTTCAATTATTATCTGCCCCCAACTCGATAGGTTGAAAGACCGAATCAAGAACTGTCAACATTTACCGAGACATTGTGAACCAATCGGTATATGACCGACTAAGAAGATGATTACAAACAAGTATGTTCCCGAAATATTTCAAAAAGCGTGAATTGTGATCACTTCATAAGGGAGAAGAAAGCCAAAACATCTGTGAACTACCTAAACTAACTGAAAACATGGGAGTACCTTCACTAACCACTGAGCTATCCCTGAGCTCACATAATAAATCAATTAGTTTATGATCGGATACTTTGGGTTTGGAAGAATACATTTTCTCACTCGTTCATGGATGATATTCCTACACATTTCAGCACTGAGTTACCTTCAAACGGCTAAAAAACAAAACGAATTTTTCTTTTTTACGTTTTCGCAAGAGTGCTGTGGAAGGAGTTTACTTCACTGTTCCATCAAGAATAAACTACATCCGCCGCCTTGAGACTTGGGCTAGAAAACCATATTCGGTCTCGGTGAATCAAACATGGTAATGGGTTGGGTGACAGGGGGCTGTTGTCTCCTTCCAACATTATCGACGGGGGCGGAGTTCGAACTTCGAACCTCATGAATTGCTACCGCGTTGCTTCCCCAAGATTCACCGCTTGCTGTACCCTACAAATGTATTTGTCCTCAATTTTTAATAAATTTCTGATTTGCTTGACTAGATAACTCCACTCGCTTCTGTCCCGGCAAAGGAGAAAACCGAACATCCTAAGTTTTTATTATTCACTTAAAAGATTATTTTCGCTAAATTAATAATGCACCTCGCACTTTGTGGCATGATAATTAAATGAGCATTTTAAGCAAGCATTTTCCTTCAGTTTAAATTGAAACGTTTAGCATTAGATAAGCACTCTTCACAAAGGAAAGGCAAAAGAATTAATTCAAGGATATCTTCAACGACCCGGCTGACGAAGCCAAATGTAAAATACGTTTCGGCAAATCCTAAGTCGGAATCCACAAAGCGAATTTGCTCGCACTTTGTAAATCTATATGTTACAGGCTTTACCAGTGATGTTGGGGCTATGATATTTTCTGTCAGCTTAAAACAGACAGGGCGTTGGGTTTTGTCGAGCACTGATATTCTGTGAAACCAATTCGCCTATCAGAAACGCTGACACGACACGTGCACGGCCATCCGCGACCATCTTCCTTTTCTTCGTTCCGTTTCTTTTCGTTGTACAGTTATTTCGCAGGGAGCGGACTCTGTCTGTTTTAATAGCTTTTAAGCGCCGTATATCCAAAATCATACACTAATCACCGTAGACAAGACAAAGAGGGGATTTACCAGATGTAAACAAGTTATCCTAAGAATGCGTATTTTCAGTTCAGTAATGATATCGTGTGTGGAGCCAGCACCACAATGTACCAGTGTCCAAGCGCCTGTATTCACGAGTTCCTTGGAGTTCGTGGCGCTGTGACGAATTAAAGATCGTGGTCTCCATTAACGAGTCGGTACTTAACAAGAAAAAAAACCAGATGGTTTGCTTTAGTTCGAAGGGTTGGTAGTCACTGTTGCCAGATGACTTACAGCTGGAAGTCAACTGACCCCAGGGGAAGTGAGCTGCGAGGTAGCGAAAACAGATGGAAGGAATTGACATTTAAGGTGGTGTTATACGAGAAGAGGAGAAATAGGAAGGTAAGAACAGATGAGAAGAACAAATTCCGCTTGCTGATACTTCTTTCATTACATGCTTGTGCATGAGTGCAGCGGAAGGGACAATCGCCCCGTAGCCACGAAGGCCCGCTGCACTACTGGGGATAACCGGCAACCAGACTCTGAGACTTGGGGTGGCGAAGAACCACATAAGGTCCCTGCAGATCAGGTGTGGTAACGAGACGAACGACAGTGGATTGCTGTCTATCACCAAACCAGTAAACATCCCGTTCGAGTTCCGACTAGGAAACTCTGAAGTCCAAAAACTGTCATGTGGTCATGACCTTGTCAGTGAGCTCAATGTAATCACTGAAAACCTTTGAGGGGAAAAATACTCCCTCAAATGGATTGTTTAGTTCGCAGGCCTAATGAGATGAATGGCGTACGGATGCTGTTGGTAAGTACAGTCACGAAACGAACGATGCTTTACTGGTAGTTGTAAAATCAAAGTCGCGAGCTAAGAGATGTTTATGTGAACATGCGGAGCAAAGGGTACACAGCGAGAAACAATCAGGGAAGACTCACAAGGGCGTGTTGTATTGGTGGCCGAACCAAGAACGGTTTGACTCAAAAATGACAAGACAAAATTTATTCATGGGATGGCAATAAAGGTGATAACTGCCAAAAATGAATGTAGTGTCCATTCAGTTCTCTTGGGTAATTTGAGACTTTTCCTCGAACGATCGTGTTACTAGTGAGGCTTAACAAAAGAGGATCCATCCAACTAACATCTGCCAGTCCTTTTAGGAAAGTAAAAGCTTTGACTCCTCTTCAGCAACGAAAACACTTTGTTTCATGCTCCTGAAAAAGCGAATCCCCAGCTTCGACCCGCTGATTAAAACCTTAGAATCCCCGTATCTTTCGTCGATCTGGCAGGTGTATGTCGGGTTGGTATCGCATCTAAACTGCTGTTGCGAACAGTGTTCTTGCACGAATCAGGCATTGCTTAGATTGTGTCAAGTTTATGTTCATCACTCATTCATTCTTCGACAAATTTTATGACGGACACGCTTTCCGCAGGTCCACCATCTGTTTTTGCTTGATCTGAAAGCGGCATTCAACTGAGTCGACTGTGCAAGTCTCTGGCGCTGACCCTTGTCGAAGGGCATATCAGAAAAACTCTTTTCCATCACAAAATCCCTGTATATGAATAGCCAGAGCCAAGTCCGGGCTTACGGTGATCGTTCACCCGAGTTTGCCATCAGAATTGGTGTATATCAGGGTTGGAGCCTTCCTCCTTCTGCTTAACTTCGCAGTTTATATGTCCTAGGGACAGTCTTTTTATGTGAGGGTAGTGTAACGAATTTCACCCAGGCAATAAAGTGTCGAACCTTGAGCAAGCGAACGACGTAGTTTCAGTTGAGTTGCAAGTTTTCTGAACAGCATGAATAACTGGGTAGTATTTCCAGTAAATAATTTGCACCTTCGAAGTGCAAGACATTGTTGTGGAGTGGAGTGGTTCAACACTAAGCCTTACGCTACTGAGAAGGACAGTAAATCACATGGACTGTTTGTTACTTGGATGACTTCACTTGACCCGGAGGGCAAATGTCCGATTAGGTGTACGTATAACGAAGGTGCGTTCGGCTTTAGCCAATCTGTCGTCCGTGGTATCGACGCGACATCTGTTTATCCTGCAAGCGTCGAAAACGCTGCAGCAGTTAGTTCGGTTCCTTTGTGCAGTTCAGAAACGTGGTGATTGCAGGAGATGGATACCTGAAGACTATCGGCATTCGAACACTTGTAACACATGTTACAAATCCTTAGACGGAACACCACGGTCCACCAGGGTCGGTGTGGTAGGGACAAGTGCTGCACATACCCCCGGATAACCTTTTTTGTGTAAGAAAAATTCTTCTGGATAGGAAAGGGTTGGAAGATGAGCAAGGATCACCAGTGTAACTCGAAAAATTGAAAATACATTCATGATATATCCCACTCTTACTAACTAACTAATCTGTTGTACTTCCGTTACCCCCTTTTTGGAATTTGTGATTAAGAGAGTCCTATTCTCGCGTGAGAATAGTAGCATCGATCTTTCCTCAGGCAGTAAATTGTCTGACTAGCAATGCGTGGATGATATTGTTCTTCCCAGTGAAGATCTGCAGCGACGTGGGATTCACTGAGTTTTAATGTGTAAATTCACTAACTAGAATTATTGCAGATAAGTACAACTAATTAGTACTTAGCTCTAGGCAGTTCGTATGTTGTTCGATGCCATAGGGCTGTTCGTTGTTTGTCTGCCTGCTGTAACGACAATTGGTTGCCACCAATTGAAAAGTACACTTCTGACTGCCCCGCTTGCCGAGGGTTGAATCATTGAGTCCCTAGTTAGCATCGTGTCCGATATCGCTCCAACACTTAAACGTGATCGACATTGCTTCAGTACAAATCGGCCTTTATATACCCCACCGACTTTTACCGTCTTTTGGCAACCGTTGGAACTTTTGGATTGTTGCTCGTTCCTTGGGCCATTCTCAGGATGTAGTTAGTACCTGGTAATCCGGACTGCTAAATTGGTGAGCCCATCGTACTCTCTGACTTTCTCCTGTAGGTTTTTGAGTATCGGTAAACCAATTTATCATATTTAGTAGGTGGTTACTCAGTTTTGTAACCAGTTCTTTGATTTTTATTCACTGCATTGGCTTCCTTTCGTCTTTTGAATAGTTTCAATTTATTCTACCATCTGCAGTATGAGCGACGCACAACTTTTTGATACCGAGGTGAATGCACTTATCATCCCATCTGCGCCGTTCATGAAAAGTAACCCTAGGGCTTGGTTTATTCTGCGCAATATGACCACGAGAAATAGCAAATTTCGCTACGCGGTCGTAGTTCTTATTCCACACATCGCCGACGAAATGCAAAATGTGCTGAAATCAGAAGAACCTAATCCTTACGAATATACAAAAGCAGCGATCTTTAGCCGGATTGGAATGTCTGAAAAACGACGGATTGTCTGTTTGTATGCAGATACTGAACTTGCAAACCGCAAGCCTTCGCATTTGTTTCAACACATGCACACTGTTTTGGGAACTATTAGGATCGATAATAGTCTCCTGAAGGAGATATCACTTCGACGCTTTCCCAGCGATACACAGAAGGTTCTTTGTGTCCACGGAGGAACGTCTCGAAACACTTGCCGAGACGGCCGACAAAATTTGGGAAACCTACGGGCCGAAGGTAATTCAGGCAATTCTCTCACAGACTCAGTCGACCGTTTCCTAATTAACAGCCACCGTGCGCAACCATATCAGAACGTTCGAGGCACTCAATGTAGCGTCAGTTGGACGTCCAACCCAGGCATCACCTAACGGACAGTTTCGTCTAAACGTCTGCCAGTATTGTCCGTATAGAAATCCCAGTGCATCCATCGTCGACTGATGCTCTTTGTTAGTGTCATAAAAGACACTGCTCTGAATGGCGTTACTGCACCCCAACTTGGCCCCGGCCAATCAGGAAAACAAGGACGCCAGTGCGTAGCTGCGGCAGATGTTACTGGCCAAGGTAGTCGCCCATTCTACATTATGGAATATAACTCAAGAACACGCTACTTAGCAAACACAGGTGCGGAAGTAGGTGTCCTCTCACCTATAGGTCAGACTTTGGTTAAGAGCCTTTTCTCTAGCTAGTGGTACCTCTATACAGATATATGGACAAGTTTCGAAGACGTTGGATTTCGGTCTCCGTATTTTTTGTTCAGTTTCCTTGATTGAAGTGACTCAAAATGTCATATTTGGTATTGATTTTCTGCATCACTTCCACCTCTTGGCTGACCTCACCGCAAACGCCTTACGAACCGCGTCACTAATGCGATTCAGATTTCAGTTGATTTTAATCCAATCAGTCATGTTCTACTTAAAACGACCGATTCGCATTTTTTTCGGTGAAGTACTAAATGCATACCCAAAGGTGTTGCGCCCACCATCCGTACCACCTGTCGTAACCAGCCCGATAGATCAGCACATTAGTACACCAGGTCCTCCAGTTTTTACTAGGGCACGCCGGCTTGCACCTGACAAACTTAAAATCGAGCGAGCTGAGTTCGAGCACATGTCTGGATTAGGAGTTTTTCGTGCATCAAATTTTCTTTAGACCTAACCACTCTACGTGGTTCCGAATAAGTTAGGGGATGGGCAACCGTGTGGAGATTATAGAGCCCTCAATAATGCCACCGTTCCAGATAGGTATTCCAATACACATTCAGGATATCACGGTCAACCCCAACGGAGCCCGTGTGTTCTCAAAAATAGATCACCAGATTCCCGCTGCAGATGAGGATATCGTAATAAGCAGGTTATTGCCAGCTATGTTAGTGTTCAATGAGTGTAAGTGTAGGATCCTATTGATACACTTACTGAGCCTTTGTGCTCATGGAGTTTTCTGTTTTGTATTTTGTAGACCAAACACGAGCAACCCCGACGGAAGACACTGATCGTTGCATACTTCAATTTGGCGCCCCGCCAACGGGACCGCGTAAACTGGGAGGCCCTATTAATTGATTGACTCCAAGGTCCAGTAGCCGATAATGATTTCGTGGAATGGCCGGCCCGATGAATAGTCCCGATGAACCGAGTACTCCTGGTTTGTGTGGGGTGATTAAGTTAATAAAACTGCGGACAGTTTTCTTCATTGGGGGGAGCAGTGTAGTGAGCAAGCTGTTGGCGGCTATGTTAGTGTTCAATGAGTGTAAGTGTAGGATTCTGTGGACACACTTACTGAGCCTTTGAGCTCATGAAGTTTTCTGTGTTTTGTATTTTGCAGATTGGACACGAGCAACCCCGACGGAAGACACTGATCCTTGCATACTACAATATACCTAAGACAGCGGTAACAGCACCTTTTGGTCTCTTCAAATTTCTATGCGTGCCATTTGGTCTGAGCAACGCTCCACAGATCTTTCAGCGTTTACCGACCAGATTACCACAGGTTTAGCTTTTGTTTTCGCTTACACAGACGACTTGCCAGTAACCCGAAAACTTGGAGTTGCAAATATACAACATCTAGATTAGTTCTTTGGGCGCTTAGCCACACATGGTATAACCGTCAATGGGGATAAAAGTATTTTTGGACAAAATTCAGTTGAGTTTTTAGGCTACATGATTGATGAACGTAGTATTCGGCTTTCAGAAGAAAAGGTACAAGTCGTTCGTGACCTTCCGTTATCTACTTTACTAGCCGCCGTTCGTCGCTTCAGCAGGATCATCAGCCACTATCTGCGTTTCATCCCAAACTGCTCATTTGATGTAGCCTTTAGCAGATTTACTTAGAGGTGCTAAGGATGGTTCCATAGAATTACCCGAGGATGTTAAAACTGCCTTCTGTGCAGCTAAAGAGGCATTGATTTCTGCTACTTTGCTCGTTCATTTCGACGATGAAGCTCAGTTGAGTACAGACACCGATGCCTCTGACAAAATGATAGGCAGCGTGCTCCAGCAGTGGTCCACATCACAATGGAAACCACTTGCCTTTTTCTCTCGTCCTCTTCTACCAGCTGAAACTAAGAGGGGAACTACTTGTTGTTTACAGTACTATCAGTCACTTCCGACATATCATCAAAAGTAGACAATTCATCATCTTTCTGATCACAAACCATTAGCGTATGCTCTTCACAGCCGAACCGATAAAAATCTACCACGTGAGTTGCGTCATCAAGACTTCGTTGCACACTTTTCCAGCGACGTTTGTCACGTTTCTGGCACCTACAACGCTGTGGCTGGATGCTCTTTCTCGATTAGACGCTATTTCTAGTCAGCCACGGATCACAGACCCCGATGCTTTGGCTGCAGCCCAACGTCCGAAATTGAATTTCACAGATCCCAGCCAAAGTGCATCACTTAAACCTTCGAAGTTTTCATTTGCCACTTCCTCAGGCTCGATATTGTGTGGCACAAATTTACCACACCAGCGCTTCATCTTGGCGGCGTACAATTTCCGACTTTTTACATAACCTAGCCCATCCTGGCACCCAAGCGACCACCAAGCTAGTTGCAGATGGGTAAGTCTGACACGGCGCGCAAAATGATTTCCGCAGCTAGTCCCGTTCATGTATCCGACGTCAACAATCGGAAGTGAAGAGACACAATGGCTGCGCGTTAGGGACTTCCCAGATGTAGCCTCATGGTTTCTTTTTTATGTTCACATGGACATCGTTGGCCCTCTCAGCTCCAGTAAAGGTTTTCACGACCTTCTTACTATGGCTGACTGTTCCAGTCGCTGGCCGGAGGTTGTTCCCAATCTCAACGTAGAAACAGAAACCGTAATGGCTGCTTTTATGGAACACCGGGTTTTGTTGTGAAATTTCCCAGCGATGGCGTAGTTTGAGTCGCGCTTGTTCGGAGATACCCTGCGCATTTTAGGTTGTTACCATTTTCGCACGAAGGCTCATCACCCTGGAGCCAATGGTATACTTGAGTGTTATCATCACCAGCTCTAAGCTTCACTCATCGCTCCCGACAGATCCAACTGGGTACTGGCATTCTAAATCGTACTCTTAGGTTTGCGTCCCGCTTATAAGCTTGGTATTAACGAGTCAGCCGCGGAATTAGCTTTTGGTCAAGCTCTTTGGTTACCCGGGGATTAGTTTGCTGTAGGTCGTGTAAGTGACGGCGGTTGAGCCTCACATGCTCAATGGTTGGCTGCACATATGCGCCGTTTGCATTCGCCGCGAACGCAATCTTGATCAGCCTACAATCCACCAGAATTGTCCACTTGTGCCTACGTCTTTACACGCGTGGATGGCATTAGAAAACCTCTACAGCAGCCTTAGGAAGGCACATTTAGGGTACTCGGGCGACGCGACCGAGTTTACCTCGTTGATCGAAACGTTGAATATGAAACTATATCTATCGATCGCCTTGACGTTTCGCACCTTGACGATAGTCTAGAAAGGAAGACACCGCTCAACTATAGTGCTCCAATAGTTCCGTCACCCATCGGAGATGCCTCCCCTATGGTTCAATCAGCGCAACCCAAAACCGTCAAACTGTAGTGGACAACGCGACCTGGACGTCATGTGCATTACCCAAAGCGTCTCGTAGACAGCATTCAATTTTGTAACCCTACTCAACTTTTTCTTACTGTTTCATGCCTTATCAAGCCACTTTAGAACCGAAAATCTGCGTATTGTACCGACCGACTGGGTTAACTTCCTTTCATTTCGTTTTTACCCATTCGCCGTTTGTTTAATTTTGCTTTTTCATTTCATGGACGGGCACGGTAAATGAGTGAATCCCCGAGAAAATCGATCCGGAGTAGTTTGCACGGCATATACTTCTTTGCAACACCTAAGTGATGGCCCGGTAGGTGATTGCTAGGCCCGTGTGCATTTTAGAAGACCTTCACCGGTAGCACGAGAGGATTGTGACAGCGCAACACGGTCCCCTAGACCAACGGTGTCACATGAAACTTGTAAAGATATATTATTGGACATGAAAATTTAGCCCATCATTTCAGTAAGTGCCTTTACATTTGGTTAGTACAGATCCCGCGGTTTCTATCTTGCATTTATCAAACAGTTCCTTTGTTCCCCGTGCTCAGACCACTATATCACGCCAACCACCTCCTCGCCCCCACGCCCACGTGATGATTTGTTTGTCCACTCCCATTGCGAGTGCCGATTAACGCTATCTTTGTCTTTAATCCGCATCTGTCCTAGGTCCATTTTTGACCTTATCTGTTCGCACCGAATCCTGATTCCTAAAAGATTTTATCGTTTACGTAACCTTTGTCCCCCGTTGTGTCCCTAGGTGCATTGTACCACAACTCCGTCAGTGTTGTTTTTTCCGCACACTCCTCCCCACTCACGTGTTGCTGCCTCATTACTGTCTGGGTTACTTGACTGGGCCCCACCGCTTGGACGTAATCCTCCCTCTCCCCCCTAGCTTTCTCTCTTTGCCTTGTGTGCGAATAGCCCTCCCATTTGATCACGCCATTTCCTCATGGCCATGCGGGTGGGTGGGTGTGTGTAAGGCATGGCCAGCCGACGAATTGAAAGGAAGGCACGAAAAGCCTGGCCAATGAATTTCAGGCTTCGAAGGTGGATTCCGAGAGATCCAACCAACTGGTTGTTAAAAAATAGACATATTAAAGGACATGGCTGGGTGTCGTGATCAGCGGCACTCTTCTGTTGTTCTGCGTTCATCCATCTTAACTAACCACCTTGTGTTCTCCATATCACAAGCAGAAGTCAGCCAGACCGTAAAACCACTAGACCAAAACAAACCACTTGGCCCGCGTGGCCTATCACCCATTGTCCTTAAGATGTGTGCCCTGGAGTTGGCAACAACTTGACATCGCCCTTGCTGCTCTACCCTCAAATAAAACGCCTTCTATCCATGGAGAGAAGCCGTAACTTATCTCATCTCCAAACGCGGCGACTTCCCCAACAATAACTACCGCTATGATTGCGGAATTTGTTGGGACTACAATTTCAGAACTAATGCAACCTTCCTTGAATGTGAAGGATTGCTGAGTGATTGTTAATACGGATTACAGAATCTTCGATTGACGGGTTATCTATTGGCCCTGGTCAGCAGCGCTCGATAGCTACGGAGAAACATACCCAGATTCAATAGGCAAATCGAAGGCTTTTGGCGTTTGGTACAAGGGCTTATCGTACAAACCGCCCACCCGCGGATTTCTTCCATCCCCTGTTCTGTGTATATCGAGTTCTCTCAGTTACTATCTCCGTTCGAGTCGATGGTATGCTACCACACGCTTTCCCCGTAAATGCTGGTTCCGTACTTCTGCTTTACATAAGTGGTCTCTTATTCACTACTTTCAAATCCGTTCACGCTTTGCCGACGATGCCACTTTACTCGACTCTTCGGGACTCCACCTTTCGCCATGCCAACGCCAACATCGATCGTGACCATTGTGCTTTTCTTACACCGCTTAATTCTGCCTTTGGCCAGATCACCCTTTGGGGCTCCGAAAATTGTTCCCTTCATTGCATCTAAAACACCACCTCTCGGTGTCACGAACACCATTCCTTTTCTCATTTATTTTTGATCTGCTTCTTCGTTCCACCAACCATTACACATTTGCTTGCTTGTCGTGCTGCGCGCGACTGGTTCCCTATCCCATGCCAGACGCTTCTTTGAACCTATCCATCCATTACTTCACAATACTCAAACTCATCATGCACCTGAGTACTGCAGTCACGTGTGGAGTGTAGCTTCGTTTTCATCATCTCTTCTCCAGCGGGTTCAACTCAAAGCCATTCGCCTGATATGACTCAGCTTTGACACGCACTTTGCAGTCGTTCGCCTATAGACTGGCACCTGTCCCATCGTCACTATTACAATGAACTATGCTCTTCCGAGCGTGCCTCGGCTGTTCCGATTATAGTTCCACGCCGATCTCGAGCACAGGCAACCAGTCGTCTTCATCAATTTTCCAACCCTGGATATCAGAGCTCGACCTTTCCATATTTTCCTTAAACTGCTAAGTTATCGAATACTCCTCCTCATCCGACTTTCCAGCAACCTTCAACCTTCATCAATTCAGAAGCAAGATCGATAAACTAGTTTTGACCTGGACGTTCCCCACAAACTCATGTTGTTTTCGAAACACGGGGGTCATGCCTACTGTAATTCAATTCGTGTGCAATAAAAAATTGACTAACCAGAAACATTAGGGTAGGGTCCACACTATCCCAATTTTTATTGTATGCCTGTGCATGAGTGGGATGGAATGGGTAAACCTTATAGGCAAAGGCCCATTGCATGATTACAGATAACACGCAAACCGGACCTGAGGCTCAGATGGAGAACCGTCTCAATAGGTCGAGTGGTAACGAGCCGGACGACAGTGGATTGCTGTTTACCACCAATTTAACCGGTGATAACGGGGATTCGAACTTCTGACCTGTGATGTGGCAATCAAACCCTCGGAACCACTCGATCACTACCGGCTACGCCAGCTAAGGGACAAATTACAATCTCTGGTGAATGTTGCCCAGAGCGTACACCGGCAGGGAACGTTACCATAAGAAACTTAAATCGCTAAGGGCAACTTCTCAAATTCACCGCTGAGCAGTTAAGTGGCTGGTCATTTCTCCCATGTCCCGATCAGGAAAAATTTACCAGCCCGGTACAGCACCCAAGAAGGAAATGTGACTTGAATGCAACGTCTGACGGTATTCACCAATCACAAACTTGTTTATCCGTATCCCACGCCTTGTAACTGCTGGTTAATGGGAGAATCAGAGCAATGGATGCATGCACAAAACTGCTCCTCAGAGATGACTTTTACCTCATCCATCGCAACCAAGTGAAAACCAGAGTAACTGCTATCCTTTGATATTATTCACGTAACTCCATGTGATTTCTTTAATCGGAGGCACGATAAACGAGACTATCGCAACACAGCATGCAGTTCGCAGAAAAAGATTCAATCAAAGAAATCTACGCGGTCTCATTCTGCAGGAAACAATTCAACCGGAAGCAAGTAAAAGACGTATCACAAATCTTGTCGCTCGGTTTCGTGGAGATTAAGAGCTCCAGCCGACGCACATTCTTTACGCACAGAAGCGGAGCAATACAGACGGCTTTCAATCTAATCGGGATATCCATGTTCAGTCGTGCACCAACCTCTCGCACAGATCATCAGTGACAAGGGAAGTGGCCAACTACGGTAGATATGTTTATCTAATTTTCATCTAGTGAAAAACCGACATTAAGCCAAAAAACATTACCTTGTGCTCCCAAGACACTGTGCATATCAAACCAGTAAACAAGCCATTACGCTCTCAACTGAAAATAGTCAATATGAAAGCAAGAACAAACATCTACATTGCCACCCGGGTCCGGGACTAGCATCGATTGACAACGAGAACAGCATAAAGAGCACTAACGCCTCATTCAGTCCCAGCAGAGATGCGCAATTCAGCTAGGACTGCAGTTCTATAGAACAGCACTCCTGGCAACCAATCTACGCGTGCCACATCCAAAACAGTAGGCCTGCAGAGCCGGGTGTATACACCAGCCGAACTGATTCATAGCGTGACCGCGATAAAAATTCGTCGCCATTGGGCTGTCCGAGAAGTATGTGATCACTCGCTCGCTTCATCTGAGCAGCGGTGAGAATAAAAATTCGCGGAACAAGCGTCGCATAGATGTCCTTTAATCGGTCCGCATGACTACATAAACACCGGCTAGCTGCTACGATTAGAAACTAAAGAGCTGAATGGGTATACAAATGGTGATCAGTCTTTATACTGCTTCACTGAGTGACCAATAATAACGGTATACTCCTCGGAGTTTCCTGAAACATGAGATAATGATCAATCGTCAGCGTGAGAATCACGATACCTTGTGTGAGGAGCATGCGTATCGCAGTACACCAAGTCCATAGACAATACAAAAAGCTGTGGATTTAAAAAAACCTTCAAATACTACGCTGACGAAATTCGGAAAAGACCATTGTTGAACACATAACGAAGACCAACCGACGTTCAATGAGAACACAACGACGATGAAAACACTAATGCAAACCGCCTACAGAGAAAACGATTCCTGGGTCTACAAACAGGCTGCGTGACATTCAGCAAGGAAACTCATTTACACAATACACCCCGCGGAAGCCGCTAGTATACCCCAGGTCACGGTAAGACAACGACTCCCCACCGATAGTGCCATATATACAAACCACCAAAACTCTTTAGCCAATTCGATTATTTTGTAATAAAGTGATTACATGGGCCTGCCACGTCCATAACCACCACGGAAGTGGACTTCACCTTCACCCACCGTTGCCCCCTCTTTCTCCGGAGCACCGAACGGAGCGCCGGTTGGCGCGACCGGACCACGTCTGAATGCAACACGACCATCAGTAGGACCACGATGGGCAGCGTGCTCCATTCCCATACCAGCGAGTCGCGGATCTCGGGCAGGAGCCTTCATTGTTGCCGGGATGATATCCGAAGGCAGATGGAGTACCTGAAACGGCAGTTACTTGGCAAAGCTCAAGCAAACCTCTCTAAGATAGGTGATTCCATCGTTATTCAGGAACCAGTAGTAAGTCCTCCAAGCGTACTGCTCTCGAACACACCCCTTTGATTTCAACGATCGCATTGTCTTGATAACAAACAAGTTCCTGACATTGATCGTCGGATGATTATAACATGGTCTAATATCGTTCCTTGCGCACAGCACGCCATCCTGAATAATTTTCTCATATATTGAATTCCGAACATCAATAGGCAACAGCATCTTCGACAAACCGCGGGAATGACAAGGCCAGCGCGCTGGATCGAAAGTACCGCGCCACGTGACCAGGTGACTCGCATAAACAACGACCAAACATTCACGAAGTCAAGTAAATTTGAGACTACTCAAGTTTTCGATGAACTGAACAAAGAATTTCATCCGAGATTCTCAATGGCCCAAGCTTTCTCGGACAATAAGGGCATGAAATTGAGGTTTCTGCTGGGAAGTCGGACTACTTAGATGCTGAAGCTCATTTCCGCGCACAAGAACTATGCGCCTGCGTAACAAAATTTGTCTGGCCATTCGCGCGGAGGTCTCCTTTGACCCTTCGGTGCCGCGACTGCGGTGCAACATGCAGAATGAGCTTTGGTGATCAGCCAGTTCGCGATCGCAGTCAGCACTGGTGCGGTACCAAGCCCAAAGCTTGAGACAAGGGAATGTCCTTGTAATGGGACAGCCGATCAGTGGACTGATTCGACAGACTAGAGATGAATCTTATCTGCGTTTTTTACGTCTCAAGGATTGGTCGAATCCACCAGCTGAGCCAATGTATTGTATGCGGCGAACAAGCACTTGGAATGATAACCTACACGTTCCTTTTTTCTTTATATCAACGAGATGTCTCGAAGGCCGAAGAGTTTTGCTCCTTGAGGTTGTGGGGCGGAACAAAACAGCACCATTCCTACAGCAACCTGGAATTCATATGTTGAACACAAATTTTTTAGATCAGAACTATTGAAAAAGTACTTGGGTGTGCGGCTGATAACCAGCTGTTTCCGATTCTTGTGGAGTCTTCTTTTCTGTAGTGGTAGCTCCGCCGAAGTTAGGTATGCCGTCATAAAGACAACCGCTTCCCGGTTGCTAATTCAGACAGCATCATTCTTTCGACCCAACATCGGCTTTCGCTCTTGCGACCAGAACAGCTGACTAGTCTAGTCAAAGAAAGCGGCTCACAGGAGGATACAGTGTATCCATTGAAACCCAACCGCACGTGGTTCCGTTAAGAAATACCTATGTGTAAGCCCCAAGAACCGGAATTCGAGCAAAGAGTAGCCAACCTGCATGAGTCCCAAAACCAGAACAAGATTGACAGTAGGTTTATAGGGCACTAAATCAATAGTCACAAAAAGTACAATGATGCACAAATATCAAGTAAGCTGCCGAACGGACTTAACGGAAGGAAGGCAGCTTAAACTGCTTAAGGACATGTTGAAATGTCTCACCAGAATAAGCAAACCTGTAGAACGGAAGTGCGTAGAAAAGTTCGGCAAGGAAATGTCCAATATAAACAAAATCACCAGGCCAATAGTACAGCCAGAAGGATTTTTAGTGCCTAACACAGCGAGCCAAAATCCTTCCGCGGAAAGCACCTTCTAATATTCAAGATTGGGTTTTGATCCCAGTGCTACCTATGTGGCGCCTCGAACATTTCACATATCCTACCGTCGCCCTCTCATTTTGCTCTACACAGGCTCTCCTTCTACGCACCCGCGAAAGGTCACCACGGATAGTTCTCTCTCCGTCTTTTTGTGAGCTATCGGAGACCTGCAACAATAGAAGCCAAGCTGATGCAACGCCAAATACCACATTTATCGCACTTATCGTAACTGGGCAGCCAGCTCTGGGGTTATCACAATCCTTTCGGATGACATACAGCCGCCTGAACAAAAGCTGCATCGAACAAAACTTGAGGAGTAACTTTGTGTTGTGATTCGAGTTCAGTCTGCTGAACGATGTGGACCAACTGAGTCATCCTTTGTTCCTCTCGTTGATCCGTTTTTCTGTACACCACGGTTAGTCAACACCTCAGTTTTGTTTCCTAACTTAGTACAATAATCGTAATGAACTGAAGTGACGGAACTTACTGAAACTGACCACACCCATAACCACGTGAATGAAAGAGGCAAGAAGACCGAGGCCGCGAAATAGCACGTCAGATGTATTGTGGAAAGAAGTTTGTATAAATATGTTAAATCGGAGGACGTAATTGGTAGAATCGAGGATGACCAATCACAGGGAGCTGTTGTCGGACTTGTTCACGGCGATCCTGTTTGGATGAGGGCAACCGCTTGCTTGGCTACGAAGCTGTCCCTGGTAGTATCACGTGTAACAGCTGCTGTGTGGAGCGGCCACACCTATAGCCTATTGCCCATGCCAACACTTACTAACCTCCTTCATTGTCTGCATCCACTTTAGGTGGCGGAGCCATTGTAGTAGTCACTTCCATAGCTTATGACGAGTCAATTCCGGAGTGTGCTGCACATTTTGGGGCTGGTTTATCTACCAAAAGATTCGCACAAGTACCTAGGCAAACTATCAGAATTGAGATTTTCCGAGTGGACATCTGCTGCACGAGCTCAAGCCTCCCGTCCCGAGCAGAAAACTGATTATTTCAACAAAGAGTTAATAATTCTGTTCATAACTTGTGCGAGAAACTAAAAGCGGATACAACTTTCAAGTGGTGGTGAGATATTGTGCCAAGTGAAAGGTGAAAAAGTGAAATCTTATAGAACAAACACGCCAACTTTCTTGGGGGAAATAAAGATAAGCTTCCGCTTATAAATCCCCTTCGAAGACGAGTGTAGGAAGGAATGCACCGGAAAACACATTGCCACAAAAATTTGTTCCATTTTAACGAATAAGTGTTTCAGGGTTCCTTGATTACAGAAAATGCGGCAGAGAATATTCTGTTGATTGCATACAAATGTTTTTTTCTCAAGCGTGTGTAAACTCATAGGGTGACTCCCCATAATGAGCTCCATTTCACCGGTTCCAAGGGAATTTTGACGAATTTCTTTTCTAACCCTTTGTGCAAATTGTAGAGGAATCCGGAACCTAGAAAAAACTTTGTGATTTGCGGGAAAAATAAGTCAACTGGATAATACTTAAAAGACAAAGTGAGGCTAGGCACGGAGTCACCAAGCGCTAAGCAGTACGCAAGCTACCTCGCCTTTTCCTACGTAGTTTTGAGTCTGAATCCTCAACACAGTCATTGCTTTTTCCCCTGGGAGTGGATTAAGCTTTCCGTCATTCAGAAACTGCTTCCTCCGTTTCCTTCGTTCCCTGCAATGTGACAGTTTTAAGAACTGTTCAGCATAAAAATCCTCGACGGGTTGTGGCCAAATATTCTCCAAAAACCGTCGCTAACTGGGGAGCCAACAGCGATATAGTCATTCATTTCTGGACACAGAATTCAAAGCCGTGACTGTTGGTTTGGCAAGAAATCGCCTGTAGTCCCGCCGGCCATGCACATCTAACTAGGTACCATATGCTGCCACTAGGTAGACTAGCCTCGAATTGCTTTTTATGGCCTTGACAACTCCCTGCCAAAGCTTTCACCCCCTTTACCACCACCAGACATGACTGGAAAGATTAAGCCGCAGCCGGTGACAGTCATCAGTCACGTATTAGTGTATGCGGCAATGATCAATCTAATGCCGGCCAGTTGTCCTAGACAGGATGAGAACCCAGATTAACTTCACTCTTAGCAATCGACTGCTGGTTTAGAGCGCGCTTGTTTGAGTATCCCCGGTGCTGTCAGGTTTCGATCAATCTCCATTCTACTCCAACTGTTTCCATAAGCTTGGCGAACTCAGCACTTTAGATCCCTTCACCGGCTATTTCAGCCTCTCACCTCCTGTAATCTCCACAAGACCTTCCGTACACCTAAAAAGACCATCAAACCGAAGAGCTTCATTATATAACCTTGGGATTGGCTTTGTATCAGAAGAAGGAGCTCGTGGGACCAAACTGATGGACCCATTCCCAGTTAACCACCCGTGGTTTTGTTATTGTCCGTATTACTGCACTGCTTCCCTTAAGTAGCACTAGAAAGCCACAAACAGCATATGTTGCTAATACGTTATTCGGAGCCCGTGATACAGTGGACGACTGAGGTAGGTCAAAAACTAAGAGTTCTGCTTCAATAGGTGTAGAAACCCGACCCTTCTGATACTAAAGTCTTGACAACTTCAAAGGCTACGGAGAGAGCACATCTTGAGCGGAAGTTTAAAGAGCAGGTGAGTGCTTCTGGATACGTGCGCTCGCGTGCTCAAGTGAGAACCAGCTGCGAGATACGGTGTAGCTGATGATCAGTCGTTATGGGGTTGCTTCTGAGACAAGGAAAATCAGTGGTTTTCCATGGTAGCGATACCAAGCGTTGATAGTTTTCTCGTTGGATTATGGGCGTGATGCGACGGGAGCTGGAAATATTCAGTAGACGGCAACCACCTGCAGTCGCCCAGAGCGTGACCTTGCGGAGCTAGAAGCACTTTTTGTCGCTGTCCTAGCGGATGTGACCACTATTCTTTCATCATGCCCGGAAACTTGCAGCAACTCTTCGGTCTGACGTTACCGTCGAGCACATAATGCAAGCTTCCCCTCACAGATTCCATATCGCGAGCAGCAGGGTGACGCTCTGTTCCAAAGGCCTACAGCGTGCCACCGCTCGGAGATGCACACTTCAGCCCATCTTTCATGACAGCAAGGAAAATCTCTGTTCAGCGATTAGGTACGGCACCGCTCGTTTGTTTCTCGCCGCTCTGCCATCTCCTGTTCATCGAAGACCACACCCCTCAGAGTCAGTTTAAGGTGGAGGCCGGGGCATAGATCACTGTCATTTCCCCAACCCCTTCTGAATATCAGCAATCTAGCGCTTTGGAAATTCAGACAGCCATTGCGTTCTACATTTCACCCTTTTCCACTGGGTTTCTCACATAGCATTTAGGTTTACTTCGACTGTTTCAGTGAGCATTTTATCACTGAATTTCAAAACGTATTGTAACCGTTCATATTTGCACCTTTAAGGTTTATCTGTTAGCCTTGGCCCACACAACGGCAGACCCCGTGACCAGTTGCTCGGCTGCTGGATCTCTGCGTTTGGTCAGTGTAGCACTCCCTGCACTCGTAGCTCATACCACCAACGAGGTACACTTATGGCCCTGATACCGTACTGTACCAAACCTGCGGACCATTCTTCTGAATTCTGGTCGGCCTCCGAAAGGGCTTTGTGGAGAGTAGATCAGGCAGTACACACAACAATGAAGCAAACCGTATTCTGAGTACGACGGCTCTCAATAATTACGCAAACACAGTTAGGGAAGTCAGAAATGCGATCATCTAACTGTGGCAAGCATCACAACTCAAAGAAGAAAGCCGAGGAATTAAGAAGGCTCACAGAGTGGAAGTAAGACGTGAGTCCGCGGACGTGAGTGACACTGAAAGACACGGGATATATGAATTGACGGCCACACATGGAGGAAAACCGGGCAACCTTCATATAAAGGTAGATGCGGTCACAGGGATGGGAATTCTCAGTGTTCGTACAACGAAGGAAAGGGAGAAACCAAAAAACTGTTTACTAAAATGTTATTACGCCGTCAAACAGTTTATTAATTTTCTTTTTACTGGTGTGAGCACTTACAGCATAGTGCCGTGGGACCGCTGTGCTTGTAGGTAGATACAGTGATGGAGAGGGCGGCAATTCGCGCTGTGTGTGGGAACCCCTCTCAGAGTGATGTAAAGTTGATGGGGTCATGAGATTGGAATTACATTGTGGGTCGCCTATTGAATGGTGTTTTGAGTCCGTGCGCACCGAATAAGGTATGGACTTCCAGTCGGTTCAACAGGAGATGGGTAGAAGTGCTCTAGTTTCCTACGCCCGAGACTGACTGGGACGATAGCAAATTGGACTCCCCATATATGCTCATCTACCCCCGCTCTAAGTTTCCACCAACATGGAGCCTGCCACACAAGCCTGGCATGTTTGCTGAAGTCAGCTACAAAACCACCGTGGTACCGAATCTTATCTCACGGCTCGGGACAAGAAGTCGATACGTCAGACGACAAATACTTCTCATCGTTGCCACACATAGGTACGTTGATACGGATGCATATATGAACATATATACAAGAATGTAGGGAAGACTGCCCGTACTTTTCGCCCGTACTCATCTATTTTCCCTCCTTTCCGTAAAAATGCGGTGGTTCCTGTGTCCTAGCATCCAGCCTACTTTCCTGTTTACAGCCCAACTTAACAGCAACCTTCAGTACACCAGGTCCTAAAGCCAGCCTGCAGGATTGGACCCGTAAATATCCCACGATAGGATGTGTTACATCCTCTAGACCTATTGTACAAACTTGCCCTTTAGGTTCTTGGCGCCTCCCAGATGCTTCCTCCCGACTTGAACATACCCTGAGGTAGTATTTGTCGTATATCCTATGGATCTATTACACAAATTTGCTTTTTAGGTTCTTAGAGTGTCCCGGCTGCTTTCTGGCGTAGTCAGTTCAGTTCAGTTCAGTTTGCACAGGACTTGGTGTGGCTAGAGCCAATTGTGTGTCCAGATAGTTGTGTTGTCGGCGCGTTTCCGTAGCTCCCAACACTGCATGATTTTCTTTTCCTGAAAGGCAGAAATTTTGTGCAGTATCAGCCCTGGCAGAGTAAGGTGGAAACAATAAGTAAGTTGAATCTGACCCTAAAAGCTGCCTGACATATCTCGGGGTATACTGCCACCCAACATAGGTCTACTGCTTTCTTAAAAGCCTTCACTGTTGTGGTATTTATGACCTCTTCCGGAAGCTTATTCCAATAGGGTACCACTCTATTTGAAAAGTACTTAGCCCTAATTTGGAGCCTCGAATGTTTCCTTTGTAATCTAAGGCTATGCCCCCTTTTACCTCTCTCGGGGATCAGAGAGAAAAGGTCCTCTCGTCTTATTCCTGACAGTCCTTTCATTACATTGAAGGTTTCTATCAAATCCCCGCGAATGCGCCGTTTTCCATCGAGAAAAGGTCTAGGGCACGGAGACGCTCTGTGTAGTTAAACCCCCTTTGCCCAGCCACCATTCTAGTGGCTAGCCCTTGCACTTTCTCCAGACAGTCGATATCTTTCTGGTAGTACGGTGCCCAGGCCTGCACGCAGTACTCCATATGCGGCCTAACTATGGTCCGATATATCGGAACGAAAATCTCCGGATCTCTACACGACATAATGGATCTAACTCGAAAGAGTTCTCTCCTGGCCGTATTGGCTGCTGAGGTGCACTGCTTTGACGGCTTAAAGCTGTTGGCCATTATAACGCCCAAGTCTTTAACCTGCGAGACCACTTGCAACGAACCCACACCACTCTCACTAGCCCCTATATTTGTGGTCAAGCACTGACACCTGGTGAGGTTTAGTGGAAGGTCCCATTTGCGTGCCCAGTTTTGTACTGCTAACACGTCAAGTTCTATACCTACTCCAGCTATTTTGACGTCATCGGCAACATAAAGGTGGGGTTTGTAAGCCCACGTGCTAGGTCGTTGATGAAGATGAGGAAGAGCAGAGGGCCGAGCACCGAGCCCTGTGGCACCCCACTTGCTACAGGCCCAACGGCCACAAAGCACGTCAGTGGCTTTATAAACCCAGAAAGATAAGATTTGCCGGTAAACCGCTTAAGTGGTAATCAGTAACTAGGCCTAGTAATGCAAGAGCAGTTAGCCCTCACGAACACTGACCTACAATACCTATGACTTCTCATGTCACTAAGACCGTTGTGCCTCATTTCCAGCCCCGCACCTCCATCTGTTATTTTGCTCACACTAGCCTTAAGCTGGAACGCCTTACGAACCGCAACTCTCACGTTTTCAATTCCGGGACCACCCAGTCATCGTGTTCGCTGACGGTAATATATCACGCAGAAGGCTTATCTTCTGCCCGTCCACAACCGCACCCAATGCTGGCTGCCGCGAGTGCGATCTGGCTCTGAGGTTTTACCCACACGAGGTCCTGATATTGCCGCATACACCCATCAGAGGCTCACTGAGAACTTCTCAATACAAGACTCTCCCGATGTCGAAGCCATTTAAACCACCACGCAAGGGCTCATACTTGAATAAAGAAAGGTCCAGATTCGACGATGCCCTTATGCTTCCCATGATGAAAAAGCGAACACAAACAGCGGCCAACTCTCACCCAAAAAGCCCAATAAAGACGGGGAAAACTACAGGAAGCTTAAAAAACAGTATATTAGTTATTTTACCGGAGTAACCGGCCTATTGCAAAGGTTTTCATCCCTCTTTCTTGCATTATTCTGTTCCTCGTGGAAACAGTATTCAGCTGGCTGAATAGTCCTTCTTGGAACTCCATCCTTCTTCTACCAGCTGCGAATTCCCGACATTAGATGACATTTGTTGTTTCTCATGAAAATTATCTCACTCCTTCAGGGGGTGCTGCCCATTTTCATACCCTCAATCCTATGATAATTGAATTCCTTTGCTCACCTCCATGATATTCTTACTTGTCTCCTCGCCTCATCACCAAATGCCTTCTTAAGTGGACTTCAGTATGCGTCATTGACCAATTTTTTGCGTAATCCTTGTCCATATTTTATTTTCTTTGCCCTAAATAATATCGGCTTCAACATTGTTATATCCAGCCGATTCATTATTATTGCCCTATTTAACTCGAAAAGCTCCATACTTACCCTGTACTCTGTTGTCACTTAAGTTCATTTAAACTTTACCGAGCCTTTTCTCCCTGTTGTCGTATAGAGCAACCCCATTTTAAAATTTGGGAATTCTTCACCATATTGGACGATATTGTGGGCTCTGATAGTGCTTTCTTGAGTGACCCTCAACCACGGCAGAGAAATACATCATTACTATTACCATGTTGGTTGTTCGGTGTGAGAAGGAACTGAAGGGTACCTTTGGGGGTGGCTCTAGCCAAGGTACGCCATAGCTGGTCCCGAGGGCTGGGAGCCAAGGCTCTAGAATACATCCATGGATCATTTCGAGATCGGTCTGTTCGGGGCTTCAGTTGCAGTACTCGTCCAAACGGCCGAATAGGCGACGTAGGCGTAATAAGGATCTGCAACGGTTATCGTCCCACAGAAACTCGCTGCTGCTATCACCCAACGGGAATAAGTGGAGAAGCTACCAGAAGGAGTCCTGATACTTGACTTAATCGCTCCAAGGTTGGAAGAAAATGCCGGAGCACATCCTGGTAGAAACCAAAAGGTAAAATTGTGGGAATTACTGAACCAACCTGCAGGGGCACACACCAGTGGAACACGGAGCTGCACCAACAGGTATTTAAGATTTTAAGGCTTCTGGGAATTCCACTGGGAGCTCCCTTGGAGTGCCCCTCGTGGTTGGGAAAGTGGGGAGCGAGTGCATTAGACGATGTAACCCAAACACTCCTCTTCAGAAGCTCCCCCCACAGTGATCATTTTCGGAGGTAGTCCAGGAAATCCGTTTACTTTCAGGTAGGCCTATCCGGATTAAACCCCATGACGCTGCCAAGATAAACTATAGTCAATTGAGCCGAACAGATAGGACAACATGACCGAATCGAACAGTGGAAAGCCTGCCCCCGTTGTATCAAGAAACCCAGAAGATTCGTATAACTGGGTTCTGCAGTGGTAAAAATAAAGGAATATTTCCTGACTTTGGTCAAGAAGCTCGCGCAAGGCACGAAGATACAATACAGCAGTACACAACAGAGTGAGGCATCCATAAATCTGAAATGCGAGATTCGCAAAAGAGCAGTAATATTACAGTAAAGCGGGGCAGTATTTGAGTCGACTGATGTGGAGAGGTTCGGGCGGCAATCATAAACCAGTTTCAAATTCAGCAAAGGAATATCGTAGGTGGCTGGCCAAACGTGGAAATGCCGGTAAAGGCGGCAGGCAACTGGCTGTTGACTCCAGGGCGCGATAAAGAGGATGAGACAAGAATAATACACAATACTCCTTATGGGATGCCAAAATCGGCTAGGACGGATTCAGAGATCGAGAATGGGTCACGCCAATCTCCGGAGTTTGGTATGCAGTCGACTAGTGCGAAAACAGAGAGCGATTGAGGGAGTAAAAGAGAGGTCCATAAAAAGAGTCCAGACATGTGGATGTTTCTACATGCTTCTCAAGAGATTCGAAGGTAGGACAATTGGATATCTGACGGATCAGTATGGAAAAACTGGGAAGAGTGCCACCACAAGGCAAGGTTGAGGATAATCCTAAATAGAGCTATCAAAGTGCAGCTAGAGGTTCCAGCGGCATATAAAGGGGATTGGCCCCAACACTGAATAAATAATAGGGGGAAAGCCGGTGATCTTTTGAAACCTTTTGCCTCTCCACCAAAACAGATTGCAGCACCTGGGAGCTTCGCTCAAGTGCAAAAATCAAGTGTTGAACGCGTTCCAGGATCAGAAAAAAGTTTGGGTTTACCCTGTGGCAGTTTTTAACGTAAATGACGAGTAGAAGGGGCCCTAAGAAGAGTCTAATGGGACAGGCTGAATCGCCGTTTAGGACATAGGTAAGTAATAAAGCTAACATCGTCGTCCTGTTCACCAGGACTCCTCAAACGAGATGGACATTGAGGACAGCACAGTAGACAGAGGAGTCCCGCAGCTGGTAGCCTGATATTTCCAGCAACTTAATGGTACTACTTTGCAACACCAAGTGTGCAGGTGGTTTCTGTCACAGTCACTTTTGTGGACAGCAAAGTGCCCATCAGTGCTAACAGCGACCCTTTGTCAACCACGGCAGAAAAAGTACGCTTTGCGGATTGCATGCGGCAATCCGCCCTGGCAACCATTCATTTTCTTTGGGTCCGGAGTCAAAATGTCCCAGATGTAGACTGGGAGTTTGTTCTGGTGCAAGGGTTCTAATTCGGACATGCATTCTTTAGTTGGTCCAAAGAAAGACTTTTCCGATGCACACACTTAACCATGCGTTGAAAGAAAGGCCTCACCCAGCCCCATTGGATGTCATACAAACGGGGTACCCGTTGGATACTCGTGACCCAAAAATAACGGCACCGTTCGTAAAAATGCGCCACGGCACTTCACGGTTCTCTGGTGCCAGGGGGCACCAAAAACCTCCAGAAAGACAGAGAAGCAACTTCAGGCACTTACGTGTCAACAATCTAGTTTTTGGTGTAACCGCGTGTGGAGAGTCCTCCGAAATCAATATAATACCCCAGATATGGCACGTGAATGGATCAAACACATTTCACTTGCGTTTTCTGCTACCCTTATATTAGTGAACTAACGTTCACTTGCTGGCTTCAACAAGCTGTCTTCATCTTTATGAGCTTCTTTCTGGTCCCGAGTGACTCAGATGCTCTTCTTGCAACATCGTGACTTGTTCCCGTCGCTGAGTCTAGGGGAACCCATATTCTAAGTTTGTATTTGTTCGTAGATTTGTTCACTTCAAAATCCGATACCGTAGAAAACACGAAATAACCTTGTTCAGGATTTGGAGTTCACTCTTGGCTGAGCATTGCTCAGATGTGCCTCACATTGAGAGCCGGAAAATTGAGTTGCAGGGAGGCATTGGCTGTACCAGTTCACGAAAGTAGACGTAGAGGCCTGACGGCAACTTAATACCCTATTACTCTACTATTATTCGTAATAAATGTTATGGGACGACTCACAAGAAGAGAAAGTAACTGGTCAGCTGAATACACATACCCTATAATGAGTGGAATAGCGTGGGATTATCCAGTGTGCCAAACCTTATTAACCTACTATCCTCCCTAGGTGTTACGAACGTTTGAGCAATGCGTAGCCAAATTCGCAACGGATCCCGAAATCAGAAGGCGATTATCCGTGATAATTCTACGATACTAGATTATTAAAATAAACAATGACATAAACAATATACAAACCTCAATAATACGATCACAAAGACTCAACAACGAGAAACCGAATAGCAGCGTGTGAGCAGACAGCACGTGCGTCACGCAGGTCCTGAGCAAGGATGTGCCAAAATAGCGCTCTGGGCGCGAACAAACAACAATTGGTTCAGAAAAACAACCAGTTCGTAAAGACAAGTCAATAGTGTATGGAAATGAGTGATGTTGGGAAAAAACACTGAATCGCGAGGGAAAAAGGGGGATTTTCCACGATCGGCTGTTACACCGCCCACCAAAATCCTCCTGGATCCTTAGCAAAGTCAAAGGTTCGGTATAAAGGTACTGATTCTTCCTACCTGCCTAGGCCCTGCTGTCAGTGCGCGCGTCTAATGCTCGTCGTCGACGTTCTACTACTGGTCGCACCTAACCCATTGGCTACATAGACGTGAGGCTAGTCTACATCTTCCACAAGACCAAATGACCGATGGCGGGCGTGAATGGTCACATAGACGTTGTCCTCGTAAGGGGCCGTCCGGTCCTGGATGTACGCGCTTGAGTGTGTGTGTGTGTGTGTGTGCGTGTGTGTGCGTGCGTGTGTGTGTGTGCCGGGGTTACAATGAAATCACAGTTATGACTACACATCAAAGGAGGACTTTCTGCAATGTCAACAAAAGACCGCGTGGCAAGAAAACGAGTAAATGTAGCATGCATGTCTGACCTGAGCTCCACTACTTCCACATGTGCAAGGGGCATTCGGTAGCGTCAACAAAAGGCGAACAAAGAACACTGTCACATGTATGATGGGTTTACGGGATGTAGAGTGCGTCGTGCATGCGCGTATGTATCGGGATGTATAATGGAATCGCACTCATCACCACATATCGGAAAGAACCTTCTGTAATGTCAACGAAGGGACCGCGAGCACCTTAACGTGTTTGACGGAGATTGTGTGGTATATATGGTGTTTCTTTATCCACCTCGATTACTGGTGTGAAAAAGGTTTACTAGGCCACAGGGTTATCAACTCCTCCGTCTTCGCTCTCGAGTAGGTTAATACTGCGTATGTCACGAATGAGCACTCCGTTAGCTGTCTTCACCTTCACCGTTCTTATCATTTCGTCGGTGCTTTTGATGGTTTCCGTAACTACTCCCAAAGACCAAGCGCTGAAATGTGCGCGTTCGTCGGCGATCATAACCACGTCCCCAACTTTGAATGGTCTTGTTTTGGCCAGCCACTTCTGTCGAGTCTGCAAAGCCGGTAGGTACTCCCGTAGCCATCGCCTCCAGAAGACCTTGGCCAGATAGTTCGCTTGCTTCCACCCATGGAGGTAGCTCCCACGAAGGTTTACCGGCCCTTGGAAACCCTCGTTCGACCTTAGCGTCAATAAGTCGTTTGGGGTGAGCGCCAGGTGGGTGGGGTCGCCGTTCAATACTGGAACCAGGGGGCGGTTGTTCAGGATTCGCTCCACCTCAGTCATGACGGTGTTCAGGGTCTCGTCGTCGGGCGGCTGCTGCTCCATGATTGACAGCAATATCCGTCTGGCGGACCGGATCATGCGTTCCCATATGCCGCCTCGGTGACTGGCCTGTGGGGGGTTAAAATGCCAGCGTATGCCGTAGGCCACGGTTCGATTCTGCAGTTCGTCCCTGTTTATGTTCTTGTGCCAACGCTGCAATTCCCGTTGAGCGCCCACAAAGTTCGATCCATTATCTGAGTATATGTCGGCCGGTACGCCTCTTCGGTTGATAAATCTTTGCAAGGCCCGTAGAAACGAATCGGTCGTCATCGAATGTGCGACTTCTAGGTGCACCGCACGTGATTTCATGCACGTCATGATACATCCGTATCGCTTTTCTAATCTTTTCCCGCACTTGATCCACAAGGGCCCGAAATAGTCCAACCCGGTGTCACTGAACGGCCACCAGCCCGTAGTCACCCTGCATTCTGGTAGCGGGGCCATGAGTTGTTTGCCTGCTATGGCATTGCGTCTCCTGCATTGCACACACCGTCGGATCACGCGTTTTACAGTCTCTCGTCCTCTCAACAACCAAAGACGCTTTCGGATGACGCTCGTCACGTGACTTTCCCCGGCATGTCCCTCTACGGCGTGGACGTGTTGAATCATTAGCTCTACTGCGGGTTGTCTCGCAGGCAGCAGTATAGGATACTTTGTGTCGAAGTTCAGGTGGGCGTTGGTCAGCCTACCATCCACCCGCAGCAGTCCGTTGATGATTTTGGGGTTTAAACGCTTCAGCTCGCCTCTTGGAGATGGCATGTCTTCATTGGTCAGCCCCACTTCTTCCGCCCTCTTGAGTTCTTGGGCGAAAGCCTCGCGTTGTATCATTCTGAAAATATCGTACTCTGCCGCTTGTAGCTCATCGGGACCTATCGGGCCGACCGGTATCCGACCTGAGGGCCGTAGCCCTTTCATGACTAGTAAACTTATCTTGAACCTGGTTAACCAAACTAGCGAACGAAGCGTCTTCATCCAGGAAGAAAACCTGACCAGTCGCGATAAAATGGGCGACGCTTCGACGACGTTGGTTGCTGTCACTACGCCTTTGATCTCCAGTTCCAATTCCGTAGGGGGTTTTAATTCGAACACGGGCCAGTCCTGTTTGGGCAATTGCAGGAAGTTCGGCCCTCTCGTCCACGTGTCCAGTTGCTTGAAGTTGTTCGCACCTCGAGAGCACAGGTCGGCCGGATTATCGCCAGACCTGACATGACTCCACTGGTGCGTGGCCGATTCATCGTGAATAATCGTGAGCCGGTTAGCAACGAAAGTACTAAACCGGCTCCGTACGTTGTTAATGTAGTAAAGTACTATCGTTGAATCCGTCCAGAAGCTCACCGACCAAATGTAGAGATCGAAACATCTCTTCACAGCTTGCACCACCCTGACTGCCAACACGGCTGCGCTGAGTTCGAGGCGTGGGATTGAGACCGACTTCAGTGGAGCAACGCGGGCTTTGGCGAACAGGATCCTCGTGGTATATTGTCCATCTCCTGCGCACCATCGTCCGTACACCACAGCTCCATAACCGACTTCGGATGCATCGGAAAAGGCATGTAGTTCTCCAGTCCGTGTCGTATGGCCAGGGGTCAAACATCGTGGTATTCTTATGTCCCCTAATTTCTTCAAGGTGTTCAAAAATTCCTCCCAGTCCAGCCGGTCCCCTCGGTCCAGTGACTGGTCCCAATCAACTTTCTTACGGCACAGCCGCTGCAGCAAGATCTTTCCGGGTAGCAGCCATGGTGAGACGAAACCGAGCGGGTCGAACAAACTTGAGACGGCAGATAGTATGCCACGACGGGTTATTGGCAGCTCGGGAACGTTCAGTTCGAAAACAAAATCGTCCGTTTCCGCGTCCCATTGTATCCCTAAAGTGCGCTCGATAGGAAGTGGGGAGCCGTCCAAATCTCTTACCCTTTCGACCTTTTCGTGATACGGGATGACCTTCAGCACTTCCGAAGCGTTCGACATCCATTTAGTTAGATGGAAGCCACCCTCTTCCAGCAATCTCGTCAGACCCCTGAACTGCTCTAGAGCTGATTCCACATCATCGAATGACCCAAGGTAGTCGTCGACGTAGAAGTTCCTGCTGACGCTTTCTACCACCGTCCGATGTACCAGATCGCCATGTTTGTTCGCTGATTCTCGGAGGGCGTAGTTCGCACAAAATGGTGACGATATGGCTCCGAAGGGGTGGACGGTCATTCTATAATTCACCACTGCGTTGTCCCGGTCGCTCCCTTCCCACCACAGGAAACGCAAAGCATCTCGTTCTCCTACCGGAATCTTCACCTGATGGAACATTTCCCTAATGTCGGCAGACAAAGCCACTTTACCCACTCTGAAACGGCACAGAACATCGATCGGTGGTGTGGTCCAGTCAGGCCCCTGTAGTAGGCGATCGTTTAACGACTTGCCCTGGAACTTGGCCGCACAGTCGAAAACCACGCGCAGTTTATTGGGTTTTTTGGGGTTGATAACCGGATGGTGAGGCAGATACCAGATACCCCTTTTGCTGTCGGTGTTAACAGGCACCCTTTCAACGTAACCGAGGTCCTCGTTTCGCTTCATCAAATCCGCGTATCGTTCCCACAGATTCTGGTCTCGAATGAAGCGTTCTTTTAGTCGTAGTAATCGTTGGAGAACATAATTTCTGTTGTCAGTCCACGGGTCGACCGGTGTGCGCCATGGGAGGGGAACCTCGAACTGTTTTTTGAGGCCTCTAGAGCCTTGCCGCACCGTTTGTAGAGCGAAGTGATCCTCTTGAGACAACGTCGGTCTTTCGTCTCCAATGTCATGAAACTCCTTTTCATAAAGCCGTTGCAGATGATACTCTATGCGGTCCGTTTCGGCGGATAAGTAATTCACGGAACCGCGTACCCCTACTGGACCGTATAACATCCATCCCAGAGCCGTGCGTACGGCATAAGGTGCCTGGCGGTCGCCCACTCTTTGGTCAAGCACCCAATGCGCCTCTGGCACGTCGCATCCGATGAGGAGATCCACCTCATCATCTTCCCAGTCTACGACGGTTACATCCTGCAGGTGGGGCCATCGTGTCAAGATTGCGTTCACCGACCTTGGTGCTCGCATGGGAAGATCCGCTAACGTGAATGCCTCCGTTGGTTCAATTTCCTCGCTAGTGTCTAGAGAGATGAGTTGCAGCCTTAATCTACCGGCAGTCATTACCTGTGTTCCGCCCACCGTGCTCACTGCTAACGACGTCGCACCTTTAGCCAGTTGGTGTTTGTCGGCAAACCGCTCTTTCACTAAAGTGGTGTCGGATCCACTATCAACGAAAGCCAACGCCTTGACTATCCCAGTCGGAGTCACTACTCCCACGGCCACTACGCCTAAACGTACCGGTTTACTGGCAGATTGTGAAGTTGAACAGATCACGCTGGGCTTGGCACTCGCCTCGGATATGGTTATTCTCGCCTGATGCAGCAGCCGATGGTGTCTGCCCGTGCAGCCCTCGTAACCACATCGATTCCTTGTTCTACAGGCTGCTGCCCGGTGCGTGGTGTTGAGACAGATGAAACATGCTCCTGCCATTCTCGCCATTCCCCACCGTTCGTCTATTGTGGCATTGCCGAACTTGGGGCATTCTGGTAGGCCATGGCTAGTACCACAGGATCTGCAATTTGGTTTCGCCGTAGCATCTCGTGAAATGACGTGTGTGTTGGTCCAAGGCTGGTACTTTGGATGTTCCCGTACAGGGGTTTGGACTTGGCTAGTACCGGGCTTGTTTGCTCGGTTGCTGTCCCGGATGAGTCGGCCAAATCTGCTGTCAGCTATCTTCGTTTGCCTGTCTAAGTATTCAGTCAGGTCTTCGAAGTTGGCTTCTCTGTCGCCTCGGCTTATCCGTTCAGCTTCTTCCGCCCACCGACCCTGTAGTTCGGGAGAGAGGTGACGGACTATGCCTTCCAAAGTGTGCATGGCGTCTAGGTCAGCTCTGTAACCTAAATGGTCGAGGGCTATTGAGCAGTTCTGCATCTTGATCACCAGGTCGGCCATGGTGTAGACGTCGCCCTTGGTTTTCTTTGCCTCTGCCATCACGCCCTCTATTAGGTTACGGGCTACTTTGAAAGGTTGGCCAAACAAGTCCCTCAGAATCTTTCTTGCCCTAGTGTAGCCTTGTTCTGGATCGAGCATGGTGCATCCGTCGATAGCTTCTCGCGCTCGGCCTCGGCAGTAGTGAGTAAGGTAAAGAAGCCTTTGCCCAGGGTCGGTTACCTTGTTTTCAACGAACGTCTCGAACTGTTTGACAAACTTGCAATATTGCTCAGCTCGCCCGTCGAAAACCGTTAACTCCACTCTAGGCAGATCGATCGATGGTGGTTTGTAGTCGGCGACCGGCGTGGGGTTCCCTACCTTATTGCACTCTAACCTATCGGAAGTGTCGAAGTCACTGGTCCTATACTCTCGCTGTTTCTGTGTACACTTCTCTGCTTCATGCGCCTGTAGTCTAGCTGAAAGTAACTGTTGCTCTAGTTCTATTATTCTCAGCTTATATAAATCAACGTCCTTACGATCAATATTGCTTTCAATAACACATGAGCTAGCACTGACAGGACTAGGCGATCTAGCATCAACTAAAGAATCATAAGTACCCAAAACCTCCCCAGAGACTTGCCGTATTACTTCCTGTCCGGGTTCGACTGCCTTTGATCCTTTCCTTGGCATTTTGCGTGAATTTTCCTCGTTCCAAATAGATCTATTGAGTATTGTTACGAACGTTTGAGCAATGCGTAGCCAAATTCGCAACGGATCCCGAAATCAGAAGGCGATTATCCGTGATAATTCTACGATACTAGATTATTAAAATAAACAATGACATAAACAATATACAAACCTCAATAATACGATCACAAAGACTCAACAACGAGAAACCGAATAGCAGCGTGTGAGCAGACAGCACGTGCGTCACGCAGGTCCTGAGCAAGGATGTGCCAAAATAGCGCTCTGGGCGCGAACAAACAACAATTGGTTCAGAAAAACAACCAGTTCGTAAAGACAAGTCAATAGTGTATGGAAATGAGTGATGTTGGGAAAAAACACTGAATCGCGAGGGAAAAAGGGGGATTTTCCACGATCGGCTGTTACACTAGGTAAGGAAACGGAACGACCGGATAATGGTGACGAGTCATGGTATGGCCCCTGGATTTCCGGAAGCCACTCGGCTCGTAGGATCACCGTCTCTTCTCTCATAGATTTGTGGTGTTACAGGTATAGCTTTAGTGGGGGCATGGCTAGCCAAATGTTTGAAGAATACGTGGTTCTACCTCAGGGTAGGAGCCGCATTTTCTTTTTCAAGCTCATGCAGCAGAGCCCCCAAGAACCTGTGTTGAGGTCACTGCTGCTCCTGGTCTCTATGAAAGACCTGGCAAGCGAGCTCAAGCCCACTACTATTCGTTTACCCAAGGTACTCGAATGGTTGGAAGCCAAGCAGACGATGAAATATAAGTTCACCTGGACACCTCCCACGTGTGGCCAGAGATCTGTAACCCGCTGCTTAACGTTACCTAATGTAGACAAATGCTATCTGTTGGTGCTCCGGCTGGGTGACCCCCGGATCCAAGTAGCTGCCATGAGATCAAGCAAGCCTTTACCAGGGAGAAACCAGTGCAGAATATCCACGAGCCACTTAGACCGTCAACCCAGAATGCCTCCGCGGCCGGATGGGCTCATAAGGCCCTCTACCAGCTTCAAAGGGTGGTGGACTCACCAGACCCCCGAGGAACTAATCTTATTGCACCACATAGCAATCCAACCTCACTTATATCATGGTGTACAGGCATGGACACAGAAATTAGTCAGGGACTAAAACCTTCCATAGAAGGCGCACAGAAGGCCCAAAAATCCCTGCGGGCTTTCAGAATTTTCTTCTTTTGGAAGGGACAAAGGCACAAGAGCTACCTTTATTTAGACAGAGATGGGGTGGTGGGACTAAAATGAGAATTTCCACAGTTGGAAGGGTTCACAAAAACGAACTTTCCTCGGTTTCCTTTGCGTGTAACCTGGTCATAGGGGATGCAGCCTGCGGCTGAGGAAGCCGGAGCAATTGGGAGCATTAGGGTAGATTCCCTCTGGTACGGAGTATCAGTCTAACAGAACAACTCCTTCGAAGAGGTGGGATCATCCGGCACCGGTAGGCGTTTTAATACTAGCTTGATAACCCTTAATTTGCCTTGTTGCTCGCCCCCATTTTTACTCACGGTTTATCTAAAGGGCAGTATTATTGTACTTTTTCTTCCAATCATTTCATCTACCATTCATACGTACATCTACTTCCATTGGCCAGGTCTTGTTTTAATTGCCTTAGCACTGTTCAAGTCCACGAAGTGTTCCAGCTTTCGAACTATTTATAATTGTGAAGCCCCGCTCATTCCGAAATTGATCACAATGGTACCCGTTGGAACGGGTAGGTTCAAACGATGTGACGGGGATGCACTTCCACGAAAGCAGGATGGTGATGTCCTGAGGATTTTTACGGCAAGAATCTGGAATCTCATTGGTCGAGCTGCAAGCCACGCGGTTCGACCCGACCTAACCTAGACTGCGCCTTACTTTAAGGAGTGGGTGACCATGTGGAAGAAGTGGTGTCATGTCATGAGCAAACTGTTAAAAGTCACGGGCTGCGACAAACGACACGTTTGAGCAACGCGTAGCCGAATTGGCAACTGGTCCCGAAATCAGAAAAAGATTATCCGTGAAATTCTACGGTACTAGATTATCAAACGAACAATGACACGAAACAGATACAAACCTTAATCATGCAATCACAAGGACACAAAAAGCGAGAACCAAATTGCGGCGCTCGAGAACGGAGCAGGTGCGTCACACAGGTCCAGAACAAGGATATGGCAGAGCAGCGGGTTGGGCGCGGTCAAACTAGCGCTGGTTTGAGAAAACAAACGGTGCATGAAACAAGTCAGTAGCGTAAGTCGGTGAGTGACGTTGGAGAAACATGGAACTGTTGTGGTTTTGGGGGATTTTCCACGACCAGTCTTTACGGGCGATGCCCATTGTACGACAAAAGGTGGTGCCCGGCCCGGGCGGAATGGTTGTGCAAAACAGACTGTCGAGCAAAATCAAGCAATCCGGCGTTGACACGCCTGCATGTGTGGGAATCGAGACCTTCTATGGTACAGGGCGGACAGAAGTAGGGCCTCGACAGTACAACTTGAAAGCCGGCAGAGCAGCAAAGCGAGATGCCTGGAAAACCAAACTGACCCCTCAAGAGCATTACGGATACATACAATAAAGAGCCGCCCTGAGAATATCGGTCAGGGAGGAGGTTGTAGATGAATATGGAACAGGGGCTTGAGCGGAGTAAAAGGGACCGATAGTCCACGGTGATTCTTTCAAGGTTGTACAGACCGGACTGAGAGGCACCCGGAAAATCCATCGGGAAAACTCCCACACGCCTGAGATTGCAGACGCCCAAGAGACCGAGGGCGGAGTTTACGAGAACCTGAGGCTTCCGCTATCGGGTGAGGCAAGGGGATCAAATGAGTTCATTCGGCAGTAAAGAAACCATTGGTTGGTTTGCTGACTAAGCCACCAGTAGTTCTACTCAACACATCTTTGGAAGAAGGTTAAGTCTAAACGAAATGGCTCTCGTATACCGTCACTCAACCTACGGAGTTGGCGGCAGGGAGATATGCTCGAGTTATCCACCAGCTATCCACCAGTTAACCCGAAGTTAGAGTTGCCGAAGGTCATGGAGTGTTTAATCAGGGACCGTGTGGTTGATCACCTGGAAAGCCACAGATTGGGATCACTCCTCCAGCATAAATAATTAGCATGAAGTGGTAACAGACCAACAGAACCCACAAATCAGATGAAGTAGTCATGAAAACCGGCAAGGGGGAGAGATGAAGTTAACCCTTTGGATTTCCAGGCGGCATTTGGCCCCTTTAGCCATACACTGTTGGCGGGTAACTTCAGGAAATTAGAGCCAACCCCTTTCAGGGAGAGATGCAACCTCGGAAGCTAACTCTAAGTTAAGTTCCAGGGAGGTTAGAGCGAGGTTTGTTCATCACGGACAGAATGGATGGCGGTGTACAGCAGGGGTCAGTTTTGTTCTAATAATAATATTACCAATATTTTTCCTTCCGGGAAGACCCGAGGCTTGCCTGACAGCAAAATCAAATGGTGCGCGCGGGATCAGTATGGCTTGAATTGGAAAAGTAGATAAATAGGTAAAATCAGAGTATAAAAGAAAGATGGGGTATATTGAACTGGAGGGATGACAGCATTCGGCAAAATAAAAATTCAAAATCGAGTGGGTCAGCTAAACGGACCGATTGGAGATGACTGAAATTTCGGGATGTAGACAAGAAACAGACAATATTAGACGAAAACAGTAGGGAGTATATTGGGAAAAAAGGAAATTTTCAGAGAGCCAGTATTAGTACAGGGAAGTGTGAAAAACTACCACGGCCCTGCATTGAACGGGATGGATATAGTCAGAAAGATGCCCAGGAAGAGGAACAACGGATCATTGGTGAAATAAAGGAAATTCATCAACCGGTTTAGTAGCGATGACTGGTAGAAGGCGACTGAAAAAATACACTTTATTCGAAAATAGTCACATCTCGAGAGAGAAACGGTAAATCGGTGGAGAGGAAATAGGTTGATGAGACTAAAAAAACCGGAGCACTTGATATTTATGAGATAACAAAGGTTAATGAGAACGAGCATCGTCAAACGACCTGACAAGGGTATAGGGCATTGAAACTACCACTACATTAGAAAGGGATTGAAGAAGGGTCCATAAAGGAGTAAAAGTTTGGCCTATTACTCTTGTCCTCTATAGGACGATCAAAGGGTGCCCACATACAACAATCTACCGGAAGGGACAAGATATGGTGGGCGAAAACGGCCAGGATATGGAGCTTTACGAGATTAGGACGATGCAAGGAAATATCTAAAAGTGGATGCTCAGATGGACAGTTGAAGGGAGAAAATATTCGCCAGTCAGATTTTTGACAGCTGGAGGAATGCGGAGGTGGTTTTCCACAGTGACTTTGACGGGGGGTGGTGTTGCGACTGTGTAGGGCGATAGTAGAAGTGCAAAGGAATGCGGTGACAAAATAGTAACGAGTTGTTTCCGGAAGTGGAAGGGGCTAGTGAGTCACTTAGTCACGGTTGCCGTAAATAATAAACTAGAGGGATGAAGAATTACCCTGAGGAAAAAGGCACATAGTACCTCAAATATTTTTGTTCTTTTTAGCTAGATCACGGGATACCAGCAGACAGCAAAATCCACTTGAAGAGTTAATCTCTGGTAAACAGGAGTGGGAAGGACTTGATGCTCTAAAAGATAAAGAATATGCAGTGGAAGATCTCAATAGAGATAATAAGTTGAATTGAATAGGAGAAGAAAGATTGGTCAAGCCAATAAGTGACAACTGGGCAAATACGAAGATGGTTTTCAGGCTGTGGCTTCATTCGGGGTTTGTATTGCAGCGACGGGCGGCAGTATTAGAAGTGGCAACAAATGTCACAACAATGGTAGTAGCAATCTCTCTCTCGGAACGGAAGCTGAAGTTCTTCCGAGAGCTACTGAAGACGAAAAAAGCCAAGAAGTTTGGAAGGGCGCTATAAAGGGGAACTACTAAGTAGCGAACTCAGAGAGTACGTACGACTGCGAATATCTTCCACCACGGAAAAAGGTACTTGGAAATAAAAGCCATGAGAAGCACGACAACCGTAATTAAACAGTGTATATGGCCGGGTATAGCAGCAGTAAATGATTGTGGCGATATTGACATGTACGAGTACGAACACGGTAATCGATGTCTGCGAGGAAAGCCATACCGAAAGGTGCTCGCAAAGAAAAGGGTGGCGAGATAATTGGAACTTAGCGACTCTCTGTCGGTGCTAGTGGGTGGGGCTGGCCTTGCGCTGGACAGTCTAACTAAAGAGCACCTCGAGGACTAAACGCAAGTGGTACGATCCGCCATCCTAGTTGCGCCAGCTCATCTTTGCAGAAGTCTTGCTCCCCCACTGTGCATCGGCTATGACGGTGTATTCGACCGCGAGTGGATACGTTTGGGCCGGCAAGGCTGTATATTGTTCAAATCATCAGAGTGGGGATTTGGCCGAGTTCGAAGTAGGCAGCCCAAAATAGTGGAAAAGATCATCAAGTTTCAGCAGCGCAACTTTAGGAGTCTGGAGGAGAAGTAAAAGAAAGACGCAGTCTGGGGGTGTCCAAGCTGGGGATCGGCAATTATCGAAAAAAGTAATCTTGAGGCCGATCCGCGTAAGTATAGAGACGAGGTAAAAAGCACAAAGCGCCGTGATAAAATGCGTAGGGATTGACTTGTTAATTGAATTTGTGACCATCGGAAAGACATCTAGACTAAGCTCGGTGTGTGGCCGGCAAGGAAGCCTGAAAAGAGTCTAACGGGATATCGGAGACGAACGAGAGCCGTCATGACTTGAGGATGAGTTCAGTTACTGAGGAGCATCAAGTAAATGCACTAGCAGGGGGGTGCTTGCAAACCTGTATTGGGGGTTAAGAGCCAATACGGTAAGACCCAATGCAGGAGATAGCTAAAGTGAACTAATAACATCAAGACGGCGTAGGCTAATAGCGACTCTGCCTCAACTGGACAGAAGAGGAAGAAGTTGGCGAACCTCTGAAAGAGTGAAAAAAGCAAAATTCAGTAAATAAATAAGAGTCTATTCACAGGGACCAGAAGGAGGAAGAAATTCCCACGGTCAATGACGGAATGGATGAACCTATGCGGTGGTCGATAAGTAGGTTGGTTACGGTAATATTGGAGCTGTAGCGGATAGGAAGAAAGCATGGAGTGGTGAAACGATGGAAAGGTAAGAGCCGCAAGATTCAGTAACGAGGTTGAGAGAGGACTTACAGTGGCCAGTCTGCAGAACAAAAAACGAAATTTTGTATGAAGACGTGGGGTGTGGGAACTGAATGATTGAAGTCATAACCAGAGGTTGAGTTCGGTTAATGAGCCACTTCAAGCAAAAAGATTGAGGCTGAACTTCCTTTAACGGAGAGCTTGGTGCATGGAACGGGCAGGGAGGAACCTCTGTGCCCAAGTGGTTAATTGCCACTCTGAGTGAACACTGTCTGGGCGGGAGGTTAAACTTGCGATGCTTAAGTTTGCACAAGAAAGATAAGTTCAAACTGAGAAACAAACGTTTGAAAGATCCACCGATAATTGTGTAGTAAATAGGCAAGCCTCCTGGCCCGAGACTTAAAACCAAGTATCATTAACCTGACCCAACCTTGTACGCTCCCTCCTCTGTACATTATTGACCTAGACAATCAAGGGAGAGCAAGTGACGCACTAGTCGATGATGTCAAAATGCTTGCAACCTTTGCAGGTAGCATTGTGCAGGGATTTCGATAGCTTGAATGCGTGATCGGTGGCTGGAAGTGTCTCTCAACCTGAAGAAATGCCATTAAGCAGACAGAACCTTAGCCCAGAAGCTGTATGAGTCCGTCAGGCAGCCAGATGACTCTCGCCCAAACATAAGCCCTATAAAGAGCTAAACACTGTGATAAAAACACCTAAAATTAGCCAACATGTATAATGAAGTTGCGAAGAAACTCCCATGCGCAATTTACCAACCTCAGCATGCGGCGGGTTCGAGGAGACTAGAGCTGTCGCAGCTCATAGGCCCGGGCGAGACCCCAACCAGAACATTGTGCCCAGGCCTGGAGCAAGCACCACCTGTGGGGTAAAAGACATCCCCGAGGAAGTGCGGCCGCACTTCACTAGGCGGTTGTCGGAGACTGTCGGAGCCTAGGTTAGGACTAAAAGTTGACGTTAAAACTTTTCTCGCTGAGAAGGAGTTATTGGGGAGAAAAAAGGTTTTAGAAAAATAAACGAATGGTATGTCGAGCGGACTAAGGGAGTAGCCCAATCAAAATAGGATACTAAACCATAGCAACGACGGAACCAGAAACCAAGCGCATGTGGAAAGTTCCGAGGACTCCCGCCCAGTTCTGAACAGTGGACCGGACGACAGGTTCCAATCTATTCGGAAACTACGGTCACCGGACCCGTCAATCCTCGTGACCCTACATGAATCTTCATCAGACCTCGGGTGCATGACAAACTGTGAGGATACAGGCTTCGGCTCGGGGAAGACAACGTAAGAACAGGTGATAGCAGCCCGCTGTTCACTGACGTCTCCAAGCGAGTGGACCAAGTTAAAGCGGAAGGTCATGGAAGAAACTTCTGCCGGTGCTTGCAAATGTTGACTGGAAAGGCCCTGGGAAGGGTCGTTTGGCTAGAGTAGCCATTGGGACATTCCCCATCACCTTCCTGTTTATCTTCTTTAGTCCATCTCCGATCATTTCGCCATCAGGTGACTAGTTCAATAGAGTTGGTGTCCAGCAGCTCGATCTCGGCCAAATTTGAAATAGGCATCGCGGCAGATGAAACCCGAGTTTATCCATCCCACCGTTCCCAGACGCACCTATAGGAAAAGAATGATTTCATGACTTCGAAGCACCCAGGGATCAAAACCTCAGTAATGAAAGATATTGGATGGTCTAGCAGGTTGTCATCAGGCCCCGGAAGCTGAACTGGAAGGTCACTGGCTCAAAACGCATGTCCCGCAACCTGACCTGGCCTGGCAACAAGAAAGACATACCAATAATGAAGGTAACTCTCTGTTCTGTAAGAGCGGTCACAAGTATAAAAATCGATTTTCGCATGTACTAGCCCAAAGACCTGAGTTTTGTTAGAAGCTTCTTGGGTATGGACATTACTAAGCAGCATGTTAGAGAGGAGGATCAACTACGTGATTTAGTCCGGAAGAACTTTGATAGGTAGCTGAGAGGTCCCTGACTTCCATGAAAGGGGAGTCTGCTCCTTCAATTCAATGAGGGTACCAGGGGGAAGGGGCTTGCTGGTGGACCGCAATTGGCAAGGCGAGGTAGAAACCGCGGTTGGGCTCCCTATAAAGATTTTGCAAATGGCCGAGATTGGATTCGCCACACCAAGCGTGGAAATGAAATAGTGAAGCATCAGCGCTTTTCTGAAGCCACCTACGGGATGAAGTGAGCCAACTGTATGTATAGCATCGGAAAAACTACCATAGCTAATGGCGGTCTAAAGGCCCACAGAGGGACGTAATAGGACCGGCTGAAGCCGACGACCATGAAGTAGTAGCAGATGATCAAAACAGAGCAGATTTTCTGGGTGGTTATCTTATGAATGGGCACAGAACAGATAGTAGAGAGCTAATACGTTTTCGGGCGGCAACGCCTCCGTTGGTTGGAGACGATTTGAGCCTACCAGAGGAAATCTCGCTCAAGCACCTGGAAGGGTTAACCATGCATAAGTCGGCTGGGCCGGATGATATCCATCCTGCTTTCAACAAGCAGCTGACAGGTGCGTGTGCCAGTATACAAGGTGCATAAGTTCTTTTTGGATAAGGGAAGGTTTCCACAAGATTGGTAAAATGCAGCGCTGGTGGCCTCACACAAGTGGGGACCTTCCCCTTCGTTGAGAGTCCATAGGCCAGTTAGTCCAGCGAGCTTCCTGTGAGAAGTGCTGCGGAAGATTATCCGGAAGCGCATCTACCAGCACCCACTGCAGAATTCTGCGCTTTTTACAGACCATTATGGATTTCGAAAACATAATTTTTTCTAGGCCCATAAGTAGTTATTTCTAGATACTTTCTCTCGAGCATTGGATGAAGGCAAAGAGAAAGATGTATGTTGTCCTAGTTTTAACAAGCTGATTTAATGAACCATCGGCTTTTGCCACTCAGGTTGGGGTCACTCGGTAGAGGTAGACGGATTCAGGAGTGGCGGGTAGACTTCTTCGCCGATAGGACACTCTACGGTGAAGTAGATGGTAAGAACTCCAATTTGGTCAACGTCGTCAGTGGAGTGCAGCAGGGGTTCGTATTAGGGCGTCGCCTTCCTGAGGAAGATACATCGCCCTGCCAAGCGCATGAATGAAGGTCAGAGGGGCTAGGCATGTGAGCAGAAACTCGGTTTCCTCGAAACTTTCTTTATGAAGGGGGGAGAATACGGGGGGACCCAATGGGGACTTGCAAAGTATCAAGAGGCTTTTCTTGCCTCGGTCAGAACAGTTCCAGCCCGATGGCCTCAGATTCCCAAACAAAAGGTCATAGAAGAGGCTGGCACAAAATTGGATCCGAGTTGAAGGCCTAATCCCACATCTTTTGGAGTAGAAGGGCAAGCCACTGGAATAGATTGCCAGAAGAGATGATCGGACTGGGGACCGTACAAGTACTGAAGCTGGCCTTATATCGTTAGGGGGACGAAATGGTCCCATGAAGCCAGCCCCAAACTTGTCACTAGAATGATCCGCGTGGGCTCTGGTGTGCTTCTGGTGCTTTATCGATGAAACTTCTCATTTGTTGCATAATGACTGTGTACGCTCACAAAGCACGATGTCTTTTGCAGTTGACGTGAGATCAGGTTTTACCTTTGTTTATTATTCTTATGGGGATTCAAGGAAGTGAGCTGCTCGGTAGTGGGTATATGTCTTGAGTATTTACCACCGAAGGAATTTGGGAAACTCGACGGTCCTGGGCTTCTACGGATCATGGGCAAGCTGGGATGAGGCGAACTGAACTCAAGCTTATACGGAATTGGACGTCAGCGTTCAGCCTTCAGATTTTTATGGAGAAAGGGACAGCGGGTCTGCGACAGGGAGCTCCCAACCCAAAAAGAGCCCGGGAGTGGAGAATTGATTCCGTAGATTGAAGATTAAGCTGTAAAGCGATCCTTTGGAACAGGGACGTGGTTTGGCTGTCTAAAATCCCTATGCGATGTTGTGGCGACGACTCATTTTCGGTGGGTTGCTTACTCTGTGAACAGCTGGCTGGCCGGTTTCGATTAGGGCTTAGAGTTACGATGGGGTGAACTGCTATTATTATGGTAGCTATTACTGCTTTTATCTGTGCTTTGTATTTACCCTTCTAGTTTATCTACGGGATAGCCTCTTCTGTCCCTGTTACCCAGTTTGCAGTCGACAGTAGGCGTGGCTGGATTCAACCTGTAACGACAAACCGCTCCACAAAGAGGCGGCCGAGTGGAACTGATTTCAAGAGATCTCCGTATCATCCAATGGAAACGAAAGTGAGAGCGGGACTACCAGATGCTCAAGCGGTTTGGCAGAGAAAGGTATCCAATGAGACACAAGCTATGCTCGGCTCCACTCTCTATGTAGGGAGCTAACCCGGGTAAATTATCGACTGTAACGCGGACTCAAGGGACCGACTTGGATTTTTCCTGTCTGCACTGAGCTTTTCCGAACAGGACTCCATGAGCTGAACACCGTTGCGCGTCCTGCTTGTTTGGGTTTGGCTTCTAAGCCCGGACCCTGGAAAAATAATACGAATTTGACTGACGAACATCACACCTAAGGTACTGTGACGGCAAGCAAAACAGCTACGCACCATCGTCTCAAGCAACTAATAAATTATGCAGCCAACGCGGAATGCAGATCCGGGAGCTTCCCGTAGATAATTGGACACCTGGAATCGATGCACATGGGCCAGATAATTCGGTCTCCACAACAAGAATAAAATACCCAAACAGTGCAAGTTTTACCCTTAGGACGAAGTGTAGATATGGTTAGCGAGGGAAAAACTGCGGCGGGAAAAGAAAAGCCATCACAGTGGGGGATGTTGCAACAAACGAAGTGGCTTTCCTCCATGATGACTTTGGAGAGTTAAGGAAGGGGTTACAATCCTAGAAAAAGAATTCGTCCTTAAGGTTAAGCCACACACGGGGAAAATTGCAGGCAGACTTAGGAAGGCATAGGGCTTGGGGATGAAAGGCTTCTCGGAACCCTTCATGGACCAAGGGAGGCTGAGGGAACGGGCTACTAATGGTCTGCACTCCATAGCACATGACTGCAAACGAGTCTTCCACCCAGGAAAATGGGCCGCATCGGGAGGTAGGTAGGCGAGAGGATCAAGACCCGTCGTGAAGTGGTTTGTGAACCTTAGACGTAGGACCGCTTTCCAGCGGCAGCGGATAACGACAGGGCCGTCAAAATGGGTGAATAGTTGTCGGGCTCAACGACTCAACATAACACCTGCGTGAGTTTTGCCGTTGAGTTCTCCAGATGGAAGTAGGTATTTTCTGGGCATTTTTTCACAGAACAGAATAAATCCTTAACTGTTAACCCTTCCTTGGCCTTTTTCTATCATCATACCTTACCTCCCGAACCATCCTAATTGTCTCCTATCCCCGGTGTTTATCAGGAACAGATTGTCCTCTTGTTTATCCCAAACACGTTTGCCGACCAATGCCTGTAGAGGACTTCTTGAATCTCGGGAAACCGAGTTCTCCAAAGAAGAGTTCTCGATATCACTGGAAAATAGTTCCAAATCACTATCTCTTCTGGCACTAAACGTTCCATAATGGCTGTTGGTGGGCACACAAATCACGGTCTTGAATGCCCATTTACTGCCAGAGCTCTATTTCGTGCTAACCACTACCACGTCAAACTGAGGGAATTCAATTCCCAGGGCCAATGTACGCCCCATCAAGCGGGCAAAAATACTCCCCCTCAAAAGGATTGCTATTCTTATGCCCAATCTGACCTGACTGACCTCTTATACCAAGGAATTCCCTCTTGAACCAAAAAAATGCATCCGCGCGGACGGACAAGTTGTCCTTAACTGCACTCCTTCACTGAAGGTGTCTATCCCGTCTTGTTCAGTGCCATCATACGTCTTCTGCTCAAGGAAAAGTGGGATCTTACTTCCGTCCCTCGTTCCTGCATCCATCTTCATACTTGTATGGTTTGCGAGCAAGAATCGTGGCTAACCCCACATGTGTTGGATAAGCTTTTGTTTTACAACACCAGTGCCGGTCACTGCTTGGTCAAAAAGTGACATTTGTATGGCACATTGCTAACTGAGCAATCTGACTGGCGAAGGAGGCTTTATAAACCACTGAACAATGAACAGTAATCGAGATTTTCTTGTGGCACGCTGTAACAGTATACTGATCGCACTCCCCGGAGAACCGAATTATGACACGGTAGCAGTGGAGCCTGATGTGAAAAAGGTCGATATTGGAGGCACGAATGCGCAATCGCCTACAGATCCACCCACCGGCGCACTTGGTGGTGAGAGACGCGGGTCAAACGGCTGACAACCGGAGGCTGTGGCAAAAGCAGTACGAAGACTTCCGGACTTTGTTGGCGATGAAGTACGAATCAAAGGCCATGCAGCTTGGGTTATTTAGTCACACCACTGGGCCGACGGCGCTTCGCATCTTCACTGGGTTTTCATATGGTTCCGATGAGGACAATCATGACTGGATGACGGTGATGCTTAAGCTGGAGCGACACTTTCTTGGTGAGTGAAAAGAAACATGAGCGTTTTGTTTTAAACCCAAGAACATAGAATCCAGACTAATCATCTGACTCTCTTTTGGTGTCGGTAAGAACACGGCGCGATCATGCAATTTTTGCTCCTGCCTAGAAGAAAGCCCCGTGCGGGATCGGATAGTGATTGGATTACGCGACCCCTTGGTGAATGAAGGTTGTGGAAGATTTCAAAATTATCAATCCTACAGTACGTCGACATCTGCCGAGGTAAAGAAGCAGCCGAACAGAGCACGAAGACGACGAATGCATCGGAATCACGTGGTCTGTACAAAATAACATCAGGGACGTGCGCGGCACCAAAGACAGAATGTTAGTTTTGTGGCAGGCTGGATTTCGTGGGAGAGACAATTTTCCGGTCTGGGAAAAAACAAGTGATAGCTGCAAAAAGCACCACCATTTCGCATCAAAATGTTTCCTCAAGACAGCAGTGACAGAAAACAAAGCCATCGCGACACAGATCGAGCGAATGGGGTGCAGGTGCCAGCAAAGCGAAAAGGCATTTTTTCCAGGATGGTGGTGAATGGAGAAGGAGTGGATTTCCAGTTGGACACGAGGGCATCGGTGAACATCATGCCTATGAACGCTCTGACTAATAATACACCGACACTGGCACAGAAGAGACTCGTTATGTGGAACGGTTACAAGGTTCGGCCAAGAGTTGAGGCAATGCTGAAATTCGTCAATCCCAAGGATGGACAGTCACCACTCATAAACTTTGTTCTAGTTGGCTAAGGTCATGTTCCCAACCTCGGGTGTGAATCTATGGAAAATCTGGGTTCGGTGTCATTCCACTGTGATCCTTTCATCCACCGCGTATTTGATAATGCCGAATATTACTTGGGAAAAATATGCTTCTGCTTTCGATGAGAAATTGGGAAAGCTTCCGGGAGTGGCGAATTCTAACGTATGTGAATCTGCGGAACCTCTGCCACTACCAATAAGGCGTATTCCATGTACTGTTAGAGAACGACTTAAGGGCGAGCTGGGGGTTCTCACATCTGGTTAAGTTTGGAGAACCCGCAGATTGGGTGAGTTAAATCATGATCATGACAAAAACATCCAGGGAAATTCGCATTTGCGTTTATCACAAACCACTGAACAAGGCACTTGGGAGAGCTCTTTCCGCTACCTGTTTTCGAAGATATCCTTCCTGAGTTATCAAACACGCGTTGCTTAACGGACATTGATCTGGCTTCAGCGTTTTGGCATATATATTGGATGAAGCGTCGAGTTATTTGACCACGTGTGTCACACAGAATGGCCGATTCCATTGGAAGCCACTACCATTCGGCCTGAAGTTATCGAGCGAAATATTCCAGAAGAGGATCCTCCAAGCAGTGGAAGACTTACCTGGAGTATTCTGCGCAGCAGATGATACTCTAATTCTCGGAAAAAATACCTTGGAACACAACAGATAGTTCGATTCTTTCCTTCAACCATGTACCATTGATGAAATCAAACCAAAACGAGAAATTTGACATTTTGTCAAGGCCACATTATCACAGACACAGGGATCAAACTGGGTCCAGAAAAGATAAGAGCGATTGTAGACAAGCCAGCACCAACCGATATGAAAGGCGTCTCAGGTTTTAACGGGATGACCAATCATCTGAGCAGATTCTTACCAGAGTTAGCAGAATTGATGAGACCAATCCGCCGATTGACACATAAGGGAAGAACGTGCATGTCAGTCGAGTAACAATTGGCGTTTGATTGCATCAAACAGCTTATCGTGAAAACATCAGCCCGAGCATATTATGGTCATGCCCTACCCCTACGCATACAATGTGATAGCTACCAGCGTGGTTTGTGAGCCTCTCCGTCACAAAATGGGCGCCCGCTCGATTATAGTAGTAGGAGGTTAGCAAGCTATGAACAGAAATATGCTCAAGTTGGAAAGGAAATACTGGTACTCCTGTAGGCTCCGGAGGAGTTCAATGTCTACACTTTCGGGCAACCTACGCACACGTATTCAGATCACAATTCATTGATCACGATCGTGAATAAGCCGCTCTATCGAGCTCCAAGTAGGCTTCAATCGATGTTATTACGTCTTCAAAAGTATGACTACGAAAAGCGTCATCAGCAAGGAAAGCAGATGTCCGTAGCTGATAAATGGTCACGGGCCACACCGCCGAATACAGAGGCGAACGTAGAAATGGAACGGCGAACATTGCATTTGCGGTTACGGAAGCTGAGTTATCCCAAATCCAGAACGTCACAATGACAGATCCTTGTCCATAATCTCTGAGTGAGGTTGTCACTCAAGGTTGGCCGGAAGACAGAGGAACCCTATTTGCGGAAGTGTTACCTTACTTCAAATCTCGTGGTGAGCTAACAATAGAGGATGAACTGATTTCTCATGGTGAGCTTTCGGTGGTCCCCCAAGCTTTTTGAAGGGAAGCTCTACTTCGGTTACACTGTACACACGCAGGTATCTGTGGATGTATCGCCCGGGACACATAATCATACTACTGGCCTGGTGTGGCAGAGGAGAATAAAAAGATCGTGGCAAGTTGCGAAAAGTGCAGGGAACTTGATTAACGGCAAGCAACAGTCTCGATGGGAGTGCGCCCAATACCCAAACGGCCTTGGCAAATTGTGGCGTTGGATACATTTTACCATGGGAAAGACAGTTAATTAGTGGCGGTTGATTACTACAGTGACTTCGGACTCGGCCTTCTGGAAGCAGAAACAACTGCAGAAACTATTAACAAACTGCGGGCCAATTTGGCACTACATGGGATCCCGATTCGAGTGATTTCCGATGGTGGTCCTTAGTTTCGCAGCACGGAATTCCAGCATTTTACGGAGATATGGCTATTCAGCCATCACATCAGTCCTTACCATAGTCAGTCCAACGGAAAAGCAGGAAGAGCTGTCAAACAGGAGAAAAAGATACTCGAGAAATGCTAGTCTGAGGGCAGCTATCCCTATGCTTGGGCTTCGAAATATACCTTCCGCGATGATGGGGACAAGACCACCGAAAAGCCTATTTGGAAGGCGGACGCGCACGGTCTTACCAGTTTGTGCTGATGTACCGGATCCAGATGTCGTAGAGCCTTCAGTAGTCAAACTGAAATAGAAAAGATTGGTGGTGGAAAAATGATTTTGCCGTCGGGACAGCAAACAACTGCATCCACTGGAGCCAGGTGACACAGCGTGGATTCAACCAATAGAACAGGCAGAAAAGTCTTCGAAGAAAGGGGAGGTACTATCGCAATTAACAAAGAAATTCTACCTAATACGCTCGAAAAATCGTCGGATAAGAAGGAATCTTGTTTATTCAAAAGAATCCGAAGAGAATAGCAAGAAAAGGAAAACCAATAAAAGCGGCAACAAGAAAGAGGACCAGGAAACCAAAAACGATGATAAAGAGACTGATTCAGGCAATATTATACATTCACCCGTGGGGCCGGAGCACTCACAGTCTAAGACTCGGGGTAGACAAAGCTACCAGCCAGTAGGCAAGTAGAAGTTTCTCAAAGATGGAAAGATGTGTTAGTAAGTTTTTGTTTTGCCACATCAGTGCCGTTTTTTTGAATGGTCCGAAAATGACTTTTGTTTGGCACTTTGCAAATCGAGCGATCCCTTTGGAGCAAAAGGCCTAGTAGACCACCGAACAATGAACAATAATCCAGATTTTCCTGTTGCTAGCTGTAGCAATACACTAGTTGCACTTCCCGAAAAACTGATTCTTGAAATTACTTACTGTCAATAGCCTTGTGTCAATAAATGGCCTCAAACTGTTTTGGAAGGACAGGACTCCCACCAGACAGAAGACTGGAAACGGGGTTGGCCTCATACATCAGATACACCTGGCGCATCGTGTCCAAATTCGTTTATTTGCACTTAACGAACGACAAAAATAGTATAGTTACTCGGTGCCATGCCGAAACTCCCCCCTTCCCCATAACAGCACCATCAAAACAAACTTATAAGCAGCTCTGCTTAGCACACAGAACACTACTTCATCTATCTGTGACTCTTTTCATCCTTTCTTGTTCCGCTGTTGGATGATAACTAGCACAGCGCTGAGGGTGACTTTAACCGCGCTTTCACCCAGCACCTTACTTTGTTCGATCTAACTGATCTTTTTCCCTCCAGCCAGAGGTAACTCCGCTTTAGACGGGACTGTCATCAGTTTTCATGAATTATTCTTCCTAAGTTGTGTACGCTGGTCTCAACCAGTGACCATTGAACGCTTTCATTGAAGCCTAAGACATGCACTTAGCGTGCTCTCCACCCTCCCAGGCAAGCCAGCCAAGAAAAGAGGTTTCCGCAATTTTACATGGAAATGCTTTTCTCCCACCGAAACCTTTTGTTTACTCATCTTAAACTGTTTTCCTCCGAATGGCCGCTAAGCAGCAATACCAGACTTTTCGCAAAGAAGTCCCTTAGAACCTCTCTTTCTCTGTAACGGCAGTGCCAGTTCTCCGGCGTTGAAATACTTAGGAACACGGAAGGAATACTTCTACAAGGCTTGAGATGGTAGTAAAGTGAGAAATATTTCTCTTTTGGTAAAACATACTGAAAGCACTGGCCCGCTGTATACCAGTCAACTCCTGTGCTGGTTGACGGCCATTTGTCTTCCGTCGAACCCGTCACTAGTGGCGTCATCTAAAGTGGTGTCTCAGTCTCTTTGCAGTTCCCCATTTTTAACAATGAAGTTTTATCCCCTATTTTCCATGTCACTCAAATCCTTTTCGCTGAAGATATAAAAATGGTGTACTTTTTCCACCTCAACTACCCATCCTCCACCCATGCTACACATCGGTTTACTTATCTTCTCTTCAAACCTGGTGACTCCTTGGTTCATGGAATCCTTTCCAACGAAAAGCCTCCTCTCAACTCACAGACGCACTGTGCAGCCCGGTCGTACTGAACTGGACAGCTTTCCCATCTCTCTCCAGCGCACTCTTACTGATCTTGGCGTGGCCTATTCCTGTTCTTTTAACTTTGCGGAACGAACATCTTCCCAAATCTCCAAGGCCAAACGAATCCCAGGCCTGATACGTCCATGTATGTTACCACCGGCCAGTCCCCTTTCCGAGCATCTCTCACGTGTAAGACCACCCCTGGAATACTGCCCGATTACCATCACCAACTGGCCGCTTTCTGCTATTATACCTGTTGAGAATGCCCAACGTGCCCCTACCGGAAACCTCCTGGGCGTATCCGTAGCCTTAACATAGTGCCGAAAGGAGCGAAGCTCCACTCAATCTATCTCTTTAGACTGAGCCAAAGCCGCCTCCACTTCGCATCATATCTTACTCTCTGCCCCTGCTCCCATCCTCTCCCTCGCCGTTCCTCCCCCCATGTTCCTCAATCTAATCTCAATCCGAGGTCCCATTCTCCATGTCAGGGTTGCAGCAACTTGCTCCCGACCGTCCCGAGGGGCACAAAATCGACCGCAACTCTCTTAGTCGTGAATCCCGAACCAGGCCGACCTGAGGACCAAAAAACCTGCTCAGGGATAATCGGAATATCGTTTATGTTGCCACTGTGGAAACTAAATAATCAAAACTAAAGTTTAAAAATGGTGCAAATGTCCACTTGACCGTAGTTCGTCCCAGGCTGACGTAAGGACGAAATCCAGCGGGCAAACAAAGAGTTCAGGCTCGACAGGGCCGCAGACGGTTGAAGACAGTTGAACAGTACATGGCCAATCCGGGCAGGCCGAAAGCAGACCAGGACGAACTCGGCAAGGTAAGAACGAATGAATAAGTAAAACAAATGAGCCTGCTCTGCCCATCTGCTTAGCCGTCCCCAGTGCTATGCAGCTGGCTATTTAGTGCGTCTGAGTTGATATGTCTTTCAAAAAAGGCCTCACTCTCCAACCTTATTGTCTCTGTGCCACAAGCCAATACCTATATACCAAGTCCAACCTCTTTTTCCCTTAAGCAAGACGAATCATGATCATTGCTTTACCTGATCCGTAGAGTATCTGCCTCCTGCCTTCGGTGCGATAAGCCCACTCTCAATCCACGTTCGTTCATGTGCCTATCCTGACTTCATCCTACCTCTTCAATCTTGCACTGCTAAGTTTACCCTATCACGGTTCCACGCCGCCTATACTTATGCCAATGCAACGGATTTAGGCTACTTGCACCCGTTATTAGCTCCCAACTAGCCACAGGGACCCGAGGCATCGATCAGGCCCCGTTTCGCCGAAGTTACTTTTATTTTTCTTCCTTTCACCCGCTGACCCTCAGCTGGTGCCCACCTGGACTGCGTTTTTCTATTTAACTCCAGTCTGCTTTCAGTCACAATGGCGGTCAACCACTTCGGGCACGATGCTGATCAATCCCCTGGAAGGTGCACCTGGATAACAGCGCCATAGGCCCCTTCTATCAATCGTTGTTTCCCTCGGTTCTGCTGTCAAGGATCTCTCGCAAACTAGCGAATCAACCGTGAGACATATACCTCCATTGTGATTCCTTCTTTTCCTGTGTAATCATCGATGACCACTGCGTAACAGCCGGTCGTGGAAAATCCCCCTTTTTCCCTCGCGATTCAGTGTTTTTCCCAACATCACCCATTTCCATACACTATTGACTTGTCTTTACGAACTGGTTGTTTTTCTGGACCAATTGTTGTTTGTTCGCGCCCAGAGCGCTACTTTGGCACATCCTTGTTCAGGACCTGCGTGACGCACGTGCTGTCTGCTCACACGCTGCGATTCGGTTTCTCGTTGTTGAGTCCTTGTGATCGTATTATTGAGGTTTGTATATTGTTTACGTCATTGTTTATTTTAATAATCTAGTATCGTAGAATTATCACGGATAATCGCCTTCTGATTTCGGGATCCGTTGCGAATTTGGCTACGCATTGCTCAAACGTTCGTAACACCCGGTGCTGCGACAAATGGAAGAGAGAGTTTTCTTCGGTAATTTGGTAGAGATAAACGGAACAGAGGACATGCCCACCTCTAAGCCCCAACCTGAGGAGCCTCACAGGATTACCGTCCCTTAGTGAGACCCAGCTAGCGTGCCATCTGCCTGAAGGAGAGAAGTTATCAAGGTAGAGGGTTGGAGGTTGTGTGAGATGTGAGATGGTACTCGTAAAAGGGTAGTAGACTACTGGAAACAAAGAGGTAATGAAGACCGAAGGAGGATAGCAGGCCGCCCGCAAAAAAGTGCGAGCGCAATAAGGCCGGTGGGTTACTCCCCCTGTGTTCAATCTATGGAGTGTTTTTCAGGTTGGTTACTCAGAGCACGATCAGCCCACCCAGTGGCACTGGTTGCGGATCCCGTGCTCTGACGCTGCCGCATCCAATATAGTTGTTTCCGGATTTGGCGCTTCCACAATTCCTGTCCTGCCAAGTAATGTCCACTTATTTCTCTAGCCATCATTCATTGTCAGTTCCCATTTTCGTCATTCTGCCGCCGTAAGTTTACCCACCCATTTTTCCTTGTAACTACCTTTTCTCATCATGATAGCCCTCTCTGCATGGTGTTACTGCCGCCCCATCCACTTTACTCTGCTCATGCATCTCACCGTGTGCTTTTCTATCCGAATCTCCCTTGCCGATTCTTAACCCCTATTCTGTGGCTACCACCCCAAGTTCATATAGCCCACTGACCGCATTCCCCAGCCTCACTATCCACCGTTTCGTCATGTCATTCCTTGTCATCCCTCCTCATGCCTCACTCCATTACGAACCCTCCTGATCCGTACCCATGACTAGCCCCCGTATAAGAACTCGCCATTTCCACCTTTTCATCTTTTACAACCACATTTATCATCCACGCATCACCACCATATATTTTCTTCTTTGCTCTTCAAATTCCCTTGGATCCTTCGATTGGACAGCGATTTGATTGGCTTCTTTTGGCTCAACCCATTTGCGCAATTGCCTGCAGAAGTGCAGCTCTACAGCTCCATAGTTCCAACTCCTCTACGCACGTATTTATCATGCCTGCCATCCCACCACAAGCTTCTCAGTCCCGAATCCTCCTTTTTCCTCGGCCCCCATCGTGTACCACTCGTGGTAAAATGATTTGATTGGTCTTCACTTATCAGTTTCCCTTCGGCGAGGTCTATCATCTGTTTCGTATACGGCTCGCCGCAAGCATCTTTCGCGCGCCTTTCGGATTTCTCTGCTTTTCCAAACCCTATTATTGTAAGGAAAACCTTAATCCATGGATTCGCCTACAGGTTCAAGCCATGTGATTCGTCCCTGATCTCCTTGAGCCTCCATGTGCCCCCTCGTTTCCTACGTTGTTGATTATTACAAACGCCCCAACTTTGCTCCAAAGTCCACCTCACGTCCCATTTACCCTTATCCGCTGATGTTCCACACTGCCGCGACCAAGTTTTCACTACATTTGCCCCGTTTCCCATACCCGTTTCCATCGTCATCATCCTCCTGCTGCGGAACTTGCGTTCATTCAATAATACTCCTCTTATTTCCGGCCGTCATCATAAGACCCGCTTGTGTAGAATAACTTAACAGATCCACCCTCGCCTGCTCTTTTGATCACTTTTTTAATCTTCCCCCATTTATGAACTGTTCCTCACAGTCGCCATCATCTTTGCTCGTCAAAAGTCGCTTACTCTCTCACCTTGTCGATCCGTCATGTTCCACCTGCCATGAAGAAATCAATATATCATGATTTTCTTAAGTGATTCTATACCATCTGATTTAGCCCCACATGCCTATAACGATCACTGAAATTCCCGTGTTCTAACACTCCACTTTTCCATGCCTCACCTATACATACTTATGTATATATTCGCTCCGCACTTTCCACTGCTTCGCCGGACATTTCTCTCGCCATCATTCAGCTGCCTCTTCTGACAGGCTCCATCCTGAAAATACCTGTGCATCACAGCCACCTTATACCAAACTTTAAAAAAACTTTTGCCATCTGGCCCACCTTCCACAAGCCGAATAGCTTGCTTCCTGCTTGACTTTGAGTTTGGCACCCTGCCAACGACCATTTGTTGGAATTAACCAGCGCTTCTTTGCTATCTATGCTTCTTCTTGCTAGGCAGTTCTTTCTTCGTCGCCCCTCGCTACCACAGTTGCTTCAACCAATTTTAACTCTCTTTCATTATAACCTCCAAGCTTTCAGCTATCTTCACTTAAACCAAGCAGGTAGCCAATTGGCTCTGACCTTAAATGTCACCGGGCACTCGTTTGAATCCTTTCATGGGTTTATTTAAGCTCCCACCATTAGTCTTTGGTGTGCTTACACTTACCATACACTTTTCCCAATTTTATCCCTCCTTAGTCTATCTATCCTGCGTTTGTCGTACGTTTTTCTACATTGCCACTAAATATCGGCCAGTGTAGTAGTGGGTAAAATTGCTTCATATGTCTAGCATGCTCTTGACCTCCGAAATAACAAAAGTAGCCTGCGGTGGGTAGGCCTTCGATGGCCCAGTGGGAAAAACGAGGCAACTGAAATTTTCCGTGGACGTTGATATTGTCGACAATGCATTCCTCCACCCACGAAATGACTCCCGGACTGCATGCTTTTCACAAGATGGAGTACACATTGCCCTGTCCTCTACAGAAGAAGTATTTAAGCTTCGTGCTTCAAAGGTAACCCCAGGTTTTGATTCTGGTGGACTTTCTTCATCACTTTTGGGACCCAAAGCCGTTTTTTTGGCGAATATATTTACTTCCGAAGGCGTATTTGCATTTGTCCCCTGCTCCCGGCTGCTGAATTCCAGTCACTACGACGAACCCAAACCTTATAATCCTAGTGTCATAACTAAACCCTTTTGTCCCACTGCTCAAATTCATCTGGTCTTAGCCCTAAGGAGCATGCCATACACAAAATGTTTGAATTCTTCTATAAACTCTCCAGAAGACCCCCAATAGTTTGCCCACAAACGGAAGGATTCAATGTGGACGCAATTACTTACTTAGTTAACCTCGTAGCCAAATCGCTGAGGGGATCAGCGAAGTCAGTTGGATAAGATTATCTGGATTATTCGCCGGCTTTTGCTTCCATTCAGCGGTCTCCTCCTCCGTAAACTGGAGGCCCCTAGTAGTTCCATATCTTTGTTAGCATGGTCATCCGGTTACTCTACCAACAGGCCTCAGAGCCCAAGGAAACGTTTTGAAACTTCCAAATCCTTGTTGAATCATTTAGAAGTGCTTAAAGGGGTTGTCCTTCTCCCCGGTACACTTTCTGCGCACACTAGCCACCCTTGCTTGCCTAAATATGCCGATGATATAGCTCTTTGCCAGTAAGCTCCAGTAACCCGGGAATTCAATAAACTTTCCAGCGATCTGCTCCATATTTACGATTTTCCCGTCCAATCCCGTTTTAGCCTCAAATTTGTCCAAAAGATTTGAATGCATGGTTACCCTCTCTTGATCGGCCTATCCTTCTGATCCATTAGTCACTTCCACAGAATCACTGTGTAAGGCGAGTTCTGTCAAATACCCAAAATCAACTTCGATGCCAATTTGAAGTGGTCAGCTTACATTCCAAACAGAGTGAAGAAACTACATCAGCTATCCTACCGAACCCAAAAGCTAAGGCCTTTTATTGATAAACGGAGTGCCACTTCCTTTTTAGTTAATCAGTATGCTCCCCTATTCTTCTCTACTTCTCTTCCCTTATTCTTTCTCCCATACGAAAGAAAAGTTTTTAAATTCTCCATCACGGGCAACATATCATCAGTTAGGTATCTTCCTCACTCCTAACTGAACTATCTGCTAATTTGTGCCAGCTACACCTGGTGGCTCGTGAAAAGTTTGCTCACGAAATCCTTACAGACAGCCCTCATTCCTCACACAGTGGTCTGTTCACTGGTAACTCCTCCGCATAGGCAAGTTCCTTTTTTGATCCGTTATCCTCTCATTACCGTCTACAAAACTCTACAGTTCCATATCTGTCTATGCAAATGGCTTGACCAAGTAAAAATACAAGCGAGCCAAGCCTACGATAACCAAGCATGAGTCCAAACACGATCCGTGTTTGGCTAGAACGGTTGATATTTTCGGCGATCATATGGCCGGGACTCACTGTTTGGAACTAACAGCGTCAAGCACGACTAGCCAAGCACTTGTTTCGAGTTGCTCCCCCATAACGTTTGTCACTGACCCACTTGACCCACCTCAACATCCTACTGACAGACATCTGTCGACTCAAGCTGCCTTGTAGGTCCAGTTTCATATGAAGTATTCGGACAAGCCGAAAGAGAGCTAGATGATGGGGATTCAGAGTTTCCGACAGCATACCTTTCAGTTCCGTTAAAAACACAGCTTTACCCTTGCAACATGGCATGCCACCCATATCCTTGGGCCAGGCCCCGAAAGCTTATCCAGCGAAACTGTAGCCCCATACTGCCACAATTACTCAAAGACGGTACAGCCAAAGAATCAATAAAATACGGTCCGTCATGGGTAAACCGCCCTACCGAAGGCTATGAAACTAGCTCGGAGAAATCTCCCCTTCAAGTGGCAGCTCTTCGGCCGACCGCGAGAGCTGAACCCAAAGAAAACCAGCCACGCTAGTAGTCGCCCTTCCTTCTCGTTATGTTTGGGAACCAAGACATTAGGTGGGCACTCCGGTAAGTGACCCGCGCGGATCATTTCGACCTGGATATTTCCAGGCCATCACCTGCGCTCCAAAACCTCTTGTAACCGTCTACATGTAGCATCTACCCCCACTAATTCAACCAATGGCCGCCCAGCATTGATTCGCCCCCTAGTCCTATCCGTTCAATCAAAGGTCGGCCGCTCCACCAAGACCTAATTCCTTCAGATCTACGGTTATTTTAAGATCTCCGAACAATCGGTTGTATAGAAATGACATTTTTCTTTTCTTACAGATAGTATAGGAAATCGCATGCCGGAACAGCCGTAAAATAGTTGGCCCAAAATCTTTTACCAAACCTGGAGGGCTGAAGGCATTCTATGCTCCGACCGCAGTTACCTACAGGTATTTGTGACTCATCCATCCTTCGACCTGCTTCACTGGAGGTAGGACGACAATTTTACCACCAGTCGTCACTCTTAGTTTTGCGAAACCTGTTTTCAACTTCCCTTTTAGTATTCCTCCACATCCACTTCCACTTTAACCACTTGTTCATCCATATCAAGTGCCCACAAACAACACACTGCTGGTGTGGACTTTGCTGGCCACAACATTTATTAACTCGCTGCTGAGAAATCTAAATCCGTCACCTTCGGTTCGGAAATGTAAGCTGCTCAATCAAAATCCATTTCCAATCGCTTTCTGGCATCAGCTAAATCTACCAGCTGTTTACTTTTGAATAACCCACTATCCTCTCAGATCGTCTCCACTTGCGCTCTACCTGTGCTTTCGATCGTGAAATACTTGTTTAATGACCGCCCTGCCGCAGTCGAATTTACCTCCATTATTAAAGTTATTACCCACTGTAACGACCAAAACATTAAAGTCCTGGCCCGGGTGAAGCCTGACAAAATATTTGATGCTCTACTCACCGACTGGTAAGCTTCGCTAGTTCTGGAGAGCATCTTAGGGCCTGAAAGCGATGCGTAGCCCGAATCGGCGCGGAACCCAAATCAGGAATACGACTGCTCTGCAGAATTGTGCGGTACCATTAGCAAGTAAATGTAAAAGCACAAAGCAATCGAACTTTTACCAGTGAGCCTCATTCACTGTCCAGCCAAAAAGGTGTTAAAAGACAAAATCCTCTACAAAGAGGATAGTCGATCACATAGAGTGAGCAGAAAGTACCTGTCCTGAAGTCCAAACAAATAGAATGAAGTCTTGACGCTTAACAAAGCATAAAGAACAACTTCCAGAGAGTGGCAGCCAAAATTCGGCGTGAACGAGCTGAAATTCCATGACCAGTCGACGTGAACGAGAAAATGAGACCGAGCCGTAATAAAGTAAAACAGTCTTCGGTCAGTGCGAACCGACGGTCCGCAAGGTTACCTCAGTAAGAAGGCGTGGGCAGGAAAAAAGTAAGTGCGCCAAGCGTAGTTTGTTTGTCGGCCTTGAAACAGCACCAGAAAGAACAAGTTTGGAAAAAAGCAGTCCAAAATTTGTCAGAAGGTATACGCGGGTAAGCAGAAGAGGAATTGTTCAATCAACATGGATGTTACCCCGACACCATTGTCAAAATCTTCATCGCCCTGTAAGGCTAATTGTCCGAGTGGCAGATTAGGGTTACCCCCGTCAGCGATGAGACACCCTGCCGCAAAGCTCAATTGGGACAGTTTCCTTTTCTCTGAATCCTCACTCGCGGAATTTACTCCCACCAGTGACACATCCTGGTGGGTCACAAAGTCCTCAAAACAAGTAGAGCGGACGGACGTGGCAGTGGATACCTGGCATATAAAACTAGGAAAGCAGAAGCCAAGTCACCCTTCCAAGGCATGGTGTTATTTGATGACGCATTCGTTGCATTGCATTGTGAAAATTTCGAGGCTTTTAACCATTGCCTAGCCTCTTCTCTGGGCCAAGCTACTAACATCAGTCCACCGCTTATAAATTTTACCACTGATTCCCCTATATCCGCGGTCTTCTGAACACGGGATAATCCCACGAGTTATGTCCAAATACAAGGGAGCAGACCATCTGGGACTTGATGGACTGACCCTGGCCGCCGTCACTCGAGGTGGCTTAGATTTGACAATGCTGCTGCTTAACTTGTTCATTCCTTCCAGGAGGCGCAGCCCGGTACCCTCAAACTTAAAGCTGTTGGTCATCCATCCACGAAGTAAAACAGGATCTTTCACGAGTTGTCTGACTACCGTCCGAGGGGCCACATACCCGTTATCCCCAGAAAAATGGGAGAGCTGGTCAAAGATTGCCCGGCTAACCATCTTCTCGAGTTCAACCTGCTGAGTGCTAGGCAGTGTGGATTTGCTAAGTTCCACTCTTATACCGCTTGTCAACTTGTCCTCCTAAGCCTTACCATACTCGTGGGTGGAGGCATGGCGTTTGTTATTGTTTAACTTGACATGTCTAGAACCCGCAACCGCGTTCTTTGTCCACATTTCATCGCCTAAGTGAATTTTCCTGCAGTTGTTGAACCCCTTCTTTTCTAGGTTGCGTTCTTACTTATCAAAAGTGTCCCGATATGTCCTTACAGATGGGCTTACCACCAGCTTCAAACCAGTTACTGGTGGCGAGGTACAGAGGGGTGTACTTCCTTAAGTCCAGCGGAGTTAACACCGTACCGGGGGACGAGTCCGCTGATCTCTCATCCAGCGGCCGGTGGACAGCTTCTTGGTTGATGACCTTCCCTCCAGATGGTTGTGATTTACTAATCCAAGGGTGTCATCTACCTCTTGGCTCCCTACAGGCTGCTGGTCCACCAAAGGTTATAGTCACTTGTGGATTACCAGATGCGTGTTGCTCTACGATTCGCGGTCTTAGTCCGAATAACTCAGGCTCTGAATTTTTCTGTGCGGGCAGTCTTTCAAGCTGCAAAGACTAAGAGAGAACTCATTCTCATTTTCCGATCCTTAGGACTCCCCTAAAGTATAGTACGCGTTTAAAAATCGAATACTAGACCCTCTGTCGAGTGTTGCTGGTTGATCTGCTCCTGCCCGTCTATATCTAGTATAGTATAGTATAGTATATTTCTTGACCGTGGTCAATACACATGCACAAGGCAAGATCACCCTAAAAAAATCCGGTGGAGTTTCGCTGAAAGATCTATTATATGTTCATTGCGACGACATACGGGCGGCGCTGCGAAACACTCCATTCTGGACACTGTGGCTCATAGGAAGGAAAGTTATCCTGGTCTTACCACGCAAATTTTTATATAAACCCTCCTTTCCTAAACCATTCAAATTCTCGTCAGACCCCCTAAAACCTCTCTGTCATCTGCCCTTTGCTACTTATTTGGCCAGAAATTCCTTAGAGTCCCAATAATTCCTCTCAGTTTATTCCGAAATCTGTAACAAACTTTCTTTACTATCCGGTCCTTTCACACTGAAACTCAATTCAAATCTAGGACTTCTGTGTACCTAGCCCTCACTCAGGTTTCCAGCTGAAGAATTTCAGCATCGTTGGGGATTGAGCTCTATAGGATGGTCTCGAACTCAGATACAACAACGTGAAGTTCAATTAAATAATATCATCTCAGTTCCTTGCGTCTAACAAATTTCTGCGTGAAGGGCCATTGTTTCTTTCGTTCACGTTTTGCTATCGTATCTTGTAGATGTAACCCCATACTTATTCCTAGCCTTGGTTTCAGAAACTCATAAGCTCTTACTCACGTGGGCCCTCGTCCCATTCATTTTCTTCGTTTACCACTCACCTCACCGTTGTCTGACCTAGCTCTTCTATCATTGCTCCATCCAGATTGCCCTGGTCTATCTAGGGCTCGTTCCTGAATGCATACTCTCATTTCGTCGGATTTCTGTGGGCCGGTTCTTTGTCAGAATCTCTGACCTTTTGCTAACCTGCTACCTAGCCCAATCAGTCTCCTCGTTTTCTAAAAGCCTCCTCAGAACCTCTCTCAATTATTCCGTGTCCGTTCTAGGTTTATCCTCTCAGTATTGCTTGTGCTTCCTTTTTCCGTCTTTTGTTTGGTAAAACCTCAGCTAGCTGCTGAGCTCTTACTAGCCCTACTCCTAGTCCCATTTCTTCATTTCATACTAACCCTACCGTTGTTTAACTATTTCATCATTAATCCACCCAGGTGCGTTTAGTCATTCTGAGGATTTATTCATCATTTGATCCGTGATGTTTTCTTTTTTTCTTCTAGCGTGGCTATGGTCTTATCTTGATATTTTATCCTTATTGTATCTAGTTTCAATCAGTATTGCATGGGTTTCACTCCATAAATTTCTGTTTTTTTGTTAGACCTCTTTGTCAAGGACAGTTGGTCATTGAATTCCTTGTGATCCTTCTGATCGGTCATCCGTTTTTACTTCCCAGCAAGTTTTCGGAGGTAAACATTTGCATTCAGTGTTTTGTTCTTTATTTTTTAGGAATCACACGGGAAGATGCTGCGATCCCCCGGACTGGGTGATGTTCGTGGTGCAGGGTAGGGGTAAATTGACGTGTCGACCTGCATGACTAGGTCGTGACAGTCGCATGGTTCACAGCTGAGTCCCTGGGATGGAAGTAGCCCTTTTGCGGACAGAGCACTTGGAGAGCTTGGATAAGCTTCTTCAGTGTACACATAGCAGGAAAAAAAGACGGGTGCTAATCGCCTTTGCGATGGTCACCACTTGTGGAGACTGGTCAGTACTCCATAGACGAGTTGTAGTACAGAATCTATATTTACTCCATGGCCTGATCCCACCAGGTGCCCGACAAAGGAACTCCATAAGGACCTTCTTCCTCCATGTTGTAGCCATCATGAACAATGTTCGTTACTTCTTTGAAATAGTAAGTTTCCCGTTCGCCAATGCGGGTTGCATTACGTCTGGGCCCCAAAAAATTAATTCGTTTTCTATGAGCCCTAACGTAATCTTCTCATTTACTGATTAACGTTCGCGTGCCCATTCCGTCCCTATCCACACGTGACCCCCAGCTGGCACACAGGCCAGACTGGGTTTTGTACTTTTTTCAGGCGCAGCCATATCCATACTGCCCGAATGTTACCTCCACTCGCACTTGTGAGGCCTCACATTTCAACGGATCTGAAAGCTCTCCATGGATGCATTTCACTTCCTTCGTCAGTTTTTGTCGCCATCCAATTACCACACTATCAACTTCACCGATCCCGGACTTTAGTCCACCCTAGATGCCCACTGCTCCAGCTACCTGAGCCGACGCATTCCTCACTCAAATGATCATACCGAATCGCCCCACTTCTTTATCGCGAGACCCATAACCGTAACTCATGCGCATTAGCCAGGCATCATAGCCCCTCTTTGGCTCAATCCCGTCATATCCAGTTCTGCTTCCCCAACGGCCTGCTTCTACGAGCCGCCACCATATTATTCTGTGCTGGTATGCTTGGGACCTACCAAACCGGAGGCTGCTAGTTTTACTGTTTTTCATCCGTTAAAATAGAAACTCACAAAACTCCGCCTCAGTTCTCTAATACCATGCTTTGAGCCCCACATGCTTTTCTTACGATCTACCTTTATGTCCTTATCTAAGTCACTTAGGCGTTTTATTCTCTGTCTGATATTTTCCATTTTTGATCTTTTAAATTTTCTGCTCCAAATTTCCACCGTTCCGCTCTTAAACTTGATCACAGTTTATTTGTTCCTATTGCACTAATTACATCGATCCCTGTGAATAGTACTTTTTCTGCTGTATATATAATTCGCCCGTACATAGTTGATAGTGCATCACGGAGTGTCTCGTACGTCACGAAGCACATCCTCATTATTAGGCACATAGGGGACCACAGATTAAACCCTCTGCTCTCACCGCCTTTCAAAGCAGTGAGGCCAGTCTCATCGATAACGAGTGCCCGGCCAGTCATCGCACAGTGTTTGCGGTAGTGAGGACTCAAATCTCGGGGGGAGTTCTGGAGTAAAATGGGACAAAAAGCTCAGATTTTCTACAAGAAATGGCACTCTAGTCGGAGAATTTACCGAGCTGTCACGAAGAATGGAGATCGGGGCCCACACAGCGGATGAACCACGCAGCAGTGTGACAAAAACCAAAATAAATCGGCGGAATTATCGGGACTGAGTTCCGGGCATATTGGGACCCCTGGTAACCTGAAGCATCATAGAGACTACAGAAGTTTCGTGTATTGTATGCGATAGTGACTTTGATAGGGAGCGAATGGTCAAAGAAGAAGGCCCCTGCTCGTAAAGTTGACGTGGTTATTTGCTTACGTACTTTTATGCGACTACCTCCTGCAAGAGAACAAGTCGGCTTCTTGGATGTCACCGGTGGTAGCTGTCCACACATACCATTCTTCTGCACACCGAAAAATACCGTAGCTGCGCCAGTCGCGTACTCCAAAGACCGACTAGAGGTCTAGGTGATTTGTCTGCCCTAACAGTGCAAGCTCTTGTCTTTAGTTGGCAATCAAGGTGACATTTTCAATCTGAGCACAGTGAAGTCAGCAGGTCTCTCTTCGTAAAATCAGTTTCGGGCCCTCGAAAGACGTGATCAAACCACTGTAGGCGACGCCGTCGGAAGAGGGAAGAGAGTCGTTCTGTGTTTGAACAGTTACAACTCACAGAGGAGTAAGTGACGCAAAATACCACTGGATTTTGGCCATGCGGCGGAGGCATCGGTGGTCGAAGCTTTTTAGCCTTTTTGTGTCGTTTGCTCGCAGCAGACAAGTTTCGCAAGAGTATCCAACAAGTGGGTGGAAGGCAGAGCAGTTTACGCCTCGCTTCGCGCAGAGGCTCATTTTGCTGCAAGACCACAAAGATTTTCACAGTTGTAAGACCACTCTCCTCGCGCGGTCTACATGAAGCTTAACCTCGTCTCTGACCCGACCGTTTGGCTGGATAGTAGAACCGAGGTACTTGAAGTGGTGAACCTCTTCCAGATTTTCGCCACTGAGGCGTATAGAGTGCGTTGAACCTTGAGAAGGAGCGAGGAGTTTCGTTTCTGCAGTGTTTATCTCCGGACCAAAGGCCTTGGCCTCACATACAATGCGATCAAGAACCGGCTGCAGAGTTCCAGGGTCCTCTCCTAGGATGACAATGCCGTCGGCGAACTCGAGGTCCATAATCCAAGAGTAGTGGCCAAGTTGTATTCTTCGAAGGCCGTCGAGGGCTCGGTGCAATACCAAGTCAGTGGAGTAGGTATATACGACTGGCGATAGGGGGCATGCTTAGCGAAAGCGGGCTTTAATTGGGAACTCTTGAGGCTCTTTGCTGTGGGCGAGGATGCGCACCTGTTTTGACGAGTAGTATAACCTTATCAATCTGACGTACTTTTCGGCCATCCCGCCATTTTGCAGTACGCCCCAGAGTGACTGCCTGTCGACGGAATCAAATGCTGCCCGGAAGTCAATGAAGCACGTTTTGGAATTTGCAGCGGTGTTCAGGGATTCGGAGTGGGGCGAAGATTTGGTCCAAGCAGCCTCTTCCGCAATGAAAACCACATTGGTTGTCGTGAGTTCGCACATTCCAAACAGCAACAAAGCGATTGATCGGAAAGGTTGCAAACAATTTAACCGCTATGTGGATGAGGCCCATACCCCTGTAGTTCGCGCAGACAGCCTTGCCTCCCTTTTTGGTATAGGGAGTGAGATAGAGGTTAACCAGTCAGTAGGAAAAATTTCGGTGAACCAGGTATGGAGGAACAGCTTGGTTAGAGGGTCCAAGAGAACTGGCAAACAGGATTTGAAGATCTCAGGTGGTACTCCGTTATCCTTCGGTGACTTCTTGTTTCTCATGGTTTGAGCTGCGAGGACGATTTTCGATTGGTTGGGAGGCCCAAGGTCGATGGCTTACTGTTCTATGTTGCCTGATGTCTTCATACAAATGGGCTGGATGGGAGGACGGTTGAGCAGCTGAATGAAGTGCCCCGCCCATCTTTGAAGCTTTTGGTACCAACTCGATACGAGGTGGCCCCTATCGTAGTGTATCTTGGGGGGAGGTTGTGCCTTCCCCGAACAGAAGCGTGAATATGGACACGGAGACAAGGCTGCGCCCCAGGAAGGAATCAGGAGCCTATACCATTCTAAATAGGTAGTTAACAGAATGGAGAAGCTGAGTGAGTGAGGGGAGGAACCCTACATCTCGCAGCAAGGATTCACCTTCATCAAGTTCAAGTGAATCTGTGTCTCCAAAATACGCGGGTGAGGGCCGCCGCACGGGCTCAACTGCTGCTTGCATGTATATATGCCAGCCATCCCAGGAGGAGGAGGATGCACGGATGATAGAATCCTTAGAAGCCCTGATATATTTCGGTCACAGGATAATGATTTTCAGGGACGTCACTGCAACGAAGGTGGACTGGCCCAGCGAACCGGCAGCCGGCGGATCATTTAGGATGCTAAGAGTGGATTTTGTGAGCAGTAAGCCGTAACGCAGCATATTAAGCAACAAACAAGGTGGAGACGGCGACCGACGGAATCCCTCCTGGATGTGATGGCCGCAAGGTACCCGGGTGTAACACACGTTTGAGCAATGCGTAGCCAAATTCACAAGGGATCCCGAAATCAAAAGGCGATTATCCTTGATATTCTACGATAATAGATTATTGAATGAACAATGACACCGAAAAGATACGAACCTCAATAATGAGATCACAAGGACTCAACAAACGACAAACCGAATTGCGGCGTGCGAGCGAGGAGCACATGCGTCACACAGGTCCAGAACAAGGGTATGACAAAGTGGCGCTCTGGGCGCGAACAAAAAACAACTGGTCCATAAAAACAAACAGTATGTAAAGACACGTCAATAGTGTAGGCAAGTGAGTGGTGTTAAGAAAAACATGGAACTGCAAAGGTTTCAGGGGGATTTTCCACGACCGGTCGTTACACCGGGAAACATCGACAAACCCGCCCGCCGAGGATCCAATGGGCAAATCCATCACAGGATGTTCCTAAGAAAAGCAAACACGATGAGGTCATCCGACACGACGGAAATCCGATGGTGCTTCCGCCGAACTGATCAGCGCTCCCTCAGAGAGATGAGGCAGACTATAGCTTGGTGAGTAAAGAGAGGAAGCAACTACGCCGAGGGAGAGTGGCGTTGCTCAGGGGAAGGTATACGAAAACTGATGCAGCTGGTGGGGCCGGTATGGAGAATATGCTGGCGTGAGATCCAGCCCTGTAGGGCCAGTCGAGTTAGGAAAGCACTGAAGAGAAGAACAGAGTCATTGGTTCGAAACGGAGGTGGCTGTAGTTACCAGTGCTCCCTGAAGTACAAAGCCCCTAGGGCCAGAAGTATACCAAGGCAAGCATATTTTCGGCAGTATAACGGGGGGGATTTGCACAGAATGTCATGGCCAACCAGAAAGGGAATTTCAATTACGTGCGATCGACACAGGCTTTTAGGATGACGGTCGGGGCCCCAAGGCCAGCCAAGGTAAGTGCCCTACGACCAAATTGGCGGGGGCGAAAGCTCTGATGCCACTCTTCCTGCAGGTCTACAGAATACAAGGTTGTGCGCAAAGCCAGTTCTTAGAGAGCCGGGGTAGAGATCCAGCCATGGTGGAGTCAGAGCTGGAATTGTCGGAAATGGTCAAACCTATGTGCAAGTTAGCTGCACTCTAAACGGCAGGACCAGAAGTCACCCACCCGGCCATCCTGAAACCATAGGTTTACGTGGCTGCCACGTCCTTGACTGCGCTCTTCATCGCCTTTATGATGGAGGGTGTCATCTAGGGGGACTGTCTGAAACTGATGATGCCCAATCTATGGGGGGGAGGGGAAGATGCTCCACCTACTGCCCGGTCAGCCTGACTCCCGTAATACTGAAGGTTATGGAGAGGATTTTAGAAGGCAGGGAAGAGGCTTTCCTGGAGGCAAGTAACTTGGTGATGACCAATCAGCACGGTTTTGGTAAAGAGTTCGTGCTTGACGAACCTCTTTGAGCTACCTTGGCGAGGTGAACCGGAAGCTATACAGAGAGGACCGCGTCTAAGTAAGATACTCAGAATTTTTTAAGGCTTCAAACTCTGCTAACCATCGCCTCTGACAAGGTTTGAGGCAGTCGGGTTGTTATCACAAGTTACAGAGTGGATCCGAAACTTCACAACGGGGAGAAGTTTTCAGGTTATAGTAAAAGAAGTCGTCCAGCGGGCGGGTTTCCTGCACAGTGGCATGTTACGTGGATCACCTTTGGGGCCTATCCTATCCCTTATATTTACAACCGACTTTACCACGGGATTAGAAAACCTCATTTTTGTATTTGCGGAAGATACAGAGCTGGCTTCAGTCGTATCAGACGACTCCGTCCGACGAGACCTGGACAGGGCTCATAGGTGAGTTGTAGATTAGTACCTGCGGCTGAATGCGGGCAGGTGTCTGCAGTTGCTGAAATGCAGGGGACCGGTGCCCGTGAGACATATGGGGTCACCAGGGTAACGTAGTGGAATTCCCCAGGTGAACATGGTGAAGGCCCCTGGACTCGCTATCCTAAGCAAATGGAGACTAGTCAAACAGAGTCGTATAGCTGAAAAAGCCTTTAGAGCTCTCTGGCAGCCTAAATGAGCAGTATCGACCAGGAGCCTGGGGCTGCAGTGCCACCCCACAAGGTGTGCGTCAGTCCTGCCTAGAGTATCACGTTCACGCCTGGTGGCTGAATATGGCGAAGGACGTTAAAGCCCCGGTGCAAGTAGAGTCATTTCACAGGGTGGTCCTCATGCCTAAGGGAACTCAGCTGCAGTCCGCACCCAGAACGGCTGAATCTGTTCCCCCTGGAAAGCAGAAGACGTAGGGGTGACTCAGTCTAAACCTTCAAAGTAATGAAGGGTATGGTCTTGGTAAGTGGTGGTCTCAGCCCAATGCTAGGTCTGAGCAGCAACTCAGTTGTTTGAGGGCGTAGTGAAAAGTTGACAACAGAAAAAGTGAAGGCTCAACTGGGGGCAAAGGCCCTCTCAGTCAGGGAGGTTCATGACTGAAATGAATTGTCCGGCAAGGTCGTTGGAGCTTCGGCGGCCATGGCTTCGAAAAGAGAGCTAGACAGAAGATGGGCTGACTTATTCGGAGAAATGGCTTAGTACATGGTCACCCTATATTCTGTACCCTCTTGAGTGCTTTTCTGTACTTTTCTTCCACTCAGACCCTTCTTCATCTTCGACGTTGTCCCCTTCAGCCATCTTGGGCACTCACTCTTAACCTATCGTCTGATTTCGTAACCTCTGTAGCCTGTAGTCCAAGTGGTGACTGGCTACCAGCGGATAGCACCCAGCAACAAGGGCCCCTTCTACCCTCCGGATTGGGGCGCAGTTTTAGGATTCTTCTAAGTTAAGTCCGGACCTGTCCTCATATAGGGCCTATGTTACGAAATTTGAAGACGGCCACGCAACGTATGATCGAGCTTATTAATTCATGCTTCTCTTCTCTGTTCCAGTGGAAGAAATCGACCTGGTGGACTTCGAGGACAATTAAAGACTGTTATTACTGGAGACTGAATTGTAATGCGCACTTCTTCTTTTACTGTAATCACAATTGTAGTGTGCCACACTTTTTTTGGATAAACTTCCATCTGGCAAATCGTCTTCTTCTTGCAGTACGTTACAAACTGGTGCCGCGACCCGGGAGAACAATGTCCAAGAAGCCAGCAAAGTATTCCAATTTGGTAGAGGCGAAGGAAAGTGAGTCACAGGGGTGCAGATCGGCAGATGCGCCGGTGGAAGAGGTTACTCGGAACTTGGCGGGGTGCTCAACTCACAACACGCAACAAATACCGACCCCAAGTGCCCCCGAGAAGTTTAGTATCAGCGGAAACTACAATAGATGGGAGAGCCAAGTGCGTCGGTACATTAGGTGGTTCAATGCTGATCAACAAGAGGATGTCATCATGAGCCTCCTAGTTGGAGAGGCGTATGATATCGTCGATGAGTCAGACGTGTTTAGGGATGGCGATTGCGATCTCGTCTTCAAACGCATTCGAAAGTTGCTGGATGCACCGGGTCATCCAGTGGAGTATCGAGATCAGTTGCATCAGAGGCGACAGCTTCCAGGAGAGGACGTCCGGTCTTTTGCGCGGGAGCTAAAGCATCTTGCGACGCGAGGATATCCCGAGGGGATAAGGCCGAACTAGAACGGCACGTCCTGGATCGGTTCGTTGAGGGCGTGTCCAATAAGTCTGTGAAGAGAACTCTCCTGAAAGGAAGATTTACCGAATTGTCAGAGGCCGTAGCAGCGGCAGAAGAAGAAGAAAGAATGGAGAGAGTGTTAACCAAGTCGACCACGGATCAAGAGTGTTTCACCGTTCAACGACAATGGGCCCAGGTGACAAGGGGATCACGCCAGCCGGGATTGAGAACCAACAGAGGCTGGAGGGGCCGCCGCGCTAATCCATGGTCCACTCCCAACTACCGTGGATTCGGTACGCGTGGGCGGTATCACAGGGCGGCACACCGACCGGCGGTGCAAAACACGGCAGCAGTGGTCGAAGGCACTCAGGCACTGGACTCGAGGTAGTCACCGCCACAGCCAGGTGAGTACATTATACCAGTCGTGTCTCTGTTCACCAATTGTTCGGATACTTTTTCAACTTTGATTCCAGTTAATGATGCCGAGCTGTGCGCTTTAATTGATACTGGAGCCACCCGTAGCCTTATCAATGCGGCTGTAATACCCCATCTGGGTGCAGTGAATCTAAAACCGTGCGGGTTTTCACTGACTGGTGTAAACGGTGGAAAACTGAACACCGTGGGGGTGGCATCATTCTTAGTGGAATTTGGGGGGTTAGCTAAGCCGCAGCCGTTTGTTGTCTGCCAAGGCATCTCCTTCGACGCAATTGTAGGGAAGGACACCCTGCAGAATTTCGAGTGCATCATAGATGTTCCAAGGAAGAGACTTTATTTTGGTTAATAAACGAAGGAGTGCGGGGAGTGCGGTCGCAGAAAGTTAGATGTCTGTTCTGTGGAGTTTTCTGAGAGCGAACGCAGACAGCGGTTCCAAAGACTGTTGGAGAATAATGGAGCCATGGAGAAGAATGAGAGGCTCTATCAAATTTTTGTCGAATTTAGCGACTTGTTCATGTGGGATGGCGAAAAGTTAGGGAGGACCAATGTAATCAAGCATCGTATCGACACAGGGGATGCTGAGCCAATTAAGTTGGCCCCCAGAAGAATACCAGTGCATTACCAGGCAGAAGTACAGCAAATAGTGGAAGATATGCTGAAAAATAATATCATACAACCATCCCGCTCCGCATGGGCAGCGCCAGTGGTACTAGTGAAAAAGAAATATGGCAGGCTAAGGTTGTGTGTGGACTACCGCCGGTTAAATGCAATCACTAAGAAGGACTCGTACCCGCTGCCAGTGATGGAAGATCTGTTTGATGCCTTGGGAGGTGCGCGGTATTTTACCACCCTCGATCTAGCCTCGGGATATTGGCAAGTAGAGATTGAGCCCGAGGATAGGGAAAAGGCAGCTTTTGCTATTCCATCAGGTCTGTACGAGTTCCAAACCATGCCGTTTGGATTGACTAATGCGCCCGCCACATTTCAAAGGCTAATGAACCACGTGTTAGAAGGATTAACGCCGTCCAAATGCCTTGTCTATGTTGATGATGTGCTGATCCATGGGAAGACGGTAGAAGAACACCTTACGAATTTGGAATTAGTGTTAGAACGGATCAAGGAAGCGGGGTTGAAGCTAAACCCAGCCAAGTGTCGGTTTTTCCGAAGGGAAGTCAACTTCTTGGGTCATATAGTTTCTCAATATGGAATAAAATCTGACCCCAGCAAGATAGATCAAGTCCTGAATTGGCCAAAGCCCCGTTCCGTTTCCGAAGTACGAAGCTTCCTGGGCCTTGCCTCATATTACCGTCGTCTTATAAAGGATTTTGCAGCACATGCGTCACCGCTAAACGCGCTCCTGCAGAAAAATAGTAATTTCGCCTGGGATGATCAGTGTGAGGAAGCCTTCCGATATTTACGTTCCATGTTGTGTTCATCGCCGGTGCTAGCGTTACCAGACTTGTCCACGAACACCGGCGAATTCATCCTAGACACGGATGCAAGTGACGGCGCTATTGGGGCAGTGCTATCTCAAGTAGGCACAGATGGCTACGAGCACGTAATAGCATTTGGCAGTAAGACGTTGTCAACTAGAGAAAGGAATTATTGCACCACACGGAAGGAGATGCCTGCTTTAGTGACTTTTGCGAAGAAATACCGACACTACTTGATTGGTCGGCCATTTCGAGTGCGTACCGACCACCAATCGCTGTTATGGTTGCAGAACTTCAAGGATCCACAGGGACAGATTGCTCGGTGGCAGGAGCAATTGCAAGAGTTTGATTACACTTCCGAGCATCGACCAGGCAAACGCCATGAGAATGCTGATGCCATGTCCAGACGTCCAGTAAGAAACCATGGGGAGTGCCCGTCCTGCACCGTCAGCTGTGTGGCACAAATTCAGTCTCTGTGAGGATACCAAGGGAGAATGGATCGCGATGCAATCAAGCGATACGGACACCGCATCCATATACGAGAGAATTAAAGCTGGAAGTACAAAGCCAACACGCCAAGAAATAGCAGGTTCTAGTCTATGGACGAAACATTTATGGAGCCTCTGGGACTCCTTGAAGATGGTAGATGGCATATTGGTTTTCCAATATGGACCAAATTATCCGGTTAAAATCATTGTCCCTCGAACAATGATACGAACAGTCTTAACAACACTGCACACAGAGTTAGGTCACGCGGGCATCAATAAGTTGGAACACGCTACTAGACAGCGGTTCTGGTGGCCATATCAGCGTAGATACATCCTTGACTTTTGCAAAACGTGCGAGGGATGCGGCAGCCTCAAAAATCCTCCAACCAAACATCGCGCCCCCCTTCAGCCAGTAGTTGTCGGCTTCCTTAATGAAATGGTGGGAATGGACATCGTTGGGCCACTACCAATGACGCGCGCAGGCAACAAATACATCCTAGTGCTAGTCGACTACTTCACAAAGTGGTGCGAGGCTGTTCCCTTGGGCACGATTGATGCGCGCACGGTGGCCAATGCAATCCTCGAGTGCTGGGTCTACCGCTGGGGTGTACCATGTCAACTACATTCCGACAAGGGGTTAAATTTCGAGAGCTCCCTCATTGCTGAGTTATGCAGGTCACTTAAAATCGACAAAACCCGCACTACGTCGTATCACCCACAAGGCAACGGACTGGCGGAACGTACCAACCGGACGCTCATTGCTTTATTGAAAGCGTTCGCAGAAAGGAATGACGATTGGGACAAAAAGCTGCCTAATTGCCTGTTAGCTTACCGTAGCACGGTCCATGCGTCGAATAATCAAACACCAAGTCTGTTATGGACCGGTCGAGGAATCCGACTAACAACGGACGTTCGTTTACCCATCAGCAATAATCTCCCTACCTCGGTAACCGAGTATGTGAACGAGCTACGAGAGTCTATTAAACGCGGGGAGGAGCTAGCACGCACACACCTGAAATCAGCTCAGAGGCATCAGAAGGAGTATTACGACAAGAAGGAATTCGGCATCCCGCTGCAACCGAATGATTTGGTATGGATGCATAACACCGTTCCCACAGGGGGTGTGCCAGCTAAGTTGTCAAGACATTGGAAAGGGCCGTTTGTGGTCGAAAAGATATTGTCAGATTGCACCTGTGTAATTCGTAATGCGTCGCACCCTGGTCAACCATCGTTTGTGGTTCACTTTAATAAGTTCAAACCCTATGAGACCGCAATTCACCCAGAAAGCGGTATAGTGCCACCAGTACAGTTAGAGCTGGAGTTCCCCGCGGAAGGAGGGAGAGCTGTGGCTCCGGGGACGGAGCCAATTGGGGGAGAGTACAGTGTTACGAAATTTGAAGACGGCCACGCAACGTAGGATCGAGCTTACTAATTCATGCTTCTCTTCTCTGTTCCAGTGGAAGAAATCGACCTGGTGGACTTCGAGGACAATTAAAGACTGTTATTACTGGAGACTGAACTGCAATGCGCACTTCTTCTTTTACTGTAATCACAATTGTAGTATGCCACACTTTTTTTGGATAAACTTCCATCCGGCAAATCTTCTTCTTCTTGCTGTACGTTACACCTATAGCCCCTGACCCTAGGTTCATGATGCTTTAATGAATACACACGGCAGGGAGAAAACGAGAAGAACTCAAAACTTTGGAGAGGGACAACATATGTACTACAGAAACGCAAGGGCTTGCAGAAGGTTTACCCAGGCTGAGTGGGTGGCGTCACGAAATTCGGCAATTGTTCAGATAAAAAACTGTTAGTCTTTGCAACCGTGTGCTGTATCGGTAGCAGTACACGGTGTCCGGAAGTTCTTTCTCTCCAGTTTTTGCCCCCACTCGATCAAAGAAGACTTACATTTTTTATAGTGGCAGCACTATTAGGTCCAAGGGGATCACACTGAAAGAAACTGGACGGTTTCTGGGATGTTGTCTTACTTGTCCGGTGCACGGAACTGAACCCACCTAGTGTACGTTGTTATGGCACCTGTGGCGCATCAATGTTTCGTCCAAGGTCACGTCGTCTGATGAACAGTCGGAGATAGCCTGGGAATCACAGCTACTAACATGTATATATTGACAGTCAAAGTGTATGGAGTGGAAGTTCAGTATATATCCGTCTTTACATTGCCAGCCATTGTTGGTAGTATTCCATTTGCACTGGGTTATTCATATCGACGGAAAATAAACAAAAAATAAACGTCTTAATCTTCAGTTCGGTTCAGTATAGTTTGCACAAGACAGGTAGTGTCCACGGCCAATCGAGAGTCCAGAATTATTTCCATGGTATGCAATCCGGTTATGCACCCACCACTGCACAGTGTACAATAACCTTAACCGGGTTAAAATATTTGTACCGTTGACAGAACTTTCATAGGGTGATGACGGTGTGCAATTGTCCTCTCCCTCCAAAAAAGTCCTTTAGTATGAAGTAGTTTCGTCTTGATAGTCCATCAGTAAATCCCTCTGTCAATAGACCGTACGGATGGGCAGTACACATCTCAGTTTTATCAGTGAAATGTATACACTCACCGAACAGCATAAAATAAGTTAAATTCGAACACTTTTATCTCATGTTAATTAAATTATCTGGCTCGGCTGCGAGCCCGTAAACGTGAACAGCCATCTGTTAGTGGGCTGGCCATCAAACCTTTCGCATGTGAAATGTGAACCTACGTTTTGGTTCACGCGATCAAACAGCCATGCCACCCAGGTGACCAGATCGAAATTCACGCATTGTATGGCATTCTTGAGTCATGCATCTGGTTCCCGGATTACTACAATAGAAGGGCGGTGACACTGTGAACAACGCGTTATGTCGGTCATCGTTGTAACATCGGCGAGCCATGGATGAAATTCCACTCCTATCTCAAGTAATTAAAAGGCTCTCAATTATTCGGCTGATGGGACCTGACATTTCATGTGGGACGAGGTGGAAAATTGCAACAGTTAACCGTGCATCTGATGCAAGGGGTGGGGTAGATATGGTCAGACCGATGCGGTGAACGAAGCCCACACCAAGCTAATCTGAACACTGAAATAGGACTGATTCGTTAACTGATTATAACCAGCAATAAAGTTAGTTTTTATATAATAGAACATCGTTTATTGTTGGAAAATTAGAGGTTTCACGCGAGCTCTCGTATTTCCGTTAGTCACGAAAAGGGCAGGTTATTTTTGGGTTCATAACTAACAATTGAGAAACAGTTAACACGGAATCAACAATGGTAGATTTAATAAGTTAATCTACAATTTCCCGGATAATTGTTGAATAAATTGACCAGTTAATCTTTGAGTAGCAGATTAGATTTCAGTCATATGATTCCTAATGCAATGTGAACGTTCAAACCACTGAAAACTAAGGAAGCACTGTACGGCTGACTGGACTTGACTAGAAATCATCATCGTCACCAGCACGACATTTTTAGTGTACCAATGTAGTAGTGCCTTGTCACCCCATCTGCAAATCATCAGATTTGACCCCTTTCTGATAAGTTCTGTGTGATTCTGAAATCCTGACCCATCTACGCCAAAGCGGGATGCATACTTTATCCTACAACAGACGACAATTGCTCTGATTAATTCGTTATGGGCTGGATTTATTTTTTCTCTCGAAAAGAAGAGACATGACCCAATAGTTTCCATTGTTCGCCATTATGATACATTATCAAGCTCCGGTATAGCACACAATTGTCCCTAATATTACAACTTAAAATGTAAAACAAGCGAAGACAGTCAGGAAGTTATTCCATTCATCTCTATCGGTTAGTATTGTGTCAGTAATATTGAAATATAAAATTTACTGACATAAAACGAGGCTTCGGATTTTACTGACTCAATTTCGTTGTCATCCATTTATCCATTTCCGTTCTCTTATGATATACAGTGACAAATTCTATTAGTGAAATCTAATGAGCACGCTATCCATGGGGAAAGAAACGACAGATTCGTTTGGCCTCGAATAAATTTGTGCTATCTTTTCATGCAATGCCATCATATCATCCTTAGTTCCCCAATTTAGTTTTGAAAGCTTTTGTATTTTCATGGATCTGAAGCGGCTCTAAATGGAGTATACTTTATTCAATGTTCACAGAAATTAAATCGTCAATGCGCGTTATACCCGTGCAACTGATGACCGCCGAACGGCGATAATTTTGGTTATACATGACAATCCATTGACACTGCTTTCTTCTAACGAAATTTAGTTGATGACTGTGTGCAATAAACTGCAACAATGAATCTTCATCCTCCGTTATCCTGTTTTGCAGCATCTGACGGTTCCTCAAATAAAACAGAATTCACTGTGAAAATAAAGTTGTCCAAGTAATATAAACCATTTCATCAGTTTCAGTTGGGCAACAGTTTATTTTATGACTTCGGCGTATTCATCTTCACAATCACAAACCATTTGCCAGTATTTATCCTTTTTAGCTACGGTTAATATAACCGAACATTATTTAAAATTTTTTTACCGGACACACTTCTTGAGCTAACCGTTGATATAACACCAAGGTAGCACATGTTAAACAATGTCATGGGCGTCACATACAAGATCTTACCCTCGGCCCCATAAAGCTATATTGGTTGATACACGAATTGTACATATGTGTAAACACGCAAGCAGTCCGCAACATTTTAGGTCACTTTTGCAGGGATCCGCAGGGAGAGCTAACCATTAATTCTACATGCACCATTTGGCGGAATCATATACTTTATTTCAAGCCAAAGCTCGTTTTACAAAATAGGTCATTATATTCGGAAAAGCAAGGTGCAATATTTACACTGAACTGTGACAACCATTTATCATCCTTCGTCTTCGTATTGTCCTCCTTCGGGCAGCTTCTGCAACAGAGGAAATTGTTGAAAAGAGATGGTCAAAATAAAATGAAAGAATTGCGTTATTTAAAATTTGGCAATTACAAATCTTAGACGGCCATTTATTTTAATTAGTAAACCCGTACACTGATGCCACCATACCGTTTACCACTTCTTTCCGTTTGCAATGATCCATCAGCTACGGTTCACGTCACTTTTACCGACCATCGTCATACTACTATCCAGTAGCACATATTGAAGTTGATGAGCATAACATTTGTGATAGACATTTGTAAGCATTATTTGGCTTCAGTCAGTTTCCCCGTAAAGTAAAACCTTTTACGAACCGCGGTGCGTAGATGACCGCACTAGATGCACACCTGTACGCAAGATAAAACATCAGTTGCGCAAACACCGCTCATTGGTGAGATATGGCTGTCGTCATTTCTCCTGACCACAAGTAAACCAATCAGCGGAGGTAAAACGACGAAGTGGTCAAACGCCTCTAATTTCGACATATTTTGACCCCACTTGTGCTGACTGGGGTATTTTGTTGAATCTTCGCTAGAAATCCATTGTAGCGTCCAAACCGTTCGTAATATCCGTTTTCGGTCGGTTTTTCAAGTAGCCATTTTACACGGATCAACACTGGCGTATTACGAAGGAAACCGACGAACGGAGTAATATGCAACGGCTTGTTGGCGTTTTATTTAGATATATTGGTTTAATTCATCGAAATACCCTGAAATACCTCGGTATAAATTGCTCTATTTTATTCCCTCGAAATGGGGAAATGAAGGACAATTATTCGGGAAATCAAAAATTGAGAAAGAAATATGCACCGTAGAATGTACTTTGGGAGAAGTCACAGAAATTAACGAAGCATATCACGTAATTCAAACGGCTGGCACAAACCGCTCGGGAACAGTTCAGAAACCGGCAAAATGCTACTCCGAAACCGATCGGAATTCGGCCGGTTTTCAAGCGATTTTTACCACTACGCCGATCGGTTTTCGAAGGGTTTCTCAGGGGTTTCCGACCGGTTTCTGGACGCTTCTTGGAATCTAAAGCCATTTGGAATAGACTATCCGGCCTAAGGCTAGAAAAGCCATTTATTACCTTGAATGTTTCTATGAGATCCCTTTAAGTCTCCCCCTTTACAACGAGAAAAGACTGAGATCACAGAGTCTCCACTTTTACGTCTTACCTTCTGCCCTTCAACCATTCACGCTGCGAGACTTTGGACTTTCTCTAAGCAGGCGTCATCCTTCTTATAGAAGGGTGCCCAAGCCTGTACGCTACCTTTCAAGTGAGGTCGCACTATAGGTATATATATACGTATGAATATTTCTGGCTGTCGGTGAAACAATGCTGATCGCAATCGAAAGAGCTCACTGCGAGATTTTTGTGCAGCAACGTTGCACTGGTCTGACCATTCAGGGTCGTTTCTCATGATGACCCTGAGGGATTTTACCCTACTGGCAGTTTCTGTGGTGAATGGCTCTTGTTCATGAGCGACGGTTAGGCTTTCTGTTTCCCTTGACGATAATTGGCTTTTCCAGCGTTGAGCGGTAAGTCCCAATTGTATGCCCAGTCCAAAACGGTTCCTAAATTTTTGCCTAGGTCTCCCTACCCTCAGATCTCACAAATTTCACGTCATCCGCAAAAATGGAACCAAGTGACTAAAAGGCGGATACCAGGTCGGTGATGAACAACAAGAATAGCATCGGACCATGGACGGATCCTCGAGGTGCGCCACTGGTGACATTCACCGCGCTAGACCACCTGTCCGTTTGACGCAAAGCGTTCTGTAGGAAAAAAAATCCTCCAGCCGTCAATATACTGGCCCACCTATACCGAACGTTTCCATCTTGCACAGCAAAAGACGATAATTAACGGAGTCGAAAGCCTTGCTAATGTCCAGGTAACATACTTCAACTTGCTTACCCTCATCAATTCGTCGATTCACTTCATCTAAGAAGCACAAAACGTTGGTTAGATACGATCTTCTTTTTAAGAATCCATGCTGGGCTGGGCGTAGCATGGAGTGCCCCAGGAAATGCTGACAGATGTGGGGGCGGATGATCTTCTCAAGAACTTTACATAGGATGCTAGTTAGGCTTACTGGCCTGCAGTTATCCATAGCCGACGTAGACCCATTCTTATATATTACCACGACGGCCGCGCTTTTCCAGTCCTGAGGCAGTTTACTCTGGTCCAACGTGGGCCTATGCAACCTGTATATCGACGGAGCTATGGTATCCGCCAACGGCTTGACAGTAGCTGGGTGGATGCCATATGGACCCGTTGATTTGTAGCCATTCAATTTCTGTAGGTACTTACGCACGAGTTTTCTTTTGAGAGATTTAGCTCGTTCAACTGCGGAGGAGGATGCACTAGCGCCAAATCGGCTAGTACCCTGAAATAAACCCTATGTACACTGCCAAAGTATTCACCCAAGGCGTCGGCTTTGTTCTGGTTATCGGTGGCGATGCCGTGGTCCTTAGAGTATAGTGGACCTTTAGCATCCTTTGTTAAGCCTTCTGACTGTAGGTAGCTGTAGAATTCTTTCGGTTGCTGTTTTGCGCGCTTGGCTAGGCTGAGCTTAAAATCTCTCCCAGAAGCTTGCAGACGGCTCGCCACCCCGTTTCTAACCTTTGTATAATGGATCCAGGCTAGCTGACTTCCGGAAGCTTTGTAAAGGTTCCGGCTACGGTTTCTACGTTTGATGGCCTTAGGTATTGCAGCCTTCCACCGCACTAGTTTGTCCTCTTGACCCCTTTGTTTCAAGGATGCAAACTCGTTCTGGGGGGAAATTACGGATCTCTTTATGACCTACCGGCGCTCCTCGACAGTAGCCTTCTCTACCGTGTCCCACTTCAGTCCCATCGCTCTATTGCGAAGATTATCTATGTCCATACTACCAAAGCCTATACAAAGGGGCATTGAATAGTTGTTATTATTCTTTTTTCAGTCAAAACATATGTATGTTTATTGTGATAATTATAATTAAATGCTGATATATATTTTTGTCCATACTCAAGGTAAGTAATACTACTGCATCGCTTTCATTGCTATTCAAATGCCATATTCCACATCATATGTTCCTGGTAGTTCATAATATTAGGCTGAATTTTTCTCACTAAATGTATACATGTACACACATACATAAGTTTTATTTATGTTTCATCATGGAAAATGACAGATTTACCTTATTTTACCACCGGCACTTTTATCAATAATTTTTCGTTCAAATACAGTGATATACTCCGTTAATCTGAAGGTGTTACATCAACTCAAAAAGCATTACTTTATTTCACATGTTGGCGGCAAACACATCACAATAAGTAGGAATCCTGAAATTTGACATGGTAAATAAATGTGTCCGATTTCACAACAAGCACAGAGGGATTAAGCATATTATCAGTAACAACTTGGAGTATCTTATGATGACCAACTGACTCAGAAGATGAAATTAGAAGTGATAATCTCGGTTGCTAATTATGGCTGTGTTTGTTTGTAAAGTCCGACATTACTCTCTGGCAAAGTTTAGAACAGCAAAGTCTACCACTTCTAAGGTTCAGTGATTAATTCCATTTCGTGATTTTGGCTGGAGACTCCTCTGTAAGCTTATCACTTGTCCTTCGCTGTTAGGCATATCTTCGTGTGCATCAGTTAATAGATTAGTTAATAAAACAGTTTCATTTCTGTTCACATTGGGCTTGTTGATAAGCAAACGAGATACCTGACTGCGTCAAACGGATATATTCTTCGTTATGGGGCACAATAGTACACGGTGAACCGGCCTCTGGCAATATTTGTGAGTTCGAACTGCTCACCAGTCTGTTAGCTTTTGACTAATCGAGTAGAGGTGGGGAGATATTGGTGTCTGTGGGTAATATTAGACAAAACTCATTCACATCTCTGAAAACAGTCCATGGCTGTCTGTGGCCTGTGAGTGAGTGAGAATGCCCGATGGAGAGCGTCATTCTTGAGAATTACGGTAAATCCAGGTAACAGGAACGGAATACATATTCCATTCCGATGAACTTTAACGACAAGATTTATTGATACAACCGTGGCCTAATCTCGATGAAGTTTTTCTTATTCACGTGTTAAGCAGGGAATTTTGCTTACAACCAGGAGGCAAAAGTATAATACTTAATGGAATTAGCCCATGGGATGTAAAACGGCAGAATTCGCAGTTCACCAGTACAATAATAGTTCACCGTGGACTAATTTTCTAATAGCGCTTAGTCGTTCAGGCCAGTGTATTATTCTCTCGAGAATTATCAATTCCCACTTCACCTAACCGTCATAGTTGAATAAACATCTCAGAACTCTTGTATTTATTAGACAACATTTGAGGTGGAACCAGTTGGCAAGTAGCAAAAGTTAAACATTCGCGTGACGTAGGAAAGTCAACAGGATGTAGCTGTGTTTGCGCTGATTCCGTGAGTAATATTCTCCCAATACGAACGAGATAATAGTTGGGCTGTTGGGATGAGGCGCACCATTTATTGATTAGTCTCATCCGTGAACTCCATTTTTTATTTGCAGACACGTCGTTTGTGTTGTCTTATTGGTTTATTTAAATGTGAATTTTTTTACGCCTTAGCCTTGGGAAGTGTTGATAACAGGAAAGCCACGTCTAATGGAAATAGGACTAATCAATAAACGTTAAAACTATGACGCTTTTAACTCAACAATGAGCAAAAATAGTTCGCAGATGACTCTTTCTACTTCAAAGTACGTCGTTCTTAAGAAATTTCATGATATAATAAACAGAGCTGTTCGTAACAAACTTACTCGGTCGCTGTTTGAAAAAAAATGTCGTTCTCTGTTCTCTGATTGAAGATTATGATTGTTTGAATCCATTGTTCAGCAAAATGCAATGAGGTTGGATATATTGGTGAATATTCCTGTTATTTCGTAGTGTACGAAGTTGACACCTATTATGTAATTGTTACTGTTTAGATACGGCATACCTGGTGGGGGAATTATAAGGTTTTGTGACTAACAAGCTTGTTTTCGGCACTTCGTTAATTAACGATGTACACCACATTGAGATCAGTCAAATGAAACGACGGGAAACGGGTGACTGGGATCAGTATTTGTTCAAGTAACTGATTTTTACCTGTTCAGAACATGGGAACAACTGATCACGATAGTGTGTCGTTCAATCAAGATTGGTGGTAACTGAATATATTTCAGACATACTTCTCTTGATGGAAAATGCTAGGTAAACCTACAATTTATGAATGACAACTATCATATACAGTAAGGAGAATTTCGTGTACGAGTTCGGGACATGTAAAAGTAATGATTCTAGCTATAAATAACACGTGTTGTATTGGCATCTTGAATACTGGGTGTTATTAGTTACTGGTCAAAATACTGTGCTAATACGAATTTTATCCTACGCCACAAAACACTTGTGTGCAAAATTCAAACTCGCCTGTTTTTATCCAGTATGATATAAGACATTACTGATGTTTTATTCGTTTACATACTACAGCAATCATAAGTGAAGAAGGTTGTTTTCTCGTGGTTTAAAAAAAACGGTATAACATACAGCTTATTGCTACTTCAGTTATTTAATCTACGAAGATTTATTTTTAATTGGTTCTGATAATAAAATTTTCCAAAGAAATAACTTTTTAAATGGATGACTAAGTTGTTGTAAATCAGACAGTCTACAGTGTATTACCATGTTTTACCTTAAAGCCATGTTTAACCTTCGTTGTTCTATAATGGAACAAGGATGACTGTCATACATAGAAGGGAGAACTTTATCCAGCGGGCTGGGACAAGCACAAATTATGGTCTCTACTATAAGCATCGTGTGTTACAATATCCAACGACATTATAAGCGCAGTGAAGACAATCACTAATCTTCGTCGTATCCAGACGGCACGGGCACTCGAGTGTCCCCATGACAGTCACCGGGGCATCCCGTGAGTGTCCCCTGACCGTATCATTGAGTGACTCCAGAGAAATAAGGAAGAGGAAGCTCAGGGGACTGTCTGCGTCAGCCCATATTCTGGCTTTTCTCTTACCTTTTAAATCACCCTGCTTTTTACCGCGGTCTTTATTCACAGTTCACACTCGTCTTATCAAATGTGTCAATAATTCACGACTGAAAGCACGAACTTTCTAAATGTTCTGGTATCGAATTACCCCAAACGGCATGTATACATTTCGGGAATAAGAACCGCCGCCTTCCTGCGTGATTTAGCTGATTTATGTAACTGAAATTCCGCACACATCATTTATCGGAATCAGTTCCCGGTTACCCACATAAACCCGGCTTCATAAAGAGCTTTATATTACGAATAATGAGGTTTAGTGTGCACAATGAATTGTATAATATGATTCGTCATGCAGCTTGAACGCTCAACTCACCATTGAAAACCATGGAAGCACTGTACAGTTGTTTCATCTTTGTTGGGAATCATCAGAAGTGCACATCCACCGAGCCCCCACGGGGACTCGAACCTGGGGTGAACGATTGTGAATCGAACACCTCAACAACAAGGCTATCCGGGCTGGCTCTCAACGGTTTGTTGAACATCTACACTACATGATATAGCACCCTTCCGTCACTGGCTTTTGAACGGTAACAACCCGCTTCCCACATAGCGATCGACTCCTATGATGGATGACTTCTCTGTAGGGGCCTAAGTACAACGAAGGCATTCCGTTATGAACAACCTACAGAGCTTGGTTACTATATGCAATTGAGTAGTAGAAGATTCGGTTTATATAATATGATTCATCACAATGAATTGTGGCAATAATTTTTCATCCTTTGTTCTCGTAATGATGGACACTTTGCAGTTCCTGAAATACAATCGAAAAAAAAACAGAATTAACTGTCGAAAGAAGGTTGTAAAAACAAGAGAAATTTTATCATTTTTCCAGCTCAACAACTTTTTATTTCACAGTATTCATACACTGATGTGTTGAAACTATTATATCAATATATTAATATTAGTGGGCAGCGGCAAACGGTCGTACTAAACATTTTATGAATTACCCATCTGCCAAGCACTCGAATTTTGCTTACCACTGTTACGCTACTACAGTAGCATGTTTGAACAGTCTTTAAAGGAAATATTTTCCATAGCACTTGTTTCGATAGCCAACGTGGGAAGAACCCCCTCTGGTAACCATTCTTCATATCCATGGATCTGTCACTATAGAATAGGCACGGCATATATCACGCATGTACGGTCGCTGCCGCCAACACATGCACAAAACATTCTCGTTGGTAACTGTTTTCTCCACACTACCGACTGAAATGTGATCGCCAGTCACTATAGCGCAACAAAAGCCAACCAGACAGTGGGGCGTCAAAAAGGGATAGGACACGTGCATTCCTCGGATTACGCACGGAAGAATGCACACATTGTGCTAGCAGGGTTGTAGCGAAATTGCTCCAAAACCGCCTCGAAACCGATCGGATTTTGTTCGGATTCTGAGTGGTTTGCGCCATCGCGCTGATCAGTCTCCGAACGGTTTTTCAGTAGTTACTAATGATTTCTGAGTGGTTTCTGAACAGTTTCCAAGCGGTTTAATTTAATCCTTTAAAATATGTGATATATTCCAATAATTCTCGTCACTCTTCCTAAATTGCGCTTCCCCTTGCTCACTTTTATCTCCCAAATTATGAACTTTTAATAATCATCTTTGTGCTATCCATTTCACGGCGCATGAAGTAGAACGATCTTTAACTTGATATTAGAAGACATTTCAACATATTGAAATCAGCATGTGAAAACAAAATGTCAGCTAAAAATGTGCAATACTCTGGCTGTCGATTTCCTTCGTATCAGTTCACTTTTAACCCGTGGAAGGATGCTTACTAAACAGATCGGTCACAAACCGTTCTGAAACTGGTATAAGTTACAAACAGGCTGTGTGCTACAAAGGTTTTCCCAAACCACTTCTCCCCCTTTTCATTTTTATCCACTAAATGATAAAACCCTAATAATTGTTCTTTTTTTGCCAATTCTAAGGAGCTTACAACAAGGCTACCCGTAACTTAAGTTCTTTTCAATACAAACTGTTACCCTTGTAGCACACAGGCTGTTCGTTACCGATCTCGGTTTCCGAACAGTTTGCAATCGGTTTGTTTAGAAAACATTCCTTAACAGGTTAGAAGTGCGTCAATAAGGAGAAAATCGACAACTAAAGCATTGCGTATTTTTTATTGGGTATTTTCCTTCAATATGTTGATTTCCCCAAGTAGCACGACCGTCACCTGGACGTCACCTGAATGTCACCTGAACGTCCTCTGACCGTCACCTGAGAGGCTCCTTTGAAACAAGAAAGGGATACTCAAGTGACTGTCAGCTGTAAATTAAAACAAGCAGTGGAGCAATATTTCTGGTGCATAGGCGTATGAGATATCAGATACCATAACCAATAACAAAAAGTTGTTTATTGTCATCTTCGGATAGTAAATACTTATTTGTGTTTCAAATAGAACTGGAATTCGTAATCCTTTATGTGATACTGTTTTTTAAAATAAATCTCCGAACTGGCAGACAGAAATAGCGTTTTTTGAAAATATAATAAATTTAAAATCCAATAAGCACTCCTCATATCGAATCACTTGATGTTCAGGAGCTTGAGGGAAGTTTTATTCGACCGTCCCCTAAGGGACACTCAGGTGACGTTCGAGTGTCCCTCTGGGCTGCACGGATCAACATATTGAAATGCCTTCTAATATCAAGTTAAAGATCGTTCTACTTCATGCGCCGTGAAATGGATAGCACAAAGATGATTATTAAAAGTTCATAATTTGGGAGATAAAAGTGAGCAAGGGGAAGCGCAATTTAGGAAGAGTGACGAGAATTATTGGAATATATCACATATTTTAAAGGATTAAATTAAACCGCTTGGAAACTGTTCAGAAACCACTCAGAAATCATTAGTAACTACTGAAAAACCGTTCGGAGACTGATCAGCGCGATGGCGCAAACCACTCAGAATCCGAACAAAATCCGATCGGTTTCGAGGCGGTTTTTCTGCAAGGATAATGAAAGGCATTTATTGAAACGAAATGTTCAGTGAAAATGCGCAGTACCATAGTCATCAATTTCCTTCGTGTAAATTTAGTCTCGACCTGTAGAAGAGTGGCTTCCAAGCAAACCGACATTTCGAACGGGCTGTGTGCTCCAAGAGTCACCTGTAGCACACTGCCCGATCGTAACACCGGTTCAAGTATTTTTTCGTTCGATTTGCTTAGCAGCAGTTGACGGGAAGGAAACTTTTATATATATATACAGTACAGTTTGAAAGTGGCCGTCAGACCATGAGTATGGTCGCTCGCGGAATCGGCTCCCCTACTCCCTCCTCTCCGATTGTTCCGTGTTATGTTTGACAAAGCCTAAAATCAGGCGGATGTACTATATATATTTTGTAGACTGTTTAAAAAAGTTTACAACTCACTCAGAAGAACCATATCGTCCGCGTATTCCAAGCAGTTTACTATCCGAGCTGAGATCAAGGCCGTTGCGTTGGCACCATGCTTGTTCTGAAGCCGATATATATATATATATATATATATATATATATATTTAGTGAAAAATTTCACTAGTATTTCTTCCCAACCACGTTCAAACAGAGAGGGAAACGACAGCTTCACTATATAGGGAATAAAGTTGTATTGTCTGTTCGCACAATGCCTTCACATCAGCTTTAATTCCAAAATATCGTCATAGAAGCTGGTTTTGTTCGATGGGTCCGAGACGGCCTTAAATGGAGTAGATAGTGAAAAACCAGTTGACGTGATACCCGTACAACTTGTGACCACGGAACGGAGATTGTTTCCATCATAAATAATTATCCATTCACACTGCAGTCAGCTAGGGTAATTTACCTGATTGCTCTAACCGATATATTGCAAACATCGTCCATCGGAATCAGTTCCCGGTTGCTCGCAAAAGCTCGACATCATAAAAAGAAAAGTCAGTTTCAATACGTAAAACAAATTGTGACAATGAAATTTCATCCTTCATCATCGTATTGTATAGCATTTGACTGTTCCTGAGGTACAGTGAAACAAACAGAAGTAACCGGTAAAGTAACATTTTCAAAATATTAATAACTACCCCGTTACTTTAAATTTATTTGACGGTATCAGCATATTAATATGTTGGTACTAATACATAAACGACCATTGGGTTCCTGCTTGAGCTAACCACTGAGACTAATGGGGCAAAACAGCTTTCGAACTGTAAGGAAATAAATAACGTACTGAGGCATCTACAAATGCGAGTTACAAAAATCTGTAGCGTACTACTCTGTCTGTATGGTACACTAAATGAATGTCAACACTATATAAGACGACACTAGCAAACTAAGATGGGCGGAGGAGCGTGCTGTGATAAAAAGGCCAAAGGGGTATGTACATTAAGAATTAAAATGAAACAAAAGGTGTGACACAAACTCACAGTTGTTCAGTGTTCTTGTGATCAGGAAATGAGCGCCGAAGAGCCAATATCCGCCAATGTCTTCAGTTCAGTTCGGTCTGACAGCCATCCGTTGAACAGAACAGGATGGTATTGAGCGAAGTGTCAAGAGAAGCCGTGGAAGCTTCTAAAATGTTTTGTTTCTCACAGTTAGTTCCGACCGATATAATTCCAAGACACTCCAAACCAGAAGATGAGACCGTGCCAGAATGAAAGATTTATTTACAGCCTTTTTTGTATTGCGCGGTGTTGACGACCAAAAGGATGTGTGTGTTTTACATTAAAACGTCGGTACAACAAAGGAGTGTCGCACCAAGGGACGTTGAAAATCATGGAAAAAGTCGGAAATGTACAGGTACCTACACAACTCCCGCGCCAGAGCGTTTGTTGTACAAAATAACTGCTCGATAGAAAAATAGAAAGAGGAAACGGTTAGCGAAAGAAAACGTCAACTAACAAAGTCTTGAAATCTGACAGGATGTCGAACGTTTCTGCCGGAACGGCGGGTTACCTGCGAAGGTTGTTGCTGTGGTGGTGCTGGCGGATGTGGTGTAGTGTCTGGTGTGATGATAGAGTGTGGATCATCAACAGGAATTGTTGGTGGTGCGTCTGTGGATGCTGGTGGTGTCGGTGTTGCTGGTGATGGAGGTGTATCAAAATACGCGGGTTTTAATCTGTCAATGGAAACAGTGTCTGGCTTATCGGCTTTCTGAACCACGAAATATTTGTCTGTGCGACTAAGTACCTTAAATGGACCGTCATACGGTGGTGTGAGTGGTTTACGAACAGCATCGTTACGAATAAGACGAAAGGTGACGTATATAGATCATTATGTACAAAAACGTGTGTGGATGACGAGCTAGTGGGTATTGGACGTAGATGTGACATACGGTCTTTGAGTTGTTGGACAAACTGGGATGGGTTAGGACTGGCATCAGTGCTGGGTTGAACATACTCACCTGGAAGACATATGGTGGTACCGAAAACGAGTTCAGCCGACGTGCTGTGGAGGTCGTCTTTGACTGATGACCGCAGACCCAAGAGAACTAGTGGCAGGTTGTCGCTCCAGTTATTGGGGTTTGGCTGTGATATCAGTGCTGCTTTGAGTTGACGGTGTACGCGCTCTACCATGCCATTGGACGAAGGATGGTATGCAGTTGTTGTGATGTGTTTACAGCCAAGCAGTTTAGTGAACTCACGAAACAAAGTCGAATGGAATTGGCTGCCACGGTCTGTGGTGACGGTAGACGGTACACCAAATGTAGCAATCCAGTGTTGGAGTAGAACTTTCGCAATATTTTCTGCCGAGGTGTCGGAAATGGGTACTGCCACCGGCCAGCGTGTGAAACGATCAACAACGGTTAATATGTGGGTATGTCCATTTGATGGTGGTAGTGGACCAACAAGATCGACGTGAATATGTGTGAAACGGACGTCGGGAACGGTGAATGTACTGGGAGGAGAAAAAGTGTGGCGGTGGACTTTGTTTCTCTGACATTGTAAACGCTGTTTAGTCCATGATGCAATGTCAGAATTCATACTGGGCCAAACAAATATAGCAGAAATGAGTTTGCGAGATGCACGAATACCAGGATGGGAACGAGAATGAAAATGATCGAAAACGATCTTCCTGTAGGAAGTTGGAACGATGGGACGAGGGTGACCTGTAGACCAGTCACATAGGACTGTGCCATCGGCTGAAGGTAGGGGAGAATCCTTGAGATGGAGTGTGGAGGATATGCGCAGTTCGAGCAAGGATGGATCATCAGGCTGGAGGTTTGCCAGTTCCATAAGATCGAATTTTGTCTGCACCGTGTTTATGTCAGGTCTGGATAAAGCATCAGCCACAACATTATCAACTCCATGCACGTAGCGGATGTCTGTTGTGAACTGAGAAATATAATCCAAGTAGCGGATATCTCTGGGTAAATGTCTGTCAGGCTTGGCATGAAGTGCGTGTGTCAGGGGTTTGTGGTCAGTGTGCACACGAAATTGTCGTCCGATCCTTACGAGGGATCGTGAAAACTGGCACGTCGAGGTAGCCGAAGAAGTGAAAGTAGTAGCTGCTCTAAGTATCAGTCGAAGACTACTCAAAAGTATTCACGACACCAGTGGACGACAAACCCTGGCCAGTGAAACGATATGCGATATAAATGGGCAGCCCATTCGGGGTAAAGAGCAAAGACTGGCCCATTGGGTCAAATACTTCAAGAAGCAGTTAAGCTGGCTGCGCGCTTATGTCAGCAACGGCAATTCTATGGGAGCATCACTTTACCCCCCCCCCCCCACCCCTATCTGAAGTGGGAATACAGTCGAGCATTTGATTAATAAAACGGGGAAAGGCAGTCGGTCTCGATGAACTACTCCCAGTCATTTTCAGACAGGGTGGAGATGCCCTGATAAAATCACTCACCACCTTGGTCCGTGGCATTTGGAACGAGGAGCCTAGTTCGCTATTATGGGGCGAATCATTGGTTGTATCCATCTTCGGGAAGGGATTATACAATGGTTGTGGTAATTATTGTAGGATTAGTTCGACTCCGATAGTCACCAATGTATTAGCACCGTCTATCACCGGTTGGCGAGAGTAACCTACGCAAACAGGAGACCGGATACCACCCAGGTCGAGGATACATAGGCCAGAGTTTAACCTTTCGCCAACTACTTGAAATGCATAACACTCACCGTCGACCGATGATAATGGTTTTCATCGACTTGAAAAGCGCCTTCGATTCAGTTGACCAAACAGCGCTATACAGTGATCTTCACCAAAAGGGTATTCTGCAGAAAATCGTGAATCTATTAAGACCATTGTACGCTCATACTTCTGGCCGCATAAGGGTTTAGGGTGAACAATTAAGTCCATTCAAAAGGACCAGCGGTTTTCGACAAGGGTGTCCCATTTCTCCATTCCTGTTTGACTTGGTTATCAACGAGATAACGGGGAATGTCTTGTGAAGTCTTCAGGATGTGGGCGTCAACCTGGTAAACGGTGAAAATTTATACGACCCAAATTACGCCGATGACCTTGCATGTTTGTTCGAATGTATGGAACGTGCGCAACTTGCACTACACAAATTCACAAAAAGTGGCTCGATTCGGTGTGTTTTGCATCTTCGAAGTGTAAAGTGATTTAACAAGATTGGACGTCAACGGTTCCAAACTTGATGCTCCATGGGGAGGTACTAACAATTGTCGACCACTTCAGTTGCCTCGGCAGCAGCGTGACGACGGATGGGAGCACGGTAATATAGGTAACCACGCGTGTATTCAAAGCTCGAGCAGCGTAAGCTGGACTGGAGCAATTGTGGTTTCGACCTGATATTTCGCCAAACTTGAAATGTCCTGTGTATTGTGTCCCGGTGCGCCCAGTTCTGTTCGTTGTTGCGAGACATGTGGCCTGCGTGCGGAACTGTTATGGCCCACGGGTTCTTTTCTCCGATATCAATGGGGAACCTGCGTACTCAATCTCAGTTTACGACTCCGATTGCTCCACCCCGCTATGAAATATCAGAAGACGACAACTCAGCTCGCCAAAACGACTCTATTTTGTAGGAATTGTTACGTGGTATTTAAAACGAAAATCTAACATTCCCGAACTCGAGCGTTTTGTTAGATTCAAGTCCTGTTGGGCCGATTAGGTTGATAAAAACGTCTGCTAGATTGACTACTGATCCGTTGACCCGATTTGTGTTGTGCTGTAGATGACTGCTCGATCAGCAAAAGGGGTTAGGTCTTGAGAGATCTGATCAGTTATTGATCACTGATTATTCAGTCTGGCCTTGCGCGCTCTAGCTGGTTGATGGCTTGCTTGAAAAAAAGTTTTTCCTCGTCTTCAACTCCCTAACAGGGAGATTTTCGTCCCTTTGTGGTTTTCGACCATGAGTATTCGCGTAGTGTCCCTAAGACTGGATGGAGTGACCAGGTAAGCAATGCCGAGGTTTGAAATGGAGTGCTGGGTGCCAGTTCAGAGAACTTTTTGTCACAGGGTATCCAGTTCAGTGGGCTTCTTTGGTATGGGCACGTGTTCCCTATGGCAAACACAAGTCTACCGTACCGTACCTTGTTTTCTGTTCCTCCTCGGGAATGCGAGAACCCACGTGGAGGTCAACAGATGACGCGGCAAAGGGGAGCGGGGAAATGTACAACGAACTTAGGAACAGTAGTTGCCTCACGTCTTCGTGGTTGGAGTCCAAAAGACCCCTCAACCAATCGGACGGAGACGCTGAAGGATATGTTAACGAGCCGTGAACAGAGGCGATCGTGTTATCACCTCCTGTCGAGTCAGAATTATTATTCAGTATGCGTCTGCACAGTTAGACTGTGTATTCTGTGTCCTGGATACTACGGCGTTCTTTTATTTTTCTACCCCTAAAGGTCTGCTCACCGTTGCCACCTACAACATGGTGAAAAAGAAAGTGGTCAGTGTGGCTCACCTTAATGACGATGATGATGATGATGATGATCATGATCATGATGATCATGATGAGAAACCCCGCAAACCCAAACAGTGACTTTCCTTATCAAAAAATCTTTGACACCGGTGCTACCCATGTCTCATGGAAACTCCTAACTATCGTGCCTCTTATCAAACACCGTTTTCCTAATATTAGATCGAAGCGTTTTTGTTCCACTGCCGTCGCATCCTTTGCGTTCAAGTTGAATGAGCATACCACTCATACCACCAATTGCGGCTTCTTTTGTTGACCTGAATGACCCCCATCCGCTTGCACAGAAAATCAACGTGTGCACTCTGGACGTAGGTCCTCAAGTTTGTTATTTCACTTCCAAAAGACTAAATTATGTTGTGAAATCAGTTGGCTTTATATTTCTCGACTGTTCATCTGCTTTCGGTTCGGTTCCCCGATCTCTCGTTTTTTAAAGGCTGAAGTTTTCCATCTGTCTCACTTTCTTGGTTGATTTACTACTTTTCTAACAGGACTCAACCTTAAATAGTCGGTAACAGTTTTCCGAGTTCTTTAGTGAAGCACTGTGATGTCTTCATAATGCCGTTCTTCCCCCATTTCACTACTTATATCAACAACCCATCCTCTGCATAGAATTCTAGTTTGCCGATGAAGTGGTGCTCCCTCAGATGATCGCCAATCAATCTGACTTCACCTTTTTCTGAGAAATTGCGTATGTGTCGTGAATGTATCGATCAAATCTTCACCTTCCAGCAGTTACAAGAGCACCGTCACACCTTCCAAAGACTTACAATCCTCGTGTTCCTAGAAGTTCGCGCGATCTTTTACTCTGTCGATAGGACTGCACTATGAACATTTTTGCTAGGAAATGGAGTACCTAAGAAGTATATCTCAATCCTCTAATAAGTGTATTGTCTTACCTCAGGTTAGATTGCCGATATCCCCATTTCCTTTTAAGTGTGCCATTGAGGATATTCTATAGAATGCCTCATCTGGTCTTCCAAACGGTAGAGTTGAACTTCCAGGGAAAAAGGTTTTTGGTTTGGAACATGTTGTTGATATTGCCTTGCTATATGACAATGAATACACAGTTCAACACGCTGTGAACCGCTTGGAAATCGAGGTATCCAGATATGGTGTGCACTTTGCGCCTTAAAAATGCAAACAACTTATGCAAGACTGTCAGAAGCCTGTACCTGCACTCAGCCTGTATGGTGATCAACTGAACTTAGTCGCTAAATTTAAATACCTTTGGAACTTAGTAACAGCTGGATTTGGTGATGGGAAGTAGGTCACTTAATGAATAGTGAGAGCTGGAGCATCTTTCACAAACCCATAACACCTGTGTCGTCGCCTTGACATCCGGCCTTCTCTTGAGAGACGAGTGTATCTCGCCGCGGTTCGTAGTGTTTTGCTTTACAGCTGCGCGACTTGGCCACTTCGCGCTGAGAATAAGCGGCGCCGTGTTTGACCACTGATGTCTCCGAAGAATTACCTGCGTCCGGTGGAAACATTGAGTGAGCAAAACAGGGGTTCATCCTGGTGCGTCAGGTAAGGATTGTCGTATTCTAACTGAATTATTCGCTGCACACCGTCTCCGATGGCTGGGACATATTTTAACGTATACTTATACCTCATCTACCTTCCCGTGCTTTATTCTCAAGAGTTGGACAAGACTGGATGAAGTGACGTGGCGATCAGGCCATGACTTGGCGTAGAGTATGAAGAGGCTAAAACCAGCACTTGCTTCGGTTTGGGAATAATGGAACTCACTGTGCCGTATGCTGTATGTTATTGCAACCAGACTGGGGTGGACTATTATAATGTAAAATTCACTTGGAACCTATGCAAAACAATGATTCGTCGTTATTGTGTATTATTCTGTAAGCATCTCTGGAGGATGGAAGCTTGTGACAGTACTCGACGAAATACTTTGATCAATCCGTCGTCATGATCTACCGCTTTGAAAGTAATGAGTAATCAAAGCAATAATGGCTCGTTGCCCTTGGTAGTGGTATTGTAGGAAATTGATGGAGCTTAGTGAACAAAGACAAATCTTGTCGAAAGACAAGTGGTTTCATGACTTTTGCATAGCACTTTCAGAAATTTTCCATGCATCTGTGATCGCTGAGTTTCGAGTATGAGTTGAAGAAATGATACTTACGAATTAAACGCCAGGCTGTGCGACGATAATCTTATATAGGCTATCACACCACCACCACTAATATTCAGAGTCATCTAGAAGTATAGAGCTAAAACTTTGGAAATCTAACAATTTTTTCGGTTATTCCTAATCTTGCTTTTACATAGCACATGAGTGAACATGGGACTTTTCAAATTACAGCACAACTTGTTACACGAGGTTAGTGATCCGTCCCATGGGACCACTGTGCGGTTGTAGATTGATTTCAAGGCTCATTGGTGGTGGGTAAAGCTCTGCCAAGTTGTGATAAGTCAATATCGAGCAGTTTTCTTTCTCTCATTTACCTGAACTAGTGCTCCCGATAAATCTTCCTCGAATACATTAAAAAAACAGGTAATGTTTTTAAAAGTCTTCCATGATAGAGTTTAGGTCATTTTATCACTCTTACCAAGAACAACATTGGAAGTTGAGCTCAAAGCCTAAATAAATTTTGGTGAAGGTGTCGTACTTTATCCTCTCTTGGGTAACTGATATTTGCGTTTGATAAAATGCACTTTCTTATTTAACATAATGAACTTTGTTTTGGTTTTTCAGTGCAAAGGTCGGTTTTGACCGAAATGCCAATTTCGTTAGATCCCTATTACTGTCATGAACAGATACCGATTCCACCCGCGTTTCCGGACATACTGAAACAGTTCACAAAAGCTGCAATTCGTACACAACCAAAAGACGTATTGAAATGGTCACACGCGTAAGACAGTCTCACAGTTGCTTTTCAACCAATGCCAGGTATTTTAAAGCATTGGCGCACAATGAGCCGCCACCTGTGAAAGAACGTTTGGAAGTGCCGATTAGCACACAGAAGACAGACACAGGATTAACACCCGGAATATTAAGGATACTCAATAATCAGGTACGTGGTAGTAAACAGATATTAGGGGCCGTTTGTTTAATATATCTTAGCATGATGCGACTAATACCAACACCTTATTCATTCTATTAAATGTGAACAGAGAGAACTCCTTAAGTAGAAGTTTATTTATCATATGACCTGAGAGATAGACCAGCTCATAAAAATGTCCAAGCAATTTAAAAACCATCGGTGTATATTCAACTTTACAACCCGTTTTCGAAAATTTGTCACATCTGTACTTTATCAAAAAATGTAATAGAATGGAGAATATAGCTTGGGTGGAGTTGCCGAAAATTTATTTCTTTGCGGACAATTTCACGCTTGGCATAACCCATCAATATGATTCATCATGCAGCTTCAACGCTCAACTCACCATTGAAATCCATGGCAGCACTGTACAGTGCTTCACTGTACAGTGCTTCCATGGATTTCAGTGATGAGTTGAGCGTTGAAGCTGCATGATGAATCATATTATACAAATCTAATCTCCTACTACTCAATTGCAAAAGACCCATTAAAGTGGAGCGATGTTGAACGTAGAAGAATGAAAGAAAAAACCGTTCCACACTCCATTACTACCGATCAATTGATTAAATTTACTGCTGTGTATTAATCAGATAAGAACTAAAGCAGACTGTGTAATTTCCTTCTGCTGCAGAGTATTATTTCGCATTCGTTTTTCATTCGAATAACCTGTAATATTCGCAATACCCGAACTGATAGAGCGTAGTGAAATCGCTCCCACCCGGAATTAAGCAAACCAAAGTAGCAAGAATGCCAAGGCGGCGGAATAGCGCGTTAATTGTATCGCAAGTCTGATTTGTATAAATATGTTTAATCAAAAAAAGGAATTGTTAAATTAGAGGTTGGCCAATCACAGCGAGCTTCTGCTCCACCTGCTCTCGGCGATCCTGATTGGTTGAGCTCCTCAGCGTGCGTAGCTACGAAGCTGTACATGACTGTATCACGAGTGACGCCTGCGGGATCACCTTATAACCCCACCATGCGAGTGGAATTACAGTCCGAGTCACGCCAAGCCAACTTCGTTATCCTGAGTCACATTTATTGCTATCTATGTTTTCTGTTGCTACCGTGAAAAACGAAGGAACGGAGAGTGACATCAGTAAAATGTAGATCTGAGCAGGCGTTCACTTTCCTTTTATGACGGCTACTATCAGAAAACTTTCGTACTAATGCAAACTGTAATTTCAGACAGCACTATACTGGTAATAGGTTTACACTGAATGAAATGTTAGTGACTATCTTTAAGTAAATAATACTGCCGTGTATGATTAGCGTAAAAGAAGGCTAATTCTGTTTGACTGTTATGCTGTTGGTATTTGGTTTCTCGTTGGATATAACGCATACAATTCGTATACCGGAGCTCAGTAAAAAAGATTAAATCCAGCGGCCAAGATGCTTTGCGAATCGCTCATATTGTGTCCAATAGTTTGGATATGAGTATTATAGGAATATATTTGGATCATACCGATTAAGATCAGAGACTCAGACCACAGTGCTAGTCGTGAAAGCCAGCCTTTCCGAACGAACGGATTGAAATAATGTTGATTCTCTCATTCTTCACTCATACTTTTAACTCATTCACACGAGGAAGTCTTATCATTATTAATAATACTACACTAGCCTGAGCACTTTTTTCGGTGCTCTTCAGCTGTCGATAAAAAAAGATAAGTTTTACACGCTAGGGCGGGTTAACAGTTTAGATAAGCCCTTGTCCTTGCTTGTTAAGACACGCGCGAGGAAGAGAACCACAGAAGTTTTTTGCGAAGGTAATTTGGAAGGAAGCAGTCGAAACAGAACGGGTTAGCGGGTGTGATTGACTCAGAGAAAGATCGCAATGCAGTGGCTGCGAACAGTCCACAATGATATTTTCAACAAATTAAATAGATACTCTTATATGCTTACCACATAAGTCCGATATGAGGTCTCTTAAAACTATACCAGAAATAAGGCTGACGATTCGCAGACCTTTGCGAAGGGTGTTGTAATCCTTTTCCAACAGACCTGGAAAAGTTAAGAGAGAACAATAAAGAATGGTGAGAAATATACACTATGGTACGAAGGAAGAAATGACACTGCGGAGAACTGAACTGTTGAAGTTCACGAATTTGAAAAGACAATTTACGCAATTTCCCAACAGTAATTTCTGTATGTGAAGACCAATTCAAGTTCTGTTGCAGAGTTACACTGAGTTATTTTACATGGCTCATACGTGCAAGAGGAGTAGAGTCAAAAGTGGTGTTGTCTTTTTCAAAAAGCGATCGCAAAGTGAAGAAAAATGTACTCTTGACATTTGGCATTGTTTAATAGAAGATCAGACTGCTCAGAATTTTTGGATATGTGCAATAGTTTCGTGAAACTTATCTAAGTTGGAATCCTAAGAGACAGAGCGAGCCGAAACAACGTCACCGGCATACTCGACTGGGCGGGTAGGGTGAGTTACAGTTTAGTCATCAGTGTAAGTAGTGAATAAGTGTGGAGAAAGACCAGCTCATTGGAGAACACCGGCACTCCTTAAAAGGTGTCTGGAAACTTTTCTCCCAACTTTGATACACTGGGTTCTACCCAAGAAGTAGTCTTTCAACCAGGTAAGTAAATATGTGGAGCAACTGAGAGACTCCATTTTTTCGAGAAACAAAGATCGTCGTACACCGTCAAACGCTGATGTGTAATCAAGAAAGTCTTACCTTACTGATTTGCACGAATCATTGAAGGGTTTCGGAATGTATTGAACTACGCTACTGCGTTGGTCGTGGAACGCTGGGGTTTATACGGAAATCGATATTCGTCAGTGGGACTTCTGACTGTGTTTCAAAGGCACCGAAGTACCGCGCTTTCAACTAGTTTCAACGCGGACTAGGAAAGTGAAGTTGGGCGGACTTTAGTAGTTCCCATTTGGTTACTTGGCCTTTTCGTTATGAGAATATTTGTGACAGAACACCAAAAGTCAAATATGAAGAATGATTCAGGTAAATGGCTGATGACAACAGTCATTAGCTCAGAGAAAGGTCCATCCCCGTGTTAGAGTACTGCCGATGGTAGAACATCCGGTCCAGAAGCTTTGGTTAATTTGATGGACTTGAGGAGCTTGAAAACTTCCCCGCTGGAGAATTTCACAATTTCTGAATTGTCGGCCTGATGGAAACTGGGACTGGGTCATTAGAGTAACGAATGAACTGGGAATTCAGATGGGTAACATTCGTGTCATCAGAGGAGAGACTTTTCTTCTGGCCTCAGAGTAGCTTGATCCCCTGCGGTCTGTGTTTGATGTTCCTAGAGTGCAGAAACTGTTGAGAGGATATAAAGTTCAGGCGCTTGATTTCATTTTTAATCAAGCTTGATAGTCTACTGACCTCAGGTAGGTTGCGCGTTTTGTAGACTAACTCCTTCTTTCAGCGTAGCCGTTTGAGATACGGTGAGACCACTCTTCCTAGATGGAAGTAAGCCGTTTCGGTAGGACAGGAAATTTGAAAGATGTGGTTTATAATTTCAGTCGTAAAATATACCGCAATGGAATGGCTAAAGCTGTATTGTGCCCAGAAGGTGTTGAGAAACAAAAAATAATTGAAGAGTGAAGGATTTCTTTAGATAAGTTCTTGTGAGGGAAAAGGATCCGTTTATTCTGTGTGTAGGATAAGTGACCAAGTTTCGATTATATTTTTGGATGATGTGATATGCTATGATCACTGGCACTAAAGGGCGCACTAAGTCTAACGGAAGAGAGTTCTGAATGATTAGCTAGGATACAATCCAACTGTGAGTTACAGCAGGTCGGGGCAAGACAAACATCATTGAGATTAAAAGATGAGAGTGGATACGTAGATGTATGACTAAAGTCTCCGACAATGATGTGAGGATGATCGTCTATCAACTGCACAAGAAAATGTAGGAATGAATAATAGAAGTAGTTAACGAGGCCTTGTGAGCTTTGTGGTGCTATGTAAATATTCGTGATAATAATATGGTCGAGGGGAGAAACTTTACGGCGACGTGGGACAGGTACACAGTCAATCCCATTAGGGGAGTAGGAAAAAATAACACTAGATTTGCTACACCACTTGAAATTGATATATGTGGCAACGCCACGATTTCTTTTCTACGTGGAATTCTACCCGTCCTGACATGGCATGAATAATTTTTTATTTAGACCACAGAATCATCCACGCCAACATTCAGTCAGGTTTCCTGAAGGTAAACCACACGTATTTTGAAAGGCACGAGCCATAGGCAGGCAAGTTAGGTCCGGAAGCTTACTGAAAAGAGAACGCACGTTGTTACACAACATGCTGAGAACTGTCATATAATCCAGTAGTGTTCGACCAAGGTCTAACTGCCACCCGGCTGTTTTGCATTTCCTCAGATGATGGCTTCGTTTCACATCATCGTTATTTGATGGTAGGTGACCCAAGACTTGTTGACAGGTCTCTTATTAATAACAAACTGTTTTGGATATTTTCTCGAGGACAATATCACGGTAAACGACTGTGTTAGCTGTATTAATTCTAACGAAAACGGATCAGAATTGTATCGCAGCCGTTTGAGGGGCATATCTTGCTGTACGTCTCGTGATTCTATTCGTCGCAAAAGTTGGGTTTGAGTTCTCAAAAGAGTTTCCATTTGCTTATTGAAAGTTTCCATTTCTCACGCTATGGAAGACATAACTGAAGGTGATAGATAGCACAGCCCTATGTTTTAGCCAGAAGCCCAACGGTATCAACATACATTCATCATTCACTCTGTTTCGACTTCTGCCACCTTTTTCATTGGTTTTATTTGGTTGTTTCATCAATTTTGAATAATACAACAAATTATTCGTAAATATTCAGATACGTAGAGTACCAAAGAATTGTACAATCACCCGACTCGCACGGTTTGTTTTGGCTAAGGAATGAATATAGGTTCGGCAGTTGGGTCGCATCCGGATTTCTTTATTATCTTCTTTCGTAACGTTTATATCTTTGTGGTTTTCAGCTAAGACAACTTGAGGGCGAGTTAGATATTCAGCTACGGTTGAATCAATATAGAACAGTATTCCAAACACCTAAAATCACAGAAAATCCACAAAAGACGTCAAGTTTTAAAAATTAAAATGCCTCAATCACTTCACGGTAGTATTCGGTGCTTAAATGAATTTTCTAATAGCTTTAGCACATCGGCTTACCAGGTATTAACTAGATCCCGAGAATGGCCTAGGAAACGGGCAACAGGCCAAAGGTTCCAACGGTTGCCAAAAGACGGTAAAAGTCATTGAGATAGTTGAAGGGCGGTTTGTATTGAAACAATGTGAATCACGTTCAAGTGTTAAAGCGACACCGCACAAGATGCTAGCCAAGGGGGCTAAGGTCCAACCGGTCGCGAGCACAGCAGTCAAAAGTGTTTTTTTTAATTGGTGGAGCAAGCAGACAAAAAAAGAGCAGGCCTGTGGCATGGAACAACACACGAACTCCCTAGAGCCAAGTACTGATTAGTTATTTTTATCTACAATAATTCCTATCCGTGAATTTACATATTTAGACTCAGTCATCTCCAGGTCGCTACACAGCTATACTGGCTTACATGACCAGCGTTCTATGATAGAGTTCGTGGTACACACTCTAAGACGGGTCAACCAGATTAGGTCGATCAACGTTTGGAATTTATTCATCTTGAGAGAAGGAAAATTGTGTAGATGATACAAACACTTCATTCCATTCAATACGGAATAGACGAATGTAAAGCAATAGACCGGCAAATTATCAGCAGACGACTTGGTTCGTTTAGTTGACAGCACGATGGTTTTGCTTGACAGCCATCACATCTTCGCTTGTCTCGAATTGAGGACCAGATTCGAGCGAACGAAGCGGACCGAAGTACCAATCAGATGCCAACTGTCGTCTAAGCCGAATAAACCAATTAGGTTTGTCCCTGGACTACCCACACAGGGGAGCTGACTGAGAATAACGAGTGAACCAATGAGTGCGCAGGCCATGATTTAATTATGAACACCATTCATTGTATATAAACTGTTGGTTTTGTACCAATAGGCTGAGATGTTTCTCAGGTAGAAGAGACTCCTCACTGGAATTAGGGGAACAGTTTGAAACAAAAATCATAACTTTGCCTGGAGTATGTACCTTCAAGTCACTCTTAACCGTAGGCAACATAATTTCGTGATGTTAGAAAATAATGCATCCGGTCAGTTGCAGTTGCCTCCACTCACAAACCACCTTTCCTGAACTGGTCGTTTTATAAGCAGTAATTTTATTCAGTTACTTTCGAATTGCCGCTTTTCAACCCAATGTTTCATTCTCCACCTGTCCTTCAAGCTTTCTTCCATGAAACAAGTACCCCTTCCTGTTATCGAAGAGAGATGGAAAGATTTGTCTCTACCAGTTGAACGCTTTCAAGAACTCTGTCGCTTGGGAAACTTCGTGGGTAGTTGTGAATGGAGGAAGTTTCTCGCGTTGGCCGCATCCGATCTATGCAAAGTGAGTACACTCAAAGCCGTGTTCAACATAAATCGAGAACAATCTGTAGCTAAGTTGGGAATTCGCATGAAAATGAGGACTTATGGCCGACTAGTTTCTGACAGCCAGAAGTCTACTTCTTCGTATAACGGTTAAAACAAACAGCTTATATTTTCCGAAATATTCGTCCTAAACAAACCGAAGTCGTTGGCTAGAAACTTTGGAAAAATTCATTTCAATGCATCAGTCAGAGTGTATGGACTCCATCTAAAATTGCAATGCATGTAGGTACTAGTGTAAACATTTTTTGATAGGAACTCAATTCGGATCTAGAAAAATCGATTGATTTCAGATGTCACAGATTGAAAATAGGCGTTCAACTGACGGTGAAAGTTGTCCAACCCAGCCCAACCAACACAAAAAGTGATAAAAACATTTTAACTGTCTTATCATCTCAGAATGGAGTATTTCATGTGTACAACGGCCCCGATTGTGTCGACTTAATACCCCTCATTTAAAAACACTTCAACCCAACGTCGCGGGACCCTCTTTTGCTTAGCTACTCATGCCTTGGGTTGGCGATAGCCGTCGTAAAATTAGCGGGAAGCTTCTGTTACTGATGAAACGAGCAGTCGCTCTATCTAAGCTGCGATATCTCATCGACGCAATTACCTTACGAATAATGGCTAATTAGTTCATATGACAATAAATCTCTGAAAACAGTACACGACAGCATGACTGGATAAATTCCCCAGAAGTTTGCAGAATCTTTTTACTGGAATCAACAGTACTGCGTAACCAATTGATAAGACATGACAATATGACAGAGAAGCATCAGAAGAAGTTTTTTAAAAACAATGACAACATACCATACCCTTTTTTACTAGATACTTCGCATACTCTGTTATATACCTTTCGATTGTTGTACTTGTTAGTGTTGCGTTGGCACCATTCTTGATTTCAGACACTAAATATATGTACATATATTTCCAGATATTATTCAAATACGTCATCCATAAAAATGAGGACGAAGTGCCTATCATTTGTGTTGATCTACCGCCTATCTACCTGGTGTCACAATAGTAACTAATATTGTGAAAATGAGTGGGTATTTTGTTGTCATAGGACAACACCTCACGAATGCAAGGCCTAGTCTGAAGAATCGGCCCGAAAGTGTTGTGTAATACGATAGACGTTTTTAATGTTTGTCAGTAGATTAAAAAACGATACTTGTGAACTCAAAAAATCACGGTCAGAAAATTAGCATGAAGCATGTCTGAACGCTCGACAATGGGAGATAGAAATTAGGTACAAAAAATGTAGCACATTTGAACAAAACATAGTCAACTAATTTTCTTAATACCCTTGTCATTGAAATTCTTTGTCACGAAATGAAAAATTCTAACTAAAAACATCGGGTTATTTGTGCTATTTGGGACAAAAATTGCAGTCATCTATGAAATAAAGAGAAGTAGTTCTTTAAGTGATGAACCTACCACTTTTAAGGTGCGATTTTGTACTGATTGTGAGACAGCAACAAATAAATGACAAGAAACAAAACCAGATTGCCTCTTTACCACGGAGAAAAGCAGAAGAACATTTTCTGTGAAAAGTGAGCTCAGAAACATCAGTTAGATTTAGTGCAAAAATGTTTGCTTATCAGGGATTATTGACGAGCGCATACACATCGATCAGTTCAGATCGGAACCGTTACAGGTAGTGTTATACAACTGAAGTGGTAGTGAAAAATACTGAAAATCTTCATAAATATGTTGAGCTGTTACCTCAGATCTGAATGAATAATATGATGCTTGGTTATATTTCATGCGTGAGGTAGTTGAGTTAATTGTTATGGGCCAATTACTTGCTCTCTCAGTCTCAGCTAGGCTTGTAGTGCAGCGCTTGCCGTTCTGTTTTCAAATTAGGCAAGCTGTAAGAATGAAAGTTCCGTTTGACGATCATTTTGACGTTTTTGCCTTGTAGAATTGACGAAATTTTGTCAGTTCACTTGATCAATAGCGTTCATTTGCACGTACGTAAGAATCTTAATTCTGAGGTAATTAGTTATTTGCCGCACTTTTAACAGAATCTTCCGGAAACGCTGAAATTGATTTGCGAACTGCTAACCGCCGACCCTGAAGGTGGTGCGGCCCGAATTCAGTTTGACCAATGGCTCGAATTTTATCGTTATTTGGGGAAAATTGACGAAATACCGGAAGGTCACATCAACCATGTACTGGCTTATTTGACTTTTGACATGTAAGTGAAAATCCCCGTGCCAATGTTTGTGCTGATTGGTTGAATGCGCGAAATAATGAATTGTCATGGTTGGAATAAAAAGTTGCAATTTTATAAAAAGGGACTTGTATCAAACCGCAGTTTCGAATCAGTCAAAAGCAGATGCTGAGTATTCCGTGCACTAGATACCGAGATATTCAGAATCCAGTTACGGATTTAGTAGTGGTTTTGAAAGTTATAGAACTCCGCCTCTGGAATCCAAATGAATACAAACGTATGTGCATTGCACTGCGATATGCAAGGATCAGCGCTGTCCCGCCGACGGGTTGTACGTGAATTATCTGGGATCACAGAAGCGCAGAAAACTCCATGAGCACAAGGCTCAGTAATTGCATCAACAGGATCCTACACTGACATTAATCGAACACCAATGCGGCTGCTAACAGCCTGCTCACTACAACATGAAGTCTGTGTAACTTCACATTGACAATTGTTGAGGCGATTCAGATGACTGAAGTCGACGACTTCAGTGGGAGACAGACTGACACACGGATGTCAACCACGTTTTAGAAATGCATCCGCTACACTGTGTGATATGTCGCCACACTGCGGGCTTCGAACATTTTATAACCGGATTGCCTTGGTTACCTACCGGAAATGCAGTGATCCATTCAGAGATATCTATCAACTGGCTTGGAACTTCCGAAGTTTACAAGATCTGCGAAGCCGACGTTCATCGAAAAATCAGTCCCATGTGCATAGCTGTAGCAGACCGCTTGATTCACAGGAGAATCCTGTACGAGACAGAAAAGTTACAAGGTCATTGGTGAACGGTCTATGGGAGTTTTGGTGGATAACCAGTAGGATACACCGCCTCGAACCACTGATTACGTGGACTCTGCTGAACTTCATCAACTTCGCTGATGAGCGTTTTTGCACGTTTAATCCACGTCATGCACCGACCACCTTTACTCACCTTCCAAATACTGTCCATCTCAGCGAGGAAGTCTGTCCGTGGCCATACTCAGGGCACGTCCCGATCATTTTAGACCTGAAAGCTTTGAGGTTTGATCCGATGGTTTACCTCCGGTAACTTATTACCCAGAGCCTGTCCATCACATTGCTGATCCGATGTTCCTACTCCATTCTGACAATGTTACGAAGAAATTAACGTTCAGATATCGCTATTTTTTCATGTACCTTCCACCAACAATGACCACGTTTCTGAGCCGTGTAAAAGATTACATCTAACTGCTGCGGTTCACGGGTAACCCTCGATGAACATATGGGTGGGACGTCGACGCCATAGGTGACCATTATTGATAAAAGCCAAACGTGCACTTTCTTTGCGCGATGATATATTCAACTTCCGGATGCAACGCACCAGCCTAGATAGCGGAAGTTATCTATCTGGTTCATTGGCTCTCCTGATTCGTTAAGGTTTGGTTTTGGGCTCATCCAGTCTATCAGTCCCATCTTGCATCTTGAAGCTGTGAGATTGCGACGTGTTTATTCATACCATTGAACAAAAACGAGGTGGTTAGAAGTTAGACGTTTTCTTCATTTTTGACAACACGCACGGATTGTACAACTTGGCGGTGAGTTTTGGGGATTTGGATTAAACAAACATTATCGTCGTTGTCGCTGAATAGGAGATTTAAACCACAGAATTTATCAGTAAACCTCTCGCATGTAAGGGCTTCTTAAAGTCATTTATCCTTCAGAACACGATGTAGGCGGGCAAATTTTTTCGGTGATTTCATTCTAAAGCCATTACAATCACATTTGCATGTTAAGAAAAAATTGTAGAAAGCTAACCGGAAAAGTTTCAAGTGTCTCGTTCAGTGTTCGGAATTGAATGTGATGGCCAGCATGCGGGTGAGTCAACTTCGACCAAGTGACACTTACATAAGTGACTGGGCTGCGTAACAGGTGATAATTAACTTACGTCACAGCCACGCTCATGTATGATGTAATCGACTGTTGGCCAGGGCAGTTGGAGTGCTTGAATCAACTTTCGTTGCGCGCATAGTCCTGGCCTCAAAAGACGGGTGCTAATTGCCTCGGCAGTTGCTAGCGTCCGAAGTCTGATTCTTCTTGATGCATGTTGTTGGACCCGACAAACTATTGTAAAGGCTGAGTGGACGTATGTCGAGTGACCGGTTTCAACTTAGTGTGCACCAATGTAACCTGATATGGATCCGTTCCCTCGGTGTCTAAGCCACCGTGGATGATGTTCTTTGACGCGTTTGGATGGCTGCCTTGTCGTTCGACCCACATAAGTAGCACTATAAGTGCACTTGGACTGGTAGATAGTCATAGATGAGGTCAACAAAAGTAGTCTATCTTTGTTCCCGCATCGAATTGCAGGTGTTGTCGCGAACACACGTGATTCTGGCGGCGTTGAACGAAGATCTTACTGTAGCACACAGAATTCTACTGACTCTCTCAGTCGCAAGATCCCCCTTGAATGCGAGTCTGATGAATAGCACTTTCTTTTCGACCCCCGGTATTCTCACTGGTTTTGTCCGTTCAGTCCAGTTTCGGTCACTGGACCTTTCCGGATATCCATTGTTTATTAATGTATTTCTTATATATGACAGTTCTTCCTCTAGAGTATCTGCGGTGCATATTTGCCTCGCTCTACACAGAAGACATCGCATCAGATTGCATCTGTAACCAAGTGGCACAAAACTATGCAAGTTCGTGTACTGGCCGTTCCGAGTCGCTTTCCGGTACACCGTTCTCTAAATTGAATAGTCAGAACGTCTATTTAGGCAAACAAGGAGAAATGGAAGGCAGTTTTCTTCCTCGGTTTCCGCCATGAACCTTATTGCTGGGTACGTAGTGTTAAGTTCACGTAAAATAACTTCCAAGTCCAACTTTTCATCAATCACACAAAATATGTCATCCACATACCGGTAGTAACGGTCAAACCGGTTCATGACTGCATGTACTGTTTGTGTCTCTAGTTTAGCCACGAAGATGTCAGCAAGAAGTGGTCCCAAGGGTTAGCCCACGGCAGCCCCATCCTTTTGACGATAATAAGTGTTGTTGAACAAAAATCGTACATTCAATGTGTACCAAAGTATTAATTCTTTCAAATTCTCAGTGGGGAAAGCCAAGAAGTGAAGAAAGCTTTTAACCATGTTCACTGACCTGTTTCAGAAATTATATGGTCATTTTCCAAATGAAATTCTCTTTTCCAGTGCTAACCAGGATGGAATGATCATGCCACGTAACTTCATGCACAGCGACTGTCCCAAGTTAAATCCTCGAGATTAAAGCAAAATATCCACGGTTCACGATGGACAAACAAAACTGTTGAACCGTGCTGGCAAAAGGATGATTTTTTCGTGACCGCATATTTATATGACTGACTCCGGATGCCTTGCTGTCCATGTGTGTTTTCATTGCTTCCTAATCCTATATGAGTTAAGATGTCTACGTCCAGTAGAAATGCAAACTGGATTCTAAAGAGGTTACTGAAGCGCGTTTAATGCAAATATCATCAGAGATCACAAAGTAAAAATATAAAATGAGTGCCCGCCATTTAATTTGTATGGATTTTTTTCATAAATTTTCGTCGTCTTTTATTAAAAATGGTCGAATTAGGCAGTTAGTAATCGTGACAAATTAGTGTCAGGTCGGTTGTCTTATCATCTCATCACCTTGGTAAACGCGTTCGTCAGTCCTTTCCGCCACGTGCGGACCGCCTGTCAGTCACTCTAATACTCGTCACTATATGAACACAATAAACAGAACGATGCTGTTCCCGGCCCGTGAGAAAGAAAGCGCGATCGGGAGCTAAAGTGGTTACAGTGTATTTGCGACAACGCGCAAGAGCAACGGTCAAATGACCACCGTGCTTGGTAGTCAAGAATGTGTTGAAAGGAGCTGAGTCTTGCTACAATGGAAGTCGTGCCGGTGAACGGAAAAGAAATAGCGGTGCAAATTTTTGTTCAGTTGAAAGAATACACACCGTCAGATGTATCCAGTCAAAGTATATATGAAACGTGAGCTTCATCGTCTACAAAGCAGAGTTCTGCATTTTACCTAAAGTGGAAGCAACATTAGGCAGTTGTATGACAGACGTACAGGTTTTTCAAGTGGGACACACCTGAAAGTTTACACGCTTCGGAGAAACGGCCTAACAGATTGGGAAAGTAGGGTAGTAATTAAAAAATGAGACGTTTCTTTCATGTCTGCTAAAATCGGTATAGTTAGACCTCAGCTTCATAATACCCACCTACACAACTCTTATTACCTTTATATTGTTCCAAGGTTCCCAATAGACGATGCTTTTCCCACTGAACCGGTAGAACATTAGTGAAGTTTGATAACAAAATGACTGGCTTCGACCGTTTGTCGGCATAACCTTTAGATGACCTTAGAAATCGGGCTGAATTGGTCTGAAACCTAAGCGAGGCGATCAGCGCAACAAGATCGTGATGCATGCAGCAGAGCTAAGAAATCCAGAGGTTGGCGTAGAAGACAGAAATCTGTTGAATAAGTAATGTTGGGGATAGACGTGGAATATGGGACATTGCGGCTCCCATGATAGGTGAAAAGAATACAATTAGGAAATGTCGTGCACGTTCTCGACTGGACTACATCAATGTGCTTTATTCACCCAAAGGAGTAAAGAATGCTTTATCCTTGTTAGGATAACGATTCTTTCCGCCCAGGGGATAGCAAGCTGGTGGTTTCCGTTAGTTTTAAGTAAGCTGTTTTCACTGACTAGTTGAATGTGGAACATTCTCCCATGTTCACTTGAGAAAAATATGAACTATATGAGCATAATTGATTTTGGTCCCCTATTCCGGATTTTCCCAGTACAGGGTGCAATTGAATAAGTGGTTCATCCTAATCAATTATTAGTTATTATGCACAAGTCCTACGTGGGACTAGAGAACTCAGGATGGGTCACGGGGTGGAGACCAATAGAGTGTCAGTCAAATGTGTGAGCTGAACGCTGAAACTTCATGGTGAATACGTTTCTATTCAATAGCCAGTGATGAGTTTGGAACAACGAGGACGTCAGATGACAACTTCCATGTGAGGTAGACCCATAGATTGTTGGGCATATCCAAGAAAACAGGATAACAGCCAGGCTACAGTTTAGTCTCATAGACCACTATCTAGTGATAAAGGTTTCAACATAAGGCTCTGGAAAGATATTAGGGACTGCTAAATTACAATTCACTCAGGGTTATAGCTACGGCAATAATCAGATATTTATTTTTCCCATAAGACGATTTACAGTAGAAGTGGTATACCCCATAGTTAAAAGTCACTGTAAGGGGTATGTTTGTGGGGAAAATTCGAGTAAGATTAAGTTTGTTGACCCTGCTCTTGAAAAAAGAAAGGGGTTGGGAATACGGGAAGAGGGAGAGTTCCAAAGATTTGCAGTAAGAGGAATTAACGAACTTCGACATCCACGGACAGAGACCTGATTCGGATGACTGACTGCCTGCATATGAGATGAACGAGAGAAAATCATGGGAACAGGAACTGACGAAGCGAGTTTTGATGAACAAAAATCAAAATAACAACGACAGAAAAGAGATAGTGAAGCAACTTGCCAGCGATGGTCAAGTGGCTGCTGACTGGAGGTTAAAGAAGGATTATCGATCAAACGGACGGCTTTTTTCAACCCGATCAAGAAGAGAAAGAGCGATGGGCGAAGCTCCACCCCACACATGATTGCAGTATTCAAGAGTCGGGCGAATTTGAGCGTTGCACAAAAGGTGGGCGGGTGTAAAAAAAGGATCTGGCGAGGAATAGAAGATCAATTTTGAGCGCAGCACGAGAGATAAGCACGGACACAAAAAGAGATCAACCAAGGGAAGAATTTATGGAGAAGCCCAGTAGGGAAAGTGACCTTGTGGATGGAAGTAGAGTCGAGCCGAATTCATTTGGGGAGAATACGGAAGATGTTTGAATGAAACATAGAGGAGGGAATTTTTCGAAGCAGTGAAATAGATACTGATGGTGGAACCCCAAGCAGAGATTTGTTCTAGATCGACAGCAAGTGATGCATTAAGAACATAACGGTCATGGTCGATGTTGATGGTGGTCTGGCGAGTGGTAATGTGAAAAAGGGAACGACGGAGACTGGCATCATCGAAAAACAATGAAGTAGGTTGGAGGTTAGAGATAGAGGATCATCAACAAGGAGAAGAAAGCGAGGGGCGCGAGTATGCAACCTTGGGGAACACCAGCATTCACAGGGAAAAGATGGGATAGAGCCCCATCGACTAGGACGGAGATTGTTCACTTGCTGAGGAAACACGACATTCGCGATACGACAGCCGGATGTAACCCGAATGCAGACAATTTCGAAAGCAGACCTTCATGCCAAACTCGGTCGAATACTTCTGAGATGACCATCGGGATCAAGTGAGTTTCTTCATGGTTATCGAGTGCGACCAACCAGGAGTGTGAGATGACCGCTGGTAGGTCAAAGATAGGGTCTGGAGCGGAATCCCATAATTCGATTGTAGTGATTATTAGGCATGAAAAAGACGAGAGCAAGAGCGGGTCGCATTGTGCAACAGAAAAAGAGGGGATATGAGCGGAGTGCTTGTGAACGGGCAACAAAAATTGTTTCTAAACATGACTAAAACAAAACTTGTTTGTGGTCTGTCGAGATTAAAATTGAAATTTAGTTATTGATGTTTCGACTGACGCGGAGCGCGCCGCACACTCTTTTTATGAATTCCGGAAAAATAACGAAGTTGCGGATAATTCGCGCAAACAAACGAGGAGGAAATGAATGATTACGGGGGCAATCAACTGTCCTAGTCTTTGGTATGAAAAAACGCTTTCCCACAATCTTTTTATCAGCTGCGGTCAATGTACATTGTTCTACGGGAAAGTACCAAGATTTGTCACTTAGTTCAGCCCAAGCTCACGGCTTGGGCTTTGGATGATGAAAATGCAAGTCGATTTTTCATTGTCTATGTACCAATTTACTAACGCTTAAAATGATTTTTATTGAAAATGACCGTCCAAAACAAACTCAGATGACTTGACTATTCACCAAATCAGATAAGCGAGACACCACTTATGTGGAAATGACGTCATCTGCATGCCTAAGTCGACGACCAGAGGGGGAAATAGTAAAGTCACTCACGAAATTTGAGAGTGGATACCCAAAGAAGACAGCATCGTGCAAGATAAAGAGTTTGCCATCCAAAAGTTTTGAAAATTTGTTGACCAACTTTAGTGTCCCCTTTTTCGTTTGTAAATTAGTTAATCAGTCAATAAAGTGAATACGTGAATATTATATATATATATATATATATATATATATATATATATATATATATATATATAACATTTCATTTTGCCACGGATAATCGGTAGTGGCTGTATGAGAAGACCGTCGGAAGTTGAAAACTTTTCTGATTCAGCGTAATGAGATAAGTTACTGGCATGCGGAATGGATTGCGCTTTCCTGTGCTGAATATCGTATGGATACGCAGCCAATGCGACATTCCATCGCTGAATCATAGCGGACGGAGATACTGCTAGAGAGTGGTGTGGATTTTAGATGGGCTTTAAGGCTTCCTGGTCTGTCACGACAGCGAAATGGGCACCAAAAATGTATTTGTGAATGCGAGTAACAGCCTAGCGAGTAACAGCTAGCGCTTCACGTTAGGTTTGGGAATATCCACGTCCGACAGAACTGAGATGTAGGAAAATATATAAAACCGGTCGGCCGTCCCGTCCTAGAACGGCTGTAATGCCGGTAGGTGATGCATCTGTGGTAACTTTAGAGGGCAGATGTTGCTAGAGCAAATAAAAAAACATCCTCGACAGGAGATGAAGTAGGTTACATGATCACTGACCATGCACTAATTGTGACGAAGACGGCAAAACGGGTGAGGACACTTGTATTTCGACGACCAAACAAGTTAAGTTCATGAAGCACAATCGTTTATATAGCCCCTTTACCAGACCGCGCTGAACCAACATTACTCTTTCGGCCGCATTCTTGTCAGTTGCCTGTGTCCGATATTTTTATTCTCTTGGACACCATTTCTATTCGGCTGGTCCGATTGTCCTGGTTGACGGCTTGATCGGTGGTCCCTCACATGAGCTATCTTGCTGGTTGCTGAGATCCAGCTGCTTCCCATCCACTGGTCCGTGAGCCTCCTTCTGTCTGCTTCGGGATGCCTCCGATTCATTCGCCGTCTGCTTTTGTCTGTGGCTCTCGATCGGTTGGCCCGATCGGTTCGATATCCATGACGTCTTGTAGCACCAGCATTCCCCGCTACATAATGACCGACGAAACGTCTGTTGAGTCACAGAGTCACGTAATAAGGCAGCTTTTGGTTGAGAAATTGGCAATACATCTGGAGTAATATTGGAGCGAACCAGAGGTGGAAGTAATTCGGTCAGACATTTTGGATGAACATTAGATAATAGGCGCAAAATGTTTGGGGTCGGGACGAGAACCATGTGCATTAACCAAATAACCTAAACCAGAGAACGCAGAAGTAGAAAAAATACACATTTTTCAGGATCTATTGCGATATTATTCTTATGCAGTCTATGAAGTGAAGGAATTAAAAGTATGTCATGTGACCTGTTAATGGGAGCCTTGCACTAAAGTGTCACCTTCATAAACGGAAACGCCCTTCAAATGTGAAATCAAAGGATTGGTGCTCAGAAAAATGGCGGGTGAAACACTGATGCCAAAAGGCAAAATAATTTGCCAAAAAGGTGTATTAATGATTGTCACTTCATGGGATTGTTTGTCAAGCAGAATTTGCAAAAATGCGTCCTTCAAATCATGTTTGGAGAAGAATATAGAACAATGAAACTGATGGGGAATGTGCACTGTCTAAAGAGTTCAACAAGTTGACTGTTTCCAATGTTTGTTCACGGTGATACGGTGGTCGTCGCAAATTCCGAGGGTGTTTCCGTCCCTTTTCAACGGGGTCACAATCGGAATTGCCCGAGTTACTTAACTCACGGGAGACTAAATCGTTGAAAGACTTCTTTACTGGCTCACGTAATCCGAGAGAAGTGACGGGGTTTTCAATGAAAACGGGGGATCCTGTCACTTCAAGTTTCACGGGTGTCATTTTAACACCACCAGGACCCTTTGAACAATCAAGTATGAGGTGTCAAGGAGAAGGCTCATGGGATCTGGACAAAAATGATAATGACACGTGCATATGTCTCACAGAATTCAAACCAGTAGTAGAAATGCCAGAATCAATAGCAAGAACTGAGCACGTGAAATTATTTTAATGAGCATGAGCACGAACTGACCGAGGGTTCCAAGTGTCAAACAGCGCTTGTGGTTCATTACTGACGGCGCTGCGCACGTCTAGATACAACTCGCACATTGATTTGATGGAATTGGACATGCATTCGCGGAGGAGCAGCCGTTTTGCAATTCGGAGCAATTAATCCCAGCCATTGATTGATCGCGAATTTTCACCTCTAGTTGGCCGCCAAAAAGGAAACTGGAAGCCTGTGTTTGTGGCTGCGAAATAAACTTACGAATCGGTTGGTTGGCTTGCTACTTCTTCTTTATCTTCTCGGCCTTCTAAAAATTCGCAGGTAATAAATGTTTCAAAATCAACTCCTTCAATGAGTCGTATGGCAGAGATATGGGAGTTTTCGGAAAAGTTAGAGTCCTGATCAAGTAGTAGGTGCCTTTCCAGATTACCGTACAGAAATGGGTATTTTTTTCTCCCTGAATCTATTCCTTTACATCTGAGACACCGAATTTCGAAGCGTTTTACATGATCTTCGACACTTCTTGCATTGGAGTGAATTTTCAATGCCTCCAAATCAGAGGAATCCATGCAAACGAAGTTGACCGCGACGCCCGTCGTTGTATGTTGCAAAAACGCTAGGAATACGTAATGCATTGGAATCACGCAACAACCTACAAACCAGAAATGGAGTTCGTTCGATGAATAGAACACGGAATGACGGAGCGGGATTCGAGCTGCACTCAGTGAAATTGTTAAAGTACAAGGAATCAGTGGTACGGTTAAAAATTCAAGTTCGCAGTTGCTTTTCTATTCTCACAGTGACCCCAGTTTCTATTGGGCTTGAACGCCTCCTGAACTCATGAGTATTTTACTCCTTGTGTCTGTCCTCTCTGTGTAAAAGATCCAGTTTAAATGAAGCCATATTATTGCACAACACACGTCTCAACCAATGCATTCTGATGCACATAACTGTTTGGTTTAACGACTTGTGACGCGTAAACGACACAATGAGCCTAGCCTCGCAATTGCTAATAGCACCTCGCCACCATCGAGCTACGGTACGAAGAAATCGGTGTCCAAATTCAGACGACTTTCGCGCATTCTACGCTTGCGACGACTATGCAACTTTTGTTGCACAAGCGGATTTCAAGTTGATGCTACGGTTGACTCGGGTTGGCAAAAGCCAAAGGCGCTTTCTGCATACGTGATGACTATTCATCCGCAATCAAACTCCAGGCTGAATTGTAGCTGCCTATATAGCATCACCCATCTATATAGCTCGACGCTGGACGAATCCTTGTGGCAGCATCGTTGTGCATTTTGAAGCCGCAAAATGCATACCGAAAATCGTTACACGGTTATCCGTCCTGTTCAAAAAACTACTCGAGACAACTTTATGTTCGCGAAATAACCCTTTTTACGTAATCAGAACACAGGATCTAGGCGAGCATATGATTTCTTGTGATTTCATTTTCAAGCCCTTACAGTCACATTTATATGGTAACAAAAATTGTAGAAAGTTAGCCAAAAGAGTTCTGTGTCTCATTCAGTGTTTGAAACGAGAAGGGGTGACGAGCAGGTGGATTAGTCGACTTTGACCGTGTAACGCTTGCACAAATTACCGAGTTGCGTAACAGGTGATAATTAACTTCATTTAGAAGCATTATATCGCCCGCGCACTCAGTGTGTGACGCTTTTCTGCCTTGGAAAAGGTAATACCACTGTTCTTCTTGGACCATAGGGCTATTTCTAGCATCTTTTCAATACTGAGGGTGAGCACAATGCAGAGATAGGTAGACTTCAGCCAACACTATTCCTCACTTGAAATAGTGGTGTAAGCCCGAACCAAGCCGCATGCACTATTTTCAATAACTTCAAAAAATATGGGACTTGCGATGGCACTGACACCGTTCACGCCAGTGCATAGTTCCTTTTCCGATTAGAAACTTCCGTCGAAATGAATCGTGAGCTTCCATTACATGGATTCCGCCTCTTTCCTTATAAAATGAGAGAGTTTATCTTGACTCCACAGCGAAGAAATCTGTTCATGATTTTTTATTTTGGAACGATGACCGACAAAGTTTAACAATTATTGTGTAGTGTAACTGATCAATACTGTCCACCTTGGCTATTTGTTCGATTAGTCACGGTAATAGATATCTTGCTGCCTTACAATTGTCTAACTTATTCATAGATTTTTCATGCACTAATGGTATACTTCGATATGCTGTCATATTCGCTCATTTTAGAAAAAAATTGAAAATTAAAGTTGGCCTAACAGTCTGGTACGAATTACATCACCATCCGACAATAGTCACAGCGATGTTTCATTAACTTTTTTAATGCATGCCTGAGCGTGAATGCAGTGGAAGGAGCATACCCTAAAGGCTGACTGCACTATCAGGGATAAGTAGCAACCAGATACTGAGACCTGAGGTGATATGGAACCATTTAAGGTCACTGTAGGTTCGGTGTGGTAACGAGCCGGAGGAAAGTGGATTACTTTCTACCACCGAAGTAACCGTTAATGGCGGGGATTCGAACCTCTGACCACCGAGGTGGTAATTAAACGCTCAAAACCACTGGACCACCACCGAACACGAGAACTCATGTAAGCCATTTGGATCACGTGTCCGCATTCGACTAGAATCGATCAAGGTTCTTCGAATACATTTCGATAAGCGTGACTGTAAGCAGTATAGTACTGCCAACAAAATGGCTCGTGTCACAGGTGGAACCACTCAATTTCAACAGTTCTGGAAGGAACAAATTGAGAAAGAGGAATCCGCAGCATTGCGATTCTTCCTGGAAAGAATAAATCAAGCCCCAGTTCAGTCAGGAACATCTTCTGTAATGCGAAAAAAGTTGGATAGAATGCAAGTGGATGACTCATTTTGCAATCGATTACAGGAGGAAGTGAAAAGACGAGAGGAAGAGCGAAAACTAGCAGAAGAACAACGAAAGAAAGCGGTACAACAGACTATAACATCTCAGTATCTCGCGGAACAACTGGATATGCGGCCACCTTCACCGAAAACCAAAACCCTGCTATACGAAGGGATCTCTCATGAAGGACGAGGAAGGTGAGTGTTGTAGCGTACTAATCTGTCTATGTGGTACACTAAATTATTGTCAACAATATCTAAGACGACACTAGTAAACTAAGATGGGCGGAGGAGCGTGCGGTGATAAAAAGGCCAAAAGTGTATGTACATTAAGAATCAAAATGAAACAAAAGGTGTGACTCAAACTCACAGTTGTTCAGTGTCCTTGTGATCAGGAAATGAGCGCCGAAAAGCCAATATCCACCAATGTCTTCAGTTCAGTTCGGTCTGACAGCCATCCGTTGAACAGAACAGGATGGTATTGAGCGAAGTGTCAAGAGAAGCCGTGGAAGCTTCTAAAATGTTTTGTTTCTCACAGTTAGTTCCGACCGATATAATTCCAAGACACTCCAAACCAGAAGATGAGACCGTGCCAGAATGAAAGATTTATTTACAGCCTTTTTTGTATTGCGCGGTGTTGACGACCAAAAGGATGTGTGTGTTTTACATTAAAACGTCGGTACAACAAAGGAGTGTCGCACCAAGGGACGTTGAAAATCATGAAAAAAGTCGGAAATGTACAGATATCTACACAACTCCCGCGCCAGAGCAGAAGAATATTATTCCCACAACTGATTGCTATGCTTCGAAATCAGTCTTCATGCTTATAAAACAAAGCAATAGGATGTTTGCGGTATTGCTAGCGGAAGAATATAATGCACGTCACCACGCTGTATGTGGTTCTCCATTCCAAGTCTCAGGGTCTAGTTAATGGTTGTTCCTAATAGTTCAGTAGGGCTTTGTAGCTGTGGGGTATATCCCTTCCACCATATCCACAAAAACCTTAGCTATTGGTGATATTTTGTGGCGGATTCAAGTCGGTGTGCAAACTGGGTTTTGACTATGGGCATTGCACTACGGTCACGGTATTAAGAATGAACCACTATTTCACCAGTTTTGTGTCATTCGAGCTATTGGTTATCAACGATCACCACAAATTCTTCTGACTTCGTGGAGTGAAATTTCCTGTGATTAATTTCCCCAAACTGAATTTTTAGTAGCATAGACATGTGAACATTCGAGCTATCCCTATGAAATGGTCCAAGAAGGAACGTCTATCAGCTCGCGACTCTGTTCTGATAAAGGCATTCAGTAGTAGAATCTAACCTAGTCTAACCCCTCACAAAGACTGCATGCCTTTAGATGAAAAAAGGATTATTCTTGGTGGTTAAAATATCAAACGACTGTGTGCTTTTATAGGTGAAAACATTACTTTGTAGACTCCGGCTCCTCTGTTTTCTACCATGGGGACCATTTTGTTAAACTTGTAGGGTAGATATGAACTTTTTGCGCGAATCGGAACTGTTACTTTTGACAGAGCCGTTCGGTTCAGTTCAGTCAACCATTAGCCTCGCACTTCGGTGCTCCGATTATGATTGCTACTCTCAGCGTTGTCGAGTCAAGGACTAAAATAACAGAGAAGAATAAAGTGAAAAGGAGCCAAAAACAAGCGGAAATCACGAAGACAAAAAAAGGAGCTCGAATCCAACTACACCACTGGCCGCGACAATTAGCTATATCACGTAGTATCCAATGTTCTCGTAGGCGGCTCGCGTATACGGAAGGCGCGTTTGGCTTTTGATAGAACAAGAACACTGTGGACAGAACAGCTGATTAATTTCGATACTGTGGCTGCTCAATCTACACACCGATCTGAATCCGTCACAAAATACCGCTGTCAGGATGCCATTTGGGTAAGGTTTTTGCGAATGTACTGTTGGTAACACAAAATACACAAAAGCACGCTCATAATTCTTGCGCCTGCAAGCCCATACATTATGATGCCCGAAGTGCTGTCTGACTGTTGCTTAAAGGCCGAGCCGAACTGCAGTCTACCATAAGTATGACCCGATAATTTTTTATCACCACGCGGAAATAGTGAGCACTGGTTGAAATTCGGCTACACTTGCACAATTGTGACCGCACTGTAGCTCTCGTTTCCTATTGTTACCCTCGCAGTCTGTCTGTAACCACAATGTGATTTCGCCCGTTTGCTACTGGGAACGCCAAAGCCGACTGAGACCTGTCTCGGACTACTGGTCGTGTTATCGATCGTCCAGTACGATCACGGGATACTTACTGGGATTCTCATCGCAGGTCACAACAGGGTTGGGTCCACGTGCGCAATTGTGGCCGCACATTGTTGCGATGCGCAGACTATGAGCACACGGTGTGGCCACCTATGCAAAAAGTGTAGAGGTGGTTGATGCGCTGGTCTTCTGACCAATCAGAACATCTGGGACAGCCAATCAGGTGGAATTTCCGAATAATTCGTAGTTCTGACCAAATTCCGAATAACTAACAATTCCGAAACAATGTGAAAAATGGGTTAAGATCAAAACTCCGAATTTCTGTACTGTATGCTACTAATCCAGTCATTACATAGTCACGACTGAAGTTGAAGCGTCCATTGTGACAAAACTTCACCGAAGATGAGATTTCTGCCTGTTATCCGTTCCTCCAAATTGCACCAGTTGAGTTATTGAATGGACATACTTGAGGGTTATTGATTTTTGGGTGCTGATAAACTAAGCGCACACCTGGGAAATTCGGTTTTCTGATGTCACCTTGTGGCAACCTTCGACGGTAAACAGTGTGACTACCAAGTGTAGAATATGTTCGAAACTAGATTGGCGAAGGAAAGGTCAGACGCCTTCAAGGACCTATAGGATTGCACCGAAACAACGGCATTATTAGTGTACAGCATTTGTCCACAGTAATACGGAAGTATCAAAGTATTCTGAGACAAACGTTTGAACTTCGCAGCCCGTTCATCGTGTATTTTTTCAGTCAGGTTTTGTCGATGAGTACTTTTTGGCGAGAACAGTGTTGATTCTTAAGTGGGAGAAAACCACAAAGACATCGGCCGTCCAAACAGAATCGTATGATTTCCCGATGACAAAAACACAGCCGGTTTTCTCGTAGTTACTGCGTCATGCTACACCGTCACACATCCTTGTATGATAACTCTCAGCCCAGTTGCATCGGTTCTAAGACAATAAGTAAACTGAGTGTGTAATCACGTAAACCGGTCAGTGGAAAAACACTGTCAAATCTGTGGTTCCAGGAAAGGTTTACGTGAGACAATTGGTGGCTTTATTCGAAGATCTGATACGCGTTGACAAACGTGAATGCATGTCGACCGTGGGAGGCGCAGTTCACCGTGTTTTCCCTGTCAGTTACAGCTAAGCTTCTGCCCGTTTCAGTATTGGCTCCTAGGTATCGGGACAGAAATCCTACTTCTTCACATCTTCGAGCACATTACACAATTCTCATCTTGTCCTCATCGCCGGTTTTTCTGCACTATCTTTGGAGTTTGTTCAAGCTAACGGTGACAACGGACTCTGAGGTCATTTTTCTGTGGAAAAGCAGATTTTATGTGATTTATGGACCCTACAATGCTCGCTAACCTTTGTTTACTATGGCATGCACACAAAGTCTGCATTTCACAAAACTGTAACAGATGGTCACAATACAGCATTTTTCCTAGGAATCGACAAATTGCTCTTCTATGAGTAACGACCAAATCGTGTTAAAAGAGGCTTGACAGCTTTGAGGGCACTCGAGACCATCGAGTGAAGCTTATCAGGTGAACAATGAGAAAGTCGCGTTAGCCTCTTGCTCTGCTTGAGCCTCCCTGTGCATGTTAAACGCGTCGAGCACAATTCAAGCATTGAGCCCCCGCGAGTAGAACAGCTACAATCCACATGCTATTGAATAATCACTCATTTTCACCTGGTTGGTTGATAAGACAGCAAAAATCGCCTTCGATGCTTTCCTTTCACAAAGTCAATTCCACAACTTTCAAGTTCGAGAACTAGCATACAAGGAAATGATTAGATAAGGCTGATTGCTCACAGAAAAACCTGTAGATTTGATAACTTCTATTCAACAAGTGTTCTCGCTGCTTTTACTCAGTTGTATTTTGTGCGGTGACATCATACGGAACCACAGTTCAATTTGCCAAAGATAATGACTATTAGAATTAGAAATAACTCAGTGGAAATGAAGAGGGTAAACAATGACAATCGGATTCCAACCCAGTTTGTCTTGCCAAGTCTAATATTGAGTTCTTCACTTGGAAAACATTCAACATTAGCATAACCCGTCACTCTGTTTGCTTTCAGATATCAGTATTTACAAAGCAGATACCAGAAAAACCCTGAAGATAAGTTCCCACATCAGGTACCTACATCTTGGGACTACGGTTGGCGTCTCGGAGACACACTGAAGGCAGACAAGGTGAAAAAGTCACGATTCGGTCGCGTTTCGATTGTGCAGAACACATTTTTCACGAGGACCGGAATTGCGTTTGGTGAGAAACCAGCCCCGAAACCTTGGTATGCTTGTTAACGTCTTCATATTCCTTGGAATCGTCAGCTTCCACGGCACACGCAATGTGAAGTAAGATACCTGCAAGAACAATTTGTCATTCGTATTATCCGAGTCTTACCCACCATCTTTGTTACCGGGTAAGGATTTAAGGCGTTGGAAATCTTCGCTGCCGTTTACTTTTGATCAAAATTGGCCCGATCAACTGGAAATGCATTACTTTCAGTTGAACTTCATCCACATTATTTAACACAACAGGTTCTGGTCATCGTTTAATCAAACCAATCCTCTTAATGAATTACCAGGTATAGTTTGATATTCCTGTTCTATTTCGATGTACTGTTGGACTTGGTTAACTTGATGAATCAGTGGTTGCATACTAAGACACGCTTCCTTACGAAGTGCATCAACCGTGGCCACTGTGATCGCGGGGACTTTCAGGTGGTTCAAAATTGGTACTGAGCTTCAGCATGTTTATTCGACCTCAGCGTTCGTGAGGTATTACGGAGATTTCCAAGTTGTGCATTCAAATGGTGACACCAGAGTTGTCTTCGGGAAAGACCAATGCAGTTCCAGATGGTACGAAAAGCAATACCCGTGACGAGCAAAGTGTGTGGCATGAAGACAGTGAAGCACGCCGTCATATTTAATTTGCAGTTTAGCCAAAACTCACAGAAACAAGTGACCTAAGATGGCTACAAGAGATTTCAACACAGTATCACCACCTGGAGAAAACACTCCGAGCGGCAATCCTTACACAATTCAGAACTCGGGAAAATTTCTATCCTGGCTTCGTTGGAGGTTCGCTGGAAACCTTACATCCCGATGGGATGAAATCAACAACCGTTTCTCTTCATTGTAGACTGTCTATCTACTGCTGTTCCAGACTATTTGACTATTCCATGTTCTTCGGTCACCAGATTGAACAGCCAGTACTTTCCCCCTTAGGATAAGGCTTAGTGTAGAACCAGCCCGGTTCTACTCTCAAGTTGCAAATCCGTTTCATTGTTCAAACTACTGAGGAAAACCTGCGACCTAACAAAGTTTAAACTTGGGTGCGTAACGTTGTCCGTGCATCCTAGGTGAGTGTTTGCTGCCCGAAATGTGATAGCTACGATTTTTTCCTCTCGAACGAAAGTTCTTCAGATATTCGTGTTGATCAGAAAATCACCAGGGAAAGCCGAACACAAGCACTTGTCGCGGTAAACTGGGAGGAAAGCATGCTAATAAGGACGAAGTCGGCTTTGGTTGCATGTTTGGAGATCGGATAGATATTTTTTCTCCTCTTCAGTGATAAGTAGCACTAGTCGAAAGCCGGTTTCAAGGTAAACAGTGGCCGTCGGTCGGAAGAAGGTAGACTTGTGTCCTGAGACCCGTTAAAACGTGGATACAGAGTGAGCTGCAATTCAATCAGGTTCAAAACCGGCTTGATTTCCAGGCTCACTGTTCGCAAGCACTGGGTGTGCGGCAGGGTGTTATGCCAGCAAGCAGTCTGGATGCGATGCTAACGAAGATATTTCCTATGCGAGTTTTATGATAGGAACTGTGACTTCCTGAACGACAGTGAAGCAATGTTTGGGATCCGTTTTTCATTTCTCAAAACCAAGAACGTGCTGCGAGTTTTGGTTGACCATACAAAAAACCTCAAGTCAACAAGGGAATCGTTAACTGAAGTCAACAAGTTCCGTTACCGGTGAAGTTAAATCTCGCCTGGTGGTCGGACATCGGACGGGGCACTGCCACGCATAGAGCAGGAGTGTTTAGCGTTCACGAGAGACTGCCATCAAGACGAGACTGCATCTTGGCGTGGTGTGATAGCTTGCATGCCTCCAAGACCCAAAGAGATATGCAGGACGGCTTCCGTAATTCGGAGATGCAGTTATGCCTGATGGGTCGATGGGTAGAGGCCAGACGAAGTTCAATCTCAGAATCAGTTGATGGGAAACATCTGGTTCTAACTACTATGCCTCTGGAGAGGTCACTCCAGCGAATAAACACGGAGAGAAACAGTTTACTGGTCGAAAAACCTCCACTAGAAGGACGTAGCAGTGGAGTACCTGGGGTTTTTTCTCGACTGTGGGAGAAGTCATAGCACTTCATTGGGCAGCTATCGCCCGCCAAAGCTGGGCAGCCTTCAGCCCAAAGGATGCTTCCCCGTCCACGTTCCGTTTGCTCCATTGGGTGCGTGGGGCTAAGGACTGAATCCGAAAAGCGGGTCAACACAAAACACCAGCGAAGACAAGACAGCACGCATGCAGTAATCAGGTCTCACGTGACAGAAGTTCCTTCACGGGTTCTTTGGTCACGTTCCTGTGCTGGATTCACGCCCCACTGTCTTGTGGGTCGGAATTTTGAGTCAAAGGCTCTGGTTGGGGTTCCCAAAGAAAAACCGTTCTGTGGTGTGGGCGGCCACGAAGTATTGTGCCTAAAAATCTCCAGCGGTCAATCGGGAAACACTCTTTATCTCTGAGCTTAACTGTTTAGCGTTCATAAGCTTGAGCCATCTTTGACGTTAACGTAACATTCGTTTGTGCATCGGGGGCAGTGACACTTAGATAAATTACTTAGTACAACTTAGAAATGAGACCATTACGGATCGAAGACACGTGAGCTGCATATGCATACAAAAACATTCTAGGCAGTTCAATTCATGCACGAGTATTCCGAAGAGCACTGGCGAAAGTGCAATACCGACATGACCTTAGTGCTGTCTGACTGTACCTGTGCGATAAACGGTATTGGCCATGTCAGTATTATAGACAAGCAGCGCCCAGCGTTTTCCACGATGATGCATTCAATCAGGTTCACGTGCTACGCACAGGCCTCAAAGCTTCGCAATGAATCGTGAATATTATTATGAAAGTGGATGTTGCTATAAAAAAAAGTGAACCAACATAACATGAATTTTTTTATTACATGCTTGCGCCCGAGTGCAGTGGAAGGGGCACATACACCATAGCTACAAAGGTCCACTGCACTGTTAGGGTTACAACACTTTCACTTAAATGACTGGAAATAATTCGGGGGCACTGAGCACGCGACCATGATACACTTGAACTGACACCGCTGGCATGTCTGGAAAGAAGACGAAGATCACTTCATGCAGAAATACGGTAGTCAATGCTTCATGTTCGTTCATTCTATTTCCCAAAACCACTTTGTAAACCAAATACAAACACCTTGCAGCATTTGCTTTCGTTTATTACTGACCAACTGGACGATGGGTACTCGGTGCTTAAAATCTGATAACAAACGCCGCACACATTTAGTCACTATTTTCCTGAACTCGGAGTTAATGCGCCAAGAAACAGTAACAACTGCATATTTTATAATGATTTTAGCGCCACTAGCTGACTTGATTGTTAACAATCTCAATATTACTGATTGTAATCAGTTGCAGGTGAATTAGCTAACTGGATTTTTCAAATTCATGCCCGCGCATGAGTACAGTGGAAGGTGTACCCCTTATAGCCCCAAAAGTCCATTAAACTATCGAGGGTGGCCTGAAACCAGACCCTGAGACTTGGAGTGGAGAAAGATTTCCATAGTTCGGACATCATATATATATATATATATATATATATATATATATATAAAACACGTTTCGTGAAGAATTACCTTCCAGGTATACCGGTTGGAAATTGAAAAAACGTAACCAGCTGTTATTCAACACGGCGGAGAGCCAAGCTATTCCTAAGTTAAAGTTATTTATATATTTTCATCTTTGGATCAAGTTCATGAATCGGAAGCTGATATTATTTGGAGACCAGCATCACAACTCCGTCTACCACTGATCCACCGCATGGACACCCATCCGCGAGCGTGACAAGTTGCATGACTGATGTCTGTCTTGTTTTTGCACCGGAAGAGCGTAGGAAGACAGCTGGTCCTAACGGCCAATCGCGGCCAGTTGACCAATGAAATGCACTTTACCGATTTAACAACCAAACATTGCGTTCGGTTTTCAAATTAAAATTATGGTTGTCCAAATGTGATAATTTCGTAGATCAATGTGACAGTTTCTCAAACCAATCGTAGAATGGTACAGACCTAGAGATCTCGGCTTCGATTCTCTCCACCACCGGTCAATTCCCCATTTGGCAGCCTTTAGATTGATTTCAGCTTCCATCTAGAAATGTCGTAGAGTGAAATTTAATAAATAAACGAAGTAAAAGGTTACCGTTATTAAAATTGTTTTATCAAGGTCACGATGATTTACTTTCATTTACTCGACGAAGGGAGCTCCGCTTGAAAAAGCACCCGGTTATCGCTCAGGAGCAACTGTATGGAACAGGTGACTTTAGCATTGGTCTGGTCACCCACTATACGTAAGAAGAAAGCACGCAGCAATGCGTCGAAGAGCAGTGAACTATAGCAAAAAGAATATCAGTACCAGAGATCAGTCACACTGTAGGTGATTTAGCAGGTTCTACAGTTCGAGACAGAACCACGCCAAATCCAAAGTATTGCAATGGGTCAGTTGACCTGTAAAGTTTGACTGTCAACACTGTTGTGAACCGAATACGCACAATTGAAAATCCATGTAACCTGTGGAATTCCATCGACACTATCCATTCATAGGCGGAACAGAGTATAACGACCACCTAGACATCATTACAACTACCCGTTTTCCAACCGAGAAAAACAAAACACTCGTAAGCATAATTATATCAGGACCCTTGCTACCCTGGTGAATGAATATGCTTCACCCAGAACTCGTCTTTTTAGTCAGAATTGCAATCTGTCGAAATGTATGCTGAATGAACATTACTTAATACGTTCTTCCTTCTTGATATCAACTGAGTTTCGAAACCTAAATGAATATAACCGGATATCAAAAATTTGAAACACCCAGTTTCCCTGATCCGCCTAAAAAGGTAAGAACAATATAAGAAGAGCTGAAGTCAGTCGCCAACTTCGCGTGCTCTCATTTAGCTGTCAAAACGCAGGTTTATACCAGTCGGTGAACAGATATTACAAACCTGATTTGAGTGTAATCGTGAAGCAGATACTATCGATCAGTCAGGCAAAACATGGTTATTTGAACTACGTGTGAAGCAATGGAGCGCACCCAAGAAGCACGAAAAATGCAAGTGTATATAAAGTGGGACACAATTGGGGAAAATATTATCATTTTATATTTACATGTATGTCTCTGGTTTCAGCCAAGCTAAAAAGTCCCCTACAGCCCGTTCAGGGTTAAGAGAACCGGAGAAGTCCCACATACATCCCACTAATCATGTAGACAAAAACAGAAAATGATAAAAGGAGAACAACGACAGCACAAGAAATCCTCAATACAATCAAAGACCAGAAGGAACACTCGCGTCTTGACGGGTGCAAGACTGTCCGCTGTGCACAGTGAATGGAAACTTATGAATCCAATTGAATTGATGGCGATCCGTAGAAACAATGAAAGGAATGAAGCATTCTTCGATTAGTCAAACATTTAATGAACGATTAGAGGCAAAGACCAGGGGAACAGGGGAAACGGGACGATCTGGGCTGGCGAAAAGACGGGCGGCTGGTGTGGGTAGCCTACAAAATTCTGGCATCTGTTTCCCATCGGAGTCGTACGAGTGATTAGCGTCAGGTGGAACTGGCGACGAAGGGCGACGAACGAACGATGTTGGCAGAATTGGTGACAAATTGGGACTCATAAATGACATGGCATGTGTTGACTGCGGGCTAGCAGCATCGCGCATATGTGGGAAGGACAATTCGCCACAACTGACATTGATCGAAGCCATTTCCACGGAGTCACATCGAAATGGTGAGCCGTGACGATGATATCGACCACAAATTGGCGAAGGCGAACTGGCACGAGCATCTGGATCAAGAATATGGTTAGATTAAACGGTTTATTAGGATGAAATAATTCAGAGGGGGTTTGTTTCCTTCAAGAGCCAATTCAGTTCCCTGTTCCAAAGGAGCGGAGAAAAAGACAGGTATTTAAACTAAAGTGGAACAGAATACGACGGATAAGACTTTATACTGTTTCATTTCATTGAGTTGTACTTAGAGCCCACTAGCTACGAAGACTGCGAACTAATCAGCTCATTGGCCCCAAAACCACTCAATGCTACAAAAGTATACACGATTCCAACTACAAATTATGACAGGTCGAGGAGCCCGGTACAATAGTAGTGAGGTCAGTATTTTTATCGGTGGATAAACTCGCACTTCAGCAACATTGTGAATACATTGGTTTCAACTGATTTTTGTAAACGAAAGACTGGAAAGCATTACTTCCTTCAAGATGGGGCACCAGTTTGGAGAAAAACTAAGGAACCATGTGGTAGCATTCCTAAAGATGTAAACAATATAACGGAGTGATGTGTTAGTTAGAAATAGTGTTTGATATCTAGAGGTCAGAAAGACTTCCAAATTTATTTTTCTGGAGTTGGAAGAAAGAAACACAGCAAGTTGCTACTCCTGTTCATCGGTACAGTTTCATGTGCATAAAAACGTGGCACATGACGTATGGCCCACTCTTGTAACACACCTATTCTTCTGATGAAATGCACGATTCCGAAGGTAATGTACCAACAAAGGACAACATCAACTCACCGGTGACCCTGACGATGGGAGAAAGTAACTCTTCTGAGCCTGATAGGTCTGAATGCGCGGCGAATACATCCTCGTTAGAAAAAACTGATTTCAGTTGGTCAGTTCGTCGTGTCAAATGAAGATCGGCTGCGCCATCAGCAAGAGAACTAGTCGTCCCATTACATTTCACGGGTTCTCCATGGTTGGCTAAGGTTTCAGCCGGTGGCAAATTGCTCTCATCTGAGCTGAATAGTTTAACTGAATGGTGCAGTGCACGACGGTGTTCTCGGGCATCACCAAACATAAGGGTTTGCTGCGTGGTGAAATCCTCGTCCAGTCGATTGTTACTGTATCAATTTAGGGAATAAAAATTGTCAAACTCTACTAACTCGGGTGAACGTCAGCAACAAATTCAACGGCACACAAATAACGAAAAAATTGAAAACTATCTGCAGAAAGACCACTGATTTTCACTTTTGACGTTAAATCCCACTCATTGATATTCACGCAAACATTGTACGGAATATGGTACAGCGAACAACAGCTCACACTGATTTTTTCACGACTGAATAGAAGTGACTGTTTTATGCATAAGGAATTCACATAGCCACAAGGGTTTTGTCAAATAAGCTTTTTATCCAGCAAGTTTTTGAGCACGGGTGATGAGCAAGTTTCTCTCAAATTCAGAAGAGCTCAGTGAAATAAAACAGACATTGCCGGTTGAAAAGGCAGCGTCAATCGTTAAAATTCATTTGGTCCCCCAAAAAGCAATGGAACCGTTATATACCAACCCTACTTGACCGAGAGAGTGAAGGTAATCATAACTGGTTTAGGCAAAAACTGCAATAGGGCCACAGAAAGAGAGCGATACCAGAGGGTTACGTAGGTCATCCATTTAAGTAGCACTGGTACACGATGATTTCACTAGAAAAGTTCTGCCGGATATAACAGATTTTGTCAGTGCCAGCTAATTGCTGGTGTTAGAAATATGAAAAGGTGGTACTTGTGATGTGTTTTAATCTTACATTAATCAAACAGACTACCGAAAAGTGTCTGTCTGCAATGCGGAATAGCCAATGAAAAGTAACCTGCCGAACACATGATCTCATTCGAACAAATATCCCCAGGCTTAAGTGTGATTAAATATTACTCATCACATCAAAAAGCATACCACTCAAAACAGGACTGGGAATGAATTGCTCTGACAGGATGTGATAAGACAATATTGTGAAAAAGTGCACACACACACACACACACACACACACTATCACGAACAGCTGTGGTGAAGCCAATGTCACGTGTATAATTCACATGTCGAGAGCCGGACGTCGGACGAGCATCATCATATGAGCAATGTGTTCCTAGTACAGTATAATTTTCTCAACGAAAAATTTCCTTGAAGTCAAGTGATCATAAAGTGCCTTGTTGTGGCCCGTCACGCGTGCAGCATGGTAATGTACAGTCATACTGCGAAGGGCGAAAAACGCGTGGTTTAGATCTTGGCCAACGATTATCCCAGATTACGAATACTTTAAACCACGTGATGGGAACCAGTGGCAGGTAAATCACATATGATACTACCGAGGACCCCAAACAGACCAATAATTTGACTAAAACTGATAAAAGACTAAATTGGTCAAACTATTCTTTGCACAACAGAAATAAGACGATTAAATCTGAAAAAATAAATTTAGGCGATCCCAGTTGGCTGAACATGTAAACCACGGAAGTAAAAGTTATTGTTACTAAGGTTCGGTTGCTTGTGCAAAGAACGAGGAATCACTGCACTGGTCCGACTGGCCAGAAGACGGGGAGAATAAAGGAGGCGGCGCTGAAAAAGAACGACTCAGACAATCTGGAAAGCACAATCCAGGGCACACAGAAACCCTGCCATGCATAACATATGTCATATGAGCTTCAAAAATCAAATCGGGGTGGGTGATAGGAGAAGTACCGTGGATTTAAGAGCGTTTCTCAAGCAGGCTGCCTTGTGCCAGACGGTCAAAATATGAAACACCGAGGGTAGCACATTCATCGTTTCTTTAAACGTAAAACTACAGGCAACTGATGGCTAGACCTTTGAAATTAGCCGTGCTGTGTCGTTAGAATATCAAATTATACCATTTTCTGCGGGGTTTCTATCAATATTGGTAATCGTATTAAGTTGAATGTCACCAATGCTGTCGCATACGTACACGTTTGTGAAATCTTCAAGTGTTTTCGCACATGCTGAATATTTTGTAAATCATGGCAATGGGGTTAGAAATATGTCCAGACAGATTGTTAAAAGACCTGATGAGAGAGCAAAGAGACACCGTACAAGTTGACGGATTGGTCTCCGACAATGTAGTGTTGGGAAAACTCGGATTCCCGTGATCTTAACGAGCAATATCTGTTATCTGTTAGGGGAAATCGAAGAGATGGCAGTAATCATTCAGAAGAAGGGGTACAATAATGCAGAAATTATTGTTACAGGAGTCTTCGTTGCACAATGACGTACCCGATGGTATTATGCAACTGAATGATTTCCATTCGTACTGAGCGGATCGTCCTACTGGTGTCCATAAACGTGGAAATGTCATCACTTATGTTAACAGCAAGTATAGCAAGTCGACTGATTTGGTCTTCATGTACTCAACTGAAAAGACCAACTGTCATACCGTAGACTGTAAGCCACATTTTCTAAGTGGATTCCGCTCGATGATCATCGGAAACATTCACTTGGCACCTAACACATCACTTTACGAGTTAAACATACTTTCTGATATTCTGTCTACCTCAGTAATTGCACAAATTAGTGAACGCTTTTGTATATTTGTCGGTAACTTGATAGACGTGACGATACATTCCTGGCCACACTTGGCTTGATGATTTTGGTACACTTCCCCCCCCCCCCAGACTTGACGCTCAACTAGACTTAGTTTTGACAAATAGACCAGAATTATTTAGTGTTCAAAAACGTGCACCTCTAAGCAGCTTTGAGAGAGCATGTCTGACAGTGCATAGCGAGACCAACCGGTACACTATGTTAAAAAAAACCGTCCAGAACAATGAATCAGATAAACTGTTTCCCCCGAACAACCTGGTTGAGCTGAGGGCCATCGTTACTTCGACCGATTTTTCCGTGTTTTCAGACCCCAATTATCCTGTTTTCAGTGAACATGTCACAGATTATCTTAGTTTTTGCTCTAATCATCGTTGCCCATCTAAAACCGTCTATGTCCAAACTGATCGATACTCTCTAACAGTACTTAAAAAGTTGCGGAAGAGCAGGCTTACAAACAAAGACAGAGAATGTAGGTCAAAAAATTCACCAACTTGATCACATCTGAAGTTAAATACCTGAGTAAGTTCTATATAAATAACATCTTAGGAAACATCAGTTGTCGTAGCATATGTGGCGGTAGCTCAAATAAACAAAAAAGAAAACGTTGAAGTTGAAAAAGTCAACCCTGATTTCAGCTCAGTATCGCAGTGTACTCCCGTGCCAGTCTTTACCAACTCATTTCAGCCGCCAACTATCGAACCCGCTATGATCTTCCAGCAGCTGTGCAAAGTGGAAATAAATAAAGCTCCTGGTCCAGATGAGTTGTCACCTATTATACTCAGTGTGCTGACATCTTTTCGGTTCCACTAGCCGATATCCTAAACAACTGTCGAACAAGCGTTAAGTCCCCCGACATTTGGAGAATGACCAAAATAACGCCTGTCCCAGAGGACGAACCCAGGAAATACCACCCCATCGCCTGCACTTCTATGATGCTCAAATTGTTTTAGAGGCTTTTGTTACCGTGGGGTCTGCTGAAGAAGATACACGCCAGTTTGGTCATCGCGCTCCACACTTGACGCCGCAGTTTATCTAATCCATTCACTAGCTTCAGCTTTAGACAGAAAATGTAAAACTGTCAGAATGGTGTTTTTAGATTACAAAAATGCATTTGGTTGTCTTGACCGATCGTATATAAAACTTCCCTTATTCAACTTGGCACATCGAACCGCTGTCTTATCTCCTTCTTTAAAACTTTTTTTCGCCCAGGTCCTCCGTGCAACTCCAGACGCACCTTTTGGCGTTACGATTCAGCTGATTGGGATGGTCTTCATGAAATTCCGGTCTCCTACCATTGTAGTGACTGTTGCTTCACTCGCGATGATTCTACATCCGTTTTAAACTTAACTAAGACTGCTCTCCAAAGGGGCTTGTTTTGTTCAACACTATCCCAAGCCCGGGAAGTTACAATCGTCCAAGTGGTTTAACCATGCGCCAAATTGCGTTGTGAGCTTGAAGAGCTCAGGATTCGGAAGGTCATGTCACTCCCTGCTCATCAATCTCGCAGTCACATGGAGCATGTCGGAAACCAATGCTCGCTTTCCGTTCAGAAAGTTAAGAACCGTTTCATCTGCTAAAGAGAGGGACGTGTAGCCTTCTTTGCTACTGGTAGTCGGACATTTTAGTCTCCTGCCAAAACTGCTTTCCGTAATTTTCGCCCCACCGATTTCTCCCCCATTTGTAACTCCTCTGACTCTCTGTTTTGCATACCTCGTGAGAAAGCCGAGGCTGTTGCCTCACTGCTTGCCTCTAATTTCACGTTACCCAACTCTTCTATGCTTCCGCCTCCATCGGCTCTCATTAACCGCCTTTTTACTATCTATATCATAGTCAGAAAGGTCCACCAGAACTTACTATCACTTTGCCAGAACACTATTTTTTCCGGACGGTATCTCACCCATTGTCCTGAAAATGTGCCCCAGAGTTAGCACTAATTCTGAGTCGTCTTTTTTGGTTATCCCTTCAATCTGAAATGTTTCTCATCCCTTTTACTGTAATTCACTTTGTATATAATGAGAACTGAAGACAAAATTTTAAATTAAATGAAAAGAAGTATACCAATACAACACCGCCGTATCCATATACCATATCTAACACATTTGACCGGGGTTGGCTCTCGTGGATCCCAGCTAGGAAGTCTAAAACGTCCCAAGCGGGTGAATGCTGCATGGCTCGTCTGTTTACTTCCCGTGCCCCACAAACAATTGAAAAACAGACAAGAAAATTTACAAAACGTGTACGGTGGAAACATTGAAAATATTGCTTCCAATTGTTATAACCATTATATTGACTCTCAATCCCCCAAGACTTTGTAATTTGTTTCTGTTGTTGTTGCGTTGGCACCATGTTTGTTCTCAATCCTGGGTAATATATATATATATATATATATATATATATATATATATATATATATATATATATATATATATATATATGGGCAATGTCACCGATCAGGCTCAGCAAATGCCTCTGTCTTAAGTTACAGATTGGTCACCATTACGCATCTTCCAATCACCAACTGCCTAAGTAGACAAATCGAGCCCAGGGAAGTCATACCAGGGGGATATGCGAAACCAATATCCCTACCACGTAGCCTGGTGAGCTGCAATGTTTGCTCTGATGACTTACCTCGTGTACCCGATGCTGCTCTACGACTATCCCATTAGCTTTGCTGACCCGGTTCACTGCTCCAGATTCGAACTCTTCATGAACACTTCCTATACACACACACACACACATACCGCTCATAGGCAGGCGCCATTCTGGACATCCATGAAACCGACTCACCCTCCCGCAGAAGCTAGCCGCATAAAAGCGAATGTAAGTCCTTAACCGAGGAGTGCTTTCAAGACCTCGGTATTCAAAGACCGATGATATATTTGCCCTCCGGTGGCAGAGTGTAGATTACGACATTGTCATTCCAGTTGCTGACCGCGGAGAAAGTCGGAGTGGTGGACGCAGGGGCCATTTTATTACGTTCACAACAGCGCTTCCGAGCTTCATTGGATTCAATGAAGTAATATCTGAGCTAATTTTCGATCTTCACCGCAATGCGAATGTGTAATGATCGAGTTAATGATCACTGAATTTCACACCGCATCATTATCCGTAAAGAACACAAGTATATAGCAACTGATCGCGAGAAAAAAACTCACACTGTATCGTCTATAGTCTCTGAGGATTCGGAGAACAAACTCCGACGGGTGAGCGGTTGTGGGTGGTGTGGTTTCCGACAAGAAGAACAAAGAAATGAGTTGCACTCGGTCGGAGCAACCGCTTGTCCGATTTCATGTGCACAGTCGGGCCCCTGAGTAGCATCTAACTCACTCGGATCCAACTGAATAGATTTTTCCCGTGTTGGTATGATAAAACGAGGAAGGTTGGAATCGACTTCTGCATTGAGACCATAAAAATCACGGCCGGAGAGATCAGTCGGAGAATATGGACCGACTCTAGACATTGCTTGTTTCAACAGGGCCTCAAAGTCATAATTCGGTGGAATCGTCAGCGTAGTTTGACTGCTCACTGTTGGAAAAGGCGGGGACAGGTAAGGAAGATAGGGTTTAGGGATCGCTACTATTTCACAAAATCTGTGTTCCTTTCCATTAGTTGGCTCTAATGGAGAAGGTTCGATAAAATGGGGCCTTTGAAAACTCTGAACAAACTTTGATACCGCCAAACGTTAAATCATCGTAAACCTTAAACAGATTACCCTTTTGACATTCAAAGCGACAAATTTAGCATTGTATTGTGTTGAAGACTTCAGCAAGTTAACAAAAATACACTTCAGCCAAGTAGAGGGAAAACTGATCATTGACACTTTGAAGTAAGCATAGAAATAGGTACTTTAGGAATAAAAGTGGTTCAGCCACCAAGGTCAGTCCGAAGTTCCTCTGTGACTTTTATTTTGTCAACCAGAACACGTGCTAGGCAAGGCACTGGAGAGTTATGATAGACATTCATGCCGACAGTAAGACAATATCAGCATTAAAAGAAACGGAAATATTCAGACATGTTTCGTTTTGAACGGTGGGATGCATTCAGTGTACGCAGTGTTCATTTGAAAATCTTACGGGATATAAATGAAACTTATACAACGAACCTGTATCGCCTCACACATGCAGCATGTATTTGCCCTTCCGTAGATGATACTAACCAGAGCAAACTAATAGATGCCGAATGAACTAATACAGGAAAACATAATATCAATAGACACAGGTGATGAATACGAAGGCGAATACCGGTACATGGTATAACAGAATTTCGTAACTTATAAAAACAGTTCAGCTGACTCTATCAGATCTTAGCAAGTGATAATATGGGTCTAAAATCCACTCATACTTCATCGGGCGAGAACACGAGGCAGTCATGACGAGCGTTTTTTTATCTGTTCGTAGCTCTAACCCTTCCCCGTGTGAAGCACAAAGGCCATGAATTTTCGAGCGCTGAAATTATTGTAGTAGCGAACTAACTTGGCGTGACAATATTAAGATTAGATATACAGTACAGGGGTAAATAGCGTAGGGTGAGTGAGACTCAGTCACAACCAACGGAACCAAGTTTCTCAATGGTAACGGAACCAGACGTAACAATCCGTGAGGTGTTTGTATCAAGAAACTCTGCATATTCACTTTCCGATATTTCACAAATAGATGGTGATGAATTCAAATTTGAGGTCAGTTTTACCTACCTTGCTTACTTTTGGGGATATTCGATATCAACTTCGAAATTGAATGATGCGCGATTGTACGTTATGCAAAACTGTACAGCTCACTTTCATCGAAGTGCGCCCTATTGTTTTAATCTGTAAGGTCATACAAATTTGTATTCAAGCAGCGGAGTAGTAATATACAATCGCCTTTGGTCCAGCACCAAATATACGGCTGAATTGAGGGTCTTGTCTTCTGTGTTCTTCCCTGAGTTTACGGATTATCCTGGGATCGATTTACTAGTCGTAACGCGAGAATCGGGGAATCGCGTACTATCAGTAAAGCTATATTTGGTCGGGGTTCGTAAGAGGTAGTAAGAGGGATAAAACATAGGAACGCCGGTTGGAGAGTTTCTGAATTCCTTCGTGGGAAGCTCTGTGGAAGTAAAACCTACAGTTGCATTACTTAGTGGACCAGGAACGTCAATACAGGCTGGAACGCTTGGACAAACGTCCTAGAATAAGTTAAACATTATAATTATCCTAGCTTAGAATAACCGAATGACTACAAGTGTGATTGTTGGATAAATTCCATGAATAACAGCATAATAAAGATATACTAGTATATACGATATTGAGGCGGATAATGAGAATGAATATGAAAAAGTAATGCGGGATAATACTATCAAAACCTCACCGGATCTTGCACATAAAATTGTTAGCGGTGCAGGACACATTGACTTTTTGCGCGTTTTCGGTGTGGCTGGAAGGAGGAATAGTGTGCGGTGATAAAATTAACTAATTATATATATATATATATATATATATATATATATATATATATATATATATATCATTGAATCATTTCTGAGAATAAGCGTTACTTTTGACGTCACGACCAATGCATTAGTGCTTCTACGAACTACGGTAACGTTTTGAACACTATAATGGAACAGAACGTAGAACTGATGTCTTCTTCACATCAACATCGTAGCGCATGTATCTCCCAGCCCCAAGTCTCAGAACAAAACCATGAATTCTCCCTCTGTGGTGGATTTTTGTGGTGACACGGTCTGTCTGTTTTCCTTTTTCCTCAAGCTGTACAGTATATATATATATATATATATATATATATATATATATATATATATATATATATATATATATATATATATATATATATATATTGTTCGAGCGGCCGATGTTGACCGACTATCCGTATTTGATCATGGATGCCTGAGGAGTTTCTCGTAAGTTTAGTGGCAACAGCGAATAGGCAATTCCGCAGTTTAAACGTGCATCTATGGAACCGGGCCTGCCGCGTGCCCAGTTAATATTACAATATAACTCCACCGGCTTTGTTGACTAGGACATGTGCTACGTATGCCTTCTCATCGACTTCCCCATTGCGCTTTGTTCGCTGAGCCTAAGGTTGACTGGAAACGACAAAGAAAAAGCCAAGCCATGAGATGGCACCGATCTATCAGTGTTGACGTCAAGACTCGTCTTTGTCGGCCCCACATGTTTATATGGCTGGGGACCTCGAGATCCACTACACAGCCAGTTGAAAACTTTGTCGGATATGGCTCAAAGTCGTGCTCAGTGGCAGTCATGTTTCCGCAACCTGTGTTTAAACTCCTTGGAAATTTTCCCTTTGATCCTTCACGTTTGCTTTTCTGCTTCACGTGTTTGCATGGTACCGCGCCCCTGTACTTTGTGCAAAGTTATCGGCGGACATATATATATATATATATATATATATATATATATATATATATATATATATATTGATAGTAAGTAGTATGCAAACGTGTGGACAAAATTTCCCCGGAAGCATACGACCGGTTTCGCGGTTGTGGGCTCTTCAATGAAAAGTATCCATTCACAGTCCAGACGATTCAAATTAGATTCTAGTGAATATATATATATATATATATATATATATATATATATATATTGTATATATATATATATATATATATATATATATATATATATATATAAACTACATCGGCTTGGAATTAGGCATGGTTCCAACGCAACAAAAACAACAAGTATAAAAATGGGGGGTACAACGAAGTATAAGAATTACTAAGTAAAAAATGGTATTTCTTCTTTCATTTTACACCGTACACTTATTTATTTTGTTTGTCTATGACAGGTTTTCAGATGAACTCATCTGGTAAGTAATGCATCCACATTGCCCACCAGCATAATTCCCTGCGAACTATGCAGCACTCGTGGAAATCGGCTGCATGGAAATCGATGCGGTTTTATATCCCGTCGGGTCTGTATTGATCACATCTTTACCTCACGACAGATTATTGTTCAGCTGAGTTCGGACAAACATTAACCGTCCACTGGGTATGGCAATTCTGGTTCTTACAGATAATGAAAGTGCGAGTAAGAGGGCACCCATGATCGGGACTCTATCAAATCTTCTTGTGTACATCCCACTAAGTAGATGGACTTCCTTGACCCTATTCAGGAAATTCAACACGCACTGCATAGACAAGTTCACTGAATAACCTTTCCATACCTTTTTCATGTCATGTACTGGTAAAGCTTGGTCATCCTTCAACCAATACCTGTCTTAATGAACATTGTGCCTCGTGAAATCCTATTTGGGAACACGTGCAACGCATGTCCCGACAACATTACCTTCATCTAATGAATTGATTCACGTGCCTGATGCTCTAAGCTTAATTTCTGTATTGCTGATACATTTTTTTCATTAGATGCGAATGATGCCACGACGAAATTCGTGTTCGAATAGCGATGGACGGATGTCACGTCGACTCCACAGACGCCCCAGGTGAGCACAAGCCAGATGCGTCTTCTGTGCGCGCGATGACTTCCTGCCGTGATCAGCTTGAAACAGTCAAAAGCTTTAAGTACCTACCATGGGGCAGCTACGTCATTCAACCTTCACCTAAAGGAAAGGCTTACAATACCGTGGTTTGTATCGTAATTTAGGGTTGTTGAAAATGCTTTACAACCGATGTCAACGACACGTTGCGCGCATTTGACGAGAACATTGGCGAGTAACGATGAAGTTCATCGTCACATTTTGGGCAAGGATAGTCACCCTTTGAAAAGGAGAATCACTCTACATCGCCTCCAACGACCCAGCCATGTTTTGCGAATGCTTGTCCCATCGTCTACCTCCTCTTGCTCTATTCAGACTTCCTAGGCAAGGCTGGGAGAAGCGAAGCCGCGGCTAGGCCATAATTTGGGGTGGAGCATGAAGGAGCTAGCATTCTCATCGGCTTTGGCATTGCTTGGATTAGGTGGAGACACTATACCAGCAAGGACGAATTTAGGCGTTGAGTATTGAGAACCACAGATCAGTCATTGTAGCAGGCGCTCAACCTAAATAGATTGAGGTTAGAACGCATACACATAAATAGAATTCCTCAGCGTATATTGTTCGCCCAGACAGGCTGTGGTCGAAGGATATGTCAAAATATTCAGCCCATTACATGGCATAATGTATGAATATCTTAAGCAGCGAACTTGACCAAGTGGGGCATCTTAGGCCTCCAAGAGATTTGCCCACCGGACAGTTGAAGACATTGAATGAAATGGCTAGGTACAGCGGTTAGTGCTATACGTGCATCCGAACTCTTTCTTCGCCTACAGTAATTACACTTCGGAATTTCTTCATTTCGTCTGCTCCACGTGCTTCTATTCGTGTTACTCTCGAGTTGACGATGCTGCGAGATAGAAACCAAAAACCAAAACCAGTACACAGAAGTGCGGGATGTGTTTGGAATAATTGAACAAAGCAACTAGGAGCAGTTTTTGCGATATACTTGCACCCAGATAAACTCAAAAGTTGTATTTTGGAATTACGCACCCAATCAAAACCCGCAACCCAGCACAATACTTCTTATTGCGCCGAGTATGGCAACCGTCTAGTAATTTAGTTAAGTAGTTGCCGAAAATCATAAACGAAGAGATGGTCTTTTTCGGATCTTTTCGTTTGTTTTCTTACCCAATCGTAAAATCATGCAACCACATCACACCGTGAAAAGAATGATGCAGCTAATTAGAGAGCTTCAATTTAAAATGCATCCACTTGCAAACCCAAAATCAAATATTCAGCACAGCATCTTGTTTGGATGGAAAAACAAGGAAAATCTTACCAGTTGGCACCATAGAAGAGGTGCGCGGTAGTTGACACCGATTGGCTGAAAAACAATATTGTGGAGAGGGTTGTGACAATGAGGGCTGACGTAATGATGGGAAATTAGAATGCAGTGTTTTTGAACAACAAAATGAAGAGCTATCCATAGGAAGCCGAATTTTATCATCACCATCAACTTCGTACACCGAGAGACGGAAACAGAGAGAGCAAGGCGTATTTCCCTGTACACTGAGTCCATAACCATTGGTAAAAAGATAAAATAAATTACTGGGTAAATTGGGTGTTAACCGATAAAGCAGCACAAAATATTGCCCTGATCGTCACGTCGAATACAATTCGGTGGATTCTTCTGAACCTAAAACAGGAAGGCGAGAGATACATACATCGCGTAGTCTTTTCGTTTAGCTATCTATGCCTTTAATTGCCACCAGTCGATACCTACGTGACTTTTTCATCCAGAAGCAGGAATGACATGGTAACACACGGTGTGACAGATGATTATCTATAACCCGTACCACATGCCAGTTACGAAAATCTCCTTGGTTCGACTCGACATGATAGCAAATGAGTCAGAAATGAACAAAAACAAAGAGTGAATTATCTTGCTGTTACCTAGACTGTCGCACCATCCCAGCCCCTAGTACGCGAACATTTACTTGCAAATTTCAAGTCTCCCTACCGTAGAGCAGAAATGATCGGACTGAAGAGTAGCAGACAATCCAATAATTTTAATGAGATTTTAGGCCGATGCCGAACCGCGGCTGCTAAACAATCTAAAAAAAAAACCGTCGTAAGTTTCACACCATAATTTTCATGCTACAACCAAAACGTCACTGATGAACCAGATAAACCAGTTGAGGTGATCGTGTATCAGCGCTGAGGCTCTTAATGATGGTGTTGTTTGTAGCTGAGGTTGGTGTTTTGGATCGGCTGGTGATTGCTAAGCTTGGCGTGTAGGACGCAAACGTTTCATCATCAGCCCAGGTGACATCGTCAGTGCGCAAGTGAGAGTGCCCGTACTCGTCTGTATTTATATATGGGGCATGGTCTGGATATGACCTTGACTTCTCGTCATACCCAGACCATGCCCCATATATAAATACAGATGAGTACGGGCACTCTCGCTTGCGCGCTGACAATGTCACCTCGGCTGGTGATGAAACGTTTGCGACCAAACGCCAAGCTCGGCGATCACCAACCAGTACAAGCACTTAGACTATCTGGTGTATAGAATGAGTAGCTTCAATACCAACCGAATTACGACGTGTCGAAGGAAGGAACAACTTTCCCATCACTTCAGGGTCTAGTTTTAACTGTTATTCGCTGGTAGAAGTTATAACATTTTCTTATTTTCTGTATTCTAAACTAAATTTAGAAGGGAAAAACACGTACATTTGGAATCAGATCCATCAACGGTGTCCGGGCTTGGGGCGATCAGATGGCTCTTGAAGAAACTATGTATCGAGTTTTGAACGTCTTCATCACACTACAGGAAATGAAAATAGAATGAATCAAAATATACATTTGGTTATGTTAAACAGTAGATGACTAATGTGTGAACTACAATAGCGTACTCCTGCAGTGAATCCTCTTCAAAGAGATTTCTAAAATCAAATGTTTCCTTTCAAAAGCAGTAAATCAGAGTAGTGAGCAAAAATGAGACGGAGACCGGGGAGAAAACCACTCTTTTGTTCAGACTAAGAAACTATATCATTTTGAGGGCACTTCGTCATTGTTCCCATCACCATTACCTTGTAGCTAGACTGTAAAATATGGTTCACTGAACCCTACATTTTTCATCACCGATACGAACAAAGAAAAAATCTTAAAACGGAAATGATGTAAATCAAATCTAGTAAATGGACAACAAAGAAATGCTGCAACAGACACCACGTGAAATAATTCGCCCGACCGTATGTGCATACAAGAATCGTCAAATAGTCTAACTTGATAGAAAACTAGGGCAAGGAGATCAATGTTGAAGTGATCTAAATGTCAAAAATAATCAAGACCGATGCTACTTGAATTCTTACTTGAATGCCACCCATACTTCAGTACAGTGTGCTTCATTAGAAAAGTTATGAGTCTATGTGGGGAGCTTTGGACATTTTGCAATCAGATCATACTTGTTGTCCACTCAAATTACAGCACCATCTAGCAGTTATCTCGTGACTATTTGGTTAGATCTGATAATAAAAAATTATCGGGATACATAATAAAACTAGGCGCATCACTTCAATGTTACTAATACAATCACCTCGTGCAGTACTTGTATAATTCCACATATAGCAGAAGTCAAAACCCACTAAAAGGCAAAAATGTTCCATACGCAGATGTCGCGTATCAAAGTCACAGAGCAGAACTAAACGACAACATAACTAATGTCCCAGTGACAAGTGTTTCAGTACAACGTTCTTTGGAAACGATTGTATTTCCTTGCAATATGCTATTGTCATTAGTACCAACCATTCAGGTAGATGAATTGATAAAAAATAGAGATGTTTTCCCCGTCTAGAATTAATATAATAAATAATGCCCAATCCTGAAACAACGCTTTACACTTGTGAAGGACCTGTCGAGTGGGTCTAAAGCACTTATCAGACTGGCAAGTATGCGCTTGTGGGACTATCAGATACTAGATGCCACCAAGGTACTCACCATAAGCGGCACAGCTGGTCGTTGTTTGCTCATTCTACACTAGATTTCTCAGGAATTTTTTTGTATTTCGAGCTGATAACAACGATGGAATAAGATACCTTCCGGAGAGAATCACCACTAACTTTAAAAGAAGTATAATTCGTCATCCATCCTTACTCAATCGGAAATTATACACTATAGCCATGTTAGAAGATTTGCGAACATTGGGGTATATATTTTATAAGAGGAAAATGAGATAATGCTGGTCGGTTAAACATTTCGAACGCTTTTTAAAGGCCAAAGAAGAAAAGACTGCATGAAGACAATGTGCATCGCCTGTTTCCACCAAATGTAGTAAAGTGAAGAAATGACCGAGCGCAATCCAGCCATTTGTTCGTAAATACGGGACTCACAAACCGACAGGGGACAACAAAATGTTATCAACTCTGAGATTTCTCTCACTATTGTACTTTGTTGTATGGAAGATTTCCGCAAGTTAACAAACTCACATTTCAGCGAACATAAGGGAGACTGGTCAATGTCACTTTGAAATAAGCAGAATAATTAATACTGCAGAAAAAAGCTGATCCAGCCACCGAGGTTCATAAGAAATTCCTCTGAATTACATCTTGTTATTCATAACATGCTAAATAAGACAGTGTAGAGTAGCAAAAGACATCTTATACGAGAGGAGATGAGTGTAAACGCAGGAAGTGTGGAGGGATGTGAAGAGCGTGCAGAGAAGTCATTGTACAGGGGATGGATGCGACCACCAAGAATCTTCATGGCGAATTCTTCACAGGCCGCGATGTGTAAACCGCAAACTTTGGAAATAAGAGAGTCTATGCGAATCAAAGAAACACGAGTGATAATGACCAAACCACGGTGTAGCGATAAAATCCTTCTTAAGCAGACCAGTAGACCAAGAAGGATAACAGGAGGACAGTAGGGTAAGATCGGCAGAATACACTGATGGACAAAAAAACTACAGCTTATGCGGCATCGAACCACCTTAGCCTATAAATTTGAAAAAACAGTCTACGTAGCTTTTTTACACAACCAGGAATATGAGAAGACCACTGTAAATTGGTGCTGACTGTAACGCCCAACCACTTGACTGAATCAGTTCTAAAAACGGGGACAACGTTGATGGCCGACTGCTCGTTCGGGCATAAAGAGCGAGAAAGGTAGAAAATACACTCAAAACATTTGGAAGTGGTGAGATGTAGACCAGAATGAGATGAAAATTTCTGAATGTTGTATAAGTTCTCGGAAAAAGGTGAAGTCTGATTGATTGAAGATAAGCTGACAGAGCATCACGTCATCGGCGTAATAAAAAGTCGTGCAGGTGGTGCAGTGGACAAGTCGCTGATATTCGTGGTGAAAATACACGTGGAAGAACCTAACCCTGAAAAACACCACAGCTGTTCGTTAAGGAACTTGATAAACCTGTACCAACTTTAGTAAGTTGAGCTCTATGGGAAAAGTAGAACTTTAACCCTGAGAGTAAGGAATTGGGACAGCCAACAAACTCCAGCTTTTGAAGCAGAGCGGAAGAACAGACCAGAGAAACACAATTAACTAATTAGACAGAACTACTTAAGCTCTTCGAAATGGGATGGTAAACTGAAGCAACTACGTTCCGATTTCTGTTGTGGTAGTTTTCACAGTCGACCGACGAACTACACTTCGATCACTACCGAATACGAGTCACCTTTAGTGGAAAAATAAGGCACGTCAAGGTTAGCAGACTTCTTGGCCTTAGGTACTCAAGTACATCGACTACTTTCGGTGCTCCATTTTGTTTGAATTTCGCTGAATATCGTAGGTCACGGCGAGAAGATTCAGCGATTATTCCATTTACCAATTGCAGACTGTTTATCTACAGGTGTCGCAGACCCTTTCGTCAACTGAGGTTCGTATGTCACCGGCGTCAAGAATGAACTTAAACAATCCCTGACTAATCACAAAACAGTCTCTGCTCTCATTTCTTCGGCTGTTTTCGTCAATTAAATCGTAGGATCTTCTTTCATATTAACAGTGATCAAACAGACGATCGATGTAATAAGGATTTTCATGTACTATCGTTGATCATGGTAGCAGTGGGACGTGTGTCAGGAAGGTCCAACAACTAGGGATTGGTTTAGCATCAAGTGAATGGTTTGGATGGAAGGCAGTTCGAAGTGATCAGTTCATGACATGAAAGAAAGGCATAAAATCTTCGACCAACGGACTTGGCCATATAGGATGTGTTGGACATCCGGGTTGGGGTCCACGAGACCCATCTACTAGATGGTTAGACACATCAAGAGACATGGCCATGTGTTGCCATTGGTGGCTTCCATTCCAGCACTTTATGCGTCTTTCTGATTTCCGCTTAATACTTATGTCAAAAATCATTTGTGAAGGAAAGGCATTCAGAATGTTGTTACAGCGGGCAAACAGGAAATCCCAATCGTTGCCAGTTTTTGTGGTGCTTTGTAAAGCCTCCTGCGCCAATCAAATTGATCGATTTTAATTCAGATAACCATAAACCGTACACTGGGTGCGGTGGTTGTGATTCTATCTATTAGCGGCCATCTCAAAATTAAATAATGAAGGAGAAAAGAGTTTGAAAGGGGTAACACGAAAACTACATTATTGGAATTAAGCCGATGAAGAAAGTTTGTGGATGCAAGAGCGCCATCGATCGTGGCATCTGGCCAAAGTATTTAACCACTGAGTGGGAAGGTCTCGGACCCTATCCAGGAAATCTAACACGCCCCACACGGCCAAGTCCACTAGTTAGGCTTTTCATCCCTTTCTCCCATGTCATAGACTGACCATCCTCACTCATCTTCCAACCGGTACCCGCCTCAACAAACGTAGCACGCCGAGGAATCCTGTCAGGGGACATGCGCAACACATGTCCCAACCATCTTAGCCTGGTGACCTTTAGTGTTTCATCTAACGATTTGGTTCGTGTACTCTGCGCTTAACCTAAGCATTGCTATTACGATATTCCGACCAGATTCGAGCAATACTAAGAAGACATCGGTGTTCGAATATTGACAATCTTTGTATGTCCTCCACCCGCAGTGGCCATGTCTCCCAACCACACAGAAGCACAGGCCTCACTGCTGCAGCGTACACTTGACCCTTGATAGATATACGGACGTCATGTCGACGCCACAGAGGATTCAGGTTGGCAAAAGTCAAGCGAGCCTTCTGTGTGCGCAGACACCCCATCCGATATTCGACCTCCAGGTGAAATGCAGCTCCCCAGGTAACAGAACTTGTCTACCACGTTTATAGTCTCCCCAGACACTAAAAGGTCTGGTGTTAGACCAACCCAGTCCTCCAACAGCATCTTGCACTTTGAAGGTGCAAAACGCATACCGAACATTGCTATGCAATCCATCAATCTGTCTAGAAAAACTTACAATTTGCATAAATCTTCTCTTAGAAGAACTATGTCGTATTCAAAGTCTGACACTTTTCCACTCGGGAAAAGTTCAATGCCACTATCCTCATATGACAAAAGCGCGGCCTCTGGGACCATATCAATCATAAAGTTAAAGAGCAAAGGAGAGAGGTGGGCAACCCTGACAAACTACACTTTTCGTGGTGAACTCAGGTGAAAGATCACCGTAAGCCCAAACTCGGCTTCAGCTGCTCATCTAAAGGGACTTTATGATGGAAATGAATTCCTCTGGTACACCCTTCAACAAGAGGCAGCGCCAGAGAACTGTGCGGTCAACTGAGTCAAAGGCTACTTTGACATCAAGAAAAACGGAGATAGTGGGCCTGCGGAAGGTGTGTCTGTTTTAAAATTTGTCGAAGAGTGAAGATGTGATCAATACAAACTCGACCAGGTCTAAACCCAGCTCGATTCTCACGCGAGCACTGTTCACGAGCGTTAGATAGGCGACGGAGAACAATACCGGCAAGCAGTTTGGATGCCATGCTAACCAAATTTATTTCCCAATGGTTTTCATAGGAGGACCTGTCGCCTTTCTAATAAATCGGTACGACCACCGACTCACACCAACTCTTTGGAGCTTGTTTCTTCTCCCATGTCAAACCGAGGAGTTTCGTCAACTCCATTAAAAGTGCTGGGCCATCGTCTCTGAAAATAGACGAAGACAACCCATCTGGTCCGACAGCCTTATGTCGTTTAAGATAGCGTATCTCAAGAAAAACCTCCGCTTCTGACGGAGGACTGGTATCTACAACAAGGGCTGCACCCATTGCGTTAGTGGGCAAACCTGAAGAAGATAAAATCCAATTAAACCGCGTATCGAAATACTCTGCCCAGCGAATTAGACGACGCTCCTGAGTTTGAATCAGTGAACCGTTCACCTCTTTGATCAATTCGCTAACGCCTGGTTTACGCGAACCGGTTTGTCTAATTAAACGGAGAATGTTGCGGCCGGTGCCAATCGCCGCTGCTTTTTCCGTCTCACTGCACTTCGCAATCCACCACTTCTCACGGTCGTTTCTCGGGATGCGAATCGGTGGGCGCTTAAGGGGTCTCAATGTCTCATCGTATCTGGAATCCATAGGAGTCTATCTACGCGCCTCTAACAGTGCAACTAAGGATGCAAATATCTGCGTGTATCTTGTAGCTGAACCTTAGGTAGCATCAGCAGCCGCACGTAGAGCCTGTTTGATCCCTGTGCATCACTCTTCAGGATTCTAGGCATTTGACTGCATCGATAACCTGGTGGATAATTCTGTTTGGAAAGCAGATCGTTGGTCATCGTCCAGTAGCAGCTGCGGGGGACGGTTCGCTTTGGAGTTGCTTTGCCCACCAACGAGGCGCAGGCTGAAGCGCACGAGGACAACAGCGTGATCAATGTCTACAGACGTGGACCAAAGTGACCGACAGTCTTGAACTGACCCGCGCCAGTGGTAACCGACAGCAATATGGTCGGTCTAAGTCCAGCGCTGTGAAGGTGCAGGAGGACGCCAGGTTAGCCGCTGTCACTTTTTGTGCGAGAAATTCATACTCGCTAGGAGTAATCTATGGTAAGAAAATAGTTGAATGAGTTGATCACCGTTATCAGTTCGATCGGCTGGAATGCATTATCGGCTTCTCATATTCCTCTCCGTCTCGTCTAGGCTTCCGACTTGAGCATTGAAATCACCAGCAACAACCATGACGTCCGTAGAGCGCACGCTGCGGAGCAGTTGAGACAAATCTTGGTAGAATTCATCTTTAGCCTCAGGAGAGCTACCGTCAGTTGGGGCATACACAGAAACGAGAAACAGGCATCGGCGCTTTAGTCTAGCGCTGGTGGCATGCACAGAACCATCCAAATGAACTGCACACAGATAACTGCTGACTGGGATCCGGTCAAACAGTGCACGCTCAGCATTCACGCTCAGAGCGATGCCAACACCAGCCTGACCAAGAGCACTAGACACCAAATCACCCGACACGCGAAAAGTGGAACGAAAAGCCGAGCTTGTATCTGGGGAGCGAAGTGTAAACACAGAAGTTGGGTCTTGTATGCGTGTTACGGAGACATGCAGTCTATGTTAAGGGTTTCAAGAGTCCTAGCTAGGGCAGCCCGTTGCCCCGTTTGGCGAAGTGTGCGGACGTTGAAAGCAGCAAAATGAAGAGAATGCTTAGGTCGGAAAATGGATTCTCTTTTTCCGCTGTCTCTAATTTGCCACCCCTTCTGAGAGCTGTTGTAATAGCCGGAGTGTCCGAAATGAAATCAGAAGTCACACCAGCTGGCTTTGAAATGTATTGTCGTTCAGCATATAAAATGCGGCACATATATAGGCATGAAATAAGGAAGGGAACGAATTTACACAGATACTGGTCTATCGGTAATGTGATTGGTGGGCACACACATGCCAGATACTGTCATGCGATATGCAAGGTGATCATATGCGCGGGATACGCATATTTCAATAATCAATACACATGGTTGGACTGGAATGAGTCATACGCGCATAGCGTATTTGTTTGTGTGCAGCAAATGCATGGATGCTGGTTGGAATGAACACTGAATGGTCCAAATTGGTTTTCTCGAAATGCATGCGAATAGGACAGAGTCACCACAGCTACAATTTCACAGTCGCGACTCACTGTGGCTGCCCGTAAGCATTTAGAATTGGAACGTAAAAGATGAAGAGCACAGAGATAACGAATGTTTCCCGATTGACCGCTGGAGATTTCTGGGCACATCATACTTCGCCGCTGCTTACACTGCAGAAGGAGTTTTTCTACGGGAACCCTAACTGCAGTCTTTGACTCAAAAGTCTAACCCACAAGGCAATGGGGCGTCAACCAAGCACAGGAATGTGACCGAAGCACTCATGAAGGACCTTCTTCTAATCTGTTACGTGAGACCTGATCACTGCATGCGTTTTGTCTTGTCTACACTGGTGCTTTGTTATCGATTCGCTTTTCCGATTCATACCTTAGCACCATGCACCCAATGGAGCAAACGGGACGTGGACGGGACAGCATCCTTGGGACTGGGGGCCGTCCAGCTTAGGCCGACGACAGCTGCCCAATGAAGTGCTATGACTTCTCCCACAGTCGAGAGAAACCCCGGGTACTCCACTCCTACGTCCATCTAGCAGAAGCTTAGCTTCTGCTAACCTCAGTTACTTGTGGCGCTGGCGTGACATCCGATTATCTGTCAAAGGTCGAGTGTACACTGCGACAGTTGGGTTCATTCTTTTATACGGCTCAAAAACATGGCCGTTAAGGGTAGAAGATAGGCAAGTGCTATCGGTGTCTGAGCATTGGTGTGTTTATAGCATTGCCCGGATATGTTGGGAACATCGCGTCAGCAATGCTAAGGTTAGACGTAGGGTGTTGGGAACCACTGGTCAGTCACTGAAACAAGGACTGAACTAAAACAGGCTAAAGTGGCTGCCGAATGTGTCACGAATGCCCACCGATAGACTTCCTCGGCGTACGCTGTTCTCCGAAGCATGTAGTGGTTGGAAGGTAAATCTTTTAACAACGGACTTGGCCATGTAGGATGTGTTGGACATCCGGGTTGGGGTCCACGAGACTCATCAACTGACATGGCTAGGGTGTTGCGGCCAAAGGCAAAGCTGCATCCGGGATCTTTATTCGACCTTATAATATTCGTGTACTGCTATTTGTTCGGCTCTTTTTCATCCTCGTATTCTAGACTGGGCGACCGAGTAATGAGACGGTCCGCAAATACTATTCAATTTATCCTTTGTGTTACGTCTTTCTGTAGTCGTGGTCTTGGCACCATGCCTGAATAGTAGTATATGATACTACCTAACTTTAACTTACTCCCTCAGAATTCGTAGTCATTTTTCTGTTCATTCATTTCGCTTGAGGTCTGCAACTTTTGATTAGTTTCGTTACCGATGTGGCTTAATGCAACGCTATATTCACCCAATCATTCGTGTTTTAACTCCAATCGTCACAAAACCAATGCTGTCGTTTTATTCTGACGGACAGTGGTTTATGTTGGCATTGCAATAAACACTTTCTAGTATGTATCATACGGACAACTCTAAAAGGCTGGCAAACTCTAACAATACAGTTTAGCATCGTCTCAGCTGTCTAGAAAGCGAGAAAACCGATAATAAATGAGGACGGCGTTCGTTAAATGTGCGACATTAGGGATTTTGTTAGTTGAATGGAAAATGGAACAATGGAATTACCAATATGATCGGTGCTAGAACGAGGCTTACCTGAGTGTCCAGCTTCTCTTGCAGCTTCAATTGTAATATGGGATTTTCGTCAATATCCGCAGGAAATAGCAAGCCCTGGGTCTCTGGTGACAACACAAACGGAAGACTGAATCTATTTGGGGTGTTTCTGCATGAATCGTTTTTGTTATCCATCGGACTGGCAGTGTAGGAGAAGATCCCAGGACTAAATGTGACCTGTCCAACACGACTGATAAATTCTTTGTGGAAAGGATTGAATATAAGACCTCCAGACGGAGTTGCGACTCCTAATTCATCGCCTTTCATACGCAATTTGATGGGTGTGGCTGAGTTGATTTCGTCCATGGAAAGACAATTCCTGTAGCAAGACAATTTACTAATATGCAGCAATTGAGGAAGGATGAAACTTGAAATAAGGTTAAGTTTGGCTACATGGGTTTTACACAATCACTAATCCTGTGTTTTTTTTCTGTTTTCACCTAGCAAAACCAAATCGCTAACGGTATAAAAGTGAGCACAAGTATAACTGAAACAAAGAAGTAGCCCAGAGAAGCGTTGATAGATTTTCGAGGGCACTGACTTCGGATGAGAAACTAGACGGTAAATTTAAAGCTACCTATTTCACTATTCGACAACACCTCTGCATTGTCCCTGAGTGTCATTTTTTATTTTATTTTCAGCTCTCATGCGTCGGCCGTTCGTGGAATAAATCCTAGTGAACGGACCACATTCTTCTTCACACTGCGGATTTTTATGATCCTATGACAATTTATCCAACAAATAATGGATCGAATACTGTGACCAGAATGTTTCGATGGTAATCCTAATTGTCCAAGTGCAGCAGAACGGCGGACTCAGTATCACGAAACATTCAGGTACATTTAGGATAATAAAGAATCTCTTCAGCACGATAAATTTCGAACGCCTCATTTTAGTTCAGCTAACTCAACCAATAACCTCGCGATTCCATGCTCCGGTTTCGGTTACAACCTTCAAGCATCGTCGCGTCAAGGGCAAACAGAACAGAAAAATGGAATGAAAAGGAACCGAAAGTAACGTAGGAAGCGAAAATCACGAAGACAAGGAAAGAGTTAGAATGCAACTTTGCCTTAGGCCGCAACACCCTAGCCATGTCAGTTGATGAGTCTCGTGGACCCCAACCCGGATGTCCAACATATCCTACATGGCCAAGTCCGTTGGTAAAAGATTTTATGCCTTTCTGTCATATCATGGACTGATCATCTCGAACTACCTTCCAACCACTACATGCTTCGGAGAACAGCGTACGCCGAGGAAGTCTATCGGTGGGCATTCGTGACACATTCGGCAGCCACTTTAGCCTGTTTTAGTTCAGTCCTTGTTTCAGTGACTGACCAGTGGTTCCCAACACCCTACGTCTAACCTTAGCATTGCTGACGCGATGTTCCCAACATATCCGGGCAATGCTATAAACACACCAATGCTCAGACACCGATAGCACTTGCCTATCTTCTACCCTTAACGGCCATGTTTTTGAGCCGTATAAAAGAATGAACCCAACTGTCGCAGTGTACACTCGACCTTTGACAGATAATCGGATGTCACGCCAGCGCCACAAGTAACTGAGGTTAGCAAAAGCTAAACGCGCCTTCTGCATACGCAACTACACCTCATCCGTTATCTGTCCACCTAGTCAGATGTTAGTGCCCAAGGAACAAAGCCTGTCTACTCCAGATAGAGCTTCCCCTGCCAAGACAAGGTTTGGTACAGAGCCAACCCGGTCGTGCAACAGCGTTTTACACTTTGAAGGTGCAAAACGCATCCAAAACGTCGACACATTGTTGTTTAGGCTATCCAGGAAAGCTTTCAATTTGCTTTTCGGATCCAGTCTCTAGACCCATGCACTCAATGGAGCAAACGGAACGTGGACGGAGCAGCATTCTTCGGACTGGGGGCTGTCCAGCTTAGGCGGACGATAGCTGTCCACTGGAGTGCCATGACTTCTCCCACAGTCGAGAGAAACCCCGGGTACTCCACTCCTACGTCTATCTAGCAGTTTTCTTGACCGGTAAACTGCTTTCTTCCGTGTCCATTCGCTAGGGTTCTTTCCAGAGGCATAACGGTTAGAACCAGATGTTTCCCAGCGTCTGGTTCAGAGATTGGACTCCTTCTGACCCCTATTCATTGGTTCCTGCTCGCCAATTACTGGCGACTTGTCGGCAACAGACTGACGAAAGCCTATATCCGTTTTTACGGAGGTTGAAATCATTGGCCCAAGATCGCAACTTCAAGCCTATAACAGCTCAGAAGAACAAAGAGGAATTTATTCAACACATGTTCATGGCTAGATTTCGTTCCCAGGCCATACGCCGATGTCTGTTAGGGAATGTTTCACTAGATCTACGTACGGCTTTCGAACAAGCGAGGTTTTTATAAATGGCCTACTGTCATTCGCGACTTTATCAGTTGAAGAACGCATACAGAACTTCTACAACCAACGCTTCAGAGCCTACACTAGTTAAGCTAATGTCCTCACTGGGAGTATTCGGTAAGCTATTGCTGCAACGTACAGTAATGTTAGTATACAGTTGATTTGTATGTCCCGCACGAGAGGCTATGTAGAAGATAGGGCAAGAAGAGACATTACCAGAAAGTGTGCCGCTCCTCAAAACACACTGCTTGTCTGTCGTTAATGACCGTCAGGGCAGCACCTAGCAGTTTTTTCACAGACGATTACAGAAGTCTTCGTTAATAACATCACGTTGAAGGCGCTTGTAAATAGAGAAGCTCTGAGAGTTACATCTCGGCATCGGTCGTCGAGACATAACCGGCACAAGATTACGCTACAGAACCGCAATGGCTACGATGCACTCAGTGAGCTTCACAGACGGCCAGTTTCGTTACTCTACGTTACAAACACCGTCAGTACCCTTATATCATGCTTTCGGTTCTCCTTAACCTTTGTTTCGAAGTACTTTTAGGACAACTTTCTAGAGTTTTACCAATCGGTCCACATTCCATTTTCAGGTGATCGCCATCCATTTTCCCTGTGTGGGTTGCCAACTGCCAATGTTGAGCGTTCATCGTTGTTCAAAAAAGACGCAGAAGTTTATTCGACCAGAAGTCCATAGATTGTTACAGAACGGTATAACTGAACCGTCCGTTTCACCTTGGCGAGCTCAATTACTGGTGACTACAAACGAAAACTACAAACACCGCACGGTAAAACCAAAAATCACTACACACACCTGGATGGTTATCCTCTTCCCAGGACAGACGACATCATCAACAAAATCTCACGCTACACTGTATATAGCACTTTAAACCTGAACAGCGCCTATTATCAAGTGCCTATTTAACCAAGCGACCGGAAATTCACAACCTTCGAAGCCTGTGGTAATCTATATTAGTTCTGCCGAATACCGTTCGGGGTAGCTAATGGAGTTGCTTGTTTTCAAAGAATAATTGATAAGGCAATATGAGATGAAAACCTGGATGTGACCCTCGCATACGTCGACATCATAACTGTGTGTGGAGCCAACGAAAAACACGATGCAAACTTAAGAAAACTGCACGAGGTCGCTCAAAAGTACCGTTTGACGTTAAAATATTTGAAATGTTATATATATATATATATATATATATATATATATATATATATATATATATATAAACAGGTATAAATTTAAACAGGTTAAGGTGGCTGGAACATGTTACGCGTGCTCATCGATAGGTTTCCTGGGCATACACCGTTCTCCGAGGTAGGTAGTGGTTGGAAGGTGTTCAGTTCATGGCACGGCAGAAAATCTTGACCACGTAGGACGTGTTAGGCTTTCAGGATGGAGTTCAAGAGACCCACCTGCCAGGTGGCTGATGACTGATATGACTAGGTGTCGGGGCCAGTGGTATTGTTATATCCGAACTTTGTTTTCGTGATTTCCGCTTCCTACCTGCTCTCAGCTTCTTTTCACCTTATGCTTCTATTCATTCGGCCTTCAACTGGGCGACGCTGCAAGATAGCAACCAACATTAAAGCACAGAAGCACGAGCTTAACGGTCGAATGAACGGAACATTTCCCACCGTGGTGTTCCAGTGACATGCCGCTAACCGGTGGGTAAGTAATCCATAAAAAGAAGCTGCAAATTTCGTCTTGAAAGTGTTCTGATTACTTTTATACCAACTTCATCCAAAATTTTGCTCGTACCACGCACAAGTACAGTCGAAAACAACCTTGGAGGTGCAGGCCTAAAACTGTGCGTACGGAGATTGCAGTTTATTTATTGACGATTGGGAGGACTTTGAAGGGGGGGAGAGATGATTTATGAATCTAGGGGTGCGAATATGTAGTTAGGGGTAGAAAGAAATAGAATATGGAGCGCGTCAATTTTCGTTTGCCTACCGGTTGCCGTACCGGTCGGTAGCGTTTCCGGAATGTCACGGGAGTTTTATCGGTAAATCACCGATCACATACCGGAACCGGTCCGGACCCAGTGCGCTACTTGGGAAGGATGATTATTAAGGAATAAATTCTGGTCATTTTTAGTCAGTTGGCGAAATTAGGATAACCCTGTATGTCTATTCTATCATTAGTATGAGAAGTATAAAAGTCCATGGATAAATGCCTTGGAAACGCAAAAGCACGTCATCTGACTAGCCACAATCTGCTAGGAATTTAGCAACACGCATTTGTGCTATCCGTAACTAACGAACCTAGTCCTTTTGGACGACAACACAGCCAGATTGGATAAAGGAGACTGAGTAGAGATATGTCACCCGTATTCCAAGAAGGCGCTGGTCTCGGTAAACAACCGACAACCAATCAATGAATTGGTTGCTTTGCAGGTTGCCCCATCAGTAGTGAAAGGTATAGCTGACTATCTGCGAAACTGCCAGTTTTACGTCAGGGTATGGGATGCCGTCTCCTCTGTGGCAAATGCATGTAACAGCGTTTAACAAGGGTTCGTTCTAGTCACCGCTGTTCACGGTCTTCATAAAGCGTTTAGGGTTACAGTTCAAATCCCCCTACCCGTTTGCTGGTGAAGCCAAAACAGTCGGAAATCCGGTTAGCAGTGAAATCCAGTGTGACCTGAGCACCCTAAACTCGTGGCCGGAAAACTGCAGCCTACCAATGAACAATGGGAAATGCACGCAACTTCAATCCAGCTCCACTAGTGAATCACGAACTCTGCAAAATGGTACACACCATGAAAGCTGACCAGATGCTGGCTCAATCCGTGCCTTCCCGTGTAGCGAAAACCGGTGCAAAACCGCCCCGAAACCGATTGGTTTTCGGCCGGTTTTTGGTCGGTTCTCTATCGTTTTTTACTATTACGCATATCGGTTTCCGGACGGTTTGTTTAGTAGCCATTTACACCGACCAACATTGAATTTATACGAAGAAAATTGAAGACCGAAGCAATTTGCAATGCTTGGTTGGGCGTCTTATTTAAATGTATTGGTTTGATTCACCAAAATGTCCTGAAAACCTCGGTATATACTGTTCTATTTTACTCCCTCGAAATGAGTTAAATAAGGCTAAATAATTGAAAATTATAATTTAGGAGATAGAAGTGAGCAATGTGATACGTAATTTTGGTTAGTGAAAGAAATTACCAAAACATATCACGTATTTCAAACGACTGGCACAAACCGCTCAGAAACCAGCCAGAAAACGCTCCGAAACCGAGCAGTTTTCGAGCGATTTTACTATTACGCTAATCGGTTTACGAGCGGTTTCCTGGACTGTTTCCGAGCGGATTGTGCCAATCGTTTGAAATACGTGATATGCTTTATTACCTTTTGTCACTTTTCCCAAATTACGTTTCACAATGCTCATTTCTATCTCCTAATTTGAGTTTCCGACCTATTGTTTTTATTTTACCTATTTCGAGGGAAAAAACAGAACAATCTACACCAAAATATTTCAAGGCATTTCAGGGAACTAGGTCAAAATAGCTAAATAAAACTTCAACTGAACATTGCACTTCACTCCGAACGTTGATTCCCTTTGTATTAAATCATTGAAGATCCGTGTAAAATGGCTACTAAACAAACCGACCAAAAGCCGAGCGAAAACCGATCGGCGTAATAGTAAAAATCGATCGATAACCAGCCAAAATCGGCCGAAAACCGATCGGTTTTGGAGCGGTTTTGACCCGGTTTTGCTACAAGGGTTCCCACAGCCATCCATTCGTTCTTATCACGGGAGTGATCCAAATCTTACTCTGCAAAATAGCATGCTTCAAACCCGAGGCAAATATCTCCGTAGTTGAAGCACGATGAGATACTGAGACACACTCGCAAAAGAATCTGAACTCGTACTGGCTGAGCCGCAAGTTCTGAGATCCGACCTGGAGCTTTTCGGCTGAGAGCATCGGCTAAGTACCAAGACTGCTCTCTCGTTACTATCTGCCCACAACTTGTTATGTTGAGCTGCATGGGAATATACCGCGAATAGAGCGAAACATCTCAGGGTGAGATCAACATACTGAGAACTGACCAGATCTATGAAAACTCCGACCTCACAAGAACAGCACACCAGCTGACCTCCAAATTGAAGTAGCGCCGGTTTCAAGAATATCTCGCAAGTTTACCATTTGTATTCCCAATACAAACTAACTTATTTTGGATGCACTTCGAATTCACAAATTCTGGGGGTTCACAGCACAGAAACTGAGAATAATCTCGTCCTTATAGACATGGAAACGGAGAGTGACCCAGCAGAGCAAATCAACTCATATTGGGTCACAGGATGTTCAGTTCAGTTCACTTCAGTTTGCACAGGACTTAGTGTGGCTAGAGCCAATCGTGTGTCCAGATAGTTGTGTTGTCGGCGCGTTTCCGTAGCTCCCAACACTTCGTGATTTTCTTTTCCTGAAAGGCAGAAATTTTGTGCAGTATCAGCCCTGGCAGAGTAAGGTGGAAACAATAAGTAAATTGCATCTGACCCTAAAAGCTGCTTAACATATCTCGGGGTGTACTGCCACCCAACGTATGTCTACTGCTTTCTTAAAAGCCTTCACTGTTGCGGTATTTATGACCTCTTCCGGGAGCTTATTCCAATAGGGTACCACTCTATTTGAGAAGTACTTCGCCCTAATTTGAAGACTCGAATGCCTTCTTTGTAATCTAAGGCTGTGCCCCCTTGTACCTCTCTCGGGGATCAGAGAGAAAAGGTCTTCTCGTCTTATTCCTGACAGTTCTTTCATTACCTTGAAGGTTTCTATCAAATCCCCGCGAATGCGCCGTCTTTCCATCGAGAACAGGTCTAGGGCACGGAGACGCTCTGTGTAGTTAAACCCCCTTTGCCCAGCCACCATTCTAGTGGCTAGCCCTTGCACTTTCTCCGGACAGCCAATATCTTTCTAGTAGTACGGTGCCCAGGCCTGCACACAGTACTCCATATGCGGCCTAACTGTGGCCTGATATATCGGAACGAAAATCTCCGGATCTCTACACGACATAATGGATCTAACTCGAAAGAGTTCTCTCCCGGCCGTATTGGCTGCTGAGGTGCACTGCTTTGACGGCTTAAAGCTGTTGTCCATTATAACGCCCAGGTCTTTGACCTGCGAGACCACTTGCAACGAACCCACACCATTCTCACTAGCCCCTGTATTTGTGATCAAGCATTGACACTTGGTGAGGTTTGGTGGAAGGTCCCATTTGCGTGCCCAGTTTTGTACCGCTAACACGTCAAGTTCTATATCTACTCCAACTACCTTGACATCATCGGCAAACATAAAGGTGGGGTTTGTAAGCCCACATGCTAGGTCGTTGATGAAGATGAGGACGAGCAGAGGGCCGAGGACCGAGCCCTGTGGCACCCTACTTGTTACACTTTCCGGTTTTGAGACATGACTACCCACCTTAACACTAAAAGTTCGATCTGCTAAGAAACTACCTATCCATTGTCTTGCCTTTCCAACAATTCCCATGGACTGCAGTTTGACGTCCAGAAATCGGTGGTTCACAGAATCAAACGCCTTGCTGAAGTCTAAGTAGCAGACCGCAATCGATTGCCCTTCGTCCAGACGCTTGGTTACCTCATCGAGGAACAGCAGGAGATTCGTCAGACAGGATCGCCCTGCCACAAAACCATGCTGAGCATTTGATATGAGGTTGTATTGAACCAAATGCCTAGAGATCTGTTTCCTGACTATTCGCTCCAGGCACTCACACAGTACTGAAGTCAAGCTAACCGGCCGGCAATTTTCGGCCTTTTGCCGGGGTCCAGTCTTGTAAATGCCTACCACTGTTGCTCCCCTCCAGTCTCCCGGCACAATTCCCTCTCTAGGTGACGTTTCACACAGCTTCGTCACCGGAGCCTTCAGGACCTCGGCCAGAGGCTGAACGATTGCTGGATGAATCCCGTCTGGACCTGCTGCTTTATTTCGATTCAACGTTTGCAGCTCCGCGTTCACTTCTTCTTCTCCTAAAGTAAGGCCGCAGGCTACCAAGTTTGGCCGGGCTCTTACTCCGAGAGCTCCTTGGATCACTCGGTGCGGTGACGAATAGAAGAACCGGAGTCCTCTTCGGTGATTTGGCAAGGATAGACCGAATAGGGGACCTTCCACCTCCGTGCCCCAATCTGAGCCTCACTGTCCGTTTGTGAGTTCCAGCTAGAGCCCCATCTACCCCCAGGACAGAGTTCACGGAGGTAGAAAAGTAGAGGTGGTGAAAGGTGTGAGCTGACACTTGTTGAAGGGCAGTAGGCAACTGGAAGTGGATGTGGTAGTGAAGTTTGAAGGCGGAAAAGTGAGAATGAAAAAGACGGAGGGCAGAGGTTGGCCGAGGAAGCACAGCAGTACCAAGTGTATTAAGTGGGGGATAAGCAGGAAAGAATAATAGGTGGGGCGGCTATATGTCTGCGGGCTTCGGCCAATACACCATCCCAGTAGCGGCCCAGCCGACGCCTAAAATCCACCATCGCTTCTGCGGATATCACTTCCATCGGCAGCTAGCTGCCGCCGTGTACAGCTCTAAAGGCAGAGGAATTTTCTTTCAGAAGACTTAGAACTCTCTACTTCATCAACCTCAACGGATTCCCCCGGTGTTGGTGCGACCGCTGATGGTCAACAATAGTGTCGCCAAACCTTGAGGGTCAGCTCGCTGCTTGAGGATCTTAAAGGCCTCTGTTAGACTGCCTCTACGTCTCCTGCGCCCCACCAAGGATCATATCCGGTAGTCAAGGATAATGACCAAGAAGCACAGGAAATGGACTCAAGAACGGAATGTGGAACTAAGGCAGCATAGCTGCAAAAGCAAGCGCTCGAATCGGGACTTATCCCCCACAATCGATCCACCGATAGCGGGAATCTAACCAGTCGCTAGGTCAACTTCCGAAAAAGGAGGAAACCAGCTTCCGCGTTCTTCACCTACCTCCATTATTCAGCATCCTACCCGGATATAAGCGGGAGGTTAAGGTCCCAAAGGAAAAATAACATAGGGAGTGTACTCCGGAAAAAGAGAAGAAAAAGGAATAGAGATGCTGCTAACAAAAAAGATTCTTTAGAAAAAGAAAAATGGAGTGAGAATAAGAGGGCGGAAGAACAGAGAACCCCACAAAATAAAAAAGAAAAGGGTTAGGAAAGAAAAAAAGAGTCTGATAAGTGGGGATCAAAAAAGAACAAAGGATCGTTTGAAACCTAAATGCCTCTACCATTTATTGGCCCTTGCAGCGAAACAAAACTCAGGCCAATGTGCACCTCAGAAATCGTCGACCAGAACTTGGGGAAGGAAAAGTAGTACTACAACGATACACAAGACAGTTCAAACAATTGAATAACTACCCAGGTGAAGTCGAGGAACAAAAGAAATTGGACTTATTGAAGGCGAGCCTCGCTAGTGGGCAAGTGACCTGTGCACCGGAAAAGCCCTGAAGCGCTACACAAGCTTGGGGCCGTGAACTCAACTGTCCCGGTTCCTGACGAATTCCTCATTCGTCTGTCGCGATCCCCGAGCTGAAATAAGAGTAAAGGGAGACGAAGGGGTTAAGGGAAGCAGCCAAAACAAAATAAGCATGACGAGACCAAGTCCCACTATAGACAATGCCTTAACAGGGATGGGGGCGCGACATCTGTGGACACAAAAGAAAGGAAAAGCAATAAAACACAACTATTCTACTTCTTCGCTTTCAGACGAGGAATTTCCGGGGCAGAACCAGGATAGAAGTCTGGCTTTTCCCCCAGGGTTGTTTTGTTCTGCGGAAGAACGATGTCTTCCTTAAAAGAGGTCCACGGGATAATAGCCCTATGGCCAGAGACGTTTAGTCGTGAAAAGGCACGTGATCTCGGTTTGAAGGCCTCTTTGCTTTGACCACGGAGGAAAGTTGCTGGACAAACGGAGAGGAAGCAAACATTCTGACCTGAATGAAATAGGTGAAACATCAAAAACGAATCACCCCTCGCGCATCTTAAGCCAAGGGAATAGGGGTTGGAGGTGAGAGGCGCGCGGAATAAGATAAGTGGTACAGACCCTTCACTGTTTTAGCGGAACCCCTGAACACATTCTGGGATCTCGCGACCTCGAATAACACCAGAGCGCACTATCTGACTACCGTACTCCGGCAGAGGACGGATGAATGTTCCAAAAACCATGGGTAAGTCACCCCTAGAAAAGCCCAGAGAGAACTTCCGACTCATATTTAGGACTAGAAAGGTGGACTTGCTTGCATGTTGGTGATGATGGGAGACGGGTAAGTTACGATCTATCCAAAAACGGAGTACCTTGTGCCGGCCAGGTCTGGGCAGTGTGGCCACTCTGTTAATGCAGAACGTGACTGGTTGTTCTGCCGAACGACATGCCCACAAATTTGCGCTAATTGGCTGGGAGGATCGAATCCTACAACCGGGGTTTCGTTTTATCGACTGCAATTCGCAGATGCTCAAAGCTTGAGCTTTATAAGGTTTTTCGTCCGCATACATAGCAGTGTTTGCTGGGAGAGTTGTTGGAAGATCATTTATGTAGATCAAGAAAGGAAGGGGACCCAAGATCGATCTTTGCGGGGCATCAGTTTTTACTGGGGTAGGTCAGGACAAAACATTTTCCGCCTTAAACACAAAGGTGCGGTCGGTGAGAAGACTGCAAGAGATGTCCAACAAGGAGTTTGTAACATCGTTTTTTGCAGCTTGCAAAGAAGACGAGCATGTGGGGCCTCTTCCAAGTACAGCCGATGAATGCAGCGCGTGGGAGCTGACCATCATCGTATACCTTTGTAGCATTATGCATAACAGTAGACATATTGATGACCCAAGATCCGTCAGAAGGCCACCCACGTTGGGACGGGGAGAGAATCCCGTCTGCATGCAAATGGGAAAGGACCTCACTCTTGAGAATGCGCCCGAAGATTTTGCTGGTGATGCCAGGCAGACTTATGGGTCTGTAGCTGGAAGCAACATGTCCACTTCCTTTCTTGTAGATGGGTCCAGTGGCTATTCTTCTCCAGCTGCTGGGTAAAGTCTGCTGCCGACACAGCTGAAAAGGCAATGCAAAAAGAGCTGCTAATACGCCCTCCGTCTCCTTGGGAATGCGTAGGTGGATTAAGTCCAGACCCACGGGACAATGATGGTTTAGCTGAAGTAAACCTACTGCAACCGCACAAATGGGAATGGTGATATATCTAAAATAACTAGCCAAAGATTCTGTGTGCAGGATGGGATGAGATGATATCAGAAGGAGGCTAAAATATGTACAATAGTGGGAGCTGAGGGCCCCGACCACTTGGCTGGGAGTTGTGACTGCGGATCCAGCATTAATTGGGGGGCGAGTGCCGGTGGAATTGCACCCCATAGAGGATTCATGTACCGAAAGAAAAAAGTCTTACCAGTCCTCTCTGGAGCAAGTAATGACCGTTGGCCTTCTTGGATAAGACTTAATCGCATGTTCTTTCGGCACGGATAACCCTGAGGTTTCCTATAACATGTGCAGGACCTGTTGACTTATTCCCAGCAAAGTTGTTTGCGCTTTCGTCTAGAAAGCTCACAACGAGGCGGGGCCTTTTTACGGTTTTTGGAGGCAAATTCTGGAGACGAATGGCCAATCAAATAAGATCAAGCCTGAGGCTTCCTGTCTTCTTATCTGCAGAGTTACCTACATTGCATAAGTTCAGCCAGGAGCGAAGGTATGCAATGAATTCTTCATGGTTGGTCTCTTCGAAGGATCTCAAAATTTGTGTCTCTAGGCTAAAAAGGGGCTGTTTTACCATATAATCGAGCCCGATAAGAACTTTAGCACTTTTGCCGATAGGTGACAACTATGGCGCTGCATCTTTTTGGAGCCATTCGGTAATGATGACCAAATCTAGTGAGAAGAAAGTTGAACCACCAGATATCTGGTCGAATATTTGTATTCTTTGCCCACAAGTTCTTTAGAACGAGATCTAGGAGAGGTTCACCGGAAGTGACTTCAGGAGCATCGGCTCTCGTCCAGTAGACACTGAGGGAGTAGAAGTCATCAGTGACTGGATGACCGGTGAGGCCCGCACAGCTTTCCAGGGGCCCTAATGTCTGAGGGGCCAAGGACATGGACAGTAAGGCATGCGGGAGAGGGCTAGTCTAAGCCAAGCAGCAGTATTTGCCCCGGAGGGTGCAAAGACAGTCGGCGGACAACCAAAGCTTGAGAAGATGGGAGTTATACTTATGGTAGGTGGAGGGATGGAATTGTAGTAGTGTATGATAACCGCACTAGTACAACAACTGCTGGGGCCCAGCCCAACCATGAAGTGTTCACGAATGAACATTTCAGCATCAGGTATGTCAGGAGTGAGCCAGGTTTCTTTGAGGGCCAAAACTTGAGGTTTCTCATCCACTTCAAGCTTCCAAAGCTCCGGGGTCTTATCCGGCTTACTCAGACCATTGCGGTAAAACACTGGATCACATGCTCAGTTGTTGCAGGCTTGCCCAAAACTACTGGTTCTGGTTTGTTTGCGGGGAGAAGGAGAGACACTGGGGGTGAAGGAGAGACAACGAAGGAATCAGGAGCTGAAGGTACTGAGGGGCTAAGGGGTAGGCAAACTGGTGGAGAGGTGGAGAGATTTTGACCTCTAGTAACTTGGATAATATTGCTACACGGTCGTCTACCACTCGCTGTTTCCGTTGGCACTCCTGTCCATGGTCTCACGTCTTGGTCAATTGTTCCTTGTTCACGCACCCCCATCGCGGTCGTTTAGTCCCCTGTACAATCATCCATGAACACTCGTGCCACTCCCAACAGTGCGGGGCGCGGTCAGATCCACCGCTATGGCCGGCGCACATCGGGCTTGCAGGCCGTCTGCAACGATGTGCGAGCGCAACTAGACCGGTGGATCACACCTCCGGCGTTCACTTCACGAAGTGTTTTTCAGGTTGGGTGCCCAGCGCACGGCCAGTCCCACCCACTAGCACCGGTTGCGGATGGCACGCTCTAACTTTTCTTGGACTACCGAATCCAATGCTGTCGGTTGAAAATTGCATGCTCCTCATCCTTTTTCCGCCACAGCTTGTTCACCTATAGCTCTTATCATCTGTTTCCACCCCCCATTTTTGTCGCCCTCCCACGGTATGCACACCTACCCGTTTTGTCCTTCCTCCTATCGCCTCTCTCTTTACAACTTTCACTGCATTGAGTCACTATCGTCCTAACCACCCTTCTCTGTCGGCGCTCGCCAATAACTCTTTTCCCACCTGCCGCCATTGCTGGCTTCTCTCATCTATGCGCATGATGTTACCCTCTGCTCAGAACGCCCATTGATAGCTTCTTTAAACCTGCCGTTCTGTTAAATCCCTCCTCATGCCCAATGCCATGATGCACCAATCGCACTCGCCCTCATGCCCAATCCGCATATTAGAACTTGCCGCTCCAAACTTCGCATCTTTTACAGTCGTATTTATTATCGAATCACCACCACCATATCTTCCTCACTTGGCTTCGCGATTTCTTTGTGGTTCTTCCCAATGTCCTGATTAGTATCCACCTGTTCAATTGTCTGCCGGCACACAGCTCTCCAGCTCCATTGCCCCAACTCCGTTGCGCACTCATTTTTTGTGGCCTTTTTGTTCTATTTCTGGTTCACTTATCTCGGGGCGTCCCGCTTCCTCGTCTGCCTCCTTCGTGTTTCATCTGCAGTAAAATGATCTGATTGGTGATTTCTTACCTGTGTCTCTTCGGTCATGGCTTTCATCCCTTGATCCGTTTATTGCTCGCTACAGGCATTTTTCTGTACCTTCCAGTGTGGTCTGCTTTTCCATGTTCCACCATTGCAATGACAACGTTGCGTCACGGTGTTCTTTTACAGTTCCAAATTGTTTGACCTGTCACTACCCGATTCCTCTGGTCCGTCACTACATCTCGCACCTGCACTGATCAAATAATTAGACCCATTCTTACCTGTTTTCCTTGATCCTGTCTTTTATCTTCACTCTTTCATGAACTGCCCCTCACAGTCTTCATCACTTCTGTGCTTCCGCATTCTATTTTTCTCTCCGCTGGGCTGCCATGTACACTTGTCGTGAAGTTAATCCACCACGATATTCCAAAGTTAATTCTACAACCATTTGATCGAACATTACCTACTCCTCCTAATGACTGATAATTCCTTTCTAGGACCCCATTGTTATTGCTCCTGCTTCTCTTATACCTATATATATAATAAATCTACATATATATATTTATATAAACTTACGCATACATATCTATGTGCACGTGCTCTGCATCTTGCAATTCCTCACCGGCCACCTATCTTGCTATCATCCGAACGACCGTCATCATAGGCATCCATCAACTCTACATCTGTGCCTCACATCTACCGTATTCAATCCTTCTAAATCGATTTTGTCATCTGATCATCCCTCTACGTCTTGCATTGCTCGCTGCCTGTTTTACGGTGAGTTTTGTGCCCTGTTCGCCGACAATCCACTGCAAAGTACCAATGCTTCATTGATATCTAATCCACTGCGGTGCATCTCACCTTTTTCTCCATCGTTACTCGCTGCTGCAGTTCCTTATACCGATTTCCAGCCTTTCTCATATTTACCGGTCGGCCTCCATATGTAATTGCCCGGACCAGCCATTCAGTCCATCTGACCTTGACTTTCAAACTCACCGGGCGTCCATTCAAATCCGCCCTTGAGCTCATTTAAACTCCACACGATCTCTATGGTGTGCATACGTTTATCCTATTCTCATCCTACCTTATTCCCCCTTCTGAGCCTTCTTATTTAATATTTTCATGAGAGTCTCCATATTTCCATGAATTATATCTGTCCATTCCATCACCTGTATCAACAAGATCATGCAAATGGCATGCTTCGGGCGTTTCCGAAATAAACCATTATTATTATTATTAAGTAGTACACCGGGCAAACGTTCTGTACCCCCAATTCCTAAAATAGATGGGATGCTTTTGTGGCTCGCCTTTGTGCGCACTGCGAGGCTCACTGCTGTGAGCCTTCTAAGTCGTGATCCCGTTTTGCGTGGCGGTATCTGTAGCCTTTTTTGGTGCTTTTATCACTTTGCTGTGGCTTTCAACAGAGCGAGGCTCGGGGTGGGCATTTAGGCCCGGGAAAAGGAGAACCTCATACTTTAATACGGGCTGAATGCCGACTGCGGGGCCTGGGATACATTTTGTGGGCCCCGGGGATTCTGTAGTTTTAGGTCTAAAACTCGGGGTACCTGCCTCCACGGGCGATGAAACGCTGGGGAAATATCGGATGGTGGACATCGGGCTCCATTTCTGAGGGGCGTTACCTGGACGACATGCACGACTTTGGGCCTCGGATCATCTTACGTTGGGGTTGCCGGTTTCGCCTTTTCGTTACAGAGACTTCGTTTAGGTAGCTTGCGAAAGAACATTATCTGGAGCCTTTTTGCTTCCCATATGAGCCTTGTGGCTGAGAAAAGCACTAGGTCGGTCGACTCTGTAGAATTCACTCCAATCAGGATGCCTGTACCCGGTTTGTCAGTTTGATTGCCGGCCAAACGGGCCGACCTTTAAATAGGGAAAGGGGCTTAAGGCCGGTAAACACGCGGCATGTCATGAGTGTGATCCGAACTGAGAGAACGACCCCAAAGGATTAACGGCTTTCAGCATTTCTCAGCGCCTTGCAAAATCCTGGCCACTTCAAGAATCTGCTGATCGGATACCCCACGCAATTGATCGGCCACCTGGGATGCTGGGGAGGATTTGACGATTAAGCTCCTCAGGCTTGCTATCGCATTATTAGGAGTGAAGACAGAGGTTTCATCTCATATATCTCTGAAGCCTATCTCTGGGCTTAATTTTTCAGTGCATCCGCTGAAAGATCAACACGGAGAACCGTCTCGTCCGGACCTGGGAATGAGACATGGATGGCAGAGGAGGAATCGCCTTGTCTCGTAGGGCAAAAAGCTTCCTCTTTTTTGCGACGAGGTAGTTACATCTTCGGTGAGTGATGGCATCAGCGACCAGAAGCAAGCCAGCGCGGAAAAATCCGCGTAAGTTGGGGGGAGATGGAAACAGCGTGTTCTCAAACCCTAAAATTTCTAAAACGGCCAGACTCACCGAAGGGAACACAAAGGCGTGGCTGGAGTAAAAAAAAACAGTAGTCGCTGATAACTCCTGACGCTTTCTGGTTGTCTAGTTTCCGTATAACCACCTACAAGGAACTGTGTTGGCCTCATGGGTTTTGCCAGTCCGCACAGGACCGTCCGTGTTCGGGTGTTGGAAGAGGTGAACGGATGCATTCCTTCGACATGCGGTTGAATGGGCCTTTCCTGTGCTTTTGCCGGAAGGAGGTTTCGGGGTGAGTTCGTTCAACGCAACCTTCGATCCAAGATGAAAATTTTCGCCTGCAGAGGCACACGGCATATTTTTAGTTTATGATAGTGGCGCTTTTCCCAGCCGTGGCCGAGATGCACGCACAAAAGCATGATCAGAGTGCTCAAGATCACTCGATAGGATGAAGTAAGCACAAGTTTCAAAAAGAGGAGGCTCGAAATAGGTAAAACAAAAGTCGTGGAACCAGTTGAGTTAGTGGCATTATATAGCTCGGAGTGTGAATATGAAAGAGTATGATAAAGATGACTGACAACGGCCTACTCAAGTTCACTGGGTTATACTAGCTTTGGTGAAGCAGACAGACATTGTGCAAAATTCCCCTAGAGCAGAGGGCTTGCTACTTTGCTGGAAATGCCGGATAAAGTTTGGCGTGAAGCATCAGGAAAACAGTCGGTTTGTAATATCAATGGAGAGATTTGGGAAAATTGATCATCAAGTGATCTGTCATTGCAGAGTGAATTGGTCATTTCACTTATACCGAGCTCAAGCAGGGGGGAAATATTGAAATATGATTCGGCCCATGACACTTCGTGTGAAACGTGTGTCAGTAATGAGTATTACGACGCGGGATAGGGAATTGTTCACTTTGAACCTGCTTGGCAAAGCAGGGAACTGGAGTCTGGAAAACGAAAGAAAGAAAAGCAGGGGTCTGGCTACTGTGTCAGCTGCGACCGATGGCGGCCAGGTGTAATACTAACTTATAAGTGAAGGCTATAGAACGTGACATAAATAAACCATCTGTTTAACAACGGTATGCTCTGGTGTGCATAAACCCTTAGTGATTGTATAGTCAAGGTGGAAGTGAGTACAGGAAATAGTGACGTTTGAAGCAGGAAGGATGCGCGAAGGGGATCGAGGGTATACGATCCTCAAGACGAAACAGACAATGGGAGATAACGGTGGGCATTTATGAACCTGATGGGCTACAGGCCACTTTAGAAGGTGCTCTAAAAACGGAATTATGCTCTTAGAAGCGAGGTGACTTTTAGACGGTAGCTCAGTATGAAGAGGGGTGCGATCTGATAGATCGTTGTGGGCCGCCTCGGACTATAGATTGGCTTTGAAGTAACGGGAGTGAGCAGAAAGTAGAATGAGATATTAGGCGGCTGGCGATTGCGTAACCGCGCGGTTAGCCCGTCTGAGACCAAATAACAGGAAAGTGAGTTACCGGGAGTAACTACTAAGTGGACCGGCGGTACTGCATTGGTGGGACGGGACTCATAAAGAGGGCAAGGTTGGATCGGCTATTCTTCGACTGGATTCTAGCTGGTACTTAAGATTCCATTTCAGTATTGGTAGAGTACCCTCTTGTTTTGCATGTTGAGTGATTAGAGTGATCCTTTGTCGTCATCAGCAGGCCACAAGCAGGGGAACGCCGGTGCGAGGTCTGGTTCGGTAATAGCGAGGGGCGAGAACTGGGATAGCGCTTGTTCGATGGGATTCACGTTCACCGAAGCACCAGTTCAAGCAAAGGTAAAGCTCTGTCTACGGAATGCACACAACTACCATTGAACAGGAGTGATAAAGGGCTAGAATGTTAGCTGAAAGAGTTAGAACCGGAGGCCGTTTTCAAGAGTGATGTCGACAGATACGGTATTGCTGCTGGGTTTCAGGGCAGTGCTCGCAGACAGATTTCTATCAGTAATAAGCTGGACCCAGTGAGAGGATTCAGAGCGGCGTAAACTACCTGAAAGTATGTTCCAGACTTTGCTATATACAACAATGAATAGCCTAACTCTAAAGAGAAGCCTGGAGGGTGCCTAAGAGAACAGATGCGATTTGGGGTGAAAGTAATTCGGGTGGATGCGTTTCGGTGGCGGTGCAAAGGCCTAATTTTATGCGGAGCAGCCAAAGGAAGTCAAGTTTAAGTTCACACTTCTGTCGGCGTGAGAGAGTAGTGGATATATCCATCAGTCTCCCGGCAAATTACCTTTTGGTATTTTCGGTGGCGATAGGGGTGGAGCATCACGCTTTAGCAGTATGGGAACAGCTCTCCAGAAGGGGTCTAGCATGGGTAGTGAAGGTGAGAATTCGGTTCTGATTGAGTTTGAAACATTGACGTTTAAGGCCCGCAATGCGCCTAGTTTTAGCAACTTAGAAAATCTAGAGTCCAGAGAAGTCTGAAAAGCACGAGTAGTGCAGCCCTATATCTCAAACAGATAGGCTAACGGGGATTGGGACACCGTTGATTACTAGGGTATCAACGGGAACATGACTCTTATAAGGAAGTATAAAGCTTTTCGCAAGAGAGAAACTCGTAAGCCAGGTGGAAAGCCAGCGGCAGAGGGAATTCAAATCATCTGTTTCCTCCAAGGCAATGAGGACGTTTCCGGCATCAGAGACGCAAAAGTTTGGTGCCGTCGACAAAAAGGAAATCAGTCCCATGACGAGTCGTAGGGAATATATCATTGGCATACAGGATGAACAAGAGTAGGCCCAGAACACTACCTCGGATGACTCCGCTAAGGATCGGTCTGGGTGGAGATAGGTGGTTGTCAACCAGAACCTTCTGGGAACGGTCGGATAGGTACGAGCAGAGCCAAGGGTACACGGAGTCGGCTATGCCAAAAGGGCAAAATTTAGACAAAAGGTAAGCATAAAGCAGGCGGCTACGTTCTTTGGTCATATCACGAAATAAGACAAGGGCTGACTGAACACGATGTAAGGAATTTGTAGGACGGTTAAAGAAATCCAGGTGATCTGAGGCACACAAGTGCTTCACAATAAACCAACGCAGATAGCCTTTTGACAGGTTGTTTGAGGTCAAGTAATCCTGGATTTGAATTCCTGCCAGGAGCCCCATGGGATTGCAGATAGCTGGTGTGTTTTATCAGTCAGTAGTTATCCGAATAGTGGGGCGAACCTTTTTTAAAAAGTGCAATACCCACCTGGGGCTTTTGCATAGGGAAGGTGAAGTTTTTATCATAGAAAGCTTAAAGAGTTTAGGAGGAAACATATTTCTACACCACTAGGCGGGTGTGTGCTCAGAGAACCTCATTCGGCTCTGCTTTGGCAGAAGCCCTGGTCCCGGAGGTTTTTATGCTGCCGTCACTAGAACCAAAACCAACGTGGGGAGGACAGGCACTATTGCGGAGGGAGGGTACACGGGGAGAAGCATGAAGTGGAGCTATCAAGAAAGAAGACTGAACGTTGAGCACTTCCGCAATGACTTCAGGTGAGTCAGCAGTTCAAGACCCGGAAATGATTGGTTTTCGGATATAACGAGCTGAAAGAGAGAACCTTCGACCAAGTAGCCCAGCTACTGGTTCTTATTAGTTGGGATAGTTCAATGCTCGAGTTTCTTGGTTTACGAGGTGTTGTCCTTCTGCAATCGACGGGGTGATTCAGGTGTGGCGTACAAGCATGATAAGGGTGAGGTCACCAGATGCAGAGGGCCTACGTTGTAAATAGAGAATCCTTCGTTCGATAAGGGCTATACGTACTTCTGTCCTCGGAGGTCGGAGGTTTGAGGAGGTACCAGGCATGGTGGGGCACACAGAAAGCTTGTTTTAGAGAGAAACGGCTGCCGTCTGCGAAGTGGAAATGAGGAAGTAATCATTCCAGATGGGGGACCGGGTGATGCCTGGAGCAAGTGATCATGTTGCCTTAGGGATGGGCCTATCATTCAGAGGAGTGCTTGTGATTTACTTTTAGAGATTGACTTGACAAGTGACCATTTTGTGGTGACCACCTGGAAGGTAGTCTGGGGCCTCAGCAGAAACCTCAAGAGACCGCGAGTGAAAGAGAGGTCCAGAATATTCAATCCTTTGGTGGGAGCCGTAATATTTTGGGTCCGCTGTCAAAGACGGATGCAAGACAGTAAGTCGAGGGAGCGGGTGGGTCCAGATAGTAAAGATCGCCATATTTCGGGGAGACTGAAGTCACGTGCGATGATTTCTGCACTGCATGGTTAGCCGGACACGAAGCTGAAGGCTTTGATAGTAGTATCGAGGCGAAGCGCGTCCCGACCAGGGGGCGGTAGATGCCTCCTGCTTATATGCTTCGGAGACCAAATTGAACTAATAACCAAGCGGAGTCGCAGATAGTAACAGGTGGGGGGTGGATGATGGAAGGTTTTCCGGAAGTATGTCAAGTAGCCTCCGCCACGTCTAGTTTGGTGGGGCTCAAGAAAACGTCGAACCCGCCAACAGAAACATGTCCAGGCATGGCGTTCTCACGGAGCCTTGGTTAAGTTGCCATATTAATACCGGGGTTCATTAAAGTATTTCGTGATCTCATGGAGACGATCTTGCCCGAAAGCGGATGGGCTTCTGCGGGGAGCAGCGAGTACGTGCTAGTATTTGGCAGTGCGGTCAAGAGCGTGGTAAGATGGCGGAAGCTGGGGTTATGGGGTGCGGTGGCTTTCCCCCAATGCTACCTTGGTAGTGGCTGGTATTGTGTGGCAGGAGTGTGCCCCAGAAGGTAGGAACCGGGAGGGTGCGGGGTGGTTTGGTCACAAGTCAATGTGGCTAGCCCAGGTGGGGTATGGCAGGTGTCGGGGGTTGATAGAGAAGGTGTGTCAAGATTATTTTGGAAACAAGCAATTTTGCTAAGTTGGAGTACGCATTTTGGTCTGCTATGGGAGATGTAAAGGATTGACAATATGCCGGTTTTGGTATTCGGTTCAGTAAAAAGAAAAGGAATGAGATATGTTGGGGTTGGGTGCTATGGGGTGGTGAAAATTTGCACGGAGGTGGTTGGTGGAAGTATTCCGCTTGTGAAAGGGCTGTAGTGGAATGGGCAGTAGTGTGAGAAACTGGAAATTTGGTGCTGTAATGGAACCAGTGGGACGAGCGGATGATGTGCGGAAAGGCTAGGAAAAGATGATTCAGGGAGAGTCAGCTTCGAAAAATGGTTGTGTGGTGGGCCACGGAATCGTCCGCGTAACAGGGCTTGATGCTGAGATTGTTCTGGGGGAAACTCGGTTTGATAAACAATCTAGCTTGGGGACAGAAGTTGTGGGCTTTGGCATTTGTGTCAGCCTACCAAGATGTCCGTTCGGCGGCAAATTTTTCAAGACGATCGCGGTGTTGCCTGGCGATATAAGGAGGTTGCCATCTAGCAAATTGGACTTTGAAGCCCTTGGCAAGGGTATCGAACCAGGTCCTCTCGTCCACTGGTATATGTAGGAATATATGCACGTGTATGTGTGATTGACGGAATGGACTCAAACAAGGTGGCGCTGAAGTAGTTCACCCGTTAGTAGCTTTCAATATCGTCAACTATATGGAATTAGAAAATGAACATTTTTGATTGGGAGGCGGAACAATTCGTATTCTTCAATTAGGCAGAGAATTCACTCAGCCACGATAGACAGCCATCCAGAAATCAGTATTAATTTGCTGACAACATGAACATAACATTTTGTGTTCAATAACCATTACTCGTCACCCTAAAAATCTAGTTTCTCTTGTTCATCATTCTGCCAACAAACGACGGTTTGTTTCTATTCGTCAGTCACTACCAAACAGTCTGGATGCAAGGGAACAATAGAAGCGATTTTGTAGTAATGAGCAATTGTTACTCGATTTTGTTCAAAATAATAAGTTAAACGAAAGCCAAACTTTTCCTCCTTGGATCCTACTCATGAAAGTCCTTCAAATCCGTCCTTGTGAGGGATTTTACTTACTTTCCCTACAGACAGCGCAAAAGTGTAGAATGACGGGGAAAGATAAAAGTTTGACCTGTTTTAACCGTCCGATGAAGATATGCGTGTTAACTCTACGATGGTTTTCGGCTATCCCGTACGGAATATAAAACTTACTATCATTATTCAACATCAGATGATAAAATAGACATTCCATTTCACAAAATCGAGCTGACGGTCGTTTGCTTGTTTATCAGTGAGGATACCTTTCGAGTATAGAATACAACACAATGAAAATTTCAGAATACGCTCAAGGCAGCATTTAGCTTTCGGTGGGAACTATGACGTCAAATTAATTCTTTGTTAAAACGGAGGTGACATAGTAATATCTACCAAGGTTCCCCAACGTGGTTGGGAAATGGGACTATATTTTTAATGAGACGTTGCTTGATATACTCCACAAACGTTAACAATCAGATAATGTTGATATATTGTATCCGCCCTCCTTTACTATTACCCGTTTGCTGTGCCCATCAGTTAAAGTTTCAATTTTATTCGGTTTATATGGATCTCCTTTAAGTAACGAAACTTTGATTAGCTGAAGTGATATTTAGGTAGTTACGTCGTCCTTTTCTAATGTTACTTTATAATCTCACAACCCACGTCACTGCCGCTTCTGTTGATTGCTTTTCTTTGAAACCTTATTAATAAGCACTTTCTTGATAATGACCAAAGGGCCTCCGCTAATTTCATCAATGGTCCTTTATTGTTAGGTCGACCTAAGTGTGCTTCGGCCAACAGAAGAAACTTACTCCAAAGCTTTTGATTCATGTTCGTTTTTAACCTCAAGATATGCAAAAGAGATACTTGAATGATCACATCTTCCAACAAGTATCACCGTGTCCGATGGACTCCATCTGATCACTTCTCGACTTATCTGTCCGTGGTAAAATTTTGTCCTTTTGCTGAGAATGGCACCACCCACCGTCGTTGCGGTATTCGTGGATCGGCTTTGAACTCAAGACTATTTTTAGCTATATTGCACAATAGGCAAGCCTGATGGAATCTTCTGAGGACGAACAAGTGGTCGATTTGTCAGTTTTTAGATATTGGTTCGAGTGGACTTTGTTTTTCGTGTCAGTATGGGCAAAAGAAGCTCATTTAAAACCCCAGATTAATCTGATAACTGCCTTTAGGCTGAGAATCAGTTAAGGCTCAGTGTCGATCTCGCTCAGCAATCTGATACGGTCAGTTAGTATCTTAGAACGGTCTCAAAAGAGGTCTTTCTCTTAAATAATTGTAAGCCTTAGGAAATCCATTTCGTTGGACCTCAACTACAAAAGTCGCAGGTGAAACCGCCTCTTTCGCCCCAGTCTAGTTTTTCCTACTGGTTCAAGTAACAGCTGCTTTCGTTCGCGGTAAAGACAGAAAGTCCGATCTAGAATGGAATCCATTTCAATAAGAGCATGTTTTCGTTTCTTTGGTAGTTCGTCGTAAGGCCTGATAAAGGACGCTTTTATAAGCCACCGTTTGAAAGTCTACTGCGAAGTACCTGGAGATAAACAAAGCGTGTTCTTTTCCTATGGCGCATCAACCGGCGGAGGTAAGTGGAATACTTTCATCACTAAATGCATTTTAAGAAAGTCTGTAAATTCAGGAAAGCCTAAAAAGTGATTTCGCTGGGTGACATGCGACGAGTGGTAAAGTACCACACCGTCAGCCTGATTAAAACGTGACGCAGGTGATTCGAGGAAAACGACTGTCGGCGCTTTGCTCCCATGTTTAAACGGCGGTGTAACAATTTCGAATTGCGAATTCCGCTGCTTCCACATTTCAATGATCAGGTCTATTTAATGTTGCTGGCTGGAGATTTTTCTCCACGGCCATCAGTCATCTTCCGTTGTTGGGCATACCTTGGTGTGCACCAGTTACCAAATGGGAGTTATTACCAGCAGTATCTTTTTTGATTTCTTCGGATTTGGTGACAAGCAAACAGGAGGTCCGATTCTTTGACTCGAACGACGAATGTCTTCCTGTTTGATGGACTACTTTCGGTAATACTTCGACCTGTACCTCCACAGTAAATCTCGGTTCCTTCACTTGCAGCTCAATACTCCTCGCCAATGCGGTATTCTTGCACAATACTATATTTTCTGAGCGAAAAGGTACGCAGCTATCCAGCCTCTGAAGTTTATGAAGTCAAACTGCTCACCAGTCTGCTAGCCTTCTGCTAATCAGGTAGGTGGGAGATAGTGTCCCGTGGATGCTGGTGAGCGAAACTCATTTAATTCTCCGGAAGCAGTCGAAGATCGCCTGTGGACCCGGAATCACTCAACGCGTGATGACAACCACTCTTTGCAATCTGGACGTAATAATCTCAATTGAAAGCATCCAGCTGATGCTACTCGAAAATGTTTGGTCGAATGGCATCTTTCCAAACAACTCTTTCACATTGCTGAAGAAGGAAAGGGTTGTGCCCACCACTGGAAACTCCCGTTGTTTGAAGTTGCCGGAAAAGAGCCCTATCAGACCCAAACTGGAAAGTTAAGTGTGCACTCATCGTCATTGTTTGAGCTTAATAAACTACTAGTCAGTTGTCTGTGATAATAAGTTCTTCCCCTCACACCAGGTTCGCAGAACCATGAACTCCACTTGACTCAAACTTGGAAAATCTCTCACAAACGTCCCCTTGCGCGATGGATTAACCGAGAAACTACAAAATTCGTGCAAAATATATCAACAATTAAACTAACCAGGCCAAAGCAAGAGGCTCAATCACTTGACTTCAGTTTCAAGTGTCCACTGAAAACTTTTCGTAAGATCTACTTCCAAGGGCAATTTGAACAAATCAGGTAACTCATTCCATCCATTGATGACAATCGGAATTGGCTAAATGCTAGGCTGGTGAACCGGGCCTACAGCTCTTTCAGTGCTTCTGCTCAACTGCAGGGCATTATAAGCACCAGCATTACCGGTTTATTAGGCTGTTATGGAACAACCATAATCTGTCACTGCGCAAGCCTGACAAAAGGCAAGGTGATGTCACTATGAAGAAGAAAGAATGCTTAAGGAAAATGCTGAACATCTTGGATGATAGGCGCAAGTTTTAGCGAGACTTTGATCCGGAAAATGTACGGCTAATTATGGAAAAATTGCACGGGCGAAAATTGCTGTACTCCACAGATTTATCACAGAAACGCAAAGAAAAACTGAAGCCTGCAAGCTGTCAAATACCGGCCTCAAGCGGTTCACCAAAGACAAAACCAAAGTTCCAATAAACCCTACATTATCAACAGATGACACGCTCTACCCTAAGCAGGCTTAGAAGCCGGTCAAATTTCTTCAACCAGCACGCAGAAACCTTATTTACACGGCGCGTGACTCCTTTCAACTTTGCGATCGTATGTCCGAAAGTAATCTACGGAAGGCAATATGCTTCTTTGATGTTAGTTCCCTATGCACCAAAGAGCTCTTGTGGAAAAAGGTGGAACTTACATGCCAGTTTATCACGCACGAAGACTGCAACCTTCACTTACTACGAGAGATTCCGAAACCGCCAACTTTTTGTGCACAAGGAACTCTCGATTCCAATTTCAAGGTGCAGCCTTCAGGCGAATTGATAGAGTTGAAATGAGTAGTCAGCAGGTTCCTACCTTTGCTGATATTTCCAACAGCGTCATCGGGGTACGACTGGATGCGGTGATGAAACAATCGGTTCTTCACGGAAGATAGGCAGACGGTATGTTAATTTCGGTGACCCACGCGGAAGACAGCGGAGAATTACTGGGGCCATTGAAAGGACCACATCTGAACTTCAAGTTCACTTGAAAACTGGAGCACCAAGAGTCGCATCCTCTCATCGATATTTCGTTGACTCTAAGGGTGGACGTATCTATTCAGCTGTCGACTTTCCATAGGAAGACTTGTTCTGGATAGTGCTTTCGTGTAAAAAGTCACCGACAGAACATAGGAGCTCCGGCCAGAACCCTGTTCTTCAGGATGACACAAATCTGTACCGAGGACACACCACCTAACGAGAGGGCAGTTGTATGCGCAGCCTTACGTGATAACGGGTATCCGAAGCATTCAATCGTTTCCATAGTCGGGAAAGAAGCCAGAAGCAGTTACCTATTTCATGGGTGCCCAGAAGAGTTATCTACGTATCCTCTTTGTAAAACCGAAGGTCGATAACACGGCTCATTACAAATAGCACCCATAACGCATTGCACAGAATACTAAGCCGCTGCACAGTGCTCTATATCGTCCGCAAGACTCCCCCCATGCCCCCATTCAAAGAACACTAATTGCTTGAATCTACCTCTCGCTCCATTCAAGAGCTCTCTTGCAGCTGCAAGGAGGCATTCACTAGTTAGGCTGACCGACGACTGTGAACTGGAATGGCCAAACGCGCTCGAAGATGTACACGTGAATCGAGTACTCGGCCTAACCCGCAACGCTCGACTAAGTCTCGCAGGCCGACGTAGGTCACTTTCCACCACTTGACGAGAACTGGTCGTACGGCGGACGCGGCTAGCGAGTTATGGGTTTTGCTACACAACCACAACAAGCAGCGACCAAGGATACTGGATGCACTATCGACTGCTCACAAGGAACCGGCCCTGTGTCCAAAAGCGAACGACCTTAACCCCTGACCTACCTTGGCTTCAGCCAACCACATGCAGTCACATGCACAGAAGCACTAAGCAGACAAACACACAATTTAAGCCCCGTAGTAATGCTCTAATCGATCATTTCGTTCTTTATTGTAGTCGCTTTTCTTGTTGGATTTTGTACTTGGGCGACCGGTGACAGTGTGCTAAAGGAATTCCTCTCACGACGTTTGTCTTCCGAGTTGTTTGGTTAAATACGTATTCCCCTCGATTGGGTTCGGGGCGCTCGCGTTAATCCAGGATCAGATTATGGAACACTAATGAAAAAGATAAGATATTTACTAATTTGCAATTGAGGGATCGACAATATCAGTACCGCGACGTAAAACTGAATGGAGTTTAGAAGTAGTAAGATGAGTTGATTTACTCGATAAACTTAAGCCACTTCCGAATTCGGCATGGACAATATCAGGATATGGCCGCTCGCGGACGTGGTGAAAGGGACTAGCTAATACAGTGAATAAAAACAATTATCGGAGGATGATTGCTAGCATTTATTACGTAAAATAGTCAACGAAGCCGGAAAACCAATGACCAAACAGCCAAATATTATCGCATCCCGATGAGCAAATCTCGGATGCCGGAAAGCCTAATACGGAACTATGAAAATATGAGCCCATAGATGTGAGTGACACTGGAATAAGTAGGATTTGTAACCGGATGCCCACGAGTTGGGGAAAGCGGACAGAATCCTAGTGGGGGCAGCTGCAGCCAAAGGGACGGTGGCTTCCGGCATTTATATAATAGAGGAATGGAAAAAGCATGAAATTGCCTGATTAAATGCTACTGTACCGTCAGGGAGTTTGCTACTCTACTTTCCACTTACGTGAGCCAATAGGCCTAGTGAGATGATACCGTCACTCATGTCGGTGGAAGCGCCCATGGAGAGGTTGGAGATTTGTCCAGCTTGGGGATCACCCTCAACGATTCGAATTCGGTTTCTTGGGAGTGTTATTACATCACGCATAGCTAATGTGGTGTGGTTTTGGGTACCTTCGTGCCGAATAGGGCATGGAGTTCCATGGAAAGTTGGTTCAAGAGGAGATGGGCAGGCATGTTAGGTGTTCGGCATGAAAACTGACTGGAGCGTACGGTGAGAGGTAGCATCGGCGAAGGTCCACGGTAGTTGATTTATGAAGGCGAGAGCCAGCACGGCAGAATACACCCAAGAAGCAATTCCAGAATAGGTCACTTCAAGTCTTTAATTGTGGGATTTGGTTGAGCCACCTAATGGACAATGACGAATTATTAAAGACCTGGAATAAACGGGAAGGTTTGCAGTCTGGACTTGGTTCCAGCCCTGGTTTTTTATAATAAATGACTACAGTGTGTGATGAAATGATAAGATTCATCATAATGCGACGTGAGGGATTGCGCCTAGCACCGTGCTTAAAGACGACCTTATAGATGGCCAAAGTAGCAGACAGCAAGTGATCAGCTGACCGGAATGGCCGACGAGAGCAGAACTAGTGAGTCGATGAAAAGATCAGTCACCTCTTACCATCCGACCAGAGTCAAATCAACCAATCCGGGCGCAGCCAGATAAATCAGCCAGATAGGCCGTTTAGGTATATTAATAGGCCAGTAAGCTTTTACGCACAGTTTTGGCCAGGACCAGCGCGCTTCATATATAAAAAAAATACGCTGTACCAATAAAACGGAATTGATTCTCATGCAGAAATGAGTTCTCACTGGAGTTAGTGGGAGGGTAAGAAACACGCGGCAGGAATAAAGCTTCCCTCAGACAGCTGGTAGCACACTTTGATTTAAAGGTTCTTATAACAGAAGCTTGAGGGGAAACTTATTGACGAGGATGGAACCGTGAATCTACGAGCTAGCTAATTCTCAGGCACCGGGTGGGTTCTGAGCATGCATTTGCGATCCGGTGGCTGGGAAGGATAGAAGGGGAGGGATACTCTTCAGAATCACTCTAGATACAAGTATCCAGATAACTGTTGATCTCTGTGAAACAGGGGCTCATTTTTTTCAGCTGTGAAAGAGTGAATGGTGGGTTGATTAGTTTCACTACGGTTCACCAAAAAAGACGATTAAATAACATTTTCAATGCCACGTATTTCAATTCTTGAAGGAAACTAACAAGAAATAAATTACGGGGTCAGAGTCTCAACTCTGCAACTCCCTTAGCCGCAATTTCGGAACCGGTTTTAATCCGGCCCTTCTGCTATTTGAAGATAAATGTTTAAGCATTTTTGGGATAACTGTGAGTTCAGGTTCCGTAATTTCCCCCCCCCCCACAAACGGCTTATTTGCTACTTTATCGGTGCAGTCAGTTTTGGTTTCGACTTACTTATCAAGCTACCTTATCTCGTCTTCCAAGGAAAAGTCAGCTTTTCCCGTCCATCGAGTGAATGGACGGAGATACATTACCCAAGCGACAAGGTAATAGAGCCCGGTGGACTGAACACCCTCCTGCATCTATTCTACCGCGGCTCCAAATCGCTTCTTTAAAAGGGTAATAAATCAAAAGACTGAGATAATGAGTTTCAAAAACACCTGCTGGGCCCTAGGGGCTAAATAGAGCACATTGGGGGGAATATGCTCCTTCTTTTCTCAAAGAAAACGACCGCTAAGGAAGCCTCCGAGATCTCCAAAAAAGTCTTTATTATTGCCACTAAGGAGCCGCGAGTCTCCGAGTCTCTTTTCAAGAGCCTTACTACTTGGGGTGGTTTCGATGAGAAAGTTACTCGTACAAAGAAAGCAAAAGGGATACTTGGTGATCTCTAATCGCCAAATATCCCAAACCCAGCAGGATGCCCTTGGCCCACCTCCAAAACTAATAGTTGGATTCTTGGATTATTTGTTGGCTTCGTCTCGTTGCAGGCTGCACCTGACTGCCCCACACAGACTGCCCAGAAAAAGGAAGCTGGTGACACAATTCAAGCGGCCTCTCCGGATAGACCTCTATAAGTAAGATGTCCAACTATAAAGCCAGAATCTCTATCAGATACTGTAGATGATCTAAGGCTTAGGCTTACCCAGACACGCGCCTGACACCGGTTGACTTGTAAAAGGGCCCTAGCTTAAGAAAGCGATGGGTAGCACCAAGAAGTCTTCACTGGACTCGGAAACGTCAGGATGTAGATCTGGTGCTTTTCCGAACAACAGATTCGTTAGAGTAGCTAGCGTACAAGACCAGCCCGCAACCGGCGGCAGTGCAAGCTAAAAGAAGAGATCTGAGCGTCCCGAGAAGAAAACAATGAAGCCTTTTTCTATCCTGTGTGATCCTAAGCCGATGAACCCTTCTTCAAACCCTCAGAACAAGTAAGAGCAAGTGGCCGCAGGTGAGCCGCTTAGCAATGTGTATCCCCAAACCAGCCTTCCTCTGGGCTTATTTAAGCAAACCACACCTTGCTCACTCCCTCTTTTCACCTTATTTTCTCGAAACCCCAGGATTTGTCGCAGTTAAAATGTATGAAAGGGATGTTGCCCCGACACTCGCCTTGCTCGTGGTCCTTCTGAGCCCAAAACCAACTCAGTAATTCCCCCATCTTTTATCCGTTCCCAGCACCACCAGCTTCCCTACCACCCGCCAACCACCACCCCCCACTTTTCATCAATCCCACTTACACCAGCCTCTAAGTCTAGTGTTTCTCTGGATAATCCCATTGCATTATAGAAAAAGGCAAGATAGCGAACAAGCTCGTTTTCGGTAACTTCATCCTCTGGCTAATACAGTTACATATATATACGATAGCAATGCATATTTTCGGAACAAAATGCAGGGTATTTACAGTATCAAATTAAGATTGTTTAATCAATATTGTAGGTGTTTTGCGGTTCGGAAAAGGGGTGGGAAGTTGGTTGTTCGTGGTTGGGAAAACTCGGTGTAGAAAGTACATCTGGGGTGGGTTGGCTGCTTCCTGTCACGACTGAAAGGTCGCGGTCGAGGTCACCATGATTTTGTCCCCCACTTTCCGATCGCGGCCAGGGTAGCTGCAGTGATTTGACAAATCACTTGTGTGAACAAAGCGATGGATTTAACAGCCTAATCGCTACTGCCTCCGCTGCTCCCAAAGTGATTTGGCGAACGATCTTCGAAGAATTCACAGGCACTTTGTAAATTATCTTGAAGGCTTCGTTGTCTACCTGGTGCCCTGTCTCGGCAAGGTGCGCTACGATTGCACTAGTTATGGTTCTTCTAGTTCCTGTCCTCAACCAAGCTGGTTTGTGTTCCTTGATTCTTTGGGACAGTTGCCGTGTCGTTTTGCCTACATAGCTTGCCGAACATGAGCAAACAAATGAATAGGTTAACATAGAGGAGGAAAGGACAGGCATTTTGTCTTTGAGATTCATAGAAATCATAGACCGGCTTGTGAAGTGGGCGCGTAGAGTAGCGGCGGGAAATGTACGGGCGATTGCAGCCCTAAGGCGCCGAACTAGTAGTTCGCATTTAACATCTCCTTTGAAGGGAAGTTGCATGTGCAATTCTTTCCTCTTGGCGGTGATTATCAATGGTCGCTTGGGTACTTCCGAAATGTTCTTTTGAATGAAACGTTCCGGATACCCGTTGATTAACCAATCTTAATTTGATACTGTAAATACCCTGCATTTTGTTCCGAAAATATGCATTCCTACCGTATATATATGTAACTGTATTAGCCAGAGGATGAAGTTACCGAAAACGAGCTTGTTCGCTATCTTGCCTTTTTCTAGTGTTTCTCTCAGTCTTTCATGAAAGGTCGTTGAAGCCTTTCTCCACTAATTGTCTCGGTATTCAAAACAAAGTTTTGGGACTGGGACAGTTGGTGGCAGATGAAAAACCTCCCACTTCTGTCGCATCAGAGATATGGCTCATATCGGACGGCTGAGAAGGCTAAATATCCGTCAGGGGTTACACATTAGTCGGTAAGGACTCAACAACAGGTCGAACAGGTGGTGTCCTTTTTCAAGTTCCTGTTACCCCCAGCCTTGGTCTTACATTCAGATCCTCTTTCATAGGCTTTTTGCGAGCCACAACTATTTCATCCTCTAGAGAAGTTCTCTTGGTAGAAGTCATCTACTTGCCTCCAGATTGCACGGTGGAGGCTAGAAATGTGCTCACTTGACAGATACGCGAGGTTCGGGCTCAAAGCTCGTTCAAGCATCCTTTATTACCGGGTGGTTTTATCGCCTCCCGGGGTGAACTGCATTAGATTTCGCTCTCCAGGCATCAAGTTCTGGGAGTCTCTGGCAGGCTGACAGTGGAGTATACTTGGACTCTGTACTGGATACAGATCAGCTCAAGGCTCATCTCTTTTGGATTCCATCTTCACCAGCGAGGGTCAGCTCGAAGAAGCGATACCTTCTCTCCCTCCACTTGAAGAGTGACCACTTATGATCGAAATTTGACTTTGTACCTAGATTTCCTAGGTGTGATTTTTCAAAGCTGATAGTTGAATCCTTCAAATGGACTGATTTTCAACAGACCGAGACCTACCTACGGCCCGGCTAGCGAGCATCAACTGGGAACTACTAATCCACGATGTCACCGGGCTAATCTAGCAGGGCCCTAGTGCAGCTGACCGTCGGTCCGTACCACGGACTTGTAAAACAGCTGGGAACAGGTGCCCGCCTCCCGAAGCTAAACGTCCACTGTTAGGAGAGCATGCACAACTGTTCGTAATTTTTAGGCCCACAGATCTAACGACCAACGTGAGCGGCCTCAGCTATCAAAAATCCGCGTAAATCAATGGCCAGGCCAAGCTTTCGATGCCAGCAAAGTGATTTCCTCGCTCAAGCTTGGAGTAATATGAACATTTCTGACCACCGCACGTGACATGCCCCGCAGTCCTCGTCCTCTTCTCTCGTCCTACAGTCACCAAACGACTCTCCTACCACTTCTCAAGTAAAAGTGGCGGAAGCCTTTAGGTCTTACTCCAGCTCCATCCTCAATGCTTCTTCCGTGACTGTGCATCCATTGATTCAAAACTCCGCTGTCAACTCAACATCGGGGAACACCCATATCTTGCGCCCTGACGTATACAAAGGTTTCCTTCTAATCCTTGTATTTCTACGGGTCCAGTGGTGAACCACTTAAGACCACTTAGAGAAACAGCCGAGGTTATATCTGTCCATGATACTCTGTTCCTTCGCAGAAGTCTGGACGCCAGTTTTTCCCCATTAGTTGGAATAAGGCAGTAAAAGCCCCTTTTTGCATGAAAGGACACCGGCTTCTTCGGGGAAGTTGGTAGCTATTTAGTCACCGTAACATATTTTGCAGGTCCTTTGAAGGCTTTCTCGAAAGTGCCACTCTAGACCATCTCAAAGAACGTGGGTCGCTAGCCCGTGTCTAGCACAGTTTTCTAACTCACAGACCTTGCGTCACCAACATGCTGACCGTGATGGACAGTCTAAAACAAGCATTTGATGACCGACGAATATTTCGCGCTATCCTCATAGACCTTGTTAAAGCCTTTGATAAAGTGCTCTATGACATCCTCTAGTCGATGTTGTGGAAGTACGGTATTTCGGGTCAGCAATTTTTAGCTATCCAGAACTTTCTCACAGATCAACCCTCCGCAGTTGGAATTGGACCATCCTACTCCTCTTCATTCCCGGTCTCTATCGAGGTGCCCCAAAGACCGTTACTTGGCCCCCATTCTTTTTTGATGTTGACGACCTACAACATCAACATAACGAAGTGACGATGTGACAAAATGGAGATCAAACCTTATAGAAGTGCGAGCCGTTGTTGTTGCAGCAAAATGGCCTTTTGAAAGAAGCATGCAATTTCAGTGACCAAAAGTGCGTCTCAACGACATTTGGCAGAACTCCTCACCAAGCATTCCAGGCCAATAAATGTAGGTATTCTAATCCTAGATGCAGATCCACACAAAAATCCTAGGATTTTGGCTGTGTAATAATCTTTTTCCCCCCTCGTCCGGGAAAAGCCAGTAAATCTTGTTTCTGACTTTTCTTTGTGATTAGACTTTTTTCCCCTGGATTATCAAAAGAGAATTTCCACCTCCTCTGTGAAAAGTAGGTCCATCATATGCTGGATTATAGCAGTCAAGTGGTACTCACTAATAGTATCAGGAATCGAGACCTAAGGAAACAGGTCCAGGGAAGGGCATCGAAGATGGTGCATGGCCTAAGGCACACTTCATGTTTGGCCGGTATGACTGAAGTGAATCCCCGTTCTTCAGATGTAAGACGAGTATGAGATCTTTTTCTTTGTGTACAACTTATTTTCTACAGAAATGGTGAGTCAAGTTCTACATCTCCAAGCCCAAAACCCTGCGTGGGTATAGTGAGAAACCGTTCAAGCTCCCTCCCCGAAACAGCACGTCAAGTTTCTCCCCCTGCAGGGTTCTATCTCTGTACAATACATTTCCTCAATAAGCAATGGAGGCATCATTCAATGCAGCCTTTAAGGCTCTTTTGGACTGTCACCTGAGGTTAGGTTCTGGCCCAATCCCAAACTAACCCCGCCCCCCGTGAGTCGTACTATCGGGGGGGGTACATCCTTTGCCATTCCACCAGTCCACAAAATGAATAATTAAAACAAGGAAGTAAATCGATAAGAGATCAAAACTTTCTACATGGCATTTCGTTTTACCTTTGAATTTTTGTGTCACCAACCATTTATTATATTTTTCCCCTAGTGTACTCAAAAAATAACGCATATGTATATTGATATATAACTCGAATATGAACAAGTGTTTGTTTATGTTTCCTCACTTTCTAGTCAGCGGCTTCTTGTTAAGCGCTCGTTGGCAACCCGTTGTTTTTCAGTTTGTTTCGGTTCTTCATCCAAGAGAAAACGTCAGGTAAGCTATCTATAAATTTCTGATCTCAGACCTCTCGCCAGCGAATTATTTCAAGACATCCAGATTTCGAGCAATATTTACAAACAAAAGTGACACCTGAGGCTCCCAGAGAAGAAGATTACCCTTGACTTCCTCTCAAGCAAAAGTGAAATACGTTTATCGCGTACAGCACATACCCTTTAGGAAAAGGTGCTTCTGTGGATCGTATGTGGTAAACTGAAACCTCAAAGAAAACTGCACAACAATTACCACTTCTTGCTCCATGACTATAAACCTGAAGGTACCGCTTCTAGCCTTTCAGTTTCCCGGTGATTTATCTCTTTGATGACAAACTGTAGGAGGCAGAACGGGCATTCGCGGCTGGAATAGTCCCCAACTTGAACTTGCGTACACGAAACATGCCTAAAAGCAAGTTCCATTTCTGAGTTACGAAATCTCACCATACTCAAAATATGAGCACAGACCACACTAAGAAAATTTGGTACTTGATTATAGCATATTCCTCAAAATGCGGGCAGAACATTGGCCGACATTCCCGTCAAGTTGACCTGGGGTTCTAAGGCACTTTCGAGCAACGCTTGGCAATTCAGACAAATACCAAAGCAAAACGAAGTTGCTTTGCAAGATCTAAAATAACGGAATATGAAGTAAAAGACTTCAAAAAATATACATAGACCTCAGATATGCCATAAAGCAACTCAAAACGAGAGCCAAGCTCACGGCACGAGAAACGAGCTCGTGGCCCACACAGGCCCATAAGAGTTATGAAAAAGTCGCGTGTTGGATGCGAATAACCAAAGACTGGTGATCAAATGCACGGGTGATACAAAACACACAAAGAATGCATATAACCAAGCCCTTCCACTAATCCAAAATATTGTGGCCTCCTCGGGGGATTTTGCACGTCTGGTAATTACATGGATATCCACTTACGTGCATGGAGTGCCACTGAATCCGTTTCTGTTGGCGATCACCTAGATCGCTGCCCCATTTTTAAATCTTGTTCCATCACTCCAAATAAGCTGTTCCCGGTTTGACTGCCGATAAGTAACGTAATCTTGTCGATCCTCCCCAGTTGTTTCCCATTCCGTACTCTGCCCTGCGGGTTCACGTAAACTCCGTGGTTCACCACTCTGATATCCTGACTACCGCAGGAGCAGCAGTTAATTCATGACTGTAGCAATCAACAGCGCCCGTAAGTCAATCATCCCGTTAGCTTTGCTCGCTTAAAGTGAAGAGTGGTAGTATATAGCGGGAGTAATCAATATATATTACTAGAGGAAAACGGTAATAGCGCATTCTGTGAATTTTTCAGCATGCTGTTCGTTCGTTTGCTTCCTTTTTAAGGAGGAAACAAGAACCATGCCATCAACTAGTGACGAGGCAAGACAAATAGAACTTGTTGTACACAAAGAACATTGCTTACCAAACATTACTAGGTGACAGTCACCTCGCAGCAACGTTTAACCTTGCTTAGTTGCTTGAAAACATTGTTCATCTGAGCTCGCGCCGCCTAGCCCGGTGGCCAGCTGATCGTTGCCTGTTCAAGCTACGCGCAAGCTTCTTCAATATACATCACCCACTCTCTCCCCACCAATAGTATCCTTCTTCTTGACGTTGTTGGAAACATTGTTCTGGTGATCTCGGTGGCGTATTGCGGGGGGCCACCGGACCGAACAGGTGGTCCATGAAAAATGAGAAGGACTACAGAACTCACGTAATAAAGAAGCTGCTTGTCGAGGCTTAAACGACCTTAACACCACACTGTTTGTTTCATTTGATTGAATGGGCCACTGGAATATTAGCTGTTGTTTATTTGTCTTACCGCGTATAGTGAAACTAACATAAGCCTAAGTTATCGGAGTATCAGATTGTTTCCTAACTGGACTATTCGTATTTCCTTGGGCCCATGGACCACCACGCCTAGCTCGTTATTTATTTCAACCCAATTCAGTTTGCACGGGACTTTCTGCGGCCAAAGCCAGTCGTGGATCCAGATAATAGTGTTGTCGGCTAGTTTCCGTACCTCACAATACTGCTTTCTTGGAACGGCCGCAGGTGCCCACCAATCCAGACAAAGACACCGGTTGGGTTTTTTGAGCTCTTACTACGTCAAAATTTCGTATGGCATCTCTAGCCGAAAAAAGACTTTGTATTGGAAGTCTCGCTTGAACAGCGCAAGCGACCCGAAGGTCACTCGAGCCGCCACGGCTACTTACGTCGATCGTGTACCAATGTGTACGGAACTGTTTTCCCTGAACTTTCCTTCTTAATGAGTTCGCGCAGTTCATGATCGAAAATTGTCTGTGACCAAAGGCGCTGATAGATCAGTTTCACAATGCCGGTTTGCAAACTCGCCCCTGTAGGGATAACACTTCGTTCGTCGAGTATGGCAGTCTGATGAGCCAAATCAGAGGTTGCACGCCCCCTTGCTCTAGGGTCCCTTCCGTTGCATGTTGGCCAATGCTAATGGATGTCAGTGGCGAGTTTCTTCACGGTCGCCAGCGGAAATGCATCCCAGAGACAGCAGTAACGACTGTCTTTGTATTGCTTTGAAAGAAAGCATCTGCTTAAAACCAGAAATCTGCGAGCAAATGCATATAGGGGCAGAAAACTAAAGCAATTTTCATGTGTTCCTTTGTGCAAAGGTAGGCCATTGGTTGTCCAACAACGGCGTGATATCAATGGATACCTGCTTAACCCATCCCTAATGGAACAAAGCAGAGCCGGTCAAAAGGAGTTAAATAAACTGAGCTTCGTTTCCTTTTTCTCTGACGCGTAAAATCCACGACTCCTTTAAGGCTGGTTGGGACATCGATCTGGTTGCGCGAACAGTTGCAATCATTTTTGTCCTGTGTAAGATTAAATAAACTGAACTGAAACACCTAGTATTCCTGTCAGCTAACTTATGTTCACTAAGAGGTCTCCAAACGTGTGTCTTCTAGACCTAAAATTCAAAGCCCATTGCTAGGAGCCAAGGAGACTGACCCATAACACAAAGACGTGTAAACGCGACTTGTTTCTACCGCCTTGGTCTTGCGCAAATCAAACTGAACTGCACTAAGACTGGGGTGGTGGGACGGAAAGACTGGCTGCAGAGGAAGCAAACCTAGACTTACGCTTATCGGGTTCGCTAACCCTCGTCACAGGGACACCTTCTTAGCAGCTGTCGGGCATACTGGGCAAATCTCAACGAGAGAAACAGATGTGATACCCGACAACAGAACGGCTGTAGTCATTCAGGGAAGGATGAAACAACCGGTACTCCGGGTTTTACCACTGCCGTCTTCTCTGAGAGTGGAAGCAAGCAAAATAAAGGAGCCGAGCGCCACGGAGTCCCAAGTCAGGGTACGGAAAGCGTTGCCAGGCCCCGTTACCAAAGGACTGGACAGTCGCAACTACGAGAGAGGGGAATTAGGACTAACGACCCTCACCGGGACTCGAAAGACGGTGATTTGCGAAGAAACCCAGGAAGTGAAAAGGGTTTCAATCGGCAGTAGCACCGGGAATCCAGCCGTCATACAAATAAAAGTCTAGGTGCTAAGACTCAAGAGCCCAGCACCTGTCGCCTCCCTCTGTGAAGAGCGGGAAAGTAGATGAGGGTATTGTGATGCTCGCGGCCCTCACCAATGCTGCAACTATGGGTAAAGAAGGCAGAAGTCGAAGTTAGGACACAGGCAGCAGAAGTAATAACAGCCACTGAAACTTGGATACGACCGGGCGAAAGCGACAACGGGCTGGTCCGGAATTTCTACTCAGGCCCCAGAATTGATGGGCTGAACTATTAAACCGGAGACGGTATGATGGTCCTCCTAGAGGAGCAGTATAACGGCTTTGAAAGTAGTCTACTTGATGCGCCGAATAAACAAGCGGTAGAGGTTGCAGTGGCTACGGGCGGATCGCAGGCGTCAGTGGTTTACACGTATCGAGGCCCAGGAGTTTAAGGTGCTGAGAACAGCGATCAGCTTGATTTCATGGCTACGGTTGCCAACACGGAAAGAAAGTTATCTATCATGGGCGATTTCATCGCGCCCAATGTACACTGGGCTTCAGAAGCCGCCACAAGAGGCATATTTAGGGAGAGATTACCCCACTTAATCTACAGGAAGGCCGTTGTCCACCGCGGTAATCAAGTGACAAGATGGAGGTTTGGTCAGTCGCTGTCTCCCCTTGACCTGGTATTGACAAGATCCCCAAACGACCTCAAAAACCTGGAAGTTGGGGAACCTGTAGGTAAGAGTGATCATGCTGTACTCCTGTTTGGGCTAAAAACTCAGGGAATAAGTGTGTCCGATAAATTCAGAAGGAACTTCTCAAGGACAGAAGAGAGCAGCTTGGTATAACAGGGCCTCTGGATAGACTGGGAGAAGGTGAGTGATGACTACAACGTAAAACACCTGTGGAGTTTGGTCAAGAGCAGACTGTTGGAAACAACGGGGGCTTTCGCACCACTCAGAAGAGTCAAAAGAAACGGACTGCTACCTGTGTCGTATATTTTCGTTTTACCACACCAATGGCGTTTCCTGTTTGGTCAGAAAGTGACTTTTGTATGGCACATTGCAAAGCGGACAATTTGACTGGCGCAAGGGGCTTTATAACCGCCGAATAATAAACTACAACCAAGATTTCCGGGTTGCACGCCGCGTTTCCCGAAGAACTGACTTTAAACAGGGTGGCAGCGGAAATCGACGTGAAAATGTCGATATCAGAGGCGTGAAAGCACAACCACGAACAGGTACACCCATCAAAGCATTTGGGCCTATTGGCTGACAACTGGATGCTGTGTTGAAGCAGTGAGAAGAGGTCAGAAATTCGTCAGCCATGGAGTTTGAATCAAAAGCTATGCAGCTTCGGTTATCTCTCCACACCATCGGAGCGGGGGAGCTTCGCATCATCACGGGTTTCTCAAAATTACGATGAGGACAGTGGTGACTGGATGACGGTAACGCCTAAACTCCAGTGACATTTTTGTGGTGAGTACAACGAAGCAGGAGCTTTTTGTTTTAACAAAGAAAGCAGAACCCTAACGAATCACCTAACTCTTTTATAGTGTTGGTAGAACACTGGCTTCATTATGCAATTTTCGCACCTCTCTAGAAGAGAGCCTTTTGCGAGATCGGATAATGTTGAGATTGCGCTGTCCCGCGGTGGTTCAAGGGTTGATGAATACTTCAGAATTATCAGTCCGACAGTAAGATGACGTCTAACGAAATGAGAAAAGGGCCGAACAATGCACGGAGACGATGAATGCATCAGAATCACGTGGTCTGTACAAAATAACATCAGAGACATGCACGTCACCAAAGACTGGATGTCACTTTTTTGGCAGGCCACACTTAGTGGGAGGAGACCTCTGTCCGGCCCGAGGAAAACGTGTAACAGCTGCAAGAAGCGCAACCATTTGTCATCTAAATGTCTCCTCGAGACATCCGTAGACAGAAAACAATACCATCAAGACACAGGTCGAATTAATGGGGTGCAAAATCTAGCAAAGCAAAGGGTCTTTTTGCCAAGAGGTGGACTTCCAGTTGGACACGGGAGCATCGGTGAACATCGTGCCTACGAACGCCTTGTCCAATATTACACTGAAGCCGACACGGAAGAGACCCATTATGTGGAACGGTTCCAAGGTTCGGCCAAGGGTAGAGGCAATGCAGAAAGTCGTCAATCCCAAAGATGGACAGTCACCACACATAAAAGCTGTCGCTTTCGTCCAGGGCTATGTTCCAATCCTAGGATGTGAATCTATGGAAAATCTGGGTTTGGCGTCACCCCACTATGATTCTTTCACTCATCATTTATCTGATAATGTCGAATATTACTTGGGAAAAATATGCTTGTGCTTTCGATGAGAAGTTGGGAAGGCTTCCGGGAGTGGCGGCGTCAAACGTATGTGAATCTGCGGAACCTCTGCCACTACCAACAAGGTGTATTCCATATGCTGTTAGAGAACGACCTAAGTGCCAGCTGGGCGTTCTAATATCGGAAGACGTTCTGGTTAAGTTTGGAGAACCCGCAGATTGGGTGAGTTGAATCATGATCATGACGAAAACATCCAGGGAAATTCGCATTTCCGTTTATCCCAAACCACTGAACAGGGCACTCAGGCGAGAGCAATTTTCGTTACCTATCTTTGACGATACCCCTCGTTAGTTATCAAACACGCGTTGCTTTACGAAAATTGATCTGTCCCCAGCGTTTCGGCACACATATTGGATGAAGCCTCGAGTTATTTGACCACGAGTTGCACACCGTATGGCCGATTCCGTTGGGTGTGATTACCATCCGGCCTGAAGGTATCCAGCGAAGTGTTCCAGAAGAAGATTTTCCAAGCGGTGGACCACCTACTTGGAGTACTCTACGTAGAGAACGACGTACTAATTTTTGAATAAAATATCGGGGAACACTACAGATGGTTCGATTCTTTTCTGCAAAAATATATTCGTGATTTAATCAAACTAAAACGAGAAAAGTTGACATTTTGTCAAACAGCAGTAGATTTTCGCGGCCACGTTATCATAAGCACAGGGATCAAGCCGAATCCGGAAAGGGTAAGCTGGATTGTGGACAAGCCGGCGCCAGTCGATACGAAGTGGGTCTCAGGTTTCAAAGGGGTGATAAATTATCTGAGCACATTCTTACCAGAGTTAGTGGAATCGATGGTACCGATCGGCCCATTGACACATAACGGAAAAACGTAGATTTGGCCAGACAAACAGCGGTTGGCGTTTGCTTGTATCTGGTAGCTTATCTTGGAGGCCCCAGTCCTGGCATGTTATGATCTCACCTTACCTCTGCGAGTACGATGCGATAGCCGTCAACATGGCATCGGAGCCGTTCTGTTACAGAATGGGCGCCCACTTGATTATCGCAATAGAAAGTTGGCAAGTTGTGAACAGAAATATGCGCAAACTACAAAAGAACTATTGGCAATCCTGTAGGCTCCAAAGAAGTTCAATGACTACACCTTTCGTCAATCTACGCACATATATTCGGGTAGCAAGCCATTGATGATGATAGTGGATGAGCCACTACGTCGAGCTCGAAGAAGACTCTAGTAGATGTTTATGTCTCCAAAAATATACCGGCAAACTTCATTACCAGCAAGGAAAGCGGGTGCTTAAAGCTGATACACTCTTGATGGCCGCAATACCGAATACGGAATATGAAGTCAGAAATGAAAAGGTGAGCGTCGCGCTATCCGTTAAGGAACCTGAAGTAATCCAAATCTAGAACATCGTAATTACAGATCCTTGTCTACAATCTTTGGAGGAAGTAATCACTCGAGGTTGGCCGGAATACAAAAGAACCCTACTGGCAGAAGAATCGCCTTATTTCAGACTTAGTGACGGGCTAACAACATAGGATGAACTGATTTTTTGAGGTGAGCTTTTGGTGGCGCCGCAAGCTTTTCGAAAGGATGCTCTGCCTCGATGAAAATGTTTACACGCAGGTATCAATGCATGTTTCACCTGAGACAGGGGATTGTGACAATGGCCTGGTATGGTGGAACAGATGAAACAGATGGCAGCAAAATGCAAACCATGCGGGGAACTCGATTAAGGGCAAACGACAGAACCGACAGAAGTGCGCCCGATATCCGACCGGCCTTGGCTAATTGTGGCGTTGGATATCTTTTACCATTGGAAGGACACTTACCGGGTGGCTCTTGATTGAATTAGTGATTGCTTCGAAGTGTACCTACTGAAAACAGAAACAATTGCAGAAATCATCAACAAACAGTGGGCCAATTTTGCACGACACTGAATCCAGATTCAAGTGACTTCCGATGGTGGCCCTCATTTTCGCAGCATGAAACCCCAGCATTTATCGGAGGTGTAGCGATTCAGCAATGACTTCGTTAGTTCTTACCGCAGCCAGTCCAACGACGAAGCGGAGAGCGCTGTCAAACAGGAAAAAAAGATAATCAAGAATCGCTGGTCTGAGAACGTCGATCCGCTTATCGCTCCGCCTGGGCTTCGAGACATGCCTTCTGCGGTGATGGGAACAAGCCCGACGAGACTTCAACTTGGAAGAAGGAGGTTCACGATCCTACTAGTTTGTGTTGGCTTACTGGACTCAGGTATCGTAGTGCCTTTAGCAGTGGAAATCAAGTGGAGAAAGCAAATGGCGGAGCAAGAAAGATTTTACAATCTGGGCAGCAAACTACAGCATCTACTCAAGCCAGGCGACACAGTAAGGATTTGACCAGTAAAACCGACGGAAAAGTTTTAGACGAATGGAGAGGTACTATCGCGTTTAACAAAGAAATCATACCTTATAAGCTCTGGAGGTCGTTTGATAATAAGGAATAGGGTTTGTCTGAAAAAATCCGAAAGTGATGATGAAGAAGATAAAACCAATGGAGGCGACAACGAAGGAGAAGACGGGGAAATCAAGAGAAATGAAAAGACCGATTTAGATAACACTAAACATTCACCTGTCAGACAGGAACATTCACCGTCTGGAACTAGGAGTAGACAAATTCACAAGCCGGTAGGCAAGTAGAAGTTTCTCAAAAACAGGTGTGTTGGACGCGTTTTCGCTTTATCTCATCGATGGCCATTCCTGGCTGAACAGAAAGCGAATTTTGTTAAGCACATTGCAAAGCGAGCAATCTGACCGGTGCAAGAGGCTTTATAAACCGCCAAGTAATAAACAGCGATCGAGATTTCATTGTTGCCCGCCGTAAAAATACACCGATTGCTTTGCCCGAAGAACTTACGTTTGGCTTCACCTTGGTGGACGAACCGAGGCAGAAAGGCCCTCAAACAGAAGCAAAGGGTATTCAAAAATTCTGAAGCACCAGGGGCTACCGGGCCCCTCTACAGTTCAAAATGGCGAGAACTAGACTATCTCAGATACAAAAACAGTGCAGAAAAAACTACGAGGAACGTATTGCTGGGAACTCCAGAAGTAGTCCAAAAGTATATTACAACTATGTTCAATCTAAGCCCGCGTAGAGGAAACCGTAGGTTGGGTCAGGAACTCACAGGGAAAGTGGGCAATAAGCACGCAGGAAAAGGCAGAGATCCTGTTGGAATTCCCCCATCGGGCGTGCAGACTAGGCTGGGGTGTTCGGGAGGCTACCTGCAACCAGGGGCATCGAGGGTTCGGAAATGGAGGACGAAGAAATTAGCACAGGAGGGGCCTTGACCGGCCTGAAGCATCTAGACTTATCCAAATCGGCGAGACGGATGAATTCCACCCGGCAGCACTTGAGTCGCCAGGGCCTATCCTGGCTGGACCGCTAGCTAGGCTGTTCAACGCACACTTAAACAAGGTTGTGCTACTTACAGACCTGCATGTATCGACCATCACACCCGTTTATAAAGGTGGAGACAAAGACACGTGAACCAGTTACGACCCAACTACCCTGACTTCAGTGGGGCTCTAAACCCGAGAGAATAGTGAAGCCTTTAGAGGGAAATAAGCCGGAGACTGCCAACCCGCATGGGTTCTGACACGGGCGTCCTTGTCTATCCAGCCTAACAAGCTTCTTGGACAGAGTAACCAGTCAAAGAGGTCGAGGAGAAAGGGTAAAAGTCTGCTATCTGGACTTCCAAAAGGCTCCTTGAAGCAAGGGTGGAATCGTTTCAACTTACGGTGAAAATGCAGAAGCGGATTGTACAAAGCCCATAGAAAACAGCTTCCCGAGTGAGAGCAGAAGGCAGCTTGTCGGATAATGAAAGACTGCACAGCGATGTTCCGCAACGGTCAGTCCTGGGATCCCTTTTTTTCCTGATGTGCATTAACGATCTGGCAGACGGGTTGGAGAACCCATGTTTTTCGTTCACGGACGACTTCGAGGTGGTAGGAGCACCAAGTGATGCGGCGGTGCAGCGTGATCTAGGCAGCGCTCCCCGGCGGCCAGTAGCGTGGTACCTTCCCTTCAATATGAGCAAGTGCCAACATCTCACCAAAGAGGAAGGGCCACGGTCCACCAGATATACTGGTTCACTAATGAATCGGGAGGCGCTAGCTCAAGCAACAGAAGCCCGGGATCTAGGGGTAGTGGGAAACACTGACCATAATCCTAGTCACCTGTGTCAGAAGATAATGCAAAAGGCATGTGGAGCCCTGCACCAGCCGAGGAAGGTGGTCAGCCCCAGAAAACCGAGGGTCTTATTGCCATTGAACGAAGCTTTTGTAAGACCCCATCTCGGAAGTAGTGTCCAAGAGTAGAGGCCATATTTGTTGACGGAGATTTAGGCTCTCGAGCATCTTCAGCGGCGATTCACGCTGGGATTCTCAGAACACAGACGTTTTGCTGCAAACAGAGGTTGGAGCAACCAGGGCCATTTTCTCTACAAAGAGGAAGAATACCATGTGACTTTATATTGACTTCCAAAATACTAAAAGGATTCACAGAAGCGCGAGGTCACATAGGGCCCTAGTTAGCTGCAAGAGAATGGCTGCCTAGGAAGACGTGCACCGGTAACCAAGAAAGAGAGAACACTGACTAGAGACAGAAGTCGGTCTGGCAGTTAAGGTCGATAATGGCTGGAATAAGCTGCCGGGGGATGTGATAAGCGCTGTCACAGCTGCTGGGTTCAAGAGGAGACTGGATAAGTTACGGATGACAGTACTTCGAGGAATGTGGCCAGGAGTCCACTACCACTTTTGTAGACAGTTGTCTAGTTTCTATCACTTTAATCCTCGTGGAGCCCCTATCTAGGGCCTACAGCCCCTACTATACTATCCGTATTACCGGGGAGACTGGCTGCGAGGTGTGGCTGACTAATGGCTGCGATCCGAACAGATACTAGAGGAACAGGTGACTGCAGGTCTAACCTGAACCCTCCCTGATTAGAGACAGGTATTGAAGAAGAGTTTTAGTCCTACCAATACGACACGCCATCACAAACGCCAACAAACCGGCTGATCCGGACAATCATCGAATTTGGTAAATCCACCTGCTTCAACTGTGTACACCCCCCGCACGCCGGTGCTTTCCCCCAATACACACATAATCCCCCCCCCTCTTTCAGAGCCTTCAGTCTTGCGGTTTTGCACGCCATCGAGTATATTCGCTACCGTGTCACGAACCGAGGACCAAGGGTTATAGACTCCATACGGGAGCGAGTCCTGGCTTATCTTAGGAGAATCCTAAACTGGAGGGCCCAAGCAATAAGTTCATTCCATCAAGGGTCCTCGTGAGTCCTCAAATTGCTTTTACCCGTCCACACATATACGTCTTCCGACAAATAAACCGTGAATCCCGTTTTCCGCTGCAATGTTCGTTCTATAATTTTATTATACCGATATAGTAAGCGTCGTTTTACGGTTGCCCAATGGACATTCGTGTACCGTTTCACGTCTGATAAGCCATCGCACTTATAGCCATCGGCAACCATAAGCCTGATCCAGAACCGTCAGTCTTGATGGCCTCCCCAGACGTCCCTGGGTTTTATCGAGGGTACTCAAATCTGGTTTCGTAGATTGGATGCAGACTATGGAAAGTATAATCACAAGCGAGCATAATCGTTACTTGTGGACTATTGGTCGTCTTACCCGTGGCGTTGCTACCCAGATAAGCGACGTAATATTCCATAAATAGCACAACCGTAAAAAAAGCTTTCATCTGTTGTCTTAGGTCGCCAGAATAGTCAAAACCAAAAAGGCCTATTCAAGGAGCAGATTTAGGTAGTAGAAGGCCCTCTGCACTACTGACAGAAACTCAGGAGCTGGCAGGGCAACCTTTGGATGAAAACGTCTTTGAACAGTTGTGGGTACAGCGGTTACTAGGTGATACTCAAGCGCCGCCAGAGGCATTAATCCATCATAACTTCACAGAAGCGGCAGAACCATACGACGGTATTATGAAACGGTACCATTCAAAAATTATTGCCGTAACAAACTCCAGTGGCCCCAGGATCACCACTCCCACATTATGAACACATTTCGATGGCACTCTGACAGCTGCTTTCGAGCGGGCTTTCAGAATTTTTTCAAACCCCGGGTTTTCTCACCGTGGAGACCATAAACCTTGTCACAAGGCTGACCGACCTGACCGTCTAAGAAGCTCTTCCCCTGGCCGCCTCATTAGCCAATTTCGATCAACTTGCAGGCGATATCACAAACGGTTTGGGGAGAAGGTCCGGCTCTGCGAAACCAGTTGCACTTTCCCGGGTGCCAAACAGGGAACTAATATCCCGGCGCATTCCGGCGATTGACGCGGCCGGCAGCTATAATTGCAGTCGTCTGTTGCGTGATCAAGATTCAGTCTCCAATAACCTGTTGTTAAATGATACCGGAGCAGCAGCGGGTGTCATTCCAAGGGAAGTAAGTGATGCAACGATTCCATCAGTCGAACAACTTCGTACAGCCAACCACACTCCTGTTGCTGCTTACAGCCGTAAGTCACCCAAGCTCTACTTAGGCCCACTCTGCACCTTCAGCCAAGTGTTTATGGAAGCAAATATCACCCATTCCATGGTGGGTGTCGATTTCCTTGACTATTTCGGCCTCCTGGTGGTGCAAGATGCCGGAGAGTTGTCGACCGACAGGCTCCACTTCCTGTAACCCGTACAAGTTCCTCCGTGACTCACGTCATAACCTTATACATGAAACCTCGGGGCCAACGCCCCTACGCAAAGCCCCCTTCAACCCACCCAACAATGCTAAGGCAATCTAGACCCCTTCCGCGGCGGCCACCACCACCCACAACAATGTTCCTAAAGGGTCATCAGCATTTAGCTGACCCCGTCCTTCGACACAGGACGAGCTCCGCATAGCACAGACTGTGTTCGAACACATTCCAGAATTAGGCGTAATACCCCCTTTCAGTGGCCCTTCGACCTCGCCCCTCCACAGGGTCCTAAACCTAATAGAGACTGGCCCCTCTGCGGTGAATATAGAGACCTCAGCCAAGCTTCTGTCTCAGACAGGTATTCCACTCCACACTTTCAAGATATTACTTCTTGCCTACCTCAGTGCCCGGTTTTCGGCGGCATTGAACTCGCTAGAGCCTACCACCAAATCCCGGTAGCAGGGGCTGACATCCCAAAAAAGGTTGTCACAACTTCTTTCGGACTATTAGAGGTTTTATGCATGCGGCTTTGGCTCACCAACGCAGTGCAAGCCTTTCAAAGGTTCATGCGTGAAGCAGAAAGCGCTTTGAAAAATATCTGCTTGTGCTTAGAAGACATATCTGTGGCAAGTTCTCCAGAAAGAGAGCACATGACATGCTTGCGCGCCCGTTTTGAGCTCCTTAGCCAACATGGTGTAGCCAATAATCTTACCAAATGCGAATTAGGTAGGACAATGTCGCATTCCTAGGTCACGAAATCTCAGCCTCCGGCCTACAGCCATTGCCTGGCAAGGTGATGACAAGTCTCGGCTGCCCTGAGCCTCACCCTTACCGGCAGTCGCGCCAATTTTCTGGCTTCTTTAGCTCCTAACTTCGGTTCTTAGCCCGCCGCGCAGAACTATTGCAGCCTCTCAGAGACCTTTTACGTGGAGGTTAGCGGAAATTTATTTTCTTCGATAGGGCGGCACAGGCAGCGTTTACTTTGATCAAAGAAGCTATCGCCAACAAAGCACTCCTTTCACATCCCGATCCTTCTGCTCCCCTGACTTTAGGGACAGAAGCCTCAGACAAGGCTGCTGGAGCAGCAATGCAATAATTCGTCCAAAGCTCACGGCAACCAATAGCTTTCTTATTCAAGCTTCTCGACCCTGCGGAATCCCGATGTAGTACGTTCAGCGGAGGAGTGCTGGCAACTTATTTCGGTTTCCGGCGCTTTCGGCGCACACTCGAGGGCCAAAAGTTCACGGTGTTCACATATCATGAACCACTACTGTGCCTTCTCCAGTCAGCTTCTGATCCATATTCACCAGGCGAGATTCGCCGCTTGGACTGATTAGCAACTCACTGCGGGCATTCGACACTTCTCCGAGGCACACAATCCAGTGGCAGACGCACCCTCACGCGTCCACAATATCGACGGCCCACTACCGGTCGGCACTGACCCAGAAGCAATTGCCTTAGCCCAAGCAACGATCCTGATGTCAAGCAACTCGATAGCGCCTACATGCTCACTTGTCTAGATCGTTTCACTCGCTTTCCACAGGCTATAACAATTCCCCGCCCTGCCCTAGAGGATGCCGCAAAACCGTTACTGTCTGGCTGATTGGGTCAGTTCGGTTGACCTGCTGTCGTGACCACGGACCGCAGTTCTCATTTTGATGGTGCCCTCCACAAGCTACTAAACACTTTCGGTCGCAGACAGCAAGTCAGTGGCCTATCTTTGTCAGACCAACGGCGCGATGGAACGATTCCGTCGCCGACTGAAAGTTGCCCTTCTTGCTCGTGACAACACTTTATGGAGTGAAGTTTTACCGATCGTCCTCCTAAGACTGGGTAATACCGTTAAAGCCGACGTGGGTTTTACGTCCGCTGAGTTGGTGTACGGTTACACATTACGACTTCCAGGTGAGTAGGTCTCTTATTACCACCAGCGAGTTTTACGCACAATGGTCACGCAAAAAGGTCGTCACGCCAAATGCGGGTGCCAAACTCAACAGCGCCACGAAAACAAACTCTCACCATCAACACTCCTAGCTCTCTAGCGACCGCCAGCCGTGTGTTGATTCGAGCGGACTCAGTGTGATCACCAGCACAAGTGGCTTACTCTAGCCCGTTCAGCGTTGTCCAGCCAAAGGAGAAGAGGTAAGTGATAAACGTCGAAGTCAGGAAAGAGACCATCAGTACAGACCACATTAAACCAGCCTTCACCGAAGTAAACTCCTCCCAAGCAACCCGCACAAAGCCTCCATCTGCTCATAACCTTCGGTTAGTCGTTCTGAGTCGGCACCCGTTACTCCCGCTGGCTACTCCTCATTACCGGTCGCAATGCTAAACCCCATGGAGGACACAGCTGCACGCGTGAACAGGGGAAATTGACGCGTTTGCAATCTTGGACAGCCAAAGAGGTTTTCTGCATTTGTAACAGTTGCATATGTTTTCGTTCACTCCTGATATCTTAGTTGAAGATAGTTCAGTTATGCATACTTGCAGGACCACGTAGTTTACCATGACACGGGTAGCTGCAGCCTGCTTTGCGCAGGTATATCCCTGTCAGTCGACTTTCCGCCCGCACCCCGAGGCGCGGCTTCCTTGTGTACTTAACTTCAACCTCGTCCCGTCAGACAGAACCACGGGGGATACCGGGATCTAGCATGCCTCGAACACAGCGCCATTGGATTGTAAGTGGACCCATTTGACGCCTGACGCTAGCTCGCTTGTGGAGGCAATAACAACCACAGGCAAAAAGGAACTTTGGGGTATGTCGACCATAACACACGTTTGAGCAATGCGTAGCCAAATTCACAACGGATCCCGGAATCAAAAGGCGATCATCCGTGATATTCTACGATATTAGATTACTAAATGAACCATGACACCAAACAGATACAAACCTCAATTATGAGATCACGGGGACTCAACAAACGAGAAACCAAATCGCGGTGTGCGAGGGAGGAGCACGTGCGTCACGCAGGTCCAGAACAAGGATATGACAAAGTAGCGCTCTGGGCGCGAACAAACAACAATTGGTCCATAAAAACAAACAGCGCACAAAGACACATCAATAGTGCGGGCAAGTGAGTGATGTTAAGAAAAACATAAAACTGCAATGGTTTTGGGAGGATTTTCCACGACCGATCGTTACATCGCCCACCAAAATCCTCCCGGATTCTTAGCAGAATCAAAGGCTTGGTATAAAGGTGCTGACTCTTCCTGTCTACCTAGGCCCTGCTGTCAGCGCGCGTTCCCAATGCTTGTCTTCAATGTTCTACTCATGGTCGCACCTAATCCGTTGGCCACACAGACGCGAGGCTATTCTACATCTTCCGCGGGAACAACTGACTGATGGCGGGCGTGAAGGGGAAACATGGATGCTGTCCTTTGAAAGGCCGTCCTGCCCTGGTTGTATGTGCTTGCGTGATTGTGTGTGATGTAATCGCCGCTGCTGTCACATATGCAAAAGACATTCAGTAAAGTCAACAAAAAACAAACGACTAACACTGTCACATGTTTGATAGGGGTTACGGGGTATAGTATGCATCTGGTATGTGTGTGTGTCTGAATGTACAAGGGAATCGCATGTACCACCATCCATCAGAAAAAACCTGTAACGCCAACAAAAGACTGTGAGCACTGTGACGTGTTTGACGGAGACCAGGTGGTATAACGAGTACAATGAAGGCGTGTGTGCGTCGGGGTGTATGATGGTTCGATACGTCAGTGTGTCGTGAATGCTTCCATACATGGGGTTTCTTTACCCACCTCGAAGACGAATTCGAAATAGTCTACTGGACCTCCGCGTTATCAGCTTCTCCGCCTCCAATCTCGAGGAGGCTAATACTGCGTATGCCGCGAATTAGCGCTCCGTTAGCTGTCTTTACCCTCACCGTTCTTATCATTCCGTCAGTGCTTTCGATGGTTTCCATAACTAATCCCAAGGACCAGGTGCTGAAATGTGCGCCTTTATCTGCGATCATCACCGCACCCCCAACCTTGCTTGGTCTTGTTTTGACCAGCCACTTCTGTCGAGTCTGCAAAGCCGGTGGGTACTCCCGCAGCCAGCGCCTCCAGAAAACCTTGGCAAGATAATTCGCCTGCTTCCATCCGTGCAGGTAGATCCCACGAAGGTTTGCCGGCCCTTGGAAACCCTCGTTCGACCTTGACGTCAATAAGATGTTCGGGGTGCGCGCCAGATGAGTGGGGTCGCAGTTCATTACTGGAACCAGGGGCGGTTGTTCAGAATTCTCTCAACCCTAGTCATGACGGTGTTCAGCGTCTCGTCGTCGGACGGCTGTTGCTCCATGATCGACAGCAATATCGTCCCTGTTTATGTTCTTGTGCCAAAGCTGCAATTCCCGGTGAGCGCCCAAGAAGTTCGACCAATCATTTGGGTATATATCGGCCGGTAAGCCTCTTCGGTTGATAAATCTCTGCAAGACCCGTAGAAACGAATCAGTCGTCATCGAATGTGCGACTTCTAGGTGTACCCCTCGTTATTTCATGCACATCATGATACATCCATATCGCTTTTCTAATCTCTTCCCGCACTTGATCCACAAGGGCCAGAAATATTCTAACCCGGTGTCGCTGAACGGCCACCAGCCCGCAGTCAACCCGCATTCTGGTAGTGGGGCCATGAGTTGTTTGCCTGCTGTAGCATTGCATCTCCTGCATTGCACACACCGTCGGATTACGCGTTTTACAGTCTCTCGTCCTCTCAACAACCAAAGACGCTTTCGGATGACGCTCGTAACGTGACTCTCCCCGGCATGTCCCTCCACGGCGTGAAAGTGTTGAATCATTAGCTCTACTACAGGTTGTCCCGCAGGCAGCAGTATAGGATACTTTGTGTCGAAGTTCAGGTGGGCGTTGGTCAGCCTATCATCCACCCGCAGCAAACCATCAATGAGTTTGGGGTTTAAGTGCTTCAATTCGCCTCTTGGAGATGGTATGTCTTTGCTGATCGGTCCAACTTCTTCCGCCCTTTCGAGTTCTCGGGCGAAAGCCTCGCGTTGTATCATGCGGACACTATCGTATTCTGCCGCTTGTAGCCTATCGGGACCTATCGGACCCACTCGTATCTGGCCTGAGGGGCGTAGCCCTTTCATGACTAGTAAATTTATCTTGAACCTAGCCAACCAAACTAATGCACAAAGTGTCTTCATCCAGGAAGAAAATATGACCAATCACGATAAAATGGATGTCGTTTCGACGGCGTTGGCCGCTATCACTAAGCCTTTGGTCTCCAGTTCTACTTCCGTTGGAGGTTTTTAATTCGAACACGGGCCAGTCCTGCTTAGGCAGTTACAGGAATTTTGGCACCCTCGTACACGTGTCTAGTTGCCTGAAGTTGGTCGCACCTCGGGAGCACAGATCGGCTGGATTATCGCCAGATCTGACGAGATTCCATTGGTTCATGGCTGATTCATCGTGGATGATCGTGAGTCGGTTAGCAACGAAAGTACTGAACCGGCTCCGGGCTTTTTTAATGTGAGAAAGTATTGCTGTTGAGTCCGTCCACAAGCTAGCTGACCAAATGAAGAAGTCGAAACACCTCTTCACCGCTTGCACCGCCCCGACTGCTGACAAGGCTGCGCTGGGTTCAAGGCGTGTGATCGAGCCCGACTTCAGTGGAGCAACGCGGGCTTTGGCGAACAGAACCCTCGCAGTATATTGTCCATCTCCTGTGCACCATCGTCCGTACACCACAGCTCCATAACCGACTTCGGATGCATCGGAAAAGGCATGCAGTTTTTCCGTCCGCGTGGTATGACCAGGAGTCAAACAACGTGGAATCCTTGTCCCCTAATTTCTTCAAGGTGTCCAAAAGTTCTTCCCAGTCCAGCCGGTCCTCTCGGTCCAGTGACTGGTCCCAATCAACTTTCCTACTGCACAGCGCTGCAGTAAGATCTTTTCGGGTAGAAGCCAGGGTGAGACGAAACCGAGCAGGTCGAACAGACTAGAGACAGCGGATAGTATGCCTCGACGGGTTACTGGCAGCTCGGGAACGTTGAGCTCGAAAACAAAGTCGTCCGTTTCCGCGTCCCATTGTATTCCTAAAGTGTGTTTGGTAGGGAATGGAGAGCGGTCCAAATCTCTAACCCTTTCGGCCCTCTGATGGTACGGAATGACCTCGAGCACTCCTGAAGCGCTCGACATTCATTTCGTTAGATAAAAGCCGTCCTCTTCTAGCAATTTTGTCAGGTCTATGAACTGTGCAAGGGCCCAGTCTACATCATCGAATGTCACAAGGAAGTCGTCGACGTAGAAATGTCTGCTGACGTTATCTACTACAGACCGATGGACCAAACCTCCATGTTTGTTCGCAGCTTCCCGAAGGGCGAAGTTCGCACAGAGCGGTGACGGTATGGCTCCGAAGGGGTGGACAGTCATCCTACAATTTACCACCGCGCTGTCCCAGTTGTTCTCTTCCCACTACAGGAAAAGCTACGCGCCTCGTTCTTCCGCCGGTATTTTCACCTGGTGAAACATTTCCCTGATGCCGGCAGACAAGACCACTCTATCCACTCTGAAACGGCACAAAACTTCGATTAGTGGTGTGGCCCAATCAGGTCCTTGTAGTAGGCGATCGTTTAACGACTTGCCCTGAAACTTGGCTGCACAGTCGAAAACTACCCGCAGTTTTTCGGGTTTCTTGGGGTTGGTAACCGGGTGGTGAGGTAGATGCCAGATACCCTTTCCGCCGTCGGTGTTGGCAGGCACCTTTTCAAAGTAGCCGAGAGCTTCGTTTTGCTTCGTTACATCTACATATCGTTCCCAGAGATCCAGGTCTCCGTGTCATGAAACTCCTTTTCATACAGCCGCTGCAGATGATAATCAATGCGGTCCGTTTCGGCGGATAAATAATTCACGGAACCATGTCCCCCTACCGGGCCATATAACATCAATTCCACAGCCGTGCGAATGGCATAAGGTGCCTGGCGGTCGCCCACTCTCCGGTCAAGTACCCAATATGCCTCTGGCACGTCGCAGCCGATGAGGAGATCCACTTCGTCGTCTTCCCAATCTACAAAGATTACATCCTGCAGATGGGGCCACCTAGTCAAGATTGCGTTCACCGACCTTGGTGCTCGCATGGGGAGATCAGCAAATGTGAATGCTTCCGTTGGTTCGATTTGCTCGTTAGTGCCTAAGGAGATGGGTTGCTACCTCAACCGTCCTGCAGTCATTACTTGTGTTCCGTCCACCGTGCCCACTGCTAACGACGTCGCGCTTTTAGCGAGCCGGTGTTTGTCGGCGAACCGCTCTTTCACTAGGGTGGTGTCGGATCCACTATCAACGAAAGCCAAAGCTTCGACCACTCCAGTTGGGGTCACCATCCCCACGGAAACTATTCCTAAACGTACTGGTTTACTGGCGGACCGCGACGTTGAACAAATCACACCGGGCTTGGTGCTCGCCTCGGGTATAGTTACTCTCCCCTGGCCTAGCAATCCATAGTATCTGCCCGTGCAGCCCTCGTAACCACATCGATTCCTTGTTCTACAGGCTACTGCCCGGTGCGTGGTGTTGAGACAGATAAAACATGCTCCTGCCATCCTCGCCATTCCCCACCGTTCGTCTATTGTGGCGTTGCAGATTTTGGGGCATTCTGGTAGGCCATGGTTAGTACCACAGGATCTCAAATTTGGTTTCGCCGTAGCATCTCGTGAAATGACGTGTGTAGTGGTCCAAGGCTGGTACTTTGGATGTTCCCGTACAGGGGTTTGGACTTGGCTAGTACTGGGCTTGCTTGCTCGGTTGCTGTCCCGGATGAGTCGGCCGAATCTGCTGCCAGCTATCTTCGTTTGCCTGTCCAAGTATTCGGTCAGGTCTTCGAAGTTGGCTTCTCTGTCGCTTCGGCTTATCCGTTCTGCTTCTTCCGCCCACAGACCCTGTAGTTCGGGAGAGAGGTGACGGACTATGCCTTCCAAAGTGTGCATGGCGTCTAGGTCAGCCCTGTAACCTAAATGGTCGAGGGCTATTGAGCAGTTCTGCATCTTGATCACCAGGTCGGCCATGGTGTAGACGTTGCCCTTGGTTCTCTTTGCCTCTACCATCACGCCCTCTATTGGGTTACGGGCTACTTTGAAAGGTTGGCCAAACAAGTCCCACAGAATCTTCCTTTCTCGTGTGTAGTTTTGTTCCGGGTCGAGCATGTTACGCAAATCGATAGCTTTCCTTGCTCGGCCTCGACAGTAGTGAGTCAGATAGAGAAGCCTTTGCCCGGGGTCGGTTGTCTTATTTTCGACGAGCGTTTTGAACTGCTTGACGAACTTGCAGTAGTGTTCAGATCGACAGTCGAAAACCGTCAGTTCTACTCTCGGCAAATCGATCGTTGGTGTTTCATAGTCGACGACTGGCGTGGAGTTTCCTATTTTATTGTGTCCTGCTCTATCGGAATTTCGTGGTCGTTGGTCGCATGCTCACGCTCTTTCTGTCCGCACTACTGTTCTGCCTCCCGGGCCTGTTGCCTAGCTGATAACAACTGTCGTTCTAGGTCTAATGTCCTCAACCTATATAGATCGACATCCTTACAATCCATATTGCCCTCATAACACATGAGCCAGCACTGATAGGACTAGGCGATCTAGCATTAACTAAGGAATAAAAGGTACCCAAAACCTCCCCAGTGACTTGCCGTATTACTTCCTGTCCAGATTCCAAAGTCTCCGATCCTTTCCTTGGCATTCTGCGTATTCTGTCGTTTCAACTTGATCTATTGAGTATTGTGACACACGTTTGAGCAATGCGTAGCCAAATTCACAACGGATCCCGGAATCAAAAGGCGATCATCCGTGATATTCTACGATATTAGATTACTAAATGAACCATGACACCAAACAGATACAAACCTCAATTATGAGATCACGGGGACTCAACAAACGAGAAACCAAATCGCGGTGTGCGAGGGAGGAGCACGTGCGTCACGCAGGTCCAGAACAAGGATATGACAAAGTAGCGCTCTGGGCGCGAACAAACAACAATTGGTCCATAAAAACAAACAGCGCACAAAGACACATCAATAGTGCGGGCAAGTGAGTGATGTTAAGAAAAACATAAAACTGCAATGGTTTTGGGAGGATTTTCCACGACCGATCGTTACATCGCCCACCAAAATCCTCCCGGATTCTTAGCAGAATCAAAGGCTTGGTATAAAGGTGCTGACTCTTCCTGTCTACCTAGGCCCTGCTGTCAGCGCGCGTTCCCAATGCTTGTCTTCAATGTTCTACTCATGGTCGCACCTAATCCGTTGGCCACACAGACGCGAGGCTATTCTACATCTTCCGCGGGAACAACTGACTGATGGCGGGCGTGAAGGGGAAACATGGATGCTGTCCTTTGAAAGGCCGTCCTGCCCTGGTTGTATGTGCTTGCGTGATTGTGTGTGATGTAATCGCCGCTGCTGTCACATATGCAAAAGACATTCAGTAAAGTCAACAAAAAACAAACGACTAACACTGTCACATGTTTGATAGGGGTTACGGGGTATAGTATGCATCTGGTATGTGTGTGTGTCTGAATGTACAAGGGAATCGCATGTACCACCATCCATCAGAAAAAACCTGTAACGCCAACAAAAGACTGTGAGCACTGTGACGTGTTTGACGGAGACCAGGTGGTATAACGAGTACAATGAAGGCGTGTGTGCGTCGGGGTGTATGATGGTTCGATACGTCAGTGTGTCGTGAATGCTTCCATACATGGGGTTTCTTTACCCACCTCGAAGACGAATTCGAAATAGTCTACTGGACCTCCGCGTTATCAGCTTCTCCGCCTCCAATCTCGAGGAGGCTAATACTGCGTATGCCGCGAATTAGCGCTCCGTTAGCTGTCTTTACCCTCACCGTTCTTATCATTCCGTCAGTGCTTTCGATGGTTTCCATAACTAATCCCAAGGACCAGGTGCTGAAATGTGCGCCTTTATCTGCGATCATCACCGCACCCCCAACCTTGCTTGGTCTTGTTTTGACCAGCCACTTCTGTCGAGTCTGCAAAGCCGGTGGGTACTCCCGCAGCCAGCGCCTCCAGAAAACCTTGGCAAGATAATTCGCCTGCTTCCATCCGTGCAGGTAGATCCCACGAAGGTTTGCCGGCCCTTGGAAACCCTCGTTCGACCTTGACGTCAATAAGATGTTCGGGGTGCGCGCCAGATGAGTGGGGTCGCAGTTCATTACTGGAACCAGGGGCGGTTGTTCAGAATTCTCTCAACCCTAGTCATGACGGTGTTCAGCGTCTCGTCGTCGGACGGCTGTTGCTCCATGATCGACAGCAATATCGTCCCTGTTTATGTTCTTGTGCCAAAGCTGCAATTCCCGGTGAGCGCCCAAGAAGTTCGACCAATCATTTGGGTATATATCGGCCGGTAAGCCTCTTCGGTTGATAAATCTCTGCAAGACCCGTAGAAACGAATCAGTCGTCATCGAATGTGCGACTTCTAGGTGTACCCCTCGTTATTTCATGCACATCATGATACATCCATATCGCTTTTCTAATCTCTTCCCGCACTTGATCCACAAGGGCCAGAAATATTCTAACCCGGTGTCGCTGAACGGCCACCAGCCCGCAGTCAACCCGCATTCTGGTAGTGGGGCCATGAGTTGTTTGCCTGCTGTAGCATTGCATCTCCTGCATTGCACACACCGTCGGATTACGCGTTTTACAGTCTCTCGTCCTCTCAACAACCAAAGACGCTTTCGGATGACGCTCGTAACGTGACTCTCCCCGGCATGTCCCTCCACGGCGTGAAAGTGTTGAATCATTAGCTCTACTACAGGTTGTCCCGCAGGCAGCAGTATAGGATACTTTGTGTCGAAGTTCAGGTGGGCGTTGGTCAGCCTATCATCCACCCGCAGCAAACCATCAATGAGTTTGGGGTTTAAGTGCTTCAATTCGCCTCTTGGAGATGGTATGTCTTTGCTGATCGGTCCAACTTCTTCCGCCCTTTCGAGTTCTCGGGCGAAAGCCTCGCGTTGTATCATGCGGACACTATCGTATTCTGCCGCTTGTAGCCTATCGGGACCTATCGGACCCACTCGTATCTGGCCTGAGGGGCGTAGCCCTTTCATGACTAGTAAATTTATCTTGAACCTAGCCAACCAAACTAATGCACAAAGTGTCTTCATCCAGGAAGAAAATATGACCAATCACGATAAAATGGATGTCGTTTCGACGGCGTTGGCCGCTATCACTAAGCCTTTGGTCTCCAGTTCTACTTCCGTTGGAGGTTTTTAATTCGAACACGGGCCAGTCCTGCTTAGGCAGTTACAGGAATTTTGGCACCCTCGTACACGTGTCTAGTTGCCTGAAGTTGGTCGCACCTCGGGAGCACAGATCGGCTGGATTATCGCCAGATCTGACGAGATTCCATTGGTTCATGGCTGATTCATCGTGGATGATCGTGAGTCGGTTAGCAACGAAAGTACTGAACCGGCTCCGGGCTTTTTTAATGTGAGAAAGTATTGCTGTTGAGTCCGTCCACAAGCTAGCTGACCAAATGAAGAAGTCGAAACACCTCTTCACCGCTTGCACCGCCCCGACTGCTGACAAGGCTGCGCTGGGTTCAAGGCGTGTGATCGAGCCCGACTTCAGTGGAGCAACGCGGGCTTTGGCGAACAGAACCCTCGCAGTATATTGTCCATCTCCTGTGCACCATCGTCCGTACACCACAGCTCCATAACCGACTTCGGATGCATCGGAAAAGGCATGCAGTTTTTCCGTCCGCGTGGTATGACCAGGAGTCAAACAACGTGGAATCCTTGTCCCCTAATTTCTTCAAGGTGTCCAAAAGTTCTTCCCAGTCCAGCCGGTCCTCTCGGTCCAGTGACTGGTCCCAATCAACTTTCCTACTGCACAGCGCTGCAGTAAGATCTTTTCGGGTAGAAGCCAGGGTGAGACGAAACCGAGCAGGTCGAACAGACTAGAGACAGCGGATAGTATGCCTCGACGGGTTACTGGCAGCTCGGGAACGTTGAGCTCGAAAACAAAGTCGTCCGTTTCCGCGTCCCATTGTATTCCTAAAGTGTGTTTGGTAGGGAATGGAGAGCGGTCCAAATCTCTAACCCTTTCGGCCCTCTGATGGTACGGAATGACCTCGAGCACTCCTGAAGCGCTCGACATTCATTTCGTTAGATAAAAGCCGTCCTCTTCTAGCAATTTTGTCAGGTCTATGAACTGTGCAAGGGCCCAGTCTACATCATCGAATGTCACAAGGAAGTCGTCGACGTAGAAATGTCTGCTGACGTTATCTACTACAGACCGATGGACCAAACCTCCATGTTTGTTCGCAGCTTCCCGAAGGGCGAAGTTCGCACAGAGCGGTGACGGTATGGCTCCGAAGGGGTGGACAGTCATCCTACAATTTACCACCGCGCTGTCCCAGTTGTTCTCTTCCCACTACAGGAAAAGCTACGCGCCTCGTTCTTCCGCCGGTATTTTCACCTGGTGAAACATTTCCCTGATGCCGGCAGACAAGACCACTCTATCCACTCTGAAACGGCACAAAACTTCGATTAGTGGTGTGGCCCAATCAGGTCCTTGTAGTAGGCGATCGTTTAACGACTTGCCCTGAAACTTGGCTGCACAGTCGAAAACTACCCGCAGTTTTTCGGGTTTCTTGGGGTTGGTAACCGGGTGGTGAGGTAGATGCCAGATACCCTTTCCGCCGTCGGTGTTGGCAGGCACCTTTTCAAAGTAGCCGAGAGCTTCGTTTTGCTTCGTTACATCTACATATCGTTCCCAGAGATCCAGGTCTCCGTGTCATGAAACTCCTTTTCATACAGCCGCTGCAGATGATAATCAATGCGGTCCGTTTCGGCGGATAAATAATTCACGGAACCATGTCCCCCTACCGGGCCATATAACATCAATTCCACAGCCGTGCGAATGGCATAAGGTGCCTGGCGGTCGCCCACTCTCCGGTCAAGTACCCAATATGCCTCTGGCACGTCGCAGCCGATGAGGAGATCCACTTCGTCGTCTTCCCAATCTACAAAGATTACATCCTGCAGATGGGGCCACCTAGTCAAGATTGCGTTCACCGACCTTGGTGCTCGCATGGGGAGATCAGCAAATGTGAATGCTTCCGTTGGTTCGATTTGCTCGTTAGTGCCTAAGGAGATGGGTTGCTACCTCAACCGTCCTGCAGTCATTACTTGTGTTCCGTCCACCGTGCCCACTGCTAACGACGTCGCGCTTTTAGCGAGCCGGTGTTTGTCGGCGAACCGCTCTTTCACTAGGGTGGTGTCGGATCCACTATCAACGAAAGCCAAAGCTTCGACCACTCCAGTTGGGGTCACCATCCCCACGGAAACTATTCCTAAACGTACTGGTTTACTGGCGGACCGCGACGTTGAACAAATCACACCGGGCTTGGTGCTCGCCTCGGGTATAGTTACTCTCCCCTGGCCTAGCAATCCATAGTATCTGCCCGTGCAGCCCTCGTAACCACATCGATTCCTTGTTCTACAGGCTACTGCCCGGTGCGTGGTGTTGAGACAGATAAAACATGCTCCTGCCATCCTCGCCATTCCCCACCGTTCGTCTATTGTGGCGTTGCAGATTTTGGGGCATTCTGGTAGGCCATGGTTAGTACCACAGGATCTCAAATTTGGTTTCGCCGTAGCATCTCGTGAAATGACGTGTGTAGTGGTCCAAGGCTGGTACTTTGGATGTTCCCGTACAGGGGTTTGGACTTGGCTAGTACTGGGCTTGCTTGCTCGGTTGCTGTCCCGGATGAGTCGGCCGAATCTGCTGCCAGCTATCTTCGTTTGCCTGTCCAAGTATTCGGTCAGGTCTTCGAAGTTGGCTTCTCTGTCGCTTCGGCTTATCCGTTCTGCTTCTTCCGCCCACAGACCCTGTAGTTCGGGAGAGAGGTGACGGACTATGCCTTCCAAAGTGTGCATGGCGTCTAGGTCAGCCCTGTAACCTAAATGGTCGAGGGCTATTGAGCAGTTCTGCATCTTGATCACCAGGTCGGCCATGGTGTAGACGTTGCCCTTGGTTCTCTTTGCCTCTACCATCACGCCCTCTATTGGGTTACGGGCTACTTTGAAAGGTTGACCAAACAAGTCCCTTAGAATCTTCCTTGCCCTTGTGTAGCCTTGTTCTGGGCCGAGCATGGTGCACCCGTCGATAGCTTCTCTTGCTCGGCCTCGGCAGTAGTGAGTAAGGTAAAGAAGCCTTTGCCCGGGGTCGGTTACCTTATTTTCAACGAACGTCTCGAACTGTTTGACAAACTTGCAGTATTGCTCAGCTCGCCCGTCGAAAACCGTTAGCTCCACTCTAGGCAGATCGATCGATGGTGGTTTGTAGTCGGCGACCGGCGTGGGGTTCCCTATCTTATTGCACCCTAATCTATCGGAAGTGTCGAAGTCACTGGTCTCATGCTCTCGCTGTTTCTGTGTACACTTTTCTGCTTCCTGCGCCTGTAGTCTAGCCGAAATTAACTGTTGCTCTAGTTCTAGTATTCTCAGCTTATATAAATCGACATCCTTACGATCGATATTGTTTTCAATAGCACATGAACTAGCACTGACAGGACTAGGCGATCTAGCATTAACTAAAGAATCATATGTACCCAAAACCTCCCCAGATACTTGTCGTATTACTTCCTGTCCGGATTCGACTGCCTTTGATCCTTTTCTTGGCATTTTGCGTGTATTTCCTCGTTCCAAATTGATCTATTGAGTATTGTTACGAACGTTTGAGCAATGCGTAGCTAAATTCGCAACGGATCCCGAAATCAGAAGACGATTATCCGTGATATTCTACGATACTAGATTATTAAAATAAACAATGACATAAACAAAATACAAACCTCAAAAATACGATCACAAGGACTCAACAACGAGAAACCGAATAGCAGCGTGTGAGCAGACAGCACGTGCGTCATGCAGGTCCTGAACAAGGATGTGCCAAAGTAGCGCTCTGGGCGCGAACAAACAACAATTGGTTCAGAAAAACAACCAGTTCGTAAAGACAAGTCAATAGTGTATGGAAATTAGTGATGTTGGGAAAAACACTGAATCGCGAGGGAAAGAGGGGGATTTTCCACGACCGGCTGTTACATCGGGCACCGCACTCGAGGTGGAGGCAGGTGTGAACAAAAAGGGATAACGGCCGTCGGGGCGAATGCAGAGGTGCTATACAACAAAGCATGTAGCGTTGAACAAATAAAGGGAACTCTCGAAATTCTCTTGGGAGCATGCTGTGCCAATATTTGCCGTTACTGAAACATGGCTTTCTAGAGAAGATTACTTGCCAGGATTATTAACCAACGGCTTCGCAATCTGTAGACACGATGGAGAACACGAGGGTGAGGGGTGGACATCCTGATTAGGTCAGGTACAAGCCATCTCGAATCTCAAAACAAGATATGCGCCCGGAATGTCCAGCTTTGCATCGGTACGATCATCCTCCCAGGCCAAAGGGTCAGCGTTATCTGCGTCTACAGAGCAATAGGCACAGACTGCGGCCAGGGCGTTCGCTCACCGCGGACTTCGGCTGAACTCGTTAAGGACGCGCATAAAACCCTCTTAGTTGGTGACTCTGGCCTCCCTAACACTCGCTGGAGGGTCGGAGTCTGCAAGCCGGGATCACAGAAGGAGAGCCTCTTGGAATGACCGCATGCAAAGTGCGCTGCATCAACATATTAGGGGGAAAACCAGATATAGGGTTGGGTGCGCACCGTCTTGCTTGATCTCGGAATGACGAATCTCGCGCACGATGTATCCAAACTATGATGCGGTGCACATTTGGGTTGGCGCCACCACGTGTGTGTCAAAGTCACCCTGTGCAAGCGGCAACCCAAGGTTCCCCCAAAGCTGGTTAGAGATATCGGTAGCATGGACATAGAAAGGCTTTGCAATGGGGCGATAGGACTGAAGTGGGACATGGTAGAGAAGCCTACTGTCGAGGTGCGCTGGCAGGTCATAAAGGGACCGCAGACTGCCCGCCGGGAAGAGTTTGCACCCCTAAAACGAAGGAGGGAGGGCAAACCAGTGTGGCGGGAGGCTCAGTTGCCAAGGCTATCAAATGCAGAAACCGCAGCTGCAGCCTTTTCAAAGCTTCCGGCAGTTGGCTAGCGTGGACCCGTTATACAAGGCTTAGGAACGAGGTGGCCAGTCTTCTGCGAAATTCTGGGGGAGAGTTTAAGCTCAGATTGGCCAAGTGCGTAAAACGGCAACCGAAGAAATTCTGTGGTTATGTGTAGTCAAAAGACTCGACAAAAGAAGTCGTAGGTCCACAATTCACTAAGTACCACGACATTGCCACTCATGACTAGGGCAAAGCAGACGCCCTATGGGAATACTTTGGTAGTGTACACAGGATAGACAGTGGGGTACCGGTCGATCTGACACTAGTGCAACCTCCCCCCCCCCGCAGTTGAAGGAGCCAAATCTCACGGAGGAAATTGTGCGTTAGTACCTACATGGATTAAACGGCTACAAGTCAGCGGGTCCAGATGGCATCCGCCCAGCTATCATCAGGCCGTACAGGTCCACTTTGGACCAGAGTAATCTGCCCCAGGACTGGAACAGCGGGGCCGTCGTGGTGATATATAAGAGTGGGTCTAAGTCGGCTATGGATAACTACAGGCCGGTAAGCCTAACAAGCATCCTATGTGAAGTTCTTGAGAGGATCATCCATGCCCACATCTGTCAGTATTTACTGGAGCACTCCATTCTAAGCCCGGGCCAGCACGGTTCCCTAAAATTAGATCTTGTCTGACCCACCTCTTATGCTTCTTAGATGAAGCGAATCGAAGACTGGAAGAGTGTAGGCAGGTTGATGTACGTTAGCTTAACTTTAGCAAGTCGCTCGACTCCTTTAATCATCTTTAGTTGTGCAAGATAGAGAAGTTCGGTTTAAGTGGGAGAGTATGTAGGTGGCTGGCGGACTTCCTCTCCTACAGGAAGTTTCACGTCGAAGTGGGGGACAGGTGCTGCAGCTTAGTAGATGTCATCATAGGTATACCTCAAGGATCCGCCCCATGCCCGATGCTCTCCCCGTTGTCCATTAAAGACATAGCATCCGTCATTCAATCTCCTAGTTACATTTATGCAGTTGACGGGAAGGAAGTCGAGTCAGAGCATAGGGCCGATTCAGGCAGAGATATGTGAACAGTTTTGGACTGAGCACACAAGTGGGACTTACCAGTCAATGCAGGAAAAAGTCAGCTGTTTTCAGCGGCAACAGAAAGCCCAATTATCGCTCACTATAGAAGCCGTCAGTAGGGTTTAAGGCATCGGGGTCACCATGAGCAGCGATTTAAAGTGGTCAGACCAGTGCAATATTGCCGCACCAGAGGCTCTTGGTGAGCCCTTTAGAATGCGATCAGCGCTGTCTTACAGGCAGAAATATTCGTACCCATTTAGATGGGTATAGTAAAACCTCACTCAGAAAGTAGTGTGCGGACTCGGGCATCCTTCCATAAAGGAAAGCAGACTGATTAGAGAAATTTCAGCGTCTCGAGAAGCGAATGGTTCAAGGGCGGAGGGGTAAGAGGTATACCCAGAGACCCTGCGATCTTTACCTTTCTCGTTGCAAAGGGGGAGACTTCGGGGGGATCTCATAAAAAGTTCAGGGCAATTACAGGATTTTCTGGCCTAAGGCCGGATAGTCTGACCCAGATTGCTGTGGAATTCTAAACACGGGGACATGAAAAGAGGCTGCCAAAAGTTCGGGGCCGGGTTGATAATTAGACAGCACTCCTTAAGCAACAGGGTAGTTAGGAGTTGGAATAGTCTGCCTGGTCTAATTGTTGAGCTGCTGACCCTCATATCCTTCAAGGGTGCTCTAGATCGCAAGCGGTACGAGATATTTCATGATATTGAGCCTTGTGTGCGTTCACTAAATGGATGACGGGTTGCACTGTGGTCCGTCTGAGGTGTGATGGACGCTTCTGTTCGTTGCATACTATTCCAGTAAAAGCTCACGATGCATAATGTCTCTCGCAGTTGATGTGCGAAGAAGTTTTACGTTTCCCTCTCATTTTTGGCAGCAATTCGAAGAAGTACACTGTGCAGCAGTGGGTGCATAGTGATGGACAGGCCAATCCGCCAAGGCGTAACGAGAGAAGTGCAAAGTGAGATTCCGAAATCGGTCAACAAGCGGACACAGGAGTTTGCCGCAATATGTGAGGGCCCGTGGGCGGACCATTAGGGTGCAGCGAGAAAGTCAGACAAGATATGAAGCGGCCCCAGCGCGTAGGGTAAAGGCATGTCCCAAGGCTTACTATAACTGCGTCCAGTCTAAGGCTTCAGCAAGAGTCGCCGTAGGATGCACTGTCAAGGAAAACGGGGTGCAATCAACAAGCTCTTGCTAGAAAGCTCACACTCTGAAGAACTTCTTCGAAAGTGTGCATAGACAAGACACCAGGAGACAGAATGAGACCACCGCAACCCAGGAGACGACCATCATGGGTGAAGTCGCCATTAGTAATGGTGAGGTTGAACTGGTGCCGAGCAGTCTGAATAGCAATAAGAATGCACGGCCGGATGGTGTCCATCCCGCCTTTCTAAAAGCCCCAGCCAGCGTACTGGCTGAACCACTAACACAGCTGTTCAACGCACCTCTAGATGCCAGGGAGCAACCGGACGACTGGAGATTGGCGCAAGTTTTCCCCGATCACAAGGTCTAAAACGGGAGGTGGCCCCTAACTAACATGCCGTAGACCCACTACCAATGGCCCTCAAAGTACTAGAGAGAAGGGTCAGACAGCGACTAACAGCACATCCATGGACTCATCAGCTGATTGCTACTCAGCAACCCTGGTTTGTTAAGGAAAGATCCTGCCTCACTAGCTCATAACCATTTGTTGATGAGGTAACTCGCAGATTAGACAAGTAAGAACGAGTGGAAGTATTCAACTTGGGCTTTCAAAAAGTCCTTGATTCGGCAGACCACCGCTTCTCGCTGGGCAAACTGAGGGCACTTAGAGTGGAGCCATAGATTGTGAGATGGATCGAGGGTTGCCTAAGCAACGGAGCCCGGGGTTCCAATTCGCAGGCGATAGCAAAATAGTGGGTGAACCAACTTCAAGTCAACTGCAGACTGACTTAAACAGGATTAATGAGTGGGCTGAAAAGTGGGAATTGCCACCGAATGCGGTAAAATGCCAACAGTTGCTGGCAGGCAGAGGAAGCCACGAAGACAGGAGAGTAAGGCTGTCCGTCACAGTCAGGATGGAGTCCGCTGCTGTCGTATGAGACCCAGATGAGCTTGTGAACGAGAGCTTTGAACCGGCCGAACGGTGCATGACAGCAGACGTCAGGGCAAACAGAGCGCTTTTCAACTTAAGAAGAACAATGGTGTCTAGAGAGGCCGGAGTAGTTCTTCCTATATGCCAAGTGGTTTTGAAGCATCACTTGGAGACTTTTGCACAAGCTTGGGCACCGAGCCTGGCGAACGACAAAAAGCTGCTGGATGACTTTCAGAGGAGGCTTAGTAGGATGATAAACGGGATGCAAGGGAAGGCGTACCAGGAAAGAATAAGGGCCCTGAATCCATCCCCCCTCGAACGTCGTAGGCTGTGGAGAGATCTGGTAGAGTGCTAAGTGCTACGTGAGAGAATCACTACGACCGGCAGACCATTACTGACCCGCTGTCACAACCTCGCACTCAGGAGACACGAGCGCAAACTGGGCAAACCAAGAGCAAGTAAGAGCATAGGGATGTTATTCCCACCGTGGTATAAGCAAGTGGAATAAGTTGCCCCCACGCTTGGTGACAGAAACCTCCGTCGTTGCCTTTAGGCTTAAACTGGATGCTCGCTGAACAGAGGTATTCCCAGACTATTACTAACCATCTTGGAAAGTTTTCTCATTTATTCTTATCCGCCCTTCTCCCCTCCAGACTGTCTATCTTATACTGCATCTCAGCACTCTGGTGTTTCCTTACTGTACCTATCTCTATCATAGCCTTCATGTCACCCTACTCATCATCACTCCCTGATAACATCTTTGCATTATTCGAGGGCTCGGGGTATGTCTCAGATGGGGACAGCAGGGAGCTGTGCCGTCGAACCTACACTAGTCTGAGTTTTTGTTTCCGGGGGCGAGCCTGTTTCTTTCCCTTTTCCCTCAGCTACAACAAATACCGAGCTATATTGGATGCCTGAAAGTTGCAGCACGGCGAGAATTCCTCTGGCTCGCAGTGCAAGAAACTGGACGTTTACTGGCTCAGGCCGCAAGTCACGTGGCCCGACCTAACCTGCATAACTTGTGTGCATACAATCGAAATACTAGTGGACGGTCAATTGGCCTTGGCCACCACCTGTCCTGTGCAAATTGAACTGAACCGAATTGGGCTAGACTGACTGGTCCCGACCACCTTCGTCCTGTGCATGCTGAACGGAACTGTACTTTCCTGGCTGTAGGACTTCCTCTCCAACAGGAAGTTTTACGTCAAGGTGGGGGACAGATGCTCCAGTTTGGTGAACGTCACCAGTGGTGTACCTCAGGGATCCGTCCTAGGCCCGGTCCTATTCTTGTTATTTATCAACGACCTAGAATCCGCTCTTCAGTCGCCCAGCTTTATTTTTGCGGATGATGTGAATATTGTTGGATCTGGGGGAAGGGCGGGCTTGGCCAGGGATGTAAGTACCGTCCTGCATTTGGCACACAAATGGGACTTGCTTCTGAACGCTGAAAAAAACCGTTCGTTGTCAAGGGCAACAGAGAGCATAACTGTGGCCCATGATCATAGGCTGTTCACCATAGGAACAGTCAGTAAGTCTAAAGACCTTGGGGTCATCATGAACAGTGACTTAAAATGGTCGGAGCAGTGCAAGGCTGCTGTGCAAAAGGCTCGTAGGGAGCTCTTTGGGCTGCGATCATCTTTGTCTTTCAGGCAGCAGGAGGTGTTCGTACCTATTTACGTGGCCATAGTACGACCTCTCTTAGTAGTTAGCGCGCAGGCTTGGTCACTCTTCTACAAAAAGGACGCCGCCTGCCTACAGGAAGTCCAGCGTCTCGCCACGCGAACGTTTGAAGGGCAGAGGGGTAAGACTTACAAGCAGAGACCCTGTGACCCGAATCTTTTCTCGTTGGAAAGGAAGATAAGTCGAGGAGATCTCACAGAAACGTTCAAGGAAACGAAGGGCTTTTCTGGCCTTAGACCAGGCAGTCTACTCCAAGTGTCCGTAGATTCCAGAACAAGGAGACATGAAAAGAAGCTGATGAAAGCCCGATCTAGGTTGATGGCTAGATCGCATTTCTTCAGCAACAGGGTTGTGAACAGTTGGAACGGTCTGTCTGGTGGAATGGTAGATCTGCAGACCGTCCAGTCCTTCAAAGGGGCCCTTGATCGCAAGTGGTACGAGATCTTTCCTTGTAGTGAGCCTTGAGTGTATCAACTAGATGGGTGACGGGTAGCACTGTGGTCCTTCTGAAGTTTGTTTTAATAGACTTTTTCGCCCATTGCATACAGTCTCAGTGAACGCTCACGATGCATAATGTCTCTCGCAGTTGATGTGCGAAGAAGTTTTACGTTTCCCTCTCATTTTAAGCAGGGATTCGAAGAAGTACACCGTGCAGCAGTGGGTGCATAACTCATGTGCATACCATCGAAGGAATTCTGGATGCTCGGTTGGCCGTGGCCATTACCTGTCCTGTGCGAACTGAACTGATTCTAACCACATACCGGACGCTTTCGTGCACGTTAGTTCTGCCTTACGAGTATCCCAATCCGTCTTGCTTATTAAATCATTACGTCGTTTTCTTCTTCAGCATGTACGATTCGGCTACATTTAAAAATTGGCAGATGACACGAATCGACCTCTATCTTTAAGTACGGAGGATCTTTTGGTATTTTTTCAAAAATATAATAAAGATGTCACTGTCTTACATGAGACATCGTCTAATGGTGTTCAAAGATCAGTAGTTTTGTTGACTTTTTCCGTTCTGTCAATATATATATATATATATATATAACACCGGCTTGAGAACAAGCGTTAGGCCAACGCAGTGACCGGAAAAGTACAAAGTTGGGGGAAGGGTTAAAAGTTAACACAAAGATTACAAAAAACAAAGCAGAATTCTTTTTAATACTTTTGCCGTACACGTTCTGTAATTTTTTGTCTTTTTCAAATTGTTTATGGGCAACGAGAATTCAACAGACAGGCTATACAGCACTCGCGCCGCTGGATTCCGTTTCAAGCCATTTTCTCTCAGCGTCTCTAACCAACGGGAATCCTCATCTCTTGAGCGCCAACCAGTAAGGCGGAAAGTACCGACCGAAGTCAAAGCCGAAGTTAACTTCTTCATGCCCCTGCGCTAACTCATGCCCTGGCCGCCGCGTCGTTTCTTCCAGCCTTTGCCCAGCACGTGGAAAAAAAGCACGAAAGGGTAGACGATGGACAGGCATACGCAACACGTACCCAAGCCATCGGAGGCGGTGTAGAGCGATTATCTCAGTCAGAGGGTAACTATGAGCACCGAACACACGACGATAAACCTTGGCATTGCTCAACCGATGTTCCCACCAGAAAAGAGCAATGCTTCGGAGACACCGGTGATTGAATACAGAAAGTCGCCGAGCATCCTCAACGCGGAAGGACCAGGTCTCGCAATTGTAAAGAACACCACGAACTGTGGCACTGTACACCTTTAACTTGAGAGAAAGCCGGATGTCATGACGGCGACACAGATGACGTAGGTTCCCCAAGACTGTTCTCCCAAGTAGCACGTTGCCCCAACCTTTGGGGCAAACCTGGGGCATGCCCCAAGTTTGCCCAATGGGGCAAACTTGGGGTGCGCTACTTTGACTGGCTCTCGAAATTCGTGATGTGGTCTCCCCACCAGCTGTGACCAAGCTCCCGAGGTACTTAAAGCTACTGACTACCTCTGACCGATCACCACTAAAGGTGAGCGCAGTTACAGGTTCCTGCTAGTTATAAAAAAGTACCTTGCATTTTGAAGGCGCAAAGCACATGCCACATCAGGACACCTCAGTCGCCAAGTGGTCCCTCTCTTTTATTCAACCTTTGTCTTCTATCCTCAACCACCTCTCTTTGCCCCCTCTATCCACCCATAATGCTCCCACTGATAACACGCCCCATACTCGCAACGGTTCATTGTCAAATAGTGCCGGGAATAATCCTCTGTCCTGTAACTCACTTTCTCAAGCCTCGTCAATCTCAATCTCGGCTCCTTTAACGTGCGTACTCCCATGCAGGCAGGTCAGAAGGTCTGTCTAGCGCTCACAATAGACTCTCTGAAAATTGATATCTGCTGCCTAAGTGAAACGCGTATCCAGGATTCGAGCAGTGTAATTCAACTAACTGCTCCTGGTATCTCATCAACGTATTTCCCGTGCACCTCAGGAGACGAAGCTGCTAGAGCTGTGGGTCAACATGGTGTAGGAATAGTCTTGACTGACAAGGCTGAGGCTACCCTTTTAGACTGGATCCCTGTTAACAGTCGTTTATGTGCTGTGAGACTCCAAGGGTCAGTCGGCGTTCGAAAGGATAGTTGTGTTAAACGCAATTTGTTTGTGATCTCGGCGTACGCCCCAACGGACTGCAGCTCAGACTTGCAGAAAGATGAGTTCTATGATGCCCTCGCCACTCTCGTTCGCAGCAGTAAAGGTTCCGACATTGTAGTGCTAGCTGGTGACTTAAATGCACAAGTTGGCAAACTAAGTGCTTCAGAAGCTTGTTTAGGTGGGTGTTCTGCTTTGTCCGTTCGGCGCACGGCTAACTGGGATAGGTTTTTCCAGTTTTGTGCAGACAATCGGTTATTCCTGTCTAGTACTAACTTCCGACACAGCTCGCGTCGCACAGCGACATAGCGCTCCGACTCTACAGGTACTATGAGCCGGGTCGATCATATCGCAGTAAACCACCGGTGGCGCAGTTCTGTTCAGAACTGTAGATTTTACTGGTCCACGTACGTAAAGTCGGGCCATGCATTAGTTTTAATGCGATTACCTCTCCAGCTCCATGGTCGTCGACGCAAACCGCGAACCCGGTTAGCTGTGCAACGTATGTCTGATCCAGAAGTCTGCATCCGTTATGAACAGAAGTAAGCACATGAGCTGGGATCTACGACGAATAGTGATGCAGATAAGCATTGGGCCCATGTCCAGCAGGCAATGCACGTTGCAGCAGGTCTAGCCGGTGGTCCTAGATCCAATGTCAACCAGAGACACTGAATTTTGAAAGAGTCGATCAGTCTAATATAGCAGAGACGTCAGCTGTCGAACTGTAAGGAGATAAATAAGATACGAAGGAAGCTACAAAAGCAAGTTACAAAAAGCCCTAAGAATGATCGCGGAAATCGGTGGGTCAAGGTAATCGAAGAAATGGAAAGAGCAGCTGCCTCAGGTAACAGTCAAAGACTGTTCAAACTTATTCGTGACACCGGTGGACGGCGAACTCAGGTCAGTGAAACGATATGCGATAGAAATGGAAAACCCATCCATAACAAACAGCAAAGGCTTGGCCGATGGGCCGAGTACTTCAAGGAACAGTTTAGCTGGCCACGCGTTACTGTAGTTACTCATGTGTCAACAACTGCGACTGCTTGAGGAGTATCACTTGAGCCCACATCGGAAGCAGAATTAGAGTCGAGCGTTCGGCTACTAAAGCAAGGAAAAACGACCGGTCCTGACAAATTCCTCCAAGTTCTTTTCAAAATTGGTGATAGTGCGTTAGTAGTAGTAAAATCATATATCACTTTGATTAGTGACGTTTCGAAAAAGGGACGCATTCCGTTATTATGGGGTGAGTCATTAATTGTACCCATCTTCAAGAAAGAAATACGCAATGACTAGTAATCATCGTGGGATTAGCTTAATTCTGATGATCATCAAGGCACCAGCCTCGATTTTGCTGCGCCGTCTGACATTGGCTCGCGAGAGGAACGCCCGCGAATAACAGGCCGGACTCCGCCCAGGTCGAGGATGCATGGACCAGATTTTCACTGTTCGCTAATTACTTGAGGCACTTCACACACACCGTCGACTAACAATAGTGGGTTTTCCTCGACTTGAAAAGCGCCTTCGATCCAGCTGGTCGGACAGCGCTATTCAGTGCTCTTCACCGGAAAGGCATGCCCCAGAAATTGGTGAATCTACGGAGATCGTTGTACTCTCATACTTATGGCCGCGTAAGGGTTTACGGCGAACTATTCAGTCGGTTCAACACGACGAGTGGTGCTTACAGGGATGTCCGATTTCCTCATCCTTGTTTAACTTCGTAAGGAACGAGATAATGGAGAATGCCTTGGGAGATCTCCAGGACGTGGGCATCACACTAGGAAGTAGTGGGAAGCTGTGTAACTTAGATTACGCAGACGACCTTGTCTGCTTGTTCGACTCCACGGAACATGCTCAGCGTGCACTAGATGGACTTGCGAAAGCTGTGGCTCCATTCAGCGTGCGCTTTGCACCTTCAAAGTGTAAAGTGATGTTGCAAGACTGGACGTCAACGGTTTCGAGCTTGATGCTCGATGAAGAGGAACCAACAATTGTTGACCGCTTTAGTTACCTCGGCAGCAGCTGGACAACGGATGGGAGCACAGTAGTAGAGGTGAGCACGCGTATATCCGAAGCTCGAGCGGCGTACGCCGTACTGAAGCACTTGTGGAGCCGACCTGATATTTCGCTGAAGCTGAAAGGTCGTGTGTACTGTTCCGCAATGTGTTCAGTTTTGTTGTATAGTTGCGAGACTTGGGGTCTGCGTGTGGAAGATATTCGTCTTCTTGAGGTTTTCGACCACCGATGTTTGCGTAATGTCGCTAAGATTGGGTGAAATGACCGAATTAGCAATACTGAGGTCAGGAATCGAGTATTGGGTACTAGTTCAGAGAACTTTCTGTCACAGCGTATCCAGGTTAGTAGACTTCGTTGGTTAGAGCACGTGCAACACACGCCTACCATGCCGTGCCCTGTTTTCCGTTCTTCCTCGGGAATGGAAGAAACCACGTGGAGGTCAACAGGTGACTTGGCAACGAGGAATGAGAAAATGTACAGCGAACTTAGGAAAAGTAGGTGCCTCACACCTTCGTGGTTGGAGTTCAAAAGATCCCTCAACCAGTTGGCTGGAGACACTGAAGGATATGGCAGCAAACCGTAAACAGTGACGATCTTTCTGTCAAATCAGAATGATTGATCAATTAACATTTGTACAGTTAGACCGTGTATTCCGTGTGCTGGGTACTAGGGCATTCTTTCCTTTTCCCCCCTTTGTAGGTCCATTCCCTGCCCATCTTGCATATTCATTCTTTCTAATGCTACTTGCAACATAGTGAGAAGGGCAGTGGTCAGTGGGGCTTGCCCAACTGTTTGACGCTGTACGATGGTGGTGATGGTCCGATGCTTGTTGAATTGCCTGTGCACTGTCACTTAGCAAGGCAATGTCATCAGCGTTCTCTAAGTCAAAATCTATCGTGGAGGGAGTTCAACCCCACCGTTCGGAAGACCAGACAGAGCGTTCTGTAGGACATCCTCTTGTAATGAATCGACGACGTGCGTTCAACACCAATCACATAATAAGAGACTCACATGGAAGCAAGGCTTTAATTAACTTGTCAGTTGTACGTATAGCTGAAAAATGAAGTGCAGTAACAATAAGAACATACGGGAAACAAACAACAACATAAACAGTAGAAAAGCAATTCACAGCATTCTCCCGGGTGTATGGAATTGTTCTTACAGGCAATGGGAGATGGAGAGTAAAATCAGTTCGCATCTGTTTATTTATGCCTATAAATAGAAAATTACGCTTCGCGATTTCGCAGACAATAGGGACGAACTCTGTTGCTGCTGTAGGAGGCTTTCTATGGATTTCTGTTCTTCTAAGTGAGGTTCTGCGGGAGCATTATCTTTGGAAATACTCTGATTAGATGATGACATCGATAGAGTTTCTGGCTCGATGTCCGGTTCAAGGACTGCCGTATCGTCATCGCGAGCAGCGGGAGCTAACTGGCGTTATGAGACTGAATCTTCGCAACCATTTGGAAGACGTATTCTGGCGTAATTCGGATTGCATTCGAGCAGTTCCACCTCCTCTTCTAAAGGATCATATTCGGAATATCGGTTATGCTTCTTCAGTAACACCAGGTTAGTATTCAGAAACCAACTAGGGAGGGATGTCCCGGTAGAAGCTCGGGGGTTGTAAACGAATAAGCGTTCGTGTAGTGTTGCATTGGGTGCTGTTCGAAGAAGAGGACGTACAGAGTGTAACGCATCTTAAAGAACAGTTTCCCAGTATCGAGTCTCTAGTTCTCGCGACTTCAGAGCGAAAGTGATGGCCTGCCAAAGCGTGCCGTTTAGACGTCCAATCTGCCCTTTAGAGTGTGGATTGTATCGGTAGTGTGGCTGATGGCAGTGCCTTTCTCGCGAAGGAAACCACGGAGTTCGGCAGACATGAATGAAGATCCGCGGTCAGAATGGAGGCACGCGGACATACCAAAAGTAGCAAACAAATCGATGAGACACCGAATAACAGTGGGTGTAGAAATGTCTTGACAAGGATGAGCGAAAGGGAAACGGGAAAACTCGTCAATGATTGTAAGAATGAATTTGTTATACGTGGATGATGGTAATGGACCTTTAAAGTCTATACTGAGTCTTTCAGAGGGTTGCGTGGCTTTGAGCAGAGGTACATACGGTGGATTAAAAAACCTTGCCTTCACTGCTGCGCAAATTCGACAGGAGGATATCATATCTTTTACCTCCTGAACCCAGAACGGGAGATTTCGGGAGCGCACAAAGTGGATCATACGAGTCACTCCCGGATAGCATAGAGATGCATGAAGCTTGTACAAGTCAGTACGGTTGAAAGCTGAGGCACAGAGACCCCGAGAGAGTGTCTGATACAGGGTTATCACGTCCCGGACGATAAACAACGTTGTGTTGAAAGACAGAGAGTTCTACATGCCGCCGTTGAATCTTCTCATTTTTAATCTTGCCTCTTGAGCGATTGTCAAACATAAAGGCCACCGACCGCTGATCTGTGACCAGTGTGTAGTGATGTCCGATCAAGAAATGGCGCCATTTTTATTGCTTCAACGATCGCGTATGCCTCCTCAACGGCGGAGTGGCGCTACTCAGATGGAGATAAAGTTCGGGAGAAAAATGCCACTGGTCTGCCGTTTTGGTTGAGAGTAGCTGCAATAGAAATATCAGATGCATCGGTTCCGATAAACAATGGTGTTGCCGGGTCCATGCTGACAACCGCAGCATTCGCAAGTTCTTGCTTAAGATTAGTAAAGGCGGTTAGGACGTCTGGGGGAAGCGGAAAAATGCGGTTCGTTACCAAAGGATGAATCTTGTCCGAGAAATGTGAGATCCAACGCGAGTAATATGTAAACATGCCAACAATACGCCCCTGGGTTTTGAAAGTATTTAGAGGTGAAAGCGGTAACAGGGGCTGCAATCTTTCTGGATCTAGTTTAACGATGCCATTGGACACCTCGTATACCAAGATATTTATCTTCGTGGTTCGGAAAATGCTCTCGGTTTTAATAGACGTTAAGCCATATTTGGTAGCGACTTCCAAGAACCTGTCTAGATTACAATCGTGGTCGTTCTCATTACGACCACAAATAGTTAATTTGTCGAGATAGGCAAAGGTACCCACAAACTTTTTATGGGAAATTATTGTGTCTATCGTTCGCTGAAAGCAGGCAACATCGTTAGTTACGCCGAAGGGAATCCAAAAGAACTGATAGAGTTGATTGCAAGCCTCAAAAGCTGTGTGCCTGCGTTCTTCAACTTTTATTGGTATTTGATGGTAGACACTCTTCAGATCAAGGGTGGTGAACACGGAGTAACTGGCAATCTCTCCAATCATGTCATCGATGCGAGGAAATGGGTAAGCATCAAAATAAGTGAGTCGGTTGATAGTCTGATTATAATCCACGACCGTTCTTCGCTTGTGTCGTCCATTGGAGGTCACCAGAACTTGCGCCCTTCAGGGAGATTTGGACGGTTCTATTACGCCGAATTCAAGAAGCGTCCGTATTTCTGACTGGATGAATGATTCGTCTTGAGGTGTGTGGCGGCGGGACTTAGTGGCGATTGGCCTATAGTCTGCAGAAAGGTACTGAAAGAGGGACTGGGGTTCAACACGAGCAGCGAGTAAGTCACAGACAGAAAAGTTGGGCAATGTACCTGAGAAGGGGATTTCAACGCGCTGGTGTTGTTTCAAGATATCATGACCCAAAAGTACGTCAGTACAGCGGTCGGGTAGAACAGACAGCTTCACATGGTCATGAGCTCTCGGAGCTTCCCGTGTCGATGAGTGCACGCACGGAAACGCCGTTTACGAGTATACTGATGATAGCATCGGAGAGACAAGCGGGTGTTGCAGCAGCATTAATGCCATACAGCAGTGAGTTTGTGGCAGAGGCGACGCGATCGTTATTTCGCTTTCACCGATGCGCACGGCAGACACACTAAGAGTGTCTTCTCTTCCACAAGTATTACATACAGATCTTGCGGGGCAACGAGTCCGTAGATGACGAGCGTAACCACAGAAATAGCAGGAGGAATTGCTCACAGCTGAGATCACATCCTCCGAAGTCGGCGTTTTAGGTGCGAAAGCCTCAGAAGGTTGTGTTGTTTGTGATGTGAAACACATAGAGGTATCACGATTGCACGATAAAGACTGTGTGTGAGCTAGGTTTAGTTGTCTGATGAGATCAAACGTTGTTTTGAGGTCGAGTTGTTTAGTTTCCAGTAGTCGCTGCCGAATTTCAATGGATAGCAAACCACGAATGAAGGAATCACGAATAAATTCATCACGATTTACTTCAGCAGTAACAGCCTTGAAGATACAATCCACGGCGAGAGATTTCAAACGTTGAAGGAGCTGGTCAAGCGTCTGACCGCTTTCTTGACGAGCAGTCAAGAGAACATGCCAGGCGAAAATCTCATTGTTAGGTTGGATGTACAGATTAGTCAACGTTTCGAACACAGAATCAAAGCTTGTACAATTGGCGATGGGCTTGTAGACAGACGGTGAACCAGGTTGGTTAGGGTGGCGAATTTATCCACATTTAGGTCCTTTATGTTAACCAGATAATTATCCAGAGTTTCCTTCCAATGAATTTAGAGATCGGTGGCATCAGACGAATGAGGATCAGCATCGAATCGTTCCGGTCGAAGCACTCACTCCATTTGACAAGTTGATTAGATTGTAATGAATCGACAACGTGCGTTCAACACCAATCACATAATAAGAGACTCACATGGAAGCAAGGCTTTAATTAACTTGTCAATTGTACGTATAGCTGAAAAATGAAGTGCAGTAACAATAAGAACATACGGAAAACAAACAACAACACAAACAGTAAAAAAACCAGTTCACAGCACCTCTATAGCAAAGTTGAAAATAAACGGGGATATAGGCTACCTTGTCGTACTCCACTGGCCATAAGCCCTAACCCGACCTGAGGTATGACAACACCACTCTTTGAGGACCAACACACTTTTCGGTTGCACCATTCCTTAAAAAGCAGTACCCTAGTGCAGACCGATCGACGGAGTCGACGGCCACACGAATGTCTAAAAGCACAACGATCGTTGGTCTTTGGGAATCTAACGGTGCTCTAGTAGCTGTCGGACGGTGAGGATTTGATCGATGTATCCACGACCGGTACGAAACCCAACCTGTTCCTCGCGAGTTTTCTTATCACATGTGTTGTACAACTTGCGAAAAATGACAGTCGCTAGCAGCTTAGATGCTTTTGGGATTAGGCTTATACCCCTGTGGTTGTCCCGGCCTCTGCGCGAGCCTTTCTTGAAAATGAGAACGACGATCGACCCCCCCCCCCCCTCACATATGGAAAGAATTTTCTCGGAGTACTAGGCCTTGGAAAAAAGCTTGAAGTTCTCTAACGAGCTCCATTCCGTCATCTTTAAATAAGGCTGGGGAAAGGCCATGGGAGCCCGGCGCTTTGTGACGTCTCAGGGTTCGGATTTTCCTCCAGAGCTCTGTCTCAGAAGGTGGATCTGTCGAAACAGACCACGGGACATGTGCCGGAACAGCTGTGGGTGGGGTTGAAGCTGGAGGCCAGCTAAACCGTGCTTTAAAGTGCTCCGCCCAGCGTACAAGACGTCGTTGCACGCTGTGGATAGGCAAACCGTCAGCTTCACAACTCGTTTCGCTCACATCTAATGGTTTCCTACCGGTGATTCGGGTGAGACAAAACAGCTTGCGTGAATTTCCTACAGTGGCAGCTTGTTCCATCTCTGATGCATTTCGAGACCACCAAATTTCGCCATTTCTACGCAAACTTGCGTTCAGTTCACGTCTCATGAGCTGTACTTCATCATGCTCGCTACCAGCGGCGATGGACCGGTGTGCATCATGAAGACGTAGAGACTCAGCAGAAATCCAGGGTATCATGACACGACAGAATACGAAGCATTCTTAATAAGGGACCAGTGCAGGTTCATGTCATCTTGTGGCGTTGATCCTAGTTTTCCGACCAGAACGTTTCAGACAGTTGAGAGGCAAGACGGGTCAGGCACCATATCGCAGTCTAACCGCTGCTGCACCGTACGTTTAGCACTCTCATCGAAACACATGGACAGCTTAGTCCGGACTAATGCGTGGTCGGGATCGAAAGGAGTGTTCCTGTACGACCGACAGTCTTGTATGCAGCTCCGCCATTTGTAGCTAATTGCGACGTGGTCTATCTGGGTCCATTGCTGACTCGAAGAAGGTGGACGCCACGTGGCGTACGGGTGATCGGAACGTTTGAATTTCGTACTGGTGAGAAACAGGTGATGACCTGAACACAGAACCAACAACCGTTTCCCGTTTTCTTGATGACAGGAATCAAGGCCAAAAATGCCTCCCACATGAGTCTCGTTCGAGGAAAGCTGACCTACTCTAGCATTCATGTTTCCAACTGAAATCACGATATCACCTCGTTTTGATTTACGCAAGATGCCGTATAACGTTTGGTGGAAGACCTTTGATTGCATCTAGGCTGCAATCCGTAGGTGCGAGACGACAAACAAACTGTCTATCGGGGCGGTGCTTGCTTACTTTGCACGAACCTCTAAGTCTCATTGCGCACAACCGGCTCCCAACTGGGATCCCGTCAAGTAGAACAGGCTGAACCCTCTCACTGAGAGCTACACCTACATCACGAAGACCGGCAGCCGCAGCCTCAGGGTCCCCGGACAGACACAAGTGAAAATTCGCGGAAGGATTAGATGGGGGTATCAATCGAACTACCGAACTGGAGTCTTGGATGCGAGTCTCTTGAATGCAACACACGTCGATGGCAAGGGTTTCCAGCGTACGAGCTAAACACGCCCGTTGTTCTACACTCATTGGTGTGGTCAGTTTAAAAGACGCCTGGGACGATGAAGAGCATCAGCTTGCGGAAGCTGACTCGATGAGAACTGGATACTAGACGAAGAAGGACGTGAAAGAACTGTAGCAGGACTTCTCTCAGAGACATTACCGCAAGTACGGCCGCCTGCAGTTCCCGAGGAAGATGAAAATGTGTGTGGGGGGGGGGGAGGGGTGAACGGACTGTGGGATTAGAATGACCAACGTGTGTACAGTGAAAGCGGCAATGCAAGCGTGTCTTCCGAAAGCGTAACGAACGTTTTGTACTGATGCCATCATTTGCATTGTTGTTAATGTTGTGGGCTAATACCACTCGGTTACCCGGTCCAGAGTAGACCAGAGATGAAAGACAGACTTAAATACGAAATTTAATTCTCCACTCAGGAAAACTAAAAATCGAAACAAAAGCATCTGCATATTAATGCTATCAAACGATCACTGGCAGATCTCCAAAGCACGTTTCCGATGTTGAATCTTGTGGAATAGTCTGATGAGGTCTCGGATTGGTGTTGATGTCTTCATTGGCAGTGATGATCATCATTGAATACGGGTTATTAAGCCTACCGAGATCGAAGGCTTGCTGACAGCATTATGGCCGCACCACCCATATAATGTGACTATTTCGACCTGCCGCACTGCTAATTTTAACTCTTCGTTTTTACTGAGAACCGCGAAATTATAGAACACTACCCCTCCGTATTTTTCGGTTTATGATTTTCATACTTTCAAGCATAGAATCAACAAACTTATTTTCGCATGACTGTTCCCAATTTTTCCCCCGTCATGTAGTAGGTCTTAAGACTGGGATTTATTTCTTCTGTTGTAGCTCCTCTTTATCAGGTAATAAACACACTGTCGCTCGGCTTGTTACCAGCTGCTCTATATGAACCTTGCGTGATGCTTCACTCCAAACCTCAGCCAGGTTGCTGGTTATCCTTAGTAGTGCTGTGGGCCTTTGCGTATATAAGCTATTCCTCTTCCACTACACACAGGCGAAAGCATGCAATAATGAAGATCATATTAGCATAGAACGACAAAGTGTCTAGCAGTTTTTCTCGTTGATTATTTTACATTTCGCTTCCTTTTGCTCGGATAAGTTTGAAGAGTTTCTAGATTTTGCCGTTGACAGCAACTGGTTTCGTCTAATTTGCGCTGTTCGACTACAGTTTTTACAATCTTGAAACGGGTTCTTGGAATTTGCTGTCAGGTGTTATGATCGTTATTGTCAGTGGAAATGCACCGGAGACCGGACTAATTCAGGAGACTGCTGAGAAGTCCAGTGGGCGACATTTCGGCGTTCGACTAGTCCACAAGAAGTGATATCCTGATTTCATAGCACAATTAATGTGTTGCTAATTTTCTGACGTAGCAATTAACCCAGTCAGGAAAACATCTGTACTATGAAATGCTCAGTAAATCCAGCAACAAACCTTAACAATTTCTGCTAAATGATAACTCGGCCCCATGGATTTCGCCGGTCATCGTGGACCATGCGCAGCGATTGGATGCGGGCTCATTGCAAGACGTGACCCAGTTTTCCTTCTGAAATCGCTGACCATAGACCGTCTGTAGTCCTAGGCGTTCCACGTCTTTATCGACAGTGCTCAACCACGTTTTCAGCTGACCAAGACGAGAGCGCCATCCCGCACACGGCGCACAGCAGAGTATCTGTCGGGACAGTTCTGTGTCGGGTCGCTGGAGTGCACAGCCGAACCACGTAAGACAACGACGTTGAAGAAGAGTTGGTCAATATCGCAGCATCGTCCCCTTATTTTGTCCTTTGATAGCATTTCTTGTCAGTTTGTGCGAAGAATGCAGCCCAGACGCTGGGGTATGAAGCACGCCGCTTACTGAAAACTCCGTAGCATAACGAGAGCGCGTATTTTCACAATAATCTAGAGTCTTTGAAATAGAATTACGAAGCGGTGTCCCCATCACCGTTCGATTTTTTGTGATACTCGGTAGCCCATTCAGGCCATTTTGTTCGAGGTTGCACCTTTAGCCTTTGTACATCAAAGCGTAGCCTGCAAGGCAGTAGGGGATATTAATGCAGTACACGCGCGAAAAGGCGGTACCATTTTGACACTGCTTTATTCGAATGTACGAGCTTTATAAATAATATTTTTTTTGCACCAGGCATGGATTAAAATAGTTTCTAGTAGTCACAGTTGAGCTGACGATACAGAATAGTAAAATTTTTAATGGCGAATGTTCAAGTGCTGTTATGAAACTCCATTCTTATTGACTTCAAGAATCACAGCTACTACCGCGGTTCGTGGTCAGTTAAACCAATTGACTTAATTCTGATTTTTGCAGATCCCTTTTTGCTATGTCACTAAATCACAAGGACATGATGAACCTGCTGAAGTAAGTCATATTGATCAAATACGTCTAACTTTTGTGATGTACAGAAGCTGTCCGGTGATTTTATTTTGGACTCATCTCTAAATTCTTTGTCTTCTATTTCCTAACAGCGTGCTTATTCCGGATCGGATTGCTTGCTTAACATTAGAAACTATAACAAGCACAGTTCAAAAGCAGTTCACAAAAAGCGATCACTTCCGGATCTGTCGCGTCTTGGTATGTCTTCCTCTCTCACAAGTCCATTGCTCTTCCATCCAGATGCTACTACTACAGCAAGATTTGTTGTTTGACGTTATCTCGCGCTTTTCTGCACTGTACATTATATGGGATATGTACAAATGCGAATCGCTCACACTAAACCCGTTTGCCTCGTTCTATTTCGATTATCTGGTACGTTTTCCTCTTGCTTGTTCCTCTTAATTCTGGTACTCAGCGAGACGAGGCGAATCCTAGGTTACCTAAATCCGGCCTAATTGTGTTTCACACATTACTCACTCAACCAGAACGCGCAAATGAGGTACGATGTTTAGTTCTACGGTTTCACCAATCTTCCCTATAGTTTGCCAAGTATACACCCATGCAAATCCTTAACATGTCTACCAATTTGAATCAAACAGAGGTAAGTCTTGTGTGACCCAGTTCATGTGGTTATGAATGCATTATCTTGGTTTTGACTAGTAATGACCTGTACAGCCCACTGGAAAACAGGAATTCTGAGATTGTACTGATGTAGAAAATGTGAAAATGAATGTCTTTGGAAAATTTCACCCTAGTTACATTTGTTGTTTATAAGTAGGAGTCCATAGTCAAATGTAACAGCTTCATAGCTTTATTTATCATTCAAGTGAGATTTTATGCGATAGTGGAGCGATAACTTTACCGTGGAGATTTGAATAGACTGAAGTCGTCCGGGTGATCTGTCAAAATATTTTAAATAAACACGTTTTTTAGTTCACATCATTATACACTGTGATGAATGCTTGCAGGTGAATGCTCTTATGAAGCCCGTTACTCGATGTATCATACAGGAACCTGTGCTGTTGGCTTCTTTAGATGTATTTACTGACTCTCAAAAATGATCGTTTTAAGTGTCCCCATTTAGAATAGATTTTTCGTAACGTTGACTTTACCTTCTGATTATAACACAGACAACATAACCCTAGAAAACCCAGATATGGAAGTACGCCGTACACTTTGATCCAACCAAGTGCAGTTCTATCACACGAGCAATAGGAAATGCTTGTAGTTAATCGGTTGTGGGAATCCGGTAAACTTGCGTAACTTAGGGGCTGAGTCACAACGGCTGGAGGTGTTAGATATGACATCTCTTCACAAATATCTAGAAGGAGAATAGCTTTCACGGGTGACAGCTGTGGCGCCATCACAACATGTGGCAACTTTCAAAGGATATATCATCGTGTACTGTAGTTTGTTCTATGGTTGCAATGCTTGGCTGATCAGGATGATTGCGCTCCACGGCCTTCTGTATCCGAGGCATACTTTGCATTTAGAGACAGCATCGAGTCAGCAGATATGAGATCCATCATCGAATGTTGATTTTAAATGTCTACCTTCCAGCTTAGGCCATCGCATTGCACCACACCCAGTGGATCGGACATTTTGCGCGCGACTGTTTAACATTGATTATATCGGTATCGTTTAGGACTCCTCGCGCATGTTAGAGATGTGTGCGTATTGGCAGACGCGCCGTCTATAGACGGCCTGGTTCAGTTGGCAGACAGCGCAGCATCGGTTGTCCAGAATCGCAGACATGAGTGGATCCAGCCAAGCAGATCAGTGGACTAGTTAGCGGTTAACATTTATCTGAACCGACCCGAGTTGAATCAACCAGTCCAGATGTGACTGAACAAATCAGCCAGATGGGCCGTATAGGAAGCTACCATCACGACGAGACTGCACCTTAACGTGGTGTGATGGCTTGCGCGCCTCTATGACCCGAAGAGCTATGCAGGATGGCTTCCTTAAGCCGGAGATGCAATCATACATGACAGGTCAATGGGTAGAGGTCAGACGAAGTCCTGTCTCCTGGTCCTCCAGGTTGGGGGTTGATTTGAGCTGGCAACTCAGTCGGAAAAACCAGTGGAAGAATAATTGATCCAAGCAAATGGGCTTCCACTAAGCCATCCCGCTGCCTTGCGGATAGGTTCTTGTTAGAACTAAAGGCTTTGGATGAGGACCCTAATCGTTCTCCTGCTTTGTGGCTGGACACCCTAGCAGTACCGGTCCAACATCTCCCATGAACTGCACGAATACAAAGAATTCCATACTGCATCGGTCGTCGCGCAGGATAATCAGGACCGCGCTGCCCGTTGCATCGAGCGGGTTGGGTAGTGATAAGTGTGCTACTGCTCAGAGTTCCCTCTCTTTTATTCAACCTTTGTCTTCTGTCCCTAACCATCCCTCTTTGCCCCATCTATCGACCCATAATGCTCCCACTGATAACACGGTCAATACTCGCAACGATTCACTGTCAAATAGTATCGGGAATAATCCTCTGTCTGGTATCTCACATTTTCTCAAGCCCCGTCAGCCTCTTAATCTCGGCTCCTTCAACGTGCGTACACTCATGCAGGCAGGTCAGCAGGCGTGCCTAGCCCTCACAATAAATTCTCTGAAGATTGATGTTTGCTGCTTAAGCAAAACGCGTATCCAGGATTCGAGCAGTGTAATTCAACTAACTGCTCCTGGTATCTCATCGAGGTATATTCTGCGCACCTCAGGAGACGAAGCAGCTAAAGCTGTGGGTCAACGTGGTGTAGGAATTACCTTGACTGACAAGGCTGAGGCTACCCTTTTAGACTGGATCCCTGTTAACAGTCGTTTATGTGCTGTGAGACTCCAAGGGTCAGTCGGCGTTCGAAAGGATAGTTGTGTTAAACGCAATTTGTTTGTGATCTCGGCGTACACCCCAACGGACTGCAGCTCAGACTTGCAGAAAGATGAGTTCTATGATGCCCTCGCCACTCTCGTTCGCAGCAGTAAAGGTTCCGACATTGTAGTGCTAGCTGGTGACTTAAATGCACAAGTTGGCAAACTAAGTGCTTCAGAAGCTTGTTTAGGTGGGTGTTCTGCTTTGTCCGTTCGGCGCACGGCTAACTGGGATAGGTTTTTCCAGTTTTGTGCAGACAATCGGCTATTCCTGTCTAGTACTAACTTCCGACACAGCTCGCGTCGCACAGCGACATAGCGCTCCGACTCTACAGGTACTATGAGCCGGGTCGATCATATCGCAGTAAACCACCGGTGGCGCAGTTCTGTTCAGAACTGCAGATTTTACTAGTCCACGTACATAGAGTCGGACCATGTCTTAGTTTTAATGCGATTATCTCTCCAGCTCCATGGTCATCGTCGCAAACCGCGAACCCGATTAGCCCTGCAACGTTTGTGTGATCCAGAAGTCCGCACGCGGTATGAGCAGAAGTTAGCACACGAGCTAGGATCCACGGAGAACAGTAATGTAGATGAGCATTGGTCTCATATCAAACAGGCGATGCACGTTGCAGCAGGTTTCGCCTGTGGTCCTCGATCCGTTGTCCATCAAAGACACTGGATCTCGCAAGAGTCTCTGAGTATAATGGAGCAAAAGCGTCAGCTTTCGAACCGTAAGGAGATGAATAAGATGCGGAGAAAGCTGCAAAGACAAGTTAGGGAAAGCCTTAAGAATGATCTGGAAAATTGGTGGGTCAAGGTAGCCGAAGAAATGGAAATAGCAGCTGCTTCAGGTAACAGTCAAAGACCGTTCAAACTTATTCGTGACACAGGTGGACGACGAACTCAGGTCAGTGATGATGGAGAACCCATCCATAACAAACAGCAAAGGCTTGGCCGATGGGCCGAGTACTTCAAGGAACAGTTTAGCTGGCCGCACGCTAGTGTAGTTACTCCCGTGTCAACAACTGTGACTCCTTGGGTGGTATCACTTGAGCCTCCATCGGAAATGGAAGTGGAGTCGTGTATTCGATCACTAAAGCGGGGGAAAGCGGCAGGTCCCGACGAACTTCCTCCAGTCCTTTTCAAACTGGGTGGTGAGGCCTTGATAAAATCACTTACCGCCTTGGTCCGTGACATTTGGAACGAGGAGCGTATTCCGTTAATATGGAGTGAGTCATTGATTGTTCCCATCTTCAAGAAGGGAAGACGCAATGACTGCAGTAATCATCGTGGGATTAGCTTTATTCCGATAGTCACCAAAGTATTAGCTTCGATTTTGCTGCATCGTCTTACACCGGCTCGCGAGAGGAATGTCAGCGAGCAGCAGGCTGGATTCCGCCCAGGTCGAGGATGTATCGACCAGATTTTTACTCTTCGCCGACTACTTGAAACGCGTCACACGCACCGCCGACCGACAATAATGATTTTCTTAGACTTGAAAGGCGCCTTCGATTCAGTTGATCGAACATCGCTTTTCAGTGTTCTTCATCGAAAAGGTATGCCCCAGAAGTTCGTGAACCCAATGAGATCATTGTATTCTCATACTTCTGGCCGCGTTAGGGTTTACGGTGAACTATCCGATCGGTTCGAAACGACCAGTGGTGTTCGACAGGGATGCCCTTTGTCTCCATTCCTGTTTAACTTCGTCATGGACGAAATAGTGGAGAGTGCGCTGCGAAATCTTCAGGATGTAGGCGTCGAACTAGGAAATAGTGAAAAGCTATGTGACCTAGATTACGCGGACGACGTTGTCTGCTTGTTCGAATCCACGGAACATGCTCAGCGTGCACTAGATAATCTCGCAAGAGCTGTAGCTCCATTCGGCATGCGCTTTGCACCTTCAAAGTGCAAGGTGATGTTACAAGACTGGACGTCAACAATTCCGAGATTGATGCTCGATGGGGAGGTGCTGGCAATTGTGGACCACTTCACCTACCTCGGTAGCTGCGTGACGACGGATGGGAGCACAGTAGTAGAGGTGAGTACGCGGATATCCAAGGCTCGAGCGGCGTACGCTAGACTGAAGCACTTGTGGCGCCGACCTGATATTTCACTGAAGTTGAAAGGTCATGTGTACTGTGCCACAGTGCGTTCAGTTTTGCTGTATGGTTGCGAAATTTGGAGTCTGCATGCTGAAGATATTCGTCGTCTCGAGGTTTTTGACCATCGATGTTTACGTAGTATCGCTAGGATTGGGTGGAATAGCCGAGTAAGCAACGATGAGGTCAGAAAGTGAGTATTGGGTACTAATTCAGAGAACGTTCTGTCACAGCGTATCCAACTTAGTAGACTTCGTTGGTTGGGACACATGTTACGTATGGCAAGCACACGTCTACCGTACCGTGTCCTATTCTCCGTTCCTCCTAGGGAGTGGAAGAGACCACGTGGAGGTCAACAGATGACGTGGCAGCGAGGAATGAGAAAATGTACAGCAAACTTAGGAAAAGTAGGTGCTTCACGTCTTCGTGGTTGGGGTCCAAAAGATCCGTCTACCAGTTGGCTGGAGACACTGGAGGATATGGCAGCGAACCGCGAGCAGTGGCGATCGTGTTGTCACTTTCTATCGAATCAGAATGATTGATCGATGTGCGTTTGTACAGTTAGACTGTATTCCGTATGTTGGCTACTAGGGCATTCTTTCCTTTTCCCACCCGTGTAGATCCACTCCCTGTCCATCTTGTATATTCATACTTTCTAATTCAACGTGCAACATGGTGAGAAAGGCAGTGGTCAGTGGGGCTTGCCCTACTGTTTAACGCTGTACGATGATGATAGGAAGCTTTCACGTAAGGCTCTGGTTATGATCAGCACACATATAAGCGATCTGTATTGTACCAATAAACCGAGGTGGTTCGAAACCAGAATTCTTCTCACCAGAACTAGTGAATGGCTACAGAACGGAGAAGCGTCGGGGTGATCAGTGTATGTCGTGGGGATGGTAAGACCCTGGCATCGACGCTGGCTTTAGTTGAAACGAAGATTATTCCTGTGGATCAGGATCAAATTCTGTGGCGCAAACATCGGATATGTCCGCTGCTCTTATCAGTGCTCATAGGAACGAGTTCCCTTCTTATTTTTTTAAAATCGCGAAATAAGCTTATTAACGTAATCAAAACACAGCACATAGGCGAACTTATGTTTTTGGTGATTTCATTCTGAAACCCATTACAATCACATATGGTAGCAGAATTCGAAGAAAGCTAATCAGAAGAGTTCTAAGTGTCTCATTCAATGTTTGGAAGTGGGAGAGATGAGGAGTAGGTGGATGGGCTAACTCTGACCATGTTACACTTGCACAAATTACTGGGTTGTGTAACAGGTGATAATTAACGTACGCCACAACCATGCTCACGTATGGAGTAATCGATTTTCGGTGAGGGCAGTTGAAGTACTTGAGCAAACTTTCGTTAGACCCATAGCTCTGGCTCCAAAAGACGGACACTAATTGCTTCGGCACTTGCTAGCGTTCGAAGCCTGATCGCTCTTGATGTATGTTTCGGGAGTCGGCAGATCATTGTAAAGGCCGAGTGGATGTCTGTTTCCTATTTTCATTTCTGTACTGCCCTAGGTGTCATCTTTTTTGTTTCCTTTACACCTTGCCCGCAGTTAGGCAAGCAAATAATTAACGGCTAGTTGGGCATGATCCACCAAGAACCACGCATCTGTTACAAAAACTCTTGTAGTTACCATTCATTAAAAAATGATGAATTACTTAATGATAATGATGTCTCATTTTCTGTCTAAATTCTGTCCTCTTCTAATCACTTTCTCACACTGGCAGCTGGACTGGAGCTCTGTACAACCAGACGTACAATCCGTTTTGCAACGTCTACCCGAAACCGCCTCCTGTGGTATAACGTGTGTTATCCCGGATGGTGATGTTCCACCGTAAGTAATCCTTTTTTCTATTTCATTCTTATATCTAATTTCGATTAAAGTTTGAACCCACAACAATTGAACCATAATTTTGAACCGGGAAGCCTGACTCTAAAAAGCAAAACAAAAAAATAGCTTGGGGTCCGCATAAAATTGTCCGGACGATGGAGACGTGCTGTCTACCACGTGAATTAACCGGTAATCACCAGGTTCAAACCCTTGACCTCCAATTTAATGATCGGAGACTATTCGATCAGCGCCGGTCGTTTCTTGTCAATCAATGTTATTTCGTCCAAATCTTTTCCCAACGATCGTTTTATTGCTGCGATATGGTTTGGCCGGTAGACAAATCCATTTTCTCTCTATCCCTAAAAACTGATCGGTATGATTTTCATTCCATTTGAATCATGGTGTGCAGCATGAGGGACTACTTTTGAGGGAGTACCTTGTGTTAAGCAGACTAACCACTGACACGAACCGTGACATGAGACCCCAGAAACGTCAAGTGTCATGTTGAACCAATGAAATGACTTGCTGTCCAGTACTGAAGCCAATCGGCGGTTGGGAGTTTCCAGTCTAAGTACCACGAAATTTGGACCATATACAGAAGCATAAGCCGATGGATAACTACCGGTTGATCTTCATGCTTGTAGAAGGTTATCGGTTCTTTACAGACTACAACTTCCTGTTCTCACTTTTCTAATGAATTAACGAATGATACAAGTCATGCCAAGCATTGATTTTTTTCTATTTATTTTGCAATTTTATTAGTTCCCTAACCAATGAGGTGGTCCCCACACCAAACAATCAGCGTCAGTTACTTGAAAGTCTACTGTCCAACGGCGAGCCTATCGCCTGCACGACCGCATTGCGACCGGAATTGATTCGTGTAGCCCCTCCCCTGTTGCCCACTCCACAGGGCATTCGGCCAAACCTGATCGTCTCGGACGAACCGGAATCGCCAAAGTCCCCGGGCAAACTGACTCAAGGTGACCTGCTCTCCGAGGAGTTGATTTGGCTGAATCCTACCACAATTCAGCACGAGTTTCACTGGAATATGAACATCGACGAAGCAAATCCAACTTCGGAGGTAGGGCGTTCGTGACGTTCTGGGTGTGTTTCAGGATTTTAGAAATTCTGGTTTGTGATTTGAATAACTATAGTCCGAAAAGTTATCTGGGCCCCCACAAAAAATGGGGAAAATAACCATCATAGCGGATGCCTTCTTCAGGTACTTCTGCTGACTAATTTTTCGATAGATTCGCAACTTTGTTTGGTTTCTGGTTCATGTGTGTTTATCTTGTAGATCATAAAGAACTGGTTATACGTCTTGAGACTATTTAGACCCGTTGGGCTAACTAGGTTGGTACCTATTCTACGCCTAGTTATGCCATCCAATTCATATTTTGATTAGACTGCGGTTGTGAATTGCCCAGAACCGGGACCGTAGGCGATCGGCTCTGTTGAATGAGTGTTCTTCACCACTTTCCGCATCTCAGTTAACTGTTGTGTATCACTCAACTGTTGTTCACAAACTGCTGTTCATTTTCTTCAGTTTTTGGATATTCGTGCTTTTTAATTTCTGTCAGATGCGCGTGTTGGTGGTCAACGCACTTCGTGCAGCTTTACCTCAGCCACAACAACACACATTGTTGAGTGCGATCAAAGAAAATCCAGGTATTGTGCCTAATCTGGGCATCACACCAGAAAATGTGAGTCGGGTCTTACTTTATCGCAGTTCAGAACACTCCTCACCCCAACAACACGTACTCACATCTGTAGTAGTGACATTGAAGATAAAATCGGGTTTTCGTCCAAGAAGCCGCAACCAGTGCATTCGGATTGACCGGTCATAAGTACTCACATATTTGGCCCGGTTTATTTTGCGTCTTTGAACATTTTAGTGGCTGCAAAGCCTCTTTTGATAATACATGAAAAACAAAACGTTGTGACGAGCTTGCATTTAGTTCTAAGTAAAACGAAAGTAGAAACCACACTGTAGCCGTTCAAAGTGCAAGCGTTTTTGTGAAGTCGCTGTACTTCTTTCTGGGATTTTGTTCCCACCAACTCTTGTTCCACGTTTGCTGCAAGGCGTTTCTCTGGTACTGAGTAGCATATTATCAGATAATGATCCTCACTTGGTCTTTTCCAGTCTTGTGTTGGCTTTCTTAATAATATTACTAGGTGGTATGAATTAGAGCTAATCGTATCGATTGGCTTTTGGAGTTTTCTGACTTGCTGGATGAAAATTGTGTGAAATATTAACCATGCTTATGCCCTCGGCGGAAACGTGGTCCTCATCAGAATTTAAACCACTTGAGGTAGTGTCAGAAATAACTGCAGGGTGACGCCCACTTGCAAAGAAACAGAAAACAGCCTAAACAAAACAACCTTCGATTCGCATACCTGTTTGGTCCTATAGGAGTACCAGATTAATACCCTCGTCTTCCTCCAATCCAGATGATTTCTTCCAAATTCACCTTTGCTTTCCATTCGAATTATTGCTAACTGTCTTGTCGCCGTGACTTGGCTTTTTTCTGACAACCGTTTTGACATGAAATTTGCACTTTTAACCGTATTTACCTCGAACATCTTCTCACATTTAAAGTGTCCTGATTACCATTACCCGACCATTCTTACAGCTTCCAAATCTGATCAATTCCAATCCGATAATTGCTATTGAAATCCTCGAGGTGCTTATCGACGGGGTGCAAAAAGAAGAGTAAGTTACGCATTGGTGATAAGAATTAATCTATCAGAACTGAGATCGGTTCGGAGTGTTTCAAAACACCGATGCGCCATGTGAAATGTTATAGTGAAAATTTATTGCTCAATAACACAGTGTAGTCGAAATGATTGTTAGGTTGTCGACCTTTCGTTCATCACGGGTGACCTTTTGCACGACTGATTTCGCAAGCTTGGTAATGTCAAAAGTCCCTACGGAAAATAAAACGGTGGTGTTTCTAAATACACAGACGATTTGTCTCAACGAATGTGGGTTGCTTTTCCTTCAGGCTGGTTTGGTTTCTGGATCGAGAAAGGAAAACATCAAATTTCGCCTCGCTTCATGATCATATTTCATGTACTGTTGTTTTGAAAGTAGTGCAAAACAAAAACACGCAATATAGGTTCACGAACGAGAGTGCGTTGGTGTAAATCACTGAGACGCCCAACATTTAAACAACAGCTATGCAGTTCAGGACCCTGACTTCGATTGGTACCTCGTTATGCCGCCACTTCATATAAGAAATCATTAGAAGGTCAAGGAAAAGAGTGGGCAGTTAATAGGGATACAAGTGTAGGTCCTTCAAGCACACCAGTGACCACGACACTTAGCATAATGCTTCCATCCAGTCGACGTACCCCGAGGACCCCGGCACGGGGAATCTAATGTGTCCAATTTGGCAACCCAGGTTTTCGTGTACTTTCGTTATTTCATGGACTGATCAAAATTGATCGAATTTCCAACCACTACTAACCTCATAGAGCAACGTACACTGAGGGGGGAGGGGTGTCTATCTAAGGGCACGTGTAATATGTATCAACCATCTAAACATGTTCAAAATCAACACTTGAATTAGAGACTGAACTAAAGTTCCCAATATCTTACACCTAACCTCAGTATTGCTGATACAGTGTTCCTACCATATACGAGCAATGCTGTGAAGGCATTGATGCTCAAACACCGACAATCTTCGCATACCCTCCACCCACAGTGGCCAGTTTCTGAACCATAAAGAAGTACTCGCCTAACTGCTACAGCGTATGTTAGACAGTTGGTAGATAAACGGACGTCGCGTCGATCCCACAGATGACTGTAGTTGATAAATACCAAACGAGCCTTCCATGTACGCGGAGGCACTTCATCCGATATCCGACCTCTAAAACAGTGAAGATGTGATCAACCCAAACTCGACCAGGTGTAAACCCAACTTGATTCACGCGCAAATGAAATACCAAATTGGCCTCCTATATGCCGCTTCGTCTCGTCCAGGCTTCCAAAGTGAGTGTTGAAATCACCAGCAACAACCATCATGTCCGCAAAGGGCACGCTGCCGAGTAATTCGGCCAAGTTATAATGGATTTCCTCGTTGGCTTCTGGAGAGCTACAATCAGTTGGATCACGCACGGAAACGACGAACAAGCATCGGTGCTTCAGTTTTTTGCTATTGACATGCGCAGAACCATCCAAATGAACTGCACACAGATAACTGCTGACTGAAATTCAGTTAACCAGTACACATTCACCCTTCAGGCTCAGAGAGATGCCAACATCAGCCTGGCCACGAGCACTAGACGTCGAATCGCCTGAAGTGCGAAGAGTGGACCGAGAAGCCGAGCTTGTATCTGGGGAGCGAAGTGTTATCACTAAAATTTGGTCTTGTATGCGTGCCTCGGAGACCCAACCCATCTATTTTAAAGGTTATATAAGTGCTACTCGGGGCGGTATGTTGCCCCGTTTGGCAAAGTGCGCGAACGGCAAAAGCGGTGAGGGGAAGAAAGCACTTAAATCATCGGATGATCGATTCCCCATTTTTTCTGTATCTCTTAGTTGTTATCCTATCACAAGTCCTAGTTTCTCGGTCAAGATTCTATGGCTTCTTGCATCTTTCTAGAAGTAGGATGTAAAGGATGGATAACAGAGCGAAAATAAATGTCTTCCAAAGGGCCGCTAGATGTTTCTCAACGGATGCTCCGCGGCCGCCCAAGTCCCATAAGGGTTTTTTAACTCTTACCGGGGCCTTTGACTCAAAAGTTTGACCCATAAAGTCGTAGGGCGTTAAGCCAGCACGATATGGTGGCTCGATAAGGCAAAGGGCAAACGATGATGAGTTTAGCTTAACGTCTGTACACAAAATGCTACGAGAAAAGGACGAAGTTATTTGCATTGACTATGTTCAAGGAACATACACTGCACAAAAAACGTACAGGATCCCCTCATTTTTCCGCATATCTCCGGGCCTGTATTCTCTAACAAACTGCATGCGCGGTACGATACGACATACCAAATTTCAGAACGACACGACACTATTTGCTAATTAGAGCAGAAAACCTAAAAATCGAGGGTGACAAAAGTGTAAGAGCCCCTACTGCGGTGCGCTATTCCGCGGAAAATTTTGCGGAATCAGACAAATTATTGAGCCTGACAACAAGCTGATTAGTTCGGTCTGTGTATTTGACGACTGACAAATCCATGAGAATCAGAATCACGTAATTCATGCGCACCATAGCATGCGATACACCCTAGTGAAATAAGTGACCTTCATTCATGTTGGTTGGACGTATATACCTTACAGAACTCACCAAATTTTGTCTGCGCGATGCCACACGAAAATAAACTAACAGATTTTGAGAAGGGCGAAATATCCGCGTCCTACCAAATGGGACTTAGTTTGCATGTGATCCCCAGGCAGTGCAACAGATCAAAAAACGTCATACGACTGTATCTGGAATGTGCAAGCAATGCACACCTAAAAGCGAATGAGTCGCACAAAAATCTAGCTAAACCGGATAAACGCAGATTAATTCGTCTAGGCTCCAACAACACACTACGTCAGCGGTAAAAGCCTTGGTTGGCGTCAGTGTTTCGAAGCGAACGTAACAATGAGCCGTTGAAGCTGTGGCATAGATATATAAAGAACAGCGCTTATCACGGGCTGAAACACACGTAGCACGAGGAGAGTAGTGGAAGGATATCTACTCTAGTAACAAAAACGTTTTTGATTTGGATGGACCGGATGTTCGGAATTAATACTGGCATGACACCAGAAAAGAGGGAAGAATTTTCAGTCAAAGGAACAACGACAAGAGTTCAGTGCTGATTTGGGGAGCCATCTTAGGCAACCGCCAAAGTAAGCTAGTTATACTTTAGGGTATACAAGATTCCGTTGCGTATAATTCATACGTTGGAGCGGTTTTTGCTCCCAATTTTGACCAACAGACTACATGATGAAGCCATATTTAAATATAATAATGCTTCTGTTGAATGTGCATACGCTACACAATGTTGGCTGTTGTTCCGAGGATCAAGGTCATGCAGTGACCAGCCTGCAGTCTGGATCTGAACCCGACTGAGAACCTGCGGGGTAAACTTGCTCGCCCGGCGTACAAGGATGCTGTGGTTTACCGGTCAAAGAGTGAATTGGTAACCGCCCTCAGGCGAGAATGGGCGAATATTGACCAAGGAACAATCACAAGTCTTGTAAAAAGTATGCGGAGAAGATGTATTGAGGTCCTCAAGAAGAATGGCGGTTGTACGCGAATTTAAGTGGCAACTATAGAACCCGAGGTGTGGGGGAAGTCCTATACTTTTGTCACCTGCTATTCGCATATTCTGATTTAATTAGCTCAAAATAAATTATTTTGTTTCGGAATTTTGTATTCTGCATTGCAGTGGGTATCCGGTCGTTCTGACTAGGTATGGTTTCGTTAGAGAATACGAAAGTGGAAATATGTGGGAAAACGAGGGGGGGGGGGGGGGGGGGTTCTATACCCTCGTCTGACAGTGTATATAAAACCGATCGCATATACACCTGGTCTCTGAAACGTTTCGTCACAGTAATCGTCCGGCAATTTGAACGTCGTTTCGGCAAAGTAAATGCTCTATGCACTCCAAGGGAATATGCGGCCTTCACACAACCAAGTGTACATCCCTAAAATGGCAAATGATAGTGTAGGAAAATGAAGATGAAATACTAGGATAATGGGTAGTAAGCACCTGCGTTATTCCAAATGTTGTATTAGTTGTGATGTTACATAAGTTGGATTGTGCAAAAACCTTGTTAGTCGGGGAGTAGTGGGGCTGTCTAACGCTGGAGTGTGTGCATAAAGATGTTTGTACTAAGAGCCTGTGGAGAAAGTGGATATACATTTCACAAGATCTTTGTAAAGAGAGTGAGCTGAGCCACTAAAAATCTTTGTAGGTAGCTTTTTCCAAGCCTTACTACGTTTGGATGTTATAAAGTGAGTGGAATTCCGTCGGAGTATACCACTGACAGATGATAAATGCTTATGTGATCTAGCAATTAACTTGAAGTCTTTCAAAAAGCCAGAAAAAATGACAGATGAGGTGTATAACGAGTGAGGTAGAGCATATATATATATATATATATATATATATATATATATATATATATATATATATATATATATATTAATATTGTTAACCAGCAAAATCAACACCACCAATCCTACTACGGGTTGAATGTGTATATTATGTTCGACTGCAATGATTTAATTCAAAAGCCCCCAATAAGTTGTCAAATAGGGATGGATGATAATCACTACACACGCAGTGGTTCTCGCTTTCAACTTCCCTAGAGTGAATACTTTGGGAAACAATAAAGTTTGTACTGGTAGGGTGCACAAGAACTGCAATTATTGTGTGCATGGTCATTTGTGCGTGCCTTGTAACCTTTGACATACTTCGTTTTGCTTCTTAATTAGCACTGGAATGCTGAAAGAGTCCAGGGGGACACTGGCTGGCTGTAAAAACTGAATAACTTGGCTTTCGTAGTAGTTCGTTGAAGTCTCGTGACTTTTCTTGATTATAAATTTTGTGCCTCTCAAAATTTCTCTGAAGTCTGGTAATCGGCCCATACTCTGGGAAGACCCGTAATCTTTTTTCCAGGACACAAAAACAGGGTGTTTAGGGCTATCCCATTACGTAAGCGATCTCTGGTGTAGCTTTTCAGAAACTGAGACGTAGTATGCTAACGTCTCGAGTATTTGCTATCATGTATCAACCAAAGACGAATAAATAACCTATCTGGTGATCTTCAAAACATTGAGTTTTTATGAACAAAGTGATCTTTCACGTAACCCTTTGTAGTGTTCTGAGTTTATCTCCACTCCATCTCACTCAGCCTTCCCGAATGAGAAGTATACTCCGTGCACCATTCAATACCCAGAGTTCAATCTCCTAAGTGATGTTAAACACTGATATTCTCATGTTGTCAATTGTGTGCGCGAATTGTGTCGACTTATTTTTCGAATTTGATAGTTCAGACAATTCTGGGTGACAGTTATCAACACACTATCTTTCGTGACAACAATAGTGTTGTGACTATGTGGACACGAAAATGTCATTTGTTGTCACCATGATTGCCAAGCTTCTTGTTCTTTCTTCTATTATCTGAACTTAAATGCCTATAAAACTTACTTTTTTTACTTTTACGCGACTATCTCCTGCGAGAGGATAAGTCGGCTCCATGGATATCACGAACCATTGCTGACCACGCGCGGCGGTCGGAGTCGAGCTCCGTACAGATCTTGATGCAGTCCTTTTTCCATCGCCGGGCTCCATAGACTGACCGAAGGCCTAAAAGCTCTACGTCTTTCTCGATCGTACTGGTCCACGTTTTAAGCTGCCCACCAAGGCGACAACGCCAACCAGGGCAGGGAGTGGGGCAGAGTGTTTGCTTGGTTATCTCTGACTCGGGTCGCCGAAGTGTATGGCCGAACCACTGAAGTCGTCGACGTTGGAGGAGGACGGGGAGAGCATCGATATCAGAGCATCGTCTCCTTACCTCGTCGTTGGACACCCTGTCGCGCCACTTGACTTTGAGGATTTGCCGCAGGCACCAGTGGTCGAAAACCTCCAGCCTTCTGGTATCCTCAGCTCGTAGTGGCCAGGTTTCGCAGCCATAGATGAGTAGGGGCCAGATGGCAGCACGGTAAACACGAGTTTTGGTTCTTAAGCTGATTTCACTGCGAGTCCACAGCGTTCGTCTTAGCTGAAGAAAGGCTCTCCTGGCGCTGTCGATCCGTAATACCACTTCATCTTTTGCCTGGCCGTTCGGAAGCAGAGTTGAGCCTAGGTATTTGAATGAAGGGACGTATTCGACTGGTTGGTCATTCATCGACAGTTGTTGAATTGTCGGGCCCAGATGGGTTGTGAAAGCCTTTGTTTTGGTCGAGTTTACTTCAAGTCCGATGGACCTCGCGAAGGAATTGATTCGGTCGAGGATTGGTTGTAGCGTAGCGGCGGAGTCTCCAAGCACGACAATATCATCCGCGAACTCCAGGTCCGAGATGTATATTTCCTGGCTAAGCTGAACGCCAGGGTAGTTGTGTAATGCCTGTCGCATTGTCCAATCGATGGCGTAGTTGAACAGCACCGGTGAGAGGGGACAGCCCTGCCTAACTCCGGTAGTGAGTGTGAACTCGCGGGACTCTTCACCGCACATACGAACCCTAGCACCGGTTGTCGAGTAGTATCCCCTTAACAGCCTTAAAAGCTTATCGGGCATTCCATCGGATTGGATTATGGTCCAAAGAGACTCGCGGTTCACCGAATCAAAAGCTGCCCGGAAGTCGATGAAACAAGCTACCGTCGGCTGCTGAAATTTATAGCGGTGCTCCAGTATTCGGCGCAGTGTGAAGATTTGATCTACACAGCCTCTGCCACGGCGGAAACCCCCTTGGTTCGGGCGAGTGCGCTGGTCTCTTGCCTCGGAGAAACGGGTTAGTAACAACGCACCAAAGATCTTTGCGGCCACATCGATCAGGCTGATCCCTCGGTAGTTCTCGCATGCCGATTTATCACCTTTCTTCGGAATGGGCAGCAGTATGGACATTCCCCAGTCGGGTGGAAATGCTTCCGCTCTCCAAATGGAACCAAAAAGTGTACACAACCTGCCAATCAGTGACGATGAACATGCTTTATACACTTCTGGAGGGATGCCATCTTCCCCAGCAGCCTTTCTGTCTTTCAGTTTGTTTATCATCTCCGTGATTTCCGCGGTGTTGGGCGGGTCACAGTTGCTTTCGTACTGGACTGGAGGGGTTGATATTGGTTGGTCCGTCCGGTGGTCCGTAGGCCGGTTGAGCAGCTGACCAAAGTATTCCATCCATCGGTCCATTTTCTTACTCTGTTCGGGTATTAAGTTTCCTGCCGTGTTACGAAGAATGGAATTTTGCTTACAAAACCTATTAGAGGCGTTGCGAATAAGGCGGAACAGTTTACCGAAGTCACCAATTCCGGACGCGGTCTCCATTTTTTCGGCTATTTCTATCCAGTATCTTTTGCGATCAGCCTTGGCGGAGCGTGTGGCCTCTCGCTGCAGTCTGTGGCGTTCGTTACTACCTGCCAGTCGCGCTTCGTGTGCTCTGGTTGACAGCTGGAGCGTGCTCTCCGAGATCCAATCCTTCGTCCGCCTTTTTGTTCTCCCGAGTACTGTCCAAGAAGCTTCCTTGATTGTCGTCATCATTCGAGTTCACTGCCCTCCCACAGAAACTTCATCCGCTTGTGCATTGGTTGCGTTGGTTAGTCGGGTTGTGATTACTCGTGACAACGCTTCTCGCTTCTCTGGATTTTCTAGGGCAGCAACGCTTATCCGAGAGGGTGCAGACACTTTAGCACGTGTAGACAGATGAACTTTGAAACATGCGCGTAGGAGGACATGGTAGGTGCCGTTTGTGTTGCCCGTTATTGCACCTCGGTACGCTCGGCAATCCTCCACAGACGAGGCCCAACGGGCTCTCACCAGGATGTGGTCGAGTTGGTGTGCAGTGTGACCGTCATTGGAGTACCATGTGAGTAGGTGCTTCTTGGGGTGTTGAAATCGAGTGCTGCAGACAACCATTCTGTTGATGTCGGCTAAACCAATCAGTCGGCCACCGTTCTCGCAGCGTTGACCAAAGCCAAATCTCCCGAGAATATGGCTAGTAGATTCGTCGGCCGTACCTGTGCGAGCGTTCCAATCTCCTGCGATGAAAAGTACATCGCGCCTCGAAACCCGGTTGATTACCTCCTGCAAATTAGTGTAGAATTCGTCTTTTGTTTCGTCATCAGCTGAATTGGTTGGAGCATAGATCGCGATCACCGTCAAGTCGTGCGGGGAGCCTTTAAAACATGCCAAGGCGAGTCTGGATGAGACGGGTTCCCAAGAGATCATTGCATCATTAGCTGCTTTGTTCAGAGCAAACGCGACACCGTAGAGACCGGAGTTGTCTTTCGGACCATTGTGATAGAGCCAGTAGGATGTATCCACACCCGGGACCTTTATTTGTCGGCTACCTGAGTTGGGCAGGCGGACTTCCGAGATGCAAGCAATATCTACGTCATAGTCGTGTAGAGTTCGCATTGTGGTGCACTGACTGCCGACGTCTAGAAACGTCCTGACATTCCAACAGGCTATGTGTGTTCTTTTCCTGCAGCGAATAATCCCAGCTTGTTGTCTTATCACCTCGACCGCCGGGACACGAGGCGCGTCGCTTACCGGGGACGCCGTAGCATGATGAGCGCTTGAGGTTTCGTGAATAATCATAGAGAGTCGCGGGAATAGGGTACGAAGCGGTGTCCCCAGCACCGTTCGGCCTTTATGTTCGAGGTTGCACCTCTAGCCCTTGCACACCCAAGTGCAGACTGCAAGGCAGCAGGGTGTTTCCAGAGGAGCTGGTGACCTGCTGTACGGTTCGTTCGCCTCCTCTGGAATGCCGGATCAGGCAGTTGAACAGGTCTCCTTTGTGGCCGTTGGATCAGTAGATCTCGTCCGCCCATTCAGAAGGATCTGTTTTCACATGCCGAACACCGTCTCGCCGAAGTTTTTTTAGACCTCGGTAACCCTCAACCTGGTTTAGCCCGCCTGTCGGGCGGTTTACCGGGGTGTGGCCGCTGATGCATGCTTCAGCTTCGTGGAGCCACAGGTGAGAGTTGGGTGAATGATGGAGACCAAAGAGATGGAGGATGCCCCAAGGGACACGACAGTCAACCAACTCAGAAGTGCTACTCCTCTCAGACAAGCCATACACCCCGCGCTATATTAAGCCAGTTCGGAAGCACCAAAACAATCTCGTTCTCTGCCGAGTGTTATGATTCTTCAGCTGGGTATTTTCAATTAATTCCGCTTTAAATCTACATTCACGTTTTCTTTTGTTTCTCAACGCATTTTACAAAACCTACTCTGTATCGTCCTGGTAGTTGCACGCCACACACACCGCAAAACATGTCACGTGAGACGTATAAGAGCGTGCGCGTCGGTTTTATTTCGTGGTCACGTGCATGCACGCACAAAGATAGTGGCCATTGCCAGAACATTTTGACCTCCAAGTGTAGTGGTCTGGATCGCACATGGCTCATGTGGACCTGTATCACGGTTGAGCTGAACACGGCTGCTATGACAGATAAACGAAGCGGTTGTTCGTTTGCACTTCTAAGGCACATGTGAACTGAATTGGCTGTGTAATTGAGGAACAGATAACTACGGCCGGATCGGGGCGGTGAGTAGAGTGAAAAGGTTACTTGGACGCACTAAGATAACCGCTGGTCGTCGTGACTAATACTCAATAAACTCCGTGACTGAAGATTGGGATGAATAAAACTAATAGGTCGGTCGGAGGTTCATCGTTTTTGAAAACTGCGGATACGCGTGTGCATGTGTTTGCCAATTACAACACAGACAGTGGTGAGATTATCCTATGGAGGGTACGATGAAACCAGTCACTGGAGGACCTCAATGCGCCGTACTGTGCGAGTGTACATGACCAGAAAAACAATTCGCCGCTTAAGTGTGAAGGGGTGCAATGACCCAGCATTGACTGACGAAGTCGTTGACAGGAAAAGTGTGTTGGAGGTGTGCGAATCGCCAATATTGGAGGGGCCTTAGAACATCTACCATTGATGGTTTGAGTGACAGTTACAGAACGACGTACTGGCGGGATGAACACATGATATCCTGGCAGGACAAACTGAAGGTTGAGAGGCGCAAAAATAACGGTAGTTTGTCGAGGATTCGTCGTTTTCGAGAAGTATCGATACCAAATGACATGCGAAAGTGATAGTCCTGGCGGGATTGATTGAAACAGCAGTGATGTGTATTCACGCCGATCATGTGATTAGATCATATCTGGCTGAGGATGATGGTATACCCAATACATCTTTATCTAATTAGGGTGGTTGCGATTACAAGATGATTTAAACAAGTGCATATATCATGAGAACTAAAACTCAATTTATTTATTTCGATCTTTCTTTCCGTGTTTCGGACGACTAACTGAGGAGGGTATAGCGAACATACAGATGCACCTTTTGTAGCTCCATTTTTGTGAATATGTACCGATGAACTAGCTGGTCATTTCAATTTGGACTGTAATACAGTGGATGATCAAAATTGGTAACAAATTGTGGACCACTTGTCGTGCACCTGATCTACGGTCTCACTTCCAAGTCATTTAACTTTTGAAGCAGCTATCTTACCGATTTAGTAGTGCATTAACAGGACTACCATTCTTTAGCATGTCTTCATTGAGATGAATGGGTGTGGGCAGTTCGACATTGTCTTCTGACTTCCGATCTGTGTCACTACCAAACGCACTCCATGTATTTCTATATACTGTACCGTTACCGGTATGATCGGATAAAAGAACGAATTGATGTTATTCGGAAATCTAGGCGACTACGTGATTCACTAGAATCGATTGCTTTTAACAGAAGTTGATTACAATTTTTTCCAGTTTTGTCGAGTTAAGTCAAGTCGTGGTATTGCTGCACAGTTTGTCGCATGTAGCGAAGTGCTCCTCTGTTAAGAAACTGAATAATTTATGGTGAAAGATAACACTGAATCGTGATAATACTTCAATGGGTTTTTCCAAAATGATAAAATCTCTCACTAGAAGACCGAAAAAAACGATAAGGAAACAAAGAACTTCAATAAAAATTACCGACATGTCCAAGATTCTTCAATTTTCCTCATATGCTACTTTACCATAACAAGCGAAAAGCTGCCACATACTAGAAAGACGAAGGAAAAAACCTCGACAGATTGGTGACATGTCCGTCCGGACACTGCGTCATAATGCCAGAAAAAAATGCCCCACACAAACTAATCGGACCAAATTTGAAAGCCAATAATAGGATCTTTTCAAATATACAAAAGTTATTAGGGGAATGGTACTTTAGGGCAATGCGTGAAACTTATCATCAGGGAAAGTCATGATACTTCGACAAAATGCTGTGAAAATCAAATTATTCAGTTTTTACTACAAGCTTGCGTCCCCTTGGACTCCCTTGGTGTTCTAGTGCTAATAAAGAGATACCCCGAATCATTCTACGTGCTACAATGTGCGCGCAAATAATCGTGCACACAGTAATTGCATTTATTTTGTATTCCACCAGAATGAAGAAAAGTACTCATCATCCATTTCTGTTTGACAGCTTGATAAAGCTGAATCCATCCGCTTAGTATTGAAAACATCATGAAACTACATGGTTCCCGATGAGTATTAGAAAAAAATTATGATGTTAGGGAGGTTACGGTATCTGATCCGCCGTGTGAGTGGCAATATTCATAGTAGCTCACATCAGGGATCTTTCGCAGTAAAGTTTCAAGGAGTTTTATATGCACTATATGTATCATAATTTTCATTCTATCGCTAGTTCGACAAATCCACCTCTTCAATCGTCCGATTTATTCATAAATGAATTGGTAACGATAACATTAACTTGTTACCGCATGCAGTAAGACTGTCGGAGAGCAATCTGGACCACCGGCTTCATAACCTTGTAAAATTCAGAGGAGTCAATTACATATTGGTATCTATCCGTCGATAATCTCGGTTTTATCGCAACTTTTACGGGCGAGAATTTTGTCAGTATGCAAATTTACGGCCTATGCAATCAGGCTGACGCTCGCATCCCAAAAGGATCCTTCGGTAATTTTCCCGCTGACAAGTATGAAAGTAGTCCGGTGCAGAATGTGGTTTAAATAGGCTTAGACAATTCTCCAAAAAAATCACTAATTAACACTGTACAGGAATAGTAGAAATGTACGCATTAAAATGGGGACAATGTGGCTTCCTGGGGAACGTCGCGGATAGGGGTAACCAGAAAAAAACGTATTGTTTTTATAACGAGTAAACTGCTGGTGGTTGAAACTGATCTTAATAAAGAAACTACGGAAGGCTCAATACCAGAAACGAAGAAAAAGCAGCTTATTCCTGTCGACGTAGTTGAATGTATCACTCTAACCTAGGAAGTATATTCTTACCGCTTCACTCTTCCCGGCAAGTGCGGGAAGAATGTAATGTGTCAGGATAGTGAAGGCATCAAGGGTGAAGTGTGATTGCCAGTAAGCAAGCTGATCAGGATCTGAAACGTCAAAATTATCAGTCAATCGTTGGAGAACTGTTCTTCCGAAAGCTCTGAGAGAGGCAGAGGTACTAACAATGAGACAGAATTTGAAGGGCGTTCTTATTGGAATTGGAGTCATGACTGCTGTTCTCCAACAGTCCGGAATCTTTCTATCCCTCAAACATTGATTCAAAGGATCAGAAAGAATAGGACTAAGGGTGGACGCACACTCTTAGGATTGAGTCCATTCGACTTAGAGGATTTTCCGAGGTTGAAGAGGAGCAGTTCCTTGTAGACGTCAATGGTGGGGATAAAAAAATGGAGGTTTTTGAGGACTTTCTTGAAGAAGTATAGAAACAGAAGGTCCTACTGCTTTGTTGAATGACTTGAGCTGGTATACGTCAACAGAAGCAGATTTGCATGCAGATAATCGGCCAGTAAGGCATTTCAAGAGCTTTCATGTGTCGCGACGGCTTTTGTTTACAAGATAATTAAAAGTGTAGATGGAGTTGAAGCGATATAACTCAATCTTTATTGGTTTTGTTAGTACCTTGACAGCTAAGAGATTATTATGTTTGAAGATACATTGCTTTTTGCGACGAAGCTGCTTAGGTTCGGGGGATGAGAAACCATCTGGACGCGAGTACAGTCTCGACTGGACAGCAAAGACTGAAGCTGAGATTTAAATAGCTAGTGAGATGGTCCCAAGTGACCGGAAGTTCTACGTCTGCGAATTCGGAGAATTCTCTCTGAGCGACCGTTTCACTAAGCTTTAATGTGTTCTCCGAACAAATCTGCATCTGTCAAGCTTGGCGACCACGGCCTCGCGTGAAGTGTGTGGTTGATATAACTGTAGATCTTAGCGGAGAGCGATACGAAGTTGAAAAAGAACTAGGGATGTTGACTGGATCAATCTTAAAAAGGCTACCAGTCTAGTTGGAAATGTAACAGTGGTCATTAGACCAGAGGAATACAGAAAGTTCGCATCAAAATTAAAAAAACCTCCAACAACTAAACAGTATGAAATATCAGCGTAACCAACAAAAAATGTGAACTTGAATCAACGAATTCTTCATAGTCTGTCGCGGGACATTTAGGGGGAAACGGACATTTACTAGCAAAGGTGACCGGCGATGATCAAATAGCCGTCACTGTCGGATTCGGACGCTTCAGCCCCCCCCCCCCCTCTCCCCCCGGGGGTTCGAATCCTCGCGTCGCCGCCGTCGGTCGTTTCCCCAACTGGCCGCGACCCCTTTCCTAAAATATTGTAATACTGTTATATAACGAGGGGAAAATAAATAAATAAATAAAATAGAAATTGCTCAAAAACTTGGGTTTACATTCGTTTATAAAACAGCTAGGGAAAATTGTAGATTAGGTAAAAACGTTTCTGAATCGATAACACCAACGAATATTGATTTACTTGATAACTCCTCTGCCTCACTTGCGGTGCGATGTAAGGCGTTTCAAACCATCCCATTTCCTCTAGCGAGAATTCTGTTCTGCTCCACAAGTCATTTCAGTTTATTAGCGTAGAACACATTGTTTATACCGGAGCAAAACTGTCACTGTCGCCAATCGTTGCAAAACAAGCCAACTCGTTCGTACCTGCATCAAGTAGCCTGTCTTCTAATTGATTGACTGGTGACACAACTAGTTACCATTTGACGGGAATCCGATCCGCTACCTTGTCAACTGCGCGTCCGCTGGCACAATCTCTGACTTGGATTCTGGACAGGCGTTGACATGCTGATTGCTGACGCGACATGGCTGGCTGTCGACCATGAGTCAGCCCGTACCCCTACATAGAGCGATCCACACGATATCCAGTGTTATCATTAGATACAACTGTTTCATTGGCAATATTGCTGTAAATCCAGATTTGCAAAATGAATACTCCGAGGTGAGAGTATTCCCAGGTCCCAAAATGATCCGACCGCACCGAAAAAAAGGTTTAGTAGAGAGCGAACGTTGTTGCTGATCACAACGGCCAGGCACATGGTATGAATAGGTTTTTTTGCGAAGATTTACTTTCCACCCAGCCTAGTGTTTTCTTTTGTGAGCTTCAGATTTTCTGAAAATTCTTTTCCATTTATTGCGTACCGTGTGTCCAAAATATGTCACTTCAGAAGGGGGATTCTTGTTATTAAAGCACTTCGGTAATTCACATGAATATCTTACCGAGTTAGGCATTACTTTAACAGCACAATGGTCGTATTGGTGATCAAAGTGAAAAATAGTAAACCAGAAGATGCGTGTATGGTTATGTGATATATATTCCGATCGAGGTGGAACAGCACGGCCAGACTCAAAGGCCCCACCAAAGGTAGCTTGCTTGTCGTTGGCAGTGGATTCCAGTAAATACAGTATGGCTGCCACGGAGATGCACATGGACTAAAATAGTATAGGGAACGGTACGAATTTGATAATAATTGTCACAGATCATGGGAAATGCACAAACCCGCGGTAACTACGTATGTATTCGTCGAGAAGGTTTTTTTTATTTTACTAGAACAGGACTATTTATTGTGCAGTGAAATATGCCAGGAGTTGCGAGAACCTCCCTGAAGTAAAACTGCTAATCACTTTTGAACGTGCCAAGCCCGATAGAGTAAGCAATCATCAATACACCGCCACACCAAATGAGTCTTAACTTTTGCAACTGACCGAAAATTTGAAAAGCAGCCCAAGACAATTCGATCAAAGATCAACTGGTCAGGTTGTCCGTAATCTTGGCAGACTAAACGGCCCGACAAAGTATTCAACTCTGTTTAGACGCCCGATTTCGAAGTTGTTCGATTTTTGCTTTAGACATCATGTTGCTCTTTCATGCAACACTGGCATTCAACCGCTGTACTGTCCTTTTGATTTACGTTAGCGGAGCTGATGCGATAGGAGTGGCAAACGGAGATCAGTGCTCAGGCAGACCGTAGAACTCGGGGGACAACAAAGAAAATGTGAAAGAACGAGTGAGTTGAACAAGGTGCTACAACGGAACCGAAACCGAAACACTCGTGAGGGTGCATCTCCGGGTCTGTCACGTGAAACCTGATAGTTGTTTCTTTCCAGTTCTGTATTCGCTGGTGTTTTATTGTCGGTTTCATTCACGGCCGCAAATCACCGGTATTGGCCGCAACAATAATACAACCGCGTCAGCAACACGCATACCATCGTGATCCCATAGAATAATGGGTAGTTCGTAGCAGCTTAACTTTGTTTCATTTGTTGAAGAATAGAGAAGTTTCTCAGGTTTCTGGGACTCGTCACTAACTGGCTTGTGTTAGTTACTCACACCATCTGGTTTTTGCCATGTGGCCCACTACCAAAATAATGCACTGTATTGTGAAAGAAAGCCTGATTGGTTTAATTTTTGCACTATCAGAATTGCTTCGCAGTACACCAAAAGTTTAGTTCTTCATTGGACAATAGGTCGGGTAACCGTTGTTTGTCAAGTCATCTGAGGTGCGAAGTTCAAAGCCGACCGTTTTGGTAGTAAGTAGAAGTGGCTCTGTTCGTGACGCGATTAGATCAACGGCATTTCGTTCACTATGAGACGCACCTCGTATTAACAGTTCATCTTATTGTTATTTGGTGCCCCCACATGCAGGTTAATGTCATCTGCTCGAATGAATGTCTGCTTTACTTCTCATCCATAAAAGGTTGACTATTAAGCTGAGGGACCGTTCGCAAAATACCGTAGTTGTCCCATTCTGTTTCGCATAAAATCCAGTCTTTGTTTTACGGTGTAATAAAAATGTTCCTAATAACCCATTCCTTTATTTTCTGGCTTTTCCCGCGCACAGCTATTACAATGCACTTATTTCTACGGAAGTCACCGTACATTCCATCGAAGTAGTGAATCGCTTGGCGACCAAAGTCTTGTTACCCACCGAGTTTATTCATCGTTACATATCTAAATGCATGCAGTCGTGTCAAGCCGTGCAAGGTAAATTTTCACAGCAACGTCATGTGCGACTCATATGTGTCTTCATCCAGTCGCTGATTCGGAACAAAATTCTTGATATCCACAATGAGGTGAGCACTTGTGTCTGTTCCTATTCGAACGAATACCTTTTCATCCTGCTCATTAATCATCATTCATTCCTAATGTATTCGCAGTTGGTTAGATCCATTTGCTCAACAGAACTTCATGTACATCGAATCGATGAGTAACAAACCACTACGTTGCAATTTCGGAACACCCAGGTGACTTGTTTACTTCATAAGTACCTAGTGCTTCCAATGTATTTACTTATCTTCAAAGTAGTAGGCATGAACTAACACTGTCTGTCGTCCCTCATTCCCTTCAAGTCTAATTACTTAGTTTTCATGTTATTTGATCTGAAACCAGTGTAGTCACTCAGACAGCGTCTTAGTGAGTCTATGAAATCGTTAGGGAGTTTCTTTTTAATTGGGAAACGATTTGTAGAAGTACCCCACACTCACCAGGCGTAGATAAAATGGTCTTCGTATACAGGAGAATGTTTACTGAAAAGCGACCTGTCAACAGCAATGGACTGAAACTTCTGTTTGTTAGTCGTATCTATGAATACTGCCGTTGACTGCACAGTTATTCCGAGGTCAAATACGAAACCTACCAGGGTTTATCTCAGTCTTTTAAGTTTGTTCAACAGATATGGTTATGGTGGGGCTTTCAACTACTTTTACTTTTATGCGGCTAGCTCCTAGGTGAGGATAAGTCAGTTTCAACGCCTGATTTAGATGTTCGGGTGAGATAGGAATGCACAAGGGATCCAGTTTCTATTCCAGCTGGTCCCGAACTGTATCACTTGTTGAACAGCCTTGCGTGGCCTAATCCGATTATGCGCTTGGGTTGCGCTTTTTGCTTGCATACTACTCAAACTAACGCACTTACCTACTTGTTTGCGCTTTCACTTGCTTGCTTGTGCTCGCGCTTACCGTCCATTGGCACTGAACATACATTCCCCGAACAAACATGCTTTCCTTCCGCCTACTGATCATCCATTTTCAAAGAGAAGGACCGAGTTGTGCTGTCAGATTTAGAAAAATTCCTAAGGATAATCTGAGAAAGTAAACCGACCAGTGATTGCACCGATTTACCAAAAAAGTAGAAGATCCCCTTGTGACAACTGAGGATAGATAGACTTGGTTAGCATCTCATCCGAACTGCCCGCTAGCGTTCTTCTTCGTCGGCTATCCGGCTTTCGCGAACAGCACGCGTTTTACTCACTGGGACCTTATGTGATTATCCACCCTAAGTCTCAGTGTCTGGTGGCCGGCTATCTCTAATAGTGCAGTGGGCTTTTGTGGCTAAGTGATATACCCCGTCCACCGCACTCAAGCGCAAGCATGTGATAAAAAAGTCGGTTTCAGACCCGGTCAGGGTGGCATCGACCATACTACATATTCTACAATAGGTTAGAATAAAGGCACATTCCATGGGCAAGCCATATCTGTCTTTATTGATCTGAAAGTGGCGTTCTACTCAGCCGACTGCACAGTCCTCGGGTGCTACCTCTGCTTGAAGGATATGCATGAGAAATTTATGGCTATATTTCCATCTTTGCATGACGTCCTATCGCCCGAACTCACCACCGGAAGTAGTGTTTGTCAGGATTGCTTTCTATCACCATTCCTTTTCAACTTTGGGATTGTAATAATTCTGGAGGTTGTCCTATTTTTTATACAAGCTTTTGATGTTCAGTGGCTTAACACCGGAAATGATGGTAGTCAGTCGACGTTTTGATTACCGAAGGTAACCTTTCTGAAGACCGAAAATCCTAAACGTCGACTGGCTACCATCATTTTCGACAGCGTTTTTACCGAACATCGAGCGCTTAAATACGGCATCACAAGACGCATCATTTTACTCGATACACTCCGATATGTTAGCTCTATCCTCGTGTGAGAAAGCGGCATCGATCCTTGTTCTGACAGTTAACTGTTTGAAATAAAGTATTCCGACAGCACCGTGCTGCTGAGTGAAAACAGAGATATTCCCATAGTCGGAATTTAGAAAACGTAATTTGGCGAACACATGCAAAGATTTGCTACATATCCTCAGCCTGGCTTGGTTGGCATTCTCAGTTGAAAGTTTTGACAATGCCAGTTCTAATGTAGGGACTAATTCTTGGATCATCAGCGGTTTTCTGTGTAGATTGAAATTGAGACTTTTCTGTAGCAGTAAACGATTGCCAAAAATTCACTACCAGCGTTTATCGAAAATCTACACACACAGTCAGGTATTTACACTTTGACTCAGCTCATCTTCAGTGAGTCAACCGGGCACTTGTCTCGTCCTTAGTAAATAGAGTCTAAGGCCTTCGTAATGACCACACCACTCAAGAGGAAGAAATGAAATACCTAAACAGTGTCCTCCAAGACAACCACTACCCACCACACCTAATCAGACGTAAAATGTGGAAAAAGGAATCAACACGACAATAGACGAAAGAAGAGGATCAGTTGGCCTCCATCAGAATCCCGTATCGGTCTGGGACTTCGGAGGCGATCAGAAAAGCTCTTGGAGATTATCATATCCGCACTTTCTTCCTAATTGATAACACATTGAAACGTCACCTCACGAAAGTCAGGGATCCAGTTCACTTACAAAACCAAAACAACTGTATTTACAAGATCAGCTCCAAAGAATACCCCACTGAATACATTGGGTAAACTAGCGGACAGCTGAAAACCAGAAACACAGAATACAAGGAAAGAAAAATCTAGACCAACCGAAAAAAGGACCTTAGCAAAACTTGAACGGGACTCAGCGATCGCACTCTATGCTGTGGCCGAAGGACACAGAATCGATTTTGACAACACCAAAGTTCTCCAGCTCGGATTTCGAACGTACAGAGAGCGTCTGCACGCCGAAGCCTTGGCAATCAGCGATCACCCTTCATGCATTAACCCGAACAACTGGACCGGAGGTATCAACCATCTGGACAGCTCTATGCTCATTGAAAAACAAACCCACAAATGATCGCAATTTTAATTTGACTTCAAATGACCCCGCGATAAGCGACACTGATAAAGGGGATCAGTGGAACTGACGCCCAATCCCTCCAACCACCGTACACCCAAACAATGTACATGCTCGCAGTAACACACATACACACACACACAGATTGGAACATTCGTTGGCTTGTGACGACTACCTAGAATCATTTGATTGAAAACTTGCCTTAAAAAAGGTGACCCGCGGTAACCGAAACGTCGGCTAATTAAAATTTCTACCGAAAACGCTGTGTTTTTGACTATAAAATATTTTAAAAACCACAACACATGACGCATCGATTCTTCGATACATTCCGAACCTCGTTCGGTCCTGATATACTGAATGGGCGACCTCATTTATCAAAACGGGGATGGCACGAGCCCCAAGACTGATTCGAAACGAGGAAAAATACTGGCGTACAAACACTCGTATATAAGAATGCTCTAAATTTCCAAGAAAATTTCCGGATCGCAGATAGGTTATGTGTGACTGTTTGTATGATCCCCATCATAAAGTCACGAACGCAAAGTGTGAAACTGGAAGAAAAATCTCCAAACAGCCCAGAAGTAGACTTACGCGGTCCTTCAAACCAGTTTACAATTGCATCGAAGCTGCAGAGTTCTTTGGAACTGAATGTAGGCATTCGGCTTGTACATTCACTCCGGCAGTGTGCACCACATCTGCAGTGCGGAAAGATTATATCAGTGCTTTGGCGGACTGGTCGTCATGTCCAAGATGGAACTGATTGTGCCACAAATCGCATCACTTGTAATGCTGAATTTAATGGTGTATTATTTAGCAATGAGAAGCAGTTTGATTTCGACAGCCCTGATGGAACCATGTATCACTGACTCTTCTTCAGAGAATAAGCCGCAGTGTTTTTTAGGCTGTATTTTGGTGACTTGCATAAGTCTATTTAAACCGTATTCCGCGTCGGGCTACTTTTATGCTTGTCAGTAGACAAATTGTTGAAAAGTCCCCCTAGGCTGTGAGCGTCAGGCCCAATTGTCTCGACCTTACTTTGTGCTTACTGACATTATCCTCGCCAGTAAAAGTTGCCATGAAACTAAGGTTATCAACGGATAAATACCAACATGTAGTCGACTCCTTGGAAGTTTACAAGAAGTTAATCTAGTCTAAAGGTTATGAAGCCAGTGGTCCAGATTGCTTTCCCACAGCCTTATTGCTGTGGTAACAGGTTAACATTATAAACACCAATTCTGTCCGAATGTATGAGACAGATAAAAAGGTGGATCTGTCGCATTATTGATGATGAAAAGTAGGATCCGTTTGGTGCATGTAAAATACCCTGAGGGTGTGTAAAATCTAATAGCAGAAGGTCCGTACTGTGAACCAATATGAGTATTATTATTACCACTCACACAACAAATCAGGTATTGTAGCCTCTCTAAAGCCATAAATTTTTTCCCAATTCTAACCGAGAACCATGTAATGTCATGATATGTTTAGTAATAAGCTGTTTTATCCAGCTTTATCAAGCTGTCAAACAGAGATGGATGATGATTACTCCTGTTTGTTCTGGCAGAATACACAGTGACTGCAGTTATTGTGCACGATCATTTGCGCGTATTGTACATTTCTTAGTATACTTCGTACTACATTTTTATTAGCACTAGAACGACTAGGAGGTCTAAGTGGACACTGGCTCGTAGCAAAAATCGAATAACTTATGATTTTCATGGGAATTCGCTGAAGTCTCGTGACTTTTCCTGATGATAAGTTTCGCGCGTTTTCTTAAAGTTTCGCTCAAATCTGTTGATCAGCTGACATCCTAGGGAGACCCGAATCGCTTTCCAGGGAACAAAGACGAAGTGTCCGTTTGGAAACCGGCGGTGGTTTGTGTTATCTGATCTCTCCTCATACAGGTTGGTAGCTAAATCTGAAGCATTTTTGGGTCATCTGATTGTACCGATTCAAATTTTGATCCAATTACGTCTCTGCAGAATATTGGTGGATGAAAATACTTACGAAAGGTGCCAAACCATCTCGTTTTAAACAATAGTGCGATATTTTTAAAGTGGCGTTTCATGGTTGCATTCCATTCCCCCAGCCTAGTGAGTTTTTTGAATGTTTTGCCTGCTGATAAGCATGAAGGCAGTGCGTTGACAGTGTAGTTTAAATGGGCTAATGGAAGTCTCCAAAATGGTTCTTCCTTCTTACAAAACTGTTCCCCGGGAATGGGTACGCTCCTGGAGGCTCTAATTCCTAATATGACTACTGAGAACGGTAGCAGTAGTTACATTTCTCTTTTCTCTGACTGCTCACGTGAGAAGACTGTGAACGACAGAAATTTGTAATTGATACCTTCAGAAGTACTATTTTTAAGCACGAATTGATCGAATCAAGCTATATGCGTAAATTAAGTGGACTGTTAGTGGTATATAAACCAACATGAACTCGTTCATTGTGAATAAAGTGGTCATATTGATCAGTTTATCAGTGCCTTGCATAGAACGCCCGAATCAAATAACAACTTATGCACTGTTTACTCAAGAATATGTCATCCATTAAAACCGGGCACAACGCTTATCGGCTATCCTTCTTGAACCCCTAATCACTAGTCCATCGCCGGGTGGTTGCTTCGTTGTCCCGCTCCCACCGGTGCTATTTTGGATTTTGTTCTTCCGAGCTTGCTTCGGTAGTTCTTCTTCCTAAAACTTTATCCCGGTCACCAAGTACCTGAACAGTCAGTCATCCTAATCAAATTTCTATCACTAAATGTCGTAGTTCTATCTCCCAGTTTTCTTTTTTCTCCGAACTGTTGAATCTGTGGAACACTCTCTCTCTCTCTGTCTGTCTTCCCACCCACTTACAACCTTTTAGTGTCTGGGGAGACTATAAACGTGGTAGACAAGTTCTGTTACCTGGGGAGCTGCATTTCACCTGGAGGTCGAATATCGGATGGGGTGTCTGCGCACACAGAAGGCTCGCTTGACTTTTGCCAACCTGAATCCTCTGTGGCGTCGACATGACGTCCGTATATCTATCAAGGGTCAAGTGTACGCTGCAGCAGTGAGGCCTGTGCTTCTGTGTGGTTGGGAGACATGGCCACTGCGGGTGGAGGACATACAAAGATTGTCAATATTCGAACACCGATGTCTTCTTAGTATTGCTCGAATCTGGTCGGAATATCGTAATAGCAATGCTTAGGTTAAGCGCAGAGTACACGAACCAAATCGTTAGATGAAACACTAAAGGTCACCAGGCTAAGATGGTTGGGACATGTGTTGCGCATGTCCCCTGACAGGATTCTTCGGCGTGCTACGTTTGTTGAGGCGGGTACCGGTTGGAAGATGAGTGAGGATGGTCAGTCTATGACATGGGAGAAAGGGATGAAAATCCTAACTAGTGGACTTGGCCGTGTGGGACGTGTTAGATTTCCTGGATGGAGTCCGAGACCTTCCCACTCAGTGGTTAGATACTTTGGGGGATATGGCTAGATACCGCGATCAGTGGCTCTCTTGCATCCACAAACTTTCTTGATCGACCTAATTCCAATAATGTAGTTCTTATATTTTTTTCTTCCTCATTTTTTTCTTTTGAGATTGCCGCTAGAAGATAGCAACTAAAGCCACCGCACCCAGTGCATGGTTAATGGCTGTCTGAACAGAACAGAACAGACTTTTCCTGTACTCACCGTTCATCGTTCACAGAACGATCCCGTTCACCTTAACGGTGCATTCACTTCCGTCAACGTTAGGTCACTGTGCATACACACCTTCACGCCAAAATGTTTTTCCGGTCGTACTAAGTCGTGCATTAGGGCTATAGTTTCACCCTGAGATTATTTCATCGATGTATTTGGTGCAGTTAGTGCACACATGCATGAACCTATAAGCACACACCCTCTTACACCCGATGAAAGTGTGTGGACAGTTGCCACTGCCTTTTTGACATGGTTCACTCGTCATCTGTCGCACGAAATACGTCTACCCTTCCTAGTGATACATAAAGGCCCCTAAATTTACAACAGAGATGAGAATAGTTAATTCGTTGTAATTCTCGGCTCTCGCTTGGATAATTCCAGCAACTTTGCGATGGTTAGAAGTCTTTTACCAGCATTTTACATAATTGGTAGGATAGTTTAGGTCGATCTGGGGGTCGCGCGTGGAATTCTGTAGTATTCGAAATTTGCTAACTGATAGGACGTATTAAAATCGCTCCCACCTGGATCTACATAAACCAAAGTAGCAAGAACACCAAGGCTGCATAATAGCACGTTAATTGTTTTGAGGAACTGGTTTGTATAAATATGGTAAGTCAGAGAAAATAATTGGGAGGTCAGAATTTGACTAATCACAGGGAGCTTTTGTCGTACCTGTCCTCGGCGATCCTGATTGATTGCGGCTCCTCAGCGTACGCAGCTACGAAGCTGCATCTGACCGTATCACGTGACGGCGGCTGAATTACCACGGATTCCTCGCATGATTTTCTCAAACTGAAACCACCAATATTCGGCTTACTAGCAGAGCAACTAATTGCAACGCAGAAAGGCAACCATGGATTGACTGAAGTTGGCTAATTATATGTTCTAAGGCATCCCGCTCATAGGGACCATATGGGAGTACTGCTGTAAGTCCTGTATGCCCCAGTGTTTTGGGTGGCCAGGTAGGTGGAGCTAGAGCGCTGCTGGACATCAAAGATTGCACTTGGCCGAAAAGATGTAAGCGATTTACGTAAGTAGCTTGATTCGATCACTTTGCGGCTCTGCGATGGTCTGGAGTGCCACTTTTGAGGACAGACAGTCTCAACTAGTAGTTCTAGAAGACAAGCAGGCGACTGGCGCCTACGTCAAAATGTTGAATGAGATTCTTCTCCTGGTTATTCCCGAAAGTTGACTAGGGTCCGTTAACTTTTAATATCTTTCCGTGCGCTAGTCTAAAAATTCAAGATGCAATGTTTTGAATGCGTTTTGCGCTTTCAAAATGTAAATTGACCCTCCAGGATTGTGTTAATCCTAATTCAAACCTAATCCTCGTTTTCGATGCATTATTTGAAGTAGATATATTGTTATTTAATGACACGCGACGTTCAAACGTTGATCACAATGGGGTTTGAACCCTTCAGTCCCCACGCTGCCACCGGTCACTCCGCAGCTGGAATCCTCAAATTGGTCGCAACGCCCTTTCTGAAGTACTGTGCTGTTATTATAGTATAAAAGGGAAGTGAATAAATGAAGAATACGGAATAAGTTACAAATCACCTGGTGACCGGATATCAGCTAAAGTTTCGTGGCGTGTACAGAATGCTGTTTTGGCTTTTACGGATCTAATCTACGTTTGACACTAAGGCAGTTGGATTAATCCATTGATGCAACCCAGAAACCCGGTTTTTGTGGATAGAAGACACTTCCAGATAATCGGTTTTTAAGCATCAGTATCTTCACAGTGTTGGTAAGTATGTATATTTTACACACCCGGCTGATTTCAGACTGTCAAACAAAACATGGTACAATCGGGGCGCAATATTGCTAGGTTGTCCAAGCCAAAGCAGGTGGTTTTCTTAGGGATCCACAACCGGAGCCTTCAGCTATCCAAAGCTTAACCCGCAAGGCAGCGGAACGAAACGTGAGGTCCGTAACCCACTGGGAGCCGGTGATTGAACGCTCAGTTACTACGCCCTTCGGACGATGCCAAACATCCTGGGTGCCCAGTGCACCTCTCCGCCAACAACTGCCGGTGAGCATGCCGTTGCACGCCTCATGCGCCACCCGTGGTTGTTTTGGAATTGAGTTTAGCCATCTCCGCAACGCTGACTATTGGTCAGTCAACCCGGTGGAAAGCACCGGGCATTCGTTTTCGTCCTCTCACTTTATTGGGAAAACATCCACCACGAGAAGGCAGTGAGTAGGACTTCCTCAGCAGAGGCTGTGTTATGCGCACGATCACTTCGGAGCATTTCGGGAGGTGTTCAGAACGAGTAGCCGTCTCGGAGCCTGAACCACCCACCCTCGAGCATACGGAGGCATTTCGAAACATGGTAAGAACACTTTATCAGCAATACTGAGGTTAGGCGTAAGATATTGGGAACTTTAGTTCAATTTCTAATTCAAGTGTTGATTTTGAACATGTTTAGATGGTTGATACATATTACACGTGTCCTTAGATAGACACCCCTCCCCCCTCAGTGTACGTTGCTCTATGAGGTTGATAGCGGTTGGAAATTCGATCAAATTTGATCAGTCCATGAAATAACGGAAGTACACGAAAACCTGGGTTGCCAAATTGGACACATTAGATTCCCCGGGCCGGGGTCCTCGGGGTACGCCGACTGGATGGAAGCATTATGCAACATGACTAAGTGTCGTGGTCACTGGTGTACTTGAAGGACCTACACTTGTATCCCAATTAACTGCCCACTCTTTTCCTTGACCTTCTAATGATTTCTTATATGAAGTGGCGGCATAACGAGGTACCAATCGAAGTCAGGGTCCTGAACTGCATAGCTGTTGTTTAAATGTTGGGCGTCTCAGTGAATTACACCAACACACTCTCGTTCGTGAACCCATATTGCGTGTTTTTGTTTTGCACTACTTTCAAAACAACAGTGGATGAAATATGATCATGAGGCGAGGCGAAATTTGATGTTTTCTTTTCTCGATCCAGAAACCAAACCAGCCTGCAGGAAAAGCAACCCACATTCGTTGAGACAAATCGTCTGACACTTTTTAGAATTATCAAGGTTTCGTTCCTCGAATGTGATATTTATAGTCCATTCATCGTTAAAAAGCTGTGAAATCATCCTGTCCGAGAATCATCACCTGTGCTTGTCACCGAGCCCAAACACTAAGAAGTGTTCTATATTCCGTTTTAACATTATTCAGCCGCTGCTCTACATCTCACCTCGGTTTCCTGTCACTTTTCATTTGCCAGAACATTATGATCGAAGTACAGGCATTTTGTGTCGAATTTACCAAAGTAAGTGAGGCAAGCACTTTATACCGGCTGATCAAAAATATGGAAAGCAGCGGGTCATCTACAGCTCCATCTGCAACATCCAGTCCACCGACCAGCACAACCAAATGACGGTGAATCATACTGTTGACCTACCCTAGTCCCTTACTTTTATCATTTCTTTGTTCTCGTCGATTCCGCTCGGCTTTTGTTCTCGTTCATCTTTTTTCGTGAATATAGATTATTTGGATTTGTTCTTATTTTGTTCTCGCTTCACGATGACGTGGTCAGTTCGAGGTTCTAGAAGTGAAGAGTAGCTAAAACGCAACTCCTGAGACCGTCTACTAATCGCTGCTATTATAACGTCCATTTGATTGTTAGCTTTATTGCGTTATAGTCTAGAAGACGTGCCTGACAATCAGTTCGTTTATTGGAAACCATGCACTCGAAAGACACCAAAATCGTTCACTCTTAACAAACTGTCTATTTGCATCAGTGATCGATCAGACGATTCAACCACGTGGTTCACCTGTGTTGTTTCATCCCACTGCGCTTAGTCCTGTGACGTAATCACATCTGTTGTAACTCCGTGACCCATAGTTCTTTTCGAGCAATGCAATACTGAGTAGCGTGCGTACTCTACCACACCTGTATCTAACTCGTCTGTAGTGTTTTTTCTACATCTAGTAAACTTCAAATGAAATACGTCATTAATCTTACTATTGTGTTCCCTGATTTAATTTGCATCAGTCCCATTCTTACTGCATAGATCATACTTATTCTAGTATGAACCGTGGGCTGCATTACAGAGGTGAAATCGTGTTGTTTCTCTTCAGCGAAAGCAGTAGACAGTGGTAAGACACAGGGCTTCCTTGTTCATTTGGAGAAGGGGCGTAACTAGGATTTAGAGAAGCTACCGCCATTGTTGGCAATTAAAAATTTGAGATACAATCGAAACCACTCTAGGTTATTACTGCCGTAACCATCATAGCCCGCGAAAATTTCATTTCAACCAAGTTTTCTTTCCGTTTCATTTGTCTTCTTGAAGTGTGGATGAGAAGTGGCAAATTTGACAGGATATTGGGGGTGGTTTTAGCGAGAACAAGGGTAAGGTAAAAATGAAAAACGAACTGACATCAGGACCTAACACTGTAGTTAAAATCACCGACTCTGTACTGGCACGTAAAGTAAGGCAGAATGATTGTGTGCTGAGTTCGTTTACGCCTCAGGTTGGAAGGTAGATGTGACATTGCTGCGTTTTGGATTCAATAACAAGAGCCAATGTTGTGACCAGTGCGCATAAAATCAGACACACAGGGTATTGTTCCGAAAGTCTACACAATGAGCCGTATTTTTGTTATTGTAGCTCCTGATATTTTGACCTAATTCCAGTGCTGTTTTTCTCACTCCAATTGAACACTTTTTTCCTACCCGAATTGTGACTAAGTTTGCCACACATACCTCACTAAATTTCCATTTTTCTCAGAAAAACCAAACGTAACGCACGTGGCTCATCTTGAGAGTTCATTCGGTGTCTCTACCGCGAATGGTTGTTTTTATTACAAAATTTCGAAAATATGTCAATACTGCTGTCTAGTGCTACTTTGACATGATAATCGATCCCCAAAGTCTCCACAGGATTGTCTGACGTCAGCAGATCTCAGTTCTGCATCCACTGACTGTAGGATGTGCCACAGGGTCTGCAACGGAAAAGTGTATTCAATCTCTCAGGTAAACACTGTGGCAACTAGTTTTGTGCGCGCCGCAAAACGTATCTAAACCATGGTTTGAGGACTGCATGATCATCATCGTACAGCTTTAAACAGTTGGGCAAGCCCCACTGACCACTGCCCTTCTCACCATCTTGCACGTAGCATCAGAAAGAATGAATATGCAAGATGGGCAGGGAATGGACCTACAAAGGTGGGAAAAGGAAAGAATGCCCTAGTACCCAGCACACGGAATACACGGTCTAACTGTACAAATGTTAATTGATCAATCATTCTGATTTGACAGAAAGTGACAACACGATCGTCGCTGTTCACGTTTCGCTGTCATATCCTTCAGTGTCTCCAGCCAACTGGTTGAGGGATCTTTTGGATCCCAACCATGAAGGCGTGAGACACCTACTTTTCCTAAGCTCGCTGTGCACTTTCTTATTCCCCGTTGCCAAGTCACCTGTTGACCTCCACGTGGTTTCTTCCATTCCCGAGGAAGAACGGAAAACAGGGCACGGCATGGTAGGCGTGTGTTGCACGTGCTCTAACCAACGAAGTCTACTAACCTGGATACGCTGTGATAGAAAGTTCTCTGAACTAGTACCCCATACTCGATTCCTGACCTCAGTATTGCTAATTCGGTCATTTCACCCAATCTTAGCGACATTACGCAAACATCGGTGGTCGAAAACCTCAAGAAGACGAATATCTTCCACACGCAGACCCCAAGTCTCGCAACTATACAACAAAATTGAACCCATTGCGGCACAGTACACACGATCTTTTAACTTCAGTGAAATATCAGGTCGGCTCCACAAGTGCTTCAGTACGGCTCGCGCCACTCGAGCTCCGGATATACGCGTGCTCACCTCTACTACCGTGCTCCCATTCGTCGTCACGCTGGTATTGAGGTAACTGAGGCGGTCGACAGTTGATAGCACCTCCCCATCGAGCATCAAGCTCGGAACCATTGACGTCCAGTCTTGCAACATCACTTTACACTTTGAGGGCTCAAAACGCACGCCGAATGGAGCTAAAGCTCTTGTGAGCCCACCTAGTGCACGTTTGAAGACTGCACGTCACGCATCTTAGTGAAAATAATAAGGCAAACACTGCAATGATCCTGTTCTTCACACAGAGTTACACTTCGGGAATCCCCGGTTGAGACGTAAGAACGCGATGGAAAAACAAGGTTATTTTCGGCGCTTCCTAAATAGTTAAATACAGCAGCTGATCCAACCAGCGCAGCTGGATCGACTGTACCTGGGCCAATGGCGGATTACTTGCTGAGGTGCACCATTGTGGGGAGCGATTCACTTGCTGGATTATGCCGTTATAGTAACAAGCCTTGGAATGCTAGTAAGACTATTTTGTCAGTACATGTGTTAGTCGAGCAACGCGTGAGATATTCTTTTTTCCGAATCACTGTCACGACATCATCCTAACAAAAACAAAAAAAACCTTCGCATTGATCGAGTGATCCTATTCCACCAAATGGATGGTAATTTCAGTTCGTCTGCTCTTTCTGATGAGACGTTCGGAATATTCGTTTTGAAGAAAAAACGCTTCACTCCTAACTGAGCACTTCTAACGATGTCGGGCACAGCTCAGTGGTTTATTAGAGACTGGATAAGTTACCTTTTGTTTCGCAAGGGGAAATTTTGAGGCGTACATACTGACCTGCTTGTTCTCTGGTGATAAATTCACCGCCGCAATGAACTACCCGTACGATGCGAGTAGAATACCTCTAGGAATGGTAGGCCGTTTGTGAATTCCATTTACATCCTCGAGGGCTTGGTTGAAGTTACGCAGGAAGTCATTAGAATTCCTAGTCATGTCTCGAATATTATGTCATCTACGTAGCGCCTTCAGTTATTTTTTTTTTGTTTGAGCAGAACACTTTTGTCATAAAATACCTAGGAGTTCAAACGCATCTCATTGCTATTCCGTCGTTTTGGTGACTTAGTCAAACTGAAATTGTATGCTATGCGTACATAAATCAGCAGAGAAGTTTGAACTCATCTACTGGCGGCCCAGCGGATTTTCCCGTATAATCTCTTATGGGCTCCATGGTTTCTTTGAAAGTTATACTCATAAGCAGATAAAGTAAACCGAGTGGGAACGTACTATTGCCCAAGATGTTTATGGGTTCAACAACATCACAAGATTCGTGTGTCAGGCAAGCTGGAAATTGCACTCTCCTTTCTAATAGGATCCACGGTCTCAGTTAACCACTTTGCCATGGCCGGATAAAGTGAGTTGTTCATGTTCCGAATTGGATGCAATGGTATCCCATGCTATCTATCTTGTATAAGAAAATATGAACGGGTTAAAATATGCACTTAAAAAGTTTCACCCCAGTAAACAACAAAGGAAATGGTATCCAGTGTTTAATAAAAGTAACGGCAGGCTGTAGACTGCCATACTGGTTTTTGTTTGATGTAAGTTTAGGAATCTAGTCGATGCATTTACTGGGCTTCGGCCCAGGGAGTTTTCTATTCGTGTGCTTTTGCAGATTCGATGTGTTGATCCTATTCGTCAGAGCATTGCTTCGGCGTGTTATAAACACCCATTAAAGATGGAGCAGATTTTTCCTCTGAAAGGACAGCTCTGAATGTTTCATCAGCAAGAGCGGACGAACCGACAAGACCATCCACGTAATCGAATCAGATCATTCGATCGATGTAAGTGAGGCTTTTCCTCATCTTCACTGCCAAAGAAAAGCTAACAAATGGCAAACGTTGGACCTTATCCGTCGCCGATGCGATTGTGATCCGCCAGAACAACCCCAAAGCACATAGATGAGCCCAGAAACATGTAAGATATATGAATATGACCTGACTATCAATACGAGGTACCGTAAAATGACCACCACCCCATGAAACCAAAACGATCACTATCAACACACATTGTCTTTCGTGAAACCAATCCCATCACAGCTATAAGGACACGAATTTGCCAACTGCCCTCATCATGTTCGTTGACATTTTTTTTTATCAACCTAATTCCAATATTTACAAAACACCATTCAGCGTCCCAACTATCGGAACTAAGGAGTCTGATGAAATTGGTCGTTTTTATTCCATGGTGCCACCTGTAGTTTGACGGTAATCATAAATTTGACCAAACACACAATTTGTGCTTTGTTCACTTTCGCCATCCACCACCAGTGGGTAACCACAAAGTGTTTACGTGGGTCACGGCGCGTGCATAAAATGGTAGGGAATAATGTCAACCACATGTGACCGTGTGCCTTTTCTTCCTAATTTCGGTCTTCTCTGGGCCTGGTCCTATTTGTAAGACAATTCTAGCTCGTCCGATCGTAGTTTCAACCGGAAAACAAGGCGGATTGCCCCATGATCGATTCGATACTACGCTGACCAAATCCGGGTTGTGTACGTGTGACACAAGTAATACATGTTTTTACTCCTATTGATTAATAAGACCAATGGGAACCCATAACCTTGTTGACTGGTAATGATCACAGCATGAGGCCGCATCGTTCAGTTAGACTGGATTATCGGACGGATTGAAAGATTCACAGTGTACGTAACGCCAGACCAGGTGTCGATGAAACAGTTAGACGGTCCATCCCGGGATTGCTCTAGAAATCTATCTGCATCCGGACAAGACTGCTGATCTGTTAGTATGCTTATGAGACATTGAAAACGAATTTTTTTACCTCTCCGTTTACTGTCAACCTGTTCCATGAGAAAGCAGTTCTAGTCGTACGGGCTCTGCCTTTAGGACAAGTATAATACTATGCCTGTCAATGGTTGAGTGATCCACAAAAATGGTGTCTGTTTAATTTATCTTGACTTCTGACTGATTTAGTGAGTAAGGTATGTGCGTGTGTGACGAAGTTCGGTCCTAGTAGCGACTGTTTGAAACCACTCCCACCGGACTTGGCTCTGTCTGTCTTCATTCGTCCATATTTATATGATAATTTCGAAATTGTTGATGGCAGCTCATGGATTAAGAGAAACAAATGTGTAGTACTTCAGTAAATGAGTATATCGCTGAAGAGGGAACCGTTTCCGAACAAATACTGAACCGCAATCAGATCAGTAGTAGCCTTCCGATCGTATTGAGAATGAACGTCTACTGAAATATTGAAAGCATGACTAAATCCATGGTAAAATTAGTGCGTGCGGTTATTAGTTTCTTTCGTGTAGTTTTCCAGGAGTATCGGAAATAATTATTTAAAAAACAATACAAAGTTGCGAACAAGCTCTTTTTCAATGATCCTCAATATGCCAGTGCATCATTCAAGAAGTCGTACATATATATCACTTTCATCAAATGAGTGGGGAGTAGGGCAGCGGAACTTTGGTGCCTTCAAAAACTGTTTTAAGCCTATAACGGAGGATCGTAGAGACAAATGTCTGCCGCTTTTCTTGTGGCTTGGACATAGCACTCCGCCAGTCTTGATTGCTTGCTGAGGATTTTGTAAGACGAGTGAAACGCATCGGTCGTATTCACTGGGTGGTCAGAATCAACAGGGTATGAACACAGAATATGTGATCACTTTAGCCCCATGCGCTCACTCAAACCGAACTATGCTCACTGATGCGTGACTAGGCGCCTATACGACCATTTGTGCGGTACTTAGTTTTGCCGTTGAATTGTTTGGACAGGAAAAACTAACCTAAATACCAAATGCCTACAAGGGAAGTCCCCCTGGTGATTGACATACTGTATGAAATGATGCAATACCATTTCCCGTTTTATTTAGGAATAATATCAGAGGAATACGTAACTATCTCAGATAAATTCAGATTCATCTCAGGATTATTCAGAATTACATCATCCGACTGGCGAGTATGAATTTTATTCTGGTGGGCCTCAAGGCGAGCGCACCAATACGATCGACGCCAGAAGTCGCACAACGGAGTATTCTTATAGGCATCGCCACATACTGCGTGGATAGCTTGTGGAGCGTATCCTAGCCCGAAGATGTAAGAAAAAAAGGTGAAACTCTTCGCCAAATACTGTCATCTAGTGGATTCAACCTCACCGAGTTTTTCAGCAACGTATCGAATGAACTGGGAAACCTGCCGAGGGCGGAAACCAAGATGCTGTACCTTGACCAAAAACGGACTCTTTGAGTGGAATGGGAGAGTAAGTCCGACTGTTTTATATGTAATGTATCATCTTAGGAGGGAAAACTAACTCGAAAAAGTTTGATGGACCATGTTGCTTCACCGTATGACCCACTGGGATTGGTAGTCCCTAGTTTGTTACCAGTTAAACTTTTCTCCCAGGATCTATGTCGAAGAGAAGCCAAGTGGGACGAGGAGATATCCAAAGGAGGTTTTTGTTGGGAGACTTGTTATCAAGAGATACAGGTCATAAAGAAATTTCGAATTGCGAGGTATATTCTCACCGAAAAAGGTGGAGAAAACCACAGAACAGAAATGCATGCCTACACCGATGCTTCTGAAGTGGGCTAAGGAGCAGTGGTCTTCTTACTTTTCATAAATGGCAATGGAAAGGCCAAGTGCGCACTGGTACTAGCTAAATCACACATGGTGTCACTGAAGTCAATAACTATCCCTCGGTTAGAACTCACAGCGGCTGTGGTCTCAGCATAATTGGCTGCCTTCACTAAAGTTGAACTTTCTTTTCCCATTGACTCAATTACTTTCTGGCCAGACTCACAGATAGTGATTCAGCTGATATGAAACACAAAGACCCGATTTGAGACACATGTGTCCAGTCATCGTCGGTAATTCATAAATTCTCTCACCCTGAACAATGGTCACATATGAATAGGGAAACACAATCCAGCGGGTCTCGCATTAAAGGGCGGCTACTAGACGTTCTTTGGTTTCATGGGCCAGACTTTTTAAACCAAAGTCTTATTGCATGGCCTAAGCAGCCTACATGTATCACAAGTCTTGTGCTCAAATTGAGTCAAAAAGTGCACGTAAACTCCACCCAAGTAGTAATCCAAGATGGATGAATACAAAAATTTCGCAATGTCAAATCGTGGCCTGTTCTGCTGAGACGAATGGCGTGGCTGTATCGATATATTTTGTGGCTTCGATAGCAAACCAGTGTTGAGGTTATTCATTCCACGATACATTTGGGACCATCAGACCTCCAGACAGCGGAAACTCATAGAATTCGTATGGAACAAGGAGAAGCCTTCGATGGGGAGCTAAATATGATTTCTGAAGAGTCAGAGGTTCAGAGTAGGCCACCCGTTCTACCAGGTGGTTTACAGAATTTTAATCCGTTTAAAGAGGCTGGGCTATTACTAGTTGGAGGACGCTTACGATGGGATCCTTTTTCGCTTGATGCTAAGCACACAGTTATATTGGCTGGAGCCTATTTCGTCACCAATTTACTAATACAGTACAACCAAGAAACAAACGAACACGCAGTTCCGTGGCATGTACTCTCAGCACTGCAAGAGTGTTACTGGATTACTCTCGGGTACTCTCCTAAGCTTCACTAGTAGCGGCCAAAAAGAGTCTACAACAACAGCAGTAAACGGATTTTCTCCTAGCAGCATTCTGTCCCCAGGGTGCCATAAGTTTCTGCTCTGGTTTATGGTGCCAATCTGTGCAGTGAGAACACTTTCGCGCTATGCTCTTAACTGCAGAGTACCCGAGAGTAATCCAGTAACACTCTTGCAGTGCTGAGAGTGCATGCCACGGAACTGCGTGTTCGTTTGTTTCTTGGTTGTACTGTATTAGTAAATTGGTGACGAAATAGGCTCCAGCCAATATAACTGTGTGCTTAGCATCAAGCGAAAAAGGATCCCATCGTAAGCGTCCTCCAACTAGTAATAGCCCAGCCTCTTTAAACGGATTAAAATTCTGTAAACCACCTGGTAGAACGGGTGGCCTACTCTGAACCTCTGACTCTTCAGAAATCATATTTAGCTCCCCATCGAAGGCTTCTCCTTGTTCCATACGAATTCTATGAGTTTCCGCTGTCTGGAGGTCTGATGGTCCCAAATGTATCGTGGAATGAATAACCTCAACACTGGTTTGCTATCGAAGCCACAAAATATATCGATACAGCCACGCCATTCGTCTCAGCAGAACAGGCCACGATTTGACATTGCGAAATTTTTGTATTCATCCATCTTGGATTACTACTTGGGTGGAGTTTACGTGCACTTTTTGACTCAATTTGAGCACAAGACTTGTGATACATGTAGGCTGCTTAGGCCATGCAATAAGACTTTGGTTTAAAAAGTCTGGCCCATGAAACCAAAGAACGTCTAGTAGCCGCCCTTTAATGCGAGACCCGCTGGATTGTGTTTCCCTATTCATATGTGACCATTGTTCAGGGTGAGAGAATTTATGAATTACCGACGATGACTGGACACATGTGTCTCAAATCGGGTCTTTGTGTTTCATATCAGCTGAATCACTATCTGTGAGTCTGGCCAGAAAGTAATTGAGTCAATGGGAAAAGAAAGGACCGCCGATTCATTGTTCCAGCATCCAGAGTGCCTTTGGGACGTCAGCACCAATGAGTATACGGTTATCGGAACCGTTGATAACTGGCAACGGGACTTCTTGCAGATGGTCCCAACCTTCTAGATCTTGCTTTAGGTTGAGTGGTCTCAGTTTTGGCGAGATTTCCACTTTCCATGCTCGGTGGACTTGGGTGATCATGATTATCTAGTTAAGTTAGTACCAAAGATAAAATATTAGATTGCGGTACGCAGCCACCAATAATGGTCCTAACTGTCAGAGGCTCAGTTTTTCCATGGGGACCCAGTTTTGTCATGAGCGATTAATCGATAAAAGTTCCATCCCATTCGCTGTCCAGAAATCCATTCACTGTAACCTCCCCTAAAGGACCTCGGAGGCGGGCTGGAAATATAGCAAAGAATATTCGACGCCGGCGATATTTTCGTATGCTGATAAGTGACCAGCCGAAACAATGTTGTTTGCTGGCCAGGTTCGATCACCACTGAGTTTTGAGGGCTTTGGTCGACGCAGTATCGGGTGTTGTTGGCCTTCACAATCATCCAGGCCACACGCCTTGCGCGAATGGCCGTCTCTAGTTACGTGATTGGGCTTCAAACACGAAAAAACTAGCCTCAGCCTCTTCACGGTATCGTATATGTTCATACCTTTTAGGTCTTGAAATTCTTTACACTGGTCCACGTAGTAAGGTTTTTCACATATAGGACAAGGGTGCCGCCAATTGACTCAGTTGACATAACTCTCGCTACTCGATCGCCAGAGTATTGGCTACTGGTGGCTTTCGAGATTATAGCCGTTGGAAAAAGGAACTGGCCGGTCGCAATGCGTAAACGAGGTCAGTTAAGGCAGCATCACACTGATCACTGACAAAACTCGCCAGTTCATCGAAAGTAGGCTCAGATCCCGACCTGAGAATGACGGACACCTTGTCGAACTGAACACGGGTCGGTAATCGTTGTACAATGGCACTCGGCGTCCGACAGGCATTCATGGCAGCTTGATAGCCGAGACTCTTCATTGTGGTTGAAAACACGTTTATCTGATTCGCCAGTTTTACCAAGGGCTTGGTTTTTCCTTATTTCAGCTCGAGACCATCGATGCATCTTCTGGCAATCACGTGGGATCTGCCGAATCGACGTTCTATGATCCGTAGGGCTTCGTCATAACCTTCCACCGGTTCAAGGACCGAGCACCGCTGTATGGCTTCAGCTGGTTCCCCTTCACAGGCCCAAATCAAGTAACCTAGTAAGTAAGCGGGGCCGTTATTGTACATGACAATCATGGGCTGTGAATTCCTCATGAATACAACGTAATTAATGGAGTTCCCATAGAATCTGATTGTTTGGCGAGCAGACAGGCTCATACAAGATTGTAGCAGCTTGGCGGTTTCTTTGACTTTGTCAAACTCATTGGATTTAGTGGGCTGGACACGTAATCACTGTATTCTGGTCTCTGGCTTGTTTCGGACCCTGGTAAGGACTGCACGCAATCATGAACTTATTTCACCTTCTTACGGGGAGTTGGTGTAGGTGACAACGAGGGTTCGGACACCACCGAGCAAATTTTATCAGACAGTTCTTTGACAAATTCATCCTTCAGTTCATTTACGCGTCCGGTATCCTCAGCCTCCAGTTCTGTAGCGATCTGGAGACGATTGAGTTTGAATGTGTAAATTCACCAACATAAATTATTGTACATAAACACAGCTAATCAGTACTTAGCTCTAGGAAGTTCGTATGTTGTTCGATGCCACAAAGCTGCTCACTGTTTGTCTGCTTGCTGTGAGGCCAAGTGGTTACCGCCAATTAAAAAAAACAATTTTGACTGGTCTGCTTACAGATGGTTGAACCTTAGCTCCCCTAGACAGCATCGCTCTAAAACGTAAACGTAATCGATATTGATTCAATACAGACCGTCCGTCGTCCATCCCACTGTCTTTTACCTGCTTTTGCCAACAGTTAGAGCTCATGGCATGTTGCCCGTTCCCTTGGCCATTCTCGGGATCAACTTAGTGCCTGTTAATAAGGAGTACTAAAGTTGTAACTGCTTAATCTTTAGCCTGCCCAGTCGCAGTTCGATCTGTAACTTTGTTGTTGAGACCGAGCTTTACTGCTGTTTTTCGGAAAACTAGGCAAGTCATCATTACGGAACGTTTCAGGCGAATAATGGTTACTGGCTAACCGTTGAAAGGCAGTGGTCAGTGGGGCTTGCCCTACTGTTTAACGCTGTACGATGATTATGATGATGATGATGATGATGTAGAAACTATCCCGATTTCGTAAGATATCGATCTAGCAGAAACTTTGCCTCACCAACTTTACGCACGATATGGGCACGGCTGCGGCCAGCAGGACAAATTCCAACTGAATGATCGTGTTTGTCGTAATTCCGTGGTTCTCTACTTATATATATATATATATATATATATATATATATATATATATATATATATATATATATATATATATATATATATATATATATATATATATATATATATAAGGCAAATGACTTGCAGTCACGTGAGTAACCAGGATCAACAGTATAGAAAGCTATCCAGTAAATCTGGACAGAACAGTCATAAACGGTCCACACAGCAAGGATTCAAACGAAACTGTAACTCAGCACGGTCACAGAACAGACGATAAATCAAGAACCTTTCTAATTAACATGAAATAATTACTTCAGTCACGGAAGAAAAAATAACCTTTGGTTAGAATGTGCAAAATAATTCACAATGGTAAGGTGCAAATTGCTGTATCTGGAAAAAAGACAGGAGAAACACGTGTCAACGTGATCGAAAACATCTGACAATTGGTCTGTTTGTGCGGAGAAAGTTTTGGGTGGTTTGAAGGTGTATTACACTGGTAGTGAGGGTGGGGTCGGGAGTTCGCGCCTCTCTGGGAGTTTCCACGCGTGGGTGAAAAGTTTGGAAACTTCTTCTTGCAATGAAAATCCACAATCCTAGGACAGCAGAGTCGGGAATATGGACACAGAATTTTATGCAACACAACTGTAGCAATGGTGAATATATGATAATGTTGCCCGTAATTGTGTTATTTTGATGTCTCGGAAATGAATCATCGAAAACGTATGTTCGCCTTAAGTACATTTTTTTCCTTTTTGTTTACTTCCTTCTATTATGCAATAATAGTACGATATTTCGGGAATGGGGTCGCCGCCATCCGGGGAAGTGACCGGCAGTGGAGGGTTGATTCCAACCTGGGACAGAAACGCTGAAACCCACCGTGATGACCGCTTAACCATCGCCGGCCAAGCTTGCGCACGAATGTAGTGGTAGGAACCCATTCCATTGTCTTAAAGTCTCACGTTACTATCAGATAAAGTCAGAAACCATGACCAGACCTAGTGGAGTAGAAAAACATGCGAGGTCCTCGTGGTTTAGATGTAGTAATGCGCCAGGCGGCAGCGCAGTACTGTCTGCTGTCAATGTGACCGGCAATGGGAGGATACAAAATCCGCACCTCAGAGGCGATAGAACCTTTTCCCAGCCGACTATCACTGATCAAATCAGAATATGGAAAGCACAAAATGAGTGAATAACTACTGGTGTTTTGTACATCAACAAATCAATTCGGAATGATGTCAATTCCAGTTTATTATTCTATGAACAAAAATCTGCGTTGAAAACTATACCACGTCTCATAGAATTTCCGATTTACGGCGAAAGAATTCGGAATTATATCGAGAGAATTCGGAATGGTCAGATTTATTTGGAAGTATCACCTGACTGACTGTTTCAGATGTCTATCAACCTTAACCATTTTGCGCTGCTGGCCACACCGCACACCCGTCCTTTATGCATCGCACCGCTATGTGCGGCCACAAAGACGCACGTGGACCCGATCTTGTGATTGGAACTGTGAACTCGGTAACTATCCCGTGATGAACCAGGTGATCGTTCGGCGATCGATAGCACGACCATCATCTAATGTAGGCCTCAGTCGGCTCTGGCATTCCCAGTGGACGAAGTGAACAAAGCAAGTGAAATCACATTAGTTTACGGTCTGACGCTGAGGATAGCGATGGAAAACGAGATCTGCATTGTGGTCGCAATATTGTAGACGTATCCGAATTTCAATGTCTTTAGGGGTTATACCAATGGTAGGCTGCGATTCGGATAGGTTTTTGATTGACAGCTGGGTAACAGTTCGGAAATCAAAATGTGTGGGCTTGTAGATTGAAGAATTATGAGTGTGGTTGTGGTAACCGAATTGCGCGAAGTATGGAAAGTATTCGTTTTTTGGCGTACAATCGAGGCACTCTGATGGGCAGTGAATGTACACAGAAATACATAGGCAATCAGCAGTTGAATTGGAAGCGCACTGAGTAGTCGTCATACGAGTGTCATATATTGTTGGATGACAGATTTCGATCGAATGTATGATTGCCAAAGTCGATAAGCATATAATGCAATTAAAATCTGTAGCGGGATGAACCATATTTGCATGATGATTTTTGGTTGCGTGGAAATCAATATTGTATTAACGATCACATGGTGGACTGAATGAACCTAGCCTTGCATTGAATTCATCATGCTGAATATACCACATTAAATCACAGCAGTGTGCACATGCTTAAATAGGTTTCTGCTCACTGGATGCATGTCTGGGTGTTAGTGTGTGACAGAGAATTACGTTACGGGAACTGCAGGAAGGTCACAATAGTGGCAAAATCGTTGAACGAAAATCGGAAAATGCAACCATAACTCTGGATGAAATAATAAACGGTATATACACAAAATACAACAATTCTCTGTGTTTCCACCAAAGGTCGATATCTGGATACGAGGTTAATGTCCAACTAATCAGCTTGGCAGGTACCAGTTGGTACCAACACTGTTATCAACAAAATGGTGCGAAAAAATTAAGTTGAAAAGGTTATGCATCTCCAAACCTTAAACAGTCTCTTAGCTTGTATCGATGAGACTAATTATAATCCATTTTGTCGGCGAAGCCATAGTAGGTCCTCTTTCGGTGGACAAGGGCGGTCAATTCCCCGGGAATGAACTTAAACGTGATAGGAGCTTTCATTGAATGAGGTCTAGAATATATTGAAGTAAAGTGCGGGCCTTACACAAGCGCAAGCAATGGTTCAGCATATCTTCACTAAACTAAAAGTAAGAATCTCACTTGTAATCATAGGTAAGAGTGCTCCTTGTCACTCGAAATTGTGATTAGTTCTTGCGGAAAAGTCACCCCGATGGCTGAATTATTATGATTATATTCGTAACGGTGAAGATGTCCCTCCCGTCACTGTTCGGTTCCAACATAAGTAATCTGATCACTAAAATTCTCGAATCTAACCCTTGTTCTTAGTTCTCGCGTTCATGTTCATACCGGTGCAGTTTGCACACAAGAATCGTGACCAAACCCACATGCTGCTGACTCACTCGTGTCAACAGATGGCTTCAAACTGCACCGACAGGACAGAAATTCCATCAACAAAAACAGTAGAGACAGAGCGGTCACGTACGTCAACTCCACTTGGTGGGGCAACTTAAAAGTCGTTTATGCATACTCAGCGCACGGTACTGACTGTTTAGTCATGCACTGCCATCGTAGATTTTCTCACTATAGGAGCACCATCATTGCAAACTTATACGCAGCTGCGTTTTGCACAAAGAACGCCATTTCATCTTTCAGCGAGTCATTCTTACCCCTTCTTGTTTCCTTTTTGGATGTCGATTTGCATACCTCGGTGGTCGACTTCAATCATGCTTCCACCCAACCCATAACTGCGTTTGATTTAACTAATATTTGTGTTTCACCGACCGGAGGATTCTGCGTTTTAGACAGAATTATCACCAATCCTCCTGAATTATTCTCCCTCAATTTGTGTGCACTTGTCTCAACCAGTGACTGCCGTCTGCTACTCTTGAGGCCTAAAACATACTTCCAGTCTGCTTTTCATTCTTTCAGGCAAACTAATGAAATGACCCCCCCCCCCCCCCCTATCCCCGCAAAAAAATTCAAGTCACGACATCCTCCGCCTACAAAAGTCCTTTTACTACGCGTTTTCCAGGATTTCCTTCGAATCGTTACTAAAAAGCAATGTTGAGATTTACGTAGAGATGGCCAATTTGAACTCCTGCATGTACCGCTCCCTACAAACCATCTTCATCAATAACGTTCGTGTAATTTCTCCTATGTTAAAATCATTAAGAAGACGGAATGGACACTCCTGTCTAGTTCGGGATAATTGAAAAGTAAGATATAATTCTGATTTAATGAAGAAAACATTTAAATGCACTGACACACCGTATGGTAGTCAACTCACATGCGGCTACAACAGTAACCGCCTATGGCAAGGCATTCGGTTTCTGTATGGAAACAAAACGGCACAAGTGAACTGTGCCGCGGACGCTGACTGTATTAACGGGTACATTCACCCGTCCATCCAACCACCCTCTGACTTGATTCATCCCAGAAGATGGCGTGCACGTAACCCCGTTCCCCAGAGAAGAGCTTGGGCTCTTTCGTACGTCTAAAATAACCTCAGGTATTGGGCCTATCCTCATCAATTTTGAGACACGGTGCTGTTGCTCTGACCGACGTAGTTACTTTTTACAATCCAAAATTTGTGCTCGTTTTCTACTTCTTTCGTCCCATTGTTCAAACCTCATCCGGTTTTACATTTACAGAGCAGGCCATTCTTAGACACTTGAAGTCCTCAATGAATGTTCCTGCCAACCCCCTTCGGTTTTTCTATGAACAACACAAGTCCATTTTGGATGGTATCACTTACCTGCTCCATCATATTGTAGTGACCAGGCTATTGTCGACCATATTCGTGTTCGGATAATGTAAATGTAGGATCCTGTCGATGCACATACTGAGCCTTGGGCTCATGGAGGTCTCTTCTCTTTGTATTTTGCAGATCGAACACAAGCAAACTGCCACGGAGGAACCCTGGTCATTGTATGCTAAAATACAAACAAATCCCTGGAAGCATCAGCGAAGTCTGTACAATGTGCTCTCCTAGGCTACTTATCCATTTTAAATTATATTCCGCAGTCTCTCTTTGGTAAACTAGAATCTGTTGGCTAACCCACACTCTTGTTGCTGTGGTTGTCTGATCCATTTATCAACACAACTCAGTACGCACGACCGGGTTTTAAAACTTCCAAATCTTTGGTGAATAATTAAGGAGTGTTTCAGGGAGCTGTCCTTTCTTCCCATTTATTGTCCACCTACATTAGGGACCTTCCAACCGGTTCCCCGGAACCTTTATTTAATTTTGCCGACGAGGTGACTCTTTGCAAAGTTGTTTCTGAAACCCAGGGTTTCTAACTTTTCCAGTAACCTGTCTCATTATTTCCGTGTTCTATCCAAATGCTTTGAATGCATGTTTACCCCTTCTCCATCGGCTTATCTTTTTGACTCATCTATAATTTCCACGGAACCACTAGCTAGAATGGGTCCTGTCAAATATTTAGAGATCACCGTCGACGCGAATTTGAGATTGTTATCTCAAACTTCAAACGATGTAAAAAAAACTATGTAGGCTATCTTGCCAAATACTTAAACTTGGACGTTCCGTTGTTAAGTGCAGTACTATTTCCCTTTCCGTCTACCAGTGTTTTGCTGTTCCTCTTTACTGTTCTTCTTTAAGTTATTCTAGTCTACTGAAGACAGATTTTAAAGTCCTTCGCCGAGGTCTGTCTATTATCAGTCGTGTATTTTTCACACCTTTGACTAAATTATCTACTAAGTTGTCCGAGGTACACTTCACCTCAGTGGAAAGTTCGCGAACGAAATCCTTTCGATTCTCTTCATCCCTCAGACGGCGATTATACAGGAATGTCGCCCCGTGATTGAGTGACTCATAGATAAACGAACCCCAAATCCCCCGGCAGAGAACACAAACTCACTTTACTACTTGTACTATGGGACAGATGATCAAACAATAACATTAACGTACCTGAAATTGTGGTCAAACTGACCACAGAATCGAGACAGTCAAAAAAGGGCTTCACAACGCCCAGACAACAAAGGACAGGGAACGCTCGAGACGGCGATGCAGGAACGAGTCAAGTAATTCACAAGGAAAGTCGTTGTTTATGGTTAGTATTTTTGACCGATCAGTGGCCCGAAGAGGGAACACACGCACAAACATAGTGAGGAACAAACGGAATACCCATGGCTATAAAAAAAAATGGTATGATCACAGCGGGATGGCAAAAGTTCTGTCGTTCACAGAGACGCGACATGGAAGGAGAGAGAGTTACGTCAGGTAACCCGGACAATCACGAGGTCGTAACTGAACAGGGCGTGGGTACCAGTGGGTCAGTGCACGGATGCAAAAGGGGAATGAAGGTTACGCATGAGATAAAAACCTGTTAGGATTCAGAATTCGATGCGAACAGATAGGTTCGTAAAATGGACCTCGGACAGACACTGCGTGACGCAGTTGAGCGGACAGACAAGCATTGCGCGGCCCGCGGAGGTCATGGGTGATGATCAGCTTGGAAACTATACCATTTTCCGCACTGTTTCGGAATTAGGTCAAAATTAATCCCAATTAGATCAAGATTATTCGGAATTAAGTTAAAATTATTCGGAAATAGATCAAAATTACTCACAAGTGCCACCCGATTGACTGTTCGAGATTTTCCCCTGATTGGTCTGAAGACCGGCGTAGGTGACCACACCGTGCGCTCGTCATCTGGGCATTGCACCATAATGTGCGCCCACTATTCCGCACGTGGACTTGACCTTGTCGGGACCAGAGCTAAGAGGCTCAGTAAATATCGTGTGACCGAACCAGGTGATCGAGAAGCAATCCTTACCACGACCAGTAGACAAGAGTAAGCCTTTCAGTCAGTTTTTGCGCGTTCCAAGTTGGGGAAGTGGACGAGGCAGGTGAAATCACACTACGGTTTCAGACTGACTGAGCGGCTAATGACGGGAAACGAGAGCTGTAGTGTGGTTACAATGGAGCAAATGTATCCGAATTTCAATCCGCCTTCACCGTTGCCGCGTGGCGCTAAAAGATGATCGGAGCATAGGAATGATAAAGTGCTTTTTGTCCCCGTCTTTGAGTGGCAGTTAAGCGGCAATTCGGATGTCAATGTATAAGCTCGCAGGTGCAAGCACTGTGAGCGTGTTTTTCTGTTTTTTTTTACTGACATACACAAAGGCCTTGGCTACTGGCCCCGTAACAGCAGAGTCCTGTGGTCGATTCAGATCGGTATGTGAACTCGGGCTTGACGAACTGTTTCAGGCGTGAACCTAGTGACTTTCTGTGCATTGTATGCTCGCCAGGGTGGCTATGGATAGTGGGTTTGTCTGCCGCGTATCAATGGCCAGAGAACTGAGATCCATCTATAGAGCTGATAGACTCGCTTATGTAAGCATTTGGAGTCTGTCCGAACTGGTTTTGCTTTCGCAATTGCAATAGTCTGTGTCTGACAACCCTATCCAGAACAGCGGTTCATTCAGAAAACTGAGCATCAGTGACGAATCTGTTTAATCGGCAAATTGCTTCCATTTGATGTCAGCAAATAATTGGAAATAATGTATATTGTTCGTTTTACTTTAGATGAACTGTGAAGCTGCGAATTCGAAAAAGCGAGTTTCGTACGCACGATATGCATCTGAAATACGTTTGCTAGTCGTTGATGAATATAATTAGGCCGAAGACCAGCAAAACATTGCTAAATGTTGTGGAGTCAAATATAAAATGTCCCATTCTTGAGTAAGATTTTTGAATGATCAGCTGACTCCGAAGAAAAGGACGGGACGAAGCAGAATGCTTTCTGAATTTGGAGTGGATATTTGAAGACACAACGACCATTCTGGATGAAATGAAGATCCGTATGTATGCGATATATTAAGAATCTGTCGGTGTTTCTATCATCAGTCGATACCTAGATGTGAGGTTGATAACCAATAAATCAGAGCGTCTGGTACCCGTTGGTACCAATGCTGATATCAACAAAAAGGGGCAGAAGTCTTACGTAGAACAAATACTAAATTTCGAGACCGAAAACCGTTTTCTGGTCTGGATCGATGGGACTAATTTCAATCTTTTTTGTCGGAGAAATCCTGGAAGTTCGTACCTGGGTGCACGTGCTGTTACGAGGGTGGCGAATTCACGTGGACTGAACTTACATATCATTGGAGCTATGAGTGAACGGGGTTTAGTGGATATTGAAATCAAATGTGGGTCTCACACAAGTAAAAAGTGCAAGCAATGGCTGTGGAAAATCTGGGATAAAGTAAGAGAAACGAGTGGAGTTGTAATCGTATGTGATAACGCTTCTTGCCACACGAAATTGGATTCTGTTTTCGTAGAATAGATTCATCCACGTGCTGGATTGCATCGGTTGAGTCCGTATTCTCCTATGTTGGAGAGTTTTGAAGTTGAAAATAAGGATTAAAATGCAACTTGGATGCACGACAGTGTTGCACAGACCTCCAGATTCCACAGCGAGGAAGACCGAGTGGCGAGCATCCTTTCTGGAGTAAACTGTGATGTCAAATGAAGTGGCAGAGTAGCTAAGATCCGAGGTCCTTTGTTTCCCATTGAATTGCCGAATATTTAAATGTGGTACGTTTGTGCGTGTGTCGGTGTGAACGTATGCCGCAGGAAGGGGAAGGCAAACCAGTCAATCCCGGATGGAAGGAAGCATAAAGAAGCACCGAACGCAAGTCCACGCAAACATCGCGAAATCTGATGGTCGCAAAGTACATCAGAGACGGAACGTGCTGCCGCTATGGGAAATCCCCGCAAGCTATTCTGCCTTGTTCGAGTTGCCGATAGGGGACCATTAGGTGTGAGTGAAACAATCTGTGGAGCTGACATTCCGTCAATTCACAATCAGCAAAGTCGTCTGAAAGGTTGGGCGGAGCACTTTAAGACAGTTCATTTGGTCTGGAGTGTCAGCTCCACACGGCTACACCGGCACTCGTTCCATGGTCTGCTTCGATAGATCCACCTACTGATGTGGAGATGCACAATGAAAGACAAGTCTTAGAACGTCACAAACCGCCGGGATTCGATAGTGTTTCCCCGATCCTGTTCAAAGGTAGTAGAGTGAGGCTTGTTAGATCGGGATTCCTACATTGTCTCTATGCTGAGCCACCTAGATCACAACTCCATTATATTGTGTTAGCTTTACGTAATTGTATTTAATGGGCGTTGACAACTGATTGAGAGAATGTAGAGTCCATCGAGCACTCTGTCCACAATACTCTTCCAGCTTTATGTGATGATTGTCCATAATGCAGTTATTCATTATCATGCTTTTGTATCATTACGTACACACACACATACATGCGACCTTGGATTGTGTAAACAATAACGGAGATTCGTACTTCAAACTGTTGTGTTCTTCTGTTCATCCAGGTTTGGGATGACTGCTGTTATTCATTCACAGCTCTAGGATTTCACACTTTACTAAAACCATAACAGTTCTGGCTCGTGAGAAAAAATCCTCCTTCATACTACATGTTTGTCAGAATAGGCCCAATGTGAAAAACAAGTGCAAGAAGTGAAAACGTAACGGTTTCCCTTGTGGATGAATGTGGTCGTCAGACATTTAGACCAACAAGACTATTGCTTAGTTTATCTAGGGGCACAGAGTCGTTGTAAGAGATTAGAATAAATTCAACTGATCGGCAAATGAATCACTGTGACGCAATTATCCGCATTTTTATCAGGACAGAATCGCAAGTCAATGGATGTTTCTTCTTGAACCAATGCATGGAGATAGCACGGATGCATACACGACGGCACTATTACAAATTCAGCCGAAGGAGATCGGTCAAAGGGGATTTCATTCTACTCAATCAGCGAAAATTGTGGCCAACTATGGTACTCAAGGTCTCAAACCAAACCAAATAGGTGAAATTAGGATTGATTTTCACTACTTTGACCGTAATGCAGTTTCCGTAACCAAGCCCCAGTTCACATACCGATCTGAATCGACCACAGGACTCTGCTGTTACGGGGCCAGTAGCCAAGGCCTTTGTGTATGTCAGTAAAAAAAAACAGAAAAACACGCTCACAGTGCTTGCACCTGCGAGCTTATACATTGACATCCGAATTGCCGCTTAACTGCCACTCAAAGACGGGGACAAAAAGCACTTTATCATTCCTATGCTCCGATCGTCTTTTAGCGCCACGCGGCAACGGTGAAGGCGGATTGAAATTCGGATACATTTGCTCCATTGTAACCACACTACAGCTCTCGTTTCCCGTCATTAGCCGCTCAGTCAGTCTGAAACCGTAGTGTGATTTCACCTGCCTCGTCCACTTCCCCAACTTGGAACGCGCAAAAACTGACTGAAAGGCTTACTCTTGTCTACTGGTCGTGGTAAGGATTGCTTCTCGATCACCTGGTTCGGTCACACGATATTTACTGAGCCTCTTAGCTCTGGTCCCGACAAGGTCAAGTCCACGTGCGGAATAGTGGGCGCACATTATGGTGCAATGCCCAGATGACGAGCGCACGGTGTGGTCACCTACGCCGGTCTTCAGACCAATCAGGGGAAAATCTCGAACAGTCAATCGGGTGGCACTTGTGAGTAATTTTGATCTATTTCCGAATAATTTTAACTTAATTCCGAATAATCTTGATCTAATTGGGATTAATTTTGACCTAATTCCGAAACAGTGCGGAAAAGGGTGTAGCCACACATGCATGCACACAAGTATGCACATCACTCTGACTTTACCCATGCCACGGACAGCTCACTCTAATCAATCGGACTTTGGCACTAAGTCCTATGCACTTGCTCATTCGTTACTGCTGGGCGGTCCATCCTGACTGCACTCGATCGTATGTACTGCTTGGGCTTGCCAATAGGCGTTTCACCTGTTTGCTCTCCTGCTTATACGTGCGTGTGTTGGTGCGCTCGTAAGCGGATATGTTGCGTCATGTTGTCCGGCCCTTCCGAACACAGCGCTGTCGGCATAGCGCTAAATTACACTGACAAGTGGTATCCAGTAAATCCGTCTGCATAAAATCAGTTGCAGGGGCTCAATTCGGTGGAAAGTGGTGTCCCGCGGAACTTTTCTGTTGGGTGCTTGTTGACCAGTATAATTATGCACGAATCTACCTGGGCGGACAAGTTTTTCTGCCGTCGGTTTGTTAAAATACGTAGAAGTGGCCTCCAGAGATAAAAAATACGGGTTCCGATATCTGTCTTTGGTTTGCTGGTCCTAAACATACAGCAGTAAAGTCAGATTCGTCATTCCGATGCCACGAATGATTTTATTATGAACTAGAAATTGGAGTCTATAGGCCCATTAACGTTCCTTTGATGTAAAGATAAAAATATATGTAAAAAGAAACTCATCCGACGAGTAGCACATCACTAAAGCAACGGTTGCACTGGGAGAGCTGGATCACATCTATTTCCGTAGAAATCTCTGTGGATCTTAAATGTCCCTTTATTTTAGGTCATCAAAAGCGATAGTTCACTGGCGTAGTATCCTGCCAAAATTGAAGTATGGAGAACCAATACGTCTTATGACCAGAAAAAAACATCCTGAATCATTGCCCCTAACGTAACCGTCAAAAGTGATAATTGTATTTTAGCGCCCATAAAAAAAGAAATTCGAAGATGTTTTGGTCAACGGTTGTGATTGGTAGTCGTCAGTTAATAGATCATTTGGACGGATTACTTCAACTGTGGTATGCTGGGGCAATGATCCATCTCGATATTTTGCACGTGTTCGTTCCTAAACCACAAGCATCTCAGAAATCTACATGACCCCGATTTAGTATGTGTCTCACCGGGTTCCCACACTTACCTGGATCAAACTCCAAAAAAGCGGTCTACGTCCTGACCAATAAATAACTGATAAATTACGTCTGTTTTACATTGGATCGGAATGCGACCGAGAAGAAATACAAAATATCAAGTGAGAACTAGGTGCACGTAATTGCAGTCAACAGATCGTTTTACTATCAAAATCTGGTAATCCCAGGCTGGTGGCTTTATCTTTGCAGGCCAAGAAATTCTGCCCTTTCTCTTTCGCTCTCTCTCTCTCTCTCTCTCTCTCTCTCCCTTACTCTCTCTTTTGTATGTATGTATGTATGTGTGAGTGGATTTAGTATTAGTAGTGCTACAAACAGACGTGTTATTTGAGACTTATCCGTAACAAGAGAGAAAAAGAGGAATGGAATTCATGATCTGTTAGGAAAATAATGTCACATTTTAAGGTGTACGTGTCCCATAGGAAACCTTATGTAATTAAACATCGAATATTGGGGCCACCTAACCAATACTTCTAGCGAGTTTTTGTGGTTTATGATTCTACCCTACGACTGTCAAGATTAGAAGTGAGAAGAAATACTTGCCGGTTAAAAACAGGATGTGTACCCAAAATCTATTCTTTTATGGTAAATTATGGAGCAAATCAGTGTGCAATAGCTTTTTTGCCCATCGTGCGAGAAGCACACAACAGTGCACTGCGTCGATTCATGGGTGCAGGACGAAAATAGAACTAGCTTGTTTGCAAAGTTCATCAGAACAACTTTGTGAAAATTTGTTATCTTTCACGATTCTGTCCAAATGAAAACAATGTGGTGGAACATGTGTACTATTTATCCGCGTCCAGGTTGCCCCTTCAGTGGGCGAAAACGAGTTCACATGAGCAAGGCTGTTGATCGATAATCGGTTTCAGTAAACTTCACGACTATCAGGGCCAGGTTCTAACAACACAAGATTTTTGATTATGTCTTCTAGTTTATCCGTCAATTAACGTCCCCTGTTATTAAGACAAATCTGGATTCCAACGGTGGAGCATCTTGCCATTCATCCGGAACCGACATTCTCACGGCAAGTGACTTCGTGGCATCACCTTAACTAACCATGATTTTTTTCAATCTAAGTGAAAATGAACAACTGTAGAACAGCTGATAACTTAACTAAGTGAAGTGAAGTGATCAAAACACATCAGATGGAATCCTGGGGGAACTAATTCAAAGATCATTCATTGCCTCAGGTTACTGTCTTGTTCACGGTTCATCAACGGAAATCAAAATCAAATGGTGTGAAGTACCCGACAGCTAAATGAACGTTATTTCCCATGCGTTATACTATCCGAATCCGGTTTGCGGCCAAACGCCAACCGTAGAAAGATTCATTCAAAAATGGAGAACGAAATATGACTGGATAAAGTAGATTGTTTAGATCGATTCAGAGGTCTCGAGAAATAAAAAGACCAAAATAAATCAATGTATATGGTTTTATTCATCATGTAGTATCAAGGCCCAACCCACCGTCCAAAACGATGGAAGTAGTTAATCTACAGCTGCTCCATCCCTCTCAGGGGTTCTCAGCAGTGTACATTCGCACAATCCCATTGAGATTCTAACCCCGAGGAGAACGGCTTTGAATCAGATCTACTAAGGCTGGCTCTCAACGGTTTGATGACCATCAAGGCCTGTGTGAAATGTAGACTTTAATGATATCCAAAAGTGCAACACTACAAGCCGGAACAAACATTTGCACTGCTGGTGCCAGTCACGCACCGCCCCGGACTATGTAGACTAATCGAATTTTTCTTCAATGTGGTTCATCCCGCGGTATCAACACTCAGCTCATCACTGTCAGTTGTCGAACGATTTTGTGTGGTCTCATTCAGTTGTACGTTTGATTTGCGACTCTGTTTGCGTGTGACTGGCTGTGGTGATTCAATCGCCATCACTCGTCATACGACCAGGTACAACGTCGTAGCAATACACGCGGATGAGCGTGAACCAATGAGGATCGCCGAGAACAGGTACGGCAAAGCTCTCTGTGGTTGGTCAACTTCTAGTCTACTAATTATTTTCTCTGATTTAACATATTTATACGAACCAGTTCTGCAATATAATTAGCCTGATATTCCACAGCTTTGGTGTTTTGGCTACTTTGGTTCGCATAGCACCAGGTGGGAGAGAGTTCAATACGTCCTATCAGTTCGGGTATTGCGAATATTACACTGGCCCACTTACTTGCTTGAATATCTGGTTGCGCGCTTACTGGTGTACAGCCCGGCTTTGTGCTTTTCTGTTTACGAATAAACGGAGTGCAGCCGTCACTTGTGCTACGTCTATCACAGAATGCAACATTTACAATCGTGAGAAATAGAAATCCCTGAGCACCGTAGATTGTCTGGGAATGTTGGCTATTTTGCTATCCTAGGCTAAAAGATGAATAAGACGTGAAAGTAATTGGAGACCGACCAAGTACTTCCTAAAATCAGTAATTTATGAAGTACTTTCAAGTCTGTCAAATATCGCACTGTCAACAAGTCAGTCTGTAGTGTTCCCAACATGGCTCAGACAAACCCTATCAAATAACCATAGTAATGGGTCTCCAAAAAAACACCTGTTTGACTGGGATTATTGCATATGATGGGTCAAAACAAGTCACCTTCGGGCTGTCCCATAAGTAACGCCCGAAAGGTCACGGCTCACTGGTCGTAAACAAGTTAAGTAACAGTGAATGGTGCCTTGAGCAACTGAGACAAACCACGGACACGTTTAGCTGCGACTGGCATCGGAGTTCAGTTTGTCTATCGCCTAAATGTCTAACGACCACAAGGACCACAGTGTAGACAGGCCTTGGTCGGAAAACTAATTGCTGAGTGAGTGCGTCTGTGTGTGTGTGTGTGTGTGTGTGTGTGTGTGTGTGTACATGTGTGCACAAGCCAAGACTAACAGCTAGATGCGGTGGGGCTGACTATTGCTCGTAATGTGGTTATTGACTACAAACACAGCGGTGGAACAACGAAAATCAGCCATTCTCGATTCCACCGATCTCCTGGTCCGTTACCATAGGCAGACTACATTTTGGTGATGGGTCAGTCAGTACCTCCACAGTCTACTGGATGCCACTGAAGAAGTGACATGATGCTAAATTTAATCTCCATTACAGTCAGTGCGAATTTTTAGTATGAGATCATGAACGGAAGATAAATTTTTAACCAAAATGTATTTCACCTGAATTGTAAGTAGACTGATACCAAAAGTAAGCCGAATTATAGTAATCATGCGATCACCCGTGTCTACCACTTGTTTGACTGTATGTTTCGCGCACGCGGCAATCGCCAATACTACTTCCGACATACTTTCTCAGTGTAGGCCGGTGTGTGGTCTTTGTACTGAGGCCCCTTGAGAATGCACGCAGTTGGAACTCCACAGTATTTTCTCGTTGATCTCCTTGACGAATGTGATCGTAGAAGCTGAGGGAGTGTGCCCTCCACGAAAGCGCATACAAGCAGAAAATGTGTAAAAGTGAAATTCACAACAGTGCAAGCAAGCGAATACATGTGGCATTATCAGAGGCATGCTTCAGAGTGAATCGTACAGAAGATAAATCCCAAAATGGTGTCCGGAAAATGCTCTCTTTCTCTGAGCCATCAAGGTCACCACAGATATTTGAAAAATCTGAACAGAGGTTCGGTGTCCGCAGCCTGCGACACCCTGGTTTTGAAAATATGCGTCAAAGACACCCAGTCGTTGAATTATTTTTCCCGCAGGTGGATCATTTATCGACCACAGCTTCTTTCCGGGGAAGTCTACATCATAACAAGAAGATAGGAGGAAGGAAACGTAAATGTGAGGACGAAATTTTCAGTTAAACTTACAAATAACCATTGAAATAACAAATAAAGAGAAAATAATTGAAGTTACGCAGTTGTCAGGTCAGAACTTTCGGTAGTGAACAAGCTTGTTTCCCTCTCAACCAGTTCTCCTTTTACAGATGAAAGACAGGATACCCGTAGACTCTACCTCTTACTGTTTGTACCAATTCACTTGCACCTGTGGGGCAAGTTACGTAGGTCGAAAAAGAAGACTGTGTAATCACATAAGGGAGTATGATCCAAGTTTGTTGGACAAAGGATTAGTGAACAACGGGAAAATAGTAGTAACCATCCACTTGATAGAATCAGGTCATGCAATCAATACCAGGGAGGCTTTTCGTCGTATCCACACTATTAGGGGAAGAATAACAAGAAATATGAACGGCCGGAACTTAGCCACCGCCGAGGCGATCGCGATCCGTCTGAATAACCCCTAGCTATGCACCCCAAACACAACATGTGAGATCTCTAACACTGGCCATAAACGCAAGATAATGTGACGAAATTACAAACGCCCTTGGCGATGATCAGCTCACACAATCTCCCATGACACCAACAGTGTTGTAACTATGCGGGCACGAACTTATCATTTATTGTTACCATGAGTACCAACTTTGTTTTCGTTTCTTCTACTATGTCGATTTCCATACCTCTAAAATTCACTGTATCTGGCCAGCTGCAAAGCACCAAAAACAAACGCAAGATATTCAAGTAATAAAAATAAGTAAGTAGAAGGATGGAGTAGTTGCTACTTATCGACTTTGTAATGGGAGCATCAGTAATTTGCCACTCATAATATGATAATAGTAACAAAACCCCAGTTTTGAAATGTATCAGTTCTTTGAGAAGCAGCGCTTTTCTCCTTGTCAGTGAGGTGCGACATTTAACAGAGTTGAGTGTAATACTACGCCCTTGAAACCACGTTGGACCACAACCCCATTGGCACGTGGTTGCTATAACTGGGTGGAAATGTATTTCTAACCATGCATCAGTAGAGATGAGGCTACGGAAAACTCAGTAAATCATTCGTCCTTCGAAATGTGCATAAACACAGGTATTCATCGAAAGGGAGAAACAGACAATTCCTTTCATCTTACTTCATGAACCATACTTTTTCTGATGCATCAAGCATTTCTATGTCTACTTGTCTTTCATCTGTTTGACAGCACATAATATTCGTGAGCATATACAGCTTCCAGGTCGTCTAGCACTCCGATCAATCGCATAGCACAAACCGTTACAAACATGAATAACAGACAGATTTGGTCAATTGGTTCGCTTAGGGTGTCGACTGATTCGTCCTCACTAAATGACTCGTATGTCGTGGTGCTAAAATTGAATCTACCCTACCAAAGGCAATAGAGGACTGTGTAAAACAAGAGCACACAAAACTGAATAACAAGTTAGCATTCCTTCATCATTACTTGGTACCAACCCGGTAATGTATAAAGGGAGACGTGATACTATTGGTATACAATGTACTGGTCAATAATAAGATAAATAAACACTCTTCTTATCTTTTCTTTTTACTTGCTATACTCGAATGCACAACAGTTCAGGAGGGAGCAGCGGTCAATGAAAGGCTGCCAAATTTGAAAGTGACCGGGGGTGGGGGTGGGGGAATCGAACCCAAATAGTTATTTTCCGAAGTCCTTTTGACTACGATCCCGTTGTGTCTGAGTGACCAGAATGTAAAGGTTCAATTTCACTTGATTGATTGAATCCTGAAAAAGAAGCTGTAGCACACCGGGCCACAAATGGAGATATTCGAATCACTACACACGAACTCACTTCATAAACAGTACGTTTGCACATGATCACTCTTTCTTTCAACAAAAGTTTTAAATTTCGTCTGTGGCCCGCAGTATCTGCGCAAGAAGATAAAGAACAGTATCTATGTACTGTTTAGCCGAGTGAGCACTGTGCCTTTTAGTTTGTTGATACAATTTTGGTTGCCGAACTTTTGCTGACTCAGATGATCTGGGAACTAGAATAAAGGGCCCATAACCTTGCATAGAGCATCACACGGACAGTCGTATACATCACGATGAACAGTGTGCTCATGACAGGATACACCCCCTCCGAATTTCAAGAACTGTTTGGTCTATTTCGCACTCATGATCCGTGATGGTATATGATCATGCATTTTGGTCGACCAGCGTCACCACCTGGGTGAGTAGGGACCTGAGTGAAAACGAGGAGGCGAGGTCAGTCAGTCGGATGTTCTAGTCCATCCGCGTGTAATCTAGGCAGGAGTAAGGCCTGAAGCGTGACAAACGAAAGCGAAACCAAACCAGTGTACAGACTCAGTGACCTGCATATCGACTAGGTGATACAAGGCTGTTTGTTCCACTTAGTTTCGTAACCCATTTAGATATCACATCAAGACAGATCTCTGGTCGTGTGATTCTTTGAGTGAAAAATTGAAATCCGAATGTAGCACAGAGTACTGCAGCAACAGAACGAATTGGGCATCGAACTGATCTGGCTAACCAATGGAGAGAAACAAACCAAAGAAGGGACAGTGAATATGTTGAGAGCTGTCCACAACAGATTGAAAATCCCTGAAGAATTGTAGATGGAGTTCATTGGGTTCTCAGACAGTCAGTGAGATACCTCTCACCCGGAGCTACCGATCAAGTCACCAGTGGGTTCAATCCGACCAACGAGAAGAGAATGGTGTACAAGAGAACCAACCCAATGGCCGCACATGCCTAGCTGGTAGGGAACCGGAGGATCAGTATTGGTATAGCGTGGGCCGGAAACAGAAATATTAAAGCCTTTGTGCACCCTTTACCAATTTGAATTATCTGCCTCATCCATTACCAATGTGCCTCACTCATCTGGATTTCTTGGTCACACCAGAGTCAGTCCTATAGCAATGAGACGCTCAAGGGAAAGTGAATGAAAATAATCACTAAATTAATAGGTAGGAGATTACGCAATCTCAGCATCTGGGGGAAATTGTTTCCCAAATTCAAATTGAAAATTTAGATTTACTGACGAGAAAACAAAATCGAATATAAGGATGAACTCTTCGGGAGCCCGCCCGCTCTCTCTGTCTCTCATAGGTCAGGTCAAGTAATTACTTTATGCACGCCGAGGAAGAATATTCGACCTTGGATGTAACAAAACACCACTTACGCTTGTATCTGGAGGGGCGTAGATTGCGATTCCTGTACAAAACTAAGCAACTGAAGGTCTTTTTGATTTGGAGAACGAACGAGATTAAGAGGTAGGTTGAACCCGGTTTGACCCAGATGCAAGCCGTCACATAACCATCCAAAAGAAGACCAATTTTTGGTTAACTTTCCTAAAACAACGACAAATGGTGCCGGAAGTTCGAACGGACTACATGTAAGTCTAATACTCAAACTGATGGACGTCCTATTGAAAGAGCTACGGGCTTCATAGAACAAATCAAAGAATGATATGCTGATTGAAAACAAAATGTCAGGATTTTTGGCGTCAGCACGGGTCCTAATACACTTGATCGACCCTATCTGTTCCAATTGTACTGTGTTCACCAAACGTCTTTTGTACATCAATGCTCCTGCAATGAAACAGGAAGACATTCTCTAATCAACCAACATTGGATACTGGCCACTTTCTTATCCACCTCATTTCCCTTGCTGTCATTTTTTGACCACTGCTTGAAGTTTTGGGCCCGAACAACACGTACGAGTTAGGTAATCAGTGTGGTTCTCTGTTGTGACAGTAAGAATCCATTCAAACGTGAAAAACGAAATGAAACTTTGTTTATTCGAGCCCATCACCAGGGTTGTCGGTTGCAGACATTCACTGTTATTGTCTTGACCGCATGAACCATTTGATGTGCCTGTTCACCAGCGACACCAGCTGTGCAAACATGATTCTTTGCGTTGTCTCAGCCCCCAGTGTTGTCAGGTCGTCTACCATTCAAGATATGCGGTTTCTCTTGGTGGCTGACTTCGAACCACTTTAGCATAGAACGGGATAGAGTGGTTTAACATGGCTACTGCTGCTTCAGAGGTAATTCAAAAAAGCTGAGCCAATCCATATGGTGAGTGCATTTCGCAATCAAGTGCATCCACGTAGTAAAGGTAAGTGTAAGCATGGCTGAGTCAGCCAAGAGACGGTTTTAAATGCACTTCAAGAACACTAATCAAATGATATGTTGAATTACATAAATACAAGCGGATGCACTCGGTCATACGCGTGAAAATCGGTGTGTGTGTGTGTGAGAGAGAGAGAGTGTAACCGGTGTTGGACAACTGGTGTACAGCCACCAACAGGGTCACCGTGTTAGCTTTCAAAGTAGTGTAGTGATTCAAATACATTCACGGGCGGTCCAGCGCCTTACAGCTTCATTTACAATATCCTTCTGCTCAGGTGAAGCCAGACAGTAACTGTTAGATGGTGTAGATACGGTGAAATTGCTTTGTGATTGGTCAGCACGTTATTTGCCGATAAGTGCATGCCTCCTTTTGTATATAAATGAGTTAGTACCAACCAAATGTGACAGAAAATGGTCTTGCCGTTTTTTCTGGTCCTGTCGTCCTCATTGTGTAGTCCGGGTGCGGGTTATTTCATCAGGTACGACTAGCCGGGTAGATACGATTCTTACAGTTGGTCCGTGGAATACAAGTCATTTTTGGCTGAGTCCCTAGGGCGTGGTGCAGATTCCACTGGTTCACAAGTCCGGCAAGCTAATAACTTGCACCCACCTTTGAGAAAACTTTTCCGATTTTTCGCAACGCTCATGTTCTTATTGGCTTCCAGCTTAAAGTAAACTATTTGAATAGCCAAGTTGGTCCATTCTTTGATGAACCACTGGTATAGCTAGGTCTCCTGGGTATGCAAATACTGTAGAAAGGGTAGACGTTACGTGGTTCTTTTGATAGTATTCAAACTTACAAACGCGGCGTCATTGGTTCATTGGTTCATCCGGTGATCCAGGAGAATGTGAAAAAACTGCAAGTTCTGCAAGTCGTCAAATGGTGGATGATTCATCAATTTTTTCTAATCCGTCCCACTAACTCTAGTGAGAAGACTTCTGGCCTCAAATTATCTCAATTTATTTGTTCCAAAACAACAGCTGCATGGTGGTCATAGATAAATTGTGGCTTGCACACCTACTGGTCCACGTGTTACTCACAGCCTGCTCTTCTGAGTGATCAGTCTGGTAACAAACCCAGTAGATTGATTCTATTCTGACGATAGTTGGCATTTGTTTGGTTCCTCCGTCCGCTCTGTTCGCCCCAATCTTGTCCCTCATTGAGGATAGGAGAAGGAAAGCTGGCTGCTCTACAGACCATCTGTTAAACATCCCAAGACGTCAATTGGCAATGGACCAGCCCATTCCCTCACAATCACGAAGTATAAACGCTGTCCGTTCAGCCATAAAAGTACATGTAAATGCGGTAAATCTGTCTCATCATTTCTCCCAGCACTCAGGTTCTCAAGTCTCCCATCTCTCAAAGGCCAACCGGGATGCCCGACTGCTTTACTCGTCGGCTTACATTTTGATTCACACAGGGAGCGATGAACTCCATTTAGATGTTGGATCTCTTTGTTTGCAGTTCGAAAACCCCGGATGTCATTACAGACAGACTGCTGAAAACGCCTTCTTCCTACTGACGTACAATTGCCTGTCGATCTTCCGTTGTCCCTCATTTTGTTCTTTTATTATCCAACTGTAGTATTCGCAACACCGGAACTGATGAAACATATTCAAATCATTGTAGCTCGGAACCACGCAGACAGTAAGAAGACCAAGGCTTCAGAATAGCACGTTATTTGTATTGCAGAACTGATTCGTATAAATATGTCAAAACAACGAAAATAATTGGTGGATTACAAGCCGATCAATCATAGCGAGCTTTTGCTGTACTTGTCCTAAGCAATTTCGATTGGTTGAAGCACCTCAGCGCAAGTCTCCACAAATCTGTACCTGGCCGTGCCACGTGATGTAATCAGAACATAAGTTGTAAGCGAACATTCTTTTCCGGTGAGTTTTTTCACACGCCTTTGCAATCAAGTCTTTTCGTCATTAACTAAAAAGCATAGCCATCTGATTTGGACGTGCGTGATTCCATTGCTAGTGATGAAACAAAACTCTGCACAGACACTCCAATCCATTACGATGAGAGGAAAACGAGGTCATTCGCCTGGACACCAGATGATCAGAAAGCTGATTTTCGCGGTTTTATCAATTGATAACTTGTTATGGAAATAAGTACTAGTCAAGGGATACCTGTTAAAAATATCCCAAGTAGTTTTGTGTTATTGTAGGTTCAGGTGAAATCTAAATTTCGTCGTACAGGTTAGTTCACCGGGATTTAAAGCGAGGTTAGTTAATGTTAAGATCAGCAACGCAATGAATACAAGCTTCTTTTAATGTGTACTCTTGTTCCTTTCTTACAGAGCATACAATTCTTTTCGGTAAAAATAAATCAACAATAATTAAGTTGATTTGTGGGTTATGGTGGGCCTAACTCGAAAACCGGCACAAACAGTGAAACGTGAGCTTATTTTCATAACTAATACTGTTTAAAACTTTTACGTCCATAAATCGAGGAAAATTATGAGATGTTTGAGAGTTGACTGATTGCTTTTCTATGAGATTTCGCTACAATAAATCCCCGATGTCAGTATAACAGGACACTACTTCAGTTCACCTTCGAACAATATTTAGGGACTTCTTGTAGTCTTTTTTGGATATTGAACAACCATTTGACTAGGATTAATGCATGAAGACGGTGAGGTACAAGTGAATTTTTGTTTTTCGTTTTTATACTAATTCTGTCGGGCTAGATTGGTGTGATATTATCTTGAAAAATTCTCGCCCGTCGAGTTACAGCGGTTAGCTAAGTTTATTGGCTTTAGACAAATACTAGTGGTCTAAATATTGAAATTCCATAGAAAAGATGGGATTCGAACCCACACGTGAATGAGCGTACTTGTGCGCTGAGTAGATCACTCCACTAAACATTAGTAGGTTGATATGCGTCGAGTATCTGATCCACGTGAAGGAGTTGAAACTGAGGAACTAGTGTCCATGACCTCTGAACCATTCCTACTTGTGGAACACAGTCATACTAGTAAAAAACTTGGTCTGGTTGAGGTAAAAAGTTGTGCGTATGCGATTTTGCAACCAGCATTACCAAAGGCCATAAACTTGTCATCTATTCAATTTAACCTCCATAAAGGAAGATGCAGTAACTCAACAATAAAAACACACTTGCTGATCAAGAACGCTTTACATCCATCTTTGCTTTTTGTCTGAGCCGAATATCGAATGGTATTTAGAACGCCCTCTTAACATTTTCCTTTTTTCACTCCAGGAGCACCGTACACCAAGGGGATCCAACGAACATGGTTATAGTCAGTAACGATGGCGTTTGTTTCTAGTGTTTTCCCTCCGAGTTATTTTACAATGTGCTTTATCTGTTTTTTGTGCAGCACGCACATTTTGGCAGCACAAATTGCACCCGGGACCATCACAGAGACACTACTAAGAACTCGACGACTGAGTTCCAGTTTGATTTCCCTGAAACCGTGCCAGTACTACGTGATTTCTTCAAGACCGTCTGAATTAGACTTTATCTCATCGCTAAATGTCACATTATTCTTTTCAGTATCCCAAGTTATGTGACTTCTGGCCCATTCTTCTCGATTTTGAGAAAGATGGTCAATCATCCAAGGCACTGATCTCACCTTCCTCAACTGCAAATGTCATGCCGACTGCAAGAGTTGCGGTACACGCTCACATTCAGTTGCAAGGACCTCTGTAGCTTCCATGTAGTCGTAAATTGTTTCGAAGCACTGCGCAAGAGTATTCTCATGGCCTGCTTGGATATTTTTCTCAGTTTTCCGATGGTGGTCAAACGGTTATCATCGTGGACCTCGGACGATAACGATCCGGCTTCGACCCCCGCCATCACAGGTCAATTTCCCACTTGGTAGCCTTTCACTGGCCGCAGCCCCTTCTTGAATTGCTGTATCTGGCTGTATAATGAATTAAAAAAGTAAGTAAAAAGAGTATTTATAATTTCTTTCTCTTAGCAAGATAGCCATTTGGATCTTTCAGAAAGTTAAGAATACCCATTATCGATCTGGAATTCCTCTTCGGAGTCTGGCGTATGCTTGTCCCCGAGTCTTCCTTATTCCAGATCAGATAGCCTTGAACCAGGCACCATCTCTTGCTTTTGACAAATGAGAGGTTTATACTGCGAATCAGAATGTATAGCCTGTATAAACTTTGTTCGTGAATCGCATGTGACGTGAAAAATGTTCAGTAACATCCCTGACTATCGAAAATGAGTCACTACCTACCAAAGTCTTGTCGTTCTCAAAGGAGAGTTCGATGTTCTTACCATCCTTTCAGGGGCTTGTTTAATGGTAAGTCGCACCCTCTCATGCACCTTTTCCGGGATAAATCGATTTATCTGTCTCATTCTTGAAATACATGTGAATATTTGGTATTACAGTGAATCGACATATCAGCATGCCAAATTTGATCAACCTAAGTAGTTTGGTTCCAAAGTAATCGCAGGAAAACAGGGTGAGCTTAGTACCATTTCGTGCACTATATTTAGTCAACTCACTTCGGTTCATTTTGTTTCAGATTTCTCTTCTCATTTAACTGAACTGTGAAAGTTCAGAAGGTCCTAATACTTTGCTATTAGCTTTGTCAAAGGTCAATGTTGGATACATTTTCTCTTTTGGAGACCACTGACCACTGATCTCAGTAACCAATGCGCTAAAGTTTGAAACAGGACCACATTGCCTACACGCCACTGTTACATGCAGTACTGGACGAAGCTGAAATATGAACATGGAAAATAACAGATTCGATCATAAATTTACCTCGTGGAAGGTTATCCATGCCACCCTAAACGTCGGCTGATTACGAACGTTACCGGCGTAGTCCTTTACCCAATGAGAAACTATGCAACCCATCACATGGTTGTTGGGTCGCCATTCCGTGTCATTGACATACGCACGTGATTCATTCCTGTTTTGTTCACCTTGTTCTTGCGCGTGCGGTGCCTGTCAGTACCACACTGATTTGTCCAACTTTACCAATCACATGTGGCTAGCTCCGCGTGAGACTGATTTCGACAGATCGTTTTCTTTCTCTTGTTCCGTCTTGATGCCTGCGATCCCGTGCGCCATACCTGAATAGACGTTCGTGTGAACTTGTTTTCCCTCAACTGACCACGAGATGCAATAATCGTGTACCGTTTTTTGACTAGGATCCGAATAACACAGCTCCGATACACTAAATGGCTAATTAACAATCATTGACAGTGTGAATAGGCTTACATGCCACAGGTCCAACTATTTCCGATGTGTGCTCCCCGTGTACAAGCCCATTTTGACAACGAGTGGTAAACGTATGGCGAACAATGATATATAATTGCTGGTTAGTTTATTCCTATGGTTAAGATAGGATTAGCATATAAAACAGAAATTGAATTTCTTCCGTTCATAAGCGCACGATATTCACAGGAAACTGTAAATATTCGATAGCTCGAGTGCAATTGGCTGAATGATATTTTGATCTACCCTGGTGAATCTTCCTGTTAGCTTTTGTGGATACATTTACAATGAGAGGGGAAACTAGGTTTTTAGGTCTTATGTCGTTCATTTCATCTATAGCCCCATCATGAACGGTTTTTATGTGAAAAATATCACCTCTGCATCTGCATTCCTAAGCGAGGTGGTGTACTCACGGTGCACAGTGATCCGCCAAGTAGAATACCTATTTGAAAGTTCCACGAGTATTCTCAGAACTCATCAGATCTTACTTCACAACTTTGCTTGACCCATATTGCAAGTTATTCTATTCTGGTTCATTTCCCGTAGAAATCTTGTCTAGGTGCTGAACTAGCAAGTCACCCAAAGGAATATGGTTGGACAGAATTACTTAAACGGATAGTTATATAATCCATAGGAAACGGCATTTGGTTGGATTCAATCACTCTTGACCAGTTACACGGAATCTTAGTGACCAACGAAGTGAACAAACGGTCAAGTAGTTGTTTCGATTTCATTTATGATTAAATATATGTGATGAATCAGTAGGCATTTCACCGGAAGCGGCACCGTATAGCTTTGCCACCAACTACACTGAGAATCCCCAGTCAAACGGAGTCACGGTGAGCAGATACAACAAAAGCTCGTGGTGCTCGCTTAATCTTTGATTTACCAATTATTTCCTTTGAGTAACCATTTATTACAAACAATCCTGCAGTAAAATTAACATACGGGTATGCAGTCTTGGCCATCTCGCTATTTCGGTTCTCGAAGTTCCGAGTTCATCGGATGGTGCTACTGGCGTTGAATCATGCAGCTGACCAGTATAGGACAGCTGAACCTGCACACTATTGCATAAGAAATCGAGGATCGTATTGATAGATCGAGCATTGGTGCAGCCTACGCAAGGCGAAAATAAAGGGCATCAGACTGAGTTCTTTTTGACTGCAGACAGCCGTTCATTGTACTCATTGATGAAGAACCTAGCTTTCCCGAAAATATCAGCTTCTGTTTCATTCGAAGAGCTGGAGGCTCTGTTCTCAGATCACGTCGTCTCGGTGAACTTACTGGTGAATGAGCGTTCCGAATTCCATTCGCTATTACATGTTTCCGGTACGACGTTCCTCAAATTAATGCCACTAACGCAAGCTGCAAGGTGAAACTTTGAGGATCAGTTAGAGACCCTAATACGTGGTCGAATAATTACGTGTTTGGATGGTCCGGAGGGCCAGGAAAGGCTTTTGCGGAAGCCAAACCTCACGTTCTTTAGGGCTCGCTTAGAGTGAGAGAAATCCGAAGACCGAATATTCCGTGCTGTATCACTAAAACGTTCGTTCCTATAGGCCACTCAGTTCACATCAAAATCCTCGGCCGAAGCCAACCAACAAGGCTACTTCCGAATGAAAATCTGAGCAGCTGAACAGTTGCTTCTCGTGCGACGAAGTCCATCTCAGTACTATGCTTGTTGAAATACTGTCCATATCTGCAAGATGTGTCGCCAATCCCAATGCAGTGTGACGAATGCCATCCCCATAATTCAATGGACGATGCCACATTGAAAATCGCATTCAAACCTATTCTTGCACAGGACGATTCAATTCCAGTGTGGATTGCGGCATTCATTTATTGTTGACACCGTGCGTTGCGAATCTATGATTCATACAGTGGCGTACGACATGAGTCGGCCAAATGCGCCTATCCGAACCACTGAAGTGCGTATGTATGGTGATATTGGTTACTTGAAATAATCGTAATGGACTCAACTGACAGGACATATTGAAATTGCCCCCACCCAGAATTACGCGAGATGGAAGTAGCAAGAAGACTGAGGCTGCGAAATAGCACTTTAGTTGTTAAATCAGAGAACGTAATTGGTAGACTCGAAGATGACGAATCACAGGGGACTTTTGTCGGACTTTTCCTCGGCGATCCTCATTGGTTGAGGCTTATCCGCTTATCCGTAGCTTCAAAGTTGTGCCTGGCCGTATCACGTTTGACAGCTGTTGAATCACCACCTTATTGTCTTATACTACTGGGCGAACTGTATTGATAGTTAGGTTGTATGGTGATTTTTCCCGCGTGTTTCCTGATCCTGGGTTTTTAGGTGGTGCGAGTGTTGGATCAATGGGCAGCCTCTTCTACACCATTCACGACTCCAATAGATTTGTCTATTTCCGAGAAACTAATCGCACAATGCTCCAGCAACAAAGACGGCATGGTGACTGAAACCACGATTGTGGAAGTTGGCGGTCAAGCAGTATTTCTGCAGTGACCACTGTTGTCGTAAGACTAGTGACAGGGCTTTCCTAATAGGCCTAATCTACACGTCGACTTCTATTGTCGTGACTATGAAGAGCGAAGAGCAGACACCCATATTCGTGGTGATTACTGACTAACTCGGAATCTGCCGTTGCACAGGTGAGCAACAACCACTGTGGAACCAGAACACTTCATGAACTGTGCTACTGATGACAAGTACTTTTCATAATTTGACTTCACTGATGCATATTTGCAAATTCCACTGCACTAATTACAAACTACTAACGACCATAAATAATCCGTGGGACGTGTTCCAGCACAATTTCTTACCGTTCGGACTATATGTCGTCCGAGACATTCCAGACTGCAATTGACGATGTGATTTATGGTATCGACGACGTGATGGTATGTTAGGATGGTGTGCTTATTTTTGAATCCACCAAGGAAGAATATCATTGTCGATTAAAACAGCTACTAGAGAAGTTTGTGGAAAGAAAAAAATCGACCAAATCCACAAAGTGCAAATTCGGTGTCACCGAATTGGATTTCCTCGGTTTCACAGTTGATGCAAACAGATACCAATTGCATCCAGACCATTTCAAAACACTGATTGGAATTGAGCCACCTGAGAATCAGGCATATGTACGGCCAGTCCTGGGATGTCTGCAGCGTTATTACCCACTCATTCCGAGCATTGCACCATGAGCCCAACCATTGTTCCTAGCACAGGGCAGCGATTCGTATACTTCCACGTGAGGTCCAGTAAGATACAGTTTAATTTCCAGTATCTAACGCGCCGGGGGAAGCCGGATTTTGACAGGCAAGTGTTGCAGATACAGCGAGCTCACGTTCTGATTGGTCAATACTTTGCCCGCCAACAGTTGCATATCTCCTACTGTATATAAACGAGCTCTCAGTAACCAAATCTGACAAAATACATTCCTGTTATTCTTGTCTGGTCTTTTTGGTTCCTAGTGCCTTTAGTCCGGGTACGAGATATTCTATTACGTGCGACTGACAGGGTAGATACAATTCCCCCACCCAGTCCTTTGATGTGTGGCAAAGGGATGAGCAATGTGAAGAGACACAACGTGTTATGATACAAAAGATTGTGTGACTGAAGTGTACGATTGTCACGGATCACCAGTCTCTTCTGTTTCTGCTTCGCGAAGACGAATGAACCGCCAAATCAACGGCTGCTATAATTCAGCGACGAAACTTTCCCCCTGCAAGACAATGCTGCATATAAACGTCTTTTCAAGATCTGCTTCGCAGCAGCAGAACAACACAATTTCATTTGCTCGTCTGCTTCTGAGTCGAGGAAGAAACTGAGAAAACATGCAAAATGCTACTATTCATCGGTGATTTCAGCGATCATAAAGGGGTGGCAACCTGAGTTGAAACGAAAGTATCCGCAGTTATTTGTGCTGCGAGAGAAATTCGGCACACAAATGGACGGAGTTCTTTGTTGTGATAACTGATTTGTCGTACCACCTCCACTGCCTTATTCGGTTGTAGATTAATTGCACATAGGCCACTTAGACGGGGAGAAACAGAAGTCACTGGCTTGACAGCTGTGTTAGTGGCCGGAGATGGACTCGGACATCTGCACGACGGCAAACAGCTGAGCCGCATATTTTCACAAAGTCCAGTCGAGGTCAAACAACTGTTACTCTTGGCGAGAATGTCACATTCCGTGGCAGAGGATCCCTGCCGACCTTTGTGTTTATTTCTTTAACCGATATCACTTCTTTGTGCAGATAGATTCATACACCGAACAGTCAGAAGTGTTCACTAGAAGTATATCAACCATTTCGTTGGTTATCAAGTGTTGCACAAATGCTTCAGCGGAGAAGAAATCCCACAGGTAGTGGTCGTTAAAAACGGGTCACCACTGCGCGCAGCGGAGCTGAAAGACTGGCTTGACAAAATCGAAGGTCGAAATCTGTGTACGGCGCCACGTCACCGATACCCTGATACTGCAACAGAAAACTTGGTGTGCTCCGTGAAAAGAGCTCTAACACCAACCAGTCCGAAGAAGTTGCCTGACCTGGAAGTGCTCCTCCACAATTTCCCGCCGCAATACCGGAACCCGGTGCACACGATAGCCAAGGTCAGACCCGCCGTTTTATTCCAGTTGAGATTATTACCGGCATCGATAATGTGTCTTGATTCCAGTGACGCCACTTACTCCCGTGGAAACGAATTTCGATCATATCGCAGAACCATCATCTGACAATTTGGTCAATCTATGGTCGGGATTAAGAAAACTGGGTGAAACATCAGTAAATCGACGCCATCTCAGCCAGATTCATTTTTAAGTGGTGACCGAGGATGTGAACGACCTTTGGGTTGAGGTTGATGACCCACCGGTTCCACCAGCGGAGATGACTGATGAATAGGCACAACCCCATCCACCGGTCCCAGTCCGGAGATTAGTGCGACAGACACGTCAAACTGATGAGGACGTCTGGAGGAAGGACGCAGTCCGGTACAGCTTTGCGGCTACATTCGCTGATCATCCCCAATCAATCCGAGTCATGGTGAACAGGTACAACAAAAAGCCGATATTTTTGGTTAATCTGTAATTTACCAATTATTTCTTTAGAGTTAACATTTACGCAAATCAATTCTGCAGTAAAATTACCATACCATTCCTCAGTCTTGGCCATCTTGCAATTCCGGTTTGCGTAGTTCCGGGTTGGAGTGATTCCAGTAAATTCACTCAGGCCAAATATTATGAATGGCATAGTGCGCCAATGTGGCCAGTCTTTTACTGTTCCGGTTCTTCTGCAAGTTTCTACCTTTTCGATCCTAGACATGAATGACGAGTGAATTTGCCCAGCTACTTACGAAGACCAGCGAGTGTCCTCTTCATTCCAGTAGCAAGCAGAACTGAATTTTCTGTTATTCTTCGTAAGTATTCCGATTTTCATATATAGAATTATTTTGCTTCCCATATGAATTTTATTTTTACTGTGACCATGATGTACTTGCAAGTTTATCAATCTGGGTATCTAGGATATTTGCACATATGCCGAAAACACAGATGAACATGGAGGCAACTGCAGATCTTTTAAACAATTTGCACTATTATCATTATTAGCAGTAGTGGTAGTATTTTAATTATCATTGTACACCCGGCCTGGAGTCAGGTATGGTGCCAGCATCCCAAACACAAAGGAAACAAGGAGGGAAATGCGAATAGTGTTCGCAAAATAGATGGAATCCGCTTCCGTTTATTACAGTCAGGTACCTCCAAAAATACGGTGTCATGCCGAAAATCAAATCTTCTTTGGAATAAACTGAGGTAAAACTTTTATTTCATCAGAATTGTCTCACGAACCGTTGTTTCCGATTTTTCTTCATGAATACGACTTACGAAGTGGTTCATTAAGTACACAATTAAAAGCGTAGTCTGACGACGGAAGTCTGATGGGGGTCCCATAACAGAAAGTCCAGTATAGCTATAGAATGTTGAATTAGTATGCTTTTGGAAAGAATCACCGTCTATGAATATGTCCGCACAATCTGTCAAGACTCGCTGTGCATGCTTACTATTGTTCGACTACGATTACATGTTTTAGACCTGGGAAAATCTTTTACGCCAGTATTTTGGTAACCATTACGGGCAATCCATCATAAAAATGTTCAAGCCATATGGACATCCTGCTCAACTCAGTTTCTCGGTAGTGTTGCGTAGAAGAAAGCTTTAAGCGATTAGCTAATTATTCTACTGTACAATACGTTCAGCTATAGGGCAGCGAGCATATCGGAGAACTTAGACAAGCCGGAAAAACGATTTCTAGTGAGATTCCAATTAATTTTAAAGGAATTTCTAACAATCAATGTATCAGAATCCAGATCAGTTCGGAGTGTGTCGATGCGACATGTGGCACGTTATAGGTCAGTGCTTATTGTTCGGCAACAGCGTTGTCGACTGATCTGCCGACGTTTCGATTACCGTGGGCAACCTTTCTCAAGATCAGATTGTAGACTGTGTTGCGGAACAATAAACACTTACCCAGAAATCCTAAGCAAATTCAGATAGCGGAAAAGGATACAGAACACTACAATGAAAGACGTTCCTACTGACTCAGGAAACAAGGTACACATTATCTTGATAGGGATATTGGACTGTTGGATTAACCCTACTTCGCATCCAGTTTTGGATCTCATCCTTAGACCAATTCAGCGATTACCAGATCAATCTCAATACTGATTCAATACCCGTAAAGGTCATGACAACGGAGCAAATACATCAGTTTGCCTAACAAACGTCATTAGGAAGACGATCAACGGGCTCGTCGGTCGCGTAGTAATTTCTCACCATGAAAGAGTTACTAGCGCCAACAGCTGAGCTAAACAAAATTCTGGACTTCAAAGCCGTCGAGGAACTAAATGAAAAGCTTTACGACAGTATACCCTGAGAAAATCTCGTAAGTTTGCGATCCTCGCTAGCATTGAACTAACGTTGGCTTGCTCAATGAGCAGGATACCCCGCCTACTTTAGGCTTCGAATTTCAGTGCCCATATTTTATCTTTGGTCGATATTTTTCCATTCAATATTACGCCCCTGAATCTCCCGTGACTGAATCGGTCTTCAGAAGGGACATTTTTCGTCCGCCTGAAAAGAGCTAAAAAACGAAAGCCAACTCGGGTATGAGTCACGACGCCTCCCACCGAGCCTGCTGGTACGACCTCTCATGCTCTTTGCGAAACTAACGCGCGCACGACCAATCGCCTGATCCCAAGGTCACAGACCAGTTCATCTTGTGACGGATTAGTTGCGGCCAACCACCCGTTAGTGGAACAGACAGCCCAACTGCGTTCAACCAATCAAACATCAGTATTTATGAACCAATTAGATTCAAGCAAGATGATCGATTGAGATTCAACCCTAACAAGGGCGGATGATGGCCGACTGGTCATTAGCACTGAGACAATGGCGGCCGTAGAAGCGAAAACCGAAAAGCCGGCAGAGGAGAAGAAGGGTCGCGTGGTGTTGGTCCCCACTGATGGTAGTGAACACTCCGAGCGTGCTTATGAGTGGTATGTAAAAAATGTACACATGAAATCAGATTGTGTGAAATTTATATCCGTCATCGAGCCAGTCTACACAACTCCTGCTATAGGCATGGCGATGGAGTCTCCACCACTTCCCGATATGGCCCGTGTGATGGAAGAGAGCATTCAGTCGGGGAAAAAACTTTGTCAACAATACATGCATAAGGCAAAAGCCGACGGTATTGATTCCCAGGCATTTCTGCACGTGGACAATAAACCAGGTGCGGCCCTAGTCAAGTCAATCACAGAACACAAAGCGGATCTCGTTGTGATGGGAAACCGTGGAATTGGGGCTGTACGCCGCACGTTTTTGGGCAGTGTGAGTGACTATGTCTTGCATCATGCTCATGTGCCAGTCATTATTGTCCCACCACAAGATTCGAAGTAACTAAACTCAGACTGAAGTTTACTACTTATAATTGCCGATTTACCTGTAATTTTGTATCCCCCGTGGCCGTTCGTCTTTTCTGCAATATTTCTTTTGAATCAGTTTCGCAATCAATATGCTTCCCGTATTTGCATGTTTTGAACTCTTGTTTTCTAAACGTCATTGTGATTTATGGAAACGTCGGACATTCGAATAAATTATCTATGTAATATGTTGTCGAGTTTTGATATTATCAACTAGGAAACTTGTCGATTTGTTACTGTTATATGTGGTCAATTTCGGGTGTATTGTTGATGTCGATTGTCCAGTTGTACGTTAGCATGTCGTACTCCGCAACACAGCATTAAACCAGCATCGGCCCTCTGAATTTAAAGCATCATAGGAGTCATTACTCTGGTTAGAGTTAAGCGACCGGTGACCGAACTCACTTCACTAAGTTGGTTATTGCTGCCCAATCAATGTACTTGAGTGAAGATGATTGCGTGGTGTCTGCCATTATATATATATATATATATATATATATATATATATATATAATGAGAGAAGTAGCGAGTTAAATCACATCGGGCTCCAGAACATTGGCCCTGAGCTGTGCAGTTCACAGAAGCACCTGATTCTGTAGGCTGCTCTGTTGAAGCAGACCACGTGGATGTAACGATGATCTATCCAAAGAAACCGATACAGAGGGCCATCTAAGTTGCCTGGTGTTCGCAACACCGCTGCTGATTGTGGGTAGGTGGTATACAGTATTCCATGTTATCCGGCTGGTTACCAAATCGGACCCGTTGAGACGCTCTCGGTCGGATTGCCGGCTGTGCATAAGATCGTTGGGTTTGTGGGTTATGCCCTTGCTACGACCTTCGTGCGCAAGTATGTGATAGACGTTTGCAGATGGTTCTTTGTTTTATGTTCCTTTTTTACAGGTAACTCATTTGAAAGGAATGTGTGAGAATTTCCTGCCTACTGTATTTCCCATCTGTGATGCTCATTTTGGCCATCACATTTTGTGCTTTTGTTGTGGGACCGCGACCCATGTTCATTCGGGTTTTACTGGCACGCGTCCACATGACTAGGGTTTATCAGGAGTTTTGGATGAAATTAGACGAACTAATTGGGAGAGGTTGTTGTGGCAGTGTGCATACTGTAGGCCGACCGGAACACGATATGTGCGATTTGCTGGAAACCCTAGGAGTTTGGGAGGAACCGCTTTAATGGCGTAGTTATGAAGAAGCAGACGTCAGCATTGGCTTCGGTTGGTGCTCTCCGCTCCTCTGGTTGAGGCCCAAGGGACTAGGATTGTCGTTAGTTGGAAAGGCTGATAATGAAAGTCAGTGGCGCGGATGTTGTGCGGTCTGTTTGTCGAACTTTCGTGCCCTGTAATCACAAAAATTCCGTTCCGACAAACAAAAGGACAAAAAGAAAAAACATCTAAAGTGTACTGCGAGTATCGACCTTCAAACAGGAAATCAACAGCCCTATGATCGATACGTGACTACGATTGACCGATTGGTGCGGACAAGCACGGGAGGCGTGCATATATCAGACGCTCGTACAGGAGGTATACGAGGTTCAAAAGGTCCTAGTGGTCCATGGACGAACCTCAGCACATAATGAACATATTCCTGCACAGCTTGGCTGTTTGAGTGCGCACTTTCAGCATTTGGGAACCAACTATACTATATTTGACGGTGGATTCCGACCGAGTCAGTGGTTGAATGGGAAATCTTAATCCTTATAGTCGGGTTCATTAGTCTGCAGTGTACACCACGGTTGCTACCTCAGCATCCTCGAGTCAAGGGCAACACGAATAGAAGCCATACAATGAGAAAGAGCCGAAAACAATAATAAACGGAAATCATGAAAAACGTAGATGGAGTTCAACTATGCCATTAACCGCGACAGTTAGCCGTATCACAATATTTCCAACGATCTGGTAGGCGCGTCCTGTGAACCCCAACTCTGAAATCTCACGCGTCCTGCTTGGCGAAGTTCACTGGTCAAGGGTTTCCATACCTTCGCCACGTCTTGGACTGACCACCTCGACCTACTTGCCTCAAAGAACAACGCACGCCGAGGAAGTAAATTACTGGTCATGTGTAACACATGGCCCGACCATCTTAACTTGTTTAGGTTCAGTACTTTTTTAGTTACTAACTACTGGTTCACAACACCTTGCACTTTAACGTTAGCGGTGCTCCCACCATATTCGAGGAATACTACGGAGACATCGATGGTCAGTCTTTTCCTATCTTCTGCCCTTAACTGCCATGTTTCTGAGCCGTATAAAATAATCGACCTAACCGCCACAGTGTAGACTCGACCCTTGACAGACAATCGGATGTCATACCGGTGTCACAGATAGCTGAGGTAGCAACCAAAACCAGATCACAAGTGTGAGGTTCATGATTCAATGAACTGAACTGTGTACACCATCCGGAAATTGTTGGTATAAAGACCTGTTACTGTCAATCGCCTCGTGTCATCTTGCAGCTGATTCAAATCAGCATGCACGCGATTATTTGTGGTCACACGTTCGTGTTATCACTGCCAGGCGGCTTTTACAATCAGAAGCATGTATAAACAGGCGAAATTTCGTGTTTCACGCTGCGACTTGTTTCATCTCACCAGGTCATTGAGTTGACGGGACACGGTCGCAACCGGCGAAACCGTGCTGAAATGAATAGTAAAACTTTTCGCATTGACAAAACGAAAAACGATGTCGTTTCAGTCGCAGTATTTCTATATATATATATATATATATATATATATATATATATATATATATATATATATATATATATATATATATATATATATATTATAGGGATGCCAGGGCGTACACTAAGTTGTAGAACGTTTACTGTGGTGCTTCGATCCAAACTAGGACTCGTTGTCAAACGTGAGTAAATGAGTGTGAACTGGACGACTGGTTCCGCACGTTTTCGGTGTGTTGCTCGTCTGTCCGTTTCTCGGTTTTTCGGCACCGGTCTTGCCAGGGTAACGTAATGCTCATCAACCTCGACGTGTCGGTTGAATGAGTTGATCGAATGAAGGGCTTCAAGGATCAGGTGCTCCCCCTTCTTTGTTCGGGCGACCACCGTTGTGCTATCGATTTTGACCTCGTGACCTTTCTCTGCGCAGTCGGTAAAAATCTGTGAGTGTGGGTCGGCGCGTCGTAATGCTAGTGTGTGTTCGTGTAGGCGGGTACGCAGTTGTTTGCTTGTCTCGCCCATGCATTCCCTATCACATCCTAGGCATGGAATAGCGTAGACCACTCCTGATTGATCGTGCTGGTCCACACGGTCTTTTCCGTTTTGCCTTTTTGTTTTTTCGAATGCAAGTTTACGAAGCTTTTTGGGTAACCGTTTGCGACGAACAACGTGAAAGGCCTAGTCAGTTCATCATCATGATAGTCATCGTATAGCGGTAAACAGCAGGACAAGCCCCACTGACCACTATCTTTCTCACCATGTTGCACGTTGAATTAGAAAGTATGAATATACAAGATGGACAGGGACTGGACCTACATAGGTGGGAAAAGGAAAGCATGCCCTAGTAGCCAACACACGGAATACAGTCTAACTGTACAAACGCACATCGATCAGTCATTCTGATTCGACAGAAAGTGACAACACGATCGCCACTGTTTGCGGTTCGCTGCCATATCCTTCAGTGTCTCCAGCCAACTGGTAGACGGATCTTTTGGACCCCAACCACGAAGACGTGAAGCACCTACTTTTCCTAAGTTTGATGTACATTTTCTCATTCCTCGCTGCCACGTCATTTGTTGACCTCCACGTGGTCTCTTCCACTCCCTAGGAGGAACGGAGAATAGGACACGGTACGGTAGACGTGTGTTTGCCATACGTAACACGAGTCCCAACCAACGAAGTCTACTAAGCTGGGTACGCTGATAGAACGTTCTCTGAATTAGTACCCAATACTCGCTTTCTGACCTCAGTATTGTTTACTCGGCTATTCCACCCAATCCTAGCGATACTACGTAAACATCGATGGTCAAAAACCTCAAGACGACGAACATCTTCAGCACGCAGACTCCAAGTTTCGCAACCATACAACAAAACTGAACGCACTGCAGCACAGTATACACGACCTCTCAACTTCAGTGAAATATCAGGTCGGCGCCACAAGTGCTTCAGTCCAGCGTACGCCGCTCGAGCCTTGGATATACGCGTGCTCACCTCTACTGTTGTGCTTCCATCCGCCGTCACGCTGCTGCCGAGGTAGGTGAAGTGGTCGACAATTGCCAGCAACTCTCCATCGATCATCAAGCTTGTGACCATTGACGTCCAGTCTTGTAACAGCACTTTACACTTTGAAGGCTCAAAACACATGCCGAATGTTGCTACAGCTCTCGCTAGTCTATCTAGGGCACGTTGATCATGTTCCGTGTATACAAACATGCAGACAAGGTCGTCCGCGTAATCTAGTTCACACAGCTTTCCACTATTTCCTAGTTCGGCGCCTACATCCTGAAGATTTTTCAACGCATTCTCCGTTATTTCGTCCATGACGAAGTTGAACAGAAATGGAGACATGGGACATCCTTGTCGAACACCACTGGTCGTTTCGAACCGACCGAATAGTTCACCGTAAACTCTAACGCGGCCAGAAGTATGAGAATACAATTATCTCAGTAGGTTCACGAACTTTTGGGGCATACCTTTTCGATGAAGAACACTGAAAAGCACTTCGATCAACTGAGTCGAAGGTGCCTTTCAAGTCTAAGAAAATCGTTATTGTCGGTCGGCAGTGTGTGTGACGCGTTTCAGGTAGTTGTCGAAGAGTAAAAATCTGGTCCATACATCCTCGACCTGGGCGGAATCCAGCCTGCTGTTCGCGGGTATTCCTCTGACCAGTTCCTTATATATATATATATATATGAGGGACAAAGTTTGCATATGCAATCGAAAAGAGTAGACGACACACTTGTGCTCCGGGAATCAGCTTCGTGTACTGTTTAGCCGAGCTGTTGCTGTCGAGCACGATGGCCATTTGACCGTTGCACATGCACGCTCGCAATACATTCGAATCACTTCCTCTGTTTACCGTGTTCTCCATCTCATGGGACGTGGGAGGCGAGGTTCTGGTTATTGTGTCGCCGTTATGCGAAGTAGCGTAGCGACGGACGGGTGGTCCGCACATAGAAGGAAAGACTAACAAGTGCGTGGAGTAGGGAAACAGCATGGTAAGGTTTAACACGACATTTGCATCTCACAGTATCTTTCCGTTCTTTTTGATTGGTTAAAGAGGACAATGTTTCAAGCCTTTAAAACGTGTCCAAAGCGACGATAATTCTTTGCCAGCGGCGTTATACCTGGTTTTTACCGGTTGTAGTTTTTTTGCGGAAGAAGAATAATAGGTTACCAGTTGTCGGCGGAACGTTGTTGCAGTACGACTTCGTGGGACGCGTCGGTGACTAAGGTTATGGGGCCTGTTTCTTTGGTATGATGTGGTGGCAATATTACCGAGAGCCCGTTTCAATGTGGCGAAAGTGTCTCATTCAGCGTCTGAAAATACTATCCGTTTCGCTTAGCTTTTCAGCTAGTCTGTGAGTGATTGCATCAACTGAACGCATTGTGGAAGGAAACGCCGTTAAAAAATAACGTGCCGGCAAAACGCCTTGGTTGCTTGGATGGCGTGATTTCTGGGTAGTTTAGGATAACCTTTGTTACTCTTTAGGGGTGTTATTCCTGCGGAAGTAGTTTTATAGGCTAATAGCCCTAAAGGATCAGCGCTTCTTACACCTTTGATCGTTGACCGTGACCCCCTGCTAAGGCACGCTGTCGCAAACTGTACGTAAATGTATCAGTTCTTCCCTGGACGAGTTAGCGATAAGGATGTCAAGATACGCGAAAGTGAAGTCCGGGTTACTGCAAATGATGTCGATAAAGCGCGGGGAAGTCTGAGTGGCTTTGCTAAGCTCAGACAGCATTCTCAGAAACTGGAAAATATCAAGGGGGGTTGTTACAGTGGTTTTATGGATGTCCTCGGCCACTGGTGTTTAGTTATATGCCCACATAAGGTCAGTGGAATTGAAAATTACCTTATCGAACAACCCGGCTGGGAAACGTAAAAGGCAAAATTTAATCAGGTGACTTCCTCACAAACAGTCGATTATTGTCTCGCAAACCGCCGCTGTGCACGATCTCATTAAGAAGATTGAGGCGCTTGGTATATCGTCAATTGGACGCTTAACTGAGGCATCATCAAACGGCTAGTCTCACCGAAATAGATCTCTAAATCTTATATAGAACTCCCGGTCCAGCCGCCATAAGCAGACGATCTATGCTGGCACCATTATAGGTATGGTTTTAAGGCGCGCCACTTCCCCCCGCCCTGTCACCTGCTCAGTGGCCTCAGCCACTAAGGAGAACGATTACACCAGTGGGTTGCGGCGCTGGACGCTACTGATCTGGGTAGTCATATATATATATATATATATATATATATATATATATATATATATATATATATATATATATATATATATATATATATATATATATATATATATATATATATATATATATATATATAATGTAATTGGCATTTATTTAGGGGCACGCATAGGTGAGGAAATTAGTATGCTCCAATCCTCGAATGAAACTTTGTATATGTCGTTGGAAAGTCGGGGAAGTGGTGACCGTGTGGAGATTACATAGTCTTAAAAAAGTCACTTTTCCAAATAAGTATTGCATCTCACATAATCAGGATACTATGACCGGATTCGGTGCTGCTCGTGCGTCCTCAAAAGTAGATCTGGTACGTGCTCATTACTGAATTTCCATAGCGGATAAGTGTACCTAAGACGGCGGCAATAACATCTTTTGGTTTGTGTGAACTTGTGCACACGCCATTTGCTTCACGCAACGCCGCTCAAACATTTCAGATTTCGTTTTCACCTGCATAGACGTCCTATCAGGGAATCTGAAGAAGCACAATCTACATCACTCGCTCGAGCTTTTAGCCGCACATGGAACGACCGTCAGTGCGGATAAAAGTATTTTAGACTGCCCTTCAGTGGAATTTTTAGGATATGCCATTGGCCCTTAGGAGAAAATGTAAGAGCAATTCGAGACTTTCCGTCACCTACTTTGCCAGCCATTGTTCGGCGTCCCAACAGGATGGTAAGCTATTATCGTCGTTTTATCTCAAACTGCGCTCTCCTGATGCAGCCTTTGACAGATCTACTTTGAGGTGATAAGAATGGCCCCATCGAATTATTCGAAGATTCAAGCATTGCATGCGTTTCAGGTAAAGACGCATCACCCTTAAAAGTACTCACTGACGTGGTACTCAAACGACGGTCGCAATTCGCATCAAATCGGCCATATCCTAGCGGGATCTCGCTGAGCTTCGTCTGTAGAGGACTGTCAAACGTACCGCCGCGCAGTGACGGGAAAAGCAAGTGATACAGACCATGTTCTTGTTCATGCACGCTTCAGAATCAATTTACCCATACGCCCTAAAGCCTCTCCACCAACCTGCATAAATGTCGCAGCCCTGGAAATGCCAAGGGCTGTTACATGCAGTCGCCGCCCGATTACCAACAGTAAATGACGTATCACCGGATCCAGCTCCAGTAGAACAGTGGGTGATAAGTCGATGATTGAAGAAGCTGCCTTAAAAGAACTATGAGAAACTGAAAGGCTTCGTTAAGACTGCTTCTCTGAGGGCACAGTTCACCTGTCTGTTAAAGCACAAAGTCCGGATATTATGGAGTGGCGAACGCCACAGATTGCAACGCGAGGCCTCGCGTTCCACCAGGGCTGATCGTAAGCGGTACTGGATGGATGTGGCTGAATAAATGGAGATTGGAGCGGAGATCGGTGACTTCGGCAGGCTATTCCGTCTCATTCGCAACGCGTCGGGTAGGCGCTGCAAGCAGGAGTCGCTCTTACACGACAGCTAATCAGCTCATACTTGAGCACAAAAAATGGAACTATGGGTGGAGCTTTTCGATCGGTTGCTCAACCGATCATCAGACCACACGACGACCCTACAACTCCCGGTTCTTGCAGAGCAGTACGATGTCAGTTGCGACCCACCGAGCACCACTGAAGTCGCCACGGTCATCAATCAGCTGAATAACAAAACAGCTGCTGGAGAAGATGACATTCTACCTGAAGTCTACAAGTGCTGCCAGTCGTCACTGATCAACAGACCACACATTCTATTTGGCTCCATATGGCGAGAAGTCTTTCCGACTGATTGGAGCGCGTTTGTTCCGCTGCCCATCTCAATGAAAGGGGAAAAATCAGTGTGCAAGAACTTTAAAGGGATCAGCCTGATCCATTTGGCTGTGAAGATTTTTTGCGTGCTGCTACTCCACCGCTTCTCTGTTACGAGAGACCGCCGCATCCGACCAAACAAAGGGGGTTTCCGCCGTGGCCAAAGGCTGCAGGGACCAAATTTTCACATTGCGTCAAACACTGGAGCACCGCTACAAATTCCAGAAGTCAACAGTAGCCTGTTTCATCGACTTTCGGGTAGCTTTCGATTCTCTTAACCGGGAGTGTCTCTGGTTGATAATAAAATTCCACGGGATGGCTGATAAACTCGCAAGGCTTCTGAGAGAGTACTGTTCGTCAACTCGGGCGCTGGTCCGTATGTATGATGAGGAGTCATACGAGGTCGAACAGTGACTACGGGCGTTCGACAGGGCTGCCCTCTTTCACCGGTGCTGATCAACTACGCGATCGACTGGACAATGAGACAGGCACTGACTGACTATGCCGATATCCAACTGAGATGCGCATGTCAGACCTGGATTTCGCGGATGACATTGTTGTGCTAGCGGACTCTCCCGCCACGCTTCAACCAGTCCTTGAGCGAATCGATCTTTTCTCAAAGTCCATCGAGATAGAAGTGAACACTATGAAAACCAAAAGTATGCCACCTTGCCCAGGGCCATCTGCCCATCAATGACCAACTGATTGGGTGCGTTTCATCATTTAAATATCTAGGTTCTACACTGCTTCCGAACGATCATGCGAAGGATGGAGCAATACTCTGGATAGACAACGTCAGGAAAGCATTTCTCTAGCTCCGACAGGTTTTGTAGACACGCGGTGAAATCAGTCTTCGGACCAGGGTGCGTATCTACCGTGCTGCTATACGTCCTGAAACCTAGCCACTGAGAGCCAAGGATACTGGAAAGCTGGGGATGTTTGATCACTGGTGCCTGCGACGTATCTCGAAAACAAATTGGCGCGATAGAGTATCCAACAATGAATTTAGGAAACGTTGCTGTGAAACTGACAAACTCAGACTTTCTCCAGTGTCGTCGACTGCGCTGGCTGGGTCATACCGGACGGTGACCCGAGACGGAACCTACTAAACGCTCCGTCCCGAACCCTGCCCTGGATGGCGCTGTCGCCTTGGTGGCCAGTTCAAAACTTGGATCAACACTGTCGAGAAGGACGTAGAGCGCCTAGGTTTACGGTCGGTCTGTGTTGCCCGCCAAGGGAAGGAAAACTAGATCGCAGTTCGGGCTCGCCTCCAGTCGCCGCGTATGGTCAGCTATGATACGAGTAGTTCATGGAGTCGGCTCATCCTCTAGCAGGAGATAGATGCGTAAAAGTAAAAGTAAGTGAGGAAAAACACATGGACTTCCGCTCTGCACGTTCATTCTGATCGCGAATCTCAATTAAGCATAGACACTGATGTTTCTGACAAGGCAGTAAGCGGCGCACTTAAGCAGTAGTCTGCACCATAGTGGAAACCGCTTGCCTCTTTCTCGTGTCACATTGTACCAGCCGAAACTAGATATTCTACCTTTAGCATTAGATTGCACGATGTATTCCGGACCATTTCGCTGCATCTTCACTAGTGCATACTGCAGTCATGGTGATCATTTATAAATGGTAAATTGAACGTTCTCATGAGATCAAAGGCAAAAGTGCACACACACACAAAAAAAACTAATGATAGCAAATAAAAACGCGTTACCAAGGCAAAACTAACGTAATTATCCATCGTTGTTTGCACAGTTGAGGGTGACGTTGGTTAATTGCTAGTGCCTCCGCGTATCTCAATAATCGTTGATTGTTTGTGACATAAGTGACGGTGAACGCCGTGCTCAGATTAACACAATGATTTGTCTCCCACAGGTGTTTCGTAATGGATGATCCGAGTGTTCTGCGTGCGTCCGATGACGTCACTGATTGCATCTGTCCGCTCATTGTTCTTTGTAACCAAACCGGAATATGTTCAACCATTCCATTACGCAGTTGTCTCTCCGTTCTGCCGATGTAGGTGGCTGAGCACCCACACTTAAACTGGTAAATGCAATCGATGGTAGTTTCATCCGGGAGGTTGTATAGAGAATGATGATCTTTGCGGCATAATACGTACGATTAACAGCACAGTTGAGGCGTCTGCTGATTAGGGTATTAATGTCATTACCTTTGTAAGGTAACTGTAGGTAGGTTGTCAGTTTTGGGACTTTGGTAACTTTCGTTTTGCGCGGTGGTGTCTGTGAGTGCTTGGATACAAATGATTTTGGATATCCGTCGGCCTCGAAAGTTTTGAACAAGGTACGACACTTTTCTTCCAGCGTGTCAGTTGTACATATTTCGTGTGCCCTATGGAACATGGTGTGGACGAGACTGATTTTGTACTTTATGGGGGCAAAGCTGGTGAAGTGTAGATACTGTCCTGACCACGTAGTTTTGCGATGGATTGATCCATCGATTCGGCGGGTAATTTCAATATCTAGGAATACGATTTTGCTGTTGTCTTCCCCGTTTTTGGTTAGTTGAATGTTTGGGTGTATGTTGTTGAAGTGGTGTAACATTTTTTCGCACTCGTCCTTCGTGTTAGCACTGACAAATATATAGTCCACGTAGAGTCAATAAAGAGTGGCCTGAGCTATGATTGATTTCATTTTTTGTTCGAGGTGCGAAACAAATATATCCGCCAGAACAGGTCCTAGAGGACTACCTATGGCAACTCCATCAATCTGCCGGTATCCCCGTCCAAGGAAATGGAATTTTACATTCGAAGTGCACAGTAGTAATAGCCGTGACAGCTCACTGTTTGGTACTCCGATTGTCAACTTGTTATCATCGATAATTTGGCAAATGATATCAACGGTCTCGTGAAGTGGGACATTTGTAAAGGGTGAATTAACATCCATTGTGAATAAGTACTTATTGTGGATATTCACTTCGCTCAATAGTCCACACATTTCGAAACTATCTTTCACGTTATTCTTCCCGACCAATTCCCTTACCGGTTTTAGTAGTTCCGCGAGCCATTTTGCTGGTTTGTGTTGCGGAGAGTTGGTCATAGACAATATTGGTCGTAGTGGTATGTCATCTTTGTGTGCTTTTGGCAAGCCGTACATCTGTGGTGTTTGGCTTCCCCTGCACCTTAGACTCTTGGCCGTGGATTCCGGGATCAAGTTGGCTTTTACAAGGTTGTCCAACTCTGTCCTTATTTTCTTTTCTAGTTCGCTGATGTCGTCAGTCTTTGAGTCCGGTATGAATTTCGTTTCGTCTCCTAGTAAGGACTCCATTTTATCTCTGTAGTCTGATTTGTTCAGAACAACTACTCCTGAGCTTTTGTCTGGTCGAAGAATTATCAAGTCAGGGTTCCTCCTCAGTTGGTTGCTAGCTTTGTAGTGGTCCTTTGTCAAAAGACAATTCTCTTTCGTGATGCTTGTTCGGTACATGTGCTCCAAGTCCACCAGTTTTGCTTTGAACCATCCCATGGCGTCCTCGTTCGTTGGATGTAAGCCGGACAGCTGCTCGTAGAACAATTCAAATCTAGCCTGTGAGTCGATGCGGTTAATATGCTTTGGAGGAACACAATAGTTGAGACCACAGGACAACGCCTCCAGTTGAAGTCGATTCAGTTGGTAAGATGACAGATTTTTAACGTATTTTTCCGGATCTTCGGGAAATGACGATACCATCAGATCATGAATTAACGATTTCTCCAGTCGCTTCGTTTCGTATGCGCGCGTTTCACGGATCTTATCAGCACAGAAGTTCATGAACTTAATCCGACAGACCAGGCTGAGTTGATCGATAACCGGTGACGCTTTCAAAAACACAGCTGAAAGTTGTTTGATATTGACATTAGATTCTTCAATATGACACTTTGCTAACCGTTTAAGACAGCGAGAATGGATAATTACGTTAGCCTTGCCTTGGTAACGCGTTCTTATTTGCTATCATTAGTTTTTTTGTTGTTGTGTGTGTGCACTTTTGCCTTTGATCTCATGAGAACGTTCAATTTACCATTTATAAATGATCACCATGACTGCAGTATGCACTAGTGAAGATGCAGTGAAATGGTCCGGAATACATCGTGCAATCTAATGCTATTGACTTCTATGTACAAATTTGTGTCGGGAAAGTTATGTTTTCAATTCTACCTTTAGTTGGGAAATTATTGTTACATACAGTGGTGTCAGGCTGTTCCGATGTCCTTGATGTCAAGCAATTCATATTCTTCACCGATCACAAATCTTCAGTGTCTGCGTTTTGCACTCGATCAGTTCTGTAGTGATGTTCGTGAAGCTTCTGGCACTGATAAGTTTGTGGTCGATGCTCTTTCTCAAGCAGATGTTTTTTCTAATCAGCTACGGGTCATAGACCTCGGAGCTTCGTCTACAACCCAACGTTTCGGTATTGGATTCCACAGTTCTAAACCAAAGTAATCCCTAAGCCGTCAGAGTTTCCGTCGGGTACTTCGTTAGGCCCGATAATGTGCAACATAACTTTGCCATACTTGCATCTCATCATGCTCATCTCTTTGTGCCATTCAGTTTTCGGTGTTTAACATAATCTCGCCTATTCTATCGTCCAAGTCACCACGATGCTAGTTGCAACTAGGTACGTCTGGCACAGTTTTGAAAAGGATACCTTTACTTGGCCCACTTATGTTCAGTTCCCATGATCGAAGGTAAACAGACACATTGGTTCCGTTAGGACACCTTCCGGAAGAAGCGTCACATTTTCCTGATGCACGCATCCTTTACAAACTGTCTTTTTCGTGTTAATAAAATGAGACGGTTCGGAAATTTAGAAGTCCTCTCACTAGAGGTAATGGTTCGTATCAGAACACGAGGATCATAATGTTGTGAGGAATGCTGCAGCAACAGGAAGAGACGAGTATCAAACCGATCGTGCCAGCCAGTCGACACTCGCAGATCAAGAAAGAAATGGTGAGTATATCGGAAGCATCCCACAATGGACAAAGAGAGGCATCCAAACGTGTAGACGGAACTCATCGAGATCTCAGACAACCAGCGAAATGACCCATGTGAGGGGCTACCAATTAGGCCATCGACCGGACCAGTTGGACAAACGGAACGAACATGTCAGGAAAAAAATGAACTGCATGGTGACAGGCACTTGGCCAGAACGGAGCAGAAATACTCAGGCGACCGGAGGATCGATGTTGCTACATCGCGGTCTAAAGAAAGAACTATATAATCGGTTGAATGTTTTACCGACTTGACTTGTCTGGCTAGTCAAATAGAGGTGATTCTCACCCGTTCTGCTTTCTTTGTTATAATTGACCTCGACACTCTGACAGCAGCCTCATGTTTGGAGATGAATTTCACAGATCTTACTTTAAATACATCGCTTTTACTACTGGAGTTTCCATTGGCCTATTCCTCGCGGTTTGTAATGTGTGACACAGCTTTGCCACACCACTATCTATCGTACTCATGACTTCACGCGACTTAGTTTCTGACGTTTTACATTAGTTAGCCCGTCCTGGCCTCCGAGCAACCACCAAGCCAATTGCAGATAGGTACGCCTGGCACGGTATTGAAAAGTTTATTTGTATTTCGGCCTGTCCATGTGTTTAATGCCGACGATTGAAAGTAAATAGACGTACACTGTTTCCGTTGGGGTACTATCCGAATGTAATCTCATGGTTTTCTTGTGCGCACATTGCAATTGTTGGTGCTCTGAGCCCCGTCTCACCCGTTGACTGGAGGCCGTTCCCATTCCCAATATGAGAATAAAAACCGTGATAGTTGCTTTTACGGAGGGCTGGACTTCGTTTAAGGTTGCCCTGCTGCTGCTGAGCAATGTGTCACCGGCTCCCAGAGGTTCCCGGAATAGGCGAATAAACCACACAATTGGTTACCGGCTCATCTGGACCAGGACGCGCTTGGTTGCACAAGAGCTAGGAGTGCATCCCCAGATAAAAATGCCTACCTAGACCGAGTAGTACAATAGCCCACAACGTCAACGACAATGCAACTGATGGATATCTTACAACACGACCATTATGCTCGTCAAAAACATGGTCACGCTGATGTTGTAGCACCGTACACGCACTTTGATCTCTCTAACTTCACACCACGCTCCCGCACACTCACATTCTCATATTCTTCGCGAAGTGCAGTCGGCCGTACTCGCGGTGGTATCTCTGAAGAAGTCCTGTTCCTGTTCTCTCGCCTCCTCCTTCGTCTAATATCCAAGTCTCACCGAATCCGCTTCCATCAGCCGATGCTCTTCGCTGCGGGTGTCCTTTTAAACTGGCCACATTCAATGCGAGAACGCTGATAGTATAGGACAACAGGCGTGTTTAGTTGGTACACTGGAGACCCTTGCCATCAATGTGTGTTATATTCAAGGGACTTGCATCCAAGATTCCAGCTCGGTCGTTCAATTGATACCCCTATCCAATGCTTCTGCAAAGGTTGTACCTGCGTTTGTCTGGAGACCCTAAGGCTGCGGCTGCCGGTCTTCGTGGTGTAGGTGTAGCTCTCAATGAGAGCACTGAGGCTGTTACTTGACCGGACCCCAGTCGACGGTCGGTTGTGCGCAGTGAGACTTGGGGGTTCGTGCAAATAAGCAAGCGCCGTCCCGATAGACAGTTTGTTTGTCGTCTCAGCCTACGCACCTACAGATTGCAGTCCAGATGCAATCAAAGATGTCTTCTCCCAAATGTTACACGGCCTCTTGCGTAAATCAAAACGAGATGATATCGTGATTTTAGCTAAAGACATGACTGCTTGAGTAGGTCAGCTTTCCTCGAACGAGGCCCATGTAGGATGCATTTTTGGCCTTGACTCCTGTCGTCCAGAAAACAGGGAACGGTTGTTGGCTCTGTGTTCAGGTCATCACCTGTTTCTCACCAGTACGAAATTCAAACGTTCCAATCGCCCGTACGCCACTTGGCGTCCGCCCTCTTCGAGTCAGCAATGGACCCAGATAGACCACGTCGCAATTAGCTACAAATGGCGGAGCTGCATACAAGACTGTCGGTCGTACAGGAACACTCCTTTCGATCCCGACCACGCATTAGTCTGGACTAAGCTGTCCATGTGTTTCGGTGAGAGTGCCAAACGTACGGTGCAGCAGCGGTTAGACTGCAATATGGTGTCTTATTCGTGTTGTTTCTCAACTTTCCGAAACGTACTAGCTGAGAAGCTTGGAATAACGTCACAAGGTGACATCAACCAACACTGGTCCCTTACTAAGAATGCTTTGTATTTTGATGGCATAGCGAGTTGTGATCTGACCTGCCGTTTCGTTACACCCTGGACGTTTGCTGAGTCTTTACGTCTTCTTGATGCACACCAGGCCATCCCTACTGGTAGCTAGCATAATGAAGCGCGGCTCACAGCGAGACGTGAACTCGACGCAATTCTGCCTGGGAATCGCGAAATCTGGTGGTCTCGAAGAGCATCAGAGATGGAACAAGCTGCCACTGTGGGAAATTCACGCAAGCTGTTTTATCTCATCCAAGTCACCGGTGGGAAGCCACTAGATGTGAGCGAAACGATTTGTGAAGCTGACGGTTTGCCTGTCCACAGCGTACAACGACGTCTTGTACATTCCCGTGGCCTTCGACTCCGTCGATCGGTCTGCACCAGAGCACTGTTTTTTAAGGAATGGTGCAACTGGAAAATGTGTTGGTCCTCAAAGAGTGGTGTTGTCATACCTCAGGTTGGGTTAGGGCTTATGGCCGGCTTTCGCCACTGTTTGCCCTCCCCAGTGGAGTACGACAAGGCTGCCCTGTTTCTTTTCATTTTTGCTACAGAGGATGTTCAACAGTACTCTTTTTTGGTCTTTCAAGCATTGAGGTTGTGCTCCTTTCAGGGAACATAGTCTTTGACTTGGAGCACGCCGATGATATCGTCTTCCTGGGTGCCAGTGCACAGGCAGTTCAACGAGCATTGGCGATTGAGGTGTCCCGAAATGGTGTGTGCATCATGCCTTCACAGTGCAAGGTACTTGTTCAAGACTGACAGGAGCCTGTGCTTGCACTCATCCTTAGCTGTGGTCGGTGAGAGGTAGCTAGTAGCTTTAAGTACCTCGGGAGCTTGATCACAGCTAGTGGTGGTGTTGGGGAGGAGATCACATCACGAATTGCAAGAGCCATAGCAGCTTCCGCGAATGTGCGCTGTCCGTTGCCACGTCTGACCTATTGGGGCCTTATGTGGTTCTCCACTCCAAGTATAAGGGTCTGGTTGCCGGTTATACCTGATGGTGCAGTGGGCCTTTGTGGCTATGGGGTATATACCCCCTCCACTGCACTCATGCACAAGCACGTAATAAAAAGAATACTTGAGATCTAGTTAGCTTCCGGTAATTCGGGATACTGAATTTACCTCATTAAATCATGTATCCTGGGCGAATGTGGGAAATGTTAACCGAAAAAAGTCTCGTGGTGCTGTTTGTTCCATCGGAATAGTAGGTACTCTTGCGATTGTCCCGCTTCAAAGGAGCAAGTTCATGTCGTGTCCCGACTAGTAGTAACTTGTAGCGACCTTGGTCGCTCGGAGGAAATGAGCATTTTCCAGAGGACTTTTTGGATATATTTCCTCTACAATCTGCTCTGATACATGAGTTTGATTGTGCTATCTTTGTTCAGTTCAGTTTTTCTTACTGAACTCAATAGCACGAAGTTTCCGTCGACTTCAGCTTGGGCATACGGGCGATTTCTCGCTATCCACGTGCACACACATAGCTCGTTTTCACTTCACCTCTGCGTTGGTTTGCCGTTCGTGTAGTCGCCGTGTCGATGCTGCTTCAGTACTCCGGTGTATACAATACACTTTTTATTCTGCTCCTGGACTCAAGTCTTCTCTGTTCATTCGACTGAGAGGATTTCGTTTTTCAATCATTCCGAGACTCAATAGAAGACGTATTTGAGGGTCGCAGGTCGATCGTCTTCTATAGAGTAAATAAACGAGCATAAAACGTCTTAATTGCATTCAGTAACATCTAGGCTTGTCTACCAGCAATAACTATACAACTGTAGATGAAGATTTCCTCTGAATCTCCAGTCATCCAACAGTTGTTCTTTCAAATTATTACATCTGTGGGTACGGTTCTAACGACTTTGAGCTGTAAGAAACATCTATTGTATATATGCTTGTGAAAAATGCGTAATTCAAAGATGAGTGAAAACTAATTGACTATTGCTAAATCGAAGTTTTCCAACTTCAAGCCGAAAACAGGATATGTGCTTGCGGATGAAAAAAGCTCAGAAAGCCAGGCGTTTTGGGGTCCGATTTCGCAGAATTATTGATGTTATTCGGAGTGCTCAAGTCAGATCACTATGGAAGTGGAAGATGCTCCTTCCGTATTGAGCTTATTGAGTTATGCTCAGGAGCAGAGTGATTCTCGTCAAGAACGAAGACAGATTCGGATCAGATATGCGGTACTACTGTGGTAAATATAAGTGGAAGAAATAAGAGTGCGAGCCACAATAGTTATCGATCACAGAGTCAAACACCAGGACCGGGGCAGTCGTTCAGGTTCATTAGGTGCGGCACCGACAATGAATTAGACGAATCAGATAGGATGAGGTTAGGTCAAGTCACAGGACATGAAGCTAGGGCCAGTTGATCAGTTCGGATACTTGTACAAGTCGTCGTTGGGTTGATTTCAACCGGGCTAGGAGTTTCGTGAGATGGTTTCTTGAACTGAGAAGTTAAGTTTCGTTCGGCTTGTGTAGCCGAAATGTTTTCGTACTGGAAATCCTGAAACCGAAGGATCAGACTACCACAAATGAAATGTTGATATCAGCTGGAAAGTCGAAACGATTTGGCTCTGTTTATCCAAAAGCTAATAATATTATTAGAAAAATGTTTACATGATGAAATTTAGACAGGTATGTAAGGCTTTTCGCAACAAAATTTCGGCACCCATCTCACTCTAGCCACGCGAATGACCATGACTTGATGATTCTGATACGTTTTCCAGAGTGGTGAAAGATGAGTACGAAATTCTCGATGAATTCATGACGGATTTTCGAGACTTCCAACGTTGGACATGTACTAGCCCTTCAGGTATAGTGCTCGAACATAGGAAGGGGCCAAAAAGCGTCGTTTAATAAATAGCGACGGAGTGGCCTATCATTTCGTAAGGTCGTTTAAACCTTAACAAACTGTTTCCTTATTGTGCGCGTTCGCTAACCCTTCCTACTATGCGTGGACCACTTCTCTGCCACCGTGATGCTTCACGTTACGCGAACTAGATAACCAGATCATTGTTTCCCGCAGCCTATGAGAGGGCAAACACTGTCAGTGGTGCAAGTGATTAGCGTATATTGAAAAAAACGTACACGGGCAACGGCTAGATGACCACCGCGCTTAGCAGCCAGCGTCCGGTTAAACGGTGTGTTATGCCAATAGATGAAGTTAAATTTCGCTACATGGGCTACCTTCCAGAAATCCGTCGGAGTTGGCTAAACATGTGACCGATAGGCACATTAATAACGCGCAGGTTCTACAGGCGAGGAGAAGTACATGTGTGCTTTGTCTAACGAGGCGAATGTGAGTTCAAGAGATTGACAACGGCTCTGTTCAGAGCCACGACTTTCTGATTCCTGCCAATATTAACATTGTTTTTTTTTCATTGACTTGTCGAATGATGCAACAGGATTAAGTCGTTAGGGCGCGTATTCACTTCAGGAGTCTTCTTTCACGTTAATGAATACAGGATGGTTTATTCGATTCGTAGATTATTGTATATATATATATATATATATATATATATATATATATATATATATATATATATATATATATATAGCAGCATTCGTAGAAAGGAAACAGGAAAAATAACTTGTTAGTTTCGCGAACGATCATGAGTGTCTCGTGATTGAAGTAAAATAGGACAATAGACTTTTGATGATTTCCGTGGTTGCATCGGTAATCCTGTGAGGTTGACAAGAGCTGGGAGGTTGGCGAGCTAATGACCAGAGTCACTAGCCGGCGTTGGACCGGCCAGTGCCACATACATTAAGACGTGACTGGTGGAAGTCACTCTTCTCTTGTGGGAATTCCATGACTGAGCTATCTGCTCTGGATGCCGTTGAGCGAGTTGTGTCTGGTTGCAGGCCATTTATAATGATGCAGCCTCGTAACTCGATTCGCGGAGAACACTCAGTTGCAGTCAGTTGAAGACCTGATGCCAGAACCAAACAAACCCCTGAGGAGTTGCTACCATTCCGATGGCAAACTTAGCTACGGATACCTGTTTATAAACCCAACCTCTAGGTTCGTGGTCATGCTCAAGTTAGTTTGACAATTTGGTGTCAGAGGAGAGTCGCTCCGCCAACAGGGGCTTTAAGCTTAAGGAAGGTAAGCAAGCAGGCGATCAAACAGTGGTTCCAAAGGGTCCAAGTATTAACACAGTTGGAAGTATATTTAGTAAACGCTCGGCCATTTTCAGTCTGAAGGGTAAGCCACCCAAGCAGGCTTCAATATCAGGATTTCTCTAGCATTCGTTATATTCTCTAAGGTGAAATATTCCACATATGTACATCATAAAATCGATTTTTATTCGATCATCTGCTTTCAAAAAGGTATAGTTTGTGTAATACGAGTGAACGTTTCAGCACAGGGACGAAAATATTGGTAGATGAATTTACTATATTTTCAAAAGTTGGTATTTTAGGAATTTCTCATTGCAATTTATCTAGTTCCAAAAAGGTATGCATTTTATAACGAACATGAAACGTTTAGCAGATGTGAACGAAAACGTTGGTGGACCAATTTTGTCATTTTTAATTCAAACATTACGGGGTTATGTCACCAGTGACGTGTGTTCAAATGCCATTGTAGTAGTTTCGTTCATCATTGCTGAGAATCCCATACTGCGCACGAATTGCGCGGGGTCACAATAACGTGATAAAATAAACAATCGCTGAGGTGTGTGCGATATTGACAGACAGAGTCATAGGTCAGGAAACAAAGTGGTGCAGTGAAAATATGGGAACAACACTAGTTAGGCACAAATATTCATTCGCAAGTTCGATAGATACTACAGAGGCAATGAGGTGTTTCGCAACTGTACAGTATAGGTTGCTTACCACTGTCGAGCGTGTGGTTGGTCTGTCCACTTGGGAATATGATCCGTCTTTCTACGAGTTAGGCATTGGTCCCTTTCGTCACTAAGTATCCTTACGAATGCCTGAGATACATACGAACCAATAAACATACCATTCAGAAAATTAAAATACTCAGATTTTGCAGTGCGTATGTTCTATCTGCTGTTATTCAACCATATACAAAGCTTAATTTATTGCAAGTACTGGAAGCTTCCATTAAGGCGCATTGGAGCAGAATAAATTACCATCGGGAGTGGTTTGCTGTGGCCGATTCTCCTTGATCTCAGCGCGACGTCACGATTCGCATGTTGCCACACTCTTGCCTTAGATGATGCAGCGAGTGATGGGTGTTCGTTTCTACTTAACATCGATTTGCATAACCACTTTTGACTCGAAACTGGGAGAGAAAATCTGAAACCGAATAGGATGAACGAGATTCACGCTCTCTCCACGTTGGGTTTATATTTGGATCTGAGAGAAAACGGAGGAATCCGAGCTAACCAGACACGTTGTGACGAAGGCAAGACGGGTGAGGACAACTGTATTTGGGCGGGCAAACAGGTCAAGTCGGTGGAACATATACAATCGTTTGTATAGTCCTTTTACCGGACCGCACCGCAGCAACATTGATCTTTCGACTGCCTGAGCATTCTGGCCAGTTGGTTGTGGCCATTAGCTTGATTATTTTGCGCACTATTTCCGTTATGCTGGTCCGATTGTTCTGGTTGGCGGCTTGATGGGTAGCCCCCCACATGGGCTATCTTGGCTGCCTGAGCTGCTGCAGCATCCCATTTGCTAGTCAACAGGCCTCTTTTTGTTTGCTTCGGGATGCATCCGATATATCCACCATTTGTTCTTTGATCTGTGGCTCTCAATCGGTTTGATATACGCATTGTTCTGTTGTCCCGGCATTACCCGCTGCAATGTGTTCGATGTGAAACCTCACTGAGGAGAGCTGCTTGTTACATGTATCGGTCAGCATAAATAACCTGACCTGTAACTTTGGTAGTATATAGTAGTCCACTGTCGTCCTGTATCGTTACCACACCAGATCTCTCGGGACCTTATGTAGTTTTCTGCCACTCCAAGTCTTAGGGTCTGGTTACCGATTGTTCATAGTTGTGCAGTAGGCCTTTGTGGCTACGGAGTACACCCCTTCCACTACACTCATACACAAGCGTGTGATAAAAAAAATTATTGATTATTGAGAACACGCATTTCACTTTCTTCAGTTCACGAACGATCGACTCTTCTCAGTGTCAGTCACATGTATTTCAGAAGTACATGAGTAAGGTTGCGATAAGCACTTCAAGAGGCTGATGAAGGAAATCACTAAGAAGCAAACTGCCAATGGTTTTTACGACATTGAACGTTTCTGAATAGCTCATTGCATAGTGCCTGATCTGATCTTACCTACGTGTAAAATAAGACTTACGCGCTGTAAAAAGAAGAGTGGCTTGAAGTCGGCATATCATAGTATGATGGTCGGAATTGGGTTCCGAAACAGTGTTTCTTCAATGGGCTGACTCGCTTTATTTCATCCTCATGCACGATTGCAGTCGAAGAAAAAGAAAAAAATTCGCATAGGCTCAAGTTCTTGATGCACAATCAAGGGGAATAGGAGACCTTGACACTAACTTGGAGTAGTGAAACGCAGCAGGCTCTATTAGGTCAAAGCAGCACAGCCACGGACATGTCAGCAAACACGCTGTAGCAAGTTTACACACGCTAATATCATTTTATTAGTGAGTTGCTCACGGTTGATTCATTTCATGCACTTTTGGTATTGTTATTCAGCCGAGCACCAGATCCACTATGTAATTTCTGGGTCTGTAGGATTGATATTGGTGCAACCGGCATCATTTATTTTCACCAGACACATCTGATATAGTACACAAAGTGATATTAAACCCACCCTGTTTTTCTGCGATTGCTTTTGAATCAAACCGCTCAGGGTGAACAAATTTGGTATGCTCGTGTGTCAGCCCATTACTACGTCAAATGTGCACGCAGGTTTTAAGTATGAAACAGATAAAACTATTGATCCCGGTAAATGTGCCCGAGAGTTTGTGAGATGCTAACAAACCTACTCCTGAACGAGACGCAAAACACTGAATCGGTTCAGACAAGCTACGACCTTGACCGGTAGTGACTCATTTTCGATGCTCAGCGATGTGTTATTGATCAGTTTTCACGTCACGCGGGATTCGTGAACGAAGTTTACTCTGATTACAGGTAAAAATCTCATGAAAACAGCTGGAAAAACGAGAAAATACTCGTATACAAAGGCTGGGGGAAAAACATAAGCCATATAACGAAGAGAAATTGCAGATCGACAATAGTTACCAGTAACTTTTTGAAGAACCCAGATTTTATGTCGAGAAAAAACGTAGATTTCGAATAATAATCTCCGGTCAGGCCAGAAGAATTGCGTCGTTCTTCAACACAACCTACGAGTGCATCGAAGCTGCAGAGGTCCTCGCAACTGAATGTAAGTATTCGACGTGTACTGCAATTGCTAGGGGCTGTACCACGTAAGTGGTACAGAAAGATAAGATCAGCGACTTGTATAATTGATCGTCATTTTCAAAACGGAGGGGTATAGGTCATAAATGACGTCAGTGATTAACGCCGCCCTGATGAAATCGTACACTACTGGCACGGCTTCAGGAGAAGCAGGTTAGACCTCAGTCATCTAGCCTTTGCTGGTGGCTCTCAGATGTTATGGAGTGTAGTTCTTGAAGACGAAAAATCTCAGCTGGCACTTCTAGAAGGGAAGTTAATGGCTGCCTCGTGCAACAGAACATTGAACCAGCTTTTGATTACGATGATTCCGGAAAATCGGCTGAATACAATGATATCCTAACATGGAAGCGCGGCCATACCAAGCCTAACTCCACCAGAATCTGGCTGTAGTATCGGATAATCAAGTCCACGGTCTCACCTACCACCTACAAACAATTCAAACTTGAACGTGATTGTATTGCCAGATGCGAGCATTTCGTTTGTTCTGTAGTGCTACCAATAAAGCACTCGATGACGAAGACTAACAAATTTGTTTATTTGAGCAATTACCGTTTTTGGTGGCGCCACTTGCTCCGCCTGTGTACGTCGTCTGCACGCCGTTGCGCTCCTCCAATACACGTTGTCCCGCTCCAGCGTTTTGAGTTCTGCTTTGCGCGCTGCCGAGTATATTCGCTATCGCGTCACAAACCGAGGACCGGGGGCTATAAACTCTATACGGGAGCAGGTCTTGACTTAACTGAGGAGAATCCTAAAGTTCTTATCGATCGCATGCTTAAAATGTCAGTCTGTATATAATGCGTAACATGGGGTCTGACAGCGAGGCCAGTCTGTGCGGACGGTAGAACCTTTGGAGCTTTGCTCGTGTGTACGTACACTGTCCTCCATGAATGGGTAGTGTAGAGTTTGAGACAATCCGCAAGATAACGAGAAGCATGCCTGGACGTTGTGTTTCAGTGATTACCATTAAAGGTCCTTGTTTCGTAATCAGCTACTCAGTTAGCCTTTTGTCCAGGGCTGGGTTTATTGGCAATTCGCAGCGGTCATGCACATTTTTCCCGAATTAATCGACTCACTTGTCTCACGCCTCAAATATGTGTGCACAAGTGATATAGTAATGGGTTGATACACGAGCATGCCAAATTTGATTACCACCAATAGTACGGTTCAAAAGTAAAACAGAAAAACGATGGATTTGATATCATTTTGTGCACCATATGCGCATGAAGCATGCGCGAATCACGGTATTACCCGGCGGAATCGTTCAGTTCGATTTTCTTTGAGCTTTATTGGGTAGGAGATAATGCGCTAATAACGTACACTGTATTAGAGGACTCCATTTTAAATAGTCATCGTCGTAGTGACGAGCCGGGTGGTTGCGGAATGTTGAAGGGTCTTGACGTGGTTGGAACGTAATGCTTGATATATTCAAAACCGACCTTTGCCATTTGAATCGATTACACACAAGAGGCGAAACAGGGAACAAAAGATGAATATAAACTATAGAACTCGAAGGGAATTACGGACTCCTTGGCAATTGGTTTGATGAAATGGTTAAATTCACTCAGTCCGGATGCACTAGATGTAGACGTCACCGGTAAATTGATGGTCCACTTGATGTTTAATCGCGATCCATACACCCAAGTACATTAGTGGTTGAAATTACAGCACTTTGAAGATCGTCTCAGATGCGGTATTTCTCCGAGGTAGGCTAACTACTACATTTGTCAAGATACTTTCCCCTTCTATCGTTTTATTTCGGTTTTTTGGGGAATTAAAAACCCTTACAAAGCGTGCTGATATACCGCACCGTTTTTCAGAGTTATGGAGACAAATTGTAGATCCTAATCAATACCATATATTTACCAGGTGAATTGCTCTTCGCCAAACATGGTTTTTGAGTGGTCAAACTTGATGCATCAGTTGGTAACCGCATACTTCAATGACTTAGATGAAAACCTAAAATTTCGTTTGGTCATTTTGAACGACTGGTGGATAAAGTGGGCTACAATATGAAGTATTTCCTACGCTATGATTGTTTATGATTTGACACGGCGTGTTGTCCTCGAGATTCCGCATCATTTAACCGGACGTGTAAACATTGGTTTGGGTACTGAAATACCTTTATTTGGATGTGTATTTGGGAACATAAATACTCTGAAAATCTGTTATTCCCGACACTTTCGGTAAAACAGCTCAGGCCGTTTAACAAGCACGTGTTTGTTGTGTCTGGCATGTGTCCGATTGCCATAACAAAAAGTGCTTTTCACAGTTTAAAGTTATGATGCGAATTCAATGCCGTATTAGGTCGGACACTGGATAATGCGCTGTTCACATGCACGATCTAGTCAGTGCTGTTTCGCACTTACAGATAAGTCTTTAAAAACGTTTTACTGAATCTTTCAGTCTAAGAACACAGTACAAACGAAACAATCAAAATATCCCCAAATTTAACCCTTGTCGTTCATTACTAGCAGTCAATAATCCATTCGTTTCTTTTGTGTCACATGGAACGTACGTCCACCCCTACCCTCCAAATGGTGTGTGCGACGTATCATTACTGGTTTTCTTGGAACAAACAATGCCATTTGCAGGTTTGGTGGGCAAAGGTTTGAGTCTGTGCGGGAGATGGGGCAATTCCGCGTGAACTACGATTTCGAGTGCGGTGGGAAAAATTACTGTGATGATATCCCCTTCCCTTTTCATTGGGCATAGAGTTAGATGATTGATCATAGACTTCGTCTCATCGCCCGCCCCCCCCCCCCCAAAGTAAACATGAAGGCAAGTCGTTGAATAAATTGGACAAACACATGATTCTGTTCTTCCATACGTTGTGTGTTGTTCGTCGAGTTAGAAGTTGGCAGTTATGTTCGAATAACTCGTCTTCTCCTGTGCACTGTTTATCACTCTCCGAGTTGTGGTCATTGTTTTATCAATGAAAGAAGGACAAGGGTGAATTATGAGATGTAAACACTTCCAAACAACGATGGTCGTATTTTGTGCATGTCAGGATCAGTGTTATCGGGCGATGTGGATAAAAAGCGACTGGATGAGGTTACAATACTGCTTAAGACAACAGAACTTTCCTCTTGAATATATAGTGAATGGATCGCTTGTGGTATAAAATCACCTTAGGCACAGGTCCAGATGAACGTTTCTTTCCATCGCATTGGTGATGCACTGCACGGAATCACCCATAAGCCAGAACCTACTTAAACAACTAATTTACGTGAAGCAATCCCATCAGGAACGGCGAGCAACACGTTTCTACCGGACCTGATCCTGACGGTTGATTAGCCGAAGGGTTTGTGTACCTCAGTAATAAACCCTAGAACTTCAACCGCAGAAGGGCGATTCGGTTGATATGGGAGACAAGCAAAAGTGAAAGAAACTGTGGTCGATAGCGAAACTCGAGAAGCGTGGTGTATATGTCATTTATCCACAAAACCCTCAGACGAGCACACTTGTCAGGTATATAACCTTGTTTAATACCCGTTCTGAAATGATTCTCCAATTTTTTTTTAGAACTGCTTGGTTGCTTTCGCCCAGAGATCTGCACAAATTAGAGGGTAACCATCAACAACCCAATCTTTTTGCGTTGAAAAATTTCCTTTCTAAATTTGCGCAATTCCAATAAGGAAGATCTCAGTCTACGAGCCTACCGAGCACGTATTTCGTCCAATATATTGTTGTATTAACAAATGTGGTTTGCCTAACCGCTAACCACAGGAGCCTAACTAGCTGTAAGTGTGAACCGGCGACCATGAGCCCGAGATTTGGAGTAAAAGACTCCAGAAGATCAGGCGTGATCACAATCCAGGCCACAACGAAATGCATTCTACCACCAAAGTTGTTTGGGGTGGCGATGACGGCGCCGAACTACTGTAGTATGCAAGGATCAGTGATCTTCCTTGGAGGTTTGTTCGTTTTCGATCTGAAACAAGGAAAACAGGGAACTCCATGAGCTCAAAACTCAGTCAGTGTATCATCGGGAACTCACACTTACATTAGTCGAACACCGAAATGGCTGCCTGCAGCCTAGCCACCACACTACTTGATCACCACCGGTGTGTTGAATTGGGCACGTTATACAAAATCAAATGTGACACTGTCCATTTTGTCAGTTTCGTGATAGCAACCGTTTAATGGAGAACAACAAAAACCGTCTTGCTTACACCGTGTTCAAACCATCACAACACATGTATTCCGGTATATTTTTCGGTTTTGATAAAATGAAATCGATTATATGCACAAGCGGTGACAAGGGGTCTGAAAAATAGTTGAGTTGGTATCACTTGAGTAATTGCCTTGATGTTTTTCGTTCCGAAATTCCCTGGGGATGGTCTCAACACAGAAGTAGCAAATCAATCATTAGTTTGCGGTCTACTTTCGAAACAGGGTCGTACTCCGTATCGGCAAGCCCCACACGGCCTACTGTTTGAGTAGACGGTCATATGTGTTAGTCACATTAAAACAATCTGTCCCACTCCGTTCCTTCTTCATGTCTTCATACCTAGGAAAAGAGAAGGATTCACAAGTCTGAGGGGAGAATTGTGCCTTTGATGTTGAAATTATGTGCAAGATAACGACGAGTTTCAAGTAGTTTTCAACTAGGCATATTAGTCGTTCGGTTATGATCAATGACGTGCTTGCGTTCTCTGGACTACAGTATTTTCGGTAGTATAAGAGCTTTGCGCTGATAGAAAAAATGAATGGCAAGTTGAAAACCCAAACTCCGGGGCCGTTCTGTTCACTTCAAGAGTCAGCGAGAGAAAAACATTGAGAATTTTGCCATATATTTGGCTGGCCATCTTTGGTCCCACAAGATGAACGTATGCTAAGTTGTGTAAGAAGAACGTTAAAATACAAAAAGGTTACTAGACGATGCAAATGAGTGGACAATTGTAGGTCTTGTCTTGCAGAAATTCGTTAGTGTGCCTTTTGTTTTTGGTGCTGCTACTAGCGGTATTAGGTTTGTGTCTGAGAGAGAGAGAGAATCACGAGGAATGAATAATTAGTCACTCAACATGAGTTGAAGAAATGCCCTGACTGTTGCGCGATCGTACCGCTAATCGAACCTCTGACTGCATTCTGTCCAGTGCGATAAACACTGATCTGTTGATCGATACCGACTACTATCACACACGTACGCACATCACACCTACTTCGCCCATACCGCGGACGGTCTGATCGAATCAATCAAAGTTAGGCACTGAGCCATGCGTGCTTGTCTATTTGTTACCTGCTAATGGACTTTGCTTTACCGCACGCGATTGCGGGCACTGTTTGCACTTGCGCTTGACGATTCACTTGTTTGCTTGCTTGCATATTTACGTGTGAACAGTTGGGTTTCCTACCTACCATTTGCTACCTGTAATCGCGTACGTAACACTGACAACGCCAAGGTACAATACATTTATGAAGACTTGGATGCAAAGAAGTCTCAGTCTGGGAGGCTGCACATGGAAATGCACTTCGTGTAGTGGCACATCACGCAGCAGCAACAATGAATTCACCATTGGGAACCATGGGAGTATTGTACGGTTTTTTCTCTCATAAATCACTAGGGTTGCACATCCACCAAACTCCAACTGGGCCTTGAACCCGCATTTCATGACTGCAAGTAACACACTTTATCACTAGACTATTCAGGCCAACTCCCAATGGCTTGTTTCGCGCCAGCGTGCCATTCCGTCACGCATTGATTAGTTTCTACTCGTCACCCGCGCAACGAATCATTGCCAACGATGATGGTTTTCTACGTAGGGGCATAAGTGAATCGAATGCATTATAAACAACATATATTTGAGCTTCGCTATCGAGTCATTTTCAGTAGCGGAAGATTTAGATTGTTTTTGAAATGATTCATCATGCATTAGCTCTGTAGGTGGGGCTGCTGCTGTTGATGGTAGTGGTGTTATGCCAACACGAGTGCGTTGGACGCGTCCCGCTGATGAATCCCAAAAAAGTTGAAACAGCTCTACAGTTTTCTCATGTTTTTCAGTGATGATCTTGTCGTGAGTACTTCATGATGAAGTTCATCAGAACTCTACGATAAGAGAGTTGAGAGTCCCCACGAGATGGTTTTGATGCATGTATTATATAGGGTTCCCTAAACCACGAGATATATACATGCTGTCTCTGAAAATCGAAAGGTTTGATGGAACATTGTTATTCGCCGAAAATTCTAACGGGACGTGTCGTGAATGTTGATTCACCTTTGGTTTTAGTTAGTTATTTGTATTGTCTTTCGCACGCATCCCTCATCCACTCAACTGTATCAAATCAAATCTTTCTTCTACGGCACACAGATAGCAGATTTGAATCTGGTGGACATAAGCACGGAGTAATTGTTTAAGCGTGGATACTAGGCCACTGGTAGCTAAATCCTCCGAAATTGTTGAGTACTTCAGTAATAATATGACTGGGAATATGTTTGCTTTAATTAAACTGCTAAAGGCAGACTTTTCAAGTTGTTCAGCTCCATATATCGTCTTATCTTGCCATATCATGTGAAGAAACATTCAACCTTCGTTAGAAAGGCCGGGGATTGGGCACCCAGGAAGTACTGTACAATTAATGCACCAGCTGTATGTACGCTGTCAACAGTTTACAGTCTGCTTTCCGTTGTGGTGCCATCTTTTAAAAACCGTCGCCTTCTTCTGGTAACTTATATATTATCTTGGGTTGCGTAGATCAAACACCAGTCCCTCACTTGGCACAATAATCAAATGGGAACGTGTTGAATTCATTCGCGATGATTAGGAAAATTCACAAGGTGTCAAGGGGGATCAAGAGCTCCCCAACTGGCAGTCTCCAGTTGGCCGCGACCCCCTTCCTGATATATTGTACAATTATATAATAAAAAAGGGGGAAAACGTTACATCATTGATAACTTGCTGCGTGATTTGAACCGCAGTCAAGTGTGTCTCAAATGTTATTCAGCAATTTACTTGACGTGTTGTTAAGGAAAACGTTGAAAACATCGTACTGCCGTGACTCACCAATGTGATTGATTGTCTACTGAAACTGCCTCTGCTGTTTTTGTAGCCGACAAATCCCAAAGGGCAGTTATCCGGGCACGAAAAACAGTCTGACTGATCACTAAGCCATGTTTCCTTAATTACCAGATGACCCTGATTTCGTTTTGGAATCCAGACGAAAAATCCTAGTGCTCATTCAGCCGATGCTCACAATCCCGTACGACCACATTCTTCATCCTTGCCCATCTATAGACGCAAAAGCGGTTGATTCACACAACTTCCGCTTGTGATAAAATATTGGAAAAGTGAGCGCGAAAATGCAAGTGAAACGCAGAAGAGAGATGGCGAAGCATTAATGACGGAGCTGATCGCTGGAAAGAACTTCTACCTTGACCTAAACCACCGATAAATCAGAAGTGATCGCAACAACATGGTCTCAAAAATTATATGGAGTAATTATGATTCGCCGGACTTCAGAGAGCAAGAGAATGTAGGAGGGACATCCTGTTCATAAGTATCAGCTTGTCTTTCCGTATGCATGATCTGTTGGTGTTGGTGTCTCCGCGAAAGACAACAATCTGGTTTCGAATGTGAGATAATCACCAATACATTCGAAGTTAGACATATACTTCTCAGAGCATTGATGTTCCTCGGACAATAAGATCACGTACACGACTAATCGCGAGTAAAGAACAAACAAACGCGAAAACGATATCATCCCAAAAAGAGACCAACTGTGGGATAGTCACCAAGGTATTAGCCTCCATTTGCTGTGCTGTTCGACACCCGCCCGCGAGAGGAACGCTCGCGAATAGCAGGCCGGATTCCGCTCAGGTCGAGAATGCGTCGACCAGGTTTTTACTCTTCGCCAATTCTTCCCAAAGGGTCACACATACCGTCGGCCAACAATAATGGTTTTCCACGACTTGGAGGGCCCCTTCGATTCAGTTGACCGACTAGCGCTGTTCAGTTCTGTTGACCAAAATGGTTGGCCACTGAAGTTCGTGAATCTACTGAGATAACTATACTTTAACTTCTGGCAGCGTAACGGTTTGCAGTGAGCTATCCAGTCCTTTCGAAACGACCGGCGGTGTTCGACAGGGGTGTCTGTTTCGCCATTCCTGTTCAGATGTTATCGACGAGATAACGGACGATACTCTGGGAAAGATTAACTCTCAGGGAGAGTCGCGGAAGTTGCCTTATCACTTTATCGGATTGTCGCACAGGTTGATTCGATTCCGCGGCGGAGCACAGACATCCAACTACTGATTATTTTTGAATTAATTTGGTTTCATAAAGTGTCGGTGGTGATGTGAGATCCGATATTGTGTGTGAACAAAGCTAACGTCGAACGCGTTTGAGCCTCAAGTTTCGTTACGAGACACTAGTTGAACTTAGTCGTCTCAAAATCGTGTAATAAAAGTAGCCCGATCTGATTCATTCATCATGATTCGGGTAAACAACAGACAATGTCCTCACAGCTTACAATAGATGATCGTTCGGAAGCTTGAGTTATTCTATGAAACGGGACAAATCAACAAGAATTTTCACTGTTAAACAGATAAACCGTCCCTCTCGCTTTTGGAAGTGCGTTCGAAATCTCATCAAGAAGTTTCCAGAAAGGAAATGTTGTCACATCCATGGCGACCAGAATTAATGAGACCAAAGTTGAACCGTTTTGTCCCGGAGGACATCCTTGGACAAGAATCAGCTACTGACTTGTGATGTCAAAACGAAAACCGAATAAGAGTTCAAATCATCAATCCTCACTCTACATATCATCATATATCATATGACGAAAGCATACGTGACCTTTAAAAAATGATGTTACTCTATTTATCGACTTGAAGTGACTTTTGTCCTGAGGCCTAAATTAGTTACTCAACTGAGTACTGAACTTGGCAGGATGTGCCTTCACACTGATTTCATTTCTGTGGTGGTCTTGTTTCTGTTCACGTAAAAGCCATAAGCTTTATCATAAACTTTTGTTGGATCCAATATCAATTGCCCTATAAAGGTTATGGGTACCGAACTAGTGCTAACGGTTTTCTTATTGATCACATTGGTGGCCAACATATTTTGATCATATCTTACTCTGACATCTGTGCCTGTATGATAACTAAGCCTTTGTTCATACAAAAAACAGCAGAGGACCTATGTGGCTGTAATCACCTTGGTGTGTTCGTAAGCGTGTGCATTACCACCCTCAGTTGTAGGATATTTGGAGGCATTAGCAAAGCATTCCTTGCAGTATTCAATCCGTTCAGTTGGCATTTGTTCTCATTTATTGTTTCTTTAAGAATTTACAATCTCCAGGGCAAGAACAATTCCGGAATGTGCAATCAAATAATGAAGTGACTGAAAGCATGTATTGGATGCACTAGCCATCATCTCAGGAATGCCGGTGAATAGCACACACTAATCATAGTGGACATATATATATATATATATATATATATATATATATATATATATATATATATATATATATATATATATATATATATATGGGGGGGGGGGTGGATCAAGTATAATAAATGATAGGGATGGATGATTAAAATCAGTAGAAACGCCTGTATACGAAACGGGTGTTTCGATGCAACCGTAACGGCTCTGCATTTTTGTAACTGGTTTTCTTAAGACCTGGTAAACTACAAAATGGTTGTTGATTTTGGTCTCTTAAAATGCGCGGCTAACTTGGGACTTACGTTTATCGAGAACACTTGAAATAATGGTGCTATTCATGTAGAAGTTACATGTTGGTAAAAAAGCAAAACTTTAAGCAGAGTTCAAATCAAGATTCAATCGAATGAATATGAAATAGCCAATCAGTTTCTTCAGTTTTGATCGTAACTTCATTCGATAAATACAGTCGTATTGCTATCAACATGACAAAAATTTTCACTCTCACTCAAGGCTCTCGTTTGTCTTATACGGAATACAAATAAGATTCAGTTGTTTATTGTTGATGAAATGCATGTAAAAAGCGAATACATTTAATACAAAACTGGGAAGCACCTGGACACAAACTAGTAAGCATTTTGGTTGATTGAAGTGGACCAAATAAGGTATCGTGTTGGAACTTCAACCAGTGAACGGGGGAACCTTGGGTTCCAGTCACACTGCTAAATACCATATGAAGTTACGTCATCGTATTATATATATATATATATATATATATATATATATATATATATATATATATATACATATATATACCAAATTAAACTAATGCTTCGTTCGCTCCACAGTTTATGAATATCGACTCTTCAATTGTTTGCTTATCTGTCTCGGTCACCTTTCGGCGATAACCAAGAAACTCGAACAAGATGGACAAAACAACGACCTGAACTTAACTGTCTCTCATCACACGTTTACGTAGGAGCAAATGGTGTTTCAGTCAAAAAATCAGCACATTGGCCGTTCGCGCAAGATAACGCGTTTTAACTGAGAACGAAATAACGATTGAGAGTAATCGCTATTCTCCAAAACCCTGGTTCAACTGAGTTTTACATCAAGATATGAAGGTGGTAGATTGCATGCAAATTTTCCCGTCCCGGTTTTGCATCAAGGGTTCATTTATATCCATCAGAAACAGCTGCGTTCCGTTCCCATGAATTTGACAGAATTGACGATCTCGTTTTATGAGTCCATTCGAACCTGCGAGTGTGTGTTCCTCAAAGGCCATCCAACCATGTCCGCATCATTTGCGATAACACACATCTATTACGAACGGACATAACTAAAGGTGGGAGAGAATTGAGCTTAAATCTTGGTGTACTTAACAGGAGAAGGACGACAGTAACAAATCCTGCTATCACACGATCGTCTTTCTAGAACCAAGTTTCAAACGTGGTTTCGCTCAACCCAACCCTGAATGGTAACTTCCATGTTTCGAAGAACGTGTTCGATCTGTCCCCATTCAACTGATAAGATAGTGATTCGAATCTGTGTTCAGCCGGGAGCATGGATACATCGAATGCAGAATTGAGTATGTTTAGTCCAACACACAAGGGGAGAGAACAATAAATGTGTCTGAATACGTCAGATGATCAATAGCTAACTCCTTGTTTATCATATGTGATTTCTTCACTTTTAAGTTGATTGCACATAACAGAGTGCTTCTTTTTATTTGACGAGTACTGTAGGCGAGTTATTTTCGTCAGTCCATCTAATAATATATGGTACATGATACTCGAGGTAACTACTCTGTATTGGGACGTATCATGGCGTATCTTCTGTGTAAATGTGAACAGTGTGAACCACGTTCAAGAGGGATGGTGTTAGGGTTTTACAGTGATTAGCAGGAGTGATCTTGTCTTGTAGTAGTAGTAGTCAGCTAGTTATCGTAGCGAAGTAATGAACTTGGGGTCTCGGCTGCGATTCTCACAATCGCTGGTCAACATCCCTTTTAGCTGGTCCCTGGTTGATCGGATCCACTTCCATGATACATTCTATCACTGTTCGGTCATAAAAGAATGAAATAAAAATATTGGTATTATCCTTATCCTTACTATTATTATTATTATTATTATTATTATTATTATTATTATTATTATTATTACTATTATTATTGACACTGTCAGAAGTACTTATCTATGCAGCGAAATAATAAGTATAGTCAACTCTCAAAAACAGTTTGTGGAGTCTTGCTTCCTGATGCACCGTCGAACTGAGAAAAAAGTAAATTTTGGATTGGCCTCAAATGATGTCTGTGCACGCGTAGCTTCATAGTGTAAACTGTACACACACGCACATAAAGATGTTCCCGAAACATTTCATTTCATTTCAAACTCAGTCTGATACAATACTCTTAAAACAGTACCGTACTTCGATGTCTCCCGCAGTGCCAGAATGATACCCGTAACCCTTGTAGGTTACGCAAGCTCGTTTTCTCTGGTGAACGCTGTCCTTTTCTTTAATATAAGCAGTACAAACAGTATTTGCTTTTTCTTCTGTCCACAGCATTAAAACATGTCTACACAGCAGATTTTATAAGGCAGTTTTGGTGGATGTACATGAGTATTTTTTTAATTTAGTGAATTATGTCACTTCTAATAATTTAGCACCGAAATTGTGAAAAGATACAACTTGCCACAAACATTTCGTGGGGTTATTCGTCAATCATTATTGGTTTGGTTCTCAGGAAAAAACAGTGAAAGACTGAGGCCGTAAACATACAACCGCGACTTTGCAGGGGGCTACTACGTTATGCTGGCGTACTACTTGGGATCAGTGGCTTTTATTTGAACGAATATAGTAACACGAGAGCTATTTCGTAGCGTCCCACTAGCTCTAGTAAGAAGACTCCTCTGGCTGCAAACCCCCTCCATTTAATAATACCTAAACAGCACTTCACATAGGATTCATGTTGGTCATAGCCAAATCCTGGGCCGCACATGTATTGGTCCACCAATTATTCAGAATAAATTCCTCTGATTGGTTAGTCTGGTAACAAGCCCAATTGGTTGATTCGGTTCAGACGTCACTTGGCATTTGATTGGTGCGCTTCGTTGACTTCAATCTTGTCCTCGATTTGGGACGGGGTGAAGAAGTGCTGACTGCTCGTCAAACATCGTGCTATCTACTGAACGAACCAAGTCATCCTTTGGCAATGAGCCAGTTCATTCCATCACAAAACTAATTGCCAATAAGTCGTTGTGGGGTTCATCTTCGAAGAGCTGCGAAACTGGTTCATATACAATATTATGAATTATGGAAAGTGATTAAAGAAATATGAGTCTCTGGAAGAATTTCACTCAAGTAGGTTGGAGAGTGTAACGTGCGACCTTGGGACTATCTGACTTGGTTCTAAAGAGATAGCTGCAATTCAGAGATCTGTGATGCAGCTCATATCCGTTACAGCGGGATCGTATACTCAGTTTCTTTTTATTTCTGGCCTTTGGTTTTGATATGAGTTTCCTCAAATCTGTTTAAGTTCTATCTGTGATTGTGATTCTATGGGACTAAAGAAGTCGTGCGGTCATTTTCTGCGTATCTGGTTTCTGACGACTCTGTCCTTCCGTTAGCCTACATTCTTCGAGTTTCTTTCTTTTTAGTTTTGTACATGGTTTTTACTATCCAAAGTTCGGTTGAGTCTGTTGATGGTTGATTTTTGTAAGAGTTTGAAGCATTATGTCTGCGTAAAAATCGGGATACAAGTCATCCCACTGCTCCCCACCTCATTGTTGTTGTATTTGTCAAAAACGACAACCGACTTCATACGCTGAAGGCAAAATAACGAAATCTGAATTTGATCAACTTGAACGGAAAAATGCAAACGATTGCGCCCGTTTCCGTCAAGTAGTCAGTAATTCGGGTCGACCGCCAATCGATTGTAGTAAGTGAAAACAAACTGTTGCGATTACTTAATCATGAGTTTTTATCTAAACGGTTTCTTGTAGCTTTCTTTGTTATCAGTTTCTTAATTAACTGTTTACTCAGTTGGATACTTTTGTAGCTAAAATATCCTTTCGGTTTTTGAACAAATTTCTGAAGTCGAAAATTCTAACCCACCAAATAAACCAGAACCAGTTGAAAAAGTTCATTGACGTGGACCATCTCGAGGTAACCAGGAAGCAGTTTCAGTACAGTCTGCCATGTGCAAGCGTGATGTATGTATAGCGCAGAACATAAATGAACTTTACGTGCAGAATATCGTTTTTTTTTTGTTCGAACTGACTAGAACAACAGACTTTAATGAGAAGGCAGATTGTGAATGACAGGTTTATTAACTCAGCTAGATCATTTTAAGATGGTGAAGTATGCGCGGCCGTTTAAATTGTTGGCTTTCACACCCATACTTCATCAGGGTCGACACTCATGCTATTTGTGCACTTTGGTTCCCTGTCGACCGTTTGCCTACTAATGTTAAGTTTGTTCTTCTACCCAGAACGTTTTGTTGTGCTAGCCCAGTTGAAATCTTGATCTAGGACTCACAATCTGTGCCATCTTGCTGCTCTCCACGGTTCTGCTCAGGTACGCTTCCTTCTCGGTAGAATTCATTTAAACCGTCTCAGGTTGCTTTCAAAAAGGACACTTCTTATGCCTTTGGCTAACGGTAGACCGGCGCAATGAACTCCATTTCCGCATCTTCCTCTTGCGCCGCAGTCTTCATAGCAATATTGCCATAACGTTACGGAGACCAGAGAGCAGTTTCCCACCCGTTTCATTGTGCCAGCAGCTGTGGCCGGTTCATCTGGTCGACTTAGGTTTTCATTTTCCCACATGTACACTTGAATTCGTGACCAAAGGTTGACAAGGAAACATGAAAATAAGTGACTAAAAAGGCCACTGGTGGAAAAAAGGATATGTCAGATGGACACACTTGAGCTGGGAAGGAATTCGCTCTGTCAATAATTTGAATTTACAAAAAAGACAAACCTCAATGAGAAGTCTGTGGGTACGCACATGTTGAATGCCAGAATTCGATCGTTAATGGTCATGCAACTGCATGCAACAAATTTTGTTTGGCAAAGCACGTTGTTTTCCTCGGGAAAATATTACAAATCGATGACAGATTAGGGAGACTAATTTTACTCTGGTGATGAGAAACTGAGGTAAATAAAAGAGTGAAATCGATAAATACAGAAGTGGTTGTGGTATTCTAATTGTGAATCGGACCGTTTTGTGAGCTCGTAAACCGTTGTGCATCAGTAAGGCATAACAAACTACTACGAGTTAATCAGTATTACTTGAACTCCACCAGCTACCCAGATTAGATCAAACGAACACCAAAGAAAAGTGGGACGTAAGCTCATTACTATTGACTTAGAAGCTCAGTCGAAGTTAAAATATGCCAACTACTTGGAAAAATCAGGAGTTTATTGAATTTTGTGGATAAGAAGTTCTAACCCCAGTGAATAAACGAATAAGCGTTAAGTTAAGTTAGTTTGAAGAGTAAATTTTCACACTGCTGAGATGATTTTCACCGTTTTAACTTGCAAGAGAAAAGTTAATCGCACTAGTTTTTGCTCTCGTCATAGATATATGCATAATCCCTTGAAAAGCGTCCCGTGATTGCTGATCCACACAATATTTGCGTTTCACAGTATTCAAATGAAGGCCAGGGGGGAATTCTTTTCAGTCACACCCCATCCTACCGTTCGCGTTCGAAAGGAGAGAACCGATTTGTGCTCAGTTGCACAGCCGATGTTTTCTTGTCCACTAAGTGGATGTAAAGTCTTGGCCATGAATATGATTCTAGAGGAATATATTAGGGGAGCTCTTGTGGTTTTGCATAATTAATATGTAAACTTACAAAAATTTCAAAGTTGAACTGTTCCACATTAGTTCGCAGCTCTACGACCCGTTTTCGGTCGAACCGAAAATAGGGTATCCACAAACAAAGTCCAATAGAACATCTCAAAATAGTTGGACACAGCTGCCACTCAGAGTGTATTAATTCGGTTCAAAACACTTTTCCTTCATTTACGCTTCTTATAGAGAAAATCGGTCACACATGGCGTCGAATAGAACCCGTACATTTCAAATGAGCAACTTACAGCTAGTTTGAGCGATCATTTAGTGCCCGACGAAAGCCGTCTGAAGTGTTGATACGAGGTCGGTCGCTATCCTTTGCCATCATCAACCGGTGGGACCAACAAATGTTTCCATGAATAAACAAACCAATCGCAATGCAATCACTCGATTTCATAACTCAGCACACCCGGGGGGTGCCGGGTAAACGTCGCCTTTTACAGACAAACAGTTGCTTCAGTTACCGTTGAAGCCAACGTTCTACGCCACAAAATGGTCATTCGAATTATGCTGTTGGCAGTGAGTCAAAAGCTTTTAGTTCAGAAGTTCCAGGTTAGAGTCATTTCACCATAGGAAAACCCAAAAATGGCAGATAAGTAGAAAGCGGGTCGAAACGCAGTTCCTAACTTTAGTTTTGTTTGGTGCGAAAGGTTCTCCCCATGGGAAATGAATTATTTTACCTAGTCATATGTACTTGTTTTACGCACCCCGAAGTAATCTGAATTGCAAGGCCTCGTGGGATTCAGGGTAAAGGCGTACAATTTTCAGTCGATTATCTTATTATTACCGTTGATAACCGGAAGACCAGATACATCCCTTTAAGTGCCATATATATATATATATATATATATATATATATATATATATATATATATATATATATATATATATATATATATATATATATATATATATATATATATATATATATAGAAGTCTGTCAAACGTCGCACTCTCAACATGTAGCAGTTTGCCAAAAATTTAGCAAATCCAATCCCAAACCAGTTCTTCATTGGCTTACGACCTTGAAAAGTAGCATCCTCATAATGTCGCAGCCTGTGAAATGTTTCCGATATTTTCACTGTAATCTTGTTTGAATCGTAAAGACCGAGCATAGGCAGAGTCCATTTTCAGAATCACAATGTGACTTTTCGAAAGGTATATCGTTGGTTAGTCATGGCTAAACTTCAAAATGAGGGCATACGGTCCCAAGTTTCGATTTTTGATGTATCTGGATGACGGTACGAAATTTTCCCAATGTCGTTCAAACCAGCCTCATCGAATCACTGTAGGAATAGACCTCCAAAAAGTAGTATCCGATTGGCTGAGACTGTTTTCACTCGTGAATGGTTAAAGCAAGTCATCTGTTTGACCGACCAGTTAATTATTTGTTTATGTTCTGTTCTGCCGGCAAAGGTAGGCTGTATGTTGGTAATGGATCAGTCAGTACCCCTTACAGTCTATTGGCTGGCACTCAAGACGCGAAAAGATCTTGGGGTTATTTATGAGGAAGTCGGTGCGAATGCTCACTGAGATCGTGAACAGAACGCTAAAGTAAAAGAGGATGCAAAGATCCTGGAGATGGTTTCTGAACCAGAGGCAACTCGAACCTTTGTGATGGAGCGTTTTGGCGTTTCACTGAAAACTGCAGAATTTGATAACGAACAAAACCCCGGTTCAGTATCGTGTCTCAGTAGGCCACAGTTTACAAAAGTGCCATTTGAAAATGAAGTAAAAATTTGATGAGTTAAATGATTCCACTTTCCAGTAGTTAATGAGGATAAGCGAAGAAAGTGATGGAATTCCCCTAGTGGAAAATCTTATCTGTAAAAAGACCATGAATTCTACCGCCTCGTTAAGGCAAGCCTGACTTCAAAGTTTTCAAGGGCCTATTCAAAGTTGTTGTCTAATGTAGAGATACAGGTATTTCTACTTCTCAACTGCACGTTAGTGACTCAGCCTATCAACCAATGAGTTGTCTGGTCATTCAAGCGTGTTTTTCCGAAACTTCTTGACTATTTGGTGTCTAGCGTAGGACGCCAAACACGAGAAATTCACGGATATTTTTGACACTCCAAAAGATATTAACTTTATTCAGTGCGCTTGAACAGAGCTGCATCCCGACACCGCCATCAAGGCCTTTCGTGGGGGCATAGCGTACAACAATGGCTGCTGAAAAATCCTCAGAACTCTCATACAGCTTCACCGATGCACTTGATGATTGTGTCACAATCGACAATTTTCTTCTCAAAAAGGAGATGTAGCATTTTGACGTGGGCACCGATGATGTAATGTAAAAATTAGTTGATTAATTTTGTGTTCCTGGTTAAATTTGGGAGGAATAGATGTTGAGCCTTATTAAGAACGGAAGAGACCCGAGCAAGAAGGTTCAGAATAATCGGACGTAGTGAAGCTGGTATCACCAGCCACTGTTAATTTCACTGTTCGCCAAGTAGAATAGAATGAAACAAGGCAAAATTTAGGAAAGGGTTCAGCAAATCTGATTGGTTGACTCCAAGTCATGCCCATTGTGGGTCACCAGTTTCTGTGCACCTAATGAGGGTGTAAGTCTATCTATAAATACGGCCTGATTTCGTGCAGTTACTCGGATCGCTCGGCTCAGATCAATCTGATGACAAAGCGTCACAAGGATTTTCGCGATCGATGAAGCCGGGGTTTGTCGTGGTTGTAAATTGGTCTTATTTACCCAGTCTCCCTGGTACAAATGGATTAATTGCATTAACAGGCTTGTTGTCTCCTGTTCAGATGTGATTATCTGATCATGTGAAGAAAACATTAGTGAAACCGCCCGAATTTTCACGGGCGAAGTTCAGAATGTATCCACCCATCTTGCGGAAAAGCTTTCTCGGTTGAAATGACACGTAAACTGCAAAACATTTGCTCATATGGAACCTCGGTTGTCGTTCCCAAATCCATATCAATGCGTGCATATATCCTCGTTTTGTGGTTTCAGGCTCATGTTCGCTCGGTGCCAGAGAAATCTAGGTCAATCTGTACATTTATTGACACTGTATGTATGTATGCATATATATATATATATATATATATATATATATATATATATATATATATATATATTGTTTGATGTGTGTGGTGTGCAAGATTAGTCGAATTATAATTAGGCCACTTTAAGCACATGGAAGTTTCCTGTTGTTTCTTTCGGGTGGTAAAACACAACAGCTAAGAAACGAATCACAGTTTTACCCCTACCCAAGAAGTTGAACTGTCAAAAAATGTTTTCTTGTAGTAAGAGATGAGCAAAGCACTGCACAACGCAGAAAAAGCGGAACACGATTCAGACAGTTAAAGAAGAAACGATTTTTTATTACGGTAATAAACATTACATCCCTATGACCCAGTGGACTTACTGTACAAAGGGGCTAAGAGGACCATTCATTGTCGGGAGAGTTTATTGACTTGGCGCTTGGAGAGAAAAAGGTTCTAAGGTGAAAAAACTGAAGGGGTTAGAGCAAACTGTGATTGCAGTATGAGAGATCGGGCATATTCGGAAGCGGTAATTCGTAGGAATTTGGAATGAGGTGGTGTTCAAATCTGAGTTCAAGGAGACACTACAATAACTGCGAATGACACTCGAGCATTTGGACTGTTCGAAATGACCGTATTGTAGCTGCGGCCCCAATTATGCGTAATTGAGGATCAAGGACATCAGCTGAATAAGCACAAAATCGCACTCGCATTCTGCGCAATCGTTACGTACATAAACATGCAAATACAATAAACTAACACGAAGTAGTATCATTACCAGTCACCACAGATATGCAGGTCATAGTGATCGTGAGGCTCGGAGACGGGTGAAGAATGCAATACGTATGAAACGATAAAGTAAAATGAAACGTCACCGGCAGATACTTGAATGGGATTTTGGGTGCCGGATAAAAAGCCGTTAAAAAGTGGGGAATAGGGTGAGAGGTTGCAAGGAAATTCGGGGAGCGCCGGAGTTCGCTGCAGTAGGCAGTCAAATTACAAGTGAGTTCACTGTGTCGGATGTCATTTGCTACCCGAATTTGGGCGGGTATACTGTGTGATCCATATGTGAAAAGTCTGAAGCTCTTCGGCTTGACCTTGAAGCTCACCTGGGGAAGCACACGTGGTACTAAAGTGTGGGTGGTGTCCATATGTCGGTTGGAATCCTGCCGGGATCAACGACGGTTAACATTTGGGTTATTTATAACTGCCCAGGTGGCAGAGGAGTGATGATTTGGCTTCCGGTTAGGGCGAGCCCTTTCGGATTCCGGATTAACCAGCGTATTTTTCATAACTAGAAACGACCTTAACTGACATTTTAACCTTTAAAGTATTTGTAGTTTAGGTTGATAAAAAGGAATTCGAAAGTCTAATTATAGCGCAATTCAGAACTAGAGAGATTTGATCAGTCCCACAGAACATCCACAAATGGGAATAGCGTAGGACACTCAAGTAAATAAGCGGAAATACCAAGATTTGCAGACTCTGAAGGCGCCGGAATGTCTGTCGACTTGTGTTCTTTTAGAAGGCCAGATGTATCAAGCGATAAGACTCTGAAGGGTGGGGGGTAAATAGTGACTAGTTTGTGGAAATATACGCATGGTTCTGGTTAGTTCAGTTGCGGAATATGTTAGATCAAACGGTTGAGTTAATGAACATTGTGCTTCGTACTGAAAACTGCCAACCTGTGTGGAATCATCACCGCCACTTATTCATACGGTTATTTTCTAAGGTGAAATAAAAAAAATCCGTGTCTGAACTAGAAAGAATATGCTTTCAAAATCACAAATTTGAGCTGATGAGGGAAATTCAATGAATAAACGAATTTTCCTCGGTGACACTTGCACAGATAAGACTGTAATCAACATTTTTCGTTGGATTATTACTTCAATTATGATGATATTACAGAGATATTTGCATAACCAGCTACCAAACATTGCTTTCTTATTACCCCGTTTGTCATGACACTTCTGTTCAGCTGAAATTTAATCGATAAATTAATATCGCCTATCTTGTCTTGTTCTGATTGGTCCTCGATTGGCCAGTCACGTCCGTTCATGTTTTATACTGAGGTGATGTGTTAGGCGACTTATTCGTTTTGAATTTCTACAAACTTCGATTTGAATGAGATATGGTTCACACCTCGATCAACCAATAAACGACAAGGGCAATAAGTCAGTCGACTTGAGGCACATGACTCGCTGGCCGGTTTAAATAAACACGCGCGAACATGTACGCAACAATTTGACGGCGTCGACTGTCAGCACACGGCACGACATGCTAAGCCCGGTCAAGCCACAACATTCATGCACACACTTGTATTACTGCGGTGACCGAGAAAGAGCGACAGGTGAGCGGTGCTTTTCTTCCTTGTGTCGAATGATGAGAATATATCAGAGCGACGGTTTCAAAGCTGCTCCCGGAAAACCCTCAAGAATTTCTGCATTAGACCATCCGGAATATCGGGGCAGCACAAAGTGAAACAGCATATACATGCCACTGATATCAGTTAGCCTATGGGATTATCAACTATAATATTTTCCGTTGTTTAAGGGTCAGACGCCACAGTTTAACAGCCCTGCAACACAGTTTAAAAGTCATTCACCAGCATCACTTAGACTGACCACCTCAAACCTTGTGTAAGCAAAAAAATGTCGGATATTTTGAATCAAACATCTAAGCGGATGTTTTAGCGGAGATCTGAATTCCAAAAAGTGATGCAAACAGGATCTTCGGGACAACACCAACATGGCAGCACCTTAAGGCCTAGCATGACTAAAACCAAAGTTGCCAAAGGTGCGCGTATAGAAACGCTAAATTGTTATAAAATACGATTGTCGCTTTTCGATGTCGGCAAAGCCTAGAATCGTGTTTTTACCTACTCGGTGTACAGCGTGATCGAATGAGCCTGATGGGTATAAATGGTTCAACTAGGTGATGCGATTCAAGCACCACACTGAATGGCACATGAGGGTGTGACAACTAACCATTGGTTTTTGGCGGCTCTTGGTCATCCGTTCGGTTTCAACCTAACATAATGGTGTGAGTTTCGGTAACTGTGTTACTTTTTGAGACGAAACAATGCAGAAATAAGGTGTCCACTGAGGAATTGATGGAAAGGATACAAATACTTGGTTTGAACCCACAGGACGAAACTTTTGTATGAAGGAGAAAAACTATCAACAACGAAGATTGCATGCTCATTGTACAATATGCCAGAAACGGTGAGGGCTTGAATCTGATATCTCAATATCTTGGAATAAACATGAAAACATTCAGAGGCACTGCAAAAAGGCAACAAGAAACTGGACTAAAGCGATGATATTATCGCTGGGTTATGCAACATTGTGAACGAGGATCCTTCAGTAACTCTCGCTCGTATTAAAACAATATTTGAGTCTTAAAGTTCCGGGTTGACCATTACCGCGACCTCCGTTGATCGACTCCTTGATGATCAAGGCTACAGCACGAAAAAATTGCAATCTAACCAATTCCGCGCAACAGCATTCATGTGAACGTAAAGCGCGCCCAATATGCACAGTGGTTACAAATGCAGGGAGGCTCTGTACTACGACTGTAGGTGGACGACACCAATTACAACGTTTGGTGCTCTCGATCGATCGGTCGATCCGTCAAAGGAAAACCGTGTGTGAAATCTTGTTGTCAAATAAAGGTGTAAACCTCAATATCATTGCACACATGTTGACCCTCAGAATGCCACATGATCAATGCCACACAAAAATAAACAGCCAGATTTTCAATGGATTCTTGGAAGCATACTCATCTAAGTTGAATACTGAACAGCCCAATATTGAGGTAGTGTTTATTTTTGACAATGCTCCCGTACATCGACGGGTATTTGAAACTCGTTTTGCCATTGGACATTCCGTTTTCTTCCTCCATATAGTCAATTTTTCAATTCCGTTTGGGAAGCATTTAACTAATGTGTCGGAACCGAGATCGGTTCGGAGGGTGTCGAAAAGTCGATGCGCCATGTAAGATGTTATGGTAGAATTTTTTGCTCAATAACACAGCGTAGTCAAAATTGTTGGTAGGTTTTCGACGTTTCGGTCACCACGGGTAACCTTTTTCAAGACTGGTTTTAAAACCGAATGAAACTGGAATGATTGCTTAGCTTGGTAATATATTTGGCGGTGCCATTCGGTTGAGTCTGTTTCTATGTTCTTTCAGTTTCCGGTGCAACTGAGGGAGAAAAATGCGATTGAAAGGATAAACGAGAATAAGTCACAACTTCCCGGCCTGTACTGGTATAGGTCTTCTGCTGTTCATAAGTGAAACTTGGCTATGATCAGGGGGTTTCGTGGAGAAAGTCAGATGCAAATTATCGGTAGCATTTTATCACTGATTTCACCTATTTCCTCCAAACGACGGCATTTTGGATGTTTATTGAAGCATTTATTTGTAGGATTATTACCTCCTGCCTTCACCGCTTGAGAGAATAGGGCTGTGATCCCCATTTTCGGGTCATTGTTCAGCGTGTTTTAGAGTTAAACATGTATGCACATCAGTTTGTTTCACAAACCAGTCCCCTATAAATTACGAATTTATATTGTTTGACATCAAGACTCGTCTACTTTGACCACATATTATTCGATCGGCCAATTAACCCGTAAAATTGATATTTATCTCAAGAGAAAGGTTGATATGCACCCACGATTCACATGGGTGACTATGCAATCACCCTGCATCAGTCACACCTCCGAGCTGGTGCTGGGAACTGAACTGTAGTCAAATGTGGTCAAGGCTGCAAGGTTCGTCATTAAATTTGACTTATACGTTTGCACTCGAACGACCGGCTTGCTGTACACCGTGAGTTCGGACCGAGCGAATGAGGATAGATCGAGGCAGATTGTGAGCCATTTTTCAATGTACACATTCCAGAATTTCTGAACCTCTTGTTTCCACATTTCAGTCGAGGAACCTATTCAAAGCCACCGCCGTTTGGGGATTCTCATAAATACACTAAAATGAAACAAAAATACCCAAGGGATATGATTACTCTGAACAACAGCAAAAATTCCCGGACCAAGATAAGGGCATAATTCAGTCGCTATTTTCTCTTATTTGTTAAGATACGGCTAATTGCAGGACTGGGGAATTCCCGTGAGCGGATCTGCAAGAGAGGATGCGCGGAAGATCGGAAAGTGCTTTCAGGTGACAACAGGAGGGAGACAAGTCAGTATATAATGAATGTGTATTGTTCCAAAGCACCTTTTGGACAACCTATCTGTGCATAATCAGATAGGAAAGGAGGGAAGCAATGAATTATCATTGGGCCTCACCGCAAAATTTTAAAATATCGTTTCACAACCTCCGGGAATATTAAAGGAGAACAACAAAGTAAGGTGAAGACAATACATTCATTGGCATCGGTTTGACAGGATCGGTTGCGGGATCTAGAACCGTCTGGGTCTACGAATGTGAAAAGACCGGCGACGCCAATTCCCATTACGGAAATGAATGTGCAAAGATCATCGGAGGTTATTAGTCGTGGTGATTCCTATGTTTTACTGGATTTTTTCTTAAAAGGGAGCTTGTAATTCTGGTAACATTGTTTGTGAGGAAATTCTTTTTCAAAATAGTTAGGACAGACTGGGTGGAAAGTGGTTGTTTCTGACAAATTTTCCTGGAATATTTTGGAGTCAGAAAGGCTAGAGAATATAATAGTCTGTCCAGGATGTGCTTCACTCGTACTCGTAAATAAGTTAGTCGAGTGATATATTTCGAACCTAACTTGTATTTTTTGTCCCAGTTCTCAGCTTCACTTTTGCCGTCAAGTGATTCACCAATAAATTGTAAGCAAACGAACCTTTTCTCCTCACCGTACAGCTTCTGTTGTAGATGAGTGAATTTTACGATTAGAGCAGGAAAATTATACGCAAAATTATCGAACGATCGTCACTGTTGTGTGGTTATGTCACAAATCGAACCTTTGAATGCGTTCTGTTAAGGCCGATGTACCTATTGATCTGTTATTCGATACTGACTTCCATCTTATCCGGACATCTGGTCGCCGAACATTTGGTAGAATGGATATTTGGTCGCCGGGCATTTCGTTGACATATGTTTATAGTAATTGAACAGTCCGCTGAAACGTCGTGAGATATTTGTTTGCTTTTGATTGCATTCCTCATTCTTCCTTTTTTCACTAACCTTGATCTTTTGGATGTTCGATTTATCTACTGTCATCTTTAAACGATTGCCTTTCCAATAGATCCCAACGAAGTGAAGTCTGCTATAATTTATTGAATCTATTAATTGCCATCTCTGATGTTCTCCCGTGTTCTACTTTTTTATTCTTCTGATAACTTACATGACATTATTGCTCTGCAGTAATTTTCCTGGACTTACTTTAGAAGGGGTTGTTCATAATTTACCGCGGATTGGCTATTATTAATCGATAAAATTGGGTTTCGATGGTATAGCATCTACTCGAAACAACGTATGGCGCATCGACCGATTGATACACTCATAATCCCGTTCAACCGAAATAATGCTAGCCTAATCAGCGTTGGACACCTAAAACCAGTCCATTTACGGCGTAACTAATCCAACTTGGCATATGGCGCGTACACTTGGACGACATTGAAATAGAAATACATTAACAATGGTTTTCAATAGGCTGTTGACAATTACATGCAAAAATTGTACATGGCCGTACTGCTCATCTAAACTGCGCAAACTCCCATTGATAAGCACATAACTGTTTTTCTATGTTCGCATAAGTGCGCCGGATGATAGTTGCTCCATTTTTAGCCCCATTCTGATTGTTCTTTCCTGAGTTTGATCTCGAGGCGCCAAGAGCAGGCTGCATGACTAATGAATGCTCATTTAAGGAAACCTTTACCGCTGGGTACGAAAGACTGGGGTCAATGGTTCTACAGGAAATGGAGTCGCAAGAAGATCAAGCCCAAATCCAGAATTTGGAAATTTACCACGATCTCCCAGAAGACGATATAGCTGTTTTTGAATAAACGTAGAGTTTTTGTATGCTTAAATGTTCATTATTATGTATAAAAACTAACACATCCCTGAAAATATGCCCTGGTGTAATTTTTGAGGCAAAAATAAGTATTAAAAAGGATCTTATTTTCGAGGAATCACGGTAGTATATGAAGACTAAATGTTTGTCGATCAGATGTTTATTCGACAAAGCATCCAGCGATCAAACCTCCAGGAGCAGACTGCTATAACACACGCACGCGTGCACATCGCCCCATATCACGAACGGTTTCTTCTGACCACTCAAACTTCAGCGTTGACTCATGTTTACCTATTGATTCGTTGCCTGCTGAGCGGCCCTGCTTGGCTGCACGCGATTGCAGGCATTGCTTACGCTTATGATAAGCAATTCACTTGCTTACTTACTTACGTACGATTAACCGTGTTAACTACGCGCCATGTGCTGCCTGTGATATCGTACACAATGGTAACTTGTCACTAATTCTTCGCTATGATTTCCTGAGTAGGTACACTAGACACTCCACGCATTACTAAGACAATCTTAAAAGCCGTCTTACAATGGCCCGTCTCACGTAAACCCGTCTAGGGGATTGAACCCTCTTCTAGACTGTTTATAACACTTCAACCAAGAAGCGGATTGTTCTATTATACAAATCTTTAAGAACCATGAATATCGGGTTCGAATAATCTCTCTCGTCTGTGGATCAGTCTTCAAAAATTGACTAGTCGGTAGGTTATCTTTCATACGCATGAAAGTTTCCAAGTTCAAAGTAATCACGGGCTGGTTTTGACCAAAGGGGCTGGAGGAATTTATTGGACCCCTAACTTTTGACACAATCTTAATTGGTAGTTTCGTTTGAAAAGAAATTAAAAGATTTCGTCTTCCTATTGACGGAGACTTTTTTCCCGACTTTTGATTTTCTCCAGATAGACATTTTTGGTGATCAAGTACAACACCCAATTGGTTTTCACTTCTTCGAATCCAAAATGCAAACTACAGCTGTCATCTACTTTATTCTGCTTGCAAGACCAATTTATGTTTACAACTTAGCTTTTGGGTTCGAGAAAGTTGCAATCTGAAGTGGGTTCATTGTCACCGTGAAATAGTAAAATAAACTGCTTTAGACACCGGTTGTACGAACAGATTGTCAATTTATTCTCATGGTCAGGTATGCACGAGGTCCAAGCTTCGGCTTCCGCTGATCCGTGCAGCCGTGCTGCTATCCGCTACATGAAGATAGTAGGGTATCAGCAGTGTTTTTCATGAAATACCTTATTGTACTTGGTGATACAACGACGGGGATGATCGATTGTTACAGCTTGCGCTGTCTCCAGAATGCAATGTTTGCATATCATTTTAGTCTGAAGGACTCAAGTGGAAAGCGCCATCACTGTGGTTGGTTTTCAGTGCCATTTCGAAACAATGGCACAATTATTGGCATAGCTAAATCCGGGGCTCAGCTGATCCTAATGGTGCCGGAAAATCTGCTCACATATAATGTGTTTGATAAAGGATCCGACTGACGTTCTCTGCGGGAGCATGCAAATTCGTGAAGGAAGCAGAAGTGAGCACCTATCGTGGAGTTGACAATCTGAGAATGAACCCAACGTGTGACCTAGCTGAGGAATATGTAATGCCAATGGATGCCGTTGGTCTTGTTGTTACAATATAATACATCACCCTGGGAGATCGAGAGATATACGGAGAAGATTCTTTCCCACAGCTATAGTTTTTCATGGACTGAAGTGACTCCGATCGAGCTGAAAATATGACCATTTCCAGGTCACCTTTTTGGATGTATTTCCTCTAAGATCTTTTCTGAGGCTTGGTTTCGACCCCAACGTTTTGTTCGGTTGCGTACGTTTATCTGAGCTTACTTTTTCGAGGTTTCCGTTGGCCTCGCTTTTGAATCACTTTCACCTCTGGTTTCTCACCGACTGTACACGGACTCCATTTGTTTTTTGCTTTGCCGTATCGTTTATCGTATTTCGTGCATTTCTGGTATCGGTACTGTTTCGGTACCACAATATATAGAATACACTTCTGCATGTGTCCACCGACTCGAGTCTTCTCTGTTCATTCGACAGGGAGAGGTTTGTTGGTAAGCCACTGTGAGACATCATAGAAGACAAGTCCATAAGCCGCACTCGTATGTCTTTTATAAGTCCATTGGTTGCTTGAAAACGCTTCCTACAGACATGTTTTAAATCCTATCGGAAAAAAATACCAAATCCTCCTCAGTTGTGTTCTCCGAATGCAGTTTTCGGGCATCAATCAGGAGGCTGTAGATGGCTTTTCAACTTTAAAGGTAAACAGTTGTTATTGTGTGCGTAGATATTGTTTCATAGGCCAACGACTGAGTAAGTCCATCTCAGCGGTGGTTATCCACTTCATACTCCAATGAGAAGGTGATATCTGGCTACCTGCAGCTGAATGTATCGCATTATGTATCTTTCATGCATTATGTTGCATCTTTTTTTCCACTGGCGAAACAACGTGTCTTCTATTTAAGGATATCACCTATCTCACTGACCTCATTGCTCGTACCTTGTTAGCCACCAGTTGGTTCGTTTCCACATTCTGATTATTCGACCAGGTAGTTTCTTTTAAATCAAAAATAATTTAATACTGTGAAAAGAGAGAAAGAAAGAAGAAAAACAGTGTCATTTTCGGTATGAGTAGTATGGCAGTGTCTGGATGACAGGACAAAATTTCCCTGGAAGCCTACGACCGGCTTCGCGGTTTTTTCTGCTCATCAGGTATGCGTACCCAGTACTCTTCCGTCCAATCGTCCTTATAGTTGAACACTCCCAAGTTGGTTTACAGCTGTAATCTCATTTGAATCGAATTGACGGGAATTCCATGCACACTCCATTCGATTCAAATGAGATTACGGCTGTAAAAACAGTGTTACTTTACTTTTTTCGTTATACATAAATGGCCTAAAATTCATGGGATCATGGTACAACCTATTGGAGGCTGCCAAGTGGATTAGTGACCGGCGGTTGGGGCGGCAGCGGGACTTGAATACGTGACCTTTAGGCCTGAGGCTCACCATGATGACTGTTTCATCAACGTGCCCCGCTTACTTTGTCCTGCCTTGGTTTTTTTTGCTTATACTCTATACGCCATATTGCTTACTAGTTTTACCTCAAGCTAACTCCGGATCTCGTGATAAATCTTTGACCCAATCATGTTCTTTGCGACAGGGTCGCGGTAATCAGAAATTTCACCCGAGGACTAGTACTATCACAACAAGCGTAATAAACGCTCCGTCCAGAGCTAAGTGCACTGAAGGAATGAGAACACCGTTTGAATTGGAACGCAATTCGAAATCGTACTCTGCGCAGTTGTTATATATAAGTCTTTAACGATGTAATAAAACGACACACGATATCCGCGAACGTTCGGCTGTGCTGTGATAGTTGTGACGTGATCAGCCCGTGATAGTGGGAATTCTTGGGCTTACGTTTTTGTACCCCAAAGATCTATATGTATAATTTTGTGGTGCATACCTTTGGTAGTTCTCGAGTACTACTGACCCTACGGTTATACGCCGGCTTCAAATTTGATAATGACGTCCAAAAATACCAATTGCATCACTCGTGTCTGGCTTCCTTGCAGATGTTGCCTAGGTAACTACGCAACGTAGGCCAACCAAAACTTGGAATCTAGTATTTCAGCAATAAATTTGTTAGTATCCAATGTTCCAATTTCAAGGAGACGCATCCCGTAATGAATAACATTTTGAAAGACGTCACATTCATTATGGGGATGGAGGAAGGCGGTGGACGATTGATCACTAAACTACGAGTCAGAAGTACCTGGATTATGAAGACAGTGATCTACTGAAGGTCAGACGCATAAGGGCCAAATAGTGGACTTCGATAGCAATTGATCAAACAGCCACAAGAAATGCTGCGTCAGAACTCTTTTTATCAGTGTCAAAACACACTGCAGTACAACGGAATTGAGTACATGGCCAAATAACCGTCATTTGAAGATGTTTCATCTCAAAGAATTCCATGGGGAGAATCATGCATAGAACCAAAAAAGAAAGGAATCGATGGAAAAAATTCAACAGCCTGACTGTATTGGAGCACACCCTAGAGAGATGGGTATGAATCACAAGACTTCTCCAAGATGACAAAGTCACAGTTGTGCACGAACCCTAAAACGCCCGCGGGGAGATTAAAATGAGTACGAAACTATCAACTCAACCCCGAAAAAGCTGGATCAAGTGATCAATTGGTGGTCTGAATTGGAGAGTGGTGCTAAGTCGAATGCATGAACGTAAATTGCTCTCAATAATATCTGGTATAGAAGATCAAGAGGTGCACACTATCCACATGGATGAAGTTGAAATTCAGTTTCAGGGAACTACATGCTAACTGAAGGCTTGACCCTGTTCAACAAATTTCACCACTCTGGAGGCGTTGAATTCGATCAAAGACACCGGTCAACGGAGAACAATCAGATGTGAGCAACAGAAAAAGACGTCTTCTTAATAAAACTAGAGTATCTTGCGCATCGAGGGGCATAATATATGGGCCCAAATTCCACGAATCTTTGAAAAAATCCACATTTTTCACGTGAATGTAAAAAGTCCTTTGAAAAAATGAAGTACACGAATTTCAAAAAAGATTTTGAAATATCAGAAGGTTTCTCTGCAAGCAAGTGTAAAATTTCATCGTCAACTGCAAGTTCATGATCACACTGGGTAGTAAAACATACTGAAGATAACAACCAGTATGACAAAGTTACTTGTGCACTGATGATAACATCATCTCGACTGACGATGAAATATCTGCAATCTTAAATCCAAAACCTGCGACCAATAGCTTATGGAAGCTATCAACTAAAGTCAAAAACACCAGTATATAATGTTATTGCACGTCTGAGTGGGGTTCTTAATATCATGGGCTGTATAGGCATCTCGTGTATTCCGTCTCGACTCAGTGCAAACCCACTTACTCACACGCCTTCTCAACAACACTGGGTTCCCTCAATTCCTTTTTCACGAACAAAGAGGCATGTTTGTAGCCGTGCTCCGTTGTACGATTGGATAAGCGGACATGAGTTTAGGTTCAGCTTCAACAGTAAGAGATTTATACTGTTTATGAAATGACGCCCAACGCACTAGTGATAACAGTGGAAGCACTGTAAAACCGTCCCATCCTCGCAGGGAATCGGTAAAAAAAGTCATATTGACCGAACCCCCAAAAGGGATTAGAACCCGGATTGTAGGACTGTGGGTAACACAGGTTACCTTTAGACTACTCGGGGACTATACTTCCGCGGTTTATTTCCGTTGAGAAGTAAGAAACGAAAATAAAAACACCTGTTTCAAGCAAGCCATTGATCAGCTCGAGAGTGCCAGACCGGATTGAACAGTCAACAATTTATCGGACAACACATGACGTAACCCTCTTCTGCTAATCGAGCAGTCATCTACATTCCGACGCTATTCGGGCCAAAGGATCAATAATCAATCTGGCGGACGTTTCTATCATCCTTATCGACCCAACAGGGCTTGAATGGAACTGAATGCCCGGGTTCGGGAATGTTCGATTTTCGCTTTCAATACCACATAGTAATTCCTGTAAATACACAGTCGCTTCGACGTGCTGAGTTATCATTTTCTGATTTGTCGTTGCGGGCTGGAGTTGCGAGCTGAGGTTGAGTACGCAAGTTGCCCACTCGGATTGTAGAAAAACCCGTGTATCATACCAGTTTCGCATCAACACTAATGTGATGCAGCACCTGTCCGTCACTAACTTTTCAAGGGCTACAACAACGTTGATCGCACAGAAGTCGACTCCAGTGATGCCAGTCCTTACCTAGGCCGTACAGGCCAGGTAAACCAGAGATATTAAAAACAACTTATGGGGCTTGTCAACTGGATCAGTTAAAATAGTACGAGATTTGAGTTGTTCATGAAATGATTAATCATGAGATTTAGTTGTAATTTCATCGGATCACTATGAAAAAATAAAATATGGACAGCCAGTTCATATTATTCTTCGTTATTGATTTGGTTCCATTACTGTTTTGCTATTGTTTGGCAAGATTTTTGTAGAAACTGTTCACTCACGACCGGTGTTTTGTACACTTTGCTTTTCATCTTGATCTCTACAGACACACAGACACAAACACACAAATTTGATGGATTTATTCAGTCTATCGTGACAATAATGCGACATTTTCTTTAACGTATGATTCATTATGCAGTATCCAAGGTCAGCGTACCACTGAAAACCACGGAAGCACTTTACAACTGTTTCATCATTGTTAAGAATCATCAGCGGTGCACATCCATTGCATTCGTGATAAATAATTATAACTGAAATACCTGCGTCCACCTTCGCCCTATAAGCTGAATGTCTCACGTGGTTCTGACCGTCAGCAGTTCTGACGGAATGAGATGGTTTATGAAAGCCCGCGCGCCAAGTGCATGTTTTGATCATTAACCGGCATTTGACGCGCATACTCATTGCCAGACAAATCAATGCAACCCGGAAACCGTCGAAGTTCACATTCCGTCTGGGTCAAATTCTTGAGTTTTGTTTATTTAATATCAGCAATGACAGTCCGTCACACTAAGAATACGTGAACCAACCAAGTCATAGTGTAACGGGGAACGCAGTGACCAGAGAACGAGACGAGTATCAAACCGGTAGGGCCAACCAATCGACAGCCACAAATCAGAAAAGAAATAGTGAATATACCGGAAGCGTCTCGCAACAGACGAAAAACCGCATGCGGACTCGTCGGTGGAACTCAGTGGGATCGGAGGCAATTGGCAATATAGTCCATGTGACTGGTTACCGATTAAGCCGTCATACGGATCAATCGGCCCAACCGAACGGAAATGGCGGTCAAAAGAATCAACCCAACAGCGGCAGGCACCTGGCCAGAACGGAGTAGAAATTCTCAAGCAGTCAGGTGATCGATGTTGCTACATCACAGTTTGGAAAATGAACTATATAAACGGTTGAATTTATTTTACTGACTTGACTTGTCCGGCTGCTCAAATACAGGCAGTCCTCACTAGCCTTGTTTTCTTCATTGCAGTGGGACAGGAGGTCTGCCTGATTGGTTTATTTCACTAGGTAACTCTGGATCATAGAAAGCATTGCTTAGGTGAATAACGGTTTAGTTTCCTCTCCAGTTTCAAAGAGTATTTATTAAGCAAAGTAGATGATTCCCCAACTTCGAAAAAATTTCGAAGTACAATGCATCTTTACCGTGTAAATTGACGGAAATCATCGGTGTTTGTCACCTGGCTTTGGGAACCATCGGTTTGGTGGGCTATGTGAAGTGAGTGTTATTTAGAATAGCACAGATTTATCATTATTATTGTCTTATTATTATTACTATCACCATCTATACGTCTTTGCGGTACTGTGAGTGATAATTCTAAGTCTACCATTTGAAAGAATTCAAATAACAATAACTGTCATCTAACGATCACTTTACAGTGCCGTATTTTATGGACACTGCTGTGGCTATGGGAAGGGTCGTCTAATGGGTCGATCAAGTCGACCAACTAAGAACCACAGACAGACAAAGTGACTATTTCCATGGCAGCTCTAAGTAGACAAAACAGAACGTGCTGAGAAACATGCAGATTGCAGAGGAACCCCGGACAGATAGGAAGACGACCGAGATTAAGAGTTTTCGATTATATGTGTTTTCGAGACTATCAAACCAACACGGTAAGGTTGGTGTGCCTAAGAATGAGACCAAAGCCAACGGGTAGATGACCAAAATGGAACCGAAGGTCACTCGTAGCGTGCCGTTCAATCTTGGCCAAGGGGGTAGGGATCGTGGAAAAGAACTAATTAAATTGCCGCACATGAACTGATCATCATTTGGAACTGTTGGGGTAGTTTTTTGCAGCAGTCTACCATTCTTCACATTCGCCGTACAATTTGAACAGTAATGAAGCCAGATAGTTGTCTGTATATCGCATTAGCTGAAACATGGTGTGGCTTTAGTTAGCCCTACACCAGGATTCAACTCACCACCACCAAACAATTTGTAGTAGCTGTTTTGGGCAAAATGAAGTCCTAATCAGCATATCAACGGTCAGTTAAGATCGGGAACAAGATCAGCAGATCAATAAGAAGACTAATTCAAGAAAACGGATTACCCTGTTCACTTGACGCGGTTAATCCAGTCAGGATCATGTTCGAAATCGTTCATCATACTCGGCCAACAACCATCCATTAATACCAAGCAAATTGAGTAAACCTATTTTTCATTCTTACTGGTGATGCTGACTTGATTCAACACTTAACTACGGTGAGTTCAACAGTAGACATACGCAGGTGACAAACCGTTTCATTCTTTTCGGATGATAATTTACCTTGTCTGAGCCCTTCTTATCTGGTTTCTGTCTGTCGCCAAAGTACAGTCGCACAAGAGAAATAAATTCATATGGTTGCATTTCCCGTCAAGTCAAGGTAACTGACGGTGTTCTATCCTTGACCAAACTAGATGTACTGTGTGATATGGAAGCTGGAATTCATGGATTTTCTATCCTGTCACACATAGGTCCACACTCTTTCCATCCTGTATGACTTCTCTCCTTTCGTACAGCAAATGAGCGATGATCAGCGGATTTCTGTTCACCATCAATCAGTATGAAATTATGGGATGCCGATGACGATCATTCTGTATTGATTTTGCCCCTCAAAAGTACTAGAGTTTGAAATGCTAACTACTCCAACGATGAACCGCGAGGTCGCAAAGGGAACTTTGGGATTCAGACAACGAAGTAGTTGTTTTTTGTTCATGATCAAACGGAAGACACATGCAGATGCGTATACGATTGAACAGATAATCAACTACATCAATTGCGATGCAAGCTTTTGTCAAAGCAGATGGTGCGACGCCCTCAGAAAGGAACGAAGCGCCGACAACAACACAACAGCAGCCGGTACCCCGAGCCTCTACTCACCGTGGAGTCGAAGCGCCCGCGAGAGAAAACAGACGATACCGATCCAGGTCAATCCACGCCTACGTTCATACAACGAGGCGTGTTCTCAAAAGGGGAGGTATCAGTGTGTCACGAACACGTCCGGGGGGGGGGCCAAGCTATTAATCGGGTTGAAAGCACCAGGTCGGACAACCCAACCAACCCACTGCCACTCACGCATGTAGCTGAGCCAGCCTCGTGAACAATGAAAAATGGTCCGATTTAGCTAAGGGGAGAAAACTCAACCAACCAGGGCTGTCGAGGCAACAATCTTACTGGATTGGTTCGCACGAGGTTGTTCTATTTTTGCTTTAGGTGGCTTGTTCTTCTGTCGCCAATACGCCATTTAACGTACTGTATCTTCGCCATCTGAATTACGTTAGTGGGCTAGCGCGATAGTAGTTGCAATTAAGGGATGACTGTGACGGTTAGTAAACAGTGCGATCAGTGGAGGGAGGTATTCAAACCAAAAGCGCGCTTCGCATTGTCGTATTGTAACGGGGAATGCTGGAGAAACAGGACAACACGAATATCAAACCGATCGGGTCAATCGATCGAGAGCCACAGGCAGAAGAACAGACGGCGAATATGTCGGAGGCATCCCGAGGCAGACAAAAGGAGGTATAAGGACTATCAGGTGGGAAACAGCGGGACCTCAGGCAACAAGCAAGATAACCTATGTGAGGGGCTACCGATCAAGTCGTCAACCGGGAAAGTCGGACCAGCCGAATGGAAATGGTACCCAAAAGAATCAAGCTAACGGCCACAGGCAACTGACCAGAAAGCAGCGGAAATACTCAGGCAACAGCAAGATCAATGTTCGTGGTGTTGGAAAAAAAGGCCATATAAGCGATTGTATGTGTTTCATAGACTTGACTTGTTTGGGCGTCCAAATACAACTGTCCTCATCCGTCTTGCCGTCTTCGTTCCGGTATAAAACCGAGGCGGTTTGGGATCCCGAAACGTGTTTACGTTCGCAGGCATCAAAAAGGTGTGAACTAAACTTAGTGGCATGAAGTGTATGACTACTTATATTTATGTACGCTGAACGATAATGAGTAGTAGGGGTTTTAATTGTCTTTGAAAAGGTTCATCACGCAGCCGTATAAACGACCAACTCACCACTGAAACTACGGGATCAGTGTACAGCTGTTTCATCCTGCATATAGGGAATCCTCAGTCAAGCTCTATGTATAATCGCTTCATTTCTCTTAGGCCTCTACGTGGAAGATGACTGTCATAAGAGTCGACCATTGTGCCGGTGATCGGTTGTTACCGCTCACAGCCAGTCATGTGGTGCTGACGTGAACACAAACCGTTAGGAGTCAGTTCCCGGATGGTATAGCGGTAACGTGTATAACTCACAACTAACTGGGTCTCGGCGAATACGCACAGCTGGTGATTTCTAAACAGGATTGAGCAACTGCATAATGATTCAGTAGTTTTCACGAAAGTTGGATTCAGGCTCACAATGGATGAGCCGATAATCCAACAGCCGGAAGATAAATGCGACTTGATTGAAGATTTCACCCATTACGTGTCTACTGAGGAACAAGTCACCTGTTTAGACCTTGATCATGACGAAGTGGATTATCCAAAAATATTGTCAAATTCCACTCTCAGTTTTTAGACGAATTTGTCACAAATCAGCCTAGGTGTCTCAAACCGGACGATGAATGCGGGTACGGATAAACCGAAGGCTATCTCAATCAGAGAAATACACAAGTTACTGGACCAGTTTAAGGTGTCTGCCTTAGCGATGGCTCAGGTTTCCGGTCTTTTACTGGAGTGTACGATTGATCTAAACAACGCGTTTTGTTGATTTCCAATGGAGATCGATTGATGATTTTGACGCAAATGAATCCTCGTAATTCACTCAGGTTTCTGCCAGACCTTGGGCTACTTAACGCTGTAACGATGTATCGTCGAGTTAACAACGACGGTTAATGTTGAGTCGCGCTAATGGGACCGAAATTCAATCGATCGGCCATGCTGGAGGACGTTTTGAGCTGGCTGATTCCCTGCTGTTGATCTGTTGCAGGTGGACCTGTCGGTCTCCCGGAGTTGACACACACTGATGAGGAAATACGGACATGGAGGCGTATTGTTGATCCTGAGGAACTCGGGGACCCAGAACAGGAGAAACTCGAAGCTTGACGGAATTCAGCATCTTGTTCTCGTTGCATCTGTTCTTGTGTACTATACATTCCTTCCGTTTATTCTATGTTCTCCATTTCGACTGAGGATGGTGTACATGGCGACGGCTGAGACGTCGCACATGTTTCCGTTTCCAGCTCACCGGTCCGTTAAAGATTAGTTCGGTCATGTTGACTAGCTCGTGCAACTGGGCTGACGATTAACTCTCGTTTGATCGACCAACCTTTAAGTCACTCCGGTCTTCACCCGGTGACGTAACCATGACTGAGCCGTGGGTTTATTTACCAAGTCTGGGTGTATACAACAAGCGCGCTAAGCCAACGTCTGTGCATACTCACGTTGCGCGTGTGATGCTTGGGATTTTCTGTCACTGTCTTGCTAACCGATTGTTGTTGCACTTTGTAGTCATGCTGTGTGGAACGAAATACAATAGATCGATGGGGGGCAAGATACCACTTATCCATTCGGTCTCAACCGGAGTGGAAATCGATGAGCCGGATGTTGTCGCCCATAAACGACGAGTTGATTAGTTGGCAGTGTGGTTCTGGGACGATCTAGTCTCTTGCACAGTAAAAAAATAACCACGATGCACAGAGTGAACAGCCGATGCTACAAGCTTGTGCTTCGGTGTAGTGAATGAGGGAAAATGGCGCGTGACTGAGAAAACAACTGAATTAAGGCACCTGCTTTTTCTCGTTTTTTTGCAGGAAATTGTTTTACAGTACGCTTAAAAACCGATTAGATATCCCACCACAATGGAAAGGCAGTATTTCTCACTGAAGTTCAAAAACCTGGGCAGTAAAATTTTACCAAGTCAACAACGCTGTGTTATTAACGTCATAACTTTCACACTAAAAACTACACTCGGTGCATCGAATGTTCAGTACACTCGTTACATCGCCTGGTCCGGATATTTATATAGTCAAGTAACTTCGGGAAAAACGGACGCTTCAAACTGAAGATGGCCCAAATTCCCGGTAAACTGTTCCAATATTAGATAAAGTGTAACATTTCAATCTCTTTGGTACATCAAGACTACGTGAGACTGCATTTTCTGAGGATTCAACACAAAAGCAATGCGATTTCAGCTACCCCGAAAGCAGTTTTCTCGCTCTGTGTGGTTCAACCAGACGGGTTTATTGCTGCAGGATTTCTTCTTGTATGCCATTTTGGGTGAATATTGGCTATTGCATGAATAAATCGGGAGTTCGGCCAAAAACAAACAGTGAATAATTACCCCGAAATAGAAAGACTGAAACAAGCAACAAAAGTTGTTGTCTATTTTGTCCTAAATATTCCACACAGTTTTCCACCCTATTGACAAAGATACATACTGCTGACAAACATGGCATGTCGCATCTCCGAGACTGTATCCATTTCTCGAAAACCCGAGGAGTGCAACATAGCAGGAGATTGATTTACTGTACGTGAATTGGGGTCACATGCAATCAAAAGCGTAAGCGTAAGGGTACAGTGACATCAAATCAAGTCGTTCGACAAGTGACAAGAACAGATGGATCGATGCAATCCGCGCTAAAGCATGACTACTATAGACGCTGTAGTTGTTGATACGATTATAGGCGTGTCAATGGGCGTGGGGAATGGGGATCAATTGATCGCCCAGTGGGCATGTGTTCGACACTGTCTGTCTGAACACATGACTGTTCAAGCCGAACACAACAGATAGGAACTCAGATATCCTCAGATCAATGACTGGTAAGACAACGTGCAGTGAAGATGTACTTCATAACACAGATCTCCCATATCATGAAGCAATCACCGCCCAAAGAATCCTGGTAATGGAAAATCGATCATGTGAGCCATTTCTTTAGCTACGGTGGTCTGTCTTAATGGTTTACAATTCCGTAAGGATTCCTATTATCCAAATTAAATACCGAATCAACTCCCAATGGGGGAAATGAGTGTGTAAGTGTCTAAATACCTTCATATTTCACTTTGGGCAGTGGAGTACTTATTTCATGTGATACGATTCACTATTCAGTATCAATGTTAAACTAATCATCGAAAACCACGAAGTACACATGTTCAAAAAACCGTTGAGAGCCAGCTCGGATGGTAGGGTGGTTGGGTGTTCCACTCAAAATCGTTCACCCCGGGTTCGAGTTCCAGTTTGGAGGTTCGGTGGAAATGCCTGCAAAATATACCTTCTAACAACGATGAAATAGCTTCATACTTGTATCCTGCTTGTGCATGTTATTTGGTACTTTTCTGTACTGTTCAACAGGGCTTGAGAAGAATATCTGTGCTGTTTTTGTACAAAAGCAAAAAGGCGCCTTCTGTATGCTCGACGACACGTCAACTGAGATCCAGGTCAAATGTAACTGCCTAAAAAGCAAGACTTATCTGCTATGGTTAACCCATCCACAGTTAGAATAAAGTTTGTTGTAGGACCAACTTGATCCCTCATCAGCATTTTGCACTTTCAGTTGTGTTCCTGGCACTGTCCTCCTGTTCAAATGATCGGGAAAAGCGTGCACCTTACTTAGGTTCTTGCTCAACTGTGGAACTTAAAATATCGAGTTCTGTTTGGTACTCGGTGGATATGCCTCGTTGATCATCATTCTTACCAAGAAAAAACACATACAGTGCTGCTATGGATTCTCGATAGTAAGTGGAACCTCAGCGATAGATGCACCAGATGAAGTCTTTGACTAATGAGTGATAAGTGAGAGGTTCAAACATCACCATTGTCGGTCATCTTTGGAAGTGGACAACACTCTGCTGTTAACTGGATAGCTACCATACCTGAACTGCTGGGATCTTTTGTGATTCTCCATTCCATGCGTAAGGGTCATAGTTGCCGATCCTTTGTCAGGGCGTAATGAGCCTCTGCGGTTGTGTCTATGCCTCATGTACCGTACTTGTGCTTAAATATCGAAAAATTTCGTGTTCTATCGCTCAGTTAACTCGGATCTTTTTGTTTCACTTTAGAAACCCTCATTTCCAGCAAATCTCTGCGTAGTTTTTTTGGGCACTGAACATGAGTAACTGTTATTTCGACCCACATATGGAAGGGACACAGCGTCTTTCGCATAGACCTTACAATACGTCCAGCATTCGTGACATTTGCTCGGTCCACGACATCATCATAACCGTACAAATGGTACTTCAGATGCAGTTGCATCTGTCGGATTAATAAAAATGACTGTTCTACTTTATAGTCCATTATTTTTTCTCAAAGCGCGATCTGTACTATTGTTTCTGTAGCAGAAACTGTCGAGTAAGGTTCAGAATTACGTATGCGAGCATATGTGAGTGATAAAGATTTCAGACAAGAACACAATGGCAACACACTGATCACAAATAATATTCAACAGAAACCCTCGTGTCAAATGCTACACCTGCTTGCCAGCTATTCACAGATGGGTGACCGTTCTAGAAGCTGGGCAAATACTCAAATCATCTTATTTTTCTAGGGACAACTATGTGAGAGAAAGCCATACACTCGAATTCCTACCGATACTATGATTGACATTCCTCGGTTTTAATGGGGAATTTCTGAACTCATTTATTTAATCAGTCTCATGAACTGGAGTCTTTAATAAATCGTTTCACGAATTGGATCTTTTAATTGTCGAAATGACTCATACTTCTGGTGATAAGGCGGTTTCTCTGTACACTGTACAGCTGTTTCTTTGATATCGACCCAAAGTGGCCTGTGATTAAAAACATGCACTACTTGATTTCAGTTAATAAACAGGTGAGTCTTATCGACCTTAGGCCATTACCCTGAGAGAATGAGAGAATATAGCTAGTAAATCTTGAAGAAAGCCCTCAATACATATTATCGGAAAAGCGTCTGTTCAGGACGGAAAGACTGAATGCACCTAGAAGTGAAGAACTACAGGCGACCAAACTGAGAATGAACCATAGTGGTATCCTAAATCTCGAGGAGAGTGAAGACAATCACATGCACACCCTAGAAAGAATCGCTTGTACAAAACACATTTGGACAAGTACAAGTACAAACAAGTTGAATGGTCGGAATCGGGAGCGTTCTGTTTGTTCGGCCCCGTCTATCAAAACTGGGGCAAGTTGGCCATAAACTAGGCAAGTCACGTGAAACACACATTGTCGGACTGAAGGAGCAATGAGATTTTTATGATGAGACTATCATCTAACAATAATATGGCAACAAACTGGTCGGAGTGTTGTTTGATTCACTGGTTTCATTCCCTGTGCAATGTTTACAAGACGGGGGTTTTTGTACTCGTTTCATGGCTCATTACAGTATCTATTCCACTAATTATTTGACCTGTATTTTTACTTCACCTACAGTTGAAGAATTATTCCTTCCCTGCGTTCGAATAATACTCCTAATAATTATTATGAGTGGTGTTCATTCAGGACGCATTCCTCTTGACATACTAGCACTGCGGTCAGAAGTGAGTCGATTTTGCCAGCACCAAACAGAGTAGGTATATTGACTAGAATAACAGAATCGCATTGTCATGGCCTGGATGAAACTCAAGCTCTCTAACCCATTGCAAGTCAATAGAACGGGTAGATCAGATATCAGATCAGCATGTGTCATGCAATACTACGCTCAACGAACCACTCGAAGACCATAAAAGTACTGTACACTGTATCTAACGTGCTACGAACGATCACTGATGCAAATTTAATAAGTTCAATTTACGGTAAACACAAACCTGGGAGGCTAACAGCCAAAATCCTTCCTGTTCTGGCCGGACTTCCCAGACGACTATCGCTGGTGCGCTTCACGCCACAACTGTAATGTCCCACTTCTGTGGAAAATACAATACATGTGAATATCTCCCAAACATCAAAAAGCAATGAGAATAGGTGAACAGAAATTTAGCCTAAACATAGTAGTTTGGATTTGTTATCAAGCTCAAACAAAAAGATGGGACCCGACTTCTCACACATTGTTCTGAGGCTACTGAAGACTGATCATAACGGTCAGACTTAAGTCAGCTCAGTTCGCTCAACCACCAGCCTTGTACTTCAGTAATCTTTTTTGGAATGCTACTCAGGAGTATCAACCAGTCGGTAGTGAAATTATTCGAATCAAATAAACAGATGAAAAATTTGCAAGTGAAAACCAACTGAAAGGGAAAATAGTTCTAATTCAACCTAGCCTCCGAGTTGCAGGAGAACACATCTCTTCGGTGGTATCATTCTCAAGCCATTATAATCAGATTTATGTATGAAAACAAACTAACAAGAAGAGTTGAAAAAAAGTCTCACTAAGTCGGTATGGAGAAATAAGAGTGAGGGGGGACGGCAGCACGTGCGGATGGACAGATTGTGACCGATGATAATCAGCTTGCGTCACCACTACGCCCTACTGTGTGACACCGTTAAATGTTGGCCGTGGGAGCTGGAGTACCTGAACTGATTTTCGCTGCCCGCAAAACTCAGGCTTCGAGAGGCGGATGATAATTTCCTCGGCAGTTGCTAGTATCCGAAGACTAATTGCTCTTGACATGTGTTGTGGGACCCGGTAGACGACTTTGAAGGTAGACTGGATGTCGGTTGAAAGCCCAGATTTACCAAGTGTGCAAAGATTGAACTTGATACTATTCCATTGCCTCCGTGTTTAAGCCATCGTGGGTGATGTTATTTAATGCGTTTTGACAGCTTTCTTGCCGTTCGACCTATGTAAGTAGCACCACAGATACACTTGGATTGGTAGATGATCATGGATGAGGTCAGCAAAGGTAGTTTATCTTTTGTCACGTCGGATTATTCGTGACGTGACAAACACGTGTCTGATCTTGGCGATGCTGAAACTAGACTTCACCGTGACACTCAAAATTTTACTGACTCTATCGGCTGCGATATCCCCCTTGAAGGGGAGTCGGATGAATAGTGCTTTCTTTTCTGCCAGTGGGATTCTCAGTGGTTTTGTCCTTTCAGTCCAGTTTCCTTGGATAAATTCCTCAGGATAACTGTTGCTTAGCCGCGTCCTTCTTATGTGTGATAGCTCGGCCTTCAGACTGTTTGTAGTGCAGATATGTTTCACCCTGTGCAAAATACAGCGTATCAGATTACGTTTGTAATCAAGCGGGACAAAACCTAGCCAAAACGGTCTGCTGTACACTCGACAACATTTCATCCGATATCGGAAAACCAGTGAGATGAAACTGCCCAAATAACAAAACTTAGCTAAATCCGTTGGTGCAGTCACATCTAGGGTTATTTTTCGCATAGGGCCAGCCATGTACTCCAGCATCATCATTGTTTGGAACTGTCCCACTAACTCCAGTGAGAAATCTTCCTTGCTTGAGGATCGCCTAGTTATATTAGTGAAAAAAGAGTATGTGGTTTGTTTGTTCGTGTACGCACACGCTGCACACAACACATCGGTCCAACTGGTGTGGGCTATCAGGCCTTGAGTCTTAAACACCGCTGATACGGTTCATCTATCGTTTATCGATTCACGTCGTCGATCGGCTATCCTGCCGCCCGTGGTTTCGTGGGATTGGCGCTGGCCAGGGACAGACGCACCTTCTTCCAGTGAAACGTGAGCCGACTTCCGAACGATGTGTCGGATCATAGCCTTGAAATCAACGTCTTAGGGGTTACAATTTCTGTCAAAAAATTACCAAACAGTTGTCTAAGTTGTTCATACAAAGGGGCAATTCACTTGGATCTTCATTCAGAAGCGCAACACCGTATTCGGGTATTTGAAGTCAGATAGCTCACTTGTTTATATCGCGTCTTTGGTCCCATTAATACGAAAATCCCGTGCATCAGCTACTAGACGCTAACTAATGGTCTTCTTTCTAGCCGGAGATTTCTGAGCGGCTGTTGATGCAGTCAGATGCCCAGAATCCAATTGAACAGTAGTAGCAAATCAAGGACACCTTGTACGCTGCTTCCAGTGCTACACAAGCCTCCAGTTCAATTAGGCCCGAGAAACGATGGATATCATCGACATTATATGCTCACAGATCAGTTCCTCCAGAAGCCACTTCCAGTGAGGTGCGCAAATACCTGAGATACCAATTGACTAAGTCTCAGCGGTTTTAAATATTTGTGTTGGCTGAAGCTCAGGTTGTTGGTTGCCATTATGTTCTGATCGCTGAGCTTGGCTTTTAGATCTCAAACGTTTCATCACCAGTCGAGGTGACATCGTCAGTGCATCTGCGCTGTTTGTAGTGATCTCTTATATTTATAGGTTTGTCATTAGTCTTGACCTTGAGCCTCGTAGACGACGTTGTGCCCAAGGCTCGACGTTTGTTTTTGGCTTCGCCTCTAAGAACTTGACCTTTGACGGTTATCGTCCCGTTTGGTGAGCTTGAACTCTTTCGCTTTGTGCTATTGTTTCCATTTTTGATATTTGAATTCTCGGGGATTCAGTTCCGAATATGTATGAGTGTGAAAAATTAAGATTCAATAACACGGACTGAACGATTTTGGTCCACTGATTCCGCTTCTGACTTTCGTGATTAGTTCAACTGTCTGTTTCCCATCCGACTGTACTTGCCTTCTGCATTCTCAACTTTACTTTATCTGATATTTGATCTTCTAGTTGGATGTAACGTTTCAGGTAACGAAGTTGACGTAGTTCAGTTAACGTTTGCCTTGCTAAGACAAGGCTTGGTGTAGCGTCAACCCAATCCTGCAGCAGCATTTTAAAATTCGAAGGTACAGAATGCATCCCAAAAACCACCACACTGTTTTTAGACTAATTAGAAGAACTTGGATTGGATCACGTGCACAAGTGATCCAACTCGATATGTCTATTGACTGAGTTGTTTGAAGAGTACCAGGCTTCCAAAAACTCCCTTGCCTGCCTTGTGATTGCTTGATCCAGAATTTTAACGTCGTCCAGATCGAACTTGTGTCCTTCTTGATCCTCGTGGACGGATATGAGAGCGAATGGGTCATATCTCTTTGTAGCCAGTTTATGCTCGTGCATTCGAGTGGCAACTTTTCTCCTGGTTTAACCGATGTAGCATTTGTCGCAGTCCATACACTTGACTCCGTATATAACGTTTCTTTTTTCTTCGGTCTTCAGTTGTTCTTTTGGTTTGATATGAGGTTTCTCGTGGTTTTCGTTGGTCTGTAGGCAACTGTTATGTCTTGAGATAGAAACAATCTTGCAGTTGTTTCAGAGACGTTTTTGATGTATGGTAGTGTGATCTTTCTGTTTGGTTGTGTTCCTTGATTCATTTTCCTATTCTTCTCGTACACGGTTCTTCCTTTGAAATTTCTTGGATTTCCGTTACGCTGGAACATTTTGAAGAGATGAGTTTCTTCTTGAGTTCTCAGTTTTGTTGTGCTGCAGTAGCTTTAAGCTCTCGTGAACAGGGACCGAATGCATGACCTTTTATGGTGATTCTGGTGATTGCTGTGAAAGCCAAATATTTGATCCCTGTGTGTTCGTTTCTGATACACGGATGTCTCCAATTTGCCGTTGGCGTTTCTTTTCACTAGCAAGTCCAGGAAAGCCAGAGCAGGAATGCCCAGGAATGCCTTGGGCACAACGTCGTCTACGAGGCTCAAGGTCAAGACTAATGACAAACCTATAAATATAAGAAATCACTACAAACAGCGCAGATGCACTGACGATGTCACCTCGACTGGTGATGAAATGTTTGAGATCTAAACGCCAAGCTTAGCGATCAGAACTTCATGGCAATTGACTAGGAGTTGGAGAACTGACCGTGAGCGGTGATGGGGTCCGAAATGTAAGGGAATGAAGAGAGTTGCGGTCATCGCAACAGTCGAAACATTTGGCGTTTGATCACAAATGGCGGTCCACGAAAACTAGGTATAAAGTAATAAGAGAATCTGACGGCTCACTGATTAATTCTAAGAGACGTGGTTCGGGCCTTTGGGCACAGCCCTTTGGGGAGCAGTTCAGTTGGTTCACTTCTACGGTGGACCTCCCGATAATACTTAAGTGAGACGATGAAGGCGGGTAACACTCCTCCGTCAGAAATGAAAGCTATCCGAAAGGTCGGTTACTTGAAAAGGCAAAAAGTTTTTATACCGGATAGGATGGAGGCGAGGCCTTATTATCGTAGTTAACAAAATGCCTCTGCGCATTCTGGAAAAGTGAAAAGACTTCCGTGAAATGTTATGCATCGGTGATTATACTAGTTTACAAAAATTTGTCTAGTTCTCTTGCCAATACCACATAGGAACTACGTTCGTAAGTATCGCATTGCAACTTCTCGCCTGGATTATTCTCCGCCGATTATCTGTCACTCGCTAAAGGTCTACGCGTGAAAATCGAATCAGTTTCACACCCGGTCGGAACTGAATCGATTGCATCTTTTCCCTACGATAAATATTATTCACAGGCACATCTTCCCTAGGACCACAATATCCAAAATTATTTATATGAATGCGGTCTTTAAATGAGTCGACTTTACAGTTATATGGAGCTGACTTTCAATGAAGGGTGTACCAGACAAATTCATCTCTTGTTCAACGATGGAATGTGAACGGTGGAAGGCGAGTTCCTACTTTTGGTAATCTTTCACTCAGAGTACCTCTTTGTCAACCATCCTTGTTTACTATGTAATTCGAATGACTCCCTTTGTGAGAACAGTGGCATCGATCTTTGTTCAGACAGCACACTGTTTGATTCGAAATACGCGAACGATGTTGTGCTCGTGAGTGAAGGTACAAGTGAGTTTTAAGTTCTTCTAAATAGTCTAAAAACAGTGTGGTGGTTTTTGGGTTGACGCTACACCAAGCCTTGTCTTAGCAAGGCAAACGTTAACTGAACTACGTCAGCTTCGTTACCTGAAACGTTACATCCAACTAGAAGATCAAATATCAGATAAAGTAAAGTTGAGAATGTAGAAGGCGCGTTTGACTTTCCCACTCAGAAACATGTGTGGCGTCGACATGACATTCCATCAGCAGTCGAGTGCATACTGCGGTAGTTAAGGCAATGCAACTATGCGATTCACAAACATGGCCGTTGCGGGTAGAAGATATTTGAACACTTGGTGTGTGAGTATCGATATCCATGCCGTACTACTCAGATATGGTGTAAACACCATATCAGTAGAGCTGAGGTTAGGCATAAGGCTTTGGTGATCAGTTGTCGGTCACTGGAACAAACGGTAAATGCAAACAAATTAAAATGGTTGGGATATGTGTTACTATGCTTATTCAGCAGGCATCCCACGTGACACGGCCAGGTAAAGCATCCTGGCCACGTACGCGGAGGAGCTCCAACTAGTCAGGATCGCAGATGACAGGTACAACAAAAGTTTCTTGTGATTGATCAACTTGTAATCTACCGATTGTTTTCTTTGGTTTAATATATTTATACAAATCGGTTCTGCAATACAATTAACGTGCTATTCAGCAGTCTTGGTCTTCTTGCTACTTAGTTTGCGTAGTTCCAGATGGAAGCCATTTCAGTAGATCCTATCACTTCGGCTATTACGGGTACTACCACCGGTGGCGCGTCATGGAGCTGACCAGTACTGAACAGCTGAACCTGCTTGCTGATGCATTTGAAATTGAAAACTGGATTGAACGAGTTGAGCTATGGTGCAGCACACGCAAGGCTGTGAGGAGGGAGAACCAGACTACATTCTTCTTGACTGTTAACCGTCATTCATTAATGAAAAACCCCGCATATCCAAGAGCGCCTCTACAGTTCCATTTAAAAAGTTGAAGGCTCTGCTGCTAGGCCACGTGGTTCTGATCATTGTCCAGGAGACCAAACGTGTCAAATTCCGTTCGTTGGTTCACAATTTGAGCATGAAGTTCCGTGAGTTCATCCTGATACTACAAAAGCAGTTACCATAGTGTAGTCTCCGAGATCAGTTGAAGACCCAACGGTGTGATAGCCTAATTATCTATGTGAATCATCCGGAGCTGCAAAAGAAGCTATTGCTGAAACCAGACCTCAGGTTTTCTAAGGCTTAGTCAACTTGTGAGCAATTAAATGACGCATCCGAAGCGACGGCGGTGGTGCCCCACCAATAAGTTGGTCCCCGTAAACCAGCCAGTTTTCGTCGAAACTGCCCACCGAGGTCGGGCTACAAGGTGATCCCCGAACATAAACCAACGCAACTGGATCACTAATTTTCGAGTGGCGAACTCCATCTCTGTTCTACTTACCGCCTCCGCAATGCAATATGACATTTCGGTGGGAAAAATGATCAAACCCACAAAGTGTGCCGGGCAATCCAAGTGCAATGTGTCGGATGTGACGTCTGATGATTTGAAGGATGATGCCCATCCAGTATACACACTGAAAACTGTGATCAACTTCAACCAAGTATTGTACAGGGCGGTTCGGTTCCAATGCGGTTTGTGGCATCAACTCATCATAGACACTAGAAGTTGCGAGTCTATCGGTCCCAAAGCGGAGTTCGACCTCATCCGGCCAAGTTTGCCCATCCAACCCACTAAAATGTGCATTCGTGGTTTTGCTGATCATTGTCTTACCCTACTAGGTGAAACCACACTGATGGTTTCTTTGAACTGTGAGTATGGTCCGATACTCTTCCTAATTTCGGTAAACAGCCCGTTGATCTTGGTTCCGAAGGCCCTGCGTGCATTGTATCAGTTGGCAGCTCTCCAGGCATCATCCGAGAATCCGGTGTATCATATAATTCTCCAGATTTTGATTACACAATACTCCATCAACAAAGGCTTTATGGCGCCTAAGCCCGTGAAATTGGAAATGGATTAAGATCCGGTGTTCCCGAAGCAACGGGTATTGCCTTATGACCAGACAGAGGGTGTTTTGAAGGTATTCACCAAGATGGAAAAAGTCGGTGTCATTATATGTGTGGCCTCATCCACGTCGGCCACTCTGTGGTGGCCATGACGAGTGACCGCAGACATCTCGAATTTGAGGTGATTACCCGATAACTCTGAATCCGCGGCTGCGGAGACGCGCAGCAACTACTGTAGAGCCACAGGATTTCACAAAATGCATGCTCGGCATCATATTTTTCCCAAAAATCTACCCGGCCGGTGTATATCTATAAATTCCACTGCAAACCGAATCCAAAACACTAACACCCATCAACATTCCGTGGGGCATGTACAGTTCTTTTGTCAATTTTCAACGGTGAAAGATTCTTTGAAACTCTGATAAATTAATGACGTTTTATGCAATTATTTAAAACCTGAATGGGACACAATGGAAATTGTGGAGCAAACTAATTTCTGATATTTTCCATTTCAATGCACAAGTTCATCTCAGTTGTTCACAATTTTATTCTTTGAGAATTATTATTGTTTATTGGGAGTGTATGGGCCGGCACATGGTCGATAAACGGCCTAGTTTCGTTAGCAGACTGAACGTCGTCGCATGTACAAAATCGATGGCAAAGGTGGATCCAGCGAAGTGGATCGACGGCCCGAACAGTCCGTGACACAAACAACCAATCAGCTGCCAGCATTCATTTTGAATGAACGGGATGAAATTAGTCAATCGGGTTCGTAGTCAAAGGAACCAGTTCGAAGATCCCCTTATGGAAAACATGTTGAACCAATGCGCCTCGAATAATGAATCGGCTGCTGTCACATGGCATCATATACAAACTGTCTATTTCGTTTAATAAAACGAGTTGGTTCGGAAGCACAGAACTCTTCCCACTAGAGCTAATGGGTCGGATCAATAACATTTACTAATTCGTTGTAAGCAAGTAACACGGTGTTTACACGCATCCAAGCTTTTGACTAGATTTTTCAGGCATGAATTCCACGGCAGCACAAAAAATTCTGATTCCACGAGAAAATTTAGTTTACCTACTCTCCTCCGAAATGAAGTGACTCGACTTACCATATCAGTTCAGTTTATAATATGAAGAAACCTAATATTTTCCTAAATTCTGAAACAACTGGATGATGCAGTGCGAGATGTGCATGGTAAGCTGGTTCAGAAGAACACTCAACCTAATGAGGCTTTACTTGGCTTTCTACTCCACATTATAAGGTTAAGACTATGCTTTCTACTGACAGATAAATCAAGAGTTTGAAGTTACAGGTCTTACCCCTTCTATTATGCTCATTTGTGGGTATGGAAGAAAGGTATGAAAGGCTTAACCAGTGGACTTGGCCATGCCTGGCGTGTTAGACTTCTTGCGTGGGATCCAAAAGGCCCTCCCACTCTACGGTTAGATACCCTGGAGGATACGGACAAGTGTCGCGATCGATGGCCCTCTTGTGTCCACAATCTTTCTTCATCGACTCGATACCGCTATTCGTAGTTCTCCTCTTGCTCCTTCCATACTCTTTTTCTTAATCAGTATTTTCTTTTGAGGTTGCCGCTAGGGGATAGCAACCAAGGCCACCGCACCCAGTGCATGGTTAATGGCTGTCTGAACTAAACTGAACTGATGCAATGCAACACTATCGAAGTGATTGCATCCGTAATTTGGAATATCTCCATCATTCATTACGATGAGTCTGGATCGGAGAGAATCAGTAATTGAAAAGAATGTATCTGATTTATGTTTTGGATTGTTTACTCGTTCATATTATTTGTCGATGTATGCATCTGCAAGGCAAAAGTCACAGGGCTGAGATCTAATCGGTAGCTTTTTGCCTGCGTTCGTCAGAATGATCGAAGATTTTTTGTAAAATCCAAAAATGATATCCAAATGAGTGATTTTCTCTTGCTGACAATGCACAATTCCATTCGTAAAACCTAATAAGGAAATCGACCAGTGAACTGATCACAATGATATCCCAAACTGGGACACCACATGCCATAGTTAGGATGAAAATATCATTTCAACAATGCCACGAGTGACCCTCCTATGTATTTCAGGAAAAGATACTGACAAAGCACTAGCCAGCATTTCTCACGGTCGTACTACAGTACCTTCCGTGGCCAAACACCGCAGTTTAGGAGCCTTGCTCTAGGGTTCAAGCGCTATCCATCACAAATGAATGAATTCTGCGTAAAAATATAAATCATACCATCTGTTTGACAAAAGTAACATAACTATAGATCTAAAAGATCTTTGCATGGTTGTGTGAGGGTGAAATCTCGCCTATCCTAGGAAGCACATGCAATCTTTGTGATATCGTGAATGGATGTATGGCTAATTGCTTGTAACAAAAGAAACCTATGCATCCTGGTAGACTGTCCTCCTGGTATTCTCATGAGATTTTCTCGGTTCTCTTCCAATGAAACTTTTACCGAACTTTTGAAATAGTGCAATGCTTCCAAGACGGAATTGAAAAATGGACTATATGGAGGAAGAAAACGGAATGTCCAATGGCAAAACGAGTTTCAAATACCCGTCGATGTACGGGAGCATTGTCAAAAATAAACACTACCTCAATATTGGGCTGTTCAGTATTCAACTTAGATGAGTATGCTTCCAAGAATCTATTGAAAACCTGGTTGTTTATTTTTGTGTGGCATTGATCATGTGGCATTCTGAGGGTCAACATGTGTGCAATGATATTGAGGTTTACACCTTTATTTGACAACAAGATTTCACACACGGTTTTCCTTTGACGGATCGACCGATCGATCGAGAGCACCAAACGTTGTAATTGGTGTCGTCCACCTACAGTCGTAGTACAGAGCCTCCCTGCATTTGTAACCACTGTGCATATTGGGCGCGCTTTACGTTCACATGAATGCTGTTGCGCGGAATTGGTTAGATTGCAATTTTTTCGTGCTGTAGCCTTGATCATCAAGGAGTCGATCAACGGAGGTCGCGTTAATGGTCAACCCGGAACTTTAAGACTCAAGCACCTCAGTATGGTCGGGGATGGGTCTTTCAGGCTCCGAGTTGGCCACCCGCCCTGAACGCCTCTCGAAATGCTCTCAGATGACCGTGTTTTTTTTCTACAGCTTCTGCTGAGGAAGCTCTACTTACGGCCTTCTTGTGGGGAAGTAATTGCAAGTAACTGAGTAGTACGTAAACCTAGAGTTGTTTCCACCAAAGTGCGAGGACAAAAGCGAATGCTTGACTCTCTCCACCGGGTTGACTCACTGATAGTCAGTCCAGGGAAGATGACTAAACCTTGATTTCAAGCCAACTGCGGGTGGCGTATAAGGGGTGTAACGCTGCACACCGGCATCTGTGGGGCAGGGATTTATTAGGTCCCCAAGATGTCTGGCCCCATTCTAAGGGCGTATGAGCTCAGCAATCTGTCATCGGGGTCCAGAGGGCTACGAGACCCCCATATCGTCCTACTGAATTGTAGGTTAGACTTTCTGGTCAAGGGCTGGGCGTAGGGTCGCTTCAGTCAAATCTCTACTTCGGTCTGAGCAACTGGGTGGTATTCAGCCCACAAGCTTGCTTGCAATGGAAATGACAATGTGGAGGTCAAGCCGTGACATGACAACGTGTCACGAAATTGTACTTTGTGGCGATTATATTGTAGCAAATTGTGTACGAACTTCAGGTATATTCCTCCCCTGAATTCACGCTTTTTTCTGTTCTGTATTCTTGTGACACCACGCCTCCGTACTTTGCACAGGGTTCACGGTGAATATACATATGTATCACGCAATTACTTGCGAGCAGTGTATAGGACTGATAAGCCTCTGTTTAGTTGACTGTACTTTGGACTCTACCTTTCACGCACAAACCTGAGGTCATCCGACCAATCTCCACTCGGAGGCTCCAAACTCGAGTTTCGCTCTTGTTAGAACTCATCAGTGGTGCATATCGTCTGCTACACCCAGGGTTTGAGGCCGGGTCCTTTCACCTCGAAGGCGTGTGTTTGCACTGCGCCATCCTGCTCTCGTCCGGACTGATTCGAATCGCCAAGGTAAGCTTGATCAGATGCCGACCTCTATGACAGACAGAGATGCCCGACAGCTTCGAATGGAGGCACGGTACCTGCCCCGTTAACTCCAAGCGAATGCCTCCCACCAAGTCAGGTCTTCTCCACAGGATGGGGTGCACATCCCCCATTTGAAACCTGCATCGCGTTTTTGGTATATGTATCATGCAATTACTTGCGAGTAGTCTGTGGGATTGACGAATCTTTGTTTAACCTCCTGAAAAAAAAACATTGGATGATATTATCGCTGGGTTATGCAACATAACCCAGCGATAATATCATCCAAAAATTTCCTTTTCAGGAGGCCTCGCTTTAGCCCAGTTTCTTGATGCCTTTTTCAGTGCCTCTGAACGTTTTCATGTTTATTCCAAGATATTGAGATATCAGATTCAAGCCCTCACCGTTTCTGGCATATTGTACAATGAGCATGCAATCTTCGTTGTTGATAGTTTTTCTCCTTCATACGAAAGTTTCGTCCTGTGGGTTCAAACCAAGTATTTGTATCCTTTCCATCAATTCCTCAGTGGACACCTTATTTCTGCATTGTTTCGTCTCAAAAAGTGACACAGTTACCGAAACTCACACCATTATGTTAGGTTGAAACTGAACGGATGACCAAGAGCCGCCAAAAACCAATGGTTAGTTGTCACACCCTCATGTGCCATTCAGTGTGGTGCTTGAATCGCATCACCTAATTGAGCCATTTATACCCATCAGGCCCACTTGATCACGCTGTACACCGAGTAGGTAAAAACACGATTCTAGGCTTTGCCGACATCGAAAAGCGACAATCGTATTTTACAACAATTTAGCGTTTCTATACGCGCACCTTTGGCAACTTTGGTTTTAGTCATGCTAGGCCTTAAGGTGCTGCCATGTTGGTGTTGTCCCGAAGATCCTGTTTGCATCACTTTTTGGAATTCAGATCTCCGCTAAAACATCCGCTTAGATGTTTGATTCAAAATATCCGACATTTTTTGTTTACACAAGGTTTGAGGTGGTCAGTCTAAGTGATGCTGGTGAATGACTTTTAAACTGTGTTGCAGGGCTGTTAAACTGCGGCGTTTGACTCTTAAACTACGGAAGATACTGTAGATTACCAGTATAGTTAGGTGGAATAAACTTGCCCTAGAGCAGAGCGATGAGACGGCCCCGAACTAACGTCTTTCCGGTTTCGAGTTTAAAACCTGCTTATCGATGGGAGGTATGTTTGACCGTTCTGTAACACTTGGACGTAGACCGCCATTCCCATATTTTCTCATGTAAGTGTTGGTGCCTGTGTATACTCTTACTGAGCTTCGGCTCATCGATTATCCCTCCTTTGTCCTAGTAGATCGTACACTCGCCAACCCCACGGAAGAGCACTGCATCCGGCACTGTGTACTGAACCGCCGTCGTTGTAGTAGTCATTCTCGTCTTACCGTGATCATCACTCGTGATCATTACAATCCTTAAGTGTAACCCATCATTTTGAATGGACCACACTATTGAGCTATGGTGATGATGCACGTGCAGCAATCCGGCACACTGAAGTACGCAAGCCACGCATTAGCACCCATTTAAGCTACCAAGGTGATGCACGTGAAAGACAACGTATAATGAATTGATTCGAAATACTTTAAAGTGGTACATTCCTCCGCTTACTCAAGTGCAGCAAGTAAGGCACTTCTCTGAAGAGATCTGTAAATCCCCTCACCATCCCCAGGGTATGTAACACAACCTATCAGTATACTCCCCATACATGTCTGACACAACGGCTGTCGACAACAAGGTTAAAGTCTCAGCGCCCTACTCATACTCGTTCGCTTTTGTCTGAAAAATCCCACAGAACACATGAGAATAAACAACGTGGCGAACAAGCTCGTTTTCAGTTTTTCGTACTCATACCAATACATAACAATATATATGACTCACAAAATAAGAACGGAGAATGGCAATCCAAATCTGTCTCTGCACGTGCGTGTGTGCATGTGAAATTGATCACAGTGTGGAATGTTCAAGTGGTTGCACATGTGTTCGGGACCAAGACATGGGCCACGGAAGCTTAAGTGTTTGTACAAATTGTTTCTGAGCGCACAGGGGAGGATTGTAGAGACGAATGCTCACGGCTTCGGCTGTGGCTAAGATGCGACACTTGACAAGTCTTGATTGTTTTCCTCTGACTTTGTAAATGGTGCGAAAAGCGTTTATCACCTCGACTGAGTGCATATGTCACGCAATTACTTGCGAGTAGTGTGGGATTGTTTAATTTTCGTTTGATTGACTGTCCTTTTGGACTCCACGTTTCACGCGCAAACCTCAGGTCATCCGACCAACCTGCACTCGGAAGCACCAGACTCGAGTTTCGCTCTTGTTAGAGCTCATCAGTGGTGCATATCCTCCGCCACACCCAGGGTTTGAACCCGGGCCCTCCCATCTCGAAGGCGTGTGTGTTACCACTGCGCCAACCCGCTCCCGTTCGAGCTGATCCGAATCACCAAGTTAAGCTTGTATAGATGTCGTTCTCTATGACAGCCAGAAATGCCCGACAGCTTTCAAATGGAGACACGGTTCCGGACCTAGTTAACTCCAAGCGAATGCCTCCCACCAATCAGTTAAGCTTGGGTGTGGCGGAGGATATGCACCACTGATGAGCTCTAACAAGAGCGAAACTCGAGTCTGGTGCTTCCGAGTGCAGGTTGGTCGGATGACCTGAGGTTTGCGCGTGAAACGTGGAGTCCAAAAGGACAGTCAATCAAACGAAAATTAAACAATCCCACACTACTCGCAAGTAATTGCGTGACATATGTACCAAAAACGCGAAGCAGGTTTAAAAATGTGGGTCCGTTGCCCTCATCCTGTGGAGAAGACCTGATTGGTGGGAGGCATTCGCTTGGAGTTAACTAGGTCCGGAACCGTGTCTCCATTTGAAAGCTGTCGGGCATTTCTGGCTGTCATAGAGAACGACATCTATACAAGCTTAACTTGGTGATTCGGATCAGCTCGAACGGGAGCGGGTTGGCGCAGTGGTAACACACACGCCTTCGAGATGGGAGGGCCCGGGTTCAAACCCTGGGTGTGGCGGAGGATATGCACCACTGATGAGCTCTAACAAGAGCGAAACTCGAGTCTGGTGCTTCCGAGTGCAGGTCGGTCGGATGACCTGAGGTTTGCGCGTGAAACGTGGAGTCCAAAAGGACAGTCAATCAAACGAAAATTAAACAATCCCACACTACTCGCAAGTAATTGCGTGACATATGTACCAAAAACGCGAAGCAGGTTTAAAAATGTGGGTCCGTTGCCCTCATCCTGTGGAGAAGACCTGATTGGTGGGAGGCATTCGCTTGGAGTTAACTAGGTCCGGAACCGTGTCTCCATTTGAAAGCTGTCGGGCATTTCTGGCTGTCATAGAGAACGACATCTATACAAGCTTAACTTGGTGATTCGGATCAGCTCGAACGGGAGCGGGTTGGCGCAGTGGTAACACACACGCCTTCGAGATGGGAGGGCCCGGGTTCAAACCCTGGGTGTGGCGGAGGATATGCACCACTGATGAGCTCTAACAAGAGCGAAACTCGAGTCTGGTGCTTCCGAGTGCAGGTCGGTCGGATGACCTGAGGTTTGCGCGTGAAACGTGGAGTCCAAAAGGACAGTCAATCAAACGAAAATTAAACAATCCCACACTACTCGCAAGTAATTGCGTGACATATGTACCAAAAACGCGAAGCAGGTTTAAAAATGTGGGTCCGTTGCCCTCATCCTGTGGAGAAGACCTGATTGGTGGGAGGCATTCGCTTGGAGTTAACTAGGTCCGGAACCGTGTCTCCATTTGAAAGCTGTCGGGCATTTCTGGCTGTCATAGAGAACGACATCTATACAAGCTTAACTTGGTGATTCGGATCAGCTCGAACGGGAGCGGGTTGGCGCAGTGGTAACACACACGCCTTCGAGATGGGAGGGCCCGGGTTCAAACCCTGGGTGTGGCGGAGGATATGCACCACTGATGAGCTCTAACAAGAGCGAAACTCGAGTCTGGTGCTTCCGAGTGCAGGTCGGTCGGATGACCTGAGGTTTGCGCGTGAAACGTGGAGTCCAAAAGGACAGTCAATCAAACGAAAATTAAACAATCCCACACTACTCGCAAGTAATTGCGTGACATATGTACCAAAAACGCGAAGCAGGTTTAAAAATGTGGGTCCGTTGCCCTCATCCTGTGGAGAAGACCTGATTGGTGGGAGGCATTCGCTTGGAGTTAACTAGGTCCGGAACCGTGTCTCCATTTGAAAGCTGTCGGGCATTTCTGGCTGTCATAGAGAACGACATCTATACAAGCTTAACTTGGTGATTCGGATCAGCTCGAACGGGAGCGGGTTGGCGCAGTGGTAACACACACGCCTTCGAGATGGGAGGGCCCGGGTTCAAACCCTGGGTGTGGCGGAGGATATGCACCACTGATGAGCTCTAACAAGAGCGAAACTCGAGTCTGGTGCTTCCGAGTGCAGGTCGGTCGGATGACCTGAGGTTTGCGCGTGAAACGTGGAGTCCAAAAGGACAGTCAATCAAACGAAAATTAAACAATCCCACACTACTCGCAAGTAATTGCGTGACATATGTACCAAAAACGCGAAGCAGGTTTAAAAATGTGGGTCCGTTGCCCTCATCCTGTGGAGAAGACCTGATTGGTGGGAGGCATTCGCTTGGAGTTAACTAGGTCCGGAACCGTGTCTCCATTTGAAAGCTGTCGGGCATTTCTGGCTGTCATAGAGAACGACATCTATACAAGCTTAACTTGGTGATTCGGATCAGCTCGAACGGGAGCGGGTTGGCGCAGTGGTAACACACACGCCTTCGAGATGGGAGGGCCCGGGTTCAAACCCTGGGTGTGGCGGAGGATATGCACCACTGATGAGCTCTAACAAGAGCGAAACTCGAGTCTGGTGCTTCCGAGTGCAGGTTGGTCGGATGACCTGAGGTTTGCGCGTGAAACGTGGAGTCCAAAAGGACAGTCAATCAAACGAAAATTAAACAATCCCACACTACTCGCAAGTAATTGCGTGACATATGTACCAAAAACGCGAAGCAGGTTTAAAAATGTGGGTCCGTTGCCCTCATCCTGTGGAGAAGACCTGATTGGTGGGAGGCATTCGCTTGGAGTTAACTAGGTCCGGAACCGTGTCTCCATTTGAAAGCTGTCGGGCATTTCTGGCTGTCATAGAGAACGACATCTATACAAGCTTAACTTGGTGATTCGGATCAGCTCGAACGGGAGCGGGTTGGCGCAGTGGTAACACACACGCCTTCGAGATGGGAGGGCCCGGGTTCAAACCCTGGGTGTGGCGGAGGATATGCACCACTGATGAGCTCTAACAAGAGCGAAACTCGAGTCTGGTGCTTCCGAGTGCAGGTTGGTCGGATGACCTGAGGTTTGCGCGTGAAACCTCGACTGAGTGGTATGACTCAACAAGGTGTGAGCACACCGCACTCGTAATTGTCTTAATTGCGCCCGTGTTCAGCCAGGCCGGGTGGTGTTCACGAACGCGTTCGGATAAGCGCCGAGTCGTGCGACCAATGTACCTAGTTCCACAGGAACAGGTGAAGGAATACACACAAAACGAGGTTGCAGAATTCGGCACTATGTCCTTCAATCGAAAACACACTATCGGTTTGGAAACGAACAGGATTTGCAACTGTGCAGCGTAGAATGTTTTGTTGATTACTCCCGATAATCTTCGTTGAATAATTTCGGCTTTCGTGTCGCCTTTGAACGGTAAACGCACATATAGTATCTTCTTGGCGGCTCCTATCTCCTTTGATTTCCCTTCATTTTCTTGCATCGTCTTGTCGATAAACCGTTCAGGATAGCCGTTATTTAAGAAAACACTCCGCAGAAAAACGAGTTCATTTCGCTTTTAATGAAGAGTGGGACGCATGCCAAGCGTTTTCGGAACATCATGTAAAGCAAAACAAACCGCGACTGCTTTCAAGTTACATCTACGTGATTTCGTTCATGGGACGGTCTAGCAGCCATTGCTGGATATTCATACAGTAAAGGAGCTTTTCACTATGAAGCATAGGTGGCAACCTGTCTCTCCGAATATCATACCAGGGAATTTTTAAAAAGTTTATTTTTACTTGCAAGCTTCTTCGCTCCAAATTCAATAAGACAAAGCATTCCTTCATAAAGTGAACATGCGAGTCACATGAATCTCCCAGGCTAACGGATAGGACGTACGGCTTTTTTCTGTACTGAATGGTGATTTGAACTTTAGCCGTCAATAGTCTAGTCTCGCCCGAGAAAGAAAAACTTTGTTTTTCCCCAAGACGTACTTATCACATGATGACTGATATGGCACAACACAGCAAAGCGTGGTCAATCACTATGTTCAACAATAGGCATGAGCTGATTACCATGTGATTGTTCGCTCATGTGAGTGGGACGATCACAGACTGCTAAAACCATCGATCATGCGTCCTGTGTTGAAAAATCAAGCCAACGACCAGGGTTCACTCGTGCTGCAGTTCTGCATGTGCGTAATGTTTCAGATCAGTTTGGATTTTTGACGAACTAGATTCTTCTGCGATTGTTTGTCAAACAGGTGTCAAACGGAAAGCAAGATGAACAACACGAACTTCTGTATATCTATTGAACCCTGCTTAGAATCAAGGAAAATGCAAAATAAGAGTTTTGGGCATGAAGTTATCCTAGAACCAATAGACAAACATAACCTAGACACTAGTTGAAACAATACTTCTACTTTGAGGAGCTTTGCTTTGAATTTCTTCAGTGAGTAAGTTGTACATTAAGAGAAAATTCCAAGCTTGATTAGATAAACACTTCACGGTGAATCACTTCGCTATCAGTGTCTTTTGAACAGAGCAGGAATAACTTGGTGCAGTCATTTTCGTATGTCTACCTCAGATGCACACTTCAAGCGCCCTGTTAAAATTGTAAAGCACGTAGGAAGATTCACGTTCGTTCATTCGTTTAACACACATTATTGCTGCCAAGTACCGTCACAGTTTGACCGTTGGTCTTGCGCGCTCCTCACGCACGCTCTCAAATTCACACTAAACAATGTTTTTTCTGATCGTCTTCTCGTTCTCACGGGTAGTGAGGAATACCGTCCCGATTAACGTTTGCACAGTGGTGAGCATTAGAATAACGCGCACGTGGTTCACACGGAGTACAAGGGATCGAAGAATGCATTTACTTCGGAATCCACATGGTAAGTTCTGTCGACCCTATGCACAGATGAACACGCGATAATCTCATACGTCATACGAAGTGTTTAATTCTACTAGATGATAATCGCGCGGTCTCATTTTAAACGAGGATAAAATAGATGCAATTTGTGGTTTATCAGGCCTTGCAGCTGTTACCCAAAGCTCAGTTTGGAATGAATGACTCAATCTGTCACTTTGATTGGGGTTCCGGATGAATTTGCTTTTTGATGGCCCCGTATTGTAGGGCACGTTCCCTCAGCTTCTACGATCACATTCGTCAAGGAGATCAACGAGAAAATACTGTGGAGTGCCAACGGTGTGCATTCTCAAGGGGCCTCAGTACAAAGACCACACACCGGCCTACGCTGAGAAAGTATGTCGGAAGTAGTATTGGCGATTGCCACGTGGGCGAAACAAACAGTCAAACAAGTGGTAGACAGGGATGATCGCATGATTACTATATATTCGGCTTACTTTTGTATTAATCTACTTACAATTCAGGTAAAATACATTTTGGTTAAAACTTCATCTTCTGTTTATGAACTCACACTAAGAATTCACTTTGACGGTAATGGTGATCAAATTTAGAATCATGTCACGTCATCAGTGGCATCCAGTAGACTGTGGAGGTACTGATTGACCCATCGCCAAAATGTAGTCTGCCTTTGTTAACAGAACAGAAGATCGGTGGGATCGAGAATGGTTGGTTTTCGTGGTCCCACAGCTGTGTTTGTAGTTATTAACCACAACACGAGCAATGACCAGCCCCACTGCATCTACACCTTTTCTCATCAAACTTTAGCCAAAACCCGCAATTCTTTAGCCACGACCCACCATTGTTTAGCATTGACGCACAACCTTTAGCCATGCCGCTGCAAGCCAGTCAGATCAAAAGTATCGGAATATAATCACATCAAGAGATATTGGAACAATTTATTATCATTGTTTTTTTTTACAAAGATTGGTGTTGCAATGCTAACGGAACAAATGTGAAAGTGTGACGATCATATGCTGCACAGTTGACCGTGGTGGTGGTATCAAATGCTGGACCGAAAAATTTATTGGAGAAGGTTTAAACGATGTGCCCGTATTGTCAAACCATGTGGCACGGCCCTTATTACTGTTGCATTTTCAGTGAATCTGTTCCTAATGTACTAAAAATATAAACAAATTAAAGTGGCAAACATTTTACCTGTTTGAATTCACTGAAGGCTTCCTCAAGCGGATTGAAAAATGGACTGTACGGTGGGAGAAAACGTATTTGACGATTGGTGTGTAATTGTGCGTCTACAGCACTCCGATGAACGGACGCATTGCCAGAGATAAATACTACTGGGACATCAGGTTGCTCAGTAGCAATAGACGCTGAGCAGCATGAGAGAAACTCATTAAAGATATGCTATGTAATCTTTGTATGACATTCGTACTTCAAGATAGCGGCGACAGATGAACAAGCTAATATGTTCAAGTTAGGTCCTTTACTTGACGGTAGAATTCGGATGGCTTTACTGCCTACTTTTGAGCGTCCATAGCTTCGACAACACCATATGTTGTAGTTAGTCTCATCAATATACAACCTCAAAGTTGCAGTGCCTGATCGTTGCAGCCAATCGGCATATTCTTCTCGTTTAGATTTGACTGCATCTGAGTTTCGTTCCACAGGTTGAATGGTCAGCTTCCAAACTAAATGGTGATGCCCATCCAGAAATCGATCAATGGGTGACTTCTTGACTGTTGTGCTTGGGAAATCCTTCTCCATCCTTTCCTTTGGCTACCTCAATGTGCTTGTGGGGTTTTCGTCCACCACTTCACACAAATGCCTGACAAACTCGTCGTTGAACTTCATCTTATAAGACCCATGTGTGAATACCGTTTCCCTGTGTGTAGCTGCAATAGCACGCAGTTTTTGATCTTGATGTTGAGGTGTTTGGCGATGTCCTTTAAATCATCTCCCCTTCGTGCGCATTCGATTATCCTGCGTCGATCTTCAGCGCTGGTGAAACGGTACGACACTTTCTTCTCACCCATATTATTGCTCTCCATATTGTCAAAAGGTGATGCGTACGGTGCCAGGTAAAGTATGACGAATACCGTAACAAACGGCCGCGGTGTTATTATATCGCCTGACTGCCTCCGAACGAGATATCAACCAATCGAAAACGAGTCTTCCCATGCAAGGGTAAAATGTCACAAACAAGCAGTCCTGTAAGTAAAGCCTGTAATATAACAAACGGTACTCTGTTTTGCATTTCAAGTCATAGACAAACATCAGAACTGGGTATGATGAAACAAAATAAAGGTTTGGTTTACCAAACCTTTAGATTAGTGGATACATTAAAATTCCGAGAGCAATGCACACAGTTGTCGTAAGTACACCCCCAATAATGTCATAAATTTATTTATGCTGCAACATTTAACACCTTACTATCACCGAAAATACAACAGTAATAAGGGCCGTGCCACATGGTTTGACAATACGGGCACATCGTTTAAACCTTCTCCAATAAATTTTTCGGTCCAGCATTTGATACCACCACCACGGTCAACTGTGCAGCATATGATCGTCACACTTTCACATTTGTTCCGTTAGCATTGCAACACCAATCTTTGTAAAAAAAAACAATGATAATAAATTGTTCCAATATCTCTTGATGTGATTATATTCCGATACTTTTGATCTGACTGGCTTGCAGCGGCATGGCTAAAGGTTGTGCGTCAATGCTAAACAATGGTGGGTCGTGGCTTAAGAATGGTCGGTCGTGGCTAAAGAATTGCCGGTTTTGGCTAAAGTTTGGTGGGAAAAGGTGTAGCTGTTAGTGTTAGCTTGTGCACACGTGTGCACGCACGCAGACGCGCCCGCTCAGCAGTCTGGTTTCTAATCGAGGCCCGTCAGCTCCGTGTTCCTTGTGACCGCTAGACATTTGGGCGACAGACAAACTGAACTCCGATGCAAATCGTAGCTAAACATGTCCGTGGCTTGTCTCAGTTGCTCAAGACACCATTCAATTTTACCTAACATGTTTACGGCCAGCGAGCCATGACCTTTCGGGCTCTACTTATAGGACAGCCCGAAGATGACTTTTTTTGATCAGTCGTATGTAATAGTTCTAGTCAAACGGGTGCTTCGTTTTGGAGACTCGTTCCTATGGTTATTCAGTAAGGTTGGTCTGGGCCATATTTGAAACATCGATTCCAGAAATCCATGAGCTTTATCGCTGGCACTGTGCCAACTTTATTCGATTATACCGAACTACACCGTTCCATGCTTAACAGCCACTTATACAATATTTGCTCGTCTAATTCCTGTTTGACCACTTGCATTCTGTATTCCTCGCTCTGCAGGCTTCCATTAGGCTATCCTTCGTTCACGAATCTCCACTTTATCCCGAGGTGTCCGTCGATTTGTGATTGTATATGTCGTACATGTTCGCTTTTTATTCGTCTTTTAGCCTAGGATAGCAAAATAGCCAATATTCCCAGACAATCTACGGTGCTCAGGGATTTATATTTCTCACGATTGTAAATGTTGCATTCTGTGATAGACGTAGCACAAGTGACGGCTGTACTCCGTTTATTCGTACATAGAAAAGCACAAAGCCGGGCTGTACACCAGTAAGCGCGCAACCAAATATTCAAGCAAGTAAGTGGGCCAGTGTAATATTTGCAATACCCGAACTGATAAGACGTACTGAAATCGTCCCCCCCCCCCTACGCAAACCATAGCAACAAGAACACTAAAGCCGCGGAATAACACGTTAATTGTATTGCAGAACGGATTTGCATATGTTAAACCAAAGAAAATAATTGGTAGATTACAAGTTGATCAATCACGGGGAGTTTTGCCGTACCTGTCCTCGATGACCCTGATTGGCTGAAGCTCATCCGCTTGCGTGGCTTCGAAGCTGCACCCGGCCGTATCACGTGTCACGGCGGATGAATAACCACAGCCTTCCTTCCTCGAGGATTCCTCGTCAGTATGGCCCGCCCGTCGCACCGATCTTCGAACTGGAGCTGGTGACCCGGGCTTGGCCGCTGCGGCAGTCGTTTCGATGGACCACTGTCATCAATACGGACGACGTCTGGATCCTCGGTCGTCTTAGCCCTGCCATTGATTACATCGTCGGCTGCCACTTTGAAATGGATTTGGCTGAGGCGCCGTCGATGGACCGACACATCGTCCAGGTACGAGATTACGGCCATAGATTGACCAGGTTGCTTGGTGATGATTCCGCGAGTTGGTCGAAGCTCGTTGCCACGGAAGTATGTGAGATCACTGGAGTCAAGACATACCAGCGATGACGGTAGTCTTCTGTACATGCAGAGAACTGCTGGACTCTCCTTGGTGGTTGTGTGCACCGCCTTTCGGTACTACAACAGGAAATTGTGGGGGGACGCTTCCAAGTCGGGCAACGTTCTCGGGTTGGCTAATTCTAGTGCACTTTCCACGGGAAGCACCAAGTTCTCCGCTGCATCGTTTGAACACGGGTGGCGTGGCGCCGTACGTAGATGCCGACATCCGATTCTATTAGGCCAGATTTTCCGATCCGCCGCACAGAATTACGATCCATTATCGTTGACTAGTACCTGATGGATTCCTTCCTGACCGAAGCATTTCTGTAACATCTGGATTAAGAAGGTGCTATTTAGTGAACTGTTGGAAACACTTCTGGCCATTTGGAATAGGAGTCGACCAGTACAACAGCGTGATACCGGTTCAAGAATGGGTCACAGAAGTTAGGACGAACTATCTGCCATGTAGTTTTCGGGCCATGGGTCCCAGTTATTTGATCTCGACTGTACTTTGTGCAGACACGCATTACAGTTGTTTCCCGTAGTACAAATATCCCCATCCAATTCCGGCCATCAACACATCTGTCGAGCCACTGACTTCATTTTGTCCACGCCCAAGTGGTCTTTGTGTGGTTCATCCAAAACTGACTTCATCATCGTACAGCGTTAAACAGTAGGGCAAGCCCCACTGACCACTGCCCTTCTCACTATGTTGCACGTAGCATTAGTAAGAATGAGTATGCAAGATGGGCAGGGAATGGACCTACAAAGGCGGGAAAAGGAAAGAATGCCCTAGTAGCCAACACACGGAATACATAGTCTAACTGTACAAACGCACATCGATCAGTCATTCTGATTCGACAGAAAGTGACAACACGACCGCCACTGCTCGCGGTTCGCTGCCATATCCTTCAGTGTCTCCAGCCAACTGGTAGATGGATCTTTTGGACCCCAACCACGAAGAGGTGAAGCACCTACTTTTCCTAAGTTTGCTGTACACTTTCTCATTCCTCGCTGCCACGTCATTTGTTGACCTCCACGTGGTCTCTTCCACTCCCTAGGAGGAACGGAGAATAGGACACGGTACGGTAGACGTGTGTTTGACATACGTAACACGTGTCCCAACCAACGAAGTCTACTAAGCTGGATACGCTGTGACAGAACGTTCTCTGAATTAGTAACTAATACTCGCTTTCTGACCTCAGTATTGTTTACTCGGCTATTCCACCCAATCCTAGCGATACTACGTAAACATCGATGGTCAAAAACCTCAAGACGACGAACATCTTCAGCACGCAGACTCCAAGTTTCGCAACCATACAACAAAACTGAACGCACTGCAGCACAGTACACATGACCTTTCAACTTCAGTGAAATATCAGGTCGGCGCAACAATTGCTTCAGTCCAGTGTACGCCGCTCGAGCCTTGGATATCCGCGTACTCACCTCTACTAATGTGCTCCCATCCGTCGTCACGCAGCTACTGAGGTAGGTGAAGTGGTCGACAACTGACAGCACCTCCCCATCGAGCATCAAGCTCGGAATTGTTGACGTCCAGTCTTGTAACATCACCTTGCCCTTTGAAGGTGCAAAGCGCATGCCGAATAGAGCTACAGCTCTTGCGAGATTATCTAGTGCGCGCTGAGCATGTTCCGTGGATTCGAACAAGCAGACAACAACGTCCGCGTAATCTAGGTCACACAGCTTTCCACTATTTCCTAGTTCGACGCCTACATCCTGAAGATTTTGCTGCGCACTCTCCATTATTTCGTCCATGACAAAGTTTAACAGGAATGGAGACAAATGACATCCCTGTCGAACACCACTGGTCGTTTCGAACCGATCGGATAGTTCACCGTAAACCCTAACGAGGCCAGAAGTATGAGAATACAACGATCTCATTGGGTTCACGAACTTCTGGGGCATACCTTTTCGATGAAGAACACTGAAAAGCGATGTCCGATCAACTGAATCGAAGGCGCCTTTCAGGTCTAAGAAAAGCATTATTGTCGGTCGGCGGTGCGTGTGACGCGTTTCAAGTAGTCAGCGAAAAGTAAAAATCTGGTCGATGCATCCTCGACCTGGGCGGAATCCTGCCTGCTGCTCGCGGACATTCCTCTCGCGAGCCGGTGTAAGACGATGCAGCAAAATCGAAGTTAATACTTTGGTGACTATCGGAATTAAGCTAATCCCACGATGATTACTGCAGTCATTGCGTATTCCCTTCTTGAAGATGGGAACAATCAATGACTCGCTCCACATTAACGGAATACGCTCCTCGTTCCAAATGTCACAGAGCAAGGCGGTAAGTGATTTTATCAACGCCTCACCACCCAGTTTGAAAAGGACTGGAGGAAGTTCCTCGGGACCTGCCGCTTTCCTCCGCCTTAGTAATCGAATACATGACTCTACTTCTACTTCCGATGGGGGCTCAAGTGGTACCACCCAAGGAGTCGCAGTTGTTGACACGGGAGTAACTACACTAGCGTGCGGCCAGCTAAACTGTTCCTTGAAGTACTCGGCCCATCGGTCAAGCCTTTGCTGTTTGCTACAAAAAAAACTGACTTGCGCAATGCAGGTGGAATGACAAACCGGTTACCTCGACAAAGAAAGCCGTCGGGTTGAATGCTGAATTCTTCTCGTAGCACGAAGAACTGAGGAAACTTCCACTTCACCTCGGGCTGCCATCCCTTCCCGATTGTTGAAAACAAGGATACTTAGTATCGTTTTGACTGCTTCCGCAACTACTCGCTCGACACGCGAGCAGCAGGTAAAATGAAATGGCATTCGTCCGCCGCTGCGAACTGGTTTCCTTATCGATGGTTATGTGAGGGCTAGCATCCGGATCAAACCGAGTTCAACCTACCTCTTAATCTCGTTCGTTCTCCAAACCAAAAAAAACCATCAGTTTCTTCGTTTTGTACAGGAATCGCAATCTACACCCCTCCAGATACAAGCGTAAGCGATGTTCTGTTACATCCAAGGCTAAATATCCCCCCTCGGGTTGCATACAGCAATTACTTGACTTGATTTGAGAGAAGGAGAGAGCGTGCGGGCTCCCGAAGAGTTTATCCTTATATTTGATTTGATTTTCTTGTCAGTAGATCTAAATTTGCAGTTTGAATTTGGGAAACAATTTCTCTCAGATGCTGATATTGCGTAATCTCCTACCTATTAATTTAGTGATTATTTTCGTTCACTTTCCCTTGAGCCCCTAATTGCTATAGGACTGGCCCTAGTGTGACAGAGAAAGCCAGATGGGTGAAGCACATATGTTATGAATGAGACAGACAATTCAAATTGGTAAACAATTTACAATGGTTTTAATATTCCTTTTTCCAGTCCATCCTATACCAATATGTATTCTCTGGCTACATCAGCGTTTCGGCTCCGTTCTAGACAAGTATGTGGAGCCATTGGGTTGGTTCTCTTGCACACCATTCTCTTCTCGTTGGTTGGACTGAACCCACTGGTGACTTGATCGGTAGCTCCGGGTGAGAGATATCTTACTGACTGTCTGAGAACCCAATGAACTCCATCTACAGTTCTTCAGGGATTTTAATTCTGTTGTGGACAGCTCCCAACATATTCACTGTCCCTTCTTTGGTTTGTTTCTCTCCATTGGTTAGCCAGATCAGTTCGATGCCCAATTCGTTCTGTTGCTGCATTACTCTGTGCTACATTCGGATTTCAATTTTTTCACTCAAAGAATCATTCGACAAGAAATCTGTCTTGATGTGATATCTGAATGGGTTACGAAACTAAGTGGAACAAACAGCCTTGTGTCACTTAGCCGATGTGCAAGTTACTGAATCTACGGGCTAGTCTGGTTTCGCTTTCGTCTGTCAGGTCTTACTCCTGTCCAGATTACGCGCGGATGGACTAGAACGTCCGACTGAATGACCTCACCTCCCGGTTTTCACTCAGGTCCCTACTCACCCAGGTGGTGACACTGGTCGACCAAAATGCATGATCACATACCATCACGGATCATGAGTGCGAAATAGACCAGACAGTTTCCGAACTTCGGAGGGGGTGTGTCATGTCATGATGTGATGTATACGACTGCCCGTGTGATGCTCTATGCAAGGTTATGGGCCCTTTATTCTAGTTCCCAGATCGTCTGAGTCAGCAGAAGTTCGGCAACCAAAATTGTATCAACAAACTAAAAGGCACAGGGCTCACTCGGCTAAACAGTACATGGATACTGTTCTTTATCTTCTTGCGCGGATACTGTGGGCCACAGACAAATTTTAAAACGTTTTGTTGAAAGAAAGAGTGATCATGTGCAAACGTACTGTTTATGAAGTGAGTTCGTGTGTAGTGATTCGAATATCGCCATTTGTGGCCCGGTGTGCTACAGCTTCTTTTTCAGGATTCAATCAATCAAGTGAAATTGAACCTTTACATTCTGGTCACTCAGACACAACGGGATCGTAGTCAAACGGACTTCGGAAAATAACTATTTGGGTTCGGTTCTCCCCCCCCCCCATCCCCGGTCAGTTTCTAATTAGGCAGCCTTTCATTGACCACTGCTCCCTCCTGAATCGTTGTGCATTTGAGCATAGTAAATAAAAGGAAGAAGTAAGAACAGCGTTTATTTATCTTATTATTGCCCAGTACATTGTATACCAATAGTACCATGTCTCCCTTTATACATTACCGGGTTGGTACCAAGTAATGATGAAGGAATGCTAACTTGTTATTCAGTTTTGTGTGCTCTTGTTTTACACAGTCCTCTATTGCCTTTGGTCGGGTAGATTCAATTTTAGCACCACGACATACGAGTCATTTAGTGAGGACGAATCAGTCGACACCCTAAGCGAACCAACTGACCAAATCTGTCTGTTATTCATGTTTGTAACGGCTTGTGCTATGCGATTGATCGGAGTGCTAGACGACCTGGAAGCTGTATGTGCTCACGGAATATTATGTGCTGACAAACAGATGAAAGACGAGTAGATATAAAAATGCTTGATGCATCAGAAAAAGTATGGTTCATGAAGTAAGATGAAAGGAATTGTCTGTTTCTCCCTTTCGATGAATACCTGTGTTTATGAACATTTCGAAGGATGAATGATTTACTGAGTTTTCCGTAGCCTCATCTCTACTGATGCATGGTAAGAAATACATTTCCACCCAGTTATAGCAACCACGTGCCAATGGGGTTGTGGTCCAACGTGGTTTCAAGGGCGTAGTATTACACTCAAATCTGTTAAATGTCGAACCCCACTGACAAGGAGAAAAGCGCTGCTTCTCAAAGAACTGATGCATTTCAAAACTGGGGTTTTGTTACTATTATCATATTATGAGTGGCAAATTACTGATGCACCCATTACAAAGTCGATAAGTAGCAACTACTCCATCCTTCTACCTACTTATTTTTATTACTTGAATATCTTGCATTTATTTTTGGTGCTTCGCAGCTGGCCAGATACAGTGAATTTTAGAGGTATGGAAATCGACATAGTAGAAGAAACGACAACAAAGTTGGTACTCATCGTAACGATAAATGATAAGTTCGTGCCCGCATAGTTACAACACTGTTGGTTTCATGGGAGATTGTGTGAGCTGATCATCGCCAAGGGCGTTTGTAATTTCGTCACATTATCTTGCGTTTATGGCCAGTGTTAGAGATCTCACATGTTGTGTTTGGGGTGCATAGCTAGGGGTTATTCAGACGGATCGCGATCGCCTCGGAGGTGGCTAAGTTCCGGCCGTTCATATTTCTTGTTAGTCTTCCCCTAATAGTGTGGATAAGACGAAAAGACTCCCTGGTATTGATTGTATGACCTGATTCTATCAAGTGGATGGTTACTACTATTTTCCCGTTGTTCACTAATCCTTTGTCCAACCAACTTGGATCATACTCCCTTACGTGATTACACAGTCTTCTTTTTCGACCTACGTAACTTGCCCCACAGGTGCAAGTGAATTGGTACAAACGGTAAGAGGTAGAGTCTACGGGTATCCTGTCTTTCATCTGTAAAAGGAGAACTGGTTGAGAGGAAAACAAGCTTGTTCACTACTGAAAGTTCTGACCTGACAACTGTGTAACTTCAATTATTTTCTCTTTATTTGTTATTGTTAATGGTTATTTGTAAGTTTAACTGAAAATTTCGTCCTCACATTTATGTTTCCTTCCTCCTATCTTCTTGTCATGATGTAGACTTCCCCGGAAAGAAGCTGTGGTTGACTAATGATCCACCTGCGGGAAAAATATTCCAACGACTGGGTGTCTTTGACGTATATTGTCAAAACCAGGGTGTCGCACGAAGTGGACACCGAACCTCTGTTCATATTTTTCAAATATCTGTGGTGACCTTGATGGCTCAGAGAAAGAGAGCATTTTCCGGACACCATTTTGGGATTTATCTTCTGTACGATTCACTCTGAAGCATGACTCTGATAATGCCACATGTATTCGCTTGCTTGCACTGTTGTGAATTTCACTTTTACACATTTTATGCTTGGATGCGCTTTTGTGGAGGGGACACTCCCTCAGCTTCTACGATCACATTCGTCAAGGAGATCAACGAGGAAATACTGTGGAGTACCAACTGCGTGCATTCTCAAGGGGCCTAAGTACAAAGACCACACACCGGCCTACGCTGAGAAAGTATGTCGGAAGTAGTATTGGCGATTGCCACGTGCGCGAAACGTGCAGCCAGAAAGTCGTGGACGAGGCTGAACGGTTGGTCACTACATATGCGAAGTCATCTAATTTGGACACATAAGATTTCAGTTGAAGCACCGAAGTACACCAAATGTGGTGGTCATAAGCGAATCCGGCTCAGACCGTGCTACAACAGGCCGATGAATAATCGGCTGACGATTTGTCCAGACGCTTACTAATAATCACGTGTAACAATAATCAAGAGAATCGATAACGGACTACAAATGAACGATAACGTTATTCCGCTACCAAGTAGAGTTAAATAAAGAACAAAACGGCGCGGCAAACAAGTTGTTCTCCAGTTATTCGTACTCATACCAATACGGTTTGAATATCCAATGAATTCGATTTTTTGCAAGGCTTCGATTTAGGAATAAATGCAGTGATGACTTAGTACGTTCACCCCGCTCATGATCAAACTGTTTTTACCAGTAAGCATCCTATCGGATTTTTATTACCTCCTTTTTGGAGTCCACAAAATGCTCGGTTTCCAGCAATGTTTGAAGAGGGTAGCTAGGTGATGAATCGAATTTGGATTCGTTTGAAATTCGGAAGTTGAATTTTACCGAAAAAAGTTAATGTTTGGCAGGCCGAAGGCGTCGCTTCTAAACCGGGATCACCAAGCTTTGCTGAGACAGCTTCAATGGTGCAACACCAACGCAAACCATTAGGGAGAATGTGACCCCAGCTACGGATGATACTTAAATGGCTAGCTCTCTGACGACTTCGTTTTCTTAAGAATGCTGAAAACGTCAGTTATCAATTCGACCGCGTCTACGATTAAATACTTAACGCGAATTATGAAAACAATCTGTTGCCAGTATCCTTTGTCTGTAATGCAGGCTAGTGGTTCATATGCTGACATTGTTTTGCGGTGAATAAACAACGCGACAACAGTTATTACCCATTCGGATTGCATACGTTGTTTTAAATGACAACTAATTTGAAAATAAAAGTGGCACTTACTTAAGTGGAACTTCGGTCATTGCAAATGGTTGCAGTCTGTATTAGACGTCAGACTACTAAATTCAACAATCCAAAAGACAGACTGGTTGATATGCGCGTATGGACTGGTTATTGAGTCTTTTATACTGGGGCATTTCATTCATTCCACAAACTAGACTATATTAGTCATGCCTGCAAGGAGAATGTTGTGACCACTAACTGCGTGGTCAGTAGTCAAGACCGATCTTAGCTATTTTTATCACAAGAGGCTCAAAACGTTGTAGTAGTTACCAGTGAAGGATAGGTCGCCCACCTCAAAGGTCGCCAATTCGAAAACTTCAATTCTGCCGTGACCACTGTGAGTTTATTGGACAAATGGGGTAGTTCAGATAAGTGAAGTCTAGAAGGAACGGAAATAAGTACAGGGTGCGTGGCTGTACAGATTTACAATTTATAATATTAATAATATTTCATTAAACGGGCACTGTGGTTTACCTCATTCATGGATCCGGAGGTTTCAAAAAAACTGATTCAGGCGGGCAACTCTTAAAATAAAGTATTCCTTCCAAAATCACTTCCTCAAAATTCAATAGTCTTTACAGAAAACGGTTTGTATGGTGAAAAAGTCACCAACCTGTGCTTCTCAACAGGAAAACTTCATTGCATATCATGACAAGGGAAACCAGTAAGAACTACCACAACGAGCATACCCGGAAGACAAGTTAACCGAAACTCTTTACGGGAACATAACCTCAATCAGAATTCCGGGAAGCACAGATGCACTCAGAATTGTGACCAGTGCACCTCAGAAGTCTGGAAAGAGCGATTTGTAATATGCTGGTTACCGTTAATTTCCAGTCTCTGTTTCTAATCTCCCGTCTTTTAAACACTATATATATATATATATATATATATATATATATATATATATATATATATATATATATATATATATATAATACCGTCTTGGAACTAAGCGCGGTGCCAGCACAACGACAACTTACACAAAAAAATTGAGGGAGGGAAGTACAACAGCGGGAGAGTAGTTTGTAAAAATGCACGACATGCTGACTTTTTTGTTCTTTCAAAGTATATTTTTGATGTTTTTGTCATTTAGATTGCCTGAGTATCATTTTTGTGATTATAGGGCATGAGAGTTCAACAGATACACCTTAACAACATTAGCGCCATTGACTTTTATTTTAAATCCCACTTATCTAATAATTTTTATTTTTACTTCGCTTGGTTGACTGCCCTTTGAACTCCACTCTTCAACCACAAACCTCAGTCATCCGATCAACCGTGCACCCGGAAGCATCAGACTCGAGTTTCGCTCTTGTGAAGTTCAAATAACAGTCAAGCAAAGTATAATGAGCTAAACACACTACTCGCGAGTAGTTGCGAGGCACACCGAAATTCGATTGCTCTTCCAGATTCGAGACGTGACGCTGCACTGCGATACCTTAAATGCCACCTGATTCGCAGTCTAAGAAACGATCGTGGTGGATTCCACAATGTAAGGAGCTGAAGAAGGCTTCGGCGATCCTAAACAACCGCAACGTTTTCAGTCTGATAAGAGCTACTGCGCCAAGGAAACTTGGTGTTGTCGAACCAATCAAGGAAGCAGACGGCTTATTGAATCAGACTCAGGAGCGTCACCTGGGTTGGTGTTGGACGGAGCATTCCAAGGGACAGTTTAACTGCTTTCATCCACAACAGGGTGCTGAATAGCACTGTTGTGAGCAGGATCTTGGCAGCCATATTGGTGTATGATTATTGTAATTGTTGGATCCTGTTGATGCACTTACTGAGCCTTTGTGCTCACGAGATTTTCCGGTTTTGTATTTTGCAGACCGAACACAAACAACCCCAACGGAGGAACACTGATCCTCGCATGTTACGGTGCCGAAGTACTCCATGAATTAAGCTATCTTGAACGAAATAAGGACGATGGGCTGGATAAGCTGTTTCTGTTTGTTTTTAAAGACAGTGGTCCAGCTTTGACATTAATTACTTGCTTTTACACGGCTAGCTCCTGCGAGAGGATGAGCCAGCTTCATGCATGCCCTGAATGAAAGAGAATTTGTTATGAAGAGTCTTGGTAATTTGGTACGAAGTGGCTTCCTCAGCGTCACTCGGCTTTTTGTCCGAGATAGCAACTCTAGCCCGTGCACAGTCAAATGCTACCTGCCAGGCAAAAGGAGGTTTTTTTGCCAGAAGCCGGTGACCGAACGAGCGGTTCGTATGTCTTTTGGACGGTGGTCCACCAATCCGGGATGCCCAACGCGTCCTAGTGATCTTGGTGTACAGTTGCCGGTGACTCCCTAGAAGTCACCTAGACCCAAGGGTCCATGCAACTCTGTTGATTGGATCTACTTGGTAGCCGTTGGATCCCGGCAGGTCTCGGCCGCTTATACAGGAGTATCCGTCTTCGCATGCTGGGCGTTGTCTCACCGAGGTTTTTAGGCGTCGGTTACTCTTGACACTAGATTCGGCATAACTTCTTGGAGTAAGCCTGGTTAGTCTCACATCAAAACTGCTCGCTGGTGTTATTCTCCGCCGGTTATCCAACGCTCGCTAACAAAGCTCGGGCAAAACGCAAGCTGGTTATGGTTGTGTGGATTACATCTTTACTCTTCAAGGAATATTAGAATAAAGGAACACTTTCTGTAAGCCCACTACCTCTATTTGTCTTGAAATTAATATTCGATTCCGACGATCGCCCAGTTCTCCGACACTGCCTCTTGTTGGAGGGCGTGTTATAGAAATTCATTTGCATCATTACATCTCCGTACATGAATAGCCCATTACGAGTTAGGGCTTACGCTCATTTGGGTTCACCCCTAGATAAATGGTGTTCGTCGGGGTTGTCCCTTACCTTCTTTTCTGGTCAATTATGTAACCGTCATGATCGCAGAGGCCGCTCTTTTGTCATGTGAGACTAGTGGTGCTGAACTTTTCCTCGATGGGAAAGTGTCAGACCTTGAATATGCGGACGACATAGTTATTCTAAAACAAGATCCAGGTAATTTGCAAATCCTTCTCAGTGGTCTAAACAACCGCGTAGTAATGTCAGATATGCCTTTTGCACCTTCAAAGCGCAATAAGCCGTTACGGGACTGATCTCGTTCAACACTTGACCTTAGGATTTCTGGACATCTGTATTTCACCCGGAGGTCGGATGAAATGCCATCGAGCATGCAGAAGGGCGCATATGGCTATTGTCAACTTCACTTATCTGTGGAATCAACATGGTATCTTTATATCTGTTGACATTGAGTGTACGCTACAACCGTAAGGTTAAGAAACGTGGCCACTGCGGATAGAGGATGCACGGAGATCATCAGCATTTGAACAACAGTGTCTTCGTAACACTGCCGAAATCTTGTGCGAACACCGTAGCATAGTGCGGAGGCTATGCCCATAATAACAGGGACAAGACAAACCCACCAGGCGAACTACTAAAGCTCACCAGGTTAATGTGGTTGAAACCTGTGTTACGCATATCCTCAGTATACCCCGACCACCAATGTTCCCTGAGGCTGGCAGTGACTGGAAGATGGCTAATGGAGGCCAAACCATGACATAGAAGAAACGTGTAAATCGCCCAACCAGTCCGCTTGGCCATGTAGGGTTTTATCCCGTCCGACTAGCTCTAGTGAGAACTCAGTTCTGCATGTGAACTGTCTCGTTTTACTTGTAAAAAATAAAGAATATGTAGGTAGTCCTGCTGCTACTTTCCCATTCTCTTGGATTTTTGACTTTTGATTGAGGTTCCGGCCGAGATAGCAACCAAGACCGCTACATCCAGTGTATGGTTAACAGTTGCTCGAACTGAACAATGACTGCTCAGCAGGTAAGTAGACCCCTGCCGGTTAGATGCCCACTAAGAAACCGATCAGTATTACCGAATGGCATCTGTATTTAAGGCATAATTTATGGGACGGTTTTCTGTACAATGTGGCTATCCCTCGTAAAGCTGCGTAACTCTTCCAGGGATAACCACGCGAAAGCAGGGAGCGGACAGAAGTTGTGCGAGCGTCAATTCCAGTTCGTACTACTCACTAATTGGCAGTAGGTAGACGAAAAATACCATTGCCTACAGCGAATCACCGGCGTAGCGTGCACCGTGAAAATGTTGGTGACCGCCCCTCAAAGATGGTGTTATTGGAAGAACTTATTTACCAGTTGATGGGTTTACGAAATGTCTTAGGAATTTCTTAAATGTTGTTTATTCTATCTCATGCACACCCAGTTAATGTGCGACTTCAGTCAACGACAAGCCTGATTGTTTATTCACTGTGGGCCCCCAGGTTTCGATCTACCACAAAACACAAGACTCTAAACACACGATTCTACAATGAACTTAGAAAGGTTTGCAAAACAGCACTCTCCCCGTGGTACATCAACTTAGTAGTCCCAAGCGTCGATCTAAGTCAATCAAAGGTTCAAATGGAGCTACACCAAGCAGTCCAAGTGATCTACAGTAATGATGCGCATGCAATTTAGGAGAAAAACACTTCCCCAGTCGTATACTAACTAAATTATGAGACCCTGCATCACACCGCAAAGTAAGCACTTATTCTGAAATTCATAAGATCTGACTGGATTGTCATATTCATCTTGTTTTTTTTAATTACATAAGCAGGGCAGATGTGCGGTTGACAAGGTGAAAACCACACCTTTAAGTGCTGAATCCATACAAAAGGAGGACGACTTTATGCCCATGGTCTGGAACAGGAAATTTACAACATTCCAAAGGGAAGAACTCTTTCGCTTAGAGCGATATTGACTTTTTTCATCATCGAACATCCTAATCGACACTTCGAATAGCATAGTTGCCTCGGTCTTTCGACCAACTATCGTCTGGATTCCTTACTGGAACAGGATGTTAAGTGGGTACCATGCGACAATATTTTGTTCTCTGGCGTGTAGCTTTGCCTAAAAACCACACCTAAGTACCATTACGAGCCAATAAGGATGCAACCAACGTTGACAGTGTGTACGTATACCTCGCAGTGGAATTTCAAAGAACTGTATCTTTGATGTTCGCCAAAAACCCATACTTATCCGCTCGAAAGATATTTGTTCCCAGAATTTGCAGACAGTTCCATATCTGTATCATGCGTAAGACAAACAAGCATATATCAGCAGTTCATATAGTCAAGCATTACAAACAGAAGTGTACAATATTCAGCCACCAGTCGAACTTAGGAACTTCATTTCAGGATTCAAGAATCAGGATGACCAGATCAGTCTCTAAGGTGATTTTTGGCTTACATCGGCTGTCTATAAGCCGCCATGTTGACTTTTAGTTGGCGTAAGTGATGGTGCCTGCTTATGCACGTACTGAGCTTCGGACCGCTAGGTTTCATATCGTTCTATGGTTTTACACACGACCAGTACAATCCTCATCGCAAAAACCCTGTCCCGGCATATTATAGCCACTACGAACAGTAAACAATAGGAAAGTACGGCTCACCCTCCGTTCCCTTGGTAAACCGTAAACAATTAGCAATTAGGCTGCAACCAAGCACTGCATCTACCTCGTTTATTAGTGCCGCATCTGACCCTCTGTGTCCAAGGCTTAAGGTTGGCTGCACTGATTCTAAAGGAAAAACGGAACGGAGAGCATCAAGTTCCGTGCATACAAGCGTCCAATTTCAGTTTATTCAACCATTAACCTCGCACTTTGTGCTCTGCTTTCGGTTGATACCTTCCAGCGTCGTCCAGTAAAGGGTGGAAGAAATAGAAGCATAGTGATAAAGATTCAAAAAAGTCAAAGTATCAAGCGAAAATCAAGACGACAGAGTCCGGATGCAACTACGCCACTGACCGCGACACCTAGCCATTTCACTTAATGTCTCCAACCATTCAGTAGGCGGATCACGCGGACCCTAACCTAGAAGTCTAACACGTCCTACTTGGCCAAGTCCACTGGTCAAGGTTTTCATATCATGTCATGGATTGACCATCTCGGCCTACCTTCCAATCACTACCTGCCTCAGAGAAAAGAGTACGCTGAGGACGTCTATCGGTGGGCATGCCTAACACATGTCCCAATCACCTTGGCCTGTTTACATTCAATACGTGATCCAGAGACTGACCTCGGGTTCTCAGCATCGCTGATAATGTTCCTACCATACTCGGGAAATCCTACGGAGACAACGATGCTCGAACACCGACAGTCTTCGCCTATCTTCTACTCTTAATGGCCATGTTTCTGAACCGTACAAAAGAACGGGCCTAACCGCCGCATTGTGCACTCTACCCTTGACAGACAAACGGATGTCACGCAGACGCCACAAAAGGTTGAGGTTAGCAAAAGTCAAACGCGCCTTCTGTATACGCGATGACACTTTATCCGATATCTGTCCACCTGATGAAACGTAACTGTCTAGGTAACAAAACTGATCTGCTTCAGCTAGAGCTTCCCTGTCAAGACAAGGTTTGGTGCTGAGCCAACCCCGTCCTGCAACACTATTTTACACTTTGAAGGTGCAAAGTACATCCCAAACATTGCTACACTACCCCTTAGGCTATCTAAGAAAGCTTGCAACTTACCTGGATCTTTACTCGTCCGGATATTCCAAGACAGACAGTTCACTGCCTGAGCAAATGTCGATGCTGCTACTCTCACACAGGGACAAGGGCTGTCTCAAGGATTAATTCAGTTACAAAGTTGGAATACAAGGACGAAAGAAGATAACGTTGAAGAACACCACTTTCCGTGGTGAACTCGAGTGAATGATCGCCGTAAGCACGAACTCGGCTTCGGCTGTTTGCACATAAACATTGGCACACCCTTTAATGAGAGGCAGCACCAGAGAACTGTGCGGTCGACTGAGTCGAACGCCGCTTTCACATGAAGGAAGACAGATTGTGGGCCTAAGGGAGATGTGTCTGTGCTCTAAGATTTGCCGGAGGGTAAAGATGTGATCGATGAAACCACGACCGAGTCTGAAACCAACTTGGTTCCCCCAAATACACCTTTTGCAGGCGCTGCACAATCGGTGAGGAATAAGCCCGGTGAGCAGTTTGGATGCGATACTTACCAAATTGACTTCTCTGTGATTTTCATAAGATGACGTGTCATCTTTCTTGTCACTCGACTAGATCATCGATTCACACCACTCCTTGGTAACCTGATCACCATCCCAGATTACCTGGAGTGTTCCTACTTCCAAAACCGAAGCTTCGCCTCCATCCTCCAAAAAGATGGAAACAACCTATCCGGTCCAGCAGCTTTTTAAGATAACCTACTTCGAGCGTGTCTGATGGAGGAGTGATACCTACCTGCACTGTTTCTCTTGTAGATATACTCGGAAGGTCCACTGCGAAAGTGGGCCAACTGATTTGCCCCTTTAGTTGCTCTAACCAACAATCCAGACGACGTCCCTGAGAGTGAATCAGTGACCCATCAGATTCCTTGGTTACTTCACTTACATCGGGCTTCCATTGACCGGTACCTCTAATCAAACGGTAAAGGTTGCAATTACTGTCATTAGGCACACCCGTCTCCATTTCCCTAAATTTCGCAATCCACCGCTGCTCTCGGTACTTTCTCGGGGATCTACTCAGTTGGTATCTCAGGGATTCACGCACTTCACTGGATATGGCATTCGGAGAGACGGGCCTGTGAGCAGAGTAAATGATGTCGATAATATCCATCGTTTGTGAGGCTCCCTTGAACCGCAGTAGTGTGGTTTTGGAAGCGGCATACGATGCTTCCTTGATTCATTGCCAATATTTGTTCGGGTTCTAGACATCCGGCTGCATCGATAACCGTATAGACAGCTCTGCCTGAAAAGCAGGCCGTCGGTTATCATCTAGAAGCAACTGTGCGGGACAGGTGGTTTTACCATTGGTGCGGCCACGGACGAGACGTAAACAGAAGCGAGCACGTACCAAGGCGTGATCTGGGTGCACAGTTGTAGACCAAAATGGACGACAATCTTCAACTGATCCATCCCTGCAGCAACCAACGGCAACAGAGTCGATCTGAGTCCCACGTTGTGAAGAAGTAAGACGACGCCATGTGAGTCACTCCTTATGGCACAAGCTCGTACTCGCCAGAATCAAACTGTGGTCGGAGCATAACTGGATGAGACGATCGCCGCTGTCGGTGCAATCCGTCTGGATAACAAACGGCCTCCAGAAACTTCCAAACGACCAATCTGACCGTTAAGATCCTCAGCTTTAACCTTCAAGTCTGCGGAACGCACACTTCGAAGTTAGGACAAATCATAGTAGAATTCGTCCGTGATCTCAGAGGAAATACAGTCAGTGGATACACACATAAATGCCATGAACAAGCACCGACAATTTAGTTCTTTGCTGTTGACATGCACAGAACTACTACACTGTAATCCGTACTACGTCCACGTTCGATTTCATGATGGAAAAGAGGACGCCGTTTCAGTTCGCCAACTGGCCCCTAAGACAACTGAAAATCGTAATGAAAACATAACAACCGAATGTGAAATAACACAGACTGAGTTACCACCAACAATCGAATCAGACAATTTTGAAACATCTGACATTCAGCCTACCCCAAGCCAATGCCCTGACACAAACGACAGAGAACACAACCTTGACGGTTCTCTGCCCCGCATATTAGTGCATACTCCCATGCATGTATTGTATGTTGGACAGAGCCTGAACTGTGGATTTCTCTCGTTCTCCGTCTACTCTCGAGTCAGGCTGTAGATTACGCACATAACTATTTACTCAACATACAAACCACGGCAATGGAACGTATACTTCGTTTGGAACGGTTCGACGCAGAATCAAGTCCACCAGATGCCGCCAAGCAGTGGAGTCATTGATATCGAACATTCTGCGGTCCACTGAAGGTGGTTGAATCCGTAAACCCTGACAAGTAGGATCTGCTAATATCGTACATTTCCCCACAGTATATGAACATCTTGTAGACTGTGAAAATTATGAAAAGACCATCGAGATACTAACTGGTCCCTACGTTCGCCCAAAAAACGAGATCTTCGGTCGTTACATTCTTGCAACTGAGAAACAAGAGAATGGACGGTCTCTAGATCAGTTTGCTCAGAAGCTGAAGTCATTGGCGAGATTACAAATTCAGATCAACAACGGTTGAAGAAAATCACGACGATGCTATTCGTGATGCTTTCTTCACCGGTATCCAATGGGACCATATCAGGAAACGCCTTTTAGAAAACAGCTCTTTGAATTTTCAGACGGCTTTCGAGTAAGCCAGGGCATAGGAGATGGTCGAACAACAGTCCTTGTCTTATCAAAATGCCTCGGTTTCATCGCACTTTGCGCCGACTCACGTCATTCCGGCCCTCGCAGTTACGACTGAAACCTCCGATGAAACGGTTGCGGCCGTAACGCGCCCTAAATGCTTGTTCTGCGGTTATGACAAACGTCCCAGATCCAAATCCCCAGCCCGAGATGCTGTATGTAAGGCAAGCGGAAAGAAGTCATTTTCAAAAGGTCTGTCTATCCAAGACCCAGAACAAGGTATCGTCTGGTGTCTCTCTCTGCTTATCCTCTGCCTGTACTGGTGTCACGTCGGAATGTCACTCGAAGTCCATCGTGGACTTTGAAATCGAAAGTATCTCGTGCAGTTCGGCTATTTATATCTGAGATTCTGGTTTATGCTAATAAATAGAGGATATACCCTGTACGAAAAATTGTAACCAAGGCTTCTAGCGCTCCATCTCGTAACACGAAGGATCATTGCCTGGTAACAATCACATTCTGATCGCACCTACGATCATTTCAGACTATAAACTAGGAGTAATTTGTGCACAGAAGTATTACTTGGACACGAATTTCCTGGACGCCAGGAGTGTCAACATCTCATTTGGTGGACAAGAACACCCGCTTACTGTTTGCCCGTTGAAACCAGCTTTCGTTACAGCTTCACCGCTTTTCCAGAACTTGTCTCCCGAATGCAAACCTGTAAGTACGAAATCTCGACGACACTGCCGAAAAAATGACATATTTATACGCGAGGAAATAAAACAACTTCTTCCCTATGGGATCATTGAGCCCTCTAACTCCCTCTGGCGTGCCCAAGTGCCCATGGTCGCTAGCGATAATCACAAACGAAGGATGGTGGTAGACTATAGTCAAATCATCAATAAATTCACGAACTTGGATGCTTATCCACTACCGAAAATAAGGAAGATGATTGAGAAAATAGCTGAATACGACACATTTACTACACTACATCTCAAAAGCGCTTACCACCAGATACCGATTCTGGACAAAGAAAAACCATTCACTGCTTTCGAGGCTTGTGGACGGCTATAACAATTCTGCCGTATCCCTTTTGGTGTTACCAATGGAGTGTCTTGTTTCCAGAGGCCAGTAGAGCAAACAATTTCCACGCAGAAACTAACAGACAAATTTGCCTACGTCGATAACACCAGTATTTGCGGCAAATCTACTAGCGACCATGATTCGGATCTTCGACGGTTTTTGGATGTAGCCAAGAAATACAGTTTGACTTTTAACAAAGTCAGAAGCATATTTGGAGCCAAAGAAATCAAACTTCTAGGGCTCCAGGTTTCCAGGTTCCTAAGGACAACATAAAATCGGGCCCCGGCCGACTAAAACCCTTATTGGAGCTGCAGCCGCCAAAAGATCCTAAACCCCAACGGGGAGTTGTGGGTTTCTTTGCTTACTATTCGCTTTCGATTTCTAACTTTTCAGACAAAGTTTATTCCTTGGTGCGTAATCAAACATTCCCGCCGCCGGAATCAGTGAAAAAATGTTTTGCCAACCTCAAAAAAGGAACTAGCGGATGGTAATTTGGCTACAACCCACTCAGGTGTCTCATTCGTCGTAGAAACTGGTGCCCCTGATATCGCTGTTGCTGCGACGCTCAGCCAAGATGGCCGTCCGGTTTCGTTTTTCTCCAGGACGCTGAATCCAAGTGAATGAAGTCATTCAGCGGTTGAAAAAGAGGCTTGTGCCGTTGTACAAGTGATTCGAAAGTGGAGACATCCGCTACTGGATAACCACCTCAAACTCATCACTGATCAACGACCTGTCTCCTTCATATTTGGAAATCAAAAACGCGGTAGGGTTAAGAATGACAAAATACTACGTTGGAAAATGGAACTATCGCCACACAGTTGAAGGCAGCGAAGTGAAGTGAGTTTTGAAGTTTAAGGAATGCATTCGATTTAGGCCGTAGTCATTAACTGCTGCTTTCTACAGAGCCGCAATTAGCCGTGGGGTTTTGTATCGATCCTGAATAATGCTGGGGGATCTGTAAGACTATTTACCGGCAAGATGCTGGAGGTTCCTGGACAAATGATACTTCGCGGATGCTCACTACGTAGAACTTTTCTGTGGGAACTCTAACCGAAGCCTTTGACTCAAAAGTCTGACTCACAATGCAGTGGGACGCCAACCCACTACGGGAACGTGACCGAAGAACCCATGAAGGAACCCCATTGTTGCTAGTCACGTGAGACCTGATCGTCGTAAGCACTTAGTTGTGTCTTCCCTGGCGCTTCGTTATCGGTCCACTCCCTTAGATTCAGTTCCTAGCCCCATACACCCAATGGAGCAAGCGGTACGTGGACGGGGCAGTATCCTTTAGACCGGAGGCTACTCAGCTCAGACGGGCGATAGCTGCCCAATGAAGTGCGATGACGTCTCCCACCGTTAAGAGAAGCCCCACAGACTGCACTCCCACGTCCATCTAGTGGGGATTTTTGACCCTCAAACTGCTTTTCGCCGTGTTTGTTCGCTGGATTGTTCTCTCCGGAGCATAGCTGCTGGGATTAGGTGTTGCGACCAACTGGTTCGGAGACTGGACCTCGTCAGGCCCCCACCGATCGGCCTGTAAGGCATGATTGTCCCTGTGGAAAATGGCGACCCGCGTTGCGTCAGTTCAGCCTTTTTTTTATCACAAACGTAGTTTATTATCCATTAGTGACTTCGCAAAACCAACAGAAAACTAGCTAGTCACGCTGAAATTGATGACAAATCTGTCATTCATCTCAAGCACATCTGGTCGGGAATGCATCAGGCGGCAACCATTTTGGGCGGTTCAGTTGCTCCAACCATCAGTCACATCTCTAAGCTCTGGTCCGGATCGCCACCTTGCAGCCTTGTCAATCCGGGGAAAACAAATGATTCTCAGGAGCAACGAAATAGAAAAGGCGCTTTAATGCAACTACACCACCGACCGCATCGTTTATCCATGCCCTTTAATCCAACCAACCGGTCAGCGGATCTCGTGGACCCCAACCCGAGAGTTCACCGACTGAGGTTTTCGATAATCGTCAGTCATGTCATGGACGGAACACAGACCCCGTTTATTCGCTGTGGGTAGTGGCAACCCAAGTGGCTCATTACTATTCATTGGGTTCCAAAACATTGGGACGCGGTAGTTCATAAAAGCATGTCAGTCAGAATAAGCTGTCGTTCATAAGGAAAATTGAGGAGGAATGGACAAAACGTCGGTCTACACTGTTACGAAATTTTTTTGTAAGCAAACGTTGCTTCCAAGTTGACTGCGTTTGATAGATCGTATACCGTATTCTTGTCCATGTGTTTTAGTGTGCACTACGTTTTCCGATGAATAAAGCCAAACTCATACGCCAGTTCTTTAGACTCTGTCCTGCACAGGCGGCCACCTGCACATCTTATGGGGAAAAAGACAGTTAGGTTCTCCGGTTGACTGGCAACTCTAAATGTTCGGTTTCTACAATCAGCGCTCTACTTTCGTCTGTCGCTACTGCGGCAGATCCTAAATGCTTATTGAGGGCGATCACCGAGGTCTTTGTTAATGGATCGGCGCTCAAAGCGTTAGTTGGTAGAGATTTCTGAAAGCTGCATTTCAGAATCCAGTGTCACTCGTAACCGGTGGAATAGAAGCTTCTCACGGCGTAGTGCTAGCATCTGCACGCGTCAGCAGTAGTAATCGTGGACACTGCTCTGCATGTCAGACAAACACATCTTTCCCTCACATACGTCTGTTGGTTGTCTGATTTATGCGCCTACGTCTTACTTGGCCAAGACTCCTTAAACCTTCACAAGGGTGCAAATACCCTTCGGAGGAACTTAATCGTCGTTCTGCTTGTGGCCTTACTGCTTTCACAATACCAGTCTCGTCTCTGTTTGAGCACTTAGCACATAACAGCAGGTCAATCGCTACGAAGTCCAGACGACGTTCTGTCGAAAACGAACTTTTCACTTGTTAATTCGGTGTGCAAACCCCTGGATTATCCCCGGCCAGTGATCCCTTGATCGTCCAACCTCACGAAAAGTAACCACGAACAAGTGCGGGAACTGTATTCAATTGTAACCAAAACTGAACACTTTATATAGGATGAGGCAAAGAATGCATGGACACATGGTGTCGTTCTTGATTACCCAATGTGATGCGCACACGTGATTGGTTAAGTCGAATCACAGTATGTCGGGGGGTTGGTGTGGAAGTAGGCAGTAGGTTTTCCGTCAGTGGTCGGTGTGAACAGTGACGTGTGATAGACTGATTGATTCAGGGGCACACGCGTCACGGCTGCACTGATGTCGGATATGACCGGTGGTGGTCGGGTGGTTTAGAGCGTCTGCTTACCACCTCGGAGGTCTGAGGTTCGAATCCTCGCCATCACGGGTTACTTTGATGGTAGACAGTAATTCTCACCGCCGTCCGGACCGTTATCACACCTGATCTATTGGGACTTTGTGGTTCTTCGCCACTCCAAGTCTCAGGGTTCGGTTACCGGTTGTCCCCAATAATGCAGTAGACCCCCGTGGCTATGGGGTATATACCCATTCTACTGCACTCATGCGGATGCGTGATAACTAAACGCGAGTCTTGTCGTTGGTTAGTGTTCACAAAGCATCCTGTCCGTGGATTGGAGGAATGCGGGCTCCAGCCTTGCACATAACGTTTTTGATCAAAAGCGAGACAATGGAGCGAACTCCACTGGTCCATATCATACTTCTTAACTGTGCAAAAGCAGATACAGAATAACGGATGACAGGAAAACTATGATTAAAAACTGCTCCAGCCGTGTGCTTCCAGTGTTTCAAACGGCAAACATTACAGTTAAATGCCATAACTTCCAATACCGAATAAGTCACCTGTTATGACCATTTCAAACGAGTTATACGAAATAACTGCTTGGACTCCTGAGGTCCCAGTACCTTCAGTCATCCTCATCATCATAGTACTGCATTAAACAGTAGGACAAACCCCACTGACCACTGCCTTTCTCACCATGTTGCACATGGAAATAAAAAAATACGAGATAGACTGAGAGTGGACCTACAGGGGTGAGAAAAGGAAAGAACGTCCTTGTAGCCAACACATGAAATACGAATTGTAAGTGTACAAACGCGCAGTGATCACACATCAGTTCATGAGATCTTGGACGGGTACTGCAACAGTGTCCAGCCGCAAAGCAGAACGATTAGGGCTATTAATCAGAGCCTTTAGTTCTCACAAGAACCAGTCTGCAAGGCAGCGGTGTGTATGAGTGGAAGCCCGTTTGTTCGGGTCAGCTATTCTCCCACTGGTTTTAATGACTGAGGCCCTAGCTCAGATGGACTCCCAACCTGGAGGACCAGGAGACTGGATTTCGTCTGACTGTTCGCCATGGTTGGGATCTGCCTACGAAAGCCATCCTGTATAGTTCTTCGGGTCATAGAGGCGCGCAAGTCATCACACCACGTCAAGGCGCGGTCTCGTCGTGATGGTTTCCGTGCTGTGGGATAAAATACGGCAGAGCCGATCAACGTCAGCCTACCAGGAGCCTGAGAAGCATCTCGACACAGACAAATGGATCTCGGAGGAATCCTTTGAAAGGGAAACTGTCTAGACAAACCGAATGGGGTCGTAGTGTCAAACGGACCAGCACGAAAATAACGATTCCGAGGACAAGCTCATTACCCACAAAACACGATAGCTAACAGGAATAAGAATAAACAAGCAATGACAGGTTCGACCTCGGTACAACGACGACAATACGCACTTCATCTTCGATTTTCTGACAGTACAATACCGCCGCGTCCCACACCTCGCTTCCTCGTTACAACATAGAAGAAAACGAACGAGCGTGCTGTCCTAAACAATATCCACTCCAGGATACATAATGGGCAAAATGAAGCTGTTTGCCTTATATTAACCCTCCACTAGTTTAGGCTTTCTGCTTAGTGCCAATCCTGAAAGCTATTTGTTATAGTATGACTTCCTAAAATAGCGCACTGTACGCCGACAGTTCTAAGACGGGACATATCTAATGCGGAGCCATCAAAGACCTCAGCAATATTCAAGTCACTGCCCCTATATATATATATATATATATATATATATATATATATATATATATATATATATATATATATATGCACCGACAATTGAAGGACAATGAATACCAGCGAATAGTAGTTGTAGGTGCTGTCAACGTAAATATTGTCAATACGATCTCAAAGGATTTTGTGACAATTTCCACGTGGTTCATTGCAAAACGGATCAGGCACTATCTAAACCACGTTTTACGAGCCAACGACTGAAGTATTTACAAGCAACCACAAATCCGCCATCGCAACCACGGGGAGTACCAAGAACGCAGAATCAACATCCGCTCAACACGCGATAGCCTTAGTCCCAGCCCTGAAAACAGTTCAGACGGCCATAAGGAACAAGTTAATGTTCAACGGGGAGTCCCATCAGGCTGCCCTTAGAAGTCGAAATTCGAAATGACCATTTATATTTCCGCAAAGCTCACTTCACTCAGACTTAATTTGAGTTTTTGGTGCAGCACATTTTTCTTTCTTGTTGTGCTTCTTAGCAAACCGCATATTACGGAGGAACTTCGGGTCAACCTAGTTAGGAAAATTACGAAAAGCAAAACGGCATTCGTACCCCTTTTAGGGAAGGATATCGTTGCTTTTTTGGACGGACGATACCATTTCTATGTTGTTTCTTGTCTAATTTTACAAATAATATATTAACGCAAACACTTACTTTGATTGTGACTTGTGTGATTCTTACTCTTCGCCATCGCAGCAAAACGAGCACCCACGTGCGACAACAACGTCCGAAGTTCAATCAAACAAAAGTGCACTCAGCTGTAATGGCCACGCTGTGAGCCGCCTTGTTTTTGTTCGAGTAATGTAAATGTTGGTGCCGATGATGCACTTACTGAGCTTCGACTCATGGAGTTTCGTTTCCTTGTGCTTTGCAAATCGAACACTCAGCTCCCCGGAGGAAGATCACTGCTACTTGCATGTTACACTGCCGAATTTTAGACAATAACATTTGTAATGCTCTCTAGCGTAGATAGTCACACCTATCTCCACTAGGGTTCAGGAAGATTGACAGGTACGGTAACCGTAGTTTTCAAGTGGCCTGGGTCCTGTTGTTGGGTTTGTTGCTCAGTGTTGGACAAGAGCCATCGCAAGTTGCTATATATGCTTGACTTTTGGTGCCAGTTGGATGCTGGTTAGTACCCATGTTTGGCTGAGGCTCCCGGGCTTTCTGAAGTCTATATGAAGAGAGGGAATCACACGGGGGACTACGCTTGCTGGAACATGTTTCAACAGCCTCAATATTATAAGCTAGGACTCTACCAACGTCTAGCCCCATCCATGAATAGGGACGGTACCCAGGTCAGCATGTAATGGCTGTCGTCAGTTCCATACTTTGTCAACAGTTCTCTTGCTAGCGCTTACCCTACAGTCTACCCAGGATCCCATTCATTCCACGCAAACAACTCAGACGAATTTTATATGCAATCCAACTGTGGAAGTCATTCAAAGGGAGGGGTTGATGGTGGATCCCACTTGCAACGCATCACACAACGTGTCGTTTACTACACAATCGGCTTCGACCCAATTTGGGAACCAGTAACGTGTTAGTGCTGTATGTTGTTATTATGGTGGTACTTGGGGATGGATGGCCGTCGAATGACGCTGGGGATATAAAATCCCCATGCCTGGTGACGCATGGCGAACCTTTTTCGTTCAGGTTCACAGTTGGCTTACGCGGTTAAGCTTCTCTCACTTTTTTCGTCTTCTCCCTTCCCATCCACGTAACCCTTCCGTTTTCTCTTTTCTTCCCTTTACACACGCCTTCTCGTTTTCCCCTTCGTTTCACCTTTCGCTTTTTCCCCACATCTTTCCCTGGCTCTCAACTCTCTCTTTTTCTCGATTCCCTTTTCATCATTTACATTCTCGTCCTTTCGTTTGATTTTCCTTTCATTTCATTCCACTTCCCTGTCCCTCGTCTTCTTTTTCTTTCCATTTTGATTTTGCGCCTAGCCGACCGAAGCCTGCCGCACTGATCTTTCTCAGTCCCCTTTTTTGGCCCGGTCAAGTGGGTTGCACCAAAGGCAAGGAGGACGGTGTTTATCTGCGTTGATCATATGGGTCTGAAAAGTAATGAGTGATGCTTGTCTGTGACATGCTCTGGCGTCCTTCCCGCCTCGTCCTCCGTTTAATGTGCGACATACGACTGCGTGTTGTCCTTCAGAAGGGGAACAGAGCGGAGGCATGGGAAGCCTGGCAACTCCACCTCAACATTACACCACACCCTAAAACAACCGTTTCTCAAACAACCCGTAAACAAAACTCATCCATATCGGCACCGTACCAAACCGAGCATCATCTAGTCACCACAGAAACAGAGTGCGGATGGCTTTATTCTGAACGCTGTTATCGGAGTTTCGAATGGGGCACCAGGGCACTGCTCGGCTACACGTTTGCTGAGTTGCCGCCTAAACGACCGCTTGCCAGTAGCTTTAATCAGGGGAACTGGTAGCAAGCTCCAAGAGAGGTGGACGCGTGCCGAGAAAAAGAGTTCTCTGGCTCTTAGCCGTGAATGTTGCCTTTCCAGGTTTAGAGAGTGACCAAGCAGCGATGAGGTGGGCGTTTGTGTAGATAGAAACAGACTGGGGTGTCCATCGGAACACAGGATGCCCCTCTGGAGAATTAGGCTCCCCCCAGTTCTTCGGTTTATATTTAGACAGAGTGGTCTGTCGGGGTATTTCATGCCGCGTGGCCCTCGCACTCACTTCGTGGCCTTCAGCTGAATCGCCTGGATGACGTATATGTCTCTTCTGAGTACTGGGGGACACATCTGGATATTTGTTTCCAGGTGCAGTCTTACCAGCATGGCAAACACTTTGGGAGCTTCCCAATCGTGAACCTTCCTAGGAGTGTGCCGGGTCGTTTAAGTATAAACACAGCCCTACGAGCCAGGAGGCTGCAGCACTGTCCGAGACGGATCATCTGCAACGATCGTGCCATGACCTCTCTTCTGCGTGACACGCTGTAGTATGCAGCCCCCTAAGAACAACGCGTGTGCCCGGTGCCCCCTCCAACATGCATGGCCTTCTATGTGGCCGAATGGAATGAAGTTTCTCCTTCCTTGGAGTTCTAACTTCCACCACCATATTTGGACTCGAGGCTCGGACGCGATACTCTAGACGGTTTCTAGCCAAGGCTGCCTACAGCAGCGGAATGACTTTAAGTTTCTTCAAGCAAACGGCTCTTTTCACTTGGCTCCGTCAGGTCACCGTGCCTCTCATTTTACCCCCCCCCTCCCTCCCTCAGCTACACCCTGAAGAAATACAAACTTACTCAGTTGTTTGGCACATTACAGTTTGTCTGAACTTTAGCTGCCGAGCGAGGTGGCACCTGACAGCTGCCCATGCATGCCACACTCATGTTTCGTCAATATAAGCTCACCAAGCTCTCCCCACCAATAATGTTCCCCTTCTCACGGGGTGTTGGAAACTGTCCTGGTGATCGTGGTGGTGAATTGCGGAGTACCACTGTAACAAACGGGTGATCCACGCGTAGTGGGAAGGACTAGCAAATGTTCGAACAACGGAACCGCGCTACACAGTGACGTGGAACTCGGGTTGTTTGCATTTTGTATTCCCTTCCTAGGTTTACAGTTCTGCAGTGTGCATGGCTTCACTTGTATTGATAGTGGTATATTTCACAAGAGCCCAGGGCGTGCTGCAATGCGTGACCAGATTATACGAGTGAGTTATCTTTTGTAGTTAATGTTCTTTCCCACCATATTGAGGGCAGAATAGTCTTTATTCCTCGGTTTAGCTTTGAAAATATTCTCCTTTCATGCTTTTCTCAACTAATTTCCTGCTTCTTATTTCGAATAAACTTTGCACTAGCCAGATTAAATCGTTATATTTTCTCAATGTGCTTCGAGGAAACCGCAGAAAAAGATAATATTTCCTGTGGAGAGAAAAATTCCAGGGAGGCAGTGGATGATGAGGGCAGGCAGTCCAGTGCTTGCCAGAAATGGTATCATAGGGCTAACAGCGAAACTTCCAAGGGAGCATACAAATTACAAACCAAGCGTAGTTATCTCCAGCGGTTCGGTATGGGGTGTCAGGCCACAGTGGGTAAAATGAGGCCTGGACAGGTTTTAACGAACGCTTGAGCAGTGCGTAGCCAAATTCGCAAAGAATCCCGAAATCAAAAGACGATTATCCGTGGTATTCTACGATACTAGATTATTACATGAAAAATGACATCAAAAATATACAAACCTCAATAATACGATCACGAGGACTCAACAACGAGAAACCGAATAGCAGCGTGTGAGCAAACAGCACGTGCGTCACGCAGGTCCTGAACAAGGATGTGCCAAAGTAGCGCTCTGGGCGCGAACAAACAACAATTGGTCCAGAAAAACAACCAGTTCGTAAAGACAAGTCAATAGTGTATGGAAATGAGTGATGTTGGGAAAAACACTGAATCGCGAGGGAAAAAGGGGGATTTTCCACGACCGGTTGTTACACCGCCCACCAAAATCCCCCTGGATCCTTAGCGGAGTCAAAGGTTCGGTATAAAGGTACTGATTCTTTCTACCTACCTAGGCCCTGCTGTCAGTGCGCGCGTCTAATGCTCGTCGTCAACGTTCTACTACTGGTCGCACCTAACCCACTGGCTCCATAAACGTGAGGCTAGTCCACACCTTCTACGAGAAAAACTGACCGATGGCGGGCGTGAAGGGGGCACATAGATGCTGTCCTTGTAAAGGGCCGTCCTGTCCTGGATGTATGTGCTTGAGTGAGTGTGTGTGTGTGCCGGGGTGTACAATGGTATCACAGGTATGACTACACATCAAAGGGGGACTTTCTGCAATGTCAACAAAAGACTGTGTGGCAAGAAACGAGTAAAATGTAGACATGTGTGTGTGTGACCTAAGCTCCGCTACTTCTACATATGCAAGGGGCGTTCGGTAAAGTCAACAAAAGGCAAACAATGATCACTGTCACATGTCTGATGGGGTTACGGGGTGTAGAGTGCATCGGGCATGTGTGTATGTGTCGGGATGTACATTGGGATCGCATTCATCACCACATATCGGAAAGAACCTCCTGTAATGTCAACGAAAGACCGTGAGCATTGTATCGTGTTTGACTGAGACCGTGTGGTATAACGAGTTCAATGTAGGTGGGGGTGGGTCGGGATTGCTTTCATATATGGTGTTTGTTTATCCACCTCGATGACTAGTGCGAGAAGGTCTACTGGGCCCCAGAGTTATCAGCTCCTCCGCCTTCATTCTCGAGTAGGTTAATACTGCGTGGGGTCACGAATGAGCCCTCCGTTAGCTGTCTTCACCTTCACCGTTCTTATCATTCCGTCAGTGCTTTCGATGGTTTCCGTAACCACTCCCAAAGACCAAGTGCTGAAATGTGCGCGTTCGTCGGCGATCATAACCACATCCCCAACTTTGAATGGTCTTGTTTTGGCCAGCCATTTCTGTCGAGTCTACAGAGCCGGTAGGTACTCCCGCAGCCATCGCCTCCAGAAGACCTTGGCCAGATAGTTCGCCTGCCCTCATCCGTGGAGGTAGTTCCCGCGAAGATTTACCGGCCCTTGGAAACCCTCGTTCGACCGTGATGTCAATAAGTCGTTCGGGGTGAGCCCCAGGTGGGTGGGGTCGCCGTTCATTACTGGAACCAGGGGGCGGTTGTTCAGGATTCTCTCCACCTCAGTCATGACGGTGTCCAGCGTCTCGTCGTCGGGTGGCTGCTGCTCTATGATTGACAGCAATATCCGTCTGGCGGACCGGATCATGCGTTTCCATACTCCGCCTCGGTGGCTGGTCTGTGGGGGGTTGAAATGCCATCGTATGCCGTAGGCCACGGTTCGATCCTGCAGTTCGTCCCTGTTTATGTTCTTGTGCAAACTCTGCAATTCCCGGTGAGCGCCCACAAAGTTCGATCCATTATCTGAGTATATATTGGCCGGTACGCTTTTTCGTTTGATAAATCTCTGCAAGGCCCGTAGAAACGAATCGGTTGTCATCAAATGTGCGACTTCTAGGTGTACCGCACGTGATTTCATGCACGTCATGATACATCCGTATCGCTTTTCTAATCTTTTCCCGCACTTGATCCACAAGGCCCAAAATAGTCCGACCCGGTGTCGCTGAACGGCCACCAGCCCGTGGCCACCCTGCATTCTGGTAGTGGGGCCATGAGTTGTTTGCCCGCAGTGGCATTGCGTCTCCTACATCGTACACACCGTCGGATTACGCGGTTTACAGTCTCTCGTCCTCTCAGCAACCAAAGACGCTTTCGGATGACGCTCGTCACGTGACTCTCCCCGGCATGTCCCTCCACGGCGTGAAAGTGTTGAATCATTAGCTCTACTACAGGTTCTCTCGCAGGCAGCAGTATAGGATACTTTGTGTCGAAGCTCAGATGGGCGTTGGTCAGCCTACCATCCACCCACAGCAGTCCATTAATGAGTTTGGGGTTTAAGTGCTTCAATTCGCCTCTTGGAGATGGTATGTCTTCACTGATCGGTCCAACTTCTTCCGCCCTCTCCAGTTCTCGGGCGAAAGCCTCGCGTTGTATCATTCGTAAAATATCGTATTCTGCCGCTTGTAGCTCATCGGAACTTATCGGGACCACTCGTATCTGGCCTGAGGGGCGTAGCCCTTTCATGACTAGTAAATGTCTCTTGAACCTGGCCAACCAAACTAATGCAAAAAGTGTCTTCATCCGGGAAGAAAATCTGGCCAATCACGATAAAATGGATGTGGCTTCGATGGCGTTGGCCGCTATCACTAAGCCTTTGGTCTCCAGTTCTACTTCCGTAGGAGGTTTTAATTCGAACACGGACCAGTCCTGTTTAGGCAGTTGCAGGAAGTTTGGCCCTCTCGTCCACGTGTCTAGTTTCCTGAAGTTGGTCGCACCTCGGGAGCACAGATCGGCTGGTTTATCGCCATACCTGACATGCTTCCACTAGTTGATGGCTGACTCATGATGGATAATCGTGAGTCAGTTAGCAAAGAAAGTACTGAACTGGCTCCGGGCTTTGTTAATGTAAGAAAGTACTATCGTTGAGTCCGTCCAGAAGCCAGACGACCAAATGAAGAAGTCGAAATATCTCTTCATCGCTTGCACCGCTCTGACTGCTAACACGGCTGCACTGGGTTCAAGGCGTGGGATTGAGACCGACTTCAGTGGGGCAACGCGGGCTTTAGCGAGCAGGATCCTCGTAGTATATTTTCCATCTCCTGCGCACCATCGTCCGTACACCACAGCTCCATAACCAACTTCGGATGCATCGGAAAAGGCATGTAGTTCTCCAGTCCGCGTCGTATGGCCAGGAGTCAAATATCATGGAATTCTTATGTCCTCCAATTTCTTCAAGGTGTTCAAAAATTCTTCCCAGTCCAACCGGTCCCCTCGGTCCAGTGACTGGTCCCAATCAACTTTCTTACGGCACAGCCGCTGCAGCAAGATCTTTCCGGGTAGCAGCCATGGTAAGAAAAAACCGAACAGGTCGAACAAACTTGAGACAGCAGATAGTATGCCACGACGGGTTATTGGCAGCTCGGGAACGTTTAACTGGAAAACAAAGCCGTCCGTTTATGCGTCCCATTGTATTCCTGAAGTGCGTTCGATAGGAAGTGCAGAGCCGTCCAAATCTCTTAGCCTTTCGGCTTTTTCGTGATACGGGATGACATTCAGCACTTCTAAAGCGTTCGACATCCATTTAGTTAGATGGAAGCCGCCCTCTTCCAGCAATCTCGTCAGACCCCTGAACTGCTCTAGAGTTGATTCCACGTCATCGAATGACCCAATGTAGTCGTCGACGTAGAAGTTCCTGCTGATGCTATCTACCACCATCCGATGGACTAGATCGCCATGTTTGTTCGCTGATTCTCGGAGGGCGTAGCCCGCACAAAATGGTGACGATATGGCTCCGAAGGGGTGGACGGTCATCCTATAATTCACCACTGCGTTGTCCCGGTCGCTCCCTTCCCACCACAGGAAACGCAACGCATCTCGTTCTCCTACCGGGATCTTCACTCGATGAAACATTTCCCTAATGTCGGCAGACAAAGCCACTTTGCTCAATCTGAAATGGCACAAAACATCGATCAGTGGTGTGGTCCAGTCAGGCCCCTGCAGTAGGCGATCGTTTAACGACTTGCCCTGAAACTTGGCCGCACAGTCGAAAACCACGCGCAGTTTATTGGGTTTCTTGGGGTTGATAACCGGATGGTGAGGCAGATACCAGATACCCCTTTTGCTGTCGGTGTTAACAGGCACCTTTCCAACGTAACCGACGGCCTCGTTTCGCTTCATCAAATCCGCGTATCGTAACCACAGATTCTGGTCTCGAATAAAGCGTTCTTTTAGTCGTAGTAATTGTTGGAGAACATAATTTCTGTTGTCAGTCCACGGGTCGACCGATGAGCGCCATGGGAGGGGAACCTCGAACTGTTTTTGAGGACTCTAGTGCCTTGCCGCACCGTTTGTAGAGCGAAGTGATCCTCTTGAGACAACGATGGTCCTTCGTCTCCTATGTCATGAAACTTCTTTTCATACAGCCGTTGCAGATGATATTCTATGCGATCCGTTTCGGCGGATAAGTAATTCACGGAACCGCGTACCCCTATTGGACCACATAACATCCATCACAGAGCGGTGCGTACGGCATAAGGTGCCTGGCGGTCGCCCACTCTCTGGTCAAGCACCCAATGTGCCTCCGGCACGTCGCAGCCGACGAGGAGATCCACTTCATCATCTTCCCAGTTTACAACGGTTACATCCTGCAGGTGGGGCCACCGAGTCAAGATTGCGTTCACCGACCTTGGTGCTCGCATGGGGAGATCAGCTAACGTGAATGCCTCCGTTGGTTCAATTTCCTCGTTAGTATCTAGAGAGATGAGTTGCAGCCTCAACCTACCGGCGGTCATTACCTGTGTTCCGTCCACCGTGCTCACTGCCAACGACGTCGCACCATTAGCTAGTTGGTGTTTGTCGGCAAACCGCTCTTTCACTAGAGTCGTGTCGGATCCACTATCGACGAAAGCCAACGCTTTGACCACCCCAGTCGGAGTCAATACTCCCACGGCCACTACGCCTGAGCGTACCGGTTCACTGGCAGACCGCGACGTTGAACAAATAACGCTGGGCTTAGTACTCGTCTCGAATAAGGTTACTCTAGCCTGGTGCAGCAGTCGATGGTGTCTGCCCTTGCATCCCTCGTAACTGCACCGGTTCCTTGTCCTACAAGCTGCCTCCCGGTGCGTGGTGTTGAGACAGATAAAAGATGCTCCTGCCATCCTCGCCATTCCTCACCATTCGTCCATTGTGGCGTTGCCGAACTTGGGGCATTCTGGTAGTCCATGGCCAGCACCACAGGATCTGCAGTTTGGTTGCGCGTTGGCATCGCGTAAAATGGCATGGGTGTTGGTCCAAGTTTGGTATTTCAGATGTTTCCGTGCAGGGGTTTAAGCTCGGCTAGTACTGGGCTTGTTTGCTCGGTTGCTGTCCCGGATGAGTCGGCCGAACCTGCTGTCAGCTATCTTGGTTTGCCTGTCCAAGTATTCGGTCAGGTCTTCGAAGTTAGCTTCCCTGTCGCTTCGGCTTATCCGTTCTGCTTCTTCCGCCCAACGACCCTGTAGTTCGGGAGAAAGGTGACGGACTATGTTTTCCAACGTGTGCATGGCCTCTAGATCAGCCCTGTAACCTAAATGGTCGAGGGCTATTGAGCACTTTTGAATCTTACTCACCAGGTCGGCCACTGTGTAGACGTCGCCCTTGGTTCTCTTTGCCTCTGCCATCACGCCCTCTACTAGGTTACGGGCTACTTTGAACGGTTGGCCAAACAAGTCCCTCAGAATCTTCCTTGCTCTTGTGTAGCCTTGTTCTGGGTCGAGCATGGTACACCCGTCGATAGCTTCTCTTGCTCGGCCTCGGCAGTAGTGAGTAAGGTAGAGAAGCCTTTGCCCAGGGTCGGTCACCTTAAGTCAGACGAACGTTTCGAACTGCTTGACAAACTTGCAGTATTGCTCAGCTCGCCCGTCGAAAACTGTTAGTTCCACTCTTGGCAAATCGATCGATGGTGTTTTGTAGTCGGCGACCGCCTATATAAATCAACATCCTTACGATCCATATTGCTCCCAAAAACACATGAACTAGCACTGACAGGACTAGGCGGTCTAACATTAACTAAAGAATCAAATGTACCCAAAACCTCCCCAGAGACTTGCCGTGTTACTTCCTGTCCGGATTCCAACGTTTTCGATCCTTTTCTTGGTAGTTTGCGTGTTTTTCCTCGTTTCAAATTGATGTATTGAGTTTTGTAACGAACGTTTGAGCAATGCGTAGCCAAATTCGCAAAGAATCCCGAAATCAAAAGACGATTATCCGTGGTATTCTATGATACTATATTATTACATGAAAAATGACATCAAAAATATACAAACCTCAATAATACGATCACGAGGACTCAACAACGAGAAACCGAATAGCAGCGTGTGAGCAAACAGCACGTGCGTCACGCAGGTCCTGAACAAGGATGTGCCAAAGTAGCGCTCTGGGCGCGAACAAACAACAATTGGTCCATAGAAACAACCAGTTCGTAAAGACAACTCAATAGTGTAGGCAAATGAGTGATGTTGGGAAAACACTGAATCGTGAGGGGAAAAGGGGATTTTCCACGACCGGCTGTTACACTGGCAGACCCAAAGGACAGTAATCGGGCGGCCTTCACGGTCCACCGCCCTGCATATTAGTGCATGATTTTGAAGGCCCAACACCAAACCCCTGCTTTTGTAAGTGGATCTCTTATGGACAGCCAACACATCCACTTCATGGTACAAATTATCGATGAGCAGTATCGTAAATTATCATGAACCCCACTCGATCTATTTGAATTCCCGTCCGCTCCGACTCGGCATGTTGAGACAATGAAACCTCTTCACAGTACCACAAATAACCGTGATGAACGATTTACTGGATACTCTTCATTGGTGACACCGATTGTTGATTCCTCTAATGTTTCACGGCAAAATTCCTCTGGCTTCTCCAGCCATACAGGCATCACCAATTCCTCATCCTTCGGATGTGCCAGTAATAATCTCTGTACCGGATCAACACGAATGAATGAATGCGAACAAGTTTCGAGTTCTTTCGGAACAAAAACCTGTCGTAGCTGGATTCGAGTCTGCGCCGGAGCGAGATTTTGCATGTACGTAGACAAACGGTGAACGTAAGTCTGTACGGCAAGTGAGTCTGTACTCCGTGGGGTGAAGAATTCCCCAGGCAGTCGTAATGTCGTGCCGTATACAAGTTGTGCGGCGGAACATTGGATGTCTTCTTTCAAACAATTCCTAATGCCAGGCAGAACTATTGGTAACGTTTTGTACCATTCGGGGCTCTCGCGTGCTTTACAAGCCGCTTTGGGCTGGAAACTGAACCTTTCTATGCCGGATGGCACGCGGTCTTGCGAATGCTTTCCGTACCCAGCTTGTGAGTCAATGAAGAGAATAAATCGGGCTCAAATTGTTGCCCTCGATCGGTAACGATAGTAGAAGGACAATCTCGTAAAGCCATTCATCCTTCTATCAGATGCCGAGCCACTGATTCAGCCATGACAATAGCTATGAGAACAGCCCTGGGCTACCTCGTAAATCTATCGATGCACGTTAATAAATAGGTATGCCCGTGTGATGGGGGCAAGGGACCTTCAACGTCTACGTGGATATGATCGGAGCATGCATCGGGAGTAGCGACTGTACTGATAGAAGAAGCTACGTATACATGCAGCTTAGATCGCACATATTGTAGACACTATTTTGCCCATCTACAAACATCTTTATTCGTGGACGGCCAGACGTATCGTGCAGCCACTAGTCGGAGACTGGCTGCGATGCATGGATGTGAAAGTCCGTGTAGGGTATCGAACACGAGACGCTGATATTTGGAAGGTGCGACTAGTCGAGGTAGACCGGTAGACATGTCGCTGAGTATAGTCCCAGCACTAGTGGCCAGAGGTATGGACTGACACTGGCGACGATGACTGAGCTGCCCCCATACATGAAGAATCCTGTGCCTGTGCTGCAGCCATGGCTGGATGTCTAAAACCGATGTATTAGCTTTAAGTGGAACACGTTGAAACGCATACGCGAAGCGGTTCCACTCACCTTGGACGTGTCGTATATCAGTCGTGAACTGAGAAATATGGTTTAATATCTGACTTCTCGTGGGGAGTAACAGGTCAGACTTAGTTTGCAGTGCATAAATCAAAGGCTTACGGCCGGTGTAGGGGACAAATTACAGACCCTCGACCGCATGGTTGAAATGTTTAACGGCGTTATATGCAGACAGCAGTTCACGGCCAAAAGCTCTGTATTTCTTTTCCGTGGGACTGAGGCGTCGAGAGCAAAACTCTGATGGTTCCCAACTCCCAGAAACAGACTGTTGCAGGATTGTCCCTGTGGCAAAGTCGGATGCATCCACTGCTATGCTTAGCGCGGCGGACGGAACTGGGTCTATTAGGAGCGTGGTATGAGCTAATGTCGCTTTATTTTCCGACAGCTCTACTCGTGCAGCATCCGTGATCGACAACTTACGTGGATTGCCACTAAGCAGGCCAGTTAATGGAAGCAAACGTTCAGCAGCATGGGGTATGAAGCGACGATAAAGGTTGACTAATCCCAAAAATGCTTCAAGCTCCTTGGCTGAAGACAGTACTGCTTAATTGGAAATAGCGCGCACTTTATCCTCGCAAGGCTTAATACCCTCTTGAGTGATCTTGTGGCCGAGGAACACAAGTTCCGGCTTGCCAAGTTCACATTTATCAGGATTGACTACTATTCGATGTTCGGACAAACGTTGAAATAGTAGCATCAAATGTTGGAAATGTTCATCTACGCTCGACGATGCGATTAGCAAGTCATCGATATAGACGTGAACAAATTCCAGGTCTCGTGTAATGCTATCGATAAACCTCTGGAACGTCTGAGCAGCATTTCGCAAAACCAAAAGGCATACGTAGGAGCTCAAACAAACCAAAAGGAGCCGTGACAGCGGATTTCTCGACATCTTCAGCGGCGACTGGGATCTGGCTATAGGCTTGTACCAAATCGATCTTAGAAAATACAGTCGTGCCATGAGGTGATGCCGTGAATTCGCGTGTGCGGAGTACCGGGTAGTCATCACAACGGGCAACTGAGTTTGGTGCGGGACAGTCGCCAAGTGGTCGGAAGCTAATGCTGCTATTTTTCAGAGCCTTGTGTATAGGCGAGGCCCATGGACTGTGAAAAGGACGAACAATACTTTCAAGAGGCTAAGTATCAAGCTCACTTTTGGCGAAAGCCAGTTTGTCCGGTGCCAGTCGGTGAGGTCGTGCGTGACTGGTGGTCCGTTAGTAACAATGTGACGTGCCGCAAGCTCGGTCACGGTATTTGTCTCTTCAAATGGCTTAGTCGAAATGGGAATTTGTTAAATAAAGACCGAAAATCGTGTATAATGTTGGAAAACAAACCTGATCTCACTAAACACCCGTCAATCATTTGCGTCATCCCAGTATATGTAGCTTCCTCATTCTTACATTCTGTTGATTTCAGTCATTTCGTGATTTGCCCATTTCTGAATAATCCTCGAGGCTGCCTGGCTATCCGCCTGTAGGTGTGGCTTGATAAGTGTGGAAGAGATCTTGAGGAACGAAGCTTAAAGTAACTCACACGGAAATCAACTGGGCTGAGTCGGCATGAACATCGCCCTACGAGCCAGAATTTTACAGTCTGTTGACTGAAATAGGTCGCCCTAAACCGCTGGGCCTGGGCCCTTCTCAGGCTTCACTCCCTGTAATGTGTTAACCCCAGCGAAAACTCAAAGGCCTGGTTTCCCTCAGCATTAATCGCTTTGCATTTGCCTGTGTTAAAGAGGAGGCGGTCTTGACCGACCGTCGGTGTAGGATGCGCGTCTCTGTCCATTGCGGTGCGAACGTCGAGACAGATTTTAACATAACCGGCGTACAACAGAGAGCCGAGACCTGCCTTCAGTGAAAACCGTTCACGGAGATAGGGAACAGCCTTGGGCCTGGTAAGGAGCCATGTGGCACTCCTCTTGGGGCTGGAAATTTGTGGGAGAGAGTCTTGTTCAGTGGAAGCCGGAATTTTCTGTGGTACAGATAGTGCGACACCCAGATTACGAAGAGTTCATGGGGCCTTAGGTAGCGTACTTTTATTAGCAGGGAAAGGCCAGCTAGACCGAGGGTGTTCGAGAACTCTGATAGGATGATATCCGTCTGGACCTCTTTGTCGACGGCCCTAGTCTACAACATCTTAGCTTCGATGAGGTTTGTTTGGAGCGATCTTCGCCCCTGAGAACCAGGTTGAAAGTTGTGTGTCACCGTCTTCATCGAAAATGTGGAGGATGTCGTGGGTGAAGCTCTCTGTAACCTTGAATACCACCGAGGGTGATGGTACTAGGTGGTGGTTTTGGGGCTCTGATCATTTGTCAGACCTGAACATTGGAAAGAACACGTAGGTATTCCACCTTTTGGGGACCCGGTTACTGAGTGGTTGAACAGCTCACGTGGTGGATCGACTAGCTGGTCGGCTCACTTTTAAGGCAGAAGTGAAGTCGCATTGACTCCTGGAAGCTTCCGTGCTTGTATCATTACAAGCCTTCACTGGACCTGCACATTGGAGAAGCTAATCTATTCGGTCCTCCACTGAGAGTGGTCCCCTGGCGTTGCCTGACCTTCCATACCTGATGTCCCCGGTAGATAGGAAGCGAATGGCAAGGAACATTACGTGGCCAGCTTGATGCTGTCCGCCATTGCGCCACCTGCCTTAGGCATATCCGAAATGCCTGGCTCAGCATGTTCTACCTGAACGAGCTGTCTGCAGAAGCTCCTGAGATCCGTCGGAACCCTTTCTGGGAACTGCTTCTGATAGTTCGCGCCATCTTGTGTATTACTGACTGGGGAGCTACCGCGTGCGACCAACTGTCTTATTCTTTTCTCCGTTTCCCCTTCTACATGCCCCACAGCATCCAACTTGATGAGGATGAAAACGAAGAGTAACCAGTAGGAAGACAGCATGGAAACGATAGCGTATTTGTCTGTTCTTCATCGATTTGCTTGTGCTCCCCTGTTGTGAACAGACCATGAAAAACCCCTGTATTACGTTATCGAGGAGCTTCGTCCATGTGGGAATACATGGTCTTGTTGGCCCCCTTTGTGTTCCGTTCTGGAGGGTTTCAAGCTATCGAGTCGAACAATAAGTTGACTTGCGGTGTCTTCTTTCGCAGGTTTCAGAGAATACTATACTTTCTTTCGTTGTACTTTACACAGATATCCTCTGAAGATATACTGGGCTTGGTTCTGACTGCTCCTTGTTGGCTAACAGTTATCCTAAGGAGCAGTTTTATCTTATAGGTTCCCTGGGGTCTGGCTATGTAATCTAGGTCCGGACTCAAGTGTACCGATCGATGGCCGAGGAACTAGTCGATACAGTGCCTCAGTGAGAACCCACCCAACGTCACCCCGCGACTTGTCAGTGCACAGTGATTAACTGTGCTGGTGCAAAACTAGTTGTGAAAGTCCTCAGAGATCAGAGTACTCTGGCTTCGTGGAGACGCTCGTTTGTATATATTATTTTTGTTTTGCACCACCCATATTCTTGTGAACCAATCCTAGTTTATTTGCGTGTAGAGAAAGATTTTACCGTGACTCATCCGGATCTGTGTGACTCACGTGCTTGCTTTCCATACTCTTGAAGAAGGCTTCGTTGTGAGTCCTTGTGATGATATATTTGAAGTTCGTGTAAAATTCGAGAATCAGTTAGTTCAGCAACCCGGTATCTTAGAAACTGCGGATCCATCTTGTCTTGGTTTTGTGATTCGTGTGTATTGGCTACTCACCCGGTGAAGTTGCCCCATAGCACTCAAGTAGATCACTCTTTCTATTTTCCATTTTCCGAACAACCACCTGGAGGGGTTTTCCATTCGATGGCTTGGAATTATCCGAAGACGATACCGGCAAAATACTCGGCCTACACGACACATGGCCGTCATTCCGTCGCTCCCCTATTGGCCTTGCTCCGCAGGATCCCTCCCAACCTGGCAGCATTTTCCTGAACCATTCGACATCTACGGCTATGTGACCACGCCACTGTCACTCGTGCAAATCCTGCCGTTGTGGGCGCCTTCAGATCTACCGCTCAGACCTGCCAGCATAGGGCGTGCAGGTAGTTTGCCACAATTTGCGGACGCAGCTAGGTTGACGGACCCTACTTCCTGTCACCAAAAATAGCTTTCGGGTTGAATGTCCTGCTCGTGGTCAGCCCCGTCTACCATTACCTGTTGCGAATTAAAAAAACACTATTTATATATCCGGAGTGTTGCAAGCATGCCGCTCTCTCCTCCAGCTCATGCATTTTATACCGCGCTCGCCTCCGACCTCGTCATCATAACTTGTCACTTCCTACGCCCGGAAGAATTTACTTTCCCTAGGTCACGATTATAACATATTCAAAAAATCATTACTACTCCCGGCTCATCGTTCATGGCCAGCTTTCCCGGGGGTTCGTGCCAGACTGCTCATCAGTCCCACAAGCAAACTGATTCACTCCCCATGATGAAACCCGCCCCTTATTAGCACTTTTATTGATGCATTCGAGAACGGTCGAATTTAACGCTGCCACACACTTCAGTTCCACAACCTCCTGACAATGTTTCACCACGAAATATTTGTCTCTAGGGTACCTCAACAATCGATGAACTTGAGACAGTTTTCTTTCTCTATCATTTTCACTCTTCGCTCATCCAGGACAGTTGCGTTGCAATATCAGCACCTCGTCAAGCTTGATGTGATCATCATATATTCATTCCGAGGGACATCTGCACCGTGGCCTTTTGCTTTGTCCACATCACGTCATCAACTTCTTATAGGGAACACCAATAGGCGGCTATTCAACTGTCTTTCACGTCTTCTTTTCTGCAGGCTACTAGTATTTGCCACGGTTTTAGGCACGCATCACAATTATGTTTCACCCAGTTTCCGTTTCCATGCTGATGCCTTGTATTCCACTTTCCCGAAAGTAAGCAACCTGCTTGAAGCCTACCCGTTTATATCCGGCCAGTTATTTCTCCATCGCTCTGGCAACTTCCTTCCAGCTTTTCTGTTCATTTTGTTTATCGCCGTACCTCTACTATAGTGGCTGCTACGCGTCACGCATTTATTCGTCACCCAGTTCTCACTCCCATGCTGAAGCGCTATATTTAACCCTCCTGCAATCAAACAACCTGCTGAAAGTTCACCTGCTTCTCTCCGGCCATTTCCTTCACCACCACCTAGGCACTCTCTCTCCCCAGAAGAATCCCCCACCGGGCACATAGTTTACTCAATTGACATTCAGTCGACGGAAGTTACCAGTGTCATCTTCGATATATTCTTGTTTTGTATCCTCAGCTTTATTCCTTTTCATCGTCTGATTTCCAATCCCGAGCCGTTTCATACGTCGCCAAAAGCTAGTGCTGGTTTACGCCCCTCCTGGAAATTTCTTTTCTTTCAAGGTAAACAAAATTTCAGTCAACACTTTTTGCTTTACTCGTGGTGCAGTATTTCTTCCGTAATGGCTGTGTATAGGTCTACTATTTCCACTGTTTCCGGCCAGCCTTACCTGGATCCGGCTGACATGGCCACCCGACCTTGAGTTCAGATTTGCCGGGCTCTACCATGAAGAGTAACTTATACAATTTCTTCCAGATTATACGGAGTGCACATACATTTTGCCGTCTTGGAGGTTGAATTCCGCTTTCATTTGTACCGGTCGATCTTGAGCTGCAGCATGCTGCCGTGTTATCCGAAGTGAATTGTTAATAACATTTTTATTATACGTGTTTAATCGGACCGGAGGCGCTGGGATGCAGGTTGTGTAGGCGACGTAGCCCTTCCGAGACGGGTTTACCCACACCTGAAGTATGAAACTCTTTGCCAATGAGGTGGTCAAAGTTATCCAGACCCCTAGACCCTCCGGGGGTATCTGTCCGCGGCGACTCGCAACTTGTGGATGATGCGTCTAAAAAGACGAACACCCAGGTGGATTGCAAGGGCGTCGCGGCGAAAGAAAAGGTACTCGTATTCGGCCGGTTTTAGATTTTCGGAAAAAAGCAATGGGTTACCAAGGGTCGGCTAATTATTGTTGCAGTTCGAGGCCTAGGGCTTTGCCTGCTGCTTAAGTAGCAAAAGCAATTGGGCCCACTGGTTTCAGGTTTGGTAAAGAGGAAAGGTTGCTTGTAGCCTGCTTCAGCGTAGTGAAAATACCTCCTGCGGCTTTTGCAAAAACCAGCTGCTTGGTTTTGCTTTTATACAGATCTGCGGGCGGTTGCATTGGCTGGGCGCAACTTGGAACGAAGGGCTGATGAAAACTGGCCATTTGGACGAAAAGCTCTAGAGGCTGGAATGACTTGACTTCTGGGCTGTCCAGGATAACCTGTATTTTGCCATGCGGCTTGGGTGGTCACAGTGGAGAACGTAGTGTAGTAATCAGCCTATATGGTGCACCTAATTATTGTCAACACTATGCAAGACAACACTAGCAACCCGCGAAAGACGGAGAAGAACGTTCAGATGAAAAGGTAAAGGGGTATGTACAGCAATACGAAAGAAAATAAGAGGTATGGCAGACCTACAGCCGTCCACCGTTCTGGTAACCGAGATATGAGCGCCAAAGGGCCAATGTAAAATAGTGTGCTCAGTGAAGTTCGGCCTGAGAGCAGTTCGTCGAACCACTCAGGATGGTGTTGAGACAGGTGCCAAGGAACGTCACTGGATCCTCCAAAACGGTTTGTTTCTCACAGTTAGGCCTTGTTGATGTAATTTTAAGACACTGCAAATCAGAAAGCTAGACCGTGCCGGAATCAGGGATTTATTGGCAGCTTTTTGTATTACGCGATAGCGGTTTTCGCTAGAGGTGTGTGTTGTTGCATGCATAAAACGTTGGCACAACAAAAGTGTGTTGCGCCAATGGACGTCGGAAATCATTGGAATGTCGGTATTGTACAGTCTCTGGCAAAGTTAGCTTGTGCCCTTAAACTTCCATGCCCTTGAAGCCCGCCACTAACATTCTGGCGTTGACCGTGATCGTTTCTCAAAAGGTCAGTCACAAAATAAGCGTATGCGTGCTAGACAGGCAGTATTGCACCGGTTGGCTATGAGGGTATTTTGGAGATGAGTGAAAACAAAATACAACCAAGGTATGTCATATCTATAGAAAGCTGGAATGTCTGCTTCACGCTGCTGCTTACGTAGAAACTTGCAAATGCCAAGAGGAGCTGTAGCATTCATTTCGGAGATGTCTGTCTTTGCTATTGATATTTTGCCTTATTTGAGTTTCACATTTATTCAGCCGGAAATCACCCTATTAACTAACCCAGCTGTGCCGTCCGTCATTTGCGAGAGGGATGTCGGTCGGCCCGATCACTCGGTTAGGTGAGCGATAACCTTCGCACAGTCTCCAGTTGTCAGTTGACTTCTTCGGGATCGTGCGCGGGGTTTACGCCCACTGACTCCTGGAAGGCTGGATATACCCCGGGTTGGGCACATGTTGGAACTGGGAGCGGGCTATGCCTGGCCTGCCCTGGCCCGACCCGTGAGGCCGAGCGTAGACCTGGGTTCCCGAGTGAAACAGTTGAGGGCCGCGTTAGCAATGGTTGGAAGAAGGCTTTTGTTTTCGACTGGTCAGGTGTACTGCACTCACCGAATAAGCTGCCGAATTTTTGTTCGGGCTTGGGAATCGGCATGAGGATTTTTAATGATTGAGCTCGAGTTGGGGAACCGACAACGAAATTAGACCTAGCTCCATCTACGGCCTTTCATTTACAGGGATCAGCTGCTGGGCCATGACCCTCTAAAAAACCCAAGCCTAGGATTGCCTGGTGCGCCTAGGCGACCATTAAAACTCACGGGAAGGGCGAAGTGGTCCAAGGTCTAGGGAGAGAAGTTGACTGTCATATGCTGGCTTGGGGTTGGCTTTGGCGGCTTGCAACGTCAGAGCTGTAGGAGGCACAGTAGACGCCTTAAACCGGTACTATACTGCTTAGAGCTGTCTTGTCGATCAGGATACTTACTCCGGCAGTTTTGTCTTCCACGTAGTTGAACTTACCAGAGAGCTGAGTGAAGGCAGAGCTTACCGCCATCAATTGGTTTGATTGGAAATACTGGGGTTTTTCGGATTTGCGAGAATGAAGTCCGAAACGGAGGTGGAAATAACGCTTTCCGGCTCGGGAATGCTGCTTAGGCACCCAGGCACTTAAATGAATTCTGGTTGGGCCCCTTCTGCGAAGGATTTTGAGGGAGCTCTGCTGCTGTCCAACCACTTGCATAAAGAAGCAAACCTCTTGATGTAAAGTGTGAATGTCGGAGTTGTGCTGATTGCTTTATGGTGAGTGTTTGCCGACTTAGGGTTGACGACAACCTCTGGCGGATTCAATGCGGCTTTGGCAAACGCGTAGGATTTTGAAGCAAACGCCTTGGCTCGCTCGAGGAATTTGTCCCTAGACCCCGCGAACTTGTCGAAGCTCTGGATCTGTATTAGAACAACTAACACTTTCTAAGCATACTGTCCAAGTCGCTGCGTCCATAGTAGACGCAGGACTTCATTTTCCATGAATGCCATGCCTACTAATGTAAGCGTTTACCTTGACAACTTTGGGGGTATCATATCGCCCAGTTGGATCTCAGGGAGAAAGCTCTGGGTACTTTTCTCTTCCAGAGCTGCCACACGCCTAATGAAAACCTCCCGGACTGTATCGTGCAGGTAGTGTCGCTGGGGTTCATGAAAATATCACCGGTTCGTGAAAGAGTTGTGGCTAGGGTTGCCGAAAGCAATTTGTTCTTAGTGGATTGGTGATTAGACGTGCGGGCCTCCTGGAAAAGGGATTCGAAAAGCTAGAGGAAAATCTCATGATCTTCCGGCGTGAAGTCCCGCACTTTCGTTTGAGCTCTATGGCACTCCGGTTCGGAATTGGTTTTACCCTATTTATCCATAAAACAAATAGCACTCTATGGAAGTAAAATGGATTGGGATTCTGGCAGGCCGTCGGCCAAGCCTGATATAAAGTGCCTGGAAAGAATGCATAACAACTGACCACCGCAATGGCAACGGCGGAACAGGAAAAATATGGTTGTGCCCTCAAAGAATAGTGCGAGAAAGCAACTGAGGGTTTTCAGGATAGGCTTATGTACACGAAAAATATTCCAAATAATAATGAACTGAAGGTAGGACCGACAAAGGCAAAAACCACAGCACACTTGACCTGGCTAGGTCACCTAGGTTTAATTAATCAAAAATGGTAAATGAAACGGGCCCAATTATGACAGCAGGGAACGCCGCCTCAGCTTCTACGAGTGCTTTAGTAGAAGTGGGAGCGAGAAAACACCGCAGAGTATCAACCGCTCGTATTTTCACTGGGTCTGGGTGCAGATTTCGCAGGCTGGCTCGTGCCAAGGAAATGTGTTGAAGGTGCCACTGGCCGTTTCCGAGTGGGCGAAACTTACCGTCAAGCAAGTGATGGATGGAGGGAGGGTGTGTGTGATTTGCTGACCACCATGCTTCGACGCAATGGAGGGCCTCTCCTCATTCTCAGGCACTTCTGGGAGCGGCCGAGCGTGGAGGCTTCGGTTAAACCCTCTGCTTCAGTTTATCCTTCCCTTTTGATGCTAGCATCGAAATGTTAGTCGTCTTCACTGCTGGATCGCCCACTTTGTGAAGGTAAAGCTGAAAACAGACAGAATAAGGAGGAACAGATGGACTACGAAACCGGTTATAATAGCTGCTCTCACCGTGAAGCCCCACCCTGGTCCTGTCCAGCCGATGTTGGAGGCATCCACGGACTTCACTTCGGCGACCTATCCGGTAGTACTTCGTGTAGGGTTCCGCGAAAGATTTGTACAGTGGTGGAAGGGCCTCCGGTTTCCTCGATATCAATGCAAGCCACAAAATGAAGAAAGGCAGTGGGGTTCTACTCGCAAAATTCTGACACTGAAGAATCATTCTGAAGTCTGCTTTCAATAAAACACTCAGGTCCAGGGCTCCCACTGATTAGCCAGCCGTCACTTGATTGCCTGTCAGGTCCAAATAAAGACTTGACGGTAATTTTCTCTCGTGAACCGGGAGTTGGCCCTTGCTCCCTTTGGGGAAAGTAATATTCACGTTACCCTAACCGATAAGACGTATCGAAGTCGCTTTTACCCGTAACTAGGTGAATCGAAGTGGCAAGAAGACCAATGAAGCGGAAGTACACGTTAAATGAATTGCGGGGACGGTGTGCTAAAATCCCTAACCGAAGAAACCTTCCGCAGACTAGAAGTTGACTAACCACAGCGATCTTTTGTTGCACCTGTTCCTGGTGATCCTAACTGGTTGAGGCTCATTCGCGTTCCTAGCTACCAGGCTGTACCGGTCCGTTAAGAAGGCGTACATTGAAAATTCCTCCAAAAAGTGTACATGCTCTGCGAACTCGACAGCACTTGACACCACTTTGCCAAGCTCGCCATGCACACCTTTTCACGTTTGTCCGGCCCCCGAAAACCCTGTTGGAAGTTGTGTGGGTAACCGCCCTCACCGAATTTTTGGAAGACGTCATCAACCAAGGTCTCAATAACCTTCGAGACTACTGAGATTAACGGTACTGGGCTGTAGCTTTGGGGCTCGGATCTTTCGACAGACTTGCAGATTAAAGAGAACAAGCAAGTTTACCACTTCTTGGGGACCCGGTTGCTGAGTTATCGGATGGCTCTCACAGCGGATTGGCTGGCTGGCTCACTTTTGATTCAGGAGAGGAGAAGCCTCACCGGAGCCTTGTGATTTGTCCTTTTTAAATGTGCCCAGCTTTTGCTGGACCTGCACCTTGGAGGAGCTGGTCGATTCGGTCCTCCACTGAGAGACGTCCCCCGGAGTTGCCGGAACCTCATGCACAATGTCCCCGGAAGGTCGGAAGCGATTAGCAAGAGATAATAAGTAGCCAGCTTGCCGCTGTCTGCCGTTGGGCCATCTGCCTTGAGCATATCCGAGATGCCTGGCTCAGCTTGGCTTACCTGAGGGAGCTGTCTGCAGAATTTTCTGGGATTCGCGTGAAACACTTTTACGGGCTGCCATTGACAGTTGGTGACGTATTGCCTTCGCTGTATACACGCGGCTTCTGGTGGGGATGCAGTGAGTTTGGTCCAGGGTGCTCTGGCTAGCTGATAGCAGTCTCGAGAGGTTCTCCCATTCTTCTGGTTATTTGGCGTCTAATATCCTAGGCTCGGTCTGGATTGCATTGTACCTATCGTTGGCCGGTGCACGAATTTGCGCAGCACTACAGCTAGGACCCTGTTGACTGCGCTGTAGTGCTCGGTTATGTACGATGAATATCCGGGCCACGGATCGGCAGCTGAGAAGTTTTGCATTCCTGGAAAGTGACCCACTAAAGTTTCAGAGGATGGTCCCCTCCCTCCGCTATGGCGTCTTTGTGTGCGCCGGCTGAATGGTGGCGACTCCGCGGTCCCCAAATTCCATGGGTGCAGACACTTCCAGTCGGTAGGCTACATTTTCCATCAGAGAGGACCCATTTAAGCTTTGAAGGAGTGGTAGTTCCTCGTCATCGGTTAGGATTTCCTACATGTTCACAACAGCCTAATTCAACCATCGTACCAGAGGGGGCCATGGGAGTGGATCCAGACAGCAGAATAGAACAGAGCATCAAAAAGCGTATCGGATGGGTTAAGGTCCCATGAAAAGTATGAGATGGTGTTTTATCGTGCCCGTCTGCTTCAGTGCTGTGACGACCTGGCCTCTTGAAGTCTCTAGAGTGTTTGAAGGCCTGTAGGTTACCCCTACGAGACACTTTCTCCCGCCAACTAGTTGCATGGACACTTAAACACCCCCGGAACTCCGTCCAGGATTGCTCCTGTGGGGCTTGTGGCCCTCGGTTTCCCGCTGATATACGCTTCGCAACATCCACTTAGGCTCTCGGCACGGAAAACCGTTATGGTATCTATGTCCTGCGTGTAAAGGATCTATATGCAACATTCTTCTAAATGTTCTACGAGCTTCTTGAATTTGACTAGCATGACATCGCTTTGCTGAGCTCCGTCTTGCACAAAGCCTTTGCACATTTATTTGCTTATGTAGAACGTCCAAATTGGGCCTTGAACCGTTTCTGACTGTCGTGCATGGACCACGGAACGGCAAACCCTTTTGTTTTTCTGGTAAATCTATTAGGCAACATACTGGAAGTTTGCGTACATTTGTATTCCTTGAGATTCCCCATTTCAATTCCGTAGAAAATACTAATCATTATTTTCTGGTTTTGGGATTCTTGTGAATTAGCTGCTCGTTGCTCGAGTTGTGATTCCTCCTACTTATTTCAGGATTGCGTGGGTTGAAGGGGAATTAAATGAAACTAAGGAGTTGGCCATACTGTGGAAACTTCCAGAGACACCAAAAAATGTGGACTGCTGCACTCAGTTCGAGCAGATACTTGGGGAATATTCATGGGACCACTCACTCCAGAAATGATCCTTCCGGTTGGTTTAGAGTGGGACTTGGATGTCACTGGTCACTAGAGCTTCAAGTCCACTCATCAGTGTATCTCCGCCATACGCAGCATCAACAGGACTCTTTTCAGTCTCAGAAGGACTGTGGGGTACTGAGAAGCCCTTTGCACTTCTGCTCTTGAACCAGATCCTGTCGAGACCCAACTGAAGCACTTTGTGGAGGCTATGGACACCAAGCTGATGAAAAACCTGAAGGAAATCAAATCAGTTCAGAGAGATACCAGGACGGTAGGTGATTTAAAAAGAATCGCACACTGGGATGAGCCAAGATTTGTTGGTTTGTCCTCTTTTGATTGCCGACGACTCAGAAGCCAGACAGAAGCTATCACGCTCTGCCACGGAATAGCTATCTCCGTCGGGCTTCTCTGGCCGCAAGCCGGATGTCTGCTGGGCGAAGTTCTCCATACTCCGATCAACCAGTGTGAATTAATTTATTCGATATTCCATACAAGTTTTCCTAACCTTAAGTTACTTCCACACGCAACCAACTAATTTAAAGCCTTCCATCATACTCGAATCCGTGTACAGCCTTCTGCATCATCATCACCCTCCACCACCATATTTTACCAATAGACCGTTGGGACGTCTTACTTGAGAATGGCAACGAGTTCAGCTTCTGAACACATGATTTTGCAAGGTCATTAGGTTGAAATAAACTACCGTTCCCGGGTGCTGGCTTGTTTTGTCCCTTCCTCACGGCCGACAGGTTATCAACAAACAGTACTTAACATCCGGAACTTGCAGCGCGGCGGAAACCTCACGGAGCTCGCACGGCAAGTGAGTGGACATCTACTGACTCAAGCTGCGAGCCCCGGAACCTGATTTGACCTGAAAGACATGGCATTCGGTGAACTAGTCTGCGCGGGTGATGTGACGCTGGCTGGCGGCTTCCCATGTGCTTAGCCATGTGGGCCTGGGTTATCCTTCTGTGACTTCCATCACCAAGGGCGTTATATTTATCGGCCGACATTTTGCACAAGCCTCTCTTTTGCTCCCTCGTAGATTGGAGCGGCTGCGGGTGCAAGAAAGCCCTGTGGGACTTTATGTCCTTTTATAGATGCTTTGAACAAAAGTCATGGTGTCGTGGACTAATATGCGGGTATGAGGCCAAAGCTCAAATATTAGCAGATCTTGCATCCATCCAGATATCTAAATATTGCCCGTGATCTGTTAGGCTGTCCAATGGACAACGGGAAGAAGATCAGGATTTTAGTTCTTACTGTTTTTTGCGTCTCGTGTTATTGGTGCATAGGAAAATGCATCAGCGGACAACGAGAAGGGCTCAAGTTTTGTGGCATTTTGCTTAGCAGGCGTCAGGCGATGAGATTATTGAACCGTGAGCACAGCCTTCATTTAGAAGTTATGGTGGTTTGGCTAATAGGTCAAACAGAGGCTTCGCTACCGATAGATTAATTCCATTTGGTTTCGCTGCGTGACAAGATGATACCTGCATGCCATTCAAGCTGAAGTTGCTCTTGTATTCTCCGTTGTCAAAAATATAACCTATTCAGGCTCTCCTTGATCCCGCTGCGTACCACTTTAAATGAATGCAGCTGACTTGTTGCCTTCCCTCGCCCGGTGAATGCCTTTATCTAACCTCCTTTAATAACAATGATGACGCTGACAGCCATTCAGGTTGAAGCAGAACACGCTCGAAAATACGATCAGATGATAAATGTGATGAAGAGGCTAGGCTAATGAAGGTAAATCGGAAAATATATACACAAAAAGAGTATATGTGAGAGTTCAAGTTCAGCTTCAGGGCCAGGAGGTCAAGTCTGGAAGAATTGAATTTATTATGGGATACTACGCAGTTCAGAAAAGCAAACGATTGGATCAACTAAATAAACATGATGAGGAGAAGTTTCGTTTTCATTAAAAGTTTCACGAAGTTTTATTTAGCAATAACATGTTGCTGTGGTCTGTTGGGAAATGGGTGAAGCGTTAGAGTTGAATCAAAATAAGAACATCATAATGGGTTGAAGTAGACTGATCATCGAAAATGGAACGATAAGTTAGTTTAAGGAGATTTTCAGCTGGCTAGAATGGTTAAGCTTAAAAAAATACACAACATGAGAGAATACCGGAGCCACAGTAGAACAGGATGGTCAAGTCTCAAGAAAAGAAGCGAGAAGTTTAATTCAAAATGAGTAGATCAATAGGTACCAGCCGTGAGAAGACAATATCGGATGAACTGAACAGGAATGGACTTACCAAACAGGTAATGGTGAATTAGCTGTTTCTCATTATGGCACGAAACCTGGAATAAGTTTGTTTTTGTTGGGTGGACCATGGAGCAGTGGCGGAGAGCGGCGCATAAGTAGGGTGAAAGCTATGGCAAAGACGATATGAGGGTGGGCGGTGGAAGCCGCGGTTGGAATCAGGTAAGAGTAGGCCGACTGCCTATCTTTTTCTTTGGGAGTTGCTATGGTGACGGCCGAAGGAGGTGAAAAACAAACTGAGGTATGCTGAATATGGTACCTCACGAGACCGGGGTCACACGATCGGAGTGCTGAATATTGTCAAGCCCTTGAAAAACAACAACTGTATAACCGTAAAACAAGTCACTGGATGCTGGAAAACTCGGGAAAGACATCGGAGTGAGGGGAAGGGGGGAGGGAAAAGGGTCAATAGATGTTATAGTGGGTGGTGGAATGGTGAAGTCGGAGTGTGATTAAGTTGAGATTTGATAAGCTTGAGGATTCCAATGGAGAGTAGAAAGGATTAGGAGGTTGAAGTAGAAACCGTTGGTGGATGAACCGGAGGGGAGAAATATCGGTGAATAAATGAGAGTGCAGTGGTCAAGCTTCAAGAGAACAGACTGATTGCTACAGACAGAAGTTTGACCTCCTATTGCTCCTTGCAGCGCGGCATTTGGTAGAAAGTAATCAGAGAATGAATTCTCTTACACCTTCGCTTTCAGCTAGACGAGGCCAAAGGCCAGGGCGTTGAACTACTGACGTCACACTTTGGCAAGCTGCGTAAAGTAAAAGCTGGCTGGGATCGGTGATATTGCAATATACCAGCTGACTTATTTGATTCAGCATGTGCACACAAGCCAGCTCCGCCGGGCTATTAACTTGCTTCTCGGTAGCCTTGAGTTTATTGTTGTTTTAGATTGCACGGTTTTAGGCAGGAGTGGTTTCCTAACTCCATATCAATTCGGGTGTGGTGCGTACTACAATTGGTGTCGAGCCATAGAGCTGCCTAGCACTTAAAAGCTGAACCAGGACCAATGTGCCCCTGGGATCGAAGAACGCATTAAAAAGTTGGAGCCACCGTGCAGCACGCGCAAGGACGTGAGGAAGGGAAATCAGACTACTTTCTTTTTGACAGCCAACGGCTGTTCGTTGAAATCCCTGATGAAGAACCCTGCATATCTAAAAGCCCCTGCTACAGTTCCATTTAAGGAGTTGGAGGCTCTGCGGCTAGGTCATGTAGTTACGGCCAACTTCCAGGCTTCTTTTCGTCGGTTCCTGTTTTCGACACAAAGACTTCCGTGAGCTTATTACTATAAACGCTACCGGCAAAGTATAACTTCGGAGATCAAATGGAAACTCAGTTTTGTGATGGCCTGGTTGCCAAGGCCAGTCATCCGAAGCAGCAACAGAAGCTATCGCTGAAGCCGCTCCACTCCTTCTGGGAGGCTCGGTCAACAGGGGAGCAGCTTAACAACATCTTAGGAGGCTGAAGTTCCCTTGTGTACCACCAACAAGTAGGTCCTCGCGGACCGGCCAATTTCCGTCAAAGCCTGCATCCGAGTTCAACTAGCAGGATCCTTTCTGAACTCGAACTCTCGCAACTGAATCGCTGATTTTCATGCGGCGAATCCCTTCTTCGTTTTACTCGCCGCTTCCCAAAAGCTGTATACCCTTCCACGTGGGAGGCTGTTTTATTCTTGAGGTGTGCCGTCAAACCAAAAGAAATGGGGCAAAAGCAACAGCTGAGGACACAAAGAGGTGGCAACCCGGTATTTATGTTGAAACTTCCTAGTGAATCCGGTCAAAAGTTTTTGCTTATCGGTCAAGTTCCAGTGCGGCTTGGGACATCTATTGATTATTGAGGCAAAAAATTCAGATACGTCACTTTAATTCAGTTTCCATCTCGATTTATTCCGTAGAACCAACCGACTTGGCCGGGCTTTGACTTTTGCCGCTGGGAGAACCTATACTAACGGTTCGGTTGGTGAGTATGTCCAGGAATTCTTTCTGACCTCCGTAGAGAGTCCGTCGGTTCTGAGTCTGGAGGCTTTATTTGCATTCGACCAGTCGGTGACCTCAGATGACTCCTGAGAATTCGGCTGACCAGCTTATTCTTCGACAATGGGTGGCTAAAAGCTCTAACTACAAAGGTGACATGGCAGCTGAACCCGCGAAGTTGGAATTGGACGGTGATTCTATGCTCACAAATCAACGAATATTTCCGCACGGCAAGAGTGTTCTCAGGATGCGCAGCAGGATGCATCAAGCCGATGATATTACACGTGCGACCTCATTCACACGGGCAACTACGACTGTGGTGGGAATTAGGAGTGACAAACAGACATCTCGACCCTGCTTTGGTTCCCGACTGACCCTAAATCTGAGCCTGCGGTGTGCAAAAAATCCTGTGGAACTCAAAGACCTCATAAAGTGCACCTTTAGGAGCAATTTTTCTCAAAATCGACATGGGTGGTGCGTATCTACAAATTGCGAGGCACTCGGAGTCTAAACCACTAGCAGTTAGTGACACTGCCCGGAGTGTTTGTTACGACGCTGACGCGTCGTAGAAAGTACCCTCATTCGTTAACATTTATGCTTGCAGGACTATAAAGGTAATATATGAAGGCGGTTGCTTTTCTTAATGACTGGTTCGAAAAATGGATGGGAAAATTTCGAATAGTCCTCAGTCATTTTTATGAGGACGGCTGGTACTCAACACTATCCAGATACCGCGGTTTCAGTAAAAACCGACCACCGGGGTGGGCAGTTATTCAGGAAGATAATTCGATGGCGGCTTATTATCGCCTAGAGTGTGATTTAGTTCTAGCGGTATATATATATATATATGGTAAAGTATAGGTTGGATGAGGCTCGAGTTAGCCTGCCGTATTTGTAACTGAGTCCGGGGAGGGCGCATGCAGTTGAAACTCCGCTGTCTTTTCTCGTTGATCTCCTTGAGGAACACAATCATAGGAGCTGAATGAATGCGTCCTTCTCTAAACCAGTTACCGTGGTCACCAGTTTTTCTGTGGTAAAATTATTCTGTACGTGCGACGTTCTAGAAGGAGGCAGACTGTCTTGATTATTGATAATAATAACAATATACCGGTAAGCTCCTCTGCCAAGGTCAAGACGAGCGCGCAAGCGCCTGAACGTGGTGTACAACAATACTGAATAAGATGAACAATAAGCATATTTTAAGAATAAGAGCGAAAATTGTCAGCGACAGAAAAACGAAGCTAGTTGTAGTTTAAACGCATCACAGTAACAACGGTGTGCGCTGCAATTATGGGCCGGTTTCGAGTTCAATTTAGGATGTGGCGCCTCGTGGGGATACCGAGAGGATCGTTAGTATATAGTGCCAAAGATGGATCGCAAACTAGAATGGTGCAAGCCGTGGAAAACGGAGGTTTGATGGGGTTCTGCGAACACAGTGAGTTCTGAACTGGAGGAAATAAAAGAAAATTATTGCTCGGAAGAGCTTTCGGAAAATCGATGGGTGCGAAGAGAATATCGATCCATGAAGATGACGCAAACCCTGAGTGAAGCAACTACCGGGGTTCGATGAAAGGAGTGAGTTATGAAACAGGGGGACACGGAACCAATTTTATGAAAATGCAGTAGTGAACGTTGGTGAATGTGGAAGGAACAGCAGTTCATAAAAAGGTAAAATTTATTTCAGGATCAGTGGCCCATATCGTTCAGAAATCAGAAAATGCAACTGGGGGGTCCTGGGTAAATGAAGAATCGACTTCCAGCCGGATATGGTTCGAGGAAATAATGGACTCTTGCAAGGGATACTGAAGTGTAAAATCTCTGTATGGGCCCGAGCTTTATTATGCTGTTTCGCTGAAAAATATACATAGACTTAGAGAGTCTCAGTGTTATTCAGCGTCAATACTGGTACGGTTCTTCTGGCGGGGTAAAGAATGCGTCGGTCAGTCAACCGGATGCGGCGAGGCATGGCGGATTAAACTGACCACTGTTATTGACCTATATAGTGTCAGGGTGCGCTTGAACTGTTATCTGTGTAGGCTCCGATAGTGCTACTAGCAAGAGGGGCTTTGCTCTAGAAAACTCTAATCGCTCTACCGATGGGCAGTTTGGGGTATTTTCTGTCAGGCGGTTTGATTGCAGTCCCCGTTTCTATGACGCGTTCCACTTGCGTCTCTGTCGGTACGAGTCGAAGTTTACTGCTTGGTTATCCGGTGTGGCGACTGAGATAGCGGGAGACGGCGAATCTAAAATAAATGAGGTTTGCATTCAGGAGGAGGTTCCAGCTGTGGGTTAAGGTAGCAGATGACGACAGTAATAATGAACTGGTTAGGTTCATGTGAACGGGTCAAGAATGAGGTTTAATTTAATCGGTCAATGGCACCTACCGTACATTTTTGGTAAAGTAGGCCTGCAGGGGACTGAGCTACAGTACTACAGGCTAGCAAAGTTGCTCACACCAGTTGGGCAACTGTATATTCATTCCAAAGGATTAGTGATTTGTACGCCGGCTTTCCGGTGCTCGGGAACAAAACACCTGAGGCTTTACGGTTAAGAAGTACAGATGCTAACCCGCAATGCAGTTTGCTTACGCGTAATGCTTTTCAGCACCGAAGCAGTAAGGTGGGTTTCAAAGAACAGTATGTTAGTGAATGGGGCTGGTACTCTGCTAGCATAGCATTATGTGGTACTGTCTCTTCCAGTGTAATGGTTATTCTATAACCTTGGTCCTTGAAATGTTTCAAACTAGAGTTCACCCATGGATAGACGGTGACCACTTAGGGCCTCTGTCGTGTGAGAAGGATGGGGACACAGGTTTTATTCCGGTTTGCTTATAAATGCATATCAGAATTCTTGCGACCCTAGTAACCAACCATGAGTGGCTTACAGTCATATCGATTGAAGCAGTGGAACATGGGTCCATCTTTACTTGAAAATTGTTCCTTGAGGCCAAGTTAGTATAAACTTTGAAGCTGATACTGAATAGGTCTAAGTATTATATTCGTCAATTAATTGACGAATCCTCGCTGTAGTGCTTTCCCTATCCATAAGCCCATATAAGCAGGCGTGCATACTTATGCTTACTTTAACTTACTTCAAATGGCTGACCAGTGGAATCGAAGCTCATGTCCTTTCCATCCTTTGAAACGGTAGAAAATCAGTTGATGATCACTACAATTTTACTGAGGCTCAAAGCTGTTATCAAAGTTTATGAAGGGCGCTTCTCTAGACTAAACTCAGCCACTTTACCTAATGTCAAGGAAGACTGGCGGAAGCCATAGCCCGTAAAGCAAGCTATCATTTCAGTGGTTGTGCAGGTGCGCTTATACTTGCGGAAACAAACTAAGATAATGATTGGCTGGTTGCCGACGAACAAACATAGGCAACAGCTTCTGAAAGCAGAATTTGCTAAACCCAAAAAGACGGCTTTAACCTTCACCCTTTCCAGAGTCACCGAAATGTGCACGGCAATCTCACGTGTTTGACATTCCTGTTGGGTCTCAGGCGACGGAACTGGATTCATTGGTCTCAACGGAGTTTGATTGTTATATCGTACTAACTAGTGCTGACAGTGCTAGCTAACCCTAGGCAAAAGGACGTCACATCACCCTCCAGCAAAGGACCATACAAGCGAGAAACGTCCACAACTCACGAGCCTGCTTATAAGTATTGAATAGCCCAGTCAACATATGGCATTGGTTTAGCCAGTGGAGGTGAAGATAAAAGTCAAGATTTACCGAAGATACAGTAATAACCCTAAAGTAGCAAAATACGTTTATTAGTTTTACCTCGATTTCCTGTGACTTGAGGACATCATTATAAAGCAAAAGATTTTCTGTCATCCACTTACTGTCTGCCCTACGCCAACCAAGGTCGGATCATATTCCAACGTCAAATTTTGATTATTGGTGGCTGAACAACACTGGATCTGTTTTACTTTTACTGTTGGCCTGGAAATCAGCTCGGACATGCAAGATTTGCAAACTCTTGATTTGTTAGTGTCTTATACTTACATGTGGTATTGTTCATCTTAAACATTCTGTCTTTCAGTGGGCATCACTTGTTGGATTTTGTTACTTCAGGGTTTGGAAGTTGCTAAAATCTTCCCTAAGTGAGTTTGAAGGCTACTATTTCGGGCCGTCTTGCAGCTTTTGGCTACTTTATGGTGAAGAAATTTCAAACATTGGACCAGCTGAATCAAACGAAGCTTGTTTATGCTTCGTTGGATATTGTTTGCGCCTTCTAAATGGATCAGTGGTGAAACTCCTCCTGCGTTTTTGCATTTGTGACAGTAAAACGTTTCCCCGTAAACTCTTGCTGTTTTGAGTTGTTAGTTTGACCAATTTTATTTTTCCGCCGCTGAAGATGGAAGTTAGTACAGGGAATAGTTTGGGTTTTGAGTCAGCGACCAAAAGGAGCTTTAACCCACTCATTGATAAGTCTCCTGCTTCTGTTGTTGGTAGTTATTTATCAGAGGTTTGTAAAAAGCTAAAACCAGAGTTGGAAAGTATTCCGTTAAGGATGGAAGCCACTGAGTCTATGCGCAGGGTGGCGAGAGCCAGAAGAGCGCGCCAATGGAGCTTGGACTACACGGTTGTAAGATTGTTATGGGGCAACCGTTGGTTGAAATAATAATTGATGATGAGTTCTATGCTCGGTTGCCCACGGTGGATGCCACTACTTCCAAATAATCAGGGCCACGGCGGTGACCTTCATAATGTCCAAAAGTCTGGCTTGCTGAGCGCAGTAGGTGGACTGAACCGGCTTGTGGCGAGATTGGAATTGCCTAAATGCAGACTTCTGAAGTTCGATGGTCCGTTCTTCTGCCAATTTTGATGTCGTATGGGGAGCCGAGCGAGCGACAAAGGTCAGCTTTTGAAGTGCCCATTTCAGTTTTGTGAAGGAAAGAGACGGAAGCAGCTCGAGCCTGCTTGCCTTATACTGCTAGTGGAAGTAACCAGCTAGCAAGGGGCATAATTGATGAATGTTTTGGGTCAGAGCCATCATATTGTTCTTTGCGAGCTACAGGAAGTAACCAGATCAAAAGTGATGGCTCAAGATCCGGAAGCCTAGCTGTGGCATGCTAATAAGTTGACGGGTTAAGCAGATGCTTTGGGTCAATCAGGATATTTCAGAGACTTTTATTCGGTTCGCACTGTGGAGGCCCTTTAGAGTACTTTGCCCAGGTGCATGGCTTCTGATTTGGTAGTAAAGGCCGACGAGGTCTACTCGCCAGCTGACGAACCAGGGTTTCGCGATCTGTCAGTTCGCAAGAGCTAAGGCACGTTTGCAAAGCAACGGATACAATTATCTTCTCCGCGAACCAAAGAATGTATCAGATGCTTGTAGGAAAGACAGTTCGAACCAAAAACATCTACGGTTTCCATGCTTTCAGGGCTGCTACAAGCGTCGTGGCAGATGCGGCCTAGGGGACTGTCAAAAGTATAAGCATTTTCGCTCAACGATCGCCAGGGGCTTATGTCCCAATCCGTAGCTCTTTTTGTTTACTTACTTCCAGGGCACGGTGCTGACAGATGTCATTTGAGGAGGCTCTGTGCAGAATGGAGTTGCTGTCACAGGCACCATCGTTTGTGGCATAAGATAAACAAGAATCCGGTAGTCAAAGCACCCTACTGACTGTTTTGCACGGGTCTCCGTGCTAGCTTAGGGGTTATACCTGTCATTATCGAAGGTCCAAAGGGTTTGATAAGCCTTGGTGTGCTGCTGCACAAAGGTGCAGATACCTCTCTCGTGCTTCGTGGTTTAGCTGAACTTGTTGATCTAGTAGTAGGGACAGCTAAAACAAACTTGAGCACACCCATTTCGAATACTGTATAGTTTTAGGAAAAAGTGCCGTTCAATATAGTACTTGGATGTTGATGAGATAACCAGAGTGAAGAGTGTGTGTACCTTCCCACTGATTCTGGAACTGCAGGCGACTGCATCTAACTAGGAAGCTTTGTTCAAGTAGATTCATTTGACGGGAAAAGACCATGAAGACGTACAAGCCCCAATGAACAGAGTTAAATTGGGTTAGGACTTTCTTTTGGCACAGTGGATTTAAGAACAACGAAACTGTCCTGAGGGAGATCTTCGGGCTGGCAACACCCTTTTGGGCTGGGTCGTACGATACCAGTTGAATAATGGTCTTTGGGGTAAATTCAGAAAGCCTGCTTTGCAAGGGCAGAAAGATACTGAAAAAAGCCTGCGAAAATTCTATTATGAGGATTCTAATGACAGCGATCCATTGAGAACTTAACCGTCCGTGGAGGACGAAAGGGCTACCGAAACTCTGGAGAGGTCTTTGCTGCTTGAAAACGGACATCTCAGTGTTGCTAGGCCGTAGAAGGACAATAATCTCGTGAAGCTTTGCAATCTATCGGTCACTCTTCATCGTTTGAGGTTGTTGAGATAGAGGTTTATCAAGGATCCAAAACCTAAGGCTAAACATACGGCTGCAAATGAACTTTGCACTGAAAGAGATAAGCCTGGCAGGTGCCAGAGAAGCCCATGGGAGATGGGCGATGTTATAGGTATCTGCAAGTGAGGGTGTAGCGACAGCCATCTTTGTTCACGCCGTTAACACGTTCATTGTTTAACTGAATGCTGACTGCCAAGCGCGGACTCCACTTTGCTGTTGCTCTCGCGCATGTTGTCACTCGTGCCCTCAAATAAAAACTGAGTACTATCTCCACCGATCGCCTTTCCGTTCGCATAGGTCGCGGAGAATACCGTTCTGGTTAACGTATTCATACAGTGCCGAGCATCAGAGTAACGTGCAAATAGTTCGCGGGGTACAAAGGACATAAGAACGCCTTTACCAAGGAAAACGGGAAGCAAGGTTTAACGAATTTACAAAGTTGCCCGAGAAAGACTAATGTGCCGTTTGATTTCTTTGGCGGTCTGGTGGTGATGCTGCTAGGCTGTAGACGTTTAGAACGGCAGTGTATCCGTTTGGAGCGGTTTCATCACCTCTTTATAGCAGGTTTGCCCTGAAAATTACAGCCACGTTATTTGTAAACCAGTTCCCTCCGGCTGTATCTCGTGTAGCTTAAAAGCGCCTTCAGGTCGAAGATTGTTTAACTTCCCTTGATAAGGCCGCAGGAACACTTTGCTTGAAGGAGGGGTTGCTTGGCATGTTAGGCCTCGGTGGGTTCAGGTTAACCAAGTAAATGGGTCACGAGTGAGTTGACAGAAGAACAGCGCTATTAAACCCATAGATGCCGATGGGTTTCTGACTGTGTGAATCTCAGGTTTCGCTCTAAATATGGAGCTAGCCGACCTTTAGCACCATGTCCACGGTAAGGACTGGCCAAAAAGAAGAAGAACTTCATTGGCACAACTGGATACACTCTACGATCCTTCCTGTAGGGCTGATCCGTCCATTTCACCCAAGAAACAATTGTTTTAAGGTTTATGCTGGGAAAACTTTGAATAAGAAGAACCGCCGGGCTTGGATACTGAAGCAAAGCGGGAGGAAGTGAAAAGGGTTGTTGGAGGGATCAATCTAATTAGAGGGCCACGATACTATGCGAGTAATGACTTGAGTGCAGACGCGGACGTGGAATCGCCCCAATTTTCTGGCGCTCTTAAAGTGGGAAAAGAGTCGACTTTCTAGTTTGGATTTGTGTCCGACATGCCAGAGTCGAAATATGCGCCTGTTTCCCCCAAGCTGCCTGTGACACCTCTAAAGACTGTCTCCCCACCAAAGTTGAAGATGACAGCAGCTGTTGCCGCAGCACTAATAGCAAAAGTGGTTAAGGTGGAAATGGGTTTGAAGTTACGGGAAGTTTGGTATTGGACTGATGCTATTGTGGTTCTTTATCACATGAAGAGAGACGACGGCAGCTCGGCTGGGTTTCTTGCAAACAGTGTTCAAGGTCAGTGCCTGGTCGCTTCCCACGCAATATAGGCATGTTCCAGTGATAGAGGGTCAGGCAGACCCGGCTTCTTCGGGGATGCGACTTAAAGGTAGGGACTGTAAACTATGGTTTTACGGCCAAAAGGGTTTTGGTCACTGGGAATTACTGCGTCCAAGTATTAAGCGCTTACTGAGACGGGAACTGACCGCGGGAGACGGAGATGCGTACGGTGGCTAGTGCGAGAAACTAGAGCTCACTTCAGCCATACTTCGAGAGCTGATTTTCTCAGATCGGGTTATAAGGGTGTAATGCGTGGATGTGGCGGCACAGGCAATATCTTATAGTAATCAAAGGGCGAAATGAAGTACCAATAAAAGTGGATCACTTGAAGGTTCAGCAGATGAGGAATAGTTACAAGGCAAGTATAAGGTTGGCGAAAGTGGAATGTTTTCTTTCCGAAACTGATTCAATGGAACGAGGTAATGAACCCAGGGACTGTCTTACACGTGGCTCTATGAGAAAACTGAGTACTGTATTAACTGATAGGCTGTTGTGCATAGGAGAACCATCAGTTCTGCTACATTTTCGGAGGGGATTAAACATCCCATTATCCCATAAAATGTGTGTAGAGTCACCGAGCTAACTATTAGGCATTATCACGAGACCGAAGGTCACGTTGGCTGTTCCCAAGTTCTATCGAATATTCTCCGGCGATACTTGTTTTTAAAGGGGATGTCGGCAGTTCGACGTGTTCTTGAAAGTGCTTGCACTTCCGCCGGCTGAGAATGCCTCCAAGTACACAACAAATGGCGTCACTACCGAATGAACGTTCAATGACCGCTGGCTATGCGTTAGGGTGCATCGGAGTAGACCATTTTGGGCAGCATTTTGTTAAGCGTGTCATGAATGGGAGAATCGGTATGGCTGCTGAATAACGTGTATGAATGTGAGAACGGTGCACATCGAAGTTGAGCACTCAGTGTCTACGGATTCTCCCGCATAGGCACCAATACTGTCCACCGTCAGAACAGGTCAACCATGTACCCTTTCCAGTGTCAACGGGAGCACCTTCAAGGGCCTTGGTCAGGGAATTTAGGGCTTATTCAAGAGCTGACGCAAGACAGAGTAAATCGCTTCCTATCAAATACTGGTATTGAACCAAGGTTCTGCTCACTAGAAGCTGGTACCTGGGAGTAGAGCTTGAGAAAGTATGATATTTTTTGGCGCGACTTGTGCTATATTCAAATGCACACGGTCTTCTTTTGGCGGAAGAAAGTCTGGTGACGTTTTTCATAGAGGTAGAGAGGATCTGCGGCCATAGCCCCCTTGCTCTAGTGGCAAGTTATTGCAAAGACCCTGAAGTGTTGAATCCGAGCATGTTTCTGACATTTCTCAGTAATGACACTATGTATGGTGGCCAGGACTTCTCCCGAACCTGTATGCGACACTGGCTAGGGGTACTGTTGTTGGTGGATTAGTCATGGAGGCTTTGAAAGACTGAGTATGTAGGTGTGTTGCAGGAAAGCAAAAATGGTTGCTGGAAAAGTAAGGTCTGAACACTGCAAATTTGATTACCATAGTTAGCGGTAGTTGTAAAAGAAACCAAGGCCTTCAAGTGCTTTTTAGCGAGGCCCAGTCTGGAAGGGGTGAACTTATCAGAGAGGCCCTGATTCACAAGCCCACGGGTTTTGACGGCTTGATGTACGCAAGAAGTATCTGCTGGAGAGCTCGCGTGCTTAAGGTACTTGTGCGCATTGGACGTTGTCTGTTTATGGATGCTTGTCTTAGGCAGTAATTTGGCGAACGTTTTTCATCACTGTTATTGGGCCCTTGTTTACATTCCACTTATGTAATGGGATTTTCATCGAGCAACATAGTTGGTTTGGCCGGGTTTAGCGTGAAATTGGCTGTCTTTACTTTATAACGTTGATTACCTTTCCACTGCACTCAGTTGACGCCTGAATTTGACATGGCTTACTTTGGGTTATTGTGATGTACGCCTATTACGTTAGGGCTCCAGCAATGTATGCAGAAAGCACTGGGTTGGTTCTGCGGGGGAAAACACATCGAAGGCGCGGTTGTTCTATTGGGTCCGCCTGCTCCGCCACTTGCTGTCTGTCCCAGGGCATTTGTGTTATCGTATAGCTTTGGGCGTCGCTGAACTCTCTTAGCTCGCCCGTTGAATGTGGCCCACTTCTCGGTCTCTTTCTGGGAAGTCCGACTACTCACTTATTGGACTGACGCACAAGTTATGGATCGGAGGTGAACGGCTATGGAAACAGTAGGAAGTATCAGCAGCCATTGCTATGTTTTTTGTTTCAAGTCTTCAAAGTTCGGTTGACGATGGTAGGCCGACTCACTGACCATGGGTATCAAGGCTCTTACCACACGGAATGTGTAGACATTACTAAGTTAGTATGACCAACAGATACCTTATGATTTCTCGTCGAAGAACAGTTGCCTCGTAACCAGTGGTTCGCTCCCATATTTCACGTCTTTGTTGTTGCCCCATTCCAAGCAAGCAGCAGCTATTTGTTCAAATTATGTGAGACTTTTGGTTGACTGTTCTTCCGCTGAAGAGGCTGAGAAGAACACTGTGCATCTGGGCCTTGATCTAATCACGGTAAATCGTGTGTGCGCGTACTGATCGTTGATTTGAGCATACGCTTGTGTTGAACGCGAAATGAATCCAGCTTATGGGTCTGGTAGTAAACATCAGGCCGAATGAAAGTGGAGGGACTTTTCTGTTACCGCTGCTAACTCGTCGTACAGGTTTGCGTATGGTGAAAATTTCACAGAGTTTAACTGGTTTGTTCAAAGTGGCTATTCTTTCCTTATATTCACTGCTCATTCAGCTGGTACATTTTGCTCTCTCCAAGGATCTTTCTGACATAAGCCCCCCAGTTATCCAGCAACATTGATCCTGTTCCATTCTTACGACCAGCCTGATGATGTGCACAACGAAGTACGATTGGCGAAGTTGTGACTTGTCATTGATCACTATCCAGGTGTAGTTATAATTACAAGGGGCTTTGCGTTTCTGGGTAGATCAAAATTGTTGAGTTTCGTTAATTCTGGGTTCGGGAGAGGCATAAGTTTGTTTGTTTATTGGAGTAAAAGGCTAACGTTCCGGGTGGTGCCAGACCGATCAGAAGCATGGTTCTAACCTGAGTATGGAAAGCAAACCAAAGCACGGCCTGCAGTATGTTGTGTGCACGAGGGGTTGACACGTGACATTTCTGGGTGTAAGTTACGGGCCAGGGCGAATGGTGATCCGGTAGAGCGAGCAACTAAGCAGGCGGATAACTGCCACCAAATAATATCCAGCTTTGCCGAATTTGATTCGAATGAGGACCTAAGTAGGGGAAGGGGAAAAGCAAGGTAGAGCGGCAAGCCGGGAGGACGAATGGGAAACTCACTAAGGTCGGTGACAAAGATCACATCCTTGAAAAACCTGATCGGATGAGACCTGCGGTTGGAAGTAGCAGGAACTGGAGAGAAAGGATGCACCTGAATGGTTCACGAATAGCAGCAAATGAAGGGACCAATCGCGAGAAGGCCTAAAGATACTTCTCAAGGTGAGGCTGGACAACCACTCAAAGCGTCTGAGTAAAACGGCCGTTGTGTGCATTGAAGGAATCTCGTAACTCTCAACAAATTTGCCAAGCAAAACTTCGGGACAAATAGACTGTATGAACAACCTAGAGAAGGTGGGAGCCAACAAGTGTTAACCAACCGGCGGGGAGACAGATTTTCTGAAGGCAAGACCGGGGGCCGTTGAAGGGTAGCGCCTAAAGTAACCAGTACCTGAAGGAAGTGGTTGCGTCCGTGTCAAAAATGGGTTTTTCGAAACTTTACGCCGGTCATTATTCTGCGTTCTCCGGCGTCGGCACCAACTAGGGAATGGCTGACACGCTAGCTGCTCACTGGAATGCCACCAGTACTAGAAATAACTGGCAAAAGCTGCAGGTGTGCGGTCTCATAACAGATGTCACCGCAGCCACGGGAAACTAGCTGAGGCCTAATGAGGAGGTAAACCGCCTGGATCTAGAAAAAGCATCTCTGGTCAGAGCAGATAGAAAGTATGGAAAGACCGGTGGAAAGGCCACACCACTAGCAGTAAGCCAAAATGACTAAACGGGTGCGAAGCCGTCAGCGACACTGAACATCTCGGCAGTGGAAGTCAAAGATCAACCATGGAGGTGTAAATTATCTGCTTCTTGCATATGCGGGGAGCATCCGGAGAAGGCGACGAAGATAAGGGGCTACTCTTGTTTCTAAAAAGAATGCAGTGATGGGCAAGTTCTGACTCGTCATCATAGGAGACTTTAGTGGGTCAGAATTCAATCGCTGAACCCGGGCAGCCGCTGTGGGTTCTTTCTTGGAAAAGCAAACTGAATCTTTCGTCCAGCGTGTTGACCAAGAGACAAGACCAGGATAGTGCAGGTGGCATGAAAACTTGGCCTTGTAATAATGAGGTGCTCAAAAGTTATGGCAGATACGGGTGTTAAATCTCCGCTAAGGACGAGTAATCACGAAGTATCTGCCCGAGGTAAACCCTCGTGGGTTCGGCGGTTCCGGATGAAAGGAGAGTAAAGTCTTCCAAGATGAACTAAGAGAGTTTCCTGGTAGAAGCTCTTTGGCAAAGCCGAGAGTGGGGTTCAGGATTATTCACGGGGCAAGTACTCTAATAGAATATAAAAATGTAACATCCTGCTTTCAAAGAATAGGGTCCTCCCAGTCCGAGAGGTTTGCAAGGCACAGAAACCAACCGGTTGACGAATTCAGGCTGGAAAGGAAGATTCTGTAAACCAGGAAGCACAAAAGTTATGGACGATGGAAAAGAAGCTGCGGATTCCCTCTGTATTCGGCAGCTCGAAAACGGGCTACTTGAGTTAAAAACCAGTTTGGGAGCGGTGTGAAGGAACACGTGCTGTGTATGCGAAAACGAACCGAGAGGCGTACTGTTGCCATGAGTAGTCCAAGAGTTGCCTGCCAATTGAGGTGATAGCCTCACTGACGAACAGGGACACGAGAACTCCAGAGACCAAGAAGATATTGACTATTTGAGTTGGCCCTCAAAAACCAAAGGTTACTATGTCCAGAAGGTACTTCCTCATTCATGAGTGAGATAGAGGACTATTCAGTATGTCATGAAGAGGGCTCCCATGGACCTCAAACTGCAATACAGCCAAGGAGTTCGTACTTGGACTTGTTGAGGAAATAACGTGTCTGTCCGGTCTACAACGTTACCTGGGAAAGTTACTACGACAGCAGAAGAAGGAGAGTGCTGAGATCTTTAATCTGGACTGCCAGAAAAGTTTTGTGTCCGAGAACTACGCCAGCTTATTAGGAAACTAAGGTGTGAACTGCTACAGAAAGTGATGACCCTGATAAGGAGTCTGGTGGCTACGAGAAAATGACCAGTCCAGGGACTCAATTTAGGGCTACTTTTTCAGCACTGCTTAGGTACCACGACATACAGAACACACTCCCTCATACGACCACTGAATCTAGTTTTCTCTATTCATTGGACAGAGAGGATTTCGTTGGTGAATATCTGAGTCCTTTGAGGAGGCGCGTACATAGGCAGCGTTCAGAATCCTTTTATAGAGTAGTCCCTTTGTTTGTCGAGTCCACACAGTGGAAATAGGGGGGAAAAAGAGCTGATTTATGACCTGAAGCATGTAAGTCGGAGTAGCATTGGGGCGCAGGAGCACAAACTAAGTTTGAGGCCCTGAGCCAAACTGTCCCATTTCTTGATGAAATTTTTTATCGCCTGTGGGATTCACCGAGCTGAAATGAGAGTAAAGTGAATTGGAGAGATGGCGGTGTCCCACTATGGACAGTTCAGTAAGAGGAATGAGGGTGCGACATTTAAAGGCATGTATCAGAATGACAAGGAAATTAAAGACTTGTGTTTCTTTTTATCTTCGAACGAAGACTTAATGGGGGAGACTAGATTAGAGGTCTAGCTCTTTCTTGAAGGTAGTTTTGTCTGACAAAAGAATAGTATCTTCTGGAAGAAGGCTCAGAGAAGCAATAACCCAGTAGCTAAAAAAGTAGTTCCCGGGAAGGTACGCTGTCTCGGTTTCAAAACCCTTCTGCAGTGATCACGGAGGGAAAAGTTTGAACAGACGGAGAAAAAGCAATAGTTTTAACCTGATTCAATTAGGCAAAACACCAAAAACAGTTCGTTTCCGATGCTTCTTAAGTCAAGGGACTAAATGTTGAGGAGTAAGAGGCGGAAGAATTAGGATAGACGGGACAGGCCCCATAATTCTTAAGCGAGATCCATTTGGACCATTTCCAGGATCTCACGATCTTGAACAAGACCCCAGTGCACTACCTGACTTCAACACCCTGACAGAAGACTGATGACCGTGCCAAAAATTATGGGGGTAGCTTACCCAGAGAAGCTCAGGAAGGACTTCTGAATCATGTCCATGACTCGAGAGGCGGACCTGCCGACAGGTTAGTGATGACGGGAGAAGAATAAGGTACGGCCTAATTAGAAACCGAGCAATTTGAGTGGGCCAACCCTCGCTAGTTTTGCAGCTCCTTTAAGGCGGAACTTCTGACAAGTCGCACCGACGCAAGACACCCTCCTGCATTTGTCGTCATTACCTGAGAAGTTCCAGTCCTCTTGCTAGCGCTTCATCTTCTGCGATTCTGAGGTGCTCAGCGCTTGAACTTCAGAGGATCGCATCGTCTGCATACACGGCAATGTTGAATAAAAGGGTTGTTGGAAGATGATTTAAGTGGGTCATGAATAGGGAGGAACCTAAGACTGACCCTTGTGGGTCACCATTTGTTACTTGCGTAGGTTGAGACAAACACATTTTCAACCTTAACAGCAAGGGTGAGGTCGGTGGGGGAGCTGTATAAGAAGCTTAACTTGGAGTTTTTAACCTCTTTTGTTCTCGGCTTGTAGAGAAGAGGAGCATGTGAGACCTTGTCAAGGGAATTGATAAAGTCGGTGAACAGAGCTTGGGAGAACTGACCACCATGGTAGGCTTTTGTCAAGCTACCCACGACAATATGCATGTTGACGACGCACTTCCGGCCAGGAAGAAACAGAAGTTGGGGGGGGAGAGAGGATCCTATTAGTTCGAAAACTGGAGATGGTCTGTAACCGTCACTGACGCTTCGCAGCATATTGCATCTAATAGAGGGTTAACTAAATCTATTAAGTTCTATAGGCAGTGGATTTTATTATTCATCCACACCCTTTATATGAATGCTTCAGCTGTGCTGAGCCCTCACCAGCTGTTCGGAGATTTCAGTTTCTGGTATTTTTAGTCACCGGTTTTGTTTCATTTGTACTGTTAGTCTGAGAATGTGGACAGTCAAGGGCTACCTGTATAGTTTGGATCTAATATTGTTCAGCACTTCCAGATTCCATCTGTAACCATAAGGAAGTTCCTTTTTCATTGGGTTCCTTGTTGAAAAGCATCTAACCCTGATTTGGTGGCTCTGAGATCCGTTTCAAAGTACTCCTAGAAGCTATTCTCCCGGGCTGTAACAGCCGGTCGTGGAAAATCCCCCTTTTTCCCCTCGCGATTCAGTGTTTTTTCCCAACATCACTCATTTCCATACACTATTGACTTGTCTTTACGAACTGGTTGTTTTTCTGGACCAATTGTTGTTTGTTCACGCCCAGAGCGCTATTTTGGCACATCCTTGCTCAGGACCTGCGTGACGCACGTGCTGTCTGCTCACACGCTGCCATTCGGTTTCTCGTTGTTGAGTCTTTGTGATCGTATTATTGAGGTTTGTATATTGTTTATGTCATTGTTTATTTTAATAATCTAGTATCGTAGAATATCAAGGATAATCGCCTTCTGATTTCGGGAGCCGTTGCGAATTTGGCTACGCATTGCTCAAACGTTCGTAACAATACTCAATATATCTATTTGGAACGAGGAAAAATCACGCAAAATGCCAAGAAAAGGATCAAAAGCAGTCGAATCCGGACAGGAAGTAATACGGCAAGTCTCTGGGGAGGTTTTGGGTACATATGATTCTTTAGTTAATGCTAGATCGCCTAGTCCTGTCAGTGCTAGCTCATGTGTTATTGAAAACAATATTAATCGTAAGGATGTCGATTTATATAAGCTGAGAATACTAGAACTAGAGCAACAGTTAATTTCGGCTAGACTACAGGCGCATGAAGCAGAGAAGTGTACACAGAAACAGCGAGAGCATGAGACCAGTGACTTCGACACTTCCGATAGGTTAGAGTGCAATAAGGTAGGGAACCCCACGCCGGTCGCCGACTACAAACCACCATCGATCGATCTGCCTAAAGTGGAGTTAACGGTTTTCGACGGGCGAGCTGAGCAATACTGCAAGTTTGTCAAACAGTTCGAGACGTTCGTTGAAAACAAGGTAACCGACCCTGGGCAAAGGCTTCTTTACCTTACTCACTACTGCCGAGGCCGAGCGCAAGAAGCTATCGACGGGTGCACCATGCTCGATCCAGAACAAGGCTACACAAGGGCAAGAAAGATTCTGAGGGACTTGTTTGGCCAACCTTTCAAAGTAGCCCGTAACCTAATAGAGGGCGTGATGGCAGAGGCAAAGAGAACCAAGGGCGACGTCTACACCATGGCCGACCTGGTGATCAAGATGCAGAACTGCTCAATGGTCCTCGACCATTTAGGTTACAGGGCTGACCTAGACGCCATGCACACTTTGGAAGGCATAGTCTGTCACCTCTCTCCCGAACTACAGGGTCGGTGGGCGGAAGAAGCAGAACGGATAAGCCGAGGCGACAGAGAAGCCAACTTCGAAGACCTGACTGAATACTTAGACAGGCAAACGAAGATAGCTGACAGCAGATTTGGCCGACTCATCCGGGACAGCAACCGAGCAAACAAGCCCAGTACTAGCCAAGCCCAAACCCCTGTACGGGAATATCCAAAGTACCAGCCTTGGACCAACACACACGTCATTTCACGAGATGCTACGGCGAAACCAAATTGCAGATCCTGTGGTACTAGCCATGGCCTACCAGAATGCCCTAAGTTCGGCAACGCCACAATAGACGAACGGTGGGGAATGGCGAGGATGGCAGGGGCATGTTTCATCTGTCTCAACACCACGCACCGGGCAGCAGCCTGTAGGACAAGGATTCGATGTGGTTACGAGGGCTGCCCGGGAAGACACCATCGGCTGCTGCATCAAGCGAGAATAACCATATCCGAGGCGATTGCCAAGCCCAGCGTGATTTGTTCAACTTCACAATCTGCCAGTAAACCGGTACGTTTAGGCGTAGTGGCCGTGGGAGTAGTGACTCCGACTGGGATAGTCAAGGCGTTGGCTTTCGTTGATAGTGGATCCGACACCACTTTAGTGAAAGAGCGGTTTGCCGACAAACACCAACTGGCTAAAGGTGCGACGTCGTTAGCAGTGAGCACGGTGGGCGGAACACAGGTAATGACTGCCGGTAGATTAAGGCTGCAACTCATCTCTCTAGACACTAACGAGGAAATTGAACTAACGGAGGCATTCACGTTAGCGGATCCCCCCATGCGAGCACCGAGGTCGGTGGACGCAATCTTGACTAGGTGGCCCCACCTGCGGGATGTAACCGTCGTAGACTGGGAAGATGATGAGGTGGATCTCCTCGTCGGATGCGACGTGCCAGAGGCGCATTGGGTGCTTGACCAAAGAGTGGGCGACCGCCAGGCACCTTATGCCGTACGCACGGCTCTGGGATGGATGTTATACGGTCCAGTAGGGGTACGCGGTTCCGTGAATTACTTATCCGCCGAAACGGACCGCATAGAGTATCATCTGCAACGGCTGTATGAAAAGGAGTTTCATGACATAGGAGACGAAGGACCATCGTTGTCTCAAGAGGATCACTTCGCTCTACAAACGGTGCGGCAAGGCTCTAGAGGCCTCAAAAACAGTTCGAGGTTCCCCTCCCATGGCGCACACCGGTCGACCCGTGGACTGACAACAGAAATTATGTTCTCCAACGATTACTACGACTAAAAGAACGCTTCATTCGAGACCGGAATCTGTGTGAACGATACGCGGATTTGATGAAGCGAAACGAGGCCGTCGGTTACGTTGGAAAGGTGCCTGTTAACACCGACAGCAAAAGGGGTATCTGGTATCTGCCTCACCATCCGGTTATCAACCCCAAAAAACCCAATAAACTGCGCGTGGTTTTCGACTGTGCTGCCAAGTTCCAGGGCAAGTCGTTAAACGATCGCCTACTACAGGGGCCTGACTGGACCACACCACTGATCGATGTTCTGTGCCGTTTCAGAGTGGGTAAAGTGGCTTTGTCTGCTGACATTAGGGAAATGTTCCATCAGGTGAAGATTCCGGTAGGAGAACGAGATGCTTTGCGTTTCCTGTGGTGGGAAGGGAGCGACCGGGACAACGCAGTGGTGAACTATAGGATGACCGTCCACCCCTTCGGAGCCATATCGTCACCATTTTGTGCAAACTACGCCCTCCGAGAATCAGCGAACAAACATGGCGATCTAGTACATCGGACGGTGGTAGAAAGCGTCAGCAGGAACTTCTACGTCGACGACTACCTTGGGTCATTCGATGATGTGGAATCAGCTCTAGAGCAGTTCAGGGGTCTGACGAGATTGCTGGAAGAGGGCGGCTTCCATCTAACTAAATGGATGTCGAACGCTTCAGAAGTGCTGAAGGTCATCCCGTATCACGAAAAGGCCGAAAGGGTAAGAGATTTGGACGGCTCTGCACTTCCTATCGAGCGCACTTTAGGGATACAATGGGACGCATAAACGGACGATTTTGTTTTCGAACTGAACGTTCCCGAGCTGCCAATAACCCGTCGTGGCATACTATCTGCCGTCTCAAGTTTGTTCGACCCGCTCGGTTTCGTCTCACCGTGGCTGCTACCCGGAAAGATCTTGCTGCAGCGGCTGTGCCGTAAGAAAGTTGATTGGGACCAGGCACTGGACCAAGGGGACCGGCTGGACTGGGAAGAATTTCTGAACACCTTGAAGAAATTAGGGGACATAAGAATCCCACGATGTTTGACCCCTGGCCATACGACACGGACTGGAGAACTACATGCCTTTTCCGATGCATCCGAAGTCTGTTATGGAGCTGTGGTGTACGGACGATGGTGCGCAGGAGATGGACAATATACCACGAGGATCCTGCTCGCCAAAGCCCGCGTTGCTCCACTGAAGTCGGTCTCAATCCCACGCCTTGAACTCAGCGCAGCCGTGTTGGCAGTCAGGGTGGCGCAAGCTGTGAAGAGATGTTTCGACCTCTACATTTGGTCGGTGAGCTTCTGGACGGATTCAACGATAGTACTTTACTACATTAACAACGTACGGAGCCGGTTTAGTACTTTCGTTGCTAACCGGCTCACGATTATCCACGATGAATCGGCCACGCACCAGTGGAGTCATGTCAGGTCTGGCGATAATCCGGCCGACCTGTGCTCCCGAGGTGCGAACAACTTCAGGCAACTGGACACGTGGACGAGAGGGCCAAACTTCCTGCAATTGCCCAAACAGGACTGGCCCGTGTTCGAATTAAAACCCCCTACGGAATTGGAACTGGAGATCAAAGGCGTAGTGATAGCAACCAACGTCGTCGAAGCGTCGTCCATTCTATCGCGACTGGTCAGGTTTTCTTCCTGGATGAAGACGCTTCGTTCGCTAGTTTGGTTAACCAGGTTCAAGAGAAATTTACTAGTCATGAAAGGGCTACGGCCCTCAGGTCGTATACCGGTCGGCCCGATAGGTCCCGATGAGCTAGAAGCGGCAGAGTATGATATTTTCAGAATGATACAACACGAGGCTTTCGCCCAAGAACTCAAGAGGGCGGAAGAAGTGGGGCTGACCAATGAAGACATGCCATCTCCAAGAGGCGAGCTGAAGCGTTTAAACCCCAAACTCATCAACGGACTGCTGCGGGTGGATGGTAGGCTGACCAACGCCCACCTGAACTTCGACACAAAGTATCCTATACTGCTGCCTGCGAGACAACCTGTAGTAGAGCTAATGATTCAACACGTCCACGCCATGGAGGGACATGCCGGAGAAAGTCGCGTGAAGAGCGTCATCCGAAAGCGTCTTTGGTTGTTGAGAGGACGAGAGACTGTAAAACGCGTAATCCGACGGTGTGTGCAATGCAGGAGACGCAATGCTACAGCAGGCAAACAACTCATGGCCCCACTACCAGAATGCAGGGTGACTAAGGGCTGGTGGCCGTTCAGTGGCACCGGGTTGGATTATTTCGGGCCCTTGTGGATCAAGTGCGGGAAAAGATTAGAAAAGCGATACGGATGTATCATGACGTGCATGAAATCACGTGCGGTACACCTAGAAGTCGCACATTCGATGACGACCGATTCGTTTCTACGGGCCTTGCAGAGATTTATCAAACGAAGAGGCGTACCGGCCGATATATACTCAGATAATGGATCGAACTTTGTGGGCGATCAACGGGAATTGCAGCGTTGGCACAAGAACATAAACAGGGACGAACTGCAGGATCGAACCGTGGCCTACGGCATACGATGGCATTTCAACCCCCCACAGGCCAGTCACCGCGGCGGCATATGGGAACGCATGATCCGGTCCGCCAGACGGATATTGCTGTCAATCATGGAGCAGCAGCCGCCCGACGACGAGACGCTGAACACCGTCATGACTGAGGTGGAGCGAATCCTGAACAACCGCCCCCTGGTTCCAGTATTGAACGGCGACCCCACCCACCTGGCGCTCACCCCGAACGACTTATTGACGTTAAGGTCGAACGAGGGTTTCCAAGGGCCGGTAAACCTTCGTGGGAGCTACCTCCACGGGTGGAAGCAAGCGAACTATCTGGCCAAGGTCTTCTGGAGGCGATGGCTACGGGAGTACCTACCGGCTTTGCAGACTCGACAGAAGTGGCTGGCCAAAACAAGACCATTCAAAGTTGGGGACGTGGTTATGATCGCCGACGAACGCGCACATTTCAGCGCTTGGTCTTTGGGAGTAGTTACGGAAACCATCAAAAGCACTGACGGAATGATAAGAACGGTGAAGGTGAAGACAGCTAACGGAGTGCTCATTCGTGACATACGCAGTATTAACCTACTCGAGAGCGAAGACGGAGGAGCTGATAACCCTGAGGCCTAGTAAACCTTTTCACACCAGTAATCGAGGTGGATAAAGAAACACCATATATACCACACAATCTCCGTCAAACACGTTAAGGTGCTCGCGGTCTCTTCGTTGACATTACATAAGGTTCTTTCCGATATGTGGTGATGAGTGCGATTCCATTATACATCCCGATATATACACGCATGCACAACGCACTCTACATCCCGTAAACCCATCATACATGTGACAGTGTTCTTTGTTTGCCTTTTGTCGACGCTACCGAATGCCCCTTGCATATGTGGAAGTAGCGGAGCTCAGGTCACACACACATGCTACATTTACTCGTCTTCTTGCCACGCGGTCATTTGTTGACATTGCAGAAAGTCCTCCTTTGATGTGTAGTCATACCTGTGATTTCACTGTAACCCCGGCACACACACACGCACACACACACACACACTCAAGCACGTACATCCAGGACCGGACGGCCCCTTACGAGGACAACGTCTATGTGACCATTCCCGCCCGCCATCGGTCATTTGGTTTTGTGGAAGATGTAGACCAGCCCCACGTCTATGTAGCCAATGGGTTAGGTGCGACCAGTAGTGGAACGTTGACGACGAGCATTAGACGCGCGCACTGACAGCAGGGCCTAGGCAGGTAAGAAGAATCAGTACCTTTATACCGAACCTTTGACTTTGCTAAGGATCCAGGAGGATTTTGGTGGGCGGTGTAACAACCGGTCGTGGAAAATCCCCCTTTTTTCCCCCGCGATTCAGTGTTTTTTCCCAACATCACTCATTTCCATACACTATTGACTTGTCTTTACGAACTGGTTGTTTTTCTGGACCAATTGTTGTTTGTTCGCGCCCAGAGCGCTATTTTGGCACATCCTTGCTCAGGACCTGCGTGACGCACGTGCTGTCTGCTCACACGCTGCCATTCGGTTTCTCGTTGTTGAGTCTTTGTGATCGTATTATTGAGGTTTGTATATTGTTTATGTCATTGTTTATTTTAATAATCTAGTATCGTAGAATTATCACGGATAATCGCCTTCTGATTTCAAGATCCGTTGCGAATTTGGCTACGCATTGCTCAAACGTTCGTAACACGGGCTGCCATACACAATCCTTGGACATTTGCTCTTTGTTTGATATATAGAGTTGACTTGGAACTCAGCCTAGGAAGGTTCTGCTTTAAGCTTGCTGATAATGTTGAAAGTGTAGATGAGGTCAACCAGCAATCAGTCCTGTTTGACTCAGGTGGATCCCAGAAATATGCCGCAAAGTGGTATTTACGGCTAAAATGGCGTGAACCTGTGTAACTGGTATGTGATGGGTTACCTTAAGAACTACCCACTGGAGGCCAAAGCTGCTGCAATAACCATACCGGTAATGGGTGTGCTCGAAGGCTTAGGTGTCCTGGCCGGGACTGAATTGGAGACCTGAAGCCAGTATGATAATGCGGCAAGAAAGGCTTCCAGATTGCTCAGCCCGATCCGCTGGACAATCTTCCCCAGGAAACCTCCGGTATGGCTCCAATAGAACAAGGAGCTTGTACAGCCTTGCCTGGAAAACTACGTCTAGGATCGCAGCCCGTATCTGGTTCGAGATGGACAGATGGGGGAGAATATGGAGCTAACAGCAAATCTTCTCGAGTGTAGAAGTTTTAAACTAATGAGAGAGACCTGCAGCACCTCACTTCACTTTCCGCCTAGGGTAGACGGGAGCAAAGGGAACCCACGAAGAATAAAGCATCCCAACAGGCTGGGCCAGTTGGGGCACTTGCACGTATGCTGTTCTGCCACTGGGAGTAAATGGCAGCTTGAGAGGCAATGCCCGCAAGCTGAAGACTAATAGGTCACGGACTAGACTTTGCGCCCTGTTTTTTAACGTGGTGGGCGACTGGAATAAAATTCCGGTGGGAGTAATCGAGGCAGACAGGGGGTGGGTTCAGGTACCATCTAGATTGGGTAGTAGCCGAGAGTTCAGTAATGGACCACAATGAGAGTGAGAACAAAACAGCTCAGTCGTTCACTTGCAGGGTAATTACCAATTGGGATTAACCTTTCGAGAAACTTGTGGGGAAAAACACTGTGGCAAAGTTCGAAGGGGAACTGGGGGGACGGACACGTGTTTCATGCCCTCTCATGGGTCAGAGAATCGGCTCTGTCTGCTGTTTTTCAGTCATCTTGTGTCCTCTACTTGAGTCTACTTTAGTTTACTTAAGCACCTCCTTTAAATGCTAGGTCACACAAGATTTTTCACTATTTCATGAAAACTGATGGCTGGGTATCTTGAGTTTTGTACAAAGATGGGACCTGCTGGCTGCTGAGGGCCTACCTATCAAAACGCTGCCCTTCGCTGGCCTCTGCTGCCGTGGCGCCGAAACACACGGGATCCCAGGAACTGAAAGCAGGATTGGACCCAGTGGCCAGCAGGCGCAAGAAACGGCATTATAGTAGACGCTGACTTTGGCTTTATTTTTGTTTGGAAGTGACCACTAAACTATTGGTGAATCTAGTAAGAATCAGGACAAGTTTGCTGACTCCACGGCACTGGTCCTACAAATCGTGCCCAGGCTAGTTATATACAGGCATCGTGTGTGCGACCACAACAAATAAAACGAGAACCCAAAGTTCGGCGAAAGTCATTGCCAGATACGGCCGTCACGGCCGTCACAGTTCAAACCAAAAGGATATCATGACACACATAAGCAAGATGTAAACAAGTGTTAAAGTGTGGTTGCTAGCAGGCGCTGTATTTGTGCACGGATCAAGAAAAATATATGCATAATCTAGGCAGGGCAAGAGTGTGACAGCCATTGGGGGGGGGGGATTTCCACAAATGTATGTCACGCCGAACACTTAATCCTTTCATGAAATGATCGTATCCAGGGAGTTTACAAAGGCAACGATTCTCCCTAACCGGCCTAGATCCTAAAGTGCGTTCAAAAGTCGCTCTACATGGGTTATATCCTCTGTTGGTTAGCCGCAGGCAAGCTTGCAGAGTGTCCTGGGAGCCAGCTCCAAATATCCTGGCTTTAAAATTTCATCGAGCAGTGATAAGTTTTCCATCGATCGAAGCAGATACGCGCCTTGGCACAGTCGCAATTCTTAGAAGGATTAGGGAACTGAAGGAAAAAATGCTTCCCGGCCAGGAGAAAAATGCGCAGCCAGGTGAAAAAGGAAGTTTCTCGGCAAAGGGTCGACAAAAGTATGAGGGGCTCGAAAGTTAGGAAGTTCGCTTCTGCTAAAGTGATCACTTTCGTAATACGCGCCTAAAAAGTACACATCAAGGTCAGCACTGGCAGAACAAAAAGGCAAAGGGTAAATTTCAGAAGTAACGGTCCTCCTACAAACCGTCAGTACTTGGTTATCTTAAAGTTCTAGCTATTTCACAAATATCTTCAAGTCATGGGCTTAATCGGAGTTTTCCGAATCAACTACACCGTGGACAGCGAAAAATCTAAAAGTTGGATGTGAATTTACCTTCAACATTTTTGATGGTCAGGTGTTTTGAGGGGTACTGGGGATGAGTGGGTTAACCTTCAGCGTCAGTTGGAGTCAGGAGTTAGGAGACGTTCCATTAACCTTGCTTTAAGCTTGGTCTGTTGCATCAAGATCACCCTGCATACTGTCCTCTTGGGGCGAACGCAGTTCAGGGCCGTCGCTTAATGCATCTTTTCCGGTTGTTTTCGCTACCACCTTGCAAAAGAAGCCATCGGCTTTCGTACGATAATCTTTGATCACTCCAATAGGCCGCTCATTTTTTTGTTGATGGCCCTCAGCAAGGATATCACTATCGCCACATCTGAACAAACTTTCTTTGGTGATGCATTTTTGCCTAAGCCGCAGTGTCGTCCGACGTTTCCTGAAAGCCTGTGCTATTTGGCTGAACCACTTCCGTAATGCGGTATAGATTCCAGGCAGTTTTCAGGGCTACTCCTCCTAAATTTGACTGCAATAACAACAGGTAACTGGAGGTGGGGCTGGTTTGCCCTCTGGGTTGGGGCAATCTGCATTAGAAGTCCGTTTTTCAGTATGCTTTCAAATAAATTTAATAGGGTATTCAGCATTTCGTTGTGGGGGATTTGCTTTGAGGTCAGAATCCTAAGTGTTTCCCTGTCACGGGTCTTCTATAACTGTCAATAATAACTTGTATCACGTCCACCAGACTGCGGCTCCCAACACTAATGCAGACCCGAAAACAGCATAGCTTCTTCATTAGGCTTCCGGTTTTCGTAGAGCTTGTGGCTGGGAGCAAAACTGTCGCAGGAATTGAATAGGTTTGAGGCCCTTTTCTAACTGACGTCAGAGGAATAGCAGGCCGACAATTGTTCTGTTCCGATCACGGCCCGGTGTTGGATATTTCCCTGTACTTTAGATAAGATGAAAATAAATAGGCTTTGTATGATTGCCAGAAGTTATTTTAAAACCATTCCTTTGTCTACAGTAAAGGTTATTCGAGGTGAACTAAATAGTTTTTCATTGAATAAAGTGTGATGAAAAAAACAGAATTATTCGGTATTTTTCCAACAAATCAAGGGTTTTGAATGTCATGTTGTACGCAGCGATTATCAGTTTGCCCTTCTTCCATTTAATAAAAAACAACATTTTCTTATCAGCGCGGGATCGCTACTGCAAATCTTTCGATAAAATTGTTCATTCTGACAGTGAGGAATAAATTCAATCTGTTACTGGCGGCTTGCCCTATCTAGCACACCTGCAAACAGCTGGAAACTGTAAGATTTAAACACTCTGTAACAGATAGTTGGTAATCGTCTCGGTGAAACTGTAGTTCATTCCTCTGATTAAGGTGTGTCACTGGGTGATAGTTCAATTGGCGCGATCACTAAATCATCAGTGTCAGCTAGCACGTGGCGAACATAACGGATAGTCTCACGAGGGGCAGTGAAGACAGCATCCAGTTCAGTATAACGACCCTGCACTGGTTAAGCCGCACCTGTTCTTGAAATGTGCATGTTAGGGTCCGCTGGATACAGTTTTATTGATTATAGCCGGATACATATGGTTTAGCATGCTGTTCTTTGACAGACAATGTGGGTTTATTCCTTTCAAGTCTCAGATGTATGCCATTTATTGTAAGTCATAAACAACTTGGGTTTAATAAAGTATGAGTGGTCAAGTGTAGTCTATCTCAATACAAAGGGAAGGACTGCGTGGCTTACTAACCAACAAAACCCGGCAAAGAAACTTGCTTACCAGGCTAGAAGGGATTAAAAACGACAGTATATTTTTTATGAAGGTTTTCTTGATGATTGTTAAGAATATTGACGAATGGATATTTTTGACATATTCCATCTATCCTTCTTCACTGTTACTCGTTCTCTGTGCTCATTTGTTATCGGGTGAAAGTTACTTGGTTAACTTGGATTTTCTTTCAATGGTCTTTTATTAATAATTTTATTTGAGTGTGTATCAGTTGCCAAAAGAAAGTTATTCCAAGCGTTTTGGCTTACTTTTAATTCCAGCTTCACCATAATTAAACAAGACAATTGACTATCTTGTGTGACGGACCTCATTTGATCCCATTTCGACCCGTCCCTTGGGTGAACTTTGGATTCATCGTTCGGAACCCCATCACCCAAGGTAGTTGCACTATCCGGGGACCGATTTGGTTTTCAAGATAACATTTCGCCATGGCACAAAATGAACAATCCGGAGACAATCTTCTGAGCACAAGCACATCTCCAGTTTGCTAGCCTATGCATAATAGGGTAGAAGGACTTTGTAGTCTTGACGATATTGGACAGTGAAGGCCATTCACACCTCCGAAAAGATTCGTTTACTGTGTTTTGCCGTAATCAAATCTTTCCGATGTGTTTGTGAAACGGTAAGTTTTGCTCGGACTAAGGACACAAAAGTTCTTCCTGGAATGAAACTGGTCTATGAAATTAAACGTGGGAGAGTGAGTAATGGTATTCGATAAAGAAAGGGCCGGTGGTAACAGGCAAATATTAACAGATTTAATTCGTTCATGATTGTGAAACAGTTCCACTGTATTGGATCCGTGGTATGGCATCGTTTATCACAGTCGCAACGGTGTTCACGGTGATCAGATTTAGTTTGCACATTCTGCCAGATTCCTTTGATTCCGTATCTATGGGGTGGTCAGATAACGGAGTAAGATTAACGACAGATGGCAGCATCCTCCTGGCAAAGTAATCTCCTAACCATTACTCAAGCAAGTCGCGAACTATGGGCGCTATCCGTAACAAAAGCTGGGAGGTGCTTGACGGATTTAATTGTTACGAAAAACTGGGTCTAGACGGAGACTTTGGTCGCGGTAAACCCTCTTACCACCACGACAAATGACTTTACAAGGCCGATCTATAAGCAGATTGAAAAACCGTCGCACCAACGAACGAACTACATCTGCTCATGCAAGGCTCTTTGAGTGTTGTATAATAATAAAGTTATTAGTGTCCTACGTTGCCAAATAACTGACTAACCTCTGTGGTTAACGAACGATTGTCCTAGATTTTTTGTTTTTGTCAAGCCTGACGTTAACAGAAACGAAAATGCATGTAATCGCTGCACATTAAACGGGGTTTATGACGAATGGTTTGCTTAAAGAATATTATATAACCCCGTCTTTATTATTACAGATTAGTAGGCAAAAGAATTGTTCCGATTCTAACGAGTGACTTGTTAATCTCTTGGTTATGTTTCAGTCAATCTTCACTGTACTATTTCGGACCATATTTCGATAAATCCAACTATCGTCAACCGTGTGTCACCGAAAAGGAATGATGGTAACCGCCATAAACAGCACGCGTTATAGTAAGTTGCACAATCTATCAACAAAGCTGTTATTATTAGCAGAACTTTCACAGGTCCTATTTGGTAATTAAAAACCTTTTACTCAGTTGACAGATGATGATTTACCTGACAGCGCCCAGTTTTTCCTTTTCTTAGCTCTAATTCTCATGAGCATGAGGTTGGTCACCTATTGGATTGAAAGCATATTGTAGTCATCATGAAGGACCTGGCAAAACTTCACATATTATTAATCTTTAGAGGGCTGATAAATAGGAGCACATTCAGGCACTGAACAAATGTTCACCACTCTCTGGTGATAAAGCTGTGACTAATAACATTTCCCCTGGGTAAACATTTATTATTTCATGAATACGGTATCACAGTGTGAAATTCCTCATTACGGTTCTCCATCTTTTGGTTCTTGAACTGAGTCCTAAACGACCCCGCTTCATCTATAGATGCGTCCGCGGCAAGCTAATCTTGTTTACTTGTAAACAGCCAAGTCCCTCGTTTTTAAAGTTCGTTGAATAATACCACTGTAAATTCAAGTATACTTTCTTAGCCGAGAAAAATACAGTGTTTTGTAAACCACGACACGAAAGTCAAACTAACTCGTTTGCAGTTCTTACCATCTGAATGAGTTAGTCAAATGTGGACTAATATGGTGGCCTCTGCAAGGGCTGTGCGGAAACGGAATATTACCGAGGCGATCCCTCGCATCGTGCTGGCATTATGCACAATTTCAACCTCAGGTCCCTGTGAGAATGGGTATAAAATAGAACTAGGGTAATGGCTCTCGTCGGGGTGACCCTGGGATCATTTTTCTCCCCGATCCCGTGACTTCTGTGACAGCGCACGTCCGCAAAAACGTGCATGCCTCCGAAATCGTTAACCGTTCACACGCGGTCACAAAAGCACACTGGAAGTTGACAGTCTTCGCCGTGCGTGGAAGCCACGGGTGTGACACAGATATCGTGATGCAAATACTCAGCAGTCCAGTCTGTTCCCGCGCCTTGAGGCATTCCAACCTCCTCAGCAGTTTGGTGCCTGACATTTGGAGAGTAGCCCAGGGTACAGCTAAAATAGTCAAAAGAGCATGTGATGCTGGGTTGGAGAGTTTTTTCAGACGAGTACAGCGAAGAAAATTCCTCAAACAAGGATGACACCACGGTAAGCTACCTTAGGTTTGGCGGTCCTCAGTCCACTATGGTGTATGTGTACAGCTGTTACCGCCGTCAGTGCCTCCGGTATAACCGTTTTTCTCATAGAGCGGGCTTACTGAGGTTCTTTTCTCACTGGTTAACCGGCTCAAGAGGAAAAGAGTTTGGGAGGAGTGACAGCTGGGGGATGTGAGGCAATTTCTTTCTATCCCAACTCGCGCAAGGATCACGGAACTAGGTACATTGGTCGCACGACTCGGCGCTTATCCGAACGCGTTCGCGAACACCACCCGGCCTGGCTGAACACGGGAGCAATTAAGACAATTACGAGTGCGGTGTGCTCACACCTTGTTGAGTCAAACCACTCAGTCGAGGTGATAAACGCTTTTCGCACCATTTACAAAGTCCGAGGAAAGCAAACAAGACTTGTCAAGTGTCGCATCCTAGCCACAGCCGAAGCCGTGAGCATTCGTCTCTACAATCCCCGCCTGTGCGATCAGAAACAATTTGTGCAAGCACTTAAGCTTCCGTGGCCCATGTCATGGTCCCGAAGCATAAATATCACAGTGAGTGACTGTTTTGAGGCGCGCCCTCTTGTCTGTCTTGCCCACAATGGAACACATCCATGGTGTTAAGGAATGGGAGAGAATGTGCACCCGCAGTTATTCCAGTCCAGCTTTCATTAGCACACTGGATGAAGACAAAACGTTTATAGGAGGATGTCACCGACCGTTGAAATCGTCACAGCAAGAGATGATTGCCATTGGTTGGAATGATTATTCCTTTTACCTCATTCGCGGTTAGACTTTCAACGGAACTCATTATAATCTGCACTACAGAAACCAAAGTGACAGATCGTGGGTATCTTCGTCGCGTATAACGTGATGTTTAGGATAACCGGGTCGCTAAAATACAATAAATGGTTCTGTTTCTGATATCGCAAATAATTAGGCGGATGACATTTCTAGTGGAAACGATGTTCTTAGGAGGGTTTTCTGACTTGGGAGGATAACCCAATCAAAAGACCCAGAGCATTCCCCATTGGGCTCGCTTCGGGCCACTTCGAGCTAATTCGGGTTAACTTTGGTCTAACACTGGGATAACTTTGGGAGAGGCTGCCTGTGCCCCACTGGGAGCGCGTTGGGCTACGCTCAACGTTCGAAGAAACCACTGGAAATGGGTACCTGTTCTTTTTCTGAGCCATCTCAACTGCCTACTCCTTATTCTATTTGCCATTATCCCTCCTTTCGACGGAGACCACCAATTAATCACTGACCAGGTAAACAGTTTGCAAAAATCGCTAAGTTTGTTATAAAAGTGGCGTACTGAAAGCTTTCAAAAACTTGCAGTTTGAAGACTGCTTCGTTCAGAACGTTCGGAAGATGCTCATCATTCTTGAGTTACTTGGTCACCAGATCTGAAATATCGTGCACTGAGGTGAGACAGTGGAGCTTGAAGAAAAGTTGGATAACAAAACATTTTAGCATGCAGGTTTCAAAAATGGTTCAATTGAAAACTGTTTTCAAGAAAACTGTTTGCCGCCTGAAAATTTATGCATCAAAACAACCATAACCAATGAAATGCGAAAATATCAAATAAACTCTCAGCCGAATCATAAGAACTCTTAGAGTTGTGATTTGTGGCAAATTGTTGTTAAGCTTCAACTGCCTAAGAAGGTATTCATTACACCAAGGTGATAAAAATAATCTCAACGCGAAAATTATCTTGAGATTGTTGTCGAAGAAAATGATAATTCTCTTGCCTGCACCCCCATTTTGCTTTCCCCTGATTTCCGGCATTGATGAAGGAAGGCCTTGTTTTTCAACAAACATTTCCGGTTCTTTCGCTGCTCTTGGGATGGAATGAACTGAGTGTGGACTTTAAAGTAATAATAATGATTGTTATTATTATTATAGTAACAATAATGGTATATTTTTGGGCCGTGCTCGGGAGGCACGCATGTAAGCATGATCACAGTTTACACTATCACTGAATGAGATGGAAAATTCACAGATTTTAAAGAGGGCTTCGCACATCACAGCAACAATGGAGCAAGGCTGAGGAGAGTCTAAATGAAGGAAAGCCACAAGAGAATACACGGTGAGTACGAATTTATTTCGAGTCAACTGTGGCAGTAGTAATAAATCGGCCGGATGTAGGAGTGTTCAGACGGACACTGGCTTAGGACGCAGGAAATACAGTACTCACAAGAATGATGCAAGAAAATGGTCAATAATACACACTCGTGTTCACTCAAAAAGGTAATTGGTGTTCAGGCAAAGGAGGCAGAGAAAAATTTCATGAAGGTTCGCATAGGAATACTAATTTTCGTAGATTTGTGGATACGAAAAGGGATGGTACTCCCGGAAAAGGTTAGACAATTTCCATGAGAAGTGATGTGTGTTACCTAGTGTCGGCTGTCTGCTGCTGGTGGAAAATGGATGAGGTTCCAGGAAGAAGTTATCCGCAATCGGAATGCCGTGTCCACGAAGAACAAAATAAGGCAAGACAATGGTGAAAACCTTTGAAATAGGCCAGGTTGTGCTGGCAAACTGAAGAACACATTATTCTGTTGAGCTTCCAGTGGCTTTTCTGTGTCTGTGTTGGGCTTTTTAGGCAAGGGTTGGCTGCGGTTTGTGTTCGCCGTTTCATCATAGGAAGAGCGAGGGCATCACCGAATCTGGACCGATCGCTATTTAATTAGGAGTCCTAGCACGGTGGTTTAAATGGCTTCGACAGCTGAAAGTTCTTGTAGTGGGAATTCCTCAGCAGGCCTTGGAGGGGCTTATGAAGCAGTACCAGGAATTCTTGTGGGTAAAACCCGATGGCTAGATTGCATTCGCGGCAGCCGGCCTTTGGTGCGGTTTTAGACGGGCAGAGAAAAAGACGAGCTGTGGGCACGATATATTACAGCCAGACAACGTGATGGCCGGGTGGTTCTGAAATTGAAAAAGGGAGGACCGCAGTCTGGGGGATGTTCCGGCAGAGAGTAAGCGTGAGCAAAATAAAAAATGGTAGTACGGAGATTGGAAATGAGGCACAATGGTCTTAGTGAAATGAGGAGTCGTTGGTATAGTTATTGAATGCCAATTCGGCCGTTCATTGCGAAGTCTTATCTTTAGGAGTTTATAAAGCAGTGAGGGTGCACTTGGACTATAGGGTCTGACGGCTACGTGAGGAATCAGCTGGTCAACACGAAGAACCTGAATGGCAATTTTGCATAATAGGCCTAGGGGATATATGACAAATCCTATAGTGGCGTTTTACAGGTCGCGAGGAACCAGCTGGGACACACTCAGAACCCAAATGGCAAGCGTTTATGATAGATCCAGAGGACGTATGATTAATTTTATCGTGCGGGTATATACAGGTCTAATGCTGCAGATTGCTTCCAGGTTAGGCTGTAAACTGGAGAGTGGGCTGAATTCTAGGACAATAGGAGCGCCGCTTTCTTACGAAAAGGAGACAAAATAGATAAGTGGGCGAAGAATACGGGCGCTTTTCTCTACGTTCTTACATGTGTTTATACATACATTAATATCTACGTGTATGTAATTGGCGCTTTTCTGAGACGAGTTTGTCGTCTGATGTATGGAATTGTTGTCCAGAGCCAAGGTGGTTTTGTAGCTGACGTCAACAAACATGCCAGGCGTACATGGGAGGGTAAGGGGTGGTTGAAAGTTAGAGCGGGAGGTGGATAAGTATGTGTGGAGAGACCAGTTCGCAATCACCCCAGTCAGTTTCGCGAATAGGAACAAAAAGCATGTCGAGCGGACATGGGCGGTGTGAGGTTTTCCCTTTCTCAGTGTCAGGTCTGAGCTGATGGGAGACACCTATGATTTAAGATTGCTCATTCACTTCACAGCCCGATTTTAGTGGTGTTTGGAGATCAAGTCGATTCCACTAGGTCTTTTTCTGCTTTCCATTTATTTCTTTCTTAGCTTTTTTCTAACAGAAAGGTGTATGAGCCAGTATAAGAACCTTCCATAGCCCCTCCGCCCGACCGTAATTTTCCGCGTATGTCATTTTTTCGCAATTACTGGGAATGATCTGTTTTCCCCACTTCCGGAGGCTGCTATGGTGAAGGTGCCCTTGGCATCAGGGGTTTCACTTGCATGGGCTGAGAAAGTACAGAGTGGAGCTAAGCAAACACACGGAGCAGGACAACTAGTGTTGTAATGCACGCGCCTGCATACATGTAGACTAAGACTGCCAGAGGCCGTTCTGGTGGGATCGGGGCGGGCTACACCAGTAGAACATTATTCCAAGACAAAACCTCCATAGGTCTACCCTCAACGGCAAAAATGAGCCTGTTTTGAAAGGCATTTGATTGCACACTCCCAAACCAGTGGCACACGGTACTTCCAGGTTGCACTCCTCGACCATCTGAAGAAATTGAATAATACGAGTATGCTAACATGCATGAATGAACGGCTTCGATGCGCTGGTGTTGAGTAGATGGTCGCTTGAAAGCTCCACGAACCCTGAATATGCTGTTGGCCAAACTGTTATGGTTTTACTTCAACAACATGGACACCAGAAGTAACTATCTGCTGTGAATTAAGATTAAAAAATGCTTGGCAACATTTGGTTTTTCTTAGCATATCTACTACCAAGAGCGCCAGTGCTCTCTTAGCACAGCCTCGTCAAAATGAGGTGCTTTGCACCGAGGACCTTCTTGCGCCTCCATTAACTCCCACCTCGTCTATTTACGCATACCAATGTGTTCCGGGTTCCATAATCTGGGTATGAGTGACCAACGTTACATAGTGGCTGGTACTCAGTAGTGCATCAATTCCAAAGAAAACAACGCCATAAAAGGGCTATTTGCACCCACCGCCCGTACTACCTGCGGCAACCAGCTCCGTAGGCAATCACATCAGCACAGCAGGCCCTTCAGTTGTTGCCAGAGCACGTCAGCTTGCACCCAACAAGCATAAAATCGTGCGATCCGGGTTTGGGCACATGCCTGAATTAGGTATTATTCGTGCATCGAATAGTCCCCGAGAACCATCACTCATGTGGTTCCTAAAATTTCAGACAACTGGTGATCATGCGAGAATTATAGAGCCCTCAACAATGCCACTGATTCAGGTGGGTATCCTGTCTCACTTTCTCAGGACATCACGGCCAATCCTAAAGGTGCTCGTGCTTTCTCCAAAATAGATCTGGTACGTGTTTACCACCAGATTCCTATGGCAGATGAGGACTTGCCTAAGACACCAGTACCAACAACCTTCAGAGCTTTTGAATTCCTGCGACTATCATTTGATTAATGAAAAGCTGCTCATACCGTCCTGCGTTTTATGGACCAGGTTACAAGGGTTCAGATTTGATTTTCGCCTACAGAGATGATCTGCTAGTAATCAGGGGGTCTGAAAAGGGCACATAGGCAACATCCACTTCAGTTGTGTCAGCCTCTGACCGCACATGGTGTAACGGTCAGTGCAGACAAAAGTATCTGTGGCCAAAATTCAGCTGAGATTTTAGGTCACGTGGTCGATGAACATGGCATTTAGCCATTGGAAGAAAAGGTACAGGCCGTTTGTGAACTTTTGCTGCCTACTTCACTAGCCGCCGTTCGTCGTTTCAACGGGATGGTAAACTATTATTGGTGTTTCATCCTAAACTGTGCTCGCCTGATGCAGCCCTTTACAGGTTTGATTCGAGGCGCTTAAGGCGGTCCCTTGAAATTGTCCGGGGATGCTAAAACTGCCTTTAATGCGGCTAAAGGCGCATTCACTTCTGCCACTTTGGTGGTTTAATTCGAAGCCGAGTCCCAGCTGAGTATGGCCACCGATGCCTCTGGCAAAGCCACAGGCGATATGTTTCAACAGTTGTCTAAGTCACAAAGTAAACCACTGGCCTTTTTCCCTTGTCTTTTCCCATCAGCTGAAGTCAAGTTTTCTTCGTTTGGTCAGGCACGTCCGACATATTCTCGAAGGCAGACAGTTCGTCATCTTTACCGGTCACAACCCACTGACATATGCGTTTCACAGTCGAACCAATAGGCACTCACTACGTGAGTTCCCTTGCTTAGACCTCAAAGCACAGCTTTTATTGATGCTCGTCACGCTTCCGGTACCGACAGCTTTGCTTCTGATGCCCCATCCGAGAAGACAGTGCTTCTGGTCGGTCACGGGTCATAGACTTCGAAGCTTTGGCCGCAGCCCAAAGTTCAGAGTTGGATTTCACAGATCCAAGCCAGATGGTGTCACTTGGACCTTCGGAGCTTCGTTTAGCCACTTTCCCGGGCTCAGTGACAAGCGAAAGAAGTTTGTCACAAACATCCCGTCTTACCCTCGCCTTGGCGTCACACAGTTTTCGACGTTTTACATAATTCAGCCCATCCCGGCATCCGGGCCCCTACGAAGCCGGTTACAGAAAGGTACGTCTGGCATGGCATGCAAAATACATTCCTGAATGGGCTGGCTCACGCTTTGAGTGCCAAAAGTCGAAGCTAAGTGGACATACAATGGCTTTGCTAAGCCACTTCCCGGCTATATCTCCACGGTCTTCTCGTATTCATGTGGATGTCATTGGCCCTCATAGCCCTTGAAATGTTTCCCGTTACCTTCTTACCATGTTCAACAGTACCACCTGTTGCCCAGGGGCTGTTTCCGTTGCCAGCGCGGAGACAGAAGTCGTAACAACTGCTTTCATAGGACGCCGGGTTTCATCATGTCGTTGCTTTGCAACGGTGACTGCTGATCGACGCGCAGCTTGAATCACACCTGTCTGGAGAACCTGTGCTTATGTTAGGCTATCACTGTTCTCGTAAGACAGCATACCACCCAGCTGCCAAGGGTACGGTCCAGCGTTTTCATCGACAGCTCAATGCATCGCACACTGCTGCTGAGAGCTCTAACTGGGTGCAGGATCTCTCAGTTGTTCTCTTGGGCTTCCGTTCGGCTTTTTAACTCGATATTAAGGCGTCGTCTGCAGGATTACCTTTTGGTCAAGCTCTCCGGCCAACCTGGGACCACCTTACATTATGTCGCTAGAAAGACCATGGTTGTCCTTCATATGCTCCACAGTAGGCTGCCCAGATGCACCGTTTGCAATTGCATTCACAGCAGCCACAGTCTCGATTGACCTTATTTCCACATGATTTGCCCACTTGCGCCTACTTCTTCATGCGGGTAGGTAGCATGAGGACATCGCTACACTGGCCTTGTTATGAATCATGTAAGGTGCTCGAGTGACGCGACCGAGTTTACCTCACTGACCGAAACCGTAAACACGAAAATTTATCTGTCAACAATCTTAGGGCTGCGCATTTTGACGGTAGTCTGGAAAAGGAAACACGGCTCGACGTTGGCGCTAAATAATTCCTTCACCCATCATAGAGGCCAACCCAGCATCTCATTCAGAGCAGTCCGAACCCGTGGAGCGGCTGTGAACGACAAGATCTGGCCGGCATGTAAGTAGCGCAACGTATCGTGGATAGCTCTCTTTTTTCAGTTCTACTTAACGTTGCTTTAAGTGTTTTACGTCTTATTAAAACATTTTGTAAACTAGAAAAACGTTTCTACATTTTAAAGGCGCGTATTGTACCAGCCGACGGCGTAAGCTCCTTTCGTTTCTTTTTTATTTATCGCCTTCTTCTCCCGCATTTCATTTTCCTCTCCCATAGCATGTACTGGCACGGTGAATGAAGGAACCCCGGACAGGTCGTGTTGTATTATTTTGTACGGTTCACGTATATATATTTATGCAGTACTTAGGTAAGGGCTTCGTAGATGACCACCAGGCCCGTACGAGTTTTAGCAATTCTCCACCGGCGGCACAAGCGGATGCTGGAGTCGCATCACGGTCCCCTGGACGACCGATGACACGTGAGACTTTAGTGCTTGTAGAGATCCGCACGCGCTAGGCCTTCATTCAGATCGAAGGGCCACTTCAACATTTCCCCTCTAGGGAGTTTTCATAGCGACACGCAGATGACTGAGTTTGAATTTGTAAAAGCATGACCAAAAGTTACCGTAGACAAAAATCACTGATTAGCACTAGCTCTAAGCAGTTTGTACGTTTTCCGATGCTACAGGGCTGAGTTGTTTGTCTGCTTGTTGTAGGGACAATTGGTTTCTGCCAATCGAAAGTAAATTTTTGACTGCCCTGCATGTGGACGGTTGAACCCTTAGTTACTTTGACTAGTATAGCGTCCGGCTGCGCTCCCAAAAGTAGACCTGAAAGACATCGTTTCGGTACAAACTTCCCTTGTCTATTCCATCGACTTTCACCGTCTTTTGGCACGGTTCTGAACTTTTGGCTCGTTGTCCGTTCCATAGACCAGTCTCGGGGTCTATTTGGTACCTGGTATCCGGAGTACTGAAGAGTATCCTTGAACTCAGTACTTTATGTCAGTCTGTAGGTTGAGTCAACTGCTTCATGAAAAAGGCTGGCTGCAGCATCCCGATAAGCCTATTGACTTCCGCCAGGTCTCTTTTTCGTTGTATGCAGTGCCCTCGATGACTATCGTTGGTACTGGTCTCCAGCCCTGCGCCCTGATCTGACCCGATCTGAACAGAAGACACAGAAGTCCCAACCAAACCCGGGTACTGAACGGTATCAACACTGCCAAAAGATACCAATCGCATATGACAACATCCTTGGGCTCTTGTGCAAAGCTGAGCAGTCGTCCTGACGACAGAACCGGGGCTGCTCGGAAACTAAGGGTACCAACAGTGAACAGTAATTTTCCCAGAGGATACCTGACGTTTTCAGCGGAAGGAACTAAGTCGGGTAAGATCCAGAACGACTGCAGAAGGAGGTACGAGGGGCCCGCAGACGAAACCATCAAATCAAACCCAAAGACATATTACAAGTACCTGCCATCCAAGGCTGCCCTGCGAGTGGCCATTGGTAAAGCAAGAGATCCCTAGGATTGAACAGCCAATAGAAGCCTCGAAGGGGCAGGATCTCTGCGGCACCACTTCCAGCAGGCATATAAGCAGGACTACGGGTCCTCAGGCCTTACGCAAATTGCCACCGCGGCTGCTCTCCAAGTGCCAGAGAAGCCACCACAGCAAGTTAGTTGTTCAAGGTTTGGGGTGGCCTGCCAAAGACTAGGGCATCGGGTCACCACGGCACCCATCACGCAATCCTCCAGCGTCTGGCAGAATTCTTGGTCCGGGTGCCGACTACGCTGTTCATCGCATCCTTCGGCGAAGGTTGCTAACCGCAGGATTGGCTCAGGGGCACGGTCACCTGTTTTGAACCGTCCCACTTGCTCTAATGAGAACTCAGTGCCACCTCAGAATCAGCCCAGTTTAATGGCACAGAACAGGGAAGTATAAATTGCTCTCACATTCGCCCACTAGTTGCACACTGCATTGGTTCAGTTGATGCGGGAGACCACGCCTTGAGGCTTAAGCAAGGCTGACAAGACTCATCTCTCACCTATCGATCCATTTCAGCCACCGGCCGCCTTGTCATTCGAGGTTCCGTTTTCCCGAGCTCTGGGCCTGGTACTGCCCTAGTGCTGACTGCCAAAGTGACTTGACTGTCCGCCAAAGCTGGATTGGCACGCTATCTCACAGTCACCCCAATCCAAGAAGCCGGGGATAGAGAGACATATATCAGCTTTAGTTCCGTTAGTTTAACTTCGGTATTCGTGAAGGTAATTCAGCGTGTTTTGCGAAACAGAATTTCCAGCCGGGTGACTGCCCTTAGGTTGATCATGGCAAATCGGCGTGGTTCCATATGTCATAGATCCTCCTTCTCAAACCTCGTCTGCTTCGTGGACGAGACTACCCGATGGTTGTATCCCGATGTATGGTAGAAGTCCAACACTACAACTTCAATAAGACATCCGACCAAGTTAACCATATTTTGTTGCCGATGAAGTTGAGTGCTTTCGGTTTGTCTCCAAAAATTGTCGCACTGATCCACGGGTCTATCACGGGTAGGACTTCCCAAGTCAAGATGGAGGACTGCATATCCCGGGAAGGGTACTTGCTGAGAGGAGTGCTTCATGGCTTCGTCCTTGGACCTACGTTCCTGCACGACTTAGTCAAGTTCTTGGGAAACCCATGCTTTGCGCTCTCAAGTGACTAAAAGTTAGCTGGCTCCGTAGCGACAGATTCCATGCAGTGGGATCTGCATACGGTGCATCTCTGGTCAGTGGTCTGGGACGTCAGTCTAAAGGTCAATAAGTGCATTTCACTGGTGAATGGTAGGGGCCCACAACCAACTGGGTACCCTGGAGAGGTCAGTGAGCGCACTGAGATCATGGAAGTGACAAAAACGAAGAACTCTCGGGTAATCTCATCGGATGACTTCTGATCTGAGGAGCAGCCTTGCGTGGTCACTCAAAAATCCTCTTGGGAAATTTAGCGGCTCAAAAGAACCGTTGCATCCGGAAAGCCATGGGCTCTTTTCTAGTATTGCAGGGAATTCTTTCAACAACATTTGGAGCACTGTGTTCAGGAGTGGCTGCCCTCCCTGATAAGGGGCACCAACCTTCTGAAACAGGTTCAAGGGCGTCTCACAAGGTAGTTCGTTGGCCTAGGTGTCCTTGCCTATGGACACAGATTTCACCCATTGAACTTGTCTTCCCTGCAGCATGGGAGGCGTAATTTACGTGAAAGACCTGATTGATATGGTAAAAGACTCTCGTACCTCTTTGCACACCACCAGAAGTTGACAGGCTAAAATGGCACCTCTAACCTTCAAGGTGACCCAAATAGGGTTCATGCTTGGGCCACCTAGTGGCAATGGCCACCCAGTGTGGGGAAGTGTACACACCTGACCCAGGGCTCTTGCGCAGACTTAAAATATACAGACCCGAATGAACCACAAATGATGGCAGTGGCCACAGATATCGAGTACCTTGGGGTTTGGTTAACTGACGGCCTCCATCCATCTGAATAGCGCTTAGCCGCCACAGCCAAGGCAAAACGGGAGCCCTACCAGTTATTGCCAACATTTGTATCACGAGAGGTTCACGTACTGCCACTACACCACGAAACAATAGTCAGACTGCACCTGGAATGTAGCATCCTAGTGTGAGCTTCTGCTCTGGCGCGAAAGGCTGCAGCATTGGTAAACTTTCAGCGTCATTCCCAAGGTAGGTGGCTAAATCGGGGAACAAGCCATTTACAGAGGGACTCATACCACCGAACTTATTCTTCCTATACCGTAGAAGACTTTGAGGTGAACTCATAGAGGTCTTCGAGGGGATCGAGGGCTAGCCATCCCAACAAAGCCGATTTTAGGAATTGCAACGGAATCCCGGCTGAGGAGTCGGGTACAAACTAGTAAAATCAAGGGCTCTGAAAAGAGTAAGGGCACAATCTCTTGCATACCGAGTAAATTCTTCTCAGTCTGCATGGGACTTTGTGTGACTAAGGCCAATCGTGTGTCCAGATAATTATGTGCTCGGCTGTTTTCCGCAGCTCCCAACAATGTTTGTTTGAGGCGGCGGCAGGTGCCCGCCTATCCATATCTAGACACTAGTTGGGTTTTTGAGCTACTGCTACATCCAGATTCCTTTTGGCCTTTCTATCAAAAATGATTTTGTATTGGAAATCCCGCTTGAACAGCTTGCGCGATGTAAAATGGTCTACCTACCGAGGTGGTGGCTGCGGACACTATGCTTCAAGTCAGGCGAGCCTGGACATTTGCTGGTCGGCGGTAGTCCCAGGGGTTGACTAATCTAAACATACCCAGGGCAAATTTGGACACTGCGTAATTGCTATTTTTCATCTACCTTTTTCCTTACGCTTGTCACTCTTCATTCCCACATCTGCACCTCATTCTTCTTCAAGGCTCTCCGTAGTCCCCTCAGACCCGATCTCTTCATACTGGCCCTTATGCCGAAAGTTGTTGTATAAATGATCCTCTTGGTTTATTTTGGGGGGGGTAGGCCTGAACAAGGATCCAGTTCATAACCGTGGGGTTGCCGCGCTTCTGGCAGCAAATAGAGTCCTAACCTAGTTCCTCAACAGATCCGGGATTGAAAGGAAAAGAAAAAGAAGCAAAAACGGAACTCAGAAGTTGTGGCCCGGTGGGAATCGATTGAGACTTGCTGGCTCAAGAACCTGGACTGATCTACAGGCCCAAGCCGTAAGCCCCGTGACATGAATGGGAAGGGTAGCAGGCAAAAGGGGCTAGGTTGATGAACTGGGCAGAGTAGATCGGTAAAGAAGCGGCGAGGGCTAGGTTCCGGCCATTGATTTCGTACTGCAACGCAGAATGAATTGAACTGATTGTATGGAGTAGGGGTAATAGATGTTGAGAGGGTGTGGGGTGATGATTGGTGTCAGGAATCCACTCTGTGATCCGGTGGGATATCGTGAAGGACTGCTACTCAGGTTATAGGATTATGATCACTGGTCAGCCATGTATGGTGCCCTTTATGACGTCAGCAGGCGTGAGCATAGGTTCAAACCATTATAAATCCTACTGCTCAAATCGTTTAGTGCGTATGGTAATCCGGGAGAAACGTTGAGTAACGTTTTAATAGAAACCAGACAACGAACATTTTGTTATCTAACAGCTACTTGGCCGATCCACGGGGGATTAGCGGACGAAGGCTGGCAGTTTTCCAGGATAGTTGGGCGAAGTAGAGTTATATGAGACATCAAAGGCGGGGTTAGCCGGAGTGCAAAATAGTTTATTTGGTAAATGGTGGATGGGGATCGGGGGTCCACTTGAGAACCAGGAATAAAACAATAGAATAGGGTGGGATCAAGAAGAGGAATGGGAAAAAGGGAAGACAGTCTGGTTGATGCGCAAGTTGTGGGTGAGATCGGCAAGCATAGTGGAAAGGAATTCGAGTACTCAAGTTATGGTGAGGCTTTTTCCTGTGAATGTAAACTTGCTGGTATTTCGTGGGGTTATGAGAAATCAGAAGTATACGGATTGCGGGTGGAGTGGAATCTTAACTTACCATGAGCATATGCGAAGATCAGTGAGTTTCGGTTATTTAATAATAATAATCTGCATGGTAAGACTCCAGTATACGGGAAAAGTGCATGAAAAGCAGGATGGGACGGCTGTATTCTAGCCTGAGACAGGAGAATTAAGTAAAAGTGAGCACCCATCACTAAAAAACAAAACGGCTGTTTAAGGGAGCTAGTATCCGTAAACATTTTGTTTGGGTAGTTGAGTCAATAACGTAGCAGACAAAACACCTCAAACATTGGACATCACTATTAGTTTGTGGGCTCGAGGAGAACATAAAAAAGTGAGCTTGTGGATGGTAAACTATGAAAGCGAGGTGATTAAGTTCCTCATTCCAGTAGCCAATAAGGAGGAGGTTTAGCCGATGGCTGTGAACCGTAAGCATATCAGTACCGGGGTGTCGTCAGAGCAGGGGCCGCACAGTGTAACTATTCCAACCGTGAATCGACTGTTGCATTAGACATCGGCAAGCTGGTTGAGGCTTTCGCAAGGGACCTAAAAAGTTTGAAGTTGGGAAAGGCGGGGTTGGCAAGCTTATGCGGAGAGCTCAGGCGACGCCCTATCACCCCGCGCTGGTTTAGGCAAAAATAAATAAAGGCTACTTCAGAGGCTTGGGGCTTCTCATATGCAGGGTCGGGTCTAGGCTGTTATCGGAAGGGGGCAGATGGCATTAGCTCAAGACCTTCCCAGCCATGTTTTCATTTTTTATTTTTGTTTTTTTTTTATTTTCATTTTTTACGGAGTGAGAGAGCTAACTTACACCATAGGGTGGTCTTTCCATTTCTTTTTGACCCTCCTTTCTTTACCCGCGGACAGTGGGATCCCAGACTGAGGGGGATGGCTGTTTTCCCTAGTTGCGGGGTTGCCAAAGACTAGATGCCAAAATCTCCGGGGGTGTTTCCGCTGCAAGCTGTGAGAAGAAAGGATAGAAAATGGAACAAACACCCATATAATGACAACATTCGTGGGGCTATCACTTGACAGCTTGCCTCTGCCAATAACAGAGTCGGATGAGTTCCAATATACACGCGAACCATCTGGCGACTGCACTGCCGGCCATGGTATGCTGCGTAACTTCATGGGCCTGAAGACATCGGTGAAAGTTATCACCACTGGCTTCTCAGAGGTTGGCCGCCAGCAGTTGCAGAAGCACAGGTTGATTGGCACAGATAAATCAATGGGCTTCAGCCAAAAGTTACACAATGAATGGGGGAACTGAATAGTTGTAAAGATCTAAGACTCGGTAAACTGATAATTGGTAAATGGGGGACACGGCTGTTACGGCAGAAATTCGGTTATAAAATACGGTGAAGCAACTTGATCAGCTGCTCGTTGGTTGTGTAGAGGAATGAAGCGCTGTATGAAGAACAGACTGATGCTGAAGAACCACTTCAAACCCACGAGCATCAGGCATAATCGCGAGTAAAAGATGGGTGACGTTTGCTGGATAGACATTATTCTAAAGGAGCTTTGAACTGGTCCTTATGTATGCAAATTAGAGTTTGAAATGGCACGGTCTGACGAGCGGGAGAAGAAAAGTGAGTGAAGCATGCACAAGAGGGCATATACATATATATGTCACGCAATTACTTGTGAGTAGTGTGTGGGTTTGATGAATGCTCAGTTAGCTGACTGTCCCTCGAACTCCACTTTTCACGCAAAAACCCCAGGTCATCCGACCAACCTGTACCCGAAAGCACCAGACTCGAGTTCCGCTCTTGTCAGGGCTCATCAGTGGTGCACATTCTCTGCCACACCCGGGGTTTGAACCCGGGCCCTTTCTCCTCGAAGGCATGCGTGTTACCACCACGCCAACCCGCTCCCGTCCGGACTGATCAGAATCGCCAAGGTGAGCATGTTTAGATGTCGACCTCCAGGAGAGCCTGAGATCCCCGACAGCCTCGAATAGAGGCACGGTACCAGCCCCGTTAACTCCAAGCGAATGCCTCCCACCAAGTGAGGTCTTCTCCACAGGATGGAGTGTACTTCCTCCATTTTAAACCTGCGTCGCATTTTTGGTATATGTATCACGCAATTACTTGCGAGTAGCGTGTGGGATTGATGAATATTTGTGACAGAATATCACCGAGAACGGAGTGCAGGGCTTTCGCCTCAAAATGTTAGACTTGCTTTAGGTCGTCGGCGAAGAGGGATGTCATGCCGTGACGCATTACTTGGAAGACATCATTTATGCACGTGAGAAATAAGGGAGGACCTAGAACGCCACCCTGTACGACCCCGGTGGTAATTTGTTCAGGCTGAAAGGAAGTCCCGCTGACTACGGCCGTTTTGGAATGTTCGGAGAGGCAAGATAATAACCAGGACAGAAGGGGGTTGGCGACTCCGTAGGATTTAATTCTTCTCAGTAAGCGAGCGTGGGATACACGGCCGAACGCTTTAGTCACACTAAAAAAGATGACAATGACTGGCTTGTTGATGCCGGCTTTGGAACTGATTAAATTGAGGTCTATCTGACACTTGAGGCACGAGCGGGACTCTAGGAATCCATGCTAAGCTGGGTTGATGAGACTTCGAGAAGTCAGGAAATTTGCAACCTGGTTCTTTACAATCCTCTCCTTGAGCCTGGAAACATTCGAAGTGTGATTTATGGGGCGATAGTTCCCCTGATCATGCAGAGGGCTATTTTTGTGGTGCGGAATTATACAGGACGCTTTCCTATGAGCCGGGTAGATTCCGGACGACATGGATAACGTAAAGAGATTCGGCAATAGGAGTACTAGGTCGGGTTTCCCAAACCGAAGAAGGACAGGTGGAAAGTCACCAGGTCCTAGGTGCTGGGAGGATTTAGTGTTGGCCAGGAATATCCCGATGTCGGCCGTGGTAAATCTTATGGCTGATGTCGCGTCCCGTGTGAGCATCGGATGGTAGAGTGGAGGAGGGGTAGTTTCCGTAGTAAGAGCTGAGGCTAAATAGCTGTTGAAAGCCTCAGCCAAATCTTTTGGCGAAGCAAGTTAGATGACATTTTGGATGAGGAATAGGATATTGTTTTCGGTGCTGCGCGACTTGCGAGATTTCAGCAGTCTTGAGAGGAGCTTCATACTCTGAGGCTGTGATAGTGCAGTCCTCTCTTGCTTTGTCAGTTTGTTCTCGGTTTCTGCATAGCGATCGCGACAGAATCGGCTTGTTTTGAGTATCAGAGAGAAATCTCGATTCTTGATGAATGAGTTCCGAATCTTACAAATCTTTCTTTCGAATTCTGTCAGTTTTGGTAGGGATGGCTCTAATATGACTAGCTGTAGGGGTAAGCCTGTTCATGGAGTAGAGCAAACTGGCATAGAGCACCTCAGCTGGTCTTTGCGGATCGGATGTTAGGAAGAAGTCGGACCAGTCAGCACTCCGGTGGGGGGTAGGCAACTGGGCCCAGTTAGTCAGTATGTAGCTGTTTTTGTTTTGGATTTCAACAAGTTCAGGTAGGCTTGATTCTTGAGTAACTGTGAAGTGACCTGTGACCATTTTGGGATCACTAGCGGGGAGCTTTTGCCTGACGGAGAAGTTCACGCCACGGGGGCCATGAGTGAAGACTAGGTCAGGGATATTGTTGTACCTGGTTGGAGTGGAGACATGCTATGTCTATCCCGCAGAGTAGGTGTCAAGAAGGGAGTCGGATAAATGATAGGGGGCAGTCATCGTATTCTAACAAATAACGGGGGCGTTCAAGTCCCCTGCTATAATTTTTGGACCTAAAGGTAGAGTAGAGATGTACTCGAAAGCTCTAATGGTATAAGGGAATTCAGAGTAACTAGAAGTGGGTGCTCGGTAGACACACCCAATACGCAACACGTTTCCAGGACCTTGGACGGATAGCCGAAGAGAGTCCGGGATACAGTCAAGCACTGGGTGGTGGAGGAGGGTGGAGGTGAACTTGTTTGATGCATGCGAGACAACCACTGCCCCGGAGGTACACTTTGCTTACCCGAAAAGTTATAGCCCACCAAAGAGACAAAGTCAGTTGGAGAGTGATCGGCTAGCAGTGTTTCTGTCACCAGAGCAATGTCAAAGCTAGAAGCATGTACATGTATCCTTAAGTCGTTAGTTTTGTTAAACAGCTAACGGGAATTCAGCAGTAAAAGGAAAATTCTGTCTGCATTTTAGAGGTTATGGGGCGCTAGGCTCCCGTGTGAGGTCAGCGGATGCCTGTCAGGGCCGACCAAACTTCCGGCAGCCGGATTGTCAACCCGGACGGTGTCAAAAGGTGGATTTATAACTGCACTGGGGAGATTAGCGGGTAGGTTACATGGTATCGGTTTGCAGGGTACGGCGTGGTCGCCTTTAGAGGAGTCCTGGTTGTGGAGTGTCACTTCTTTGGGGACATCAGAGGGGTGACTTCCGTACGATGCACGCCGGGTAGGGCACTCTGGAAGACTAATGGGGAGCAGCTTCGGATGCTGCAGCGGGTGAGTGGCGCAGGATAAACGATCGGGAGATAAAAGATGACGTTTAATGGAGCCCTTGGAAGGAAACCATGATAAAATCGGAGGAGCTTCATAAAGGGCCATAATGAGCAGGTATGGAGGCAAAAAGTATCGTCAGGAATACGGTCGGTGACGGCTAAACACTCATGGAGTCTAGCAGAGGTTAACACTGGATGCTTAGGTGATTTTGTAGTGAGGGATAATATGTCTGGAGAATGGCACGGTGGCTTTAGGTGGGACCTCCGGGGCAAATCACGTATAAATCGGGGGGGGGGGTAGTTATTAGGAATGCTAGAAGGTCAGTATGGGGGTGAAGGGTGGTGGCGGAGGGGAAACCATGGCTTTGATAGCGGCCATATGTGGAGAGCGACGAGTGGCCGGGTAAGTAGGATTGTAGTGAGGCTGGTATAACGTTATGGGTAGAGTTTGTTGAAGCGGCAGGCTTCTAAAAGGGCTCACTGAATAAGTTTCAACGGGTGGATTAGTAGCCAAAAGGCTGCTGATGAAGGAAGCTCAGGTATGAAGAGTCCGTTGGCATAGTGTGAAGCGGGGTCAGAGGAGGTTACGGCTATTTTGGGCGGTGAGAAGGCAGAGGACGCTAGAGCTGCGGAGGGGTTAGGTGGTGCATACAATGGGGCGGAAAGGAGTCTGGAAAGAGTCGCGTTGTGGCCCCGGTTGGCAACAATGGTAGTAACTTGTCCTGCGTGATTCGGGTTTGCCAGAGCCAGCAACTGAGGAGGTAAAATTAGCAGAAAGTTTGTGATGTAGCACTGTGTATGTAGATGTGATGATGGCGGCATCTGAGATGATGGGTGTGATTTGTAGCAGTGGGGTGCGCGGAACTCCAGGGGAACAAGTAGGTGCGCTGGTGGACTAGCGCCAAAGTGAGCGACGCGATTTCTTAAGTACGGCGGTGGTGGAGGACGCGGATTGGCAATAAGCTGGTGAGATGGAGCGCGAGAAGTCCCACTTTGAACGTTGATTGAAGCTGAGAGCATGACAATGTCAGTGTTAAAGGCTAAAGGCCGCAGTCCTCACTTTAAAGATGAAGTAACCAGCCTGTTGAGCTTGGTTATCAAGCCCCTCTCAGTATCCCAGGCAGCCGATCACGTGTATAGAGTATCTGAGCTCCAAGTTGTTTATGTGGCCGAGATTTTTCAAGACACCGAGAAATGCTTCAAGCGAGTTGTCCTTTAGGATTGCTTTCTCACATCGGATCGCCCTCATGACACCAACATCCAGATGTTTAACTGCCTAAAGCTCCCTCTCCTATTCAAAAGTCGGTCTACTTGGCTGGCATCCAGAAGCACCACTCGTGGACGTCATTTTAATTGAACTGGGCTTCGCAGATGCAGCCAAATTAATGGCTTCCTCAGCCGCAAGGCTCGAGGGGGAAATACAATGGCTCAAGGGAGTATCCATTGTAAAGCCACTTCACCCAAGACCCCACAGTGAGAAAGCCAGCCCAGCAACCCCACAAAACACCGATCCTAAGCTGAGAGTGCTGCCTTTGGTGCAGGTAACTGGCCCTGTGAAACGGGCTTCGTGTCCACCATCCATTGCTTCCCTACTCACTCCATCCTCCGTCGCTGAAGGAACCCCTAGTAGTAGACTTAGTGCTACAAAAAATCTGACGCCTACAGAAAGTTTCCCAGACCCCAGCGTCGCTAATAAGACCGTGGTAACGAGCGAGACCCACCCATCATCCAGCCCAGACACAAACCCGCAACCGGTTTCTGCTGGACGGTGCAGTAAGAAGATTACCGCACAACAAAGGGTCTCTGGTGCTGTCGTGCAAAACTGAATCACGAACACCAAGACTCAGAGCAGTGAATCACGCAGTACGCGCAGAGGTAAGTCGGAAAAAGCAGCCCATCCCCTTCGGAGACTGGGGGATTTAGACCGCCCGCCTGGTGTGATACCTCCCAGGTTGATAGATGTCAAAACTTATCAGTCCCCCAACAGTTGCTTACTCTCGCCCCCCCTCCCAATATCCTCAGCTCTCGGCTCCCCCAGGATCTCCATACCACCCCCAAACTCTCCCCCTTCCCCCTGCAAACCCAAAATCAGTTGTCTCTGGCTATTCTGCAAAAAATCCTGAGCATGTACTGAAGTGCTTTTTCAGCAACTGCCTGAGTGTGCCGAATAAGATCCCGGAGCTGCGGCAGCTTTCAGTGGATAAGGAGCCTCAGATCATAGCCCTCACAGAAACCTGTCTCACTCATGACATACTTGATGCCGAAATATCTATTTCGGGATACTTCACAGCAAGGCGGAACTCTAGCAGAGGTCGTGCCAGCGGGGTTACCACTTACTGCGATAACTCCATCTCTCTCCCGCTTTAATAACAACTACTTTTTCAAGCATTGATTTTTTGTGGGTTTTGTTTACTCTCCCTAGGACAGACACCCTACTGCTTGGCGTAGTCTTTCACTCTTCAGCATGCAATTCAACCGATGGCCTAGGTCTCGTATACTTATTAGGCTCCATGAAAAACCACACGGTCTTCATCAATCCGTTGGTCACTGGTGACTTTAACTCACCCAGTGTCGACTGGCAAAGAGCTGCTGCCCCTGATGTCACCTTTGATAAACCCCTCCTTGATATAGTGCCCAAGAACTCACGGGTACATAACGCAAAATGTCCGACCAGATGTGGCACAGGACGTGCCTGGTATCTACTAAAACTGGCCATCACCAATGAATGGTTCCAAATAGATGTGGTGCATACCTGCCACCCCTCGGTAAAAGTGATCATATTGTCATAGGGTTCGACTATATTCTGATGTGGTCTGCTCTTCCCTCAGAAGTAAAATATTTGAGATCCTTCAAAGAGAACTATTTTGACCACGTCAGTGCATTTATTCGCTCCCAGTTAAATTCTGCTAGCCTACGTAACTCCGCTGATGAGACGCTAGAGAACGGCAGAAAGTTGATCTCCTTAGCTGATAGATTATTCGCCCTCAGAACTCGTCTTCCACAGACCAGTAAACGGTACCTCCCTTGCTCCATTTGGCGCATTCTAGAAGGACGCGCAAGCCTCTTTGCTAAATATAAAGCCTCAGGTCCTGTACTCCATGCAGAAGACTTCGGGATTATCAGCAAAAAAGCAAGGGCAAGGTAAGGTCCCTACCAGAATGTAGTCCAGCTATCTGCACTTGATCGAGCATGATCCAGTGAGGCATTTTTTTCACTGCTTGCGCCGTCTAAGGGGCACGGCCCCGACACCATCCGCTTTCAAAGGTCATGCCGGATCCCCAGTCACCTCCCCCAGCCAATTAGCCGAGGACTTCGCCTCCTACTTTCGTGCAGCTTTTAGCTCCACACCGATATTGTCCCACCCCACCATGCGCCCGATATCTTTGGTTGCTACCCTTAGCCAAATCACTACTACCATTAGTGCAGTTGCAAAAGGTTTCCGTCGGCTTAACCTATATTGCTCTATGAGTCCTGACTCAATCCACCCCTGCACTCTCAAGGAAACGGCAGACATATTAGCTGCCCCTTATACCCCTCATTTTTGGCGAAGTGTTAACGAAGAGGTTTTCCCAAGCAGCCGGAAAAAGCAGTCATCCCACCTATCTATGAGAAATTTAGTGGGCAACTCACTTCTAGTTATGGACCCATAAGTCAAACTAGCATCACCTGCAAACTTTTTGAGCCAGTTCGCAAGGAAGCGGTTCTTTGCCACCTGCACAGACATAAGATCTTCTCCCCGTCCCAACATGAGTTTCTTCCTGGCAGATCATGTATCACTAATATGCCTACTGTCATGCATAGTCGGACGAAAGCCCACGATGATGGCCATCTCTCACACTCAGTGTTCATCAGTTTGGCCGGGGCCTTCCACAAGGTCCCCCACCCCTCTCTTCTGTACAAGCTGCGAACATACGGGATAACCGGCTTCACGTTGAACATCTTACGCTGCTTCATTACTGACCATACCTTTTTGACTGAGGTGGGAAAGGTTCGGTCCCAACCCTCCATAGTAACAACTGGGATCACACAAGGGTCGGTCTTGGGTCCTCTTCTCTACCCGACCTAAGCAAACGATCTTCTAACAGCCCTTCCTGTGGACAATGCCAGGTACGCAGACGATGTAACCCTCTGGAGTTCAAGCTTAGAAAACCTACAAATTGCAGCTGATAAAACAAAAAGTTCCTCCGAGGATTGAAACCTCCCGGTTAATGATGGAAAATGCGTGAGCATGCCTTTTGCCAGGGAGGCTGGTCACAAGTTCTCCATTACCGGACCAACCACATTGACAAGATGCTCGGTTCCTGGTTAGACTGTAACTTGTCCTTCTCTCATCATCACCAACTAGCGGCGATTATGCCTTTCGCGTCCTAAAATTGGTTCGAAGGTCCCTCCCGAGCATTTCTAAAGATTATATCCTCATAATTTTCGGCATGTATATCTGACCTCTGCTGAAGTGCGGTAGCCAGACGGGGCACTCTGGTCTTGGCCGAGATCGTGAGACCGTAGAGATGGTTTAGGGCTTCCACCATGGCAGTATGGGGTCAGTCCCACCCACATTATCCCGTCCGCCCCCCTCTTCTAGGCTTCTATCCCCTTGACTTAAGACTCGTGAGAGGTGAGCTGTTTCTGATGTTTCATCTTTTTCAATCAAGTCAAAGTGGTTGCTTCGTCTCCGCCTGTCCAGTGTCTTCTCTTGGTGGTCATAGCGGAAAGGATTTTAGACCGAGGCCACGCGTTTCTCTATGAATTAAACTTTTTAGCTATAGAGTTATGACCCTGTGGAACGCTCTTCCGGGCGATATTGTTCCCTCGCAGAACAAAACTGCCTTCAATAAAAAGTTAGGCCCATACCTGCCCAGCCGGCACAGGGGTGTGCATTTCAGTCCCATACTAGTCCCGCGAGGAACTTTTATCTGGTAATTAGTTTGAGAAGTTTTTGTCACACCGTTAGATTTGGGCAGGTCAAAAACATGGGAAAATAATCTTACTTCACTGGAAAACACCATGGTTTCCCAACCCGGTCAGCACAAAGGGGGAGCATTTATTCCCAAAAAGTCCCTCAAGGGACCATTTTGGGACTATTTCTATAATGTGTTGTAAGTTGGAGAACTTTGCCCGTTGCTTCGAGTGCAGCCGATAATACGGAAGTAAACCTTGAATTCTTGGAAAAATGCTACCTTTTACGAGGATGTTGTGCATTAGAAATTACCCGGGTCGTGCCAAGTAATTTTCCAGGATGTTACAGATCATGTTATTTCCCCGAATTGAAATTAAAGAAAGTTTATTAACTAGCACCTCAAGATGAAGTAACGCAGTAGAGCTGACCGAAATTTCAAAGTTGAGCACGTAGGCCGCAGCATTCTTGGTTTTCTCAAAAATGGTCCCAAAATGTCCTTGGAGTGTTTAAAAAGGGGATTAAATTGGGATGAGTTTGGAACTAGATTCGGACTAATTAGGGGCTGTTTTTAGGCTAAGTTGAGAGTATTTTGCCGACTAGTGGGCCTGTCCTACTAATCCCTTGTCCAAAAAAGTGATATGGACGTCTTTTATTGCATTTTCCTTCCGCCATATGTCCATGAATGTTGCATCCCCAGTCCTCCCAAAGTACCGTCCGTGGTGAGACACTGCACGATGTTATGTATATTTTGTTTTTTTGCCGCCCCAGCCTCGCCCTCGCTCCTGTCTACTCTCTTTTCGGCTCGGTGAACACGACAGGCGATCATAGACCTCCTCAAGAGCCGGGACAATTGGGCTCAAAGCCTCGAACCCGCCTCGACTTGTGAGTTGCCGCGTGGTTTGAATTTTCGAATCGCCTTCAGTGATAAGCATTTTTGCATTGTTTGGTGAAATACCACACGTTATTTCACCCAAATTAACGTTGTCGTATTTAGCTTTACGGCGCGTACCTTCCGAAGAGTTTATTCTCTTCAAAAACTGGTTATGCTTTTTCGTGTTTTTGTTGGTGTCAGTGCAACTGATACAGGATAACATTCGTTTGTGGCACTTTTTGCCGTGTATATTTTTTGCGGCACTTGCTCTAGTGTACCATTTCTGTCGGTTAATAAGGCCGTGTTATCATCCTACTAGTGTTTGATATTGTATTTTCAAACAAACTTGATCACCACTGCCAAACTGAATGGGGCAGTGGTTGATCCTATCGATCAGGCAGTGAGCTGTGGGAATAAGGAATGCACAGACCTGATGCAAGATGGAGGTATTAAGTGCAGTCATTGTTGCCTTTGGGATCACCAAAAGTGCTCCAGGCTGGAAGAGAAAGAATTCGGGCTGCACATCAAGTGCGCATCGCTCAAGTGGATATGCTCCCACAGCTTCGAGTTCGAAATTGGCTGCTCGTGCATAATTTGAGGCGAACTAGAAAAAGGGAACAGGAGCACGAAACTGAAACCAGGACTAGGGAAAACGAACTCGATCCATAGCTTAGCGGGAAGGGAAAATTGTGTGCCAAATCAGAAAACTAAAAAGACAACCAAAGCCAAAAGGTAAAGACAACAAAGGGGCAGCAGTTTTCACCAATGTGGAAAAAAGTCTTCCGATGGAAGCAGAATCCCTCAAGGAGAGGGTTGAACGCCTTGATGCAGAGGTACAACGCACAAAACGGGACACTGAGGTCATGGCAGACAGAAGTAGAAGACTGCCACTTCATAACTGTAGGTAAAACATAGTAAACTACGGTAGAATCAGGAGGGACAAAAACCGCCGGCATGTGACCGAGGTTCTTAGGATGGCTGGCCCACCAACTACGACACCAATAGTCAAGTGCCATAGAATAGGACAATGGCGTGGAAATTGGCCAGCGCCTCCACGACCCCTGTTAGTTGTGTTCCACAGTGTCTACTGGAGAGATATGCTGCTGTCCAGGGCGGGAGCAGTTGAGGGCGGCACGAAGGTAATAGCTAGGGTTGCACCTCGCAGCACAGCATTTGTCAAACAGAGTAATGCCACGGTCTGTTTGAGAACGGGCACCTCATCTGAGGCTACCGGCTCCCTATGTAGCAAAATTGGAAATGACCCCTCTTGAGAATTCAACACCTAAAGCCGTAGTCTGCTGAGGTGTATATACTACTTGACGAGTAGTTGATTGCTAAAAAAACTCAACTATGGCCAATTGCTGTTCAAAGAACGCTGCTACGTTCAACAGTACAGAAGCAATAAGGTAAACCACGACATGCGAACCATACGACTGCTCCTCCGTCGGATGATGACTGTCTTCAAGTGAACAGGGCAGCCCTTGTGCGAAGAATCACGTTTGAAATATATGGCTAATTTTATCGATGTCCGGATGAGGCGGTCGCAGTAAACAACCTAAAGCCCTGGCACGTCTGGTGGGTTATAACACTGGGAGTAATTCAGGTCCCAAAGGTGGATTAAGGCGCCGGTAAACAAAGAGCCAAAGTCCCGGTAGTTCAAAAGACCAAAATGAAGGGGACTCATAGGGCATTCCGTCCCGTTAGTATTGCTAAAGTGAGGCCAGTCAGCCCGACTCTGAAGGAGACGCCCAAAAGGTCCGCTCCGGTGCAACCAGTGAAGTAAAGGGTACCAAAGGGAAAAGCTAAGGAGACCAGTTGGGCCGAGGTGGTCGCAAGACCATCCCGGGCCATCGGTTTGGCAACTTAAAAGAAAGAAAAGTCCACTGTGCACGTTGAGCCCGACACCGGGTCGATGTGTGGGAAAGAAAAATCTGCGAAACCCAGAGCGTCACTCAGCATTTTAGATGCGGCACCAGGGACGCCTTTAGAAGCAAATTACGGCGCATCGCCTCGGAGGTTGCATCCGGGGGTACCTCAGCCTAAAAATTGCGATAAAGTCAGTAGCGAGGACCAGGGAACCCTCAATAAGGTACTCAAACGCCTGCAGTCTCCCGAGGAGAAGGGGGGAGTTGGCGGCAAGAATCGCGGTGTCCGACGCTGTTGCATCGACGGAAACTTGGGTAGACCCAGATATTGACAGAAAGCTCTTTCAGGGATATACTGTCTACAGACTGGATAGAACGGATGAGAGACAAGGGGATGAGTAGTACCACTAATACGGACCGTTATAGGCCATTGGGGGGCTCCATTTAACTTGATCTCTGGTATTGTACGGGCCGGGTCCTGCTTTGTCACGATCGAGGTGCGAACAGTATGTATTATCCGTATCTACAGAGCACCTCTAGCGACCGATGAGGAAGACGTTAGGCTTTTGGAAATGCTGGACGCCGTGGTGGCACAGAAGGAGGGGTTCGTCTTAGTAGGGGATCTCAACCTACAAGAAATTAACTGAGAAAGCGGGATCACACCAAGGGGATCAAGGGGGGACACGTTTCTGCAGTGGGTCCTGTTACATACACTTAAGCAACATGTGACGCGAGCTACTGAACCCAGAGCTAGACAGCACACGTCTCCACTTGATTTAATCATAACTCGGCACCATTAGGACAGTAAAGAAGTTAAGTGGAAGGAGCCACTGGGCAAAAGCGATCATGCAGTCCCAAGGGTCACACTAGGACTCAGCAAGGAGCCGAAAGAAATTGTGTTACGTCGGAGTTATGAAAGAATCAATATAGGCGAACTAAATAGGGCAGCAGAGGAAGCTCGGTGGACATCGAATCACACAAACGCCTCCGTACAGGAATGTTGGGAGGCCATCAAGGTGGGACTACTCGAGCTTACAGAGGAGTTTGCACCTCTGAGGGTGGTTAGCAGTAGGGATCAACCCCCGTGGTGGGAGTCAAAAAGTCCGCAAGGCTATAGTCGTTCGTAGGCAGGGATGGGCGGCGTACAAACTGTACAAAACTCAGGGGCATGGAACAGCTATAAGATGGCTAGGAACAGAGCTCAAGCGACCCAAAGAGTAGAGGAATATGCCTTCGAGCGTTGGTCAGCTGCGTCGGTCCGCACAAACCCAAAGTGCTTCTACGCTTACTTGCAATCCCAAAAACCTGTGAGGGGAAGTGCAAAAACTTTTGAAGGGGCACAGGGACGACTGGCTCTAAGTGGCGAAGACAAGGCGGACGTGCTCTTGGCATTTTTCAAGAGCATATATCGACCAGAAAATAACCTAGAGGAAAGAATGGAGAGACCACGGGCGCTGTTACGAACGTTTGAGCAATGCGTAGCCAAATTCGCAACGGATCCCGAAATCAGAAGACGATTGTCCGTGATATTCTACGATACTAGATTATTAAAATAAACAATGACATAAACAATATACAAACCTCAATAATACGATCACAAGGACTCAACAACGAGAAACCGAATAGCAGCGTGTGAGCAAACAGCACGTGCGTCACGTAGGTCCTGAACAAGGATGTGCCAAAATAGCGCTCTGGGCGCGAACAAACAACAATTGGTCCAGAAAAACAACCAGTTCGTAAAGACAAGTCAATAGTGTATGGAAATGAGTGATGTTGGGAAAAACACTGAATCGCGAGGGAAAAAGGGGGATTTTCCACGACCGGCTGTTACACCGCCCACCAAAATCCCCCTGGATCCTTAGCGGAGTCAAAGGTTCGGTATAAAGGTACTGATTCTTCCTACCTGCCTAGGCCCTGCTGTCAGTGCGCGCGTCCAATGCTCGTCGTCGACGTTCCACTACTGGTCGCACCTAATACACTGGATACATAGACGTGGGGCTAGTCTACATCTTCCACGAGACCAAATTACCGATGGCGGGCGTGAATGGTCGCATAGACGTTGTCCTCGTAAGGGGCCGTCCGGTCCTGGATGTACGTGCTTGAGTGTGTGTGTGTGTGTGTGCGTGTGTGTGTACCGGGGTTACAGTGAAATCACAGGTATGACTACACATCAAAGGAGGACTTTCTGCAATGTCAACAAATGACCGCGTGGCAAGAAGACGAGTAAATGTAGCATGTGTGTGTGACCTGAGCTCCGCTACTTCCACATATGCAAGGGCATTCGGTAGCGTCAACAAAGGAAAACAAAGAACACTGTCACATGTATGATGGGTTTACGGGATGTAGAGTGCGTCGTGCGTGCGTGTATATATCGGGATGTATAATGGAATCGCACTCATCACCACACATCGGAAAGAACCTTCTGTAATGCCAACGAAGAGACCGCGAGCACCTTAACCTGTTTGACGGAGATTGTGTGGTATATATGGTGTTTCTTTATCCACCTCGATTACTGGTGTGAAAAAGGTTTACTAGGCCTCAGGGTTATCAGCTCCTCCGTCTTCGCTCTCGAGTAGGTTAATACTGCGTATGTCACGAATGAGCACTCCGCTAGCTGTCTTCACCTTCACCGTTCTTATCATTCCGTCAGTGCTTTTGATGGTTTCCGTAACTACTCCCAAAGACCAAGCGCTGTAATGTGCGCGTTCGTCGGCGATCATAACCACGTCCCCAACTTTGAATGGTCTTGTTTTGGCCAGCCACTTCTGTCGAGTCTGCAAAGCCGGTGGGTACTCCCGCAGCCATCGCCTCCAGAAGACCTTGGCCAGATAGTTCGCTTGCTTCCACCCGTGGAGGTAGCTCCCACGAAGGTTTACCGGCCCTTGGAAACCCTCGTTCGACCTTAACGTCAATAAGTCGTTCGGGGTGAGCGCCAGGTGGGTGGGGTCGCCGTTCAATACTGGAACCAGGGGGCGGTTGTTCAGGATTCGCTCCACCTCAGTCATGACGGTGTTCAGCGTCTCGTCGTCGGGCGGCTGCTGCTCCATGATTGACAGCAATATCCGTCTGGCGGACCGGATCATGCGTTCCCATATGCCGCCGCGGTGACTGGCCTGTGGGGGGTTGAAATGCCATCGTATGCCGTAGGCCACGGTTCGATCCTGCAGTTCGTCCCTGTTTATGTTCTTGTGCCAACGCTGCAATTCCCGTTGATCGCCCACAAAGTTCGATCCATTATCTGAGTATATATCGGCCGGTACGCCCCTTCGGTTGATAAATCTCTGCAAGGCCCGTAGAAACGAATCCGTCGTCATCGAATGTGCGACTTCTAGGTGTACCGCACGTGATTTCATGCACGTCATGATACATCCGTATCGCTCTTCTAATCTTTTCCCGCACTTGATCCACAAGGGCCCGAAATAGTCCAACCCGGTGTCACTGAACGGCCACCAGCCCGTAGTCACCCTGCATTCTGGTAGTGGGGCCATGAGTTGTTTGCCTGCTGTGGCATTGCGTCTCCTGCCAGTCCAGCCGGTCCCCTCGGTCCAGTGCCTGGTCCCAATCAACTTTCTTACGGCACAGCCGCTGCAGCAAGATCTTTCCGGGTTGCAGCCATGGTGAGACGAAACCGAGCGGGTCGAACAAACTTGAGACGGCAGATAGTATGCCACGACGGGTTATTGGCAGCTCGGGAACGTTCAGTTCGAAAACAAAATCGTCCGTTTCCGCGTCCCATTGTATCCCTAAAGTGCGCTCGATAGGAAGTGGAGAGCCGTCCAAATCTCTTACCCTTTCGGCCTTTTCGTGATACGAGATGACCTTCAGCACTTCTGAAGCGTTCGACATCCATTTAGTTAGATGGAAGCCGCCCTCTTCCAGCAATCTCGTCAGACCCCTGAACTGCTCTAGAGCTGATTCCACATCATCGAATGACCCAAGGTAGTCGTCGACGTAGAAGTTCCTGCTGACGCTTTGTACCACCGTCCGATGTACCAGATCGCCATGTTTGTTCGCTGATTCTCGGAGGGCGTAGTTTGCACAAAATGGTGGCGATATGGCTCCGAAGGGGTGGACGGTCATCCTATAATTCACCACTGCGTTGTCCCGGTCGCTCCCTTCCCACCACAGGAAACGCAAAGCATCTCGTTCTCCTACCGGAATCTTCACCTGATGGAACATTTCCCTAATGTCAGCAGACAAAGCCACTTTACCCACTCTGAAACGGCACAGAACATCGATCAGTGGTGTGGTTCAGTCAGGCCCCTGTAGTAGGCGATCGTTTAACGACTTGCCCTGAAACTTGGCAGCACAGTCGAAAACCACGCGCAGTTTATTGGGTTTCTTGGGGTTGATAACCGGATGGTGAGGCAGATACCAGATACCCCTCTTGCTGTCGGTGTTAACAGGCACCTTTTCAACGTAACCGAGGGCCTCGTTTCGCTTCATCAAATCCGCGTATCGTTCCCACAGATTCTGGTCTCGAATGAAGCGTTCTTTTAGTCGTAGTAATCGTTGGAGAACATAATTTCTGTTGTCAGTCCACGGGTCGACCAATGTGCGCCATGGGAGGGGAACCTCGAACTGTTTTTGAGGCCTCTAGAGCCTTGCCGCACCGTTCGTAGGGCGAAGTGATCCTCTTGAGACAACGTCGGTCTTTCGTCTCCTATGTCATGAAACTCCTTTTCATACAGCCGTTGCAGATGATACTCTATGCGGTCCGTTTCGGCGGATAAGTAATTCACGGAACCGCGTACCCCTACTGGACCGTATAACATCCATCCCAGAGCCGTGCGTACGGCATAAGGTGCCTGGCGGTCGCCCACTCTTTGGTCAAGCACCCAATGCGCCTCTGGCACGTCGCATCCGATGAGGAGATCCACCTCATCATCTTCCCAGTCTACAACGGTTACATCCCGCAGGTGGGGCCATCGAGTCAAGATTGCGTTCACCGACCTTGGTGCTCGCATGGGGAGATCCGCTAACGTGAATGCCTCCGTTGGTTCAATTTCCTCGTTGGTGTCTAGAGAGATGAGTTGCAGCCTTAATCTACCGGCAGTCATTACCTGTGTTCCGCCCACCGTGCTCACTGCTAACGACGTCGCACCTTTAGCCAGTTGGTGTTTGTCGGCAAACCGCTCTTTCACTAAAGTGGTGTCGGATCCACTATCAACGAAAGCCAACGCCTTGACTATCCCAGTCGGAGTCACTACTCCCACGGCCACTACGCCTAAACGTACCGGTTTACTGGCAGATTGTGAAGTTGAACAAATCACGCTGGGCTTGGCAATCGCCTCGGATATGGTTATTCTCGCCTGATGCAGCAGCGGATGGTGTCTGCCCGTGCAGCCCTCGTAACCACATCGATTCCTTGTTCTACAGGCTGCTGCCCGGTGCGTGGTGTTGAGACAGATGAAACATGCTCCTGCCATCCTCGCCATTCCTCACCGTTCGTCTATTGTGGCGTTGCCGAACTTGGGGCATTCTGGTAGGCCATGGCTAGTACCACAGGATCTGCAATTTGGTTTCGCCGTAGCATCTCGTGAAATGACGTGTGTGTTGGTCCAAGGCTGGTAATTTGGATATTCCCGTACAGGGGTTTGGACTTGGCTAGTACTGGGCTTGTTTGCTCGGTTGCTGTCCCGGATGAGTCGGCCGAATCTGCTATCAGCTATCTTCGTTTGCCTGTCTAAGTATTCAGTCAGGTCTTCGAAGTTGGCTTCTCTGTCGCCTCGGCTTATCCGTTCTGCTTCTTCCGCCCACCGACCCTGTAGTTCGGGAGAGAGGTGACGGACTATGCCTTCCAAAGTGTGCATGGCGTCTAGGTCAGCCCTGTAACCTAAATGGTCGAGGGCTATTGAGCAGTTCTGCATCTTGATCACCAGGTCGGCCATGGTGTAGACGTCGCCCTTGGTTCTCTTTGCCTCTGCCATCACGCCCTCTATTAGGTTACGGGCTACTTTGAAAGGTTGGCCAAACAAGTCCCTCAGAATCTTTCTTGCCCTTGTGTAGCCTTGTTCTGGATCGAGCATGGTGCACCCGTCGATAGCTTCTTGCGCTCGGCCTCGGCAGTAGTGAGTAAGGTAAAGAAGCCTTTGCCCAGGGTCGGTTACCTTGTTTTCAACGAACGTCTCGAACTGTTTGACAAACTTGCAGTATTGCCCAGCTCGCCCGTCGAAAACCGTTAACTCCACTTTAGGCAGATCGATCGATGGTGGTTTGTAGTCGGCGACCGGCGTGGGGTTCCCTACCTTATTGCACTCTAACCTATCGGAAGTGTCGAAGTCACTGGTCTCATGCTCTCGCTGTTTCTGTGTACACTTCTCTGCTTCATGCGCCTGTAGTCTAGCCGAAAGTAACTGTTGCTCTAGTTCTAGTACTCTCAGCTTATATAAATCGACATCCTTACGATCAATATTGCTTTCAATAACACATGAGCTAGCACTGACAGGACTAGGCGATCTAGCATTAACTAAAGAATCATATGTACCCAAAACCTCCCCAGAGACTTGCCGTATTACTTCCTGTCCGGATTCGACTGCTTTTGATCCTTTTCTTGGCATTTTGCGTGATTTTTCCTCGTTCCAAATAGATATATTGAGTATTGTTACGAACGTTTGAGCAATGCGTAGCCAAATTCGCAACGGATCCCGAAATCAGAAGACGATTATCCGTGATATTCTACGATACTAGATTATTAAAATAAACAATGACATAAACAATATACAAACCTCAATAATACGATCACAAGGACTCAACAACGAGAAACCGAATAGCAGCGTGTGAGCAAACAGCACGTGCGTCACGTAGGTCCTGAACAAGGATGTGCCAAAATAGCGCTCTGGGCGCGAACAAACAACAATTGGTCCAGAAAAACAACCAGTTCGTAAAGACAAGTCAATAGTGTATGGAAATGAGTGATGTTGGGAAAAACACTGAATCGCGAGGGAAAAAGGGGGATTTTCCACGACCGGCTGTTACAGGCGCCTCCAATGACCAATCTTACTGTAGGAGAGGAAGGGGTGTACGAGGAGCCACAAACACTGAATAGAAATAATGCCGCAGGACTAGAGTGGATCCGTCCAGCAATCGTTCAACCTCTGGCCGAGGTCCTGAAGGCTCCAGTGACGAAGCTGTGTGAAACGTCGCGTTGAGAGGGCATCGTTCCGGGGGACTGGAAGGGGGAGCTGGGGTAGGAACTTGCAAGAGCGGCCCCGGCAAAGGGCCGAAAATCACCGGCCGGTTAGCTTGACTTCAGTACTGTGTAAGTTCCCGGAGCGAATAGTCAGGAAACAGACAGCTTGGCACCTGGTTCAACGCAACCTGACATCAAATGCTCAGCATGGGTTTGTGGCAGGACGATCTTGTCTGACGAATCTCTTGCCGTTCGTCGCTGAGGTAACCAAGAGCCTGGATGAAGCACAGTAGATTGCTGTCTGCCACTTGGACTTCAGCAAGGCGTTTGATTCTGTGAACCACAGATTTCTGGACGTCAAACTGCAATCTATGGGAATTGTTGGAAAGGCAAGACAATGGATAAACAGTCTTTTAGCGGGGCGATTTTTTACCGTTAAGGTGGGTAGTCCGGTCTCAAAACCGGAAGGTTTACTGGTGGGGTGCCACAGGGCTCGGTGCTCGGCCCTCTGCTCTCCCTAGTCTTCATCAACGACCTAGAGGGTGAGCCCTCAAACCCCACCTTTATGTTTGCCGATGACGTCAAGATAGCTGGAGTAGATATAGTATTTGACGTGTTAGCAATGCAAAACTGGTCACGCAAATGGGACCTTCCGCTAAACCACACCAAGTGCCTAGGCTTGACCACTAATACAGGGGCTAGTGGGAATGGTGTGGTTCGTTGAAAGTGGTCACTCAGGTCAAAGACTTGAGCGTTATAATGGACAACAGCTTCAAACCTTTGAAGCAGTGCACCGAAGCAGCCAATATGGCCAGGGGGGGGGGGACTCTTTCGAGTTAGATCCATTATGTCGTGTAGAGATCCGGAGATTTTCGTTCCGAGATACCAAGCCATAGTTATGCCGCACATGGAGTACTGCTTACAAGCCTAGGCGTCGTACTGTCAGAAGGATATAGGCTGCCTGGAGAAAGCGCAAGGGCTAGCCATTAGAATGGTGACTGGGCAAAGGAGTTTAGCTACTCACAGCGTCTCCGTGCCCTAGGTCTGTTCTCGACGGAAGGAGGGCGCTTTTGATGGGATTTGATAGAAACCTTCAATGTAAAGAAGGGACTGTCAGATATAAATGGCGAAGACCTTTGCTTTCCGATCCCAAAGAGAGGCACAAGTGGCATAGCCTTAGATTACAAAGAAAGTACTCGAGACTCCAAATTAGGGCGAATTACTCCTCAAACAGAGTGGCACCTTATTGGAGTAAGCTCCCGAAGGAGGTCAATAATACCACAACAGTGAAGGCTTTTAGGAAAGCAGTAGACCAGTATTGGGTGGCAGTATGCCCAGAATTGTTTTAAGCCTTTTTTAGGATCAGAAGCAATTTACTCATTGTTTCCAACCTTCTCTGCCAGGGCTGATACTGCACAAAATTTCTGGCCTTTAGAGAGAGAAAATCAAGCAGCGTTGGAGCCACGGACATGCGCCGACAAAGCAACCATCTGGACACATGATCAGCTTTAGCCACACCAAGTCCTGTGCAAACGGAACTGAACTGAACTGAACTGATTCACTATACAGATGAGCCAGCCGTGACGTCAAGGTCACGCGGGCTTCGATTTTGTTCGCATGTTGTCGTTATGCTTTCTGCTACGCTAATTTGTTGTAGAGTGGTGTTGGTTCCCTTGTTTTCTCATATGTATCATTAGTTTTTCTTCTACCTTTCGGAATCTTTTACGTTATTGTTTGTTAAATAATGTTAAACCTTTTTGGTCTCCGATGGTTTTCTTTTGTAATTATTTGCACTCGCCTGAATTTCGATGCAGCACGTTTGATAGGGAGTTGTAGTCTGTTTACCTAGGCATCCGTTATTTGCAGTAGGCACTCAAAGGTGTTCATTCACAGTGTTCACAGATTCTAGGCCTTTGCTGGTCAATGAAGTCAACTTTCGATAAACACTCACCACGTGAGGTCCGCCGCCCAGACTTTGTCACATAGCTTACTGTAGGAACGCAAACATCAACTAAGTCTGTCACCAGCGCCCAAAATCGACCTAAGCACAGTGGCACGTCCAAAGAACGAGCGTGATATCAAGGGGCTCCCATTAATGATTCATTACGCTTAACGCCGCGACTAGCACTCACTGCCCGTGATTAAGCCTGAACAAGCCTCATCTATCAGTCTGCTTATGTGCTTTTTTATAAACAACAGCAGTACCGAACGTCGTTTTTGTGTCTGTTATTTTGGTCGGACATGTGCTGGTGCCACAGGCTCAGTTTCCTTGACGGTCGCCCGTGCACGCCACGCGCACGCTTTTTCAATATACACTAACCTCTCTGCCCGCCAATAATGTTCTCCTTCTCATGGGTTGTGGGAAACATTGTCCTGGTGATCGTGGTGACGTATAGCAGAGTATCACCGTAACAAACAAGTGGTTCATGTGTAGTGGGAAGGACTAGCGAACGCGCGTAATAGGAAGACAGCTTGGTAAGGTCTAGGCGTCCCTACAGCGCTACTCTGTTTGTGTGTTCGAGTGAATTTTCCTTGATATCACTCCACAGGGTCTCTACACAGTGTCCCTTTTTATCCACTATCAATGGTACCTGTTGCTCCCATTCCCTCAATTAGTGCGCGTCTAACCTGGAGAAACTTCGTCTGAACGTTACTGAGGCACTCAAGTCTGTGATCACTTTTCCCGAACAGCTGTTCCACCCGTAGACTCTCTGCTTCATTAATTGTTCTTGTAATTACCAGGTCGAGTCGACGGCATTAGGCCGTGCCTCAACTAGTGGCCTCGTATACACACGGGAAAAGAATTTTAATGTAGTCTGGGAGGGCCAGTCAATTTCCGGTACATTGAAGTTTCTCATTATGTCTACATTACGCTCCGCGTGGATTGTTTCATTCAGATAGAAGTTTCTCATCCTCCTCAGCCGATCCTGGGCTACGGTGCACGCACACCACGGATTTTGATAGGGATTTTCCCGTTACTACCAGCTCGACGGCTTGGATGTCGGGAGTGGCTAGTTTATCTCCTTAGTGGTTTAGGTGTTTCGCCGGCAGGATCATTACTCCCCCCTCTACTCTACCGTCTTCCCTATCCTGCCTTTGTAATGTGTAATGGGCTGGGCACATCCCATTCACATTTTCCTCCTGTTACAGCCACGTTTCGGTGACTGCTATCACACGCGCCCTCTATTTGAGCTCTGATTTCTGGCCATTTATTACTTATGCCAGAGGCATTTGTACATGTCACTAGAAGCCAAACTCTTTCTCAGTTTTTATTCCGATTTTTAGATGTAGTCCATTGATCGGGTTTCATGCCCGAATAGCCTGATCGTTTTTGTATTGGGGTTAGGTATAGCGTTTTCGTTGCTTCTCCAGTAACTGTTCCGTCCTGGCCCCCGGTTGTAATCAGTGTACTATACTGTGTGACACTATTTGCTCACCAATCTTTTGTTTTCTATTTTTCCTGCTGACTCGAGCTCTCTGCAACTTAGATATTAAGGCTTCTAAGTTGCTGTGGTTTTGTTAGGGCTGTATTATATCCCAACGATGCACAGTGCTCGATCATTTTTTTCTTTCCTATCGAAACTATATTTTTCTCTGTACTTGCTCGATGATCTTTTTTATCGCACCCGAGGAACGGACTCTAGGCCCGGGCGCACTATTCCCATGAGGGTCTTAAGACGGCGTTGTATATTCGTAGCAAGATCTGCAGTCTTCTTGAACTCACCGCTCGCCTGAGTTAATAAAGTGCGCGTGATGTTTTCTTCGCTGCATTCTCACACAGGATACCTGTTTTAAAGTGCTTGAATTACCATGCCCAGGTCCTTACATTATATTTATTTCACCGGCTTGGGGTCAAGCAAAGTGCCAACGCAACGACAACAGAGTAGGGGAAGGAGAGTACAATACAGTGAGACAGACAATTATTGAGAGAAAAAATGCCGATTTTTTTTTGTTGCCTTTTACCGTACACTTTCTTGATGTAATTTGTCATTTTGTTTGTCGGAATGACATTTTTGTGATTACCGGGCACGAGAGTTTGACAGACTAATTGCCATTGACGCCACTGACTTCTGTTCTCAGCCATGTCCGTGAACGTCTCTAACCAACGGCAATCCTCGTCCCTTGGACTCCAACCAGGGAGGCGGGAATCGCCAACGGAAGCCAATTCTGACACCAGCTTCTTCATGCCTCTACGCCAAATCATGGTCTGGTCACCGCACCACTTCCAGCCTTTCCCAGCACGTGCGGATAGGGCACGGAAAGGTAGACGATGGACAGGCGTTCGTAAAATATGACCGAGCCACCGGAGGCGGTGTAGAGCGACTTCTTCGTTAAGAGGGTGCCAATCCGTGCTTAACACAACGGTGCACCTCGTCATTCCTCACTCGATATTCTCACCAGACGCAAGCAATACTTCCGAGACACCGGTTTACGAACACGGAAGGACGCCGTGCGTCCTCAGTGTAGAGTGGCCAGGTCTCAAAACCGTAGAGTAAAACACTACGAACCGCGGCGGCATACACTCGTTCCTTAAGAGAGAGCCCAGGTCCTTAGCTTCCACTGTTTGAGCAAACGCCGTCTGGTGGACCCATATAGGGATTGAGCCATGGTTTTCTCTCATGAGTGAGGTGTTGACGTTTCTTCATGTTAAGAGGAAGGTTCCATGCCACCGACCACGCACACACGCTATCCAAATCCCTGTGCGGCGCCATCTGCAACTGTCGATTTATGCTTTTGTAGTGGTCAGGTTGTAGGCAGCTATGTTGATGTCCGATTAATGTAAGTGTGGGCACCCGTTAAGACACTTACTGAGCTTTAGGCTCACTTAATTAATGTTTTTGTCATTCCAGATCTAACACGCTGAACTCCCCTCCCCATCCCACGGAAGATCACTGATCCTTGAATACTACACTTTCTGTAGCCAGAGCCTGTGTGAATCTAAGGTGGAAACTGTATGAATTCAACTGTATTGTTCGAACAACATGGCGTATTTTCATGGACTTAGTCAGTACAAGAAAGCATCAAAGGGTCCCATAAAGGTCCATTTGGAGACCATTTCTATATAAAAACGTATAATATTCGTCTTTGGTTGAATTTTATCATCTCCCTAGAACATTTATATTTACCTCATATCATGATAACCTTTTTCGATGGTAGACTAATCTACCGTTTATGAGCTAATAGGAGACGTTCGAGTGCGGCTTATGAACGTTTTCTATCCGGTCTCAGCGAATTACCAACAAAATCCTCTCTGTCGAACGAATAGAGAAGACTCCAGTCGGTGGACATATGCGGAAGTGTATTCTGTATATCGTGGTACCGAAATAGTAGCAACACGAGAAAAACAAAATACAACAAACGTTATGGCAAAGCGAAAAACAAACCGAGTGCGTGTACAGTCGGCGATAAACCGAAAGAAAAAATGATTCAAAACGAGGTGGACGGAAATCTCGTAAAGGTCAATTCAGTTAGACGTACGCAACCGAACGAAACGGTGAGGTCGAAACTAAGATTCAGAAAAGATCCTAGAGAAAACAAATCCGAAATGATGTCCAGAAAATGGTCATTTTCTCAGCAAGATCGAGTTCACTACAAGCTCATGTATGAACAGTGAAGGCGCAGGAGGACGCCAGGTTAAGTGGTTCCGCCTTTCGTGCAGGAAAATTGTACTCGCCAGGAGTAGTCCCTTGTGGGAGCATAGTTGGATAAGTCGGCCACCGTTATCGGTTCGATCGGCTATAACGCCAAATCGGCCTTCTACATGCCTTTCTGTTTCGTCCAGGTTTCCAGCTTGAGCAGTGAAATCATCAGCAACAACCAACATGCCCGTAGAGTTCAGACTGCGAAGCAGTCGAACACAAACAGACACGACAAATAGGCATTGACACTTCAGTCTACTGCTGTTGACATGCACAGAACCATGCGACCGAACCGCACAGACTACTGGTGGCTTGAATCCACTCGAGCACGCTGAGCTCTCATGCTCAAAGCGATGTTGACCCCAGCCTGACCACAAGCACTAGACACCGGGTCACCCGACACGCGAAGAGTGAAACAAAAGCCGAGTTTGTAGCTGAGGAGCGAAGTGTTAACACTGAAGTTTGGTCTCGTATGTGTTTTTCGGAGACACAACACACATCTATGTTAACGGTTTTAAGAGTTCCAGCTAGGGCAGCCTGTTGCGCCGTTTGGTAAAGTGTGCGGACATTAAGAGCAGCAAAGTAAAGAGAATACTTAGGTCGGAGAATCGATTACCTTCTTTCCCCTCTTTCTAAGTTGCTATCCGTACCGCGTTAGGATTTCACGGTCACGACTCATTGTAACCTCTCGTATCCATTCAGAATTGAGATGTGCAAGTGAAGAGCAGAGAGATAGGAAATGTTTCCGGAGGGATTGCTGGAAACTTCTGGGCAAATCATATTTCGCGGCTGCCCGCATCGCAAAAGCGGTTTTTCTTTGGGAACCCCAAACGGAGTCCTTGACTCGAAAGTTTGACCCACAGCAGTGGAGCATTAACTCAGCACCGAGATACGACCAGAGCATTCATAGGGGAGCTTTTTTTGTCCGTCACGTGAGACTCGATTGTTGATCTTATCTTGACTTGTCTTTCTTGGTGCCTTGTTATCGATTCTCTTTTGATAGACTCTCCTTAACTCCATGCAATAACTGGTAACCATCGTCGGATTAGCTTCATTCCGATAGTCACCAAAGTATTAGCCTCAATTTTGCTGCACCGTCTTACACCCGCCCGCGAGAGGAACACCCGCGAACAGAAGGCTGGATTCCGTCTGGGTCGAGGATGCATGGACCAGATTTTTAATCTTCGCCAGCTACTCGAAACGCGTCACACGCACCGTTGACCGACAGTAATGGTTTTCTTAGACTTGAAAGGCGCCTTCGATTCAGTTGATCGAACAGTGCTTTTCAGTGCTCTCCATCGAAAAGGTATGCCCCAGAAGTTCGTGAACATACTGAGATCATTGTATTCTCATACTTTTGGCAGCGTAAGGGTTTATGGTGGACCATCCGGTCAGTTCGAAAAGACCAGCGGTGTTCGACAAGGATGTCCCATGTCTCCATTCCTGTTCAACTTCGTCATGAACGAAATAATGGAGAATGCGTTGCAAACTCTCCAGGATGTGGGCATCGAACTAGGAAGCAGTGGGAAGCTGTGTACCCTAGATCACGCGGACTATGTTGTCTGTTTGTTCGAATGCACGGAACATGCTCAACGTGCCCTAGATAGACTAGCGAGAGCTGTAGCTCCATTCGGCATGCGCTTTGCACCTTCAAAGTGTAAAGTGATGTTACAAGACGACGTCAACGATTCCGAGCTTGATGCTCGATGGGGAGGTGCTGGCAATTGTCGACCGGTTCATATACATCGGATGCAGCGTGACGACGGACGGGAGCACGGTAGTAGAGGTGAGCACGCGTATATCCAAGGCTCGAGCGGCGTACGCTGGACTGAAGCACTTGTGGCGCCGACCTGATATTTCACTGAAGTTGAGAGGTCCTGTATACTGTGCCGCAGTGCGTTCAGCTTTTTTGTATGGTTGCGAAACTTGGAGTCTGCGTGCTGAAGATATTCGTCATTTTGAGGTTTTCGACCACCGATGTTTGCTTACTAAGATTGGGTGGAATAGCCGAGTGAGAAATACTGAGGTCAGAAATCGAGTATTGGGTACTACTCCAGAGAACGTTCTATCACAGCGTATCCAGGTTAGTGGACTTCGTAGGTTAAGGCACGTGTTACGTATAGAAAACACACGTCTAACATACGGTTTCCTATTCTCCGTTCCTCTCAGAGAGTGCAAGAAGCCACGTAAAGGTCAACAAATGACTTGGCAACGGGAATTGAGAAAATGTACAGCTAACGTAGGAAAAGTAGGTGCCTCACACCTTCGTGGTTGGGGTCCAAAAGATCCTTCAACCAGTTGGCTGGATACACTGAAGGATATGGCTGCGAACCGTGAACAGTGGCGATTGTGTTGTCACTTTCTGTCATATCAGAATGATTGATCAATGCGTGTGTACAGTTAGACTGTGTATTCCGTGTGTTGGCTATTAGGGCGTTCTTTCCTTTTCTCTTCCGTGTAGGTCCACTAGCTGAACCACTTGACACCTTTAAAATAGATGTATGCTGTGTCTCCGAAACACGCATGCAAGACCCCACTTCTGTGAAAGCTCTACACCCCGGACACAACCTCAGTCTCTCACTTCACTCTTTGCTTGTCGGGTGATTCGGTGTCTAAAGCTCGTGGTCAGGCGGGCGCTGGGATTGCTTTGGGCACGAGAGCTGAACGTGCACTGCTAGACTGGATTCCAGTCAGCAGTCGTTTGTGTGCAATTCGGTTGGACGGTTCTGTTCGTGTCAACAACAACAGACTGAAGTGCCGATGTTTGTTCGTCGTGTCTACGTGTGCGCCGACTGACTGCAGTTTCTGTGAGACCAAGGACGAATTCTATCAGGATTTGTCTCGGCTGCTTCGAAGCGCACGTTCAACGGACTTGGTGGTCATTACTGGGGATTTCAACGCCCAATTTGGCCTTTTGGGAGATTCCGAAAGGCACATCGGAGGCTCATTTGCTATCCCAGCCGATCGTACCGATGACGGCGATCGTCTCATTCAGCTGTGTTCTGACCACAGATTTTTTCTGCGAGTGCGAGCTTCTGCCATAAGAGGCGGCATAGACTCACATGGCGTTCTCCTTCGTCTTCACAACGTTGGACTCAGATTGACCATATTGTGATTGGTCACTGCTGGCGTGGATCATTTGAAGATTGTCGTTCATTTTGGTGTGCGCCTGTGGACTCAGATCGCGCGTTGGTACGTGCTCGCTTCCGTTTACGTCTCGTCCGTGGTCGCACCAAAGTAAATGCCACCCGTCCCGCGCAGTTGCTTTTAGACGATAACGAGCGACATAGTTTCCAGACGAAGCTGTCTACGCAGTTATCGGTGCAGCCAGATGTTCAGGACCCAAATGAACGCTGGCAACAGATCAAGGAAGCCTTTTATGCCGCTTCGAATGGCACCCAGTATTCTGGTTCAAGTCGGTCTCACAAACGATGGATATCTTCGACATCAGTTGGGTTGTTGGATGCTCGCAGATCCGTCCCTCCGGATGCCACATTCAATGAAGTGCGTAGATCCCTGGGACGCCAACTGACTAGGAGCCTGAGAAATGACCGTGAGTGGTAGTGGATTGTGAAATGTAGACAAATGGAAAAGGCTGTGTCCATTGGCAATGCTCGCAACCTTTTCCGTTTTGATTAGAGATACCGGTCCACGGAAGCCTGATGTAAGTGAGTTAGTTAAGAAATCCGACGGCTCACTGATTCACTCTCAGGGACGTCGTCTGGAGCGTTGGGCGGAGCACTTTAGGGAACACTTCAGTTGTCCCACTTCAACGGTGGACCTTCCAAATGTACCTGCCAGCGAAACGATGCAGGCGGATATCAGTCCTCCATCAGAGATGGAGATTATGCGGGAGATAGGTTACTTGAAAAGGTACAAAGCCGCTGGACCGGATGGGTTGTCTCCATCTTTTCTCAAGGATGGAAGCGAAGCTTTGGTTTCCGTCTTACCAAAACCCCGTATTATTTGCGATAGTGAGCAGATTCCGAGGGAATGGTGTGAATCGGTGATTGTTCTGATTTACGAGAAAGGTGACAGGTCCTCTTATGAAAACCACAGAGGAATTAGCTTGGTAAGTATCGCGTCCGAACTGATCACCGGTTTTATGTTCCACCAATTATCGAGTGCTCGCGAAATGTGTACGCGTGAGAATCAAACCGGTTTCAGACCCGATCATGGTTGTATCGACCACATCTTTACTCTCCGACAAACCTGAGAGCACAGACACATCTTCCGTAGGTCCACAGTCTCTGTCTTTCTTGATCTGAAAGCGGTGTTCAACTCAGTCGACCTCACAGTTCTGTAGCGCTGTCTCTCACCGAAGGGTGTGCCGGAGGAGTTTATTTCTCTTTTCCAATGCTTGTACGCGAACAGTCTCCTCTCCAGGGGTATGGTGGTAGGAACCAGATGTTGCCCATCAAGTCTTTCAGAGACCGGACTTCGTCTGGCCTCTACCCATTGACCAGTCAGGCATGATTTCATCTCCAGCTTGAGGGAGCCATCCTGCATAGCTCTTTGGGTATTGGAGGCACGCAGGCCATCACACCACATCAAGGTGCAGTCTCGTAATGTGTAGACTTTGTTACCTGAATAGTTACATCTCACCAGGTGGTCAGATATCGGACAAAGTGTCATCACGAATACAGAGGGCGCGTTTGGTTTCTGCCAACCTCCGTCATCTGTGGCGCTGGCATGACATCCGATTGTTTGTTAAGGGTAGAGTGTACAATGCGGTGGTTACGTTCGTTTTTTATACGGTTCAGAAACATGGCTGTTGAGGGTAGAAGGTAGGCGAAGACTGTCGGTGTTCGAGCACTGATGTCTCCGTAGCATTGCCCGAGTATGGTGGGAACACTGTATCAGCAATGCTGAGGTTCGGCGTAAGTTGTTGGGAACCAGAGGTCAGGGATTTTTTGACTGGTAAACTGTTCCTCCGTGTTTATTCGCGGCAGTCTCCTCTCCAGGGGTATGGAACCGGACTTCGTCTGGCCTCTACCCATTGACCAGTCAGGCATGATTTCATCTCCAGCTTGAGGGAGCCATCCTGCATAGCTCTTTGGGTATTGGAGGCACGCAGGCCATCACACCACATCAAGGTGCAGTCTCGTAATGGTCAAGACTCTTGGGTAAGTGGCAAGAGGCGATAGCCTTATTTAGTGGAGGGCTCCATTCGTGCACGTCACGTTACTGTCTTTGGGCTTCTGGGGGTCTTTATATTCGCCGCCAGGCGAAAAACCCACCACGTCCTCAAATAACTGGTTGCTTTTAATAAATAAAAGATAAAAAAGGGGGCTACATTACATTCCGCTGTTATTTTGAATTGTTCTATCCCCACCTTTTTACCAGGTTCCCCGCAATGTAGTTAAAAAAGAATGAATATATATATATATATATATATATATATATATATATATATATATATATAATCAGACATAAACAAATGTGTATTTGATTCCACATTTTCTAATCAATGGCTTGTTGTTGCTCTCGTTTTTCATCCCATGTTGTCCAGTTTTTTTCAGTTCCGTACCCCAACGAAAAGAAGGTAAATACAAGATCCGGGAATATTTGGGCCAAAGCCTCGTACCCGCGAATTGTTTTAGTACTTCAGGACTTTTGTCTGGCTACTCGCCCTCGACCTGTCCATATGGGTGCGCATAGCCCACCGGATCATCGTAACACGGCAAGGTGTCTGACTGCTAAGGCGATACTTCCAGCCTGGACAAGATGATCGTAGAAGGCTTCTTTTAGTGAGTGCTGCTTCGGGTCGATGGTGGACATGGCTGATCCATTAGAGAGGGTACCACTGAAAAACCAAGGACATCATTTTCGTATCTGAGCGGCTTTGTCTTACAGTGGAGTTTGGGATGCAGTCATGCCATTTGCTTTTGGCCACATATCGGAGGCATCAGTGGCCAAAGCTCTCCAGCTTCTCCGTATCCTCTACCCTCATGGGTCAGGTTTCACAAGCGTATGCCAGAGCGGAGTTCATGAAAGCCCGGTAAACGCACAGTTTCGCGTGGAGGCTCGTTTCAGTGCTGAACTTTAGTGATTTATGAAGTCACGGGAATGCTCTCTGCGCATTTGACACGAAGTTTAGCTGCATCTTTAACCCAGCCGTTTGGTTGTATGGCATACTGTAGCGATCAACAAGCACGTGATTATTAGTAGAAGTCTCAAAAAATCAATAACCCGATATTAGGCTCCAGTCAATTTGTAACAAAGCCATAGCTAAAACATACATAGACAAGAGCTAAAACGTCGTTATGTGCAAGAACTAACAACGGACAAGACCACATGTACTGAGCAGTTTCAGTCCCATCACATTCACCCTACCTACAAAGATTTGAAGTGCGTTGATTAAAACTAACACTGATGAGTGTCTCTATGCGCACCTTGAAGTGGGAAACATGTGAAGAAGCAAAAGGAGTTAGCGGGTGTTCACAAGAAGGTTTATGATTCATGCATTCCGGTTTCTCAGACAGTAAAGACGTACTCTTCGTTGGGGTCTATGCATTTCATCCACTGAGGGTTGTTGGTTGGTGTCTCCAATTGTTTGTGTAACTTTCTACTTGGGAGAGGGATCTGATTCTGATGCAAGAGAGAGAAACCCGTTTACGAAATCGCAAACCAGACCTTACCCCGTTTCACTTTCTGATGTTTGGGGTCGGTTTTCAATCGGTTGTTCCACAGCCAGTGCTGGATATCTGAGATAATGTCCTCTCAACCGTCAGTAAGACGAGGGTGTGTCTAATTGAGGTTGCACTGCAAAAGTTCTACTTCCTCGACTATTGGGTCGAAGTTGGAGGATCGATAGTTGCCCTATCCGAGTTCACAAACCAACTAGGCAGTGACGTGCCAGCTGTGGCTTTCCGGTTGTTTTGGAATATTCATAAAGAATAGATTTCATCGCCGTGCCTGGTAGGAAATGAAGTGATTGGAAAGCATCGAGAGGGGCGACTTCCTATTGTTAAATAGCTAGATTTTAAGATCGGAACGCTATGGTTATGGCTCTCCAAATACTGCCGTTCAGACCTTCAAATTGACCATTACACTGAAGATTGTAAGGAGTAGGGAAACTACTGACAGTGGCCCTACTGTTGGGAAAGTTTCTGAGCTCGTTGGACATGAACGATGAGCCATAACCAGAATTCACTTAAGAAGATATACCAAATAAAGGAAATAGACTAGACAAACATCTGATTACAATGGTAGTGGGCGTGTCTGGACATGTATAAGCAAGAGGAAAACGAGAAAGTTCATCAATGATTGTAAGGAGGAAATTTAATCCTTGAGTCAGATGGCAGGAGTCCTTTACGGTCTATGCTTAAGCACTCAAGTGGCTGTGTAGCTTTGACTAAGGGGATGTGTGGTGGGTTATAAAAGCAGGAGTTGGTTTCGGTACAAGTGGGGAATCAGACTGACTAATTTCACTTCTTCAGTTGGAAACGGTAGGTTCCGAATCTTGATAAAATGTATCATTCTGGTTACGCGCAGATGACACAGATTCGTGGAGTTTTTTAGATTGGTATGGGAGACGGATCGACAGAAGCCTCGAGACAGTGTCAGCGACGCAGTTTGCTCGTCCAAGGCGATACCTGATGTCCTAATGGAGGCCGTTGAATTTGATTCTCCATCATTGAATCTTTGTCCTAATCAATGTTGCTACCTTGCCCTGGTGGTCGGGTTTGCGTGCTATGATGATCTCGCTGGTTATTTCGTTTGAAGTGCAAAGCGCTTCAGGGTCACCCATATCAGACAGGTCGAAGGCGTGGGTTTTTTTTTCGCTTGGCGACAGATTATCTACATAAAAGCCTTAGAAGCCTATAGATATCAACGTGACGTGCGCAAATGTGGCCTGCCATCAAACAAGGTCATTGCCTTTTGTTTCTCACCCAGCCGTCCTGAGCGATGTAAGATTCACCATGACGCGTTGGGCGCCCTCGACTAGCAGACCGCCATCCAAAAGGCGTATGAACCGCCCATTCGGTCACCGACTCCCAACACACAAACTTCCTTTTGCTCGACAGGTATCACTCGGTTGTGCACGGGATAGAGTTTTCACCTCGAACAAAAAGTCGAGTGAGGCTGGGAACGCCACTTCGTACTTGATTCCCAGGACTTTTCATGAACTGTTCCTCTACACATACCACTCATGGCAGGTGTCAGCTCATCCTCTTAGGAGCTAGCCGCATAAAAGTTGAAAAATGTTGTCTTTTCAAGCTTTATTGAGTTATCAAACATAAATGATGCAGATTTCTGATGAGTCACTAACCTGAAGTGGGTTCCGATAAGAAAGTATTTCCATTTCTCTAAAGATTCTATGGTAGCATAAGCTTCTCTTTTCCACCGAAGAATGCTGTATTTCCATCAGGGACAAAGTCCTAGAGAAGAACGCCGTTGTTCCTACCATTCTGGCTCAGCGAAGCCGCAATGGTTATATATCAGATGCGCTAGTTTCTACTCCAGATTCAGTGGTAACAGGGATGGCATTTTCTGGTTCGTGTTTTAGATTTTTCAGTAATGACAGGACGTTACTTGGTAAAGGGAAAGTTCGATTTTGCATTCGCGGGCTGGTTTATCAAAAAAGTGACATTCATTGAGAATAATATGTAAACGTGCTTACTACGCGTGTTTTTATCTTCTTGTAGTGCGATGAAGGCAGTTCCTTGGAAGGTTTCAGCCTCTGGGTCAGGTTTGGTGACATTTTCGGTACTTTGAATCGAAGATTAAGTTACCGCATTCCTATAGAGCTTTTGGGCTCCTTAAACAGGATACCATAAATCTTGGCAACCGCTAGAGTTCTAGATTTTTGATCATGTTCCTCCGTTATTCTGCAGATTTCTAGGCTGTCCACTTAAGCGAACGTACCGTAAAGTCGTTCCTTGGTAGTAATTTCACCAGTTGCTCATTGCAAGTTATCGGCTCCGTTTGTCACGCCAAATGAAGTATGACAAAACTGATAGAGTTTACCGCAAGCTTCGAATACGATGTTATGTTTTTTCACTTTCCTTGATCGATATCTGATGGTGAGCACTCCTCAAGTCGAATGTACTGTACTGGTCATAACGCGAGATCTTTTTTAATAATTCGTGTGTACGCGGGAGAGTATACCCGCCTAAGTGTGTGAAGCGGCGAATTGTCTAACTGTCTTCAATTACTGGTCTTCTGTTGTGACGTTCATTCGTAACGATAAGAACTTGAGTTCGCCAAAGGTACTTCGACGATTCTATAATACCAAAAGTGACAAGTTTTGCACTTCAGACCCGATAAACACTGTATCTTGCAGAGCGTGGCGTCTTGATTTAGTGGCGGTGGGTCCACAATCGAAATAAAGATATTGCTGGTCAGTTCTAGTCGCAAGGAGACCACAAACAGGAAATGATAGTTTAGGACCAGAAAATAAACTTGAGTTGCATTCATGTAGTCGAAAAAAATCGCCATCGAACAAGACATCGAGACAAACCGGAAAGTTTAATGAGTTCGTAAGGATTGTCTTTGAATTAAATGGGTATAAATAAATGACCGTAAGTGGAGCTTGACAAACTGGTTGTGGCGATGGACCAGCTTTACATAAATGGCGAGACCAAAGTTTGTTTATTGTCATCAGAAGATTGGTGCGTCAAAATATAAGCCGGAAACTTGTCGCAACCTTGGTAAATACACTTATTTTGTCATCCTAATCTAGACATTTTACAAAAATCCCCTAAGGAATTAGTGTCAATCCAAAGAACTGAGTACGGAGGGTTTGATGATTGGATGATTTTGGGGCATTTAAGAATTTCATTTCTGCGAGTCATCCACTTTGGCGGTAGACAGTAATCTACCATCTTCCGGCTCGTTACCATATCTGACCTGTCGGGACCCTGTGTGGTTGTCCACTTCTAGTCTCCGTCAGTTTTCCGGTTATCGCTAACAGTGCAGTGGGTCTTTGATGTTTCAGCAAGATTCACTGGTTTCACCGATCAGACAATTTGCTTGCGTTAACTGACCACAGTTTGGCCTATTGTGAATGCTTTCCCGTACTGTTGCTCTCTATTCTGTGTTTTGGTTACTGCAGACGAAATGGAGACTGTCGAGTTTTCAAATGGACAGAAAATGCCCGTTTTGGGTTTAGGAACCTGGACCGTAAGTTTTCAGTTTCACCACAATTATTATTCAGTCTCCCTCTGATAAAGTGAAAGCAGCCGTTTTAAGCGCTCTAGAAGCCGGCTATCGCCACATTGATGGTGCTTTTGTTTATGGAAACGAACAAGCAGTTGGCGAAGCATTAAAAGATGGGATGAAAAGGTTGAACCTCCGAAGAGAAGACGTTTTTATCACATCGAAGGTAATTTGTGTTTATTCATAATGATGGCCTTTAGGTTTGGTGCACTTATTTTCGTCCGGAACTCGTTCGAAAGTGTTGTGAGACGACGCTGAAGGACCTTCAACTTTCATATGTTGATTTATATCTGATCCATTGGCCCGTGGCTCTTAAAGTATTTTAAATCCATAGCATTATTTATCTAAACGCTTAGCCCGGTGACATAAACTTCCCAAAATCTGGTGATGGTGAAACGCTTGAACTGGATCATCCACCACTTGCAGAGACCTGGAAGGTGAGAAACTATTGGTCAATGGAGTCGTTGGTTTTTCAGTGCGCAGTGCAATCAGTTTATCTAATACAATAAGATAACCGTCTTGCTTCCACTTTTTCTTACTCTAAACTGATATTTAATTTTGAGTTCATTTTGATTCATTTTTGTCACAGGCAATGGAAAAATTGGTTGACGATAAACTGGTCAGGTCCATTGGGATTTCTAACTTCAATAAACGCCAAATTGACATGATTTTGGGCATGTGTCGCATAAAACCAGTCAATTTGCAGGTGGAAATTCATGCTAACTTTCCAAATACAAAACTTGTGGAATATGCTCAGTCCAAGGGATTAACGGTTACTGCCTACGCTCCGTTGGGGTCACCCGGAGCCTCTCCGTAAGTTGCCTCTTCTATAGTTTTGTTCACCGCCCAGTCATAATCTTGTTCGACCTTAAGTGGAAATCCTTCGAGAGGTTATTTTAAATGCTCAAGTTCACTTAGCATGCGGAAGGCAAATCGGCAAACTAACTTTATTCAAAAAGCACTTCTTATTTTTATGGTGCGCAGTTCTGCTGTTTTTTATTAGTGACAAGTAACACAGTAGAACAGGTTCACCCCAGAAATACTTTTGATTCGAAGGTGTTGGCTACGTGCCTTGTGTTTGCCGAGACCTAAATTCCTAATCACTCACAAAGGCTGAGAGCCACAGCAAAATCCAGGCTTTGGGCGGATGACCTTTCCACAATGTCGCCGATTTTGAACTATTTCTATGCTGTTCTCATCTTTGCTAACCCTGTGATTATTTTCTATTTTGCGTGTGTTTTATTCTGTCTGATTAATTTCTGTGCAGCGGCTTAACCTTTCTTATTCTCGTTATTTGCTGCTGCTTGGTCATCAACGCACTACACGGAGCCCTTGTTAATAAGGGGAGGTCACGACTTTCTAGAAAGACCTCGTCCTCAAAATTCTGATATGCAAAGCAGTTTCCCTTGTTTTCGATGATTCTGTTTCTGTTTCATCCTGTAAGATGAGCTCAACGATTGCACCCAACCCGAAGGCTTGGGAACTACACGGATGGTACCTCACGAAGCGCGTGAAGAGTAGACTCGTCAGCCGGAACTCGATTTCGTGCCGGTCGTATGAGCGTCGATGAAATCACCCACCGTTAGGTGTTTGGTCATCCTCATGCCTCCAAAAGGTTGTTTTCATTATTTCCGGGCATTCTTGCGGACCTCGACATCATCGATAAGACTACACTGTAGAGCCGTTTATTAATAAATGTATTTTCTGACGATTGTGGTCCTGTTCTCAAGGAATTGTGCCGTTTTATCCCAGACCGAGTTAGCTTATGACCAAGTTTTACCACCGTCTGTCGCAATGAACTTAAACTGTTCTCAGAGAACAAAGTTTCCTACTAGGAATAAACTGAGTGTAAAGGTACAAATTATGCTGCACATCCTAATTCCCTTGGTGATTAGTGTATCAGTGTATGGTGTGCGCTTTACTCCACCAAAGTGTTAGTAGTTTTAACGATGGCAGATTTTCGTACCAGCAATCATCTTATGTCGTTATTAGTTAGAACTAGTCGATAACTTTGAGTACCTCAGGATTTTCATCATATCTGTTAAGAAAGAGATCTCACGAGGAACAAGAGGTAGCACAGCGTTTATCAATCTGCCACATGTAGTGCCACCACGGCTTTCAAGTATAAAGGGTCGTGTGTGCAGCACCATGGTCCGTAGTACTTCGATCTAGAGTTGCAAGGCCTGGGCGATCTGCACTGAGAGTGCTCGATGGCTTTCCCTATTCAACAACCAGTTTATCAAAAATATTGTTCGACTTCAATGTGACCAATGATGAGGTTCGTCATCGTGTTTTCAATGGGAATAGCCACCATCCAACCGCGGTAGTCATTCTGCATTGTCTCCGGTGGCTTGATTATGGTTTTCGTATACCTACTTACCGTCTGTCTCACTATGCAATATTTACATTCTTCGGGCCTGTGTGGAGGAAAACGTTGCGATAGTACTGTTAATTATCACATGGCATGCAAAAGTCGATGTCAGCACTGGCCTCAGTGTATCCTGACTTCCCAGTTTGAACCTGAAGAACAAAGATTGTTTCTTTTTTGAGACAGTAAGAGATGTGCCTCGGAACCAAATGCAGCTGCGCCACTGCTATGCAGCGTATTCATTGAACTCTATGAACCCTTATGTGATTAAAATCACTGATGAAAACTAATAAAAGTAGCAGGAACTATGCAGTGAAAAACATATATTCCCCAGTTTATAAAAAAATCGTACAAATACATCCCTCTGTCATCTCGTGTTATCGTTTTGTGGTGCTGGCATTATAGCTGATCTGAGACTGGTTCAGGTAAATAAGGTTTTCATATAATGTAATTTATACTAGGAATTACAGCAAGTTTTTAAATCTACAAATATGTAACAAATATGTAACCTCAGGCCATCTTTATGTAGAAAATTACTACCTTTGTTGTGTTGCATTCACAGTACGGGTTAGCTCGTCCTGCGCGGTCCCTATTCAGTACACACAATCAGTTAAATGTCAAACAAGTTAGTAAGGACGTCTGTTAGGTCAGAGTTCAGTGACCATTCACATGAGCGCATGGTTGTGCAATCACGGGTCTGTTCAAGTAGTGGCCTACGCTCAAATCAAAATGCAATTATTGAATGCATTACCATAGTTACGAATTCACCACCTGAGATGAACTCGTTTTTCTCTCCCTGCGATACAAATTCCAGCGGCGAAGTCGACCTGCTTACTGCTCCTTGGGTGTGTGAAATCGCTGATCGTCACCAGAGGACTACATCTCAAATTCTTCTTCGCTATCTTCTGCAACGCAACATAGTTGTAATACCGAAGTCTGTTACCCCGTCTCGAATTGTAGAAAATTCCAAGGTAAGTACTTGCCGAAAAATTCTCAGCCCAGGGCTGTATGGTGACAGCTTGTAACGTTTTTTAGCGGACAGTCGAGCTGCAATGATCGGATTGACAGTTTTGAGATACGGCCAGGGATCATCATTGATTGCCATCTTATAATTTAAGTTGACCCGTGATAAGTGCACATGTGCACACGCGTTAGTGCCGCATATGATAGAATAACGTTTCTACATTAACGGGAACACAAATTTTTACCGCTGCCCATACATTGTTCTTTTGCCTCGGTGATGAAACAGTATTATTTCGCTATTCAGTGGTGATAATTTTAGAGATTTTTCTTAGTTTGTGTGTGCATTATGATCAGCAATTATCGGTTCGACGCTTTCTGGTAGGCCAGGCTGATGGGTCGGTTTAGTTTCACTTCTATTCTGGGAACTCTGGTCTAGCCTAAAATGGTTCAACTAACTCTGAGCAGTATTTCCCATGAGAGGTCTTAATAGTTTTAGTCAAAGCAAAATTAGGATTCACGTGTTTTGAAGATATAGGATTCTATTGGTAGTCTGCATGGTCATCAAATGTGAATGTCTTTCTGTCTTTTAAAACCATAAAATGAGCCCTCGGCTCACTAATCTGACCTTCAGGGCACTCCATCAGTCCACAATGTTGCAGCAAGTGCGAACCATCCATAAAAAAGCTTAGGTACACAAGTGCATGAACTGGATAGGCACAACTCAGGAAAGTCGATTAACTTGACCTTGCCGTGCAGTGTAGATATAATGATTTGTTGACTGTCCGCTTCTAGTTGAGTTTTCGCGTCCCCTCAGGCTAACTGGTCAGGGGACCAATTGCTTAGTTTCTCGCATTATAGATTGGTCATTCTAACTGCAGTAAGAGCACAGGTGGCATCCTTCTAGAAATGTCAACATGTAATAAAAGTGCATGATTGAAACAAGATTCCTAAAGTACCGTGGTGATGTGATACAGAATGTCAAACCCTTTACCACCAGGTTTTTCGTTCGGGGATGCATTCAGAGTAGCACACACGTAAATGCTACCAGGTGGACAGAAGAAGTGGCTTGACCGTCATGTGCCGGTGGCCGCTGGCTGTTCGTACGACCTTTAGCTGAGGAATCTTCCGTCTAAATCACGAGTCCATTGGAAATATTCAGAAACACCATTGATGGGTTCTTGACTCCCGTAGATCATGCCCCGTTTAGACAAATCAGGCGTGGAAAAGTTAACTTGTTTTGGACACGTTTGCTGTCGATTTCGCTATGGACCCCATTCATGGACCAACCAGATAAGAAGAATTCCGATGCATAATTCGAAATCCTTTCATCGTATATTGTCCTCATTCAACAGATTTTCGATTTCAAACTGAGTGATGAAGAAATGCGTTTGCTCAACACACGCGGAGTCAACAAACGTCAATTTGTATTAGCGTCGTAAGTCAATTGCAATCAATCCATGTCACATCTCACTTTCGTTTGTAGAATGCGACTTCATCCAGAGTATCCTTTCAAAGACGAGTTTTAGATGGACGCGAATAACGACACCCTCGGCCGACTTGATACTTGCACCGGTTGCGTCGGCTGGAAGAACTTGACCTATTTTCATCCATTTTTGTTCGGTCGCTGTTATTCATACCGGTTATTTGGTCATTTACCCTCATCAGTGTTCCGCTTAATAAACTGCGTCACTTGATAGCTGCTCAGTCTTTTACTCGTTAACATTGATCTTTCCAGTGGGAAAACTCACAGGTAAAAGTGTAGCATGTAAAGATCAGCGGTCTTCCACCGGGGGTTGCTCGTGTTCGATCTGAAACAGCAAAAACAGAGAAAAATCCATGAGCTCGAAGCTCAATAAGTGTATTATCGGGAACCGTCGGTTACAAAAAACTACTCAAAGCGTCTGCGAAATGTGTGCGGTTTACTACAAGTTGGCAGTTTGTTCACATTTTTTGTCCCATTAATAACTTGTATAATTTGACGCCAAAGGCTTCACAATTTCTTAGGTAGTAAAACGTTATCGCTCTTACGTTGCCCTGTTCTCCATTGGTACTGAGCCGCATTCGTCTTGTGCCTGTGCACGGAGTCACTGACTAACAACTTTCAATGCTCACTAACTGACACTGCACTCTTCGCTGCCTTATCACAACCAAACAGTAACCCCGCATGAAAATATGGACATTAACCCTAACATAGGCCATTAAATCGGGTAAGTTTCTCTTTCAGTTTTCAAAAGAGAAGTCCTGTTTTCGTACTGACTTTGACGCCGTGTCCTCAGTGGAAGTGAGAATAAACGCTGTTTGGGAATTTTTCTAAGAGTCACAATCAGTCTGCCTGCTGAGAATTTCCTACTTAGTGGTTGCGATCAATGTGCGCTGGACTTAGCTGGGACTGAGTTCTTCATTGGCACACGGTTACCGTCCGTCTGATTAAGTCTTTCGGCTTTAAAGTTCTCGTATTGCTAACACTTATCTTCCAGTTACGTTCGTGTTTCAAGATTTATAGTGAAATAGCCACATATATAGCAACCACTGATGTCTGTGTCCACTCTGCTAATCTAACTATTACTCATTACGCGTAAAGTGAATTACCATATAAGGGGCAAATCCCATAATTAAATACACTGTAAAAGGGAGCTGTGGAGGAAAATTCTTGTCAGAGCTAGTTTATCGATCGCGCTTTTAAAGAGAGAAAGATTGTAAGTGGCTGGAAAGACAAGAGGGGGGTGCCCCACATTTTAACAGTCCGGGGAAAAGAAGACTGAAAGATAGAAGTATGACAAACTTGATAAGGATGACTAGTGCCGGTAGAAGAGGGATAACGAAGTAACCACCTGACGATAGGTTAGTGACTGCAAACTGGAGGTTAAAGAAGAGTCATCGATCAGCCGGATGGTCTTTTGTTGGACCCGGTCAAGAAGAGAAAGAGAGAGCTCCACCCCACACATGTCGGGTTGGATTTGAGCTTTGTACAACAGATGAACTGACGTGAAGAAGCGGCACGAGAGGCTAGCTGAGCTATGAAAGCGGACCAACATAGAGAAGAAGTTATAAATAATCCAATGAAAGAGATAGGATCTGTGGAATGCAGTACAGTTGAGTCAGAGAATAAGTGTGAGGAGAATGAATGATGTTTCAGATAAATTGAATGCAGCGTGATTGTGAGAGCCCCAGGAGGAGATGTGTTCGTGGTCGAAGTCTACAGGTACACCAACTGCACTATGATCGCGATCGATGTTGGTGTTGACCTGACGGGGAGTGCATTAGAAAAGGGGAGAATGGAAGGTGGCGTCGTCCGCAAATTAATTTATTGGGTCAGAACTAGTGGATAGGAGATTAATAAATGAAGGAGGGTGGGCGCAAGTACTGGGTCTTAACGGACATCAGCACTTACGGGAAATGGCTGGGACAGTTCCCATCAACTCCGACGGAGATGGTTCGCTTACTGAGGAAACTCGATGTCCACAATACAAGAGCAGAGGAGAACACGAACATGGGCGGTTTCACCATCAGAATTTCGTGCCAAACTCAGTCAGGGGCTTCAGAGATAACGACCGAGATTGTGTTTCTCCGTGGTTGTCAAGTGCAACCGACCAGAAGTGGGGAACGAGAGCTAGCAGATCACCGGTAAAACGGTGAGGTTGGGGTCTGTATAGGTGGTCGCTCGGTAGTCCCTTGCATTCGAGAAACGTACGCAGTTGGTCGTAGATGACAGTTTCGAGTAATTTCGAGATAATAAGTGTGAGGGAAACTGGACGATAGTTATTTGGGTCAGAAAGATCACCGCGTTTTGGGTATAGGAAAAACCACGGCGTGTTTTAAGGGAAACGGAAGAGTAGAAAGTTTGAGAGTAAAACAAGAAATGACATAAAAGAGAGGAATATTTTAAGGATGGTGGGTGGTATATAGTCCAGACTGGGTGGTTTAAACACGTTCAGAGGACGCAACACCTGGCGGGTCTTCCTAGTGTCTAATATGGGAGAGAGAAGAGAAGAAACCCGAAGAGTAGGATAAGCGGGTAAGGCGGGGTTAGAGGCAAGCCGGGAAGCAAAGACCTCAGCTTTCTCGTATGGTTCACAAACAACGGGTGGTGGTCGAGTGGTTCGGAGCGTTTGATTGCCAACTCGGAGGTCTGAGTCTCGAATCCCCACCACCACCGGTTACTTTGGTGGTAGACAGTAATCCACTGTCGTTCGGATCGTTACCACACCTGACCTGTTTGGACCTTATGTGGTTCTCCACTCCAAGTCTGAGGGTATGGATGCCGGTTATCCCTAATAGTGCAGTGGGCCTTCGAGGATATGAGGTATACACCCTTCCACTGCACTCATGCGGGAGCATGTAGTAAAAAAACAAGAACAATAGAGGAATTACAGATAGGAGGGAAATTGGATGGGCAAAAGTTGTGCGAGACTGCTTTAGCAAGGGACCAAATTGTTCGGCTACCGGCGGAAGGTGAGAGTGAGTATTCGGCTTCCCAGTGGACAAAGAGTTTTTTGGCTCTGTTCCTAGCTTGCACGAAGCAGTGGTGGGAGTCGGGAGGGGTCGAGCTTCGCTAGTGGTGATATATTGAACGCTGCAAGCGTACAACACCATCACATGCGTGAGTGAACCGCCCGGGATTTTCGGGTTCGCCGGGTGTGGAAAAGTGTTAAATAAAGAGATTCATACCTTGAGGAACAGTGTCGGTGAAGTTAGGAGTGGAATCAGTAACGTTCGAAGTAAAACAGCAATCGTCCCAAGGATGGAAAGTTTGGGAGTCACGGAAGCCATCCTAGTCGGCTGAACTGTAGCGCCAAAATGTGTGTCTTGAGGTGAGTGTAGGACCAGGGTGGGTAAAATTGATGGAACAGGAAATAATGCGGTGGCCAGATGATCCAAGTATCCGAAGTGCGGGGATGCCTGAGAAGAGAGAGGAAGCAAGTGTGAGTAAGATCAAGGATGTGGGCACGGTCGCCAGCTCGATCGGCAGTTCGTGTGGGTGGGTCAACTGGTTGAATCAAGATGTTGCCCACGGCAAAGTGTCCGGGGTTGCGTCCCAGAGCCGAAGTGTCAGATGAGTGAATCAACCAATCCCGATTGCGGACGTTAAAGTCTTCTAGGACGGGATCCGTCACAAACAAGTGCTCAGTGTTTAAGAAAATTGGTTGTACCGCAGATATTTGTGTGCCCGCGCAGTTTAGTCTAGTCTAACTTCCTACCAACTGTGGAATTGTCACTGACCAAAATATCTGATTGTGTGACTTCTTTCTTTCAAACTCCATCTAGTAAAACTTTACCACTTGATGTTCGAGTCGTTGTGGGTCAACTAGAGTTTGGTTTCCTGGTGTGTATTTCAAATCCTTCAACGGACGCACCAAAGAGCAGCGGAAATCTACTTTAACTACGATAGGTAGAGATATGCAGTAATAAAAAAGTTAACAGGCATCGGCCTGGAGAGATAGACAACGATCAAAAAGAATCAGTCACTGAACGCGCACTGCTTGGATAAGCGATGAACTAGGTGACGGACAGCCGACGACGTATTGATCGTGCGTGTGTGCGTGACATCCACCTATGCATTCGTTGATTGCCCCTGAAAAATCAATCTAGACGAGCCTGATGTTTGAAACTATAATTTTGTTTGGTTAACTTTCCGACTAGCATTTGTCACTCGCGTGCCTGGCACTATTGTTTTCTAGCAACTTCATGATAAACCTTCCTCTGACACTGATGATCTGCTCGACACATCAACGAATAAGGCAAAAGATGGACCCTCACGCACAGCCACTAAGCAATATTCTCTCCCTCTCCCACCTTCTCTCTCTCTCTCTCGATATATATATACATATATATATATATATATATATATATATATATATATATATATATATATATATATATATATATATATATATATATATATATATATATATATATACTGATTCACAACGGAAATAAAATTCGCCTATGCTATTTGAGTGTTGACTTGTAATCGTGCCTGAGGGCCTATCCTTTTCTTTATTCACCAATGTTTTGATCAGATTATCGGCGTCGCAGCGATAGCGAACCTGTAATGTGGTCAGTCTTTTCCTCATGGTGGCTACTCAGATAACCCGCCCTTGGTCCCAGCTATATTTAGGCTGGTGTGCCAGATAGTTTGACGTAAACAATGTCGCTGAATAAACATGCTGATAAGACCTACACTGGCAAAAATGAGATAACTTGCGACTGTGTCTCAGTGACTGACCGAGCGCCGCTTGAAAGTTTCACCTTATACTAACGCATCATGCGCTTCGATTTATTTCACTCCAAAGTAGGTGAAATTTCGAAGAAACAGCCAAAATCTTGACTTTGAAGCTTGAGGTCATCGGCTCACAAAATAATTTCACTGGTGATTGCTTCTTAGTCATGTTCTAGCATCCACTATTCTATTTTAATGGCCTGTAGCTTCCCTTACAATGTGAGGTGAGTTAGTGAAAGTCTAATGAGCACAACTGCATATATGCGTGATGAGGCATACACATGCAGTCGTCCATGTTATTTAAAACATCCAACTGACGCTGACCAGGTAAGCATCCAACACGTTATTTGGCGTAATCGAGCGCCGCGTTTATGGCAGCGTCAAATGATTCAGTGTTCGAATTCCCGGTGATGCGGATTCTGGTTTACTGCTCACTTTCTTCATGAACACTTGTAGTTCACTAAACATTTACCTACGCAAATAATCTACCTTGCTCACACACTCATAATCTGATCACTGACGTTCTCAGTTCTGATCACAATGTGGATTTCGTGCACTACCATAATTTTTTTACTCATTACTTATATTTTTGTCCGAAACATACACTTTGCATATGAGCTCAGACGCCATTCCAGTGAACGTTCTCCCTTGAAACACTACAACGCAGAATTTAATAACACCCTACCACCTATTATCTTAACTTTCCATAACTTTTCTCTCTCTCGGAAAGTAGAATTAACGCCCCCTTCGTAATCGAATAGTACTCCCTCACTTTCGACTATATGTCATGTTTACTCATGTAATAAGAATACAAAACTTTGATAAAACCAACGAATATTATTTACAGCACTTTTACAGGTCACGAAATTCCAGAACATTCCCGCACTGCTTAGGCACATGAACATGATTCGCCAATAAGTCGCGGATATCGAACATTTTACTCGTTCAGCAGTATCATCCAAGAACTACATCCGTCATTTTTCCTTTGACGTTGATCCTTGATAATCTCCTGTTAGTGGCTATTTCGCTTTTAAATTTTGACTTTAATATGCTCTGTATTCCCTCGATTGGATTAAGAGCCAGTGAATAAGGTGTCAGCCTCAGGAGATTCACGCTTCTGTAGTCTTCTTCTTAGGTCACTGACTCTGAGTGTAAGTCGCATGGAGCATTCCCAATTATGAAAAATTATTTTAAACACCGATTTTATTCACTAAGCCCGCAAACCACGGAATAAAGAGTTCACTGGTACAGCTTCCCCTCTCAGTAGTAGTTTAGCGATTCCATGGCGACAATAGCTCCAACGATGTGCTAGTTTTGTTCCCTGCCTTTCACAACTGTACGAGACGCGCGGGCTCCCTTGACGGCTCAACCCCTGGTCCTGATGCAAAACATTCGATTTTGTTTCGTCAATCCAAATAATTTTTTTCGCATTTGCATCGTGTCTGATTATTTCAGTGACATTTCTTCTGTTTAAGTTTATTTTCGAAAGAATTCATTGTCTCCGGAATTGTATACATTTTCTTCATCATCACTAACTGTCCATGCAAATATTGGGCTATGGTTTGGACGGAAAACGTTTTCCGAATTTGGACATTAGCCTTCGTTGCACTCCGTTAACGCGATTGTTGGATCTCAGGAGATTCACCGTACGTCAATCGCTAACTGTGCACCCACTCGCCAACGGAATGCGCCATGGCTCGCTTTTTCAGCACCTTGATCGATCGCCTGTGTCCAACTGCTGACTGTTGATATCTTAACTCCCAGCTAAATGCCATCGATATTGTCCAAGTTGAAAAGCTAGAACAATGCAGTCTCGGATTTCACTAGAATGTCTCACATATGGTGTGCTCTTGCGCATTATATGCAACATTCAATGCCCATAATAAATTCCATGAAACTAATTGATAGTCGATCTAATTGTTACTTTAAACCACAACTTAGTAGCACTCACGACCGCACATTACCGCTTTTCACCAATCATTAAACGCATATTAGGGCTTATCAGCATGTCCCTTCAACTACGTTTTTAAGGTACCTGGCACACCAGCCTGAATACAGCTGGGACCATGGACAAGTTAGTTGAGTGACAGCACTCATCGCGAAGAAAAAACCGATTACATTACGGGTTACTTATCATTGTGCATCCGCATAGTGGATCAGACACATACATCCGGTACCACCAGTTCGGCTACAATAAAAACTTGGATCACGAAAAAAATCACGTGAGTGTCCGGGTAATGGAAGTGCGCGCAACAGTGCTACGCCTCAGATGCAACCCAGTGGTCTGTGTCAGACCTGTGCTAAGGCTTGAATTTATGTGGTAAACTTAGGCACATGGCATTGACCGTGCCGATTAAGGCCTACCACTGGAGCATTTTACTGGCGAACTTGACCTCAGGGAATGGCAAACGTGACTGAAAGATGCTATAGATTATCGTCGGCCGTTTGTCGTTGCTACAAATGAATAGTTCAGTTGTAGTTTCATTGTTTCAGGGTTGTTTCATGCTTGATTCCGGATAAACGCACTATAACCACACATTTCTTGAGGATTATAACATTTGATGCAGTGACGAAGATGGAGTGCTCACGGCCGGAGCCGTTTGTAGAACTACGGAGTTTCCTAGAGGATTTCGAATACGTGGAATTGTAATATCATTTGAATCGAATGGAGCGTTCATGGACAGGGAGTCCATTTTTTAGAATCACACAGAAGAATCACCGTGCAATTCTAGAAAAATGGACTCCATGTCCATGCACGCCCCATTCGATCCAAATGAGATTACAGCTGTAAACCAACTGTGGAGTACTCAAGTATAGGGATGACTGGGCAGAAGAGTACCGGGTACGCATACCTGACGAGCGGCAATAACCGCGAAACCGGTCGTGTGCTTCCGGGGAAATTTTGTCCTGTCATCCAGATACAATGTCATACTACTCATACATAGAATTGTCTTGGAGATCCAGTCGGACTGGATTAAGTTGGCGGCCTTTATTAAGGACATTGCGCGAGCGTACTCGCTTACCACGCAAAAGGGCTCCGATGGAATGATGTGGGTCACCGCTAAGAATGCCCTAGTTGCAGGATTCAACACCCCGACCATAGGAAGCAATGCGTCGGCTCAGGAACGCCTAGATTGGAGTTGGTGCGGCCCGCTGGTGCACGTTATTGTTCTCTGTTCGCTCAGTGACCCTGAGTTCCTCACTTCGGTCACGGCATTAAAGGTTGAACTGTTGGTGGACCAATTTTTGGACAGTGCCAGATTTCTGCAAGGGATTATCCGCGTGGCCCGTGTCGGGCGTTCCATGGATATTTTCCGGTTGTAGGACGCGGCCCATGAACCGACCAGTTTTGGCGTGCCTCTGGTAATTATGGCCGCTGAAGAAGACTCAAAAATGGTCAAAGAATCTGCACCGAAAACAGCACATAAGAAGATTATAGTCATGGCTGATTGATTGGTTGACATCGGAAAACCAAACCACGCCCGTTGTGAGAATGTTGAACATTTTTATCGCGATTGCCCTAGACGTCAACAAGACATTTGGAGAAACTATGACATGTCTTCCGATACAATTGTCATTGAATCGGCAGAATTGAAATATTTACGCTCAAATTGAGATTCACGACCAGAATTAACTTAGCTCGGAGGATGCGAATGCAGTTGATTCCCTGTCCAAGCGGCCACCAGATAAAGAAATGAAATCTTGTGTCGTTCAGGTGAAGACTATCAATGAACATGTTTTGGATAATAGTGAAGTGGCACAATGCGTGGTTCTCGTTGGCAGTGCAGTGATCATGCACTAATTTATGGAATTCTCCGACACCAGTCAAAGAGTCTTAAGTGCAGTGGGCGTGGTATCCGATCTTCGTGGATGTTGTCTCAATACGAAATTCGTTTCGGTGAACATTATTGATCGAACAGAGCACGTCTCTAGAGGAATCGTGGGGTCGATGACTACACCACGAACCGGCAGTGCGGGAACGAACAAATGCAACATTGACCTCCTAAACGGAAGAGAAACTGAAGATGGTCCAAAGAACACCGAACTGTGTTTTTTGTCTGGAAGGAGGGATTTTGTGGAGTATACGCGTACTACTTGAAAAAACTGTTCCCTGACCGAAAACAATTATGGACCACGGAGCGAAGAGAAACGTAACAACGTTTCGGAGCCAGAATACAACGAATGGCACAAGTCAGAAGGTTATCGTCGTGGACTTTGAGCAATAATGACCCTGGTTCGATGCCCGCCACCGCCGACCACTTCCCCATTTGACAGCCTTTTGCTGGCCGCGGCCCCCTACCTGAATTATTGTACTTTTTCGTACAATAAATAAAAGGGATGTAAGAAGGGCAGAGCAGAAGGACATACGAATCATGCTACTGTGTCTTCCGATCAAATGTTGTTGGTGAAAATGAGCAGTTCAGTTGTAATTGGATTACTTAAAAGTATTTCCGAACTTAATTCCTAGCAAACGAACTATAATCCAGCATGTCTTTTGTATGATAATACTAACACCGATATAATATATATATATATATATATATATATATATATATATATATATATATATATATATATATATATATATATATATATATATATATATATATATATATATATATATATATACTTCTTTCTGCTTGTGTGTTGGTGGCCTCCAATAATTTATTGCAATCGCTTCTATAGTTCTGACCACTCGTGTATCATTTGCTCTTTAGGCCACATGGAAAGCCACACCCTGGCCTACATCGCGTTGAGTCAGGAACAAGTTTTTGACAGGGAGTCACGGTGTTTTGGGTGGGGGACTGATGTTATCAGCCGGATGTATAGATCCGGGTGCCAACGCGTAGCCTGACCCTCGTAACAGACCCATGCCATTACAGTGAGTCATGGGATGTACGAGTAGATCCTGCCCGGTATTAAGACCAAGGCTTGAGACATCGAGATCCTGATCGACAGGACCGCGGATCAATGACATCGGTCAGTAAAATGAGAGATGAATTCTGCCAAGCGGCATTTAGTTTCAACACCAGCCCATTAGAAGGATTGGCCGCCCACACCAGTCGGACCAATACGTATTGTGCAACGACTGGGCACAAGACCTATTACCCTATATAAACACGGTGTTTTACGCTAATAAAACGAGGTAATTTGAAGACAGGAAAGTCTTCTTACCTATACAGCTCGTGGGATAGATCATTCCAATACTTAGCAAATTTATGTCAATTCAGAATGGGTTGCGCTTCAATGTTCATTTACATAATAACTACTCCGTTCGGTCACCGTAGATGGCTGTGCACTAAAACTGACACATGAATCAGTTTACAAAAGCGTGCTTCCATTAATCGGGGGATGGAACGCTTTGTTGCCTGGCCCGCATTTTTGACATCCCTGCACATTAGTTACGAGAAACACCAGATCCTAATTCTTTCCAACAATTTGCTTACGTTATCACCTAGGAGTTGAAGAATGATTCCGACTTCAAATCTGGTTAATGAGACAACAACAGAACTAACAGGTTTTCACTTGCTTTGCTTTCCAGTGGGTTGGTCGGAGTGACCGTGGTTTAGCTACGTGCGAAATCAGTTGCCAATAGGTCGTCAGTGCGGATCTGTTAGGTTCGCTCGAAAATGGTGCGAACAAAACCATGTTTGTACGTTAGTGGCAGGACACTTTCGAAACACGTACTATTCTGTCCATGTTCATTTGTGATCGATTGGTCTCGAGGTCGTTCCGCCTGGTTTTCGATTAATGGTTTTATCTGGATGTTTTATGACATGCTTACGCATGGGTGCTGTGTAAAGGTTGTACACCATAGCCCCACAAGCCTATTGCACTATTGGGGATAGCTGGAAACCAGACCCTGAGGCTTGTAGAGCAGAACCACACAAAATCCCAGTAGATCAGGTGTAGTAACGGGTCGTCAACAGTTGATTATTTTCTACCACCGAAGTCATCGGCGGTGGCGGGACTCGGACCTCTGAACTCCGAGGTGGTAAGCAAAAACCCTAAGCCACCTGGTCACCACCTATCATGTACCTTCTTATTTACCTCCCCGCAATCACGTTTTTCTACTTTGCGGTGATTTTTCGGATTTTTATACCATTGTTTCTAGCTATTGCAGAGCTCTGCACGTTGTGCATCGTTCTGCAGTGTGCACTGGTATGTGCGCATTGAAATTGTCCTGAACAAAACTAAATCAATTTCCTGTTGGTTCCCGTTTTCTACGTACCTGGTTTTCTCAGTGCTGGTTATGTTTACCATTCCAGTACGCGTGTGCACTTCTGTGCTGATTCGGTTTCACCAAAGCACCGTACTTCGGTTCGAATTTATTGATTGTCTGATCGCAGCCAAATCAATTCGGTTGCTTGTTTTATCAAAACATTCAGTTTAAGAGCGTTTTTTTCCCACCTACGCATGTTCCCTCTGAAGAAAAATTTTCCCGGGCAATTTTTACCGAAACCGTCTACATTTTTCACGACGCAGTGCACGTGCCACCCGGACGGACGCATAGGCACTCATCGATCCGATGGGTTATCTGTGTTCGATCTTCCCACGAATTCCCGTATTCATGTAATTGTTGGTTCGCCGCTCCATATGCCAACGTCTCGTAGCCCCATTGCTCAAGCCAAACGACGGAACTGGCGATTACGATCGTTGTGGCTGATTTACAGATGTAACTAGCTACTATGTTTGTCGGTATTTGTGTTGGATACTTATATAAACACTATACCGCTGTTTTAGTAGTTACATGCAAACAGAAAGTAAGAGAACAAGGTTTGACAAAAGGCAAAATATTTGGGCAAATATAAATTGAATAGTTTTCATTGGAGTAAGTTTCAATAAGTGGGAGGGTAGAAAAAACTAAACTAATCATAACGTTTTGTAAGTAACTCAGCTTTTATCTTCCTCCCATTGGTCAGAATTCGGGTCAGATATTGTCTGGGAAATTTTTACACATTTATTCTAGAGTAAAGGCGCCGGAATGTATAACTGATGCGTAGGGTCCTGGAGTATCCTGTGCGCTGGGGTAAAAAAAGACTAAGTATAACGATCGTCGAGCTGGTAGTAGGCAGTAATACACAATAGTCCGGCTCATTGTCACACCTGAACTTTTGGGAACTTATGAGGCTTTCCATTCCAAGTCTCGTGGTCTGGTTTCCGGCTATACCTAGTAGTGGGCTGTTTCTGAGGCTATGCGGTAGACCCATGCACGACCATATAGCAAAGTGTCAGTGGGGATAAATGAAACGTGACTTGTAATAATCGAGCCACGGGGTGAAGCTCCTATTTTCACTAAGGATGCCATTGCGCTTGGTGTTGTGGGGATCAGTTTAATCTTCTCAGTCAGTGCAAACTAAATATACTGAATGATGCAGGTATTTACCCGCCTGTCGAATTCCTTGTTTCAAGGAGAGCCCTTATATAGAGGAGCACGAATACCACTCACTGAATAAGTAAGCAGGTAATTATTCAAAATACAATAATGGGGAATTTATGGAGAGACAATGAACGTAATTGCGTCACATGGACGGAACATAATAAGATAAAGCAAGACACGAGAACCACGTGATTGCATCCTCCGACCGAATAAACACACCCTTCAAGTGGACTGAATATCGGGGATGGGAACAAGCAGCGTTGGTGACGCTGATCGATTTTGTCGCTGTTCAAATGAATGGTTTCCAAAGCGCGACCTACTTACCTGACATGTCTTCGGGACTTGGAAAATTGTACCTTGTGTTTGAGTGCTGTTCACAACCTTGCGGTATCCATAGCACTACTCTCTTATTCAGTACAGCAAATGAAATTCGTTTATTGGTTATGCACGTCCGCACACACGAGGTGGTATACGAATAGAATCGGTCAAATTGGCGTTGGACAGTGACCCGGTTTTACTTCAAAGACTGGTACTACCGCAATGAATACTTGGAAGATGCGCTTGAAGCTGAAGTCCGTGTGCAATAATTAGGTGATTTCACCAGTTGAATCGTCTTTTTGGGCAACTACCATTGTGGTCGTCACTAAGAGTAATGAGATATCACGAGGAATTTATGGTTACGTCAGACTGACTCTTAATCCTAATGTGTGACGATGTGCAACAATGATGCCAGATCCTGAAGACTTGGACAAAAGTGGCAGGTTCTCCAAGATTGACCTGGCTAACACGTATATGCAGATCAGATTAAATGAATGGTCGAAGCAGTATATCAATATAACACAGAATGGGGACTATATGAACTTTATTTTCTTTCATTCGGTTCGCATGGGTCATCTTGAATTTTACAGACCGCCATCGAGGGACTGAAGGAAATCATGACGTACGAAGACGATATTATCATATTTGAGAAGGAAAACTAATATGATGAACGGATGTTGCTATTGTTGTAACGGGGATTACTGTAGCTGTAGTATGCTGGATGCAGTGTCTCCGTGATGATTGCACGTGCACTGTCTGCGAAGACAGAAAGAAAACTTGGTCAGCCGGAGCTTACTAAGCGTACAAGCAAGCATCAGCACTGACACCGACAAAAGTGATCGTGGCGATCTGTCTGAGCGCATTATGCAGCGCCCCACCCCCCTCACCTTCCGCCAACGAAAAAACACCAGTGTAATGCACTCAGACAGATCGCCGTGCCCATCTTTTTAGGGGTAAGTGTTGATGCTTGCTTATGCATTTACTGAGCTCCGGCTGACCGAGTTTTCTTTCTGTCTTTGCAGATTGTGCACGTGCAACCCCCACGGAAGACATTGCATCCCGCATACCACAGTAGCAATAGAACAACGAGAGTATCAAACTGATCGGACCAACCAGTCGAGAGCCACAGATCAAAGATCAGAGGGTGAATACGTGGGAAGCATTCCGGAGCAGACAAAAGATACATACAGGCTAGTAGGTGGGACTCAGAGGGACCTCAGGCAACCATCAAGGTAGCCCATGTGAGGGGTTACCAATCAAGCCGTCAACCGCGACAGTCGGATCGATCGAACGAAGGTAGTGCGCGAAAGGACCAAACTAATGGCCGCAGACACCTGACCAGAATGGAGCCGAAATACTCAGACGGAGGGAGGATCGATGTTGCTACAGCGCGGTCGGGAAAAGAACCATATAAACGGTTGGATATGCTTTACCGACTTAACTTGTCTGGCTGCTCAAATGCAGGTGGTCCTCGCCCGACTTGCTTTCTTCATTGCACAATTAAAAAGATTCAACGAGAAAAATATCGCTACCAAGCCATCTAAATGTGGAGCCTATCCAACAGGCACGATGTAAGTAGTCAAGAATAGAGTTTCAGTGGTGAAAACTGGAATTGAACCGATATGGATTGTCATCCAAATGGTTGGACATGCAGTCTATTTGGGGCAGATGATTTAGATTACTTCGGTTTCACTGTATCCAAGGTAGGATTTTGGACCTTATCATGAGTGCTTGAAACAGTTATCAAGTACCCCTTCACCGAAAAACTATACCGAACTACAATCCATTATGGGATGCATCCAGTGCTATTGAAGATTTATTTCTAATTATACTACAGTTGGCCAACCTCTTTGCACTGGGATGTAAAAAATAGTGAGAATAGAGAAGCCAACGTGAACACTTGCTGAGGAATATAATTTGCCGAAATGTAGAAAGACCTTTGTTGTATCCATTCTCTGTTGCGATTCCTGTATATGTGTTTACTGATCCCTCATTCAGAGTGATTGGTTCTGTAATTGAACAAGAGGGTTATCCAGTTTTACGCATTTCTGGACTGCTCACCAAGGATGAGAGGGGATGGTATAGGTGTGTAGTCTTTTTGCTTCGTTTTTCATTAGATAATAACTGAAAAATAATTCAGGAAGGTGGTCGCGGCTCATTAGAGACTGCCAAATGTGAAAATGATCAGCAGAGGCAGAATTCGAGCAAAGTACAGAGGTGTCTGAAGCCCGGAGTTTTGGATGTTTGACCACCACCTGTCAAAAAGAGTTCCTGGCTGCATTTTGGGCCACCAAGCACCTGCATTTGGTTGTTTTTGGTGCTAATTTACCGATTGTGTCTGAGCTACATCTTCAATCCTAAGTCATCAGTGTTGAAAACCAGGGCGGCGACGGTGCTACCATAGACACTCAGTAGATAAGAATACGATACCGTTTATTGCTTAGGTGTATGAATTCCACAGGCCGATTTCTTACCTAAGTTTTCTACGTTGGAATCACAACCGAAGGAGTGTTTGATATATGAGCCAATTCCTATCGATAGAAATGACCTTGGCGGAGAAACCAGAAATTAATACTACGGGATATTCTTCAAGTTTAAGTATGGATGGAACAGCTCAATAAGAAAGCAATTTATGGTATTATTTGGACTCAAGGATGAATCATCTTTTTAAGTTGTGTGTTAATCATGACAACGACTTTGAGGTGTAAAATGAAACCAGAAGTTAACTCGGAAACAGCACTCCATATTAAGTGACACCTGATATAATAAACACTTACAACGAAATAACAATCATTACTAGTCAGCGGTTCGACAGTTATTTGGAATGTTCCTCCGCCAACCCTGTAACAAACAGAGGGAGCAGATCACAGATACACACACGTACGTGTGTTAACAAAATCAATGGTTTAAACTATCCCGTTGCTACCATAGATACAAATAATTTTGCACCACACAGCTTCCTCCCTAATTAGGCACCGCCCAGGTGCCTGGCCAATCCACCACGAACGCAAGCCTCTAGTTCCGCTCCAACATCTGACACCCCCAGTCTCACCTGGGGCACAGCAGTGATGTCAGATCTCAATATTGGTTTGAGACGACTAAAATGCACAGTGGATGGTGGTCTTTGATTTGTCTCACCAGGTATAACGTACAAGCTCCCCGAGATTATTCGTTCTACTACGTGAGAGCCCATTTACATTTTGTTGGAATTGGCGCAGTTCCCCAGAGGAACCACTGCAGGGATACCTTATCCCCCACTACTCAGGGGACGCCGTGTACGCCACGGTAATGATATTATTCCCGTCTCCGGTCACTTTCTTGTAGGTGCTATCGAGCCAGTGTGTGTGCCTTCATCAGTGTTTCTTTCAATTTGATCACGTAGTTGGAGACTACTTGAGCTAACCGGCCCACGTACGGCGTGTGTAAATCACTAGTTATACCCGTTTCTCTTTCGGTCCATAGGAAGTGCGGAGTCTGTCCAGCAGAAGCGTGTACGGTGCAGAGGTACATCACACACTGCTCTAGCACCTGACCCAGATGTCTTGTTTTTTCCATCAATGCTTCCATCAAGGCCTTGAAAGTTCGATTGGTCTGTTCGACTGAACCGTTACCTCCCGGATGGCATGCGAGATTTTTCGATCTGTAGCAGTTTGCATGATTCATATACTGTGGAGTTTCTAAAACTACTCCCCCTGTCAGAATTCAGCGGACCAGGTGCGTCAAATTTACAAATTCAGTGTTTAGATATTTCCCGGGTCACACTGGCCACATCTATAACTGAAACAGGAACGACTTCTACCAATTTCGTGAAATAACCTACCACGGTAATGGAATGTGAATTCCCATCCCGAGTTTCCAGAAACGGCCACTCTACATCAAATCCCAGCACCTTATTCGGACAACCTCCTCTGGTGAGTATCAACGGCGGACGTATATTCGGAACAAGATCCTCCAGGGCGAAGCACGACTGGCGGTCCCTAAAAAAATTATTGACATCCTGCCTCTGATTTGGCCACCAATATATGACACGTGCTGCTTCGCACATTTCATTTTATACTGGATGTCCGGGATGGTGATGAAGACCTAAAACCTTCCGCACTTATGACTGAGGGACTAATAGCTGTCGCATGTATTCTGGTCCGTGCTGTTTGAACGGAAGATCATCGATCTATTTCGGACTATTCCATTGGGACCGTAGACACTTTGTTTCATAACTGGTCCCAAACATTTCCTCACCCGTTGGAGGTGCTCTACCATTCTTTGAGCGTTGGTATAAGACAACAAATTCAGAATTCTCGGCATGATTTCTCTTCTACTCGTACATGGTGTCAAAACTAAAAAGTACCACTTGTGAACTGCAGGATAGACACTTTTCGTGATACTTTTGTGCCGGGACATGGCGTCCATGTTTCCATGAGATTTACCGGAATGATACGGGAATGTGAACGAATATTGCTGCCATCTGGAAAATTGTCTCCGGGAGTCCTTACAATTCGCCAGCCATGGAAACCAAAGACGGTCTGTTCGGATAAAGAAATGACTACCCCAAAGGAAGTACCAGTAGTAAAGGCTGAAATAAACTAATGTCAACGCCTCCTTCCGCATTGTACAGCAATTCTGCTCTCGTTTGCTCAAAGTTTTGCTGTCAAAGGAAATATCAAGCTCGGTGACAAATTTTTCACTTTATGATAATACAGCACCAATGCACTTTGCCACGGCGTCCGTGTCCAGGATGAACTCACCAGCAGACTCCGATGTGACTTGGAAGGCTAGAAATGGAGCTTTTTATACAACCGACAGCGTAATTCTTCAAAGGATTCTTATTGTTTCTCATTCCACTTGAAAATTTTATTCCGCTCCGAAAGTCAGCTAAGCGGTGCTCTAATTGTGACTAATTTCGGAACAAACTTGCATTAGTATGGAGCCAACCCAAAGAAGCTCCGTATTTCTCAGACTTTAGTAGGGATTGGACATTTTTCAATCTTTACCGTTTTTGATGAATCGGTTTGTGTCCTGGAAGTGGTCACAAAATGTCCCAGCTATGTCTCCCACAGTAACAATAAGTGGCGTTTGGAAGGTTTAGCTTTGAGGCCTACGTGCGGCAAAACTTTCGAATACCCGGGCCATATTCCGTGTATGTTCATCGTGTTCTCCCTTAGACAGTCACATCGTCCAGATACACTAGACAACACTGCGGAATTACGTTAGCCAATTCCGTATTAGACGTTGGAAGGTCACGGGGACTTTCGTTAGCCTAAATAGTGTTGTTTGAAATTCATATAGTTAATCGGGCAATGCAAACGCCGTCTTCTACCGACCGTTCTCCTCAACTTCAATCTGCCAATAGTCTGAAGCTAAGTCCAATCTGCCAAGCCACGTCGAACACCCTGGCAAATCCAACAGATCATCTATACGGGGCAGCAGAAAGGAGTCTTTTCTTGTCACTTGATTCAATTTTTGATAATCCACACAGAACCTGAACGGCTCATCTTTTTTCCTCACTAAAACCATTGGTGTGGCCCACGGAGAGTTTAAGGGATGGATTGCATTATGCTCCAGCAATTCTTTTATCATTTTCCTCACAGTGGATTCGTAGCACGGTGGAATTTTCTACGTGCATCTTAATCGGATGGGCACAACCAGTGTCGATTGTACGCCGGACTACCCAGGTGCAACCTACTTGGTTATTACCCCACGCAAAAATACCGCGGTACTCATATATCAACGCCACCAATTTTTCGGTCATTGGTTTAGGAACATCTGAACGTTTCAATAGGCTGCCGGTAGCCTCTTCGTGCTTTTCCATAGACTCTGCAAGTGATAATAGCTGATATTTCCGGCTAATTCTCTTTGCAAATGAGACCACACTCTGAGGTGCATGTAAGATGCTACTGCGTAGGTAAACTACACACTAAAAGGTTGTCACGATAACATCATGGGCCAACCCTCGAACTACTACGAAGTCCTGGAATCTTTTCATGCCACTCAACGGCACACTAACAGTCACCGCACTAAAGAATTCCAGGGATCTCCATTCACACCAAGTAACTTGCCTTTGAATTCACGAGTTCCAACTTCATTGCCCCTCAAAGCCACTAGACAACGTTCAGGATTGGCATCAACCAAACGAAATACCAATATGTCGTTCAACATCAATGGAACTACGGGACACGATCCATTACTGTCAGTTTTAATCAATATAGGTGTTCGCTCACCTTTGGTCGGAACGTTTTTGGTACTGGAGGTCGTCTTCATCGGGCCCCATCCAAGTTGTAGGGAACGATAATCCCAAGATCTGTAACTATTCCATCTCGAATGACCGTTCCAAAGCGTCGGGGCATTCCAAAGACCCACAGATTAATTTAGTCGTCGCTTATTTTCCGAGCCCACCGGCTGAGCTATATAGCAACCTCTCAGCTCTCTGTCTGTGTACAATGCCTCCTTGATTAGTCACATCATTTAATGCGTTCTCCATTGTTGGCTGAGTTCGAAGCATGAACTATTCCCGTATTCTGGGCGAGATTGTGTGATACCGCACCTGTTGGTGGGTGACAGTGTCCAGCTCAATGGACAGCAGGGTTGGAAAAGCTTTCTCCGCCAAACGACATGGCTCGGTAGTTCCTAGCCGTTGTCCCCGTTCGTGAAATTCTCGTTGCCTATCAACATTTAGGCGAGATGGGTTCAGTGTTTAGTGGAGCCTTTCGAAAGTCTCCTGGGACGGTAGCTTGTTTACAATCCTCGCATCCATAACTCGGTCTTAAGCAGCTTCTTCCCGCAGACTAAGTAGCAGGCACTCTCGTTGCTCAGCAGGAATTCTCTTCAATGTCCTTATTACCTAACATTCCCACTGTCAGTAATCACTTACAAATTCTCATTAACGCAGAGAATATGAAGAAAGACAGTCAAAGGAGGGTCAGAGTATTTGCATATAGAAGAGCAGAGCTGTATGCTACCGGACACTTCTACACGGCCACAATTTTCGCGGTTATTCGTGAATAAGGTGGACTCACCAAATTTGCGGTTGCGGAAGGTCAGCGGTGATGCTCGAGGATATGGCGGGGTTTTCCACTGACTAGCGTTCTCTGTTCTGAAACACCACAAACCTTTGGACAACAGAATGACGTTGCAAATGTGACCTTCCAATAAATATGGTCATAGCCGCTCTGTTTACTCTGAAAGGTTTCCCAGAAGAGGCGAATGAAACATACATTGGGCCACCGGCACGTCTGGACTAGTGGTGCTCCCTTGTATGATGCCATTAGGTGCGAAAATGTAAGAGGTGCACTTGTGAACAAAATAGCTTACTCTGGACCGGGCGACCGAGAAGCACAGCAATTCACTACGCCAACAATAATGACAGAACTTATTATGACCAAATGTGCCTTCATGCTCACTGACACTTCTCACACGAAAGCAGGCTCTCTTTCGACATACACAACAACTTGTCCCCCCAATCTTCTCCCTTCTTACAACATTTATCACTCCCAACGGGAACTTCGGTCAACCGTTCCAGGTGTAGTGTCTCCGGTGGGAATCCTGGCCATGAATTATCGTTCTTCCTCGACTAGCTTCCAAATCTCATCAATTAAGTTACCACCGGCTGATGACCTGGTTTGACCTCGACACCCATTCAAGATAGCCGTGTTCGACGCGCATACCCTGATGCTTATAGGGCAACTGGCAGATTTAGCTCGTGCAATTGAATCCCTTGCCGTTGATGTTTTGCGTTTAAGATACCCGCATTCAAGACCCCAGTTCTATCATCGGATTGGCTCCCATCCGATCCTTCCGTGGAGTTTAGCTTACGCCTCTGGAGCTCTCAAACGGCAGTCTCTGATCTTGCTGGCTTCAACGTCGCTGTTAGCGGGAGTATGGAAATCATACTGTTAGACTGGATTCCTACAGGCAGTCGGTTACGCGCAGTAAGAATTAAGGGTTCTTGGACAATGAGCAGTCGCAGTCTCGATCTATGCAAATCGTTTACCGTTTCGGAGTCCGCATCCACGGATTGCAGCCCTGATGTAGTCAAATAAGATTCCTACCGGAAGCTACACGACATCCTACCCAAAGCGAGCCGAGTCAGTACCGTGATTCTGGCAATATATATGAATGTGCAAGCCTTATCCCAATGTCGTCGAAGCTGCTAGCGGCTACCATACTTCGCAGGTTGCATCAAACGCGTGGATTGTAGACTCGCAAGAAGGATGCTAGGTTTCCCGCCGGTCGTGGACATAGTGATCAAATGTCGACTCTCCGACAGATGCTAGAGCACGGGTATGCCTTTCAGAGGACAAAACCATTTGATTCCTAAATATTCTCGCGGACTTTGGAACTGTTAACTGCACCGCACCGTGAAACTGTTTTTTGTAGGATGGAGTACCTGAAAAGTATATGTCGCTCCTCAAGCAGTTTTACCTTCACACCTGAAGTTGGGTTGAGCCTAATGGCCAGCTTTCAGCAACCTTTGCCGTCTCTAGTGGAGTAAGTCAAGGTTGCTCCACATCCATATTTCTTTTCAAATTTTCCAAAGAGGATATTCTGCAGGATGCCTTGTCTGGTCTCAGTGAAGTTGAACTCCCCCTGGGGGTTACTGTTTTGGACTCATAAAAAGTCGGTGATATTACCTGGCTGAGTGATTATGCATAAACTATGGGGTTCATCCTTCTATTGTGAAATACTACATGCAATAAAAGAGAGAAGTAACAAGTTTTGGACCTCTTGGTGTCTAGATATGGTAAGCACTTTGTGCCTTTCAAGTGCTGAATGCTTTACAAGACTGTCAGGAGCGTGCACCTACACTCAACCTTTGTGGTGATCAGCTTGAGATTTCCAAGTACTGTAGGAACATGATTACAGCTGAACAAAGTGCCGGGAGGAGAATGCTTCACGAACAGTGACATCCAAAATGGCTTTTGCCGGCCTGCGACATTTTTGGCGCTGCCATGGCCTCCGGATTTCTTTTAGGAGACGGATGTACAATGCTCCAGATCGTAGTTTTGCTTTACGATTGCGAGACCTGGCCACTGCGCGTTGAGGATTCTTAGCGTCCTTCCGTGTTCAACCTCCATTGCCTGGAAAGCATTGGTTGTGTCTGGTGGGAGTTTAGTGTGAGTAATGACACTGTTCGTCGTCGTCGTTGTGTTTGACTTGTGTGTGCTCGTCATGTGCTCACATACACACGCACACTTGATGCAAATCCCCTGCATTTACGGTCATACCCTTGCAGTTGCATACACACGGACATAGTTGTCGTTAGTTGTGCTTCGAAGCGCAAAAGATCACAAGACAGCAAACTGACCCTGTAAATGATAGACTGAGGCAGCTGAAAGAACAACGACAATGTGAGTTTAGCACGAAAGTCTTGAGGGTGAGAGGAGTACAGCTCATGGAAAGCCACTGAGTTCAGACAAGTCTTGTTGTATTTAAGCGTTGTGGCATATTTACTGTCATTTTTCATACTTATCCTGTGCTACCAACATTTTAGTTTGTCACAGAGATGGGGAATCCGTCACTTGCGCTGACAATCTCTTAAATTATTTCCTTTATACGCATTATCAGTTCTGTGGATCAAAGAAAAATGACGATGAATTTACTTTATGTTGTTCATATGGCTGATGACGTACGCTTTTTGGGTCCTTTCGAAGCCTACAGAGCTTTTCTTTTCAATTTTTTTTTCATACCGGGTCAAACGAGCTATGCATGGTGCAACCAGAATTTGTTCACCATTATATCACAGATTCTGGGGCATGATTATCCTCATCACTGGTAGAAGGGTACATGAATCCCGTTTTGGGGAGAAAATCCGGTGCAACAATTTTGCGGGTTGGCAACTATACTCTGACAAGTTCTGATCCAGACAACGTCGTGTCGATTCGTGGATCACTAGCGAGAATTCAGTGGATCGAAAGAAGCGGACCAGGTGGTCTCTCATTCGGATTTAGAAAGTATACCAACCTTGAAGACTTCTTCGATTCTCCATTCCCATCAATATTCCGCTACCTCTTTGCAGCCAGTGTGTTGGCCGATGGCACCGACACATGTACCGTTGACGGAGTGGACTGTAAATGTGTTACTCGGCCTGATATGCTGGCTGACTGTATCATTCCATTGTGTAATATCATTATTGGTTGACACAGACTAGGATTCTTATTGATAATTCATTATTTAGTACTCCGACTATTAAATTTTCCAGATGTTACCACAATCCGTGTTTTCTGCCGTCATCTTTGATCTACCGAAACGGGTTTCCCAATTTGTTAAAGCATTTCACAAGTATTCGTAGTTCGAAAGAAAGGACCGGCCCAGTGGTCCACCTTGGACAAGTAACCGGATACACAAAGACCGATCACGGTTCTATCAAAAGCACAGGGTGAGTCACATTCTTCCATTACATTATAGTACTTCGCACCGTAGCAGTTAGTCGACTAAAAACGAAACAACGGGCAAGCTGTTCGCAAAAACCCCCAAATGTCACTTTACCGGTGTCCAAGAGATGCCGTTTGGTTTACTTCAAACTATTCTTGCAGTGGATATTCCTGTGATTTCCCCACCTCCTTTGTCAGTCCGATCACCGAACAGACCGTCAATAAAGTATTTTGTCATATTTGACGTTCGCAGCCTCCGCTTCTCAAGCACCTTCAATCAATGTATCCTGTAACACAGACGGGTCATTACTGGAAGAGATCAGACGTCTGCGCGCTGATACGACGGTAATGACTTCAGGGGTTGCACAAGATACTGCCCAGTTGCTTGCATTCATGCCACAGCTTTTGGCAAACGATAATACCGGTGTCGCTCACTCGTTTCCTGTATCGGCAATGGAAAAGCTGCGTGAAATAGATGCAAGTATGTTTATTGCCGATAATTGCAATCAGCTGGTATGTCCACTGTTTATTTCTAAACCCGTTTCCTAGGAATCCATTTTCAGATCCATCAACGCGGATTCTGTGAGGAAATTCGTATGCAGCTTGATCCTCCGAATAATTTGTAACAATTTGACAACTGACAATTATTCCGGGGCCCACGGTAAATTCGCTTTCAAGCGAACTGTAATCCATGACCTCATCGTTGGTAAGTCGTAAGTCTTCCTATAAATGCCTTAGACGATGTGTGTGAAAGGAACGTCGGTTTTACAGGCCCAGAAGTTGTGAACACAGCTGTGCGACAGTGGCTACACGACACGGGCAAGAATCACAAGCCCAAACCAGGTTTTACGGTTTTACGACTGAGGACGACTACTACAGTTGCGCCTAGGTATCGTTTCAAGTAACTATGGCGAATGTTCGGCGTGTTGGTAAACTCGATTTGATTGCAGTTCACAAAAATGAGATGAATTGTAACTAATTTGTGGTAAATTAAACAGTATAATCACCAAGATTTCTGACCAGCAACATTAATCAGTATTTCTTTTTTTTTTATAATTTCCACCATGTCCATAAAAGTACGGGATACCGAAACATATAGAACATGTTTGGTAATAATGGCATTGTGAGTTAGAAGAACATTGACAAATAGATTACCGTTCTCTTCCCATTTTCATCTCACTGATTCGAAAAAGAACAAATTTTACTGTATATCTGAATTGGGTTTCCCCAATTGTAGAGCTTATTTATCGAATTTGAAAGAATGGTGTGCCAGGTATGACAAACGTTGGGGATGCTTTGGCATCACCTTTTGACTCAGTTGGTAGAGCAATTGCTGTACTAAAGCGGGGGCGGCAACCAAGTGTGGGTTCGAGTTGCACCCGGGGTCAACGACTTCTGTCAGTTGGATCAACTCGACCACCTGTCAGTTTGGAACATCGCACTTCAGGACTGCTACTGAACAGCGAATGGCAAAAGTGTCATTTGACTAACCGATCGAAACATACGTTTATCTATCAGAGTGTGATTCATGAAAGGTTCTATGATCTAACTTTTGGAAACCTCACGAGAATGATTTTCATGCTGCAGTCTTCACTCATGAAGTGGTGTAATCGTATGTTCATGAGTCGGCTCACTGGTACACATGGATTGTGCCATCTGTGGTACTTCGGGCATCGTTCACACAATTTAAACTCTGAATTCTACCAGTGGTCGTGGATTGACTGCTGAACAGCATCACTGCTGTCCGTTGCCGTTATTCAACTCTGCACGCTGATTAAGCAATTTGTCCAAGAGCTAATGCGATTTCCTCAGGATTGGTCAAGAAATGAGATCCTACAAATTACTTTAAGTCGATTTTTGTGGTTATCGTCAGGGAAAGAGAACGAATTTTTCTCAAGAGGTCGCTGGAGATATTTGGCAGATGATACCTGGCGGATTCCCGCATCACAGAACGGGTTTTTGTCTCAAAACCATAGTCAGTGCTTTTTACTAAGAGATGGGAACGACGGTTGACATGTTTCTCTTTTAAAACCCGAACCTGAGCCTTTTGCTCTTCGGTCCGACCAACAAGGCAGTGGGAGCACCACTGGCCACTGGCCACTGGCTACGGGACTGTTCGAGCCAATTCAGATGAACTGTGAGCTTCATGTATCGCGAGAGGTGAAATCCGGCTGCTACATGACCACTTTCACGCAAACATCTAACGCTAAGTACCAAAAAGCAAAACTTTAGAGCGACAAGGTTTTTCGTACAGATACAATATGTTCCGAAATTCAAGTGTATCAGGCAAGATACGTTTCTGTATTTACGTGGTGGAGTATTCATACCACTTAATGAATAAGTTGATAGTTATCTGTTCAAAAAACAAACGTGGACAATCATTGGGCGACAGCGAATGTGATCGCGTCACACGGACTGAATGCAATAAAAGGCAGAGAGGCGCACAGACCACATAATCACGTCCTTCGATCGGGTTACGACTGTTTTCAAGTGAGTTGGACATCTGTTATGCAAATAGGTACGGTTGTTATAGTTGGTTCATTTTGTTGATCCTTGACGACTCCTAGCCCATGGGATCACACAAAAGCTTGCTCCTCATTGTCCCAGAGATCTTTTGTATTTTATTTCCTTTTTTCGAGAATGCAAACGAGGAGCTGTGAAGGTAGAATATTCACCGACCGGGGTGCGTGGAACATTTACTTGACTTGTGTTGTACTGTATTGGCAAGGAGAACCGGTAACGGCAAATTGGAAGCGTTTGTGTATGGAAAACAGGCATAGGCGGACTAAAAACTGAGCTTCCGCATCAATTATCCAAGCAACTAGAAAGGGTCTTCCATCCGAACTGTATTCAAAAGAACCAAAGCATTGCAGTGATATACAGATGAGAACATAAGAAGAGAGCTATCTTTTTGAAGATGATTCATGAAACGGATACCCGTGAAACTTCTTACGAGGGTTCATATATGGAATCAAAAATAGAAGTCCAATTGAAAGATAATACTCTCGTACATTACAAAATTTGAAGTGACCACAAAACCCCTCCAACCTCAAGGAACACAGTTGCTCACTGTAGAGTCTCCAAGACAATCGTTCAACGGGTTCATTGGGTAACCAATGCGTGAACACATACATTCACAGGTGAAAGTGAAGCGTACACTCGAGTTCAGCTGACTGATGCCGAAATCGCTCTTTTCTGTTAAGATACTCCGAGATAAAGTATAACTGATGTAAATAGTGCGTGTGTGTGTGTGTGTGTGTGTGTGTGTGTGTGTGTGTGTGTGTACTCACAGGTGTGTTTCTAGTCGACCTGGACACAAAACTCACAAACCTACCAAAACCAAGCATATTAGGAGTTTTACATAAAAGGAAAGCTGCGGCAATTGCAACAAATGCTACCTTGGTCAAATTGGGAGAAAGCCTGTAAGCAGAATGCCTAAATACAAGCTGGCTACAAGGAGACACGACCCAGGTATATTAATATCTGTCTACGAGAATCAAGGAAGAAAATTTAAATTGGAGAGAGTAATTATCCTGGATCCAGCAAGCACAAGTTACTCACGGGAGTTCTTGGGATCGTGACACGCCAAAAATTCAGTTAATAGACATACTGAACTGAAACAAGTTGTAGTGACCTTGATCAATCTGAGAAAACAATATCCTCTAGACATCATTTCTGAGTTCTTTTCTCTGCAATCTGCTCTCACACTTGATTTTGATTTCACTGTTTCTCTGCGGTTGGACGTTTTACTGAAGTGATATTCAGTAATGTTCCGTCGGATTCGCCTTGGGTACTCTCCCGTTTTTCGTCACCTGTACGCACTCGATTCGCTTTTAGTTCGCCATCGCACTTGGTTTTCCTATCGTGTATTGTTCGTATCGGCACGGTCTTGATGCCCCCGTATAAATAAGATGCTACAACATCTGTCTACCTACTCGACTCTTCTCTGTTCATTCGACTAAGGGGATTTCGTTGACAATTCACCCCGGGACTCCAAGAGAAGATACCCACGGAGGTTGCAAGCCGAACGTCTTCTACAAAATAATTCGACTAACTCGATGAGCTCAACTGAGTTATAGTGAAGAACCAGATTCTCCAAAGTAAAAGTTTATACGGCATTCGATCGCTGACGTTTTGCAGAGGTGAATTCTGAAAAATAGGAGCAACCACCACAAGGTTTCCAAAGCTTCTAAACTTAGAGGTATCTGAGAGAGGACAAAATGCCAAGTTTCTACGATTGGCATCTCTCAAGTTTCAAGATTATCGGAGAGTTCGAGGTTTCGATGTGAGGACATAGTTTGATAGGTATAAAAGAGTACGGAGACTTTCGTCTGAGCACTGACGATGTCATCTCCACAGCCCTCGAAGTGCTTACAACCTAAACGGGATGCAGTGCGATCAGAAGTCGATGAAATATCCACATTTTCTTCGAATTAGACATCTAGCTGGAAGTCCTGGAATGCGCGAATTGCTGGAAATGAAATTAGAATATACGCGAACCGGCAATCGTACGTATGGGATATTTTTTTCAACAAGATACAACATTTTCATAGGCCGGAAGTATACATCTGGGAAAACATACGCAAACAGCAATTGACTTACATGCTCTGTGAGTAGTTGTCATAAGTGTGCGTAGTTCTTCTAGATGATACATAGATCGAATGCGAGCCTGTGCTTGTGTGGTGCACTACATAGAATGACGAGTTAAAAAAACTAATCGAGTGTGATCAACCAGTGACGAAAACACATGATTTTGACTGCTGACAAACACTGAAGTAGCTTGTTGCGGATTTCGACCTCCTCAGACATTATGATTACTCTTTACAGCTTATCCTCTAGGAGTAAATCCACCCCTGGAGGTTTAAATTTCTATTTTAGCTACTGGAAATCATAGGGGATTTTGAGTTTAAATATTTCAGCCAGGAAATATACGATGGATTGCCTCCTTGCAAAAAAGGATTACCGATAGAAGAATTATTTAAGCTGAGTGATCGCATAAAATTACTGACATAATTCGGTAGCCGGATATTTCAACCAGTGCGAACACGCTCTCTGTGAATGAACTGGTCATGTTGGTCATATCTGCAGAGGTCTGCATGGAACACTTGAGGCAAACCACAATTTATGAAAGAATTTGCTCAGTGATATGCTACCCATAAGCGAATGATTCCTCGGTAACCTGTTTGCCAATGAATCTTGGATATTCACATTTGTCTCCTGGACGTGGTGGGCTTGAAGATATCTGATTTAGTGGGAACAACCTTTAGTAATTCGCTGATTGCAGTGGTTCGAATTGCCAGTTCTCAGAAGCAACCATACCCAGAAATCAAATCAGTCAAAAGCATAAATGTGTGGAGAGAACTACAAGCAATAGTATCAGCTCAGTGGTTAAGTTGTGCAAATAATTGTTTACTCACCACGGTGTGAAAGCACGACAGGGACAATATTCCCTACACATTGTCTCATTTTCGTGCCTTCGATCAGGGATAGGATGGGTCCAAACTTCTCATGAACATGGGAAAACATGCGCAAGGAGAAATCGAGATGCATACAGTGTGAGTAGTTGTCCTAAGTGTGCTGAATGCTTCCCAAGGATACAGAGTAAGATCGAGTGTACGACAACTACAAATCAATGACCGGATGCTGGTCATGTGCGAATGAGTGTTACTGCAGCACTTAGTACGTGCTGAACTAAGTCAATTGTGGTTGATATGATTTGAATTGATCGTATCGGTTGTGGAACCCAGAAAGACGCCGAGTCTCCTCAAAACCAAGTGGCCACGTCTCGCAATCATAGAGCAAAACACTACAAAACCACGGCGACGTACACCCGCCAATCAAGAGGGTGTCGGATCCAAGGACAGTGCTACAGCTTTCGCACATCGGTGAAAGCGGATCCGTCTGTAACTAGTCATGTTTAGGTCTCTTACCCTAAAGCATCACCAAATGTAATCAATTTCTGAGGTACTTGAAGTTGTCAAATAACTCAAGCTGATCACCACAAACAATGAGTGCAGATACAGACTCGTGTCAATCTTGCAAAAAGCACTTTGTAATTGAAAAACGCAAAATGCATTCTAAATGTGGATACCTCAATCGTCAAGCGGTTCAGAGCTTGTTGCATTGACTGTGCACCCTGACTTAGCAAGACAATTTCAGCAGCATATTCCAGGTCAAAACTCTGTTGCCTGAGATGAGTGCAGCTCCAGCGTTTGGGAGGCCGGGAAAAGCATAGTATAGAATATCCTCTTTGTCAAAATTGAAGAGAAATGGGGATACAACTCAACCTTGACGTACTCAAATGGAAACAGCTAAGGTAGTCCATAAGCGCCAACCAGACCTGAGGAATGGCTGTAAAATTACTTGAAGACAGGCACATACTTATCAGGTATTCTATTTCGTAGCAAATAGTTCCACAATTCCGGCGATTTCTTAAGTGCTATTGGTTGGATTTCCTGATGGATTCCCGCCTCGGAGTCAACAGGGGTGCTCCAGTATGACCGATACTCTTGTGTACAACTCCGTCGTTTGTGGCATAGGAATTAGAAAACAAATACAAATGTCTAAAACATTTCCAGTGAGGTTAGTCCATTCTCGGTACGCTGACTTTTGATGTTCTCGATGAGTTTTGGGCGCTTTTTGTAACTTCGAATGAAAGATTGAGCGAAACAGTGAGCCGATTTAGTGTCGAGTGCAAAAGCATTGCGGTGGAGCGTCACGTTCAGTTTCCATCAATAATAAAACACTGATTACTGCAATCGACTTTTGGGAGAGTGAATATTATTCAAAGACTTGAACAAGAAATCATTAGTTGGTGTGATCATCAAACGTTATCTTAGAGTACTGGTTGAAAACAAACTGTGCACTTGTAAAAGCCGAGCATGATAACCATTCTGATTGCTTAAGATCAGATTATGTCCTAATCGTTCTCCCCAATTTTCAAAGTATTGTTGGACGTAAAGAAACGATGGGTTTAGAGATGAAGACAGTCGATTTATAGCGCTCAGTCGGAGATTCCATAAAGGATGAAATGTGCAGTGGTGAAACCATACGGATAGAAGTTGGCAGTCAATTGCAAAGATAGTAGAAATATCTACCACATCCGTCTACCGGTGATCGTGTGAATTTGAACCTTCAGAAATAGGGAGGGTCTCTGAAAGTTGAATAGGGATATTCCTCCTGCTGACAGTGTTTCACCACATTCGTGCAAGCGGCACGTAAATATGTCTGTCTGTCTGTCTGTCTCTCCCCCCACTCTCTATTCTCAGCAAAATCAGAGGAATATAAGGTGAAAGTTTTTTTCTTTTATTCCCCCCGTACTGAATGGTGCAATTACTTAGCTGTTATTACAGGTGCTAGCAGGATTATATGGTCTACTTTCGTTTTGATTTTTCATATGATACTAAACAAATTTGGAAATATAAAATTATAAATAACTGAGTATTATTCACTTTAACTCTGTAATATTATGGGCAAAGATAAAACTGAGCGACCTTGGCTAAGTGGATTATCTTGACAGATGTTTGAAGGACGAAATTTGGTGAAAGGTCAAAATGGGTTATTCTGAAAGTCCTCAAACTAGAATTTATCGACTGTGATTTTCGCTACGGGGTCATTCTATGGAAGTCACTCCTCACATTTCTGCCTAGCGGGCAGATACAAAAGGAAATCAAACGAATGTAGTAAAAGCTGCATCATTTGGTGGTTTATTAACAATTTCGCGACTGACGGTAGGCTCACGAGGAGAAATTCGTTCACCTAGTATTGATGCATGATCTCGAAAGCAAAGTCAAATGAGCGTTGTCCGTTAACATGCAGTTTGTTTCACGGCAGAAAGTATACACACCAACAGGTAAAAAAATGACAACAATAATAGCGCATTTCGTAGGATTTCCCGTGTAATAATTCGCTCAGAACACCCCGTGCTACTAATATCGAAAAGCTCCATGTGGTCCTTGACCTGTCGGGATGCTGAATTTACATCACGAGGATTCATTTCAGAAGCAATCATAGTTTAACTCCTTTGTGCGACTCCGAATGTGATACCGAGTGGATTGAATAGGCTGAAATCCACACAGAACTACCGAGAACCAAGAACTCCAAGACCGAATGAAATGCAGCGTAATATTTCGTGTGCGTGGAATCGCAAACGGTACTCGTGTGCATTATAACAGAGAGAATACAGTACAGCAAAACAGAAAGAGTAAATCTTGAATATCAAACAGCGGTTCACGGACTCGGAAGCAGCTGTATGATATTTACATAACATGAGATAATTCGTGCAGCGTGAACATTCAAACAATTGAAAACAGCTGTACAATGCTGCCATGGTTTTCAGTGGTTTGAACTTTCACACTGCCTAATGAATCTAAATATGGAAAATCTAATCTCCTACTACTCGTATATGAAATTAGTCGATCGTGTAGATTCACATCCACCGGTTCTATTTGATTCGGGTTCAAATTATTCGATTGATCATGGTGAACTAATTTGCCACGACTACTACATTTTCTGCGACACCAGTTGAATATCGTTATTTAGGGGTTGCGAACTTTGGATGTATAGGTTTGGAGCCATTACAGGTCACGTGTGGGTCGTACGTGTAGGTCATGTTCTTTTAATAGGATCGATTTCGTGAACTAGTCTGTCTGTCGTCAACAATGCGCAACGCGTAGACATCAAGCACGCATTTCTGGGCTGATTAGTGTGTGAATCGACCAGGCTTGTTGGATCGTGTGCGACTATAAGTACCACTTGCGCAACTGATCATCCACGCACACGCACGTACATATACCGGATAGATTGGTACTGGATAATAGCAGTCCTCTTGGTCTCATTTCATAATGGGTGAGTTTTCAACTTGTTCACCAAACTGCAGCCATCACGAAAATGCCTCCAGATGGTCAAAAAGAGATCATGTTGAAATGTCGTAGTAATTAATCATTATTCAGACTCGATAGCATTCAGTTTCTCACCAATGAAAATTTGCGTCCATTTCGATCCCATGAATTCTTTCGATTATTCATACGCTATTTCTCACACTTGCATTTTTCACAACTCCTCCGTGAACAATTGATCACGCGTCCCTTTCGGTCTGCTAAATTTACACGTTTTATTTGGTTTTCTGAGTTCATCCGATTAGTTTGTAGTCATTTTGGCAAAAGTGTTGCATTCACGGTTACAGAGTAAGATCTCAAAGCTGTGTATCTCTTGTGGACTTCTGTTTGTGAATGCGTGAAGTGAACTGTTGGACAAGAATATGATTTTCGATCGATGGAGATTGTCCATAGTCACATTAAGAGCAGAACTCCAAAAAATTTGAGAATTCACAATTATGCGTCTACAGTTTATGACTGAAAATGAGGGTATAGAGAATTGGTGAACAAAATGTCCAATCGGTGTGTGTGTGTGTTTGTGTGTGTGGATAGGAGTGAAGTGAAGCGAGGAGTGTGGTTGAGTAAATATAATGACTCGGATGTCAGATTGTCTACGCGGAAATCACGAATGTATTTTGTGGTTGATACGTCGGAGCACATGCGTGTGCGTGTGTGTGTGTGTGTGTGTGTGTGTGTGTGTGTGTGTTCCAATCCGATCATAGGCCATGGGAGGTGGAGGGCGTGCACTAATCACTTTTGTGCACAGAGATTTGGAGTTAGTTGCTTTATTTTGATGGCTTCGACAATAGCGGGTGTGAGTATTCCAACCTGTTTCGATCGGTGGTAGAGCACCTGGTAAAGTATCCTAAATGCCTGATTGGGATCTACTCGATGACAGCTGCGGGCCAAATAACTGAAAATCGCACTAGAATTTGAATCGGATCCACTTCGACTTATCCAACGTCGAAGGGATGCACTTTATTGCGGATTTAGTTGAATGAATCCGGAAATTCGCTTTTGTTGCAGCCCCCGTAGTCTGATTACCCTCTTCCACAAATAATCAGATACACATTATGCATTTCCGCAGTCCCGGTAGTATCAGCCTACTAATGAGAAAACCGTTCAAGTCGACCTCTGTATGAGAAAGAAAAATCTTGTCTAGATCATATGATACATAAAGGACTAATGAAAATCCCTAGAATCGCTAGTATGCCTGCGATTTCAGTTTGCGAAAGAGTTCGTCAAGGTAACAATTCACGTCAAAGTCAAATGGGCGTTCTCCGTTAACATGCAGTTTGTTTCACGGCAGAAAGTATACACATCAATAGGTACAAAAATGACAACAATAATAGCGCATTTCGTAGGATTATTACAAGATACACACTGAGTGACTGCTGACCAGACTTCATGGAATGCTGTTAAATCAGAACATCCAAAGTAGAAAGCTCACTGGGTTCATGACGAAATCTAATCATCACACGAGGCTACCACAGCGGTCATATTCATGAAAAGGATGATCTCCGTTCTCGGTCGTAGTGTGAGCAGCAGAGATACTGCAGCATTCATGTTTGGCAAGAAGCAACCCGTCGAGAAACATCACAATGATGCAGATATGAGCTAGTTGGAATCCCTTATCTGAAAAATTGGGATTCTGTATCCGGCTGGGACACGTTTTATCATGTTCTGCTGGTAATTCGAAGCAAAGGCCAAATCACAGGACTGAACATATGCCAGCAGTTTTCAAGTATTGAAAGAAGTGCCAATACTCCACGATTGGTTGTCAGTTAGTGACTTAAATTCCAAATATTACATCCGATATGCTCCAACTGATCTTACGCCTCTCAAGATGATAGACCTCTGAGATATTGAAATTTATTCACTAGTGGAATTAATCATAATATAATGGTATTGGTGTTTCCCTAGAGGGGGGGGGGGGTGATCGTTAGCACTGGCACATACTAACCAATCGATCAAGTTCCAGACTAAACGGATTTTATGTGGGATTAATTATCTTCGGAAAAGCTGATGATATTCGTTCGAGCTATCTATATTAGTTTCGAGTATTTACAGAACATTGCCTCACTAAAGTAATCATCAGGATTGCATGGATAAAGAGTAGTCATGGTATATTTCGCTTCGTGGTTGTGCACGAGCGCAATCAGAAAGGAATGCTGTACAGCCGCACAGACCCCGCCCCTATCTTAAGCATCAGAGAGAATCGGCAACCATGACCATGGGACTTTTCAGAATAATGAGACAGGTAAGATCTGGGATTACCTCAAAATGGAAATAAAACCACTGGCCACCCGAAGTTCAGAGTAATGTACCATACGTTGAACTGCAACATCGCGCACCTCATTCGCTCGACCATGAGATGTTCTATGAGAACAATAACATTATTAGATTGATGTAAATGTAACTGTCAGTTCGTGTGGCGCATACTTGGGCTTATAAAAGAAAATGGTCTTTTGTGACATGAAAACAAGTATACCGGTACCGAATTGTGATTAGTGAATCAAACTTGTAGTTGTTACAGATAACATGCCTTTGGGCACAAGACTGAGTTGACATAGGGTTGATAACAATTATTAGGACCTAAAATTGAGGTTTTCCTTTTCCATTGTCACAGTTTTTGTTGACGTACATTAATCAATTCTAATCTGCCAATAATTTCGGTAGCTGCTTCCTACCGGTCGAATTCCAGTTTTTACTACTGGAGCAATTGTCAGTAGACAAACTTTGGAAAACCGTTTTTGTGTTCAGTCTAACAATCATTTCGTTCTCTTCTGAGACGTTACCATTAATTATCAAACCCCGAAATTCAAGTTGTAATTTTCTCAAATTCGTTCTTTTTAGAATCATTGAAACAAACCTTCCTTGGTTATCAATAAAACTTCCTTGAACCGATCACTTTTTGTAGAAAGTACACTCCTCATACTGCATAGCTAAATTAGGCGTCGGTAGTCTTATTCCATGAATCCTCCACTCAAATCACGACTTCTGAAAGGCTAGGTTTGACGAAATTTCCAAGCAGATATCGCACCATTTTTGTTCAGTATATTGATGCGGTCCAACCCATAAAAAAAATCTTTGGATATGTAACGAAAAATGTACATGCGTTATTCGAACCCGAAAGTCCGTACCGCGATAGCTCAGTTGGTACAGCCTCGACCCAGCAAGTAGAGTGTCGCCGATTCCATTCCGACTCGCGGTTTTCGACTTTTCAATGTGAAAAATGCAAGTAGATTTTTCATTACATGAGATTCATGCTCCTTGTACCAACAATACTTCTACAAATCCTTGAATAGTTTGAATTTGAAACATTTATGTTTGCTCGTTCAATAAAAGCCGCAAATTGAGTTCTCATTACAGCGAAATCCGGATGTAAGATATCATAATTGAGCACATCCCGTGAGTTTATATTTCACTGGGTTTTTTTGGATCAAGGTTTCAATCAAAATCACCCTGGAAAATCATGATAAGTTGTATTTCCGAAGTAGGTCATATTGTCGGAGAACACGGTACTCGTGATTGAAAGTTCAATCACACCACTGTTTACCATTATGGATAATAATTTTGGCTGCTACTGATGTCTTCGAAGTGGACAAACATGTTTGGTGATGGGGCGTGTTTGCAACCAACGACCTCAGCACGATCGACAATGAACTCCGATGTATTTCGTTAGTGATCCTAGTTTGTGCGGAGGAGTGTAGCTCGTCAAGGAATTTCATGTTTTGTTCTACAAAGTTTGTAATTCCGAGTGGGCTCCCTCTTAGGGGGGAGAATTGACTGTTGTCTACATCTTTAGGAGGACTCGTGCAGTTACTGCGATAGCCACAGGAATGAAAGCCTTCTCTCAATGGCGTCGAAGCTGTCGGTGGCTGTCATTCTTCACAGGTTGTACCAAACGCGTGAAGTCGGTTTGCTTGCCAGTCGTGGATGTATCGACCAAATCTTCAAGCTCCGAAAACTGCTGCAGCACCGTCTTACTTTACAAAGACCAACATCCATCGTGTTCCTGGGCATTCGCGCGACCTCCAGGTCTGTAGCAGGAGTGCACTATGAAATTGTTAGTTGATAAGTGGAGTACCTGAGAAGTATGTATCAATCGTCAAGGTGTTGTATCGTTACACCTCAGGTCGGGTTAGGGCCTACGACCAGCTTGAGCCCCTCTTTGTGTTGTCTCCATTTGAGTACGTCAAGGTTGAGTTGTATCCCCGTTTCTCTTCAATTTTGACAAAGAGGATGTCCTATACTATGCTTTTCCTGACCTCCCAAACGCTGGAGCTGCACTCATCTCAGGCAACAGAGTTTTGACCTGGAATATGCTGCTGAAATTGTCTTGCTAAGTCAGGGTGCACAGTCAATGCAACAAGCTCTGAACCGCTTGACGATTGAGGTATCCAAATTTAGCATGCATTTTGCGTTTTTCAATTACAAAGTGCTTTTTGCAAGCTTCACACGAGTCTGTATCTGCACTCATTGTTTGTGGTGATCAGCTTGAGTTATTTGACAACTTCAAGTACCTCAGAACTTGATTACATTTGGTGATGTTTTAGGGTAAGAGACCTAAACATGACTAGTTACAGACGGATCCGCTTTCACCGATGTGCGAAAGCTGTAGCACTGTCCTTGGATCCGACACCCTCTTGATTGGCGGGTGTACGTCGCCGTGGTTTTGTAGTGTTTTGCTCTATGATTGCGAGACGTGGCCACTTGGTTTTGAGGAGACTCGGCGTCTTTCTGGGTTCCACAACCGATACGATCAATTCAAATCATATCAACCACAATTGACTTAGTTCAGCACGTACTAAGTGCTGCAGTAACACTCATTCGCACATGACCAGCATCCGGTCATTGATTTGTAGTTGTCGTACACTCGATCTTACTCTGTATCCTTGGGAAGCATTCAGCACACTTAGGACAACTACTCACACTGTATGCATCTCGATTTCTCCTTGCGCATGTTTTCCCATGTTCATGAGAAGTTTGGACCCATCCTATCCCTGATCGAAGGCACGAAAATGAGACAATGTGTAGGGAATATTGTCCCTGTCGTGCTTTCACACCGTGGTGAGTAAACAATTATTTGCACAACTTAACCACTGAGCTGATACTATTGCTTGTAGTTCTCTCCACACATTTATGCTTTTGACTGATTTGATTTCTGGGTATGGTTGCTTCTGAGAACTGGCAATTCGAACCACTGCAATCAGCGAATTACTAAAGGTTGTTCCCACTAAATCAGATATCTTCAAGCCCACCACGTCCAGGAGACAAATGTGAATATCCAAGATTCATTGGCAAACAGGTTACCGAGGAATCATTCGCTTATGGGTAGCATATCACTGAGCAAATTCTTTCATAAATTGTGGTTTGCCTCAAGTGTTCCATGCAGACCTCTGCAGATATGACCGACATGACCAGTTCATTTACGGAGAGCGTGTTCGCACTGGTTGAAATATCCGGCTACCGAATTATGTCAGTAATTTTATGCGATCACTCAGCTTAAATAATTCTTCTATTGGTAATCCTTTTTGCAAGGAGGCAATCCATCGTATATTTCCTGGCTGAAATATTTAAACTCAAAATCCCCTATGATTTCCAGTAGCTAAAATAGAAATTTAAACCTCCAGGGGTGGATTTACTCCTAGAGGATAAGCTGTAAAGAGTAATCATAATGTCTGAGGAGGTCGAAATCCGCAACAAGCTACTTCAGTGTTTGTCAGCAGTCAAAATCATGTGTTTTCGTCACTGGTTGATCACACTCGATTAGTTTTTTTAACTCGTCATTCTATGTAGTGCACCACACAAGCACAAGCTCGCATTCGATCTATGTATCATCTAGAAGAACTACGCACACTTATGACAACTACTCACAGAGCACTTGGTTTTGAGGAGACTCGGCACTTTTCCGTGTTTGACAGCTGATATCTCCATAGCATTATTTACTGTTGGTGGGAATATCGAGTGACTAATTGCGAGGTTCATCGTCGTGTGTGACATATGGATTATGGCCCTCTGACTGAAGTTATCAGTCTGCACTACTCCCGGTGGCTTGGGCATGTTTTGCGAATGCCTGTCCATCATCCACCTTTCTGTGCTCTGTTCACGCTTGCCGGATAAATGTGTAAGAAGCCCGGCTGTAGTCAGGATATGATTTGGCAGAGGAGTACGGGGAAGGTCGCGCGTGCATCGGCTGTGGCTGATGCTCCCGGTTCGTCATTGGGACCAAAGGGATGAGGATTGTCTTTGTTAGAGAAGTTGAGGTATATGACTAAGTATAGAAGTCGGTGTCGTGGATACTGTGCGGTCTGTCTGTCGAATTCTCGTTCCCCGTAATCACATCAAAAATGATTCGATAAGGACAGGAAACAAATCATAGTAGTTTCTTTGTCGGACTGATTTTTATTTCATTGTGGTGAACTTACCCACCCCATATTTGTTATTATTGTTATTGCGTTGGTAACATACATAATTTCGAGCCTATAAATATATATATATATATATATATATATATATATATATATATATATACATCAACTCATACCAGTATGAGCAGTTCACTGTATGGAAACACGAATCAAAACTCATTACATTCTTTCTAATTTCTTCACACTTCAAAATACAGATCAGTCTCACGCGACACCAACATATACCATGTCAAATGGACAGAAAATACCTGTACTAGGTTATGGGACGTACTTGGTGAGTAGACTAGTCATCGTACTGACTAATATAAATTGTCAATTTCATTCCAAGGTCCCAAAACATCAAATGAGAATGAATGTTTTAACCATTTTGGAATCTGGTTATCGTCTAATTGATTGCGCGTTTTTCTATGGCAATGAAGACGCGATAGGTGAGGGTCTTGTTGAAGCCATGAATAAATTGAAACTGAAACGAGAGGATGTTTTCATCACTTCCAAGGTCAGTACATGGCTTTTTCGTGTTTAGTGTTGACGTTTAAACACAAGGTATGGCCCACTCATGTGCGACCGGAAAATGTACGTAAAAGCTGTGAAGAAAGTCTGAAGAATTTGAAATTAACTTATCTGGATTTGTATCTGGTACATTGGCCTGTGGCCTTCAAGGTTCGTGTGACGATTATTGTTCGGGATAATGTAAACTAAACTCTTAACAGCCTGGTGATTGTAGTTTTCCCATGGCTGAAGATGGTGAAACATATGCCCTGGATTCGGTCCCACATTTGGATACTTGGAAAGTGAGTAGTAAAACAATGTCATCTCTAACCTTTCGGTGTGAAACATGATGGTTTCTAGTGCATTCTCCGATTCAAATACACACACCTGGATGTTTTCATTCGTTGAATTTCTTGGGCTATAGGCAATGGAGAAACTCGTGGACGATGGTCTCGTGAAATCAATCGGACTTTCAAACTTCAACAAACGTCAGATAGATAACATCCTGAACAACTGTCGCATCAAGCCGGTCAACTTACAAATCGAGATTCATGCCAATTTCCCAAATGAAAAGTTGGTCAATTTTGCGCAGTCGAGAGGTCTTATCGTGTCAGCATATGCCCCATTGGGATCTCTTGGCAATACACCGTGAGTTTGTTTGAGAAGATTTGTGATTTCACTGATCCAGTGGTTTCCAAAACGAGCTAATCCTGCAACAATTCTCGATCCAAAAACTAAACGTTCATCTAGCAGTCCCGTAGGCTTATCTAATCAATTAGTTATCTTTGCCAATTACGATGCCAATCACAACAGGAATAATAGATTTTCCTACCGAATGAGATATCAAGTAAAATCAACTCCAAGAAGAAATCACACAGCCCTGCATGACTTTGTTGCTATCGGTAGAATCACCCTCATTCGATCATTTCTTCTAATCAATTGTTTCTTTGTCTTTCTGATATCCAGCGGTGAAACCGACTTACTTCAACAACCGTGGGTGAAACGGATTGCAGAGAATCATAAGAAGACATCTGCTCAGGTGTTGTTGCGTTATTTGCTCCAGCGTCATTTGGTTGTTCTACCCAAATCATCTACACCATCCAGGATTAAAGAGAATACTCAAGTAAGACGGTGCATTGCTCTTCTTAATTCGGTTCACACCAAATTATTTTCCCAAATTTTTATGAGAGGAAGAAGGACCGCAATAATTGACGCACTTTAGCTTGATTGAGACACGTCACATATCATCAGTCACAATGATAACTGATGATGTGTAATGACGTCGTAACAAATCCCACCGGAAATTCATTTCCACTACCAGCACCTCCCAATTCATGAACAATAAAGTTTGCACACGATTCCTGTCAAGAAAGACCAAAACGCAACAGCAAAATTCGTTGATCACATAATATTCCGTATGAAGATACAAGAGACGTTTCGTGGAACAAGAAAAGTGACGGCTTGATTAGGCGCACCAAAACTAGTGTGGTAGATTCGACAAGTCGCTCGAAACCCTTTATCAGTTCTCTCTACTCATTCGATTGCATACATTATGATCACAGTCTCACAAACAGAAACCCTTTAGCCAACAATTTATTTCATATCGATGCCCTCCATTGGAACGCAGTCAGTGGGCGAATGCTTGACCGAGAACAAAGAAAAATACTGACTGAATAAGAAATCGAACAGTATTGGTCAGATGAACAATGTGGACATCATCATGAAACTTTATCCGGTAATATGTCCACCAATGTGTTGAAATCGCTGACAATAAAGCAGTTTGTTCTGAATGATAATCTTAGCTTGAGCTGTTAGGGCCTGAGATGAAGTGCGTGTAAAACTCGAATTTGATTGTGCATATCAGTGAATTTCAAATAATCAACTCCGGGAAACGAACAGCACGCGGTTCTGAATGGTATCTCATTAATCTTGCAATCAAGTAGATGAAGAATGGTTGTAGATAGAATAGTTCCACTGATCGCGACACCTATCCATAACACTCAATATATGCATCCATTGAGTCAGTGAATCTTCTTCACCTCACGCAGGAAGCCTAACACACTCTAAATGGCCAATAATACCTTTCTGCCGTGTCGATAACTGGCCACCCCTATCATCCGACCACTGCCCGATCTACCGAACATTGTTTATCGAGGTGGCCTATCTAGAGACATGCACAATACATGTTCCAACCACCTTAATCTGATGAGTTTCAGTGTTTCATTCAATGAATTATTCCGTGTGCACATTGCTCCGAGTTTAATCTCAGCATTGCTGGTGAGATGGCCCCCATCTGATTAGAACAATATTACTAAGATATCGGGGCCCATGTGCCGATAATCTTCGTGTATCCTGCATCCGCAGTGATCACGTTTCTTAACCGTACAGAAAAATTGGTCCAAATGCTCCAATGTATGCTCAGATACTGGTAGATAAATATGTATCACGTCCACACGACAGATGACTGAGGTTAGTAAAAGCCAAACGCATCTTCCGAATACGACAAGGCACTCAGCCGGTATCTGACCTCTGAATGGACTGTTGTAAAGAGGTGAAGTAAACGGTGTGGTTTTGCTGAGTAGGGCTTTCGGTTTGGGATCCACTATATCCGCCTACTGGATGATTAGAGGGACCATGGGCGACATGGGGAGGTCACGGTCAGTTGTCCACTTGTACTTAAACGTTCTTCGTTTAAATGATTATCAATTGTGAATTTATTTTCTGTCCTAATTCCACCTATTTCACTTGTGCATGCATCGAGGTAGCAAAGAAGAATGTAACACAAAAGTGCGAGGCTAATAATGGAAACGACTGAACTGTGAGATGAGACAGGTAGGACAATGAGGATGGAAATTTAGCAGATATCAATAAACGTCGATCAGTTCGCTAGTTTGAATCTAAGGAAAGCTGACAAACAAAGGAATGAACTCACAAACTAGAGTGAAAAATTGCGATGAGATCCATGAGAGTAAGATCGTCCAAAACTACATTCCCTGAACTTGTCAGATCGATCAGTGACAAAATTCTATTCAGACAGGATACGCTGAAGCTGGCTTCATATAAGATATTTTCTAAAAAAATTTAGTAACTGAAACGGTTTCATTCCATGATTCTCATAGATATTTCATAAAAATCAAAATGTACAACTAACAATCCAGATTTCTTATAAGCTGCGCATGAGTGCGGTGGAGGGAGTGTACTCCATACCATTAGAGGTACAGTCGGAAAAGAGAGCCCGAGAATCGGGGTGGAAAACCACATAAAACTTCAATAGATCGGGCGTGGTAACGATTCGAACAACAGTGGACTATTGTCTTCCACCGGAGTGACCGGCGGTGGTATGATTCGAACGATTGACCTCTGAGGTAGCCAGCAAACGCTCTGCACCACTCGGCCAACACCGGCATTTTCCGGGCAAGATAGTGTTCAGTTAACTACGGCAATCAAAGGCATCAAGTGCCAAGTGTGATATGTATAAATGTGTTCGCGGAGAGCGAAGCAGTTCTGGTCTTCGAAAACGGCTAGCATCCTCCTAACTAAATTGTTTTCAAGGTGTATCCCCGTGTGAAAACTGAGTAGGGTATGTGGACAAGTAAGAAATATTCATTTCAGGTACTGCAAACAAGGAATCTTAGTAAGCGAACCCGAATGATAATTCTACGTCATTTCCTATTTCACATGCAGATTTTTGACTTCGTACTGAGTGAAGATGAAATGAACGAGTTGAGTACAAAAGGATTGAATAAACGTCAATTCACCTTCTTGGGGTAAGCTTCTATTGTGATGAAACAATTTCAAATTCTGGACTAAAGCATGCGATATCATCCGGAATATCCATTCTATGACGAGTATTGACGGAGACTGGGACGACCCGACAGTGTGGCAAGTAGTTCCTACCAACGTAGTGATTTACGGTCAGGATACCTGTCTGTGAAATTGCAAATGCCGCGAAATGATTATCTTTGATTTCACACAACTGAATAAAACTTGATCTTGCTTCCTATTTTCTTGAAATCGTTGTCTCAAACGAAAACTGCAAAGCCTTGTAAAAGCGTCTCCATTTAAGGTATCAATAACAAAGTCGCTGTTCGAACAGAAGCACCCGAAAGAACTGTACCCTTTTCAAAACACGAATGTTTTACTTGGTTCACGATAGAGCAGATATGCGATTATAACACAATATGGAAAACAACTAATATACCGCAGCAGTCTACGCGCATGCATGCAATTCTAGTGCAAACCACTGAGCGACTATTCCAAAACACGATGGCAAAATATGCCCAGTCACGCTCATGGTACAAAAGATAAATGTTCAAAGCAGTCGCCACCTAGTGAGAATCAGGCATGGACGCCACCACAAAAATTCCATACCACGTGCGTTTTTCTAGCTGAACTACGAAGTTTCAACAGGGGTGACAAGAACTTCACAAACGAATCATATTGTTTTCTCGCTCATATCTCAGAACTAATATTAGATGAACGTAATGAAACAATCTAGAATCTCTAGACTTTCAATATGAACTCGGCTTCCGTTGGGGATGTCGCAGTGAAGGTTTTACAAAAACCGGATTACGGCACAACACCTCCTCCCATTGACCCTTAGCCACAACCCACAGCTACTAGAAGTGGCCCAAATTCCTTTAGGCTCGACACATCACCTTCAGCCATGCCGCCGTAAGGGGGCCCGAAGAGGAAACATCGCTATCTCTCAAAAATGACGGACAGACGACCATTATTTCATGTTACTCGACCATAAGTGACAAAAGGTTTTAGTTCATTCGGTCTTAGCCACAGAGAACCGTAGTTGTTGGTTGCACGTATTACTCCGTCATTTTACACTACTTTCTGTAGACAGTAGGCGAACGCTGTAGTGTCTGAGTTTCTGACTATGAGTTCAACATTTTCTGATTGGTCAAAATTCGTTCACTTCGGACAGTGAACTTCTTACGTTCACCAAAAATTTATCAATAGGTTACCACCTTCCGTGCATTCCCTTTCGAAACCATGTCCTTATTTCCCATTTCATCTGGACTGTCCTCGTTTATTTCTCACACTTCTGTGTCCGCGTTTATTCGACATGACTGTCCAGAATCTTCTCCGTCCGTACACCTGGGTAATTTTAGTTGTGTTTTGTTTATTTTATTTACTGAAGTTCACTATCTATAGAACCTTTTTAATAACAATCATGTCTAGTTACAGTGCTTCTCATAGGCGGACGGGACACCAAGTAAACTGACTCAAGCCCAAGAGACCCAGGAAGGCTCAAAAGCGGATAGAATCATAACAACGAAGCGGGAGACAATCAAAAAAGGCTTTATCAGTAGCAGTCCAGTTTCTCTGTAGTGGATTGCGTAGTTCTCTTGCGTAATGTTTCCACTCTCCTGACTATCTCGATACTCCCTGGTTTGTCGTCCTTCACTAACCCGGTGCACATGTTGTGCCTTTTAGTAGTGAACGAATTTACGCTTGGTTTATCCATCATTGCAGCCACACGCTTTCAGACAACGGCACTCTACAGGCTCTGAGGTGAACTGTTGAACCTAATGTGGAGAATACAGCTCAATCAAGATAAGTGTCAAGATTGGGACTGTAGGTCATGTGCGGCCCGGACCAAAGTGTGTGGGTAGTTTCCACTGCCCTTCTGATACAGTTCACTCGTCGCCTGTCTCACAAAATCTCTCTACCCTGCCCGATGCTGAACATATGATGGAAAACTTACAACTGAAATGGAACCATTGCATTCCTTCCGATTATCAAAAAGTTCTAAATCTAACTACTGCCATCGTTTTTAGTAACCTATACAGACATTCACATTACATTGTAAAGTTATTTCATTCTTATTAGAACCATCAGCGAGATCATCAACCAAGTCTCAGTGGGAACTCGATATCAGGCTCGTGGAAGTGAGAGCTCCACACTAACCATCAGGCTATGTGGACTGTTTTCCAGTGGCTTTCACGTGAACAATACACAATATAGCACATATCTATCACCGGCTTTGAAAGTCACAGACTCGTCACCAAACGGCCATCCGGCAAATGGTAGACGTTTCTTAACTAAGGCAAATCATGGAAAACACATTGGTATCGACCAAACCAACCAACACATGATAGTGAGTGAAACGTTCCCATTACCATTCAAACGGACCTGAATGAGTTACTATGGGAATGGGTCCCCGAAATGTTCGGCCCGACTGGATAAGGCCCCACACCTTACTGGTCAAAATTAGTCATCTATTTGCCTGACCAGTAAATCAGTCTATTGGCTCCCATTCAAAACTTGAAAAGACCCACAATTTACTCATCGGAAGATTATTACCAATTCTCCGTACAGGATCATGAACAGAAAACAATCCATGGATGAGAAAGCAAAGATTCTGGAGATGATTCATGAACGAAAGGCGACGCAAACCTCTTTGAAATTTCGCGGAAAGCCGTGCAGAATGTGATCACGAACAAGATCGTCTCCGTATAGGCAGTGATCCACAAACGCATCGTTTCAATGTGGGATAAAAATTAGATGAAGTCAATGATCCCACTCTTCAGTGTTTGTTGAGGATGATCGAAAAGCACGGTGATCTGTGGGAAGGCCATGGACTTCGTAGCCACTTTAGACGAGCCTAACTTCAAAACTTCCAAAAGTAAGATCAGGTGCTGGGATGAGAGATGCGGATCACGACCCCACCGAGTATGGATTTTCATCACAATTGTGGTGAGGGAATGGGACCAAGGTGTGACGAAGTTGAGATTCGATGTTGGAACTTACCCCTATTAAAAAGACCTCGGAGTTAGCTCGTGTCACGCTCAGTACCGTTGGTCATTTATATATGTGAAATGACATCGTACTACGGTTCTTGTCTTAGAGAACGATGCTTCTACTAACATTCTCACACTTGGATTTGGAATTTCAAGTTCCTTATAGGAAACATAATTCAGTAGACGAGGAAGAACTCACCGGATAATAATTAGTCAACTTCAGTATACCCACTCTCGAATGAAACTATGTTGAAGCTGGTATAATTTAGCTGCTCAGTGTAGCAATGTTTGAAAATTTAGAGACATTTTCTGTTCGCTCACGGTGACCCTTGATAGACAACTGGATGTCACATCTGCACCACACAGATGACTAAGGCAGTCCAAAACCAAACGCGCCTTCTGTATGTGTGACTCCTCGTCTGTTATTTGACCACCTGGTGAGACGCAACTGCTAATGGTAACAAAACTTATCTACTTCAGCTAGGGCTCCACCCGCCCAAAACAAAGTTTGGAGTAGAGTCAGCCTAATCCTACAGCAGCATTTTACGGGCTGCTTCCTTAATCTGTTCTCTGTGTTCATGTGGGTTCTGGGTATCCGACCACGCCGATAACAACGTAGAAATCTCTGCCAAGAGAAGAGAGCAGATCGTCGGTTATTGTGATGGACGAGTGGATTTAGCGTTGGCGAGACCACAGACGGGACGTAAACAGAAGCGAGCACACACTACTCATTGATCTGAGTCCGTGGGGGTGGATCAAAATGAACGACTTTTCATCGATTCATGCCAGCGATGATCAATGACTGTGTGGTCAATCTGAATACAACGTTGTGAGAACGTGGGAGGATGCCATGTGAGCCTATGCTCTTTCTTATGGTAGACATTCGTACTCGTCCGAGCATAGCTGAATAAGACGATAGTCGTTGTCAATGTGATCGGATGGCATAGGAAATGGGCTTCTTATATGCATTTCGCAATCCCCTAAACATCCAACTTGGGTGTTGAAATCCCAAGTAATGACCACCATGTCCGATGGACGCACACTTTGAAGCAGTGGAGACAAGTCTCGATAAAACTCATCCTTGACTTCAGAGGAACTGCAGTCAGTGGTTGTATACACAGACACGACTAACAAGTACCAAAACTTCAGTCTGTTGCTGTTGACATGTACAGTACTGTTCAACCGAACTGTACACAAAAGACTGCCAACTGGAATCCAGTCTAGTAGTGCTCACTCAGATCTCGTGTTCGCTTCGCTCCAGACGCCTGTCGGGCCATGAACACTAGACACCGGATTGTCAGACATGCATTGAATGAAGCTGTACCTCAGGTGTGAAGTTTAACCACAGAAGTGGGATCTTGTATGTGCGCTTCGGAGACTCAATAAACATCTATTTTCACAGTTTCAACAGTTCTAGTGGGAACAGGCTGCTTCCCCATTTGACATACTGTGCGGACTTTGAATTCAGCCAACTGAAATGAATATGTGGGCTCAAGAGGAGAGTTTGAGTTATGTCCTACATCTGAATTACTGTTTTCTTCAAAGCCGCAATAATCCGTGTCATTCTGCATCCATGTTAAATCAAGGAAGGTAAAAATTAAAAATGCTGCTTTCAGGAAGGACGTTGGAGGTTTGTGGGCAAGTCATACTTCAGAGCTGCCCAGACCGCAGGAATGATCTTTCTTTGGGAGCCATAGCTAGAACCTCGAACACAAAAGTCTGACCTACATGGCAATGAGGCGTTAACCAAGCACGGGAACGTGCATAGAGACTCGTTGTTCATATTCTGATTTTCCATTCGCAGGCAGTCGGGCAATGTGAACACACCGCAACCGTTCGCGGTTTTATTCATTTTATTTTACCTGCCACCGTACGCATCATCATATAACCACATGAAGGGCGCTAAAGTGGATGCAAAGAAAAGATCCTGTCGTTTCACGAGCACGGCGGATAAGCTAATGCGCACGCACTGACGACGTTGTCAAGCACATCGACACTAGGATCAAAATATGCCATGCTACTGCAGCTTCGCATCCGAAAAAAGCTTTCACACCTGGATCCTACAATACCAAGATCAACGGAGAGTTCAGCAAACATCTGTGTGATGCGATAAGCGAAAACCCAACAAGCCCATTGGAACAGTTGAAAAGGGGGACGGAAAAAGAAATCCCAGACACGATCAGTACATTGAAAATTGGTTCACTCAAAATGCAACAGCCAGAGGCCGTGCCAAATGGTTCGATGATACGGACGCATCGCTTAAACTTTCTCCAATCGATGTAAGGTACAGCATTTGACGCAGTTACCACGGTTATCTGCGTAGCATACAACAGTCACAATTTCTCATTTGTTCAGTCAGCTTTGCGAAACCAATCTTTGTAAAAACAAATTTGTTCGTAATTTTTTCACATCACTTGGTTACAGCGGTATTGCTAGAAGTTGTGTATCAAGTCTAAAGGTTTATGGGTCACAATTCAAAGATTACGGGTTGCGGCTAAATGTTGCTGGGGAAACGTGCAGTAAATACAGCAACCATTAAGAAGATTGGTAGTTCATGAGTTTGAAGTACGAAACCAAATGTATGTATGACAACAGGCCAGTTTGGCTCATACACCCAAATTCATTGTCATCGATGTGTGTTGCACTCAAGACTGCAGTTCCATCATTCGAGTGACACCCCCATCTAATCCTTCCATGAAGTCCCACTTATGCCTTTCTGGGGACACTGAGGCTGCGGCTTCTGGTCTTGCTGGCATTGATATTGCTCTCGATGAAAGAGCTGAAGTGGCGATGTTAGACTGGATCCCAGTCGACAGTTGTTTATGCGCAGTGAGATTCAAGGGTTCGTGAAAAGTGAGCAGTCGCCGTTCCGATAGACGTAATCTGTTTGTCGTTCCGGTATATGCACCCACCGAATGCAGCCCGGATGCACCCATAAATGACTCTTATCAAGTGCCCCACGAGCTCTTGTAAAGAGAAAGTCGGGCCGATATTGTGATTTTCGAAGATCTGAACGCTAGAATTGGTCGGCTGTCATCGAACAAGACGCATTTAGTAGGTCCTTTGGGGCCAGATTCCTGTTACTCAGAAAACGGCCTTTGGCTCTTTGCTCAAATCATAGCCCGTTCCTCACCAACAAGAACTTCAGACGCTCTAATCGCCGCTACTCCGTGTGGCGTCTGCTCTCTTGGAGTCAACAATGGACCCAGATCGACCACATCGCCATAAGCCACAAATCGTGGGGTTGCAGACAAAACTGTCGTTCGTACTGAAACAACCTTTTCATTCCGACCACACATTAATTTACGCCAAGCTGTCGGTGTATTTTGATGGACGTTTTAAACGCACGTTGCAACTACGGTTAAATTGCGGTAAGCTTTCCGATCCGTCTTCCAAGACGAGCTAGCTGTAGCCCTATCTGATAACATAAGCCAGCACTGGTCGCTTATCAGGAACGCTTTGCATCCCGCCAGTCTGGTAAGTTGTGGTCTCTCAGTGTGCCCCATAACTTTGGATCTCTTCTGAATCTGTGCGCTTTTTCGACGCACGCCAGTAGATTCCGGCTGGAAGCGAGTGTAACCGAGCATGAATCTTTATGAGACGTGCACTTAACACCAGTCTTCGTAGAGGCTGCGAAACCTGGTTGTCGCAACAGACTAACAACCATCGTGTTTCCGGGCATTCGCGTGGCCTTCAAACCTGTAACAGCACTGCACTATGAAATTGTTAGTCGATGAGTTAGGAACCGAAGAAGCATGTATCAATCGTCAAGGAGTTGTATCGAATTACGGCCTACGACTAGCTTCAGTCCCTCTTTGTGGGTTCTCCAGTGGAGTACGACAATTTCTCTTCAAATTTGGCAAAGAGCATGTTCTATACAATGCTTTTCTTAGTCTCCCAAACGCTGGAGCGGCACTCATCTCAGGTAAGAGTTTTTGACTTGGAATATTCCGATCATATCGTCTTCCTAAGTGACAGTGCACAGTCACTGCAACACACTCTTACCCGCTTGGCCGATCGAGGTATCTACATGGGATATGCATTTTGCATTTTCCAAGTGCGAGGTGCTTTTGTAAGATTGGTAGGAGTCTGTGCCTGCACTCATCCTTCGTGGTGTTCAGCTAGAATTAGGCAACAACTTTAAGTGCCTTGGAAATTCGATAACAGCTGGAGGTGGTGTTGGGGAGGAGATCAGTTCACGCATAGCAACAGCCAGAAGATCTTTCGTAAACTTGCGACATCTGTGGCGTTGTCGGAACATATGGCTCTCTCTTACAGGGCGAGTGTATGTTGCAGCGGTTCGTAGTGATTTATCCTACGGTTGTGAGACCTGGCCACTTCGCACTGAGGAAGCCCGACGTCTTTCTGTATTCGACAAACTATGAGGCGGCGGTCAGGCCATGACCTGGCGTAGAGGTATGAAGAAGCTAGTATCAGTATTGGCTTCGGTTGGAGCTTCCCGCGTTCCTAGTTGGGGCCCAAGGGACAAGGATTTCCGTTGGTAAGATACGTTGAGGAACATGGTTCAGAATACAAGTCACTCGCGCAAATGCTATGCGGCCTGCCTGTCAAACTCCCACGTCCCGTATTTCCGATAAACAAAGCATCAAAATGTGTACGGTGAAAAAGAAAGAAAACCACAGTATTTTATTTTTTACTGTTAGTTTTATTGTGTTTTACTCCCCTTCCATATTTTTGTAATCGTTCTTCATTCCAAGCCGCTGTAATTATATATATATATATATATATATATATATATATATATATATATATATATATATATATATATATATATATATATATATATATATATATATATATATATGCGAGCTTAGATGAACTTTTGTAAACCTACGGATAAAGGAATTCACGACGATGATGAGGATTACCGTCATCTATAAAGTCCGACCTATATCAAGATATCGGCACTGTCATAATCATGTGGCGATACCAAACAAAAAGCGGAAACCTCGGTGAATACATGTTCATCTTTAACGTGTTCTTCGAGATCATATATTCACATGCGCGCACAGACATACTCATGAGTCATCGTTCGCGTATGTGTAGGCGGGTCAACAATGCACTCATCTGTCTTCGCATGTGCAAATGATCACATTTCTCTTAAATCAACTGTGATCGGTTTGCTTTTGTAGATAGTCTTCGTCTAAACGGAAAAGTGCAAAGAAAGGACAAAGCCTCGAAAAGCAGCAGAACTGTTTCTCACACTGTGCTTCACACCACCGGTGTTATTTTTTCAGGTACGATTGTATCGACTAAGACAGCAACAACCAGTCCGAATTGATACTGTTTCAAATGATAATGAAGGTATCAAGAGAGGAAGAATGATATATAAATGATCAGACAGGTAGACCGTCAACAAAGGACGAATGGATAAGTAATCACATGAGACGGCCGGTGAGAGAGCATAACGAAAGTGCTTGTGAAAACGCGTTTGTTATTTAGTATTTGCAATTAATGGCTATCGGTAATAATAATAGTGGTAATAATAATAACATTATGGTCTGTAATGTCAGTCCAGATGTGAAAGCGATTGGGCCCGACTGGGCATGGACGGTGCCAGACAGCCTACGAACGTTGTGATCTCTGGTATTGTATCATGCAAAAGGTTGGTCTGCTTTATTTCTGGCGGCAAATTGAAAGGGGTTTCAGTTCAGAAGGGGAATTCCGTGGAGAAGCAGTAACTCAAGACCAGTTGGAATAGTAGAATATAACAAACGGAGATGTGTGTGTGCGTGTGTGTGTGTATGTACGCCGTATTTTACCGCGTTTGTGAACGTACATAGACCGCACGGGGTTGTTTGTGGGTGGGGATGAAAACAATTATTCAACTTACGGTGTGGTTTAGATCACAAGATCACAGACTATCTAGTCTGTGAAATAGAAAGAGGAAAAACTAAGTCAACCGGCCACAAATGAAAACAGGAGGTACCAGAAACGAAGCATAAGTGAGTTTGCATCTTGTTGCGAAATCGTTCAGAATATCATATCACGTGGGTGACAACGACTGTTATCAACTGTCGCGTTAGATGGGTTAGAGTTGATGAAGAATAGGTTGTGTAGGTATACGAATTGTGTTTAGATTGGGCAAGAGAACCTGGTCGATGCGAGCGAACGACCACTCAGCATCACCAATCACAGAACAAAGAGAAATGTGATTTGGCCGCGTTCTCTTTCGCCGTAATGATCATGGACACTGGACAGAAGGTGCAAGATCGGCACGAAATGCATCAGATAAGGAGGACGTGCGAGCTGAGTGGACAAAGAACTCGGAGAAAAAAGAGACTGGTGTTAGAAACGGTGCCAGTTTTCGAAAAGTTGAGAACGGGTAAACTATACACGCTCTGGTCTGTGCAGTCATCAGATGAAGATGCCGGATCACTAGCTCATGACAACAGAAATTGGATACATGCGCCCCGTTGAACGCACAGATCACTCAATGCATTGTGCGATAAAATCAAGCAACCGTCTTCCATACAGTTCTGGTTTTACGGTACTGATGTCGGCGCCGGCGCCGTGTTTTACGGTTTTGTATGTTTGTGCGGTCCGTTTGCGCATTCCGTAGCGAGTTAGTATGTCAATAATGGCCACGAAATAAATTAACTGCCGAGGGGATTCTGAAGCAAGACAAGAACAAGAAAAGTGAGTTTATGGGGAAACGGTACGCTTCGGTCAGCATGTTTTACCTCCTCAGTAAAAGCTCATTACGTATGGTTTCAACTTTGATGGGAAAAACGTTGTACGAGAATTCACCTACCAGGGGAACTTTTGATCGCATAGTACTCAAGACTGGGATGTAATTCGCCACAATAGATTTGTTCTGCGGCCGGACCGTTTGTCGGACTATCCGGAGGCGTCAAATTACCTGAAACAAGCGAAACAGATCGAAGGAAATAATTCACCCGCGGACACATGAAAAAAGTAACTTGCTCTTACTTTTGAATCCATAGAAGACATGAAAGTTTAATATGCAGGAGAACCAGAAGACGCCTTTGGACCCACTCACGATGATTAGCGATATTAAGGAACATGGTCATGAATGGTGGCACCCTTGCTTTAAAACTTGTTCTCGGCTCAGCTGGCGCTCACATTTGCAATTCCATTCTACCACATCCGAAATACGACTCTAATTTCCCAATATTGTTTTCGTGGGTGGTACCAATCAGAAATGTCGCATCCATTGCATGATCCCTACTTATAAAAACTGATAACTGAGTTACCACACGATATCACTGAACTGCATCGATATATGGAAACCAGACAGCTACAGCGATACAGCTATTCTGTCTGTCTTCGATTTCTCCAACCAAGGAACAAATCGGCGAGGATGGAAAATATACTTTCAATAAGCCTAAAACTGTTCAAAGTACTGCATCGGTCAGTTAAATCGTCTATAAAGACCGTTAACAATGTGAACCTTTCTATCACACGTACAATATTGTCCTCATACTCCAAACCGTACTGTTATGCATGAGAAAGAACGAACATGACCATATCGCATTGCCCATAATCTGTCAGAGCAGTTCATTCCGTATAAACTTCAACAAGATTGTCACGGATGACCGGAGACCCGATGCGTCGAAGAGTGAATTCGAATGTGAGAATACTTTGTGAATCAAAAACATGCGATGAGGCGAAACGAATGCTTGGAAAGGTGACTGACGAGGCTAGACAGAGGTTGAAACCCAGATAGTTACTGAGTATCGCTGGAATAGTGGTTGTGCGTCATTGTGTGTTCTTTGTTATTCGTGACCAACGGCCATATCGCGATAGCTCGTCTGGTAGATCAGTGGATCGATTTCAGTTCACGGCGTGTGCTTTTAGATGCGAAAAATGAAGGTGGATCTGGCATTAACTGTTTCGTGTTTCCGAGATGACTAACTGGAGACTACATGGCATTCATCAACCACGGATGTGTACGTTTCCAGGCTCTAAAAAATCCAAGTTTGAACTGAAGCAGATGACGTAAATTATGAATAACTTCTATTAATAATGTCCTCTTGTGATGCACTTTAGATGAGGATAAAATACATGGCATTCTGAACGAGCAATACTTGACTGGGGAGTGGATGTACACGGTAATGGATCACTGAGTCACTAAATTCATACCGCAGTTATTAGATGGTATTCACTAAGTGATTTTCCTAATTTGTCATATAAAATTGTGAACAGATCACTCTGGTTCTGTCGGCCTGTTTCTTGTGGAAATCAGGACGTGACCGTTTCAGAAAATTTAAACCAGTTAGTGCGTGTATAAACAGCCTCCCCACCCAGAATAAACATGTATACCGAATAAGAATATAAGCACTAGCTCTGTCGAGCGATTTGGTCCAAATAATCGTCCTACCTGAAGCGCCGATAGGGGCCGCTCCTGTGTCTGGTAGGAACAGAAGATCGTCGTCCTCGTCGTCATCCCCGGCACTCAGATTTCCACCAGCTGCAAGGATGCTGGGCTCCACGACACTTGGCCGACCGGCAGATAGTCTCCGAGAATGCCACAGAGAAACAATCGTACCCAGTCCATCGCCGGCTGATGCCACGCGGTCCTCGGTACCGGAGCCGGGTCCACCGGGTAAGTCGTTCGAGGTATCGTCCAGTGGTACCGAATTTTCACTAACTGTGCCAATTTCATGTATTCCAATTAAAATACTGTAATCCATCAGATTGTTGTCTTGTAAAAACTGGAAGGAACAAAATGAGGTTAGGACGGCGAAAGCCAAGTGTAATAAGCCAGTGCCAATTAGATTCTGCTCTCACGTATGTTTTGCACAAGAGAATATCAATATTCGCCTTAAATTGTGTCGTAAGCAAGAACAGGCTGGCCGTAATTCACGGCGTTCACAAATAAAGAATGATAAGAAATTGAACTCTGTTCATTATAAAGTGAAGAAATGGGATGTTAGAATTTCACAGTCGATTGTGCTAAACAAGATACCATCGACTCAAAATCAAATTGATGAATAAGATGAACAAACTTTCACTAAGGCCCAGTTTCACAATCGAATCAACGATAAACAGATGACTTGAGTCAGTGTCCTTTAAGTGCATGCAGCATATTAAACGAAGTTGGTTCCTGCAGGCTACAGGAAAGATTCGCCCACGCACACTCCCACAGGAGATATTTATTAAGCCCTTGATCATTCCTCTTGAAGTACAGAGTTGAATCGTTTCTTTTTCAATCGACGTGGCGGTAATAATGTGCGTGCGTCGGTTGTTATACTCCTTGAATTTGAGTTTGTGCCTTCAAATCTAACATTTACATCGAAGGTAACCTTGAAAGACTACGGTTGGAGAATTTGGGGGCACAAAATTCTAACTCGATAACTAAGCCCATAAACAATACTTTCCAAGAATTTATTCACGCGTTTCATGGTGATTGTAAGCTCAACGAGTAACAATGAGGGTGGTCAGGTTTACACATGCGGCACAGTTGAAGCGGGGGCGTTTCTAGGGTAAAACAATCACCTGATTATGCGACATCCTTTCTCTAATCTTTGATTAGATTGTTTATTCAACGACTAGTTTCGTCACAGATCAATGTCAAAGTGAACAAAAGCTTCAGAGAAGACATTCCTGATCACATACGTCGGAGTAGTGAATTTGTTAGTCCAATGACTCGTCTGTGAAGAATATACAGTCTCTCAATCGATTTCGAAGAGCAGGCAGATAACTCTTTGTGAGCGATCGGTTTTCACTAATTGTTAGAAGGATGGAAATTCAAATGGCTCTCGCTCCTGTCTTTTTCGGCCACGCTGTGATAAACCCACTACATCAACGGTCGATGCAATCGGTTTCACAAGAGCATGTGAAGTGTTAGCCGTGCACAGAGGTGTTCGCTTTTTCAGTCTTTTAAAGACTTCATGAAACAAATCAGCGGCATTGAAAATAGATCGGATATTTTTGTAAAACTCGTTGTAAGCGACAGGTCGACTCGAATGGAAACTGCGTGAACAAAACCCGAACAGCCCTCCCCCATTTTTTCTTGTGAATGTGTTTTGTGCCACTTTCTTCACTGGCTGAATCACACGGTGGACGCTTTGACTGGTACATTTGTTTTTTTATGAACTCTGACCCATTTTAATATGGACGTTTGCGTCAGTTTTGTTCCCTTAATTGCAATCAGCTGCGAATATTGTTTCACTTGGGCTGACTCTAATCCACAAAGTCGTCACTGTTGACATTTGCTTCGCACTTTTGTAATATTTACATAAAGAACCGCTTGTAAGCGCAATCTGGCATTTGTCGTCTTCGGGATTGAATCAACGGACAGCTTAGCGTTCGTTACACTCATTAAGAGTGCTATTTACGAACAGCAGTCCGCGCCCTAGAAATGATGCGGACTACTTAATCTACGGTTTTTAAAACGTATCTTTGATAAAATTGCCTGATCATCAATTTTCCCGGAATGCATGGCAACTGAAAGGCGCGTAATTATTGAAAGTCTTCTCCAATCTGTTGGTAGGTATTAGGCTAATGTGTTATGTGACGGTAGTAAACTGGCAGCAACAGTCTGCATCCGCACCGATAAACCAACGAATGTTGTGCAGTTGACAATACCATTGCTACGAGACTAGATTTGTACAGCTAAAACAACCACACTGGGTGCAGTCGCTTGGGTTGCTGTCATGCGGTGGGAATATCAATCGGAAATAATGAAGAAACAAGAATACGAGACAAGTAAGGAGAGAACTACAGATAGTACCAAGTCGAGAAAAAAGCTTTTGAATATATGAGCGCCACTGATCGCGACTCCTACCCATCTCCTCCAATGTATCTAACCATTGAGTGGGAGGATTTCTTGGATCCTATCCGGGAAGTCTAACACATCCTACCCGACCAGGTCCACTGGTTAGGCTTTTCATACCTTTCCTCCATGTCATGGACTGACGACTCTTACTCATCTTCCAACCGTCACCCGCCTCAGTGAACATTGCATGTCGAGAAATTCTATCCCCGGTCACGCGCAACACATGTCCCAACGACTTCAGCCTGACGACCTTGTTTGTTGCATCTAATAGCGTTATCCGAACAAGACAATGGGGCCACATTATTCACAAAGTTTTTGATAAAATGAGATTCAGAGACGATCTGGTGTATGTTACTTCTCGTGGCAAACTCGGGTGATAGATCAACGCAAACCCGAACTCCGCTTCAGCTATTCATATACAGACTTTGTGATAGAAAGGAATTTTTCTGGTACACCCTTCAACAAAAGACTGTCAGAGAAATCTGCGGTCGACTGGGTCGAACGCCGCTTTAAGATCAAGAAAAACAGAGATGGTGGGGATACGGAAGGCGGGTTTATGTTCTAAGATGTGTCGATCGTGGTCAACACAACCTCAACCAGGTCTAAACTCAGTTTGATTCTCGTGCGAAAACTGTTCGCGAGTGTTGAATAAGCGATGGAAAATAACACAATGGAGCATTTAAAATACGATGCTAACCAGACTGGTTCCCTTGTGATTTTCAAAGGAGAACCAGTCACGAGTGGTATGGCATTGTATTTGGATGACAGGACAAAATTTCCCCGGAAGCACACGACCAGTTTCGCGGTTACTGCCGCTCATCAGGTATGCGTACCCCGTACTCTTCCGCCCAACCATTCTTATACTTGAGCAATCCACAGTTGGTTTACAGCTGTAATCTCATTTGAATCGAATGGAGCGTGCATGAACGGGGAGTCTTGTCATCCAGATACAATGTCATACTACTCATGCCGGAAATCCATACTTGGGACCATGTGTCCTCCTTCTGAAGGTTAGCCGTGTTAACCGACGAATTAACTTTGGAAGAATCACCGTGTGATTCTAAAAATGGACTCCCCGTTCATGCACGCTTCATTTGATTCAAATGAGATTACAGCTGCGAACCAGTCATCTTTTTTATGATTTGTTGCAATCACCGATTCACGCCAACTCTTTGGAACTTGTTCCTCGCCCCACACCAAATCGAGGAGTTTTGTCAACTTTGGTCACAACGCCGAGCAACCAACTTTGAGAACAGACGGAGGCAACCCATCCGGTCTGACAGCCTTATATCGTTTAAGGTAGCTTACCCACGGAAAACCTTCGCTTCTGACGGAGGATTGGTATCTACATAGAGAACACTAACCATCGTGCTACTCAGTAAGCCTATTGTGGATAAAGGTTAGTTAAACTGTTGCTCGGATTGCATCGCCCAACAAACTAGACAACGCTCCTGAGTCCGGATCAGTGAGCCGTTCGCCCCATTGACCAGTTCGCTAACGCTTGGCTTTCATGGTCTGGTATGTCTGATTAGACGGAAAAGGTTGTGGCTACTGGCGATCCGCGCAGCATTCCCCACCTCCATACACTTTGCGTTAGCGTTCAAAACAGCGCCGTGTCTCGTCGTCTGGAATCCAGAGAAATCGGTCCGCGTGTCTAATATGGCAGTTGAGGGTGTGCATATCATCGCTTTTGTGTGTGTCGGGTTCTTGGGTCTTGGACAACATTAGCTATCTCACACAGGGCCTCGTTGATCTGGGCTCATCGATCAAGTGGATTTTGGGCATTTGACTGCATGAGTAACCTGGCGGGTAATCAGTTTGGAAAACAGATCGATGGTTATCGTCCAGTAGCAGCTGCGGCGACGGTTGACCGCGGCGTTGGTTTGTCCACTGATGAGGATTATTTGCTAGTTCAACATCGTGGCTAGTTATTTACAGGCATAAGGTTTAGCGTTGGAGTAAACCAGTCGTGCACTAGTACTCACCATTAAAAGCAAAGCACACAATTCTAATTATCCACATAGTCCAAAAAATCTAACAGCATATTTAAATCTTCAATTACAAGCATAACTTCAGCCGATAATGCCTGATCAGACAATTTACTTTGTGACGAAGTCCAACAGCGCCAAATAAACTCTAGAATAGTCAGTCAGCGAAGAAGAACCCTGACGACACAGTAAATTACCTTTGTAATAAGAAGCCTTATCAATGAGTAACTGAACAGAGACATTTATGAGAAATAATCCCGGGGAGAAAAAAATAGGCTACTCTTGGGAATTTGGAGGCAAAAAACATCTGAATAAAGCATGTCTTTAAGAGACGTTGTTCCAGTGGTTCCTAATGAGAACACAGTAGTCTTGGAACACCCAGTAAAATACGTCCAAACAGAGCGTGATAAAGTGAGAGTTCGAAGCACTGATTGTACAACCAAAATACCCGAGATTATTGAACAGTGCAACCCAACGTGGCAGTCAAATCGGTAGTGTGAAGTTACAGACAACTACACTATGACAAGCGGGTCATTACGAGGCAACTGAGTGTACAAGAATAACGGCTGTGTAGTTTTTTCAAACAAGATATTGAGATGCGCTAATAACCTTTACTCAGCTCTGAGAGGTCAATAAAATCTCACACGCTGTAAAAAGTAGACCTTTGATTCAGCCGACCTTCTACGAGCAAGTTGTGATCAGAGTTCGCATCGGATAAACAAGAGGGAAGCGTTTTAGATGTGTAACTATCATCTGCTTTCAAGGCTAAAAAAGGTTTGGATGGTAGACAGTTTGAAATTTATTCCAAGCAGAATGTATTATCTAATTTAAGATAGTGATGCATAACAATTCAACACGTGTACGTGAAGAAAATCCAGCATTTTGTTAGTCGAGTATAAATTCATCTGATTATACGAAATACGGAGGAATAGTACACATAAGGCGAAACTGGAGTGAGGGGTACAAATGAAAATAAAAACTGCTTTTTTATCATAATTCCAAAAACTGATTTTCGTTCAGATGTGTAACAGATATATATTCATATATTGTAGTATTATTTTTATGCATTCTATCAATGCAATGGGTGTGTTGGATTTTATCTGGCCTAACGGAAAACAGAAGCGTACACAATGACTGCCTCCATTAAATTTGCGTCAAACACCTCAAATATTGTTATTTTTGGGATATGTGATCATTCTGAGAGAAAAACTGTACCCAAATGACGATGTCAATGGGACCTGATGTCCTGTGAAGTGTGGACTATCCTCCGCACCATCGGGAGTCAGTTTGCTTCGTACTAGAATATACGTTGTCATAGGCAGAACGAATCCGATGAAACACCCAGAGAGCTCTATATCCTACTTGGGAATTAAATGACGGCTGCTTCATGCACAGAAGAATACCGATTAGAGGAAAGACCAAACTAAATCAAATCTAGACATCTATTCCATGAGACAAGACAAAAACAAAGATTCTTGCCAACAGAAGTGTGTCTGGTATCGGGAACAAACATTTTTACTTGTCTGACCTAAATACGGATGTGACCACTTACTGAGGGTGCATTTTCTAACGTAAGGAAACCGCGTTAGACTTGATCATGATAAAAGTCTACCTCTGGAAAGTGGGGAAAACAAACTCTAAACGTAGTTAGATGCGTCGTATTTTGAAGAAAACGGTACAACCCCGTTTATGGTTCACTTATACGGATCCACTTCAACCACGTGGGAGAGACGCACATGAAAACCACCCAATTATCACATTGCGTTTAGGTCAAACTAACTGGCAACTTCTACTTTGTACCTCCAGGTCGAAAACCAACGATTCGCCACTAACAAACGCGAATCGATAGCAGACCAAGGGTAGACCGACAATCCCGGTCAAGCATGCTCTCTTTCTCCGTCTCTGTCTCCTATGCCGTTGATCATTTGAAACATGGGAATTTCTTGGCTTATTTATCGATTTCGAATCGATATTGATCGCATACAAATGAGTGATTAGCAAAAACATCGTATATTAGAGCTCAGTTAATAAAGTTGTGATCTGCGACTGAAAAATATCGTAGGAAGTCATATAAACCCATAAGAAAGACTCGAAAAAGATGATAAAAGAACTGCTCACAAAAAATTGCTTTGCAGTTATAATGTGAAGAAGCAAGTGAATAAATTTCTTATAAAGTGGTAGGAAGAATGTATCGTCAACGCCACAAGGGCAGAATTGAAGTAGTCAACGAAGTTCTTACGAATAGACGAAGTCTTTGCTAGTCGGGAATGCACTAGCTATGTAACCTAACATCTATGGGTTCATTTTGGTTCCGTATAATTTTAAAACATGATAAAATGTGACGATTGTTGGTAATTTTCAGAACAGTTCAATGCAGTGGTCGATTATTAATTCAAAAAAAACGGAGAAGGACGGTTATATCTAATAGTGCAATGTTCCAAACCTTCGTTGTCGGTAAATTTCTGCGTTGGGTTTGTTCAACGTGGATGAAGAGTAGAGCTGCATACCACTGGGCACATCCTCGGGTAGCCGATAAGGGAACGACCATCAGCCTAGTGATTAATTGTGAATAAAGTGAGTTCATGCTCGCCAAAGAAACGATCGCAAACAATCAGCAGCAGTGCCCTAGAATGTGTTTAGTTTCCCACCTGGCACGTGCTATTTTTCAAAACGCCATGTATATCTGTGGGCAGAACTTTGACGTGGAGAATGTGGTTTACCACTAGATATAGCCATTGCGTCTAGTCGTACTCCACATCCGGCAACATAATTCAGAGGAGGCGTGTGAACCATTACTGGTTACCGGTTTGTCTGGAACATTTCTGCCGTCTTGCAGATCGCACTCGGTTGTGCAAACGGTGGAGATGCATCCTTGAACGAAAAGAGCCGTCAACATCCCATCAATCAACCTCTTACTTTGGATTAGGTGACCGAGAAGTACAACAGCCTACAAAAACTAAAATATAAATATAATGGGTTATTTCGAACACGATCACAACAAAAACAACGAAATCGATAGCCTTATAATCTAAGCATATTTTTTTCAAGGTCTTTCCTCCATCTTCTTGCGGAGGATTTCCAGGTCATCTTCGGATGTGTGCTAATTAGTAGGGTAGAGTACCAAGTCGTTCTTTTTCTTTCTCCCCGGCAAAATCCACGAGCTCGTAAGTGAATAAATGATCACAAAACAGGGGCCAGGACCGGAGTGGTAGAGAGCGTCCCTTGTGCACGGGCAATAGCACACAAACTTTGCTCACTTTGTTCAAGCAGCGAACTTGCTACTGCATTTCCAAATGGAAATCGTGCGAACAAAAGTCTTGTACTAGAGCAGAAATGGCCAAAGAATACAATCGGCTCTACCGTTTGAAGATTGCTGTCATTTGTAGCTCGCCTCTTACTATTCCTGTATGCTTGCTCTTCTGATTTATGATCTATGTTTTGTTTGCTGTTATACGGCAACAAGAATCACCAAACAGTGCTTGGTTGATGGCGGTCCAAAATGAAAACTTAGATAGAGTGGAAATGGAATGATATTATTGCATTCATATAGCCATTTCGACCACAGAAATCTAACCCAATAATCATGAACGGGAATCTCGATGGGAAGGCGAGTGAAATGAACCTATTTGCGAAAGATCTACCATATATATATATATATATATATATATATATATATATATATATATATATATATATATATATATATATATATATATATATATATAATATTAAACTGGCTTCCGACCAAGCGTGGTGACAAAGCAATAACAACAGAGAAAATAACGAAGTCAAGGGACGGGGGATTAGGAATCAGCATAAAGATTACAAGTAAAAGTAAATATTCCTTTTACATTTTCACCATGCACGTTTTCGGGAACGGGAAGTCAACAGTCAGGCTACACAGCATTCACGCCACAGGATTCGATTCCGAGCCATATCTCTCAGAGTCTCTAACCAACGACATTCCTCATCTGTTAGGCCCCAACCACGAAGGCGGGAAGCACCAAACCAAGTCAAAACGGAAGCCAATCTCTTCATGCCCCTATGCTAAGTCATAGCCTGAAAACCACACTGATTCTTCCAGCCTTGCCCAGCACGTACAAAAAAGTACGAAATAGTAAAAGATGAGCAGGTATACGCAAAACATGCTCGAGCTATCGGAGGCAGTGAAGAGTGATTACCTCGGTCAGAGAGCAACCATCAGCACTGAACACACGAAGATGAACCTCGTCACTGTCCACCTGATGTTCCCATCAGATATCAGCAATACTTCGGAGACATCTGTTGTCGAACATGGAAAGACGCCGAGTATGCTCCACGCGGAGGGACCAGGTATCACGACCGTGAAGAACACTACGAACTTTGGAATTGTACACCCTTCCCTTAAGGGAAAGCCGGATGTCATGGCTGCGCTACAGATGACGCGGGTTCTCGAAAGCCGCTCTAGCTCTCGCTATTCTCGAGTTAATCATCTCTCCAACAACACCTCATGCTGCAATAAAGCTCCCAAGGTACCTAGGGTTTTCGAGTAACTCAAGCTGATCACCACAAAGGATGAGTGCAGGCACAGGCTCCTTCCAATCTTGTAGGCGGACTTTTCACTTGGAAGTGCATTCCATAGCTGGAAGCATCAATCGCCTAGCGGTCCAGTGAGTGTTGAATTGCCCGTGGATTGTTGCTCAGCTAGGCGATGTCATCGGAATATTCCAAGTCGAAAACTCTGCTCCCTGAAAGGAGTTCAGCTCCACCGTTTAGTAGACCAGATAAAGCATTCTGTAGAATATCTCGTATAGCAAAGTTGCAAGGAAACGAGGCTATAGGGCAACTTTGTCGTACTCCAATGGCCATAAACACTAACCCGACCTGAGGTGTGACTGCAACTGTCTGAAGACCGACACGTACTTCTCAGGTACACCATTCTTCAACAAACAATGATGGGTCTGCACCACGGCCGTGCTAATGTCTAGGAACATCACGATCGTTGGTCTTTGAATAGCGTAATGGTGCTCTAACAGCTGTCGGAGGGTGAAGATTTGATCGATGCATCCACGAAATCTAGCCTGTTCCTCGCGAGTGTGCTTATCACGCGTGTTGTACAACTTGCGAATTATGTCAGATGCTAGGAGATTTGACGTAATCAAGATTGAGCTTCTACCCCGATGGTTGGCGCAGTTATGAAGCGAGCCCTTCTTGAAGATGGAGACAACGGTCGATTCTCCCACAAAGAGGGATTTTTCTCAGTATGCCAGAACTTGAAGAACAAAGCTCGAAGTTTTCTAACAAGCCCCATCCCACCGTATTTAAGTAGGGCTGGAGAGAAGCCATTGGAGTCCGGCGCCCTATGACGTCCTAGGGCTTGGATTTCCTTGCGCATCTCCGCCTCAGAAGATGGATCTGTCGAAAAAGACCACGGGACGTGTGCCGGAATAGCTATGAGAGAGGCTGACGCTGGAGGCCAGCCAAACTGTGCTTTAAAGTGCTCTGCCCAGCGTACAAGACGTCGCTGCACACTGTGGATAGGCGAACTGTCAACTTTGCAGGTCGTTTCGCTCGTACCCATTGGCTCCCCACCGGTGATTCGGATAAGATGAGACAGTTTTCGGAAATTTGCCACAGCGGCAGCATGTCCCACCTCGGATGCTTTTTGAAACCACCAGGTTACGCGATTCCTATGAAGACTTGCGTTGAGTCTACGTCTCGTGAACCGTACTTCATTGTGCTCGCTTTCAGATCGGATGGACTGGTGTGCATCAAGAAGACCTAGAGACTCAGCAGAAATGCAGGGTATAACCACACGACGAGTCAAGCCACAACTCACTATGGTATCAGAATACAAAGCGTTCTTAATAAGCGACCAGTGTTGGCTGATGTTATCTTTTGATGTTAGTCCAAGCTTTTTCGCTAGAACATTTCGGAAAATCAAAAGGCGAGACGGATCAGCCAGCATATTGCAGTCTAACCGCTGCTGCGTCGTACGTTTGACACACCAACCGAAGCACACGAACAGCTTAGTGCAGACTAACGCGTGGTCGGAGTAAACAAGAGTGCTTCAGTACGACCAGCAGCCTTGTTTGCAGCCCCGTCATTTGTTGCCAATTGCAACGTGATCTATTTGAGTCTATTGCTAACTCGAAGAGGGCGGACGCCACATGGCGTGCCGGCGATTAGAACGTCTGAAGTTCGTACTGACGAAAAACAGGCGGGTATCTGAACACAGAGCCAACAGCCGTCTCCCGTTTTCTGAATGACACGAATCAAGGCCAAAAGGGCTTTCCAGATGCGCCTCGTTCGAAGACAGCCGACCGACTCTAGCACTCATGTCCCCACCTAAAATCACGATATCACCCGGTCTCGCATTACATAGGAGGTCGTGTACCTTTTGGTAGAAGACATCTTTGATTGCATCTGGGCCGCCATCCGTAGGGGCATAAGCCGACACGACAAACAAATTGTTTCTACTGGGACGGCGTTTGCTTACTTTGTACGAACCTCCAAGTCTCACTGCGCACAACCGACTGTCAACTGGGATCCAGTCAAGTAGCGCAGCCTCAGCTCTCTCACTGAGAGCTACATCTACAACAGCAAGACCGGCAACCACAGCCTCAGGGTCCCCAGACAAATGTAAGTGAAACTTTACAGAAGGATTGAATGGGGGCATCAGTCGAACGACCGAGCTGGAGTCTTGGATGCGAATATCTCAAACACAATACACGTCGGTGGCAAGGGTCTCCAGTGTACGAGCTAAACATGCCGGTTGTCCTATACGCATCGGCGTTCGCACATTAAATGTGGTCAGTTTAAAAGGACGCCTGGGGCGAAGAGCATCAGCTGGTGGAAGCGGATTCGCTGAGACTTGGATATCAGACGAAGGAGGACGCGCGAGAACAAAACAGGACTTCCCTCAGAGACAATAATGCAAGTACGATCGACTGCAGTTCCCGAAGAATATGGAAATGTGTGTATGCGGGCGTAAGGTGTGGAACTAGATAAATCAACGCATGTGCACGGCGTGAGAGCATCAGCGCGAGCATGCGTTTGACGGGTGTAACGAACATGTAAAATATCCATCGCTTGCATTGTTACTAGCCTTGTGGGCCATCGTACTACTCGGTCGCCCAATTCAGAGTAGGCACTTTTATTCGAGGATGCACCTCTAGCCCTTTCGGAGCCAAACGCATCCTGCAAGACAGCAGGTTTGGTCCAGATGAGCCAGTGACCAATTGTGTGGTTTATTCGCCTCTTCCGAGAGCTTCTAGGAGCCGGTGACTGAATGCCCAGTTCATACGCACTCCGGATGAGACTAGACATCCTGGGTGCCCAGTACACCCCTCCGACACAGATGCCAGTGAGCATAGTGTTGTACGCTTCATACACCACCCATGGTTGGTTTGGAATCAAGGTCCAGCCAACTCCTCTGGACCGACTATTAGTCAGTCAACCCGGTGGAGAACGCCGGGCTTTCGTCTTCGCCCTCACACTTTTGTGAAAACACCTCCGTCACGAGAAGGCAGTGTGTAGGACTTCCTCGGCAGAAGCTATATGGGACGCGCGGTCACGGGGGATATTTAAAGAGGCGTCCAGGGTGAGTAGCCTGGGACACCCGCCCCCGACCATACTGAAGACTGTGAAATGTATGGGAAACATCCGTTTGTCCCACGATAGGCATAAAGCGAGTAACCACGGCCAGGAAAATCAAACAATTCACTTTGCACATTTTCAGTGAGAAACAAGAAACGTACTTGCACATCAGACTCCATTAGAGACAAAACACGAGTCTTTGCCTCTGGCCCGATGTAGATTTTGCATACATCGTTCAGAAAATCGTTGTCCTTCAACGTGGGTAACGGTTTGGACTGAGATCCCGAAGTAGGTGTGCAGTAAGGGGGGAAGAGTAGCAAGAACGATGTGCATAAGATAAGGTGCGTCGAAAACAATCAAAACAAATGTAAACGTGGGCCGCATTACGGACAAATAATGTACAGATCATTGAAAAAGAAGTTACCATTCCCAAATGTCATGGCAGGCGGCAAAAAGTATTAGCAAGATCGTGGGAAACGCCGTCGTGCGTTCACAAAAAGCACTCGAGGACTGAGTTACAGATGAGTTGTTCCTGATAATTTCAATAACAAGGTGGTCGAGACAATGTTACAATACAGTGAGAGGAGGCAAGTCAACAAAGACTGATGTCATTTGTCCCCGGTAAAAAGAGCTTCATGTACCAAAACTATAGTGTATCGATGCAATTAGAATTAACTGGAAGGCATAGGGACGAGCAGAAGGATCGAACACGCAACAAACTAAGTCGGATTATGAGCTGAGTATTTCCCGACGCTTGCTTGCGTTTTCAATATTTCAAATCTGTGTGAAGGCATACAACTGACACATGGAGAATAATAATAATACAGGTGATGTTAACGGTCAGAAAAACGGATCGCAAAGCTAAAAATTCAATGCACTCAAAACATTAGACCAACGAACTCGATGTATGTGACCGCGGTTGGTAACACCATTCGAAAAAACAATGAAGATCAATAGCGAACAGTAACAAAAAACGAACTTCACTGATTGTCACCGTGTTCATCAATGAACGTGTGGGTCAGGTGGGGCACAGGTGCAGAGAATTCGGCGTCGATCAACGCAAAACTTACAGTCGAATTACGAGAAGACAAAGCCAATCTAACACGGGGAAAATGACATCGTGAGGGCAAGGCCGAAGTAACAATGGATGCGGCCCCAGTATATTTTCCATATTATAAAACAATCCTTCTGATCGTGTGAGAACGGTTAGACGATACGCTTATACTAGTTGGAAGATATTTGGGACAGTACTCAATAATTCGCGCCAAAAACCAAAACCGACGAGAAGCTGTTAGGAGATTCGTGCTGAAAAATTGAGTCTATTAGGCCTTGTTCGGAAAACGGATCAGTTCGCAGTGTCAAAAGATGTTAAGCGTATGGAATGAATAAGAGGATTCACAGATGATCAATAATGGACCAACTGACCAGAAGAGCAATTCGTTAGGAAGACTATTTTTTAATAGTGCTGATGAAGTTCATTTAGATCGACATGACGGTAAGGAATCAGAATTGCTACAGTGATTATACAAACAAAACAGAGTGGCATGGAAGTAGATCACATGTTAAAAGAGTGACATTTCTCGAAAGTAGTGAGCGGTCAAATTAAGTTAGGCACTGCTAAAGACTAGCAAACATAGGTGAGAGGCTTATTACGACTGTCCTCAGTTTTAGTATCAGCACAAAGCGATATGTACGGGACGTAGATAAATCAATGTTAGCAGAAATGGGTCGAAGTAGTGAGGCAATTCACAGTTGGTGCCGAAATTGGAATGAATAACACTTACAAGGTTAGAATCGGAATTGTTAGATCAGTAGATGGCTTGCGTGTATACTACTCAGCGGGCATGAACGAGTCATTTCTGGATACACTGAGTATGAACAGCGGAGTGTTTATCGCTTCTGCGGTGGCCGATGTTTGTGTGTGTGTGGAGGTGTACCGGTTAGATGTGCACCAACGTCCAAATGGTCCATACGAGTTAGAAAATGAGTAATCGAAAACAGCTGTTTCTCTATGAACATGTGTTATGATGACCTTATTTCTGAATTACGATTAATGACCTTCCTTTACGTGAGGCGGCTTTGGTTACTTACTGGCCACGAAGCTCAGTCGGAACGAAACCATGCCGATGAGAAAATAGCAAAGAAAAGTGTGTGTACAACCCATTCTGGAGGCATAATAGATCACATGTCCAAGCTTTCCAACCTTAACACTGTGCCAAGGACTGGCCGCCTCTTCTTGTTCTTGCTCCACCGACCACCACAATGAAGTCTATCAGATATTAGTGAGGCGTGCCCCGAACAGCGCATGTGGAGGTCGAGTGTTCGTTTCTAGGCCACGCTCTGTTACATGCTTATGAACAGATGTAGTGGAAGGGGCATATCCCATAGACGCAAGGTCACATTGGACAACTAGAGACTCGGCAACCACAATCACAAGACTTCGAGTGGGGAATCACTTATGGTCCCAACACGTCCGGCAGAGTAAAATGCCGGAGGAGAGAAGCAGATACGTTTATCACCAAAGTAGTTCAGAATTACCGTCTAATCCAAGAACTAAAAACATAATTACCCCAGAACAATGATGCGCAAAAATCGGTTTTCTGCGTACAACAACCAGGTCTCTCTAACGCTACTCGGGCAGTACATTCAAGACAAGGATGATAAAGGTTATCAACAGAAGTCACACTCACTATCCGCAAGCATACAAAGACAACCGAACCTCAAAAACTATTAAGATTTCTAGAACGACATAAACAGAAAGTCATTATACATTGCCGGTAAGGTAGTACCAAATACTAAGGCAAAGCAAACCATTGTTCTGATAAGTGTCAGAATGAGTGTCATCCACACACTGATCACCAGTTCGTATACGCAAGGTGAAAAAAAAGTCCGAGCTCAGGAGGACTAGTAGTATGGTAGACGATCAGAACTGTTTATCCCTCACAGATCAAGACCACACGATTATTTTCCCTATTGTAAGACTACCCGTGACCACAGTGAAGGAATATGACCCCAATGAGATAAGAATTCACTACGATATTCGAGTTTGTTGTGAGCTATAGAAATAACACTCGAACGATGGCCAGAAAACCCTGATGTGTTTCATCTTCCGTTACGGCTGGTTAAAACGAATTCCATGAGGGGAGAATTCACGCGAGTAGACCGGTGTGGCCGCTACTATTCTGTTGACAGATTAAGCATACCTTCACGTGTCGTCTCGTTAATTCGACCACTGCTGACCTTAAGAGGGACAAAATCAATTTGTGATCAACTGCGCAAACGTGAACTGGGGAAACCGCTGATTTCATTATGCGGAATATTCGATTACTTATTAGCAGGATGAGAGCCGGTTAGACGACCACCGCTTCATTTTCAAAGCGAATATACATAAGGGATTTGACAACTGGAACCTCTGAAAAAAGAAACAAGTAACGAGATGCAAGCATTAAGTCTACTTTTGTCGGAGCACATACCCAAAATGGTACCCGAAATCAATGAAGCAACCCATTGCGGCAGCAGAGAATGAGGTCAAATCTCAGGCTTATTCAACTGCGAAACAACTGATTGCATCAGGTCACAGAGCGACGTTGCGCAATCCCAAACCGAAGCTATATGAATTCAGCGAGGCACTGCTTATCGAGATGAATCAGCCAGAGATTCGTGCACGGAGACCGTTGACACAGGAGGTTTGTTTGCCTATGCACTAACCTAACAGATTTCACTCGCCCCAAACCTAAGGCATTGTAAAAGCTTTCAATTAACCCACTCCATTGTAATATTTTTCCCGCGGTGTGATATATATATACATTCCAACGAATTACGTTCCCGGGTGGACAAGAGTAAACGAAATGACTGCATCTAAAGACTTACGCTTCGCCTCTGTTCTCATGGGACTGATACGTTTCAATTTCAGTTTATTCAACCATTAACCTCGCACTTTTGTGCTCTGGTTTCGGTTGATACCTTCCAGCGTCGTCCAGTAAAGGGCGAAAAGAATGGGAGCATAGTGATAAAGATTCAAAAAAGTCAAAGTATCAAGCGGAAATCAAGACGACAAGGAAAGAGTCCGAATGCAACTACGTCACTGACCGCGACACCTAGCCATATCACTTAATGTCTCCAACCATTCAGTAGGCTGATCACGTGGACCCCAACCTGGAAATCTAACACGTCCTTCTCGGCCATGTCCACTGGTCAAGGTTCCCACACCTTTTTGCCATGTCATGGACTGACCACCTCGACTTACCTTCCAATCACTACTTGCCTCAGAGAACAGCGTACGCTGAGCAAGTCTATCGGTGGGCATGCCTAACACATGTCCCAACCATCTTAACCTGTTTGGGCTCAGTACTACATCCACAGACTGACCTCTGGGTCCCAACAACTTACACCGAACCTCAGCATTGCTGATACAGTGTTCCCACCATACTCGGGAAATGCTACGGAGACATCAGTGCTCGAACACCGACAGTTTTCACCTATCTTCTACCCTCAAGAGGCCATGTTTCTGAACCGCATAAAAAACGGACCTAACCACCGCATTTGGGTCATGAACATCTGGCTGTACCGATAACTGCGTAGACAGCTTCGTCTGGAAACTGTGTCGCTCGTTATCGTCTAAAAGCAACTGCGCGGGACGGGTGGCATTTACTTGGGTGCGACCACGGACGAGACGTAAACGGAAGCGAGCACGTACCCACGCGCGATCTGAGTCCACAGGCGCACACCAAAATGAACGACAATCTTCAAATGATCCACGCCAGCAGTGACCAATCACAATATGGTCAATCTGAGTCCAACGTTGTGAAGACGAAGGAGAACGCCATGTGAGTCTATGCCGCCTTGTATGGCAGAAGCTCGCACTCGCCAGAAAAAATCGGTGGTTAGAACACAACTGAATGAGACGATCGCCGTCATCGGTACGATCGGCTGGGATAGCAAATGAGCCTTCGATGTGCCTTTCGGAATCTCCCAAAAGGCCAAATTGGGCGTTGAAATCCCCAGTAATGACCACCAAGTCCGTTGAACGTGCGCTTCGAAGCAGCCGAGACAAATCCTGATAGAATTCGTCCTTTGTCTCAGAGGAACTGCAGTCAGTCGGCGCACACGTAGACACGACGAACAAACATCGGCACTTCAGTCTGTTGTTGTTGACACGAACAGAACCGTCCAACCCAATTGCACACAAACGACTGCTGACTGGAATCCAGTCTAGCAGTGCACGTTCAGCTCTCGTGCTCAAAGCAATCCCAGCGCCCGCCTGACCACGAGCTTTAGATACCGAATCACCCGACACGCAAAGAGTGAAGTGAGAGACTGAGGTTGTATATGGGGTGCGCAGAGTTATCATAAAAGTGGAGTCTTGTATGCGTGTTTCGGAGACACAGCATACATCTATTTTAAAGGTGTCAAGTGTTTCAGCGAAAGCAGCCTGTTCCCCTATCTGACATAGTGTGCGGACGTTAAAGGCAGCCAAATGAAATGAACACCTAGGCTTGAGAAGTGCATCCGATTTATGCCCAACTCCTGAACTACTTTTTCCATCACAGCCGCAATTACCCGTGGCGTTTTGCATCGATCCTAAATCAAAAGAGGGAAAATTGGTAAGACCCTTTACAGGAAAGATACTGGAGGTTTCTGGGCGAATCATACTTCACGGCTGCCTACACCGCAGAAGGGGGTTTTCTTTGGGAACCCTAACCGGAGCCTTTGACTCAAAAGTCTCACCCACAAAGCAGTGGGGCGTTAACCCAGCACAGGAACGTGACCGAAGAACCCATGAAGGAACTTCTTTTGGTCTGTCACGCGAGACCTGATTGTTGCATACGTTCAATCTTGTCGTCGCTGGTGTTCTGTTATCAATTCGCTTTTCGGATTCAGTCCTCAGTCCCATGCACCCGATGGAGCAAGCGGAATGTGGACGGGGCAGTATCCTTTGGACAGGAGGCTGTCCAACTTAGGCGGGTCATAGCTGCCCAATGAAGTGCGATGGCTTCTCACATCGTCGAGCGAAATCCCAGGTGTTCCACTCCTACGATCATCTAGTGGAGGTTTTTTCATTGGCAAACTGTTTCTCTCCGTGTTTACTCGCTGGAGTGTCCTCTCCAGGGGCATAGTGATTGGAACCAAATGTTGCCCATCAACTGATTCTTGGACTGAACAGTGTCAGCTACCGGTTACATTCTTTGAAAAGCCCCAGTCAGGGGATTTTACTGTATAAGTACGCGTTGGTATTGTTTAAGGGGTAAGCCCGCCTCAGCTAAAAGATCCCGTCGCAGTTAAAGGAAAAGTCGAAGTCCGGATTTGTGCTTCCGCAGTGAAGTGCGATGGTAAACTTAAAAACAAGGTCTGCTCGATAGAACTTATCCATTTGGAACGTGCACAGCGTGCACAGGACAACCTCCTTGTGTCAATGTTGACTGACGAGACAGAAAAAGGTAACGAATAGAGTCAATGGGGGTTGTTTATTCACCGACAGTCGGCTACGCCTACTTACCTGAGACACGACTGTCATGTACGACGGTGTTTTTCCCGTTCAATCTAATGTTGGCTTGGAAATACACTGCCTACATCCTATCAGTTTTGTTCTGCACTCATGAAATAGAAGCGGATGAAACACTAGTAGTATTGCTTGTTGTTTGTCTATGCTCCGATGCTAATCATTTGTATTAGACTATTCCACTTAGTGTTCACGATAATAAGCTTACTATTAATCACTGGGCTTTTTCCTTCAAGAGGGTAAGTATGATTATAACAACACTAATGAGTTTGATAAAGGAGACTCGATGCTTCAAATCAAACTTTCATTCTCAGGGACGGAAAAATCAAGCGGTCGGTTAGAAGACACGTTTCACCTGAATGCTACACCGATGAGTTAAAAAGTTGATACGGTCATTCTTTAAAAATAATAATTACCCCAGCCCTTGAAAACAGTATTTGGTATAAAAATGTACTGAAACCGCGCGCCAGGCGAGAACCTAGTGTCCACTCTACTATATTCTCACAAAATGACCTCCAGCAGTGTTGATATCCTAACCAGCATCGAAAGAGAAATGAATGGAGGAAATGCGACCTGCCACAGTATTATATGGTACAAAGAGTGGTTAGGTTGAAAAGAGATGAAATGGAAGTCGGACGGTCCGGGAAATATGTACAGGTGTATGAGCAATCACGATCATCATCATCGTACAGCGTTAAACAGTAGGGCAAGGCCCACTGACCACTGTCTTTCTCACCATGTTGCACGTAGAATTAGAAAGTATGAATATACAAGATGGATATGGAGTGGACCTACACGGGTAGCAAAAGGAAAGCATGCCTCAGTAGCCAACACACGGAATACACAGTCTAACTGTACAAACGCACATTGACAAATCATTCTGATTCGATAGAAAGTGACAACACGATCGCCACTGCTCGCGGTTCGTTGCCATATCCTTCAGTGTCTCCAGCCAACTGGTAGACGGATCTTTTGAACCCCAACTACGAAGACGTGAGGCACCTACTTTTCCTAAGTCTGCTGTACATTTTCTCATTCCTCGCTGCCACGTCATCTGTTGACCTCCACGTGGTCTTTTCCACTCCCTACGAGGGGCGGAGAATAGGACACGGTAAAGTAGACGTGTGCTTGCCATACGTAACACGTGTCCGAACCAACGTAGTCTACTAACCTGGATACGCTGTGACAGAACGTTCTCTGAATTAGTACCCAATACTCGCTTTCTTACCTCATCGTTGTTTACTCGGCTATTCCACCCCATCTTAGAGATACTACGTAAACATCGATGGTCAAAAACCTCAAGACGACGAACATCTTCAGCACGCAGACTCCAAGTCTCGCAACCATACAACAAAACTGAACGCACTGCAGCACAGTATACACGACCTCTCAACTTCAGTGAAATATCAGGTCGGCGCCACAAGTGCTTCAGTCCAGCGTACGCCGCTCGAGCCTTGGATATCCGCGTACTCACCTCTACTACTGTGCTCTCATCCGTCGTCACGCAGCTACCGAGGTAGGTGAAGTGGTCGACAACTGACAGCACCTCCCCATCGAGCATCAAGCTCGGAATCGTTGACGTCCAGTCTTGTAACATCACCTTGCACTTTGAAGGTGCAAAGCGCATGCCGAATAGAGCTACAGCTCTTGCGAGATTATCTAGTGCACGCTGAGCATGTTCCGTGGATTCGAACAAGTAGACAAAGTCGTCCGCGTAATCTAGGTCACAGCTTTCCACCACTTCCTAGTTCGACGCCTACATCCTGGAGATTTTGTTGCGCACTCTCCATTATTTCGTCCATGACGAAGTTGAACAAGAATGGAGACAAAGGACATCCCTGTCGAACACCACTGGTCGTTTCGAACCGACCGGATAGTTCACCGTAAACCCTAACGCGGCCAGAAGTATGAGAGTACAATGATCTCATTAGGTTCACGAACTTCTGGGGCATACCTTTTCGATGAAGAACACTGAAAAGCGATGTTCGATCAACTGAATCGAAGGCGCCTTTCAAGTCTAAGAAAATCATTATTGTCGGTCGGCGGTGCGTGTGACGCGTTTCAAGTAGTCGGCGAAGAGTAAAAATCTGGTCGATGCATCCTCGACCTGGGCGGAATCCTGCCTGCTGCTCGCTGACATTCCTCTCGCGAGCCGGTGTAAGACGATGCAGCAAAATCGAAGCTAGTACTTTGGTGACTTTCGGAATTAAGCTAATCCCACGATGATTACTGCAGTCATTGCGTATTCCCTTCTTGAAGATAAGAACAATCAATGACTCACTCCATATTAACGGAATACGCTCCGAGTTCCAAATGTCACGGAGCAAGGCGGTTCGTGATTTTATCAACGCCTCACCATCCAGTTTGAAAAGAACTGGACGAAGTTCGTCGGGACCTGCCGCTTTCCCCCGCCTTAGTAATCGAATACATGACTCTACTTCTACTTCCGATGGGGGCTCAAGTGATACCACCCAAGGAGTCACAGTTGTTGACACGGGAGTAACTACACTAGCGTGCGGCCAGCTAAACTGTTCCTTGAAGTACTCGGCCCATCGGTCAAGCCTTTGCTGTTTGCTATGGATGGGTTCTCCATTTCTATCCCAAATCGTTTCACTGACCTGAGTTCGCCGTCCACCGGTGTCACGAATAAGTTTGAACAGTCTTTGACTGTTACCTGAAGCAGCTATTATTTACATTTCTTCGGCTACCTTGACCCACCAATTTTCCAGATCATTCTTAAGGCTTTTCGTAACTTGTCTTTGCAGTTTTCTCCACATCTTATTCATCTCCTTACGGTTCGAAAGCTGACGTTTTTGCTCCATTATACTCAGCGACTCTTGCGAGATCCAGTATCTTTGATGGACAACGGATCGAGGACCACAGGCGAAACCTGCTGCAACGCGCATCGCCTGTTTGATATGAGACCAATGCTCATCTACATTACTTTTCTCCGTGGACCCTAGCTCATGTGCTAACTTCTGCTCATACCGGGTGCGGACTTCTGTATCACACAAACGTTGCACGGCTAATCCGGTTTGCGGTTTGCGACGATGACCATGGAGCTGGAGAGATAATCGCATTAAAACGAAGGCATGGTCCGACTCTACGTACGTGGACCAGTAAGATCTACAGTTCTGAACAGAACTGCGCCACCGGTAGCTTACGGCGATATGGTCAATTTGACTAACAGTACCTGTAGAGTTAGAGCGCCATGTCGCTGTGCGACGCGAGCTGTGTCGGAAATTTGTGCTAGACAAGAATAATCGATTGTCTGCACAAAACTGGAGAAGCCTATCCCCGTTATCTGTACGCTCAGCAGGTAAAGCACAACGCCCACGTAAACAGGCTTCTGACACACTAAGTTTGCCAACTTGTGCATTGAAGTCACCAGCTGGCACTACAATGTCAGAACCTTTACTGCTGCGAACGAGAGTGGCGAGGGCATCATAGAACTCATCTTTCTGCAAGTCTGAGCTGCAGTCCGTTGGGGCGTACGCCGAGATCACAAACAAATTTCGCTTAACACAACTATCCTTTCGAACGCCAACTGACCCTTGGAGTCTCACAGCACATAAACGACTGTTAACAGGAATCCAGTCTAATAGGGCAGCCTCAGCCTTGCCAGTCAAGACAATTCCTACACCACGTTGACCCACAGCTCTAGCTGCTTCGTCTCCTGAGGTGCGCAGAATATACCTCGATGAGATACCAGGAGCAGTTAGTTGAATTACACTGCTCGAATCCTGGATACGCGTTTCGCTTAAGCAGCAGACATCAATCTTCAGAGAGTTCATTGTGAGGGCTAGGCACGCCTGCTGACCGGCCTGCATGAGTGTACGCACGTTGAAGGAGCCGAGATTCAGAGGCTGACGGGGCTTGAGAAAATGTGAGTTACCAGACAGAGGATTATTCCTGATACTATTTGACAGTGAATCGTTGCGAGTATTGACCGTGTTATCAGTGGGAGCATTATGGGTCGATAGATGGGGCAAAGAGGGATGGTTAGGGACAGAAGACAAAGGTTGAATAAAAGAGAGGGAACTCTAAGCAGTAGCACACTTATCACTACCCACCCCGCTCGATGCAATGGGCAGCGCGGTCTTGATTATCCTGCGCGACGACCGATGCAGTATGGAATTCTTTGTATTCGTGCAGTTCATGGGAGATGTTGGACGGGTACTGCTAGGGTGTCCAGCCACAAAGCAGGAGAACGATTAGGGTCCTCATCCAAAGCCTTTAGTTCTGACAAGAACCTATCCGCAAGGCAGCGGGATGGCTCAGTGGAAGCCCATTTGCTTGGATCAATTATTTTTCCACTGGTTTTTCCGACTGAGTTGCCAGCTCAAATCAACCCCCAACCTGGAGGACCAGGAGACTGGACTTCGTCTGACCTCTACCCATTGACCTGTCAGGTATGATTGCATCTCCGGCTTAAAGAAGCCATCCTGTATAGCTCTTTGGGTCATAGAGGCGCGCAAGCCATCACACCATATCAAGGTGCAGTCTCGTCGTGATGGCATTGGTTGACAGACGATAGAAGGCACATACGCAAGCGAAATGCTAGTGGTACGAAAAAGAAAGTTCACACGAACCCGGGAGAACTAGAATCAGTCGCTGACATGTCGCCTGTAAACCTGATTTGTTTAGCGGACGGCACGTCATTGTCTGTCCAGAAGCGAGGGAAAGCTGGAGTCAGCGAAACGGATCGATGGTCCAATCAAACTGTAACGAAACGGAACTATATCAACCAATCAGTTGTCAACAGTTATTTTAACTGAATGGAAACAAATTAACAAACCGCGATTGTAACTAGACTGGTTAGTCAGAACAGTCGGCTTCTTTTTATTATATGCTTGCTCATGAGTGCAGTGGAAGGGGTATATACCCCAAAGCCACGAATGCCCACTGCACTATTGGGGATAACCGGCAACCAGACCCTGAGACTCGGAGCGGAGAACCCCATAAGGTCGCAACAGGTCGGTTATGAAGAACATTTCAACCAATACATTTCGTGCAATTATTTGACTACGGTCACCGGGCATCTTACGAAAACTATCTATTTTGTACCAGTAAACTGAGATGGTTTGGAAGCAGAGAAGCCTTCTGCCTAGAACTAGTGAAACGGCAAGAAACTTCAGATGCCGTTCCCCTTTCCTGGTGATAAACACCGTCAAAAGGGTCTAATGAATGCTCCAAAAAGGAAGGACGTAGAGTGGATTTCTGAGATACACATGAGAAAGGTTAAACATTACATAAATTAATTCCCACTTGTTTCTAGAACCCCAGTAACCAATATTCCTTACTGGGTAGTTTGAAGTGAAGATTGTTATACTCTTGCCACTTCAACAAAGACCACTGACATTTCAAATAAAAGCAGCTTGTCACTTTTCTCTGATATATCCAATAACAAGAGTTCACAGTAAGTCTGCCAAGTCAGCCGGGAACTGGGGAAAACGTACGTCGCACAATCTAGGGGAAAGGGTGCACCATTATCTAGACATCGCGGCCGATCAACACGTGATAACAGAGGAAGGACGAATGTCAAAGAATCAAATCGGAAAACAATGGTAACAAAAAAAAGAAAAGTGCAGAATTTCTTTTTATGTGGAAGGTGCACGTGAATCTAGGAAACTCGAGGATGTACAAGTCAAACAGAATGCTAATTTGCCAAACTTCAAGTTCACCGTCTGTCAATCAAGTTCGCATCAACATGGGGAGAAAACTGTATCGTCAAATAGGTAACCCAACCAATGAAATCTTCTAGCCCGTTTTTTTACTTCCGCCAGATCTTATAGCTTTGTGAGATAATCTTGAAATTACTTTTTCTGCGCTAAGTAACAACCGAACGGATCCACTTTTCAGGGCGGTGACGAGAGCTCGTGTTTGTTTTACAATAATAAGGGGGGAAACAGCACAGCATACAAACCCGAAGTAAATCGACTAAATCTCAGATTTTATCGGGTAGAGTAATAATAGCACAGATTATGTAGCAAAGTATCGCACCAACTTGGCCACGTCATGAGCAATCGGAGCAAATCGAATTGACATGTCTGATAAGCCCACTGAAGCTCATCACGAGTACGGCTAATTGTCCCGGCGTGATCGATCCATTCGCCAGTCACTCGTGCTTGAACCAACAAGCATGGATGGTAAGGCACAGATTTTTGAACTAGATCGGTTAATTAAAATGAGTGAGTAGTGACGGTGTAATAGAACTCGCAGAGTAAAGTGGGAGACAATGAACATTCGACTTTGAACGAAGATGAACAAAAAAACTAACCTGTTTGCTCACTTGCTGTGTTTCTATATATATATATATATATATATATATATATATATATATATATATATATATATATATACACGCAATCGAATGACCTCAGATCTTAGTTCCGTTATTCTCAACGATGGTAATCACATCAGTGAGAATGTGAAGAGCGATTTTGTCTGACAAATTTAGACTGCGATCCGATCAGTAAGGATGACACTGACAATATTTTGATGCATAACAGATGCACTTATGCAAATCTAGATGACCTATTAACCAATCTGCCTTCAAGCGATGCAAACAAAGGTGGCGGAATTTGGGTTACCTTAGTAAGTGAAACTGTTTGTAAAAGGCGCACCTAGAAAACGTACTGTTCTAGTACTTTTCAAGGAATACTTTAAAAAACCATGGAATGTGGAGTTAAAATATTACAGACACCAAAATCGGTACCGCTTACATGATGACACGGATACGAGATGCCGAAACGCTTACACAGTTCAACAAGGTCAACCAATAGTCACATACCATAAGCTGATTAGGGTGAAATCGAAAATACTGACCTTACAGTTCAAACGTGAACAGCTATTTTATTCGCACCACATGCTTCAATGAGACCATACCAAATAAATAAGTATTTTGGGGACACCTACGAAGTCAACTTGAGGACAAGTTCAGTTTCAGTTTCAGATTATTCAACCATTAACCTCGCACTTTTGTGCTCTGGTTTCGGTTGATACCTTCCAGCGTCGTCCAGGAAAGGGCGAAAAGAATGGGAGCATAGTGATAAAGATTCAAAAAAGTCAAAGTATCAAGCGGAAATCAAGACGACAAGGACAGAGTCCGAATGCAACTACGCCACTGACCGCGACACCTAGCCATATCACTTAATGTCTCCAACCATTCAGTAGGCTGATCACGTGGACCCCAACCTGGAAGTCTAACACGTCCTTCTCGGCCATGTCCACTGGTCAAGGTTCCCACACCTTTTTGCCATGTCATGGACTGACCACCTCGACTTACCTTCCAATCACCACTTGCCTCAGAGAACAGCGTACGCTGAGCAAGTCTATCGGTGGGCATGCCTAACACATGTCCCAACCACCTTAACCTGTTTGGGCTCAGTACTACATCCACAGACTGACCTCTGGGTCCCAACAACTTACGCCGAACCTTAGTATTGCTGATACAGTGTTCCCACCATACTCGGGAAATGCTACGGAGACATCAGTGCTCGAACACCGACAGTTTTCACCTATCTTCTACCCTCAACAGCCATGTTTCTGAACCGTATAAAAAACGGACCTAACCAACGCATTGTACACTCTACCCTTAACAGACAATCGGATGTCATGCCTGCGCCACAGATGACGGAGGTTGGCAGAAACCAAACGCGCCCTCTGTATTCGTGATGACATTTCATCCCATATCTGACCACTTGGTGAGATGTAACTATTCAGGTAACAAAATCTACACACTTCAGCTAAGGGTCCCCTGCAAACACAAGGTTTGGTGTTGAGTCAATCCAGTCCTGCAGCAGCATTTTACACTTTGAAGGTGAAAAACGCATCCCAAACATTCCTACCCTGTTGTTCAGGCTATCTAAAAGAGCTTAAAACTTACCTGGGTCTTCACTCAGAAGAACAATATCGTTTGCATATTCCAAGTCAGACAGTCTACTGCAAGGATCGACGCCGCTACTCTCACACGAGGATAGGGCTATCTCAAGAATCAATTCAATCACAAAATTGAAGAGGAAGGATGAAAGAGGGCAACCCTGAAAAACATCATTTTCCGTGGTGAACTCGGGGAAAAGATCGCCGTTAGCACGAACTCGGCTTCGACTGTTCGCGTACAAGCATTGGAAAAGAGAAATAAACTCCTCTGGCACAACCTTCAGTAAGAGGCAGCGCTGCAGAACTGTGAGGTCGACTGAGTCGAACACCGCTTTCAGATCAAGAAAGACAGAGATTGTGAACCTACGGAAGATGTGTCTGTGCTCTCAGGTTTGTCGGAGAGTAAAGATGTGGTCGATACAACCACGACCGGGTCTGAAACGGGCTTGATCCTCACGCGTACACATTTCACGGGCACTGGATAATCGATGGAGAATGAAACCGGTGAGCAGCTTAGACGCGATACTTACCAAGCTAATTCCTCTGTGGTTTTCATAAGAGGACCTGTCACCTTTCTTGTAAAATCAGCACAATCACCGATTCGCACCATTCCCTCGGAATCTACTCACTATCGCAAATAATACGGAGGAGTTTTTTAAATTCTGAAACCAAAGCTTCGCTTCCATCCTTGAGAAAAGATGGAGACAACTCATCCGGTCCAGCGGCTTTGTACCTTTTCAAGTAACTTATTTCCCGCACAATCTCCTTCTCTGATGAAGGACTGATATCCGCCTGCATCGTTTCGCTGGCAGGTACATTTGGAAGGTCCACCGTTGAAGTGGGACAACTGAAGTGTTCCCTAAAGTGCTCCGCCCAACGCTCCAGACGACGTCCCTGAGAGTGAATCAGTGAGCTGTTGGATTCCTTAATTAACCCACTTACACCAGGCTTCCGTGGACCGGTACCTCTAATCAAAACGGAAAAGATTGTGAGCATTGCCAATGGATGCAGTCTTTTCTTTTTCCCTACATTTCACAATCCACCACCGCTCACGGTCATTTCTCAGGCTCCTAGTCAGTTGGCGTCTCAGGGATCAATGCACTTCATCGAATGTGGCATCCGGAGGGACGGATCTGCGAGCATCCAACAACCCAACTGATGTCGAAGATATCCATCGTTTGTGAGACCGACCTGAACCAGAGTACTGGGTGCCATTCGAAGCGGCATAAAAGGCTTCCTTGATCTGTTGCCAGCGTTCATTTGGGTCCTGAACATCTGGCTGTACCGATAACTGCGTAGACAGCTTCGTCTGGAAACTGTGTCGCTCGTTATCGTCTAAAAGCAACTGCGCGAGACGGGTGGCATTTACTTTGGTGCGACCACGGACGAGACGTAAACGGAAGCGAGCACGTACCCACGCGCGATCTGAGTCCACAGGCGCACACCAAAATGAACGACAATCTTCAAATGATCCACGCCAGCAGTGACCAATCACAATATGGTCAATCTGAGTCCAACGTTGTGAAGACGAAGGAGAACGCCATGTGAATCTATGCCGCCTCTTATGGCAGAAGCTCGCACTCGCCAGAAAAAATCTGCGGTCAGAACACAACTGAATGAGACGATCTCCGTCATCGGTACGATCGGCTGGGATAGCAAATGGGCCTCCGATGTGCCTTTCGGAATCTCCCAAAAGGCCAAATTGGGCGTTGAAATCCCCAGTAATGACCACCAAGTCCGTTGAACGTGCGCTTCGAAGCAGCCGAGACAAATCCTGATAGAATTCGTCCTTTGTCTCAGAAGAACTGCAGTCAGTCGGCGCACACGTAGACACGACGAACAAACATCGGCACTTCAGTCTGTTGTTGTTGACACGAACAGAACCGTCCAACCCAATTGCACACAAACGACTGCTGACTGGAATCCAGTCTAGCAGTGCACGTTCAGCTCTCGTGCTCAAAGCAATCCCAGCGCCCGCCTGGCCACGAACTTTAGATACCGAATCACCCGACACGCAAAGAGTGAAGTGAGAGACTGAGGTTGTATATGGGGTGCGCAGAGTTATCATAAAAGTGGAGTCTTGTATGCGTGTTTCGGAGACACAGCATACATCTATTTTAAAGGTGTCAAGTGTTTCAGCGAAAGCAGCCTGTTCCCCTATCTGACATAGTGTGCGGACGTTAAAGGCAGCCAAATGAAATGAACACCTAGGCTTGAGAAGTGCATCCGATTTATGCCCAACTCCTGAACTACTTTTTCCATCACAGCCGCAATTACCCGTGGCGTTTTGCATCGATCCTAAATCAAAAGAGGGAAAATTGGTAAGACCCTTTACAGGAAAGATACCGGAGGTTTCTGGGCGAATCATACTTCACGGCTGCCTACACCGCAGAAGGGGGTTTTCTTTGGGAACCCTAACCGGAGCCTTTGACTCAAAAGTCTCACCCACAAAGCAGTGGGGCGTTTACCCAGCACAGGAACGTGACCGAAGAACCCATGAAGGAACTTCTTTTGGTCTGTCACGCGAGACCTGATTGTTGCATACGTTCAATCTTGTCGTCGCTGGTGTTCTGTTATCAATTCGCCTTTCGGATTCTGTCCTCAGTCCCATGCACCCGATGGAGCAAGCGGAATGTGGACGGGGCAGTATCCTTTGGACAGGAGGCTGTCCAACTTAGGCAGGTCATGGCTGCCCAATGAAGTGCGATGGCTTCTCACATCGTCGAGCGAAATCCCAGGTGTTCCACTCCTACGATCATCTAGTGGAGGTTTTTTGATTGGTAAACTGGGGCATAGTGATTAGAACCAGATGTTGCCCATCAACTGATTCTGGGGCTGGACTTCGTCCGGCCTCTATCCATCGACGTGTTAGGCGTGATTGCATCACCGGCTTAAGGAAGCCATCCTGCATAGCTCTTTGTGTCATAGAGGCACGGAGGGCATCACACCACGCCAAAATGCAGTCTCGTCTTTATGGGGATATCCGACTTCAAACTTGAGTATCCTCTCTCGAATAAATCAATATGTTGGGGAAATCCGTCCAGGCACGTGACTGCCAACGTAAACCAGAGAGCAACCATCACACACACAAACCGACAATGACTGAGGCTACGCGGATAACAAACTGAACAGCTAAACTGGAGAAAGATCGGAAGCTACGAGGAATACAGCCACACACGGACATTTAAAATATCATCCGAAGACAGTGATGAAACAAATCATACGACAAAGTACCGGTCGATATTGAAGAACTCGCATTCCTGCTCCGTAAAGACAGATGGAAACCTTCCATCCGCTACTTCAGCTAAGTGATGACTGAAGCGTTAAAGGACGACTGTCTTGCGATGATCCACACTAGGTGGACTATACCGCTGAAGGCATGACTGTTAGCTACGTAATGTACAAGGCCTTTAGCAGATGTTGTATGTTGCTCGCGAAGTAGATATCAGATGCTTATTGATAATCATTAGAGCACCGTTTACCGAGAACAAAAAAGTTGGACGATGCCAATCACATCAATCATGCAAAAAATCGACCTCTATAAGGCAATTTAAGCCAAGCAGACACATTAGGCTCCAGTGCAGTACACTGCATTGCACTTCTAGTTGAACAATCCTGCGCAGTGACGTGTGAACTTTAGAGAGTATATATCTTCAATCAACACGAGTGCCCGAGACATACGGACGAAAATTCCATGCTTGAAATTCATAAGAAATTCTGATGCCAATCTAACTACCTGAGGGTTACGTTTCCGTAAACATCCACGGTCTCGAAGCTCACAGAAGGGTTCAGTCACTTGGCTAGATTTGAGATATTAGTGACGACCGATTTAGGATCCAGCAAATACCGGTAATGGGTTTGAGATATTTTTCATCTAACGAAGATACTAAGCATTAGGAAAGACTAGCTGATCCCGAAGTTCGCCTTAGCACTAGGCTCACTACAATCTCGGATCGGGTTTGGTGAGTTCATCTGCAAAAATTGTATGAATTCAGGTCTGCTTTGTGTCCGAACATCCAATAATCCTCGGTACAATCAAGAATCACATCCAGATATGAGGTGAAGATCCAGGAAACAGACGAGTGCAGATTATATGCTTTTTAATTTCAGCTACAAACCTCCACAAGACCCATTCGCAAAGATACGACATTCGCTTAAGATCTGGTCGTACAGCTCAAAGTTGTCAAGTAAACCGTTTAAGAATATTTATTATTATGATTATTTGTATTTCGATGCCTGCGTTTTGATGAATAATTGTGATCTAACCAAAGAACCACACTTCTCCAATAAACAATTCTGTAGAGGTGATCCTTGTTACATAAGGACGAAATATCAGACTAAAATATTCGCGTGAATCGATCCCCGTTTCGGTAAAATACTTCTACTGTGATTGCCTTATCATCGGTAAGACTGGTACAGGACCGAATTAGTAAAGAGCGAAGAAATGATTCAACGAAGTATGGATGAAAAGACGATGCAACCGAATCCAAATCTGTTGAAACAATAGTTGCAATAGGAACTGCGTTCGTTTACTGTGGAGACGTTAAATTTTACAACTTAGTCCTGGGACCACAAGCCAAAGTCGATTCTATGAGTAGTGAAATATTTCTTATAAGGCAATGGAGCATGAAAAAAGAGAAAACTATGTCACCACGATCGAGACAGTGTTAAATTAATCTCGACACACTGCAAGTGCAAGCAAACCCAGCAGGTGACGAGCACATGCCGGCACACTTTAGTCTAAAACGTTCAACATATGGAAACTATAATGGGTTAGTCATGCGGGAAATGCTGTGCAGAATTCACACAGCTAATAACGTAATATAGGGTTTTGAAGGCTAATGTTAACGTTTCAGACTCGACAACAAAGAAAGCGAGGGTCTGCACAATAACTTCACGGCAAGCATACTGTTTTCTACCATGACTTGAATTCCGGTATATATATATATATATATATATATATATATATATATATATATATATATATATATATATATATATATAAATGGGAGGCTTGAGTTCCATCATGAATATCTTACCTTCTCCTTTTCGTTGGCCTCACGATCTATCGCTGAACCCTGTGTTGAACACACAAATAAAAGAATGAAACAGCGGTCGGGATGGGTTCGCTTTCCAAATAGATGATTATGGATTCCGGTTCGGTAGCTCTTTGACTTGTTAATTAGATTAAAGATAAAATTAAGCAACGAATTACGTGTGAACAAAAGAAATCCATAATCAGTGGAGGTCTTCGGGACAGAGATTTCGATGATGACAACCATTACTTTAGTGAGCACGATTAGAAGCGAAGGTGGAACAATCCGATGGGGCCCGCTAAGGAACCAGGATTAAACTCCACGATGACACTGACCATTACCATAGCTACAGTACGGGTCACAAGGAACTAGCTGGGCGGCAGGTGTTACCTACGAGCTTACTGACAAATACAGCGGTTTTCGTTAATCGTGGATTAGAGTCAAAGGATGCTCTGCAAGTTGTAGCACAGCTTTGTCACGTTTGACGACAGATTTCACTACACCGGTATGGCATTGTAGGCGCTTGTGCAAGGAAGGGAAATTATCCGGAAGAAAATGAAACACACGTAATTACAAGTAGAAACGAAAACCATTTATTTACGGATACCTCGTCTGTGTCAGTGGAGAAGTCATTTAGATATAACCTCAGACACATCAAGTTAAAATCTTGCTTGTCGGATTGCAGGTCCTCAGTTCATTCGCTTTTACCATCATTCAGGGCGATAGCGGACCGATGAAGCTGAAAGCTCCGTTACTTATGGGATTTTTTGGGCTGTAAACTGAACTGTATTTCTGATATTAGTAACATGTTTGAACAGGTCGTTTGGTGAGTGAATAGACGTGCATGTGAAGCTCTACAGACACCATGCAACCGCTTAACTTGACACGCAGAAAGTTTACGCAGCGCCGGTTTTGACAGTATAAACAGCTCAATCGCCTTAGTTAGTTATTAACACTTGACGGCAGAATTCTCGTCGGTAGTAGTCTATTCGACCATGGAGTTATCACTTGAAGATATATCAAACAAAATTATTAACGAGCGCGCCCGATAGTATATACTACGCCCCAAAAACAAACGACAGTGCTAAAAGTCACTAACCATTTGAAGAAATGTCAGGATACAAAATATTGGGATATTTAGCTGTAACAGAGATCTGAACGATGGGTACCAAATACTACCACATTGACAGATATGTGAGCAGATACGAGTGCCCGTGTTATCAGGCTGTGCTGAATCTTTCACAGTAGATGTGATTCTTTTTCCGTTTTCCTAGTCCTTCAATTCAGCTGCTTTCACAAACAGCCTGTGATGAAGATTAACGGTGTATGTTGTAACAAGAGGGGTAAAAACTGCTCTCGTAAAGGTGGCTAGGCGAGAATTCTTGTGGTTTATCGAAGATGATCATCGCACGGAAAGAGTGATGAAACAATCATGCTATTTACCGTGTAGGTACAACATGGACACGATATACAGCATCTCAGAATACGCGCAAACTCCGCAGATGCAGTTCTAAGCAAATTCTGAGCCTGCTACAGCAAAAGATACATATTCGGGCTATTGCAGTTAAGCGAAAAAATTCAGCACTTTTGGGACAAGAAAGTGTGCAAAGTGTGAATGAAGGAATGCATCGAATTAACTACAATTCTTCACATTGCAGTTCTGAACGCAACCTCCGGATACAGAGAGAACAATTCAGTGAGGTGATTCGTCATGAAATTTCCGCACACTGATGTGAATCTCAGTAACGAAGTCTCTTCAGAGTAGTTTCGTTCAAAAATCACAATCGATGACACTAAACGGAGTGAGATGATCTAAAAAATGGAAGGTGACAATATCAACTGTAGTGGCCCTAACGGAAGCGTAAAAGCTACCTTAGCAAACGAATTTTAGTCCAGAATGTGGTGTCTAGTTTAACGGTTCTTGTAAAACAATGCATAAACGATGTCTGATTTATCAGACTGATAAATTCTGACAGTGCGAAGTTTCTACAACCGGAGTGTGCGATCAGATGAGGACTGTATGTGAATATCACGTGTGAGGGCCGCCGATGCATGAATGTAATCTTCTACAAATGCAACAAGTGTGATATTTGAGAGAACTGGATCGAACATCAAGTGAAGGTCTCACACTCACATTTTTTGGAATGCGTCAGTGTGTAAACCTGCCAATAATAAATGTAAAGAGCGACACATACCATACCTGATGGATTACACGACCTTGCTGCTATTATTGGTGGATAGAAATACATCCATAGAAAGATTACTTATGGATCCCGAGAAACACAAAATCCCTTTGGGATCTGTTTCTAACCATATCCATGGGAGTGTAAATTAGACGTGCAATGCACACAAAATTTATCAAGCCGCTGTGTTCAATTAAGAGATAGTATAGTTTTATTTAACGGGAAAAAGATTAACCGTCGGCAGTATTCACAGTCTTTTCTGGGTGAGATGTGCTCTCCTCTTCATAAAACTCCTGATCAGATCTTTCTCTGATCGAGAGAATAAACAATATTCACCAAATTGATTGTTGACATATAGATGCCAAACGTGTGACCCTCAAAACGAGAGGATAAACGGGTAGACTCTCAAACGCACATATCACACCGGTGAGATAGCATACAACAAAAGTGAAGTGTGAATTAGATATTCATCAATAAGGCAGCGACTATTCAACCACTGTAATGGTGAAAGGTGTGAGTGTTGAGGACATACACAAGGAATTCAATGATAAACAAAAAGCTCGAATAAAAAGAATGCAATGCGTATTAGGCTCACGTAATCGTGGATGAAAACACCTGCTACTCCAAGCGCACTAAGAGTGAGTCCAAAGTCCGGAGTTACAAACTGCTAGTGACATCACGCCCACACACGCTGCTCGGACTGTCGGAGAGGCACGGATACTCATACACACCATAGTTAATATATACAGCAGCATTCCTAAATGGGAGAACGGGTCCTAAACGTCTCGTTCTAGTATTCCGCAAAATGTAAGCGTTTCTTTTTGTTCAATTTGACCAGATCTACCAGTCGGACTTGTCTAAAGTTTCATCGGGCACTACAGATGATTTAGAGCAGCAGTCGAAGTGCACCTGACGGTGTTTTACTTGACCAGGCTACCTTATTTAAGCCACAACATCGGCATCTCAGTGATGTGGTTTTAAAACCGAATGGAAATCAGATGCAAGTCAATCTCCGAAGGCTGATAACTTGTTAGTGTGCCTTGGAGATCTAGTTGATCAGTCAAAAAAGTTAATCCGAGGAATGCCGTGTGCTATTCAGTGGCCCACATACATGACTGGACTAGGTAATCCAAAGAATATTCTATCACAACATATCTAGCTTAGTAGACTTCGTTGGTTGGGGCACGTGTTGCATATAGCAAATACATAACGTGTCCTGGTTTCCGTTTCTCCTCGAGAGTGGAAGAAACCACGTGGATGTCAACAGATGACGTGGCAACGAGGAATGAGAAAATGTACAGCGAACTTAGGAAAAGTAGGTACCTCACGCCTTCGTAGTTGGGGCCCAAAAGATCCCTCAACCAGTTAGCTGGAGACACTAAAGGATATGGCAACGAACCGTGAACAGTGGCAATCGTGTTGTCGCTTTCTGTCGAATCAGAATGATTGGTCAATGTGCGTTTATACAGTTAGACTGTGTATTCTGTGTGCTGGGTACTAGGGAGTTCTTTCCTTTTCCCTTCCGTGTAGGTTCACTCCCTGTCCACTTTGTATATTCATACTTTCTAATTCTACGTGCAACATGGTGAGAAAGGCAGTAGTGAGTGGGGCTCGCCCTACTGTTTAACGCCGTACGATGACGATGTGATTCGCCTGAACGGGTTATTTATCAGGAAAAGTAAGGTATATGCCCTTCAATGGGCCTTTTTCATTATGTGGCATTCCTTGCGGTTGGCACCGGCTGTAAGATAAGAAAAGGGTCGCGTCATGGTAACGAGAATACAACGTTTCACGATCGTTTAGGGTCTGTCGGCCATCTTGGTTGGTATCTACGTATGCAAGTTGGATGGAGAGCGTGTTGCTGTCGTTACCTCACATGCATCGAGGATCTTCTGTTGCTCAAGTTTCCACCTTTTACTCTTGTTATCTTTATGCACCTTATTCCATCTTTGGCAGACTTTAGTCTGATGCAGATACCACAAAACCAGCAGTCGGATAACAGTGTCTGTGCCGAACTGAACCAGGGTATAAAGCCGTAAACTCGAAAAACGAGTTTAGTTTCACTCGGAGCAGCAAAATGTCCGTGGCTCTCTCGTCAATTGGTATGCTTGATCGCGAAAAAGTAGGACGATTGACGACAACCCGAAGGGGGACCTCGGAATTCCACCTTCGTTGAATCTTATACAAAGAAAAGTAATTGATTACATCTTGTACGTGATAATCATGTTGTTCATTCTTATTATCAACATGAAGCAATTGTATCACACTAGTGAGTTTTTAAATACCCATCACCATTTGCCAAGAAACTATAATAATAATTTGGAAGGTTTTACATTACTTTATTATTCTGATCCCGTCAATTCCATGGAATTGTAGATTCTTGATACTTGTCTCAGTATTAGCCTTATGCAGAGAACATCTTTGATGGAGTTTTGATGTGGTACAATGTACTGAAGTACTGAATTGTGAGATAATTGTAAACTGTCAAGAATTCCTCAAAAAGTACTTTTTTAATTTCAGGCTTGCGTGTGATTACAACTCCATCAAACACCTACTGGCAACCATGGCCCTGAGATTTAGAGTGTAGGAACACATAGTCCCAGGCGTGGTAGCGAGCCGAGCGTTCGCAGTTAGGAGCTAGTGGAATCCATGGATCTGAACTGGAAACACCAGTTATTACGAACAATTTCTTTAGCTCCGAGATGTTAACTAACAGTCGTAAACTCCCAACGAAAAAGTGAAAGGACGTTATTTGTGATGACGTTCTGTCCGTACTTATGATCACACTAGGAAGTATTCGGTACAGTACACAATGAATTCCCCATCGTTAAAAATCGATACGGAAGTGTCAAATGCAACGCCTAACGCACTAGTCACAGCTTAAATGGAAGCTCCGGTGCCATTTTTAACGTGGCATTGATAGTTGCTCCTATCCTCGGTTGGTCAAAGTTTGAGAGGCACGTGGCTCCTCTAAAGCTACTTAATATATGTCAAAAAATAATGATATGGTCCCACCGTAGCCGCGTAAGAGGGAATTATGACGCCTTATTGTTTTACTGGTTCGGCCACGGACATCTGAAATCCTGCATTCATGAATTTAGACGTGAATGAATTTGACAGTAGGAGAATTATCGATATTATAGATAACGTACAATACAGTATAATGAACGGAGAAAACCACTGGAAATCACTTTCACAAAATTGGTTGAAATGGGATCAAATGATGATCACTGGGTAACTAGCGGAAATCATGAACCGAAAGTCAACATTTCATAAGTGAGTTTGGTTATTATTAGAGACAAATGTTTATCATGTAAAAAAGTCGGATCTCGGAGAAGGTCGACCGCAAGATGAAGTAGCATTCATCTAGTATGTTTTAATGGTTTGTCATATTTTTTCTCTCGACTTCGGAATTCGTTGGCAACGGTTCATCATAGATACCAGCGTTTACGCTGATTGGAACGAACTACCGTTGGCCTACACGGTCAAGAAGAACAAAGAAAACAAAGTACTGAAAGTTCAATCTATAACTTATAATGTGTAAAAAGAATGAATTTCCACTACTGGATGATAATGCGTCACTCAAGTGCACGTGCATTACATCCGTGAAAAGTAATGCAATTCCGTTTATCTTCTCAATGAGCGTCAGAAGTGATTCGGCGATGACTAATAATATGGGAACAGTGATTTCACGGAAGCTTTCAGGTGATTTAGTGCTGTGACACGTTTGCACTGTGAGAAAGTCAGTTCAGGTCAGATAACCACTAACCATGCACTGGGTGCGGTGGCCTTGATTGCTATCTCCTAGTAGCAGCCTCAAAAGGAAATAATAACAATAGTAATGATAATAATAGTAATAATAAGAGAAGAACTACAAAGATCGGTATTAAGTGGATGAAGAGAGTATGTTAATACAAGAGCGCCACTGATCGCACCACCTAGCCATATCCTCCAATGTATCTAACCATAAAGTAAGAGAATATCTTAGACCACGCCCAGGCAGTCTGACACACCCTACCCGGCCAAGTCCACTGGTTAGATTTTTTGTGCCTTTCTTTTATGTCACGGACTGACCATCCATACCAGTCTTCCAACTTTTACCCGCGTCAGCAAACACTGCGAGTCGAGAAATCCTGTCAGAAATACTGACATGCACAACACGTCCCAAGCATCTTAGCCTGGTGAGCTGAAGTGTTTTATCTAATGATTTGATCCGTGAACCTAGGACTCTCCGACGTACCTCAGCATTGCTTATCCCATGTCCCCACTATATTCGAGCAATGCCATTAAGAGGTCGGTGTTCAAATTCTGCGAGAAAAATGATCTCAGTAAATGGAGTAAACGAAACGATCTCGAGGAACATTGGTTGCGAATTTATGGACACACTAGAGAACGCAATGCGCTCTAGCAGCAATATCAGCTGTGTGATGATATACCGAAGTTGGACACGATCTTCAATGTCAAGACGGGAAACGGGGCAAGATATCTCGAGGCAGACGAGGATTATCAGCGGTTAGCACAGAAACGGCTTTTCGATCGGGGCAAAAGGCTCGGAAAACCGACCGGCAGCCATATCGGAACAGGTGGGGTAGTCGTAATAGAGAACACATACACGAACACAAATTTAGTAGTTGTTAACGGTGGAAACTTACACAGAGACAATTGAGCTGTAATCACCCGATGCAGAAACAAAAGGTCAACAGGTAGGACAGTTATAAAGCACAATGGAGTAAGTACCAATGAACTGATACATTCCCGTCGCACACATATTGGTTGATAATCATATTCTAGTCGAAGCCACAATGTGAACGACAACATTACGATCACTTCATTGAAGCAGACTTGAACAGATGTTCCAGTAGAAGCTATGTACCATTTTATCTAGGGAGTAGCAGATTGTGAAGTGCTGTCCGATTTGACAGTATTTTATCTAATTCAGAATGAACCAATCCAAATGACCAAAAGAAACCTGTTAAATAACTTAAAACTCCAGAAGCGAGAGGCTGGCAAAACTACGATGCACGAGAGCTTCGTAGATGACAACTCAGGAATAGCACCCAAACTCTGATGTAGAGTAACACCATGACCGGGGCAGCGAATCACCAATTACTATTATATGTGCGATATTGGAGTTTGTGCAGCTGGAGTGCAGTCGGATCACAGGGAACAGCACACGACCACACAAACAAGCAAGTGCAATTGTGGCAGAATTAAAAAACGTACATTCGAGCACGTTCGTCGGTGAGCAGAGTTATGATGCTTGGTTAGCCCAGCGGTGGAAACGATCAAATTGGACAAATTAGGATGTGAGATGTTAGAATCAGGGAAGTGTTGTCGACGCACCGGAGCATTTTTTCCTGGCTTATGTGAAGGAGATACCTGCGACCAAATAACGATGAAAATCGAGAGAGGCAATGGAACAGCACAGAGTAAAGAGTAAGCTGTGGTAGCAGTTGCAGATGAAGTAACAACAAAACATGAAATATCTAAGCGTGCACTGTGTAATGAACTCACCTTCAAATCGTATTTCTTGTGGACGGCCAACCGTGGACTAAAAACGTTTCGCATCACAAGAATGTACGTTTCTTGATCATTCACAGTCAGTCGATAGAGACCCAGATACTGAGGTAACAGTGTTTGTCCATGACAATTCACAATATACTATAAAGCAAACACATCCGAATTTGTTAGGAAAAACTAAAGGTGAAAACAATTTCCTTCGGCACATTTTCTAAGACGATACAGGGTGAAAGATCAACACAGTTCCAATATGCATTATAAAAAAACTTAGTGCATTATGGAGATTTGGTACAATGGCGAATAGTAAAATCTGGTTTCTACTTTTTATCGTTCTATTTACCTCTTTCTCACTACATAATAGTAGTACAATACTTTGGGAAAGGGGGCCGAGGTCAATTAGAGGCTGCCAACTAGAGAAGTGATTATTGGTGGCGGCGTGAGCATTCGAACCCGAGACAGAAGCATCAGAGGCCCACCACGATGACCGTTTGACCACCGCCGGTAGAATATGCATTCCTATGACATAGATGCAACCGTATTCACCGGTGGACGATGTTATTTTAAAGGAGCTTGTTCACTACCATAAACTTTCTCTCTATAAACACTAAAGAATTGTGAGTCCAGTAGTTTGACACATAGTTACAAGAAGCCATGACAGCAAATCTGGTGATAACAGTGCAAATAATTAGAAGAAATTAAGCTAACAAGATGATTTCTCTTAAAGTCCGCCCAGGACCAAGTGCATTGCGTGTCCTATGAAACTGAGCCGACGAGACATTCAGTGAAAAATGTGAACCGGTTCGTGCAGTTGACGATAAATTAGGCTAATATGCCTCCGTTTTTCGTGTGTAAGTGTTCCATGATTATTGCAAAATTGACTTATGCTTCATACCAGACAGAATGACGGACAGTAATTTCTGCACACACTTTTTGAACAATGCCACGGACAATCAGCCTCCCAACTGTCTTTTATTCTCCTTACCTATTTTAACATTTTTGTTTATCCTTTTACGGAGATTCAGCTACTGAAATATATATCATCCAATGAGGAAGAGTCATGGTCCCAACAGCACAAAAATAGGGAGGTAAAAGGTTCATGTGGAGCAAGAAAAGGGCATATTGAAATAAAAATGACTCGTGATTCTCACGGCGAGCTGGACCGCCACATCTTGCCACATAAAGGTATACCCTGTGTTTATGACTCTGATTTTTACCCCATTGAAAGCCGACAGAAAGGAGTACAGATTCAACTCAGATCAAACTGGAAACAATCAAACTACCACTCCAAGGCTGAAGTACAGGAACCACAAAACTTACTGCATAATACTCTTCAAGCATTTGATGCATTTGTTCTACTTCCTCGGAGCTAATCGTTTTAGCCACAAATTGGCGATTATATGTAACGAGGAACTTCGAGCCGGATTTCCCACGAGCACTGTCCCAAAGAGGCTGATGTCTGGTAAATGCATCCTTTTGAGAAAGAAATGAAATGGCACGATAAATCGATAATTTGATAGAGCTTTCACCTCAAGCGTTGAATCACATGTTGCGAAGAGCAATATATATCCTACAAACAATCACAGTCAGTTTAGGACATACCGGGAAGGAGGCTCATTCAAGATGAGAAAAAACTGAGAACGGAGGGCTTCGCAAACTTCAAGAAACGTACAGAAAGACTCATGTGATGTTTAGGTCGGTAACAGAGGAACAGATACTCCTACACCTTTCACAGAACAAACGGCATTCTACTGCGTATTGCACTTTTAAAGACATTTCGATTCGGGATCACATATGAGTGCGATGGAGGAAGTATACTCAATAACTGCAAGAATAATGGATCATCAAGAACAAACAGCAGATACGAACCCGACGGAATAGAGAACCGGACACAAATCACCTTTCAACTTTAGTGAAATATCAGGTCGTCGCCACAAGTGCTTCAGTCCAGCGTACGCCCCTCGAGCCTCGAATACGCGAATCTCCAAGGCTCGAGGGGCGTACGCCGGACTGAAGTACTTGTGGCGCCGACCTGATACTTTACTGAAGTTGAAAAGTCGTGTATATTGTGCCGCAGTGCATTCAGTTTTGTTGTATAGTTGCGAGAACTGGGGTCCGCGTCCAGAAGATATTCGTCGCCTTCAGATTTTCGACCACCGATGCTTGCGTAGCATCGTTAAGATTGGATGGAATGGCCGAGTAAACAATACTGAGGTCAGAAATCGAGTACTGGGTTCCACTTCAGAGAGTTCTCTATCACACTGTATCCAGCTTAGTAGGTTTCGTTGGTTGGGGCACGTGTTGCATATAGCAAATACATAACGTGTCCTGGTTTCCGTTTCTCCTCAAGAGTGGAAGAAACCACGTGGATGTCAACAGATGACGTGGCAACGAGGAATGAGAAAATGTACAGCGAACTTAGGAAAAGTAGGTACCTCACGCCTTCGTAGTTGGGGCCCAAAAGATCCCTCAACCAGTTAGCTGGAGACACTAAAGGATATGGCAACGAACCGTGAACAGTGGCAATCGTGTTGTCGCTTTCTGTCGAATCAGAATGATTGGTCAATGTGCGTTTATACAGTTAGACTGTGTATTCTGTGTGCTGGGTACTAGGGAGTTCTTTCCTTTTCCCTTCCGTGTAGGTTCACTCCCTGTCCACTTTGTATATTCATACTTTCTAATTCTACGTGCAACATGGTGAGAAAGGTAATAGTGAGTGGGGCTTGCCCTACTGTTTAACGCCGTACAATGGTGATGATTATGATGATAAAGCTTCAAAGAGTCAGGCGTCGTATAGCGTGGGACAATAGTGTAATCATCTACCACCGCTTCGGACGCTGTGGGTTATATGAGTTATGCATCAGTAGAGAAATTATTCGAAGGCAGTTCAGGTCAAGTTGATGAACACTTGTGCCCACGAAAAGACGTAGTATATCAGCAAATAATGAATTACGGAAAAAGCCAGGGATCACAAGGATAACGGCCTCTTTTATTAAATGCCTGAGCACGAGTGCAGTGGAAGGGTGTGTACCCCATCGGTTCAAAGACCCAGAGGTATTAGCGATAACCGGCAATATGACCCTGAGACTTGTAGAGAGCCACATAAGATCTCAATAGGTCATGCGTGGCGATATAATCAGGACCGTTTTCCTTGAAGTCAGAAAAGATTACAAAAGCAGTATAACCAGTGGGTGAGAATACACGAGATGACAAATTGATATTCGCCATAGGGGAACCTAGAGTTCCCAAATGTAAATAATTCGGAGAAAAGATTTTAAACTTCTGTAAACAATGTCATAACACGGTTAGTTGAAATAGTGATCCAAAATAACTGTAATATATCGAATAAATGATTATTTAGGAAGCATTGATTATCAATGGAAATGTAGGAGGATATCATATGGATATATATATATATATATATATATATATATATATATATATATATATATATATATATATATATATATATATATATATATATAAAATGAGCGTAACAACAAGTGTTGGTTGACTTGAGCGTTTAAGTTTCAATTCATGTCCATTTAAGAAATGCAGATCTTTCAGGCCTGACAATCTCATGAAGAGAATTTGAAGATCAGCTATGAAGTTATGCCAAAATTTCCTGAAGAACGATAAAATTGTCTCTTCTGGAGTGGGAACACTCGAAAACAGCATTGTGGGCGTATTTGAACCCTCTCAGATTATAGCATGTAGGGAGCATGCTATTATGCGAGAAAAACTAAGAAAAGAACTTCACCCTGATAGTCTCCGAAGTTGAACTGGGGAGGACAAGTTTGTATTACCGAAAGAAGTAAATTATGTGCCTACCAACACTACTTCTATGAATTATTAACATCATAGTTAAGAGAAACAAACACAAAGTAGTCAAGAAGTATTAGCCTAATAGGACGACCTGAAAGTCCGAGAGCAAATGTAAAAAATTGGCAACGTACTGACAATACAGACCGTTGATATTGAGGGTTTGTAGGTGAACTGCTTTGGGCCAAGAAAGTGAACTTGGTTGATCACACGGTTGAGGAGTGAATTATCAAATACTCAAGGAGTAAAGCTGCAGAATTTAGGGAGATCATTATTGGATTTTCCCCTGGTGGTATATTTGGTGCAAAAACTTAAAATTTCACCAGAGATTCAAGGGGTTGGTTCAAGATGCGAGATTGTCGACACGGGCTTAATGATGCAAGGGCTAATAAGGCGTGGCTACAAGATATGATGTACTTGACTTGTCGCATTATTCTAAGGACAAAACCAAGTGTAACGGGACTTGGTTCATTAAGGACAAGACAAAGAGGACGAAGTGAGGGTGCATAGGAGTTTGAGCATAACTGGTGCCTGAGATCTTCAACAATTACGTTCAACACGGGCCTGGGATCAGTTCAATTCAGTTTGAACAGCCATTATCCATGCACAAGGTGCGGCGGTGTTGGTTGCTATATCTCTGCGGAAATTTCAATCGGAAATTTAAGTAAAATCGACAGTCTGAAAAAAAACAGAATTAAAAACAGCAGCATCAACTCAATGTACAATATGAATACACGAGTGTCACTTAGCCCATTCCTCAAATGTATTGTACTTGGGTGAGAGAATCTCTTGGACCTCACCCAGGTAGCTTAACACACCCTACACGGCCACATCCGATCGCTGCTGATTTGGCGTTCCCACCAGATTTGAAAAGTGCAGCCAGGCCGTACGTGTTCGGGTAGCAACAATCTTTGTATATTCTGCAACCGCAGTGGTCAAGTCTCCGAACCATAAATAAGAACTGCCTCAGCTGCTGCAATGTATACTCGACCCTTGATGGATGTCATGTCGACACGACAGATGACAAAGGTTGGCAAACCCAAATGCACTCATTGTGTACGTGATGACACTTCATTTGATATCCGACCTCTGGATGAAATGCGGGTTCCTGGATAAAATAACTTACCTAGTTGGTTTATAGTCTTACCAGATATCGAAAGGTTTGGTGTTGGACGAGCCCAGCCTTGCAACAGCATATTATCCTTTGAAGGTGAAAATACAGAATATTGCTTTGCAGTTGTTAAAGCTTCCCAATAAAGCTCAATTAGAACTTCTGTCCGCATACTCAAAGTCGGACACTTTTCCACCTGGGAAAGTTCTATATCACTATCTTCAAATGGCACAACGTCAGTCTCGTGTCATATCAGTCATAAAGTGAAAAAGAAGAAGAGGGAGAAGACAACCGTAACAAAAACTACACCTCGTGGCAAACCTAGGTGGGAGATTAACGTAAGTCCCAACCTAGATTCCGCAATTCACATGGAAATTTAACGTTGTAAATGATTTTTTGGTACACCATTCAGCAAGATGCAGTGTCAGAGAACTATATGGTGAACTGAGTCGAACGCCGCTTGCAGATGAAGGACAGAGATGGTTGGCTTACGTTCTGGAAACTTTTCTAATCAGTTTACCTAAGGTAACTCTGTACATGATTAAAACTGGAATCCCGATGAGTCGATTTGCGCGCATCTAACAGCCCACCATGTCTGTGTGTCTGGTTCTAGGACTTAAGGAACGCAAGCAGCACCAAACAGAGCCTCCTTGGTCTGTCTGTTGTTTATCTGGACCTTGACTGCATAAATAATCTGATGAATAGTTCTATCTTCCAAACAGATGGTTATCATCTAGTGGCAGTTTCGAAGTTGTGAGTTGTGGCCTGACTCGTCGTATCGTTACACCCTGGATTTTTGATGAGTCTCCACACCTTCTTGATGCACGCCAGCGAGTCCCGGCTGGTAGTGAGCATAATGCAGTACGGCTCATAACGGGACGTGGACTCAACGCAAGTCTTCGTGGGAAATCTGATGGTCTCAAAAAGCATCAGAGATGGAACATGCTGCCGCTGTGGCAAATTTCCACAGGCTGTCTCATCTCATCCAAGTCACCAGTAAGAAGTCAATCGGTGTGAGCGAAACGATCTGCAAAGTTGACGGTTCGCTTATCCACAGTGTGCAGCGACATCTTGTACGCTGGGCAAAGCACTTTAAAGCACAGTTTGGCTGGCCTCCAGCGTCAGCCTCTCTCATAGCTATTCCGGCACACGTCCCGTGGTCTTCTTCGACAGATCCATCTTTTGAAGCGGAGATGCGCAAGGAAATCCAAGCCCTAGGACGTCATAGGGCACCGGATTTGGATGGCATTTCTTCGGCCCTATTTAAAGGTGGCGGAACAAAGCTTGTCAGACAGCTCCAAGTTCAATTTTCTAACAAATCATGGGACCGGACTCAATCTACGCTTTCCTCCTCGACTGTACCACGTTTTGTTTGGCGCACAGGCGGATGTGATATTATATATATATATATATATATATATATATATATATATATATATATATATATATAATGTTCTCCGAGGTCTGGCTCTCTGAGAAAGTCCTTTCGTTGTGGGAAATTGACCGTTGTCCCCGTTTCCAAGAAGGGCTCGTGCAGTAGCTGTGCCAAACATAGGGGTATAAGCCTAATCCCGATAGCATCTAAGCTGCTCGAGTCTGACATAATTCGCGGGTTGTACAACACGCGTGATAAGCACACTCGCGAGGAACAGGCTGGATTTCGTGGATGCATCGATCAAATCTTCACCCTCCGACAGCTGTTAGAGCACCATTACGCTATTCAAAGACCAACGATTGTGATGTTCCTAGACATTAGCACGGCCGTGGTGCAGACCTATCATTGTTTGTTGAAGAATGGTGTACCTGAGAAGTACGTGTCGGTTTTCAGACAGTTGCAGTCACACCTCAGGTCGGGTTAGTGTTTATGGCCATTGGAGTACGACAAAGTTGCCCTATAGCCCCGTTTCCTTGCAACTTTGCTATACGAGATATTCTACAGAATGCTTTATCTGGTCTACTAAACGGTGGAGCTGAACCCCTTTCAGGGAGCAGAGTTTTCGACTTGGAATATTCCGATGACATCGCCTAGCTGAGCAACAATCCACAGGCAATTCAACACGCACTGGACCGCTAGGCGATTGATGCTTCCAGCTATGGAATGCACTTCCAAGTGGAAAGTCCGTCTACAAGATTGGAAGGAGCCTGTGCCCGCACTCACCCTTTGTGGTGGTCAGCTTGAGTTACTCGAAAACCCTAGGTACCTTGGGAGCTTTATTGCAGCATGAGGTGTTGTTGGGGAGATGATTAACTCGAGAATAGCGAGAGCTAGAGCAACCTTCGCAAGCCTGCGGCATTTTTGGCGTCGCCGCGACATCCGCCTCTCTCCTAGGCGACGGGTGTACGTCGCCGCAGTTCGTAGTGTTTTACTTTACGATTGCCAGACTTGGCCACTTCGCATTGAGGATGCTCGGCATCTTTCCGTGTTCGTCAAACGATGTCTCCGACGCATCGAGTGAGTAACGACGAGATGTACTGTCGTGTTAGGCACGAATAGCCGCCCTCTTAGTGAAACGATGACTCTTTAACACCGCCGGTGTCTCGGACATGTTTGCCAATGCCTGCCGGTCATTCACCTTTGCGTGCTCTATTCGTACGTGCTGAACAAGGTTGGAAGAAAGTGAGACGGCGGTCGGGCCATTACTTGGCATAGAGATATCAAGAAGCCAGCATCGGCATTGGCTTTGGTCGGTGATTCCCGCCTCCCTGGTTAGGGCTCGGGGGACGAGGATTGTTGTTGGTTAGAGACGTTTAGACATGGCTAAGAATAGAAGTCAGTGACGCGAATTCTGTGTGGTCTGTCTGTCGAACTCGTGTGCCCCGTTATCATAAAAATGTCACTCAGACAAATAAAATCGTAAAAAAACATCAAGGCGTATGCAGCGAAAAAAGAAATCACAGCATCTTTTTACTAACTGTTTATTATTGCGTTCTACTTTCCGTTCCCTATTTTTTGTAACTGCGTTTGCTGCGTTGGCTCCAAGCTCGAGCTTAAGCTATATATATATATATATATATATATATATATATATATATATATATATATATATATATATATAAACCGATAATCCGGTACAAGCTAAACAGGCGTGGTGCCAAGCAAAACATGGAACAGAGCTGGAACGCAATTTGTAACAACAAAATCACCACTGAGCACGACTTTGAGCCATATCGGACGTTTTCAACCAGCAGTGTAGTGGGTCCCGAGGCCCCCAGACATGCGAGCGGGAAGATCTAACACAACAGCGAGTGAAGTATGGTAATACGTAGTTGGTTCTGTCCGACTGCCAGCACCTTAGTCATTTTGTGTAGCTTGAGTGAGTAAAGTCGAGCGCGAGGACGAGTGATCATATGTCATCATCATCATCATCGTACAGCGTTAAACAGTAGGGCGAGCTACACTCACTACTGCCTTTCTCACCATGTTGCACGTAGAATTAGAAAGTATGAATATACAAGATGGACAGGGAGTAGGAAAAGGAAAGAATGCCCTAGTAGCCAACACACGGAATACACAGTCTAACTGTACAAACGCACATCGATCAGTCACTCTGATTCAACAGAAAGTGACAACACGATTGCCACTGCTCGCGGTTCGTTGCCATATCCTTCAGTGTCTCCAGCTAACTGGTAGACGGATCTTTTGGACCCCAACTACGAAGACGTGAGGCACCTACTTTTCCTAAGTCTGCTGTACATTTTCTCATTCCTCGCTGCCACGTCATCTGTTGAGCTCCACGTGGTCTCGTCCACTCCCAAGGAGGGACGGAGAATAGGACACGGTAAAGTAGACGTGTGCTTGCCATACGTAACACGTGTCCGAACCAACGTAGTCTACTAACCTGGATACGCTGTGACAGAACGTTCTCTGAATTAGTACCCAATACTCGCTTTCTTACCTCATCGTTGTTTACTCGGCTATTCCACCCCATCTTAGAGATACTACGTAAACATCGATGGTCAAAAACCTCAAGACGACGAACATCTTCAGCACGCAGACTCCAAGTCTCGCAACCATACAACAAAACTGAACGCACTGCAGCACAGTATACACGACCTCTCAACTTCAGTGAAATATCAGGTCGGCGCCACAAGTGCTTCAGTCCAGCGTACGCCGCTCGAGCCTTGGATATACGCGTACTCACCTCTACTACTGTGCTCTCATCCGTCGTCACGCAGCTACCGAGGTAGTTGAAGTGGTCGACAACTGACAGCACCTCCCCATCGAGCATCAAGCTCGGAATTGTTGACGTCCAGTCTTGTAACATCACCTTGCACTTTGAAGGTGCAAAGCGCATGCCGAATAGAGCTACAGCTCTTGCGAGATTATCTAGTGCACGCTGAGCATGTACCGTGCATTCGAACAAGCAGACAACGTCGTCCGCGTAATCTAGGTCACAGCTTTCCACCACTTCCTAGTTCGACGCCTACATCCTGGAGATTTTGTTGCGCACTCTCCATTATTTCGTCCATGACGAAGTTGAACAGGAATGGAGACAAAGGACATCCCTGTCGAACACCACTGGTCGTCTCGAACCGACCGGATAGTTCACCGTAAACCCTAACGCGGCCAGAAGTATGAGAATACAATGACCTCATTAGGTTCACGAACTTCTGGGGCATACCTTTTCGATGAAGAACACTGAAAAGCGATGTTCGATCAACTGAATCGAAGGCGCCTTTCAAGTCTAAGAAAATCATTATTGTCGGTCGGCGATGCGTGTGACGCGTTTCAAGTAGTCGGCGAAGAGTAAAAATCTGGTCGATGCATCCTCGACCTGGGCGGAATCCTGCCTGTTGCTCGCGGACATTCCTCTCGCGAGCCGGTGTAAGACGATGCAGCAAAATCGAAGTTAATACTTTGGTGACTATCGGAATTAAGCTAATCCCACGATGATTACTGCAGTCATTGCGTATTCCCTTCTTGAAGATGGGAACAATCAATGACTCACTCCATTTGTGTTCAGAAAGTTTCGTGTAAGCACTACGGCTGAATGCTATTCGGTTACCAAGACCGAAGTAGAGTAATGAAATTAAAAACAACATCGGAAGCATCGGCAGCGATACTGAGAGGATATGGGTGACGAAGGAGAACGGCCGACACCAAGGCTTGCTTGAGCCGGGGAAACACTTCCTTGGTCTGGTAGGTCCAGACGAGAGTCCGTCGTTTGCTGCTCAGCGAGTCGGTTTTTGGTTGCATTAGCGTGATGGAATGCGGAATAAACCGGAGATAATGGTTGGCAAACTCGTTGAAAGGCTTCAGTTGCTTGAACCTCGTAGGCAATGGAATTCAACAATATCAGTGACCTTGTTTTCGACCGGACGAATGGCAGCGGCACCGAGGACGTGACCGAGGAAGAGAATTGATAGCTCCCCTAATTTGGCTTTAGCGACGTTGATTGTGATACCATGCTCCATCAAACATTGGAACAGTTATCTAAGAAATGGCTGATGTTCGGTGACATTAGAGCTGGTTGCTGGTATGTCATCGATGTAAGGGTGAACAAAGGGCAGCTCGCGAGCAACGCTGTCAACAAAACGCTGGAACGTTTGAGACGCCTTGTGCAGGCCAAGGGCAGTTCAATAAACTAAACAACCAAACAGACTGGTGACAGCACCTTTTGGTACATCCGCAATCGTGGTTTGAGGATAGGCCCGAACGAGGTCAGTCTTTCTCAAGATGGTGGATCCATTTCGGTCATAATGGTGTTAGCTAGTATTGGAGGGCACACTCCCTCAGCTTCTACGATCGCGTTCGTCGAGGAAGTCAACGAGAAAAGACTGCGGAGTGCCAGCCGCGTGTATTCTCACAGGACCTGAGTACAGAGACCGCACGCTGGCGTGTGCCGAGGAAGCGTGTCGGAAGTAGCGCTTGCGGTTGCCGCGTGCGGGAAACGTAGTTAAACAAGTGATAGACAGTGTGTGGTCGGCTGATCACTATACTAGGTTCCTCCGAAGTTTGATGTGAACCAGATGGGCGTAGAAGTATGTACAAAATTGAATGGTAAAAAAGAAGTGCAGCGAATAATGAAGGTGCCGCGATCAGGAACTAAAACCATCTACACATTCGGAATCTGAATAGATTTCACTTTCAATGTCACGGTTGGAAACGGACCATTGAAAAAAGCCAATGGAAAATAAAAACAACTTTGGTAGTCATTCTAAGCTTATTTTACATATTTATATTGAGATAGAACACAGTATTCGTTAGTTGTAGATATGTAAGGTGACCATCAGTACTGAGTCTGTGTATGACTCGCAATTTTGAGAAGAAAGCGTATGATAAGCAGTGACCCCTAAATATTAATTAATTGATTGATTAATTAAAGCACCGCGGAAAGAATCCGCTTTGAGGAGAAATACATTATTTAGGCCAAAATAATTTCCAGCCTGACGAATCAAATAAAAGACCGCGGTCCATTGTGTGGAAGCGTCAAATCTCCACTGGTCATTAGCTCATATTTCACTAACCAATCTCAATAAGAACCTGAGTGACAAAAGCTTAAAGTATTACAGCTATGTGACATCAAACATAATCCAGCTATGGCGCCGAGGAGACTTTTGATGTAAGAAACTGAATAGAAAGGTATGGAGAGAATCTTATCCACCGACCTCAGTAATAAGTGAAAAAGACACTTCAGACGGTTGAAAATCGACAAATAAGGCGTGTGTCGCTGAATAGCTCATAAAATTTCATGGTATTTACCCAGTAATCTAACTTGTTGACGCTGAATCTATCTCTCAGAGCTTTGAAGACCATTGGACAATATTCCTTGAACTTGAAGCGACTGGGCATATTTTCTCTATATGAAGTCAACATGAAACAAGAAAATACCTACTTGTTGAAAAGGTAGTTATTGATTTTAACTTTCATGTATGCTTTGAAGTCATCCTTCAGCAACATCGCGCGAGGTTTTACGTGATTCATTGCAGAAAATGAGTAGTTAATGCCCCACATTAGTACACTTTTGAGTGGCTCATTCGCTCGAAATAGCTTGAGTTTCTGGCGAACCTTCCTCATTTTTTTCTGCTTAGAAATAGTTGCCATTTTGTTGACCCGGAACAGACGTAGACGCACACCCAAGAGGCGGCGCGAGTTTCAAAATGGCGCCTCTCAGGACCAGCTACTGTAGTTTTTGAGTGACCCGAGTTCTGTCATCCAGTGTACGGCTCACTGCAGTAAAAGAGTTCGCCGGGGTTGATATGCATACTTGATTTCTCTTGCTGACTCCAATAGGCTCGGTATCAGGGTTGGGCTCAGACGTCTGTATTTTGTGCTGCTTGCGTGGAAACCTGTTGGGGAACCAGGGTAAGAACACGTAGTGGAGGCTCTGAATGCTGTTCAAAAGTTAAGTTACCCCTGTTTTGTGAAACGGAACCCTGCAGTGTTATAGCTGCCCCCGAGAGCATGGAAGGTACCCAGATGCATGTGTTGAAGTCTTGAAGTGTTGGAGTAGTACAGGGGTTCGAGGCTGGCGTCCCATTTTTCCCCGTTCTTGAGGTACCTTCTTGCCCGTAGCAGCCTGCCTGCTGAAACTGAAAAAGCTGTACAACGGGGTACCATTACCAGGGGCATATGAGTCAGGCGGCAGCGCGGATATGGGTCTAGATTGACCAGTAATGAGACATGGATATTGCCCTTTGAAGCAAGCATGAACACGAACTATAAAATAGCACAACGAAAGCGCAGCATCTATACTTATAGGCTGATGGAAATGCAACGGAAATTACCTGCCATGTCTTATTTATTTTTATAAATTTCTTGGGGAAGGGATCGTAGTGAGACAAGCCGGGTGGAGAAAACTCGAGGAATAGCAGACTGGAGTTGAAACGATAAAAAGGTTCGAAGAGGAAACGTCAGCTCTAGGAACCTGTCTAACAGCCTTTTCCCGATTTATTGCTAGAGGAGTCATTACTCTCCTGTGGTGAGGTGTTTCAAATGGATACTGATCTGTGAGTATAAACGGTCTTACGGACTCCGTGCGAGGGCTGGGACTGAATAATTTCTCGGCGTGCCTTCTGAGGAAGTCCAGACTCCGGCGCGTGAAAAAGTGATCTGCCAGCTCTGTAGTGAACAAGATGAGCATTGAGGAAGGATCTCGGGCTCTGCAAGTTTATAAAGGGGACGGTTTGGGGCCGGTCAGCTACGAGGTCAAAGGTTGTATGAAAACCCGAGAGCTAGTTTTGTGGCTTTTCTACGCACACTTTCTAATGTCTCGGTCCTGGGCACGGCCAGAGTGTACAACTTGACTGCCGTTTCCAAGGGGAGGTCGAACGTAAGTCCACAAAAGATCTGAAAGTCATCTTTCATAATCGTAGCACAGTTTTGTCCCACTATGTTGAGAACTCGAAAGGCGGACCTGTCGACAGCTGATGTTGGCAGGAGATAGAAAGTCACTTATTTGACCCAAAGCTGAAGACCCTATGTTGCTCCACAGCCGGAACTGGTGTGGCGTTATTTCTTCAGAAGAGGTCAGCAGGAGAGGTTTCAAATGACATGCTGACATTTGTTGCCCTTAATTAGTAGGTCCCAGTCGGCTGACAGTTGCCTGGCGTGGTCCATCGCCGGCTTCAGTTCAGTAACTTTGTTACCCCAGATAGTGACATTGTCAGCGTGTACTGCAATGTTCGTCGATATGTCGCTTGGCAGGTCATTTATGCAAATGAAAAGCACTAGATGACCTGGAGCCGATCTTGGAGGAACCCCAGAGTGGAATGAGGATGGTTCCGAGAGGCAAGGAATCTTATTGACAGTGAATGAGCCACTCACAAGCAAGTCACGAAGAGAGGGCACACTGTCGCAAATTCCGTAGGATTCCAGCCTGTGCGCCAGAGGAATATGAGGCACCTGTCAAAAGCTTACGCAGAATCAATAAAGGTTGTATATGGGATCATACCGTGGTTGTCGGCCTGAGCAAGAGCTGAGTAGGATTTTCGGGTGCTCTTTCTTGTTCGATTCCGTCAGTGGAGCCTTTACAGGAAGCCTCGTCTTTTTTCAGGCTATCTTTTTTCGTGGTCATCTCCTGGGGACTGGTCTGTGGTGAGGTTGAGTGAAAAGGAATTCATGAGGAAAACGAGAGTTGGGGCGGTTGTGGGGTATTAGAGGGGGAGACCTGCATCTGAATTTTCCGCTTAGGCCATGTAGGTTTTGGGAACAATGGGACAGAGAAGACACTTGTATCGGAAGTTAAAAAAGGATTTCGCACTAGGCCTACCTTGTTCCGCTTGAATCTCAGAAGATCACACCTATTTTTGGCGGGGCTGGGACTGGCGGGGCCAGGAATGGCTTTTTTGCCTCCTGCTTGTTTTTGGTGGATATTGTAGTCCCAATCACTGTGTTTATGACCGTTATTTGCAGTCCGCTGTCAGATTTCTCTTAATCCGCTTTCGGAGTGCTGAACGCTGGAAGCTTGGTTGATACCTGAGCCGCAAGGGGAGAGGAAAAAGGTACCACTGAAGGGACACTGTGAGATACCAGTCCAGCAGGTTAATAACAATAATAATAATGGTATATTTTTTGATCGTGGTCAAGACACATGCACAAGGCATGATCAGAGAACACAGCAATTTACAGCAACGTGGGGTAATCACAATTTTGAAGTTCATGGTTTACACAATTGCAGTAATAACGATCAGCTTGGACGGTGTTTAAGTGAACTAAGGAGGGGAGGGCTCGGCGCGGCATTTATGAATTAAGCTGTTGTAACGGCTAGATTGGAGGCCGCCATCTTGTTGTTCGTTTAATGTAAGTGTTGGTGCCGTTGATACACCTACTGGGCCTCGGCTCATGGAGTTTTTCCCTTTTGTGCTTTTGCAGATAACACGTGCTACCCTCGTCGGAAGAGCATTGCCGCTGCCTGTTACACTGTTAACGTGGACACTGCTTCTTCCTCCAGTCTGGTTAGGGTAGTTCCAGTGAAGCGAGGAAGCTCGAGGCCTCCTTTCATCCACGAGGGGTCCCCGTTTCCTGACCGGTTACCTTGGCCTGCATTCCTTCTGAGCTGACGTGAAGAGGTTCGTCTTGTGTGTTCTCTTGTAGTCACGAAGAATTACACGGGCACGAGGCTGAAGCCCAAATGTTCTCGGGTGCCAGGAGTATCCTGTCATTTGAATGTCACGGGGGTTCACTGGATAATGGGCCTATGTGCGAGAGCGAGTGGGATCAGCAAACAAGTCTTGATGGGGTCTTGCCCCCGAAGCAGCCGCTGATCGGAAGGATAGATAGCTGGACAGTGGAATATCTTCGATGATTTAAAATTCCTCATCTGTGACCTTTATTTACTTTCTTTACGGACTTGGACTACTCTTTTCCAAATTACCGTTTCTTAAGCTGTTTTATGGTCGTCAACTTTCATACGATTTAGGCATTTGCTTTTTCCTCCTTGGTCTTGGTTTCTTTGTCAGACTATTTCTTGAAATTTGAGCATGGTAGTCCCGCGTAGCGGCTCAAGGCAGTTGGTTCTACTGATTTTCCGTTTCACTTTCTAGCTCACATTGGCGGACCATAGACGTTCACCTGGTTTACGTTGATTTTTTTGGGTCCGCCTTCAGGAATTCTTTCTTCGGGCCCGATAAAGCGTGGGGAAATTGTTCTTTCGTTTGGACTACATGACAGATACTCCCTGTTCGTTTTTTCTGGTAGACTGCTCCCTTTATACAAATATTTGTCCTGATTTTGACTGCCTTTTGGCTAGACAGTGACCATGGCTCACTGGCAAAGGTACGATTGTTACGTGATTACATTTTACCTCACAAATATCGTCGTAGAATTTGCGGAGCAGTCTCGCTTTTCATTTGGGCCCCCCATCGATTTGGGCTACGCCTGGCTTTGATGTTCCAAAGCGCCGTCCAGAAGGCGTGAAGTTAACCATCCAGTGGATCGAGCAGTCGATCCTTGGACGGGATTCTCTCTTATCAAGGCTCCTTGGGCTTTCGTCGATATAGAGGGCTCGTCTTTGCAGCCAACCTTTCAGTCTGAGTGGCAATAACGATTCCGTCATGGAAAATCTGTTGAAAGTGAAACAGCGAAACTTTTGACATGGTTTCTTCGAGCGCTGCCACGTGTAGTGTTAAAAGGATCGGCACCTCCCTGGGCAGCTAGTGCGTCAATCGCTGGTACTCTCCCTACGGTTTATCCGGGATCTTTTCCTTTCGGTGAAAACAATTTAGAAGCTCTCCGTGCGCAATCCCCTTGCAGATACCAATCTATAACGCAAGACAGTGGAAGATCCCACCTTCGTGGCATCACAAAACTAGGCTATCGCTACAAAATCGGCATTAGGTCAACAAGTGGCGAGTCGGTGGCATGCCAAGGCACAGTCTAGTGATGCTTTCATGGATGCTAGCTGTGAATGGTCTTTTAAGAACCTGGATAGGCACGGGGTCCGTGTTTGGTGACCCAAGACGTCTTCTGGCCCTGTTCACAAGTGGTACAACTGACATCCGTTCCATTTGTTCCTTATTAGTCGTTCTACTTCGAAATCGGCCTGCGCCTTTTGGGCTCTTACTCTCCTGCTTCTTTTTATTCATTCATTCACTACCCTCCACAATCTCGTGTCTCCTTCCTCTATCGTTCTAATCGCTTCCCCCACCTAGTCCTTTTTTCTCACACTCATTGTCTGTAACGACAGGTCGTGGGAACCCCAGCCCCCAAAACAATGCTAGAGTTCCATGTTTTCCTTAACATCATTCGCTTATTTACAATATCGACTTGTTTAATGCACTGTATGTTTTACGAACCAACGTTTGTTTGTTTGTGTCCAGCACGCTGCTCTGGCATATCCTTAATCTGGACCTGCGTGACACACGTGCCCCTTCGCCGCACGCCGCAATTCGGTCCTCGTTCTCTGAGTCCTTGTGATCGCATAATTGAGGTTCGTATCTATTTCGCGTCATCGTTCCCTCAATAATCTAGTATCATAGAATTTCACGGATAACCGCCTTCTGATTTCGGGATTCATTGTGGATTTGGCTACGTGTTGCTCAGAGGTGTTTTATGTCGTCCACTAGTTCCTTGTATCTTTCGGTTGTCCTTGTTTTTTACTTTCCTATCTGTTCCCATCACTACGATCTCTCTATTTCATTTTTCGCCTGTTCTTCCGTTTCCTTTTTAACTCTCATTCCAGTTCTTTTTAGTCCCCGCACTTGTTTTTTACCCATATTTTCTTTGCGCTTCTACCCGGCTGAAGCCCAAAATACAGTACTTCTTACTGTCATGTCGGTTTTGGTTCGCTGAAGAGGGTGGCCCCAAATGCAGGACAGTTGGTGCTTAGCAGTCTTAACGGATGTTGGGTGTGAGACGCCTTTGAGTAATATGTATGAAATTCGAAACGGATCCAGAAATCAGAACACGATCATCTGTGAAATTCTACCGCTCTAGATTATTAAATGAACAGTGACGTAAAACAAATACGTACCCCAGTTATGCGATGACAGGGACTTAGAAAACGAGAACCGGATTGTGGCTTGCTAGAAGGGAGCATGTGCTTCGAGCAAGTCCAAAATAGGATACGACAGAGCTGCGCGTTGGAAGCGAACAAACAAACGTTGGTTCATGAAAACGTACAGTATATGAGAATACGGAATAGTGTATATAAGCGAGTGGTGTCAAGGACGCATGAAATGTTAACGTTTCTGGGGGGATTTTCCACAACCGGTCTCTACAGTGGTTGCTTAGTTCGCTCTGGTGTCCACCCCGACCAATCTTCGCCCAGAGTGCCATATACGGCCGGGTTACCAGTCTGGGGAAAAATAGCCGTAAAATAAGGCAAACCTGGAGCCTGCAACTCAGCGTTCCATCCAGCTTGCACCAATTCCCATTCTCAAACAAGCTTGAGAAGTAATATTTTCACTTCGGCAGACCAACTCGAAGGCCCTCTAATTACAACCACAACGCCAAGCCCAGCACATCATTCCGAATGCTACAGTCGAGGGTTCTTATGAGTTACTTGGGTAGTGCTGTGCAACAAGCTTGCCAAGTTGACCACTGAACATTTGGCTGCTATTAGTCTCAATCAAGGCCGCTGGTAGCGAGTTCCACGGGCTGTTGCCTGTAATATTTGCAATGCCCTAACTGATAGGAAGCGGTGAAATTGTTCTCACCACGGAACCACTCTAATCAAAGTAGCAAAAATGCCAGGGCGGCGGAATAACACACTAATTGTATTGCAGACTCGGCCTGCATAAGTATATTGAATGCAAGAAAATGATCGGTTGATTGGAAGTTGACCAGTTACGGCAGGGTTTCCTTGTATCCTTTCCTCAGCGATCTTGATTGGTTGGGGCCCCTCAGCTTAAGTACGAGGCCGTACCTAGCCATATCACGTGTGATGCCAGCCAAGCTATCACCCTGACACTTTCCGAGAGGCTTTGTTGTTTTCTCCTCTTTCTTGGACTTCAGCTCTGGAGCTTCACGGAATAAACACGAAACAAAGAAACGAAAGCCAGTATAAACGGGGACTGTTTTTTGGTGTTCTCCTGAACACGGAACTTCTCCGATGATGAATTGATCACCCGTGGTCACCCTTTTCTCTATACCATATAAATATAGACTGCGTATTCTGTGGAGAAGTGCTGCGATGATAGCTGTCGCACTCACTTAGTGGCTTTCCACTGAATCCCCTGACTTTGTTGGTGTCTCGCCCCAGTGCAGGTGGAAAAACCTGAATGTTTATCTCAGGCGCGGTGCAACCAACGTAACACATTTTTTTTGATTTTTTTAGGGGTCAGCCTTCCATGGATTTTACCAAGTTGGTGAGGTCTGCACATAGCTTCAATGGCCAGGATATTGCGACTTGTATTCTAAGACAGGTCGTCTGTGATTGTCATGCCCGGGTCTGTTTCCAGTTCAAACCAGTGCAGCTTTATGTCTTTTAGGATATATCCGTCCACCATACACCACCCCACTTGTACCACCCCGCATGTTGTCGAGTTAGGTGTCAAATTATTGCCGAGTGACTACTGGGACGAACTGCCAAGGTGAGACTGCAAAGCAACACCGTCCATTTACATCCGGGCCTCTTGGCGGATCTTTAAGTCCTTGGATTAGGGCAGATAATTTGGCTGCGCTTTAAGGAGATCGTTCAGAAAGACAGCACTGGCACATGAGGCACTCCGATCGGTGCTCATCGGATACCGAATGGCACTCCTTTCACTCTGACCTCGGAAATCTGCTCGGTCGGGCAGTCAGATACTCAAATTACCAAAGACTCAGATCAGAACACAGCGCAGGACAGGCGACCAATGCAAACGGTAGTTTGACTTTTTGGACCTGTTGGCCTTGGGGTATGGCCGCGCTTCGGCTTCCTGAGTCAGTGCAGTTCTACCCAGTTTTCTTGAAGCATCAAAATAAGCCACGGGTATGGGGCCAGAGGTCAATTTTCCCTGAAACTTTTGATTGTGTTTTCACCCAATTGATACCGGTGAAATGGGACCCAGTCCATGGGATAATAATATCTGCGGCGGGTTCTGAATACAACGCTGGGGAGTGTCTTGCTTCGGGTATTACAAGTGGGCTGGAAGACAAGTCACTGAGAATCGAGAAAGGGTTCAGGACACCACTCCTGCCTGCATCCTCTCTTTTGTATAGCCATTAAGATGGGAGATGGATCACCAGACAGCTAGGCAAAGCCGTTTTACGGCATACCCTTTCGTTTGCATGGCGGGGGAGATTCCGCATTGGAAAATCTACGGAAAATCCCGTGGCAAGTTTTTGAATCGTGCTTATCTGCCCTGCCACAAAGCGCAGGTCATATTTTGGTACCTTATAAGTTTCACGTATTCTTCTGCATCCCCACTGCATTGTTCCTGCGCTGGCGTGTGGGTCTCGAACATGGCCGAGAAGTATACCACTATCATAGTTATTATTGTGACTACGGCTGCATTAGCGTTGGCCAGTAGAAGTAGCCTATGCCTGGCCTGCATCCGTGCCAGACCCCGCCATTTTCCCATCCACACCCAGACACGCACATAAACCTTCGAAACCTTGCCGCTCACTTCTGCCAAAACCGTATTGGTCATTATCCCAAAGGTGCCCACCACCATTGTAATTACGTTTGCTGCCACTGCAGGATTCCAGAGAGGTTTAAATTTCACTGCTCAGGACGAGTTTAAGGACCGTACCTACTACACTTCACTCCCATGGTTTGGCTGCATAAACATCAAAGTCGAGCCTTTTTGTCTGGTTTGTCGTAACCGTGTGAAGGAGAGCTCTGTGGTATCTTCTACAGTGTGTTCAAAGGAAGTGTACCCACACCTGGAGGGCCGAATTTCTACATATGTTAGTGAGGTTCAAGCGGTCAAATCAACGAAATATCCATGGGAAATGTGGGTCAAGGGTCACAGAACGAGTCAGCGCACGCACCAGTCAGCGGTCATTCAAGGTCGGTGTCCGGTGTGTGGTTCAGCAAAATGGCAAGTGTGGCGCAAAACGCTATTAGAAAACACGAAGTTGGAGTGAGGGTGGGGGTGTCGGGTCCATCTTGACTTAGGGCCTCCAGTTTGGTTGTCCTGTGGATTACAGTATCAATATTCCTATATATACACTACTAGATCAGTCAGAGGCAAGGCTGCTTTCCCAGAGAAATGACTGGAAAGCAGGGCCGCACGAATGCCGCGGTAAAGGCGCATACATCTTTGTGTTAAATTGCAGTGGCCTGGATCACACACGATGACCTTCATCACTGCTGAGCTGGAACAGATTGTTATGAATTATTGAGATCCATTTCGAAGGGCTACCGATCCCCTGGTCAAAAACTGTACTGAACTACGCTGTAGCTGGGTTCGCGTGCTGTCTGTTTGATATAGATTTGCTGAACATTGTGTTGGCCTTGTTTCTGCGCAGTAGCATTCAGTAGACCGCAAGGGCAGTTACTCTCTCCAGAAACCCACTTCCCTCTCCCGGTATTCAACCCAAGCTAGTTTAAAACCCAACTAAGTAGCTACCTCCTGCCAACCGCCACCCGACAACAGCTCGTAATATTAGACACGTAAATACCTCGTTGCCGCACCTGTAGTATGTCCCCGAGAATAGCCGTACAAGCTGGCCGTTCTGGGATTTCAACAAATTCTTCTTGCCTCCTCGTCTGGCACTTAGCTCCCAATATTTCCAGTGTACCCCCACTGTCCTATTGACTGTAAATCCAGTGATAATATTTGGTGGGATCATGCTGAGCCGGCAACCGTCAAATGGGCTCACTATGGCAGATGCAGCTGGCCCCTAACAACACCGATTTACAGTGCCTAAGACTCGACCTTTAGTAAGTCGCTAACAAATTTACTTCATGCCTCGTCTGATCCACGTCGTTGGCCGGTAAGCCTGGAGCATGCAGGACGAAAGCAACGATGTGTGGGTGCGGCTAGGTTGAAGGATTGCACCTCCTGCCACCAGAAGCAGTTTTCATGTTAAGTGTCCAGCTCGCGGTCAGCCCCACCCACCAGCACCAATTGCGGGTTAAAACCACCACTCATATAGCCGAAGTGCCGCAAATATGCCGAGATCTCCTCCAGTTATCGTTGATTTTCCATCGGGCTGGCCTCCAAATTTACAACCACAACTTACCGCTTTTTACGCCCGGCGGAATGTGCTTCGCCTAGAGCATTACTATGGCGAACTTGGAAAGCCATTACCATTGCCTGCCATTGCTCATGAACCATTTCCCGAGGATTCGTGCCAAACTACTCACCAGTTTCATTCGCAAAACCTAATCACTCCACAAGGAAAAAACTCGCTCATTTTATAACTTTTGCTGATATATTGGAACACATCAACGCTTATTATTGCCATTTACTTCGTTTCACAACATCCAAAAGGTATATTTCACTGCAAATTATTGGTCATCCGAGCGTTATAAGAATGTACGATTTCGAGATAGTTTGCCCTGTCTATTGGCCCTACTCCCACCAACTCAGATATATTGCAGTGCAAAGCTTTCATCATTTGAAGCTTCAAGTCTTCTCCATGTATGCACGTCTGAGAGGCATCTGTGTTGCAGTTCTTTGTTTTGTTACCATCACGTGATCCATCTTTTACAAAAATCATCAGCAGATATTGTTTTGCCCATACGTCACTTCGTACTTTTTTCTGTGGACTGTGAGTCTCAGCCAATGTCGTGGGTAAGCGTCAAACATCTATCTATCACCCAGTTCTCATCTCCATAATGATGCATTATTTTCCCCTTTACTGAGGACAAACCAGCTTCTTCACGTTTTCCTGCTTCCGTCCGGCCACTTCGTTCAACACTACCTTGGCCACCTCTCTCTCCAGATGCATCATTCATCGGGTGTATAACTGACTCAGCCGATCTTCAGCAGCCAAAGTTTACAAAGGGAATCTCCGACTGATCTTCCTTGTTCTGTATTGGTAGTTTCACTCCCTTCCATCGTCTGACTTTCAATCCCAACTCCTTCCACACTCCGCGAGGAGCTACTGATTGTTTGCCTCCCCCTCGGAACTTTTTTCAAGGTGGACAAAATTTCCGTCAATCCCGTTTGATCCTACAGTCGGGCAGTCCTCCTTTAGTAATATCCGTGAGTAACTCTACTTTTCCTTCCGTTTTCAACCGGCTCCATCTGGATCCGGCCGGCTTGATCCCATGACCTTGAGATCGAATTTGCCGAGCGCCACCGAAAAGAGTAACTTAAATACTTTCTCCTGTAGTAAATCCAGAGTTAATACTTGTACAAAGCTCTCAAAACTCGGATTCCGCTTTCAATTATGCCGTTTAATCTTCAATTGCAGCATCCTTGGGGTTATCAGGAATAAACTGCTAATATTATTAACACGACCGCGTGTGCCGATATAGAACTATGAAACACGCTACTCCCCTCACTCTCGGGGGGCGGGGGTGGCTGTCACCACATTCTGTCATCTCTGTGCTAACTGTGTTTCCTCCTCAACTTCCGTACTAGCACCTCCTACATTGCTCTTGCTGACCACCAGCTGGAACACCATGCAGACTGCTGCCCTTCTTTTCTTTTTCAGTTTCAGAGCGACCCAACCACCGTACCTAATGGCCGCAATATCCTACGGAATATTTATCCTGTTGATTTCCTTTTCCATCCGCTTGCAAACTTAACTGTGGTTGGTTACATGGAGCACGTTCTGGTCACCCGGCTTCACTATAAAACAGTTCGTATTGGTCCAAACGTTCTGCAGAGGATCATAGGAAACTTGTTTCCGCAAGATCGTTTCGATACCGGAACGATGCGGAATGGAGCCGACTAACACACCCACCTACCAGAAACCAGTCGTTCTTTCTCACAGCGCCCGATTGCTTGGCCCGCTCTTACCTATCCCCCTCCTCAATTGTGGCCTTTGTCCCGGCAATCCGGCCGTTCATCGATGCAGCGACATCCGTCGACACCCTCATGGTCAGCGGCTGACCAAACCATCTACATCAGACTGTTCCCCTCTATCTTCCCATCATATGGCCGGGCTATTTTCTTATTATTGGCTAACCCTTTTGAGGATTCTCCTGGGTGAAGGCAGAACCTGCTCCCGTATATAGTCTATAGCCCCTGGTCCTTTGTTCGTGACATGTAAGCAAATATACTCAGCAGCGCGCAAAATAGCAGAACTGAAAACGCTGGGACGGCCTTCGTGTATTGGAGGAACGCGACAGCGTGCAGACGGTGTACACAAGCGGAGCAAGTGGCGCCACCTAATTCGCTGACTGTTCAAATAAACAAATTCGTTGGTCCTTATAATGGTGAGCCTTACCGGCGGCGCTACGGGGATCTCCCCCTAGAAAGCAAGCGCAATTAGGCTACGATCCTTGATGGGTACGTCGGCTTCGGGGGCGAGGGAAGTTTACCGTGCCTCCTGCCGAGGTCGAACACAATTACGGAGCCAGAGCCAGCCGTTCTCCGTGACTCACACTGGTCTTTGTGCGTCGATCGCAAAATTGCTTCCTCTCTAAAAGTGCACGCAACCGGGGTGGATCCTGCTTTTGACTTGGCAGTGGTGACTATGTTGCAGGGTTTGCCGTTTTCGGCATATCCCAACGCTCATTTTGCCGGTGGTTGTTATTGCCTTCGTAAACCAGCCAGATTCCGGCGTCAAATGAGTCCGGTCGCTATCCAATGAGCGTTGTGTTGGAGCAAAGCGAGATCCTGGAATTCCTTGTGGTTCTGCTCGACGGGAAGAGGTGGAAGGCAAAAAGCACTGTGAAGCTGCGCCTGTGGGCGCGGACGTCTATTCGACTGAGGAGGACACACCGGCGCAACTCAGGCTGCCGCTTCGCTTGTCGTGATAACCACGTGATCGTGCATTCGTGCATAATAAAACTACGTACAAGTGGAATGTGAAGATGCAACTGAAATATACACTGCTCTTACAAATTCAGAAAAATTCGTTGGCCGTTGCAGATCGCGGCTGCGTCGAATTCTCCTGTTCATATGTGCAGCTACATCTTCGATCGACTTTGGTGTTGCGACAGGTCATGGGGAGTCGTTAGTGGGAGTAACAGGTGCAGACTGATGACTGTACCAACAGGTCGTGGAAAATCCCACTTTAACCCTCGCGATTCAGTGTTTTTCCTTACATCACTCATTTGCCTACACTATTGACTTGTCTTTACGAACTGGTTGTTTCTATGGACCAAATGTTGTTTGTTCGCGCCCAGAGCGCTACTTTGGCACATCCTTGTTCGGGACCTGCGTGACACACGTGCTGTTTGCTCACACGCTGCTATTCGGTTTCTCGTTGTTGAGTCCTTGTGATCGTATTATTGAGGTTTGTGTATTTTTGATGTCATTGTTCATGTAATAATCTAGTATCGTAGAATACCACGGATAATCGTCTTTTGATTTCGGGATCCATTGCGAATTTGGCTACGCATTGCTCAAAAGTTCGTTACACGGAGGACTAACAAGAGGTTGTGAGGAGGTGAGGACACTGGGAGAGTTAGTCTGGGTGGGTTCTAGCACGTCGAAGGCTGGTTTAAGGCGGTCGATGCTGATTGCCTCTTTCCCGCCTTCGACGTCCACCGCGTACTTCTGTCAGGGTGTGTCACTCAACGACCATATACTACAGGGTCCAGACTGGACAAAACCGCTAGTCGAGGTTTCATGTCGTTTTCGGCTAGAAAACGTGGCCGTCTCTGCGGACATACGCGAAATGTTTCTACAAGTGAAGATGCCCGTTAGAGATAGGGACGCCTTCCATCTCCTCTGGTGGCCTGAGAACGACACAGATCGCGCACCTGACGAGTACAGGCTGACCGTGCACCCCTTTTGGACGGTTTCACCCCCCTTCTGTGCTAATTTTTCCCTCCGGGAAACCCTCAAGCGTTTCGACGGCACCAGCAGCTTGTTAGGAAGAGCAATGGACCACTTCTACGTGGACGATTTTCTGTGCTTCTTTGACTATCCAAATGTTGCTATTCTTTATATGACCGGACTGATCGTCACTCTAAATGCCGGAGGATTCATCCTTACCAAATGGACTTCAAACAGCCAAGAGGTGCCCAATGTTATACCGAAGTCCGAGAAAGTGGAGTGTAAGAGAGAGCTTTTGGGATCCTCTTCGCGAACGGAGCGCACGCTTGGGCTTCAGTGGAAACCCAGAGGGGACGAATTCATTTTCACTCTAGACCTACCCAAACGACCAGTTACACGGAGAGGAATCCTATCAGCAGTCTCAAGCCTCTATGACCCCCTAGGTTTTGTTTCGCCATGGTTGTTACCGAGAAAGTGCTTGCTGCAATCGCTGTGCCAAAGAGGGGCGGGTTGGGACGAACCCATCCAGGATGACGACGATAAGCGATGGCGCGACTGGCTGCACAGCCTGGAGCAACTTGGGGGATGAAAATACAAAAAGGCTTGACAGGTATCAAGTGCACAAGCGACTCCCAACCCTACTTATTCTCCGACGCACTAGAAATAGGCTACGCGATAGTTGCTTACGGCTGCTGGGTTGACGCAAATGGTGGGCGGCACAGCCAGATGCCATTCGCAAAGGCGAGAGTGGCTCCACTTAAAACGGTGTCCATTCCAAGGCTGGAACTGACGGCAGCAGTACTGGCCGTGAAAGCCGCGGGGCTGATTAGTATCGTAGAATACCACGGATAATCGTCTTTTGATTTCGGGATCCATTGCGAATTTGGCTACGCATTGCTCAAACGTTCGTTACAATACTCAATAGATCAATTTCAAACGAGGACCAACACGCAAAATGCCAAGGAAAGGATCAAAAACATTGGAATCCGAACAGGAAGTAACACGGCAAGTCTCTGGTGTGGTTTTGGGTACATTTGATTGTTTAGTTAATGTTAGATCGCCTAGTCCTGTCAGTGCTAGTTCATTTGGTAATGAGAGCAATATTGATCGTAAGGATGTTGATTTATGTAGGCTGAGAATACCAGACCTAGAACAACAGCTACTATCGGCTAGACTACAGGCACAGGAAGCAGAAGAGAAGTGTACACGGAAAGAGCGAGAGCACGAGACCAACGACTTCGACACTTCGGTAGACCAGGGTGCAGTAAGATAGGGAGCTTCATGCCAGCCGCCGACAACAAACCACCATCGATCGATTTGCTTAGAGTGGAACTAACGGTTTTCGACGGGCGAGCTGAACAATACTGCAGGTTTGTCAAGCAGTCCAAGACGTTCGTCGAAACTAAGGTAACCGACCCTGGGCAAGGGCTTCTCCACCTTACTCACTACTGTCGAGGCCGAGCAAGAGAAGCCATCGATGGGTGTACCATGCTCGACCCGGAACAAGGCCACACAAGAGCAAAGAAGTTCAAAGTAGCCCGTAACCTAATAGGGGGCATCATGTTAGGGGAAAAAATAACCAAAGGTGTCGTCTGTACAATGGTAGACCTGGTGATCAAGATGCAAAACTGCTCAATAGCCCTCGACCATTTAGGTTACAGGGATGACCTAGATGCCATGCACACCTTGGAAGGCATAGTCTGTCACCTCTCTCCCGAACTACAGGGTCGGTGGGCGGAAGAAGCAGAACGGATAAGCCGAAGCGACAGGGAGGCTAACTTCGAAGACCTGACCGAATACTTGGACAGGCAAACCAAGAAAGCTGACAGCAGGTTCGGCCGACTCATCCGGGACAGTAACCGAGCAAACAAGCCCAGTATTAGCCAAGCTCAAACCCCTGCACGGGAACTTCCAACATACAAACCTTGGACCAATACACAAGCCATTTCACGCGATTCTACGGCGCAACCCAATTGCAGATCCTGTGGTAGCAGCCATGGACTACCAGAATGCCCAATGTTCAGCAACGCCACGATAGATGAACGGTGGGGAATGGCGAGGATTGCAGGAGCATGTTTTATCTGTCTCAACACCACGCACCGGGCAGCAGCCTGTAGGACAAGGAACCGATGTGGTTACGAGGGCTGCACGGGCAGACACAGTCGGCTGCTGCATCAGGCGAGAGTAACCTTACCCGAGACGAGTACCAAACCAAGCGTTATTTGTTCAACGTCACGATCTGTCGAAAAACCAGTACGTTTAGGCGTAGTTGCCGTGGAAGTAGGGACCCTAACAGGAGTGGCCAAAGCGTTGGCCTTCATAGATAGTGGCTCGGATACCACGCTAGTAAGGAAGGAGGTCGAAGAGAGATATGGGATCAGAGGGAATCAATCCTCATTAGCAGTAAGCACAGTGAGTGTCATCGAAGTCATCCAGTCGACCAAACTGCACCTACAACTCGCTCCTTGGTCGGCAACGATAGAGCAGAAACTCTAGATGCATTCACCATAAAGGACCTGCCGATAAGATCACCGCAGTCAGTGCAATCGATTCTGACTCAGTGGCCGCATCTCGACGGGGTTACGATCGAGGAGTGGCAGAGCAACGAAATTGATCTGCTGATCGGCCGTAATATACCGGAAGCGCATTGGGACCCGGATCAAAGGATAGGAAGCCGCAAAGCACCCTATGCAACGTGAACCACATTCGGTTGGACTTTATATGGTAGTACAGACGGCAGATGCGGCAAACAAGTCCAAATCAACTGCACTTCGGTGGAAACGGCGAACATCGAACAGGCATTCCGACAATTGTATAACACCGAATTTGCCGACCTGGCCTTGGACAGAGATTCCCCATCACGAGAAGATAGGTTGGCTTTGGAAAAGGTAGCCGAGAACGTCAAGTACGCAAAAGGTCGTTTCGAGGTTTCTGCCCCGTGGAGATCCAACATGAAACCCATGCCAAACAGCCGAGAAATGGCTCTGGAAAGATTAGGCTTCCTCAAAACCAGGCTAATTCGAGAACCACAGTTGAAGATAGAATACATGCGAGCCATGAAACATAACATCGACTTGGGTTATATGGAAAGAGTAGATACAGCGGTTATCAGCGCAAATTTGAGGTGGAACCTACCCTATCACTCGGTCGTGAACCCAAAAAAACCGGGGAAGGTCAGAGTGGTTTTGACTGTGCCGCGAAATGTCAGGGTGCGTCACTCAACGACCATATACTACAGGGTCCAGACTGGACAACACCGCTAGTCGAGGTTTCATGTCGTTTTCGGCTAGAAAACGTGGCCGTCTCTGCGGACATACGCGAAATGTTTCTACAAGTGAAGATGCCCGTTAGAGATAGGGACGCCTTCCATCTCCTCTGGTGGCCTGAGAACGACACAGATCGCGCACCTGACGAGTACAGGCTGACCGTGCACCCCTTTTGGACGGTTTCACCCCCCTTCTGTGCTAATTTTTCCCTCCGGGAAACCCTCAAGCGTTTCGACGGCACCAGCAGCTTGTTAGGAAGAGCAATGGACCACTTCTACGTGGACGATTTTCTGTGCTTCTTTGACTATCCAAATGTTGCTATTCTTTATATGACCGGACTGATCGTCACTCTAAATGCCGGAGGATTCATCCTTACCAAATGGACTTCAAACAGCCAAGAGGTGCCCAATGTTATACCGAAGTCCGAGAAAGTGGAGTGTAAGAGAGAGCTTTTGGGATCCTCTTCGCGAACGGAGCGCACGCTTGGGCTTCAGTGGAAACCCAGAGGGGACGAATTCATTTTCACTCTAGACCTACCCAAACGACCAGTTACACGGAGAGGAATCCTATCAGCAGTCTCAAGCCTCTATGACCCCCTAGGTTTTGTTTCGCCATGGTTGTTACCGAGAAAGTGCTTGCTGCAATCGCTGTGCCAAAGAGGGGCGGGTTGGGACGAACCCATCCAGGATGACGACGATAAGCGATGGCGCGACTGGCTGCACAGCCTGGAGCAACTTGGGGGATGAAAATACAAAAAGGCTTGACAGGTATCAAGTGCACAAGCGACTCCCAACTCTACTTATTCTCCGACGCACTAGAAATAGGCTACGCGATAGTTGCTTACGGCTGCTGGGTTGACGCAAATGGTGGGCGGCACAGCCAGATGCCATTCGCAAAGGCGAGAGTGGCTCCACTTAAAACGGTGTCCATTCCAAGGCTGGAACTGACGGCAGCAGTACTGGCCGTGAAAGCCGCGGGGCTGATTAGTATCGTAGAATACCACGGATAATCGTCTTTTGATTTCGGGATCCATTGCGAATTTGGCTACGCATTGCTCAAACGTTCGTTACAATACTCAATAGATCAATTTCAAACGAGGACCAACACGCAAAATGCCAAGGAAAGGATCAAAAACATTGGAATCCGAACAGGAAGTAACACGGCAAGTCTCTGGTGTGGTTTTGGGTACATTTGATTGTTTAGTTAATGTTAGATCGCCTAGTCCTGTCAGTGCTAGTTCATTTGGTAATGAGAGCAATATTGATCGTAAGGATGTTGATTTATGTAGGCTGAGAATACCAGACCTAGAACAACAGCTACTATCGGCTAGACTACAGGCACAGGAAGCAGAAGAGAAGTGTACACGGAAAGAGCGAGAGCACGAGACCAACGACTTCGACACTTCGGTAGACCAGGGTGCAGTAAGATAGGGAGCTCCATGCCAGCCGCCGACAACAAACCACCATCGATCGATTTGCTTAGAGTGGAACTAACGGTTTTCGACGGGCGAGCTGAACAATACTGCAGGTTTGTCAAGCAGTCCAAGACGTTCGTCGAAAATAAGGTAACCGACCCTGGGCAAGGGCTTCTCCACCTTACTCACTACTGTCGAGGCCGAGCAAGAGAAGCCATCGATGGGTGTACCATGCTCGACCCGGAACAAGGCCACACAAGAGCAAAGAAGTTCAAAGTAGCCCGTAACCTAATAGGGGGCATCATGTTAGGGGAAAAAATAACCAAAGGTGTCGTCTGTACAATGGTAGACCTGGTGATCAAGATGCAAAACTGCTCAATAGCCCTCGACCATTTAGGTTACAGGGATGACCTAGATGCCATGCACACCTTGGAAGGCATAGTCTGTCACCTCTCTCCCGAACTACAGGGTCGGTGGGCGGAAGAAGCAGAACGGATAAGCCGAAGCGACAGGGAGGCTAACTTCGAAGACCTGACCGAATACTTGGACAGGCAAACCAAGAAAGCTGACAGCAGGTTCGGCCGACTCATCCGGGACAGTAACCGAGCAAACAAGCCCAGTATTAGCCAAGCTCAAACCCCTGCACGGGAACTTCCAACATACAAACCTTGGACCAATACACAAGCCATTTCACGCGATTCTACGGCGCAACCCAATTGCAGATCCTGTGGTAGCAGCCATGGACTACCAGAATGCCCAATGTTCAGCAACGCCACGATAGATGAACGGTGGGGAATGGCGAGGATTGCAGGAGCATGTTTTATCTGTCTCAACACCACGCACCGGGCAGCAGCCTGTAGGACAAGGAACCGATGTGGTTACGAGGGCTGCACGGGCAGACACAGTCGGCTGCTGCATCAGGCGAGAGTAACCTTACCCGAGACGAGTACCAAACCAAGCGTTATTTGTTCAACGTCACGATCTGTCGAAAAACCAGCACGTTTAGGCGTAGTTGCCGTGGAAGTAGGGACCCTAACAGGAGTGGCCAAAGCGTTGGCCTTCATAGATAGTGGCTCGGATACCACGCTAGTAAGGAAGGAGGTCGAAGAGAGATATGGGATCAGAGGGAATCAATCCTCATTAGCAGTAAGCACAGTGAGTGTCATCGAAGTCATCCAGTCGACCAAACTGCACCTACAACTCGCTCCTTGGTCGGCAACGATAGAGCAGAAACTCTAGATGCATTCACCTTAAAGGACCTGCCGATAAGATCACCGCAGTCAGTGCAATCGATTCTGACTCAGTGGCCGCATCTCGACGGGGTTACGATCGAGGAGTGGCAGAGCAACGAAATTGATCTGCTGATCGGCCGTAATATACCGGAAGCGCATTGGGACCCGGATCAAAGGATAGGAAGCCGCAAAGCACCCTATGCAACGTGAACCACATTCGGTTGGACTTTATATGGTAGTACAGACGGCAGATGCGGCAAACAAGTCCAAATCAACTGCACTTCGGTGGAAACGGCGAACATCGAACAGGCATTCCGACAATTGTATAACACCGAATTTGCCGACCTGGCCTTGGACAGAGATTCCCCATCACGAGAAGATAGGTTGGCTTTGGAAAAGGTAGCCGAGAACGTCAAGTACGCAAAAGGTCGTTTCGAGGTTTCTGCCCCGTGGAGATCCAACATGAAACCCATGCCAAACAGCCGAGAAATGGCTCTGGAAAGATTAGGCTTCCTCAAAACCAGGCTAATTCGAGAACCACAGTTGAAGATAGAATACATGCGAGCCATGAAACATAACATCGACTTGGGTTATATGGAAAGAGTAGATACAGCGGTTATCAGCGCAAATTTGAGGTGGAACCTACCCTATCACTCGGTCGTGAACCCAAAAAAACCGGGGAAGGTCAGAGTGGTTTTGACTGTGCCGCGAAATGTCAGGGTGCGTCACTCAACGACCATATACTACAGGGTCCAGACTGGACAACACCGCTAGTCGAGGTTTCATGTCGTTTTCGGCTAGAAAACGTGGCCGTCTCTGCGGACATACGCGAAATGTTTCTACAAGTGAAGATGCCCGTTAGAGATAGGGACGCCTTCCATCTCCTCTGGTGGCCTGAGAACGACACAGATCGCGCACCTGACGAGTACAGGCTGACCGTGCACCCCTTTTGGACGGTTTCACCCCCCTTCTGTGCTAATTTTTCCCTCCGGGAAACCCTCAAGCGTTTCGACGGCACCAGCAGCTTGTTAGGAAGAGCAATGGACCACTTCTACGTGGACGATTTTCTGTGCTTCTTTGACTATCCAAATGTTGCTATTCTTTATATGACCGGACTGATCGTCACTCTAAATGCCGGAGGATTCATCCTTACCAAATGGACTTCAAACAGCCAAGAGGTGCCCAATGTTATACCGAAGTCCGAGAAAGTGGAGTGTAAGAGAGAGCTTTTGGGATCCTCTTCGCGAACGGAGCGCACGCTTGGGCTTCAGTGGAAACCCAGAGGGGACGAATTCATTTTCACTCTAGACCTACCCAAACGACCAGTTACACGGAGAGGAATCCTATCAGCAGTCTCAAGCCTCTATGACCCCCTAGGTTTTGTTTCGCCATGGTTGTTACCGAGAAAGTGCTTGCTGCAATCGCTGTGCCAAAGAGGGGCGGGTTGGGACGAACCCATCCAGGATGACGACGATAAGCGATGGCGCGACTGGCTGCACAGCCTGGAGCAACTTGGGGGATGAAAATACAAAAAGGCTTGACAGGTATCAAGTGCACAAGCGACTCCCAACCCTACTTATTCTCCGACGCACTAGAAATAGGCTACGCGATAGTTGCTTACGGCTGCTGGGTTGACGCAAATGGTGGGCGGCACAGCCAGATGCTATTCGCAAAGGCGAGAGTGGCTCCACTTAAAACGGTGTCCATTCCAAGGCTGGAACTGACGGCAGCAGTACTGGCCGTGAAAGCCGCGGGGCTGATTAGGAGATGCTTCGACCGAATAGACTGGGGAACAAACTTTTGGACGGACTCAGCCACGGTACTTCATTACATAAACAACACTACAACTCGTTTAACATCTTCGTGGTCAACAGACTCACTGTAATCCACCAGTCGACTAAAACTGATCAATGGCACTATGCAAAATCCGCCAGTTACCCGGCCGACTTCTGCCCAAGGGGCCTGAAAACACCAAAGAGGTCATGGATGTGGACAATGAGACCGAACTTTCTAACAGCAACTGAAGAGATTTGGCCAACGCTATTAATACCCAAGACTGACGATGGTGATATCGAGACTAAAAGACTGATATTGGCTATAAACTTCACGGGAAGCGTAAGCCTGGTAGAGAAACTGTTCCAATTCCCCAACTGGACAAAAATGTTAAGAGCCGCGGTCTGGTGGACACGATACAAAGCACTCTTATTGGTTATGAAAGGCGCAAGACCACAAAACACACTGAATATGGGAACGATACTACCGGGCGAGCTGAATCAAGCCGAACTCGACGTTCTACACCTACTGCAACCAGACGCTTTCCCGTCCGAGGCCCGCGAGCTAGCCAGGATAGATGACGACACCAAAGGAAGCAGGCTGCTACATAGTAGTTTCCGAGCACTAAACCCCATGCGAATCAACGGACTACTGAGGGTTGGAGGGCGGCTGACAAATTCAAGCCTAGAGAACGAAACAAAACACACCATAATAATCCCCGGTGACCATCATATAACGAGATCCCTGAAGGATCATGTACATCGGGAAGAGGGACACTCAGGCTTGAATCACTTATTGAACAATACACGCCGACGATTTTGGGTGACAAAAGGACCAGCGACGGCCAAGCGAGTCATAGGCAACTGCATTACTTGTCGTCGCCGGGGAGCGGTAGCAGGCCAACAAATGATGGCCCCCCTTCCAGCCGTAAGAGTCCAACCGGAATGGTGCCCGTTCGTGGAAATCGGCATCGACTGCTTTGGCCTGTTACTCGTACGACATCAGAAGAGCACCCAAAAGAGGTACGGCTGCCTGATAACGTGCATACAATCCAGACACAGTCCACCTCGAAGTAGTGCATAACATGACAACCGATTCATTCCCAATGGCCCTTCAAAGGTTCATCGCGAGGTGGGGTGCCCCCAAGAATATATACTCCAACAATGGCTCGAACTTCGTTGAGGCTCATAAGGATTTAGAGAAATGGTGGAGCCGCTTGGAAATCGCCAAAATACAAAACCAGACCGTAGCAAAGGCGATAGAATGGCACTTCAATCCACCTTATGCCAGTCATCGTGGTGGCGTTTGGGAAAGGCTGATACAATCAAATAGGAAAACACTCACAGCCCTGGCCTCACAACAAACCCTCGATGACGAGACGCTGACTACTTTACTAACAGAAGTAGAACGCATATAGAACAACAGTCCCCTGGTGCCGATCGTCCAAAACCCGGAAGGCGAACCGGCACTTACCCCAAACGATCTATTATTACTCCGGTCAAATGCAGGAGTAACCACCCCAAAAACCCTGCGTGGAACGTACATTGTTGGATGGAAACAAGTGAACCACCTAGCACAGGCTTTCTGGAAACGGTGGACGAGGGAGTATCTACCGACACTGCAGCTTCGGCAAAAGTGGATCTCCAAACAGAGGTCGTTCAGAGGTGGCGACGTGGTCATCCGCGTGGAGAGCCACTTACATAAAGACGATTGGCCGGTTGGAGTGGTCAAGGATTGTCGTACAGAAATCGATGGCCTCGTGCGCAAGGTGGTGGTGAGGACGAACAAAAGAGACGTATTGCGAGATATACGTAAAATATGTCTGCTTGAAGGTGAAAGTGACGTGGGCGAGGCCGACGCCACCGACCAAGCTATGCCCATGTCCGCTGGTACCAGATGAAGCCGAGCTCATTTATTTATCCCTCACGTATTCCCCTGTAGGACCCAACCCCCCACACCATCTTTGAAGTATATTTTTGTGTTTTCATACAGCATTTACTATGTACTACGTAGCTAATTGTCCAAACCTTAGCTCACCACTCGCCACGACACTGCATGTAGAAGTAACGGGGCTTAAGTCACGCACACATGCCTACATTTTACTCGTTTTTGCCACACAGCCTTTTGTATTGATGGTTGGCAGATTTTGATAATGTTTTGAGGTGATCCAAATGTGAAAAGTCTTTGGCCTCGGCGGGATTCGAACCCACGCATGGTCACCACCCTCGCTTTAGTACCGCGAGTGCTCTACCAGCTGAGCTACGAGGCCACGCCGGAGAACCTTGGACTTTCTGCAAATGGATCACAGTATACCCGCCCAAATTACAGTAGCACATGGCATCCACCACAGTGAATTAGCTTGTAATTTGACTGCCTATAGCAGGATTTCCCTTTGTACTAACCGGTTCGAATCCCGCCGAGGCCAAAGACTTTTCACATTTGGATCACCTCAAAACACAGCCTTTTGTTGACATTGCAGAAAGCCCTTTTTTGATGTGCAGTCATACCTGTGATTCCAATGTACACCCCGGCACGTACACCCCCCCCACACACACGCACTCAATCAAGCACATACATCCAGGACAAGACAGCCTTTCACAGGGACAGCATCTATGTGCCCCTTTCACGCCCGCCATCGGTCATTTGGTCTTTTGGAAGATGTAGACTAGCCTCACGTCTACGTAGCCAATGGGTTAGGTGCGACCAGTAGTAGAAAGTTGACGACGAGCATAAGGCGCGCGCATTGACAGCAGGGCCCAGGTAGGTAGGAAGAATCAGTACCTTTATACCGAACCTTTGATTCTGCCAAGGATCCAGGAGGACTTTGGTGGGCGATGTAACAACCGGTCGTGGAAAATCCCACTTTAACCCTCGCGATTCAGTGTTTTTCCTTACATCACTCATTTGCCTACACTATTGACTTGTCTTTACGAACTGGTTGTTTCTATGGACCAAATGTTGTTTGTTCGCGCCCAGAGCGCTACTTTGGCACATCCTTGTTCGGGACCTGCGTGACACACGTGCTGTTTGCTCACACGCTGCTATTCGGTTTCTCGTTGTTGAGTCCTTGTGATCGTATTATTGAGGTTTGTATATTTTTGATGTCATTGTTCATGTAATAATCTAGTATCGTAGAATACCACGGATAATCGTCTTTTGATTTCGGGATCCATTGCGAATTTGGCTACGCATTGCTCAAAAGTTCGTTACACGGACGACTAACCAGTGGTTGTGAAGAGGTGGGGACACTGGGAGAGTTAATCTGGGTGGGTTCTAGCACGACGAAGGCTGGTTTAGGGCGGTCGATGCTGATTGCCTCTTTCCCGCCTTCGACGTCCACCGCTTACTTCTTTTCCTAACACCGGACGACGCGGAACGCGCCAGAGTAAGCCGCTTGTAGCGGTGATCGCACTGCATTCACTCGAATAAAATCATGGTTGGTGGTCGCTAGAGTGGTACGTATATAGGTGCTGAGAGTTTTTTCGCCTGGTGGGGTGGGCTTTATCACCCGCATTTGGTGTGACGACTTTTTTGCGTAATCCCCGTAAGTAAAACTCGCAGGTAATAATGGAGAATCCAACTCACCCGGAAGTTGTAGTGTGCAACTCAAAACGAGTTCAGCCGCGGCAACATAAATGTCGGCCTTAACGGTACTACGCAGTCCTAAGAGGACGATTGGTAAAACTTCACTCCACAAAAGGTTATCACGGTCACAAAGGGCGGCTTCCAGCCGGCGATGGAATCGCTCCACCATGCCATTAGCCTGACGATGATAGGCCGTTATCTTGTGTTAGCAACCGAATGCCTTCAGTAGATCGTGGAAGGCACAGTTAAAATGAGAACCACCGTCGGTGGTCACTATAGCAAGGCAACCAAACTGACTTACCCAACCAGTTAGAAAAGCTCTCGCAGCTCCCTCTTAGGCAGGACGGGGAATGGGTATGGCCTGTGGCCAGCGAGTGAAAGGATCTACGCAAGTGAGAATGCAGACGCAGCCGTTGGGCGGTGGAAGGTGCCCAACGAGATCAGAATGCACATGGTGAAAGCATGTGTCCAGCTCACAGAATGTGCCTAACGTAAGTTTGGTTTGACGATGTATCTTAACGAGTTGGCGTTGATGACAAGCGCGGGCCCAAGGCAGTATGTCAAGTCTGATGCAAGGCCAGAGGAAGCGCTCGATAACTAGTTTCACTGGTGTGGATGCCCCAGAGTGCGATAAGGTGTGAAAGCTGACAATAACTTGCCGGCGAAAACTGAAAAGAACTAGTGGTCGGGGTCGACCCTGTGACACATTGCAAATAGCATCTACGTCCGAAGTTGGAATGGTCATTGGCACTAGATGCAGGAAGCCGCTGTTTCTGAGCTGCTCGACCTCAGGATCTGTTATTTGGCGCGGCGATCTCCCTAGGACATCTATGAGCAATACGTAGCCAAATCCACAATGAATCCCGAAATCAGAAGGCGGTTATCCGTGGAATTCTATGATACTAGATTATTGAGGGAACGATGACGCGAAATAGATACGAACCTCAATTATGCGATCACAAGGACTCAGAGAACGAGGACCGAATTGCGGCGTGCGGCGAAGGGGCACGTGTGTCACGCAGGTCCAGATTAAGGATATGCCAGAGCAGCGTGCTGGACACAAAAAAACAAACGTTGGTTCGTAAAACATACAGTGCATTAAACAAGTCGATATTGTAAATGAGCGAATGATGTTAAGGAGACATAGAAGTGTAGTGTTTTTGGTGGCATTTTGCACGACCAGTCGTTACACCGCCCACCAAAATCCTCCCGAATCTTAGCAGAGTCAAAGGTTTGAAATAAGGGTACGGTTTCTTTCTACCTACACAGACCCTGTTGTCAGTGCGCGTACCTAATTCCTCGTCGTCAACATTCTACTCATGATCGCACTTGATCCGGTGGCCACACCGATGCGATGGTACTCTGCAGCCTCCATGAGAACGGCTGATCGATGGCGGGTGTGGAGGCGGAACATAGATGCTCTCCTCGGGAGAGCAGTTAGCCTTGGCTGCGTGTGCTTGTGTGAATGTGTGTGTGTCATGGGTGAGGCCGTACTCTGGTATATGAGCGAATATAGTAACGACCATCACTCACGGGAGACATCTTCCATAATGTCAGTGGTAAACAGGGAAGAATCAGCCCTGCTGCGTATTTTGATGGGGTCATGAAATATAAACATGCATTACGTAAGTGTATGGGCGCATGATAGAATCACAACTAATACCAGATATGCGAAAGGCTTTCTGTGACTTCAACAGAGAACGGTGCGCAGTGCAACGTGCTTTATGGAGGTCATGAAGTATAAAAGTGTACCATGTAGGTGTGTACGTGTCAGGGTGTATGATAGTTCAATACGTCAGTGTGTCGCGAAGGCTCCACACATGAGAGGTTTTTTTAACCACTTCGAAGGTGAATGAAGAATAGTCAACTGGGTTCCCGTGTTATTGGCCTCTCCGTCTTCACTCTCGAGGAGGCTGATACTGCGTGTAACAGCCGGTCGTGGAAAATCCCCCTTTTTCCCTCGCGATTCAGTGTTTTTTCCCAACATCACTCATTTCCATACACTATTGACTTGTCTTCACGAACTGGTTGTTTTTCTGGACCAATCGTTGTTTGTTCGCGCCCAGAGCGCTACTTTGGCACATCCTTGCTCAGGACCTGCGTGACGCACGTGCTGTCTGCTCACACGCTGCTATTCGGTTTCTCTTTGTTGAGTCTTTGTGATCGTATTATTGAGGTTTGTATATTGTTTATGTCATTGTTTATTTTAATAATCTAGTATCGTAGAATTATCACGGATAATCGCCTTCTGATTTCGGGATCCGTTGCGAATTTGGCTACGCATTGCTCAAACGTTCGTAACAATACTCAATAGATCTATTTGGAACGAGGAAAAATCACGCAAAATGCCAAGAAAAGGATCAAAAGCAGTCGAATCCGGACAGGAAGTAATACGGCAAGTCTCTGGGGAGGTTTTGGGTACATCTGATTCTTTAGTTAATGCTAGATCGCCTAGTCCTGTCAGTGCTAGCTCATGTGTTATTGAAAGCAATATTGATCGTAAGGATGTCGATTTATATAAGCTGAGAATACTAGAACTAGAGCAACAGTTACTTTCGGCTAGACTACAGGCGCATGAAGCAGAGAAGTGTACACAGAAACAGCGAGAGCATGAGACCAGTGACTTCGACACTTCCGATAGATTAGGGTGCAATAAGATAGGGAACCCCACGCCGGTCGCCGACTACAAACCACCATCGATCGATCTGCCTAAAGTGGAGCTAACGGTTTTCGACGGGCGAGCTGAGCAATACTGCGAGTTTGTCAAGCAGTCCGAGACCTTCGTTGAAAATAAGGTAACCGACCCTGGGCAAAGGCTTCTCTACCTTACTCACTACTGCCGAGGCCGAGCAAGAGAAGCTATCGACGGGTGCACCATGCTCGATCTAGAACAAGGCTACACAAGGGCAAGGAAGATTCTAAGGGACTTGTTTGGCCAACCTTTCAAAGTAGCCCGCAACCTAATAGAGGGCGTGATGGTAGAGGCAAAGCGAACCAAGGGCGACGTCTACACCATGGCCGACCTGTGATTAAGATGCAAAACTGCTCAATAGCCCCCGACCATTTAGGTTACAGGGCTGACCTAGATGCCATGCACACTTTGGAAGGCATAGTCCGTCACCTCTCTCCCGAACTACAGGGCCGGTGAGCGGAAGAAGCAGAACGGATAAGCCGAAGCGACAGAGAAGCCAACTTTGAAGACCTGACCGAATACTTGGACAGGCAAACGAAGATAGCTGGCAGCAGATTCGGCCGACTCATCCGGGACAGCAACCGAGCAAACAAGCCCGGTACTAGCCAAGTTCAAACCCCTGTACGGGAATATCCAAAGTACCAGCCTTGGACCAACACACACGTCATTTCACGAGATGCTACGGCGAAACCAAATTGGCAGTCAGGGTGGTGCAAGCTGTGAAGAGATGTTTCGATCTCTACATTTGGTCGGTGAGCTTCTGGACGGATTCAACGATAGTACTTTACTACATTAACAACGTACGGAGCCGGTTTAGTACTTTCGTTGCTAACCGGCTCACGATTATCCACGATGAATCAGCCACGCACCAGTGGAGTCATGTCAGGTCTGGCGATAATCCGGCCGACCTGTGCTCCCGAGGTGCGAACAATTTCAGGCAACTGGACACGTGGACGAGAGGGCCAAACTTCCTGCTATTGCCCAAACAGGACTGGCCCGTGTTCGAATTAAAACTCCCTACGGAATTGGAACTGGAGATCAAAGGCGTAGTGATAGCAACCAACGTCGTCGAAGCGTCGTCCATTCTATCGCGACTGGTCAGGTTTTCTTCCTGGATGAAGACGCTTCGTTCGCTAGTTTGGTTAACCAGGTTCAAGAGAAATTTACTAGTCATGAAAGGGCTACGGCCCTCAGGTCGGATACCGGTCGGCCCGATAGGTCCCGATGAGCTACAAGCGGCAGAGTACGATATTTTCAGAATGATACAACGCGAGGCTTTCGCCCAAGAACTCAAGAGGGCGGAAGAAGTGGGGCCGACCAATGAAGACATGCCATCTCCAAGAGGCGAGCTGAAGCGTTTAAACCCCAAACTCATCAACGGACTGCTGCGGGTGGATGGTAGGCTGACCAACGCCCACCTGAACTTCGACACAAAGTATCCTATACTGCTGCCTGCGAGACAACCTGTAGTAGAGCTAATGATTCAACACGTCCACGCCATGGAGGGACATGCCGGAGAAAGTCGCGTGAAGAGCGTCATCCGAAAGCGTCTTTGGTTGTTGAGAGGACGAGAGACTGTAAAACGCGTAATCCGACGGTGTGTGCAATGCAGGAGACGCAATGCTACAGCAGGCAAACAACTCATGGCCCCACTACCAGAATGCAGGGTGACTAAGGGCTGGTGGCCGTTCAGTGGCACCGGGTTGGATTATTTCGGGCCCTTGTGGATCAAGTGCGGGAAAAGATTAGAAAAGCGATACGGATGTATCATGACGTGCATGAAATCACGTGCGGTACACCTAGAAGTCGCACATTCGATGACGACCGATTCGTTTCTACGGGCCTTGCAGAGATTTATCAAACGAAGAGGCGTACCGGCCGATATATACTCAGATAATGGATCGAACTTTGTGGGCCACCCCTCCCTCAAGTCAGCTACCAGGTCATCACCCCACTTCACGATCCTCCCTATTCAGATACCGGCTGTGGAGTTCAGGCGGGCATCGGGCCCTACAGCCACAACACAGTCGCCCCGCCTCAGCTCCCTCTGACTAACAAACCTGTAAGCCCTATGAGCCTACAAGCTTCTTCCACGTTAGAGGCCCTATCGAATCCATTAACGCCAAACCGTCCTCAGATAATGTATGGCATGCCCCCATCATTCCTTAGACCCTCTCTCCAATGGACAAATCCTCTAAATCCCTATGATAATATCGCACCAAATAATGGCCATTGTTTCCTTAGGCACATTCCACCACCGTCTGTGCCCTACCTTTGACAATGCCATGTGTCAAAGTTGCCGGCTGCCCATTCGCTAACCCTACCTTCGTGTAAAAATCTGTATTCCAAACCGGAGCTGTTAACGGACTACACTGTTATGCAGTCTCGTATCTTCAACCCTCCTCGGACAAATGGAAATGTCGTTATATCAGACACTTCAGAGACCCCGCACTTCTTAAGGGGTTTGTCTACATCGGATCCTAGCACCGCCCGACACCATAGCGTAACCAGCCCTCCGTTTTCCAACATCGCGCCATACTACGCAACAGCTCATAGACCAAACCTTCTAATTCACGGCGCTGATTTGCCACCTGCATATGGACATGCTAGTCAGACCAGGAATCTAGACTGTTCCGCACCACACAATCTACTTGACCAACCGAACTACCCAAAACTAAATACCAATAACAGTATCTCTTTGGTTCTTTTTAATAGCCGATCCATAACAAACAAAATTCGGCATTTACGATATCTGGCCACTAGTTCTAATTATGATATAATCTTGATCACTGAAACTTGGTTAACCAATTACACTCCAACAGGCCAGATTTCTCTTGTAGGCTACAATGTCTTCAGAGTAAATAGGGAAACTCGACGCGGTGGAGGTTGTTTGGCATTTGTCAAGCAAACCTTTAATACAACGGCGCTTCATCATCCTCTACTCGACTCTATTCCCGATTCACTTTGGCTAACTGTCCACATTCCTGGCTCTCAACTTCATGTTGGATGTGTTTACCGCCCACCAAGCGAAAATTTCTCCGGACTCTCATATCTAACTGATGCGTTTGAATACATATCCTTACTGCCCTCAAGTATAAAAGTTATTGCTGGTGACTTTAACCTGCCCAAGATAGCTTGGCCATCTTTATCTGCACCCGCAAACCTCTTACCATTTGTAACAAGTATTACTGTAGGAGGGTGGGTACAGCATATCCGCTCTCCTACGAGAAAAAACAGCACTTTAGATCTCATTTTCACCCATGGCGTCCCTCATATATTTGTCTCAATCTCCCGAAGTTTGCCCGGTAGCGATTACAATCTGGTTAACTGCCGCATTCCCACTCACCCACAGCCTAACCTGAAATCACACTGCATCAAACCCTCTCCTCTCCCTGACTGCAAGGTTCTCCCTGCTACAATTCGACAAGCTGATTGGAGTGAGTTTTTTCTCTCTCGTGACCCACAAAACGCCACTGATATTTTCTATGCACATTTCTCCAGATGTCTTAATAGGATTACCTACCTCCCCCAGCAAAGTAATAATAGGAAATCCCATATCACTTCGCTGCAAACAAAGTATGCCAAGCTCCAAAAAATTCATGAAAATACACACGACTTTGCAATTCTTATTCAACTTTTTCGCCTCACTTCTACTATCCAAAAGCTTGAAGAAACTACACTACGTAACCAGGAAACAAAAGCTCTGCGACACCAAAATAGATCTCTTCGACTGTCATTATTGTACAGGACCAGAACCTCTCATAATCATGGAAATATCCCGCACACTGTTTCAATGGACAGTGTATCCGCCTCTACTCCCCTTTCTATTGCAGAGGCCTTCAACTCATTCTTCGCCTCAACTATGGCCCCTATTATTAATGTTGACCCTCCGCCTCTTCCCATAGTTACCGCTTCAACTCTGTCCACAGTGGAATTTGACGCCTCAATTATCTCCCAATTATTAACCACTTTCAAGCCATCATCTTACCCAGGACCTGACGGCTTACCGCCCACTGCAATAGTTAAATGCGGACCTGACTTACCTTACCTACTACTGAATATATTTACTCTATCAATGAACTCCAGTCTGGTGCCTGCAAACTGGAAATGCTCAGTCATAATCCCGCATCACAAGAAAGGTCCACTGCATGAGGTAACAAACTACCGTCCCATTAACCATACACCTGTCCTCTCTCGGCTAATGGAAAAAATCGTAAAAGAACACATCGTCAAGCACCTCTTTCAATTGGACGTTATTAATCCTCGACAACACGGCTTCCTTCAATCAAGATCTTGCGCAACCTGCCAGCTCGATTTTTTAAATCTCATCACTGAAATGGCAGACAATGGAATGGCCCTTATAGTACTTTACTTGGATATGTCAAAGGCATTTGACCGCGTGCCACACCCACATCTTCTGGCCAAAATCCGATCATTTGGCATTACTGACCCTTTACTATCTTGGATTAATTCTTACCTGTCTAATCGCTCTCAAGTTGTCTCGATAAACGGACACTGTTCCAAGCCTAAACCAGTTACAAGCGGTGTTATACAGGGTAGCGTCCTTGGCCCTCTGTTGTTCCTCATGTATATAAACGACATATTCCTCTCAGTGAGCCATGGCACCCCATTTCTTTTTGCTGATGACATTAAAATTGTATACTCATTCAAGCCTGAATGCATCGCCTCGGCTATCTTAAACATCTCTAAAGACATATCTGCACTCCATAGATGGTGTTCAACTTGGCAGATGAGTCTTTCCGCTGACAAATGTGAGGTTCTTACATATAAATGCAAGCTACCTCCAGGATCCTTAACCGTTTGTGGTTTAACCATTGCTAACAAGCAAATAGTTCGGGACCTTGGCTTGAACTATTCCTGCACATTTAATTTCTCGGAATATTCGGCCCTCCAAGTCGCTAAGGCCAGAAAGTGTCTAGGGCTAATATTTCGCTCCTTCCAACTTCGAGACTGCATTCTTTTCCTTTATAAATCTCATGCCAGGCCTTTATTAGAATACTGCCCACTGATCTTTTCTAGTATGCGGAAATCAGACAGAATTGGTATCGAGTCAGTTCAACGTAGTTTTACCAAGCGACTGATTGGATGGAGCTCAGCCCTCACTTATAAAGAACGCTGCTTATTTTTTAAACTAGACCCTTTATGGCTTCGCCGTATGAAACTGAAGCTTATCTTTTTGTATAACATCCTTCACAGTCGGACATATACTTCTAATCCACTGCACTTTGCGCCCGTTTCTAGCTATCCACTACGTTCTAGAATTCTTACCCTTTCAACCCCTATCACCAACACCAGCTTACGTTCACATTTCTTCATCATAGTGTACTCTAACTTATGGAATAAATTACCGTTAGAAATACACAGTTCTACTTCCAGCCATCGGTTTAGAAGTGCGTTGGATAAATTCCTCACGGTTACCCAAACCTCACAGCTCCTAAATGTAGACATGTCCGATGACCAAGCCTATGAGAAGGGTCTAGACTTTTGAATCGCGCAAACACCGGCGGTCTATGACAGATGAAATTAAATAACCATTCTTAGTTTTTCCGCCTTCTGCAATCGAAAAACTAGTCTCAGAGAGTCACTGTCTATTATTGTTGCCTCTTTGTATCGATTCTCAGTTATCCTCAGCTGGGAGCATCCCAGACTGCGCTCCTCTACTTTTTCTCTATTTCCAGACCTTCATTCGTGCGTACCTTTCTCTCGATGACTCTTAATACTCTGGAGACCACACCGGTCACTAACCCGGCCTACGCATCTACCTGACCGTTGGCTATTCATACGCTACCCGAATGACGCTTCCTTGGTTACGTTCCGGGATCCCCTGGTGCCTGGTCGCCTGATCGCGGACTTCCTGATGCCCACGGCCGTTTGGCCCCACCAAGAAAACTCATGTCAATCACAACGGTGCGAGGCGCGGTCAGATCCACCGCTTTGGCCGGCGCACATCGGGCGTGCAGGCCAACTGCAATGATACGCGGGCGCAACTAGGCCGGCACCTCCTGTCACCAGAATTGATTTTCAGGTTGGGTGTCCAGCGCACGGCCAGCCTCACCCACTAGTGCCAACTGAGGATTGAAAAACAACATCCCCTGCATATTACTGCTGCCACCCATTGCCTCCTCCAACGTTCCTGAACAAGGTTTACCATACCGGCATTTATATCCATTGACTTACCTTTTATTTGTCTGAGCTGATGCCATGTTTACCCTCATTCAATTATATCCAGTTACCGGATTCTGTACCCCAAAACATGAAACGGTTTCACTGTTCAGATCTTTATTATGAATATGACAATTTCTGGTATACTCTTGAAGAGACCATTCATCCAATTGGTAATTTGTATGTCACAACTACATTTATCTAAACAAAACCATCATTTAAAGATTCGTCTCTCACCTGCCAACAATTCCACACAAAACGAAATGGTCCTCCTTCCAGTGCTTCTTCGGCGTGACACCACCTTTATGTTCAGTGTATCCTTCCGTTGCACCTTTTCTCATTCAGCCATTTGCATTTCATGACAGTTGCATTGGCAATGAAGTATTCACAATCCAGGACAAAAATAGTTCGACACGGAGAAAGCTATTTCTCCAAACATTTGCTGGCAATGAACTATACGTATGCCAGTTTACTGACCTTCCAGTTGTTTCCCAAATACCCCATGTCAGACTCTTACCAGCGCATCCCGTTAAGCGATTCTTTACATGTTTTGACAGTATCTGTTGTGTTCGGCCTGAACAGGCATGTGCTCAGACAGACGATCTTGCACGCACACACACGCACGTACACAGCTGACGTTCGCCGTGCTTCGTCCCGGACGGCAGTGACCAATCAGAGTGTATCACGTGTTGCGCGACCTTGCACGACGTGGTCCGATTGTACCGTTGTCTGACGTTTCCGATTACATACACGACTGACTCACGCACTTGCAGACTCGGCTGCGTTTTCACGTGCTTGCCTGTACTTGTGCCTGCCGTACATTTGTACCGAATATACGTTTACCTCTACAAGCGTGCCCTTCTCCTGCCTACTGAATTCGGAACACAACATTTGGCGTCGCGGCTTCAAACCTGCGGAATGACAGCTACAATTCGTGCTCCAGATCAGTTTTGGATCGATGCTGCTGTTAAACCATCCTCAAATTCGTGGAAGACTATTTTCATTGATTATGTGGAGATTTTGTCCGTCTTTAATACTGGCATCAAGCTTTCAGAAGAACATAAGCTGAAACTTCTTCGACTACATCTGGGAGATGAAGGACGAAGGCTTTTTGACGCATTAGGTTTGTGCATGAAAACGTCGTTGAAGGATGCACTGGAAACACTAGACAAACATTGGGGACCCCGTATAAATGCCTATGTGGCACGTTACAAATTTTCACTCATGAAGCAGCAGCCCGGAGAGAAAATTGATGATTTCATATCTCGGCTTCTGTGTGCGATACGCCGCTGCGACTACAACTCCGTGCCAGCAAAGAAATTTGAAGAGGTGCTTCTTATTCAGCAACTTGTTTCGGGCGTTTGTGATCAAAGAATTCGTGAAGCCATACTTGCAGAAAATTCCCTCAAACTCAATTGGGATAGTGCATGTGACATTGCACGTACGAAAAGTGATGTTAACGAGCAGGTGAAACTATTCCACTCCGATGCAGTTAGTACGGATATTACTCGCATCAGAGCTGTCGCACCGAATACGGATCGTGTCTCCAAACAACGTGTTTATTGCTTTAGATGCGGAAGTACCCAACACAAAGCTGACTATAAACTCTGCCCCGCAGTAAATGTTCAGTGCCGCATTTGCGGTAAGTGTGGCCATTTTGCTCGTGTTTGTCGTAAACGTACTGTTTCTCACGTATGTGACATGAATTCTAGTGATCTATGTTCCACAAATCAGCCTTCTGATAACATTTACGCCTTGAATACTCGTTCACCTCGTACAGCATTGCATAATTTTGAACCTAAATTGCCTTTACCTGATATTCGTACGGTCTATTTCGAACATGATAATAATGTGCATTCTCTAAAAATGGAACTAGATTCAGCTTCACCTATAACTGTAATACCTTACGATTTTTACCGCAATCATTTTACCGCTTTACCGATACACCCGTCATCGTACACTTTTGGCAGTTATTCAAACAACACAGTGCCCATTCTTGGTTTTGTACATGTAACGTTATTTTTGAACAAAAGTTGTAAGTGCCAGATTGCTGTGTACGTGTCCAACAATAACAGTAAACCGCTCTTGGGCCGAAATGCCATGGTATCGCTGCGAGTTGCTCCATGCGTTGACAGAATGCTTATCGCAAACATAGAAGCTTACGGTTTCCAGGAGAAATATTCCAATTTGTTTAAGAACGATATCGGGCGAACTCCAACTGGACAACACAGAATACAGCTGCTTTCCAATGCAACTCCATTCAGCATCCATCAACCTCGATCAATACCACTGCCTAAAAGGGAGGCGGTTACTACAGCGCTTCGGGAAATGCTCGAGAACGATTTAACTGATCCGGAATCAGACGTATAGTATCGAATTACTGATTTGAATGGTAAAATTCAAGTGACCGGAACATTTGTTCACACTTACAGATGTGAACTATTTCAAACAATTTACTACATTTTCGCTTCCGGCGAGTTTTTCCATTATTGACGTTTTTTCGTTTTTGTTGTTGATTGTTTAACACGTGTTTTATCTTTTTCGCTCGCATGTGTCCTGTATGCATCCTTCGTTACAATCGGACCTGGATAATTACCGTGCTTTGTGCCGTTCCGTGCGTACTAAAACTGTTGCTACTGTTACTGCCATGACTGCTACCACTGCGAACATGAGTACCACTGCAGTTACTGTTTCAGTTACTACTACTGCGACTACTGTGCCCGTTACTACTGCCGAGTATTGTGTCCCGAAACTGCTACTACAAATACTGCTACGATTACCGTTACTACCACTGCTGCTGCTATTCTGGTTACTGGTTCTGACTGTACAACTACCGTTACTGCTACTGCTACTACTATGGTTACTGTGTCTGTCCTACGACTACTGTTACTTTTGTTGTTTTTACTACTACCCTTGCTGGAACTACCACGATTGCCGTGCTGACCATGGATTTTCCTCTTCGAGAAGGGAGAGGTGCTGTTTTGTTCGGCCTGAACAGGCATGTGCTCAGACAGATGATCTTGCACGCACACACACGCACGTACACAGCTGACGTTCGCCGTGCTTCGTCCCGGACGGCAGTGACCAATCAGAGTGTATCACGTGTTGCGCGACCTTGCACGACGTGGTCCGATTGTACCGTTGTCTGACGTTTCCGATTACATACACGACTGACTCACGCACTTGCAGACTCGGCTGCGTTTTCACGTGCTTGCCTGTACTTGTGCCTGCCGTACATTTGTACCGAATATACGTTTACCTCTACAAGCGTGCCCTTCTCCTGCCTACTGAATTCGGAACACAACAGTATCGTTTATGCACCACCCCCTTGAGACTTCATAAGATAATCGTATATCAACTGCTGTTGTCAAATTGTGTTCGCCAATTAACCTGAAACGAACCCTTTATTCGAATCGTGTTTCACTCACCTGTCAACTTTCGTCACTCTGCTCCAGTGAAATTTCCAGGCTCGGGCAGCTACATCCACCTCTTTATGAGGGCGTTCTCCACAACCTCTTGATGAATAGCAAATACCAATTCCGTGGTTACACGGACTGTTTTATATACGCATTCCCCCTCCTCGAAAGACACCACAAATCCTTAGGTATTATATTTCTGCTATTTTCCGGGTCATCTGGACTACTGGTTCAAGTGCATGTCCTTCATCACCCAAAATTCTCCAATTTTTCGTTGGTGATTTTTCGAAAGTTTTCTTTGTCAGTTTACTCACCCTTGCGACTTTACATCGACGCTATCCAAAATACTGCGCATTTTTACTTCATCACCGCTTTACTTCATCACGTATCTCGACGGCGGAGCCTTTTTCACTCAATTCGCAAGTGTACGTCCACCCGACCTTCAAACTCAAATTTGCCGGGCAATCGTTCGTGCGACCACTAAAACCTGTACACTTTTAGGCTGCATTTACCCAAATGAATATCCAAGGAACCTTTTTGTGACCTCACCTGTATCATATGATCATGCAATCGAGCATGCTTCGGGTGTCTCCGAAATAAACCATTATTATTAGAGCTAATGATTCAACACGTCCACGCCATGGAGGGACATGCCGGGGAAAGTCACGTGACGAGCGTCATCCGAAAGCGTCTTTGGTTGTTGAGAGGACGAGAGACTGTAAAACGCGTAATCCGACGGTGTGTGCAATGCAGGAGACGCAATGCCACAGCAGGCAAACAACTCATGGCCCCACTACCAGAATGCAGGGTGACTACGGGCTGGTGGCCGTTCAGTGACACCGGGTTGGACTATTTCGGGCCCCTGTGGATCAAGTGCGGGAAAAGATTAGAAAAGCGATACGGATGTATCATGACGTGCATGAAATCACGTGCGGTACACCTAGAAGTCGCACATTCGATGACGACCGATTCGTTTCTACGGGCCTTGCAAAGATTTATCAACCGAGGAGGCGTACTGGCCGATATATACTCAGATAATGGATCGAACTTTGTGGGCGCTCAACGGGAATTGCAGCGTTGGCACAAGAACATAAACAGGGACGAACTGCAGAATCAAACCGTGGCCTACGGCATACGATGGCATTTCAACCCCCCACAGGCCAGTCACCGAGGCGGCATATGGGAACGCATGATCCGGTCCGCCAGACGGATATTGCTGTCAATCATGGAGCAGCAGCCGCCCGACGACGAGACGCTGAACACCGTCATGACTGAGGTGGAGCGAATCCTGAACAACCGCCCCCTGGTTCCAGTATTGAACGGCGACCCCACCCACCTGGCGCTCACCCCGAACGACTTATTGACGTTAAGGTCGAACGAGGGTTTCCAAGGGCCGGTAAACCTTCGTGGGAGCTACCTCCACGGGTGGAAGCAAGCGAACTATCTGGCCAAGGTCTTCTGGAGGCGATGGCTACGGGAGTACCTACCGGCTTTGCAGACTCGACAGAAGTGGCTGGCCAAAACAAGACCATTCAAAGTTGGGGACGTGGTTATGATCGCCGACGAACGCGCACATTTAAGCGCTTGGTCTTTGGGAGTAGTTACGGAAACCATCAAAAGCACTGACGGAATGATAAGAACGGTGAAGGTGAAGACAGCTAACGGAGTGCTCATTCGTGACATACGCAGTATTAACCTACTCGAGAGCGAAGACGGAGGAGCTGATAACCCTGAGGCCTAGTAAACCTTTTTCACACCAGTAATCGAGGTGGATAAAGAAACACCATATATACCACACAATCTCCGTCAAACACGTTAAGGTGCTCGCGGTCCTTTCGTTGACATTACAGAAGGTTCTTTCCGATATGTGGTGATGAATGCGATTCCATTATACATCCCGATGCATACACGCATGCACGACGCACTCTACATCCCGTAAACCCATCATACATGAGACAGTGTTCTTTGTTTGCCTTTTGTTGACGCTACCGAATGCCCCTTGCATATGTGGAAGTAGCGGAGCTCAGGTCACACATACATGCTACATTTACTCGTTTTCTTGCCACCCGGTCTTTTGTTGACATTGCAGAAAGTCCTCCTTTGATGTGTAGTCATACCTGTGATTTCATTGTTACCCCGGCACACACACACACACACGCACACACACACACACACACTCAAGCACGTACATCCAGGACCGGACGGCCCCTTACGAGGACAACGTCTATGTGACCATTCACGCCCGCCATCGGTCATTTGGTCTTGTGGAAGATGTAGACTAGCCTCACGTCTATGTAGCCAATGAGTTAGGTGCGACCAGTAGTAGAACGTCGACGACGAGCATTAGACGCGCGCACTGACAGCAGGGCCTAGGAAGGTAGGAAGAATCAGTACCTTTATACCGAACCTTTGACTTTGCTAAGGATCCAGGAGGATTTTGGTGGGCGGTGAAGCAGCCGGTCGTGGAAAATCCCCCTTTTTCCCTCGCGATTCAGTGTTTTTTCCCAACATCACTCATTTCCATACACTATTGACTTGTCTTTACGAACTGGTTGTTTTTCTGGACCAATTGTTGTTTGTTCGCGCCCAGAGCGCTATTTTGGCACATCCTTGCTCAGGACCTGCGTGACGCACGTGCTGTCTGCTCACACGCTGCTATTCGGTTTCTCTTTGTTGAGTCTTTGTGATCGTATTATTGAGGTTTGTATATTGTTTATGTCATTGTTTATTTTGATAATCTAGTATCGTAGAATTATCACGGATAATCGCCTTCTGATTTCGGGATCCGTTGCGAATTTGGCTACGCATTGCTCAAACGTTCGTAACACTGCGTACCTCGTGGATTAGCGTTCCGTTGGCGGTCATCACCTTCACAGATAGTATCATTTCGTCAGAGTTTATGATGTTTTCCATAACTACCCCTAAGGACCAGGTGCTGAAACGCTAGTGTTTGTCTGCGATCATCGCTACACCGCCAGCCTCGAATAGTCTTGATTTCATCAACCATTTCTATCGAGCTTGCAGAGCCTGTAAGTACACCTGCAGCCATTGCCTCCAAAAGACTTTGGCAAGATAGTTTGCCTGCTTCCATCCGTGGAAGCAGCTCCCACGAAGGTTTACCGGCCGTTGGAAACCCTCGTTCGACCTTAACGTCAATAAGTTGTTCGGAGTGAGCACCAGACGGATGGGGTTGCCGTTCATTACTGGGACCAGGGGGCGGTTGTTCAGAATTCCCTCGACCTCAGTCATGACGGTGTTCAACTTTTCGTCGTCCGGCGGCTGTTGCTCATTGATCGACGGCAATATTCGCCTGGTGGACCGGATCATGCCTTCCCATACGCCGCCGCGACCACCGGCCTGCGGGGGATTGAAGCGCCATCGTATATCATAGGCCACGGTTTGATCCTGCAGTTCATCCCTGTTCATGTTCTTGTGCCGACGCTGCAGCTCCCGGAGAGCGCCCACAAAGTTCGACCCATTGTCGGAGTATATATCTGCAGATACGCCTCTCCGGTTGATAAAGCGCTTCGAGACCCGTAGGAAAGAATCGGTCGTCATCGAATGTGTAACTTCTAGGTGTACCGCGCGTGACTTCATGCACGTCATGATACACCCGTATCGCCTCTCCAATCTCCCCCCGCACCTGATCCACAAGGGCCCGAAATAGTCCATCCAGGTGTCGCTGAATGGCCACCAGCCAGCAGTCACTCTGCATTCTGTTAGCGGGGCCATGAGTTGTTTGCCCGCTGCGGCATTGCTTCTTCTACAATTTACACACCGTCGGATTACGCGTTTTACAGTCGCTCTTCCTCTCAGCAACCGAAGACGGTTTCGGATGACCCTCGTCACGTAACTTTCCCCGGCATGTTTCTCCACAGCGTGGACGTGTTGGATCATTAGCTCTTCCAGAGGTAGTCAAGCCGGCAGCAGTATAGGGTACTTTGTGTCGAGGCTCAGGTGGGCGTTGGTCAGCCTACCATCCACCCGCAGAAGTCCATCAATGGTTTTGGTGTTTAAACGCTTCAAGTCGCCTGTTGTAGTTGATATTCCTTTGTCGATTGGTCCCACTTCTCCCACTCTCTCGAATTCTCGGGTGAACGTCTCCCGTTGTGTCATCTTGAACATACCGTGTTCTGCAGCTCGTAGCTCATCGGGGCTTTTCGGGCCCACTCGTATCCGGCCTGAGAGGCGGATCCCTTTCATGACTAGTAAATTTCTCTTGAACATGGCCTACCAAACTAATGCACAAAGTCTCTCCATCCACGAAGAGAATCTGACCAATCTTGACAAAATGCGTTTTGCCTCGACGACTGTCCGTCATTACCAAGCCTTTCATTTCCAGTTCCAATTCCAGAGGGTTTTGTTTCGTACACGGGCCGGTCCTGCTTGGGAATTTGCATGAATTTTGGCCCTTCCGTTCACGTGTCGAGTTGCCGGAAGGTCGTTGCACCTCGGAAGCACAGATCGGCTGGGTTGTCGCCAGGCCTGACATGTTTCCTTTGGTTCATGGCCGATTCGTCACGGATGACCGTGAGTCGGTTAGCAACGATAGTACCGAAACAGCTCATGACGTTGTTAGTGGAGTAAAATACTGTCGTCGAGTTCGTCCAGAAATTAGCTGACCAGGTATGGAAGTCAAAGCACCTGCTTACCGCTTGAACCGCCCTGACTGCCAACACGGCTGCTCTGAGTTCAAGGAGCGGGATCGGAACCGACTTCAGTGGGTCAACGCGGGCCTTGGCTAACAGGACCTCGTAGTATATTGTCCATCTCCTGTGCAACATCTTCCGTACACCGCGGCTCTGTAACCGACTTCGGATGCGTCAAAATGGGCGTGTAGTTCTCCCGTCTGTATGGTATGACCAGGGTGAGAGCGTCGTGGGATCCGCATGTCTCCTAGTCTTCCTAAGGTGTTCAGAAATTCTTCCCAGTCCAACCGTTCTCATCGATCGAGTGACTGGCACCAACCAACTTCCTTACGACAGAGCCGCTGCAGCAGTATCTTTCGGATAACATCCAGAAGGAGACAAAACAGAGCGGATCGAACAAACTGGAGGCAGCATATAGTATACCGCGACGGGTTAGAAGCAACTCGGGAACGTTTAGCTCGAAAGCAAAGTCGTCCGTTTCCGCACCCAATTACATTCCCAGAGTGCTTTCGGTAGGGAGTAGAGAGCCATTCAAATTTCTAACCCTTTCGGCCCTCTCATGGCACGGACCGACTTCGAGCACTTCTGAAGCTTTCGACATCCATTTCGTGAGATGGAAGCCGCCCTCTTCTAGCAATCTTGTTAGGCCTCTGAACCGCGCTGGGGCCGAGTTTACATCATCGAATGACCCAAGATAGTCGTTTACATCGAAATTTCTGCTGACGCTGTTAAACACCGACCGGTGAGCCAAATCTCCATGTTTGTTCGCCGTTTCTCGAGGGGCGTAGTTCGCACATGACGGTGATGACATGGCTCCGAAGGGGTGGATTGCCACCCTATAATTTGTCACTTCGTTCCCCAGTCGCTCTTTTCCCACCACAGGAAACGCGACGCATCTCGTTCTTCTACCGGTACTTTCACCCAGAGAAACGTTTCCTCCATAACGGCGGACAAGGCCACTCTACCCACTGTGAAACGGCACAGAACTTCGATTAGTGGGGTGGTCCAGTCAAACCCTTGTAGTAGGCGATCGTTTATCGACTTGCCCCGGAACTTGGCTGCACAGCTGAAAACCACTCGCAGCTTTTCCTGTTTCTTAGGGCTGGTAACTTGGTGATGTGGTAGATACCAGATCTCCTTTCGGCCGTCGGAGGTAGCAGGCACCTTTCTAACTTAGCCAAGGACTGCGTTTCGCTTCATTGATTCTGCATATCGTTCCCACATGTCCTGGTCTCCACCTAAGCTGTCTCAGCCGCAGCAGTCTTTGCAGAGCGTAGTTTCTGCTATCAACCGAAGGATCAGCCAGTGTTTGCGCCATGGGAGGAGAACCTCGAAATGTTTTTGAGGCCTCTAGTCCCTTGCCGCACTGTCTGCAAAGCGGAGTGATCCTCTTGAGACGACAATAGTCTTTCGTCTCGGATGTCGCGAAACTACTTTTCACACAGCCGCTGCAATTGTTACTCTATTCGGTCCTTTCTGGCTGATAGGTAACTCATTGGACCACGTCTCCTACTGGACCACATAATATCCATCCCAGAGCTGTGCGTACGGCATGATGTGTCTGGCCGTTGCCCGCTCTCCCTGGTCAAGTACCCAACGTGCCTCTGGCACGTTGCAGCCGGTGAGAAGGTCCGCTTCGTCGTCTTCCCAGTCTACAACGGTTACGTCCCGAAGGCTGGGCCACCCAGTTAAGATTGCGTTCATCAACCTTGGTGCTCGCATGGGGAGATCAGCTAATGTAAATGCCTCCGTTGATTCGATTTGCTCGTTAGTGTCTAAGGAGATGGGCTGCAACCTCAACCGGCCGGCAGTCATTACTTGTGTTCCTCCCACCGTGCTCACTGCTAAAGACGTCGTAATTTTAGCGAGCCGTTTTTTGGCGGCAAACCGCTCTTTCACTAGGGTAGTGTCCGATCCACTGCCGACGAAGGCCAACTCTTTGACAACCCCAGTTGGGGTCACCACTCCCACGGCAACTGCTTCTAAACGTACTGGTTTACTGGCAGACCGCGACGTTGAACAAATTACTCTTGGCTTGGTGCTCCCCTCTGTTGTGGTTTCTCTCGCTTGGTGTAAAAATCGTAATGTCTGCCCGTGCAGCCCTCGTGACCACATCTGGTCCTTGTTCGAGAAGCTGCTGCCCGTTGCGTGGTACTGAGGCATATGAAAGACGCTCCTGTCGTCCTTGCCTGTCCCCAAAGTTCGCCTATTACGGAGTTGACGAAAGTGGGGCATTCCAGTAGCCCATGGCTAGCGTCACAGGACCTGCAACGTGGATGCGCTAGAGCCTCTCGTGAAACGGTGTGTGCATTGGTCCAGGGCTGATATTTCGGGTATTCCCGAGCAGTGTTTTGAGCCTGTCTAGTACTAGATTTGCTTGCTGGGTTACTGTCCCGGATGAGTCGACCAAACCTACCGTCGGCTATCTTGGTTTGACTTACCAGGTATTCGGTCAAATCTTCGAAGTTAGCCTCACGGTCAACCCGGCTTACACTTTCTGCCTCTTCCGTCCACCGACTCCGTAGTTCGGGAGAGAGGTGATGGACTATGCCTTCCAAGGTGTGCATTGCATCGGGGTCAGCCCCGTCACCTGAGTGGTCGAGGGCTACTGAGCAGTTTTGCATCTTGGCCACCAGGTCTACCATTGTACAGACGACGCCTTTGGTTATTTTTCCCCTAACATGATGCCCCCTATTAGGTTACGGGCTACTTTGAAAAGCTGGCCAGACAGGTCCCTTAAACTCTTCCTTGCTCTTGTGTGGCCTTGTTCCGGGTCGAGCATGGTACACCCATCGATGGCTTCTCTTGCTCGGCCTCGACAGCAATGAGTCAGATAGAGAAGTCTTTGCCCGTGGCCGGTTATCTTGCTTTCGACGAAAGTTTAGAACTGCTTGATGAACTTGCAGTTGTGATCAGATCGCCCATCGAAAACCGTCAGCTCTACTCTTGGCAAATCGATCGCTGGTGGCGTTGATGTTTTATGTTCGGCGACCGGTGTGCTTTTTCCCATTTTATTGTGTCCTGATCTATCAGAAAGATCGTAGTCGTTAGTCTTCTGCCTATACTTCTTCCTGGATCTGTTGCGTAGCCGATGACAGTTGTTGTTTTAGGTGTAATATCCTTAGCTTAAATAAATCGACACCCTGACAATGAATATCACCCTCAGTAATACATGAGCTAGCATTGACAGGACCAGTTGACCTAGCAATGACTAAAGAATAAGGAGTACCCAGAACCTCCCCAGTGAATTGCCGTATTACTTCCAGCCCAAATTCCAATTGCTTCGATCTTTTTCTCGGCATTTTGCGCATTTTTCCGTTCCGTGATCTAGAGAAAACATGAAGCTGCAATGGTTTTAGGGGGATTTTCCATGACCGGTCGTTGCCTACTGCGCTGGACAAGAACGAGGCTGTCATTCCTTGACCCGAGGAATTGAGGGTACCTTTTTCCTTCGCAGGCACGTTGTACTATATCATTCGGTGTTCTTCCATCGAGTAAGGGAATTTCTTTTTGAAAGTGCTGCTAACGACTATCAAAACAGATAACTCAAGACATGACTTTTGTTTTATTCGTCACTATTTTAGTTGATTATATCTTACCGGGACAGGTTGTCCGGAGTTTTGTAATCATTTTTTTTGGTCCGGGACTCGATACGCACCTCAGCCGCTTGGTTGCCGACCGAATGATATTTTCACTCGCCTTCCGTGTGCGGGGTTACCAGCACCTATCAGGGCTCACTGCGAGAGACCACCCTTGCTGCTTCTGTTTTTACTCCGTATTCTGCAATTGAGGTGTGTTATTGATGACATTTTTTATTCAACCACTGGCATCTGTTTCCTCTGAAGTTTCAACGACGTGGTACATCCGCCTCGCCTGAGTCCTGTTGACAAGAATACCAGCTCCCGAACTGGCGTACGGCGCCCATGAAGCTATCTTCACTTCTACCGATGCAGACCACCATCAGGCGCACCTGCTCCTGTCCCTAGACCATCAACGTAAAGCCACAGGTGTCGACCAAGGCATTACTTAAAATAGTCACATTCGGTCCACTGGTTCACTGCCGCAGCAAGACCTCAGCGAACGACAAACACAAAAGGCTCAAGGTCGAGTTCCTCTACATGATGGATCTCGGTATCATTAGACCATAATCCAATCCGTTGACTTCTCCGCCATATGAAACTCTAATAAAGTCTTTCTAAGATTGGGGGCTTTGCGGTGATTGTCCGGCACTAAACAACGGAGACATGCCCGATCGTTGAAAGTTGCTCAGCATGACACCCTCTATTCTTTCACGTTTGTCCAAAATGTGCTTTTTTTGACTCAACACAAAAGGAGTTTTTTGGTTGCTGTTCGCCAGCGTATTTTGCTCGTGTTTTACGCACCTCTTGTTTAGATAATCGCTGTCTTCTGGGCTCACTTTCGAGATTCGTTGTAACATATTATTCACTGATGGTTTGCTGGTGTAGCTGACCTAATATAACCTCAGCAGTTTGCCTTCTATTTTCCTCTTCGTGGGACCCAGATGGCATCCATTTATTGATCTAACGAGCCACTTTCGCGTTGACTTGCATGCAAGCAGACCAGTATAAGGAGACAAAATTAGCTTCGAATACACCGAAGTGCGTGTTTCTTGTGCGCAGACTGTTCAGAAGCAGTACAGGCCGTCACAACTTGAGCTCCACCTATCCGCAGTAATGGGCACTAATGATAAAGAACAGGTATAGCACAAACCAGCTAAACCTTCAGCCCGAGGACGTTAGCAAAAGGTCAAAAGCCAATAGCTACGTTAAAAGGAAAGCATTTGTGCGAAGCACACCAACAAGTCAGACTCGTTTGGTGCATAATTGGCAATGGCCTTCCCAACTGCCAGACTTTGAAGGTCCTCCGAAATCTCTGGTAGTCCGGATTTGTCAACCAACTGGATTACGCACATTTCACTTGCTATATTGGTATACCTACCCTCACGTCAGCACAATATTACGTTTTTGGACGTGACCTGGTTTGATCTCGTGCGACTCACGCACTCGTCTTGGCGCACCACGACTATGTCTCCCTTTTTCCAGTTACTGTGATCACAGATTTAAGATCTGTATATGATCGTTACTTTTTTCATTTTACATTCCGTTACCGTGGAGAAAACGAAGAAAATCCTTTACGGAACCTGGGATTCGCAACTGGGCAAGAATCACTAACAGGTGTCTTACCATAAACAGATGCATTAGCTTGGAAGAGAGGAAAACACAAATATGCCCAGAAACGGATCAGCTCACTCAAAATTGGCGAGAAACTAATGCGGCAAGTCCTTAGGGAGGGTTCGGTTGCATTTAATAATAATAATAATAATAATATTGGTATATTTCTCGGCCATGGTCGAGACGCACGCGCTAACGCATGATCATGGTGTAACACGTTACTCAATAAGATGAAATATTCACAAAATTTTAAGTATGAAAGTCGAGAGTATCAGAGATAGAAAAACATAGACAGCAACAGTTTGAATGGATCATTCTGATTATGGTTTGCGCGGCAGTTTTGAACCAGTTTCGAATCCGGGCTAGGCAGTGGAGCTCGGTGGAGATGTCGAAGAAGTCGTTAACGCAGTCCTAAGGAGGCATTATGAACAAGAATGATGCAAGCCAAGGAAACCGGAGGCCACCTAAGGTTCTGCCGATGGAGTAAACTTTGAACAAGAAGAAAAGGGGGAAAAATCGACGCATGCGAAGAGGATAGCGATCCATGAAGACAATGCAGACCCTGAATGACGGATTTACCGGAGTTCGAAAAACGGAATGAGTTTTGAATCAAGGGGACATGAGGCCAATTTCGTGAAAGTGAACTGGTGGATGTGGGAGAAACAGCAGTCCATAAGAAGGTTAGTTTAGATTCAAGGCCAATAACATGTACTATTCAGAAATAAGAAGGCGCAACTGGAGGGTTCTCGAGAAGTGGAGAGTCAATTTCCAGCCGGCTACGGTTCGGAGGAAGGATAACCTGTGGTAACGGATAATAAAGTGGGAAAATCTCCGCATGGACTTCAGCGTTATTATGCTGTTTCACTGACAAATATATATGTTGAACAAGCTCGTTTTCAGTTATTCGTACTCAGGCGAAACTACAGAAGACGTCAAGGGAAGCCAAAGATAAACAGTGCATGCCTGAGCGTAGTGCGGGTGCATGGGTGCAGTTGATGCGGTGTGTTGTTCCCGTTCGGAATGCATGGGAGTTCAATAGGCTGAATGAGAAATTGGAGAATGAAACTTTCTACGAACAAATGGTAGTTTATGTAGTTCATAAATTTGGGACTGGGAGTTGCTTTTGTTTTTTCCCGCGGGAAAGCGAGCAGACCGTGGTTGTGTGCATCAAGTTACGCGTACACTGATCTCCGATTGCTTTTTGCAAAAATTAAACTGGTTTGGTGCCCGCGGACGCCAGTCATTTGCTCATACAAGAGTTTGTAGACTAGTGGTAGGCGAGTGGGCCGTTCAGTGTTATCCTATCCTGTGTTTGTAGATGCAAAAACCAAGCTCAAGTCTCCCGGCTCTACGATAATTGTATAAACGAAAAGTTCCATCCAATTGTGCAGACCGACTGAGGCCGTTGTCAAGGTTTCACCTTTTCGGGACGTGGCCGTGCAAACCGAAAGCTTTCGGGCCAGTCTTTACTCGATAGGCGATAAGGTAATACGTATCGCCAAAATCTCTCGCAGGTCGACTTCTAAGGTTCATAATCACAACAACCTTCAGTGCTAACCCGATTCGACTAGTATCTTACTTCCTTTGTCCCAGATACTGCAAAATACTCAGAATAGACCCATGGCCTGATGGCTGTTGTTTGCTGAAGAGCCAAGTGTACACAGAAGTAACAATTGCGCGATATCAAATTACCCCTTGTAAAACCGGTATTTATTTGAACTCAGGGGTTCAGCCTCACTAAATGTTGTATTTGGAATTATGGTGACCGTGCTTATATACGTGCAGTGATTTTCGGCAATCCCTACATAACCATTAGCGTGTAGGTACACATTTAGGTGTTGAATTTAGTGTAGGAAATTTAATGGGATTGGAGGAGCCCGTTTTGGTAAGTAACCGCGACCGTCATCTGAGTGTCCTTTTTTCCTTCTAAGGGGACATTTAGGTGACGGTCGGAGGATGCCCAGAGATAGGCTAAGGGACACTCAGGTGACGTTCAGGGGAAGCTCAGGTGATCTTCGTCCTGCTTGGGAGTTGACGATCAGGAGGATGCTCTTTTTAAGTGGGCCACGAAGACCAAATCTAGCAAAACCTGTCTGAACTCAGTGGCTTTTCATGCGCGGTACTCTCTCAACTCTGGACATTTCCTACTTAGCTCACATGGTGTTTATCTGAGCTGTCTCAGTCTTTGATTTAAAAGATCAGCCCGCTGGGCTAGCAAGACGAATGATGCCTGGATAGCCATCAGAAAAACCAGAGTTAGGCCATAGAGGTGTTACTGCAAACCTGCAGAGCAAAGAGTACAGAAAGACACTCTTAGGGAGGATTCACAAGAGCGTGTCAACTCAGCCATCGAACCAGGAACAGCTCTGCTCGGGGTGATAAAAAAGGGTTTAAACATGGGGCGGGAACAATATTTTGACTGCCGAAAACGCAAGCAGTGTCGCAACAGCGGTCTTGTGATCACTTTCCATTCAGCCACCGGTGAATCCACTGTGGCGTACTGCTCTGTCTATACGGCACACTAAATGAATGTCAACAATATCTAAGACGACACTAGCAAACTAAGATGGGTGGAGGAGCGTGCGGTGATAAAAAGGCCAAAAAGGTATGTAGATTAAGAACTAAAATGAAACAATAGGTGTGACACAAACTCAAAGTTGTTCAGTGTTCTTGTGATCAGGAAATGAGCGTCGAAGAGCCAATATCCGCCAATGTCTTCAGTTCAGTTCGGTCTGACAGCCATCCGTTGAACAGAACAGGATGGTATCGAGCGAAGTGCCATGAGACGCTGTTGAAGCTTCTAAAATGTTTCGTTTCACACAGTTAGTTCCGACCGATATGATTCCAAGGCACTCCAAACCAGAAGATGAGACCGTGCCAGAATTAAAGATTTATTTACAGCCTTTTTTGTATTGCGCGGTGGTGACGACCAAAAGGTGTGTGTTTTTACATTAAAACGTCGGTACAACAAAGGAGTGTCGCACCAAGGGACGTTGAAAATCATGGAAAAAGTTGGAAATGTACAGGTCCCTACACCACCCACAAGCGTCGCATTGCACTCAGACAAATGCCGTGCACTCGATCTACTGGAAATTGACCATATCTATCTCCAAAAGCTCCGATAGTAACTTCTGAACAACAGCATAACAAGGCGATCGGCCATTCAATCATGCATCATTCGAAGATTGGAGCGATCGCTCCTTCACCACTGTGTAGCGCACAGGTCGGTCAGCGTCAAACATACTCACGGCTGCTTCGTTTGACCTCACACTGGATTACTCCATGCATACTGAAACGGCGAATCGGTTTGAGAGAAGCAGTTGAGCTTTCAGTACTTTATGTGTGCCGGGTTTGACCTAGTATTCATTGAACTAGAATTTGTTTTATTGTCTTGCCGCTACACTCGCTGCTATCTTGTGCCGCTGGACGGTCGGTTGATTTCCGTTGGGATTATGGCAACTCGGTGAGTTTCCGCCCGGCTGTTTTACCTGTCCAACGTGGTAACGTTATTTTTTAACTGATGTTACTTTTTATTAGTGAAAGAGACAACCGTTTTTCACCAGGCTGTTTTGTTCTCAATGTGTTCTGTGGGATTCTTCGTACAAATATATATGTATGTATTGACGCATTTGCCTTCAGTGTTATCCAGCGTCATTTCTGGTAATGTACGGCTTCGAATGCGTAAGTTTCTTCTGGCAGGGCACAGTATGTGTCGGTCAATCAGCCGAATGTAGCTGTATATTAGCGGCATGCGTGTGAACTGGAATTCGTGTTGGTTGCGTTAGAAGACGCTGAACGATCTGATAAGCAATTAGGGGTATCTCCTGTTGTGTGGTTTGATTTCAGTCTCAGTTGCTATGGTAGGTTCCACTTGAGTCTGTCCGTGCGAGTCAAAGCGGCATCCTTGGTTAGCCAATTTGGCGACTGAGATGTTGAGAGACAACCAACCTGAAATAAAGGGAGATTGCAGTCTGGACGTGGTTCCAACTGTGGGTTATGATGATATATGAAGACAATAAACAACAGATTGGTTAGGTCTATGTGAGTGGGGCATGGGTAAAATAGGCTCGCAGTGGATTTGAGCTATACTGCTGCAGGCCGACGAAGTTGCGTACACTGGCTTGGTAACTGTGAATGCACTTCAAAGGATTTGTGATTTGCCCGTGAGCATGGCATCGCTGGGATACTAATAAAAGACCTAGGGCTTCACGGTTAAGAGTGGTTAGTAATGATAACCCTCGATACCGTTTGCTTACGCAGAACGTAGGTTGGCAACGAGGCGATAAGATGGGTTTGAAATGACAGACTGAGCGAGTAGGACTAACATACTGTTTGCGTGGCGCTACGCTGTTACTGTCTTGGTATGGTGGTTATTCTATACTGAGTAGTTCTGAGGAGTCAAAGTAGAAGGAACTATTGGGGAGAAAGTAGTGATAGATTAGAGGTAATTGGTCACTTGTCTTGGAACATTGACGCGAGTTCATCTATGCTCTTCCTCGATAGTGCTATCGTACTGAGATTAGGCTCCAATGTGAGCAAGGAAATCTGATGCGGATATGATTGCATGGTTACCGTGGTATCTTTTTCGCTGTTATCGTACTGCAAAGCAGGACTACACCGATGTGAGGTCTGGTTTGGGGAACCGTGAGAGGTGGGTCCGAATTTTCGTCAGGGAAGCAAACTCTAACGGTCTACATTCGGTGCTCATGGTAGGCGGCACAAGGGCCAGCTTCAGGTAGGGAGGTAGCACGATACACAACTACTGGCATCCAGCACGTGGCGCTCCAAGAATGATCCACGCTTTTCTAGACGTTCTTATTATTCTTTTTTTATTGGTTTTATCACAGTCAGGTATCTGGCTGTCAGAGAAGGCGGAGCTGCTTTTGGTGGGCGACCACAGCTCCCACGCCCCGGCCGAAACATGGACCGCATGTAGCAAGCCGCGTTGGGAATAGGTCAACCACACCAGTCAATCCGTAGCGACACTACAACCCAGAGACATGGGTCACACGTGACAAGGCTGGTGTGCCTGGAAGACAAAACAGTGGGGTATTTTTTTTCTAACTTTTTTGTGCCAATCTCTTACTTTTTGGTGTTTATGTCTTATTGGTGGTCAACTCTGTGCAGGGAGACCATCACGGCCAGGAATGCTTGCAGAAGTGCCGCGCTAACACTCGCCTTATCCGTGAGGTCGGAACACCCAGGCCGTTTACATGGGACAAAAAATGCAGGGGGAGGTAGGGTCAACCACAGCCTGTGATTATTCGATGGGGTTTATGTTCAACACAACGCCAGTCTGCACAAAGATGGGGTACAACTTGCAGCACTAACAACGTGATTCGTCGGTACGATCCACAGATGGTTAATTGTTTTGTTGGCTAAGTATCAAATGTTGTATAGGCCAAACGTGGAGGATGCTAGAGTTCTGTGATAGGGACAGAATTTGAGCTGTGAATGTCTAATGGTGACTACTGGATGGAGGTTGAGGAGTGTGACAGGTGCTGCGTCTTGGGTTAGAGACAGAGGCAAAAACCTAATAATAATCAGCACTGGAAATGTTCAAAGACTATCTTTCTTGCTTCCAGTGGTATTTCATATAATCAAATACGACTTCTGAAGCACTGGCCTCAGTCATGAAAGTTATTATGTTTTGGCATTGTAAACTGGTAGGTTTACGCTTAGGTGATGGCAATTACGTCGTATGGTGTGGCACATCCTAGATTATCAAGGGTTCGGGTTAGTATCCAACGCTTTCCTCATAAGCTCTGTCAAAAGACATAAGGATTCGTAAGAGCTATCAGTTTTTGGATGTCCAGAGCTACGTGTAGTCTAGACTTAAACATATTTAGGGAATCTACGGAACGTACATCAGCTGGGAGTTTATTCCACAGAGTTGCATATTTCAGGAGGAAGAAGTTTTGCCTTAAGGATTTCCGAGAAGTAGGGATCGTGATACGGTGTTCCCTATTACGCAGCTGATGTGTCGAGTTTATACTGAACTGAACTTGGCTGGAGGATACAGCTTTTTTGTGGAGCAAAGTAAACAAAATGCGAGGTTGAGTTGTATTCTCCTAAGCCATAGGGGATCAAGCCGCAGGAGTGTACACCGCTGTCTGTAGGTCAGGGTCGTAAAAGGCCCAAACAGTATTTTGGTAAATCGACGCTGTACATTCTCAATGTCGATAATGTCACGTTTATGCATATTTGAGAACACAAGTGTACAGTACTCCAGGGTTGGGCGAATATGAGTTTTGTATATCTCTAACTTACTGTTTGTGAGAAGAAAATTTCTCTGCAACAAGCCAAGGGACTTATTTGCCCGTGCAGTTATGTAGGAAGTGTGTTCAGAGAAATTGAAAGTGTAAGAATATTGCAGTCCAAGGTCTCTAATTGTTGGGGAATATGGGAGTGAGACACCGCCAATCTTAAGCGTATCATAAGGAGTATTGCAGTTTAGCGAGAGTTAACTGCTTTTTTTCACTGGAAATTCCATTTTCCAGGGATCACACCAGAAAGATAAGGACTGTACGTCGACCATGATGTTATTCAGTGCTACAGGTAGGTTTCCTCGTTCGAATTCATAGACTATCTTCATATCATCGGCAAACAAGAAAATTTCGCCATAAGTGATGACATTGCAAATATCGTTTATATATAGTAAGAACAGCAGTGGTCCTAGAACACTACCTTGGATAACCCCGCTGTTTACTGGGTGGGGGTCTGATATCTGACCGTTGATGCAGGTAACTTGGCGACGGTCTTGTAGATAGGATTTAAACCAACGGAGTAGGGGGTTTTCAATACCGTATCCCCTAATCTTGTTGAGTAACTGCAGATGTGGCACTCTATCGAAGGCTTTTGTCATATCAAGATAGATGATGACGAGTGCTCTGTCTTTGTCGGCAGCTATTGTTACCAAATTTAGAAAGTCAAATTGGCAGGTTGAACACGACCGTGATTTGAGAAATCCGTGCTGTCTTGGGCTGATGAGCTTACGTGTAGAAAGGTAGTCGGTCAGGTAGTGTTTTACGACTTTTTCTAGCAGCCTCGAGATCATTGGCGTATGATTAATCGGGCGGTAATTGGCAATGTCATGCACTGCGCCTTTCTTGTGCCTGGGGATAATAATGGATTTCTTCCATTGGCTGGGGAAGGTCCCGGTTTGCAGAGATAAATTGTATACAAAATCCCACAGAACACATTGAGAATAAACAACGTGGCGAACAAGCTCGTTTTCAGTTATTCGTACTCATACCAATACATAACATTGCCATTGTCCGTTCTTATTTTGAGTCATATATATTGTTATGTATTGGTATGAGTACGAATAACTGAAAACGAGCTTGTTCGCCACGTTGTTTATTCTCAATAAATTGTATAGGTTTAGTGGTAGTAGGGGAATATCCGGGCCGCCTAGGGCGAATATTGCTGACGGTAGGCCGTCAGGACCGGGGTAGTAGGTCGGTTTGAAGGTGTGAATGTATCTATTTATATCCGTAGTGGTAACCGTGATAGAACTGAGTGAGGAGTTTGTGACAGATGGGGTGACAAACTGGGTACACGATGGACCGAGAGACACGGTGGTTGTGAAGAAAGTATTAAACGTGTCAGCTATCTTTCGAGGTGAGGTTATGAGGTTATCCAAATGGATGATCTGTTTTATGCATCGAGTTGATTGTGGGGCACGAGCCCTGTGTAGCCGGGCTAGCTCTTGAGCTTTGTTTGGGTGGCGTAACGCTTTGGTTTCTTGCTTTAGTTGTAGGTCACGGGCCTTGCGGTGGATTTCGTGATAGAGGCGATCCAGTCTGAAGACTGTAGAAAAGTCTCTATTTCGTTGGTACTGCCATCGAAGCTCGTCGTGTTTCTGCTTTAGCCTGGCTATATGGTAACCTGCTGGTCTGGATGGATTGTAGGGGCGTGATATGCTTTCGATGCATGAGTGTAAACTTGAGTAGAGGAGGTCAGCGGCGAACTGGGGATTTGATGTTAGGAAGAACTCGTCCCAGTTTCTGGAGCGGATTTGAGAGGGAATATGGTCCCATTTAAATTGCTGGAAGGAGGGACCGTTACATGGTAGGCTAACAGTACGTGGCTTGACTTGAAATCTGCAACTGAAGATTTTATAGTCGCTGCCTGTGTGGTCGTTTAGTACGGAGGCAGAGACGTTCGCGAGACCCAGGGTAAATATCAGATCAAGGATGTTATTCTTTCTGGTAGGTTGTTTTACATGTTGGGCCCACTGGCCCAGGCTAATGCATGAGGCAAATTGCAAATACTTGTAGGGGGCAGAAAAGGAGGACCAGTTTACGCCCGGGGCATTGAAGTCGCCTGCTATAAATTTACCTCCAAATGGCAGGTCAGCGATGTAATCAAATGCATCAATGATGGGATTAAATGTGGAAGTGTCGTTTGATACTGTAGATACTGCTAGAGCTGCTACTCCCTCCAGTGCAAACTCATGTATCACAGGAAGTATCGCTGATTATAAGAACGTTGATGTTAGACCCAGAACTGCCCTTGGTGAAAGAGAAGCGAGGGAAGTAGGAAGCATAGGCTAAGATGAGACAGGGGAAGCTAGAGCAGGGTTGGCAGAAATGACGTTTACGAATAACCACATAGTCTGGAGAGAGGAAGCCCGAAGCTGGTCGTTAGGAAGACCTTCCCAGTGCATACGTGGCATGACCGCCATGAAGTGGAACTGATCATATATTGCTGACGTCGAGAACAAAACCGCAAATTGACGTGGTGCTTTGAAAACTTTCCAGAATCTAGTGTGACTGGTTGGGGCAGAGGCTGCAATACCCCAACCTCTATTGCGGAGCTCAAACTGGGGAATTTACTGTAGGTTTATGTATGCTCCATCAGGATTGAAGCCATACGTGGTTGAGAAGGATTCCAAAAGACTTCTACGATCAGCCGCTTAAGGTGGCCCGTAATTCGACAGATGGTTCCATTTCTGAGGATGAGCTATCTAAGGGCGACGTATGCGCCTTATCCGAACTTTCATCAAGATGCAAAATTGCGCGATAGCTCCTGGCCGCTCAGGCCACAGACTTTTGCGCCATACCTGCTTCACGATCGAACAGTTGAAGGACTCGTGGGAGTACGGACAGCATAGTAATATTACCAGTAATAATGATAGTCATAATAAAAAATGACAATAATAGTGTATTTCGGATGAGCCCGAAGCGTGCTATAATGCGTGATCAGATGATCCAGGAGATTAGAGAACAACAGGTTTCAAGATAATAGAAATTATGTACACAGGGTTGAGGGACAATGTTTACGTGGGCCAAAGAGAGAATAAATCCTGGAAAATTTGAACATCGGGGTCAAATGGTCAAAGCCTCTTGTTGCTGGTAAAGTTGTTGACAAGAAGGGATATCTACATGAATAATACCGGGGTGAACACAACAACTGAGAATTCAAACGGAACCGAAGAAATTTTCTCTAAGCAACCGGGGACAATATTGCACTTATTATTGACCCCTTCCACTCTGCCTCCGCCTACCCAGCGATCACAGGTTGATCGCAGGTGATTTCAACGCCCCAGGAGTGTGTTGGCCACCGCAATCTGGCCCACGACGTTATCGGGATTTCGTTAAGTAAACACGCCTTGGAGGTTGGACTCAACACTTTCAGTCACCTACCAGAGGTAATAACACTCAGGATCCGTTTTATCCAGGGCTTATTAAGGTAACCACCTCTGTAGGAGATAGCTTCCCCTGATGTGACCACAGGGCTGTCTCGTGCGCGCTCTCTGTTCCAAAAGTCGTTACTTCCTCCAAACGGCCTGCTAGATCCTATCACTTAGCCCACAGGAGCAGTCTTCCAAACATAATCTGATCTCAAAATAGGGATATATCTTTTCTTTCGCCCTATCCTCAGATGGTAGCAGATCAGCTACATTCTATTCTCAATCAGTCTTTAGACAATATCACCCTAGCTATGCTAGCACTCACGAATTCTAGAACAAACAGACTCTCGCAGATGAAATGCAAACTCTCCAACATTCGACGACTCGCACTTAAAACCCGGGAACCATCGGTATATACCCAAATGGACCGACTGTCAATGAAAACCAAACTGAACTCGTTCTTACCCAGCCAGAACCAAAAGCTTCATGCCGCACCAAGAAGACAGAAATTCTGTGTAAGCTAATGAGAAAAAGAAACCCCCAACATCCCAAGGCCATACTTTTCATCAATGTGAACAACTCCCATCTCTATAAACCGGAAGAAGCAGCTGAAGCTTTCAACACATTTTTCACTTCAGCCCTAAAGGCCAGTGTATCCACTCCTTGAGTACTCTCTGCACCCCTACCCAGTGAGACTCTATTTACAGGGCCATTTCACCCCGATGACATTTCTCCACTTCTAGTCTCTATGGAACCATCTTACCGCCCAGGTGCGGACGGCATTCCATCGGCTGCTCTTACTCTAGGGGGGCCAGACATCCCTATTCTATTTAACCTGTCCATGAAATTGAGCTCCTTCCCCGCTCAGTAGAAAACCTCTACAACAGCCTCCTTGCACAAAAAAGGCTCCGTCCATGTTCTCGAGAATTATCTTCCTTCCAATTATACACCAATTATCTCCAGAATCATGGAGAAGCTCATTAAGAATAAGATAACAGCCCACCTTTTACAAAACAACTTGCTCATTGTGGGTCAGCACGGTTTCCTAAAAAACGTTCGTGTTCTATTTGTCAAGTTAACCTCCTGAACTCAGTCTCCGAGGCTGTTTAAAAGGGCATGTCCATGGTTATTATCCTGCTTGATATAAAGAAGACTTCCGATCGAATCTCACACACTCGGCTCCTATCACATGCCAAATCATATAGCATCACGGATCCGGTACTCGGTTGGTTGGATTTTTATTTCTCCAACCGTCATTGGTTGGTTCAGATTAATAGGTTCGTCTCCAAACCCAAACCTGTCACTAGTGGTGTCGTAAAAGGCAGCTGTTTGGGGCCACTACTCTTCCTCATATGATGTTGTCAATGTCGTTCGCCAGGGCTGTCTTCACCTCTTCGCGGACGACATCAAAATCTTGTATAATTTTGATTCTAGACAGTTTAGTACAGTTATCAGTGGTATACGGCAAGATCTAACAGCTCTTAGTTCTTGATGCACCACTTCATTAATAAAATTCTCCGCGAAGAAAAGCAGCATTCTTACCTTCAAGTGAAATATCCCCCCCCCAGGTGTGTTCAGTAATGACGGTCACCGAATTTCCATCAGCCCGTTAGTACGAGATTTAGGTTTGCTGTATTCAGTAACATCCACTTTCTCTGAACATACCACAGCTCAAATTGTGAAGGCTAGAATAATAATGGTTTGTTTCGGATAACCCCGAAGCTTGCCGCAATGCAAGATCAAACAGTATAGATGAAAGCTGAATCAGAGTCTTAGGAGTGTTGTACAATTATGTTAGCGAAACTGAATGTAAGGGAAAGCTCTCAAGTCAACTGTTGCGGTACAGCCCGGTGAATTTAAACTCAAGGTCAGGTAGTCGAGTTGGCTCAAGGTTGGGTGTAGCTATTCTGCCAAGGTGTGGAGTGGATGGGGAATAATAAAGAACCACACAAATCCTACGGCAGGAAGAATGTCCTGTCTGAGAACCAAACTGGATTGGCGGATACATGGATGTCGTGAAAAAGAAACATTCTCGAAGGAGAAGTAATCAAGCAAAGAGCTTCTCAATGTATAAGAGAGGTTACGACGTAAAATTACACAATGAAAAATGGTGGCATTACACATAAAGACCAAGGGAACCAGTCAAGGATTACATTTGTAAGGTTCAGCGACAGTATATCGGATGTGCCATGCAGTTGTATAACAAACGGACAATAAACTGAACTGTGGTTGCCAAAGTGATGGTGAGAGAAGTGGCCGGACAATAACATAAAACTTGAGCGGATTGTTTTGCTTTCGGAAGAAAGGGATATAAAGCATCAAAATGAAACTGAGAACTGGCAAAAATCGATGTGTGGTGCGTAGCTACGACAGTGGCAGGAACGTGGCTTGCAAGGGAGATGATCAGTTAAGGGCCAGATAAGTGTTTACATACTGACATTTCTTAGCAAATACTTCGCGTGGTGAAGAGTGTATCAGGGATAGAAAGGGTCTAAGACGATCTATCAGAATAGAGCATGGGAAAGGAAATACGCGGAACAACCGACGAATAGATTTGCTAAGTTCGGCAGCCGGATATGGGCGGAGTGTATGATAAACCAAATGGACTACAAACCTGGATCGTGTTTACCAAAGTGATGGTGCAAGAAGTGGCCGGACAAAAATATGTAGACTTTGAGCGGATTGTTTGCTTTCGGAAAAAAGGAGTATAACGCATCAACATGAAACTGAGAACTGGCGAAAAATCGATGTGTGGTACTCTACTACAAAGGTAGGAAAGATAGCTGGCAAAAATGGTGAAATTACGGGTAGGAGACTACCAGTTCATGTTCACTACAGAAGGTGAACCACCTAATGGCGACAGAACAGAACTCTGCGGTACGATAGCTTATTAGATATGCACATGTGAGACGTGATACATTGTTAGGTGAGGATATCGCAATGCGACAGCCCCAAGTGGGCTAACAGCGGAGCTGACAGAGAAGGCAAACAATCACGGAATCATCGATGATTGGGAACCTCTAGAGATACATTTCAGTGTCATATACTGCTTGAAGACTGTGGTACGGAAGTGAATGGCAACAATAAATGCGTCAGTTTTCAAGTATACCCGTAAAAGTAGCAAAAAGGAATGAGCTTTATCCTAGAGAATGGCTAAGTTTACAACCAAGACTGGTGAATAGTTAAGCATGAAACCGCGGGGATGTGAACCGGGGACAACGAGCAAAGAGTGTTGATGGGTTTTCAAGTATTCGATAATTATGCACCAAATAAAGCAAATTTTGCCGGGTGTAGAAAGCGGTAGGTTGTAAAGGCCCGCTTTATAGGACGTCCAGTCTTCCGGAAAGCAAACTCAGCACCTACACGACCCACTTTTGACCACACTTGGAATACTGTTTCGTGATCCACTCCAACATGCGCCAGCGGGAAGGAGCGGCTATTGAAAAGGTTCAATGGCCAATGACAAAATCGTTAACTGGCTTTTCCACCGAACTCAATTACAGCCAAAGCTGTGAGCATTTGAAATTAGATCCACCATGGCCTAGACTTAAGAAGCTGAACCTCATTCTTTCATGGCATTATTTTAGGTCGAATTATTGTATCAGCACAGCAGCTCAGAAACCTAACGGACTCACAAAATTCTTTAAGACAGGGAGACAACACGGTTACTGTTCCCATTTCTAGGATCGTTCCCAGATACAACTTCTTCCTGGTTAAGTATGCGGCTTTATGGAACCAATTACCCCATGATATACGTCCATTAGGCCACCTAGGACGTTTAAGGCTCACGCATGCAAATACCTCACAGTACACACTGTGATTTAAATTATAGATCCGTACGTGAGTGAAGAAAGAGTTCTTGAAGTGGGATTAGGTTTCTAACAGTTTTCGAACTCTCTCTTTTGAGCACCTCTTTGTCTTCTGAACCATAGCCGTGCTTTGTTCCTCTACTCGCGTTACTAATCGTTTTGCTTCTCATCTACATCTGATTCTGCCATTTGCGCTTCTCAGTTTCTCGGCAAAGTCCGACAGGCACAATCTTTGAGCTTTCTCTAGATTGCCACACTAACTGAACTCAAGCAACGTTTATTACGGCGTTTTCTTTTTTTCTGTCTATGCTTTTTTCCAGCTTCTTTTTTTTCTGCAATTTCCTGCAGAATGGTTTTATCTCTAGCCCGGTAATTCCGTTCCACCTTCATCTGTTTTGCTGAATCTGCCAGCAAATAATTTTCCAGTTCCGCCCATTTTCTCATCGCTCTTTTCATAGCCACGGCGTGGCTATGAATAACTTGCTTCTTGGCATACATCTACTCATTTTTCTTCTCCTCCTCATCAGACCTTGCCATATTTTACTCTAATTTGCATACCGATACCTATCGGCTCAAAGCCCCGTCAAGATAATACTTACCCGTTAAACGTCGCCTGACTTTGACTCGCCATTATGCCTGAGGCTCGTTGTTTTGAGATAGTTCCCCACCATCAGTCTGCTCCTCATGAAACGCCTTATTTTTCTATACAACACTCACCCGTGACTGACCAAGAAAATGTTTCATCCCGACATCAGCCAATTTTATGCCGAAACCATCTTCACCTCATTCGTCGGTTTTCGGTATACTGAATCCTACGATCCTTACAGTTCATCAGCTCCCGCCTTCAGCGTACGACTTTCGGTCGAAAATCGGTGACTTATCTGCCCCAATCACCCGTTGCCACAACACTAGCTGGCGGTCAACCACAGCAAAGCCAGTGGTGATACCTATCCACCGACTTCGTCGTGCCCGTGAAGTTACCCTGCGTACCAAAATCGGTGGTGCTTCCACCAGATGGCTCGCATATATACTGGAATCCGTTCGACTCTGTTATTTGCAAGAGCAAGCTATCAAGTGATAGCTTCAGGAATGCTGCCATTATCTGAGTGATTGTTCGATCATGCCCTTTTCTTTCACAGCTTGTGGCAGAAGCACCCCCGAAGATTATGGCATCTGGTCCGTGGCGGTCTCACGATAAGGAGAAACAGCCCTCCCTTTCAGTCTCGAACCCAATGGGCCACGTGTAAAGAAAAGCGGGTCAGGGAGAACAGATAAGTTTACCCTACGGCGTAAATTCGCTATCAGTCTCCTCTATAAAGAAGAAGAAGAAATACACTTCTGGCTGGAAAGGTCTTGGGCCAATGCTCTCTGCCCCCTTCATTACAGATGGATTTCTGAGAACAGCCTAGACCCGACCCCGCATATAGGAAACCCCAAGCCTTCGGGTTAATCTGCAGTTCCTTTTGTCTAGACTAGTGCGGGGTGACAGCACCCCGTTCAAGCCCTCCACATATGCTTGCTTACCACACCTTACTCAGCTTCAACCCTTTTGGGTTCCCGGCAAAACCCCTGACCTGCTTGCTGATGTTAGTGCAGTAGTCGATACACTGTCTGATAGGTACATGATGCTGCCTCTGCTCTGGTGACACCCGGGCAATTATACGCCTACGGTTAACAGCTAGGAGCAGAGCCCCGCCTCTATTAGTTGTCGGAAAGAGGAAAGTAATCATTGCAATTTGACAATTAACCATCCATATCTTCACCTTTTCTATGTTTCCCTCGAGCCCAAGCACTAATAATGTTGTCCATATTCAGCGATGATTTGTCTGCTACCATGTTGACTCAGTTACAAAACCAAAATGTTTGTTGACACCAATTCCCTTTATAAATCTATATTCCTTTATTGATAGGTGCTCGCTTTCGCTTTATTCTCTTGTCCCAGGCCATAAATCAGTGGTCTTTTGTTATGTTTCTTGCACTCCTCCGTTAACTCGAGCCTAACCACACAGATTACCATCCTTTAGCAACCAGTACCCACGGATCGGCACTTTTGTTCGTTGTTTGGTGGGACCCATTCCCCCCAGCAAGCGTATGCTTCTGATCACTCATGACCCCAAGGAAAACCAGCACGTTCACATCCGCATAAAAAGGCCTCACCTTAGCTCTGAGCACTTCCTTTTATTTTCATAATTTCTGCCGCCTTCACCTACAGCCGGGTCATCAACCAGACTGCTGTCTCCCTTTTTTCCATTCCTACTTCTGACCTCACTCTCCTCTGTTGTTCTATATTTGATCTTCAACTGGACCCTTTTTCTCTCATACCACCTAGCTTCCTAACAATTCTGCACTCCGGCTAAACCTGCCCCTAATATCTCCATCATCAACCAACTGCTCTGCAACACTACCACAGTCTCCGCCCAGTAATCCTTCATAGATCGGCCCACAGGCCCTCAAGTAACATTATCAGTCTAATTTACAATAAGCCGGTAATCATAACCTTCAGCTGGAACATTCTCCAGACTGCCGCATCCCTCATCTCTTTCAGAACAAAGTGGTTACCTGGGTAGCCCAGCAACCAAATGGACTTTACTTCCGGATTTCCTTGTGGACTAAACGGTTTGATCGATCGGATTGGCCATGGTTAAACCTACACTTACACCTGCTGACGCTTTATGTGGGGCACCTTACACTGCCGACTAGTGATCACTATCCTATGACCAGGGTAACAATCCATCATGATAGTCTCACCGGCAGTCGGATGGATTCCTGACATCATCCATCACCCCACTCCGCATCAACATCTGTTTCACGTACTCTGAACAGACAGTTCAACTCACTCTGCTTTGCAGCACTGAGAACAATGACCGGAATCTGGCCCTTGACTTTGCCTTCCGCACATACTCTCCCCACTTCGTCAGCCTATCCCTTTTTGCCTGCCACTCTTATCATACTCCACCTGCCATCAACAGCAACCAGTATCTTTATGAAACAAACCACCTGGTTATTTAGTCTTTTATCAAGTACGCAGAAAATGTCAACCTTACGCTCTTTCAACTTCACCTGCGCCTTAGTGTTTGGCCCCTCCCAGTCACCGCTGTCTTCCTTCCCGTTCACCACCTGTGCGTATTTGCTTGGTTGCATCAGCAGCGTTTGTCTCCATAGAGTGTTTCCCCGACCGCTTCTTCTTGAAACTCCCCGTTCTGCCTCCGTTCACCCTTCATGCTCTTCAAAACCACACTGCATTCCTTTTGAAGATTTCTGCCTTCACGTGAATTTTCATATAATATCGAAATTACCTGTACAGAAAGGCCAATCTGACCAGCCCATTCGACTCACTTGCATTTGTATCACAGGCTTCCTCCACAATGAGTTATCCAATGTTAGATGAATCTTCTCCATATCTCGCAGAAACCTCCAACCACACTTTGACAACACCCCGGTAACTCTTTTTTAAAAATCCTTTTGGTGATACCCTCACCCAGTTCCTCTATATTGATTACTAGAATACCCAGCTGGTGCAACACCGCGGCACTTTCTACACTTCCCGACCCTTCTTTGAATCTCTCTTTCACTCCCCCGCTCTCTATTTCTATTTTCATCGACTGCACACCGAATTCCGTAGACCGCCGTGATCCATTCTGGACTACCGGATCCGTTGTAGACAGTTATCAGTGCCCATGAGGCAAGTTGTGAATTATACTCGCCTAAACTCACTGTCCATGCTGTGACGTCCGACACGAGCTGCTTTATGGGTTGTTGCAAACATTGCACTTTTACCGTACTTCAGCATCGCCTTTATCTGCATTCCCACGTCTAGCCGGCTAACCCCAACGTCCTCATCCCCAATTCGAAACTGATTCACAGACGCAGCGTCCAAGTTTATCGTTCTATCACTGCAATTGTTTGAACCGTGAACTGCAAAACTGTGATTACCTCACACTGATTTGCGTTGCTGTTTTCCTTGATCATGCCTTGTGCTTGTGTGTTGACTACGATCAAGAAATGTACTGTTGAACAAGGACTGTGTGCTAAAGTTTGATTGGATGGTCATCAAAGTTGGTGTTGCGTAGTTAGGGAGGATAGGAGGGGAAATGTTGTTGTTCCGTGGTTGGGAAAGGGGCCCGTGAAACAATGAACAAGGGTTTCGGGGATTATCCATCTCCGGTTTGAACCAAAGGGCCAACGTATGGGTGACACTGAGCTCCAGGGTCGGTCTCGGATCGCTGTCAGGGTAGAGTGCTTTAACGAAACGTTTCTGAGAACAAAGCGATGGATTGAATAATCTGATCGCCACAGCCTCTGCCGTTGCTAGATGTTGTTTTCGAGCGGCTTTCGGTGCATTCGTAGGAACTCTGTAGATTATTTTGAACGCGTCGTCGTTTACGTGATGTCCAGTGTCTTCGAGGTGCGTTACAATCGCGCTGGCGACAGATTTTCTGTTTCCTAGAAGACACCTCTCAATTCATAGAACTGATTAGCGAGCGACATGCTGAAGAACTAACGATGGACTCTTTGGATGTGACATCTTTGTTTACCGACGTTCCTCTTCTGGAAACGATCAATTATTTGTGAGATTTCATCGTAGAAAACGATATCAATATCGGTATTCCAGTAATCAATCTGAAGGAACTACTTTTACAATGCGCTTTCAACATCCAGTTTACCTTCAACGGGGAATTATACCGCCAGACCGATGGAGTAGCTATGGGGTCACCTCTATGCCCCTTACTTGCTGATATATTCATGGCTAAGCCAGAAAACGGGAAACTTAGCGATACGATAGAAAGTCTACCCATCTACTGTCGATACGTAGATGATATCTTTGTCCTAACTGACAGTCATACACGGCTGGAGTCATTGGTGGAGGAGTTCAACCAGGCACATAATGCGGTTGATTTTATGTCGGAAGTAGACGAAAGGAACACATTCCACTTTCTAGATGTGCTTCTTTTAAGAGGTGGCGATGGCAAACTGCTTCATCGCGTATATCGCAAACCAACGTGGACAGGCCAGTACACCAATTTCGTCAGCTTTGTACCTATCGGACGTAAACGTAACCTTATTCGTTCACTCGCAGCCCGTGTGCGAATGATTTGCTCCAATGAGACGGTGAGTGAAGAATTAGACATTTTGAAGCAGACGCTATTGGATAACGGATATCCCGAGCGCCTCTTTCAGAAGAATATAGCTGAAAGGGCAACGAGACAAGCGTTAGTGACCGTGAAGAAGAAAGATCTATGCATCCATCTTTCTTTCAAAGGAGATGACAAAAGCGAGTTACTATTAAGACGCTTGGAAAAGGCAATCGCTCGCACCTTTCCCGCTGCTACACTGCGTGCCCACTTCACCAGTCGACCAGTGATCTCGGCGAACCTAAAAGGCAAGTTACCTGTCCTCACCTCATCCATGCTAAAATATTCGTTTGTTTGCTCATGTTCAGCAAGCTATATAGGTAGAACGACACGGCAACTATCACAAAGGATCAAGGAGCACAAACCAACTTGGCTGTCGACGGGAAACAGAAAATCCATCACCAGCGCGATTGTGGCGCACCTCGAAGACACTGGACATCACGTAAACGACGACGCGTTCAAAATAATCTACAGAGTTCCTACGAATGCACCGAAAGCCGCTCGAAAACAACATCTAGCAACGGCAGAGGCTGTGGCGATCAGATTATTCAATCCATCGCTTTGTTCTCAGAAACGTTTCGTTAAAGCACTCTACCCTGACAGCGATCCGAGACCGACCCTGGAGCTCAGTGTCACCCATACGTTGGCCCTTTGGTTCAAACCGGAGATGGATAATCCCCGAAACCCTTGTTCATTGTTTCACGGGCCCCTTTCCCAACCACGAAACAACAACATTTCCCCTCCTATCCTCCCTAACTACGCAACACCAACTTTGATGACCATCCAATCAAACTTTAGCACACAGACCGTGTTCATGATTTATGCATTTCTAACCTATAAATGTAACTGTATTAGCCACGAGGATGATGTTACCGAAAACGAGCTTGTTCGCTATTCGTGTTTTCTATATATAATGAAATGGGATTATTCAGTGAAATGTACTATTATTATTGCTATTATTATTTAAAAGCTTAGAGCCCCAAATGTTACTTGTTGCTAAATATTGGTTGAAAGCACGTGGCCCGGGGTTTGTCTCCACCTCTTCTCCCTTTCTAGCACACCTGCTCTGACGTAGCAGGCTACACCCTCGAAAAAGTACTGGAAGCAAAGTTAGAAATCCGTGGATCCCCTAAATGTTTTGTGGCACTGTTGGGTGCTGGAAAGAAGTGAGGATAAAAGTATGCTGTGACGTCTCTGACTGCTGGTTTTCTCAGAAATGCAGCAGGCTTACGGTTAAAGCTTTTGGACCTAACCTGGACGAACTTGGCCTGGTCTGGGTTTAGGAATAACGTCATGTTATACGGGAATCAACAAACATGCCTTCATCTATCTCAGAAAACCAAAGACATTTGTAGTAAAGCGGTGATTTGTGCAGATTCCAGGATAACAAGAACTAGCCCAGGGCTGGGGATATTCGAATTTAGACTTGAGAGGCTTGAAGAGGCCTCAAATGGGGAAATTTCCCGGCTTCGATACTTAAGGAATGCTTGTGACAAATCTGGCATCATAAAAATAGGAATCCGACAGCTTAGAGAAACCTCAAGGTAACTTGGCCGCGGATGCAGTAGCAGCCATTGCAAGGCATCGCAAAGTAGCTACCAAGAGAATTCCTGAGTCATTATGTTGCAAAGCCCTGCTAAAAGAGAGGGACATGCGTCAGAATGCAGTGAAAGTGCCCAGAGCAGTGGGCTTATCTGAGTATGCTGTTACTAAAAGGGCTTTCAGGATGGGCAATCGGTGCTTGGGGCCGGAAATCTCGTTATATGCCCCTATCAGTGATGGTTGAATTTGGAAGCCCGGGATATAGAGACGCTTTGCTTGCCGCAACTGACGAGATAATGGAGGCTGTAGAAGGGATGGTCTGTGTGGAAACAGATCACTCGGCAAGGAACAAACACCACAAGGGCAACCCCGGCCGCCTCTCATGGCGTTCACACGTGCGCTGGGTCCATCACCATGGGCAGGCATTGCCCAGCGTCAGTAGCCGAGCACGACAATAGCTTGCTGGGCAAGACTGACTCAGATTGGCACGGTCCAGGTAGGCTCTAATATATCTGAGGTTCACCGTTCTAATCTAGCTAGAAAGCAGCAGGTAACCCGCTGACTGGTAGAAAGTCGAAGCCTTGCCAATCCACGAGGGAAGCGGGAGGGGCGGGAATTGCACCTATCTACTGGCCCGGTAGCCAGCTCTCGCTGGAACGAAAAACGCTTGAGGGCATCTTCAGAGGCAGGAGCACAAGGCATGTTGAACCCTACTGGAAAACTACAGTAAGCCAGTACGGATTTTCAAAGATCAAATCGAGTTTGACGAACCTCCTGTCGTTTCTGAAGAAGTGACCGGCAGACTGGGAAAATGCGAACTACTTGATGTGTAGTCCCCAGCGTTAGACCCGGCAAACCATAGACAGCCACTGCACTACATGCAGGTCGTGAGGACTGAACAGCGGGCGCTGAACTGGATCAAAGCATACCCCTCCCGTAGAAAGCTTCATTTTCGGGTTCGGGATGCAAATTTCGGCGCAGCAGGGGCACGTAGTGTGGTTCCAGGGGGCCGGTGCTAGAAGCTCTGTTGTTCTTAGTCTGTATGAATGACCTGGTGTACACCTTGAGGTGTCCCGGCTTCCCGTTCGTAGATGAGCTGAAAAGTGTTGGGATATCATCCTCGAACTGGGCACGCGAAGACCAGATAGGCATACTAGAGCGGACTGAAACTTGAGAGTTCCCTCTAAACAGGGGAACGTCCGGATAAACGCTCCACGGCGAGGGAGCAGGATAGATTCGGCGAGCCGATGAAGGGTCGTCCGGGGTAATCGAGACCGCTAAGGCCGTAAAATATCCTGGCGCCCAGGTGCACGAAACTTTTGGGCCCACTGAACAGTGCCTTGTGGCTGCGGCTAACGCTAATAGGTCCACGCCTAAACCGTGTCGGAAAGCCAGATCTCGGGATGCCAAAACAATATCGTGACTTCACAAAGCATATGTGCTCCTCCACCAGGAATACTTCTTCCAGAAAAGGACACCGAAACTGATCAGGGACAAGCTGCAGTTGTAAACCCTTCAAAGAAGGTTTGCTGGGATGACCACTGGGCTGCTGGAAATGACACAAAGAGAATTTCTCAAAGCACCCGACCGGTTCTCGTCAAACAAGAGGCTCTTAAGGGGAAATCTTATCAAGGCTTTCAGACAGCCCCACAGGTTATCCGAAACCAACAGGCCTTTACTAATTTCAGTGAAAACGCGAAGCCCATGGATATGAACACAAAATGATGGAACCCAGGGCCGTCAAAGGCGATCGATCATACTTCTTCTCTCGCCAAGAAACAGACCCCTGGGACAAGGTACCGTCCCACATAGTAGCAGAAAGTAGCATCGTCTTGTTTAAATGACGGATGGGGGGCTGCTGGGTTGAGGTTTTCCCGGACTATGACTAAGCAAATGAGCATGCCCTGAGGTTACAACTCTTGCTTTCACTCCTTCCCATCTCTCTATTGCGGGGATTCGACGAAATACACTCGGCAGTGGTGGGTGCATAGCTGGTGTGCATATCATGGAAGGAATTCCGGACCCTCGGTTGGCCGTGGCTATTACCTGTCCTGTGCAAACTGAACTGAACTGAACTGCATTAACATATCGGTTAAATCAATTATCGCAGATCGAGCAACTCTAGCCAATACAAAAGAATCACATAACCAGAAAAAGATTGATCCGTAGTTTCTACGACACCAAACTGAAATTCAGAAAAGTACAAATATATATTAACCTCAAGTATGCGGCCAAATAGACTGAACAGGAAAACCCAAAGGTTCAAGGCACCCTGGCTCAAGCAAAACAGTCAGAGACGGTTTAAAGCCAAATTCAAATGTCACACAGGAATAAGCAAACGTGCAGAAGTGTGGTGTATGGGTAAACTTTTCAAGGTAATGCAAAATAAAGTCAACTTCACAAAGCACACGGAAAGTTTGGAAGGATTTTCAATGTTTGTTCTTTACAACATCTGTTTCCCATTCACGCAATAAATTCAGCGGACTGCGTTATATTTTTTCGGTTGTGTCCAGATAGGGAGCCTCGAAAGGAAGAATGGCAGACGATTGCGATAGCGAACCTACTAAATTACCGCCACTGCCAGTTCTTCGGGTTAGAACCCGCTTTCCATTCTTTTCCGTACGGTCCATCGCTCCGCAACCACGTAATTTGAACTTTATGTCCGCCGAAGCACTTTGGGAACATTATTGCTTTCAAGCTCGAGCTCTATGGCTCGTATCGGTCATAGTTGAGAGCCCTGGGGCCCAAACGTATCCGATCTGATCTGAACTTGGCGCCAACGAGCCTGTCTCCTGAGTGATCCACTGTTGACATCAGTGTCTGGCAAAGATGAGCGAGTGCAGACAGTGAAGCTCTGGGATCTTGATTATGTCGGTCCTGCAGAGCTCCGAAATCCTGTGACACAACCAGCGCAAGAAACTTGACGTTTTGATTATCAGCCACGGCAGTTCAGGACTCAACCTGAAAATTGGTTTCCTGACCATTCTTCCGCGGTTCGATATTATATCTTCCGAATAACCTGCATTTTTCAGAGGAAAAGGAATATAAGGAAGATGCATGAGCCATTAGAATTCGGTTTCGAACCAACGAACAACTTCAAGAATTAGAGGAACTTCGAATGCATCAGATAGAAGCACCTCGGGTCAACGTACATTCGAGTCGAGCGCTACAATGAATGACAGGGGTCAGGATCAGCTGAGAAGGCTCATTCGAAAGGCTAAGGTACCAGGCAGTTTGCTCATTGTGTATGAAACGAGGTGACAATTGCATAGCAAATTTTCATATCCTCATTCGAAGGAGACATTCTCAGAAATCGACCCTATTTATCCGAATAGCCTTATGCGTAAATGATTTTATGTGCTTCATAACAAATTACTGTACGATTTCTCGTTTCATTTGTAGCGTACTACTCTGTCTATATGGTACACTAAATGAATGTCAACAACATCTAAGACGACACTAGCAAACTAAGATGGGCGGAGGAGCGTGCGGTGATAAAAAGGCCGAAGGGGTATGTACATTAAGAATTAAAACGAAACAATAGGTGTGACTCAAACTCACAGTTGTTCAGTGTTCTTGTGATCAGGAAATGAGCGTCGAAGAGCCAATATCCGCCAATGTCTTCAGTTCAGTTCGGTCTGACAGCCATCCGTTGAACAGAACAGGATGGTATCGAGTGAAGTGCCAAGAGACGCTGTTGAAGCTTCTAAAATGTTTTGTTTCACACAGTTAGTTCCGACCGATATGATTCCAAGACACTCCAAAGCAGAAGATGAGACCGTGCCAGAATTAAAGATTTATTTACAGCCTTTTTTGTATTGCGCGGTGGTGACGACCAAAAGGTGTGTGTTTTTACATTAAAACGTCGGTACAACAAAGGAGTGTCGCACCAAGGGACGTTGAAAATCATGGAAAAAGTCGGAAATGTACAGGTACCTACACAACTCCCGCGCCAGAGCGTTTGTTGTACAAAATAAACGCTCGATACAAAAAATAGAAAGAGGAAACGGTTAGCGAAAGAAAACGTCAACTAACAAAGTCTTGAAATCTGACAGGATGTCGAACGTTTCTGCCGGAACGGCGGGTGACCAGGGAAGGTTTTTGCTGTGGTGGTGCTGGCGGGTGTGGTGTAGTGTCTGGTGTGATGATAGAGTTTGGATCATCAACAGGTATTGTTGGTGGTGTGTTTGTGGATGGTGATGGTGTCGGTGTTGCTGGTGATGGAGGTGTATCAAAATACGCGGGTTTCAGTCTGTCAATGGAAACTGTGTCTGGCTTATCGGCTTTTTGAACCACGAAATATTTGTCTGTGCGACTAAGCACCTTAAATGGACCGTCATACGGTGGTGTGAGTGGTTTGCGAACAGCGTCGTTACGAATAAAAACGAAAGGTGACGTATATAGATCATTATGTACAAAAACGTGTGTGGATGACGAGCGAGTGGGTGTTGGACGTAGATGTGACATACGGTCTTTGAGTTGTTGGACAAATTGGGATGGGTTAGGACTGGCATCGGTGCTGGGTTGAACATACTCACCTGGAAGGCATATGGTGGTACCGAAAACGAGCTCAGCCGACGTGCTGTGGAGGTCGTCTTTGACTGATGACCGCAGACCTAAGAGAACTAGTGGCAGGTTGTCGCTCCAGTTATTGGGGTTTGGCTGTGATATCAGTGCTGCTTTGAGTTGACGGTGTAGGCGCTCTACCATGCCATTGGACGAAGGATGGTATGCAGTTGTTGTGATGTGTTTACAGCCAAGCAGTTTAGTGAACTCACGAAACAAAGTCGATTGGAATTGGCTGCCACGGTCCGTGGTGACTGTAGACGGTACACCAAATGTAGCAATCCAGTGCTGGAGTAGTACTTTCGCAATATTTTCTGCCGAGGTGTCGGAAATGGGTACTGCCACCGGCCAGCGTGTGAAACGATCAACAACGGTTAATAAGTGGGTATGTCCATTTGATGGTGGTAGTGGACCAACAAGATCGACGTGAATATGTGTGAAACGGACGTCGGGAACGGTGAATGTACTGGGAGGAGAAAAAGTGTGGCGGTGGACTTTGTTTCTCTGACATTGTAAACACTGTTTAGTCCATAATGCAATGTCAGAATTCATATTGGGCCAAACAAATCTGGCAGAAATGAGTTTGCGAGATGCACGGATACCAGGATGGGAACGAGAATGAAAATGATCGAAAACGATCTTTCTGTAGCAAGTTGGAACGATAGGACGAGGGTTACCTGTAGACCAGTCACATAGGACTGTGCCATCGGCTGAAGGTACGGGAGAATCCTTGAGCTGGAGTGTGGAGGATGTGCGCAGTTCGAGCAAGGATGGATCATCACGCTGGAGGTTTGCCAGTTCCGTAAGATCGAATTTAGTCTGCACCGTGATGCTGTCAGGTCTGGATAAAGCATCAGCCACAACATTATCAACTCCATGCACGTAGCGGATGTCTGTTGTGAACTGGGAAATATAATCCAAATAGCGGATATCTCTGGGTGAATGTCGGTCAGGCTTGGCATGAAGTGCTTGTGTCAGGGGTTTGTGGTCAGTGTGCACACGAAATTGTCGTCCTTCCAAAAGATGACGGAAATGTCGGATGGACAAGTAAATGGCTAGGAGTTCGCTTGAAAATGTGCTGTATTTTGTCTGAGCCGCCTGGAGTTTTTGCGAGAAGAACGCTAAGGGCTGTAATTGGTTGTCCACTATTTGGCGAAGCACTGCACCGACTGCAGTATTTGATGCATCAGTCGTTAGGACTAACTCAGTATTTGGATCCGAATGTGGATGGTGCAGCATGGTGGCATCCGCGAGAGCTTTTTTGGCTTCTGCGAAAGCTGTCTCGGCCTCGGGAGTGAAATCGATCGTCTTGACGTTGGGCTTGAGAAGATCGGTTAAAGGTGAAACGATGGTCGCACAATGGGGAATGAAGCGACGATAGTAGTTCAAAATTCCCAAGAAACGTCGTAACTGTGTGATCGTTTGAGGTGCAGGAAATGACAGGATGCTGCGAACCTTTTCTGGGAGGGGTGTCAGACCGTTTTGATCGATATGGTGCCCGAGAAAGTCGAGTGACGGAACGCCGAACACGCATTTACTATGGTTCAGCTGAAGTCCGTATTGTTGGAAACGTTGAAAGAGTTGGCGCAGGTGAATGGCATGCTCTGATGGAGAGGCGCTGGCAATTATGATGTCGTCGATGTAGCCAAACGCGAAGGATAGACCTCGAAGCACTTCATCGACGAATCGTTGGAACGTCTGAGCAGCGTTTCTCAATCCAAATGGCATGCGAATGAACTCGAACAGGCCAAAAGGCGTGGTGATGGCTGTCTTGGGAATGTCTTCTTCGGCCACGGGGATTTGGTGATATGCCTTTACGAGGTCAACCTTGGAAAATATTGTCTTCCCAGAGAGATTCTGTGCAAAATCATGAATGTGTGGGATCGGGTACCTGTCGGGGACGGTGACGTTGTTGAGAGCACGGTAGTCTCCACAGGGTCTCCAATCACCAGATGATTTTGGAACCATGTGCAAAGGCGAGGCCCATGGGCTTGAAGACGGTCGAATGATGCCAAGATTCATCATATGTTCGAATTCAAGGCGTGCGATACGGAGTTTGTCGGCGTTGAGTCGTCGTGGTTGAAAGTGGACAGGTTGGCCTTTTGTGGCGATGTGGTGCTGCACAGCATGAGAGACTGCGTCGGTGAACTGACACGGTTTAGTGAGGGATGGAAACTCCTTCAAAATGTCAGCAAACGGCGATTGCGGGATCGCCAGCCGAATACCCAGAGAGTTGGTGCATTTACCAATGCCGACTGTATAAAGCTTGGTTGTGGTGTCTACCAGCTTGCGATTTTTGAGGTCCACTGTTACGCCAAAGTGTGAGAGGAAATCCGCGCCAATAATGGGAGTCTGAACATCTGCCTGGATGAAAACCCATTGAAAAGAGCGTCGGAGGCCTAAATCAAGAGTGATGGACCGTTGGCCGAATGTAGCAATAGTTGTTGTGTTTGCTGCTTGCAGTGTAAAGTGAGATGGTTTGAGGCTGTGATGTTTGGGTGGGGGGATTACACTGATCTCGGCGCCGGTATCAATGAGGAATCGAAGACCGCTGGATCGGTCAACGATATAAAATAGGCGACTTTCATGTGGAGGGCCAGCCCTAGTCGTCGCCGTTACTGGCTGGCCTGGTCGTTTGACTGTGGAGTGTAAGTGCAGAATGAACATGGAGGATCGCAGCGGCGTGCCTTGGAGCCAAATGTGCGGTGGTACCAACACCAGGTTTGTAATCGGCGGTTTCTGGACTGTGATCTAGGTCGATTAGGTACTTCGGCGGACACAGATCGATGAGTAGTAAATGCGTTGCACATTGCACTGACCTGATTGCACAACATGCGAACGGTTTCTTTTAGGTCCGTAATGTCCTTATCGATATGCGAGTGATGGGATGGGGAATCAGGACTGCGAGAAACGTCACCACGGCGATCTGGGACAGGAACTGGTAATGCCATAGGAGATTCGTGTGTCGGAGTGGTTTCGGCGGGTGATGTCATGTGAACACAGGGTCTACCAGCCGGGTAGCATTCCATGATTCTGTCGGCGTGCTGTGCAACTTTGTCAAGAGGAGTAGTGGGCTCCAGCATTGACAGGACCTGCTGCATCGGGAGAGGTAGTTTATCAACCCATATCTCCCTGAAAATGGCGTCGTCCATTTGACGTCCAGCCAGTAGCGACCGCATGTGGCGCATAAGCTGGGACGGAGTTTAATCTCCGAGCTCCACCGACGTGAACAGTTCACGGAGCATTTTTCCGGCTGATTTTCCGGTACGCTGAATGACTGCTTCCTTAAGCTTCGTGTAAGGAGCTTCTGGTGGAATGGGATCGAGGAGATCTTCCACGTCAACAGCGATGTCAAAGGGAAGCGCTTGGACAACGTGAGAGTATTTCACGCGCTCGCTGGTTATACGTCGAGTGGCAAATACGGCTTCTGTTTGTCGAAACCACACCCGAGAGTTGGTCGGGGCAAAAACGGGCAGTTTCAGAGCAACCGCGTGGATGTCAATAGATTCGCTGTCAGACATGGTGAATGGTGTGGAACTTGGACCAAAAGAATGAAGCTAGTGTCAAAGGATGGAAAAACAACCTGGGCTCACCAATTTTGTAGCGTACTACTCTGTCTATATGGTACACTAAATGAATGTCAACAACATCTAAGACGACACTAGCAAACTAAGATGGGCGGAGGAGCGTGCTGTGATAAAAAGGCCGAAGGGGTATGTACATTAAGAATTAAAACGAAACAATAGGTGTGACTCAAACTCACAGTTGTTCAGTGTTCTTGTGATCAGGAAATGAGCGTCGAAGAGCCAATATCCGCCAATGTCTTCAGTTCAGTTCGGTCTGACAGCCATCCGTTGAACAGAACAGGATGGTATCGAGCGAAGTGCCAAGAGACGCTGTTGAAGCTTCTAAAATGTTTTGTTTCACACAGTTAGTTCCGACCGATATGATTCCAAGACACTCCAAAGCAGAAGATGAGACCGTGCCAGAATTAAAGATTTATTTACAGCCTTTTTTGTATTGTGCGGTGGTGACGACCAAAAGGTGTGTGTTTTTACATTAAAACGTCGGTACAACAAAGGAGTGTCGCACCAAGGGACGTTGAAAATCATGGAAAAAGTCGGAAATGTACAGGTACCTACACATTTCAACGATATTGTCAAAAAAATGACATCAGCTCGACTCGTCTTGAAGGTTTTTCTCGGTTTATTGAGACCAGAATTTAGTGTACCCAACTAGCAAGTGCAACTTGGGTAGTACAATTTTACAAATGTACCAACTGACTGGAATGTAACCTGACCGAAACAAAATCCGATCTTCTACTAGTCAGCTGAGAGAAGTTCAGGGAGGCGTTTTCGCGCTTTCTTCAGCTACACGCGGAAACCCTTGTAACAAACAGCCCGTTCGCAACATCGGTTTTCGAACGGTTTTCGACTGGTTTGTTTAGTAGCCGTTTTACACGGGCCAAAAGTGCATTCATACAAAGAAAATCGACGACCGGCGTAGTGTGCAATGCTTAGTTGGCGTCTTATTTTAGTATATTGGTTCAATTCGTTGAAGTGCCCTGATTTACCTTAATATAGATTGCTCTATGTCATTTCTTCCAAATGTGTGAAATAAGAACAACTAATCGGAAAATCATGAATTGGGAGATAAAAATGACCATTGTGGGACTTAATTTGGTGGAAGGTGACTGAAATTAACGAAGCATATCACGTATTTCAAATGATTAGCACAGACCGCTGGGAAACAGGTCTAAACCGGCCAACAACCGCTCTGAAATGGATCGGTTTTCGGCCGGGTTTCGAGCGGTTTCTGGGTGGTTTCTGAACGGTTTGTACCGACCGTTTGCAATACGTGTTACTTTTCCCAAATTACGTTCCACGACGGTCATTTCTATCTCTGATCGGCGTAATAGTAAAAACCGCTCGAAAACCGGCCAAAATCCAATCGGTTTCGGAGCGGTTTGGCAGCGGCTTTGCTACAAGGGAATCCAATGCATAGTCTACACATTGTGTTTTACTTACGAGTAGATATGAAGAGTCTAGGCCGTTTATTCAGTAAAATGGATTTCATTAGTTATTTATTTAGTACTCTAGTGAGTGGGGCAGACGTCAACCATTGGAGGCACACTCAGCTCCTACGATCGCTTTCGTTGAGACCAACAAGAGAAGAACGTGGAGAGCCAACCGCATGCATCCTCACTGGTCTGAGTACAAAGTCCGCACACTGGCTTTTGCCGAGGAAGTGTGTGGTAAGTGGCACTGGCGGCTGCTGCGTGCGCGAAACGTACAGCCAAACAAGTTTTAGGCGAAGTCGATCAGGTGACCACTATACAACCAAACCCAGAATAGCGTGAATATGGCGTGTTTCCCAGCTATACCGTTAGTCTACGTTAAGGTCGTTCATTGGTCTAGGGGGTGTAATGTCCACTAATACGCAATCCGCGCGCCAGACTAGTTAAGTCACGTTGACCAGTTTGCCCAGCTTGTGCACACGTTGCGAATTTGTGGTACGTGTGTGTAACTTCTTACACGACTTATCCAAACTGCATTCCCGTACGGGCTCTCAAGGGCAGCGCTCCTGTGACCTCTGTGGGGTCATCAAAGTTCTGAAAATGCACGCGGAAAATCAATATGGCTCTTATTTATTGTTGTTTTGCCTGAATATCAACTGTACTTATCTTCTTTCTGTCGTTTTGAGCCATTATTTCACATTTATTTCTTCAGAAGCAGACTGTAAGGTTGATTAGACCTTACTTCGCGGTTTCCTTTGTAAACGCGTGCTTCGGTCCTTTGTACTGCGTGGACCACCTGCACGTTACTCTAATATGCGGCACTGCACGAATATGTTAACCAGAACAGTATTCTCCGCGTCCCGTGAGAACGAGAAGGCGATTGGGAGAGATAGTGGTTAGCGTATATTTAGGAGTGTGCGTGAGAGCGTGCGCAAGAGAAACGGTCAAATGGCGACCGCGCTTGGCAGTCAGCGTTCAGTTAAACAATAAACGTGGTAAAAGTATGAACGAAGATGGCCACCGCTACAGGGGCCTCCTCCTAGAAGTCCGACGGAGTTGGGCTTCGATCGTAATGGCAGGCCGGAATTATTGGTTGTCCAGGAACTCCTCGTAGCTAGCCCGTTATATTGTTGGTGACGTCGAACGACTGCTGATGAGTTTAACGGTGCCTGCATTCTCGAGGTCCGATGTGCGTAGGTCCAACTGTGTTTTGGCGCCCACGGGTCTCATACGCACGCAAGCCGGAAGATGCCGCCTCAGGTCTAAAAGGGCGTCCAGTTTTCGTCTCCATTACCACGCTGACCAATCGTCCCGTTATCCAGTGAGTAGTTGGCTCCTTGAACGTGCACGGGAGTCAGCGAGGCTACGGATGAAGCCAATGTGACTGTGTAGATCCGTCTGAGAGAGGGCAAGGTAAACTGGAACAAAATAGCGCCTGAGGGCGCCGGCGGATGTTGGACCGTAATAACAACACACGAACGATGTTCGGTGTTGTTGTAGTCGCTAGGAGACCAGAAGAAAATGAAATCATAACTACCGATTGTAATTTCACTGGCCTGTTGGTTGGTAAATCCATGGTGAACTTCCCAACTTATTGCTAACAGTCGGTTGTAAAAATCTTCACGAAATCGGCGAAGCGGACGGGATTTCGTAGTTGGCGACCGCGACGGCTACTTCGCGTTGCGGGTACAGTTGGAGAATCTGATGGACTAGCTGCCGAGTCCTCACTAGGCGTAATTGGGGGTGGTTCGAGTAGTAACTCGCTCGATGCGGGTGACTGAGCGGCTTGAGTAGGTGTAAATTGGCCGAGCGTGCGTGAGAGCGTGCGCAAGAGCAACGGTCAAATGGCAACCGCGTTTGGCAGTCAGCGTTCAGTTGAACAATAAACGTGGTAAAAGTATGAACGAAGATGGCAACCGCTACAAGACCGTAGGTTATGTAACAGTATGAGGGTGAATCATGCGGATGGTCAAATTTTTTTTAATAATGAGAGTTGCATAATCACATTTCCCGTCGAATTTATTGAACACATGTGCCATTCCTCATGGGTTACAAATTACGCATATTTCTGCCCTAAACTGTTCACACTTGTCCACAGGACTGAGGAAAATGTGCTGATTAGGCAGCGTCAAGATGTAGTGCACGATTAGCGAAGTTACGTCAGTTGTGCTCGCAAGGTGATTGCCTTGTGACAGTTGGCCTTTATTGGGCCACTTAGCCGACCACTGTACTATTTGGACAAAGTTTACGCATTTGTAAATGTTATTTGATATTCCATGAACCCATCGCTTTTGGAATCGTTGGCTTGGAGATGCCTTTTTATCCCGTGGCAAAGTCCTCCGCGTTGCGCTTTGAAATGATCCGCTGTTCATCCAACGAAGGAGAAGAAAAAAGAGCCTGGCATAAGTTTTCCATATATTAGAGGCCAATTCGCAGTTAATCTTTATTTTCGGCTTAAGTTCATCTTGAAGCCACATTTCTATTTCCATGCCTTATTTCTTATGAAATTCCGTACTTCTGAAATGTTGCCTAAATCTTAGAGGGTACAGTTTTCCACCTCTTCATCTGATTTCAGACTAGATTTTCAGTTGCTGTAATAGTCGGCCAAGCATTAGGTAGGTGTGTTTTTGAAGGCTATTAAGTGCGATACAGTGTGCTGAATTCGACGCTCTTCCGTAGAGTTGTATGTGTTCGATTTGCAATATCAGACAGAAGACAAACTTGATTAGCCGGAGCTCAACAGCAGGCGCCAACACCCACATCAAAGTTGAGTATGACGATCTATGCCCACGCGTTAGAGATGGTGGCAATTTCAATTAACTGAATTGTAATTTCTGGATGTAGATAAACAGGGTCCGATTGGGAACCGATGCTACTAGTGATGAAGTGCGTCGTCGTCTAATCATTCCGGATATCATCGGTCTGGACGTGTTGGACTAAATTTTATTGCCACAAATACCTGAGTCAGATTCTAACTAGGATTTGGGGTGGAATTTTATTTCTGAGTATAAATACCCCCCCCCCCCCCCGACAGTGGTCATGCATTGTACACTGATAGCGAAGAGTGGTAGACCAACTAGGCATGTTTATGACGTACTTCCTCATTGGTATGTGCTTAAATTTACAATGGAACGGTTTTGCATGCATTTGTGAGGTACAGTTTTCTTTTTCACTCCGGTTCATCCGCGACGCTGAGTGCTAATGCGTGATACAGAGAACTAACACCCATACACAAAAGACTAGTGATTTTATCGAGTATACAGCCCCAATGCGTGGATGTTAAAATATGTCAATCACGGACGAAAAACATATCGAGTTTCATACATTTTCAATAATTACCTGCGGACTAAGAATTTTATGCAGCAACAGCCCCGTGCTTCAAGTTATCCAGCGAGATCTAGATTGTCTCTGCTGTCAGTCTGTGTTGATTTCGTCGGTAAAATAAATTATTTTGATGAATTTCAGAACTTGCAATAAAAACCAAATTTTCTCTGGAATTCGTTTCTGATTTTGAAACGCTATACCAGTGCTGTTTTGCAGCAACGTCCTATGTGCCGACATAAGTCTCCCAATTTTAACCAGGCTTTACGTTTAGGTAAGTAAACTGTTAGAAGAACCGTCGAAACTGCTGTAGCTTGCGAGGCCACCGAAAGTGAGATAAGACGCTGATATCACTGATGGGTAGGATTTCATGACATGCTTTGTTCGCCGGGGCGGGTAGTCGTTGGAGGATGAACAAGGTTGGCCAGTTTATGACGTGTAAGAAAGGTTTGAAGAGTTTATTGGGTGGATTTGATCATATGGAATGTGTTGGGTTTCCTGGGTGGGGTGCAAGCGATAGCCACTCAGTGATTTGATACATTACAAGGTATGGTTGGGTGTCGTAGTCAATGGTGCTCTTGTATTCATAATATTTCATTATCGGCTTGATGACACAGCTACTTTGCTTATTTCCAACCGAGGCTCCCGCTAAGAGATAGCAACCAAAATCGCTGCACCTTGTGCATGGTAAACCGTTGTTTGAACTAAACTGAACTAAAAGCCAAGCTTACATTCTGCTTACGTAAAACTTCACCTTTGGTTTTAACTCGGTGTTTCGACGTAAAAAGAGTATAGGGGATATGATCCACCGTGAAACACTGTCGAAGTGGTTCGGTAGCCGTAACTTCAAAACTGGGATTGATGGGCAATTTAAAGCGCCACGTGGTCATATAGTAAAAGGCCTGGAGTTAACTGAACCACTTACGATGCAACCGCTGTGTTTGAAACCGCATGCATCATTAAATTGTCTGTCGTGACCCAGGATTTAACAAACGGTCTTGTGAACTGAGCTACCGAGGGTTTTCAGGTGCAGTTTTATGAAAAGCAAATCCGGCTAATTTGATTTGCTACTTTCACTACTGCGGTAGTATTGGGTGATAAACCAACTTAATGCCAATCCTTTGCCTTTTACTTTGAGGGTACAAAACCACTTTGAGCTGCTTTCAAATACAGGTTTATCCTTACTGTTTTTTGAGGACTTTTCAATCAGAATTCCAATTGAAATCTTATTCTCTAATCACCACTCATAACGGAAATAAAAACCACTATTGTGGTTAATTTTTATACGATAGTCATCTTGGATGACGAGATTCAAAACTCCGATTTTCTGCCGTTGGCATCATTTCCAAACTGTGTCGCCTGACTAACTGTCACCCTTGTCCTTTTGGGGCATTATGTGGTTCCTCAATTGAAGTCTTGGAGACACGGCTGGCAATTATCACTGATAGTGTGATGTGCTCTTGTGGGGTATTTTTCTTCCGTTGCACTATTATATGTACATACAACTGAAAATGAAACAAAAACTATAATTGCCTTTTTGCCATAGTTTCGTCTTCTTTGTTCCTCTCACTTGAACTCCGATCAACTCGATCTGCTGTGGACGTTCTTCTATTCTACCAAAATAGCTATTTTACATTTTACTGGCAAGGACCTAAAGCCCTGCAAAACGCTAGATTGCAAACTTCCTTTCCTGAATACTTCTACCACTCTATGTTCAATCATACTCTGACCATACCGTGACGTCATTTACCTAAACAGGCTGTTTTCAGCTCATAGGCAATTTTATTTACTTAATTGGTTCGGTTCAGATCATTCAGCTAGTAAACTGACATTAAAGTGTTCTTTCCTCGTAGTATCGCCCACTTTGAAGTGAAATATTTCGGGGCATTTGTGTGCAAATGAACAGCTGAGAACTATATCAGTGTGAATGATGTATATGATGAAGCAGTCGAATAATTGTGCATAGCTTGACCATGTTGCTCAGCGTTTTCGACCGTAATCGGAATCTCAATACATCATGCACGACCGAGACAACTGGTTGCGGTTTTCATACCCTTTTGTTATGTTTATAGGTAATCGATTCAGTATATCCCTTGACCGTCATCTGCCTAGAAGAGTATGCACTGAGAGAATCCTTATGTTTCGATGAAACGAAAAACCTGATCCATAACACCCTAAGCGTAACGCCGGAGTTGCTGGCATGCTGTTTCCATCATATTTGAGTGATAATTGGAAGATTTCGATGCTTACCCGTCGGTAGTTAACGTATATCTTCCATCCGTAGTGACTGTATAGGGGAACTGATTTATATGCAGCAGTATTCACTCGGCCGCTGATGTAAAAACGAATGTCACCCGAAGCCACAGGTGGCTAGAACCGGCAAAAACCACACTACCTTTCTTTACGCAAACATGTATCGCCCGAAATATGAAAACCAAGTGCAGTAGAAATTGTCTCAGTCGATTTGGTGTAGAGCAAGCCCAGTCCTTCAGAGGCACATTGCACTTTGAAGATGCGAGTGATATTCCACTCACACTCCGTCTTCCCGGTGGGTACAATTTATGAATCATATGTTTAGCTTTCCTATTAATAATTTTTAGCATCCTTTAAGGATATATATATGCGGTAATCCGTCTTTTTCCCATTACAGGAGCTTCAAATTGAGGAGGAAAAGTCGATGCTCAGGTGTGTTTTTGTTATAAAGGCGTTCGACGTAACCTCTTTTACTAACAGTTAACATTATCGTGAGTTGGAAAGTCGTGCATAACAGTGTACGTTGAAATGTTTTTCAGTGCCGTGGATTTCTGGATCTTTTCTCACAGTTTCATAATTTTACACTACACGAAATATTTTTAGGAAGTTGCAAACACCTATAACCGGATAATCAGTTGTTTTCAAATTGGGCCAAAAAAGGTAGTGAATCCGTGGTATATGATATCCTGTGTGAATCTCATTACTAGCTGATTACCATATGATCGAATAAAGGGTGTTATGCACTATGTATTGGTGTGCATTACACTAACTAAATACAAACTCAATACGCAATGTCATTAATGCAATCGCCACTGGGTGCATTTGTGCGAAATATGAGTGCGCAAATTGATACCAATTGATAAGTCACATTGTGGTCTGTAAAGGTAAAATGAAACAACAGAAAGGTGTTTGCAATTCAAAAACAAAACGGATGATAATCAAACGCGTTATCATAGGCAACGTATACGTTTCGACAAAGCATTCAGGTCAAACAAATAACATATATCCCCAGGGGCTTTTTATACCAGAATGCAAAACCGAATGAAAAATGGCATAGACAAAATTAAATGAGAAGAAAAGCACTGATGCATTTTGGTATCTCATGTAACATCAGATGCTTTGCTTTTAACAGGAATTGCAGCTAAGTTAAGCCCACGGCTTCAAAATATAAAAATGTTTTCCTTAATTATAAAAAACCATCGACCGGTGTTGATTGGCGATAGAGTGGGGAGGTGGATGAACTAGAAACTAGATAATCATTATCCGCAAATATTGATCGTAAATCATTATACCGACCGTGTCCGCTCTATTTAGATTGCTCCGGTACATCGTCTTTATGTTCATTATAGCGGAAGGTCCACTGTAGAAGTAAGCCAATTGAACTGTTCGTTAAAACACTCTGCTTAACGATCCAGACAACGTCCCTGTGAGTTGATCAGTGAGCCGTGTGATTCCTTGATGGTCTAATCTACATTGAATTTCCGTGGAATAGTGCTTCTAATCCACCGGAAAAGGTTGCGAGTATTGCCAATAGACAGCATTTTCCATTTCCATACATTCCGCGACCCATTGCTGCTTCCGGTCGTTTCTCAGGGATCTAGTCAGTTGCCTTCTCAGGGATTTACGTAATTCATTGAATGTGCGGACATCCGACGGAGCAACTGATATCGAAGATATTCCAATGTTTGTAAGGCCTACTTGGACCAGGGTCCTGTGTAGCATTAGAAGCGGCATACAAGGCTTTCTTGACCTGTTACCAGCGTTCATCTGGGTCTTTCATATCCGGCTGCATCGACAACCGTGTAGACAGCTCCGCCTGAAAGGCAGATCGTCGGTTATCGTCTAGAAGCAACTTCGCGAGACGGGTGGTATTTAAATTGCTGCGGACGAGACGTAAACGGAAGCGAGCACGTACCAAGGCGTGATCTGAGCCAGCAGGCGTAGACCAAAATGAACGACAACCTTCAGTTGATCCACGCCAGTGATGACTAATAACAGTATGGTCAATCTAAGTGCAACGTTGTGAAGACGAAGGAGTGAGTCTATGCCGCTTCTTACGGCAGAAGTTCGCACTCGCCAGAAACAATCTGTGGTCAGAACACAGCCGAATGAGACGATCGCCGTTATCGGTACGATCGGCTGGAATAGCAAATGGGCCTTTGATGCGCCTTTCGAAGTCACCCAAACGACCACCTTGGGTGTTGAAATCCCCAGTAATGACCACCATGTCCGTTGAACGTACGCTTCAAAGCAGCTGAGACAAATCCTGGTACAATTCGACCTTGGTCTCAGAGGGACTACAGTCAGTGGATGCACACATAGATACGACGAACAAGCATCGGCTCTTCAGTTTGTTGTTGTTGACATGCACAGAACCGTCCAACCGAACCGCACACAAACGGCTGCTAACTGGAATCCAGTCTAGAAGTGCACGTTCAGCTCTCATGCTCAGAGAAATTTCAACGCCGGTCTGACTACGAACACCAGACACCAGATCACCCAACACACAACGAGTAAAGCGAGATACTGAGGTTGTATTTGTGGTGTGAAGCATAATAACAGAAGTGGGGTCTTGTATGCGTGTTTCGGGGACACAGCATACATCTATTTTGAAAGTGTGAAGAATTCTAGCAGAGACAGCCTGTTGCCCTATCTGACATAGTGTGCAGACGTTAAAGACAGTCAAGTGAAGTGAACATTTAGAATTGAGGAGTGCAATAAGTTTGTGCCGAATCTATGAACTACTGCTCTCTTTATGGCCTCATTTACTCGTGGAGTTTTGTATCGATCCTAAATTAAAGAAGGTAAAGTTGGTAAAACGCTTTACAGGCAAGATAGTTGAGGTTTCTGGGCGAATCATACTTCAGAGCTGCCCACACCACAAAAACGGGTTTTCTTTGGGAACTCTAACCGGAGCATTTGACTCAAAAGTCTCACCCACAAAGCAGTGGGGCATTAACCCAGCACGGGAACGCGACCGAAGAACCTGTGAAGGAACTTCTTCTGGCCTGTCACGCGAGACCTGATTGTTGCATACGTTCTTCCTTGTCGTCGCCGGTGCTCTGTTATCGATTCGCTTTTCGAATTCAGTCCTTAGCCCCATACAACCAGTAGAACAAGCGGAATGTGGATGGGGCAGCATTCTTTGGACAGGGGGCTGCCCAACTTAGGAAAGCCATAGCTGTCCAATGAAGTGCGATGACTTCTCCCACCGTCGAGAGAAATCCCAGGTACTCCAACTCCTACGTCCATCTAGTGGAGGGTTTTAGACCAGTAAACTGTTTCTCTCCGTGTTTATTCGTTGGAATGTCCTCTTTAGGGACATAGTGTTTAGAACCAGATGTGGCCCATCAACTGATTCTGAGACTGGACTTCGTCTGGCTTCTACCCATTGACCCGTCAGGCATAATTGCATCTCCGGCTTAAGGAAGCCATCGTGCATAGCTCTTTGAGTCATGTAGGCATGCAAACCTTCAGACCACATCAGGATGCGATCTCTTCGTGATGACCTGTTTGGGATCTTATTTGATTCTCCGTTTCAAGTCTCAGAGTCCGGTTGCTGGTTATCCATGGTAGGTCAGTCGACCTTTGCGGCTGTGGGGTGTACTCCTGCAATCATGCGCTGGCGTGTAATAAGAAATAGTTTTAATCACAAGCTGGTTAACCTATCTTATACGACCTCTGGAGCACGCTTTCTGAAATGTTGGAACGTCCCATGAAACAGCATCAGTCTGCACTGGACGCTTATCAAGAGTTTACCGTATGTTTGTGTGATTAGTTGTAGTTTGACGCGTATCGTAAGATCTTAGAGTTCTGTTGACCTTTTCGCCCACTGTACGCGCTGGTCAATTTTAGACTGAAAACAACGGTCTTTGACTGGTGTATGTTTTACATGGCTGTATGACGCAGCACCAAAGCACGGTCCAAATCATTGAAGATCTTGTTAAGTGGATCTGAATTATCTTTCAGCCCTTATACTGCAACTTGGTCAAGCTTTTTCAGTTCCGTCGGTTTACTGCGAACGGCCAACATTTTATGCTATTACCAGTTTTTAATAAAGATGTTCACTTTTAATCTGTCTATAAGGTCGTTTCTTGAGGCCCATTACTCTGTGCTTGGTAGTAGTTGTTTCCCATTCGATCCCTTTTACCGTGATCTCACAGAAAACGACTGGAAGGCCAGCTACTGAAGTTTACCAACGTGGTCAAAGGTTATCAGTATCGTTGGTGTATTGTCGATCCAGACAGTGGCACAATCGAGTATTATGAAGTATGTCTTGAGCGAACAAGGAAACTGCTTCAATTTTTTATCCTCGTCTCTCACATTAGCTTGGAGTCATTTATTTTGTCACTGTGCTTTGCAATTTTGATCATGGAAAATTGCTCGGTCTAGGTTCTAATAAATGAGAAGTTTTATTGCAGTACGATTAAAAATATTTAGACTTGTATTATTGTTATTTCATTTATTCGACTTCCCGCCGATGGGCTTGGCATCAAAATCACAATACAAGTGACAAAAAGGTGATGCAAAATGTTATGTTGGACATCATTGTCAGCATTGCTGGCTTCTGTATTACTGGATCACCTTGACAACAAATACACATGGGGATAGCCTACCAAGTGTAGTCAATTCTATCAATCTCAACCTTCCATTTGCGTTGAGAATGCTCTACTAAGTTGTTCTGCTTTTCCCTTTGCGGCCCCTTTATAGGTTTGCCTAAAATATTAATTACGTTGTTATAATCACTAAATTTGCAATGAATAGAGTGGCATACAGCTAGCGTATTTGGAATACTGCCGATTCATCAACCTCGCAAATCTTGGTAAAGTGAATAAATCCGGAATAATCACCGCAATCACCCAAATACTAATATGCGAGAACTGTGTGTTGCGGTTTTCACGTTGATCAAAATCGCTGCCTGAAGCATCACTCCCTAAATAGCTATGTTTCAAGAACAGTGAAATATCCGACTTGTTCGGTTTCTGAAAAAAATCTTTGGAATAAAGTTGTGTTTCCCGTAAGAAAGCAACTCACAAAATCCATAAATGAATGCCACTGGCAAATTTTCAACGTCGCTCGTTCATTCTCTAATAAAATCCAGACCGTTAGTTTCACAGTTGTACCTTGACGTGGTATGGCAGCTTTGTGCTCCAGTAACCCAACGAGCTATTTAAACGACTCTTTCCGAGGCAGAAGTTCATTGGTACCTGGGGAAAAGTTCAGTCTTCCGCACATTGGTCGGACATCCTGGAATTACCAGTACCAGTGCTTCAGTAGAGCATTCAGTAAAACGCGCTTGGTCTTATCATTGTACGATGATACTGTCTGTTTCTACACAGCATATATCGAGCTTCACAAGCGAAAACCATTTAAATTGTGCCATAAATACATGAATTTATTGCGAATTTCATCTTATCTGACAGGCGCCAGACTTAGTATAATACTAGATCGTTTTGCCTCATCTAATTCAATGGTCAAAAACTGAATGCTGTCTCTTCTGTATCCTTATCTTTTCAGAAAGAAGATCACAAACGGTCATCCAAACCTCGTGGCACTCTGAATCTGACGGTGAGTTCTTTGCTCCGAACCTCTTGAAAACTTGATTTAGTCACCCACCGTAAAATATCGGTTTTGTTCTTTTTGATTCCGACTACTAATCGACAGCTTTGTTTGCTTTTTGGTTGCTACTAACGTGACTATCATGGTACCTGATCGAAACGGATATCCTACAGAAATATCAGCTTCATGCACCTAGAGCATTCCAGAGTTGTTACTATTTTATTATTATTAATAAGCTGGCTTTAGCACATCTTTGAAATGCTTTTCAACCGTCGAGAAAAAAAGAAAAATCCCTCAAGCCAAAATTGGTTGGTAGTTCAGACAGAATCTCATCTATGGTTGTTGAAACACGAACAAGCGATAATTTCTAAGGAATTAGTCGAAACATGGGTCCAGAACAGGAGCCTTTAGCTATCAAAAACTTAACCTGCAAGACAGCGGTACGAAGCGTGGGGTCCGTAACCTACTGGAGACCGGTGACTGACTGCTCAGTTCATACGCCCTTCGGATGAGGCCAGACACTCTGGGTGCCCAGTGCACCCTTCTGCAACAGATGCCAGTGAACACAGTTCTATGTGCTTCGTACGCTGTCCGTGGTTAGATTGGAATCAAAGTTTAGCCATCTCCCCTAGACTGAATATCGGTCAACCCGGTGGAGAGCGCCGGGCGTTTGCCTTCGTCCTCACACTTTGGTGAAAACACCGTCACGAGGAAGCAGTGAACAGGACTTCCTCAACAGAGGCTGTTTGAGACGCTCGATCATTTGGGAGCATTTCAAGAGATATTCGGAGCGAGTAGCCATCTCGAAGCCTGAGACACCCACCCCCGGCCATACTGAGGCATTATGGGCAACATACACTGCTGTGTGGAGAAATAAATAATCGGCCGCGGGTCACTGAACTGTCAAAGTTCACGAATTTGAAAGGACAATCGGCGAATTTTTTTAACAGCAATTTCAATACACAAAGACCAGTGCACGTAGTCTGATAAAATCACTTCGAGATACTTCACTTGGTTTACACGAGTAAGACAGGTAAAGTTAATGGTTATAGAGCCATTTATAAAGCGCGATCGCGAAGTAAAAAAATGCGCACTTGACATTTAGTATTCTCTAACAGAAGACAATGTTGCTCCGGAAAGTTTTGGGTGTGTGAAAGACTTTCAGCGAACCCATCTGAATTGCACTGCTGGGAAACGAATCGAGCTAAAACAACGTCATTGGCATACTTAAATAGACGCGCTGAGTGAGTTACAGTTAAGTCGCTAATGAAGGTAGAGAATGAACATGGCGGAAGAGCAGCACCTTCAAGGATGCTAGAACTGCCTCAGAGGTGTTCCAAAACTTTGGCACATCTTGTTCTTCCTGAAAAATAGTATTTTAACCAGTTAAGTAAGCGGACAGCTAAAAGGCTCTAGTTTGTTGCTAAGTAAATATCGTGGCACACTGTTGAACGCTGATGGGTAATCTAAAATGGCATACCAATCATTGAGAGGCTTTATAATAAAATGGACTACGGGCGTTACTGCATCAGTCGTTGAACGCTGGGGTTTGACGGGTGAAAACATCCTTTTCAGTAACTTTAAGGTCGGCAGCTTGAGGATAAGGGGGCGAAACCGTTTAATTCCACCAGAGGTGTTGCAATCTTCAGGAATGGGAATGATGGGGACTGGACGCCACATATCAGGAATCGAAAATTTGGATAGAGACTCATTTACCAAAGTAATGATCGGTGTGGCAAGTTGAGAAGCACCATACTCGCTGGAGGAAAACCGTCAGGATCAGCAGCCGGCGATTTATTGGACATGCAAGGAATTTTAAAGGCGTCCGCAATGGAGAAAGGTTCAAGAAATGCAGAAACACAGGGGGAAATTGACAGAGGGATGTACAAATGTGAAATTCAGATGATTCACATCGACCCTATCGTTTGTATGTTTGATCTTCTGGCCACATGAAAGCCTTATGGCATGCCAGAAAAGCTTAGGATTCTTGGTCTACAGAAAATCTTTGGTAAAGAAAGCACTTAACTGATTTATCTCTCTTGATTAGTAACAAGAATCTCTTGATACTCATGCGTTTTACTTTTGTTTTCTGAGTACTTTCATTGTTGGCGAGATAACTTTACCACTGCAAATGAACAGTTTCAACTGGACAACACAAGTTGATGATGGCATGCGGGTTTTTAGTGAGCAGTTCTGCAGCATGGTAGAGTTAGCGTGAGGGAAAACTATAGGAAGGCAACGCCAGTGGATACATTGTGAAACTACCGGTTCTAACGAGGAAGGTTATAGAGGCGGGATATTGCCTGATTTAAAGAAGTGATTATTATAAAGACTCCATGTACATACATTTTTCGTCTTAGAAGAATCAAGCAGCCGAAATTTTGGTATCGGGGTTAGCGAAACGTTGCCTGGTAATTTGCGATAGTAAGTAAATTCCCAGGGAATGGTATGAATCTGTGACTGTGCCGATTTACAAGAAAGACGACAAATCCTCTTGTGAAAACCATACAGAAATCAACATGATAATTATTGCATCCAAACTGCCCTCCGGAATTATTCTTCACCGACTATCTAACGCCCGTCAAAGTTCTTCTCGTGAGAATCAAGCGGGTTTCAGATCCGGTTGGGATTGTATCGATCATTCAACAAATCTTAGAGCACAGACACATCGTCCGAAAGCCAACAATGCCTGGCCTTCTTGATCTGAAAGCGGAGTTCGATTCAGTCGACCACGCATTTCTCTGGCGCTGCCTCCAATTGAACTGTGTGCTAGAGAAATTGATGTCTCTTTTCCAATGGTTGTTTGCGAACAGTGGAAGCCGATTTCGTGTTTTCGACGATCTTCCATCTGAGTTGACCACGAGAAGTGGTACTCGTCAGAGTTTCCCTCTTTTACCCTTCCTCTTTATCTTTGTAGTTGACCTGATTCTTGAGATAGCGCCATCCTTGTGTGATAATAACGACATTGACCTTTGCTGAAGCAGTAAATTGTGTGACTTGGAATACAATACGCGGACGGAGTTGTTATTAAGAGTGAATATATTGGGTTTGTTGCTAGTTTTTCTAGTTTACGTGGACAACAGTGTAGTAATGTTTGGGATACGTTTTGCACCTCCAAAGTGTAGAATGGTACTGCAGGACTGAGTTGGCTCAACGCGAAGCCGTGTCTTGACAGGGGAAGCTCTATATGAAGTGGGTAAGTTTTGTTACCTGGGTAGTTAGTTACATCTCACCAGTTGGTCAGATATCGGATGAATTGTCATCGCATATACAGCAGGCGCGTTCGGCTTTTTCCAATCTTAGCCATCTGGAACACCAGCGTGATATGAGCTTGTCTGTTAAGGGTTGGGTGTACACTGCTACAGTTAAATCCATTTTTTTCATACGGGTCACAAACATGATCGTCAGGGATGGAATATCGACGAAAGCTGTTAGTGTTTGATCATCGATGTCTCTGTAGCATTTCTCGAATAAGGAGGTAACACTATATCAATAATGTTGGGGTTAGGCTTAAGGTTTTGAGAAGTAGAGGTCAGTTTCTGGTATATGTATTGAATCTAAACATTTCACGGTGGCTGGGACATGTGTTACATATGTCCATCGATAAACTCTCTCAGCGTACACTGTTCTGCGAGGCAGTTAGTGTTTGGAAGAAAGGTCGAGGTTTTCATTCTAGGACATGATAAAAAGGTATGAAGACCTTGACTAGTGGACTTGGTCAAGTAGGATGTGTTTGATGTTGGAGTTGAGGTCCATGAAACCCACCTATCAGGTGACTGGAAACCTTAAATGAAATGGCAAGGTGTTTTGTCGTGTAGTGTGGTTGCATTCGGTCCCTTTATTTTTATTTGTGATTCCCGCTTATTACTTTGTTTTCGGTTCTTTTTCACTTTGTGGTTCTATTTATTTTGCCTTTGTCTCGACGATTGTGCTATGCAGCAGGCAAAATCAGAGCACCAAAGTGGGAGGTTGATTTTCGGACTGATCGGAACTGAAGGAGAGCACATTCAATTAGTTTGGATGAAGAAAATGCTATAGGGTGGAATTTCTTGGTTCCTGTTTGGTCAGTCGACGCTTTCAGTATGGGAATGATTATGATAGTATGGCATTAGTCAGGAATGGAGAACGATTCAAGTGAGTGGTCGATAACAGAAGTCAGTAGTTCTTAGAGTAGTCTAGCCCCGTGTTTGAGTATTCCCGAAAGTATACGGTTGAGTCGGGGAGATTCGTTTGACTTGGTGTACTTGAGGAGTGTAGAAACCTGTCTGCCGAATAATTTTTCAATTTCAGAATTGTCGGCATGTCAGAAAAGTGGGACAGGGTCTTTCAAATATCGAATGAATGGAGTATTCAGATAGTCAGCATATACCTCGTCAGCGAGAAGGCTTTTCTTCTGACCGCAGAATTGATCCATAAATTGCCATCTTTCTTCAATGTTGCCGTATCGCAGAAACTGTTGGGATGAGATTTGTTGAGACGTTTGATTTCCTTCTTGACCAAGTTTGTTAGTCGGTGCACTTCAGTTGTGTTGCACGTTTTATACACTAATTCATTCTCCCTCCCGTCACTGTATGGGTAGGGCGAAACCACTCTTTCAAGATGGAAGTTAACCATTTCCATAGGTCAACCGAAGTTGAAGATTTGGTTTATGAATTCGGTTGGAAAATGTATTCAAGGGGAATGGTTTAAGTCGCGTTTTTATCCGTAGGTAGCAAGAAACCACGAACGGTTAACCGTGAAGGATTTGGGAGGTAGGGGAGTAGAATTTCATGTGATGGTTAATCATACGATGTGAACAGCTCTATAGTGCTTCCATGGTTTCCAGTGACTTTAACGTTCACATTGAATGATTATTCATATTGTATAAAAAATGAAAGGTTTAGGGAAAACGAATCGCTTGCGACCCCCGAACGTGTGTTCTATCAATTCTTGAAGTGGTATATTGGTGAAATCCCCTTGGTTGAATAAGCAGAGAAGACTCCAGTCGACAAACAGATGCGATTGTGTTATATATATATCGTGATACCGAAAGTAGTATGGATACGAGCAGTACATATTGAATGTGAACTAACGCAGCAGTGAAGCGGAAGCCAATCACGTGAATGCAGGCTTGAAAAAATCGAAAGTGTGCAAAAGCGAGGTCGACGGGAACTTTGTGTTTTTAGGGTTCATCAAATCGCATACAACCGAAGAAATATAACAGTGAAAATTGTGTCAAAAGAGGTCGTAGAGAAGAGAAATCCAGAATAGTGTCTGGAAAATGTTCATTTCCTCGCCATAGTTGAAGCCAATACAGGTTTTCCTTAGAAAAGTTTCCATGATAAAAATGAAGCTGTTCAGTCTGTGTAGGATGAGTGACCGTGTGTAGAATATATTTTCGGACGGAGATGTAAAATAATTTGATTACTGATACTGAGGGGTGCAGTCGATCTCAGGGAAGAGTGCTACGGGAATTGTCAAGATAAATTCCAACTGAGAGCCACTGTGAGTCGGGGTGAGACAAATATAATTGGGATTAAAAGATGAGAGTGGATTCGTCGAATCCTGGGTAATTTCTCCTACAATGACATGCATTTCAAGAAAATGTATTTCGCTGTCCCGTGTGTGCTGGAAATGATTCCGGAGGTCATTTTATGCTTGATCTTTGAACTCGATCATGTTCCGTTTCACTTCAGGCACCATCGCCAGTCTCGATTTTTTCTATCAGGGTTTTGTTCTTTCTAAACCACCCAGCTCTCCGATGGTTCTAGCGTGTGTTGTGCTTGTTGGTGATAGCTTACTTTCATTTCTTTAGGCTAGAAGTTAGTTGTATTTGGCACCTCCCGGGTGAATGAAAAATCAACTGAAACTCGAATCTTTTTGCATTCTCCAAGCAAATCTAGATTAATGAAAGATTTGTTTACCTTATTGTCATGACGAGTAATTATGTGTACATTTTCGCAGTACGCATCTGTCTGTCCGTCCGATGAAGATTCGCAGGCATTCGTAATTAACGCGGCGAACGGGGACTTCTTGCGACTCAAAGGTTAGCGCTTTTCATCAACTATTCATCTCATCCGTTCGGATGAGTCCACTTTCTTTGTTCATTTTCCTACAAACTGTTGATGGTCCTTTTCGTGTGATTGTGTTGTGCACAAAATGCGATTAAACTCATCCTGTTTTTGACACGTTGGCTTGTTAGCCCACTTGTGTTCGCAGTTAGTAGTAGAATACGTGGTAATTGGACTCCATTTATTTCTGTGAATGTAAACACAAAACCCAGCCGTAGTCGGTAAGCAAGCAGGGAAGTGCGTAAGTAATACCACTGGGCTGATTTACACGTGCGCTAGCGCACGTTCGCCTTAAGTCAAGCAAGGTCAATCGATAAGTGGCGGGATCGATCAGTCAACAAAAATGGCAGAGACTGAAACATGAATAAATACCAACGGGCGTATGTGTATGTATGAGAAGTATACTGATCAGTTGTCCGCGCAGTAGGCGTGACTGTTCAAACCGGATGCAACACCACTAATATACCAGATCTATACATACTGATTTTAGGCATGAAATCAATAAGTCGATTTATACAGGAGTAAGTGCTTGAGAGGTTGCGAAATGCTATTAAACTCACCCCTGAACGAATGGCAAAGACAACCAGCTCGTTACGGGACTTGATCTTGATCGTCAGTGACTGAAACACAACGTTCAAGCATGTTTTCCATTATGTTACGGGCGGTCTCAAGTTCAATGCAGATGACAGATGTCAACTCGTGCAAAATGCCGAAGACCCTTCCGTCTGCATAGACTCACCTCGTTAGCAGACCACAGACATTTTGAAATAAATTCATATCTTGATTGTGAGCAGGTCAGTCCGCGAACTTGATGTTCCGGCACAATAGCTACACTCTGAGGAGGTTGGCCGTGTGTAGATCTGCGTTGTTATTTTCGGGTATCATGGTACTTAGCCGATTTTCCATAATCATCAAGAACAAAATTCATTCAGTGTTCTGATATAGGAGTCAGCCGTTTGACTTCCTTCTAGAACTGCTATCTGAGATTTTCTGTATTCAAAAACCGCGCCCCAGACCATCACAGAACCACCACCAAAGACTCCAGACTGCTATTCCTGAAGTCGTGTCAGTGATACACGATTCTATAAAGGCCGTAAAAATTGGACTTTCTCTCATTGCTCAATATCACACTATAGATATACACTGAATTTTCACAGGCTACTTATCGCGCTGAACTTGGGGTTTAGTTTGCAAACATTTCTTCTTCAAACGGGGTAGCATCGTCGAAAACCTGTTAAACCAACGATCCAAAGACAACACGTACTCGAAACCATTGAGTTATAAAGGTCTTAACCTCCACAGGATTGCGACCTAGGATCCGGCGCATCTCTGCTTTAGTGCGGCGCACAGCAAACGAATTGAAAATACCAACTGCAGGTAGCCATTAAGCTGCCGGACCGGATGGATGGTCTCCATCCTTTCTTGCGGATCGAAACGAAAAACTGAGTATCGGAGTGAGCAAAACTTTGCCTGGTAATTTGCGATTGTAAGTAAATTCCCAGGGAATGGTATGAATCTGTGACTGTGCCGATTTACAAGAAAGACGACAAATCCTCTTGTGAAAACCATACAGAAATCAACATGATAATTATTGCATCCAAACTGCCCTCCGGAATTATTCTTCACCGACTATCTAACGCCCGTCAAAGTTCTCGTGAGAATCAAGCGGGTTTCAGATCCGGTTGGGATTGTATCGATCATTCAACAAATCTTAGAGCACAGACACATCTTTCACAGGCTCAAAATCTCTGTTTTTCCTGATCTGAAAGCAGGGTTCGATTCAGTCGACCACGCATTTCTCTGGCGCTGCCTCCAATTGAACTGTGTGCTAGAGAAATTGATGTCTCTTTTCCAATGGTTGTTTGCGAACAGTGGAAGCCGATTTCGTGTTTTCGACGATCTTCCATCTGAGTTGACCACGAGAAGTGGTACTCGTCAGAGTTGCCCTCTTTTACCCTTCCTCTTTATCTTTGTAGTTGACCTGATTCTTGAGATAGCGCCATCCTTGTGTGATAATAACGACATTGACCTTTGCTGAAGCAGTAACTTGTGCGACTTGGAATACAATACGCGGACGGAGTTGTTATTAAGAGTGAATATATTGGGTTTGTTGCTAGTTTTTCTAGTTTACGTGGACAACAGTGTAGTAATGTTTGGGATACGTTTTGCACCTCCAAAGTGTAGAATGGTACTGCAGGACTGAGTTGGCTCAACGCGAAGCCGTGTCTTGACAGGGGAAGCTCTATATGAAGTGGGTAAGTTTTGTTACCTGGGTAGTTAGTTACATCTCACCAGTTGGTCAGATATCGGATGAATTGTCATCGCATATACAGCAGGCGCGTTCGGCTTTTTCCAATCTTAGCCATCTGGAACACCAGCGTGATATGAGCTTGTCTGTTAAGGGTTGGGTGTACACTGCTACAGTTAAATCCATTTTTTTCATACGGGTCACAAACATGATCGTCAGGGATGGAATATCGACGAAAGCTGTTAGTGTTTGATCATCGATGTCTCTGTAGCATTTCTCGAATAAGGAGGTAACACTATATCAATAATGTTGGGGTTAGGCTTAAGGTTTTGAGAAGTAGAGGTCAGTTTCTGGTATATGTATTGAATCTAAACATTTCACGGTGGCTGGGACATGTGTTACATATGTCCATCGATAAACTCTCTCAGCGTACACTGTTCTGCGAGGCAGTTAGTGTTTGGAAGAAAGGTCGAGGTTTTCATTCTAGGACATGATAAAAAGGTATGAAGACCTTGACTAGTGGACTTGGTCAAGTAGGATGTGTTTGATGTTGGAGTTGAGGTCCATGAAACCCACCTATCAGGTGACTGGAAACCTTAAATGAAATGGCAAGGTGTTTTGTCGTGTAGTGTGGTTGCATTCGGTCCCTTTATTTTTATTTGTGATTCCCGCTTATTACTTTGTTTTCGGTTCTTTTTCACTTTGTGGTTCTATTTATTTTGCCTTTGTCTCGACGATTGTGCTATGCAGCAGGCAAAATCAGAGCACCAAAGTGGGAGGTTGATTTTCGGACTGATCGGAACTGAAGGAGAGCACATTCAATTAGTTTGGATGAAGAAAATGCTATAGGGTGGAATTTCTTGGTTCCTGTTTGGTCAGTCGACGCTTTCAGTATGGGAATGATTATGATAGTATGGCATTAGTCAGGAATGGAGAACGATTCAAGTGAGTGGTCGATAACAGAAGTCAGTAGTTCTTAGAGTAGTCTAGCCCCGTGTTTGAGTATTCCCGAAAGTATACGGTTGAGTCGGGGAGATTCGTTTGACTTGGTGTACTTGAGGAGTGCAGAAACCTGTCTGCCGAATAATTTTTCAATTTCAGAATTGTCGGCATGTCAGAAAAATGGGACAAGGTCTTTCAAATATCGAATGAATGGAGTATTCAGATAGTCAGCATATACCTCGTCAGCGAGAAGGCTTTTCTTCTGATAACGTATCCGATAAAGGGTCATATATGGGAATAAGACCGAAGAGAGCTGTTTTACTTGGAAAATAAATGGAAATGCGCATGGGTATGATTGTCAGGCTCTACTGGGCGGTGAGAAATGGCTGAAATAGGAGTTGTGTCCGAGGCGTTTAGTCACGTGCAATTCGCTTTTTGCGCGGAGCGCTCGAGCGATCTTAGAAGTTCGCTTGAATCTCGCCGGAACGTCGAAGACCGGCAGTTAGGTGTGACCCGAGGCTAATGGAGTTGCGTTCTCCATAGTTTTATTATAACCGTGCGCTTCAGCATGGTAGGATAGTAATTGATTTACTGTAATTTTTTCTTTCCTTAGCCGCAGATGCTAAAGAACGTCAATTTTGGGTCAACCGAATCCGTGCTATAGCTGAGTTCCATTCAGACAGAGCAGCTAACAATCCTTTGGTAAGCGTTTACTACCTGTTTTTGTGTCACAGGTTTGTTGTTGTTATCTCGCACTCCTTGTTTGTTGTCAGGAAAATTTAATTGGGTATCGTCGATCCACTCTCATGTGCTAAAAACTGGTCATCTAGAATGAATGATTTTGTCACAAAAATCGCATTGTCCTATCAGTCTTCACGATTTACAGCTTCAGTTGGAAGTAAAAAGATTGTTATCTTATGAACATGCTGTTCTTGTGCAGTTAGTTGGCTCGGATGTGTCTGTTTCTCTTGACTTCCTATCCTTTGATATCTGAAGTATTTTATGCCTCCTCCGAACAACTCGATTCATCTGAGTAAAATTGTAACAATGTCACTCACGTGCACCCCCCCCCCCCACCTGATCACACTTCAGTATCGGAGATTGCACTCCTCGATCGTGAACGCGGTCAAATGTACCATGTGATTGTTTAGCTGTTTTAAGCATCGAATTGTCTCCAGCATTTCTACTCTGTACAAATGCCCTCAATTCGTTACATCGTCACATCAATCACCGTCGCTATCTGGTGCTTAAGGCTTCCGGTCTCGGCATCATTCACCTGATGGAAGCGTGAGGTCAGTGTATCGACTGTCTCACATGCAGAATCTGTCACGAACGTGGAACAGTTCTTGAAGTCACTATATCTAGACCGATTTTTTCCTCATAAAAAACTTCAGATTCGTGACGTGTTTTCTGTACAACCAGACTCTGCTGTAGGATGCAAAATTCCATTCACACAAACAACCCATTTAGGTGCCCGAAATAATAGCCGTATTCTGCGAAATTTACCCGCAAATTGGTACAGTCTTTAAATCGCGGCTCTGTCACTCTTTTCCAATGATTTTATGGGACACCAAGACCCGCTTTTTCATTTTCATAGATCAATAACCGTCAACAGACATTTGCGCGAAGGGTTGTCTGAACTACATGGTCAGAATAAACCCCAAGTGTCATGGTGCTGATTGAATAAGAATACAATGAAGCTTGGTTAGTTCAGTTTTTCTTATCAACCATACATCGTTCTTTGAGACAAATTAGCTATACTGAGTTAGTAGTAGGTGATGAACATCGCCGAAGATAAGAACTTTCAGTGCTTACAGATACTTTAACTTAGGTTTGGATTTCATGTGGCTATCAAACGGCCCTCGCTGTCGTTTTAGTCTACATCATGGTCAACGTACAGTCAGATGCAGATAAGTGATATTTAGCTCTGCTCCTCTCGTGCTATATGACCACAATATTTTCGTTGAATTTCCCTAGAACGTGTTCCATTCTGAATTTGCGTTTTTCCATCCGTCCATTCTACAGATCGCAACAATATCAGAGACGTGTTCCAGTGATTCTAGCACCGGTCGTATTAACGTGTCACATGGCTCAGGCACCACTACTTCTTCATTTTGTGAGTTTGCCACTTACTTATATCCGTACCACGAGGTTTCGTCAAACTATTTTCAATGTTCACTTGACTTTGGTAATTTGCACTGCTGATTTGCACGGTCGTGCAATGTGCTTGACAAGTACATCGCATTTGCAATCCCGAGTTTGAAGTCTGGTAGTGATAGGGGGTTTTTCATTAACTTGGCGAAGCCGAACGAAAACTAAAATGCTGTGATGCATCAGGTAGTCACAATTCGACTCATGTATCTTCTCTTATACAGATATCAGCCTTTATTTTCTTTGTCATGTTCATCCAATTTGACTTTGCATGGATGTCACGCTTCGCTGTTCCGCTCTTTACAGAACTGATGATAGTAACGGTTATATTTGTTCTGAAAGGTCCTACTCTTGTGCTTGTTTAATAACGTGTTTGCGTTGTTTGTGAGAACATTCGAGAAAGAGGCTTAAATGAGTTTGCAAGTTATCTGTTACATGCACACATGGATCCGTAGGTATCGTACTGAGACCAAACTCTGAACTGTAACTAATATTCTTTAACCCGTAAATTAGATCGCTTCCCTGATCGATAAGTCACGATTGTCAGGTTATCTTTCTGGTCTGTGCTAATTACGCTACCTTATCCGATCAATTGATAATGTGACTGAACTTTGATAACGTGATTTCAGTTTCGTTTAAACTGTTTGCTCCTGGGTGTTTGGCTACGTTTCCCCGTATGGTGTGATCAAGCGAGAAACGAGTGCAATAGGAAGTTAATAGACGTGATACAGAACTCATAAGTACTCATATACTCTTGATGACAAGTGTGCATAGTCACAAATTCTGATTATAGGTGAGTCAGGACACATTTAGAAGAAAACTGTGAGTTACCACGACAGTCAAAGGAGAATTAGGGACCTGCTTTCTGCAAGTAGGAGGAGGATGAAAGAAATAGCGGTGATTTTGACTTATATGAATCAAATGTCAGCTTGAACTAACTTTCAATTTCAATACCATTTGATTCCACGGAGAGAGGTGTCGTCATTTACTTGAAACAACAAATTCTGGCAATATACTCCTCAAGAAATATGGCTAGTAAACCATTTGGTTGACCCAAGATGTAGAACTTTTTGAAGCATTCGTTCGTTTTAAACCATAATTTCTGACAAGAGACAAACGTTCGAATAGATTTTTTCGTTTGTCGAAAAAATGTCCCGTTAGGGTGACCAACAGTTGATCCGTCTCAACTTTCCTTGCCAATATAATTATTGCTGGTTGTCAGTTAATTCGCAGCTAAATGTGCTAAGTGAGTTAGTGGGTACGAGCAGTTGAATACATTAGATACCCTCGCTCGCAATAAATCCATTTCATGTAAAGTTTTCAACTTTACTATACCGTTCTTTATATTTTGACTGAAGCTCAGTATGTTCGACTTCATGGATTTTTGCCAGAGAAATAAACGCTTTCCTTCTCCTCAGCTCTGCGCAACGAAGCCGTCTAGCATTTCAAGTAATTCTGTCTCTAGATCAGTATCATTGACCCATACAGCCTGGCGTGTCTGGGACTAACTTACATTTGGTGACTTAGTAACGTATGGCGACATGCGTACCGTGTTTCTCCGAAAATAAACCCCACCATGATCACAAGATGTTTTTAATATAAGCCCTACTCCGAAAATATGACCTAGTCAGAAATGCACGATTCTCACCGGAATGGCTTCGTATCTACAAACATTAGATCTTGTAGTAAAAAAACCGTTCAAGGATTATTTGGAAATGGAAGTAAGTGATTATATCGAACATAGAATGGAGAGAAATCAACTCAAAAGTGTCAAACCTAAACTCCAAGAAACCGTGAGTTGCGTGATTAATTTATGGCATAAAATTACTGACCGCTGAGTTGCTAATGCCCTACGAGCAGTGTATCTGATCAGAAACCTTCATTTCAAGAAAATTCTTTTGCTAAACACGAAAGATTGGGGTCTGATATTCTAAAAGAAATAAAGTTTGAAGTTCCTACCTGAAAGTATACAATAATCATATGCCAGAATTTTTGTTGGTTATTCTTCACTAGCGATTTCTCTCAATTGGTCTGATCGTGAGCCGAGTTCTTCCTATTACCCGTGATTATCGGTACTTCTTATTAGTTTTCCACCGTTGGGTTACCGTTCAGTGGATAATGTTATTCCGCTGGGGTGGTGCTTCGTCTTCTGATTGTAATCAGTAAGGAAACAATAATGCCTTCTCGTACTAGCCAGCTAATTAGCCCTGTGTCAAATGATTTATTTTAACCTCAATTCAGTTAATAACACGAAAAGCAAGTATTTTCAGCGTAGCCGTTCTCCCCGCGAGCTCTGTTCATTCATACACAGCATTCTGTTCGTTCAGTTTTAATACCATCAGGCTACTTCCCTGGTCTCGTTTCCCAATGCAGCAAATCGCAAGTCTGTTGTCACAGATGGATCTAAAACGACAAGCGCCAGTCATCAAACAGTCCTCCTTCCTCCCACGGATGCCATTGTCTCAGAGTACGTTCACGTGCAGCTGGAAGTGATCTTATTGCTTTACTGAATGTACGATTTGTACTGCTTATTCATTCCGATTAGCTTATAGTCGCTGGCATGTTTAAGTTGACAGCAAAATTAACCTGCCGTCGGACAAGTGTATACCGAATATGATAGCCCCTCACAAACAAACGCCCACTCAACGTGCAATATCCTTCTGTGGGAGATAATTGGAATAATTATTTGCTAAAATCCTTAAGTTTCGTCATCTCAAGGACCACTGGAGTTGTTGGTGAAATAAAGTGTCACTAAAGGTATACAAAATCATGTAGATGAAGAAAGTGTCGCAATGTAAGTACCCCATTGATTGCAACACCCTGCCACGGCGTCTAATATCTCCAGCTATCCGGCAGGTGAGTTTCCTCAGCCGGGATTGCTGCCTTACCGTGATGATCGGGTTTGCATGCTACGATGACTTCGAGGGCTATGCCGATTGGAGCGTAAAGCGCTCCTTCAGGGCCACCCACATCAGACAGGCCGATGACCAGTAGCTAGAAAAAAGCAACGCGGCGTTGTCAGAGGGCGTGGCTGGTTTTTTGCCCGGCAGCGAACTGTCTATATAAAAAGTACAGAAACCCATAAACAGCAACGTGACGTGCGCGAATGTGGCTCGCAAATTGATAAGGACATTGGCTCATTCGGTTATCCTGAATGGGGTAAGATTCACTGGGACGCGCTGGGCATCCTCGAACGGCAAACCGCCATCCAAAATGCGTGTGAACCGCTCGTTCGGTCACCGGCTCCCAGCACACAAAATTCCTGTTGCCCGAGAGGTAGTACTTGGCTGTGTATGAGCTAGAGTTGGTACCTCGAAAAAAAGCCGAGTGAAGCTGGGAACACCGGGGAAGCATCTTTCCGGGAATTCGGAGGGCTTGCCCCGTCCATCTTAACCTACTCAGATTGAATGTTTGTTTCAGTGACTTTCTTTTGGTTGCTCACGGCCCCTACGCTTAAGGTCAGCAATGCTGGTAAGGTGTTCTTACCGTAATCGAGCAATGCTACGAAGACTTTGGTGCTTGAATGCCGATAGTCTTTACATACCTTCTACTTTGACGGCTATCGCGACGAGACTGCACCTTGGCGTGGTCTGAAGGTTTGCATGCCTACATGACTCAAAGAGCTATGCACGATGGCTTCCTTAAGCCGGAGATGCAATTATGCCTGACAGGTCAATGGGTAGAAGCCAGACGAAGTCCAGTCTCAGAATCAGTTGATGGGCCACATCTGGTTCTAAACACTATGTCCCTAAAGAGGACATTCCAACGAATAAACACGGAGAGAAACAGTTTACTGGTCTAAAACCCTCCACTAGATGGGCGTAGGAGTTGGAGTACCTGGGATTTCTCTCGACGGTGGGAGAAGTCATCGCACTTCATTGGACAGCTATGGCTTGCCTAAGTTGGGCAGCCCCTTGTCCAAAGAATGCTGCCCCATCCACATTCCGCTTGTTCTACTGGTTGTATGGGGCTAAGGACTGAATTCGAAAAGCGAATCGATAACAGAGCACCGGCGACGACAAGGAAGAACGTATGCAACAATCAGGTCTCGTGTTACAGGCCAGAAGAAGTTCCTTCACAGGTTCTTCGGTCGCGTTCCCGTGCTGGGTTAATGCCCCACTGCTTTGTGGGTGAGACTTTTGAGTCAAATGCTCCGGTTAGAGTTCCCAAAGAAAACCCGTTTTTGTGGTGTGGGCAGCTCTGAAGTATGGTTCGCCCAGAAACCTCAACTATCTTGCCTGTAAAGCGTTTTACCAACTTTACCTTCTTTAATTTAGGATCGATACAAAACTCCACGAGTAAATGAGGCCATAAAGAGAGCAGTAGTTCATAGATTCGGCACAAACTTATTGCACTCCTCAATTCTAAATGTTCACTTCACTTGACTGTCTTTAACGTCTGCACACTATGTCAGATAGGGCAACAGGCTGTCTCTGCTAGAATTCTTCACACTTTCAAAATGGATGTATGCTGTGTCCCCGAAACACGCCTACAAGACCCCACTTCTGTTATTATGCTTCACACCACAGATACAACCTCAGTATCTCGCTTTACTCGTTGTGTGTTTGGTGATCTGGTGTCTGGTGTTCGTAGTCAGACCGGCGTTGAAATTTCTTTGAGCATGAGAGCTGAACGTGCACTTCTAGACTGGATTCCAGTTAGCAGCCGTTTGTGTGAGGTTCGGTTGGACGGTTCTGTGCATGTCAGCAACAACAAACTGAAGAGCCGATGCTTGTTCGTCGTATCTATGTGTGCACCCACCGACTGCAGTTCCTCTGAGACCAAGGTCGCACCAATGTGAGAGCCACCCGTCCCGCGCTGTGGCTTCTGGACGATAAGCGGCGATACAATTTCCGGACGGAGCCGTTTACACGATTATCTATACAGCCGGATATGCAAGACCCAGATGAACGCTGGTAACAGGTCAAGGAAGCCTTATATGTCGCTTCTAATGCCACGCAGTAATCTGGTTCAAGTGGGTCTCACAAACGATGGAGATCTTGGACATCAGTTGCTCTGTTGCATGCTCGCAGATCCGTCCCTCCGGATGCAGTGGCGGATTGCGAAACGCACGGAAACGGAAACAGCTGCGTCCATTGGCAGGCGGGCTAAACCAGGTTGAAGCTAACCGAGGTCTAAAAAACCTCCACGATATAGTTTTCGGCATGCGGAGACAGATACACCTGAATGGGCGGACGAGATATACTGATCCAACGGCTGCAAAAAAACTGTCTAACCTACCCCACCCGGTTTTCCGGAAGAGGCGAATGAGCCGCAGAACAGGCCACCGGATTACCTGGAACAACCCTGCTGCCTTGCAGTCTGCACTTGGGTGTGCAAAGGCTAGAGGTGCATCCTCGAACAAAAAGTCCGGATGAGGTGCCGTCAATTTACTTCTCACTGTGGACTGGGCGACCGAGTAGTACAGCAGTCCCGAGCGGTCCTGGGGATACCGCCTTGTACCATATTCCCGTGAATCTCTGTGAATAGTTTTGGAAACATGCACTCTGATCATGCTGCGGCGTCCCCAGCAAGTGACGTGCCTCGTGCTCCAGCGGTCGAGGTGTCAAGACGACAAGCTGGAATACTCAACTGTAGGAAGCAAGCTTATATAGCTTGTTGGAATGTACGGACATTATTAGACGTGGGCAGCCAAGGCCTCACAATAAGGACACTACACAGCTACAACACCAAGTCCGCACACCTTACTCCGGCACTGGGTGCATACAAGCTCCAGGAGAAGAGGAAACTTATTGGATTTATCATAGCTGCCCAACAGATAACTCCGGGCGCCACGGCGTTGCAATCGCCATTAACAACAAAGCCAACAACGCAATGATCGCTTGGGAGCCGATTTCAGCAAAACTTACTTTGGCACGTTTCAAACGCTCCTCGAAGAACTTAACGGTGGTTGCGGTCTATTTTCCGACCAACGCGGCGGACAGCGAGACAAAGGATGAATTCTACGGCAACCTACAAGAGGTAATCAGTCGGGTCCAGAGAAGTGACATTCTGTTCATCGCCGGAGACTGGAATGCTCGCACAGGCCCGTCAGACTCGTCAACGCGGCACGTACTAGGAAGATTTGGCCTTGGTCAACGCTGTGAAAATGGTGACCGCCTGGTCAGTTTGGCCGACTCTAACAGAACGTTCGTTTGCAGCACACGCTTGCAGCACCCTAAAAGGTACTTACTGACATGGTACTCCAACGATGGTCGCACTCCGCATCAAATGGACCCTATCTTATCGAGGTCTCGTTGGACGTCGTCTGTAGAAGACTGTTGAGCGTACCGCGGCGCAGTGAAGAGAAACGCAAACGACACAGACCACGTTCTTGTTCGCGCGCGCTTCAGAATCCATCTATCCGCACGCCCTAAGGCCTCCCCACCGACCCGCATAAACGCCGCGGCCCTGGAAATGCCAGATAAATGCCAAGCACTGTTAAGCGCAATCGCCAACGGCAACCAACGTATCACCGGATCCAACTCCAGTAGAAGAACAATGGATGGTAATCAAATCGACCGTTAGGGAAGCTGCTTTAAAAGAGCTAGGGAAAACTGAAAGGTGTCTAAAAGACTGGATCTCTGAGGGCCCATTCCAACTGTCGGCTAAAGCACACGAAGACCGGATATCAGGAAGTGGCGAGCGCGGCAGGTTGCAACGCGAGGCCTCGCGCTCTGCTAGAGCTGATTGTAAGCGGTACTGGATAGAAGTAGCTGGAAAAATGGAGATTGCAGCAGGGATCGGTGATTTTGGCAAGCCATTCAGCCTCATTCGCAACGCGTCGGGTAGGCGCTGCGAGCAGAAGCCACCCCTACGCAACACAGCCGGTCTGCTCATACCTGAGCAGAAAAGAAAAATAGAGCGATGGATGGAGCACTTCGATCGACTGCTCAATCGACCATCAGTTCACATGACGGCCATACAACCCCAGTTCTTCCAGAGCCGTACGATGTCAATTGCGATCCACCGAGCATAACTAAAATCACCACAGTCATCAATCGGATAAATAACAAAAAAAGCTGCCGGAGAAGATGGCATTCCACCTGAAGTCTACAAATGCTTTCTGTCGTCATTGACCAACGGACTACACACCCGATTTGGCTTCATATGACAAGAAAAAGTCGTTCTGACTGATTGGGGCACGCCCGTTCTTCTACTCATCCCAAAGAAAGGGGACGAATCCACATGCAACAACTATAAGGGAATCAGTTCGATCGACGTGGCTGCGAAGATTTTCTGCGTGCTGCTGCTCAACCACTTCTCAGTTGCGAGAGACCGCCACACACGATCGAACCAAAGGGGGTTTCCGCCATGGTAGAGGCTACGTGGACCAAATTTTCACACTACGTCGAACACTGGAGCACCATTACAAGTTCCGGCAGCCAACAATAGCCTGTTTCATCGACTTTCGGGTCGCCTTTGATTCACTTAACCGGGAGTGTCTCTGGGCGATAATGGAATCCAACGAGATGCCCGCTCAACTCGCAAGGCTTCTGATAGGATACTATTCGTCCACAAGGGTGTGGGTCCGTATGTATGGTAAAGAGTCATCTGAGTTCACACTCACTACGGGCGTCCGACAGGGCTGCCCTCTTTTATCGATGCTGTTCAACTACGCGATCGACTGGACAACGAGACAGACACTGACTGACTATCGCGGCATCCAACTGAGTCAGAAAATGTACATCTCGGACCTAGAGTTCGCGGATGACATCGTTGTGCTAGCGGAGTCTCCCGTCACGCTCCAAACAGTTCTCGACCGAATCGATTTCTTCTCAAAGTCTATCGGGCTAAAAATAAACACTACGAAAACCAAAGGTATGTCAACCTGCCTAGGGCCAACAGCTCAATAGCTGTCCATCAACGACCGATTGATCGAATGTGTCCCATCATTCAGTTATCTGGGCTCCACACTGCTTCCGAACGGTCAGGTGAAGGATGAAGTAATACTCCGGATAGACAACGTCAGGAAAGCATTTCTCCAGCTACAACGGGCGTTGTGAACCCGCAGTGAAATCAGCCTTCGGACTAAGGTGCGTTTCTATCGTGCCGCTGTACGTCCCGTACCCAGCTACGGTTGCGAAACCTGGCCCTTGAGAGCTGGGAATACTAGAAAGTTGGTGTTTGGTCACTGGTGCCTGCGACTGCAGTGGCTGGGTCATATCCTATGGCGTCCGGAGACGGAACTAACCAAACAAGCACTTCGTCCTGAACCCTGTTCTGGATGGCGCTGTCGCCGTGGTGGTCAGCAAAAAACTTGGATCAGCACTCAAGAAGGATGTAGAGGACCTAGGCTTACGGTCAGTCTATGGTGCCCGCCAATGGAAGAAAACCTGGATCTCGATCTGCACCGAACTCGCTTCCCACTGCCGCGCATGGTCAGCCATGACACGAGATATTCATGCGGCCGACTGATCCTCTAGTAGGAGATAGTCACATAAAAGTGGAAAAAATGTAAGAGGTATCGGTCTACGGAAGCCCGGTGGAAGTAAGCAACTCAAGGAATCCCACGGTTCACTGATTCATTCCCAGAGACGTCGTCTGGACCGTTGTGCGGAGCACTTTATGGAACCATTTAGTTGTCCCACTTCAACGGTAGACCTTCCGAATGTACCTGCCAAAAGAACGATGCAGTTGGATATCACTCCTTTATTAGAGATGGAGGTTTTTTGGGAGATAGGTTACTTGAAAAGGTACTAAGCCGCTAGACCGAATTGGTTGTCTCCATCTTTCCTAAATGATGGTGGGTGAAACTTTAGTTTCGGAGTTAACGAAACTCCCCCAAGTAATCCGGGATACTGAGCGGACGTCCAGGGAATGTTGTAAACCGGTGATTGTTCCAATTTAAAAGAAAGACGATAAGTCCTCTTGTAAAAACCACAGAAAAATTAGTTTGGTAATTATCGCATTCGAACTGATCACCAGACTTATTCTACACCGATTATCCAAAGCCCGACAAAGTTCTACTCGTGAGAACCGTGTACGTTTCAAACCTGGTTGTGGTTGTATCAACCACATATTTCCCATTCAACAAATCTTAGAGCACAAACACATCTTCCAAAAGCCAACAATTTCTGGCCCTCTTGATCTGAAAGGCGCCGTTCGATTCAGTCGACCACGCAGTTCTCTGGCGCTGCCTCTCATTGAACTGTGTGCTAGAGAAATTGATGTCTCTTTTCCAATGGTTGTTTGCGAACAGTGGAAGCCGATTTCGTGCCTGAATTCACCACGAGAAATGGTGCTCGTCAGAGTTGCACTCTTTTACCCTTCCTCTTTAACTTTGTAGTTGACCTGATTCTTGAGATAGCGCCATCCTTGTGTGATAATAACGACATTGACCTTTGCTGAAGCAGTAACTTGTGTGACTTGGAATACAATACGCGGACAAAGTTGTTATTGAGAGTGAATGTATTGGGTTAGTTGCTAGTTTTTCTAGTTTATGTGAACAACAGTGTAGTAATGTTTGGAATACGTTTTGCACCTCCAAAGTGTAGAATGGTACTGCAGGACTGAATTGGCTCAACGAGAAGCCGTGTCTTGACAGGGGAAGCTCTATATGAAGTGGGTAAGTTTTGTTACCTGGGTAGTTAGTTACATCTCACCAGTTGGTCAGATATCGGATGAATTGTCATCGCATATACAGCAGGCGCGTTCGGCTTTTTCCAATCTTAGCCATCTGGAACACCAGCGTGATATGAGTTTGTCTGTTAAGGGTTGGGTGTACACTGCTGCAGTTAGATCCATTGTTTCCATTTGTGTTAGAAACATTGCCATTACGAGTAGAAGATAAGCGAAGACTCTCGGTGTTCGAGCAGCGATGTCCCCGTAGCATTGCCGGAGTGTGATGGGAACACCTTATCAGCAATGCTGAGGTTAGGCTCAAGGTTTTGGGAACCAGAGGTCAATCTCCGTACTAAGTACCGAATCTACACAGGTTAAGGTGGCCGGAATATGTGTTAGGCATGTTCACCGATAGGCTTCATCGGCGTACGCCTTCCTCTGAGGCAGTTAGTGTTTGGAAGAAAGGTCGAGGTGGTCAGTCCATGACATGGCGAAAAAGTATGCAAACCTTGATCAGTAGACTGGGTGACGTAGGACGTATTTGACTTCCACGTTGGGGTCCACGCAACCCACCTACCCAATGATTTGAAACATTGGGTGATATGGCTAGGTGTCGCGGCCAGTGGCGTAGTTGCATTCGGACTCGTTATTTGTCCTCTTGATTTCCTCTTATTACTTTGATTTTCTTGGATTTTTGTCATCCCATGCTTCTATTCTTCTTGCCTTTTACTGGAGATGCTGGAAGGTAGCAACCGAAGCCAGAGCACAGAAGTGCGAGGTAATGGTTGAATAAACTGAATATGGTCAAGGCTTTGGGCTGCAGTGTATCTTCTACTCTTGTCGCCATATAATTGGCACGTCGACGCAACAAGTGGCTGAAATTGCTAAAAGCTAAACGGTCCCTCTCTGTGCGCACATTCAGTGCCGTACGTTTTCTCGTAATGCATTTCCTCACTTTTGGTAGCCTCAGGTGTTCTTGCTACGTGGCTATCTTTTCTACAGTCGAATGGTAGTAAATCTGACAACCATGCAGTTTATGTTTACTCAGGTGTGTTCCTCGCGTTCCAATTATTTTTGGATAGTAGTTCATTTCATCAACCAACTGCTGACTCACATAACTGTTAACGAAAAGCAGCTAGACTGGTGTCTGTGCGGTTTTGTTTCGTCAGGGTCGATTGCACTGTTGCCTTTTGCACTTGGTTTGCAACCTGTGTTCTCGTTCGATAAATTTCCGGGTCACGGTTGTGTTTCTGTCTCAGTGGAACCCGTTAGCTTATTTTTCGTCTCTCTTTGTGCAGATTTCCAAGACGCACGTGCTGAAGCGGCCAACTCTGCAGAACTCAGTGTTAGGTGTGCGCGTTGGCATCAGCCACCTAGCACACTTTTCCGTTGTTTAACCTGTGCACATTCATTTTCAACCTGCCTGTTTATTGACTCATGTTTATCTGTTCATTTTCCACGCCAGTGGGATTGCGTCGTGTGGTTTCATGTGAAGACTCGTGCGTGACGACACGATCAATAAGCCAGCTATAAGTTACAGGCAAATTCTGCCACGTTGGATGACCATCGGTATCTGAGATAGTTTGTCTAGCGTAGTGGTTGGTCAACGAAGCTGATAAAAATCGCACTGCTGATTAGTTATCGCTACAACTTCGAGGTACTTGACTTGCAGCAATCATCATCCATTCGGAGTATGTCTCGAGGATCACGCTCGAAACAAATATCCCAAATGGACTGGATAAAAGAATCGCGGTTTATCAACAGTTTTTTATCCTCAACGGACTTCCAGATTAGTTTTTAGACTATACTTCGATCCAGTTTTGAAATATTCTTTGCCTCTTAAGATTTTTGAAGAGATAATGCTTGAAATCTTTCTCATCAGTTTGTTAATAAAACGCATTTGGTTTTCCATCTCCAGGTAATTTGAATGCTACTGGTAACCCATAGTGGCAATCAGCTGGCATTGGGTTTTGTGCAAGACTGACGAAGGTTGATCTGTATCATTCTGAGTTAAATATGCACCTTGTTGAGTCAATCAAATAATAAGTCTAGCCACTGGTTCTGACCATTTGGATCAGAAGGCAGGGAAACTTTATTTACCAAATACCTCCGCTCCCACCGGATACACTTAGTCGGTTCTTTCTACCAGCGTTATTAAAGCCCCATTGGCTTCGTCTTTCGAACTTTGTACTGATGGTAATTCAATACAATCTTCGAGATTGTGCACCTCATCTACGGTCACGAGAGACGTCGATCTTCCCAGCTCGGACCCATTGTAACTAGTGGTTATCCAAATTAAACTAAAGACAACTGATTAGTATTATTACTACTATCGTTAGCCTTTTTTCCATTTGCTTCCCTTGTGTCGGGAGCATAGAAGCGTTCGAGCAGGGTATGGTGATCTTTGTAAACCATGTGACTTAAGACATACAACAAAAGCTCCAAATCTGGTTGAACAAAAACTTAAGGTCCACATGCCGTTTGTTAAAAACTTCCAAGTGTGAAACGTTTGACAACACTAACAATTTTGCTCTTATCTGACTAGGTCGTGTCAACCGAATTTTCGCTTCTTATCTTACAAACTCACTTGGTCTTTGATGTAGTCAGCCAGGTAGTGCATGTCATTTTACTTCAAATAAATATTTAATTATCATTAGGATGTCATGATTTGGATTGGTATACTCCACCAATATCCACTGTTTTATTGAGTGCTGGGTCTTACTGTACCAGTACGTGTACAAGAGGTTTGCAGATGTGATCGGCGTTTGAGCATCGATTTCCACGCACGTGGGCTAAATTGACGAAACAACCAGATCAAAAGTTGAAGGATAGCTGCAAAAAACTAGATAAACGAAGAGGACCACTCGATCGACTGCCGAACCTCTTCTGCGTTTGTGATGCATTTGGTGTTCAGCTTTCGGGTGTACATTGAGGCTACTTAGGGTGGTTTTCAGCAAATATCAGCATGTGATCATAAAAGTGGTTGTTCGCATAAATGCCGTCGAATTCTACTCATGTGACCGAATTCCTCTTCATCTCCAATTATGGATGTTGGCATTGTGGCCTTATTGTATCTGTTCACTTGTTCACCTTCATAGTGCATCGGGGTTTTCGTTTTCCGGTATTCTCTTATTTTGTACAAGGACTGGGTTTTGTGTGATAATCGTAAACGTGACTACCTCATACAGTCCTGCCTGAACTGACAACTCGAATTGACGAGTCGAGATACAATTAGTGCTGTTCTCGTGTATGAAGCACTGCGTTCGAGTCGCGATTGTGTCTCTCGCATTTCTCGTTTTGTCCTGTTTCCCCAGTTTGGACGGTTTCCCCGTGTTTTGCCCCGGTGGTTCGGCTGATCCACGTGCACAACTTCGTGAATTATTTCGTCATCTGGAAGCCGAAACACAAACTTTATCCAATGCGGTAGATGTAAGTCTCGGCGCAAAATTAGCTGTCATTGGATAAATTAATTGTGCAGTTCGTCTACCTTTTCTTTCGTTCACTTCTGTGCAAACTTATTTTGTCATTCCTTCGCTCACAAACGTTTCTTTGACTTTCTATTCAATAACAGTATTTCGGTAATAAAGTATTTATTGATTATAATGTCTATAGTCTCTAGATAAGATTGATTGTATCAATCATTTGGCGTGCTGACTCTGTGCCTCTTGGATTGAGCCATAAGACACATTGATGATGGACTCTACACAAGTGTTTTTTATTTGGCATTTCACGATTCTCGCCAAGTGTATGCTCATGGAAACTGTCCCTCATGGGGTTTGGTTCCTAATCGATCCATCTTTTTCTTTACACTGCAGTCGGTTTCAGTGCGAAGTCCGGAGTTGACGTCTGTATACAAGGTTAGTGTGGAACATTTGCTCTGGTCAGTGCACGGTTCTCCATTGTTTTCAATATTCGTAGCAGTACTTCCGTCAGTCTTTTGCGTTTGTTCATGGTTTGAAACAACAGGCTGGTTTCATTCTCCATCCATCCGTCCATATATATATATATATATATATATATATATATATATATATATATATATATATATATATATATATATATATATATATATATATATATATATATATATATATATATAGTTGAAATTTCTCGGACGAATTAATTTGTTTGTGACTGATTTCTCTCCCCTCAGTTTAAGAACGAGGTCTGCTAGTTTGGGATTAAGTCAGCACCCATTGAGCCAAAGAAATGAAGAACCACCTCGCGGAAATAAGAAAAGATCGAGTAATGATTCTCGAAGAATAACTTCTGATATCCATACTCTTGATATTGCAATGAGCAAATCTTTTAAGGACGATTTGTGCATTGAAATCAACGACTGTACTGAAGGTAGAGTGGAAAGGAACCGGCGTAGAAACTTCAAGTGTCTAGTTTGGGTGTGAATAATCCATGAGAGAGAATCACTTACAGCCGTGTTATCACTGTAATACATTGCAGACTACATCACTAATGAATGCTCGTATAACGAGCAGCCCTGTTACTGAACACAAAAGACTGGGACCAATGGTTCCACATAAAATCGGGTCACAGTAAAGTCAGGCCCGGATTCGGGATTTAGATATTTATAACGATATTCCAGAAGAGAATAACATAGCTATCTGGAGAAACATGGAATTTCAAAGATGAATCAATGTAGCTTTTTATATCTGAAGAACAAAACACCCTCTGAAAATAAGCCGTAATGCAATTTTTAGAGCAAAAATAAATATAAGACCAGGTCCCATTTTCAGGGAATTGGTAGATGTAGGTCAAATGAAGCGGTTTTGCCAGAGTGCAGTGTAGTATGTATGGGAAACAATTTCTATAAACCGTGATGTCCGGGAGAATTCTGAATTACCTGTTTATAAACTAAAACCCTCCGATGAAGGACACTCATGGGGAAGACCAAAATGTCCCTAAATGCTAGGCGTCTTTTTTGTAGGGGTTTTTGCGAACTTATTGGACGATGGGGAATCGAAAAATGTCCCTCATTGAGGGGTTTACATACGTGACTGCTCTACGATTTATCGGTTTCACATTTTGAAAGTTAGCAAATCGTAACCGAGTAAGGTTCGGACTGTATCGAAAAAAACGAAGTACCGTTCAGTGGGTTATATGTGAATGCGTAAAGTTGAAGACACTACGTTACCAGTAGAGCGTGCAATTGGTCGACGTTTCGTTTTTGCCGTGGCTATATTTTCTCCAGCTAATGACTTACGGAAATTGAAACAGAGAACTTTTTATACTTTCAGAATGATCCAAATAGTAAACGTCGTTGACCTCGGCATCCGGTACAGATGGGGGTAAATCCGGGATAGTCAAAGTGACTCTTGGGTATCTGTGTATCCCGGTGAGACTGCACCTTGACGTGGTGTGATAGCTTGCGTGCCTCCATGACTCAAAGAGCTATGCACGATGGCTTCCTTAAGCCGGAGATGCGATCATGCCTGACAGGTCAATGGGTAGAAGCCAGACGAAGTCCAGTCTCAGAATCAGTTGATGGGCCACATCTGGTTCTAAACACTATGTCCCTAAAGAGGACATTCCAACGAATAAACACGGAGAGAAACAGTTTACTGGTCTAAAACCCTCCACTAGATGGGCGTAGGAGTTGGAGTACCTGGGATTTCTCTCGACGGTGGGAGAAATCATCGCACTTCATTGGGCAGCCATGACCCGCCTAAGTTGGACAGCCCCCTGTCCAAAGAATGCTGCCCCATCCACATTCCGCTTGTTCTACTGGTTGTATGGGGCTAAGGACTGAATTCGAAAAGAGAATCGATAACAGAGCACCAGCGACGACAAGGAAGAACGTATGCAACAATCAGGTCTCGTGTTACAGGCCAGAAGAAGTTCCTTCACAGGTTCTTCGGTCGCGTTCCCGTGCTGGGTTATTGCCCCACTGCTTTGTGGGTGAGACTTTTGAGTCAAATGCTCCGGTTAGAGTTCCCAAAGAAAACCCGTTTTTGTGGTGTGGGCAGCTCTGAAGTATGATTTTCCCAGAAACCTCTAGTAACATGCTCCTAAAGGGCCTTGCTAACTTATCCAGTCTCTCGTTTAAGGGCGGTGCAATGCGCCACATGTTGTTGTGACTCCGAAAAAGCAGTAGTTCGGAATCGGGTATAAATCAAATGCAGTTCTTGCGCCTATATGTTTGTTTCATTTGGCTGTCTTCAACATCTTCACACTACGTCAGACAGGCCAGAAACTATCCTTAGTAGAACTCTTGAAACTTTGAAAATAGGTGTTTACTGTCTTCGGAACGCGTATACAAGACATCAGTTCCGTGATCACTCCGAGCACTCAGATACAACTTCAGTATCTCGCTTTACTCTTGGCGTGGCTGGTGATCCGGTGTTTAGTGCTGGAGGTCAGGTTGGCTTTGGGATCGCTGAGCATGAGACCTGAGGGTGCACTTCTAGACTGGATTCCAGTTAGCAGTCGTTTTGTGTGCAGTCCGGTTCGATGGTTCTGTGCATGTCCACAACAACAAACTGAAGAGCTGATGCTTGTTCGTCGTATCTATGTGTGCACCCACTGACTCCAGTTTATCTGAGACCAAGGACGAATTCTACCACAACATGTCTCAGCTGCTTTGAAGCGCACGTTCAGCGGACATGGTGATCATCAGGTGAATGATGCCGAGACCGGAAGCCTTAAGCACCAGATAGCGACGGTGATTGATGTGACGATGTAACGAATTGAGGGCATTTGTACAGAGTAGAAATGCTGGAGACAATTCGATGCTTAAAACAGCTAAACAATCACATGGTACATTTGACCGCGTTCACGATCGAGGAGTGCAATCTCCGATACTGAAGTGTGATCAGGTGGGGGGGGGGGGTGCACGTGAGTGACATTGTTACAATTTTACTCAGATGAATCGAGTTGTTCGGAGGAGGCATTAAATACTTCAGATATCAAAGGATAGGTAGTCAAGAGAAACAGACATATCCGAGCCAACTAACTGTACAAGAACAGCATGTTCATAAGATAACAATCTTTTTACTTCCAACTGAAGCTGTAAATCGTGAAGACTGATAGGACAATGCGATTTTTGTGACAAAATCATTCATTCTGGATGACCAGTTTTTAGCACATGAGAGTGGATCGACGATACCCAATTAAATTTTCCTGACAACAGACGAGGAGTGCGAGATAACAACAACAAACCTGTGACACAAAAACAGGTAGTAAACGCTTACCAAAGGATTGTTAGCTGCTCTGTCTGAATGGAACTCAGCTATAGCACGGATTCGGTTGACCCAAAATTGACGTTCTTTAGCATCTGCGGCTAAGGAAAGAAAAAATTACAGTAAATCAATTACTATCCTACCATGCTGAAGCGCACGGTTATAATAAAACTATGGAAAACGCAACCCCATTAGCCACGGGTCACACCTAGCTGCCGGTCTTCGACGTTCCGGCGAAATTCAAGCGAATTTCCAAGATCGCTCGAGCGCTCCGCGCAAAAAGCGAATTGCAGGTGACTAAATGCCTCGGACACAACTCCTATTTCAGCCATTTCTCACCGCCCAGTAGAGCCTGACAGTCATACCCATGCGCATCTCCATTTATTTTCCAAGTACAACAATTCTCTTGGGTCTTATTCCCATATATGACCCTTTATCGGATACGTTATCAGAAGAAAAGCCTTCTCGCTGACGAGTTATATGCTGACTATCTGAATACTCCATTCATTCGATATTTGAAAGACCTTGTCCCATTTTTCTGACATGCCGACAATTCTGAAATTGAAAAATTATTCGGCAGACAGGTTTCTGCACTCCTCAAGTACACCAAGTCAAACGAATCTCCCCGACTCAACCGTATACTTTCGGGAATATTCAAACACGGGGCTAGACTACTCTAAGAACTACTGACTTCTGTTATCGACCACTCACTTGAATCGTTCTCCATTCCTGACTAATGCCATACTATCATAATCATTCCCATACTGAAAGCGTCGACTGACCAAACAGGAACCAAGAAATTCCACCCTATAGCATTTTCTTCATCCAAACTAATTGAATGTGCTCTCCTTCAGTTCCGATCAGTCCGAAAATCAACCTCCCACTTTGGTGCTCTGATTTTGCCTGCTGCATAGCACAATCGTCGAGACAAAGGCAAAATAAATAGAACCACAAAGTGAAAAAGAACCGAAAACAAAGTAATAAGCGGGAATCACAAATAAAAATAAAGGGACCGAATGCAACCACACTACACGACAAAACACCTTGCCATTTCATTTAAGGTTTCCAGTCACCTGATAGGTGGGTTTCATGGACCTCAACTCCAACATCAAACACATCCTACTTGACCAAGTCCACTAGTCAAGGTCTTCATACCTTTTTATCATGTCCTAGAATGAAAACCTCGACCTTTCTTCCAAACACTAACTGCCTCGCAGAACAGTGTACGCTGAGAGAGTTTATCGATGGACATATGTAACACATGTCCCAGCCACCGTGAAATGTTTAGATTCAATACATATACCAGAAACTGACCTCTACTTCTCAAAACCTTAAGCCTAACCCCGACATTATTGATATAGTGTTACCTCCTTATTCGAGAAATGCTACAGAGACATCGATGATCAAACACTAACAGCTTTCGTCGATATTCCATCCCTGACGATCATGTTTGTGACCCGTATGAAAAAAATGGATCTAACTGTAGCAGTGTACACCCAACCCTTAACAGACAAGCTCATATCACGCTGGTGTTCCAGATGGCTAAGAACGGAAAAAAGCCGAACGCGCCTGCTGTATATGCGATGACAATTCATCCGATATTTGACCAACCGGTGAGATGTAACTAACTACCCAGGTAACAAAACTTACCCACTTCATATAGAGCTTCCCCTGTCAAGACACGGCTTCGCGTTGAGCCAACTCAGTCCTGCAGTACCATTCTACACTTTGGAGGTGCAAAACGTATCCCAAACATTACTACACTGTTGTCCACGTAAACTAGAAAAACTAGCAACCAACCCAATATATTCACTCTCAATAACAACTTCGTCCGCGTATTGTATTCCAAGTCACACAATTTACTGCTTCAGCAAAGGTCAATGTCGTTATTATCACACAAGGATGGCGCTATCTCAAGAATCAGGTCAACTACAAAGATAAAGAGGAAGGGTAAAAGAGTGCAACTCTGACGAGTACCACTTCTCGTGGTCAACTCAGATGGAAGATCGTCGAAAACACGAAATCGGCTTCCACTGTTCGCAAACAACCATTGGAAAAGAGACATCAATTTCTCTAGCACACAGTTCAATTGGAAGCAGCGCCAGAGAACTGCGTGGTCGACTGAATTGAACCCCGCTTTCAGATCAAGAAGGCCAGGAATTGTTGGCTTTCGGAAGATGTGTTTGTGCTCTAAGATTTGTTGAATGGGATATGTGGTTGATACAACCACAACCAGGTTTGAAACGTACACGGTTCTCACGAGTAGAACTTTGACGGGCTTTGGATAATCGGTGTAGAATAAGTCTGGTGATCAGTTCGAATGCGATAATTACCGTGCTGGTTTGATTGTGGTTTTCACAAGAGGATTTGCCATCTTTCTTGTAAATCGGCACAGTCACAGATTCGCACCAATCCCTGGGAATCTCTTTATACTAGATCACGCCGAGGGGTGGTGTGAATCGGTTATTGTGCCGATTTACCGGAAAGATCACAGGTCGTCCTGTGAAAGTCACATAGGAGTTAGCGTGTTATGGCACTCCTCCGAATTGTCCACCTTAGTTATTCTTCATCGATTATCCAACGCACGTGAAAAGTGTACTCGTTGGAATCCATAGCGTTTCTGACCCGGTCGGGGTTGTATCGACCACATCTTTATCACTCGACAATTCTTAGAGCACAGGCAAACCTTCTGTGGGCTGACAATTTCTGTTATTCTCGATCTTAAAGCGTTGTTCGACCCAGTCGACCAGCAATAAAAGAATAGGGAAATCTGTCGGTGTTTGGTCATTCATAGCTTCGTAGTGTTTCCCGAATTGGTTGGTACCACCATATCAACAATGCTGAGATTAGGCGTAGTGCTTGGGAACCAGAGGCCTGTCGCGGGAATAAGTACTGAATCTCCCATTACATTTATTTCGCCTTCAACTTGACGATGCTACGAGGTCAAAACTACAACTGGAGCATGAAGTGCGAGATTAGTCGTTAGATAAACTGTTTCTCTCTGAAGGAATAGGGCACTGTTACATACTTAAAAAAACAATAATCGACACTCAGGTGGGAAGCGATCTCATGTACATCAACCACACCACACGTTATAGCTGACCTAAGGTCTTGCCCAGTGACATGATAACATCAGAATCTTCATGCGTGGATTCCGAACTTTGCGCCTGTTTGCCAGTTGACGTCTGCACTGCCCGGATCAGTCAAAATGATGGAACAGAGATTTTAGTTAATTGGATGACACTAACATCACTGATAACCAACCTCCAAAGGATCAAACGTGTTGTTGGCTTAAAAAACCACCTCCACGAATACCGATGGTGGGAACGGAGACCTAAACTCCGATGCCATCTGGCTAAATAGTACTACCCCAAAATCATTGGATTATAAAATGTGCCTTCAGAAAGCTCACTCGAAACGTCAAGGGATTGTAAGCTCTACGAAGAACGCTGCTCACATTGAATGTTTTGTACTTTCGTCGTGACTTCTACATATTGAAGCGTGGCGTTTTGACCCAGCTCTGTAGCTCCATAGACATGAACATGTATCCTTGATTGTGATATACACAACGCTGGTCAAACAATGAGTGGCGAGATGAACATGTGAACAGAAAAATAGCCAATAGAAATCCTCCCACCACGACGGGAAATGAAAAGCTTTCAACCTGGATGAAGTTCAAGTATCGATCGAGTAACAAAATGGTATGTAGACAGGATTCTTGTGTTCCTGTTTTCTTCAACAAATTCTATCAACAAACATTGTCTCGTGAAGTACAATGATGTAAAATAATTGCGGAAGACAGTGAAATATCCAAATAACAAAGCCGGTCACCACAAGTCCCAACTTTCTGGGTGTGCTTATCCATACGGCTAGATCGCTGACTTTCTAAATTAAAACTAACGATGGGTAGACCAGCTAGTCAGACTGCTGACTTAAAAATAGTCATTTTTGGTCCAAAGGTCACATTTATATAAATGGTAGGCGAAAACTTTCTTAGTCAGCTGTGGCCAAAAGGCAACATAATTACGGTTGCGTACGACAATCTTTACCAACGCACTGATGATGCCGTTCTGACTGTCGATGAAATTTACCCGATTTAAATGCCGTGCCCAACGATCAGGTGGCTTATTGAAACTATCACATCGCATTTCAAACAACAGTATCCAACACTAGGCTTATATTTTTGATAAAAGCCCTCTGTGTTTGTTTCAACTTATGTTCTCGGTCGTTAAAACCCCATAGCCTTTTATTTTTCAAACCAAATACATATGCAAGCCCAAGTAATAAAACGGACATCGATTTCGTGTATGTTAATTTTTTTTACTACCACGTGTGTGCAGAATCCATGGATCCTGAGGCAGTATTTGACCACGATGACAAGTTTTTATTTGCTCTATTCTTATCACCTACTTATGAGCAGTCGCACTCAATCCAATATTTTCAAATGGTACACATAGTCGGTTATTTTTGGTGGCATTGCCAGCAATAGTTCAGACTTCAGTTGTCACACTTTTGTGTGAGTCCTAAGAATGCTCATTCTAGTCTGAGCGTTGTTTTTTTAATATATATATATATATCATCATCATCATCATCATCATCATCATCATCATCATCATCATCATCACTGTACGGCTTTGAACAGCAGGACAAGCCCCACTGATCACTGCCTTTCTCACCATGTTGCGCGTTGAATTAGAAAGTATGAATATACAAGGTGGACAGGGAGTGGATTTACACGGAAGGGAAAAGGAAAGAACGCCCTAGTACCCAGCATACGAAATACACAGTCTAACTGTATAAACGCACATTGACCAATCATTCTGATTCGACAGAAAATGACAACACGATCGCCATTGTTCACGGTTCGTTGCCATATCCTTTGGTGTCCCCAGCCAACTGGTTGAGGGATCCTTTGGACCCCAACCACGAAGGTGTGAGGCACCTACTTTTCTTAAGTTCGCTGTACATTTTCTCACGTCATCTGTTGACATCCACGTGGTTTCTTCCACTCTTGAGGAGGAACAGAAAACAGGGCACGGTAAGGTAGACGTGTGTTTGCCATAGGTAACACGTGCCGTAACCAACGAAACCTACTAAGCTGGGTATGCTGTGATAGAGAACTTTCTGAAGTGGAACCCAATACTCGATTTCTGACCTCAGTATTGCTGACTCGGTCATTCCATCCAATCTTAACGATGCTACGCAAGCATCGGTGGTCGAAAACCTGAAGGCGACGAATATCTTCTAGGCGCAGACCCAAGTCTCGCAACCATACAACAAAACTGAATGCACTGCGGCACAATACACACGGTTTTTCAACTTCAGTGAAGTATCAGGTCGGCGCCACAAGTGCTTCAGTCCGGCGTACGCCCCTCGGGCCTTGGATATACAAATGTTCACCTCTACTATCGTACTATCATCCGTCGTCACGCTGTTGCCGAGGTAACCAAAGCGGTCAACAATTGTTAGTTCCTCTCCATGATGCATCAAGCTCGGAATCGTTGACGTCCAGTCTTGTAACATCACTTTACACTTTGAAGGTGCAAAGCGCATGCTGAATAGAGCTACAGCTCCCCCAAGTCTATATAGTGCACGTTGCGCATGTCCGTGCATTCGAACAAGCAGACAAGGTCGTCTGCGTAATCTAGGTCACACAGCCTATCACTTTGCCTGGTTCGATGCCCACATCCTGAAGATCTTCCAAGGCATTCTCCATTATTTAGTCCATGACGAAGTTAAACAAGGATGGAGAAATTGGACATCTCTGTCGATCGTCGCTCATCGTTTCGAACCTACTGGATAGTTCACCATAAACCCTTACGCGGCCAGAAGTATGAAAATACAATGACCTCAGTAGATTAACGGAATTCTGAGGCCTGCCTTTCCGGTGAGGGGCATTGAATAGCGCCGGCCGGTCACCTGAATCGAAAGCGCCTTTGAAGTCGAGGAAATTCATTATTGTTGGTCGACGGTGTGCGTGCACCTCCAGTTATTGACGAAGAGTAAAAATCTGGTTGACGCATCCTCGACTTGGGCGGAACCCAGCCTGTTGTTCGCGGGTGTTCCTTTCGCGAGCCGGTATGAGACGACGCAACAAAATCGAGGCTGTTAACTTAATGACTGTCGGAATTTAGCTAATCTTACGATGATTACTACAATGATTGCGTATTCCCTTCTTGAAGATGGGAACAATCAATGACTCACCCCATAATAGCGGAATACTTTCTTCCTTCCAAATGTCACGGAGCAAGGTGGTAAGGGGTTTTATCAATGCACCACCTCCCATTTGGAAAAGAACTGGAGAGAGTTCGTCAGGACCGGCTGCTTTCCCTCGCTTTAGTATTCGAATGCATGACTCTGCTTCTACTTCCGATGGAGGTTCAAGTAATACTCTCCAAGGAGTCGCAGTTGTTGACACAGGAGTAACTGCATTAGCGCACGGCAAGCTAAACTGCTCCTTGATGTATTCGGCCCAACGGTCGAGCCTTTGTTCTCTGCTATGAATGGGCTCTCCATTTCTATCGCATGTCGATCGCTGACCGGGGTTCGCCGTTCACCGGTGTCGCGAATAAGTTTGAACAGTCTTTGATTTACCTGAAGCAGCTTCTATTTCCATTTCTTCGGCGACCTTTTCGTAGCTTGCACTTGTAGTATTCTACGTGTCTTATTCATCTGCTTACTGTTCGAGAGCTGACGTTTTTGCTCTATTAGCCTGATCGACTCTTGCGAAACCGAGTGTCTTTGATGGACATCGGTTCTGGGGCCACAGGCGAAACCTGTTGCCATGTGCATTGCCTGCTGGATATGTGCTTAATGCTCATCTACATTACTGTTCGTCGTGGATCCTAGCTCATAAGCTAACTTCTGTTCATAACGGGTGCGGACTTCTGCATCAGACAAACGTTGCACGGCTAACCGGGTCTGCGGTTTGCGACGATGACCATGGAGCTGGAGAGATAATCGCATTAAAACTAATGCATGGTCCGACTCTACGTACGTGGATCAGTAAGATCTAAAGTTCTGAACAGAACTGTGCCACCGGCAGCTTACTATGATATAATCAATCTGACTCAAAGTACCTGTATAGTTAGAGCGCCATGTCGCGGTGCGACGTGAGCTGTGTCGGAAATTCGTACTAGATAGGAAAAACCGATTGTCTGGACAAAACTGGAGAAGCTTATCCCCGTTATCTGTGCGCTGAGCGGGTAAAGCACAACGTCCACCTAAACAGGCTTCTGACACACTAAGTTTGCCAACTTGTGCGATAAAATGACCACTTAGCACTACAATGTCAGAACCTTTGTTCCTGCGAACGAGAGTGGTGAGTTCATCATAGAACTCGACCTTCTGCATGTCAGAGCTGCAGTCTGTTGGAGCGTATGCCGAGATTAAAAACAAGTTGCGCTTAAGACAACTATCCTTTCGAACGCCAGCTGACCCCGGGAATCTAATTGCACATAAACGACTATGAATTGGGATCCACTCCAAAAGAGCAGCCTCAGCCTTGCTAGTCAAGACTGTTCCTACAGATACAGCTACTTCGTCTCCTGAAGTGCGCAAGAAATACCTCGATGAGATACCAGGAGCAGTTAGCTGAATCACACTGCCCGAATCCTAGATACGCGTTCCACTTAGGCAGAGTCAATTGTGAGGGTTTGACACGCCTGCTGACCGACCTGCATGAGAGTACGCACGTTAAAGGTGTAGAACGCCTTTGAGCAATACGCAGCCAAATTTGAAACGGATCTCGAAATCAGAAGGCGATTGTCCGTTAATTCTACGATACTAGAATAATAAATGAACAGTGACGTAAAACAAATGCGAACTTCAGATATGCGATCACAGGGACTTAGAAAACGAGAACCGAATTGCGGCGTGCGAGAAAGGAGCACGTGCGTCACGCAGGTCCAAAATAGGATATGACAGAGCTGCGCGTTGGACGCGAACAAACAAAGGTTGATTCATGAAGACATACAGTGTATAAAAACACGCAAACAGTGTATATGAGCGAGTGATTCCAAGGAAACATGAAATGGTAATGTTTCTGGGGGGATTCTCCACAACCGATCGTTACAAAAGAAGCCCAGATTCAGACGCTGAGGAGGCTTAAGAAAATGAGTTGCGGGACAAAGGATTATTCCCGACACCATTCGACGATGAACCGTTGCTTGTATGGGGCGTGTTATCAGTGGGAGCAATATGGCTGGATAGAGGGGGAAAAGACAGGTGGTTGGGGACAGAGGACAAGGGTTAAATGGGAGAGAGAGAACTACCAGGGGTGACCTTTCGAGCGTCACATATGATATATATATATATATATATATATATATATATATATATATATATATCACAACACAGAATGTAGGAGAACATATGTTTTCAGTGATTTCATTCTCATGCCATTACAATCACATTTATATGTTAAGAAATAATTGTAGAAGGCTAATGGAAAGAGTTCTAATTGTCTCATTCAGTGTTTGGAATGCGGATGAGTCAACTTTGACCATGGTCCACTTGCATAAACGACTAGGTTGCGTAACAGGTGATAATTAACTTACGTCACAGTCACGCTCATGTATGGTGTAATCAACTGTTGGCCAGGGCAGTTGGAGTGCTTGAATCAACTTTCGTTGCGCGCATAGTCCTGGCCTCAAAAGGCGGATGCTAATTGCCTCAGCAGTTGCTAGCGTCAGAAGTCTGATTCTTCTTGATGCATGTTGTCGGTGTTTTTAAACGAAAATTCTACATTCAGTGTACACCGATGTATACGTACCGTTCTGGTTGACTCGGAAACTGAGCCTGAGGTGTAAGGTGGCTGAGTGTAAGCTTCAGTGATAAGGATTTCTTCTGATAGCAGCTGTCAGTGATCGTGAATTTATCGACAAAGAAATGATAACATATGAAATCTTAACTGTGAATTGGAAGGAATTAATATTTCGGTGCACATTGAATGTACAATTTTTGTTTAACAAAACTTATTATCGCCAAGAGGATGGGGTCATCATGGGCTCACCCTTGGGACCACTTCTTGCCGATATTGTCATGGCTAAACTAGAGACACAAACATTACATGCAGCCATAAACCGGTTTGATCACTACTACCGGTATGTGGATGACATATTTTGTGTGATTGATAAAAAGCTGGACCTGGAGGTTATTTTACGTGAATTTAACGCTACGCACCCGGCAGCAAAGTTCACGGGAGAAACCGAGGAAGAAAACTCTCCCATTTCTCAGTGTTTGCCTAACCAGACGTTCTGACGGTCCAATTCAGAGAACGGTGTATCGGAAAAAGACTTGGAACAGCCAGTACACGAACTTGCATAGTTTTGTGCCACTTGGTTACAGATGCAATCTGATGCGATGTCTTTTGTATAGAGAGAGGCAAATATGCACCGCAGATACTCTACAGGAAGAACTGTCATATATAAGAGAGACATTAATAAGCAACGGATATCCGGAAAAGTCCAGTGACCGAAACTGGACTGAACGGACAAAACCAGTGAGAATACCGGGGGTCGAAAAGAAAGTGCTGTTCATCAGGCTCGCATTCAAGGGGGATCTTGCGACTGAGAGAGTCAGTAGAATTCTGCGTGCTACAGTAAGATCTTCGTTCAACGCCGCCAGAATCACGTGTGTTCGCGACAACACCTGCAATTCGATGCGGGAACAAAGATAGGCTACTTTTGTTGACCTCATCTATGACTATCTACCAGTTCGAGTGCACTTATAGTGCTACTTATGTGGGTCGAACGACAAGGCAGCCATCCAAACGCGTCAAAGAACACCATCCACGGTGGCTTAGACACCGAGGGAACGGATCCATATGAAGGTCCATTACTGCACACTAAGTTGAAACCGGTCACTCGACATACGTCCACTCAGCCTTTACAATAGTTCATCGGGTCCAACAACATGCATCAAAAACAATCAGGCTTCTGACGCTAGCAACTGCTGAGGCAATTAGCATCCGCCTTTTGAGGCCACAACTATGCGCGCAACGAAAGTTGGTTCAAGCACTCCAACTGCCCTGGCCAACAGTTGATTACACCATACATGAGCGTGACTGTGACGTAAGTTAATTATCACCTGTTACGCAACCTAGTCGTTTATGCAAGTGGACCATGGTCAAAGTTGACTCATCCGCATGCTGGCTATCCCATTCGATTCCAAACACTGAATGAGACAATTAGAACTCTTTCCATTAGCCTTCTACAATTATTTCTTAACATATAAATGTGATTGTAATGGCATGAGAATGAAATCACTGAAAACATATGTTCTTCTACATTCTGTGTTGTAATTAAGTTAATTGGCTTATTTCGCCAATATATATATATATATATATATATATATATATATATATATATATATGTATATATATATATATATATATATATATATATATATATATATGTATATATATATATATAACGCTCGAAAGGTCACGCTTCGCAGGCGGTAAAAAACTCGGGTAAAGTGCATGAGGCTACCTGTTCCGGTGAGATCGGTATCGAAGTTAATTTCTCCTGTGGTGTGTAGGTCTGAGGGTCACAAGGACTACGTTACAAACATGTCTCGGTTGAAACTAAGTGCCTGATTCGATGCGTCTGTGTGCGTGCACACGAGTGAATTAACAATCATCATTAGAGAAACGCATCGAGGTTGATTATCGATCGCGATGGGGTTGTTGATTGCAAGCACGTCAGCGTGACAACGAAAACTCAGTCGTTCTGGATGGCAATCGTGCTAAACAACAGTAAGAGAATTTAATTGGCCTGCTCCTTTATGGAGAATAAGCGGAATGCAGAGCATATGTTGTCATTTATAAATCTAGGCGACTACGCGGTTCACTAGAACTGCGTGCTCTTAATACAAGTCACCGATCCTCATGCGCGCGGAACGACCAGAATTTGCTGCCGTAGAACAATATTTTGTGCACTGAGGCATTGTAGACTGGGCCCTTCAAAGAGGTATGAATGTCGCCATATTTCTTTCGGGTCATGATAGTTAGCCTGACTTTCCGTGATGTGATCTTTTTCTTCAGCACGATCTCTGTCTGCAATGTAGCTTCCGAGGCACTTGCAGACATCAGTTAAATTCCAGATGATCACCACAAAGAATTAATGCAGGCACAGACTCCTAACAGTCTTGTGAAAACATTGTGCTCCCGGATGGATGAACCCACGTACTTCATCTGGTCACCTCAATCACCAAGCCGCTCAAAACGTGACACATTACCCGTACCTTGTCACCTGGCAGGATGATGTCGTAACATATCCCAAACCAAATTCTTTTTTTCAGCTAGGAGTTCAACCGGGCCGTTTATTATGCAAACAGCGCATTACTTTCTACATACTCTATGACGAAGTTGAATTGAAATTGGGATAAAGGGCAGTCTTTTCATACTCTGGATGAGATAGCAAATGGCGGTAAGAGTTGACTAGACATAGCAAAATCTACTGAGCATTTTTATACGGGCTGCGTCTCCGCACAACTAGGAGTATGTGGAGTAAGACAGAACAATAGTAATGGTTTCAAGATTCGATCTTCGAGATTCATGGCGGGAAGATAGCTTTCAAGTAACGCGACTATCGATCTACTAGGACCTTGTGTGTTTCTCCACTTCAGTTCGCAGGGCTATAGTTGCTGGCCATCCCTAATAACGCAGTGGGCTTTTGAGGCTGTGGAATGTGGCCCTTACAGTGCGCTCATGAATAGCACGCCATAAAAAATGACGCGACTATTGCGCGGCAGAATAACTTTGCCAGGCGCTTTTGTTGAGATCAGTTTCAGACAGTCGATAACCCTGACCTGAAGTGTCATTTTTACATCACTGCCTCAGATTCTTGTCGACTAGGAGTTCTTAGTTCCATTGATGTTCCTTATGTAGAGTAACGGGAAGTGTGAACCATAAGTTGCAAAATCTGCCCATAGTGCTCAGTGCCTCCAACCACCCAGTCGGGTTTCATTGTTATGACACTAGTTCTTCAAATCCTTCGTCTGCCTAATTTTTAATGGCACTCTCCTCCGATCTACCCTCGCATTCGTTATGTTGCGTTTATATCATTTTCTGACCGAATTTTGTTTAGAAGTAGCAACCAAAACCGCGGTACTCTCGTGAAAGCTAGTTTTCATTCAAGGTGAATTAAACTAATAGTTCTTATCATCCACTTCCATCCGCCACGGAAAGTGCGGTCCACGCGAAGGCTGGCTCAAAATATGCTTGTCGAGGTTGATGCTGGAGTATTTTCTCACAGTTTACGTAACTAGATAAAACTACACAGAAATTCGACCACATTGATCCGATTGTTCTACCTGTTTGGGTGTAGCAAAAAAAAAATTTCCCAGACAACGACTATCGTTTCAAGGATTTTACCCCGAGTCCTGAGGAGGCATTTTGCGTGACCGAAGGTGAAAACTGCCGATTAATGCATGGGTACTGAGTCTTGCAGAAAAGCGAGGAGCTTTCCGGGATCTTCGGTTGGTGTTGCGTCGTTTTATGCTGCACAGAGAAATCTTTTGTTGTTGTCCTTATTTTTATTTGGGCACATTTTCAAGATCGTTTCAATAACAAGGAGCTTCTGAGAAACAATCTTGGTGAATATCAGCTAACCTGGTGGATTCGGGTGAAAATATCTATTGTTTGAGATTAGTTTCGATTGTTTACGCTTAACCAAATTATGCACGATTTAATTTGATCTGTACAATTTGGAAAGATGGAACGTATATGATACTACAAAATAGACAGCGAAAGAAAGTTTGCAATGTTTTTTTTCCCGATAATTTAAACGCAGATACCAACGCATTCAATACTTCCAGGCATTTTTTTTCATCTCTCCCTTACTCTAGACCCTGTTGCTATCTAAAGCAACCAGTCAAGCCACATTGTCTTGCTTGAGACGTTGTCTAAGTGTCATCAATCGGAGAGACATGGGCTGTGCTGAACAAAGCTCTCATTTTGTCTGGGTAAGTCTCAGCGATTTTCGCTACTGGTCCAGTTTGAATTGTGCTGTTACAGTCGCCGCAGATGACCTCGCGGTTGAATTTGTTAGCCGGCTGATGTCATATACAGGCACCCCCGGAATTTACGGACGTGTTGCGTTTCGAACGGCCGTTCGTAATTCAAAATATTTGTCTGTCGTTATTCAACATTGTTTTACGTGGCACTATCCACAGGTAAGCATGACATTACCCCGGACACATGTGATTCCAGTTTGCACGTTCATCAAAGCGGTGAAGCCACCCATGACTGGCACTAAAAGTGTCACCTGCAATCCTTTCCGGGAGACGCAAGTTCGAAGAACTGGAAGGCTGCTGACAGCATTTATTACGGATGCTACGCAGCGTTGGTAGTGGCCAGGATGCGTACTAAGCGGAGTGACATGCGCAAATGAATTTGATGTTGCCGCCAGTCGGTAGTGTCGCCGGTTTCGATTCCAGCTCGCGGGGTTGGGCTTCTGGATGTGAAAAATGTAGGGGGATCTTCCATTGTATGAGATTCAAGCTCCTCGTGCCGACAATACATCCAATGAAGAACAATTTGCAGTAGATTTGCGCGTGGAATCCGTTTCTTACTCTGTACCGTCGCAGAGTGTACCGACCATCCTGCTCTTATACTGCGCCAGCACGCGTTGGAGCCATCAACTAGAATGCGGGTGTTGCTGACTCACAACACCAGACATTCGCGTTTCCTCCGCCACACATTCATCAAAACGAGCTCCAACACTTCTCCTGGCGTGGATTGGTCGATACTTAGCGAACAAGAACCCGTGATGTGATCGATGTGTAGACTTGCCCGTTGATTGGCCTGTGTGCACACAAATCGAGTCGTGACGTTTTGCGCTCGCTCGCTTGTTTGCACGCACGAACACATGCAAGCGCATGCGTGCGTACGTATACAATTAGGGTGGTTGGTACCACACGTTTGCGCAAGCAACGATTGGCTTAAATTGCCGTTTTTGCGATGTTAAGTCGTTGCTGTCACCTGCTACTATCGTGCCTACTACTTTTGTCACTCGCCATCGGTTCATCATAAATACGATTCTTGCTCTAGTATGAGCATCGCAGTCAGTGCTTCTTTTTAATCCATACCAAGCTATACGTTTAAATGGAGGTTGAAGTTTGTGTTGTGTTTGGTGGGCATTTGTCACCTTGAGCACCGCTGTGTGACCGTTTCTGTACACGCTCTCAGATTCGAAGAATTTGTCGTCACCAAAAAAGATGACCTCTTTGAATGAGCGTTTTAAGCGACTCGGGTCTCAGATGATCAATCGTTTCTCTTCTCCTAAGGTCAATTCGGATGGTGCCGGTTCTGGCGAGCACCACGGACAGACACCGTCGGAGAGCAGCAATCCGTCAGGTTTATCCCGTTCACGTTGCAGCTCTACGGGTGGAGGGGACGAATCATCTGTGAGGTAAGTTCTTCCCCGTGGGTTTGCGATCCCAACATTCAAGTTTTCCGAGATTTTTAAACAATATAAGTTCACCTCTGTGCATTTAGTTATTATCGTGATCATTAATATGAGTTCTCTGACCCGGAAACGTAAAATTTTCGTTTGGCTGACTGTCCTTTGGACTCCACCCGTCACGCACAACACCTCAGGTCATTCGACCAACCTGCATTCGGAAGCACCAGACTTGAGCTATCGGGGCATTCCTAGCTGTCATAGAGGAAGACATCTGAGCAAGCTTACCCTGGTGATTCGGATCCTCCGGCACGGGAGCCGGGTTGCGCAGTGGTAACACACACGCCTTCGAGGTGAAAGGACCCGAGTTCAAACCCTGGGTGCGGTGGAGGTTATGCACCACTGAGTCTGGTGCTTCCAAGTGCAGAGTTGGTCGGATGACCTGAGGTAAGTGCGTGGGAGGTGGAGTCCAAAGGACAGTCAGCCAAACGAAGATTTATCAATCCTATACGCTACTCACATGTGTAACATGCAAGTAGCAGTGATATTCCACCGGGGGGTTGAGTGTGTTCGATCTGCAAAAGCACAAAAGAAGGAAAAACTCCATGAGCCGAAGCTCAGTAAGTGTATCAATGGCACCAACACTTACATTACTCGAACAACAATATGGCGGTTTAGAACCTGGCCATTACACAAGTAATTGCGTAATAAGTATGTGAAACCCATACCGACACTGACGGAGCAGTTATCATGTTCAAGGTTGCTCAAGACTATCAGTCACGCGTAAACCACTTGGATTTCTTTGCTATATTCCGTTCCATGTTGCCGGTTCTCTGAATATGTCTTGCGATCTGTTTCTGCTGATGTATTTATAGACATGACAAGACAAGATGCTTTGTGCACCCTTGGGGGGTGGATATTCTCCTTTCACATAACCAAATAACACATTCTCAAAGTGGAGGGAAACACAATCATAGTAAAGTATTGGTTTCTGATGAGTTACTAGTTCAATCGATCTTTAAGATGCGATATTACGGTGTCGGGGTTGTTTAGAAACCTTATCGGGTATGGAATGGTGGAACTGCCGTAAGCTCGGGTGCATGCATGAAGGTGTATATGATTGGAACATGTGGCAGAAGAGGAAACACATTTAATCAGGTGTTGGTGAATAGGGTGAGTAGAAGCCTTTTCGCTGTACTTATGCACTAGTGAAAGTTCAGTTGTATTGTTCCGCAGTCAACATACAGAGGCGGGAATACGAGAGCGGACAGATGATAATAATTTGCTTGGAGAATTACCCTTATCAGACCCTCCAGCATAACTGAAGGTTTAGCGTTCAGATTGACGAGAATAACTTGGATCCATTGGGTTAGTGTATGGCAGTTTGACTGAGTCTTTCATTCTACTTCGATGACTCGGTTTTTGCAGCCCAGCCTCACTTTACTCTAGTTCGACTGACCTCGTCTCTCTCTCTCTCTCTCTCTCTCTCTCTCTCTCTCTCTCTCTCCTTTATGGGGTCGATGTTTGCCCGTCCCCGTAAGGGCATGGATTGTGTGCGGAATCGTTTTCTAAACGCCACCGGACGAACTTGCTAGCATAGTGATAATGGTCTACAAAGTCGTAGTGCTATTCTTGCCCGATCACCGTATTGTTTCGGTTTTCTACACTGTTCGTGTTTTTGTTTGCGCTACCGTTCTTTTTTATGAAATGCCTGCGCATAATTGCAGACGAAGTGGTACATCCCATAGCCGCAAAGGTCCACTGCACCATCAGGAATAGCCGGTCACTAGACCATGAGATTTGGAGTAGATAACCACATAAGGTCACAGGAAGTCAGGATTGGTAGCGAGCTGGACGACAATGAGGATTACTGTTTGTCTTTCTTTCATAGATTTACTAAAATCTCCAAGTCTACATCTCAGAGAAAGGAGTCGAGTAGATACGAATTATTTCGGAAAAAAACACTTACGTACCTACAATAAATCAATCTGGGTTGCACATTCTTCTCTCAGTCGCTTTTTGAAACTGGAACTAATTTGACCGTCGCGGATTGAGCGGTCAAGACCGTTCACCTACCACATCGATCCGATGTTCGAATCCCACCACGGGCACCGGTCACTGCCGTCCGGCTCGTTACCATGCATGCCCTTTTTGGGGCCTTTTGTGGTTCTCTACGCTAATAGTGAAGTGAGTCTTTAAGTCTCTGGGGTATATCCCTTCCACTGCACTCGTATACAAGCATTTTCAAAAAGTCACGAGAACGGACAAAGTGCTAGCACCCACCAACAGCGCAGTGGCATATGTAGTGCACAACCTGAGAAGAGCTGCAACGTCGGTGCGCTGGTATCTCAAATTTACGTGTTTCATTGTCATCGTACATTGTTAAACAGCAGTGTGACCACCACTGACCACTGCCTTTCTCACCAGGTTGCACGAAGATTCGTGCACTTCATGGGTGGGTCGCGAGATGCATACATGTCGTTTACTGTTGTCAATCGCGAACGTAAAACATCCCAGTATATATACAGTACACTGGGGGAGTAAATGTGACAGTAAAGTAGGCGGGATCGAAAGTCCTTACGGTGCGTACGTTGAGGAGAGTGCGGGCTGTTGGGTAATGCCAGAGTAAACGAACATTTTGGGTCAGTCTTTTTGTGCACGTAGCGCTGGATGATGCATCATGATAAGAACGCTTCGCTGAACACTAAGAATTTCGGTGTTGGATTGCCCAACAATGCTTTGAAACATTGGGTCAGTTCAACTTTGTGACCTGATGCAATTATGTCTTTCAATCGAAGCTGGCGGTTTCACGTCATTGTGTTTTGCCCTAACGGGTTGCGTCATAAATTTTGAAAACCATTTGGGTATGTTTTCTGGTACTCGTTGAGTCAAGCAGCGATCCATCCTGCCGTTGTATACGCCACCGCAGCTGCAATTAAACATGCGAAACATCAAGGCCAGCGAGACTGTTTGAGTGATTTTGAAAATACAACCTTTTGGTCGTCTGCAGCAAACGCAACTGCGCCGCTGTGTATGTGTGCCTTAGAAGTGATTGACATGTACGACATAGATCTATTTCAGTTGTCTGCAATTCGAATAGATCTGAAGCCTTCTCTTCGGGCGTGGCACCAACGTAGACATGTTTCTGCACCTCAGTAAAACATAAACTGGTATCGATCGAAATGCAATGTGGTGCAAAGAATCGAAGCTCGCAACTTCAAATCTGCCTTGTTTTTTTAGGTGACCCCTGTCATGGATCTACTATCCGCATTTACTGCCACGACAAAAGTTAGCTTTATTATAGGTATCGTTGTGAATGAAGTTAATCTCTTATCCACTCCTGAGGTACTCTTCCCCGCTCATGGACTATATTATGGTTTTCATGCAGCAATAAGCTCGAAGATTCAGTTGTGCTTCTCATGTCAAATACGGATTCTGGGTCACACTTATATTCTTTATACTGTTTCAGTACCATTGGTTGTGTCATGCTTTTACCTTCAGAATCATTCCCAACCTCTACTCTGTAGTTCTCGCGGATCTGATCAACTGATGGGTGTCGGTGTGTTTCCTTCTCCTATTCTGAACATGGACTCCCAGGCGATCAATCTGCCAGAACTACCGGCTGACGCCCAACCCGATGCACCGTTTGACGAAACCGAACTGGGCTCTGTGGAGGAACAGAAGCATGTTGTCCTTCATTTACTCTCTCAGCTCAAACTGGGCATGGATTTAACTAAGGTGCGTCATTTCTGAACAACAGTTAAAATACTACCATTAGCTTTGAATGTTTATTTTTGACTTATTTTACTATTCCTCATTGGCAGACATTTTACACGTTCAAAGTGTAAATTACTACTGAGATTGGGTTAGTCTTTCATCGCAAATGAGTGATACACCATACAGGTTTACTTTGTCCCAAACAGTCGCACCTCGCCTGACAGCTAGGTTTTTTGTCCTGCTTCGACGCAACGCTTGTTCTCATTCACTCATGATATAAGCTTTTAGCTCATCATCTGTTGGGTTCCATGGCCGGTGGGGGTGAAACTGCCATCATGTCGAACCCCAAACCTACACGTTCCGTCGATGGTTGAACGATGCATGCTCTATCGCAATTGAAGAGACGTTTTGATATATTCATAACCACGTGGTCAAATTCACCGAATCGTATTTACTTTTCCGCCCGGACGCCACTCAGTCATTTTACAACTACCAACAGCTATTAGTCCATTCAGTTCTTTGCTCAATTGTGTATATTAGGTGCAATGAAATCGCTATAATTAACATCGCGCTTAGCGAAACCGGTGCCCATTTTGCGGCACTCCTATTCTACGGTGCGTACATCGTAAAATTTCAATGTGCACATGTGTTATTCATATTCATCTCTATAATTTTTCTCCTTTTGTCTCTTCCCAGATTGTGCTTCCCACCTTTATCCTGGAGAAACGTTCACTTCTTGAGATGTTCGCTGACTATATGGCTCATCCGGATCTATACCTTCAGTATGTTCTTCTGCCGTTTAATTTCCATTCGCGATTTGTTTCGCAATATAGTAAAAGACTCAGTTTTTCTCCAATTTTATCAGCCGTCAAAATAATCTGCAAGCTGAAATCGACCGGGTCTAAAGCTTTCTTCTGTCGTAAATTTCTTACGTTTTCTCGTCAGCATTAAAATCAATCGAAATGTCAGGGGTCAGTAGATAAAGCTGTCTGCACACATTTTCGATTGTATTGTAGTTAAAGGTTTGGTCCGATAGCCTAGTAAGCTTGGTGTTTCACAGCCCTCTTTCTCTTTGTGTACCTCTGTGTGTGTGTGTGTGTGTGTGTGTGTGTGTGTGTGTGTGTGTGTGTGTGTGTGTGTGTGTGTGTGTGTGTGTGTGTTGTGTATTTTCCGACTACAGAAACACCAGCACTCACGACCACATTTGGCAGGCACATGTTTCACCGAGGGTCTACACAGGGTGGAAGTATTTTTTTGTTCAGTTTCGACTTGATTTCGTTATCGACTGGTGTTTTCGACCACGCCATCTAGTTTTCACAGTCATCATACCGCTAATTTTCTTTTTTCGTGTTAGTGGATGTGATCACTCTGTGGTACTTAATGCCTGAATTAAGTTTCTGTCTCGCGTTTGAAATGCTTGGAAAATTTGGCACGTCCAAAATAAGAAGCAAGCCTTCCCCTTTACAAACTTTAAAATGGAAGTCAGAAACACAGGCTGCATCTTTACGAAATGTATACTGCAATGAAAGTGATTATCTAATTAGTTAAAATGGAGGAACGAAATGTCTATAAACAAAGGCAAAATCACATGACGCACACATGCATATAACAATAACCCAGTTCGTTACCACGGCTATGATAAACTGATCACAGGCTCTCGTTGTTTGTAGTGAAATGTTTGAAATGGAGAAAACGACTAGGAGGGCTTATCTTCACAAATATAACCTCGGTGAATCTTGGTAACCTCCCAAAACTCCCACTCGTTTTCCTACTATCTGAAGTCGAGAAACAACAGTTATTCTCCGCTGTCTTCCCGATGTATGCGGATGCATCAAATTAGTTCGGATCCTCCTGAACCCATCCAGACTAAGAGTGCCACAAAGCGTGTCACTTTCGACTGATAAGGAAATCAGCTTTAAATGGTCCACCACAAGACAAAATAAGGAGATGCTTTTTGCACCCTTGGGGGTGGATATTCTCCTTTCACGTAACCAAATAACATTCTCGAAGTGGAGGGAAACACAATCGTCGTAAAGTATTGGTTTCTGATGAGTTACTAGTTCAATCGATCTTTAAGATGCGATATTACGGTGTCGGGGTTGTTTAGAAACCTTATCGGGTATGGAATGGTGGAACTGCCGTAAGCTCGGGTGCATGCATGAAGGTGTATATGATTGGAACATGTGGCAGAAGAGGAAACACATTTAATCACGTGTTCATGAATAAGGTGAGCAGAATCAGTGAATATTTCTGTGGAAAATTTACGATAAGTTTCACTGTGGTAGGAAATGATGAAGTGAGTGGATTGTTGCATATGTGTGCCACTACAAGGGGATAAGAACTTAAGAGATCTAGAGACTACTTTAAAGTCTTTTGACAACAGGCCTGGACAAATGACAAATTCATAGACCCATTTGGGTGGAACACATAAAGAAAGCGTTTGATGAGGTGCGTCGTTACAGAGTGGAACATGGAACGCGATACAATAAAAGAGAAACGTCTGATCATTTGTAAAAATGTGGCTTTCGTGCCGCGACCTGGCAAGGTTTCGGCTCATTATCACATCAAGATATTTGACTGAATCTTGGTGATTCAGTTGTTTTCCGTTATTTAATGCTGGAGTGCAAGAGTTCGTGAAATCGGAGTACTTATCGTCTCTCATACAGGAGAGTAGAATGTCTTTACATTTGAGGGGGTTAATGACCAAATTGTTTGTAGCGGACCATTCAGAAAGTCTTGCAATACCACTTTAAGTAGTCTGAAAAGAAGAGTTACAGAAATATGACGAGCCGAGAATGACATCGTCGGCATATTTGATGAGAAGCCTATCGTCGTGGGCGGGAATACAATAGTTACGTACGCGGAAAATAGGAACGGTGATAATATGGCACCTTGGAGGACACGAAGCGCAGAAGTAACAAAAGGAGAGCTGGTGCTATTGTAACGGGTGAACTGTTGGCGGTTACGGAAATAATCATTCAACAAAGAAATAAGGAGGGACTCGACACCTGAATTGGAGAGTGAAGGGAGCAGCTCATTCCTGTCGACACAATTAGAGACTTCGTTATAGTCCAGGAGGCAAATCCTAACTGCTTTGCTCTTTTTATCAAGTGACGAGAGAATGTAATGTTTAGAAAACTTAAGGTGTCGAACACAAATCTGTCTTTTCGGTACTTCTCCCCAGGCCAGTACAGTACACATGCAAAGTTTTAGCGTTTTTCGAAAATGTGATCCAGAATATTAACGTAAAAGCGCAAAACTGAATGTTAAATCCGGTTCCGTTGCATTTGTGTGGGCGCGTCAACCACCAGGTTCACCAGTCCTGTGTGTCTGCCCCATCTTCACGTTGACCCTCGGCCACGGGAGCTGTAGTGTCTTGACAGACTGTTTTTGCGAGCACAGGACTGGCCTATGTAACCTGATTGCAATCGTCTCGGCCGTAGAGAGGATTCTTTGTTTCATCCTTTTGGTAGATGACGGTAAATGGCCCATCTCGCGTTAGTGGGTGACCCGTATCGATTGCTAAAACTTTGCATGTGTACTGTACTGGCCTGAGGAGAAGTACCGAAAAGACAGATCTGTGTTCGCCACTTTACGTTTTCTAAATTCAGACTATGGGAATGTTTCACGAACTAGAATGCAAGGTACCAGAGTGATAGGGGCATCAAGGGTGGACCGTGAAGATCGATAAACAAATTGGTAGGGGTCTGGAACAGTTTGGGAAGATTTCATGTATGGAAGAACTAACTTTTCAAAAACTTTCAAAGCTACTAAAGTGCAAGCAATGGGACGGAAGTTGGAAGAATCCATCTTAGAAACAGGGGTGATGGCTGCTTACCTCCAACAGTCGAGAATTTTCCTGTCTTTCAGGCTCTGATTGAACAGTTCGGAGAAAATAGGTGAGAGAACGACCGCATACTCCTCGGGGACTATAGGGCTGAGGCCATCTGGTCCAGAGGATTTCCTAGAATTTCGAAGAGTTAGTTCTTTGTAAACATCAGGGATGGAAATACAAAAGGGAGGCGTGTTTGAAGCATCATCTTTAGTAAATATGGAAATGGGAGACCCAGCTTCATTATTGAATGATAGATTGAGAGTTTCGATATCCGCAAGAGCAGATTTGCGTAGGGATAAGCCTCCACTTAAATCTTTTAGCGGCCTCCTTGTATCTTTATGGTTTTTATGTCCCAGGAAATTCCATGTATATACGTAACTCAATCTTGATTGAATTCGCCAAGCTCTTGATCTTTGTGTAGTCCCTGCGTCCAAAAGCATATTCTTTCAGGCGACGATATCGTTTGAGATGAGGGGATGAGAAACGATCGGGGCGAATGTAAAGAGTCTCGATGGGACATCAAAGGTTAAAGCAAAAATTAAGATAACTGGTAAGATGATCTGAAGACACAGAGGTGTCAGCGTCTGAGAGTACAGGAAAGTCAGTTTGACTAGTCATTTCATTTAACATCAGCATGTTCTGCGAAGAAGTTTGCTTTTGCGAACTTTGCAGTCTTGGCATTGCGTGGAGTTTCGGTGTTTGATGTGGCTATAAATGTTAGACGAAACCTTGATTGTAACGTGACCGGATGAGTGAAGAGGGAAATGACATGAAATAGAAAAAAAAAATATTTGGACTGTTGACTTAGAAAATGTCTAGGAAGGCATCCATTCTAGTTGGAAAATTGACAGCTTTTACAAGACCGAAATGATAACAAGAATTTACATCAAAACGATTTAAATCACCAGCAAGTATGCGCAAGGAAATGTCCGCATAGTCTACTAGAATCTGCGAAATTGAATCAACAAATTCTTGGTAGTCATCGGTAGAACATTGGGGTGAATTATAAGCATGTACAAGCACAATAGATCGAAAATTACTCAAAGGTTTAGGTATGCTGGTGTTGGTATGTGCTAACACCAGCACCTTGCTTCCATTGTGAAACAGGACGATCCACACGAGACCCAGTGAAACCACTTAGCTCAACTATTTCATCGTTGCTGTCACTGGGAATCCATGTTTCTTGTAGGAAGATGGCACCGATCTGAGAATATTCACACGACTATACAAGATCTGACAACACCGAAAGGTTACTCCATGGGGAACGAATGTTGTTGCTGATCATCACGAAAGGCTCATGTTGTGTATGGGTCGTCTACGAAGGGCAGCCGATCGCCTCTGGACTTCCTGAAAATTCTTTTTCATTTGTTCTCTACCATATTTCCGAAAGAAACCAAACAGTCGGGTAAAGTTCTTCCTTTGAAGGATTCCAGCAGTTAATTGGAATGTGTTATCGCGGATGGTACTACTTTAATAGCGCAACAATTCTTTGCAATCGAGGTCAAAAACAAAGCAGTAAACCGGAGAATATATAGACGATTATGTGATAAATTTTGAGGGTGGTTGAACAGTGTGGCCGCATTCAAAGGCCCCGCCCGGCTGCATCATGGAAGCTTGTCCTACAATTTGGAATCCCATTTCATTCTGTTTGAGTTTTGTGTGTTCCACTGTAATCATGCACATCATCATCATCGTACAGCGTTAAACAGTAGGGCAAGCCCCACTGACCACTGCCTTTCTCACCATGTTGCACGTTGAATTAGAAAGTATGAATATACAAGATGGACAGGGAGTGGACCTATATAGGTGGGAAAAGAAAAGAATGCCCTAGTAGCAAACACACGGAAAACACAGTCTAACTGTACAAACGTACACCGATCAAACATTCTGATTCGATAGAAAGTGACAACACGATCTCCACTGTTCGCGGTTCGCAGCCATATCCTTCAGTGTCTCCAGCCAACTGGTAGACGGATCTTTTGGACCCCAACCACGAAGACGTGAAGCACCTACTTTTCCTAAGTCTGCTGTACATTTTCTCATTCCTCGTTGCCACGTCATCTGTTGACCTCCACGTGGTCTCTTCCACTCCCTAAGAGGGGCGGAGAATAGGACACAGTACGGTAGACGTGTGTTTGCCATACGTAACACGTGTCCCAACCAACAAAGTCTACTAAGCCGGATACGCTGTGACAGAACGTTCTCTGAATTAGTACCCAATACTCGCTTTCTGACCTCATCGTTGTTTACTCGGCTATTCCACCCAATCCTAGCGATACTACGTAAACATCGATGGTCGAAAACCTCAAGACGACGAACATCTTCAGCACGCAGACTCCAAGTTTCGCAACCATACAACAAAACTGAACGCACTGCAGCACAGTATACACGACCTCTCAACTTCAGTGAAATATCAGGTCGGCGCCACAAGTGCTTCAGTCCAGCGTACGCCGCTCGAGCTTTGAATATCCGCGTACTCACGTCTACTACTGTGCTCCCATCCGTCGTCACGCAGCTACCGAGGTAGGTGAAGTGATCGACAACTGCCAGCACCTCCCCATCGAGCATCAAGCTCGGAATCGTTGACGTCCAGTCTTGTAACATCACCTTGCACTTTGAAGGTGCAAAGCGCATGCCAAATAGAGCTACAGCTCTTGCGAGATTATCTAGTGCACGCTGAGCATGTACCGTGCATTCGAACAAGCAGACAACGTCGTCTGCTTAATCTAGGTCACATAGCTTTTCACTATTTCCTAGTTCGACGCCTACATCCTGGAGATTTTGCTGCGCACTCTCCATTTTTTCGTCCATGACGAAGTTAAAAAGGAATGGAGACAAAGGGCATCCCTGTCGAACACCACTAGTCGTTTCGAACCGACCGGATAGTTCACCGTAAACCCTAACGCGGCCAGAAGTATGAGAATACAATGATCTCATTAGGTTCACGAACTTCTGGGGCATACATTTTCGATGAAGAACACTGAAAAGCGATGTTCGATCAACTGAATTGAAGGCGCCTTTCAGGTCTAAGGAAATCATTTTTGTTGGTCGGCGATGCGTGTGACGCGTTTCAAGTAGTCGGCGAAGAGTAAAAATCTGGTCGATGCATCCTCGACCTGGGCGGAATCCAGCCTGCTGTTCGCGGACATGCACAAGCATGGATAAAAAAAAGTCTGACCGATATGATTCATTACTGTTCATTATCATAACGATTTCGACTGAATTTATTTCAAGTTTACGGACGAATATGACAGCTCGGATGAATCCGGTTTGGCTGCTCGATTTCGGGCGCTATTTTGCTCTTCACTCTGAATTGTTTATCAAATGAATTCTCAGCTCGTGAAACTGATATTTTCTTACAAATAATCTCCCGTCTCTGGGGAATAGAGCTTCATAGATCACTGTCAGATGATCATCTCACTATCACTGTTAAAAGGTTTCGCTTCCAGTTTCAACGCACCGGGTGTGACGGCTTTAGTTGCCATTTCAGAAAAAACCTCGTGGTCAAGAGCATGGGAGCGATAGAAAAAGAATTATCAACTTAAGCAATAGATTGATAAAGTAAGTATCACTACAGGGACGTCGTATCTCTTGGTGTCCACAGCTACTAAATGGGCGGATATCATGTATTCCATCCGAGAAGCCTAAGACGGTCGACACAACAAAGTTCAGCAGTTAAAAGTTTTACTAGCCTTCCTATATGTAACGAACTGTCCAGTTTACCAATCTTCCAACCACTGTCCATCTGGGTGGATATCACATTCAATAAAGTCTATCGAGGGACACGCGCACCACGTGCTCCAACCCAATCTAGTAAATTTCCTCGTCTATAGAATATTCTGATCTGATGCTCCCACTAAACTTCAGCGGTGAATAAAAGTGTCGGTGTTCCAATGCCAATGGTTTTTGTGTATCGTCCACGTGCAGCAGTGAGGTATCAGAGCCGCTCAGAAAACCGAACTCTAAGCTGCTCGGCCTTTAGCAGATAGGCTTATGTCACATGGATATCACAAATGTCTCTGTGCCTCTGCCAGGTTACGTTATGGTTGTTGTTTGGCCAATCCACTGTTGCAGTAGCATCCTACACTGTGAAACTGCATCTCAAACATTGTTACGTATTTACCAATACTGTTCAGGAAAGCTTATAACCCACCTGACTCTACACTTAGAAGCATTATCTGATACTTATAATAGGAACAGTTCCATGTGACTATTCTCACATGAATTTGAGGTGGTCTCTAAGGCCGTGTTAGCAACTAAATTAAACGGAAACTGGAGAAGGGGCAATCGTACTGGCCCCTACTTCTCATGGTGAACGTAGACGAAGCCCACTGTGGGTTGGAGCTATGGGATTCGGCGTTATTCATGTACAGGGGTGTTTGGGTCGTGAAATAAGTTCTCTGGCAAAACAAGTGGCTACTACACCAGAGAGCTGTGCAGTCAGCTGTGTTGAAAGTCGTCATTATATCAATAAAAACGGATAGTTGACCTACGAAACGTGTGTCGGTGTTCTACAGTTTATGGAACAGTGACCGGATCTAGAATCAGTTTGATTCTCTTGTGGGTTGCATTTGATCTCTTTAAATAAGTGATGTTAGATGATCCCAACGAGTTATTTGGATACAAAGCTTGTAAGTCAATCCTTTGTGGTAATATGTCAGAACCGGGATCGGTTCGGAGTGTATCGAAAAATTGATGCGCCGTGTGAAATGTTACGGTAAAATTTCATTGTTTAATAATACAGCGTAGTCGAAATCGTAGGTACAACCGGTTGTAAAACCAGTCTTGAGAAAGGTGACCCATGGTGACCGAAACGTCGACAACCTACCTACGATTTCGACTACGCTGTATTATTAAACAATGAAATTTCATCAATCCTTTGGGGTTTTCTCGAAAAGGTTGGCAACCCTCCTAAGTCGGCTTGACCACGGAATCATACCAACTATAAGCGACATATTCCCTCACTCATATCAAACTGAGAATTTCTAGTAGTTGCTATGGCACAGTAGGCAGGTGTGTTTTGTCGACCTTATTCTGTCTGTTTAAGAGGGCGTACCTCACGGAGACCACCAAACACATAAAGAATCGATACTGGTATGTGGAATAACCTCATTGTGCTACTCTGTTCAAGTGTCATCTATGGGGAGCAACATAACTGTTCCACAAAATGCTCCGCCTAACCGCTGACTAGGATCTTTCCAGTTGTACAGGCTCAGTTTTCATGCCTCAAGTGTTCCCGACTCCAGTGTAATCAATAACAAGGTAAATATGCGAAGATTGAAGCGAGAGACTGATACTGCATCTCAGATAGAAGTGGGGTCTTCTAAGCGAGTTTGAAAAACAACAGAAATCTGTTTGGAGTCTTAGCTAGGACAGCCCGTTATCCCCATTGGAAAATTGTTCACAATTAAAAACGCTTTATGATGGGAATGTTTGAATCTGATAGTCTCTCTATTTTCGAGTACTTCCTATCAGTGGTCATACTTTTTTGATCGGAAACTAATTGGCACTCCTTACATCTGTTTGAAGCAAGAAACTGATGAACGGAGAGGACAGCAGAAAAGGAAGTGATTTATCCCGAGAGATCTCTAAAGATTTCTGAGACAGTGGTACTCCAAGACCACCCCCATACCGAACACTTGACTTTCTGCCAGTAAACCATAATAGAAGTTCAGTTCAAAAATATAAACGACGAACTAACGGAAACTCTGACCAAAACGTCTGTCTCATCATTATAATCAATACGGTAAGATGGAACCGTGATGGAACATCTCTATAGGAGATTCTTCTGATCTATCACCTAAAACTCTGATTCGTCTTCCGTGTTCGCTAATGCCATTGGCTTTTTGAATTGGATGTTTAGACCCACGCACCCCGTTGGGCGAACGGAACATGGGGATTGTTGGGCTTTGGCGTGGGTTTACCGATTATCAAAATGTGATGAATTGTTCGACAGAAAAACTGCTTGTTCCACCACCATGTCCACCTAGTAGATGATTTTTGGCCGACAATGTGTTTCCTATTGTGTTTATTCGCCGGTAGTTCCTCTCCAAAGACATGACGTCCAGTCACACAGACACAGTTCCGACCAGCTTAGTTCGTCGGACTGAGCTCAGTTTGCCTCCTACCCATAGACTTTCTAGGCATAATTGCATTTCCAGATTAAGAAAAGTATTCTGAATTGCTCTTTGTTTAATGGGAATGCGACAGTCATCACACCACACCCACATCCGGTTCCTTATCTACAGTTGTTTTTTTATCGAGCTAGTAACTTGCTGGAAATTCGAAATTCTTTGCAAACTTATTTATCCAGAATAAAATGACGGCATGGTCACTTCTTCAGAACATCACTCCAATTTTCGCAATCATCCTTAGAACTAGATTTTCGCTTGATGGATTCGTAAATAACGAGTCTTCAGAATTTACCCGTCTTTTCTTTTTCATTTATTTTGTCGGCAGTAATTGGATTTGAATTATTATTCCCCGTAACTGCTGTTTGATACTTGTTTTCAAGAGTTTCCTTTAGACTTTGTGTTGTTGTCTGTAAAAAAAGTCAGGATATTCGTGAAAATTTGGGTTTCACCTATTTTCCGAGGGTTTGTCCTTTTTATTCGCATTTCGAAGGAATAGCCGTTGAAACGCGTGGTTTTTTCAATGGACTGAAACTGTTCGCGGTGGTATTTTGTAATTTAGTGGGAAAAGATCGGGGATTCACCTAGAAAGCCTTTGAAGCGTTCCTAACTAGTTATGTATGCAATCGGCCTTGAGTAACTATGTGATAGATGGTTTATTGTGCTTACCATAGTACTGCTTTTGGGCGTCAATCATATCTAGTTTGAGGACCTGGGAACAGACTTTTCCTGAGATTAATTCGACGCCAAGTCGCAAGATTATACGATCTATTTCCGAACTCACTTCACTACAGCACAAAGGGTGTCCTTTTCAGAATATTAAATTGGTTTAGTTTTATATTTTTGGAGAATACAGAAATAAGGATATGCAGTTCATATTCGGCCACCAAGGAAGAGCCAGACTGGTGTATATATCGTGTACTTCTGTTTGTATGGAGGACTTGTGCATGCAGTATGCCGACATTTCAGCTATTGCACACAAAAATAGAACGTAAAATGTAAGCAAGATGCTGCAAATAGCAAGATATTCGTGTACACACCTATAGATATGTTCTAAGTTTCAATGAATGAGAGAATGGAAGAAGTTTTTTAAGTAACTCTGCTGTTATCTTATCCCCTTTGATCAGAACACGAACCTGGCAGGGTAGGGTTTTTGTAGAGATTTAATCTCGAGAAAAGATGACGAAATGCAAAACAAGTGGATGAATGGGAGCGACAAAAGGACAAGTTTGTCTGTACCGGATGAGTAGAGTCTCAGAGTATCCTGTGAACTAGGGCTTAACAAGGCTCAAAATTGCTGATCAATGAGTTCAATCAAAAGAGTGTCAGGGGTGATAGATGAAACGCGATTTATAATTGCCGTCACGGCACAAAGCTTTAAGGTCCTGTTTCAGAAGGTTGAGAAAAATTTCACGGAAACAGTAAGATAGGATGGAAAAAATTGGAAAACGAACTTAGAAATAACCGAGTTTTGTTAATTGAAAAGCGAGACGTCGCGATTTTCCAATACAGTTTCGGAATAGGAATTGTCCATCGAAGATTGCTATCAAGTCTAACTCTCATGTATTTGGCAAAGCTCACTCTAGGGAGTTGACGAAAACAGAATCCGTAAGCAAAAGAGAATGGGACTTGTTGGAAATACATTCATTACACTTAGAAAACTTCAGTTTCCAACCAGATCGGGTGGAAAAATGTTCGATTAAGAGTAGTTTTTCATCAAAGGTTCTAAAATCGAACGGGTCGAAAATAGCCTGATAAAGAACAGTCTCGTCAGCGTATTTAAATACTCCAAACAGGAAATAAGCCGGTAGGTCGATGATATAAGTGGAAAATAGGAAAGGAGGCAACACAGCACTCGGGGGTACTCCAGTATTGTTGATAAGATGTTTGGAAAATTTTTGTCCTATCTTGATTTTCTGCATTCTGTTGTGAAAATAGTTAGCGAGTCAGGCAGGGGTTTGTGAAAGGTAATTGAGGCTTTTGAAGAAGAACGGAACTGGGCACTGAGTCAAAGTCTGAGGAGTAATCAAGAAACGCACAGTGGGCAGATCGAGTGGATCTGTCTAGGGATCAGTTATAAAGTGAATTAGGAAGACAGCACCAAGAATGAATCTTTTGGACGTGTAGGCAAATTGGCAAAGGCCGGGAAGTACATTCAGGTGAGTTTGATGGCGACTAATTATGGCCTTCTCAGCAATCTTTAATACTTTTGATGTAAGAGCTACCAGTTGGTTTTGGGTTCTCGGGAATTGGAATAATGGTGACTGGCTGCCAAAAATCAGGGTTTGAACAATCAGACAGGGGTTCATTGAATAGAGTTACCATCGATTCCGCAAGTTGGACAGCCTCATGTCTGAAAATTGCAGATGAGAGGTCATCCGCACCTACAGAATACGAAGCGTTCGGCTTGAGAAGAATTTCAAGTTTTTCGGATTTAAGGAAAGGGTCGAAATCTGTGAAAACACAGGAGAATACGAAGGAGGCTAATCACAGAAAGGATGTATAAAACTGGTGTTGACGTAGTCTACATCAATGTCCTCACTGTAGGGTTTGGTTTTCTAATCGCAGAGAAGCTTTATGCCGTGCCCTAGAAACTTGGAATTCTTGATTCTCAGGACTTGTTCGGCAAATGACACACCCAATGGTTTTATCTCTGCTTTGATTAGGCGCCAGTAGTTTTTTTAATTCTAAACCTTGGTGAGACTTGCGGTTGTGTTCCTGTTGCCCTATGAGAAACTTAAGTAATGGGGATGCCACCCCATCACCGGACGCAAACAGAGTTCCAGTTGGTCAACAGAGGTGAAAGATATCACTGACAGTACCAGTAAAATGTTCAGCATTTCGGAAGAAAGAATGGGAGAAAAACCATGAAAAGGCAGAGTCAGCCGATGTTTGCATTCAGTAGAGAAGCGTTACTGGCTGAAAATTTACGAAAGCGAAGTTCTACCTGATACGCTTCTATGAAGAATCTGCGAGCAGCGGGTGGACACATTTTCGTCCCCAGAATAAGCGACGATCACTGGTAGAAGTGGGTGCTTTCAGTCTAAGGGAGAATATTTAATGGTAATTATTGATTACTTATTCCAACACAGAATTCGCTCTAGTGGAAGAGTCACTGATATCTGTTAATCTGAGGCAAGTTAGTGGATATGTACTAGGGTGAATAAAGTCACCAACAATAACGTACATTTTCATCCGAATCATAAATTAGATTTGGTATGAGTACATTGTAGAAAGAGCTGATGTTCGACTGGAAGCAGAAGGCGATGTACATCCTTGTTATTACTAGTATGCATAGATTTACACCGGCTTGAAATGAAGCATGATGCCAATATAGCAACAACAATTACAAGCAATGGGGAGAAGTACAGCAGAGTATGATTAGCAGTTAGCAACAGGAGTTACATGTGATTTTTCCCTTTTTCACCGTACACTTTTTGATGGCATTCCGTAGAACATCCTCTGTGACAAATTTCAACAGAAATGAGGATATAGGGCAACCTTTTTGAGCCCCATCAGAGGTGAAAAAGGGGACAAAAGCTGACCGTTGGCAATAACCCAACCTGAGACGTGATGATACAACTCTTTGAGGATAGACAAACACTTTTCAGCTGCTCCATTTCTCATCGATGGAGTCGAAGGCCGCGTGAATGTCTAGAAGCCCGATGACCGATGATCCTCGGAAAATATGATGGTCCTCTGTCAGCTGTCGGAAGGCGAAGATTTGGTCGATGCATCCCCGACCGTTGCCAAGGTCACGCTTCTCGCGAGTGTGCTCTTCACTCTTTTGGTACAACGTGCGAAGCATGACAGACTCTAGCAGTTCCGACTCTATTGGGATAAGGCTTATATCGCTATGGTTAGCGCAGCTTCTACAGGAGTCTCTGAAAGCAATTAATTCCCTCCAGAAGGAGGGAACCTGCTCTGAATTTCAGACTTTTGAGTAAAAACATGTAATGCTCTAACAAGTTGTACTCCATCATCTGTAAACAGGGCCGGGGAAGACCATCGGAGTTCAGCGCCTTGTAACGTCCTGAGGCCTAAATTTTACTTTAGATCTCCGCCTCGGTATGTGGATCTGTCGCGAAAGCCAACGGGACGTGTGTCGGAATAGTTATTGGAGAGGCTGACACCGAGAGCCGGCCAAGCTGTCTGAAAGTGTTCCGTCCAGATTTTGCGACGCTGCTGTTGATTGTGAATTGGCGAGCTGTCAGCTTCACAAATTGTTTCTCTCATACTCAGTAGTTTCCTACCGGTGATTCGAATGAGATAGAACAGCTTGTGGGATTTGGTCATGGCACCGGCGCATCCTATCTCTGATACACGTCGCGACCACCAGATTTCGCGCTCCTTACGAAGACTAGTGTTATGTGCACGTCTCGTTACGCGTCCTGTTTTATTATACTCGCTTCCAGCCGGGATCAACTGGCGTGTGTCGAGAAGGCGCAGAGATTCAGCATAAATACAGGGCCTGATGGCGCAACGAAACACTACAACTTACTAGACCAGCGGAATGCAAAGCATTCTTGAAAAGCAACGAGTGCTTTTTGATGTTTTCAGGTTAGGCTATATCTAGCTTTTCAACTCGTGCGTTTTGGAAGACGGATAGACGAGATGAATCGGAAAGCTTATTGCAATCTAACCGTTGTTATGGCATGCGTTTGGAGCGCCCGCCGAAGCTTATGAACGGCTTAGTGCAAACCAGTGCGTGGTCGGAATCAAGGGGGCTTGCTCCAGTATGAGTGACAGTCTTGTGTGCAACTCTGCCATTTGTGGCTTATTGTGATATCGTCGATCTCGTTCCATCGCTGACTCGAAGAGAACGGACGCCACGTGGCGTATCGGCGATTAGAACTTCTGAAGTTCGTACTGGTGAGGAACAGGCGGGGATCTGAACGACAAGAATCTAGCCCAAAAGGGCCTCCTAAGTACGCCTTGTTGGGTGACAGCCGACAAACTCTATCATTCAGATCTGCTGCCAAATTGCGATATCGGTCCGGCTTGCTTTACGAAAGAGATCTTGAAGCTTTTGGTGAAAGTTATATTTGATTGCATCTGGGCTGCAATCGGTAGGTGCGTACGCCGAAACGACAAACAGATTGCGTCTATCGGAACGCCAACTGCTTACTTGCTGACCGACTGTTGACTGGGATCCAGTCTATCAGCACCGCCTCAGCCCTTTCACTGAGAGTAATGGCAACGCCAAGAAGGCCAGAAACCGAAGTTTCAGCGTTCCCAACAAAGCTTAAGTAAAACTTCACGGACGGATTAGATGGGGACGTCAATCGAATGATGGAACTTGAGTCTTGAATGCAACACACATCGATGAAAAGCCATCAAGCGTACGATCTGAACCGCCTGTTGTTTTATACACATCAGGGTTCGCACGTTGAACGTGGCTAGTTTGAATAGGCATCGAGGACGAAGGTGGGTATCAGCCAGTGGTAGTGGGTTCGGTGAAACTAGTCGAAGAAGGACGAGAGAGCACCAGTGGCACCACAGCTGGTACAGACGACGAGTGTTCCCGTTGGATGTGAAGGAGGGGGATTTTGAACGAAAGGCGAGTAGATGAGAAAATAAGTTGTGTATGCTGTGGCAGAGCGATCGTTCGTGTGCAAGAAAGAACAATCAACCATAGTGGTAGAATCTTCCATGGTTGTTTACGTTGTGGACTGTTGTACCATTCGGTCATCCAATGCAGAGTATGTTTTTTTCATTCGGGGAGACGTATCTAGCCTTTGTGCAGCCAAGCACGTGCTGTTAGACAGCAGGGTTGGTCTAGATGAGCCGGTGGCCAATTTCATGGTTCATTCACCTCTTCTGAGAAATCTTGTCGAGTAAGGAGCTATGACCTTATCTATGGGTAGCCCACACTTACTACGCCAAGATGGTGTCAGCAGATTTGTGTGGCGTTTTGGAGTACAAAATCTAACCAATGGAAAATCCCATCACATCCTCGATCACTGCCGCTGATCGTCCGTGGCGACTTATTTGGTTAGGCCATCTTATTCACAGTTAACCGCGATAGCAGCCGTTCCCCTGTCGGCGACGTGGGGATACGCCAGGTAGCATACAGTTCTGTTCTGTCCGGATTAAAAACCCGGGTGTATTTCTGAAATGTGCAAATCTCGGAAAACTGTGAGTAGCCAAACAGCTTGAAGAGTATTTAAACACAGCAATAGACTTATCGCTCCAAGATGAGTTGACGTAGATCGCCACCTCGCATCCATATTTCTTCTTCAGCATCCTATATTGGCAGTAACACTGAAAAGTCCATCTATGTGTACCAGATAGTCGTCAGCATTCTCATTCAACTAGGATTCTAAAAAAACGCATGAACGGATGCACATGAATTCATGCATTCAAGATGTATATTAAATCCGACATCATTGAGAAGAGCGAGCGAACGTTCACGCTGATCATGGAGGGCTCAATCATCTTAGCCGGAGGGTTGCAGACAAGAGCATCTTGGCATCCGGCTGGTTTGCGTTTTTCAATCCAGATTCGGTTCTAGTCAACTGTAAGCATTCGAGATCAAAGCACAGACGAGGCATAATTTCTTAGATGTAACGTTTCTAATCGAGAATATGGCCGACGGCTGAGCATGATTACTTCAAAGAGGATAACCGTGAGGACCAGAGTGACGGCAAGAGGAAACGTAGCGCAGCCAACAGAAGAACAAATGAGTTGTCGTCTGTTGATCGCTATGTCCTGCGCGAACATTCAAAAGCGTGGGTTCTAAGTACCATCCCCATGTGAAGAACGAAACAAGCTCATCATTCTTCAGTAAGCACCAGTTGGGCTGCAGCGAGATAGATGCCCAAGTGAATCGTGTTATCTCGTTATAGTTTTCTTTTCAGAATCGTACCATTCCAACATAGATTGTATGCTGTATATTTAACCTGACCCTGTAAACCGAACCTAAATAATTAGTTTTTATCCAGCAAAAAGGATATGCGTGTCTGACAGAAGGACTTGAATTTTTAATTACGCCCGGTGAAAAATTTTTGTAAGGAAACGCGTCATTCATATCCGGGGCAATCTTGATGCAAACCACTTTCAATGGAGTCCGTGTGTAGCAACGATTTTCGGGTAAGTAGAGGCAAAGATGCAAAAAAGAAGTCGCGTTTTCTCGCAGCAGATAGATAGGTAACAGGCAGGTTTGGTTTGTACAGTGGGCATTTGTTGTAAACCCTCGCCATTTTGTTCCATGATGCAGATCCAGTCTCAGCCTCTTATCTTTAGTGCCCCCGTCGAGGTAGAGACAGAACACGTCTAAAAGCAGTCATAACTTTGTTAGGCACCAATCACGAATCATTCACAGGAAAAAATAGATTGACTGTAGGTCGCATGTCTGTCTTGATTGGTTTGGACTGACGAAATTTTGGGGTCAAGGATGAATCATTTACTAAGGCACATTGACATGCGAAACGACTCGTCACGTCAAATCATTAGCGAGTCTTGATTTGTTCACAGGACTGCCAAATGTGACTGGATAGTTGTCAGCACAACGTGGGACACATCTGTTATCAAGTCGTTATTTCTGAGGTGGTTCTGTGGGCAGTTGGTGGTGTTCAAGTGGCTTGGAAGGTTTGATTTCTGCCTTGGAGGTCAGGAGTTCAAATTCTCGCCGTCACCAGTTACTGTATTGGTAGACCGTAATCCGCTGTCATCCGGCTTCTTACCACACCTGAGCTTTTAGAACCGTATCTGGTTATCTGCCACTCCAAGTCTCAGGGACTGGTCGGCGGTTATTCCCAATCGTGCGGTGGGCCTTTGTGGTTATTAGGTATGCCCCTTCCACTGCACTCATGCACAAGCATGTAGTAAACTAGTGACTTTCTTATTGCCAGTTGAATGTTTTGTTAGTGATTCTCAACAGGCTTGCGTTTCGTGCTCAACAAATGACTCGAAACGCAACTTGACGCTGCACCATCGGAGGAAAACGAGTTAAGGTATTGTCATCACACTTTTCTTGTGGACTGTCTGTGATGTTGGAGCTCAATTTGCAACAGTTTACGTCCGAACCACATTCATACTTCCCTCTAACCTACTTCCGCTATTCCAGGATTACTAGAGCTCCAGATCCGGAGTCTAGGATGATCGCTTTTGTCCAATGGTATTTGACCACATTTCACGCGGGACGCAAAGTAAGCCCATATCTCATTCGCATTGAATTGATCCTTTCTCGATTTCTGATACCGTTTGTCTCGTACCGAGATCTCCATGCCAGTTCATTTCCGACATTTGGTAACTTTTCTCTGAGGTGCTGATTCGACGCAAAAACTTGTGTCGATTTGTCATCCGATCAATCCACATGTTGACCAAGTAATCATCGAACCCTACAAAGGCTTATCATAGATTACAGCGTCTTTTGAGTGGGTTACGCAGACGTCAGATACAGTTTATCATACGCAGACTTCCCTAAAGGCTAGATTTGCCTGCGTTAAATAAAAGAAACCTTTCATCATACCGATTCGAACCAGCATCGCATGCATAATTTCTTTTTCGCTGTACCATCGCGACGAAGTTGACTTAGTCATCATCCTACCGTCTTGGGACGTGTTGACACCACGACCGTCCTCAGACAGTTAAAGAAAATATGAGTGATTGTTGTTTTGTATTAACCCTTTAGATCAGTTGCTTCCAGACGATAACCGGTGACTTGCTACCCAGGCAGAGCGGTTATCGGTGCAGTCAGATGGCCAGGATCCAAGTTAATGCTGGCATCAGATCAAAGACGTCCTCTGCGTTACTGCCAACCCCACACACCACTCCAGTTTAAGTAGGCCTCATAAACGATGGGTTTAATCGACATCCATTGCTTCGTTAGATGCTCGCAGATCCGTTTTTCCCGAGCAGTGGAGAATTGCGAGATGCAGGGCAATGTAGAAAGCTGCGGCTGTTGGATAAAGTCGCATCCTGTACTGTTGGATTAGAAGTACCGGCCCACGGACGCCAGGTGTAAGTAGGGTAATGAAAGAATCTGATAGCTTGCGCTGATTGAATCACTATACCAAATCTTGTCCTAGGTAGGGAAGCCTTAACTGAACTAAATACGTTTTGTTACCTGGGCAGTTACATTTCACCAGGTGGTTGAACATAAGATTTAGTGTTATCGCGAATACAGAAGTTGCGTTTGATTTTTGCCAATACTGAACCACCCGTGGCACTGACTTGGAATCCGATTGTCTTCAAAGGATCGAGTATATGTTGTTGTAGCTAGGTTCCTTCTTTATACGGACCAAAAGCTGGCCGACAGGGATATGACGCATGAATACTTTTGGTGTTTGATCCTCGATGTCTTCGTGGTATTGCTCGAATATGTGGGAATACTTTGCCTGATATGTTAATTTTAGGTGTAGGGTACCGGGAACCAGAGGTTACTCACGGAAGGTAGCGCTTAATCTAAACAGTTTCAGGCGGTTAGGATACGTGGTGCCCGTAAATTGTTCTCCGACTGTGGTTTGAGATAAAAAAGTATGTGATCTGATCAGTAGGCTTGATCGAGCATTACGTATTAGGCTTCCAGGTTAGGGTTCACGAGATCCGCCCACCGGGCTGTTGGGGACAATAAGTGACAAAACTAGGTGTGCGATCAATGGCGTAATTTCCGTTAAAAACTTTTTTGTTTTTTTGTTCCTCATGATTCTATTCGTCCTGCTCTCGACTTGACTATAATGCGACACAGCAACCGAAACCAGAGCACCGAAGTTCGGGGTTGGTGGTTAAAATGACTGAATTGAAATGATTTTTCCATCTTAACCAATCTCAAACAGGGTCAGTTGGATTGTCCGGGCTCTAAGCACCTGCTTCAGTTCTCATTTTAATATCACGTGTTGATTACCGTACATATTCTTTCATAAAAGATTTTTTCAGTATATTCTCTGTTAACATACTTTGTACATTTTACTGTCTCTATTTAGTGCATTCGTTATCCAGCCATTGTGGTATACGATAGTTCGCTGTCGCCTGGCTCGTTACTATATCTGACCTACTTGAACCCCGTGTGTGGTTCTCTGTGACTCCAAATCTCAGGGTCAGGTTGTGGGTTATTCCTAGTAGTAGTGCACTGGGTCTTTGAGGCTCCGGGGTATGGCTTGTTTACCACACCCATAAGCCAGCAGGAAATGAAAACCTTTGACTGTGATGAGGACGGCTATTAATGTGATTCGTTCGGCAGTGTTATCCTTATATGTAAACACCAAGTCGCTTATTTCGAAAACGTGGTATCATTTTGAATTTTCGTATCAGAGTTAGTGACTGATTTAGTGCTTCTCATCTGACTCCACTTTCAGGATAAAATCTGCAAAAAACCGTATAATCCAATCATCGGTGAATCGTTTCATTGCTGTTGGCCTCTGGATCCACAAATAGCCACAGATGGATTTATGTCCAGTACAGACAAAAGTCCAACAACCGCCCAATCCAATCCGACGTCTTCCCTTGCCGGTCCAGAGGCCACTCCCGATGAAAAAACTTGGCTCACATACTGTGCTGAACAGGTCTCTCATCATCCGCCCGTGACTGCGTTCTATTTCGACTGCCCGGCTTACAAAATGGAATTGAACGCATCGTTGTACGCCAAATCCAAATTCCAGGGCATGAGTGTAAGCGTGACGATGCTGGGTAAAAGTAAGCTGTTTAGTCAATAAGATCGGAATTCGATGTCTGCCCTATCAAGCTACCTTATCTTTGTGTCATATGTTGATTGAGGCAGTAGTCTTTTTCAGAGTCCTCTCAAATACGCACAGTTATGTTTGGAACGAGAGTTTATTTCCTTACTTTTATAGACATAAACAGGCATTACTGAGGAACGAATCGTAGGGACCAACATTCTCTTCCTACTTTCATGTTTCGTTCGTTTAAATCGAAACTCAATCTCGTGTCTCTGGGTATCTTCAGAGTCTTTCATCTTCAGAAATAAAATAACATCAACCATACAAACGTTCTATATGTTCGGAGTGGGAACAGACCCCGGTGCACACATTGTGCCCGAAAATATATGAAATAAAGGGAGTTTATACTATCAAGCATCAGATGACAGATCGCTTTGTGGGGAGATTCACATTATTTCCATACTGTTTGAGCAATTTTACCTCCGTTGGTTAAAACTTTTTTACATTCTGAACCACTTAATTACTCAAAATGATATTCAGTTCTTTTTTTGTATTCATGTAAAGCCGGACTAGTTTGTACACCCATGTATTGCATAGATAATAGAAAATCCGCTTGCATCTTTCACCGATCCGACTCCAACTCGTCGCGTAGACTTTTTGATGCGAAAAATACAGGCAATTTTCTGTTATCTACATCAATTCGGCTCACGGTGCCACCGATGCGTTCTACAAATTCATCTGTAATAAAAAGCAAAACATAATTTTAACCTTTGCTCAGTTTCTACAAGCAAAATCCCACAATCGGATGCTTTGGTTTATTGGTTTGTTGTTTTTTCACCATTTTTGATTGAGAGTACAGAAAACAAGGGAGAAAATATACTCAAAATGTCCGGTAAATATTTAGAATAAATATTGATTTATAAAGCTATCTTTTGGATCAGTTTCTCCTAGCTAAACCTCAGAACGTAACTCTGTTGATCTGATAAATTCCAATTTTCGAATTTTTTACTCCTCTCCGTTGATACCTATCTTCCAGCAGCTGTCTGCCCTAGTAAAAACTATGCGCAAGGAAACGTCCGGGAGATTTGGAAGTAAAGTGGTAGAATTGGAGCCATGGTTCCAAAAGCTGTTCTTAGTTAATTAGTAGTCCTTGTCTACCAATAGTTCGAATCCCAGCATCGCCGGTGAACTTTGGTAGACTGCTTCACCGTTTTCTTGATCACTGCCACACGGGACTTGTTTAGTTCACCACTGCAAGTTGTGCTCTCTATCTTTCTATTTATCTCTCTGAAAGAACGGTGGACTGTTGTGATTTCAGAGTCCGCCCCTTTCACTCTGCTCATGCATACGCCTGGAAATAAACATCCACCTAAAGATCTTGGGCATACCACCGAGAACGCCGCTTATCGGTACGGGCCGCCAGGGTCAAATGTCAACAGCATTTGTGCGCGTCCTGCATACCTTATAATGAGACTTCATCGTTTGTATTTTAGTCCTCAAGAGTTGTATACGATTTCGATCTGGATTGATCTCGGAATTCTTCTAAATAAACAAATGCAGAATGATTTGAAATACGGGTTTGCATAATCTATCAAATTGTTTGCTGAACGATAGCAATCAGGCCTAACAGTCACCTTCCATTCTATATATATATATATATATATATATATATATATATATATATATATATATATATATATATATATATATATATATATATATATATATATATATATATTTACACGTAGTAATCCGTTCAGGAGACAACGATGAGTCATCTAATCTTCCATGCCGCTTTCATCCCCTTACTGTGAATTAATCCTACATCAACAACCGTTTCTGTGTACTGTCGTTTACCTTCGATTTCAGCGGTGCTGCGACTGGGTGAACACAACGAAGAATATCATTTTTCATTTCCTACGGCATACGCACGCTCAATTTTGACAGTGCCTTGGGTAGAATTAGCCGACAAGGTGGCTATAACCTGTCCACAAACCGGTTATTCCGCATCGGTGACCTTCCATACAAAAGTACGTGTTTCCCTCCCAACCGTTTCTTGTTGCTTTTTATCTCATGCGTTCACATGGTCATCATGCGGCACGCTTCTGTTTTTAATATCATCACGTGGTGGGGTAATATGTACGATGAAGTTCGTTTTCTTTGTTCTTCTTTTTCCCGTTGATTCATCTAGCTTATCTAATGGGTATGCGCGTTACCCTAGGTTAACCATCTCATTTGTTGCAACGTTTAAAAACAAGGGTATATCATGGGAAAACTATACATTCATCTTTAATCCGGTCAACTTCACATTCACTTCATCTTTAAATCAACACAGACAAACCGAGCACAGCGAGCGATAATTTGTGTCGCATTTTTGCATGCTCTCTCTCTCTCACTCTCTCTCTCTCTCTCTCTCTCTCTCTCTCTCTCTATATATATATATATATATATATATATATATATATATATATATATATATATATATATATATATATATATATATATATATATATATATATATATATATATATATATATATGTTCGAACACAATAGCCGCCGTTGGCGTCGACTTTGAACCATATCCGACAAGGTTTTCAGTCATGCACATCTGAACACATTCCGATATGGCTACGTTAAAGGATAGATGACATCTTTGCCACATTGACGTCAGCACCAAAGTAAGGATAACCGATAACACAACATGTTTCAGGTTATACAACTACTAATCGCGCACTTCTATGCTCTGGCTTCGGTTGCTACACAACATCTGTGGGAATCGTGGTATTCCGTTAGCTTCAGCAACGCCTTTCAGATCATCTATTCTAGCACCATAGTACTTGACTAGATCGAAGCGCTGGCCATTCACAATGACAACCACGATCCATGCAAGCAATATGAGTAGACTATGAGTCTGGTCCTGCCGTGGTGAAAATCTGTCCGACCCTCTCCTTCCCTTCCCAAGTAATGTGATGTTTGTTTGTCGTCATTTTCCCTCGCTCAAAGTTTCAATCCAACTGTGTAGACAATTCCCTGGCTGCCTTATACACTTGTAAATATACGGCGAAATGATCCTGGATAAATTGCACTGATGCTCCTTTATTCAAATATATATGGTCGGTGATGGTGTCTTTGTTAGCATTCTTCTAGCTCCAAACTTTGTATTATCGGCAGGATCTATACCAGACAATGTATGAAATAAAGTCATCATCTTCAGGCTGTTGGCCCTCAACTGGACCGTCCACCTAATGTTTATAGTCTAATCGCTCCAAAGTATTGGCATTATCCATATCGTTTTCCATTGTCGTAAGAATTCATCATTCATATGCCCATCGTGAAATGAATTGGAACCTGGACGATTGGTTGTGAGTTGGAACTTTCAACCATTGAATTATCTATCCTAGTTCCTAAGTTGTCACGTTCAGACTTGAGCAGTAACCGGAGGTGGTTCCCATGCAACGCGCAGCAGATGTATAGCCGACGTGTACTTATCGCGTAGTCTCGCCTTCTAATTGGACTATATTTCAAACGGTGAAAAACATTGGTTGCATTCTGTTCATCGAGGTTTTCATTTTTGTGATCGTTGTGTGATTAGCAACTCTAGATTCGTAGTTCCCAATCATTTTTAGAGATAACTCTTACGTCTGCATTTCGTTATATGTGCTGGTAGTTCTTTCAATTAATGAACACAACAGATAACTGCACCGTCATCAAGAAGTGGTAACAATGATACATAAGTGGAGACAGCCACAATGCCTCGGTGAATCACCCGTTGTCGATGGAGCTGCCTACCACTCGTTTTCTAAGTGATTTGAGCAGCATGCTTCTGGCTCTGTAGTAAATACAGGTTGTCGCGTGTCACATAATTAACTCGAGGTATCCAAAATCCACAATACCAATTTAACTGAACTTTAACAGGCATTGTTATCTCTCTCTCGTTTTGTTCAGAATGTATATTGTATTGTCGTAATATTTAGCACATTGGTACTACCACACTGTTCTTTGCCTGTACCCGGAGCAACTACAATTTTTTTAAAAAGAACTGGTAAACAACCACTCCATTGGTCCTCTGTTTCGCTTCATTCAGCCAATGCGGAGTAACAAGCTGCATCGGATAAGTGCCGAGGTCTTCGGTCCCACACCGCCTATAATGAACGGGGCAAACGCCGAACGACCCGGAAGTGCAAGTGCACCGTTGATCGCACGAGTCACCGGTGAATGGAATGGAATAATGGAATTTGAACATTTAACTCGAGTAAGTAAGCGACCACACAGTCAACATTCGAGATTTACGGAGAACTGTGAATAAAAGTCTACCTTCGTAATGTCTGGGTTTCCATCTGTCTGTATATCTAGTAAAGTTGTTATTCATGGTATCGCACGTTCAGTGAACAATTCCTGTTAGTGTTAACTTTTGTGTTCACCGCTGTGCTTTTTTCCCTCTCTCTCTCACTCAACGTTCGCTCTTTTCATTATTGTTCGTTGAACCACTCGTAATTCACTTTTCAGTTTGTGTCTGCACTACTGTATGTCGTTTTCTTTAACCTACAGACACCTGTTTGCCCTCACGACTCTCATATGTTTTTTAAGCGCGCTTCTCAGTTGAAGCACCTACCGTTCACGTGTCAACCGTTGGCAAAGTTCTCGTATAGCACTTGTACTCCAGTAACACCCGTAATCTTACACCTCGTTTGTAAATGGCACACTAAATGGTGTAGCGCTTGCCTGCGAACATGAATAGTGGTTTTGATGTTCCGAGCGATGAACCACACAAGATTCCTGAGTGATCGGGCTTGGTGGTAATTACGCTGTGCATGGTTTGTTCTTTATTTAGAATAGAGAAATTCGAAATACATCGTTGCTACTGTATTATTATCGCTACGAATCAAACTGTTTTCGACCTTATTTCTAAAGGACTGGTTCGTCGATTCTCTTGGGTAAATGTTACATCTTTCAAGCTGCTTGAGTTATTGTTCCAGACAGAAAAGCAACATTGTGCTTTTGCTTTTGTTTTGGTGCACTGCGATACCGAAACACCAGAATTCAGCGCACGACAGCGATTACTGACAAAGTCTGGTTGTATTGATTCAAATTGGGCAGTCACAGTTCAAGCAATGATACACACAATGTACGGGACACAATAGACAAACTGTCCGATGAGATTGCCAGTATTCCTGCCTTCTGCACACACCCACACATACTTGTGTTCTCGCCTCCGTGTACCATACTTATAAACTGCCCCTACCCCACCAGCCTGTTAGGGGCGTATACCACGAATAGTCACGCGTTCAGATGACGAGATGTGGTTGGTTGTACACGCTAGCGTTCTTTGTTCATTTGCGCCCATTCTTCCTGGTGCTAACGTGGTGCACGTGTCGTTGAGCGTATACGTACCCCTCATGAGCGACTGTCTGGAACGTCGTCATAAGAGTGTATACAAAGTGAGTTTTAACAGGCAACCAGACCCTGTGACTTGGAGTGATGGGGAACCACATAAGTTCTGTATGAGTTACTGTTCATAGTAGGTATGACGTTGCATTTTAGACGTCCTTCAAGTTTTACGGGAAAAATATGAACTGAATTTTCCAAGCCACTGCTAATTTTAAGACCATAGTTTTGGTCTTCGGTGATTGAATTTCACAAATGTATTCGTATGAGGAGTCTTGGCTTTAGTCACAGATTTTGATCTTTTTTTCTCCCTTGTTTGTGCAGTACCTTTGAAGTGGCACATTTCTCGCACTCTCGAAACGCATTCTCTGTTGTTTTGTTCTAGTTGATGCTCCCGAATTTACGGCATGTTGCGTTCTTACTTCTTTCATAACCCTGCAGTTCGGCATGCATTCAACGTAACAACACAACACACACACTGAATTGGATGGGACACAAGTTTGTTTTGTTCAATGTTTCCAAAATCCTATTGGTAAAAAACCGGCAACATTTGCCAGTGTGGAAAGCACCAATTTTGTCATGTTTTAAGTGGTTGCCAGGTTCTTTGTTCGTTCACAAAGAATGTGAAAAGTCGTAGTAGTCAGAACTGTTTGACCCATATTCTACACGTGTAACGATGCATTTGGCACGGTAATTTGTCTAACGCCCCATCAACGGTTGAATTAGATGGTCAAAAACGGGAGGCATGCTGTTATGATTGTTGACGGTGGTAAACAGAACACAAACACGAATGACGAGTCAGCGAAATAAATTCCTGTCGTAGAATCGCATTCTGCACTAATGAACAGTCGCATCACATTTGCAGCCTCTGTAAACGTCTTTTTGCGCACCTCAGTCTCCCATGGCTGTGTTTGTCATCCATTTTCTTATTTGTGTCTTGAACTGGACTGAACTGCCACTGGATCGGTCGTGTCAGACAATCAGTGGCATGGTAAAAACGTTTGAAAGCCTCATTCAGTGGGCTTGTCCAGGTTGAGATCCACGCGACCCGCCTACCGGATGGTAGGGAGGCATCTGGTGGCATGACTCGGTATTGCGGTCTGTGGCATACTTGCACTTGCACCTTTTCGCCATCCGTATGATTTTCACGTTATCCTTTCCGAGTTGTTGTTTTTTCGCTTGTTGTGGTTCGATTCATTTCATTTCTGACTGCGTGGTTCTGCGAGTTAGCAACCAAAACTAGGATACAAAAATGAGTGGTTAGTTGTTCGAGAAACTAAACTGAACTGGGCGCCGTCACCTGATTTTCAGGCTTTATGAGTCGAAATGAACAACATAAACTCCCTAAATATATCCGATAGTGAAGGGAAACGTGCCTTCATCAAGTGAACCTATTTCAACAGCCTTGAATGTCTGCACCAAATTTCTAGACTAATGTTTTGCTTATTACGTTGTGCTGGAGAGCGCTGAATGTCAACCAGTAATACTCCTGGTCCATTTTCCACAGGCAAAGGTTTGATCTTCCAACCACACAACAGAACAGACTCCATCTCCAAGGTATTCGTCTAGTATCTCGGGTAGGAGGGGAAGCAGTTCCTCACATGAAAGCATAAATACCATCGTTTGATCCTCGTTTCACGGTAGGCGTGTATCTTGACACTGTTCACTTCCGTAGCTGATGGTTAATCACTGCTAAATGTTCCCGATGCCTAAATGTGTACTGCTCGGTTTCGCTTCTACCTTCTGAACAGTGTGGGAGAAACTGGTTGATTAATGTCAGCGAATTGCCGATTGCACCAAAACATGTTCGGCCCATCGAAAGTCAGCGTCCGGAGGAGTCACGTCGATTATGGCAACACGTCACTACCGCGCTACAAGCTGGTAATATTCGCGAAGCAACCGAAAGAAAACGAGAAGTGAGCTGTTTATTTGTTTTGTCAGTACTTCGGGAGTGTGATTTTGAATGACTCTTGCTTTCACGCGTCCCGTAAACCCATGCTGCAGAGCTGAAATCATCGCAGTATGTACTTACTTCAGTTAAAAAGATTACTCCTGAAGGAACCAAGTTGTTATGATGTAAGTAGTATGCTGTATCTGTATGATATTGTGTCTGAATGACAAGACAAAATAGTTTTTCCCTTCTTCTCGAAAAGTACTGCTCGTTGTGAATGATGCTCGAACGCGGCTGTTTTTTTTACCCAAATTTTTGTTTTTACTGGTTAGTCTAATTCCCACGTAGTGGTAAACAGTAAAGTGCTTGCATATCGATCGACTTTGTAAACAATCTGCTGCCCTGATTTACCCCGTGGGCGGTCGCCTTACCGCAGTTCATGTGGTTCCCAAATTGAACACAATGTTGATGTAGGCTTTACACAGCAAGATTGTGATCCTAAATGCAACTTTCCCCATCGTGGAAAAATGATCGATCACCCAAAATGGTGGTTTTATAGAAGGGATTTTATTTCCCAAAATTGCAGAACTCATCACTTGATTGGTTGTCACAAAGCTTGGTTGTTTCATTCCACTTATGAATTATGATTCTCTTGATATTCGCAGCTTGAGGAACGTCAGCGTGCAAGTGAAAAATACCGTGTTCGTCATCGAATCCCGTTCCCGGTGAAATTTTTCGAATGGAACGGATCGGCCTGGAATTTTCGCAATCCTCTTCCTCCGCTTTCTGCAACTACTGTTCAATCGGTAGAACCTGGCAGTTAGTTGCTCTTCAGAATTTGCCTCAGTGATAGTACATGAGTGTATGATATAACTTCCTGAGAATGTGCACAGTGCACTCAATGCAGCAGCTATGGGAACAGCAATTTGCTCATCGATTTTCGTGTTGGTCTCCGTGTGTGCTCTTTGCTCATCATGGCAGATTGACTATCATTTTGATTCTGGTCGACCGTGTGGCAGTCCGTTGACCGAATTATTTCTGCGTGGTGCGTTACGAGCTTGCACTTTGACACGATGTCTTCCTATGAGGGTATACCAATCTTTATTTCTCCACCCGGAAGACTTCCACACTACCAGTTTCAATAAATCAGTCCTATGAATGCCGTATGCACATGCACGCCGGTTGATACTTGTCTTGGGTACTACCAATCACATTCCTCCGAGTTACATACATCTTTGATTTCCATTTTTGAGTTTTCCCTTTTCTATTTTTGTCAAGACTGGTCTACCTTCACTCCACTGTCTCTCTATGCCTCCTATGATGGCTTGTAAAGTCTTCTCTGTTTTGTCGCAGCCCATACGCAGTCGGTTGACTCAACGTCAAGTCATTATCTGTTGCTGTCTTTTATTCGTATTTGGAATCGAGTTCGTAGTCTCACGCAGACAGTCGCCGTGAAATCATCTCTACTCACTTTTCTGCTTTTCAATCACCGGTGCAATATATATGCATGCATACATACGCAGATATACACGCTCATTTGTGCGCATGTCAGTATGTATTGCCCACCTCCATTCATTGATCCCATCTATTGGAATACACGAACCCACAGGTTTTTCCACAAATATGTTGGTGAAATACTAAAAGTGCATTTTCAGACTAAGTATTTTTTTCTCACCGTAGCTCACGTGATGCGACTGGGCGTATGTGTGCATCCGATTTGTGAAACAAATGATAATGATCATAAAATCATTCGTGTGTCGAGTTTAGAAACTTGGGCTACGAGCTAAACACTGAGTGCATAGCAACTACATCTTAAGCCTAATGGTAGATACGAATTGATTAAGACAGTATGTATTCGGCGGTGATTCTTCGCCGGTGCTCCTCTTGTTAGACTGACAAAAACAATAGTGTTTGTCATACTAGATACAAACAACAAGTGCGTGGACCATGATTTAGTCCAACGAAAATTGGATGCGATGATTCTCCTATAATCCGGCAACCACATCGTCGGTCCTGTCGCTCAAAATATTTGTCCGCAGATACAGACACATTCTCTTTCTGTTCGGAATAATTTTCTGTTGTACCAATGTAACTTGGAGTCAGACTGCAACGCCGCCGAAAAATTCTGACTTTCAGGAACGTTGGCTGTCCCGCTTGCAACCCTTACTGTTGTTGGTCTAATCGAAAAAGTTAGGCCATGCAGGGGTAAACGGCACGTCAGGCAGTCTAAAAACCAATCAATACAGTGCGAGACAATAGTATAAGACCCCTTCATTTTTCCGCAGATCTCCGGTTCTGTATTTTTTAGTGAAACCATATTTGGCCAGAACGACCGAGTGCACGGCGCGATGCGGCACACCCAATTTCAGAAGCAGACTATATACTGTGTGCTAATTAGGGCACAAAACGTGAACAACGAGTGTGACAAGAGTAAAGGACCCCCTATTCCGATACGCTTTTGCATTGAAAGTTTCTCAAAACCAGATGGACCATTTAGCCTGGCAACAAGCTGGTTAGTTCGGTCTGTAGATTTGTTGACTGGCGAATTCATGCGAACCGGAATCGTGTGATTCGTGCGCGCCAGAACACGGGATACACCCTGGTTGTCTAGACAGTCCCCGTGACCTTCATTCACGTTGTTTGCACTTATGCACTTTACAGAACTCAAGCTGTATTTTGTGTGCGCAATGCCACTCGAGAAGAAACCAACGGATTTCGAGAACGGCGATGTATCCGCGTTCTACCAAATGGTACTCAGTCTACATGAAATCGCCAGGCGATGCTAGCTAGAGACGGAACAAGGTCGTGCAACGAGGTCCAGATGGTGACGAGCAATCCGCGCCTAAATAGCCAATAGGTGGTCTAAAAAAACTAGCAAAATCGGAGGAACGTAGATTAATTCGTCTAGCCTCCAATAGCACATGCTCCACTTTGATGTTGGAATATTTGATTAGAGTTAGAGTTTCGAAATGAACGTTGCATATAACATATAACGCTCAAAGCTATATCGTGGATGACGTGCCGAGAATAAAAATTTATATTGCTCTCGTCCCAGTCCACAAAGCAAAACGCTATTTAAAAACTGAAACACATGGACAAATAAGTGAGAGAATGTCTGCTTTAGTGATGAAGGAAATTTAATTTGGTTGAACCGGGTGCTCGGAATTATTACTGGCATGGTATCCGAAAATAAAGAAGAATTTCAAGTCAAGCGAATAATGACAAGTGCTTAGTGATGTTCTGAGGAGCCTTCTCAGCCGAAGGCCAAAATGCGGTAGTTATATTTGACGGCGTACAAGATTCCGTTGCGTATATTCGTACGTTGGAACAGTTTTTGCTGACGAGTAGATTACACCATATTCCAACATGATAATGCTACTGTCCAGCACTCATGCATTACAAAATGTTGGCTGTTGTTCCGTGGGATTTAGGCCATGCAGCGGTCTGCCCGGTTGGGAACCTATGGGGTAAACTTGCTCGCCAAGTGTGCAAAGGTTCTATGGCTTACCAGTCAAAGAGTGAATTAATAGCCGCCCTTAAGACAAAGAGAATGATTACTGACGAAGGGCCAATCATAGATCTTATAAGAAGTATTCCGAGAAGATATATCGAGGTTCTCTAGAAGATTGGCGGTTGCACGCTGTGGTTAGTAACTTTAGGGGCAGAGCTGGGAGGTCCTATGCTCTTGTCACTTCCATTATTCATGTTTTCTGCTTTAATTAGCACACAGTACATAGATTCATTCTGAAATTTGGTGTGCCGTTTCACACCGTGCATTCGGTCGTTCTGGCTGTGTATAATTTTGTGAGAGATTACAGAAGAGGAAAAATGTAATGATACAACCATAATGATATTCGATCTCACGGTGGTGCATTGCAGATATTTTTCAGAGCAAGTGCTTCGATATTCTTATCCAACACTAAATGATTCAAGAGTAGAGAATTTTACGTGATTACGGATAAATCGCATGACTGTCTGTTTGTTGAAGAGTTCGGCACGTCTAGAATGGCTGTTCACTTCGGCTAGTCACATGAATACTGAAGAATTCAGTTTTGATGCAGAATCACTGGTCAAGCGGAGAGATAAAAACACTTTTCTGTGTGAATGACATACCACAGAGGAGTAACCATGACGCGCTATACTGTTCGCCTCAGTTGTACGATCACTGTGACAGGACATTACGTTGTTAGTCTCACCGGATTGCTTATGTGAATACACTCTGTGAGAAAACGATGACATGAATGTTATGTAAGTTATTCCTATCAAAATGAACGGTCTCGATAACTTATTAGGAAAAAATGGGTGTAGTTGTTGGGGTTTACCATTCACCATGGACTGATAAGATAGTGTTGCACCACTTTTTTCAATAAGAAGGGAGTAAATAATATGAGATAATAATCAGTGTTTAGTGTTATGGGTCACTGGGCATTGCTTGTTTGGAAAGATGATGATTTTTGAAAAACCTGTCAAAGTGGCAGGGCAATTATCTTTTTCATATCCATGATTTCTGTGTGTGATCGGACCCAATTCTAAATTTATCCAGATACTTTGAATGCATTCGTACTCCTTCTCAACGGGCTTATTCTTCTGACTCATCTGTCATTTCCACAGAACCACTAAATAGGGTAGGTTCTGTCAAATATTTAGGAATCACCATTGATGCAGATTTTAAGTGGTCATCTCACATATCAAATTGTGTAAACTACGCAGACTATCATACCAAATACGAAAGCTTAGATATATTTCAATGTTGCACGGAGAACTGTCCCCCCCCCTTTCTACTTGTTTTTCCTGTCCTCCTCTACTTCTCCCATGTCATCTTTGTCGGTCTACTGAAGGGAGATTTCAGAATTCCTCAATGAGGGCCTCCTATTATCAATCAGGTATCTTTCATACCATTAAATGAGGTGTCTGCTCAGTCGTGCGAACCATACCTGACCGTACGCGAAAGGTCCGCGCATAAAATCATTTCAGATTCCAGATGTTCCGGATCGATAGCCTAGGCAAAACTAAAGGTGATCAACCATAGCACAACTGCTCTTTTGCATCACAGTTGTTCATTCTGCCGGAGGATACAACCACGTGACTTGTATGCCCTGATTTGCCTCATTGCGTTGAGTCGATGTGACGTAAGCACGTTCGTTGTCGCTCCGAGGTCCATAATTGTTTTCGCGCTTATCACATCACCTTTAGTGAGTAGTATGTACAATCCACCGCACACTCATCGTTCACTCATTGATCTATCCAAATGTAACTCTGTAGCCTCTACATGTTCTTATTTTAGAGCCATACCCCATACCATTGAGATTAACAGAAACTCTATTGTCCCTCATCTGACAGGAATTCTCATAAACCGAGCGCAAGTCTCAGCTGATTTTCATGGTGATTTTTGACGTGTAATAATTTCCTCATTCTCAGCGAAGATCGTTTTTGGCTGAAATGCAGAAGTCTGGTCAAATACGAATACAAATCAAAGATACGATGTGATCCAGTCTTTTATGAAAAGCATGTTGGGAACCTACATCGCGGTCCTAAACCACAGAGGCCATAACGTACAATTTGAATAGGATTTGTCTAGACCGTTCGTTTCGAGCTCGGATAGAATTTTCATCATAGATATTCCTACTTTCATTCGTATTTCTGCCCCCCTGCAGGTCATCGACCTTTGTTCGATATTCTGATTTAGAATATGAACTCTCAGTTCTCCATCATACAAGGAGTTCTCGGAGCAAGTGTAACTGTTCAAGCGGTGAAACTCCAAGGGGATTGGCGAAGTTCGTCGCGGAGTATACAGATTAGGAGCTTACGGGCTGCCTGACCGTCCCGCCCCTGCTCGATCTGCTGACTCATGCTCACAATACGCTTGGGCATGCGTGGGCAGCTCATGTTAGCTGACCCCGTATCAGACAAATTACTCCGGCCCAGATGTAACCCTATTGAACCAACGTTTAGTTTCTTCTAGGCAGTAGCGCTTCAAGCATCGTACTTTCTAGCCATTCGACACTTTTCACGCCGTATGCTGACGCATTCTGATTCACACTAGCGGACTGGTGCGATCAGAGCTGCAAAACGGATATGCGAATCTATCTGCGTTGTAATTCAATATTCAACTCAGTTTCCGAACGTACGTTTGGATGAAATGATTTAGTGTAGGCGTGAGGATTGCTAGCCTGTAGCTTGCCAACATATCACGGACACATTTCCGGTGATAACATCAACGCACCGCAGAAAAGCTAGACGCATATACCGGTTACATATGCAGTTTAACCCTGAAACACCTCTGTCTCTCACACAGTTCATTTCTCCATCTGCACCACGGGATAAATATCTCAATTAAATTTAGCATTTGTGTTCGGTAAAGTGAACTGATTTTGGGCACGCGGTTCAAATTTAACTGTTTTGTTGTATCCTCGGGAACTTGGTTACCATCTGCAGAACGCCAGTTTCAATAGGTTTTCGATCCAGCCAAGAGTTACACATCTTGAGGTTTTTGCCAAAACTCGTATTGATCATCTTCTGACTAGTTTTTATTGTTAACATTTCCTGCACATGATAAGCGTGATCGAAGTAGAACCAAAACAAAATGATCAATTTATACGTCTTAGAAGACAGCCATATTAAACATTCTGGTGAATGTATTTTCTCAGTTATTGGTAAACAATGATTTGATACCGGGCGGGAACGACCGACCGACTATTAGTAAGGTAATTGCATTTGTGGAAACTCTCTCTCTCTTTCTGAATTTACGATACTGCTGCTTTGAACCTGCTATTCGCAAAGTTTTCTCACCAAGAAACTATTTTCCAAACTTTGTCATCAAAACCATGCGTGAAGTTGAGTAAGTTTTTATTCTCACAGGCGTAGATCGTCGTTCTCGGTTGTAGTCCGAATTCTTCTCGTATTGTTTATTTAATTCGTGTCTGGATCGTTCCAATCATGTGAAAATGCGAATCATGAAATGTTGTCTGATAGTGCACGGAGCAACAACTTCACAATGTTTTAGGCAATATGGTGCACTTTATGGTTGAATACACTTGACCATCCACATGACTGTTTTCATGATGTGTTAAGCTCAGGGAATACAAAACACTACGCTGACGTGTTGGCACTATACGGCGTTTGTTTTTAAGTCGATCCATCTCACTATAAATACATTCGAAATAAAAAAATATCAAACTAGAGCGTTATGTGTATAATTGACTGAATAATTGCATCAGTAACGTGGTACCGCTAGGGTTGTTTTTTTATCACATTATTATTCTGGTACGTACCTCGGTTACCAATAGGTAGCGCTATACTGGACTGAGTTGATTCGAAGTATTTCTGGCTTAGAAACCTGTCAAATCTTCTAAAATTCCCGGATGAAGTTACTCAAGACTCTGTTTACGAAAATAGTTACACCTCTACAAGGCACCATCAGTGAAGTGATGGGATGCGACCATTTCCAGACCTACATATAGCAGATAAAACAGATCCCATGAAGGGATAAGAGACTCACGGCAGAACCACATGCCAGTAAGATATAAGTAGAACGTAATGATTAGAAGTAGCTGAACTTCCGCCGATAAATAATTTAGAATAATCAGGAATATATGCATATTGTGGAACCTAATCTTGGGTGTACGTAACTGGTTTATGTTGTATGGTCAATATATTTGCGTCTGCTGACAGCCGCTCTCTTGTTATTCCATATTTCATGAGAAACGCAAATGATGTGGTTACCTCAGGTTGATTTCCATATTCTTTTTTTAATCTTCTATTCACTTCCTTTTTATTATATAGTAATAAGACTTGGTATTTTAGGGAGGGGGTCATGGCCAATCTTAAGGCTGCCTGTTGGGGAGTGACCGGCAGCGGTGGTGGAGCGAAGATTCGAACCCGGGACCGAAGGGTTCAAAGCCCTCGGTGATGACCGTTTGATCAGCGCCGGTCACAGAGTGGACAGGGACGAATCACATAGAATCGTTATCGGCAGTGTGCGTCAATCACGTAAAAACCAAACACAAGACCGCTTTGGCTTTGGCTCCCTGTACTAAAATAATACCGTCAAAAATGGGGAAACTTGAGTAAAAAAAGAAGGTGTGGAAAGAAAAAATACATGTGAACGAGAAATGAATGTGTAGGCGAAGTGAACTTATCTTAGGCCAGTGCGTCATAGATCGTGATATAGGACTGCAATGCTAATGTTTTCAACCTTTTTAGTTCTCCTATCACTCCTTTCATACTTTCGTTCTTTCTAATTATTTCCTATTGAGGTTGCCGCTAGGAGATAGAAATCATGGCTCGCGCACCCAGGGCATGGTTAATGGTAGTCTGAACTGAACTGAACTTTGAGTCTGTAGGTTTTTGGGACCCTGACCTTAAAGCTGGGCAGTTTATGCAGATCCAGCTTCGCTAATTCTGTTTTTGCAATTCTCCGCGCATGAGATTTCTTGTCCGATAATTGCTTTTTTCTATGGAAAGATAACAGCGAACTAATGTTTAAAAATGCACTTGCTTAAGTTTGAGCAGTCGTTCCAACTGTCGGTCTGAAGACCAATAACACTTACCCATTTATTCATCAGTATCGATCACGTTCAATATGACATTTGCAATTAAACATGAGCATTTTCATGTGTTTACTGAAAGCGAGCAGACTGTTCTAACTTTTAAAAAGTTCGATCTAACTACTACAAAATTCAACGAGTCCGCACGGGATTGACGAGTGCTCAAATGACACACCACAATCGAAGTCGATCGCGATCAGCACACGCTACGACATTGTGTCCGATATCTGTCCACGAAGTTACCTGCAATCACCTTAAACTGCGATATTTATTTATCTGGTCCATCGATATTCCTGCTCGGATGAAATTTAACCATCGACAAACCAGCCAGTGGGTACATCTCACACTAAGATGCTAAAAATGTATCGAACATTGTTTGACTTCTACGTATACTGTAGAGCGGCTGTCAGCCTGTAAGGATCATCTTCCCACGAGAACTAAATTTCGACCGCAAGCAGTACGTCAATCAGTTTTCTGTCCGGAAAGTAGCTCACCGTTCCTATTCTTTCTTACAAGAATGATGTGAATTGTAGAGAGTCAAAAAGTAACTGTTATATTTCTTTATTGTAAGGTACCAATTGTAGGACAAGGATACCATTGGTAGATTCCTTTTTCTTTTTCACTGTATTTGATTACCGGAAGTAATCGGTTAACTGTCCGTGAGCTCTAACTTCCGGTTTTCGTAACCTTACCAACTCGAACTTATGCTATCATAGCGGGTCGCTGAAAACGAGGTAAAGAGTGAAGGAGTATATAAATATATTTATCTCTCTACAGCACAACACACACAGTATTGGTGATAAATATTCGTAGTTTTCTACCGTTAGTCTGTTTTACGCACACGGAAAACCATTATGTTCAATCCAACCCACGGCTGCCTTGGCAATGGATTTCTAGTACTGAATTCAATCTCTAACAAATTGATTAAATCACAGGTTCATGTGTAGTTTCCTTGTGTGCTTCCCGGTTTTGATCGGAACGCACGAGGAATGCCGTACGGCGCAGAATCACTTCGAGGATTGATACGGAAGTGGACCATAGGTCTACACGATAGTTATGTTGGTGAGCATGGGTGGTAGCATGCGAACAGTTGTGTTTTTGTTTTGCAATACTGGACGCGAAAGGAATGTTGTGTCGAAAAGAAACTCACTGTAGCACGCAAACACGAGCGGGTTGGTGAAATCGGATTTCTGACCATACAGTCCAGTTAGCTAAAATATCATCAGTCAAATTAAGGTGAATATTACATGCATCGCGAGAGATGAGTATCCAGCTGCTATATAATTAAGGGAAAACCAAAATAGTAAAAGGTGGCTTTTAACTCAGAAATAATTTACTCTGGTTTATTCGTGAATCAGCGAAGTTGGGTAAAACTGAGCATTTTTGTGAGCGTGTTCGTAACTGGAACCGGTAGAAGGGGATGGGAAAACGCATTTGGTTAAGTCACAGTGAAGTGTCTGTCAGTATCTTTTGAGACAGATTATGACATGCCTTGGAATGTTGAGTTGTAATGCATTTGTGGCAGTTCTTCATGGACACCGAAATAATGAACTCTTTTTTCCGGTCCGAGCCTTGAGTAGCGTCTTCTTTTAAAGTCTGCTATCAGAGCCATATTTGTTCCTCGGGCGTTCTACGCTGGGGTCTTTGAATATCGGCCATGCTTTGACTACCGCTGTGCCATTGTTCGTGCTTTAACGGAGAACCCTATTCTCGTTTTTCGATCCCATAGCTGAACTAACTTTTAAGGTCAAATGTTATCTTACAACGGTAGTGTGCAAGGATCAGTGTTCTTCTGCCGGAGGTTTGCGCGTGTTCAGTCTGTGAAAAGCACGACAAAAAGAAAACTCCATGAGCCGAGGCTCAGTAAGTGCGTCAATAGGCACCAACACTTACATCGGTTGAGCACCAATATGGCGGCCTACGGCGTGACCATTGCAAACGTTTTTCCTACGTTTCCTCGAACTTGGAAACGAGTTTCGGGTATTCTCGAATGCAGTCAGAAATCGTGAAAAATGTCTGTCTTAGAATGTTCGTGAACTTTTTACAAAGCATCGTGCTAGGTTGAGAACAGCCCAAAGACGTCAGTGTTTCCAAAATGCCGAAGAAGTCAATGCCGTTTGTGATTCAGAATATGTAATTATCCAACTATTATCCTTGCATATAAATATGCCTCCATTGGCACTTCTGATCACTGTACTGCACTTCATTATCCCAAAGTTTATTGTAAAAGCAAATCATTGCTCAACCACCCGCACTCCTCGCTCACTGTCTGTGAACATGCTTGCACCCCGTGAGAATCTCAATCAACTTAGAGCATTTGCTGGCTCCATTGACTCGCCTACTTTTCCTTTTCATGATGTCCTTATACTGTGAACACTTAACTGAGAGCAATACTTCTTGCCACGACTTGTACGAGGCCCATTTACGCTTGACTCACTATATTCCCCTCCCCTCGCTTCAAGAGGCTCTGTAGAGCTAAGAAAAAGGTGGACAAGTCTGGCTGGCGTCACTCCTTAAAAACACTATCCACACTTGTTAGGGCTGAAGTAGGACGTTTAAATAGTCTGTATTTAGATAACGTGCTGGTTAACAAGAACTACCATGAAATCAGGAAAGCCCTGAAACCGTCGTGCTTTGCCAAGCCCAACCTGAACCTGAATGTCAGACATCTGAATAACCAATTCATCGTAAACTCCGATGCATCCTCACTTCCCCCTACTACCATATCTCGCGTGTATTTAGCCCCGTAACACCTAGCTCTGTCGCCAGAAGCCCACAACAAGCCGAATGCCACAAGTCTGGTTGTCTTTACTTGCTATCTCCAATGTTGATAAAAGCTTGCCCTTTCTGGTTCACATCCATTTGACTGATCTATGAAATCGATTCTGGGGTGAATCCCGATCGTTGGAGATCTGTACTCATAACACCCATACCGAAAAAAGATCCAAAAAAGTCGTCCGATAGCATGCACATCTGCTATGGTGAAACTATTTGATGTACTTCTCCACCACACAATTTCCCAAGTTCACCCTCCTGACCCGACACAATTGCCTACAAACCCACTCCGCTAACCCATGATACCGTTGGGTACGTTGTTAACTCTCGTGCTTCTGCCGCTGACCACATTGGCCGTACTTTAAGGCTAATTTGTCTTGGCTACTCAAAAACATTTGATTCTCTTCACCGTGGTACCCCCCTGCGTAAGCTATATGATAATGGAGTTGACCTTTGTAATTTAAACACGCTTTGGGAATATTTTTCTAGTTGCACACAATTCGTTTCTTTTTGTAACCAATGCCCGTCTTCTCTTCAAGTTAACTCGGACGTTTTTCAGGAAGTAATCCTATCCCCTTTTCACTTCTCCTTTCATATTAGTAAACTCGCCATTTCACCTAATTTCATTGGCTGCAAGTACACCAATGATGTCCTACTTGGATGTCCCTATTGTGGAAGAGAACGTTCGAATTTTCTTCAAAACTGTCTGAGTTAACCTTGTTACTGGTTCACTTCCCATTCCCTATCCCTTAACGTCCCAAAATGCATTGATGTGCCCACAAATCCCCAAAGTGGATCACGCCACAAAAATTAGTTATTAACATCCCATACATTCCCATTGATAACAAGCATACTCCTGAAGCTTCTTCCTCCGTTTACCTGGGAGTTACTCCAACTCACAACCTTTGTTGAACTAGTCACATGGAAGCAGTCGTTACTGAAGTCAGAAGCTGCTTTCTATCGTTCAGGTTACAACAATTAGAATGCCTTGCAATCTTGCATTTCATTTTAAAACCTCTTGTGTTCTTACCCATTGGCTTTATTGCTGTCCCGTAGTTTTTCCTGGCTTAAAAAACATTTTGATCTTATCGCCAGGTTTATGAAATTGGTTTCCCTTTGCGGCGACATTAATAAAAATATTCTCCCTGACTTCATCAATAGCAACCATTATGAGGCTTGTAACCAATTCCCAAGTACTTTACTATCTGACACTGAACATTACCTTCATCCCACACTCTCCAGAGCCGCCCCCTACTCCACCACTCACTCGAAATCCAGAAAACTTCCTCATTCCTTCATCAACAAATAGAACTGGCCTAATCCCTCATCTTGTTCCCCAGTCGCAGACGATAGTCAGGTAATGAATGATGTTGTACAATTTGCAAACTAAGTTCGAGGACAGTCAGTTTTGATTGAACTTGGTCGAATTCCAGTTTTTTTACTACTTGAAGAATGTCCGTAGCCGAAAGTCAACCAATCACCACGCATCAGGGGAAAAATTCGGTGAGGTGTTCCCGTGAATAGAGGATCGATGTCACCGATGCTTACATTTCTTGACTGCCGCGAAAGCCTTCCAAGTAGATGAAAAAGTGTGCCTAGATGTCCATACCTTCGTGGTGGCATATGGTGCTTGTGTATTTGTTTATTTAATTCATTTGGTTGCTAACTGCATTGGATACGCGAGTCGATTGGGGAGTCATATGACAACTTCGGGCTTGATCCGTAAATAACAGAATAACATTCTTGACGATTGCTATGCCAGACACTGCTTTAGTCATCCTTGTCCATTGCCTTCTACTTTGATTTGGTATTCTCTCTTCGGCTTCATGATAACATTCTACGAAACCCATGAATTTCAAACCATTCAGAGAGCATTCTGATGATGAATTATGTGGGATGCTAGCATTCAGTTACGTCACAATATTTTGCTTCGCACCGAAAAAAGTAAGTCACAATTGTATCATTGAAATGGAAATACAATTTAGTCGTTCCATGTGAGCCATATTTCACAACAGGGGTTATTATCAATTCTGAGGTATGTCACGTTGAACCAATTCCTTCGAGATACACTGATTGAGTAAGTGATGTTTCACTCAACATCCGACGAAGGTATTTCAACATGAAAGTGCTGAAACATTGGTATTTTTTCGAATCTAACAAATAACGCATAAACACACTACTGAAACACCACACAAATAGAATGACGTGTTGTATCCTATTTGACCACTCTAATCATAAATTGAGAAACAATTCTGGTAAACCTGTTAGGTGCATATTTCATTAGACTGGACTGCAAGTCGTCCGGATTCCTGATTTTTAACTTTCGCGCCCTTCAAGTTGCTTCGTTTTCGCACTTTTTCCAACACTTACGTTAGCACCCTCTCGTATGGCTCATCCGGAACCGTATTCACCTATACTGATGTCGTAATTGTTTGTCATACTGTATCAACGAAAGAAGACTTTAATAATCTATTTGATGTTCTTCGAAACACTACGAGCTTTTCTGAACAGTCGTATTTCCCTCTACCCCTCCAAGTGTTCTGAGTGTATCTTCAACCCATCTCGATCATCTTCCCGAATGACTAGAATACTATGCACATTATTCGACCAAACGAAGTTGAATCTACCAAGAGCCTCAGAGTGACGTCAAGCACTAATATTCTCATGTTGTCAGTTGTATGCGAGAAATACGCACATTTGGGCTTCGCCTTTTTAATAGGCTGGCGTCGCGACCAATCAACAAGAATCTTGAACTGGTGACTTATTGTGGTGGTAAATGGCTGACCATAGTGTCACGTGATAACTCAGGCTCGTGATAGCCAATGGACCATTGCTAGGTGTGAGTCGTAGTTATCAGTTCGTCTCACCGAATTTAAGGTGAGAGCGAAAATGTAACGCATGTGTGTGGGTGCATGCGAGTATGCGTACGCTGTTTACAACACACGGACTGATGAGATATCCCAGGAATAGCCGGTTGAACCCAGCTAACATGTGACCATAGCACGAGTGAGTATCATTAGATGACGTGTGGAATGGTCCAGTATCGATTGCCTCTACTGCATCGCTGATGCTATCGCGGTTGTCGGGTAAACAGTGCCCGGTGAAGACAGGACCGGTGCGAAATGTTGGGTGACTCACTATTATTGGAGGTGTCTTGGACCATCTAACGTTGCTGGATAGGGTGACGGTTTTAGACCGGCCTATTGTTCCTCTCAAGGTAGAGGAATGGAAACAGTATCATGACAAGATAAGCGTAACTATAACCAGTTGATTTGAGGTTAGGCCTTTGTTAAATTCAAGCGAATCATATGTAACTCCATGTGAAGCCACCGAGTTTTTCACAGAAATTAACGTGTAAATCGCATATCTTCTTGCTCAGTTAGAGCACGCTTTGGAAGTTATACGACTGAATGCATGAATACCTCGAAACATGCATTGATAACATGGAAAATATTACAAGGAAGTGAGAGAGTAAGTCTGGTAAAATGCACTGAGAAACAAAGGAAAAAGTGAATGTAGATTTAGCGCAGAATTAGTTGATAATACCCGATTGATACATCAGAACACTCGGTAGAAAACAAGATTGCTTTTGGTGCTTCACAACTGGCTAAATACAGCACATTTTATAGGCATTTCAATTAGGATAATGGAAGAAAGAACAAGAAAATTGGTAATCACAGTGACAACAAATGACAATTTCTTGTCCACTTAGCTACAGTACTGTCGGTGTCACGAGAGATAGTGTGTGTTGATAATTGTCATGCAGGATTGTCTGACCAATCGAATTTGAAACATAAGTCAGCGCATTTCTCGCACACAACTGACAACATGAGAATATTAGTGCTTGACGTCACTCTGAGGCCCTTGGTAGATTCAACTTTGTTTAGTCGAATAATGTGCGTAGTATTCTAGTCATTCGGGAAGATGATCGAGATGGGTTGAAGATACACTCGGAACACTTGGAGGGGTAGAGGGAAATACGACTGTTCAGAAAAGCTCGTAGTGTTTCGAAGAACATCAAATAGATTATTAAAGTCTTCTTTCGTTGATACAGTATGACAAACAATTACGACATCAGTATAGGTGAATATGGTTCCGGATGAGCCATACGAGAGGGTGCTAACGTAAGTGTTGGAAAAAGTGCGAAAACGAAGCAACTTGAAGGGCGCGAAAGTTAAAAATCAGGAATCCGGACGACTTGCAGTCCAGTCTAATGAAATATGCACCTAACAGGTTTACCAGAATTGTTTCTCAATTTATGATTAGAGTGGTCAAATAGGATACAACACGTCATTCTATTTGTGTGGTGTTTCAGTAGTGTGTTTATGCGTTATTTGTTAGATTCGAAAAAATACCAATGTTTCAGCACTTCCATGTTGAAATACCTTCGTCGGCCCTTTTGATAGTTACCTCGGAGAAGCGGTGGAACGTCAAAATCTTCGGAAGTGATAATTCAGTTGTTTGGAAAAAGGGTTGACAGAGGACGGGAAAGTAATAATTCCCTTAAAAGGCTACCATTTGGATGCTGTTTTTGGCGCAGTTCAAAGTGAAATGAGGTTATTTTATTTTTATTCTGCATTATTTCTTCACAGTGTTATCCAGATGATTGAAATTCATGCATCTCGTAGTTTAGAATGATGGGGCCGAAGAGAAATTACCAAATTAAATTTGAGTTTAGAAAGACAATATTCAGTGTTCGTTTCAGCAGTCAACGAAGTTGGAACTAACTTTATTGTGGATAGTGTTCTATGTTTTCTTTAACCGCGTCAGTTGGCTCCTGCCTTCAATACATTGACTCAAAGTACATAACTAATTTACAGAAGCCATAAGCTGCTCGACGGTATGGGATTCTGAGCACATATTTTTATCCATCTGGAAGACGTTCGTGGCGTAAAATGTAGTACACCGTGGTATCATAGACCATCTGATCTTGCTCACATCTCGATCGGTTTGTCCCCTGATATAGAAAGGTTACCTGATATTTGGCTACTGGTAATTATTTCAGTAGCCAAAATAAAAAGTCGACGGTTGTAGTTTGTCATCAGATTTAGTTTCTTGGTTGCACATTTTCGTCTTTTATGTGAATGTATTTACTGTCTCATTTTGTTTTCAAAACTCCGCCACGTATCAATTACCCTTATACTGTTTTCTCCTTGGCTGCACTGTATATCGCGTGTTTGCTGAAAATTCTCTCTACCCTGGGTGCATTAAAAGTTTGACTTAACTTGAACAAATTTAGATTCTCCTAAGGATTTCGAATAATTATCACTAGCTTTTATCACCGCAATTAGGATTACTAATATGTCTAATCGCGATAAGTTGCTTACGGTTGAGTGCAAGATATTTCATTGCAACCAGAGAGCAGATAGTTCCATCACGGAATGCTCATCTGACACGTGCAACTCTCCTCATTCACGCTCTATCAGCTGCAGTTGGTAAGTTAAGGATTCCGGTTAGCCTCAAACTTAGAAGCTGACCAGTTGTTCGAAATTTGCTTGTTTAAGTTCACCCAGGGCCATGCGGTTTTGACTCACTACAATTTTTTTACTTCTGGATTTAGAAGTGTGGAGTATCTCAACTTTTTGACTCGGGTCTCTGCCTAGCACTATCTCCCACTTTCTGTCAGCTTCATAGGACCGATAATACATTTACAAAAACCATCAGAGCCCATTACCTTTTCATTCGATCTCGGGACAGTCATCGTATCAGTTGGAGGGGTTTGAAGAACTAAACGCTGAACAAGATTCCACTATATCTGAAAACATAACTGAGAGATCGGGAAGTGAGTTCGAAGTCCTTAGTATGTAGGTAGCAGACCAGAAATATCTGTCAACCAAATACGGCAAGACGTATTTGTACAAGAAGCCTATTATTCGACAAAGTTGGGTTTGGAAGTGTTTTAGGAATTGGTACATAGAAGACCAAATCCTTGCCCTTGAGTAGACTGTAATATGATAGAATCATATCAGGTTCTGTGTTAGGATTCCACAAAAGTAATTGGATGACACAATTTGAACTAAATTTGCTTCGTTTATACGCGTACTAAGAGCAAATTATACAAGAACAGTACATTTGTCGTCTTTCAGAGGAGAGGGGAGTAAATTAAAAAAAACTAGAACAGTTATGAACTAGATTGCGGTTTTAAGTCTTCCAAGCTACTTTGGAGACACCTTTTTCGACAAAGGACGACACATAGTTGTTTGGGTGAGGCGAAGCCAGTACCTACCAATAGTCGGCATATCTATTAACGAAGGAATATTTCAAAACAAACAAAGATGAGTACCCGAAGTACGAAAATGGCCATAAAGTGACGCTTTGTAGAATGCTCAACACGGAGTATGAAGAGAGAAACTTCCGCCCCGAAATATTGCCCAAGCTGCTAGGACTTGAGAAAGACTAACCAATAAATCGAGCGATCATAGCAGACTGAAGACCAGCAGCGGCAGCAGTAGGGAGCAGATTTTTTCTGACCATGTGTCACTGTAATCTGAAAAGCAAATCCCTACTGTTTTACTCTTCGTTTGCGCATAGGACGGCAGAAAATACGACAAAGGCCTATGCTCATTGTGATACTCAGGTCAACCCGGAAAATTGCATGCACTGGAATAGCTCTTGACTGGAACTATGCATACCCAGAACTGAGAAGACTGGCATTGAGAGTACATAAAATACGTTCGTTTACGAACGAAGCAAGTTGCTGCCTCACTGGCAAGTAATGCAAGTTAGTTGTATTGGGTACATCTGATAACCGAGTTCCTACAACGTCTGATTAGTTCAGTCCGGTCCACGAGACTGTGACACAAGGTGCCGCTTGCAGGAGCGTTCAAATCATCGCAAGCATCTAAGATAGAAAGGAGCAGCGATAAGTGATAAATGAATCGTGGTTTTCACGAAAAACAAATGTGGTGACGTGACTATTCAAGCCAAACTGTATCATCTTGAGTGTTTCAGTCGCCTTAGCCCTCAGGGTTTCGAGGTTTTGTGGTATGGTGACTCTAGCTTAAACCCGTGCTTTACAAAACAAAATCAGTACATGCTTTTTATATCCCACTGTACAATTCAAACTATTTCAACTGAGAGAATATTCCAAAATCAATTCAAACTATATAGCAAGAAGGCTAACGCTTCAGAAGTGCACGTTGATTGCATTGTAGAACAAATTGTAGTACCTGGTTAAGGTGGTCCTGGTTGGGTAAGGCTTCTTGGTGTACGTGGCCGCAAAGCTGTATTGCATAGTGTCCCGTTTACTGTATGGTGAATCATCACAACCTTCCTCTTTCAAGACTTCCTTATCTATTAAACTCGTTTGTCCGACCAATCACTGAACTGGAACTGGCTGGTGTTACCAAGGCTATTCAACCGTCAACTACGCGGGCGGAGCAGATGAGTTGGTGATCTCAACAACGCCCTTGTCGGTAGCTTCATTCGCCACTGTGAAGTCAGATTGGCTAACATGGCGTGGAAGTACGGATACTTCATTCAGATTTGTAATCCCTGTAAACTTACTGAGTTGCCTGGTAGTGATTCAGAGAGCTGGTCGAAGTTCGTTGTCAAGGAAGCATATGAAGTTGTTGGGATGGAAATAAATGATCAGTGACCTCACTCTTGTTAAATTGAATAGCATATTTGAGCCTTTCTTCATAGACGCATGCACCACACTTCGATATTGCAACAGAAAATTATCCAAAAATGTTCCTTAATCAAACAACCATCTCGGATTAGCTAACGCAAAAGAACTTTTCATAGAGGGTAGCGTCGTACGCAGATGCAGATATCCAATTTCGTCAAGCTAACATTTAAACTCCACTGCGTCGAATAATGATCCGTTATGGGCGACAATTACTTAAGTAATCCCTTCCCTAATGGAGCACACTTGAATCACAAACGAAATGGTTGATACCCTCATCAGAAACACCCCTGTCCTTTTGAAATGCGAGTCTATCAGTGCCATCGCATGATGTTGGCTTGATAATGGGCCAAAGAAGATATCGTAAACAATTCGTCACGAGATGTTTTATTCGGGCAGTGAGTTCCCGTTGTTTTGGTCTTGATCTGACCAGCATATCGGTCGTGCCAGTGATTTCATATTCTCCATGCCCTAATGGACTTTGTGCAATTCATCCGGAAGTGGCTTACGGGATGTAGGTGGTATGACAAGCTGGTCATCACGGAATAGAACTCCGTCCAGTTATATACTCATCTGACCTCGAAGTAGAAAGAGTTGTGGGTAATTTTGTTTCATCTCGAGTGGTCACTCTTTCTTGATAACCGCAACCCCTACTAAACAGCAACATCCTGTATATTTTGCCAGCTCTCCCTTCAACAGAGGAGTAGCCAGTGAAATGAAGTCATATTATCTAGCCATGGCGAAGAGCAGACATCTTGATAAGGAGTCAACGGGTGTTGGTGCAGAATATCGTAGTTACATGTAGCCAGGAAAGTTCCCCATCGCTCAATCTTTGAATCCATAGATTTGGTGATTTATTTGTTTGAGTTTAAAATGAACCGCAGATACCGGAAATCTGTGCCAGTTATGAACTTCAGTTCGAATAGATACTTTTTCCTTCGACACACCCCCTGAAGACACAGCCAATGCTTCTTTCCGTGTCCGGGAATACCCCCCCCCCCCCCCTCAGTGGCATAGGGAAGACGAGAGATGCATATAATCGGTCATCCATCTTGTTTAAACACTGTTCCATTCCACACCTACGACGCATCGGGGATAGATCCCATTAGCTTAGCTGGTGAAAGTGAACGGCGGTGATCAAAATGGTCTTCATGGTGGGATTCTGACTCTTCTGTTCTGGGCTGGAATCCCCTTGCAGCGTCCAGGGTTACTTACCTGAAATTGGAAGTCTTGAATTGACTGCGACCCCCTTCCTGAGATATCGTACTACTATTGTGTAATAAAAGTAGAGTAAATAATGAATAAAATGATGGGAGATAGTGCTCGTTTGTTGACGACGCTTCATATAAGACTGCAAAATGTCTTCTCACACTTCTCTTCCTACTGCCACGCATCCATCGACTGAGCCAGGAACAGTGGTTGTGCTTGTGTAGCAAAATTCGTGGAGAATAGAGAATAGTAAAGCTGATTTAAGGGAAGTGACTGTTAGTGCACGCAATGATCGTTTCTAATCGGCTAATTATTCGTAATAAGCTGGACTCGGACCACGCGCACGAGAAGAAAAACAAGACCAAACAAGAACACCAAGAATATACTCTGCTGTTTTTGGTTGGTTCTCACTCGTTTCTATACAAAAATATGCATGTATTCGCTGGCAGATAACGTCCTGACCAATCAAAAGGCGACTTCGCTGTATCTAGACAATCTAACAGTTACGGTCCGGCTTTACCCGATTGGCTGGATACCGGAAAACGAAGCTATAGCACACTGGATGCGTGTGGGGACAGTCGAATCACTACAATGCACCTTATCCTTAGGGGGCTGCATGCCAATTACTATTCTGAAACGATCCAGATCTGGTCAGTATTCGTTCGCATAAGGCGAGAAACCAAGTAAATTCAACTCGGTGCCATCGAACTCGCAATTTGTGACTTTCAATACTACACTGGGTTCCCTTTATTCAAGGGAAGCGTAAACGAAATGCTTGCATCGCGCAACCCATGAGTTCTTCCTGTTCTGTCCGGTACTTGTATTGTACTCTATTGTATTGTTTCTGACTGCAGAATAAGCCCATCATAGTATTCAGAACACGAGTTCTAGACGAACATATGTTTTCGGTGATTTCATTATCAAGCCATTACAGTCACATTTATATGAAAACGAATTATTAAGAAGAGTTGGAAAAAGTCTCACTAAGTCAGTAAGGAGAATTAAGGGTGAGGAAGGACGGAAACCTGTGTGAATGACCAGATTATGTAACTGGTGCTAAATAGCTCACGTCACCGCTGCGCCCGGCTGTGTAACACAGTTGAGTGTTGGCCATGGGAGTTGTAATGTTTGAACTGATTTTCGCTGAGAGCAAAGCTCAGGCTTCGAGAGGCGGATGATAATTGCCTCGGCAGTTGTTAGTTTCCGGGGCCTAACTGCTGTTGATACGTTTTGTGGGACCCGGTAGACGACTTTGAAGGCGGACTGGATGTCGATTGAATGCCCAGTTTCTAACAAGTGCGAGACGATTGAGCTTGATACTACTCCATTGCCTCCGTGTCTAAGCCATCGTGGGTGATGCTCCTTCATGGATGAGGTCAACAAGGGCAGCTTATCTTTACTTTCACATCGGAGTGTAGGTGACGTGAAAAACACACATCTGATCTTGACAGCGTTGAAGGTGGACTTCACCGTGGCACTCAAAATTTTACAGACTCTATCGGCTGCGACATCTCCCTTGAAGGGCAGTCGGATGATAATAATTTCTTCTCTGCCTGTGTGATTCTCACTGGTTTTATTCGTTCAGTCCAGTTTCTTAAGATAAATTTCTCAGGATAACAGTTGCTAAGTTGCGTCTTCCTTATGTGCGTTAGCACGGCCTCTAGAGTATCTGCAGTGCAGATATGTTTCATCCTGTGTAGAATAGGGCGTATCAGATTACGTTTGTAACCAAGTGGCACAAAACTGTGAAAGTCTGTGTACTTGGCATTCCAGATCGCTTTCTGATACACCTTCCTCTGCATCGAGCCATCAGGTCGTCTGGTTAAGTGTATATCAAGAAACGGTGGGCAATTTTCTTCTTCCATCTCGGTGGTGAACCTGATTGAGAAGCGCGTAGTGTTGGATTCGCGTGATATGTCATCTAAATTGGTCTATGCATCTGTCGTGCAAAATATATCATCCACATGTCGGTAGTAGTGGCCCAATCGACTTTTTTGTTCTGCGCAATGCTTGAGTTTCCAATTTTGCTATGAAAATGTCTGCAAGGAGTGGTTCTAGAGGTGAGACCATAGCAACTTCATCCTTCTGGTGATGATAATTGTTGAATACAAACTGTACATTCAAAGTGCATTGAATAATTGATTCTCTTAGACTGGCCGTTGGAATTCCTGCGGGGATTGCTTCTTCATCCACAAATGAACAGATAAAGTCTTCCGTTTCAATCAAACGTACATTAGCGAACAAGAAAACCACATCTAAAGAGAACATTTGCTTTCCTGACACGTTCACATCTTCAATAACTTCAACAAAGGGAAACGTGTCACGTAGTGTATGCTTTGCCAGTTTCTGTCGTACGGGTTCCAAAAGACGAACTACCTACCAGGCTGTCGTGTGGTATGCTGAATTTGTCATTGAAACGATGGGGCATAGGGGCAGTCCAGGTTTATGAACTTTTGGAAGGCCATATATTCGAGGTACGGTGGAGCCTACGGGTTTAAGTCTTTCAAAGAGGCTAGGTGAAATGAAGCCTTGGTCTCTGAGGCGTTTCAATGTGTTGGTGATTCCATTTTCCGCCTTCTCTGTTTAATCCTTTTGTGGTGCGTCACGAGTGAACTTAGACTGATCACACAAGAGATCTAACATCTTGGTCACGTATGAGGCCCGGTCCATCACAACAATACCGGCTCCTTTGTCAGGTCTGCTTAGGAGAATTTGAGGGGTTTTGTTATAGATCCCTAAATGAGTCAATGATTTTTTGTTAAAGGACCTTGATTACGGACTTGATATCGCCGATACTGGTAACACGCCGTAACTAATGACGATTTGAAACGTTCTAAATCCTCTGCCGACTTTGGTTTGAGGTCAACAGTATGTCGTACTAAGTTCTCGAAAGGTATTTCAAAGTCTGCCTGGCTTTCTTTCTGATGTGGGCAACAAAACTTCGAACCAAGAGATAAAGCTTCGATCAGGCTCCTAATACTGGTAACCGCCGAGGCAATTATCATCCGCCTCTCGAAGCCTGAGCTTTGCTCTCAGCGAAAATCAGTTCAAACATTACAACTCCCATGGCCAACACTCAACTGTGTTACACAGCCGGGCGCAGCGGTGACGTGAGCTATTTAGCACCAGTTACATAATCTGGTCATTCACACAGGTTTCCGTCCTTCCTCACCCTTAATTCTCCTTACTGACTTAGTGAGACTTTTTCCAACTCTTCTTAATAATTCGTTTTCATATAAATGTGACTGTAATGGCTTGATAATGAAATCACCGAAAACATATGTTCGTCTAGAACTCGTATTGCTTTGCATTGTAGACTTAAGCAAGTTAACAAAAACTCACATTTCAGCCAAATAAGCGGAAACTGATATATGGCACTTTGAAATAGGCATAGAAATAGGTACTTTTAGGATAAAACTGGTTCAGCCACCGAGATTAGTCCGAAGTTCCTCTGTGACTTTTATTTTGTTAACGAGAGCGCGTGCTTAATAAGGCGCTGAAGAGTTACGATATACATTCATGCGGGATGGGATTAGTCTAAATTCGGAACGTGTGGAGGGATGCGAACAGCACGCAAATAAGTCACGGTACAGGGGATGGATGGGGTCCGCAAGAATCTTCTTGGTGAATTTTTCACAGGCTGTAATGTGCAAATCGCAAACTTTGGGGGCGAGGCAGCCCATGGAAATCAAAGAGAAACGACTGATAATGGACAAGCCGCCGCGTAGAGTGATAAAATCTTTCGTAAGTAGACTAGGAAAGATTACGGGAGAGCAGTAGAGCAAGATTGGTAGGACATATTGATGGACGAAAGAAAGGATGACAGCTTGTGTGGCACCAAACTGCCTTAGCCTACAAATATGAAAGGACAGTCTGAGCAGTTTTTTAACACAATCAAGAATGTGAGAAGACCACTGTATATTGGCGCTGATTTTGACGCCCAAGTATTTGACCGAGTCAGCTCTGGAAATTGAAACACCGCCGATGGTTGATTGCTCATTGGGAAAAGAGGAACGATAAAGGGAGAAAGTACACTCAAAACATTTGGAAATGTTGAGATTAGTCCAGAATGGGACGAAAAATTCTGAATATTATATAAGTCCTTCGAAAAAGAGTTAAATCCTTGTTGGTTGGAGAAAGATTGGCAGAGTACGACTTCATCAGAGTACTGAAAAAGTTGTGCAGGTGGTGCAGTGGTCAGGTAGCTAATATGTGCGGTGAAGAGAAAGGGGGAAAGAACGGCATCCTGAAAAACACCTGAGTTGTTAAACGAAGGACTCGAAAAACTTGTACCAACTCTAGTTCGTTGAGTTCTGTTGGAAAAGTAGTGTTTCAACCACGAGAGTAAAGAAGTGGGGCAGCCAAAGGAGGAACGCAATCGACTTAGGATAGCACGCTGGGTCAACTTGAGCGCAGAAGAAGTAATGGCGATGGGGAGAAAGCGTTTTGACAAAATGTTGGACTTGGAGTGTTTGCGAATGGTCATTACTCTCACGGGTTTCAAGGAGGCAGGACTGGCACCAACATCAACAGTTTTATTGATGAGGGAAGTCATGATTCCGGGTGGCTGATGTGCTCCAAATCTGAGAACTGTGGAGGGCAAACCGTCTGTACCCATAGCAGAGTCTGTTTTTGAGGTTCGGAGAAGCTTGAAGACTTATTCTGAGGAAATTGGCTCTATATCTAAGGGAACAGAAGGAAACTAAAATGGCAGGGTATCCGATGAAAGATGAATAAACGCGGTGTTCAGACTGTCGGCATCTATGTCGCAGTTCTTCGATCGGGCCCCATTGTCTACATAGAAGCCGAATTCCTTGCCAGACAAGTTTGCTACTGGTGGTACAAAAGAACTGGTGGGCGAATTTTATGTTCAGTTGTCGAATCTCTTGTTTGATCAGGATGCAGTGTCGTTTTAGCGAAGTCTGGGTCGTGTAGTTTATAGGCAGGTTCATTTTGCCTTCTCAGAGATTTCAGCAATGGATGAGCTATTCTGCCGTTGTTAAAAAAAGTAGTTTACGTAGGACAACATAAATCAAATACCTCATGCAGTGTCTTCGTTATTGGTCTAGCCGGCTAAGAGAGCAATCGAAAGAAAACCATGAAGTAACAAAGGAAAGAGATCTCTGAAAAAGAGTAATGTTGGTGAGTGACAGATTTCTAGAGGTTATCTTTAATTTTTTTTCCTGAAGAGTGAACAGTGCTCTGAACGTGGATAAAGTTTGGGTCTGATGATAATAAGAGCGTAATCACTCGTTGGAACAGGAGCTTTTAGTTGTACGTGAAAAGGATTGGGACGGTTTGTGATAATTCTGTCTAAAACAGCTTTCCCCTAGTTAGGATAAGACAGAGGTTACTTAAACAATGAGCAGGTGAGGGATACGTAGGTGCATGATTCAAATCGCCGACAAAAAGCCTAAACCATCAGATAGTAATGGAATCAGAATTGATCACAGTACCTAGAAAAGCGAGAATTTAGGGTAAATTTTAACAACCACGCAGTCAAAGCCACTACAGGAGAAAGTAGAAATAACTTCAGACTTTCCAGACCGTGCGGAATTGATTTAAGTAATCACGCTACCACCTGTCATCTTCTTGCACTGTTTTCTATCTTGACGAAAGCATTCGAAGTTCTCAAGGAGAACGAGTTCGTCAATACTTTCATTTACCCAAGATTTTTTGATATAAGTCACGCAGTTGTTCGTGTTAGTCCGAGAGTTCAGGACGTTGGTTAGGAAAGACATCTTCCCAAACAGGGACCGAATGTTAGTACTGACTAATGCGGGAACTGGCATCTTCCTCGGCGTCGTGCGGCTAAGAGCAGTCTGCCAACCGACTCGCTTGCGTTTCCTAGTCCAGCTTGATTTTTGTCAGCTTTAACGAAAACGAGTAGTGGATAGTGAAGCAGAACATACTGTGTCTCTAATCCGAATGAATGACTCTTAAGAGTAGCGATTTCCGAGTGACACGAGTAGCTTTTGAGGATAATTCCAAAGCGGCATTGATCAGGTTCACAACAAAAACTAGCGCAGTCAATCGTGGGGCGCGCCACCAGTTGGAAAAAATCATGATCTCTGTTTGCGGATCCTACAATGTCATTGCCCCATCGATACCATAAATCACCTGATCGATTTCAGTCCGGAAGATCCTGTAAAACACAGGAAATTACACTGTAACAGGCAAAACGAAGTGTTTATGCTTTGGTTGTTTTGATTCTGTAAGCAGAAGAATTTGAAAATATGCTTCATCAAGAGAGAATTACTTACTACCCAGCGTGCATTTCTCGAAATTCTCCGGCTTCACCGTAGTTAATGAGCGGTAAAGCAATCGTGGATTCGGAACAAGTCAATAATCACCTCAAATACAAGATGATTTTCTAGTTTTTTATCGCTCCAACGATGGTAATTGCCAATGTAGATGGGTTGACTTGTACAGTAATATCGTCTTATTCCATCTTGGTAAGCACCTTTAGGGGTCCCTCTAGCTGGCTGCCAGGTAACCAAACAATTAACTTCTGGAGAATCAACTGATCTTTTGGAAACTCGGGTGTTGTTAGAAGTGGTATGGATTGGTCCAAGGCATGCAATGCTTTCAGCCCCTGGGTCGATGAACTTCCGTCTGAAATCAGAATGAGCGCAAGGAAATGGTCCCCCATTTGCAACCGCCCAGGAGTGAAATAAGGTAACAGTGAGACTATGTTATTCTTAGCGAGCACAGTAAATGACTGATGTCAGTGCCACTCATGTGTGGTGGATCCAGTGGACACATCTGATGGAAATGTTAGGAGAAATAGAATGAGTTACCTCTGTTTCTTCGTCCAAAAAGAGATCTACTGTACGTTATTTTTCATTAAACCACTAACATCAGCGCATTGCCGTGAATTTGTGTATCGTTTCGCGATAACTAAAACTTATTTTTTGTTTCACTTCAGAATCCTTCGGTTACGCAAGCATGAACATGCATAGGCGCAAAACGAACTCTTTGGTCTGTTGAACGATCTAGTCAGTAGAGGATTGGAAGTTTTAATGAAGTATTTCAATTGGTAATGTTGTAGTTCAAAAGAAAATTGGGGGTGGAAGTAAATCAGAATAAATAGTATATAACGGGAAATCCTGTTGTATTTTTCACACCCAAAAGTCCAACTCCGCGGACCGGCTGGGTTTTCCATCATGTAAAATTTAGGCATCTCGTGCTAATATTAAATTCTATGAATATATTTCAATATCCGTTGAAGCACATTCAGCCGTGCGCTGTTCACCTTATTGGGAAATGACCGACGAGACTATCCCAGTGGTTAAAACCAGGACAGTTTCTGTGTATCATTCACACGGTGGTTTGCGCATCGTTAGATATTCACTTACGTTTTTCACATCAGACCGGCCGTGCCACGATAGCTCAGAAAGCTGAGCATCTGCCCAGTAGCCGGAATGTCGCCGGTTCGTCTCTGGCTCGCAGCTTTGGATTTTTGGATGTGAAAAATGCAAGTGGATTTTCCATTATAATTTGTTTCTAGTTTGACTTTCTTCTCCATTCTTTCTGCGTGCGCCCGTGGCCCAACTTCACGGGTGATTTGATTTTCACCGGCTTGCCCACAGATCGAGGTATGTATTCACCGGTGATGGGTTGATTCTCTTACAATTTACGTAGTTTAAAGACTTGGCATTATCTGACTAAGAATTCGATGTTCTTTTCTACGAGTAACTTAACCATTTGACCAAAGTCCGGTATACCTGGTATTCAACCACCAGTGTCTCCGAAGCATTGCTCGTGTCTGATGGGATTATCGAGTGAGCAATGACGAGGTTCGTCGTCGTGTGTTCGATGCTTAAAGTCGCCGTCTGACAGAGATAAACGCTCTTCACCGCCTCCCATGGCTCGGGCACGTTTTGCGTACGCCTGCCCACCGTTTACCCTTTCGTGCTCTTTTTGCACGTGCTGTGAAAGGCTGGAAGAAACGGAGTGGTGATCAGGCTATGACTTGGTGCAGGGGCAGGAAGAAGTTAGCTTCGGCTTTGGCTTCGGTTGGTGCTTCCCGCCCTCCTGGTTAGGGCCCAAGAGATGAGGATTGTCGTTAGTTAGAGACTCTGAGAGATATGGCTCAGAACTGAATCCAGTGATGTGAATGCTATATTGCTTGTCTGTTGATTTCCCGTTCCCTGTAAACAATTGGAAAACGGAAAAAAATCTGTGAAACGTATACCGTGAAAGTATTTTTAAAAAATGCTTTTACTTGTTGTAATCTTTATGCCGACTCTTTATCCCCGGCCCCTCGAATTTGTTATTTTCCTCTGTTGTTGTTGCGTTGGCACCATGCTTGTTCTCACTCCGGTGTAATACATATACTCATGAGCACACAATATCACATGCGCGTTTTAGATTAACAATCTAAATATTTTCCTGTATCTTGCAGATGACTACTAATATTTTGCTCTAAACTGACCAAACGATCTTCAGTTTTTCCCGGAAAACATACAGAAACTTCGAATTTCAATAAACCAAGTATGAATAAAACTATTTGACTATGATCTGTGTCACTTTGCCCTGTGAATCTGGCAATCAATGGTTGGTTGCAAATTGCATGTTTTTAGGTAGGTTCCCTGCTGCTTTTCTGCCCAGGTTTCCCATGAATGGACGTGCTTAGTTTTGTAAATACATGCATAAGCAATCCGCATGCTGAAAGTATCTTGCTGCACGATATTTCGGACCATCCCTTTGATGTATTTTGTAAGGGTTCTCAAGTTGCGGTTGTTACCACTCATCAGGCATGCGTACCCGGTACTCCTCTGCTCACTCATCTTCATACCTGTACACTTCGATGTTATATCTTCACTAGGATCTAATTTGAATCGTTTGAAATGTGAATGGATACTTTTCAATGAGGAGTCTACAAAGGAATCACAACTGAGGTTTCTGTTAGTTATTCATGTCTGGGTCACTGTTAATCCAACGAGCCACGAGGTTGCGTGTGCAAGCACTCAAAGTGATAGTGAGTAGTATGTAAATGGGTAGACAAAATTGCCTAGGAAGCAGACGACCTGTTTCGCGAGAGCTGCCGCTCATCAGGTGCCTCCGGGGAAATTTTGTCTACACATCTACACACTACTTACTATCAACATGAGAGCTTGCATATGCAGCCTCGTTATTGGTTGAGCTGTCAGTGACGTAAAAACAAATAACTAACAGAAACCACAGTTCTGATTCATTTGTGGGCTCTTCAATGAGGAGTATCCTTTCCCACTCCTGACGCTTTTTATTAGATCCTAGTGACGATATGTATACATACGTTCTTCGGCGTGTGGTAATTCTGCCGTAGTTAAATAACTGGAGGTCCTTCACACAAATCATATGAAGGATGTAGACACGAGGAATCGTACTGGAAATATATAGGCTGGTATACGAATAGTATTCAGATAGCACAATATTTCTAGAACTGAGTTTCGGTGTTAGTTGAATGTGTTGAAGTTTTGCATTAGCCATATTCCTCGGGTTCTGCTTATGATTCTCTATATGCCTCGCACGTACTAACCACATACCACTTCCGGCGGTAATTTGGGCTTGTGTATAGCATTTTTTTGGAAGCCGTTTGTGTCCATCCAATACCTACTCGTCAAGATCCGCCAGCATTCGGACGGAGAGGATAATCGGTCAAAGAAAGTCCACTTATTAGCGGTGGACATTTTATAGGCAAATTCAGTGGGTGATATTTGTCTACCACTGCAGTCAGTTGATGAATAATTGAACTACTATCAAAATAAGTGCAAAAGCTTGGTGAATGCACGTAGTTATATTTTTTCATTCCTTTTATTTTTACCACGGAACATCGAAGACAGGACCTTTGGTAAAACTGTAATGATGGTCTTATTGAGGTTATATCATGCCGATCTTTGGAAAGAGAATAGCCTATCCGGCGAAAATCATACAATCGCAATGGGTGAAAAGCAATTTCTGGTAGAATACGAGGTACACACATTTATACACGTACAAAACGCTTTTTGATGCGCATCTGGTAACGCTAGACAATAATTGCAATATGATATTTTTCTGTTTGAACAAAAAGCATGCAAAGCACGTATCTTGTTTTCCTCTGTTCTTTCCATATGATACAAAAAGTGACGCGGTTTTTCTAGGTTTTTCGAAACTGGAGTTCGCATTTCACACTCCCATGCGGCTACATAATAAGAGGTCCTAAAAATAAATTGTGTCACACCGGGATTGGCAAAACCATTCCGTAAGCTGCATCAAAATATCAGACTGACATCGTTGATTCGTTCGATTCTATGGCATAGATGGCTGGCGTAGATCTTCTGATGAAACAATTCATTATTTTACTTTGGTTTTTTTACCAATAGGTCACTAAGTCTCGTCCACTTGAATATACCTTGGGACTCATCTATTTTATGCTGTCATATGTAGTTAGTTTACCGAGATGTTGCATTGGACAGTTCGAGAAACTTGGTATTCGCGCATTAATCACTTGGGTTAAATATCATACTTCTGACAGCGTAAATAGCCATTTTATCGGTGAGCTAAGCTTCCTATTGTTAGTATAACCGCTTCGGGGAAACTTAGGTTCAAGTAACTAAACGAAAACGGGTCTCGCCGCATTTGATTTCAAGGTGTTTCATGTGGAATTTGAGTGATTTTGAAGGGGTCGGTGAACCCGTAAAAACTGTTTTTTGTAAGTGGTAAAAACGTTTCGGACCTATATTTATCATTTGTTGTCATGGCTATGCTATCCAGTTAGCGCTCTAGTATTCTAATACCGATGCACATATATTAATCTAGTGCTAGTGCTAATAAAAAATCAGTACCCGATGTATTATTCTGTAGAATAGCGTGTACTTATATTACCTGTTCATGATGTTGTGACCGTCGAGCACATAATAACGCTTGCTCAGCACATAGACATCAAGAAGTTACCGTTTATTATTCTAGTTTTACCGTCAGCCACCTATACCCATCAAATATTTCGTAATTGAAGTGAACGTAAAAAAGATTTTGATTCAGCACCCGTACATACAAAACAGCAGAATATTCGAAATATCTTTTGCTAACTGATTTCCACGTCGTTTCTCTAACCGAAGTTTTCCTACGCAGAAAGATAGAAAATGAAGACGAAAGTTTGACACGATGGAAATGCAGTTGGTGGAAATCATCGTGAAAACTTCTCTATGAATTGAGCAATTAGAACATTGATTCATTACCACGTTACTGACCTCCAATCTGGTGTCACTAGGTGAGGCGACTAAGCCCCACCCAACAAAACGACCTCAGGAAGCATCAAGGGGTTTGGGAAAAGCAGTGTTTAAATGCTTAAAAAAACCTTAGGAAGTCTGTCGAAAAACTCAAATTTGGCAGTTTCAAAATAAATTCAGGCAAGGTAATAACAACATGAGCAGAATATCCTACGAGAATCACAATAACGGTTACCCATGGACGATTTTCACCGATGAAAAAAGTCTCCAGATTACCTCTTGTTAAAACAACAGAACTCTTCGAATCAGACCATCTTACGTCAGCTATATTTTTCCATTCAGAATAGGCTATACCTGGGCATATTGAAGAGCCTTTCATACGCTTATCGGGCAATAGTTCAACCCATCCACCCACAAATAACTTCGAAGTCAAGTGGGACAGTGGTGATGAATAGTCAAACGAAAAAGGTTTTTATTTGCATGCATGGTTTGTGAGATTGGCAGTTTTTTATGCGTGCAAGAGAAGGCCTGAGCCGAAGATAGAAAAATTCGGAATGTTCACTGAATGAGCTAGCACAAGCCTTGAAACCACGAACAGACTGTGATTAACAGGGAGCTAATTAGGTCCTCAGAATTTCATGTCGGTTCATTTTAACAGGATATAAGAACGGGAGAGTAGACAGAGAATTATGTGTGTAGTTTGTTGTGCATGAGAAGAACGGGTTGAGAGAACAATTGATAGGAACAACGCTGAAGTCAGTTTCGCCAAAGACGTATTTTTCTGATGAGGAAGCATGGGATAATTTGAGCTTGCTTGTGTGTAGAACGATCAGTAATGAACTGGTCACCTGAATGAAATCAGAACATCATAGAGATTAGACAAAACAACTTAATTGCAGAATGAAATGTCGGTTCATTCGTTTATCGACCGATCAACCGACCGACCGACAGACCTATGGGATAGCCGTGAGAGAGAAGAATGAGAGAAACACTGAAGTTAGTAGATGAACATAGTAGTTTACGGAAGGCATTGAGTCATTTCATGACCATTGTCCACATATTTGCGCAATCCACCATTCGGATCGAACGCCACGACAAAAGAATTGTCAGCGTTGGACCCCTTGAAATTCACACATTTGGAATTTAACAGGGTTACATACCTTGTTTCTGACTGCTTCATGGAATCATTGATTAACTGTTTTGTATACTGTCCATTACATGCAATTAACGCGACTTTTGGCTTATTGGTTTCCAGTATCTCTGAATTCTCAATTATTTCTTTTGATGATTCTGTTTTGGGGCAATGTATTGGAACAATTGCTTCGGGTGCTGCTTTAGGGTTCGCCTTCGGCTCCCATAAGTCCCGTACACTTTTCATCTGCAAGCGACTCGTAGCCTGGGCCAATGCCGGATCGTCTTCGGTTCCGGTCACCAGCGACAAGAGATTTGAACGCCAAAAGCTGTTTTGTTCCAAAAACTTCACGGTACGTGCTATTTTCTCCAACGACGGCACGGTAGTGTTTTTGCTACGTATTATCGCATCAAATACAGCAGCCTCTGAGTGAATACGAGCCATCGCATCGTCCAACAAATCTGGTTGATCTTTCCAAACACTTCTTGTCTTTGACTTCCAACAAAAACGTTCCATCATTTCAACTACAGTGTTCATTTGGTACGCGAATCACCTATATTAGGCAGCCTTATTTTCACGCTGCGGTTTAACTGATTGACTGACCACGCATTGATTTTTCCTATTCAAATCTTACCCACCAACACAGTCAGCCTGGATCGTCCCCTTCTTTCGCGTGCTCCATTGGACCAGTTGGGATATATCTATATTTCAGAGATTAGAATATGGCGTTGAGTGCCACTCACTGTCAAGCTATTACTAAGACGTTTCCTTACTTGACCACAGAAGAAACAAATTCAGCCCCGCTGGTAGCTTATCGATTTTTTGTTCCCGACAAGGAATATTTCATCAAACCATTCCATCTTGCAAACGATCGTCGACTTTTACGTATTGCAAACAGCACCAATTGCACAATTACCCTGTCCAAACTGGTACGAATACATCGTGGGGATCGTATGCGAACGGTACGGGTCGTAGGGCCCAGCAAATCATCAGTGGAATACTGTGTAAGGCAAATTGATGAAAGTTTTCCTCAATTTTATGCTACCGCTTCACTCCAACGGTCTCTCGATGATCTTAAATATCCTACGATTGATCAGATTGGTCGGTATACAACCATGGAAAATGTCTCCACGGGGATTACAACTGAGATTATTTATTATAAATTGCGATTTTATATCCTATCCGGATGTCAAGTAGCATATGAAAAGTGGAAACGTGATCGTGTTGCATGGACGATTGAAAAAATGGACTGTCATCTGGTTGTCTCACAGCGTGATCATAATGATCTAGGTTTTGTCCGTCGATATGCCGTGATTTTAGGCCCAAAACGACGTGATGTGATGCAAGCCTATAGACTGTTTCATACAAGCTTCATATCCAAATACTGGTAAAAATGAAGTGTTTGAGTGAATTCAAACAATAAAGAGTCGATTATGCTGAGTATATTGTTGGTACATAATTATAGCCCTTTGAATTAGTTCGGCTGTTAGAAAAAAGTGGTGTTGAGACAGTTTACAAGCTTTTAGATACCGAAGCTATTCCGATTAGGAAGAGCCTGTTCCAATGGTAGTAGTGATGTGCAGTAGTTTTGCTGCATCTCTGAAACAGTATAACTGTATTGAGCAGATTGAAGGCTGTCATCTTGTTGTTCGATTATTGTAAGTGTAGGATTGCGTGATGCACTTGTTAGACTTTGGCTCTTTTTTGTTTTGCAGATTGCCCACTTGCAACCCCCACGGAAGACACTGGTCTCGCATATTACATAACTAGCTAACGGCTTTTGGAATCAGTATTCTTTTCTATGGATAAAGTTCTCGTCCGATTCCTATTCCTTTTTCTGCGGTAGGGTTAACTGAGGCCACGGCTGTCATGAGTGCTCCGGCTAATGTGCTGTTTTGACGTTCTAGGCTAATAAGACGAATAATCCATGGAAGTGATTGATAACCGTAACCACAGTGTGTGTGAGAGAGAGAGAAAGAAAGAAAGAAAGAAAGAAAGAAAGAAAGAAAGAGAGTGAGCAGAAGACGAGAATCGTGCGCCACAAAGCCTTTATTGAGAACCCGTAGGGCAGAAGAATGTACAGTCCAAACGGTTAAGTGGGAAGCACGCATGTAGTTTAACGGAGTAGTACACTTCCGATGGCAAATGCACGTGCCCGTTCCACAAAGAAACAGAAAAAAGAAACCTTCATGAGCCGGGGCTCAGTGTGTACATCAGCGGGTTACCGCACTTACATTGGTCGAACACCAGTATGTCTGTCTACAGTCTGACCGTTACAACAGGTGTCACATAGCCACCGACCATGTAGCATCTTGATTTGGAGTGAGAGCAAAACAAAGCTGGCAATAGTAGACAATTTAATTGACGTATGCCGATAATCAATGCGATGTTACCACACTGCTTCCGGTCGCCTTTTTGCAGTGTTATATTTTTGCTGACTCTGTCGCTACGTCTCCTTTATTATTATAATTGAATAGAGAAGAACCCACTTGCAGTTTTACATCCAAAAGTCCAACTCTGCGAGTCGGAAACGAACCGGTGACATTCCCCTTACCAGGCAGATGCTATATCAGCTGAGCCAACCCGGTACGGTCAGTCTAGTATGAATAGTACAAAATAATATCCGATGGTGCGCAAAAATTGACTAAAATAGTCAAGCAAAACATGTTCCACCCTATTTATCACGGGATTCGGTGATCCAGTGGTCCAAAATTACGAAAGAACTGATGGCGTGGTATGTGATGATGCTCACGGTCGTGGTGATGGTTGTCGACTTCCTGATGTCATTTTGCTCTACTTTTCCGCGATATCTGTATCATCCTCACTACTGGTGTTCGGTACTGTGCGCGCGCCGATGTGCGGGAGCGGAACCTATGAATAAAAAACTCTACCAGTGGCATTTGGATAGCCGGATCACCTGGTTCCAGATAAGCCTTAATCTTTTCAATCTTTTGTTTTTTATTCACTTCCTTTTGTTACGCAATACTGACACAGTATCTCAGGAAGGGAGTCGCGACCAACTAGTGGCTACCATTTGGGGACAGTGACCCGCGGCTGAAGCAGCATGCGAACTCGGGACCGAAGGACTGAAAGCCCACCATGAAGGCCGTTTGACCACCTGATTCATTGGCAACGTATCTTTCCGATTCACGGGGAGGTGTCACTTAGTTTGTGTAGAAAGTTATTGTTATTGTCACAGGTAAATGTGTTGTTTAATATGTGCAATTTTCTCTTTTCATCGTTCATATCTGCGAAGCCAACTTCATTCGTTACGATTTCTAACTACTGGTTTAAACTGCGACTGCTGTCCGTACTGTACTACTAACTACATTGCTTACACATATTTCAGTCCCATTCTTGGGACTGTGCTGCTGACTGCGTAAAACTTGTCGCTCACACAAGCTGATCTCGGTGAATGACATGAGGTCAGAGAAGCGGCGAAAAAGTACACCAAAAGCTCGCTGTGACTCATTGATTTATGATCTACCTATTATTTTCTTCGATTGAGTTTACCTATACAACGTGCATACGAGTAGCAGGAGACTCGCCTTGTGTAATATAGTTCATCATGCAGTTTCAACGCTCACCTCACCATTGAAAACCATGGAAGCACTGTGCATATGTTTCATCCTTGTTGGGAATCATCAGCACTGCAAATCCACCGAGCCCCCACGGGGACTCGAACCCGGGGTGAACGATTGTGAATCGAACACCTTAACCGCAAGGCTATCCGGGTTGGCTCCCAACGGTTTGTTGAACATCTACACTAGATGATACAGCACCTTCCCATCACTGCCGCTGAAAGGTATCAATCAGCCTCCCGCACAGTGATCGACTCCTGTGATGGATGACTTCTCTGTAGGGGCCCTAGTACAACGGAGGCTTTCCGTTATAAACAATCTGCAGGGCCTGGTTACTATATACATATCAGTAGTAGGAGATTAGATTTATATAATATGCTTCGTCACCCCGGTTTCCAGTCCCCGTGGGGGCTCGGTGGATGTGCACTGCTGAGGATTCCTAACAAGGATAAAACGGCTGTACATTGCTCCCGCGGTTTTCAATGGTGAGCTGAGCGTTGAAACGGCATGATGAGTCATACTATACTCACACAAGTTAATTGTAAAATAAAATTACCTCACAGTTCTATAGTTTTGACCTTCTTTATCTTTCTGTTGGAGTAGATATGGGTTGAAATGATTCTAGTACTTTTTATTTGTCCGAGTATTACGAATAGCACAATTGGTGTCGCGTCATGGAGCTGAGTCTGTATGCTGGTGCATCTGAAGTTAAGGATCAAATCGAACAATTCCAGATATGTTGCCGCATGCTAAAGGATGTGAAAAAAGAGAATCAAACTGTATTTTTCTGGACTGCTGGAGGCTGTTCACTGTACTCGTCGACGAAGAACCTGGCATATCCGAGAGCAACTGCACCCGTTCCATTTGAAGATGTGAAGGCTGTGTTACTAGGCCATTTTGTTGTGGTCAGTTTCCAGGCGACTAAGCGTTCCAAATTCCTTTCGCTGGTCCGTGGTCTGAGCGTGAGATTCCGGGCACTTATTCTGATGCAACGAACAAAGGTTGCAAAGTGGGATTTCGGGAATCACTTGGAGACCCAACTGCGTGATCGATTAATTGCCAGAGTGAATCATCCTAGGCTTCAGAAAAAACCAGACTTGAAGTTTTCCTGAGGCCCTGTCAACGTGTGAACAATTCGACAGCGTTTCCGAAACGACGGCCAAACATTGAGTGGCGTACTACCAAGAGATTTAGTCCCGTAAACCAAGCAGTTCACATCTAAAACCTCAACCGAGGTCAGCCTACAAGATGATTCTTGATTACAAACCAGCGCAGCTGAATCGCCGCTTTTCTCGTGGTGAATTCCACCTCTATCCCGGCTGCCGCTTCCTTAATGTAGTACGCCATTTCCATGGAAAGAATGGACATATCCGCTAGACTCAATGTGGCGAATGCGACGCCAGATGATTCGAAGAATGATGCCAATCCTGAGCAAAGATTGAAAATTGCGAGTGATTCCAACTTCTTTCTTTGCATACAGTCCAATTAAAAAAGGGCTTCCAACATCATATCATTGTGGGTACTGGGAGTTCCTAGTCTATTATTCACATATCAGTGTTCAATTTGATCCAGCCCGACAAAACCCACTGACGAAAGCATCGCGATGTTACTGGTTATCGCCTTTTGCTGCTGGGAGAAACTATGCCAGTGGTTTTTTTCAAAATCCAGTATGTCCTCAAACGATCCCTGGTTTCATTAGATTGTTCGGTGATCCTGAGTTTGAAAGACCAGTGTGCATTGGACCATTTCGTTATTCTATGGACAACATTCGAAGCTCCGCTGAATCAACCTATTCTTCGGAATTTGGTTGCTCAATGCTCCAGCAACAAAAACAACATGATGGAATAATCAGCGAATCTGAAAGTTAACGGTAAGCCGATGTTCCTGGAGTGAAGAGCATTGCTTTACGCCCAGGAAAGGGAGTTCTAAAGGCGCTTTTCAAGTTGGAACTAGACGGGGTTATTACCCGTGTGGCATTATCCATTTGGGCTACTCCGATTGGGATGGCGATGAACAGTACCAAACAGACATTCAGAATTTACGGCGACTGCCGGCTGAACCTGAATCCGCGTTTATGTCGGTGCGCTGCAACTACAGTGGAGCCAGAGAAATTCATGAAATGCATGCTGGACAACAAATACTTCTCAGAAATTGACCATGAGTATGCATATTTGCGAATCGCGCTGAACACGGAGTCCGAAACACTAACAACAGTCAACACTTTGTGAGACATGTAGCAGTATAATTTATCGTTTGGACTGCATGTTTCGTCTAGATCGTTTCAAACCAATGAATGTAGTGGAGTCACTCAAAAACCAGCCACACTTACAGTCATTCCTGGGATGCCTGTGGTACTGTTTCCGCTTCATTCTGGACCTTGCGACTCAAGCCCAACCGTTGTTCCTGGCTCAGTTGTCCGACTTGTGGGAGTCAAACAAGTAAAGTGAAAAGACACTATGCTGTCTTATTGTCGACCAACCAGTACCACCTACATTCGTGCCATCTGAAAGCACCATACTCATCACCGATGCCTCCATATTATGAATCGGAGCAGTTGTGAAACAGCACGGATGTCCAGTAACCTGTATCTTGCTTCTTCTCAAAGCTGCAGAGTAGGGCAATCATCAGACGCAAAAAGAAGCTTTAACTGTCTTATAGGCGGTACCTCAACTGCCCAAATACCTGTCCTGCTTGTGGTTTACTACTGTCACAGACCACCGAACTCTTTAGTCCCTATATAATCCAGACAAACCCATAGAATCAGCGATGGAGCGCTGCTTTGGCTGCTTTTGACAACGACATTCTGCGTCGACCCGGTAAGACGAACCCACAAGCAGACTCCTATCACAAAACTCACGATTTGCAGCGGTAGAAAAATGCCCTTTCACTTCACCAGCCACGCCTGTGTCCACAGTAGAATCGAGGAGGCAGACAAAACGCTAATACCCGTCAGTGGTTTCGGTGATCAAGAAGGAATAGCAACCCGATGTGAAGCTATAGTTTCCTTAGTAATTTTGTGCTGTGAGAGGAATTCATCGTACAGCCGGACGGAATCCTTTGTCGTGCAGACCGACTTGGCATAAATGAATTGCGCAAAGTCCTTTCGGGGGTGGTCAAAATGAAGTCCCTGACTCGACGGATGTGTTGGAAGCCGGGGTTAGAAGCGAAAATTTGGACTACCATGAGGAACTGCAATGCGTGTCTGCACTAAGTCTCGTCGAGGCTAAACAACTGCAACTCATGGCCTGAAAGTTACATTCCGGGGCTGAGGGTTTTTGCCAACTTCTAGGACTCACTCTCTGACCTATACAACACACTGGTACTGATAGATTCATACTCCAGATGGCCGGAGATATTCCAAAAGAGTACACCAGCCACTTCGTTTGTGATTCGAGTGTTATGAAAAAGCCTCAGCCGGGAAGAAATTCCACAATAACTGGTCACTGATAAAGGAGTGCACTTCTGTGTAACGGAGCGGAAAATATGATTCGACAAAATCGGATCTCGGCATCTGCGTACGGTACTACGACACCCGTGCAGCAGAAAGCATAGTGCAGTCCCTGAAAAGGGAGCTGGCTTCAGCCAACCCGAGAACGTCGCCTGACTTGGTGCCGTTCCTGGGCAGTTTCCAGCCGAAGTAGCGGGAAGCAGTGCATGTTGTTGCAATGACTGTAAAGATTCAGTGGGCATCACACGTTACACGGCCCGGCACTACTTCGTGACCCATTTTGGCTGAAGAAAATTATCCGATAAGAATCTCGGTGAGCAAGTACAACAAAAGCTCGGCGTGTCTGGTCAGTTTGTGATATATCGATTATTTTCTTTGATTTAACATATTTACGCAGATGAATTCCGCAGTGGAACTGAAAGTACGGGTCTGCAGATTTGGTCTTGTTGGTATGTCGGTTTGCTTAGTTCAATGTTAGGATGATTTCAATGTTTTGTCAATCCGAGTACTTCGACTCGCACACAACAGCTACATCCGATATCGGAAGTGCCATCGTTACTAAATTTAGAGAACCAGTGCTCTCAAGCAGCTCGGTCATGTGATCTGTTGCCTGGGCTGCGGCGACTGCTTCTAGATCTATACCCATAGGTATGACAAATCTAACCACCGGACTTTGCTATTTTGGGCGTATTAGACTTCCTGGATGGAGTCTAAGAGTTTCCTGCACTCAGTGTTTGGTATTTTGGAGAATATGGGTCGGTATCACGACCGGTGGTGCTCAGGTATTCCCACACTTTATTTGTCGACTTGATACTATTTGTAGTTTTCTTCCCAGTCTTTTCATACTTTTTCATTTTTTCTGACTGAGATTAGTGCTGCAAAACCACCGTACCCGGTGCATGTTAAATGGTCGTCTGAACTGAACTAAACGGAACTGTTCCTGTCAGTAGTGGGTCTTTGATGCAGCAAACGCCTGATATTTTGTCTGATACGGGATTGTGTCCCACAGAAGTGTCGAATGTCCGTGCTAAATTGCCAAACATAGTTCAAGTGGCGCATCTTGCGTGGTGATTGTCAATCAGAAGCTGACTGGAGAGAGCGGTTTATGATCTACAAACCCCGTGAACTTTTAGTCCTTGAGTGTGGGTCACGAATGTTGGAAGACCAAATAAATCGACGGTATCTCTCTGATAAATATGGTGTATAGGGATTCCGGAGAGGGTAGACTCTTATAAAAGAAAGCCATCGGTTGCCACGACTCGTTGATGAGTAGGTGCAACGTTGCTCCAACAATCGCATCTGAAGCATCTGTCCCTAATGCCATAGGAGTGGAGGAGTCGAGGTGTGAAAGGTGTAGCGTACTACTTTGTCTATGTGGTACACTAAATTATTGTCAACAATATATAAGACGACACTAGCAAACTAAGATGGGCGGAGGAGCGTGCGGTGATAAAAAGGCCAAAAGGGTATGTACATTAGGAGTTAAAATGAAACAAAAGGTGTGATGCAAACTCACAGTTGTTCAGTGTTCTTGTGATCAGGAAATGAGCGCCGAAGAGCCAATATCCGACAATGTCTTCAGTTCAGTTTGGTCTGACAGCCATCCGTTGAACAGAACAGGATGGTATTGAGCGAAGTGCCAAGAGACGCCGTGGAAGCTTCTAAAATGTTTTGTTTCTCACAGTTAGTTCTGACCGATATAATTTCAAGACACTCTAAATCAGAAGATGAGACCGTGCCAGAATGAAAGATTTATTGGAAAGTCAAGGATTGAACTACCATCCACAATCTGAAGGGAAAAAGAAGATTAGCTAATTCTTGGAAATTCTTGAGGGGATTTATTGTTTTCGAACTTCAGTCAAAATTTTAGGTGACAGATTTGCCATCAAACTACTATCAGATGCATATATAGCCCAAGTAAGGGTCTTTTTCAGTATTTTACTAGCCATTTATTATCAAGGTCGCGCATTTTTCCAGCTAAAATTCTTGGCGCGAAAACAGTTCAAACGTTAATGTGGTAGTTTCATTCATCCTTTTTGTATTGCGCGGTGATGATGCTCAAAAAGGTGTGTGTGTATGTGTGTTTTACATTAAAACGTCGGTACAGCAAATGAGTGTTGCACCAAGGGACGTTGAGAATCATGGAAAAAGTCGGAAATGTACAGGTACCTACAGAAGAGTGCTACGTTGGTCATTGCTTCCTTAGGCGAATTAGACGCTGTTTTCGTTTCGTCCAGAAATGTGAATTTCCGAACTGCGAATGACCAACGGGGAATCAGTGAGATGATCAGTGAGCTGGAACTGACCCCTACTAAACTAATGGAGTTTTAAGAAGACAGTGTCTATTATCTCTATTCCATGCGGTAATTGATACATAAACAGATGCCCATTTACTCTGCTATTTACTGCATTTCCGCAAAGGAAGAACCACGTCCACCACTGAAGTATTTGTAATACTTCCCTCAAGTGAAGATTACCTTAGAGAGAGGGAAGTTTTATCAGAAATGTTTGACATGCTATACAATATAGCGGGATCTTTCTGAAAGTAGCGCAAGCAAAATGGATATTTAACAGACTGCGATCACATCACCTTGAAATCCAGGTCAACCATTCGAAATATGACCAAAGTTTCCTCCCTTGAGGATATTACACTGCGCGGCAAAGTGCAAGACCCCTCTTTCCCCATTTTTCCGCAGATCTCTGGTCCTGTATCCTTTAGCAAAGCCATATCTGGTCAGAATAACTGAATCGACGGTAAGATACCGTGTTAAATTTCAGAACGAAACTATGCATTATGCGCTGATAAGAGCAGAACGAGTAAAAATGAAGGGTGAAAAATGTATAGGACCCCCTATTGCGTAGCGCAGTCCTTTGGAAAAATTTCGCAGAATCAGACCGGCCATTGAGTTTGGCAACAAGCTGATTATTTCGGTCTGCGGATTTGGAGACTGACAAACCTATGGGGCCGGCACTATGCGATTCGTGTGCAGTAGAGCACGTGATGCACCCTAGTGACCTAGGTGACCATTCGCGTTGGTTGCACATATACACCCTACAAAACTCATCGAATTTTGTCTGCATGGTGCTACACAGAGATAAACTAACAGATTTTGAGAAGAGTGAAATATGAGCATTCTACCAAATGGGACTCAATTTGCATGAGATCTGCAGGCAGTGCAAGAAATCAAGAAATGCCATACGACGATATCTGGAATGTGCCTAGCAGTGTGCTCCTAAAAAGCGGATGCATAGTCCAAAAACCTAGTGAAATCGGACGGAGGCAGATTAATTCATCTAGTCTCCAATATCACAAGCTCCATTTTGACGTTGTAGGCTTTGATTGGAGTCACTGTTTCGAAACGAACGTTACAAAGAACACTCAAGGTTGTGCCGTGGATGAAATACAAAAAAATGAAAAGATGCATTGCTCTCACACCTCCCCATAAGGAACACTGCCCATCATAGGCTGAAACACACGTAACGTGGACAGAGAAGTGAGAAAATGTTTACTTTGGTGACAAAAAAAGTAATTTGGATGGAACGGGTACTTGGAATTATTATTGGCACGACCTCAGAAAAGAGAAAATTTTCAATCAAAGAAACAGTGGCAAGAGTTCGGAGGTGGTTTGGGGAGCCTCATCAGCCAAAGAACAAAATGAGCTTGTTATACTTGAGGGTAAACAAGCTTCCGTTGCGTATATTCGTACGTTGGAACAGTTTTTGCTCCCGATAGGGACCAATGGGTTACACGATGAAGCCGTATTTCAACGTGATAATGCCACTGTCCACATCTCATAGGCTACAGAGTGTTGGATGGGTTCCGTGGGATTAAGGCCATGCAGCGGTCTGCCTGCAGCCCAGATATAAACCCGGTTGGGAACCTATGGGGTAAACTTGCTCGCCAAGTGTGCAAGGGTTCTACGGCTTACCATTCAAAGAGTGAATTAATAGCTACCTTTAAGCCAAAATGGATGAATATTGACTAGGGATCAATCATAGATCTTATAAGAAGTATTCCGAGAAGATATATCGATGTCCTCCAGAAGAATGGTGGTTGCACACGATTTTAAGTAGTAACAATAGAAGCCCGGCTAAGGTAGTCCTGTACTTTTGTCACCCCCTATTTTCGCATATTACGACTTAACTAGCACAAAATAATTTTAGTTTGCTTTGAATTTTCGCATTCTGCATCGCAATGGGTATTCGGTCGTTCTGATCAATTATGGTTTCTTTAGAAAATACGGAAGTGTAACTATGCGGAAGTATGAGGGGGCTCTTACATATTTGTTGCGCAATGCATTACCTTTAGTTGGCTGTGGAACTGTCAGACAACAAAGTATATGTGAGGGTATTTGCTGACACATCGATAGATGCCCAATTTCGTTATCAGACTGCAAGTCTTTGTCTGCCCATAATCGACGGCCAGTCTCGTGCCAGGGGAGCGAGTAGATGGCCTAATCTGTTCGTGACGAAAAGAAACGAAACCATCAAATCAACCGCAAACAATTGCCTTCACCGAACCGAGTGGAATTAACCAGCTGGGGACCAAACCTTCTTTTAACTGAACGCGGAGCCAACCAATCAGCGGCCAACAGTCATCTCATCCGACCCCATCGAAATCATCCAATCCGGGAAGTGAAGAAAACAGCCAGTCAGAGGGCCTGATTGTTAAAAGAGCTCTGGACCAATGAGCTTCGTACCATGATTTAGACAGCGGCCACCATTACCATATATAAACCGTTTGATTTTGTATAAGAAACGAGATGGTTCGAAGGCAGAAGCGTCTTCTTTCTATAACTACCAGGACAAATCAAAACAGTACCCCGGAAATATATTTGCTTCATCTTGCCTCTTTATGTTAGGCAGAAGCAATGCAGACAATTCATAATTAACAAGCTTTCTAGTAGAACCGGAATTTATTTCTCGATGATAAAAATCATTAATAGTGAATTTTACCTTCGTCGATTTAACAATAAGTCATAGTTAACGTGTAATTAATTCTGGACTTTGAACATTAGGCCGATTTATTGATGACCAGGGTCAAAATTTCAATCGTCAGCGGATCGTAGCACGTCTAATGGGACTGACATCAAGTTCTATAGAACATTATGTGTCAGCCTTGTGTTGTGATGTACTGCATAAGTTTGGGAAAGAGGAATTAACTACGAAGAAAAAAGTTCGTCTATCAGAGTTCTACAACACCTGTATATCACTGCTTTACGTCGGTTGGGCTTTCAGTCTAGGAAAGAACCAACCGCAGAAAACTTTGCGCTTAGTCTCTCTGAAACAAGGTCTAGACCGGATGAAGCCAGTAAACCATGCAGCCTTGTTTCCTCAGAATGATCTTGACGGAACCCGGAAAGATTTTCAGTTAGCTGGCGGTTGTTCGAACGGAAATGTCTGATACCATAGTCAATAGTTCTTCTAGGTAGGAAGTTCGAGTCTCGGCGGCCCTCTTTGGGTATCCGAGTGGCTGTCGAGGGTGAACACTTTCGACCATGGTTAGTTTCTGGGTAACGGGTGAGCAAGGCTGCACTGATGGTTTTGGCAGAAAAAGATGTCTGTACCGGCATTTTTGAGTGATTTCGTAGGCTGCGACCTCCTATTCTCAACGCAGTCAGCTTGACCGTATCAGAGATAGATCAAGCCATGTGCACACAAAGAGTCACGGATGAAAACTGATGATCGCGGCAACCCAGCAGTAATGTGTACATCGAGGTTGAGCTGAATTCTTACTGATGAACGCAGCATCACCAAACGAGATATGCGCATCATGCACACTCGGATACGAGGTAGTTGTTCATGTTGGAAGGCCTTAGTCTATGAAAATCATTGCAAAACCATCAGCCGCTTTGAATTTCGCTACTGTTCTTAGCTTGTGTGCACCCACATAGATGCACTCATTCAGACATCCGTTTTCAACCAAGGCTTGTCTGCTCCGTGGTTCTTTTGACCGTCACGCTTTTGACAACACGTGGACCAAAAGGAGCTGAGCACATCATCCGCGGTTTGTCTCGGTCGCTCACGCTCCTATAAATTTCACATGATGATGTGGTGTCTGGCTTAGACAGTCAAGCGGACAGTCGATCGATTCTCATTGAGATTCTACATTTGCTGGCTCTTGCACAGTTTACTCTTTGCGTGCTACGATACATTGGTGTTCTGTTAATAATCTGCTTGGTTCTCGATACAACGTATGACATGTTTACAACGCGTGTGCGGCGGGCAGCTTCCGAGCGTTACTTGACAACACTTTGTTTACTAACAGGCACTGAATTAGTAGGTGGCGAATTTCTACCTCCCCATTAAGTCTACTGTATTTTTAAACACATTGTACATGCGAATTTCTGCGCTTCGTTCCTGAACAAATGGCATACTCTCGTATTTACTGGCTCCTACTGGAAATGGCCAGAGGTATTTCTGTCATGGGTGCCAGCCACATATTTCGTAATCTAGGCTTTGAGAAAGTACTTAAGTCGTGAAGTACGTATCACTCATGAAGGATACCAATTCTGTGCATTCAAGTTGGAGTATTGGCTGGACGACATTAGTTGTCAGCATCGAACAGCATCTCGTCACCTACGTGTGGGGAACCTGGTGCTTTCCATGAAAAATGGTCTCACCTCAAACAGTCCGAAAACGTTGCTGGAGTTGGAGATATTCTTAGACTATTTCCTGTTACAATATCGGAACACAGTTCACTCGACGACGAATGGAACTTCAGTCATACTGTTCAAGTAGGGGGGGAGGTTTCGGATCGTCATCGCGATACAAAGATTCCAGTGATACAACATAAGTGAGAGGCAATGAACTCCGACCAGCTCATGAGGTCATACTAGACAACTTCGTCAATCGGTGATTGAAATCATCGATACTGATGACGCATCCGCACACTGATTCCACCTTATCCAGATTCATTTCAGAGCATCAAATGAAAACTTCGCAAAGACCAAGACCAGAAGTGATGGTCATCCTACTCCACTCGAGGACGGTATAATTGAAGAGACACAACAACAGTCTACCGTCCCAGGTCAATGACCTGTTTGTCAAGACGATCAAGTGGTTGAGAAACTTTTGAGAGAGGAAGGTCGTGATGATTCGAATACTTCCACTCGCCGCCCATCACAGCATAGCAGTTTTTTCTGGATCCAACAAGTCAGGTGAAGCTGAGCCTTGACTGCTAAGTCATCCAGATACACCTAGATTGCTTTATGATGGATCAGCACATTATCTACCAACAGTATCATTTCTTTATATATTATTGAAGTTCTGTCAAGTAAAGATGCCAGAATACATACTTGCTATTCTCGTCGTGCCAGTTCTTAATGCGCGTAGTCTGGGTACCAGTCATTTCGTTATTGCTCTTTCCGCGTATACTCAGTTCACACAAATTCCTGTCATGATTCTGACGGAAGTAAAGCGCCTAATGTACAATATACCCATCTTTCTTGTATACTGCGATCCTAAAGACATACAGACTTTATCTCCGAACGATCTGCTTCCCTAGCGTTTGATAGATGCCCTTCCCATCGAAGTTTCGTTAGACATTAGGGGGCACACCGAATGGTGGAGGTACGCCACTGCTTTGGCGGAAACATTTTGGCCGTGACAAGGGAGGCAGTACCTTCCTTTTCTACGGACTAGATATCCATACTCATGCGCAGACTTAGGTGGATGTCCTAATCTCATGAGCGAAAAATATTGCCACGTGTAGTGAACCACTTACTGAGGGAGCAAAATCATTCGAATTGGGTCACCGCTTGGTGAGTAAGGTTGATTTGATTACCAAGATTGGACTAAATCAGGGAAGTTCGAAGTTCACGTTTGTGGATGTGGATGAAGATGAAGTAGATGGAGGAAGTGACGTCCAAGGTACCCAGTTAATATTGAACAAAGGCCAACTCGTTTCTCTCCTGCTTAGGACAGTTAGTATAGATTTTAAAAAGTCAGATTTGCAACATGATACTATTTACGTCCGGGACGATTTCGCTGCATTTCAGCATGTCGCACACTGGAGGGCAACTTTGTTTGTATGGGTTTGTGCAAAATAATAATACCCAAAAATAAAGGGAAATAAATACTGGGAGGTAAATTACACCACCAAGGTAAAGACAAGCTAAAAAATCTGTCATGCTCCTTGAAAGAGTGTCTTGACCAGACCACGTTTATATTACGGAGGCACAAACCTACCGAAGTACACGTATTGGCTGGTTCAGATGTCTTCTCGGTAGATACATCTGGGGATTGATCCATCATCCCTCCAAGTCATACCAATGTCAAACAATTACAGTGTATTGCATGATTCTGCTTCCTTTGTAAAGTATACATTCGGATGTAGGCGACTGATTTCATCCATGATAAGTATTGTTTCTTCCAGACATTTTGGGATAATTAGAGTATCACCAAAGTAGCTTGTATGAAGTTCTGAACGTTCCAAGATGCTACTCGCCTTTTCCTCAAAGTGAGCCATAGATATATCTACCAAAACGAGACCAAATGGATTTCACATTGTAACACCACCAATCTGTCTTTAAACCCGACATGGGAAGGAAAAGGATACGCAGTCCGACGAAAAAATGCACCCCCTACCCTTGAATTCTGTTATGGAATCAGTTTGTATAAATATGCTAAGTCGAAGGAAATAACTTGTAAAAACCGAGTCGACCAACCACAGCTAGCTTCTGATGTACCCTGTTCACCTTGATCCCGATTGGCTGACTTAATCAGGGAGTCGCGAAAAGCTAGGTGAAGCAAACCTGCTAATCGAGTAAGTTCCAAGTCTGGTCAACCAATCAATACATCTTTACTCAAGCATATGACTGAACCAGCTGTGTGATCATTGAAAACACCGATTAGATTTAACGGGAAGACAAACTGAATCACCCGGGCCTCACGAGAGGCACGTTTGAAATTAGTCTGTTTTCGGTTTATAACTAACTTAATTTTCCTGTACTGTCTCATTTATTGAAACATTCCAGTTATATATTATCTATAGGTATTTAGTCAAATATTTTACCATTTGTAGCGTCTTTTTTATCTTTTGTGTTCTCTTTATGCGTGTAATGTGTAAAATATCCACATATTCTTTGTGTAAGTTTGCCATATATATATATATATATATATATATATATATATATATATATATATATATATATATAAAGTAAAAATACAAGAGAACCGCAATTGAGAAAATTTGTGAGTGCAAGAACGCACTCTGATCGCTACACGTAGTCACACCCTTCAATGTATCTAACCACTGAGCAGGGGCCCTATTGCAACTCATTAAGGAGATCTGACACACCCTACGTGGTCAGACCCACTAGTTAGGGGTTTCATAACTTTCTTCTATACCGAAGAATAATGTTATTTATCCTGTCTCGTCCATTCTAACCGTAAATCGCAAAACAGTTCTGATAAATCTGCTAGGTGAAAATATTTCACGAACGTCCTTCAACTTTTGACTTCATTCAGAGAATACTTTTACAAGAGTAGTGTCATTCCTTTTATTGCTCATATAGTTTATTGTCATGGTAAACTGGTTATTTTTCAGAAATTATCCTAGACACGAGATTTGCCAACTAGTCGGCCAGGTTCTTAATCACTTAATCTAGCTTCCTCTAAGTTGCACTGTCTTTGCCCTTTTTCCACACTTATGTTAGCGACTTCATGTCTGGCTTTTCCGGGACCGAAATTAAGTTTACAAATTATTGTGTAAGAGACGGATTTTCGCCGTTTGTCACCAGGACATGAAGTGTAGACTGGATGTGGTAGACAGTTTATATATCCTTCCATCTTAATAATATTGGAAACAGAGCCAAGAGGATTCCAAGCTTGATGGAGTCCTTCGATCCCCCTCCCCTCCCCCCGACGGATGTGTAGGGCTTCACAGACAAAAAATTAGTTTGTCCTGTTGATTTCTCGTCGTTGGTGGCTGATAGTTGACGGCGGAATCGATTTTTCGCTATGACGGTCCCACTTTTATCAACCTCTTCACAGTATTATAGCCCGTGTGGCTGGTAGGCTTCGGTCTATCCTGGTGGCGCAAATGGAACTCCTCACACGATTTGAAACTGAGTCCGCATATTGTCAGTAATGCAAGCCCTGATATCTCTGTGGTAGACCAGTCCATTACAAAAAAATGAAACGGTACAGCCGGAAAACTGATTTCATTGCTCCCTACTGTTTTGTTCTACTTGAACAGTCATGTGCTCGGACAGACAGTCTCGCAAGCACACGCACAGTACGCGGAAATTCGATCCATATCTTCCACATGCACGCAGACACGCATGCAATGGCACACACGCACAGTTGATGTTAGTTTTACTTAATTCTGGGCTGCATTGACCCATCGGGTCGTACCACGTGTTGAACGGCCTTGCGTGGCCTAATCCGACCTTTGGTCCATCAGTGTCTAACAGAGACACACGCACACACACTCGTACTAAGGTGCGAGTTTTCTCTAAAGTGTCCGAGCCATGTCCATTTTAGTTATGTTCCAATCTACTTTGGCGTGTTCAGTCGATTTTGCCTTCTTCTTTTCCACTACGGGGTATTGGGCATCTCGACAGACTTGCTTGTCCATTTGTAAGAACTCCCGGCAGTTAAAGTTGTTCTCATTTTTCCCTCGATCACTAGAACGCCCCAACGCATTTTCCCTCTTATTCATGGTGGTGTTCCGAATTTTGGCTACTGACAGTTGTTTCAGTAGTAGCAACTGGAATTCGATCGGGTTGCTGCTTTCCCCGGGAGTATTGGTCGGGCTGTTCACACTGAAAATTGCGAATGATTACAGCCACATTCTGTACAAAACAGTCCAAATTTAACGTGACTCACAGGGTCCATTCGTTGTGGATACTGGAAGACGCGGATCTATCCTTCGGTAATTCTGCAGACAACATCGGAAGCTCCGCTGGATCAGCTAATTCTCCAGGAGTTGGTCGCGCAATGCATCGACAAAGAAGGCGGTATAGCAGTTGAACCTGCGAAATTAGAATTTGACAATAACCCTGTGTTTCTGAAGTGAGAACGTGTTCTGAAAGCGCCTACTAAACGGCAATCAACTGGGATTTATTGGGAAGGGTTCTTGTAACCTTTGTCATTTTGATTTCACTTGCACAAACCACCATCCCGTCATATAACTACGATATTCCCGTTAGTTATCTCAGCATCAATGCTCGCCCCATTCCCGTTAACCACTCTTTTCAAGATCTAGGTCCGCACTATTCAGATACGTTCAACTTTCCTGAATAGGCTTTCTTCTAGATTTTAAAAACTAAGCGTACCATAGGCATCACATTGTGATGTCTTACACTTAATGAGTGCCATCTCGTTTATATTACCCATGCTAGACCCCTTTCTCGAATGCTGCTCTCTTATTGCTTTTGCCGTATCATCTACCACTATTTTTATTGAAAATGTCCAAAGATAATTTACCATACACGTACACCGACAGAGATGTGAATACCTTCAGTCTCATACAGACTCTTGCAGAGCCAAGTATACTCTTTCATCCAGATAACCTTCACTCCAAGTTGCAACTATTTCCTTAGGCAAATGGTCTTCTCTCTTCTCGTCCCCCGCGCCAGGCTGTCCACCAGAGCTAACATTCATGTTGCATATATCAAGATCTGGAACCAACTCCCAACCAACATACGTTGCCCTTACTCCTTGCACAAATTCCAGGGTACTGTCAATATATATCTTACTGTGTGTATTGTCAAGCAGCTAGCTGTAGCATTGTAGCCTTTGATACTACTTCTAAAAAAGACCTCCTGTTATAGTCTCACTTCTGCTGATTTCCAGGGTCGCCTTCTAGCTCTGCTCTCATATCGTTTTGTTTTCGTTGCTTGAGTGCTACATGCTGCGCTTCGTCTACGTGCGACCCCTTGTTTCTTTGAAAGTGAACCCGTAGAACTGTTCGCAAGCATTGATATACTCTTGTTGTTTCTGCATTTATTTTCTCAGTTGATTCTCTTTGATGCTTTTGACTTCACGAATGTGGTGAATATTTCCTCTTTGTATCGGAAATCTTGTCAAAAACACTCCCAGTAATGCGTCCCGGGTTGATAATTATTGTTTATATTCCCACAACACGGAAATCAGAAGTCAGTGCTGTCGAAAACGGTACTATTTTAACTTTTCCTAATTTCCATGTTATAAGCTTTGATAGTTTACGCTCAAACGACAAGGATACGATGAATCAGCTGGCCCAAAAGCGTATTTCAGATTTCGACACAATCAACGAAACGTTACAATGACCGCTTTAAGATTAATCAGTTGAACAAAACGATGAAAGTCAGTGTAAAATACCAGAGCCGTACCCAAAAAACAATAAACCACAGAGGTAGCAGCATCTGTTCCACATTTCACATTTCGTAACATTCTCGAAATTAATTGTTTCCTTCCCAGCTTACCTGGGTTGTCACATGCAATCCACGTTTCAAGTTAACATTTGTGCTGCTGAGTGGTTGGTGTTGCTGAACTATTCCCGCCGTGGGCTCTTCTGTTGCTTATCAAATAGCTCCGCCTTCGCTAGTCACCGAACGTCAGACTGTGATATAAAAAAATTAGAAACGGCCTAAAAATCTGCATTGTACTCACAGCAGCACTTGCTGGATGCTGATGGATGTGTTTCGTGATACCCGCTTTTCTACCACGTCCACCGGATATTGACCTTTGTACTGTATTCCATGTTCTCAGTCTTCCTTATCTCATTGTCTGTGACTAAAAACACGCACGTGAGGTCATAAACCGCTTGAACAACACACTTCTGAAACATTTCATAGGATACCTTTAATCCCAAACGCTATTGAAGCCAACAAAAACGAGCGAAGGGAGTAGGGATAGTGGTGAGAAATTTCGATGGATCATCCTGTTCTAGTTGTCAGAAAGATGACATTGGTAAAGAAACGTGCTTGAATTAAGTCCACCAGAAGGTCGTCAAGTGCCAGCAGTCGGTGCTACTTCCTCAAGAGAGCGGTTTTCAGATGTTTCGCATCCACGCAAAGGAGACTGGCTCCACATAAAATATATTTTATCTTCATGAATTCACAAATTATTCATACTCGACCATCTATTCATTTTCGTCTCCCAAGCATCATTCGAATTAATCAAGGTGACCACAATAACGCGATTTCAACTTCTCACAGAGCTGAAGTGAACAATATTCAGTAACCAAAAAGTCTTTAGCCAATTTTCGTTCAGTACTGTGTGAAAAAAATTATGAACGCAAATATAATAGCGGAGAAAATATCTTTTCCATTCATCTTCCTACAGTACTTGTTGTACTGGTCAAATAAAAGTCTATCTGCCTGTATTTGTAGTCCTGGATTCATACTCAATCTGTTGTCACCAAAACATGTGGCGCTTTCCTATCGGTTTTCATCGCAACTAACCCTAACTAACTTAGGTAATCGCTCCATTCTGATCCATTTTTTCAAAGCTTTCAGAACTCCCTCTCGTTGACCATAAGACTGCAATCTTCGTTTGAGTAACTCCGGGTCACCGTCGACTTCGAACTTCGTCAGATCCGCCATCATCCCAAAACTGGGGTTGAAAAGTTCCGTCACCAGTTTCTAGAGCCATTCGATCTACGGAAGCGGCTTATGCCGTGTGAAATAAAAACTAAGGAATTATAGCCCTCAATACATATAACACCAGAATGGATGGATCATCAACCGAAATCAGGAAACGGACTTCAACGAAAGTTTGTTTGGAATGTGCCCCTAAAGTTGTTTCACCCAGCAGAATAAAGCGATGGCCAGTTACCCCATGAACGAATATGTCAATCGGTTTCATAGATGCACGGGGGCAAATCATATCAAACACGTTCTCCGAGATAATGGACTAACAAATTCCCGTATTCATAAAGATTTTATGTTGAAATCCATATTAAAATGACTACGGTTTGTACAGAAACTGATCATGCTGATCTGTAGTCTTCAGTAGGTATTTAAAACTGGTTTCTGACAACATTCGCTTGAGTCACATACAGAACACGTTACATTTTGGATCTTTGGCATACTTTTCGTGTATGGCCAGCATTTCCACAAGCATAGGATACTGCTTGGTGAAACCGAAACACTGAATGTAGAGGAAAACCGCAGCATAAGGCATATCTTCTAACAGGTTTTGGACACAACGTGATGTCAGATTGGCTTGATTGGTGTAACTGTACTTGTTGGTTCTCGGGTGGATGCACTGGCATGTATGTTCTCATTTGTAACAGGACTGTGAGGTCTGGCGCGGTGGCTGAATGCATGTCACCAAATTTCCCACAAATTCTCCGGATCCGGACAAAATTTAAGCCTTTCTGTTCTAGCAGCCTCCGCTGTAGGCTAACTTTGTTGACTCCGGAAATTAGCCGATCACTAAGCTACCACTCCAAACGATCCCCGTAATTGCAACGGTTGGTCTGTTGATTGTCTTGACAAAACACAGCCGTGAATTAAATTCAGCACTTTCAGTCGCCTGAAAATTGACTGGCAGAGAACAGTTAGGCAAACACCATGGCGGCCATTAACTGACACAAAAATACCACTCATTTAAAATGCCCCTGCGAGCCTAGAGCTTAGATGCGCCTTGTTTATAAATAGGCATCTTAAGTTAAGTCTGCCAAGGGAATGATAGCCGCTCCTTAGGAGCTCATTCAGTCCCAGCATCAGGTCTTCCACTAGCTATAGGTAGTTTTACATCTCAACTGGAAAGGCCATTCTTCAGAGCCTCACGGAGTGGTTTACAGTCAGGCAGAATTGTACCTCAAGATACTTACCCGTATCCAGGACAAAAGGTCACTTTCAGAAGACATATGACGTATGGGTAACTCTCGTCAGTCTTCCCTCAAGGCACTAACTGGTCAGCCAAATTTTGGCCAGTCTGTTTGATAAGTTAAGTACTCAGGTCAGCTTCATTCCATTAAATTAACTGGTTGCTTGAGCCTTGTTTACTTAAGTCAACCTGATGCAGTCCTGCTTCAGCTCATCGCCATTTCTTTCCGAGCCCTCCAGGAAACTTTGCATACCTTGGCTTGCGGGCTGCGGTCATTAGCTCTCCTGGTCTCCTATCTGTCAATCTAACTGGACCTTCAACATAACCGCTCAATCCATCAAAAAGTGTGGTCTTTTCTCATTTCAATCGTGGGACGGGAATGGCAAATCTAAAACACCCCAAATGGCCGTCTATTGCTGTTCGAAAAAAGCCACGCATTGTTGAAATTCGCTTTCAGTCTGAGCTCAAATCCTCTCTTTGCTGCCTAACATATACCGTCAAAGCCGTGTCTCTCGTTGCCCAGCGGATCTAGCCTACCCAAGTTCGGTATAACGTAATACCGAACTTCGAGTAAGCTAAGGACTCATCAAAACCTCATTGTGAATTTGTTGGACATCGCCAGGCTATCTTGTGATTACCGCGTACGAAATACATGCATGTTGCCTCTGCCTTCGTCTGGTGAAAGTGTATCAGTGTGCCATTCAAAGTGATTGGATTGAGATGACGTATCACGATCGTCTTGAACTGGTACGGTGGCAGACGGCTCTGCTGTCGCCCGGCTCACTACCACGCCTGATCCATTGATACCTTATGTGATTACTACTTTAAGTCTCAGGATCATGGTCGCCAGTTTCCTTCCCACTGCAAATCATGAAAATTCCCAACGATACACCCACTTGCTGTTTTTCTCGCTCTGCTCACTCGAAAAACAAGCTCGAACTCACCACCCTCACCATAATGTCGATTCTGTGCACCAGTTTCTCCAGTCTTCCTCTCCTCTTGCCCTATTTTTGACGAAAACCCAAATCCCCCCCTCATCAGACAACACCTACCTCAAATTTCCCAACTATACCTTTCCCTCTTCTTTTTCACCCAAAGGTGGAGTCCACCAGTCAGTCAGCACATCCAGAATCAAGAATCTTGACTTTTCCAATCGTGAATTTCAGTTTATGTGACTGAAGCTCCTATTTCTTCCTTTTATTCACTACTTTTGTGTTGTTTACCGTTCACCCAACAGTAACGACCCATCGATGTTTGGTTTATTATCTTCAAACATTGAGCACTTGTTTATTGCGTATCCCAACTGCCATATCACCATCCCAGGCGATTTTAATGTTCACAATCGAGATTGACTGATTCACTCATCAGACATTTCGGCTCTGGGGCGCGAAGCCGAACATTTCGCCGTCGTCAACAATCTGTGCCAGCTTGTTGACCTCCCCACACGTAACCCCGATTGGGTTGGCGATCGCGTCCATACCCTTGACCTTATTCTCACTTCTGTTCCTTCTCTTTTCCCAAGCATCTCTGCTCTCCCTCCACTTGGCTCATCTGGCCACTGTATTATCCCCTGTTCCATCAGTTTTACTCACCCCAATCTTCCACCCATCTCGAGACACATTTTGGCGTTACACTCCAGCCAACTGGGATGGTTTTCGCGACTTCCTAGCCTCCTATCCTTGGAATGATTGCTGCTTTACTTCAGACATTTGCGTTTCCGTCTCAAACTTCGCTGACATTGTTCTTCAAGGCAAGCAACTTTTTATTGCTCGCTTTTCCAAACCCGGCAAACCCGAGTCCTCCGAGTGGTTTAACCACGCATGCGACCGTACTGTATGTTTGAAGCGTGCAACATTTCGCCGCTGGCGCCGCTCGCCCACTCCCGACTTTCACCGCCGCTTCATGCAAACCAGGAACGGATGTTTGTCAATCATACAGAGAGCCAAAGAAGGCTTCGTCCCCTGGAAAGCCAAACGTTAACCCTCATCTGCCACCGGTAGCTGAACATTTTGGTCCCTTGCCAAAGCAGTCTCCCGCAATTTCTGCCCTTCCAATTTCCCTCCCATCTGTAATTTTTCTGGTTATGTTGTTTATGAACCACTCGAGAAAGCCGAGGATTCTGCATCTTAGTTTCCCTCCAACTCTACCTTACCCACTTATCCTACTCCTCCGGTTTCTTCTCCTCCCTCTATCTCCCGTTTTAAACCTCATATTAGAACTAGGAAGACCAGCCGAGCGCTGCTTTCTCTGGACGTATGCAAACCACCCGGTCCGGACGATATACCACCCATCGTCCTCAAAATGTGCCCCTGAATTGGCGCCCCTCTTACGTCGTCTTTTTTGTCTCTCCCGGCAGCCCCCCTGGAAACACGCCGTGATTTCTCCTATTCCCAAAAGCTGCGATCCTTCTGACCCGAATAACTATCGTCCTATTTCCATCACACCTGTTTTTTCGGAAGTATTTGAAACTGGCATCTCCGACCAACCGCGTACGTTTCTCTACCGAGAAGGACTACCGAGTGATCGCCAATACGGATTCCAACCTCACCGTTCCACCGGTGGTATTCTGGCTCTCGTCTCACACTCCTGGTCGGCTGCACTCGACAATCACGGAGAAACACACATGGTGTCGCTCGACATCTCTAAGGCCTTTGACCGAGTTTGGAACGAAGGTCTTCTGGTGAAACTTCCATCTTTCGGGTTCTCCTCCGCTTTCGTATGGCGGACATCTTAATGATCTTTTACCCACCACTTCCAACCCAATCCATTCCTCTGCTGATGATGCCACCGTTCATTCTTTTCTTTCTTACCTCACTCCCCGCCAAGCCAACACCAGCATCGACCGTGACCGCAGTGCAATCAGTGCGTCTTTATAGTCCGATCTCGGACACATCTCCTGAGGACCCCACAATCATGTTGCATTCAGTGCTTCCAAAACTTCTCTCAATTTCATTGAAACATCATTGATTCTCCTCTCATTTATTCTTTGATTCAACTGTGGTGCCTGCTACAGATTCTATTTCTCTTCTTGGCCTATCTATAGCTTCCTCTCTATGTTGGCCCGCTTTCATATATCAGCTGGCCTCTCGTGCTGCGTGCAAAGTTGGTTTCTGTTCCGCGTCAGACGCTTCTTCACACCAGCTCATCTTTTTTCCGCTGTACAAAGCTAAAATCCGCCCCGCACTTGAATACTGCAGTCACATGTGGGGTGGAGCTTCGTCTACCTCTCTTTCTCTTCTTGATCGGGTTCAAGGTAAGGTCATCCGGCTGATCGACGACCCTTCTTTAACCTCCAATCTGCAGTCACTAGCCCATTGTCTGGCTGTTGCCTCGTTGTCTCTTTTCTACCGATACTATTTTGGATTTTGTTCTTCTGAGCTTGCTTCGGCAGTTCCTCTTCCCAAAACTTGTTCCCGACCAGCACGTACCCGGGCAACTAGTCATCCCTATCAAATTTCTGTCACCAGATGTCGCACTTCTATCTTTCAATCTTCTTTCTTTCCCCGGACCGTTAAGTTATGGAACACCTCCTCATTCTGTCTTCCCACCCACTTACAACCTTTCCCTCTTTAAAAGCGGAATCAATAAACTGTTTCTAACGTGAATGTTTCCCTCAACCCACTTTTACAATATATCTTGTGATTATGGGGTTTATCCCTTATACCGTGACTCACTTTGTGTAGTAAAACAAAGCAAGCCGTTTCCATCCAACCGCGTGAAACGGAAATTCTTATTTAATCCTCCCATGCGAACCTCCTGGCTTTTTGAGTAAATCAGTTGATTTCACGTCTAAATGCAACGAAAATCCGAATGCCTATGGGAGTATACTAATGAAAACACTGAATTTTTCTCATATGTGCATGTATATATATTTGAGTAAGCACTCCAGTAGACAAACACTGCGTAAGGAATTCCTTTCGTATACGCACATCGATCGCGTACGTATAAAATCAGCAAGAAAAATAACTACAATATGAAACGAAGTGGGTAATTAAGGAAGTTTTATGGACTTGAAGTCGTGTGTGTGTGTGTGTGTGTGTGCGGCAGAGCAGGGTAAAGCCATGGTGGATTAAGGGTGAAGGTCATACTCATTTGGACAGAGGGCGGGTTTGGGGTCAGCCATCGATAATGTCTGTAGTATCCTGAGTCAGTGTTTGTCGTGATTATGTAACAAGATCGAGAACAACTCGCCGGATCTGGGTCTGCCTACGTGACGCAGTGGATTGTAGTAAGCCAGGCTGATTCATTGCGTCACGTATGTACTTTGGAATGTGTTCGGCCGATCCAGTTCGCAGTGATCGGTCGGTCCGACTGATGTATGCTTGTTTAGCTGACTGCCCTTTGGACTCCAACTTTCACGCGCAAACCTCAATTCATCCGACCGACCTGCACTCGGACGCATCAGACTCGAGTTTCGCTCTTGTTAGAGCTCATCAGTGGTGCGTATCCTATGCTCCCTTGCTGCTGCAATAGATGGCATAGGTGCAATATATATATATATATATAGGTAGATAGATAGGTAGGTAGGTAGGTAGGCAATGGATCTCCGGGTGTATTAAACCCAGTCACCGAGGGAAGGGTTCATAGCACCGTACAGTTATTACGACTTTACCGGTTTGACTTCTGTTCCCTTTCGTGGGACTTGGTCGCCATTCCATTACTGATGTGACAAGTCGCGGTCATGCCTCTGTGTGGGAACAAACAGGGCTTACATTCGGGATGGTTACCTAAGTGCACCAAACGCAGTCCAAGATACTCAGAGAGGCTAGTAGTGTTAAGCATCAAAGCCTGCGGTAACTGGAACAAATGGAAGGAGCTTGCATCTGAGGCTGAAAAAGTCAGTTGCATTTGTGTAGCGTAGAATTTGGCACCTCTGGCTAGGCAAAGATTTCGAATGCACCGAATAAACAGGACGAGTATACGAGATGGGATTAGAGATACGCTGCTTTGTGCAGAAACCCAAACAGCGAGAAGGTGAAACCCTGGTCCGATACTTACTGCATCTACAGAAGCCCATCAGCTAAAGATCATGAGGACACTTTTCTCTTAGAATATCAGCACTATCAAACCGCAAGGCCTGAAAAGGTAGTGATAAGCAGGACCTTAACTAGCATGCCAGGGCCGAACGAGATTTAGTGTATCGAAAAACGAGTTACTATATGATGTGTTAAACAGGATATAATGTCAGTAACACGGCGTTGTCGGTGGAAAATTATAAGCCGACATTTCGGTTACGGTGGATAACCTTCCTCAAGGTAGTTTTACAATTAAATGACTGAGAAATCAGTTACTACACACACACACTGTCGACTAGTAACTGATTCTTCGGAGTCATTCAATTTCAAAACTGCCTTGAGAAAGGCTATCCAGGGTATCCGAAACGTTCGCTTATAATTTTCCGCCGACATCATATCTCGTTTAGGACCTTAACTACTCTGAAATAGTGGTTGCGCTCTATATAGAACCGGTTTATTTGCAGCGTAATCTATGTAAACTACCATAGTTTAGCTTTTAACCTCGTCAGTTATTTTGTATACATTTTCTAGTGATTAGTTCCCTATTTACATTCCATTATGAGTTAGGCTGTTACGAAAATTTGTCTGTCAACTTATGTATCTGTATACACAACAGCAATTGTCGTACAATGTCCACGTATTGGTTCACCTAAGATTAGATCTCAAACAGCTTTGAAATGTGAACATATTCCGCGCGTTCATTTACGAGTCACGTATGTGAAGATTCAGGCGAACGATCAGGGGGCCTAACAGACCCCCTTACCGATTTGCGACGAATTTACGCAGCTTACAACATAAACCAAGAAATGCAGCCACCAGATGAGTCCGACGACTTGGGTTGTTTTCTATTCCGCGTACCCCGAGGAATCAAGTTAGTCAAATGGCGAGGTGCCGTTCTCACTACAGGAAGTGCACTTGTGAACGTACAAACGAATCCTGGTAAAGTAGTAGATATTTTGGATGACAACGCTGTTTACAAGCAGTTCAAAAAACTAACAATTTTTTTCACTCACTAAATACCATCTTCCCATCCATTCGTTTCCATATGAACAAACTTTTGTCGCAGAAATTTTGCGGAAACCTTTGAGATTTATTGTGTAAATATTCCATGTACCATTGGTGGCCGGTGTACGGTAGCCATGACGTGTCTTCAACGAACTCGGTCACCTTATGAGACGATGTGGGCTTTTTATAGTGTTAGATGAACCTGCAATCTGGGCACGTTTACAACTAATCGGAGTGAGGTGGCAAACAGGCATTCGAAATCAGGCCTGTTGGCAAGATCTTTATTAACGGGTATGTTTGTGCTCATCCTGAAGTGCATTGACGATTCAGACGAGTACAGGCGTCGACGTTTCGGCAAACTTGCTGAGTTCACTCAAGACGAGATCCGGTATGGAGGGTTATGCTGGATTTATCGGTGGACTGTGTTCACGCACGTTTTGCCGTTGAACAGCAAATGGGTGCACGTAGTGGAGTCCGTGACCCCCAATGGGGGGTTACTGGACTGTTCACTGCAACAAAGCATGTCCAGAAAAAGTAAACATGGGAGCTAACCTAGTTTGCTCACGCAGTTTTTACACACAATGGCTGCTACGGTGAAGCCACATCCTTACAATGGCTCAGGTTTTGAGGTACGACATGACTCGGCTTCCACAGGGTCGTTGGGCCATTGAAAAAGGTCCGTCTGGTATGTACCACCTGCAATGATGCGTATGGTTGTTGTGGAGGAAAAGCAAGATATATGTTCAGGTAAGAAACTGTCATTACGTGACGATACTGCCAAGGACGTTGCTGCTGCGTCAGTTAGCTTGGGGTACCAAAAGTTAACGCATTCCTTTTCGCAGCTGAAGAATTCAGCTGCCGTCATCGGTTCCGGTGAAGGAGTAGACATTGGGTGTTTCCATAAAAAAATAACACCACAAAAGATCTGAGCAATAGCAGTGCTGTTTCACGGTATTTGGGAATAGATTCAGAAAGAAATGGGGTTCCCCATATGGAGCGATCTGTTGAACCAGGTGCGAAGGCATCCAAAAAGGTGACGAAGCCTTCGTCTACAAAACCTAAGGCAGCCATTGAGGGTAGAAACACCGACGAATCCGAAGTAGAAATAGTAGCATATATATATATATATATATATATATATATATATATATATATATATATATACTACGTGTGTGCCGCAGTTGGGGCTGACGTGATGTGTAGCATGGCGTCAGGAACACAACAATGGTCTTGCGATGAAACACCAACTGTTCTCTTCTGAACCGGTGGCGGAGACGCCGGCATTTTGAAAGGTCCACAGGTTTCACGAGATTCCACCGTGCGCGTCTCTTCAAAACTGTCATCGGACGTTAACTGTTTCAGTACCCTTTGAACAATGTTCACCCATAATCCTTCATACCTCCTGAGAACTGAAAAGCGCTGGCCACATTGTGTTTGTGGCACAGTTCCATGTGTTGCAGATGGACGATTCATGAACTAGCCTACCTTCGAAAACAAAAGCTACCCGGAAACTGGATATCGAACTGCAATCCGCTCACTGAAAAGACGAATAAACGCGTTGAGCGCAACATGTGCGTAAAACGTTTCCAATGGTATTAAAATACCTGAAATGAACTTCTTCCTTCAAAATATTGACCATGGTCGCCGGTGCACTGTCTATCAATGATATTATGGGGACGTTCATTAGAAAAAAGTATCCCGTTGACGAAACACGAACAAGGAGTTTCGGAGAAACGAGGTATGGACAAGAGCGTGTCATCTAGGGCCAGTGTTCTTTCGAGATGAGAGTGAACATTGTTCACTTCGTGCAAGCACCTGTACAATTGCTCCGCTGGTCTAGCCGGTCCCTTAGCAAACACTTCAGCTTGCCCAAATGAGATTCATAAGGGAAGCATGAGAAGCTGTCCAAAGTTCCACGTCTTCTTACGTCCTTTGCTAGAAGAATCAGACAATGAACATTGTGCATAATTGAATTGAGGCCATACAATTTTGCCACCTCCCGCACAAAAACACGCAAAATGCCGTGTGCAAAGTCTAATAAACGGACATGTAAAACGGGATGCGAAAAGCTATACACAAAAACAAATGAAAGTAAAAAATTGTCGTATAAATCATGGGGTAACAAATCAATTTAACACATAGGACCAAGGTGAACGAGGAACTGGCCTTCCAGCGTTCAATATCACGCGTGTGACGACATTTGTGTTAGAAGTCACAACAGCGCTGTATGTTCGCAGAATTTGGTCACCAAGTTCCTCCGCATCCGACACACTCAGACGGCAACGTGACAAATGACCGCCTTTCAGCCAGGTGGTAAGTAATTTCTGTGTTACCCCTGAGCATATCAAATGCATATAATCCAACGGGAATGTGGTAACAATATCGATGGGTAGGGCTAGGAACGGAGTGGTGCCTATGTGGTGACGGCGATACCTCCCGGCGCGAAACTTTTCATCCGTTCTTGCGGAAGCCTCGACCACGGGAAACGTCATCCTCCCATCAATATGCATGCCGCGTTGGTTGAATTTATTACAGACGAAATAACCAGCACGGTCTTTGACCTGGCGAACGAAGACCCTGGAAGGCATGTTACAGATAACGGCCTCCAAACAACGTATGGTGTGGGAGAATTACGATAGTTTAGACCATTTCGTAGCAGTTCGAGTTCTTTCACTCTGTGTGGCACAAGTAATCACGTACTGGATGCGGTTTGTTCACACCACAATAAAGTCCAACAGTCACGACTTGCGGACACATTGGCTGTACTATCTTTGCCAAAATCGGCCACATCTGAACGGAAGATGTCCGAAATAACGACATTCCATCTATATTTAGGTGTAGATCGACAGAATTTGGAATAAGATCTACGCTGCTCAGGCACAGGTTCATTCTGTCTGTCAGTCCAGCGTGAATATATATCCCGCTGTCCAACTGAATTTTCTCATACGAACGTGTGCGAGAAATATTCCGTGGATCACGTGGGAGATCCGGCACAAACTTGCCCACACAGCAAACTACCCTAGTGGCACATTGCCCACCGCCGAATTCCGGTAACGTGCCGGTAACCGATGGGCAGAGAAATCACTGAAATTTCAAGAAAAGAATGACGTAGTTCGTTCTAATTCGCTGTATAGATTACCAATGTTCTATTTTCATGGTTATTTGTTTCCGCCGACTGCGTTACAAATGCAGTGCCAATTGTTTTAACTGACTGGTATTTTCCCGGCGGCAGCCATTTTGGTCGTGCCTTGTTCGCTAAGATGAGCGGTGCGCTCCTTTTCCTTTGGGTGCTGATGATCCGTGCTGGCTGTAAAGTGTTAGTGACATATCAGGTTATCATTTACCAATTAGTAAATGATGAGCTCAATAGTAAAAACTGCAGTATTGTGCTATAATTATACTTATAACATGATGAGGTGTATTTTCTCGATGAAGTATTTTTCACGTAACTCTGATGATACCCAAGTAGTTTTGTAAAATCCACGAGGCTTCGAGGTGTTCGTATTGAATGCTCTGATATCGTGTGACATCTGCAGCATGTTTTTCAATTATGCTATGCTGCCGTTTTATTACTATTTTGGTTAACAAATAAGTGCATTTTAGGACCTTGTTACGTATTATTGACGGACAATGGCCGATATGACGAAACAAAAGAGATATTATCTGAAAAAGAAAGAACTTAGCTTACTGATGTGTGCTCTTTGTGATGAAGCCACCCTATTGGAACATCGGCATGGTTGCCCTAAGTGGGTTTTGCCAGGTGAGGTTATTCAGTGGCAATTTTAGCTACTGTTCAGACTCAACACCTTCAGCGGTTGCAGGTGAATGCAGCGCTGTAGGTTCCGGAGACGTGTACCGTGTGGAAGAGGGATGTGCTATTGCAAGAGGTGAACGCGGTCTGTCGTGTGCTTCCACATCACAACCAACAATGATGGGTAAATTACTCCGTTGAATCATGTTACACCAAATGAAACAGTTTCGGCGGCCATACTGTGCCGCCCCTTTTTGCACAAAACTTGTAACGCTTCCGCAGAAACTATCCTGCGTATATTTGTACAAAAAAATGAGTTCTCTTTATGGTATCTCTAACGTCGTGTACAACGTTCACGCTGTTATTCATTTAGCAGCAGACGTTCTTCATCATGACACTTCAGACTCTTTCTCCTGTTTCCCTTTCGAGCCCTCCTTACGGACACTGAAATTCTCCATTCGAGGTCCCCGGAATCCCGCTCAGCAACTGCATCGGCGTTTGCGTGAGAGAACCCTTCCTGATAACAACGATTCACCTGAGGCCATCCGTGATGACGTTGGGAATGTGGCTACCCATTTCCGGGTATGCAAGACAGCGATAGTGGTGAGAGAAATGGTTCTGTCATGCTTACCACCAAACAACATTGTCGTTGCAGGTGGGAAACCAGCAGTTGTGGAGAACATTTCTGGGGATTCCATAACCATTCGTTATTTCTTAAACCCACGTGATGTTTTTCTTACCACAATGAGATCCAGTCATCTGTACATTTTTTCCGTTGACGGACTGAATGACAATGTTGTCCAAGTTTCCGTAAATACCCTTCTTTGTAAATGTTTTCGTATTTCCCTCACCAATAATGTTGATGTGTTGATACCCATATTACACACCTTCATGAAGTAAAACTTCTCTTTTAAAGCAGATGTCTTAGGTTTCTGTCGTTACTTTAACATGAGACCGAATGAACTAACTTTTTTAGATGTACTCGGTGGTCATGTTTGATGTTGATGACTCGGTAGCCATTGTTCACAGCAATTGGCTGACTGATGGGAACCGTGTGCGCTGGCCGAAGTCATCCACCTTTCAGGCCTACCAACGCCCCTTGTTGGACGGTGGATGTTTGCCGGAAACGGTTCCAGCTTACGATTTTCATGAGATTTATCACTCAGGTAACACTCCCAGTTATATGCATTCTTCTCAGAAAATCTCAGAGATGCAATTAAATTCGAAAGGAATTTTCTTGCCGAATTCGGTATGTCGGCGTCAACGGATGATACGTTGCCAATGACGCCATTTTCACAAAGGTACACCGTTCGCCGCTGGTACATTGTTATACGTTATCACATTCCTTTTAGAATACCGGTACCATTGTCATCGGATGACAGTTCTGTCGAGATGCCTCCGTCGCAGAGGATTCGAAGAGAGTCTCCGATACAATTCCCTGACTCCCCCGGTGATATCATGGTTCTTGACCATTCATCACCTAGGTAAGTCCAGTGCGAAGTTCTCGTTTCATATTAGTTAATGTCCACCAACATTGAAGTCTCAGAGGAGACCCACGGAAGATGCCATATTGTCAAAGGTGGTCGGTCCCAGGTATGTTGCGTAAAAGTAACTAACACCCCTATACTTCAATTAGCACAACACAACTTGTAACAACGCCCTTATCTCCACAGCATATGCCCGCTTACGCCAACAAGTGGCAAGGTAAGTTTCTCATTATTAGCTACTACGATTACCAGACCACTTTGAACGGATGCTATCAAGCCTAAGTGGCATTCGCAACGATATAGCTTTGATGATCGCCAAACTTGACGGCGTAATTTGTCGCCTGGATGCGACAAATATGACGGCCTACGAGCCTTTACGGGAAAACAATATCACAGATCTTCCGAAACTGGAAGAAGATCTCAGCACTGAATAACTTCACGGGCACTGTAAGCGATAGAATAATTCCACATCGTATTGTAATATCAACGCACTCAAGCGTCATCTGTGCACCGATCTTGGATCAAGTATACGCCAAATGCTTGCATCTTTGATCGGGGAGAATTTGGCACTCGCGTGCAGTTGGACCGGAACAGCTGGTAAAATTGCAGTGGGAAGCTACAAGTTTCCTAAAGCCGTCATTGGTCAGTCTAATGTAATGTAATTACTGTTCATGTACAGATGCCTTACAATCTACCAATCGTTTCCGGGAGTCTTCTACGCTTGAGATCGAGCGTGCCATGAAACGATGGTTTACCGACGCAAGAGATCGCGGCTTAGGATGCAAAACTGCCAGGTACGTTCACTGACCACGCATTTGTAGTCCCATGGTAAATTTTTTTATTTGCACAAACGACGATAACGAATTTCATGCTTCACTTTACTTAACCAATTACCGTTTCGGAGTCGGTAGTATATATATAACTGCAGTATTATATTTGTATGTATCTGATTATTCATATCTATACATATATTTTTTCGTTCCACAATTCGTCTTATTTCTGATTCGCACTTTTGTTATCCTTTGCAGATCTCGGCGCGAAACAGTTTGATTGGAAGAAGTTTGTTCCTTAAATTCAGATTGTAAATACAACCAATGTATAAAATTTTTACTTCGTACAATTTGTTCGTTTTGAAATGTCTAAGGTTCAGCATTTTTGAACGAGTCTCATTTTGGTTGCACTGCCAGTTGTAAGACTTTAGATCATGCCGTCCTCAAGTAAGCATCGCTGTGGGAGAGTGGAGCCTGAACGAGCTTTTGGAATGCAGTAGCAGGCAATCATAAAATTGTGTGCGCAAAGTATGTGGGGATAAGACTGCTCACGTAGGTAACTTGATTGATCAGTTGACTACTTGCGTAAATTTCGAAAAAACTAGAATGGCATGATCTTTGGAGGGGCGTGGGCGATTTCGAAAATCGGGTTTAAATTTAAAAATGGATTGAAATCGTACTCCGATTTCGGTTTGATTCCGGTGTGCCCTTCCGGTACCGGCACCCTACCGGTAACAATACCGGCAAGTTACCGGATCCGGTCCGGAACCGGTTTGCTACTAGGGTACGTCGCGCCGCTGTTTCATGCTTATAAGCAAACTTATAAGTTTGCGGTGACGAGTAGACTAGACAGTGACTGTTGCACCATATCCCTGTTTACGTTTATGGATATATTTCTTCTCAGTCGTATATCTTCCGTTGCTTGGACATAACGCAATATAGAAACGATACCATTTTACCTGATGGAATTATCCCCACGGATGTGCAAGCAATGGGAAGTGTATCAGGTCCCCGGGTACCCCTGCTGTTTGTACCCCCAGGATCGAACTACCACAAATGAAACGGTAATATCAGCTGAAATAGACATTTAGTGATGAAATAAACTACGTATAAAAGAACGTGAAATAAGTTCTGTTGGGTGTAACCAAAAGCAAAGAATATTATAAAATATTGTTTATATCATCAAATTTACACTGGTATATAAGGCCCAGCGCTACAAAATGTCAGCACCCATCTCACTCGCTAGCCACGTAAACGACCATGACCGTTGACAATTCCGATACGTTTTCCCGATTGATAAAAGACTTTTACGAAGATCTCGATGAATTCACAACCGATTTTTGAGAGTTCCAGCGACGCACAAGTACCATCTTTTACAATTACAAATCACGTACATGGAAACAGGCCAAAAAGCGTCGGCTAACGATTAGCGACGGAATGAAATATCATTTCGTGAAATATTGTGGTGTCCATCGGCGCCGAAAAGGTGGGGGTGGTTCAAGGTTAGAATAATTGTATGCTAATTTTTGGCTTCATTGTATATACGAAAACCTAGAGTGCGGAGCATTCGTCACCTTGGTCGCCCAAGGAACTGGATATCATGTCGCGAAGTGGTGCATGGTCCATAGTCATAGGTTCCAAATAGGAAATCCCAGTTTATATGTAGCCAACCGAAGGCTGACAGCACTTCAAGAGTCCATGGTGTGCAACCATCTAGTTGCAGCAACAGCTCTAGAAAAGGATCTTGTTTTTCGGTGGATGAGTAACATGGTGTTCGCAAGCAGCGAGTCTGCTTTCGAACGATTTCGGGCTGCTATTCAGGCCCGCAGCTCCGAGGCAATGGGTTACTTAGTAAGGACGTGGATGCCGTTTAAGGATTTCTGGGCGGCTTACAAGGTAAGGCAGTTATTTACTTTGGGTAATTTAACAACCAATAGAGTAGAAACCGAAAATAGGCATTTTAAGACGGGACTCTCACCTAGGTCAACCTTGTTCCAGGTCTGTGACAGAATTCTGAAGCGGGTAGCACCTTTAAGAGAAGTTTCGCAGGGTAGACTTGGTAAGGACCAAATGTCCATATGCAAGTTCCGTAATGTGCCACACTGGCTGAAACCCGTGTTCAGCAAGCTAACCATATTCGCCCGTGGTGTTCTCCTTTGCCACCTGCATACAGTGATGATCACTGGTATATCTTATGTGAAACGTAAGTGGCCTGTGACAAACAGTAGAGGCTCCTCCGTTAGGGTTACCGGCGGCAGTGTGCCATACTGCGACTTTTCGATCAGTAGCCAGTGGTTGCTGCCTTGAGTTCACGTGTTACACGTCGCTCGTGCCACTAATGTCGACCTTTCTACGCTAGCCAACAATCGTTGGTCAATAGATTGTAAGCAGGTGATAACCCTAGCCGGTGGAGACACCATCATCTCACAAGCGTCGAGGTCTACAATCACCACCAAGGCGCAGAAGCTGCGGGAGAGCGAAAATATCGGTAGAGATATTGCCGCAGCATTGGCTAATCTTGGGGAGGATAACTACAGAACGGCCAAAGCCAAACTAAGGTTGTTACCAGACGTTATAGGCCTGTGGCCAAACGTTAGACTGTGCTACGAGCATCCAGAAAAAGAAGGCGTAGAACGAATAACACACCGGTCGGATATCACCACTATGTTCGGCCGAGAGAAATCGACCCGAAAATATTAGAATGTCCCACAACTTCCAGTACAGCTGACGAGTATGTGCTATGGTCGGAACCGCCGAAAAGATTTAACCGTAAAACAGGGAACAACGTCTAGAAGGAAACCATTAATCGAGGTTCGGTTCGCTGACGAGAGCGATATTCAGGTTATAGAAAACCCTTTGCAGCGTATCCATTTCCGCCAACATAGGATAACTACGGCCAACCAATTCCGAATAGCAGGCAAGAAACGAAAACTGTACAGGCTGGCGTCTCCAATCAACAAGGACGTTTGCAGATGTAGCGGTTGCCAACTTCATTCGTACTTTTACCACGTTTATTGTTTAACTGAACGCTGACTGCCAAGCGCGGTTGCCGTTTGACCGTTGCTCTTGCGTACGCTCTCACGCACGCTCCCACTTACACGCTAACCACCATCTCTCCCAATCGCCTTCTCGTTCTCACGGGTCGTGGAGAATACTGCTCTGGTTAACATATTTGTGCAGTGCCGCAAATTAGAGTAACGTGCAGGTGGTCCATGCAGCACAAAGGACCGAAGCACGCATTTACTAGGGAAACCGCGAAGTAAGGTCTAATCAACCTTACACAGCGTTTGCCGGGGAGAGGAACCAACGGTCGACCTGGGCGAGGGCGTTCAATGGGTTCAGTGCCAAACGTGTGACCGATGGGCACATTATCAATGCGCAGGTTTCACCAACGAGAACGACTACACTTGTGTGCATTGTCTAGGGAGGTGAACGCGGTCTTAAGAGATTGACAAAGGCCGCCTTATGATTCCTGCCATATTGGCATTGGTGTCTTCCTTATTGATTTTTTTTATTTGGGCCAGCACGACTAGGTCGTCATATATATATATATATATATATATATATATATATATATATATATATAAGCAGCCCAGTCATATAGGTCGTTCGTCCAGCGATGGCCGCGGCCATCCTCAAATAGCCCAAGTAGCACGTTGCCCCAACCCTTGGGGCAAACTTGGGGTGTGCTCCTTGGGAGCACACTTCACGGAGCTCAGTTCTTTCTTCTTCATATGATATCTCTTCCACTTATTTATTTCAGCCATTGCAACTGGTTAATATAAAGCAGTGTCCGAAATGTACCCAAACGGTTCACAATCACGGACAGAAGCCAGTGGCGCATGCGACAGATAGTGTCTAAACATACGGGCTTAAATATAGCCTGACTGGACTTGTGGGATTGTTATATGTGGAACGGTTGGGACATATGAATCGGTGCCCGTAGAAAATGAGATTAGCGTGAAATAATATGGAACGACTTTTGTTTGAATGTGTGATACAAGAGTATACAAGCGTTGGGATCAAGGTCAGCAACGGCACTGGCCGCAATGGCTGTTGTTGCCGCGGGCGCGGTCCTGGTTGATGGTTCTGCGGTATTTTCTCGCTTAGATCGCGATACGTAGAAGAGTTTTCAGATTTTGAAAATGATTTTCGGGATTTTCGAAGCGAAACTTCAACCTCCTTCTACATTTATGATAGCGTAAATACCGCTGGCTGTATAATTCACCAAAATGAGTATCAGTTATCGCGCATGTTTGAAAGGTGCGCCAAAAGTAGCGTTTTCCCGCGCCCGGATAGTTGGTTTATACCGCATGCGACAATGCAGAACCCCTTCGAGATTTGAATTTGGCCTTTACTTGACTAAAACAAAGACCCAACATTGCACCGCAAGTCGCGGAAATAAATGAGTAAGAATCGCATATTATTACCCACAAGGCTATTTTAGGACTAATCATGTGACTATTATTATAAATTGTCCACTATTTCTCTGCCCACTTGTTACCGGAATTTTGCTGTGGGCAACGTGCTACCTGGGCGGAAACGGTACCGTTTAAGTATATATATATATATATATACTTTCGCACATATGTATGTATGTATGACGGTGCAGCCTAGTAACTCAAGTCCTGGTGTAGACTACGTAAAGTAGCAGACTTGTATTGTTCCTGGCGAACCACATCTACGAAGGATAGTACGACATTTCTTCATATTCCGCCATTTATGTGGCTCCAAAAAGGTATCGTTTTTGCGATACAAATGGACATTATGGCAGATACATGGGAAGAAGTTGGTAGACCAATCTCATACTTTTTTACGACTTATTATGCCTTACGGCGTTAATCGTAAGTTGCTATTCTTCCAGTTCCACCGGGGTATAAATTTCGAAACAAGACTCAACATTTAGGCAGATGTGAGCGGAACTGACGGCAGACTAATACCCACATTATCTCATTCAAATTTAGAGAGGTGATTTGTTCGTTGACCTTGCTCACCGGCGCCCGTTCAAATCCCGTTGCAGTGGTTTCATTCATCGTTACCAGCGTTCGTGGCTCCGATTCGAGAAATGCACTTACATTGCTAGCTGTAATTGCTGTTAAATAACTCAAATAAACAAATCCATTATAACAGGATACTCGGGATTCTTTCTTTGGGACACGAAGTTCTGTGCTCCCATAAACTGGCATCGTGACATATGGCGCCCACCTCTATTTTTCTCCTCCTATACCTGTGCTACTTGCTGTCTTTCGTCAGAACAAAATGTTTCCTATAGGATTGAGAAGGGACGAAGAGAATAGGTTTCAACAGGTAACCATTTTATTACTGTTATTTGTTGCTTTTGTAATGACAACGTTGGAAGAAACTTCTACTTTTTGCATGAAGCTAGGACTGTTTCAAGCAGTTAATACGTACAATACAACAATTAGACGAAGAAGCAATAACAGCGTATTCTAAAAGATGCTTATTTGTGACACTGCCAATTATAGTACAAACCGTAACTGCGCATCGATGACAACACTCACCTGCCGTCGATACCGTCCAATCACTCAAGAGGTGATGGTGTAATGCATCACTCAGCTGTTGTGACATGAATGGGGAAATGGTGAGTGTCACGGTATAATGCCACTACCACAGGAATTGATAACTCTCTCTCAATGTAAAATGCTGACCGGTTTTACTTCTTTCCTCTGTTTTAGTTTCATCGTGCTAATTAATTTGTTTTGTCAGTTTTGATTGGCCCATCGGTCATATATAGATGTTTGTGAGCCGCACTTCCGCCAGTCGGTTGCCGAGCGCTGTACGGTGCGCTGGGTGTTTGGCGGTGGCGTATGCGGAGAAGGATCCGTCGAGGGTCTAGGGCGGGGGTGTTTATTGAGTCCAGTGTGCGACTTGTGGACAAAGGATGTTTCCATTGCGCAGCTAAATGATGGACACGTTTGGTGGTAACTTAGTGATTAGGGTCGAAAAGATCGCCAATACTATGCCGGTATTTTAAGCTACTGAGCGAAATTGGAGTTATTAGCATGTTACGGATTTTTCTCAACGAATATCTTTACATAAGGACAATGAGTAGAATATTTTACTCATTCTAAGGACATAAATTAGAGCTGTCTAAAACTTGGTGTTTCAGGCTTGTCAGTGCTTTGGACATTGGTCATCCATTACCAGAGTACCAACGTAAAAATAATCTATCACATATTTCCTTTTTCAGTGAACGATAACACCATGTGGATTAGTTTCATATCATTGGATTTGTAACACGCAGAGGTTATGCTCTTCCGACGAGGGGAGCACGTGTGATCTGCAAAATCACAAAAGAAATAAATTCCCTGAGCCGAGGCTCAGTAGGTATATCAACGGCACCAACACATACATTAAACGATTAACAAGATAGCGGCCTCCAATCTGGCCGTTACGGATTGACTATTCAAATCAGCCGCCCACAGCGAACACAGTGACCGCCTTAGAAACGGCGGTTGCTCCAATTTTTCGTTTGGACTGATTGGACGCCACCACCTGCCGGCAAACTGTGAGTGAAACCACTAAGGGCCATCCGGTCACGAAGACATGTAGAAAAACAAAGTGCGCAAAATGTCACAAATTTTTGTTACCTATTTGCACGACAGTTATATATGTGAATGGTGCCCCGAAATTTAGGAAGATCTATGCCATTTACTTCGAAGAGTATCGCACGCTGCCCCAACGCTCCGTTGAGCCGTGTGCTACTTGGGATAAAGGTGAACTTGAGTCTTCCTTTTATAGCCAGATACAACCAGTATCATCTGGTTGAATGCCAGGCTCAGGTATAGAATTTTCTAGGACGTACATTGCAATCATTCCTACGGAATGGGCACAGATATTCGGCACAATAGTTATCATGTATTTATATCATAAAATACGCGACATATATATAACGGTGTCCATGAAACTCGGACACGAATAACGTAATAACATAACGTGTACTATATATGTCACACCTATATCAAACAGTTGTTCTAGATAAACCTTATCATATTACGTCTATCAATAGTAATTCACCTTTATCAATGACGCAAACGGACCGGGTTAGATTCATAGTGCTGGACTAAGTGAGAAGACGCAATCCGTGCTTGTGACGGACAGCAGAGACCACCTTAGGATCGGCGGCATTTCAAACCCTGGTGCTGGATTAATTCCGCCCTACCGTATGGTGTAATTAATCTGCGAAGGCGGTTCGAGGTGCCGCCGTTTCTAGTGTGGTTGTTGTAACAACCAGTCGTGGAAAATCCCCCCTTAGCCTTCGCAATTCAGTGTTTTTCCTAACATCACTCATTTGCCTACACTATTGACTTGTCTCTACGAACTGGTTGTTTCTATGGACCAAGTGTTGTTTGTTCGCGCCCAGAGCGCTACTTTGGCACATCCTTGTTCAGGACCTGCGTGACGCACGTGCTGTCTGCTCACAAGCTGCTATTCGGTTTCTCGTTGTTGAGTCCTTGTGATCGTATTATTGAGGTTTGTATATTTTTTATGTAATTGTTCATGTAATAATCTAGTATCGTAGAATATCACGCATAATCGTCTTTTGATTTCAGGATCCGTTGCGAATTTGGCTACGCACTGCTCAGACGTTCGTAACAATACTCAATAGATCTATTTGGAACGAGAAAATATCACGCAAAATGCCAAGAAAATGATCAAAAGCAGTCGAATCCGGACAGGAAGTAACACGGCAAGTCTCTGGGGAGGTTTTGGGTACATTTGATTCTTTAGTTAATGTTAGATCGCCTAGTCCTGTCAGTGCTAGTTAATTTGGTAATGAGAGCAATATTGATCGTAAGGATTTTGATTTATATAGGCTGAGAATACCAGACCTAGAACAACAGTTACTATCAGCTAGACTACAGGCACAGGAAGCAGAAAAGAAGTGTACACAGAAAGAGCGAGAGCACGAGACCAGCTACTACTACACTTTCAATAGATCAGGGTGTAATAGGATAGGGAACCCCACGCCGGTCGCCGACTACAAACCACCATCGATCGATTTGCTTAGAGTGGAACCAACGGTTTTCGACGGGTGAGCTGGACAATTCTGCAAGTTTGTCAAGCATTTCGAGACGCTCGTTGAAAATAAGGAAACCGAACCTGGGCGAAGGCTTCTCTATCTGACACTGCTGTCGAGGCCGAGCAAGAGAAGCTATCGATGGGTGTACCATGCCCAACCTGGAGCAAGGCTACACAAGAGCAAGGAAGATTATAAAGGACTTGTTTGGTCAACCGTTCAAAGTAGCCCGTAACCCAATAGAGGGCGTGATGGTAGAGGCAAAGAGAACCAAGGGCGACGTCTACACAATGGCCGACCTGGGGAGCAAAATGCAGAACTGTCCAATAGCCCTCGACCATTTAGATTAAAGGTCTGATCTCGACGCAATGGATCCTTCGGAGGGCATATTCCGTCACCTCTCTACCGAACTACAGGGTCGGTGGGTGGAAGAAGCAGAACGGATAAGCCAAAGCGACAGGGAAGCTAACTTCGAAGACCTGACCGAATACTTGGACAGGCAAACCAAAATAGCCGACAGTAGATTTGGCTGACTCATCCGGGACAGCAACCGAGCAAACAAGCCCAGTACTAGCCAAGTGCAAACCCCTGTACGGGAACATCCAAATTACCAGCCTTGGACCAATACACACGTCATTTCACGAGATGCTACGGCGAAACCAAATTGCAGATCCTGTGGTACTAGCCATGGCCTACCAGAATGCCCCAAGTTCGGCAACGCCACAACAGACGAGCGGTGAGGAATGGCGAGGATGGCAGGAGCGTGTTTTACTTGTCTCAACACCACCCACCGGGCGTCAGCCTGTAGGACAAGGAACCGGTGTGGTTACGAGGGCTGCACGGGCAGACACCATCGGTTGTTGCACCAGGCGAGAGTAACCTTACCCGAGCCGAGTGCCAAACCCAGCGTTATCTGTTCAACGTCACGATCTGCCGAAAAACCAGTACGTTAAGGAGTAGTCGCCGTGGGAACAGTGACCCCAACATGAGTGGCCAAAGCTCTAGCGTTCATAGATAGTGGCTCGGATATCGCGCTAGTAAGGAAAGAGTTTGCAGAGAGATATGGGATTAGAGGGAATCAATCCTCATTAGCAGTAAGCTCGTTGAGTGGCACCGAAGTCATCCAGTCGACCAAACTGCACCTACAACTCGCTTCCTTGGTCGGCAACGACAGAGCAGAAACCCTAGGAGCATTCACCATAAATGACCTGCCGAGGAGAGCACCTCAGTCAGCGCGATCGATTCTGACTCAGTAGCCAGGTCTCGATGGGATTACAATCGAGGAGTGGCAGAGCAACGAAATTGATCTGCTGATAGGCTGTGATATACCGGAAGCGCATTGGGTCCTGGATCAAAGGAAAGGAAGCTGCAAAGCACCCTATGCAGTACGCATTATATTCGGTTGGGCCTTATATGGTAGTACAGACGGCAGATGCGGCAAACAAGACAAAATCAACTGCACTTCGGTGGAAACGACGAACATCGAACAGGCATTCCAACAATTGTATAACACAGAATTTTCCGACCTGGCCATGGACAGAGATGCCCCATCACGAGATGATAGGTTAGCCTTAGAAATGGTAGCTGAGAACGTCAAGTACGCAAAAGATCGTTTCGAGGTTCCTGTCCCGTGGAGACCCAACATGAAACCCATGCCAAAACAGCCGAGAAATGGCTCTGAAAAGATTAGGCTTCCTCAAAACCAGGCTAATTCGAGAACCACAATTAAGGATAGAACACACGCGAGCCATGTAAGATAACATCGACTTGGGTTATATGGAAAGAGTAGATACAACGGTTATCAGCGCAAATTTGAGGTGGTACCTACCTCATCACCCGGTCGTGAATCCAAAGAAACCGCGGATGGTGAGAGTGACTTTCGACTGTGCCGCGAAATGTCAGGGTGTGTCACTGAACGACCATATATACTACAGGGCCCAGACTGGACAACACCGCTAGTCGAGGTTTTATGTCGTTTTCGGCTAGGAAAAGTGGCCGTCTCTGCGGACATACGCGAAATGTTTCTACAAGTGAAGATGCCGGTTAAAGATAGGGACGCCTTCCGTCTCCTTTGGTGGCCTGAGAACGACACAAATCGCGCACCTGACGAGTACAGGCTGACCGTGTACCCCTTTGGGACGGTTTCATCCCCCTTCTGTGCTATTTTTGCCCTCCGGGAAACCCTCAAGCGTTTCGACGCCACCAGCAGCTTGTTAGGAAGAGCAATGGACCACTTCTACGTGGACTATTTTCTGTGCTCCTCTGATGACATAAATGCTTCTATTCAGATCACCTCCTTAAAAACCACCTTATAAGTGAAGGTCAGCACGTTTTCCTAAAACATCGATCCTGTGCAACTTGTATGACTGGCTTTCTAAACCTCATTACGATGACCGCCAATGACGGTAAGGCAGTGATCTCAGTCGTTTTAGACATGTCTAAGGCCTTCGACCTGGCGTCTCACATTCGTTGGTTGTCAAAGGCTAAGACATTCGGCTTTTTGACCCACTACATGCCTGGCTAGAACCATACTTGTCCTCGCGCAGTCAAGTGGTAAACGTTGATGGCACAACTTCCACACCCATCCCTGTAACCAGCGGTGTGATCCAAGGTAGTTTGCTGGGCCCGTTGTTGTTTCTCATGTACGTAAATGATATATTTAGCATTGTTCGCCATGGAACTCCTTTTTTATTCGCTGATGACGTAAAGTTGTTGTACACCTTCGACCATAATTCACTGGGTAATACCATAGCAAAAATACCGGAGGACTTGCGGATGCTCAATTCGTGGTGTACTGATTGGGCAATGAAGTTCTCGGCGGACAAAAGCTGCATACTTACATACATGTGTCATGTCCCTCCCGAAACGTTTAGTATAGGCGGTCATCTGACCCCCAACAAATCATCAGTACGCGACCTGGGCATATACTACTCCTGTTCGTTCAACATCTCGGAGCAAGCAGACACTCAAATTGCTAGGTCCCGCAGGTTAATAGGACTTGTCCACAAGACATTCCGTTTGCGTGAAAGTAAACTCAGTGTCTATACAACACACGTTAGACCATTGCTAGAGTATAGTTCAATAGTTGGCTCCAACATGCGCCAGATTGATAGGATCGCCATCGAAAATGTTCAGCTCACCTTTACTAGACAAATAGTTGGATATTCGTCTAGTCTCAACTATAAACAGCGTTGTGGCCTGCTACACCTCGAACCCCTTTGGCTCCGACGGATAAAGAACAACTTGTCTTTTTTCCACTCACTATTAAAATATAGATCCTGACAAGCCTCCCCTGTGGTACGAGACCCATTAGGCCTAAGATATTCGTTACGACACGGCAGTCATTCGGTCACTGTGCCGTCCTCGAGAACCAGCCTACGATCCAATTTCTTCATTATTAAATATTCACAAATGTGGAATAAACTTCCACCAAATGTCCGTGCAGTAAGCCAGTTGCCGAGATTTAAAGAGGAATTAAACAAAGGGCTTGATGTCTTGACGTTCGTATCGAACAATGGTCCATAAACTTCGGAGGAGCGAGCGTACGAAGTTGGTTTGGGTCACTGACAAGCGGGTCTGAGTCGGGGGCCACCAGACCTACGTACCACACAAGTCACCGTATATACCACTCAAGATTTATTGATCTTTTAGTACAACCTTGTGTTTTGCAAAGTCGAACCATCCACCAAGTAAATCCAATTTCTAGATACTAGAGGTTTCTCTTTACTACTGACCGTTGTTCCTCTGCTGAGGGCACCCCAGACTGCGCTTTTCTATTTTTACCGCTGATGGTGCCTTCCCTTCGATGGCTTGGCGTAATACCTGGCCCACTTTTCCCGCTGAAAACTCGATACTTGCTCGTCATTTCGTCACTACCACACAGGCCATGCTCTCCATGACCCTTCGCAACCTGGTCGCAAGCTTCTGGATTATTCAATCTCTATGTGACAACGCCATTATCACTCAAGCGGAGCCCGCCGGTGCGGGCCGCGGTCAGAACCACCGCTTTGGCCGGCGCACATCGGGCGTGCAGTACGTCTGCAACGATGTGCTGACGCAGCTAGGATGACGGATGGCACCTGTCAACATAAATCGTTCTTAGGCTGGGTGTCCCGCGCACGGTCAGCCCCACCAACCAGCATCGGTTGCGGCAAAAATATCATTTATTCACCCGAAATGCTGCAAATATGGGACTATCTCCCCCAGTTATCGCCTATTTTTCGTCGTACTTGTCTCCATCTTCGCCACCTTAACTTACCGCTACTTACGCCCGGAAAAATCTACTTTCCCTAGCACATAATTATCGCGGGGTTACAAGACCGTTTCCGTAATCGGCTTACCGTTCATGATCCTTTTTCCCGATGATTCTTGCCAAACTACCCGCTTGTCCCATTCGCAAACTTAACCAATCCCCGAGATAAAACTCGCTCTTATTTTATCAGTTATCGATATATTTGCAAAAGTCACATTTATTGTTGCCATACATTTCCGTACCACAATGTCCGGTATTCCATCTTGGTAAATCCTTTCAGACAGTTTTGATCCTTGCATCTCTCCGGTCATCATGTTCGGCCCTGAGATAACGACAATCAAACGTAAATACTTACCTGTCATTTAAATACTCATCTGTGCAAACCGTGTATCTGCTACTATCATGGCTATGCATCACAAACTGATTTGTCGCCCAGTTCCCATTTCTATTTTGGTGCATCACATTCCACTCTTATGAACGTAAACAATGTGCGCAACGATTACATGCTTGCGTCCGGTCACTTCTTTCATCATCACCCAGGCAATCTCTCTACAAATAAGTCCTTCACTGCGTATTTAACGGACTCAGACGATATTTGGTCGCTGAACTTTACAAGGAAAGTCTTCGAAAGGTTTAATTGTTCTTTGTCTGCAAATTCATTCTTTTCATCGTCTGATTTCCAATCCAAAGCCGTGCCATACTCCGCGGAGCGCTATAGCTGGTTCATGTCTCCCTTGGAAACTTCTTTTTCCTCAAGGTGAACACAACTTTCGTCAATTCTGTTTGATTCTCTCGGTGCATAGCACTTCTTTTTGTACTATTTCAGGAAGAGTCAACTACCTCCGACCGGCTCCACCCTGAATTGGCCGGATTGGCCACCCGACCTTGAGTTCAGATTTGCCGGGCGCCGCCCTAAAGAGTGACTTAAATACTTTCTCCTGTACAATATCCAGTGCGTATACCCTAATCATCCTCTTGGAATTCGGACTTTACCTCCAATTGTACAGTTTGATCTTGCGTTACAGCATGCCTCGGGTTATCCGAAATAAACCACTATCATTATCATCATTATCATTACTAAAAAGGTGACTTATTACTAAGTTCTTTGGGTTCTGATGAAACGTCTTTGGTAATTAACACAACGCTGACCCCGTTTTGCTGTTCAATGAAAAGATGGATATTGAATTTTATTATTCCGTTGTCCCCTTCATTTGTCATTTTCTGGTTTGCTACACTACTCATACTTAGGTACCATTTTATCCCAGGCTTAGCCGTGTTCCCTTTACAGAGCAATCCACTATCCTCTACTTACAATATCTGCCTGTTTTCTATGTGCTCTGCCAGCACAACAGTCTCCAAATAAGCCCAAAACCGGAGCCAAAACAACCCCAATGAAGCCCATAAATGACACCTAAATTAACACAGTGAAAAATGGTCGTTTTTGGGCTCTTTGGCCGTCATCGGAAAAGCAGCGACCAGTATTCGGTAACTGATCCAAACAAATCAAATAAATTTATTTTTCCCTTTACCTCTGGAAAAAGTCAGCTGTAAACGGGGGGGCGGATGTAAAACTATTGTACCTCTTCCCACTGCAGCAATAACAGATAGGCAGCCATAGTCGGATATATAAGCAGGCTGCATGACGGTCCATGGACGAACCGTTCAACGGGCTATCTTCTTTCTTGCAAACGGGGTTAGTATCCAATATGCGCCTCTAAGATTCGATAAAAACTCATCAATGTATCACTGATATTCCCATTGTAAGAAACTTCGGAGATTGTTCACAAGGTTCATAAGTCGTCCTCTCATGCAGCGCTCCCAAAGCGTTCCTGACTGGGCTCGCTGCGCCACGTCATGAAAACGTTGAGCAGCCTAATTTAAAGAGCGTTGGGCTAGGCCAACGTTCGAAAAATCGCTGTAGATGAGTACCACTTATTTTCTTATCCATCTTAGATGTTTGTTTCCTAGCCTATAGACTTTACCTGCCCACTAAACATCCTCACTACTAAAACCACTAATTTACCACTGCTGGAAGTTTGATTGTGAAAGTTAGATAGTTTGTTGTAAAAACGATGTGCTGAAATCTTGTAAAATATAATATGCTGTTTTTGCAACGCACGTATGTAGCGGTGGCCATCTTCGTTCATTCTTTTACCACGTTTATTGTTTAACTGAACGCTAACTGCCAAGCGCGGTTGCCATTTGACCGTTGCTCTTGCGCACGCTCTGACGCACACTCCTTGACATATGCTAACCACTATCTCTCCCAATCGCCTTCTCGTTCTCACGGGTCGTGGAGAATACTGCTTTGGTTAACATATTTGTACAGTGCTGCACATAAGAGTAACGTGCAGGTGGTCCACGCAGTACAAATGAGCGAAGCACGCGTTTACTAAGGAGACCGCGAAGTAAGGTCAAACCAACGTTACACGTATGCTGTGGTAGGTATTGTGGTACTTTCACTATTGTATTTATTTTCAAATTCACTAACTACTGTACAATCCTTAAGGGCACATGTTAAGGGTCATTTTAGCCCAACTGTATCCCGACCTTCGCCCAACAGCTTCGCGTGTTTAGCTGCTTGAACAAGCGAGCTAGGGTAAGTTAACAATGTAGACGGCTCAACAGTCCGAAAACAGTCCGAGACTGCGCAACGCAGCAACCAATCGCCCTGAACATTTTGTTAATGAGGAATGCTGTATACTTCTCCAATTAGGCTCCAAACGTAAGGCAATATGCTAACTTATCACCCAAGGGGTCAAATGCCTACCGCAGGTATCTTATCACATGAATGCGAAGCGGGTTATGAGGGTTTATCAACAGAGTTTGAAAACGTTTCAATAATTAACTTGAGTCCGGAGGACAACGCTGACCTCATCTGGGTAAGGAGCCCACTACTCGCGATGCTGTCCCTCAACAGTCGGTGGATTTTACCGCTAACGGATTGTATAAAAGCAAAACATCCGCCGATGCAGGTAATCTTACTCTCCAGTGGACTTTAACTCCTCTCTGGCTTTCAAAGTACTGATATTCAGGACTGGCTGTCGTACCCGAAACTTTCAAGGCAAGCTGGGGAAGAGATTCTATCCATCACATTCCGGGGTGAATAGTACCTCTGGCCCGGCAAAAGAGCAATTTACTGGCTATGAATGACCAGCCAGACAGAAGGGTACACTTTCAAGTGTGATCTGTGCCTTACCTATGAGGACAGCGATTAAGGAAACAGTGTCGGTACTAGGATTGACCAGATTAACAACAAACGTGACTAACAGTTTTCTTGGTCGTTTCTCCAGGCATGGCATTTACTAGGCATCTTTCATCCGCGAGCGGACCGCAGCTCATTAGTGTAAAACTTCGCCAATTCTGTCGCAAATCAAAGTTTGAACATCAGGCCAGTTGTTCATACCACAGTCATCCGAAGGCAAGGCCAAGCTGGCCGCAAGGATAACAAAGAGGATATCTATTCCATCAAAGATTTGGAAACGGATACCTGCGTAATAACGGTAAGTGTCGGATGAGCCCGGAGCATGCTCCAAAGCATGATAAGATGATCCAGGTAATTTCAGAACAGGAGTTTTCAAGATAATAGGACTTGGGTACACAGATATTTCAAGGAGATTGTTTACTTGGACCAAGGTGGGGGTAGTGCCCGGCCGACTTGAAGGTCAAGGTCAAATGATCAACCAGGCTTATGGTTGGTAAAAATGGTTGACAAGGCGAAGTGTCTACATAAATAAGTACTGGAGGTAAACACAACAACAGGGGATTCGAGGGAAGTCAAAGGATTTTTGCAGAGCTTTCCTAAGACGAAGAGTCTGCCAAAGGGGGTTTGAAGAGTCAGATGCACGCTGCCGTGTATAAAAGTTATATTCGTTGAAGAATACAGAATGCACAAGAATGGATCTTCAGAGGTAGGCTGATATGATTCAGTCCGTGATGTGGTGGTAAAACCCTATGGCAAGGTGACAACCTAGGCAAACTGGAGCACAGTTTACAACAGATCCGGGTGAGAGGGAATGCGACTACAAAAGAGGTGATGGAAGACATAGCCACATGGAGGCAGTTAAGCATTGGGCGTATTATTCACATTATTACGGGTGTGCTATAAAATGCCATGAAGAAGATGGAACAAGGGTTATAAATCGATGTGAAGTGTGATTTCAGGGGCGGATGGCGTACCGATGTGGTAGTGCGGTTGGGAGCAGATAAGCGACCGGGTGAAGGTTTTTATTAGCGGAGCACACCTTGACGATGAAGGGAGCTGCGGAACCAGTAAGTTCGATACGAAAAATGAGATCGGAACATACAGCCTGGCATAAAAGTATAAAGTCAGCGGGCATGGCAGTAGAAACTGGATGTTCGATACGGATGGATTCAGCCGCATAGCGAGCGAGTGACAAATCCGGAGGGACAGGGGGACGATTGAAATGATGCTAAACGGGAGGCCGGAGGATTACAAGTGGTGGGTCACAAAATTTTTGCCTGTTTTTGTTGGTCGAGAAATAACAATGTGAAAATAAAAGGTAATTCGATATGGGGCTAGGAGAAAAACAACGATTACGAAGATGTATGGTTCTCCGGGGCGATGATAGAATGGATGACTGGTAGGTATAAATTTTTTAATGAACATTGCAATGTGTACCATGCTCAAATGACGCGCGACGGGAGCTGCGTAACACGCAGCTGAGAAGGCTGGTGTGTAACATAAGCTAAAGCGTGAAATAAGTGAAGCATTGGAAATAGTCATATAGTACGGAAGACAGTTACTTACGGAATTGTGCAGATATCAAGTCAGATGAATTGAGTCAAAGGAATCAAAAGAAAGGCATATTTCGTGGGAGAGAGGGACTGATTAGGCCTTGAAGGAAAGGCCGACGGAGGACAGGTAAGCATTCGGCAATTTATATTGTTTAAACATGACAACTGAGTGATGAACCAATCCTGGATGCAATAAAAAATGGTTGCATGGACTAATATCTCGTGTGAGACACCTTTGAGCAATACGTAGCCAATTCCATACGGATCCCGAAATCAACGCGATTATCCGTGATATTCTACGATACCAAATTATCAAATGAACAGTGACATAAAACAGACACGAACCTCAGTTATGCGATCGCAGGGACTCAGAAAACCAGAGCCAAATTGCGGCGTGCGGGAACGGAGCACTTGCGTCACGCAGGTCCAAAATAGGATATGACGAAGTAGCGCTCACGCGAACAAACAAACATTGGTTCATGAAAATATACAGTGCATAAGAACAAGCCATAGTGTAAATGAGTGAGCGATGTCAAGGAAACATGAAATAGCAATGTTTCTGGGGGAATTTTCTACAACCGGCCTAGGACCGCCCACCAAAATGCTCCAGACTCTTGACAGAGTCAGAGGTTTGGAATTGGGGGTACTGATTCTCCCTACCTACATAGACCCAGCTGTCAGTAAGCGTACCTGATACTTCTGACGTCAGCATTCTACTCACAACCGCACATGATCCGGGGGCTACAAAGACGCTATTTTAATCCGCATTGTCCATGAGAACCGATGAATAATGGCGGGCGCGAAAAAGGAACAAATGTGCCGTCCCCGGGTGGGCCGTCGTGCATCAACTGCGTGTGCTTGTGTGAGTGAGTATGCGTGTGAGTGTCATGGGCTGGGTCGCCCCCTGGCATAAGGGCAAATATTTACAACTACCACCTACGGAAGATATCTCCCATAATGTCAGTGATAAACGAGGAACAATGCACACTGCGGAGAGTTCGATGGGGGCCATGAAGCATAAACTTGACTCATGTACGCGTGTGTGATTGGGTGTGAGTGTAGTTCAGTACGTCAGCATATCATAAATGCCTCCACACACGGGAGGTGCCCTTAATGACTTCAGCGAAGCGTGAGGAACAGTCCACCGGGGTTCTGTGGCGTCGGATTCTCCGGCTTCACCCTCGAGGGGGCTAATACTGCTTACATCACTGGGCAGCATTCCGTCGGCAGTCTTCATCCTGACAGTTCTTATCATTTCGTAAGAGTTTCTGATAGTTCCCACGACAACACAGAAAGGCCAGGTACTGAATAGAGCTTGTTCCTCGGCGATCATCACTACATCCCCGACCCTGAATGGTCTTCCTTCTTTTAGCCGCCTCTGCCGAGCTCGCAGAGTCGGTAGCTGCTCCCGGAGCCATCACCTCCAAAAACCTTGGCAAGACAATTTGCCTGCTTCCATCCATGAAGATAGCTCCCACGAGGGTTTGTCGGTCCTCGGAAACCCACGTTCGACCTTAACGTCAATAGGTCGTTCGGAGTGAGCGTCAGATGGGTAGGATAGCTGTTGGTTACTGGAACCTGTGGGTGGTTGTCCAGAATCCTTTCGGCCTCGGTCATGACGGTGCTCAGCGTTTCGTCTTCGGGCCGCTGTTGCTCAATGATCGACAGCAACATCAGCCTGGTGGACCGGATCAGGCGCTCCCATGCGCCACCGCGATGGCTGGCCTGCGGGGGGTTGAAGCGTTATCATATGCCATAAACCACCGTTCGGTCCTGCAGCTCGTCCCCGTTCGTGCTTTGGTGCTGACGCTGCAGTTCCCGGTAAGTGCCCACGAAGATTGACCCATTGTAAGAGTATATGTCTGCAGGTTGCCTCTCTGGTCGATAAAGAGCTGCAATGCCAGGAGGAGCGAGTCGGTTGTCATTGAATGCGTAACTTCTAGGTGCATCACGCGAGGCTTCGTGCACGCCACAATACATCCGTATCATTTTTCCGACCTCTTTCCACACTTGATCCGCAAAGGTCCGAAATAGTCCAGCCTGGTTTCACTGAACGGCCGCCAACCCGGAGTCACTATATATTCTGGTAGCGGAGTCATGTGCTGTTTGCCTGCCACGGCGTCGCTTCTCCTACAATGCACACAACGTTGGATTACGCGTTTTACAGTCGCTCTTTCTCTCGGTAACCAGAAGCACCTTGAGGGACGCTTCTCATGTGATTTTTACCCGGCACATCCCTCCACGGTGTGAATGTGTTCAGTCATTGGCTCCATCACAGGTTTTCGAGCCGGTAGCAGTATGGGATATTTCGTGCCAAAACTCAGGCAGGAGTTGGTCAGCCTACCATCTCCCCTTGGCAATCCTTTATTGAGTCTGGGGTTTAAGTGCTTCAAGTTGCTCTTTGGAGATTACGTTCTTTTGTCGATTGGTCCCGCCTCTTTGGCCCCCTCGAATTCTTGGGCAAGTGTCTCCCGTGGTATGATCTTGAATAAATCGGGTTCTGTGGCTCGTATTTCATCAGGGTTTATCGGGCCCACTCGTAAACGGCCGGAAGGGCGGATCCGTTTCTTGACTATCAAATGTTTCTTGAGCCTGGCCCACCAAACCAATGACGGAAGCCTCTTCGTCCAAGACGAAAACCCGACCAATCGTGGCAAAATGAATGACGCTTCGGCAACTGTCGCCGTCATCGCCGCGCCTTTGAACTCTAGTTCCAATTCCAGAAAGGGCATCAGTTCGTGCACTGGCCAGTCCTGTTGAGGCATTTGCAGGAAGTTTGGTCCTCCCGCCCACGTGTCCAGTTGCCGGAGGTTGGTCGTACCTCGGAGGCATGGATCGGTTAGGCTATCGCCAAGCTTGGCATGTTTCTACTGGTTTATAGCCGTTTCGTCGTGGATGGTCGTGAGCCGGTTAGCCACGAAAGTACTAATACCACTCCTGACGTTGGTAATGAAATGAAGTATTATCCTCGAATCCATCCAAAAACTAGCTGACAAAATGTAGAAGTCGAGGCATCTTGCTGCTTAAACCACTCTTATAGCTAACACTGCTGCGCTGAGTTCAAGGCGCGGGATCGAAATCGATTTCAGGGGGTAAAGCCAGCTTTGCCCAACAGAATCCCCGTAGCAAATGGTCCATTTCCGGCGCACCATCGTCCGTACACCGCGGCTTCGCAACCAAATTCGGATGCATCAGAAAAAGCGTGTGGTTCTCCCGTCCGTGTTGTATGACCAGGAGGTAAGCATCGTGAGATCCGTAAGTCTCCTATTTTCTTTAAAGTGTTCAGAAATTCTTCCCAGTCCAACCGGCCTTCTCGGTCCAGTGGCTGGTCCCAATCGACTTTCTTACGACAGAGCAGCGGCAGCTGAATCTTTCCGGAAAACAGCCAGGGAGAGACCAAACCGAGGGAATAGAACAAGCTAGAGACGGCAGCGAGTATGTCAAGACGGGTACTGGCAGCTCAAGAACGTTTATCTCGAACACGAAGCAGTCCGTTTCCGCGTTCCAGTGTGTCCCTAGAGTGCATTCGGTAGGGAGTGGAGAGCCGTCCTAGTCTCGAACCCTTTCGGCCCTCTCGTGGTACGGAAAGACTTAGAGCACCTCCGAAGCGTTCGACGTCCACTTCGTTAGATTGAAGCAGCCCTCTTCTAGCAATCTTGATAGGCCCCCGAACTGCGCTAGGGTAGAGCCTACATCATAGAATGACCCAAGATAGTCGTCCAAGTAGGAGTTTTTGCTGATGCTACCTATTACCAACAGATGGACCAAATCTCCATGTTTGTTCGCTGATGTTCCAAGGGCGTAGTTTGCACAGAACCGTGGTGATATCGCTCCGAAGAGGTGGAGGGTCATCCTATAATTTAGCACTGCTTTGTCCCGGTTGTTCCCTTCCCACCATAGGAAACACGACCCATCTCAGTTCAGTTCAGTTCAGTTTGCGCAGGACAGGTAAAGGCCGCGGCCAATCGAGCATCCAGAATTCCTTCGATGGTATGCACACCAGTTATGCATCCACCACTGCCGAGTATTTTCACCTGGTGAAACATTTCCCTGATATCGGCCGACAAGTCCACTCCACCCACTCTGAAACGACACAAAACTTCGATCATTGGCGTGGCCCAGTTAGGCCCTTGTAGAAGGCGATCATTTAGCGACTTGCCCTGGAACTTGACTGCACAGTTGAAAACCACCCGCGATTTTTCGGGTTGCTTGTGGTTGATAACCGAGTGACAAGGTGGACACCAGATCCTCTTCCGGTAGTTGGTGGTTTCAGGCACCTATTCAATGCACCCGAGGGCTTCGTTTTGCTTCAATTCTTCTGCGTATCTTTCCCACAGCAGTCATTACTTGTTTTCCGCCCACCATGCTCACTGCTAAAGACGTCGTGCCTCTGGCGGGCCCGTGTTTGTCGGCAAACCCTTCCTTCCCCAGAGTAGTGTCCGATCCACTGTCAACGAAAGCCATAGCTTTGACCACCTTAGTTAGGGTCATCACCCCCAAGGCAACTACTAATAAACGTACTGGTTTACTGGTAGACCTCGACTTTGAAAAAATAACGCTGGGCTTGGTGTTCGCCTCTAGTGTAGCTTCTCTCGCCTGGTGTAACAGTTGATGGTGTCTGCCTGCGCAACCCTCGTACCGAAATCTGGACTTTGTTCGGCAAGCTGCCACCCGTTACGTGGTACTGAGGCGTATAAAACACGCTCCTGTAGACCTCGTCATTCGCCAACATTCGCCTATTGTGGCCTTGATAAACTTCGGGCATTCTAGTGGTCCACGACGAGCGTCACAGGACCTGCAACGTAGATGCGCTATAGCCTCGCGTGAACCAGCGTGTGTATTGGTCCAAGGCTGGTATTTAGGATGTTACCGTAAAGTAGTCTGAGCCTGTCTAGTGCTGGATTTGTTTGCTCGGTTACTGTCCCGGATGAGTCAGCCAAGTCTACTGTCGGCTATTTTGGTTTGCCTGTCCAAGTATTCGGTCAGGTCTTCGAAGTTAGCTTCCCTGTCGCTTTGGCTTATCCGTTCTGCTTCTTCCACCCACCGACCCTGTAGTTCGGTAGAGAGGTGACGGAATATGCCCTCCGAAGGATCCATTGCGTCGAGATCAGACCTTTAATCTAAATGGTCGAGGGCTATTGGACAGTTCTGCATTTTGCTCCCCAGGTCGGCCATTGTGTAGACGTCGCCCTTGGTTCTCTTTGCCTCTACCATTACGCTCTCTATAAGGGTTATGGACTACTCTGAAAGGCTGGATGAACAGGTCCCCCAAGATCTTCTTTGCTCGTGTGTAGCCCTGTTCCGGGTCGAGCATGATACACCCATCGATAGCTTCTCTTGCTCGGCCTCGACAGCAGTGTCAGATAGAGAAGCCGGAGTCGGTTACCTTCTTTCTGACGAACTTTTCGAACTTCTTGATGAACTTGCAGTAGTGTTCAGATCGTCCGTTGAAAACTGCCGGTTAAACTCTTGGCAGATCGGTCGTCGGTTGCGTCAATGTTTTATATTTGACTACTGGAGCAGAGTTTTCTATTTTAATCTGTCCTGATCTGCCGGATAGATCGTAGTCGCAGACCTTCTGCTCATGCTCTTTCCTCTCTATACTTCTCTTCTGCTTCCTGGGCCTGCTGTCTGGCTAATGACTGTTGTTGTTCTAGGTCTAATATCCTTAGCCTGAACAGATCGTCATTCTTACAATCCATATTACCTTCAGTAACACATGAGCTACCACTGACAGGACTAGGTGGCCTAGCATCAACTAAAGTATCAAAAGTACCCAAAACCTCCCCAGTGACTTGCTGTATTACTTCCTGTCTAGATACCAACTTCTTCGGTCCTTTCCTTGGCATGTTGCTTAGCTTCTTGCTCCAAGTTGATCAGTTGAAGATTGTAAGACACGTTTGTGAAATGCGCAGCCGAATTCACAACGGATCCTGAATCAAAAGGCTATTATCCGTGAAATTCTACAATACTAGATTATCGGATGAACAACGACACGAAATAGATACAAACCTCAGTTTTACAATCACAAGGACTCAAAAAACGAGAACCGAATTGCCGCTTGAGGGAAAGGAGCACGTGCGTCACGAAAGTCCAGAACAGGGATATGACATAGCAATGCGCTGGGCGCTAACAACCAAGCTTTGGTCCGTAAAACGAGACATTGCATAAAGCAGGTTAATAGTGTAATTAAGTGAGCGATGTTAGGGAAACACGTAAACTGCAGTGGATTCGGGGGGATTTTCCACGACCGGCCGTTATACGGACTTCGATCAGCCAAAGGCGTTACATCTCCCTTCCGCTTTCCCTGTTTCTCCGTCACAATGAAATGAGGCATACTGCTTACTCATCAATAATTTAGTTGCGCGCATCTAGGATTCTCGAATTTCATCATGGTAACTAGTTTAGACAGTGAACGCGCATATCCGGCTTGACTACCGTTTGTTCGGGAGAGAACCTTCTTCTCACTCTCCTCCTTGCAGTCCCTCACGCGACAGCCACAACTTTTGGACCGCCTGGCAGTTAAAGCACCGTGGAAATATTAGGGCCCTCGAGCATAAGAATCGGGACGTACACTGGCCAAGGCCGCCAGTCCCTTGACCTGAAGTGTTCTGATCTGGCCTGACTTGGTTTAGACAAATTAGTCATGGGCTAGGAAGACCCACACTTTCGTTTACAGATGGGGCAAAGCTAGCTGGCTCCGTAGCAATAGGTTCCGTGCGGCTGGGCCTGAATAGAATTCATCGCTGGTCGGTGGTCCGAGACCTACCACTAAGTGCCTGTAGGTGCGTCCAATTAGCAGGCGTCAAGGACCCAATACAGGCCAGGTACCTCGGAGGGGCCAACAAGAGTACTGAGTCCACGAAAGTGACAAAACAAAGGACAACAGGGTAGTCATATAAGAAAACTTCCGATCTGGAGCGCATTGTTGCGTGGCCACCCGAAAGTCCCCTAAGGAACTTTACAGGCTTTAAAGAACCCTTGCGCCAGCCTAAAGCGGGTCCAGGTACCTGAACCGGAGGGGTTAGGGGAGCGCCCCCGGAGCTGTGAGTTTGAGATTGATATAGTTTGACTTCAGCTTGCGTGGCTGCCAGAAAATGTTCCTGCTGCTTTGAAATTCATCTCAGTCCAACTTTGTTTGCATACGAATTTGTGTGGCTAAACCCAATCGTGTGTCCAGATAGCTGAGTTGCCTGCGCGTTTCCGTAGCTCAAAAACTGCTTGTTCGAGACTGAAACAGGATCTCACCGACACCGATATAGACACTGCCAGGGAATTTGGCCTGCCTGCTGCGTCAAGGTGTTGAATAGCATTTCTGGCCAAATCGACTTTGTATTTGAAATCTTTCTTGAACGTTGCACACGATCCGAAGATCACTTGTGCTCCGCCACCGTGACCACCGCTCACCTATCGTTCCTTTTAACTTCTCAAGTCCCCATAGCCATTGTTGCCGTTGCAACATCCTAGTTGACCTTCAGCCTGCGTCTCTATTTCATTCTCACCTTTCCACCCTCAAGCTTCAATACCTCTTCGATTTCCAGCTGTCTTCCATCACTACCATCCCACATCTTTTACCACCTCTCAATGTACATTCCCATAACTTCCATCCTTGAGGCAGATGGGGTGCTAGCTGTAGCCCACTGACGGATGATGATTCTGCAGAGCTCCTCAGACTGGAGCACGGCTGCGGAGGGCCCCCTTCCGTTTATCCTTACCAAATCATCGAAGAGGATCCTGTTTCTTCCATTTGTCACAGCGCCCAGTGATCCAAGGGATTCATAGTCTAGGAATCCGGACAGAACTGGTAAGCCTTCGTCTACGCGCTTTGACCCGACATAATTGGATTTCAATGTCGCCTCGTAAATTCTCCTTCAGAAAAAAACTTTCGACGCTCAGCATTGGAAACCATGGAAACTTGTCGAAAACACAACGAGCTGATTATCCGGTTGGGATCGACCATTTCCGTCGTGTACAAATGAAAATGAAGTGAACTAGAAATTGCACGTTTGTTTTGCTGTTCGGGTTGAGTTGGCGACTTTATGAAAATGCGCTTTGGGTCCGTCCTGTTGGTGGTAGTTTTGGTTCCTTCTCTCACTGTGGCACAGGATTTAGCTGCAAATGGTAAGTGATAAATTTCTTGCCTTTGAATTATGTTTCTGCATACGATTTCGGTTGCTTTTCAAGATTTTTCGGCTTCCTATACATGGCAATGTGGATTAATCGCAAACGTGTTTTTAAATCTGCCAGTATTTTCACGTTTATGTTGCTCGCAAATCCCTTGGCAGGGAATAGTGGGTAGGGTAATACTGTGCTGCTTTCCGTGCACTCCTGTTGCCAGTTTCTGGATAACTGCACAACGGTCTAGCTCGTCTTCGCCATTTGAGCTGTCCCGCCTAAGTCTGATCACGGTTTTTGATGTCATTTGACTTGCACGTACGTTTTCATAGTTACTTAAGAAGAGCCCAGTTGTGAGCTGTTATTAGAAGTGCTCTAGGATATTGCAGTATCCTAGAGAGCTTTCGGTAACATGACCGGTCTCGAGAATAGACTGTACATCAGATAGCGAAGGGTCGGCTTCTACCTAGTATATAGTTTCAAACGGCCGGGGCTGAAATCCACAAGTAAGTTTTTTTACAACTCATAATCGCGCTAATTTTGCTTAACATGATTGACCTGTTTGCTTGTAACTTCGCTTTTCTGTGTTCTTAAATCTTTTGTATCTTATCAGTTTCAATATGAGAAACACCTTCGTCCGAGCTTTTGATAGAACAGTGAATTTATGTGGTTGGATTCTTGGATATCTCTGGGTTTACAGCGGCTGCACGAAGCTTAATTATTGTTTGCGTTGACAGTGCCAGTCTGTGTCCTTTGGCAATTTTTCAAACCGTCTTTTTGAGCCCGAGAAAGATCTTGGGCGCACACTTCGTTTATCTTCCGTTTCATGCACCCGAAGACAAACTGTTGAAAGCGGTTCCATCGTAGAGGTATAAGCGAGCTATCATGCATCATTTTCTGGCGACAAGTTTCATGGCGAAATCTGCTTCTTGCCTTAGGTAGATACCGAAGGCGCTAGTAAGCGATAGCCTCTGACTTTTCTGTATCTTGCAACGTCTGAGGTTGGATCTCGCGGTGTATGCCAATTCTTCGCAGGCACCGGCCCCCGTGCCTTAACATGTAGACCTGCTTCATTCCTGATCCTGGCAGTTTGATTGTGATCGAATCAATACAACCGTCCGTTTCAATAGGCCTAATTAAGAAATGTTAGTTTTGATGTTCTTACCTTAAAACCTTGAAATTGATGCGGTTTGGTATCCGTTACAGGCCTTCCTGTATATCTCGAAGGTCGCGGTATTATTTTTATGTTTGTTGTGCTTTAATAAAATCCGAAACTGCATTCCATCCTGAGGCTGTTCCGTTTGTGGTTGTATTTAAGTTCCATAATTTCCGTATATCTTGTTTGATTGACTCTAACTGTTGAATGTTTGTCAGTTAACCGAACAATGCAATGCTTAGGACCTGATAAACATCACATTTCCTAGTTTACCTACCGAAGTAACATGGAGACGTTTCGTGTGCGAAGTACTTAGTATGTTATCAAGCCGAATAATTCGTAATCTCCGGTGCTCAATAAAATTACGTTAAGGAAGCATGACCCACAATCGAAACGTTCAAGTCTTCAATGAGAGCATGGCTGTTTCTATCTTTATTGTCTTTTTGCATCCGGTTCTGGTTATTTTAAGCCACTTTTAAATAGAGACCATCAAGTGCCCACGTTTAACTGGGATCGGCCGCCGTTGTATCTTGAGAGACGAAAGCCGTTCTAACCTTCGCCATTTATACGAGGATTGCCGGAATTAAAACATTGCATTATTCAAATTTGGTAGGATTGATAGGTGCAGGAAGATAAAAAAGCTGCGCCAACTGGCAGCAGGCTCAGCTTTTCCCGGTCAATTAGAAAAGCCGGTCTACGAAAACCAGGCGTTAGCAAGCTAATCAAAGAGGCAAACAGCCCACTGATTCAGACTCAAGAGCGTCGTTTAATTGATTGGGCGGAGCATTTCTGGAAGCAGTTTGATTGGCCGTTATCCTCAACAGGTTTTCTGACTAGCACATTGGTTACGCCTCTAGGTGTAATACCGGTCCTCCGTCAGAAGCGGACGTTCTCCGTGAGATAAGCTACCTTAAACGATATAAGGCTGTCTGACCGGATGAGTTGCCTCCAGCTGTTTTCAAATACGGCAGCTCAGCATTGTTGCTGGAGTTGGCAGAACTCCTTGGTTTGATATGGGAGAAGGAACAAGTTCCAAAGAGTTGGTGTGAATCCGTGATCGTACCTATTTATAAAACGGGTGGCAGGTCCTTTTGTGAAAAACACAGGGGAGTAAGTCTGGTTAGCATTGCATCTAAACTGCTCGCTGGTTTTGTTCACTACCACTTATCAAATCCTGGTGAACAGTGCTCGCGCAAAAATAAAGCTGAGTTCAGACCTGGTCGAGGTTGTGCTGATCCCATCTTCACTCTTCGACACATTTTAGAGCGTAGGCACACCTTCCGTAGGTCTACTATCTCCGTTCCCCGATCGCGCAGTTTTCGGGCGCTGCTTCTTTCTGAAGGGTGTACCAGAGAAATCCGTTTTTATCATAAAGTTCTCTTGCATGAATAGTTAAAATCGAGTTCGGGCTTCTTCCATCCGAACTCACCACAAAAGGTGGATTTACCAGGGTTGCCTTCTTTCCACTTTTCTCCTTAACATTGATTGATGTAGTCCTGGATACCGTGGTTTTGTTATGTGAGGATAGTGGCACCGAACTTTTCCTAAGTTTAAAGCTGTCAGACCTGGAATATGCGAACGAGATAGTCCTGAGCGAAGATCCAGATAAGTTGCAAGCTTTTCTAGACAACTTGACGGACTGCGTAACAATGTTCCGTATGTGTCTTGCACCTTCAAGGTGCAAGATGCTTATGCAGGACTGCGTTGGTCCAACGCCAAACCTTTCAGTATCTGGGGAGACTAGACTAGCTGCAGATGCATTTCACTCGGATGTCGGATATCGAATGAGGTGTCTTTGCGTATACAAGAGGCTCGTTTGGCTTTTCCCAACCTAAGTCATCTGTGGCGCCGACACGATATCCATTTATTTATTAAGGGTCGAGTGCACGCTGCAGCAGTCAGGCTAGTGCTTCTGTGTAGTTCGGAGACATGGCCGCTGCGGGTGGAGGATATACGAAGATTGTCGGTATTTGAACATCGATGTCTTCGCAGCATTGCTTGAATATGGTGAAAACACCGTATAAGCAGTGCTGAAGTTTGGCGGAGAGTCTTAGGTTCACAAACCAAATCACTAGATGAAACACTAAAAGTCACCTGGCTAAGATGGTTGGAGGGTGTTTGTCATGTCTCCTGACAGGATTCCTCGGTGCGCAATGTATGCTGAGGTGGCCAATAGTTGGAAGATGAGTAAGAGTCCATGGCATGGAAGGAAGGTGTGAAAAACCTAACCAGTAGGGGGTGTTAGATTTCCCGGAGAGAATCCAAGAGACACTCTCACTATGCGTAGATACATTCATTTTCAGTTTATCCAACCATTATCTTCGCACTTCTGTGCTCTAGTTTCGGTTGCTACCTTATAGCATCATCGAGTCCAGGGCAAAACTAATAGAAGCGTGAAGTGTAACAAAAAAATCAAAGTAATAAGCGGGAATCAACATAACAAAGAGAAAGTCTGATTGCAACTACGCCTAGCCATATCACTTAATGTCTCCAAACATTTAGTAGGTGAGTCGCGTGGACTCTAACCTGGAAGTCTAACACATCCTACGTTGCCAAGTCCACTGGTCAAGGTTTTCATACCTTTCGTCATGTCATGGACTGATCGCCTCGACCTGCCTTCCAATCGTACCTGCCTCGGAGAACAGCGTATGCCGAGGAAGTTTATCGGTGGGCATGACACATGTCCCAGCCACCTTAATCTGGTAAGACTCAGTACTTGTTCCAGTGGCTGACCACTGATTCAAAAAACTCATTACCTGACCTCCGCATTGTTCATACAGTGCTCCCGCCACATTCAAGCAATGCTACAGAGGCATCATTGCACAAATACCCACAGTATTCGCCCATCTTCCACCTTAACGGCCATGTTTCTTAGTCGCATAAAAGCACGGATCTAACGGCCGTAGTATACACTCGACCCTTGAAAGACAACCGGAGGCTCCGCCGGCACCACAGATGACGGAGGTTAGAAAAAACTAATCGCGCCTTCTGTATACGCAATGACACTTCATCCGATATCTGTCCACGCGGTGAAATGTAGCCGCCTAAGTAACAAAACGTATATATATATTATAGCTACGACTAACACAACCGAGACAAGGTTTGGTGTAGCGCCAACGCAGTCCTGCAACGGCATTTTACACTTCCAAGGTGCAGAACGCATCCCAAACATTGCTACACTGTTCTCTAGGCTGCCCAGGAAAGCTTGCAACTTACCTGGATCTTCACTCAGAAGAACAATATCGTCCGTGTATTCCAAGTCACACAGTTTACTGCCCGGACAAAGATCGATGCCGCTGTTCTCACACGAGGATAGGGCTATCTAAAGAATCAATTCAATTGTAAAACTGAAAAGGAAGAGTGGAAGAGAGTAACCTTGACGAACACCGCTTCTCGTGGTGAGCTCGGATGAAAGATCGCCATAATCACGAACTGGGCTTCGGCTTTTTGCATGCATGTATTGGAAAAGGGAAATAAATTTATCTAGGATACTATTCAATGTAAAGCAGCGCTAGAGAACTGTGCGGTCAACTCGGTTAAACGCCGCTTTCAGATCAGGAAATCCAGAGATTGTGGTTTTAGGAGAGGTGTTTCTGTGCTCCAGGGATTGCCGAAGAGTAAAGATGTGGTCGATACAACCCCAGCGCGGTCTGAAACTGGCTTGATTCTCGCGCGTACACATTTCGTGAACGCAGGGAAATCGGTGGAGAATAAGCCCGGTGAGCAGCTTAGACGCGATACTTACCAAGCTAATTCCTCTGTGGTTTTCACGAGAGGACCTGTCACCTTTCTCGTAAATCGGTAGAATCACCTATTTATGCCATTCCCTGGGAATCCACTCACTATCCCAGATTACCCGGAGGAGTTTGGTTAACTCAGAAACCTAAGTTTTCCCCCCATCATTTAAAGGAGGTGGAGACAACCCATCCGGTCCAGCGGCTTTGTACCTTTCCAAGTAATCTATCTCCCGCATAATCTCCATCTTTGATGGAGGAGTGATATCCATCTGCATCATTTCGCTAGCAGGTATATTTGAAAGGTCCACCATTAATGTGGACCAACTGAACTGTCCCCTTAAATGTTCCACCCTGGGAATAAGTGAACCGTGGGATTCCTTGATTAGCTCACTTACACCAGGCTTCCGTGGACCGGTGCCTCCAACCAAACGGAAAAAGTTGCTAGCATTTCAAATGGACGCAGCCTTTTCCGTTTCCCTATATTTCGCAATCCATCATCGCTCGCGGTCATTTCCCAGGCTCCTAATCAGTTGGCATCTCAGGGATCTACGCACTTCATTGAATGTGGCATCCAGAGGGACAGGTCTGCGAGCATCCAACAGAGCAACTGATGTCAGAAATATCCATTGTTTGTGAGACCGACTTGAACCAGAGTACTGGGTGTCATTCGAAGCGGCATACAAGGCTACCTTGATCTGTTACCAGCGTTCATCTGGGCCCTGGACATCCGGCTGCATAGATAGCCGTGTAGACAGTTCCTTCTGGAAACCGTATCGCCGGTTATTGTTCAGGAGCACCTGCGCGGGACGGGTGGCATTTACTTTGGTGCGACCATGGACAAGACGTAAACGGAAGCGGGCACAGCAAAGCGTGATCTTAGCCAACAGGCGTAGGCCAAAATGAACGACAATCTTCAATTGATCCACATCAGCGGTGATCGATGACAATATTACCCAATCTGAGTCCCAAGTCGTGAAGAAATAGGAGGACGCCATCTGAGTCTGTCCCGTTTCTTATAGCAGAAGTTCGTACTTGACAGAAACGATCTGTGGTTAGAACACACCTGGATGAGACGACCACCACTGCCAGTGCGATCGGCTGGGATAGAAAATGAGCCTCCAATATGCCTTTCGGAATTTCTCAAACGGCCAACTTGGGCGGTGAAAACCCCAGAAATGACCACCACGTCCGTTGAACGTGCTCTTCGAAGCAGCTGAGACAAATCCTAGTAGAATTTGTCATTGGTCTCAGATGAACTGCCGTCAGTCGGTGCATACACAGTCACGACGAATAAGCGTCGGTGCTTCAGTTTGTTGTTGGTGACATGTACAGAACCGTCCAACCGAACTGCACACAAACGACTGCTGACTGGAATCCAGTCTAGCAGTGCACGCTCAGCTCTCATGCTCAAAGCAATCCCAACGCCAACCTGACTACGAGCACTAGAAACTGGATTGACCGACACACGAAGAGTGAGGCGAGATACCGAGGTTGTATCTGGGATGCGAAGAGTGATCACAAGTGGGGTCTTGTGCGTGTTTCGGAGACACAGCATACATCTATTTTAAAGGTGTCAAGTGTTTTAGCGAGGGCAGCCTGTTGCCCTATCTGACATGGTGTGCGGACGTTGAAGACAGCCAAGTAAAGTGACCAGTTAGGCTTAGGGAGTGCATTCGGTTTATCCTAGACTCCTGCTTCCACCAGAGTCGCAATTACCCGTGGCGTTTTGCACCGATCTTAAATTAATGCTGGTAAAATTGGTAAGGCCTTTACTGGTCGAATCATACTTCGCGGCTGTCCACACCACAGAAGGGGTTTTTCTTTGGGAACCCTTATCGGAGCCTTTGACTCAAAAGTCTGACCCACAAGGCAGCGGGGCGTTAACCCAGTACGGGAACGTGACCGAAGAACCCGTGAAGGAACTTCTAGCCTAGCACGCGAGACTTAGTTGTTTGCAAGCATTTTATCTTGTGTTCGCTGGTGTTTACCTATCAATCCACTTTTCGGATTCAGTCCTCAGCCCCAGGCACCCAATAGAGCAAGCGGAACGTGGACGGGGCAGCATCCTTTGGGCTGGGGACTGCCCAGCTTAGACGGGCGATGACTTCTCCCACCGTCGAGTGAAATCTCAGGTACTCCACTCCTACGTCCATCTATGGGAGTTAGACTAGTAAACTGTTTCTTTCCGTGTTTATTTGGCGGAGTGTCCGGTCCAGGGGCACAGTGGTAAGAACCAGATGTTGTCCGGTAACTGGTTCAGGAACTGGGCCTTGTCTGGTTTCTATCCATTGACGTGTCAGGCATGATTTCGTCTCCGGCCTGAGGAAGTCATCCTACCTAGCTCTTTGGATCATGGAAGCACGCAAGCCATCACACTACGCCGAGCTGCAGTCTCGTCGTGATGGATTGGGCACATTGGACGATATAGCTAAGTATCGCGGCCAGTGGCACTCTTACTTTCGAAGGCCTCAGTATGATCGAGAGTGGGTGCTTCAGGCTCCAGGATGGCTGCTCGTCCTGGACACCTCTCAAAATGCTCTCAGATGACCGTGCGTTTTCTACAGCCTCTGCTGAGGAAGCCCTACTCACTGCCTTGTCGTGGCGGAGGTGTTCCCACTAGAGTGAGTGGACGAAGGCGAATGCCTGGCTCTCTCCACTGGGTTGACTGACTAAAAGTCAGTCTAGGAGAGATGGCTAAACCCTGATTCCAAACTAACCACTGGTGACGCATAAAGCGTATAACAGTATGCTTACCGGCATCTGTGGCGCAGGGATGTACTGGGCATCCAGGATGTTTGGCCTCATTCGAAGGGCGTATGAACTGAGCAAACAGTCAGCGGCCCCCAGAGGGCTACGATACCCGCATATCGTCCTACTGCCTTGTAGGTTAGGCGTTCTGGTCAAACTCTCGGGGTGGGGCCCCCTAGGTCAACCCTCTACTTCGGTCTGGGCAACCGGGTAGTATCCAGCCCACTTGCTTACATGAAATCTCCACATATATGATTACTCATGTTTTGCATGGAACTACGCCTCTGTACATTGTGTCGGGTTATCGGTGAATATTATATATATATATATATATTGATAGTAAGTAGTATGTTAACGTGTGGACAAAATTTCCCCGGAAGCACACGACCGGTTTCGCGGTTGTTGCCGCTCATCAGGTATGCGTACCCGGTGCTCCTCTGCCCACTCGTTCTCATACTTGTACACTCCGACGTTATATGTTCACTAGGATCTAATTTGAATCGTCTGGAGTGTGAATGGATACTCTTCACACGTTTACATGCTACTTACTATCAATATGAGCGCTTGCACATGCAGCCTCGTTGTTCGTTGGGTTAGAAGTGACCCAGACACGAATAACTATAAGAAATCACAGTTGTGATTCATTTGTGGGCTCTTTAATGAAGAGTATCAATTCACACTCCAGACGATTCAAATTAGATCCTAGTGAACATATATATATATATATATATATATATATATATATATATATATATATATATATATATATATATATATAGTGGCACTCTTGTATTCACATACTTTCTTTATCGACTTAACACCAAAATTTTGTAGTTCGCCCATTACTCTTATTTTATACTCTTGTTCTTTTTCATTATTTCCTTTTGAGGTTGTCGCTAAGAAATAACAACCAAAGCTACCGCATCCAGTACACGGTTAGTGGTTATCTGAACTGAATTAAAGTGATGGAAACAACGTATCACCAATGCTGAGGCTAGACGCAGAATATTAGACACGCAAGTCAAACCAATAAACAAAACTCTAAGGCTCAACAGGCTAAGGTGGTTGCGACTTTTTCTTGAGTAATCAGTTTGATAGCGCGGTCCTGTTGATGGAGTCGAATATCGTAGGCCTTTTGGAAGCTTCCCGGCACAGAAGACGCTGACGGAAACAGTATTTGAATGACCCATACAAGCGGCATGTTATCTAGTTTGCTCTCTGCGATGAGACAGAGTGAAATCACTTGATACGGAACTTGAGCAACCTAGAAAACTGGCAGTAATATATCCTCACTCCACTTGTGTATCGTCTGAATTTTTAAGTTTTTCGTGATGATTTGTTTTTTCTATCCCAAAAGGACTTCCCGTTGTTATAGTATGAAAACTTTTACATGTCAGCGATCCAACAAATTACCTGAGACTTACTTTGGACCGTTCATCCATTCAAGTGTGAAGTGCTCTGTTGCGATGCTTGCTTTCCTTACTCCGGAATTTCTAGGTACGGCTTATGCAGTGAACCTTTGCTCGCGACTCCTATCGATCAAACTCGCAGTGACAAATCAGAAGACGACAATACAGCATGCCAAGACGATAGTATATTTACAAGATTCGACAACGCCGTATTTAAGACGAAAATGGAACATTCTCGAATTTGGGGGTCCAGTCATGCTTATGCTCTGCGGGGCGATTCGGTCGATAAAACGTTGGCCGGAATGACTACTGACCATGGGTCCGATTTGCGTCGCTGCTTGATTAACGAAAAGGGTGAAGCTTTGTTCGATTCGGCGGTTTATTGACTATTGATTTTTTGATCCGACTTGACACGTTTGATTAGCGACCTGCTTCGGAAAAAGGTTTTTCCTCTTGACTTCTTAACATATACACAAGCTTTATAAAGCAGTTTTGTAATCTTCGAGACTGCTCATTTATTCTTTGCATAATTGACCGCAAAACGAGTCTTTCAAGAAGACTCATCTTTCATTTATTGAACAAACGCTGGCACTTGTAAGCCATTACCGTCGGATCTAAACGATATTCCTCGTTCCAAAAATTAGAAAGTTCGTGGATCGGTACGTATTTGTTGAATTTGTTTCCACTAGCAACTGCGTACCTTTATCGTTTTGCATGTTGCCATCCGGTTCACGATCGCATTTTCTTATATTGAACAGTTTGAAAATAATGTACCTCTTATTGCAATAGCTTGCATCTTTGCATCTCACCCCATCAAGTCAATACGAACGGCCCGGCTATAATCTTCCCAAAGTATCATCCATTTTGACAGGATATCTGTGATCCTATTTGTCCAGATAAACATCGATCCATGTTTACAAAGCTGTACTGTCATTACCGTTTATCGATAGATCCCGTCAGTCCTGATATGTTCATTTTGGACGCAAATGGTAACCACAAACGCACAGAGCATGTGGCGCTTACATTCAACTCCCACATTACTCTAATATGTCGATCTGCTACCAAAGGAGAGAGCTTGCAGTGGCAGTTTTCCGTGTTTGATGCCCGGGACTTCAAACCAGTTGTGCCTTCTGCCTCACTGACGGTAGACGACACGAAACGAGATGATATCGCTTTGCGTATTACCAAGGTCCGTTTCTCCATGGCAGGCACTTATCAGTGCTCCAACAAATTGGCCAGTCGACAGATCAATATTCATGTTTACGGAAGTAAGGAGAAATTACTTTTTTTGTAACTTCATTTATCTTTGCCTGTTACTCGCTTCAGTTTTGAAGGCAATCAGTAGTGCGGCGCAGCTTACGCTCAAACGGGAAGCCGTTGGACATCTGCAGTTCAATGCTAGTGTCTTGAACACCACAGTACATCCCACAGTTGCCTGTCAGTTTCGAGTTGGTCGGTACGGCATCAAGTACACCTCCATTCGATGGAAAGGCGGCTTGTTCGAGACGCATCGGAATCTGTATGAACTAACGTATTCCGCTGACGAAGTTAATGGTTATATTTGGAGTAATCTAACAATTATTCGTCCATGTAAGTGTGATTTTCAAGTGTAATCTGTTTTTCTCACTAGCTTGTAGTTCGACTGTTTTTTAGAACCAGTTTTCTATTGACAGTCTTCGTGTTTCATCCCGATCGCATGTGATTGCACATAACTGCCTACCAAGTTTTTTCTAGAGTTTCGTGGTTTGGGCATTCCCAGTTGTACGTCGCATTAGGGTCAAATGACTGGGTAGATATGCAAGGCTTCTTAAATAATCCAAAGGTATCCGAACGAAAGGATTTCAGAAATACATTTCTCATTATCGCACAATAAGCCACTAGCGATTTCTATCATTGAGATCGATTCATTTACTTCGAGTCTGATATCGATGAATTTGGTTGTCGTATTTTAATTGCTCTTGCTTGTTTGAAATCAACTAAGCTACACGAGTTTGGTTTCAAGAGAGGGATGGCTATTAGAATTTTCATCACTTGTGAACTCATAATTAAAAATACTCAGCAATACATGCTGTTAAACAAAAAAAGAACAGTTCGCTTTTATTCATTTTCTTCTTATATATATATATATATATATATATATATATATATATATATATATATATATATATATATATATATATATATATATATATAGGGTGCCTGAGACTAAGGACTCAGTCCGAAAAATGATCGATACTTAACCACCAACGAAGACAAAGCCGAAGGAGAAGAGCAAATAAGTCTTGCGTCAGACCAGGAAAAGTTTCTTCACGGGTACTTCGATCACATTCTTGTGTTACGTTAAGGCTTCACTGCTTTATGAGTTAGACTGTTGATTCAAAGGTTCCTGTTGGAGTTCCCGAAGAAGAAACCATTCTACTTTGTGGGTAGCCTCGAATTATATTTTCCTCGTAAATCCCCAACGGCATCTCGCAGAAAAATTTTCTCTCTATTTTTCATCCTTCACTTCTCAGTTCTAAATGGGCGCCGAAAGCCGCAGAGTGCCAAGACCGGGAAATTATAACTCGTAATAAGGATAGGTAGAAACAGAGGTTCGGTTCTCACGCCCAAACGTTTTCTTGACATAGCTGCTGTTGGCGTTAGCATACTGCTGGGCAGCAGGCTGCTCTGACTGCTTACTTTTAGTTTTATGCTGCTAGCTCCTTCGAGAGGTTGGGCTGCCTTCATGTATGTCCCGGGCCGGACCTGCGCGTGAGCGGTATGCATAGTGGAACTGTTCATAAAAAATTTTGGGAATTAGGTGCGAAGTTTCATCTCCATCGTCACCCGCCCTTTTATTCGAAGTAGCAACTGTGGCCTATACACAGCCAAGTACAACCTGTCAGGCAACAGGAAGTTTCTATGTTGAAACCCGGCGACCGAACGAGCGGTCCACAGGCCTTTTGAATGACGGTCTGCTAGTCGAGAATGCCCAACGCGTCCTAGTAAATCTTACCCCAATAAGGATATCTGAGTAGGAGGCAATGTCCTCATTAAGTGGCGGGCCACATTCGCTCACGTCACGTTTCTATCCATGGGTTTCTGGAGTTCGCTGCCAGACGGAAAATCCGCCACGCCCTCTAGCAACGCAACGTTAGTTTTGTCTGGGTTTTAGCCCCCGTCTCGTTCGATATGGGTGACCTCGAAGGAGCGCAAAGCTCTCCAATGGGCATAGCCCTCGGGGTCATCGTAGCACGCGAATCCGATCACCATAGTAAGATAGCAACTAAGACACTAGAAACTTTGATAATATGTTTGTGTGGTGTTTCCACAATATACATACAAGACCCAACTCCAGTCAAAGCACTCCACACTTCACTCTTCAAACACAACTGAATTATCTTTCCACTCTTCGCGTGTCGGACGATTCAGTTCAGTTCACTTCAAACAACCGTTGCTCATGCCCTGGATGCGGTGGCTTTGGTTGCTATCTCAATGTTCAACATTCGTGGTCAGGCTGGCGTCGGCATTTCTCTGAGCACGAAGGTTGCTCGATTGAGTCACAGTCAGCAGTCGTCTATGTGCACTTCGGTTAGATGGTCTTGCGCATGTCAACAGCAACACTGCCGCGTCGATGCTTGTCCGTTGTTTTTGTATATGCCCCAATGAACTGCAGCTCTTGAAGTTAAATATGAGTTCTATATAGATTTGCCTCAGCTGCTTCGCGGCGTGCTCTCTACCGACGTAATGGTTGTTACTGGTGATTTCAGTGCTTAAATTAGAAGCCTGGACGAGACACAGGGCATATAGGAAGCTGATTTGTCGTCCTGTTTGATCAGACTGACAGTGGTAGTCAACTCATCCAAGTGTCTTCTGGCCATAGACTGTTCTCAGCGATAACACGTTTCTCTCACGAGATGACGTCGGCTTATCCAGTGTCTTGCTTACGGCGATCTCTCATCCGAGCTCACCACGAGAAGCGGTGTTCGTCAAGGTTACTCTCTTCCACTCTTCCTTTTCAGTTTTACAATTGAATTGATTCTTTAGATAGCCCTATCCTCGTGTGAGAACAGCGGCATCGATCTTTGTCCGGGCAGTAAACTGTGTGACTTGGAATACACGGACGATATTGTTCTTCTGAGTGAAGATCCAGGTAAGTTGCAAGCTTTCCTGGGCAGCCTAGAGAACAGTGTAGCAATGTTTGGGATGCGTTTTGCACCTTGGAAGTGTAAAATGCCGTTGCAGGACTGCGTTGGCGCTACACCAAACCTTGTCTCGGTTGTGTTAGTCGTAGCTATAATATATATATACGTTTTGTTACTTAGGCGGCTACATTTCACCGCGTGGACAGATATCGGATGAAGTGTCATTGCGTATACAGAAGGCGCGATTAGTTTTTTCTAACCTCCGTCATCTGTGGTGCCGGCGGAGCCTCCGGTTGTCTTTCAAGGGTCGAGTGTATACTACGGCCGTTAGATCCGTGCTTTTATGCGACTAAGAAACATGGCCGTTAAGGTGGAAGATGGGCGAATACTGTGGGTATTTGTGCAATGATGCCTCTGTAGCATTGCTTGAATGTGGCGGGAGCACTGTATGAACAATGCGGAGGTCAGGTAATGAGTTTTTTGAATCAGTGGTCAGCCACTGGAACAAGTACTGAGTCTTACCAGATTAAGGTGGCTGGGACATGTGTCATGCCCACCGATAAACTTCCTCGGCATACGTTGTTCTCCGAGGCAGGTACGATTGGAAGGCAGGTCGAGGCGATCAGTCCATGACATGACGAATGGTATGAAATCCATTACCATGTAGGACGTGTTGAACTTCCGGGTTGACGTTCACGAGGCTTGCGTGTTAGGTGATTGGAAACATCAAGTGATGTGGCTGGATGTCGGATCAGCGGCATGGTTGCATTCGTTCTCTTTCTTTTTCTTCACGATCTCCGTTAATTACTTTGCTTTTGGTTTTTTTTCATTTTGCTTTTAGTCGTTCTGCCCTCAACTAGATAATGGCGCTAGATAGCAACCAAACCCAGAACCCAAAACTGCGAGAATAATGGTTGAAGAAACAGCTGAACTGTTGTCCTGCGCTGTCACAGCGTAGAACTCAGATCGACCACATGAGTATCATTACCACTAGCGTGGATCGATTCAAGACTCACTGATTCTGGTTCATTTCTGTCCATTTTGATCATGCTGTTTCTAGCTCGGGTTTTGGGCTACATCTCGTCGGTGAGCGAACCCATGCCTTCAAAGCCGCTGGCAGATGATAACCGTGGGTCTCTTTTCCAAACTGAATTATTCACCAGGTTTTCGATGCAGTCAGATGCCCATGATCCAGATAAATGATGTATTGAGATCAAGATGGTCCTGTCCGGGGCTTCTGACGCTGTTCAAGACTCAGGAAAGAGACAGAAACAATGGAAATCTACATCCTCATTTTCAATGTTAGATGCGCGCAGATCGACTCCTCCGGATTCCCTACATGATGATGCACGGAATTGTCTTAGATACCAATTCATGTAAACCTTGATAAAAGACCATGAGCAGCGGTGGATTTTAAAATTTAAAGAATAGAGAAAACTGCGACGATTTGCAACAGCCGCAATCTTCTCGGTTTGATTGAGCTTTTCTGAACAGCTTGAACAAGTGCGTAGCAATATCCGGTTTCCTTTTTACATCTTGAAAATGTAGGATGCTGTTGTTAGACTGGATGCGTCCAACCAAACCTTGCGGCGTCTGGGATGACTGCGAGACAAGTGGATAAGTTCAACTACTTAGGCAGCTACATTTCATCCAGAGGTTGGATATCAAAGGAAGTGTCATTGCGTATGCGGAAGGCCTGTTTAACTTCTGCCAAACTCAGTCAGCTGTGACATGGGCACAGTATCCGTTTATCTGTCAAGGGTCGAGTGTATGCGGCAGCAGTCAGCCCAGTTCTGCATGACAGAAAAACAAGGCCACCGTGAGTTGTGGATACACGGAGATTGTCGGTATTCAAACACCAATGTCTTCGTAGCACTGTGAGGATCTGGCGGAAACGCCGTATCGGCGATGTTGAGGTTGAGATTAAAGTATTAGGCAAACAATAATTCGCCAGATGGAAGACGAAGGCTTATCCAACTTAGGTGGTCGTGGACGTGTACTATGCTGTGTTCTCTGAAGCAGGTAGCGGTTGAAAGACAAGTAGAAAAAATGTGACTAGTTGACTCGGCCGTGTAGTATGTGTTATACTTCGTGGGTGGGGTTCAGTAGATCCACGCACTCAGGGATTAGGTGCAGTGGAAGATGTATGTATTGTGATCAATGACGCTCCTGTATTTGCGCACTTTTTCTGTCGTTTTTTGCTACTATTTGTAGTTGTTTTCCATTATTTTTTGCGCAGGTGGTTTTTTCACTGATTGAGGTTCCCGTTGAGAGATAACAACCGAGACCATCACATGTGTACCGTGCACTGAGTGCGGAGTTTTGGGTTATTTTCTCATGTACTCCGTGTTGATATTGTAAACAAGTGCACTGGTAGGGGTATAATCCATAGCCTCAAAGGCCCACTACAATATTAGGGGTAACTTGCAATCAAACCCTGAGAATTGGAGTGAAGAACCACACAATATCTCAGTGGGTCTCGTAGTACCGAGCCGAGTGATGCTGGGTCACAGTCTACAACCAAAGTGACTGACCGTGGTAGTATTTGAATCTGTGCACTCCGAGGTGCCAGACACTTTAAATCACTCAACCACCGCCAAGTGATAGTCGCCGGCATCTATTCGTTTTTACTCTCCGATTATTAGTCCAAATTCTCCACCTAAAAGACGAAAAGTTTATCCGCGAGTGATGCGACAAGTGTCGTTTGTCTGGAGTTCTCGGTGCACACCATTCTGTGAGGATGGTAGAGTTCTGAGGGCAGATCATGGCAGTCAGTACATGACATGACAAAAGACGTACAAACGGTCATCAACATGATTAGCAGTCGCGACCCATGACACCTGCTTATCGGCTGATTGGCTGCGTGCTGCGTCAGTCGCGGGATTTTATTCAAACTCTTTATTCTTGCAAATGATTTTCAGCTATGCCTTTTCGATCTGTTTCTTTGTTCTTTACGATTCGATTTATTTCACTTATGACCTGACAGCCAAAACCAGATTCCTGAAGTATAGGCTTGATAACTGAACGATGTATAACGGAGTCATCCTAAACTATAATCTTTCGTTTATAACAATGATGAGAAACACAGTGTTCAGTAAAGTATACCTCACTGTACGGTAGTGACGGTTTTCACTCTTTATTTAATTTATTTTGATCATCAGTCTGCCTTTTGATTTGATTCTTCATTGTAGACCGGTGGTGGCCAAGTGGTTTAGAGCGTTCGCTTTCCCCCTCGGTTAGAGGTTCGAATCCCATCACTGTCAGTCACTTTGGAGGTAGACGGAAATCCGCTGTCGTTCGTCTCGTTACCCCACCTGGCCTAATTGAACCTTATCCGGTTCCCCATTCCAAGTCCCAGGGTCAGGTTGTCGCTTATCCATAATAGTACAGACATGTAATAAGAAATTTATTCAGAATTATCAACAGGCATTGTACCTCTGTGTAACGTTTATTCTGCAGCTCATGCAAGGGTTTCAACAGACCTAACAACCCTCTTAGCTTCCGACTTTCTCCATAAAATGAGTACTACGCAATGTTATGTCATGCGAAAAATTTAAAAGCCTGCTGCTGAGATATCCATGATCTAATTTAACATTCGGCATGCGTGATCTAGTGATTGACTTTGGCGGTCGACGAGGACGAAACTCGACCCGTTTCTCCACGATATACTCCTTTTTATAAACAATACAATTGGGGTCGTGTGTTGCATAAATGAATTAAGTATCCACTTCCATATCAGTTACATTGGTTCATGGTTTTCGAAGAGTTGTACACATATATCAGTCGTCGGTATTGGCTGTTCGTTGAGGAAAACTGGTGACACTGGATAACGTGACTAGATAACGTTTCTTATTCAGTGCAATACACTTTTTCCCAAGCTTATCGTTGCTCTTCTTATTATCATTTTACCATCTCCGGCTCAGATGGGGACTTGGATGGAAAAAGATGATTGAAATCTTCACACGATTAGTTGAAATGAAACTAAAACTCGGATGTGCGGTACCATTTTCGCGCTTGAAATACATTTATTTTTATATGAAGCTGGTCTTATAGGTCCTTATTCTTCCCAGAATCTTTTGTGACCTTCATATTTTTACAAACATGCTACTTATTCAAACTTAAAGGCAAATCTGTTGTTAGTAAGTATTTTGTTATTTTCATTTTTTTAGCCGCCGATCCCGATTTGTATGGAAAATACACTTGCCAGTTCAACGTGGTATCTGGATCGATTGAGTCTGCTGAAGTAGAAATCTCCAGTGAGTTGCTCATTCATTTGGTTTCTCAATCTTAGTCCGTTTTTATTCTCGCCGGCCCCATTTAATGCATTGCATCGACTTCATCCTATCGGTAATTTGATTTACCGGATTACCTGTAGAGCCGAATAGATTCAGCCACTAATGCATTTGACAGTTTCGGGAAACTCGAATAAAAAAGACAGCTACGACGCCATCAATGCCGTTAGTCATGCCAGTTCAGAGAAATACAAATGTTGATAGACTATTATTAACCAATTTTGTTCACTAACTTATCACGCATGGGATTACAAGTGGTGGACAGTAATCCACTGCCGTCCGGCTCGTTGCCACATCTGATCCACTGGGACCTTACGTGGTTCCCTGGTCCAAGTCTCATACTGTGGTTGCCGGCTATCCCCAGTAGTGCAACGTGCACTCATCCGCAAGCATATAATAAAAAATGTGTTGTATAAGCTTGCATGGTATTGAATGAAAGCAGTCCGTATGCTCTTCCGCTAAAGACATAACGCCACTTTTATACTTAATTTATAGACCTTTTGGAAACTAGAACTCCGGTCTAAATGGATTCCTCCATATGCCCTGTCACATTGAGGACCGAGAGCCTAACGGGATCAATTTTGCCGTTTTCGTGCTTACCCAAATCTAGATCGTTTCATGACCAAGTCTGTTTGTTCGATCGGTCGTGGTCGAGTAGTGTAAGCCTGTGATTATTGATTCTAAGCACAGGATTCAAGACCTAAGACTGCAGCCTTCCTGTCGTTCGTCCCACTGCCAGACTGACTTTTTAGACTCGTGCGGTTCATCACTGCCTCAAGTTCTGGTTTTCAAACATTATTGATAATCTCCAACAGCGCATTAGGCATTGTGACTGTGATGTATATACTTTCTCGCAAACTCTGCTTCATCGATTTACCATATCCAAACACATTCTCTTCTTTGGTAATCTGTTTTAACCAAATGCAGTTTTTTGCTAATGTTTTCATGTTCGATTTCTTGCCTCCATACTCAAACTGTGTTCCACTGCTTGAAGATTTGTCGAAACTCGAGACGCGTCATTGTCCTTGTGTTGTGAAATCCAGTATTAATCGCACCTACGCTTCAGGTTCTGACTGGCCTCGAATTCTTGACCACCAGTCACTTCAGTTCATTTCTTTCATCGACTAGCCTCCAGCTCCACCACTCTCTCTGGTTTTGGTTGCTAAAAGGCGGAATCTTCCAAAGGTAAAATGCGTTGAAGCACACAAAGCAAATAAGCAGCTCGGAAAGGCTTAGGTAGAAATCATATGGACGGAGAAAGAGTTTCAATGCAATTACGCTATTGGCCGCGGACCCAACGCGGAGGCCTAGCACGTCCTGCATGGCCAAGGGGATTACTTGACGTGAAGTTCATTGGTTAAGGGTTTTATATATTTTCATGGCTTGATGTGTTGATTGAGTTGACCCGTCCGCCAACCGCTACTTTCCTCGGAGAACAAAGTACATTTAGGACTTCTGTCTGTGGGCTTGCGTGACACATTTCCCAACCACTTTAAAATAAAACATTGCTGTTGTGACTGACGTCTCATTCCCAATACCGAAAGTCTAACACCGCTGTTACTGCTACGATATTCCCACCATATTCGAGCAGTGTTGCAAAGATAACGGTGTTTACACTATGGCAGTCTTCATGTGCTTTCTACTCTCGACGTTCTAGTGTGTGAGCCGTATAGAAAAACAAAGTTTTCCCCACAGTTTACTATTTAAACAAAGATCATCTCCGCTTTTTTCGCACGAGAATAAGGCTTTTTCGAGAATCATTTCAATTACGAAGTTACGTAGGAGGGTTGGTCGAGGGCAAACCCGAAGAACAAAACCTCTTGTGGTGAACTCTATTGAAAGATCTCCGTGAGCATGATCTCGGCTTCGGATGCTCGCATGTGATGATTAAAAATGCGACATGAATCTCTCCGACACATCCTCCAGCGAGAGCAGTGCCAGATAACTGCAATCGGCCTATTGGAATTCCACTTTCAGATCAAAGAAGCATATCATGGACCCACAGAAGATGGGCTGGAATTCTAAGATCTGCCGTTGAGTAAATATCTGATCGGTGCAATCCAAACCGGGTCTGAAACTGGTTTGATCCTCATGCATGCAGCGTTTGCCACCACTGGATGATCGGCGGGGTAAACGCAAGCCAGCAGTTTCGTTGCGATATCCATTAAGTTAGTTCCCCTAATTTTCTGAAGTGGACTTACCACCTTCTAGTATATCGGTACAACCACCGATCCACCTTTAACTTAACTCTGATGCCAAAGCTTTGCTTCCATCATTACAAAAGAAAGGAGGTAGCCCGTCCAGTCCAGCAGGTTTGTTCCTATTAAGATAACCCACCTTGCCGATAATCTCCATCTTTGACGGAAGAGTGGCATCTACCTGCACCAATTCATTTGCGGGCATTGTCGAAAGGTCCTCCATGGAAGCGGACCCACTCAATTGATCATTACAGTGATCTGCTTAACGTTCCAGACGACGTTTCTGAAAGTGAGTCAGCTATCTGTTAGACTCTATTACCTCACTTTCACTTGGTTCCTGTTGACGGGTACTTCTAATCAAACGGTAAAGATTTCGACTGTTGGCACTCGCTTCAGCCTCCTTCATCTTTACATTCCGCAGTCTACCACGGTCATTTTTCAAACTGCCAGTCAGTTGATGCCTCAGTTTACGCGCCTCATTGAATACGACATTTCTAGGAGTAGATCTGCGAGAATTTAACGGTGTTGAATATATTCATCGTTTATGAGGCCTACTGAGACGAAAATCTTGTGTCATTGGCAGCAGTGTGAGAGGTCCCCTTGATGTATTCTGAGTGTTTAATAAAATCCTGGATATATGGTTGCATCTATAGCCGCGTAGAAAGCTTTGCCCGGTCGTCGGTCATCTTTTGGAATCAGTGAGGGATAGGTGGCTGGTACAGCGTAAACAGGGGCGACCACGTACCAAGGCGTAATCAGAGTCCACAAGCGTGAACCAGAGTGAGCGAAAATCTTTGACCGATTCACGCCAGTGATGATGTGTACAATCTGAGTCCAACGTTGTCAAGGCATAGGAAGAAGCCATGTGAGTTAATACCGCTTCTTACGGTAGAAGTTCGTATTCATCACAAAAAATCTGCAGTCAGAGCACAGCTAGATGAGACGATCGTCGCGGTCATTGCAACCGACTGGAATAGCAAACATACCTTTTTTATGCCCTTCGGTCTTCCCAAATCAGTCACTTTTGACGTTACAGTCGCCAGCAGTGACAAAAATGCCTGTTGAACGCATGCTTCGAAACAGTTAACCCAAATCATGGTAAAGTTCGTGTTTAGCTTCAGGAAAAATATAGTCAATGGACGAATACACAGTTATGGCGAAAAAAGCATCGACGTTTCATTGTGTTAGTGTTGACATGCTTAGAACCGTCTAACGGAACTGTACACAATCTACCGCTGATTTGAATTCAGTGCAAGAGTTCACACTAGGTTTTCGTGATCAGACAACCTCGATGCGAACCTTACATTGAGTGCTAGACACCGGATCACCTGACACGCGAGCACTGAAGCGAGAAACAGAGTACATCTGCAGAGTGGAGCGCTTCGACTAAACTGTGAACCTTTTGTGTGTTTTTCTTTGGCGTGGCACACGCTGATATTGAAAGTTTCGAGAAATCTCGCTCGAACAACCAATTGTCCTATCTAAAATCGTGTGCAAACGTTGAAAGCAACCGAATGAGGTAGCCGTTTCGGACTGGGGTGTGTGTGCTTTTATTGCTTGTTTTGCTTCCGAACTTCCAATAATACCAGGCGTCGTCTGATCGGTGGTTGTGTGACATATTGCATCGGGCTTTCATTGAGAAAAAAGAAAATAGAAGGGTTTTTTTACAGACACTACTGGAGGTTTCTGGACGAATGGTACTTCGCGGCTACCCACCACCGACTGGTTTTTCTCTGTAAATCCTAACCAAGGCCTTTAACCCGTGAGTCAAATGGATGATGAAGGAAGAATTAAAACAGGTGGAATTCTCTTTGGGTAACCTGAGTGGAATCTTCGCCTTTAGAATCTGATCCACAAGACGGTAGGGCGTTTATCCAACTCAGAAAATGTTGGTGAAAACCCGTTTCCCCATAAATCGATGCCGAGGAAATCAAATCCTTGATCGGTTTTTATCTACCTTGCTTGCTTTTGGAGATATGCGAGATCCATTTTGAATTCGAATTGCACGCGGCTGGACGTTGCACAGAGAGCTGTACAATTCACATTCACCAGAGCGCTCTGTGTTGTTTTATTCTGCAAGGTCACATAAATTGTATATAAGTGGCCGAGCATCATTATACAATCGCCTTTGGTCCAGCACCAAATATACGGCTGAGCTGAAGGTCTTGTCTTCTGTGTCCTTCCTTCGGTGTATGGGGTTGTTTTGGGGCCCAGTTTGCCAGTCGTAGCTTGAGACTGGGAGTTTGAGTATTATCAGTCGTGCGATTTCGGTCGGGGGTTCGTAACAGAAACATGACCAAAACATCCGTGTAGGAGACTGACCGGTCACGTGATGTACTAACGTTGGACATAGGTGCTTGTTTTCTGTTTTCTGGTGTAGTAATTGCCGACTCGCTTTTCTAGTCAATTAACTATCCCTATTCACCGAATAAAACGAGCGGAACGGCTGCGGTAGAACATCCTTTTGTTTTTGATAAATTAGCTGTGGCGGGCGATAACTTCCCAATGAAGTGCGATGATCTCTCCTACCGTCGTGACAAACTCCAGTTAATCCACTTTTGCGTTCACCTAGTGAAGTCTTTGTGACCGGTAGACCACTTCTGTCGGTGCTTTTTCGTTGGAATGTACTCCGCAGAGACGCAGTGGTTGGTCGCACAGTCAGGTATTATCCATCAGCCGGTTCTGTAAAATGAGACTCAGCTCAGCTCATTGTGATGTGTTTGCATAATTGCATCTCCGGCCTAACGGAGCCACCCTGCATATATATTTTGATCATAGAGGCACGCTGGCCATCATACCACGTCAAACTGTGGTTTTATCGTCTAGCTCGGTTCCGTTCGACCCCATCCACCGCCACCAAAAACTGCATTACTTTGTCATATTGACGGGAATTCACAACTCATTCACCTGGCTCACGATTCATGACCAATCGGTCATCATCGCCAGTCCATAGATAAGTTGCTCACATTTTGTTGACTGTCAAGAAATAAAATTCCCCGGGCACTCGTCCCCACTGCATTGCTTTTTTTCGCAGCAGCCTGTAATCTACTATATGCTCCCCGGAAGTGTTGTTTGGAAAATAAAAAAGGAATAAATAAAAAGTCCATGGTTTTTTTATCGCAATGGACTCACCAACCTCTCACATTGTGATAAATACGTACTGATAAAATGCAAAATTATTCATTTTAACGACCAACTTCAAAAGTAAGTAGCATCTTCAGTGTTCTCGCGAACAACAGCTATTTAGCTGTATTGCAAACAAGCTGTTGGAATTAATTCTAAGAAAGCTCTTTGTGGGTCTGTATATTATTCCGGTTACCATCACGGTTTACCACCGTAACCTGTTGCCCTCATTTTTTATCCAGTCCCTCCGCTAATTAAACGTCCGGATCACGTAGTTGGTCATTATTCTGGGAGTGAGTTTGTTCACACTTGTGAAGTTGTGGCCTATCCTCCCATCACGGCACCAGTTTCTTGGACCCGAGACGAGGAACCGATCCTTACAAACGCAGTAGACGAACCGTACGTGTCTCGGATCGACTGGTCCGGACGAGTGAGATTCGAGACGGTGCGTGTCCCGAACGACCGGATCGTTTTTGATCCGGTCATGCCAGAGGATCGTGCTGTGTATACTTGCTTTGTGCGCAATACTATTGGTAATGCAACAGGAGCCATATTTCTTCGTGTGAAAGGTGAGTTTGGTTTGATCGTTTCATGCGTATCAGTCGGTGGGCAGTATGGTGTCATTCACCCTAGGTATGATGCAAGTATGGCACTGCAGATACAAAGTAATGAGGAAACAGCCCTCGGAACCGTGGATACAAGACAGAGACGCAGGATCAACAGCTAACTATCGAATGGTACAAATAAGGGGCATCCAATCAAGACATCACTGCTGACATTCTAACCAACTCATGAAAAGAAAGGCACTTGTAATAAAGGACTAATGATAGGAAGTTCACAGTGAAAGAAAGCTGACACGTTCATTCATTGTGAGATCTAAGCTTGTTCTGGATAGGTGAACCGCGTAGATGGTTGTTTGCCATGAACTTTTTCTGCCCGGTCGCATACCATTTTTCCTGTTCAACTTGGCCCATTATTCTTTATAAAAAGAGCATAAGATTTATCCCTTGGCTGTCTGTTCCATACACGAAAATAATTTTCTCAGTCGTACCAGTACTCTCTGGCTTGATTTTCAGACTCCTTACTGCGTGTGTTCTGTCTCTCCCACTGTATACATTGCTCACCATTCTTTTTCGAAATATAACCCATTCACAGAATCAGTTGAATACCTCAGTAATCTGTCTTGCTGTTTTTCACTGTTAGGAAGCCTTGCAGTTAGATACGATGTGAACTCAACAACGTAACGCGGTCCATAGACAACAGATGAGATTATTTGAAAAAGCTATTCAACAGTAAATCGTTCAAAGTAGTTTATCCACATTTTCTGTAAATGCGATTTTCGGATATTTTGTCGAATCCAAATGTATCAAGTGTAGTACCACGTCTTAGACTTCAAATAATCCTTATATCCAAATCTCAAGGTCGGAAATCCATTAATTTTCCTTGGTAGTGGGCATCTTTTTTCGTTGTCGATCTTCCGACCATATGGGGCTCGCCTTACAGAAGATGCTTTCTTTCGGACGATGCTGCCTGGTAAACCGACAGTAGATAAAGGGAGTTTTTTGGGAATGGAAAATGATGGATATCCAGTTCAAATAAGGTTCAGCTAGGTCGATAAAAATAGTGGTGCATCGTTGTCTAGAGACGGAAGTGGAACACCGCTTCGTTCTTCGGTTATGAATTCAAATTAAATATCAATCAAACATGGAGACCGGAATTATCCGTCGGGATACACAGATTGCACGTGAGTATTTTTTAACACCGGTGCTTCACTCTAAGAAAACAGTGACCACATATGAATATAATGAGGCACCTACCGCTGCCAACCGTCATCAATTGCTCTGCCGCCTCAATTAATGTTTACTAACCTTTCATTGATGTATATTATTACATAACCCATCGTTTTTTGGATTGTTCTGTTTATCTAGGGAATAACTCGTTATAGGAACTGAGCTGAACTAAGATTTGTTCGTTGTCAGTGCTTGGAATGTCATTTTGTTCGACATTTTTGGTTTGTTTCTACAATTGTCACTTCTGTGATTATACCACAGATCGCTGGTCGGTTTTCTGGCCTCTAATTGGAATCGTTCTAGAAGTAATCGTGATGATTGTGGTGATATTCCTGTACGAAATGAAACGACGAGCCCAGAAAAAGCGTGAATCTGAACATAATGCTGATTTCGATGCGACCGCGAAGTCGTCTGGTATTCGATATGATGGTGACGCGGCCGGAGACGACATGTGAGTAATCGTAGTTTTAGTAAACTCAGGTAATTCCATTTTATTTGCAGCTTCGCACCGTTACACGATACGCTGTTTTGGACGTGTTTTATAAAACATTTTTCACTAAGCTGTGCCAATGACTGTTTTTGAATAAAGCATTTCTGTCACAGAATTACTGTTTTGAGGAACCACCAAATCTAATGGCCCATGTTTCTTCGACTTACAGGCTACTCCGGCAGCGAATTTAACGGGGAAATGGAAAGCACCCACTACTTCCTTCAAGCGTGCCATTGCCCCATCGGAAAGACGCGCCCAACGTGCGTGTATGCAAGTGCACCCGACAGTTCATAGTGAACCTCTAAATGCACTTGTTCCCGTATTTCCCATTCTCGAATTGTGAGCTTAAAACCGTCAGTTTCATTTCACGTTCCCCAATCGAATTTCGGTTCTCAATATTCCCATTCATACTGTCTGCATTTCAGCTCTTACACGGGCTTTCTGTAATTCCGCAAGGTTGATGTTCATGTCTGCTTTCATTCTTTTCTCCTCGGTCTGTTCATCGCCGTGTCCTTCTATTACACCCCTCTCACCTCTTGCATCTTTGTAGACCGTGTAAATTCTCTAAAATGTTACACCTAGTCATTTCACAAAACCTGGGTTTCAGTTCTGGTTGGTTACTCATCTGTATTTATAACCTGGTTGTTTCTTTTGTATCGTTTTTCATCTTTGCCATAACAGAGATGTGCCGCGCATTTTGCATTCATATGTTTAAGAAGCTCGTTTCACTCACCGCAGAGAGTTGTCTTACTCTTTTGCTCTGTAATTTAGAAGCTGCCCATTCTCAACGTTGATTCTCATCTCTGTTTCCTTATTGTCCTGTCCCCTTACCAGTAGTTTATTCTCGTTTCCCTACCCGTGTACCAAAATCCTCCTTTATTTCGCTGACCAGTGTAGTCATGATTCGCGTGACCATACTTTGACCCTCTGACTTCCTTTTCCCTATTTCAGGTCTATTGATCTAAGAGAACGGATCTGTCCCGTCCTCCCCCTGAGCCTCGGGAGAATTCACGTGTCCGTGCGCTCGCTCGCGCCTTATTCCCAAATCTGTATTGTATTTCGAATCCTCACGCATTTATTAGCGTTCTAGTCACTTCCGAACTTTGTTTCGTGGACCAAATTCAAATGAAGCTAGATTAAGTTTTAGTATTAACGATATTTTATCTTTCTTTCTTAGCTTATTTTGCTCATTGGTTGGACTGAGGTCATTTACCTCCAAACCGATTAAATATCTTATTTCTGCCCATTATATGCGATCGTTTTTTCCTCCAAATCAACCGCTTTGATCACCAAGTTATCTTCTCTCCCGTACACTGACTTACGCACGGTTTTTCCACCCTACGACAGCTTTCATATTTGACATTGTGCTGTATCCTCTAATTGCTCATTGTTTCCTCCACTCATATCATTTTCAGTTCACACATTAAACCGACATTGGCATCTTCCATTTGGTGATGAAATTTTCACCCACCAGTACCACTGTGATATATATATATATATATATATATATATATATATATATATATATATATATATATATCGGTGTAAGTCACATCTGGCTGTGCTCTGTGTACTGGCACTGGACACATACGGAGAGAGAGAGAGAGAGAGGAAGAAGTTGCGTTCTCGTCGGTCCCTGCTGCCGTCGCATTCACGTACACATACACAGACACAAACACAAAAGCGTCGTTCTGTTTTTCGTTTGGTGTCGATCACGCCTCTATTTGAAGCTAAAACTTTTCAACCTAGTGGTCGTTAAGCCCATGTATAGGCAGAGCAACATAATAAACGAGGTGATAAAATCCGCCTGGTTTTAGCCAACTTTTTTGCATACTGTTTTCTCATCGTGCGCCATCCCCTGTCCGCAGTACTGCTGTCGAAACATCGCCGTGGTCTGTTTTACGAATTTTGTAACATCCTGCAACCGACAGCTGGACGAGGCATGAATTGGGACGTTTCACTGCCATTGTCCGTGCCTAGGTTCTTTATTATCAGAAAGTACTGCAAGTATGCGTGTGTGTGTTGTACTTGCTTTTGTTTGCAGTTGTAACTTTACGTGGGATTTTCGGTCTATTCAGGGTGACTTATCGATCTACGTTCCTTGGTGTGTATGCAAGGATAGTGATTTTACACGATACTTCACACAAGGGAATGTAGGATAGTTATGAACATACTCTGGGTGATATAGCAGCCCAAAACACATACAACCATGAAACATGTATTCCTTACAATGACTAACTGCTATACTCGTTCTCTTCCCATTTTTGTATTATGATTGCTTGCTTGATTTCAACCAAGTTTAAAAATAATACAGTAATAATATGGGCGTAGTGCTGCACTCACTAGTCTGATACGCAGGTATCCAGTAATAATAGGAGTTTGTGTTAATTTGCTTATGCGAATCCTCGCTCTTATATTTGGAAGAAGGTTCATTTGAACTGCGCCCACATAGTTCACGAGTAAGTTTGAATCACCGTATTGTTGATTTCTTGCGTTATGATAAAACTATGGATTCGTTCTCGTCTAATACATAACGTGAGTAACAGGTTTGTTTCGGTTGCACCACCAGCTGCATAAAAATGGGAGGTGAGTTTATCTTCAAGCACGTGACACCACAGGGATTTGTATTTTTGTGGGAAAGAGCCTTGGAGTAGGTAACTAGTGATTTTTGATCTTCCTTAGCTGGGCCCGAGTAGTCGGACTGTACCATCAAACAATTGGTCACATTCTAGACTGACATACCCACCTCATATTTGTGGAATGACAAACAAAATCGAATTGCTGCCGTCTAACGTGTGTTTTCGTATCCTTTACGAAACTCGACGATGTTCTTCACGGTGATAGCACAAGTCCTGGGTATACTGGTTCCTGTTCAGTTATGGAATAGTATCCTGATGAATGGTTCAACGGAACCAACAAAAGTCAGCCGAACATAATTTCAACTACTGTACTGCATGAAAACTAGCTTGTCTCGATATCTGAATAATCAAAGAGAGCTCCAGACGACTGATCTAGAAAGGATGCTTCTGATGAACTTCAGAAAGACTAACTAACCAGCACCTACGTCCACCATTCTTGTCTACACTTCCAGTGTAGACACCTTGTTGGTCACTGGAGTGGTAAATTTTCATTGAGGCGTCGCCAACATCGGTTCAGTTCGGTACCGTTTATTCAACCACCAACCCCGCGCTTCTGTGCTCACAGGATCGTCCACTAAAGGGGAAAAAGAATAACAAAGTAAAAAAGATCCAAAAAATCAAAGTAATAAGCGGAAATCACGAAGACAAAAAAGTCAGAACAAATACTCATCTGGCCACGAAACTTTGCCATATCACTCGATGTTTCCAACCATTTGGATCGCGTGGACCCCAACCCGGAAGTCTAATTCGCCTTGCTTGGTCGAGGGTTTCACACTTTTTTGCCATATCGTGGACTGGCCACCTCGACCTGCCTCCTAATCACTGCCAGCCTCAGAGAACAGCGTAAGCCGAAGAAGTTTATCGGTGGGTGTGCGTAACACGTCCCAGCCGCCTTAACCTGTTTAGATTCAGTACCTGATCCAAAGACTGATCTTTGGTTCCCAACACCTTACGCCTAACCTCAGCATTGCTAATGCGGTGTTTCCACCATACTCGGGCAATGCTACGGAGACATCGATGCTCGAACATCGACAGTGTTCGCCTGTTTTCTACCAACAAATGAGTACTCGACTGATGGTCTCGAGTACGAGGCGCGAACTCTACTACTGGCGACATTGTTGTAACCCGGCTCGCTAATACACTTGACCCAATAAAAAATGAGATGATTCAGAATACCCTCTGTTTAAAGCAATCGCCCTACATTTACACCAATGTAGCATTCGGTGAAGTTTGCTTCACTGTCTTGCTTTGCCGTGTGACCGTAAGGCCTATTTTACTGCATGCCTGTGTATATTTACAGCGGAAGGGGCACACACTATGGCACCAGACTCAGTTTCACCATCAAGAAGGGCCAAGAATTGGGCTGTTGTGAGTTAAGGCGGAGAACCACCCAAATAGGTCGGGCGCGTTAGTGAGCCAGATGAAAGCGAACAGCCGTGTAACACCAGTCTGACCGACGCTGGCAGGCTCCGTACCTCGTACCTCAGAGATTGCGGAAGCTTACACCACTCGGCTACTACTATACTTATTTGTAAACATATAATAATAACGAAAATGATAATCAACCGGTCCGGGCGATTTCTGGACGCGCAATGCTCGTTATTCTAATGAGTAGCAATTTTTATTGTGATGTATTGTGGACCCGTCTACCTCTCATTCTGTTCACCGGCTTAGAGGGCTATACAACACAGTTTCCTATTGATTCTTACCCTGTCTCTTTGATGTGACAAAATGATGATGGTATGGGCAGTAAGTCAGAATGGCCCCGAAGTATCACTTCTGGCCTTGCCGACTGATATCTTTAATTCATTATACCGATGTCCCAGCGCTCGCACATTTACCCGTTTTTCATAGTTCGTTACCACCCACTCGTTCCAGGGAGATATTTTCTGGGGAATTCGAAAGCCACAAAATTCTCATTTATCATCTTCCTTTGTCTCGACGAGAAATCAAATGCACAAAGGACGTGCCGAATTCCGTCAAGTGACTTGCAAGTCTTTTCTCCTTGCTTTATCGATATTATAAAATGTGGTTGAATTATGTAGTCTAGTCAATCCAAACGCTGAGTGACGACCACAGTGAGTGGCTTTCTGGATTGCATTTTTCACTGTAAACGTCAATTAGGACCTTGCAGAATTATTGTCATGATGTGTGTATGTGTGATGATATCCTTTGCCGCCAGAATAGAAATAATTGGTGCTACACTGTAGACTTGCTGTCCGCGGGGTCACCGAATCGCTGGTTCGTCTGATTGTCGCATTCATCTTGTTTCAGCGTCTCCGCCGATGCCTGTCCTTGGACCTAGAATGAGCGCTCAGTTCGTGAGTTCAGCTGCCCAACACGTTAGTATTGATGAATTGGGTATAGAAAAACTGGCAAATGAGGTTGGTACATGTAGTGTCTTCCCACGTTCATGGTTTTCCGCTAGGTCGTTAGTAACTTTGCATCTGCGAGTTACAGCGTTTATTCGTGGATTGCCGAGAAACTAACTCCAAACTCGGCTGATGACCGAGCGGTGGAATGGTATGTGTTTGTTTGACCCTAGTCGGTATAATCGAAGGGGAACTTAATAAAGGATCTTTGTCACTGATTTGTTGAATTTCTCGTTCTGGAGTGAGCCAAGTTATTCTGTGGAATACAGAGGTGAAATTCACACGGGATACTGGGCGTTGTGCGCAGCAGTGAACCGAGCGATTGAGGTTTGCTGACGCTGTGCTATCGCGTGCGCTAACCAACGGTGTTTTTAGGATGGTGTGGATTTGTTGGATCCGCGAGTATATAAAGATATCTCAGAGTCCAGTCTGCGCCACGTATTTCGCTCTGCTGATGACTCAGTCCCAATTCCCTTGTTTGAAGAAAGACTGCGTTTGTTACATGAGGCTGGAACAACTCTTATGAATAATTTCGACGGAAAGTTTCTGAATGTTGTCCGGTTAGCCGAACATTCTGGTATGAAACTTCTGGATTTACTCTGTGAACATTTTGCATCATTCCGTGATACGGCTGTTTTCCATGGTCAGGAAGGTGAGTAACCGAACCGTCTAAATCCAACTTGATTTAGTATCATTCCTGAAACGGGCCCAGATTATTGTAGGTGATTTATGGTCCTGTTTCGCCGGTCATGGGGTTGGCGCGTTCACAGACATCGATGAAATCACGGCGTTTGCAGACTATCGGCAAGCTTCTTGCATTTATTTCATTTTCACTTTCATGCCTGTTTCAGAATTCCGCAAGTCCTTGTTTATTTCGGTGTGCTACAGTACGATGCGAAGTTGTCCGGGTTGTTGAAAAAAGGTACTTCTTGATGTCTCTTTTCGTCGTTTTTCACAGCGGAAATTTTCTTTTTCGCTAATCTGAATCGCGTCATGCAATTGGCGTTGTGCGACTAGATTTCACTTATTTTATTTGATTCTCTTACTTTTGCATAATCAACAAACCCCGAAAATCCGTATTGCATACTTTTAAGTGGTTGTTAATCGCACTTTCTAGATTCCGTTAAATGATCATGTGACATCCTTGGGCGTGGTATATATAATTTCATACCCGCCTGATTTCGGACTGTGTGCCAAACAAAACATGGTACAGTCGGGAAGGAAGGGGTAGATAGTCAGCGTCCATCATTTTCTTGTGGGCGCAATCCTGCCTGGTTGCCCAAGCCAAAGCGTAGTCATTTGTACACGGTTAGTGCCTTACGAATTTTTCTGCTATCATACCTTGCTTGTTTTCTTACCGCCGGACACAAGATGAACAGATAAAGTAGGACTGTTGTGAAAGATGATCAATGCAACGATGTCTCCGACACGATTTTTACGGACACCAGAACACGACCGTTATTTATGCTGAGTTTGAGACGAAGCCTGGTCGATTCATTTCGCGAAACTGAATCAATAGACTTCGGTTGAGACAACCAATAATCTTGCGGTCGGTGTAGTAGCCTAACTGTTTTTCAGCTGCACAGAGTCGAAAGGCGAATACACAGGATATGTTAATATTAAGGATTACCGTGGTGAACGTGCAGCCACAGTGACCAACCGTGCCGATAGCCGGCAACTTAAAAACAAAGGCTCCAATAAGTCAAGTTAGATGGAAATGCGAAAGGCAGTGCAACTGGCCGCCGTCAAAACTGACCGGCAGTTACTCGATTCAGTTCAACTTTCTCATGTCAGTTAGCTGGCGTCCGATCCCCAGGGTAATCAGTAGAGTAGCAAAACTGTGGGCGTCTCATGCCTCCAATCAGTGAATAGAAATCTCCCGGACTTTACCTCAGTTTGGTTCAGTTCAAACAACCTTTTATATACACTGGTTACAGCGGTTTTGGCTACTATCTTTCAGTGGGAGCCTCAGTCGGGACTAAGCAAGAGGTATGGTGTGAAAAGAGCAAGAGTGGAACTACAAGTGACACCATCAAGAAAGTTCGTGAATACAAGAACGCCACTGATGGTGAAATATCGCCATATCCTCCCATGTATCTAACTACTGAGTAGGGGAATCTCTTGGGCTCCATCCGGGAAGCCTAATATGCCCTACAAGGCCAATTCCACTGGTTAGGCTTTTTATACCTTTCTACCATATCCTGGACTGGTTATCCTTACTCATCTTTCAGCCACTACCCGCCTCAGCGAACAATGCACACCGAGGAATCCTATCCGGAATACGTACGAAGCACGTGTCCCAACCACATCAGTACGGTGGTGTTTAATCCAATACTTTAGTTCGTTTACCTAGAAGTACATACCGAACATCAGCATTGCTGATATATTGTTCCCACCAGATTTTAGCAATGGTGCGAAGACATTGGTGTTCCAATACCGACGATCTTCGTATGTCTTCCACCCGCAGTGGCCATGTTTCTGAACCATACGAAATCACTGGCTTGATTGCTGCAGCATTATATATATATATATATATATATATATATATATATATATATATATATATAATATACTTTTACTTTAATGCGACTATCTCCTACTAGCGGATCAGTCGGCTCCATGAATATCTCGTGTCATGGCTGATCATGCGCGGCAGTTGGAAGCGAGTTCGGTGCAGATCGCGGTCCACTTTTTCTTCCATTGGCGGGCACCATATACTGGCCGTAAGCCTAGGCGCTCTACATCCTTCTCGACAGTGTTGATGCAAGTTTTGAGCTGACCACCACGGCCACAGCGCCATCCAGAGCAGGGTTCAGGACGAAGTGTTTGTTTGGTTAGTTCCGTCTCCGGACGCCATAGGATATGACCCAGCCACCGCAGTCGACGACCCTAGAGGAAGTTGAAGAGTTTGTCAGTTTCGCAGCATCGTTTCCTAACTTCGTCGTCGGATACTCCATCGCGCTAATTTGTCTTCAAAATAAGTCACAGGCACCAGTGATCAAACGCCTCAAACCTATTAGTATCACCAGCTCCCAGGGGTCAAGTTTCGCAGCCGTAGCTGAGTACGAAACGTGGAGCGGCACGGTAGAAACGCACCTTAGTCCGAAGGCTGATTTCACTGCTGGTCCACAACGCTCGTTGTAGCTGGAGAAATGCTTTCCTGATGTTGTTTATCCAGAGTATTACTTCATCCTTCACCTGACCGTTCGGAGGCAGTGTAGAGCCTAGATACCTAAATGATAGAACACATTCGATCAATTGGTCATTGATAAACAGCTATTGAGCTGTTGGCCCTAGGCAAGTTGACATACCTTTGATTTTCGTAGTGTTTATTTTTAGCCCGATAGACTTTGAGAAGAAATCGATTCGGTCGAGAACTGTTTGGAGCGTGACGGGAGACTCCGCTAGCACAACGATGTCATCCGCGAACTCTAGGTCCGAGATGTACATTTTCTGACTCAGTTGGATGCCACGATAGTCAGTCAGTGCCTGTCTCGTTGTCCAGTCGATCGCGTAGTTGAACAGCATCGATAAAAGAGGGCAGCCCTGTCGGACGCCCGTAGTGAGTGTGAACTCAGATGACTCTTTACCATACATACGGACCCACACCCTTGTGGACGAATAGTATCCTACCAGAAGCCTTGCGAGTTGAGCGGGCATCCCGTTGGATTCCATTATCGCCCAGAGACACTCCCGGTTAAGTGAATCGAAGGCGACCCGAAAGTCGATGAAACAGGCTATTGTTGGCTGCCGGAACTTGTAATGGTGCTCCAGTGTTCGACGTAGTGTGAAAATTTGGTCCACGTAGCCTCTACCATGGCGGAAACCCCCTTTGGTTCGATCGTGTGTGGCGGTCTCTCGCAGCTGAGAAGTGGTTGAGCAGCAGCACGCAGAAAATCTTCGCAGCCACGTCGATCGGGCTGATTCCCTTATAGTTGTTGCATGTGGATTCGTCCCCTTTCTTTGGGATGAGTAGAAGAACGGGCGTGCCCCAATCAGTCAGAAGGACTTTTTCTCGTCATATGAAGCCAAATAGGGTGTGTAGTTTGTTGATCAATGACGACAGGAAGCATTTGTAGACTTCAGGTGGAATGCCATCTTCTCCGGCAGCTTTTTTGTTATTTATCTGATTGATGACTGTGGTGATTTTAGTTATGCTCGGTGGATCGCAATCGACATCGTACGGCTCTGGAAGAACTGGGGTTGTATGGCCGTCATGTGAACTGATGGTCGATTGAGCAGTCGATCGAAGTGCTCCATCCATCGCTCTATTTTTCTTTTCTGCTCAGGTATGAGCAGACCGGCTGTGTTGCGTAGGGGTGGCTCCTGCTTGCAGCGCCTACCCGACGCGTTGCGAATGAGGCTGAATGGCTTGCCAAAATCACCGATCCCTGCTGCAATCTCCATTTTTCCAGCTACTTCTATCCAGTACCGCTTACAATCAGCTCTAGCAGAGCGCGAGGCCTCGCGTTGCAACCTGCCGCGCTCGCCACTTCCTGATATCCGGTCTTCGTGTGCTTTAGCCGACAGTTGGAGTGTGCCCTCAGAGATCCAGTCTTTTAGACACCTTTCAGTTTTCCCTAGTTCTTTTGAAGCAGCTTCTCTAACCGTCGATTTGATTACCATCCACTGTTCTTCCACTGGAGTTGGGTCCGGTGATACGTTGGTTGCCGTTGGTAATCGGGTGTCGATTGCGCTTAACAGAGTTTGGCATTTATCTGGCATTTCCAGGGCCGCGGCGTTTATGCGGGTCGGTGGGGAGGCCTTAGGGCGTGCGGATAGATGGATTCTGAGGCGCGCGCGAACAAGAATGTGGTCTGTGTCGTTTGCGTTTCTCGTCACTGCGCCGCGGTACGCTCAACAGTCTTCTACAGACGACGTCGAACGAGACCTCGATAAGATAGGGTCGATTTGATGCGAAGTGCGGCCATCATTGGGGTACCATGTCAGTAAGTGCCTTTTAGGGTGATGGAAGCGTGTGCTGCAAACGACCGTTTTGTTAGAGTCGGCCAAACTGACCAGGCGGTCACCATTTTCACAGCGTTGACCAAGGCCAAATCTTCCCAGTACGTGCCGCGTTGACGAGTCTGACGGACCTGTGCGAGCATTTCAGTCTCCGGCGATGAACAGAAGGTCACTTCTCTGGACCCGACTGATTACCTCTTGTAGGTTGCTGTAGAATTCGTCCTTTGTCTCGCTGTCTGCCGCTTTGGTCGGAGAATAGACCGCAACCACCGTTAAGTTCTGCGAGGAGCGTTTGAAACGTGCCAAAGTAAGTTTTGCTGAAATCGGCTCCCAAGCGATCATTGCGTTGTTGGCTTTGTTGTTAATGGCGAGTACGTTCACGAGGATCTGATTTGAATCATCTGGAGTGTGAATGGCTACTCTTCATTGAAGAGTCCACAAGTGGATCACAACTGTGATTTCTGTTACTTATCCATGTCTGGGTCACTGCTAACCGAACGAGCAACGAGGCTGCGTGTGCAGGCGTTCATATTGATAGCAAGTAGCATGTAAACGTGTGAGCGAAATTTCCCGGAAGCACACGACCGGTTTCGTGGTTGTTGCCGTTCATTAGTTGTGATTCATTTGTAAACTCTTTAATGAAGAGTATCCATTCCGACTCCAGACGATTCAAATTAGATTCTAGTGAACATATAACATCGGGATGTACAAGTATGAAGATGAGTGGGCGGAGGAGTACGGGGCACGCATACCCGTTGTGTGACATTAAGACTTCCTGTTTTCATGCCGATAAAAATTCTCAAGCATTTTTCCTCAGGATTTCGAAGAATCCCAGTCCTCGGTCTTCTCATTTGCGCTCATCTGCTCATTTTAGGGTTCATTTTTAGCGGACTGCCGGGTCCTTTTGTTTGCTAGATCTTTGGTTTAAATGATGACATCAGCTTTTTCAGAATAAATTTTGAATCCTCGTTTGTAGTTTACTCCGGTTATTGCGTGTAACGCCTACAGTTTGGTACAAAGTAAATGTATTGTTTTCTGAATTTTTTCTCTGCAGGCGAACTTATCCCAAATGGAAGCGAATGGGAAGTAGAGATTCGGGGTTGTACGCTTCACGCGATAGAAGTAAGTTTCATTTATTTTTTCGCATTTGAAAGTGTTTGATTGCTTTCTGACTGGGGAATGCGTTTTGGTTCCCTTGACGAATTGGTATCGGCTAAGTAGTTTTCTGGTCTATAACAAACACGATATATGCCATAGACTGAACCGAAGCTCACTGCTTGTAAAACTTGAATCTACCCCGCCAGCCGTATGGGCTAGAATAACCCCTACCCGGGATATGTGCCTAGAGAACGGACAAGACGATGATGACCAGTGTGTGTTCTGTCGGCTTTGGTTGTTACCCGTGCAGAAATTTGTAAACGATATACTGACCAATGATAAAGTGATGTAACCTGACCTCCAAGGTCTGGCTTCATCTAACTTGTTAAATCCTGGAAAAATAGCGATAACGCGCCGCGCCGCGTGCGGAAGCATTTAAATCACCGAATTACCGTTTTTATTACCGGGTGATGTCGTTCAATACCACGTCTAATCTGATGATACTTCGCGTGGTTTAGTGTTTTAATTTTAATTATCATATTGTGAAGTGCTCCATGTTATCCTTTTTCTTAGGACTGCATTATTATTGCTTGCTTTAGCTCTTTAGATTTATGTGCTATTTCACGTTCTGGGGTGTACGGGGAAATGACCGTCTACCTCACCGTGGCTTTAGACTGAATAGACCGCACAGCTCTCTGGCACTGCCTCTCATCGAATGATGTGCTAGAGAAACTCGTTTTTCGAGAGCAGTGGCATCCATCTTCACTCAGCCAATGAACCGTCTGGCCTAGAATAACTAGACGATATTGTTATTCTGATTGAAGATCCGGGTAAGTTGTAAGTTTTTCTAGATTGGCTAAACAATAGTGTGGCACTGTTTGGGATTCGTTTTACGCCTCCGAGCTGTAAAATGCTGTCTCGGGACTGGGTCCTGCACCAGGCCCTACACCAAAACTTGCTGTCAGTGGGAGCTCTAACCGAAGTAGATAAGTTTTGATACCTAGGCAGTTACATCTCACCAGGTGGTTGGATATCGGATGAAGTGTCATCGCGCGTACGGAGGGCGCGTTTGGCTTTTGCCAGTCTCGGTCATCTGTGGTGCCGGCGTGACATTCGATTGTTCGTCAAAGGTCGAGTATACACTGCGGCGATTAAGTCCGTTCTTTAATAGGACTCAGAAACATGGTGGTTGCCAGTGAAATGTAGGCGAAGACAATCTGTGTTGAACAATCGATATCTTCGCCTTATTGCTCGAATACTATATGAACGCCGTATCAGCAGTGCTGAGGTTGGACGTAGGGTGTTGGGAATCGGAGGTCCGTCTCTGAAGCAATCGCTGAATTAAAAAAAGCTAAAGTGGCTAGGACATGGGTTACCCTCGCTCGCCAGTAGACTTTCTTTGTGTACATTGTTCTCCGTTACAGTTAGTGGTTGGGAGATGGATTGATGTGTATAGTCTATCACGTGGAAATGGTATGAAAATGTGAACCGGTGAACCTGACTGAGTACGCTGTGTTAGGCTTTCGGTTAAGGGTTCACGAGATCTGTCCACTGGATAGTTGGATACATTAGATAACACGGCTATGTCCTGCGGTCACGGTCGTAGTTTTATTCAGAATTTTCGTCACGTGCATGATTTCCACCTCGAACTCACTTTTCTGCTTATCTGCTTTTTATGCTTCAGTTAGTCACACATTCTACTTGACCATCAGAGCATCAAAGTGCAAGGTTGATGGTTGAAAAACTGAGTTGAACTGAACACCACTGCGTTTCCAGTTCAGTTCAGACGACCATCAACCATGCACTGGATGCGGTGGCTTTGGTTGCTATCTCCTGGCAATAGCATCAGTCGGAAACAGCGAGAAAGGTTAGGAATATTGCAGGGACACTAAAAGAACTACAAATGTCGATATCAGGTCGATAAAGAAAGTTTGTAGATACAATAGCGCCACTGATCGCGACAACTAGACATTTCTTCTAATGTATATAACCACTGAATGGGAGGGTCTCTTTGAATCCATTCAGGAAGCCTAATACACTACATGGCCAAGTCCACAGGCCAGGTTTTTAATATCTTTCTTTCATATCATGGACTGGCAACCGTTACCCTTACTTACTTACTTACTTACTTACGCAGGTAGCCGACCCAGAGAACATTGCGCGCCGAGGAATCCTGTCAGGAGACATGACAAACACCCTCCAACCATCTTAGCCAGGTGACTTTTAGTGTTTCATCTAGTGATTTGGTTTGTGAACCTAAGACTCTCCGCCAAACTTCAGCACTACTTATACGGTGTTTCCACCATATTCAAGCAATGCTGCGAAGACATCGATGTTCAAATACCGACAATCTTCGTATATCCTCCACCCGCAGCGGCCATGTCTCCGAACTACACAGAAGCACTAGCCTGACTGCTGCAGCGTGCACTCGACCCTTAATAAATAAATGGATATCGTGTCGGCGCCACAGATGACTTAGGTTGGGAAAAGCCAAACGAGCCTCTTGTATACGCAAAGACACCTCATCCGATATCCGACATCCGAGTGAAATGCATCTGCAGCTAGTCTAGTCTCCCCAGATACTGAAAGGTTTGGCGTTGGACCAACGCAGTCCTGCATAAGCATCTTGCACTTTGAAGGTGCAAGACACATACGGAACATTGTTACGCAGTCCGTCAAGTTGTCTAGAAAAGCTTGCAACTTATCTGGATCTTCGCTCAGGACTATCTCGTTCGCATATTCCAGGTCTGACAGCTTTAAACTTAGGAAAAGTTCGGTGCCACTATCCTCACATAACAAAACCACGGTATCCAGGACTACATCAATCAATGTTAAGGAGAAAAGTAGGAAGAAGGCAACCCTGGTAAAAACCACCTTTTGTGGTGAGTTCGGATGGAAGATCACCATAAGCCCGAACTCGATTTTAGCTATTCATGCAAGAGAACTTTATGATAAAAACGGATTTCTCTGGTACACCCTTCAGAAAGAAGCAGCGCCCGAAAACTGCGCGATCGGGGAACGGAGATAGTAGACCTACGGAAGGTGTGCCTACGCTCTAAAATGTGTCGAAGAGTGAAGATGGGATCAGCACAACCTCGACCAGGTCTGAACTCAGCTTTATTTTTGCGCGAGCACTGTTCACCAGGATTTGATAAGTGGTAGTGAACAAAACCAGCGAGCAGTTTTGATGCAATGCTAACCAGACTTACTCCCCTGTGTTTTTCACAAAAGGACCTGCCACCCGTTTTATAAATAGGTACGATCACGGATTCACACCAACTCTTTGGAACTTGTTCCTTCTCCCATATCAAACCAAGGAGTTCTGCCAACTCCAGCAACAATGCTGAGCTGCCGTATTTGAAAACAGCTGGAGGCAACTCATCCGGTCAGACAGCCTTATATCGTTTAAGGTAGCTTATCCCACGGAGAACGTCCGCTTCTGATGGAGGACCGGTATTACACCTAGAGGCGTAACCAATGTGCTAGTTAGAAAACTTGTTGAGGATAACGGCCAATCAAACTGCTTCTAGAAATGCTCCGCCCAAACAATTAAGCGACGCTAGGCAGTCCGCCAAGGCGTACAATAGCTCACATCTTACCTGGATCTCCACTTAGAGGAACTATGTCATCGGCATGTTTGAGTTCTGGCGGATATAAACTTGGGAAAATTTGAATGCCACTATCATCACCTGACAAAAGCGCTCACTATGTTTTGCTCGGGTTTTTGGTCTCTATGTGAAATAAATCAAATACTATGTAGAAGAAATTGTAGAGGGAGGTGTTGTGTTGTATAAAGCTTTTTATTGGTTGCAATCTGAACGACCCGGATACTATGCTGAAACGGCCGATGAATTGCAGTGAATTGATACTAGCAGCAGTTCTTCTGGAGTCTGATTGTCTCAGTATGGTCCGGGGGCTTGTGTCGCAGGCTTCGAGTTGGTTACTCGTCCTGAACACCTCTCGAAATGCTCCAAAATGACCGTGCGTCTGTCACAACCCCTGCTGAGGAAGTCCTACTCACTGCCTTCTCGTGGCAGAGGCGTTCCCACTAGAGTGAGAGGACAAAGGCGAATGCCTGGTGTTCTCCACTGGGTTGACTGACTGAAAATCAGTCTAGGAGAGATGGCTAAACCCTGGTTCCAAACCAACCACGGGTGACGCATAAAGCGTACAACAGGATGCTCACTGGCATCTGTGGCGGAGGGGTTTATTGGGCACCTAAGATTTTAAGCCTTATCCGAAAGACGCATGCATTGAGCATTCAGCCACCGGCTCCCAGTGGTTTCTAGAAGAAGCGAATGAACCATACATTTGGCCACCGGCTCGCAGGAACCGACCCTGCTGCCTTAGAGGAAGAGCTCGGTTGCGCAAGGCTAGAGGCGCATCCTCGAACAAAAATGCTTACTCTGGACTGGGATACCGAGTAATAAAATAGCCCGCAGTGCAGAAAACCATAATAGACTCTACCACTGTGATTAACTGCTCTTTCATGCACACAGATGGATAGTTTCGTACACCGTACATAAAATGTTCCCCTATTTCTACTCCCCTCTCATTTTCTGTCCCATTTTCACATCTTACGGGTTCTTATGTCGACCGTGGTTGCTGTATTGCCATTAATGGAAATCTTGGCTATGTTCTCTCTTGTCCTTCTTCGACTATCTTCCGAGTGTCACCGAACCCGCTATCACCAACTGATGCCCTGCTTCGTCCTCGATACCGATTCAGACTGGCCACATTCAACATGCAAACCCTGATGCGTATAGGACAACGGGCGGATTTAGCTCGTACGCTTGAATCTCTTGCCATCGATGTATGTTGCATTCGAGAGACTCGCATTCAAGACTCCAGTTCCATAATTTGATTGATACCCTGATCTAATGGTTCTGTGAAGTTTCACTTACGCCTTTCTGAAGACGCTGAGGCTGCGGCTTCTGGTCTTGCAGGTGTTGGCATTGTTCTCAAAGAAAGGGCTGGAGCGGCTCTGCTAGACTGGATCCCAGTTGACGGTCATTTATGTGCAGTGAGACTCAGGGGTTCGTGAAAAGTGAGCAGCCACCGCTCCGATAGACGCAATCTGTTTGTCGTTTCGGTGTATGCACCCACTGATTACAGCCCAGATGCAATCAAAGATAACTTCTACCAAAAGCTCCACGACCTCTTACGTAAAACAAACCGGGCTGATATCGTGATTTTGGAAGGAAATCTGAATGCTGGAGTGGGTCGACTGTCATCGAATGAGGCGCATCTAGAAGACCCTTTGGGGCTAGATTCCTGTCGCTCGGAAAGCGGAGAACGGTTCTTGGCCCTGTGCTCAGACCATCGCCTGTTTCTCGCCAGTACGAACTTCGGACGTTCTAATGGCCGGCACTCCACGTGGCCTCCGTCCTCTTCGAGTCAACAGTGGACCCAGATTGACCACACCGCTATAAGCCACAAGTGGCAGGGTTGCATAGAAGATTGCCGCTCGTACTGGAGCATCACCCTTGATTCCGGCCACGCATTAGTCTACACCAAGCTGTCCATATGCTTCGGTGGGCAACCGAAATGCATACAACAACCTCAGTTAGATTGCGATAAGCTCTCTGATCCATCTCGTTTATCTGTCTTCCAAAACGCGCTAGCTAAAAAAGCTAGATATAGCTCCACCTGACAACACAAGCCAGCACTGGTAGCTTATTAAGAATGCTTTGCGTTCTACTTGTCTGGTTAGTTATGGTCTATCTCGTCGTGCCATGAGACTCCGAATTCCTGCTGAATCTCTGTGCCTTCTCGACGCACGCCAGTTGATCCCGGCTGGAAGCGAGTTTAATGAAGCACAACTCGTAATGAGGCGTGAGTCTTCGTGGGGACTGCAGAATCTAATGGATGCAACGCACATCAGAGATGGAACGTGCTGCCGCCATGGAAAATTCCCGCAAGCTTTTCTATCTTATTCTAGTCACCGGTAGAAAACTATTAGGTCTAAGTGAAACAATCTGTGAGGTTGACGGTTCGCAAGTTCACAGTCAGAAGCGGCGTATCGATCACTGGGCAGGGCATTTTCAGACACAATTTAGCTGGTCTTCGGTGTCGGCATCTCCTGTAGCTTATCCGGCACACGTCCAGTGATGCTTTTGGACGGATCCACCTACCGAGGCGGAGATCCGAAAGGCGATCCAGGCCTTAGGACGTCACAAAGCGCCGGGCTCCGATGGAATTTCCTCAGCCCTATTTAAAGATGGTGAGGTGCAGCTCGTTATAGACCTTCACGTTTTGTCCCCAAAAGTTTGGAATTCTGAACAGTTCCCGTCCTTGTGGCGAGAATCGATTGTTGTTCCCATCTTTAAGAAAGGCTGGCGCACTGACTGCGCTAACCACAAGGGTGTAAACCTTATCCCAATAGCGTCGAAGCTGCTTGCGTCTGTCATACTTCGCAGGTCGTACCAAACGCGTGAAGAGTAGACTCGCGAGAAGCAGGTTGGGTTTCGTGCCGGTCGTGGATGTGTCGATCAAATCTTCACCCTCCGACAGATGCTAGAACATCGTCACACTTTCCAGAAACCGACAGTCATCGTGTTCCTGGACAGTCGTGCAGCCTTCGACTCCATCGAAAGCACTGCACTGTGGAATTGCTTGTTGGGAAGTGGAGTACCTGGAAAGTATGTATCAGACCTCATAGAGTTGTATCGTTATACCTCAGGTCGGGGTAAGGGCCCACTGCCAGCTATCCCCCCTTTTGTCGTCTCCAGTGGAGTTCAACAAGGTTGTCCTATATCTCCGTTTCTCTTCACTTTTGCCATTGAGGATGTTCTGTAAAAAGCTCTGTCTGGTATTCCGAACGGTAGACTTGAACTTTTCCCAGGGAACAGAGTCTTTGACTTGGAATATGCTGAGTGATAATGCACAGGCGATTCAACACGCATTGGAACGCTTGGCGATTGAGGTATCCAGATATGGAATGCACTTCGCGCCTTCCGAGTGCAAAGGGCTTTTGCAAAATTGACATGATCCTGTGCCTGTCCTCACCCATTGTGTTGATCAGCTAGAGTTAGTTGACAACTTTGAGTACCTTAAGAGCCTGATAACAATTGGAGGTGGTGTTGGGGAGGAGATTATTTCACGCATAGCGAGAGCTACAACAGCTTTCGTAAACCTGCGACACCTGTGGCGTCGCCGTGACATCCTGCTCTCTCTGAAGGGACAGGTGTACGTTGCAGAGGTTCGCAGTGTTTTACTCTACGGTTGCGAGACCTGGCGACTTTACGTTGAGGATGCTCGGCGTCTTTCCGCATTCGACAACCGATGTCTCCGAAGCATTGCTCGCGTCTGGTGGGAACATCAAGTGAGTAATAACGAGGTGCGCCGTCGTGCTAGGCACGGATAACCGCCCTTCTAACGAAGAGATCGCTCTACACCACTGGTGGCTCGGCCATGTTTTACGAATGCCTGCTAATCGTCTATCTTCCCGTGCTCTATTCACACGTGCTGGGCAAGGCTGGAAGAAGAGACACGGCGGTTAGGTTATGACTTGGCGTAGAGGTTTGAAAAATCTAGCATCAGCATTGGCTTCGGTTGGAGCTTCCCGCCTTCGTGGTTGGGGCCTTAGGGATGCGAATTTTCGTTGGCTGGAGACGTTGAGGGACATGGCTCATAAAAAGTCAGTGGCGTGAATGCTGTGGAATTCTCGTGCCCCGTAAACACAAAAATCTCATTCCGACAAACAAATTGGCAAAAATGTCAGAAAAGTGTACGGTGAAAAGCCTCCAAAAATCAGCATTTTTTTCAGCCACACACGGTCTGTTTACTGTATTGTACACCCCTTCCCCTATTTTGTAATCGTTGTTGCGTTGGCACCTTGCTTGATCTCAAACCGGTGTAAATATATACACACCTTCTGAAGTCCTCTTTCGGTCTGACACATGGTTAATTCCTATGCCGTGTGATGACTAGTGTCTGATGCAGTTTTTTCGCACCATCTTCATCTTATCCATTCAGTTATCACATGATGCATAGAAGATAGAAAATAGTTTCATTTTATTACTGTGGTGCGATAATCACACTACAACCGTCCGTAATTACGGAATTTTAAAATTCGAAATTCCCTCCTTTCTTTTAGTTGGTTGTCAAACGGGCCCGAATTAAATTAGAATCATGGACTCGCGATACTGGCAAAGCTCCCGTTTTGTGTAATGCTGTTCTAGTGGACAATTTCCTGTGGACATTTCGAAGAAAGCATGCAGAAATAATTGATCAAACGATGCCTATGCACCGAACACGGTGTATATTCTACTGACAATAATTTCCATCTTTCGTACACGAGTTCGGACGCATCTACTTTTTTATCATTACTTTTGAGTCGGTGTATCGGGTAGTAGTCCTATTGCACGCTCATGAACAGAGGTATTACCGCGCCAATGGCAGAGAGAGGGGGTACTTATTTTCACGAAATAAGTCTTTTATTATCAATATTATTACCATTGTTATCACTCTCATTATTAATATTATTATTATTATCATCATCAGTTTACTCATCGGGTTGGATCTTAATAGTTTCGGTGTGAGTCCATGTTCCAGCCCCTACATCAAGGGACCGTCTAGATTGATTAGTGTTCACGTTTTGGTGATTCCACTCTACCTGGCGGTTTAAGTTGACTGTTTTCTGGTGTATTCATACGGCCGTCGTTTGACGACGATTCTCTTGTGGGTGACTGTATCCGGCATGAGAGAACTATGTGTTCCAAACTTGTTTCTTGGCCATTTCTATCCGTTTCACTGTGGTCAAAATTCTCCTCGGACATCGTGACATCTGGACTGGAGAATGGTGTAGAAGATGGTCGATCTACTTCCATGTTTTCTTCCCCGGATCGGACGTTGACTCCATTCTTGTATGCCCTCCATGTGGATGTCTGCGATCTGGATAGGTTGCGATTAAGCGCAAGTTGACTTGATCCTAGCGCTGGCAAAACAGTCATAATATTGCTCAGATTCATATTGGACTGATTCTCGTTTGCGGTCCGATTTTCCTGACTTTCGTTTGTCATACGGGAACTGCTCGTGTTTGTAATCGGAGGCAAATGAACATCTCTTACGAGTGTCATGGGATGATTGTCAATTCGAAACAGTCGATGTGTTTGGGGTGTGCAAAATATGATGGGAAACAACAATAACTGATCGAATCAAATGGACGGTATAAGTCAACCAACTAGAAACGATTGGTAAATATTTTGGCCAGGGAATGTAATTTATGAGTAATTTACTTGCGTTTTACAAACATTTTGTTTTGCGATTTCAACCTCCACAGTCGGTTTTATTGAACCCATTTAACTCAGCAGACTTAGGTGCTTACAGAAGTTCCTTTTCTGTAACACATGACATTAGAAAATCCAGCAAAGACGAAACTTTAATTGTTTCCCATTGTTTATCTACAGGTATTATCGAAACTGATGCATAAGAGTGTCCGATAGGCAAGTTTTGTGCTCGTACACGACACCATTAACACAGAACTACGTAGTTTTCTACATACCATAACTAGCAAATAGTGGCAAGGCTTTAAGACGATAACCTTTGTAGTCTGCTTGTATGCGGTGAATATCTGTTCAAAATTCGGGGAAACCATATTTTTGCCAGTACCGGTCGGCCACAACTGTGACCGATATTTTTTACATTAAAATAAGCGTTATTCAGAACAATATTCATACACGGTATTAGACGTTTTGTCTGCCTTTATTCCTTAGAATTTTTCACAGTCTGATCGACATAGAGTCTGTTATGTTGGTTATGAAATAATTCTTTAACTTATGCATCACCACATGTTACACTTTTGACTCCAATGGTCAGCGTATAGGTGATCCTTTGACTATTCTTCTCAGAACAGAGAAATTATGACGATTGTGTTTAAATCTGCTCTATTAGAAGGTAATTGTGTTAGCTGGATCCTGAAGTAGCGCATACATTTACAAGACTTACAGTGAATAATTAACAGAAAAATCGTTCTGTGTGACTTCATTCACGAACCTCGCGTAAAACAAAGTATGAAGTGTTATCCTAAGAAGCAATTACCTACCCAGGTAACTTTTTGTTGAATTCGGGGATTTTTTGAATCATAACAGTGAAGATTTCCCAACATTCGAGGCGCCACTAATTAAAGTCCACCAAGAAAGACAAACATGTTTTATTTCGACTCAAATCAATAATGGTGGTTGGTATGATATATCGACTTTCGGTGGGATAATTTTTCGGGGGATATTCGTAAACCAAATGACATTTTTTTGAGCCTCATACAGCTCATCATCTACTAAAAACTCATACGATGAACGGACTCATTGCCAAAAGAACAGGTCTCGTGATTTGAATCTCCTAATGAAATCAATACATATCCTCAGTTGTTGGGTTTTCAATGCAGCTTTCGTAGCACGTGATACTAGCAACATTGAAAATTGTCACTATCTTATGTCCAACAGGCAGTGGGGGAGCCTGGGAATATTCCTGCACTCAATTAAGGACAGGGATTTCTGGCGCTGTTTTTTCCATAAGATCATCCCGTTCATTCTATTTTCTAGGTCTTCTATCTCTGAAATATGTACTTGGGTCGTTCTGTGAGTTATCCGATAATTGGTGGTCCTGTTTGCATGAAAACACTGAGCAAGGTACGAAAAAAATGACTCAAACGATGTCCCTGCTCAGATCGTTTTACTCTGGCAACGAAGGTCACACATTCAACTACCCATAGCGCAGCAAAGAATCGATTTAAGTAAGAAAAGCTTTGAATAAATATTATCACTACCCGATGGACTTATATACCTGAATAATTGACGAAGCTCGAATCATGTACTGGGAAGGTTTTCGTATGCATCGTAATTGGCACTACCTGTATATGCCACATTACGACCGAGGAGGAAGTGGTAGATGGAATCAGATTCCATGATTTTTCTGCGGACGCAACACTGCCAGGTTGCCCAGGCCAAAGCAGGTGGTCTTCTTAGGGATCTATAACCGAGGCCTCTAGCTATCCGAAGCTTAGTCTGTAGGGTAGCGGAACGTCCGTTATATGAGTGCATTGCTGAATCTGTCTTGTTTGAAAAACATCGATTTCAGAATGGGAAGATCAATTTTTCTTTAAGAATCCCAGCAGTTTGTCTCACAAGACCCAAAAGTTTGAGGAAAATGGATTGGGTTGAAATGCTCCTGATTACACGTTTTTCAAATCAGCTATTGATGCTGCATCCGCATCACTGTCCAACTTTCACTTTTATCGGTGGGCTCGTGGAATATGCCCATCAATTGACTTTCTTTTCAGTTGACTGTTCCTTTAAATTTCCTGCGTTCACAGAAACTCATTGTACGTCCGGGTCAGAACTCCTTATTGGTAAATTTCATTCCCTACAGATCGTCCGTCCCTGTCGTCCCGTTCGACTGCAGCGAGGTACAGTGGTCAAAATGCCCTCGTTTATCCGGGGTGACCAGCGTTGAATTTGACGACATATTGTAAGTAGTAAGAAGTGGTGCGAGAACGTGATACTTTAAAGCTATCCAAAAGTGGGGACGTTCTTCATGGAATCCAGTATAACACTTTGTTTAATGATCAATGATCAGCTTTACTTTCACCATTGGGCGATTCACGAGACCTTAGTTTCATTCTGTTCACCATCTGGTTCATTCCCTTTTTCAAGTGTTTTGCAGACTTACAAATGAATCAAAACATTCGAAATCAATTTAAACCAATTTCTGAGCGGAAGAATCTAACTTGGAAATTGATTAAGGAAGTGAAGTAAAGCCAAAAACGAGTGTCATTTCTAGCAGTTGTGCATGTTAGAAAAACAGGAGATTGGGTTCATAATGTGATAAGCGACCAGATTACGCGATCAATGATTTGAGTATAAATGTTCAGAAAGAGAATATCAATGCTAATGTAATTCAAAATCACGTAAGCAACTGAAAAAAATCTGCCTCTGAACCACACTGCAGATGTTTGGTCGCATCAAGCGATTTGGAATTGTATTTTCAAAATGCGAATCACATTTGCTCAATGGAGCCGTTATAAAGGACACTAACCTGTTGTGATTGTTTTAGGAACTTTCAACCGATTGTCAAAAGTTCTTCGGAATAAGTCACATACTTTTTTGTCATGCACAAAAAAAATACCGAACACCTTTCTTGGAAAAGTCAGATGTGGTAGGCATAAATGTACTCTGAAACTAGGATCCATTCATCAAGACACCGTTTGCACATATCAGCTCAGTGTCATAACATCACTTCAGTTATTTAACGAAGAATTTGTCTTGTACAAAGACCGGGCAAAGTCTAACTCATCAATTTGCCCAAGCAATAAATATAATCTCACAGAAATCTGTTAAACTCTAGTTTTGGAGGAATTATTGTTCGTTGTGAAAGTTGTTGAAATAACGATTCTGGTGAGGAGCTGCTTCGGAGATCAAAGTCGTGGGTAGGACTGCATAAGCCTTTCATCGTGGAATCATTCCGATGTTTTCCGAATGCTTTGATCACTTGCTGACCAGTTCAGAGAAACAGGGATTTTTTGACTTGTAATGAAACACTTGTGACCTAAACACGAAGCTCAAATGCCACGAGCTCATGAGAAACCATCAACCTTGACAACGAATACCATCTGTATTCTGAAGTAGGGAGTGCACAAAGCTGCTGTTTGCGTACTCTACCGCCGTGTCATAAGCCATCCCGTTATAGAAGATTGAGTTTTATATGATACGATACAACTAAGAAATGTCAAGCACAAATGAAATGACGAAATTGTGGGATTTGTAAACAGTTGACTGTGGATTTATTTTGATCAGAAAAGGCTCACTATGCGATTGAGGATATCACAATAAAAGCCTGCTTTATTTCGGTGAGTCTTACCACAGAAAAGTGGAATTTTACCCGCTTGGATCGCGGTGTAGAACAGTGGATCCGACTGTAATGGGCCGATGAACCGTGGCCACTGGATTTATCCGTTGCGTGAGATTTAAAAAATGAGTATACCCACCATGTGGTGTGCCTACAATTTACAACCTGTCGTACCCTTCCATTCACTTGTTATTCTTCCGTACTTCCTTTGCTGCACTCCAGATCTCGGTTTGCGCAAACCCGTATTTGGAAATACGGGTACTGCGGTTTTCAGTATTTACAAGAAGCTAGTGTGAGGATGATAAGCAATACGGCCTGTTCGTCCTAATTCGATAAAAACAGCAATATTCTGTACTCTTTCGCTATGTGTAAATAAACGGGCGAAGTGCTAATGGTCAATTTAATCAGGGAATAGCGAAGGGAAATTTTGTTTGTGGTTAGTTGAATAGAGTGACTGTGGATTCCCGGTATTGATCGTGTTTAGAGGCTATTCGGTAAACGGTGTTGCATTAACCCTGAAGAGATATCATCCGCAAAAAAAGTTATTCAGTATGTTGAACTGTGGAAAGAAAACTCAATTTCTGCCTAGGTTTTACGGTTCTCGGACGAATTACCTCCACTTGTTAACGTTTTTAAAGTGCCACAAGAATTCCAGAGGAAGATAAGCTCCAATAACTTAGTGCCCGAAAACTTGAGGAATAAAAACAGAACTCTGTATGATTGATAACACAGTTCGGTTTCAGCGTCGTTCAGATCGTAACACCGATGTCTGATATCACAGTTCCGTCGCACATCACATGAAAGGGAGACCGAAGGGCTACAGTAGCATTTCGTGTACCTCCTTTTCGAAATTCCAGGTAATCATCGGTAAACTGGAGTGAAGCTATATTTCCTTCCGTCATTCTAAAGTAAAATCCTCCGGTTCGGTCAGTGTATTTCCATGGGTAAGCTCAACTAGTTTCCAAAATAAAGAGTTCTATTTGGAAATATTCTTGACCTCAGTTAAGTTTCAGCGATCGATTTTCAAAGAAACGAAGGCTCTCATGATAGAAGTGGATTTTGAGAAATAATTAGAATTCGAGTCTCGTGGTATGGATACAATATGTTCCGCTTCACTATCCACAGCTTGTTTTTGTAAAAGCTAGCCGAGACGGAGTTGAACCAGGGGACGCAGGCGCGCCGGTTGGCAGATTGCCACTAGTCCCTAAGAAAGGGTACAGTTCCTGCATTGGTCAGCACTAACATTCGGTCTCATTTTAGAAAGATGTCTTTTCTAACTGATGTTCTGAACTCCCGAATTAAAACGAACACGTATGTGATTTGTATCCGAGACTGTTGGTTAAGTGAGGATATTGAAGACGAATTGTTTTTCCATTTGAACTTCAAGTGCTTTCTTCAAGGCAGAAAACAATGGCGTGGTTACCTGCATCAATTCCGAGTGATGTAAAAGGTCTGAGGTCTAATTTCTCTTGTAACGGTGTTGACTGCTTGGTTCCAAAATGTCATCCTAAATTCTCGCCTTTTCAAGGAACAGTGATCAGTAGTTTACTGCTGGCTTCCTTATTCTCCCAGATGATATCAACCTGTTCCCTGACGCTTTTATACCCGTTCTGATTCAGTTACTGTCTGTTTATTCATTGTTGTCGGTGGTTTTAATCATGGGCCTACGTATTCCTTACTTGACTTTGGTTTCAATGAACTCTGCCTTGTCACAACTAGAGGAAACGATGTTTTATACAGAATTATCACCAACCATCCCGAACTTTTTTACTTACAACTGGAAGCTCCTGTTTTAACGGGTGGTCACACTCTCATTATCATCAGCGCACTGTTCACTTGTCAGGACAAGACAAATAAGGGTCACCTCTAGAAACCTGTCACCCACCAACATTACCCTTCTTCAAAAATCCCTTTCCATTGTTTCTTCGTGGTTTTCTTTCAGTCGCCCTCTATACCCGCTAAACTTATTCGCAAAGACACTGAGTGCGGTATTTGATTTGTGTTATCCTATGGAGACAGTATTTTTTAACAACGGCAGAATAGTTTCGCCATTGGTTAAATCTCTGAGAAGGCAAAAAAGAACACATATCAAATACACGACCAGGCCTCTGTAAAACGACATTCCATCCTGATCAAACAAGAGACGAGGGATGAATACTGCATTTACCCATTAGTCCCTCTGTGACAGGGAATCTGGCTTTCATGTGGACAACGGGCCCGGTCAAAAAACTACGATTTACATGCCGACAGCGTGGAGGCCGCGTTTGTTCATCCTTCATCGGACACAATACCATCTTACTTTCCTTCTATTCCCTCAAATATAGAGCCGTTTTCCTCAGAAGAAGTCTTCAAGTTACTTCGAACCTCGAGACCAACTCCTGCTGGGGGTCCAGACGGCCTATTGTCCACTATTCTCAAGTTTGGACTTATGACTTCCCTCAACAATAAATCTGTCGATGCTGGTGTTATCCCTGCCTCCTGGAAACCCGTAGCAGTAGTATCTATTCCCAAACATTCTACTTTCAACATTTCGTCGAAATATTTTCGTCCCATTGCCATCACCTCTTCTGCGCTCAAGTTGACCGAGCATTGTCCTTAGTCGATTGCATTCCTCTTTTGTTACTCCCACTGACCTATGCCAGTTTGCGTACAAACACAACAGATGCATCCTGCATGCAGTTGCTTCAGTTTGACATTTCTTTTCAAAAAATTCAGTGGTTCCATGAAATCCGTTTTCCCCTACTATTCCTCCGCTTTTTATTCGGTTTCCCGTTCTCTACTTCAAAAATTAGTCTTTTGGCTGTCGCATTTCTTCACTCTTGTGGTTAAAAGACTTTTTACCAATAGAACACAAGGCAATAAAGTTGGCACAAGTCTATCGAGTCCTGTAACTGACAACCACGGCGTTCTTCAGGATACTGTCCTTTCCTCCTATGTCTTCACCACACTGCATCAGTGACTTGACCATTGCACCACTCGCACAACGTTTTAAGTACGCCGATGACGTCGTGCTCTGTTATGCTATCTCAAACCAACATGAATTTAACTCTTTTTCCGAAGACTCACACAATATTCAGAGCTTTTTGTCCCATTATGGACTGCGTCTCAACACTTTCAAATGTTTTGAGTATACTTTCTCTCCTTTTCGTTCCTCTTATTCCAATGGGCAATCGGTCATCAACGTTTTTAGAGCTCATTAGGTCATTATAATCAACACCAATTTACAGTGGTCTTTACACATGCTTGATTGTGTTATTAAACTAAGTAGACTGTCTCTTCGAATTCGTAGGCCAGGACAGTTAGGTGCCGCACAAGCTGTCATTTTTCCTTCTGTCCATCAATGTATTCTTACTGTGTTCTTACTCTACTGCTCTCCCGTAGTCTTTCCTGGTCTAATACGTTACACCACGGCCTGACCATTATCATTTGTGTTTCTTTGGTCTCAATAGGCTCTCTTATCTCCGAAGTTCGTGATTTGCACATGATAGCCTGTGAAAAATTCGCCAAGAAGATTCTTGCAGGCCGCACCCATCCCTCGTACCATGAACTATTCGCACGCCTTTCGCATCTCTCCACACGTTCCGAATTTAGACTTATCCCCTCCGATATAAATGTCCATCGCAGCTTCACGGACCTTGTTAAGCATGTCTCTTCTGGTTGACAAGAATAAAGTCACAACGAAACTTCGCATGAACCTTGGTGGCTGGACCAATTTTATTTCTACAGTATTCACTGTTATGCTTTTTTCAAAGTGACTATGATCAGTTTCCCTCCATTTAGATGCAGTGTGAATTTTTTTAACTTGCTAAAGTACTCAGTACAATACAATACAATACTACAATTTTATCAGATCTAAATTATATCCCATTTTGGTCCGCTCAGTCATTTTCATATCTCGAACAGGATTCCATAAGAAAAATTGATCAATTCTTTGATGAGACAGTGTCAATGTGAACGAGTTATCTTCCGAGTTTTGACGAATCCTTCGGGGCTCCATTACAAATACCCTAGACTGTGATATTTGTTCGACTTGCCCACGATAGATTTTTCGACGTAGTTTCATTAGGATTTCGAATGTCAACTGAACCAAAGTCCAATGGTTCTTTTCATGCTGATGGTGTGGTTTGCTTGGTTACTGGACATCTCGTACATCTGTTTATTATGAAAATTCCTTTAGTGGGATTAGATATCCACCACCTCTGCACTGAGGCTTGATAATATGAACCATTTTGTGATGAATGTTCTTCAACCAATGACAGGAACAGGTGAGAAGCAATCGCAAACACTAAAAGTGTGAGAATTTTTAAGACAGGTCGTCGTACAGATCATTCTAATAGGGAAAACACCACGACTGGGATGGGATTTCATCGAATTTCATCGAAAAAAAACTTTCAAGTGTTCTAAAAACTAACCAGTCTAACGAGATGACTTTGTCTCTCTCTTGTGAATGAGAACCTTTCTCGATATTGATAATATTATCTACCGGTCGACATACCTGATAATCTCTGAAGTAAAACGTTTAGACAGGGAGGGTGGCAATAGAAAACCGCTTCTAAGTGATCAACTCAAGTTTGAACAAACTTTGAAAAACCGATGAATATGCGTGAACTTCGCTGAGATCAAACTGCTGTCTAGTCTTCGGAGGCGCTGGGTGACTTGGTAAATGTCTCGGGCAGTAAGCAGCTCATCTAGATCCACATGCGCCCCTGATTTTTCGATCACAAAGTGCTTTATTTTCTACATTATTCACCTGAACAAGATTCGTTGCTTTGGGCGGAAATAAGTACGTTTTTGTGGTATGACTATGTGGAACCTAGGCCACTTCGAGGCCAATTTTTCACAGGATTATACTGGAGGTTCATGGTCAAGACTTTTTTTCTTCGAACCCTTTTTAGGCTGGAAAACTGTGAGTTATCAGTGACTCTCAATGGAAGAGATATTTAAACATTAAGATGTGGAAAATGCGAATGCGGAAAGTGGAATACACTAGAATACTAAACTGGAATACGTCAGGTTTAACAAAATCTCCATTCGTCTGAGGAATAAAACTTACGCTTTGAATTTACTAGTTGCGCATCGCGATCTCTTGACCGTGTACTAGGATTTCGTGCGGATTACATCTTACCTCAGATTAAATACAGCCTAATCTAAACTATTCTTGTTTGCTAACTGAATGAAAGTACTTCGGGGATGATTGAACTTGCGCGAACGGGTCATTTGGGGGAAATTGTCATTTCCTCATCTAGTGAAAGCATTCATTACTTTTTAGTCTCTGCAGTATAACACCATTCATCTACTTAAAACAAAACTGATTTGAATCAATAGCAAATCACATCGATCCTCAAGTTAAGCGTTGTGCCAGCACCACAAATACAGGAAAAGATTACGAGGAGAAAGTGAATAAAACAGACTGCTTCTATGTCTGTTTCACTGCACGCATTTCTGTAATTTTTTCGCGGTTTGTTCAGTATTTATGGGGTCCGAGAATTTCCTAAGCACGCCACACAGAATTCACACCACTAGCTGTGGTTCTGAGCCATATGCCTCTACTTCGCTGAGTAGTCAGGCGGTTGGGATGCACCAGCCGAGACCACTGCTGGTGTCATCTTCGTCATAACCCTATACCAAGTCATGATCTGACCACCTTGTCGCTTCTTCCAGTCATATCCAGAAAGCGCAAATAGCGTACATAATGGTACACAATAGGTAGACATGCGTAAAAAGTGCTGGAGCCACCGGAGGAGTTGTAGAGTGATTATTTCTTTCAAGGGGCGGCTATCCACAACCAACACACGACGAAAAACCTCGTCTTTGCTCATATGGTGCTCCAATCGAACGAGAGTCATGCTTCGGCAACATCGGTTGTGGAATACGGAAAGGCATCGAGCATACTGAGCGCCGGGCGGCCAGGGTTAAAATCTGTAGATCAGAATATTTTGTAATTTGGCTCTTTAGACTCGCCCCTTCAATGAACGACCGATGTCGTGTCGGTGCCACAAATGACATAGGTTCACGAAGGTCGGTCTGGTCTTCAGTGTTTGTGAAATGATCTCCTACCCAACATCACCTAAAGCTGCAGCATAGATCCCGAGGCACTTAAAGCTGTTGACTAGTTCTGATGATAAATTAGTACAACAATTCATTTCCAAGTGAAGGAGAAATGTCCACACTTGATTTTATCCAGGTGCACCGAAATGGTGATGCTTAATAATAATTTTTTTTCGTCAGGTAGATTTGTACCTTGTTTTGATGTAGGCAGTGAAGGGAGGGTACCATCTGATTTACAACATGTTTCAGGTAATGCTCATTTTACGCTCAAATATTGGAGCAAAGGTGAAACAGAAGACTGCCATAACAGGAATTGCCGAAATTCGTGCTTTTTTGGGATTAAATCGTTCACTACATCTGAGTTTGCATCCTGGCACATATTTTATGGCACCCGCACCTATTGCTTCGTGAGTATTAAGTAAAGGATCTTCACAAGTTATTTTCGCCCTAAGAAAATGACACCGCATGGTAGACTCAGTAAACACGTCACTTGGTGTAAAAACTAGATCCGTAAACATCAGACAATGTGGATCACCAGAAAAACATTGGGCATTCGTCCAAGTTCATAATTGTTCAGTTATTAGTATGTAGATTTGTGTCTACTCGCCATGACTCATTTTGACATTTTAGTCATAGGATTCATTACCTTGGTTATGATACTACTACTTATTCTGTACTCCACTGTTAGTATCATTTTCGAATCCAAAGTGCAATTTGGGCGAAAAGCATAAACTTTTTTCTCCAGCACTGAAAATAACTTCCTAATCACAATCAAACCGGGGCTGTAATGGGCAGTTGTGGAAACTGAACCTAGTAGGTGTCCATGGTTTCACTAAAATAACACCATGTACTAAACGACTGGACATGTCCAAGGTCATAAGGTGTACATCGTCTTGTGGGGCATGAACTGACACATTAACCTGCAGCAAAGCAATCTTCCCAGCAAAACTTCTGATCTGACAGATTGGGAATATTTTTAGCCCCGTAATTCTGTGCCTAACACTGATATTAAGCAGCCCATATCAAGCGGCTTGGTGTGTTTCATGACCTGGAGCTCATTGGAGCGTGGGTGTCCTTATGGATTTCTCATCATGAGTTATATCCTTTTGAGCCCTCTGAGTGGTAGCATGGGGCATAAAACGTAGACTGGTAACCAAAACGAATCTCAACGTAATTAGAACTTCTTCCCGACTGCAACACGTGACCGCGTTTGTTGGCCAAATACAATGCCGGCCCTGGATCGGTGAAACGATAACCTACTTTGCTACATTGTTCTTTGTACTGCTGTGCCGAAATTCATCGGGAAACCTATGGATATGTTTGTAGTTCTAGGCGTTCTTTTTATCACAAGGCAGAAAACCTCGCTATCCCAGTTGGTTATGTTAATTTTCTCCACCGCGTCTTGTTCTGATGCTGTTTTTCATGAGGAAGGTGGAAAGCATATATTTGCAGAAATATTCCGAGCAATATCTGTCATAGGAACACACCTGATAGGCTATCGGAATTTTATCTCTCCTATCCGATAAAGTGGCAACATTTTCTGGTACTTAGTGTTTGTTTGATCATCACGAAAGCAGAATGGACGTTTAACAGACAGCCCTCAAACGGCCTTGATACAAAGATACTCTATTCCACGTAAACTCACGGTCATTTGCAGTGAGCAAACTGTCAACAGTCAAATTGCTATCCAATTGTGAGATGGTATAGCAATTCAAATCTGTTTGTCTGTTGTTACCGATAGTTTCTGCCAGGCAGACAAATGATGGACACCTAAGGGAAAGAGCTACTCCCAATGGGATCAGTGTTTATTCATCCGTGAAGAAAACCACAACCATCTGTGATGTATTTTGTCCATAGTTTTTAGAATTTCGTCATATTGGACCTTTTGACAATTTTGTACTTTCGAACTTCAGGCTGATTTATCATGGTTACACCATTTTAACTACCCAGGGAACACGCCAAATCCAACGTAAAGAGTATTCAGCTATGTAGAGTTTTATATTTCTGAACTTTGTTCCGTATAATAATTTTTGAACAAAAATCTCGGTACTTCGAAAATACTTAATCATCGGAATTTCAATAGCACATGTAGACTGTCATAATTATGTGATGAACAGATGTCATTGTTCTGATAAGAAGTTATGCTTCAAACGATCCTTAGGAGTAACAATTTATTTTATTCATTGTGTTTATCTATAACGGTTAGATTGAGATGGATAAGTGAGACAACGTCTGAAGGAAAATACAAATCACTTCGTGACAAAAGATCACTGGAAAGGACAGCTACTGTCAGCAAGTAGTCAGTTTCATCTCCACCCGGAATTATAAAACTAGAGTAAAAGAAAGATGCATGTAAATCGAAGTATTCGGGAAAGGTATACAATGATCGATTAGGTTTACAGTGCTTCCATGGTTTACACTGGTGGATTGAGCGTTGAAAGTATACACGTGTTTTTGGATGGGAATTCACTTATATCCTCCTTTTTGGGAAGTCCAGTAGAGTGTTTCTAATAGAAACCAGAGTGTATTCGGCCAAATTGGCCTCAAAAATGTGAATGGATTAGGTTTTACTGGCGCTAAAGTACTCGGAAGCGAGTGACGTTCATTAGCGGTGCTATAGATAAGAAATCTTTGAGAACCCTAAATAGACAATACTTCTTTTATTCTGACGAAATTTAATAATAAGGTTACATTATCTTTGGTCGCAAGAAGTTTCACTAGTCAAAAAATGTTTGGTCATCAATGCTCTTGCAAGGTAACCGACCTACGTGATGGACGCCTAATCATTACGGGAGTTGATAAAGCAAATACAAAACGATTAGCCTAGAGATATTGGCCAATGAAATGTTCTCGGTGAGAAGAGATTCTGTAAGGTAACTGAGTCAAGTACATCAGATTCATCTATAGATTCATAAGTTGACATTATTTCGCTCGCGGTGTCGCTTATTGATGTTTTTAACCAAGGTGAAATTTGAATTTTCAATTGTCTTCCATTTAATGTTGCGTTGGGTGCCGCAGTGTCATTTTTGCCTGACGGTAATGAAAGTGAAATGCGATTTCTGATCAGTAGAAGATAATTCATCCGTTTGACGATCGTCTAAATGGCGTGGAGTTTGCATCAATCAACGTTTTCATAGACTTACTCTCTGCTTTCAATTGAGTTGAAAGTTAGAAAATCTTAGGATCAAAAAAGAAACGAGACACACGGTTTATTTTGGTTCAAGTAATCTTGTTTTAATTTTCTTGTCTGTTAGCTGAGTTTGCCAATATTTACTTAAATTATGAAGTGAGAGGATTACCTTTTTGTCATCACTGAACAACGTACGTAGATTGTATCTACAAATAATCAAATATGGACACATCTACTTTAAATACTCACTTCTAGTGTGGTGTTTATACACTATGGTTTGAATGCTGTTACCGTTCAGACCTATCTACTTAAACAAAGCCAAAGTTTTACCCTGTTCGAGGGTTACACAATCGATTTTGCCCATCAATCAAATTAAAGCAGGAAAATCCGTCGATTTTGGCTGGTATCTCCAATCAAGGCTAAACGGTGCGAACGATTCAGTTCATCAGTTGCGTTATCTTATTTAATTATCTTTTTGATACAGTTTGGGAATTCACAGTGCTGTAGTCACGCAGGATCTGCGCCATTAGCACCGTTTTTCACGCCTTTTGACCCATTTCGTCCCTTCCGTAAATACTGTTATTCTACAAGGAATTGAATTGTAAAATCATCCTCAAACAACACTAAACTATCTTGAGCCTGAGTTATTGAACAGTTTGCATTAGATGATCTGTGACTTAGTGTAACATGAGTGTTTGAACGAAATGTAACAATTCGTTGATTCAGTTGAAAATCCTATTTTGCGAGATTGGATGATCATTGTTGTTGAAAATTGGTCAATCTACTCGAGCTTGGGAAAACATGGTCAGTATTCAGCTAACAAACCGAAAAATACGTTTCCACTTGAAAAAGCCGTATTTCGTTGAAGAAACTATTCAGCGCCTGTTCTATTAGAATGTGAATTTAAAATGTGACCGCCAAAGACAAATTATTTCTCGGATACAAAAGGGTCAATAAGTAAGCGGACTGACTAGCAAAAGCTTTGGGCTATGCTAATAAGTTCAGTAAACCTGAATAAACTTTTGTGGGTGTATGACATTCGAGACAAATGGCGAATAGCTCAGGTCATCTGTTGTTGTCCTTTTGGGAAAAGGAGCGATCGACTGGTCAGGTAATTTCATTCTCCTCAGTTCGGTCAACCTCATTCTGTTTCGATAAAAAATCGATAAAATACGTTTGATGAAGCAAACGTTTTTCGATTTTCATGACAAATCTTTGTCCACAGTGGACACGAGATAAAGCCGATTTAACTTTGAAAATAAAATATGGATTTGAATCTGTGTTCAAGTTATTTGTTTGAATTCAAAGGCTAAAACAGGAAATACACACTTCTTTTTCTGCATTTCTAACGGCAAAATAATTGCTGTACTTGATAAAATATCCGTGAAAGCCTCAGCGAGTATTGCGTGCTTAATCAGAATATGAGATATGTTTAACTCATTATGATGTACGTCAGAATAATATGCCTCTCAGTACCTGTATATGACGTACATCTGTCTTCCGCCTCGATTCGGCTGAAACGGTGAATCTGTTCTGTCTTCAGCTTTGTAAAAAAATAACTGAGAATATTGCGATTGTTGTTATTATTACTACCATGAATAAATAGACCGGTGTTTGGTCATTAGTACACAAGTGTACAGCTCTCCCAAAAGCTGCCTTGGGAGATCTATGGTCTGAGAAGAAAATTGTCTCATAGTTATCATCCGTATAAACGGGAAAAGTCTAGTTCTTTGCTTCACTTGTCTTCTACTCTGATTCGATACGAAATTGTTGGTTTTTAAAGACCAACTAGTGAAAAAGTCTGTTTTCGAATAATTCTTAACGTAAACTTGTATAGAATGTGATGTTTCAAGGAATATTCACATCGTGATAGATCATCGAATGAATAAAACAATTTTTGTGAGCACCGGTTGAATTCCTCACCTAATTCGTAGGTCTCCAAAAGCACGTTTCCTACATGCACAAGTGAAATTCTTTTCACCGAAAGACTCCCCAGTTAATTCATTATGGGAAGCTTTGGTAAATTTTATTGATTGCTGGATTCGATCTAGTATGCCCAGATCTCATTTTTTCATCACAAGGGTGAGTGAGATCATATTGAGCAGATCATCACTGTGTACGCAAAGTTCGTTCGTAAGAGTCTCTAACCTACGGCTGCCTTGAAGGCGCAGTGATCATACTAAACCGTCTAGTGAGAAATTCGCCGGTTATTGATAACTAGTGCCAAACACGTGGAAATTCGATGCACGCTTGTAGCCTTCTTTGACTACGACTGAAACACGACCGTCCTTGGAGATATAGTGCTACCCTTTTTCACTCTCTTTGTTCAATATACACCAATGAAACACTGGGTCTGCAAAAGTGACTCGACCAATAATAGACTGCCGGAAAAGTGAGTTGATCGCCCTGAGTAAGACTGAAATTCTGGACTCCGAGATCGGTGTATCTTTGTAATGACTGTTGACGAAAACGCACACACACAGAACGGGTGATCGTACCTCACTGGATGTCGCATAATATACCCTAAGAAACCGGCAAATAAAGCACTGGGAGTTCGCTTATTCGCTACTTTCTGTTTTCATGTTTTTGTTCAAATCTTATTCAGCTTGATGTAAAGCCACCTCTAATTGGTTAGGTCTTCTATTAATATTTAGCTGAAAAGATTTTGTGTCCCTAATAGACTTTCAGTGCCGCTGAATTTTCACAAAATTCCCTTCCATGCAAGCAAACCGTTTGACGTAGTATGACGAATTTTATTTGAGCATCTAATCCGCTAATCTCTATCATCATGACTTTACTCCGTAGGCACTACCGTAATCACATTCGTATTTCCTTCAAAATGCACCAAATACAAGGGTATATCAATGTCCAATAAGCTGCATTGGCCGTTTCGACTTACATCGCGGTTTGTTACGTGGTCGGCAGATTCGTATCATGCTCTTTCCCAGTTCGATTAGCGTAGGCTTGTTTACACATGCGGGCGTACACTTCCTTTCGCCAAATTGATTTATGCAATTTTGAAAGCAGCTCTTAACCCCTATTTGGGATTTCACTGAATAATCTTACTCACCACCATCGAAAATGGGATGTAAGATAAATTGCCTAGCATAGCTGCGTTTTTTTTCGGCAAAGCAGTTCATCACCAAAGCAATTGCAAAGTAAAATTAAAGTTTTGTCAGGCGGTCTGTACGTGTGTGTTGCGGCTGTGAGTGAACTGAATCAACAGTAACAAGCATGAAGCAAAATGTTATTGTAAAATATTGAGGAATAAGCAATGATTGAGATTTCCTTGTTGCACGCTGTAACAGTAAACTGATTTCTCTCTCTGAAGTACTGACCTTTGACGCTTGTCTGTTACAGTTTCAGATTGAAGAAAGTTTTCTTTGGAACTAGAAGTAATCCTTGAGTATGTGTTTGTGTGGGTATGTGGGTGCGGTTGTGCAGGAGTTTATTTGTCAGTGGCAAGTTGATTGATTTTGGAGCAGAGTAATCAGAATATAATTAGAAACCTATGAAGAGGGTTGTTTTATGTTGAGCCTAGTTTACAGCTGCAATTACAATTGTTCGAAAATGAGTCTTATTTTCATTTGTATTGCATCGGACTTCCTCCTGGAGAAACTGAGTGATGCGACTATGTTTCGTGGCCGGTGGTGTAATTGCGTTCAATCTCTTTATGATTTCCGTTGGTTACTCTGTTTTCGGCCCCTTTTCACTTCAGGCTCCCATTTATTCTGCTATCAGTTGGACGATGCTACGAGGTGGCAGCCAAATCCAGAGCACAGGACCTCACGTTTAGTGCTTGAAGTGGACTGAACAGGATTGAATTGAACGGAATTGGCTTTTTGAATAATCTACTCACTTTTGTTCTAACTAGCCTCGCTCGTAACGAAGACCTAGTCACTAGGCGATTCGTGTGTTGGCCACTAAACTGTTTTCCCCACGAAGGCAAAAAACATCGATTGCCCGGTTCTCATTTACAAGACGGTTCCGGAGCAGCGATGTAAACGTTGTCCAATCTGTCATGAATAACAATGACGGTAACGATGGAGACAATAAAAGTATTTGGAGTTCATAGTGATGTTACTTTGAACTAAACAAACTTACTGAGAAATCAGACCAGATCCATGCGAACTTCGTCTCAGTTTTGCCGCGGAACCCTCACGCTCAACCCTTTGGATGATTGATTTTCCCCTCACCGGTCGTGTGTCTGAAGAGGTTGATTTTCTATGGTCGTTAGCCATTGGGTCAAATGGCTTGTTGGGCATTGTGCCTGGTAGTCGCATTGGCTGAATCTGTGGAGGGAATATTTTTGAAATTTAATATTTATGTCCCTTGGTGGTTTCGATGTCGTCTGCTCCGCTTATTTTATCCTATTTTAGGATTATCTGAATTATACTAAACCCGATAAGATGTCTTGGAATATTTCTCACCACATATTCATTATCATACCGAATATGAAGTGACATATTCGATAATTGGCTCTCGCAAACGAACTGACCTTGGCAAATCTGGTGAAAAAGAGTGAGATAAGCCTTTACTTAGAATTACATTCAAAATAATTGTCGGGATCTTCCGATAACGTCGGAGAAACTGACGGAAAATGGGGTGTAGAATCGACTGATGCCAGATTCGGACTGAGTATATTACTCATCACCTAATTTTACCGTGAAAACTACATATGACCAAGTGAACTTCATCCATGACAGTTATGAATAAGTTTTTTATCGAATCGATAAGGATATCCTTTAAGCGGCAATCAGAGGTAACGTATGTCCATTAGTATTTGCTTTGTTCATCGGTCCAGTTCAGTTCAGTACACTTGTTTCAACCGTCGTTTCACATAGCAGTAATATTTAGGTTGAAACTTTGTTTTATTATCGCAATACACGCCGGCAACCGAATAATTTTAAATTTTGGTTATTTTTGATAGGCCACCTTTTAGCGCCTTTCCCGAAATAGTAGTGACAGTACTGAATAGACTGACCGAAAAGGAACACGTACTATTATTTGGCTAGATAAAGATCCACTGCTCCGTCAAATTTGTTCCGAAATGTTAGCTATTGAGTGTTGCAAGCAGTAGACATAATTGCAACACGAGATGGAAAGCATGTAGTGTGACTTTACTACATTTCTAAACATGACCCCGGTATTTTATACTATTTACTAGGTTTGGCTTCATTTAGCAGGAGAATTATTTTAATAATTCTTTTATTTACTTCCATTTTATTGTATAACAATGATAAAATATTACAGGAACTGCGTGGCGGCCACTTGAATTGTGCCTATTGGGAAAAGGGGCCGATGGCGCCAGAGCTCGAACCCGGGACAGTAGGGGGTTAAAGTCCACCGCGATGAGCTTTTGACCTGTGCAGTCCAGTTTTGTTCGAACAAGCGTTAACCATATACTGGGTGGAGTGGTTTTGGTTGCTATCTCCCAGTCGGAAATAATCAAAAAAGAACATGAAAAGAGTAAGAAGATAGTTACAAGTAATGGTATCTCGCTTGTGAATTAAACAGCGCCATAGGCCAACTGAATTCGAGGCTCTAGCTAAAGATCGATTCGACCCCCGCCAACCTGCACCTCAAATTTGTTTCCTATTGATGTTTTGCTCCACACGTTTTTGATCGTTGAACCACACATCGGACACTGATCTTATACGGGCGTTGAATGGTGCGTACATGGATTTTGTTGCATGACCAATAACCCATATCATCCACAGACATTTCGTTGACTTGAGCGCTTGAACTGCAAGAGACCCTGAATTTGTTTGCATTTGGCATTCACGGAGCGGTCACCGTTGATGTTTGTACAGTCTTTATGTAATATGTGTGATTATTTACAAAGAACCAAATTGAAAACCGCAACTGAGCGCTTGGCGTTTTTTTGATTGTTACATGTGTCTCAACGACTATGGGAAGTCCGTTATGGCTATATTGGCTCAAGTATGCAACCACTGAGCGGGGTAATCTCTCGAAACCCATCCAGAAAGTCTAACATACCTCTCATTGCCAAGTTCACTCGTTAGGCTTTCCAAACATTTCCTCCACGCGCTGGACTGCCCCTCCCCCTCATCTTCCAGTCAGTACCCGCCTCAGCGAATAATGCTCCACGAGGAATCCTATGCGACAACATGTACAACACATGTTCCAACCAACTTAGCCTAGTGAGCTTCAGTGTTTCATCTATTGATTTGGTCCGTGGATCTAAACCCGTATGCAGAACCTCAGCATTGCTGACCTCCACAGTCGGTGAAAGGAAACCAACCGCTTGTGTGGTTTTAACATGGCAATACTAAAACGTCTAAAGCTCATATTGTTTTCAAGTATGTAAATACTTTTTTGTTCCTACTCAAACATCGCAAACGTTTGATAGATTGGTGTAAGAGGACTGAGTAAGTTCGGAGTATATAGAGACAAAGACGTCGTGGCATTGTGTGTTAAACGTTTACAGGTTCGATTGGTTATTTTATTAGATTGAATAGCATCTGTTATTCGAAGAAGAGTAAACGTTGTGGGAGTTTATCTTTAATGTGTCAGAACCGAGATCGGCCCCGAGTGTATCGAAAAATCGATGCGCCATGTGAAACGTTATGGTAGAATTTTATTGTCTACTAACACAGCGTAGTCGAAAGCGTTGGTAGGTTGTCGAAGTTTCGGTCACCACGGGTAACCTTTTTCAAGACCGGTTTTACAACCGAATGCATTTTGCATTGTCGATTAAACAACGCTGCGCGCAGACTATGATTATAGTGAGTGTATAGAGAGACTGGCTTCAGGGCTGGATTCTGCTGCTGATTTCAGAACTACAATATTGAACCCCATTGATGAGGATTGTAATGCGTTAGAGATAATGAGAAATATGCCACGGAACTGAAGTCATTGGGTAGAGTGCCATGTGGTGTACTCAGTGTATTCCCGCAGTTCAAGCCAAAGTGATCAACGATACGTGCAGATAAATAGCAGAAAAAATCGTTTCCAATTATTTATTCTCATAAGAATAGTCTTTTTGTTTTTGTGTTTACCATTCTGTTTGGTTTTATGCCGCCGTGCCCGTCTTGAGGCCAATGAGATAATCACAGTTCATTTGATTCCTCACACAATGTGAAAGTTCAACTCACCATTGAAAACTATGGTAACCTTGTACAGCCTTTTTCATCCGTGTCAGGAATCACTAGCTGAGCACATACGCCGATCCCCGCTCATATTCGGACCCGGGGTGAACGATTCAGTCGAACACCTAACCAACAGGCAATCCGGGCTGGTTCTATGCGGTTTACTGATTTTACACACTGCGCGATATAGCCTGGTGGTCAGGTGTTCGTCTCACAATCATGTACCACGAGTTTGAGCCCCAGTGGGGCTCGGTGGATGTGCACTGCTGATGACTCTAAACAATGGTGAAACAGCTGTACAGTACTTCTATGGTTTTCAGTGGTGAATTAAACGTTCGCACTGCATGATGAATCATATTATACACGGTCTAATATCCCAATACTCACGCTCAGATATATATATATATATATATATATATATATATATATATATATCGTGGTCTACTGCATAGCTATTACATATTGTGAAAAATGTGATGGTTATAATAGTATTCCGGTTTGTATCTGTCCTTAACTTGTACTTTATAGTCCTCTTTCTCTTGAATGTATTCCCATATATCGTTTCGTCAACAGACAGTAGCAGAGCTACCAAGAAGAATCAAATTATTCTCAATGTATCGTGCTGGTTGAGTAAGTAATATCAGTAAAATACTCGTAAAGTTCACATCCATTAACTTATTCTCGAACAAATAATATTTTGAAAAGCATCAATGTCTACTATTGTTGCATTTTGTTACTTTTGACCAATCGGTGGTCATTCAGCAGCTAAATTAGACGGCAACAATTGTCTGCTCAGAACAAACGGTGATTTGCAGTAAATATTGAGCGATATAGCATAGGTTGATCGGAAGAAAATGGGTTGTTCCATTATATGTGCAGTCGATTTTCTTTGTTTCTTCCGCGTTACCACTTCGAAAATCTCATCGGAATAAGCGCTGCTGAAGAAAGTACTCTCCCTGGACAAACCGATCATTTTTCACTCAGAAACGCCTTAACCGGTTGATCACTACCTTGCATACGATGAAAATTTGAAAGCACTACACCAACGCGTGGTGACGTGTTACACCTTTACAGCTTAGAACAACTCACTTATATAAATATCCATATTTCAAATAAAAGTTCACTTACAGCAATAGGCTCTCCACATCTTCCGACCTGTTTTAAACGGGCAATCCGCATATTGGAGCGCAATTTTCTTTCCAGTGTTGGACTCGGTGCGTGGCCAAGACGCATACGCAAATTGTACACGTCAAGTTTTTTTTCCAAATTCTTTTTTAAGAATAAATGAAAACTTTGTTTAGAGGACAGTCACATTTGATTGTTTATGTTTGCGTGACTGATAGGAATGATCGTAAAATGGTGATAGCAAGGTGAGTTGATCTACTGAAAGTTTCAGTGATCAACAAAACGCTAGGATGATGGTATACTGGTGAGATGGGAAAGCGTCATGGCATTTATTATGTTACTTTTATATGCGCAATCCACGTCGCTTGGATGGGAAAAAATCAGCATCGGATCCACGGATAAACTTCATTTGATGAGAGCTTTTCTTGGTTTTGCAAAACAACTTTTCATTGTTGAAAACGTGAAAAAATGTGGGATTTTTCGCGGAGACCTTTTCAGTTTCAAATCGCTTTCACTAAGCGAAGGTTTTGCTTCATCCTTTTTACTGTTCAGCAAGTTTTGATGAACTATAAAAGGCTGATTGGATGAATTTAAAGTCTGATGTGCAATATAAGAACGTATTGTGAAAACCTGGGCAGACGGAAGAACATTGACAAACACTACCCCTTCTTTGTTTGATCCTCTATAATATGCTTGGTAAAGAAACACATCCACACACACACTCACTTCTTAGTAATTGTAAGCACTTGCTAAAACAGTTATAACCCAACCAACTTTCGTTTGACAAAAGTAGGTGTGAGGTTTATAATCGCCTGTCCCCTGCATATTGTCCCGACCAAGTTTCAATGAAATATAAAAATGTGCTGTGATCAACTGCACTATAGATCATCTAATACAAGCTGTTTTGCTGCTTTGCATTCTTTTCCCTGAATTTACACTCTTTTATTCACTTTTTGTTCAAAAGTGCTTTCTGCATTTTTGCTTTTTGGCCGGATGTCCTCATTGATTAGGAGCATGCTGATAATCCTCATTTCTAACCCCTGTGGACCACATTGATCAACACCTACAAATCAACCGACACTTCCGGGCGAAGGATGCAGAAAGCCGTCAGTCACCATCGGGCGAATAAATAAACCCTGAAAATGGAATTACTGAACGGATACACCAAACACTGCTGCCTGTCCTCGTGAGTCCAATAAAATCGCATTTCATCGAACGAGTAGGTGATCTCTGCCAAGACTGGAATACCTTTCTGACTCGGATGCTTTAGCGTATAAGGTCATCCGCCCGTCTAATATGAAAATGCTGTGTCGGTGCACAATGAATGCATCTTGTTTTGATAATACTCAGCTCACAAGGGCAAATCAGTAGCGTTCAGCATACCTACTGGAAACCCGCGCGGTCTGTGTTGGGCGGAATAAGTGATTTTTTACGTTTTAGTTTGAGTACAAATGTGGTAAGTAGCACTTAGTGAGTAACACAAAAGCAGATTCAAAACAACTCATCGTGTTAGGGGATATTGAAAAAAATGGTTGAGCAAGACCATCAGTCTAAAGTTTCATTTATTTCGTTTCTTGATTATCAACATCATTCGAAACTTCTCTTCTGAGACTAAAACTCGTGAAAGTATCTGATTTCATCTTATTTATATTTGATCCAGTTAGTTAATTTAGACTTGACAAACTGTATTGAAAATTGTTTTTACAAAAACTGTTCTCATTATGCATTCATCAATACGAAAGAGATAAGTTTCTGTTTTATTATTGCGAATTGTTAGTGTACCAGGAAGGTTGGCGACGAATCACCTCCTCGATGAGGAAAAAAAAAAACAATTTTGGGAACATCACCATCTTTGAATATCGTTTTCTAACCGTAAAAGTGAAATGAAATGAAACTGCAAACATGCCTAAGACAGAGTAGAAGTGAGAAAAATTAGGCTCATTGTTTTCCCGCTGCACCCACGCGCTGCAACACTACACGCAAGTGATAAAAGTTTCGGTGATTGTGATTCTTGAAACTATGAAAGACTGGCAACCACTCCGCCAAAATACACGATCATACTATCGCTACTCATACGGAAATAGGAAGTGTATTGATTCCAGACATGCGTATCCACATTCGGGAAACAGGTTTAATGGTTGGTACTTACGCCATAATTCTGATTCTCCAACTAAAAATATACTGGAATTTAAAATTCCATATTTCTTTATTACTCTATCTGCCAATAAAGTTCTTAAAGAGAATAAATTATACTCTTCCGTAAAAGTGAGTCTGTTGAGGCTAGTAGATATCTAGTGAAGGTCTTGTTTATTCGCATATTTTCCATTTCAGGCTGCCATGCATACATTATCTGTTGTCTAAATGAGAAAAGAACGCGATTCCAAATTGTGTGACAAGATTTTCAAACCCACATGGATTGTGTTTCAAGTCGTTGAATTTATGTGTGCGCATGGACAAGGTTTTTATTTGTCTGATTGCTTCCAAGCACAAACCACGGGATGTTTCTTAACCCCCGTCAAACACTCACTAAGAAAAATATCCATTGATCATACCTATTTGTTATTTGCAAAATCTGATTCACCGTACACTATCAACGTCCAAGTATTTGTTGAAAACCATGAAGAAACTGTACGGCTGATGCATCCTTATTAGGAATCATCAGCAGTGCGCATCCACCGAGCCTCCACTAGGGCTCAAACCCGAGGCGGGCGATCCTTAGTCGAACAACTAACCCTCAGGCTATCCGGGCTGGCTTTCAGTGGTTTACTGAATGTATGCACTACATGATATATGGTATGCGTGACAAAAGTATACAACCTTCCGTATTTTTCCGGATACTTCCGGTTCAATATTCTCTAAAGAAACAATATCTGGTAAGAACGACAGAATGCACAATACTATACGGCTTACCAAACTTCAGAACGAAACTATACACGATGTGCAACTTAGCGCAGAAAAGGTGAAAAACGAGGGTGACAGCAGTATAACACCTCCGAACCCGGTGCGCTGTCCCATGCGAAATTTTGCAGAATCAAACGGATTTGGCGACTGAAAAAACCATAAGAACCGAAATCACGTGATTCAAGTGCACTGGAGCATGTAATGCATCCTAAGTGACTTAAGTGACCATTCGTGTTGATTGAACGTATACGCCTTACAGAGAGCTCTTACCGAATTTGATCAGCGCAACGCCATACGAAAATAAACTAACAGATTCGGAGAAGGGTGAAATATTCACGTTCTACCAAATGGGACTCAGTTTGCATGAGATCTCCGGGCAGTGCAAGAGATCTAGAAATGTCATACGACAGCATCTGCCATGTAACGAGTAATGTGCACCTAAAGAGCAAATGGGTCGACAAAAACCAACGAAAGTGGACGAACACAGAATAATTCGTCTAGCCCCCAATCACATGCTCCATGTCGACATTGAATGCTTTGACCGGAGTCAGTGTTTGGAAGCGAACGTTACAAAGAACACTCGAAATTGTGCCGTGGATGAAATATGAAAAAATGAAAAGACATTGCTCTCAGACCGATACATTAAGTATAAGGTTTACCATCGGCTGAAACACACCTCACATGGACAAACAAATCGGAAAATGTCTACGTTCGTAACGCCAAAATGTGCTATGGATAGATCGGTTGCATGAAGTAATTACTGGGATGATGTCAGAAACGAAGGATTTATTTCCAGTCAAAGAAACAACGGCAAGATTTCAGTGATTTTTCGGAGAGCTATCCCAGTCAACGTTCAAAGTGAGCTAGTTATACTTGAGAGCATACAAAATTTATTTGCGTATATTCGTATAGTGGAGCAGTTTTTGATCTCGATAGTGACCAGTAGATTACAGAATAACTTCATATTCCAGCATGATAATGCTTCTGTCCGCTGTTCGTACACTACACACTGTTGACTGTTCCGTGGGATCAAGATCACGCAGTGGTGAGCCTGCAGCCAGATCTGAACCCGATTGGGACACTACGGGACATATTTGTTCGTCGAGTGCACAAGGATTCCATGATTTCCCGGACAGAAAGCGAATTAATAACCATCGTTAAGCAAGAATGGGTGAATGTTGACCAAGGGACAATTACAAGTCTCGTTAGAAGTATGCTGAGAAGATGAATCGAGGTCCCCAATCAGAATGGCGGTTGCACACGATTTTAAGTAGCAACTATTAACGCCCAGCTGAGGGGACTCCCATACTTTTGTCACTCCCTTTTTCGAATATTCTGTTTTAACTAGTTCGCGATAAATTATTTTGCTTTGGAATTTCGTATTATGCATCGCAATGGGTATTCGGTCGTTCTGACCAGGCGTGGTTTCGTTCGAGAATACAGAGGCGGAAATGTGCGGGAAAATTAGGGGGGTCCTATACTTCTGTCAAGCATTATATAATCTTCCATTCTCAATTTTTACTCAGATGACGAAAAATTGCTACATTTGGCGCAAACAAATTGTTATTCACTTGAAACAGGAAAAACGTCTGTTGAAAGAGACGTAACTTGAGGGGGGCCGTTAAATAATTACTTTCCACACCGTTTTGTGTTCTAAATGTTCTCTTTTCCCTAGAGCTGAAACTCACAATATCATATTTGATTTCTGTTGCCTGTTTATGTTAGGTAATGGATTTGGTTTGAATATCAAGCGATTTATCATTCAGTAACAAAACTTCAGTCACCATGAAAGTACTGTACAGGCGCTTCATGTAGTTGTGAAGCCAGAGAAATGAATAAGAGCCAGCCCATATGGCTTAGCGGTTAGTTGTTCGACTCACGGTCATTCACTCCGAGTTCAGATCGAATTTAAGGGTTCGGTAGATGTGCGTTACTGCTGCTGATGATTCTTAACAAGGATAAAAGAGCTGTGCAAGGCTTTCATGGTTGTGCGTTATAACGATATGTCGAATCATGTTATGCAAAACCTAATCTCCCATTAACCCACGTTCATTGCTTATTCTTGATTTCATCGACCAGTCACTTACAAAATCCGTCCGGTTCGCTGGAAACCCTATCTGAAATCAATTAACGGGTTCAACGTCATTCGTGAACGACCATTGGTGGCATGTGTTTTTTCAATTATCTACTTTCCTCGTCGAATAATGCGGTTCGAAACGGGTGACCTTCGGTTATCGCTTCTATTATCAGTTATCCATTTTGCTGATCGAGGATTTCATTAAGGACAAGACCTTGAATTAATTTCCGATTTAGGTTAATGAGATTTTCACGCACAGTGGGAATTACCGTATCTTGCCAAATTACTTTAAACCAGGAAAATTGTATGTGACTGTTTTTGGATCACAAGTCACAATATTAGGGCAAAATATAAAGCAATGGCTTGAAGCAGGCAATTGTGTGATTATAATTTAATCTTGTATTGACAAATCTATTGGGTTTACGTTATTATTCAGTGGTAGTTTATTGAAAGCAGTTTTAAACTCTGAATATACTTCCTTCACTACGTTGATATAACTTGACATTTCGCTCAAAAGGTTCAACCGTGAATGTTTTGGCTTCATTGACACAGTATTAGGGGAATGAAGTAAAGTGTGAAAGAATACAGCCTTGAATGATACTTTAACTCTCACTCACTCACCCCCAACTCTCTGTCACTCTGTCTCTCCCCATATATATATATATATATATATATATATATATATATATATATATATATATATATATATATATATATATATATATATATATATGAACTTAGAGCTCCTGATTGACTAGACTAAACGAAATGCTTCCACCTCAAGACTAATATCTTCCTAATTTCCTGACAGATTTACTGTGTTTAGTAGTGTCGTGTCACGCTTGGCTGATGGTGACGTTTACTTCCAGTGAAGCTTCAACAACGCTGGACAAACTGCAGGAAAACAAAATTAGATTTGTCCACCTCTGACTAATGTTTGTGTTACACTTCATGAGAAACTATTCGTAAAAATGAAAACCACAGATACATTCAATCGGCCTTACAAGGCGGTTAAAACAGCACTGCAAAAAATTGGCAGAGTAATCGAAAAGCATCGTATCTAATCTCAAATGATGTCACTACCGTCTTTATCATTTTCAGTCTATACACGTCGTTTATGGCATATTTTGTGAACTTTAATCTGAAGCAATATAAAAGCAGCCCTGTTATCTATCGAAACTGACGTTTTTAGCGAAATTACAGCTAAATCGGATTTGGCTCGCATTGTGATTCAAGTCAAATGCAAATCAGTAACAGTTGATTGGTATTATTCCGAGTTCGGAGGTTCGAACCGCTGCTGCCATCAGTCCACTTTTGTGGCAGACAACATTCCAATTCAACCCCTATGGTCATCAAGATAACTTATTAAGATCTCAATAGGCTGTTCCATTGAGGTCTCCACTGTCATGACTAGCCATCATTCATGATGATGCCATTGGTCTCTGCAGTTTTTAGTTAACTCCATTGGTTGTGTTCTCGACGTAGCAACGAATTCAACATGCTTCCACCCAAGAGAATCATCTTACTCCATTACAATGCGGAATATAAGGATCCAACCTGTTCACTGCTAGTTGAACATGCCCAGTTTTGGAGAGAAGTGGTTGGTTTTCATCAGTGTCTGTTAGCCGATTAGATGCTTTCTTATTTTCCGTAAAAGTTTAGCATTGCGAGTTCAATCATGGCTAGTATGGTTTTTATTATCTGTTGTGTTTCATGTAACGTTGTGAATAGCGTTCGTTCCGTATTGTTCAGGTGGTAATGTGGGTCTATTTTGGGTCGTTTTATAGCTATTCTTCTTTTACGTGGTTCACATATCCAACGAAATGGGGATCATGAGTCCAACAAACTTTGCACTACATTGACATTTTTTGTGTCACAATCGTCGGACAAGCAGTTGCTACTTCATTTCAAAGTTCGGGTGTTTTGAAATTACTAACATCTTGAAAATAGCATATTTCCGAAGCTCCCAATAATGGAATTTCAGGTCGAAAAATCACGACGGCTTTGGTAATTTACTCCTGTTTGTGCTTTCAAGTACACGGGATATCGTTCTGTACCAAATCGTCCGTAGTTTCTCAGATTCTAATTCATTTAAGGGGAATTTGTTAGATCTTGAACGTATTTCCCTCCAGTCTGGCCTCAAATTGAAACCATCGAATTATTCGCAGCTCATCATCAGTCTTTCACACTGAATTTTCCTCGCAGTCAAGAAGACATATAATAATGATTCCCTTTCTAGGTTTGAGTGCATCAAGTACCTAGGGATACTAATAAATATCAACTTCCGGTGGTCTGAGCACATCCCGTTGTGTTGGAAGCCTACGGCATTTTTCTTCCCACATTTTCAAGCTCGCACAATTCCACACCCCATAATCAGTCCTGTTTACTTACGTCTAAAAGTGTTCTCTCTCTTGTTAACTCTACAGTTCTTCTGTAACACTCTCGGGTATTCTTGTTCTTCAGAGTTATATTGCACGTTCAAATAGTAATTGGTCTGGTTTCACACAATGTTTCCAGTATTCTAGAGTATTTTCCATTGTTTAAGAGACAAACACTAGTTCATGAGCCTTGCACCACAATTTAGAAGCATTGTTATACAGTTTAACAACTTTGCAAGGCTTTTGAACTGTGACGTTCCGCTCTCAAACTACGAAAACTACTGTAATAAGTTCATGCGAGCCTGATAGATAGGGTATAAATTCATTTTTGTATGAAGTTGATTCTTTATGCCTATCCATTGTAGTTACAAACGCCGTTTGTGTAGATTTCTGATTGTGTTGCCTAGGCGATTGAAAACAATAACTTTTCTTCGGATTTGGCCGATTGAAACTCCTGGCAGCTTCCTCTGCATTTCGCTCATCTTCGATTAGTTTCAAACCACCTAACCTCTCTCAATGTGGCTTAGCTTTGATGCAGTCGGACATGGCTGATTTTCCTTGTTCCATCCAGATGCCTGCAGAAAAGGTCCCCATGAGGATCGATAATCAGCTGCATTGAATTTCGCTATTGATCTTCATTTGTGCACACGTGCGCACGCACACAGATGCGCTATCCGAGTCACTCAATTTTCAACCAAGGCCTGTCTGCTTCGAGGTCTTTGTGACCGTCAAGCCTTGAGCGACAGAGGGGCTAAATGTCATTGGCGCGCCCAGCCAAGCGCAGTGCTTGTGGTTTGTCTTAGCAACCCGTGCTTTTGGGCCCCTTACCTGGCATATTTGCAACAAGTGAACGGCGTGCTTTCAACCATTGCGTATGGAATGCACTGTATAGGATACAGTGATTCGTATTGCTCGAAGCAAAAGATGGCTATTTTCACCACTCAGATGTGATAATCGTAGCTAATCGGTTGGGCCCTTTTGGAGATCCATTCCCGCAGTAATTCAATGAGGTTAGTTAGGGTGATCGTGGGGACATTTCACAGGTTGCGACGTCTTAAGGGTGCAACTCTTTTAGATTGGAAATCAATGAAAAACGTGGGCACGAGTCTCTAACATTTTGAGAGTATTTTGCAAACTGCTACTTTCAGGTAGTGCTATATTCGACAGACCTGAGAGTATTATCGAAAACAAAACAACAAACTCTAGAGAAATGGATTCCAGTCACTCAGCTAATGTGTTGTCCATCTGATATAGTTCCATGCAAATTTCTTATGTAAGACATATGCAAGCAAATAATTATTCATTTCTAGTAAAAATGACCGCTTTTGTTTGCGTCATCTCGTGTCATCGCTTCAGTGAAACTTACAAGGACTTGTTGTTTCAAATCGTTGCGCTCCGCCCCGCAAACTACCAGCTCGGCATAAATAGTCTTCATTTGATTCTTCATGTACAACAAACGGGCTTTGATCTTGTTTACTTCAGTGGCCAATGTTAAGGTGTCTTCCCTAGATAAAAAAATAAGCCGGAAGGAATTATTGCACTCCCACACATCTTTATCACGGAAACCGCCCGGATACATGCACAAGATTATTGTATTGAAGTTGGGTTCAAATTTGGTGGCAAAATGTCTATGAAAATATCGTTTATGTGGATAGTCAGTTCGTAGTATTGTAAAAAAAAGTACAGAAGTCTTAACCAATGAAATAGGCTGAGTGAAACAAGTGAGGTCACCAGGTTTGAGTTCACGAGATCTTTACATCAGATGGTAAGATACATTGGGCGGCATGAATAACTGCCGTGGTTAGTGACGCAGGTACACCTGGGCTCTTACCTTGCCTTCACGAGCTGCGCATCCTGTTCTGATTGTTTCATCTCTATCCTTCTTTCGTTTAGCTGTTGACTAAAGGATGCTGAGAGGTAGCAGCCAAAACCAAAATCGGGGTGCAAAAGTGCGATGTCATTGGTTGAAAAACTGGGCTGAGCTGAACTGAACTGAATTATACAAGCTTATATTGTTTATCCGGATAACCTCGACTGTGCCACATCAATCTGATAACCGGAACTCGTCTTTTTATCTTAGAATTTCGTTTTACTAAAAAGGAAATCCGGCAAAGCAGTCGAATAAAATTGCACAGCCCAACTTACCGGTTTCATTTAGTCATGATTTTGCACTACAGTTGTTTATTAATGAAACCTTGGATTAGTTTAATTTGAAGCAAATTGTTATTTCTAATTTGTTTCCCACTGCGATTCCGGAATTCGGTTTTGTCCGCCCTCTTAAGTTCTCATGTTTTGTTATACAAAGATTTCGGGTTACTTTCATGTGGGCTTCTACATATCATATCAGTAAATGAAATCTCAAACTGACTCATTCATCAAACAAGCAGATGTGCATAGCTACCTGCTGGAAGTGTGCTCCGAAGATCCCACCCCATCGATCACACCTTAAACGAGTCTTATTTCGTTGTTTCCGCCTCACCAGGCCGACGTGTCTCACCAGTAATTCAAGCATTTCCAAGTAAGTTGTTCAGGAACCCTACTTTTACTGATTCAGTTCATAAAATTATTAAGCAGAAAGCATGAAGGGAATGAAGTCACTGATGAATTTTATTGGTCACATTATTATTTTTTGAAGACCAAACTTTCTGTTTCGTGCATTTTGAACTTGCGGTCAGTGATTAGTATTCATGAACAGTTTTTTGCATCTAAGTAGGTCCCTAAATACCGTGTTTCTCTCTTAGCTTTTTTACGGCGGTTTTCGTGGCTAGATTGAGTTGCCATGTGGTTGGCGAGTTTCCAACATCCAGAGACAGCCGTGAATGGGTGCTGTGGTGTTAATTTAAAGCAAGCTTTTTGAACTCAGTCAAAATCGTCTAGCGAATAGATGGCCATACTCGAATTCCTCGCACTCGAATTTCGCTCCTAAATTGAACCCGGTAAACAAGCGCTACTCATGAGTATTGCTATGAATGAAAACGCTTGCACGATGCCTCTAGTGATGTTTGTTTGTGTCACTTGTCAAAATGATCGACGTGTAAATTATGTGAGTTTTTTAATTATCATCTCACCACAAAATACAGTGTGCCAATTGCCATTAGTTTGTTTTGGTAAATCCTGATGTAATATAACCAGGAATTAGCTCCTAATGATATTCTGCGTATTTTAACCATGAACTACCAACGTTTTCATGTTGTACTCTTGTGGAACTGCCAGAATAGTTTTCTGCGTTTAGTGCTTGTCTTTTTCCAAGTTGTGACCCAACATTTGGACATTTGATTCATTAGTTAACTGACAGTGTGCTTGCATCGGTCGGTATGAACTAAATCCATATGGCCATGAGGACTATCTGCACAGGAAAGTTTGCAAGCATGAACTGGAAAGAGAGTGAATTGCGCTCATTGCCTTTCGCAATAGTATTGCGACCCGCAGTTTGAACTGCTTCTTGTAACTGCAAGGTGCAATTAAAAAAGCATTCACTCTTCACTGAGTTATCGACAAGACCAACTGATCGTTTCAGTACATGTTAAATAGCAATACCCTCTTTTGAGAATAATCAGTCTCGGATAAAACTCCTGTAATGCAAAAATGATTTTGTTCAATCTGCGCAAAATATTTGTATATTCAGGATTTTTAACATCGTTTATTTTTTTCAAAGTTTTATTATAAGCTCCTAAAGTGGTTGAGGAAATCACTTTCTTCCTTTTCATTAGGAAGGAATTCCTTGCAGTTGAACCGGTAACATTTCCATTCATTTCACAGAAGACAATAATTTCTACACTAAAAAAATGCGTAACTGGCTATCCCTAATCATGCAGTTTGATGAATAGATTATTTCTTTGATCATAAAATTTCTAATAATTTTTCTCGGCGTAGAAGTGAACTTACAAATGAGACACTATATGAATTCGAACAAAGCAACGGGATTCTTTATCTAGTTTATTTATCGACAAACAGGAATTAGGTCTGGTACAGCAATGGCACTCACACATAGGATGATATTACATTGCCCACTTCACATGGGCTACTCTAACTACGTGAAACATATATAATGTATAATACGACTTGCTCTTGTCGTAGGTTCTATCGACTGGTTTAGAACTTATGGTACACTGTTCACTGGTCGCTAATCTGGCAGAACACTCCCAGATCGTTTAGTTGTTTAAACTGTCACGTGATATTTTTTAAAATTTAGATTAGGCCGAGTTTAGTTGCTCTGACCGGATAATTGAAAACTGAAAATATTTTCAATTACTTTGGGATAAAAGTTCTGTTTATACAAGCAGAATCAGTAAGTATTTCTAAAGAAAAAATTGTGAAAATGTCTCTCTGGAATGAATGCGAGCTTTCACAAGCATCAAATAATGACACTTTCCTCTGATTACGGAGAGCCTGTCTGCGCATTCGCGTCACCGTTCTGTTATTATGTCACCTTTGTTCTTATTGGGGCGTATCAAGCTTCAGTATTCTGTGTTTTAATCTGCTCAAGATTTGTCCTGATCGGATAAAACGTGAAGTCTACAGTCAAGTGACGAAATTACCCGGTAAAATTTCAAATCGACTCACGAAATCAATGAGAACACATTTGATCCAGGGTTGCTTTTCAATTTCGATGATAATTTACTTATCGGTTGAAAATTAGGTATGTAACATTTTTATGAACCAATTATTCCGGTGAAGATCGAAGGCAAAATCGATCAGTGCGACTCTCATTTTGGCGAAGCCCAAAACTTGTTCATGAATTTAGGTATATTATACATATTTTTGCACAGGCCTAAAATCAAGCACGGTGCCAATGCAGTAACGACAATTGTAAACTAGGAGAGTCGGAGTAGAGCACAATGAAAGACAGTCAGAGAAAAATAGCATGCCGTGATTTTTTATTTTTTTACCGTACACTTTATGTTTGTTTTTTGTCGTTGTTTGTCGAAATGGAATTTTTCGTGATTGCGGGAAAAGAGAGATTCCGATAGAGAAACCGCACAACATTTGTATTACTGAATTCTATTCTCAGCCATGTCTCTAAACGTCTCTATCCAACGATAGTCCTCGTCGCTTAGACTCCAACCACAGAGGCGTGAAGCACAAACCAAAGCCAACGCTGATGCTAGCTTCAAACATCTACGCCAAGTCATGGGCTGACCACCGCCTCAATTCTTTCACCTTTGGCCAGCACGTGCAAATTGGGCACTGAAAGATGGATGATTGACAGGCATTCGTAAAACATGACCGAGCCACCGGAAGTGGTCTAGAGCGATCGCTTTATGAAGAGGGCGGCTATCCGTGTTCAACAAGTGACGGCACATTACTCACTCGATGATTCCACCAGACGCGAACAATGCTTCGGAGACATCGGTTTTGGAAGACAGAAAGATGCTGAGCATCCTGGAAGCGAATTGGCTTGGTCTCACAACCGTAGAGTAAAACACTGTGAATTGCAGTGACGTACACCCTTGAGAGAGATCCGGATGTCATGGCGACGCCACAGGTGTCGCAGATTTGTGAAAGCAGCTCTATCTCGCTATTCGTGAACTGATCTCCTCCCCAACACCACCTCCAGTTGTAATAAGCTCCAACGGTACTTAAAGTTATCGACTAACTCCAGCTAATCATCAAAAGGGTGAGTGCAGAGACAGGCTCTTGCTAGTCTTGCAAAAGCACTTTGTATTTGTGGTGTGCATAACTTGGATTTGTTGTCCAACTATCAGATTTATCCAGTCGAAATCGTTGGGGGATAATAAATGTGGATACAATCGTGCAAGTATTTGGCATACGTGGATCGGCATCAGCTTTGTAAGGGATTCGGATGAGTTCAGTTCTTCCAATCAACAATCACGCAGACATATTGTATGATCGACTTACTAATTTAATTGAAATTATTGCAGCGCATGCTGACGTGATTTCGTCGCTGCTGGAACCCCGTGTGCGTGTACGCGATGTTTGCCTAACAAGCCAAGAAAAACAGCCAGTTTACTGAACGGTTGGTCCTTAGCTTTATCTTGCGCCAGTGTAGCAAGTATTTCCCGTAAAGAGTTTCCCAACGGTACGGTAAAGTTCATATGCTTGTTTAATTTAAAATTCGCACGTCCCATTAGATCAGCCGCACACTATTGAAACTCTACTTATTTTGTTTGATAGTTTTTTAACCCAAAGGTAAGCTTAAGATTGTTGTTCCCTTCAAAGTGAACTTCTTTCATTTTTTGAAACGTAAATTACTGAGGTAGAAAGGAAGCCATGCCATACTTTACCTAATGACTTCTGCGCCTTTCAACAGACTGTTTCTAACCTGGTATGTCGATTACCTGTGGCATTCCTGCTGTGATATTTTACAGTTTGTTGTGTAATTTATCTACCAATTAGGACGTGAAGGAGTTGCAACCACTTGTCCGTTTATAGTAAAGAACAATTTAAGTTGCATATCTGTGATGAATTGTGAAGAAAGGCTTCGCTGGTTATTCTAACGTGCTTTTCAGTTTCGCGACGTACTGGCAACTTTCATTATTGGTTGCAAAACCCTGTACGCAATCACTTAAAATTGCCAATAGGACATAGGCCGTAGACAGCGGCAGACATGGCCCAATGAACATTCATACATATATTCTTCTGCATTATGAAAAGGTGACGAACCACAGATGTCAACTATCTTACGGTTCAAACAGATTTTGCATTAATGAGCACACTTGCAAAAATCTTAAATGATGACAACTTCTAATTTACACCTCAACAAAATAATCCATAAATTGCATCAATTAAAACCGACCTATAGGTTTGAATAATGTTCTAAATTTGTTGTTGTCTATGTTTCTATTGTTATCATACAGTTCATATAACAACTAGATTGGGTTTTGTGATTCATGAACACACGTCAGTAATGATGAATTTTACCTAATTTACCAAATGCTTCAAGCAAGAGGGGAAATGAAAATTGGTTGGAGCTGTTTCAGAAAATCAGTTTCCTAGAACAAAAATATCAGTGAACAAATCAAGTCATCCTAGTGCGACGGCTTCATTCGTTGATTTTGCTTCTATCACGCTTTATCGGTAACATAAAAAAGACTGATTCGTCACAGGCTCACGAAAAAGTGCAACGCCTGTCAGTGATAGTGACTTCGTGGTTATCGTTCGTGTTTCACATTCTAAAACCCGTTTGCTATAAAAATACCGTAACGAGGGTTGGTTAACTAGAAGTTGGATTCAACGGTTTTTCTGTCGTTTCAGAATTCAGAATTTACCTGAATAAAGTAACAGACCTATGAAAAAGGGAAGTGAATTTTTTCTCAGCCTGGTTTGTGGAAGTTACCCTGTCAGTTGCACAAGATGTCCTTAGCTGTTTTTTCGATTATTCTAAACTTCGGATTGCAATTGGTACCAAACCCTTGGCGTTTGTTGCTTTTTATGCAAAAGAAAAAAATATTGAGTCTCAGTAATCAACCCTTTGTCCGTAATGAGCTGTTGACATAAACCAGTTCTCTTTCTCTATCTGTTGACAATCAAATTCAATTTCACCCAGTTGTCTCTCCTCTTTTTTTCTCTGTTCGATTAAGGCATGATGAACAAACTCACTTGCCAGCGGTGGCTCTCACTTGTAGACTATCTACCAATCGACAGACCGCCTCGTAGGTCAAATTCTTTTCGGCCATGTCCTCCTCTTTTGCAGCCATACGGCGTTCCAGTTTGCCCAGTGTGATCCACAACTCGTTCTGTGAAGGATCTTTGCCTCCTAGAAGACGAAGACGTCCAGGAATATCCGGATCCTCAGCTTGTTCAACCAAACGAGCCAGTTCCATACGGCTGCCGACAAGCTATGGTGTTCAGAATTCCCGATACGCATTTATTTAGCGATAGCCACAAACGAGGAGCTTACTTTCCTATGGTTATTTCCTATTTTTATGCAAATGTCGACACGTTTTTTGCCGGATTCAATTAGAATCTAAATTCGCAAAACTCAATTGAGAGTATTCAGATAGGTATGAAAAAACGGCTTTTATTTTGTGGGAAGGTTAACATGAAAAGACTGAAGAACGAAATAAGTAACATCTTTTATATTTACTAGAATGAAAGTTTTCGTACAGCATTTTTGTTTGCCTGTATATTCCGGATGCTGTTGAAAAATCGGTAATATCAAATGATTCATTTTGCAGTACCAGCGCCCAAGTCCCCATTGAAAACCGTGGAGGCATTGTACAGCCTTTTCATCCTTCTTGGAAATCATCGTTAGTGCCCACACACACTGATTCCCACTCATATTCGAACTCGGGGTGGTGGACGATTGTGAGTCGGACACACCTAGCCATCAGGCTATGCATGATGGCCCTGATTGCCTTGTTCAACTTCACATCCACATGAAACAACTGTATAAAGCTTCCGCATTTCTCAACGGTGCGTTAAGCTTTGTTATCGTATGATAGCATCATTTGATAATCAGATAAATTGTAATACTTAAAATGATGAAGTTATAGAAAAGAATACATGAGACTATCAGTTTCGAGTTCGCGAAAAGTGAGAATATTTGGAATAGAACAAGTGCAATCAAAACGTATGTAATGGTCCCTTAAGTTAAACCCCGTGTAACGATCGTTCCGTGGTTTCAGTTTTAACAACTATCTGCACGCGCCAAATGCAGCAGTATTTTTGCTATCACAGCGAAATTGCGATTTGAAAACCAGGTGGTCTTAGTACGAAGCTAGAACGAAAGCAATTCAAATTACGGTTTCATGTAAATGAAGGGACACGGCTAAACAAAGCTTCTTAGAACGTAACAGCCTCAGTGACAGAAGCTGTCTAAAGGAGGCATTCCCTCCCCGGATACGGAAAAGCTGAATGTCGAGCCAACCCGATTCAGTGGCAATATCCCATAATTTACAAACGTAAAACGACTACCAAACATTGTCCTTACAGTTATTACTACGCTTCAGGAAACTTTGCAGTTGACCTGAGTTTTTGAATACAATTATTATCTGACACTATTCCGCCTGGAGCATTTCGAAGCAATCAGTTTTACAGGACAAATAGTTGGTCTCAAAAACTTGACGGTGAACTGAGTAGAACAGAAATAGGAAGTGGTACAGCCCAAATGTATATCGCTTCTTGTGCTAGATTCTGGCGTGAGACAATTGTAATTATGAATTCATTCTTATCATTCCAGATACACGGTTCTGATTATGTGTATGACTTTTTGCGATTCACCCTGCAACTTAAAACAGCCTCAGAGGACCTAGCACTGTAATTACTGGAAATTTCCCACTAGATCAAGAGTAACAGAAAAGGTCATCCCGCTGAACACGTGTCTGTCTTAATATCTATTGTGTAGTGACTATTGATCGGACGCAACCTCGAAACAGGTCTAAACCCAGGTTGATGCACACGCGAGTTGTATTTGCACTCCTTGATTACCTGGTTGCAATGAGCGATTTCAGGCACAATATTTTCCAGGTAAGCTATATTGTTATATTTAACCAAGGGGCTGACCACTCATTGAATCGGCTAGATTCACACACGCCATGAGACATTCATTCTGTCACTCTTTTACATCCGAGGAATGCCATCCACCGTAATAGCAAAGCTGATTCTCCGTACTGAGTAACAAAAAGAAGCAAACCCCGTACTTCACTTGCCTTGCCTCCCCCCCTTTTCACCATAGCCTATATTACGGTGATCCTTCACAACTGTGGTGGATGATGAGTAACCCTACTGCACCGCAATACGGTTGGGAAAATTCTATCAACAATCACGGGCCAGATAGCTTCTTTTTCCAAATTATTTACGAAATATTTACATTAGTGAAAACTGAATATAGACGTGATTTAATTTTTGTATCGGTTCGCTCTATTCATTCAACCACGGTTTGCCAAAGACGACTCTGGAATACCTGATCGTTTTGTTGTACCAAAGTGCTCTATTTCAATACCATTCTCAGCACATGGTTAATTCTAGCATTGATTTTGATTATTTTAGATTGAGATTCAATTACAAACGGCGATCTTACCTCATGAATCAATCCGTGCAGCTTTGTGGTTAGATTTTGATGAACAGGTATCTTGTTGTTCACAACCCAAATGTAGCGTGACAAGTGATTCCTGTAGCGTCGCAAGAACTCGCACTCTTCTCTCATAGCACGTAATGTCAGCCCCGCATAACGCGCAGCTGCGTCTTGTGCCGCAATACGTTCCTGTCACGCGAGGGAGAGCCGGGGAGAGAATGGCACACAAATCAGACTAGCTCTCAAACGTGCATGTGAAATGTTCTTGTTCTTCTGGATTTCATCCCGTAATACAATCAGTATGAAATAACTAGAATATAAGGATGATTCGCTGCTCAGCAGCATGATTTTTCCACGTCTTTATTCCAGGCAGTGTTTTTTGTTGTAATTTAGTTCTGTATCTTCCATGAGAGTCCTGCGTATAATCTAGAAATAAATTTAATTGCATTAGGCTGCAGTGTTCTAAAAATAAACCGCATGAAAAGTCGACCACTCCGATGCATCCATGAGTGCATTCATCCACCAGTTTGGGTGTCTTCTGTTTATGCGAACTCTAAATGATTGTATTCATCTTTAGATATGTGAAAAATCAACCATCGTTTCGCCAGTCTTCTGATCTATCAATTTTTGCTGTCATATGAAAAGGTCAAAAAGATCAATCGGTAAAGCTGTTGTAATTTGTCATTGCTGAAACATGGATGTATATAACCAAAAGTTAGCGAAATTGTTGGAGTGTTCAGTCTTCCGCTTTTGAACTTGTTCATTTCGGGCAATCGAACAACTTCCTACAGCCTGATAATGTATTTCTTATGACAGGCTTGCCCATTAGTGTAACAAACAGGGCATAGTCTATTCTCACAAAGCCTTAATGATGAACGACCGCTCGAGTCTGGGATTCAGAGTCGTCGCCCACGTAATTTGCTGATGGATTGGCACGGCAACCACTCGACAGACCGTGGATAATTCTATCACCTATGTGACTGCCAGTAGCGAAATTTGACCGTTTAATGGAGGATGCAAAAGCGATGAACAAGTGTCTAAAGTAACTAGAATTCCTATTCTGCCAGACTTCCAGCAAAAACCGAACGATGAACTTCTGGCAAATTCAGATCCAATTTTTCAAAAGCATTGACAGTGTCAGCAGTTAGTTGAAGATCAGAATAACAACATTTATCCTTGTCGAAAGTAAAATTTCGTTTTTATTTCTCGTTCGAATAGAACGATTCTCCTCGATTCCGAATCAGTATCCCCGGAAAGTTTTCTAGAAATACACTTTGAATTTCTTCTGAATTTTAGCAAACATACTAGGGACTTTCTATCATAAATAAGTTTGATATTTCGCCCTAACAAGAGCGAAACTCGAGTCTGGTGCTTCTGAGTGCAGGGTGGTCGGATGACTTGAGGTTTGTGCGCGAAAGGTGGAGTCCAAAGGATAGCCATCCAGCAAAAGTATCATCAGTCCCACACACTACTCGCAAGTAGTTACGTGACACAAATACATAAACTCTTTAAAAAGTGCAGCGACTTCTGAATTTGTGAAGTCCTATTTATGACTGTCACATACAATATAGTGCACAGTGATGAAACGAAACGACTGAGTGAAGTTTTTTTTACATAACTTAACCACTGATCTCCTACTATTAGGAATATTTTGGTTGCGCTTAGAAAGTTTTCCCCCACCAGTTGGCTATCACGCCGATTTGTGGTCCAGCTTAGGAGCACTGGTCACTAGTAGATAATGGTCAATATGATTGCTTCATAAGATGCTTGTGCTTTCCAACTTCATTGTGCATTGGATACGATCATTGTGATATAGTCCCAGTGTGATTACAGAATTGTTGGAAACGACTCTGTTCATCCGCGCATTGTTGCCCTATATTTGTAGTTCTTTTCTTACTCTTTCCATGCCCTTAATTTTTCTTCATAATTTTCACTTGAGATTGCTTCCGTAAGATGGCAACCAAGGACACTGCAGCCAGTGCATGGTTAATAGTTGTTTGAACCGAACCGAACTGAAAGGAATGATCACAAGGGGTTAGAAGGACAGCAGTAATACAACAATTTGCAATCAGAACAACAACAATTTTTTATCGCGTCCATTGAAAATTTTTTTAACTACACAGCATCGGGGTTGTTATAAAATTTTGTTTTCTGGAAGCCTTACGTGACACGAAACTCAACTGACTTAGCTCAAGGGAAGCATTTCAAACCGGGAAAATACTCGCCAGTGAGAGCTTTGTTTTATAATCGTTTTGCACTACTGTATTTTCGTACATCCTTGAAATGGAAACCACCAATTAGGAATACCTAACTGCCTATATCAGGCTCAAATTGCTAACCTGTAGAATATACACTTCTTGATTTCTTTCGATCAGTAAAATTGCTCGTTCATTTCGCATTTGTGCACAACGTTCTTTGGCTTTCTTCAGACTGAGAGTTTCCGATTCCGTTTGATTGAACATCAGGTTGATCCGATGAATCGACCGACGCATCTGCTCCCGTCTGGCTATCTGTTCACTATGAATGTGCAACATTTTACACACCTCATTCCGTTTGTGATCCCGTTGGACTATGGCATTTCCAAACAGTGTACGTTCATGGATCAATTCTTGGTCGTGACGTTGTAATCTATAAATGATTATTTCTGCCTCATTTGCATGGATACGCAATCTCTCTCTGGTGTCTAATGCCATTTTCACGGATGCCTGCAGGAGACTGACGCATTTGTTTCTTTCCAGTTTCATTTTTGTGTAAAGATTCGAAACGTCCGCCAGACGGCTCTGCACAGAATTTAACAAGCGTAATAGCAAATCAGTCTCGGTGACGAGGAGAATTTATATCACGTGACCAGTACTGTCACTATTTGTGAGAAATATGTTGTGATACTTATCCAGACTCAAATAAATTGTGAAAGAGTTTTGACCTGACGAAATGCAAATCCACTTCCCATCTCGGTCTCGTTGTAGTGCACTTAGGTTCCTCAAATGAAACCAGTATGATTGCACTGGAGATACGCTTGAATACCGCCATAGATTCTGGCACGAATAATAGGGTTATCTGTAAGTTACTTCACGTCTTTAGATGAATTCATAAAACACTTAGGGGATGTAGGATATTTACAGGTGAACTGGACGGTGACTGACCCGGTCTGTCACGATCACCCGAATGCAAGTGCGTGCAAGATATCAACAATGATCCTGACCACCATTTAGACAATGCACGGTTGTAGGTAAAACTGTTCTTCAAGTAAAAAGCGATAACTCAGTTCCACCATTTTTGATTTATCTAATCCCATATGTTTGCATGAGTGCAGTGGAATGGTCCCACACCACATCCAAGAAAACCGTGAGACTTGAAGTCACAATGAACTGCATAAGATCTCATACGGTTCGGTGGGGTAATAAATGTTATCTACCACCAAAACATGGACAATTTAACGTGTGATCCATTTGTGGAGTGAGCTCACCATGCGTGTTTTCACATGACGATGAGTACAGAAGCCGATAATCTCGACCGAAGAGTTGGAAATGGGGTGTACGGAAGAATCCCATGACGAACATCATAACATTTGTTTTCGATGATTTTATAGTGATGTCAATAAAGTGCAAATAATATGAAGCTAGAGAAAAAAAGCATATCTATTCAGTTGATCAGTACTGACAAGCGCATAGGCCTAACTCCGACAATGATCGCCATAAACTGCTTGTGTTGATCAATTCAGTGATTATTTGACAACTCAAGTGTACCTGTGATGCCACGTATGTGGGTCGATTTATAAGGCATATGTCCAACCACACGAATCAGCTCCAACCACGTTGGCTTCAACACAGAGGAAGGGGAACAAGATCACGTTCTACCTTTATCTATTTTTGAACTCAGGCCACATGGTTGTTCTGGTAACATCATTGAATATCTTGCCCAGGGTCCCATAAAATGAGACAAAATAAATCAGATATAGGACATTAGCAATTGCCGAGGCAATCAGCATCCGACTACTACGGCCTAAACTGAGTTCGCAAAAGGAGTGGATCTAGACACTTGGACGTCCATCGCCGAAGATCGATGACTTCACCCTCCCCCCTTTCCCTCCCCCCCCGCAAGCGTGATACCAATCCACGCTCCTGATCGTGATACATTTTTACATTATCCCTTTGTTTATCAGTTGATTGACCGGATAACTGATCGACTGACTAGCTGTCTGATTCATGGACTAATTGACTGCACGTTCGTTCGCACACAGATGTGATTCAAAGGACTGAGAATGAAGTCAGCGAAAAAATGTACTCGGCGACACGTTTCTTTCCATTTTGAAAATTGTTTGTCGAAGGCATTCTCCTTACGGACATTGTCTTTGATAAACTTTTCATGTGCATTGCATACACAACTCGGAAAATGCAACAATGAATTTACTTATAGAGATAAACTGTGAGACAAAAGCATAACACCCCCCCCCCTTCTCATACTTTTGCATGCCCAACTTTCTTTGTAACGTTTGTTTCGAAATACTCTGACCGACGCTTTTATTGAAGATCACATAGGTCAAAAGGGTGCATCGCGGGCTTCAGTGTACAGTCTGTCCAACAATTCGGGATCACCTCAATTCAGTCGAAATCCTGACATACGGCCGAATTTCAGTTCATACTACTGATACTACTCTTCCTCTCTCTTTCTTGCTAAACAATACTGCCAGTTGTGTAGTTTTGGCTTCTGAGAGTAGCATCGATTGTAGTTCAACGGTTTGTCAGGATTATAACAGAATTAACGTGACCCCGTGTTTTTCGAACAGACTGCGCATGAATCACGTGATTCTAGTTCTCATGATCTTGTCAGTCAGCAAGTCCACAGACCGAACTAATCGGCTTGTTGCCAGGCTCAGTGATCTGTCTGGTTCTGTGAAAGCTTCTATGGGACAGCATACCACAAAAGCGGGCCCTATACTTTTTTATCCCTAATTTTTACGTTCTCTGCTCTAATTTGTGCATAGTGCACGGTTTCGTTCTGAAATTCGGTATCCCGTATTGTAGCGTGCATTCAGTTCTGACCAGTTTTCGTTTTGTTGGAGAATAGAGGAACGAAAGTATGCCAGAAGGTGGGGAGGCCCGATTCTTTTTGTCGCACATTATGACCGATCTTCATCGTAGATACGATAAAATAACAAGTGTTTTTGTTTGTAGTATGTGTCGAAAGTTGTTCTGTTTGTATGAAAGGATTCAGCATAACAATAATGCATAACGAACACCGTACCTGATTTTTCGTTAGGACAAATAGAGGAGAATGAAGATGAAAGATACTGTGAATGTTGGAACAGCTACACATTTTTTGGATAAGCGCTAGCACTGCACAGTTATTTTTCATTTGTGCTGGACGTGTATATGAACAGACTGCTGTCTTGCCGAATAACCTGAACTACCGAATTTATCTGAATGAACAAAGGTAACTTCTTTTGCGACTTGGAACTGCCATCGAATATCTAGACAGTACAAAAAGGCAATGATAGTTCGTCGTTCACGTGAGATGAACGGACTCTTACTGGTTTTTTCAGGTAAATGAAAATGAATACTTGAACTTCCAAGTTGGTAATAATTACAATTCAGAGGTATGAACCCATATTACATCCCCATTGAATACAATGTACCTACTTAGAAGTGAAAAGTAGTCATGAACAGCTTCGATACTATAATCTGAGAATAGTTTTGCTATATTATTCTATAGCAAAGTAAAAAAATGATAATAATAGGATCGTTTCTTCTCAGTTCTTTCGGTCACTGATCTGAATGGTTTTCCATGTTAAATTTCTCTACCTCGCCTGATCAGTCAGTTGCTATTGCGGTGAATAAAGCGTGACAAGTAGAGTGCAGTTAAGAAGGACAGATGGTAATGTGGTACACCGGACACAAGGAGAATGCAGACACACTAACTGAGATCACGACGGCTGAAGATCAGCTTTTTTACCAGAAGAATATTCTTATATTATGCTACCGTTGTTAAGTCTTTACTCTCAAGGCAATACTTGCCTTTTTTGATTCAGCTCTGTGTTATTTCCATCTGTCTTTTCACTGCTGGCCCCAAAATACTCAAATATAACAGTAGACACGTTTTTATCCCCTTTCCATATACCAAATAGAAGTGAAAAGTTGTGTTAGATTCACACCGTCAAGTGAGTCGTAAGTTACTGGTCGAGCAGAACAGAATAATGGTACATAATGATCTGTTTGATTGCATGTGAACAACTTTTCAGAAACCTACTGTTTTGTAATAATTGACAGTGAAATATCAGGCTTTCGAAATTTTTCCCGTTCACATCATTTTAACAATCTGTTCATTTGCTTTCTTTTTGATTTTGTTCATTTTACACGCGATTTTACTATGTTTTGATGTAGCAGTCCAAATCAGGACAAAGGAGCCCGAGGCAATCGGCTGAGTGAACTGAATTGAACTGAGCGGAATCGAATTACTTTCCCCTTATCAATGCATGAAGTTGGACAGATTTTTCCTCGGTCCAATCTAACTCGGAGTGATGGTCATCAAAACAGAGTTTCCGGGTAGATAAATAGTCTAATGCCAAACGCATGAAGGTGGGCTGTTATCTCATACGTTCAAATCATTATGAACAATAGGCCAATATGTCCATCCGTTTATCAATACATAAAGTCTGATTGTGATGAGAAAAATCCTAAAATCCTCGCGTCTATTCGCAAAATGAATTACGAGCGTTGTTAAGACGACTGCTCGACAACTTACAGCCAATTCATCCAGAACCCTTTGCTGCTCTCTTGTTTCAGCCATAATTTGTCCCAATTCTTCAAGAAGACGTTCAAAGCGTGAGCGTGCTGCGGTATACTCATCGATTGCTCTTGATAGACCTTCACTCAAACTGGTTGTCAAACGTATCAGCTCCCAATTCTCCGCACGTAAATGTTCCAACACGGACAAACGCCGTTCCGTTACACCCACAGTTCGTCCCACGTGTGCCATTTCAGTGATCGTTCTTTTTTTCTGTCCGTTCATACCAAGATCGGTGCATTTAGTGTGCGAAAATATATGCTCAAATATTTTGATTAATGAGTTATTTAGTGTATTATGCGGAACATACGATATTCTTGTCGGAAGGATCAATCGGCCCCAGTTTCGGTTATCTCAGCTTGTTCCAATCCGATATAACAGTACAGTAAAGCACTCTTTCTATTAACTGACCTTAGCTGGAGCTGCTACTTACTAACTTCGTGTTGAATTTGCTATTCATCTTCAGGATATCTCATAGACCTTGATATTTCAGTTTTGCTTGACAGTTATTCCCGAATCTGTTGTTAGCACTTCGAAAATTGGAATTATATAACAGTTGACAGAACTCTGCTATTTTTAATATGATGACTGGTATTTTGTTTTGCAACATTTTGTCATTTCGCAAGTGTACTTTGACTTTACGGTTTTGCGAGCTTTTTCGTATTAAATCTCATCACAAATGTTCCTGATATAGGCTTCTAACTTTGAAAATGATCAGTGATCATGTTGACAGTTTTAAGATAGAAAATAGCTGTACAATTAATTTGATGTCTAAAATGACATGGTCAGAAGGAGCCATAAACCGATGAGTATTTTTCTAGTTATGTTCCTGTTTCTGCGAAAGGAACATGTACTTTGGTGCACTTTATATTCTGTTGAAAGGATTTGATATTTAGTGACACGAACTGAAATGGCAGACTGCTCAACACACAGGTTAAACTATTCATTTAGGAACCGAAATAGTGGATTTTGGATAAATCGAGTGAATCAATATTTTACGGGCAACATTTGATGACCACTCGTGTGACCGGCAATATGAAGACCACACAAAACTGCATGAACCCAATCTGGAGATACGTTCCTAAATTAACCTGACATGGTGAGGCCAAAATCTTTTGCTTACTGGGTAGGTACTCTAACAGTTGAACTAACACAATACGGCCAGTTGGGTGCCATTAGCGCTAGTGAATATTCGGTAATATGCAAGCCATTAATTCGACGGCACACAGCGGCGTTCACATGCATGAGGATTTTCCATTATCTACAACATTCAGGCTCCTCGTGCGAGCAGTAAGGTTTGTATTTATGGAAGAGTCGAGCTTTTCCAAATGCTCAAATTAATCCACATCGGCTTGGACACCACTATTCGGGAATAAGAAACGAGCCCGAGCACCATCAGTGGAGCTAAAAAGGTCGCATCATCATGCGCAGGTTCGACACCCGCCAGAGAAAAATCCTATGTAAAATATGTCAAACCAAAGAGCACTACAAAGTAGTTGTCACTCTGAATCGTCTAGAAGCCGTGGAATAAAATATGTAAGACATATGGATGTGGGCCATTTGGTATCCACCATCAAGCATAGAGTAAACTCACTGAACAACATAAAAGTCTTCCTTTTGGCGTTGGTTGCATCACATCGGTCCTTTTTGCAATGTATATTCTAATTTTCATCAATTCAGTTGTTTACCCACTGGCTTACTGAAGATTAACCAATGGAAGGCATAATATCACTTTGGACCTGATCTTAAAAACCAAACTCTTTTTAGTGCTCGTAATTTTATTTTTAAAAGAGGAAGTTGCGCGTGTTTTGCCGTTGTTTTCTGGGTGCTATCGGCAGCACTTCGCGAATTTCCCTGATGTAATATAGCTATATGAGAATTGCTTACTCATGAGCAACGTAAAAATAAATTTGATTTACAATGCCCAGTTCAAACTGAACTCAGCTGGGAAAATACTCACCTCTTCTTCTAGTTCTTGTTGCAGATTTTGGATTGACCGGGCTAGACGTCGTTTCCGAGCCGTCATTTCACCATCGTACCTCGGTGTCACAACATATCGAGCCCGTGTTTTGTCATGAAGTTGCTGAACGATCTGTACTCGAAATCAGACATACTTGATTGATAAATGTATGTGAAAAATGTGCCAAAGAGTGAGGCTAGTGATTGAATACAGTAAAGTGGACGGTGTCAGTACTATATGTAAAACTTCGTTAGTGATTTATCTTACGCCTTGGATTGTACTTCCGTTATAGCTTTTTAATTGGTAAGTGAAGGTGGAATCTTTAGAACACCAACTGACTTTTCATTGCTGTAGAACAACAGTTTTCAAGAATCATTCGACAACAGCGCACATATATAGAAATCTTCGTGGGCATTAACCTAAATGGATGTTATTTTGCGTGTACAAGTTGATCATTTTGTTACTAAGCTCAGTAGTGTGTAACCATTTGTTTTATCTATGGAAAATTTAAGTTTGATCCCTAAAGGTAAAGTGTACAGTGAATCTGATTTCTAACTCAGTAGAAAGTCATCACCAATTGCGCGGTCAGTGTACGAGCACTCACAGCCCCGATCCCTCGCATCTCAGTCCACCCCCTTTCTAAACATATTGCCTTCTTAATATGAAAAACCGATTTTCCTATCTCCCCCCACTATTCCCTGACTTATTTCATGTGCTGTAATTGACCAGTAGATAAAGCACTGAAAACAAGCTTCTTCGCCAAATTGTTGAGTTTTATCTCGTTTTAGATTACCAGCTGATATATTCGGAAACTGTCAAAAAGATCACCTTCTTCTGGCAATCCTTCTCGCAAGTTCACAACAACTTGAGAATTATGAAGCTTTTTTAAAATCTTGATAGGTTTGGTATCAAGGTAAACAGTTTGAAGCTTGATTGGAACCGACCGTTCCGTAACCAACGCCTAATATAAATACTGAACTTTGAATCCTTCATCGATGATCAGTGTTTGAAGGGGAAAAAGAAATTCAGGGTTTTCGTAATACTTCTTTGATTTCAGCATTCATACCTGAACTTTCCCTGATAGGACTTGTGGGTAACACAATGCTAAACGGACTAATAAGATTTTCTGTAGCTGTTTGCATGGCATCATCTAATGTTTTCAGATAGACGGAGGTTCTACGAATCGTGCAAACAAACCAATTCAGAAACATGATAATGCACGAGTTAGTAGTGTGTTTATGCATCTGGGGTCTCGATTTTTAAAACACTTGTTACGAGTGCACAATGTACGTTATTTGAATACTCCTAATCCCAGTGTAATAAATGATGGATGTAATAATTCACAAAATATTCCGGGGACGTGTCGAACATTACTGACAATAATAGTAATGATAATCAGAATAATAACAGTAATAATTATGGTGAAACGTAGAGATACCAAGTCGTCTGGCTGTTGACAGTACTGGCCAAAAACCACGGCAAAAATCATTTCCCAACAAAAAACACCGTCTTGCAATCGAATGAGATGCCGTTGATTTTAGAATTCATCGACACAGGAAGTCGCTGTACTTGAGTTTTATCCATTTTGTTTTCCTTTCCTGAGCAGTCGTTATAGTCAATACGAAAGAAGTCCCTTTGCCTATGTAAAAATGCTTTCGAAGAGTCATAAATAGTTGTAACTCGAGTTGAGGTATTTGGTGAAACAACAATTAGTGTATTGCAGGGTATGGAAAAGACGATACACCATGTTTGATATTCTGCAAAACAGTGTTGTTAGAAATGTTCTCAATCATTCGATGTTTAGGTTACCCTAGTTCGCCTTTCTCTGGGCAGGTTTTCAGTCAAACCAATCATATTCACAACCCCATTTTTTGTCCGTATTGATAGTGAAATATACATAGTTCAGCGAAATTCGCCTAACCGTTTTTCAGTGCAAGGCGTCATTCATGTCGATAGTGGGTTTGATTTTAATGGGCTTGGCATACCGCCTGGCATATATCTACAAGGAAAATCTCCAAAAGTCTCTATAAACAAGCGGTTTCTCTCCACTGCTTGAAGCCAGTCATTACTTTCCTCGTTTCGTAGATTTTACTTCCATTGTCGTCTGTAAGAGCTGCAATGTACGGGGGTATTCAGCTAAATGGCGCCAGTCATACTTCCTCACTGTCAGTCTCGCGTCAGAGTTTCCTTTAACGAAATCGATTCGTCTACATGACCGTTTCTTCAAGGAAATATATTTTTATTCGGTGAGGTTCTATAAAGACGTAAACGAGTAACTTACACGGACAGAATCTGAGAGAAACTCCATATGAATCGTAGATTTCTTCCACTGCCTGACCAGTGCATCACGTTCTTTAGTGAGCTTATTGATTTCTTCCGCGAGTTCACGTTTATCTTGATCAGCCAAGTGGATGCGCTGCAAATATCGAGCTCTAGAACAGAGGAACGATCAGATAACGATTTTTCATCTAAGCTGGTTAAAATAGTATTTAATGGCAACTATTTCGTGTTGGTTCACTCATTTTTTACCGATTTCTGTTAGAGTGACCAACCGTAATCTCTTGCTTCTGCACAAGAACCCACGAATCCAATAAGTGCTTCATTGAAGTGGGTCGAATTGTTAAATCTGCAATGATTACTTCCAGTACAACTTTTGCTTTGTGTTAATCCAACCTGTTCTTCACCCAGTATCACTTTTTTTCCTCGTGACACGTGTCACGAAAGTCACCGACCTACCACGCGCAGTTCATCACACCCTGTAGTTTAGTGCCCGTTGACTGTGCATTTGACCTGGTTGGTTCACCCCGGCTCTGTTTGGACGACATTTCAACGTGTGCGTCATTGCTTCAGTTCTCGTCATTGGGCTGATAGTCGGTATTGATCGGTAGCTTGAGTTGAGCTCATTCCTCGCCACCCGGTTTGCCTTTTTGGCCTTAGTTTGTATTTATTCGGTGTGTTGAGTTTTGTTTTTATCGTTGTTTAATTTCCCCATCGAGTGGTAATTAGAGTGCTGGAGAACTGCGTGCGTGATATCACGAACTGATTTTTGTAATGTGTTACTAATAACTTCACTGATCGTACTTTACACTACGATTATTAAAACCTCGACTGGCTTTGAATTTGTCATCTGAAGGTGCTCGTGGTGGAACTCTGTTCTGGAGACCGAACTTAATTATTAAAGGGTATAGTTTTACTGCAAAAAAACACGATGGATGTTGTAACACCATACGAATGTGGCTCGAAAGATAGAAGCAGATTAACATAACAATTGTAATAATGGTAATATTTGCAAGTCGAAGGAAAACACTTGTAAAGTTATTTTGATCAATCGATTTCGATGAGATCATTTTTAATTTTCTCACTCAGCAGAAGTCCTCCTTATTCCATACCTCAGAGGGTGAGAGACTTCCGAGAAGCAGCTGTTCACGGAGAATGCAACCTTTCAATGCGTTTGTGCATTTATTCCTAAGTGGTGTGAGTTCACAGAAAACAAGAAGCTCTTGAGTGCAGACAACTAGCAACGATTTTTTCCTATTTCTCCAAACCATGACTCGAGGGATTAGGGATTTCAGCCAAGAAGCCGAGGGATGGCCATCGGACATTTTGCTTTGTTTCATGAGTCTTCTCTACATCATTCACTAAAATCAACATAATACGGGAACAATGACTAGATTACGGTGAGGCTAATGAGTTCTCGGTATTCCCAACATGTTTGTCATCACCCAGAGCCAAAAGTGAGACTCGAGTAACACCAGGTAGCAAATAACCTTGTTTTTAGTGCCTCGTCAGGAAAAAGACAAGGAGAAAGAAACCCTCATTAGGTTATTTTTTAGACGGTCTTTTTCAGGTGAGAGAGGTGAAGTCTAGAAATGTCTATTTACTGTGCACATTACTGGTGCCAAGTCACAGCGAAGCGAGCTTGACCATTGCACTACAGAAAGATCTTAACCTCTTCAAACCAGATCCATGTGTTTAACCACAAGAATTAGACCACTTTCTGGTCACGCTCAACCCGATCGTTCACTGACTGAATCAGCCAAATGAGTGTTCCTCTTAAATGACCTACCGGGCTACCAGTAGCATGACCAATGTGATCTGGCCCATAGGATCGAATGAACTGATCAACACGTAAACTCGTCCTCAGCCTGTCGGGCTGATATTGGCGAAATTCGAATGAAGGTGTACTTTCCAGTATTGATATGTCTTAGACATAAAATTTTACAACCTGGTGCGAACCTCTGATGTCAGTTTGTAGAACGTGAATATACCTTATTTCGCCAAAGTTAAAATACCCGCCATCATAATCAAACCAGGACTTTTACGGGATAATTGTTGCAAGCGAAAGATTGAAAATTTTCACGGTTTCGCTCCTATAGAAACACGTAACAAATGATTGGATGTTTCCACGGTAATATGACTAATATTTCTACTTGAGACAAAACCTTACGCATTACCTGTCAGAAACGTAGGTCCTCGAGAATCAATGCCAATCTGACAGACTGGAAAATGTATTGTTTCATTCCGGTGAGTTCTTCATTGTTCGCAGTGTCTGGGGTGGCCATGATTTATTTCATATCATATCAATCGGCGCAAAATGTTTCACAAATTAAAATGCACTGGAATGGGTTTCTTTTCGAATTTCGTATCAAGGAAAATGTTTTTATGAGCATTCAGTTCTCACTATGGAGCACGGAAATTAAATCGAAAGTCAAAACAAAGCACGATGAAACGTGAATTACTTCGCAGTTGCAGCTGGAGACCACACTTATAGGAGGAATAATGTTGACTTTTGATAAACCAAAAGGGCAAACAGCCCACTTGGCTACACCTGTCTTCGTGTTAGTGGATGTAAATCTACACAAATATATACTCTCAGTGGATATACTTAGGCCTACGTAACCTTTCCTTCCTTTATAAAACCCAGGGAACATCATTCACCAAATCAATTGTGTTGGTTGTTTGCCTACCACATCTTGTTGTAAACCTTTTTAACATGATTGATGCGAAAAATGCTTGTTCTTTTACGGAAAGATTCTGAACATTTTTTTCGAGAGAAAACCTATAAGATGCGTTATCTTGAACTTATCACTAGCGCAGTGAAAACTCTTTGTCATTAATGAGCGTTCCTCCACTATCGCGTAAACAAAATGGGCATTTGATACTCTCTGTTCGTATGACCTTGTTTCAAATTCACGCATTCTAAAATAGTCAGCAGCCTTCTCGTGAGCCTGCTGTCAACCGCGAAGTAAGCAGTAAACTACCAGATGATACAGATTTCTATTAATGTGTATGTATTGCTTTTGCTGCTTTTTGATAAACAGAAACTTAATCGAATTCTCCAAAAAAAATGGCATTGCTCCTGACAGGAACAGTATTGATGCAATTAATCTTGTTTACATGAATTTCCAAATTACTCATATCCGACGGTTCGTTGAATTTTGTCTTCGATGCATCAGTTAAAATAAATTTGTTAGCCCTATTCACGCATTTTTAACTTAACACACAATATTATAGATCTAAAGTGAACAATATCCAATTATCGAGGATTTTAGGTATTCAACTATTGAGTAGTAACATAAAAAATTTAAGGACGTAAAGCTCATAACGAGGGATGCACATTTTTTCATTCGAGCTTCGACAGTAGTTGCAGTCAATTCTGCGAACTCATCTCCCTTGAGCAGGATTGCTTGAATACATAAAGTGTTGCTGATTGGAACTTTTAGTGAACATGCAACCTTTCCCAAGCACGTTCGCTCGACTTCCTTTAAATCACAAACAATGAGCCAGTCTTCCTCATTTTCAATGTTTACAAGTCGCTGACTCATCAAAATAAACCTCATTACCTACCTTGTGGAACTGAAATCATACCGCCCGGATTATTCAAATATAAGAGGGACAATAAACCAAAATCTTTCGGGTACCCGAAAATGTTAGAAATACAAAGCAAAGCTGCTGACGTTGTCACACCATCCCATGGTTGCCATACTTCTAAAGCGGAAAAAACTAGTCATTTTTCAATGGAGGATAAGCTTTTCACACTGGTTGTAGTTCACCAACCGTAGATATGACCTGGTCGAACCGTAGCGCGCTGAACATTACCCAATAGTTCAACGAAGGCGTCACGTTAGCAACGGGGTTCAAGACAAGCACCGTCAGCACAATCATCTACACTCTCATTTTGATTATCTCGATAAATAAACATTTGATAAGGCATCAAAATTCAGTTAAAATACACGTGCTTCGAAAAGAGCAGCCTCATTGCTCATCTGTTACATCTCATTACCTTTTCTAAGAAAGATCTCCTACATGATATGATTCATCACGTGATGTGAGCATTCAAACCGCTAAAAACCGCAAAACCGTTTCGTCCGCTTTTGGAATCAGCAGCAGCAAACATCTTCCAAACCCTACCTGGGACTCGAACATCCTAACCACGAAGCTACCCGGCCAGGTCTCCAGCGGTTTACTGAACTTATACTCAACATGATATAGCACTCTTTCGGCACTGACCTTGAATGTTAGCAGAATATTTCGTGCACAGCGAGCAACCCCTATGACGTACTAATTTTCTCTGATTTTATTCTGTATTTTTGTCCCAGTATCAACATAAAATGAAACTGAGTGCACGGCTGTAAATGTTACTTCTTTTCATCTTATAGACTGATAATGAAGTCGCGTTGTTGCTTATTTCACATAGTTTCATCGGACGCATCGCGTGCATGTGTGTGACTAGGTGCTCGACCTGAATACGAAAGTAATCAGACAAGAGAATATTTGTTGCACCTGTAATTTTTCAACATGAACGACTGTGTAGAAAACCAAAGTTGCAACAAGAAGTCACAGTCACAAGTGTTGATCATTTTTTGTCCGCAATCCGTGTCCAAGTTTATGCCACGCAATGACTCCTTTTTTGTCGTTAAGTCAAAAAGCAACCATATAGTAAAACAATAAATTTTCATGTGAATAATGGCACATTTCTCCTACGTGCGATGTCAGTCGGTGTTCTTTTATCAGGCATGGAGATTGAGCAATGGTGATACGAGCAAATGTTTGAGAGTTAAAGCAAAGCGAACCTGCTCCTGTTCAGACTGTGAGCGTGGCATGATCAAAACACGCAATCAGCTGGTTAGGAAAAATTCGGCCTACAAACTAATCATATTGTTTTTTTTCGATAAATCTGTTTGCTTTCCCAAGTATTTCCCTTATCACAACCTAATCCGGAATGATTTGGCAGCATTTTTTTCCGGCTCAAAAAGTCCTGCATGAAACAAGGTCAAGTTGATTTCCTTTTTTGTTTTGGACGAAATCTCAAACTTTGGACCGCTTCTTGTTTTGAACATTCTGGACGGCCTGCTACACGCACAAAGTATGAACAAACGACATGCACTCACATCAAATTTTTAGTAGCATATTTGTATTTTTCTCGCACCTCTATGACTCTCATAGGATTTGTCAAGTGTTGTTCGGTCGAGTGTTGACGTTGAGTTTTGTGGTTTTTCATATGGTGAGCAGCATGCGCATCAAGTGTTACGATCCGTTTTGCCCATCTCTCTCCACTACAAAGGTTATCAATGAGTTCCACCATGATTTTTGAATGGGATGCACAGTTGCAGTTGGATCGTAACAGTCGGAATCTGTGCTCATGCCCGGTTGTTAATTCGGGTGTCGTTTGTTTCGGTTCATCTTTTTCTAGCTATCGATTTCACGTCCTTGTGTTCCAGTTTTGGCTTGTTTGCTTTATAGCGGTACTATTAAATCAGAATTGAAGTTAATTAATTATTGCACAACAAAATGAACAGAAAAAAGATTTTGAGTGGAGAATATTATATGGCTCAGATTCAGGTAAACGACTGACAGCAGCATGTAGCCCGAAGCCTTCAACCATGTGGGTGTTGAATCTCGTGAATCGGAATCCAGCGGTTTAACCTGTTATACTGGACAAAGTTGCCCGGTTGGAATCTTCGCCGTTCCTACATCTATTCGCGGCGCCTGTAATCACAAAGAGTGCATGACAATGGCAAATATTTTCATTGAATTTACGGGACAATTCTCATCTCCGAATGAGAACGCGAAGTATCATACAAACTTATGTTGCGCAAATGTTTGGCTCACTTACTTTTCTGTCCGGTTCATCATTTCCATTTCGTACCATGTGTCGTGATTGCGAATTGTTTTCTCTAATAATTCTTTCTTGTCAGTGTTTTCAAGACGAAGTTTAGCAAGCTCTCTGAATTTTTAACGGAGAAATCAAAATAGTGTAAGAATGCTGTAAGTTATCCTTCATCACAATTGCTCTCAGAGAAGTTTCGCCTAGGTGCAAAATGTGACTCACTTTCTGTTATTAAATTCCTCATTGTCCATAAGCTGGACTTGTAGTTCCAGCTCTGTTTGTTGGTCGGACAAGTCGGAGAATTCTTGTTGTAAGGTAAGAAGCTCTTTCTCGGTATTCCTGGAAGTTTTTAGACCGTGACAAAAATGCAAAGTGAACGGATTTTTTGTTGGTAAAATATGAGTGGATAGCAAAAGAAACTCAAACACATATGAGTACATACGATTTGTATTTGCGAGCTTTTTCAGCCTCTTTTGAATACTGTCCAGGAAGATCGCATGCCAACACCCATTCTGCCTGTAAACCGCGGAAAAAGGCATAGAACAAACTCTGTTTGCAATAATACAAGACTCATGACCTCTTTATTATGAGGTAAGACCATCGGGCAAAGGAGAGTTTCTGGATCCATTGCACAAAATACCTCGAAGTCATATTAATAACTTTCAATAACTGGTCATGTTGTTCACTTTACATTGACTGCACTCATACAGAGCAGCACAAACCAAACTAGCGCACCTTAACTTTACCTCTTTCGAGTGTTCTTGTATCTGAGAAGTGCAGCTGCTTCCGTTCACACAAACAAGACGTTTTGAACGGATCTAAATGGGCAAAGTAGATGACCCCGGTGATATGTGAACACATGCTTGGACACCATTGACGCTTTACTCCCGTTTGTGCTCTATCAGCTGAGCAACGAGGCCACACCAAGGACATTTAGGTGCATTGCGCATAGATGATATTTTCTTTATGATTTATAATTGTTTACTTGGGTTATCCTAATATGCAAGGATACGTCTGCATGCGTACGTGTACGTACACATCTTGGTATTATTTCTGTTTTCCAGACACACTGTTCCGTGTATCAGCCGAATGATTTATACCGTGTTTTCCGTCCATATCTGACTTTTATGCGTTTCTGCAAAGCTTATTTCACATTTATAGGTGCGTGCATACACTAATGAACTTATCTTCGACATTCCTGTCACGTGCATACCCACGAATGCAGTGGATGCGATATTCCCTCTTACCTCGAAGGCTCACTGAACTATAAGGTATGGCCGGCAATCAGACACTGAGTCGTGTAGTCCAGAACCACATAAGATCTTAATTGATCAGATTTGCTAATAAGCGGGGCAACTGTTCACAACTGCGTACACCAGGGCAGTCGACGGTTGTGGCGTTCGAACCTCTGGCCTCCGAAGGGATAGGTTGACACTCTAAACCACTGAACCACTATCGCGTAATTTACCCTAAACGTTTGGAAACCGGATTTTCTCCGACGAAAAATGCTGTTTTCGAGTGAATTACGAATCATAAAGTAGAACCAACTGCTATTTGCTGATCCATTTGTATCATGCTTTGGACTCACTACGCCTACCTAACTCGAATCTAATCAATATATTTGGTAATCTAAAAGTCCACAATGTCGACTCGCCAATAGACGTAGTCACGCCGGGCGTGTTAGGTTGCTCGAATGGGGTGGAAGAGATAATCCCACCCAGTCGCTGAGTCCATTAACTGATATGGCCAGGTTTCTTTTTTATCAACTTCATTTAAATAGTTTAAATCTCTTCCTAAGTTTTTTGCTCATTTGATTCGCATGATTTACAGCTGGGACTCTTGCTGTGACACGGAATCCAAAACAGCTGCACTCAGTATAGGGCACATGATTGTTGGAACTGAAGTGAACTAATTCGCCCACTCATTGTGCGGTAACAATCAAAGTACTTCTGAGATTCGTCATCCAAAACCCCTAACTTGATGATAGGCAACCAGATTTTTCAATTCTATTTCGAGACGGAACACGCCTAGTCAGATGTATTTTAGCTAACGGAAATGAGCTTTTGACCTGATAGACGTTTCGTTGCATTATAAATTCATTTAAGAACCCCCTAAATAGCGGCCCTCTTTTAAGCTGAAGAAGTTTGTAAATCAGGTTCATGCTTGGCGGTATCGTCTTTTCGAGTAACACTTTCACGTATAGAAAAAGTGCATAGTTTCACAAACTTGAGTCAAGTCCGAAGGAACAAGTAGCTCTGGAATGACTGATTAGATAAATAGTGGTCGATGATAGTTCATCAGAAAAGGTCAAACCGTTCCCAGCCGGGAACTAGGGGATTACAAATTTTCGATTCCATCTATTCAAAATCCCACCTTTACATCGCTCAGTTTACGGTTCATTTCTGCCGCCTCGTGTTGGGCTTCCTGTTCCGCATCCGCAGCCTGTCGATATTGTTCACGGGAACGTTTTCCTTCCATTTTGAGCATATCGATCTCCAACCATAAATCCTGACATTGGGTTTGAACTAGTTTCAAACGACGTTCCATTTCCTGTGTTGATAACGGAGGTTGCAATTGAAAACAATGTGTACCGTCACAATAGCGAAACCTCCACACTAATAACAGCCAGGCGGATGATATTATCATGTCTGAAGAAATACAGAAAAATTTGCACACTACTAGCTTTCTTCATAGTTTCTTTGAAGCGTAATGAAAACCAGAACGTTATCCACTGCTTCACAGTTTTTGTGCAGTCAAGTGAGAAAAACGTATCTGATTTTTAGTTTAATACAGTCAAACAAACAGATATCCCTGCTTTCTCACAAACTTTCCTTTGACAAGCCTCGTCGGGACGATCTGAACATGAATGATTTGGTTATGAGTTTCTTGTGTTGCAAGTCCACTGGCTGTGTATTCAGTGCAAGATTACGTAGGGGTAATATCATAGGATGATGCATAAATACATTTTCATATTTTTGGATGAAGTGGAATCGCTGGACCACAAAAATGAACTTGAGAAGAAACGGAGAAAGTTTGGAGTATATCCGTTCGTTGTCCGTCACTTGCATTTTGAAGTTTTTCAGTGCATGATATAGCGAACGAAGAGCACGGGGAAGTGAAATGAAAGTTCTGAATCTCTACGAGCATAAAAATCAAAACGCTTCAGTGACATTATATGTTTCACTGAGGAATCGCGAACAATCACTTGGATTTTTCTATCCTGCTGGTGAAACAGAACGGACTAGGAGTGTATACTTTCGTGATAGAACCGTCTACTTCGTGCGGGGGCCAGCGAGACATTTCTTCCTAATTACACAACCCATTCATCTGCATTGTTTCTCATTCGGGCATAGTTCCAATGAAAAAAGCGGCGAAACGATAATTTCCGGCCCAAGTGCACTCGATGGATGGAAGAAAAAAATCGATTCAGTTGTCCAGTTTTAGTCTACTCGGTTCGCTTTCGTTTCCTATTCTTCTTATTACGGACCAGAACTGATCCACTTGTCTCAGTCACTGTTCATCGACTCTGAATGAATTAAAAATATGAACCGATTGACGTTTGCAAGGACTGTGAGGCAATGTATGCATTTAAACCCCAATCATCCGCCCCCCCCCATCGCCTACCGATCCCATGATATTCTCTTGTATACTTGAATTGTATAATTTGTGTATGTAAGACATTTCAAAATCTACAGCCCAGTATCGGCCGAACTTTGTTCTGGTTTCCAATATAAAGGTGGCAAGTGCCGAGACGAGCTTATTTTTGTCTGCGTGGGACAATTTCCAAAAAGCATCGTTCTATGCAGTGTGCTTTACCGTCTCTGCACGACGGTGATGATGACGATGGTGATAGCGATGATGTTCGAGCTGATTTTGATGATGAACAAGACAAACTGCGCGACGACTCGCAACATCCTCAACACTCCCCCTGCCCCCTTTGTATTGCAAAGATGGCGGCACTCTGGTGATTCACTTGGGCCAAAAAAATATTAAAAAATCGATTCCGGACGGATTCACAGATTATCTACTCACTTGCATTTAAATCTTGTTGAATAGTTAACGATCCAAAGACTTATTGACATTTGTACGTGGACAATCTTCATATTTGATTCTAACGGGTAAATTTTCCAATCAACAGTCCGTCACTCAGTGGGTTTCATATTTGTAAATGACATAGGGAATTAAGGAGAATTTGAAATTGACCACTAAAAAAGACTGAGATGGTTTTGAAATACCGAGTCTGTTTTACTCCAGTTCATTGCTTCTCGATCACTGGGGTCAAGGTTAATAAACCATTGACCCAATGGCCAAGAAGTAAATTTGAATTTTATTTATTTCCTCTCAGTTTGCAGGAAAACGAGCATTTTTTTTTGGGGGGGGGGTGGTCTTAAATAATTTCATTCCGATAACCCCTATCAGATTAAAAACTTACAGCAAAAATGTCAACATCATCGTCAAGAGCCTCCAGCTGAAACGTAAAATGGATATATAGAAGGTTACAAGCGGATGGTTTTGATCAAAAGATAAAAAGAAACATGTTATTAATTGCAACTAAAGTGCAGAGTATATGATGAATTTAGTCTTTGTATTTCAATGTAGCATTCTATCGATCAAAAAAACCAAAGTTTCTAGCAAAGACGACGTGTTAGATGGCGAGATTTTGTAAACTTTGCGAGCATATAAAACACCTCACCAATCATGTTGAGAATTTTCCAAATCTTACTCCCCAGCGTCTAGTTACGTAAGCACTTCTTCCCAGTCAAACTGATCGATGAATTCGTTTTGGAAGAATGAATCAGTTTCAGGAATGAAATTTGAAGAGATTATCACATGACACTCGAGCATTTAAAACGCTCAACCCGCAGATAACAACCTGCTTATCACAGAGCGATCGAATAAGATCATGGATGACTTCTCCGTAGGAAGCCTAAGTTGCGACAAATGCATCACATTGAAAAGTTGGTGATGGAAACGGACCGTGTCATGTGCCGTGAAACAAGCGGTTAAAGGCCAGCCCGGATAGACTGGTTTTTAGCTGTTCTATTCACAGCTGTTCACCCCGGATTCGATTCCCGGTGGGGTTTCGATGGATGTGCCCTGCTGATGATTCTTGACAAATGTGAAGCAGCTACACAGGGATTCAATCAGTTCAGTCAACCATCTGCTTTACGTTTCTGTGCTTTGGTTCTGGTTTTTACTCAGCTGCATCGTCAAGTCAAGGGCTATCGCCTTGAGAAGCAGAGATATGATAACAGCTGTATTCTCATTTGAATTGTATGGAGCGTGCACCAACAAGAAGTCCATTTCTAGAATCATACGGTGATTCATCCAAAGCTATTTTGTCATTTAACATGGCTGACCTTCAAATATAAAAAGATCATACTCACTTCGAAAATCCATACTTGAGACCAAGTGTTCTCTTTCTGAGGGCTAGTCGTGTTAACCAACGAATTAACTTCGGAAGAATCACCGTGTATTTCTAAAAAGCCACCTTCCATACAGCACTTATGGGATTACAGCTGTAAATGAACTGTTAAGTGATCAGTTAAAGGGATTATTGGACAGAAGTGTACCGGATGCGCATACATGTTGAGTGGCAACAACAACGAAACGGGCGGTGTGTTGCCCGAGGAAATTAAATCATGTCATTCAGATACAACAGCATACTACTCATTCCGAAAAGGCAGAAACATGTTAATTTTTTTAGTTGGCCATAGGTAAACGATGATGACATAGTAAAAAGGAATAATCTACGTCTAGTTTTTAAAGTTTCAATCGTGGTGTGCCTTCAACATAAATATTTATTTTTGTGTCGCCTCAGACCTTACTGACGATAAAAATGACCAGAAAGATATACGCGAAAAGTCCAATTGGCACGGTGACGTTTGTTCACCTGAAAAAATCCCATCTAAAAGTTACAGTTGATGCATACATTCTATGATTAGTTTACAGGATTGTTGTAACGGAACTGACCGGCTCATTTCAAACCCAATGGTGATCGTTAAACAGTCCTTGACCCACAACAGGAAACTCACTTCAGCAGTAGGTAGCTTTGAATAATCCCTGTTTAGCAGCTTTCTTTCCTCCCTCAACAATCCGGCTTCGTAGGCCAACATTTCGACACGTTCATCCGTTTCCATCGCGCTGTTATAATAACCCAATATCTGAGCCCGCATTTGCGATGGTTCCGTGATTGTATTGTCCGGGAACTGGTCAGCTCGTGCCAACTCTTGTTCTTGATCATCAATTTCACTCATATAACGTTTCGACAATTGTATCAAGGAAAATTCATTGTCTCGGGTTCTAAAAATGAAATAATAGGTTATTAGAAGAAAATTGAAGCTGGCTAAAGCAACATTTGAGTGACTGGAGGTTTTTTTCTCTGTGAAATCCATGCTGAACATTAGATGGACAGAATTCGAACAAACCGATACTCACATGCGTGTGACTGGTAACGTAAGGATTATTTCCCAGCTTCAATATAAACAAAGACGTTGATGGAAGAACCCTCTCCATATAAAAGCTGTTTAACTTCACTCTGGAAAAATTGCATCACATGATTTTGCTAACACATGATTTCAAGGTTATGTTTCAGGCACTGGAAAGTCTTTTTGTTTGTATTCAAGACAGAAACGACAAACTTATTCTGAAGCATCGAACCGCTGTGATCTAGTTTGTTAGAAAAGAGGAATAAAAGGGTGCGAGACTAACAATGAATTAACTAAATGATCTTAATTCAGTCTGAGCCGTTACACATGGTGAATTGCAGCTTGCCGTGTAGAGGATGATACATGAGACAGCTGGATAACTTGCTGTTCCAAATGGAAAATAAAGTCTTATTCCAGTAGCAGGCTGCCTTTGACCGTAAGCAAAATCTGTAGAAGTTAAGAAACAGTAATTTTGTGCAGGTATATGTGCTGCTACTTCAGCGTAACATCTGATGCTAGCCTTCTGTCTCAGACGTGATGTTATCTGTGCCTAAGATAGCTTCCTCGCAACAGTTGAATTTGTACAACAGGAGTGTGAGGAAACACAAACGTGATTCGCTAATAGTTCTATGCGGGTTGGACACAAATAACCTCGAGAACGATGACATCGCGGTCACGAGTTGGCACTTTTGTAAACTAAATCCATGGAAATCAGTTATGCGAGCGACTATGAACGGAACTATGTGACTGATGAAACGCAAGGGCCACCCATAACTATGAATAATTACAAGTCCAGATGTGATCGCTGAACACTTAGTCAAAAAACGTCCCCGATTTTGAGCCACTTTTACTAATACATTACTTTAAATCAACGAGTGCTCATTTCCTGGGATTCTTTACAGAGACCGGCTGTTGCTTCATGTGATTAGCAAGGAAGAAATGAGTTCGCTATAGGCCATGGTCCTAAATATGACACAGGTCTACAATCAAAGAAACCCATATAGGAAACATTTAAGTAGTAAGCATAGACAGGTAGGCAAAGTATCTCAGAAGCACATAGAGTTATTCAGTCAGTAAATACACTCTCAGACCCAGTAAAACACTCTAACAACATTTATTATTGCGTGATTTAGCAGTCACTAACAAATAATCGTATTCAAGCTGAACATTTGCACTATCTACTCTAATTGCTTTCGAATTCCTAGGTGGAAGAGACAGTTTTACACAATCGCGTAAGCGTTGCGTGGCCCACTAAAATACAAAGCATTATTTTCTACTCATCACATGTTCTTCGACGGGTGGCTTACTGCAAATGTGTGATAAGTAGCTAATCTATATATGTCGACAATCTATGCAACATTAGTGTAAATGATTCCGCAGGAATTTCTCTCTGTGTGAAAATTTTCCTCACAGTCTACCAAAGAATATAATTCAGAGAGCAGAATAAGCCCATTATAGTAAAACAAAGATTACGTTTGAGTAAACATAAGCTTTGCCATGATGTTCTGATCACTAGGCTTGGTGTTTAGATCTCAAACGTCTCATCATCAGTCGCGGTGACATCGTGAGTGCAACTGCGCTGTTTGTAGTGATCTCTTATATTCATAGGTTTGTCATTAGTCCTGACCTTGAGCCTCGCAGACGACGTTGTGCCCAGGACTCGACGTTTGTTTTTGGCTTCGCCTCTAAGAACTTGACCTTTGACGGTTGTCGCCCGTTTGGTGAGCTTGAACTCTTTCGCTTTGTGCTGTTGTTTCCATTTTTGATATCTGAATTCTCGGTGATTCAGTTTCGAAGATGTATGAGTGTGGAGAATTCAGATTCAGTAGTACGGGCTGATTGATTTTGGTCCGCTGATTCCAATTCTGACTTTCTTGATTAGTTCAACTGTCTGTTCCTCATCCGACTGTACAGGTGATCCAATTTAATATGTCTATTGATTGATTTGTTTGAAGAGTACCAGGTTTCTACAAACTCCCTTGCGTGCCTCGTGGTTGCTTGATCCAGAATTCTAACCTCATGCAGATTAAACTTGTGTCCTTCGTGATCCTCGTGGACGGATATAAGAAAGGATGGGTCATGTCTCTTTTTAGCCAGTTTATGCCCGTGCATTCGAGTGGCAACCTTTCTCCCGGTTTGACCGATGTAGCATTCGTCGTAGTCCATACACTTGACTTTGTATATAACGTTTCTTCTTTCTTCGGTCCCGAGTTATTCTTTTGGTTTTGATACGAGGTTTCTCATGGTTTTGGTTCGTCCGTGGGCAACTGTTATGTCTTGAGATCGAAACAATCTTGCAGTTGCTTCAGAGACGTTTTGATGTATGGTAGTGTGATCCTTCTGTTTGGTCGTGTTCTTCGATTTATTTTCCTATTCATCTCATACACGGTCCTTCTCATAAAGTTTCTTGGATATCCGTTTTGCTGAAACATTCTGAAGAGGTAGGTTTCTTCTTGCGTTCTCAGTTCTATTGTGCTGCAGTGGGTTTTAGCTCTCGTGAACAGGGCCCGAACGCATGGCCTGTTATGGTGATTTGGGTGATTGCTGTGAAAGTTTAATACTTGATCCGTGTGTGTTCGTTTCCGATACACGGATGTCTCCAGTGTGCCGTTGGCATTTCTTTTCACGAGCACGTCCAGAAATGCCAAGTCTCCATTGTTCTCCGATTCCACGGTGAACTTAATGTCGTTGAAGATGTTATTAATTTTTTTTGTGTGTTTTCAATATCCGAGCGTTTTATGATGACGAAAGTGTCATCCACATATCTGACCCAATGTTTCGGCCGGATCCTTGGTAGTGCAATGTTTTTGAGGGCCTGCTTTACAGCTTCAGCGAGAAATCCGGATATTGGTGAACCCTTTGGAATTCCTTTGATTCGTTCGTACACGTCACCATCACATTTGAAATAGGTTTGTAGGCACATTTCCAGCAGTTCGTAAGTTGTTTGTGCTTCTAGTGATTTGTCCGAGTGGTGATCTTGCAGTAGTTTTCTGGTTACGTTCTTTTCTGAGTTCAAGTCAACCGAAGTAAAAAGTGCGGTGACATCAAATGAAATCATCGCTTCGTCTTCTTCTATGGTTACGTTTTTTATTTGTACCAAAAACTGTTCGCTCAAACGTAATCTTCGTGTTCCCATATTGGGCCTATTCTGCTAATGGAAACGAACAAAACGAATTTGAAGCAACACCAATAAATAAAATCATTGAGACATAAGTTTCGGTTGACTTCGGGACCGGTCGCAGTTACAATGGTATTTTGTGTGGATGAAAGTACAACTCTCCCCCAGAAGCGCACGGCCGATTTCCCCGGTCATTACAATCTGTTTAACCTGGATACAATTGTAGGATGATTTGTTAATGCCTCACGCGCCTCGAGAAGAGAAAGCGGACAACTATATGTCAATAAATCTAGAGCAATATATACTTCAGCCTTAACTTCTAGTGTGTAAGGAGGTATTTAGCTCGAATGCTCGTCCATGTCAGCTTCCGACCAATAGATTTGGTGTGATTAGGCTGATTTCCAGCGAGCACTTTTATCTGGTTTCAAGGGATTGGGAAGTAACGGTTATTAGTGGTTAAAGCTCATGTGATCTTGCCTCGTGCAATGAGGCTTGATAGATAACTGTTAAGATCAATTGATTATCCAATAACTGCCACAAAACTAGCATTGTTGCAACCAGATTTCAACCAATTGTAATCAAAGGAAAATGGCATTCCTGGATGTGCAATAACTGCTTGTTCGTTGCCATCCACAATGAGTAGCAAAACAGAAGCATTTGAAATGACCAGTGGTTGTAGACGAAATCCGCACTAATGTGTCTCTGATTTGACGTCGGAATGTAGGTACCGTCTCGAACTGGCATTTGATGTTGAAGGTTTTGACCGTTGTCCTCAGTGTGATGCGCAGGACTCAAAGAAACCATTCATACGCGATACTCTAACCAGAACAGTTTTGTGGCTAATTATTTCTTCTGGAGCTGTGATATTTCCCCCAGCATCTTCCGTCCAATACGGCTAAATCCGCTAAATCTTCTAGGGGAAATTGGTTACCCAGTAATATTTCCCTTCGAATTCCCCGTTGCCCGTTCACAGTGCCTGTGGTTAAAATGTTCCTCACAGAGAAATTAACGTATCACTTTGCGTATTTAGCCGTGTAACGAAACAGAACGAAAATTCATTGTTTCGATAATTTCTATTTTGAACATGGCTTCGTGCAAATGGACCCCCCCAAGATTGTTTGGTTAAATAAATGACAACAAAAAGCAGGTGATTGTCTTTGTTTTATTCCGGGGGTTAGAACCATTGGCTGGTTCCACCGCGATCAGGTTTGCCAGCTGTGGTCAAATAATCACACGGTCCCGTTTAGACCCTTCTCTCCCGAGTTCGAATCACCGCGCCACGGCCTATCACTTCTCGGCTGACAGCCTTAAATTGGTTGCAACGCCTTTCTTGAAATGTTATAATAATATTACATAATAAAAGCCAATTAAGTGGGGAAATAAATGAACCAATAATAAAAAGGAAATAATCAATATCCTCCCACCCCAGTACATCAGTTACCGGGAGTAGTGGTCATACCAACTTAGATTTCCGTGTTGCGCTTTAGTTTCCAGCTCTGCCATACATATGTCGACAAGATATGTCGTCAGGGTTGAACTCAAAACAAACCCATCTTTTTACTAAAACACTGGAATCCATTCAGTTTATAGGACGATGATTTTATAGTCTTGAGAATGAAACAAACTAATTTGCACTTTATTTGATTGAAAATCATAAGGCAATTGATGTTGGTAAAATTTCATTGTTCAGTAACGCAGTGAAGTCGAAATCAATGGTGGGTTGTGACGTTTCGGTCACCACGGGTTATCATTTTCAAGATTGGTTTTACAAGTGAATGGGTTCTACACTACGTTATTGAAGAATAAAATTTTACTATAATATTTAACGTGGCTGGTGGATTCTTCGACAAACTAAGAACCAATCTCGGTTCTGACGTACTGAAACTGGTGTTAGCTCTCTGCAAGCGTTTGACGGTGACCGCTTCGATTTCAACCCGGCTTAGAGTACAGAGATTACCATGGTTACCATAGCTCCTACTATTTCCTAAAAGCTGCGACAAAGCTCTGCCATCAAATATTAGACACTTGCATATAACAAATCAAATGGAGCATTATATTTTCGACACACTACGATACTTACTGAGTTCCCATACTTTACCGATGTGTACTCTCACATTTCATGTGAACTACTGGAGTAATTTATTCGGGAAGTATATTCTTGAGACTTTTCATATTCTTCCCTCTATGTAGGATTGTCTTTCATTTTCCAAAAAATGAAACAGTATATTTAAATTAATGAAATTACTCAGAACTGGTGGGAAACTATCACCTGGGGCAAGTTATTTTAAGTGTCTGAATGCATCTATAAAGTGAAACTTTGCGATGGAAAAGTTTCTCAACATATGTTAGACCATTAGTAGATAATATACCCTTGGTAACCAGGGTCCCGTGTTGGTAATCGACTGCGAATCGACATAAACGACTGACTGGGAGATAACTTTTCAATGTCAACATATGTGACGGTTTAGTGGTGGACCACTCAGGGAAGAAAAACTATTCGCGAGGGAAATTTACACTTCCATCCCTAAATTCATCAACCAAAGCTTTACAGTCTCGTAATCAAAGGTGTGGACATTAAAATATGCGAGCTCCAAAACCCTGTAACTAAAATACATCAATTCTTACCAGGACAGAAGTTAATAAATGAGATTTTGACTTATTTAGATTGTTAAGTGACAACATTGGTTTGACACATATACGGGTGGGGCGCATCCCTACATTGAGGGCTAAAACAAACCTCCAAGATGTGATTCCGTTTGGTTTATCATATACATATTACACCTGCTGGAAATCAAGCATAGTGCCAAAGCGGCAACAGCAATTAGAAAATGGGAGAAGGGGAGTAGAATACGGTAAAAGACAATTAGTGGAAGGAATAAAATGCTGCGGATATCTTATTCACAAGACATGGCGCGCAGGCGCTTGATTCGAGTTAGACTGAATCAACAATGAAATCGATACGGGACTCCATTTCACACCACGGAGTTTGGTAGTTTTACCAAGAAAACAGCTTAGGAATTTTCTGTATTTTAGATGAAACAGGACATTTATTACTCAAGTAAATACGTTAAGGGATTCGGTGATAGTGTGAAGAAGAACAACAATATCCATAATTCATAATTAGCCGTACAGTGAACTTTATTACTCGTTGCTACTTTCAGGAAGGGAAGGATGAATGTGACACCGAATGAGTCTACGGAAAAACTAGATTCTATATTAAACGAATTGCCATGTACATATATGAACATCCATTTCATTTAATCAACTTCTGCCCCTTATTGGAAATATTCATAAAGAATTAGACAGTTATGCGTAGGTACCTAAATGGCCATTCGTTACTAGACTGCATGTTTCCCGCGCCATGCTTTACCATCTTGCCAGGAATCATCACTTCAAGTAAGTCAATAACCTAAACATTATCTATTGGGCCCCCCACCGAATTGTCCACATCCCATTGATTCCCAACTGTATTTCAACACTTTAACCTTTTTCACCCTTCTGATCAAAGTCTTCGACGAAAAACACGAAAAGCAAATCCAGCGCTCTCGATCTCACCACCGGTTTTGTTACCTGGCTAGTTACGTCTTACCGGGAGGACAGATATCGGATGAAGTGTCTTCACGTATACAGTGGGTGCGTTTGGCTTCTGCCAACCTCCGTCATCTGTGGCGTAGGCGTGACATCTGATTGTCTGTCAAGGGTAGAGTGTACAATGCGGTGGTTCGGTCTGGTCTTCTGTACCTCTCAGAAACACGTTTATTAAAAGTAGAAGGTAGGTGGAGACTGTCGCTGTTCGAGCACTGATGTCTCTGTAGGATTGCCTGAGTATGGTGGGAACACAGTATCAGCGATGCTGAGGTTAGGCGTAAGACGTTGGGAACCAGAGGTCAGTCTGTGAATCAAGCACTAAATCGAAACTGGAGAAGGTGGTTGGGACATGTGTTACGTATGCTTATCGATAGGTTTCCTCGGAGTATGCTGTTCCCTGAAGCAGGTAATGATTGGAAGGTAGGTCGAGGTGTCAGTCCATGGCATGGCAAAAAGGTATGAAAACCTTGACCAGTGGACTTGGCCGAGTAGGACGTGTTAGACTTCCGGGTTGGGGTCCACGTGATCGGCCTACTGAATGGTTGGAGACATTAAGTGATATGGCTAGGCGTCGCGGCCAGTGGCATAGTTGCATTCGGACTCCTCCCATGTCCTCTTGACTTCCGCTTAATACTTCGACTTTTTGGATATTTATCACTATATTTTTATTCTTTCGGCCCTTTACTGGACGATGCCGCAAGGTAAAAACCAAAACCAGAGTACAGGAGTGCGAGGTTAATAGTTGAATGAACTGAAACTAAAACTTGTGAACCAGACGGTTTTCCGCTGCTCCTATCATCTCTCGAAGTGAGCTGTGTCCGGATTCATGTGAAATTCAATACAGAAGAATTTTGCTGGAAAAACACACGACTTTTGTGTGAGAAAATGAGATTTATGTCGGGTGGTAGGAGCTTGTGGAAAACCAATGTTTCCAACAAATTATGAATAAAGATTTGACGATGCTTTATGGAGAAATGTCTCTCCCGGTGAACAATATAATCTTTTGAATCCGAAGGGGAAGAGACTGACTTCAGTCAGATCACGTCAAGCAAAAAATATTCAAATATGAAAAGCAAAGTGTTTGTGGGTTTCAGATACTGGATAATCATTGTACGGAAAACTTTTGTTACTTTCGAGTTTTCAATTTTTGGAATTTTTCCCAAAGTTACGAACCAAGTCAACTCAAATGGTGACTGGTACTCGCCGAACATCATGTATTCGATCAAATCAAAGTAAAATTCTTTTAACTTCAGTTTTTTCAACCATCAGTCTTGAATTTCGTTGCTTGTAAATAAGGTGAAGAAATATGCAAAGGAGGACGAAGTGTGACTAGGCATATTACTCCAAATGTCTGGTTTTTCAAACACCAGGTCCATGAAAACAGTGAACTGCACATTGGTATATGGTTTTTTCATTGAGGTTTTCGATCCCCTTCTACAAAGTTCAGAACCGGCTGACAGCAGATGCGAACCTCAATGGACGAAGCATGTCCAGTCTAGAAACACATATCAGAATCAAAGCAACATTCCTGGATTAGATGTTCCATCTAAACAATGAACTCAACTACTCGATACCTCTTGCATAATATCAGCTGCGTCTTCGGCTTTTCCAGTCCCTTTCTCGTTCTCCGACATCTATCGGAATTGTTCATATTTGCTAACCGTCCTTTATGTCTCGTGGTGCATCTAATTCCTGCGAAAGAGAAGAACTCCATATCAGGGACTCATATATTTGGGTTTATCAAACAACACTCGCCTTCCATGTGGGTCATGACACTCAGTCCGGCATTCAGTTGCGTAGTATATTAGCTCACAATTAGTCTTGACATAGTGGTATCCTAAAACCAACAGTAATCGTGTAGTTATATCAACTGTTTGAAGGCTAACAGTTTACTCTGGAAGTTTTTATAAGTTAAAATACTTCAGGGCATTCTAAACCTCATAAAGGTTAGTCAAAAGAGGGCACAATGTACACTTTTCATTATCATGTATTCGATTCCCCCAGCCACTTTATTACCAGTAAGGTATATCATTCTAATTCTGTGTCTCTTGCACACATTTTTGCTCACTGTGTCATTGTCTTTTTATGCTAACAACAACACAAATAAAATCCTTTAAATGGTCCAAATGTTAAAAATCTTTCATTCTTACTTAACTTACATTTCTATTACGTCCATATTCAAACTCTCGATCTACTTTTCACTAGCTGACAAGAGCAAAGCCAGTTAAGTTACCAAAAACTTACAGGGAGCGTATCAGTCGAGGAAAATACGGTCTTGAAATTTCTTCCGATAGTTCGAAAAAAGGCTACGGATTGGTTTCAGCCCTAGAGTTAATTACCATCCGAACTGTGTCTTATCCTGTCCAGGGTAATGGAAGAGAAACCAGTGTCTATCTTACTCTTCTTTGGACAAATTATCCTGTACGTCACAGCGACCTGAGTTTATTATTTGCGTGACACAACTCAATCATTCATGTCAAACAAAAAATTATCCGTTCTGAAAGTTGAGCAGATCTCCTCTTGGCCCTGCCCATTCGTAAAAATGTGAAGAAATAATCCAAAATAAATCCGACCATTTGTTAGAACAGTCTGTCAGCGCGGAAGGTTGTCCTTAGTCACGCAACACTAGAGGGTTCTTGTGTCACGGTGAAATGGCACTCATTGCTACGAGTGACTGAAAAATTGGAACAGAAAGAGGGGTTCTTTTACAACATTTAGTTCAAGAGGTGGTGTATTTTTAAATCCAACCAAGGAACAAAATACTTGCAAAAATTCATCGCTAAGTTGCTCAGTAAGGATTTTGCAGTTTTTCAAAAATCCCATTCTGGCAAAGCAATTCGTGTGCTTTATGGACGTTGCTTGGTTGCGGGAATGAAAATAGTTCTGAAAAACTCATTATAGGTGATAAAAGTAGTCGGATTTTAAGTTCTCAGGGTTCCTTTATGTACTTTTAGTCTTTCTTCCCTACTACCAATACTACTGCTACTACTACTGCTATTGCTACTGATACTAATACTACTACTATTACCACTACTACTACTACTACTACTACTACTACCACTACTACTACTACTACTACTACTACTACTACTACTACTACTACTACTACTACTACTACTACTACTACTACTAATGCTACTAATACTTATACTACTACCATTACTACTACTACTAATTGAACTATGTGAATCAACATACCTCGGGAACTAACTTTTCATTTTATTCAACATGTACCCACTCGCTAATGAAAAGCATACCTTCATAAGAAGACTGATTTGTTTCAGTTCAGTTCAGATAACCAGTCACCACACTGGGTGCAGCAGGTTTTGTAGCTATCTCTAAGCTGGAGCCCAAGTTAAAAAGAACGGTAAGAAAAGACTTAGAACTGAGCTTCAAGTGGTACCTTCAAGCCGGTTAAGAAAGCTTGCTAAAACAGGAGCGTCACTGATCACGACACAGGGCCATATCCTTTATTGTACTCAACCAATGAGTGGGGGAATTAGTTGGACCCCCACCAAGAAAGCTAGCAGGTCATTCTCGACCAAGTCGACTGATGTGGATTATCATATCTTTCTGCTAACTTTTGGACTGGCCAACTTTAATCATCTTCCAACCACTACTTGCCTCAGTGAACAATGCGCTTTGACGAATCCTATCCGGGGACATGCACGGCACATATCTCTACCTCCTCAGCCTGGCGAACTTCAGAGTTTTGTTTAATGATTTGGTTTGTCTACCTAAGACTCTTCGCCGAACCTCAGCTTTGCTCGTAAGATTTTCCCACACGATTCTAGCAACGATATGGTCGGCACCGATTTTCGAATACTGACAATCCTTGTATACGATCCGCCAGATGTGTCCATGATTTTGAGCCCTATAGTAGCACTGACTTGACTGCTGCAGAGTACATCCGACACTTGATAGATAAACGGATGCAGCATTGACGACACAGACGATTGAAAGTGGCAAAAGTCTAACGCGTCTTCCGTGTACACAGGGATGCACCATCCGATATCACAGAGCTTCGAACAAATTTTCTTTATTCTAGACATATTTGTCAGTTCTTTTTCTCCTTAGAAACCTGTTTTGTCTTACATTACATCTAGTTTTAATTATGCCATCTCATGCAAAGTAGTATTGATGAATATGAATCTAACCAAGAATGGTCAGATGAGAAAAGTTGGACTTTAACAATGAATTAACTTCATTCTCCCTCCCCTCTGGTCACTGGAAAACGTAGATGTGAGAAAAATTGTTCAGAGAGAAGAGCGATCAGAAAAAACTATTTTTTTTTTGAGTCTTATAGAATGTCTAATACAACTATTTATGCCAGGAAGCAATTTTGTGGTTCTCACTAATATTGCACAATTTACTAGTGCATTTTCATTATTTGGCAGAAAACTTGAAACTTCTGGGCTGTATAAAGCCTTATTGTCGCTATAGTTCCTAAAGATCCCATGTTCACAGTACTGAATAATGTAGACTCTACGAGTATGACTGACATCATAATGTGAATAGCCCAAGCAGGTCAGAGTTGAACAAGTTGGCAGGTAGACAATGGAAAACGGATCAGTAATAGAGAATTAAATTGTTATCTCTCCCACAAACCACTTTAGAAGCTAAACACTGCTCATTCTGTTCCCATTTTAAGTTTGCATAACTTACTAAGGTGCACAGATCGAGTGTATCAGTGGAAAAAACACCACGGAAGCAACCCTTACAACGATTTAATTGGTTCGTGAGTTATAACTGTACTGGATTTGGTTGATGGTGTGATTGTATACCAAAGATTAATCAATGGTCACTGGACTGAAAAACTTATAGAATTGTTGTACATGCAAATACTGGATAGCTCCACAGCTATGTACGTACGCAAAAACGCGGAATGAGTATAGGAATTGACGTGGTAAATCTTTATTAACCTGCAGCTTCCTTGCATTTTTCGCGTTTATTCCTGCTTCATAGTGAATTTACCTCCCAAAATGTTTTAGAGTAGCTAGTACCTGGGGTATTCATTCAATAATTTACTCATTCAAAGAAAATAGGACAAGAAAGTATTTCAGTTGACGAAAGGTTTTTTGAACGTTTACTCTCGCTGTGTCGTCCAAAATTTCTTTTCGGTTGACTAATGCACGTATCTGGGATCCATAAAAGTGAAGTTCCACCTGATCTTTCAGTGCTGAGGTTAGGCTTGTGTTAGAAAGGACACCTCTCACAGATTATATACATGTCAGGAAAGGTGTATAGGACCTTGGCTGACAGAGACAAACCACAGACTATGTATTCAGCCGCAATAGGTATCGGATTTCAAATCATCTGCGTGACTGAGTGAAAGCATCTGTATGCATGCACACTTATGGACAGGCTACGATCTCCATGCTTTGACTGGGACATGTGTTCTGGATGTCTCTGTATAGGTTTCCTGGGAGCGCTATGTTCTCTGAGGCAGCTTATGTTTGGAAGATGAACAAAGGTGGCTAGAGACTGGTCGGTGGATTCGGTCATGTAGAGTGTGTTAGGTTTCCTGGGTGGGGCCCAAGTTATCCTCCCACTCAGTGGTTGAATACATTGGAGGATAAGGCTCGGTTTCGCGAGTGCTGTTGTTCAGGGACTCACACATTTTCCTTATAGGTAAGACGCTACTCTCCATAAAATGATTGTCTGTGGAACAATTATAGTTGCCTGACACTTTGGTTACCGTGCGTAATCTTTCACAAGGAAATCCCGGTTTAACACACCGCACGGTGCATGAAGTTTTCGATACACTCTTAATATCGTGCGGTCCTGACACCCAGAATAAGATATTTGTATTCTTAATCGTACACTTCGCACTTAATTTTTATATTTGCAGCTATTATTCCCGCCAGACCCAGTGCATGAATAAAGGTTCTTCGAACTGAGGGTATTTATCTCATCTGGGCTTAAATCCTCATCCGAATTGGGTTTTACTTATTACTCACGGAAGACTTGATACCAGTTTTCATTTTGATCACTCAAGCATCATTCGTAGGATTTCTGCCAGTATTTGCCAACTTCTCATATAATTTTATCCAAATATTTTGGCAACCAGATGACGTTGGCAGTTGTCACATTATCCTATCAGGATTAGCATTAACTGAAGTAGACAGGTGGTTTTACCTGGTGGTAAAACACTGGATGCACCGAAGATGCACTAGTTTTTAACAAGCTGAACCATATGAGTAGTCGAAGTGACATCAGTTTGTTCAGCAAGGTTTGAGCTGATTTTGCGGTAGTTTGGTTAGACATCCTATGAAGCTCAGAAGCATTGCGATAATTTGTGGGAGATGCGTAAAGACTCTCGATGTTTGAGCCTTGAGGTGTTTGCAGTATTTCTAGAACATTGTGGAAGCATCTTGTAAGCAGTGCTGAGATTAGGCTTGGCGTAGTGAAAGCCAGAGATTAGTCTATCGAGCTAGCGGTGAATTTAGATAAACTGAGCTGATTAGGACGTGTACTACCCACTGGAGGGTAGATTAAGTTGATCGGTTCAAGACATGGAAAAAAGTATAAAAACCGTAGCCAGTAGATTTGATTATGTGTCAATTTTAAGCCCCCTAGCCTGGTGTTCACGAGGTCCCCGTAGCCGGAAAGTTGAAGACCCTAAGCGGCTTAGCTATGTCCAAACGTTGAAGGCGTTGTTGAGTTCCAGCTCCTTCGTTGTCCATGTGCTTTTGTGAAAAGAACATTTTTTTGTTTATCTGCTAATCACGGTCCTTTTATTTTCCCGCTCGCCTAGCTTGTGCTATACGGTAGCAGTCAAAAAGGAAACGCAAAAGTTTGAAGCTATTGGTTGAAAAAAATGAACCAAAATCGTGATATATCTAACTGTCCCACTCTATTGTGCTTGGTCGATGATACGATCATTCATGTTTGAAACAACAAATTGTCGCGTAAGAACCTACAATTCAACTTATTAGTAAAACTAACACTTTTTCACTTCACGCATCCATAGTTTGAAGTGTGTTAGTATGGGAAGGACGAGTTACCATGTCGGATAACAGGTTGTGCTGAAAAGCCAGTTGACATGAATATTTTCACAGAGGAAGTTAATTTATCAGTGCAGTTATCACGCGGCCAGATCTTAACTACCGGGTGAACAATAAAAATATTTTGACCTACGAGAACCCAAAAAGGGGACAAAATAAAACATTACAAGACCGCAGCTCATCACACCAGTCAATCGTCGTGCATAATTAGAATCAACAACCCGTTAATTGGACTATCTGATCTATAGGTTCAACAGAAATCCAAATGGAAATATATTCGCCTTCAGTCGATAATAATCCACTTCGCTGTATTACAGTTGTTCGAACTTGGCCTGAATAACTTACTTCCTCAATGCGTCGTGCAATTTCATATAGCGTGCCTTGAGGACAGCTACTTCTGTGCTAGTCAACTTGCCAGCAAAATACTGATCGTCCACAGATTGAAACGCAGCGCTGCTGGCAACTTCCGTTTGCGATTCGACACGACAAATCACAGCTTCATCGGTTGGTCGGGCAATCAAAAAAGGATTTTGATCCGGTGATTGGGACATGCTGGTGATTAATGGGTCTCGTAGAACTAGAATTTCTCTGGTAGGTGAAATAAAATATTTTTCTTTAATTTATAGGTTTTGGTCCATTGGAAAGTTACGCCAAGAAATGTTGACGTTGTTCAGCTCAGGTGATCCACACGTGCCGTTTGAACCTACCAATCAATATATTTGGGTTAGCTGAGCACGTGATAGGGCAAGCAGGATGTTTGTGACTTCCAGGTATAAAATATCTGTGATACACCGATGAAACGTTCTGTGCCCGCTTTTCATTCAACCATATAGGTATTCACCGATCACGAAAGCCACATATCCGCTACTGTACGATGTTTATTATGCACTTATTGATATGCTTCGAAGATTGGAAGATAGAATTATCAAAAACAAAATTGTCTTATATTTTCAGGACTTCTGCCAAATTTGCAATACCTCATCTTGATATCCTTTGAACGTGAATATTCGGAAAGCAATAAGAGATGCGAAGACAATTCCATTTTATATGCAGTTCTTGCACCGTTGATTTTTGTCTGTTTAGATTAATCTGTTCTGTAAGCTAATGCTAACCCATAGTGATTTTACAAACCGTGTTACCCAAGGAAACAGTTTAAAATAAATTGCTTAGCAATAGCGAAACACCATGGATTGGAAATCTTTACAGGACAAAAACTTTGAATGACTTTATATGTGGGAATCGTAAGTAGCTGAAGGATATACTATTTCTATAGGGTTCTCAGTATTTGCAATCATTTATTTACCAGCCAAGTAAACATTCCACAAGAATGGACAGAAACAGCCACTACCACCTGGACACTGATGATTTCAGCTCAACCAGTTATGTAACTGTTCTAACCCAAAAACCAAAATATGTGATGATTTAGTTATGAGGAAGAATACTGCTTAGAAACAGCCTGCAGGCTGACAGCCGCAAAGGAAGTGACGAAATCGGAATGCAACACATTTTAGCAATCCATTGAATTCAACCACTGCCAAAACCTCGATTGTTCTTGTAACGTTCTCGAACAAATAAAAATAGGTAGTGTATTTTTACGTCAAATTTCTTTGTGGATAAATCACTACAAAACGAAATATTGAAAGGAAGCATACAGATCAAAGATTGATAGTCTGTCAAACTTCATCTTGCTTATGGAGTAGTTGAGTGGACTGATAAACTTTTGTCCTATGATTATATATACGCATGTATATACACGCAATACTAATCTAGAGGAGCCGATATTCAGTCGTCATTGTGATGTGCGTGTTTTGATTTGGTCAAATGAAAACGTGAGAAAAATGGCCGTGGGGACCATTTAGATGATTTTTGGTAAATAAATTGTTCAGCTAGCTCATCAAAATGACCAGTATCTGTTGTCAACTCAGAAAGTCTTCCCTGAAAATATCATCTTTAGTAAATTCTGATGTAAATGACTATCGACTCGTGCCGTACAGCATTGCACACAAGTGGAAATCTGGTTGTTGATTCCTTTCGGTTAGCACAACAAGTGGGACTGACCAATCACTTTTAAATCTGGCAACTTTTGTTAATACAAAAGATATTTTCATACATATGAATTAATTCTTCTATGAGTGAATCAGAAATCTGTTTTGTTCATTAGACCTGTCACGAAATTTATTAACAGGTCCTGCCATGGCTCAACAAGTTTGCACACGTCATTCTGAATAGGACTTTCTCACTCCTGTCTTCTTCCTAGCTACCCTTGTATACTTTTGTCTACTTCGCCTAGGTAAAATCGAAAGATTTTTCGCTGCACATATTTAGTCTACGGAAAACCGTTTATACGACATGTGACATGAGTGTCATTGATCATCTGAACTTTTTCTAAGTTTTTTAACGCAATAAATTGCATCGTTTGACGTTTACGTATGTACATCTAATCAGGTATGTATTCACGTAGTTCAACAAAATAACCAGGGTTTCTTCGGTTGTTTTGGCTTTTTGTAACTTTTATCATATATTTGCTGATTATTAATAACCGGCTAGTTAGCGACATAAAATTTCAAATTGGTTTCTTGGGTCTGAATTTGCTCACTTAGACGACTCCGTGAGTATTATTTCCGATATCTCACCGAAATATCTGCTCACTTGACCGTACGAACTGTAAAACATTTCTCCGATTTTCACATTTCCCAATCCAATCACTGTCCGTAAATGATTTCTCAGATCAGATGATTTTGTGCTCATTCTGATAGCATCTACTTTGTGAATGTAGTACGAATAACATTTTATTATAGCAAAAATATGGTTTCAGTTTTCACCTGGGTAGTTTTCAAATCATAATTGTAAAATATGGCAATGATGCAGATTTATTTGAAGTAACCTAAAGGACAGACTTGAATAATTTAAGTAGCCCACATTTTACTCCGATATGCACATCACCCAGTGGCACGCAGCAACAAGAGTTCTATTTGCGATCGATTCCAAACAGACAGATTTCTAAAGTATATCGCCTGAATAAGTTGTCAGTTATCAGTGTCTTCTAGCCGATAAGTAGTTATTCCAGGACCAACAGCTGAAAGTTACTCTTCCTATAGATCCCGTCTGTGCTACGTGATCTGTCCATCTTTTCAACTCAGTGTTCTCTAAGATGGAATAATTTTCCACAAGTGAAACTGACTACTGTCATCTCAAACAGGACAACTTATTCTTGATCCACGTAGAAATCAGATTTTTCCATTTCTAGTTATGTTTCATAAATTTAAAATGGGTTGTGAATCTTAAGTTCCACTTATCTTCTCGATAAGCGAGAAAATCTCGATTATTAATAAATTGTGACTTCATGCAACGAATGTAACTGAAATATATTTTTTTATCTCTTTTGAATAAGACAAGTCTGAAGATGCATATTCTCGATAATCATCTTACCGTCAGAAGGATGAGTCCATTGAAATCTGTTGAAAAAGGAATGAAGTGTTCAGTTCTATCAAATAATCAGAACAAACCCATCAACTGAATTCGCCCATTAAATTCCAAGTCAATTAGTAAAATAAGGCTTAAGTTGAGCATAGTTCGTCGAAATCGTCGAATGAAGTTCTCTTACGAAATCACCGATCGACGGACAAAGTAACGTGTTCTGTTCCAATTCCACCACTTTTGTCTCATCAAGCAATGAAGTAAGATGACTATTTTGAATAAATACACTCTACCAATGTGTCATAAGCACTATCTGTATATAACTGTCAAATATCTTGCTAGTTCAGACTTCATATGTGCATCTGATAAGCAAGCGAAAATGGGAATACTTTTGTCATCTAGTTGTCTGTCACACGTATTCATCGACAACTTGAAATGGGTTACGCAAGGATTAGTCGGAGTTCATTGGGAATTTACTACTTTATTAGGCCACCTCAGACCAAATGCTTAGAGTTCATAGGACACGCTTGGCTAAGCGAGGGGTAAAAGCAAGTGGACGTTATTCTCGTGTGAAAGCAGCTTTGTCTTGCTACTAGTCCAGCCTACTTGTATATTTTATGTGTGCTGCCGTTTGGCAATGACCCGTGAAAGGTTCATTCATGAATGAAGACACTTGAAGCAAAGTTTTAGTTCAAGCGAATTGGTTTTCGATTTTAGCAGTAGAGATTTTCGATTTAAATAATCTACCCTAATGAATCAACCCTGTCTCGAAATAGATACGGCCTCTTTGTGGACCATTAAGCTGCCCTTGTCGAGGCAATTAGGAAAAAGATGAGGGATTTTTGGAGAGTATTTGTGGTCGCTGTTTGATAGGTTGAAATATTATATGGTAGAGAAAATTATTTCATTAGTTATATTTGTGCATTACTGATAGTCTAGGGAATGGACAACGTAGGATGATGTAAATCCGCTTGCCGGAAAGTGTATCCAATCCGGCTTTGTGAGAGGACGTCGTCTGTTGTCTACTATTTCGTTTATTTAGTGTATCTCCCTTCTGATTGGCCAGATTTTGTTCCGCAGCTTCAACGTGACTATATAGTGGAGTAAAACCTGAACAAGGAAACAGATAAGCGCACTGAGGTATTAAGGTAGATCAGTGTTATTTTTCGTTCAAAACTATATTATTTCAATAATTGTTATGCTCAAGCTTTCAGCATATGCCTTATCCACAATATAGTTAATTATTTTTCCACCAATGATTACAAGTTTCCGTCCATCACAAGATAACACAATGTAGTTCTATTTCATTATTTTTTACTTATCTGTTATGGCTTACTTGAGTTCATTTCCAAATGAACGCTTTAAAACGAGTTAGGTATTGTGCACTCGTAACTGTAATTCGTGAGGTCACTTTACAGACATGAGCTATTGCGTTCATTGTACACCCACCGATGGACTACCTTGGCGTACGCCGTTCTTCGAGACAGGCAGTGTTTAGGAGGTAGGTGAGGGTTATCAGTCTATGAGACGGTAAAGAGGTATGAAAACAGTGACCAGTAGACTTGACCAAGAACGACGTGTCAGACTTGCTTGCTGGGGTCCACGAGACCGCCTACTAGATGACGGTAGACAGTAAGTGATATGGCTAAGTGTCCCGTTCAGTAGCGACCTCATTTTTTTGTGATTTCCGCCATTCACTTCGTTTTCCACTTTTGTTCACTGCATTCTTCTGTTTATTCTTCCCTCAAATGGACGACGTTCGGAGGTGGCATCCAAAATCACAGCATAGAAGTGCGAGGCTAATGGATGAATTGAACTGACCGTGACTTTGTCTGGCTGGTATCTCATTAAACTGGAAATACACATCAACCCGATAATTTACTGCTTTTGCGGTTTATTCACATTCTAAGTTCAGATATTGAAGTAACGACTGCTAGACTTGTGATATCTAAGGAGCCTATGGCAGTTCTTTGCAGGACAATGCCTCCATTATTGAGTTCACTTAGCGCTATGATGCACAAGAAATAAATATCGTAGATTACAAAACCATTTGAATCCGATACATTCGTCAAAACGGATGGAGAAATGGATTTATTTCGGCGATTGCCGGTCTCAATACTGATACGAATGAAATGTTATTGAAGTCCCATTAACTTTTGAGATTAGTAGTCCTTTGTTCCGGTGAATGTTCAAATCTGGCTCAAAAAAGAACCGAAAAAATTACATCTGCGTATTTAATTGCTATTTTTGAATCATTGGGATATAGATTTATGATATAAGCATGACGTGGTACTCTAAGGTCTTTTAGATGCGTCTCATGTTAGAATATTTGTGTTATGTCATAAGTGGTCTGTATGTAAAGCCTTTACCAAATGGTCAGAATAAATTGACACGGATATCTGAAATGAAGTACGTAAACGTCCTTATCTAATGTTTTTTCTAAAGGAATTTCATTCGAATTTTGTACATTTAACTCTTCGGTTTTTATTTAGCATCCATTTTCTTAAGCAAATAAGTAATTCGAAAATATCCTGGGTCAATTATCCTAGTCTACTATTGTGCGAAGCTGCTACGGGAACGTTTTTGCCCCGTGTTTTTTTACCTCAGTCATATTGTCTGCCTCGTAACTTGAAATATCCCGCATAAATCTCTTAGGGCCCATAGACACGTTTTTCTCGCCTCTGTCCATTACTTTATACGGGGCAATTGGTCGACATGAGGCAATGCACGGAGACGAATTCAAGGATACTCTTATCACTTGGGTCCTGCCTTGTGTTTACATTACTATATTTATTTAATATACTAATAAGTAGTTATGGTTTCTCTTAGATTGGTAAACTGGAGAGCAATTTTTAGTGTGCTCACTTCAAATGTGTAGTGAATTTGCTATCTAACTCGTTCTCATCAAAGACCAGCAGTTAGCTATTTCTGGAGGAAACGAGACACAAATAATTGAAAGGTTCTTTCGTCCTCTTTAGGATTCTCCTATTATGATTGGATAGTCCTAAGTTGGGATCTGTTGATGAATTCGACTGCCCGAACTTTTCCCGCCCATTTTAGAACTCGATTGAATATGTCTTTTGTCGTGGAAGTAGTGCTTCTACTGTTCATCTGTAGCAGCACCTGCTCGACAGCTCGTATGGTCCCGTACACGTACTCCTGGGCAACAGACCGTGGCATCGCTCAACATTCTCCTGTAGAGATTGTCAAACGTCCGGTGATTCTCCCATTTGGTCCCAAGAGGTTTCCCATCAAACGGTACGGATACGAAGGATGGAACTTGGGACTGAACGATCAAAACTCATACGATATAGTCTAGCCTTCCGTAACATATGGACTATGTGCTCGTTGATCTTTCTTGCGAAATAAAAATTGTGTCTAAATAAATGGCTTCCTGATTGGAGTGACTTTTTCACAAGACGGGAATCAGGGACTGTTCACGCACGCCCGGATTGGCTTCAACCAAATACGAAACACTTGCTGCTTTATCCCATCACTTATCCTACAAAAGAAAGTTCAAACCACCGCAGACGTAGTTTATTTGGCGTTACTGTCTACAGCCATGTGATTTTGTTAAGCTGGATTTATCTACCTCATAAACAGTTGAAAATCCTGTCTGAAAAGTGCTTAGTAGGACACCATCATCAACAAATCACAAAAGATGAAACGTAGATAATAAAAAAGCCAAATCTGTCATTAGAATGGCATTCATTTGTCTGTCTGAACATATGACCATTCAATGTTCTCAGAAAGGTGTTCGGCGCTCATTGCCTTTGTCCATAAGCTCCGTTTCGTGGAGATTATGGTGTTTTCCAGCTTACAAGCTTGTGCTAAATTAAACTTTCTTTGTTTTCTTAAAAATAATTACCGATTAAAAACTTTTATCATTGGACTTTCAGAATTTGGATGGCACGTTCACTTTCCGTCCTTTTGCCTCAAAAAAAATATTTAGCGGTGAAGAAGTTCATTTACATTCAGATTTTTGACTGCTGGGTAATAGTAATGTTACTTTCCGAACGAGGAAGAATTGCTTCTGTCGAGGAAAGTCACGTAAAGTTCTACGAATATAATAAGAAATCAAGAACTTGGCCAGACCAGGTTTAAGGCAAGTTGTTGTTCATAGTCATTATTGTGGAAAGTGGGTAACTTCAAAAGTATCCGTCTCGTTGAATGGTCATCATCGATCGGTGGGGACCAACCGGCCACCAAGGTAGACTTCGGGTCTTTCTGTCTCCAGTTCGAATCTGGTCTCCACTACCGTTCAATTTTCCCAACTTGATATTTGTCACATGCCACGATGCCTGTGTCCATGGTATTCAATAAAAACAAGAAGTAAAAAAGGAATAAAACAAACCTTTTCCTGTGATTAGAGTTATATGCCTAGTTTGAGAAGGAGGGTTGTATGGTTCGGTGCATAAGAAGCGGACAGGAATCTTGCGTTGTATGCTTACCAAACGGCCTAATTAGAAGGTAAACCGGTGTTTGTTGAGAAGAAAGTCATTCTGGAAGGGATTGTGAGTAGTGAGCGATTGGGCTACTGTAAGAATGTTATGACTTGGCGTAAGAGGAAGGTCGAGTAATTATTGTAGAGTGAAGGCCAAATCAATTATGACAATCAGATGTATTTGTCCAGGTCAATTGGAAGGACTAAACAAAGAGCTTTCGGAAATAGTCAAATTGATTTGACATTTTATCTGACCCCTCCCCACTTCACAATGATTACTCGTTTTTCCTCGAAACTTCACCGTGACATTCACAGCCCCTCACTCACACACACTCACACACACACACACACACACACACACACACACACAACAGGTTGCATCGATAAAACCGTTCTCAGGTATACATTCTGACTCTATTCGTATGTAGCTGTCTTAGACGGAAGATGAAGTTACCGTGGACTGCTTGTCCTTAATTCATATGAATTTATCTGATTACTTAGGTGAGGTTTTCGGAGGCAAATTTTCAGTTCGTTTGACAACCGATACCTAGTTCATTGGATAACTTTTGTTAAATACCGTAAAAAAGTGTGATATTTACGTAATGTGTGCTGGCTCAGTTTGTTTTACGAAATGTTCGGCAAATAACGGTGACCACATACACTCATATACTAAGGGTGCAGATGAATCCTATTCGATAGTTTTCACCGAATATTAGACCTTCACTGTGTCATTTGGGATAGGATTTGGTACAAAACTAATTCAGGTAAAAAGCACAACGAGCACTCCCTGCCAGAAGGTAATGACTTCTGAGATAAAAACGTTTTTTTAGCCAAGACACAGCAAAAAGGGGAGGAAAACTCGATTTTAGAACGATACAAGTTGGGAAAGTTTCACGAGCTGCTTGTATTCTACTCCCCATAAAACCCAACCCTAAGCTCGGATCCATTCCATCAGTCCGAAATATTTCACGCTAGCCCAGCACAGCCGTACTGAAGAAAATCTCCAGATACGTTATTAAGATCACATACGTAAATGACAATGGACAGATGGATCGACCAGTTCAAAGGTTCGGGAGATTGTCAACTACGTTCAAGCAACGCGAGACCTAAAAAGGGTGGTGCTAGGGCTCAGACGCTTACTTGCCTATCTCAGGTCTAATCGATCTTGTTAAGTAGCTGTGATGGGTATCTTTACACGCTACCCAGGCTCAATCTTCATTGCTTCTTCGATTCAACGAGCACGTAGTTCGATGGAGGAGGTGCATTCCTATTCCTCTGTTGACTGGAATGACTGACTGAAGTTCTTGACTGCAGACAGGGATAATAGAAATAGACCACTGGACTGGCCAGTCAGTATTTTTGTTACTGAAGCATTAACGTCGAAGGCTTGTTCGGAAACACATTTGTAAATTCAAAAAATTAATCTAGTGGCAACAACAATGCAGCACAATGGAGATTCAGTGCACGCCTGAAGAGCCATCTGGTGGGAAGGTCAAAGCGGCATCGCCAATGATCCAGTTTGCGTAGAGGTCTTAATCCAACACAACCTGCCACTGCTGAGAACAACTGATAGAGCAATTTTCTAGGACGATCACCCTCCTGTAGGTCGTTTCTTTGTCGTATGTCAGTTTCACATGTATCACGGTACAAAGATACCCCCGTGGCTACCTCGACCACCTGATGTCAAACCAAACGAACATTTTTGGGAGGAAAGTGGATCGAATTGCTGGGGGAACCTAAGACTGTTTGGAAGGAGGAATTGGACCGTATGCCACAAGACTCTTTTAGATAAATGAAAACTTGCACTATTTCACGAGTGAATGCTATTATATCGTTTTCCGTTGGCCCAACTATGTGCTGTAGTAGTCAGTAGCCTTTTACGAAGAATGGCACTAACCAATTCACAACGGAACATATTGATTGCAATAAGGGATTTTACTAATATACAATGTTTTGATAATTTCAGAAGAGAGGATGTTTTTGGCGAATAGCCTGTATAAATGACTGAGAATAACTACATAAGTCGTTCAAGTCCCAAGATCTTCCCGTGTGCAGCTTCTTTTTTGAAAGTAAACTACGTCTGGAATAGTGTTTGATTGTTAATTCATGTATGTTTGTACATTTGTTTACAAGAGATGACTATGAAGTTGATCGCAATAACGAATTCAATATTATCAGACCAGGGAGTTATGGACATTTTCAGAGCTATCTGTGGCAGAAGAGAAACGTATTACTGAATAGCAAACGCACAGTTTGCTGCCAAACACTTGCAGACAGACAGAATACGCGATCCAAAAACTTCGAATTAAAACAGTCGGACCAACCCACGAAGTATGGCATACAAAGGGAGCAGGCCTAGCCCGAGTAGACACGCGGGTGAAAAGAGGCAGGACAGTGCACACCGTGTTCCTATCCTTCTTTGTAGAGCGCTAGAGTAAAACCAGATTAAGTAGACGATCGCAAGTGTTTTTTTTACTTCGAAATAGTCTGATTGAATCCGCGCACGTGTCCACCAGATATAGTCGTCTCGTTCGATACTTTCAGAGATAATTATTTGTATTTTGCGCATTTTTCGGGATATCAAAAGGAAGCAAGGATCTTCCACCTTGTAACTGATTCACGAACAATGTCTCAAGTTGTATCGGAGAATCTTTGAAATTCCGAAATATGATTTGTTCCATTCGTTTAAATGCAGAATTTTCTGTTGGGCCACTTAGCTAATCCTTTTCTAAAGTAATAACGGATGCTTCTGGAAAAAACTGTTATTTGCTTATTTCACTTCTATACTAGGTCTCCAAATTGATTAGAACCTCTGCCACGACCCGGCTGGGTTGTGCGTCAAATTTCTATCACTTGCAGCATCTTTATGGACGTTTTGTTTCACAGAATTCTGTATTTACTGGTGTGACCTATTCCAACTCAGTGTTATTATTGGGTCCAGTCACAAGTAAAATTGCGATGAAAAAGCCGTCCTGTTCCCCATCGTTCTAGTGTTCACCAGTCATATCTCAGTTGGTGTTTACACGTAAGATAAAGTTCTATACGAAAGTTGCAGTAGGATATAGTTTTGTTGATGACTCGGGAAAGTTTTTTTTTCAATCAGGAGTCCAGAAGCAGGAAATACATTTGAATAGACGTAGACGATAAATTGATCAGTGGGGCACTTGTGGCCAACCCTATTAGTGCGGCTTTTACGTCAGCACTCCATGAAGACAGAACTTCACGTTGTGAGTATTTTTCATGTATTTTTGTCCCGAAGTTATGCAGCTCTTACTTCTTTGTTCCACATGGTATTCTCTCAGAGGGGATAGAATTATTTTGTGTTGCAGGTTACTCTGAAATTGCTTGTGAATTACGGTTGCACACGCGTAGCTGGAATATTTGATTCATCTGAATGATACCCTAATTGCCTCCTACGTATGTTTGATCGCACTCCCTATTAGGACGAGTCAAGTATTCTTCTAAAAATCCAGGTTGACAACTTGTTTCATTTCACAAATCGATTTGTTTCCGGTCTCACATTTTAAAAATTCACATGAAAGGAAACACTGATGTGCATTTTTTTTATAACCCTTTTTTGAAATGGCAAAAATAATTTGTTGCATTTCTTTCTTTCTGTACCTATGCCGAATTTACCTCACACTTTTTGAATACAGACTAGTGTTTATCGTGTCAATTCCGTTCCACACATGTTCCGGATGCCCCATCGTGAAACTTTAAATCTGGAGAAAGAGCACTGTTTTTCTTTCCCCTCCCACCCAAAGGTTTCGACCATTACTCCTCTAGGATCGCCTTGTATCTGGTAACAGTGAGTTTGGACCCTTCGTAAATATTGACTTTTTTTGACAATTTTCTGGAAGTTACCTTGCCCTAATTATTCGAACCCTATGAATGGGCTCGATTTTTCGTATTTCCTTCGTGCATTCTGTCCCAATGAACAGTTTATCTCTCGGATTATCCAGCCATATTTCGGTATTGTGAAGGAATTTCTCCCAGTTAAATAGATGCACTGTAAATCTGTGCATTATTTAGTAAATGTGAATCTTTACTAGCAAATAAAGTGAGTAATGAGCGGATAAAAAACAATACAGATGACTTTATCAAGTTAAGTAGTCCACGAAGAAGTTGTGCGAAATGACACAGAAAAGCTGATTCATGGGCGCAGATCTACTGTTCGGGATAAAGGGTTTGTCAGTTTCCTTTACGTGGCTGATCCATACTCAAATAGCGAACTGTATATATAGTTAGTCTCTCATCATTTCCCATTATCTGTCTACATCTACTTAACAATTGCAGCTCATTTCAGCATCAGATTTTCTATTTTAATGACAAGGAAATCATGAACTAGCACTATTGTGTCTAAATTAGAGCCGGTAAATACGGTTCTTCAATAGATTGTTTTTTATAACTTCTACTGAAGTTACGCATCTTAAAAAAGCACTTACAGACCACGATTTGCTGCTGCATGAATTAAAAACATGTACATCAGCTTTTGCTACTTATGACTGGAAACAGTAGTAACTTCAGGAATGATGTTACAGCTTAGTCACTTGATGTCAATAAAATAGGACTTTTAATACATCGCTTTGCGATTTCGTTCCTGTCTAGAAAATTGCTGAAGATGCAAATGGTTGAAGTTTAGGAAGATGGGGCCAACATATCTGATCTGGTGGGAGGCATCCGCTTGGAGTTAACTGGTCAGGTTCCGTGTCTCCATTCGAAGCTGTCGGGCATTTCTGGCTGTCATAGAGGACGACATCTGAACAAGCTTAACTTGCTAATTCGGATCAGCCCGGACGGGAGAGGGGTGGCGTAGTGGTAACACAAACGCTTTCGAGGCGACAGGGTCCGGGTTTAAGCCCGGGGTGTGGTGGAGGATAGGAATCACTGATGAGCTTTAACAAGAGCACAACTCATGTCTGGTGCTTCCGAGTGCAGGCTGGTCGGATGACCCGAGGTTTGTGCGTAAAAAGTAGAGTCCAAATGACCGTAAACCAAACAAAGATTCTTCATTTTTATCATAGAATATGCCCATCGATTCAGGAAAACGTTTTTAATTTACTCACTCTCTACTATCCATAGCTGTACTTATACTCTTCTCTGCCCAGTACTATATGTGTAATTGCCTGAAGTGATATATCGAAAAGAAATTTCTTCGTGTTACAAGCTTTTTCATTCATCAATCCCACACACTGCTCGCAAGCAATTGCGTGACATAGTTTGTCTCTACTGAAAATTGTCAGATTTTTGTAACACAACGGACAAATAAAAGCAAACAAATAAATAGCAAAGCTCCTTACGTTCCTAACTAATATTCTCAGCTGCATAGGAAAAATGATTACAATAAATACACACATCCTGTTGCCTAGTGGAAATAACAGTTCAGGTTAGATGAGCTGGAAAAAATAAACAGGTTTTCACCAACTGAGCATCAGATGTTGTTCAAGTTTATTGTCTCCGGTAACGGTAGACTTTTGAAACAGTTATAAGTTCTGGATTCGATCAACTTGAAGTCAACTTTTAACTCGCCAGCAGACATTGATTACACACTTTTTCTTCAATTTTTCTGACAAATTTTGTTTCGGTTTTCATTTCTCGTGCTCCCATAGATTCTATATCGACGACTACTCTGAAGCAGTTTTTTTATTTTCTACGCAGAAGACGTCGCATGAGAGAAAATGTTTTTGACCCACTTTCACAAGTAGTAACCAAAATCTGAGCACAAACATCATAGCGAAATTCAGCCAATGCTCTTCCTTCGTATGTTAACCACTACCGTATAAGGGAATTCTTATAAATTTATGTGCAAGAGGCACGTCAATAAATGAAGCGTGTTTTAGCTTTAGAGTAGAGGAAAGAATTGTTGGCATAAAACGGGCGTGTATTGCCCTAACGTGCATTGCCGTTGACACAACGGCATTAAATCATGTATTTTTGATATCCATCGAACCGTTGAGAGGCTGGTGGTTAGATTTTCATTCACAATTTTCCATTCCAAGTTCGAGCTCCGGTTTGAGGACACGGTGGGTGTGCACAACTGATGACTCCTAAAAAAATGGAGCAATTGTGTCGAACTATCATGGCTTCCAGCAGAGTTGAGCGTTAGCAATGCCTGCGGAACCCGATTATATAAATCTATACTCCTACGAACTAGATTCATAAAGCAACACAAATCATTTCGAACGTTTCGCGAGATTTAATTTCATAATAATATAAATCTTCGTGGACACTTAAATTGTTTTTATTTAAAAGCGGTTTGTGAAATTTCTGAACAGCACTTCGGAAAGTATTTCATTTATTCCTCGCAGTTTCATTCGAAAATTGCAGCTTCGGTGTAAACACTCATGAAGACCCAGCTATGCTGACCAGTTTAACTAATTTATGGCTAGGAAGCAGCTACATAATTTCTTTATTTGTATATCACGTAGCATATAAGCTGGTTAAAATGTTCCGTTTTATTAAATTACGCAACAGAATCGAAGAACTATAGATCACCAATCAGATGTCCGACGTTGATGATAAATATTTGTTTTCCATGTCCGTAATAACCCGAACAACAACGGGATAGAGTCGTCATACAGGACCACTGATCACTCACTCATCATAGATATGTGATGTCCACTGATGTAGGCATCAACATTTGTGGACGTTCGCGTTAGTGTTTTCTGGTATGTAGATACAGCTGAACAAACCAGAATTCGGATTCAGAATTGCATATGTTCTCCCATAAGGCAATAAATCAATACAATTCCCAATTTGGAAAAGAGATTGATTAGCTCAGGGCTTCATTAGGGGCGGAAACAGACAGACCAGACAGCCACATCGTTTGAAGAGAATGGATGGTGAAAAAACGGCCGAGATTTTCCGCGAGTTAAGTAGTAACGCATTTCGTTTTCATGCCAAAGTACTTGTACTTTCTAGTATTTCAGTTGTTTTACACTCAAGACATTGAAACAGAACGTTTTATTGAAACAAATGAAAATGATTGACAACAAACTATCAAAAAGAGTGTTTCGTCTGACTTTCTGTCTGTACTTTTCCTGCAAATCAGCGCAAATAAAAATTGATTTTTGCACAAGTAAATAAAAATAATTAAATACTTCATTGTAGTTTGCACAAGATCCAGTCAATTAGGTAGCGGAAACTTACCAAAGTTTCGGTTCACATATATTTTCAGTTATGATTGGATTGCAAGTTTCGTAAAGGAAAATTATATATATATATATATATATATATATATATATATATATATATATATATATATATATATATATATATATATATATATATATATATATATATATATATATTGAAGGCCAAGACCTATTACTTGCCGCTGAGTCTGGTTGCAAATATTGACTGGACCTAGTTTGTTGGACTGATGGCCATTAACGCCTCAAAATGTTATAGCGAATGGTAGATTCCCCACTGCTCATGAATCAAATGTGGACTTTTTGATGTTCGTCTACGTAAATCTTCAAATTTTTCTCTAAAATGGTATTTTGTGATCACAGGTGACCGTCGGGTAATATTGTGGGCCATCTTTCAAATTCATCCGGTTTTCTTTGTTAATAAGCGGCGTCCATACAAGAGTTTAAACCGATCCCATCGTCACATGAGCCCAGGGGTTACCAACAAATGTTGCATCGTATCCTTCCTGGCCACTACCGAGACTTCTCCCCGAACTCGAGATGTAGTGACCTGGTTTAGCGACAATTTGCCGTTGACTTTCACCTAGAAAAAACATTCCATTGACAATGATTATACCTTTTTTTTATAATTTTTACATCCTCCATTTATCACCCGAAAACGTACAATATCTCTGGAAGGCGATCGCGGCCAAAATATTTCTGCCGGATGAAGAAATAACCGGCTGTGACGGGAATCAAATCTGGGACGTCATAGTCCCAATGCCACAGTGGTGACCGCTAGATCATCGCCGATAAATCCGATACTTTATTGTAAGAGGATTTAAGGCTCTGAAAAGCCACACTTTTTTGAAAAGAACGATCAGCATTCCATGAATAATTTTATCAGTGAGATTGAAATCACGCGTTATTGCAGCTGGTGGTGAAAGATAGATTTTCCGTGTCATTTCATGGTATTTTCAAGAAAGTTTAGGCGTGTAAGAAAGAACCTTAGTTGTTACAGATCACATACTAGGAACGCAAAGAGAAATTTCTTTGAAAGTTGATTCTGGAGTAAAACGATGGTTTTCCGGGCAAGAACTGTGGAATAACCAATACATAGTATGCGTGAGACAGGTTAATTCACAAAATGCTTACAAGATAACAGTCACAAAAGCAGTTTTAAGCAACCAACCAATAAAGCAACGCCTGCACATTATATACACACTATATATTACAAAAATAACCAGTTTTCGTGCACTAATCGCTGGCAGAATGGAGAAAGGTAAAATAAATTGACATGTAAAATATCACCATAAAGTAGTTAGGAGCGAAAATAAATTGTTTGATCACGTCAGTTACATTTATATGTTCGTTCATACTATACAACTGCGGAAGGCAGAATTTAGGGAATGACTGAAAATCGCAACGGTCCGAAAAAAAAACATCGGGTACGGCAACACTTTATTCCGCCAAAACAGATATTCGATTTTCCTTGTTGTACCAAATTGTCCAAGACTGAGAGATTGTGGAAATTGCAGGCTAGTAGATGTGCCACACCGTATGCAGCTGACAGCACTTTGTCTGGGCGAATGTTGCATTGACTAAGAATTTTCAGAGAAACACATCACTGTCCGTTTCAGAAGCTGAAACAGCTACAGATTTTTCATCGCCTAGCCTCACTGAAGTGACTGTTATAGTCTGTGTAATGCTCACACGGTTGCTACCGCATCGTAGTCCTCTGGAATAGCCCCACGGAGTAATATTAGGGAGAGTATCAAGCCACTTATCTGCAAGGTAAAAACAAAATACATAAACCTCTTAAACGACTCTGAAAGTGAACGATTCGCCTTCACATTGTTTGAACATCAAAATTATCACGCATGAGTTTTTGACAACTTCATGGGCTTCCCTGCCTTAGTTGTCGAATTGCTAGCTTCATCAGGTAAATAATCAACAGCTACTAAAAATGAGATGTGAAATGATTCTTTTTTCCAGGGAATAATCCGACCTAGTGCGTTTAACGGAATGTGTCAAATGGCGAAGCCGTCGGAACAGCAATTTCGGCAAATACGTAACCTCGAATAACACACGGGTAAGAAAATCTTAATTTGGATGGTGGTTTAAAAACACTGACATTGTGATCCGAGACGGTTTCAGGTGACTGTGCGGAGATAGAAATAATGCGAGTGGCCGGCGGCAATTTAAGCAGAAAGTAGAACAATAAGTGACTTTCGTTCCCAGTTACAACCAGACAGGGAGAGTCTAACGGGTCCCCATCAGATCAAAGGAGATCAGGACAACATATCATTTATGGAGCATGGAAACAATGCGCTGTTAAATTAAAGCTGAGACAAAACATAGTTCGGCTGAGATAACTGGTCTTGTCTATTAGGCAGTTGAAGTTGCACTTGGAAATATCGATTGGTTTGTCTGTTTTGATATGCCAGTAAAAATATATAGCACGAAAAATGATAACTGGCAAAATGCTTACCTCTTTCTCAACTGGTGTTTACTAAGGTTCAGTAGAGTTAGACTTCAAAATCGGCTTATCCATCTTAGATATTTTTGTGTTACATCCCTATTCGGCACAGGACACGATAGCTACAAATCAGTGAGCTACATTTCTATTCCCATCACGTTTTACTATCTGTTATATGCTACTGGAAGCTGCAGAGTGACTTCTCGACGCCTAAACTAAAGCAGAAAACCTAGCCATTGTGTAAGATGTTTCATGAGTCTTCCTTTATTTAGGCATGTAACGATTTCACCACGATACGAATTTTCCTCCGTCCCCTTCCTTAGTGCTGACAGCTTATCTGCCCTGACGTAGGTTGCAAATGATGGACTACAGTTCAGTTTGATTCGTTTCATCATTCACTTTGTACCTTGTGCTCTGGTTTTTTGCTACCTCAAAGCAGCATTGAGTCGTCAGCTAATTGAATCTGAGCATGAAGAGCAGTTAGGCAAAACTGAAGTAAAAATCATCTAGACAAAGAAAGGTTTGCATGATTTCAGCTGAAAATTCCGTAATCAATCTCCTGTAATATCCATCTTTGTTGATAAACTGAGGGTCGTTCTATAGAACGGTCAGAGAAATGACTTACCGTAAAATAGGCGGTAAATATTATCCATTTTTGCGGCAACGTGCTGGACAGGCTGTTTTAGCTTTCGTGTTCATCAGGATGACAAACTTTTCCGGAATAGTATAACTGTCGCTTTATGGATGTGAACATCTTATGGTTGTTCGAAGTATCATCTAAATAGCTCTCGAGCTCAGGGCATTTTATTTGAGGAGAATATGTTCTTTTACTGATAACTATTCCGCATGTTGCGAGCTACTTTGCAACAAGCAATAATCCAGTTCAATTTAATGTGCATGCCTGTTCTTAATATTTTTAGTTTGGTTCGTTTTCCTGACCGGGAGTGGTTACACGGTCATCCTGGTGGGCCTCTAATGCTTCTGCCTCGGGTTCAAATCCCCAAGCCAATTTCAGTCACTTCCCCAAATGAAAACCTTTAATTTGCTTCGAACCCCTCCCTGAAATATTTTACTAGCCCTGTGCAAAAAAACGAAGAAAGTGAAACAATGGGATAACATAACACCAGGTCAGTAGTTGGTTCAGCTTTTTAGTTGCAGAAACCATATAAGGACAAATATATGGCCCAGTCAACGATTAGATTTATTTAAATGCAAGTTTCCAAGTTCAAATAAATAAGCCTTGCTATCCAAGATTATGCTTATATAAAGGACAAAGATGAAATGAACACACTACTAGTTACTAAAGTGCCCATATGTCGAACAGCTCGTGGTAAATAATTGTCCTGAGAGAACAATTAAAGATGACCTAACCAAAATGAGTGATCACGTGCTCATTGGAACACAAAAAACAAACCATGCACGTACTACTCACCAGGATGATCACGACTGAGATTAAACTGGCCAAGATCGGGACAGCATACGTCCGTATTACGGTGGCCACGGCATTGGCGCAACCCTAAATTGTAAAAGGTTTTATAATGGGTCTAAAATAGTACACTTTGGTCACACCAATGCAACCAAGAGTCACAATAGCCAAATGACATCTGTCAGTATACAACAGCATTTTTGAGGAAAGTTCTTTGACTGAACAAGCTGATTGATACAAAAACGATGACACGATATAATTCTGCGATTTTTTTATTGAAGCTCAGTGGTTTGTTGAGCAACAAAATATTGTACAAACATAAAGAACCAATTTTAACAGGCGGTTTCATGCGTCTTTGTTTATGCGCTATTCAGTTTCTGCAGGTCCTTCCTTTATTATTTCACGCACGGGGGGCGCAAGTATATGTGAATATCGGACGACCTGACTAGGTGTTCCCCAATACCCAAATTTATAAGACATTTACTTGTACCATTCCAACTCCGTTCGGGAATTATACCTGGCCTAATCTTAGTCTAAGTGCTCAATAAGACATTAACTACTAAGTAGTGAAGGTCTTTCTGTACCTCTCATACGCGTGAGTTGTTTCAGTACATCACATTGTCCCCGTGGTAGCCTAGATGTCGTCACATGTTTATTCGGCTTTCAGGGGAAAAACAGATGAAACAAAACCGTTATAAATAATCTGGAGGTTCACTTTTTTATACGACTCGACTGCCACGCCAAATGTTCCGTTTAAGTGACAAATAATATCTCCGTATTTGTTGTACCACCGAAAGGGATTTAATTAGATACATGGTATGGTAAATGCAGTACGATTCACGAAAATTTTCTTGTGTAATACTCTTTTTGGCTGCTCCCAAGTGAATTACCAATCATTTGGATTTACTGGATGTGTGATTGCCCATAGCTAAAAATAGTCAGAGGCGAAGTAAACAATCTTACACAGCGACCATTTGTGGGAAGGGGAAAATAGATACCGCGTCTCCCATGCTACGTACTTTCATCTTCCAACGGCCAAAAATAAACAATAACTTCCATCCTTGTTTAGACGTTATGAACCAAATGTAACAATAAGAGTAAAATAAACAACGACAAGTGCATGTCAATCGCATTTCCGTTCGTGTGTAGGATCTAATGCAAAAGCAATGTCCTATAGTCTCGTTTCTAGCAAATTACGTGCTTTCTACGGTTCATACTGGTGTACACGGTACGCACTGACTTTATTTTTATACTTCAAAATGTGGGTGGTCAGTCACTGAGATTGAATTGATTGCGTAATTTAAGTAGCTCCGATAGGTCAAAGTAGGCTATGTAAATAATTCTACACGGTCGTCATATTACAAAAACCTAATCCTCTAGTTGAAGCTGTCGTCAGAGACAACCATAGTAGGCAGCTGTTTGATGAGTTAAGGTGTCACTAACAAAATTAGTTCTATTGCTGATAACCATAAGATTGACGAAAAACGAAAGTAACATTCGTGCGGACCAAAGTACAACATGGTACAATCAATCCCCATCTGCTTCTGACAATAATAAGCCTCGGAATAACTTCAGTTCGCACATTTTTAAATTTCGAGAAAACTTTACTGTGGGTAAATAACTTTGATTTCCACGAGGATTTCGGTACCCGTGTCCACTTTCGATTTTGACGAAAGTTAGGGCAAAATTAGAGCTAAAGCAAACGGAGCGTAATGAGAACTTGTTCCTTTCTCACATACTTGTGCATTGATGTACACGTTGCCAGTGGGATCAAGTTGCCCAAACTGACATGCAGTTAGGTTGACATAATCCTGACCGTCCTCGTCACGCCGGCAACATGATGGAGGAACATTGGCAAGCCGGGTTGGTTCTACTTCTTCCGGCCAGACAAGATCGGTAGGAGAACGGATCGTCGAAAATTGAACCACTTGATGAGGGGGCTGTTCACGTTGTTGAAAATACCAGATGGACCTTGTGTAGAGGGTAGCCCCATGACTGTCCACCGCACAGCATCGCATCTGATAGCGTGAAAATTGCGTAAGAAACGGGAAGTAGTGATTCCAGCAGAATTATTGGGCGATCTAATGAGCATGATTTGTACGCCTGTGCACATATGTGAGGGTATGACAGCCTGATTGAGACCTGTTTCACGGACAAGATTAATCGATGACTCTTTCTGTAAACCCTGTTATGGTCAATAAACAGATCATCTGCTAGACGTGATTTTGCTCCCAAAGTATCGAATTCTATCAATCCGTTTTTGGAATTCTATTCAAGTCCGATTAACAACAGGGAGTGCCGCCTATAAACCGTCCGGTTAGAATTTAATTGGAATGATTTTGCAGAGTTCAGCTTTACCGTAAAGTGGTGAAATTTTGGGGCTGACATAGACTAGTAAATATTTCCTGATCCAAAACATAAAAACATCGAAGAGAACTGATTTAGTCGGTGACCAAGAGGTCAGAAGGTAATGGGCTACTTAGTAAGCATGCCTACACTTTACAACAACACTGAGAGTATACACGCCATATGTAAATCCCGTTATCTAGGACCAAGTTAGAGAACCATAAAAATAAACCCACAAATTCCATCCGTCCACCGAAACGAAACTGGCATAAGTAAACAAGAAACAATCGTACACCAATATGTGTAAACATATCCACAAACTTCTGCGTAGGATATATATTCAAAAACAAAATGCGGTATACTTTCGTAGTTAACATAATTTAAAACCCTCACCCATCCTTAGTCGCTAATATTGTCAGGAAGTATAAATGGACAAAGGCAGTCACTTTATGCAGTGTACCTGAGACGAAACACAGCTTCGCCAGTGAAAAACGCGAGATCACTCCCTTTACCCATGTTATATTTATATACACGTACGTATAGTCTGGTTTACCAAACAGATGGATAACGTATGGTAGCCACCTCTGTGTACTCTTTGTGACTCATACAGTCAATTTGGAACTCAGGGACATTTGTACGCGCTCACATTTGCCTGTGTTCGCGTGGTTTTGTGTCCATTTTCGCACCAACCAAGGTAGGTAGACAGAACGGGAGCCAACACAATCACGTGGTACAAGGTATGGTAGCAAGGGACCAAACGATACAACACAATGATTAAAAATCAATCTGCCAATGAGGCTCCGCCTAATTGACATCTGCCGCTTGGGCAATCAAAAAGGAGAGGAAGTCTGATATTGGATCTATCGATAAGTTTTGCATAATTTAGTCTTCCGAATTTCCCCCACCTGATATTATTGTCAAGCTTTGTCAGAAATCTCAAAATCAATCACAGATAGCATTTCTCAGGTGTTTATAATTTTTTTTTACTGAGTTTTGCACTTCTTGATCTACCACAAATCAGTCAAAGCTCTCATTCTGTATTGGTATAAACTCACACAATATAGTGAAAATCTGTCTGTAAAACTTTCGTTTCAAGGGATTTTGGTTAACAACGATACAAATAGTCTTTGATGACAAAACTGTCATAACAACTAATTAGGATAGTAATAATCTTCCTTATTCCTTTATTTACCAAACAATAATGGCACAATAATTGTGTAAAATGTTCCTGGCTAAAAAGAAGTTACTGAATAGATACATGATAGAAGGCGGCAATTTTCCAAGCCAGCTTGATTAAAACTTAATTTCGGCACTTTATACCAGTCTTCGGTAAGGTCCACAAAAAAGTGGATAACGAACGTTTGGATAGATTTCCAAACCCTGTATAAAGTAGGCTAAGAGTACTACACTGATGACAAAAGTTTACATCTGAGAACTATATTGAGCTAATCTTCTAGCCTCACTGGTTTGCATCAAAGTGATGCTAGTTGATCTCCTGTTGCTGTTGTTTTCATGCCTCTATAAAAAATAAAAACATAAAGTAAACAAAGTTTACAGATTTTGAGAAGATTTTCTGAGGCTCTGGATGCTTTCAAGAAGTTCACTCTTCTTCAGATTTCACACCTCAGGAGAGGGAGGAGGGTTATGTGTAGAAAAAACTGGGGCTTTGTTCCAAAACCCGTACTTGGCTTTGGTTCTTCATATAAAGGGACCGATAAAAGAGAACCAAATCGCCTTTTCGATATTGCGGGCCAGAAGCCTCTCAATCGAAACTCTACTTTCTAGTGAGTCACTGAGATTTACAATATATAATGGGATCTGTTAAGTGAAATAGTAAAACAATAGTGGGATTTCGGTTCACCAACACTTCTGCGGTTACTTGGTAAATCAAAGAATAGAGCTAATGAAGAGCAGTTAGGTGAGGATTGTTACTTCGCTGTTCGACAGAATGAATAGATACTGAGGATAGTTTCTGATTACATCTTCATTCAGCTCGGCAGTAAGCGATGTGAGCTGAAAATACTGCTCTTATTATTCTCATGCGTCCTGAAGCCATCTTCTTTGTTATTATTACTTCAACAAGCGGTTATATGTTGTAAGTCCAACTGCAAATCAGTCAGCCAGGGATCCTAAGATACACTCAAAGGTGTATGACGAATACATGTATGAGGATGAATTATTGAATAATAAAGTACTTATTATTGGGAGAAACGATAAGTTACATGGAAAATTCTTTGGGAGAAAACGGACAGAAAAAGTGAATAAAGTATATGAATAACGGTAAATACAGTCATCGTTTAGGACTCAAAAAGAAACCTAGTTTGAAAGCAGGGCTTTAGTTTACTTCTAAACAAATCGAACAAGTTTTCTGTTAAAGTTCAGTTATACTGCAAAAGTATTTCACCTTAGGACGCCGCTCAAACAATTTTTCAAATTCTGTTAAAACTACCAGTGACCATACGAAATGTGCGATGGTTTTAATTATGTTAGACTAAAACAAATTAAATGACGCCCTTACTTTTCTGGACAAACATAAGGGAGAGATATATACAAAGAGAAAATTTTGCAACCATAAGCAGCTATAAATTTATTCAGAACAGACTGGAAAAATAAATTTGCAAAAATAATCACAAATTGTTTAACCCTTAAAGTTTTGTAAGACGGAGTCTACGCTCAATTTGGCGCCAGATGTTTTTAACATGTTAGCAAAGAACAGATACCGAAATGACAGCAATATTTATTTTACTCAATAGGGAGCATGTAACAGTGCCATAGAGAAAGTTGCATTATCTCCTAGGTCCACGAAACGTTTTCCCAGTTAATACAGATTTGGTCAATGAGGGGTGTCTAGAATTGCGTCTAGAAATATTGTACAAACACAACAAATTTCAAATTTAATGTTTGATTAGATCAATGTTTCACGTGATTTGAAATGTAGCAGTTCATTCGGGGCTTAACTACAGTGTTTCTTTCTGGTGTTAGATTCTACTGATATTTTGTCACTCACACTTTCGAATTCTGACGTCAAAAGTATTTTTTTTTTTGCAAAAGAACGGTTACAAATTTTGTGTCATCTGTCCACTAGTTAGTATGACTTGGCTTCATGCTAGTCTTTATAACGACTTGTATTTTCTGAATAATCAGTATACGAAGCACTTTTGTTCAAATAATTCAATTTTCTTTTCGGTTTCTTAACATCTCTAATCAAGTCTAATGAAAGATACTGAACTGCAGATTACATCAGAGGAGATTTTTCTGAAAAACTAAACGGTACGTGAACACAGCAGACCCACCAGGAGTGTCTTTCGAACACTTTGTGGACAAACAGCATAGTAAGAAAACACCGAGAGAAAAATGGTTCCAGTTTTTATTTCAAGGTTTATGAAAGGTTATATCACGTGTATACGTACATGCCTGCATATAGTTTATTTAGCCTGATTAAAGTGTGGATTGGTTGTAACCATAAAACGTATTTTTGTCTGGTTACACAAATGTTTAGTGGGAGGGAGAGAAATTACACATTAGAAGGCACGCAGTACTACCATGGGTCCCTATCTACCATGACCTTGAGGCTTGAACTGAAGAACCGAACAATGTTCGCATTGAAAAACATGAGGCAAAGAGGAAAGATGTTACCATTCACGTCTTCTGATTTTTCTACTTTCTAGAAAGCAGCTTTTCAAATACTGTAGAGATTCCCCACCTTGATTAACCGATAATCAAGTAAATTCAAGGGTAAAAACAGGTAAGTAATAATTTCTTAAATTTCGACTCGAGCTGGGCTACAATATTTTTCCGTTTTTTACGTCTGCTACATTGCTTGACCACCCATGTTGACTGCTCTGCCCTGCTTTAGTCTGCGTCAGTTTACCACTTTGAAACCTGTTGGGAATACTCACTGAAAATTTAGTTTCGACCACTAGTAACAGAGAAAATGTTGATTGTGGGTTTATGTGGCACCTTATTTCACAGTTTGGGTATGAACTTTCTGAGCGCAGACAGACTAAGATAAAAGTTTACTAGTACGGTAGGGATAGTTCTATTTTAGTTAGAGATTACACTCGGAAGTGCGATGAGTTTGAACGTCTGCATAAAGGCGGCTGAGATAATCATACTGTTACGTGACGAGAACAAAATCAAATAACTTCAAGAACTTATCTCACTTTGTATTTGAAAATGAATAAATACGTAAAAACTGTTTATCGGTGTAGTTATTCTGACGATAAAGTGATTCCCCTGCATCTCTCCAACTACTGAACAACGAGGTTATGCGGATGTGGACTTTTCTGATTCGAAAACATCCAAAAAGAAACTCTACTAGACAAAAGATGGATCCTCATTTTGGAAAGCAGTTCCAAAATCATCGGTGTTTTATGGGTAATTTATTGCACAATTAAACAAATGGCCTCATCGAACTGAGTGTCACAGAAACTAAAAACAAAGTCAGCCATCCCGCTCGATTTTCATATCTTGATGACTAAGTTTGATTATTTTGAACGAATGAGATAAAGCTACTTAACTTCGATCTTACTCGACCATTTTGGTGGATAAACCCGATAAATATAATCTATTGCTGGTCATAATATGCACTTTTACCAAACAAAAATAGTTTATCCATCACTGACCATTTTCTAGTTTATCAGTGTTCAGCTGCACGATACAAATAAAGGGAACGTATGAAAACTATTATCCTAAGGGTGCCTTCATAGAATTCCTATGAAATACACCAAATTAAATCGTCATTTCACCCATCAAGTATTTTATTCGAAAATTTTCGCAAGAGCTGATAAATGATTTGATAAACATACTGGTAATTTGTGTGCTGAACACATGCAGTTTGAAAACTTCAGTTTCAATTGTGCAACCTCTAGTTGCATATGCCGTTCAATACAAACTCACTGGGAATTCACGGGAAGGAACGCCTATTCAAAGTCAATCTCAACTTACATTCCTAGTGATTACAGATCAAAAAGCTTCAGCTCGAGGTCAACCAGGGTCACATATTTGTTATTTTAACTATATTTTCGAAACAAACTGATTAGTCAGTGACTGTTAAATAGACGAGCCGATCAAACAGTCATTTCCAGTGAATAAACATTCAACACACCTGAGACCTTGCTTGATTAAATGCACTAGAGTTTGTCGGTATTTTATTGCATTCTGGATTAAATCAATTGTGAGTACATCATTGTAAATCACTCACATTTATTGCAAGTTATATTGTCCTACGCATTTTGGAACTCGTTTAATTCTTATTTTGCTTGTTTTTAGCAACAGGTGAACATTTTTTCTCGTATGCAATATTGCGAAAATGATTACTTTTGTTGAAAAACAAAGGAGAACAGGTAAATATGGTCCAGACCGTGAATACAAAAGCGTGAATTAATTCTGCCCTCTATTATTCACAGATGCTCAGTAACTGGATTAATTTAACCCAAACCTGGAGTTTTATTATGCCTACAAGTTGAAACAGACTGCTCAAGGTGTTTACATCTTGGACAGATTAAGCTGGCTTAATTTTCCTGCCGTACGTCTTTTCTTGGTCAGTAATGCACATAAACGCAACAAGGAATGAGACAGACATAAGCTAATTGTGCATTCCGTATGGGCAGAGGTATGAAAAACCTAAACTGTGGACTTGGCCATGTAGGACGTGTTAGACTTCATGGGCGGGGTCCAAGAAACCATCCCACTCAGTGGTTATATACGTCAGAGGAAAGAGCTAGTTATCGCGTTCAGTGGCGCTCTTGTATTCACAAAGTTTTTTTATAGACTTGGTACCAATATTTGTAGTTCTTTTATTTCTCCTCTACTATTCCTGTCCTTTCTCATTGTTTTCGATTGAGGCTGTCGCTAGGAGATAGCAACCAAAACCATCGCACCCAGTGCCTGGTTAGTTGTTGTCTGAACCGAACATAACTGAACTGAAATGAACTGAGTGAATATTTAACTACTGAGTTAAAAAACTTACATTCTTCTAGAAGTGCTTTTCTTGCCAGAGCAGGGTTCGTCGTTGAAGTGTCCCAGTTGCACGGCGGCATTTATCATGCCAAACACGCGAAACGGATTCTGAATTTCAGTGGATAGTTTTTATGGTATTTAGTGAACCTTTTTATTTAAAAATGCCGGATGAAAAAGCACTTTTCTGGCATTCTTCAACCGAACGCAGTATGAAGTTTTCGCGACGAACGCAACCAAGAGTTACATCTTGATCAACAAAAATAAGCCCAGCAGACTTAAGAAGGGTTTTGCATGCCGCCAAAAGATGAAAATATGTTCCATGTAAAAATCCGAGATTGCATCTGACACCAGTTTGGTTCACACAAGTGCAAGTTTCTTGATCGTTGGGTGATGGTAGGTATTTGCATCAAGCAAGCCATTTGAACGTAATACTGATCAAACCATCTCTGCTGTGATTTACTCTTACCTTTTTGCAATCGACGCAATGACATATTCATCACGCCCCGAGAATTTCTCGACTGTTTCCTATTTATCTGAGGAGATTTCCTAGCTCCAGTATCGCGACTGAGTCTCCATCTTGGAAAATAGATGTGTATTAGATACATAATAGGCTCAACAGGTTTTTGTCCCATTTGGTGACCTATTTCGCGGATACTGTGAGTTTATGACGCAGCGGAGATGTCCACCAGCGTCACTTTGCTGTCGCATATCTTCAGAATAGCCGCAGTACAGGTAAATAAACTGAACAGTCCTAAATTTTTCCACTAGACGTTTCACAGTAAACTAATGAGCCTTCGGAATAAATTATACTTAAGGAGCATCCTCTTCAACCCTGCCTATTCGTTTTCGGGTAGAAGTGAGAAGCCATTTTGTGTAACTGTCAGGCTATTGCCTGACGTAAGTTTAAGAACCCTAAGAGACACTTACTGGTGTTTTGGCTCGAGGAGTTTTCTGGTTTAGCCATTTCAGATCAAACACGTCGTTGTTTGGTTAACAGACCAATTCATTTTTGGTTTACAAAGACAAAAAGAAGACTTCCCTTGCGAGGTGGTTCCATTTCGTCTTGTCTTTTCGATTGCAAGTGGTGATTATTTTGTACTAAGCTTTCAGGTCACTGGTCAAAATCCGTCGTGGGACCCACAGCAAACCGAATGTAACACATGATTTTTGGGGGCAAACACATTTATTTATCGTACATTTTCGTCCGGTTTTGTTTATTCAGAAAGAAGGAGTACAACAAGCGTAGTTTTTGGTACGTAGAATTGAAAGACACTGAAATGTTTGAGATCCGCATCATCTGGCTTGGAGATTCGCGAACCATGAAAATTCGAATGCTCCCCCCTGGTCAATAAGAAGCAGTTTACAGTTGCCATGGGTATCCACGCTCCTTGAAATTTCAGTCAGCAGCCGAACTCAAAGTGCAAACCGAGTAGGTGACTTGGATATCCGTAAACTACAATGCGACATAGCTAACTAAAAATTGCTTTCAAAGCTGTTTGATAATTTCGAGTGAAGTAGCCTGCTTGGAAATTTATCCGTATGGTTTATCGGTTTCACTGCATTGTCCTTGACAATATTCCAACGGGTTCTGATAAACTCTTTTACTGGTGTATCACTATCAATGACGTAATGGGACCATGTGTCTTTGAATCTGGACACTTTAACATCATTTTCTTCGTCATTTCCATTTCAAGGCAACAAAACCAGCTTACCTTAGTCTGTAATGCATCGATCCATTCGGTCCATGCTGCAGAGATCCCGTAGTCTTGTTGAATGCCAATACTCAATCGATTAACTGCAAGGGTGGCGAGCTATTAGTTGAAAAAACCCAGAGGGAATAAGAAAAATATTTTTTTATTGTTTTCAGCTACTTATCATCAACAGTAAGCTGAGGCGTTATTACAAACCTGCATATAAAATAACTCCTTGCACAACTTATCATACTTTTATGGCTGTGCATTGTTTTGGGTCAAAATTTGTTGCTCTGATTTCAGCTGGAAGACCCCTTCCATAAAAACAAAAAGGACACAAAGTACATAGTTTGGAAGTAACTACAGTTGCACTCTAGCAGTTTTTGTACATCTCAAGTGAGGTTGCATAATAAATTGAGCCGAGCATTCTGTGTTATAAATAAACGGTAGCGGTTCCAATTTTATATTAGCTTTTAATTACAGTCAAAATAATAAAACTGAAAAGTATTTGTATGAAAACTACATAGTGGAAGACCTGAAACTGCACTGAAGAGACCGAAATGTTTTATTAAGGTTCTAATCTAGCAAATAAGACATGGCCAAATCAGCGAAAAAAGGCATACAGAGGCCAGTTTTAAAATTTGTTTCGAATTTCGAGATACTTTTAGTTGATATTTTGGCACAATTTTAATGGCATTATTGTCATCGTACCTCTTCAGTCGTCATGAAAATATTACCTTTCTCACTTATTTACAAGTAATTTCCTGGAAGCAGGTTGATGTCCGGTCTGCTTATTGTTCGAGTTCAGGTTCTTTGCGATCGTGCCCCATTTCTCAAAAAGTATTCTGTCAACATCTGCGTAATACTAACCGATGGTACAATTACCTCAGTGCCTACCACAATGGAGGTTTTTGTAGGTAATTCGTAATTCATGAGCTGACATTATCTTACCAATAAATTTACATGCTGAATTCCGGTCATTAAAATGGACCGAATAAGTCGTATCCCATTTTTGACAAGCACGATGGACTTATCGGTATCCTTGAAAGAAAAACACTTTTGAAATGCTTTTTGGTGCCCAAGTCGCTCTTTGTACGATGGCACTCTGCCGAGTTTGGCTCCAGCATGATCTAACAGAGTTTCTTTATTAGCTCAGTTTACATAGTTCTACAAAATTTCCTGCTTTGTTTCTTGTTCCTCTTCGTCGCTTGAGTGAAGCGAACGCACAATTACCAGGGAGTAGTGAGACCTACTCATTGGTCAAGGTATATATATATATATATACACCTGTTACGTCATCGTCACTTGTGTGTCTTAGTGCATTCCATTGCATTGGCCATGTTAAATAAACAGTCAAGAAAGCATAATCATCATTTCGATGAGCATAAGTTAGTGACAAAGTATATATAATGTTATCACTAAAAAGTACTCACTGAACTAACGCCAAGACATGGGAAAACGATAAGGCAAAATATTTATTTAAAGGGAATAAAATGTGACAAACTTTTTCCTCTAGAAGCTGCCTATCATTATCTTGTTACTGAGTAAATGGAAACATCGGGTAGTTCAATAACAGCTGAAACATCGTTTTGTTGTTTTCAGCATGGCTGAAAACGCTCAAATTGTGCACGATAATGTAGTTGATGGGTAAAAGTGTGCAACATTTGTCCACATCGGTAGATATGGTACAGAGTCAGTACCTCGGCAAGAGCACAGTCTATGACTTACTTCACCGTTATTTGCTCAGTGGTATCTTCAAAATTAAACAGTGCTCCAATTGCTATACAAAATCGTGACATTTATTCTTGTCCTACCTCTATTTATAGGAAGTATGGAATTCATTCTTTAAAATACTCAGCGCAAGGTTTAGGCCGCATGCTTACCGATCACAAATCACTCATTTAGTGATTTTTATCAGCTTAAACAAGGTCAGCATCAGCTTGTTCACAAGGATCACCAAACCACTCTATTTCGCGCAAGTTAGTTTATTTATTACTTTGTCTAAACACTACCTCTCAGAACTCAATGATACCAGGTCACTCCAGTTATAGATAGCACCTCGTGGCAAAGTCGTAAAGCCCAGTAAAACCTGTTTGGTGATATATTTTCAACATAACTACGAAAGCAACTGTCAAATGATGTGCGAAGGACCCGTGAATTACATGTTATGTCTTTGGTACTTTCTCATTTTTAGCTTAGCATGAAGACCCACAAATGAAACCCGATTAAGTCCTTTTTTGCGAATGGTTCAACCAAGCTTCAAATATCACCCGTTGTAGAACGCCGTCACAACAGAAATTATGTTGCGTTTCATCTTTATTTAAATGAGTTTTAACTGAGCGATTACGCATGGAGAACATAGAACGGGGTCGATAAGGCTTTAGATGTAACCTACAACCGGTGATACCACGACCATTTTTGAAGATGAAACTCCAACTGAAAACCTCTTCGTTTGTTTTGAATGTCAAATAGCAAATTCAGATACAATATTTTTCCAGGAATTGTTTAAATTTTACTAGCCGTTGAAATGTTGACGTTTTTCCGTCAACGGTCCAACTTATTCCCTGGTTACTATTTTTGTTATGCCTCACCACTATTTATTGGCTTAAAAATGAATATAACCTTTATTTACTCTTTGAATATTCTATTAATTTCCAAACAAGCTTTCTCAGGGTTACTCTCCAGCAACGTCCTCCGCGATTTTGGAATATTATGCGGTGCTCGTCAAACTACCATGGTAGACTTCAGACCCTTCTGTATCGGGTTCCAATTCTGCCGGGGCCACATTTACTCGTCCCCGACTTCAGTCCTAAAATATTGTATTATAATTAACAACAATAAAAGTAAAAAAATATAAAGAAAAATAAGCTGTTACGTAGGATAATATTTTATGTTTTGTCTACTTAGAGCGTGAAGTTGCTGTTAATTAGCGCATAAAACACTTTTATTAAAGTAAGATTTTATTTTCGTTGATACTTTAGTTAAGAGACGTTTTATTCACATTATTAAACTGTGAATGTTGAAGGAAGGCTGGCGATTCATATCGTCGCATTCGTTTCATTACTTTTCCACTCAAGTGTCACTGATCTCCAAACTTTGAGATTTGTAAGAGCAATAAGAAATTGAGTTGTAAGGGCTTCTTTCCAAAACAGCCAAATCAATTCATTATTGCTGAATGACAACTTCCTCACTGTTTTATAGGTTGAGATACAGTAAATGACTTTTTCCGTGTAAATCAGCCGATTCAAAATAAATGAACATAAACATTTAGGAAAAAATCCCAGGGCAAATAGTTTCCTCTTATGACGAATAAAACAATTTCGAAAGCAACTTTTACTAAATATTGAAGTTTTCCGCCATTAATTCTTCACGTATAGAAACATTCAGTTAGGTGATATTTTTCGGCTTTCGTTGTGGCAACTGTTTCCACTTTTTACAACCTCCTATTTTTCTCATCTCGTGGGCTGTGTTTTTTCTTGTTCTTGTGGCTATAAAACACCAGGTCAAATAATTCACGCATAAAGGCGTATTACTTCACAATACACATGCCACCTAAGCAAGAAACTCACACGGGTTAACAATCTCATGCTGCCATGCTTGCTTGTAAGTCAATTTAGCAAAGGGTTTTATGTAGTGTAACAAACAGGCATACACCGGGTTATGAATATTTTCATTCCACAATCACATGAGGCTGTCGATCAATATAGGGCCGCTATCATTCAGGTAACTAGAGGTTTATAAACAACGTATATAAAGTGTGATGATATATTGAAATAACTTCAAAGAACCCTTACCGGTACACGGATAGTTTGCAAAAAACCTGATTTCAACATGGAATATAATGAACACCACGTTCGCAAATCAAATTATAATAATTGAGTAACAAATATAATGAATCAGCTGACAGACCTATATTTCATGAAATCTAATAACCTAATAATGTTATGTAGCGCATTATCATATAATTATTACCATAGAATATATAACACAACATAATATGATACACAAATATATTTACCATAAAAATAATTGCTTAAAACAGTTCATAACATTGATCCTGGAATCTTCAAAATATTTACGAGTAAACTTAAGGGACTTTTAAAGAATTGTTGTTCTGTCCAAGCAGCACGGGAAACACTCGTTCGTCTCGTGAGTGTCTTGTAGAAGGACACTTCATTTTCCAAAAACCAGTGTAATTTCGTCTCTTGAGTAGAGAAAAGGCTTTTGTTATACCTAAATTAACATGGTTATAAATTTGAAGTAAGTGTTCATTGATTTCCTGTCAAGCCGTAATACTGAGCGACCCTCAAAAACACATTTGGGAGACGATCAGTGTTGGACCTGAGAAACGCTTGTGGGCCATGTCTTCATTGCATGGTCTAAAAATAAATGTAAGTTTTCCCATTCGACGGCAAAATGCATCACAAAATCATTCAAGTTAGTGATCTGTGGTGTTCAGAAGTTCAAAGCATATCAACAACGGTAGGTTGGTACTTTAAAAAATTAAATGAATGGTAATCAGCAAATTATCACAACATTTAAATCAATCATGCGATTATGAAAAGACGGCACGGTCTGCGCACGTTTTGCGGGTCCACTGCTGACCATCTCTTGAGTCTCCTTTCTGTTTAATCTGGGGGTTACTCAGTGTTATTGTCAGGGAGACACTTAGGGAATTCTCACATGACCCTCAGGGCGACAATTGGGATGCTCTGAATGAGAGTGGATTCTTACAAACTTGGCTGTATGAGTGCATATATGTGTGTACCATGCCTATACAGGTACCAGAGCAGCACAAACTCCACGCTGTTGAGCACCTCCGAACCGAAAGCTGGCGTGGCGCTCCGAAACAGTGAATTTCACAAAACATTCCATAGACTGCTTACAAATTTACTAAGCACTATAAAATTCCGGAGACCAAATTATGGGCCAGTTAGGCCCATTTATTTTAATCACTACCCTTGTGACCAGGCGGTGCCACATTGGCTCGGTTCATATCGCGGTGGGAAGTGATTGTTTATCGTATAAGAGCATAGTCCAGCAATAAATGTCATTGTTATTGTGTGTACCTGTGACATAAAAGTCGTGTGTTATTTCGTTTTACGCATTTTTCATGACATATAAATAACTATATGTGACACACAGATATTCATAGTGAAATTATTTCATAGTACCAACTGTTGTAGACGTGTATAACAGGCTTTATAACCTGCACAACTGTTGCGACGTGGTAAGTTTTATTCTTTCCTTGTTCCAGAAGCGTGCTGCTTTGTATTGTTTACAGTCATCTGAGTAAGATATACATCATAATGTCCAAAGAGAACAAGTGGCAGAAGTATCGAGAACAAGCACGGTAAAACTGTAAATTGACAAGAACGATCTATAGGTTGCAACGCCCAAGCGTTACGTCTGCACAGATTTGGATGAGATGGCGCGGAACATGTTGACCGTATATGTCAGCAAACAAACGGCAGTGAATTTTTGTCGGCTTAGAAGCCCTAAACGGCAACCATTTTATGATCATAAAATAACCACGACTGTCAGTGTCTAGATGATCAACTTCAATGACATTCAACCACCGGATGCTATTCATAGTAGTGATTGACTCTGAAGGACCCCGTGTCCAACGTACTCAGACAAGTGCTGGTTTACAACCGAGGTCGCAGCCAACAACAAAAAAATATGCGGGTGGTTGATTTTTTTATCTATTGTCATATTACCCCGTCAGTGAAGATGGTATTCCCTTTACCGTTATTTCCGCGCAGATTCAACTCACATACCTGCAACCATATTTTTTTCACGCACGCGTACACTTACGTACATATCTAACCACATTTCATTTACATTTTTGTTTCTGTTTGTTTTCCCAGTTCCAAATATAATGTTTTATAAACGATATTGCAATAATTTGTCAAGGTTTTCCATTTCAGCAACTTGATACAATTCTACTGTGTCCCATCATTGAACAATGCGATTTTCAACTTTACATAAATTGATATAACACTAACACTTCCTGTTTACAGGTCACAAGCTTAGGGAACATATGGAAAACCGTACGAAAGACAAGAATGACAAAAGCCGGAAAATCAGCAGTTTTAGTACACATACACATCATTTTTATATAATACACTTTTTTGTTGACGATATTTGCTTTTCTTTTGCAAATATTGTTGAATTAGTGGTTAGTTTACAGTGGATGGAGAATATAGTAACTTTATGTTGGACAATAAGACGATTTGCGAGTTTTTCGTGTTTTGGGCGCACTCAAGGTTGTTACCCATTGTGGGCCCAAAGCGGCTCCTCACGTTTTTCAAGGATACACCCAGCGTCCCGATGGACTAACCCGATTCCATCCCAACCTCATCTCAGTTGTGCAAACGTTGGGTTTTGCTCCTTGGGTATATACGTTGCCCGAGTAAAAAGAGTTGACATTTCTTCATGTATGCAACATGAAAAACATGATGAAATTGTGTTATTGCGTGTAGTATCATTTATCAAACTGATGAGAGGACTATATGCCCCTATTAGTAATTAGTACAATATTGTACTAATTCTTAAGAATTATCTATTGAATAGTGTTTACTTACCTGCAGGGCAATTTATTACCTACCTCGTCCTTAAAAACTGCTATGAGCACGCCGGACACGAGGCAACCCATAAAAATTCCGCATAATATAGTGAAGAACTAAAAACAAAGATATGGTAATATTGGCAATCCATAGAAACTTACCGTTGTCAGAAGACATCTGTTTTCTAGAGCAGCTCCCGTACAACCCAAGAAAGCAATGAAGATCAAAACTCCGCCAAGTAGTAGAAAACACCAACCACATATGTGAACAATTTTTAGGTTAGTAATTCCGAAGAAAGTATTTGGGGTAATCAGAGCCCAACATGAAATGCCGACGAAAAGTAAACCAACCAAGACGAAAAATAGATTAAATGCAATCAACAGCGTTTTAGAGCACATCACGGCCGACTTTTCTCCCCGCATTCTTTCAACTTTTTTCTTGATGATTCAAAATGAAAACGCAAAACAAACTTTACTTTCCAGTGATTAGTATTTTACCTTCAGAATATCAGAACGAAAGTAATAAGGAACGTGTAAGTGAACTTGTTCTCAAACAATCAAAAACGTATGATTCATATGTTACAGAAGAAGCCAATGAAGAATACGCTGGACCCGCAACTTTAGGTTATGCGTTTCAAGTTTGGCGGTTTTATTCACCTTGAATGCCAGTTGTCTTGTCTTGAAGTCTTGAAGTAATACACGGGTACGAGGCTACAGCCCAAATGTTCCCGGATCTTGTGATTATCTTGTCATCTGAATGTCACCAGTGAACTGTAAGATAGTTCACTAGATAGTGGGGAAGTGGTAAAACGGAAAGGGTTCAAAATACAAATCTTGACAGTATCTTGCATCTGGTATTGCCGGCGAACTGGAAGATAGACCGCTGGACAATGCGAAAGGGTTAAGGACACGAGTCTTGACTGCATCTTGCGTCTCGAACTGCCGGGGATCTGGAAGATGGACCTTTGGACTGTGGGAGAAGTTCAGCTTTGCTGAAGTTCGTTCAGCTTGAGTGACACGGAAGATTCAAGCGTGGGAAATCTGTCGGACATCAAACAGCGAGGCTTTCGGTCCGCGCGCCGCGCGCGGCCTTTGATCTTCTGTCGGATTCACCGAGCTGAAACGAGAGTAAAAAGAAGCGGGGGGGGGGCGGGGGTGGCAGCGAAAACAAGATACATATAACCTCATTCAGTGTCACACTGTGGACAGTGCCTTAAGCTGAGTGGGGGTGCGGCATTCATGAACATATATGCGATAAAAGACAACTATTTTGTTTTTTTTTTGACAAAGGGAATTATTGGGAGAGACCCAGGTAGATGTCTAGCTTTTTCTTGAAGATAGTTTTGTCCTGCGACAGAACGATATCTTCCGGAAGTGCATTCCACATGGTAATAACCCTATAGCTAAAAACGTTAATCCTTAGTGAAGTGCGTGGCCTCGGTTTGAAAACTTTTCTGCTGTGACCACGGAGAGAGGAGGCTGGACAGACGGAGAAGAAGTAATCGCTTTGACCTGTTTCAAAAAGGTGAAACATCAAAAACAGATCACCTCTTACGCGTCTTACGTCAAGGGGATAGAAGTTGAGGAGTGAGAGGCGGACGGGATAAGGTAGATGGGATAGACCACTTACTGCCTTGGTGGAGGCCCGCTGAACCCTTTCTAGGATCTCACGGTCTCGGACAAGACCAGAGTGCACTATCTGACTACCGTACTCCAGCAGAGGTCGGATATAAGTGCCGAAAATTATGGGGAAATCATCCTTAAATATGCGCGGGAAGGACCTTCGAATCATGTTTAGAACTCGAAAGGCAGACTTGCTCGCGAGTTCGTGATGATGAGAGAAGGATAAGTTACAATCTAACCAGAAACCGAGCACCTTGTGTCGGTCAACCCTTGGCAGTGTGGTTGCTCCATTAATGGAAAACGTGTGACCAGTCTATCTGCCGAAAGACATGCTCACGCATTTGTCATCATTAACTGGGAGGTTCCAATCCTCGGACCAGCGTTTTGTTTCATAAACTGCAATTTGCAGGTCTTTAACGCTTGAACTCCAGAGGGTTACATCATCTGCGTACATGGCAATGTTCGCAGGAAGGGCTGTCGGTAGGTCGTTTATATAGATCAGGAAAAGAAGAGGACCTAAGACCGACCCTTGGGGGACCCCAGTTGTTACTGGGGAGGGTTGAGACAAAACATTCCCGACTTTAACCACAAAGGTGCGGTCGGTAAGGAAGCTACGTAGGATGGCCAACATGGAGCCTGTGATCCCGTACGTCTGCAGCTTATAAAGAAGAGGGGCATGTGGGACCTTATCGAAGGCCTTAGCAAAATCGATGAATACAGCGTGTGAGAGCTGGCCATCATCATAGGCTTTCGTTAGACTATCCATGACAGTAAGCATATTGGTGATGCATGACCTGCCAGGAAGAAACCCATGTTGGGACGGGGAGAGGATCTTATTTCTATGAAGATGGGAAAGAATCTCACTCTTAAGAATTCCCTCAAACATTTTGCTAGGGATGCTAGTGAGGCTTATGGGTCTGTAACTAGAAGCAAGGTGTCTACTACCCTTCTTATAGATGGGTGTGATCACTGCTTTTTCAGTTACGGGGGAAACTCCGTCGTCAGCACATCGCTGAAAAAGCGAGGCATAAGGAGCAGCTAATGTATCCGCGGCTTCCTTGAGAATACGGGGGTGGATTAGGTCAGGACCCACAGAGCAATATTGGTTGAGCCGTCGGAAACCTTGAGCGACTGCACCAATGGGAATAGTTACTCGGTTAAGGGTAGTGGTCAGAGATAACGGGTGCATAGTAGGGTGGGATGATATGGGAAAGGAGCTAAAAATTGTACGGAAGTAGGAGCTGAATGCCTCGGCTACTTGGCTAGGGGAAGTGATTGGAGATCCGGCACTATCTTTGAGAGCTAATGGCGTCGGAGCTGTGCCCCTTAGACGGCGCATGTACTGAAAGAAAAATGCCTTATTGGTCCGTGCTCGATCAAGTACAGATCGCTGGACTGCATTCTGATAGGACCTAATCTTGACTTTGCATATGTTCCTTATGATCCTGAAATCTTCTGCATCACGGGCAAGGCCTGTGGCTTTATATCTAGCAAAGAGGCGTGCGCGTTCGTCTAGAATGCGCCTAATGGGGCGAGGGAGTGGTCGCTTAGCGGTCTGTGGGCGACGAATTCTGGGGACAAAAAGCCTATCAGCTAAGGAGATTAACTCTCTGAGATTCTCTGCCATTTCGTCCGCAGAGTTACCTGGGTTAGTTAAATTTAGCTGGGAGCGAAGAAATGCACAGACTTGGTCAAAGTTGGTCCTTTTGAAGGATCTCAAAACCTTAGTTTCTGACGGAAGAGGAGGCCATTTCACGATATAATCGAATCCAATGAGAATGTGATCACTTTTGCCGAGGGGCGGCAAGTAATGCACCACATCTATTAGAACCGATCATTGGTGATGACCAGGTCTAGTAGGGACGGGGCGTGGCCTGTGCGATATCTAGTCGGATCTCTTACGTTCTGCACCCATGAGTTTTTCAGTACGAGATCAAGGAGGGGTTTACCGAAAGTGATATCCGGGGCATCAGCTCTTTGCCAGTTTGTACTGGGAGAGTTGAAGTCACCAGTGACTAACAGATGGGTGAAGTCTGTATAGCTGTTCAGGGAGCCTAATAAGTCTATGAGACCTATGCTGTCAGTTGTTCAGTTGTCTTGAAGTCTTGAAGTACTACACGGGTTCGAGGCTTTAAGCCCAATTGTCCCGGTTCTTTAGGAAATCTTTGATCTTCTGTCGGATTCACCGAGCTGAAACGAGAGTAAAAAGAAGCGGGGGGGGGCGGGGGTGGCAGCGAAAACAAGATACGTATAACCTCATTCAGTGTCACACTGTGGACAGTGCCTTAAGCTGAGTGGGGGTGCGGCATTCATGAACATATATGCGATAAAAGACAACTATTTTTTTTTTTTTTTTGACAAAGGGAATTATTGAGAGAGACCCAGGTAGATGTCTAGCTTTTACTTGAAGATAGTTTTGTCCTGGGACAGAACAATATCTTCCGGAAGTGCATTCCACATGGTAATAACCCTATAGCTAAAAAAGTTAATCCTTAGTGAAGTGCGTGGCCTCGGTTTGAAAACGTTTCTGCTGTGACCACGGAGAGAGGAGGCTGGACAGACGGAGAAGAAGTAATCGCTTTGACCTGTTTCAAAAAGGTGAAACATCAAAAACAGATCACCTCTTACGCGTCTTACGTCAAGGGGATAGAAGTTGAGGAGTGAGAGGCGGACGGGATAAGGTAGATGGGATAGACCCCTTACTGCCTTGATGGAAGCCCGCTGAACTCTTTCTAGGATCTCACGGTCTCGGACGAGACCAGAGTGCACTATCTGACTACCGTACTCCAGCAGAGGTCGGATATAAGTGCCGAAAATTATGGGGAAATCATCCTTAAATATGCGCGGGAAGGACCTTCGACTCACGTTTAGGACTCGAAAGGCAGACTTGCTCGCGAGTTCGTGATGATGAGAGAAGGATAAGTTACAATCTAACCAGAAACCGAGCACCTTGTGTCGGTCAACCCTTGGCAGTGTGGTTGCTCCATTAATGGAAAACGTGTGACCAGTCTCTCTGCCGAAAGACATGCTCACGCATTTGTCATCATTAACTGGGAGGTTCCAATCCTCGGACCAGCGTTTTGTTTCATAAACTGCAATTTGCAGGTCTTCAACGCTTGAAATCCAGAGGGTTACATTGTCTGCGTACATGGCAATGTTCGCAGGAAGGGCTGTCGGTAGGTCGTTTATATAGATCAGAAAAAGAAGAGGACCTAAGACCGACCCTTGGGGGACCCCAGTTGTTACTGGGGAGGGTTGAGACAAAACATTCCCGACTTTAACCACAAAGGTGCGGTCGGTAAGGAAGCTACGTAGGATGGCCAACATGGAGCCTGTGATCCCGTACGTCTGCAGCTTATAAAGAAGAGGGGCATGTGGGACCTTATCGAAGGCCTTAGCAAAATCGATGAATACAGCGTGTGAGAGCTGGCCATCATCATAGGCTTTCGTTAGACTATCCATGACAGTAAGCATATTGGTGATGCATGACCTGCCAGGAAGAAACCCATGTTGGGACGGGGAGAGGATCTTATTTCTATGAAGATGGGAAAGAATCTCACTCTTAAGAATTCCCTCAAACATTTTGCTAGGGATGCTAGTGAGGCTTATGGGTCTGTAACTAGAAGCAAGGTGTCTACTACCCTTCTTATAGATGGGTGTGATCACTGCTTTTTCAGTTACGGGGGAAACTCCGTCGTCAGCACATCGCTGAAAAAGCGAGGCATAAGGAGCAGCTAATGTATCCGCGGCTTCCTTGAGAATACGGGGGTGGATTAGGTCAGGACCCACAGAGCAATATTGGTTGAGCCGTCGGAAACCTTGAGCGACTGCACCAATGGGAATAGTTACGCGGTTAAGGATAGTGTTCAAAGATAACGGATGCATGGTAGGGTGGGATGATATGGGAAAGGAGCTAAAAATTGTACGGAAGTAGGAGCTGAATGCCTCGGCTACTTGGCTAGGGGAAGTGATTGGAGATCCGGCACTATCTTTGAGAGCTAATGGCGTCGGAGCTGTGCCCCTTAGACGGCGCATGTACTGAAAGAAAAATGCCTTATTGGTCCGTGCTCGATCAAGTACAGATCGCTGGACTGCATTCTGATAGGACCTAATCTTGTCTTTGCATATGTTCCCTATGATCCTGAAGTCTTCTGCATCACGGGCAAGGCCTGTGGCTTTATATCTAGCAAAGAGGCGTGCGCGTTCGTCTAGAATGCGCCTCATGGGGCGAGGGAGTTGTCGCTTAGCGGTCTGTGGGCGACGAATTCTGGGGACAAAATGCCTATCAGCTAAGGAGATTAACTCTTTGAGATTCTCTGCCATTTCGTCCGCAGAGTTACCTGGGTTAGTTAAATTTAGCTGGGAGCGAAGAAATGCACAGACTTGGTCAAAGTTGGTCCTTTTGAAGGATCTCAAAACCTTAGATTCTGACGGAAGAGGAGGCCATTTCACGATATAATCGAATCCAATGAGAATGTGATCACTTTTGCCGAGGGGCGGCAAGTAATGCACCACATCTATTAGAACCGATCATTGGTGATGACCAGGTCTAGTAGGGACGGGGCGTGGCCTGTGCGATATCTAGTCGGATCTCTTACGTTCTGCACCCATGAGTTTTTCAGTACGAGATCAAGGAGGGGTTTACCGAAAGTGATATCCGGGGCATCAGCTCTTTGCCAGTTTGTACTGGGAGAGTTGAAGTCACCAGTGACTAACAGATGGGTGAAGTCTGTATAGCTGTTCAGGGAGCCTAATAAGTCTATGAGACCTATGCTGTCTGTTGAATTGCATGCGGGAGGACGGTAGACAACACCGAGCAATAGGGTATCTGTCCTAGAGAGGTTAAACACGGCCCACAAACATTCAATACATGAAAAGGTTGGTGTTGTCAGTAAGGTGGGAGGAGGGATCGAATTATCGTAGTATATGATTACCCCGCCGGCACGACCTCTACTGGAGTCCCGCCTTACTGTGAAGTATCCCGGAATGGATATTTCGGCTTCAAGTATGTCAGGGGTGAGCCAGGTTTCTGTGAGGGCTATGATCTGAGGCTCCTTATCCACTGCAAGCTGCCGAAGCTCCGGGATCTTATTCAACACACTCAGGCAATTGCTGTAAAAACACTTGAGCACATGCTCAGGAGTTGTTGCAGAGTCGCCAGAGGCAGCTGGTTTTGGGTTTGAGGAGGGGGAAAGAGGGGGATTTGAGGATGGAAAGGTCCTGGGAGAGTCGGGGGCTGAAGATATTAGGGGGCTAGAGGGTAAGCAGACTGCTGGTGGGACCGGTAGGTTTTGATGTCTAGTAACCTGGGGGGTATCAACCCAGGTGGACGGCCTACACTCTTCGGTCTCCGAAAAGGGTGGGCTGCTTTTCGTGGTTTGCCCTTCTGCGCACTGCTTGAAGCCCTATTCTGAGTTCTCTTGTTGGTGAGCTTATTTTTCATGACAGCACCAGATATATTATCTGGTGCTTTAACCTCCTCACTGCTTCTTTCAGTTGTCATGAAGTCTTGAAGTCTTGATGTCTTAAAGTACTGCACGGGTTCGAGGCTTTAAGCCCAATTGTCCCGGTTCTTTAGGAAATCTTTGATCTTCTGTCGGATTCACCGAGCTGAAACGAGAGTAAAAAGAAGCGGGGGGGGGGGGGCGGGGGTGGCAGCGAAAACAAGATACATATAACCTCATTCAGTGTCACACTGTGGACAGTGCCTTAAGCTGAGTGGGGGTGCGGCATTCATGAACATATATGCGATAAAAGACAACTATTTTTTTTTTTTTTTGGCAAAGGGAATTATTGGGAGAGACCCAGGTAGATGTCTAGCTTTTTCTTGAAGATAGTTTTGTTCTGCGAGAGAACAATATCTTCCGGAAGTGTATTCCACATAGTAATAACCCTATAGCTAAAAAAGGTAATCCTTAGTGAAGCGCGTGGCCTCGGTTTGAAAACTTTTCTGCTGTGACCACGGAGAGAGGAGGCTGGACAGACGGAGAAGAAGCAATCGCTTTGACCTGTTTCAAAAAGGTGAAACATCAAAAACAGATCACCTCTTACGCGTCTTACGTCAAGGGGATAGAAGTTGAGGAGTGAGAGGCGGACGGGATAAGGTAGATGGGATAGACCCCTTACTGCCTTGATGGAAGCCCGCTGAACTCTTTCTAGGATCTCACGGTCTCGGACGAGACCAGAGTGCACTATCTGACTACCGTACTCCAGCAGAGGTCGGATATAAGTGCCGAAAATTATGGGGAAATCATCCTTAAATATGCGCGGGAAGGACCTTCGACTCACGTTTAGGACTCGAAAGGCAGACTTGCTCGCGAGTTCGTGATGATGAGAGAAGGATAAGTTACAATCTAACCAGAAACCGAGCACCTTGTGTCGGTCAACCCTTGGCAGTGTGGTTGCTCCATTAATGGAAAACGTGTGACCAGTCTCTCTGCCGAAAGACATGCTCACGCATTTGTCATCATTAACTGGGAGGTTCCAATCCTCGGACCAGCGTTTTGTTTCATAAACTGCAATTTGCAGGTCTTCAACGCTTGAAATCCAGAGGGTTACATTGTCTGCGTACATGGCAATGTTCGCAGGAAGGGCTGTCGGTAGATCGTTTATATAGATCAGAAAAAGAAGAGGACCTAAGACCGACCCTTGGGGGACCCCAGTTGTTACTGGGGAGGGTTGAGACAAAACATTCCCGACTTTAACCACAAAGGTGCGGTCGGTAAGGAAACCACGTAGGATGGCCAACATGGAGCCTGTGATCCCGTACGTCTGCAGCTTATAAAGAAGGGGGGCATGTGGGACCTTATCGAAGGCCTTGGAAAAATCGATGAATACAGCGTGTGAGAGCTGACCATCATCATAGGCTTTCGTTAGACTATCCATGACAGTAAGCATATTGGTGGTGCATGACCTGCCAGGAAGAAACCCATGTTGGGACGGGGAGAGGATCTTATTTCTATGAAGATGGGAAAGAATCTCACTCTTAAGAATTCCCTCAAACATTTTGCTAGGGATGCTAGTGAGGCTTATGGGTCTGTAACTAGAAGCAAGGTGTCTACTACCCTTCTTATAGATGGGTGTGATCACTGCTTTTTCAGTTACGGGGGAAACTCCGTCGTCAGCACATCGCTGAAAAAGCGAGGCATAAGGAGCAGCTAATGTATCCGCGGCTTCCTTGAGAATACGGGGGTGGATTAGGTCAGGACCCACAGAGCAATATTGGTTGAGCCGTCGGAAACCTTGAGCGACTGCACCAATGGGAATAGTTACGCGGTTAAGGATAGTGTTCAAAGATAACGGATGCATGGTAGGGTGGGATGATATGGGAAAGGAGCTAAAAATTGTACGGAAGTAGGAGCTGAATGCCTCGGCTACTTGGCTAGGGGAAGTGATTGGAGATCCGGCACTATCTTTGAGAGCTAATGGCGTCGGAGCTGTGCCCCTTAGACGGCGCATGTACTGAAAGAAAAATGCCTTATTGGTCCGTGCTCGATCAAGTACAGATCGCTGGACTGCATTCTGATAGGACCTAATCTTGTCTTTGCATATGTTCCCTATGATCCTGAAATCTTCTGCATCACGGGCAAGGCCTGTGGCTTTATATCTAGCAAAGAGGCGTGCGCGTTCGTCTAGAATGCGCCTAATGGGGCGAGGGAGTGGTCGCTTAGCGGTCTGTGGGCGACGAATTCTGGGGACAAAAAGCCTATCAGCTAAGGAGATTAACTCTTTGAGATTCTCTGCCATTTCATCCGCAGAGTTACCTGGGTTAGTTAAATTTAGCTGGGAGCGAAGAAATGCACAGACTTGGTCAAAGTTGGTCCTTTTGAAGGATCTCAAAATCTTAGATTCTGACGGAAGAGGAGGCCATTTCACGATATAATCGAATCCAATGAGAATGTGATCACTTTTGCCGAGGGGCGGCAAGTAATGCACCACATCTATTAGAACCGATCATTGGTGATGACCAGGTCTAGTAGGGACGGGGCGTGGCCTGTGCGATATCTAGTCGGATCTCTTACGTTCTGCACCCATGAGTTTTTCAGTACGAGATCAAGGAGGGGTTTACCGAAAGTGATATCCGGGGCATCAGCTCTTTGCCAGTTTGTACTGGGAGAGTTGAAGTCACCAGTGACTAACAGATGGGTGAAGTCTGTATAGCTGTTCAGGGAGCCTAATAAGTCTATGAGACCTATGCTGTCTGTTGAATTGCATGCGGGAGGACGGTAGACAACACCGAGCAATAGGGTATCTGTCCTAGAGAGGTTAAACACGGCCCACAAACATTCAATACATGAAAAGGTTGGTGTTGTCAGTAAGGTGGGAGGAGGGATCGAATTATCGTAGTATATGATTACCCCGCCGGCACGACCTCTACTGGAGTCCCGCCTTACTGTGAAGTATCCCGGAATGGATATTTCGGCATCAAGTATGTCAGGGGTGAGCCAGGTTTCTGTGAGGGCTATGATCTGAGGCTCCTTATCCACTGCAAGCTGCCGAAGCTCCGGGATCTTATTCAACACACTCAGGCAATTGCTGTAAAAACACTTGAGCACATGCTCAGGAGTTGTTGCAGAGTCGCCAGAGGCAGCTGGTTTTGGGTTTGAGGAGGGGGAAAGAGGGGGATTTGAGGATGGAAAGGTCCTGGGAGAGTCGGGGGCTGAAGATATTGGGGGGCTAGAGGGTAAGCAGACTGCTGGTGGGACCGGTAGGTTTTGATGTCTAGTAACCTGGGGGGTATCAACCCAGGTGGACGGCCTACACTCTTCGGTCTCCGAAAAGGGTGGGCTGCTTTTCGTGGTTTGCCCTTCTGCGCACTGCTTGATGCCCTATTCTGAGTTCTTTTGTTGGTGAGCTTATTTTTCATGACAGCACCAGATATATTATCTGGTGCTTTAACCTCCTCACTGCTTATTTCAGTAGAAACAGGTTGCAGGTTCATGTCTGGGCTCAAGGATGAGTGAGTCTCGTCCGTTGAAACAGTCTTGTTGGCTATGATGGGGCCTGGGATGCCTTTCGTAGGCGACCGATGTTTAGTGGCACTAGGCCTACTACTGGGAGTACTTTCGGCGACGGGAAATGGTGTCAGTAGGGAAGCGAGGGATGGTGGGCATGCAGCTCGGTCCTCAAGGCGAGTTACCTGGAAAACTGGCAGCACTCTGAGCTTATGATCGGCTTTTTGTGGAATTTTTGGCTTAGCCTTCTCACTGCGGAGCCTCAGATGAAGTGGCTTATCAATGGATACGCCCTTGAGCCCATCAATTTCCTCCTTGAGCTTTGCGGCCAAGGAAACAATTCGTTTGGCTGCATCTGTGATACCCATTACAATGAGAATACCGTAAACCCGGTTGGTGCGTTTGGTTACCAACCAAGTGGACCGACCTTTAAGTGGGAAAGGGAGCTTAAGGCGGTTAAACACCTGGGCGTAGGTTGTTACGAACGTTTGAGCAATGCGTAGCCAAATTCGCAACGGATCCCGAAATCAGAAGGCGATTATCCGTGATAATTCTACGATACTAGATTATTAAAATAAACAACGAACCAACCATATACAAATCTCAATAATACGATCACAAAGTCTCAACAACGAGAAACCGAATAGCAGCGTGTGAGCAGACAGCACGTGCGTCACGCAGGTCCTGAACAAGGATGTGCGAAAATAGCGCTCCGGGCGCGAACAAACAACAATTGGTCCAGAAAAACAACCAGTTCGTAAAGACAAGTCAATAGTGTATGGAAATGAGTGATGTTGGGAAAAAACACTGAATCGCGAGGGAAAAAGGGGGATTTTCCACGACCGGCTGTTAGACCGCCCACCAAAATCCTCCTGGATCCTTAGCAGAGTCAAAGGTTCGGTATAAAGGTACTGATTCTTCCTACCTGCCTAGGCCCTGCTGTCAGTGCGCGCGTCTAATGCTCGTCGTCGACGTTCTACTACTGGTCGCACCTAACCCATTGGCTACATAGACGTGAGGCTAGTCTACATCTTCCACAAGACCAGATGACCGATGGCGGGCGTGAATGGTCACATAGACGTTGTCCTCGTAAGGGGCCGTCCGGTCCTGGATGTACGCGCTTGAGTGTGTGTGTGTGTGTGCCGGGGTTACAATGAAATCACAGTTATGACTACACATCAAAGGAGGACTTTCTGCAATGTCAACAAAAGACCGCGTGGCAAGAAAACGAGTAAATGTAGCATGCATGTGTGACCTGAGCTCCGCTACTTCCACATATGCAAGGGGCATTCGGTAGCGTCAACAAAAGGCAAACAAAGAACACTGTCACATGTATGATGGGTTTACGGGATGTAGAGTGCGTCGTGCATGCGTGTATTTATCGGGATGTATAATGGAATCGCACTCATCACCACATATCGGAAAGAACCTTCTGTAATGTCAACGAAGGAACCGCGAGCACCTTAACGTGTTTGACGGAGATTGTGTGGTATATATGGTGTTTCTTTATCCACCTCGATTACTGGTGTGAAAAAGGTTTACTAGGCCACAGGGTTATCAGCTCCTCCGTCTTCGCTCTCGAGTAGGTTAATACTGCGTATGTCACGAATGAGCACTCCGTTAGCTGTCTTCACCTTCACCGTTCTTATCATTCCGTCAGTGCTTTTGATGGTTTCCGTAACTACTCCCAAAGACCAAGCGCTGAAATGTGCGCTTTCGTCGGCGATCATAACCACGCCCCCAACTTTGAATGGTCTTGTTTTGGCCAGCCACTTCTGTCGAGTCTGCAAAGCCGGTAGGTACTCCCGTAGCCATCGCCTCCAGAAGACATTGGCCAGATAGTTCGCTTGCTTCCACCCGTGGAGGTAGCTCCCACGAAGGTTTACCGGCCCTTGGAAACCCTCGTTCGACCTTAGCGTCAATAAGTCGTTTGGGGTGAGCGCCAGGTGGGTGGGGTCGCCGTTCAATACTGGAACCAGGGGGCGGTTGTTCAGGATTCGCTCCACCTCAGTCATGACGGTGTTCAGGGTCTCGTCGTCGGGCGGCTGCTGCTCCATGATTGACAGCAATATCCGTCTGGCGGACCGGATCATGCGTTCCCATACGCCGCCTCGGTGGCTGGCCTGTGGGGGGTTGAAATGCCATCGTATGCCGTAGGCCACGGTTCGATTCTGCAGTTCGTCCCTGTTTATGTTCTTGTGCCAACGCTGCAATTCCCGTTGAGCGCCCACAAAGTTCGATCCATTATCTGAGTATATATCGGCCGGTACGCCTCTTCGGTTGATAAATCTTTGCAAGGCCCGTAGAAACGAATCGGTCGTCATCGAATGTGCGACTTCTAGGTGTACCGCACGTGATTTCATGCACGTCATGATACATCCGTATCGCTTTTCTAATCTTTTCCCGCACTTGATCCACAAGGGCCCGAAATAGTCCAACCCGGTGTCACTGAACGGCCACCAGCCCGTAGTTACCCTGCATTCTGGTAGTGGGGCCATGAGTTGTTTGCCTGCTGTGGCATTGCGTCTCCTGCATTGCACACACCGTCGGATTACGCGTTTTACAGTCTCTCGTCCTCTCAACAACCAAAGACGCTTTCGGATGACGCTCGTCACGTGACTTTCCCCGGCATGTCCCTCCACGGCGTGGACGTGTTGAATCATTAGCTCTACTACAGGTTGTCTCGCAGGCAGCAGTATAGGATACTTTGTGTCGAAGTTCAGGTGGGCGTTGGTCAGCCTACCATCCACCCGCAGCAGTCCGTTGATGAGTTTGGGGTTTAAACGCTTCAGCTCGCCTCTTGGAGATGGCATGTCTTCATTGGTCAGCCCCACTTCTCCCGCCCTCTTGAGTTCTCGAGCGAAAGCCTCGCGTTGTATCATTCTGAAAATATCGTACTCTGCCGCTTGTAGCTCATCAGGACCTATCGGGCCGACCGGTATCCGACCTGAGGGCCGTAGCCCTTTCATGACTAGTAAACTTATCTTGAACCTGGTTAACCAAACTAGCGAACGAAGCGTCTTCATCCAGGAAGAAAACCTGACCAGTCGCGATAAAATGGGCGACGCTTCGACGACGTTGGTTGCTATCACTACGCCTTTGATCTCCAGTTCCAATTCCGTAGGGGTTTTTAATTCGAACACGGGCCAGTCCTGTTTGGGCAATTGCAGGAAGTTCGGCCCTCTCGTCCACGTGTCCAGTTGCCTGAAGTTGTTCGCACCTAGGGAGCACAGGTCGGCTGGATTATCGCCAGACCTGACATGACTCCACTGGTGCGTGGCCGATTCATCGTGGATAATCGTGAGCCGGTTAGCAACGAAAGTACTAAACCGGCTCCGTACGTTGTTAATGTAGTAAAGTACTATCGTTGAATCCGTCCAGAAGCTCACCGACCAAATGTAGAGATCGAAACATCTCTTCACAGCTTGCACCACCCTGACTGCCAACACGGCTGCGCTGAGTTCAAGGCGTGGGATTGAGACCGACTTCAGTGGAGCAACGCGGGCTTTGGCGAGCAGGATCCTCGTGGTATATTGTCCATCTCCTGCGCACCATCGTCCGTACACCACAGCTCCATAACCGACTTCGGATGCATCGGAAAAAGCATGTAGTTCTCCAGTCCGTGTCGTATGGCCAGGAGTCAAACATCGTGGGATTCTTATGTCCCCTAATTTCTTCAAGGTGTTCAGAAATTCTTCCCAGTCCAGCCGGTCCCCTCGGTCCAGTGACTGGTCCCAATCAACTTTCTTACGGCACAGCCGCTGCAGCAAGATCTTTCCGGGTAGCAGCCATGGTGAGACGAAACCGAGCGGGTCGAACAAACTTGAGACGGCAGATAGTATGCCACGACGGGTTATTGGCAGCTCGGGAACGTTCAGTTCGAAAACAAAATCGTCCGTTTCCGCGTCCCATTGTATCCCTAAAGTGCGCTCGATAGGAAGTGGAGAGCCGTCCAAATCTCTTACCCTTTCGACCTTTTCGTGATACGGGATGACCTTCAGCACTTCTGAAGCGTTCGACATCCATTTAGTTAGATGGAAGCCGCCCTCTTCCAGCAATCTCGTCAGACCCCTGAACTGCTCTAGAGCTGATTCCACATCATCGAATGACCCAAGGTAGTCGTCGACGTAGAAGTTCCTGCTGACGCTTTCTACCACCGTCCGATGTACCAGATCGCCATGTTTGTTCGCTGATTCTCGGAGGGCGTAGTTGGCACAAAATGGTGACGATATGGCTCCGAAGGGGTGGACGGTCATTCTATACTTCACCACTGCGTTGTCCCGGTCGCTCCCTTCCCACCACAGGAAACGCAAAGCATCTCGTTCTCCTACCGGAATCTTCACCTGATGGAACATTTCCCTAATGTCAGCAGACAAAGCCACTTTACCCACTCTGAAACGACACAAAACATCGATCAGTGGTGTGGTCCAGTCAGGCCCCTGTAGTAGGCGATCGTTTAACGACTTGCCCTGGAACTTGGCCGCACAGTCGAAAACCACCCGCAGTTTATTGAGTTTCTTGGGGTTGATAACCGGATGGTGAGGCAGATACCAGATACCCCTTTTGCTGTCGGTGTTAACAGGCACCCTTTCAACGTAACCGAGGGCCTCGTTTCGCTTCATCAAATCCGCGTATCGTTCCCACAGATTCTGGTCTCGAATGAAGCGTTCTTTTAGTCGTAGTAATCGTTGGAGAACATAATTTCTGTTGTCAGTCCACGGGTCGACCGCTGTGCGCCATGGGAAGGGAACCTCGAACTGTTTTTTGAGGCCTCTAGAGCCTTGCCGCACCGTTTGTAGAGCGAAGTGATCCTCTTGAGACAACGTCGGTCTTTCGTCTCCAATGTCATGAAACTCCGTTTCATAAAGCCGTTGCAGATGATACTCTATGCGGTCCGTTTCGGCGGATAAGTAATTCACGGAACCGCGTACCCCTACTGGACCGTATAACATCCATCCCAGAGCCGTGCGTACGGCATAAGGTGCCTGGCGGTCGCCCACTCTTTGGTCAAGCACCCAATGCGCCTCTGGCACGTCGCATCCGATGAGGAGATCCACCTCATCATCTTCCCAGTCTACAACGGTTACATCCTGCAGGTGGGGCCATCGAGTCAAGATTGCGTTCACCGACCTTGGTGCTCGCATGGGGAGATCCGCTAACGTGAATGCCTCCGTTGGTTCAATTTCCTCGTTAGTGTCTAGAGAGATGAGTTGCAGCCTTAATCTACCGGCAGTCATTACCTGTGTTCCGCCCACCGTGCTCACTGCTAACGACGTCGCACCTTTAGCCAGTTGGTGTTTGTCGGCAAACCGCTCTTTCACTAAAGTGGTGTCGGATCCACTATCAACGAAAGCCAACGCCTTGACTATCCCAGTCGGAGTCACTACTCCCACGGCCACTACGCCTAAACGTACCGGTTTACTGGCAGATTGTGAAGTTGAACAAATCACGCTGGGCTTGGCACTCGCCTCGGATATGGTTATTCTCGCCTGATGCAGCAGCCGATGGTGTCTGCCCGTGCAGCCCTCGTAACCACATCGATTCCTTGTTCTACAGGCTGCTGCCCGGTGCGTGGTGTTGAGACAGATGAAACATGCTCCTGCCATCCTCGCCATTCCCCACCGTTCGTCTATTGTGGCATTGCCGAACTTGGGGCATTCTGATAGGCCATGGCTAGTACCACAGGATCTGCAATTTGGTTTCGCCGTAGCATCTCGTGAAATGACGTGTGTGTTGGTCCAAGGCTGGTACTTTGGATGTTCCCGTACAGGGGTTTGGACTTGGCTAGTACCGGGCTTGTTTGCTCGGTTGCTGTCCCGGATGAGTCGGCCGAATCTGCTGTCAGCTATCTTCGTCTGCCTGTCTAAGTATTCAGTCAGGTCTTCGAAGTTGGCTTCTCTGTCGCTTCGGCTTATCCGTTCTGCTTCTTCCGCCCACCGACCCTGTAGTTCGGGAGAGAGGTGACGGACTATGCCTTCCAAAGTGTGCATGGCGTCTAGGTCAGCTCTGTAACCTAAATGGTCGAGGGCTATTAAGCAGTTCTGCATCTTGATCACCAGGTCGGCCATGGTGTAGACGTCGCCCTTGGTTCTCTTTGCCTCTGCCATCACGCCCTCTATTAGGTTACGGGCTACTTTGAAAGGTTGGCCAAACAAGTCCCTCAGAATCTTTCTTGCCCTTGTGTAGCCTTGTTCTGGATCGAGCATGGTGCATCCGTCGATAGCTTCTCGCGCTCGGCCTCGGCAGTAGTGAGTAAGGTAAAGAAGCCTTTGCCCAGGGTCGGTTACCTTGTTTTCAACGAACGTCTCGAACTGTTTGACAAACTTGCAATATTGCTCAGCTCGCCCGTCGAAAACCGTTAACTCCACTCTAGGCAGATCGATCGATGGTGGTTTGTAGTCGGCGACCTGCGTGGGGTTCCCTACCTTATTGCACTCTAACCTATCGGAAGTGTCGAAGTCACTGGTCTTATACTCTCGCTGTTTCTGTGTACACTTCTCTGCTTCATGCGCCTGTAGTCTAGCCGGAAGTAACTGTTGCTCTAGTTCTAGTATTCTCAGCTTATATAAATCGACATCCTTACGATCAATATTGCTTTCAATAACACATGAGCTAGCACTGACAGGACTAGGCGATCTAGCATTAACTAAAGAATCATATGTACACAAAACCTCCCCAGAGACTTGCCGTATTACTTCCTGTCCGGGTTCGACTGCTTTTGATCCTTTTCTTGGCATTTTGCGTGAATTTTCCTCGTTCCAAATAGATCTATTGAGTATTGTTACGAACGTTTGAGCAATGCGTAGCCAAATTCGCAACGGATCCCAAAATCAGAAGGCGATTATCCGTGATAATTCTACGATACTAGATTATTGAAATAAACAACGAACCAACCATATACAAATCTCAATAATACGATCACAAAGTCTCAACAACGAGAAACCGAATAGCAGCGTGTGAGCAGACAGCACGTGCGTCACGCAGGTCCTGAACAAGGATGTGCGAAAATAGCGCTCCGGGCGCGAACAAACAACAATTGGTCCAGAAAAACAACCAGTTCGTAAAGACAAGTCAATAGTGTATGGAAATGAGTGATGTTGGGAAAAAACACTGAATCGCGAGGGAAAAAGGGGGATTTTCCACGACCGGCTGTGACATAGGTGTCATGAGGGTGATCTGAACTAAGGAAGCGGCCCCAAAGGATGACTCGCTTGGAGCAATTCTCGGTATCTTGTAAAATCTTTGCGGCGTCAAGAATTTGCTGCTCAGAAACTCTACAAACCTGATCGGCTGTCTGGGACACCGAGAGGGATTTTATTACCAAACTCCTCAGGCTGGACAGCTCATCCTTAAGGGTGCGGACGGTGGCCCTTAGCTCGGCTATCTCTGCAGCCTGACTTTGGACTGCCATTTTAGTGCATCCGTTTCCAGCGCATTAGGAAGGACCGTTTCGTCCGGGTTTCGGAGTGAGGCATTGGCCGCGGAGGGGGAATTGCACTGCCTCATGGGGAAAGTAGCCTCATCTGAGCAAGCGGTTATGTCAATGGTGAGGGGCATTGACATTATTCAGGATCCAGTCAGCACAGATAAAGATAAACTTAAATGGAGGGGGACGAGCTGTGTGTTCTAAGAATTTCAAAAACAGCTACACTCACCGAGGGAGACGACCGCACCGCTGGTGTACCGCAGTTCAGTTCTGATCGCACAGGACTTAGTGTGGCTGGAGCCAATCGTGTGTCCAGATAGTTGTTTTGTAGGAGCATTTCTGCAGCTCTCAACACTGTGTGATTTTCTTTTTCTGAAAAGCAGGAGTTTTGGACAGTATCAGCCCTGGCAGAGAAAGGTGGAAACAATGAGTAGACTGCTTTTGGCCCTAAAAACTGCTTACCGTTATTCGAGGTGTATTGTGATGCACTTGGGGTTCGTAGGTCTAAAAATGGATGCACAGATCAGCACGATTAGTCACAGCTCGAGGCAGTCATAATAAAAGACAAAGCTTGTGAGACAATGAACTTATATTGGCACGAGGCGACTCAGTGATCCGTACAGGTCGAAACCGGAAGTGGGGTGTGTCGGGGGAGCCCATTGGGGGTTTTTATACAGTTTTTGGGTTAAGGGCCAAGATCACTGTTAGGGGGGAGAGGGAGGCGAGAGGCCTACCGCAATGGATGGCTCCGCCTCATGGTTAACAATGGCACCTGGAAAGTAAAAGGAAAGGGGATGGGGTTATGCAAGATCAGAAATGCATTATAATACTGCCACCCAACACATGTCTACTGCTTTCCCAAAAGCCTTCACTGTTGTGGTATTTATGACCTCCTTCGGGAGGTTATTCCAATAGGGTGCCACTCTACTTGAGAAGTGATTCGCCCTAATTTGGAGCCTCGAGTGCTTTCTTTGTAGTCTAAGACTAGGCCCCCCTTTGCCTCTCTCTGGATCGGAGAGAAGTTCTTCTCTATTTACGCCTGACAGTCCCCTTTTCACCTCCAGGGTTTTTATCAAATCCCCGCAAAAGCGCGACATTTCATCGGGAACATATCTAGGGCACAGAGACGCTCTGTGTAGCTGACCCCCTTTGCCCAGTTTCCTTTCTAATGACTAGCCTCAGTACTTTCCCCAGAGAGTCCATATCTTTTTGGTAGTACGGAGCTCAGGCTTGCAGGCAGTACTTCATGTGTGGCGTAACTATGGCTTGGTTTGTCGAACGAAAATCCCCGGCTCTCTACACGACGTAATGGATGTAACTAGAAGGAGTTCTCTCCTAGCCATATTGGTGGCTGCTGTGCACTGCTTCGAAAGCTTGAAGCTGCCGCCCATTATAACGCCCAGATCCTTGACCTGAGAGACCACTTGCAACGAACCCACACCATTCCCACTAGCCCCCGTATTTGTGGTCAAGCATTGACACTTGGTGAGGTTTGGTGGAAGGTCCCATTTGCGTGACCAGTTTTTTACTGTTAACATGTCAAGTTCCATATCTACTCCAGCTACTTTGACGTCATCGGCAAACATAAAGGTAGGGTTTGTGAGCTCACGTGCTAGGTCTTCGATGAAGATGAGGAAGAGCGGAGGGCGGAGCACCGAGCCCGGTGGCATCCCGCATGTAACACCTTCCGGTTTTGATACATGACTACCCATCTTAACACTGAGTTCACCCAGCTAAAACTATTTAGCCATTGCCTTGCCTGTCCAACAATTCCCATAGACCGCAGTTTGAAGTCCAGAAATCTGTGGTTCACAGAATCAAAGCAGCAGATAGCCATCGACTGTCCTTCGTCCAAGCTCTCGGTTACCTCACCGAGGAACAGCAGGAGATTCGTCAGACAAGATCTTCCTTCCACAAACCCATGGTGAGCACTTGATACGAGGTGGTGAAGTTCATTTCAGTTCGGTCCAGCCCAGTTTTGCACTGGATGGAGAATGTTAAGTCCAGTTATGCTTCCTCGTCGTCTTGTTGTCGCGTTTTCCTGGCCCTCAAAACTGCGCTTTCAATGTTTGATCTGAAAATGGGCGACGCTTTGATGTGACCCTGCGCGGCAATCAAGATGGGAGGAGGGTCGTCATTTTGGCATAGATTTTGAACTGGATATCAATGTTCCGTCAGTGAATCATTCGTAAAACAACCAATAAACCCAGAACAGAAAACATCTCGGTGCAGGAGACAAGAGAGGTACAGAGAGTCTGGAAATTGGTTTTCTGGGGCTGAAAATCGGATTCGCGCAGATCTAAACCTTTGAGCCTCGTGGTGATCCCGAGAAACTTCAAATGAGCATAAATTCCTTTGAACCACCGGCTTACTTAGACAGAGTTACACGTAGTCTTTTGCCCATATTTCAATTTTACATAATATTTAGATCGTATTCACTCTCCTTGCTCACTTGCATTTACGATGAATAGAAGTATTGGAAGTCGCGAAGAGCAGAACAAATAATTCTCCGACCAGCAACCACCGTGGCGATCCCAAGTATGCAAAGAGTGAGTTAGAATTTGGGATCTAGTATGACTCTTGCAGCATCTGGTTTCTTGTTAATGTGGGGGCCCCTCGTAGTGGTTACTGTGGGGATGAGGGTAAGATTGAATCTGCCCATACTTCCGGAGCTCTTGCTTGTTGGATTCTCGCAAGCGAATTCAATGGTAGAAAAGAAAAGAGGCTAGATCCTACTAGAGGAACCCGTCTTCACCCGGAGGTAAGTTCTCGAGGAGAACGCCTCAGATTCCAAGACCTCCAATATTATCGCTGAATTAGATTGTCACTAACAAAGTGGCTGTTGGTGGAGCATGGAAGCGAAAACCATTTTATAGTGTTTCAGTTAATAATTGCTGGTGCATGGGCTAAAACCGGAGCGGAAAAAATGATGAACTGCATCGGTCTACCTTCAAGATTGGTACCAAGCCCAGGGTAGGCATCAGCACTAAGAGGCAGGAAAACGTTAAAGCGAGAATAGAGGCCACTTTACCATGGCCTGATAACCCTGCTGCAGCAGTTCTAAGAGATGAGCTGAACAGCAGGAGTAACAGAGCCTCAGAACATGGAGGGAAGAGAATATTCGCCATTTTGAACACTCTTTAGATCGGGAGGAAGGGAGCACTCAGGATGGGCAAAAAAGTTGTGGCAAGTGGCATCCTCGAATCTGATATAAGAGGCATAAAACAAAGGGAACGAGCACTGGCGTAATTATTCTACTGAGGATGATTGGCATGCCTGGCCACTCAGCCATAAACCCACCCATAGGCGTGGCCAGTGGAAGGGGCCCCGGGAGAGGTAGAGTGAGGGACAAGGCTAATTGTTGTGAAGTTAAGCAACCTGGGATGTCGGAATAGGTTTTTTTGACTACGCAGGAGATCAGGAGTGCCACAAGGTATAAAATCGCAGCTCAACCGAATGACTGACCTGTTAGAGCTAGAAAATGGCCGGAGACCTTAACTAGTTTCTCAACGGGCTTCAACGCAGCTGTTCACCACGCATTCATGGTCCACCTAGCTCAGCTGCCACTAATGCCATGCACTGAAAAAGGAAAAAACCCAGAGAAATACGAAACCACGACGAGAAGGGCAGCGGAAAACTTGAGTAGTCCAGCCATGTAGATTGCGCTACTTCGTTTGCTGCAGTGGCTGGGGCTTCGTAAACGGAGGCCAATGAGGTACTGAAAAGCCCGTCCTAAAACAGGAAATCCGTCCAGACCTGATATTCAACTAGCTGGGGTCCCAAAAATCCAGCCAATGGACAGAGGACTTCGCGACCGCTGGTTACATACACAACCACAAGAGAGGTAGGTACCAAGCGGTCACTGCTTGAAGCCTGCCTAGCGGGGTTGAGTGCGACAAAGATCACTGAGACCTGGATCCAACCCCAGGAGAATATTAGAAAATAGCTACCTACCAACTCAATAGTAAACCGCGCGGAAGGGCCGCAAGTACAGCGGGGAGCAGGAATACTGCTGGTAGCCGTTATCCCGATCGTGACTAAGGCGTAGCTCAATTAACGAGTCTCAAAACAGAACAAGATTAACTCGCTTATTCTACGGTGCTGAATCACCAAATTATACGCATATAAATATGTACAAACCCCAACTGTACGGACTCAACATTTAACAACGAAGACCAAAGTTCAACAAAGGTCACTGTCAGATGCCACCGTTACGGCAGTCTGAGTTTGAATGAAAAATATGCCACGGCACATGAGCAAAATTTAAACATCTAGTTCTACTGCGCTACACCGCCACGGTGTGTTCTTCGTTATCTCTCGCTAGTTATATAGGTTTCTAGGAACTTAGCTAGTTATTTAGAGACAAATCATCCCAAAACAATACAAGAATTCTAAAGATTTTTTTCCAATATTTTTATCATGCCTGTTACTCAAAAACTTCGACCCAAGATTAGAGTTAAGAAACCGCTAACACAACTGAAACAATGCTCTATACCATTGGTGGACCTCGCGAACGACGCTATCTTTAGTGCTCGTATTCACCAAGAGGTTGAGAATATCTCAACAAGACTTACGATTCTGGATGACAGTATCGCCAAGCTTGCTCCGCTACTGTGCCTAATGGACCCCGCGGCAAGCTATACGCAACAGCAGCTTAAATCAGCCACGGACTTCCTTAACTCTGTTTCTACCGAGATCTTTAAGCGCATCTCAAATAGCAAAAATGCGATAGCCTTCAATCTCCCGGACAAGGCCCCAGTATCGCAACTGAAATCCACCCTGCTCAGGGCAGCTGGCATGGAACACCATCCATGCACGTGCACAAGGTTACACAAACGTTCACCACGCCACACATGTCCTATCCTTTTCCAATTCCCTTCCGATCAAATAGCAAGAGAATTTATCAAAAGGCAATCGTCGCTTGCCCTCAACACAGCTTATAAATCGGTCAGGATTACGGCAGACAAGACTCCTCTCCAAAGAGAGGCGTCAAGGACAGCAGTAACTCCCACTAGTACCTCACAAACCGGCCCTCGGCTGAGGCTAGCCTCAGCCGTGCGATCACCTCCCCTCAACCCGGCACGCTCCGTACCAATTCAGGTGCCGGTCGACCTTGACAGCTCACCCTTGTCGGACCCCCAGGTAACATCCAGTGGACGACAGGTACTTCTAGATGCAGCTTCGACCCCTACCCGCAGCGTATCTACATCACCTGCCCCTAACAACGGCACGGTTGATCGGGCATTAGGGGCCTCTCCATCACCGGCCATCCCTCCACCAAGTAAGCGGGTTCGTAGGATGCAGGCTACCTCTACTCCCACTACTCCATCCGGTTGGGCCCATCCGCCTGTCCCTCCTGCTCTTACTAGATCTCTCAATTCCTCCACGAACCTTTCCGGACCAACAAAACGTGCAAGCGCGAGGCCCATTCCGGCCCATCATCACGCACAAACAGATAGAGTGGGGCCTCACTGCCAGGGCCATCCTACCATGCAATCCAAAGTAAAACCGGAAGGCAGTTGTCAAATATTTGTGGGCTCTCGGAGGCGACCGCACCGATCCACCCACAAACCTGAACCTAACCGTGCAGACTCTAGGCCTATAGAGGGCACTAGCTCAAAGATACAAGCATCCGGCCCACTCGAGCTGCGCTCGAATTGTCAAACAACTCACAACAGGGTCCGACCCACGCACAATCCCACTCAATATAAAGCCTTCCCAGAGACCCAGTGGCCGGCTCTCGACCCGTGTTCAACACCATCACGTATGCCTCCACGGATAATACAGTTTGCCCCGATACCAAATATGATGCCGGGCGGACCTTTCTTTCCACCACTGGCCCAACATGCCTTCGCTTCCGTGCCCTATACCTCTCGAAACGGGGTATTCGATTCTACCTCTCCGGGGGTCCTCCAAGACCCATATCACCACCAGGTTCAACCCTCCCTGTCGAATATTCCTATACTCCCATTTCCTCCTTCAGTGGACTACCTCAGTGCAGTCCGCAACCTTGGCACAAGCTTCAACTTCCACCCCGCCCCCGGACCGCTCCCGTTTTTTCGTCCTTATCCCTCACTCAACCAAAATCCACGTATAGCATCAAGCCCCGGGCTAATGCACCAGATGTCCATAAGTCCTTACCACCTCTATCCCCCCCTAGCTCCTTCCGCGCCTCATTTACCCCCTCCAGGATTCGGCCGTTTCAATTAGAACCCCCTAACCGTTCTTCAAATTACGCCCAATTTGAAAGCCCAGCGGCGCATTTAGTCACAGGCACAAACTCTTCATCTGAAACGCGGTTAAAATGGGTCGAGCTTCGACTGCCCATCGTAAGCCACGCCTTATTTGACGATCCTTCATCACCTCACCACAACGAAATTACGGCTCTATCTACTGAGAACCTATCCAAAAACACCTTGTCTCTCTTACTACTTAACGTCCGCTCTTTTCTCCCAAAATTGCCCCTGCTTAGAGAGCTTGCATTAGACCTACACCCTGACATCTTACTAGTTACCGAGACGTGGCTGACGGATCACACCCCATTAAACCACGTATCCATACCCGGCTATCAGGCCACTGCCAACAGTAGATCTGACCAAAGAGGAGGCGGCTGCATTATTTACACCAAACACATATTCACGGCGAGTAGGTTCCATCATCCTATTCTAGACAACATTCCAGACTCGGTCTGGCTCACTATCAAAGAAGATCAACAACTACTTCTCGTAGGATGTATCTACCGTCCTCCAAACCAGGGCAGGCACGAGTTGACAGCAATAATAGACGCATTCAACTATGTCTCTAACCTCCCCGTAACTGCTAAAATTCTAGCTGGTGATTTCAACGTGCCTGAAATATGCTGGCATTCCATGACATCACCCCCAAAACTCCATGATTTCCTTTCGTGTATCCATGTGGGTAATTGGGTTCAGCACGTTTTATCCCCCACTCGAGGGAGAAATACATTAGACCTTATCTTCTCTATTGGTATCAAGAATTTAGATACCCAAATCTTAAGTCGCTTCACCGGTAGTGACCATAAGATGGTATCCTGTGTTTTTACTGCACCTTGGCCTCACACTGATAAGTCAGCAGAAACACACCTTCCGACCACCAATAAGCAATACCATAAAGCTTGCTGGAATAGTCTACCCTCTTTTATCCGTTCCTTAAACTGGGACGAATCGTTTTTATCTAATGACCTAGAGATAGCAGCTGCCCAACTGTATACTAATCTTCACTACTGCCTCGACAAAATCAATCCAGCCTCGGGGCCTATCATACGCAAACAGCGGAACTCTCTAGATCGTCTTAACGGTAACCTAGCCAAACTCCAACGAAGATTCACTAAGACGAGGGACTTCTCGTCGTATCTTCAAATAATACGTATATCCCGTACGATTAAATTGCGCTTGGATTCTTCTAAGAAGAAACAGGAACGCGATGCCTTAAGCCACCCAAACAAGGTGGAAGCACTGGCCAGGCTAATGGAGGTCAGAAACAAGCAACCTAACCAAGACATCCCATATTTGAACTATAATAATAAATGCTTGCGTGACCCTCTTTTGATTACGGAGGCTTTCAGCACCTATTTTGCCTCCTCTTTAACGACGGATGACGCCACATCCTTCCCCGTTCTAGATCCGGTGACATCAGTAACTTTCTCGACGGCAGTGTTCTACCCTGATGAGGTTTCAGTCCATGTTGCAAGAACAAGACCGTCCTGCAGGCCAGGTCCAGATGCATTACCACCGGCCATTTTTAGTCGAGGTGGCGAAGATGTTCCAATGTTGCTGACAAACATATTCAATTTGTCACTCAGGTGCAGTGTTTTCCCTTCCCAATGGAAAACTTCAACTATCATACCGATGCACAAAAAAGGATCACGTCTAGATCCAGTTAACTATCGGCCGGTGAACCACACCCCGGTCGTGTCCAGGATCATGGAGAGAATGATCAAGGAAAGGCTGACACGTCACCTTCTTAACAATAATCTAATCAACGCTGGTCAGCATGGTTTTCTGAAAAACAGATCATGTGCGACATGCATGACCGATTTCCTCAATCTGGTCACAGAGGCTGTCAATATTGGTAAATCGGCAATCGTGATCTTTTTGGACATGACCAAGGCGTTTGACCGGGTATCCCATGTCCGGTTACTACAGAAGATTAAAACTTATGGAATCGTGGACCCAATGCTTGCTTGGTTTGCGTCCTATTTAACATCCCGAGACCAGGTTGTAAGTATAGGTGGAAATTTGTCCGAACCCCGTCCCGTAACCAGTGGGGTGATACAAGGTAGTGTACTGGGCCCATTACTGTTCCTAATGTACGTTAACGATATATTTACCATTTTCCAACGGGGAATTCCCTTCCTGTTTGCAGATGATATCAAAATCGTGTACACTTTTGATCCCGCGGCGTTAGCCTCTACCGTAGATGACATTGCAAGGGAACTGCTCGCTCTCAGCTCCTGGAGTAATGATTGGAAAATGAGTTTTTCCGCCGGAAAAAGTAATATTATTACGTATAAATGTCACGTCCCCACTGGAAGATTTAGTATAAACGGCAAGTTCATCCCCAATAACTCTCAGGTACGTGACTTGGGTCTACACTACTCATGTGCGTTTGACTTTTCGGAACACGCAGCCATCCAGGTGGCTAAAGCACGCCGTACGATCGGGCTAATACATCAAACATTTATTTTGCCAGAAAGTAAACTCAACATTTTTAAGTCCCATGTTAGACCTCTTCTGGAATACGGCTCAATCATTTGTTCCAACATGCGACAAAGGGACCGCATAGCGTTTGAGAATGTACAACGGGCATTCACGAAACAGCTCATAGGTTTTTCTACGCCCTCTAATTACATGGAACGTTGTGAGCGGCTGAAAATCGATCCCTTATGGCTACGCCGCATAAGAAATAACCTGCTATTCTTTCACAATATCTTGAAGAATAGATCATGTAGTTCAGCACCGCAGGTAAGAACCCTTTCTACGTATCCCTTACGTAACAATGAGTTCTTGGTGTCTGTCCCTTTGCCGAAGCTTGCTCTTCGGTCAAACTTCTTCATTAACAAGTACGCTTCATTGTGGAATAAGCTACCACAACGAATTCGGGCGTTATCACCGACATCGGTGGCTTTCAAACAGGAAATAAGCATATCCCTAACGGTGGACACGCTGACTATGTTATACAATCCGTATATTTCAAGGGCTCAGGCCTTTGAGGTAGGTATAGGGTACTAATAAGTCGAATAACCGCTCTGAGCAACCTAGGCTCAATTAGACCCGCATAGTGTTGGCCCCACCGCTGCAGCAATTACGAAACTCAGCGGTTCATCCATACGATCTAGGACAGCAAAACAGTCCCAACTTTTTACCATCAACTTCTTCCTCCTGAAATATGCAACCCCGTGGAATAAACTCCCAGCTGAAGTCCGTTCCGTAGATTCCCTAATTATGTTTAAGTCCGGACTACACGTAGCTCTGGACATCCAAAAACTGATCGCTCTTACGAATCCTTATATGTCTTTTGATAGAGCTTATGAGGAAAACGCTGGATACTAACCTGAACCCTTGAGAATCTAGGATGTGCCACACCATACGCCGCAGTTGCCATCACCTAAGCGTAAACCTAACAGTTTACAATGCCTAAACAGAATAATTACCTCTAATCTATAACCACTGTCACCCCAATAGTTCCTTCTACTTGGACTCCTCAGAAACTACTCAGTATAGAACAACCACTATACCGAAAGAGACAGTAACAGCGTAGCGCCACGCAAACGGTATGATAGTCCTACTCGCTCTGTCAGTTATTTCAAACCTATCTTATCGCCTCGTGCCAAACTGCGTTCTGCGTAAGCAAACGGTATTGAAGGTTATCATTACTAACCACGGGCAAATCATAAATCCTTTGAAATGCATACAGCTACCAAGCCTGTGTACGCAACTTCATCAGCCTGCAGCAGTATAGCTCAAATCCACTGCGAGCCTATTTTACCCATGCCCCACTCACATAGACCTAACCAATTCATTGTTTATTGTCTTCACATATTATCATAACCCACAGCTGGAACCACGTCCAGACTGCAATCTCCCTTAATTTCAGGTCGTTGTCTCCCACTATCTCAGTCGCCAAATTGGCTAACCAAGGAGGCCGCTTTGACTCGTACGGACAGAGACTCAAGTGGAACCTACCATGGCAACTGGGACAGAAATCCAACCACACAACAGGAGATACCCTCAATTGCTTATCAGATCGTTTAGCATTTTCTAACGCAACCAACACGAATTCCAGCTCACGCGCATGCCGCTAACATACAGCCACACTCGGCTGATTGACTGACACATACTTTGCCCTGCCAGATGAAACTTACGCATTCGATGTAAACTCCGGTAAATCCGTCATTCAGGGTCTGCATTGTCTTCATGGATCGCTATCCTCTTCGCATGCGTCGATTTCCCACCTTTTTTTTCTTGTTCAAAATTTATTCCATCTGCAGAACCTCAGTTGGCCTCTGGTTTCCTGGGCTTGCATCATTCTTGTTAATAATGCCTCCTTAGCACTGCGCTAACGATTTTCTCGATATCTCCACCGCGCACCACTGCCTGATCCGGATTCGAAACCGGTTTAAAACTGCCGCGCAAACCATTATCAGAATGGTCCATTCAAACTTTTCCTGTCATTGTTTTTTCATCTCTAATACTCTCGACTTTCATACTTAGAATATGTGAACATTTCATCTTATTGAGTAACGTGTACACCATGATCATGCTTTAACGCGTGCGTCTCGACCATGGCCGAGAAATATACCAATATACCAATCTAAAAAAAAAGTGTAGTAGCTGATTCATGCTGCACTTGTTCGAGGGTCAATTAGATGAAAAACATAGTTTTAACACAACAAGCATGTGACAACGGCTGGGGAAGGTTTCCAAACGTGTACGTTACACCGCCCACCAAACCCTCCCATGAAACGGTCAACATCCGAGGAGTAGATTGGGGTGCTGATTCGCCCCAACCTACCGGGACCCTAAAGTCAGTGCATACTTTGGTCGCCAAGGACTTCATCTATTGCTGGCCAATAGCAGACGCCTGCAGGTCTTCTTGAGGTTTTGCTTCATACATAGATATCTAAGCATATCATTTGAAGAAGGTACGACATTATTGATGCGTGAAAAAATGGCTTCGATCCGGTCGGGATGTGTAGACAGATTACTGAATGTAACGAAAAAGGCCTCACGAATAAAAGTAAAGTACATGATAAAATGAAGGCCGAGAATCATCGATGAAGAATCGAGATAGCTACAGGGTATCTGAATCATCAGGGAGCTTGAAGTGTGGTATGATCACCGTAAAAGTGTGTTTGGCCCAAAAATTATATCATTTTGAACACAGGTTAGATAATAATACGGATTGAAGGTCCCGGGAATAGAGATGTTTCTACAAACAGTCATCAAGTCCTTCTTCCAAAGTTTCACCTATTTCACAAGCAATGTCATGACGTGTGCTAAATTGGAGTTTCAACAACTAACTCCATTGTGAAGCGTGAACGCTGTGTCAAACTGGACAAAAATGCGCTTCAAAGACTGTTTGAGTGATTAGAGTCCACAGGAGGAATCATGAGGGATAAGTAAGTAAATTCAGTTCCAGTTGGAATCAGTAGAATGGGTTTAGCTTGGTCTGTAGCGTCGACATCGCCTCCGCCACTACCAGGAGCCGTTGGCTAGCAAGGGTTTTATTCTTTGGATGCTGCTGTGCAAAGGCCTGCTTCTTTTGATGTTATCTTCTATGCTAGCTAGCTCACGGGTCTCGAACGGGGAGGCATTTGGTTGTAGTAGGAGTAGGACCTCGAGTTTGACTTGGTTCAACTCGCCTGGTAGTATCTTTCCCACATTAACCGTGTCCTTTGATTGCGTGCCCTTCAAAATCGGTAACGGGCAACGTTTCTTAACATTTTTATCTATTCGGGGCGATGGCACAGCTTTTCTATTGAACCTATGCTTCCCGTAGAATTTGTAGCCATTGCCAGTTTTTCATTTCCGGACCGCCATCCTCATGCTTGGGTGTTAATTGCGTTAGCCACGTCTTTTTAGATGGAGTTAGGAGGTCCGGTCTCGTTGTCCACATCCGCAGCCTTTCTAGTGGTGTTAGACCCCTCGAGCAGAAGTCGGCCGGGTTCCTGGCAGACAATGCATAGTGCCACTGATCGGTCTCAGTCGACTCACGGGTCACACTGAGCCTGTTGGCCACGGAGGTGGTAAAACGAATTTATGTGTTGTTTATGTATTGCCGTACTTTGGATGAGTCCGTTCAAAAATTGGATCACCAGTTTGGCCGACCAAAGCGCCTTCTAATCAGCTTTGTGGCCTTCAAGGCCAGTACTGCTGTGGTCAATTCTAGGCTCGTACTGGACACCTTCTTCAGAGAAGCTGCTGTCGCCCGTGCCGCCTACCATTTTCGTCGACCCAGAAGCCGTAAGCCACCACCCGGTAGCGCACTTCTGACGCATCTAAAAACAAGTGTAGGTGATTGTCATTGGTACACTTAATTCCTGTCAAGCATCTTGGTATCTTGATATCGCCAAGTTGATCTAGGCTGTGTAACCAGCCACGCCATCGCTTGTGGTCGTCGTCCTGGAGAGGTACATCCCAACCCATATTGTTTGGCACAGCGATTGCAGCAAGCACCTTCCCGGGGGCAACCGCGGCAAAACAAAACCTAGAGGATCATAGAGGCTTGAGACTGAGGAAAGGATTCTCATCCGTGTGACTGGTCGTTTGGGTAAGTCCACAGTGAATACGTATTTGTCACCTTCTGGATTCCATGGAACTCCAAGCTTGAGCTCTATTTGTACGAAGGATTCCAAAAGCTCTCTCGTGCAACCAATCTCCTCCGACTTCGAAATAACGTCCAGAATCACAGGTCTGTTTGAAGTGCGTTTTGTGAGGCTGAATCCTCCTGCCTTTCGAGTGGCCATCAGTTTGGCCAGATATGGAATAGCAGTATTTGGGTAGGCAACGGAACATAGAAAATCGTCCACGTAGGATTGGTCCACTGATCTTCCTAACAGATTTCTCGTGCTTCCGAAAGGCTGAAGGGCAAAAATAACTCGAAAAGGGAATAATACGTCCTAAAAGGGATGAACCGTAAGCCTGTATTCGTCCGGAGTACGATCTACCTCGTTTTAAGGCCACCGGAGAAGACGAAAGGTGTTCCTATCTTTAACGGGCATTTTCACCTGCAGGAATATCTACCCCTTGTCCGCAGAGAAGGCCGATTTTTCTAGTCGAAAACGACGCAAAACCTCGATTGATGGTGTCGTCCGGTCTGAGCCCTGCAGTATGTGGTCGTTGACATTTCGCGGCCCAAGCGAAGACCACTCTAACCCCCCCCGGTTTCTTTGGGTTCACGATCGGTGATGCGGTGGGTACCATCTCAAATTTGCGCTGATTACTGCTGTATCCACTCCTCCTATATAACCCCAGTCTGTGGTACGTTGCATGTCTCGCATATATCCTATCCTCGTTTGCGTTTCTCGAATATACGTGTTTCAGAGGAAGCATTTTTTTCAGATCCATTTATCTGCTGTTCGGCACTGGTTTCATGTTGGGTCTCCGCGAGACAGGAAGCTCGAAGCTATCTATTACACACTTAGCGTTCTCGGCTACCGTTGTCACAGCCGACCTATCTTCTAGCGATGGGGCATCTCTATCGATGGCCGAGCCGGCAGATTTGGCGCTACACAGCTGCAGAGTGTCCGTCCAATGTCAGCCGTTTCCGCCGAAGTGCAGTTGATTTTGATCTGTTTGCAGTATCTTCCGTTTGTACTACCATACAAAGCCCAACCGATCATTGCCCATGCCGCATAGGGTGCTTTGCGGCTTCCCATTATTTGATCAGGGGCCCAGTGTATTTCCAGCACATCACAACAGATCAGCAGACCTATTTCGTTATTCTTCCACGCCTCAATCGTGACCCCTTGAGATGCGGCCACTGATTCAGGATCGATTTTATTGACTGCATGCACTCATCGGCGTATCTTGTACAGTGAATGTTTCTAGGCTTTTTGCTCTATCGTTGTCGGCCAAGGAAGCGAGTCGTAGGTGCAGTTTGGTTGATTGGATGACCTGGGTGGCACTCGCTGCGCTCATCGCTAATGAATTTTGATCCCCTCTGATCCCATATCTCGTTGCGAATTCCTTCATCACCAGAGTGGTATCCGAGCCACTATTTACGAAAGCCAACGTTCTCATAACCCAAACTGGGGTTTGTAAGCCGACCGCTGTTACCCCCGGGCGAATGGGCTTAATGATAGAGCAAGACACTGGGCAGACCTCACTTGGCTTCGGGATTTCTTCGGCGTATAATGTCTTGGGTTTGTGCAGTAGGCAAAGGTGTTTCCCGCGGCATTCATCGTGACTAGAACTTGGTTTTATTCGGCACACTGCTGCCCGATTTGAATCGTTGAGACAAACGAAGCACTTGCTTAGTCCCTCAGCCATTGCCCATCGTTTGTCAACGTCTGCGGTACAGAAGCAAGGACATTCCACGGGGCGATGAAGCGCCCCACAAACCTAACATGCCGGCAAATTTTCGCCTTCGCCGGATAGCGCATGTGTGCTTGCCCATGATTCGCCTCTACTTAGTTCCCTGGTCCAGCTTTGCGTCGTCGCAGTCCTGGGTAGCTTGCTCGTCTCGCGCACAAGTTGACCGAAACGACTATTTGCCATTCGGGCATGACGGTCTTTAGACTGCGTCAGGTCCTTAAAAGTAGTTTCTTGCCCAAATCAACTGATCCCCTCGGCTTCCTCGGCCCATCTACCATGTGGTTTCGAGGGTAACCTGCGCACTATGGTCTCCAATGTGCGAAGTGCCTTCGGTTTTCATCGATAATCTAGGCAATTCAGAGCGATGCTGAGGTTTTGCATCTTTATCTTCAAACCGACTAGAGAGCCTGACTCGCCTTTGGAAAGTCTTGCCTCTGATAGTACTCCATCGATCAAGTTACAAGCGACCTTAAATGGATGCCTAAACTCATCTATCAAGATTTCACGCGCTCAGGTGTAACCTTCTTCGGGATCCAGCATCGAGCACCCGTCGATCTCTTCCCTGATTTTCCATGGCACTAATGCAGCAGATACTTAGATGTTTGCCCTGGGTTAGATGCTCTCCTTTCTACAAACTTCTCTTACTTTCAGTGAATTTGCAGCTTTACCCTGTGCTTCCAAAAAACGACGACAATTTCACTCCTGGTAAGTCAGTTGCTTGTGTTCTACAGGCACACACCGGTTTCAATGGTTCCATGGAATTGCTTGGCTGAATGGTCGCACACTCCGTGGTTTCCAAGACCACATCTCGCTCCCACCTTCGAAGATGTTTTTTCCTGGTAACTCTGCTTCTTCCTTAGACAACCTGAGCCGGTTTTCAAATTCTACGTTTCTCAATCTATAAATATCATCACTTTTAAATTCTATATCATTCGTTGAAATACATGAAGTTGCACTGACAGGACTAGTAGATTTTACAATAGCTATAGAATCATTATCACCCAACAATACCCGAGGGAATTGCCCAGTTACTTCTTGTCCAGCGTCGGTTTACTTTTGTCCTCTTACTGGAATTTCTGATTGATTTCCTCGTGAAAGTTCCCAGTTGAGTACTGTTACGGTTATTCCGATCGTGACTAAGGCGTAGCTCAATTAACGAGTCTCAAAACAGAACAAGATTAACTCGCTTATTCTACGGTGCTGAATCACCAAATTATACGCATATAAATATGTACAAACCCCAACTGTACGGACTCAACATTTAACAACGAAGACCAAAGTTCAACAAAGGTCACTGTCAGATGCCACCGTTACGGCAGTCTGAGTTTGAATGAAAAATATGCCACGGTACATGAGCAAAATTTAAACAATGTTCAAGTGTAGTAGCTGATTCATGCTGCACTTGTTCGAGGGTCAATTAGATGAAAAACATAGTTTTAACACAACAAGCATGTGACAACGGCTGGGGAGGATTTCCACGCATGTATGTTACAAAGCTTTGCTTGTGAGGGCACTTTCACCAGCTAGAGGAATCCAAGCTACATATGGTCTTACGCAGGCCATGGCCCTCATGGCTTACCATACACAACTGAGAAGCATTTGTGTGTACCGCAGCCTGACGTCTCAAACAGAAGCAGATGAGTGGCTAATACGCTACTTGCGGCTTCCTACAGGCTTGAGAATAGCCCTGACAGTAGGGGATTCCGGCTAACCAGAGGTAGACCGGGCAGACAAATCGGCTCCCGGTGAATCGTTCCGCCGAATTTTGCTGGGCTAAATGCACAGTAAGGGTCTGACCAAGCATGTTACCGCGGATACCTGGCAGAGGCAAGTGTGACGTTTATCCACCCTGGACCCTGTGGTCCTCAGACATCCGCAGGACGTTTCGGATTCCAATTTGAACTTCCGCTAGGAAAGAGCGACCACGGAGCATTCTACTTAACGCAGAATCTGGGAATACTGTAACCTCAGCCAATGATGGAAGTAGCCACCGCCCGGCAGACCAGAAAATGCTGGAGGAACTTGGAACCGAGAGTAATTGAGAGGTTGGGCAGAGCGAGGACGTTGTGGAGCGGCTTCGAGGGCATGTTAGGGATAACCTTCTGTCACTCTCCAAGAGAGTAGCTCTTCGTAGGAACTTTCGTTGGAGAGGTGTCTGGCCGTGGTGGACTATTCTGGTCCGAAGTCCCATTCAGAGGAAGAAATCTACTGAGGCTAGATTACGGAAATGATTACGGTAGCCGTAATATACAAGTTAATAAAATGTTCCATTATATCGGTTTTTCAAACAGGAGATTTTCAGAGATTAGAGGCATTAGGAGCCACTAGCGGGCTAGAAATAATGATAGGGATTTAAAAATAGAACTCAAAAGTGCATTGGGATTGAATGTCAGATGTAGAATAGAATGAGACTGTGAATAGTGCGCCAGTTAAAAGTAACCGAACTGTACTTTCGGTTTGGTCATATACAAGATAGCTAACAAAAATGGGGGGGGGGACGTAAGAGTTACAGAGTGGGGACGAAGTAGATGAATAAAAGAAGATTTGTGTTCTATCAGTGAATGGACATTTTTATGACTGGACAGGCGTGACTTGTTAACGTGTAGATAAAAATATAGTGTTAAATTAATCATGGGCATGTAGGCGGGGCAACTACGGAGAACAGTAGCCTGCAGAAGTGATGGTAGATTATGTGGAACACACGGAGTGTAAGACTTCGTCTGATGACTACCATTACACCAGGGTGGTCAAGCGACAGAGACCAATCACAAGGCTGCAAGGGGCTGGTCAAGAGTAAAAAAGTAGGTGAGACCCTCAGTGTAGGATAAGAGTAAAATGGACCAGTCAACAAAGCAGCTTAGATTTCTATATTTATATACATATATATTTGTATGTATATAATTTGACAGAACGTGAACGTCATACAAACAACACGTATGAGATTGGAAGGAAACGGCTACAATGGAGATATCAGAGATGGCCGGAGGTGAAAGTGGGTGGCAGTGATCAAAATTTAATGGACGGACTACGATATACCTACGTGGAAATCTTGAATTGGGTGATAAATCGATCCAAGATGCAAGGTAGCAATCACTGGAAAGTGAACGGCACAAGAAGTCAGTGGTAGAATAAGCGGAAGTTTAGTGAATATCTCCTGACGCTGTTTTGTGGGAGGAAGGAGCACTGACTACAGGGAGGTGGGATGCAACACCAAATAATCTGATACGAAGAAGGGAGTTGGAGAGTCAGATACAAAATAAAATAAATCATTCGACGTGGGTGATGGTGAGGGCCGGTTGTTGGATGCTGACAGGAGCCAATAAGTCAATTTGTTTTTGAAGGCTTAACAGAACAGCAAGGCGCGAGCCTATGCGGAGGTCTTCCAGTCTGGTATCTGTTGCAAGACTTCATTTTCCTCCGAAAGGTATCCGGCTTGAAACCGATTCTTCACTAATCCATGATCCTCAAATTGCTCTCCCTTTTTCTGAATAATACAGGTTATTAATCCTGAACCTAGATCCACCTGTTTATGGATTGCCGTTTCCCCACATTCATCGACGTTAAGGAGTGAACTTTCACACAATTTGTTTAATGTCCCCCTGCTTCATAAATTGCTCCGTTTATTGAACCCAGGAATATACGTCATTCCGGGCTCACATCTTCTTCATGGAGAGCTGTTCCTTTCAAATTCATCGAAGTTTACGAGTGTACTTCCACATCTTTTTTCGTTTCTCCCTGTTCAGAACTTATTCCGTTCATAGAACCCCAATAAGCCAACGTTTTCCACGGATTGCATCATTTTGGTTTATGATGCATCCTTAGCAATGTGTAATCACTATATTTTCTGCACCCCCACGGACCACCACGAACCAAGTCGGATTCGAAACCAAACCGTATTTGCCACGCAAACCATTATCAATTTGACCCATTCAAACTAATTCTGGCTACGTCGTTTTGTTTCTGACGTTCCAGACTACCATTGTTGAAATTCGTGTGTAGTTCCTCGTTTTGGGTAACGTTGTACACCATGATCATACGCTTGCGCACGCTTCTCGACCGTGGTCAAGAAATATACCGTTATTATTATTAATAAAATAGTTATTGATATCACTATTATTATCACTTGTACAGCGAACCGTTGGCACATCTGAAGATGGAAAGCTGCTGCCTGAGTGATGATGAAGGAGGTTGCCGGAAAGACTTGTAAGTGTTCAGCTAATTGATCACTTTATAATAGATGGGCAACGAAATGCCAACACGAAGTACGTAACTGGGCAGTGGAACGATCTGAGATGAACTGGTAGACGCTTACAGAGTCGACTATCAAACAAAGGTAGTGGTGGTGAATATGGAGGGTGTGCGCGCCCATTACTGACCATTCAGTTATTTACCGTGCGACAGCCACAGTGAGGTGAAGTTGCGGAAATGATATGCTTGAGGTACTCTGATATGGACAGGATATACAGTACAATCTAGAACGCCTTGAAAGATGGCATAAGTCACTTACGCTGCACGATACAAAACTCTTATCTCACAAGTTCTGTGTCAGACCCTGCCCAGAATACTCCCTATTATCCTCATAAATGCAGTAATCCCGTGCTTTCCTCATGACAAAGCTGCGGCTGCCTTCGATAAATTCATCTGCTTGCAGAGCTGTCGTTACTGCCCACTTTCCCACCCCAGTGACCAACTCATGTCCCTCGTTTAAATATCTTTCCGAAATCCTTCAGCATTTAATGATGTCAGTGATGGTTGCCCTCAAAGTTCATAAGCCAACTTGTTTCTCAACACAGCTCTCTTTCATAGCCTTATCCTGGTCTTGCGGGGCGTCATATGATAACGGCGAATATGAAAACAGTAACAGTAATAATGATGGTATATTTCAGATGAGCCCATTGCATGCTAAAAATCATTATCAGATGAATCAGATGATGTGAAGGTCGGAGTTTTCAAAAGGGTATGACACGTGTGCACGCAAGGTTGTTGGGGGAAGTTCAAGTGGACCAAAGCCATACTAAAGCTAAGTTTGAAGGACATGCCATACGGTCATTTCGGCCAATAATGATTGAAGTCGGTTAACAGGGGAAAATATATACGTAGATAGTGCCCTGAACGATCGGAACGAATAGAAAGACAAGCAAAATCAAAGGATACTTGCTAAGCTTTTTCAAAAAGATCATCAAGGGAAATCTAAAGTCGTGTGCTTTCTGCGTAGTATGAAAAACAAAGGGGTGACAAACCCGACGACATACGGGAATGGATCCTCAGAGATGTAGTGCAATGAATCAGTGAGCCAATATGGTGGCATATTCGGCGGCTGGATGCCGATGGGGCCAATCACAAGGAAAGAGCTCAACAAATCCGATGGAGGGAGTGAGGGAGAGGTTCCCAGAGCGGTGATGAAAAAAATGGCTGTAGAAAAGCAGGTAAGAGTTCAGCGACTATTTACGTCAATATAGGCATGTCTCAAGGTATCAGCTGGATATGGATTCGTGGTGATAAATCGATCTGAGGTGAGTTATATGGCGACTGCAGAGGCAAACAGTGTGCAGAAGCGATAATGGGGCAGAAGGAGGATAAGCTTCCTGATGACCGTTTTGATGGACGGACCACGTAACAACTGTAAAGAGGCAGTTACGGGATCAATGGTTTTGGGGCAAAAAATGGGGACGGGACGTCGGATTTAGAATAAAATAAAACGGTCGGCGGAGGTGGCAGTAGGAGCTGGGGACTGGGTGCCGATGGGATCAGTTGTAAGGCGAACGAGTGGCACCTCTGCAGGATTAGGGAGACTGCCGTAATGGTGATAAAAAGGAAGCCTGGGGGATGACAGGTGGCACAAATCCAATTATTTGCTTATATTGGATTGGTCAATAAATATCAGTGTAGAAATGGAAGACAATTCAATCCGGGTTGCGTGTAACTACAGCGATCGCAAAGGAGTGTAGTCGGCGGAAGAGATCACAGGGTAGACGGAGTGTAAGTGCACATCAGTTATTGGACATTGTACCAAAAGTACCACTTGGGAACAGTAGGTGAACGAAGCCGCATAAGTGTCTGGGAAGGTGGTGGCGTAACAACAACTACAGCATAAAGCAACGACTGAGGACAATAGTACGGTACAGATGTTGGTAACCTACGAAAACCAGTTATATGTGCAGCGAACCACATGAATAGCACACCGCCACGTTTTAGCTCGTGCCCCTACCGCAAATTCCCATTGCCCTCTCCTTCCACACTCCCTCACCAGGCTCTAGCTTATCAAAACACTGATGAAGCGGGGACCCCTCCCTAACTGGAATCTTTCCAACGGTCCTTCCCACGTAGATGGAACCATTCATGCTTCTGCTATTTTAACTACCCTCTTTATCCTAATAATCTACTCACGTCGTACTTTAGAGTAGCTGGAACCTATAGCGTAACCAGCCATCTTAATCTCGACTGCGCGCCCCACTGTCCCATAGCTTATAGAATATACCTAACAATTCTCAAAACTAATTTGCAACTCAAACAGATTTACAAACACAACTCCAACCACTATTAAGGTCCCCAAGTGGGATAACCCGCGCTTCAATCCACTGAAGCAACTGGGGTCCCTCTCTCATCTGGCCTTCTTGCGCATAACCCCCTCCCTCAGCTCCACTAGTGGTACCCCCATCAACTCAACAGTTCCTTCCACTTTATTGAATTCACTCTCGCCGTGTGTTGACTCAGCTAAGCACCACAGCCTCATGACCCTTTTCCAACCTGAGCTTAGCGGGTGTAGGTGGTCTCATGTTGATCACACCAACTTCGATAACATGCCATTGCTCACTTTGCCCTCTGTATTGCCCACTGACCGCCCACCCAAGATTAATACTCTCGATCTTTCACCTGGCCATATCATGCCTTCTCCACCTATACTATGTGGTTCACATGCTCACCTCCTACTCTTACCTAATGACCTCCCCTTACTCCTATCAGAAGTCGCTCAGTACCCGATAAAGTTTCCCGAATGAGGGCCTTGGAGCTATTCACCAACCGTAACACAACCTTAACTACTGAGATATGGCCACCCGAACAGTCTCACTTGAACCATATACGCACTGCTGCGTATCGCAGATCCTCGAGCTGACTCCACTCCAGACGAGGCAGTGGGTGTTTAGCCTACGTCCCCCATACTATCTTAGCAACAGTTCCACGGCCCCCTACCCCAAAACGAGCCGCTGACCCCCTTTGTTTACCAATTAACACCAGTAACCATGCCGTCCCAGATTCTGTTTTTATCCTTCTTTCGGACTGATAAGGACCACAACCAACACCACTGTCGATGTGCTTGTTGCAGCCTTAGACCCAATTCCGGTGACTTCCACATCCTCAGGTTAACTGATCCTCCGGCAGAAGCCCACTGGCCCCATCTGATTTGTTTCATGTATCCTCAGCCGGGGCTGGAATGAACACACAAATACATCCACTTGAAGACAGGGCGTCCTAGACTTGGACTTCATGCACAACTCACCCAGGGTCAGAAACAGATCACTCGCTCACTCCTGGTTAGTGGTCACAGGACAGTTGTGCGCAAATCCAAATTCCCCCTCAGCAACCACCAATCTAAAAGCGTCATCAGCCTTTATGGCAACTGCAACTGGTATCCACTACCAAACTTGATTTGCTCTGGAGCCGGGATTCATTCCTTCTGGCCTCCAAAGCTCTTGCAGCAAGTGGCTCCTTGCACGCCAGTACAAGCAGCTGCTCAAACACCATTGATTTATTCCTCTGTCCACCTACTTAGGGCCGGATCAAAAGAACATCGAGAACAGAGCTCAACCCGTTTGGCCCGCAGTGCCAGCACCAGCAAACAGAAGAGTTCTCCATTCCGCTGTTCTTCAGCAAGACTAATCTCGAGCTAAGTTGCTTCCCTGAAAAGCACTTCGTAAAGCAGCAGGCGCCTGTCCTGCTGCACCCCAACAAATTTGCGCGTTCGACAAATCTGCTGGGTATAAGGTGTCAAGGCGCCAGCAAGAATCCCTTCAGCACTCTTGCATGTGACTCTTCTACTATGCACTCATCAATGCTAATCTCGGAAGTGTTCTATTTCAGCTTCTCCTCCTGGCTGATATGTCGTGCCAACATTTACCCTTCCGCCATCCTTGGTACTTCCAACATCACGCCCACTACTAATAATTTATTACCATCTGGAACACTAGTCCCCAAGACTAGACCGTCGCCGAAGCCCGGGATAGACGGAATGCAGCCAGTCCTCCTCCTTTTCGGTGGTTCCACATGGCTCTTTTGCTACTTGAATTATTTACTTTTTCGATGAATAGTGGTGTAGTACCACAAAGGTAGTAAACCTCTGTCAACACACACGGTTTTTGAAATGGTTCATGGCATGACTTTGATAAATACAGCCGAATTATTCTTCTGTGGTATGCGAAATTATGGGGTGAATCCCCAAGTCGCCGCTAGCTGACTATCTGCGGTCTAACAAGCCATCGAACCCTGGTAACTATGGTTTCCTCTTATGGCGGTCGTTCTTCTTACGAAACTGACTTCTTTGATGACCCAAACTCTGCCACTGACAATGGGATGTACGCTGCCATCCTATTTCTAGGTCCGCCAAAACCATCTATCGTGTACCCCACTAGCTTCTGTTGATCCAACCCAGAACTCCAAATCTACTTGACCCACACCTATTGCAATTGTCCCCTAGCATACTCTCCCGTTCCCAGAAGGCACTAGTCGCTGGTCACTCATCTTCCACACCAATAACGGTGTTATTCAAAGTAATGTTCCTTGACAATTATAGCTTCTTATATGTATCATCGATATATTCCACGTAATTTGTTGTAATACCCCGTTGTTCTGCGGATAACTTCATAACTATGTACCCATTTCAAACATGTAGCTTGTAATTCACGCAACATAAAATCCCAAATGACCCAAGCCAGCTTAGCGTTTGATACAGTGTACGGCAATTGAAATTATTTTTCACCCAAAAACTCTTTACCTCCCCACGGTCGACAGTTACTTCCAGGCGCCATTGCTTTCGGAGGACAACCCTTTACTGTCGGCTCTGCAGTATCTGACCTTAGATTTTGATACCTTTGCTCTCTGAGTTTTTTCGAGCCAATCATACTCCAAGTCACTAAAGCCAAATGACTCATTGGCCTCAACCTCTGTTGCCTCAAACCGCAGCAGAGCCCAATTTGCGTCTACGTTGCTCACGTCCGATCCCTGCTCGAACAATCTTGCATTATCTCTTACCATCCTTCCAAGTGTTCCACAATTCCTTTGAAGAATGTTCCACGCACTGCCCCTAAGAACCGGTGGGAGCAGCGTCCGCCGTGACATGTCATAGGCAGTGTAAGCTGATGAAGCTCGGCTCACTAGGGAGCCCTCGTCGCCGACTGAACTTGACCTTCCTATTCAAACTGATCGACCACCGTGTATACACAACTTTCCACTAGTCTCTTAATCTTCCTACTATTGAACAAAGCGGTGGAAATCTAATGATAATGATAGTGATGACATATTTCGGATGCACCCGAAGCATCCTACATTGCATGGTCAGATGATTCGAGCGGTGTGAAAGTCGGACTTGTCAGAAGGGTACAACATGCGTGCTCAGAGTATTATTGATAGTGTTAAAGTGAACAAAAACGGCGATAATGCCCGGCAAATTTGAAGGTCAAGTTCAAATGGACGATTTGACTAATGGTGGTTGGAGTGGAATAAAAAAGGGCAATGGTATGCAGAAATAATACCGGAAATCACTACAAGATTTTGAACTTTAGTAAAATCAAAGGACTTTTGTTAGAAGACTAAGAGGAAGGAAGAAAAAAATAATAGCTCATCGAGGGGCAGGGTTTGAAAAGTACATGGATAAAAAAACTCGAAAATGTACAAGAATAGATAGTCAGAGACAAAGTGCCATGAATCAACGGCCGGCGTGGTGGCAAAACTTGATGGCGAGATGCCGACGTAGTCAACCATGAGGAAAGAGGCCAACAAGTCCCATGGACAAAGAGGGAGATTTCAAGTGTGTTGGTGGGAGAAATAGCCAGAGGTGGGCCGGCAAGTGTTCAGCGCCTTATTTCCAATAATATAGGTGTGTCATGAAATGACAGAAGGGATGCGGAATCATGGCAGTAACCAGCCTGAAGTGCCTTATTTGACGATCGCAGAGGCGAATAGCGTGCGGAAGTGATAATGGGGTAGGGGCAGATAAATGACCTGATGACCGTTTTGACAAGCAGGTCTCACGGCAGCGGTAGAGCGATAGCTACGAGGTCAATGAGTCTGCTAAGAGAGACGAGAAAGGGGCATCGGATTCAGAATCAAATAAAACAGTAGGCAGAGGCGGCATTAGGAACTGGGGGTTAGATACTGGCAGAGACATTTGTAAGGCAAGCGAGCGATGTCCCTGGAAGGATAGGGATGCCAACAAAGTGATGATAGAGGAAAAGCCGGAGGAAAACGGGCAGCGTAATGTGAACTTTATGCTTAAATTGGGTTGACCAAGAAGCGTCAGTGCAAAAATGGAAGATGAATCATTATGGGTAAACATATCTACGGGGATGATAAAAAGGGATGGTTCGCAGACGAGATGATAGATTTGATGACAAGTAAGTGCACACAGTTAATAAACACTGCATCAAGTGTACCATCCGAAATGACGGGAGAACAAAGCTGCGTGACTTGAGGGAGAAGACCGAAGAGTAACCACAGCTACAGCTTTGAATAATTCAAGCATCGGAGATACTGGTGGGATTTGGAAGCTTGATACTCACGGAGTTACTTACATAATAAACGATTCAAACGAATGGCACTTCTTGATGGGAAGAGAGGCTGCCAAAGTGGTGAGAGAACGGCCGACAGGGGCCCGGTAGTCGATCAACTGGAGTTTTACTGTTGGATAGATGGATAGTGATACGTCAACATCAGCATGAAGGTGATAGCTGTGTGATAAATCCATCTGGGATGCTTTGAAAAGTGATTGCATGGGCGATGGCACGCAAAAGTGGTTTCGTGATAGGTGGACGGTAAATGAATGACTTTTGCTGACCATCTTGACAGGCGCCTTGAGGTAGTCCCAATGGCGGGGCTGCGTGATAAATATATCTTAGACGTACAATTGTGATGGAGTCCTGGTGCATTGCAACGTCAGGACAAAGCAATGAAAGGACAGTCTGTGGGTGAACAGTTGGATTGATGGAGAGAGCAAATGGCCAGCAATCATATTGCTATCTGAAGGATGACTGCGGAATACATCCCAGCGAAGAATTTCGTTTGGTGGAGTGGTGAGGAAAAGAACAGAGACAATAAATATGCCAGTGAACGAGTAGTAGCGGTGGGTTCTGACATAGGGAATGGACAAGATTACGGATGGGACAGAAGAGGAATCAGACGTGAAAAGCAAGGAGCGTAGGCGTTTCGGGGTCGATGAGTATTTATTTAGGCAACCATAGTGTGCCAAGGAAAGAAGGGGTTGGTATGTAGGGGCGACGGCTACAGGCTATTTAAAGCATAAATAGAATGATGGGATTTGTCGGGTATGAAAATGCAGGTTAAAACGTCAAATTGGGGCAAGCTCGGAGGAGGAAAAATAGTCGTTGAGGGCACAGAGCGAGCCACGCGTTAGCAGCAGCAATACAGGCCCAAAAATGTTCTGTAATCCGCAAACGGTGCTAGTGGGTGGGGCTGGCCATGCGTTGGACACCCAACCGTTTTTGGTGACAGGGGCTGCGATCTTCCAACCTAGTTACGCCGCACATCGTTGCAGGCGGCCTGCTCGCCGGATATACGCCGGCCAAAGTGGTGGATCTGGCCGCGCCCCGCCCCGCTTGCATTGGCACGATTGATCACTGATGTTTATACGTCTGGACAGAGTAGCCAAGATAACGCCATATTATCCAAGATTGACTGGCCAAGTTGTGGGAGACCTTGAATGGCAAGGCCAACTGGGCCGTATAACCTAGTTGATCAGATTCATCTGCCAGAAGGGCTATCGGTACAGCGGCCGACGCGATTAACCGTCATTGGGGGTAACTGGACAGGGAAGTGAGATGAAAAAACACAGCCTGAGTATGCCCCATCTGAAGATAACCCGTTGTCGGAAAGAAAAAGGTTTTAAATATTGGCGAAACAAGGGCTAGTCAATGTAGTGGGTCCCTAGGTCTAGGCAAAACACAGTAGGGCGTGTGGGTGGACACAGCTCGCCTTATCAGCATGGGCACAGGCAGTGGGAGACTGTGTTGGGGTGTATCAGACAACGTAAGATGGTAATAGAGGTTGAGTCATGATGGGCTTACAAACGAGTGTGGGTAAGGCCTTGGGTTCTGGCCCCGAAAGTAGGGAGTAGATCCACTGCGGGTCAGGGGTGGCAATGATAGTTGATCGTGGTACTGAGCATGGGAAAAGGTTTAGGCATGAAACATAGGTATTGGCTTTGGGCGCAGAGGTATTGAAGTTACTGCGCGAGGCTTAAAAGGCTGAATCGTTGGATACACATTCATTAGCTAGCATTATAGCATTGGGGATAGTTAAATGGATAGAAAGTGCATGCCTGGAAGCATATAGTGAAGAGGCACTGCGTGTACTAGGGGGAAGCTTGTTCCAGATTTTGGAATAGGCTGACAAGAAAACAATTGGACCGCAGGCTCAGGTTAGATTCGGAAACGGGAAGGGAAAAGGCGCGGCGACGAAGGAGATAGGAGCAGGGGGCAGCGAAGGAGATATGATGGGAAGTGTAGACTTGGTTGTGGATTACCTTAAAGGGGAAGACTAAACTGAGACTCATGAGGTGAATCCACAAAGGCTCAATGTATGGAAGCTCACGGCGTTGGAGATAAGCTAGAGCTACGGATACGCCAAAGGGTATTTCGTTGAAGGTACGCTGAACATTCTCAAGCGATATAATGGAAGAACACAGCCGGTGGCTGGAGGTAATCGGGCGGTATTCAAGAAGTGGTCCTACATGTGAAAGATATGGAAAGGCGACTGGCGGGTATTAAGAAACATCGATGTATCAGGCTTATAGTTCGCTCAGCTTTGGCGTCTCCAAACTATGCCTGCTCCGAGGATTGGAGGGAACAAGTAGCGTATGCCAAGATCAAAGGCAGTGGGGCGTATGGGGATGGGACGGCCGCCCAGAATAATTTGACCGGGCCGTACGGTGCACTCGTAAGGTAAGAGGAAGCTTTCCTCTGCGGACAGTTTCACGAACCACGAGGTGCACCAGGTTTGGAGAGAGGGTAAATCCCTCATTGTTGCACAGAGTGGCGGGTGGGCCACTAGGGCGAAAGGAGTAAACTATTTCTACATCATCGGCAAAGAGGAATGGGGTACCATGGCTAATAGAGGCAAAAATGTCATCGACCTAATTGAGGAATTTTGATGGGCCTAAGACGCTGCCTTGGTTGACCCCATTAGTAACTAGCTTGAAAGAAGATAAGCGACCATCAACCAACACAGCTTATGACCCGTGGGAGAGAAATGGGGAAAGCGAAGAGAGGAGTGGATCCGTTGTACCGAGATCGGATTTTGGCTATTAGGTGTACGTGGAAAACGCTGGCGAAAGCCATAGACATGTTGAGATACAGGACAGTTACAGAGGTGCCAGCGTCAGTTGCAGGTGGCAGAACACTGAGGGAGTTTAGCTGACAGGAGCAGCAAGAGCGGTAGTTCAGAAAACCATGATAACCGGGGTGCGGTAGGTTGTTAGATAAGAGATACAGAACAATGTTTTTTGGTAGTCCTTTCCATGAACTTGAAGGCCACTGGGGTGAGGGTAGTGGGTCGGTAGTTATCCCGGTCATGCTGTGCGCCACTTTTGAAGCGCAGAGTGATGACAGAGGTTTTCCTTTCAGGGGGGGGCAAAGCTGTGATGCATGGAGTTTGTGTACTTATTAGGTAACAACAAAGGGAGACTGGGACCTGGAGAATGGCCGGTGGGAGGCAATCTGAGCCCGGTTTCAGAGGTTTTGTGGAAGAGACTAATTTGTCCATTTCTAGGTGGGTAAAGGGAATCGATGAAAGGGAGACTGAGGTGCTATAAGGGATGGGAGGGGGAGGGACACCAGGGCAGGTGAGAAGAGAGGAAAGCCTCAGAAATAGACGCTAGAGTATTAGCCGTGGATGAGCAGCAGTTGAGGAATTCGGACGAAGCGTACTGGAGCGGTGGGACCTTGTACCAGGCAGGTTGTATGGGTAGCTAGTTTTGTTGGGGTGCGCCAAAGCGGGGGCCTCTTGTCTTCCTAGATACGATCCGGTCATAAGACAAGCTTCAGTTGCAATTGGTAGAAGCGCAGAAGAACTGTGAATTCGAGTGGTCTGGCGAAAGGAATTTTCCGCTCGGCCAGGTTACGCTTCAAAAGTAACAGAGGAGGACTGCAAGAAATGCGGTGCCGATCGACACATGGGTTAGCGGCATTTAAGCCCTGTAAAAGGCTGAGGTAGAGGGAAATGACAGCAATGAGAGGATAAGGGGAAATAAAATGTACTAATTAAGCGAAGTGATTATCGCTGGTGTGGGAGGCCAGTAAAATGAAAGGTACGAAGTCGAGGCAAGGGAAGTGGGTTGATTCGGATGGAACAGTTGAAGCAACTGAATTTACGAGAGACAATTCGGTGGTCACCAGCAGGAGGTGGTCAGTGACTCGAGGAGTGATACCAGGTATGCCGATGGAGAAAACTAGATCCAAGACGTGGTTCACCCTTATAGGGCTGAAGACGTGTTGAGTCGACCCACCAAGAAGGACACAGGAAAGGAAGGTGGAGAGATCGGATGGGCTAGTATAAGAGGACCAGCAGATCAGAGGAAAGTTAAATCTGCTCGCAATTATTTTTGCCCTGGAATGATAGTCAAGTGCATCTACTACACAGCCAACTTCAGGGAGCTCCAGACCCGGAGGGGTTAGATGCAGCCAACGAGGAGGTTTTGGCCGGCGGCTTGAATAGATAATCATAGTCAGTCTTCAACAAGCAGAACAGGGCGGTAGTCAATAACGTTAGCGTGGATGTGGCACTTGACGGAGACCAGGCAATCACGACCACGCCTAGTCCGGCAAGAGTTCGAGAGGCAATGACACCCAGCTAGGCGAAGAAGGTGGAGTGAGGCACCTGGTCTATTCATCTCCCCTCCCGTGCATATCCTCGTTCCCTGCGTACGCCTACTCAGAATGCAAACGTAATCACTCGCCATAATTTCGTCTTATTTGCAGTGCATTAGTTTCCTGGCTTTCGCCCACGTATGGCCTCAGCTTGTCACGTCATTCTTTCATAATCAGCCTATACCATATCTTACAAAGGAGCTTTTCCTGTGCCGTAATTTCCCTCTGTTCGGGTCGTGTGTAAACTCGGCCAACAATCAACCGTACCTTTATCTACGCGTCGCATTTATTAGCTTTAAGCTGCGCGGTCACGTTGCACTCCTTTAGGACCATGAACGACCTCTGCTCATATAAACTGCACGCTGCCCACCACGCTACTGCCTTTTCCTTTCGCAACGCCCGTCACTGCCAGCTTCTGCATTATTCTGGGTATTCAAACTACTCTAAAGTTCCCGCCTACATTTATGATGTCACAGTCCATGTGCACGCCACACACTGCCATGCAAGTGTTTGACCAGAGTGTGTTCATGCAATAAGTGCAGCCATGCCTGCCTTCAACTCCCTTTTGCATTTCTCTCATGGTTTTAAGCTACTCGGGGCTCTTGCGTATAAAGTATCATCACTGTATTACCAGCGGTCACCTTCTATTAGGCCCTATGCGTTTTTTTGCAAATTATCTGCCCCTAGCAGCGGGAGTCGAAGCCACTATCAGTAATTTCTATTCATCCAACCCAACCGACTTCGTTTATACCCCATCCGTAGTAGCTGTTCAGTACTGGTCCTTAACTGGGACCCATGCAGGCTAAGCTTCCCTTTATGTCTCCCATTTCCGGTTGTTCATTCGTGCGTACATGTCATTCCACAATGTGCTAACGCTCTGAATACTATCTGCTCCGCTGTCCGGGCTATCTATTTGGGTACTTATCCGTTACATGTATGCCAACCAACCGGTTTGTTCATTGGCCCTGGTCTCCTAGAGCCTCCACAAGTCCGGCGAGATTGAGGAACACACAGTTCCGTCTGCTACGTCGCCCAACGAACGTGAGAAGCAACAGGCTCACACTTCCTCATCCCGGCGGTGAGGGAGCTGTAGGAAGCACAGTTTCGACCGGGGCGTGTCGCGGGTGCAGGAAGTTTGCAACGCTGCTTGGGCCCAACTAAGCTGCAGGATGGCACCTCCTGCCACCAGAAGTGGTTTACAGGTTTGGTGTCCAGGACATGGTCAGTCCCGTTCACCAGCTGACGATTCATCAGGTATGACCTCACGGAATGCAGGTAAAATGCAGACGCCTGAAAAAATGGACCATTTTTATAGGTATTCAGCTCATGCCAAGGAAAGTTGGTGATGGCTAGATGTGACGAGTATGCGGTGATAGTTTCGAAACTGGCCCAGAAAATACTTACCTAGCTCAAAATGCGAAGCGATATTGGCGAAGCTAGCGGCATGCTTGAGGAGCATCCAGTGATGGCAGGAGACGACAGTGCGTGTGACACGGTTGCATCAGCCTTGAGGGCATAAAAGCGGTAGTGCTGCAACCACAAACGATGCTCAGTACCACGATCAACTATCATTGCCACCCCTGACCCGCAGTGGATCTACTCCCTACTTTCGGGGCCAGAACCCAAGGCCTTACCCACACTCGTTTGTAAGCCCATCATGACTCAACCTCTATTACCATCTTACGTTGTCTGATACACCCCAACACAGTCTCCCACTGCCTGTGCTCATGCCGATATGGCGAGCTGTGTCCACCCACACGCCCTACTGTGTTTTGCCTAGACCTAGGGACCCACTACATTGACTAGCCCTTGTTTCGCCAATATTTAAAACCTTTTTCTTTCCGACAACGGGTTATCTTCAGATGGGGCATACTCAGGCTGTGTTTTTTCATCTCACTTCCCTGTCCAGTTACCCCCAATGACGGTTAATCGCGTCGGCCGCTGTACCGATAGCCCTTCTGGCAGATGAATCTGATCAACTAGGTTATACGGCCCAGTTGGCCTTGCCATTCAAGGTCTCCCACAACTTGGCCAGTCAATCTTGGATAATATGGCGTTATCTTGGCTACTCTGTCCAGACGTATAAACATCAGTGATCAATCGTGCCAATGCAAGCGGGGCGGGGCGCGGCCAGATCCACCACTTTGGCCGGCGTATATCCGGCGAGCAGGCCGCCTGCAACGATGTGCGGCGTAACTAGGTTGGAAGATCGCAGCCCCTGTCACCAAAAACGGTTGGGTGTCCAACGCATGGCCAGCCCCACCCACTAGCACCGTTTGCGGATTACAGAACATTTTTGGGCCTGTATTGCTGCTGCTAACGCGTGGCTCGCTCTGTGCCCTCAACGACTATTTTTCCTCCTCCGAGCTTGCCCCAATTTGACGTTTTAACCTGCATTTTCATACCCGACAAATCCCATCATTCTATTTATGCTTTAAATAGCCTGTAGCCGTCGCCCCTACATACCAACCCCTTCTTTCCTTGGCACACTATGGTTGCCTAAATAAATACTCATCGACCCCGAAACGCCTACGCTCCTTGCTTTTCACGTCTGATTCCTCTTCTGTCCCATCCGTAATCTTGTCCATTCCCTATGTCAGAACCCACCGCTACTACTCGTTCACTGGCATATTTATTGTCTCTGTTCTTTTCCTCACCACTCCACCAAACGAAATTCTTCGCTGGGATGTATTCCGCAGTCATCCTTCAGATAGCAATATGATTGCTGGCCATTTGCTCTCTCCATCAATCCAACTGTTCACCCACAGACTGTCCTTTCATTGCTTTGTCCTGACGTTGCAATGCACCAGGACTCCATCACAATTGTACGTCTAAGATATATTTATCACGCAGCCCCGCCATTGGGACTACCTCAAGGCGCCTGTCAAGATGGTCAGCAAAAGTCATTCATTTACCGTCCACCTATCACGAAACCACTTTTGCGTGCCATCGCCCATGCAATCACTTTTCAAAGCATCCCAAATGGATTTATCACACAGCTATCACCTTCATGCTGATGTTGACGTATCACTATCCATCTATCCAACAGTAAAACTCCAGTTGATCGACTACCGGGCCCCTGTCGGCCGTTCTCTCACCACTTTGGCAGCCTCTCTTCCCATCAAGAAGTGCCATTCGTTTGAATCGTTTATTATGTAAGTAACTCCGTGAGTATCAAGCTTCCAAATCCCACCAGTATCTCCGATGCTTGAATTATTCAAAGCTGTAGCTGTGGTTACTCTTCGGTCTTCTCCCTCAAGTCGCGCAGCTTTGTTCTCCCGTCATTTCGGATGGTACACTTGATGCAGTGTTTATTAACTGTGTGCACTTACTTGTCATCAAATCTATCATCTCGTCTGCGAACCATCCCTTTTTATCATCCCCGTAGATATGTTTACCCATAATGATTCATCTTCCATTTTTGCACTGACGCTTCTTGGTCAACCCAATTTAAGCATAAAGTTCACATTACGCTGCCCGTTTTCCTCCGGCTTTTCCTCTATCATCACTTTGTTGGCATCCCTATCCTTCCAGGGACATCGCTCGCTTGCCTTACAAATGTCTCTGCCAGTATCTAACCCCCAGTTCCTAATGCCGCCTCTGCCTACTGTTTTATTTGATTCTGAATCCGATGCCCCTTTCTCGTCTCTCTTAGCAGACTCATTGACCTCGTAGCTATCGCTCTACCGCTGCCGTGAGACCTGCTTGTCAAAACAGTCATCAGGTCATTTATCTGCCCCTACCCCATTATCACTTCCGCACGCTATTCGCCTCTGCGATCGTCAAATAAGGCACTTCAGGCTGGTTACTGCCATGATTCCGCATCCCTTCTGTCATTTCATGACACACCTATATTATTGGAAATAAGGCGCTGAACACTTGCCGGCCCACCTCTGGCTATTTCTCCCACCAACACACTTGAAATCTCCCTCTTTGTCCATGGGACTTGTTGGCCTCTTTCCTCATGGTTGACTACGTCGGCATCTCGCCATCAAGTTTTGCCACCACGCCGGCCGTTGATCCATGGCACTTGGTCTCTGACTATCTATTCTTGTACATTTTCGAGTTTTTTTATCCATGTACTTTTCAAACCCTGCCCCTCGATGAGCTATTATTTTTTTCTTCCTTCCTCTTAGTCTTCTAACGAAAGTCCTTTGATTTTACTAAAGTTCAAAATCTTGTAGTGATTTCCGGTATTATTTCTGCATACCATTGCCCTTTTTTATTCCACTCCAACCACCATTAGTCAAATCGTCCATTTGAACTTGACCTTCAAATTTGCCGGGCATTATCGCCGTTTTTGTTCACTTTAACACTATCAATAATACTCTGAGCACGCTTGTTGTACCCTTCTGACAAGTCCGACTTTCACACCGCTCGAATCATCTGACCATGCAATGTAGGATGCTTCGGGTGCATCCGAAATATGTCATCACTATCATTATCATTAGATTTCCACCGCTTTGTTCAATAGTAGGAAGATTAAGAGACTAGTGGAAAGTTGTGTATACACGGTGGTCGATCAGTTTGAATAGGAAGGTCAAGTTCAGTCGGCGACGAGGGCTCCCTAGTGAGCCGAGCTTCATCAGCTTACACTGCCTATGACATGTCACGGCGGACGCTGCTCCCACCGGTTCTTAGGGGCAGTGCGTGGAACATTCTTCAAAGGAATTGTGGAACACTTGGAAGGATGGTAAGAGATAATGCAAGATTGTTCGAGCAGGGATCGGACGTGAGCAACGTAGACGCAAATTGGGCTCTGCTGCGGTTTGAGGCAACAGAGGTTGAGGCCAATGAGTCATTTGGCTTTAGTGACTTGGAGTATGATTGGCTCGAAAAAACTCAGAGAGCAAAGGTATCAAAATCTAAGGTCAGATACTGCAGAGCCGACAGTAAAGGGTTGTCCTCCGAAAGCAATGGCGCCTGGAAGTAACTGTCGACCGTGGGGAGGTAAAGAGTTTTTGGGTGAAAAATAATTTCAATTGCCGTACACTGTATCAAACGCTAAGCTGGCTTGGGTCATTTGGGATTTTATGTTGCGTGAATTACAAGCTACATGTTTGAAATGGGTACATAGTTATGAAGTTATCCGCAGAACAACGGGGTATTACAACAAATTACGTGGAATATATCGATGATACATATAAGAAGCTATAATTGTCAAGGAACATTACTTTGAATAACACCGTTATTGGTGTGGAAGATGAGTGACCAGCGACTAGTGCCTTCTGGGAACGGGAGAGTATGCTAGGGGACAATTGCAATAGGTGTGGGTCAAGTAGATTTGGAGTTCTGGGTTGGATCAACAGAAGCTAGTGGGGTACACGATAGATGGTTTTGGCGGACCTAGAAATAGGATGGCAGCGTACATCCCATTGTCAGTGGCAGAGTTTGGGTCATCAAAGAAGTCAGTTTCGTAAGAAGAACGACCGCCATAAGAGGAAACCATAGTTACCAGGGTTCGATGGCTTGTTAGACCGCAGATAGTCAGCTAGCGGCGACTTGGGGATTCACCCCATAATTTCGCATACCACAGAAGAATAATTCGGCTGTATTTATCAAAGTCATGCCATGAACCATTTCAAAAACCGTGTGTGTTGACAGAGGTTTACTACCTTTGTGGTACTACACCACTATTCATCGAAAAAGTAAATAATTCAAGTAGCAAAAGAGCCATGTGGAACCACCGAAAAGGAGGAGGACTGGCTGCATTCCGTCTATCCCGGGCTTCGGCGACGGTCTAGTCTTGGGGACTAGTGTTCCAGATGGTAATAAATTATTAGTAGTGGGCGTGATGTTGGAAGTACCGAGGATGGCGGAAGGGTAAATGTTGGCACGACATATCAGCCAGGAGGAGAAGCTGAAATAGAACACTTCCGAGATTAGCATTGATGAGTGCATAGTAGAAGAGTCACATGCAAGAGTGCTGAAGGGATTCTTGCTGGCGCCTTGACACCTTATACCCAGCAGATTTGTCGAACGCGCAAATTTGTTGGGGTGCAGCAGGGCAGGCGCCTGCTGCTTTACGAAGTGCTTTTCAGGGAAGCAACTTAGCTCGAGATTAGTCTTGCTGAAGAACAGCGGAATGGAGAACTCTTCTGTTTGCTGGTGCTGGCACTGCGGGCCAAACGGGTTGAGCTCTGTTCTCGATGTTCTTTTGATCCGGCCCTAAGTAGGTGGACAGAGGAATAAATCAATGGTGTTTGAGCAGCTGCTTGTACTGGCGTGCAAGGAGCCACTTGCTGCAAGAGCTTTGGAGGCCAGAAGGAATGAATCCCGGCTCCAGAGCAAATCAAGTTTGGTAGTGGATACCAGTTGCAGTTGCCATAAAGGCTGATGACGCTTTTAGATTGGTGGTTGCTGAGGGGGAATTTGGATTTGCGCACAACTGTCCTGTGACCACTAACCAGGAGTGAGCGAGTGATCTGTTTCTGACCCTGGGTGAGTTGTGCATGAAGTCCAAGTCTAGGACGCCCTGTCTTCAAGTGGATGTATTTGTGTGTTCATTCCAGCCCCGGCTGAGGATACATGAAACAAATCAGATGGGGCCAGTGGGCTTCTGCCGGAGGATCAGTTAACCTGAGGATGTGGAAGTCACCGGAATTGGGTCTAAGGCTGCAACAAGCACATCGACAGTGGTGTTGGTTGTGGTCCTTATCAGTCCGAAAGAAGGATAAAAACAGAATCTGGGACGGCATGGTTACTGGTGTTAATTGGTAAACAAAGGGGGTCAGCGGCTCGTTTTGGGGTAGGGGGCCGTGGAACCGTTGCTGAGATAGTATGGGGGACGTAGGCTAAACACCCACTGCCTCGTCTGGAGTGGAGTCAGCTCGAGGATCTGCGATACGCAGCAGTGCGTATATGGTTCAAGTGAGACTGTTCGGGTGGCCATATCTCAGTAGTTAAGGTTGTGTTACGGTTGGTGAATAGCTCCAAGGCCCTCATTCGGGAAACTTTATCGGGTACTGAGCGACTTCTGATAGGAGTAAGGGGAGGTCATTAGGTAAGAGTAGGAGGTGAGCATGTGAACCACATAGTATAGGTGGAGAAGGCATGATATGGCCAGGTGAAAGATCGAGAGTATTAATCTTGGGTGGGCGGTCAGTGGGCAATACAGAGGGCAAAGTGAGCAATGGCATGTTATCGAAGTTGGTGTGATCAACATGAGACCACCTACACCCGCTAAGCTCAGGTTGGAAAAGGGTCATGAGGCTGTGGTGCTTAGCTGAGTCAACACACGGCGAGAGTGAATTCAATAAAGTGGAAGGAACTGTTGAGTTGATGGGGGTACCACTAGTGGAGCTGAGGGAGGGGGTTATGCGCAAGAAGGCCAGATGAGAGAGGGACCCCAGTTGCTTCAGTGGATTGAAGCGCGGGTTATCCCACTTGGGGACCTTAATAGTGGTTGGAGTTGTGTTTGTAAATCTGTTTGAGTTGCAAATTAGTTTTGAGAATTGTTAGGTATATTCTATAAGCTATGGGACAGTGGGGCGCGCAGTCGAGATTAAGATGGCTGGTTACGCTATAGGTTCCAGCTACTCTAAAGTACGACGTGAGTAGATTATTAGGATAAAGAGGGTAGTTAAAATAGCAGAAGCATGAATGGTTCCATCTACGTGGGAAGGACCGTTGGAAAGATTCCAGTTAGGGAGGGGTCCCCGCTTCATCAGTGTTTTGATAAGCTAGAGCCTGGTGAGGGAGTGTGGAAGGAGAGGGCAATGGAAATTTGCGGTAGGGGCACGAGCTAAAACATGGCGGGTATTAGTGTATAGGGCTGATGGGAAAAAGTATTGTATTTTGGTGGTGAAAATTAGCGAAGAAACGGACTATAGTAGGCAAACGGGGGTTTCTCGGGACAGTGAGATGACCGTGGAGTGTGAGGGGTGGTAACAGTGAAATGCAGGATGGGTGCCCAGATGTCAAAAGCGCAAGAAAGGTTGATTCGAGCGGTAGGCTATGAAAAGGCGAAAATTCCGGTTGGTATTTATCTACGGGAGATGCCCCAATGAATCATTTGTTAGCTCTGTCGGAGCGCTGCATTGAAGCCACTGAGGTCAGTAGCCGATATATATGATGAATATGAAACGGGTTAGTCATAATGTTGAGAGAAGCTTTATCCCTTTACCCAGTGGCTGAATTTCGTGTTCCGTTTTTCGCTAACGTCGACTGACGGAAGTGGCGGTTCTTAGGCAGCTTACTAGGGACTGGAGCAGGCTGATTATAACGGTCATTCCGATCGTGAGTAACGAGTGGCCCAACTAACCAATCCCAAAACAGAACAAGATCGATTCGCTTATTCTACGGTACTGAATAAACAAACTACAAGTACATAAATATGTACAAACCTCAACTGTATGGACACAGTGCTTGGCAGCGAAGACCAAAATTCAACAAAGGTCACTGAGAGATACCGTCGTCACGGCAGTCCGAGTGTGAATCAAAAATATTCCACTGCACACGAGAAAGATGTGAAAAATGTGCATGTGTAGTGGCTGATGCATGCTGCACTTGTTTGAGGGTCAATTAGATAAAAAGCATGGTTTCAACTCTACAAGCATGTTACAACGGCTGAGGAGGATTTCCACACATGTAAGTTACACTGATAAGGCTGGTAAGGCTTGAATGACGGAGGTTTACGGTTTAAGAGTGGGTTATTTTGCTTAGTGGATAAGCTGACTGCCTTGAACGAATACTTATTGCTGGCCGTCTGTTTGGCTTTCCAGTAGTGAATCGTGTGACCCATGGCATGTAGAAAAAAATATGGGGCCTAGCAGTACTGTAAAGTGCGCCGTGTATTTTTAGAGTTTGTTGGTGAAGGGCATCTTACAGGCTGCTTGGGCCGGTGGCCCTAACCAAATGGACCTTCTTAGCCGCCCTTTTTGCTTTGTGCGCACTGATGGCCGAAGATTCAGAGATGTACAGTGACTTGGGATTGCTTTTAGGAAGGGGTCCAGCCGGGGCTTTGCCGAGATGGCTGAGAGAATGTGAGGCGGACTAGCTACTCCAGGTTTAACTCTGATAGTCGAAATGAAATGTTTGGGAAAGGAAGCTTCGATTTTGTATTTTCTGTATGTTCATGGCGGTGCTGTGGAGGAACTGGTTGTGCTGTCACGCACTGCAGAACCTTCACCTTCAGTGCTGAAAATTCGCCTGTGTGGTGTCGCAAAAGCAGCAATCTTGATACCTATTAGTCGGCAACTGGGGCCAATGGAGCCCCAATTTTTAGCGAATTCTTGTACACCTTACTAATCGTGGGATGGCAATAAAAGCAGGATGGCTGTACTGTGGGTCCTTTTCGCAGTCTTTGCTTTGGCACCGATAAGTTGCCATGAATCAAGTACTCAGGATGCGGTCTCACCAAATGTAGCGGAATACCGTTGGGTACGCTGAGAACTATCGCATTGATGGAGTCCTCAGGCCTTCTCATAATTTTATCAACTACGGAATCGACGAAGTGACCAGCTTTTATCCTATCCTGGGCGACTGGACTTGCAGAGTGATCAATGACTCGGGTAAAGTGGGTAAGACTATATACAGCTTTGTTGATAGATGACGACCGACTAATGAGGTTTAGGAGGTCGTGTTATATGGCCCCGATTCTTCTATTTACATCGCCAAACACATCTCCTTGGCCTAAATATGAACCTCGATATTTTGTCAGTGTAAAATTTGTGAGGACAGGCCAATGACCTCTGAACATAATCTTGCCGGTCGAAACGAGTGAAAGGAGACCGAACTTTTATCAAGGGACCGGAATAGCGGGCAAGCGGTAAAAGCTGAGTTAGAAATGGTCCGAAGAGGACAGATTATTCTGTTGGAGTGAGGTATTTTAAAGGCTGAAGCTCGAGGTACATGGTGGTACTGAATGATTAAGAGCTATTGACCTGATACCATGGAGTATCGACTGCATGGGAGGCAAGGCTCGGTAAAATATGTACCCAAAAACCAATGGCATTCGGGCCTGAGCGTCGCAGGCATGAACTAGTTCAGGATGGGATGAGCCTTGCTCTGTCGTATGGTTGAGATTTTGGGGATCTGTGATATTCATGACTGGATGAGCATGTGACTTTTACCGTTTCTGTTGTATTCACTTACATCGATACTGTACATGCTTGTGCACAATATACGAATTACTGCGGGACGCTGCGTGCAGAATCGCTTTCTGATTCCATGGTGTTCTGTGTGGGATAATACCACTGCACCCCACATGGTACCACATTTGGCGTCGCATACGGAAATTTCCACATGCATTCAGCTGATGTGGAACCATTCGATGTAAATAATATTCACAGAGAATGCGAAGGTTATTTCGAAGGTTTTGAAGTTTGGTGCCTGACTAAAAACGGATTGAGTGCAGAGAAGAAAACTGCAATTTTCCTACATTTCATCGGTAAAGATGCACACGCATGGCTAAAACATTTTACGTCTCCGGATTCTCCGGTGAATACTTCTTACGACAAACTGAAGGTGCTTTTGCCATATTGTTTTAAACCCACTAATTCCACTGTGGCTCAACGAGCCATGGTCAACACTATCGTCTACACAGGAAACCAGTCCGTCCGTGCATTTATTCTTGAACCTCAGACCCAAGCTCCGAAGTGTGATTGTGGGACGCAGATGGGCAATCAACTTCGAGATCGTCTGGTAGCTGTAATTTTAGCAAACACTACTAATTCAGAGCGATAAAACATTTCAGAGTGTTAGAACTATTTACGGGCAATATCAGGATGTCATATCCTTAGTAGCACCTGTGAACAATGCAGTTTTGTTGAACTCCATCGAATTGCACAAAGGAATACGAGGAAAACCTGTGCAACCATTCGGAACTTCAGCTGCTAACCTTGACAGGGGTACTCCTCCAAATGGTCGGAATAATTCTCATAAGCCCGTGTAGAAATTGTTAAAAAGAGGCTTTTCCTGTAGGAGCTCACATCACCTGTTTTCTTGTCCACCTCGAAGTTCTTGTTTTTTTGCGGTATGACTGATCATAAACAGTGTTTGCCGGCAGCTTGAAGTGTGTCACGAGGCCATTAACTCAGGCTACACTCCAGCTTCACTTGAGGATAAACTTTTCCTGGCCTTAGCTGCTGTTCCTAACCCTTCTCGTGTTACTCAGAATTTGTTTAGCTGAATGTCCTCCTGGACTTCACCTTTCACGTAGGGAACTCAGGTCATCCGACCACACTGCACTCGGAAGCATCAGACTCGAGTTTTGCTCTTTTTAGAACTCATCAGTGATGCCTATCCCCTGAAAAACCAAGGGCTTGAACCTAGGCCCCTTCATCTCGAGGGTGTGTGTTACCACCGCTCCGCCCAGCTCTCGTCCGGGAAGATCCGAACCGCCAAGGTAGGCTTGATCAGATGCTGATCTCCTTGGCAGCCAAACATTCGTCAATCCCACACAACACTCGCAAGTAATTGCCTGATACTTACCCAGACTGTTTATTTCGAGCGGTACTTCTCATAGGTTTGTTGTTTACACTAGTGGCACCGAGTCTTTCATTTCGAAATCTCATCTTGAATCATTTTCCCTGATGCTCATATCCAGCCTACTGACTTCAAGACGTGAGGTATCACTGATCATTCTTTACTGATTTTGGGTTCATATATCTTTCCGATTCAGGTTTCCAACTGTCCTCCCATTCCCTGTGAGTTTCCCATTCCTAATTATGGTCCTTCTATGTTGGTTCTAAACATTCTGCGTCAGTTGCATGTGAATACTTCGTTGCTTGGCACTCGGGTTGATGTTTTTTGCCCCCGAAACCTCATTCATCAATGCAACTAGGTTGCTGATGCGATACGTACACCGTCTATTAAACTGAAAGTTTCTGGGGACCCAATATTTATTGAGCGGCTCATCGTGCCAGTTGGCCTGCTTGAGCTAGTTTGCTTCACTGTATAGTCCATGTGTGAAAAGGCATCGTCACTCCAGCTGAGCCTCACAGTTGGGCCTCTGCCACCGTAACTCCCACCTAGTCAGATGGCGAAACTCCGCGGATTTGTGGTGATTATCGGTAAACCCTCAACAAAAGACAACTCCAAAGCACTTGTACTACCGAAGAACCGGGGGATATGCGCATAGTTTTCCAGGTTCCATAGTTTTTGAAGATAGACCTTAAGAATGCGCACTTAGGAATTCCGTTTTATTGAGGAATCTAGCTTTCTGACGGCCGGCAATACTCCATTTGACCTTTACAAGTATGATTTCCTACCTCATGGTTTGCATGTTCCACCTGCTATATTCCATCAGTATCAATATGTTTATATCCGTTCTGGATGGAGTTGAATCTGATCAAGATGACGTTGTTTATCATGGTCCATCGAACATTATCCACCACTTCCGTATTTTTGTTTATTAGAGAGACTGCTTCTTTTTAGTCTTGCAATCAATCCGAACAAGTCTGTTTCTGGTGGTTGACAGCTCTCACGCTTGGGATGCACCATGATTCTGGCGGCATTTCTCCAGGTCCCAGGCGATTGTTGCCTTTAATTTGTGTAACTCCCTCCAGTAGCATTCACGGCCATCGTTCTGTTTTGGGCGCACTACGGTACTAGTTCAGGTTCATTCTAAACTTTCTCCGGGGCACGCTGATTTTATCTTATTTCTGCTAGGTGTTTAACATGGTCTCCAGTTCACGAGCACTCTGCGTAATCTGTTGACACTCCTGAAGTCAAATGTAGCTCCTAAACCTTTTTCACTGGAGGATTATACCACTGTACTTACTGAGGCATCTCCTGCGGGCTTTGATGCTATTCCAAAACAATGTGGCCGACCTGTGATCTGCTTTTCACGGTGACTCACGAGGGGCGAAATGGGTTGCTCTCGGACCCTGAAGAAGGAACTTGCTGTCTATTGGGAAGCAGAATGCCCTCAAAAATATCAGTTTTGAACCCGGTTTAACATCGTAAATGATCATGAGGCGGTAAAATTTGTTTGCCCTCCCAGGACATCGCTAGAAAGAATATCAGCCGCAGTGGTCTAAAGCCGGAGTATTACTGTGAGTTCTCACGACTGCGATACTGTTCATCGAAGTGCTAAACACATTCAGCACTACTCAGCCCGAATGATATGCTGGCGGCCGAGTTAGGCGCAAATATTATCACCACTACCCTGAACTGCCAACAGTGTTTATACAGGCTACAGTAAGGGCCAGGCAAGTGGCTCCCGTGGTCAGCTTCACGCATACTATGGCAGCATGTGAAAGTAGACTACTGTGGTCCTTTAGTGGACATGTTTTATTCGTTGGTGGATATTGATGGGTTTTCTCGCCTGCCAGAAATATTTTGGACTATATCGCTTACAGCCGAATTCATGCAGACCGCACCGCGCAAACTTTTCAGCCAGGAAGGAGTGCCTAGTGCATTTGCTGCAGATATTGGTACTCATTTCTCTGCTGAGTCCCCTGATGATCGGTTGGAATGTCTCCGTTGTCATCATTTGTATAACAAACCCTGCCATTCTCAGTCTAAAGGACCAGCTGCGAACTTTGTTCGAGTTCTTGAAAGTGCTCTACGGTCTATCCGCCATCAGTGTTTTTTTGAGCCAGACCGAGCCGTCGCTAATTTTGTGATGCAATACTGAAATGCTTGTCATGGCCCAGCTGGTAACAGCCCATCGCAGTTATTCAGGTCTCACGATTTGAGGGCTGGTCCTGAACGTATCTCCCCTGCTGACGTCAGCTTTTAAAGAAGGATTGATTTGCGGCCATCCAGTGGCACAATTCTGGCACGAAACGGTAACCAAATGGGGAACTTACTTGACCGTCATCACCTGTCTGGTCATCAAAGGCATGTCAAACAGGCACAGTTTAAAGCAGAAGGTCAGTAGATCAGTGAGAATACAAGCAATACCTGCAAAAGACTACAAACATCCGGAGCTAAATTCAGCGTGTGGCGAAAGAGGTGTTCATGAATGATTGTAAATGTGACTTTTACTGTTTTCGTTATGCTCACTTGCATCCATATTGTACATACTTGTGCAAAATATGCGAAATACTGCTGGGCGTTGCACGTTCAATCCGAGTTGTGATTCCGTGATATTCTGCGCGGGACAATACTACGTCAATTCATGCAATGTCTCAAGATCTCAGTTCTATTGTTATTTGTTTGCTATGGTAGTAAAGCAACAATAGTTATCCCTCGAAAACTGCATATTACCTAAATTACTAAAGAGCTCTATTCTGTTTGCGGAATTTTTAATCCTGCTGGTAATCTTTGGCGAAGTATTCTTCATGATGTGCCTGATGTGCCTTTGGTGGACGTATTTATTTACTCAGCTTTCATCCGTTCCCAGGCTTACTTAACTCTAAGGTTTGTGTACGTGTGGTTAACATTTCCTTTCTCTTTCATACATTCCGACGCATCTTACTGTATGTTCAACATTTGCAACGAAAATTCTTTCAAAGTTGGCGGTTTCAGTGAGTGCATTGAATCGGGTGTAATGTGCGATAGGCGCAATGAGGGGTACCACCGGCACTGTCCTGCCCTGACTAACAAAATTTTGGGGTGCACAAGAAAAGCAAATCCCGTGAGTGGATGTGTATTTGCTTTACTGCTCTGACTGAAATACGTTCTTACATACTACAAGATTACCAGATAGAAAAGATAGACCGCCACAGGAAGTTTATTTAAGAAGTCACGGAAGACAACAGCACTATTATCAAGCAAGTTATTCAGACAAATGAGCGGTGGGTAATGGGGGCAAACCATGAAACAAAGTGAAGTAAAAATGAAACCAGTGAGGCCATACAGATAGAAGCAATCAAAAAGAAGGCAGAACCACTGGGAGACGAGCCCAAAAAGAGTGAAGCTTATCACCGAATTGGTAAGGAAAAGCTAGCGACTCCAGCATAATTGTGCAGAACCAGTGACCAAGGAGGCGCGGATCAGAAAGGAAGCTGACCACAGGCACGTTATAGATGTCATGAGAAAAGCAGAGCCACCTACTGCATTAAGGTGGTCAAAGTGTCATAGGGTAAGGCTTTAGAATAAAATCAGCCCCCCTCCCTCAAACAGCAGCTCTAGCTTGTCGTCACCGCCAGCACATACAACAGGAATCCATTGCTATACCAGGCATCAACAGATGAGCACAATGTAGGAGGGCACATGCAGGTTACGCGGGTCACTTCCTGCAGTTCGTAGGTTGCTCGGGAACAAAGTACGTCACATCCAGCCAAACAAGAGTTCAAGCGGTTCACTTTAATCTTAGGACAATTGCACCTCTAAGCTGAAGACGGCGATCAATGATAATAGCTAAGCTAGACAACATAACATCAGCATAATGGCTAAGGAAGACAACGGACTGAACAGTAGCTAAAAAATGCCCAACAACTTTATAGAGCATGCAGACACTCAGAGATGACTCTTCCCAAAGCGTCGATGTTTGAGTGAAATGATGAAAAAACGGCGGTGAAGCCAGAATATCGGCGATAAGAATAAAAGTTGGGCAACCGTCTTGACGTGAACACCGTCCATACAGTTAAGCAGGGTTGGCCCACCAAAACCCTTGGGAGATAATGGAGTGCAAGCAAATAAGTGGGAGGCCTGAAGTGTCTCCTTTGGCAGCGTCACAACCGCCGTGCAAGGAGTAGCCCTAAATGTTTAGGAAAATAGGGTCGGGTGGCTGCTAGTGCAAGCAAAATATTTCCCCCCTCGGAAGTCACGCTGAAGGGTACAGCGGCCCTCAAAAGTATGACCAAAGCGGATGACTTGGCAGAGGTAGCCGCAGCACGGCTTTCAAAAGAATGCAGAGAAGGAGGTAAATGGGATGAAATACTGACTAGAAAGGATGGATCCGTGGGTGTTACTATCGCGGAGGCTTCACTGGAGGAGCAGCAAAAAGTTATGCACATTCGTGGCTACACTGCTTATAATAGGATAGAGTGAACACGACTTCAAAAGTGCCTTCTTAACCTTGGCAGCAGCAGCCAAATTTTGCCGGGGTGACTGATGTCAAGCTTCCACCAGGACTTCAAAGTCGGTGATATCAGTAACTTAAAGTAATGCCCGAGGGTTTTCAGAACCTGGATATTTTATTTGCAGCTGGTATCCTAGGTAGATGTTTACACATCCCCATGCTGAGTCCCCTTGTTTCGTCCACACATCTTCTGGAAGTGATACGGAAAAGCTCCCGTTCTCTGGAGATTGCCGTTTTTCTGCCTGGCCCTGGAGGAATCATCTTTTCTAACAACACACTTGAGGCCAACTTAAACTGCAAGTAATAGTGTTACGTCGTCGGATTTATTTGGAAGTTTTGTGGTTGAGAGTCCTAAAACTTCCTCCCGCGTTCGTCTCGAGCATTACCCGGTCCAGCTGCTCCTGTAAAGTACAAGGGATAACTTCTGCAAACGGCTCCATCGCATAATCTGACATTAGTAGATTTTTTCCTCTGGATGCTACTTCGGACCAGAATAGTCCACCACGGCCAGACACCTCTTCAACGAAAGTTCCTACGAAGAGCTACTCTCTTGGAGAGTGACAGAAGGTTATCCCTAACATGCCCTCGAAGCCGCTCCACAACGTCCTCGCTCTGCCCAACCTCTCAATTACTCTCGGTTCCAAGTTCCTCCAGCATTATCTGGTCTGCCGGGCGGTGGCTACTTCCATCATTGGCTGAGGTTACAGTATTCCCAGATTCTGCGTTAAGTAGAATGCTCCGTGGTCGCTCTTTCCTAGCGGAAGTTCAAATTGGAATCCGAAACGTCCTGCGGATGTCTGAGGACCACAGGGTCCAGGGTGGATAAACGTCACACTTGCCTCTGCCAGGTATCCGCGGTAACATGCTTGGTCAGACCCTTACTGTGCATTTAGCCCAGCAAAATTCGGCGGAACGATTCACCGGGAGCCGATTTGTCTGCCCGGTCTACCTCTGGTTAGCCGGAATCCCCTACTGTCAGGGCTATTCTCAAGCCTGTAGGAAGCCGCAAGTAGCGTATTAGCCACTCATCTGCTTCTGTTTGAGACGTCAGGCTGCGGTACACACAAATGCTTCTCAGTTGTGTATGGTAAGCCATGAGGGCCATGGCCTGCGTAAGACCATATGTAGCTTGGATTCCTCTAGCTGGTGAAAGTGCCCTCACAAGCAAAGCTTTGTAACATACATGCGTGGAAATCCTCCCCAGCCGTTGTCACATGCTTGTTGTGTTAAAACTATGTTTTTCATCTAATTGACCCTCGAACAAGTGCAGCATGAATCAGCTACTACACTTGAACATTGTTTAAATTTTGCTCATGTACCGTGGCATATTTTTCATTCAAACTCAGACTGCCGTAACGGTGGCATCTGACAGTGACCTTTGTTGAACTTTGGTCTTCGTTGTTAAATGTTGAGTCCGTACAGTTGGGGTTTGTACATATTTATATGCGTATAATTTGGTGATTCAGCACCGTAGAATAAGCGAGTTAATCTTGTTCTGTTTTGAGACTCGTTAATTGAGCTACGCCTTAGTCACGATCGGGATAGCGGCTACCAGCAGTATTCCTGCCCCCCGCTGTACTTGCGGCCCTTCCGCGCGGTTTACTATTGAGTTGGTAGGTAGCTATTTTCTAATATTCTCCTGGGGTTGGATCCAGGTCTCAGTGATCTTTGTCGCACTCAACCCCGCTAGGCAGGCTTCAAGCAGTGACCGCTTGGTACCTACCTCTCTTGTGGTTGTGAATGTAACCAGCGGTCGCGAAGTCCCCTGTCCATTGGCTGGATTTTTGGGACCCCGGCTAGTTGAATATCATGTCTGGACGGATTTCCTGTTTTAGGACGGGCTTTTCAGTACCTCATGGGCTTCCGTTTACGAAGCCCCAGCCACTGCAGCAAACGAAGTAGCGCAATCTACATGGCTGGACTACTCAAGTTTTCCGCTGCCCTTCTCGTCGTGGTTTCGTATTTCTCTGGAGTTTTTCCTGTATCAGAGCATGGCATTAGTGGCAGATGAGCTAGGTGGACCATGAATGCGTGGTGAACAGCTGCGTTGAAGCCCGTTGAGAAACTAGTTAAGGTCTCTGGCCATTTTCTAGCTCTAACAGGCCAGTCATTCGGTTGAGCTACGATTTTACACCTTGTGGCACTCCTGATCTCCTGCGTAGTCAAAAAACCTATTCCGACATCCCAGGTTGCTTAACTTCACAACAATTAGCCTTGACCCTCACTCTACCTCTCCCGGGGCCCCTTCCACTGGCCACGCCTATGGGTGGGTTTATGGCTGAGTGGCCAGGCATGCCAATCATCCTCAGGAGAATAACTACGCCAGTGCTCGTTCCCTTTGTTTTACGCCCCTCATAACTGGTTATAATAACGGTAATATTAATGGATTATTTCGGAGACCCCCGAAGCATGTCGGACTCATGGCCTTATTCAGCCAAAATATTGCGGTTCTTGGTTTTTTGAGAGCACTTTCGCGAAAAATTTACTACGCTTGAAGGCGAGCTTTTCGAGTAGGACCCAGTCTACGTTCGGTTTAGCTATTGAATTTACTCGTTTGTGTCCAGAAATAGAGTTTTGGTGGTTTTGGACAGATCCGGTCTAGTCTGGCAGCCTTAACCTTCCCATTTTTTTCATTTCTTTTGTGTCCTTTTCCATGGCTACCCCGCGGCGGTTGACTTCTCTTTTTTGGATATTCATCCAGTATTTGAACTTCTTTCCCCCAGTTCCAGAGACCACTAGTTTTGTGTGAGAAGAGAGCCAAAGGAGGAATGGAGAGCTTACCCCACAAGGTAAATATGCTCTTTCGCCTCTCAGCAATAAGAAGAGCCAAAAACTTTTCTTCAAGATCGCGGGCCAATGCTCGCTGCAGCAACCAGCTTCGGAAAGGCCTCCAAGGACAACACGTTACAACGGCTTCGTGAAAATACCAGGTTATATACTTCATCTGCGTGTTGTGTACATACCATATAACAGTACGCCAAACTTTGTTGATTTGCTTCCAAAGAGCAATTTTATCGTAACTTGTTCGGACCTGAGTGACTTAAGCGCTCGTTTTTTCACTTCACGAAATTGGCTCTCGTTCTGGATCTTCTCGATGGCATACATGAATTCCGCTTAAATTTTTGAAGTTGCTCATTCCAGAGTTCACCATAGTAGAAATCGCTAACCAATCTTCTGAATTTCAGATTAGTGCAGATTAGCTGTGCGTTGCTCGAACGTGCCCTATACTTCCTGCTCCCTCCCATAACAAACGTATTCTTGATGACTGCTTAAACCCGATCCTGCATGTGAAAGGCCCCACACATTTAAGCCAGGCTCCAGTTTCTTTATCTGAGCTCATGCGTTGCCAGATCATGTGGTTTGAGCTCTCAGAATGTGCTTGCGGACTCCTACCTCTGTTTCAACCCCTTCAGGTTCCCTTTACGGCTCCTTGACAGCATGCCGATGTGATGACATTGCTTTGGAAGTTAAAACATGCAACTTTTGCTCTGATGAAATCCCGGCATTGGTTCACCTAACGCTCATAACTATGGGCTTAATCTCGCCTGAATTTGGTTGCTCAAAAGAGGAATGCACAGATAAGACATTTTTCATTTACTACCCATAACTGTACCTGCTCTCGTTTATCCGCGAGCCAAAGCACTAACAAAGCCTTATCTAAAGCCATCCGTGGATTATTTGCCACGGTAGATGGCTCCATATATAACCAAAAATGCTTCGCTGCAGAGGCCTCCCCTTGAAAAAACTATTTTTTCTTTTGGTAGATGACCACTCTTACTAGATTCTCTTGTCTCAGGCTGTAAGCCTGTGGCCTCATAGCTTTTTTCCCCGCAGTTTCCCGTTAACCCAAGTTTTACCACGCTGGTTATTATTTTTACTAAACAATGACCACTGACCTGCGCTTTTGCTCTTGATATGTTATGGTCCCTCTGTACTTGGCTGCTGTACGCTTCTGTTTTCCCTGACCTTCAGAGAAAAGCAGCATGTTCGCTTTCCCAAAAGGCTTTGTCAAAACAGTGAAAATTTTTCTCCATTGGCCACATTTACCATCCTTAGCCACATCTGTTGCAAAAACTAGACTGTCGTCTTGTTTCTTTTTCATTTCCCCTTCAGACCTTCATGATTTACTGAGACTTTCGTTACCCCACCGGATGATCAATGCTCACCTGCTTCCCGGGGATCTTTTCTGGACCCATTTTCGGATAAACAGATTCCGCAAATAGAACACTGAAAGAAATATGTATGTATAGTCGCAACTGTCCGAGCCTTTGCTACAGCTACAAAAGGGCGAGCATCACAATGATGGACTGCCCCCCCCCCCCAAGGGAACACATCTTCGTCGATATAAGCACCCATGGGCACGAAAGTCAACATCCTCGATAGAGTGTCCTCCGTATATATGGAGACGGGCACTATGGATGTGGCATTTCTTATCTTTCTCATCCATCATGCCCAATACTGTCACAGAAGAGCCGCACAAGACTCAAGAAAACCATATGTTCGCCAATTTAACAGAACCCTCAGGCCACAACCCAGGCAGAATATTCTGGGCCCAGGATTTCGGGACTAGCCGCACCTTGATACTGTACTCTCCTTGATGATTAATTCTTCACGTTTTGTGCGATTCTATTTTTCCTGCACCAGCCATAAACAACCACCCTTTCAGTTACTGGTGATATTTCTTGCAGTGATTACACCACCTTGTCCACGACAATGTCCCTTTTGTTTCCTTCCACGTTCCCTTCGGTTCTTTTGAAAATGTTTCCTGATCCGTCTGTCTCACACCAATTGGCTTCATGCTGAGTTCCCAAGAAGGCAGTCGCAGACCAGTATTCCGTATCAAACCCTAAACAAATCAGTCTTCAAAGTTTGATAACAACATTCTTTTCTGCATTTCCATGCCCGGGCAATCCCTAATGTGGTCATTACTTAGTTCAAAATCGTTCCGCATTATCCGCGTAAGTAGCTTTTCTTTTATTTCTTTTTATCTCCGTCCAGCCCTGCTGAACCGCTGTTATAGTGAGTGACTCCTCTTTCAGGGTTTTTGAATGTTTTACCCTGTTGGGTATTATTGTTAATCTTGATGGCGGTTTCAGTCGTTCTCCTCGACTACGGCCAAGAAATATACAAATAAAATTACTTAGCGCACCTGAAGTAAATTCTATGAAGGGTCACTGCTGGGCCTCTGCATTTTTACAAGAATAGAGGCTCCGCAAAAGTCGCACTAGATCCAAACTTCTAACCCACTGGATGCACATTTGGGATGGCCATGGTGGTCGATGGTTAGAAAACTATCTATTTTGCTTGTCGCGGCTTCCAATACTTCTAGTCATCGTAAACTCAAGTGAGCAAGGCAGAGCGAAGGGGGCCCAAATTTTATGTAATATCGGGATATGGAGAAAAAGCTACGAGCAACTCTGTCCAAGTAGGCCGATGTTGTATACATGGTTCACAGGAAGTTATGCTCACTTGAACTTTCTCAGGATCACCACGAGGCTCAGAGATTTAGATCTGCGTTAATCCGACCATCCGTCCCAGAAGACCAATTTCTAGGCCTCCTGTCACTCTCTTGTCTCCTGGACTGAGATGTTTTCCTTTCCGGATTTATTGTTCTTTTTTCCGAGTGGTTCACAGACCGAACAATGATATCCAATTCAAAATCTTGCGAAAGTGGAAACATGGGTGGGAGTTCCGGCCTGGAGATAATTGAATGGGCTCGGAAAGCCGTATTCTTGAGGCGCAAACTTTAAAAAAGTGCGAAATTAATCCGCTGAATTTATTGTGAAATACTAAGCAGCTGCTGAGTATTGAGTGACCTACATGAAACAATTAAGGTTAAGAAATCTTGGACAGCTTTTCCCCGAAGACCATGTACAGGTAAATCAGTTGGTTGTCATTTATGTATGAGGGCCGGTAAAATTAAATTGTAGCGGTTGGTCGTATCTATCGACGGCTAAAAGTGTGTGAAACGATAGGGAACACTCGATTGTTTCCTAAATATTATTTGGAAAACCAGTTCTGACTTCCGATTGTCCCGAAATCGTCGTTTTCGTGAAAAACCGGCTACTTGTGATGGTAAACAGTGGGGAGTATAATAGAATGATGTGAACATTGGGTCATATATCAAATATCTTTGAGCCACCTGTACCGCACCGCGGTTTAAGGATTTTACTGTGGCAGGAGGTAGGCGCCACAATGCAGACGATCTCATCCGGCAAACTTTGGTGAAACGAGTTACCGCTAGAACACGGTAAAGTCTTGCTTGTGGTTGGCACTCCGTTGACATATGTAGATACTCAATTTGCCCGTTAAAGTGGGGTGGGTTACGACGAGTAAAGGCATAGCAAAGGCTAGTTTCATGACCGACGTAGTCGGGGGTTGCTTTCACCGTTTACCAGGCAATGCTATGTGTAAAATATATACATGTAAGTATATGTACACATACTTTAACTTACATATACTGTAGTTCTCCATACCCTCCAAAGTATTGTAACTAATAGACTGACGTTCGATAGATACCAGTTGTCCCACGTCTTCTATCAAAGCGCCTCCCGCAATTGTTCCAGGACCCCTACACGAGGACTGTGAATGCCTAGGCTTCGTAACCAAGGTTGCTTTCCACTCTGTTACCTCTATTCAAAACCTCTAGCAGCAAAGGGTTACTGAACTAACTAACTGCTCTCCTGGTCTGGCTCCTTCGGTATATATGATTGGTGTAACTTACGTTAAGTGGATGAAAGATGGAATCCAGAGCAGTTTCTTTCCCATCTTGTGAAGCTGTCGAACTTCAATAAATGCCTACCAAAGCACAAAGTTTTCTTCATACCATACCCATCCAATTCATTTCATGCGAAGGAGTACTCACGCGAATGATCGCTCCCACATGAAGCTGGTGTATTCCCGTTGTGCACAGGAAATAAAACACGCGTCCAAAGGAACCAAGGAGGGAAAATTAGCTTCATGGAAGCAACACGGTAGTCACAACGACGTGGCTCCATAGAAAGAGTGCTAACAATCAGCTGCTCGGCACGGAGCTGAATTTTTGCGAACCGCATTTTGTTTATTCGCGCCTAAAAGCTTCAATTTTTCATATCTTATTTGTGTGGTGAGTCCCATATATCCAAGGTCCCCACCTTTGGCCACTGTGCTTTCCTCTCCTCTTACCCTTGCTAGATATAAGCCCCAAGCGAACCGAGAACCTTGGATGGCTTTTGAGATGAAAACCCCTCTGACCACAACTGATCAACAAGATTGTTCGAAAGAACTCTGGACACTTATTTTCTCCGTGACGCCTTGCGTTGTACGGTTTGTGCCCTGGCCTGATGGACTTTCTCGCCCTTTAGCATACGCCACCTGCTGACTCTGCCTTCTTTCACGTGTTCCTCACCGAGTTCATGCGGCTGCGCCGAGCACATGATGTTATCAGTTGTCTCGCGGATGTCTGGGCCTTTGTGTGACCCACTAACACCGCTATCAATTTTGGGCTGTTCACTTCCTAGACTACTGTGCCGCCTTATTCCCTGTCCCATCAGACGAAAGGCAGTTATCAACGTCAGTTTTTTTACGGTGCTCCTCGCACTGCATGCTACCACGGTACGGACCGGTGTGGTTCACGCGCTCATTTGTCTCACGCATTAAGCTGAGCTCTCTCTTTGGGTCTTTATGATCGCATATTTGAAGTTTTCATATACTTAACGATGCCGTTCATTTTGTGATCCACCATCTTAGAAACCTTGGTATGTCTTGTTTTGGCTCCCGGGTTAGTGAAAGTTGGCTGCCCATTGCTCAAGAGATTGTTATAGCCTGTGAACTGAAAGATGGATACCGAACAGCAAAACTGCTTTCAGGATATATTCAGGTGGCATCGGGTCGCCGGAGTTGCAGCCCCGGATTAGTTGATAAGCCCAGGTTCCCAATTCAATGGGCCTCAGACGAATCTGGCTACATGGCAACAACAATTGAGCCGGTAATATTTGCGTGGCTTGGGAACTGGTTTGACTTACTCACTTTTAAAATCTTATACGACTACCTCCTGCTACAGGATAGGTCGGCCTCTTGAAAATCTGGTATCATGGCTGACCATGCACTGCGGTTGGAAGCTGGTTCGGTGCTGAAATTGCTGCGGTTTTTCTTCCAATGGCAGGCACTATGGACTGACGGTTAGCCCAGGAGCTCTACACCCATCTCTATAGTGTTGTTTCAAGTTTTGACCACCAAGGCGACAGCGCTATCGGGGGCAGGGTCTAGTACAAAGTGTTTGATCGGTTGCTTTCATCTCCGGATGTGACCTGGTTACCGCACTCAGCCACCTTGAAGGAAGTCGGATTGCTTGTCAATTCCGCAGCACCGTTCCGTAACTCCGTCGCTGGATACTCTGTCGCACCTATTTGTCTTTGAAGTAAGTCGCAAGCACCAGTGATTAAAAACCTCAACTTTCTAACATCCTCAGCTCCCATGGGCCAGGTTTCGCAGCCGTAGCTGAGTACGGGACGTATAGCTGTACGGTAGATACGCACCTCGGTCCGATGTGTGCTTTCGCTGCTGGTCCACGACGCTCGTTGTAACTGGAGAAGTACTTTCCTGGTGCTGTCTGCCCGCAGCATTACTTCATCCTTCACCTGACCGTTCGTAAGCAGTGTAGAGCCTAGATACTTAAATGATAGAACACATTCGGCCAATCGGTCACTAATGGACAGCTATTGAAATGTTGGCCCTAGGCAAGTTGGCATACCTTTGGCTTTCGTAAGGCCTATTTCTAGCCCGACGGGCCTTGAGAAGTTGGCTCGACAGAGGACTATTTGTTGCCTGACGGGAGACTCCGCTAGAGAAACATGTCATCCACGAACTCGAGGTCCGAGAGGTACACCCCCTGACTCAGTTGGATACCAGGTTAGACAGTCATTGTATGTCTCATTGTCTAGTCGATGACGTAGTTAAACAGCACTGGTGAAAGAAGGCAGCTCTGCCGAACGCCCGTAGTGGGTGGTAACTCAGGTCACTCCTCACCGTAAACACGGACCCACGCCGTAGTGGACGGATGATATCCTCCCAAAAGCCTCGTAAGTTCAGTTGGCATCCTGTGGGATTCCATTATCGCCCGGAGACATCCCTGGTTAAGTAAATCAAAGATGACTCCGAAATCGACAAAACAGGCTGCTGTTGGCAGTTGGAACTTGTAGCTGTGCCTCAATGTTTGACGTATTAAAAATTCGGCTCTGAAAGAACTGGGGTTGTATCGCCGTCGTGTGAACTGATGGTCGATTGAGCAGTCGATCGAAGTGCTCCACCTTTCGCTCTATTTCTCTTTTCTGCTCAGGTATGAGCAGACCGACCGTGTTACATAAGAGTAGTTCCCGCATGAAACGCCTATCTGACCGGTTGTGAATGAAGGGTGGCAGCCCGCCAAGGTCATCGATCCCTGCTGCGACCTCCGTTTTTCAGCTACTTCTATCCAGTGTTGCTTACGATCAGCCCTATTGGAGTGCGAGGCCTTGCGCTGCTATCTGCGACGTTCGCCACCCTCTGATATTCGGTCTTCGCTTGCTTTAGCCGACATTTGGAACGTACCCTCAGAGGTCATATCTTTTAAACAACTTCAAGTTTTCCCTAGTTCTTTCGAGGCAGTTGCCCTAACCGTCAATTTAAATAACATCAACTATTCTGCTGGGGTTGAATTCGGTGATACTTCGGCTACCGTGGGAAGTCGGCTGGCCTTTGAGCCCAAAAGCTCTTGACACTTTCAGGGCTGCGACTTTTATGCGGATCGATGCAGATGCCCCAGGGCGTGTTGACTGATGGGTTGTAAAGAAGGCACGACCAAAAACGTGGTCTGTGTCGCCTGCATTTCTCGTCACTGCGCCTCGGTACGCTCGACAGTCTTCTACAGGCTAAGTACAACGAGACCTCACTGGGATATGGTAGATTTGGTGCGAGGAGTGACTGTTGTTAGAGAATAATGTCGATAAGTGCTTTTTAGGATGCCCGACGGGTGTGCTGCAAAATAATTTTATGTTTGAGTCGGCCAAATTGACCAGGCGGTCACCATTCTCACAGCGTTGACCGAGGCCAAGCTTCTCCAGGAGGTGCAGCCTTGACGATTCTGGCGGACCTGTGCTAAACTTCAGTCTCCGGCGATGGTAGAATAACGCTCCTCTGGACCCGACTGATCACCCCTTGGGGGATGTCGTAGAGTTCACACAATGCACGCTGTCCACCATGCTGATCGGAGAGTAGATCGCAATCATCGTCAGTTTCTGCGAAGAGTTTTTGAAACGTGCCTGAGAAAGTCTTGCTGAAATCGGCTCCCAAGCGGCTGCTGTCTTGTTGACCTTATTGTTTATGACGAGTGGGACGCTGTGGCCCCAGAAAATTGTCTGTCGGGCCGCTATGATAAATACAATAAGCTGCTTCTTCTGCTGGAACGTTTTGCATCTAACTCTGGAGTTAGGCATGCGGACGTCTGAGGGACAAACTATGATGAAGTTGTAGTTGTGGAGTGTCCTTATTTTGCAGCCTTGGCTGCCCACGTCTAACGATATCCACGCATTCCAACAAGATATGCAAGCCTGTCCCATACAACTGATTATTCCATCTTGTTTCCTCGACATTTGGGCGGTTGGATCACGAAAAGAGTCGCCCTCCGGGGACTCCGTAGAGTAAGCAGAGTGCATGTTCCCAAAACTATTCATAGAGGTTCACCGGAACATGGTACTAGGCGGTGTCCCCAGCAAGGCAGGGGACTGTTGAATACTCGGTCGCCCAGACTGCGGTAGGAAATAGGTTGGCGGAGCTTCATTCGGCCTTTATGTGCGAATATGTACCTCTAGCCTTTGCACAAACAAGTGCAGACTGTAGGGCAGTAGGGTTGTTCCGGAAAAGCAGTGGCCCTTTGTGTGGCTCATCCGCCTCAACCGGAATACCGGTGTAGGAATCGTTTGTAGAGAATGCTTCGAAGACCTCATAGTTTCGCGTTTTCATGATATCATTCGATCACATACACTGTTTGTGTGTTCTCGTACACTAAGTTTTTATGGACAAGCCTCGTTTGCCTGAGTCCAATGCTCCACCGTGTCATGTCCCACCTTTGAACCCGCATGATGCATCGTAAATTTGGTTCTAGTTTTCTGAGTCTGTATGATGGCGTAATTGAAATTCTTTTGTGCATCCAGTTATAGTTCATTCAATGATCCAGTGTCGTTGAAATTGCGGATCAATCGTGTTTTGGACTCAGGATTCATTCGAATTCGACTACGCTTTGCTCAAAAGTGTGTTACCACCGGGACGGGAAGGTCGGATAGTTTTTCCTTTTTAGCCGTTGGATCAGTAGATCTTGTGGGCCCTTTCAGGTGTACCAGTCATCGGGCTGCGAAAGCCCTGTCGCAGAGGTTTTCGGGGCTTGGTTACCCTAAACCTGGTTAAGCCCACCTGTCAATAGGTTTACCTGGGTAAAGCCGCTGATGCATGCCTCGGGTTCAGGCAGACACGGGTTAAAGATGGGTGGATGCTAGAGACTAAAGAAATGGAGGATGCCACAAGGGACACGACCGTCAAACAACCCAGAGATTCTACCCCCCTCAGGCCCTCCGAACATCCACACACCGGAGCATAAGAGCGATAAACATGCTTCCCGCAGTCAAACGAGGTCGGATGAGACCGAGGATTTTGGGGGTTGAGAGAATTTGAGTCAACTTTCTTGAACCTCAGACTCCGTGGCTCCCAGCGTGCTGCAACAGAACAAAAGCAGCATTCGTTCTAGTTGCCCTCGGCAACTCTGTAGATTTCTAGTTGTCTGACCATCTATTCCATCTTCTCTCAAGCAAGAGACCCCAGGATTAATAAAACAGCCACTGGATTTTACTGAACTATGACACCTGGTAGCAAAGCAACCAGCTCATATCAGTGAAGAGGCCTTGAAGCCTAAGCTCTCTAATTTCCCCCTAGGCTGGCATGGTGGTTCTTGAGCTGATGGTAATAAGGATATTTTGTCTTAACCCTACATTTACAGAAAAGACTGCGGGGTGCGCCCAGCAGTGACCCTCTCCAGGCTTGCTTCAGTGGCCATAACTAGCACGTATCTGTCCCAGTAGCTGAAGTTGCAGCGCTCTGGGGATGTTTGAATTTAAATGAGCAAACTCACGCTCAAAAATATCGCAAATATACAAAACTAATAGGTGATTAGCCTTGGGTAGTTTCCGTATTGTTCGAAGTTACAGGGATGCTCATTGCCTGTCTGCTTGTTTCGAGGAGAGTTGGTTTCCGTCAACTGGAAAATGTTTTTCTACTGCTCTGCTTGCGGACGGCTAAACCTTGACTCTTTCAGCTAGCATCGCGTCCGGTGTCACTGTAACAAGTGAACGAGATTAAAGCTATTCAAAGAGTCGTCCTCCAACAAGCCCACTGATTTTTGCCATCCTTCTGTAACCGTTGGAACCTTTGGCTTGTTGTCCGTACCCCAGACCATTCTCGGGACCCAGTTAGTTTCAGACACTCCGGGCTTTCGAGCTGATCAGCCCATCGCATTTTCCGCCTTTTTTGGCTCCTTGAAAGTTGGTAATGGGTGTTATCAAATTAACTCCGTGGGAGCTCGTTTTCAACCCGTTGTTCTACTTCTCACTGCACAGACCTTATTTTGCCTTTTCCGTCTCCATGTTTTGTTTTCCCACCTGAAATAATAATAATGGCACATTTCGCCATCTAGGTCGAGCAGCGAGCATGAAAGTATGAGCAGAGTTTACGACACCACTCAGCGGGATGAAGGAACTACGAATTTTAAAGATCTGGACTCAAGTTATAGCAATAGAGGAATAATGGCGGAGAGAATTTTGAAAAAGTGAAGTGGTTATGGACGTATCGGTAAATATGATTCGGTCGTCAGTCTGTATGGGAAAAAGTAATGGATCATCCAGATGTTAGGATGTTGAGACCGACCTTGTTTTTGGAAGCACAAAGTACAATGTTCTGAAGAATGATGCAAGGAAATGGTCGGTTATGCATAATAAAGTTCACTTGAAAACGTATTTCGTGATGAAGCGAGGAGATAGGCAAGGTTTCATGAAAATACGCAGAGGAATGCCAACTTGCATAAATTTGTGGATATGAAAATGAACAGTGCCCCCTAAAAAGGTAAGATAATTTTCAGAGAAAGTAGCGAGTACCTGTTAGTTTCGGGACCTCGCAGCTGATGGATAAAATAAGGAGTTCCGAGGAGCCATAATCAGCAAGCGGAATACAGTGTCCACGGGGAGCAAAATAATGCGGGTGAAAGAGTGAAAACCCTCTCAATATTCCAGGCTACTTTGGTATATGGATATATAAATTATTTTGTGGAGCTTACCGTGGCTTCCCTGTGCCTGTGTTGCGCTATTTACGGGAGAGTTGGCTGTGGTTTGCATTTGCTTTTTTATCATTGGAAAGGGAAAGACATCACCGAAGCCGGACTGTTTCTTATTCAATCAAGAACTCTTGCACGGTGGAGTAAGTGGCTTCTACATCGTAGAAGTCTTGTGGCACGAAGTTTCCAGTAGGTCTCAGTGGGGCTTGTGCAGCCGTATCGGGAATTCTTCCGAGTGAAACCAGGTAACCGTATCCTACTTGTGGCGGCTAACCATGGGTGCGGTTGTAGACAAGCAGGAAAGAAGATAAGCTGTCTGGGCGGTATATTACAGCCACGCAGCACGATGAACGGGTGGTTCTGAACTTCGAAGATGAAGGATTGCAGTCTGGAAGGTTTTCCAGCTGAGGTTGGTGGGTGCACAGAAACAGATAGGGGTGCGGAGGTTGAAAATGAAGCACAAGGTTCTCGGTAGGATGAGAAGTCATGGGTATTATAAGTCGGTGTTAGTACGGGCTAACTGCGCTTGCACTGTTGGGCCTGGTTATTGAAAGCCAGTTCGTCCGAGTACCTGGAAATTGAGGGAGTAGGTAAAACAAACTAAAGAACAGAGAGGAGTGACAGTCACCATATCCGGAGGCTTTCTAATGAATTTACGCTCCCAACAGGTGAGGTTTCTCTACTGCTTTTCAGCGGTTGTGACATTTTCTACTGATTTCTTTCCGCACTTCTGTCTGCTATTCGATTTTCTCAAAAGTCCTGTGGGCAACGCCGCTAACCTACCTGTGATCGGAGTTTGGCTGACCCAAACCCATTCAATCCTGTACCGCTTGAAATGACCGATTCGCATTTTTCGCTGACGTACTAGGTAAAGACTCAGCTGTGCTGCATCCATTGTTCGTGCCATCGGCAGTAACCAACTTCTCGGATCAACGAATAGGCACTTCAGGCCTCCAGTTTTCTCTGGGGCTCGCCAACCGAAGGCTTAAAATTGCGCTAGCTAAGTTTGAGCGCATGCTTGAATTAGGCAATCTTCGTACATCAAACGGTCCTTGAACGTCTACCCTGGATACAGTTCCTAAAGCTTCAGGGGATTGGCCACCATGCGGAGATTTAAGAGCTCCGCATATATTCATTGTTCCTGATGGGCATCTGCTTCTACACTTCCAGTATATCATGGCCGGCCTCGAAGGTGCTTTTGTGTTCTCAGAATTCGATCTGACATCTCCGGATACCCAGTACTGATGAGGATGTATCTGAGATGGCGATAACCACGTATTTTGGTCTCTCCAAACTTCTACGGGTACCATTTAGTTTTCTCGGTACTGAACAAACCTTCCAGTGTTTCATTGAAAAGGTAGCTAGGGATTTAGGTTTTATATTTGCCTGCAAGGATGGCTTGCTAGCAATCAGTGAACCCAAGGATACATATAAGTGAAATTGATATCGGTTTTTGATGTTTAGCCTCGTGGGGTATAACACTGAATGCAAAAAGGTACTTCAGACGAGTTCAGGTGAGTTTCGGCTACGTGATTGCCGAAATTGGAACCCAACCCTGGAAAGAAAAGGTATGGGTCTTTAGTGACCTCTCATCGCTTACTTACTTGCAGTTGATCGTGGCTTCAGCCCGAAGGCAGGATACTATCGGTGTTTCACCCAAAACTGTGCTTATGCGATTCAGCCTTCATTGAGTTTCTTTGAGGTAATAAAGATGGTCCCGTAGAATTAACCGAGGTTGCTCAAACCACCTTCAGTCCAATTAAAGACACATTGGCTTCTGCTTCTTTGCTTATTATTGTCAGCGCTGTGGCCTAAATAAGTATAGCTGCTTATGCCCCTGACAGAGAGCCAGGCGGCATGCCGCCGCAGTGGTCCACATTAAAACGGGAAGAGCTGGCACATTCCCCGAGTTGCTTTCACCCTGAGAAGTTGGAAGCTTCTTGCTGCTTACCGTGATGCTAGGCTCATCCGAAATATCATAAAGGGCGGACAACCCATCAATCCCACTGAATAACAGACAGTAACCTATGCTTTACGCAGCCAGAGTAATGAGCACTCAGCAAGTGGATTGGTTCAATTAGGCTCCGTTTTGCAATCTTTTGAAAGGATCCCTCACTTTTCTAGCGTCAGCAGCTTGGTGGGAAAGACGTTTTCTTAGGAAACCGCTACATTTATTCGGCAAGGGATCAATGACTCCAAGGCTTTCACTGCAGTCCAGGGTCTAAAGTTGAATCTCAAAAAAATCCAGCCAAACCGATTAGGTCACTGACGCTTCGAAACAGGTGGCTTTTGGAAAAGGCTCGCTGGATTCTGTTAATTCCATTGGGAGTGGCTAATTTTGTCCTCAGTCCTCGTTCAACGGCTTCAGTTTTTGACTCTTTAGGGATTGTTTGGGTGTTTTGGGGTGCAAGGGTAAGTCTCGGCCTGAGGATATTTAAACTGGCGCTGGAGTCTGGATAATTGAGGAGCTAAACTCGAAAAGTGCGAAATTTACCTGCTTTCGTTTTTGCAAACTACGAAGTGTTTTCCGGGCTTCAATTTTTATAGCTGTGATACTTATGATGTGAAAAATTGGAAAGTTCCTTCCCCTACCTAGGAGAAAAATTTGATAAATAAGTTTGTTGTCACTTATCTGTACGGTGCTACAAAATAAAACCGAGGAGGTTTTTCTAGTCTCTAAACTGAGCAGTACTATAAATTTTGTCCGAAAATTCGACCACGTTTTCCACGGTTATGTGACCGAAAGACAGCCGTTCATTAGATACTCGTTGTCCCTCTTGTTCTGTTGCACCACCTCTACACTTGGTTCGAATACCTTGACCTTGTACCTAGCTCATTTTTGCCGATCGAGCACGACATCTTCTTTAGCAGTAAAACTGTGAGGGTCTGTTTTGGTCTAGGTTGTGGCCAGTAATACCATATGGTTACACGCCATAACTTCTCTCGAACATATGGCTGCTACACGCCTTCACCTCCCACAGCTATACTTCAAATGCGCGCACCAGGGTCTGCAACGTGGTTTCACCTACAACTTCAGAAACCTTGCCAGGATGACAATCAATAACCCTTGGATTACGACCAATGCTTTAACTTGCTGGATGGCTGAGCTTCTATGGGGAAGAAAATCTGTGTTCATAGTGTTCAAATATTCTTCAAAACATACCTTGTTTGGTACCAACGAAGCCCGTGGAGTTACCCACCTGGCGGTTGATATACCGATTGGTATAGACCTCCGGTGGTCTACTTCACTAATCCAGTCTCACACTTCCGTCGACTGTTCATCGCGGTTTGGAATCGGTTATTCGGATCACTTAAGACTTCTCTATTTTGTATCCGCTTACCTCTGTGGACAATGTTCTCGATGTACGAGATCACTATAACTTACCTCAAGTTGCTCACGGATGAGATCGACAGCACTTCTCCTCCCATCTTGTGATACTGCCGAACGTTAGTCAGTTTTGGGTAAAGTTTGTTGAAGCACGAAGCTTTCTATTACCCATAACCACCCCTTTTATTTCACGCGAAGGAAGACACATAAGTGTTTACCCCTACGCTAGGTTGATATACCCGTGGTTGTGCGCACAAATTAGAACTTAAATGCAAAGAATTTATACGGTAACGGCAAAACTGGCGGGGGCTTCTTAGAAAGAATACTAAAGTTAGAACGCGATGGCCCCATGAGACCATGTGTACTGTCACGTCATCCTCCGCCTCCAACATCGAGCCAAGCAGTGTACGCTCTCGCACTTGCCGTCTTTCCTGAATCTCGCGAATCAACAATGGGTCTAACGGTCACAAGTGCCACGTTGGAATAATTGAAAGTCCACTTCAGGTTCCTCCGTTGGGTGATATAATTTGCACACGTTGCAAGTGTCCCCCTGAATCGGCGAAGCCGAGTAATCCACACTTCGAAGTTTATCTTCCCTCTTGAATGGTGTCGAGGTTTAGTTGCGTACTGGAAAGAAGTTCGCGGCTTGAAGTGGGTTTCCTACGAAGGAGACTTCTTTATCAAGCCTATCACTAACCTCCAGAGCTGACTTTTTATGTAGACTGTGATTTACCACCACTGGTACTGGAGACCTATTAACTACCACCAGCAGCTGGTGTAACGACCGGTCGTGGAAAATCCCCCCTCCAAAAAACACTGCAGTTCTAAGTTTTCCCTAACAACACTCACTTACTTACACTATAGACTCGTTTTATGCACTGCATGTTTCTATGAACCAACGTCCGTTCGTTCGAGTCCAGCGCGCAGTTTTGTCATATCCTTGTTCTGGACCTGCGTAACGCACGTGCTCCTCTCTTGCAAGCCGTAATTTGGTTCTAGTTTTTGAGTCCTTTTGGTCTCATCATTCAGGCTTACATCTGTTTGGTGTCATTGTTCATTCAATAATCTAGTATCGCAGAGTTTCACGAGTAATCGCCCTCTGATTTCGGGATCCGTTGCTAATTTGGCTAAGCATTGCTCAAAGGTGTCCTACAGCTGGTTTTGCCAGAATCCACAGTGAGCTTAAATTTACGTCAGCCTTGACAATTCTCATTGACTCAGGAGCTTCCTGGGCTTCAGACCATGAACTTGGATGTTGAACTGGGTCACGTGAGGAGCTGTTGATGAGTTCCATTAAAAGCATAAACTTTCCATCACCCGATTCGGCAGCAGTCACTCCAAGGTTCTTAAGGCGTCTTCTGTGATTCACCTAACTGGCACTTTTAGGAGTAACGGTAGGTGCTCTATGCCTCCGAGTCCCGAGTTTCCATGGCAGACAGGAACCCAATAAAAGCTGCTTTGTTTTTGGTGTATACCTTTTTGCGTATTTACTAGAATAACATGACTCCATCGGTGATGGATGCATTAGACAGCCAACTGCATCTCTTCCGCACATTTTTATTAACATGGCACCTACAAAATACTACACGCACCTCAGAGCGCCGTGTCCTCAAAGCGGTAAACTGGTCTAGACCAGGATCAAGAACCATGATTTTGCACCCTTTTCACTACCGCAGAAACTCAGCCACAAACCCAACCTCCTTTTATTAGTTAGAGCTGCCCTTGTTGGGTAAAAGGACATATATAGTGCCGAGCTCTAATCCTGTCCTGTCCATAAGCATGAAACTCCATTAGGCTTGCCCACTATAATTTGTTTGACGTGTGGCATCAGCTGACATCACTTCACAGAACGTTTTGAGGTGCCGCTTGCTAGGGGGACAAACATAATAAATTTAGTCACGCTATCCTCATTAATGAGCCGCGAATATACCCCATTTCGCGGCAATTCGCCCACACTCCTTGCCTCCCTAGCAAGATCGACGAAACCTAATTTTTTTCTTATAGAGCTAAAATCACGACCACGCGAGTGACGGATAAACTTTCACCGGCATAATCTCTAAGCTCTGCAGCACTATAAAATATTTCCATTATATTGAACATGGAACTTTCCTATTCACCGATCAGACTGTGGTTGCGGGCCTAATAACCCTCAGACCTTCATAAGGATTTGTGGCTTTAGACCGGTACCCACTGCGGCACTGAGCTAGGCAAACCGACGGCAACCACCGGAGTGAAGGCCAGGTAACCAAAGTCGGAATATTCGCAAAGGGATTCTTTTAAGACGTACCACTGAATCACATTGCTTTCTTCTGTAACAAGTCATTCCCCGATGAACGCAGCAACAGTGGATGAACTGATGGTGCTAACCAGGTAGCGAAACCATACTACACTCAGTTGCCATTCCATTTGTTGGCTGATTGTACACTTTACACTCAAACAAGTGGTTCATTGGAAGTCCCGAAGATTGGAGCTGAGTGAATCCACATTCGGGTGCGTGTTTACAGTCTCGCAGATCTAGGTTGAATTACCGGCGACTTTTAGCTGCACTCCAAGAACGAGGCAACACAAGAAATAAACGGCATTTGAATAGCAAAACAAGCGCAACAGATTATACTTGACCTCTAGCCCAAAGAACAAACAGCATCTGTCCAATCAATGAAAAGACGGCTTATCACCGAGATTTGACCCAGAAAAAAGGTTTATCAGAAATAAAGATATCGTTTACAAAATTCACTTCCACTAGGCACACTTTGAGAGCATCTTTTTTCCACTGTAATGCCAAGACCTTCCCGTTAGTTACTTATTGTCAACACTATTCCAAGCCAGGCCGGAACAAACTCCGCTATCATATTTTTGTTCTTGCTTGTTCAGTACCATCGGTTTTGTTTCACTCTTACGATCAGCCCGAGAAAGAGCACATCTAAGTATGATTTACAAGGTCCTGATTTGTTATTCCCCGATATTTAGATGCAGCACCAATCATCATAATTTTTAAGTTCTTCAGTAAATTTGACTTGTTGGGTTTCGTTATTTCTGGCTTTGAAAGCCTGCAGAAACACGCCTTTCATTGAGCTTAAAAGCTACAGTTCCGGGCCTTCGTTCACCCATGTCTTTGCGCCGCACAGTCTTCGAAGTTTCACGTAATCTGTTTCACCTCGTCGTTAGGGCTTTTGTCTAGCTGGTTGCAGATAAATACATCTGGCAAAGGCGTACAATGTGATGTCCATAACCGCTCCCTTTGCTATAACCAGTACCAGCAATCGAAGTCGAATGGGTATACCACGGTCGGCTAGTCCTACTTCAAAGCAAATCTTCACGGTTTTCCCATATCCACATGAATATGTTTCGTCCCTTCTATTGACACGAGGGTTCCTGCACCTGATAACCATGGCTGACCGTTGCACCTTTTGGAAAGAAGTTGATCCCATTGTTTATGTAGAGACAGAGACCATGATAGCTGCTTTTAAAAACTTCGGGTTTTGTTGTATGTTTTCCTGCAGGGGTGACTGCCGGTTGTGATTCACAATTTCATTGACATCTGTTTGCAGACCTTCTGCGAATGTAAGAAACTCGCGGTTCTCGTAAGGCCACATACCACCCAGCAACCAGTGGCATGAATGGGCGCTTTCCTCAGCAGACGAAAGCTCCGCTCGCAGCTTCCGACAGCCCCAACCGGGTAACAGAGCCTAGAACCATCCTCTTGGGGCTGCATTCCGCTTATAAACCACATGCCAATGGGCCAGCTGAAGAATTTGTCATTTGTCCTACTCATCGGTTACCTGGGGATCATTCTGCTATTTCGAGTGGGTGTTTAGCCTTGTGCTCCGTATACTCAAGAATTAGCTGCACAGGTCGGCTGTTTGTGGATGCGTTCATAGCAACCGCAGCCTTGATCTGCATGCAGCAGATCAAAAGTCTCCGCCAGAGTTTACTTTCTTATAAGCCTGGACAGCGTCAAGAAACCTCTGCAGCATTATGACAAAGTTCCTTTTAGGCCGTACTAACGACGTAATCAAACTTGCTTTGTGAACTGAAAAGGTTGACGCGAACCTGTATATGTTGACCGCTCCGAATCCGGGCTTTTAGAGATGGTCAAGAGAGCAGGCACCAATTAGCTTCATTGTTCCAAAAACTCCTCCAATCAAGAGCGTATACGCCATATGGACTTTGCAAACTGCGCGAACCGAGACTATCGAGCAGCGGCAAAAGTGCTATCTAGGCGCTGTGCATGCTTGTCAGTGTACCTCACAGACAGCACCTAATTTTACCCTACTCAAACCTAGTTCCGTAGCCTATGCGTTGCTTAATCATTACGAAAACGAATATAAACGAATTGCAGTGTTTTCTTTGCCCCGGCAGACTCAACAATTTTGTTCCTTACGTCGACACCGGTTCACCCTTTGCTCATTCGTTTCACTTTGCTTTCCCATTTCACGAAAGGGGACTCTGGGTAAACCAGCCCCGGGAAAGCCACGTTGCGGTTCATCATTCGACATGATTTTTCTGCGAAACCTATGCGAGGGCTTAGTCTGTGTGAGCTCGCGAGAATTTCATTCAAGCTCCTTTTGCAGAGCTAGCAAGTTTCCGCGTAGCAACATGGCATCCTAGATGACTAGTGACACAAGCAACTCCTCAGGCGGAGAACGACCGGCAAGAATCGCGCCATCAATTGGGCCAAAAGGTTCTTTTGACGGTGTCATTAGAAGAGAAATTGTTACACCGATCCGGAGACGCCTGGATTTGGATGTGGATATTTATGAACGAAAAAATCCAAATGAACATAACTGAAAAATGATCAGCCTTGGGCAGTTTCTGTATTGTTCGAAGTTACAGGGATGCTCACTGCCTGTCTGCTTGTTTCGAGGAGAGTTGGTTTCCGTCAACTGGAAAATGTTTTTCTACTGCTCTGCTTGCGGACGGCTAAGCCTTGACTCTTTCAGCTAGCATCGCGTCCGGTGTCACTGTAACAAGTGAACGAGATCAAAGCTATTCAAAGAGTCGTCCTCCAACAAGCCCACTGATTTTTGCCATCCTTCTGTAACCGTTGGAACTTTTGGTTTGTTGTCCGTACCCCAGACCATTCTCGGGATCCAGTCAGTTTCTGGTACTCCAGAGCGCAAAAGAAGTCCCAACGTCGGAAAGTCGAAGGGCAGGCGTGGCGGCAAAGCTCGGAGGAAGGAAGCCCAGATGGCGAAGTCCGACCAGCTCAGCTCCGTCCAAAGGTGACGCGGTCCTGTCCAAGAATGAAAACTTGTTTGGCATGCATGATGGTTTCTGCACTTGGCAGGTCATTTCCTGCGCAATATATTGGTGCCCTTTCTCTTCTTCACCTTGCCCCGTCCATTTTACTTAGCCTTTGCCAAAATATATCTTCTCCTGATAGTTGCTGATCCATAGCAGGGACGCAACCATAATCAGTCTCTCTTTTATTTCCCTTCCAGACTCTCAGGTCGGCACCTAAACCCGAAGGCGCTTTAAGAGTCCTAAGACTGTCTGCTTTAAAAGCAGCCAACTTACGGGGCCGATGAACCACTACATGTCAGGCAAAACATTGCTGCTACCTAACGACCCTTTACTCCGGGGCCGCTTGCAACACGAACTGCGGTATACATACTGTTGCGCCCCCCACTGAGCCCTCATTCTAACCCCAACGACGAGGGCAGATCACCCCCAGTGGCCGGAGCACACTGGATGAGCATGAAGTCAGCTACGATGTGCGGGGGCAACTAAAATGACGGACTGAACCCTCGATGTTCGCTTTATCGGATGCTCTTCAGGTTGGGTGAGAAACCCACGGCCATTATCATCCACTAGTTCCGGTTACGGGTAGCTCAGTTCCGACGTTTCGAGGCTGTCAGTTTTTTCAACAATACCAGTGGCGCATTTCTTGTCTGTGATCGAGAGGCACACTTGAACTTGTGATGCACAAAATGCTAACTGTTATATAGTGCCTGATTTCGCCACTCATAATAACCGTCAGGTGCGCTTTTCAAACCTTGTAGGGCATACCATTCACCAGCCCCTCCCAGCTGCCTTTACGTTCCCAAAATGGGGCTCGTTGCTACTGTTGTTTCAGCAATCATTACCTCTTACACTACCTCCATATGAAATCACTATTTGAAAACCATTTTTGCGTACTATCAACTGTCACATATATGACTGGGGGGTGCTAGCTCTCCTCATCAGTTCAGAGGATCAACGGTATTTAAATCTTTCATTACGCTGTCTCTATCTTTTAAAGCATCAAGTAGTCAAAGTTTTTGCTCACAATGATTCAACCCGTTTGGCAGATTCTGTTTCCTTTCGATATCCCAAAATCGACGTAAGAATGTACAGAATGATCGATCCAATTTCAGGCCCCTTGTTTGGGTTCTTCTCTTATTCTTTTTGGATATTATTGGTCGCTTTAGCTGCTCATTTACACCTACCAGGTCATTTGGCGCTGTCGTTTCTGGTTACCTGCCGTCATTTAAACAAAGTCATTTTCTTCAACTTTACCGCTCTCACTGGTCCATTTCACTGTTCTAACTTTTGCAGTCTCTTGGTTTGTGATCATTTCCGAACAAGTGTACCTTCCGGTTACTATCAACAAATACTTATACATTTTTCAGAAGATCCGTTTACCTTATTTAACTTTTGGTCCGTTGACCTTCTTCCTCGCCAGGTTTCCAACCATATTCGCCTCATCAACTGCAGGGTTTTATTTTTTCAACTTCAGTAACAAAAACTATTTAAAAACATTTGCCGCTCCTACTTGACTCACCGGTGTTTCCATCCGTTCTTGTTAGCTTCGTGTTCCATATTCCGACACTTCAGCGAACCTCACTTTATTCTGGTCAAGTCGACCACCTGGCATTGACTTCCGGTTTTTCCGGGTGCTACTATTAGTTTGGTACACCGATACTTTCCTTCATGCTCCTAATTTAATAAGTTAGTCTACTTTCTTGAGGTGAACCATATTGACCTCATTTGTTTCATTTCGTCTTACATCCAAGCTTGCATCGGGCTGTTTTCTTAATGAATTTTTATTAATATTGTCACTACAAAGCATGCTGCTCACCTGATAGCCCACTTTCAATCGGATGAACCAACATCCTCTCTCTTATGATCTTAAATTCCTCCAGAATAACCCGTGACGGATCTACTCGTCTGAATTACCCTCCAGTTTTTTGATCCACCTTTATGAGCGAAAACGGTTTCACCAATTTCCCAAACTATGGAGGTATGCTGGTTGTACGACTTGTTCACCAACCTTTTCAGAGGTTCGGATAAAAATTTTCAGTTTCTTGATTGTGGTAGGGTGCATACCATTTGATACAGTTGTCTCACTGTAACTCAATATTTTGATGGTCTTTTCAACTTGATTTGGATGATCAAAAGGCAATCTATCCGCATAGTCTTCTAGTTCTAGATGCTTTTGATGTAACCCCCCAGGTGTGCCATATGCACCCCCTAGAAGTTAAACTTCGGTACTTTCCCTTGCGATTACCTGTTTTGGGGTGATACCCGTCATCTTCAGCCACCAGCCCCACTGCACTTTTCAAGACAGACTTGGATCGTACATGGTTGTAGCCGTCCTCGGACCGGAAAGCGCCTTCATTCTCCACGGCCAGTTCAAACCTCGGTGGGAAAGTAGTCTGTTATCTTGGAGCCAAGGTACAAAACTGTTTAGGGTGGGGCACATTTCGATGGCCGCATACTTGCGTAAACAGGCCTTAAGGTTTCTTTTTTCTACAGCTTTTCTTCTCGGCGCGCCTACCAGGGTGGCTTACTGAGCTTCCTGAAAGTGGGCCAATAAGCAGAAGCCCCGGTTAGGGCTTCAAAATTCTCTCTGAAAAAGTTCATCCTCACTTCAGAGCGTAGCACCAGTGATCTCATCTAAAACTCGGGGCCGCTTTGGCCAGCTCTTAGACACAAACGTTTACAACTTTGCCATCTTTTTCTGAGAACTACGTTACTTCAGCTATCACTGTAAACCTCGTAGTGCTGAGGTTCCCGTTACTCAAGGAAGCAGCTGCTATCAGGTCATCTTCGCCGTCTGGGAGCTTGGACATTATATTTTATAGTAAATTAGGAGACTGTCCCAGTTTTCACCTGGTCATCCCCCGGTATATGCTTTATTGTGGCTATCTTAGGGACAAAGCTCAGTAGTTGGACTGCTATTGTGTCCCTCCGGGGCCCATAGGGCTCCCCAGTCTATTTCGAGGCAGTTTAGATCGCTGATTATCACTGGCAGTTCAGCCTCTGCGGTTTACCAATGCGTGTATTCTTCAAGAAAGGCGACCTCAAGGCTTTCAACTACGGACTTTCGCAGATGCAGATAAGCCTCCGATGGGCAGAACCCTGAACAGTGTTCACGTTGAACACCCTGAGCTCAGCCCGTTAAGAGGTCTTCATCCGCTAGCTGTCTGTCGCTCTAAGCAACGTGGAGAACTACACCTTCTGACCCTGGCTCATACATCCTGTTCACCTGGTAGACGAAAAACCCAGCGGCGTCATCGAAGCCCCTTCGTCTAGAGGCTTCAGCTGGTTTTGCTCTTCATTGGTGCAGCGGAAATCGGTAACTTCAGATGCAGGCTCTTTTTACTTGCTTCCAAAGCAACAAGCTTTTATACTTGGCGTTACTATCTGCCCCGAATTTCTCGGTTCGCATATGATGCACTCCTAAATCAATCCCGGTCGTTCAGTTTAGTTTTTGCCCGAATAAGAAAAAACACGGGAAATGGAGTTGATAAGCTACCAGCAATAGTTTGGATTAGATAAGTTCTGTTCAGCAGCATGCGAAGAAGAATTATGGCGTCAAGCCAGAAATTGTAAGCGTTCTTGCGTCGTGGGTTTCTCGGATCCTCCGGTGCTGCAGCGAATTAAAATGCCAAGCCTCCTGTCATCGAATGACAGTTAAACTAGAGAAAGAAACCAGGTTAGGAGATATGAAGACTTGCTCCGGAATGGCGCCCAATTTCCCTCATTCCAGGCCCCGGAGGACCTCGAGTAGCGCACCAAAAAAACAAATGCCGTATTTTTTCTGGTGGTACCAACACTTTATTGGATTTCCAGTCGCTCAACCACCTAGTTCTGCATCCCCGAAACCGGAAACCCCTGGATTAAGCACAACCAACCTCAGATCCCACCGAGCTACGAGACGTACTGGCCTAAAAGACAGCCGGTTCTAAGAGTGATACCTTGACCCTTAAGCCCTTTGGTTTTCTCTCTGAACTTTGTTAATGATGCTTGTGTGGATGACAGGAGAATTTATAGTTTTTCACTGCGTTCACGGACTTTGCCGCGAGCTGCTGTACAGAACTTAAGGTAAAAGCTTCAGACAAGAGGGTAAAGAGGAAAAGAAGTGAACAGTTTGGAAACCGGTTGGAAGTAGCGGCAAAATGTTTTCAGTGAAAGCGAAGCTCTGCTGGATATGAAGTCAGATAATAAGGACAAGCCCCCTAGCAGGGACTTTACCTTCAGAGCCAATTGCAAACCAACCGTCTCTCAATGTTCGGCTTGACCCTAAAACGGATTGGGAAGCAGATAAGCGTATGATGATAGTGGATAACGTAACGAGTGTCGCGTTACGGCAGTGAGACTCATCACTGCGTCCCTTGCCCGAGAGTTCACCTCGATATTCTTTTACCTATTCTTCGGTTCTCGAAATCTGTTCACCCTCAAAGTCCGTAAATGAATTTTTGAAACACATTTTTCCGCTATCTTCTACAGTACCTCACTTTCTACCAAACTCTGCTGCCGTCGCTTGGTGGCTCTTTTTCCTCGACCGCCAACACCCAAAGTTTGGGGCCAACCGGGGCTTAAACCGCATAAGCCCATGTTTTCGGTCTCTTGAGAAACTCACACAGGCCAGCCGGCAGTTGGACGCCAGAGATAACGGGGCTAATAGTGACAAGAAGGGTACTTCTGGCCACTATGCTCCAAGCAAATTGTGTCCAAGGTCCTCGCCGCCAGCCAACAAAAGCTGATAGCCAGCCAAAGTTTACATAGGCAGGCAAACTCTAGGTGCGACAGCACAAGGTGAGTGGAACATACCATGGTTTGAACGGGACACAGAGTGTGAGCCAGAAAGATAAGGGGAAAACAGGGAAAAAGTAATCGAGCAAAAGAGCACAAGAGGATATAGTGTGTACATGCCTCATGTCCTTCCGCAAAACAGTCCTCCCCAAACCCCTGGCAAACTTCCTTTGGGGAGCCGTCATGAGCAAGACGTCTGTGAATTCTCTGGGAAGTTTATTGCAGTAAGTAACTATTCTAAGAAAGGAAACTTTAAACCCCAAACAGGTCCTCTCTTCCCTCATCAACTACTTTAAATCACGCCCTCAAATAGCTTGGTTGCTATCCAGCCTCAGAATTGGGCTTAGACCAAATCATACTTCGAAGAAGCTTTTCACTACTTTCATAGTTCTGACTGAGTTACTTTTTTGTCTGTTATGCCTCTGAGGGAACAGTTCAGCCGTTCCAGGTGCTGGCCGTATCTGATTCCTCTTGGGCATATCGGCCTGGTTAAACTGCTCCGGACCTGGTAAAATGCCAGAAAGCAGTCCACCATGCCTGCACTCTATGCCGTAGGTGTAGGGGGAAACGTCCTAGTAGTTGGGTTGGGTCACCCCAGGCTTCTCCGACGATTCCACCTGTTAAAGCTGCCAGAGATCTTTGCAATCTTCTTCCGCAGCTTAAGGACACTGCTCAGTTGGTTTGAAGCTGTCCATGATCACGACTTTTAGACTGGCTGCGAAACACTTCCGAGCTGGCTACCATTTCATCGAGTTGTAGGAATTTCCTCGCCCTGATTACCGCAAGCAGCTGTGGACGGTCAGAGATGATTCTGCTCAGAATAACACCAGATCTCCTGTTTAGCCTGATTTGACTGAACGTTCATATCAATGTATTACCTTTTGAACCAAAAAATTCATCCGTTTCGGCTCGCAGGCCGCTATTAAACGAAACCCTCCAACAAGGATGTCCGTGTCGTCGTCTGTCCAATACCAAAGTACGTTCTCTGTTTGAGAAACTTTCGCATCTAACCTCAGTTCTTCGTTCCCGCATTCATATCCATGCTTGTGTGGTTCGTATACAATAATCGTAACTGAACCCACATGAAGCTGACTCAAAGGTGCCAATAAATTGCTTCATACTTTTTGGCAGGACAGCTTTTCCAAGGGCAAGAAACCCTGCCACAACAAACCTATATATGGCTCCTTTTTCCACACAGAGAGCCACCTCATCCTTCTGTGAATAGTTTTTCATTCTTTCTTTTTTCCTCGTCAGATGACAGTTTGCGCATCACAGTAGGCGATTTTACTCATGCTTCCACTCGACCCCCCCACTGAACACGACTTAGCTGATCTTTTCGTTTATTCGGCCAGAAGCAACTCTGCTTTATGCAGGGTTATCACTCATAATTCTGAAATATTCGCCCTGAAGCAGTATGTACATGCCTCAACCAGTAACCATTTTATGACTATGATGAGGCCTAAGAAATATTTCCTGCATCCTCTTCACTCTTTCAAGCATTCCAGCCAAGTCGGAATCCGTCCCCCAAAATTTTCAATGTGGTAACATTTTTCTCCCACAGAAATCCCTCTGCTAAGCATCCTGATTTTCGCTTCGTAGCAACACCGAATTTTTTGCGGGGGCGGTTAATCAAATTTCTACAGATGTTTCCCCTTGGAAACCAGCCCTCACTTTAATGGTCGCGCCATTTAAGCCATCTCGTAATTCTTAAGAAGCCGGAAGCAGTATTTTTACTAATCCCTGGGTAATCTCAAAGTACCTTACGTAGCCCCTTTGACGAGGGGAGAGGTCAAACTCATCGAATCGCTGTATGCTTGCCACATCCTTTATAGCCTTACTAGAAACCGAATATGAAAGGGCATTGAGCTGCTGTATGGAAAGAAAATGGAGCAGGTGGAATTTGCCTCGGATGTTGGCAGCATCACTAGTGCATTCGGGAACTCATCAAGTGACTCCCCTATTTCACTCATTCCGGGAGATGGTGTGCACACTGCCCCGTTCTCCACGGGGAAAGTATATAAACTTCTTCGCAACTCCAAAATAACCTTAGGTATTGGTACTGATAGCCTGTCATCATCTGTTTTGAGACATGTTGCTGTTGCTCTGACTGGTATATTTACTTCCCTCTTAAGCGAGACTGTGTTCTTGCTGTTCTGGACTGCTAGAGACCAGTCAGCGTTATGCCTATGCCCAAACCTTGTAGTTCCGGTGTCACAGCCGAACTCCTCCGCCCCATTGCTCGAACTTTGTCTGGTCGTAGACTGGCAGGGCTCACAGTTTCTGAACTTTTGAATTCTCCTATTACCTCTCACCACGACCCCTCAGAGTTTAAAAGTAAATCATCCAGAGCCATTGTGGAGGCTACTTCTCCTTGGTCACTCAATAACCAAGTCCTTGGGTGGCTCAGCGAAGCCTATGAGACGTGCTTTTCTAGACTACTCATCCACTTTTGATTGCATTTCATGGTCTATCCTCCGTAAAAAGGAAGCTTCCGACTGCCAAACACCCTTACGAGCGTGGTTGTCTGATTATCTCACCAAAGGACTCACTGCCTACAACCAGGTTTTAGTGCATCCGAGACCTTGGCAGGCAATGCAGGGACACTTCTGGAGCTGTGCTTTTTCCTATTTGTTTTCGACCTACATTAGTAACCTTCATCCAGTTCTCCTGCTCTTTTGTTCGAACATGCCAATGATGCAACCCCTTGTAAGGCTGCTTGTGGAGCCCGAGACTTTGTTGGCTTCCCCGGTAAACTTAGCTATGTTTCTGATTTCTCTGTTCGATCAAGTTCAATTTTAAGCCTGCGAAAACTTTTTGAACTCATAGTTGCCCCTTCTCGACTGACTTCTCCTTGTGGCCCATCTATCTGTTCTACTGAACCGCCGGCTTCAGTGAGTTAAATCAAATACTTAGGGTTCACTACTGAGGCAAGTTTGAGGTGGTCACCTCACTTTTTGAACTTCGTGGAGAAACTATACCGGCTGTCTTACCAAATCCAAAAACCCGGGCATTTTAGGGCTAAACAAGGCTTTCTTTTTCTTTTTGTTCATCTCTGTGTTTTTCCTATTCTAATCTAAGGTGCCTTGTCATCTTTGCTGGAGTACTGAAGAAATATATTAGATTTATTCGTCGAGGCACATCCATTATCGGTCGGGTATATTTTGAACCCTTACCTGAGTCATCGGCCAAACTGAATGAACTACACCTGGCTGCATGTGAAAATTTTGCTCGAAGAACCCATGCAGACAGCCCTTACTCTTCACACAGTGATCCATCTAAATGTAACTCCCTCGCTTCTACACGCTCCTCCCGACCATCCATAATTTCTCGCTTTGCAATCTGCAAAACTTTTGTCGTTCCTAATCTGACCCGAATCCCAACAAACCGGGCACAAGCATCGACAAAGTTTCCTGGCTATGGAAAGTGTAACCCATTTTTTATCCCACTGATTTGGTGAAGTGCCCAGTGTAAAATCTTTTTAACCTAAGAGCGGACTTCTGCCTACTCGAAAGTCTGATCAAATGAAAAAAGCGAAATGCATGTTTTTAACCCTAACCACCTGAAGAACCGTAACTTCTTGCAGCCTGACCCCGTTGCTTTAGTGAGATCCACCGTTTGCGGTTTAGAAAAATTAGAAACTTGTTCGCATTCAGCGATACTCTCCGCTGGAAGTGGTCACCTGATAAAAAAGTGACCAGATCTGTGTCATTCGAAATGACGAAGGCAGGTTTTTCTAATTTGATGACAAGGTGATTTTCGAACCTCACGAAGAGCAGAGCACTTAGTACTGAATCATGGCATAAGCTGTTCTTTAGAAAGCCCACTACATAGGCCCTTCACTGCGCTCCAAATTGGAAGCAGCCGCCGGCCTTGGAGCGCCTGGCCCAAGATGCAGCTTGAGGGGTTGTCACGAACTCCACGAGCTTGGCGTGTAAAAAGCTTTAGTTTGTAGATTCAAGTCACTTTAGTAGTCAGGATAATACATCCCCACTAGACCACATCCGTCTATTCTCCCGGTTGCCTCGTCCAAGAAGATCGGCAGGATGGCGGGTCATGAGAGCAGTTTCACAAATCCTAATTAACTCGGCACCACTATATGATCTGTCGTTAGGCAGTTCGCTGTCCGGCCTCTCGAAGTTTTTTCTATCATTTTTGGGACTCTTGTAGTTGGAGACTGAGAACCTCTTCCTTGCTCTGTTGTTGAGAACTGAGTACAAATTAGTCTTCATAGCATTTTTCTGAATGAAACCCTCCTTTATCGGTTTGTTTAAAAACGCGGTTAGATGGTCCGCCAGTACTCCAACCGGTGGCTTTAGGAAAGCTGGGTGAACTTCATCGGGCTCTGCTGCTTTGGTTGTCTTCAATCTGCTGAAAGTTTTGGCAAACTTTGAGGTGTAAACTTCCGCAATCCCCAAGATAGGTACTTGGGTAGGTTCATCTTGGGTCGATCGGCATTGCTTACAAGCCTCTCGAAAAATGGTAAGAAGATATGCGTCTTAGCGTAGGCCATTTTGGAGCCGGTTGAAACTCAACTCTCGTGGTCATTTGTTACGTTCCGAGCCGATGCCCTTACAGCCGTCTTCTACAGTATTTGATCGAAGTACGATTTGCGGTTTTTTGGCATTCCGTGTCACCTCCCATTATTACCACCGACATTTCATTTGCCCTGCCGCGTACCTGACTTTAGCAGTTTCTACTGAAAAATTCACTGGTGGCTACTGCCATACCCGCTTCTCGTCTGTGCCAGCTGTTTTTTCTGTAGTGCTTTCTGGACTCAGTTGGTACAAAGTGGCCCAGCCGAGTGGCGGTCTCATCCTCATTGAAGCTACACGCTCGATCAGTTCCCTCCTACAGACTCAAGTAAAACTCTGTACTTCTACATAGCTGTTACATCCTTCTGTCTGATATTCTGTACGCTGCCCCATCTTGCTCAGGGTAAGTTGGTCAAATGAGAGGACGCAAAGGCGCAGGCTATCGGGGGCGTATATACAATCTAGCTTGCAGTTGACTTAAGCATCTCGGGGCTACTTTCCCTGTCGAAGCTTTGGAAGACAGAAATAGAATTTAGCCTAAGTACCTGGTGATCGCGAGATCCACAGTGGAAGCCATATGTCTCCGTCGTTGCTTCTCTTTCTTTTTTATGAGCCCTGCTTTTGACCTCGAAGTACGGCACGGGTTTGAGGCATCGAGCTTAACTGCTCCAGATCCTAATAAATCTGTATTTGTCTGTTTTCCTCATCGAGCTGCAAAGAGAATAACGGATGGGGGCAACCAAAATCAAAATATGCATGGATCTAGCTGTGTCTCGCCCTAAAAAGAGTGGGGATGTGACAATTTGTATACCGGCAATGAAATACAACTTCGGAAAACACAGGAACTTAAATGTTTCATCCCTTCTGCAAACAGAACCGCTTGATGAGACCGAAGTACAAGTTCAACTTACCAAAAGATAACTTTGCACTACTTACCTGCAGGGCGTTTCACAATCCAACAGCCCTGCGGCTGAAAAGTTAGTTCTTGGGGTGTCACATGGTCACGGTTCAAGAACTTCTCTTCTGTGACGGCTGGAGGAATACAGAAAGTGGCCCTCTAGGGCCTTTTTAAAACACTAAGGTGTCGAAAAAGATCAAAGTGCACTATACGGCCACCTCTCTTCACCAAAGGACGAACTTACGTGCCAAAGATCGTGAAAAGTGATTCTGAGGGGTCCGCGGAAGGAGTTTAAACCAAATTAGGACCCAAAAGGTAGACTTTCTTGGAGGCCGGTGGTGGTGGAAAAAGGATAGTTTGGCAGTCTATCCAGAACCTGAGAATCTCTTGTTATTTAAACCTTGGCACTGTGGTCGATCAGTTGATGGAGAATGCGTGACCAGCTGCTCCGCCGAACGACGTCGTTAAGAGTTTGTCGTAATTACTTGGAAGGAGCAAGTAGTCGGACCGAAGCTCCGTTTGATCAACGGCAATTTGCGGGTTCTCATTATTTAAACTAAAAGGGCATACATTGCCTGCACATACGATGATTTTCACCGGAGAGACTGTCGAAATATAACTTGTGTAGCTCAAAAATACTGTGGGCCTAAGGCCGATCCTTATGGGATCTTAGTTGTCGCTGTGAAAACCTGGGACAAAACTTTCCCTACTTTACGCAAAGGGGATTTTGATAAGAAGCTGAGTAAAATATCCAACGTGCTGTCTTATATCATGACTTCGAAAATCTATAAAGGAGAGGGTCATGTAGAACCTTACGGAGTGCCTTAGTGAAATTGATGAGTGCGGTGTGTGGAGTCTGGTGGGCAACGTAGGGTTTCGTCAGGCTATCAATAACAGTTGGCCTATTGGAGTGCTTTAACCTTGTAAACTTTGCTGGTGAACAAACATTCAAAGTTGAAAGTCAAGCTCAGCGAACATAAGCCGCCAAAGAGTACAGAAATGGTCTACTATCAACATCAGTCTTCTGGAGCTTTCAGAACGGAGGAGATGTGGCCTGTAAGAAATCTGGCCAGGTATATAATTATATTATTATTATATTATTATTATTATATAATAATAATAATGTTATGCTTCTCGACCTCGGCCGGGAAGCTTGTGCAACAGTATGGCCGGGGTGTATACTGTCACTCATTGGAACAGAAAATCACAAATTTTAAAGGGAGGAGCAGGCCATCTTAGCGAACAAGAGAATAAAACTAGACCAAGTTGAAATGAACCATAGTAACAACAATTAGCGCGGTAGATACAAGTCGGCTTCAACTTCATCTTCGGAAGTATTACCGGACCAGCAGGACATGAAATTGCTGAAACAAAAGTTGCCTCAGGATCCAGAAGATAAAATATACCCAGGGATGAGGCAGGAGTGATGAAGGATGTCTTTTCAAGTTCATTGGACGGAGTAAACAGGGGAAAAATGCAGAATGGTGATCAAGAGAACATTGTTCAATATGAAGAGCCAGAACACTGTGAAAAAGGTGAGATCATTACCAGGGATAACGGAGGTCTCATCCAGTGATGTGAATTCGCGGCTGGCGAAAGAAAGACGGAGTCGCAAGATATCAACGACGAAATGCGAAGGGGAATGTCATCAATGAGAGTTTACCAAAAGCCAAATCCGACGCCTCAGCTTCGAGCCGATCGAAGTCGGGTGAGTTAGCTACCAGTGACTAAAAGGTGGGTGAAGTCGGTACAGTCTTTCAAGAGGTCCGAAGAGTGGTTTTGATTGTTCTTTGTTCCGCCGAATGATATTTCCGTCACTCCAGATCGACTACCACGTCCCTTCCGGAAACCTCGGCTGGACTGCAACTGAAGCCCACTGCTGGACAGATGGTTGTCACAAGCAATTGAAAATCTTTGGAAGATTGTGCCGTAGGTTTCAGTGAATCATTTCTTCCCCCTAGCATTCTTTGACTAAGCTTTGCTCACTGTCTAAGGTCACTGACCAGGATACATATTGGAGAATTGCATTCAATTTTAGCTCAAACAACAGCTGAAGGCTATTTTCTGATGCTGGGTAGAGGAACGTAATATTGCGGCTTCACCACAAAACCGATAGTACGATAGTTAAAGATAATAAAATGGTATAATATTAGGTGTAAATGAGGTGCCTTGATAATCACGTTGGAGAAGAAAATAGCTATACGGGGGCTGTATTAAAGCTACAACACCGATTTGAAAAAATTATATTATTAGTGAGCCAAACCCATCCCACGGGCTTGATCCTTTAAATATAATACTGCATTATAGGAAGTGAGCGCACAGATAGAACTATGCCCATTATGTGTTTGACCGCCGTGAAAAATAAAGGTAGTACGTGAAGATGTGCTCAGCAGCCCTTTCCAATGTAAAGCCCAGGTACTGATGAACATGTTATTGAGGCACCAACTTCGTATGGTGGATGAAAAAGATAGAAAAACAAAATCAGATACGGAGCAGGAAAAGAACATCAGAAACGGAATAAGGTGAATAAGGCGCCAAAAATAACTAGAGAATTTGGTAAACGATAGCTGACCCTGACGGTTATATTGAAAATGGTAGCACATCGAGAAAGAGGCTGTGAGAGCGGTGAATGAGAAAAAAGCTTGCAAAAAGCTTGGAAAGAGGAAGCGCTCGAGTGGGTTTATATAAGGTGGACCGTGGATCATCATCAGGGAACAATAACTGAAGTGTTAAATGATCTGCGGTGCGTACATGCGGCAAAAGCAGGGGCACCTTTTAGACAAACGAATTGATGGCGGGAATTATTGGAAAAGTCAGGTGCGAGAGATTAGTGATCACAGTGCACACATAAACTGCAGTCCATCCAAAGGAATGTGGAGGTGATGGATGGCCAAGCCAATGACCAGAAGTCACAGTAAAACCTACAGTATCTTATTTGCAAGGACTAGAGATGTCTTGAAAAGAACGCCGAAGGCTCTGGGTGAAAACATATAGCCTGATGGAGTGCTGCACCGACCGTAGTTCTAGGTGCATTTGTAGCTAATGGTAACTTCGTAGGCGGATCAATGCGATGATAATCCAAAGTCTTGGCCTTGGCTTGAGCTTATCTTCTTGTCTCGAAGCCGCCTTGGCCTTGAGACTGAAACCGATCGCCCTGGATTTGGTCACATTACACCGGTAAACGTTTGGAGGAGAGGCGCCGAATACGTGGGAAGAATGTAATTGGAGGTTTCAAGTAAAAGGTACATTTGTTTGACTGCCGTACGCTCAGAAAGTTAGAGGATGCTACGCACGTTTTCTGGGAGGTTTCAAACTTATCCCATTCATAGAAGGTCGGACAAAACCAAAGAATTGGACTTCGGAAAAGCTTGAATCAGGGTGAAGTTGAAGTCCGAATTTCGAGAAGCGCTAAAGTTGCCGGAGCATATGAGCAGCACGCTCATTCTGGGACGGGCTGGAGATCAGGACTTTGTCTACATGAACAAACACTAACGCCAGACCTGAGAGAGCTTCATCGATGAAACGTTGGTTACCTGCACAGCTTTTCGCATTCCATATGAAGACCATGGACTCTAAGGTGTCGAAAAGTGTGGTATTGGCTGTCTTTGGTATGTCTACATCGACCACGGATATCTGGTGTTGTGGCAGTGAAAGGTCAATATGATACAGGATTGTTTTCCCGGGGAGGCTCTGTATGAAGTCATGTTTGTTCGATACAAGGTACCTTCCGGCTATAGTGATGTTGCTCACAGCACGATAGACTTTGCATCAACTTCCGTCACCAGATGAAGTGAGGTCTATGCGCAAAGGCGAGGCACACTGTATTGAAGATTGTCGGATGGCATCGACATTCATGGTGTGTTTCAATTTATTGTGCCTAGTAGGGGGGTTTATTCTGTTAGTTCGGTACCTTGGGGAGCAAGCCCGGTGGTTTTCGACGAGCTTTGAGTGACACATGATAAAATAGACAAAGTTGATAAAGTGGCGTGGTTAAGACCAATAGCCGAGTAGCCGTGACTCTGGCCACATCTTGCGCCTTCCTTGAGGCGGATAACGAGCAAACGAGGAAAGCAAACTAAGGGCTCGGGTGTACATTCTAGAGTCTCAGGTTGCCAATCCAAGAGTTCTAATCACGAATTGGCTCCCAACAACCTCTACAGGCACTGAAACAGTCGTAGTATCTCAGCGGATAGTTTTCAGTGCGGCCCGTTTGATCAGCAAGATGCCCAAGGCAGTCAAAGAAGCTATAATTTTGGATCACTTGTGGTGAACTCAAGCCCAGTGGAACAGATTGAAGCTTTGCTTGGAGACTTAACCTTAAACATTTGCAATTTAACCAAGACCTCTTGGCTGTTGGTAAGTCTAACAAAAAAACATCGAGCCTAATCTTTTAACTCAACCCTACGAGTGGCTTGGACCTCATCCTAAAGAGCATACTTGGAGGATATTCGAGGATATCGGAGGCGTCTCACAAAACAAATATCTTCAAGCCCGCCAAGAGAAAAACAGGCCAAAAATGTCCAGTATGGAAGTAGGAAATCCCTAAGGAAGAAGAGCTACTATAAGCTTTCTCGCTTCCTCGAATTGTCTTAACGAGACCGGAAGAAAAACAAAGACCCTGGTAAGAGTTGAATATACGCAACTCGAGTCTCTCACCGCTCCCTCCTTTTGCTCCCCTTCCCACTCGACTGAGGCACCAGACGAGCCTCCATCATTCAGCATACCGAAAGGAAACCTAGGTTAGTCGGGGAGCAAGCTGCCACTAATGGTCATCAAGGCAGAGTGGGATCGAGAAAGCACCTAGAGAAGAGGCAGGCATTCAAGAGGGCCGGTTGGTCTTTGGTGAGTATGCGATGAAGCAAGACAACTTACTGGTTTGGTGAAGTAGCACGGTTGAGAGGAGAGTAGGAAATCCCTTAAAATATTGGCGGATAATGTTCCGGTGATCGTCATTTGAATATCCAGGGAGCTGGTGGGGATGCAAAAACCAATGGCGTCAAGCTTAGTTTCGGCTTTCGTTAGTTCGGACTTCTCGCATAGGAAGTTGAAACCAAGGTGTGACTGAACATCCGCCCGAATTTTGAGAGTCCGAGAGTTCCTGTGGGCAACAAATCCGTTGGAAACTTCGCCGAAGACCTAAATCGAGAGTGACTACCTGTGGACCGGATATTGCAGTCGTTGCGTCACTTTCTGCCCGCAGTATGAACTTAAATGGTTTAGGGAAGTGATGTTTACGTTGTGGGATAACAGTAATTTCGGCACCAGTATCGATGAGGAAGCGGGGGCCACTTGACCGGTCAGAGATGTGGAACAGACTAGTTGAACATAGTTCGTCGGCCAATGTCGTCACATTGTTGGTTGGCTTCTTAATTTGGGACCAAACACCGCTCAAATTGATTCATCTCCCATCAGGCTGACCCAAGCGGTAGGCCATCTAATCTGTCGCCCGTGGTTTTTTGTCGCAAGCCATGGGCATGACGCCAAACAAGCTCTGCTTATGCATACTTTGGCTTGCTCCTTGTTGTCTTGCTGGAGGGAGAAGCTGCGCATTAACCTCAAAGCAACCACTAGCCCTACGGGTAATAACGCCCACTTTGTGACCGACGGTTGCAGGACCTTGACCCAGGTCAAAGGAATACCTACCCCTTGTACACAGTACCGGCTTGATTGAACAACAAAGGAGCGGTTTCATTCAGGTCGGCAGTATCGCCGTCAACACATGATTCATGAGACAATGCATCGAAATTGTGAAAAATGGCCAAATAAAAGTGATCGACGACGGGTTATTTTATCACCGTGTAGGAACCACGTGCCAAACGCTCTCTGTAGATGTCTCTAGTAAGGCTGAAGACAAGGCGTATCATTAGGAGAGACCGCCGGCGCCAGCCTGATTTCTGAGCCATTTTGTCGAAGGGTATTGAGTTCTAGCTTGAACGGTGCCCGTTGCATAGGGGGAAGCAGGCAATCGATCCATATCTGCCGTAAACTGGCGTCACTTCTTGTGCTTCCAGCCAGCCGAGGCGGCATGTGGCCCATTAGTTGGAGTGGCGATGAATCTCCTGGTTTATCGGGAGTAAACAGATAATGATGCATCTTTCCGGCTGATTTTTTGATGTACAGGACAACCGCCACTTCGATTTAGATGTAAGGGGTCTCTGCTGGTATAGGACCGGGATCTTCTAAGTTGATTGTGACGTCGGAAGGTAGTACTAGGGGAGCTCTTTCTTTTCTCACCCCTGCGGTTTGGTTCCAAAAGGCTGCTCATCGCTAGACGTGAGTTCCAGTGCATGATTGATCTTTGCATCATCCGTCAGTCAAAATCCTATGTGCATTTTGCTGCACACGTCTTTAAACAACTGACCTATATGTGGTTACCATCGCCGCCATACCCACTTACCAATCCTGGATCCCCATTGTGTCCGAAACTCATTCATAAAATCACAATATTGGTATTACGTCTGGGCTGCCGTTTCTCAACCCTTAGTTGATGACATACCCTTCGGCAAATCAGGCGTAACCAGAAACACGTTGCGTCTTCAGTAGCTCTTCCTCCCCTTGACAGAGTATAACATGGCCATTAATGCTGTTTATATCGAACTATGGAACCCTCTCATTGCTCATCCTCGGTCACGTCATCTACTCCAGCAACATTCGTCCAAATGACGTCAATGTCAACGATACAGCTGAATTTCCTTTGCCCACGTTCTTTAAAGAGTTGAAGCACCTCGGCGAGTTTGTGAGGTGCAATTTGTTGTTTATTTTGCATTGAACCACCATAAGGCGGCCACTAGTCGGCCTCTGCGAAGTAAACAACCGGCTCTCGTTTAAACCAACCAAGCCAGGCTGGACATTTCCGATCTCAAACGAGCCTAAACATTTGTGGTTTTCCTTTGTCCGGACCACGGTATCGGTTTTAAGCAGTTCAGGCACAAAATACGCGAGCTTTATCGCATTCAACAATAGCTCTATCTCCTCATGTGGATTCTTTAAAGTGTCAGGAAACGCAATCGCAGCTTGTCACATCAACGGTCGACTCGCCACGAAGCCTCACGAAAGAGAACGGAAGTAAATGGTTGGAACCGCGATGAATGTGCAGCGTTAACAAAATCAATGAGTCATACACACAAACGGAGATCCCGACGTCCATCCCAAAAGACGACGGCATCCAAGAACAAAGATGTACAGCACCGGTGGGACATGTTGAATGGCGGCCAAGTCAGCGCGTTTCCACGGTGTCACTTACAACATAATGCTTTCCGTCTTGAGAAAAGTAAGGAATGGAATACTTCGTGGCACGCAACATCCGGTGGTGGACGGCCTTCACGACATAACGAAACAAGCAATTTCATCAGGGAGGGCCGATGTTGAGCGAACTCCTGGCCGATTTAAACAGGATGGCCGTATAGACAGAAAAACGGAAGTCATCACTTAACGCAGCAAAATGGAACCGTCTGCCGTCGGGTAAGGAAAACAGCGAAGACAGGTGCTCAGGGCTCTCTGTCTGGACAAGCAAAAGGGACTTGCGTATGCCTGCATCAAAATCGTCAGACCTGCTGAAGAATGTACTTCAGCTGTAGCTGAGGCGAGTAGGGAGCTATTCAGCCTAAATAAAACCATGGCGTCTACGAAGACCGGTGTAACTTTGTCTGGTTACAGGGTGATTTTGAAGCCTCGTTTGGAGACTTCCTCACAGGCTCGGGTGCCAAGCGTCGTAAAGGACAAAAGTGTTGGAAGACTTTACAAAGTTGTTTACCCGACCGATGATCAGGAAGCAACTGCAGTCGTGCCGGGATAGGCCAAAGACCATAAATCTATTCTCTCTTGCCCACTGTAGTCTAAGGAAAAGCCACATGGAATGTCACAAAGTAGTAAGGGGAAATACAGTGAGCGGTAGGCTGCTACTAACCGGTTGCCACAAACTAGCACTCAGAGGACGCCAACATAGTCAGGATAAACCAGGGGCCAAATGGGAGAGCGTAAGCGCATCTCCTCCCCCACCGAATCTTGACCAAGCGGAACAAGTGGCCCCCACTCACGGTGCCAACAGCCCCGGGAATCGTCCTCAAGCGCCAGCTGGATGCATGCTAGAAAGAAATGTTCCCAAACTGCGACTCACAACTCCAAGTGTCCGCTTTTTCCTTCTGTTTCTCTTTTCTTGACTCTGCCTCTCCCCGCTTTAGTGCTCCCTTGCTGCACTTACCTCTCTTTGCGCCCTCCATATCGCCCCGGTCATCATGATTTCATACTTCTCTACTTTGTTCGAGGAGCCAGCGTTGTTTCATACAGGGTATCTGTGAGCTGTGGCGCCGAGTCTGTATTGCTTTAAGATTGCCGTTCCCGAGAGCGAACCCTCTTTCTTCCTCCTGATCTGCCGCTTCAAAAATACCGAATTTCATTTGGCATTTAGAAGTTCTAGCACGGCGCATGCTTTTTAGGTGAGCAGTTCCAGAAACTGGACGTTTGATGGTCCAAGCCCCAATTCCTGTGAAATGACCTAACCCGGGTTAGTGGAAGATTTTGCCAAACTTGGCTGGCAGGAAGCACGTACAACACTGGCGTTATTGTGTCTTGGTCTCAGTGCAGACCGTCGAAGGGAACCTGGACTCTCGATTAGTCACGGCCGACACCGATCCTGTGCGAAGAAAAGAGATGGCATCCAAACAGCCATCATCAAGCCATTGGTAGAAATCCTGGCCTACTCCTGCAGGCTATACAGATCCACTTCGGACCGGGACTAGCTGCTCCAGGACTGATAATTCGCGGCTCTGATGGCAGCATACAAGGGTGGACGTATATCGGCTGTGGCTGAATATAAGCTAGTGGGTATGACCAGCATCCTGTATAAATTTCTTGAGATTAGTCCATCTCATTTCCGTCAGACCTTGGCGAAATCCACCGACGACACACCACAGATCCTTTCTAAGCACCATTCTTACCGTCTACTAGTTACTTGGCACCAACCCTTCAATCCTCTTGTTCCATTTTCTCGGATGACTTGAAAGTTGTTGGTTTGAGGGTAGGGGGACCCAGGCAGAGATGTAGGAACCGCCCTGGACTGGGCACGCAAATAGGATCTACGGCTCAAGGCTGAATAAGCTCATTTGTTGCCCAAAGCAACGGAAAAACTAACTGTCGTCCATGGTCAAGGACCGTTCATGGAAGTGGTTGTCATCTGGGTATCATCCCCACTCAAATAGGTGGAGGTCCCCTTTGTAACCACAAGGTAGCTTCTCTTTGTACCAGAAAGAGGGGCCATCACTATTTTTCATAACCCTGTTGGCTCTACAGAATTCTGCGAGGACGACAAGAAACATGGAAACCCCAGCCGAACCTGGATACTAGCCGTACCAATATTAGCACCAGAAATCAAGCATAGATATAGCTACTTTAGGGGACTTTTGTCCAAAACTGAGGATTAAGCCCGACAAGAGAACCCGAGGAACTCAAAAACCAGTGTCACCGGTCTCTTCACTCCTCCTGAATGCCCTAGAAATGGATAGAGGTTCTAGCGGGCGGCATTCAGAGGTCGGATATCGTCGTCCCTTCCTTGTTCGCCGGCCCATACTGTATAGACATCGAGTCCTGTGGTATCTTCTCCTTCTCGAGGAAAGGTTTGAATAGTGCTGCTAGATAAGGTGCAGTTGCCTCACTTGGGGCTGCAGAATGGCGAAGTGAATGCTTTTGGGCCCTACGGCTTTATGCTTACCCGGGCTGTGGAGCTTTTATTTCAACTCCCAGGCGTGAAGTTACATCTGACATAATCGGTACTTCTGGATGATGGGGGTTAGCCGGCAACCCAGAGACACAGATAGCTCAGGTTCTGCAAAGCCGCTCTGGCTCTTGAAATTCGTGATGTGGTCCCCTCCCCAGCAACACGACCAGCTGTGATGAAGCCGCTGAGGTATTTAAGGCAGTTGGTTGCGTCTAACTGTTCGCCTCTAAAGGCGAGTGCGTGAACAGGCTCCTGCCAGTCGTGAGCAAATTCTTTGCACTTTGATGGCGCAAAGTACGTACCAAATCTGGAGGCCTCAGCCGCCAAGCAATTCAGTGCGTGTTGAATTGCCCATGCTCTGTCGCTCAGCAGGGTGATATCATCTGCGTACTCTAAGTCAAAGGCACTGTTCCCTGGAAAGAGTTCAACCCACCCTTTGAAAGGCCGGAAAAAGCGTTTCGTAGGGCATTCTCTATAGCAAAGTTGAAAAAACGGGGATGTTGGGCAGCCTAGTCCTACTCCACTGGTGACGGCGGAGGATGGCAAAAGCTGGCCATAACCATAACCCGACCTAAGGTACGACAATACAACTCTTCGAGAATGGACACACTCCCCAGGCACACCATTCCTTAAAAAACAGTGCCACTATGCAGACCTATCGACTGAGTCAAAGGCCGAGCGATTGTCTAGAAATACAACGATCGTTGGTCTATGGAAGGCGTAACGGCGCTCTAACAGCTATCGGAGGGTGAAGGTTTAGTCGGCGCATCCGCCACAGGTACGAAACCCAGCCTGTTCCTTGCGAGTTTGCTTATCACGTGCATTGTACCATATACAAATAATGACAGACGCGAGCAAAGTAGACGCTATCGGGATTAAGCTCATACTCCTGTGCTTGACGCAGTCATCGCGACAGCCGTTCTTGAGGATGACTGTGTCACCGCGTATGTCCCACACACCGATGTTTCGGTCTGGCGTCACCCACAAAAAAAAATAAACACTCTACCCAAAAAATTCACTCCCAGAAAGATCGTGGTGATAGCTTCATTGACAGCTAGTAGTTGTTTATAGGTTTCGGGAAATGTGGAAACACTATCCAGCGCCGTTTACCGCAAGTGTTGCGCACTCTGGAGTAAGCTCTCGTACTCAATCACCAAAACTTGATTCACAACAATGCTTCTTTTCCTACTGCATCACTTTAATCGTGATAATTCTGTTTCCTATTTCCGTAAAGACCGGTCTGGGATTTTCACCAAGGAGCCTGTGTCGGTGCCTCTACTGAACATCTGTGCTGTTCAACCGATTCTAGTGCATTCATCTTCGACCACGCTCTTTGGTTACTTGCCAACTGAAAAATGAGCACAAATTCACCCTTTGGAGAGCAGAAAACGTCCACTTGAATTAACCTTCAACTTTCCTCCCACCGGAAATGAATTCGTAGGTTTTTGCTGATGGAGCAATTTACTGTCAGCTTCATCGTTTTCGATTCGCCTGGTTCACCGTTGTTTACAGGGGATACATAAAATGCGCAACAACCAAGTCTTCTTCCTCATTTGGTTTCCACACCCCGGTTCCCTGAAATTTCAAGTTTATGCCCCTCCGTTCTCCGAACCGGCTGAATCTCTCCCCGGTGTATTCAGTTACCTGCTCGAGGCAACCCAAAATTCATCGTCATAATGGTTTTAGTAATACCGGTCCCGTGGCAATTCGCCCAGTAGAAAGAAGGTCAATATCTATACACGCGACTAGACGGTATTACATCCCCCTAGCAGCGGCGGTGTCAGCATTCCTGGTCAGTCCGACATAGTCTTGTCCGGCTTCTTTGCACCTCGGGAAAATGCGGTCTCCGTAGCCATGGGCGATGACTGGATTCATTTGGGCAAAGTTCTCAATCGGTGGGAGGGTCTAGCCTCACTTAAACTACACTGGGGACTTGAACGATAGTCGGGTTTATGTGCTGACTACGACATTAGTGATAGTATTTACGGTCCTCTGCTGGAATATCGTTTGCCGTCGAGGCAAATCATTTGATGGATAGACAAGCACTTTGGGCTTTTACGTCTCTCGCCGAATTCATCTTCGGTTTTGTTATCCCGTTGTTTTTGCTTTCCCCGACAGCATGTGATAGCTCCTCGCTAACTCAAACATAGCAGGGATTTTGATGATTATCCTTCCTGCAAGCCAGCGGCCTGAAGCACCCGTCATTCGGTTAGTAGTTATTTCGATTCAAATGTGCTTTGCCTCTCTCCCTTACACACCCAAGTACACACACACATCCAGGGCCTAGAGGTCAAGATAACAGACTGGACCGCCAGCTCCCTAAGTTCTTTCATAGCATTTGTGGGAATTCGTCAATCCTTTGAGTCCGTCCATACACGAGATGATCAACTACAATCGGATGGCCAACACTATCTTCATTTCCTTTCATGTGTTCCTTAGTGATGCTGACTTGCACGAGTGTTTTTATGCTCGCATGTCCACTTATGAACAAGACTATGCGAAGAGCCAATGTACCTCGGTTTCCTCATCTCCTTCGCTATTTATCCCACTCCCCGTTTTAAACCACTCGGTAGCTAGTACTGTGGTGCTGTCAGAACTGAGCAGTTAATTAATCCATTTTATTGTCCTAATGACTTGATTTATCCATATGAGTAAGAAAACGGCAAACTCGCCGTTTGTTCTATTTGTTGCACTCCTCCCATACTTTTGTTCGTTTTTCTTCTACTATATTCTTTCATCTCAAAATTTGGCTGTTTTTCCGGCCCTGTCGTCAACTGCTGTAAGTAGCAGGCATCCAAGAACAAGGACTTTGCATCAAACCAAATTTGACTGAAATATTCCCTCCTGCAAAACCCTATCGTTCGTCTCCCCCCCCCTGTTTTCCGATTTTGTGCCCTAAAAACATTAAGCCCGTCAGCGAATTAATCTGCCAACCAACTTATCAATCCTGAACCAATAATAATACTCTTGCTGCCCCTCCTCTATCATCCACCCGACCTACTCACACCCATTTTCGGATGTGGCTTGTCGCTGGCAACCGAATGTCTATCAGTCCGAGTATTTTATCTTCTCGTCACAGTCAGTTCCGTTTTTCTATTAGTTTCGACTGCTCTGTCGATTCATGTGCGCACAACTGCGTGGTTGGTTGCTTTCTTTATGCCTTGAGCATCGTTCATCAGTCCTATTTATATGCATCCCTAATTCATACCGCATAGTCTTGGCCCTATCTATCCTTCCCTTTTTCTTCCTACTTTTGCCCTGCTTGTTTTTTCGAACCGGATGTCGATAAGCCAAGCTTTGTTTTGTGCTTCTCTCTGGCTCAGCTAACTGGGATGGAAGTTAGGGATTGGTCTTCAAACGTTTTGTTCTGCGACACCATAGAAGCCCTTTCGGAAAACTGCGAGAACTGGCATACTGTGCCTGCTTTTCTGCTCTTTAAATACAATGTTCTCTGGGGTCACACTTGTACTAATCAAATCTAGTATTTTTGCAGCTTGCGGTAGTTGGTTGGTAGATGAGTCCTGCGGTTAATGATGACTCGCCCACGGCCCGATCCAGTGGACTCATGTACTCGGAACTGTTTCGAGACATTCCGCGGTTGACATCCCTGATCTGGTCTTAACCAAGTGCAGCGGTGTTTTATCTTAAGAAGACGTGATTTTTCGGTGATTAAGGGTTAACACGCTTTTTACACTTCTGGCGGTTCACGCAGAGTGCCTAGACCCCTCACTCGCAACCTCTGGTTTACTGGTCCTTTGGTCAATGTAACTGTCAGACTTCACTGACGTGAATGTGTGTGGTTAAAGACGACCACTGAGTGCTTGCTTCAATACGGTGTTCTAATTTGAAACTTTGAACATCCCGCTAATAGAAACAGAATTACTTAACGCTATTTTATCCTGCGAGGTAGGTAGGCCTGAGTGGATGTCACTGAGCTGCATTGGCTGTGTACGTACCATAGAATAAAATCCGGATGACGGGGGACACCATCAAGCCATCCGAAAACCTGTGCGTGATTGGCCTGGTATTGACCACTCTTTCACCTGTCCACTAGGCTTCAACGTTACGATGATCCACATTAGCGCGATCGATTTCCTCCAAAAGGAGAAAGTTCTCTTGGAGTACTAGACCTTGAAGAAAAGAGCTTGAAGTTCGCTAACGAGACCCGTTTCATCATTTTGAAATAGTGCTGAGGATAGGCCATTGGAGCTTGGCTTTTTATGACTTTCTGCAGCCCTGATTTCCCTGCAGACCGCCGACTCAGAAAGTGGTAGTGTCGCAACAGATCACGGGAAGTGCGCCGGAGCAGCTACCGGAGAGGCTCACGCTGAAGAATGGCTAAACTGCGCCCTAAAAAGCTCCGCCCAGTATACAAGAAGTCGCTGCCAATTGTAGACGGAAGAACAGTAGGTTTTACAGATCGTTTCTCTCACACTCAATGGTTTCCTACTGGTGACTGGAATAAGATGAAACAGCTTGCGGGAATTCCCCACAGTGGCAGCATGTTCCATCTCGAATGTTTTTTGAGACCACCAGATTTCGTGATCCCTCTGGGGACTTGTGTCGAGTTTATGTTTCACTATGAGTCGAGCTGCATTATGCTCACTACCAGCCGGGATGGGCTGGCGTACATCGAGGTGTACAGACTCAGCAGAAATCCAGGATGTCACAACACGACGAGTCAAGTCACATCTCACTTTGCCAGCAGAGTACAAAGCATCCTTAATAAACGAGCAGTGCTGGTTGACGTCATCTAGCGGCGTTGATCCTAGCTTTTCAGCTGGAACGTTTCGGAAATTTGAGAGGCAAGACGTATCAGACAGCATATCGCAGTCTAACCGCTACTGCATACTATGTTTAGCACGCCCACCGAAGCACATGGACAGCTTAGTGCAAACTAACTCGTGGTCAGAGTCAAGGGGAGTGCTCCAGTACGACCAGCAGTCAGGTGGTGATCTGAACACAGAGCCAACAACCGTTCCCCGTTTTCTAAACGACAGGAATCAAGGCCAAGAGGGTCACCCAAATGCACTTCGTTCGAAGAGAGCCAACCTATTCTAGCATTCATGTCTCCATGTAAAATCACGACATTACCCCGTTTTGCTATATGTAGGAGGTCGTGTAACTTTTCTCAGAAGACATCTTTGATCGCATCTGGGCTGCAATCTGTAGGGGCATAAGCCGAGACGACAAACAAATTGCGTTTATCGAGACGGCGTTTGCTTACTTTGCAAGAACCTCCAAGTCTCATTGCGCACAACCGACTATTAACTGGGATCCAGTCAAACAGAACAGCCTCCGCCCTCTCACTGAGATCTACACCTAGACCAGCAAGACCGGCAGTCGCAGCCTTACGGTCCCCAGACAAATGCAAGTGAAACTTTGCAGAAGAATTAGATGGGGGTATCAATCGAACGACCGAGCTGGAGGCTTGGATGCGAGTCTCTTGAATACAACACACGTCGATGGCAAGGGTCTCCAGCGCACGAGCTAAACACGCCTGTTGTTCTGCACGCATTAGTGTTCGCACATTGAATGTGGCCAGTTTAAAAGGGCGCCCGACGCTGGTGGAAGCGGATTCGGTGGGAATTGGACATCAGACAAAGGAGGACATGAGAGAACAGGAACAAGACTTCTTTCAGAGACACTACCGCAAATACGGCCGACTGCAGCTCCCGGAGAATACGAAAATCTGGGTATGCGAGAATGAGGCGCGGAGTTATACAGATTACCATGTATGCTCGGTGATATCATAGTGAGAGCTCATTTTTGTCGATATTACTGAGCCTGTAGTGAGATCTATCCGTTACATTGCTGTTTCCGCTGAGGGCTATTTTACTACTCCGTTACCCAGGTCCGGAGTAGGCTTTTTTATTCTCTGATGAACCTCTAGCCCTTTCGCATCCAAGTCCACCTCGCGAGACAGAGTTTTGGCCCATATGGGCCGGCTACTAATTGTACGGCTCATTCGCCTCTTCCGGGAACATCTTAGGGCAGGTGACTGGTAGCTCAGTTCATTTGCCCCTCGGATGATGCCAAACATCCTGGGTGCCCGGTGCACCCCCCGCCACAGGTGCCGGTGAGCATACAGTAGTAAGCTCAATAAGCCATTCACTGCTCTTTTGGAATTAGGATTTGGCCATCTCCTCTAGACTGACCACCAGTCGGTGTACCCGGTGGAGCGTGCCGGGAGTTCGCCTTGGCCCTCACACTCCTGAGATGAACAACGACGAAGTGGTTTGAACAGACGATGGAAAGGCTGAGACAATAGCCAGATATAACCTGTCAGTGTATTCTTTTGGGGAAAGCACACCGAGCCCGATATTTATTGGCCTGCCTTTGCTTGGTAAGCATGATTTTGTGAAGACAGAATTGAAAGGCTTTCTCGAACCCATCAGAGCCTACACGTAGCCCAGGCCGGAAGATGTGCATCGGCGGATGTTGGAGGAGTTAGCCGACCACCAACTCAGCCGCTGACCCGGTTGGCCCACTTATATCTGGCCTCTGAGAGGCTGCCTAGTCAACGGAGCAAAGCGGCTGTAGTCCTGCTGCACGATAATTAGACGAACTCCGCCTCGGCCGGCCACCGCCCAGCTAGTCTCACTTCCGTAGCTGGAAGAGTCATGGAAAGGCTGGTTGCGTCTCGCGTAAGTGAGAGCGTAAATAAAAGAAGCAAGCGGCGCTCAAAGTCCAAAAATCTCGCAGTTCGGCTTCCGATGGGTCTTCAAGACAGAATCTTTTGCGCTGCTGAAGTTGATTGGAATGCTCTCTTCCCCAGTTAAGTGATTGATTTTCAAGCTCACGGTTATGCGAGAAGCAAAGTACAATCGGAACTGGTAACCCAAACCCTTTCATACTATCCAAGAGTCTGTCCTCTAGCTCACCGGCAACACCGGATCTAAGACACTGTCAAGGTTTGTATTTCGAACCCTCTGTCTTTCTCCCATCGCCCGTTATGCGGTGAACTATCGTCCAGCTCACTGATTGCATTCCAATTCTGACCTTCCTAGTCCCGCCTCGGTCGAACTTTTGAGTGCCCTGCGCCGATCCAAGTTTTTGAAGTATACTACGGAATAACAAAGGTTATTTCGCACCATTGTAGGTATCGGGGTAACCCAGAGACACTCTTTTATCCGGAGGATATTTCGTTTTATTCTTCCCGTAAAACTGGAGTTTTCCATGTAGCTCGAGCCGTACGTATATTAGAGTGTTTATAGATCGTACTTCTCTTTCTTCGGTCAGTTTCCTGCCATTCTTGCAAGCATATCACTGCGCTTTAGATGTATCCCTGTCCGGCAGCCGGAGGCTGGAAGCTAGTTGACAAATGTATCTATTGTGAAGCGTATAGTGGTTGGGCCAATGAAAGCTGTTCTGGGACTGATAAGGATGTGTATCCGCTATACTTTAAGAATATCTGGGTCCGACGGGTTTGTGGCCTCTGCACGGAGGCTGCAAGCTTGGCCTATTCAAGGCAAATGAACGGTCTGAGGCCATACTTCCTCCTGGGGACTACAGAGGCTCTGAGCGCAAGTCGCAGCCGCGCAGTGGGTTAGTAAGGTCATACGGAGGGCCCCTAGAAAAGCCTGAGAGAACAGCTGTCGAGGTAATAGGAGGCCAGGCAGGCAGTTACTCCTACTGGCTGCGTCAACCCCTGTGCTTTTAACTGCTTTGAGTGAGTGGGTGGCGCAGGAATCTGAGAAGAAACAAGGTAAGAAAAAGGACAACACGACAAGGGCGACGCTCAAAGTCGTGAAGACAGATAAGTTCGGATATAGCATTTTGGAAATGCAGCTGCTGGAGTTGCGGAGGTGTATGCAGTCGCTGGGACGGACACTAAGCCGTAGGCTACTGATGCTAAATCGGAGAAACCATTTATACGTGAATCGAGGGCAAGAGTGAAATAGGTAGGAGATGGGTGTATGACACACTGCGACTTGCAGGGGTACCAGATCTTGTGTCTCCCAAAAGAGTTCCCAGAATTGGGACATGGAAGTCTCTGCTTGCAAAAACGGGGAAGAATATCGCACAATCAAAACTGGGTGGCCGTCCTCCTTAGGGCAGGCGCAAACCAACTCCCGAAAAGAACAGCAGGTGTTGTCTGTGTGTACGGGGTCCCGGGTACAAACCGAGATGAGTACATTCAACTTCCGCAAGTACTCTCCTTGTTAGCATGTCACTCGTATTTGTGAACTTCAACCCGTCACTCGTAGACTGGGTGGTTGGGACATTTAACCCGGGAATCCCAGGGCAGGGCTATCTACAGTGAGTGTACTCGAAAGCTCCTCCCCAACACTTGACAGAAGATTCCAGACATAAGACCGACTGTACGCCATCCTTGGTGGATCTTGTGAGGAAGAATCACGAGAACTACGTGCAGCAACTTCGGGTTCACTCTCCGTTGGGTGAAAGCGACCTTGTGAGTGTCAAAGTCACTTTTTTAATGCGTTAACCCAAAGCACCCTGAAGGTTGATCAGAGGCTTCGCAAATATGGACATTCCTAGGTTTAGCAATAAAGCGGTTGATCTATTACAGGACAGAGCGGAAGATGCTAGTTCGGGCGAACTCTGGCAGATGACCAAAGGACCTCTAATTACCATCTAAAACGAGTTTGCTCTTTGAAGCGTAGGAAGGGTGAGGGCAAGTCAGGGCGGTAGTGGGCTGGAATGGGCAATTCAGTCGAGCCTAGAAACAGTATTTGGCCACTTCTTAAGGCTTTTGGGAGTAGCCAGGTTTAGATTTGATTTACCCAGCATAGAAATGAGGCAGTTACCCATTAAGAGCTGCTAGGTGCACAAACGGAACTGAGCTGGTCCTGTGTGTCAAAAAGCACCCATCGAGGCACTGTAGCTTTGTGCAGTCTAAGGATTCATTGAGCAATACAGTGGCACTACGGACAATTTATGGTCGCGGAGTGGCAGTAGACAACCAAAGCAGAGCGTATGCCGCGGGTGGGTATTGTAGTTGTGTTCACACAATAGATAACTGTGTTCACAAAAGTTTTGAAGGGGCGACTCCTGTGAAGTCCTTAACAGATTTCAACCTTACAGAACAGATTGAACGCGGACACCTGGAAGGTCTGGGTATCCATAAGTCTTCAGGGCCAGATGATATATTTTTGCTGTATTTAAGCCGCTGGCTGATATCCTCTTCCTTCCAGCATAAAGTTAAACGAGGCCACCCTGGACAATGGAAGGTTGCCACAGGACCGGAAGAATGCATGTGGCAGCCATATATAAATGAGTGCTACACTCTTAAATAGGAAGCTGCAGAACAGTTAGCTTAACGTGCGTCCTTTGCAGGGCGCCAGACGAGATCATCCGGGCGCACTTCGGCGAGCATCTAGTAGAGAACTCTGTGCTTTGCCCGGCTCAGCATGGATTTCTAAAAACAGGTCTTGCCTGATCAACCTGTCGGGCTTCTTAGAGGGAGTCATTCGAAGAGCGGATGAAGGTAAACAAGCGGAAGCATGTTACCCCGAATTCAGCTATGCATTTGACTTGGCAAATCCTCGGAGCCCGCCAGTCAAGTTTAGTTCATTCGGTATAAATGGGCGGATTCAGGAGTGGTCAAAGGACCTCTCAGCGATAGAACGTACTACGTTGGATTAGGTGGCAGGGACTCCAAACTAGAAAAAGTCACCAGTGAAGTACCGCAGAGTTTCACACTGGGCTCACTACCGATTCTCCTGTGTGCTACTGGTTTAGCCTTAGTTCCACAGCCACCAAGCTTTTTTGCAGACGATGTGGAGTGAATGGGATCTCAGGGGAGAGAGGAGCTGGGCAGGGAGGTACTTGTGATTCTTAACGAGGCACACAAATAGGACCTACCGCTCAATGCTGGGAAAGGTCCCTCGTTGTCGCGAATAGCCACAAGTTTGATGGTTGCATGCAACCAAGGCTCATTTACTATTGGGACAGCAAACAGTGTGAAGGACCTTGGGGTTTTGGTGCCCTCTGGTCTTAGGTGGCCGAATCAGTGTACACCAGCCGCAAAAAGAGCACGCAGTGAGCTCTTCTGGTTCAGATCAGCGTTTTCGTGCAGAAAACCACTGGTTTTCATGCCGGTGTACATGGCTGTAATCAGACTTCTTTTTATAAACTGTGTTCAGGCTTGGTCACCCTTCTATAAGAAGGACGTCGCCTGTTTGGAGAACGTATAGCTTCTTGCGATGCACATGGTTGAGAGTCAGAAAGGCAAAGCCTGAGCAGAGACTTCAGGACCTTCGACCGTTCTGTGTGGAAAGGAGACTAGGAGGGGTTTCATAGGGACATTGAAGGTGATCAAAGGCTTTTCTGGGTATAGGCTGCACAGTCCATTCTATATGGTGACAGACTCCCGATCAAAGGGACATGCGACGAGGCGGGAGAAAGTTCATTCTAGATTGATGGCTAGGTCCCGATTCTTTAGAAATAGGGCAGTTAACCACGGGAATGGACTGCCGGAAGAGATAACAGAACTGGGGACTGTCCAGGCATTCATGAGGCCCCGGAATCGTAAGTGTAATGAGATCATTTCTGAAAGTGAATTTTGAGCATGTCACCAGGCGGACGGATATGAGGAGTTTAATAACTGAACTTTTCTATTTGTTGCTTGATGACCCAGTGAACGCTCATGATGTACAGTCTCTCTCGGAGCTGATGTACGATGGGATTTTGCTCTTCATTTTCATTTTTAGCGGAGATTCGGAGAAACATACTGCACTGTGGTGGGTGCTCACCTAGTATGCATACCGCCAATGGAAGTGTGGCCGCCTGATTGGCCGTGGTTTTTATTTCTGCTGTAGAAATGGAACTGAAATGAACTGATATTGATTGGTCTAAGGGTACACTACACCGTGGAGTAGGACTGGGGTCGTATTGTTGCAGTTTTTACTTTTTTCTATCTGTGGTAGTGCTGAGGTTTTAGTTGTCATCATCCTCTCGTAGGAACCAGGCAGCACTGTATTTTTTCCTCGGTTATCACAGAAGTTTTCAATGGTTATTTCTAAGGAGTTTAGGTCTGCAGCTTTTGTGGCACTATAGTCCTCCAGCTCACTTTAGATCTACCTCCACGCTCACTTCCGTTGGTCCTAAAAGGATCGGGATTATGCCAAATAACTCAAAATACGGGGAATCAACGGGAGAAAACCCAGTGGAGGAGAGCATACAGTGTGATCACTGTTTGCGCTGGTACCACATAGGTTGCTCCAGACTTGGCAAGGGAGGAATCAAGTTATACCAGCATAGTTTTTTAAGTGGGTTTTCCCCACTGGAAGTGTCTTGCATGTATCTGCTTTCGAGTCATAGGTGAATTGGGAGGTTTCCCACAAAAAGCCTGCAAGGCCCATCCAAGGAGCACCTTTAGTCAGTGGGCTCCCACGAAAGCTAATTGAGGCTCAAAAGGCTGTAAGAAAGCAGAGTAGTTATTTTGCCCCCGCAAAGTTAGGTGCTGGAGCTAAAACCTACCATCAATGGTTCGGTAGAAATTGTTGCCATAGCTCTCGGGAGACATCAAAAAGTCTCAAAACAAAACTCTGACGAACAGGAGGCAAAGCACTGCAGGGCCAGAAGGACTCTAAATGAAACCATAAAGCGGGATATTCTGCGCATGGCTGAGGCTTCCGTTCATGCAGACATCAAAAGGGTACATGGGTTAGGTTCGCAGAAGGAAATACCGTCGGCAAACCAATCCAGACCAGTGCAAGTTGTATTTCCCAACCCTCTTTACTGTGATGAGCCCTTAACTAGGACGGGGCAAATAGGCCGCAGAGGCAATAGGAAACGCCGAGTTACATCGGACTCGCACTCTACGGTGCGGCCTTGGCGGACTACGACGCCAGGTTGGGCACATTTCGGCGATCCAAGTTTAAAGGTTACCGAACCCTTCGTTGAGCACCAAGTACAAGCCATCATCGAAGAACCTGCTTAGAAGGCGAGTGTCGTTGAAGCTATTGTGATAAGCAAACTTCCTGCAGTGGAACTGCCGACTGCTCAGATACCACATAAGTACTGGAGAAGAAGCTGACGATGCGTATTGTATCTCGCGGCTGATGTGCGATGGTGTTTGACACTTCTTTTCCATTTTTAGCGAGGATTCGAAGAAACATGCTGCCCAGTGCTGGGTGCCCACCTAGTACGCACACGGCGGAGGGAATTCTGGACTCCCGACTGGCAGTGGCCGCTATCCTTCCTCCCGATAGTCTGAGTAATGTGGAGCGACGACTACAGCGTAGAACAACAGTGGGGCTGAATCAAGAGCACTTAATTGAAAATGACAAAGCCTTTGAGCTACTAAGAATAGTAAAAAGAAACCGATTTCCACCGTGGTGGACGAGCCGAGAGAAAAAGGCTCTTAAACCAAGGCAAAGGGCATTTGAAAATTACAGGAGCGTCACCGGCTTCTTGGCCTTCCCACAGTTTACAGCACTGATAACCAGGCTATCTCAGATGCAGAAACTCTGCAGGAACAACTACGGGGTAGGTATTGCGCGGAAATCCAAAAGCAATCCGAAAGCACATTACAACTTCCTCCAATATAAGATGACACTGAGAAAGCCGTAGGCGGTGTCAGAAACTAGCAGGGAACGCGGACAGTAATCAGGCAGAATAAACCAGAGATCCTGATGGAATTCTTCTAGTAGGTATACATATACACAGGACCGGGGCGCTAAGGGGCTACCTGCGGCCGAGGGAAGTGAAGCCTCGGAAATGGAGGACTAGGGAATCAACGCAGGAGAGGTGTTGAACTGCCTGAAGCAGCTAAAGGTATCCAAGGTGGCGGTGCCGAATGATATCCACCCAGCAATACTGAAACCACTAGCTTCCATTCTGGCTGAGCCACTAGCTAAGCTGTTCAACGAATCTCTAGATAAGATTTTACTATCTAAATGATGGCCCAGCATTGCTCAAGACTCTCGAGAGAATACTACGAGATAGAATAGCGAGACTTTCAGGGAAGGAAAACAGTAGTAATAAAGATTCTGGCATATTTCTGGAACGTGGCTAGAAGGCACGCACAAAAGCATGATCAGAGTTTACGATATCACTCAGTGGGATGAAAAATCGAACATTTTAAACAGGAAGTCTCACATTACATCAACAGGGGGATAAGGCCAGGGAGAGTTCAAATGAAGCGAAGCGGCAAAGGAATATACGGTGTGTAGGATTCAATTTCGAGTCCACTGGGCATTCGTGGAGAATCAACCGGATATAAGAATATTGAGCTGAGCATTGTCTTGAAAATCACAACACACAATATTCACAAGGATTATGCAAGAAAATGGTCAGCGATGCATTCTCAATTTCGCTTAAAATGGTAATTGGTAGTGGGGCAAGGAGGCAGGCAAGAATTTCACAAACGTACGCAGAGTAAAACCAATTTTCGTGTGTTTGTGGACATGAAAATGAATATTACCACTTGAAAGAGTGAAATAATTTTCATGAGAAGCAGTGAGCTCATTTCAACGTCGGGAATTTGCAGCTGGTGGAAGAAATATGGGGCCCCAAGAAGGTATAATCAGCGAGTGGAATGCAGCCTCCGCGGAGTGCAAAATAATGGAAGAATTAAGGGCGAAAAACCTTGCACTGGGCCAAGTAGCTCTGGTAAAAAGGCCAACATATTATTTTTTTCGCATTCCCCGTGGCTTTTTCCGCGCCTGTGCTGGGCTTTCTGGGAGAGCTGTTGGCTACGGTTTGTGTTCGCTTTCTCTTAATGTGCAGGAGGAAGGTATCACAGAATCTGAACCGTTCGGGATTCAACTAGGAACTCAAGCGCTGTGGTTTAAACGGCTCCGAATTGGAGAGTCTTGTACAGAGAGTTTCCTGGTAGGCCTCAGCGGGGCATTTGCGGCAGTATCAGGGCTTGGTGTGAGTGAAACCCGGTAGCCAGATCTTATTCGCGGCGGCCAACCATGGGTGCGGTCGTACACGGGTGGAAAAGAAGACAAGCTGTCTGCGCGATACACTACAGCCAGGCAACACGGTGGGCGGGTGGTTATGAAATTCAAAGAATGAAGGGCTGCAGCATGGAAGGTTCTTCAGCTGAGGTTGGCTTGAGCAAAATGACAGATAGGGGTGCGGATGTTGGAACTGTGGCACAATGGTCTTAGTGAAGCGAGAAGTCGTGGGTATTTTAAGTCTATGTTTGTATGAGCTGACTGCACTTGCAACGTTAGGCCTGGTTATTGATTACCAGTTTGACAGCGTACTAGGAAGTCTTTTCCTTCTGGAGTAATATAGCCGGGGATGTAAGTTGGGACCGTTGGGACTGAAGGCTTCGCTAGGACGCTGTTGGGAAGTAATAGGAACCCAAACGGCGGATTTGTTTATTGGTTCTAGAGGTTATACGAAAAATCCTACCGTGAAGTATTTACAGGTCGCGAGGAGGCAGCTGAGAAACACCAAGTACTTAAATGGCAGTTCCGTTTATTAGGTCCAGAGGGTATGTAGCGCATCATATCGTGGCTTATTTGCAGGTCTAATACGTCGGTTTGGCGTTGGACCTCCGTATACGGAAGTTTGCCGTTGGGTTGGGTTGTAAGTTGGAGAGTGGGTTGGATACTAGGATTTAGGAGACACAGCTCACTTAGGAAAAGGGGAAAATAGATGGGTATGAGTGAAAAATACTGATGGTTTTCCCCGCGTTCTTATATGTGTATTTTCATGTACGTCCATGTTTTCACGTATTTGTTTCGCGGTATGATGAAACGTTCACCGTCATATGTATTGACTTGTTGTCCAGAGCAATGGGATAAGAGTCAGATCCCCGAGGGTTTTTGTGGATGACGTCAACGTACACGCAAAACGTGTATGGAAGGGTGCGGGGAGGTTCAGACTTAGGGCGGGAGGCGGATTTCCATATACTACGAGTCCAGTTCGCCATCATCACAGTCAGTCTCGTGCGCTCTTAGAAATCGACTTTGGCGCGTGGAAACCTAGATGGGTCGCAACGGTTTTTGGGCTGCAAGCCACTTGCGAGTAAGCATCCAGGGCTAACTTTAGAAAGTTAAGCTTACGCGTTATTTTTCAGCGTAAACTATAGCTAGTGATATTTGGTCTGTGTATCGACAAGGAGGACTAGGATAATAGCCGACTTCACATGGTTGAACTTTGGAAAAACTGAACTTGACACCGGCGAGCTGCTCGGGAATGGAGTAGGGAACGCGAGAGAGTTAAAATAGAGAGAGGTGGGGTAGGTTTTTATGTGGAGAGCTTATTCGGCATTCTAATGTCCCGCCTAGGGTCAGGAGGAGGTACTGAGGGTTGGGCTCGTACGCTCTTTCCTTTCGAGGGGCATCGCATAAGCAGGATCGGGTCTTGACTGTAACTGGGAATGCATTCGTTACTGAAGGGGCTTAGAGTGGGAATCCGATGCCTTAGCGGCAAGAAGTATCTACGGTACTTTTTCATTTTTTTAGAAGTGCGGGAGAGCATGCTTACCCCATAGACCTACTTCCCATTTCCTCTCCACCCGCTATTGTTTACGCTAAACCCATAGGGTCTTCCACTGCTCAATTCGGCTGCTTTTTCGCGTATAATAAGACAGGCCCGGACTTGTAGTCGTCGTCCCATGAGAGGTGTTGCGGCCTTTGGCTATGTAAGAGAGAGAACGTGGGTAACAGATATATGGAAAGATTCCAACACTCGAGTAATGCGTTGTTCACCACTGGCTCCAGACAAGTCCGCAGTCAGACGACTTTCAGTTTTCGTGTGAGCCAGCCGCTGTCAGTGCAGCCTGCAGTGATGCATCGAAGCTACCTTGGGGTCGTTATTCGTTTTGAAGTCCCTAGGATATGCTGATAAAATCCCAGTAATCAAAGCAGTTTTATTAGGCCAGATCTTCGGCGACACTGTGGCCGGCAAGAAGAATTTCATTTTGAACGGCCAATAAGTGATCCAAAGAGCCTCTGAAATGAGGGACGGGGAGTGTGACGATCCTTTGTGGAAATGCCCCCTAGAGACACGGCAGTTTCATGTTTCCTTGACATCACTCGCTCATATACACCATTTACGTGTTTTATAAACAGTATGTTTTCATGAATCAACGTTTGTTTTTTCGCTTCCAGCGCGCCACTCTATCGTATCCTCTTTTAAACCTGCGTGACTCACTTGCTCCCTTCTCGCGAGCAGCAATGTGGTTCTCGACTTCTGAGCCCCTGTGGTCGCATAAATGACGTTCGTATCTGTTTTGTGTCATCGTACATTTGATAACCTGGTGTCGTAGAATTTCACGGATAATTGCTTTCTGATTTCGGGATCTGTTTTAAACTTAACTACGCATTGCTCGGAGACGTCATACAGAGGGACTCGCGGATGTTTATCTGGAGTTTATTCCATAACTTTGGGTACCTTATGGGAAAAGCGTTAAGTCTCAAAGCTGATTTTGACCTAGGAATAGAGGGCTGTAGCTAGCAATGGCGTACGGCATGGTTCTTGGAGTGAGTGAGACTAATCGCTTCAGTTCATGAGAAGGCCGTACGGGGGTATAGCTTAAACAGTAAACGTAAATTGGACTTCATGAGACACCGCCATATAAGGCCAAGACTAAATAGGATTCATCGATCCTTATGGCACAGACTGGAGGAGAATCTTACTAACTGTTTAGTGAACGGGAGATGCGCGGACTCAAGAGAAACACTACCATATTACGTCATGTTGGTAAAGAAAATCGAACAGTATTCAAGGGGGGGCCTGGTGTGAGACTTGCAGGTGAGCAGTCTGCAATCGTTCAGTCAAGAAGTTCTGAAGAAGAGACCTATGGTTCTTCTCGTCTTGGTAACCTGGGGTGGAATATACTGAGAAAACCTCAGGCTACAAGAGAAAAGGGGGACCTAGGTCTCAAACTAACGGGCAGTAAGAAATGGGTAGGTCATGGATAATCGGGTTTCCGGGGCCACTTGACATTTGAAGTCTGTGAAGCAGTTCTTAAGGTTTGAGAAATTCATACTCCAAGAAAAGTAGCGGTCCCCGAGTGGCTTTAGACTACTAGAAATTTCATCCAGCGCAGTGTCGAGGTTCTGGCACGGAAACTCATGTACAACCCTAAAGTCATCGAGGAGAAGGAAAGGGGTATCGTGTTGCAAAATGGGATATGTACCATTTATGTAAATGGGAAAAAGCAAGAGTCCGAATACTCTTCCTTGTATAAACCCACTGGTAACTGGAGCAGGTTGTGAGAAACATTCACCAACGGGAACCACTTGCGAGCGGTTCTATATTTATGATGTAAGCCACAATAAAAGGGGGGTGGAAAGCCGTGAGCTTTGAATTGGGGTTACTAATGAAAAGTGTGGCACACCGTCAAACGCCTTAGTCATATCGAGGTATATAATAATTGTGGACTTACTGCCGTCGGCGGCCTCCTTTTTGAGGTTAAAAAAGTTTTACTGGCAAGTGGAGCATGAATGTGACTTTGAGAAGCCATGCCACTCAGTATGTGTGATGTCTTGGGACAAAGAGAAGTCAGACATCCGCTGTTTGATGAGGCGTTCCATCAAACTACGGTTGATAAAGCGATAGTTTGACGGGTCATGCTTCGGTCTCCTCTTACAAATTAGGACCATGATTGCAGCCTTCCACATGGAGGGAAATATATCAGACATGATGGATAGATGGTGGACCTTCAATGGTAGGGCTGCGACACAAGTTCCTCGAAGATGTGGACATGTTGGTGGAACACAGCTACGGCCGCGATGTAGGGATTGACGGACACAGGTAAGCTGATAGATCACCTCATTTAGAGTAAATTCTAAATCAAACAGTATGTGCTCTGTGAAAGATCCGATGCATGGGGTTAAATTGAGGGGGTCCGTAGTCATGCAGCAGCAAGGCAGGAATTAAGCGCCTTGGCTATCGCCGCAGGTGAGGTGATGTGCTTACTTTTTGCTAGGACCAGATGGGAGATGCCGGCGGGCTTGCGCCGATTTCTGTTCTTCAGTAGGCCTGCCAACTTTGAGGAAGTATCTTGGCATTGCATGGTAGATAATTCCTGTTTTTTGAGAGCACCGTTGGTCTTGATTCTGATTGCTACCGAGAGCCGCTGGAGTTGCAAGAACGACTATAAGTCACTACGGTCGTGATACACCTTCCGAAGCTCTAGGTATTTGTTTTGCATTCGGGTCAGGACTGAACAAAGGACTCCGTCTGACGTAAAACGAGTTGTAAAAATACGGGCAGCAGTTTGGATAAGTTAGAATAAAGTAAATCAGTGGCCAACTGAGGGTCGCTTTGCAGGCAGAAGCTGCCCCAATTTAACAATCGAATCATGCGAATAGGATTGTCCCAGTTGGCTGTTGGCGAGAGAAGTTTGGGTAGGTGGAACGCATCAGAAGCTTGGAGAACTGCGAAGGTGCAGGACACCATTCTGTGATCACTTCCTGGGGAGAGGTCAAGCGTTCTAGCTGAAACACCAGAAAACTCAACGGTGAAAACAAATCAAGGATAATGTTTTCTCTGGTTGGGACGATTACGTGTTGGATTCAGGGCCCCGTGAGGATGCATGACTTAAAGTCTAGTAAGTGGTATGGGGAAAATAGAGTTTCTCAACAAAAGCTGGGGGCAATGAGGTTCCCAGCAATGAGTCTGGAGTGACCGGGTGGCAACGAATGATAGCTGAAATCGCCAGTAATCTTGGTAAGATCCACAGAGTGAGAATCAGGTGGCCAATAGATTAAACCAACTTGAGGTTAGGGGTTATGAAGTGGAATCGTTAACCACAGAGAATCCCTAATGGTGTCAAAAGTTGTGTCTGAGACTGGAAAAGCCGGCACGGTTTCTTTGACGTAGATTAGTCTACCACCCTCATGACGAGGCCTGTTCCTTTGGAAAGTCCGGTAACCAACTAGAAAGACTTGACCTGACGGGATGGAATCCGATAGCCAAGTTGCAGCTACACCGATAACATCAAAGTCGGAGGTCTGGGCAGTGCGGCGGATGGTTTTAGTTTTTTCAGTAATGAACGGGCGTTCATGAGTATAACTGAAAGCTATGATGCTGGTTTTGGTGGTGATGTTATTGATAGAGATTATAGGGGGTTCGGTGGCAACGATGGAGATGGTAGTTCTAGTGAGGAATATGGCAAAGAGGGGAGGGGGACATCAGTTGTTCCAAAAACCTCATACGTCGAGGCCTGGGTGGGATCAGAGTAAGAGGGGAGGGATGGGGACGTGCTGCATGAAAGATTAGTTAGAGTGCAATGAATGTTATTGGATGGGCTGGCAGAAAAAAGTCATCAAGGTTGGGTAGCAATACGGGACCGAAAGACGTTGGTAAGTCCTGTAGGAGTGGGAAGTTGGGTGGAGCACGGAGATGATTCCCAGGGAGTGGCTAAGTAGTGGTTGGAGTATAGATTGGCTGATGTGGCGGGTAGAGATGTAATGAAGCAGTGAGTGTAGGGAGACAGCTCGGATCAAGGTAAGGTGGAAATAGAAGGCAGATAACTGAGGTCAAAAAGTAGGATTCAAAGCCACAGAGGGGCAGGCAAAATTTTGCCCGACTGCGCCACTTCCTCATTGTTTTTAAGTGCTTTAAAATGACAGTATATATACATATATGTATATATATACATATATGTATATATATATACATATATATATATATATACATATATGTATATATATATATATACCTTGGGTTCTCCACTCACTTGTCCCCCTTCCTAACTAGATTGTGCCACTTTACTACACACAATTTGCGTATATATAAATAAAACCGTTCCGTCCTTTAGCGATGGGTGTTCGCTCTCAGTTAATTCCTGGCTCAAGCTAGAACTCAGCCGTCCCATCCTGCTTTTTTGTGCCTTTCTCGTACACTGAAGCCTTGCCACACGGATTACCATTCCTTAGTAACTAGGCTTCACTTCTCTACGCATATGCTCATGGGAAGTTAAGACCCCATTCCAACCGGAATCCGTATGCCCCTGCCGAATACCAGCACGTTTGCCCCCACATGAAAAATCCTCATTTTAACACTCGGTGTTTTCCCCCCTTTTTACTGTTTGCCGTCCTTTACCACAGCTGGTGAACTGACCAGACTGTTATCTTTCTATTTTCTCATTCTTCTTCCAGACCAGACCATCTACTTTTGTTTTATTCCTGGTTCCCAAACGGACACCCTCTCCTCATCCACCGCCTACCTGATATCGCCCCAAATCTCTACTATCACCCAACTACCCTAGAAAGCTACCAGTCTCCGTCTAGGGACCCCTAATAGACCTGTCCACTAGCCAAACGATAACTAACTGTTCGGATAACAAAATGTTCATTTTCTTGCTTCCATATAAACGATAATCATAACCCACAGCTGGAACACTCTCCAGACTGCCGCACTCCTGATCTCTTCCAGATTGCATTGGTTACTTGGGTATCCATCGGTCAAATCGACGTTTATTCCGGATTACCGTAAGGACTGGACGATTTGATCACTGGTTTAAACCTATACTCTCGCCTGCTGACGTTACATGGGTCACCGTACATGGATTAACAAAACCTCATGAAAGTCTCACCGGATCGCAGAGGTGATTCCTGACAGCAACCATCAACACTCCGCTCAACGTCTATTCCCAAATAATCCAACCCAACAGTTCAATTCTTCCCGCGTTGCAGTACGAAACCAATGGCCGGAACCCAGCCTTCGCAGCTGTCAACCAAATTCCCACAACATTCTACCTGCCACCACCTGCAACCAAGGTCTTTACGGAACAGAATACCAGCCATCTGCAGCCAACCATAATTTGATTACCAATTTTCTATCAAATACAAAACAAAACATTTTACACTCTTCCAACTTCTGCCTAGCCGAACCACTGACGCTTGTCTCCACTAATCCGTTTCATTGGCGGCTTTTCTTTTCTTTAAAAGTCCGTTATATGTCCATACACCATTCATGCTCTTCAAAAGTTCACTGAAGTCCCTGCGAAGCTTTTCGCCTTCATTTGAATTTCCATATGACACTGTAATCACCTGCACAAAAGGTCCGTTTTATTATCACGTTTGACTCACTTGCCTTCATTTCACATGCTTCCTCCACAATTAGTTACCCAATGCTGGATCAGTGTCCAATATTCCGCTGGTATCTCTGACTGCACTTTGAAAGCCCCACGCTTGCTTTACTTCTAACAATGTTCTTTGGCATCTTTTTCGCCCGGTTACTTGTTAGTGACAGTCTATTTGTCGCTTATATCAGCAATTCCACGACTGTCCAGCTACCCACACCGCCCCCAGCGATTTCGAAACCGATTTGGAATTCCCGCCTCAACCATTACCACTTTTGTTTACTCAAACACTACATGACTCTACTGGTGTATTTCGGTTGCTGTGATTTATAAATTTAGAATTTGTGAATACCTCGCACTGACATGTACTGTTGTATACTCTGATCTTGCCTTGTGCATGTGTATTGACCACGGTCAATAAATATACTATACTATACTATACTTTAGTTTAGACGGCTATCATGTGACACAAGTCACGGAGACGACCTCAACCGCAGTATCTTGGGTTCTACCGATGTAGTTTGACTGGGACTGTTGTTTCCTTTCGCTCCTACCCTGAGAAACTGTTCAGAGGTACTTTTGCTGATATCTTCTACCAACGGATCTCCTCGGAGAATAATGTACAGAGATAAGATCCATGAATAGTTCTGAGTAAGGAAAGTCCTCTAGAAGGTTAAACTCTTAGGATTCCCCTTGATAGCTCAATAAAAACTGTGCCGGAAGTATTCTGAAGACCACAGAGGCTGAATAGTCGGGATGTACTTTAGTCTAGGCGGCTTAAGTACCTTTACGGAGATGGTTTCCAAAGCAGTCTCTTGGAATCTGCCGGTGTTGTCTGGTGGATACTGATATTTCGTCCCGCCGCTAGTCTGACAGCAGTTCAGAGATTACTTCCGCCAGCATCTTCTATTAACGGATCACCTGAAAGAACAGTCTTCAGAAAAAAAATTGCTGGACCTTTCCTGCGTTGTAAAGCTTTCATAAGAGCTGTAGTTTTGAGAAATATTCTTGATATCCTAATAAAACTATACCAATAACAGCAAGAAAACAACAAGGTGACTGCCAACCAGCATGGGTTCTGGAACAATCGTTCCTGCCTATACAACGTAATAAGATTCTTCGATGAGGTAATTAATCAAGTGAATCGAGGAGGAAGGTTGAAGTCTACTGTTTGGACTTCCAAAAAGCCTCTGATTCGGCTATTCGGAGACTGCTGGGAGGAGAGGTGAAGTCATCTCAACTTCCCGCGGAAACACACGGATTGACCAAAGCTGCTACCCGGAATGTAGTTGAAGCGAAGGGGGACTGGGAGTCTAACGTGAACCCTCAATAATTATAGCCAAGTACTGGAGGGCCGTCTGTTCCAGTTGTCGAAGCTCCGGGGATTCAAAGAGCCCACTGGTGCAGGAACAATGACATTCATGTATCCCGCCGTCAAGCCCTGAAACAGAAATGAATTAAGTATGAAAGAACTGAACAGTAAGATAACGATGATGATTGCCACCTTGGCGAAGATGAAGTACGACGCAGGCAGCGAGAGGTAACGACAAGCACGGAGGAAGTACCGGAAAACCATGGGGCACACACTGTTGCTGGAGTACAGGAGAATGAATAGGAGGTTATGTGAACCGCAGAGGAAAGGCAAACTGAAGTACGAAATCGGCTTAGCTAAGGCCGCCAAAAACACCCAAAGATGTTCGTTAACCACATCCATGCTAAGGCGAATATGCGGGTAACGGTTGGGGGTTTGGAAGTGGGGAAGGGAAACCAGGCAGAGAGTAATGGACAGAAAGCGGAAGCCTTCCGAGAGCACTTCGAGGAGGTCCAAAGAATGGATGAGGGAAGAGGTCCACCGACCCTGGAGGGATGTGACTGCTCCTGTGGAGGAAATGTAAGTAGCCTCAGACGATGTAAAATTGGCATTAGACGCCCTTGACAGGGGGAAGCTCCGGGACCTAACGCAATCGACCCAGCGATTCTCGGACAGCTGGTCCCGATACTGGTAGAATCCTCATCCATACTGTTTTACAAATCCTACAATAATAATAATTGTGTATTTCCCGGCTATGGTCGAGTTGCACGCGCAAAAGCATGATCATGTTGTACAGCTTTACTCAGTAGGATGAAATATTCACAAACTTTAAGTAGAAAAGGTCAAAAGTGTCAGCGATAGAAAAACAGCCAGCGATAGTTTATATGGATCATTGTAATAAATGTTTGCGAGACAAATTTGAACTGGTTTCGATTTCGGGCTGGGAGCTGGCGCACCGTGGGGATGCCGGAAAGGTCGTTCATACATAATGCTGAAGACGCATTATGAGCGAGAATGATGCAAACCATGAAAAACGGCGGCTCAATGAGGCTCTGCGAACAGCTTCAGTTCTTAGTAGGAAGAAAGAGGAATTGTATGGAAGTGTACTCGAAAAAATAGATGCATGCAAAGAGAATAGCAAACTATAAAGCTGATGCAAACCCGGAATGACGGATCTACTGGGGTTCAATGGAAGAAATGAGTTATGAAGCAAAGAGACATGAAACCAATTTTACGAATGTGAATTTGGTAACTCTGATGAGAATGGAGGGAACACCAGTCCATATGAAGGTGTGTTTAATTTCGGGATCGGTAACCTGTACCGTCCAGAAAAGAGAAAGCACAACTGGAGGGTCCTGGAAAAGCGGAGGATCAAATTCCAGCCGGACACGGATCGAGGGAAAAATGAACTGTGGTAAAGGATACTAAAGTGGAAAATCTCCGCGTTGAATTGAGCGTTACTATGCTGTTTCGCTGACAAATATACTTATCTACATTGACGCATCGAGCCTCAGTGTTATTCAGCCTCATTACTGGTAATGAACAACATCCTATGGGTATGGGTCGTCTGGCGGGGTAAAGGATATGTGCCGGTCAGTCAGTCTAGTGTGGCGAGACATGATGGATTTAACTGATGACCAGTATATTAGCAGGTTGCGCGTGAACTGTTATTTGTGTTGGCTGTAGTGATGGTATCAGAAGGAGAGGCTTCGCGTCAGAAAGCACCAACCGATCTAATAGGCTGCTGTGGGCATTTCCTGCGGCTTGGCTTGATTGCAGTCCCAGATGCTATGGAAGGTTCCACTTGGACGCCTGTCGGTACGAGTCAAAGTGGCACCCTTGGTTATCCAGTTTGGCGGCTGATATGGTGGGAGGCGACGAACCCTCGACAAATGGGAACTGCAGTCTGGAGGTGGTTCCAGCTCTGGGTTACGGTAAAATATGATGACAATAATAATGAACTCGTTAGGTTTATGTGAATGGGGCAAGGATAAATTTTCATTTAGGCGGTCAGTGGCACCTACTCCACGTCCAGGGTAAAGAAGGCTCGCAGGAGATCGAGCCATAATGCTGCAGGCTAGCAAAGTTGCGTACACCGGTTAGGCAACTCTGTGTGCATTCTAGAGGATTATTGGTTCGCAAGTTGGTGTGGCATCGTTGGGAAATTAAGAAAAACCTAAGGCCTTACGGTTAAGAGGATCTGGACATGGCAACCCTCATTGCAGTTTGCTCACGCAGACTGCAGTTCCGCTCCGAGGAGGTAAGGTAGGTTTGAAAGAACAGTATATGAGTTAATGGGACTGATGCCCTGCTAGCGTAGCACTATATTTGTTACTGTCTCTTCTGATATAGTGGTAACTCTATTTTGAATGGTTTCTGAGGAGCCTCAAATTAGAAGAAACTACTATTATGTTGGTGATGGCACATTAGAGAAAATTGGTCTCGTGCCGAGAAAAGTAGCCATAGGCTCGTCTATGCTCCTCCTCGATGGTGCTAGAGCGCTGAGACTATACTTGGTTATAAGCGAGGTTATTTGGTATAGTGGTGATTGCATGGTTACCGTGATGTCTTTGCCGCCGTTAGCATATTTCAAAGTAGGACGACGCCCATGTGATGACTGGTTCGGAAAAGCGAGAGGTGGGAACGGTATGGAGTCAACATTTTGTCAAGAAAGCGAACTCTAACCGTCTACATTCAGTGCTCGCTGTAGGCGGCACCAGGGCCTGCTTTACTCAGGGAGGTAGCACGATACACTTCCATTGGCACCCAGCTCTTGCCGCTCCAAGGGTGATCCACGCTTTTTAAACGTTTTTATTATTTTTTTAGTTCTATCCTAGTCAGCTATCTGGCCGTCAGAGAAGACGGAGCTGCTTTTGGTGGGTGACCACGGCACCCGCGCCCTGACCGACGCATGGACCGCATGTAACAAGCCGCGTTTGGAATAAGTCAAGGATACCAGTCAACTCGTAGCAACACGGCGGCCCTGAGACATGGGTCACATGTGACCAGGCTGGTGTGCCTGGAAGACAAAAGAGTGGGGTATTTTTTCTCTCATGCCAATTTCTTACTTCGAGGTTTCTGTTGTCTTGTTGATGGTCAACCCTGAGCAGGGAAACAATCACAGCCAGGAATGCTCACACATGTGCCGCCGTAAAGTTCGCCGTATCCTTGAAGACAGGTTCCAAGGGCTATTTACATGGGCCAGAAAATGCAGGGGGAGCTAGATTCAACCAAAGCCTGCGATTATTCGATGGGGTTCATGCTCACAGAAACACCTGTTTGCACAAGGGTGGGGCACTACTTGCAGCCCTAACAACGTGGTGCCCTTATAACTGAGTATCCCACAGGCCGCTGTGTTGGCTTGTCCCGAAAAACATTTTTGATGTTAAAAATTTGAGATTGTTTTGCCGTCCCAGAGGGTGTGGATGGGCCGCTGAGTTCCCTAATTGCTGTCAGGAGGAGGCCAACATTATGCGGGTCTAATTGAGACTAGGTTGCTTAAAGCGGTTATTCTATTTATTAGTACCCTATTCCCACCTGAAAGGCCTGGGCCCTTGAAATATAGGGACTGTACATCCTGGTCAGAGTGTTCACCACTAGGGCCATGCATATTTCTTGTTTGAAAGCCACCGGTGTCGGTGATAATGCCCAAATTCGTTGTGGTAGATTGTTACACAATGAAGCGTACTTGTTGATGAGGACGTTTGACCTAAGTGAAAGCTTGGGCAAAGGGACAGAAACCAAGAACTCTTTGTTACGCAAGGAATAATTAGAAGGTATTTTCACCTGCGGTGCCGAAATACATGATCTATTCTTTAAGATATTGTGAAGGAGTAGGAGGTTGTTTCTTGGGCGGAGTAGCCATGAGGGACCTATTTTCAGCTAATCAGAGCGTTCTATGTAATTTGAGGGCGAAGAAAACCCAGGAGCTGTTCCGCGGATGCTCGTTGTACATTCTCAAACGCTATTTGGTCTCTCTGTCGTATGCTGGAACACATGATTGAGCCATATTCCAGAAAAGGTCTGACATGGGACTTAAAAAGTGTTTAGTTCACTTTCTGGCAAAATAAACGTTTGACGTACGAGTCCGATCGTGGGGCTTGCTTTTGCTTCCTGGATGGCTGAGTGTTTCGAAAAGTTAAAAGTACGTGAATAGTGTAGACCCAAGTCAAGTGCCTGAGAGTTACGGGGTATAAATATGCCGTTCATACTAAATGTTCCAGTGGGGTCGTGATACCTATACGTAATAATATTACTCTTTTCGGCGGAGAAACTCATTTTCCAGTCATCACTCTAGGAGCTGAGAGAGAGCAGTTCCCTTGTTATGTCATCTGCGGTAGAGGCTGACGCCGAAGGCTCAAAAGAGTACACGATTTTGATACCATCGGCGAACAGGAAGGGAACCCCCTGTTGGAAAACCTTAAATATAACATTCACTTGCATCAGAAACAGCAGTGGGCCGAGTACGTTACCTTGTATCACACCACTAATTACGGAGCGAGGTTTGGACGAATTTTCTCCCATACTTACAACCTGGTCACGGGCTGATAAATAAGATGAAAACCAAGTGACCATTGGGTCCACGATTCTGTAAGCTTTGATTTTCTGTAGTAGCCGGACGTGGGATACTCGGTCGAACGCTATGGTCATGTCCAAAATAGTCACTATTGCCGATTTACTATTATTGACAGCCTCTGTGACCAGGTTGAGGAAATCTATCACGTATGTCGCACATGATCTGCTTTCCAGAAAACCATGCTGACCAATGTTGAGTAGATTGGGGTTAAGAAGGTGGCGTGTAAGCCCTTCCTTGATCACTCTCTCCATGGTTCTGGACACGACCAGGGTGTGGTTCGCTGGCCGATAGTTGACTGCATCTAGACGAGATCCTCTTTCGTGCACAGGTGTGACAGTGGAAGTTTTCCACTAAGAAGGGAAAATACTGCACCTAAGTGACAAAGTGAATATGTGTATCAGCAGCATTGGAAAGTCTTCGCCACCTCGACTGAAAATGGCCGGCAGCAATGCATCCGTACCTGGTCTGTAGGACGGCCTTGTTTTTGCTACATGGGCTGGAACCTCATCGGAGTAGACCACTACCGTCGATGAAGTTACTGACGTCATCGGATTTGGGAGGGGGATGGGATTGGCGTCATCCGTCGTTAAAGAAGGGACAAAGTAGGTGCTAAAAGCCTCCGCCATCAATAGGGGGTCATCCAAGTAATTATTTTTATAGTTCAGATATGGGGTGGCTTGATTAGGTTGCTTGCTTCTGACCTTCATTAGCCTGGCTAGTTCTCCCACCTTGTTTGAGCGGCTTAAGGCATCTAGCTCCTGTTTTTCTTACAAGAACCCAAACGCAATTTATTTGTACGGGATATACGTATTATTTGGAGAAACGACAAGAAGTCACTCGTCTTAGTGAAACTTCGTTGCAGTTTGGCTAGGTTACCATTAAGGAGATCTAGAGAGTTCAGCTGTCTGCGCATGATGGGCTCTGAGGCTGGAGTGGTTTTTTCGAGGCAGCAATGAACATTAGAATACAGTTGGGCAACCACTACCTCTAGGTCATTAGATAAAAAGGGTTCGTCTCAGTTAAGGGAACGGATAAAAGAGTGTGGACTGTTCCAGCAAGCTCTAAGTTATTGCTTATTGGTGATCGGAAGTTGTGTTTCTGCTGACTTATCAGTGCGAGGCCAGGGTGCAATGAAAACACAAGATACCATCTTATGGTCACCACCGGTGAAGCGACTTAAGCTTTGGGTATCTAAGTTTTTGATTTCCATAGTGAACATAAGGTCTAATGTATTTCTCCCCCGAGTGCTGCACCCAGTTACCAACATGGATACACGAGTGGAAATCACGGAGATTTGGGGGCGATGTCAAGGAATGCCAGTATATTTCCGGCACGTTGAAATCACCAGCTAAGATCTTGGTGGTTACGGGGAGGTTAGAGACATAGTCGAATGCGTCTATCATTGCTATCAATTCGTGCACGTCCTGGTTCGGAGGACGGTGGAGACATCCTACAAGAAGTAGTTGTTGATCTTCTTTGATAGTGAGCCAGACTGAGTCCCGAATGTTTCCAATAATAGGATGATGGAACCTACTAGCCATGAATATATGTCTGGTATAGAGGATGCAGCCCCCTCGTCGTTGGTCAGACCTACTGTTGGCGGTGGCTTGATAGCCGGGTATGGATATGCGGTTTAATGAATTGTGATCCGCCAGCCACTTCTCGGTAACTAGTAAGACATCAGGGTGTAGGTCTAATGTCAGTGCTCTGAGGGAAGGCAGTTATTTTGGGGGGGGGAGCGGACGTTAAGTCGTAAGAGCGACAAGGTGTTTTGGTTAGGTTCTCAGTAGACTGAGCTGTGATTTCATTGTGATTTGGTGATGCAGGATCGTCAAATGAGGGGTGGCTTACAATGGGCAGTTGAAGCTCGGCCCACTTTAACGGCTTCTCTGATGAAGAGTTTGTACCCGGGACTAGATGCTCTGGTGGGCTTTCAAGAGGGGCGCAACCTGAAGAACTGTTAGGGAGTTCTAGTAGAAATGGCCGAATCCTGGAGGCGGTGGGGTGAGGAGCGGAAGGATCTGGGGGGAGATATTAGTGGTAATGACTTGAGGACATTTGGTGCTTTTGCCAGGAGCTTGCTGCCGTATGAGGATTGTGGTTGAGTGAGGTGTGAGGACGAAAAAACGGGAGCGGTCCGGGGGCGGAGTGGAAGTTGGAGCTAGTGCCAAGGTTGTGGACTGTACTGAGGTAGTCCAGGAATATTAGGCAGGAAAGGTTGCACCTGGTGGGGCTATGGGTCCTGGAGGACCCCCGGAGGGGTGAAATCGAACACCCCTTTTGGAGAGGTATAGGGCACGGAAGCGAAAGCGTGTTGGGCCAGAGGTGGAAGGAAAGTTCTGTCCGGCACCGTATTTGGTATCGTAGCAACCTGTAATATCCGTGGAGGCATACGTGGTGGTGCTGAACACGAGTCGAAGGCCGGCCGCTGGGTCTCTGAAGAGGCTTGATATTGGGTGGGGTTGGGTGTGGGTCGGACACTTCGGCGAGTTTTCTGACAATTCGAGCACAGCCCGAGTAGGCTGGATGCTTGTTTCTGTAAGCTAGTACCCTCCGTAGGCCTAGGGTCTGCTCGGCAGGGTGCAGGCTTGTGGGTGGATTGATGCCCTGCCGCCGGGAGCCCACCGATGTTCAGCTATTGCTTTTCGGTTTAACTTCGGATTGCGTGGTAAGGAGCCCTGGAAGTGAGGCCCCACTCTACCTATTTGTACTTGATGACAGACCGGGGTGGGCCTCGCTTTTGCACTCTTTTTTGGTTTTGCGAGGTTCGTGGAAGAATTGAGAGATCTAGCAATGGCAGGGGGGACAGGCCGATGGGCCCAACGGGATGAGGTGGTGGGAGTAGAGGTAGCCTGCATCCTACGAACCCGCTTACTTGGGGAGGTATGGTCGGTGATGGAGAGGTCCCTAGAGCCCGATCTACAGTGCCGTTGTTAGGAGCAGGTAGGGTAGATACTCTGTGGGTGGGAGTCAAAGCTGCATCTAGGGGTACCTGTCGTCCACTGGATGTTGCCTGAGGGTCCGACAGGGGTGAGCTGTCGAGGTCGAAGGGCACCTAAATTGGTGCGGAGCATGCTGGGTTGAGGGATGATGATTGCTTGGCTGATGATGGCCTCTGCAGAGTGCCGGTTTGTGGGGTACTGGTGGGAGGTACTGTTGGAATGGCTGCACCTGACGCCTCCCTTTTGAAGAGGAGTATTGTCGGCCGTTTTCCTGACCGAGTTATATGCTGTGTTGAGGGCGAGTTATGATTGCTTTTTGATAAATTCCCTTGCTATTTTATCGGAAGGGAATTGGAAAAGGATAGGACATGTGTGGCGTATTGAATGTAACGGCCGGTCGTGGAAAATCCCCCTTTTTCCCTCGCGATTCAGTGTTTTTCCCAACATCACTCATTTCCATACACTATTGACTTGTCTTTACGAACTGGCTGTTTTTCTGGACCAATTGTTGTTTGTTCGCGCCCAGAGCGCTACTTTGGCACATCCTTGTTCAGGACCTGCGTGACGCACGTGCTGTCTGCTCACATGCTGCTATTCGGTTTCTCGTTGTTGAATCCTTTTGATCGTATTATTGAGGTTTGTATATTGTTTATGTCATTGTTTATTGTAATAATCTAGTATCGTAGAATATCACGGATAATCGTCTTTTGATTTCGGGATCCGATGCGAATTTGGCTACGCATTGCTCAAACGTTCGTAACAATACTCAATAGATCAATTTGGAACGAGGGAAAATCACGCAAAATGCCAAGAAAAGGATCAAAAGCAGTCGAATCCGGACAGGAAGTAATACGGCAAGTCTCTGGGGAGGTTTTGGGTACATATGATTCTTTAGTTAGTGCTAGATCGCCTAGTCCTGTCAGTGCTAGTTCATGTGTTACTGAGAACAATATTGATCGTAAGGATGTCGATTTATATAATCTGAGAATACTAGAACTAGAGCAACAGTAACTATCGGCTAGACTACGGGCACAGGAAGCAGAGAAGTGTACACAGAAACAGCGAGAGCATGAGACCAGCGACTTCGACACTTCCGATAGGTTAGGGTGCAATAAGGTAAGGAATCCCACGCCAGTCGCCGACTGCAAACCACCATCGATCGATCTGCCTAGAGTGGAACTAACGGTTTTCGACGGGCGAGCTGAGCAATACTGCAAGTTTGTCAAGCAGTTCGAGACGTTCGTTGAAAATAAGGTAACCGACCCTGGGCAAAGGCTTCTTTACCTTACTCACTACTGCCGAGGCCGAGCAAGAGAAGCTATCGACGGGTGCACCATGCTCGACCCAGAACAAGGCTACATAAGGGCAAGGAAGATTCTAAGGGACTTGTTTGGCCAACCTTTCAAAGTAGCCCGTAACCCAACACAAAGCGTGACGTTAGAGGCACAGAGAACCAAGGGCGACGTCTACACCATGGCCGACCTGGTGATTAAGATGCAGAACTGCTCAATAGCCCTCGACCATTTAGGTTACAGGGCTGACCTAGACGCCATGCACACTTTGGAAGGCATAGTCCGTCACCTCTCTCCCGAACTACAGGGTCGGTGGGCGGAAGAAGCAGAACGGATAAGCCGAAGCGACAGAGAAGCCAACTTCGAAGACCTGACTGAATACTTAGACAGGCAAACGAAGATAGCTGACAGCAGATTCGGCCGACTCATCCGGGACAGCAACCGAGCAAACAAGCCCAGTACTAGCCAAGTGCAAACCCCTGTACGGGAACATCCAAAGTACCAGCCTTGGACCAATACACACGTCATTTCACGAGATGCTACGGCGAAACCAAATTGCAGATCCTGTAGTACCAGCCATGGCCTACCAGAATGCCCCAAGTTCGGCAACGCCACAGTAGACGAACGGTGGGGAATGGCGAGGATGGCAGGTGCATGTTTTATCTGTCTCAACACTACGCACCGGGCAGCAGTCTGTAGGACAAGGAATCGATATGGTTACGAGGGCTGCACGGGCAGACACCATCGGCCGCTGCATCAGGCGAGAGTAACGATATCCGAGGCGAGTGCCAAGCCCAGCGTGATTTGTTCAACTTCACAATCTGCCAGTAAACCGGTACGTTTAGGCGTAGTGGCCGTGGGAGTAGTGACTCCGACTGGGATAGTCAAGGCGTTGGCTTTCGTTGATAGTGGATCCGACACCACTTTAGTGAAAGAGCGGTTTGCCGACAAACACCAACTGGCTAAAGGTGCGACGTCGTTAGCAGTGAGCACGGTGGGCGGAACACAGGTAATGACTGCCGGTAGATTAAGGCTGCAACTCATCTCTCTAGACACTAACGAGGAAATTGAACCAACGGAGGCATTCACGTTAGCGGATCTCCCCATGCGAGCACCAAGGTCGGTGAACGCAATCTTGACTCGATGGCCCCACCTGCAGGATGTAACCGTTGTAGACTGGGAAGATGATGAAGTGGATCTCCTCATCGGCTGCGAGGTGCCAGAGACGCATTGGGTGCTTGACCAAAGAGGCACCTTATGCCGTACGCACGGCTCTGTGATGGATGTTATACGGTCCAGTAGGGGTACGCGGTACCGTGAGTTACTTATCCGCCGAAACGGACCGCATAGAGTATCATCTGCAACGGCTGTATGAAAAGGAGTTTCATGACATTGGAGACGAAAGACCGACGTTGTCTCAAGAGGATCACTTCGCTCTACAAACGGTGCGGCAAGGCTCTAGAGGCCTCAAAAAACAGTTCGAGGTTCCCCTCCCATGGCGCACACCGGTCGACCCGTGGACTGACAACATAAATTATGTTCTCCAACGATTACTACGACTAAAAGAACGCTTCATTCAAGACCAGAAGCTGTGGGGACGATACGCGGATTTGATGAAGCGGAACGAGGCCCTCGGTTACGTTGAAAAGGTGCCTATCAACACCGACAACAAAAGGGTATCTGGTATCTGCCTCACCATCCGGTTATCAACCCCAAGAAACCCAATAAACTGCGGGTGGTTTTCGACTGTGCGGCCAAGTTCCAGGGCAAGTCGTTAAACGATCGCCTACTACAGGGGCCTGACTGGACCACACCACTGATCGATGTTTTGTGCCGTTTCAGAGTGGGTAAAGTGGCTTTGTCTGCCGACATTAGGGAAATGTCTCACCAGGTGAACATACCTGTAGGAGAGCGAGATGCTTTGCGTTTCCTGTGGTGGGAAGGGAGCGACCGGGACAACGCAGTGGTGAATTATAGGATGACCGTCCACCCCTTCGGAGCCATATCGTCACCATTTTGTGCCAACTACGCCCTCCGAGAATCAGCGAACAAACATGGCAATCTAGTACATCGGACGGTGATAGAAAGCGTCAGCAGGAACTTCTACGTCGACGACTACCTTGGGTCATTCGATGATGTGGAATCAGCTCTAGAGCAGTTCATGGGTCTGACGAGATTGCTGGAAGAGGGTGGCTTCCATCTAACTAAATGGATGTCGAACGCTTCATAAGTGCTGAAGGTCATCCCGTATCACGAAAAGGCCGAAAGGGTAAGAGATTTGGACGGCTCGCCACTTCCTATCGAGCGCACCTTAGGGATACAATGGGACGCGGAAACGGACGATTTTGTTTTCGAACTAAACGTTCCCGAGCTGCCAATAACCCGTCGTGGCATACTATCTGCCGTCTCAAGTTTGTCCGACCCGCTCGGTTTCGTCTCACCATGGCTGCTACCCGGAAAGATCTTGCTGCAGCGGCTGTGCCGTAAGAAAGTTGGTTGGGACCAGTCACTGGACCGAGGGGACCGGCTGGACTGGGAAGAATTTTTGAACACCTTGTAGAAATTAGGGGACATAAGAATCCCACGATGTTTGACTCCTGGCCATACGACACGGACTGGAGAGCTACATGCCTTTTCCGATGCATCCGAAGTCGGTTATGGAGCTGTGGTTTACGGACGATGGTGCGCAGGAGATGGACAATATACCACGAGGATCCTGTTCGCCAAAGCCCGCGTTGCTCCACTGAAGTCGGTCTCAATCCCACGTCTTGAACTCAGCGCAGCCGTGTTGGCAGTCAGGGTGGTGCAAGCTGTGAAGAGATGTTTCGATTTCTACATTTGGTCGGTGAGCTTCTGGACGGATTCAACGATAGTACTTTACTATATCAACAACGTCCGGAGCCCGTTTAGTACTTTCGTTGCCAACCGGCTCACGATTATCCACGATGAATCAGCCACGCACCAGTGGAGTCATGTCAGGTCTGGCGATAATCCGGCCGACCTGTGCTCCCTAGGTGCGAACAACTTCAGGCAACTAGACACGTGGACGAGAGGGCCACACCTCCTGCAATTGCCCAAACAGGACTGGCCCGTGTTCGAATTAAAACCTCCTACGGAAGTGGAACTGGAGATCAAAGGCGTAGTGATAGCGGCCAACGTCGTCGAAGCGTCATCCATTCTATCGCGACTGGTCAGGTTTTCTTCCTGGATGAAGACGCTTCGTTCGCTAGTTTGGTTAACCAGGTTCAAGAGAAATTTACTAGTCATGAAAGGGCTACGGCCCTCAGGTCGGATACCGGTCGGCCCGATAGGTCCCGATGAGCTACAAGCGGCAGAGTACGATATTTTCAGAATGATACAACGCGAGGCTTTCGCCCAAGAACTCAAGAGGGCGGAAGAAGTGGGGCCGACCAATAAAGACATACCATCTCCAAGAGGCGAGCTGAAGCGTTTAAACCTCAAACTCATCGACGGACTGCTTCGGGTGGATGGTAGGCTGACCAACGCCCACCTGAACTTCGACACAAAGTATCCTATACTGTTGCCTGCGAGACAACCTGTAGTAGAGCTAATGATTCAACACGTCCACGCCATGGAGGGACATGCCGGGGAAAGTCACGTGACGAGCGTCATCCGAAAGCGTCTTTGGTTGTTGAGAGGACGGGAGACTGTAAAACGCGTAATCCGACGGTGTGTGCAATGCAGGAGACGCAATGCCACAGCAGGCAAACAAATCATAACCCCACTACCAGAATGCAGGGTGACTACGGGCTGGTGGCCGTTCAGTGACACCGGGTTGGACTATTTCGGGCCCTTGTGGATCAAGTGCGGGAAAAGATTAGAAAAGCGATACGGATGTATCATGACGTGCATGAAATCACGTGCGGTACACCTAGAAGTCGCACATTCGATGACGACCGATTCGTTTCTACGGGCCTTGCAAAGATTTATCAACCGAAGAGGCGTACCGGCCGATATATACTCAGATAATGGATCGAACTTTATGGGCGCTCAACGGGAATTGCAGCGTTGGCACAAGAACATAAACAGGGACGAACTGCAGAATCGAACCGTGGCCTACGGCATACGATGGCATTTCAACCCCCCACAGGCCAGCCACCGAGGCGGCGTATGGGAACGCATGATCCGGTCCGCCAGACGGATATTGCTGTCAATCATGGAGCAGCAGCCGCCCGACGACGAGACGCTGAACAGCGTCATGACTGGGGTGGAGCGAATCCTGAACAACCGCCCCCTGGTTCCAGTATTGAACGGCGACCCCACCCACCTGGCGCTCACCCCTAACGACTTATTGACGATAAGGTCGAACGAGGGTTTCCAAGGGCCGGTAAACCTTCGTGGGAGCTACCTCCACGGGTGGAAGCAAGCGAACTATCTGGCCAAGGTCTTCTGGAGACGATAGCTACGGGAGTACCTACCGGCTTTGCAGACTCGACAGAAGTGGCTGGCCAAAACAAGACCATTCAAAGTTGGGGACGTGGTTATCATCGCCGACGAAAGCGCACATTTCGGCGCTTGGTCTTTGGGAGTAGTTACGGAAACCATCAAAAGCACTGGCGGAATGATAAGAACGGTGAAGGTGAAGACAGCTAACGGAGTGCTCGTTCGTGACATACGCAGTATTAACCTACTCGAGAGCGAAGACGGAGGAGCTGATAACCCTGAGGCCTAGTAAACCTTTTTCACACCAGTAATCGAGGTGGATAAAGAAACACCATATATACCACACGGTCTCCGTCAAACACGTTGAGGTGCTCGCGGTCTTTTCGTTGACATTACAGAAGGTTCTTTCCGATATGTGGTGATGAATGCCATTCCATTGTACATCCCGATACATACACACATGCACGACGCACTCTACATCCCGTAAACCCATCAAACATGTGACAGTGTTCGTTGTTTTGCTTTTTGTTGACGCTACCGAATGCCCCTGGCATATGTGGAAGTAGCGGAGCTCAGGTCACACACACATGCTACATTTTACTCGTTTTCTTGCCACGCGGTCTTTTGTTGACATTGCAGAAAGTCCTCCTTTGATGTGTAGTCATACCTGTGATTTCATTGTAACCCCGGCACACACACACACGCATACACACACACACTCAAGCACGTACATCCAGGACCGGACGGCCCCTTACGAGGACAACGTCTATGTGACCATTCACGCCCGCCATCGGTCATTTGGTGTTGTGGAAGATGTAGACTAGCCTCACGTCTATGTATCCAATGGGTTAGGTGCGACCAGTAGTAGAACGTTGACGACGAGCATTAGGCGCGCGCACTGACAGCAGGGCCTAGGCAGGTAGGAAGAATCAGTACCTTTATACCGAACCTTTGACTCTGCTAAGGATCCAGGAGGATTTTGGTGGGCGGTCTAACGGCCGGTCGTGGAAAATCCCCCTTTTTCCCTCGCGATTCAGTGTTTTTCCCAACATCACTCATTTCCATACACTATTGACTTGTCTTTACGAACTGGCTGTTTTTCTGGACCAATTGTTGTTTGTTCGCGCCCAGAGCGCTACTTTGGCACATCTTTGTTCAGGACCTGCGTGACGCACGTGCTGTCTGCTCACATGCTGCTATTCGGTTTCTCGTTGTTGAATCCTTTTGATCGTATTATTGAGGTTTGTATATTGTTTATGTCATTGTTTATTGTAATAATCTAGTATCGTAGAATATCACGGATAATCGTCTTTTGATTTCGGGATCCGATGCGAATTTGGCTACGCATTGCTCAAACGTTCGTAACAGTGAACGCTTGTGTAACCTTGTGCACGTGCATGGATGGTGTTCTATACCAGCTGCCCTGAGCAAGGTAGATTTCAGTTGTGATACTGGAGGCGGAGCCACCAATTGAACGGCAAGTTGTGTAACTTGCGCCAATTCACAAGGGAGATTTAAGGGACCAGGTGACGAAATACCGGCCTGTTAGCCTGCTATCAGTAATGCTGAAGGCTATGGAAAAATAATCCAAAATGTTTTGATGAGTCACGCGAAGAAAAACAACCTAATCGCCGATGAACAGCACGGCTTCAGGAAGGGCAGACCCTGCCTCAGCAACTTGCTAAGCTGTTCTGACAAGGCAGCCAAAGGGTTGGACAAGGGAGAGAAGGTGGAAGTATGCTATCTAGACTGCTGTAGGGATTTTGATAGTGTGAACCACGGGTAGCTTCTGCATGAGTTGGAGGGAAGGGAGCGGCTGCAGAGCCAATGAAATGGTTAAAAGCTTGTCAAGCCGGCAGCCGACTCCGAGTCCAAGTTGAGGGCACGAAGTCCTTGATGGAGACAACACCTGATGGAGTCCCTCAGGGATCGGTAAAGGGCTAGTTTTTCTCCTGGTGTAGGCGACCGGCTTCTCGTGGGCTAAACTATCACCCTGCCCCATGTTCGCAGGCGACGGGAAGGTTCTTGAGTGCCCGGAATCTAACCAGGTTCAGATGGACCCAGATGGCCTCTAACAGTGTTCACTATCATGGGACTTGTTTTTAAACCGGGCATAATCGTCAAGCCCGGTTGCTGGTACCTGTACACGAACAACTCAGAACCTCTGACGCAGAAATGGGAGGTTAGTGACTTAGGCGTAGTCGTTTCAGGTGAAGGTAAACCCTAGGTAAAATGCCTGCAAACGGTTAACGAGGCAAATGGAGCCACGTACCAGCTGCGCGGGAGGCTCACTTCGGGAGACCCCAGGGTTCTACTGCCGCTACATACGACCCTTATCCAATCCCTCTTGGAGTACGTAGTCCAAGCTTGGGCTCAGCAGTTAGTGAGGGCCCCCCTCTCTGGATAAGGTTCATAGAATGTTAGCGAGAAAGGTATTTGGGTTACGAGGGCTGCAGTACGATGGCAGGCTAGCATAGCTAGGGTTATTCCAGCTGGAGAGCCGGAGGGCGCGGGGGAAATGACGGAAACTATAAAACAACTAAATGGGTGGTCGGCCACAAACATGCCGCGGTTTGCCCTTGACGGGAACACTGCTCCCCGTGGACACCAGATGTAACTAGCCAAGCCGAGGGCCAGTAAAACCATCACAGCTCAGTCGTTTGCTTGCAGGACAATTGCCAAATGGAAGCGAACACCGTGGCAGTGTTCAAGAGGAAGCTGGAAGCCGTGTGGACACAAGCCTTTCCGGACTGCCAGTGAGTCAGTAGCCTGAGCGCAGTTGTATTGTTCTAGTTCGCTTCGGCACTCCTCTTCTTTCTCATCTTTTCGTTTTATTTCTCCTCCTTTATCCCCCTCAGTCCCGTTTAGTCTGTCTAAGTACGCCCTCTCAAATACTTCTTGGTCCTTTTAGACTCTTCTTATCCCTAGTATTTCACGAGAGCTGATAGCTGGAGTTCTTGACTGGTTCGGAGAGAGCGAACCTGCTGGTTTCCAAGGCCCACCCCAAAGAAGCGTCGCTCTTCGCTACTCTCTATGAGGGCGATCAGGGATTGTGTCCTGCTTCAAGCCCCTGAAAGACAGAGGATCTCGAAAAGTCGGAGCTCGGCGAGACCCGGGGCTTGCAGGTGAAGGAAACTGGACTATCATCTGATCCGATCTGGTCTGGGATGGTCACAAGATCCAGAAACATTTGGGCTTCGGCCCCGTACAAGTGTATTCCTCCAAGACTTCAACAATTGGAGTGCCATCAACCGCGTGGAGCCGCGTGGAGTTCAGATTTTTTCGAGAAAGAATACTAGTGGGAAGGCCAACCGGCATTGGTCTGAAAATCCTTGTGATAAGGTTCCCAATCTCAATTCAAGCGGGAGTACAGGAGAACAGAGATTACGAGATAGGAAATAGGGGAGCGCAATGGAACTCTGCAACCAAGGATCGTACCTACAAGGTAGACCGTTGTACGACTTTTCTGTTTGTCTTCGTCGCCTGGCGTATCCACAGTCTGACTATTTTCCCCTTTTCTTCGAGCGTCGTAAGCATTTTTCTTGGCATTTTAACTCCGATACCCCCTAGAATGGAAGGTCATACTTAAGTGAAAAAGCCTATGTCCATGTGCGACATACTAAAGTGCCGTAAAATGGTAAAAGCGAACGGACTTCATGGCTACATATGCGAGCGGTGGCACCATCAGAAGTAGAGTGCGCTTCCTGTTAGTTCCCTCAAGCTTTTAGTGCAGCATCCCGGATTTAGGTGAATCTGCACTGTCTGTGTAAGTGCATGTGGGTCGCTGCTAAGCGGGGGTTTACGTGAACGAGAATTACGTGCAGGCTGTGAAACTTCAGTGACCCTCAATCGATCGCGGTACATGGATGCTAACACACGAATTACGAAAAAGGGAGAAGTTTGTGAATTTAAAGAAGTTCCCTGTGGACAAACTATCCGGACTTCAAAATAAGATAGGTAAAAGAGACAGTGGATTAAAAGAATTGAGGGACCAAACAGCCGCTATGGCGTAAAAACTGACGAAGTTGGAGCACACGGCAGGGGACGCCACCGGTAGGCAGAGAAAGGTCGTCTTAACGGGAGTACCTGAGCCGCTCCGCTTGTCGGCTGGACAAAGGTTCAAGGGGTTAAGGCACAAGGTCACAAACCTACTGAGAAGAGTTCGTGTGCCCGAGCATGCTTTTTTGAAGACGGTTTGTAGGGCGGGCCGCTGGTCATCCAACCCAAGAGAAAACCAGTGCCCCAGACCTGTGTTATTGGGCATCGGAAACCCACTTTTCCGAGATTGGTTCTTAGTAGCAGCGGACCAAATTGTTAGGCACACAAATGGATCAAGGCCTGTGGAACCCGACTACTCGAAGAAGGGCTCCAGAAACGCTTCCGGTGAGAATCTCACCTACAAAGGAACCACACCTGCCCCTTCAATGAGCTCGAGACCAATGGTAGTAGTCCATCATATGTCTTAAACAGCGGCCTCAGTGAGTAGCCCTTCTGTGTTGAGCCAGGAATACCGCAGTGGGGACAGCGGAACAAGCATCAGTCCGGCTTCCCTCCCTGAACACCCGAATCCAGCAACGAAAAATGGGGACGGCAACCGGGCGATGAGCCCGAGAGCCACCAAGGGAGAAAGGTTAATAATGTCCTGCTGGTGGGCGAAACAGTATCTCTTACGGGGGGAACTCGGAGTGATGTACACCAGGGCTTGCAGCATGGTGAAGAGGAAAGAACATGTGGTTGAATTAACTGGAGCAGACTGCATTGCGATAACGGAGACATGGTTGCACCAAGGTTCAGCCACGGAGCTGCTACTCACCAAGGGACACTGCACCTACCGGACGGACAGGGATGACAGTAGCGTAGGAGGAAGGACGCTAGTGTTAGTGAGTGAAAACCTCAAACAGCAGTCTGGAAAAGACCTGGGTTCTCCAAATACACGAGCTTTGTAACAACCGGTCGCGGAAAATCCCCCTTAACCCTCGCGATTCAGTGTTTTTCCTAACATCACTCATTTTCCTACACCATTGACTTGTCTTTACGAACTGGTTGTTTCTATGGACCAATTGTTGTTTGTTCGCGCCCAGAGCGCTACTCTGGCACATCTTTGTTCAGGACCTGTGTGACGTACGTGCTGTTTGCTCACACGCTGCTATTCGGTTTCTCGTTGTTGAGTCTTTGTGATCGTATTATTGAGGTTTGTATTATTTTTGATATCATTGTTCATGTAATAATCTAGTATCGTAGAATACCACGGATAATCGTCTTTTGATTTCGGGATCCGTTGCTAATTTGGCTACGCATTGCTCAAACATTCGTTACAACACTCAACAGATCAATTAAGAACGAGGAAAAACGCAAAATGCCAAGAAAGGATCAAAAACATTGGAATCCGGACAGGAGGTAACACGGCAAGTCTCTGGGGAGGTTTTGGGTACATTTGATTCTTTAGTTAATGTTAGGTCGCCTAGTCCTGTCAGTGCTAGTTCCTGTGGTAATGAGAGCAAAATTGATCGTAAGGATGTTGATTTATATAGGCTGAGAATACCAGACCGGGAACAACAGTTACTATCGGCTAGACTACGGGCACAGGAAGCAGAAAAGAAGTGTATACAGAAAGAGCGAGAGCACGAGACCAGCGACTTCGACACTTCCGATAGATCAGGGTGAAATAAGATAGGGAACTCCAAGCCGGTCGCTGACTACAAACCACCATCGAACGATTTCCCTAGAGTGGAACTGACGGTTTTCGACGGGCGAGCTGAGCAATACTGCAAGTTTGTCAAGCAGTTCGAGACGTTCGTCGAAAATAAGGTAACCGACCCTAGGCAAAGGCCTCTCTACCTTACTCACCACTGTCGAGGCCGAGCAAGAGAAGCTATCGACGGGTGCACCATGCTCGACCCAGAACAAGGCTACATAAGGGCAAGGAAGATTCTAAGGGACTTGTTTGGCCAACCTTTCAAAGTAGCCCGTAACCCAACACAAAGCGTGACGTTAGAGGCACAGAGAACCAAGGGCGACGTCTACACCATGGCCGACCTGGTGATTAAGATGCAGAACTGCTCAATAGCCCTCGACCATTTAGGTTACAGGGCTGACCTAGACGCCATGCACACTTTGGAAGGCATAGTCCGTCACCTCTCTCCCGAACTACAGGGTCGGTGGGCGGAAGAAGCAGAACGGATAAGCCGAAGCGACAGAGAAGCCAACTTCGAAGACCTGACTGAATACTTAGACAGGCAAACGAAGATAGCTGACAGCAGATTCGGCCGACTCATCCGGGACAGCAACCGAGCAAACAAGCCCAGTACTAGCCAAGTGCAAACCCCTGTACGGGAACATCCAAAGTACCAGCCTTGGACCAATACACACGTCATTTCACGAGATGCTACGGCGCAACCCAATTGCAGATCCTGTGGTACTAGCTGTAACGAACGTTTGAGCAATGCGTAGCCAAATTAGCAACGGATCTCGAAATCAAAAGACGATTATCCGTGGTATTCTACGATACTAGATTATTACGTGAACAATGATATCAAAAAGAATACAAACCTCAATAATACGATCACAAAGACTCAACAACGAGAGACCGAATAGCAGCGTGTGAGCAAACAGCACGTACGTCACAAAGGTCCTGAACAAAGATGTGCCAAAGTAGCGCTCTGGGCGCGAACAAACAACAATTGGTCCATAGAAACAACCAGTTCGTAAAGACAAGTCAATGGTGTAGGAAAATGAGTGATGTTAGGAAAAACACTGAATCGCGAGGGTTAAGGGGGATTTTCCACGGCCGATTTTTACACTAGCCATGGCCTACCAGATTGCCCCAAGTTCGGCAAGGCCACAATAGCCGAACGGTGGGGAATGGCGAGGATTGCAGGAGCGTGTTTTATTTGTCTCAACACCACTCACCGGGCGGCAGCCTGTAGGACAAGGAACCGATGTGGTTTCGAGGGCTGCACGGGTAGACACAGTCGGCTGCCGCATCAGGCAAGAGTAACCTTACCCGAGACGAGTACCAAACCCAGCGTTATTTGTTCAACGTCACGATCTGCCAAAAAAGCAGCACGTTTAGGAGTAGTCGCCGTGGGAACAGTGACCCCAACAGGAGTGGCCAAAGCGCTGGCCTTCATAGATAGTGGCTCGGATACCACGCTAATAAGGAAGGAGTTTGCAGAGAGATATGGGATCAGAGGGAATCAATCCTCATTAGCAGTAAGCACAGTGAGTGGCACCGAAGTCATCCAGTCGACCAAACTGCACCTACAACTCGCTTCCTTGGTCGGCAACGACAGAGCAGAAACCCTAGGAGCATCCGCCATAAACGACCTGCCGATGAAAGCAACTCAGTCAGTGCAACCGATTCTGACTCAGTGGCCGCATCTCGACGGGATTACGATCGAGGAGTGGCAGAATAATGAAATTGATTTGCTGATCGGCTGTGATATACCGGAAGTGCACTGGGTCTTGGATCAACGAACAGGAAGCCGCAAAGCACCCTACGCAGTACGCACCATATTCGATTGGACTTTATATGGTAGTACACACGGCAGATGCGGCAAACAAATCAACTGCATTTCGGTGGAAACGACGAACATCGAACAGGCATTCCAACAATTGTACAACACCGAATTTTCCGACCTGGCCATGGACAGAGATGCCCCATCACGAGAAGATAGGTTGGCTTTGGAAATGGTAGCCGAGAACGTCAAGTACGCAAAAGGTCTTTTCGAGGTTCCTATCCCATAGAGAACCAACATGAAACCCATGCCAAACAGCCGAGAAATGGCTCTGAAAGGACTAGGCTCCCTCAAAACCAGGCTGCACCGGGAACCGCAATTAAAGATAGAATGCACGCGAGCCATGGAAAGAGTAGATACAGCGGTTACCAGCGCAAATTTGAGGTGGTACCTACCCCATCACCCGGTCGTGAACCCAAAGAAACCGGGGAAGGTCAGAGTGGTTTTCGACTGTGCAGCGAAAAGTCAGGGTGTGCCACTCAACGGCCACATATTACGGGGCCCAGACTGGACAACACCGCTAGTCGAGGTTTTATGTCGCTTTCGGCTAGGAAAAGTAGCCGTCTCTGCGGAAATACGCGAAATGTTTCTACGAGTGAAGACGCCCGTTAAAGATAGGGACGCCTTCCGTCTCCTATGGTGGCCTAAGAACGACACAAATGGCGCACCTGACGAGTACAGGCTGACTGTGCACCCCTTTGGGACGGTCTCATCCCCCTTTTGTGTTAACTTTTCCCTCCGTGAAACCCTCAAGCGTTTCGACGGCACCAGCAGCTTGTTAGGAAGAGCAATGGACCACTTCTACGTGGACGATTTTCTGTGCTCCTCTGACGATCCAAATGCTGCTATTCTTTATATGACGGAATTGATTGCCACTCTAAATGCCGGAGGATTCAACCTCACTAAATGGACTTTGAACAACCAGGAGGTGCTCAATGTTATACCGAAGTTCCAGAAAAAGGAGTGTAAGAAAGAGCTTTTGAGATCCTCTTCACGAACGGAGCGCACGCTTGGGCTTCAGTGGAAACCCAGAGGGGACGAATTCATTTTCACTCTAGACCTACCCAAACTACCAGTCACACAGAGGGGAATCCTATTGGCAGTCTCAAGCCTTATGACCCCCTAGGTTTTATTACGCCATGGTTGTTACCGGAAAAGTGCTTGCTGCAATGGCTGTGCCATAGAGGGACGGGTTGGGACGAACCTCTCCAGGATGACGACGATAAGCGATGGCGCGACTGGCTGCACAGCCTGGAGCAATTTGGGGAGATAAAAATACAAAGACGCTTAACAGGTATCAAGTGCACAAACGATGCCCGACTCCACTTATTCTCTGATGCATCAGAAATAGGCTACGGAATAGTTGCTTACGGTTGCTGGGTTGCCGCGAATGGTAGGCGGCACAGCCAGACACTATTCGCAAGTGCGAGAGTGGCTCCACTGAAAACGGTGTCGATTCCAGGGCTGGAACTGACGGCAGCAGTACTGGCCGTGAAAGCCGCGACGCTGATCAGATGCCTCGATTGGATAAACTGGGAACAAAACTTTCGGACGGATTCAGCCAAGGTACTCCATTACATAAACAACACTGCCACTCGTTTTGCCACTTTCGTGGCCAACAGACTCACTATAATCCACGAGTCGACTAAAACCGATCAATGGCACTATGTAAAATCCGCCAGTAACCCGGCTGACTTCTGTTCAAGGGGCCTGAAAACACTAGAAGGTTGCCGACGTGGACAATGGGACCGGACTTCCTAACGGTAACTAAAGAGATGTGGCCAACGCTATTAATACCCAAGGCTAATGATGGTGATATCGAGACTGAAAGACTGATACTGGCTATAAACTACACGGGAAGCGTGAGCCTGATAGAGAAACTGTGCCAATTCCTCAACTTGACAAAAATGTTGAGAGCCGCTGTCTGGTGGACACGGTACAAAGCACTCTTATTGATTATGAAAGGCGCAAGGCCACAAAACACATTGAACGTGGGGACGATACTATCGGGCGAGCTGAATCAAGCCGAACTCGACATTCTACACCCACTGCAGCTAGACGCTTTCCCGTCCGAGGCCCGTGAACTAGCCAGGACAGATGATAACACTAAAGGAAGCAGGCTGTTACACAGTAGTATCCGAGCACCAAACCCCATGCGAATTAACGGACTACTGGGGGTTGGAGGGTGGCTGGAAAGTTCAAGCCTAGAGTACGAAACAAAACACCCCATAATAATCCCCGGTGACCACCATGTAACGAGATGCCTGATAGATCATTTGCATCGGGAAGAGGAACACGCAGGCCTGAATTACTTATTGAGCAATATACGCCGACGATTTTGGGTGACAAAGGGACCAGTGACGGCCAAGAGAGTCATGGGCAAATGCATTACTTGTCGTCGCCGGAGAGCGGTAGCAGCCCAACCGGGATGGTGCCCGTTCGTGGAAATCGGCGACGACTGCTTTGGCCCGTTACTCGTACGACATCAGAGGAGCACCCAAAAGAGGTACGGCTGCCAGATAACATGCCTACAATCCAGAGCAGTCCATCTTGAAGTAGTGCATAACATGACAACCGATTCATTCCTAATGGCCCTTCAAAGGTTCATCGCGAGGCGGGGTGTCCTCAAGAATATATACTCCGACAATAGCTCGAACTTCGTTGGGGCTCATAAGGAGTTAGAGAAATGGTGGAGTTGCTTGGGCACCGCCAAAATACAAAACCAGACCGTAGCAAAGGCGATAGAATGGCACTTCAATCCACCTTATGCCAGTCACCGTGGTGGCGTTTGGGAAAGGCTGATACGATCAACTAGGAAAATACTCGCAACCCTGGCCTCACAACAAACCCTCGACGACGAGACGCTGACCACTTTATTAACAGAAGTAGAACGCATATTGAACAACAAACCCCTGGTACCGATCGTCCCAGACCCGGAAGGCGATTTGGCACTCACCCCCAGCGACCTGTTATTACTCCGGTCAAACGCAGGAGTAACCGCACCGAAAACCCTGCGTGGAACGTATGCCGTTGGATGGAACCAAGTGAACCCCCTAGCACAGGCTTTCTGGAAACGATGGACAAGGGAGTATCTACCGAAGCTGCAGCTTCGGCAAAAGTGGATCTCCAAACAGAGGTCGCTCAGACGTGGCGACGTGGTCATCCTCGTGGAGAGCCACTTACGTAAAGACAATTGGCCGGTTGGGGTGATCAAGGATTGTCGTACAGAAATCGATGGCCTCGTGCGCACGGTGGTGGTGAGGACGAACAAAGGAGACGTATTGCGAGATATACGTAAAATATGTCTACTTGAAGGTGACAGCGACGCGGGCGAGGCCGACGCTACCGCCCAGGCTATACTAATGTCTGCTTATACCAGATGAAGCCGAATTCATTCGTTTATCCCTCATATATTCTCCTGTAGGACCCAACCCTCACGCTATCTTTGAAGTATATTCGTGTTTAATTTCATACAGCATTTACGATGTATTATGGAGCTAATTGTCCAAACCTTAGCTCACCACTCGCCACGACACTGCATGTAGCAGTAACGGGGCTTAGGTCACGCACACATGCCTTCATTTTACTCGTTTTTTCCACACAGGCTTTTGTTGACACTGCAGGAAGTCCTCCTTTGATGTGCAGTCATACCTGCGATTCCAATGTACACCTCGGTACGTACACACACACACACACACACACACACACACTCAATCAAGCACATACATCCAGGACAGGACGGCCTTTTACAAGGACAGCATCTATGTGCTCCCTTCACTCCCGCCATCGGTCATTTGGTCTTGTGGAAGATGTAGACTATCCTCACGTTTATGTAGCCAATGGGTTAGGTGCGACCAGTAGTAGAACGTTGACGACGAGCATTAGGCGCGCGCACCGACAGCAGGGCCTAGGTAGGTAGAAAGAAACGGTACGTTTATACTAAACCTTTGACTCTGCTAACGATCCAGGAGGATTTTGGTGGGCGGTGTAACAACCGGTCGTGGAAAATCCCCCTTAACCCTCGCGATTCAGTGTTTTTCCTAACATCACTCATTTTCCTACACCATTGACTTGTCTTTACGAACTGGTTGTTTCTATGGACCAATTGTTGTTTGTTCGCGCCCAGAGCGCTACTCTGGCACATCTTTGTTCAGGACCTGTGTGACGTACGTGCTGTTTGCTCACACGCTGCTATTCGGTTTCTCGTTGTTGAGTCTTTGTGATCGTATTATTGAGGTTTGTATTATTTTTGATATCATTGTTCATGTAATAATCTAGTATCGTAGAATACCACGGATAATCGTCTTTTGATTTCGGGATCCGTTGCTAATTTGGCTACGCATTACTCAAACGTTCGTTACAAGCTTCACTTAGCCACCCCACTGTCCCTGGGATCTCTTACGAATGTAGTATGTGTATATTGAAGCCCAAATGCTAGTTCAGAAAAGAGACTTTTAGTGTACAAGGATCTATCCGCGACCGCTCCGCAGGCTTCCCGGATTTTGATAACGGGAATTTCAACCCCACTGCAACAAATTGGAAGGGCTCGTCTTCTTCGAACGACACCTACTGTAGTAGGAAATTGATCGAGCCGGTGGACTGCATTCCACTCTTTCAGCCCGTCAAGCAGCCGACCAGGCTGAGGGAGGGGCAAACTCCGAGTGTGCTTGATCTGATGTTCACCAGACACCCGGAGGAAGCAGGCGGACCAGAGTTCGCTGCTCCGTTTGGGAACAGCGACTATGTGGTCATCAGATTTCTGATCCAAGGGGCTTCCCCGGGCCGCCAAACATGGTGGGGATGGGCTTGAGGAATCTGCAAGCCATCGCGACCAGGGAAGCATCAGGTAGATTTGAAGGGTGCGTCCATTATCAGACAGTGGAAGAGGAGCGGTCCGTCATCAGGGACCATCTACTCAGGTTGACCGGCGAGGTTGCCCGACTAAGGTGCGTCAAAAACTGGGCGAACCACCGTGATTTCTACCTTTAGGAAAAAAACGCTCAATGTTGGGAACTTTAGAAGTGCACTGAAAACGCAGCTTTCTGGAAACACGGCTGGCTCTAGCCAAGCAAAGTCCAGTGCAAACTGAACTGAACTGGACCTTTCAACTGCGTAGCTTCCTTACCGACCGCACCTTTGTGGTTAAAGTCGGGAATGTTTTGTCTCAACCCTCCCCAGTAACAACTGGGGTCCTCCAAGGGTCGGTCTTAGGTCCTCTTCTTTTCCTGGTCTATATAAACGATCTACCGACAGCCCTTCCTGCGAACATTGCCATGTACGCAGACAATGTAACCCTATGGAGTTCAAGCGTTGAAGACCTGCAAATTGCAGTTTATGAAACAAAACGCTGGTCCGAGGATTGGAACCTCCTAGTTAATGATGACAAATGCGTGAGCATGTATTTCGGCAGAGAGACTGGTCACACGTTTTCCATTAATGGAGCAGCCACTCTGCCAAGGGTTGACCGACACAAGGTGCTCGGTTTCTGGTTAGATTGTAACTTATCCTTCTCTCATCATCACGAACTCGCGAGCAAGTCTGCCTTTCGAGTCCTAAACATGATTCGAAGGTCCTTCCCGCGCATATTTAAGGATAATTTCCCCATAATTTTCGGCACTTATATCCGACCTCTGCTGGAGTACGGTAGTCAGATAGTGCACTCTGGTCTTGTCCGAGACCGTGAGATCCTAGAAAGAGTTCAGCGGGCTTCCATCAAGGCAGTAAGGGGTCTATCCCATCTACCTTATCCCGTCCGCCTCTCACTCCTCAACCTCTATCCCATTGACGTTAGACGCGTAAGAGGTGATCTGTTTTTGATGTTCCACCTTTTTGAAACAGGTCAAAGCGATTGCTTCTTCTCCGTCTGTCCAGCCTCCTCTCTCCGTGGTCACAGCAGAAAAGTTTTCAAACCGAGGCCACGCGCTTCGCTAAGGATTAACTTTTTTAGCTATAGGGTTATTACTATGTGGAATACACTTCCGGAAGATATTGTTCTCTCGCAGAACAAAACTATCTTCAAGAAAGAGCTAGACCTCTACCTGGGTCTCTCCCAATAATTCCCTTTGTCAAAAAAAAAACAAAAACAAAATAGTTGTCTTTTATCGCATATATGTTCATGAGTGCCGCACCCCCACTCAGCTTAAGGCGCTGTCCACAGTGTGACACTGATTGAGGTTATATGTATCTTGTTTTCGCTGCCACCCCCCCCCCTTCTTTTTGCTCTCGTTTCAGCTCGGTGAATCCGACAGAAGATCAAAGATTTCCTAAAGAACCGGGACAATTGGGCTCAAAGCCTCGAACCCGTGTTGTACTTCAAGACTTCAAGACAACTGCGTGCAGGCCTGGGCACCGTACTACCAGAAAGATATCGACCGTCTGGAGAAAGTGCAAGGGCTAGCCACTAGAATGGTGGCTGGGCAAAGGGGGTTTAACTACACAGAGCGTCTCCGTGCCCTAGACCTATTCTCGATGGAAAGACGGCGCATTCGCGGGGATTTGATAGAAACCTTCAAGGTAATGAAAGGACTGTCAGGAGTAAGTCGAGAAGACCTTTTTTCGCTGATCCCCGAGAGAGGCACAAGGGGGCATAGCCTTAGATTACAAAGGAAACATTCGAGGCTCCAAATTAGGGCGAAGTACTTCTCAAATAGAGTGGTACCCTATTGGAATAAGCTCCCGGAAGAGGTCATAAATACCACAACAGTAAAGGCCTTTAAGAAAGCACTAGACCTATGTTGGGTGGCGGTATACCCCGAGTTATGCTAAGCAGCTTATAGGGTCAGATGCAATTTACTTATTGTTTCCACCTTACTCTGCCAGGGCTGATACTGCACAAAATTTCTGCCTTTCAGAAAAAGAAAATCACGCAGTGTTGGGAGCTACGGAAACGCGCCGACAACACAACTATCTGGACACACGATTGGCTCTAGCCACACCAAGTCCTGTGCAAACTGAACTGAACTGAACTGAACTGCTCGTGAAAGTTGGTCGAACGTCAAGGCCGAGGGATGTGTTACGGACACCATCTCTGAGGACCTAGTAAGGCGTTTGGCGAGGTTCCTCGTGGCAAGCTGTTGCCGAGACTCATGGCCGTCGGCATTTCAGAGCCCTTGCTTCTCTGGATTGAGGACTTCTTGATCGATAGAACGTTGTCCGTGAGAGTTGCACAGTCTCAGTCCTCGTGATGTCCAGTCAGCATTGGCCTGCCCCACGACTGGCACCGTGCTAGGACCCCTGTTGTGTCTAGTGTTTGTAAACGATCTGCAGCAGATCCCTCGATCCCAATGCCTAATGTAAGCCGACGGCCTTAAGATATGGCGCACCGTTCGATCGGCAGAGGATCGTGAGATGATACAGGAGGATCTCCATGCACTAGTCAATGAGTCGGCCACCTGAGGTCTACCCATAAACGTGGACAAATGCACGTGCATGAGGATTAGTAGCCCCAGTAATGCTTCCGAATACTGCCTTGAGAGTATTGCACTCCGTCCCACGCTAGAGGAAAAATACCTCGAAGTTGTCATGACCAATCTGGAGACACGAGCACACACTGAGAGAGCCTGCGCCTCAACGTGAAGAATACTTGCTCCGATTCGCCGTTCATTTGGGCCTCTACCCCTGGACACTTTTCGATTTCTCTATGCCTAGCATGTGCGTCCTCGTTTGGAATAGGGTGGTCCGGCTATCTACTCCTGCACGGCGGCGGAGGTAGCCAAACTTGTCGTAATCTCAATCAGTGAAAACCAGGAGACAATAACCTTAAATTGAGGCTTAATCAGACTTCTTACTTAAGTACAGTCTGAAAATGAACGGAAAGAACTGTTAGGATGTTTACAGTGAAAACAAGAACAAACGCCACTCAAGTATATGTCATTCTCCCTCACCGGAGGAAATGGTGGACACTCAGGAACGTTGAAAGTTGTTTTACAATCATAAAACGTAGAGTAAAACAGGGATTTGAGCTTCTAGACTTCGCAAAAAATATGGTCGGGTTCGTCGTTGGGTAATGGGTTGTGTGGTATTATCAACTACGTCTGATGTATTTTTTTAAGTGTCGTGTGAGACGTTACCCTTGTAGCAAAACCGGCACAAAATCGCTCCGAAACCGATCGGTTTTCGGGCGGTTTTTGGCAAATTTTTGATCGGTTTTTACTGTTACGCCGATCGGTTTTTTGGTATTCATTTTACACGAATCAACATTGAATTTATACTAAGGAAATCGACGACCGAAGTAATGTGCAATGCTTAGTTGGCGTTTTATTTTAATGTGCTGGTTTAATTCAGCGAAATATCCTGAAAACCTCGGTATAGATCGCCCTATTTTATTCCCTCAAGATGGGTGGGATAATGACAATTATCCTAAAATCATAAACTAGGAGATAGATGTGAGCATCGTAATACATAATTTGGGAAAAGTGAGAGAAACTAACGAAGCGTGTCATGTATTTCAAGCGATTGGCACAAAACGCTCGAGAAGGCTGATAGGTGTCCTAACCGAAACTTTCAAGTTCGCGAAGGGTATCAGTGCGATCATTCCTCGCACAATTTTCCACCCCCAGCCATGAACCGCCTGAGGGATCATGAACTTAAACTAAGAAAAGAAAGATCCAGGCTAAACGTAAGATCAAAATCCTGTAAAAATCAGATAGTAAACTCCTGGAATAAGCTGCCGTCGATAGTCATCTGTAATACCATTCCTGATTTCAAGCACAGACTGAACCAAACGTGGCCAGAACTATTCCCAGAGTGTCAATAAAACAAGACACTTAGGATGTTTAGTGTGGATATTAATTTCTAGCTTCTGTCCCACTCCCCCCGCAAAAATATCCGAAAATTCTCTTCTTGTTAGGGCCTTCGAATACCAGTTGGTCTTCGCACATTTTAAACCTTCATTCCAATACTTTCGACGACACCACCATGAATTCACAGCTTTTTTAAGTCCGTGAGGCTTGATTATACGAGAGGGAACCAGTGCCATACTCCAAAAGAAGTCAAATAAATACTACCCTTTTTTGCCCAAAAAATCGCCAAAATGGAATAATGTTCATTGGCCTGGCGTAAGGTTCCTAAAAAACAGAAAAGAAGCTTATGTACTGTACGCCCCGGCTGACTCCTATATATATGCGGTCTAAATGCCTCAAATAAAGATGCCATCAAACTGCGACCACGGAAGCCGAAAAAAAGGGGTACGATATTAAACTGCGGAAAAGTATGTGATTTGAAAGAGTCCCGGAGGAAATCGAGGAAACAAAACGCCTGAACACCAAAGGATAAAGGGTGCAGGGGACACGCCTCCCTGTCATCATGCAACACGCCTCAACATAAAACTCGCAAGCACCCAACGTACTGCGGGTTCTCAACCTGGTTGGATTCACGCTAAATATGTAAAAATGGTTGGTTTTTGTCTCGCGTTTCAGGTGGTGCCATAGCATGTTGAAATGCCTTTCTAACTAACTTTTTAGCCTACCAAATAGTTCAGTTTCATTGAAGCTCCCACCACTGTTTCACTTTTTACTCCAATGCTGATTGGTTTTTGTGCTTCATTTTTCTCTTCCTTTCTCTTTGACACTCTTGTTTCCCCTTTCCCTCTCAAATTCACCACCACAGTAATCCATCCAGTAAATGCACCAGAGAACTAAAAAACCTCAAGTATCATTCACGCAAACACCATCACAGCAGTCTCAAAAGAGAACAAAAGATGAGTAGCAACGAAATAGATGCTCAACAAACCATCTGTTCCGATATCCATCATCAATCCATGCTAGTAAAAAACCGCAAACAACCACATTATTTTTTGCTGATGATTCCTAACAAGGATGAAACAGCTGTACAGTGCTTCCAGGGTTTTCAATGGTGAGTTAAGCATTGAAGCTGCATGATAAATCAAGTTTTACATATCTAATCTCCTACCATTCAGTTACACACGGCAAAGTTTATGTTGGTTTATTTATTTATTCCATGGAAGTTACGGAAAGTTTTTTCAGCTGCGCAAGCTGAATTTGTACTACACCAAACTCAAAGTTGCATCTCTATGGGCTTTTCCCTCGGCGAGCCTCGCCTTCTTAGAAATTTAAGATTCTTAGGACACACAGCTTCTTCCCCCCATTTTATCCGAATTTTTATCTGTACTGATATGCTTCTGATTAATGACAACTTCCCTCATGTATATAACCACGTCTTCGTAAAAGTCAGACGAGGCTACTTTCCCCATTAGACAAGGTAATTCTCCCTCTGTGACCAATGTTTCATTCCTAAATCCGGACGAGACGGTTCTTCACAATGCACTGTCAACGGATGCACTACAAAATACAACCCAAAGATAGGTTGCAGAGATAGACGAACCAAGGGCCACCGACTGGACTCTTAGGAATGAAATAAGCAGCCTGAGATGCTTGGTTATCAAACCTCATCCAGCATCCCAGGCGGACGATCAGGTGTGTAGAGTATTCGACCAGAAAATTCTTCATGTCACCTAGATTTTGCATGACATTGAGAAATGCTCAGGGCAAGTCATCTTTTGGGGTCGCTTTCTCTATTCAGATCACTCTCATCACCTGTGCCCAGGCGTTTTACCGCCTTAAGCTCCCTCTGCCATATTAAGGTCATCCACTTGGCTGATGACCAAACGGACAAACCGGGTGCACGGGATCTTAATTGAAGTAGACTCCACAGAGGTAGTCAAAAATTAATTCCTCAGCCAAAAAGCTCAAGGAGGAAATAAAAGGACTTAAGGGAGTATCGATCGACAAGCCACTTCGCTTAAGGCTCTTTAATGAAAAGGCTAAGCCAGCAGCCCCACCAGAGGACGATGCCAAGCTCAGCGCGCTGGCCGTCGTCCAGGTAACTCGCCTTGATGATCGGGCTAAGTGTCCACCGTCCAATATTGCCCTAGTCATTCCATCTCCCGTCTCGGAAAGTGCCCCGAGTGGTAGACCTAATGTTACGAAATCCTTGACGCCCACAAAAGGTACTTCCGTCCCTAAAGTTGGGGATCAGCCCGTATTAACGTATTTGGTTCACCCATCCCCGAGCCTAAATATCAACCCTCCAACCTCTGCTGAATGTCACAGTAAGGAGTTTAACGCACCAGGAAAGACAACTGATGCAGTCATGCAAAGTGGGATCACGAATAATAGGACTCTTGGCAGTAAATCCCGCATTGCCCACATACGTAAACCACGAGAAGCAGCTCATTCTTTTCGGAAATTGAGGGTTCTAGATCGTCCGCCTGGTATATTGTCTCCCAGGTCACTAGACGTCAAAACCTACTAAACTCCTCAACAGTTTGCCTACCCCTTAGTCCTCCAATATCCTCAGCTTTTGACTTTTCTAGGGTCTCTCCTCCACCCCGAGCTCTCCCTATCCCCCTCCCTCTTAAATCCAAAATCAGTTGTCTCCAGCGATTCCGCAATAACTGAGCATGTGTTCCGGTGTCTTCATAGCTATTGCCTGAGTCTTCTGAATAAGATCCCGGCGACACCGGGAGACGGCTAACCCCGGTCAGTGAAACGATATGCTATAGAAATGGAGAATCCGTTCAAGGCAAAGAACAAAGGTTGGACCGTTGGGCCGAATACTTCAACGAGCAGTCTAGCTGGAGGCGCTATTGTGGTTTCTCCGACGTCAACAACTGCGATTCCTTGGGTGGTATCACTTGAACCCCCATGGGAAGTAGAAGTAGAGTCATGTATTTTATTACTAAAGCGTGAAAAAGCGGCCAGTTTCGACGAACTTATTCCAGTTCTTTTCAAACTGGGTGGAAATGCTTTGATAAACTCACCGCCTTGTTCCGTGACATTTGGAACAAGGAGCGTACTCCGTTAATATGGAGCGAGTGACTGATTGATCCCATCTTCAAGAAGAGAATCCGCAATGACTGTAGTGATCATCGTGGGATTAGCTTAATTTTGATTGTCACCAAGGTATTAGCCTCGATTTTGCTGCGTCGTCTGACGCCGGAACGCGAGAGGAACACCCGCGAACAACAGGCCGGATTCCGCCCAGGTCGAGGATGCATCGACCAGATTTTTACTCTTCGCCGACTACTTGAGACGCGTCACACGCACCGCCGACCGACAATAATGGTTTTCTTAGACCGAAAGGGGCTATCGACTCAGCTGATCGAACAGCGCTATTTGGTGCTCTTCACCGAGAAGGTATGCCACAGAAGTTCGTAAATCCACCGACGTCACTGTACTTTCATACTTCTGGCCATGTAAGGGTTTACGATGAACTATCCGGCCGGTTCGAAACGACCAGTGATGTGTGACAAGAATGTCCCATGTTTCCATTCCTGTTCAACTTCGTCATGGGTGAAATAATGGAGAGTGCCCTGCAAAATCTTCAGGATGTAGGCGTCGAACTAGGAAGTAGTGGGAAGGTATGTGACCTAGATTACGCGGACAACGTTGTCTGCTTGTTCAAACGCACACAACATGTGCAGCGTGCACTAGATAGACTTTCAAGAACTGTAGCTCCATTCGGCGCGCTGTTTGCACGTTCGAAGTGTAAGGTGATGTTGCAAGTCTGGACGCCTATGATTCCGAGCTTGATGCTCGATGGGGAGGTGCTGGAAATTGTCGACCACTTCACCTACCTCGGAAGCAGCGTGACGACGGATGGGAGCACAGTAGTAGAGGTAAACACGCGCATATTCAAGGCTCGAGCGGCGTACGCTGGACTGAAGCACTTGTGGCGTCGATCTGATATTTGACTGAGGTTGAAAGGTCGTGTGTACTGTGCTGCAGTGCGTTCAGTTTTGTCGTATAGTTGCGAGACTTGGGGTCTGCGCGCTGAAGATATTCGTTATCTTGAAGTTTTCGACCATCAGTGTTTGTGTAGTATCGCTAAGACTAGATAGAACGACTGAGTGAACAATACTGAGGTCGGAAATCGGGTATTAAGTACTAGTTCAGAGAATGTCCTATAACAGCATATCCAGCCAAGTGAACTTGGTTTTTTGGGACACGCCTTACGTATGGCAGACACACGTCCACCATACCATGCCCTATTCTCCGTTCCTCCTAGGGAATGGAAGAAACCACGTGGAGGTCAATAGATGACGTGGCAGTGGGGAATGAAAAGTGTACAGTGAACTTAGGAAAAGTATATGCTTCACGTCTTAGTGGTTGGGGTCTAAAAGATCCGTCAACCAGTTGGCTGGAGACACTGAATGATATGGCAGTGAACCGTGAACAGCGGCGATCGTGTTGTCACTTTGTGTCAAAATGAGAATGATTGATCATGATCAGTGCTCGTTTGTACAGTTAGACTGTGTATTCCGTGTGTTGGCTACTAGGGCATTCTTTCTTTTTCCCACCTGTGTAGGTCCACTCCCTGTCTACTTTGTATATTCATGGTGAGAAAGGCAGTGGTCAGTGGGGCTTGCCCTGTTGTTTAACACTATACGATGATGATTAATGACCATCGTGAATGTGCTGCTTACTTTTTTGGTGCAACCTACGAAATTTGGCAGACTCAAGCAGCTCCGGCACTGTTGGGATAAAGCTTACACCCATGTGGTTAGCACAGTCACTGTGCGAGACCTTCTGAAAGATGGGGACAACAGTCGATTATCCCCACAAGGAAAGAACATGTCCGCAATTCCAAACTTGTGTGAAAAAAACATGAATTCCTCTAATAAGCTGCTCTCCACCGTTTTTAAAATGGACTAGAAGAAAGCCATCGGAGCCCGACGCTTTGTGACGTCCTAAGGCCTGGATTTCCCTCCGAATCTCCGCCTCGATAGATAGATCTTTCGAAGTGGACCACCGAACGTGTGTTGGAAGAGCTGTGGGAGAGGTTGACACTGAGAACCAGCTAAACTGTATGAAAGTGCTCCACCCAGCGTTCGAAGCAGCGCTGTTGATTGTGAATTGGCGAACCGTCAGCATCAGATTGTTTCACTCACACCTAGTAGCTTCCTAACGGCGACTCGAATGAGAGGGCAACTTGTGCGAATTTCGCATAGCGCCTGAACGTTTCGCGGTCCCGATAAAGACTCGTGTTAAATGCACGTCTCTTTTCGAGAGGTGCTACGTTATGCTCACTTCCAGCCGTAGTCGACTGGCGTGCGTCGAGAAGGCACAGAGATTCAGCAGAAAACCGGGGTCTTGCGGCACGACGAAAAAGCCACAAGGGAATGCAAAGCATTCTGGACAGACGACTAGTGCTAGTTTATGTTATCACATGCAGCTACAGCTAGCTCGTTTTGGAAGACGGGTAGACAAGATGGATCAAAAAGTGTGTTGCAGTTTAGTTGTTGTTGCAGTTGCATTTGGAACGCCTACCGGAGCTCATGGACAACTTAGTGCAAACTAATGCGTGGTCGGAAACAAGGGAGGTGCTCCTGTACGAGCAACAGTCTTGTACGCAACCCCACAATTTGTGTTTTAAGGTGATTTGCTCTACCTGGGTCCACTATTGACCCAAAGAGGGCGTACGCCACGTGGCGTACCGGCGATTAGAAAGTCTGAAGTTCGTACTGGCGGGGACTAGGCGATAGTCTAAGCACAGGGCCAAAGGCCGTTCCCCGTTTTCCGAACGACAGAAATCTAGCTCAAAAGGACTTCCTAAATGCTCTTCGTTCGATTACAGCCGACTTATCTGGCATTCAGATCCTCTGTCAAAATCATGATATCAACCCAATTTGCTTTGTGTAAGAGATCGTGGCGTATGAGGCGTACAACTCTGCCCACCGGTATCTGCGGTGGACGGGTATGCCGGGTACCAAAAATGTTTAGCCTCATCCGAAGGGCGTATAAATTGAAAAACTCGGTCACCGGCCGCCAATGGATTACAGACCCCACGCATTGTCCCACTGCCTTGTAGGTCAAGCTTTGGATAGCTAATGGCTCCGGCTGTCGATCCCTAAGAAAACCATTTGCTTTGACTCGGGTAACCTGGTAGTGTTGCGCCTGCAAATCATGAAATCTCACACCATGTACCCCTTTTTCCCCTTTGTACTATTTTTTTGGCACGGTTTGAAATCAGCTAAGTGTGAGATATAGTGTTGCACGCCTCATACGCCACCCGTGGGTGGTTTGGAATCAGGGTTTAGCCATCTTTCCTAGACTGACTACCATTCAACACGATGGAGAGCGCCGGAAATTTGCTTTCGTCCCCTCATTTTATTGGGAACACCTCTGCCACGAGAAGGCAGTGGGTAGAACTTCCTCTGCAGAGGCTGTAACAGACTCGCTGCCATTTGGGAGCATTTCGGGAGGCGTTCAAGACTAGTGACCATCTCGGAGCCTGAGACAACCACCCCCGACCATACTTAGGCAACAGGAAGTTTGCTTGTTGGGGGCCGGTGATTGAACGAGCGATTCATACACCCCTTAGATAGCAGTATGCCAGTCGGGGATGCCCAACACATCCTAGTGAATCATACCCCTCTCAGGTCAGCTGAGCAAGAGGCAAGAGAAGCAACGTTATTTAGTGGCGGACTACATTCGTGCACTTCACGTTGCTGTCTATAGGCTTCTGTGGATTTTATCCAGAGTTCACTGCTAGGCGACACGCCCTCTAACAATGCCGCATTTGTCTGGCTACTCGCCATCGACCTGTCCGCAGACGATGAAGCAGCGCTTTGCGTTCCAGTTGGCACATCCCTCTGGGTCATCGGCACTAGGGAATTTATGCCTTAGGTTCCCAGCTTTCAGAATGCCGTCGATAGCACTGCTCTTCATGTCCATTCGTTGGAATGCTCTAGATGTTGCCGGTCAACTGATTTAGCGAGACTGGTTTTCATTCGACCTTTATCGTCAACTTGCCTGGAATAAATACACCTCCAGCTTTTTAAAATGTTTCTTCATTACATGTTTGCACATGGGTGTAGCCACAAGGCTCCATTGTACTTTTAAGGATAACCGGCCACCAAACCCTGAAACTTGGAGTGAAAAGCCACCTAAGGTCTCAATAGGTCAGGTGCAGTAACAAGCCGGACGACAGTGGGGGTTGCTGTCTATCACCAAAGTAACCGGTGGTGACGAGGATTTGAACCTTCAACCTCCGAGGTTGTAGTCAGAGGCTTTGTACCACTCGACCATTACCGCTCTCATGGACTGTGAGTGCCCACATGCGATCACAACACGTCGGGATACATTCGCAGTAATGTCGTAGGAAGCACAGGCAAAGAAGCATCGGTCTCTTAGACACGTAAAAATGTCCTTTTTGACATGAGTTTCTTGTAAACTGGTTACATTCTGAGGTAAGTTTTATCAGGACTTCAGACTTTGACCCCTAGTACAAACCGATCACTTCATTTTCATGCTTATGTATTGACCAAAGCCATTTTTCACTACTTTACAGAATGACATGACCACGAAACCAGAAGACCGCGCGCGAGCACTCCTAAGGTGAATTGCTTCTGTTCGTCTCCATTTCGTTTTCACAGGGGTATTTCTGACTGCATAAAGCGTTTGGAGAAAATCTACGCCAATGACAAAGCAATCAAGACTATTTTCAGTTATGAGGCATACGGACTGAGACTAAGGTAAGCACTGTGCAGCCTTTTTATTGAGTTTTAAAATAGACTCAAAGAAATGCTGCAGAAATTAATGTATCTCAATTCAGTATCATACGCGAAGCGAGCAGATGAACTACTGTGGCGTAAAGTATTTTATGAGCCCCTTCATCTATACAAATTGTACATAAAGGTAATTTGAGTCCTATTTTTGTTTCGATCAACGAGCTCTTCGTTATAGAATAATGATCGACCGGACCGTGTAGCCGATTTTGAATTGTCGTTACGAATGCACATTCTTAGTGGAATTGGGTACTATCAGTCGTTGTTGTTGCAAATTCAGTCTGAGACTTCGGTAACGCTCGGACCCACACTGTATCCATGGCTTGCAATACCGTTCCACGTTGCTTTATACAATGGTACCGTGATATCACCATTCTGTTAACTGACTTTCACTCATCGTCACAGAAGATATTTATCATTTTGAGCCATGTAACAGTCTGTCACATGCGGAGTCAGTATGCAAAATTGCCCAACGTTGTCTGATGTATATCGGTGATTTGTGTAGGTTCTCTGCTCCCTCAATGATTGGTTTATGTCTTCAGTTCGTTATCTGATGGAACTTGGTGAATCTTGTGCAAAAGCCCTGGCGTTTGTCTATTACAGCACTGCATTTCATGTCGATCCAACACTAGGTAGGTGTACATTTTGAACGGTGTCCAATTTTCCTGAATTGCCCTCTACTTTAAGACTCACATAAATCTTTATTTACATAATGGGAAATCCATTTGCATTTTTCTCATCCAAAAGTCCAACGCTCGCGGCACTAGACCTTCGGGTGTGAAAAATGCAGGCGTATTTTCCATTATATAAAACTCAGGCTCTTCCTGGCAATAGTGCATTCTATGATCTTTGTTTATTTGGATAACTACTAACTTGGTCAGGCATTATTTTGAGATTCTCAAGATCATGGAAGTTTACTGTAACCTTATTAAGTTCATTATTACCGTGACGTCAAGTTTTTCAGTTATATGCTCCATCAATAAGCTCTGGCTTGACACGAAGCAGCGCTATAGGCGACGTCCAACACGTGATGTTAATGCATGCACGTCGTTTTTCTCTCTCCAAACATGTGGATATTTTGTGGTCCAAAACAGCAGCTCTAAAGTGTAGGTTAATCTGGCCCACGATCCGAGTATAAAGTGACAGTTATCCAACAATACAACCGATTGCTGTCTCATGCCATGCTGCGGATGGACGTCTGGGCTATGGACTAATCCATCCTTGAGATGTCTAACTGGTACACCAAAAGTCTTAACGGACAACCCAAGAATACATATGGAACAGAGTTTGTTTCGTGTGTCTGTACTAACGGTAGACTGTGTGCGATCTGATTCGAAGTTCGCTCAAGGTAAACAAAGGTTGTAACAGCATTCAGTGTCTGTTCGTTGTCGCAGTGTACGCTCCCACTGACTATTCCGGATACTGTCAAAGATGTATTCTATCAATAACTAAACACCCTACGAAGAGCATCACACAGATATAGTTATGCTAGCTGGGGACTTCAGTGCTCAGGTTGGTCACCCACATTGACGCGCGGGTGCTCGGAGGCCAAAGCGGCGCTCGCTCTCAACGTACGAATAACAGTAGTCTTATGTTACATCTATGTGCAGATCACCGTCAATTTTTTTCAAGTACGACCTTCCGGTGTAGCCACAGACACACCTTCTGGACTCAGGCAGACCACATAGCCATAAGTTACCTCTGGCATGGCTCAGGTCTTATTAGAGCATATGCTTAGATTATGATCATACTCTCGTGTGCGCTGAGCTCATGGTGCGCTTTTTCATCAAAACGAAAGTCCGTTAACGGATTGACGTAGACCAACTCTGCTGGACTTCGATCCGAGACGGATATCGAAATGAGCTAACTTCGCAGCTAGACACCCACATACACGTCGGTGTATTTGACCGCTGGGTACATATCCACGCCGTTGTGAAAGTTGCAAGTACCACATCTGTGGATTGGCCGTGCGGCAGACTGATGCCCACTAGATCTCACCGCGATCACTCGAATTGCTAGATAACTGTCGGAGTATCCCTTCTGGTCGCGAAAATCATAGAACCCGTATTCAGCTACGGACAAAACTACCAAAAAGTCTGCGTATAGGCCATGAGGTCTGATGTCCCAAACCCCCCTACAGAGGTGAAACAAGCTGCTGCCACTGGAGTCGTCCGGAGTCTTTTCCAACTCATCCAATCCACGGTAAACAAAGAGCCTGGTGTGAACGAGGAAAACGGCAAGTCATTCTCGCAGTTTTCCTGTCGTATTGAACCCCGGGCGGAGCATTTTAAGCAATCATTTAATTAGCCTTCAGTCTCAGTTTCGTCACTTAGCAATTTCTTTAAACTTGCACTTCATGGACAATCTGTACTGTCCCATCTACAGAGAATGAGATCGCCCATGCACTCCATTCAGAATCAGAAACCTTTCTGCGTGGTATATATATATATATATATATATATATATATATATATATATATATAATTAGATCCTAGTGAAGATATGACATCGTAGTGTACAAGTATGAAGACGAGTGGGCAGAGGAGTACCGGGTACGCAAAACTGATGAGCGGCAACAACCGCGAAACCGGTCGTGTGCTCCCGGGGGAAATTTTGTCCACACGTTAACGTACTACTGCTGCGAGCCAACTTTTCACTGCACGGAATCTCGATTCGAGTGAATTCCATTGTTGGTTCTCAGTTTTACAGCACGGAGTTCCAGTAATTCCAGATGTGGCATTTTAGCCATCCCACCACCAATCCTTACCACAGTCAGTCTAACGGCAAAATAGAAAGCGATTTCAAACAGGCGAAGAAGATACTCCAGAAGTGCAAGACCGGGGGCAGTGAACAGTTTATCGCTCTACTCGAGCTTCGAAATATGCCTTCTGCAACTGTGGGAACAGGCCCAACGAAACGTCCATTTGGAAGACGGGTACTCAGAACCCTACCCGTTTACGCTTGGCTACTGAACCCAGATGTCGTAGTGCCTTCAGCAAATAAACTGAAGCTGTAAACACGGATAGTGGTGCACAAAAGACTTTACGACCGGGGAGAAAGGAGAGGTGCTATCGCGCGTAACAAAGAAATCATACCTAGTACGCTCTGGAGATCGTTGAATGGGAAGGAAGAAGAGAAAATCAGACGGAGTCGATGAAAAAAATAAAACAATGGGGAGGACAACGAAGGTGAATCAGAAAAACCCCGAAAAGAATGAGAACGTGATGAAGCAGATAACACTACATTCATCGGTCGGAGAGGAGTATTCAGTGTCTAGAGCTCGGGTCGGGCAAAACTTCCACTTGGTATTCAAGTACAAGCTTTTTAAAACGAGAAGAATGTTAGATTTGCTTTTTTTCGTCATATCAGTGGCTTTTCCTGATTGGCCTGCGGAAGACGTTTGTTTGGTAAGCTCTAAATCGAACGATCAGATTGGTGCAAAAGGCTTTATAAACCACCGAAGAGTTAACAGCGATTGAAGCACGCTGGAACAATATACTGATTGATTTTCTTGAAGAACTGAATTTTGACAGAAGGGTATCCCACTCTTATCGTAGACCAAATTGACCTGCATTTGGGTATCATCGGTTTGGTAGCAGTAAAAATGTGAACCACAAAATATCCATCTAAAAATGAGTAGATGTACACATAACAATGCCACGCTTTCGATGTCATCCATTGCTATACTTCGGGCATTTTCTAAAGGCTTGAGATCTTTGGAAAATTCAAACACATCCACTTGTTCGTATCAATCGAATTCAAACCGGGGAGCATTCGATTGACGAAATTGACAGAAAAAAGCCGTTGTTAACTTTTACTGTCCAATAATAGTGTTTCTTTTCAGGGCTGCCGCAAAATCAGCTTGGAATTTTGGATATTGGTCGTTGTTACGGTCTGAACGCCCTCTATCACTACCTTCTGTGCCTTGGTGCTCATGTGCCTTTTGAGGGTGCCAGACGAAATTTGCTCACTGTTCTGACGAAGAATGAAGTTAGATATCGAAAGCTGTTCGGCGAAAAACCCATTTACGGTCTGTACTTACGACATCCTAATCGCTATCGGTAAGACGTAACAATTGAACATTTCGACTGGTTTTTTCTCGACAGATTTTGTAAGATCATACAGGTCAGCAGTACGAGTGTAGTACATAAGGACTGGTGTTCTTCCGCGTGAGGGAAAGGGAGGGGCCGGTACTCTACAAAATAAAGAGGTACAAAAGACACTATGAGCACAAAGCTCAATAAGTGTCTCGTCGGGAGCCCAAACTTTCATTAATCGGACACTAATGTCTGCCCACAGCCTAACAACTACACGGGATGGTGCAAAGTAAAGGCCGTTTAGCGTTTATTGTTCAGCTGACAGTTGACGAGTCCGAACAGACTGCCACAGTCGGAGTTGGGCTACACAGATATATATATTAGTCAAGACGAGAAGCTGTGTTAGACACACCAGTCTTCTCTGGCAACACGTGGCAAAGTCATTAAAATGTAATGGATAACAGCTGAAATGCAAATTTTCTCTGTATTTCAAAAGTTTCCCCACCTGTGTGGTTACATGGATCCCAAATGTTATGAAAAACGACGCAGTACTACGTCAAAAGGGAGCAAAATGTTACATCATATTCCATATAAAAATGTTTCTGTTACTCAGGAGGAAACGGATAAGATTCGGCTGTCTTAAATGACGATCCTAGGCACACTCCACAGACCCTTTGTTGACCGACTTCTTTGGTCGTTCCCACGGTCCAATCGGTACGAGAACCTTACAGTCTCTTGTTCAACTCGCACACTTAATTAGAAAGATTCGCAATCAAATTATTGATAAATTTTAGGTTTGAATTTATCCGCTTTCATTTTATTCCGACGGCTACTGTAGCTTTGACCAAAATGTAATCACCTGTTTGCGAAGTGTATGAAGTGCAGTGTTATTCAATGCTATGTCATGCAGTGTGATATTGTGACACCAGCGTCATTCTTGTATTCACGCTGTGTCCGTCCACTTGAAGTCATCGTGTGTGGTGCTGTTTTCAATTTCCGAAATCTTACTCTTTTGATCTCCGATTGCGATTTCTACTAACGGGTAGCAACAAGAATTGCTGGAATCGGTACGTAGATAATGGTTGTTCAAACTGAAACTCAGTTGAACCGTTCAAAGCACAGCGTGTTAGCTTTATGCACTCGCATATTTAGTGGATTCCACAGAATATCTTAATGAAGCACTGGGAAGATCAGATCATTCTACAACCTAATTTATGGTCCCCAAAGTATGCTTTAAGAAACTGGACCAATGATGAATGAAAACTTCACTATCTAATCGTTTTATTTAGCATAATCAAATCAGAAGAAATAGGCGTCGAGTCAAATCACTTTACCACCAGATAGCGGTTGGTAACAGTAGATGATCAATTGTAGCACAGTAACCTGCCGAAAAAGATGGTCGGATAGACAGACACTGGATAGCTTGAGCGGAATAAGGTGACTTGTATGTTCAGTGCAAAACCGTGACTGATTCACTAAAAATGTCGCGTTTTGCGTAGGTTATTCCAATAGCCCGTCACTTTTGGTGCATGCTTACTCTCCTTAACCCTTCGAAGCAGATATTAGTTACTGATATATTTGACCCATATCTTCTTCAGTCAAGGGGTTAACGCGATATTGGTATGGTGTCTCACGGACCGTCTTATTACTTAGATTATTGCAATTCCTCTCTTAGTTGAGGTAGGGTTGTTTTTGTGCAAATATGGCTATCAGTTAAGGGCAACAAGAGCCTGGGTTTTCGCGGATTGAGGAAACGGAGGCATTACTTTTTGATTTGTGATATTGATTCGTATTTTTCCTGGGCTGTTTGTTTGATTGTTTTTCTCTTCCACATTTGTTTTCCAGACCGAAAGATTTTCGGAAAACGATAACGAAGTTTATCTTTATAATACAACAGTTTCTGAAACCAAATCGCAGGTAAGCAATATCCAGATGCAGTCACCCAAAAGCTTCAATATTTTCCAGATTCCAAGTGATCTGTTTGAGGAATACTCCCCAGATTCAAAAGTTGTTGCTGAATGTATCATTTCAGCAACATAGAGCCACCATATTTTAGTCTAATCCTCTCTACGGGATTAATAGCTGCAATGGGCGGTATATAGCGACTCACACTATTGTACCTCCCACAGATGTGCTCTTCTGCCAAAAAATATCGTCGGATACTCTACTCTGGAAGTCTCCGTTGTTCTCTATTGCTGCTTTTAAGTTATATTTGGGCGTGTATTTGCCCAGACACATCGCTCACGTCCTCGGTTTGATAGCTCTCCGCCGACTGACGGTAATGAAGCGTCTCAATCACAGGTCAAGTGACTGTTAATAGAAGACATTTTCTTGGCCGCGGGCGGATAAAATTCGAAGGACATTCATAGGAAAGCCCATTTGAGTTATACCCTATAGAGAATTATGATAAACTCCCGGTGAGGAATATCAGTGAGTATAGGCCAAGAAACTCTCTATGCTAATATCGGAGTTAGAAATTCTAAACATCCTTTTAAAAGTCGTTCCATTTCATCGGTAAGCCACCTGGCCATCAATGGTCGACACTACAAGGAAGCCGTCACACTCATTGACTCTTGTTCACGAAAGTGTTCTTGGCTTTACCAGTCGTTCCCTTCGAGGCGCGTTGGTTGGAATTCGAACCGGTTTTCCAGTGGTTTATTGTTCCACAAATATTGGCAGTTTTCCCATGAAGCATAGTTTGACTTAGTTGTGAATATTCGTCGTCGCGGCTTCTCTTATTTTTCCTGTTGAATCAAGTGCAGTTGGTGAGTACTAGTGTGAATTATAACAAATGGCCGATAAACTACCTATTCCAGCCGATTGAATTCTGTTGGCGCGGTATTGCGCCGTAAGTAACACGTTTTATCAAATAGTTGTGTTGCTTTCGTTGGGTATTTTACTACCCTGTTTTTCATAACTGTATGGACAAGTAGGATTCATTACCCTGAATAGTTGATAGTTTAATCGCCGGCAGTTTCACCCCACAAGACGAGGGTGTGCCTTGTGTTACGAAAATGCTTTACTTGTGTTCGTTCTGTTTCACTGGTTGCGATGATAATCGCTTGCGAATTATGCCCCAGTTTTGATGGTGTTTTTCAAATATGGAATCGTAGTTCACTTCCCGCTCATTAAATGAAATCACAGGCGTTTCGTCACCAGTTGGGGTAATGTCACCAGCACCCGGGAATGGTCCCGCCATATCGCACCGTTGCACCGTTGAAGTCACCTCAGCTGGTGATGAAATGTGTTTATTGCAGCTTCTCAGCTCGGCTTTCGTGCCTAAATCGACCGATAATGAACCCGAGCTACAGGAGATAACATTATACTGGAATCCTTCCACGAGCACAAATATCCGGTTTTGGTGATTCCACCAGTTTCTTGTCAACTGACACGCTTTCATTAGGCATATTTTTGACTTTTTTGCACTCATAACTGTTCAGCCTAAAACTCTTGTCTTCATTCCGAAAATAACTGTTCTTTGTTTCTTACGAAGCAGCAGTTCACGTTCATTAAACAGTTTTCACTTTTTTGAAATATTTCAACTTTTTTTGTGTCATGCTGATGGTTGGAGTACAATTCAGTTCATTTTCAAAACTAACTTTGCTCATTTTCCGCAGTCGGCCGTACTTGCGGTAGTGTCTCTGAGAGAAGTCCTGTTCCTGTTCTCTCATGTCCTCCTTTGTCTGATGTCCAATTCCCACCGAATCCGCTTCCACCAGCGTCGGGCGCCCTTTTAAACTGGCCACATTCAATGTGCGAACACTAATGCGTGCAGAACAACAGGCGTGTTTAGCTCGTGCGCTGGAGACCCTTGCCATCGACGTGTGTTGTATTCAAGAGACTCGCATCCAAGCCTCCAGCTCGGTCGTTCGATTGATACCCCCATCTAATTCTTCTGCAAAGTTTCACTTGCATTTGTCTGGGGACCGTAAGGCTGCGACTGCCGGTCTTGCTGGTCTAGGTGTAGATCTCAGTGAGAGGGCGGAGGCTGTTCTGTTTGACTGGATCCCAGTTAATAGTCGGTTGTGCGCAATGAGACTTGGAGATTCTTGCAAAGTAAGCAAACGCCGTCTCGATAAACGCAATTTGTTTGTCGTCTCGGCTTATGCCCCTACAGATTGCAGCCCAGATGCGATCAAAGATGTCTTCTGAGAAAAGTTACACGACCTCCTACATATAGCAAAACGGGGTAATGTCGTGATTTTACATGGAGACATGAATGCTAGAGTGGGTTGGCTCTCTTCGAACGAGGTGCATTTGGGTGACCCTCTTGGCCTTGATTCCTGTCGTTTAGAAAACGGGGAACGGTTGTTGGCTCTGTGTTCAGATCACCACCTGACTGCTGGTCGTACTGGAGCACTCCCCTTGACTCTGACCACGAGTTAGTTTGCACTAAGCTGTCCATGTGCTTCGGTGGGCGTGCTAAACATAGGATGCAGTAGCGGTTAGACTGCGGTATGCTGTCTAATACGTCTTGCCTCTCAAATTTCCGAAACGTTCCAGCTGAAAAGCTAGGATCAACGCCGCTAGATGACGTCAACCAGCACTGCTCGTTTATTAAGGATGCTTTGTACTCTGCTGGCAAAGTGAGATGTGACTTGACTCGTCGTGTTGTGACATCCTGGATTTCTGCTGAGTCTGTACACCTCGATGTACGCCAGCCCATCCCGGCTGGTAGTTAGCATAATGCAGCTCGACTCATAGTGAAACATAAACTCGACACAAGTCCCCAGAGGGATCGCGAAATCTGGTGGTCTCAAAAAACATTCGAGATGGAACATGCTGCCACTGTGGGGAATTCCCGCAAGCTGTTTCATCTTATTCGAGTCACCAGTAGGAAACCATTGAGTGTGAGAGGAACGATCTGTGTAGCTGGCGGTTTGGCTATTCCCAGTCTGTAGCGACGTCTTGTACAGTATTTTTTAAGCTGCGAAAAAAAATTGGAAATGTCCCAGACCATCTGATCTGCATTCTGAACCGGGCTACTTTTATGCCTCTCAGTAGGCAAATTACCGGAAAATCCTCTTGGGCTCAGAGACTTCGACCATATATTTTACACACTAAAAAAAGTTCTCGCCCTTAAAAGCTTCCGTGAAACCAAGGTTATCGACGGGCAAGTATCAGCGTGTAGTCGATTCCTTGGTGCTCTGCAAGGAAATAGTTTAGTTAAAAAGTTATGAAGCTACTGGTTCAGATTGCTTTCCGGCAGTCTCATTGCATGCGGTAACAAGTTAATGTTATCAATACCAACTCCGTCTGAATATATCGAATAATTAAAAATATGAGTCCGTAGAGCTTGTAAGGGAATGAAAAATGCTATCCACATGGTACATATAAAACACCTTGAGGGCATGTAAATCTTATTTCAAAAGATCCCTGATGTGAACCATAATGAGTATTACCACTAAAACAGCGGATCAGATGTTGTAGCTTCTCTAACACCATAATTTGTTTTCGATCACTCATCGAGAACCGTAAATATACCATGATGTGTTTAATAATAAGCCGATGAATTCAATTATGTCAGCAAGAAAACTTGCAACACACTTTAGCAACAAGCGGTATCCCACTCCCAACTAGAGGTCAGTTTACCAAATGCGATACAACACATCGTTGCAGTCCAAACTACCGCTTGTCATACGGCATACTTTAATACACGTTCCTTCTTACATACATGCTTTTGTTCGACTACTGATAGCGGGACACAACTGGTGTTACGCTTCGATCGGTATTTTATTAATTAACCAAATCAACACCACCAATCCTACTACGGGCTAAATGTGTGTATTGTGTTTGATTGCAATAATCTAATTCAAAAGGCTTCATCAAGTTGTCAAACGAAGATGGATGATAATCACTACACACGCGGTGGTTCCCCTTCCAATTTACGTAGAATGACTACTTTGGAAAACAATAGAAAGTTTATCCTGGTAAGATGCACAGAAACTGCAGTTATTTTGTGCATGACCATTTGTGCGTGTGGTGTAACTTATGACATACTTCGTGTTACTCCTATTTAGCACTAGAACGCGGAAAGAGTCCAAGGCGACACTGGCTGGTTGCAAAAGTTGAATAACTTGGTTTTCGTAGCAGTTCGTTCAAACTTCATGACCTTTCCTGATGATAAATTTTGAACCCTTGGAATTTCGCTGGAATCTTTTAGTCGGTTTATACTCTAGAAAGACCCTAATCCGCTCTCCAGGACACAAAAGCCAGGTGTTTAGGAACACCCCGTTTCGCAAGCGACCTCTCGTTTAGCTTCTCAGAAACTGAAACGTAGTATGCTTACGGCGCAAGTATTTGTCATGCTGTATCAACCAAAGAGGAGTGAATGACCGATCTGATAATCTTCAAAACATTATGAGCTATTATGAACAAAGTGGTCTTTCACATAACCCTTCTTAGTGCTCCGAGTGTATCTCCACCCCATCTCACTCAGGCTTCCCGAATGAAGAGTATACTTCGTGCAGTATTCACTTACACAGCGTTCAATCTCCCAAGTACCTCGGTGTGATGTTAAGCACTGATATTCTCATATTGTCAATTGTGTGCGCGAATCGTACCGACTTATCTTTCGATTTTGATTGCTCAGGCAATTTTGGGTGACAGTTATCAACACATTATCTCTCAAGACACGGATAGTACTGTAACTATGTGGACACGGAGATGTCATTTTTTCGTCACCGTGATTACCAAGTTTCTTGTTCTTTCTCCTGTAATCTGAATTCACATGCCAATAAAGCGCGCTATACTAGGTCAGTTGTGATGCACCGAAAACAGTCTCGTTCTCCACCGACCGCTCTGATCCTTCAGCCGGGTATTTTCAATTTATTTTGCGTTAAATCTACATTCACGTTTTGTTTTGTTTCTCAACACATTTTTACAAATCCTACTCTGTGTCCTCTTGGTAGTCGCACGTCATACACACGTTGCAAACATGTCAAGTGAGACGTATAAGAGAGTGGGCGACTAAGACAAACCACGGATAAAGGGCTCAGCTCCATCCAGAATCGAAGTGCAATCCACCGTTTGTTGAAACCCTGACGGTTAAGGGACCACGGAGCAGACAGGCCTTGGTTGAAAGCTGGGTGACTGGATGAGCGTACCTGTGTGCGTGCACCCATGTGCACAACTTAGGAACAGCTGCGAAATAGTTTGCATGTCCTACATGGACTGAGGCTTCCTACTCTGAATGTGGCACAAATCAACATGCGGGGAGCGTTTATGTGACTTGGCAATGGTGTGTTCATTTGCGGGAGTGCAGCTCAACCTGGGTATACACATCTCTGCACGGTTGACGCGTGCGTCTGTTGCGACCCCTAAACAGCCCCACTGCGTTCTATTTTTGTTCCTAGCTTGTACTCACGAGCGCAGGCATAGAGATGCGCTTACTCAGTCACCCGGTTTTCACTCAAGGCCTGTCTGTTCTGTGGTCTTTTGATCACCAGACATGGACAACTGCTGTTTCGATCATTCCCACTAACTCTAGTGTGAAGACTTCACTGTTGGAAAGCAATCTGGACTACCGGCTTCATAACCTTTTGAACTTCAGAGGAGGTGGTTATATATTGGTATCTATCCGTTGATAATCTCGGTCTCGTGGTAACTTTTGTCAGCATGCAAATATACGGCCTACGAAATCAGGCCGACGCTCACATCCCAAGTGGATTTTTCATTAATTTGCCTACTGACAAGAGTAAAAGTAGGCCGGTACAGAATCTGGTTTAAATGGGCATAGACAAGTCTAGAATTTTTTCACACTGGGTGGAGCATTTTAGGGCACAGTTCAGCCAGCCCTCAGCATCGGCTTCTCCCATAGCTTTTCCTGCACACTTTCCGTGGTGTTTTTCGATAGATCCATCTTCTGAGATGCAGATTAGCAAGGAAATCCAAGCCTTACGGCATCATAAAGCGCCGGGTTCCGATAGCCTTTCCCCAGCCCTATTTAAATACGGTGGAATGGAGCTTGTAAGAGAACTTCACGCTTTGTTCTCCAAAGTCTGTCACTCCGAGGAAGTTTCTTCTTTATAGAAGGAATCGATTGTTGTCCCCATCTTCAAGAAGGGTTCGCGCAGCGACTGCGCCAACTATAGGGGTAGAAGTCTGATCCCGATAGCGTCTATTCTGCTCGCGTCTGTCATTATTCGCAGATTGTACAATGCGCGTGATAAGCGAACTCGCGAGGAACAGGCTGAGTGGGTCGTGGATGCGTCGACAAAATCTTCACCCTCCGATAGCTGTTGGAGCACCGTTACGCCTTCCCCAGACCAATGATCGTTGTGTTTCTAGACATTCGCGCAGCCTTCGACTCCGTCGATAGGTCTGCATTAAGGCGCTGTTTTTTAAGAAATGGTGTACCTGAAAAGTATGTGTCGGTCCTCGAAGAGTTGTACCGTCGTACCTCAGGTCGGGTTAAGACTATGGCAATCTTTCGCCGTTTCCAGTGGAATACGACTAGGCTGCCCAATATCCCCGTTTCTTTTCAACTTTGCTATAGAGGATGTCCTACAAAACGCTTTGTCTGGTCTTCTAAACGGTGGGGGTTGAACTCCTCCCAGGGAACAGAGTTTTTGAATTAGAGTACGCCAGTCATATCACCCCGCTGAGCTACAGTGCATAGGCAGTTCAACACACATTGGATCGCATAGGGATTGAGGTGTCCTGATATGGTATGTGCCTTGCGCACTAACGAGGTTCGTGGTCACTTCGGATTTGTCATGGTAAATATTGGAATGTGGTAGCCCCCTGAACGATTAGTCGTGTCACGTAAATAGCGGATGTCTTCCGTTAAACAGTTTCCCCGCCAAAGTTTGCTTGATTGAAATTGGGCCTCGCATTCCATGATTTCGTGCTGATAAATTTATCTGTACAAACGTACCTGTAATAAACCGAAGGAATAAGGAAATCATGTTTTATCCGTCGATCAGTACATCGCATTTGTTCAAACATGGCTAGCCATCCACAAAATTTCGTTGTTCGCATCTTTATCATAGTGACTGGGACTGCGAAATATCGCGAGTTGTAAGTGACGCTTTGTTCGAATTTCATCTGATGCTGTCCATCAATCCTGAGATCACTCTGGAACCAGTGAGTCCATTCGATGACCATGCACACAGTGTACACGGGGATAACCCGAACGAACAGGCATACGGGGGTGAAGATCATTCGCTGTACTCCGAGCAGTTAACAGGCCCGATATTTGTTCGAATCCTTCTGATTGCTCTACTGGCGGCAAATTTGTTTGGCTTCGAGCAGATCGCACGGAAATCCTCTCCGGTGAACGATGCGCCCACGAACCCTGATATGGACGCACTCAAGGCGAATGACGAGGTTTCGGATGCACACAGCTCTGTGGACGATCAGGTAATGGTCATAACGGACTACTGCTTATACACGGAATTGTTTCAGCCTACTAACCCAAAATTTTCTCTGGCTGATGCGATTTGTGTTTGAGTTTTCTCAAATTTGACGAGAATAAGTAAACGATAAAATTCTCTAGTCTTTCCAGAATTGACGTGACTTTTTCGTTCGTTTTTATGTTCAGTTATCCCGTCTCTTGAAAGGGAAATAAAATGATAAAAACTTCAAAGTTATATCAATTCAGAAAATTTGGGACGCTATAGACAAAAGGGGCCTTGGTAACAAGTTCCATCACAAATGGATTGGTTCTGTGTTCAATATCACGGGATAAAAATAGGGTTCATATAAGTTCATGTTCTGAACTTCATTGGATGTCCCAAATTGCGTCAATCTTTCGCGTCATACCGTGGAGTGGAGACTATCACCGTCTGAAGTGGTCGGCAGGTATTATTTGCAAACTACTCTAAATGACGTGGTTTTGCTTGTTATAATAGGTCTGTCAGCAAGTACAACAATGGTTCGCTGGGATTTGTATCCATAATTGGAGCGAAACAAACTCACGAAAAGGTGTACTTGGAATTTGGTACAGTTCTCTTATCTGGTACATAATACAAACACATAACTACTTGCTATTTCGCAGTGAACGCTATTTAAATTCGTATCAGTAAACTGCATCCGGTTTTTGGTACTTTGGGTCTTGAAGAACAAGTTTGTCCTCGTCCTCTGCAAGTCCCCATTTGACGGATCAGAGCCTATTCTCATGAATTTTCAGTCAAACATCATCCTCGTGATTTGTTGGGGTCAGTATCATCTGTCAAACGATAAAGAAGGTCTTGTGTTGGGAAACGTAGACTCACGGACGTGTTTGCTATCGGGAGTGTTAATTTTCTTCCTAGTTTTTTCTCCATGACTCATTCGTCAATAATTGAAAATGCAAAAAGATATTTGCTAAACTATCCAGTTCCATTATCTACCCGCCTTCCTGATCTGCTTGCTAGGATGGACAAGATGGGAAAGCAGAACCCACACCGAGAGCTTCCTGTCACATCGAATCAAAAACGGAACATTCGTCGATTGGTCCTCTATCGTTCCTACTCCAACTTAGTCAGATATTTATGGATCATGTATTTCGTCAGTTAAGTGACCTGCTTCCTACAGAACCTGTATCCAATCATCTCAGTCGGACAGAAGAGAAAAAGAAACGGGACATCGAAATTGATGACTTTGATTTGGATTCAGGTAATCGATCCCATCTCTTCCCCAACGAATTCTTTCAGAAACCTGTCGCACCGGTTTTCGCCGGCGGTTTCAATTATGCTCATTGCCAAACATAGTTGCTTGTTTATTTTTAAGAACCCATTCATTCTTCCACACTGGAGCCATGCTTTTTGTCCATTAGTTCTCTCTACTCGTGTTTGCTCGAATTTGTTTCACAAGTTCTCCCTTTCGAGCTAGCAGTATGACGTGAACAGGTATTGCCGAAGAAAGCCATCCAGCCAGCGCTGGGATGCTTTGAACTTTCTTGGGGTTGTTCAGAAATATAGTGCCATTGCAAGAGAAAATGCTTGGATATCAACCCCGCGCAAAGTCTTTGCTCTCTCGTCAGCGGTACATTCCCACGTGATATCCTCCAGTTGAGAAAACAATGGTTGTCGACCTGGTCCACACTTGCACTTTTTAGCGTTTTCTTATTCCACCTGTTATCGTACTCTGCTCTCCATTTTCGGGCAATTCTGAGACCAAGCTTTTTCTCTTTCTCGTAATCGACGAAATTGCTCTTTCTTTTTGCATTCATCTTGTCGTGATGGTGAACACAAAAGTGGAGAGAAGCTGCCGACGTCAGAATTCTGCTTCTTTGTTTCATCGTTGTGACCTCACAATACTCGTTGGTATGCTTCCACCTTATTGGTAGCGGGTCGCTTTAAGGCTTATTTTCGGAGTAGCGCTTATATTACAAGCATCCTAAAAAGTCGTGCTGGGGCTTACTATTCGGGTAGGTCTTATTATCGGGAAAACACGGTAGAAGTCGATAGTGAAATTTCAGGAATTAGTGTTGAATTTGTAATTTTTTTTTAAATCTTATCCACGTCCGAACTGTCGTTATAAAACGGCTTTCTCGTATCTTGTTCGCTGATTATCTGGTCTTCAACTAGTCCATCCATTGTTTTCTTATTTTATGTTGCTGCACTACGACTTTTTGGAACACGGCATGAATTTGTTTTACGGTTTTACGAAACTGTCGACATGACAACTATAGAGCAAGTGAACAAATTCTCATGCTTCGTACGTGCTTAGTGTTGATGTCGACAATCAAAATTAATGTACCGGTTTCCAAATATGGTGAAAAAATATCCCATGGGCACACCTGTATGTATTCAGAGAACGAAGCAACAGTCGGTTTGTGCAGTTCACCTCACCAGTATGGGCAGTCTCATCATTCATAATTTGGACGAAAATAAATGAAACTAGAAATCAAGTAACAGAAAACCTCTTATCTGAGTTTTTATGTGAAATAAATCAAGGTAGTATTTTCTACATATTGTTTGTTTTTCTAGCCTCGTGCAGCGCAAGAAAATCTAGTTCAGAGTCAGCTAGTCCAACTCACGAACACCCAGAGGTTATCAATGAAGCGGGTGCAGGCGCAGAACTTAAAGATTCAGCTCACGATATTCATGATCCAAGCCATCGGCGATGTGCCTTCAGGGATCGGGATGCGGAAGACGAGGAGAGACGTGTTAGGCTGGCCATGAACATACACTCGTCGGACGACGATGATGACTCAGATCAAGTGTTTGAGGAGCGTGGGATAGATGCAGAAAGTGATGACGATAATGATGACGAGGAAGAGGAGGAGGAGGAAGAGCTGAGTCCGGAATTTTGGAGTTCCGATGATTCTAGTCTGCTTCATTCCCAGGTGAGTTGTTGTTCCTGATTGCTCATTATATATATATATATATATATATATATATATATATATATATATATATATAGAGAGAGAGAGAGAGAGAGAGAGAGAGAGAAAGAGAGAGAGAAATGCTTCACACTTGGAAGGTGGTTCAGTGCGTTGAACACCCTGCGCATTGTCACTCAGCAAAGCGTTCATTGAAGTTCAACTCCGTCGTTTGGAAGACCAAACAAGGTATGCCGTAGAACATCCTTTATGACAAGGCTAAAAAGAAATGGGATACAGGGTTGACTTTGTCTTACTCCACTGGGGATGAAAGCTGGCCGTAGGCCGTAACCGGACCTGAGATATGATAGTATAACTCTTTGAAAGCCAACGCGTACTTCACAGATGCTCCATTTTTCAGCACTCAGTTCGACGGAGTTGAAGGCCGCACGAATGTCTAGAAACACAATTATCGTTTGTCTCTTGAAGGTATAGTGATGCTTAGCAGCTGTCGGAGGGTAATGATTTGATCGATGCATCCATAACTGGTGCAAAACCCAGCTTGTTCCTCGCGAGTTTGCTCTTCACGCGTTTGTTATAACCTGTGAATTATGACAAACGCAAGCAGCTTCGACTCTGTTTGGATCAGATTTATACTCCTATGGTTGGCGGAGTCACTGCGCGAGCACTTCTAGAACATGGGAACAACAATTGGTTCCCCCTCCAGGATGAGTGGACCTGTTCAGAATCTCACACACAAATCACGTTTTTCTATCACCTTATGTTGAGCACACGTCTCCATTACGTGCCGTGTCTCATTATACTGAATTCCTGCCGATATTGACTGGAGCACGTCCAAAAGGCACAGGGGTTCAGCGGAAACCCAGGATCTCATGGCTCGTCGAAGCAGACCTCAACTCAGTGGGCCAGCAGAATGCAAAGCATTCATAATGAGCGACCTGTGCTGGTTGATAATATCAGATAGGGCTACACCTGACTTTGCAGATAGCATGTTTTAAAAGAGAGATAGGCGAGATATTTGGGTAAGCTTGTCGCAATCTAACCGTCGTTGCGTCGTGCGAGCAGATTCACACGGCATGGCGTGGATCGGTGATTGGGCCGATTTACAAGAAATGTAACAGATCCTCTTGTGAAAATCATAGAGGAATTGTCCTGGTAATTATCGCGTCCAAATTGCTTTTCGGCTAGATTCTTCGCCGGTTGTCTGACGTTCATGAAGGTTGTACGCGTGAGAATCAAGCCGGTTTCAGACCCGGTCGTGGTTGTGTTGACCACATATTTACTCTTCGACAAACCTTAGAGGACAGACACATCTTCCGTAGGCCCACAATCTGTCTTTTTTGATCTGAAAGAGGCGTTCGATTCAGTCGACCGCACAGTTCTATGCCACTGCTTTTCATTGAAAGGTGTGTTAAAGAAATGTATTTCCCTTTTCCAATGCATGTATGCGAAAAGCCGAAGCTGAGTTCGTGGTTATGGCGATCTTTCACTCGAGTTCACCACGAGAAGTGGTGTTCGTCAAGGTTACTCACTTCCACTCTTCGTTTTCAGTTTTTTAATTGAATTGATTCTTGAGATAGCCCTATCCTCGTGTGAAAATAATGGCATTGATCTGTGCTCAGACAGTAAACTATCTTATTTGGAGTATACGGGTGATATTGTTCTTCTGAGTGAAGGTCCAGGTAAGTTGCAAGCTTCGTTAGATAACCTAGAGAACAGTGTAGCTATGTTTGGGATGCGTTTTGCACGTTCAAAGTGTGAAATGGTGCTACAGGACTGGGTTAGCTCAACACCAAACCTCTTCTTGGCAGGGGAAACTAGCTGAAATGAATAACTATTGTTACCTGGGCAGTCACATCCCACCAGGTGTTCAGATGAAAGGATACGGTTTCGTTGCCTTCACAGAAGACGAGCTTGGCTTCTGCCACTCTCAGGCATCTTAGATGCCGGTATGACATCCGATTGTCTATCAACAGTCGAGTGTGCGCTGTGGCAGTTAGATCGGTTCTTTTGTACGGCTCAGAAACATGGCCGTTAGGATTAGAAGATATGCGAATACTATCGGTGTTCGAGCACCGATTCCTCCGTAGCATTGCCTGAATATGGCGAGAACACCGCGCCAGCAATGCTAAGGTTATGTGTATGGTGTTGAGAACCAGTGGTTAGTCACTGGAACAAGTGCTGAATCTCCACAGGTTAAGATAGCTGAAAATCATATTATACATGCCCATCGATAGGCTTCCTCGGCGTACGCTGTTTTCCGAGACAGGCAGTGGTTGGAAAGTCAGTCGTGGCGGTCACTCCGTAGCATGGCAGGAAGGTATGAAACCTGGACCAGTGGACTTAGACAAGTAGGACGCGTGAGAATTCCATATTGGCGTCCACGAGACCCGCCTATCAGATGGCTGGAAACATCAAGTGATATGTCGATCTGTTGCTGTCAGCGGCGTCGTTGTATTCGATCTGTTTTCCTTCATGATTTCCGTTTTTTAATTTGCTTTCGGCTCTTTCTCACTTTATTCTCCTATTCTTTTTTCCGGCGACCAGAGCTGGAGCATAGAAGTGTGAGGCTAATAGTTGAATGAACTGATCTAGACAACGCCAGGAAGATCGGAAACTGCAGCCTCAGGGTCCCCAGAAATGCTTATTTGAAGCTTCGCACGAGGGTTCGATGGGGGTTTCAATCGAATGGTGAAACCGGAGTTGTGAATGCGAGTCTCTTGATTGCAACACATCGATGGTAAGAGTTTCAAGTGTGTGAGCTAAACCTTCCTGTTGCCCAATACGCATCAAGGTTCACACATTGAACGTGGCTAATTTGAATATGCATCGAGGACGAAGATAAGCATCACCCGGCGGTATCGTGTTCGGTGAGAAGCTAGTCGAGAAAAATTGCGATAATCCATGGTCAGGATTTCCGCACGAGACACTACCGGTAGTACGGCCAACAGGAGTTCTCGTTGGATGCGAAAATGAGGGGAATTTCGAAAGGTAATTGGAATGGAAAGGTGTGTAAGAGAGCGGTCGTGTGTGTTCCTTAGAGAGCAGTCAGTCGTTGCATTTGGTATATCTTTTCTGGTTTTATGCGTTGTCGGCCGTTATACTACTCGGTCGCTCAGCTTAGAGTAAGCTCTTTTATTTGAGGATGCATCTCTGATTTTTGTGCAGCCAATCGCGTCCTGTAAGGCAGTACCGTCTTTTCAGACGAGCTACTGTCCAATTTTACTTTTTCATTTGCTTCCTTCGGTAAACTGCATCAGGTCAGTGGTACAGAACAAAAAGATATGACCTTATTTATTGTCGGGTCACACTCGCCACGTCGCAGACTTAGATTGGATAGCCATATAAAGTCTCAATACGTCAAAGGTGGTAACAACCCGGACGACAGTGGATTGCTGTCTACTGCCAAAGTGACCGGCGGTGTCGGGATCCGAACCTATGACTTCCTAGGTGATAAAACGCTCTAAACCACTTGACCACCACCGGCCTCCCCTTAATGTTTTTCTGAGACTATTGTGCCTGTATGTGAAATGACGACGGATAGCACTCCGCATTCCAGATGACGCGTAATAGATTCTTGACTTTGGCACGGAATGATGCCTCCTTCGTAGGTTGTGTCATTGCAGATCCTCAAGAAGTCACACCGTGTCAAGGTGTACCACGATGGCTGCGCGGGTAGAGCAAAACCCCGGTAAGTGGAAGGTCGTCGTTTTGGTTCGCGCACATGGTGTGAATTTTTAGACCGGCGGTGGTCGAACGGTCATAGTCGTGAACTATAAACTTTGCAATTCCGAGTTTGAATCTCGCCATTGCCATTCACTTCCCTCCTCTGGCAGTGGCCCCCTCCCAGAAATACTGTACATTTGTCATAATAATTTACGGAACTGTATTATTATTATTGTTATCAGTAGTACCGTGGTGTGGTCTCGTGTTGTTGGTTCCTCTATTGACAATGAGAATGCTGTCCAACTAACTCGTTTTCTTTCTAAGCGTAGGTCGTCTCGTTTGGTACGTAAAATGTTGTGGTATCATGAATGTTGTGCTTTCAGACTAAGAGAGATGGCTTCTTCTATAGATTCACACGCAGGTCTTAACTCACAAAGATTAACTTGCACAATCAACACATAAGAACATGCGCAGGAAGAACTTGACCGACTTCGGATTCCGCTATGGCACATCACAAATTGCCTCGAATACTATGGCATAATAACAGATAAATTCAATAGCTAACTAAATCACTAGCTAGAAAAAGAACACTAGGTTCAACTCATAACAATGCGTTTTATACCAAACCGATGAACGTCACGGTACAAGGTGCTCCACCGTTCATATAGTGTTCGTCCTGGTAGGGTCAACATAACCCAGAGAATTGATACGAAAGTGTTCAATATGTACGGAATGAACCAGTGGAAAATGAGTAATGTGTTGGATGTCCCACGTGCACGTTCAGTCGATATGCTTTCCACTGTCACTTATCGAGGGCGTCACCCATCCGGACACTGCGTGCACGCCCACCTTGTTTCTTGTTGGTTGTCTCCTATTCCAGTGTCAGTCGACCTTGTTGCTCGTGGATTATTACGCATCTGAACTCACTGCAATTAGTCATGCTCGGAATGCACTTTTACGCGTGCAGCGCAGTTGTTCTTGTTGCTCTTGCGTGCGCTCGCTTACGGCTACAACAGTGTTCTAGTACTGTTAGTTGGCGCTAGGAAAAATCCACGTAGCAGGAAACCAAAACTAGCAAATTTATTCGAAGCTCAGTACTTTCCCAATAGATTTTTTTTCTTGAAATCTTCGACTCACATTCAGGTAACCTGGTGCTTTTTCCCGACAATAAACAGAGTGAGCATGATTTTTTCGACATCCATTTGTTTCTCTTCTCATTGACCAAAATTTTCGGTAATTACCCGGGGAATAGGATGAATTGGCATCTCCAGACAATTCACTCAACGAAGAGGAAGATGAGGAATCCTTATCTGACCGCCGTTTGCGTCGCTTACCGCGTATCAACAATTCGGCACTAGATACAAGTCCAAGGCGTTCGACCAGAATGAAGTCTGATACCGCTCGTGAACCTCGAACTAAGGCATCCGCTACCACAAACGACGGTTGCCCGGTTAAGGAGTTGCCCGGTGCATTGGACCCTATTACTGAAGAGGAATCTGCTGCCGAAGAAAAACTTTCAGTGCGACGTATTAGATCTGGTAGGTACTCGCCTGTTTCGGATTTGGATACTTAAATAATCGGTTTATTCTGTCAGATTTCTGACAACCATCAGTATTTTTTCACTGGCGCGCAATTCATGGTTGTTATTTTGGTCTTTCAGACAAAAAACGCAAGACGATGGGAACTTCCTCCGATTCAGCGGATGAATTCGACTTCATCAAGTAGGTTTGTTAATTCGGCTGTTTTCCCGTGGCGTATTTGCCACGCACATTCATTCAATGGAGCTTACACGACCAATTGCATCTCTTTGGTGATAAACACACTACACACCTTCGCCTTATGAAAACCCAAGTCCGGGCTGAGCAATATGCGGAGCTGTATAGCACTTAATTGTTTTGTTTTTATTAACGAGGTATTTCAGCCTGAAGAGGAGCTTACAAATGACCGTAAACAGGGTCGTACGCAAGCCCAAGCGACCAACTGCATTTCCATCATCCCTTGTTTTCAGTCCCGTTTTTTTCAAATCAACATAGGAAAAGTACGATGCTGTGGTTCGTTGTTTCTACAAACGCGTTGTTCTTTTATTTACATGATCTGTCTTATGAGAGTCTTTAATGAAATGCGTAATCAAAAGCGCTTCAAGACCTTACTTTTTCATCTGGGTGTCATATTGATTTCCATGCTGAACCTTTATGAGGTAGTAGATGTCCCTCCACAGTGCATTTTATATAAAATACTTATTCAATCTCAGTCTTTCGAAATCAATCCCAACTCTTTTGAAAATAACTATTTTTTTCGTCCACTGTTTCGAACACGGTATCATCGAAGCAACGAATGTTTTTTGCTCTAATTTGGCCGTACATTCCACAAGTCATGTTTTTTAGACCAAGCGTCCAATGCTCGGTAATATTTTCCACGGAAATGTATCTGAGGTTTTTTCCACTACCTGTATTATTTGTATCATCTTCTATGCTCGTAATAGAAACGCTAAGCCGACAGGCGGTGTGCGTTATTCAAGACGAATCACTCATGAAGCCCAAGACCCCGAGACACGGGATGAGGCGCAAGAAGCGACTGTCAGCGTGTGCTCCTCTGTTCGCGAACTGGACGTATGTGTTCGTGCTCGATCGATCAGTCGTCTCTATTTACTACCTGCGGTCAGATTGGTCGCGGAATGGGTCTGCTGTGTTGCCGTTCATCACCCGGGACTGTTCTCTTTCTCCAGTGATATCGGAATGGAAACGACCGGATCGCGTGAACACATCTCACACGAACCTAGATCCTTTACACATGTTTGTCAAGATTGGTGTGCACAGTTGGCTCACCTGTTGAATGAATTACACCCACTGATTGTCCAACTCAAAAGCGAAATTGAGGAAAAACCCAGCGGTAATTGCCACTTGCTCGTCAGCTTTATTTTACCCTAATGTGAATCTTTTAGTGATCAGTTCAGCTATGTAAACCGTTACCCTCGTAGTTTTGTGTTCTTGTTTTAGCTGCTACCTCGCAACACGTTTGAGCCGAGAGTAAAAACAGCTAACAAACGGAGAAGATAGTTATAAGTGGGAACCACGTGGATGAAGAAAGACTTTCAATTCAACTGTGGTATGATGTATGATGTAATGACTGTTGTTATCTGGTGGGTGGATCTCATGAACCCCAACTCGGCAACGTAGGCCGTCTTTTTCGGCCGAGTTCACTGGTTAAGGTTGTCACACCTTTCCGCCATGCCGTACCAGCTATCTCAACCCATCCCCGAAACACTACTTGCCTCGGAGAATAATGTACACCAAGGGCGTCTACCTACTTATAGCGCGTTTGGTTTTTCTTAACCTCAGTCACATGGTATCGACGTGACATCCGTTCATTTATCGAGTCGAGTGTAGGCTGCCACAACTGTTCTTCTTTATGAGTCAGAAACATGGCGGGTGAAGGATACACAGATTATCGGCATTCGAACACCTAAGTCTTGGTAGCATTGCTCAAAACTGCTGGACTTAAATATTTGGCGCATGAAGCAAATCAGATGAACCGCGGAAGCTCCCTATGCTAATATGGTTGAGACATGTGTTGCACGTGTCCCGAAGAAGGATTCTTCGACGAGCAGTGTTCACTGAGGTAAGTAGTGTTTGGAAGATGGACTAGGGTAGCCAGTTCATGATGTAGAAAAGAAGTATGAAAAACCCGACCAGTGGACTCGACCGAGTAGGGAGTTTTATATTTCTTAGGCGCTGTCCAACAGATGCATTTGCTTAGTCACTAAGTGATACATTGCTAAATAATTTTCAGGTGTCTTGATTCGCGTCGCCCTTGTATCTGCACACTTTTTTATCGTCCTAGTACTGCTGTCCATAGTTCCTTTGCTACTTTTTTCATACTCTTGACTTTTTTGATTTCCGATTGAAGTTGCCGCTGAGTGAAATGAAACAAAACCAGTTCGTGAATAATGGTTGCTCCAACTGAATTGAACTGTACTGAGCGAATCTATCTACGGGCATACGTAACACATGTCCCAACCACCGTTTCCTATTCAGTTTAAGCGCTTGTCACAGGGATTTGCCTCCAGTTTCCAACATTCTACACTTAACCCCATCACTACTGATGCGGTGTTTCCGCCATAAACAAACAATGCTATGAATATACCGATATTTAAATAAGGATACTCTTCGTGTATCGTTCATACATACCGACCTCAATAAACGGTTCACCAAAAAAAAACGAACAACCTTTTAATGAACAGCTTTGTGTATCCATGATGGCTGTTTTGCGGCAGTTGATAATAAATAGATGAATTAGGATAACCTATTTGTATTATTGGCGCACATTATTATCAGAGAATGGTACGGAAGTCAGTTGATGCATCGTTAAAAACAACCAACATGCTCTGGTGTGCGTATCCTAATAGCACAACGACTGTAAACTCTGATTCACTGATTGATCTATCCCGTAGATTGTTATTCAAAATTACTGATGGTCAGAATATCGTCTTAAACATTTTACTTTAACTGTTTACCATTTAGGATGCTGTGGTTGGAAGAATTCTGTCGAGGCTCTGATCTCCAAAATTCTTTCCCCGTTCGGTCGGTGCGCTCTGCTTCGTGAGTGGTATGGAATCCAAAACAATAACAAGTCAACCGGGAAAGGGAATGCAGACCAGGCAATTGGGTCACCTAGCAGGGCATCCTCGCCTGAATCAAATCAAGAAACCCTACCGTCCGTGGTGATGGTCTACGCTTTGCCTGAAGATTGGTTATTGCGTGGCCTGAATTCACTCGCACCAGTCCATGCTCATCTTGATTTCGACAAGGCAACAACCCTTCCGGCTTTCACACGGATAGATGAGGTGAATAGACGTTTTCTTCTCATGATGCAGTGAGAAACATCATCATTGTGGTCGTTATTGCCATTCTATAATCAGCACTGTGCGCCACTATTTCAGATCGTATATTCTCTGACTCATCGCCGGGTTGCAGGTAGGTTCTTCGACGACAGTTTTTTTATTACATGCTTGCGCATGAGTGCAGAGGAGAGGTTTGTCGTAACTAAGGTGGGTCAAAATTCGCTGGTTGATCGATTGAGGATGATCATTAGCCTCACTGGTGTATATGGAAATATTTTTAGCGTGGAAGATTCACTCCATCATGAAATAGAAATTTGCCAACATCCCCGTAATATGGCGGATTTTTCTAATCTCGTGATAAAGTTGTTTCTTGTCGTATTTCATGTACGTCAATCGCTTTCCATACTATTAGCCACTGACTCATCTTCAACCCAAAGGTGCGCCGGAAACCCTAGTTATCCTCCGAAAAACAGGAGCCATCGGTCTGGTCATCACTTTCCAGCGCTTGCTTCTATCGTCGGTAGGGAGTTTCCCCAAACAGTCTTATTTTGGTTTTTGCATCCGGTTGTTATTTATCGCAGCAGATTACTATATTTTCATATTACACCGAATCTGGAGTCAGGAATCATGCCAATACAACAGACATAGACAGAACTAAGAAGAAGGGAAAAGTGAGTAAAAACAGTTTTTTGTCCGTTTCACCGCAAGCATTTTCGGATCTCTTTTGAGGTTTCGTTCAATAGTTATTTGAACCGAGAGTTTCCTAAACAAGCCGCACAGCATTCAAACCACTGGCTTCGGTTGTAAGCCATATCCCTCAACCATTGACAATCCTCATCCCTTGGGCTCCAACGAGGAAGTTGAAACGCACCGACTGAGACCAATAAAGAAGTCAAATTTCTTATATCCCTACGCCAAGCCATGGTCTGATCGTTAGGTCGCTTCTTTCAGACATACCCAAGAGGTGCAAAAGGCGTACGGATTGGTAGACGATAGGTAGGCATGTGCAAAACGTGTCCAAGCCACCGGAGGTGGGGTAGATTGATTACATCTGCCAGAGAGCGGTTGTCCATATCCACCACACAAAGACGGACCTCGTCGTTGCTCACACCATTCCATCAAAACTCGAGAAATGCTCCGGAGACATCGGTGGTCGAATACGAATAGTTGCTGAGCATGGGACAGAGCATATCTGGACACTTCAGTCCCTAAGCCGTTCCGAACATGTTGCATTGTCTATACGTTATTGTCCAGCAAGACCATATCATCAGCATATTATGACTCAAAAACTCTGTTTTCGCACAACCGGCGCGAAACCCAGCCTGCTCTCTACGTGTCTGTCCTTCACGTGCTTAGCACAACCTGTGGAGCATGACAAACGCAAATAGCTTCGACTCTTTTTGGATCAGATTTATACCCCCTTTAGTTGGCGCACGCGCTTCTAGAACATGGGAACAACAATCGATCTCCTTCCTCCAGGGTGAGAAGACTTGTTCCGAATCTTACAAATCATGTATTTTTATCACCTTTCGTTATTGCATAGCATCGCTGTTTATATTATATAACGGATGAATGAGTGACTTAATAACGCAGCATCAGTTATCCTGGGATCAACGTTGCCTAAGGTTTGCACATAACTTGCTCATTGTAAGCGATTCGTTAAACCATGTTACCTTTGCACGTATGCCCTCCTCCTAAACAGATCATTACACGTGTTTGGTTTTCGTTTTTTGAACTCATTATATTGATTTGAGAAATCCCGTTTCGTCGTCTAGTGATTGACTTTCTTTCACTGCAGTATTTGATGAATGTTGGTTTTATAGAAGAAAAATTGTCTGCTGTTATAGTGGGTGCAGGGTTATTTTTATCCATCTTTGACACATCACTAGCCCATATTCTCACTCCCATCGTCTCACAACACAGGGTGTTTTGCGTTCGGTACGCCTGACCTCTTTAGGTCACAAACTGATGGAATGTCAAGAATTTCTTGGAACCCAGTTCACCGTGGATTTCACCAAACCAAAGCCTTTCATAGTTCCCGAACAACCGGGAAAATCGCAATTTCGTCATCCATTTTATCGGCCCCCAGTTTGGATGTATTCCAGCCGACGTAATCGTGGTCGATACCCACATCGGTACAATCATGCTTCACACTATCATCATAATCGTCAATATGGTCGTGGTGACTTCATAGGTGGGCCAAATAGATGGTCAACGAAACGCGGATATTGGTTTGCCCACTCGCGTGGTGGTGGGAACAGGGGACACGGTCCTCGGGCTCATCCGGTGGTCTTTATGCATAGGCAGGGAAAACCCGCACGCTTAGGGGAGCCACATACGGATCCTAGAAGTGCCCCTCATTCCAGGCGACCTCCATACGGAATAAAGCTCTCCGCACGCAGTGAAACCGACCCCAGCATCAGTCCTACCCGAACAGGAACCGGAGATCTAGCCAAACAATCATCGAACAGTAGCCTTCCGTCGGCGGAGGTGGAAGGCTCACCCAGAAGTGAGGAAAACACGCATTCGGTAAGATCTCGAACAAACAGACCAGTCACGGAGTTGGTACGCATCAGTTTCGACCTCAGAAAAACATGGTTTTGAATAACGTTCATTTTGTTGTTGTTCCGTTTTAAGGATAAGAATTGACTAACGTAAGATACTTGATTCGTTTTATGAAATCTGGCTACTTAAATCCAAATGTTCCTCAGTTTGACCACAACAAAATGAAATTCGATGATCACTTACTTTGGGGAGTTGCATCAAACACATCCCAAGTGCGGTGCCAGTAGTAGCAGATTCATCGAACGCGATAGTGAGAGAAAGAAAGGAAGAATTGTCTTTTTGGTCAGGCTTTATTCGTCTGAAAACCTTGTACAGACGATGTAACGAACGTAAACATTCATTGATCGGGAATGCTAATACCGCAGCGATGAATTACGGGTTTTCTTGCAGTCACTCCGCTTTGTCGCAGTCGTGCTCAACCGTATATGACAGTTTTCAGCCAGTAGGTAAATTTTGTCTGAAATCACCTAAACGATCCACAGCTAATGCTGTCAGTCCGACTTGTGGCGGTGGTTTCAGGGGAAAGTTTATGTAAGGTAAATCGAAAAATGCGAATGCATGGTGATCGTAACACGCTCAGTCCGCCGCTTCTTCTCTTTCAGTTATAGGTGTGCTTCTGCATGGTTTAGTATTGATTCCCAGTTGCTGAGCTAGCAATCCTATTTCCTCACCTATCCCAGCACATTGCAGTGTTCTCTTATTGCCCTCATCATTCTTTTTTCCTGAACTACCTTTTGGGCTGATTCAAGTGGTTAATGGATACAAACTTCGAGTTCACTTCGTGTAAAATCGCTGAGGGCTAATTCTTCACGGTACATTGATCTTTGTTTTATATGACATGTGCAGTATATCCCTCCGGAATGAGTAAACCCCCGGGGCTTCGAATTTCTTATATCACTACTGCGAACGGTAGCAGTAGTTATATTTTGACCTCTACTGAATCCCTGCGAGAAAAATTGCGCGATATTGTCCGCTTGAGAAAACGGTGAACGACAACAGAATTTGCGAATTATACGTGCAAAGGTGCTATTTTAAACACAGTGATTGGATAAAGCTACTTACGTAAATGGAGTAGACCGTTAGTGGTACACAAGACAACATGAACTTGTTCATTGTGAATGAACGGGCCATGTTGGTCAATTTAATAGCGCTTTGCATAGAAAACCCGAGTCGAATAGCAACTTATGTAGTATCTGATCAGCGGTATATCATCCAATAGCACAGCGTCTATCGCTAACCCGTTTGCGGTTTAATCTCGTATATTCGCTTTGTTCTCCTGAATGCGACAGACTTCTTGAATGTGGTTGAGTTGGAACAGTCATTGGCGTAAGTCTTTCCATCTATCTGGCAATAGTAACCATGAGGTCATACTTATAACACACACTTCCAAAAAATGAATGTTCCGTTATGGTTGCACTGTGACGGTTACAACTGAATTGTGTGTTTGCTTGTTTAGATATTTTACAGACCATATCAACCGCAAGTCCCCGGGTATTGGACAAAATACAACAACCAGGTTCAACCCATTGTCAGATTGGTGATGTCGACTTTACTATATAGACATTTAGCACTTATCGAAAGCTATATGAACCTTGTTAAGGTAAGCACCGGCAATTGAACAATTCATAAGATGGATGTAGTATACTGAGCCGGACCATTGCATTTGATTATTTTTCTTGTGTCGGACTTCCACGACATCCATACAACCCGTGGTCATAGACAGGCAGAAAGGTACGACAACATATCATGACAAGTGAGGCTTTTGTGTTCAAGTCAAACCAAGCCATTAGTTGTTTTATGCACCCGATCTGGTGGATTTTCAGCTTTTACACCACATCTATGGATATAAAAATAAAGAGTCGGGAAATACGTACAAATCATGACAATTTTCAACCAAGTAAACGCTTCCATAGATCTGTGCTGACTTTTACTAGGTCAACAAGCATACGAGCATTATACGGCGAAACAGAATTTCGATATGCATAAGCGCGAACAAATAGAAATTTCAACCTTGGGTGCGGGCATTATGATGCTATCATTAATATAAGCTCTCCTCCTACTTTGTCACGCTGATGATCATAATGATTTCTTAGTTGTGTTGCAAAGAAGTAACAATCGGAACAGCCACAATCCACGAACCGTCAGTGGTTGTTCCAACTCAACCACATTCAAGAAGTCTGTCGCATTCAGGAGAACAAAGCGAATATACGAGATTAAACCGCAAACGGGTTAGCGATAGACGCTGTGCTATTGGATGATATACCGCTGATCAGATACTACATAAGTTGCTATTCGACTCGGGTTTTCTATGCAAAGCGCTATTAAATTGACCAACATGGCCCGTTCATTCACAATGAACAAGTTCATGTTGTCTTGTGTACCACTAACGGTCTACTCCATTTACGTAAGTAGCTTTATCCAATCACTGTGTTTAAAATAGCACCTTTGCACGTATAATTCGCAAATTCTGTTGTCGTTCACCGTTTTCTCAAGCGGACAATATCGCGCAATTTTTCTCGCAGGGATTCAGTAGAGGTCAAAATATAACTACTGCTACCGTTCGCAGTAGTGATATAAGAAATTCGAAGTCAGACTTTTAAGTCGAAGGCTCCGGTTAGGGTTCCCAAAGAAGAATCCCTTCTACGGTGTGAGCAGCCGCGCAGTATGATATGCCCAAAAATCTCGAGCGGTCCCTAGGGAAACATTTCTTATCCATCTGCTCTTCAGCGTTCACATTCTAATTCCTAATGGATGGGAGAGTGCACAATGAGCCGTGACCTTTTAGCTCTCGGAAAGGATAGCAACTCAGAGACAGTGGAAAAAAGCAATTGATTCTCCGACCTAAGCATTCTCTTCATTTTGCTGCTTTCAACGTCCGCACACTTTACTTAACGGGGCCCCAGACTGTCCTAGCTCGAACTCTTGAAGCCCTTGACATAGATGTGTGTTGTGTCTCCAAAACGCACATACAAGACCCGACTTCGGTGTTAAAATGCCTCGCCCCAGATACAAGCACGGCTTCTCCTTTCACTCTTCACGCGTCAGGTAATTCAGTGCTCGTGGTTAGACCGGCGTTAGCATCGCTCTGAGTATGAAGACTGAGCGTGGTCTGCTGGACTGGATCCCAGTCAGCAGTTGTCTGTGCGCGGTTCGGTTAGATAGTTCTGTGTATGTCAACGGCACCAGACTGAAGCGTCGATGCCTGTTTGTCGTTTCTGTGTATGCCCTAAATGACCGTAGATTTCTCGAGGCTAAAGACGAATTCTTCCAAGATTTGTCTCAACCGCTCGTAGCGTGCGCTCTACGGACATCACGGTTATTTCTGGTGATTTCAGTGCTCAGGTAGGAAGCCTAGACAACACAGACAGGGATGCAGGAAACCGATTGGGCGTCCCAGCCGTTCGAACCGATAACATTGATCGACTCGTCCAACTATGTTCAGACCATGGACTATTTCTTGCGGGTACCAATTTCTCGCACAGAAGACGCCACCGACTAACCTGGCGTCCTTCTGCGCCTTCACAGATCGATCATATAAGCATCGGTTACCGCTGGCGCAATCAAATGCCTAGAATCAAAAGAAGAACGATAAATAGAGGTCAAACAAGCCCTTCGCGCGGCTGTTGATGCTACCCAGGGTCCGACAACCAGGCACACACAGATGCGATGGATATCTGCATCCTCACCTGCGCTGTTAGATGCGCGCAGATCGATTCCTCTGTATTCCAGATGCGATGAGCTACAAATGTCTTAAACAGTAACTGATTCGTAGCCTGAGAAACGACCGTGAGCAGTGGTGGTTGGCGAAGTAAAGGGAGATGGGAAAAGATGCGGCGATCGGCAATAGCCGCAGTCTCTTTCGTGTCATCAGAAAAACCAGTCCACGTGAACCAGGTGTTAACAAATTGATCAAAGAGGCGGAGCATTTCGAGAAGCAGTTCAGTTGGCCCTTATCCCCGGATCTGCTCACAGCGCGATAGTTACAGCTCTAGTTGTAGATACCAGTACTCCGTTAGAAGCGGAGGTCTCCCTGATATGAGCTACCTTAAACGACTTAGGGCTGCTGGACCGGATAGGTTTCCTCCGCCTGTTTTCAAAGACGGCGGCTCAGCACTGTTACTGGAGTTAACAAAAGCCCTCGGTTTGATATGGGAGAAGAAACAAGTTCCAAAGAGCTGGTGTGAATCGGTGACCGTACGAACTTAGGAGAAAGGCGACAGGTCCTTCTGTGAAAACCACGACGGGGTTAGTCTGGTTAGCATCGCATCCAAATGCTCGCTGGTGTTAGACTTTACCGCTTATCTAACGTTAGCGAACAGCGCTCGCGCGAGGATCAAGCTGGCTTAGACCTGGCCGAGGTTGTATTGGTCACATCTTCACTGTCCAACAAGTTTTAGAACACCTTGCATGGGCCCGCTCTCTCCGTTTTTCCTGATTTTGAAGCGGCCTGCGACTCAGTTGACCGCACCGTTCTCTGATGCTACCTGTTATTGAAGGATGTACCAGATAAATTTATTTCTATCGTAAAGTTCGGGCTCACGGTTTGACCATGACATTGGATCACACAAGGACCAAGAGAATCGCACTCACGCTTGACCTATACCCTCACGCAGGCGTGGCGTGATCTCTAGCATGGAAGGAAAGTACAAAGGTCATTCATGCTGTGCGAGTGAGAAAGCGAACAACGAACGGATGCAAGCGAGACACACAGGGTCGGGCACACGACGCACAAAACTTGAAGGTAGTTGGCCCCTGTATTGACTGCAATGGAAAATTGGTCTACTGTAAAAGTGCACCCATAGGAAGTCGGTAGGTGAACCGAGGCAAGGCAATCGGGTTCAGCACGTGAAACGAAGGGAAGACGTATAGGTTGAATCGGTTGGGAAGGGTCGGGTAACAAGCTGATTAGAGTCACGTGAGTGAGAAAAGGAAATCGCGTGAGAATTTCACACAATGTACTGAGTTACCGTTACAGGTCGAGTGGTTTAAAGCTTTTGATTACCGTCTTTGAGACCGGAGATTCGAATCCCTGTCATCACCGGTTATTTTGTTGGTAGACAGTATTCCACTGTCGTCCGGCTCGTGACCACAACTGGCATATTTAGGGTCCGTATGTGGTTCTTTATCACTCGAAATCACAGGTTCTGGTTGCCGATTATCCGTAACAGTGCCGTGGGCCTTTGTAGCTATGGAGTATATCACTTCCACTACACCCATGTAATGGAAATAATAATAATTGGACTATCATATGAACAGATTATCATACACACACTACCAGAGTTTCGTATCGGTAAAGCAATAAGAGAATCTCATCTAGTATTTGATGTATGAAGCAACTAAGATTGGCCTCACAAACACTACCGAAGATGAAGTTGAAAGGTTGAAGAAAGTTTTCATTCAGAATGAATATCCCGAGTGTTTTATTGATAAAAGCGTGAAGAACTACAATATCAGACCTAGACATCAAACAGCCGAAAAGAAGGTCGTCTACCTATCCGTCCTTTTTAAGCGGGTCAGTTCAGCAGATATGGTAAACGGGCAAGCCTTAACCACAGTCAGGTTGGTTTATTTTGCTGCTGACACGGTGTCTCCATTCAAAGCTGTCGGACATTTCTTGATGCCATTGAGGACGAAATCTGGACAAGCTTAACTTGGTGATTCGGATCAACCCAGACGGGAGCAGGTTGGCGCAGCCAAAATAAATAGAACTGTCAAGGTTGAAACCTTAGCTACCGATGAGGCGATCGCGATCCGTCTGAACAACCCGTTGCTATGCTCTCAGAAATACCGTGAATCTCTGAATCCGTCCTGGCCTTAGGCACGAAATAATGCAACAAAATCACTGACCTCACACCACCAAGTTATCAGCACACAACCTCTCGTGACAGTGACAGCACTGTAACTGTGCACGCACAAAATTGCTAATGAGCACATGCTCTTCTGCGTAGGTATTGAGTGAAAAAACTTACGTAATATCAGTTTTCGAAATTCCGCCTCATGGTTTCTCTGTTGACTGTTGCTGCGAAGACCTGCTTATCCTCAGTTTCCCTAGTCCGCAGTATTAAACCGACAAATTCTGTTACGAGTTTCGTAAGAACGAATAATCTTTGGGGAGGTGATGATTGATGAAACAGAACCTCATAAATGAAAGACTGATAAAATCTGTCCACAAGTTTCCCTAAGGATGTCTAACAGTACAAGCTTGTCGGAAAGCTTTCGCGTGACTCTATATCCTACATTAATTAGGAAATACTTAAGATTATCACCCCCGCTAGCATCTGAGCTACTCATATTTGCTGCGAGCAATTGTATTTTCTCATTAATTTGTCATCGTCCTCCCGGTCGGACTTCAAACTTACTCTTTCGCAGAATGTTCCAGAATCCAGAAAAGCTCAGCTTATGCACGACATGGCTCGTTTACGACTACTAAGCGAGGTAGATCAACTTGCGCGGCAATGTCGTAATGCTTCGCCGCGTGCTCAACAGCCTGCAGAGACCGACGGAATTCCCGAGTCGACCAGTATGTCTGTTGGTGCCGCGGATTCGTCTCTAGTTCCCGAAAACTTCGTCTCGCCCTACCTCGTTTTGGATGCTTATTGCCTGACCAGCCATCTGCCTGCAGTCAAACAGTTGGCTCATTCCGGAGCATTTGTTCTCATTATACCTGCTGCAGGTAGGTTATTTCTTTTCGGATCTGGTTTGTTGTTTCGGTTTCCTTTTACTTAATAACAAAATCAAATGCCTATTCAACCCCCATGACAGTTCGTCCTCTGAAGATTACAACGTGCATCAGCTTGCGTGATAACTAGGGGTGGTTAACCTACAGAATTGTGATCAGCTGTTTAGTTCACCTAGGATTTGTTAAGCTCGGTTTATGGATTCCGAGACCCATCTATTCTCCGGTTTTACCGGTTTACCGAACGCCTGCAATAAAGAGAGCTTATATCCGCACAGTTGTTATTCAGTCCCTTCAATTAAAACTTTCACTCGTGCTATCTCATAGCATGGTCCTATCGAAAGTGAAATCATTAAGAGGAAATTGACCTAAGTGAAAGTTAGAAGTGAAAATCATGTACACAACGAAAAAAGTCGGATACAGCCAGCCATGCCATCTAATGTCTCCAACCATCGGATAGTCAGATCTAGTGGACGATCAACCAAAAACCTGACGTGTCCTACGCGGTCAAGCGTACTTTTTGTCATGCCGTGAACTGATCACCTCGAACACCCGCAACCGTCGCCCGCCTCAGTTCGAATGGAGTACAGTTTGTTTTGACATTCCTATAAGTTCCGGTCATAGTCTCAATTATTATCATGCGGTTATGCATTCACTTTTCCATTGAAAAGCTGCCTTTAACTGCAGGGTAATGGTAGTTTGGAAGCAGTCAACAGCGATGATTTTTTACAAAAGCTATCGTGAAATTGTACGCGTTTGCACAGTCTCCCTACTAAGTCAATGCTGGGACAAAGTTAGTGTCGAGAAGGCGCAGAAATTCAGGGTGTTGCTATGATACGTAATAGTTCATAACTCACTAGGCTAGCGGAACGCAAATCCTTCTTGATAGTCAAAAACCCTAACCCGTCTTCGGAACGACAGGAATCCAGCTCAAAACAGTCTTCTAAATGCACTTCGTTCAACGACAGCCGACCTACCCCGACATTAATATCTTCTGCCAAAACACGAGATTCACTTTGAGTAGTAATCACCTTTGGTTTCATCTGGGTTGCAATGGACACCGGAACGAAAAACAAACTGCTTCCATCTGAACGAAAACTGCTCACTTTGCACGAATCACTAAGTCTCACTGCGTATAACCGACTGTCTGCACGAATCCAGTCTAGCAGCGGAATTTCAGCTTTCTCACAAACGGCCACATCAACCCCGCAGCCTCAGTCCCTAGGAATATGTCAGTCGAATCGTAGAACTGTAATCCGGAACACGAGTCTCTTGAATGCAATACACATCGATGGTGTGGGTTTCTAAAAAGCGAGCTAAATTTGTTCTATACGCACCAGAGTTCGCACGCTGAACTTTGCTGGTTTTAATTGGCATCGAGAACGAAGAAGAGCATCAGCCGGCAGTAGCGAGTTCGGTGGGATTTGCAAGGATGCGAACAGGGTCGGCATCCCCACCGAATGCTTTACAGCTAGTACGGTCGATCGGAGTTCTTGTTGGAAGTGAAAGAATGTGGGATTACGGCTGAGGAAGCGAGTACAAACTTGTTTTCTACGGTGGCACAGAGTCCACTTTTATGAGGATTGCCAGTACCCACGGAAGAACAGTCATGACAAGACGATCGTCCACCGATGTTTGCGTTGTGGGGTGCTACACTACTTGATCGCCTAGTCTAGAGTGAGAGATATACTCGCTGGGATCTCATCCTGCCTTTCGTTCCCAGGAAGTACCTTTAATCTTTGTTCAGTCATGTGCGTCCTGGAAGGCAGTACCTCCTCTTCAGACGAGTGAGTGGCCAAATGTACGGTCGATTCACCTCCTCTGTCTTCTGGTAAAGTTTGTCTTGAAAGGTGGAACAAGCAGTTATGGCCTTTCTCGGTGATTGGCCACATGCGACTCGTCACAGTGCTACCTATAGATTTACGTGGCGTTTCAGAGCGGGGAACGCTAGCCAACCGGAAAGATCCGCTGGACCGTCAAGCACTGCCGCTCATTTAGCAGACCTGGACCAATCTTATTCACGGTTAGCCTCTAAACTGGTCGCCAATCTCCTATCGGAGATCTTCGAACGAGCTGCGTAACATACACCTCTGCTCATCCGGATTGCTTGAATTTGGTGGAGTTGAACTGCTGGTCGCCACTACCACAAATAAAACATTACACGCGGAACCATATCGTTATTTGTATCTTTTCAAATGTTAGCTAACTTTCTCACCTTTCACTGTCGTTTCTTTGTTTAGTCATTGCTCACTTGGACTATCTCAAAAAGACTATGGCCACATCGCGTTATGCGATTCGCTATTTGGAACAGGAGACACACAGTGGAAATCGGTAAGAACCTTCATTCTGAACGAGCCATAATTCCTCGTCTTTACGCTCAATTAGCACAACAAATCAGTCTGTGTTTCTGTTCTTTCTTATGTGCATACTTGATCCCTTTAAGTGGAATGTTGCTGTTCTACCCATTTGTAGGCATGATGTAAGAATCAGAATCGACGAAAATCAGGTTTTTCTGTAGCCGCACACTTGTTCTAGTGAAGAGACTCTTCAGCTTTCGACCCATCTCGGTTTATTGCTATAAAACAGATCGTTTATGAGATGCATGGCAATCATGACCAAACCACCGCATGTAAAAGCAGTTCAAGATGCTCTAAACCGCTTGGGGTTCGAAGTACCTAGATACGGATGGTGTTTGTCGTTGGTGGTTTCCCGCCTTCCTGGTGTGGGCCCAAAAGATGAGGATTGCCTTTGGTTAGAGACGCTGAAAGATGCGCCTCGCAACCGAATCGGTGTCGCGAATGCTGTGTGGCCTGTCTGTTGGCATCCCGTTCCCCATAAACAATTGAAAAATGGACAAAAAATTTCCAGAACGTTTACGGTTAAAATGTTTGCTTCTACCTGTTGTAATCCTAATGTTGACTTTTAATTCCCTCCCCTCGACTTATATGTTGTTGTTGAGTTTGTATGCCGGTTTAATATATATATATATATATATATATATATATATATATATATATATATATATATATATATATATATATATATATATATATATATATATATTGTCGGTTGAAGTCGTTGAGGGACGTCGGTCAGAATAGACAGCTGTGACATAAATGCTGGATGACTCGTAAATATACGCAACCATCGAACAAACAAAGTGCGCGACGGAAAAAAGTATTTTTTCGCCGAACGCTCCTACCCCGGTCTTCCATATTTTACTGTTGCTGCCATCCTAGATTTCAAGCCGATGTACTGGGTATATACTGCCAATTTACATCCTGTCCGGAACTGTAATTTGACTATCATAACAAAGTAAAATGCTAAAGCACATTTGGTCATTTGAAAAATGCTTCATTGAAACGATTTATGAAAGAGCTGCGCCACTACTGGAAGGTTTTTACTTGAGCGATCTGGGAGCAAATTGGTCCAAAAGGCTCCTCTTTGATCGAGGGTAGTGTGAAATAAGACGAACTAGTTTAGTAATATCACTTAGCTTTTCCTAGCCGTAACCAACAACTTTAAAATCTCTGGAGTGTTATAAAAAGAATCTTCCAGGTCAAATCCTGTTTAACTGTGCCGCTGTCTTCTTCAAACTATTTCTCCCATTAATTCACTTTACACAATAGCTATCTTCGTCTCCAACGGCCTGAAGAACAACCAACGTATCCACTACAGTTACCTCGTTTGGTTTACCCCCGAAACACCAATTCCGGGCCGGTGGAAACGGAAAACGTTGATGAGATCCAGAACGAGGCAGGTCCCATCGCTAATCCTCGTGTGGTTCGCCGTTGGACAAGCATAGTGGATTGTGCAGTTTATTTTTCTCAAGTTAGTTATCTACCCCACCCCCTTAATATTACTTGGCCATGCCGATGCGAGGCGTCGAATTTTCTGTCACCTGTTGCATATTGATTGTTAGATGTTTTTTCAGTAGTACTTCCGCTACATCCAAGGTAAACCAGAGTTCCTTTTTTGTGTCTGATTTAAGGTAGATCGTTGTCAAACTGTAATTTATCGCGCTTTGAGATTATTTACAGGCTAACTGATTAGTGAGTTCCACTGATAATAAATTTAAGCAGTACTAGAACAACGTAAACTAATTTGAAGATGACTAGTTCACACGACACAATGTAATCTCATTCCCAGTGCCATTTACAAGATTATTGTGTTGAAAATTGGTTCATCCTTTGAGTTAGTCTGCTGGCAGCCGTGCTTGGTTTCAACTCACTCTTCGCATCTACGACACCAACTTTTCTGCAAAATACTACCACAGAATTGTGTGTTGTTATACATGCCCGCAGATACACTATCTCGGTGTGTTTAGTCCTCCGAGGCACGTAGTGGTTAGCCTACAAAATGCCAGAGGTCTGAAAGCCATAATCAAACTTTCCTTGAACGTGCTGGGTTTTCGGATTAGGGTTTATCGGATGAGTGGAGAAATTAGGCCAAACGGCCATGTGTCGCTGTTGGTCTTGAAGTCTTTCCTCGTTTACATGGTTTACACTCATAACTTCATTTTTTGTATATTTGCTCTTCATGATTTGATTAATTCACCGTCGTTCAGGCGTTGCTGCAAAGTAGCGAAGAAAACCAGAAATTCGATGCAGAGGTGAAAAAACCGGAGTCAACGCATACTCGTTCGAATCCAAACCTAGCTTGATTGTCGCACGAGTTTTAGATAATCGGTGAATTTCGCCACTGCTGATCTGTTGAACTCCGTTGATTGACGGATTTCGTATTCACCTTCGATCTGGCGTGCTGCTGGTGCTTTCGCATTTAGGACTGATCCTTAACCTAAACAAACATGTTAGTGAGTAGATAATTTTTGGTATTTCCGGTCTTCAATACGCATGTGCTAATAAACATTTTTCTCTGGTCAGTTGAAAACAAACGAAGAAAATTCACAAACTGGGGAAAGGCGCAATTCACAGTTGTGTCCCGATTCGTTGGATGGCAGTTGTATGTCTACAAACAAACCTTGCGGCCCTGGCCCCAGTGTTGTTAAGGCGTCTGAAAACACTCAATCTGGCGCAACTCCGAGGGATGATAATCCTGGTGTTTTAATTAACAGCCCCGCCACGTGCTGTGATTTGCTCACAATCTTTCAAAAGTCTCATCGGGAACACAGTCCCGAACAAGATATGCGAAATTCTTTGGTTACCGTATTGATTGGTTCGCGAGATACGGCTCCGGAAGACACAATTGTTCCGCGAGAGTTTCCTAATCTTGTGCAAAATGCCGGTAAGTCGTTCCGCAAAACTAGCCCATACATTTCGTTCTACAAAAAGCGATTTTATTCATTTTTCCTTGGTCAGGCAGGAAAAATGGCTAATCAGTTTTATATATTTTTGGTTTTCCACCTCGACTTGTATGCAGGCATTCGAATCGAACTACTACGGGATTTCGTACAACGCTGGAAAAAGGCGCGTCGATCATCTCATTCCACCGCGGATCACAAAGCAAACGTAAACTGACCCACACCCGTACGCCGAGTTTGTCCATCATCGTGCTGAGCCTAGGATATGTGCAATCAAAGCGGATTTTATACTGAATTAAATTGTTATCTCAGTCGAATTTCGACTTCATATTATGGCCTGCCGACGTCCCAGTATGACGCTGTTGGGGCTCGGTCAGTGGGAAATTATCATTCTTATTGTCAGTTGATTCGCTGTTTGTCTGGGTGATTCCAACCCACAATTGTTATTTTGTGTCAAGGAGGAGCTGTGTGAGACAAACACCTATTTTAGCGATGAGAAATTGTGCTGCGTTGTGCCTGATCACCAGAGGTCCTGGTTTTCCAGACTCAACTTTCAGTGGCCACTTTTTGCTCACCACACCTGCAGAAAATCTATCAATATGAAACGCCACTTTAAACATTGTGATTTTTGCGCCAAACTCCGTGAGATTTGGGTCGACAAGATGTTAACCGCTTACCGATTTTCAGTTTTGACGGCGCGCACATTAATCCTTGATTCGCATTCTATGTACGTTTACACGCTTGATGAACACTGACGTGGCCAAAAATTCACAAGTGTATGGCACAACGCGAGAAGGGGAGTTTGTGCAGTTAGGTAGAAGGGTCACTACAAAAAGAACAGCGTCAAAATAGAGACGGGCTTTTTACAAAGCGTGGGTAGCAAAATGAAGCGATCCCCACAGTGAATAAAAAGGCGTTCGTTCAAAGTCACTGACGTTGCATACGTCCGGCCTCGTTTATCAATTCACGAACTGGTTCGAAAGGAACTCAGTACACATGATAAATGAGCCAGAAGGTTAATAACTGCCCTTTTGCTGGCAATAAAGAAGACCGCAGTTAATCGTCCAAATTAAACCGTCGAGTAGAAGTTTTGCGGCGCTTTGGCGGTCGAACGCGGTCAATGTTTTGTTCATCACCACTGTCATCCTCCGGAACCACCACCTCCAAATTCTTGTCCTCATCATCATCGTCTTCTTCGTCATCATTTAAACTATCGTCCAAAATCACGATTTTCGGTGAACTCGGCTCGCGTTCTGTCTTCTCTGACGAACGTTTTCCACCAATTACGCTTGCTGCAGATCGGCGTTCTTTGGTATCAGCTGTGTTTGCTGAGGTTCGCTTTCCGACCTTTGCTGTACTTCCCCCGCCTCTGACTGGGCTACTATTGCGTGAACGGCGCTTTTTCTGGGCAGTTGACCCGGATCTGGTTGTAGCACCTGCATCAGCACTCTCTGAATCATCATCGTTTTCCGAGGAGGCAGAAGAAACAGATGCAGAAGAACTAAGTAGCGATATGGCTTCAGCTTCTTCCGCATCGGAATCAGCTTCTGCCGAGGTTCGAGCATTCTCAGCACTTGAGGTCGCTGCACGAGAGGAGCGTTTGTTTGCCGCATTGGGAGTTTGACGCCTCTCCGCCTATTGATAAAAAAAACAGCAAACAACAGAACGGATGGGATTATGAAGGTCTAAGAAGCTGTCTAAATATGTATATTGAAGAAGATCAGCTCGAGGCGGTATTGAGGAAAACAATGGTAACTTTAAAAATTACTTCAGCTGCACGACGAGAATCCAAATTGCGTAAACTGTGACCGCCTTTGCTACCAAGCGCTGCTCCGCGTCCGCCGCGACGACTATTGACTTCGGTGGTTGGTCCCGTATTCCCGTTCAAACGATTTCCTGTTCCGGATGATTGAGCTCCAGAACTCGCAGTTCTTGTGCTTCCACCCACACCCACGGGTGGTGGTGTAGGTTGATCCTCGGCCAAGGCTAGCAAATCTGAGAAATGATCTTTTATGCTCACAGGCACGTCCCGTGAATTCGCCACTGACTGTAATGCGTTTTGAATGTCAACATCCTGGAGGACTAAGCAAAGTCAAATTAGAAAAGATAGGATTAAGCAAAAAAACGGAAAACAGTTAAAATAGTTTCACGGATAGGGAAACATTAAACAACATTAAATGTCCACCCGCCAGCCGACCGAGACAATGATAGAAGTCGATTAGTGTCCCGAAAACAAATTCGCAGCGTCGGCAAGATGAACAACCATTTAAAGCAACAGATCACACAGCACATCATAAAACAAAGCGGAATAATTCAACCGTAAAGGAGCAACGTACCACGCACTGAGAAAGCTTGGAGTTTCACCCTTTATGGCAACAGACGATAATTTGCCCTAACCAGCCCAGGAATTCCAATGAAAATACTACGGATTAGAGCAGTGCCAAGAACTGTTAGGGAGCTCGCAAGAATAATGACAGACATCGTGTGTGACTGCTAATGGACAAAGCCGTGAGGTAGTACGTAGAGATGAACCAGCCCATCTATCGTCACTCTCATCAGTGTAGGCTGGGTACAAAATTATGTTGTGTTATTCATTGGAAAGACCAGGTATCACAGCAACAAAGAACCAGTGTGTATCAATTTGAACGTCGTTTTAAAGAGACGAAATCGACCTCGAGTGACAATAAAATTACCTAAAGACGGAGAAGTTTAAGTTTCAAGGTACTGAATCACACCACTGCTCAGTTGCTGTTACCAAATTCGATATGTCCGTCCTTACATATGAACGTAATCTAACTGATAGAAATACAGCGGACGTAAATACAACTGAACTATGGACAGAATAGCAAGCTATTGAGTAGAAGACCGTACAGGTCAGGTTTAGTGTGAGTAAGGTAGGTTCGGGTCGCCTGTGTGAAGACACTAATTCAAGGATCAGTGAAAAAGTAGGTTAAATACAGAATTAGTGAACAATCACTCGAACAAAAAATGATCGCCACCCTCTCGTTTAGTGACTAGAGTCAAGCAGGACAACCCCGTGGGCAGATCCGGTGGACGCCTTTTGAGTCAAGAAGGCAAAACATTGAGCCGTTCCATATTGCACTGGAACAGGAATAAGATCAGTGGTTGAAGAATGGACGGATAAAACGTCAGGAGTGAGTATACGGATGCTTAAGGGGTCTGTATTGTAAACAGCTTGTTGAATCGGTTTCAACAAACCAAGGTTTATTTTTTAACTCTGAACTGACCGCTATGATTTGGTTGATAACTACTGAAACCGTATACAAGGTGATCAAGTAAAACATCAGAGAAATTTAATATGGTCAACTGGATTCTGCCAATAGATTCATTTGTCACATCAACTGCGTAAGCTTAGTTCAGTTTGAACAGTTAATAACCACCCCACCTATATTTTGTCCATTAGGCGTACCATTTCCGCCCCGTAGAATGTTTGAACTAGGCACTTGTCCCAGTGACTTACTTCAGATATCCTGTTTCATCTCAGCATTACTGATCCGTTGTTATCAGCAGCTAAGTGCAATCCATGAGACACTCGTGTTCAAATGTCAACTAACTCCTCGTGCCTTTAGCTCGCATCGTCTGGGGTTTCAGGTTGTATGGGAAAACTGCTGTAGCGTACAAACGATAGTTACCTGACTAATGCATGTTAGATTCACGCAGATCTCATTCTCGAGGTGACTTCAAGGATGTGTGCGAATGAAGACTTCATGAAGTACAACTGACTGTTTCGCCTTTCGCGAAATTTGTTAATTTGAATGACAATGAACCGAGAGGAGTTACAAAGCAGCAGAATAACACCCACAGTGTATAAAGAATAAGGTGAAGAGCACGGCTCAAATACGAGACCAGAGAACACAAGATCTCAGTCACTGAGACAATTAACGATCGTACATTTGTAGGTCAATTAGGTTTATCTTTAAATCAAGCAATACACAAGCTGTGCCAGGAAAACAATCATGGTTCTGTACACAGACATACTAAGCAAACGGAACATGCATATCTCAGCTAAATTTGATTTCATTATGTATACATAGCAACCGAGAAGCTATCGCAAGTGGGTGTTGTGCGCGCATTCTGCCAGCACGTCGACTGGAATTACAGAATGAAAACCGGAAATTCGAAACGTGCGGCATGACAACGGTAGGAAACATAAAGGAGGGGGCGATGAAAGCGAACAAACGCCGTGAATTTTACGTAAAACTTCTGGGGTCAATTGGTGCCTCTGCGCCCGACACACACGCACAAATGAGGTTAGCGGAATAAAAACAGGCACCATGAAGGTGTACACACGCAGATCACAGCGGACGTGATAGTGAGTATCGACTGAGATTGACGGGTTGGCGTATTCGGGTTTATGTCGGAGTGGAACTCACGTGAACAACGGCGGTTTGCTGCGCCGCGTTTGGTCCTGTGATCTGAAAACTCAACAGGCGGGTTGGTGTGGAGTCAACACAGAAAAACAAACAAACGAGGTGGGTGGATGGATGGACTAGATTTAGAAGTGCTGAACATGAGAACGGGTAGGAAGAGAAAGACGAAGCTTTCATCATGTTTCGGTGGTGTACACACTAACGGAAAGTGCTGGGGTTGTTTCAACAGGCAGGCTTTTGATAGAGAGGCATCAGTCACAGTTCAAAGTGTCATCGAAAACTGATGACACCACTTTTTACCTGTGATTGTTGTTTCCCCAGTCTGAACTGTTGTGTGAGCTAGTGAAATAACAGATGGTTGATTGACCTTGAGTCATCACACATGCCAGCGTGTACATAAATATTTGCATGGCTTTGTCTAGATGAACTTTTCCCACTTGTTGATCGGCAAAGGTCAAGTCAACAGAGTGGTATCAGAAGAGATATGCATTCGGTAATCAATCCTTTTAGAACAGCATTTCATGGACAAAGCGACCTAGTATGTTAAGTATATTTTCCTCTAAGTAATCCCGTCGAACTTAGTACTTTCGAACAATGAGTCACCATCCAAACACGCCTTACTTGAAAGTAATGTTTGGGATATTTCCTGTTCAATCATACAGAAGCACTTTTATATCAAGGGAGATCAATAAAGGATGAACGCCAATCGGCAGTATTCGAAGAACCAAGGGGTGCCGTTATGCGCTGGCTCGAATGGGATGACTACCATTAGCCTCGAATATTTAAACTGTTGCGTAACATGTGCACAGCAGATGTGTACTAACCGGAAAAAAAACACTCAAAACCCCTTGCCGCAAACATGCATATCCATCACATTTGTACTGCGCACAGTTTTAGCGAACGAAGATAAACATTAAAGTATCATGATGTGCAGAGAGAGAATAGCAGAAAGGAGCCCAAACAAGTTTTCAGAAGTGAAGAAAATGACTCACTGGACATGTTTTTACAGTTGCGTCGGATTGAATCTAGGTGAGTAAGGATCAATGAGAGGTCCACTGCATTCTCCGGAGTAATTTGATTTCTGAAACATTGAAAACTACGTATTATTATTCATCACCACTGAAGGACGCCGACTGTGCTAATATCTGCAATGTACTTATGCATATGCTATCGAAAGTTGTACTATGAAACACTTGGTTTATAAATGTTTTTCAACTTTCCTCACTACTTACGTCACCTGGTATACAGTCCAAAAATATCACTCATTTGGCAGTGAGCAGGTTCAGCTAGTCAAATAACGATTGCCCGACCGCCACTAGGTCTCCCGTTCCAAAGGCAGATCTCGATAAGATGGAAAAACATGCAAAGGTTGTCTATGATAATTGTATAATCTAATTCTGGTCCACTTCTTGATCTGCGGATTCCGAGCTGTCCGCGTTGACGTGCATTGAGTTCATATAACATGGAGAGACCATTCTATTTTGCACACAGCCGGTTATGATCAACCGGCGCTCCAAAGATTTGAGATTTAGAAGAGATCAAGGGTTCCACGGTGCGACATACAAACTGCCAAAAACGGCGAATACAGAGCATTTGAGATAAGCGACACATGCTGATTGCTTTCATTTGGTGTAGATACATCTAGCATTTCAGCCAGTATTTTGCAAGACTGTTAGACAAGTTGGCTGGGACAACCTACTACAGTGCAACCGCTGATTGAGCGAGCTTCTTCAGGCATCCAGCTAAGACCCGTGAAAAACTAACACTACAACGTGGTTGAAGTCAAAAGAGGTCCTCCAGTACGATTGAAAACCTGGGATAACACGCCGCCGTCTGGACTTTATTGGAATGTGATCATTGTTGAGTCGAAGATAACGGGGTGCGATGTTGCTTAAGGTCAATTGGAAATGGTGGTCAGAATTTCAAGTCAGAAGATTTATTCGTTACCCAAACGACAGAATTTCAGCCTAAAGGACCTTAGAGATGCACCAACCTAACATCCACATTTTCTGCTTCAATCCCAATGTCAGCTGGTTCGTCGCAGAAGGTCCCTGATGTTTCTATCATAACTACCTTTCATTACATTTAGGTTACAGTGAGTGGATGTGTACGGCGAAATGACAGGTAGGAAACCTATGTTGGAAGGGAAAATGCTTGCCTTCTACTTGCCTCCAAGTCTTACGATACATAAATGACTTTTCACTAAGATCCGGTCTGGGAGCACAGCTTGGAACCCAGGCACTGGGGGATACGCTAACATCCAGCTAACTGGAAACCTCAGTCCCAGGATTCCAGGCAGTCACCGACAAAAATTTGGACAACGTTTGAAGATGACAGCCGGAATACGGAGCTGGACTATAGGCTTTCTGAATGCAAGGTAAATTGGTGGCACGATTTTCAAGAAACAGGGCCAACATCATCTGTTTTCCTATGAACATCAACGTGCTCATATCGAACATAGCTAGCTTAGCAGACTTCATAGGCGAGTAACGGCATCATATGATGTTCTTGAGTCGGTAGTGGTGGTGGTGGTGGGGGAGTAGATGTTCTCCGAATAGCAGTCGTTGGACGGGAGCTGAAAATGCAGTCAGGAGTACTGACTGAAGCAAAACTCCCAGCAATGAGGACTTCTATAGACTTTGGAAAGGAAGGACGATTGAAACAAAGTGTAGCGTAAGACTGCCGGTACAAGGCCATGGTAGGCGCAGAGGAAGTTCACTTTCGAACCCGAGAGATTATGTTGTACCACTCGATCATCGAGTCCAGAGCAGGACGCCAACAGACGAGAGCTTTACAGGACTATTTCGAAGATGAACGACTGTCTTTTGTAAAACCAAGTGCAAACTGAAAGGGATTCTCCGGATCTAGAAAGACGAATACATTTTACCCTCGTTGTCGTTGTTTCTTTCTTCAAGTTCACAACATATTCAATTGTTTTAATATAACTGCAGACAATATTTTTGCATTTCTTCTAAGTTTCTCGTTAACGATATTTGATTTTGCTACGGAAGGAAAGGCTTACACACTAGATGCTAAAGATTATTCGAAAGGTGCTTGGTGTGTTGGAATTCAAGAACGAACAACAAAATAACGGATATATTCACAGAATGTATTATTGGCACGAGGAGTGTGGATCTTCCCCTATCTGAAAACTGGATAATCGGGAGCTACAGTTGCTTGTAGTACAAATTGCAAAGGGAATTTTCTCGAACGCTCGAGAGGCAACGAAGGCAGCACTCATGAGATCCTGGAAACTAGGCAGATGTTCAAGAGTTTAGAGATGGTAAACTGCGGGGTTACCAATTCAAGAAAATTCATATAACCGAGGACACTAATTTTCTGGTTTCGCGCAGTCTTCCAAAAGACCCTGGTGACGAGAATACCTTGTTGTAAATTACGGTACTATACGCCGGATAAAGAATCGCATGCACGTTATAAGGAGCGGATAAACTTGGCATTCACCTTGTACGAAATTTGTGCACACTTACTTTGCCCCGTTTCGGCGTTTGTCTCGACCTTCTCGGGCAGACCCAGAACTCGGATCTGAACGGAATGTTAGCGGGACGGTGATCATTTCACTCAAAATCTCCGCGAACAATGAGCCGTGATTGTCCGGACAGCTCCAAAAGTGTAGTGCAGTCACAGACAAGGGGTCGTCGGCTTTAGGACGAGACAGCAGGGCACGCACAAGTTCGTAGTTCGGTCTAACATGAAAACATGAATATAGCAAAAATTAAATTACGCACGGAGTTAAACAACAGCTCTCCGTAAAGAGAAAGAAAACAATTATAAACTGAGCCAACCCACAACTCACCATACCTTTTGTACCTGTCCATCAAAGTTCAAAATAAACCTAAGTTTTAACATTGGAATAACTGACGCATCACCTCAGATGATCCTCGCCACTTACAGAAAAATATGTTTAGTACCTTTACACTCCGAACAATATTTTCAACGTAGAGGAAAAAGAATACATTGTTTTACGACGGGCAGTGTCAAACGCAGTAACAAAAAGACTGTATAGCGGACTGTATACTAGACTACATGATGTAATCTTCAGATCTTCCTATTTTGTGAGTGCTGCATTAACCTCTGAGATGGGGTTGCGCCTCTGCGTCCTCATAATAGAAATCAACAAAAGAGTCTTCTCCTGGTCAGAGATTCGTTCTTAGGTGTCATTTTGCAACCAAGTAATCGTCCCTGACAAACGCCTATCTATAACATTTCCATATGAGTGAAACATCCTTTTCCCTCGGCCCATTTCAGTAGAGCAAGAAGAACAATGTGGGAAGAATTAATATTGGTCGTCGATTTCCCAAACTCTCAATCAACCGTCAATGCACATTATGGACGATCATATATAGTCCAAGCAACATAGGAGAATTATCGTCCAGGTGACTTAGCTACGGGGCCACGCCAAGGGCTTTGGGATTTCACAAATGGCTCATCAAGTTTACCCGCCTAAATTCGACCGCTCGACACGGACTGATACGTACGGGAATACTGATCTAGGCAGTCAAATCACAAATTTATTCACTGTGACGGATGCTATATGTAATTTAGGGATGATAAGATGCACAACCCATACGCGAAAAGTTCGAAGCTGCTGGCGTGGCCTCGTAGATCGGCTGGTAGAGTGTAGGTGTGGGTTTGAATTCCGCCTGGGTCAACAACTCTTAAGATTTGGATCTATTCGAGATTTGTTTATTCTGATTAGCCGCATTTTATAAGGAATATATCATGAATCATCCTTGGCATATTAAGCGTACTACCAACCAGTGGAAACTTTGCTTGTCGTAGTTAAGTCATCTCAGCGGGTATACATTGCTACAAGAAAATCGAGTCGCTTAGATGGCGTGTCTAATTCAGGATCAATAAAGAGATGATGGCAGCACTTCACCTAACTTAGAGTGCTACAGTTACCTCACTGTATTCCTGGTTGTAGTTTTGTGGTTTGGACAAAGCACATATATAGGGTTAGTAATCAAGTCAACTTCTTACTTACTTTTCTAGTTTGAACAGCTGAATCAGATTGGCACATGCTTCCGGATGTACTGAATAAAAAGAAAGTTTTTTGTAAATATTGTAGACAATTAATCGTACAACGTCGTTGTACTGACGATGCAGTTAAAACCGTCAAAATTAGGACAATCATGTGATGAAGGTGTTGACGATACCGTGATAACCGCGAAAACTGAGCGACCTGATGTGAGTTTGAAAGGTGACACACACAGTCACAGCGCTACCGAATAGTATTTGATATGTGTACGGATATGCATCTTTAATTTAAGTGATCATAATATACAAATTATCGGAGGTCACAGAGATGTGATAACCGTCAAAGTTTGATCTTGAAACTGAAGCAACGACCAACCACTGGCCATAGAAACAGCAGATCAGTGAAAAATGCATATGAGTAATGATGTCCCACTGGTTTGGGAGGGGGGTGGATGTACCAGTGCTTTCACAATCTGTTAGAGCGAAATCGATATTTAGGACTAAAACTGTGTATCACAGAACGACACCTGTGACTCCAGCTAATCGAAGAAAAAAGCATGATCACTTACCTGCCGGGTCAATGCAACGCACAAGAGGAAGAAACCGACGAGTCGGAATCTCATGCGCATTAACCAACTGCCAGAAGAACATCTGTTCAATAGAATCCCACTGGAGACTGGCCTCTGTAAAACAGATCGCGGAGCTGATTTAAAGAGCTGGAATGTGTATTAAGGGATGAAACTCAAACGTTTGTCATGCAAGAAATAGCTGCTGTAATGGAGCGATCTCATGGTACTAAACGTTTTATGCCTAGAGTCACCATTTGAATGCAGTCCTTGATTAAATATCCTACCGGTTCAACCAACGGCAGGACTTGGGAGTTATAATCATCATAATAACAGACACTGGCATTCATTTACTATTCAATAATGGTGCAATATTCCAGGACGGGGGTTCGAGGCCAATAAACGCCTACAGAATGGGGAAATGACCGGTACTACGATTCGAAACCGGGACCCCCGGATCTAATGTCCACTATTTGAGCTGTTTGGCCATCACTGGCCAAGACGGGTGAGTGGTGTGAAGCGCATCACATGTTGAGATATATGAATATGACAAACGGAAGTTTGTACAATTTTATGACAGGATAAAACGCACACTTACTGAGTACAGGAGATAGGTCGTTCGAACGAAACAGATTTAAATGACCACGAACAATCTCACAAATCAGCGTGTTCAACATAACTGGATCTAGGGCTCCAACAACCAGGCGCATAAATTCGGCATCATTGGTCAATTCAGATGAAAACTGTTTTGAAAATGAAGGGTGGTGCAAAGAGTTAGCGGGGAGAACTCATATACATTTGCAAATAGATTGAGGGAACAACTTCAAGCTCTACCTATGAAACAGCCAGTGTAAAATCTGTTCACAAGAGCTCTTACACTACCTCGAGTAAGTTTACCGTGGAGGAATCGGTCCCCATGGTGACCGATTAGGCTGCTAACACTACGCGAACTACCGCATTCGGCTCTGTATTGAATGATACCTTTGAAGAACAGTTCGCAAAAACCACTTGAGATCCATAAATTTACTATGGTCCTCCGTACCAACAGGTCCAATCGTACAAGATCCACTCACTACATCACAGATTGGAACTGAATGGGGTGGAACAAGACCGGTCATCAACATCGACTAAATCCGTACGAAAACGATTTCAAGATCACATCAAACGTTCTGCCTGGGTTCTAAATGACCTCAACTATGAAGTGGTATACTGTCACTTCGGATGACACGACTGAAAAGCTGAAATACTAAGCAAAAAGGTGAACAAAACGAAGGCAACAAAAACCGGCTTACAAAGGGAAAAACAACGGTTCAGCTAGTTCAGTTCAGTTTATTGAGCGACTAAACTCGACCTACCTTCCAACCCCAATCTGTCCCGGAGAACAGCGTACGCCGAAAAAGTCTAGCGGTGGGCATGCGTAACATTTGTCTCAGCCACCTCAACCTGTTTAGATTCAGTACTTGATTCAGAGACCGATCCCTGATTTCCAACACTACGTCTTGCCTTAGCACTGCTGATACGGTGTTCCTATCACGTTCGGGCAATGCTATGGAGAAATCGGTGCTCGAACACCGACAGTCTCCGCCCACCTTCTACTCTTAACGGCCATGTTTCTCAGCCGTAAAGAAGAACAGATCTAACCGTCGATGTGCACGCTGGACCTTTACCAGACTATCGGATGTCACGCCAGTGCCACAGATGACGGATGTTGGCGAAAGCCAAACGCACCTTCTGTATACACGATGACACTGCATCCGACATCTGTCCACCTGGTGAGATGTGGCTGCCCAGATAACAAAACTTATATATTTCAGCTAGTGCTTTCCCTGCCAACATAAAGTTTGGTGCAGCGCCAGCCCAGTCCTGCAGCACCATTTCACACTTTGAACGTGCAAAACGCATCCCAAACATTGCTACACTGTTCTCTAGGTTATCTAACGAAGCTTGCAACTTAGCTGGACCTTCTTTCAGAAGAATAATATCACCTGTATACTCCAAGTCAGACAGTTTACTGTCTGAGCACAGATTAATGCCGTCATTCTCACACGAGGATAGGGCTATCTCAAGAATCAATTCAATTACAAAATTGAAGAGGAAGGGCGAAAGAGGGCAACCCTGGCGAACATCACTTTCCGTGGTGAACTCGAGTGAAAGATCGCCGTACGCACGAACTCGGTTTCGGATATTCGCATATAAGTATTGGAAAAAGGGGAATAAATTTCCCCGGCACACCCTTCAATGAGAGGAAGCACTGCGCATTCGACTGAATCGAACGTTCCTTTCAGATCATGAAAGGCAGAGATTAGGGACCTACGGAAGATGTGTCTGTGCTTTAAGGTTTGCTAAATGGTAAAGATGTGGTCAAAACAACCCGTAGAGGTCTGCAACCGGCTTGATTTTAAAGCGTATACTTTTCAGAGACGTTGGATAATCGATAAATAACAATTTTGGCGGGCAGTTTGGATTCATGACTAACATGAAAAACATGTAACCTTTCTTGGAAATCGGAACAATCACAGATTCATACAATTCCCTGGGAATCTGTTCATTATTCCAAATAACCCGGAGGAGTTTCGTCCACTCCGAAACCAAAGCTTCGCTTCCAGCCTTGGAAACAAGTGCAGAAAACCCAACTGGTCCAGAGGCTTTGCATCTTTTCAAGTAACCTACCTCCCACAAAACCTCCATTTCTGATGGAGGAGTGATATCCACTTGCATCGGTCCTCTAGCAGGTATATTCGGAAAGTCCACTGCAGAAGTGGAACAACTTAACTGTCCCTTAAAATGCTCCGCCCAACGGTCCAGACGACGCCCCTGAGTGAATCAGTGGGTTGTCGGATTCCTTCATTAACTAGCTTACACCAGGCTTCCGTAGACCGGTACTTCCTATCAAACGGTAAAGGTTGCGAGTATTGCCAGTAGACACAGCCTTTTCCATTTCCTACATTTCGCAATCCACCACTGCTCAGCTCACGGTTATTTCTCAGGCTCCTAGTTAGTTGGCGTCTCACGGATTTACGCACTTCATTCAATGTGGCATCCGGAGGGACGGATCTGCGAGCATCCAACAGAGCAACCGATGTCGAAGATCTCCATCGTTCGTGAGGCTTACTTGAACGACAATCTCCCATTGTTGGCGGAGGATATGCACCACTGATGAGCTCTAACAAAGGCGAAACTCGAGTCTGGTGTTTCTGAGTGCACGTTGGTCGGATGACCTGAGGTTTGCGCGTGGAACACGCAGTCCAAAAGGATAGTCAACCAAACAAAAATCTCCCACTGGTCCACGCTAGTGGTGACCAATCACAATATGGTCAGTCTGAGTCCAACCTTGTGAAGACATACGAGGACGCCATGTCAGTCTAGGCCGCTTCTTACGGCAGAAGTTCAAACTCGCCAGAAACTATCTGTGGTCAGAGCACAGCTGAATGAGACAATCACCGTTATCAGTACGATCGGTCAGGATAGTAAACGGGTCTCCAATGTGCCTTTCGGAACATTCCGAACGACCAACTTGGGTGTCGAAATCCCCAGCAATGACAACCACATCCGTTGAATGCACACCTCAAAGCAGATGAGACAAATCCTGGCAGAATTCATTCTTCGTTTCAGAGGAACTGCAGTCAGTCGGTGCATACACAGACACGACGAACAAGCATCGATGTCCCAGTCTGTTGCTGTTAACATGCATAGAACCGTCCAACCGAACTGCACACAAACGACCCCTGACTGAAATCCAGTCTAGTAGTGCACGCTCAGCTTTCATGTTCAAAGCAATCCAAACGCCGGCCTCACCACGAGCACTAGAAACCGGATCACCCAACACACGAAGAGTAAACCGAGAGACTGAGGTTGTATCTGGGATGCGAAGAGTGATCACAGAAGTGGGGTCTTGTATGCGCGTTTCGGAGACACAGCGTACCTCTATTTTGAAAGTGTCAAGAGTTCTAGCAAAGGTAGCCTTTTGCTCTATCTGACATAGTATGCGGCCGTTCAACGCAGCCAAGTGAAGTGAATATTTAGGCTTAAGAAGTGCATTCGATTTACACCCAACTCCTGAAATACTGCTCTCTTCAGAGCCGCAATAATCCGTCGCGTTTCGTAGTGATCTTGAGTTTAGGGAGGAAAGTTAATGAGGCTCTTTACAGGAAAGACGCTAGAGGTTTGTGGGCGAATCATACTTCGCAGCTGTTCACACCGCAGAAAGGATTTTTCTTTGGGTACGCTAACCAGAGCCTTTGACTCAAAAGTCTGACCGACAAGACTATGCAGCGTTTACCCAGTACGAGAACGTGACTGAGCAACACGTGAGGGAACCTCTTCTGGTTTGTCACGTAGGACCCGATGGTGACAAGCGTTCTGTTTTGCCTTCGCTGATGCTTTGTCATCGATCCACTTTTCGGATTCAGTGCTCAGCCTTATCTACCCAATGCAGCATGCGTAACGTGGACAGGGTAGCATCCTTTGGGCTGGGGGCTGTCCAGCTTAGGCGGGAGATAGTTGTACATTGAAGTGCGATGAATATACATATTCTATACATCACTGTTTTGGTTCGTCTACTAGCTCCATTAGGAAGGCTTATCTGACGTCGAACGATCTTGGTTTACTGGTACAAAACAGATCAATTATATAAATATACAGTGACCATAACCAAATGCTTGCGTGAAAATATATTAGATTATCTGTTATTTTTGAAACGATCCAGATTCTACCATGCGTGAACTTCAGTGGGATTCGAACCCACGCTTGGCTGCCACCTTCGCCTTAGTACCACGGGTACTCAAACAGATGAGCTACGAAGCCACACCGAAGGACTTCCAACTCTTCAAACATGGATTACAATTTACGCGCCCAAATTACAGCAGCACATGGCACTCGCCACAGTGAACTAGCTTGTAATTTGACTGCCTACAGTAGGATTTCCCTTTGGTACTAACCAGTGCCCGCCAGTTTAGTGCATTGGGCGTGTTTAATCGGGTATTGGGGTTTGGCAGATTCGACAAATCCTTGAAACGACCCAAATGTTGAAAGTCGTTGACCCCGATATATAACGGTTATTGATGAGGCGTCTCTTCCGGCTGGCTGTTCTGGTTGCAACCCGATTGGCTGAATCGGCTCCGGTCGGTTTCGACAACTATAGGTCACCAATTGGTCCATCACCCGAGTCCGCTGGCCCCAATCTTGTACTCGATTCTGGACAAGCGATGACGCACTATCTGCTTTCCAAATCACCGATCTGCTTCGTTGTTTCCAACGTCGCCCTTGATTCTGGACGGGGCGTTGATAGTCAGTGACTTCCACAGCCCTCACAATTACCATTACACATATTTTAAAACTGCACAGCCAGGTACAAGACACAGACTGGTGATGTGTCGATACAACCGTCAATGGTTGGAAACAGAACCGTCAATGTCAACTTGATGAGAGGGTACGAGTGGCTGAATAACACTGGTAGGAGGAGTCAAACAAGATAGTAGATAGTTGCAATCGGTCGATCATATAATAGAACCTTACTAATTCAGAAGATGCAGGTGTTAAACATTTCTTTTGAATTGTCTGTGGATTAGAGGATGAGACTTACAACAGTGAAGACATCCGGTAGCAGATATGCAAAAAGGCGTCGATTGTCATCAGCCAGCAGCTGTAATAACATGATGAAAAGTAATGCAGTTGTGTGAGACGGTCAAAATGTAACGTGAAGCCGCAAAAGTGAAAACTGATATTGAAAAACGGACATGGTTTGCTTATAATTAAATGACACGAATCGGTCGGTCAGATGAACTCGTCGTATTTCGAATACGTATGATACTGGGCGTAGGAACTAAAAGTACTGATATACGATGGCATTAGACTGAATTGTGGGGGATTATTTTATTGTTTTGACTGTTTAAACAGCACCCTGATGACTCGACTGATTTTCGGTAAAACTTTCACGTGATGTCACTCACTACACGCGAACCTTTCCCCAGTCGTAGATTCATGTTGATGTCTTTCAGAAATTCACTAACGTGGAACCTGATTGACGAATTTACCGGTCCGTGATTTTCTTATTGTGAGAGGTAGTTTCATGCTATTCGAACAAGGCAATTAGCTGCAAAAGTCTAACGCTGGAAATATATATATATATATATATATATATATATATATATATATATATATATATATATAGTACAAAACAGAGGATTCCAGAACGACAATTGGTGCATACTTGCATGTCCTTTAGAAGGGATTTTCGAAGACAAGGATTTTCCTGGCTTGCACAAAAGTTCCGGTAGGTGACCATCTTCTCGTCATTTAGTTTGCTGGGGAATAAAACCGGGAAAGCAAAGCGAATAGTCAATTAGATATATCTAACCGAACTGGTCTTTGACGTGGGCGAAAGAAATACTAGTGGTCTGGAGAAGGTAATCCCAAAGAATTGACTATTTAAATTCATCAAAAATAGATCACAACAGAAATTTACATCAACAGTCGAATGTTTCAGTACAGTAAACGAACTTATTGTACTGAGTTAGCGGCGCGTGTACTAAGAATACCAGACAGGAATCGTTCGTGTCTCTGATGTTTCAATTATACATAGACGAGATAGTTGCACATAAGTTGGTCCCAAAGAAGCCCCAAAAATACGCAAGTCATAATGATAGTACCAACAGACAGCCAATCACAAAGAACTACTATAAACTGGTATATTTTACGTACGCGACCGACAAGAACAAACGAAATGCTTGTATCTCACAATTTGCGTTCCCTCAATTCTCAGGAAAACAAAGCGCTTACCCCACTTTAAGGAAGAACAGAAGATGATATCCCAACCTTGGCTGACGTGTTTGCATCTCGCTCAAAAGAAGCAAAAGAACTTCACGTTTCGCATCCCAGGGATTCATTTGCCATAAATGCCGAAAGGGGACAAAAATCGGGAATTCCAGGCAATCTTCTAATTGTCTGCGGATACATAAGAAATACGCACAATAAGAACAATGTGTATAGTACATATCAGGAAGAACACGACTGTACAGTCTCCTATTGGATGGCTGCATCTTCTGAAGACATTCTATACTAGCAATAGATCCAAGTAGAATTTCACACAGAATGATAAAAACAAACTCATAGAAAAAGGACGATCGAAATCACCCCCGTTACTACCTGAACGGGAAAGCAGAAACCCAGTTTTAACTAGGGTTATAAAGAGCTTGTCTACATCTGCGCTCAATCGTTTTCTTGTTAAAGGTGTGCTGATAGTTTTCCTGAACGAAAAGAGGTCGTAGACATTACAATTTTTTTAGAGAATCCTCAGAGTGCATTGACCGTACAAAATAACTGACACTGTGCAAAAAATTATTGAACATATTTTTTCTTAGGGGAACTTATTATTTATTTGCATATTAAACAAGGCATTGCTATTGTAGCTTGTTTTGAACACGGAGCAACCAAGTCTGATGATTTGATCAGCAATGCCGTCAGGTTAAATACTTCACCATCCAAGAAACCACCGTTTGTCTAATCCGGAGAGAGCAGGGTTGTATGCAACCGGGTGCATCCCCAGGTTGGGGACAAAGGAACGGCCGTTCCCGCGGTTAACTTTGAAAAAGGTGGACGCACCGAACAGGCGGTGGTGAACGATCAGCCGCAGCGCCCAGGGATGAGGAAGGATCTTCGCTTGGCTAGCGTTTTCCACTATAAAGGCCACAAATCTGCTGACAGTATTGTGATGTGGTGCATGCTGTCCACTAGTCATCATCGTATAGCGTTCAACAGAAGAGCAAGCTTCACTGACCATTGCCTTTCTCATCATGTTGCAAGCAGAAATAGAAAGAATGAATATACAAGATGGACATAAAGTGGATCTACAGAGATGGGAAAAGTAAAGAATGCCCTAGTAGCCAACACAGAACACACAGTCTAAATGTACAAACGCAAATCGATCAATGATTCTGATTCGACAGGAAGTGATAACACGATTGTTGATGTCCTCGGTTCACTGCTGTCTCCAGCTAACTGGTTGACAGATCTTTTGGACCCCAACCACGGAGACGTGAAGAACCTACTTTCCCTAAGTTTTCTGTACACTTTTCATTTTCCACTGCCACGTCATCTGTTGACATCCACGCGGCTTCTTCCACTCCCTAGGAGGAACAGAAAATAGGGCACGGCATGGTAGGCACGTGTCTGCCATACGTAACACATGCCCAATCAACGAAGTCCACTAATCTGGATATGCTGCGATAGAGAACTCCCTGAGGTGGTACCCAGTACTCGATTTCTGACCTCAGCATTGCTCACTCGACCATTCCATCGAATCTTAGGGGTACTACACAAACATCGATGGTCGAAAACTCCAAGATAACGAATATCTTCAGCACGCAAACCCAAGTCCCGAAACCATACAACAACATTGAACGCACTGCGGCACAGTACACACGACCTTTCAACTTCAGCAAAATATCAGGTCGGTGCCACAAGTGCTCCAGTCCAGCGTACGCTGCTCGAGCCTTGGAAATGCGTGTGCTCCTCTCTACTGCCGTGCTCACATCTATCGTCACGCTGCTCCCGAGGTGAGTGAAGCGGTCGGCAACTGTCAGCACCTCCCCATCGAGCATCGAGCTCGGAACCGTAGACGTCCAGTTTTGTAACCATTCTACACTTCGAAGGTGCAAACAGCACGCCGAATATAGCTACAGTTCTTGTAAGTCTATCTAGTGCACGTTGCACATGTTGCGTGCGTTTGAACAAGCAGACAACGTCGTCCGCGTAATCTAGGACACTTAGCTTTTCGCTATTTCCTAGTTCGATGCACACATTATGAGGATTTTGCATGGTGTTCTCCATTATCTCATCCACGACGAAATTAAACAGGAACGTAGACATGGGACGTCCTTGCCGAACACCACTGGTCGTTTCGAACCGACTGGATGGTTTACCGTAAACCCTTACGCGACCAGAAATGTGGGAGTACAACGATCTCAATGGAGATTCAAGAACTTTTGTGGCATACCTATTCGGTGAAGAGCGCTAAATAGCGCTGTTCGGCGAACTGAATCGAAGACTCCTTTCAAGTCGAGGTAAGTTATTATTATCGGTCGACGGTGTGTGTGTGACGCATCTCAAGTAATTGGCGAAGAGTAAAAATCTGGTTGATGCATCCTCGACCTGGGCGAAATCCGGCCTGTTGTTCTCGGGCGTTCCTTCCACGAGCTGGATGGGTACAATGAATGACTCACCATATGATAACGGCATACTATCCTCGTTCAAAGTGTCACGGAGCAAGGTGGTAAGTGATTTTACCAAGGTATCACAGTCTGAAAAGAACTGGGGGAAGTTCGTCGAGACTAACCGCTTTCCCTCGAATCGAATGCTTGATTCTATTTCCACTTCTCATGGGGGTTAAAGTGATACTCCTCAACGAATCGCAGTTATTGACGTCAGAGTAACTACATTAGCGCGCGGCTAGCTACACTGCTCCTTGAAGTATTTGGCCCAACGGTAGAGCCTTTGCTCTTTGCCATGAATAGGCTCTTCATTTCGTTTCACTAACCGAGATTTACGGTCCACCGGTGTCGCGAATAAGTTTGAACAGCCTTTGACTGTTACCTGAAGGAACTGCTACTTCCATCTCTTCGGCCACTTTGACACACCAATTCCCGCCATCTTTCTCAAGGCTTTTTGTAATATTTCCATGATTTCTTCTTACCTTATTCACCTACTTAAAGTTCGATAGCTGGCATTTTCGGTCTATTAGACTCAGCGACTCCTGAGAAATCCAGTGTCTTTGACGGACAGCGGATCTAAACGAAGCCTGCTGCCACGTGCATCGCCTGCTGGATATGGGTCCAATGCTCATCTACATTACTGTTCGCCGTAGATCCTAGCTCATGTGATACTCTCTGTTCACAAGGTATGTGGACCAGTAAGATCTACAGCCCTGAACAGAACTACACCACCGGTAGCTTATTGCGACATGATCGATCTGGCTTAGGGAACCTGTAGGGTTAGGGCGCCATGTTGTTGTGTGACGCGAGCTGTGTCGAGAATTTGTACTCGACAGGAATAACCGACTATCTGCACGAAACTGGAGGAGCCTACCCCGTTATTAGTGCGCTGAGCGGGTAAGGCACAACGCCCACCTAAACAAGCTTTCGGCGTACCAAGTTTGTCAACTCGTGCATTAAAATCGCCTGATAGCAATACAACGTCAGAGCCTTTGCTTCTGTGAACGAGGGTGGCGAGGTCGTCGTAGAACTCATCTTTAAGCGTGTCAGAGCTGCAGTCTGTTGATGCGTATGCCGAGATCACAAACAAATTGCGTTTAACACAACTATCTTTTCGAACGCCAACAGCATATAAACGACTATTAAACAGGATCCAGTGCAAAAGGGCGGCCTCAGCCTTGTCTGTCAAGACAATTCCTACACCACGTTGACCTCCAACTCTAGCTGCTTCGTCTCCTGAAGTACACAGGAAATAACTCGATGAGATACCAGGAGCAGTTAGTTGAATTACACTGCTCGAATCCTGTATACGCGTTTCACCTAAGCAGCAGACACCAGTCTCCAGAGAATCTATTGTGAGGGTTAGGCAAGCCTGCCGACCGACCTGCATGAGTGTACGCACGTTGAAGGAGTCAAGATTAAGAGGCTTGCGAGGCTTGAGAAAATGTGAGTTACCAGACAGATGATTATTCCCGACACTATTTGACAGTGAATCGTTACGAGTATCGACTGTGTTATCAGTGGGAGCATTATGGGTGGATAGATGGGGCAAAGAGGGATGGTTAGGGACAGAAGACAAAGGTTGAATAAAAGAGAGGGAACTCTGAGCAGTAGCCCACTTATCACTACCCACCCAGCTCGATGCAATGGGCAGCGTGGTCCTAATCATCCTGTGCGACGACCGATCCAGTATGGAATTCTTGGTATTCGTGCAGTTCATGGAATATGTTGGACAGGTACTGCTAGGGTGTCCAGCCACAAAGCAGGAGAACGATTAGGGTTCTCAACCAAAGCCTTTAGTTCTAACGAGAACCTGTCTGCAAGGCAGTGGAGTGGATCCGTTATTCTTCCATTGATTTTATCGACTGAGTCGCCAGCTCAAACCGGCCCCCGACCTGAAGGACCAAGAGACTGGACTTCGTTTGGCCTCTACCCGCTGACCTGTCAGGCTTGATGCATTTTCGGCTAAAAGAAGCCATCCTGTATAGACCGTTGGGCCATAGAGGCACGCAAACCATCCCACCATGTCAAGGTGCAGTCTCAACGTGTTTGTCGTTATACGAAATCACACGAAAAATAAATGAAAATGAGATTGGAGCAAGTTACAAGGGGTGCCACAGGGATTAGTGCTAGCACCGTTTCTCTTCCTCCTCCACACAAATGATCATGCGCATGAACTGAGCAACCCGTGCTTCGTCTTTGCAGATGATATGAAGACAGCGGGAGGCGATTTAGTGTAGAACCTAGATGCCGTTCACAGATGAACGGTCCGGCGAAATTTACCCGTGTCATGTTCATTTGTTATTTTCTATCTACCTTAGTTTCATTACTGTCATCCTCCTGAATTTCTGCTTCATTGTTTTCAGATCCTACTGTTCAGTTGAGTCAAATAAAGCCTAGATTCTAGGCATTTGTCTTCTGTCTGCCTCAATCACTCGGATTTCGTAATCATATGCGTATCAATTTACTTGACATACACACCGTCTCAAAATGGAACGCCATCAACGTCCTGAACGATTTGATACAGATCCTGAATCAACTACTTCTTCGAAAATTCGGCGTTCGATAGATTCCTCGCCAAGGTTGGCGTAGACAATTCTGAGAAGCTTGACTTCCGATACAACTATATCTCTCCGACCATTTACGATTATGTGGCTCAATGTGCTTCGTACAACGATGCTATTCAAACCCTTGAAAAAAAATGTTCAAGTCGTCCAATAAAGTCTCTGCACGCTATCTACTCGCAACATGCACATAGGAAACGAGGCAGGATTTCAACCATTTCTTCCAGAAGCTGAAATCCTTAGCTAGTGATTGTAATTTCCAGGCCGCGACAGCCGAGTAAAATCAAAACGATGCTATTCCGGGCGCATTTATAAGCGGGATGCAGTCGAACAGTGTCCGGCAGCGACTTCTTGAAAATAAATCTCTGGACTTAAATACTGTTTTGGAATAAGCCTGATCGCTCGAAATGGTTCAACCGCAATCCAGTGTTTTCCAGACACTATCAATATCGTATACAGCTTCAGGATCAATACCCACTGAATCAACTGAAAATTGTCCCTCTGATCACAAGGAAGGTAGCAAGTTACGCACGGAAACGACGTCAGTGGTGGTGAGAACTAAGTGTTATTTATGTGAGAACGACAGACACCCTCGATTCAAATGTCCTGCTAAGGATGCGGTTTGTAGTAACTGCGGAAAGGACACTTCAAATGTGTCTGCCGATCACCACCGAGAAACGAATAGTCTCTGCCACAACACCTGTACTCTCTACAATCGTCGCCGCCTCTTCTTCGGATTGCCTCTTAAATGCGCTAACAACGATTACTGTGAACAAGATCCCTATGGAAGCTTTGATAAATACGGGAAGTTCTGTCAGTTACATCTCCGAATCCGTGGTACAGCGTCACCGCATTAACATCATACAATCATCCAGCGTCATCGCCATGGCTTCTACAAGACTAATCAGTCAAACGAAAGGTCACTGATTTATTAATATAAGTTTCAAGAATAATTCGTACGACAACTTCAAACTTTCTGTGCTCCCTCATCTATGTGCGGACGCATTACTGGGACACGATTTTTTGAGATTTCACAAAGCAATTGGGATTCCATTCAGTGGTAGCAAACCAACCCTCTTCCTTTGTAGTGTGATATTTTCACACATTGAGCCTCCTCTTTTCGGGAATTTGCTACCAGATTACAAACCTATCGCAACTAAATCACGACTCCATCCTCCTGGAGATGAGAAATTCATTTGACCGGAAATTCAGTGACTTGGGGGATAGCATCACTGAGACATCAACATCACCCTGGCCCGCTAAAGTCTCGTTGCAACAAACGAAAAAAACAAAAGACGCAGAGCCATAGCCCCTTGACGTGTTCTACTTACACGACAAGGCTTCCAGAAGAGGTGAATGAACCACACAATTGGCCACAGGCTCATGCAGACCAAAGCTGCTGTCTTGTGCTTGGCTTCTTGAGGGTCAGAGATGCATCCTCGAATAAAAAAGGCCTACTCTGTATAGGGCGACTGATTAGTACAGTAAACAACAACGCATTCAATCATGGAAGAAATTGTTAATCCAATGACTGCTTTTTATATTTCGTTGCACTCTAATCCCATCTTTGTAGTAGTTGCGCTGACACTATGTTTCATCTAAAACCCGTATATATATATATATATATATATATATATATATATATATATATATATATATATATATATATATCAAAATGGCGAGAATATAACATATTTGGTACAAAATGCAAAAAAAAAAAAACTGCGCGGTTATGAGGTGGATCAACAGACGTACTCCTCGGACCATTCGGGACTGGCTGGCATTAAGCGTTCGGCAAACAACGGATAGAGCAGCTCACAGATCACGGATGCTATTCGAGCTGCAATGACCAAATCGTCGAAACAGTCTTCATCTAATATGGCCTGCACAAAGGCTTCCATGGAATCGCACAGTTCCCGCAGAACTAAAGCTGATCGAAGACGCACTGTATGGATTTAATAAGAACGAAATCAGTTGTAGTAAAATGAAACTACGATGACTGCCGCTGCGCTGAGTAAAAAGAGAGGACTGTCTCACGGTACCACAAATGGCTGGAATAATAAACACTGTCAAGAAACCTAGTTAACATTCATAAGAGGGACTGATTAGTTTGCACTGTCTTGCTGATATCAGTTTTAAACTGTTTTTATTCCTTCCGTGCATTTCCCAGACACAAGAATCTACTGCACCGTCTAGGACAACTGGCCACCATGACCTTAAGACGGCGGGTTGGCGAACTACATGCGATCCCAGCAAGTCAGATGTGTGGTCGCGAGCTGGGCCACAGCAGATATATAGCTGTTCACCACACCAATGGGTTTGGTGAGGTGGCAGGGTTCATACTCCGCATCTCGATGAAGGTGGTGACAGTGTCTCTTTAGATCAGACTTGATCACCGGTTATGATGCATCTACTGACTTCAATCGGGAGAACAAGTTCAAAGTATTGACTTTTGAGTCAGAAACGATGAATCAAGATGCATATACGGAGTTGGAAATATATGGAAACTCCCATGAGGAACGAATAATGAAATGTAAATATATTTGAGTAGCATAAGCAGACTTAATGTATTCACAGAATCCCTAACCATAGAGGGTCAATTTGTGGGTCATCATTAAAAACCCTTGGGGCATGCACAGGTGAATGCCCCTCATGTTGGACTAGGAATCACCAGCAGGAGATGTTCACCGAGTAGTAAATAGGACTTAAAATTTGGCACGCCATCGCTGATTTGTGTTGCGCGACTCCATGGAGTTTCACTGCTGATTCCTGAAAACGTACCATTATACAACATCTATACATATAATGACCAACTCTGGAAATCTCAAAAATTTCTCAACGGAAGCCTGAAACAGTCGAAATTGCAAATAAATACAAGGATGTGTAACCAGGGAATTACAGCTTGAGATCTTCGTGAAGAAAACCAGACACGAGCAAATGCATATGTGTGTATCCAAACATCGTACACCGACGCACCCGAGCTGAGGCGTTGCTGATCCACGCAACCGTTGATCACATCTGGATCCGGGTCACGTGGGGTTGCACGGTCCGCACAGACCATTGTGCCCGTATTACGGACCAAACCAACTTTCAAAGCCAAATCACGGAAATTTTCCAGTGCCGTTCGAATAGGACCGTCTAGTTGTTCGATCAACGCGTTCACATCCACCGGCTTCACAGAATAGTGATACCAAAGCTGATATTCTTGGAACCGACGTCGCAGATTGTCTGGAGATTACCCAGCCGTAGCCGGGAGAGGGGAGGGAGAGAACGGAAAATCAGTGTCACAATTTCTCATTCTCATCATACTTGAATTCACGTCGGGAGCGCTGACAGCTAGGCAGAAAATAACTCATTATTCTTGGAGTCAACGACCGACTTCTTGCAGTCAAGTGCGTTGATAGAAAATATTGTGGGACACAGAATGTCCCACAAAAGGCTCAATAAAAAGCGAGTGAAACTTGGAGGCCATGTTGAGAAAGAAAGCTACACTGTATCAAACAAATGAACACCACACGACCCGCAAGCAGTGTGAACCAATTAACAATAACGATCATTGAGATGGGATTCCCGACATTATTGTAAAACTTCGATGCTATATTCAATCAAGATAGTTGGCTCAATGTGTTGTGAGAAGAACATCCATACTTTTACTGTATTCAGCAAACGAAAGGGATTGTTGTTATTATAGCTTGTCAATGCGACGACGGATTTTTAATTTATCTCTGCTGTAAATTGCAGTCAATTTGCTTTATCATACAACCCGGGTGAACACTTCTATTGTAACGGTCACGCTGTAGGCCGTCATGTTGGTGTTTGATTAATGTAAATGTAGAAACCTGTTGAGACATTCATTGACATTTGGGCTCATGGAGTTTTTGTTTTCGTATTTCCAGATCAGTCCCTGGTGGGAGATCACCGGCCCAGCATACTACACTGTGGCTGTGACCCGAGTCAGGTAAACACAGAACACGACTGCAACCTGAGTCAGAAGTATTTTAAATCCAAACATAATTCATTTACAGTATTGTCAGATGGATTGGAGGGGTGTATGGGGTATCTGAGACGAGTAGCACCTCTGAGTTGGTGGAATGTCGTGCCCCTAGGGGTATCTTCCATCTCTTTAGTCTCCATCGCCTGCCCAACCCTCACCTGTGGCTCCACGAAGCTGAGGCGTGCATCAGCGGCCACACCCCGGCAAATCGCTCGACAGGCGGGCCAAACCTGACCTATTGGGACCTTATGTGGTTCTTTGCCACTCCAAGTCTCAGGGTGTGGTTACCGCCTATCCCCAATAGTGCAGTGGGTCTTCGTGGCTTTGGGGTAAATGTCCCTTCCACTCCACTCATGCGCAAGGACGTAATAAAAAAACAGGTTGAGGGTAACCGATGCCTAAAAACCTCGATGAGACGGCGCTCAGCGTGCGAAGACGGATACTCCTGCATAGGCGGATGAGATTCGCCAGGATCCAGCGCCTACCAAGGAAATTCGTCCAGTCAACAGGGTTCCATGGACCCCTGGGTCTAGATGACCTCTACTGAATGGCAAACGAGGTCCTGGAGACACCAGCAACCATGCACCAAGATCCCTCGGACGCGTCGGGCATCCCGGATTGGTGAACGGCCATCCAAAAGGCGTGTGAACCGCTCGTTCGGTCACCGGCTGCCAACACAAAAACTCCCCTTTGCCCAACAGGTGGCCCTTGGCTGTGCACGGCCTAGAGTTGCTACCTCGAACAAAAAGCCGAGTGACGCTGGGGAAGCCACTTCGCACCAAATTCCCAAGAATCTTCATGACAAGTTTCCTCACATTCGGGACATACTTGAAGCTGGCTCACCCTCCAGCAGGAGCTAGCCGCACAAAAGTAAAAGATAGATTGGTTTTTTTACTAACAGGGTGTCGGGGCCGACGGTGAATCAGTCAGTGAGGTATAAAAATGTGAGACGCAACTTAGTTGTCGGGTGACGCCAGCGTGATAACAAGCACTGGCTCGCAAGCTAAACGATTTGTGTATTGATGAAGTCTCCAGGCATCTGTTTTCAAATACGTAATTCAATGGTGGTTGTCAGAACACCTCAGCAACCTGAGGTTGCCACTAACACCAACAGGATAGTCAAAGAACATCATTAAAATCGTGAGCAAAATCGTGGTCGGTCAGGATGCATATAAGTAGCGACTATTAAGGTATGCAGAGGGACTGTTGAATTAAACCGTCCATATGTTGTGTGCTCACGCTGTATCCAGCAAACTTGATGAGGTTGACGTGACAGATTGTAAAAACCGATATCGATACTGACTGAATTCACTGTGAAGGATTACGCAATAATACACTTACCAATTGTCATCTCCGTTGACTCTGGTGTTTCTGGTAATTGGTCCTGTCTGGGAAGGAAGGAGGATTGTGACGGTGGCAGTGGGGGCGGGCTCCACGAGGCCCGCGACAATGTCGATTCATTTTGCCCATCCGTATCAATTTCTAATTGGTCCAAATCGTCTTCTGAGAGTAACGGCGGCTCCGCCGTAGTGGTTTCGTAAATGGTACGCGGAGGAACTGGAAGAGTCAAACTTGTCCGCTTCACTCCTCCTCGAACAGAAATTTCATCCGGCATCGTAGAACCATCCATATTAGTCAACGCTGGAGGTGGTTGTTGTACACATGGGAGTGTTGGCGACGAAACTGTGTTCACCTGACTAGAATTTATCGTAGCAGCCTCTGTCACAGGTTTGGGAATAATGATATCAGGTTGGGTGACAGGGACAGGTAAACCTGGAGAAACCACTCCGGCACGAATGGCTGCATGACCTCTGGTCAAACGGGGGTCCATTAACGCCCCGGCCTCAGTGGTGCCTAGGAAGTAAGAAACGATAAGCTTTCAGCGAACATCATGACAATATTGTTAGTTATTATTATTATTGTACTATTTCTGCATCATAAGTAAAAAGGAAGTAAAACCTTAATGAAATTTTATTAGTTAGAAAATAAGCTCACAGAAGAAGAGTAAGAAAACATGGGTAAATTTGAGTAACCAGTAACTAATGCAGGGACAAACCAACGTAAGAAACGATTTATTACAAAGGATTTAAAACTATTTTAAATTCTTTAACCCCGTACACAGCATGTGGGCAAAGTGGACCTGAGGAAAATCTGAACCAATAGCTTATCTTACTGGAACACATTTACTTTCTAAGCTACGCACATGTGGCGAAAGAGCAAAAGCTACAGAGATGATGGAAACTGGATCGACTAGAATTCCTTGTAGTTATAAGGGCTCATCATCACTATACAGGGTTAACCACCGAAGGAAACTCCGTTGTATTGTTCACTATGTGTATAAAATAAGGATAAATGCACACAAGTGAGTGCGTGAACTTCAACATACTAGATGAAGAACAATCACAAGGCATTCGGATCACGAAATAGGATAGTCCAAGTGTACATGCATACACCGACAAGCGGTCAGACTCGTTGGCAAACACGACCTGTAAGTCATCTTACTCAGATGTCTGCTGCCATACTTTTCAGCGTTTTTGGTCAACCATTGGTGAGGACTGTCAGACTCAAAAATGGCAAGGCGATAGGTGTCCCGACTGCTTGATCTCTTTCTACTGATTGGTTTATTTCGTTTTTGGTTTGCCTACCAACCCCCATATAGCTTAGGTCACCCAGAGGTGGGGACTGTGGACAGAGCGCAGAGTAGAAGACAAGTATAACACATTCCAACAAACGGGATTCGTGTTAATAGGTTCGCTTAAACAACAGGTAATCCTCTGAGGTATTGTCAATCATCAGCATCATCGTATAGCGTTAAACAGTAGGGCGAGCCCCACTGACCACTGCCTTTCTCACCATGTTGCAAGCAGAAACAGAAAGAATAAATATACAAGATGGACAGAGAGTGGACCTACAGGGGTGGTAAGAGGAAAGAAAGTCCTAGTAGCCAACACACAGAACAGTCTAATTGTACAAACGCAAATCGATCAATGGTTCTGATTCGACAGGAAGTGATAACACGATTGCTCCCGTTTACAGTTTGCTGCCGTATTATTTAGTGTCTTCAGGCGACTAGTTGAGAGATCTTTTGGACCCCAACCACGAAGACGTGAGGCATCTACTTTGACTAAATCTGCTGTACATTTGATCATTCCTGCTGCCCCGTCATCTGTTGACCTCTACTGTCAAGCACGAAAAGTACAATCTGTATCTCTAATTCTGTCATTCCATTCCAATTTTGATCAGCATCGCGGACAACAAGGAAATAAGACCTGCAGTAGAAGCACAACTTACAGGTCTCTTGTATATGACTGCACTGGAAGGGGAATAACCCATAGCCTAGAAGGCCCATTACATTATTAGGGACAGGGAGTAGGAAACCAAACAGGGTCCCAACAAGTCTACTGATAAAACGGTCAGAAGGGAAGTATTCCCTTCTCTTCAGACATGACAGATAGAACCATAAGTAGGTTAATGCAATTCGCTTGTCAAACCTTGGACAAGAGAAATATTGACGTCTAAGAGAGAGCAGAGTTGACGGGATAAGGGAATTCACTTTGGTTAGCAACATAAATTATTCTGAAATGATATGTACATATGAGAACTGGGTACGTGCTTCGATCAGAATACCGTGCGACATGACACTCAAATGATGTGTATGGCGGTTAGACACAGTCGTCTTTTTCGAACGAACGCAAATGGGTTGAATGGGAGGACAACGAATGGTATCTCAAAAGCACACGGGCTACATGAATAATAATGCGAAATTTGTCAACTTATGAAGTTGAGCAGATTGGACATAAAGTGTAGTGATTGTTTAGCGGTGATCATCTGAACTCAGAAGGGCCTGAATGACAACTGAACATCATGAAGAACGGTGACATACCTGAAGGTTTTGGCTTACCACTTGCCAGTGGTGGTGTGCTGGGACGTCGAACCACAGAAGGACTAAGTGGTCCTACACTGAGTGCATTTGTTTGAGGGGCGTCGTTTTTTACATCCGTTTTACCGGCAGTGTTCAGTATCACTCCGACGGGGGCAAGAGTGCCAGCAACCGATCCAACCTCCAGAGGATTGGAGCTACTAAGCACCGGCGGAATAAGAGGCTCACAGCCGAGTAGCATGCGGAGAGAACGAAACAAGTCGGGTGAAGTACGATGCAACATCTCGAACAGTGGATTGATATTCCTGAAAGCGGGAATACATGGAAGGCAATTAGGTCAGGGCTAAAAATCTGAGAAAATTCACACAGTAAACGAGGAAACTAACACCAAGTGGTAAAGAAACTGTGTTTTAGTTCGTCCTAATCATGCCAATACAATCACACTGTATAACTGTTAGGGAAATTCCTCTCCCCACAAATCGATGCCGAGGATTTCAAATCCGCAATCGGTTTTTACCTACCTTTCTCACTTTTGGAGATATTCGATATCAATTTTGAAGCTGAATGGGGCGCGATTGTACGTTATACAAAATTGTACAATTCACTTTCACCGGAGCGCTCTGTGTTGTTTTTACCTGCAAGGTCACACAAAGCTCTACATAATCAGCGGAGTAGCAATGCACAATCGCCTTTGGTCCAGCACAAAATATACGGCCGAATTGAAGGTCTTGTTTTCCGTGTTCTTCCTTGCGTGTACCGGTCATCCGGGGTCTAGTTTATCAGTCGTAGCGCGAGAGTTGGAACTGCGTACTAACAGTCGTGCGATATTCGGTCGGGGTCCGTAACAATAGCATTACCGTCAGTTGACTTATAATGATCGTGATTAGGATAGAATGGACCGGGGAGGGGGGTGAACCATCCTATTTTTATGGTCGATTTCAACTAGACTAAGAGTTGAGTGAAGCAGATGGTTCTTTGTACTGCGACCGTAGTATGTATAGAACAATACAAACACAACCTTCATTATCGTGTTACTTTACGTTTCAGTTTGTATTTTAACCCCCCTGGAAGAGAGTCGCTGAAAAACTGTAGGAAACAGTTCTGAACTTCTCAGTATGCTTAATCAAGCCTTTTACTTGGCTAATGCGACACACCAATTAGAAATGGACCAAACGTCCTTCCATTCAATAATACTGTGTTTTCTTCTTACACTTAAAACAACTTGTTCCTTTGTCTGCTGTCTTTAATTGCAACTAGGTGTGTGTGTGGAATCTAATGATCTCACGGATCCCGATATAAACGGATGCCCCTCACAGACCTGAATGCAACTTCAATTACAAAACCATATATCTGAATTCATTACCCAAAAAATAAAGGACGTACTTAACCACTCCAAGCCGGATCATTTCTTCGAGACCGTTACGCACACCGGTGATAATACGATCGGTCAAAGGTGGGTAGTAAGATGCAGCAATCTACAAAAAATACAAACGACAGTGAACAAGAATGGGAAGAGCAATCCGCAACAGTAGTCATCAAACCAAGGTGTAGTGAACAGAATCACAGCGCTGCGAGCTACGGAAGGTCGGAAGAAAATCAAGAATAATCACGTTCAAAAGACAAAAAGACAAATGGACAGAAAATCGATGGGAGCTGAGTGGGTCGACGAGCTGGTTCTCAATAGAAAATGTGGAATGTACTGAACTTTAGACTGTCATAAGTGGTGCAGAAAAATGTTATAAAATAGTATAAAATGAGCAGTCTGCTACTGAAGAATGGTCTGTCACGTTTCGGACTTAGGAAGGTTTGTCGATTCGTATCTGATCACTAGTAAAATTTCAAAAACTCAGTTTTTAAAGAAACCCTCTAGACTCAATCACTCAGGTTCCGGTGAGTGATTTCCGCTTTGCGAAGTATGCTTAACACCGTGTCGTAAATGAAGGTTGATGCCTACATGTACCACGAACAGTACTTAATCAACAGCCAGCAGTTCTCTCCCTTCTCTATCGACTTGACGCCAGTATTTGTAGGTTTCTTGATTTTCTGATTTCTTACTGAGGTTTCCGCGAAGAGATAGCAACCAAAACCACTGCATTCAGTGCGCGGTACGAATAAAGATCTGGCCAAATTTGCCATGCTATCCGACAACTGTGAACCTCCCGGAATCACTGCTGCTAGGTTGAATAGCTGGTGACCGGCTTATCTTAATTTCAAATAAATAAAAAACTAAATGTGAAGTCCGGAGTGGTGCTTACCTTTACCAAAAAATCGGTCAATGAGAGGGCAATCGGCTGGGATCGTGGTGTCAAATGATTCATGATGGCCAATAGGGCAGGTTCTGTAAAACACAAAACAGGAGCAAGATGGGCATTGAATGAAACAACGCATCATGCAAAGTAAATTTTATTATTGCGGATAACACAGATGTTAAAAACGACCAGCGATGTCAACTGGGATTTGATTCTGAATTTTGCATAGGCTCACTTTTGTACGCGAAATTCATCTCAGCAGGGAGATGGTAATAAGGACTAGGATGATTAAACTAGACAATACAAACACACGAATCATAACGGTGAACTGGGTCTGCCTGAACGTGGGAAAATACGATGAACAAAACATTGCATCGAATAGGTGATACACTTACCCAAATTCATAATACAATCGTTCGGTTTGAAGAAAAGCCAATCGTAGAACAAGGCTAGCTTTGCGTTAGCCGTGACTACTGGACACTGAAAGAACATGACAGAATGTCTCGTTATCTTTGTCATACAAAATGGTCCTAACCGAGTGAGGGACATGTGAATTTCAATCGACATGCACGCTAACTTTTAATTTGGTGCTAATAAGCGTAAACGACTCCCTATAAATCCCATCAAAAAACCGTACGAAAAGTCAAAGTTAGGTGTGAATAAGTTATCATTCCCAGGATCCAGACCCACAAATCACACAAAGTTACACTCATCCACCTTCACGCTCACTTGAAAGTATCCCCAACACTTGTCACTCTGCCCAGAAACCCAGAAGACCTACACTTCATACTGTAGCTTCCTTAATCCACTCTTTTACCATATCCCCAGACAGATACACACAACCTGTCTGCTGTGTATCTTGGTTATTCCTCAGCCTTTGAATCCGTACCTCGCTCATCTCTTGAGAAGCTTGAAGCCTTCAATTATCTTTCGAAAAGTCTTCCTTGCATCTAACTATATTCACGATAAAACGTTAAAAAAACCAAGAAAGAACAAAAATTTTCCAAATACCTTATCAACAATTTTGAAGTACTTCAATGTGCTATGATGCCACCTTCATTCTTTTCCACACGACGGACAGGTGTGATATCAGCAGAATTGAGCCTAATACTCACAATCACTGACCGTACAAGCGCAATCCACAGCAATCGAGTCGTTAGTTGTAGGCTGATGTCGCACAGCAGAAGTGTCAATCGTCAATTCCAGTCTGTCCAATCTCGATGAAGTTTTCCAGGTGAAATTACGATCTAATTAGCAGTTACATTCGCATATAAGTTTCAGTTTCTGCAACCACTAACCTAGCACTTCTATGCTCTGGTTTCGGTTACTACCTTCCAGCATCGTCCAGTAAACGGCAAAACGAATAAAAGCAGCAAGTGAAAAAAGATACAAAAACCAAAGTAACAAGTGAAAACCACGAAGACAACGAAAGGGTTCGAATGCAACTACACCACTGGCCGTGACACCTAACCATATCACTTATTAGTTCCAACCATTTGGTAGGCGGATCACATTAGCCCTAATCCGGAAATCTAATACGTCCAACTTGGCCAAGTCTACTGGTCGAGGCTTTCATACCTTTTTGTCGTCATGGACTGACCGCCTCGACCTACCTTCCAACCCCAACCTGTCCCGAAGAACAGCGTACGCCGAAAAAGTCTAGCGGAACATTCCGAACGACCAACTTGGGTGTTGAAATCCCCAGCAATGACCACCACATCCGTTGAACGCACACCTCAAAGCAGATGAGACAAATCCTGGCAGAATTCATTCTTCGTTTCAGAGGAACTGCAGTCAGTCGGTGCATACACAGACACGACGAACAAGCATCGATGTCCCAGTCTGTTGCTGTTAACATGCATAGAACCGTCCAACCGAACTGCACACAAACGACCCCTGACTGAAATCCAGTCTAGTAGTGCACGCTCAGCTTTCATGTTCAAAGCAATCCAAACGCCGGCCTCACCACGAGCACTAGAAACCGGATCACCCAACACACGAAGAGTAAACCGAGAGACTGAGGTTGTATCTGGGATGCGAAGAGTGATCACAGAAGTGGGGTCTTGTATGCGCGTTTCGGAGACACAGCGTACCTCTATTTTGAAAGTGTCAAGAGTTCTAGCAAAGGTAGCCTTTTGCTCTATCTGACATAGTATGCGGCCGTTCAACGCAGCCAAGTGAAGTGAATATTTAGGCTTAAGAAGTGCATTCGATTTACACCCAACTCCTGAAATACTGCTCTCTTCAGAGCCGCAATAATCCGTCGCGTTTCGTACTGAGCTTGAGCATGCGCTTTGCACCTTCAAAGTGTAAGGTGATGCAATGAAGAGGTCAGAAAGCGAGTATTGGGTACTAATTCGGAGAACGTTCTTCCAGAGCATATCCAGCTTAGTAGACTTCGTTGGTTGGGACACGTGTTACGTATGGCAAACACACGCCTACCATACCGTGTCCCATTTTTGGTTCCTCCTTAGGAGTGGAAGAAACCACGTGGAGGTCAACAGATGATGTGGCAACGAGGAATGAGAAAACGTACAGCAAACTTAGGAAAAGTAGGTGCTTCACGTCTTCGTGGTTGGGGTTCAACAGATCCGCCAACCAGTTGGCTAGAGACACTAAAGGATGTGGAAGCGAACCGTGGACAGCGGCAATCGTGTTATCACTTCCTGTCGAATCAGAATGATTGATCAATGTGCATTTGTACAGTTATACTGTGTATTCTGTGTGTTGGCTACTAGGGCATTCTTTCCTTCTTCCACCCCTGCAGGTCCACTCTCTTTCCATCTTGTATATTCATACTTTCTAATTCAGTGTGCAAGATGGTGAGAAATGCAGTGGTCAGTGGGGCTCGCCCTACTGTTTAACGCTGTACGATGATGATGATGATAATGATGACTGATCTTGAGTTAAGGGAGGAAAAGTTGATAAGGCCCTTTACAGGAAAGATGCTGGTTCAGAGATTAAACTTCGTTTGGCTTCTACCCACTGACCTGTCAGGTATGATTGGATCTCCGGCTCAAGGAAGCCACTCTGCATAGCTCTTTGGGTCATGGAGGCACGCAAGCCATCACACCACATCAAGACGCAGTCTTGTCGTGATGGAAGTAATCAGTAATAGGAAATATGATTATAATTCAAATCAGGAAAACAGATTCAATATGGATTTGCCAGTATTCGAAGAAATACACTATACTCACCGTGGATTGGGACAAAATCCAAGAGATCACATTCCATCTTGGAATCAGCGTAGATGCCAGCATTTCGTTATCCGGGTAGAAAAAAGTCACAATGTATCGCAGCAAATTTACTCGTAAACTCTGGCTTTCAGGGGTGGAGAAAAATTTACGCTACGGGAAGTAAACATAGAAATGGAAGTGAGAGAAGAAAAACTCGTAAATCACACATTTGTTAAGCAACTATTATTAAGCATAATAAGGGTCACAAGTGAATCATTGAGCATTTCTGATAAAAGCTCTTGAGAAATAAAGGTGTGATGAGCAACCGTACAATTCATAAACGAAAATATGAATTTGCAGTATTACGCATTATTAGTGGTAATAAAACGAGACGAGTATCAAATTATTCGGGCCGACCAAGCGAGAGCCACAAATCAAAGAAGTGACGGTGAATATATCGGAAGCGTCCCGCAACAGACGAAAAGAGACAAGCGGACTGGTATATGGAACTCAGTGGGATCTGAGACAATCGTAACGATAGCCCATGTGAGGGACTAGTGACTAAGCTGTCGACCGGATCAATCGAACCAACCGAACGGAAATGGCAGTCAAAGGAAGCAATCTAATGGCATAAGGCACTTGGCCAGAACGGAGCCGAAATACTCAGGCAGCCGGAGGATCGATGTTGCTGTGTCACGATCTGGAAAAGGAACTATATAAACGGTTGCGCGTTCTATCGACTTGATTCGCCTTTCTGGTCAGATACAAGCGTGTCTCATCCGTCCTGCTTTCTCCGTGACATCAGGAACAAACTTTATACTAACAATGCATGGGGATGCACATTCTTGTCTCAATGAACGAGTTTCGCAGGGTCCAAACAGACTCAGAATGTTCAAGTTTTTCGTTGTTATATTTACCTGATTCCTGTTATATAACAGTAGCACAACACTTCAGGAAGGGGTTCGTGGTCTAGTAAAGGTTGTCAATTGGAGAAAGTGACCGACGGTGACAGCGCGAGGATTCGAGCCCGGGACAGGAAAGTCGGAAGCCCACTACGATGACCGGTTGATCACTGCCGGTTCGAGTTTCGGCTGAATAATTTCCTGATGAGCCAGTCCAGGGTATAAACCCGAGTCACCAACAGAATTTGTGAAGGAACAATCCTTCAGAAAACAAATCCCCAAACGATCACACACCAACGACTAGGTTTTTGTCAGAATCAAAGATTTCGATGAGGATTTTGAGCTTTATCTTAATATGACACGGGTTTTTATCATCCAGCTCAGATTTTCTACTACGTGCTTGAGTATAAGTGCAGTATAAACCATAGCCTCGAAGCCCCACTTTACCATCAGGGATAACCGAAAAACTGACCTTGAGACTGAAAGTGGAGTACCACATAAGGTCCCAAAAAGTCGGGCGCGACAACCAGCCGAGCGGCAGCGAATTACCGGCCACCGCCGAAGTGATCGTCGGTGACGCGATTCGAACCGATGACCTGAGAGTTGGTAGGTAAAAGCTCAAAACCCCCGATCACCACCGATCCGACGGTTTACCAAAATGACTCACTAGCATACACGCCAACTTTGAGTCCCGGAAGGGGCTTGTTGGACTAGCATTCCGGATGATTCCTCTAGTCTCGTTTACCATTAAACCGATTTCAGTTCCATTTCGCATAGAACAGGACCTTTTACGACTTTGACGACTTTTTTAGTAGACTCAAACGAAGAGTGGACAAGTTTAGATCCAAAAACACAAACAAATGGCTGGTGAGCGAGGGTAATTAAAAAAATGGGAAAATCGCAGTCGCCGTAAGTGGTGTTGTCATCTGGTTCGCTTTCATTTCGTATAAGCTGGCCCCGTGGACAGGAATAAAGATCAGAAGAAACAGTAGTATCTATCTCAATCGTTTTACTCACATTTCAGCCAATGACCGCATCAGTGGACAACGCAAGCAAACGAAATTTCGAAAGGAGTGCACAGCACTTGCTCGCACTAACCAGCAAATTTCGGAAAGCCTAGCCCATAGTACGAACTGGCCGTCGGGGAGAAACTGGTTGGATTTTCAGCATTCCGGGTAACGTACTATGATACGCATAATCTATACACATGACCCATTAGAAAGGTGTGTGAGAGAATGTCAAACAGTCCGCACACTACTCCTCAATGATTGATCATGATCAAACAAATGAACTGTTTATTCACTGTCTACGTTCGAGTCGAAACTGAAAACAGATTCAGGGAAAAATGGTAAAACTGAACATTGAAACAACCGCTTACACAATGAAGCAAGGAAAGCTAATATTATAAACCACAAAAATGTTCGATAAAATGTGTTAAAAATAAGTAGAAAAAACTCGATAAATAAACAAAATGTTTACAATATAACATTTAGCGGAGCAGGATTTTACCTGGAAGAAATCCTGATACCGATTCACTGGGACCCGGGGTATACAATGAACGTTTTTCATCATCCATCGAGCCCATTGTTCCATCTCATGAGGTATTACCGTTTGTGTGAAATACTGCGGTGTTGTAATTTCTAGTATTTCTGATATATCTGGTGATTATTAAGAAAATAACACAAATCAGAGGATGATTCTGAACTTTTCACCAGTTTCAGCCGAATGATGTCAGTTTCCATTACAGTAATTGGATTCTTAAAACCCTATCATTTTTCTGGCTTGGAAAACGACAAATGTATCCCTGTGTTCGTTGCCTATATTTGAAGAATTAGAGAACTACTTGCAACTGGATTTTCTTGGTTTTTTAAAGTTGCTCAGTTTATTTTCTATAGTAAGGCAGCAAAATTGGATCTTCCACTGATTGCTGAACACCCGAACACCTGCTATAGCGCAGCGATTTGCTGGGCATTTTCGAAATCCTCCCAAGATGTATAAAACGGATGGTGTAGATGCATTCGATCGTAAACTGGTTTTGGGAAAGGTTACCCGCAGTAACCGAACGTTGACAGACTATCATCTTTTCCAACAACGCTGTTACCGAACAATAAGCACTTACCTAGGACGTAGATGACTAAGTTAAAAAGTGTGAAATATCGAACAACCGTGATTCGAAATCAAAAAGTTCCAATACGATTTTCGGACCATAAGAAAGAAGTATGCGGCCTCCGTTTGGCTAAGGCGACAACTTCAGCAAGGTGATTAAGTGAGGTCAGTATTGTTGTGCAAATAGTAAGCAAACCTGATACACAAAAATCGCTAAAGAATGGACAAAAATGCAAAACAACATTCAGAGATACAAGCGCTTGCTGTAAGCAGGACCGGAGTTTGATTGCACTCTGACGAAATATTGTAGAAAAGCGCATGAACCCCTCGTGCACTCAACCCTATAAGCCTGACAACTTCGAATTGCCGTGAAACGTGGATGAGTAACATCGGTACAAAGAGTGTTCTATTTTGGATTAGTTTGCTTCTTTGATCGTAGTGGCCCATAAATTATTTCACCGTGGAATTACTTGTCACTGACGTTAATCGAATCGCCTTCCAAACTACTTGTGTTTTCATACATGACCAATTGTTCGAACCTTTGAATATCAACAAGCATGTTGAATTGAACACCTATTTACCTATATTCACCAATATCTCAGTGCACGACACAGGAGTAATGTCATGCATATGAATCAAATAATGAATTTACAGAGCGTAGAAGAGAAGCTTCGCCAAAGTTGGGAAACAAACTTCCGCAGCGAAATCGGCGCTGAGGCATATCGAACGAGGATTCCGACCAAACCTACTGCGGATCTCGAGGTCCCGCGTTAGGCAGATGAGAGGGGCCGATGAAGACAAACCGCCACGTTAAAATTTTGACAGGTCGGTGCCATGTCACAGCTTGGCCGGGACGAAAACCTGTCGGTTTTTGCGCTTTGGGGTCGGTTTAGGGACGACTATAGGAGTCATCACGACGAGACTGCACCTTGACGTGGTGTGATAGCTTGCGCGCCTCTGTGACCCAAAGAGCTATAAAGAATGGCTTCTTTAGGCCGGAGATCCAATCATACCTGACAGGTAAATGGGTAGAGGTCAGACAAAGTCCAGTCTCCTGGTCCTTCAGGTTGGGGGTTGATTTGAGCTGGCAACTCAATCGGCAAAATCAGTGGGAGTATAATTAGTCCAAACAAATGGGCTTACACTAAGCCATTCCGCTGCCTTGCGGATAGGTTCTCGTTAGAACTAAAGGCCTTGGATGAGGACCCTAATTGTTCTCCTGCTTTGTGGCTGGACACCCTAGCAGTACCTGTCCAACATATTCCATGAACTGCACGAATACCAAGAATTCCATACTGGATCGGTCGTCGCACAGGATGATTAGGACCACGCTGCCCATTGCATCGAGCTGGGTGGGTAGTGATAAGTGGGCTACTGCTCAGAGTTCCCTCTCTTTTATTCGACCTTCGTCTTTTGTCCTTAACCACCTCTATTTGCCCCATCTATCCACCCATAATGCTCCCACTGATGACACAGTCGATACTCGCAACGATTCATTGTCAAATAGTGTCGGGAATAATCATCTGTCTGGTAACTCACATTTTCTCAAGCCTCGCAAGCCTCTTAATCTTGACTCCTTCAACGTGCGTACACTCATGCAGGTCGATCAGCAGGCTTGCCTAACCCTCACAATAGATTCTCTGGAGACTGGTGTCTGCTGCTTAAGTGAAACGCGTATACAGAATTCGAGCAGTGTAATTCAACTAACTGCTCCTGGTATCTCATCGAGGTATCTTTTGCGCACTTTAGGAGAAGAAGTAGCTAGAGCTGTGGGTCAACGTGGTGTAGGAATTGTCTTGACTGACAAGGCTGAGGCTGCCCTTTTAGACTGGATTCCTGTTAACAGTCGTTTATGTGCTGTGAGACTCCAAGGGTCAGTCGGCGTTCGAAAGAATAGTTGTGTTAAACGCAATTTGTTTGTGATCTCGGCGTACGCCCCAACGGACTGCAGCTCAGACTTGCAGAAAATTGAGTTCTATGATGCCCTCGCCGCTCTCGTTCGCAGCAGTAAAGGTTCTGACATTGTAGTGCTAGCTGGTGAATTCAATGCACAAGTTGGCAAACTTAGTGTGTCAGAAGCCTGTTTAGGTGGGCGTTGTGCTTTACCTGCTGAGCGTACAGATAACGGGGATAGGCTTCTCCAGTTTTGTGCAGACAATCGATTGTTCTTTTCTAGCACAAATTTCCGACACACCTCGCGTCACACAGCGACATGGCGCTCTAACTCTACAGGTACTTTGAGTCAAATTGATCATATCGCCGTAAGCTACCGGTGGCGCAGTTCTGTTCAGAACTGTAGGTCTTACTGGTCCACGTACGTAGAGTCGGACCATGCATTAGTCTTTATGCGATTATCTCTCCAGCTCCATGGTTATCGTCGCAAACCGCAAACCCGATTAGCCGTGCAACGTTTGTGTGATCCAGAAGTATGCACCCGGTATGAGCAGAGGTTAGCACATGAGCTAGGATCCACGGAGAACAGTAATGTAGATGAGCATTGGGCTCATATCAAACAGGCGATGCATTTTGCAGAAGGTTTTGCCTGTGGTCCTCGATCCTTTGTCCATCAAAGACACTGGATCTCGCAAGAGTCTCTGAGTATAATGGAGCAAAAGCGTCAGCTCTCGAACCGTAAGGGGATGAATAAGATGCGGAGAAAGCTGCAAAGACAGGTTACGCGAAGCCTTAAGAAGGATCGCGAAAATTGGTGGGTCAAGGTAGCCGAAGAAATGGAAATAGCAGCTGCTTCAGGTAACAGTCAAAGACTGTTCAAACTTATTCGTGACACCGGTGGACGGCGCACCCAGGTCAGTGAAACGACTTGCGATAGAAATGGAGAACCCATCCATAGCAAACAGCAAAGGCTTGACCGATGGGCCGAGTATTTCAAGGAACAGTCTAGCTGGCCGCACGCTAGTGTAGTTACTCCTGTATCAACAACTGTGACTCCTTGGGTGGTATCACTTGAGCCCCCATCGGAAGTAGAAGTGGAGTCATGTATTCGATCACTAAAGCGAGGGAAAGCTGCAGGTCTCGACGGACTTCCCCCAGTTCTTTTCAAACTGGGTGGGAATGTTTTGATAAAATCACTTATCGTTTTGCTCCGTGACATTTGGAACGAAGAGCGTATTCCGTTAATATGGAGTGAGTTATTGATTGTTCCCATCTTCAAGAAGGGGATACGCAATGACTGCAGTAACCATCGTGGGATTAGCTTAATTCCGATAGTCACCAAAGTATTAGCCTCAATTCTACTGCACCGTCTTACACCGACTCGCGAGAGGAATGTCCGCGAACAACAGACTGGATTCCGCCCAGGTCGAGGATGCATCGACCAGATTTTTACTCTTCGCCGACTACTTGAAACTCGTCACACGCACCGCCGACCGACAATAATGCTTTTCTTAGACTTCAAAGGCGCCTTCGATTCAGTTGGTCAAACAGTGCTTTTCAGTACTCTTCAGCGAAAAGGTATGCCCCAGAACTTCGTGAACCTACTGAGATCATTGTATTCTCATACTTCTGGCCTCGTTAGGGTTTATGGTGAACTATCCGGTCGGTTCGAAACGACCAGTGGTGTTCGACAGGGATGCCCTTTGTCTCCATTCCTGTTCAACTTCGTCATGGACGAAATAGTGGACAGTGCGCTGCAAAATCTTCAGGATGTAGGCGTCGAACTAGGAAATAGTGAAAAGCTGAGTGACCTAGATTACGCGGACGACGTTGTCTGCTTGTTCGAATGCACGTAACATGCTCAGCGTGCACTAGATAATCTCGCAAGAGCTGTAACTCCATTCGGCATGCGCTTTGCACCTTCAAAGTGCAAGGTGATGTTACAAGATTGGACGTCAACAATTCCGAGCTTGATGCTCGATGGGGAGGTGTCGGAAATTGTGGACCACTTCACCTAACTCGGTAGCTGCGTGACGACGGATGGGAGCACAGTAGTAGAGGTGAGCACGCGGATATTCAAGACTCGAGCGACGTACGCTGGACTGAAGCACTTGTGGCGCCGACCTGATATTTAACTGAAGTTGAAAGGCCGTGTATACTGTGCTGCAGTGCGTTCAGTTTTGTTGTATGGTTGCGTGCTGAAGATATTCGTCGTGTTGAGGTTTTCGACCACCGATGTTTACGTAGTATCGCTAGGATTGGGTGGAATAGCCGAGTAAGCAACGATGAGGTCAGAAAGCGAGTATCGGGTACTGATTCAGAGAACGTTTTGTCACAGCGTATCCAGCTTAGTAAACTTCGTTGGTTGGGACACGTGTTACGTATGGCAAACACACGCCTACCGTACCGTGTCCTATTCTCCGCCCCTCCTAGGGAGTGGAAGAGACCACGTGGAGGTCAACAGATGATGTGGCAACGAGGAATAAGGAAATGCACAGCAGACTTAGGAAAAGTAGGTGCTTCACGTCTTCGTGGTTGGGGTCCAAAAGATCCGTCTACCAGTTGGTTGGAGACACTGAAGGATATGGCAGCGAACCGCGAGCAGTGACGATCGTGTTGTCACTTTCTATGGAATCAGAATGACTGATCGATGTGCGTTTGTACAGTTATACTGTGTATTCCGTGTGTTGGCTACTAGGGCATTCTTTCCTTTTCCCACCCATGTAGGTCCAGTCCCTGTCCATCTAGTTTATTCATACTTTCTAATTCAACGTGCAAGATGGTGAGAAATGCAGTGATCAGTGGGGCTCGCCCTATTGTTTAAAGCTGTACGATGATGGTGATGATGATGATGATGATGATGATGATGATGATGATGATGATGATGATGATGATGATGATGATAGGAGCTAATAGCTTTGACGTGGCTGATATAGGGCTTATTGCTCGATTGTGAGCCCTTCTGTGTAGACTGGAGTGATAGGTGAGTAGTTCCGGTCTGGTGGAACGCTTTTATGAACACAGATGTCGTAGAGACTGGGTGAGACTGGGGTGAGTGATACACCATCCTTGTGGCAGGCATTTTGGCGAAAGATAAATCCACAAGATGTCGTACTCGCTACTTCCATAGCGTAGTGGATGTTTCTAGCGGTCTGACGTAACAACGTCTGTGCGGCTACCCAGCTGAGAAGTTAGCTCATCTTGATATTTCCCTCGGATCGAAGTTCGACAGAGTTGATTCACTTCAATACGTTGACAGCAGTCCATCGCTTCGATTTCGGCACAAATATGTACATGATCAAAGGATGAGCTCCAATAACCTGCAAAACTTAACTGAATCACGCTAGTGATGGCTTATGATTGTGTTATCTGTGTCCAAGACTGGTAAGCGGAATGCGGTCGCCAGAAATTCAGACTCGAAAGAAGTTAAAGGCGATTTGCACAGAGATTTAGCAGACGACTGCTGTTATATGTGCACCGAGGGCCAGGGCCGCTTTGGCCTCCGACTATCTGCTCGGCAGGACCTAGGCCACCAACTTCAGCATTCAGGTTTCCAGCAAATACGACCATATCCCTAAGAGATGCCTTTCGTAGAAAACTGTGTAATTGTTGGTGGTTGTTCCCTCTATTCGAGACCTGCGGACGCACTTAGCGGTATACAGCTTCACTCCAACGGCGGTAGACAGCAATCCACTGTCGTCCGGACCGTTACCGCGCCTGATCTATTGGGACTCAATGTGGTTCTCCAATCCAGGTCTCAGGGTCTGGTTGTCGGTTATCCCTGGTAGTGCAGTGGGTCTTCGTAGCTAAGGAGTATATACCCCTTCCGCTGCATTCATGCGCAAGCATGTAATAAACAAACAAAAATGAAACACAATATGGACATAAAGTCAAAAATCAACTCAACAAACTTCGTGGAGTGATATTTGCGCTGGTCAGTAGTGGGTATCTGATGCTATTCAACAGAAGCATAGACTCAATCAATCCTACCTGGTAGTGTTCGGTAACGGAGCATAAAATCGGGGTCATTGCAGACCGAAAATCTTACTTGCATAGGGGATATGGGGGGAAAAGAACGCTTTGACGGTTTTTATGGTGCAAAATCTATCGTTTTACAAGATCCCAGAAAAGTGGTGCAATCACACATATGAAAGGAAATTGCAAGTGCTCAGTAGAGTGTCATTTTTCCGTCTTAAGCAATTATCCATTTTATCTTGGATCATGAAATGAAAACACTGATATCAGCTTTTGGTCATGAAATTTTCAGCCGGAAGGTTAACCCTCCTCATAAAAAATAAACAGATCCCCACTTCATTTTCTTTACTCTGAATGCAACTTTTTAACTAGTGAATTAATATCTGATGCCTATATTGTCTCCGATTTCTTCAAAAAAATCATTCAGTTTAACCACAGCCGTATATGCAAGTGATTTTTAATCCACAAACCCTCAATGGTCAATGCAAGTTTAATAAAGATCTCGTAAGATTAAAAGATTTGCACTTACCTCAGTGTTCAATAACAATGGTAGACAGTACTTTGCCATCGCCCAGATTGTTCTCACACCTGACTTGTTGGGGTTTTTGTGTGGTTTTTTTATCACTCCCAGGGTTTTTGTTGCTCTTGTGACTGTGTACACAACCTACATTCCACTCATGAATGTGCTGAGCTAAGATACAACAATGCCTCGTGCATTCGCGCTTTTGGAATTTGCGAAACTAACTAATTAATTCACATTCACGATTTTCCTACAGACCTGCGGCACTAATGAAAAAACCCGCCGAAGTTTTTGTTTAATTTTTTGACTCGTAATAAGTATTCGTGATTCTTCTAGATCCTTTAGGCTTTGAAACCTGACCTCCTGAATGTCCGAGGTATTATTGTAGTCCAATTTCTGAATTTGTGAACGAATACACTTTGCTCACTGATTATAAATTTTCTAGGTTGTCCAGCCTCCGACAGGAGGATCAAAGCATACTTGTGAGAAAATAATGCACATCTCTAAACGCAGGAATACACCCTTAGTCGCCTTCACAGAAATTATTTATTAAAAGTTTTGATGCATTAAACTAGTTCCATTCCAAAATATTTTTGCTAACTCTTCGTCTATTACTCGACGGTTTATTCAGAACTGCACTCGTTTCTTTGAAATGGTATATACGTACAGAATTTGCGACTTATTTTATACAGCACGTCCGCTAGTCAACCCTGTAGCAATCAACGATTAGTTACGCATAAGAACGCTTTGATGAAATTCGCAACATTATGATACACTTACGTATATAATTCTTTGTGCTGAATGTGTCCATAGTAGTGGTCCAATAGTTGACAATTCAACTAGTTAGGCGCATGAACCTAGTACTGATTTAACGCGGTGTTGCACGACAAATGCACAAATATAAAAATTTCATACACATTAACCGTGAAAGACCGATCTCCGCAAAAAAGCTACATTGTTCTTGCGCATAAAAATGAGGGCGGTCACTGAACGGTTTTGAAGAGAACATATTTCTCTCCCTATTTCGAACACGAGAAAAGTTCAACGGTTGCGACAAAATGGACAGTTGGAAAAGACACTAATTCTTAATAACACGAACGTAGGTGAAACTTTCTTCATTAACGATACCTGCGTAGTAGGACGTCAGCGATGATATGTTAGTTAAAATGTCGTTCCACAAGGTCTTTATTGGATCCAATCTCGCTACACCGTGTAGCAGTCGCACAAAGTCTCGACCGATTTGAGCACAACGATCAAACTGCAATGAAAACGGGTAACAGAATTATTCATGAGTAAATAAACATGATGGTTATTTGAAGTCGACGATGATAATATTATCAGATAGTACTCTTGTTCATGGGCGATAATCCTCATCCCAAACTCTAATTTCGAGTTCCTCAAAGTACAACGTCGTATTGTTTTATTCTTTCATTTTTTAGCGGCTATTCTAATCATCACATGTTCAGCTTGCGTGTTGGATAAAGCTGGTTGAAACGGCCTCCAACATACCTAGTGCATGAGCACGAGCCCAAGGGGGGAAATGGAGAGACAGGAATTCCGAAAAACGGCTTCGACAATGTACAGCTACCCGTAGCGGAAGAGACCAAACGTTTGGCTTTGTGATGAAAGAAACGGTCTAAGGCTGAGTACCACGCAAGGAATTTTTCCTGATTCGCATAAAGCAATAGCTAGGTTGACAAAGGGATGAGCTGCTCCACTGTCAGAAAGATGGATTATTTAAGTGCGCCACGATATCGCACGTGTAGCTAGACTACTAGAGATAAATATTTACCAAATTTGGAAAATAGTAAAATAAAGAGAACGATCTCGGTGAATTTTGAAGCCGAAACAAAACTATTGGAAGCTAAACTATAGTTATTCCAGGGATTGGAAACTAAAAACTCGCCAGTCTCACTGAACCAGTTGATAGGCAACATCTGACTCTGTATGCTCAGCTAACGTGCACCGAGAGGACACTCCATCGACTGAACATAAGCGGAGCGGTTTACTGGTCAAAAACTCTCAACGAAATGCACGTAGGAGCGGAATATCTGGTTCTTCTCAGCGATGAGGGACGTGATAGCACTTTATTAAACAACTATCGCCCCCCTGAGCTGTGTATCCCCAATCCAGAGGATCCTACGTTGTCCGTGTTTCACTTGTTTCACTGGACCCATGGGGCTAAGGACTGAATTCGAAAAGCAGATCGATAATAAATCATCAACCAAGACAATACATGACAGGTCGCACATGACAGATCACAAGAGGTTCTTTCATGGATGCTTCGGTCACGTTCCCGTGCTGGGTTAACATCCTACTGCCTCGTGGGTTAAGCTGCTGGGTCAAAGGCTCCGTTGTTCGCACAGAAACTTTCAGCACAGTTTCTGTCAGAAAAATTTAAGGTATGCCTGGTGCTAACAGTAGTTGAAAAGTAGGATATAAATTAAACGCACTCCTTAAGCTCAAATGCTCACTTTAGCTGGTTGCCTTCAACGTTCGCGCACTGAGTCAGATAGGACACCAAACTTCTTCTAGTTAAATTATTTTTATTAACTTCCTTTCTATCGTATATTATTGGTAGTACAAGAGTTCAGGAAGGAAGCCAATTCAAGGCTGCCAATTGACAGGTGACTGATATCGGCGCGGAGATTCGAACACAAGGTTGAAGGGTTCAAGGCTTATTGTGATGACCGTTTGACCACTGTCCTTGCTAGAACTCCTGCAACTTTCAAAACAGATGCTTTATCTCCGAAACGAGCGTACAGGATCCCACTTCTGTGACTGCACTTCGCACTCCAGACGAAACCTCACTCTCGCTTCTCTCTTTGCGTTAAGCTATCTGGTGTCTAGTACGGAGGTAAGAAGATTGTTATAAACACGATTGCTAAACCGATCGGGAATATATGTAGGAAAATCAAAGGGTTGAGTTAGATTATTGACGAAGGCTATACCGTATGATTCGCACTTCGGCCAAAAATAAGACAATCGGAGGCAGGGGGTAGTAATGTACAAAGTCAATGTTGCAGAGATAACCGCCAATGTTGGTTGTGAGGAATTCGCTTCGAAGACGGAGCGCAAAGAATTAGTCACGTACGAGAGGGATACTATGTGACTGGTAATTTCTGATTACGAAAAGAAACAAATAACTTTACTCTGAAGCTTGGGGCGGCAACTGCGTTAAGGCGGCACTGGGAAAGGCAGCGGTGATAACCAGTGCGATGCTAAAGCCGTCATATATATATATATATATATATATATATATATATATATATATATATATATATATATATATATATATGACGGCTTTAGCATCGCTCTGGTACAGACAACGTGCCAAAGAGACTATGGGATAGTAGGAAAAAATGCACGAAACGAAAGAGGACAGAAAAGTTGGAAAGATTTTTTTCGCAAGTTTTTCCACACACGGTATTTTGATTTTTTGTTCGTATCGTTTGTGGTTTTCACATATGGAAAGGGAAGGATAGGGAGCCAGCACATTATACCATGCAGCACTTACGCCACTGACTCAGTTTTCGAGCCATATCCGCCAGCGTATCAAGCCAACTGTTTTTGGTGTCACTCTCGCTCCAACCTGGTAGGCGACAGGGCCCCACTGCGGCTAAACGGGAAGTCAGTTTTTTTTAACTTCTCCCCCAGGTCATCGGTTGTCCACCACGCCACCGTTCTCAATCCTGTCCAGCGAGCGCGAACAAAGCGCAGCGATGTAAATTCTGGGCGGGCATCCGCAAGACATGACCTAACCACCGTGACCGACGAACAGAAACAATTACCCCGAGTGATGAACAGTCCAACCCGAATACTCTCTTCCGCACTTCGTTATAACTGGCGTGATGCTGCCATCATACTCGTGTGATTGCCGGTAGACACCAGTGATCGAATACGGTCAGCCGGCGCACATCCTCTTCTCTAACTGGCCAGGTTTCGCGTCCATAAAGTAGCACCGAACGAACTGCGGCGTTATAGACTCTACCCCCCAGGGAAAGCCTGATATCATGATGACGCCACAGGTGCCTTAGATTGGCAAAAGCCGAACGGGCCTTAGAGATGCGCAGCGAGATCTCGTCTCCGATACCTCCACCAGTGGAAATACAACTGCCCCGGTACACAAAGCTGCTGATAGTTTCCGAACGTTCCCCACAAAGAATGAGTGCAGGAGAATCTCCTTGCCAGTCTTGAAGAAGCATTTTATATTTGAATGAAGCAAAAGGCATGCCATACTTGGTGACTTCGATGGCCAAGTGGTTTAAGGCATCTTGGACGACTTGAGGGTCGTCTCCTAGCAAGGCGACGTCGTCAGCATAATCCAAGTCAACAACTCCGACGCCCAGTAGAAGTTCCACACCACTGTTTGCGGCACCGTTAAAGGCTCTTTGGAGCAGATCATCCATTATGAAGTTAAGGAGGAACGTGGAAATAGGGTATCCTTGTCGAACGCCACTTGAGACGACAAAGGACTCGGATAGTCGCCCATAGACCCTTACCCTTTCCAAGGTCTGTCTATAGACAGCTTTCAGAATGGAAACGTACTTCTCGGGCACGCCGTTCCTCAACAGGCAAGTCCATAGGGGAGCTCTCTCGACAGAGTCAAAGGCGGCCCTAACGTCCAGAAACAAAACGATAGTTGACCTTTGATACATGTGACGGTGTTCAAGCAGGAGGCGAAGAATTGAGATTTGGTCCGTGCAACCGCGGCCGGGACGAAACCCAGCTTGTTCTTCACGACAATGGGGTTCGCGCAAGGAAAAAAGTTGGCGGAGAATAATGGACACTAGGAGTTTTGAAGCGACAGAGATCAGGCTAATTCCCCGATGATTAGAACACAGTGTACGGCTACCCTTTTTTAAGATGGGCACAATCGTCGATTCATTCCAGGATGTAGGAACTTTTTCTTCCGTCCAAACCTTTAAAACAGGATTGTCAATTCTCTCACCAGAACTATCTCTCCATATTTGAAAAACGCAGGAGGAATAAGATCTGATCCGTGTGCCTTGTGGCGCTTGAAGGTTTGTAGTTCTTTTCGAATTTCTGCTTTTGTCGGGGGGGGGGGGGCGTCTGGAATATGCGAAACAAAAAGTGTAGGAGTTCCAGGTGCAGTAGAAGCAGCCGGTGGCCAGCTAAACTGGGAGCGAAAGCGTTCTGCCCAGAGGTCTAGTCTGCGGGACAGGTTGGTGATTGGTGTCCCATCGGTTTCGCGGACTGTCTCACTAACACCTGTTTTTCGCAGTCCGGCGGAGCGAATGAGTTGAAAGAGCTTCCCGGAGTTGCCAGATACAGAAGCTGCTTCCACCTCAAGGGCACGCTATGACCACCAAGTCTCACGATCAGCACGCAAACTGTTCTTTAAACGCGAACGGAGCACACGGCGTGTTTCATTGTACCTTGCATCAGCAGAGGTATGTCGGCGGCTCTCAAGCAGTAACAAGGAGTTTGAAGAAACCCAACTTCTTTGGGTATGGTGAACCGTAGCACAACTGGTCACACCGGAATTCAGTAAGGCTTCTTTCAGTCACCCGCGGTCCTCACCAACATCAGGAGGGGCAGTGGATTCCAGTGCCTAGGTCAGCGTAGTCTTAAAAGATTTTAGCACCAGAGGGTCATTCAGCTTACCCATATTTAGGCGAGCATGATTCGAGTCCTTCGAGCCCCCAAACAGCAAGCAGATCATAGCGCAGAATAATGCGTGATCAGAATCGAGGGAAGTTGACCAGTAAGAGCGACAATCTAACACGCTGTCGGACCAGCGGTAGCTAATCGCCACATGATCCATTTGAGACAATTCCCGTGTTGAGGAAGGAGGACGCCAGGTGGCGGTACGTCGTTTGGAGTTGCGAAAGTTTGTGCTCGCTAGAAAAAGCTGGTGATCAGCACATATTGTCAGCAATCTGTCCCCATTACCCTAACGACTGGAGTTGAGGCCAAACTGCCCTCCTAGAGGACGTTCACTCGCTGTTAGGCGACAGACGCGCGCGTTAAGATCTTCGGTGAGGACCACGATATCTGTCCGGCGCGCTGTAATCAGGAGCATATGAAGCTGTTGGTAGAATTCATCTTTGTCTGCCTCCGGACTGCAGTCTGTCGGGGCACAGGCGGAAATGGTGAATAAGTCGCATGTGAGATCTCCATGTCTAGTTACTCGACAAGAACCTCGCAGCCGGACTGCACAAAGTCGGCTATTGACAGGGATCCAGTCTGACATGGCCGCTTCAACTCCAGGGCTCAGAGCAATTCCAACACTGGCCTGACCGGCTGCTGTAGTTTCCGAGTCTCCAGACAGGCGTAGATGAAACTTGGTATTGGGGTTAGCTGGGGACGTTAGTCTGATCGTAGAGCTTGCGTCTTGCAGTCTTGTCTTTGAGAGGCAACAGATATCGATCGACAGCAATTCCAGTGTGCGAGCTAGACTCGCTTGTTGTCCGATTTGCATAAGCGTGCGTACGTTTTAGCTCGCCAATCTGAATCGTAGGTGAGGTTGAAGAAGAGTGAACTCGGTGGTGTGATTTGCTGTGACAGTCGAGGGGTAGACGGTTCTAGCGGAAGTCTGATCACAAGCGGCGGCAGTAGTAATACAGTTTTTCTGCAGCGTAGCGATATGTTTGGCACATAAAACAACGGGAGAGATAATGAGAGGGTGGATAGGTTCCGAGTGTGGTGGTGGATGAGCATATGATATTGCGATGGCGAAGGACCGTGGAAGTGAGTGAAATGAAAGCGAGATTACATGAGGGTCCATGGTTCAGTTTGCGGGCGTAGTACTGTCAGGTTGCCCAGACCAAAGTAGGTGGTTTTCCTAGGGATCCACAACCGGGGTCTTTAGCTATGCAAAGCCTCATCCGCAAGGCAGTGGGACAGAACACGAGGTCCGAAACCCACTGGAGGCCGGTGACTGGTCATTCAGTCGTTAACGAGCTTCCTTCAAATAGTGTGGATGCACACCATTCTGAGGGGTTTTCATAATAGCACCTTTTGCTCATTTTATAAGTCTGATACACATCATAAGCAGTTTGCTTGTTAACCCACCGACCTGAGAAGCTCTGTTAACTACGACATAAAAGCTTGACCTTCATTCGTAAAAATGGACGGAGACAACCCATCCAGTTAATGAGACTTGTAACTTTTTAAAACGAGTCTTATGAATAATCTCCAATTCCGGTGGGAGGGTAAGTCTTCTTCGCATCGTCCCATTTATGGACATTATTAATGATCAATAGTGATGAGCGGTCAACCCAACTGTCCCTTGACTTTTTTTATTACACATAAAGTGAATTACAGTACAAGGGTAAGTCCCATAATCAGAAGACACTGTGAAATTGGGTCGTGATGGAACATTCACGTTAGAACCAGTTTGCTGATCCTGCTTTTGAAGAGAGAAAGGTTGTAAGTGGGTGGGAAGACAGAAAGAGGAAGTGTTCCATAACTCAAAGGTCCGGGGAAAGAAAGAAGACTGAAAGATAGAAGTGCGACATCTGGTGACAGAAACTTGATAAGGATGACTAGTTGCCTGGGTACGAAAATTTTTTCATGATTTCATGATTGTATTGTGAAGGAAACCGGCAACCTTGATCCTGAGACTCAAAGTGGTGACCATATAAGGCCTCAATAGATCAGGCGTGGTAGTGAGCCGGGTGACAGCAGAGCCGTCTACCACACGTGATGGTCGGGAAAACGTTTTGGGAAGAGAAACTTTTGAAGCAAGCCCAGAAGAAAAAAGTCCAAAATAGTATAGGTAGAAGAGAGACAACGAAGCAAAAGCCCAACGATGGGCTAGTGACTGCATATTGGAGGTTAAAGAAGGGTCGTCGATCAGCCGGATGACCTTACGTTGAACCCGATCAAGAGAAAGATAAGTAGACGAAGCTTCGCCTTACACGTGACTGTAGTATTCAAGTGCGGGGCGGATTTTAGCTTAGTACAGCAGAATAAGATGAGCTGGTGTGAAGAAGCGTCTGGCGCGAAACAGAAAACCAACTTTGCACGCAGCACGAGAGGCCAGCTGAGATATGAAAGCGGACTAACATAAAGAGGAAGTTATAGGTAAACCAAGAGAAATAGAATTTGTGGCAGGCAGCACAGTTGAGTCAAAGGATAAATGAGGGGAGAATGAATGATGTTTCAAGGAAATTGAGAGAAGAGAAGTTTTGGTAGCACTGAATGCGACATGATTGTGGGATCCTCAGGAGGAGATGTGTTCGAGATCGGACTATAAAGATGCACTGTTTGCATTGCGGTCATGGTCGATGCTGGTGTTGGCTTGGCGGGGAGTGCGGTAAGAAAGAAAAGAATGAACGGTGGCATCCTCAGCAGAGGAATGGATTGGGTTGGAAGTGGTGGGTAAAAGATCATTAAGAGATAAAACAAATAGGGTGGACGCAAGTGCTGAACCTTGGGGAACACCAGCATTCACAGCAAATGGCTGGGACAGAACCCCATCAATTCGGACGGAGATGCTTCGCTTACTGAGGAAACTTGATGTCCACAATACCAGAGCGGAAGAGAATCCGAACGTGGACAATCTCGTCAGAAGGCCTTCGTTCCAAACTCGGTCAAAGGCCTTAGAGATGTCGAGCGACACCATGTGTGTTTCTCAGTGATTGTCGAGTGCAGCCGACCAGGAGTGTGAGACGAGAGCCAGGATATCACTGGTGGAACGGCGAGGTCGGAATCCGTATTGGCGATCGCACAGTAGTCCTTCGCGTTCGAGGAACGTACGCGGTTGGTCGGATGACAGTTTCAAATACTTTCGAAAAAACGGGTGGGATGAAAATAGGGAGAAAGTTATTCGGGTCAGAAAGATCACCGCGTTAGGGAGTAGGAAAAATCACGGCGTTTCCAAAGGATCGGAAAAGTAGAAAGTTGCCGAGAGAGACAGAAAAGACGACGCAAGAGAAGAGCCAATTCAGGGGCACACATTTTAAGGATGATGGGTAGTATACCGTCCTGACCGGGTGGTTTGCATACGTCCAGAGAACGCAGCGCTTGGCTGAACTTCCTAGTGCTAATATGAGGTTGAAAACGGGAGACAGAGGGAAGGGAAGGAACCGGAGGAGAATGATAAGTGGGTAAGGTGGAGTTGGAGGCAAACCGGGATGCAAAAACCTCGGTGGTTCACAAACAAGATCACCAGAAGAATTAAAGATCGGAGGGAAATTGAAAGGGCAAAAATTGCAGGAGACTGCTTTGGAAAGGGACCAAAATGTCCAGCTAACGGTGGCAGATGCGAGTAAGTGTGCGGCTTTTTAGATGACGAAGCGTTCTTTAGCTCTCTGTATGGTTGACGAGCATCTGTTCCTGGTTTGCACGACGCGGCGGTGGAAGTCGGAAGTGGGCGAGCGGCGCCCACGGCGAAATGTTGCACGCTTCAAACATACAGCACGATCATGTGTGGTTGAACCACTCGGGGGATTCGGGTTTGCTGTGTTTAGAAAAGTGAAGAATAAAAAGTTACATGCCATGAAGAACAGTGTCAGTGAAGTTAGAAACGGAAACGGAAACGTCTGAAGTAAAGCAGCAATCAGTCCAAGGGTAGGAGGCTAGCAAATCGCGAAAACCATCCCAGTTGGCTGGACTGTAACGCCAAAATGTGTGTCTCGAGGTAGATGAGGGATCGGGGCGAGTAAAACGGGTGGAACAGGAAATAATGCAGTGGTCAGATGAACTAAGTGGAGGGAGAGAAGAGATGCCTGCGAACAGAGAAGGAACAGAAGTGAGAATAAGATCAAGGGTATGGGCACGATCGCCAGCTCGATCGGGAATACGTGTGGGGAGGTCAACAAGTTGGCACAGGTTGCTGACGACGGCGAAATGTTCGGCTTCGCGCCCCAGAGCCGAAGTGTCCGGTGAGCGAATCAGCCAACTTCGATTGTGAACACTAAAATCCCCTAAGATGGTAATATGGCAGTTGGGATCCGCAACCATTGCTCAATGTTCGAAGATAATGAACCAAAGATCTATGGATCGCTACTGTTGGGTGGACGGTAAACAACACAAAAGTAGTGATTAAAATAAGGAATTCGGAGTTTCAGCCACACCAAGTGAAATTCACGATTGGAAAAGATTTTGGAAAAGATTTTGGACTCAGGATCTGGCGACTGACTGGTGGACAAAAGCACACACTCCAGCTTTGGGTGAAAAAGAGGAATGAAAGGTATAGTTGAGAAATTGGAAGTGGGTGGTGTCTGTTGAGGCGGAGATTTGGGTTTCGGTCAAAAATAGGGTAAGAGAAGCGGAAGATTGGAGAAATTGGTGTGCAGAATCGACATTATGGTCCATTCCGCGAATGCTTGTGAAGGTGATGAGTTCGTGCTTGTGTTTCCGAGTGAGCAGAGAGAGAAAAAGAGCGTGTGTGTGTATTTTCGTGAGTTGTAGTGTGAAGGAAACCGGCAACCATGATCCTGAGATTCAAAGTGGTAACCATATAAGGTCTCAATAGATCAGGCGTGGTAGTGAGTCGGGCGACAGCAGAGCTGTTTACCACTACAGATGGCGGCGGTCAAACGCTTATCACTGTGGATTTCGGACAATAACAACCCGGACTGGATTCCCACCATCGCCGATCACTTCTCTACTTGGCAGCCTTTTTCTGGCCGCAGCTCCCTTCTAAAATGTTGTATTTTGACGTATAACAGATAAGAAAAGTAACAGAGAGAAAAAACGTCGTGCTCCGTCCAACATTGCCGTGTGTGTGTGACTGAACGCAAATTAGTGAGCCCTTGGATTCTTGGACTAATTCGCTTACAACTATTTCCTTTAGTACAATTATACCAAACGGCGAGGATTACGCCATTTTTCAATTGCCAGCGCTACCTTCATTACCCGACATTGTTTCCGGTGGCTTCTCAAACTTCTTGTCAGTTGACGCTTCAGTGGCAGCGCATTTGATTGAATGTGGTATCCGGGGGGGGGGGGGGGGCGGCGGAAGATACGGTCATTTAGCTAAGCAAATGAAGTCAAAACTATCCATCGTTTGTGAGGCCCGCTGAAACGGCAGACCATTATGGCAATGGGAACAGTGTACGAGACTTTCTTGATCCAGTACCAGGGTTTACTGGGGCCCTAAACATCCGGCATCATTGCTAACCACGTAGAAGGCTGTGTCTGGAAGGCGAATCACCAAATACCATCTACAAAGAGTTATGCGCGGTGCGTGGTTTCGGCTTTGGTGCGATCATAGTTGAGCCTAATCCACTTCATTTAACCGTCAACCTCGCACTTCTGTGCATTGATTTTGGTTGCCACCTCGCATCACCGTCGAGTCAAGGCCAGAATGGATAGAAGAATAACGTGGAAAAAGAACCGAAAACAAATTATTAATCGGAAAACGCGAAGACGAGGAGAGCCTGGACGTACTTTCTCCAATGGCTGTGATGCTTAGCCATGTGACGTAATCTATTCAACCACCTGGTAGATGGGTCTCATGGACCCCCATCCGAAAGTCTTACACGTCCTACTTGGCCAAGACCACTGGTCAAGGCTTTAATACTTTTTTCTGTATCATGAACTGGCCATCTCAACCTACCTTCTAACCACTACCTATCTCGGAGAACAGTGTACGCCGAGGAATTCTATCGGTGGGCATGCGTAACATTTGTCTCAGCCAACCTAACCAGTTTAGATTCAGAACCTGTTCCAGTGACTGACCTACGGTTCCCAACACCATACGTCTAACCTCGGCATTGCTGATACGGTGTTCCCACCATGCTCAGGCAATGCTGCGAAGACATCGGGGTTCAAACACCGACAGTCTTCGGTATGATACTAAATGATGCTAAATCAGTCACGGCTGCCAAGGAAATTTGGCTCCTCGGTTGTCAAATAACACAATGCGTCATCAAACCGGATCTGTAACGTATGAAACGTTTACTTTTACTATGTTCCACTTATCGTCAAAACGGATACTGAGTCAGACGAATCAACCACAAAGCCTTTCCTTTTGCACGCTGGCTTCTGGTGAAAGACACCATTCCCCTAGCGAGAAAGAGACTTGCGAGATCATTGGAGCTATTCAGAAATGGCCACACTTACTCCTTGATACTCGTTTCAAACGAATGCCCGATCAGCAATCCGTCGCCCTCAAGTATGATAGTAAACAGAATAGTGTTCAGAGATGTTCCACTATAGCTAGCAAGAACGCTCCTTCGCTCCCCTACAATCTCGTTTCACTGGCGTAAAACACGACCATATAGAGCGTTGGCTCTTGTATCTAGTAACCAAACGATACACACTGGTCCGATTGATGCGGGCGACTAAGCATTTTGACCGGCTGGTGTTGAGGCCAAACACCGTTTACCTGAATTCATTTCTTTGTCTATCGACCCATGCCATCGATCACCCGTCCTGTTGCTCGTGGTTTTATTGTCTCAAGTTTTGGCCTCGATACTGGATAGGTTCTGTTTTCGCATCCCATTACCCATTGTGATGATGCTGTTCTGCTAGGAAGGGTAGACTGCGCGTTAGCCAAAAAAACAACCACAACCCGCACAGATGGAAGCATCAAAAATGATAAAATCCAGAGACGGCGGCTGGAGTTTTCGGCTTACCACCAAGACATAATCTGCAAGACCGGAAACGACAATCAGGTGATTCATGCTCAGTCTCTCTGCTGGTGTGCTTCCACTTTTGATGGGAGTACCCTCAAAACCCTCTAATGATTTATTGTGCCGCTTTGTAATAGCCCGTATGGTACACTTTATGCATCTCAAGAACTTGCCAGTCGGTAGAGGAAGCCGGAAACGTGATTTCCAGGTGTGCTGTGTGTTGAAATGAAACCACATTTTTACAGGCCGTCTGCATGCTGATTTATCAAAGGGCCATTGCCTTCTTTGACTTACAACCGATATCCATTATCGGTGAAAACTGCAAGTATCTATTTGCAGTTACCTGCCCAGATATGTTGTCATCCAGTCATTGGTCGCCAGTGTTGATTCTTAGCCGTACTTGAAATGCCTGCCTATATTCATTCTGATCAAGAATCTTCATTCGCCATCTCAACTGTCTCAATTTTTACGAGATAAAAAACTGTCAGTCAGTCACAGCCTACAGCCTCAAACCAGCGATTAAGTGAAACGATTGAGTGGCGCTTTATGGAAAACCATCTCTCTAGCCCTGTAAACAAGGTCATCCAATTTCACAACGGGAATCAGTTCTTCCAGATTCGCTCGTCTCCCCCCCCCCCCCGTTCAATACTCTATCACAACGAGCATGACCCCTCATGAACATCTGTTCTTCTTCACCGTCCGCTCATCTGGTGACTGTTGCATGCCCAGTTGACTAATAACTCTAGGCCTTCTGCTGTTCGAATGCACGAATAGAGCACCGAAGTATAACCCCTTGACGGATGAAGTAGACCTCATCGGTTTCAAACGATACTAGGCTCTCGTGAAACTGTCTGACGGCAGAGAAGAGAGTGTTTCTATTCATCAACACACCGGCATTGACATGCGAATCACACACCCATAACGGCCAACTGGGACATAATACGTACAGATCAATAATGGTACCAGTCTAGCATCACATGACACCCACAGTGCCTCATCACCCCGACGCCCAGCAGCCCCATAGAACTATCAGAGCGACAGCAGAGAATACGTTCGTACCGTATATGCAATCAAGAGGCCTAGACAAGCGGTCTCACAAATCTTAACAATACTGCTACAGAAAAATGCTTCTCAAGCCCCGACCGGTTGTCAAACGGTATTCATGGTGGAATTTAGACCCTTCTGTCCCGGGTTCGAATCATACTGATGCTTGCTTTTCCAAACTGGCAGCCTCTGGTTTGCCGCGACACCTTCAATGAAATATCGTATTGTGATTATACAATAAAAAGAGGTAAGAATGATAATTAATAAATGACATTCCCGTCGGGGTCAATGTGTAATTTTCCTAGCGTCTGCTTACCTCGTTTGTACTACCTACCTTACGTTGTACTAATTTATATTGCAGACCAAAACATCCAGTATTCGTCGAGTAAAACGTAACTGTTGTATCTAGTTATTCTGTATGCAATGAAAAGTGCGACACGAGTTACACAAGCGTACATTCAGCATCGGATCTGTAACGGTGAAAATGCACAACGGGCAACAACGACAACGTGTGTCAATGCGTGACTCAGCCGAAAGGTCCACACAGGCAAGCGTCATCGGTGGGCACGTGCGGCCAAGTGGAAACTGGATCGATAAGTAGTTGAGCCAAAATGCTAAATCCAGATTGACTGGAGAAGAGAGTCTAACTAGGTGCGGTTGTTAGACAAGCGCACGCGTTTAGACTAGACGACTAGTGAATGAACAAAGAACAAGGACGAAGACTACTGACAGTCCAATTAACCTTGCAGACACAACAGTAACGCCCCTCCTAACGATTCCCACTCATCATCATCGTACAGCGTTAAACAATAGGGCGAGCCCCACTGATCACTGCATTTCTCACCATCTTGCACGTTGAATTAGAAAGTATGAATAAACTAGATGGACAGGGACTGGACCTACATGGGTGGGAAAAGGAAAGAATGCCCTAGTAGCCAACACACGGAATACACAGTATAACTGTACAAACGCACATCGATCAGTCATTCTGATTCCATAGAAAGTGACAACACGATCGTCACTGCTCGCGGTTCGCTGCCATATCCTTCAGTGTCTCCAACCAACTGGTAGACGGATCTTTTGGACCCCAACCACGAAGACGTGAAGCACCTACTTTTCCTAAGTCTGCTGTGCATTTCCTTATTCCTCGTTGCCACATCATCTGTTGACCTCCACGTGGTCTCTTCCACTCCCTAGGAGGGGCGGAGAATAGGACACGGTACGGTAGGCGTGTGTTTGCCATACGTAACACGTGTCCCAACCAACGAAGTTTACTAAGCTGGATACGCTGTGACAAAACGTTCTCTGAATCAGTACCCGATACTCGCTTTCTGACCTCATCGTTGCTTACTCGGCTATTCCACCCAATCCTAGCGATACTACGTAAACATCGGTGGTCGAAAACCTCAACACGACGAATATCTTCAGCACGCAACCATACAACAAAACTGAACGCACTGCAGCACAGTATACACGGCCTTTCAACTTCAGTTAAATATCAGGTCGGCGCCACAAGTGCTTCAGTCCAGCGTACGTCGCTCGAGTCTTGAATATCCGCGTGCTCACCTCTACTACTGTGCTCCCATCCGTCGTCACGCAGCTACCGAGTTAGGTGAAGTGGTCCACAATTTCCGACACCTCCCCATCGAGCATCAAGCTCGGAATTGTTGACGTCCAATCTTGTAACATCACCTTGCACTTTGAAGGTGCAAAGCGCATGCCGAATGGAGTTACAGCTCTTGCGAGATTATCTAGTGCACGCTGAGCATGTTACGTGCATTCGAACAAGCAGACAACGTCGTCCGCGTAATCTAGGTCACTCAGCTTTTCACTATTTCCTAGTTCGACGCCTACATCCTGAAGATTTTGCAGCGCACTGTCCACTATTTCGTCCATGACGAAGTTGAACAGGAATGGAGACAAAGGGCATCCCTGTCGAACACCACTGGTCGTTTCGAACCGACCGGATAGTTCACCATAAACCCTAACGAGGCCAGAAGTATGAGAATACAATGATCTCAGTAGGTTCACGAAGTTCTGGGGCATACCTTTTCGCTGAAGAGTACTGAAAAGCACTGTTTGACCAACTGAATCGAAGGCGCCTTTGAAGTCTAAGAAAAGCATTATTGTCGGTCGGCGGTGCGTGTGACGAGTTTCAAGTAGTCGGCGAAGAGTAAAAATCTGGTCGATGCATCCTCGACCTGGGCGGAATCCAGTCTGTTGTTCGCGGACATTTCTCTCGCGAGTCGGTGTAAGACGGTGCAGTAGAATTGAGGCTAATACTTTGGTGACTATCGGAATTAAGCTAATCCCACGATGGTTACTGCAGTCATTGCGTATCCCCTTCTTGAAGATGGGAACAATCAATAACTCACTCCATATTAACGGAATACGCTCTTCGTTCCAAATGTCACGGAGCAAAACGATAAGTGATTTTATCAAAACATTCCCACCCAGTTTGAAAAGAACTGGGGGAAGTCCGTCGAGACCTGCAGCTTTCCCTCGCTTTAGTGATCGAATACATGACTCCACTTCTACTTCCGATGGGGGCTCAAGTGATACCACCCAAGGAGTCACAGTTGTTGATACAGGAGTAACTACACTAGCGTGCGGCCAGCTAGACTGTTCCTTGAAATACTCGGCCCATCGGTCAAGCCTTTGCTGTTTGCTATGGATGGGTTCTCCATTTCTATCGCAAGTCGTTTCACTGACCTGGGTGCGCCGTCCACCGGTGTCACGAATAAGTTTGAACAGTCTTTGACTGTTACCTGAAGCAGCTGCTATTTCCATTTCTTCGGCTACCTTGACCCACCAATTTTCGCGATCCTTCTTAAGGCTTCGCGTAACCTGTCTTTGCAGCTTTCTCCGCATCTTATTCATCCCCTTACGGTTCGAGAGCTGACGCTTTTGCTCCATTATACTCAGAGACTCTTGCGAGATCCAGTGTCTTTGATGGACAAAGGATCGAGGACCACAGGCAAAACCTTCTGCAAAATGCATCGCCTGTTTGATATGAGCCCAATGCTCATCTACATTACTGTTCTCCGTGGATCCTAGCTCATGTGCTAACCTCTGCTCATACCGGGTGCATACTTCTGGATCACACAAACGTTGCACGGCTAATCGGGTTTGCGGTTTGCGACGATAACCATGGAGCTGGAGAGATAATCGCATAAAGACTAATGCATGGTCCGACTCTACGTACGTGGACCAGTAAGACCTACAGTTCTGAACAGAACTGCGCCACCGGTAGCTTACGGCGATATGATCAATTTGACTCAAAGTACCTGTAGAGTTAGAGCGCCATGTCGCTGTGTGACGCGAGGTGTGTCGGAAATTTGTGCTAGAAAAGAACAATCGATTGTCTGCACAAAACTGGAGAAGCCTATCCCCGTTATCTGTACGCTCAGCAGGTAAAGCACAACGCCCACCTAAACAGGCTTCTGACACACTAAGTTTGCCAACTTGTGCATTGAATTCACCAGCTAGCACTACAATGTCAGAACCTTTACTGCTGCGAACGAGAGCGGCGAGGGCATCATAGAACTCATCTTTCTGCAAGTCTGAGCTGCAGTCCGTTGGGGCGTACGCCGAGATCACAAACAAATTGCGTTTAACACAACTATTCTTTCGAACGCCGACTGACCCTTGGAGTCTCACAGCACATAAACGACTGTTAACAGGAATCCAGTCTAAAAGGGCAGCCTCAGCCTTGTCAGTCAAGACAATTCCTACATCACGTTGACCCACAGCTCTAGCTGCTTCGTCTCGTGATATTATAGTTGTCGTTGGTTACTTTGAAGATATGTATCATGGGTTCTCTGTGTGTACTTCGAACAGAGGTATATTTTGAATATTTTAAGTTGCATCTACGGCAGTCTGTCGACCTAACTAACACCGTGAGCAAGCATGGATAGCAATCAAGTGAAAAGAACATCTCGGAATCAGAAGCGCGTCCATTTTCCTGTCTTGCTTTTGAAATGCTACTAATACTAGATATGCTTCCCTAGCCGTAGTCACACGTAACATTCTGAAACGGTTCTAAGGGCGCTGAAGTATAAAAGTTGTTCAATTTATTGAGCCAGCACATTGACACCCAAAGGAAAGTTTGGGTTTAAAGTGGCCTTTCTTCCTAAACCAGACGTGCAATGTTTGGTGAGGCCGATAACTGCTGTAAGATAGGCGGCAGTGGCTAGTCCACGACAGAATTAAGACCTGGATCGGTGAACTTAGCCATGCGTGATGTCTTAGACTTCTCAAGTATGATGCACAAGTCTGTCTGCGCAATTTCTAGGTAGTGAGAGAACAGGTTGTGTCGCAACTGGTGACACGTATTCACGCTCATGCACTTCAGTATAACTTTTTTTGCTGTTTCAGTGAGTATGTTTTACTCCTCTCGATACCCTTATCAAAACTACGTCAACTGGTGCGTGGTCAACACCTGTCTAAAGCGAACTTAACTGTTGGTGTCAATGCTCCAAACGCAGTAACTGTGTGTATTCATATTTATCTCCGAAAATATCCATCAAAATCACAATGGCAAGTCTGCTTACACCATCAGTGCACAAACCTGCCTAAACACATGTACACATACGTACACAAATGTTCCTCCTCCTAAGCTTGTGTTTCTATTGTACAACAGGATTTATCTCTTTCAGCGTAACTCATTTGTATTATGCAATGAAAAAAGTAACAGACCAAGAGTATGTTTTCCCAAAAAAAAGTACGGTTCTGGTACCAAGTGTACCCGACGTATCTTTCCACTTGTTCTCTGTGGGAATGGAACTTAAAGGGAACAAAGTATACATACTAGGCTTACTATTGCTCCATCCGCTGTTAGACCAGGGTGAGGTGTCCTACGTATTTCAACTTTTCGGTCCTTAGCTGTAATGATAACAGCTCCCCCAGTGCAGCAGAATATGGCTAAAACAAGGGTACCAAAAATGGTGATAAAATCAATCACCGTTTAACAAACAGTTAGTCCGGGTCAATTGTGAATTGAAAATTACGATGTCCAGCATCTTTCTTATCGCGGTCTCAATTTGCCTTTATGACAAACACTTCACGTTATCCTTTAACCGTGAAGATTAACATCGTTTTGTGCCATTAGGGATAGAGATATACTGAGTTTGACACCAGAGATTGGGATATATTCTAAAACTCTATAGGCTTGGGGATAAACCCGATACATTCAGGGCAACAGTGACTCACGTGCTTCCGTATTAGCTCGTCCACTAAAGTTAGCTCTCTCTGACGGAGATTCAGTATATTTGTGTCGGTCATGGGTACAGATGACACTAATGAGCCGGGTGTAGGAAAGTGGTCAGGAATCAGTCTAAGGATTGTGAAAACAGTCAGCGGCAACAAAAATACCAAGCGATCAGGACTTCCTATCCAATCCCTGAAACATAAATAATCCCTGTCACAAGTCCTTACTTGTTCTTCTCGATCAACTCGACCACAGAGTCTATTAGCCATATATTTTGACTGCTCAAATCACCATCTGAAAGTTTAACTAAATTACACGAGGAACCTCACTTGACATTCGACGATAGACGTGCAACATCAGCACTTCGACGCTAGCATCTCTTGAAGCAATCAACTCGCTCAGTAAATTAATTAGATTTGACCTGACCGACTGAGGCATTTTGACCCATGTTTCGGCCACTAGTCGAGTCATTTCCGAGAGGACATAAGTTAAGTTATCCCGTGAAGTAAGAACGATATCTGTGCAAAATGACCTTCTTCTGTCGGGTTCTGTTAGAGCCAAATATAGCAGCCCAGCCTGAAGTGTTCTGTGTTCCTCTTCATTTCCGGAACGGTTTGCCTTGAAAATTATTGTATGACTGAGTGGAAACGTACGGGTGAGTTAACAATATCCGCATCTGTTTCACGCAACTTTTTGACAAACTTTCCCGCGTCCTGAAGAGACTGAACACAGTATAACTCATAGATCAACGTCATAAATTACTTGCAAAAATTTCGGCGGCGCATCGATCGCACTTAGTTTGAGTAAAGGCCGGATCTGGACATCCATCGCATAACAACAAACAGCTCAGGAAAACAGGACGACCTTGGGCGATGACTAATCGAAGTACGACAGTTTTTCAGTTCAGTTCAGTTCAGTTCAGTTTGCACAGGACTTGGTGTGGCTAGAGCCAATCGTGTGTCCAATCCAGTTCAGTTCAGTCTTCAGTCTTGAAGTCTTGAAGTAATACACGGGTACAAGGCTAAAGCCCGAATGTTCCCGGATCTTGTGATTATCTTGTTATCTTAATGTCGCCAGTGAGCCTCAAGATAGTTCACTGGAAAAGGGGCAAATGGGGAAACAGAAAATGGGTTCAAAATGCAAATCTTCACGGTGTCTTGCATCTGGTATTCCCGGTGAACTGGAATGTAGACCACTCGACAATGTGACAGAGTCAGGACCCCATTTTTGACTGTATCTTGCGTCTCAAACTTCCGGGGATTCGGAACATAGGTCTTCGGACCATGGGAGTCTTCATGGCTAGAGGCAAAGGGAAACCTCTCGTGTAAGCCTCTTCACGACTGCTTTTGGATGTGGTCTCTAGAAAGATAACCACATCATGTACCAGCCACGTAGTCTTCTAGTTTTTCGCTTGAAGGCTGAATCGTGCGACTCTTCCGCCACTTCCGCCGGGAGCGAGTAGTCCTCAGGCCACGAGCCCAATTGCCCCGGTTCTCAAGGAAAGCAAAGGGAAGCGGTGGAGGGGCGGGGGCGGGGCAGGGATAGCAGCAAAAACAAAATGTACGTAACATCATGCGGTGTCTCATTGAGGACGGTGCCTTAAGCGGAATGGGGGTAGGCAGTCATGAACATGGCGGAATGGAAAAGCTACAAAAGAAATCCATTTCACTTTTTCGGACAAGGAATTGCTGGGAAAGACCCAGGTAGAGGCCTAACTTTTTCTTGAAGATAGTTTTGTTCTGCGAGAAAACAATGCCTTCCAAACGTACGTGAGCCTTCGGAACTGGCTGCATATCAGAGGCAAACCAATAGATTCCAACTCCAAGGGTGTCATTGGGTGTCACCGCGTGAGCAAAGTCCATGCAGTTGAAAGATCGCCTGTAGTTCTGGTCCTGGATCGCCTCGGGTAATGTGGCGGGAGCAAAAGAGGACATCTCGTATCTCCGATAGGTTTCTGGAATCAGCCCGGTTGCCTGTAGACGATCTTCGTAACCAGTCTCGTGTAGGGCCGCAGTGAGACGAGTGGCAGCTCTCTGAGCGTTTTAGAACTTCACTAATTCGGCAGCGATGCACGGAAATACGGCGGCAGCACCACACTCCAACCGGGGTCTAGCATGTGTGGTGTACACCAGCCGAACATTTTTGATATCCCCTCCCGATCCACTGAACACCAAGGCCAAAATCGCCTAACAGACGAATGGAGACTGTAGAGACAACGATATCAAGATTTTGCTGTTTTCATTCATCTGGATTCCGACTCGAAGGAATGTCAGATGGCCTTTCTGTGCTACTGCCTCGGAGATTGAGCTCGCTGGGTCCTTAGCACCTTTTCGTTCGATGACGATAAAAATCAGGAGGACCCAACGACAGTAATGCGAAAGATGGATGAACATCGAATGAGCCGGTCAAATAAAACATTCGAACGTTTCCAGTTTTTTCGAAGAGAAAGCCGTGAGCATGAAACTATCGATGACTGTGTTATCGCACTGAAGACGCCTACCAAATCGTGCAATTTTGCAGCTGCATGAAAGACAGTTTTATATGAGACGAGCTAGTGACGGGAGGTTCGAAATGATGCAACCACAAGGAAACTTTTGCTGATGCTCCAACTGGATTTGAAAATTTGCATTATTATTTGTAAGAGCAAAGAAGCCACGACTAATCAGATAAGGCATCTCACAGAACAATCCAAAACGGCCGAGTTGAAGGCAGTGACGAGAGCCACGCGCATCATATGCACGTTTTTTGGCCACAGGCATGACCAACGAAAAGAGGACTGTCAAGCTTTGGGGAAGGCCTTTTCTAATCGCGGAAAGCTGAAGCACTTCTCCCAAAGATGCCGTTCACTCCCCATGAATTTTTTAACAAGCCGCTACGCGCAAAAACCAAACATCAGCTTTTTCCGTAATTCGAGTGCATGTAAAGTGTTGTTCGCGAATGTCACATATGATGGAAAGTGTTGACTTTGCCAACTGGATTCGGAGCCTCAGCGAACAACCTTCCTGTGTCTTGCGTTGATAAAGCTGCTGTCAAAAGATGCCCTACCAGTGTGCAAACGTGGAATGGAGCAAAAACGGACATCATTGACAAAATAGAGTCGGACTTCTGTAACATACATGTGTGGAAATCCTCACTAGCCCTTGTCACACACTCGTATTGTTGAGACTATATTCTTCATCACATTGACCCTCGAACAAGTACAGCATGCAACAATAACTACACTTCAACATTTGTTTATATTTTGCCCACGCGAAACGGCATAATTTTGAGTCGAACTTGGACTGCCGTGACGGTGGGACCTGGCATTGACCTTTTGTCGAACTCTGGTCCTCGTTGCTAGACGTTGTGGTCGTGCAGTTGAGGTTTGTACATATTTAGATGCGTATAATTTGTTAATCCAGTACCGTAGAAACTGCGAATTAATCTTGTTCTGGTTTTGGGATTCGTTTGAATTGGTTACGCGTTGCTCACGATCGGAATGACCGTGACAACCTCGAAAACCCAGGAAAAGATGAAGCACACAAAGTGAAGTTTACGGTGACTGAAAAGAACTTGCAGCCAATACTTTGACTCGATGCTGTTCAACAATTGAATTTTGTCACAGCGAACGAGAATAGTTTTGTAAATAGTTTTAAGAAACGACATTTTTGTTCAGTACCCATCGGTTTTTGGTTCTCAGCTGGGATGTTTCTCAAGTAGAGGGCGATTATCAGAGACTGACAGTGCTATGCATGTTGCGTATTCAGCCAGAGGTGTTCCGGTGGCCCCAAGAGAGGCTTCACGCTGTGAATTAGGTCGCTTGCTGGGCCTAAAGGTGATTGCTGCGGTCGACGAGCCAACAGACTGGGTCAGTCAAATTGTATTCGCTGTAAAGAAGTCCGGGTCCATTCTCCCGTGAATAGACCCGAAACGTCTGAGCTTCGCTCTCAGGGGAGAGCAATACCGGTTACCGAAACCTGATGACATTAAGGTGGATTCGCGTGAAGCACGATTCTTCACTAAGGTCGACTTATGGTCAGCTTTCTAACATCTAGAGCTAGATGGCCAGTCGAGTTTTCTAACCACTTTTGCAACCCCTCTGGTTTCCATTATCCTTCGGATTAAAATTATCCGGTGAAATTTTTCAGAAGTGTCTCATCAAGCTCTTGATAATCTCAAAGGCGCTATTCGCGTTGCGGATGATGTGCTGATTTACGGCAAAAAACCTGATGAAAGTGATTCTCATCTGATGGATTTCCTAACACTTTGTACGTAACAGGGTATACGACTAAGCAAGGAGAAATTTGGACACCGTGTATCATCGGTCTCATTCTATGGACACCTTTTGACGGACAAAGGAATAAGAGCCGATCCAGAGAAGGTCAAGGTAGACTCTAAGGGGGGTTTACTTCTCAACGGTATGGTCAGCTATTCGAGCAGGTTTCTGCCGAGCCTGGCAGACTTGATGCAGCCTATTCGGCAACTCACTCACAAGGGGACTCAGTGGCACCGGGGCACGGAGAAACAGGGTGCTTTCGAGAAGATAAAGAAGGCAGTTTGCACAATACTAGAGTTAGCCTACTACCGACCTGACCTCCCTCTTATTGTCCAGCGTGACAGTGGTCAGTTCGACCTCGGAGCTGTGCGCCTACAAAACGGACGATCTATAGACTATCGCAGCCGCAGGAAGAGAAGAACTACGCTCAAGTTGAAAAGGAAATACTCTCCTTGGTCTTCAAATTGGCTCGCTTTAACTCGTGTACATACTGCATGAAGACTGTCGTTCAAACGGATCACAAGCCACTTATTATTATCTCTTCAAAACGGCTGAATGATGTCCTCAAAACGTTTACGAAGGGTGCTTATCAGGCTTAAAAGTACGATTATGAATTATTTTACCTCCCAGGGAGTCGAATGCTCTTTCCGGACAGGTTGCCTCCAGCATTCGTCGTGGATTATGAAGGTATGTCACCAGAGTTTGAGCAAATGTTAATGATTGACTTTAGCCCAATAGACAATGCAGACCTCACGGGGACACAGAAAGCCAAGGCCGTTGGACTGTCCTCCAGTAACTCATGGGTTTTATCTCCAATGAATGGCCTACAACCGAAGAAAACATGCCAATGCTGCTGGCCATATTCTTCAATAGTTTTGAGTTTCTCTCTATCCACAGCGGATTAATATTCACGAAGGACCTTTTTGGTGGTCCCCGAACAGAAGAGACTGCGTTTGACACATTAAGGCATTATTATTACCATTTGCTGAAAGACACAGTTGTTTTATTGGCCAGAAATGACCGCTCAGGTAAAGGACTACACTTCCAGATGCCAGCTATGTCGTGCTCACGAGAACAGACAGAGGAAAGAGACAATGTTGCTAAGGGAATTGTTTACTCACCCCTGGAAACTTTTGGCAGCAGATATCACCGAGCACGAGAGCAAACATTATTCGATTCCAGTTGATTATTACAGTGCTTTTTCGAGGCTGGCCTCCTCCACACCACGACAACAGCCAACTCAGTAAACCTTTTGAGTGCTCATTTCTGCCGGCATGGCATTCCTGAGACGGATTTCCGACAACGGGGCCCCAGTTCACGGGCGCGGAATTTCAGCCTTTCTGTTACACGTGGAAATTCGAATATCGGACCAGTAGCCTGCACTACAGTCACTCAAATGGTAAGGCCGACTCTGCAGTGAAAGCAGCGAAAAGAATAATAAGTCCGGCAAAGAAGTCCGGGTATGATCCTTGCTTGATGCTTCTAGGACACAGAAAAGCACCAAATGCCACTGGTGAACACATCCCATCTCAGAGGCTATTCGTACGAAGAACCCGGACACGGCTTTCGATAGACGGTGATCTCCTTGAGCCAAAATAACATACACACAAAGCAGTTTGCAACACAGAAGAGACACACAAAAGCTTTTATTTGACCGTGCAGTGTAAAACCTGCCGGAACTGCGAGGAGGACAGGGAATACGGGTTTTAATTGTTTGTGTTGGTTGTAGCTCAGGTTGTTGGTTGCCCTGATGTTCTGATCGTTGAGCTTGGCATTTAGATAGCAAAACGGGACAGGATGCTCCAGAAGGGCCTTACTGCTGGAGTGAGGGAACAGTGGTAAGTGACTTGGGAAACCAATCTTAAAAATTGGGGTGGGAGAGGCAACTAAAAGACGAAATAGAAGACAAATACATGTTCGAAAGACCAATGATCCAGGGGGCTAAAAAGTTTCACAGGAATCCGGGAGGACAAAAGAGGCAGCCTTTATCAAAACACGGAAGATCAAAGGGTATTGGCTGAGGCATCGGCCGACGGCCCAGTTTCGTTTTTACAGTCTGCACGTATCCGCGTGTCCAAAATCGGTGCAAGCCTCAGGCCATCTAGGCGGGTCGACGTTTCAGTCAGTCCATGACAAAACGGAGTGAAGCCATCCAATCAGCCGTGAACAGTCGCCCTTACCAAACCGAGCAGAGTCAATGAATCTACAGCCAGAAGTTGTTTTAGGGGGAAGCATCGGATTGAACCGATCAGCGACCAAGAGGTTTTTAATGGAACAGAAGGTAAAGCAACAAGTCACCAGCCAACCGAACCGATTTCTAACCGATTTCAAAGAAATCAGCCAGTGGGAGAGTTGTACAACATAGCTATTCAGAAGCCCCGGCTCGAAGAGGAGCTCCGCACCAATGAGCTTCGCATAGTGACTTTGATTCTGATCACCTGGCGATCTGTAAAACTGTCTGTTTTTGCACAACAAATGGGATGGTTCGAAGGTAGAAGAGTTTTCTCACCGGAGCCAGTGGGACCGAACAAAACACAGTCAGTGTACGGAAAGGCGGAGTCATCCAGTACGATTAATTTACTCGCGCCCTTACCGGGTTCAGCCAGAGTTTACAGCGGGCAAAAATCCTCGTCGCGGTTTGTACTCGGTACACTGTAGACACAATGAACGTTGACTCGTTGGTCTGGAAGGATGATTGTAATGGAGCACAGCTGGACTTTCCGATTTGCACATCTCGGTCTGTGACTCATGACGGCCTGTGCCTGATCTAATGAGGATGGCTACCCCTCTCCCAATGCAGTTGTTGTCTTCACCCTGGCTATATATTAGGAAATCGTCAGTTATTGATCCCGGCACATGACCTCTAAAAAGCCATGTTTCAGTGGCGGCGCCTATTGATGCAGTGTGCTCCCAAGAGACTTTGGAGAGTTCCATCCATTTGTTCCTAAAGCTACATGCTTTGATGTATATCACCACCGCATGCACTCCAGCGGACCGATATCCCTTTCTGTTCAAACCCGTCTCTGCTCCGCGGGCAGCGCCCGAATTGGCAGCAAGTTTTAGCATCGGAGTTTATCAATTGGGGACATGGAGACCGTTGGGTATCTAGGACCTCTGACACCTCCCAACCCATTTCTACTGGAGCACTCATGACCTTCAAATTTGTGAGGGTCAAGTCTTCCTCCAACTGCTTACACCACTTTCAATTTTCATCTTCTAGAACTTCTTCAGTGGCCACTGCCCCCGATGACCTCAGTGGCTTGTTTATCGCCGTCGGAGTAGTACCCCGAAAGCAAGCTGCGGTCTCCTGTTGCCCTTGTGGACCTTCCGCAGGTCACGTTGCAGATTTATCCATGATTCTACCGGGTTTCTCTCTGTGTTCGTCCTGTATGATGCGGTACCTGTCCCTGGCGTTGTGGCCCACCAAAGCAGCCCCTGTCATCAGCTTGCACTTGGTATGCTCATCAGTAAGCTCGACTGGAATAGTCGTGCTGTACTGGTGCGCATTCTAGCAAACGGAGGCTTCCACGTCCCCAATCTTAGCACTCTTTTCAAAGGAACAGGACGGGGAACACCTGCGACACGCAATATGTCCTTTACCCATCTCCCGTCTGTGTCCCTTCGTGCCCAAGGCTCCCGTATGAAGAGATCCTCTTGATTGAGAATCAGTAGTCTTTGACTCTTCCCGTTTACCGGATCTGCCTCTGGAGGCCCATCACCTTGGCTTTCGGAGTCCGGCATCCAGGCTTCTTCCTTCTCAAGAAGTTATACGCCACTCCTTGTGTTTTGCCTTTAGTCTTATTATGCCTTTTCTTCTTCTGTTTCTGGGTCACGTACCCACCCATAGCCGTCTGCCGTACTGGAGTGGAGGAAGCTGCAGTAGGGAAATCGTCCACTTGATTCCCGATCACTTCAAAGATAGTTTTAATAATAATAATAATAATAATAATAATAATAAGAATAATAATAATAATAATTGTATACTTCGGATGCGCCCGAAGCATGCTAGAATGCATGACCAGATGATTATAGTGATACTGGGATGAGAATTTACAAAGCGGTACAACACGTGTATGCAGAGTATCAATGAGGGTGTTACAGTAGACTAAAGCGGTAGTAAAGCCCGGCGAATTTGAAGGTCAGGGTCGGATGATGTCGGCTGAAGGTCTGGAGTACATACATAAGTGGTATAGGAAATAACCACCAATGGTGGAAATTCGAAAATATTCAAAGGATATGTTGTTGGTGGGCTGCAGAATATGAGGTGCACATGGATAGCAATATCGTTGAAAAGTTCGGTGAATTACTCACTTTACGACAGGTATGTCAAGAAGTATCAACATGGAAATATATCAGTCTGCAAAGACGGTAGTATGTAAAGTGGTGGCTGTATACTGGAGGAGTCATATGTGTGGCAAACGATTGCGTATTTCTTGGGAGAGAGACTACCAGAGTGCTGGTGGTGGGGACGGCCGGAGGAAAGCAGGTGAGCTTGCCGCAAATTGTTAACTTTATATAGGGTTGGTATGAAATGTCAAAGCGGAAGTGGAAGACAAATCAGTATTGACTGTGTGGTTAAATCCATTGTACAGGTGTTCACTTCTGCAAGAGGGATGGTAGAGTAGTCCACAGATAAGTGTACGTCAATAGATGAATGCTGTGTGGTGTGTACCATGCAAAAATGACAGATCAATAAAACTGCCCAAGTATATCGCGGAATGTGGCAATGGATCAACGAATATAGAAATGAAATGTATCAGCCGGTGCAGATAGTGGTATGATTTAGAGGCTGGATGCAGGGTCAGTTTCGGCAATATAACGCGAATGCAACATCTGGAAGATCAAAGGGTGCAATAACGGTGATCGTATAGTAAGCAGACGGTGAGTGTCACATTTCTAATAACCAATTTGACAGGTGTGACAGATGAAGGGAACGGAGCGGCGATGCTGCATGGGAAGTGTATCGGAGACGTTCAATCACGGAGGGAACGTGGTGATCTGCAAAACCCGAACACTCGATGCAACAGCATTGCGGATGCGATCAGATGGACCGATGAAGAGTGCAGGTAGTTACTAATTGCTTCGCTGCCCACTGGAGGACTGCCGAAAGATATGTCAGCGCCGGACGCTTTCTTTTGGTGACCGATGAAGCAATGAACATTGACAATAAATGTGTCAGTGATTGAACAGTATAAGCGGGTTCTAACACGGAACGGGCACAATGACATGTGGGATTAAAATGAGTTGTATGAATGCAGTGAGATCGAGTAGTCCAGGTCCAAGTAGTCTGATGGTGGGAATCTTGGGGAAAGCGATCGTGAAACGGGCGAAAATGGAGTCGTGTGTAAATCTCATTTGTTCTGTCCAGCGAGAGAGGTTCCAAGTTATTACCGGGATGAAGAAGGCGACAATCGTCCTTAGGGTGCAAGTTCTGAAAACAAAACGGAGAAGGCTGCAGTCTGCAGTCTGCGAAGAAGACCAGTACTAGCGACTAATTATCGTGAGGCTCAGTGGGAATTACCAATAAAGTAAGAAGGCGAGAATGGGCGACACTGGGGGCAAATACTTATGTGTAGTTCGATGAATGGTTTATGAAAGACCACATGGATTGTGGCGGTTCATTCATCAGAACGAGGCCTGGAATCTCATGTGTTGAAATAGGGTATCAAAGAGTAAATAGTTGAAACATGGATGAGACTGGGACCTTTAGGACAATATTATATAAGCTACTACGTATTTTTTTAGCATTATAAATGCTCTTATACCTGGCGGCAGCTGAAAAAAGGACCTAACCGACTATGGTAAAATCTGACAACATGAAAAAAAGAATCAACGGAGTAACGGTGGCCAGTAGGGGGTCGTGGTCAGGAGCGCTGAAAATAGGAAGCGGCTAGACAAACACGTGCAGTGTGTTGTTGACAGTCATGGAGTATGGGCTGGACTGCTTTTATTTGCTAACTGTAATATATAATGAATCCACTTGCTCCTTACCATCCGTAGGTAATAACTGTCTACTGAACAAAGTTGTTAAGCCTTTGGTTAGTATCCCAGGCCCAGTTCGTAGACTCGGGTAATGGACATACAGGGATCATGCATTCGGATGAGTTTTTGGACAGTTAGATGTTTATTTATTTCTTTTTTGAATAATAAAGAGGCCGAAGACATTGACCTAATTTGGAGTGGGAGTTTGTTCCAGAGGGAAGAATGTTTATTAATAAAGAAGTTTGACCGCATCGCAGTCCTGGATACTGGAATCAAGACCATAGAGTCCCTATGTCGTAAAGAATAGTTGGAGAGAGTTTTGACCTGGGGGGGTGAATTGCAAGATGTACTTTGTACAATATTGCAAAAGAAAGACAGGTTCATTCTTAGGCGGCACAGCCATAGGGGCTCTAGTTGCAATATTTAACACCTTTCCATTAAATTTTAAGGCGAGGAGTATCCTAGTAGTTGTTTTGTAAATCTACGTTGTACATTCCCAATTGCAAATCTGTCAATCTGCCGCATGTTAGAAAAGACGACGGTGCAATATTCCAGAAGTGGTCTGACATGAGTTTTGGAAATGCTTAGCTTGCTCTCCGGAAGACCGAAGGTTCTGTTGATCAGACCAATTAGCCGTCTAGCTTTAGCAACCTGCATGGCCGAATGTTCGGAGAAATTAAATGTACAAGAATATTGTAATCCCAAGTCTCTTACCTCCAGATTGTTGGGGATGAACTGATTATTAATTTTAAGCGTTCCTGCGGGAACCTGACACTTATACATAGGGATACAACTTTTGACAGCAGAAAATTTCATCAACCATTGGTTGCTCCATGAGTCTAGCGATAGTAAATCGCTTGTTATGCTAGCAATGGTAGAAGCTAAAGCGTCAGGTTCAAAGGAGTACATAATTTTTATGTCGTCTGCAAAATGGAAAGCAGCCCCATGTGTTATGACGTTAAAAATGTCGTTAACATGCATAATAAAAAGTAAGGGACCTAGTACACTACCCTGAATAACTCCACCAGTTACTGGTCGAGGTGATGATAAACTGCCATCAACGTCCAACACCTGCTTTCGGGATGTCAGATATGATGAAAACCAACTCAGGATCGGGTCAACAATTCCATAGGTTTTCATCTTCGCCATTAGCCTATTGTGGGATACTCGATCGAAAGCTTTAGTCACTTCAAGGAGGATTACGATCACTGATTTACCACGGCTAGTGGCCGTAATTATTAGGTCAAGGAAACCACTCATACAGGTGGCACACGATCTTTTTTGAAGAAAACCGTGCTGTCCAGTGTTAATGAGGTTATCGTTCAGTAGATGAGTTGTCAGCTTATTTTTTATCAGTTTTTCCATAATCCGGGAAACTATAGGGGTGTGGTTCACTGGTCGATAGTTGGTTAGGTCCTGGAGTGAACCTTTCTTAGGAATTGGGATAATAACTGATGTTTTCTAATGGGAGGGGAAAACGCTACTGCTCATAGATAAATTAAAACCTTTGACAACAAGAATGGTATATCAGTTCCACCTAGACTAAAAGTAGCCGGTGGTACGGCATCTGGCCCGGGGTGGCATGACCGCATAATTTTACTTAGCTGCACTGCTAAGTCGTTTGGGTGAAATGTGATCACTGAGAACTGCGCAGGTGTCGGAGGCTCAACGTGATGTAGACATGGAGAGTCATCAGTCGTTAGAGACGAAGCAAAATAGGCACCGAATGCCTCGGAGATCGCTTGGGAGTTTGTTGTATAATTGTTGTTATATATAATGGATGAGATAGGGAAACTGCACTGACTGTTTCTCAACTTCATCAGCCCTACATGTCTATTACCCGAGCCTACGAACTGGGCCTGGGATACTAACCAAAAGCTTAACAACTTTGTTCAGTACCAACGGATGGTAAGGAGCATTCTGTATTATAGTTAGCAAATAAAAGCAGTCCAACCTATACTCCATGACTGTCAACAGCACACTCCACGTGTTTGTCTAGCCACTTCCTATTTTCAACGCTTCTGACCACGACCCCCTACTGGCCACCGTTACTCCGGTGATTCTCTTTTTTCATGCTGTCAGATTTTACCATAGTCGGTTAGGTTCTTCTTTTTTTTATCAGCTGCCGCCAGGTATAAGAGCATTTATAATGTTAGAAAATACATAGCAGCATATATAATATGGTCCTCAAGGTACCAGTCTCATCCACGCTTCAACTACTTACTCATTGAGACCCTATTTCAACACAAGATTCCAGGCCTCGTTCTGATGAACGAATCGCCACAATCGATGTGGTCTTCCATAAACCATTCGTCGAACTACACATAAGTATTTGCCCCCAGTGTCGCCTATTCTCGCTTCCTTGCTTTTTTGGTAACTCTCACTAAGCCTCACAAGAATTAGTCGCTAGTACCGGTCTTCTCCGCTTTCCGTATGTTGTTTAATCCAAAAAACAAGACCTCAACGTCGCGACCACCCATTTCTGTTACTGGCATGATATTGGTGTTCTGTCTTTCTCCCCTAACCCACAGCTGGTAGAATTGCTAGACTGCAGCCCTCTCCGTTTTGTTTTCAGAACCTGTACCCTAAGGACGATTGTCGCCGTCCACTTCCCAGGAATAACTTGGACCCTCTCTGGCTGGACAGGACAAACGAGATTTACACACAACTTCATTTTCGCCCGTCTCACGATCGCTTTCCCCAAGATTCCCGCCATCGGACTTCTTGAACCTGGACTACTCGATCTCACTGCATTCATACAACTCATTTTAATCCCATATGTCATTATGCCCGTTCCGTGTTAGAACTCGCTAATACTGTTCAAACACTGGCACCTTTATTGTCACTGTTCATTGCTTCATCGGTCACCAAAAAAAAACGTCCGGCGCTGACATATCTTTCAGTAGTCATCCAGTGGGCAGCGAAGTAATTAGTAACTACCTGCACTCTTCATCGGTCCATCCGATCGCATCCGCAATGCTGTTGCATCGAGTGTTCGGGCTCTGTAGATCACTGCGTTCCCTCCACGATTGAACGTCTTCGATACACTTCCCATGCTGCATCGCCGCTCCGTTCCCATCATTTGTTACACCTGTCAAATTGGTCATTAGAAATGTGACACTCACCGTCTACTTGCTATACCATCACCGTTATCGAGACCTTTGATTTTCCAGATGTTGCATTCGTGTTATATTACCGAAACTGACCCCGTATGCAGCCTCTAAATCACACCACTATCTGCACCGGCCGATACATTTTATTTCTATATTCGTTGATCCACGGCCGCTTCCCGCGATATACCTGTGCAGTTTTATTGATCTGTCATTTTTGCATGGTACATACCACACAGCATTCATCTATTGACGTACACTTATCTGTGGATTACTTTACCTTTCCTCTCGCAGAATTGAACACCTGTATAATGGATGTAACCACACGGTCAATATTGATTAGTCTTCCACTTCCGCTTTGACATTTCATACCAACCCTACATAAAGTTTATAACTTGCCGCACGCTCACCTGTTTTACTCCGGCCGTTCCCTGCCACCATCACTCTGGTAGTATCCCTCCCAAGAAAAACGCAATTGTTTGCAACATATATGATTCCTCCAGTATACAGCCACCACTTTATATACTACCATCTTTTCAGACTGAAATATTTCCATGTTAATACTTCTTGACATGCCTGTAGTAAAGTGAATAATTCACCGAACGCTTCGACGAGATTTTTATCCATATGCCTCTCATATTCTGTAGCGCACCAAAAACATTTCCTTTCAATATGTTCGAATTTCCACTAGTGTAATTATTTCATATACCACTGATGCATGTACTCCAGACCAACTGACATCATTCGACCTTGACCTTCGAATTTGCCGGGCATTACTACAGTTTTAGTTCACTGTAACACTCTCTCTGATACTCTGCATGCACTTGTTGTACCCTTTTGTGAATTGTCATTCCGGCATCACTATAATCATCTGATCATGCATTCTAGCATGCTTCGGGCGCATCCGAAATATACAATTATTATTATTATTATTATTATTATTAGATAAAGCTTCGGACCTCTTGGGGTGACTCAGGGCCCTTGATTCCTGTTTTTATTGAGGGAAATTTCAATCAGTTTCATCGAATGTGATAAAGGGCTCATTTTCAAGAACAACGAAAAGTCTCTCGACCTAAGGGATTTGCGTTGTAGCATAGAAAGCTTGTTTTAATCGACAAAAACTGTTTGGTTTATCTCGTCCAGGTAGACTATGGGTTGGGGTGAATACGTCAAGACATGCATTTAGTATGGAGTAAAGATGATCCACCACGGTATGCAAGTCATCAGATAGAAAGAAAGCAACTCAGTTCTGCGAGCGAATGAGTGAGGTCAGTTGATTCCAGCTAGTTTGGTGGAACGGTCTTTCTACGGTTGGTTTGTGGACGGTTCGTGTTGGCACTGAAAACTCACATCTTACCGGCAAGTGGTCACAACCTTGGATGCTGTTCACGATAGTTTTGTGTACACGAGATAATCCTACCGTAAAAATGCGATCAAGAATGCTACTGCCTCTAGTTGGGCACATCACATGTTGAGTCCATCCTCCTAAACGAATGCTGGTCAAGAAGTGTAGTAAGTGATGTGGGGCTTTCAAAGTGGACCAACGGATGCCTGGTGTGTTAAAGTCGCTGACCACCAGTTTTGGGCCGGGTATGTCCGCAACAACGTTTAACGACTCTATGATAGGCAGGAAGTCGTTTTGACTAGTATTCGGGGGGCGGTAAATGCAACTAATAATAAAGTCAGAACATCCTTTAGTGACCAGGGACTACACTAAGGCCTCGACATATGGCCATGATAAGGCTCCGCGAGGCAGAGTCTTATGGTCAGCCCCTCTGCAGTTTTCGGGAAGAAGCTTGACCTCGCTGCGCTCGGAAAGCGGGCCAGCCAGGCAGCCTCCTGGCAGACATCACAGACCAGTTCGACCCTGCCGTTCTTGCCTCAAAACGGATAAACATCCTTACCAATGCCGGGAAAATCTGTACGGGCCCACCTATTACATAGGTCACATTTGATTCCTTCTGCTAATCGCTTCTCATAACCTTCTGCCAGACACGTATACGTGTCACATATCATGTTAAGCATAAAACAGGGCGAGTTATAAGCCATATTCGTTAACGATTGACAACAGTCGAAATATATTCTCTACGCCAAACGAGAAAACCAGTGGCACAACGAAAGAACTACACAAAACTCAACAATTGTGTGGGGAAAAATAAAAGATTCTCAGAATGAAAAGCGTACCTCGAAGTTACTTTGGTACGTGCAGTGGTGCGAAATAACTTTTTTTATTATGGGGTACCCTTCAAACTGGGGTCAATGCAGAGCACTTCAAAAATTCAAACGGCGTGGGACTTACAATGTCACTTTAGTTCAATTTGCGCAAGACAGATAATGGCCACGGCCAATAGGGCGTCCCGAAACCCTTCCATGGTAGGCACACTAAGTAGACTCACACCACTACATGGTTTATTTCCTACAGTCCCAGCAAAAATAGGAGGCAAACTTAAAACCTCATCGCAAGTCAGCTGCGTGGGCCATTATACATCGTGGGAGTTCACTAAGCCCTCAAGTAGCGAAAAAAAACGTTCAGTAATTAGGAAGATTATTTCTTCCGTTTAGTAACTCTCTCAAGGTTCACTGTCGGAAATAACCACATTCCCACGGTCCCCAGGTCTATAGTCTCTTCCAGCCGTCTTCTCCAGTAGTTAACCACCCTATTCCTAAAAAAGTGAGATCTAGCCATCAGGCTACGTTGAACTTCATCCGGCTACCTCTCATGACCCTTTGCCCTGGATTACAAAGCCATATGAACTACGCCCCCCGGTCTCAGACTAGAAAAAGCCCTTTTTACTTTTTAGTGTCACTGTGAGATCCCTTCATGGCCTCCTCCTCTCCATAGCAAAACGCTGGGGCCCTGGGGTATCTGGCCATGCCTCTTGCCTCTCTGACCCTCAGCCATGCGCGCCGCAAGACGCTGTACGTTCTCCACACAGGTGGCACCCTTTTGTACAAGGGTGACCACTCCCGAACACAGTTTTCTGGAGGAGGTCTAACCGTAGACACAACACTGGCTTGAAAACTCCAGTTTGTCTGCATGATAACGCTGATCTCAACCTAAAGAGCTCACCGAGTGCATTTTTTGCAGTTACTGCTCACTGATCCAACCACTTAAGATGAGAAGTCACCACAGTCCCAATGACTTCAACCCTGTTCGCTGCCTTTATGGTAAATGGGCCTTGGTAGTGTGCAACTGTCAAGTGTGTCGCTGCCCTTGACAACAAGTGGCTTTTCCCAGCCCTGAGAGGTAGGCCTCGCTTGTGTGCCCAGTTTGGGACGGCTACTTTGTCCCTGCTCAGCCCTCTCTCCCCTGAGCTCCCCCAACTCCACATCATTTGCAAAGAAGAAACCTGGTGACCGTAGAACTGAGGCCAAGTTGGTAAAAACGGAAGGGCTCATTAGGGACCCCTAAGGCTGTTCACTCGTGGTGTTTTCTATTTTAGAGTTCTTGCCATCTACTCTGACGTAAAACGTTCTGCCGGTAAGGAAGTCCGCTAGCAGTTCATGATTTTGCCCATTTATGCCAAATGAACTCAACTTGGTTAGTAGAAGCCGATGGTTCACCGAGTCAAAAGTCTCGTTGAAGTCAAGATAACATACTCCAAGCAGGTAACCTTCATCCACTCTTCGAGTGACTTCTTCTAGGAAGCTCAGGAGGTTGGTTAGGCACAACCTGTTTTTAGAAATCCACACTGAGCAGGGAAGAGCCTACAATTCTCCAGTGGGTGCTCCGTAGTTTCCCATTTCAAAGTGGGACCCCTTTTTACGTACGGCTACCATTGGTGCGTTTTTCCAGTCCTTTGACAACCTTCCGTGGTCCAGGGTGACCCCACATAACTAACGTGCTATGGGGGATGGGATATCAGCCGACGGCCTAATGATAGCAGAGTGGATATCATCTGGCCAGACAGACAAATTGATATCCAGCCTTTCCAGTTGTTTGCGTAAGATGCTCTTTGGATGATTCAAGTCTGTAGTGCCCTTTGGATGGGTCGCCCATTCAAAACATATCTGCACACATTTATCTGTTCAGCACACGCTACCGGAATGCCCACACAAAGTATCTGCTCTACCCTGACTACCTGCCAGCACTCCATGATCACGGGTTGTCAGTGGTCCTACAGCATCTCTCAAGCCTGATGACAGTCTAGTTCTATCAAAATTCTGTTCCAGGGCTTGACGGTGGGTTGCATGAATGCATAGATCGTTGCATTGGTAAGCCTCTTGGTTGATCGGGTGCTTCTGCAATTGGATGATACGAGCCTTCTTCAGTACTTGACCATGATGAGGGAAGATTAAGTTCAGATGTCCATAGAAGTCTTTCGAGCGCGGACAATGAAAGTGTCTCCTATCCGGTCCCACAGCTAAATACCAAGAAACCCTCACTACCAAACAAATAGAGAGGACGCGAGTCGGCGGACAAATGCGAAAAGGTAATCTATACATCGTGGTACCGAAAAGATACCGACATGGGAAATGCGATGGATGGAAAGGAGCGCAGCGGCGAAGCAGACAGCGAACCACTAGCGTGTACAGTCGGCGAAGAACCGCAGGTGAAAATAAATAAAAATCGAGTCTTGAGGCCCTGAAGTATTTCGCGAGCACGAGGTTTGAGCCCAAATGTTCCCGGATCTTGCATTGATCTTTTTCGTTGGGGCACAGAACTGAGAGAAACTGGAAAACGTGGTATGACAAACAAGCGCAAGAACAATAAGCCGTTTATTAGTGAAGTGGAAAGAAAATAGATACACATTTATTTTACGATTGATTTATATATGTATGTACATTACTTAGTTTTTCTAGGTTGCCAAGGAGAGTTGAATGGAGATAAAGAACACTTGAATAATAGGTGGAGGCCCAACGGTTCAAAAAGGAAAACGGAATGTAGCGTGGTCTCCTTTTTATCCTTCATCTACAGATGATATACTTCTTTATTTAGCTTATTGACTTGGCCTCTAATTTCATTTTCTTATCTTATTTTTTTCATGCGTTTTTATGTCAGTTTTTCAATTTAATTTTTTAAAGTTTTTCTCTCTAGGACTGGTAGAAAGGAAATAGGAGAAAAAACGACCCGAAAGCATGACCGATTAGAGGGGTAGATTAGTTTAGGAGTAGGTCAGGACCTGATCCAAGGCGACGACCAAAAATAGCCTTGAAGGTTATTGTGGATGATTTTTCTATCATTTATTGTGGTAGGCTATTCTGCAGAAATGGAATCTTGCAGGTGAAAAAGTTTTGGCGCACGGCTTAGCAGGAATGGGACCTAAACAGCTTCTTACCATGGCCACATAGACCCTCTAGGCTTGGAAAAGACCTCCCCGCACACTCCTTACGTCTAAAAGGTGAATATTCAGCTCAGTCGGACAAGCTGGGCAGGAGGCACCTTGCGAACCATGCACCATTTTGGCTGTCCTTCTCTGAACTCGTTCCAACAGGTCTCGATCCTTGATAAGACCGGCGTGTACCACTTCACCGTCATGCTCTAGCACAACACGGATGTAAGTTTCATAGGGAAGATGGAGGTCTTTTGAGATCTACAGAAAGCTCGGAAAAGTCAGTCCAGTTAAACTTTACGCGACCGAGAAAAACGGTGGGGTCGAAATCAAAGGTCAGAAAAGATTGCAGAAATATAAATCCAAAATGGTGTCCAGAAAGCAGTTATTTTCTCAGAACGATGGAGGACACTACACCAGCCTCTCGCAAGAAAGCTCGGGAAGCTTCAGGGAGGTAGAGTTAAACAAACATTACTGGTGCACGGGAATGCTTGCAAAATGCGTGAATGTAGCTGTACTGTAGAATGCCGATGGGCAGAATCCGTAGTATGCTGGAACTGTAGACTGATGTTCGAGCGTAAACCGGATCCGTAGCTAGTGGCGCAGGTTGCGGGAATCGTCATCCAGGTGTTCCACACCAAAGCGGTCCAGGGCAGGGTAGAAGTCAACCGTTATGATATCCGGGAGCCAAATCAGTAGATTCGTCCAAAGCGGTGGGACCGAACCAGAAAGCGAACGTTGGCGCAAAAATTCTCCGGACGTCGTGGGACCAATGGAACATACCACATGGCGGGTTTCCATGAAATGAAATAAGCGGGAAGCTGGTGTGGCAACCGCAGCGGAAGTAACTAGCCTACAGCAATAACTAATGATGTATGTCAGATCGTGTCTAAAAGATAAACACGAGAGCTATTACTAAGAAGTGCAATGATTAAGATAGTGTTTGACCTCGTCGCTAAGACGAGCTGGGCAAAGGATCTTCCGACCGGAGACTGGGACGGAAGCCTCATTCGCAGAAGTAGTAGAGCCAGTGGCCGCCGGCTTGAAAGTGGGACGATAATCTTATTGGAGGTGGTAGTAATACCAATAGGGCGCTGTCCTGAACGTGGGACAATAGCCTCATTCGGAGTCGCAGCAGGGAACGCTAATTGCAGACCCTGACATGACACGGAAGTGACCTCAATAGGTGGTCGAGGGTTAATGTCGGGTCTCGCCTCAGCGTCCCAGCTATCACCAGCGTACGCGGCTTTGAGAATTTCGGCGCTAGCAGTATCGACGCGACCTTGTCGACCAACCTGAGAGGTCTTATTATGACAGGAAATCACTTGGAATGGACCCGTGTAAGGCTGTTGTAATGGCTTATGTACCGGATAAACACGAGTGAATACATGCGAACGAGTTACTGATTCTGTCGGAGAAATACCTGTCGTCTCAGCATTCAAGTCTGGGCCGGAGTAAGGTTTTGCTCGCACGTAGATAAAAGGTGAACGTAATTCTGTACGACAAGTTAATTATAATAATAATAATAATAATAATATTGGTATATTTCTCGGCCATGGTCGACAGGCACGCGCTAACGCATGATCATGGTGTAACATGTTACTCAATATGGTGAAATATTCACAAAATTCTAAGTATGAAAGTCGAAAGTATCAGAGATGGAAAAACATAGACAGTAACAGTTTGAATGGATCATTCTGATAATGGTTTGCGCGGCAGTTTTGAACCAGTTTCGAATCCGGGCTAGACAGTGGTGCGCGGTGGAGATGTCGAAGAAATCGTTAACGCAGTGCCAAGGAGGCATTATGAACAAGAATGATGCAAGCCAAGGAAACCGGAGGCCAACTAAGGTTCTGCAGATAGAGTAAATTTTTAACAAGAAGAAGAGGGGGGGGAAATCGACGCATGCGAAGAGGATAGCGATCCATGAAGATAATGCAGACCCTGAATGACGGATTTACCGGAGTTTGAGAAACGGAATGAGCTTTGAATCAAGGGGACATGAGGCCAATTTCGTGAAAGTGAACTGGTGGATGTGGGAGAAACAGCAGTCCATAAAAAGGTAAGTTTAGATTCAAGGCCAATAACATGTACTATTCAGAAATAAGGAGGCGCAACTGGAAGGTTCTCGAGAAGTGGAGAGTCAATTTCCAGCCGGCTACGGTTCGGAGGAAGGATAACCTGTGGTAACGGATAATAAAGTGGGAAAATCTTCGCATGGACTTCAGCGTTATTATGCTGTTTCACTGACAAATATATGTATGTGTTGATGCATTTGCCTTCAGTGTTATTTAGCGTCATTTCTGGCAATGTACGGCTTTGAATGCGTAAGTTTCTTCTGGCAGGGCACGGTATGTGTCGGTCGATCAGCCGAGTGTGGCTGTATATTATCGGCATGCGCGTGAACTGGAATTCGTGTTCGTTGCGTTATAAAACGCTGAACGATCTGATAAGCAATTAGGGGTATCTCCTGTTGTGTGGTTTGATTTCAGTCTCAGTTGCTATGGTAGGTTCCACTTGAGTCTCTATCCGTGCGAGTCAAAGCGGCATCCTTGGTTAGCCAATTTGGCGACTGTGATGGTGAGAGACAACGAACCTGAAGTAAAGGGAGATTTCAGTCTGGACGTGGTTCCAGCTGTGGGTTATGATAATATATGAAGAAAGTAAACAATGGATTGGTTAGGTCTATGTGAGTGGGGCATGGGTAAAATAAACTCGCAGTGGATTTGAGCTATACTGCTGCAGGCCGACGAAGTTGCGTATACCGGCTTGGTAACTGTATGCGTTTAAAAGGATTTGTGATTTGCCCGTGAGCATGGCATCGCTGGGATACTAATAAAAGACCTAGGGATTCACGGTTAAGAGTGGTTAGTAATGATAACCCTCGATACCGTTTGCTTGCGCAGAAAGTGGTTAGGCAACGAGGCGACAGGATAGGTTTGAAGTGACAGACTGAGCGATTAGGACTAACATACTGTTTGCGTGGCGCTACGCTGTTACTGTCTCTTTCTGTATAGTGGTTATTCTATACTGAGGAGTCAAAGTAGAAGGAACTATTGGGGTGACAGTAGTGATACATTAGAGGTAATTGGTCACTTGTCTTGGAACATTGACGCGAGTTCATCTTTGCTCTTCCTGGATAGTGCAATCGTACTGAGATTAAGCTCCAATGTGAGCAAGGAAATCTGATGCGGATATGATTGCATGGTTACTGTGGTATCTTTTTCGCTGTTATCGTGCTGCAAAGCAGGACTACGCCGATGTGAGGACTGGTTTGGGGAACCGTGAGAGGTGGGTCCGAATTTTCGTCAGGGAAGCAAACTCTAACGGTCTACATTTGGTGCTCATGATAGGCGGCACAAGGGCCAGCTTCAGGTATGGAGGTAGCACGATACACAACTACTGGCATCCAGCACGTGGCGCTCCAAGAATGATCCACGCTTTTCTAGACGTTCTTATTATTCTTTTTTTAATGGTTTTATCACAGTCAGGTATCTGGCTGCCAGAGAAGGCGGAGCTGCTTTTGGTGGGCGACCACAGCTCCCACGCCCCGGCCGAAACATGGACCGCATGTAACAAGCCGCGTTGGGAATAGGTCAACCACACCAGTCAATCCGTAGCGACACTACAACCCAGAGACATGGGTCACATGTGACAAGGCTGGTGTGCCTGGAAGACAAAACAGTGGGGTATATTTTTTTCTCACTTTTTTGTGCCAATCTCTTACTTTTTGGTGTTTATGTCTTATTGGTGGTCAACTCTGTGCAGGGAGACCATCACGGCCAGGAATGTTTGCAGAAGTGCCGCGCTAACACTCGCCTTATCCGTGAAGTCAGAACACCCAGGCCGTTTACATGGGACAAAAAATGCAGGGGGAGGTAGGGTTAACCACAGCCTGCGATTATTCGATGGGGTTTATGTTCAACAAAACGCCAGTCTGCACAAAGATGGGGTACAACTTGCAGCACTAACAACGTGATTCGTCGGTACGATCCACAGATGGTTAGTAGTTTTGCTGGCTAAGTATCAAGTGTTGTATAGGCCTATCGTGGAGGATGCTAGAGTTCTGTGATAGGGACAGAATTTGAGCTGTGAATGTCTTATGGTGACTACTGGGTGGAGGTTGAGGAGTGTGACAGGTGCTGCGTCTTGGGTTAGAGACAGAGGCAAAAACCTAATAATAATCAGCACAGGAAATGTTCAAAGACTATCTTTCTTGCTTCCAGTGGTATTTCATAAATTCAAATACGACTTCTGAAGCACTGGCCTCAGTCGTGAGAGTTATTATGTTTAGGCATTGTAAACTGGTAGGTTTACGCTTAGGTGATGGCAATTACGTCGTATGGTGTGGCACATCCTAGATTATCAAGGGTTCGGGTTAGTATCCAACGCTTTCCTCATAAGCTCTGTCAAAAGACATATAAGGATTCGTAAGAGCTATCAGTTTTTGGATGTCCAGAGCTACTTGTAGTCTAGACTTAAACATATTTAGGGAATCTACGGAACGTACATCAGCTGGGAGTTTATTCCACAGAGTTGCATATTTCAGAAGGAAGAAGTTTTGCCTTAAGGATTTCCGAGAAGTAGGGATCGTTATACAGTGTTCCCTATTACGCAGCTGATGTGTCGAGTTTATACTGAACTGAACCTGGCTGGAGGATACAGCTTGTTTGTGGAGCAAAGTAAACAAAAATGCGAGGTTGAGTTTTATTCTCCTAAGCCATAGGGGGTCAAGCCGCAGGACTGTACACCGCTGTCTGTAGGTCAGGGTCGTAGAAAACCCAAACAGTTTTTTGGTAAATCGACGCTGTACATTCTCAATGTCGATAATGTCACGTTTATGCATATTTGAAAACACAAGTGTACAGTACTCTAGGGTTGGGCGAATATGAGTTTTGTATATCTCTAGCTTACTGTTCGTGAGAAGAAAATTTCTCTGCAACAAGCCAAGGGACTTATTTGCCCGTGCAGTTATGTAGGAAGTGTGTTCAGAGAAATTGGAAGTGTAAGAATATTGCAGTCCAAGGTCTCTAATTGTTGGGGAATATGGGAGTGAGACACCGCCAATCTTAAGCGTATCATAAGGGATATTGCAGTTTAGCGAGAGATAACCGCTTTTGTTCACTGAAAATTCCATTTTCCAGCGATCACACCAGGAGGATAAGGACTGTACGTCGACCATGATGTTATTCAGTGCTGCAGGTAGGTCTCCTCGTTCGAATTCATAGACTATCTTCATATCATCGGCGAACAAGAAAATTTCGCCATAAGTGATGACATTGCAAATATCGTTTATATATAGTAAGAACAGCAGTGGTCCTAGAACACTACCTTGGATAACCCCGCTGTTTACTGGGTGGGGGTCTGATATCTGACCGTTGATGCAGGTAACTTGATGACGGTCTTGTAGATAGGATTTAAACCAATTGAGTAGGGGGTTTTCAATACCGTATCCCCTGCTCTTGTTGGGTACCAGCAGATGTGGCACTCTGTCGAAGGCTTTTGCCATATCAAGATAGATGATGACGAGTGCTCTGTCTTTGTCGGCAGCTGTTGTTACCAAATTTAGAAAGTCAAATTGGCAGGTTGAACACGACCGTGATTTGAGAAATCCGTGCTGTCTTGGGCTGATGAGCTTATGTGCAGAAAGGTAGTCGGTCAGGTAGTGTTTTACGACTTTTTCTAGCAGCCTCGAGATCATTGGCGTATGATTAATCGGGCGGTAATTGGCAATGTCATGCACTGCGCCTTTCTTGTGCCTGGGGATAATAATGGATTTCTTCCATTGGCTGGGGGAAGTCCCGGTTTGCAGAGATAAATTGTATAGGTTTAGTAGTAGTAGGGGAATATCCGGGCCGCCTAGAGCGAATATTGCTGACGGTAGGCCGTCAGGACCGGGGTAGTAGGTCGGTTTGAAGGTGTGAATGTATCTATTTATATCCGTAGTGGTAACCGTGATAGAACTTAGTGAGGAGTTTGTGACAGACGGGGTGACAAACTGGGTACACGATGGACTGAGAGACACGGTGGTTGTGAAGAAAGTATTAAACGTGTCAGCTATCTTTCGAGGTGAGGTTATGAGGTTATCCAAATGGATGATCTGTTTTATGCATCGAGTTGATTGTGGGGCACGATCCCTGTGTAGCCGGGCTAGCTTTTGAGCTTTGTTTGGGTGGCGTAACGCTTTGGTTTCTTGCTTTAGTTGTAGGTCACGGGCCTTGCGGTGGATTTCGTGATAGAGGCGTTCCAGTCTGAAGACTGTAGAAAAGTCTCTATTTCGTTGGTACTGCCGTCGAAGCTCGTCGTGTTTCTGCTTTAGCCTGGCTATATGGTAACCTGCTGGTCTGGATGGATTGTAGGGGCGTGATATGTTTTCGATGCATGAGTGTAAACTTGAGTAGAGGAGGTCAGCGGCGAACTGGGGATTTGCTGTTAGGAAGAACTCGTCCCAGTTTCTGGAGCGAATTTGGGAGGGAATATGGTCCCATTTAAAGTGACGGAAGGAGGGACCGTTACATGGTAGGCTAACAGTACGTGGCTTGACTTGAAATCTGCAACTGACGATTTTATGGTCGCTGCCTGTGTAGTCGTTTAGTACGGAGGCAGAGACGTTCGTGAGACCCAGGGTAAATATCAGATCAAGGATGTTATTCTTTCTGGTAGGTTGTTTTACATGTTGGGCCCACTGGCCCAGGCGAATGCATGAGGCAAATTGCAAATACTTGTAGGGGGCAGAAAAGGAGGACCAGTTAACGCCCGGGGCATTGCAGTCGCCTGCTATAAATTTACCTCCAAATGGCAGGTCAGCGATGTAATTAAATGCATCAATGATGGGATTAAATGTGGAAGTGTCATTTCTGGGGGGTCGATATATACAACCGACAACTATGTTCACCTGGGATAAAGAAATTGTAAACCATATAGAATCTTCAACATTTACGAGCACGGTATTTTCCAGTAGGGTGGCAGATAGGCTGCTCTTGACATACCCCACGCAACCTCCACCGCGGCGGTAGATTCGTTGAGTCCTGAAGGTTTGATAACCGATCAGTGATATTTGGTCAGAAGGTATGTTCTCGGTGAGCCAAGTCTCAGTAATCAGGATTATGTCGAAGTTGTGGACGACAGCCATTCTTTTTATAGCGGAAAGCTTGTTCAAGATGGAATGGGAGTTGAATAGTGCTATGGTAAGCATTTCTGTAGGAGGCTTTGAAGCGTCAGTGGATTTGGTAGCCAGGGTGTGCGTGGCAGGGCGGTGATCAATGGGCGGGCCACCCATGCAGGAAGACAGGATGTGAGTTGCTACTTCCTTTTGGACACCTCTATCCTTATCGCCGCACATTGTACATTGGGCCGAACACTCATGATGTTCAGCAGAGATTAACACTGGATGCTGAGGTGTTATTGTAACGCGGGCTAATAGATCTGGAGGGGAGTATGGTGACTCTAGGTGGGACCTTTGAGGCAAAACAGGTATGAATCGAGGGAGAGTTTGTAAGGATGCCAGGGGGTCAGCAAGGGGGCGGGGAGCAGTAGAGGAAGGGCAGCCATGGTTTTGATGGAGGCCTTGTGAGGAGAAGGACGAAAGGCAGGGTAAGTGGGATTTTAATGGAACAGGTATGATGTTTCGGATAGAGTTTGTTGAGGTGGGAGGCATCTCACAAGGCTCCATGGAAAGAGTGTGAGGGGGTGGAGTAGTAGCGAAAGGGCAGTTGATGAAAGGGGCCTTGGTGTGAAGGGTCAGTTGGCATAGCGTGCAGTTGTGTCGGAGTAGAATACGGCGATGTTGGGTGGTAGGGGAGCAGAGGATGTTGAAGCTGCGGAGGGTTAAGATGGGGCACACCATGAGGCGGAAAATGGTCGGGCGCGGGCCACATGTTGTGGTACCGGTTGGCAACGGTGCTGGTAACTCGTCCTGCATGGTTCGAGTTTGGAGGTGGTACATTAAGTGGAAAATTTGTGATATGGTACTGCATCTGTGGACGTGAAGACGGCGGGGTCTGGGTTTGTGGGTGTGGGATGTAGCAGTGGGGTACGCGGATCTCCGGGGGACCAAATAAATGCGCTGGTGGACTAGCGCTAGGGTGAGCGACGAGATTTCGTGTGTATGGCCGAGGTGGGGGTCGTGAATGGGTAGTAGGCCGGTTAGCTGGAGCGCGAGAGGTCCTATGTCGACTGTCGATTAGAGATGGGAGCGTGACAATGTCAGTGCAGACGAGGTTTTGGCCTCTGGGAGCAACAGGTGACGAGGGTGACGTTGTGGCCGAAGCGCCGGGAGACAACGTTGCAGTTGGCTGGTTGGTGCGGGGTGGCGTGTTTGAAGCTGGCGGTTTATTTGCTCGTTTGGCAGACAGACCAGAGCGTGGATGGCTGCTTGCAGAGAGAGGGGGTTGTATTGCTCGGCTGTGGGTAGACAGTGGTGGAGACTGGAGTGCAACATGGAGCCTTTTTGGGGGACGTTGAGGTGTTGGAGGTGAACGGGACGAATCGAGGTCCACATTTTGAGCTGGTGCACTGGTTAGCGGGAGTGGTAACGAGTTGTTTACGGTGGGAAGTTTCTCAGGGGAGCTTTGTGGCACTGGGTCAGACGGTGGTGGGAGTACTTGGATGCTGGCATTCGATCTAAGGACCTCCCTCTGCAGAGGGGTTTTGTCTGGAGCAATTTTTATATTTTTAAATGATGTAGATTTTGCGATGGACTCTCTCTTTCTAACGAATTCCACGGCAGTGCTCTCTTCTAGAAATTGAAACAGTAGCGGGCACATGTTTCGATGTGACCGTTTTCTGAGTCTTTTGCAGTAGCACTCGTGCCCATGTAGCACAGATCCCCATGTTAACGTTGGGTTCCGGTGGGGATTTGATGGGGATGTTTATTGACTGTTTTTGCGAGGCAAGACCTATGTACTTGTGAAGGAAATTCTCGAAATGTTACATCGCTCAAAAAATTTGAGATAATACTGGTACTGAGATGCGTTACATTTTTGTTTTAAATCACGGTTTTCCGCCTCTTTGAATTGTCTTTGTCCGCTGGTGGTTGGTCGTGTTCCGGAGTTGGTGCACTATTTTCACTTTTAACTGCATCCGTTTTCGCATTTTCTCGTACTGAATGTTACGTTCCATAGATAAAGCAATGCCAATGTCCTAAACGAGCCTAGTGAGGTCCATGAACGTGAATTATGAGCTATAATTCCTCCTCGGTGTCAGTGGTCAGAAATCTGCCCCTTTTAGCACCTCACTAGATGTAATTGCCATCTGATGTAAAAGAGAAGACCAAAAATAGTTTATTTTAACTTCGTTTGCTTAGATGCATAATCATAAAGTACCATAACCTTCTCTAGGCTCCAGTTCACTGTGATAGGGATTCAGTCGGGTTTTGGTGGGGATCTGGTTGGGATACGGTTGGGTTCCGGTCGGGCAAACCAAAAACCAATACTGGGTGGACATTTGATGGGCTTTTGTTATTTACTTCTGTTTTTCTTTCTAGGTAGGTAAAGTAGTAAACCCTTGGTAACATTTTTGTCTACATTCTCGTTTATAAATAAAACATCATCATGTCCGGACTATCACGATTGCAAAGATTTCGCCTTCGGCGAAAAGTATTGATGCAAGTATTGTGCCCGTGTTGTTCGGATGCCTCCCTATGGGAACATCGTCATGGATGTTCCGTATTCATTGCTGAGGGTAAGACTGCACTGTCACTAACTCTTGCAGAATCCAGACACCGTGGTGATGCTATAAACTTTGATAACACCCAGATGGTGCCATCAACTTCGTCGGTATCATTCCAAGAGGTTCAAGGCGCGCCGTCTGCATGTGCACCTGTAGCAGACGTTGAGGATGCTTCTGGTATATTAACGTATACGAATAATATGAATTCCTCATATTAGGTATTGAAAAGGCCGATGAAACTTTTGAAATACTGAACGAATTACGCCAAGATTTCGTTAAATTTCGCTTCAACATGTCTCAACGTGCTGCTGTGCTGCGCATACTCGGAAGACATATACAAAACATTCCGAAGGACTTTAGGACTCTGTGCGGGACACCAAGGCAGTGCAATGTCCGGAGTTTGCAGAACGGAAATTATTTTCACATGGGACTTGTCAAAGGACTTTCAGGTTTGATAAACTCACGGAAACTACCGGAATGCATCTTGGACATACAGATACACTGTGATGGAACGGTCATTTATCGCTCCTCCGACTTGCAGTTGTGGCCGATACTAGCACGAATGAGCAGACCACAAATGAGTGAAATTTTTACTGTGGGATTGTACTGTGGTAGAGGTAAACCGAAACCCGTGGAACAGTTCCTGCGGGAGTGCATTGATGAGCTGAAAATGGTGTTGGAACACGGGGTTGTACATCACGGTGTGTCCTACGAATGTACCCTCTCTGCCATCATCTGTGACACCCCCGCACGAGCGTTTGTCCGCCAAGTTAAGGGACACAACGCTTACTTTGGGTGCGATAGATGCATTCAGCCAGGTTACTACACCGGTGGTAAAATGACCTTCCCGTCTATAACGGCCAAACCAAGGACAGACGAAAGCTTTCGCGCAAAAAGGCACAAGAAGCACCACTTACCGGAGTCCAGCAGTGCATTTTTGGCTCTAAATATAGACATGGTTCGCACATTCTGCCATGACTATATGCATCTGGTATGCTTGGGTGTAATGAAGAAATTGCTTCTGTCCTGGCTTAGTGGTCCCAGGGATAGGTTTGCCGGTATTAGTCCATCTGTCGCCGAGGAACTAGGGAATCGCATTCTACAGTCACATGTTGGTATTACATGTGATTTTCCGCGAAAATGTCGACATATCAGTGACATTGAACGCTGGAAAGCTAGCGAATACCGACAATTCATACTGTACCTGGGACCGGTATGTTTGATTCATTTACTACCGGAAGATGCGTACCACCACTTTTTGGCACTTTCAGTAGCGATGTACATTCTCTGTCATCCCCATTTGTATGTTCGTTACCACCAGTTTGCAGCCGATCTTCTCTCCATGTTTGTGCAACAATTTGAACTTTTTTACGGTTCAAAAGAACTCGTTTATAACGTTCACAATTTGATTCATCTAAATGACGATGTACTTCTACACGGAACGTTGGATTACTTTTCCGCTTTTCCTTTCGAATCTTATCTTGGTTATTTGAAATGTCTTATCAAAGGACCCAGAAACCCTGGCCAACAATTGTACAAGAGATTGATTGAGGGCCGATCTCTTCCTCATTCATTACAGCGGAATTCCTATGTGGATGACACTGGTTCACCACTAATCCGAACGCCGATTTGTGATAACTTTTTCTTTCTTAGGAATGCCTTCTTCACTGATCGATCTCCGGATAATGTAGTCATTGTACATGGGTTTCCTGGTGTCATTGTCAACATTTCGGATGATATCATTCGTTTCAAACGATTTGTTAATCCCCAACCATTTTTCACAAAGTATTTGCTATCTTCTTATTTGTACGTTTTCTCCGTCGATGAGTTGGGTGTGGATGTTTTCTCCGCTACAACTGTCGATATTGAGTGTAAATGTTTGCTATTGCCATGTCTAAAGCACTTTGTAGTTATCCCTGTGTTACTTTTTCAAAAATTAAATACTTTTCATAATGCCACTGAATTTCCTTTTCAGATGTTCCGGCTCGTACGTTTCACGAAGGACGGTTCGGTTGCAATTATACATCACAGCTGGCTTGTGGATTCCAAACACACAAGATGGCCCACAGTAAAACGTGCTTCTGAATATCGAAGCATGTTAATTTTAGGTAAACAGTTGTCCGACGACATTCCCGTTTACGAATGCCGTGAATTGTTTAGTTCAGGTAAGAGTACGTTTTAAAACTTAAACGATTGCACTAGAAAGTTTCCATGAAATTCAGGAGTGTCAGTCGCAATATCTGCGGGATGCCACTTCAGAGGCCTCTGATGCGACAGCACCAATGACACTGTTTGCAACGAGGTATGCAACACGCAAAAGGTATTCCGTTGGCATTTCCTTACTCTTGCAGACGACCCGTCACTTTTAGCAGTGACTCAGATACCGATTGCGAACCAAACGCAAAAAAACGACCCCTCGGACCGGTAGTTGTTCCAAGTCTACCGGAACAATGTCTTACTGCTAGTCAGATAGCGGGGTATGTTAAGCAACCTAACTGAATATTTCCTATCATCCAGACCGTCCTCCACGCCACAACCAGTATCCCGTATACTGGAAACCGGCAATCGTATTCCCATTTTGTCCCCTATATCGTAAGTCAACCAGTTCTTACTAAATTCATTTACACCACCATGTAGTTTCGGAAATGCTAGTTCCACTAGTTTCAACGAGAAGTCCGTTGAAACGACACATACCACCGTGGAACAGTTGGGGAAGAAGGTGGACAAGTTGCAGGCCTCAGTAGCCGCCATGGTGGGAGACATGAATATAAAATTTTCCACCATCATAGCACTGCTGAACTCCGGGTTCGAGGCGTTACACAGCCGAGTAAGCGACTTGTCCAGCTCAAGACAAACACCCGCGGTTCAGTCATACTACAAGCCAACAAGAGCCAACACATTGGCTGACTTAAAAACCATGGATGGTGATTTGGATGTTCTGTCGAACTACGAGCACCTGGTAAGATAACAATATTGCTCATTCATGTTCCAGGTTTCCATGCTTGTCAGGATTGTAACAAATGACCTCCGGGAATCGGTCCGAAAAATGTTGTCCCTGATGATCAGCGATGAGCTTGCAAAGCAGTGTTGCTGGTCAGGCAGTGTTACAAAGGCCGCCGTTTCACAGCTGCGACTAATGAACGTAATTAAAGGCAGGTTTTTTTCATATCACAATATTCATACGACTTTAGACACCATTAACAACAGTGAGCGGCTGAACGATATCTCCGACGGGGATATCGAGAAGCATATACAACACTGGTTTAACAACGCCAGGGACCGCGGTTCGTCGGGCAGGAAACCCAGGTAAAATATTGGATACGCATGCGTTTTGAAATTCAGTGAACCACTGCCTCATGTGTAGTTTTATACGATACATTGCAAAGCACGTTTATCAACATTTAATTTTGATACTTTCTTTTACGCATTTCCATTAATAACCCGCTTTTCATCAATATCACTATACGTGGGTGCACGTGACTAATAATGTTTTCGTCACTTTACCGTACCATTGCAGAGGTCAAATGAACTTTCCTGGAAGAAAATGACAAAAGAATTGCCTGGATTCAACTGTACATTTTTTGACAACTTTTCTACAATACATTTTAACGTATGCCTTTCGCTACTTGGTTTTATTCTTTCCAGTGGTATACGAGGGAGAGTACATGAACTGGGAACAGTAGGTCGTTTACCGAGATTCAGTTAACTGGGTTGAGAAAATGGGTAAATTTAGGAAAGCATTTAAAGGCTACCAGGAAGTTGGGCTATCCCCATCGGGAACCGATTGGGGCCCAATCGGGATGCGTTTCCTATCCCAACCAAAACCCAACCTTTAGGCTAGGGTGTCTCAACCAAAACCCAATGCATCCCAACCGAATCCCAATCAAATCCCAATGGGGGCCTCATCGGGATTTGGTTGGGATTGCTACAGGGGCGGCTGATAGGAGACTTTCAGTGTTTGGATGTTTTAAAGGATCAACAATATATGCTAGTGGCAGCAGCATGGTCAGTGCATCGTCCATGGATCGTAACTGTTTCTCTAAGGACGATAAGTTTTCCTGAATCGCATTATATTTGTTACTGGCTTCACTGTATATATCGACCAGTGGTACCGAACACGGCACGGAGAAGGTAGAAAGTCGGGGGCGCTTAGTGCTTGTAAGTGGAGTTCGATTTGCCGCTCGGTGAATGAGGCTATTTGAAGTCGATCTAGGCATGATATTTGAAAGAACTTTGATAGAAGTGGATCCGCAGGTCAAATACTAACCTCAGATTTTACTGTTCAGAAAAAAAACCTGATTTATTTTAGCTAATGGGGATGTCTTGCAAAGCTGTTTGTGAACTACTTCCCTAGATACATCAGTGGAAACTATACCAATAACAGCACGGCTAGTGACGTGGTTTAGCGCAGCGGTGCAGCGGCCACTTTGTGGCGTAAAGACTTCCTCAGGCAGTCGTTAGGTCGTGCGGTAGACAGGTTCTGGACGGACCTTGATCTTCAACTTTGCCGAGCGGTAATATTACTCCAGTTCAATGTACGCTATCTTTACCTTATAATTCGATTGTATTTATTTACCTTTTTTCTTAAAAAGGGCCCTATCGACCTCATGTATACCAACTGATCTTTCCATCAAGAGTGCCTCGGGCTGTCATGGAGTAAATTATTATTGTTATTACCAGTTTGGGGGCGAAGTTGTGGGGAGGGCTATAAATGGGCAAATCTTCAGCAGGATGCTCCGCAGGCCCTTGTGGGTGATTAGCAGAGTAGATTCGCAGCAGACTGTTGTTGTGGACTGTAGCGTGGATAACGATATGACCACGGAATGGCGGGCAATATTTGAGAAAAAGGGTTCCCAGGCATCGGGTAAAGCATTCGCTGGGCGGACTCAGTGTGAGGCGGGTAAAAGGGTATCTGGGTGAAGGGGGATGTGTCAGTTAATTTAAGGTCTAGGATAGGAGTGGCTGGCTGCGAAAAAGGCTGGGGCTATTGAGGTGCATGGGATCCTCATGGTGGAAAGGAAGCTTACGAGCGGTAGAGAAGCGGGATACAGGCCCTACGCCGGAACTGTCGTCAGAACCTTCATGTTGTGGTTCATTAACAGGAAATAATTAGGGAAGAGCTGGTGGAAGCGGCAGGAGGCATACTGAAACTGTAAATTAGGGGGTGGCGGTCAATAGGGAAGAAAGCGTTGCGCTGGCAAGGCAGACAGTTGAATAGAGCTCTGCACATTTGCACCGAGGGAAGGGGAGAAAGCGGTGACAGTTGGAGGGAAGTGAAGAGGTTGGTGGTGTGGAGATACCTGGAAAGGCTCCCGGGGCAATCAGGTCTGATGGCGTCAGAGTGAATTGAGAGATAGTGGAACAGCATAAATGCCACAAGGGAAGAGGGTGGAATGTTGGTGGATAACTAAGGTGAATAGTTGAGGTGAATGATAGGCCGAATCCAGACTCCGGTTGGGTCCCTGGTATGCTCACTGAAGGTTTCAGAAACGCGGCCTAGAGCACTGAAGCTTGGCAGACCAGGGTCCGTAACAGGGGGGCGGTAGGCACAGTGATTAGAGTGGGAGCTACAGTTTCCAACACTTGGCAGAAGCTAGGGGGACTGGCGAGAGCTTGTGTTGCAGAGGATTGAGCTAATATCAACTTTTCACTTTAGCGCGGCCATTAGGGAGTGTAAGGCTATACTGACGTAGTAAACCATCTACAGCAAGCGGCTGAAGGGCTGAGACGACTAGAGGCGGAAGCTTCTGGTGGGGATGCTTGTTGGGGGGGGTTGCAAGGAAATGGGACTGATAGTGAGGAGTCAGTCATCTGTTAGTCAGAGGTATGCACGTGGGCAGCAGGGGTTCTAAATCCGTTGGTGGCACCATGCCTATGGGGTGAGCTTTGCATCCGAGCAAACTGGGCCGGTATGGATAGGTCACGCGGCGTTACTTTCCAGCGATGGAGATATTTCCCTTCAAATGCGTGATTATTAGGGGAATATTTTGGTATCCTTGAGGGGTTAATGGGCAGCATCTGCCTGCTTATTGTTGGTGGGGTTTATAGCTGTTTTGTCGTCCGTGATTCGGAACTGCGAGGAACAGCCGTGAAGCTGGACCTTTTGCGTAGCTTTGTAAAGGGCATGTGTGGAAATCCTCCCCAGCCCTTGTCACACACTCGTATTGTTGAGACTATATTCTTCATCTCATTGACCCTCGAACAAGTACAGCATGCAACAACAACTACACTTCAACATTTGTTTATATTTTGCCCACGCGAAACGGCATAATTTTGAGTCGAACTTGGACTGTCGTGACGGTGGGACCTGGCATTGACCTTTTAATAATAATAATAATAATAATAATAATAATAATGGTTTATTTCGGAAGAGCCCGAAGCATGCCATGTGCATGATCATGTAGATACAGGTGATGGAATGGACAGATATAATTCATGGAAATATGGAGACTCTCATTAAACTATTGGGTAAAAAGGCGCAGAAGGGTGAATAAGGTAGGATGAAAATAGTATAAACGTATGCACACCATAGAGATTGTGTGGAGTTTAAATGAGCTCAAGAGCGGGTTTGAATGGACGCCCGGTGAATTTGAAATTCAAGGTCAGGTGGACTGAATGGCTGGTCCCGGGTAATTACATATGGAGGCAGACTGGTAAACATGAGAAAGACTGGAAATCGGTATAAAGAATTGCAGTAGCGAGGAACGATGGAGAAAAAGGTGTGGTGGATTGCAGTGGATTAGATGACAATGAAGCATTGGTACTTTGCAGTGAATTGTCGGCGGACAGGACACAAAACTCACCGTAAAACAACAAAACTCACCGAACTCTGGTCCTCGTTGCTAGACGTTGTGGTCGTGCAGTTGAGGTTTGTACATATTTAGATGCGTATAATTTGTTAATCCAGTACCGTAGAAACTGCGAATTAATCTTGTTCTGGTTTTGGGATTCGTTTGAATTGGTTACGCGTTACTCACGATCGGGATAACCGTTACAGGCTTGATGCAGTTGCATTCATGGTGAGCCGTACTGCATGCGCTGAGTATGTATGTCACTTGGTTGATTATTTGTAGAAGCAGGTGGTCAGGGACATCACAAGCCGTAATTTTGGATTTGACTTCATGGAGGTAGATTTGGGCTAAAATAGATTTGATAAGAGTCCCATTAACACCAGCTTGTGAGAAAGCGTGGCCGCCTCGGTTCTAGTGGAGATTAACAGGGGGAGAATCTCTGGTGCGGTTTTGTCGACGAGTCGGAGAGCTTTGTAGATTTCTGCAATACTCCTTCCTGGGTCGGTAGATTTACCAAGTAAAAAGTTCGCTGCGTGGACCGGGGCGACCTAGCAGGAACTGGTTCCCAAATGGGGTCGCGTGTGCTTTAATTTTCTAACTGTAGCAGTTCGGGTGTTCCGAGAGCTAGTAACAGACCGAACTGGCATAATGATGCGACAGGCTTGGCAAAGGTATCTAGTAGGTGTGCTAAGGCAAGTCGGTCGTTAATCAGTAATCGAGGTGGTTGTGCGGACAAAGTACAAAGTACATACGGGCCGTGATGCGTAGCCGGCAAAGGTATGGGATAATCAGCGAAGGATATTCTCATGGTTGTAGTGGCAAACTGGTCAGGAGATGGCGAGGCAAAAAGGGCCAATGAGCAAAGGAAAGTGAGGCCATGTCGGAGCCTGGATATACTGTGAGGGGAATGGTGCTGTCACATAGGTCTCATCTTCAGCCGAAGTAAAGAGGAAAGGGGTCTTTTTGTGAGTCAGATTCTGAGAAGGGTAAGTTAAGCAGTAGTACAGAGGGGACATGGATGTAATCTGTATATAAATGTGCATAAACAGGCCTAAGTATAAGCAATACTACAAGATGATCGCATTGACAGGTAGCGCAGAGATATACTGGAGCTTTTGATGGGGTAAGTTTTGAGTGGACTTAACTGGGACGTGGGCAAGTTAGGGGTCGGGACTAGTTCGCAGAAGGCAAAAGGTTGCAATGGAGAAGAGAGGAGATTTCAGAGGGCGCTTCTACTGGCAAGTGTCGGGTACGAAACTATAAATGTGGCCTAGGGTGCTTGGGAAATGAGGATCTTTAGTAAGGTGGAACCCGGATGGGAAACTGGAAGGACTAAACACGATCAGTATCTAGGGTCTTTTCAGCACACTCAAAACCGTATCTAATAAAATAGCGTATGGCAACAATTCGCGATATTAAAAAAAGACATCACCATGGTGTTGTGCAGTTGTTTACACTAGTAGGTCATCTTATCGAGCTGTAGAATGATAACCTCTATGGAGAGCTCAGCACTACATCTAAATGACAGAAACAGACTGTAAGCAAGTTAACCTGATTTCGATGTTGGGTTGATCTTGACCTCAAGTTACGGAACCTCTGGCCCGTCAATGGAAGGTGGGCTCAGGTTGATTAGGTGAGTGAGCAATAACGGTACCTTTTGAAGCAGCATCACCTTTAAGGAACGACACAATTCAACTGAGGAATTTTGTGTAGACGACCTATCAACGAGCCGCGCATAAGAATCGGCCCAGGACGTGAAACCTGGATATTCCGTTCACCAGATCCAGACCCGATATCCGCCGACGACTTATGGGTTGTTGTTTTCCGAGCTACCTGGGATATATGGCCCTTCAGCTTTGACCCGGCCCTGTGTTCTGTCGGTACACAGTTAGTTCCACAAACTGCGAACTGGAGTTTAGATGGGATGAACTGCTAGTAACTTTGATGCGTGATAGGCTGAAAGGCGCAAATGTATCATTTATGGACCAAAGCTAGTTCGTGTATCACAGTGATCTGCTTACAGGACTGAGTCGGATGCCGGAGTCGACCCTTATTCATTTTGCGATGAGTTGGATATCGGATGCGATGAGGTGGCGTATCCGCTTTTCGTAGGTAAGAGTGTGCAATAGAGCTGCGTCACGATGATGGCTAAGTCAAAAGGATAACCTCTAAAACCACCAACCACACCTCGTCTGGGGTTGTCTGTCGCTGTAACGGCAGTTCAGCTGAGGCAAGATACAAATAGGAAGATAGAGCTCCTTTTATCTGACGTGTTCTCTTGAGCAGATTCTGCGGTTATTCTCCGCTACTCCAAAATAAAACAGGTATATTATGTAACGACCGACGGTGGAAAATCCCCTAAAACCTTTGCGGTTCAGTGTTTCCCTTATCGTCACTCACTTGCATGCACTATTGACTTGTCTTTACAAACCGTTTGTTTTTATAGACCAATTGTTGTTTGTTCGCGCCCAGAGAGCTACTTTGTCATATCTTTGTTCTGGACCTGCGTGACGCACGTGCTCCTTGTTCGCAAGCCGCAATTCGGTTTCTTGTTTGTTGAGTCCTTGTGATCTCATTATTGAGGTTTGTATCTTTTCGGTGTCATTGGTCACTCAATAATCTAGTATTGCAGAATATCACGGATATTCGCCTTTTGATTTCGGGATCCGTTGCGAGTTTGGCTACGCATTGCTCAAACGTATGTACCAATATTCAGTAGATCAATTTGGAACGAGAAAAACACGCAAAATGCAAAAAAAGGATCGAAGACATTGGAACCTGGACAGGAAGTAATACGACAAGCCACTGGGGAGGTTTTGGGTACCTTTGATTCTTTAGTTATTGTTAGATCGCCTATTCCTGTCAGTGCTAGTTCACGTGTTACTGAAGGCAATATGGATTGTAAGGATATTAGACCTAGAACAACAACTGTTATCGTCTAGAAAACAGAAGCAGAACAGAAGTGTAGACATAAAAAGCGTGAGCCAGAGACCAACGACTACGACACTTCCGATAGATCAGGGCATAACAAAGTAGGAAACGTCACGCCGGTCGCCGACTATAAGACACCAAAGATCGATTTGCCAAGAGTATAACTGACGGTTTTCGACGGGCTATCTGAACACTACCACAAATTTCTAAAGCAGTTCGAGACATTCGTCGAAAATAAGGTAACCGATCCTGGGCAAAGACTTCTCTACCTGACTCACTACTGTAGAGGCCGAGCAAAAGAAGCTATCGACGGGTGTACCATGCTCGACCCGGAACAAGGCTACACAAGAGCAAGGAAGATTCTAGGGGACTTGTTCGGCCAACCCTTCAAAGTAGCCCGTAACCTAATAGAGGGCGTGATGTTAGAGGCAAAGAGAACCAAGGGCGACGTCTACATAATGGCCGACCTGGTGATTAAGATGCAAAACTGCTCAATAGCCCTCGACCATTTAGGTTACAGGGCTGACCTAGACGCCATGCACACTTTGGAAGGCATAGTCCGTCACCTTTCTCCCGAATTACAGGGTCGGTGGGAGGAAGAAGCAGAACGGATGAGCCAAAGCGACAGGGAAGCTAACTTTGAAGACCTGACCGAATGCTTGGACAGGCAAACCAAGATGGCCGACAGTAGATCTGGCCGACTTATCCGGGACAGCAACCGGGCAAACAAGTCCAGCACTAGCCAGGCCCAAACCACTGGTCGGGAACAGCGGAAACACCAACCTTGGACCAATGCACACGCCATTTCACGCGATGCCACGGCGCAACCAAGTTGCAGTTCCTGCCATGCTAGCCATGGGCTGCTAGAATTCCCCAAGTTCATCAAAGCCACAATAGACGAAGGTTGGAATTGGCAAGGGCGACACCACTCACTGGCCGGCAGCTTGTAAAACAAGGAACAGATGTGGTTAAGAGGGCTACACGGGCAGACACCATCGATTGTTACACCAGGCGAGAGTAGCTTTACCCGAGGCGAGTACCAAGCCCAGTGTGATTTGTCCAACGTTGCGGTCTGCCAGTAGTCCGGTACGTTTAGGAGCAGTTGCCGTGGGAGTAGTGACCCCAACTGGGGTGGTCAGTGCTTTGGCTTTCGTCGACAGTGGATCTTACACTACTCTATTGAAAGAGCGGTTTGCCGACAAACACCGGCTCGCTAAAGGTGCGAAGTCGTTAACAGTGAGCACGGTGGGAGAAACACAAGTAATGACTTCCGGCCGGTTGAGGTTACAACTCATCTCTTTAGACACTAAAGAGCAAATGAAACCAATGGAAGCATTCATATTAGCTGATCTCTCCATGTGAGCACCAAGTTCGGTGAACGCAATTTTGATTAGGCGGCCCCACCTGCAGGAATTAAACGTCGTAGACTGGGAAGACGACGAAGTGGATCTTCTCATCGGCTGTGACGTGCCAGAGGCAAATTGGGTACTTGACCAGAGAGTGGGCGACCGCCAGGCACCTTATGCCGTACGCACGGCTCTGGGATGGATGTTATACGGTCCAGTAGGGGGACGTGAATCCGTGAATTATTTATTCGCCGAAGCGGACCGCACAGAGTATCACCAGCAGCGGCTGTATGAGAAGGAGTTTCATGACATCGGGGACGAAAGACCATCGTTGCCTCAAGAGAATCACTTAGCTTTACAAAAGGTGCGGCAAGGAACTAGAGGCCTTAAACAACAGTTCGAAGTTCTCTCCCATGGCACACATCTGCCGACTCGTGGACTGGTAACCGAAACTATGTTCTCCAAAGTCTATTACGACTGAAAGGACGCTTCGTTCGAGACCAGGACCTGTGGGGGCGATATGCAGAATTAATGAAGCGAAACGAAGCTCTCGGCTGCGTTGAAAAGGTGTCTGCTACCACCGACGGCCGGAAGGGGATCTGGCATCTAACTCACAACCCGGTTATCAACCTTAAGAAACCCAAAAACCCGTGGGTGGTTATCGACTGTGCAGCCAAGTTCTAGGGCAAGTCGTTAAACGATCGCCTACTGCAGGGGCCTAACTGGTCCACTCCATTGATTGAAGTTTTGCGCCTTTTCAGAGTGGGTAGAGTGGCCTTGTCCGCCGATATTAGGGAGATGTTTCGTCAGGTAAAAGTACCGGTAGAAGAACGAGATGCGTTGCGTTTCCTGCGGTGGGAAGAGAATGACCGGAACAACGCAGTGGTGAATTAAAGAATGACCGTCCACCCCTTCGGAGCCATATCGTCACCGTTCTGTGCGAACCACACCCTTCTGGAAGCTGCGAACAAACATGGAGATTTGGTTCACCCGTCGGTGGTAGATAGCTTCAGCAGGAATTTCCACGTCGACGACTATCTTGGGTCATTCGATGATATAGAATCGGCTCTAGCGCAGTTGGTAGGCCTGAAAATATTACAAGACGAGGGTGGCTTGAACTCAGCGCAGCCGTGTTAGCAGTCAGGGCGGTGCAAGTGGTGAAGAGATGTTTCGACTTCTACATTTGGTCGGCTAGCTTTTGGACGGACTCAACGATAGTACTTTACCATATCAACAACGTCCAGAGCCGGTTTAGTACTTTCGTTGCTAACCGGCTCACGATTATCCACGATGAATCAGCCATGAACCCGTGGAGGCATGTCAGGTCTGGCGATAATCCAGCCGATCTGTGCTCCGAGATGCGACCAAGTTCAGGCAACTAGACACGTGGGCGAGAGGGCCAAACTTCCTGAAAATGTCTAAACAGGACTGGCCTGTGTTCGAATTAAAACCCCCTACGGAATCGGAACTGGAGATCAAAGGCGTAGTGATAACAGCCATCGTCTTCGAAGAGACGTCCATTTTATGGCGATTGGTCAGATTTTCTTCATGGATGAAGACACTTCGTGCTTTAGCCTGGTTAGCCAGGTTCAAGAGAAATTCATTAGTCATGGAAGGACTACGCCCTTCAGGCCGGATAGGGGTTAGGCCGATAAGTCCCGATGAACTACAGGCAGCGGAACACGATTTATTTAAGATGATACATTGGGAGGCTTTCACCCGAGAACTCGAGAGGGTGGAAGAAGTGGGACCAATCGATGAAGGAATATCATCTCCAAGAGGCGACTTGGAGCATTTAAACCTGAGCTTTGGCACAAAGTACCCCATATTGCTTCCCACTCGGCAACCTGTGGTAGAGATAATGATCCAACACGTCCATGTAGTGGAGGGACATGCCTTGGGAAGTCACTTTATGAGCGTCATCCGAAAAAGCCTTCGGTTGCTCAGAAGAAGAGCGACTGTAAAACTCTTAATTCGACGTTGTGTACGTTGTAGGAGACGCAATGCCGCAGAAGGCAAACAACACATGGCTCCGCTGCAAGAATGCAGAGTGACCCCAGGCTGGTGGCCGTTCAGTGACACCGGGTTGGACTACTTCAGGTCCTTGTGGATCAAGTTTGACAGGGGGCTGGAAAAACGATACGAGTGTATCATGACATGCATGAAGTCACTTCCGGTGCACTTAGAAGCCGCGCATTCAATGAAAACCGACTCCTTCGTGCGGGCCTTGCAGAGCTTTATCAACCAAAGAGGCAGACCGGCCGATATATACTCCGACGTTGGGTGGCACTTTGTGGGCCCTCACCGGAAACTGCAGCATTAGCACAAAAACATGAACCGGGACGAACTGAAGAATCAAACCGTGCCCTAAGATATACGATGGCACTTCAATCCCCCGCAGGCTGGTCATTGAGGCGGCGTATTGGAAGGCCTGATCCGGTCCGCCAGGCGAATATTGCTGTCGATCATTGAGCAACAGCCGCCCGACGATGAAACGTTGAGCACCGTCATGACGGACGTCGGGAGAGTTCTGAGCAACCGCCCACTGGTTCCAGTAACCAACGGCGACCCCACCCATCTGGCGCTCACCCCGAAAGACTTATTGACGCTAAGGCCGAACGGGGGTATCCGAGGGCCGGTAAACCTTCGTGGGAGCTACCTTCAAGGATGGAATCGGACAAACTACCTTGCCAAGGTTTTCAGGAGGCGATGGCTGCGGGAGTACCTACCGGCTCCGCAAGCTCGACAGAAGTGGCTAGTCAAAACAAGACCATTCTAAGTTGCGGATGTAGTGGTGAGTGCAGACGAACATGCGCATTTCAGCGCCTGGCCCTTGAGCGTGTTTATGGAGACCATCGAAAGCTCTGACGATCTGGTAAGAACTGTGAGGGTGAAGACCGCCAACTTAACGCTAATCCGCGATGTACGCAGTATCAGCCTCCTAGAGAGCGAAGACGGAGAAGCCGACAACACGGAAACCCAGTAGACTATTCCTCATTGGTCTTTGAAGAGGTTGAAGGAACCTCTCATGTGTGGGGGCTTTTGCTGTGTACTAACGTGTTGAACTATCACACACCCTGGAATATACACGCTTACGCGATACACGTTTACACTTCATAACCTCCATCAAACACGTCGCAAGGCCCACCGTTTTTTGTCGACATTGCAGAGGGCTTTCCCCATATGTGGTAGTAACTGTGATTCTATCATACACCAACACACACCCACACAAGCGCATAAAGCCAGTGCACGACGGCCTAACCGGGGACAGCACCTATGTTTTTCCTTCACACCCGCCATCGATCAGCCGTTCTCATGGGAGATGCAGAGTAACCTCGCGTCGGTGTTGCCGCCGGATTAGGCGAGGTCGTGAGTGGAAGGTTGACGACAAGGTGTTAGATACTCGCAGGTTCCTCCTGGTTCTTCATGCATTGGCGGTTCACCCATCGACAGCCAGCCTTTAGTAAGAGACCTTGGCTTAAGTTATTCTTGCTCTTTCAACTTCTCGGAACATGCTGTCCTCCAAACGGCGAAGGCTAAAAAGTGTCTTGGTCTTCTGTTCAGATCCTTTCAGCTTAGGCAGAGCATTCTCTACATGTACAAAGTACATGCCAGGCCCCTTCTCGAATATTGTCCCCTAATCTTCACTAGCATGAGAAAATCTGACAGGATTATTATCGAGTGTATTCAAAGAAGATTCACAAAACAGCTTATCGGTTGGTCGTCCAACTTAAACAACAGGGAACGATGCTTATCTCTCATAATCAAACCACTATGGCTTCGTCGCATCAAGCTAAATTTGATATTTCTGTATAAGCTATTGACTAAGCAGTCCTATTCCTCCAACCAGTTGTGCTTCTCCCCGGATACTGGATATTCACTCCGGAATAGACAGTATACTATTACCACACCCTCCGCGAGGACTGTTCTACGCTCTAAGTTCTTTCTCTTCGCATACTCCAGAATCTGGAATAAACTTCCCTTGCACATCAGATCTTCTCGGTCAAAGTATGCATTCGTGCATGCTATTGATAAATTCCTTACTGTCCCAACTGTCTTGCGCATATTCAACGTTCACGTAACCGAACGTCAAGCTTACGAGATAGGCCTTGACTTTTAGGCCATTGCTCTGCTTTCTCTCCTTACCTTACCTTCCAAAATAACCTCACCGCTTTAAAAATTATGATTGCTTTGTTTGACCGCTTCTCCTAGCCTTCGCCATCGACATATGTAAGCATGTCTGCGTCCACTAACTGTTTTTCCATACCAACTTATAGGATCCTGCTGATTCAATTTTGAAATAAATCCTTTTAGATGCGCTCGCATTTATAGAGACCACCGTATTACTCCCCACAGGTTGTCAATATCTCTCACTCGCTCCACGATTTATTAACTTTATTTAGTTATATTGCGTATGCGGCCCTGAAACCAACCTCAACATTGCCATAAAAACTGCTTCAGTATCCAAACTCTGGTTGGATTTATATATATATATATATATATAATATTTGCATATACAAATATATATATGTACTTGTATATATAAATATATATTTATATATATATATATATACTCATTACTGTCCTATAATTATTAACAAAATCATGGTGAGTAACTCAACGCTCCTCGATATCTCTTAGCTTACAATGCCTCTCTTCCGCACCAGGTCCCACCACTCATACTTCGCTCACCACCTCTGCGATTTCGAACTGGAAAATCCAGTCTGATTCATCGCACTTAGCGTGACTCACTAACTGAACTCAACACCCAGTTATGACGTTACCATTTCTGCTCCCACCCTATCCCCCAGATAAGGTTCTTCTGTAATTGCATGCAGGACTTGGTCTTTACTCCTGCTCAATGACCACTCTAGGCGAAACACTACCTTTCCCATTGAAAGTTCCAGCCACACTTAGGCGTTTCCCCTTTAGTCTCACGTTTCATGGCCTCAATGTGCCTTTAGGATCCGCCGCACCGATGAGCCCGTGATTAACTTATGTTCTTCTTTCCGTTAACCGTTGATCCTCGGCTGCGTCACTCTATCTCACTTTCCTTGCCATAGTCTTTTGCGTCCGACCGCTCTCGCAGGACCCGTCTGATGATCGCACCCACGTGTATATATATATATATATATATATATATATACCTTGGGTATGCTCCACTCACTTGTCCCCCTTCCTAACTAGATTGTGCCATTTTACTACACATAATTTGCGTATATATAAATAAAACCGTTCCGTCCTTTAGCGATGGGTGCTCGCTCTCAGTTAATTCCTGGCTCAGGCTAGAACTCAGCCGTCCCATCCTGCTTTTTTGTGCCTTTCTCGTACACTGAAGCCTTGCCACACGGATTACCATTCCTTAGTAACTAGGCTTCACTTCTCTACGCAAATGCTCATGGTAAGTTAAGACCCCATTCCAACCGGAATCCGTATGCCCCTGCCGAATATCAGCACGTTTGCCCCCACATGAAAAATCCTCATTTAAACACTCAGTGTTTCCCCCCCCCCTTTTTACTGTCTGCCGTCCTTTACCACAGCTGGTGAACTGACCAGACTGTTATCTTCCTATTTTCTCATTCTTCTTCCAGACCATACATCTACTATTGTTTTATTCCTGGTTCCCAAACAGACACTCTCTCCTCATCCACCGCCTACCTGATATCGCCCCAAATCTCTACTATCACCCAAGTACCCTATAAAGCTACCAGTCTCCATCTAGGGATCCCTAATAGACCTGTCCACTAGCCAAACGATAACTAACTGTTCGGATAACAAAATGTTCATTTTCTTGCTTCCATATAAACGATAATCATAACCCACAGCTGGAACACTCTCCAGACTGCCGCACTCCTGATCTCTTCCAGGTTGCATTGGTTACTTGGGTAGCCATCGGCCGAATCGACGTTTATTCCGGATTACCGTAAGGACTGGACGATTTGATCAATGGTTTGAACCTATACTCTCGCCTGCTGACGTTACATGGGGCACCGTACATGGATTAACAAAACCTCATGAGAGTCTCACCGGATCGCAGAGGTGATTCCTGACACCAACCATCAACACATCCGCTCAACGTCTATTCCCAAATAATCCAACCCAAAAGTTCAATTCTTCCCGCGTTGAAGTACAAAACCAATGGACGGCACCCAGCCTTCGCAGCTGTCAACTTCGTCAAACCAGCCCTTTTTTACCTACTTCCCACAACATTCTACCTGCAACCAAAGTCTTCACGCAACAGAATACCAGCCATCTGCAGCCAACCATAATTTGATTACCAATTTTCTATCAAATACAAAAAAACATTTTACACTCTTCCAACTCCTGCCTAGCCGAACCATTGACGTTTGTCTCCACTAATCCGTTTCATTGACGGCTTTTCTTTTCTTTAATAGTCCGTTATATGTCCATACACCATTCATGCCCTTCAAAAGTTCACTGAAGTCCCTGCGAAGCTTTTCGCCTTCATTTGAATTCCCATATGACACTGTAATCACCTGCACAAAAGGTCCGTTTTATTATCACCTTTGAATCACTTGCCTTTATTTCACATGCTTCCCCCACAATTAGTTACCCAATGCTGGATCAGTGTCCAATATTCCGCTGGTATCTCTGACTGCACTTTGAAAGCCCCACGCTTGCTTTACTTCTAACAATGTTCTTTGGCATCTCTTCCGCCCGGTTACTTGTTAGTGACCGTCCATTTGTCGCTTATATCAGCAATTCCACGACTGTCCAGCTATCCACACCGCCCCCAGCGATTTCGAAACCGATTTGGAATTCCCGCCTCAACCATTACCACTATTGTTTACTCAAACACTACATGACTTTACTGGTGTTTTTCGGTTGCTGTGATTTATAAATTTGGAATTTGTGAATACCTCACATTGACATGTACTGCTGTATACTCTGATCTTGCATTGTGCATGTGTATCGACCACGGTCAAGAAATATACTATACTATACTATAAGTCCCGAAGAACTGCAGGCAGCGGAACACGATTTATTTAAGATGATACATTGGGAGGCTTTCACCCGAGAACTCGAGAGGGTGGAAGAAGTGGGACCAATCGATGAAGGAATATCATCTCCAAGAGGCGACTTGGAGCATTTAAACCTGAGCTTTGGCACAAAGTACCCCATATTGCTTCCCACTCGGCAACCTGTGGTAGAGATAATGATCCAACACGTCCATGTAGTGGAGGGACATGCCTTGGGAAGTCACTTTATGAGCGTCATCCGAAAAAGCCTTCGGTTGCTCAGAGGAAGAGCGACTGTAAAACTCTTAATTCGACGTTGTGTACGTTGTAGGAGACGCAATGCCGCAGAAGGCAAACAACACATGGCTCCGCTGCAAGAATGCAGAGTGACCCCAGGCTGGTGGCCGTTCAGTGACACCGGGTTGGACTACTTCAGGTCCTTGTGGATCAAGTTTGACAGGGGGCTGGAAAAACGATACGAGTGTATCATGACATGCATGAAGTCACTTCCGGTGCACTTAGAAGCCGCGCATTCAATGAAAACCGACTCCTTCGTGCGGGCCTTGCAGAGCTTTATCAACCAAAGAGGCAGACCGGCCGATATATACTCCGACGTTGGGTGGCACTTTGTGGGCCCTCACCGGAAACTGCAGCATTAGCACAAAAACATGAACCGGGACGAACTGAAGAATCAAACCGTGCCCTAAGATATACGATGGCACTTCAATCCCCCGCAGGCTGGTCATTGAGGCGGCGTATTGGAAGGCCTGATCCGGTCCGCCAGGCGAATATTGCTGTCGATCATTGAGCAACAGCCGCCCGACGATGAAACGTTGAGCACCGTCATGACGGACGTCGGGAGAGTTCTGAGCAACCGCCCACTGGTTCCAGTAACCAACGGCGACCCCACCCATCTGGCGCTCACCCCGAAAGACTTATTGACGCTAAGGCCGAACGGGGGTATCCGAGGGCCGGTAAACCTTCGTGGGAGCTACCTTCAAGGATGGAATCGGACAAACTACCTTGCCAAGGTTTTCAGGAGGCGATGGCTGCGGGAGTACCTACCGGCTCCGCAAGCTCGACAGAAGTGGCTAGTCAAAACAAGACCATTCTAAGTTGCGGATGTAGTGGTGAGTGCAGACGAACATGCGCATTTCAGCGCCTGGCCCTTGAGCGTGTTTATGGAGACCATCGAAAGCTCTGACGATCTGGTAAGAACTGTGAGGGTGAAGACCGCCAACTTAACGCTAATCCGCGATGTACGCAGTATCAGCCTCCTAGAGAGCGAAGACGGAGAAGCCGACAACACGGAAACCCAGTAGACTATTCCTCATTGGTCTTTGAAGAGGTTGAAGGAACCTCTCATGTGTGGGGGCTTTTGCTGTGTACTAACGTGTTGAACTATCACACACCCTGGAATATACACGCTTACGCGATACACGTTTACACTTCATAACCTCCATCAAACACGTCGCAAGGCCCACCGTTTTTTGTCGACATTGCAGAGGGCTTTCCCCATATGTGGTAGTAACTGTGATTCTATCATACACCAACACACACCCACACAAGCGCATAAAGCCAGTGCACGACGGCCTAACCGGGGACAGCACCTATGTTTTTCCTTCACACCCGCCATCGATCAGCCGTTCTCATGGGAGATGCAGAGTAACCTCGCGTCGGTGTTGCCGCCGGATTAGGCGAGGTCGTGAGTGGAAGGTTGATGACAAGGTGTTAGATACTCGCACTTACAGCAGGGTGTGTGCAGGTAAGAAGAATCAGTACACTTAAGTCAAACCTATGACTTTTCCAAGATTCGGGAGGATTTTGGTTGGCGGTGTACCGACCGAAAACGGCAGTTCCATATTTTCCTAACATAACTCATTTATCTACACTTTTGACTTGTTTTATGCACGGTATGTTTTTATAAACCAACTTTTGTTCGCTGGCGTGAAGCGCTCTACTTTGTCATATCCTTATTCTGAACCTGCGTGACGCGCGCTCCTTCCTCGCACGCCGCAATTCGGTTCCCGTTTTTCGAGTCTTTTGATGGCATAATTGTTGTTTGTATCTGTCTCGCGTCATTGTTCATCCAATAATCTTGTATCGCAGAATCTCACTGATAACAGCCTTTTGATTTCGAGGTCCTTTGCGAATTTGGCTACGCACTGCTTAAAGGTATCTTACAGCCGCTGCATGCGAAGCTGAGGATGGAACAGACAGAGTCTAAGGTTTCGTCAAAGGCGACTGATTTCACAGAGTTTTTAGTGCTATCGATGCAAAGCTCGACTACAATGACTAACAAGTTTGTTTATTTGAACAATTACCGAATTTGGTGGGGCCACTTGCTCCGCCTGTGTACACCGTCTGCACGCCGTTCTGCCCCTCCAATACACACGCTGTCCCGCTCCAGCGTTTTGAGTTCTGCTCTTTTGCTCGCCACCCAGTGTATTCGCTAACGTGTCACGAACCGAGGACCACGGCCTATGGACTCTGTACGGGAACAGGTCCTAACTTGACCCAGGAGAATCCTGAACAGGTGAGCCCGAACAACAAATGAATTCCACCAAGGACACTCGTAAGTCCAATCAAATTTATTCGTTTACATATATATGTTTTCGGGCATATAAACGGTGAATCCCGATTTCTGCTACCATACTCCATTTACATTTTTCTTACATCGATATTATAAGCGTTTCACGGCTGCTGAACTGATCTTTATATATCGTTGTACCTTTGATATACCATTGCAACTATGGCTAGCAGCGACAGCAAGCCTGATCCGGAACCGTCCGTTTCGACAGTCTCCTTAGCCGTCCCTGAGTTTTTATTGATGACCCTCAACCCTGGTTTCATATGTTAGAGGCAGAGTTTGAATCACATCGAATCACGAGTGAGCGTACCCGTTACTTGAGGACTATCGGTCGCCTTCCCTGTGACGTTGCTACTCAGATACGCGACCTAATTTGCAAAAACTATTCTTACGCAGCCGTGAAAGATGCAGTAATCTATTAACTTTTGCCATCAGAATCGTCCAGGCTGAAAAGGATGATCCAAGGGACAGACGTAGGTAATATAAGCCCTTTGCATTACTGAGCGAAATGTAGCAGCTGGCAGGGCAACTTTTAGAGGAAAACGTCCCTAAAGAGTTGTGGGGACAGTAATTACCACCCAATATTGAAGCACTGCTCGAGGTTTTTAGCCACCTTAAGCTCACAGAAGCGGCTAAACTAGCGAACAGCATTGTGGAACGGTACCATCCGAAACCACTGCAGTAAAAAACTCGAGCGGCCCCCAGACCGCCGCTCCCACTGTAGGAACACACTCCGAGGACACTCTGATAATTGCTTTCGGGCGACCTTTCAGATGTTTTCCACTCCTTGTCGTTCTCACTGTAGAGACGATGAATCTCATCACAACCCTGACCGACGCGAACGTCTCACAAGCCCTTCCTTGACCGCCCCGTTAGCCCACCTCGATCGATATACCGTCGATATCACAAACGGTTTGGGGAGAGGGCCCGGCGCTGCGAAGCTGGTTATACCTTCCCAGGTGCCAAACAGGATAACTAATATCCTGACGCATTCGGATGACTAACTTGGCCGGCAGCCATAATAGCAGTCGTCTGTTGAATGTTCGAGATTTAGTTTCCTATGATTTATTTCTAATTGACACCGGTGCGGCAGTTAGTGTCATTCCAAAGGGAGCAGGTGAGGCAACCATTCCATCAATCCAACAAATCCGCGCTGCCAACGGCACTCCTATTGCTACCTACGGCCGTGAGTCACTCAGGCTCAACTTGGGACTGCGTCGCACCTTCTGTTGGGTGTTGACAGTAGCGGATGCCCCCTATCCTATACTAGGTATCGATTTCCTTGAACATTTCGTCTTCCTGGTCGGTACACGATACCGGAGAGTTGTCGACCTGCAGATTTCTCTTTTTGTGAACGGTTCGCATTCATCCGTGAATCACATCTCGCCCCTATACATCGAACCTCAGGCCGAACAACCCTACGCAGACCTCCCTTGAGCTCACCCGCAAATGCTTAGGTGATCTGGAACCCTTCCAGCGGTGACCACCAAAGTTACCCACCATATTGTCACTAGAGGACCCTCAGCATCTAGCAGACCACGTCGCTTGACATTATTGTAAAGAACGAATACTGAAAATCCTTCTAAATGTTCAACGTGCTTTGTGAATTTGACTATATTTAACATTAACTTGGAAAGCTCGCTCATACACCACACATTTTCACGTTTGTTTATCCACGTGAGACATTTGAATTTGGCCTTGAACCGTGTTTGACTGTCGCGCTTGAGCCACGGGGCTTTGAACCTTTGGGTTTTACTGTGAAGCCTATCTGGCCGCATACTTGAGGTTCGTATATATTTGTATCCTTTGTGCATTTCAATTTAATGCCGTAGAAGCTACGAATCAATCTTGTTCTGGTTTTGGGATTCGTTTGAATTGGCTACGCGTTGCTCGATTTGCGAGATTTGACTTACAGTACTCAAGTGGAACCTGGACAAGAAAACTCATTGGAAATGCCCAGACGAGGAAGCAAGGACCTTTTGAGACAACAGGAATTAACTCGGCAAGTCTCTGGGGATGGTTCGGGTGTTATTGATTCTCTAGATAATGCTAAGTTTACTAGCTCTGTCAGTGCCAGGTCATATATCTCTAACCGCGATGCGTTTGACGATATTAGTACTTATAGAATGAGAGTAATAGAATTAGAAAACGAGCTGCGGTTAGCCAGAAAGGAAGCAGAGCCCCTTACACAAGGAACTGGTCTCAGAGAGCCAGCAAAGAGTCCATGTAGTTCACAATGTCAACATCGAAAAGGCACTGTGATCGACGAATATAAACCCTTGAGACAGCCTGAAACTACCGAGGTTTTGGCTCTTGACCTGCCGAGAGTGGAGCTGTCCCACTTCGACGGGCACCCCGAGCAATACTGTATATTCATGAAACAATTCGAAAATTTCGTTGAGTGCAAAGTTGCAGATCCTGGTCAAAGGTTTTTGTATTTATTACATTACTGTCGTGGGAGAGCCAAAAATGCTATCGAAGGCTGCGCGATGCTTGATCCATCGATGGGGTACATCAGGGCGCGCAGGATCCTGAAAGATTCGTTTGGACAACCATTCAAGGTGGATAGAAGCCTAATTGATAGTGTTTTATTGGAGGCGAAAAGGACTGAGGGCAAGGATGAATCACTGTCGAGTTTGATGATAAAAATGTAGAATTGCAGTATAGCACTGGAGAACTTAGGATACCAGTCTGATCTGAATGCGTTGCACACACAGGAATGCATTGTCCGATGTCTATCTCTTGATTTACAGAGCCGATGGGCAGAGGAAGCTGAAAAAATAAATATGCTTGAGCGGGAATCTACGTTCAACGATTTGACGGAGTTCATAGGTCGTCAATCCCGTATCGCCAACAGTCGATTTGGACAAATCGTACGCGAAAGTTGCAGACTGGCGCGAAGGGAACCAACATCTCAAATTGTGGAGATGGACTGTACCCAAACCCAGTCTTCGGCTAACATGCACATGATAAGTCAAGAACCCGAAAGGTCAGCTGAATGCAAGCTATGCAACTCCCTGCATCGGTTACCAGATTGTCCGACCTTTCATGGAATGAGTGTACCCGATCGGCCTTCTCAACAATAGACCTATTCAGCCGGATGAACCCAAAATTGTCTGTTCAACGGGACATGATGATTTCAAACCAGCAGGATCAGGCACTGTACCTGTCAGCATCGCGACACCTAAAGGATTGAGGAGGGTCAATGCATTTTTGGACACGGGGTCGGATACCTCGCTGATTACTCGCGAGCTTGTAGAAAGCTGTGAACTAGTAGGCCAGCCTATCTCGCTCACTATCAGCACGATTGCAGGGGGTCGTGTTAGCAATTCTAAGAGGCTGGCCCTGCAGTTAAGGTCTTTATCTGATGAGGGGACCGTAGAAATTCCGGAAGCCTTTGCAATAGACAGCTTGCCAATGAGACCAGTCGACTCTGTTAGATCGATCGCCAAGAGATGGTCTCATCTCACGGACATAGAGTTCGAAGAAGTGTCTAGCCCCCACGTCGACATACTAATTGGATACAATGTACCAGAGGCTCACTGGGTGCCTGGACAGAGCACAGGCAATCAAAAAGAACCATACGCTACGCGAACGATACTAGGCTGGACACTTCTCGGACCCCTGACGAGCGAACTTCAACAATCGGCATCAATAAATTGCTCAAATGTTGCTGAGAGAAGTGCCTCTGTAGAACACAATCAGCCTTTCGATATTGAATCCAACGGTCCATTTCAGGAAAGCGAAGTTCACTCAAAGGATCAGTCGGTGCTTTCGATGGCGAATTCAAAGACGGGACGTCACAGTGGGCAACATGAAGTTGCTATACCCAAGAGACCACCGTCAAGTCACCTATCGAGAAAAGGAGAAGTTGCCCGGAGGCTTTTGAAATATCTCAAAAAAGGACACCAGCAGGTCACCCAAAGCAGCTTGAAATTTGCCGACCCAGTGACAGTGTACGGTACCTGGGTGGAACTGCATGGCCGGCGGCGAAACAAAGTACCCTTTGCCAAAACAAAAATTGCTGAGCTGAAGTCAGTATCCCTAAACGAGCTCAAAACGACTGCACTGGTATTGGGTTTTAAGGTAGCACGAATGCTAAAAGAGAACTGCACCACCGCCGAACTGAGCCTTGCCTATTGGACAGATCCTACAGTTGTGTTACATTACAGGAAACGGAAGAAACGAAGAACGTGTTCGAGACATCAGAGAGTTAATCCACTCGTAGCAGGAAACAGCGAGGTAAACGTTTATGATTCGAGCTCGAAACCACATACAAAAGACAAAGTAGCTCGCAGATCGCCTCGCTCCGAGTTACTCAGCACTTTATTGCATTTCATGCTCTACAACTAATCAACTGGACCCATTTTTCCTGAAAGGTTACAAATGTACTTAGTTCCAGTTTCTATCTAGCGTGGACATAGGCGAAGAGGAGAAATTCACCAGTATTTCACTTGAACAGTTCAGGTGAGGCATACTAGCTGTGAGCACATTGTGAAACTATTATTATCTTTAAAAAAGATTGATTGTCACATATTTTGTGCACAGAAAAACTTTGAAATACTCTGATAGATGCCAGTATTCGATCAATCTCCGTGTTCATGTGTATTTCGATACTGTCCGCCGTACACTTGTTTTCGAAATTTATTCATAATCAGAAAGCGGTTTTCATTTCTTTCGGAAGATTTGGTGCGTTAACTTTATGTAATTCCACTGGTTCGTGACCTGTCAATTTTACGCGATATCTCATTAGGCGTTGCACCTGCGTTCAACTTCTGCGCTCATGCTTGTAAACAAAATTAGTCTAACCAGTTGCTGCAATGGGTTACTGCTTGTGATGCTTAGACTTATTTCGTGCGGCGAAACACTTCACTCTGCGAAGCCTTCATCTTCATCGTGCGTCTGACTATATGCGCCGGTCTCTTGATGAATATGTCAATCTCAAGTTGTGCAGCGGGATTTGGAGTTGATTCCTTATGGATTGTGCGATGATGACTACGGCGAAAACCTGTTTCACGTTCAGATAACACAGGAAGTCAGTAACCACAGACGCTAACAATAAGTTAAAGGTAGATAGGGTAAGAATCATGACCCCTTCCTGAACCTTAGACAGCCATTTTCGCGGAAGGATTTTGGCCGGCGGTGTAAAGAACGAATACTGAAAATCCTTCTAAATGTTCAACGTGCTTTGTGAATTTGACTATATTTAACATTAACTTGGAAAGCTCGCTCATACACCACACATTTTCACGTTTGTTTATCCACGTGAGACATTTGAATTTGGCCTTGAACCGTGTTTGACTGTCGCGCTTGAGCCACGGGGCTTTGGACCTTTGGATTTTACTGTGAAGCCTATCTGGCCGCATACTTGAGGTTCGTATATATTTGTATCCTTTGTGCATTTCAATTTAATGCCGTAGAAGCTACGAATCAATGTTGTTCTGGTTTTGGGATTCGTTTGAATTGGCTACGCGTTGCTCGATTTGCGAGATTTGACTTACAATTAGACAAGCTCCGAGTAGCACATGCTTAGTTCGAACACAGGCTACGATTAGGCATAATACGCCCGTCCAGTAGCCCTTGACCCTCGCCCCTTCACATGATTCCTAAACCTGATGGCGACTGGCGCCCCTGAGGCGAATATAGAGCCCTCAACCGGGCTACTATCCCAGACAGGAACCCCATTCCACATGTTCTAGATCTAACTTCTTCCCTATCTGGTTGTTCTGTTTTCAGCCGGATGAACCTCGTTAGAGTCTTCCACCAAATTCCGGTATTCGAGGCTGACATCCTTAAAACGGCTTGTCACAACTCCATTCGGACTATTCGAGTTTTTCCGCATACAGTTTGGGTTCAGCAATGCAACCCAAGCCTTTCATAGGTCCATACACGAAGCAATGCGCGGTTTAAAAGATGTGCACATGTACTGAGACAATATCTTGGTGGCAAATTCTTCAGAGGAAGAGAACATGGCACAACAACGCGCTACTTTTTAGCGCTCTAATGAACACGGTGCAACGCATAATCCTACCTATAGAGCACTACCTTATCTATATGGTACACTAAATTGATGTCAGAAATGTCTAAGACGACACTAGCAAACTAAGATGGGTGAGAAAGCGTGCTGTGATAAAAAGGCTAAAAAGGTCTATGCATTAGACATTTAAGTGAGACAAAGGGTGTGACACAAACTCACAGAATATTGCTGTATTTGTGATCAGGGAATGAGAGCCAAAGAGCCAATATCTTCAGTTTAATTCGGTCTGACAGCCATTCGGTGAACAGAACAGGATGGTATTGAGAGAAGTTTCAGTCGCACGAACGATTTGCGAACTCGATTCCCGTCCGGCGAATGGAGACGCAGAACGGTAGCAATTGATGGGTTTTAGGAATTATATTGGTTACCCTGTATAAATGACAGGAGAAGGGAGACTGAACGAGCTAATGGCCAGAGCTGATGAGCTGGAGCGCGCCTTGCCGTTTGTTACGCAGCGTGACGTAAGTTTCGATGAGCTCGACTTTTTCGGTGCCAGGTGGACTTAAAATAAATCAGATTTCAAACAACCAGTCGATTGAAGGAACCGATGCTAGACCGAATTCCTGACCCATTGAAAAGCCTGGTCAACGTTTGCTAAGCCAGTTGCGTACCTCAATGGATGACTGGTGAGGATCACCCAAATTTCCTAAAGGGTTTCTAAGATAGGCTGATGTGTTCGACCGAAGGAGATTATAATACCGCACTGGTTAAAACGGGTCTGGATGAGTGAAAGTACTTTGAAGTACTTTTGTCCTGACTATGAACCACTTTATGTGACTGAGAAGAAGGATTCAAGAAGGAAGATTGCCTATGGCTAGAGGAGGGCCTGACACCGGAGTTGGCCGCTTTTGGGGAACGGTTGTCAATCCCAAGTAAATCTAAGTGAAAATACCTATTCGTAAACAAGGGGCGCCTAAGCTATAAGTTCGCAATTGCATTTTAATGAGTTTGGTGTCTGCGAAGCAAAAAACGTTTCATCTTCTCAGGATTCGCGCCTGAGAAACAGACAGGAGTGATTAATAAGAGACACCTAGGCGACGGAGCAAACGCGGTGGTGTTATATACCAACGCGTGTAGTATTAGAAACAAATGGGCGGAACTAGCCAAAACCGCTAACGAGCAGAAAGCGTCAATAGTTGCCGTCATGGAAACGTGGCTTTCTGAAGAAGACCACGTGCCAGGCCTAATAAGTAAAGGTTTTGCAATCTACAGGCAGGATCGGGAACAGGATCACCTTGGTGGTTGAGTAGCCATCCTCGTTAAGTCAGGTGCAAACCACCTTGAGTCCCAGACCAAGATGTGCACTCGCAATATCCAGCTATGCGCCGTTACGATCATCCTTCCAGGCAGAAGGGTTAACGTCGTCCGTGTCTACAGGGCACCAAGCACAAACCACGAAGAGGACGTTTGTTTGCTGCGGACTTGACTGAACTAGTTAAGGACGCACAAAAGACCCCCATAGTGAGTGACTTCAATCTCCCGCACATCGACTGGGTGGCTGAGGTCTGCGTGCCGGTATCGGAGGAGCAAACCTACTTAGAATGGCTGCATGCCATGCGTTGCACCAGCATATTAGGGAAAATACCAGATATAGAACTGGATGTGTTCCATCCTTGCTATAACGAACTTCCCCAACGATGTGTCTGGACTGCATTATTGTGCACCGCTGGGCAAGAGTGATCACGTGTGTGTCAAAATAGTCCTATGCATGCGGCAACCGAAGGTACATTCAAGGATGATTAGGAATTTCGGTAGTATGGACATAGATAGGCTTCGTAATAGGGCGATGGGCTTGACCTGGGACACGACAGAGGAGGCTACTGTCGAGGAGCGCTGGCAGACCATAAAGGGATTTCTGAGTGCCCTGCAGGTAGAGTTCGCACCTTTAAAACGAAGGAGTGGGGAGGGCAAACCCAATGTGGTGGAAGGCTGCAACAGCCAAGGCCATCAGACGTAGAAACCGCTCCTGGAACCAGTACAGGGCTTCCGGCAGTCAGCTAGCCTGGAACCGCTATACAAAGCTGAGAAACGAGACTGTAAGCCTCTTGAGAACTTCCCAGCGGGAATTTGAGCTCAAATTGGCCCAGTCTATAAGACAGCAGCGGAAAAAATTCTACAGCTATGTACAGTCTAAAGGCTCAACAAGAAATGCCGTTGGTCCGCTATCCACTAGAGACTATGGTATTGTCACTGATGACCAGGGCAAAGCAGACGCCCTGGGGGAATACTTTGGTAGTGTACATAGGATAGATGGTGGGGTACGAGTAGATCTGGCTCTAGTGCATCCTCCTCAGTTAAACGAGCTAGATCTCTCAGAAAAATGCGTGCGTAAGTACCTACAGGAGTTAAACAGCCACAAGTCAGCGGGCCCAGACGGCATTCATCCAGCTATCATCAAGCCGTTGGCGGATATCATAGCTCCATCGGTATGCAGGCTGTACAGATGCAAGTTAGACCAGGGTAAGCTGCCTCAGGACTGGAAAGTCGCGGCAGTCGTGGCAATACATAAGAGTAGACCTAAGTCGGCTGTGCAGAACTACAGACCGGTAAGCCTAACTAGCATCCTATGTAAAGTCCTGGAGAAGATCATCCGTGCCCATATCTGCCAGCACTTACTGCAGCACTCCATGCTTAGTCCGGCGCAGCATGGATTCCTGAAAAATAGATCTTGCCTCACCAATCTCCTGTGCTTCTTAGATGAAGTAACTCGACGACTGGACGAAGGTAAGCAAGTTGAGGTATGCTACCTCGACTTTAGCAAGGCGTTCGACTCCGTTAATCATCGTCTTTTGCTTCTCAAGATGGAGACTTTCGGTATAGATGGGCCAGTATAAAGGTGGCTGGAGGACTCCCTCTCCCACCGGACGTTTTGCGTCAAAGTGGGGGACAGGTGCTCCAGTTTGGTGAACGTCACCAGTGGTGTACCTCAGGGATCCTTCCTAGGCCCGGTCCTATTCTTGTTATTTATTAACGACCTGGCATCTGCTCTTCAATTGCCCAGCTTTATTTTTGCGGTTGATGTGAAGATTGTTGGATCTAAAGGTAGGGCGAACTTGGGCAGGGAAATAGGTACCGTCCTGAATTGGGCATAGAAATGGGACTTACCTCTGAAAGCTCAAAAAAGCCATTTGTCGTCAAGGGCAACAGAGTGCCTAACTGTCGCCCATGATCAAGGGCTGTTCACCGTAGAGGCAGCCAGTAGGGTTAAAGACCTGGGGATCATCATGAAAAGTGACTTCAAATGGTCGGAGCAGTGCAACGCTGCTGCGCACAAGGCTCGTGGGGAGCTCTTTAGACTGCGATCAGCTTTGTCTTGCCGGAAGTCGGAGGTATTCATACCTATTTACACGGCTATAGTACGACCTCACTTAGAAGGTAGCGTGCAGGCTTGGTCACCCTTCTACAAAAAGGACGCCGCTTGCCTAGAGAATGTCCAAAGTCTCGCCACGCGAATGGTTGAAGGGCAGAGGGGTAAGACTTACGAGCAGAGACTCCGTGACCTGAATCTTTTCTCGTTGGAAGGGAGGAGAAGTCGAGGAGATCTCATAGAAACGTTTAAGGTAATGAAGGGCTTTTCTGGACTTAGACCAGATAGTCTATTCCAAGTGGCCGTAGACTCCAGAACAAGGGGACATGAGAAGAAGTTGATAAAAGCCCGATCTAGGTTGATGGCCAGATCGCACTTCTTTAGCAACAGGGTTGTGGACAGTTGGAACGGTCTGCCTGGTGGAATGGTAGATCTGCAGACCGTCCAATCCTTCAAAGGTGCCCGAAATCGCAAGTGGTATGAGATATTTCCCCGTAGTGAGCCTTGAGTATATCAACTAGATGAATGACGGGTAGCACTGTAGTCCCTCTGGAGTATGTTTCAATAGACTTTTTCCCTCATTGCATACAGTCTCAGTAAACGCTCACGATGCATAATGTCTCTCGCAGTTGATGTGCGATGAGGTTTTCCGTTCTGCTCTCATTTTTAGCGGGAATTCGAAGAAATACACTCAGCAGTGGTGGGTGCATAACTGGTGTGCATACCATCGAAGGAATTCTGGATGCTCGATTGACCGTGGCCATTACCTGTCCTGTGCAAACTGAACTGAACTGAACTGAAGCCGCTACAAAGTGCTAAATGGCGTTGTGGAAGCTTCTAAAATGTTTTGTTTCTCACAGTTAGTTCCGGCCGATATAATTCCAAGACACTCCAAATCAGAAGATGAGACCGTGCCAGAATGAAAGGTTTATTGATAGCCTTTTCGTATCACTCGGTGGTGATGTTCAAAAAGGTGTGCGTGTTTTACATTAAAACATCGGTTCAACAAAGGAGTGTTGCACCAAGGGACGTTGAGAATCATGGAAAAAGTCGGAAATGTACAGGTACCTACAGGGTTTAATCTCGTATATTCACTTTGGTCTCCTGAATGTGAAAGACTTCAATGAATCTGGCTAAATTGGAATAACCAATAAAGGCTATTGGAATGTGGCTGTTCTGGTTGCTACTTCTCAACAGCAGCCTAGCTAAGAAATGAAAGTTATCAATATTATTGCAAAAAAGGAAGAGAAATAAAAATAATCGCAGCAATATAATGATTAGGTTATGTGAATACAAATGTCTCACTTGTCGTGATACGCTATCGTGCCTTCCTGTCTGCCTATGATCGCTGGTTGTATACATGTCGTGGAATTCCGACTCAAGAAAAATAGTCAAATGCAATGGTTCGTCTCAATATATTTCATCCAACTTATGGACTGTCCACTTAATGGTGCTTACTCTAACAAGGTTCATGTAGCTTTTGATAAGTGCGAACTAAGCTAAAACTAATATTTGCATTTTATCAACAATTGTCAGCTTTCCGGCACCGATTTCATTAAAGACGTTAAATAGGTATGATAACCACGTAGGATCTACTGTAACTACTATTTTCATTGCACAGTCATCTGTGTTTGTTTCAAACTTGAACATATTTCTTGTTGTCTGGTAGCTGGTGGAATCTCCGTGAATTGTGGTTAGGTATTAGTTCCAGTAACTTGGGGGGATTTGGATATGTTGGCGAATTCTACTTCACTTAACTTCATTCTCAAAATCTGAAGTGAATCGTGATGAAATTGTGGTAAAATCATACAGTTCTGTTAGACTGTGTAGTCGCCGACATTTCTGATTTACAACAACAATCTCTTTTCTTTTAATTTCGACCGTATTGGTAAAATAGATTTGCCAAACTGTCTGCTGCTCACACTTGTCGTCCTCTAACCATAACCACCCTAAATCCTTAAGGGTCATAGATACGAATGGACCTCACTTATGTTTTTAACGCCTTTCGTAATTTTCACTTTATTACCTCAATCCATATCAGAACTTCTCAAAAAGGATCAATCTCTCAACGCACTTTTCCCATATTCACCGTGGACCGGTCAGCCCCAGTGGTGTGGTCGCTTCTGTCAATGGTAGTTCACTGTGCATGAACACCTTCACGTTGAAACGCCGAAACGGTTTTCCGGTCATCCTTAATGACGCTGTCCGGGGCACTAGGATAATCCCTGAGATTATCTCACCTCTTTCTGAGAGTTTTGGTGGCCGTACACAATCCAACGCACAGGCATGCGCCGGCGAACGCCCACACACACCCACTGCAAACGTGTTAGCACCGTTAGTTCGTCACCTACCGCACCGGATACCCCTAACCTTCCGGCAATGGAAATTGAGATTATATCACCGCTCTGCCTATGTCGCAGTGGACGCACACGTGCTATGCACATGCATGCACCCACGGATGCACTCTGCATAATAACCGGCATACTGTGGTAAAACTAATACTTGCACACTGATGATAATAATAGGCAGCATCCTGTTATTCTTTTCACTAAAGTCACCAAATGGGTGCTTAGCTAAGTACGTTTCGCGCCGAGCTAAGGCCAATCCCTAATTCCACTATTGTTCTTACCTTAGCTATGACTCAATCTCCTTCCACTGTGGTACGCACCACAACCACCATTTTATCAACCACACCATAGAATTACAGCAGGGATAAAATCAAATCGATAATTGCAGAGTCGATCAAATTGTTGCGGCCCTGAATAGGACCGACGCTATGTGGACGATATCTTCGTCATTGTGAACACCAGGGACGAGTGTGAAAAATGTTCCATCACTTCAACACCATACACCCAAACATTCAACTAACCAAAAACAAAAAGACAACAACATCGTTTTCCTAGATATTGAAATTACCCGCCAAAACGATGGATCAATCCGAAGATCAGCCATCGCAAAACTACGTGGTCAGGACGGTAACTGCGCTTCACCAGCTTCGGTCCCCATAAAGTATAAAATCGGCCTTGTCCGTACCATTTTCCAAGGGGCACGCGAAATATGTACAGCTGACACGCTAGAAGAAGAGTATCGTACCTTGTTCAAGACTTTGGAGGCTAATGGGCATCCAAAATAATTCATATCCAAGTACTTACAGTCACCTCCGGACAAAACGAAAGTTACCACAGTTCCAAAACTGACGACCATTCTACAGTTACCTTACAAGGGTGATGACATTAACAGCCTACTCAGCAGACGCCTCAGCTGTACTGTTAATCGAACGTATTACGCCGTAAAGATCATTATTCTCTATTCAACCTCCCGGATGAAACTACCATCGACAAAATAATCGATGCTTCTCCACGCCAAGTACAATTGCATTTACCAATTTAAGCGTGGGTGCTCAGCTACCTACATTGGTAGAACGGAGAGACAACTGCGTAATAGAATAGTCGAACACATTACGGTTTGGTTACAAAGAACAATGAGCGAACAGACGCAATCAGTGACGTCATCGAGAGCACGCAGAACACTCAAATCACCCTTTACGCAACACGTGCGGGAGACTAATCCCTGTGTTAATCTGAGCACGGCGTTCACCGTCACTTATGTCACAAACGATCAAAGACTGCTGAGATATGTAGAGACACTAGCAATTAACCGTCGTCACCCTCAACTGTGCAAACAGCGAGAATGGATAATTACGTTGGTCTTGCCTTGGTAACGTGTTTATATTTGCAATCATTTGTTGTGTGTTTGTGTACTTTTGTCTTTGGTCTCATGAGAACGTGCAATTCACCATTTACAAATCATCACCTTGAGTGCAGTATGCACTAGTGAAGATGCAGCGAAATGGTCCAGAATACATCGTGCAATCTAATGCTATTGACTACTGTGTTCAAATTTATGTCGGGAAAGTTATGTTTTCAATTCCATGTAATCCTCAACTTCACGGTAATTTTCGTGAATATTTGAAGGCTATAAACCGCAGAAATCGGTGGTAGGTTGTGTGACCGGGACACCAGATATGATACTTATAAATTGCAGTTGAGAAATTGAACTACTCACAATGAGAGCGTAAAATCTCCTGCCCGAACTATGCTCAATGCAGAATCACGAAAACACACTGAGAGAGCATGTAATCGAACTTGTACTCTGCGCAATCGTAATGTACATGTACATGTAGATGCAATAAAACGGCATGAAGCACTGTCGTTGTCACTCACCGCAAGGCGTTATCACAAAGCAATAAGTACTTAAAAGTGTTCGTGTGAATGGATGCAGTAAGTGTGGCCGGTAGCACGCGATCCACGAAAAATATGTACAAATGGCGTGATGGCAGCCCGTGTGAGGGAGAATCGCCCATAACTTTGAAACAGTGAAAATATGAATAACCGTTCAATATATTTACAATTTTTGCGGTGCATTTGTTTATGATGATAATGGTATTCAGTTGCTTAGCGGAGTAAAAAAACTCTGTCTAGATCACGGGACGAATGCGTATGATGAAAACGGGAAACGGGTATTAAAGTATCATCCAGATCAACATTAGCTTCCTTTTCGGAACACACGTTGCTTACTTCGTGAATTCTTCGGTACGATTGTCCAGCTGGTCTTACAGGTCCCTTGGTGGAATACTCGAGGTTTCCTAAGCAAGATTATTTGGGAAAACTGGAGAAATTGTCCTAAATTCCGTTTTGCCGCAAGTCATCCGCCAGATTTGTTAAGTAATGAGCGTTGAACGCAATTTTCGCAGGAAAGTATAAATCAGACATTTGTTGTACAAAAATCAGCCAAATGTGATGTGCAAAATCAGCATGAGGTATTTTAGTCGCACGCACGATTTTCGAACTCGATTCCCGTCCGGCGATTGGAGACGCAGAACGATAGCAATTGATGGGTTTTAGGAATTATATTGGTTACCCTGTATAAATGACAGGAGAAGGGAGACTGAACGAGCTAATGGCCAGAGCTGATGAGCTGGTGCGCGCCTTGCCGTTTGTTACGTAGCATGACGTAAGATTCGGTGAGCTCGACTTTTTCGGTGCCAGGTGGACTTAAAATAAATCAGATTTCAAACAACCAGTCGATTGAAGGAACCGATGCTAGACCGAATTCCTGACCCATTGAAAAGCCTGGTCAACGTTTGCTAAGCCAGTTGCGTACCTCAATGGATGACTGGTGAGGATCACCCAAATTTCCTAAAGGGTTTCTAAGATAGGCTGATGTGTTCGACCGAAGGAGATTATAATACCGCACTGGTTAAAACGGGTCTGGATGAGTGAAAGTACTTTGAAGTACTTTTGTCCTGACTATGAACCACTTTATGTGACTGAGAAGAAGGATTCAAGAAGGAAGATTGCCTATGGCTAGAGGAGGGCCTGACACCGGAGTTGGCCGCTTTTGGGGAGCGGTTGTCAATCCCAAGTAAATCTAAGTGAAAATACCTATTCGTAAACAAGGGGCGCCAAAGCTATAAGTTCGCAATTGCATTTTAATGAGTTTGGTGTCTGCGAAGCCGCTGCGGTATGTGTAGCTTGGGATGTGTTAATAGGTACAAGAATAGAAAAAAGGGAAAAGTGATTATACATATCATCCGCCAATAAATCACGTAATCAAAGCGGACCTAAATACAAAAGAAATTGGCGATAACCTGTTGCTTTCCAACGTTCCACGTCACGTGTGCGACGGCATAAACTCTAAAAGGCACATGAAATGAGTGCTTGTGCTTGCACTATCCTATTGCCCAGTTCATCCACACCGGTTCTACTCAGGCGGCAAAGTAGTACACGCCCACCTTTTAGCCAAGAGCTAAGATGCTTCTGAGTTACTCCCAAACAAGCAACGTGCGTGCAATTCAAGGGAAAATTCTATGTCAGTTGGAAGACTTGAGGACGGACCGTCACCGGTGTGGTGGCTGTTCTGCTCCGTCTCACTAGTTCTAGTGAGCAGACTATTCTGCCTTCGAATCACCTCGTTTTATTAGTACGGAAACAACAGTTTAAATACGATGAATGGTGGTGCTAACCAGTCAGTGAGTAGAGTCTGGAACAAATCCATTTGGTTTGTTCAGTTCAGACGACAGTTGGTGTTTAGCTGGTTCTTCTGTCCGCTGCTTTCGCTCCAATCTTGTCCTCAACTCAGGACAAGCGAAGACATGCTATCTGTTTGCCGAATCACCGTGATGTCAAGTAAACGAACCAAGCCGTCTGTCAACAGGCAGCCACCCAATCCCCTCACAGTGATTTCGATACTTTTTCTCACGAAAATCAGTATCTGTTTATTCCTTAACATCTTTGAGGGAGGATGTCATTCTTCATTCAGAGTGCGATCCACGCTGGATGCATTCATAACAGCCGAAATATCCCGCAGGACTCTTTACTTGTCGAATGTAAGCCTTTGCAGGTGTATCACATATAACAACCGTCATTTGACATGATACTGTGGAATTATCAAACAGTATGCCATTCTCAAGCAGCGGCCGCGAGCGAGATTCAAAACTCATTGTGAAATTTCCAATACAAAATCGTTTTAGCAACTCAAGCTAAACGCAATATTGGCTCAACAGGCGCTGAAAACCCTTACCAGCGTCTATATCTGGATAGTTGGGAAACTTCTCCGGTCTCGAAGAAGCAGTGTCGGAAACTGCGGAAACGTGCCGACAAAACAACTACCTGGACATATGTCTGGTTTAAGCAGCACAACGTCCTGTACAAATTAAATTGAACTGACTGAAGTATATCCATCAACTCCCCAACCGTTTGTTGCAAATATAGGTCTGCTGGGAACAGTTTTGTTGAGCCGCAGCATATTCCGATGGTTGCAATGGGTAGGCATTCTGATCGAAACGCGCGTGTCAAAGTTGGCCGTAATTGCCATTCCGAAGCCCGCTATAACTTTAAACCTTCGATTTTGAACTGAAAATCGAAGGAGTTCGGGAATCTGGTCATGCCACGTAACCACTGAACCAAATCATCTCGCATTACAGTGTGAATGCACAAGCTGCGCCTTCTCACACAACCGTGATGTATGATATATTGTCCTTGGGTCACGTGGAATACCTGGCAGGTGACAACTCAAAGTGTGTAGAACTTCACGACACTGCTTCATAGTTAGCACGGAGGTTACGAAAACATTGAGCAAGAACTGCAAAAGAGCATCCCCATTGTTGTTAACGCCGTTCTTCCAAGCTGTGTTTCTTAACTGGCTTAAAAAATTAAAATACAATTTACAAACACGCTAACCGTTATTGATGATCAGCTTTGATTTACTTGTAGTGGGTAGACACTCGGTCAAAAAAATCCACCAACACCAATTCACCTGCTGGCTGCAACTCTTGTGACGCTACAGTTTAGACACCAGAACTCGCATACAGGTTAAAAAATACTTGAAAATATTCAGTTTTTCTTAGCAAACCCGTTGACTGTAGTTCAGGAAATCAACATCGGTACCCCTACAACGTCGCTTCGAGGCATTTCTTCTCACTGAGGGCTACCTTGTGCCTCCAGTATCTCTTCCATTTTATCTCTTGAAGCATAACAGTGTGTCCTTATTCCCACAATCTGCAGATAAACGACCGACGCTACATAGCGACTCATATTCTGTAACGTATGAGTTGAAAAGTACTATAACTACCTTACTGTCCTTAGATGTATTTATATACACTAATTACTATCAGTATAAGCGCTTGTATACGCAGCCTCGGTGTTCGCTGGGATAGCAGAGACATAGACATGAGTAGGCAACAGAAATCACACTTGCGGTTCGTTTCTGGATTCTCTCGAGTAAAGTATAGATTCACTTCAAATCAGATAATAGTGACGATATATATATATATATGTATATATATATATATATATATATATATATATATATATATATATATATATAATGCTCCACTGATAACCATCGGACACACCTTAATCGGTACTGATATTTGCGTGTCTCTGATTTTCCCACACGTGAACTGGAGCATCTATCCTACCCGACACAGTCCGTTAGTTTGCGTCCTACACGCACCACTGTGGTACACATTTCAATTAGTGGAGCAGCCATGTGATATTTTCGCGATCAACGTTCTTATTGTAACAAATTGGTAATACTGGAGAGGAAATGTGTCTGACCCACGATGCGCATACATGGTGATGAATAACCAGTATTGGGAACAATCCTTTCCTCACTGTGTATGATTAGGCCACTGAAATAACTTGTCCACGGTTCAAGCCACATTTAGACTGGAGTGCCAGATACCATAACATCAAAAATGTAGCTGTTTGGACATGTTAATAGGCCACATTTCTTATGTTTGCCAGCTGGTAAAAATGAGTTGACTTGTAACTGTTCTTCAAATTCACTCTGGCTGAGCTTCGCTCGAAAGCTTCGCCCTATACTAACGCATATAATCCTATTTACTTCACTCCGAAGGAGGTGAAATTGCAAGGAAGCAGCCAAAATCGGTGCACTGGAGCTTGAGGTTACCGAGTGGCAAAAACAGTTTGACCGGGGCTTGCTTCTTTGTCTTGTCCTATGGCCCATTATTCCTTTTTAATTGCGTGTAGCTTCCCTCACAATGTATGCAAAGTTAATGGAAATTTGACACAGACAAATCCATATGCGCGTAATAAGGCATACGCTCGCAGTCTCCCATGATTCTGAGGTATTTTTCGAAAGAACAACCCAGTGAAAGCTGACCAGGTAAGCACTTAACATGTCGATTCGCGTATTAGAGCGCCACGTACATTGGAGCGTCAAGTGATTCGATGTTCGAATTATCAGTGATATGCTTTTTGGTTTACTACTCATTTTCTCCACGAGCGTTTGTAGTCCACTAAATATCTACCTGAACCCGCACTCGGTCTTTCGCACACGCTCATAATGCGATCACTGATATTCTGAGCTTAGATAACAATACGAATTATTTTCACTACTGTAATTCTCTCACCCACGGCTTTTATTTTTGTCCGAAACATGCATTTTGCATTTAAATTGAGACGCTACTCCAATGACCTTTCTCCCTGTGAAACACAGTAGTGTAGTGAGGAGGCTGTTGACAGCCATATTGGTGTTCGATTAACGTAAGTGTAGGATCCTGTTGATGCACATACTGAGCCTTTGTACTCATGGAGTTTTCTACTTTTTTCTATTTTGCATATCGGACGCGAGCAACCCCCACGGAGGAACACTGATCCTTGCATACTACAGTAACGCAGAGTTTAGTAACACCCTACCACCCATTATCACGACTTCTCATACCTTGCTCTATCACGGAAAGCAGAGTCAATAAGCTGTTCGTGTTCGTATTCTACTACCTCCTCTTTCATTATATTTCATGTTTACCCAGGTGATAAAAACAATAAATATTAGTGAAAAACATAAAACGATATTTACAGTAATTCAAAAAATCATAAAATTCCAGAACATTCCTGCACTGATTTGAGACACGCGTGATCATGCATTGAAAATTATTTGCGGTTAACAAATCTTTTGCTCGTTCAGCAATATCTTCTAAGAGCCTCGTCCGCCATTCTTATTTTGATGTTTATGCTTGAGGACGGCCTGCTGGTACAAATGATACTGAGCGGCCATTTCGCTACTCAAGTTTGACTTGAATATGCTCCATATATTGCATCAAAAGCCAGAATGAGATGTCATCCTTAGGATGTTCACTATCCTGTAGACTTTTACTTTGTTAAAATGTTTCTTAAATCCAAATCCTTCCTTTCTCGTTAGCATGGTGTCTCATTACTTCAGCGACAATTCCTCTTTCATAGTTTATTCTCTTAACTATTCACTGTCTCTGGAATCGGATGTTTTATTCGTAGTCACTAACGGCCCATTCAAAGGTCGGGCTATAGCTTGCGCGTAAACGCGCTTCCCAAATTTGGATATCAGCCTTTCTTGCATTTACTTCAACGGTATTGATGGATCAAAAGAGATCCACTATAACAGTTCACCAATCACCAAAATAATACGCCAAACCTCACTTCATCAACATCTCGATCAACCGCATGTACCCAGCTTCTGGCTGTTTATTTCTTAACTCCCACAGCACGGACCAAATACCGTCAATGTAGTCCAGAAATAAGCGCGGAAAAATGCGCTCTCGGACCTTTTGAAAACCCCCTGTATGGCACGCTCCTATGCAGTGTATGCAGGCCCTACTAGACAGTCTGTAGGACTGCTATTTTAAACCACAACACCCTAGCACTGACCACAGAACGCTACCTCTTTTCACCGAGTGGACGTAAATTGAGTCTCGTCAGCGTGTCTATACAGCTACGTTTCTTTTGTTATGGTATCTGGCACTCCAGTCTAAATGTGGCTTGAACCGTGGACAAGTTATTTCAGTGGCCTAATCATACACAGTGAGGAAAGGATTGTTCCCAATACTGGTTATTCATCACCATGTATGCGCATCGTGGGTCAGACACATTTCCTCTCCAGTATTACCAATTTGTTACAATAAGAACGTTGATCGCGAAAATATCACATGGCTGCTCCACTAATTGAAATGTGTACCACAGTGGTGCGTGTAGGACGCAAACTAACGGACTGTGTCGGGTAGGATAGATGCTCCAGTTCACGTGTTGGAAAATCAGAGACACGCAAATATCAGTACCGATTAAGGTGTGTCCGAGGCTTATCAATGGTGAACTTGACATCAAGGAATGATGAACTGGAATTCATGGTATGACGAACTTGATCGAGGCGCACCAAAATAACACAAAAAGTGGAGAGAATTTGCTGTTTTATTTTCAGATGGGATGTATATAACTGAGTGGCAACTGTTGAAAGTTTCCAGAATATTTAGTGCGTGCACCGCTTTCTACCACAACACCCATCGTCTACATAGCGACCACGGCGATGTGCATTGTGTACAGTAGCGTAACTTCGGGAATACTTTAGTTTCACACAGAGATGTCTGCCAAAAGTGATACAAGCGAGCTTCCTATTGTCATGACATCAATATGTCGATCCTCTGTAATCCTCCCCGGACTCTTTGTAAAGGGCTTCAAACTTATCTCCAGGTCTTTTAAGCGTTATTGCAGATGCAGTGTCATACGGGGCGTGCGCCACAACATCCCGACGTTTGCCGCAAACTGTCTGGAGAAAGGACAGCTGAAGCAGCACATCTGTTTCAATGCCATTGTGTCACATGCGGGTCCTGTCCATCATCAAACACTAATTTGTTCGCACAAAAGCCTTAAAATGTTCTATTGTCCCCTAAGTTGCGAGTTTTCTTAACAAGCCTGGTCAAACCATTTCTTAGCTGAAGGCCATGATTCCTTGATTTTCGTTTTTATTGTCTCATTTATAAGATGATGTGATTATGTGCCAGCTGAATATTCATCTCTCGGGGTGCTTACAGTATTTACCCGACTTGACTTGATATAGTATCCCATCCAAACAGAATCAAAAGTCCGTCGAGCATAGCAACAGTTAATTTCGGAAGTGATGTGGAGAAAAATTTATTTTTACTACTTGCAAATAAATACTGTCAGTGGTTTATTCAAGCAGAATTTTGCTAAATAAATTGTAAACATCATACTACTTCAAGTATTTGTTTGAAAAGTTCCAGCTCTGGATTCTACTCCCAAAATCAACTCAGTCCCTGAGACAGCTCCTGATCGACTTAAGCTTGGCTATTCATTTTGCTGGTTTCTATAGGACTTAACTCTTCCCGACCAACCGTATATACCGGACCAACTCGTATCTGAAGAACCGACAAGACGAGAGTAGCTGGTGTGTTTTCTATCAGCTTTATTTGGTACACAATCGTTTATATCTGAAGTAAAGCAAGACACTAATGGTACACAATACTCTGGCCAATCATAAAGTGATCTGGTTATATCCGGAAGATCTGACCACCAAGGTCTGGCTACATCTGATTGGTTGAATCCTGGACAAGAAGCACTACGTCCAAAGGCATTCAATTCACCACCTTTTTGAGCTACTCCAAGCATGGGAAGTATAGGTCTTATTGGTCGGTATTCAATCTTTATGAACCTTGGAGAGGACATACATATGAGGTAGCCACAGAACACGAGGTATGAGACATTTAGCTACTGTTCGGCGTTATAAGCCCCGACTTGTACAAACACCTGAAATTCGTGACTAGCTTCGCTTTGCCATAATAAAGCGATATCTGTGTTTCGGCCAACAACAGTGACGCCGTCCTTCTGCTTCGTACGAGCCTTGTGATGCTTCACGTTCTTATTATACCTCGGTAGGAATCAACGTATACGTGAATGTATGTACACAGGTGAGATGGTAAAGAGAAATTGTGAAATTCAACCTTTCCTTTGATGGTGCTGCTTCTTGCCCTCGTGAGGTTTCCAAAGGTGTGAGGGTATGGGTTGACTTATTTGTGAAATATTGTCCTACGGAACCAGTAAAAACGGTTATCCCGAATCAAAATGGAGTATGAGCACAACGAAATTCGAAGCGCAAGTTGAAATTATTCATGGTAAAGTTTTATTGTTCAGTGTCACAGCGTAGTCAAAATCGTTAGTGGGTTGGCGACGTTTCGGTCTACGACGCGAGCCTTTTTCAAGACTGTTTTCGATTTCAGAACCAGTCTTGAAAAAGGTTATCCGTGGTGACCGGAACGTCGACAACCTGCCAACGATTTCGGCCAAGTTGTGTCATTGAACAATGATATTTTACCCTAACATTTCACAGGGCGTACCGATTTTCCGCTGCACTGCGAACCGATCTCGGTTCTGACAGATTATTGAAATCATTTATTTTTAAAGCTCAGGGTCAATGATATAGAATGTAATCAGTTACGTAACATAGTTGCAGTTCATGAAAAATCACCGCATTGTCCTTAGTGGATAGCTCATCCTCGTTATCAGTCAGCACGTCAGCACCTGTCTAGAACCGAGCCGAAGGACTGAGACAGCGGAACCACGAACGAATGGCTAGCTAGTCGATGGCGTGGATCGATAGAATGAGAGGTGAATTCTGTTGAGCGGTTTTTAGTCTCAACACCATTCCATTAGAAGGCTTGGTCGCCCGCATCAGTCGGGCCAGTACGTACTGGGTACGTGAATCAACGCCCTATATAATCATTGTTTTGTATGCAAATAGAACGAGATTATTCGCAAGTAAGAAAGGGTCCTTCCCCGTCCTAAAGGGACAGTTTAAATCAAACGGGAACTAGAAGCGTGCAACAAATCAAATGTTTGAGAAACAAGAAACAACCTTTCCCCGTTACAAATGTTACAATTCTTGTCGAAAGCCATAGAGAAGGTGATAGGTAACGTGAACGATATCTTTCACATTTTAAGAACCCATTTTGTTGATCACATGTTAGTGCTAGAGGGCGACCTCGGAAGCCAAGTTAGCCAATGACCAACCGTCCACAATCAGATCAGTCGAAAATGTGTATTTCAATTAACGGAAGCTAATTGTCGTTAGCTCAGGCGGACAAAAGAACTGAGCGCCGCCTTATCACCAAAAGAATACTCAAGCTGACTGGGGAGTTACAGTGTAATTATATGCGCAACTAACTGAGGCGGGTCCAACTGCCAATTTGACTGGAGGATTCTAGGCTTGAATTTTGAAGCACAGCTTTCATGAGCTTACACATACTGAGCCAAGCATCCTGGGACATATTTTCACGTTTCTGATCGATCTCAGCCGGTGTACCGTGGCCCACAATTCGCGAGCACAAGCCAGTCGCGTTGCCATGGCTGACTGGCAGACTAGCACACAAACGCGCGAACACACATGTTTATACATACATACATACATACATACATACATACATACATACATACATACAAATATTATCTACTGCATTCCACTACCTTCTCACTTGTTGTTTCGACCGAACATTCTTCGTAAATACGTGAATGCTGTTGTCAATATACCCTTAGCTAAGTACCACTTGAATTTCGCGCCTTATTGATTACTTTTCCGCGGTTCGAGTGAACTGCCATTTACTGCACTTTGCGATTCTGAGCATTGCTAAGCTTTATTCTTGGTACAATCAATTCATATGTCACGCAATTACTTGCGAGTAGTGTGGGATTGTTTTAATTTTCGTTTGATTGACTGTCCTTTTGGACTCCACGTTTCACGCGCAAACCTCAGGTCATCCGAGTGCAGGTTGGTCGGATGACCTGAGGTTTGCGCGTGAAACGTGGAGTCCAAAAGGACAGTCAATCAAACAATCAATTCACTTGAATTAGTGAATCTACACGAACAAGTTCAGTCACCCAATTCTCCACACGTTCACCCCACTTCGGAATAATATGGATAGTGGCCTAGGGCAGCTTGCTGCCTGCTGTAATCAAATGTCATGCCATGCTAACCATTGGCCGATTGGTTAAAGCGAAAACGACATTTCGTGCTGGCTGAATAACGAGTTGCACACCTTCAACTGGGTGAAACGCAAAGTTCGGCTGATTCCTTTTGTGCGTTTCTGGTCAGAGTAGCTGACACAGTGACAGTAACAGTAATTTATGCTCTCGGCGAACACAAATTTACGTGACTGTGGACCACTTGAAGTGGTTGTTCTCTCACTCGCATATACAAATGCACCTTCATCAAAATACTCGCATTTAAACCACTACCAACAAAAAACTCACTCATCCTAAGCCTAACGGATTAGAGCCTGATCGTCACAAAGAGTGGTGTACAAAAATACTGTGCAATCCTGTGCAGCTACAATACTGAACAGATTGAATCGGCTGATTGTGTGACCTGAATGTTTAGTGGAATCCGAAAATTCTGACAAGGTAGTCTAGTGATCTTCCTTTTTTACTCGCCTATCTGGCCAAATATCGCTCTCGGGGCAACCATGAAAACAGATATCTGAATAAATCAACCTGTCATGTTTCGTCGAGGTTAACCATGACCTACCAGGTCGCATCAATGCTTCATACACCACAAATGATGATCATGCAGCGTCTGCATGAACAAATTAACACTAATTAAATAACTTGGCACCTGAAGTGCAAGCAGCCCAATCAAATTAAAAAATGCCCTGTTTTCTTGCAATACAGTGACACTAATAAGCTCCAGTGGACCGGAATCCACATTTTCGGGTAGCTGTAACTGTATCACGGATAAATGCTCAATCTGTTTGAGTCATTGGTACGTTTGCCGGAATCTTGCGACACAAACAGTCGTGCTGGAAAAAACGAAACGAAAAGTCCATTGCGAAGTGTGTCAATCTTATGAAATCAGACTAAATAGCAACCAAATAATACAACGGAATATGTCAAGTGTCATCTCATACGGAGAAAAGCATGAACTCGAAGACCACAAAGGAATATACAAGGGTACCGTAGAAAAGTAGGTGTTATCATGGATGAGAATGAGAGAGGTAGCAGTACGAAGCAGAAAAAGCTGACTGGATGAGGCAGGCCTCTTTGATACACCTTTATCGGCTTACCGCACAGGGCCAAACACATGGAGTTTTTTCAGTTGATCCCTCAGTGAGCAGTCCTCCGATCGCTACGCTGCGTGTCGAAGCATTTTTCGTTGTTCAAGTACCTTGGGCCGAAGTTTTAGAGCCATCCAATAGCCATGAGTGAATTCTACGTGAAAATGTAAATTGTGCCATTTATGTTTACAAAGAAACATAACTACCAATCCAGAAAGTCTTTAAATGGTTGTATGAATGAGAAATTGTGCCAACCGTAGGAAGAGTATGCAATTATGGCGGTACTGTGAATGGACTTATGGCAAAACACTTTTCAGTAAGAAGCACTTATGCATCTTAGCAGACAGTTCTTCGGGTACTTTCATGAGCTTATTTCTGTTCTATTCCAATGAGAATTTACGGAACATAGAGTTGAAACAAGGACTATAAGGAGGAAGAAAACGGAGAGAATATCGAATGAACAGACGGGCTTCGGATGCCAGTGGACGTATGGGAGCACTGGAAAACAAACATTACTTGAGTATTGGGTTATTCAGCGCTCACCTACAGGCTGCGTGCTTCCAAAAATCTATTGAAAGGCAGGTTGTTTATTTTCGCGCGACATTCCTAAAGTAGCTACCCAAGGATTGAAATACAGGCAATAATATTCATGTTCGCACCTTTGTTTCACCGCAAAATATTGATAAACGGCTTCTCTCTAATAGATCATCCGATTGATCGACAACACCAGATATTGCAACTGGTTTAGTCAACGTAAAATCATAACGCAGGGCTTCTCTGCTTCCGTAACCATTCCACATAATGAGCCCCATTTGTCTTGACGTCAACCCTGTTGCACTCATTAAGTTGAGTTGTAAGTTTTTCATGCCGTAGCCGTGATTGTCAAGTAGCCAATGAATGGAGGTCATGTTAATAGTCAGCCCAGAACCTTCAGTCTCAGACAACGTTTTGACCCGAGTGAGTTTTTGAAGGATTCCCGTTCAAAATGTTGCATAACCTAGCGATAATATCATCGGAAGTTTTTGTTCTTGAGGCCTCACGGTAATCCACTTTCCTGATCATATTTTGCAATCCTTGTACCTTTTTAAGGATCATTTCAAGATACTGAGGTATCAGCTTCTGACAGTTACGGCTTCCGGCACATCGTACAATGCGCCTGCGATTTTTGTCCTTCATTTTTTCTTCTGCGCGTAAGACCTTCTTTCTCTGGGTTCAGATCGATCATTTCAACATAACTAAGTACAGGAATAAATACAACATGAAACCACTTGATCAATTAAAGCAATCTTATGGGACTTGAAGCCGTGTCGGTGTATGTATGTATCTATATATGAATGTATGTATGTATCTACGTATGAATGTATGTATGTATATATGTATGTATGTATGTATGTATGTATGTATGTATGTATGTATGTATGTATGTATATATGTCTGTCTGTCTGTCTGTCTGTCTGTCTGTCTGTCTGTCTGTCTGTCTGTATGTATGTATGTATGTATGTATGTATGTATGTATGTATGTATGTATGTATGTATGTATGTATGTATGTATGTATGTATGTATGTATGTATGTATGTATGTATGTATGTATGTATGTATGTATGTATGTATGTTTATATGAATGTGTGTGTGTGTGCGGTTGCGTGTGACTGACTGAAGCCAAGGTAGGTATAGGGTGAAGGCCGTACTCTTTTGGACATACGGGGCGGGTTTGGTGCGAGTGATTGATAAAATTACTTCCGTTAATCATTTCGTTTCATTTTATTTTATTTTGTGATAAATGTTATACGTACAAGGCCGATGCGAATATACGGAGAGAATTCCGCGGTGTTTATCTTCTGAGTTTCTAATTCATGTTCATCTTAGGATCTAAATGTTTCTATTTCTCGATTCTCTGTCAATTCCGCAGTGGACATCTTCGTTCTGCATTGTTCGGCTTACGAATGACGTTGTTAAAGCCAATACCACGCAAATCAGAACAACAACGGTGCCGAGCAACGGTTCTCGCAGATTGAAAACGAAAGTGTCGCTTAACTCGTAACCTCAGTACAATACATAAACGAACATGATTATTCAGTTGAGGATCAATCAAATTATAACAAACTGGGCTATATTGATTTGTCCATTAAATTTCAGCTGAACAAAAGAGTTATGACAAACAGGGTAATACGAAAACAATTTTTGATAGCTGGTTATGCGAATGCCTCTGTAATAGACACAGATGCTCATCCTCGACCGGTTTTGTTAGATTGAAAATGACCGAACGACCAAGAGCCACCCAAAATCAAAGGTTAGTTGTCCTGCATCCGGGCGCCACTCGGTTTCATGTGCATCAAGCCCAGTGAATCAAGTCCCACCCCCAGTAGGTAAAAGCACGTTTCCACGAGATCGAAAAGTGACAAACGAGTGTTTTGATGCGTGCTAATGGCACCCTTGGATCTGCAGAATTGCTAGGCCTTAAGGTGCCATCATGTTGATCTCGGCCCGAAAAGGTTGTTCGCATTACTCGTTGGAATTCAGATGCACGCTAACTACGTCTGGTTAGATTTGTGAATTAAAATAATCTATACTCCACTGTAAATACCAACTGCGGGATAGTTCGTTCAAGTGATGGTGATGGACGGTGTGGCGATTCTGTCCTATTCATGTGCATTTCGAGAAAACCAATATGGACCAATCAATGTTCATTCGTCCGATATATATTTCAACCAACATCGATGCATTTCTGCGCACAAAGAAATGCGCCTGACGAGTATGACTCATTTCAGTCCAGCCATGTGTAGTAATTATCGCAGTACGTGTATCTCGCGCACATGATCTACTTCTATATCACGTGACAGCGTCCGGCAAGTTCGTGCCCACCAATCACGTTTATAGTGATCAGGTGATCACACCCTGTCTATCAATTGTTTAACTGTACGTTTTGCACACGCGCCAACTGCAAGCGCTACTTCCGACACAATTCCTCGGCACACACCAGCGTGCGGTCTCTGTACTCAGGCCCTGTGAGAATACACGCGGTTGGTACTCCACGGTGTTTTCTCGTCGACTTCCTCGACGAACGCGATTGTAGATGCTGAGGGACTGTGCCCTCCAATAATTGGCGGGCTTGTTCCATTTATAATTTTTGAATAGTCCCACCGAAGTGACCCAGCCGGGTCACGTCTACTGTAGTTGTTCCTTCCTTTAGTTGGTCATATATTCGGTCTAACAATAGTTAGATATTTTTTTATCGCGTTTTCATATCCCTATTGGACATTTTCAACTGCGGCGTACATTTTTTGATCGTCATTGTTGTATCCGTCAGTTTTTCATTCCCATTGATTCTGAGATTTTGTATATCAGGCGTTGCCAACAGATTTTTGGAATTCCAGGCTGGTTCATTTCCACAGCGTGCCTGCTTAAAATGAATAGAGAGTCTAAGCCCGAGTATAAACCGGAGTGCCATGCAACGCACATGAAAACACCAGGTTTCATACCGGAAGATCCGGAGGTGTTCATCGCCATCCTCGAGTCTCGTTTCCAGGAGGCTCGCATATCTAGTCAGCAGGTCAAATATAGTAAACAGCTCTCAGCAATCCCAGTTAGTATGATCTCACAAATCCGGGATATCGTTATGAACCGACCGGATCACAACCCGTACGACACACTCCGGGAAGCTCTGATCATGCGTGTGGCTGTGTCGGAAGAGAAACGTACCCAACAGGTTCTCTCCGAAATGCAGCTGGGAGATATGACCCCATCGCAGTTGCTACCGAAAATGCGTTCATTGGTAGGTACGACGTCCATGGACGATGCGTTCTTGAGTCAACTATGGACGCAGCGGCTTCCACCATATGCTCAGAGCATGGTTGCCGTTCTAATGCAAGGTCAGACCCTGGATAAGTGCGCAGGGGCTGCAGACAAATTCCTCGAGCAGGCACGTGCTTTTGCCCCACAGTCCCACTCATTCGCCAACACCACTGTTACTCCACCAGATCCCGCTGTAAACTCTGCGCCGACAACCGCCAAGCACAACGCACCCTGTAGCAACTCTGACATTCAGATGTTATGCCAGGAGGTCCGCCGTTTAATGCAGGTGGTCAAACAGCACGAGACCATTATCAGTAGTCTGCGTTCACCAGGCCAAAGCCGTCGCCGTTCTACCCCGAACGCTCCGACAGCAAACGCACAATCCGGCGAATGTTATTATCACGGCCATTTCGGCTCCCAGGCGCGTAAATGCGAACAGCCTTGTACTTACCACATCCACCAGGGAAACTGCTAGGCCGAGAGGTGATGATGATGACCTCCTCGGGTACCCCTGTTTCTAGTCGCCTCATTCACGTGAAAGACAACACTAATGGTATGCGTTTCTTAATAGACACGGGAGCGTAGGTCAGTGTAATACCGGTTTCAAAACGGTTCACTGTCTCCCCTACGGCTCTACCACTGCAAGCCGTCAACGACACTCCAATCCCAACATACGGCAGTCAATTTCTCACCCTAGACCTTGGCTTGTGTCGTCCTTCCCTGTGGGTTTTCGTCGTCACTCAAATGCGCCAGACTATTCTAGGCTTAGATTTTTGAGAAAGCCACGGTCTAGTAGTCGATCCCGGTAAGCGACGGCTAGTAGACCGGGTCACATCAAATTTCTTTGTTGGTTCCTGAACTGAAGCTCAGCCACTAGCGATCCCCATACCGATTCCCACTTTCGAACCAGAATTCGAAAGTTTATTCCGCGAGTACCCTGATCTTGTCAGCCCAAACAAAAACCTGCCTCCAATCACCACTGATGTGGCCCATCACACCGTCACACAAGGGCCCCCAATCTACACTCGACCCCGCAGGTTGGCTCCAGACAAGATTCGTGTAGCCCGCTCCGAGTTCCAACATATGCTCAACGTGGGAATTATCCAGCCTTCCAACAGTTCATGGGTATTATCCCTACACGTGGTCCCGGAGAAGTTGCCTGACGACTGGAGACCGTGTGGGGACTTTCGCTCACCCAATAGAGTGACTACGCCCCACAGATATCCTATTCCTCACATCAAGGACCTCACAGCTTGTTTGGCGGGCAAGATAATTTTCGGTCGAATATATAACCAAATATATAGCCGGGTACCAGTAGCTGAGGCCGATATCCCCAAAACAGCCGTAACTACTCCTTTCGGTACTTCCGAATGTCTACGAATGCCGTTTGGACTTAGCAAAGCCACGCAAACTTTCCAGAGTTTCATAGATATGGTATGCAGTGGTTCGGATTTCGCGTTCGCTTATCTGGACGATATCCTGATTGCCAGCTGGTCTAAGGCAGAGCATCTAGCACATCTACGCACGCCTTGCGACCGCGTATCTCAACACGGGGTCACGGTCAACGCGAATAACTGTGTAATACGAGTCGACGCCATCGAATTCCTAGGCCACAATGTTACTTCCACAGGGATCATACCATTGCAGGACAAGGTGCAGGCAATCCCGGACTACCCAGAACCCACGGCATTCAAGCAACTACGGCATTTCGACGGACTGGTTAACTTCTATCGTCGTTTCATTCCACAGTGCGCTCAGCTAATGCAGCCGCTCACGGACCTGGTAAAAGGCAAAGCGAATCAGCTGGTTTCCACAGAAACCGCACGAGATGCATTTACTATGCTGAAGCAGGTTATCGGCAACATCCTTGCTATCTACCTAGGCATCCGTCACTTTAGACGCATCTTGGAGGGATGCGAATTCACGGTCTACACCGACCACAAACCGATCATCCGCGCATTGTGCTCCACCACGGACAGATACCTTCCCAGAGAGTCTAGACATCTGGATTACACCACTCAGTACACGAGTGATGTACGTCATTACCTAAGGTGTCGATAATCCTGTCGCAGACGCGCAATCTCGCATTCACAACCTGGACCTCAGCACACCCGGCCCGATCAACCTCAAAGCTATCGCATCCGCTGAAGCAGACGATCCTGAGGCAGAACAGCTCCGTAGCACCTCATCACTGCGGCTCCAGTCGGTTCCCATTCCTTCAACCGAAGGTTACGTATTGTGCGGCATGTCCGAAGGCCACCCAAGGCCAGTAGTGCTGCCAGATTTTAGGCGACAAGTTTTCGAAATCTTACGCTGTTTGTCCCACCCGGGTATAGAGGCCTCTACTAAACTCGTTGGTGAAATTTACGAAAAATTCCACAGAACACATTGAGAACAAAACAGCGGGGTGAACAAGCTCGTTTTCAGTTATTCGTACTCATACCAATACATAACAATAAATATGACTCAAACCAACAAAGGAGATGGTCATCCAAATCTGTCTGTGCATGTGTGTGTGTGTGTGTGTGTGCATGTGAAATTGATCACAGCGAAGAATGTTCGAGTGGTTGCACACGTGTTCGAGACCAAGAATTGGGCCATGGAAGTTTAAGTGCTTGAGCAAATTGTTTCTGAGCACACAGGGGAGGATTGTAGAGTCGAATGCTCAGGGCTTCGGCTGTGGCTAAGATTCGACACTTGACAAGTCATGATTGCTTGCCCCGGACTTTGTAAATGGTGCGAAAAGAGCTTACCACCTCTACGGAATGGTTTGACTCAACAAGGTGTGAACACACAGCACTCATAATTGTCTTAATTGCTCCAGTGTTCAACCAAGACAGGTGGTGTTCACGAACACGTTCGGATAAGCGCCTGGTCGTGCGGCCAACGCACCTGGTTCCGCAGGAACAGGTGAATGAGTATACACAAAAAGATGCAGCAGAATCTGATACTTTATCCTACTGCGTGATACGGCGAGTTGCACATATCCAAAATTGGTCTCAAGCGGACACCTTATTTGTGTACCTTCGGTGGGCCGTACAACCTAGGAATCGTCGTCCCAGTTGGTCGTATCCTTTCGAAGGTTACAGCATCGATCATACCTTTCAGTTTCAATGATTTCACTCTCGTAGAAATTGACTTTTCTATGGGAATCGTCCTGTCCTTTTCATTCGGGGTCTTTGTAAACTTGGAGACATCATTCAGTACCGTCTTCATCTTCTCTATATAATCCGATTTATTAAGGATTACAATAACAGCTTCATTATCTGGTCTTGACAACATTATTTCCTTGTTAGCCTGCAATTCTTTAGGACGGTTCAGGTGCTCTAACGTTAATAATCCTTTCGTCGATGGTCTTGTTTTCACTATATTGATAACACGCGTTCACAAGTGTGGATTTAATCTTCTCTAACTCCTGTGAGGAGGATGGAACGAGACCGGATAGTTGATCCAGTAGGCTCTCAAATTCAACCTCCATATCCAATTGTTTAGTTTTACTGGTCGGACAGCGAAATTTTGGTCCTAGCGACAGCACGTCAAGTAATGTCTTATCCAGACTTACAGACGACAAGCTATGGACAAATCGTTTCGCATCTGAAGGGAACTCACCATCCGGTTTGCTCGGGTTGACGCGTTTCCGTAGTTTGGCACCACCCGTCTTGGTTGAACACTGGAGCAATTAAGACAATTATGAGTGCTGTGTGTTCACACCTTGTTGAGTCAAACCATTCCGTAGAGGTGGTAAGCTCTTTTCGCACCATTTACAAAGTCCGGGGCAAGCAATCATGACTTGTCAAGTGTCGAATCTTAGCCACAGCCGAAGCCCTGAGCATTCGACTCTACAATCCTCCCCTGTGTGCTCAGAAACAATTTGCTCAAGCACTTAAACTTCCATGGCCCAATTCTTGGTCTCGAACACGTGTGCAACCACTCGAACATTCTTCGCTGTGATCAATTTCACATGCACACACACACACACACACACACATGCACAGACAGATTTGGATGACCATCTCCTTTGTTGGTTTGAGTCATATTTATTGTTATGTATTGGTATGAGTACGAATAACTGAAAACGAGCTTGTTCACCGTTATGTTTGGCACAACACGAACCGTGATGTCACTGCATGGGCCCGTACCTGCATGTCAGCAATCGAATGTGCATAGGCTTACAAAACGCCCACTATAAAAACTTCCAGCTGTCGACCTACGTTTCAAACACGTGCATGTCGACCTAGTAGGGCCGCTGCCTCCTTCAAAGGGTAGCATATATCTGCTTACTTGTGTAGATCGTTTCACCAGATGGCCGTTCGCTGTGCCTCTGAACAATGAAGCTAGCGAAACAGTCGCCCAAGCTCTCTTAGAACACTGGGTCGCAGCATTTGGTTGTTCAGTCGTGGTTACCACAGACCGCGGCTCGCATTTCGAGGGAGCCTTCAGTAGTCTTCTACAACGTTTAGGCACCCCTCACATTCATACCACCGCCTACCGCTCGTCAGCAAACGGAATGGTAGAACGTTTTTATCGGAAACTGAAGGCAGCCTTATCAGCTCACAAAAATCCAGACTGGCGGAAATCACTACCGCTAGTACTTTTGGGTTGCCGCAGGGCTCTTAAGGCCGATCTACAAACCACATCAGCCGAACTCACATTCGGTTGCGCGCTTCGACATCCTGGCGACATAGTACCCCCAAAGTCCATCGTCACTTTTGACTACGCTGATTACGCCACCAGGCTAAAGCACCAGATGCGTAAGCTACACCTTCTCGCGGCTCGCGAACAAAACACGACGGTTTACGCATACCCACACCTCTAAGACTGTACGCACGTTTTCCTTATGACAGAGGCACGTGCTCCTCTACAACCTGTCTACTCCGGCCCCCACAGAGCCCTACGCCGCTTGGAGAAAACATTCATCATCGACTACAACGACAGAAAGGATACGGTTACCATGGTCAGAATTGAACCAGCTTTTCTGGCTGAATCCATTTCGCCCGATGTCATCCCATCGAATTTATTAGGACCAGCACCCACGTCTCCGATGTCCCATACGCCGACCGTACCAACGCCGATGGCCCAGTTGCCCCGACCGCCCTGACACAGCTCTCAACACAGAGCCGCTTCAATTGACTTCCAGTCGCGGACGGGTGATCAAGAAACCCGTTCATTTTGTGGATACGGTACGTCGGATCCCATGAAAAACGAAAAGAAACGTAATAATAATAATAAAGATTTTTCCCTAAGCACTGTTGTGGCTGCCCATTGGAGGTTCGTTTTCCACGCAGGATACACGCATTTCCGGAAAGACCGACCACAACACCCCTTTACCAAACCGAACCTGTACTAGGTCATTCAATGGGGTGAAAGGAGAGAAAACTCCACTGACACCTTCTTTGTAAGCATCGGACAATCCTACCTCCCACGTTGAACCCACGAGGTTTTTCGGATTGGGTAGCCAGCTACGGCCGCTTTCCCCAGTGTCTCGCTTCGAGTTCCAACCGCCACATTCTACCGCATGTAAATTTCTGTTCTCCCGTTTTTTTTCTATTTTCCTCCTTGGGGCACCTATGTTTTCAATTTATTTTTACCCAAATAAAATGGTTTCAATAGATTAGTTTTTTTTACTTCTCAAAATAATTCATTCATTTCGGAGCAATCTTACACGTTTCTTTCGATGCCGTCTGTTCTGCCCGTCAGGTGACCGGATGTCATCCACAGACAATACCACCGGATCCGAGGACCTTGGAGCAGCAGTCCGAGCCCACGAACGGTGTCACAGTCACAAAGAACGGCAACATTTATTTATTTCACTGGCGTTATCACAGGCGAAATACCCGTTCGCTTGCCAGACTTCTAAGTCGAAGCCCTTCTTGCGGGCGGCCTTCTAGGAGGGGGTCCCCATAATGATCAGCCGATTACACCCTGTCTATTAATTGTTTAACTGTACGTTTTGCACACGCGCCAACTGCAAGCGCTACTTCCGACACAATTCCTCGGCACACACCAGCGTGCGGTCTCTGTACTCAGGCCCTGTGAGAATACACGCGGTTGGTACTCCACGGTGTTTTCTCGTCGACTTCCTCGACCAACGCGATTGTAGAAGCTGGAGGAGTGTTCCCTCTAATACATTACAGGTGGTTCACTACTTGTGTATGTGAATGCGTTCCCTTCTTTATTTCACGCCTATATAACTGCCGCGTTTTGTATGCTAAAGGACAATACATTTCAGTGCCAGTTGGTGTGACTTCTGATTTCATTTCGAGCAATCCGGTAATTACACTTGGGCTAGACTAGCGAGCTCTAAATTGGGCGCAGGTAGCTCTGCCCAATGTTTCTAATGATGTAGCCCAAAGTGGGCCCAAAGTTCCCCAAAGCGCGCCCAATCGACAGCGCGTTGGGCGTGCCGCTTGGGGAGTTAGTTCCATCAAGTATGTGGGTGTTAGCCTAGACGTCAATCGAAGATGGATTTCTCACATTCAGTACTGTGTCGGGAAACCGCGAAGCCTGTTTTTTCAAATGAGAAAACTTCGGGAGTTTCGAACACCACCAGCAACAGTGCCGAAATTTATCCTTCAATGTGCTCTTCGGGTCTTACTATACTATTCACCAGTAATTTCCCCCGACCATCTGAAACAAGACTTCAAATTCTTTCGCCACGAAGTGGAAATTATTAGCCGCGTTTCATCCCTCTCCTTTGACATTCTTTTTTTACTGAACGATTAAGACAACATACTTGATCTTGCATAGCCCCAGCCTACCAGATAACACAGGATCCAACTCGTCCATTACACTTTGACATGTCTCGTTCTCGCTCATCCATTAGATCTGAATTTCGACACCTTTCTTCCAGAATAAACATGTGTAGAAGCTGTCTTGAGCCCTATCTGACGAGGGTGCTGACCAATAAGGACAAGAGTAGAAAGGAATTACTTTCTAATTTTTGTTGATTTTTTCTTCTACCTTTGTACTGTCATACAGGTTTAGATATCACTGTTGTATATTTTGTTTATTTGACCCGCGTATTTTCAGAGTATTTTGAATGAAATGTAAGCATTTCGCTTCAAATGTTTGTCACACAAACGAAAATACAGTTTCTTTAACTGAAGTACCCACTAGTAATGATGCAGCAAAATAATCCAGAATAAATCCTGCAATATAATACCCTCGACTTGTGTATCCAAAGACTCCTATTGCATCGAAATTCCTTTGAGATAAGAACAAGATAAGAACGGTCAGCTTTATCATCGTCACTTAAATGTCCCATTGGATGTTATTTCATATCATACACTGTCTACTGTTTTTCACCCTATGTGAAATGTAAAGTCGTTAGTATTTGTACTCGGGATCATAATAATACGTTCAGTTGTATAACGAGAGAAAGGTTGCCACCTATATTAGGTGAAGATGGTAGCCCTTCATCTACGGAGGGTCATTATTCTGACCCCTTTATCAATCGCGAATAATTAACACGTGATCGCGGTCACAACATCATAACTACTTTCAACGACAGAAGTCCCCCAGGTTATCATTCTGTCACTCTGTTCCCATCGAAAATGTGCCACTGTTTTTAAAAAGTATATATCTATACCACAGTGGATAACTCCTAGAGTGATCTTCTTTCTTTCACCACTGGGGTGTAATTCACCATTCAAAACGTACATGGTCGAATTATTTGCACACTGTGTTAACGTTTCACGTGGTTCACAGCAGGCGATTTCTCATCGTGCCTAAAAGGAACGTGACGAAATGTACGTGTTTACAACGTTCAACAAATCTGATTATTAGTTTACTCCAGTATAATTATAGAATTTGTTGTGCATTTATTCAGCTTAAATCTAGACTTTTGTTGGGGTGTGTCTAATCTGCCACTGGATACGAAAATAGTTTTCACAGTACGACTGAGGTGACAGGTTGCCTTCGGGATGACAGTAAAGAGAATAACACAGTTATGGTATGACTAATGAATGGGAGATGACCGTGAAAAAACGGTTCTGAGAGATAGTGTGAATCGAATCTACGCGGCCAATGGCACGTAATGAAATAACTGGCATTGAGAGGACGACAAGACTAGACAAGAACAGTAGGAATATGCCCTGTCCCATTTGGTTGGTGCCAACTCGTTTAAATGCAAAAGGAGGTGTGTACTTTTTGGCAGGTAAAGTGCCGACCAGTCGCGAAGCGATCTCGCTGTATCTATACGATCTGACTGCCACGGTTCGCCTTCATCTGATTCTCTGGAACTGGAAATGAAGCTGTAGCGCACTGGACGGCGTGCAAAAGCATTTGAATCACTACTGAGATCTATCAAGGGGGACATATTTTTGCTTGAGATTTTATTGTTTTGGGTTTAATTATGTTTCGTAGGTGGATGATGAATATGCCCATTGACTTTATTCACCATGTGTATGCCCGCTTCGGTATAAAGCGATGATTGCTTGATTATATACTGTGGTGATAACCTTGATCTATCGTAATTGAAGACGAGCGTACATCACACGACAAGAACAAAATTATCACGATATCTTTCTAACATTAGTCGATGCATCGCTGTGGATATTTCATGAGTGTCTGTGTGGGCACTGTACGAGACTGTGGTTCAGCAATTACCAACTACTGTGAAAGGAAACACGTTGTAGACCTGGATAGAAAAACGATATATTGGTTGTTTTCCGAATCGGAGAGTAAAAAGTCGATACTCTTGGAGAACAACACAGCCTGGTCACCAGTTTCACTATTTCCAGTTTTGTTTCCTCCAGCGATAACAGCATTCAAATTCGCATGTATGTACTGGTGTAAAAGAATGATAGTTAATAACTAGTTTATGAGCACTTATCATGCCTACCACAATGTGAATGAAGCTTTGGGTTTTTGTAGTCTCTGAGCTGTTGGGTGGCCGAGCTTACAGGAGGTCGTAACACGGGTTCAGTGGATATTTGCGAATCAGAATGGATCTTTTGGACATCAACCACAAAGATGCGAGGCAACCTCTTGTCCTAAGTTCGATGTGCATTTCTCCATTCCTTGCTTCCACGTCATCCGTTTAACTCTTTGTGATTTCTTTCACTTCCGAGGAGGAACAGAAAACAGGGCATGGAACGGTAAACGTGCGTTTGTCGTGCATACCACTCACCCCAACCAACGAAGTCTACTAAGCTGGATACGCTGTGATAAAATATTCTCTGAACCGGGAACCAACACTCGATTTCTGACCTCAGCATCGCTCACTCGGTCATTCCATCCCATCTTAGTGATACTGTGCACACACTGGTGGTCGAAAACTTCAAGACGATGCATATCTTTCGCACGCAGACCTTGAGTCACGAAACCGTGCAGCAGCGCAACTCGCCACGGCACACACGACCTTCTAACTTCAGTGAAATATCAGGTCAGATCCACTAGTGCTTCAGTCCATGGTATGCCACTCGAGCCTTGGATATACGAGTGCTTACCTCTACAACTGTGCTCCCATACGTCGTCACGCTGCTGCCGAGGTAACTGAAGCGGTCGACACTTGCTACTACTTCCCCATCGACCATCAATCTCGGAACTGTTGACGTCCAGTCTTACGACATCTTGAAACATATGTGGAACTTAAAACAATACAAATAAACTTATTTCAGACAACGAAGTTTGTCTGTTTCTATGATGGAAGTGAAATATAAATGGTAATGTCATTATTAGCCGCCATCTCAAGTGAGGATAGTCCAGTTTCAGTGTCGAAGAAGACACAGTTTAAGGAATGTCCAATTTCGTCATTGAAAGAAGAACTAGATGAACTAAAAATAGGTAATGTATGACCGGTTATTCCCCTAATAACAATATCAGTCTGATATAGTTGAAAAATAAGGATAGCAGGAAGTAAAACAGAAATGGGAATCAAACACTTGACATTCCTTGTGTCCATAATAAAAGTCTTATTCAATGGTGCCACCAAAGAGAAATAGACAAATTGTGTTTATGGTCAGTATCCACCACTGACAGAGCAACGTTAGGAAAATCCTTAGAAGGATCTTATCCGTATTTGGAGAGATATGTGGATGATCATCTGCTTGTGGTTTGGATATGTCCCAGATTACCACATCTGTGAAATACAGCATTGTGAAAGCAACCAGTTGTGCGTGAACGAAGTGTACCACCGAACCGCATTTACCCATTGAATTGTTCACCGAAGTTAACATGTTACCTCGAACACGTGTTAATTATTCGCGATTGATAAAGGGGTCAGAATAATGACCCTCCGTAGATGAAGGGCTACCATCTTCACCTAATATAGGTGGCAACCTTTCTCTCGTTATACAACTGAACGTATTATTATGATCCCGAGTACAAATACTAACGACTTTACATTTCACATAGGGTGAAAAACAGTAGACAGTGTATGATATGAAATAACATCCAATGGGACATTTAAGTGACGATGATAAAGCTGACCGTCCTTATCTTGTTCTTATCTCAAAGGAATTTCGATGCAATAGGAGTCTTTGGTTACGCAAGTCGAGGGTATTATATTGCAGGATATATTCTGGATTATTTTGCTGCATCATTACTAGTGAATACTTCAGTCAAGGTGACTGATTTAAAAGTCTTTTAAATATCTTCCAGGCAGTTCAAGTGCACACCCGCCATGGATGCTACCATAGAGTAATCCAGGGTATGTTCACGGAATAAAAGTTGGTTAAATAAACATGTTACAACTGAGGATGAACTGAGAGCAAAATCGGTTTGCACCTTCGGCAGCAACAGGTCTGGACCACTGACTTCATTGCACTTCATGTTCGTTAGTACATGAAATACCTAGAAGGAACATAAAAACTGTGATCTCTTCGTTTAAGGTTAGTGTGGAGCCTAGAGCCATTCATCTACAATAACTATCGGTGAAGTCCGCTAACTTGCATCTCTACCATCGACTCTTCACGCAGATTTCAAGCTGAGTTTATCATAGGCAGTAGCGTTTTCTCCTTTGTCTACTAGCAAGCTATTGAGTAGTAACTTGCGAAATCCGACCTTTCTTAGCGTCCTTAGAATTTTCGTCCACAGATCAGTGAATGGAGATGAAATCATTCGTCAAAAGGGGTCGCAAGCGCATGCAGGCAGGGTCTACAGCAAGGTAAATAATAAACAACAGACAAGTTATATAAGACAGGTGGGAAAGAATGACCAATAACGATCAGTGGTCGGTGATCGTGTGGGTTGGCGATTCAAATCGTGGGGCAGAAGAGAGCAAAGATGGCCCTAAAAAACGAAGAACACAAATTGTGAAAGGTATAGTGGTATTAACACAACGTTGTTTCAGGTTTGAAGTTTTTGGAATTAGAAGCAGTGGGACACCTGTATGAGCCTCAACACTCTTGGCTATGGTCTCATGATAGAGGTTCACGCCAACTCTCCGTCAGGTTTACATCAAGTTTCCTCTTGAATAGTTTGCAATTTGACTCTTCCACCCTGTCAGCTGGCAGTGAGTTCCACATTTTGGTTGCCTCATGGAAAAACTGTAGACCAGTCGAATGCAGCATCATGAGCGTCATAGAGTGCCCCCTCTTACGCCAGTGGTCACGAAGGGGAATTCCGCCTGTCACTCGGGGCCCATCTAGCCCCGGAGTATTCGTCGGACGCATATCAGGTCACCTGTCATTCTTCGATACACTTCCGGAAGCAGCCCCTTTAACTCCAACCATCTGTCCTAACTAATCCCCAGTTGTCCAGCGGCGAAACAAGTGGCGGCTCACTGAGCTCCTTCCAACTTCGAGAATTCAACAGCCGTGCAGGGGAATTTTGCTGCTGTGCCATGCTCCAGTCGAGGACGTAAAGGAGTTCGAAAGCTCCATAACCTGACTTTGCAAATGTTCGACGGATGGCATCATAGACGGTCCAAACCTAGGCACTTACCTTATCAATGAAATCACAGGTTATGAGAGTCGAGAACACCGTCACTCCCAAGTCTCTTTCACCGATGGACACTCGAAGAGTTGCTACTTGGAAATAGTAGGTGTCGTTGGGCCTCGGTCTCCCTAGCTGCAGCTGAGTACACTTCTGCACATTGACTGTGAGAGCTCGAATTTCGGAACACCTCGTTGGAGTATTCAAATCTACTTGTGCTTCGTGATCCGCTGCAGTTTTGATTACATGCCAGATCTTGCGATCGTCGGCACTAATCAGACAAGGGGACTTCAGTTGTGGTGGCAAGTCGTTGATGAACGCCAGGAATAGCTGTGGGCCTAAGACCGAGCTTTGTGGTACTCCTCTGCCAGCCTCATGACACTCAGGGTATAATTCATCAACCGTAACCGGGAAGGACCTCCCATTCAAGAAATCTTCGATTCACCTGAGTAATTGCTCTGTCACTACTAACGATCTCAATTTGGTGGGCAAACGGTTGTGTGGCACTCTGTCGAAAGCTTTGCTGAACTCAACATAAATAACTTTCGTAGGGTGGCCTCCCGCTCTAGCTTGTGTCCAATGTTTACGGGCCAGTAGAGGGTTGGACAGACAAGATCGGCTTTTTCGGAAACCATTGTACTGGTGGTTGAGAAGCTCCTGGTTTTCTAGATAATCATGCAGTTGTATCGAGATTAATCGTTTCGTAATCTTTCCAATCACACACGATTGACTTCGTAGTTCCTTGTCGAACCACGGAGGTACCTTTGCATGACTTTGTCGTCTGTGTGGAGGTGCAACAAGTCCATCAATGAAACAGTTCCCGATAAAAAGTAATTCTAGGCTTCCTCCACTTCGTTACAACTTATTGAATCCAATGGTAAGGTAGCAGCAACTTCTCCCATTTCAACCAGGTGTATGCGTCACACCTTCAGTCCGTACTCAGGTTCCTGTTGAGACAATGCACCGCTCCTCCAATGGATGGCCAGTATTGCTTGGTCACTGGAGGCCAGCGGCAGTAGAAGATCAATTCCAGTTATGTTGGCGATTCGCGGAAAGAAAACTAGGTCAAGGAGAGGTACTTGATCCGCCTGATTCCGGGTCGGTTCTTGCACATGCTGATGTAAGGCAAGGCCACCTACTATTTCATGTAGACAGCGGGGAAACCTGCCAGCGGAAATTTCGCGGATTTTCGTTACCCAGTCAATATGAGGAGCCTCAACGTCGTCAAGGCCCAGACAGTAGCCACCCGTCGCCCACTGATCCACGGAATCCGGAGTACCTCACACTTCGGCTGCCGGCGTGCGATAGATGATCCCAAGCACCACATGGTGTCTGTTGGAGAGTTTTACTCCGTACCACAATGCGTCTCCGTACCCATATTGGTCCACATGGGTATCAGGTAGGTGTAAGGGTAGCCCACCTTCACGTACGTGGCAACACCTCCTCCACCTCTGGTACTACTTCGATCTACACGAAACAGCACATATCCGGAGAGCGCGACCTCTGAATTACGAATATCATCTGTCAGCCATGTCCCGTTAGTGCAGCGATGGACGGGGTTCTAACCAGCATTAGGGCCTCCAGCTTGTATGTTTGTTCAATAACCAACGTACATTGGTCAGCAACAGCTTGGCGGATGGTGCCTGGTCGTCCAGTAGCCGGAATTCTTCCAATGATGCGTGCTAAGGAAGAATTGTCCACAGGGTAGTGGCACCTTCTTTGAGAGTGGTGTAACCTCTTCCCAATTAATTGTCATCCTGAGCGGCAACCAAGAGGTTCGCTAGCCTTGGTGGTTTGACAACCGTTGGCAGACACAAAACATTTTCTCAATTCGCAAGTGAAGAATCATCCTTCGTGTTCTTCTTTCTCGCTTGTTTGACGAGTAGCCACAGAAGTTGTGGCAACGGCCGAGGCATAGGATGACGAAGGTTTGCATCTTGTACACGTGTCTCCGCCGGTGACGTGCTGGAGATCATTTTAGTCAGCTGCGAGCCCGATGGGGGCTGAAGCTTGGCCACTGCACGGTTGGAACATGCGATTTTTACAATTTCAGTCGCAAATATTTATCTGCAGGAACTTTGGCACAATGAATGTGGGTCCATCCAATACATCCGTCTCAAAGCAGGTCTTTCACCGTAGGACGTACAGTTTTCTCACAGGTAAAGCAACCGCAGACTTCAGCGGGATCGGTTTCACTCATCGTTTTGCAATAATCCACCGAGAGAGACAGAGAGAGAGAGAGAGAGATAATAATCCACAGATGACTGAAAATTCACGGAGCTTAACAATACGCGTCACTGGTGTAGCATTAACCACAGTAATCGAAAAGTTGGCGAATTACATCTACCAACAACCCTGTGTTGCCACCATTGTAAGTTTGACAATAAAAGAAACACATGGTGCATCGAATTTTCGATACATTCCGTACTTCGTTTGGTCCGGAAAAACACAAATTTTCACTGAATTTTGATGACGAATGCATAAATGTCAAACGAAAATGAAGGCGGCATGAAAACAGTGGGGGTGGCAAGCAACACCATAGGAGAGTTTGAATAAACAGACCGAACTCGAGAAACTTGTTGATCAATAAACGGGAGGGCACAGCGGGACCAAAGGATGCGCAAAAAATGACGGGTTAGAAATCATAGGTTATTAGGAAGAAACCCGAGAAATAGGACCAACAACGGGCGAAACACATGTACGGGTTAAAGATAGATAACATCTTCAATATGAGTAGTTTGGCATTGCATCTGGATGACAGGACAAAATTACTCGGAAGCATACTACTGGTTTCGCGGTTGTTGCCACTCATCAGGTATACGTACTCGGTACTTCTCTGCGCAATCATCCCTATACTTGAGCACTCCGTACACGCAAGCTCCATTCGATTAAAATGAAATTATTGTAGTAAACCAAATGTGAAGTGCTGAAGTATGAAGATGATTGGGCGGATGAGTACGGGGTACGCATACCTGAAGAGCGGTAATAACTGCGAAACCTGTCGAGTGCTTCCGGGGAAATTTTGTCCTGTCGTCCAGATACAACGCCATACTACTCACATCAAAAATCTATACTGGGACCATATGTCCTCGTTCTGAAGGTTAGCCGTGTTACCCGACGAATTAACTTTGGAAGAACCTCGGTGTGATTCTAAAAATGGACTCTCTGTCCATGCACGCTCCATTCGATTCAAACAGATAACATCTATCCACTGTGTCAAAGAAAGGTTAGAAACTGTGCGAAGCACTGGGAATGGATAAAAGTATAAGCACATAAGAGTGAAAACGGGTCTGTTACAAGTGCAATTCCCTTGATCCAAATGATGGTAACAATATTGGAGATAGACTCCCGGAGTAGGTGGAAAACCACGTGTAAAACGACGGCAGTTGAGCGAGATTTAGATCAGCGTGGGAATTTCAGCACTTAAAATCGTAATCGGATACAGTGACCTTTACAAAGTCGGAAAACATAGGAGACAGTATTGCAGAATAATTTGCCCCAGGAAAACAAAGCTTTTATCTAGGTATATACTCTTGGTACCCTAGAGTTGTTGAAGCGCGTGCATTAGACGTGAACAAGCCGAGAACGCCGCAGTTCAAACTGGTCGTTGCTGGCAGTACTTCCCTCAAGGTTTCAAGACCCACATCACTACCAGCCAACTTCCTGGGCGTTTATAGCATTCTTTGCCCCGATACCTACTGTTATTTTGTTATTTTACAGAGAGCCAGCAGGTTTTCTTATTACATGCTTGCAAACAAGTGCCATGGAAGAGGTATACCCAATAGCCACAAAAACCCACTGCACTTTTAGGAATAATCAGAAACCAGACCCTGAGACTTGGAGTGATGAAGAACAATATGAGGTTCCAATATGTCTGGTGTGGTGACGGGCCGGACGACAGTGGAATACTATCTGCCATCAAAGAAACCAGTGATGATGGGGACTCGAACCTCTGACCTATGAGGTGGTAATCAACCACTCTAGACCACCCGAACACCACCGGTCATGATTATCATTTGTTTCCCTTTACGTAATAGTGATGCTGAACACTGGCAGTTAAAACACTAGAAATCTGGCTTTTGAACTCATATGACGGAGCCATATCGCACTGGTACAAAATAGTGTGACAAAACTGTGCATGGTCTTCATGTACCGTTAAATCACCGCATTGGTCTTTCACTTGCAATAGTTACCGACCAAGGAATCAGATGACGCTTTCTCTGCCTGACTGCAAACATACACATCTATGCATGAATCCTGAACAGACAAACAACTATTTAAGTACACTGTATAATTTGATATTCCCTACTGCACATGTGCTGTTCATATTTTCTCTTGAAAAATATTCACATCATGAGTAAAAATGCGGTATTTCTAGGTACAAGCAATGCTGTGACGTCGGAAAAATGAAAGGAACTTAAATACTATTACACACTCTCAATCCTTCCCACCCGGGCATAGGTAACCCAGTAAACTCACAAAATAAGATAAACTGGATAATCCGAAAATAATATCCTAGTTCTTGTTGATATCACGGGCTAGTTTTGTACTGATGAGTGGTCATTTGCCGTTCCGAAATAATCGAAATCCGGATGGAATCCAACCATTTGCGTGTGTTCAATCCTCGAGGTTGGTTTCTTTGGACCAGTGTGTTATCGATCATTGCAACAAGACGCACGTTAGATGGACACGGAGTGAGACAAAATCAGTGCCTCAAGGTATCCGCGTACACCTCGTGTATATATGCAAGCATTTTAAGGAGAAAGTCAAGTATTGATCAGTGTGTGTGTTGCACAAGTGCCGTGGATTCAGTAGATTCTTCAAACTACGGCAGTTCTAGTAGTGTAATGTTGTGCATGAGTTACAGTGTCCATTAGCACTTTAAAATAAATACACATTGTAGCCAACACTGATCTTTAGCCTAACTGTCGCTGACTGCTGGTAATACACACCCTTGACAAGGGATAGAATGTTGAATTCTAGTATTGTCTGGAATGCTGTTTAGCGTACCACGTTTCCTGTTATTTTGAAATCTGGTAGTTATTGAACATATAACCAAGGAATCCAATGCTCAAAGGAATAATGTGTGCTTCAACAACTATTGTGACTACAGACTCCTCGTTCACGATAAGGTGCAGCTTGCAGCCTTGATGATAAGCATACCGATGTAGGGCAAATCGAATGACGTCAGGGTGACGTGTTTAACTTTCTCTTATAGAACTGCGAAAAGCAATGCCTTCTTATGAGCAATCAGTCCTGATAAGGTTAGAATAATCGTGCATTACTTTCACTATTGTTCGACATTCCAGAAGGGGTTGACATTGCAACAATAATCGCTACAAAAAATGTTTGTGTACCCAACATCAAGCTACACACCCTTAAGTAATCGATAGTTCTGATCAGGTAGAATGTTGAAATTGGGTAATGAATGACAACTCTGCATCCAATGGGTTCCCACAAGCCATTATACAGACTAATTTGCATTCTGTTTCCCGTGACTCAGACTCGTTCAACAGATAATAACATGTACCCAAAGATCCATTTGGATCACCCGAATTCAGGTGAGCCACCTTTAAGCTAGCTATTCTAAACAGATTGTATGACTAAAAGTGTAACCCGAAATGTAGCTAGTGAGTAGATGCAGGAGAGCCACGGGTGATGGTTGTTTCCAGTAGTTTTTTTTGCGTGCTCATAACTGAGTGCAATGGAAGATGTATACCCAATAGCCACAAAAACCCACTGCACTTTTAGGAATAATCAGAAACCAGACCCTGAGACTTGGAGTGATGAAGAACAATATGAGGTTCCAATATGTCTGGTGTGGTGACGGGCCGGACGACAGTGGAATACTATCTGCCATCAAAGAAACCAGTGATGATGGGGACTCGAACCTCTGACCTATGAGGTGGTAATCAACCACTCTAGACCACCCGAACACCACCGGTCAGAGATGCGGGGCCAATTCATCAAATGACCAATGAGAACTTCCATTTTCTAACACATTGTTGCACATCCATTTACGGAAATTTAGTTGAAAGCCTTTTTTGTTTCTAGCTTCGTACGGATTCGTAGACTTACTCAACTACTGAATTTCTCCGTCTCAGTGTCATATATATATATATATATATATATATATATATATATATATATATATATATATATATATATATATATATATATATATATAATTTGATAGTTTACTTTTCTTACTTGAGCAGTCAAACTCTATGACGGCGCGCTTGTTCACGGAAACAGAGCAGATAAAATCGCAATCACGTTGGAAGTCAAATTTGCTTTTGTTGATAATCATACACGTTTGGCTTTGTAACTACTTTTAGTTATGTAAAACTCCACTTTTGTATGACCCAGTATCACGTTAACCTGTCGAGGACTTTCGCCGTTCGTCGTTTCACGTCCCTAGGTTACTGCTAGGAGGACTAGCGTAACGGGAAGCTACTGGACGAGTCTTCAGTTGGCGGACAGGATAATTGCTATGCCAATGGTTAGCCGTGAATTACTGAGTAACCGTGTGGTGATTCAGCGGGTATTACACGAGACGCGGCTCGCACAGCTTCGTAGCCACGAATATTGAGATGCTCCGGTCAATCAGAATTGCCGTGGGCCGGTACAATAAGAGTTTGCCGTGACTGAACAACTTTTGATCTGTTAATTATTTCTGTGATATGACATTTTTATACAAATGGACTGTATGATAGAATTAGCGTACAGTGCAGTCCTGGCCTTCTTGTCATTTCCGTTTGCATAATCCCAGATCAAAGCGATTCCGATCCATTCTCAGTTCAAGTATCGTGAATAGTACGAACGGCTCACCGAATATGCCGTCGAGGGTGATCAGTGGCGCTACTATAGGGCGCGGCGGGTTCTTGCTTGACAAGGAACCCCTGTATATAGGTCACAAAAGCTCATGCACAGCAGCGTGATGTGTATGAGCGTGACCCAGCGCCATATAAGGCAGTTGCCTCCTGCCAATTACCCAGATATCCTGATTGGAGTTAGATTGACTTAGTCATGTTGGGCTTCCTCGACAGTCAAAACGACGTCCAGAAAGATATGAGCCACTGGACCTTTCACCTGCTCCCAACACACAAACTTACAGTTTCCCGACAGATAGCCCTTGGTTGTGCACGAGTTAAAGGTGCTGCCTTGAACAAAATGTCCAGTGAGGTTCAGGAGGCCCACTTCGTACCTTATCCCCAGGATTCGTCGTGGGCAAATCCATGAAGCCGGCCCACTCTCTCATAGGAGCTAACAGTATGAAAATAAAAGTAATTAAGCTACCGTTGCCAATTTTCCATCGATTCTCTTCATAGTATGCCCAGCAAACAGACCACACAGCTACCTACGCATGCAGTTAGATTGTGCTAGCTTCTACTAACGATTATAGCATATTATTCCCGTAGACTTTCTGGAATCATACTTCAGCTGCCTTTATTCTAGTCCGCGCCGGTGTTTACATTTCGCATCCATTATCTTCAGACAATTCGAACTTTTAAATTTGATTCGTTTAATCCCAAGTTTTCATTTATGTGGCTCAACACACTAAAAACCAATTCTGTATTCCGTATTGCTCTTCTGCGAGTCTCGTTTGCAAGCGCGATACTGTCCGGACAACATATACCTAACAAATTCTAGAAAGTCATCATCCTTAACTCATTCTCCTACAAAACCACAGAGAAGTTTGTTAATAAATCGTATTACAATTTCTAATAATAATAATATGGTCGATGAAATGTCTCTCTGTGTATGATGCCCTTGCCTTTATTGTATTCCGAGTTCATTGATCCTTGAAGTTAACCCCTGTTTATGTATACAATAATAAGGGTAGGGCTATCTCAAGAATCATCTCAACTACAAAACTGAAGAGGAAGAGCGAAAGGGGGCAACCCTGAAAGATCGCCGTAAGCACGAACTCGGCTTCGGATGTTTGCATGCAGGATTGGAAAAGATGAATAGATTTCTCTGGCACACCCTTCAGTGAGAGACAGCGCTAGAGGACTGTGCGGCAGGCTGAGTCGAACATTGTCTTCAGATAAAAAGACAGATTTTCGGCCTACAGAAGGTGTGTCTACGCTCTAAAATTTGATGTGGGGTAAGGAAGTATTCGACACAATCCCAAAATTGGGTTGATTCTCATGCATGCACCTTTCACGAGGGTTGAATAATCGGTGGAATATAATCCCTGCGAGCAGTTCGGATGCAATATCTATCAAGATAATTCCAATGTGGTTCTCACAAGAGGACCTGTCGCTTTTCTTGGGAATCGGAACAATCACCGATTCACACTATTCCCTAAGTATCTGTTTATCAGACTATCCGAATCAATTTTGTTGACTCCGAAACCAAAGCTTCGCCTTTATCCTAAAAAAGGACAGTGAGAACCCATCCGGTCCAGCAACCTTGTACCTTCCCAGATAACCCCCTCTCTTGTAACCTCCAGTTCTGATGGAGGAGCGATATCTACCTATATCATTTCTCTTACAGATATATTCGGAAGGTAAACTGAAGAAGTGGGTCATCTGAACTGCTCCACCCAAAGGTCCGGAGAGTTATTCAGTGAGCCTTCGGACTCCTCGATTAAGTCACTTACACCTGGCTTCCGTGGACCCGTAATCCCAATCAAGCGATAAAGGTTGCGAGTAATGCCAATAGACGCAGCTTTCTCTATTTATCTACATTTCGTAATCCACCAGTGCTAAAGGTCAATTCTCAAACTTAGTTACTTAGCACCTCAGGGACTCGCGCACCTCATTGAGTGTGGAATCCAGAAAGACGTATTGGCGAGCATCTAACCGAGCAACCGACGTTGAGGATATCCATCGTTAGTGGGGCAATTTCGCGTCGACCTTAGAATAAAGGATGGAAAATTATTAAGGCCTTTTACCGGAAGGATGCTGTAGGTTTCTGGGCGAATCATACTTCGTGGCTGCTTACACTGTAGAAGAGGTTTTTCTGTCACGAGAGACCTGATCGTTGCCCGCATTCTGTCTTGTCTTCGCTGGTGCTTTTCTATCGATCCGCTTTTCGGATTCAGTCGTTGGCCCCATGCATCCAGTGGAGCAAGCGGAACATGGACGCGGCTGCAATCTTTGGGCCGGAGGCAGCCCAAAGGGAGCTCCCTCTCTTTTATTCAACCTCTGTTTTCTGTCCCCAACCACCTCTTTTTGCCCCCATTTATCCACCCATAATGCTCCCACTGATGACACGGCGGATACTCGCAACGATAGTGTCGGGAATAATCCTCTCTCTGGAAACTTACATTTTCTCAAGCCTCGTCAGCCTCTGAATCTCGGCTCCTTCAACGTGCGTACACTCATGCAGGTCGGTCAGCAGGCTTGCCTAACCCTCACAATAGATTCTCTGAAGACTGGTGTCTGCTGCTTAAGTGAAACGCGTATACAGGATTCGAGCAGTGTAATTCAACTAACTGCTCCTGGTATCTCATCGAGTTATTTCCTGTGTGCTTCAGGAGACGAAGCAGCTAGAGTTGGAGGTCAACGTGGTGTAGGAATTGTCTTGACAGACAAGGCTGAGGCCGCCCTTTTGCACTGGATCCTGTTTAATAGTCGTTTATGTGCTGTGGGACTCCAAGGGTCAGTCGGCGTTCGAAAGGATAGTTGTGTTAAGCGCAATTTGTTTGTAATCTTGGCGTACGCTCCAACGGACTGCAGCTCAGACTTGCAGAAAGATGAGTTCTATGATGCCCTCGCCACCCTCGTTCGCAGCAGTAAAGGTTCTGACATTGTAGTGCTAGCTGGTGAATTCAATGCACAAGTTGGCAAACTTGTTTAGGTGGCCGTTGTGCGTTACCCACTGAGCGTACAGATAACGGGGATAGACTTCTCCAGTTTTGTGCAGACAATCGATTGTTCTTGTCTAGCACAAATTTCCGACACACCTCGCGTCACACAGCGACATGGCGCTCTAACTCTACAGGTACTTTGAGTCAAATTGATCATATCGCCGTAAGCTACCGGTGGCGCAGTTCTGTTCAGAACTGTAGATCTTACTGGTCCATGTACGTAGAGTCGGACCATGCATTAGTTTTTATGCGATTATCTCTCATGCTCCATGGTCATCGTCGCAAACCGCAAACCCGGTTAGCCGTGCAACGTTTGTGTGATCCAGAATTATGCACCCGGTATGAGCAGAAGTTAGCACATGAGCTAGGATCCACGGAGAACAGTAATGTAGATGAGCATTGGGCTCATATCAAACAGGCGATGCACTTTGCAGAAGGTTTTGCCTGTGGTCCTAGATCCGTTGTCCATCAAAGACACTGGATCTCGCAAGAGTCTCTGAGTATAATGGAGCAAAAGCGTCAGCTCTCGAACCGTAAGGAGATGAATAAGATGCGGAGAAAGCTGCAAAGGCAAGTTACGAGAAGCCTTAAGAAGGATCGCAAAAATTGGTGGGTCAAGGTAGCCGAATGAATGTAAATAGCAGCTGCTTCAGGTAACAATCTAGGACTTTTCAAACTTATTCGTGACACCGGTGGACGGTGAACTCAGGTCAGTGAAACAATTTGCGATAGAAATGGAGAACCCATCCATAGCAAACAGCAAAGGCTTGACCGATGGGCCGAGTACTCCAAGGAACAGTTTAGCTGGCCGCACGCTAGTGTAGTTACTCCTGTATCAACAACTGTGACTCCTTGGGTGGTATCACTTGAGCCCCCTTCGGAAGTAGAAGTGGAGTCATGCATTCGATTACTAAAGCGAGGGAAAGCGGCAGGTCTCGACGGACTTCCCCCAGTTCTTTTCAAACTGGATGGAAATGCTTTGATAAAATCAATTACTGACTTGCTCCGTGACATTTGGAACGAGGAGCGTATTCCGTTAATATGGAGTGAGTTATTGATTGTTCCCATCTTCAAGAAGGGGATACGCAATGACTGCAGTAACCATCGTGGGATTAGCTTAATTCCGATAGTCACCAAAGTATTAGCCTCAATTCTACTGCACCGTCTTACACCGACTCGCGAGAGGAATGTCCGCGAACAACAGGCTGGATTCCGCCCAGGTCGAGGATGCATCGACCAGATTTTTACTCTTCGCCGACTACTTGAAACTCGTCACACGCACCGCCGACCGACAATAATGCTTTTCTTAGACTTCAAAGGCGCCTTCGATTCAGTTGGTCAAACAATGCTTTTCAGTGTTCTTCAGCGAAAAGGCATGCCCCGGAACTTCGTGAACCTACTGAGATCATTGTATTCTCATACTTCTGGCCTCGTCAGGGTTTATGGTGAACTATCCGGTCGGTTCGAAACGACCAGTAGTGTTCGACAGGGATGCCCTTTGTCTCCATTCCTGTTCAACTTCGTCATGGACGAAAGAAATGGGGAGTGCGCTGCAAAATCTTCAGGATGTAGGCGTCGAACTAGGAAATAGTGAAAAGCTGTGTGACCTAGATTACGCGGACGACGTTGTCTGCTTGTTCGAATGCACGTAACATGCTCAGCGTGCACTAGATAATCTCGCAAGAGCTGTAACTCCATTCGGCATGCGCTTTGCACCTTCAAAGTGCAAGGTGATGTTACAAGATTGGACGTCAACAATTCCGAGCTTGATGCTCGATGGGGAGGTGTCGGAAATTGTGGACCACTTCACCTACCTCGGTAGCTGCGTGACGATGGATGGGAGCACAGTAGTAGAGGTGAGCACGCGTATATCCAAGGCTCGAGCGGCGTACGCTGGACTGAATCACTTGTGGTGCCGATCTGATATCTCACTGAAGTTGAAAGGTGGTGTATACTGTGACGCAGTGCGTTCACTTTTGTTGTACACTTACGAGACTTGGGGTCTGCGTGTGGAAGATATTCGTCGTCTTGAGGTTTTTGACCACCGATGTTTACGTAGCATCGCTAGGGTTGGGTGGAATAGCCAAGTGAGCAATGATGAGGTCAGAAAGCGAGTATTGGGTACTAATTCGGAGAACGTTCTGTCACAGATTATCCAGATTAGTAGACTTCGTTGGTTAGGGCACGTGTTGCTTATTGCAGACACGTCAGCCGTACCGTGCCCTATTTTTAATTCCTCCTCGGGAGTGGAAGGAACCACGTGGAGGTCAACAGACGACGCGGCAACGAGGAATGAGAAAATGTACAGCAAACTTAGGAAAAGTAGGTGCTTCACGTCTTCGTGGTTAGGGTCCAAAAGATCTCTCAACCAGTTGGCTGGAGAAACTGAAGGATATGGCTGCGAACCGCGAACAGTGGCAATCGTGTTGTCACTTTCTGTTGAATCAGAGTGACTGATCGATGTGCGTTTGTACAGTTATACTGTGTATTCCGTGTGTTGGCTACTAGGGCATTCTTTCCTTTTCCCACCCATGTAGGTCCAGTCCCTGTCCATCTAGTGTATTCATACTTTCTAACTCAACGTGCAAGATGGTGAGACAGGCAGTGGTCAGTGGTGCTTGCCCTTCCGTTTAACGCTGTACAATGATGATGATGATGATGATGGCAGCCCAGATTTGGCTGGCGATAGTTACCCAACGAAGTGTAGTTACGTGAGAGGCATTTTAACGCCTCTCAAGTGAAGCATCAGTTCGCGGGTTTTGGGCGTGAACTCCCACGGCCATCATGTTTTGCGGGTTAGGATGAGGGAATTGCCGATCGATATTCATGTGCACTCCCTCAGTCACCTGGCTGTCAATCAAGGAAGACTGGGTTTTACCTTAAAAACATTTCACTTTACTGCAAGTTGAGTGATTAGGAATTTCGAAGAAGCGCGTTAGGTTGAGATTCAAAAGATGTGTGGTATTTCAGGATATCAAATACCGAGTACTGTATACAAACAGCGGAAGAATCGAAGTCGGTAGTAAAGTGTGTTCAATAAAGCGCGAACGACCGAATAAATCGGTTCTTGCGAGATTCACGCTGTGTCGGAAATCTCGTCTAAAACGCTTCGCGTATGCGTCCCAGACTAATTATTTTCTTTTTTAGATTCCAACAGCATGGAATTCGGAAGTCCAACTCAATGCCAACAGTAACGATACAGTTTTATCATTTGACGAGTTATACTTTTTACAACCCACGATAGTTAAGCCCACTCGACTAGAGTCTGATAATCCAGTAAGCTGGGTGGCTTATTTCAAACGTCAACGCAACGTGCAGCTACCGCTTTACAACAGCGAATAAATTAAACAAGATCAAGGTCAATGCAAAACGTTAGAGTCACACCCAACGAACCAAAGAAGTAGCAACATCCAATACAATGTTTCAGAGTAAATTGTACAGAAAATAAATCCTAAAGGTGCGTGGAAAATGCACATTTTCTCGGAACGGTCGAGGTTATTACGAATGCTTGAAAAATGTGGAAAGAGTTTCCTTGCCCACTCACTGCGACGGCATCATTATTCAGAACTGGTTGTAATTGAGAAGGGTTTTGAGAACATACAGCAAAGACTCCGCCGCTGGTTTACGTTTCCCACAATTAGCTCATTAGTAGGCAGCAGCGTCTATGCGAGAAATTTACTGCGCATTTGTTACATAATTGAAAAAAGGAAAGAAACACAAATATGAAGAGGAAATTTCTATTTAAATTTACTAACAACCATAAATGATCTCAAGAAAACAAAAAAATATTCATCAACAAAAATAAATAAGAAAAAGAATAAAGCTGTTGTGGTGGTCCGACTTCGTGACTCGGACCGTCGGGGATTTGCTACTTGCAATATGTAAGTGGTGACAAAACATCACAGGTTTGAAATAAAGCAATTCTTCAAAAAGTAGTACATTTCCCCCTTGCCCGAGGGGCATGACATTTCGCAGATTTAACTGTAGTGTGTCTGATATATGACGTTTAAAAGCGGTAAACATGCCGAGTAAAGTGTATTGGGCTACGTGTTCCGCTGCGATCAGTACCGGAGTTCAGTTCACCTGCGGTATAAATGTCTGACGGTCACAAGGGTCACGTTACAGACAGGTCTCGGTCGAAAACCGGGTGACCGATTGAGTGCACCTGTATGCCTGCGCACGCGTGCATTAGCTAGGATCAGTCGCGAAAAGCAGCTGGGTTGATTATCGATCGCAATGGGGTTGCTGATTACAAACGCGTCAGTGTGATAACGAAAATCAGACGTTCTCGATCGCAGTCATGCTAAGCAAGATTAAGTAAATTCACCTGGCCTGTCTCTTTGTCGAGAATATGTGGAATGCAGAGGATACTGCTAAGATTTTTAATCGACAACATCCGGAGGGAAAGTCGATAGCTGCATCAACTGTACGCAGGATAGTGAACAAATTCAAAGAAACGGGATCGGTCGAGGACAAAATAAAGTGCGGTCGACCGAAGATGGCCACAAGCGAAAGTGTCTCACATGAAGCTCTAGAAAGCTTTCGACCCCACCTACAACAAAGCATCCGAGCACTGAAAAGCTGTTGTCATCAGCCGCGGTAGCCCGTGGCCCGGATTCTACGAGAAAACTACTTGAAGCCATTTATGTAGCCTCATTTGCAAAGGTTATGTTTAAAAGTTGCAGAACGTCACCTTCAGTTTCACATCTGTTCTCTCAGTCGCGACATTGTACAATGCACTTTTTTGGCGATGAAACCATATTTCACGTACGTGGAATGCAAACCAGCCGATTTTACTGGTCACAAGAGAATCCCAGGCAGTTTGTTGCTGACGTCAGTGCAATACACCGTTTGTGGTTTGGGCGGGAATACTGGAAGGAAAAATTATCATTTCTTATTTTTTCGATGGAAACGTCACAAGTATAAACAGATTCCATTTCACTGATTCTCAATAAGAAGGTTGTATCAGGACAAGCCTCAAATTTTTTTAGCTCCTAATAAAGAGGCAATGACACCAGTCGCATTATCTTGTGATTTCTGAATGACGTCATCCCATTTTTTACATTTGACCATATTGATAACAGTACAGGATATAGAAATACATGGAATAAGTTTGGTAATAAAGACACTGATCGGAAGTTAAGACAATGTCAGACAAGCAACTGTCCACACCTGTTCATATCAACACACACGTGGTACTCCACTAGATCACCCATTAAGCTGCTTTAAAAGTGTAATAACTGCGAAGCGTGACCACAAATCAGGCGTGAAACAAGTGGTCCACAGTTTATTTTCAGTTTTGATCATTCACGGTATTGCAATCCCCATTGAAGTAACTAGCTAGTTCAGCCGTACCTATTCACTGAGTTGTAGCTACACCTACAGCTACAGCCTTTCAAAACACAAAAACGCTGAATTACGTTATAGTTGCTACGAACTGAACTCCGGTACTGATCGCAGCGGAACACGTAGCTCAATGCACTTCGCCTGACTTGTTTACCGCCTGCGAGAGGTGATCTTTTGGGCGTCACATATAGGACACACTGTAGTTTGTGGTTTGTCTAAGTTGCCTACGGCCCCATGCACTTTACCTGACATGTTTACCGCCTGCGAGCAATGACCTTTCGACCGTTACTTATGGACCATGAATAATCGTCGTTGGGTATTCATCATCGCCGACGTCCCGTACCCAATTCTAGGCATTGACTTCCTGCAACACTTTGACTTGTTAGTTGATGCACGGCGCCGCAGAGTGGTGGATCGTCAGAACACTCTCGCAGTTGCGGGTTATGATTCGCGAGTGAATCACGTCATGCCTTTTTACGTTCAACCACCGGCACACCAACCTTATGGCAAACTCATCGCCACCGACCCGGCCATGTTTCGGCAGGCCGGGCCTCTCCCAGCAATGACCACCAACGTCACTCATTATATCGATACTAAGGGACCACCAGTGTTCAGTAGGCCGAGTCGGTTAGCACCGGAGAAGCTTCGTGTTGCACAGGCTGAATTCGAACACATGCTAGAACTGGGTATAATACGCCCTTCTAGTAGCCCTTGGGATTCCCCTCTTAATATGGTCCCTAAGCCTAGCGGCGACTGGCGACCCTGTGGTGATTACAGAGCACTTAACAAAGTCACCGTCCCTGACCGATACCCGATTCCCCATATACAGGACCTTACTTCGTCTTTATCAGGTTGCTTTGTCTTCAGCCGTATCGATTTCATTCGTGCGTACAACCGGATCCCGGTAGCAGAGGCCGATATCCCTAAAACTGCCGTCACTACGCCTTTCGGGCTGTTCGAGTTTCTGCGAATGCCATTTGGACTCAGCAATGCAGCCCAGACCTTTCAACGGTTCATGCACGAGGCAACTCGTGGTTTGGAAAATGTCTGCGTATACCTGGATGATATTTTGGTGGCTAGTTCTTCAGAGCAAGAGCACGCTTCACACTTACGAGCACTTTTCGAACGCCTTAGCCAGCACGGCGTTACGATCAATATCGCGAAATGCGAATTAGGCCGGACTGATATCACCTTCATAGGACATTCTATTTCATCCTAGGGTATCCGCCCTCTGCCAGATAAAGTTTCCGCTATTCGCGACTACCCTGAACCCCAATCTTTTCGCCAGTTGCGTCAGTTTGCCGACCTGTTGAATTTCTACCGCCGATTTATTCCTCATTGTGCGGAAATGATGCAACTCCTCACCTACCTGTAGCGCGAGGTAAGCGGAAGTTCGTGTTTCCCGACATGGCACAAGTCGCATTCGACTTGTTCAAAGATGCTGTCGCCAAAACAGCACTCCTTACCCACCCTGACCCTTTGGCTCCTATTTCGGTAGTGACGGATGCCTCGGACACAGCGGTTGGAGCAGTACTTCAACAGTTCGTAGACGATTCTTGGCAACCTTTAGCATTCTTCTCCAAGCGCCTACAACCCACCGAATCTAGGTACAGCACATTTGGTATGGAGTTATTAGCCATCTACTTTGGAATCCGTCATTTTCGACATGCACTCGAAGGCCGTTCGTTCACGGTGTTTACAGACCACAAGCCTTTGGTTTACGCCCTAAAGTCAGCTTCCGATCGATACTCACCACGCGAGATTCGCCGCTTGGACTTTGTCTCACAGTGTACTGTGGACGTACGACACGTCTCTGGGGTACCTAATCCCGTCGCAGACACCTTATCACGCGTACATCAACTAAGTCTGTCACCGACGCCTAACATCAACTTGGACGCAATGGCACAGGCCTAAACTATGGACCCTGACATCGAACAACTTCGACAAAACGGTTCTTTGAGCTTAACCACAGTACTTGTCCCAACTTCCCAGAATACCATTGTGTGCGATGTGTCGCAAGGTCGCCCTAGGCCGGTGGTTCCTGCTGCCCACCGTTATCCTACTTTCCTGACACTCCATAATCTGGCTCACCCGGGTGTGACAGCCTCGCTGAAGCCGATAACTGAGCGTTTTGTTTGGCACAATGTCAAACGAGATGTCCGCCAATGGGCTCGTGCTTGCCTGCAGTGTCAACGTGGTAAGATCCATAGGCACACAAGGCGGCGTTAGCCAGGTTCCCAGAACCTGAAACACGTTTTCATCATGTGCACGTCGACCTCGTAGGACCACTTCCACCTTCGCTTGGGTACGTTTACATACTCACATGCGTGGATCGTTTTACTCGCTGGCCGCAGGCCATTCCTATCCCTAGTCCCACGTCGGAAGAGGCCGCGAAAGCTTTTCTGACCGGTTGGGTTAGTCATTTCGGTTGCCCGGCAATAGTGAACACCAATCGTGGTCCACACTTTGACGGCGCTTTTGGTAGCCTACTCGCTACGCTCGGTTGAAAACACGTTAAGACGACAGCTTACCACCCTCAGGCCAATGGTATGGTTGAGCGTTTCCACCGACAATTAAAAGCCGCCCTTCGAGCAAACGGTAACCCCCTTTGGAGTGAAACACTACCATTAGCACTCTTAAGCCTGCGTAGTACCGTTAAGGAGGAATTACACACAACATCGGCCGTACTAGTATATGGCTGTACACTTCGTCTGCCTGGGGAGTTGGTAGCCCCCTCACCAACCGTGACTTTCGACTACGGCGACTATGCTGGGCGCCTTACGCAGCACATGCGAATGCTCAAGGCCAGTCCGCCGCGCGAACAACAGTCTACAAGTTATGTCCCAACTGCGTTAGAAACCGCTACTCATGTATTCCCTCGAGTCGATGGCGTTCGATCACCACCACAAGCGCCATACACTGGCCCGTTTTGGTTGATAAAACGTAGGGCAAAAACATTTGTCATAGACATCAGCGGACGACACGACACCGTTTCTATCGACCGTCTCAAGCCTGCCGTCATGAAGTGTGAGCAGCCCGGCCAATTTACACCTGCTCAAGCCGCTCAGTCACCCGCATCGAGCGAGCTATTACTCGAACCACCCACAATTACGTCTAGTGAGGACTCGGCAGCTAGTCCACCAGAATCTCCAACCGTACCCGCAACGCGAAGTAGCCGTCGCGGTTGCCAACTACGAAATCCCGTCCGCTTCGCCGATTTCGTGACGATTTTTACAACCGACTGTTAGCAATAAGTTGGAAAGTTCACCATGGATTTATCAACCAATAGGCCCGAGAAATTACAATCGGTAGTTACGATTTCATTTTCTTCTGGTTTCCTAGCGACTACAACAACACCGAACATTGTTCGTGTGTTGTTATTACGGTCCAACATCAGCCGGAGCCATCAGGCGCTATTTTGTTCCAGTTTACCTTACCCTCTCTCAGACTGATCTACACAGTCACATTGGCTTCATCCGTAGCCTCGCTGACTCCCGTGCACGTTCAAGGAGCCAACCACTCACTGGACAATGGGACGATTGGTCAGCGTGGTACTGAAGACGACAACTGGACGCCCTTTTGGATGGACCTGACGCGACATGTTCCGGCTCGCATGCGTATGAGACCCGTGGGCGCTAAAACACAGTTGGACCTACGCACATCGGATCTCGAGAGTGCAGGCACCGTTAAACTCATCAGCAGTCGTTCGACGTCACCAACAGTAAAACGGGCAAGCTACGAGGAGTTCCTAGACAACCAATACTTCCGGCTTACCGCCACGATCGAAGCCCAACTCCATCGGACTTCTAGGAGGAGGCCCCTGTAGCGGCTGCCATCTTCATTCGTACTTTTACCACGTCTAGTGTTTAACTGAACGCTGACTGCCAAGCGCGGTTGCCATTTGACCGTTGCTCTTGCGCACGCTCTCACGCACGCTGCAAATACACGCTAACCACTATCTCTCCCAATCACCTTCTCGTTCTCACGGTTAGTGGAGAATACCGTTCTGGTTAACATATTCGTAATGCCGAGCATTAGAGTAACGTACAAGTGGTCCCCGCAGTACAAAGGACCGAAGCACGCGTTTACTAAGGAAACAGCGAAGTAAGGTCTAACCAACCTTACAAATCAGTGGTCGCTAGGTAACTGCTCTTCTCATGATAAAAGATATCTAACTCCACAATTTGCCAAGGCCGGCCAGGTATTTGTCACATCTCCTTCGGTTCTCTCGTTTGTCGTTGATCGAATTGTCTGCATGGTTCGCGATTTGCCACCATCTGCTTAAGCTGTTCTGCCATACGCTGCCAGCAGTATGTTCCTCCGCTTCGACCAATACATCTATTGATAACTGTGTGTGAACGGTGTAATCATAGCAGAGCGCCTTTTCGAAAAGCTTGAGGGACTACGAAACGCTCACCTTGAAAAACCAGTCCATCCTTTGTTGTTAACTCATCACAAAGTTTGAAATAAGTTAATACCCTTTGCTAACAGTTTTTTTAATCTTCCGGTCAACCTTGGTTGATAACTCTTTTTCAGGGATTGTGGGCATGGATTTGCCATCGTGGGTTTCTGGACTTGGGATAACTCGTGTTCAGCAAACACCAATGCAGTATTCACCGTTTTGTTTCTAACTTCGTCATCCATATTCAGTAGTGTAGGCCATGAGTGTGTGTCAGCTGCGAACATTCATTTTCTTCTTTGATAAGGTTGTTTGTAGTTATATTTTTGGAGACGTATCAGCTTCGATTGCAGTCTCCTAGGTGTTTGATGCAGCGGCTTATCCACGATTTGATCAATGGTTTATGATCTGAATATACGCAGTTAAGTCGGCCGAAGATGTAACCGTTGGACTTTCCCAGAGCGTACACAATTGTCAGTAGTCCTTTTTTGGTTTGCGCATATTTCTGTTCACAGGTTGTTAATTTCCTACTCCGATACTCAAGCGGACGCCCATTTTGTGAAAGAACGGCTCCTAGGCCAAACAAACTGTGATCATAGTAAGCTAGGACCGGGGCTTTCACGATAAGCTGTTTTATGCTATCAAATACTAATTTCTGGTCATCCGCCCATATTCACGTTTCCCCTTCGTGTGTTAATCGGCGGATCGGTCCCATAAGTTTCGCTAACTCTGGTAGGAATCTGCTCAGATGGTTGACCATCCCGTTATAAAGTGAGACACATTACGGTGTCGGTTGGCGCAGACATATCTACATTCGCGCTTACCTTTTTGGGATCCGGTTTGATACTTGTGCTTGTGGGAACGTGGCCGTGGAACTTGACCGCTGTTGGACAAAATGTCAAATTGTCCCGTTTCAGTTCAATTCCATTATGGATATATCGTTACAGAAAAGAATTGAACCTTCTGTTGAGTTCCTCGATATTTTAGCCAAAAATTAGAATATCATCTGCTACGCAGAGCACTCCAGGTGAATCATCTACTGCTTGGAGAATCTCCTGGAATATCTCGCTAGATACCTACAAATCGAAAGGTAGTCGGTTCCAACGGTGACGGCCATACTTTGTGCCAAAAGTGATTAAATAACTCGAGGCTTCATCCAACTCTTAATGCCAAAACGCGGAAGCCATATCAACTTTCGTAAAGCACCGCGCGTTTGATAATCCAGGAAGGATTTCGCGAAAAACATGTAACGAAGAATGCTCTCGCCGGAGTGCTTTGTTTGGTGATTTGGGATCAATGCAAATAAGAAGTTCCCAGATGTTTTCGTCACAATCACAGTTTGACTCACTCAATCTGTCGGTTCATCAACTTGGACCAAAATGTCTTTCGAGATGAGGATGTCCAACTTGCGTTCAAATCGTCCTCAAATGAGTACAGAATACTCCTTGTCGATAGTACCACAGGTTCCGCGGATTCATATACATGTAATGTCACCAATCCCAGAAGCTTTGCGAATTTCTCACTGAAAACGGAGATAAGTTTTTCCTAGCAATATTCGATATCATGAGATACATGATAGATGGATGAATCACAGTGGAATGACACCAGACCCGGATTTCGATAGATCGACATCCGAGGATGGGAACATAGTACTGGTCGACCACGGCAAAGCTTATGAGTGATGAATGTGCTTCCTTGGGATTGACGATTTGCAACAATGCCTCACTCTTTATAAGAACCTTGTCACCGTTCCACGTTATGAGTCTCTTCTGTGTTGGTATCGATGTAACACTAGAGAGTTCATAAGCATAATGTTCACCAACGCTCCCGTGTCTAACTGGAAACTCGCCTCTTCTCCGTTCACCAACAATTTGTAAAGACACACTTTCGCTTTGCCTGCATCTGCGTCCCATTCATTCGGTCTGTGTTGTGATCTTCTCTGCCAACTGTTTTCTTGAGGAAACAATATGACATGAAATAGTTGCATTTGTTACAGTCATCACAAGTTTTTTCCTCAGGCCGGACATTTGTCTCTTCCCGCGAAGTGTGGTCTGCCACAACACATACACTCTATCCTAGGCACCGCGAGCGTGTTTGATGTTATTTTGTACAGATCACGGAATTCTGACGCATTCGACATCCCCGTGCGTTTTACGGCAGCTTTCTCACCTCGGCGGGTGTTGACTTACTGTTGGAGTGACAACTTCCTGATCTTTAACCACCTTTTATTCACCATGAGGCCGCATAATCCAATCACTAGTCGGTCCCACTCGAGACTCATTTCTAAGCAGGTGCAAAAATTGCATGATTATGCCAGTGATCTTAAGGACAAAGCAAAAGAGTCCAAGAATTCATCGGGCTTCTGTGTCTGTTGGTTATAAACTAAACGCTCGTACGTTTCGTTGCACTCACCCAGGACAATATCGCCCGAGCTTAAGCACAACAGTCATCCAGTCCCCAGACAGCACAAAATACCACCTTCGAAGTGCTAGATTCACCACGTAAAATACGACTTTTGTCCTTCTCGTGGAAGTATACTTTTTAGTACAAGACGTCCAAAATAATGTTTTGCATTGTGTTAGAATTCATAATAACTCACAGAACTTTCGATAACAAGAGTAACATGAAAATTGGTTGACTTCGATTGGTTCTAGTGCGCTATGAATTTCTGGCACACACCCGCTAATACACCATTTTAAGCGTTCGAGTATGATTGGCGTTCATTTTCCGTTCGTGAATCTGTTCTAATGTGACAATATTCTTGCCTTAATTTAAGATTTTGGATCGCTTATTCAGCTTACTACTTGCGGTCGTGAGATTTTGTCCTAGAGCAACGAACCACCTACTCAGTTTTACAATATTATTTATTATTATGGAATAAAGTAAGTGACTTGTAGTTGTTTGTTGATTGTCAGTTTTTTCATCTTAAATTATACAGATTTCTTTAGCTACATAATGTTTACTTATATCTTAGACAATACGGAACACGCGGATACTTCTACGTTTTGTAATCATACTGCTGATTCGGAATCCGGGACAATGAATGATGGGAACACGCGGATAAGCGTTGACAGCATATTGAATGACATTCGTTGGTTTTATATCAAATGCAACATGTCGCTAACAGATTTACGATGGTGTTTACAAATGTAGAGTTCACATTTTAGCTAAATACCTCGGAATCCACGAGCGACTCTTGGTACGTCTCGCACATGCGAATCCCGTGCTATGGCCGGTGGTTACTAATGTAATTTAGGCTTCGGTGCAGCAATACTCTGCGAAGCTGTTCATATGCATCCCATGCCTACTTTTATTTCCATTCTACCATATTTGGATGGCATGTGTTGCTTTAAGAACTACCTGAGGGGGATGTACACGTCCAACTCTAATGAGTGCATTCGTATTAGCACCCACGTACTCACACTTAACAACCCATCGAGATCTCCAAATGACACGATGGAGCAACGGCTGCAGAAAATGCAACAGGATATTGAAATTATGAAGGGTAAGTCTTCAACTGCCATGTGAATATTCTTTACAGAACGTTTAGGTGAGGCAGGTGCTTCAAACTTTTGGTCCAAAATCACCAGAAAGAGATCTATATTTCGACGATGGACACTTCTGGGTTTACGACAAAGGAGGATTTTCATCAGCCACTAGAATGCACCGATGGTCTGATGAGGACTGAGTAGTAGCTGATCAACAAACAGCCGAAAAAACTTAGTAGGTTCATCTATTTGAAATTCTTCATTCTTTTTTTTCACTATTGTCCGCCATAGGTGGGTGAACATTTAACGAGACCGTACGGGCAGTACTACTAAGTATTCAGCATGTCACTATCGTGAAGGAGTGCAACCTCTAAGCAAAAAAAAACAAAGCTGCACTTGGTGATAAACTGTCATTTGGTGTAATACAAGATACGTTATTTCGAATACCACTGAGTCTCTGGTATTCACGATGTTGGCAAATAGTACCAACACAACGCACTTCTCTTTAAACTTATACTTATTTTCTCTTCATTTACCAGAAGCTACAAAATCACACAATGTTTATACGAGTCATTCGGATTCACAGTTCCGTTTTCGTGTTCACATGTGGCTGCACAACATCAAGTCGCTGAAATACACATGATGAAACCGGGACTGACGGGCGAATCCCATAGGTTGCGTGAAAATATCATTTTTCAGATTTCACCACGTCTGAAATCGGAGGAGCCGAAGAATGTCAATCAAGTTTGTAAAATTTACAGTACATTGTCTCGATTATTGTTGTGCTTTTGCCTTGAGTATGCGATACCGTTGATTCAAGTAGTAAGGGGTAAAAGGAAATGTTTTCGGGGGATTAGCTCAGTCATACTATCATGAATTGTTTCATAAGACTTACTATCAGATCATTTGATTAAACATTATCCGTCCACTCATGAAACACTTTAGTTTTGACAGTAAGGGTGCTCGTTTAATCAGTGATCTAAGGTAACCACTAATATCATGAAATTTATAAGGAAGCCAAGGCGGAGATGGCTAAGTAAAAGGGGTCCTGTCGCGTCCAATCGACAAGCGTTTTTAAGTGGTATTTAAGTGGTTATCGGGGTCAGTTAGCACGCAAAAAACATCTTTTTTGAAGTGATGAAAACTTGTTTTTACCGCGCTTTGCGCTGGGTGGGTGTAATAGTCGTAATGAACTGAATTGACAGTCCGTATTGAAATTGTCCTCATCCAGAACTACGCGAACGGAAGCAGCAAGAAGACCAAGGCTACGAAATAGCACGTTAGTTGTATTGCAGAGCGGGTTTGCATAAATATGCTAAATTAGAGAATATAATTTGTAGACCCAAAGGTGACCAATCACAGGGAGCTTTTGTAGGTATTGTCCGCGGCGATCCTGATTGGTTGAGGCTCATCCGTGTGCATAGCTACGAAGCGGTACCTGGCCGTATCACGTGTGACATCTGATAAATCACCACAACCTTCCTGCCTCAAGAGTTCCTCGTCAATTTGGCTCCCCTGTCTTGCTGATCTTCGGACTGGAGCTGGTGGCTCGGCCGCTGCAGCAGTCGTTTCAGGAGGAGGAATAGTTGTATCACAGTCATCAACACGGTCCCCGTCATGATCCTCGGTCGTTTCAGCTGTAACATTGGCCACATCGCCGGTTGCTACTTTGAAATGGATTTGACTGGGGTGGCGTCGATGCACCGATGCATCATCCAAGTCCATGATCTCGACCATAGATTGACCAAGTTGTTTTGTGAAGGTCAAATCTTCCTTCTGCGTCTGGGAATAACCCTTCTCTGCAGTATTAAGAAGACGAGCGATGCAGATGATTGGGCATCCGCCTTATTCCGGAACTGCTCCTACTCCCACTTCGGACGCGTCAGTGATCAACATGGTCCGCTTAGATGGTGCAAATAGCTTCAGTATCGGTCGGTCAATGATATTTTGAATAAGACCGCGCAGTATCTGTTCACACTGTTCGTTCCACTGCCACACATCGGACGACTGAACTAGAAACAGTGGTTGGGTTCTTGTTGCAAAGTTCAGAATGAACTTGGAGTAGTATTGCAGGCACCCAAGAACTGGTCGTAAGTGCGCCTGATTTTTCGGTGACCCGATGCTAATCAGGGGTTTGAAACGGTCTGGATTGGGTCGGTATCCGTATGCATTGACAGTGAAACCGAGGGAATCTAATTCGGCGACACCGAATGCGCAGTTATGGGCTCTGATCGATGCATTTATTTCCACGAATCTCCCCAGTAACCGTCGTAATCTGTGATCATGTTCATCCTTCTTGGATCCGAAAATGAGCACATCATCTTGATATGCCATCACCCCCTCGATATCATGGATCACCTCGTCTATTACAGCTTGGGATATCACAGATGACACGTGCAGACCAAACGGCAAGAAGTTGTATTGGAACATGCCCCATGAAGTGTTAACAGTAGTTAGTGGTTTGGACTCCATGTGCAGCGGAATTTGCAAGTACGCATCAGCCAGATCGATTTTTGAGAAAAACTTGCTACCGAGCATGCTTTTCATGAAGTCCTCAGGTTCCACCGTAGTTGCTGCGCATTTCCGTAAACGAGGATTCAAGGTCAATCGGTAATCACCACAAATCCGGGGTGTCTGTCCGTCACTCTTCATTGCCACCATAACCGGGGTCGCCCAAGCGGATGAAGTCACACGCGCAATGACACCGTCTTGCTCCATTTTGGTAAGCACCTTCAGAACGCCCTCTCTCTAGCCGTACGGCAACACTCGGCGTTTCAGGAATACTGGATCACCATCCACTTCCAACTTCATGGGCTTAACCGCCATACCACCTTTGTTGTTGGAGCATTGTGCGATCAACTGTTGAGGAACAAGCTGATTCCCCGGATTGTCGGACGTCGTTTTGAGGGTTACCGATTCCTCCAAGGCACGCAGGGCCTTCAAACCCAGAATCGATAGACTGTCTACGGAATTCAGGAATCATACCGGGGTATAGCAGCCCTCCAACCGAAACATTATTGTAGTCTCACCCAGCAGTGGAAGTCGATGTCCAGTAACACCGTGAATGCGCACAGCAGTGGAGTTTATGGATACACTGGGCTGAATCAAGTCGAACACTGATTTCGGAATAATGGACTCATAGCTCCCGGTATCCACAACGAACTGAAGTCTCAAGCCGCATTGGAACTGGACTGATCTGAACAGGTATTGGTTTGATTCACTCGAAATCTTCAGCGTGTATACCAGACTATCATCAGTTTTCAGGTCTTCAGGGGTTGCACTCGTCACACTGCACTTGGATTGACGACATATCTTGCGAATGTGACCAAGCTTTTCACAAGAATGGCATACCGCATTACGAAAGCGGCAGGTGGAACGTAGGTGAAATTGCCGCACGAGAAGCAACGCTTCGGTTGTACTGGTCTGCGTTCAGGAATCATTTTGTTGGTGGGCTTCGGTTGAGGCGTCTGATTTGTATGGGCTGCTTTCCGGGGGCGAACGTGTTGGTAGTGCACTACGGAATGTACAGCCGTCGCATTGGCTGCGTCATCGAATTGTTCGCAGGTTGACCGGGCTTCGGAGAACGTAAGGTCGGGATTCAGCAATAGCTTCTTTTGCAACTCCGGATGACTTATGCCGGCAATGAGGCGGTCAAGCAACTGGGTCTCCAACTGATCACCAAAATTACACCTAGCAGCCTGTGTCCGAAGTGCCAGGATGAATTCATGGAACTTCATGTTGGGACCACGAACCAGCGAATGAAATTCGGCAGGGAGCTTTTCTAAGTATTGTCCGCGGCGATCCTGATTGGTTGGGGCTCATCCGTGTGCGTGGTTACGAAGCTGTACCTGGCCGTATCACGTGTGACAGCTGCTGAATCATCACAGTGGGTTACCCTTGTCCTCATCAAAATCATATGAGAAGCCACTGATGATACGGAGTTGCGTTGGTTCAGTGGTGTGACGAAATGGTGCAAGCTGGGTGGCCTTTATTTCATTCTCCGTGGCAGGCTGTGTCCGAAAAAGTTCATACTGTGTTCACCACAGCCGTCAGTTGTCAGCCAATCGACCCGTGTATTTCCCCACTAAGTGCGCCGTTGTGAATCTGTAGGCGACTGTGCTGTTGCGTCTCCGATATCGACATTTTCACATCAGTTTCCGCTTCCACTATGTCAAACGTCAATTCTCCGGGAAAAACAATCAGCATATTGTTACTGCTTGCAAAAAGGCAATCACTAGCATTGCTAATGCTTCTGTGTTTTGTAAAGCCCCTAGCTCCGATCAGATTGATCGATTTATAATCTGTCAAACAAAAGTATATTGCAGACCAATCAGGAAACGCCATTGATATGGTAAAACAAGAGCACGTCCGAAACACTGATGATGATTCTTGACCAAAAGACAATTATCCCGTAGTAGATTTTCAATAATGATTCATTTACCATGCAACAAAGTGATTTTGCGGTATGAAATGGGGAAGGGTGGGGGCGGGGTTGTAAGGTTACTGAACCTTATTTCATGGTTTCCTTATCGAACGTGTTCTTCGGTCTTTTGTACTGCGTGGACCACTTGCACGTTACTCTAATGCTCGGCATTACGAATATGTTAACCAGAACGGTATTCTCCACTACCCGTGAGAACGAGAAGGCGATTGGGAGAGATAGTCGTTAGCGTGTACTTGGGAGCGTGCGCAAGAGCAACGGTCAAATGACAACCGCGTTTGGCAGTCAGCGTTCAGTTAAACAATAAACGTGTTAAAAGCATGAACGAACATGGCTATCGCTACATAGGTGTCTGTTAAGATTACCATAAGGGACTTTAGTCATAAGCTTCTTGGAATGAAACTGACAGTATGCAAAAATGGTAGCAGAAATAACAAAGTTCTCACAGCCCATGAGTAATAACTAACTTGGCGGTAAAACATAAGAGACCACTCGATAAGCTGGAGTTACCCATATGAGAGAATCGAAGAACTGCGTGGAATCCTGTGAGAGGGAGTCCTAATTATTTACGTGGCAAACAGTTTTCTGAATGAGAATTCCGAAGAGAATAAAAAGTATCCTATCTTGACAGTAGTCTATGATAGTGCCATGATTAGCAGTTACAGGAACTAGATCCGTTCATTTTTACAACTTGAAGCTTAAAGTACCGGAAATTGGTTCATTCTCAATCGTTCTTTGAGAAGCTGCTCCTAGCCAACAAGAATTACCGAGGCCTATTTTTCGGCTCAGAGACCAGTTTTGGAACACTCGAACTGCTCAAATAACGAAAGGTAGAAACTTACAGTATCCAGATTGCCTTTCAGTAAACTCATTTGATCAGAGTGGTTTTTTTTATTGTTACCCAAATTATTCAAAGTAACGGATGCTGTACTTTACCAATTATGCGATGAATATATATATATATATATATATATATATATATATATATATATATACATATATATATATATATATATAAGAGCGCTCGCACATGCAGCCTCGTTGTTCGTTGGGTTAGCAGTGACCCAGACACGAATAACTATGAGAAATCACAGTTGTGATTCATTTGTGGGCTCTTCAATGAAGAATATCCATTCACACTCCAGACGATTCAAATTAGATCCTATTCAACATATAAAATCGGAACGTACAAGTATGAAGACGAGTGGGCAGAGGAGTACCGGGTACGCATATCTGATGAGCGGCAACAACCGCGAAACCGGTTGTGCGCTTCCGGAGAAATTTTGTTCATACTTTTACATACTACTAACTATCAATATATATATATATATATATATATATATATATATATATATATATATCACAATTACCTGCGGGTAGCGTGGGATTGATGATACTTTGTTGGCTGACTATCCTTTAGACTCTCGCACAAACCTAGCTCACCCGATCAACGTTTCACTGGGAAGCACCAGATTCGAGTTTCGCTCTTGTTAGACCTTATCAGTGGTGCATATCCTCTGCCGTACTCAGGGTTTGAACCCGGGCCTCTCCACTTCGAAGACATGTGTTTCCACTGCGCCACCCCGCCTCCGTTCGAGCTGATCCAAGTCATCGAACAACTCGATCACAAACGACTTCCAACTGGTCCACCAGATTCCACCACATGCCAAGCGTATGAGCATCGAAGTAGCACAACAAACTTTTAAAAGCTGTCTACATTATGCACGCGCTCGAAGTTCAAATTTCTATTTTTTTTATTACATGCTTGCGCATGAGCACAGTGGAAGAAGTATACACCTCATAGTCACGAAGGCCCACTGCACTATTAGGGATAACCCGCAAACAGACCTTGAGATCTGGAGTGACGGAGAACCACACATAAGGTCTCAATAGGTCAGATGTGGTAATGATTCGGATGACAGTGCAATGCTATCTACCACCACTACCACACTTCTGAATATCGCAACTCTGTAGTGCCGTATCATGCCCGTCTGCTTGTTGGTTCAGTGAAAGTCACCACAGACTTATGGAACTGTTTGCTTGGATGAAAAAGACTCTAATTTTGCGTATTTCCCGATTCCATTTTCTGTATATACAGATATGGTGTAAACGTCGAAAAATCACCTAATCGGGTGTATACAGCTAATACTGACTTGACCTGAACTGACTGACCAAAATGAAATATATATGGGAGACATAAGGAGTAGGGTCATGTAGGTAATCGAAAATCCACTTGCATTTCTCGCATCCAAAAGTCCACATCGCGAGTCGGAATCGAACCGGTGACCTCCCACTTACCGGGTAATTGCTGCACCAATTGAGCCATCGTAGTGCGGTCAGCAGATTTTCCTTCATCTGGCTCCTCGTGTATAGATTCTATCCATATCTCAGAATGTCCTTTGGATCTCGTTAAGCCGTGCTGATTATCCCATTCGGAAGTGTTGAAATCAGGGCAGTTGTTATGTATCATTGGAACAATCAGTGCGCACCAGTGGATATTCTCTTTCGTTATTCACCTTCGACGGCTGTACCATGATAACTCAGCTAGTAGAGTAACCTCACGGAAAACGGAAGGACATCGGCTGCATTACGGCTCGTGAAGTAAACTTTTGGATGTGGAAAACGAAGTGGAATTCCCATTATCTGAAAGTTAATTAGCTGGAGACACCAAACGATGCAAGCCTCTTTGATACACCAAATGATTGCCACTTTCATCCTAGTCAGTAAGTGGTCGACTTTTGATCAACTGTGTTGTTTGGGATACTTAATCTCGATGATTACTAGACTGGGTTTCGCACCGGTCGTGAATGCATCGATCAACTGTTCACCTTCCGAAAGCTGCTAGAACACCGATTTATCTTCCGGGGACCAAACCCATCATCGTGTCCCTAAACATTCGCACGGCATTTGACCTCGCCGACAAGACTGATTCGTGGGATTGTTCATTGAGGAGGTTTTTTATCAAATTCTTGCGCATGAGTGCATTGGAAGGGGTAAACTTCAAAGCCACAAAGGCCCACCACATTGAGTGATAACTGGCGACCAGACCTTGAGCCTCGGAGGGGAAAACTGTCGTATTCGGTTTAAGCAGTCACGTGCGCAGCCAGACAGTTTTGCTAGCAAACACGTTGCAGACCATTGATTCATACCCCGCACACATGGACACATGCATGTACACACGCATACAGTGTTGACGCTAGTCACGCTCCATCCCGGACTGCTCTGACCCATCATGTGTTTGCACGTGTCTTACGACATTGCGCGGTCTGACCCAACTGTAGGCTTGGATTGCGTTTCCATTGGCATGTGACTGATTCGCGGACTTACTTACTTTCTCCCGTTTGCCGTACGCTTTTGGTAAATACACTTTTGTCCATACAGTCATGCTTACGTTTTGCCTACCGATTACGGAACACAACAGGAACCACGTGTCTCAACACGTCAGGTGTGATCAAGAGCCAGACGAGTACCTGAGAAGCGTGTCCATCCTGAAAGAATTGTGCCACCATGCCTCAGGTCCGGTTAGAGCCTACGGCCAGCCTTCGTCATCCTTTACCGTCTCCAGTGGAGTACGTCAGGGTTACCCTATATCCCCATTTCTTTTAAACTCTGCCATAGGAGGTGTTCTACGGAATGTTTTGTTTGGTCTACTAAACCGGGGATTTGTATTTCCCCCAGGGTCCAGTTTCGACTCGGAATACGTCGATGATATTGCTTTGCTGGGTGACAATGCATGAGCAATGCAACACATTTTGGATCGCTTTGCGATTGAGGTGTCCAGATTCGTTATACACTCTGCGCCTTCCAAGTGCAAAGTGCTTTTACAAGACTGGCAAGGGCCTGTATCCGCACTCACCTCTAGTGATGATCAGCTGGAGGAAGTCGATAACTTTAAGTACCTCGGAAGCTTGATATGAGTTGGAGGTGGTGTTGGGGAGATCAGTTTACGATTAGTGAGAGCTAGAGCAGCTTTCGCCAACCTACGACACCTATGGTCCCGTCATGGCATTCGGCTGTCCCTTGAGGGACAGATTTATACCACCGCAGTTCGTAGTGTTTTGCATTATGTTTGCGGGACCTTATTACTTCGCGTTGACGATGCTCGACGGCTTTTCGTCTGTGACCACCGATTATTCCGAAGCACTGATTGCGTCTGGTGGGAACATCGAGTGAGTTATGCCGAGGTGCGCCTTCATGTGCGAGGTACGGATAGTCGCCCACTGCCTGCATTGATCAATCTATACCGCTTCCGATGGCTCGGACATGTTTTGAAAATGCCTGTTCTCCGTCTTCATTTCTGCGCTCCATTCGCGTGTGCTACGTAAAGCTCGAAGTGACGCGGCGGCCAGGTCATGACGGCGTTGGAATATCTTTTTTTCTTTACTGCGGCTGCCTCCTGGGAGAAGATAAGCCAGCTTCATAATGACACGATCATGAAGTTTCACGGGAGTTTGGTACAAGAAATGTCCCCAGCGTCACTCGTAGCGGTATGAAGAAGTTGGCATCAGCACTGGCTTTGGTTGATGCCCAAAGGGAGGATTACCGTTGGTTAGAGAAGCTCAGTGACAAGGCTCAGTATTTGAGTCAGCGGGGCGAACTATCTGTTTCACTTCTATCCCCCGTAAACACACAAAACAAGAACCATCGAAAAGCGTACGATGGAAACACAAAAAACAATCGTGTTGCTTATATTTACGAACCGGTCTCCGATCTTGTTTTACCTTACCCTTTCCGTTATTTTGTTGTTTCTGTTAACGTTGTCGCTTTGGCACGAAGCTTGATCTTAGGCCGATCACATTATATATATATATATATATATATATATATATATATATATATATATATATATATATATATATATATATATATATATATATATATATATATATATATATATATATATATATATATATATATATATAGATCATGCAGAAAGGTTTCTGATTCTGAATGGTTGATTTTCTTGATCTGCGTTTTGTAAGGAAATATGTATCGCATTATTTTTCACAAATAAATAACTCTCAAGGACAGATGAAGGGTAATGGTCCTGTGCAACTCAGAAACGGTCCACGTTTATACAACGACAATCCTGAGTATCAAATACAAATGTATATATGTAAATATATGATCTTTAGTGATACAGCTACAAATATACCGATGGAAAAAGCCTACAACTAAAGGATAGTCACATGAATGAGGCCTTCAATGACACTATTAGGCAGGTATTTCCTGCTACATCATTGCAGTGAAAGAAGTGTAACTCATGACTTCAAAGACTTACTGAACCACCAAGGATACCCGGCAACCATGACCCTTAAATTTGGATTAGAGAACCACAAAGGGTCCCACTGCCAGGTATGATAGTGACCTAGGTGACAGCAAGTTGCTGTCTACTGCCAATGAGGTCTGCCATGATCGGATACGACCCTTGTACCTCAGAGGTTACAGTGATATACCACCAGACCAACACTAAGTTCTGCAGCGTGGAAAGAGTCTAATTTACATCAAAATGCTGTTTCCGGCCACCAACTTCAATCGTATGAGTGACAATCAAAACTACATTACTCTAGAATCCAAAATTCAGCAGCCGACAAGCAAAAGCGGATTACGCTACTTTACTCGTTATTTCGTTCCCCGTTCGTTATCATGTAAAAAACAGAACCCAACAACTCCGTCATCTTTCAAAGGTTCCCTTTTCCTTTCACTCAACCCACTCGTAATTCATATACTCCACGAGAACGTATATTCTGTATTTTCCATTGGATTCCGCGGAGGTTGGAGAAGTAAGCCACATGATCAATTCCGAATATCTCCTGAATCCGGTTTTACATAAATAAGCCAAGATATACAATGTTCGTTGTCACGTGAGAAGTAAGAGATGAATGCGGAATTTCTTCTTATCGCTGGCACAACCGCAATAATTGTTTGCGTACTTTCATTTGACGGTAAACCAAGTTAGTGAGCGAAAACAGCCTTTAGTGCAAAATGTAATGTACCGGAGATTTTTATTCTCCTAATATCACTTTGACATTCTAACAACTCTCTTTATATGCCGGGCAAAAATTATCATGTTAGTCAAGTAAAGTGCCTACATTTAGGGATTGCACACTCTTACGATACACGGTGAAGTTTATTTCGCACCATCTATATTAAACTGACTATTCTGTTTGTCCAAAAACATCGATTCTACGGCCGATTTCAATACACGTACATCGATCCACGCGGACCGCAGCAGACTGACGCCGATGACCTCTGTTGTGAGCCCCGTGGGCAATTTGTTGTGATCGCACGGCCTAGGCACAGTCTCTTATCACAATCAGGTGAACACAAGCCAACCGCAAGCTGACTAACGTAGTTTATTTAGAATTAAATGTGATTCATAGAATGTATCATTGGCTCGAGGAGCCTGAATCTTATATAATGGAAAACCCATTTGCATTTTTCGCATCTGAAAGTCCAACGCTGCGACTGAGAATCGAATTGGCTACATTCCGCTCACCGGGCAGATGCTCTGCCAGCTGAACTACCGCGGTACGACTAATCGGGTGTGAACAATGAAAGCAGAGACCCGATGATGCACAAACCACCATTCCGATGATACACAACAACTTTTCTGGTTTAAATCATTGGACTATCCTCGTCGGTCACTTCCCAATGGGACGAACAGCACGCGGCTGAACGCGACTCGATGGACATAAAGACATGCTCATAGAATGTGTTAATTCAGCGCATGGAATTAGATCACCAAACGATTGTGACTTCCGGTCTTGCCCGAACAATAGTTACGCACAGATTTCCGGTTCCAACTCAGTGGAAACAGGGGCTGTCTCGTTGTACGTCACTATTAATAAAGCAAAAGATTATTTCAATAAAGTGCACAAATACCGAATTATGAAGTATCTAGTCATCAGCGTTACCCAAAGCTACTGGGGTACAGTGCATCCTTTAGAAACAGGAAAATAAAATGATTCCCAACATACTAGGGGATAGCAAAACAGCCGCGGCGTTGTCTGGATCAAGACGGAAACTTGCTGTGTCTAAGAGGGAAGAAATTGCTTCAAGGGCATTTTACCAACCGCACTACCTATCCTTTTAGTGCTACGATTTTCCAAAAACAAACCTCACTAGTTCCTTCGATTTTAGTTGGTCGTACTATCTACGTGACCGACGACCGATAAACATCCTTATATCCGGTCCTATCTTCCCACCTAGGAATGCTTCTTGGCACGAGTGAGATATCCACTGCTTGCCTGGGTGTGAGTCGTGGATAAAACAATAAATTGTCAGCAAGCATACGTATAATCAGTTCACTCCCGGAATGCGTTCAGTTGCGAGAATTGTGCAGTAATTTGCCGAAAGCTACATTACAGAATGCTACACGTGCAAGAGGGAAACTGCTGTCACTGCACCCCTAAGTGTTCCACTTTTTTCTAACTTACCTATCGTATCAATTCGTTCACCTCAAGACGGTCAATAATGAACTGCACATGCGTCATCTTAAGTGGGCAGGCAGTCTTGGTAGCTTAACAATCTGCCTCTTTATTTGTTCATGGAATTGATGGTGTTGTGATCAAAATCTCACTGTCTTCCTAGGTGCATAAATCTCTTACTGAGTTGATTTGAATGATCCCGGAGATCATCAGCCAACAACAACGAAATGCCGCTCTAGTCTCACGCCATCAGTTTGGCCCAAAAACTTGAGTGGAAACCTGTTTTCTCCATCAGATTTCCTTTATCTTCCGACCAAAATGGAATAATTTCATATTTCACAGATTAAAACACGCGTCTGTAGTCGTCTGCAACCGGTTATATATATATATATATATATATATATATATATATATATATATATATATATATATATATATATATATATATATATATATATATATATATATATATATATATAATCACGTGCAGGTTTTCGACCGGTTACGGCGCACATCTTCGTAGTGGTGTTACGAAATGGCCCGACAGATCAATTGCATGGCTATGGTGCACAATTGGTGGGCTTACGATTAGAACTGCAGATCCCACTGAAGTACGTATGAAGATTTTTTAATCGCACGCACGATTTGCGGACTCGATTCCCGTCCAGCGAATGGAGACGCAGAACGATAGCAATTGATGGGTTTTAGGAATTATATTGGTTACCCTGTATAAATGACAGGAGAAGGGAGACTGAACGAGCTAATGGCCAGAGCTGATGAGCTGGAGCGCGCCTTGCCGTTTGTTACGTAGCGTGACGTAAGTTTCGGTGAGCTCGACTTTTTCGGTGCCAGGTGGACTTAAAATAAATCAGATTTCAAACAACCAGTCGATTGAAGGAACCGATGCTAGACCGAATTCCTGACCCATTGAAAAGCCTGGTCAACGTTTGCTAAGCCAGTTGCGTACCTCAATGGATGACTGGTGAGGATCACCCAAATTTCCTAAAGGGTTTCTAAGATAGGCTGATGTGTTCGACCGAAGGAGATTATAATACCGCACTGGTTAAAACGGGTCTGGATGAGTGAAAGTACTTTGAAGTACTTTTGTCCTGACTATAAACCACTTTATGTGACTCAGAAGAAGGATTCAAGAAGGAAGATTGCCTATGGCTAGAGGAGGGCCTGACACCGGAGTTGGCCGCTTTTGGGGAGCGGTTGTCAATCCCAAGTAAATCTAAGTGAAAATACCTATTCGTAAACAAGGGGCGCCTAAGCTGTAAGTTTGCAATTGCATTTTAATGAGTTTGATGTCTGCGAAGCCGCCACACTTTCAATCCTGCTTTGATACGAGTGCGTTTTTCGCTTCAGTCCGATGATTGTCTATGCAAACCAGTCCTTGCTAACCACACGCCAGTTGTGGTTCAGATATTCGCTGTTGCTTTAGAGCTTGGTTGGTGATCGAGAGTGATAGCATCAATGTGCACTGAGGCAACATAAAGTGCTCAATCAACTAAGCCCTAAATTTCACAGGTGGTTCTAACCCAGCAGTTCGTCATAGCCACCGCATTCCAATCGCCATTAGACCTAGTCCAGCGACCAAGAAGAAAATAGATAAGAGCTAACGTCGTTCGTAACACTAAATCCTGAGTAATCATGAGACACGGTTGGCGAGAGCAGCCGAAGCGATTTGCAACACTGACGGTCAATGAACTTTAAGTTAGAAGAAAACTCGCGATAACGATGTATAAACAATCTACAATGGACAAAAACTGCCTGGTTGATGGGCCGAGTATTATAAGGGAAAATTGAACGGCCGAACGTATGTGAATCATCCTATCAATAATAACGTGAGCCCTTGGATTCACTTCAATCGTTATTCTCGCATATTACCAATTGATTCAAGGTATCCGGCGGACCGTCCAGTTGACTCGAAACTGGTAGCAGTCTTCGTCACCGACCACTCGTCTCAGCGCTCCTCTTTGGTGGTAGACAGTAATTCAAGGTCGCCCCGCTCGCTACCTGACCTATGGGCACCTCACGTGGTTCTCCGGTTCGTCTTCAAACTGAAATACACTGTTCTAATATGCTGGACGTAATTTACTCCTAGGCTAAACAACTACGAGCTGGTTCTAGTCAAGCATTAAACGTTACTGGGCAACTGAGACCAATGATGGCAGCGCATTGTGTGAGAAATAACTGCATGCAAATTCAAGACCAAAGTAGTGCACAAATAACTGAAACGTGTGCTATCGACTAAACGCTTCACTCCGCTGAAAGTGAAATGCCGTATCTACTGCGCCACACAGTAGTTACTTCCGTTCTACGATTATGAGACTTTAAATATACGAATGGATGCTGTCCATGCATCAGCAGTTCTTGACGAAATCCACCAGTGATGGTTTATCCCTGAATAAGTTGCTGGACACCTTGACCGGTCCCTCAGGCCTCAACATACTAAGGGTCAACCCCAAAACAAAGTACAGATGAACACAAGTTGGAAGCATACCGATGGAATTTAAATCACGGTCTCTTGTTGAATTTACATTCCTCTGTTGCGTCAGGTTACTGATGTGAAAGCCCCAGTTAGTAGTCCGATACCAACAAACTCAAATTCATGCCGTCTTGAAAGAAAAAATTAGGCCCATCCGAACACCGAAAATCCGTCCCGAAAGACAACATAACCTGAACTTATCGGTGCTCGTTCATTACCACTATTGACTGCATAACGATGTAGGATGTCACATTTCATTGCCACTCATAAGATACTTTCAATGATGATCAGTATAAGTAGAAGAGAACCATACCAACTACCAGCTTCATTCTCTCTACCTGATCCATTTCATCGTCAGGTTTTTAGGTGCGGTAACAAACTGCCCTACCTCAAATTTTTGCAACTGATGGTGGTCAAGTGATTTAGAGCGTTTACCTTCCACCCCGGAAGTCAGAGGTTCGAATTCCACCATCGCTGGTCCCCTTGGTGGCACATAGTGATCCGGTCACTCGGATCGTTACCACTCCTGGCACATAGGGACCTTGTGGTCTTTCAGCCCAAGTCTCAGGGTCAACCTGATAGTTATTGCCGCGGGCCTCCGGGGCTGTGGTGTGTACCCCTTCTCATGCGCTCATGCGCAAGCATGTAATACAAAAACATGAGTGTACGTTCGTAAATGCTTATAAAGTAGCCGCATCTACTAGTCATAGCTCACTCCCGTTATGGTCATGGCATCCAGGAAGTGTTGTATGCTCGTCTTTCGATGGTCTCGGGTATCCAGGACTAAAGTGAACCAGACTAGTGATAAAAAACTCACCTCATGGATGTTCATACTAAATAATACTCTGATATTAGACGCGTGTGGAAACGACGAATTTCACCTAACCCGGCTTTCATTCTGGTGATTAGCATTACGATCATTTTGCTCAACGATACATCTACAGGACTCAAGTTCAGTGATAACACTATACTCCCCAGAAACAAATTCAATTTCTCTTTTCACTTTTCGCGTGTCTGGTGATTCGATATCCAATGCTCGCAGTCAGGGTGGAGTCGGTATCGCTTTGAGCATGAAGGTAGAGCATGCGTTGTTCGACTGGATCCCATCGAGTAGCCGTTTGTGTCCAGTTCGGTTGAATAGTTCTGTGCATGCGGCAACAATAGGCAGAGGCGTTCGTTCTTGTTTGTTGTGCCTGTGCCTGTGCATGCCCGACTCTCTTAAGACCAAAGATGGATCCTACCAAGATCTGTCTCAAATGCCCCGCAGCGCGCTCTACGGAAAATGTTTGCTGCTGGCAACTTCAGTGCTTAAGTTGGAAGCCTGGATAAGACGAACGTATGTAGGGGGTCCATTTATCATTCAAGCCGATGAAACGGGTAATGGTAATCAGTTCATCCAACTGTTAGATGACAGACTATTCCTAGCAAGTACAAATATCTCGGACAAAAAGCTGAGCCAACTCATCTGTCGGCTTCCTGTGCCTTGACAGCGTTGGGCTCAGATCAGCCACATTGCTACCGGTTACCGTTGGCGCAGACCAATTAAAAGCTATCGTTTGTTCTGGTCCATGTTTGTCGACTCTGATTATGCCCTCGTTCGCGCACGTTTTGACTACGTCTCGTTTGTGGATGAACTAATGCCAAAGTCAACCGCCCCTCACAGCTGCTACTAGACAGCTACTTATCCATTTCCAAATAGAATAATCCATTAGACCATCGAGACAGTCAGATGCCCAGGGACTGGATGAACGATGGACAGAGATCAAGAAGACTTGGGTTGGTGCTGTTAATGCTGCTAGAGGTCCAAGAATCAAACACGTGTAAAAAATGGATATCTGCATCTTCATCCGCAGTTAGATTTGCGTAGATAGACTCCTCCGGATTCCAGGTATGATGAGGCATGTAGATGCCTCAGACGCCAATTGATTCTGAGCCTATGAAACATTCATGAGTAATAACAGATTTCAGTGTAGGATGGAAAGGCTTGCGGCAATCGGCAACAGCCGAAATCGATTTCCTCTAATCAGAAAAATTGATTCCCGAAAATCAGGTGGTGTACTAACTGCTCCTTATTACCGCTCACCTATAATGCGCACCTCCATATTTTACCATTTTCTATATCGGCGTACATGCTCAATCTGTTGAACGAACAAAGCTTATGTTCTGAGTATTTGATCATCTCATTCTGAAGTGATGATTGTTTGTTCAAAACAAAATATACAAAAACAAATCGCGATACACAACAATTTATTCGTTTACTAATGGACAAAATTTTACGACCCGGACATTTCGCTGCTGACTCTTCGTCAACGGTCTGCAAACATTGGTTCCGCACATTCAGTACTTTCGTCGTTAAATCTTCAACACCTGATTCGGACAAGCTCGATGTCCTAATTAACTGCGTCACGTCACCAGTATACGAATACACTGCCGAGTGCAAGACGTACGAAAATGCAATCGATACTCCTGAAAAAATTTACATAAAACCGAAAACGAGGTTGTTGCTCGGCACGTGTTCTCCTCTTGTAAACAGGAAACGGGTCAAACTCTGCATCAGTTCCTACAGAAGCTAAAATTGTTAATGAAAGACTGTGCTTTCAAATCTGTTACAGCCAAACAGAATAAAAACGAAGATATACGCGATGTATCCGTCAGTGGAATGCAGCTTACACTATTCGACAACGCCTTCTGGGAAACAAGTCGCTGGATCTCGATACTGGCTACGAACGAGCTCGTTCTTTGGAAATGGCTTGCCATTAGTCTTTCATTTTACTAGTCTGATCCTTATATTCAGGCTCAACATGTAATCCAGATGTGCTCAAGGAATCACGCTCCCGCCGGTTTAAGTCCGGTCCAGCGGCAGTACCAGCAACTCATCGGTGCTACTCCTGTGGATATGTCAGACAGCCTCGTGGTAAGTATCCCGCTAGAGACGCTGTGTGGAAACTGTGCAATAAAAAGGGCATTAGCAAAAAATGTGCCGTTCAGCACCGCACACCAAAACTACGTCGATAACAAGTTCTTTGTTATCTTCCAGGATATCAGCTTCTGCTCCTCACTGCCTTTCCACTGAAGTAGAGCAGGCTTTCATCAACGGAGTACGTCTGCAAGCTTTGGTGGATACCAGCAGTTGAGACAGGTACGTATCAAGTTTTGTTCACAAGCAGTGTTGGAAGACTGAAGGGTGATGCAGTCTTACAACTTATACACATGGATACCGCATTGTGACGTTGTCTAACAAAAGTTCTAACTATCTCTTCAAACTTTCTTATCTGCCTAACCTCTGTGCCGATGTGCTTCTAGGTCACGATTTCTTGCGAGTAATTCCTTTCGGAGGCGAAAATGAGCCCCTTTCATTGTGTAGTCTTACTGCTGCTCGTATTGATCGGCCACCTGTTTCACAACCTACTACCGAACTGCATCCCGGTCGCCATCAAATCACGACGATATTCCGCCACAGATGAAGGCTTCATCGAGATGGAAATCAAGCATCTACCAAAAGAGCAAATCATAGAGTCGTCCAACTCACCCTGGTGCAGTCAGGTGCTGGTCCCTTCTAGCGGACGGCAGAAAAGCAAAATAGGAATTGATCACAGCCAGACAGTCAACCGTTTCACGTCCCTTGACGTCTAACCACTCCCAAAGTTCAATCAAATGGTCGACAATATCTCAATCTATGCTGTTTTTCGTACTCTAGATTTGAAATCTATCATCAAATACCGATCCGGGAGGAAGACAAGGATTTCGCTGCATTTGGAGCCTGTGGAAATATGTTCCAGTTCCGTCGGATTCCTTTTGGTGTTACCAACGGTGTTTCGTATTTCAGAGGGTCATAAATCAGATTACAAATGCGGAATCCCTCTCAGGCACCTTTGCATACTTGGACAGTATTACTATTCGTGGTGAGGACGAAGAACAATACCAGAAAAGCCCATCGCGATTCAACATTCCTGGCGAGAAATACGGATTGACATTTAACGACAGTAAGAACCAATCGGAATAAAGCTGATTAAGCTTCTGAGATACGAAATTTCCCACAGGTCGTTCGAACCTGATCCTGATAGACTTAAACCTCTTCAAAACCTACCGCTTCCGAAAGATTTAAAGTCTCAACAGCGCGTCACTGGGCTCTTCGTGTATTATTCACGATGGATATCACATTACCCGGCTGAAATTCGGCCTCTAGTTAACAACCGAATATTTCCTTTTCCGAGAGAAGTTGCAACGTCCTACAAGTCCATGAATAATGTACTTTTGAGGTCCGTAATGTGAACAGTAGATCCAAAATCACTCCTCGTGGTCGAGACTGACGCTTCTGATATCGCTACCGCTGCAGTACAGAGCAGTGGACCGGCTGCTTTCTTTTCTAGGACATTGACAGCTAGTAAGCTACATCATTAATTGGTGAAAAAGGAGGCGTATGCCATTATCGAGGCCATCTGAAAGTGGCGACATAACTTACTTGGAGTACACTTTCAATTGATTATGAACCAAAGATCGGTCGCTTTTATGTTTAACATAGATTACTTGGGTAAAGTAAAGAACGATAAGATATAGCGTTGGCGCACCGAACTATCGTGTTGCAAATTCGAAGTGGTTTACCATCGCTGCGTGGACAACAATACAGGCGGTACATTATCTCGTGGGTATTACGGCTCCGCATTTACATGGTTCGTTAGGCCATTCCGGAGTAGTCCGCTTGATACACCTTGTGCGATCCAGGAATCTCTCTCCGTCAGTTCAGGATGTAAAGAAAACGGTATTCAGTTGTCCTGTCTGCGCTGAGCGAAAACCCGAGATTTGTAAAATACCTACTGGAAACATGATCAAAGCCACATCTCCAGTCGAACGTTCAAATGTTGATTTTAGAGGTCCGCTGCCTTTGGCTACCAGTAATAGGTACTTGCTTACGATAATTGATGAGTATTCTAGATTTCCATTTTCTTTTCCTCGCCAGGACATGACGCCGTCAACTATCACTGACCGATTCTGCTAATTGTTCTTCATGTTTGGCATGCCTTCGTACATCTACTCAGACCGCGGTCCTCCGGTCATGTCAGAACAACTGAAACATTTCTTACATGCTAAAGGAATTGTGACCAGCAAAACGACAGCGTACAATCCACAGTCTAATGAGCTAGTAAAACGCCTAAATTGTACCATGTGGCGTTGCATCTCTGTCGCCGATAAATCGAGGTCTCTATCTATCACCGAATGGGAAACTGTCTACTCAGATGCACTTCATTCCATTTGCTCCCTGTTGTGCACTGCCACGAACGCCACCCCACAAGAACGTTCGGCACAATACAAAAGAAAATCCACATCGGGAGCCTGTTTACCAAGTTAGCCCACTGTTCCCAGACCAGTCTTCATGAGGCGTCATTTCCGTTCGTCGAAGTATGAGCCTGCTTTCGACAAAGCGGAACTCGAATGCAACCCAAGGTACGCTTATGTGCGTCTACCAGACGGGCGAGAGGAAACGGTTTCTATTCACAACCCCACTCCAAGAGAACAGCAGCAGCGTAATCTTGATACGCATGTTTTGCGTCAGACACAGATAACGTCAGACCACCACACAAACACTGATGACCCTCGTGTTAGGTCAACATATTTCTAATAACACACCACAGTCATCGCTCGCAGATAAACAACGAAGAGTATGGTCGTACAATCTTCGAAATCGTGAAGCGTAAACAGCCGTAACTGTCGTAATCTAAATTGCAAAACTCAGCGGAGAAGAATGTGGTGTACTAACTGCTCCTTATTACCGCTCACCCATAATGCGCCTCTCCATATTTTAACATTTTCTATTTCAGCGTATATGCTCAATCTGTTGAACGAATAAAACCTATATTCTGAGTATTTAATCTTCTCATTCTGAAGTGTTGACCGTTTGATCGAAACAATATGTACAATATCTAATCGCAATACACAACACCAGGTATTGGCGAAATAACCAAAGAGGCGAATGACTCATTAATTCAGACTCAACAGCGTCGTCTGGATTGTTGGGCGGACAGTTTAACGGCCACCACCTACTTTTATTCTTGTATTTACTTCCTTTTTATTATATAATAATGGTATAATACTTAATGGAGTCCCAGCTAATCAGAGGCTATCAATTGAGGATTGACCGGTGGCAGTAGCAACAGTAGTGTACTGAATGGAGTTCTAGATGTAGATGCCGATCCTCCGTCAAATGCAGATAGATAAAACCAGTTACCTTCAACGATATAAGGCTGAAGGACCGGATGGGTGGTTTCCGTCTGTATTCGAAGATGGTCGATCAACACTGTCACTGGAGTTGAGAAAACTCCTCTTTGATATAGGCAAGGGGACAAGTTCCAAAGAGCTGATGTAAATCGGCGATCGCACCGATTTATAAGAAGGGCGACAGGTCCTTCCGCGGAAACCACAAGGGAATGAGTCTGGTTAGCATCGCATCAAAACTGCTCGCTGATGTTATTCTCCCGAGCTTATCTATTACTCGCGATGTGTTTGTGCAAGAATCAAGAAGGGTTTTGTCATATTTTAATATTGTTTGCTTTCACTTTCCCTGTAAACATCCTGATAATCCTTTTCGTCCCATTTACCTCCAAATGTCTCAGTATGGTCGGAGTTGGGTGTCTCAAGCTCCGAGATGGCTACTGTTTCTGAACGCCTCTTGAAATACCCCCAAGTGACCGTGTCTAACACAGCCTCTACATGAGGAAGTCCCACTTACTGCCTTTCGTGGCGGCGTTCCCACTAAAGTGGGAGGCCGAAAGCGATTTCCCGGCGCTCCACCGGGTTGGCTAACTAATAGTCAGTGTAGCGGAGATAGCTAAACCCTGGTTCCAAACTGACCATGGGCGGTGCATGAGGCGTACAACGGTATGCTCACCGGCATCGGTGGCGGAGGTGCACTGGGCACCCAGGATGGTTGGCCTCATCCGAAGGACTGAACATTTAGTTACAGGCCCCCACGTTTCGTCCTGCTACCTTGCGGGTTAAGCTTTGGATAGCTAAAGGATCCGGTTTTGGAGCCCTAAGAAAACCACCGGCTTTGGTTTGGGCAACCTGGCAGTATCGCGCCCACAAATAAAACCATGGACTCGGAATATCTGCTTCTTCCTCCTCGATTGTACTGTTTTGTTTAGAACACAGTCTGAAATCAGGCTGGTGTAGAAAGTATATATATATATATATATATATATATATATATATATATATATATATATATATATATATATATATATATATATATATATATATAATTCTTTCCACTTCAGGCCGTACTTGAATAACAAGCCTGGTAAAGCTTTAATTTAACGCCTTTGTTTCCTAGCTTTGCGATGACTGACGTGAACGTGACTACGACAAGTTTAGACCTGGTCGATGTAGTATGGACCTCATCTTTGATCTTCTACAGTTGTACGGAATAACAATTGAGAGCTCGCTCTATGGACACTAGGATTACTATGGTGTTGACCCCTCTGCCCTGCTCCACCACAGGTTACTGACGTGTCTATTCAGCTAAGACATGCTGTACAAACATTTCAGACTTCTGGTATTTCCAAATCTAGGCGCCGATGTGCAATGTACTCTCTGGACATGATTGCCTTAGTCTCCGCGACAAATCCCAGATCTCTTTTGGTGGCTGACGACGCACATTATCTACCTGCGGATTACCTGCTGCTAAAACAGAATCGCTATTGTTGTTCTCGGGTTGCAAACAAACCGCGACATAGAATATGCAATCGACCTCGAGCCTCCCAACGAATCGGAAGTCGTATCCGCAGCTCAAACTATGAGAAACAAGAATTCACCGGAGGAAGACGGCATACCATCCGAGGTCTTTAAATCCTGTTTGCCAATTCTGTTGGACCCAATAAGTAGGCTCTTTCGTAGTACCTCGGCCACCGAAGTTTTTCTCAACAACTGTTCAACCTTTATTATTCTCCCTATACCGAAAAAGAGCGACAAGACCGTCTGCGCGAACAGCAGGGGTATCAGCCTCATCGTTATAGGGGCTAAGCTTCTAGCGACCATTCTGCTAAATCGCCTTGTTGCCGTTCGGGACGAGCGAACACGCCCCAACCAGTGTGGTTTCCGTCGAGGAAGAGGCTATGTTGACCAGATCCTAGCGTCACGCCTAATCCTGGAGCATCGCTATAAATTCCAACAACACACCACATCATGCTTCATTCACTTTCAGGCAGCATTCGACTACACCGAGAGACAATCACTCTGGAGCATTCCGCGAAACGACGGAATGCTAGAAACTTACATCAGATTGATAGAATCGTACTATCCAGCAACACAGACTCGCGTCCGCGAATACGGCGAAGAGCCTTCAGAGTTCCCAATCGACTCCGGCGTGCACCAAGGATGCCTCCTATCACTGATCCTACTCGACTATGCTATAGACGGAACAATGCATCGTTCCCTAAACAACTTTCGATGAATACAACTTGACCACGACTCTTGGGTTACAGACCTCGAATTCGCCAACATTGTCATTCTGAGAGAGGATCCCGCAACTCTGCAGCCGGTTTTCGACTGCATTGTATGGGGAGCTAGGGCTACTGGTCTGGAGATGAACGACCCGAAACGGAACCTACGAAGAAGAGCCTACTGCCATCAGCCTGCTCAGGCTGGAAATGTCGTTTTGGTGGCCAACTGAAGACACGGGTTAGCACTATTAGGGCAGATATTGATCGCCTATGCTTTCAGTCCCTCTTCGGAGTACGAGACTGGCGCAACAACTGGATTTGTGGTGTGCGGACCTTGCCGCAGACCGGGACGGGTGGGCAGCTATCATCAGAGACATCCAAGAAGTCGGTTTATCCTCTCACAGGAGTTAGTCTCATAAAAGTAAAAGTACGTGATCGAGGTATACGCTAACGTTGGAGAGGTGCGAAAACGATGGCACTATCTACCGGGAGACGCTTCAAACTAGCTTCGGAGAAAGTCGCGTTCATGTACGATGTTACACCAAAAGATGTAATCAAGAACTACAAAATTCGACGACGGAAAATCTAGAGTCGGTAACAAGAAGTGACTGACACCCTTTCCCGCAACGTTGTTCGAAGTCAATTTTAGTAGCAGGAGGTTGAACCTGACTGGTGATGTATCATGCAGTAATAAAGCAGTGGATGTGCACTGCTGACGATTCCCAACAAGGACAAAACGGACGTGGCCTTCAGTGGTGATTTAAAGCTTTGTTGCTACATGATGAATCATTTGATTACACAACAATTGAAGGCACCGGAAGACTGTGGAAATTAAATGGTTCGTTGTCACCCATGTATCAGGATAGTCCATTTCGTTCGATCACAGAACCCACCATTTTTTGTGGAGGACGATTTGCACATCACCTCAACTTGCCAAGTCCGTGTCCAGCTTAAACCAAAAGTTTGTAGCAATTCCTCAGGACGACTAATAAAAGCCAATCAACTATTTAGGAGAATGAGTGCCCATTTTGAGAGTCCCTTACTTCCACACATCCACAATCGATACTTCTTAACAGCTGCCGATCAATATCCCCGCTTCTAATTTGCTTTTCCTTGTTCTAACATTTTGGCATCCAGCCATAAATTGTCTATCAACCGTCCTCTGTGTTCGATACCCCTGCATTCCTCCATTCCCATCGAGGCACAAAATTCATGTCCACAGAATTCAACTTATTTCTATATTGCAAAGGACCACCGGTAAATCACACGACAGCGCCTACCTTGTCATTCGATGGACAAGTACCCAGTGGAAAACTCTTATGTATTGAAAAACGGAGGCAGATCTTCAAAATACAAAATTCTGGTGGAAGTAGTGCTCGTCATGTGCAACCCCCAATATGCCCACATTCACTGCGGACAGCTAGAACATAAAATGACCGAGTCACTAAAGGTAGATAAGAGCAACTCTAACACCTGTTCTATGGGTTGTCAAGCTACTCCGTAGTGCTTCAAACCCGCTAGCGTCAAATAAACTCATGAAAGGATATGATACCGCTCTCCGGTAACCAACTGCATCGACTTCCCTGGTTAGGTTGTATTCGAGGACCAGTCAAAGCAATCCATACAATGATCGCACCAGACGATCACCACTGTGTGAAAGAGCTACGATACACTCGAGATTTGCAATGATATATGGGTGCTAAGCCCATTAATACCTATAACTTGCTTGAGTACCGCAAATCTCATAGCAGCAGACAGTTTAGAGGAACTGCGACAAAGTTTGAAGAAACAACCGATGGTATCACATATATTACAAACATTCAGAACAGGGAATTTGGACTCCTGTGAACGGAAAATGCCGTTGAATCACTGTCCAGCTTGGTTGCGCAATAAAATATACACTTGTTCCTTTATCCAGTTTTTCGGATGAGGTACATAGGTGTATGTCGGTTCGTGATAAACAAGACAACTTAAATCTGCCAATTGATCAATAAATTGAAAAAGCTGGGATATGTCATAGGTTATCGTCGGCGCATTTGGATTTTCTCGTTTCAAGTGTTCCTCGTAAATTTTACACACGCACTCCAAGCATTGTTCCACGGTCTCATAATCCGACCATGTACGTGTGTCCGGCTTCTTGGCACAAGGTTGTAGTAACAGAATTGTGTGCGGCATTTTGATACCTAAAAAAGGCACGTTGTGAGTCTAATGTAATACAACGAAATAGATAAAAGTGTAGTATTCATGTAGTTGTATTTCTGATGTATTAGAACAACGCAGTGAACGTGCAAAGACTATAATATATGTCGAAAACTTTAGCAACTAGTGAGATTGACACAAAAAGTAGCTGACTTCAAAAAGCAGTGTTTCAGTTCAATTTAAAACGATAATGTTCATAAGAAGAACAACCGCTCATCGTTGTGACCCAGGGAGGGAGTCTAGCTGCAACTTCCTTCAAACGAGGAGAATCACAGGAAACGAATTGGTCATGTATGTAAATTCCAGTCACCGCAAGATCAACATGAGGTTGAAAAGCGTCCGTGGAAAAATCTAAGCACAACCAGAAGTTCCATGGTTGGGTCCACTTTTGGGTTGTATTTCGAACTTCTGCGTTCACGTGGTAGACAAAGTAGTGTGCACCCGTTGATTCTGAGTAACTGTCCTTGTTGGGAAGTGGTACAGGCACCGGAATCGATGAACTGTCATGGAAAGACCAATTAGATAAACGAACTCTCGGGGTATCAGTACGAATAAGCAGATGCGTGTGAGGAGGGCCTGAAATCACGCTGAAGGTTAGATTAATGCCCCGTCTATCGGGCAGCAGTAGCGAATTATTCCATACAATGCGAGACAACATAGTGAGGCGCACAGCCGGTTTGATCAAATGCGCATGCGAAGGAATGTGGTAAAAAGACTGAAGGAAGTGGATATAAGGATACAAAGACGGTGTGCCACAGTAAGGACGTGAACGATCACAAGGAGTACGAGAAACGTTAACAAGTTCAGCCAGTCCGCCAAAATGATCACTCGGGACACTGCTACTTTGAAAACGAGACAATATTGAGGAAGGAATGGCTACGGGATAAGAGTTGGGCTTAAGAAAGCGGACGTCATTTACATCCAAAGGGATTAGCAAAACATAACTGTCGTTGGCGGTCACCTGCTCACTATCGGCTGTATCACGAAAAAATCTATCGGTGTGAAAAAGAACAAGTCGCTGAAATCGTGGACTAAGGGTTGGGTCGTCTGCCGATGAGGTAAGTGGAACCGTATACGGAAATCCAAACGGTGATGCATGAACAAGCACTGCATAAGATATGCAAGCATTTAGCAAGACCAACCTGAGAGATTTTCCTGCGCTTGCAGATGAACACTGCACCATACCCGTAAACAATAAAGTTATGGGAGAAATCAAGTAAAACAAACTTACACTTATTGCAATATCAGGTTTTATAACCTGGCCCGACCTCCCGAATACGGGGACAAAAAACTCAATGAAACTAGCACAAAAGTAAAAGTGCCAAAACAAACAAACCGGGAATAGAATAAAGGTGGTCCATAGAACGCTGTTTAAGGAATGCGATGCGATTAGTTGGTACATAGAACGTCCAAACAAGCCTGAAGCTAGCCAGATGGTCGAAGCAAAAGCAGCGGGAGTGTTTAGTATGTCCAAAACCAGCAGATGAAGAGCAATTACTAACAAAGCGGAGTCAAAGAAATCACGTTCAATGCGATAAATGTTTCTTTTCTCGGAGTTTACCCATCCTATTCTGTCGAAGAACGAAGCTAACTTGATGCAACCAAAGCACACACCATTGGGAATTCTAACCAGCGTAGTGTAGAACCAAAAAAACCAGCACATGAATGGCAAGACGAATATCCCAATCAAGTTATAACGAGCTGAGTACCAAGACATTCGGCAACCATAGTGATGCGTCAAATAACCTAAAGTATAAGCAAATGCCATTCCAAGAAGCTGCCCAGAAAAATGAATCATGAGGGCAAAAAATAAACCAGTCCAACGGTCAAAACTGAGGCGTCTGACGTACAAGAAGTAACATGCCAACGCTGTAAGTAACAACCAGTCGACCAATTTCCATGACATCCAAGGGGCTGAAATGAGCTGAACCCCGAGAACATCAAAATAAACTCGCCTCGACCAGATGGAGGTCTGGACTTTAGAGGTAGGCCGGTGTGACCAACCAATGTCGTCTGAACTAAGAAAATTATTGAGAGAGTCAGCAACGTTTGCGGGGTTTTCGTGGGTCTTTAATTTCTCAATTGATGCCAGACCTTCATCGTACACGATATGACGTAGAAATGACAAAATATCGTCTCCTGTAGACTGAAGGCATGCTTCGCTTATCCTGGATTCAGTATCGTATCTTGTATGATAGCAGTAACCATCTGACGTGTAAGCCATGTCCAAGCCGGGAATGCGACCGAAATCGCGGAATATCCGAAAGTCTGTGTCAGATGGAATGAATCCTGACTGAAAAAGTTCTTCGGCAAAAACATTGCCGTAGGGTTGTGCGAAAGAATCCGAGTAAGTTTTTACCAACAGCTCCGCCCCTGATCCAGGTCCAGACTGGAATATTGTGAGTCGTCCACCCGAACCAGCACCTTCAAGGTTCAAAAAAGCAACGACTTCTTTAGCCCAAGGATGTTGTGTTATGAAAGCATGGCTACTCGGTAGAATGGATTCCTCAGCGCCATTGAACAAAAACAATAAGTCGTTAGTTAGATTGTTGGGACCTAGAGCGAAGATCCTGCAAACTTCAAGCATTATCGCACAGCTAACAAAGTCGTCGGAAGCGCCAGGGCTTTCAACTGCGGAGTCATAATGACAATTGATCAAGAAAGCCCGCCTAGCAGTTGCCTTTTCGTTCGATTTACTGCTATCGATTCTCAGGAGGAAATTTCGCAGGTTGTTATAAGCCGAAACATGGAATCCAGCTTGGAAGCTTGAGTAATTCGAAATTTGTTCATCAAAAGTCACTTGAGGACCCGAATGATTTGGGGTGCGGGCAATATTTTTCAATTCCCTGCGCAAGTAGTCAGCTGCCGAAAGCTCATTAGCGTAGGACCCTGCAGGCCTTGGTCCAAGGGATGTAATACGCTGAAGATGAACACGTGCATGACTACTTGAAAAACGGATGAGTTCTTCGTTATTGTGTCTTGAGGTTATCGTGCAGTTATTCCGAACAGTACAAGCAAAAACCGCACTGATAAAGAGAATTACAAAGGACTTAATCCAAAATGAGACTTCCACTTCATTTTGGAATATCGTATGCGTTGATCTATCGGAGGGCGGATTACTTGTGAGGGAATGTTCAGAGAAGTGATCCCTTGACTCTTGTGCGCCTATCGGAGGGACAGCGACCTTGCGGCGAGCTGCACCAATCATCTTTGGCACCGCGGGTGTCCCGCCGCACTAACGACGACCCTGAAGTCAGTTCAATTCAAGTCAGGAGGACTCACCAGGACTGACGGGTCTGGTAACGGTGTTTTCTTGTGGCCCGGGTTTTTTCGTCCGGTTTGCTCCTCATTTATAAGTAGCTGGCCTAGGAATTCGCTATACATAGTTGATTTCTGGCGCTACTTTTTATGGCGCCAGTTCAGGTCAGGTCGGATCACAGGACTTCCGGCTCGGCCAACTACACCCCAGACTCTTGAGTAGATGAGCCTCAGTATTTCACCCTTCTTCGACTACAAAGGAGTTCTCTAAGCACCTTGAGGCTGACAGATTCAATTTCAGAGAGTAAAATCTGGTTCACTTCCGGATCTAGATGAGCGGAACAAGGTCTGACACATGAAACTTACTGGATTGAAAAACGCCGCATGCAGAATGATAAACAAGGGAAATAATTATATGCGTAGACCCAAGCAGCACAAAGCCCAATGCGGTTGGGCGAAAGCTGGGCTATAGTCGAGCTAGAATAACTCGTAACATGTGACTTCAAAGAATGCGCAGAAGTTCATGAGATTTTACAAGACATAATAATAAAAGTACCACAATATTTTGGTAAAATGTGCCTGCTTTGCAAAAACGGCGTATTTTCTTTTACACGTTTTCAGTATACCATTTTTATAATAAACCATCTGGTTTTCCAAAGCAAAGTATTTAATCAGTAGTAGGTCAGCGGTTTCAATCGAAAGGGTAGGTAATGGACAAACAGACTAAGAAACAGTCAGTTGAGATGGGCTAGGGGAAGAACAGCTCCCGTTTTCCGGCGAATTTTCCCAACTTTAGGCCAGCCCTACGGGCTCTTAACTGGGTGTAGGCAGCGCTGCCCAATGTGTCTAATGATATAACCCAAAGTTAGCCCAACTTGGCCTAAAGAGCACCCAATTGAGAAGGCTTTGGGCCTTCTGCTTTGGGAGAGGCAAGAGTTAGAGACTGGTGGAGAGATGGAACGTGGACACGTGAGAGGAATCGTAATAGGTGCAAACTACGAGAGAAGTAGATAATCTGGGTTTCGAAGAAGGGCGAGGAACCCCCATAACCAAGCCTCGGACTGTGTGGCAGTACTTGTGAACTCCTCTTCCGAAAGTTTATTTCAAGCACTACCTATTCCAAAAAGGAAGAAATCAGCTCCGGCACTGACTTTGGACGATGTCCCCTCAAGGACGAGTCCTCATCGAATTCGGGGTATATCATTCACTGACATCAGTCTTTCCAGCTTAAATTTTTCAAAGAAGTCCCCTTCCATCAGTCATCAGTCAGGGGAGGAAACTGTTAAAATTGCTGATCTTTCCGAAGTTGGTAGATCCCGGGGACTTGGGAGGGTCTTTGTAAACTCTCGCTGCACATCCACTAGAACCTCGCTCTCCATACCCGACGAGGGAGCATACGTCTGCATATTATGCTATTGGTGAATCGGGACTAAAGCTGTGTGTAGTGAGACTACAACCCGAGGACCCCTGGAATCCACGGCCCTTCGAGGTTGGTAGAGAATCTTAGTGATCTTACTGGCCGCGACCGCCCGTGGAGCTGACGGTGTACTGGGATCTTGGAACCCACTTTGGCAGAGGTTCGCTCGATCTCGTGGGAGCTACCTGAATTCAAGTACCGCAATGCTGTGGCACCGGTGGATAGCAGTGGCCTACGCTTGTCGGTGTTAAGCAGTAAGCCACAGGTTACTGACCACGTGAGAGATTGTCCGAGTCGAGTTGCACATCATTGTCAGTTGGGTATCCGATTGTCTTAGAGTCCTATGGGAATAAGCAGCGGGGGGCTGAAGCTCTCTCGCCAGGTCGTTTCCGAAAACGAGGAGCAACAGTAGCCCCAAAACAGACACTTGTAGAATAACTCTGCATGCTTTCGCAAATTATAAGGTAGCACCTCCTGCCCAGAAGTAGAACTTGCGGTTTCTCAGGTAATTCATCAACCATGCCACCGCTGGGGGCTCTATTTCCAGCCCTGCCAATCAAGAAATAAGACGGTGGTTCACCGAGTCCGATGCCCCCTGGTATTCCGTGTAACACCCTGCGACCGTGTCACCCTTTTCCAGGATTTCCGTCATTACATCTACGACGGATGGCGTGTTCGTGAGGTTTGACGTATCGTCGACGAACCAGCTCTGCTCCACTCCAAGCAGCTCATAGTTATTTAGGTGACGGGCAACTTCTTCCCTTCAAGGCCTTTAATACAACAAGCAGAAGGCTTACGGGGGGATAATCAGAGGTCGGGTATCTCCATCCGCTCTTGTAAATTGAGAAAACCTGTGCCTCCCATTCTTCCGTAGATATCTTTCCCTGCTCGATGTAAGTGTTGGGTAATATCTCCAGGTAAGGCTCAGTCTCCTCAGCTAGAGACTGTATGTCCCGTGCATTCGAACTAGCAGACAAGGTCGTCTGTGTAATCTGGGTCGCACAGCTTCTTATTATTTCCTAGTTCGACGCCCATATCCTGAAGGCTTCCCAAGACATTCTTCACCACCCACGAAGAAGGTAAACGAGAACGGAGAAGTGGGACATCTTTGTCCAACACCGCTGGTTGTTTCGAATGGACTGGATAGCTCACCATAAACCCTTGCGCGACCAGAAGTATGACAGTACAACGACCTCAGTAGAGTCACGAACTTCTAGGGCATAACTTCCCGGTGAAGAGCACTGAAAAACTCTGTCGGTCAACTGAATCGAAGGGGCCTTTCAAGTCAAGGGAAACCCTTACTGTTGGTCAGTGGTGCGTGTGACGCACCTCAAATACTTAACAAGGAGTAAAACTCTGGTCAGTGTATCCTCGACCTGGGCGGAATCCCGCCTGTTGTCCGCAGGCGTTCCCGTCGCGTGCAGCTGTGGAACAAAGCAGCAAAATGGAGACTTATGCCTTGGTGACTATCGGAACTAAGCTAATCCCACGGTGGTTACTACGGCTATTGCGTGTTCTTTCCTTGAAGATGGGTACAACCAGTGACTCAACCCATGACAATGGAATACGCTCCTCGTTTCAATTGTCACAGATCAGGGTGGTAAGTTATTTTATTAACGCACCATCATCCATTTTGAAAAGAACTGGAGGTAGCTCGCCAGGACCGGCAGCTTCCCCGCGCTTTGGTAATCCGATGCTCTGCTCTACTATCTGGACCCACTGACTTATGGACATTTAATTCCTGTAGATACGTGAGCACGATCCCCTCTGAAAAATGCAGTTGCTTTAATTCCGGCGGAGGATATACCCCAGTCGAATCGACTAGTAACCCATTATCTAATTTGCGTGCACTACCAAGGTATTCACCAAGAGTGTCTACTTTGCTTCAGTGATTATTGGCGATAATGTGGTCCACAGTAGAGAATGAACCTACCCCATTTCTTCTTGAGCCTTTTGACCGTACGTAACTGTGGAGTTTCCTTGGCTACTTTTTTACGCATATGGCTAATTTAAGCTCAAACACGCGCTCAGTAGTTTGCAGAAGGCTCATCGTCTTATTTCAAAGCTTGGTATAGCGAACCTAAGCTAGGTGAAGACCGGAAGTAATGTAAAGGTTCCAGCTACGGCTTTTGTTTGATGACCCCGGATATTGCAGCTCTCCACCACCTCGGTTTACCCTCCATACTCCTTCGTTTCAAGGGTCCCAAGTTGGTCTGGAAGGCAATTACTGCCCCCTTTATTACATTCCAGAGTTTCTCGACAGCAGCCTCTTCTAAGTATCCCACGCCAGCTCCGCTGCCCTAGTGCGAAGCTTATCTATGTCAATCCTACTGAGATTCATAGCTAGTCTTGAGGCTACCTTGGGCTGCCGCATGCACAGGGTGATTTTGACACACATAATCACTCTTGTCCAACGGTGGATAGCACTGTGGTTCAGATACCACGTTCCAGGCTCCCACAAATGCGAGACCACAAGCCTTTCCATGACATTTCCAACCACAAAAGTGAGGTTAACAGCGATAGTTGGCCGAGGTGGATGCTGTCCCACCCTGTTGCAGCAGAACGACCACAGCTTTCATCCATTCCCCAGGCTTTCTAGCAGAGGACAACAAAATGTTGAACAACAGAGTCAGCGGTGGAGTTAGCGCACTGTCCAAGTTCATAGGTGGCCCCCAGGGAATCGACCAGCTGGATAGAGCACGAAAATCCTCCTGTAGTATTCCACGAGCCTGTCGATCAAGTGGTGCGCCAGAACGTAAGTTCGTCAGCGTAGATAAGACTTTAGGATCAAAGGGTCCGTGGTAGTTCGTTCACAAACACTGGAGACACCAAAGGTCCCAGCATGGGTCCCTGAGGCACATCACTCCTTTTTACGGCTGAACGGCCACAGCTTCCTTCTATTCCCAGGACTTTTGACCAAATAACGAAGTGTTGTACAATCGAGTCAGTGGTGAGGTTAACTGGTTAGCCAACTTCTTCAACATTACCGGATGTAACAGCCGGTCGTGGAAAATCCCCGTTTAACCCTCGCGAGTCAGTGTTTTTCCTAACATCACTTATTTGCCTACACTATTGACGTGTCTTTACGAACTGGTTGTTTCTATGGGCCAATTATTGTTTGTTCGCGCCCAGAGCGCTACTTTGGCACATCCTTGTTCAGGACCTGCGTGACGCACGTGCTGTTTGCTCACACGCTGCTATTCGGTTTCTCGTTGTTGAGCCTTGTGATCGTATTATTGAAGTTTGTATTTTTTGATGTCATTGTTCATGTAATAACTTAGTATCGTAGAATATCGCGGATAATCGTCTTTTGATTTCGGGATCCGTTGCGAATTTGGCTACGCATCACCCAAATGTATGCTGCAGTACTCAATAGATCAATTTGGAACAAGGAAAACACGCAAAGTGCCAAGAAAAGGATCGAAAACATTGGAATCCGGACAGGAAGTAACACGGCAGGTCTCTGGGGAGGTTTTAGGTACATTTGATTATTTAGTTAATGTAAGAACGTCTAGTCCTGTCAGTGCTAGTTCACGTGTTAGTGAGAGCAATATGGATTGTAACGATGTTGATTTATATAGGCTGAGAGTACTAGACCTAGAACAACAGTTACTATCGGCTAGACCACAGGCACAGGAAGCAGAGAAGAAGTGTACACAGAAAGAGCGAGAGCACGAGACCAGCGACTTCGACACTTCCGACAGATCAGGGTGCAATAGGATAGGGAACCCACGCCGGTCGCCGACTACAAACCACCATCGATCGATTTGCCTAGAGTGGAACTAACGGTTTTCGACGGGCGAGCTAAACAATACTGCAAGTTTGTCAGGCAGTTCGAGAAGTTCGTTGAAAATAAGGTAACCGATCCTGGGCAAAGGCTTCTCTACCTTACTGACTACTGTCGAGGCCGAGCAAGAGAAGCTATCGACGGGTGTACCATGCTCGACCCGGAACAAGGCTACACAAGAGCAAGGAAGATTCTAAGGGACTTGTTTGGCCAACCTTTCAAAGTGGCCCGTAACCTAATAGAGGGCGTGACGTTAGGGGCAAAGAGAACCAAGGGCGACGTCTACACCATGGCCGACCTGGTGATTAAGATGCAAAACTGCTCAATAGCCCTCGACCATTTAGGTTACAGGGCTGACCTAGATGCCATGCACACTTTGGAAAACATAGTCCGTCACCTTTCTCCCGAACTACAGAGTCGGTGGGCGGAAGAAGCAGAACGGATAAGCCGAAGCGACAGGGAAGCTAACTTCGAAGACCAGACCGAATACTTGGACAGGCAAACGAAGATAGCTGACAGCAGGTTCGGCCGACTCATCCGGGACAGCAACCGGGCAAACAAGCCCAGCACTAGCCAAGCTCAAACCCCTGCACGGGAACATCCAAAATACCAACCTTGGACCAATACACATGCCATTTTACGCGATGCTACGGCGCAACCCAATAGCAGATCCTGTGGTGCTAGCCATGGCCTACCAGAATGCCCCAAGTTCGGCAGCGCCACAATAGACGAGCGGTGGGGATTGGTGAGGATTGCAGGGGCGCGTTTTATTTGTCTCAACACCACTCACCGGGCGGCAGCCTGTAGGACAAGGAACCGATGTGGTTACGAGGGCTGCACGGGCAGACACCATCGATCGCTGCACCAGATGAGAGTAACCTTACCGGAGACGAGTGCCAAGCCCAGCGTGATTTGTTCAACTTCACGATCCGCCAAAAACCAGTACTTTAGGCGTAGTTGCCGTGGGAGTAGTGACCCCAGCAGCAGTGGCCAAAGCTTTGGCCTTCATAGATAGTGGCTCGGATACCACGCTAGCAAGGAAGGAGTTCGCAGAGAGATATGGGATCAGAGGGAATCAATCTTCATTAGCAGTAAGCACGTTGAGTGGCACCGAAGTCATCCAGTCGACCAAACTGCACCTAAAACTCGCTTCCTTGGACGGCAACGATAGAGCAAAAACCTTAGAAGCATTCACTATAAAGGACCTGCCGATGAGAGCACCTCAGTCAGTGCAATAGATTCTGACTCAGTGTCCGCATCTCGACGGGATTACGATCGAGGAGTGGCAGAGTAACGAAATTGATCTGCTGATCGGCTGTGATATACCGGAAGCGCACTGGGTCTTGGATCAACGAACAGGAAGCCGCAAAGCACCCTACGCAGTACGCACCATATTCGGTTGGACTTTATATGGTAGTACAGACGGCAGATGCGGCAAACAAATCAACTGCATTTCGGTGGAAACGACGAACATCGAACAGGCATTCCAACAATTGTACAACACCGAATTTTCCCACCTGGCCATGGATAGGGATGCCCCATCACGAGAAGATAGGTTGACTTCGGAAATGGTAGCCGAGAACGTCAAGTACGCAAAGGGTCGTTTCGAGGTTCCTATCCCGTGGAGATCCAACATGAAGCCCATGCCAGACAGCCGAGGAATGGCTCTGAAAAGATTAGGCTTCCTCAAAACCAGGCTAATTCGAGAACCACAATTAAGGATAGAATACACGCGAGCCAAGCAACATAACATCGACTTGGGTTATATGGAAAGAGTAGATACAGTGGTTATCGGCGCAAATTTGAGGTGGTACCTACCCCATCACCCGGTCGTGAACCCAAAGAAACCGGGGAAGGTCAGAGTGGTTTGCGACTGTGCCGCTACTGTGCCGGGTGTGTCACTGAACGACCATATACTACAGGGCCCAGACTGGACAACACCGCTAGTCGAGGTTTTATGTCGCTTTCGGCTAGGAAAAGTGGCCGTCTCTGCGGAAATACGTGAAATGTTTCTACAGGTGAAGATGCCGGTTGAAGATAAGGACGCCTTCCGTCTCCTCTTTTGGCCTGAGAACGACACAAGTCGCGCACCTGAGGAGTACAGGCTGACTATGCACCCCTTTGGGACGGTTTCATCCCCATTTTGTGCTAATTTTGCCCTCCGGGAAACCCTCAAGCTTTCCGACGTCACCAGCAGCTTGTTAGGAAGAGCAATGGACCACTTCTAGCTGGACGATTCTCTGTGCTCCTTTGAAGATCCAAATGCTGCTGTTGTTTATATGACGGAACTGATCGCCACTCTAAATGCCGGAGGATTCAACCTCGCTAAATGGACTTCGGACAGCCAAGAGGTGCTCAATGTTATACCGAAGTCCGAGAAAATGGAGTGTAAGAGGGAGCTTTTGGGATCCTCTTCACAAACGGAGTGCGCGCCTGGTCTTTAGTGGAAACCCAGAGGGGACGAATTCATTTTCACCCTGGATCTACCCAAATGACCAGTCACACCGAGAAGAATCCTATCAGCAGTCTCAAGCCTCTATGACCCCCTAGGTTTTGTTTCGCCATGGTTGTTACCGGGAAAGTGCTTGCTGCAATCGCTGTGCCAAAGAGGGACGGGTTGGGACGAACCTCTCCAGGATGACGACGATAAGCGATGGCGCGACTGGCTGCACAGCCTGGAGCAACTTGGGGAGATAAAAATACAAAGACGCTTAACAGGTATCAAGTGCACAAACGACGCCCAAATCCAATTATTCTCCGATGCATCAGAAATAGGCCACGGGACCGTTGCTTACGGCTGCTGGGTTGACGCAAATGGTGGGCGGCACAGCCAGATACTATTCGCAAAGGCGAGAGTGGCTCTACTGGAAAGGCTGTCGATTCCAGGGCTGGAACTGACGGCAGCAGTACTGGCCGTGAAGGCCGCGACGCTGATTAGGAGGTTCTACGACCGGATAGACTGGGAAACAAACTTTTGGACGAACTCAGCCATGGTACTTCATTACATAAATAACACTACCACTCATTTTAACACTTCCGTGGCCAACAGACTCACTATAATCCACGAGTCGACTAAAGCCGATCAATGGCACTATGTAAAATCCGCCAGTAACCCGGCTGACTTCTGCTCAAGGGGCCTGAAAACACTAGAGTGGTTACGGATGTGGACAACGGGACCGGACTTCCTAACGGCAACTAAAGAGATGTGACCAACGCTATTAATACCCAAAGCTGATGGTGGTGATATCGAGACTAAAAGACTGATACTGGCTATAAACTTCACGGGAAGCGTGAGCCTGATAGAGAAACTGTGCCAATTCCTCAACTTGACAAAAATGTTAAGAGCCGCGGTCTGGTGGACACGGTACAAAGCACTCTTATTGATTATGAGAGGCGCAAGACCACAAAACACATTGAACGTGGGGACGATACTACCGGGCGAGCTGAATCAAGCCGAACTCGACGTTCTACACCTACTGCAACTAGAAGCTTTCCCGTCCGAGGCCCGCGAGCTAGCCAGGACAGATGATAACACCAAAGGAAGCAGGCTATTACACAGTAGTATCCGAGCACCAAACCCCATGCGAATCAACGGACTACCGAGGTTTGGAGGGCTACTGACGAATTCCAGCATAGAGTACGAAACAAAACACCCCATAATAATCCCCGGTGACCACCATACGATGAGATGCATGATAGATCATGTGCATCGGGGAGAGGGACACGCAGGCCTGAATCACTTATTGAACAATATACGCCGACGATTTTGGGTGACAAAAGGACCAGCGACGGCCAAGCGGGTCATAGGCAACTGCATTACTTGTCGTCTCCGGAGAGCGGTAGCAGGCCAACAAATGATGGCTCTTCTTCCAGCTGTAAGAATCCGACCGGGAGGGTGCCCGTTCGTGGAAATCGGCGTCGACTGCTTTGGCCCATTACTCGTACGACATCAGAGGAGCACCCAAAAGAGATACGGCTGCCTGATAACATGCCCACAATCCAGAGCAGTCCACCTAAAAGAAGTGCATAACATGACAACCGATTCATTCCTAATGGCCCTTCAAAGGTTCATCGCGACAGTGGCTCGAACTTCGTTGGAGCTCATAGGGAGTTAGAGAAATGGCGGAGCCGCTTGGACGCCGCCAAAATACAAAACCAGACCGTAGCAAAGGGGGTAGAATGGCACTTCAATCCACCTAATGCCAGTCACCGTGGTGGCATTTGGGAAAGGCTGATACGATCGACCGGGAAAATACTCACAGCCCCGACCTCACAACAAAACCTCAATGACGAGACGCTGACTACTTTACTAACAAAACTAGAACGCATACTGAACAACAGACCCCTGATACCGATCGTCCCAGACCCGGAAGGCGAACCGGCACTCACCCCCCAACGACCTATTAATACTCCGGTCAAATGCAGGAGTAACCACCCCGAAAACTCTGCGTGGAACGTACGTTGTTGGGTGGAAACAAGTGAACCCCCTTGCACAAGCTTTCTGGAAACGATGGATGAGGGAGTATCTACCGACGCTGCAGCTTTGGAAAAAGTGGATCTCCAAACACAGGTTGTTCAGACGTGGCGACTTGGTCATCCTCGTGGAGAGCCACTTACATAAAGACGATTGGCCGGTTGGAGTGATCAAGGATTGTCGTACAGAAATCGATGGCCTCGTGTGCACGGTGGTGGTAAGGACGAACAAAGGAGACGCATTGCGAGATATACGTAAAGTATGTCTACTTGAAGGTGATAGTGACGCGGGCGAGGCCTACGCTACGGACCAAGCTAAATCCATGTCTGCTGATACCAGATGAAGCCGAATGCATTTATTTGTCCCTCATGTATTCTCCTGTAGGACCCAACCCCCCACACCATCTTTGAAGTATATTTGTGTTGAATTTCATACAGCATTGACGATGCACTATGGAGCGAATTGTCCAAACCTTAGCTCACCACACGACACGACACTGCATGTAGAAGTAACGGGGCTTAGGTCACGCACACATGCCTTCTTCTTACTCGTTTTTGCAACACAGCCTTTTGTTGACATTGCAGAAAGTCCTCCTTTGATGTGCAGTCATACCTGTGATTCCAATGTACACCTCGGTACGTACACACACGCACACACTCAGTCAAGCACATACATCCAGGACAGGACGGCCTCTTACAAGGACAGCATCTATGTGCCCCCTTCACGCCCGCCATCGGTCATTTGGTCCTGTGGAAGATGTAGATTAGCCTCACGTCTATGTAGCCAATGGGTTAGGTGCGACCAGTAGTGGAACGTTGACGACGAGCATTAGGCGCGCGCACTGACAGCAGGGCCCAGACAGGTAAATAGAATCAGTACCTTTATACCGAACCTTTGACTTTGCTAAGGATCCAGGGGGATTTTGGTGAGAGGTGTAACAGCCGGTAGTGGAAAATCCCCCTTTAACCCTCGCGAGTCAGTGTTTTTCCTAACATCACTTATTTGCCTACACTATTGACGTGTCTTTACGAACTGGTTGTTTCTATGGGCCAATTATTGTTTGTTCGCGCCCAGAGCGCTACTTTGGCACATCCTTGTTCAGGACCTGCGTGACGCACGTGCTGTTTGCTCACACGCTGCTATTCGGTTTCTCGTTGTTGAGCCTTGTGATCGTATTATTGAAGTTTGTATTTTTTGATGTCATTGTTCATGTAATAACTTAGTATCGTAGAATATCGCGGATAATCGTCTTTTGATTTCGGGATCCGTTGCGAATTTGGCTACGCATTGTTCAAACTTTCGTTACAACGGATGCACACCGACCGGTCCCAGTGACCTTTAGGTTTCGATAGATGTTATCCACTTCCGACTCCACAAGAAGTGCAGAACAAATAACCGTCAGCCAAAGTCAAGAAATATACAATTTAATTTAATTTAATTTAATTCAATTCAATTCAATTCACCATCGGAGTTTTCAAACCCTCCACCAGGCTATAGCAGCCTTCATCATCACTACCGAACCCTCCACCATATCCACCACTACCGAGGCCTGCATCATCTCTTTCAGTCATGCTCGTAATTGCCCTTTCATCACTGAACAAAACTAACGCCGTCCGCAGAATCACTCAGCGCTCCGACTTTGATACCATCGTTGTAACTGAAACTTGGCCAAAGGACTCCGTCCCGTACGATCGAGTCTTTCTAGTTGGCTACCAGATGTTCCGGAGGAACAAGCCTCGCAGTGGGTGAGGCCGTCTAATTTATGTCAGAAGCACTCTGCAGGCCATTCCACTCTCACATACGACTCTGGACGTCATTCAGGATTCTCTGTGGTTAATGATTCCCTTACATAACTCCTATCTTCATATTGGTTGCATCTATCGGCCACCTGATTCCAACGCTATGGATCTTACCAAGATTGTTGACGCATTCAACTATCTTTTACTGCTGCCCTGTTCCTCCAAACTCATCGCGGGGGGGGGGGGGCTTCAATGCACCGAGCATCTGTTGGAATACTCTATCTGCCCCAAACAACTTATTAGATTTCATGTCATGCATCCGCGTAAGGCGCTGGATCCAACATGTAACAGTCCCAACCAGAGGTGACAACATCCTTGATCTGTTGTTCACGATTGGTTTATCCGATGTTTCGGCCGGTGCGCTCGACCTCTTTCCAGGAAGTGACCACAGAATGGTGTCCTGCATCTTTGTGGTTCCGCAGGCTTTTGATAAATCCCACCCACTCAATCATTTCTCTTCAGCAGTCATCCGGGACAATCTTATCTGCACGCTTCGATCGTTAGACTGGGACGACTTCTGCCTGCAAAGCGACCCTCAGCTGGCTGCTGATTTACTATATTCTAACCTATCATACTTGCTTTCCGAAACCACTTCAACTCGTATCATGTCAAACTGGGTCTGCAGTTCAGTCCTGAGCCGAAAGCAAAACAAATATCCGAAGCTCCAGAAGGTGTATCACACAAATAGTGACTTATCGTCATTCTTGCAGCTCCAACGTCTCTCGGTAGCAATCAGAGTTAAGACTGACGATATGCTCAAATAACAAGAAGTATCTGCCCTGCAATGCCATGATACTTCCTCAAAGTTGGCACGCCTAATGAAGAACAGAAATCAGAGCAAACCAGCAGGTATCCCTCTCTCATTTTGGAAAATATCTATCACAATACCCCACCTGTAGCGATAGCCGAGGCGCCTAATTCCTACTTGGCTGCATCCATGACTACGGGCCCCCTTACTTTACCCCCATGCATAGACCCTGTCACCGAGCACTTACTGTCTGATTTGGAATTTACTCTAAAAGAGGTGACCAACCAGCTTACCCATGTCCGGAAGTCCTCATACCTTGGCCATGATGGTGTTCCATTGACACTTCTACGTCCTGGAGGAACTGTTGTTGCAGCCCTTCTATTGAAGGTTTACAACCTATCCATCAAGTTTGGCATATTTCCTTCACAATGGAAGACTGCGGTCATCATCTCAATCCATAAGAAGGGACCAATACATGACCCCTCAACTTACCGCCCTATCAACCACACTTCAGTTGCTTCTAGGTTGATGGAACGCCTCATCAAACAGCGGATGTCCGACTTCCTATTGTCCCATAACATCATCCATAGGGGGCAGTATGGCTACTTAAAGTCACTTTCATGCACCAATTGCCACTACGATCTTTTTTAACTTCGTAACTGCGGCCGCCGACAACAGTGAATCTATCATCATTATATACCTTGATATGACATAGGCTTTCGACCGCGTCCCTCACGCTTTATTACTAACCAAACTCAAAGCTTACGGCTTTTCCGGTTCGCTTTTAACGTGGTTAACATCAGACCTATCGAATCGCTCACAAGTGGTTTCCATTGATGGGTGTTTCTCACAGCCTGCTCCAGTCACCAGTGGGGTCATACAAGGCAGTGTACTCGGTCCCTTACTTTTTCTCATCTACATAATGATATATTTCCCATCTTGCACCATGGTACCCAATTCCTTTTCGCTGATGACGTTAAGATTGTCTATGAGTTTCTTCGTCAGAACCTCAAAATTATGCCGGATGAAATTTCTAGTGACCTAAAGCGACTCGGGGACTGATGCAATTCATGGAGTATGGACTTCTAGACCTCGAAGAGCTGCCACACAACATTCAGATGTCAAGTGGCCCCCGGAACCCCGCTTATCCACGACCTACCCATCTCGTACAGCCCTTTAGCTTGAGACCTTGGTTTTCATTATTCTTATAGCTTTAGTTCTTTTGGGTATGTTCCACTCCAGATCGCAAAGACGAAAAGAACCACTTGTCTCATCTCCAGAACTTTTCGGCTGAATGATCGCAAACTGCTTACTTACAAGTCTCACGCCAGGCCTCTCCTTGAATACTGTCCCGTTATCTTCACCAATATGACGAAGTCCGACCGCATTTCTCTGGAGTCCGCGCAACGCCAGTTCACCAAACAATTAGTGGGATTTTCCTCCAGTTTGTGTTACAGGGATCGATGCATCCTACTTAGTCTTGGCCCTCTATGGCTGCGTCGCATGAAGCTCCATTTATGCTTCCTGTTTAAGCTGTACCACCGTACGGCCTTTTTGTGCACTGAACCCACTTGTCTCGCTCCCTCCACGAATAATGCCCTACGCCATCGGCCACTGCAGCTCTCTATTCCTAGATCAAAGTTAGCGCTGAGATCTAACTTCTTCCTTATAAAATACTAAAAGTTATGGAATAAACTGCCGCTAAACATCCGCGAGAGTCTCTCAATTTCCCAGTTATGAGGCTCACTGGATCACTTCTTGACTGTTCCTAATGTGATCCTTCTTACCGGCCAGACCGTCACCGAAGAGGTGGCCTACGAAAACGGGTTTGATTACTAGGAGTATTGCACCAGAACTTTCGTTTCTCGCCCGATGACAAACTCCAGGGAAACAATTTCTTTTTACGTTATATTGCATACAATCTATACTACGGTAGCCACAGTTTGCTGACTTTTGTAACTATACCTAGTTTAGTGCTTGCCGGTGCTCCTAATTTTAGACAATGTTCGCGTTCTATTGCCAACCAGTCTAAGTTTCTCAGCCTCGGATGTCTCTGCAACAAATAGGTATGTGGCTTTGGATCCTAGGACACTGAGTTCCGCGGTCTACCACCCTACTTGATCTTTCACTCCTTTCCCGTTCATTTTGGCTGCCACCACCGGCCCGGGTTTTATGTCCGGCCTCATTTCGCCATTCTAAGTCATCTCATTCCAGAATCTCTTATCCCAGAAGCCCACCTACTAGTACCTACTTAGTGGCCTGTCCTCTCGTCTCATCTCTGTATCTACCATCCACCAACTACCATCATATTCCCTCTTATACACCACACTATTTCCCATCAGCTGAGATAAACTCACCTACATCAGCTAGCCCGGAATAGTCTCTGATGATCTTAGGCATGGTCTGGTTCTGTATGAGACTGATACACGTATGTCAGCTTGTGCTTTACAACGTTTTGTCCTGCTCCGTGTGTTTGCATAGTCGCACTCCGCATTTTCCCAGCCCATGCTAGCGAAACCTCTGATGTCAAGGGCACCCATACCATAGCGTCGTCCAAAAGTGGAAAAAACAGACCACCCCCAGCATTTGCGAAAAAAGACAAATGCGCATAAAATTACGATCGGGCGGAGGGGCTATGAAAAGTTCCTATATGGGCTCAACCACCCCTCTGTTAGGAAACAAAAATAAGAAAACTGAAAGAGGAACAATGGAAACAAAAAAGTCCTCGTAGGATCGATCCGATCTCCAAATACCACTGACATCGGGCTGTGAAGGAATTGGGCAACCTTCATCTATGGGTATGTCTCCCATCAGCTCAGACCTGATCCTGCAAAAGGGGGAACCCCACATCGCCCTTGTTAGCTCGGCAAGCTTTTGGTTTTCACGCACGAGACTGACTGGGGTGACAGTGCACTGGACTCTCCACATACGTTTGCCCACCCCCCGCTCTAAGTTTTACCCACCCCATACCCTCCCTAAGAGCACCCAGCATGCATGTCGACTTCAAATACGATCGCTACCATAGCCCTGACTTTCAACCCATTGACCTGGACAGCGTGTAGACGTACCTGACGAATAAGAGCAACCGCGGTGAAGCCAGAAAAAGGAGAAAAAGAGAAAATAACGTAATGGAAACCGGTCATCTTTTCCATCCGTACCCCTCCATCTTCCGTCACCTTTCTTGGAAAGCGGCCTTCTCGATATTCTAGCATCTAAGCCACGTTTAGGTTTACAACCCTACCTAACAGCAAAAACAGTCTCCTGCCAACTAAAATCATTACCGCAGCCTGGGCTTTAAGCCAGTTGACATGGATAACGTATGGAGGCAACAGATGACCAAAACCTGCCTCACTTGAGTCTACAAAAAATGAACGCGGAGAACCGTTCATGTTTTCCATTCCCTACTAACTATCTCTCCTCACTTTTACAAAAAATATGATATTCATGCAACCACCAAGTCATGAGATTTCCCTGCTCATATTCAAATTAAATCTCAGTAGGCCGGCACTTCCGAGTGGGAGCACAGACAAACGTACCTCCACGTTTCTCTGCATGATAACAATTTTCTCTAACGCATCACCACCGATGCCCAAGTGGTTCTTTCTACATTCTTACTTAATTGCTTTCAGAACTTCTAATTGCGTGCAAACCATTTATCCTTTGAAATGCAGACGCAGCAGCCCACCCGGTTTACGCTATCTTGCGAGCCTGTAGTAGTACTCATAGACCCCCTACAACCCTACGTTACTCAAACTCGAATTAAAACACAGACCAGAATATGAAATGTGCCACTGACAGTCCACGTAAACTCAACCACTTCACTATTATTTGCGCCATTTATTATCATAACTCACAGCTGGAACCACGTCCAGACTGCTGACATCATTTATTTCAGGTTTGTCGTCGCCCACTTTCTCGGGCTCCACTTTCGGTGACCAAGGTCCACACCTTGACCCGTACCGACAGAGACCTAAATGGAATCTTTTATACCAAACGGGATTGCAATCGAGCTACGCGATCCAAAACACTCCCAACTGCTTACCGGTAGATTGCTAGGCGTCTTCTGACGCAACACCTCTACTACTGATGTCACTGCTGGAGTCTTCACAAATAACAGTTCACAAGCTACCTTTTACTGATTGATTGACACGTCCCTTACCCCGCCTGATGAACCATACCCACTGGATGCTGCACGTCACCGTGGTCTCATGTGAAACAATCCAATGACAGATTCAGAATACGCAACACCGGAATTTTTTACTCATTAAATTTCGATACGCCATCCGAAGGTAAGTCCACTTACCCCCCCCCCATCCGTGGTTCCCAATAATGACGCCGATTATCACTGAGAATCAATAAGTCAATATATTTTTTGTCAGAGTAACAGAACAATAAGGCGTGAGTCTACGCGGAGGTTTTTCACTCAGTTTTCTCTTGCGAGATTTTATTTTTCTTTCGATCGTTATCCGGCTTGAAATTGATTCTTCACTAATTCAAGGCCTTCAAGTTGCGCTCCCTTCTTTTCTGAATGATACGGGTTGTTGATCCTGAACCTAAACTCACCTTTTGTATGGATTGCTGTTTCCTCCACATTCATCAACGTTTCCTAGTCCACTTCCACACAGTTTGTTCGTATCTCTCCGTTTCATGACGTATTCCGTTTATTGAGACCGGGAATATCCGTCATTCTGGGCCATCATCATCTTCATAGAGAACTGTTCTCCTCATATTCACCAAAGTTCACGAGTGTACTCCCATTCATTTCCTTCATTCCTTCATGTTCATAACTTATTCCGTTCATAGAACCCCAATAGGCCTCCGTTATCCACAGCTTGCATTATTTTGGTTTATAACGCATCTTCAGCGCTATATTTTCACGACACATTTTGTATTTCCACGAGCCGCCACCAACCAACTCGGAATCGAAACCAAACTGTATTTGCTGAGCAAACCACTATCATTTCGGTCGATTCAAACTACCTCTAGCTATATTGTTTCGCTTCTAACCTTTTTGACTCGCTTTCTTGGAATTCGTGTATAGTTCATTGTTATGAGTAACGTTGTACACCATGATCATGCGCTTGCGACTGCGTCTCGACCATAGTCGAGAAATATACCATTATTATTATTATTATTATTATTATTATTATTATTACGCTCCGCTCCTCGAGGACTGGGCTAGCTCCTACCGAGTGGCTGATAATCCCGCGCAGGGGACCGGCTAGCTGGTCAGAGCATTGCTAAAGCATGGGGCGAAACCTCATGAACGCCTGGAGATTTCAGTATTTTTGATGTGCTCAGATTTCACTGGACCTGCACAAACCAGAAGCTAATCGATTCGGGCCCCCTCAGACAGGAGTCCCCAGCGATTGACGGACCACTGGTGCCCGATGTCTCCGGCCAGCTGGGGGCGTTTACCGAAAAGTGGTATGTATCCAGCTTACCGACAGCGTCCGCGGTGCACTCCATAATTGCACCGTCTGCCTCATGCACGCCTGAAATACCTGGCTTAACGTGAGTCACCGGAGCAAGCCCTCCGGACAAGCTTCTGGAATCCTTCTGAACCGTTTCTGGGAGCTGCCTACGGCTGTTCGTGATATCTTGCTTTCGTTACTAGTTACACAGTTTTCCCATGAGAATGTAGAGAGGGTGATTCTGAGTGCTCTGCGATTGCTGGTAACGGTCCCGAGCAAATCCTTTTTAGTTAGGTTCTTTGGCTTCCGATTTTGTAGTGCCGGTCTGGGTTCAAATGTGTCCATCGGTGTTCGAGGCAAGAATTGGCTCAGTGCCTCAGTTAGAACCATCTTACCATCGCTTCAGTGCTCCTCAACGCACAATGAATCGCGGAGCCACAGAGCAGTGGCTAGCAAGTGTTTCATCACCGGGAATTCGGCCCTAGCGAAATTCCGCGTGCGATCCTTTGGTCGGGGTAGCACCATTGTGCGAACTAGCTGGAAGGTTATAACCTCGCGACCCCCCAGCCCCGGGTGCAGATACTCCCAGTTGGTCGACTACATTTTGTCCATTAGAAGGACCCCGTTTAGCGCTGAGGGAAAGGCAGTCCCCTGCCACTGGATGAGCTGCCTTACATCCTGGTACCAGCCTAAATTAACACCCTATCAGAGAAGGCCAAGGAAGTAGATCTAGAACCGGCAGACAATGACAGACGGTGGAATCACTTCTCTGGCAGGTTATAGCCCCCCTTAGATGTTTGATGTGGCGCTCGTGCGTGTTCACGAGTCTCGGCGCTGTGATGATGTTGTCTTTTGTAGTCTCTGGACAGTTTGGGGGCTTGTAGATCGCCCCCTTGAGACACGTTCTTTTCCTGCCAGTTGCACGGACGCTCCAGCTGCCTCCGGATCTCGGTTTGGGATTGCATCTTTGGAGAGTGTGGTCCTTGGTTTTCTGCTGATGTGCAAATCACACGATTTATCCACGCTCTCCGCAAGCCCTGTTCTTATGACATCCGTGTCATGAACATCCGGCCCCGCGTATGAGATGCCCCGTGCACCCAGGTCTCGGTAACTCTAGTCACCGGTCAGCCAGAAGGCGGAGCTTCGGGAGATTTTGGCACAAGACTGGCTGTTGGTGTAGAGGCAGCCCTACGCCTCGACTACCATGGTGTTTTTACACGAGGGTGGCTTAGGCTTAGTGTGCTCGACGGGATGCCTACTTGGAGGCGGACTGGACCAGGGCTCGTATGCCCATAAATTACTCGTCGGTGGTGCGTTCAGGTCTGATGTGTCCTCTCCTGAGGCTAGACCTGGAATGTTTACTCTGACGGAGTTGGCATTACCGAGTTCTTTGGCCCGAGGCCACGCCGTACCTGAACTTTAGCTGCCCTTTCTGTTTTCAGCACCTCTTGTCACATTGCCTGTGGAAGATCTGATCGGATGCGCACCTCTGAGCATCGCTTGAGGGTTGCTGCTGATGCCGACAGTTTTTAGGTACCTGCAGCCGATCCCGGGGCTAACTTGAGAGGCCTGAGGTTTCGAACAAACTTGGTATATCGGCCCCTCGCTAGACACCTTTGTCTCGATGGGGTAAATCTTCAATGGGCGCTTTAGTGCACAACCGGTAGAACATATCAAAGTACTATGTCCCTCGCTCGGCTAGTGGGGGAGGTTTGGGGTCATGTACGCTGAATATGGTGACCAAAGTGATGCTGAGGCCAACCCTGCTCGTGGCACGCAGAGTTGCGGTAACCCCGTAGCCCGTTTTCTTCTCGGGCACTTCACACCAAGTGGCCTCTGTGATGTTTTGATTATTGAGCTGGTCTCTGCCTACTCATGCAGTGTTTTTCCGCCCTCGAGATCACGAACAGTAACGGAGCGCCTTGGATCGTCGTTTGAACGGCCTGCTTGCTACAGGCAGCTAGGTCCGCCGTGAGTGTCTGTCTCCAGTTGCTCAACTGGCCACCGTCCGCTTCGGTTCGGGTCACAACAGCTGATCCTTTATGGAATGTTTTTGTGCTATCTAATATCGTCACTAGTCCAGGCCTCGGTTTATGCATTATGGAATGACAGTCCACGCAGAACCACTGAGCACAAGTAAGCCTAGCGTACAAGTCGTGCGCCACCTTAGCGATTTCGCCGAGCTTTCTATGGTATAGGTTCTGACAGGCCTTACGATAGATACCCTAATCCTGCAAGTTTTTTCGTGCGCCTTTTATTTCCACGAGAAGTATCATCATTTCCTGGAATCCTTAGCCTACAGGCCGTAAGTGTTGCTCCTTTCGGAATTCTAATGACCCAAACTAAGCTAGCGCAAAGACATCCAAAACCAGCAGGTGTTGAGTTTCTCAGTATAAACTCAGGTAATATGACCCAAACTACGGCGAAACCGCACGGATGCGACAGTAACTAGAAAAGACCTCAAAGACACTTTGTAAACCCCCACCTAACAAAACAGACATTTTCGATGCCAGAGTGATCTCAAAATCACCATGAAGAAATTCATGGTTGAGCTTGACGCGAAGCAACAGGGAAAAGGCTACTGCAACCAATACGGAACTGAGAACCTTGGAAAAAACAAGTGGCAACATGAGTCCAACGTCACAGTGCGGCTCAGCGGGCTCAGGCCAGTTTATTCAGTTATATTTGCACAGGACAAGATTGGTCAAGACTAATCGTGCTCCCGGTTCGTTGTGAAGTTGGAGGGTTCCCTTGACTCTCAACAAAGTTTATTGGGTGCTTGACCCGAAAGTCGGTATTTGAGAGGCAAAATCATCCACACAAACATGAGCTCATTGGCAAAATATCAGGAGCTCATTGCCCCACCCCTACTGTTCATACAGCTATTCCCTGGAAACCCTTTTCCAGCCTAAAAATGAACTTTCACGAAAGTTGATACATTCCAGCATCTAACATTACTCTCTGACAGTCCGCTGCACAGCGACAAATCTATCTGTGAATAACTCAGCTCGTGCGTACAGACTTAAGTGCGTAATTTAAAGCCGAAGAAATTCAATTAATTCTCCTGTCTCAGGCTAGAACTCAGCGGTTCTGAGAGTCGCACCATACAGAATAGATTTTCCGGTCTAAGCCCATAAAGGCCCTCCAGAGCCTTAAGTGTTCATGAGATCCCATCGTAATCTCATCCTTCCGAGCGAATAATGCCCGAGGTCCTAGAGTCTACCCCACTGACCTTTAACCGTGCGCGTTGAGGACGCTGTCCTTTCTCTAAATAGGTAGTGTCAAGTTTGCAGACGGACAAGGGTGCTCAAGTACAGATTTCAAGAACAGGTCTAACCGTAAAACCTCACACAGGCATGAAAGCCTTTTGCTATCACCAAAAAAATGCTGCTCTCAGTCTGGAGGGATCACCGCGTGTCTTTTAGCAGCCGCTGCACACTGATTCAACCACTTTTGGTCGGAGGTAATCCCGGTATTGATAGCCTACAGGTAACAGCTATCAGCTAAACCTCCCCTGTATTGGTTACCGGAATGAGGCACGTAATCATCGCACTTTATAGTTTACCATTCACAGCTTCAACTTTTCTATGTTCCTCTCGAGCCCACGCACTACTAGCGATGTCCTGAGTAAGAGATGGTTTGTCTGCTACTTTGCTGACTCAATTACCCGACTAAAATGTGTACTGACACTAGCTCCCTTAGAAAACCATTTTGCTCTTTACTGATAGATGCTCACCTTCACCTAATTCTCCGGTCTCAGGCTAGAACTCAGCGGTTCCATTGTGCTTTTCTTGCATTTCTCTCATATACCAGAGTCTTGCCACGCAGGTTACTACTCTCCAATAGCCAAGACTGACTGATATGCGCATGTGCTCGTGGTAAGTTAGGACCTCACTCCACCCACAATCCGTATACTTCTGATTTCTCATGACCTCACGGAATACCAGTTCATTTAGATTCACATGAAAAAGCCCCACCCTAACTCCGAGTATTTTCTTTCCTTTCCACTATATTTGCCGTCCTCGCCCGCAGCCGATGCAACGACCGGAGTGTTGTCTCCCTCCTTCCCATTCCTCTTCCTGATCCTACCCTCTTCTATTGTTTTATTCCCGGTTCTCAAGTGGGCCCCCTCTCCTCATCCACCACTTACCAACTAAATTATTTTGCACTCCAGCTGGGCCTGCGCTTGATATCTCCCCATATCTCTATTATCACCCAACTACCCTGAAAGACTGCCAGCCTCTGTCCGCTGGTCTTCACAGATCGGCCCACTGGCCATCAGATAATAAAATGTTCATTGTCTAGTTTCTATTACAATGGTAACCATAACCCACAGCTGGAATACTTTCTAGACTGCCGCACTCCCGATCTCTTTCAGATCGCACTGGTTACTTGGGTAGTCATCAGCCGACTCGACGTTGCTCTCGAAATACCGTACGAGCTGAACGATTTGGTCAATCGGGTTTACAATGGTTTAAATCTACACTAACGCTTGCAAACGTTATATGAGGCACTGTAAATGGCTGACCAGTGATCATGATCCTATAACCGGAGTAACAATCACTCATGAAAGTCTCACCGGATTTCAGAATAAATTCCTGACACCAATCATCACCCCACACCCGCTCAACATCTAAAACCCTTACTCAATACAATGATTTCAATTCATTCTGCGTTGCAGTACGAAATCAATGACCGGAATCTAGCACTCGCCGCTGGCTTCTCAAACTACTCTGCCCAGTTTGTCAACCTAGCCTCTTTTTGCCTGTTACCCTCACCATTCTACCTGCCGTCAACTGCAACAAAGGCCTCTAGGGAACGAAACACCAGCCACCTGTAGCGAACCAGAACTTGAATAATAATTCTTTCTCATGTATACAAAAAATTTTATCTTTGCACCCTTCCAACTTCTACTTGGTCGCGTCAGTAGCGTTTGTCTCAAAAGTCTGCTTTATCAACGGCTCCTTTTACAAAGCCAGTTCTGCGTCCACACACTATTTGTACTCTTCAAAAATTCGCTGCGTCCCTTGCAAAGCTTTTTGCCTTCATGTGAATTTCCATGACAACGAAATCACCTATACAAAAAGGTCTACCTCATAATCACATCTGACCCACTTGCGTTTATTTCACAGGCTCCCCCCACAATCAGTTACTCAATGTTGCATCAATCTTCTATATTCCGCTGGCATCTCCGGCTGCACGTTGATAACCCAGTGCGAATTTATTTTTAGCTATGCTTTTTGGTAACTCTCTCACTCGGTCACTCGTTAGTGGTCGTCCAAATATCCAGTTGGTACACCTTCGGATCCTTTTTTGGACGCCCTGAACCATCGCAGCCAGTTCTCGGCACCCATAAGGCACATTTTATGTTATTACCGCCTCAACTCCCTGTCCACGTTGCGATGTCTGAAGCCTGTTGCTTTACTGGTCATTGCGATCACTGCACTTTTTACATTCTCCAGTATCTGTCATGTCGGCACTCCCACGTTCGTCCAGCTATTCACAAGGCCCTCCCCGAATTCAAAACTGGTTCACAATTACCGCAATAAACTTCTCCACTTTAGTTCACACATACACTACTCAGCTTTATTGTTTTATTTCCGCTACTGTGTGATTCTTAAATTTCAAAATTGTGAATACCCAACATCGTCATGCACTGCTGTATTCTCTGATCTTGCCTTGTGAATGTGTCTTGACCACGATCAAGAAATATACCATTATCATTATCATTATAAAAACGCCAAAGTCCTTAGTCCTGTTCATTGCCTCTGTGTTGAGTGCGCCTTGCATCTTATACGGCCGTCAGGATTGTCGCTGTCCGTGACAAAATGTAACACCTTCAAGCATTAAAGTGAGCTGCGTTCAAATGTGCTACGAGAGAACTGACTAACGCTGCGTGTTGAGAATTCGGTTTGTGGTAACTTGTGCTGTTCAGTCAAATTTATGTCGGTGTGATTTCTAGAAATGGGGCACGTATGAAAAGAGCTTGCTTGGTTTGCTCTAAGGCTGAGAAAATTCGTGATGGAACGCCCCAGTGCGATCATTGTGCAGGTTGGCTGCATCAAAAACGCATCACCGTGTATATGAAGTTATGAGCTGCATTGTTAGTACATCTTTCGGAATTCGCAAAAATATCCTTTGCTGCAAATCCAAAAGAAAAGATGCAGCGTGCTTTGTGCTCCAGGATAAGACGGGTGCTTTGCATAATGGTATGTTATGCGCTCCACCAGCGGTACTATTATGTGTTGCGCACAAGAACAAAATCTGTGCTGCGTCCCAAGATACTTTGCCAATTAGCAGGACTTCCACAGCCCCGGACAAGACTGCATTACTGGCCAGGACGAATGTCAAAGCTGTTATTCCCACGTTGGAGGCTGGTGCTCAAAAGTGTGGTTGAGGTGCCGACCTGTTTCCGGCCCTCAGCTCAAATCGTCCCAATACGCTCGGGGGCTGCATCAACATCTGACACCACACTCATTGCGGCAAAGCGGCGAGCAGACAAGAAACGTCTCGCGCACAACTTAAACAAAATTGCTGTGGCCTCAGACCTCGCAACCGTCGTTGAAACGCCTAAACCAACACTGAGCGAGAGCATCCCGGTTTTTCAAGGCACCACGGTGCCCTCATGAAGGGTGAGGCCAGTGATTGGACGGTGGTCGCTCAATGCCATCGCAAAGCCCTTTCGTCACAAGGGCAATGCTTTCCGGTTGTAAACCTCCAAAAAGCAAACGAGACCAAGGCTTAAGAGGGGCTTATATCATGACATGTCTCAGCTACAGGGATTTCTAACTAAGCAGTTCGTTACCGGAGAGGAAATCGTTGGGAGAAAAGTTCGGGAAAGTCAACCGTCGGGTTTGGTAAGGATGGTGGACTTGGATGATTGCGACCTCACAAAGTGGCCGTTGGATCTGAGAATGAAGCAAAACTCCACGCTACAAAGATCTCACCGGGCAAAGTTTGAAAAAGTGCAGTTATTCCGAAGCGAGTGACCTGAAGGTCGAGAGAGGCAAAAGTGTCGGCGAACTCCGTACACGCCAAACCAAACCAGAAAGAGACTTAGAGGTTCAGGATTTTCGGAAGCAAAAACGACCCCTTCACTTCCAGTGGAAGCCATTACCGTCACTATCCCTGCTAACTAGTCAAGCTAGTTTACCGTTAATAAGAGGAGGGGATGGTGGTACAGCGGTCGAGCGCCACCATCACGCTGTCTAATGTCCTAGGTCCGTAAGTAAGGGAGGCGAAGTAGAAGCCTTGAAACAGTCCAAATCACCTACTGTAGTGAAGCTGGAGGAGAAGTGGGTCGTTGTGAACATCGTAGAATCTAAAGTGTTCCTTCCTTGGCAGCATCCTATTCCGAGTTGACAGAACTCTGTCCGACCAGTTGGAGGAGTAGTATTGTTCATTCGATTGGACATTCCAGTGGCGCGGTGGGAAGCGTACACTAGCCTACAAGGGTTTGGTGAAGTCCTTTGGTGCCGCATTTGGCTAACGGGTAGAGGCGTTAAGACTTGTAATCGTTTGTCGGACACTTACAACAGACCTCCCAAGTATCTTGACGTCATTGATGGGATGAGTATGCGATAGCAACTTTCCCATGCTGGGTGACTCCAATGGCCCGCTTGTTGATAAGACATCAGGCGGAACTATGGCCAAAGCAGACCCTTCCTCTCGGGACTCACTAGCACCTTCTGGAGCTGGCTTCATGCCAACAAGTACAGGATGCAACCCGAATGCAATCTGCTCAGGGTTCAATCGTAGATCTGGTGATCTCTTTGGAACCTCGATGTTGATAAGGTTGAACATATCTCCCAGTTGAAAGCAGTGACTACATGGTGCTGAAGATTCATTGCCCAGCCTATGGGCCGCACATTGGACGTGACGTTTGGTACGCACAGTTAGAGGATTTCAGGGGAGCCACCCCAGACATCAGCTGGTTTCCCATGGACTAAGCAATCCACGGCGATGTGAACAAAGATTGAGAGTCCATTTGTGATGGTACCATAAACCACGTTAATACTTATTTCCCCCGGCGGACAAAAACCATGTGTGTAGGGTCTACCGTGGTTTGACCTGGAGCTCAAGCACCTACTCAAGCGATGAAATCGGGCCTAGCAGTTGTTCCGATCCACAGGTGATGGTCATGCACTCTATGGTTAGGTTTGTACCTGGGGCTTTGAACGAAATTGGGCAAGGCGGATGGCGTTCTCGGAGGTCATTTTGGTTGATGCAGCTTGAGCGCCTAACAGCTTGTTAGTACAGGCCGAGAGCCGCAGAAAATGGAACTTCTTACCCGGTGCTGATGGCCACCTGCCGACGAGTTGTGAAGACCGAAATATTGGCCAAACAATTACCGTCCTGTATTTTTGGGGGGAGGGCGTGCAGACCTCCGTGGTGAATGGCTCACAGCCCTATATCATGCAGGTCTTGTGGAGTCGGAATTGGCCAACATCTATCAAAACTTAAAGGTCACTGGGACCGGTCGGTTTGCATTCGGTAATGTTGGAGCAGTTGGCTGACCAGCTCACCCCACCACCGTCTCGATTGCACAACATTTCGTTGTCATTTGGTCGAACGCCTTGGGAATAGAAGAAAACTGTGGTCGTTCAGCTGTACAAGTGAGTAGTGCGCCTCAGGGGCCCATGCTGGGACCTCTAGTGTCTTCAGTGTTTGTGAACGGACTACCACGGACCCTTTGATCCTAAAGCCTTGTCTACGCCGATGAAATTAAGTTCTGGCTCACTGTTTGATCGACAGAGGCTCGTGGAATACTACAGGAGGACTTTCGTGCTCTGTCCAGGGGGTCAATTCGCTGGAGACTATCTATAAACTCGGACAACAAGGGTGCGAGGTTGTTAGTGGGCCTAGAGACGCCTCGGTCACCTGCCCCGGGAGCTTCGTACTCCTTCTCCCACTTGAGAGAATAGACTTCGGGAGTTTCGCCTCCTATAGCCTGAAGGCTGAAGCACTAAGAGGGCCCGCCCCTCGGTCTGGAGAACACACGGTCCAGTTCGTCATTCATTTTAGCCCCTATCCATCGATACCCTCCGACGGCTGTACAACTCACACCTGCCTCCTCGCTTATAGTACGACTAGCACCTAGAACATTTACCAATCGCTGAAACGCTGTCCCGACCAACGTGGTGAACGAAAAAGACGAGACAAAGGTCAGAAGTAAATTGGACGAGCCCCTGAAAGAATACCGGAAGAATACCAACAGAACACCGGCATCTATCCGAGTCAACAGAATACACTGCGACGGTGCTCACAAGTGACGATCTTTTGCCACTTTTTATCTGAAAACTAACCGTCTGTTCACAGTGTTCTAATCACTTGCGCCCTTTTCGCCTCCCCCTCCGACAGTCTATAACAGGATTAAGGGACCATTGAATGGGTCAAAATCGTGCTTTTTGCGGTGTATGAAGTACAAAATAGTGTATCAGTGCTGCGAGCTAAACAGATGTGATTGACCGGAGGCATATGAAAGAAGCTCACTGAATTTAGCTAGGTCCAGTGGTGGTGGCTATTTCTTCTCTATCTTCACTCTTTGGTTAACTGCCTCAAGTTTGTGTAGTCTTTATGGACTTTTCGGATAGTCCAGTTCTTGATCGTTCGGTGCCATTGATTTTGTTACATTACTACAGTCGGCTTGCAGATGGGCACAACCAAAAATGATTTGTGGAGTCTTGGTTTATCGTTATTCAATACTTAGATGCTACATTGAACAACAAACAGTTCTTTATTTGTGCATGTCACTTATTAACTCCATTATTTTCGGGTTTGGGGGTTTTGCAAGTCCGCTCTTCGGTGCGCGTAAAAGTCATTATTCCTGATTGTCGTAAAATGGTTACGATAAAGAAAATCACACAAACAAATGCACCACTCCATAGTCGAGGGCCGAAAGGATATGCGGCCGGTTGCCTGAATAATGGTGTTATTGGTAGTTTACGTCTGAAGAGACAGAGGTTAGGAAGAAACAACAAGCAAGCTTAGACCAACACCAAAGTACTCCTGTACACTTACTCAGATCGAAAATCACATGACTGATAGACTAATGAAGGACTCCTGGTCAAACTAAGCACGACTGAGTGGTTTACGTTCAATGGTAGCCAAACTTCGGTCTTTGGGAGGACAATCACCTGGACGCAGGCTGTTAGAGACCTAACCCAAATCTGACTCTTCTTTCTTTAACAATAAACGGACCTCCAAGTTGGATTAGAGTGTTCACTGCGAGATCCACTTTTGAGGTGTTGAAATCCCTGGAGGATTTTACAGAATACACATATCTTGGTAGTTTTTTCCATGAAGCTGTATGCCTGACCGAAAGTGGCTGGATCTAATAGCACCTCTAGAAATGGGAAATGTGTTTGTGTTGTTCCTCACTCTCAGGGACTAATGTGAACTCCACAGGCTTCCAAATCATGATTCCGCTATAGGAATTTTATTTTGAATAAGATCCTAGAGTAATGTCAGGCCCATCTTTGTTGGCCTCGGCCAAAGCGGATTTAGTTCCAGACGTTCCCAGCTTTAGCTGTGATTGAGTGAAGTAGAAAAACCAAATAATGTTTTCATCATTGACCTTTAAGCATTTCCAAAAGCCATCCAATCCCACTGGTACATTTTATTGAGGTTCATGAAGAAGAGTTTCTTTAGGGTTGTCACTCTGGTCCAAAAGGTGTCCGGGTCGTTTTCCTGGAGAAAATAAAGTCTTACGTAGCGAGCTCATTACTCTACTGGCCCCTACATTTGAAGTCGCCGTGTATTGTAAGAAAGTAAAGGAACTTAAATGTTGCAAACCCAAGTCCCTTACCCGGACTTAGTTGGAAACTTAGTGGCCGCCAATATTAGGCGCATCTGAGGGAGTATTCCACCTGAATGTAAGAAAGTTGCTTTTCTCACGGAAGAAGTTCGGCAATTTATTGATGTACCAGGAATTGAGGGGAGTAAAGCCTTGAAATATATCATTATTAGCAGAAGTGGACATTCTGGGACCAAAAGTCCACAACGTTTTGATGTCATCCGCCAAGAGTTGGAGGCTGTTATGGACAGTGACACTAAAAACGTCATTATTGTATATAGGAAAAAGCAGTGAACCCAGGATGCCGCTTGGGAAGACAATGCCAAGCACAGGTTTGGAGTTACAGGCAGATTCATTTTCATTACCCAACTAGTGCCGTTTGAAAAGACGAAAAGGCAACCAGCTGATTAACGGGCCCGGGATGCCGTAGGATTCGGCCTGTAATAGGAGCTCAGTGTGTGCTACTCGCTTGAAATCCCCCTTCATAAGTAGAACGATTAAGAACACAAAGAAACCATCGTTAGTGGCTTCTGTGACCAAGTTCAAGAAGTCTGCTCTTCAAGCGAAGCACGAAAGGTTTTCTTAGAGACAGTGTCGGCCCAAGTCGAGTGAACTGTTTGGTAGGGGTGGGCCATTATTATATTTTTACGACTTTTGCAATGATTCGTGAAGTAATTTTCGTGTGACCGACAGGACACTGAGTTTCAAAAATACTAATAACCTTTGTCTAGGGGTTGATTAAAGAATTTCTCCACTGCGTTGGATACTAGCCAGATTCCATAGACAAGTTGGATAAAATGGATAGAATGATAGGAATGCCCAGGTCTCCCAAATGAGGGCAGCTGGTGGGATGTCATCCAGGCCTGGCTGGTAGGGTGGTTTAATAAAGACTAGAAGTAAAGAAGTCTCACTGAGATGAAATAATATTGTGGATAAAGTCTCATCAAATGCGCACGCGGAGTGCGCTCCAGAAGCAGGTACATCGAGGGTTATGGTGGAGTAGGATAACGAACTGGATGATCCAGTTTCATCTTCCGGTTTTCACAGGTGCAGGTTTCCACAATGGTGTGGAGTGTGAGCTCGCGAGGTGCGGAGGTTCTTGCTTCCACCAACTCACTCAGGACTTTTGTCCTTATTGGGGTGACACTGAGCACCCGAACGCCGTTGGATAAGCACCGGTTTAGCGTTTGAGTTGAACTTCCTTAACGATCTGCCCATCTCAACATTACTGACAGATTCCAAGCATTTATTGCAAGTCGATGAAGTTTAGAGAGTTTTCCTTCCAACAAAGAGAGTTTGTTTGCTCCCAAGTTTACCAAGGTTGAAATAATTCCGATGATATTGCCCAGACACAGGATGCGGATGAAAAATAGCTGCTCATCTGCAAGCTGAGGATCAGACGAGTGGGTGGTTATATTTCAGTTCTGAGATCTAATTACTTTGGGAAGATAATTTCGGTAAGCTGACTGACAAGGCTTGGTTGATGGATTGGGGAAAATAAAATACTCCGATATGGAGAGCTCTCGCGTGACCACACTACGATCGCGTCTGGAGAAAATGTCCTCCGTTGAGGTAACCACCTTACAGGAACCTTGAGAAAACAGGCCTAGAATGCTACTTTCTCTAGTGAGTTGCTGAACGTGTTGGCTGAAATCACCGAGGTGGGCGCAAGCAAACGAAACCCTGAAAATGTCTTAGGCCTGAGGGCAACAGCCAACTCATTTCTGGACCGTTGAAGTCAGTTGCGATCAATTTCTGACAAAAAGGAAGAGCGGATCCAAAACTTGCAAGCATCAGTTATGGGCCCACTTTTGGTCCCGGTAGACTCAGGCAGTCGATAGGTGCAACGAAGCAGGCGTTCTTGTGACAGCAATTTGACTATTACTCAAACTTAGTCACCAACCGTGACAGAATATTGAATGTTGCATCACACTGGGCAACTTCCTGCTGGACGACGTACTATAAAGTTACCGAAAGATTTGTGATCAGTTAAGGCAGAGTTGCAACTTGTCACCTTTGAGCCAGGCCACTTTTCGCGATGAGAAGGAGGTTGTGGTTAGAAAAGAGGACCCAGACACACAGAACGCCGATTTTCGTCGGTAATGGTCGTATCCTAATGGGCACGGCGGATATACCTGATGCGCTTTCTTGTTCCGTCTTGACTGTTAGTCTTCACATCACTTATGCTGGAGGGGATGGAGGTGACGGTAATGCCAGTGGCGGTACCGACAAGGTGGGCGGCTTAGTTATGGATGGGGTTTCTTTCGTGAGGGTTTATCAGCAGGGTAATTGTAGATAACATGGAAGTGGCTACTGGAGATTAGGACCCAGCTTTAAGAACGGGATTGTAGTCAAATGTAGTGGTGTTCTGACCGAACGAGAAGGCAAGGGGTGCTGCTCTTAAGGTTAAAGAGATGAACAGCCACAAAACTCTGTGAAAAGTGCATTACATACCAGGTTATAAGTAGCAATTGCTGAGGATCAGCCCCGATTTGTGTAAGAAATAAAAGCCCATGGATTGGCGGGTGCCACAACTTTGTAGGACAGGATGGAACCATTGAACTGGCGTGAGGCCATGGTATGGGCCATGTTCTGCCCAGGTTAGAATAGGGGAATATTGGGTACTCTGTCTAGATACTAGGTACACCTTTAGACATCCCAAGCGCACCTTAACAGTGTAAGCCTTCAGTATATTGACAGCCTACCCACTGAATCGAGGGCACACCTTACTCCTACTCCTACCTACTCACGCACCATTCCAAAACATATACCACCCCCCCCATACACTTACAAGATGTTACAGCGCATCATGTTACTCCTACAAAATTGGTGGTCAATTATGTGATGAAAAAAATATATGGGGACGGAATGAGAGTAAATACTTATCCCATGTTTTTCTACGCGTTAGGAGCGCGAAACTCTGTTCCAGCTGGCTAGTATGTAGATCATTCATCATTTTTGTGTCCATTAATCGTGCCCCTTTCGAAGCATGCCTAATTCAATTGTGCCTTACTGCACATAAATAAAAATCCACACCGTTCGTCATGCAGCGGCACTCCAGAACTCCAAAAGAAGTATCAGACGATAGAAAAAACCAAGCTTCACAAAGGTTTATTTTGGCACCGTGCTGATTATGGACGATTCATTTGTTTCATTTGGGGTAGAACTTATTATCCTTGTTACCGTATTTGACGTTGCACATTTGATGGAGGAATCACACCCTTATACTCACGCACAACCCATTTGCAAATTTAAAGAGTCCCCCGCTGACTGGTATACAGCCTGGAAATAGAGAGGCAACAGGGCATTGCTGCTCACACAAGTGTTAGAAATGTTTCCCGTCAGGCTATTCTGCCATGGGAGCTCCAAGTCCATTGGTCGCTGGTAAACAAACACAACTGACCGATAAATGGACTATAAAACGCCAAGTGGTACACCAGTGAAAATTTGTTACCAAATGAATAATAAAGTTCACCGTCGCAATAAATGACAATTACGTGATGTACATTGGGCTTGATGGCCGAGGAGTCAGCGGTGCAAATTTCCTCGGCTGTCGGCAGTTAAAGCAACTAAGCACGTTCCGTCGGATCACAGTTTTACACACACCGATTTAACAGATGATGCTGGCCATGACCAAGTTCCTCTAGCTTCGGTGGTATCCTACAAAGGTGAGTTGGTGTTCACTTTTGTAGTCCCCTCCAAAATTGTGGAAAATGTCACCGACTTGAGGTCTTACATTCCGGAGTGCAAAATGTCCATGAGTCACATTGGTCCGTTTATCAGTTGGATGAAGAACACTTGCATCAATTACTAGGGAACGCGATAAAACTGACGGGAAAACCCCGCATGACAGCATCCCAGTCCGAAAATTATTCCATCAATGCGATGGTACATACCCGAGACACACGTTGTTCACAGCTGCCTTGAGCGAGTGTGAAAAATCGTGGGGATAGACAACACTTGTTGTGGTTAGGTTTAGGCAGCTTATGACAAAAAAGCAAATATGAGTAAAAGCGTCGGGGGCCATGACGAGGGTCATCTTTTTCTCAGGTACGCACTGTGTTGGATTCATGGACCTAGAACTATTTTACTGTCCACCGTCGCTATTGGCTTGTAGGATGTCACAAAAGCGTTTTACATGTTATCGATCTTTGTCATATATTGTGCATTTATAAGTTGAAGACTCGTGCGAATTACCCAGCTCCGTTCTGCTGTCTACTACTGGTTTTCTTCAACTTGGATTTGCCCATATAGAGCGCGTAAACGTAGCCCGAGCAATGCGTTCATTCAAAACCTATACGGGACGCGTAGGAACAAACCATGGGAACGCCGTTGGCACTATCATCACGATGCTTGGTCGGCACTGCCGAGACCCATGTGGGAACAACACGGGTATACTCACACTTCAGGAAATCGCACGGGAATCAGTACTCTTTTAAAAGATTTCAGATGAATCCTTCCCTTGCTTTGCCAAAGCAAGTCCATGCGGACCCTCTCGTCTGGTCACTCTAAACCACTACGTTGCCAATTATTTTCAAAAGTACCTCGAGTGTTTGGGAAATTTGCATATACTATTTAAATGCGCGAGTTACTTCCATCAAGTAGCATTAAAATGCCCCTTACATTCTCATTTATTGTACAACAAAACACGGCACATCCTAACGGCCCCACATGAACCCCGGTAGCGCTGTCCAAACATCATATTGATAGCACCCACGATTTTCCAACAGCTTGCTCGAGACGACTTCATATGAGCCCCGTATGAGCGTGCGGCTTTATTGATATCCCGAATAAAGCACCCATTCTATCTGCCAACAAAGTGACTTTTATGGTTTGAAGACTGGATACTCAATCTTGCCTCTATTTGACGTTCAGAAAGAAGTCCGTAGTGACTACATTTGTTTCCGACAGCCATCCTCTTGGTTGCCACCCGATGTAAACCTTGTTTTATCACTCGGAGCCAAGCCTACCTTGGCTCGACCACCAACAAAACATACGCCCTTGTTATTTCTTCCCAAGCATTTCTCGCCCCGAACTGCTCGCTCTGCAGTGAAGCACAAACATTTCTCAGTCCCTCAACCCAGGTTGTCTGGCTCCTGGAGAAGCATCATCCGATTTGCGACTGTAGGCACCAACGACGTCAGCACTACATTCGCCTCCTTAGTTCTGCTCGATAAGTTGATGAACTTGACGTTTTTGAGCACGTAGGCGCCTTTTTTGAATTTCTACTGCCGAGGTTTCCCCCATTGAAGTGAATCCGTTCCTTTATCTCTCTTGAGCGATTTTATGGATTTTCTTCAAATCGAAATGTTTTACCATGCTGTTGATTAACCGTTGTGCTCTTCGCAACACTTCACAGAAAATATCCCCAATTAATGTTAAATTAGGAGATTTTTGACATCCGTGCTTATCCCCAATACACTCGAGGATTCCCGATTCCTTACTTGCGATGCCTGAGTTTTGGCTGGTCTAGGTAGGGGCATGTTTTTGAACAGCCCGCCTGCCAAACGGGGAGGCCCGTGGATTTGAAGATGGTTTAATGCGACGGAGGCCCAGCACGAGTTTGAAAATGGCTTTGGCTATTTTTAAATTGTCGAGTCTTAAGTGCCTGACGCGACAATGAACGGGCGGACCGGCTGTAACTGTACAGTGCAGTACATTGATCGACGCCTGTGATAGCACCTCCACAGGTTAAGTTAGTCCAGGGGACTCCCACAGGATCTCTTGGGAGCGGTTTGTAACGACAGAAGTGACGAGAGCTGGGGCAAGCTATGACTTCTTTAGCGGTGTGCATCTAATTGAGAAGTTGCTAGTCTTATCTACCAAAAAACCGGATGGATCGACCAGGAGAATGAAGCGTCGAAGAAGGTAGATACCAGTAGTAGAGGGAGAAAGGTCAGCGCTAAATACCCATTGTAGATTTCGCAGCAAAACGATATTAGGTGCGGGTGAACGCTCACCTTAGACCTTCACAGACTCTTTTATAGGCTGCGTCCAACTAAAAGGTTGACAGGCTAAGGCGGCTTGCGGAGTAAGGTTGAACTGTGCCTACCTGTACGCCGGTGTCTACTGAGAAAGGTATTACACATTTTTATTCGCTGCAAAATATTGGCGAATGTGAGCGGAAAGGCCTTACATGGCTGTCATCTGCTCTGATCGGCATACTCGCTTACCTAGTACTAGGGTTGGTACGCTCAATGCTTGGCACGTGTGTTGCTCTATAACCGTGATTACGGTGGCCCCAGCCCACTCTTGGGTTCGTGGGATTGGGCTGCCGCGAAAGGTTGGAGCTGTTTGCTGCTTGAAACCCGGAATTGGTTCGCGAGGCACGCTGAGCCCTGGTCTGAGTGGACAATTATTACAGCAGCCCAGTGAAACGCCTCTTGGTGTTAGCACGGTCTATGTCAAAATCCTTAACTGCTTGGTAGGCGGAAGGGAAGCCATGTTTTCACCCGACAAGTCGCTTTGGCTGATCCACCTTACATTGCTTTATTTCGAAAAATGCCTAAGATAGCTTGGGTATGATCGGTGAGCGTTTACACCTGCAGCACGCGCAACATCATATCATCAACGATGAGGAAGGAGACCTGTCTTCGTATAAAGTGAGGAAGTCGCGAAGGAGCCTAAGTGCCGGTTTCATGTTGGACACCGAGGGGTTAGGGTGCAATGCTGACATATCGGGCTTTCCCATTACGGTGTCCTCCAATTTGTTTTACGGTAACACTCCGGATGTGGTACAAGCGATATGTTTACCCGCTGAGGTCGGAGCCGACGGAGAGTGCCCAAATAAATGTGAAAACTTGATGGACTGACTGTTTCCGCCCGCTTTTCGAAATTGTGCTTCTACTCGGACCAACGAAAACTCTGCCACCGCAGGTAAGAAGTCGGGAGCCCTCACGTGCAACGAAGATAGGTAAGGCCGTCCAAAATTTCCTACCTCCTTAACGTCCGATGGGGATATCTCCCGTGAAGTCACCCCGGGTCAGGCAAATGGACGGTGTTTTCGTCACCACAAAGCGCTCGGATATCAAAAACTCACAAAAGGACAAACAATACCATCTTTGGCGACATCATGTTCACCACGAAATCGGAGAAGAACAGAAATGGGCAATCCTGGATGTGCTGGCGAAAAGAAAAATCATCGGCATATTAGGGTTTTCCGTATATCGGAAAATGTACACACGGACCCAATATTAAGCCTCCAAAAGAAGGGCTCGAGACCTGAAGACAGGTTTAAGGGAGAGACAGATAGCCACCCACAGCTATAAGTTTTTTGTGACTCTTCCGGAACGGGCTTCGAAGCCTTGGTGTATGCAAGCTTTTGCGCTGAAGGCACCTTGGTTGGTTGCACTATCCTGTTGGCCAAATCTAGGGTGGAGCCTTCAAAGATCGTCGCCATACCCACACTCGAGTTGGTCGCCACTAAGCTGGCAGTTTGTCCGTCACAGGAAGTAAAGCGACTCGCGAGATAGCAATCTGCCGAGGCGTCATTTTGGACAGATTCATCGCTGTTCCTTATCACACCATGAGTACCACCACTCGCCTCAGTATTCTTATGGCAAACGGACCGTGTCATCCGTGCCTTACCATCGCCTGTCTAGTGGTGGCATGTTTGACTTCGGAGTAACCCAGGCAACGCATCTTCCAAGAGATAGTATACACCAGCACAATTAAAACAGTAGATCTCTGGCTGGGAATTTTCGGGACGGCCAGATGCACGGCGTCCCACTAGTCCGACGAACACTGGGGTAACCACGGGAGCTCCATTGAAAAAAACGACAGTGTGTGTTAATTTAATAAATCAGGGGCAGAACCCATTCTTATTAAAGCTTTCTAGCTGAAAGAAATTGCCGAAGGTTGCGAACTAACTAGTTCGTTTCAAAGATTATCCGCTATTCGGCATGGGTAAGGGACTCGTGTCGAGGTATCAGTAGGCTGATAATCCTGGAAGAAATTCGAAAAGCCGAACACGATACCGCACGTGGAATGCCGCGCAGTGGATTCGCGCGTGACCTAAATCAAAAGCTCTTACTTTTTGGCGATCCCGAAGTTCAAAGTAGGGACACTTGAGAGCCTCATGTCCTATACCGACCGACGAAATTAGGGATGTCGGTGGGAAGCTGAATTATCCCAACCACAAGTCGAGCTCTAAACATCCTACAACCCCGCCAAAAGGACATCCGGTGGCGGATTTACCCATTTGCCATTATCTTGTGACGGAGGGACACTGGGGTGTTTCACGAGTTGTTGCCATCTTCCGGCAAGAGCGTTGGATGTTTCACGGTAGCTTTGCTGACTAAAGGGTGGTCTCGTTCAGTGTGAGTCACCTTGTTGCGATTGAATCAGCTCAGTCATGTTTGGACGCTGATATCAACCATGGATTCTATCTGTACCATTTTGTCATGTTGCGGCTGATGTGGCAAAGACTTAGGCTAAGGGGTGCACGGGTGTACTTCTATAAGTTCCGGCACACAAAGGGTGGCTTGAGGGTGCTGAATTGGGAGTAAGTAAGGGAGACCGGACCTGGTTCTGATTTGAGCATGTCGACGAGTAAAATCCGCCGCCGATAGGGCGTTGATCTATTCGGCAAGAGGACTGCACTCGAGGCTCCAGCTGAAGATCAATTCGACCCTCTAGTCTCATCCCTAATTTGTGCTTCTCTCTAACGTCTTGCGCCAGACACAATAGCTTGTTGAACCGCACATCGTACATTGAGCTTTTGAGGGTGCTGATCTGTACGTTCATTGGTTTTGTCCCATGAACTATGGCCCACGTCATCCACGAAAATCTCGTTGACTTGAACGATTGAACCTCGAACGACCATGAATTTTCTTGCATTTGGCCGACTGCAGGTCACGGAGCGGTTATAACTGGGGTTTGTGTAGTTTCTGTCCAATATTTATGATCGTCTGTGAGGAACTCTATTGAAAATCGCAATAAAGAGATTGGTGCTCCTTGGAATGTGTTACGCGAATCTCGGTGGCCACTTGAAGTCCTTCGCAACAATTCAAGAAGGCAAAAGTAAGAAGAGATTTGATGTTATCTATTTGACACAAAAGTTCACCTTTCGAATGGCGTCGTACTGTTCAGTGAATACCGAACCACCGTGGTCAGAATAACCCAGGCTGTATAAATGCGTTAGTATTCGCAGTTGGCATTAGCATGCAGGTTAAGAGGTGCTGCGGGGATGCGAAGATTGATATAAGGAGGGCCATGGTCGAAATGTGTAATGGGAAGCCCAGTGCTCTACCAACCCTCCTGGGTTTAGGCGGAACGACAAATGACACAGCTGGCGAGCAAAAATCGGGCATCGACGTAGGGTTTCCCTATTCGCAGGATTCGTATGAGTTGAAGGTTGGAGGTGCCTAATTCCTTCACAGCCCACCTCGAGAAAGGTGTGTTTTCGAGCTGAAGTGTTCAGTTGCTATAGTATTTTTGCAGACGAGTGGTGGAACCTTCCGCAGCTCCTCCGTCCGTCATGTTTTTACACGTACGCACGTAGCGCTCGGAACTGATAGTGGTGGACCGTTTTCTCCACGTTCCGAAGCAGTCAATGTCTGACGGACTTTGTTGCCAAGGGTGTTGCCGGTTTGAGCGTCAAGAGGGAAGAGGAGGATGAGCAAACATGCATAAGAGATGAATGCCTGACCACTTGATCCTGTTAACTGCGAATTCAGATGCCCTCTGAGGCTGACATGAGCCAGTATCCATCTACCTTGTGAACTGTCTGTGATCGAGAATTATGAGTTTGGCACCGGTTGGATCGGTAGAGGAGGGGGAAAAAGGGACTACCTGCACGGAAAAGTAAAAAAAACTGCAAATGAAACGAGATGGGGTCCGACTCCGTAAGCCCTAAATTTAATGGCATTGTGGTAGGTTCGAATCACCACAAACAACATCACTAGGTGTTTTATTTTGAGCATATTTTACCGGTTTTCGGTAGGGTTGGGGAGTCCCCATGAGTGATAAGCCAGTGAACCTAGGTTGCTATGAGTGACTGACTATATTGTACGGTAGTGCTACGGTTGTTACGGCCGCTGGTGCATCGCGGCACAATGCATATGAAAAAGCCTACTGAATTTAGCTAGGCTCATCGGTAGTGGCTATTTCCTCTCCATCTTCACTCTTTGGTTAACTGCCTCACTTCTGTAGTCTATATTGACTGTTCGAGTATTTCAGTTCTTGATCGTTCGGTACTACTGATTTTGTTACATTGCTATAGCCAGCTCATGGACGGGCACAGCCAAATATGATTTGTGAAGTCTTGGTTTATTATTGTTCAGATCTTAGATGCTACATCGAACAAACAGTTCTTCATCCGTATATGGTAATGATCGAACTTCGTTATTTTCTGTTTTGTGGGTTTCAGAAGTCCTCTGTGCAGTGCTCGTGAGGGCTTGCCTTGGGGGCTGCAGTGGAACATGAATGACTGAAACGGCGGAGAATGTCAGTGGAAGGAGCACAAGTGTAGCAATTTGGTGACAAGGGAGTGCAGTTCAATGCCAACAAATTAAGCTCCGTTTGTGTACGTAATCCGGCTGGGAGCATGGAGTGCATTCGAAGTTGTGATTGACATGGAGGAACGACAAGAATCAGCCGAGGACTGTTGGACAGCGATTCAGGCGCCTAAACGAGACTGGATCTAAGCTTGCAGTTGAAACAAACAAATTTGTGCCCACGAATCTGGCGTCTTCCGACCATTGTTGTCCTAACAAGGAGTAAAAGCTGGTCCACAACAGAAACGAAGGATTGCCGAATAAGTCGAAATTATGTACTTCGCGGCACCTGAAATGTAAAGTAGTAATAAAATGCAACAAAAGGCAGAGATATAACAGGCCGAATTCCTTCTCAGGCAGGCCATACACGGGACAGCTAAGAAGACCACAATAGCTGAACCCAGAGCTGCTGACCAGAAAACCAGAATCGTTTGAGAGAGTTATTACTCCATTTGCAATAATAACTGAAACATGCAGGATGAAAAGAAGAGGTGTTTCCCCGGTGGATATTTACTTGGATATCGCTGAGGTTAAATTAATTGACGACACACAGAAGTTTGGCCTAAGTGATGATGCGGTTGACCATTTCCAAAGGGCCATCATACCACGGTAGCAAATGATTCCTTACTGGATCAATCTGAAAAAACGTAAACCGTGTAATGCGCGCAAAAGTGTCTGCAGGGAGTATCAGTGTGTCTTGGACGAATATTGATAACCCGACCGTGGAGGAGTTGTACAAAAGCAGGGGACGGTAGGCCTCTGTGGCGTCAACGGAGATTAAACAAACATCAGCGTAAAACTCGTTTGACAGCATGTGCTACTGCCAACGAAAAATGGTGCCCGGATAAGCTGTTATATTTTCGAGGGAAAACTCGCACAAAATGGTGCTGAAACCGCCCCAAAATTCGTACGCCGCCAATTTATATCCATTCAGCTTAACCGTAAGACCTTTTTACAAGGCCGCGTACAAGTCACAATCAATTTTTTCAACCTTGTTCTAGCTGCTTCTCCTACTAGACTTAGACGTTTAGCTGAATCACGACGAGTAAGAGAGGGGTCTCCCCCAGTTTTGAGCAGCGCGCCAGTGTGCACGAACTCGTTCGGACTATCTCTAACAGAGTTCCATTAGTACCATACACAGATGAAGAACTGTTTGTTCGATGTAGCATCTAAGATCTGAACAATAATAAACCAAGACTTCACAAATCATATTTGGCTGTGCCCGTCCATGAGCTGGCTATAGCAATGTAACAAAATCAGTAGTACCGAACGATCAAGAACTGAAATACTCGAACAGTCAATATAGACTACAGAAGTGAGGCAGTTAACCAAAGAGTGAAGATGGAGAGGAAATAGCCACTACCGATGAGCCTAGCTAAATTCAGTAGGCTTTTTCATATGCATTGTGCCGCGATGCACCAGCGGCCGTAACAACCGTAGCACTACCGTACAATATAGTCAGTCACTCATAGCAACCTAGGTTCACTGGCTTATCACTCATGGGGACTCCCCAACCCTACCGAAAACCGGTAAAATATGCTCAAAATAAAACACCTAGTGATGTTGTTTGTGGTGATTCGAACCTACCACAATGCCATTAAATTTAGGGCTTACGGAGTCGGACCCCATCTCGTTTCATTTGCAGTTTTTTTTACTTTTCCGTGCAGGTAGTCCCTTTTTCCCCCTCCTCTACCGATCCAACCGGTGCCAAACTCATAATTCTCGATCACAGACAGTTCACAAGGTAGATGGATACTGGCTCATGTCAGCCTCAGAGGGCATCTGAATTCGCAGTTAACAGGATCAAGTGGTCAGGCATTCATCTCTTATGCATGTTTGCTCATCCTCCTCTTCCCTCTTGACGCTCAAACCGGCAACACCCTTGGCAACAAAGTCCGTCAGACATTGACTGCTTCGGAACGTGGAGAAAACGGTCCACCACTATCAGTTCCGAGCGCTACGTGCGTACGTGTAAAAACATGACGGACGGAGGAGCTGCGGAAGGTTCCACCACTCGTCTGCAAAAATACTATAGCAACTGAACACTTCAGCTCGAAAACACACCTTTCTCGAGGTGGGCTGTGAAGGAATTAGGCACCTCCAACCTTCAACTCATACGAATCCTGCGAATAGGGAAACCCTACGTCGATGCCCGATTTTTGCTCGCCAGCTGTGTCATTTGTCGTTCCGCCTAAACCCAGGAGGGTTGGTAGAGCACTGGGCTTCCCATTACACATTTCGACCATGGCCCTCCTTATATCAATCTTCGCATCCCCGCAGCACCCCTTAACCTGCATGCTAATGCCAACTGCGAATACTAACGCATTTATACAGCCTGGGTTATTCTGACCACGGTGGTTCGGTATTCACTGAACAGTACGACGCCATTCGAAAGGTGAACTTTTGTGTCAAATAGATAACATCAAATCTCTTCTTACTTTTGCCTTCTTGAATTGTTGCGAAGGACTTCAAGTGGCCACCGAGATTCGCGTAACACATTCCAAGGAGCACCAATCTCTTTATTGCGATTTTCAATAGAGTTCCTCACAGACGATCATAAATATTGGACAGAAACTACACAAACCCCAGTTATAACCGCTCCGTGACCTGCAGTCGGCCAAATGCAAGAAAATTCATGGTCGTTCGAGGTTCAATCGTTCAAGTCAACGAGATTTTCATGGATGACGTGGGCCATAGTTCATGGGACAAAACCAATGAACGTACAGATCAGCACCCTCAAAAGCTCAATGTACGATGTGCGGTTCAACAAGCTATTGTGTCTGGCGCAAGACGTTAGAGAGAAGCACAAATTAGGGATGAGACTAGAGGGTCGAATTGATCTTCAGCTGGAGCCTCGAGTGCAGTCCTCTTGCCGAATAGATCAACGCCCTATCGGCGGCGGATTTTACTCGTCGACATGCTCAAATCAGAACCAGGTCCGGTCTCCCTTACTTACTCCCAATTCAGCACCCTCAAGCCACCCTTTGTGTGCCGGAACTTATAGAAGTACACCCGTGCACCCCTTAGCCTAAGTCTTTGCCACATCAGCCGCAACATGACAAAATGGTACAGATAGAATCCATGGTTGATATCAGCGTCCAAACATGACTGAGCTGATTCAATCGCGACAAGGTGACTCACACTGAACGAGACCACCCTTTAGTCAGCAAAGCTACCGTGAAACATCCAACGCTCTTGCCGGAAGATGGCAACAACTCGTGAAACACCCCAGTGTCCCTCCGTCACAAGATAATGGCAAATGGGTAAATCCGCCACCGGATGTCCTTTTGGCGGGGTTGTAGGATGTTTAGAGCTCGACTTGTGGTTGGGATAATTCAGCTTCCCACCGACATCCCTAATTTCGTCGGTCGGTATAGGACATGAGGCTCTCAAGTGTCCCTACTTTGAACTTCGGGATCGCCAAAAAGTAAGAGCTTTTGATTTAGGTCACGCGCGAATCCACTGCGCGGCATTCCACGTGCGGTATCGTGTTCGGCTTTTCGAATTTCTTCCAGGATTATCAGCCTACTGATACCTCGACACGAGTCCCTTACCCATGCCGAATAGCGGATAATCTTTGAAACGAACTAGTTAGTTCGCAACCTTCGGCAATTTCTTTCAGCTAGAAAGCTTTAATAAGAATGGGTTCTGCCCCTGATTTATTAAATTAACACACACTGTCGTTTTTTTCAATGGAGCTCCCGTGGTTACCCCAGTGTTCGTCGGACTAGTGGGACGCCGTGCATCTGGCCGTCCCGAAAATTCCCAGCCAGAGATCTACTGTTTTAATTGTGCTGGTGTATACTATCTCTTGGAAGATGCGTTGCCTGGGTTACTCCGAAGTCAAACATGCCACCACTAGACAGGCGATGGTAAGGCACGGATGACACGGTCCGTTTGCCATAAGAATACTGAGGCGAGTGGTGGTACTCATGGTGTGATAAGGAACAGCGATGAATCTGTCCAAAATGACGCCTCGGCAGATTGCTATCTCGCGAGTCGCTTTACTTCCTGTGACGGACAAACTGCCAGCTTAGTGGCGACCAACTCGAGTGTGGGTATGGCGACGATCTTTGAAGGCTCCACCCTAGATTTGGCCAACAGGATAGTGCAACCAACCAAGGTGCCTTCAGCGCAAAAGCTTGCATACACCAAGGCTTCGAAGCCCGTTCCGGAAGAGTCACAAAAAACTTATAGCTGTGGGTGGCTATCTGTCTCTCCCTTAAACCTGTCTTCAGGTCTCGAGCCCTTCTTTTGGAGGCTTAATATTGGGTCCGTGTGTACATTTTCCGATATACGGAAAACCCTAATATGCCGATGATTTTTCTTTTCGCCAGCACATCCAGGATTGCCCATTTCTGTTCTTCTCCGATTTCGTGGTGAACATGATGTCGCCAAAGATGGTATTGTTTGTCTTTTTGTGAGTTTTTAATATCCGAGCGCTTTGTGGTGACGAAAACACCGTCCATTTGCCTGACCCGGGGTGACTTCACGGGAGATATCCCCATCGGACGTTAAGGAGGTAGGAAATTTTGGACGGCCTTACCTATCTTCGTTGCACGTGAGGGCTCCCGACTTCTTACCTGCGGTGGCAGAGTTTTCGTTGGTCCGAGTAGAAGCACAATTTCGAAAAGCGGGCGGAAACAGTCAGTCCATCAAGTTTTCACATTTATTTGGGCACTCTCCGTCGGCTCCGACCTCAGCGGGTAAACATATCGCTTGTACCACATCCGGAGTGTTACCGTAAAACAAATTGGAGGACACCGTAATGGGAAAGCCCGATATGTCAGCATTGCACCCTAACCCCTCGGTGTCCAACATGAAACCGGCACTTAGGCTCCTTCGCGACTTCCTCACTTTATACGAAGACAGGTCTCCTTCCTCATCGTTGATGATATGATGTTGCGCGTGCTGCAGGTGTAAACGCTCACCGATCATACCCAAGCTATCTTAGGCATTTTTCGAAATAAAGCAATGTAAGGTGGATCAGCCAAAGCGACTTGTCGGGTGAAAACATGGCTTCCCTTCCGCCTACCAAGCAGTTAAGGATTTTGACATAGACCGTGCTAACACCAAGAGGCGTTTCACTGGGCTGCTGTAATAATTGTCCACTCAGACCAGGGCTCAGCGTGCCTCGCGAACCAATTCCGGGTTTCAAGCAGCAAACAGCTCCAACCTTTCGCGGCAGCCCAATCCCACGAACCCAAGAGTGGGCTGGGGCCACCGTAATCACGGTTATAGAGCAACACACGTGCCAAGCATTGAGCGTACCAACCCTAGTACTAGGTAAGCGAGTATGCCGATCAGAGCAGATGACAGCCATGTAAGGCCTTTCCGCTCACATTCGCCAATATTTTGCAGCGAATAAAAATGTGTAATACCTTTCTCAGTAGACACCGGCGTACAGGTAGGCACAGTTCAACCTTACTCCGCAAGCCGCCTTAGCCTGTCAACCTTTTAGTTGGACGCAGCCTATAAAAGAGTCTGTGAAGGTCTAAGGTGAGCGTTCACCCGCACCTAATATCGTTTTGCTGCGAAATCTACAATGGGTATTTAGCGCTGACCTTTCTCCCTCTACTACTGGTATCTACCTTCTTCGACGCTTCATTCTCCTGGTCGATCCATCCGGTTTTTTGGTAGATAAGACTAGCAACTTCTCAATTAGATGCACACCGCTAAAGAAGTCATAGCTTGCCCCAGCTCTCGTCACTTCTGTCGTTACGAACCGCTCCCAAGAGATCCTGTGGGAGTCCCCTGGACTAACTTAACCTGTGGAGGTGCTATCACAGGCGTCGATCAATGTACTGCACTGTACAGTTACAGCCGGTCCGCCCGTTCATTGTCGCGTCAGGCACTTAAGACTCGACAATTTAAAAATAGCCAAAGCCATTTTCAAACTCGTGCTGGGCCTCCGTCGCATTAAACCATCTTCAAATCCACGGGCCTCCCCGTTTGGCAGGCGGGCTGTTCAAAAACATGCCCCTACCTAGACCAGCCAAAACTCAGGCATCGCAAGTAAGGAATCGGGAATCCTCGAGTGTATTGGGGATAAGCACGGATGTCAAAAATCTCCTAATTTAACATTAATTGGGGATATTTTCTGTGAAGTGTTGCGAAGAGCACAACGGTTAATCAACAGCATGGTAAAACATTTCGATTTGAAGAAAATCCATAAAATCGCTCAAGAGAGATAAAGGAACGGATTCACTTCAATGGGGGAAACCTCGGCAGTAGAAATTCAAAAAAGGCGCCTACGTGCTCAAAAACGTCAAGTTCATCAACTTATCGAGCAGAACTAAGGAGGCGAATGTAGTGCTGACGTCGTTGGTGCCTACAGTCGCAAATCGGATGATGCTTCTCCAGGAGCCAGACAACCTGGGTTGAGGGACTGAGAAATGTTTGTGCTTCACTGCAGAGCGAGCAGTTCGGGGCGAGAAATGCTTGGGAAGAAATAACAAGGGCGTATGTTTTGTTGGTGGTCGAGCCAAGGTAGGCTTGGCTCCGAGTGATAAAACAAGGTTTACATCGGGTGGCAACCAAGAGGATGGCTGTCGGAAACAAATGTAGTCACTACGGACTTCTTTCTGAACGTCAAATAGAGGCAAGATTGAGTATCCAGTCTTCAAACCATAAAAGTCACTTTGTTGGCAGATAGAATGGGTGCTTTATTCGGGATATCAATAAAGCCGCACGCTCATACGGGGCTCATATGAAGTCGTCTCGAGCAAGCTGTTGGAAAATCGTGGGTGCTATCAATATGATGTTTGGACAGCGCTACCGGGGTTCATGTGGGGCCGTTAGGATGTGCCGTGTTTTGTTGTACAATAAATGAGAATGTAAGGGGCATTTTAATGCTACTTGATGGAAGTAACTCGCGCATTTAAATAGTATATGCAAATTTCCCAAACACTCGAGGTACTTTTGAAAATAATTGGCAACGTAGTGGTTTAGAGTGACCAGACGAGAGGGTCCGCATGGACTTGCTTTGGCAAAGCAAGGGAAGGATTCATCTGAAATCTTTTAAAAGAGTACTGATTCCCGTGCGATTTCCTGAAGTGTGAGTATACCCGTGTTGTTCCCACATGGGTCTCGGCAGTGCCGACCAAGCATCGTGATGATAGTGCCAACGGCGTTCCCATGGTTTGTTCCTACGCGTCCCGTATAGGTTTTGAATGAACGCATTGCTCGGGCTACGTTTACGCGCTCTATATGGGCAAATCCAAGTTGAAGAAAACCAGTAGTAGACAGCAGAACGGAGCTGGGTAATTCGCACGAGTCTTCAACTTATAAATGCACAATATATGACAAAGATCGATAACATGTAAAACGCTTTTGTGACATCCTACAAGCCAATAGCGACGGTGGACAGTAAAATAGTTCTAGGTCCATGAATCCAACACAGTGCGTACCTGAGAAAAAGATGACCCTCGTCATGGCCCCCGACGCTTTTACTCATATTTGCTTTTTTGTCATAAGCTGCCTAAACCTAACCACAACAAGTGTTGTCTATCCCCACGATTTTTCACACTCGCTCAAGGCAGCTGTGAACAACGTGTGTCTCGGGTATGTACCATCGCATTGATGGAATAATTTTCGGACTGGGATGCTGTCATGCGGGGTTTTCCCGTCAGTTTTATCGCGTTCCCTAGTAATTGATGCAAGTGTTCTTCATCCAACTGATAAACGGACCAATGTGACTCATGGACATTTTGCACTCCGGAATGTAAGACCTCAAGTCGGTGACATTTTCCACAATTTTGGAGGGGACTATAAAAGTAAACACCAACTCACCTTTGTAGGATACCACCGAAGCTAGAGGAACTTGGTCATGGCCAGCATCATCTGTTAAATCGGTGTGTGTAAAACTGTGATCCGACGGAACGTGCTTAGTTGCTTTAACTGCCGACAGCCGAGGAAATTTGCACCGCTGACTCCTCGGCCATCAAGCCCAATGTACATCACGTAATTGTCATTTATTGCGACGGTGAACTTTATTATTCATTTGGTAACAAATTTTCACTGGTGTACCACTTGGCGTTTTATAGTCCATTTATCGGTCAGTTGTGTTTGTTTACCAGCGACCAATGGACTTGGAGCTCCCATGGCAGAATAGCCTGACGGGAAACATTTCTAACACTTGTGTGAGCAGCAATGCCCTGTTGCCTCTCTATTTCCAGGCTGTATACCAGTCAGCGGGGGACTCTTTAAATTTGCAAATGGGTTGTGCGTGAGTATAAGGATGTGATTCCTCCATCAAATGTGCAACGTCAAATACGGTAACAAGGATAATAAGTTCTACCCCAAATGAAACAAATGAATCGTCCATAATCAGCACGGTGCCAAAATAAACCTTTGTGAAGCTTGGTTTTTTCTATCGTCTGATACTTCTTTTGGAGTTCTGGAGTGCCGCTGCATGACGAACGGTGTGGATTTTTGTTTATGTGCAGTAGGGCACAATTGAATTAGGCATGCTTCGAAAGGGGCACGATTAATGGACACAAAAATGATGAATGATCTACATACTAGCCAGCTGGAACAGAGTTTCGCGCTCCTAACGCGTAGAAAAACATGGGATAAGTATTTACTCTCATTCCGTCCCCATATATTTTTTTCATCACATAATTGACCACCAATTTTGTAGGAGTAACATGATGCGCTGTAACATCTTGTAAGTGTATGGGGGGGGGTGGTATATGTTTTGGAATGGTGCGTGAGTAGGTAGGAGTAGGAGTAAGGTGTGCCCTCGATTCAGTGGGTAGGCTGTCAATATACTGAAGGCTTACACTGTTAAGGTGCGCTTGGGATGTCTAAAGGTGTACCTAGTATCTAGACAGAGTACCCAATATTCCCCTATTCTAACCTGGGCAGAACATGGCCCATACCATGGCCTCACGCCAGTTCAATGGTTCCATCCTGTCCTACAAAGTTGTGGCACCCGCCAATCCATGGGCTTTTATTTCTTACACAAATCGGGGCTGATCCTCAGCAATTGCTACTTATAACCTGGTATGTAATGCACTTTTCACAGAGTTTTGTGGCTGTTCATCTCTTTAACCTTAAGAGCAGCACCCCTTGCCTTCTCGTTCGGTCAGAACACCACTACATTTGACTACAATCCCGTTCTTAAAGCTGGGTCCTAATCTCCAGTAGCCACTTCCATGTTATCTACAATTACCCTGCTGATAAACCCTCACGAAAGAAACCCCATCCATAACTAAGCCGCCCACCTTGTCGGTACCGCCACTGGCATTACCGTCACCTCCATCCCCTCCAGCATAAGTGATGTGAAGACTAACAGTCAAGACGGAACAAGAAAGCGCATCAGGTATATCCGCCGTGCCCATTAGGATACGACCATTACCGACGAAAATCGGCGTTCTGTGTGTCTGGGTCCTCTTTTCTAACCACAACCTCCTTCTCATCGCGAAAAGTGGCCTGGCTCAAAGGTGACAAGTTGCAACTCTGCCTTAACTGATCACAAATCTTTCGGTAACTTTATAGTACGTCGTCCAGCAGGAAGTTGCCCAGTGTGATGCAACATTCAATATTCTGTCACGGTTGGTGACTAAGTTTGAGTAATAGTCAAATTGCTGTCACAAGAACGCCTGCTTCGTTGCACCTATCGACTGCCTGAGTCTACCGGGACCAAAAGTGGGCCCATAACTGATGCTTGCAAGTTTTGGATCCGCTCTTCCTTTTTGTCAGAAATTGATCGCAACTGACTTCAACGGTCCAGAAATGAGTTGGCTGTTGCCCTCAGGCCTAAGACATTTTCAGGGTTTCGTTTGCTTGCGCCCACCTCGGTGATTTCAGCCAACACGTTCAGCAACTCACTAGAGAAAGTAGCATTCTAGGCCTGTTTTCTCAAGGTTCCTGTAAGGTGGTTACCTCAACGGAGGACATTTTCTCCAGACGCGATCGTAGTGTGGTCACGCGAGAGCTCTCCATATCGGAGTATTTTATTTTCCCCAATCCATCAACCAAGCCTTGTCAGTCAGCTTACCGAAATTATCTTCCCAAAGTAATTAGATCTCAGAACTGAAATATAACCACCCACTCGTCTGATCCTCAGCTTGCAGATGAGCAGCTATTTTTCATCCGCATCCTGTGTCTGGGCAATATCATCGGAATTATTTCAACCTTGGTAAACTTGGGAGCAAACAAACTCTCTTTGTTGGAAGGAAAACTCTCTAAACTTCATCGACTTGCAATAAGTGCTTGGAATCTGTCAGTAATGTTGAGATGGGCAGATCGTTAAGGAAGTTCAACTCAAACGCTAAACCGGTGCTTATCCAACGGCGTTCGGGTGCTCAGTGTCACCCCAATAAGGACAAAAGTCCTGAGTGAGTTGGTGGAAGCAAGAACCTCCGCACCTCGCGAGCTCACACTCCACACCATTGTGGAAACCTGCACCTGTGAAAACCGGAAGATGAAACTGGATCATCCAGTTCGTTATCCTACTCCACCATAACCCTCGATGTACCTGCTTCTGGAGCGCACTCCGCGTGCGCATTTGATGAGACTTTATCCACAATATTATTTCATCTCAGTGAGACTTCTTTACTTCTAGTCTTTATTAAACCACCCTACCAGCCAGGCCTGGATGACATCCCACCAGCTGCCCTCATTTGGGAGACCTGGGCATTCCTATCATTCTATCCATTTTATCCAACTTGTCTATGGAATCTGGCTAGTATCCAACGCAGTGGAGAAATTCTTTAATCAACCCCTAGACAAAGGTTATTAGTATTTTTGAAACTCAGTGTCCTGTCGGTCACACGAAAATTACTTCACGAATCATTGCAAAAGTCGTAAAAATATAATAATGGCCCACCCCTACCAAACAGTTCACTCGACTTGGGCCGACACTGTCTCTAAGAAAACCTTTCGTGCTTCGCTTGAAGAGCAGACTTCTTGAACTTGGTCACAGAAGCCACTAACGATGGTTTCTTTGTGTTCTTAATCGTTCTACTTATGAAGGGGGATTTCAAGCGAGTAGCACACACTGAGCTCCTATTACAGGCCGAATCCTACGGCATCCCGGGCCCGTTAATCAGCTGGTTGCCTTTTCGTCTTTTCAAACGGCACTAGTTGGGTAATGAAAATGAATCTGCCTGTAACTCCAAACCTGTGCTTGGCATTGTCTTCCCAAGCGGCATCCTGGGTTCACTGCTTTTTCCTATATACAATAATGACGTTTTTAGTGTCACTGTCCATAACAGCCTCCAACTCTTGGCGGATGACATCAAAACGTTGTGGACTTTTGGTCCCAGAATGTCCACTTCTGCTAATAATGATATATTTCAAGGCTTTACTCCCCTCAATTCCTGGTACATCAATAAATTGCCGAACTTCTTCCGTGAGAAAAGCAACTTTCTTACATTCAGGTGGAATACTCCCTCAGATGCGCCTAATATTGGCGGCCACTAAGTTTCCAACTAAGTCCGGGTAAGGGACTTGGGTTTGCAACATTTAAGTTCCTTTACTTTCTTACAATACACGGCGACTTCAAATGTAGGGGCCAGTAGAGTAATGAGCTCGCTACGTAAGACTTTATTTTCTCCAGGAAAACGACCCGGACACCTTTTGGACCAGAGTGACAACCCTAAAGAAACTCTTCTTCATGAACCTCAATAAAATGTACCAGTGGGATTGGATGGCTTTTGGAAATGCTTAAAGGTCAATGATGAAAACATTATTTGGTTTTTCTACTTCACTCAATCACAGCTAAAGCTGGGAACGTCTGGAACTAAATCCGCTTTGGCCGAGGCCAACAAAGATGGGCCTGACATTACTCTAGGATCTTATTCGAAATAAAATTCCTATAGCGGAATCATGATTTGGAAGCCTGTGGAGTTCACATTAGTCCCTGAGAGTGAGGAACAACACAAACACATTTCCCATTTCTAGAGGTGCTATTAGATCCAGCCACTTTCGGTCAGGCATACAGCTTCATGGAAAAAACTACCAAGATATGTGTATTCTGTAAAATCCTCCAGGGATTTCAACACCTCAAAAGTGGATCTCGCAGTGAACACTCTAATCCAACTTGGAGGTCCGTTTATTGTTAAAGAAAGAAGAGTCAGATTTGGGTTAGGTCTCTAACAGCCTGCGTCCAGGTGATTGTCCTCCCAAAGACCGAAGTTTGGCTACCATTGAACGTAAACCACTCAGTCGTGCTTAGTTTGACCAGGAGTCCTTCATTAGTCCATCAGTCATGTGATTTTCGATCTGAGTAAGTGTACAGGAGTACTTTGGTGTTGGTCTAAGCTTGCTTGTTGTTTCTTCCTAACCTCTGTCTCTTCAGACGTAAACTACCAATAACACCATTATTCAGGCAACCGGCCGCATATCCTTTCGGCCCTCGACTATGGAGTGGTGCATTTGTTTGTGTGATTTTCTTTATCGTAACCATTTTACGACAATCAGGAATAATGACTTTTACGCGCACCGAAGAGCGGACTTGCAAAACCCCCAAACCCGAAAATAATGGAGTTAATAAGTGACATGCACAAATAAAGAACTGTTTGTTGTTCAATGTAGCATCTAAGTATTGAATAACGATAAACCAAGACTCCACAAATCATTTTTGGTTGTGCCCATCTGCAAGCCGACTATAGTAATGTAACAAAATCAATGGCACCGAACGATCAAGAACTGGACTATCCGAAAAGTCCATAAAGACTACACAAACTTGAGGCAGTTAACCAAAGAGTGAAGATGGAGAAGAAATAGCCACCACCACTGGACCTAGCTAAATTCAGTGAGCTTCTTTCATATGCCTCCGGTCAATCACATCTGTTTAGCTCGCAGCACTGATATACTATTTTGTACTTCATACACCGCAAAAAGCACGATTTTGACCCATTCAATGGTCCCTTAATCCTGTTATAGACTGTCGGAGGGGGAGGCGAAAAGGGCGCAAGTGATTAGAACACTGTGAACAGACGGTTAGTTTTCAGATAAAAAGTGGCAAAAGATCGTCACTTGTGAGCACCGTCGCAGTGTATTCTGTTGACTCGGATAAATGCCGGTGTTCTGTTGGTATTCTTCCGGTATTCTTTCAGGGGCTCGTCCAATTTACTTCTGACCTTTGTCTCGTCTTTTTCGTTCACCACGTTGGTCGGGACAGCGTTTCAGCGATTGGTAAATGTTCTAGGTGCTAGTCGTACTATAAGCGAGGAGGCAGGTGTGAGTTGTACAGCCGTCGGAGGGTATCGATCGATAGGGGCTAAAATGAATGACGAACTGGACCGTGTGTTCTCCAGACCGAGGGGCGGGCCCTCTTAGTGCTTCAGCCTTCAGGCTATAGGAGGCGAAACTCCCGAAGTCTATTCTCTCAAGTGGGAGAAGGAGTACGAAGCTCCCGGGGCAGGTGACCGAGGCGTCTCTAGGCCCACTAACACCCTCGCACCCTTGTTGTTCGAGTTTATAATAATAATAATAATAATAATAATAATAAAGGTTTATTTTGGAAGCGCCTCAAGCATGCCATATGCATGATCATGTAGATACAGGTGATGGAATGGACAGATATAATTCATGGAAATATGGAGACTCTCATGAAAATATTGGATAAAAAGGCTCAGAAGAGGGAATAAGGTAGGATGAAAATAGGATAAACGTATGCACACCATAGAGATTGCGTGGAGTTTAGATGAGCTCAAGAGCGGATCTGAATGGACGCCAGGTGAGCTTGAAGGTCAAGGTCAGGTGGACTGAATGGCTGGTCCCGGGCAATTACATGTAGAGGCAGACTGGTAAACATGAGAAAGACTGGAAATCGGTATAAAGAACTGCAGTAGCCAGGAACGATGGAGAAAAAGGTGAGTTGCACTGCAGTGGATTAGGTGACAATGAAGCATTGGTACCTTGCAGTGAATTGTCGGCGAACAGGACACAAAACTCACCGTAAAACAAGCAGCGAGCAATGCAAGACGTAGGGGGATGATCAAATGACAAAAACGATTTAGAAGGGTTAGATACGGTGGATGTGAGGCACAGATGTAGAGTCGATGGATACCTATGATGACGGTCGTTGGGATGATAGCGAGATAAATGGCCGGTGAGGAACTGCAAGATGCAGAGCGCGTGCACATAGATGTATATGCGTAAGTTTATATATATATAGATTTATTATATATATATGTATAGGTATAAGAGAAGCAGGAGCAATAACAATGGGGTCCTAGAAAAAAGTTATCAGTCATTAGGAGGAGTAGGTAATGTTAGATCAATTGGTTGTAGGATTAACTTTGGAATGTCGTGGTGGATTAACTTCACGACAAGTGCACGTGGCAGCCCAACAAAGAAAAAAATAGAATGCGGAAGCACAGAAGTGATGAAGACTGTTAGGAACAGTTCATGGAAGAGTGAAGATGAAAGACAGGATCAAGGAAAACAGGTAAGAATGGGTCTAATTATTTGATCAATGCAGGTGCGAGATGTAGTGACGGACCAGAGGAATCGGGTAGTGACAGGTCAAACAATTTGAAACAGTAAAAGAACACCGTGACGTAACGTTGTCATTACAACGGTGGAACATGGAAAAGCGGACCACACTGGAAGGCACAGAAAAATGCCTGTAGCGAGCAATAAACGGATCAAGGGATGAAAGCAATGACCGAGGAGACACAGGCAAGAAATCACCAATCAGATCATTTTACTGCAGATGAAACACGAAGGAGGCGGACAAGGAAGCGGGAAGCCCCGATATAAGTGGACCAGTAATAGAACAAAAAGGCCACAAAAATGAATGCGCAAAGGAGTTGGGGCAATGGAGCTGGAGAGCTGTGTGCCGGCAGACAATTGAACAGGCGGATACTAATCAGGACACTGGAAAGAACCGCAGAGGAATCGCGGGGCCAAGTGAGGAAGATATGGTGGTGGTGATTAGATAATAAATACGACTGTAAAAGATGCGAAGTTTGGAGCGGCAAGTTCTAATATGCGAATTGGGCATGAGTGCGGGTGCGATTGATGCATCGTGGCATGGGGCACGAGGAAGGATTTAACAGAACGACAGGTTTAGAGAAGCTATCAATGGGCGTTCTGAGCAGAGGGTAACACCAAGCGCATAAATGATAGAAGCCAGCAATGACGGCAGGTGGGAAAAGAGATATTGGCGAGCGTCGACAGAGAAGAGTGGTTGGGACAATAGTGACTCAAAGCAGTGAAAGTTGATGTAGAGGGAGGCGATAGGAGGAAGGACAAAACGGGTGGGTGTGCATTCCGTGGTAGGGCGACAAAAATGGGAAGTGGAAACAGATGATAAGAGCTATAGGTGAACAAGCTGTGGCGGAAAAAGGATGAGGAGCATGCAATTTTCAACCGACAACATTGGATTCGGTAGTCCAAGAAAAGTAAGGGCGTGCCATCCGCAACCGGTGCTAGTGGGTGGGACTGGCCGTGCGCTGGGCACCCAACCTGAAAAACACTCCGTGAAGTGAACGCAGGAGTTGTGATTCGCCAGTCTAGTTGCGCTCGCACATCGTTGCAAACGGCCTGCACGCACGATGTGCGCCGGCCATAGCGGTGGATCTGACCGCGCCCCGCACTGTTGAGAGTGGCACGAGTGATCGTGGATAATTGTACAGGGGACAAAACGACCGCGATGGGGGTGCATGAACCAGGAACAATTGACCAAGATGTGAGACCATGGACAGGAGAGCCAACGGAAACAGCGAGTGGTAGACGACCGTGTAGCAATATTATCCAGGTGCACCTGCCAGGGAGATGGTAAGTATAGTGCCCGAAGTGGTTGGCCGTCAGCGGGGATCACTGGAAAGGGAAAAGGGATAGAGAAGCGCAGTCTGGGTGTGCCCCAGCTGAGAATCAACGGATACTGAGGAGAAAAAAGTGAATATGATGGATACGAGATGAACGTAGGTGAGCAATAGGGTTACCCTATGATGGCAGGAGGTAGGTTCGCTGTGGATCAGAGAAGGCAATGGCCTTAGTTCGCGGGGTGTACCTAGTGGCCTGTGACGCAGAGGTAGTAGAGTTACAGTGTGAGGCCTCTTTCAAAGGCCAGGTCGGCGAAGACAAGCTCATTGGTGAACAGTATAGCATTGGGGACTGTTAAGTATGACAATGGACCCACTGAACAGAGCACGAAAGACCTCTTGTAGTATTCCACGAGCCTCTGTCGATCAAACAGTGGACCAGAACTTAATTTCATCGGCGTAGACAAGGCTTTATCATCAAAGGGTCCGTGGTAGTCCGTTCACAAACACTGAAGACACTAGAGACCTGCATGATATAGGGCTGTGAGCCATTCACCACGGAGGTCTGCACGCCCTCCCCCCAAAAATACAGGACGGTAATTGTTTGGCCAATATTTCGGTCTTCACAACTCGTCGGCAGGTGGCCATCAGCACCGGGTAAGAAGTTCCATTTTCTGCGGCTCTCGGCCTGTACTAACAAGCTGTTAGGCGCTCAAGCTGCATCAACCAAAATGACCTCCGAGAACGCCATCCGCCTTGCCCAATTTCGTTCAAAGCCCCAGGTACAAACCTAACCATAGAGTGCATGACCATCACCTGTGGATCGGAACAACTGCTAGGCCCGATTTCATCGCTTGAGTAGGTGCTTGAGCTCCAGGTCAAACCACGGTAGACCCTACACACATGGTTTTCGTCCGCCGGGGGAAATAAGTATTAACGTGGTTTATGGTACCATCACAAATGGACTCTCAATCTTTGTTCACATCGCTATGGATTGCTTAGTCCATGGGAAACCAGCTGATGTCTGGGGTGGCTCCCCTGAAATCCTCTAACTGTGCGTACCAAACGTCACGTCCAATGTGCGGCCCATAGGCTGGGCAATGAATCTTCAGCACCATGTAGTCACTGCTTTCAACTGGGAGATATGTTCAACCCTATCAACATCGGGGTTCCAAAGAGATCACCAGATCTACGATTGAACCCTGAGCAGATTGCATTCGGGTTGCATCCTGTACTTGTTGGCATGAAGCCAGCTCCAGAAGGTGCTAGTGAGTCCCGAGAGGAAGGGTCTGCTTTGGCCATAGTTCCGCCTGATGTCTTATCAACAAGCGAGCCATTGGAGTCACCCAGCATGGGAAAGTTGCTATCGCATACTCATCCCATCAATGACGTCAAGATACTTGGGAGGTCTGTTGTAAGTGTCCGACAAACGATTACAAGTCTTAACGCCTCTACCCGTTAGCCAAATGCGGCACCAAAGGACTTCACCAAACCCTTGTAGGCTAGTGTACGCTTCCCACCGCGCCACTGGAATGTCCAATCGAATGAACAATACTACTCCTCCAACTGATCGGACAGAGTTCTGTCAGCTCGGAATAGGATGCTGCCAAGGAAGGAACACTTTAGATTCTACGATGTTCACAACGACCCACTTCTCCTCCAGCTTCACTACAGTAGGTGATTTGGACTGTTTCAAGGCTTCTACTTCGCCTCCCTTACTTACGGACCTAGGACATTAGACAGCGTGATGGTGGCGCTCGACCGCTGTACCACCATCCCCTCCTCTTATTAACGGTAAACTAGCTTGACTAGTTAGCAGGGATAGTGACGGTAATGGCTTCCACTGGAAGTGAAGGGGTCGTTTTTGCTTCCGAAAATCCTGAACCTCTAAGTCTCTTTCTGGTTTGGTTTGGCGTGTACGGAGTTCGCCGACACTTTTGCCTCTCTCGACCTTCAGGTCACTCGCTTCGGAATAACTGCACTTTTTCAAACTTTGCCCGGTGAGATCTTTGTAGCGTGGAGTTTTGCTTCATTCTCAGATCCAACGGCCACTTTGTGAGGTCGCAATCATCCAAGTCCACCATCCTTACCAAACCCGACGGTTGACTTTCCCGAACTTTTCTCCCAACGATTTCCTCTCCGGTAACGAACTGCTTAGTTAGAAATCCCTGTAGCTGAGACATGTCATGATATAAGCCCCTCTTAAGCTTTGGTCTCGTTTGCTTTTTGGAGGTTTACAACCGGAAAGCATTGCCCTTGTGACGAAAGGGCTTTGCGATGGCATTGAGCGACCACCGTCCAATCACTGGCCTCACCCTTCATGAGGGCACCGTGGTGCCTTGAAAAACCGGGATGCTCTCGCTCAGTGTTGGTTTAGGCGTTTCAACGACGGTTGCGAGGTCTGAGGCCACAGCAATTTTGTTTAAGTTGTGCGCGAGACGTTTCTTGTCTGCTCGCCGCTTTGCCGCAATGAGTGTGGTGTCAGATGTTGATGCAGCCCCCGAGCGTATTGGGACGATTTGAGCTGAGGGCCGGAAACAGGTCGGCACCTCAACCACACTTTTGAGCACCAGCCTCCAACGTGGGAATAACAGCTTTGACATTCGTCCTGGCCAGTAAGGCAGTCTTGTCCGGGGCTGTGGAAGTCCTGCTAATTGGCAAAGTATCTTGGGACGCAGCACAGATTTTGTTCTTGTGCGCAACACATAATAGTACCGCTGGTGGAGCGCATAACATACCATTATGCAAAGCACCCGTCTTATCCTGGAGCACAAAGCACGCTGCATCTTTTCTTTTGGATTTGCAGCAAAGGATATTTTTGCGAATTCCGAAAGATGTACTAACAATGCAGCTCATAACTTCATATACACGGTGATGCGTTTTTGATGCAGCCAACCTGCACAATGATCGCACTGGGGCGTTCCATCACGAATTTTCTCAGCCTTAGAGCAAACCAAGCAAGCTCTTTTCATACGTGCCCCATTTCTAGAAATCACACCGACATAAATTTGACTGAACAGCACAAGTTACCACAAACCGAATTCTCAACACGCAGCGTTAGTCAGTTCTCTCGTAGCACATTTGAACGCAGCTCACTTTAATGCTTGAAGGTGTTACATTTTGTCACGGACAGCGACAATCCTGACGGCCGTATAAGATGCAAGGCGCACTCAACACAGAGGCAATGAACAGGACTAAGGACTTTGGCGTTTTTATAATGATAATGATAATGGTATATTTCTTGATCGTGGTCAAGACACATTCACAAGGCAAGATCAGAGAATACAGCAGTGCATGACGATGTTGGGTATTCACAATTTTGAAATTTAAGAATCACACAGTAGCGGAAATAAAACAATAAAGCTGAGTAGTGTATGTGTGAACTAAAGTGGAGAAGTTTATTGCGGTAATTGTGAACCAGTTTTGAATTCGGGGAGGGCCTTGTGAATAGCTGGACGAACGTGGGAGTGCCGACATGACAGATACTGGAGAATGTAAAAAGTGCAGTGATCGCAATGACCAGTAAAGCAACAGGCTTCAGACATCGCAACGTGGACAGGGAGTTGAGGCGGTAATAACATAAAATGTGCCTTATGGGTGCCGAGAACTGGCTGCGATGGTTCAGGGCGTCCAAAAAAGGATCCGAAGGTGTACCAACTGGATATTTGGACGACCACTAACGAGTGATCGAGTGAGAGAGTTACCAAAAAGCATAGCTAAAAATAAATTCGCACTGGGTTATCAACGTGCAGCCGGAGATGCCAGCGGAATATAGAAGATTGATGCAACATTGAGTAACTGATTGTGGGGGGAGCCTGTGAAATAAACGCAAGTGGGTCAGATGTGATTATGAGGTAGACCTTTTTGTATAGGTGATTTCGTTGTCATGGAAATTCACATGAAGGCAAAAAGCTTTGCAAGGGACGCAGCGAATTTTTGAAGAGCACAAATAGTGTGTGGACGCAGAACTGGCTTTGTAAAAGGAGCCGTTGATAAAGCAGACTTTTGAGACAAACGCTACTGACGCGACCAAGTAGAAGTTGGAAGGGTGCAAAGATAAAATTTTTTGTATACATGAGAAAGAATTATTATTCAAGTTCTGGTTCGCTACAGGTGGCTGGTGTTTCGTTTCCTAGAGGCCTTCGTTGCAGTTGACGGCAGGTAGAATGGTGAGGGTAACAGGCAAAAAGGGGCTAGGTTGACAAACTGGGCAGAGTAGTTTGAGAAGCCAGCGGCGAGTGCTAGATTCCGGTCATTGATTTCGTACTGCAACGCAGAATGAATTGAAATCATTGTATTGAGTAAGGGTTTTAGATGTTGAGCGGGTGTGGGGTGATGATTGGTGTCAGGAATTTATTCTGAAATCCGGTGAGACTTTCATGAGTGATTGTTACTCCGGTTATAGGATCATGATCACTGGTCAGCCATTTACAGTGCCTCATATAACGTTTGCAAGCGTTAGTGTAGATTTAAACCATTGTAAACCCGATTGACCAAATCGTTCAGCTCGTACGGTATTTCGAGAGCAACGTCGAGTCGGCTGATGACTACCCAAGTAACCAGTGCGATCTGAAAGAGATCGGGAGTGCGGCAGTCTAGAAAGTATTCCAGCTGTGGGTTATGGTTACCATTGTAATAGAAACTAGACAATGAACATTTTATTATCTGATGGCCAGTGGGCCGATCTGTGAAGACCAGCGGACAGAGGCTGGCAGTCTTTCAGGGTAGTTGGGTGATAATAGAGATATGGGGAGATATCAAGCGCAGGCCCAGCTGGAGTGCAAAATAATTTAGTTGGTAAGTGGTGGATGAGGAGAGGGGGCCCACTTGAGAACCGGGAATAAAACAATAGAAGAGGGTAGGATCAGGAAGAGGAATGGGAAGGAGGGAGACAACACTCCGGTCGTTGCATCGGCTGCGGGCGAGGACGGCAAATATAGTGGAAAGGAAAGAAAATACTCGGAGTTAGGGTGGGGCTTTTTCATGTGAATCTAAATGAACTGGTATTCCGTGAGGTCATGAGAAATCAGAAGTATACGGATTGTGGGTGGAGTGAGGTCCTAACTTACCACGAGCACATGCGCATATCAGTCAGTCTTGGCTATTGGAGAGTAGTAACCTGCGTGGCAAGACTCTGGTATATGAGAGAAATGCAAGAAAAGCACAATGGAACCGCTGAGTTCTAGCCTGAGACCGGAGAATTAGGTGAAGGTGAGCATCTATCAGTAAAGAGCAAAATGGTTTTCTAAGGGAGCTAGTGTCAGTACACATTTTAGTCGGGTAATTGAGTCAGCAAAGTAGCAGACAAACCATCTCTTACTCAGGACATCGCTAGTAGTGCGTGGGCTCGAGAGGAACATAGAAAAGTTGAAGCTGTGAATGGTAAACTATAAAGTGCGATGATTACGTGCCTCATTCCGGTAACCAATACAGGGGAGGTTTAGCTGATAGCTGTTACCTGTAGGCTATCAATACCGGGATTACCTCCGACCAAAAGTGGTTGAATCAGTGTGCAGCGGCTGCTAAAAGACACGCGGTGATCCCTCCAGACTGAGAGCAGCATTTTTTTGGTGATAGCAAAAGGCTTTCATGCCTGTGTGAGGTTTTACGGTTAGACCTGTTCTTGAAATCTGTACTTGAGCACCCTTGTCCGTCTGCAAACTTGACACTACCTATTTAGAGAAAGGACAGCGTCCTCAACGCGCACGGTTAAAGGTCAGTGGGGTAGACTCTAGGACCTCGGGCATTATTCGCTCGGAAGGATGAGATTACGATGGGATCTCATGAACACTTAAGGCTCTAGAGAGCCTTTATGGGCTTGGACCGGAAAATCTATTCTGTATGGTGCGACTCTCAGAACAAAGGTCACGGAAGAAAGCTGAAGGATGTTCGGGCCAGACAATGGCTGGATCTCGCTTATTTAGCGGTAGTTTGAGAGGGTACTTATGTAGATTGCCAAAAGGACTAATAGACCTGACGACCATCCAGGCGGTAAAGGGGGCGCCAGGTCGTGCGTGGAATGAGATCGTGTCTGACAGAGAGCTTTGGGCATGCTCATTAGACGGACGGACGCAAACACTAGGGTCCGTTTGCTGTGATTCATCACGGTACGTTTCCGTTTGCTGCATAAAAGTCTAATGAATTCTGGCTGTGCGTAATATCTCTATCAGTTGATGTGCACTAAGGTTTTACTCCCCTCCCATTTCTAGCGGTGATTCGACTTAATAAACTATGCGGTAATTGATGCTCAATTAGTTCAGTTCAGTCTGCAGTTCAGTTCAGGACAGGTAATGGCCACGGCCAATCGAGCGTCCAGAATTCCTTCGATGGTATGCACACCAGTTATGCACCCACCACTGCCGAGTGTATTCCGTCGAATCCCCGCTAAAAATTAGAGCGGAACGGAAAACCTCATCGCACATCAACTGCGGGAGACATTATGCATCGTTAGCGTTCACTGAGACAGTATGCAATGAGGGAAAAAGTCTGCTTAAACATATTCCAGAAGGACCACAGTGCTACCCGTCATCCATCTAGTTAATATTCTCAAGGCTCACTACAAGGAAAGATCTCGTACCACTTGCGATCAAGGGCACATTTGAAGGATTGGACTGTCTGCAGATCTACCATTCCACCGGGCGGACCGTTCCAACTGTTCACAACCCTGTTGCTGAAGAAGTGCGATCTAGCCATCAACCAAGATCGGGCTTTTATCAACTTCTTTTCATGTCCCCTTGTTCTGGAGTCTACGGCCACTTGGAATAGACTATCTGGTCTAAGTCCAGAAAAGCCCTTCATTACCTTGAACGTTTCTATGAGATCCCCTCGACGTCTCCTCCTCTCCATCGAGAAGAGATTCAGGTCACAGAGTCTCCGCTCGTAAGTCTTACCCCTCTGCCCTTCAACCATTCGCGTGGCGAGACGTTGGACTTTCTCGAGGCAGGCGGCGTCCTTTTTGTAGAAGGGTGACCAAGCCTGCACGCTACCTTCTAAGTGAGGTCGTACTATAGCCATGTAAATAGGTACGAATACCTCCGGCCTCCGGCAAGACAAAGCTGATCGCAGTCTAAAGAGCTCCCCACGAGCCTTATGCGCAGCAGAGTTGCACTGCTCCGACCATTTGAAGTCACTGTTCATGATGACCCGCAGGTCTTTAACCCTACTGGCTGCCTCTACGGTGAACAGCCCTTGATCATGAGCGACAGTTAGACCCTCTGTTGCCCTTGACAACAAATGGCTTTTTTGAGCGTTTAGAGGTAAGTCCCATTTGTATGCCCAGTTCAGGACGGTGCCTATTTCCCTGCCCAAGTCCGCCCTACTCTTAGATCCAACAATCTTCACATCATCCGCAAAAATAAAGCTGGGCGATTGAAGAGTGGATACTAGGTCATTAATAAATGACAAGAATAGGACCGGGCCTAGGACGGATCCCTGAGGTACACCACTGGTGACGTTCACCAAACTGGAGCACCTGTCCCCCACTTTGACGTAAAACTTCCTGTGGGAGAGGAAGTCCTCCAGCCACCTATACGCTGGCCCACCTAGGTCGAACGTCTCCATCTTGCATAGCAAAAGACGATGAGTAACGGAGTCGAACACCTTGCTAAAGTCGAGGTAGCATACCTCAACTTGCTTACCTTCGTCCAGTCGTCGAGTTACTCCATCTAAGAAGCACAGGAGATTGGTCAGGCAAGATCTATTTTTCAGGAATCCATGCTGCGCCGGGCCTAGCATGGAGTGCTGCAGTAATTGCTGGCAGATATGGGCACGGATGATCTTCTCGAGAACCTTACAGAGAATGCTAGTAAGGCTTACCGGCCTGTAGTTCTGCGCATCCGACTTAGGCCCACTCTTATGTATTGCACGAATTTCCAGTCCTGAGGCAGCTTTCCCTGGTCCAACGTGGATCTATACAATCTGCATACCGATGGAGCTATGATGTCCGCCAACGGCTTGATGATAGCTGGATGAATGCCATCTGGGCCCACTGACTTGTGGCTGTTTAACTCCTGTAGGTACTTACGCACGCTTTTCCTCTGAGAGATCTAGCTCGTTTAACTGAGGAGGATGCACCAGAGCCAGATCTACTCGTACCCCACTATCTATCCTATGTACACTACCAAAGTATTCCCCCAGGGCGTCTGCTTTGCCCTGGTCGTCAGTGACAATACGGTCGTCGGTGACAATAATGCATTGCGCTGAAGAAATTCTGTAGGCTTGCTTGTCGGGGCCATTACGAGTCTTATGCGTTCCTAACTAAAATGAATTAAACGGACAGTAAATCCTTTGTCCAGAGTCTATCAAATATTGATCTCTACTTTTGGCGTGTTGCAGAGGCCGGAGTGGCTTAATAGAAGCTTTCAAAATTGTACAGGGTCTGCTGGGTATAGACTTGCGTGACTCGTTCGTTTCTGCCCCTGAGTGCGGCACCAGGAGACATGGTCTTAGGCTACACATTACGCATTTAAGTCTGGACGCACGAGCTGAGTTATTCACAGATAGATTTGTCGCTGTGTAGCGGACTGTCAGAGAGTAATGTTAGATGCTGGAATGTATCAACTTTCGTGAAAGTTCATTTTTAGGCTGGAAAAGGGTTTTCAGGGAATAGCTGTATGAACAGTAGGGGTGGGGCAATGAGCTCCTGATATTTTGCCAATGAGCTCATGTTTGTGTGGATGATTTTGCCTCTCAAATACCGACTTTCGGGTCAAGCACTCAATAAACTTTGTTGAGAGTCAAGGGAACCCTCCAACTTCACAACGAACCGGGAGCACGATTAGTCTTGACCAATCTTGTCCTGTGCAAATATAACTGAATAAACTGGCCTGAGCCCGCTGAGCCGCACTGTGACGTTGGACTCATGTTGCCACTTGTTTTTTCCAAGGTTCTCAGTTCCGTATTGGTTGCAGTAGCCTTTTCCCTGTTGCTTCGCGTCAAGCTCAACCATGAATTTCTTCATGGTGATTTTGAGATCACTCTGGCATCGAAAATGTCTGTTTTGTTAGGTGGGGGTTTACAAAGTGTCTTTGAGGTCTTTTCTGGTTACTGTCGCATCCGTGCGGTTTCGCCGTAGTTTGGGTCATATTACCTGAGTTTATACTGAGAAACTCAACACCTGCTGGTTTTGGATGTCTTTGCGCTAGCTTAGTTTGGGTCATTAGAATTCCGAAAGGAGCAACACTTACGGCCTGTAGGCTAAGGATTCCAGGAAATGATGATACTTCTCGTGGAAATAAAAGGCGCACGAAAAAACTTGCAGGATTAGGGTATCCATCGTAAGGCCTGTCAGAACCTATACCATAGAAAGCTCGGCGAAATCGCTAAGGTGGCGCACGACTTGTACGCTAGGCTTACTTATGCTCAGTGGTTCTGCGTGGACTGTCATTCCATAATGCATAAACCGAGGCCTGGACTAGTGACGATATTAGATAGCACAAAAACATTCCACAAAGGATCAGCTGTTGTGACCCGAACCGAAGCGGACGGTGGCCAGTTGAGCAACTGGAGACAGACACTCACGGCGGACCTAGCTGCCTGTAGCAAGCAGGCCGTTAAAACGACGATCCAAGGTGCTCCGTTACTGTTCGTGATCTCGAGGGCGGAAAAACACTGCATGAGTAGGCAGAGACCAGCTCAATAATCAAAACATCACAGAGGCCACTTGGTGTGAAGTGCCCGAGAAGAAAACGGGCTACGGGGTTACCGCAACTCTGCGTGCCACGAGCAGGGTTGGCCTCAGCATCACTTTGGTCACCATATTCAGCGTACATGACCCCAAACCTCCCCCACTAGCCGAGCGAGGGACGTAGTACTTTGATATGTTCTACCGGTTGTGCACTAAAGCGCCCATTGAAGATTTACCCCATCGAGACGAAGGTGTCTAGCGAGGGGCCGATATACCAAGTTTGTTCGAAACCTCAGGCCTCTCAAGTTGGCCCCGGGATTGGCTGCAGGTACCTAAAAACTGTCGGCATCAGCAGCAACCCTCAAGCGATGCTCAGAGGTGCGCATCCGATCAGATCTTCCACAGGCAATGTGACAAGAGGTGCTGAAAACAGAAAGGGCAGCTAAAGTTCAGGTACGGCGTGGCCTCGGGCCAAAGAACTCGGTAATGCCAACTCCGTCAGAGTAAACATTCCAGGTCTAGCCTCAGGAGAGGACACATCAGACCTGAACGCACCACCGACGAGTAATTTATGGGCATACGAGCCCTGGTCCAGTCCGCCTCCAAGTAGCCATCCCGTCGAGCACACTAAGCCTAAGCCACCCTCGTGTAAAAACACCATGGTAGTCGAGGCGTAGGGCTGCCTCTACACCAACAGCCAGTCTTGTGCCAAAATCTCCCGAAGCTCCGCCTTCTGGCTGACCGGTGACTAGAGTTACCGAGACCTGGGTGCACGGGGCATCTCATACGCGGGGCCGGATGTTCATGACACGGATGTCATAAGAACAGGGCTTGCGGAGAGCGTGGATAAATCGTGTGATTTGCACATCAGCAGAAAACCAAGGACCACACTCTCCAAAGATGCAATCCCAAACCGAGATCCGGAGGCAGCTGGAGCGTCCGTGCAACTGGCAGGAAAAGAACGTGTCTCAAGGGGGCGATCTACAAGCCCCCAAACTGTCCAGAGACTACAAAAGACAACATCATCACAGCGCCGAGACTCGTGAACACGCACGAGCGCCACATCAAACATCTAAGGGGGGCTATAACCTGCCAGAGAAGTGATTCCACCGTCTGTCATGGTCTGCCGGTTCTAGATCTACTTCCTTGGCCTTCTCTGATAGGGTGTTAATTTAGGCTGGTACCAGGATGTAAGGCAGCTCATCCAGTGGCAGGGGACTGCCTTTCCCTCAGCGCTAAACGAGGTCCTTCTAATGGACAAAATGTAGTCGACCAACTGGGAGTATCTGCACCCGGGGCTGGGGGGTCGCGAGGTTATAACCTTCCAGCTAGTTCGCACAATGGTGCTACCCCGACCAAAGGATCGCACGCGGAATTTCGCTAGGGCCGAATTCCCGGTGATGAAACACTTGCTAGCCACTGCTCTGTGGCTCCGCGATTCATTGTGCGTTGAGGAGCACTGAAGCGATGGTAAGATGGTTCTAACTGAGGCACTGAGCCAATTCTTGCCTCGAACACCGATGGACACATTTGAACCCAGACCGGCACTACAAAATCGGAAGCCAAAGAACCTAACTAAAAAGGATTTGCTCGGGACCGTTACCAGCAATCGCAGAGCACTCAGAATCACCCTCTCTACATTCTCATGGGAAAACTGTGTAACTAGTAACGAAAGCAAGATATCACGAACAGCCGTAGGCAGCTCCCAGAAACGGTTCAGAAGGATTCCAGAAGCTTGTCCGGAGGGCTTGCTCCGGTGACTCACGTTAAGCCAGGTATTTCAGGCGTGCATGAGGCAGACGGTGCAATTATGGAGTGCACCGCGGACGCTGTCAGTAAGCTGGATACGTACCACTGTTCGGTAAACACCCCCAGCTGGCCGGAGACATCGAGCACCAGTGGTCCGTCAACCGCTGGGGACTCCTGTCTGAGGGGGACCGAATAGATTAGCTTCTGGTTTGTGCAGGTCCAGCGAAAGCTGAGCACATTAAGAATACTGAAATCTCCAGGCGTTCATGAGGTTTCGCCCCATGCTTTAGCAATGCTCTGACCAGCTAGCCGGTCCCCTGCGCGGGATTAACAGCCACTCGGTAGGAGCTAGCCCAGTCCTCGTGGAGTAGAAGGTATGTGCGGTCTCGCAAATTTCAAGTCCAGCAACTGATCCGAACCCAGAAAATAACGCCCAGGTGCATTTCCCCCCACCGCCCAGAACGTTACGGAAGGCCTGGTTGATGAGGCTGTCTTCGACCTTGCTCAAAGCGGTCACCGGCACCGTTCCCAAAATGGCCGTCGCGGGAGTAGGCCATGACAGACAAAGCTATGGCATACCGGGGTTAATGACAAAAGGGCTCGGATAGATATCATCTCACTAGGCTCCTTGGAAGCTTTTCATAGGGGTAAGCCATTCTGTTGGATAAATTCCTTTCCCCACAAATCGATGTCGAGGAATTCATATTCGTGGTCAACTTTGTCTACCTAGCTTACCTTTGTAGACATTTTATATCAACTTTGGAGTTGAGTGGCGCGTGGTGGCGCATCATGCAAAACCAAACAATTCCCTTTCACCCCAGCGCACTGTGCTGATTTATTCTCCAAAGCCACACAGAATTGTATGCGAGCAGCAGAGTAACAACACTCAATCGCCTTGGTTCGGTACCAAATATACCGCCGAACTGGAGGTCTTGTCTTCGGTGTTCTTTTTGGCGCGAATATATTATCCTGGGATCGATTTACTGGCCTTGGCGCGAGAATCGGTATTTTTCCTGCCATCCGTCCATAAATATTTATTTGGGGTTTGTACCGAGTTGGCGACGGGGTTTCCGGCTCCATACCATGGCAAAGGTTGATCTCGACTTCAAGCGCTTACTCTGGGCGCATGCGATGCCTACGGAAGTCTTAGGAGACCACCCGGCCGCTCACTCGGCCTTGGCCGCACCTGTGTCCGTGGATCATTTACTGCGTAACGTTTGTGGTCTTGTTCATGGTCCTGTGTCTGGAGTTACATTTCACTTCTTGCACAACCGTTATGAAGACGTTATTACTGTTCGTATGACTCCTAGTAATGGCGCTTCCAGGGTGCGTTTACTTCTCCGTAAACTCGGCCCAAACAAACATGTGCGATAATTAAATTTTGTCACCCCTGATGACCGCCGAGCTCAAGCCCTCAAGGACACTGTCGAGACATCGATCAATTGTTTTGCTGGCCACTATCCCCTTCCGGCCCCGCTTTTAAAGCCTTAAGCTCTTAGAGCGTGATGCGGATGATTTTTTCTAGCTTGCCGTCAACGTCAGCCACGAATGCGCTTGACTTCCACTAGGCTGGCTCACTGAGGACCGGTTCAGCTGTCCGGTCTTCGTTTGCGGCCTATTATAACTGACCGATGCCGAAATACGCTGTCGACTTTTGACCTACAATAACCGAAACCCCGTCTTCAAGCTACAGGAACGGGTGAGCGAGAGCCGTCAGCTGGCCATTCTCAAGTTCGGTGTGGCCTTCGTCCAACGTCTTCGATAAGAACGGGGTCAAGAACATCGCCATGCTAAAACCGGGTCTTCTCCGTTTTAGCTTTTTGCTCCATCTAGACTCAGTTTTGTGACATTCTTGACAATATTATATATTAACACTGAAAAGCTGATGGTTAAGGTAATTAATTGTATCACCCTACGGCGCGATATTAAGCTATTATTGGTAAATATCAACAAAAGCCTTTTCTAATAAACTAAGAATCAAGCCAGCTAAAAAATACCCTTTGTAACCCTATCTTCAATACTCATAGATTTTCAGCTGAATCACGGCATTAAGTGAGGACCTGCGCTTCACCGCAACTTGGAATCCAGGTTGTCTCGTTTCTGTTTTTGTTTTTGTTTTTTCTTGTGTTATTTGTGGTTAAACTTTTATTGAGGTTGTCTCATAGTGAAGACCACAGAGTGCAGTATCTGGTCGTAAGCTGTTACCGCGGTTTTCCAGGTTCTTTTTTCCTGAATTTGCCCCTGCAGACCTCCTAGCATTGCGGCTTCTCCGCTCACGGTCTTAGTTCATCCCCGCACCCACCTGCTCTTGGTTCTAAAACAACCTACATTACGTCGAGTAACTCAAAAAGCGGAGAATCGGTATGCGGCAATGTAGTGAAGGAGGGCATAAAATGTGACCGCTGCTTGCGGTGATACTAACAAGATTGTTTCAGAATGATCAAAACAGAACTTGGGGTATACCAGCAAAGCTGCTAGCTCAAATGGTTCGGTAGACAATGTTGATATAGCTCTTGTAAGACACCGAATAGTCTTTATACATAATAAGAAAGAGCCAGAAATAAATAACGGCAGGACCAGGAGGAACCTCAATGAAACAATAGTGCGAGGTATCCTGCAACCGGCCGACGTGCCCGGCCACGTGGACATTAAAAGAACACATAGAACAGGCCTATGAAAGGAATTATCATCCGAAAACCAACCTAGACCCATTCTGGCTGAATATTTAAAACCTCTCTACAAGGATGAGCTCATAGCCAAGGTGGATCAAAATGACAATAGAAGTAACGGTCAATACTGGGTTACACGGGACACAATCCCGAGTGCAACCTCGGGAAACTACTAAGACAGATGAGGCACATCTCCGCGACCCAAAATTGATAGTTCCCAAACTGTTTGTTGAATACAAAGTAGAAGCCGCTATCAAAGCGCTTGTTGAGCAAGCAAATGCCATGAGGATATTACAAAGGGCAAACATCCTCTGGTGGAACTTCCGACTGCGAAGACCACGTCCAAGCAGATACCGCAGAAAAAAGGTTCCGTCGCCCATGAAAACATAAAATCCTTGTCACCAAAACCATCCAGAACAAATGCCAAGAAACTGCGTATACCTCCAAACCACACTGCAATTATCACTTCAAAACTATTACGCACAAAAAACCAAGGGATTTGCGCAAAAATTAAATCACACACGACGTAACTTTGCCATGCACTAATCAACAAAACAGGTTCCTGTCCCGTGGATACCCGACATGAAGCCTATGCCAAACAGCCGAGAAATGGCTCTGAAAAGATTACTCTTCCTCAAAACTAGGCCAATCTAAGAACCACAACTAGGGATAGAATACATGCAAGCCGTGCAACATAACACACTAATAATACTAACAATAATAACAATAATAATGATGGTTTATTTCGGAAACACCCGAAGCACGTTTGATTGCATGATCATATGGTGCAAGCTAGGTCGCAAAAAGGTTCCTTGGATATTCATTTGAGTAAATGCAGCACGAAAGTGTATGGTTTCTAGTGGTCACATGGGTGAATACCCGGCACATTTGTGTTTGAATGTCAGGTGGATGCGCCGCCCAGTGTTGAGTGGGATGGGCTCCGCGGTCGAGATACGTGATGAAGTAAAGGGGGTTGAATTAAAAACTCGCGGTATTTCGGATAGCATCGATGTAAAGTCGCAGGGGTGAGGTGACTGATAAAGAAAACCTTCGAAAGAGCACCAACGGAGAATTGAAGAATGTTTGGTGATGACGGACATGCACTTGAACCAATAGTCTAAATGACCCGGAAAAATGGCAGATATATAATATCGAAGGATTTGTGGTGTCCTCTGAGGAGGGGAATTGTGTAAATTAAGCACAGTCCTTTTTCCCACTGAGTTAGTACTTACTATTCACCAAGAGGTTGTGGAGGACGTCCTCATGAAGGGGCGTATGTAGATGCCCCAGCCTGGATATTTTGGTGGAGCAGAGTAACGAAAGTTGACAGCTGAGTGAAACAGGTTTTAGATGAAGGGTTCGTTTCAGGTAAATTAGTGAACACTAGTTGACAATAGGGTGGGTAGAGGAGTTGATGTACAATGATCTTACGAGGTTGTATGAGGGTGGTGCACAAATGACACTGTCGAAACAAGTAGACAATAGCTTAACGGGATATGCTGGCAAGAGTCTGACATGGGGCATTTGGGAAATAACCAGATGGTCAGTAGCTTGGAATAAGTACAGTTCATTTCCAGCGAAGGTTTAGAGAAATGGCATTCGCAGTGCTCTTTGGCATAAATGCCCAGTCGTGGAAGACTGATGGAAATATTGCAATAGGTAGTAGGTGGGTGAAATGGTGTTCAACTATTGGTTTATCGGGGGTGACCCCAAGGCTGAAAGATGAGGAACACAAATTTTTAACGAAGTGGGCATGGTAGTGTTATACATGTTTGATATCTGACGGAATCAACTGGAAGTAGTACATCACCGGAACCTCCAAAAAGCGCAGATAATTATATGACTGGGTACGTTGAGGAAAGTCCAATCTGAGACTTGGGGGGGGAGTCAAACAGATTAAGGGCAGCCTAAATTATGAGTAGTTGATTTTCATCCAAAGATGTGGAAAAAGCACTCTATGGATTGTGGTGCAGGTGGCCAACCATGATATCTTAGTAGAACAGCAGCAGTGGTTTTGTAGATTAGGGGAAAGTGATACAATTACGGATTTGTCTGGGGTAGTTGACTAAAAGCTTGGAAGCATCTAAAGTTGGTTAAAAAGTTGATGCAAGAGGTAGACATATAGTGGACTGATACTGTAGTATAAGTTGGGTTATATAGAAAGATTGGATACTGCGGTAAACAACGCAAATTTGAGGTGGTGCCTAACCCATCTCCCGGTTGTGAACCCAAAGAAACCGGAAAAATCCAGGGTGGTTTTCGACTGTGTCGCGAAATGTCAGGGTGTGTCACTCAGCGACCACGTACTGCAGGTCCCAGATTAAACTACACCACCGGTCTAGGTTTTATGTCTTTTTCGGCTGGGAAAAGTGGTCTTCCGCGAGGACACACGTTAAATGTTTCTAGAAGTGAAAACGCCTGTTGAAGATAGGGGCGCCTTTCGTCTTCCCTGGTGGTCAGAAAAGGAAGTAAATCGTACACCGAAAGAGTGTAGGCTGACCGTTCATCCCTTCGGGACGGTATCATCCCCCCTGATCTAATCTCGCCCTCCGGGAAACCATCTAGCTTTCCGGCGGCATCACTTATCCATGAGGAATAGCAGTGAACCGTTTTCACGTGGGTGACTTACTATGTTCCTGTGACGACCCAAATACCGCTATTCACTACATGACCGAACTGGCGGCCAGTCTAAAGGCAGGAGGGTTCAACCCCACCAAACTGACTTCAAGCAGCCCTGAGGTTCTCAACGTTACTCCAAAGTCCGAGGAAGTTGAGCACGTGGGAGAGCTGTTGGGATCCTGCTCACAATCGGAGCGCAAACTTGGAGTCCAACGGAGGCCCCAAGGTGACGAGTTCATATTCACCCTGGACCTACCCAATTGACCAGCAATACGGAGAGGAAACCTCTCATAAACCTCAAGCCTCTATGACCCTCTGGGCTTCGTTTCACCATGGTTGCTATCAGGTAGGTGCGTGTTCCAGTTGCTGCATCAGAGAGGGACGGGTTGGGCGAACCGTTCAAGTATGACGACGACGAGAAATGGCTTGGCTGGTTGCACAGCCTAGATCAACTTTGCAAGATCGAGATGCCAAGATGCTTGACAGGAATCAAGCTTACCACGGACGACCAACTGCACTTGTTTTCAGATGCATCAGAGGTAGGCTACGGATAGTGGCTTACGGCTGCTGGGCAGGCGGAAGTGCTGGGCTGCACAGTCAGGTAGTATTAGCAAAATAGAGCGTAACCCCACAGAGGATAGTGTGTATTCCGAGACTAGAACTGACTTTAGCAATGCTGACCATGAAAGCCGCAACCCTGGTTAGAAGGTGATTTGGTCGGATAAACTGGAAATCAAACTTCTGGACGGACTAAGCCAAGGTACTACTTTACATAAACAACTTTAAGACTCGCTTTAACACCTTCGTGGCCAACGGACTCACTATGATTCATGAGTCGACTTACACCGACCAGAGGCACTATGTAAAATCCGCCAGTAGCCAGGAAGACTTCTGGTCAAAGAGCCTAAAACACTAGAAAACTGCGGACGTGGACAGAGGGACCGGACTTCCTGACTGCACCTGGGGAGATGTGGCCAAGTCTACTAATACCTAAGCCTGATGATAGAGATATCGAGGTCAAAAGACTGATACTGACTACAAACTCCACGGGATGCGTAAGCCTAAAAGAAAAACTGTATCACTTTCCCTACTAGATAAAAATATTGGGAGTCTTGGTTTAATGAACAAGATACGAAATATCGGTAATGATTTTGAAAATCACACTACCATGGAACACGTTGAATGTGGGAACGATACTACCAGACCAGCTGAACCAAGCCTAGCTCGACTTTCTACTACTACTACGACTAGACGCCTCCCCGTATGAGACCCGTGAGCTGGCCAGGATAGATGATAACACCAAAGGAAGCAAGCTGTCGTACAACAGTATCCAAAGACTAAACTCTAAGCGAGCCAACGGACTACTGAGAGTTGGAGGGCGGCTGAGGAATTCAAACCAAGAGTACGAAACAAATACCCTATAATAGCTCCTGGTGGCCACTATATAACGAGATGCTTGGAAACCATGTACATCGAGGAGGGAGACGCGCAGGTTTGAACCACTTGTTGAACAATATACGTCGACGATTTTGGGTGACAAAGGGACCGCCAGCGGCCAAACGAGCCATGAGTGGCTGCGTCACTTGTGGTCGCCGGAGTGTGGTAGCGGGCCAACAAATGATGCCCTCCCTTTTCCAGCCGTGAGAGTTCAACTGGGATGGTGTCCGTTCATGGAAATTGGCGTCGATTACTCCGGACCATTACTTGTACGACAGCAAAGAAGCAAGCAAACGAGGTGTGGACGCCTGATAACACGTTTACAATCCAGAGCAGTCCATCTAGAAGTAGTGCATAGCATGACTACCGACTCACTTCTAATGGCCTCCCGAAGGTTCACCGCGAGGCGGGGAGTCCTCGAGAATGTAAACCCCAACAATGGCTCGAACTTTGATGGGGCTCATAAGGAGTTAAAGAAATGGTGGAACCGCCTGGATCACACCAAAATACAAAACAAGACTGTAGCAAAGGGGATAGAATGGCACTTTAACCCACCTAATGCCAGTCATCGCGGTGGCGTTTGGGAAAGGCTGATACGATCGACCGGGAAAATACTCACAGCCCCGACCTCACAACAAAACCTCAATAACGGGACGCTGACTACTTTACTAACAGAAGTAGAAAGCATTCTGAACAACAGATCCCTGGTGCCGATCGTCCCAGACCCGGAAGGCGAACAGGCTCTCACTCCCAACGACCCGTTATTACTGCGGTCAAACGTAGGAGCAGTCTTACTGAAAACCCTATGTGGAACGTACATCATGGGATGGAAACAAGTGAAGCACCTTGCACAGGCTTTCTGGAGGCGCTGGACTAGTTAATACTTACCGACTCTGGGGCCCCGGCAAAAGTGGATCTCCAAAGAGAGATTGTTTGGACGGGGCGATGTCATCATCCTCGTCGAGAGCTACTTTCATGAAGAAGAATGGCCGGTTGGAGTGCTCAAGGACTGCCGTGCAGAAATCGATGGCCCAGTGCGCACGGTGATGGTGAGAACGAACAAAGGAAAAGTGCTGCGAGATATTCGTAAGATATGTTTGCCTGAAGGTGATAATGGCGAGCGCGAAGTGAACGCTACAGACCAAGCTAAAACAAAGTCCACTGATACCAGCTGAAGCTGAATTTATTTATTTATCTCTCATGGGTTCTGTGGGTCCCAACCCTTCGCAACAGCCTTTGAAGTATATTTTGTCTACTTTCATAAGGTGTTCATGATTAACTGTAGATTAAGTTGTCGAAACCCCAATTTATCACAGTACGCTGCATTGTTTGTGAAGTAGCGGAAACTGTTGAACAAACGGTTGCTGACCGTTTTTCAGAAATATCTCTATATCCGGGACCTTCTATTTGTATTATTATCCAACATGTGTTCAAGTGGATATAAGTAGTGAGACAAACATACTTCTAATACGATAACATCACACTTTGAGCTCGTGATGCCCGAGCACCCTGTAGCCATCTTGCTTCTTCATCGAGAATTCTCAGTCTACATCTTGCCAAGTACGTTACTCCTGTCCGGGAAGCCTTTGTCCTCTACATTCCGTAATCTGTCTACAAATCCCGACCATATTGGAGCCCTTTTTCCGTATACGGATGATGTCGTATCATCCCCAGACGAAACTCTAAGGCGTAGAGGTATGGAGCACAGCCTCAAGAAAACCTGAAGACGTCTGCCGTTGGCCAAAATTGGATGAAGCCCATGGCGACTAAAGTATGCACTGACTTTAGGGTCTGGATAGGTTAGGGCGAATCTGTATCCCTATCTACTCCTTGGATGCTGACAGTTTTATAGGAGAATTTGGTGGGCGGTGTAACGTGCGTGTGAGGAAATCCTCGCCGGTCGTTGTCACATACTTGTATAGTTGGGACTATGTCCTTGAGCCTATTGACCCTCGAACAAGTAAACCATGCTCCAGTCAGTACACTTGAACATTTCTTCACATTTCGGTCATGTGCCGTCGCATATATTTTGATTCAAACGTGGATTGCCGTGACGGTGGAACCCGACGGTGACCTTTTTGTTGAACTCCGGTCCTGGTTGCTAGAAGTTGTGGCCGTACAATTGAGGTGGGTACATATTTATATGCGTATAATTTGTTAATCCAGTACCGTAGAACCGGTGAATCAATCTTGTTCTGACTTTGGGTTTTGTTTATTGGTCTGCGTTTTACTCACGATCGGAATAACCAAAACAAAGACGACCTGTCCGGCCCAGCAGCGGTGGTCCGTGGAGTTCCAAGTAGATCCGTTCTACCCTCACTTCTGCTTCTGCTATTTGTTGGCAGTCGCTCGTGTCATCTGAAGGGTCCGTGCCACATATTCCCGAACGACTTTGAAGCGAGAGGAAAGGGAAGCAGAAGCGACACGGCGGCAGAAATCCAAGCAGATGTGCACTAGACCACGAAGTGGGACCACCCTCTAAAAGTCCCAAACTGCCAACTACTGACGGCCCCCTCGATCCCACTTTAGACTGCCACCCCCCAAGAATAGGCCGACAAAGATGACTCGAGATTTAGGAATAAATACTACCCATAGTTTTGAGCCATCCGCCAAACGCCTGAAAGCAACTGGAGCCGAGCTCAGGAAACTCTCAACTCAGACCAGCCCTGATATTTATCAAACCTCAATTCATTCCGCCGCTATACCAAGCGGTGGTTTCACCTCACATGTGGCAATGTGTCCAAGCTTGGTCATCATACCTACAGAGAGACAAATGTTGTATAGAGCGAGTGAGCCGTATTCCACCAAATTGGTAGAGGGCCAAAAGAACAAGTCGCATGAAGAAAGACCGACCTATCTAAATCTGTTCTTCATAAGAAGGAGGGAGCTGAGAGATGACCTCATCGGAAACTTAAATTTTATGAAGAAGACCAACGCGGTCGGTCCTCGCATCATTTTACACCCTGCTACACAAAATAATGGTTCTTTTGAGCCTTGACCTTGCAAGCTGACAAAAAAGTGAGGTGCGATACCGGACTGACAGAAACTAAATAATTGAAAGAGTCCCGAAGGACAATAGAGGAACCAAGCGCCTGTATCGCAAAGACCAAAAAAAGAGGAAAAGAAAAGAAGTAAAGTCAGCTCCTGAACAAAAAGGTTTAGGACCTTGCCCCCCTGTCATCATACAGCACATCATCACCACACAAAACCCACAGGCGTCCAGCGCACCATCGGTTCTCAACCCGGTTGAATTCACACTAAGTACGTAAAAGCGATTGTTTTGTCTCGCAATGCGGGCGGTGCCATACCGCGGTGAAATGTCTTTCCATCCAATTTTATCATTCCAACCAAACAGACCAGCTTCATTGTAGTTTCTACAGCTATTTACTCTTCCTCTTAATTAGTGATTGCTCCTTGTGCTCACTTCCTCCCATTCCTTTCTACTTCTATACTCTTGTTTTCTGTCTCAATTCCGCCATCTCAGCAATCCTTCTGGTAAATGCACCAGGGAACCAGAAAATCTAAAAATTCTTCCGCGAGAAAAAATCACGGCGGCCCTGAAAGGGAAAAATTAGGAGCAGCAGCAAGTGGGCACCCAGCAAACCAGCGGATCCGATATCTGTCACTATATCATACTAGTATAACCCCCAAACAACGATTCATTGTTTGCACATACATACAGCGAAGAGTATGGCAACTTGTTATCTATTCATTCTTTTTTCCTGTTGAGGGTACGAAAAGGCTTTTCAGCGAAGCAAGATGAAATCACACCACACCAAACTCGAAGTTGAAGCTCCGGGGGGTTTCTCAAATCCTACTGGCGCCAGTATCTGGGCCCATGTTAGGCTTGGGTTTATTCGTGTCTTGGAACACTCTCCTGTCCTGTCCCGAACTATCACACAACGTCGTTTACCAATTTAAATCGGCATAGTTTTTATTAAGCTATCTAGTTTAACACTAAACTCTACACCCTCGTAGCACGTTCCCGTGAAACAAAACAAAATCCAGGGATTTCGTGTTCAGTTACGGTCAGCTGTACACCGCTTGCACGGATTCACTTGAATTGGATGTTGAAGTTACACAAAGAATTATGTTTTATAAATGTATTTTGTTACTGACGGCTAACCTGTTCCAAAGAAATAAACAGACCGCTGTTTTACCACTTAAGGTTTTTCCAAATGTTAGTTATGAATTCCAAAATAGCCAGCACTTCGAAATGCTGGTTTACCGTGAGATCACTTTGTGTTACCTAGGGATCCCTGGGTAACCTAAACCACGGAACCTCGTCTATTAATTCCTAAATACCGACACTGAAAACCGATTTCGTTGATTGTAATAATAAGCTAACATATCAACTGGTTTTCCATGAGCGCGTTAGCTGACTGCGTATTTGTTCACCCGATCGGTCGAAGCACATCTACTCCACCTCCTGCATCAAATGCACCGTTCACTGTTGCAAATTGCTACCTGGATCCACTTCATATGTCACTTTCTATAAAATCGGTGACGATGAAGCATTTCAGTACTTCAAGTGAGAGTGGAATTCCGTCCATAGATAGCCAATGTTGGCGGTGATATTGTTAACAGTGTGCCAATGTTGTCAAGATTTTACCATATGTTACCGTCTTGATGGCAATTAAACATTGTTCACAATGTCACCGCCCTTTCATTGTCGCAGCTTGGGAATCAGACGAATGATTCCATAATGCCACACAGTGCTTGCCTTTCCGCACAATCATAATCACGTCACCATCTGAGTGGCACGGCTGTCTGCTTGCGTAAGAGAATCCGTTGGTTCACACTTCTTCCCACGTGAACGATTTGCTGGCCAGCCCACAGACAGGTGGCTGTTCACATATGCGAAATCCATGTTGATTGAAAAATTCCCCTTCTGCTTACCTTCATGTACTTTCTGACTGACTTTGGACTGCTTTCTCCAACTATGTCCGTGTTGACACTGTTTCGTGGTTGACAATTATCTACTCTTGGTGCATCCACTTTTTCTGTTTATGGTCGTACTTTCTTACTGAGATTACTTTGCGGACAGTCGGTACAGTAGCGAGTCGCACTGACTCAACACAGTTCTGTTTTGTTAAGGCCCGGCTTCAGTTTCTCACTTGCATTGACCGACCGTGGACGTTCAGCTTATTTACGCCGACTTTTGGCTGCCGCGCTCAGAGAATTGTTCTTTAGGCCTGATTAGGCGCGGGAAGCTTGTTTTGTTTGTTTGAACTTCAGCACAGGTACTTACCATTTACTCACTTCCGGCCAACCGGCCCCGTTCTCACAGAATTTCCTTCCATTTTTGAGAACTTTTTTGACTGGATAGTGACCGAGGCACACTGCCAAAGGTATGACCATGTTTGTACTCATATTTTACCTCGCCAATACTACGGTGGAATCTGCAGGGCAATCGTGTTCTTGGTTTGAGTTTTGCATTGCTTTTGGCTACGCGTTGCCTTGAGACTCCAAGGTGCTATCCAGAACGAGTGAAGCCCACTGGTCGGTGAATCGAGTATTGAATCGTTGTTCAGGCTTCGCCCAGACCAGGAATTGAGCGTTTTGATCGGCACAACTTGTACGGGCTGGCAGTGGATACGGCCGCTAGCTCATGATTATCCCGCCTATGTCATGTGATCTTAAGAGGGCTATGCATCCCCCGCGCTTTTGAACGCATGGGCTTTGAGATAGCGGTGGTCGCATCAACTTTAGCGGTTAGACAGATTAATAACCAGTGTTGTGTAGGAAGGCCTAAGCGATGTTTGACAGAGTGAAGTGCCGCGTAACTAACGGCTTCTGGCAAAATGTGTGAACACTGTCTCCACCGTTGCAAATTATAGGCAGCCGCAAGTCTGATAACAGAGTAAAACAATTTATTATTCAAGAACGAATTAAATCTGTCTCTGTCAATACGTTATGGCCGGCAAAATAACAAACCTCAGGAAACTCTGTGGATAAAATATGCTGTCACATTGAAGTATGTCGTAGGTGGCCAAGGTAATGATAATGGATATTATAACTTGAATCATTAGGACATGCATGAAAGCAGTTAGTTGCTGAACTGTACAGCTCCTAAACATGCTCATAGGACCGTTGGACTAACTTGAAGGTATTTTATCGAATCATCTATATTTATATGCATATCTAATGAGGCCGTTGAATAGATGACCTACTACGTAGCCCCTCTCTTATTTTGCACACCATGTATGGCAGTTTTATCTTATTACTTTCGTTGTTATGAAAATACCATTTTCCACACTACTTGTTCCTTATAGCTCGTAACTTCCAACGGATATCTTCTTGCCAAATGTATGCATGTACAAACATGCGCGTGTTTCCTCGGTTTCATCATGGACAATACAGATTCGCCCTATTTTCCCGTCAGTACCTTCATCAATGCTTCCCCGTCCCATTAGGGTATTATGACTCCTTAATCCGCAGAGGTCACACCAACTCTAAATGCAAAAGTTTAATTTCCCTTTTGACAGCTGACATGTCACAACCATGTAGGACTCCTAAACTTTGACGTAGTAAAATAAATTCACTCAGTTGACCAAAACCAATGGAGTAGTCAGCTTATCACCGGTGACTACTGGAAGCATCTTATGATAACCGATTGACCCGTAAGACAAAATCCTAATTTAGGATCTCGGACATTAGTCGCTAGAAAAATTTGGAGCAGCAAAGCCTGACGCTTTCACAGTTCACTGAGTAATTCCATTTCAGGATATTGGCTTGAGATTTCTCTGTGAGTTTGCCGCTCGTCCTTCATTGCTAAACTTATCATTGTAGTCATTAGTTAGTAGATGGAAGTTATTCAAAACAGTTTGGCTTTTGTTCAATTTGAACTTGTTGATAAGCGAACGAGATGGTAGATCGCATCGATCAGCTGTTACTTTTCACGGGGCACAATGGTACACAGTGAGCTGGACTTCGGCGAAACCTGTGGGATCAAACAGCTCACCAGTCTGTTAGCCTTCGACTAATCGGGTAGAGGTGGGGATATTGCTGTTTCCTGGTGGCGTTGGATGAAGCCTTTTCACGTCTCTGGAAAATGTTCACGACTTTCTGTGTCCTGTGAGTGGGCGAGAATTACCGAGGGAAAGGGTCATCCTTGGAAGTCGCTGTTAATCCAGGTGCCAGGGATGGAATGAATATTCAATCCAGATAAACTTTACCGGCAGCGGTAGCTGACGGAACCGTTGCTTGAAAACGATTAGGTTTTCCTCATTTACGTGTGAAACGGTGGGTTGTGTTCACAGACAAGATGGAAAAGTGTGTTCTTAAATGGGATTCATCCACGGGTTTTAAGAACGGCAGGCTTCGTAGTTCACCAGCAAGCTATTAGTTCACCATGGATTAACCTAACAAAATACCAGAATTCTTGTATTCATGGGACATGACGTGTGACATCCAATATGACATAAAATGTTACACTAGTTTTGTAATCTATCAGGAATAAAGCCCAGTTAGCCCTTACAATGGGCATTTCTTCACCCATAGGATGGCGGCTAAAAAGAGTGATTCATTTGGTGCAAATTCCAATGTCCACAGTGAGTAACGCGTTTTAGTTTGGACTTTCTTATTATGTAATGCAATTACAGCTACCGTCATAAACAGAATGACGAACTTTGTCCAGCGGGCTAGGACAAGTGCAAATAATTGTCTGAATTATAGGTAGCATGTATTACAATATCCAACGACATAATGATCGTAGTGAAGACAATCGTTAAACCTCGTCGTACTCTGGCAGCATGAGTGTCCCCTTGGCAGCGAAGTTCTTTTCCACAAAGGGACTGACTAAAACACAGTAGCACGTGTTTCCCTGGCCAACTTGCGAAAACTCCCCCTGGTGGCCATTATTCATATCCGTAGATCTGCCACTACAGCACAGGCGTGGCATTTATCACGCACGTGCGGTCGTTACCCACAACGACTCCAGTGCACTCTTATGGGCAACTGTCTTCTCCACACCACGGACTGGGGTGTCGTCACCAGCCGCTATGGTGCAACGACAGCATATCAAGCAGTGTGGTGGCAAAACGTGTAACCCACGCGCATCTCCTAGATTACGCACAGAAGGATGCACTTATTGTGCCAGCGGGGTAGGGAAATGTCCCTCTGGAATAGAACATTTCACACCACCGTGCCGTACTAAACGACAGTCGGTCGTCCGATTGAACATCCTTCCAAAGGTTTGTTTCGCCTTTTACATTGCGTTAATTACAGCCGCCTCTCGGGAAACCATCAAGATGTCTTCGTTTAGCTTTCAATTCTTACTAACAGAAACTTCACAGTGGTACTTTTTTGACCCAAACCACAGAGTTCCACTTTTTCCCTTCACGGAACCTTTACATTATGGAAAGTAAGCCCTGCTCTGTATATTCAGCCCTTAAGTGTAATCGCCGTCAGAGTCTCTATGCCAAGGCTATCAGCCAAAAGAACTACACCCTCACCGGTAGGTCGTGCCAACTCTCGTTCAAAGTACTCGCCGAGTCTCTAGTCATGAAGTCTTGAATTACTACACGGGTTCAAGGCTTTGAGCCCGATAGTCCAGGTCCTCGAGGAAATCTCTGATCTTCTCTCAAACTATCCGAGATGGAACGAGAGTAAAAAGAAGCGGGGGAGGAGACAGGGGCGGCAACAAATACAAAATACACACAACATCATGCAGTGCCCCACAATGGACAGTGCCTCAAGCGGAATAGGAGTGCGACTTTCATAAGCATATAGCGGAATGTAAATGCAAAAAAAGAAATCTTTTCCACCTTTTTGGACAATGAATTACCGTGAGACACCCAGGTAGTGGTCTTACTTTTTCCTGAAGAGAGTTTTGTTCTGCTAGAGAACAATATCTTCCGGAAGCGCGCATCACAAAGTAGTAGCCCCGTAGCTAAAATGGTAATTGTGGTGAAGTGCGTGGTATCGGTTAAAAACACTTCTGCTCTGACCACGAAGAGAAAAGGCTAGACAGAAGGAGGAAAAGCAATCGCTTTGACCGGATTCAAAAAGGTAAAACATTAAAAACAGGTCACATCTCACGCGTCTTAAGTCAAAATGATTGAGGCTGAGGAGGCGGACGGGTTAAGGTAGATGAGCCAGAACACACACTGCTTTGGTTGAGGCCCTCTGAATATTTTCTAGGATCTTACAGTCTCGGACAAGACCAGAGTGCACTATCCGACCACCGTGCTCTAGCAGAAGTCTGATATACGTGCAGAAAGTTATGGGGAAATCATCTCCAGAGATGCGCGGTAAAGACATTCGAATCATATTTGGGACTCGAAAGGCAGACTTGCTCGCAAGTTGGTGATGATGAGAGAAGGACAAGTGACAATCCAACCAGAAACCGAGCATCTTGTGTCAGTCAACACTAGGCAGTGCGGTTTCTCCGTTATTGGAAAACTTGTGACCAGTCTCATTGCCGAAATACATGCTAACGTATTTGTCATCATTAACCGGGAGGTTTCAGTCTCCGGACCAGTGTCTTGTTTAATGAACTGCATTTTGCAGCTTTCCAAAGCTTGAACTCCAGAGGGTTACATCGTCTACGTGCATGCCAATGTTCGAAGGAAGAGCGAACGGAAGATCTTTCATGTAGATCAAGAAAAGAAGAGGAGCTAAGACCAACCTGCGGCGGTCCCCGTTGGTACTGGGGAGGGTTGGGACAAAACATTCCCCAAATTAGCCGCAAACGATCAGTCGGTAAGGAAGCCAAGTAAGATGGCAAACATGGGGCCTGTAATCCCTTATGTTCGAAGCTGAAAAAGAAGACGGGCATGGGGGAGTTTGTCGAAGGCCTCAGCAAAATCCGTGAGTGCAGAGTGCGAGAAATGGCCATCATCGTAGGCTTTCGTCGGACTATCCATGACAGTAGGCGTATTGGTGATGCATGACCTGCTAGGAAGAAACCCATGTAATTGTACTGTAACGCGTGAGCGGTTTCTAGAATAGAAGCTCAAAAGACGACACCCGTTTGGTAAAATATAACTGGCCAAAACAATGAGGCACAGGAGCTAAACGAGGCAAGCTAAATGTCAGACGACGCAAACGAAACAGGAGAGGCTTTGAGTGGTACTGTGTGTAGTACCCCCCCCCCCCCCCGCTTGCCCTACTGTCCATATTGTGATGTCCGGCCCCCGCTTCTTCACTGCTTCTTCCATAATCTGAACCTTTAGCACTCTTCAGTGTCACTTTTATATGCATTTTCACACTTGTCTAGATTTCCACAACCTTCTTTTCTTGAGTTCAAAACTGGTTTATATTTGCCGCCGTAACCGTCTCTATTGCAATTCACTCGAACACTGCCCTGCTCTATTTTACTGTTATTTCAATAGTGTAAATACTGAACTTCGAAGTTATGAATCATATGTAAGACACGTTTGGGCAATGCTTAGCCAAATTCGCAACGGATCCAGAAATCAAATGGCGGTTATCCGTGAAACTCTACGATACTAGATTATTGCATGAACAACGACACGAAACAGATACAAACCTCAGTTGTGCAATCACAAGGACTCAAAAAACGAGAACCGAATTGTGGCGTGCGAGAAATGAGCACGTGCGTCACGCAGGTCCAGAACAAGGATACGACAGAGCAAGGTCGGATCTGCGGTCAGTAGGACTGGGCGAATTTAATGGCATCGTACAAGGTGGAGTCCCGCGTTGTGGCAAAATGAAGGCTGGTAGCCGTAACGGGCGGGGCCCAAATAGTGTCGGCGAGGCGGCGGGAGATGACATCCTCTTGTGTAATGCGCGTCATCGCTGCATCCTCATCAACAGAACGGTGCTCTGAAATTAATCGACAAAATCCGTCAGCCTGGTCAAAATCGGCGGCTTGTCGGTGAAGGGTCCCGAAAACATAGCCCAATAGGTTGACTGACCAGCGAACTAATCGACCTGCGGTCTGGACCGGGTCACTTTTGTGGGACTCAAAGGTGAACTGGGGAGGCTCACGGTCCTTGAGAAGAGCGAAATTTCGGTCAAAAAGGAGTCTTTGGAGCGGTATGACGACAAAGAAGGTGGCAAATGCCTCCTTTTCAGCTTATCCATCGTTCTACTCAGCCCATATCAGCTTGCTGAAAGCATGAGAAATGGGCTTTACTGAGCCGTCCGGGAACACGTGGAAAGTGAATGCACCGACTCTGAAGTTGAGCATGTCAGTGGCCACCAAGATTGGCAGTTTTGGGTCGTAGTGAACAAATGCAAGATCGGACGAGAAAGTGGGCTTCAGCTTGTAAAATGCTTGCTGACACTAATAGCACCAAGTACACGGAGCTTTCTTTTGTCAAAGCGCTAGGTCGGGCGTAAGCATCGTGAAGCGTGGCTAAGAACGTGCAGTGGCACCTGATTAGCCTCAAAACGGAGCAGAGGTTAGGTACGTACGAGTAGGCGGGCGTTTCTTTTGTAGTGCTGATGTTCCCAGGATCCGAATGGGGGCCCCATGCATCGAAAACGAAGCCTAGATCTATATAGTGTACGGGAAGAAGTGGCAATTGTCAAGTCTTTGCCGAAAATCAGTGTCTCGTATGCGATGTGAGACTCCGAAAAGGTGTTCTTTCAATTCAGCCACATGACTGCCTTCCACTGTGATATCATCAAGGTATGCGCTCTATCTGGTAAGCTTGCGATCAAGGTGTCCAAAATTTGTTGAAGCATGGCGAGAGCCGTTCTTACTCCGAAGCAAAAGCTTATGAACTGATAAAGCCCGCGATGGGTGTTGATAGTCAAGGTCATGCATCACCAATACGCCTACTGTCATGGATAGTCCGACGAAAGCCTACGATGATGGCCAGTTCTTGCTCGGAGGCCGCACCGTTCCAGTTTTCTGACGAAAGCCTCCAGTACCATGAGCTGTCCGTCTGAAGGTCGATGCTGATCTAAGTTGCCCGGGAGACTCCGGTGTACCGGTTTCCATGACTCATTCTGCATGTGCGACTCCTATTGCTGTGGTAAAGAATTCTACAGAGGCCATTTGTGTCAGTACCGTTTAATTAACTGACCTAGATGACACCCTAGCCCCACACCACCACCCACTCCGGCCCCGGAAAACTCATCCACGGTGCTGAATGGTGGCACCTGCTATGCAAAACTGGACTTTGCTGTGGCATACTTTGAGATCAACGTGGCTTCGGACTCCCGAGAACTGTTGACTATCAACACCCATCGCGGGCTTTATCAGTTCATAAGCTTTTGCTTCGGAGTAAGAACGGCTCTCGCCATGCTTCAACAAATTTTGGACACCTTGATCGCAAGCTTACCAGATAGAGCGCATACCTTGATGATATCACAGTGGAAGGCAGTCATGTGGCTGAATTGAAAGAACACCTTTTCGGAGTCTCACATCGCATACGAGACACTGATTTTCGGCAAAGACTTGACAATTGCCACTTCTTCCCGTACACTATATAGATCTAGGCTTCGTTTTCGATGCATGGGGCCCCCATTCGGATCCTGGGAACATCAGCACTACAAAAGAAACGCCCGCCTACTCGTACGTACCTAACCTCTGCTCCGTTTTGAGGCTAATCAGGTGCCACTGCACGTTCTTAGCCACGCTTCACGATGCTTACGCCCGACCTAGCGCTTTGACAAAAGAAAGCTCCGTGTACTTGGTGCTATTAGTGTCAGCAAGCATTTTACAAGCTGAAGCCCACTTTCTCGTCCGATCTTGCATTTGTTCACTACGACCCAAAACTGCCAATCTTGGTGGCCACTGACATGCTCAACTTCAGAGTCGGTGCATTCACTTTCCACGTGTTCCCGGACGGCTCAGTAAAGCCCATTTCTCATGCTTTCAGCAAGCTGATATGGGCTGAGTAGAACGATGGATAAGCTGAAAAGGAGGCATTTGCCACCTTCTTTGTCGTCATACCGCTCCAAAGACTCCTTTTTGACCGAAATTTCGCTCTTCTCAAGGACCGTGAGCCTCCCCAGTTCACCTTTGAGTCCCACAAAAGTGACCCGGTCCAGACCGCAGGTCGATTAGTTCGCTGGTCAGTCAACCTATTGGGCTATGTTTTCGGGACCCTTCACCGACAAGCCGCCGATTTTGACCAGGCTGACGGATTTTGTCGATTAATTTCAGAGCACCGTTCTGTTGATGAGGATGCAGCGATGACGCGCATTACACAAGAGGATGTCATCTCCCGCCGCCTCGCCGACACTATTTGGGCCCCGCCCGTTACGGCTACCAGCCTTCATTTTGCCACAACGCGGGACTCCACCTTGTACGATGCCATTAAATTCGCCCAGTCCTACTGACCGCAGATCCGACCTTGCTCTGTCGTATCCTTGTTCTGGACCTGCGTGACGCACGTGCTCATTTCTCGCACGCCACAATTCGGTTCTCGTTTTTTGAGTCCTTGTGATTGCACAACTGAGGTTTGTATCTGTTTCGTGTCGTTGTTCATGCAATAATCTAGTATCGTAGAGTTTCACGGATAACCGCCATTTGATTTCTGGATCCGTTGCGAATTTGGCTAAGCATTGCCCAAACGTGTCTTACATATGATTCATAACTTCGAAGTTCAGTATTTACACTATTGAAATAACAGTAAAATAGAGCAGGGCAGTGTTCGAGTGAATTGCAATAGAGACGGTTACGGCGGCAAATATAAACCAGTTTTGAACTCAAGAAAAGAAGGTTGTGGAAATCTAGACAAGTGTGAAAATGCATATAAAAGTGACACTGAAGAGTGCTAAAGGTTCAGATTATGGAAGAAGCAGTGAAGAAGCGGGGGCCGGACATCACAATATGGACAGTAGGGCAAGCGGGGGGGGGGGGGGTACTACACACAGTACCACTCGAAACCATGGGTCATATCAACGCGTGTTCCGTTACCTGCAGTAAACATTTTCCATTACTCGCCCAAGAGACGCAAGAAACGCAAAATACTAGCTTTCGCTTTCTAAGTGGTTAATGATATATATATATATATATATATATATATATACTTGTTACTATGTTCCTTCATCAAAGCCTCTCCTGTTTCGTTTGCGTCGTCTGACATTTAGCTTGCCTCGTTTAGCTCCTGTGCCTCATTGTTTTGGCCAGTTATATTTTACCAAACGGGTGTCGTCTTTTGAGCTTCTATTCTAGAAACCGCTCACGCGTTACAGTGGAATCACTTTCATTACAGTACCAACTATACGGCTGAGCTGAAGGTCTTGTATTCTGTGCCCTTCCTTGCCTGTGGGGTTTATCCTGGGATCGGTTTACCGGTTGTAACGCGGGAATCAAATAAATGCATATTTCCGGTCCATAGATATTTGTTCGAGGGTAGTAACACTTGCCTTGCTATTGGAAAATCTACGTATCATATGGCTCCCTGAGTCCTTCGTAACCTGGTTGTCGCATTACGCGCGAGGCCGAACATTCCAGTTTCGAATAAACGGGGCTTACGGACAAATGTCGTGCCCCGGGCGGTGTACCACAGGGTTCTACACTAGACCCAAGGCTGTTTACTATCTTCGTGAACGATCTTCCACCGAAAAAAGGTTCCAAATTCTTGTTATACGTCGACGATGTTAAAATCTGTCCCAAGGTTAGAACCGTACCGGGTGTAAAGAACAAATACTGAAAATCCTTCCAAATGTTCAACATGCTTTGTGAATTTGACTACATTCAACATCATCTTGAAAAGCGCGCTCATACACCACACATTTTCACTTTTGGTTATCCATGTGAGACATTTGAATTTGGCCTTGAAATGTTTCTGACGGTCGTACTTGAGCCACGAGGCTTTGGACCTCTGGGTTTTACTGTGAAGTCCATTTGGCCGCATACTTGAGGTTCGTATATATTTGTATCCTTTGTGAATTTCAATTTAGTGCCGTAGAAACTACGAATCAATCTTATTCTGGTTTTGGGATTCGTTTGAATTGGCTACTCGTTGCTCAATTTGCGAGATTTGACTTACACCGGGCTAAGATGCAGCGCAAGCGGACCTAGATGGCTCACTCCAACGACCGGTCAAGAACCACCCCCGTTCACTTCAGACGAATACAAAGTACTTCATACTGTGAGAAACCAGACCAACGGGCACCCACTGGGGGCTTGTGCTTTGAAGAGCGTGATACGAGGTAGGTCTAGGGTCAATCCTTCTGGGTGATCTATCTCAGCTAACTAACTATAACACCCTGGCTCACGGAATGATGTTCAGACTAAATTGGCCGAGTCCACTTCCGGGCAAGTTAACTGCCGAGTCGTCCCCCAAGATCTTCCCCACACTGATCAGGCCTCATTTGGAGATAAACATCCAGGCACTCCAGCCACCGCTGGGACAAGGTAAAAACCCAGTCGGGAAGGTCCAAAGAAGAGCCATGAAATACATGCGAGGTAGAGGATCATAGGCTGTCCCAAAGGACCCCATTTTTTGATTTTACACAGCACGGAGTACAGAACGCCTATAGAAGACTTCATACCCATGTGGAATATACTGGTCACGCGGTGGCATTCGGATGAATACCCGCTCACTTTAGAGTCCACTCCATCGCCGAATGGTCATTCCCTGAATTTGGAACGGCAAAGCCCACGGCTGCCGGTCAAGGAACACCGTTTCTCAGTGTCGTGGAAAGGGCAACAAGACAGGCTTGTAACCAGGCTGCGCTCAGGTGCCCCATTCGATACTCCAACGGTAGTATTCGAAATAATGCCATCCGTATGACTTTGCGGTGTTAATCATAGGGTGCATGGTTTGGTATGATGCTGATGTTTGGAGCCTTACTGGGACTCGCGTGATGCTCGGGCGTAGTGTGACTTTGGAGTGGACCCGCCAGGCTTCCCACGTTTCTAACCTACTCTTCTTTGACGGATTAAATGCAGTCGTATGCCGCACGTTAGACAGAGGACCAGATGGAAGGGACACCAAGTTACACCATAGAAACTCTTCGCTCATTACTTTCCTAACCCATACGGGGGTAGTATTTGTACACCGTTCTTCTTGGTTTTGATGCAACTCACTTGACCGGACCAAAAAGGAGGGTTAAGCACGGTGCACTTTGGAAGGCCAGGTGCACAATAAAAACGAAATAAAAGGGGGAAGCGAAAGGGAGGAGCACGAAAAGAGGTGAAAGGAAATAAGGATGCAGAAAAGAAAGAATGGGTGAAAAAATGAGGAATCAGCAAGAGAATAAAATGGTGAGATCCAGTGAAAAGATATGGGAGAACAAAAACCTGACGAAAAAGATAAAAGAAGGGGAAAAGGAGGAGAACTCCATGGGTGGTGAAAAAGAGAGAAATCAGAACGATCGCGTGGTTGAAAGGGGGGGGGGACAAATAGACCGAAACCGAAACCGAGTGAGCCAATTATGAAGCTAAAGGGAAAAACGAAGCAGCAATAAAATTCTACCAAAAACGAAGCAGTTTCGTCAAACAAAATGCCATGGGTCACCAGGAGTGGGAATTCTTCTTCCCCAGCATCTTTCAAGGGCATCCACTCTCAGATGTCAACATACAAGTCAACGGCATAAGGCTTTGTAGCGCGACTACGGTTCCCAACTTCATGGTTTGCGACTGCGCGGTGGAAGATAAGTTCTGTCATGAGGTGCGGGTGAGATCCTCCGCCACTTCTACTGCCAGAATAAAGTCCACAAATGGATTCTACGAAAAGAGTGTCCCAGTTGTTTGTTTGCAATGGAAGGCTGGTTGGGTAAACAGTAGGGCCAGTGCTGGCAAGAAACACCACGGCTGATCGGAGAATCGACTATGGTCATTGCGTGCGCACCTGGGCACCTTCTCTGCTCGTGGATAGAGCTAGAACTTGGAAGAGTCCCAAGTTAAAACACAGAGGAGGAAGTCTTGAAGGGGTCTTGAAATCATTAAGCAGTACACGCGTACGAGGCCGAAGCCTATGTAGTCTCAAATCCTGTGATTATCTTGTTACCTTGGTGTCACCGGTGAGCTGGAAGACAGTTCACCGGATAAAGGGAAATGGGAAAAAAGAGAGGGTTCAAAATAAAAATCTTGACAGTATCTTGCATCTGATATCGCTGGCGAGCTGGAAGATAGACCACAGGACAGTTCAAGAGGGATTTTGCTCTGATGAGGAGGGTATAAAGAAAGGCCGACCACCCCAGGTTGTCCGCCATGCCGGAAAAGGGCGGGCACGCAAGCGCAGGGCATGGAGACGCTTCCGCAGCACAGGGGACATCTTCGCTTTCTGCGGTTCCTGAGGGCGTGAGAACATGCTATGGGAGTAAGGAATTCTTGTCGGGTTCAAACGAGGCGAGGTTGGCACAAGATGCTAGGAAATGCTCCAAGGCCCATTGCGGCCATGTACAGTCCATGTACAGTAGCAGCAAAAAATGTTACGGATGGACAAGGTGGGCATACAAGTCATGCTGGTGAAAGAGCAGAAGTGCTGAAATAGCTCTTTGAGCTGGCGCACGCCGCAGATGCCGGGAACCATCGGCCCCTACTGGAACGCTATAGCGTTCCGTGAATAGACTAAATTGTCATAGAGCCCGTGGAAGTGGAACTGGCCATCAATCGGTCAAGGCGAAATAAGACGGCCGGGTGAGACGGGATTCACTCCACCATCCTGTGTCCGATGGAAAGCACAGTGCCCGGGGCGCCATCGAAGTTGTTCACCAGGTCACTAGCCTTGGCCAAGCTGACTTCCAACTGGCTAAAAGCCGAAGTGATGCCCATCCACAACGGAGGCAAGTGGGAAGTTGTATCTAACAACAGGCCCTTTAGCCTGCTGTCGGTGTTACTAAAAGTGCTTGAGGGCATCGTCAGAGATAGGATCACAAAGCACGTTGAAAACCACGGGACAAGCACATTGAACCAGCACGGATTTGTAAAGAGCAGGCCGTGTCTCACGAGCCTCTTGTTTTTTCTGGATGAAGTGACCGGCAGACTGGAGAAAGACGAACGAGTTCAAGTGTGCAACCTAAGTTTTCAGAAGGCTTTCAGCCCAGTAAACCACAGGCTACTGTCGCACAAAATGCAGAGCATAAGGACTGCACAAGGGGAGCTGAACTGGATTAGGACACACCACGCTGGAAGGACTTCCCATATCCGGGTTGGAGACGCAACATCCAGCGCGGCTAGGGCGTACAGTGGAGTGCCGCAGGGGTCGGTGTTGAGGCTCCTGTTGTTCTTGATCTACATAAATGACCTGGTGGACACCTTGAGGTGTCCTGGTTTCCTGCTCGCGGGATATCTCAAGATGGCGCAGGATTCGCCCTCCAACTAGAGGCGGAAGGCCTGATAATAATAATAATAATAACAATAATAATGGTTTATTTCGGAAGCGCCCCAAGCATGCCATATGCATGATCATGTAGATACAGGTGATGGAATGGACAGATATAATTCATGGAAATATGGAGACTCTCATGAAAATATTGGATAAAAAGGCTCAGAAGAGGGAATAAGGTAGGATGAAAATAGGATAAACGTATGCACACCATAGAGATTGCGTGGAGTTTAGATGAGCTCAAGAGCGGATCTGAATGGACGCCAGGTGAGCTTGAAGGTCAAGGTCAGGTGGACTGAATGGCTAGTCCCGGGCAATTACATGTAGAGGCAGACTGGTAAACATGAGAAAGGCTGGAAATCGGTATAAAGAACTGCAATAGCGAGGAACGATGGAGAAAAAGGTGAGTTGCACTGCAGTGGATTAGATGACAATGAGGCATTGGTGCCTTGCAGTGAATTGTCGGCGAACAGGACACAAAACTCACCGTAAAACAAGCAGCGAGCAATGCAAGGCGTAGAGGGATGATCAAATGACAAAAACGATTTAGAAGGGTTGGATACGGTAGATGTGAGGCAGAGATGAAGAGTCGATGGATAACTATGATGACGGTCGTTGGGATGATAGCAAGATAAATGGCCGGTGAGGAACTGCAAGATGCAGAGCGCGTGCACATAGATGTATATGCGTAAGTTTATATATATATATAGATTTATTATATATATATGTATAGGTATAAGAGAAGCAGGAGCAATAACAATGGGGTCCTAGAAAAAAGTTATCAGTCATTAGGAGGAGTAGGTAATGTTAGATCAATTGGTTGTAGGATTAACTTTGGAATGTCGTGGTGGATTAACTTCACGACAAGTGCACGTGGCAGCCCAACAGAGAGAAAAATAGAATGCGGAAGCACAGAAGTGATGAAGACTGTTAGGAACAGTTCATGGAAGAGTGAAGATGAAAGACAGGATCAAGGAAAACAGGTAAGAATGGGTCTAATTATTTGATCAATGCAGGTGCGAGATGTAGTGACGGACCAGAGGAATCGGGTAGTGACAGGTCAAACAATTTGAAACAGTAAAAGAACACCGTGACGTAACGTTGTCATTACAACGGTGGAACATGGAAAAGCGGACCACACTGGAAGGCACAGAAAAATGCCTGTAGCGAGCAATAAACGGATCAAGGGATGAAAGCAATGACCGAGGAGACACAGGCAAGAAATCACCAATCAGATCATTTTACTGCAGATGAAACACGAAGGAGGCGGACAAGGAAGCGGGAAGCCCCGATATAAGTGGACCAGTAATAGAACAAAAAGGCCACAAAAATGAATGCGCAAAGGAGTTGTGCATGTAGCAACACGACTTTGTGTGAGCACAGGAACACAGGGCACGAGGAAGAACACAGCATGAGAGTATAAATTTTGTACAAGTCTCCGTTGAATTTCGGAAACGAAGATATCCATGAGCACAGAACCTGGCATAAGTCAATGCGAACAGACAGCTGTGTATTGAGTACGTGGCTGCCCATATATAAAAACTGTTTGCTAATGGTTATTATAAAGATTATGGTAATGATGACGGTAGTGAAACTTGTTTGGATCGCAGATATACAAACAACAATTGTCTGAGAGCGACCGATAACTTTTGTTATTTACAAGAGGACGGGGTGATAGTTGAACGCTGAAATTCACAAACGTAACGCAACTCAGCGACGGAGACCGAAATGGACTGAGTTGCCGTCCGATTCGAGGCTAGTAGGTGTTCGCCAAAAATAAACAACCAGGAGGAAGGCGATGAGATGAATGCATGTTATTGTGTATGAACAAGGAAGGATGAAAGATGTCATATACACGGATAAGGGCCAAATGTTTTAGTGTGCCGCTAGCACGGATAATAAAATGGTAAATGTAATAATGATAGTATTATTATTAGCAATAATATAATGATAATAATTATAATAACGGTACATTTGTAATCGTAACGCAAATAGATTGCACCAGAAAAGGGGAGAGCAAGAGAAAACGTACGAGTGCGTGTGCAAGATTTGTACTACAGATGTGGCGTGTACGCCGGGAAAATGCATGCCATTTTTCGTGAAGTGAGTGTGGTTGTTTGGAATCTATTGGCTTCTTGGGCAATGCCAAATCACAGAAATTAATTTGCCACAGAAATGGGCGACTTACGAGTTCATAACAAACAACTGAAGAGTGAAACGAAGAGGCAGGTGCAGATCTTCTGGGACTATCCCATAGGGAAAATTGGATGAAGCGACAATGGGGACACTGCCCCGTTTCATTGCACCCTAGGAGTTCCCTTGGCAACTTAGGATTCATAACCGACCTGACTGTCTGTCTGACCAGAACGGTGAAAATGACAGACACTCACAAGTGACCCATTGTTCAGGCAGCCACTAACCGTTCACGCCGCTTACAGTTTCCTGGGGCCAGTTTATCTCCAGATCATCTGAATCATTGATTGTATAAAATTCATCCGGACCAGGCAGAAAGGCTGATATCGATGGTTGAGGAGTGGCCATTGTGGATGAGGTGATCGGGGTCACAGCGTTTGCTGTACTCGCAACAATCGCCGAGACGCCATCCGGACGAACAGAGATTCCTGCCGTAGCTGCGGATGATGCACCAGTGAGGGGACTATGGCGTACTGGAGCACCTGACGATAGAGATAAACCACGCACGGGCGAACCCAGCCCGTTCACTGAGTCTGCTTCAGAACCATCGGGCATCAGTAATAGGCGATGATGTGGATGATGGTGATTGAGGCTGCGATCACGTCGATCACCAGAAGGGCCATCAAGAGATTGCGACCGGGAATTACTGTGACCGTTTGTTGCCTCATCATTCTGATATGCCATCATCATATAATGGTAACCATAGACTGGATGATGATGGTGATTTGGACCATGAGACTCGCCCAAACCATCCTCGTCCACATCACCAGAAGTGAGGCCGTCAACGACACTGTCCCCTTCTCGATCATCTGGGCGATGAACCGGATGATGCACCATATGGCGACGTGTGGAATCCGACGCTGTGCGTGATCCGTAGCAAGAACTGACGCCCACAAGCCCAGGTGAAGGCGATAGGCGAGTGGAGCCGGTGGACGCATGATGCTGCGGACCTAAATCTAGGTCAAGGTCTTCTACCAGGGGTACGACGCCACCACGATGATGCATCGCAGAGGTCATGGCTGAGTCAATGATGAAGGCGTTCGTATCGTTTGCATCACATATAACCGAATGATGATGATGCTCATCCAAGGCAGACGGCAACCGAGCATTTGATACGGCAGTTAGACCAGGACTGGTAATAGGTAGGTGCTGACTCAGGGGGTGTATCGAACCGCTGTTGTAGGCGTAACTAGAGTGCCCGCCGCGGCTCGGTCTCATCGTATCCGGAGACATGTAAGGGGCTTCGACTGCAAAATGCGGATCAAACGAACTGTTCATCGCCCGATAGGACGGAGGTGCATTTATTGAGGGAATCGTTCCGTTGTTAGTATGCCAGTTGTACACCCGATGATGTCGGCAGTACATGTGGTCCGGATAGGGAAGGTTATACGGAATGACTGCGTCGTGAACCACAGCACCAAGACGAGGAGGAGTTGGACGAAGATTTCCACGAGAGTTGGCATGTTTAACGCGGCACGCTTCAGAGCAATACTTTTCGCCGGGAAGAGGTGCGGATATACATGTAGGTCCAGCGCAGTGAGGAGGTCCGGAAATCACCAAATCGTCGTCGGAATCGTCGTCTAGGAAATCTATTCCATCGCCCGAAGGGAGAGGAAACACGCCGGAAACGGAATCCTTGTTTCGAGAACTATTTGTCGATCCGATGGAGCCGTCAACGGCCAAACGCTGGTAAGGGCGAGATGACATTATATCCAAATCATGGGGAGTTGACTGCAGGCGATGGTCACCCCTTCTCATTTTACTCCCAACGGGAATGCCGTGATTATTAAGGTGTTGGTTATAAATTCCAGAACTTGGTTGGTCAATGTAAGGCCGCGGAGAGAAATCGATGGGAACCTCAAACTGTTCATCATCAAAATCTGTGTATTGTTGAAGGCGGGAAGGAGAAGGTGGTCCTAGTAGCACACCCTGTAATGTTTGCTGTTTTCGACGACGGGAACCAAGACCCTGAGTCGTGGTCGATGGATTACGACTGCGGGCAAGGTTGGGGCCACCGACACACTGTCGTAATCGGCACTTCTGTCGCATACGGTTTGGGCCTCCAAATTTCCGTCGGTCACGACAATAATCACATTTGCCGCAATCTTCCGGTTGTGTACAACCGCTGCAGCTGCCACAAGAGCGTAACCGCGAGAAACAAGGACGCATTTTGGCCGGTGTAGACATTTGAGAATTAGGGTTTGGTTCGTCATCGTATTTGAATTGTTCGTGATCGCGAGGCCAATAATTCCGATGAAGATACGAACTGGAGGGAGAAGTTGGACCAGCACTTTCGCTGAAACCATCGATGATACTTGCTGGAGACACTTTTGTATCGTTTGATGTGAATTTTCTTTCACTGAACGAATGCGAAGGACTAGAACGCTCGTCCGATAATTTCCCTTTGAAATCGTGAGGCGTAAGGGACGATGAGGACTGATTGCTTCTTTTTCCTTTAGACGGTTTAACAGGGGAAGGCTGGTCGGCATAGGCACTACTGCTGCTACCCGGACTCAGCGCCCGCCTAGAAGCCTTTGTACGTTGGTTTCTCGTTGACTTGTATTCGATATCTAGGGTCGGATCTTTACGGCGACACTGATGGCAATAGAACGTTTTAATTTGCTCAGCTTGTTTTGGAGTCACATTAATACAGTCACCGTGATACCATTCTTCACAGCGGTCGCAGGCGATCATGAACCTCTCCCCATCTGTAGAACGACATATGCAATAAACAGGGAGGTCCTTTGTGTCATCCTGAGTATCAGATGATCTCTTTGATCCTGTTCTTCTTCTCTTTTGCATTACGACTTATACGGTCGAGAATTAACTCCGCAGGAGTGTTTTATTTGATTCCTTATTGAGATACGAGGCATATTTTCCCCACTAAACGGTACATTATACCCCCGATATTTCCAGTTGGGGCAATGGAGCTGGAGAGCTGTGTGCCGGCAGACAATTGAACAGGCGGATACTAATCAGGACACTGGAAAGAACCGCAGAGGAATCGCGGGGCCAAGTGAGGAAGATATGGTGGTGGTGATTAGATAATAAATACGACTGTAAAAGATGCGAAGTTTGGAGCGGCAAGTTCTAATATGCGAATTGGGCATGAGTGCGGGTGCGATTGATGCATCGTGGCATGGGGCACGAGGAAGGATTTAACAGAACGACAGGTTTAGAGAAGCTATCAATGGGCGTTCTGAGCAGAGGGTAACACCAAGCGCATAAATGATAGAAGCCAGCAATGACGGCAGGTGGGAAAAGAGATATTGGCGAGCGTCGACAGAGAAGAGTGGTTGGGACAATAGTGACTCAAAGCAGTGAAAGTTGATGTAGAGGGAGGCGATAGGAGGAAGGACAAAACGGGTGGGTGTGCATTCCGTGGTAGGGCGACAAAAATGGGAAGTGGAAACAGATGATAAGAGCTATAGGTGAACAAGCTGTGGCGGAAAAAGGATGAGGAGCATGCAATTTTCAACCGACAACATTGGATTCGGTAGTCCAAGAAAAGTTAGGGCGTGCCATCCGCAACCGGTGCTAGTGGGTGGGACTGGCCGTGCGCTGGGCACCCAACCTGAAAAACACTCCGTGAAGTGAACGCAGGAGTTGTGATTCGCCAGTCTAGTTGCGCTCGCACATCGTTGCAAACGGCCTGCACGCACGATGTGCGCCGGCCATAGCGGTGGATCTGACCGCGCCCCGCACTGTTGGGAGTGGCACGAGTGATCGTGGATAATTGTACAGGGGACAAAACGACCGCGATGGGGGTGCATGAACCAGGAACAATTGACCAAGATGTGAGACCATGGACAGGAGAGCCAACGGAAACAGCGAGTGGTAGACGACCGTGTAGCAATATTATCCAGGTGCACCTGCCAGGGAGATGGTAAGTACAGTGCCCGAAGTGGTTGGCCGTCAGCGGGGATCACTGGAAAGGGAAAAGGGATAGAGAAGCGCAGTCTGGGTGTGCCCCAGCTGAGAATCAACGGATACTGAGGAGAAAAAAGTGAATATGATGGATACGAGATGAACGTAGGTGAGAAATAGGGTTACCCTATGATGGCAGGAGGTAGGTTCGCTGTGGATCAGAGAAGGCAATGGCCTTAGTTCGCGGGGTGTACCTAGTGGCCTGTGACGCAGAGGTAGTAGAGTTACAGTGTGAGGCCTCTTTCAAAGGCCAGGTCGGCGAAGACAAGCTCATTGGTGAACAGTATAGCATTGAGGACTGTTAAGTATGACAAAATTGCGCGCCAAAAAGCGAACATTTAGGAGGCACTGCGTAAGCTAAGGGGCAGCTTATTCCAGATTTTGGAATAGGCTGACAGAAAGAATCGGGACTTCAGACAGAGATTAGAATGAGGGACAGTGAGAGAAGGCACGGTGTCGGATCGGGTAGTAGCAGGGCGCGGCGAATGAGATGGGATAAGATGTGTAGGCCAGGTTATGGATTAGCTTAAAGAGGATAATCAGGTTGATCCGCATGCGACGAATCCATAGAGGCTCAATTTGTAGGAGCTCACACCGCTGACGGTATTTTAGGGCAAGGGGTACGCCCAACAGCCTTTTGGTGAAGGTACGCTGAACGTTCTCAAGAGATACAATAGAGGAACGTGGCCAGAGGCTGGAGGTAATGGGACAATATTCTAGGAGCGGTCTCACGTGTGAGAGATACATGGAGAGGGGACTGGCCGGTATTAAGAAACACCGATTGATCAGGCCTAGGGTTCGCTTAGCCTTAGCGATTTGGAATGATGCCTGTTCGGAGAAGTTGAAGGAACAAGAGTAGCGCACGCCAAGATCGGTAACCATGGGGTGTATGGGGATGGGCAGGCCGTCCAGACAAATTTGGCCGGGTGGTACCGTGCACTTTTATGTTAAGAGGAAGCTTTTCTCCGCAGAGAATTTCATGAACCACGAGACGCATCAAGTTTGGAGAACGAGTAAGTCATGCGATATGTTGCATAGAGTCACGGATAGGTGACTAGGGAGGATAGAGTACACTATTTTTATATCGTCGGCAAAGAGGAAAGGAGTGCCGTGTCGAATAGAAGAGAAAATGTCATTGATATAAATAAGGAATAGTAATGGGCCTAGGACACTGCCTTGGACGACGCCGCTAGTAATTGTTCTGGCGGAAGATAGGTGGCCGTCGACGGGCACGGCTTGTGATCTGTTAGGGAGATAGGAGGATAGCCAGGAGAGGAGAGGGTCAGTAATACCGAGAGATCGGATTTTGGCCAACAGATGAATATGGGGAACACGGTCAAAAGCCTTAGACATGTCGAGGTACAGGACAATTACAGAGTTGCCGGCGTCTGCAGCAGACAACAGGACATTTAGAAAGTCAAGCTGGCAGGAAGAGCAGGAACGGGAGTTCAAGATACCATGCTGACCAGGGTTCAGCAGGTTGTTAGATAAGAGGTACTGGACAATGCGTCTTTTGATAATTCTCCCCATAATTTTGCAGACTACTGGGGTGTGATTATTTGGCCGATAGTTATCTTGGTCGTGTAATACGCCCTTTTTGAAGCGCGGAACTATAACAGAGGATTTCCATTGAGGTGGGACGAAACTGTGAAGCGTGGAGGTAGTATACATATTAAGTAACAATAAAGGGAGGTCAGGACCACCGAAACGGAGGAGGGCCGGTGGGAGATCATCTGGTCCCGGTTTCGAGGAAGGTTTAATAGAGGAAACTGATTTTTCAACTTCTAGATGGGTGAAGGGAATCAAAGAAAGAGAGGCAGAGGTGCAGGGGTGGATTGTAGGAGAGGGAATACCAGGACAGCTTATAAGGGAGGAAGAAAAATGCTCATTGAAGGCCTCAGAAATAGATGCTGGAGTATTAGCGGTAGATGAACCGCAGATGAGGAACTTGGGCGAGGTATGATTAGATTGATTGGACCTTTTACTAAGCAGGTTGGACAGGTAGCCAGTTTTTTTTGAGTGTGCTAGGGCGATGGCCTCTTGCCTTCTCAGATGCGAGATGGAGTAGAGAGAGTTCACGACAGTGAGGGGATCGGATGAAAGAAAAAATGTGTCCCAGTTAAGGGAGCGGATTATCATTGGCACTAGGGGCCAGTTACAGGAACGGTAGGAAGTCAGAACAGGGGGAGAGGATTGCATCGGATGAGAACAGCGGAACGTGCACCTGACAATACGGTGGTCACTACCCGGGAAGTGATCAGTAGTCTGGGTGATCATATCAGGAACATCAATGGAGAATACTAGGTCCAAGATGTTGTTCCCCCTAGTAGGGCAGGGGACATGTTTGGTCCATCCACCAAGACGGACACAAGAAAGGAAGGTGGAGAGGGCGGGAGGGCTAGTATAGGAGGACCAGCAAATTGAAGGAAAGTTAAAGTCACCCGCAATAATTTTTGCACTGGCAGGGTAGTCAAGCGCAGCATTAAAGACATCCACGGCAGAGTCAATTTTTGCAGGCTCCAGACCCGGGGGGACGTAGACGCAGCCAAGGAGGAGGTTCTGGCCGGAGGCGTGAATGGATAGCCATAACGAATCCTCAATAAGGAGAAGAGGGGGTGGTCGATAACACTAGCGTGGATAGTGCATCTGACAAAGGTTAAACAGCCCCCTCCACGCCTGAACTGGCGGGTATTCGAGAAGCATTGATACCCAGCTATGCGAACAAGGTCAAGCGAAGCATCATCTGACAGCCAGGATTCAGTTATTAGTATAATGTCAGCGCTTGACGTAAATGCCAAAGATCGCAGGTGCGATATTTTTCTAATTATTGAGCGAGCGTTAATAAGAACTGGTAGGAATGAGTTCAGTGTCGGTGTGCGCAAAGCATGGATGCCAGATGCAAGACTGTTGGGATCGCTGTGGCGATAGGAGTTGGGTCTCAGTGAGGATAGAGAGTCAGTGGAAGGGGGAGGGCAGGCAGTGTTGGGTGGGGGACGGAAAGTAGGAGAAGCGTTAGCATTAGGCGCAGCCGATCGCTGTGGGTGATCAATAAAGTGAGTGTGCAGCATACCGCTGGTGTAGGCCGGAGGAGTGTCACACGGTGCAGAGGGAGGGGGCACCATATGGCAAAGAGAGAGGTTAAGAATATCTGTCGAAGCGGGGTGGACAGAGGGGAGTGCGTGGTTAAGGTGCTAAGTGGCATGGCATCGAGTGGGGAGCGATCAGTGTTATGAGTCTGTGAACGTTTATGGATATGGTCCATAGGGCGACTAGCAATGTGGCCACGGGTGCGGAGGGCGCCGGTCAGGAAAAAACGAGATCTTGACTGCAGGTAACCTACCTGTTGGGCAGAGCCAGTATAAGGCCGGTAGGTCGGTATGGGGGTGAAGGCATGTGGGAGAGTAACTAGGACGTATTGTGAGGTGGGGGCGGGAAGGGAGTGGCGAAATTTGGAAAGGTTTGGAGGCTCATGAGGGGCAGGGGAGCCGGTAAGTGGGGAGGTGGGGCGAGGAGGCGGGATACAGGTACGAACCTAGAGTATCTGCTAGGGTATGTACGTGGTACTTCAGGATCAGCTGAGGGTTGGTGGAGGTGAGCAGGGGGAACAGCGGAGGCATGCTGGGGCTATAGTATTGGGGGCAGGTGTCTGGGGGGCAGGGGGGGATATACGGTAGCAACGGAGATGGAGGTCTGGTGTGACCCATGCCATCAGAGAGAGGGAAAGACAGTGGAAGGGGGTGCGGGGCAGTGGAAGGGTGAGTGGCACTGGCAAGGCCCTGAGGGTCACTCCTACTCGAAGGGACGATGGCGTTAGGCGGATCCGGATGGCGGCCCAGTTGGTTATCACCTGGAGGATCCGAGAGTTCGCTATAGGCAGAAGCCGATTGAGAGTGGTGGGTAATCGGTGAGGTGATTAGTTGGGCAAGTGCGGACCTGGTAGGAGTACCAGGTATGCTTATGGGGGGATTAGAGCGGCACTTATGAGGATAGAAACGAAGTGTCGCGGCTGAGCTAGCAGCTGGTGAGTAGTTTGTAGAGTCGTTAGAGCGACAGCGGCGGGTGACAACACTTGTCAACGGCTCGGAGGACGGATTGGAAGTAGTACGGCGGAAGCTGATGGTTGTACCAGGTTCTTGTTTTGGCTCAGAGACTATGACGAGGGAGCGCGACTTTAATACTGAAGTGCAGTGCCGCTTGAGGCCTGCGGTCGGGGAGCGAGAGCTACTGCTAGTAGAGGCTCCTGGGGGAGATGGTAAAAAAGGGCGTTTGAGTGGAAGCAGAACCGGGGGTGGGGAGTTAGACATATCTAAGTCGACAGTTTACAGGCAGGCAGGGTGCTGCAGATTGAAGATTCGTTTAGAAGCCTACTTTCGAAAACGAAAGCATCCCCGAAATTGTCTAGGAGAGTTACGTTTAAAAACATTTACCTGTGGCAAACATCTCCACGAATTCGTGTGCCGGAACCGAATCAGGCAGTGACGCACCCGAAAGCAGCAACTGCCGGTAAGCGCCTTTACTTTTTGTCCGCGGCCACCGGACTCGGTGGCAATCGACCATCCAATTGCTGTGAACCACAGCATACAAACTGTCGTCTACAAACTTGACCACGACGTACATCTAAACAAGAATAATTATATGTAGAAAACAGATGCCACCTTCGTCGGTGCTTTCCACGAACAAAAACTTCCATGTATATATATATATATATATATATATATATATATATATATATAATGTGTGTGTTTGTGTATGTATAAAGGAAAAACAGCTGTGGAACCAAAAATTTTATAAAAAGGTATGTAAAATGGGAATGCACACATTGTAAGAATTGACGGATAAGAGTAAACATTTACAGGAGACAGTGTGAATGGCAGCGGTATGGATGTCTGACTGCAATCCGTTTACTGAAGAGATAAATAAACGCGTTCGGCGCAACGCGTGCGTAAGAAAGTCTCCAAGGATATTAAAATAGATGAAGTGAAGTTCATCGTTCAAAATATTGACAATAGTCGCAGGTTTATTGTCTATCACAATGATATTATTGGGATGTACATTAGAGAAAAATATACCATTAACAACACACGAACACGGAGTATTACAGAAACGTGGTATAGGCAGGATCGTGTCATCTAGGACCAAATCTTTTTGCAGATTACAGCGAACAGTGTTAACTTTGTGCAGCCGCTTGTATAACTGCTCCGCTGGTCTAGCCGGCCCTTTTATCGAACTTTTTAGCTTGCCCAAATGAGATTCATAGGGGAAGCATCAAAAGCGGTCCAAAGTTCCATGTCTTCTCACATCCCCTGCTAAATGAGTCAGACAATGAACATTGTACACAGTTGAGTTGGGGTCATACAAATTTGACATCTCCTGCATAAAAACGCAAAATTCCGTGAGCGAAATCTAGTAAGTGGACATGTAATATGGGATGCGAAAAGACATATACAGAAACAAACAAAAGTAAAAAATGGTCATAGAAATTATGGGGTAATAAATCAACCAAACAAACAGGACCAAGGTAAAGGAGGAACTGGCGAAACTCCGTCGCCTTCCAGCGTTTGATATCACGCGTGTGAGGGCATTTGCGCTGGAAGTTACAAGTAAGAGCACTGTGGGCTTCCAGAATTCGGTCGCCAAGTTCCTCCGCACCCGACCTACTCAGACGGCATGGTGATGAATGACCGCCTTTCAGCCAGGTGAAAAGTAGTTTCCGGGTTACCCCAAGGCATATTAAATGCATATAATCCAACGGGAATGTAGTCACAATGTCGATGGGTAGGTATAGAAACGGGGTGGTGCCTATGTGATGACGATGATATTTCCCGGCGCGAAACTTTTCATCTGTTCTTAAGGTAGCCTCGACGACGGGAAACGTCATCCTCCCATCAATATGCAAGCCGCGTTGGTTGCATTTATCACAGCCGAAATAACCAGCAGGACTTTTGACTTGACGAACAAAGGTCCTAGCTGGAGTATCACAGATAACGGCCTTCTAGCAACATCGTATGGAAGAATTACGGTAGCTTAGGCCATTTTGCAGAAGTTGGTCGAGCTCTCTCACGGTGTGACATAAGTAATCATGCACTGGATATGGTTTTTGAACACCACAATAAATTCCAACAGTGATGATTTGCGCACACATAGGCTGCACTATCCTTGCCAAAATCGGCCACACCTGAACGGAAGATGACCGAAACAACGACAGCCCGTCTATATTCACGTGCAGATCGATAGAACTGGGAATAACATCCATGCTGCTAAGGCACATATTTATCCCGTCTGTCAGCCCAACGTGAATATATATTCCACTGCGTAGCTGAATTTTATCACACGAACGTGGTGTATGAGAAATGGTACGTGGATCGCGTGGGAGACCCGGCACAAACTTGCCCACACAGGAAAGTGCGTCTCGCCGCTGTTTCATGCTCAAGTTTGAGCTGACGAACAAATCGGACAGCGACTGTTGCAGCACATCCACGTTAACGGTAATGGATATATTCCTCCCAAGCTGCACATCTTCCGTCGCTTTAAAAAATACGCAATATAGGAACAATAGCATCTTACCCGATGGGACATACCCTAAGGATGTGCACCCAATGGGAAGTGTATCTACACTTATTAGGTCCCCGGGCACTCCTTCTGTTTGTACCTCCGGCGGTCGTGGCTCCGCTTCAACAAATGCACCGAAAGTGCTAGCTGTGACTGCTGTTCAAAAACTCAAATAAATAAATCCATTATAAGAGCATACTCCAGGTTCTTTTATTGGGACACGAAATTCTGTGCTCCCACAAACTGGCATCGTGACATATGGGACACAGCATAGAACCCAGTTCCCTCTTTCGCCTCCCATACCTTTGCCATTTGCTCTCTTTCGGCATAACGAAATGTTACCTATGGGATTGAGAAACGATGAAAGGATGGGTTTCAACGGGTAACCATTTTAATAATGAAATTTATTTTCTAGGAATTACTGGTTACCTCCATTATGACAACGTCGAGAGAAACTTCTAATTTTATATGAATTAAGGAATGTTTCAAGCAATTATTACCTACGATACAAGAATAAGACGACGTAACAGTAACTATACAATCTAACCGATACTTATCCATGATACTTAGACAATTAAACCACCTACCGCAACTACGCACCGATAAAAACACTCACCTGCCGACGAACAATGAACTAAACCAATGATGGCCACCCGGTCACGGGGGCACGCAGTAAAACAAAAAGTGTGCAAATGTCATAGAAATGTTTGTTACTTATTTGTACGAAATCTATATATACAAACGGCGCCCTGCCGTTCAGGAGGATCTATGCGATTTCTGTTGAAAAGTATCGTCTTCGTGCGCCACCCCAACGCCCAACAGGGTTGGGCAATGTGCTACTTGGGGTGCGCTCTTATGGCAAAAAACAAATGAATGGAGGCACAGTGGGACAGAGACTTCAGAAGGTGCACCGGAGGATGCGTAGCGAAAATAAGGTAGGAGTTGGGTTATAGCGATGGGATGTAAAAACGCCAGATAGATCTTACTGTGGCGAAAATCAGGGAAGATATGGTAGATAAGCCATGTAGAATGTAATTAGGTGGAATTAGAGCAGTGAATAATCAATGTGGTCTGTAACTCTAACTCGCGATAGGTACTAGCGTCTGCACGGTGGTGTGCTGCAGTTGTTTACACAACTTGGTCACGGTTTCAGGTAATTAGGTGGTATATACTAGGGTGGACACAGCTACAGGTCTAAACAGTGGTATGAGCAAAAAAACGAAAACGAGACAACCTGAATATCACGCGGGCTTGGCCTTGACCTTGATAAGGATACGGGAGTGTACTGACCTGTGTCAGCTCTCTTTGAGCAGATGTAAGCGCGGATTTCTGCTCCGGGGCAGGGAAACGGAAGAGACTTGGCACAGGGACGAAGGATCTTCAGGAATAATCGACACCAATGAGGTCATAAAAGATCTTGGAGCCCACCCATCAGTAACTTGAGGCAGCAACAAAGTATAATAGATCCATGTTTCAACTGTGTTGGGCTTTCAGGTCTCGGGATGCCTAAACAATATTGCCACTTTACAAAAGCATGTACGTGCTCACCTAGAATACTGCTTTCAGGCCTGGGCACGAAATCAGTCAGGAACAAGCAGAAGTTGGAAACCTCTCAAAGACTTTACTAAGACGATCACTCGGCTACTGGGCTAGATACACAAGGAACGCCTCAAGGCACCCTATCTGTTCTCGCTCGCCAGGCGGTGCTTAAGGAGAGATCTGATAGAAACTTTAATACAACTCCACGGGTTATCCGAAATTACGGACGATCGGCTAGCCAATTCTCCAATCGCTCTCATGAAGATTATTCTCCCCCATATTTTCACGTCTAGTCTTAAATCCTATATACTTGTACCTGCACGCAGCCAAAAGTAGATCCATTCTTCTTCCTCTTACGAATGTTTATGCAAATCACTTTTCTGTGTAAGTTTTAAAACAACAAAATTAGTACTGATGTGTTGACGTATCCATATTCATATTGTCGGACCCATGTACTACACGTGAAACATTTGTTTTTATTCTCATGTCCCTTTTGCGAAAATGGTTGCCCCCTTGTTGCCCAGTTTTGCCATTCCAGCTCGGTGGCACTGGAGAAAAAAAGATACACACAAGAACCGGGAACATTTGGGCTCAAGTCTCGCACCCGTGAACTACTGCAAGACTTCAAGACAAGACAACCATTTTCTCAAATTTACACGCCCAACGCCAGTCTGAAAAAAATTAGGTTGGACCACAAAACACCATCCGTAAACGAACAAAATCTGTGTTGCGTCTGAGGATACTTCGCCGCTCAGTGAGACTTCCACGGCCTCAGACCAGGCTGTCTTACTAGCCAAGACGTATGCCATCACGACGAGACTGCGCCTTGACGTGGTGTGGTGGCTTGCTTCCTTCCACAATTCGGGGAGCTATGCAGAATGGCCTCCTTATGTTGGAGATGCAGTCATGCATGACAAGTCAGTGGTTAGAGGTCAGACGAGATTCGTTCTCCGAACCAGTCGATGCGCAATATCTGGTTTTGGCCACTATGCCCCTGCAGCGAATAAACACGGGGAGCAGTTTACCGGTCCAAAAACCTCCACTAGATGGACGTGGAAGTGGAGTACCTGGAGTTCCTGTTGACGGTGGAAGAAGTCATCACACCTTACTGGGCAGCCATCGCCCACTTAAGCTGAGCAGCCCCCAGTCGAAAGGATGCCGCTCCGTCCGCGTTCCGCTTGCTCCATTGGGTGCATGGGCCGAGAGCTGGATCTGAGGGGCGGGTCGATGTAAAAGCACCGGAGAAGACAAAACAGAATGGTTGCAACAATCAGGTCTGACGTGACAGACCAGAAGGATTTCCCTCACGGGTTCTTCGGTCACGTTCCTGTGCTGTGTTAACGCCCCACTACCTTGTAGGTCAAACTTTCGAGTCAAAGACTCCGATTAGGTTTACCAACGAAAAACGTCTTCTGCGGTGTGGGCAGCCGCAAAGCATGACTGACCTAGAAACCTTCTGCATTCCTTCTGTAAAAGGTTTTATCAGTTTTTTCCTTCTCTTATTTAAGATCGATACAAAACGCCACGGGTAACTGCTGCTCTGAAGAGAGCAGTAGTTCAGGATTGGGTATATATCGAATGCACTCCTTTATTCCAGATGGTTACACCACATGGCCGCCTTTAACGTCCGAACACTGTCAGATAGGGCAACAGGCTGCGTTTGCTAGAACTCTTGACACTTTCAAAATAGAGGTATGCTGTGTCTCCGAAACGTGCATACAAGACCCCACTTCTGTGACCACTCTTCAGACCCCAGGTACAACTTCAGTCCCTCGCTTTACTCTTCGTGTGTTGGGTGATCCGGTTTCTAGTGCTCGTGATGAGGCCGGTGTCGTGATTGCCTTGAGCACGAGAGCTGAGCGTGCACTGCTAGACCGGGTTTCAGTTAGGAGTCGTTTGTGTGCAGTTCGGTTGGACGGTTCTATGCGCGTCAACAGCAGCAGACTGAAGCGTTATTGCTTGTTCGTATTGTCTATGCATGCGCCGACTGACTGCAGTTCCCCTAATACCAAGGACGAATTCCGCCAGGATTTGTCCTAGCTGCTTCGAGGTGTGTTCAACGAATGCGGTTGTCATTGCTGGGGATTTCAACGCCCATGTTGGCCAATCAGGAGATTCCGAAAGGAACATCAGATGCCCATTTGCTATTTCGGCCGATCGCACTGACAACGGCAGTCGTCTCATTCAACTGTGGTCTGACCACAGATTATTTCCCGCAATTACACACTTCTGCCATGTGAAGCGTCACAGACTGACACGGTGTCCTTCTACGTCTTCACAACGTTGGACTCAGGTTGACCATATTGTGATTGGTCGCCGCTGGCGTACATCAGTTGAAGATTGTCGTTCATTTTGGTCTCCGCCTGTTGGCTCAGATCACTCGTTTTTACGTGTTCGCTTCTGTTTTCGTCTCGTTCGTGATCGCAACATTGTAAAACCCACCCGTCCCGCACGGTTTCTTTCAGGTGATAACCGACGATCTACTTTCCAGGCGGGGCTGTCTACACGGTTATCGATGCAGCCGGATGTTTGAGACCCAGGTGAACGCTGGCGACAGATCAAGGAACCCTTGTAGGCCGTTTCCAGTGACTCACAAATGGTGGATATTTTCGACATCAGTTGCTATGTTGGATGCCCGCAAATCCGTTTCTCCGGATGCCACATTCAGGGAAATGCGTAAACCCCTTAGACGCCAACTGACTAGGAGCCTGATAAATGACTGAGAGCAGTTGCGGATGGCAAAATGCAAGGAAGTAGGAAAGGCTGCGTATATAGGCAATACTCGCAACCTTTGCTGTCTGATTAGAAGCACCGGTCTGCGGAAGCCCTGTGTAAGTGAGTTACTCAAGGAGTCCGATGGCTCACTGATTCACTCTCAGGGACGTCGCCTGGACTGCTGAGCGGGGCACTTCAAGAAACGATTCAGTTGGCCTACTTCAGCAATGGACCTCCCAAATATACCTGCCAGATAACGATGCAGACAGGTCACTTGGAGTTTGCGGATGATGTTGCCCTTCTGAATGAGAATTCAGGTAAGTTGCACGCCTTCTTAGATAGCCTAAACAAAAGTGTAGCAATTTTCGGGATGCGTTTTGAACCTTTGAGGTGTAAAATGCTACTGCAGGACTGGGTTGGCGCTATATCGAACCTTGTTTTGGCATAGGAAGCTCTAGCTGAAGTAGATAAGTCTTGCAACCTGGACGGTTATATCTCTTCAGGTAGACAGACATCGAATGAAGTGTCATCGCGCATACAGAAGGCGCGTTTTGGCTTTCTCCGATCTCAGTCAGTTTGCCAAGCTCGTTCACCGTTAACAAGAGGACGAGGTGGTAGTAGACCGGTCCAGCGCCAACGTTATGCTGTCTAATGTCCTAGGTCTAATGAGTAAGAAAGATAAACTGGAAGCCTTGCATCTGTCCAACTCACTTACTTCAGCGGCACTGAAGGAGACGTGGCTCAGTATGAACATCCTAGAATATGAAGTTTTTCTCTCTGGCAGCACCCTATTCCGAGTTGACAGGAACTCTGTCCGACCAGTTGGGGGGGTGGTATTGGACATTCCAACCGTGCAGTTGGAAGAGTACGCTGACCTGCAAGGATTTAGCGAGGCCCTTTGATGCCGCGTTGAGCTAACAGGTGGAGGTGTTAAGACTATTGTAATCGTTTGTCGGACAACTACAACCGATCTCCCAGGTACCTTGACGTCATTGATGGGATGGGTATGCGATAGCAACTTTCTCACTTCGGTTGAATTCAGTTTCAGTTTGTTCAACCGTTACCCTCGCACCTCTCTGTTCCGGTTTTTGTTGCTACCTTCCAGCATCGTCGATCCCAAATCAATCGCCTGCATGTTGATTAGACGTCAGGCAGAACTATGACCGAAACAGATCCTTTCTCTCGGGACTTAATAACAACTGTAGGAGCTGGCTTTATACCAACACGTCCGGGGTTCAACCTGGATGCAGTCTGCTCAGGGTTCCATCCTGGGTCTGGTAATTTCTTTTAGGAGCCCCGATATTGATAGGGTCAAACATCTCTCTCCAATTGGAAGCAGTGAGCACATGGTGCTAAAAGTTAATCGACCAACCCATGAGCCACACACTGGACGTAGCGTTTGGCGCACACCATTTGTAACGCGTTGGCATAGACCGTCATTCCGATTCTCTCTGGTGTGAGTGTTGGTACCCGCTTATACACTTACCGGGCTTCGGCTCATCGGGTTTTCATTCTCTCTGTGCCTTTGCAGATCGTATACGTACATCTCCCACGGAAGAGCGCTGCATCCAACACATCTGGCGGCTTTCCTTTTCTGTGTCCGTGTCGAACCGCCGTCGTTATCGTTTTCGTTGCACCGTGAGCGCGTTCGTTGTCGTGTTACACATTCATGGATGTCCGGGGAACTGCCCCAGACGTCAACTGGTTTTCCATGGACTCAGATACCGACAGTTATGTGAACAAAGTTTGAGGATCCGTTCTTGATGGTATCCTACACCATGTGAATACTTAGTCCCTCCTCAGCGGACGAGGACCCTGTATGGAGGGCCCATCGTGGTTTGAGCTGGAGTTCAAATGCTTACTCAAACAATGAGATCGTCTATAGCGGGCTTTCCGACCCACAGGTGATGATTATGATTTCCATCGCGGGGTTTGTAACCTGTGATTCGAACAAAAACGGACAAAGTGGATGGCGTTCGAGAAGGCCTATGTAGTTGATGCTGTGTGAGCACCTAAGCGCCTGTTTGCATAAGTCAAGCGCCGCACAAGAGCGAAGGTTGATACTGTAGGTTTGGTGAAACCTGCTGTGCCGTTTCCCTATTCTACGCATTCATTAGTCTTTCCTACTATGCGCGGACCACCCATTCGTCATTGAGATGCTTCACATACCGTCGACACGATAACCAGAGCATTGCCCCCCACGAACAATGAGATGGAGAGCACTGGTAACGGAGAGGAAGTGATTTGTGTGTATTGCAAGAGCATGCGTGTAGCGTGCACGCAACGGTTGAGTAGCCACTGTGCTCGGTAGCAAGAGTTCCGATAGTCAATAATATGGTAAACAAATAAAGTTGATTCCCGGTGGAGTATCCCAATGCTGGTGGACAAAGACGAGCTGGTTGTAGAGGCCGGAATATTATATTGTTCCGGTAATGTCCGACTATAGTCTGGTGGAGGGTGTGAAAACTCCGATGGTGAATGGCTGACGGTTATTTGTCCTGCACTTCTTGTGGAGCCGGAAGTGGATATTATCCATCAAAACCTAAAGGTCACTGGGACCGGTCGGTGTGCATTGGTAATGTTGAAGAAGTTGGCTAACCAGTTAACCCCACCACTGACTCGATTGTACAACACTTCGTTGTTATCAGGCCGAACGTCCTGGGAATAGAAGAAAGCCGTGGTGGTTCAGCCGTAAAAAGGAGTGATGTGCCTCAACGACCCATGCTGGGACCTCTGGTGTCTCCAGTGTTTGTGAACGAACTACAACGGACCCTTTGATCCTAAAGCCTTATCTACGCTGACGAACTTACGTTCTGGCGCACCATTCGGATAATGACGGTGATAATGGTATATTTCTCGACTATGGTCGAGACGCAGTCGCAAGCGCATGATCATGGTGTACAACGTTACTCAAAACAATGAACTATACACGAATTCCAAGAAAGCGAGTCAAAAAGGTTAGAAGCGAAACAATATAGCTAGAGGTAGTTTGAATCGACCGAAATGATAGTGGTTTGCCCATAAAATACAGTTTGGTTTCGATTCCGAGTTGGTTGGTGGCGGCCCGTGGAAATACAAAATGTGTCGTGAAAATATAGCGCTGAAGATGCGTTATAAACCAAAATAATGCAAGCTGTGGATAACGGAGGCCTATTGGGGTTCTATGAACGGAATAAGTTATGAACATGAAGGAATGAAGGAAATGAATGGGAGTACACTCGTGAACTTTGGTGAATATGAGGAGAACAGTTCTCTATGAAGATGATGATGGCCCAGAATGACGGATATTCCCGGTCTCAATAAACGGAATACGTCATGAAACGGAGAGATACGAACAAACTGTGTGGAAGTGGACTAGGAAACGTTGATGAATGTGGAGGAAACAGCAATCCATACAAAAGGTGAGTTTAGGTTCAGGATCAACAACCCGTATCATTCAGAAAAGAAGGGAGCGCAACTTGAAGGCCTTGAATTAGTGAAGAATCAATTTCAAGCCGGATAACGATCGAAAGAAAAATAAAATCTCGCAAGAGAAAACTGAGTGAAAAACCTCCGCGTAGACTCACGCCTTATTGTTCTGTTACTCTGACAAAAATATATTGACTTATTGATTCTCAGTGATAATCGGCGTCATTATTGGGAACCACGGATGGGGGGGGGGGTAAGTGGACTTACCTTCGGATGGCGTATCGAAATTTAATGAGTAAAAAATTCCGGTGTTGCGTGTTCTGGATCTTTCATTGGATTGTTTCACATGAGACCACGGTGACGTGCAGCATCCAGTGGGTATGGTTCATCAGGCGGGGTAAGGGACGTGTCAATCAATCAGTAAAAGGTAGCTTGTGAACTGTTATTTGTGAAGACTCCAGCAGTGACATCAGTAGTAGAGGTGTTGCGTCAGAAGACGCCTAGCAATCTACCGGTAAGCAGTTGGGAGTGTTTTGGATCGTGTGGCTCGATTGCAATCCCGTTTGGTATAAAAGATTCCATTTAGGTCTCTGTCGGTACGGGTCAAGGTGTGGACCTTGGTCACCGAAAGTGGAGCCCGAGAAAGTGGGCGACGACAAACCTGAAATAAATGATGTCAGCAGTCTGGACGTGGTTCCAGCTGTGATTTATGATAATAAATGGCGCAAATAATAGTGAAGTGGTTGAGTTTATGTGGACTGTCAGTGGCACATTTCATATTCTGGTCTGTGTTTTAATTCGAGTTTGAGTAACGTAGGGTTGTAGGGGGTTTATGAGTACTACTACAGGCTTGCAAGATAGCGTAAACCGGGTGGGCTGCTGCGTCTGCATTTCAAAGGATAAATGGTTTGCACGCAATTAGAAGTTCTGAAAGCAATTAAGTAAGAATGTAGAAAGAACCACTTGGGCATCGGTGGTGATGCGTAAGAGAAAATTGTTATCATGCAGAGAAACGTGGAGGTACGTTTGTCTGTGCTCCCACTCGGAAGTGCTGGCCTACTGAGATTTAATTTGAATGTGAGCAGGGAAATCTCATGACTTGGTGGTTGCATGAATACCATATTTTTTATAAAAGTGAGGAGAGATAGTTAGTAGGGAATGGAAAATATGAACGGTTCTCCGCGTTCATTTTTTGTAGACTCATGTGAGGCAGGTTTTGGTCATCTGTTGCCTCCATACGTTATCCATGTCAACTGGCTTAAAGCCCAGGCTGCGGTAATGATTTTAGTTGGCAGGAGACTGTTTTTGCTGTTAGGTAGGGTTGTAAACCTAAACGTGGCTTAGATGCTAGAATATCGAGAAGGCCGCTTTCCAAGAAAGGTGACGGAAGATAAAGGGGTATGGATGGAAAAGATGACCGGTTTCCATTATGTTATTTTCTCTTTTTCTCCTTTTTCTGGCTTCACCGCGGTTGCTCTTATTCGTCAGGTACGTCTACACGCTGTCCAGGTCAATGGGTTGAAAATCAGGGCTATGGTAGCGATCGTATTTGAAGTCGACATGCATGCTGGGTGCTCTTAGGGAGGGTATGGGGTGGGTAAAACTTAGAGCGGGGGGTGGGCAAACGTATGTGGAGAGTCCAGTGCACTGTCACCCCAGTCAGTCTCGTGCGTGAAAACCAAAAGCTTGCCGAGCTAACAAAGGCGATGTGGGGTTCCCCCTTTTGCAGGATCAGGTCTGAGCTGATGGAAGACATACCCATAGATGAAGGTTGCCCAATTCCTTCACAGCCCGATGTTAGTGGTATTTGGAGATCGGATCGATCCTACGAGGCCTTTTTTGTTTCCATTGTTCCTCTTTCAGTTTTCTTATTTTTGTTTCCTAACAGAGGGGTGGTTGAGCCCATATAGAAACTTTTCATAGCCCCTCCGCCCGATCGTAATTTTATGCGCATTTGTCTTTTTTCGCAAATGCTGGGGGTGGTCTGTTTTTTCCACTTTTGGACGACGCTATGGTATGGGTGCCCTTGACATCAGAGGTTTCGCTAGCATGGGCTGGGAAAATGCGGAGTGCGACTATGCAAACACACGGAGCAGGACAAAACGTTGTAAAGCACAAGCTGACATACGTGTATCAGTCTCATACAGAACCAGACCATGCCTAAGATCATCAGAGACTATTCCGGGCTAGCTGATGTAGGTGAGTTTATCTCAGCTGATGGGAAATAGTGTGGTGTATAAGAGGGAATATGATGGTAGTTGGTGGATGGTAGATACAGAGATGAGACGAGAGGACAGGCCACTAAGTAGGTACTAGTAGGTGGGCTTCTGGGATAAGAGATTCTGGAATGAGATGACTTAGAATGGCGAAATGAGGCCGGACATAAAACCCGGGCCGGTGGTGGCAGCCAAAATGAACGGGAAAGGAGTGAAAGATCAAGTAGGGTGGTAGACCGCGGAACTCAGTGTCCTAGGATCCAAAGCCACATACCTATTTGTCGCAGAGACATCCAAGGCTGAGAAACTTAGACTGGTTGGCAATAGAACACGAACATTGTCTAAAATTAGGAGCACCGGCAAGCACTAAACTAGGTATAGTTACAAAAGTCAGCAAACTGTAGCTACCGTAGTATAGATTGTATGCAATATAACGTAAAAAGAAATTGTTTCCCTGGAGTTTGTCATCGGGCGAGAAACGAAAGTTCTGGTGCAATAATCCTAGTAATCAAACCCGTTTTCGTAGGCAACCTCTTCGGTGACGGTCTGGCCGGTAAGAAGGATCACATTAAGAACAGTCAAGAAGTGATCCAGTGAGCCTCATAACTGGGAAATTGAGAGACTCTCGCGGATGTTTAGTGGCAGTTTATTCCATAACTTTTAGTATTTTATAAGGAAGAAGTTAGATCTCAGCGCTAACTTTGATCTAGGAATAGAGAGCTGCAGTGGCCGATGGCGTAGGGCATTATTCGTGGAGGGAGCGAGACAAGTGGGTTCAGTGCACAAAAAGGCCGTACGGTGGTACAGCTTAAACAGGAAGCATAAATGGAGCTTCATGCGACGCAGCCATAGAGGGCCAAGACTAAGTAGGATGCATCGATCCCTGTAACACAAACTGGAGGAAAATCCAGCTAATTGTTTGGTGAACTGGCGTTGCGCGGACTCCAGAGAAATGCGGTCGGACTTCGTCATATTGGTGAAGATAATGGGACAGTATTCAAGGAGAGGCTTGGAGTGAGACTTGTAAGTAGGCAGTTTGCGATCATTCAGCCGAAACGTTCTGGAGATGAGACAAGTGGTTCTTCTTGTCTTTGCGATCTGCAGTGGAACATACCCAAAAGAACTAAAGCTATAAGAATAATGAAGACCAAGGTCTCGAGCTAAAGGGCTGTACGAGATGGGTAGGTCGTGGATAAGCAGGGTTCCGGGGGCCACTTGACATCTGAATGTTGTGTGGCAGCTCTTCGAGGTCTAGAAACCCATACTTCATGAATTGCATCAGTCCCCGAGTCGCTTTAGGTCACTAGAAATTTCATCCGGCATAATTTTGAGGTTCTGACGAAGAAACTCATAGACAATCCTAACGTCATCAGCGAAAAGGAATGGGGTACCATGGTGCAAGATGGGAAATATATCTTTTATGTAGATGAGAAAAAGTAAGGGACCGAGTACACTGCCTGGTATAACCCCACTGGTGACTGGAGCAGGCTGTGAGAAACACCCATCAGTGGAAACCACTTGTGAGCGATTCGATAGGTCTGATGTTAACCACGTTAAAAGCGAACCGGAAAAGCCGTAAGCTTTGAGTTTGGTTAGTAATAAAGCGTGAGGGACGCGGTCGAAAGCCTTTGTCATATCAAGGTATATAATGATGATAGATTCACTGTTGTCGGCGGCCGCAGTTATGAGGTTAAAAAAGATCGTAATGGCAATTGGTGCATGAAAGTGACTTTAAGTAGCCATACTGCCCCCTATGGATGATGTTATGGGACAATAAGAAGTCGGACATCCGCTGTTTGATGAGGCGTTCCATCAACCTAGAAGCAGCTGAAGTGTGGTTGATAGGGCGGTAAGCTGAGGGGTCATGTATTGGTCCCTTCTTATGGATTGAGATGATGACCGCAGTCTTCCATTGTGAAGGAAATATGCCAAACTTGATGGATAGGTTGTAAACCTTCAATAGAAGGGCTGCAACAACAGTTCCTCCAGGACGTAGAAGTGTCAATGGAACACCATCATGGCCAAGGTATGAGGACTTCCGGACATGGGTAAGCTGGTTGGTCACCTCTTTTAGAGTAAATTCCAAATCAGACAGTAAGTGCTCGGTGACAGGGTCTATGCATGGGGGTAAAGTAAGGGGGCCCGTAGTCATGGATGCAGCAAAGTAGGAATTAGGCGCCTCGGCTATCGCTACAGGTGGGGTATTGTGATAGATATTTTCCAAAATGAGAGAGGGATACCTGCTGGTTTGCTCTGATTTCTGTTCTTCATTAGGCGTGCCAACTTTGAGGAAGTATCATGGCATTGCAGGGCAGATACTTCTTGTTATTTGAGCATATCGTCAGTCTTAACTCTGATTGCTACCGAGAGACGTTGGAGCTGCAAGAATGACGATAAGTCACTATTTGTGTGATACACCTTCTGGAGCTTCGGATATTTGTTTTGCTTTCGGCTCAGGACTGAACTGCAGACCCAGTTTGACATGATACGAGTTGAGGTGGTTTCGGAAAGCAAGTATGATAGGTTAGAATATAGTAAATCAGCAGCCAGCTGAGGGTCGCTTTGCAGGAAGAAGTCGTCCCAGTCTAACGATCGAAGCGTGCAGATAAGATTGTCCCGGATGACTGCTGAAGAGAAATGATTGAGTGGGTGGGATTTATCAAAAGCCTGCGGAACCACAAAGATGCAGGACACCATTCTGTGGTCACTTCTTGGAAAGAGGTCGAGCGTACTGGCCGAAACATCGGATAAACCAATCGTGAACAACAGATCAAGGATGTTGTCACCTCTGGTTGGGACTGTTACGTGTTGGATCCAGCGCCTTACGCGGATGCATGACATGAAATCTAATAAGTTGTTTGGGGCAGATAGAGTATTCCAACAGATGCTCGGTGCATTGAAGCCCCCCCCCCCCCCGCGATGAGTTTGGAGGAACAGGGCAGCAGTGAAAGATAGTTGAATGCGTCAACAATCTTGGTAAGATCCATAGCGTTAAAATCAGGTTGCCGATAGATGCAACCAATATGAAGATAAGAGTTATATAAGGGAATCATTAACCACAGAGAATCCTGAATGACGTCCAGAGTCGTATGTGAAAGTGGAATGGACTGCAGAGTGTTTTTGACATAAATTAGACAGCCTCTCCCACTGCGAGGCTTGTTCCTCCAGAACATCTGGTAGCCGACTAGAAAGACTCGATCATACGGGACGGAATCCGTTGGCCAAGTTTCAGTTACAACGATGATATCAAAGTTGGAGCGCTGAGCGATTCTGCGGACGGCGTTAGTTTTGTTCAGTGAGGAAAGGGCAATTACGAGCATGACTGAAAGAGATGATGCAGGCCTCGGTAGTGAAGGATATGGTGGGGGGTTCGGTAGTGGTGATGAAGGTGGTAATCCCGGTGAAGAATAGGGCAAGGATGGGGGACGACCTCAGTTGTTCCACGGATTTGATGGGTTGTAACCTGGTGGGGGTAGTGTAAGGAAAGAGGGATGGGGAGGTGCTGTTTAGGAGAGTAACTTGGATGCGGGGAATATTCTCTGAGGGGGCCGGCAGGAAAAAGCGGCCACGGATGGATGGCAGTGCTAGGCCAAGAGACGTGGATGGGTCCTGTGGGGGTGGGAAGCTAGGCGAGGCACGGAGGTGGTTCCCAGGGAGTGACTGGGTAGCAGTAGAGGTATAGAGTAGTTTGTGTGGCGGATAGTAATGTAATGGGGCGGTTATTGGGGGACAAGGTGGGTAAAAGTAGGATGTAAAAGATAAGGCAGTTAGCCGAGATGGAAAAGTAGGATTCACAGCCACACAAGGAGCTGGTAAAATTTCGCTCGACTGAGCCAATTCCTTATGGTTTGCATGTGCATTATGTTGATGGGTCTTGTTCTTTTGGCGAGGAAGTGTTAACGTCTGAGGGTCAGTCTGCACTGACGGGTTGATCAGCGGTGGTGGCCTAGGTGGTAACCAGATACATTCTAATGGCGAATGGGTGAGTGCAGCGGGTGAGCTTAGGGGCCTGGTTGGGTTATCGAAACGCCAGAGGTAACAGGATGCATGGATGTAGACGGAGGTGGTTTGATGGTGCAGTGATTTTTAGGTACGATTGAATAACCCGACGTGGAGCAAGTAGAAGGAATGGGATCGTCTAAACTTGTGAAGAACATGAGCTCGCGGGTGGATGAGTCGGAGGAACCTTCATCAGTTTTGTGGATGCTGGGGCGCTTGTTCTAGTTTAGAGATTTGCTTTGGCTATTCTGAACACTGAGGCGTTTGCCAGATGGCTCATTGGAGGAGGAAATTGAAGTACTGTCTAAATCTACGGTTTCATTGTGATCTGCAATAGATGGCAATATCGGGTGATGGCCAGTGATAGGTGCACCGGAGTTTCGGGGTGGATTGTTGGTTGCACTAACACCGGGGTTACTGTTCTGGGCGTGACTCTTGTGCACCTCTCTTTGTAGTGGGGTCTTGTCCGGAAATATCTTGGCGCACTTGAAGCCGGTTTTGGCTACGACTAACGATTGCCGGCTGATAAAGATCTTGGCGACAACTTCATCTGTAAGATGGAACAGCTGTGGACAGGTGGTGCGCAGGGAAGTTTTGCGGAGTCTAACACAGTGGCACGGTTGTGAGCCAAGGTTGCAAGCACTTAATATCATATTTTTAGCAGCTGAGAGAGGAATTCGGTCTGGAATGTTAGACACAACAGCATTGTTTGGCTTTTTTATCCGTCTGAAGATTTCCGAGGCAATTGTGTCCACAAACTTTGTGGCCAGTAGTAGATTGGTTAAGGTATGGTGTGCGGCTGGATCAAGCAAGATCGCTATAGGTATCAGTTCACGGATAATCAGATCAGCGGAGTCAAATCGAGAGGAAAGACTGCTCGGATTTTTGCTCATTTCCGTAGTTTGTCTACTGGCATTTCCAAGTATATCCACCAGAGATACTGAGCAGTTATCCGGTGAGTTTTGGAATTAAGTGGTCTTGCGACGGCGAGTGCTGACAGTGATTTCGGGTCGGCTGGGAGGAGATGTAGGCATACCTATGGCGGTTAGGATGTGGATGGCCAATCGGACAAGATGTGGCAATATGCTGGTAAGAGCGATAAAGAAGCAGGGGAGTAAGTGCAGAGTATTGCCGATATATGTAAGCCTTAGGGGACAGTGCTCGCCACTGGAGGTCAATATCGGCGGAACTAATTATGCATCAGTTGTTCAGCCAAAAACTGCAGGCAGTTTCTGCGGATGGTGCTGTTTGAAAGTTTCCGGATGTATTACGCAAGTCACGACGGCTTCAGTCTCTTTACGAAGGTGAATCCCTGGGTGGTATCTTGGATTCTGCTAGTTTTGTTTGACTGAGACCGATGTTTTGCTTAACTCCTACCCTACGATCCTTTTTGTATGTATATCATACCAACGGGTGGCCCCAGGGAAGTGTTAAGAATAAATTTCTCGATTTTTTCTGTGTCGGAAAACAGACCTCAGAGCTATAGTTTTAGGTATTATCCTAGATAGCTTAATAAAAACTATACCGATAACAGCGGGAAAGCTACGCGGTCTCGCAAATTTCAGGTCCAGCAACTGATCCGAACCCAGAAAATAACGCCCAGGTGCATTTCCCCCTACCGCCCAGAACGTTACGGAAGGCCTGGTTGATGAGGCTGTCTTCGACCTTGCTCAAAGCGGTCACCGGCACCGTTCCCAAAATGGCCGTCGCGGGAGTAGGCCATGACAGACAAAGCTATGGCATACCGGGGTTAATGACAAAAGGGCTCGGATAGATATCATCTCACTAGGCTCCTTAGAAGCTTTTCATAGGGGTAAGCCATTCTGTTGGATAAATTCCTTTCCCCACAAATCGATGTCGAGGAATTCATATTCGTGGTCAACTTTGTCTACCTAGCTTACCTTTGTAGACATTTTATATCAACTTTGGAGTTGAGTGGCGCGTGGTGGCGCATCATGCAAAACCAAACAATTCCCTTTCACCCCAGCGCACTGTGCTGATTTATTCTCCAAAGCCACACAGAATTGTATGCGAGCAGCAGAGTAACAACACTCAATCGCCTTGGTTTGGTACCAAATATACCGCCGAACTGGAGGTCTTGTCTTCGGTGTTCTTTTTGGCGCGAATATATTATCCTGGGATCGATTTACTGGCCTTGGCGCGAGAATCGGTATTTTTCCTGCCATCCGTCCATAAATATTTATTCGGGGTTTGTACCGAGTTGGCGACGGGGTTTCCGGCTCCAGACCATGGCAACGGTTGATCTCGACTTCAAGCGCTTACTCTGGGCGCATGCGATGCCTACGGAAGTCTTAGGAGACCACCCGGCCGCTCACTCGGCCTTGGCCGCACCTGTGTCCGTGGATCATTTACTGCGTAATGTTTGTGGTCTTGTTCATGGTCCTGTGTCTGGAGTTACATTTCACTTCTTGCACAACCGTTATGAAGACGTTATTACTGTTCGTATGACTCCTAGTAATGGCGCTTCCAGGGTGCGTTTACTTCTCCGTAAACTCGGCCCAAACAAACATGTGCGATAATTAAATTTTGTCACCCCTGATGGCCGCCGAGCTCAAGCCCTCAAGGACACTGTCGAGACATCGATCAATAGTTTTGCTGGCCACTATCCCCTTCCGGCCCCGCTTTTAAAGCCTTAAGCTCTTAGAGCGTGATGCGGATGATTTTTTCTAGCTTGCCGTCAACGTCAGCCACGAATGCGCTTGACTTCCACTAGGCTGGCTCACTGAGGACCGGTTCAGCTGTCCGGTCTTCGTTTGCGGCCTATTATAACTGACCGATGCCGAAATACGCTGTCGACTTTTGACCTACAATAACCGAAACTCCGTCTTCAAGCTACAGGAACGGGTGAGCGAGAGCCGTCAGCTGGCCATTCTCAAGTTCGGTGTGGCCTTCGTCCAACGTCTTCGATAAGAACGGGGTCAAGAACATCGCCATGCTAAAACCGGGTCTTCTCCGTTTTAGCTTTTTGCTCCATCTAGACTCAGTTTTGTGACATTCTTGACAATATTATATATTAACACTGAAAAGCTGATGGTTAAGGTAATTAATTGTATCACCCTACGGCGCGATATTAAGCTATTATTGGTAAATATCAACAAAAGCCTTTTCTAATAAACTAAGAATCAAGCCAGCTAAAAAATACCCTTTGCAACCCTATCTTCAATACTCATAGATTTTCAGCTGAATCACGGCATTAAGTGAGGACCTGCGCTTCACCGCAACTTGGAATCCAGGTTGTCTTGTTTCTGTTTTTGTTTTTGTTTTTTCTTGTGTTATTTGTGGTTAAACTTTTATTGAGGTTGTCTCATAGTGAAGACCACAGAGTGCAGTATCTGGTCGTAAGCTGTTACCGCGGTTTTCCAGGTTCTTTTTTCCTGAATTTGCCCCTGCAGACCTCCTAGCATTGCGGCTTCTCCGCTCACGGTCTTAGTTCATCCCCGCACCCACCTGCTCTTGGTTCTAAAACAACCTACATTACGTCGAGTAACTCAAAAAGCGGAGAATCGGTATGCGGCAATGTAGTGAAGGAGGGCATAAAATGTGACCGCTGCTTGCGGTGATACTAACAAGATTGTTTCAGAATGATCAAAACAGAACTTGGGGTATACCAGCAAAGCTGCTAGCTCAAATGGTTCGGTAGACAATGTTGATATAGCTCTTGTAAGACACCGAATAGTCTTTATACATAATAAGAAAGAGCCAGAAATAAATAACGGCAGGACCAGGAGGAGCCTCAATGAAACAATAGTGCGAGGTATCCTGCAAACGGCCGACGTGCCCGGCCACGTGGACATTAAAAGAACACATAGAACAGGCCTATGAAAGGAATTATCATCCGAAAACCAACCTAGACCCATTCTGGCTGAATATTTAAAACCTCTCTACAAGGATGAGCTCATAGCTAAGGTGGATCAAAATGACAATAGAAGTAACGGTCAATACTGGGTTACACGGGACACAATCCCGAATGCAACCTCGGGAAACTACTTAGACAGATGAGGCACATCTCCGCGACCCAAAATTGATAGTTCCCAAACTGTTTGTTGAATACAAAGTAGAAGCCGCTATCAAAGCGCTTGTTGAGCAAGCAAATGCCATGAGGATATTACAAAAGGCAAACATCCTCTGGTGGAACTTCCGACTGCGAAGACCACGTCCAAACAGATACCGCTGAAAAAAGGTTCCATCGCCCATGAAAACATAAAATCCTTGCCACCGAAACCATCCAGAACAAATGCCAAGAAACTGGGTATACCTCCAAACCCCACTGCATTTATCACTTCAAAACTATTACGCACAAAAGCCAAGTGATTCGCGCAAAAATTAAGTCACACACGACGTAACTCTTCCACGCACTAACCAACAAAACAGTGCCTAGGGGTAAGTTTGCTGCGCCAGATACAAGATGCGTCAAAAATGGTTTGGCCCTTCGGGTTCTGCCCTTGAGGGGCTCTTAAACCTGATGCTGTATAACTGTGAGGCTGCAAAGCTCCAAGATTGGACTATGTTATACCGGCGCCTGCAGCCTTCGGACTAATTGGGGGGGGAGAACTGCTGACGGATGACACCACACAGATTGAAAAGGAAAAATACTGAAAACCCTGCCAAATGTTCTACGTGCATTGCAAATTCGACTGTATTTGACATTACCTTGGAAAGCACCTCCATTGACCACACTTTTGCACGTTGGTTTATCCATGTGAGACATTTGACTTTGGCCTTGAACCGTTTCTGACCGTCTTTCTTTAGCCGCGGGGCTTTAAACCTTTGGGTTTTACTGTGGAGTCTATTTGGCCGCATACTTGAAGTCTGTATATATTTGTACCTTTTGTAAATTTCAGTTTAGTACCGTGGAAACTAGGAATCAATCATGTTCTGGTTTCAGGATTCTTTTGAATTTGGTACAAGTTGCTCGACTTGCGGGAATAGACTTACATCCATGTCACTGCAGAGACTGAAACCTGGATGACCGCAGCAGAACCTTTAAACTGTCCACTGCTTAGCAATCACTTCATCCACTAGATAAACAAGCAAAATGGACGACAGGGACTGGATGTACCACTCCATGTAAGGTCTAAATACAACCAAGGAAAACACTTGGACTCTGTGCTCACTGACGGTATTCAGGCTGTTACCTGTGTTCCACGAACGTGGAACACAAACGGCGTAATAGCTGTGTCTTTGGCAGTCCTGACGGGGCGCCGTAAGAAAATGGGACATTCCTTGGTTTTCTTTCTCGAGTCAAATGGGCCTCCCCAGACAAAGTGTTGATGGGGATTTCAGCGCTCCTGGCATTTACTAGTAGGCGCTCAACAAACCAGCGCGTCCGATATCTGTCACTATATCATACTAGTATAACCCCAAAACAACTATTCATTGTTTGCACCTATATACAGCGAAGAGTATGGCAACTTGTTATCTATTCATTCTGACACTGAAAACCGATTTCTTTGATTGTAATAATAAGCTAACATATCAACTGGTTTTCCATGAGCGCGTTAGCTGACTGCGTATTTGTTCACCCGATCGGTCGAAGCACATCTACTCCACCTCCTGCATCAAATGCACCGTTCACTGTTGCAAATTGCTACCTGGATCCACTTCATATGTCACTTTCTATAAAATCGGTGACGATGAAGCATTTCAGTACTTCAAGTGAGAGTGGAATTCCGTCCATAGATAGCCAATGTTGGCGGTGATATTGTTAACAGTGTGCCAATGTTGTCAAGATTTTACCATATGTTACCGTCTTGATGGCAATTAAACATTGTTCACAATGTCACCGCCCTTTCATTGTCGCAGCTTGGGAATCAGACGAATGATTCCATAATGCCACACAGTGCTTGCCTTTCCGCACAATCATAATCACGTCACTATCAGAGTGGCACGGCTGTCTGCTTGCGTAAGACAATCCGTTGGTTCACACTTCTTCCCACGTGAACGATTTGCTGGCCAGCCCACAGACAGGTGGCTGTTCACATATGCGAAATCCATGTTGATTGAAAAATTCCCCTTCTGCTTACCTTCATGTACTTTCTGACTGACTTTGGACTGCTTTCTCCAACTATGTCCGTGTTGACACTGTTTCGTGGTCGACAATTATCTACTCTTGGTGCATCCACTTTTTCTGTTTATGGTCGTACTTTCTTACTGAGATTACTTTGCGGACGGTCGGTACAGTAGCGAGTCGCACTGACTCAACACAGTTCTGTTTTGTTAAGGCCCGGCTTCAGTTTCTCGCTTGCATTGACCGACCGTGGACGTTCAGCTTATTTACGCCGACTTTTGGCTGCCGCGCTCAGGGAATTGTTCTTTAGGCCTGATTAAGCGCGGGAAGCTTGTTTTGTTTGTTTGAACTTCAGCACAGGTACTTACCATTTACTCACTTCCGGCCAACCGGCCCCGTTCTCACAGAATTTCCTTCCATTTTTGAGAACTTTTTTGACTGGATAGTGACCGAGGCACACTGCCAAAGGTATGACCATGTTTGTACTCATATTTTACCTCGCCAATACTACGGTGGAATCTGCAGGGCAATCGTGTTCTTGGTTTGAGTTTTGCATTGCTTTTGGCTACGCGTTGCCTTGAGACTCCAAGGTGCTATCCAGAACGAGTGAAGCCCACTGGTCGGTGAATCGAGTATTGAATCGTTGTTCAGGCTTCGCCCAGACCAGGAATTGAGCGTTTTGATCGGCACAACTTGTACGGGCTGGCAGTGGATACGGCCGCTAGCTCATGATTATCCCGCCTATGTCATGTGATCTTAAGAGGGCTATGCATCCCCCGCGCTTTTGAAAGCATGGGCTTTGAGATAGCGGTGGTCGCATCAACTTTAGCGGTTAGACAGATTAACAACCAGTGTTGTGTAGGAAGGCCTAAGCGATGTTTGACAGAGTGAAGTGCCGCGTAACTAACGGCTTCTGGCAAAATGTGTGAACACTGTCTCCACCGTTGCAAATTATAGGCAGCCGCAAGTCTGATAACAGAGTAAAACAATTTATTATTCAAGAACGAATTAAATCTGTCTCTGTCAATACGTTATGGCCGGCAAAATAACAAACCTTAGGAAACTCTGTGGATAAAAGATGCCGTCACATTGAAGTATGTCGTAGGTGGCCAAGGTAATGATAATGGATATTATAACTTGAATCATTAGGACATGCATGAAAGCAGTTAGTTGCTGAACTGTACAGCTCCTAAACATGCTCATAGGACCGTTGGACTAACTTGAAGATATTTTATCGAATCATCTATATTTATATGCATATCTAATGAGGCCGTTGAATAGATGACCTACTACGTAGCCCCTCTCTTATTTTGCACACCATGTATGGCAGTTTTATCTTATTACTTTCGTTGTTATGAAAATACCATTTTCCACACTACTTGTTCCTTATAGCTCGTAACTTCCAACGGATATCTTCTTGCCAAATGTATGCATGTACAAACATGCGCGTGTTTCCTCGGTTTCATCATGGACAATACAGATTCGCCCTATTTTCCCGTCAGTACCTTCATCAATGCTTCCCCGTCCCATTAGGGTATTATGACTCCTTAATCCGCAGAGGTCACACCAACTCTAAATGCAAAAGTTTAATTTCCCTTTTGACAGCTGACATGTCACAACCATGTAGGACTCCTAAACTTTGACGTAGTAAAATAAATTCACTCAGTTGACCAAAACCAATGGAGTAGTCAGCTTATCACCGGTGACTACTGGAAGCATCTTATGATAACCGATTGACCCGTAAGACAAAATCCTAATTTAGGATCTCGGACATTAGTCGCTAGAAAAATTTGGAGCAGCAAAGCCTGACGCTTTCACAGTTCACTGAGTAATTCCATTTCAGGATATTGGCTTGAGATTTCTCTGTGAGTTTGCCGCTCGTCCTTCATTGCTAAACTTATCATTGTAGTCATTAGTTAGTAGATGGAAGTTATTCAAAACAGTTTGGCTTTTGTTCAATTTGAACTTGTTGATAAGCGAACGAGATGGTAGATCGCATCGATCAGCTGTTACTTTTCACGGGGCACAATGGTACACAGTGAGCTGGACTTCGGCGAAACCTGTGGGATCAAACAGCTCACCAGTCTGTTAGCCTTCGACTAATCGGGTAGAGGTGGGGATATTGCTGTTTCCTGGTGGCGTTGGATGAAGCCTTTTCACGTCTCTGGAAAATGTTCACGACTTTCTGTGTCCTGTGAGTGGGCGAGAATTACCGAGGGAAAGGGTCATCCTTGGAAGTCGCTGTTAATCCAGGTGCCAGGGATGGAATGAATATTCAATCCAGATAAACTTTACCGGCAGCGGTAGCTGACGGAACCGTTGCTTGAAAACGATTAGGTTTTCCTCATTTACGTGTGAAACGGTGGGTTGTGTTCACAGACAAGATGGAAAAGTGTGTTCTTAAATGGGATTCATCCACGGGTTTTAAGAACGGCAGGCTTCGTAGTTCACCAGCAAGCTATTAGTTCACCATGGATTAACCTAACAAAATACCAGAATTCTTGTATTCATGGGACATGACGTGTGACATCCAATATGACATAAAATGTTACACTAGTTTTGTAATCTATCAGGAATAAAGCCCAGTTAGCCCTTACAATGGGCATTTCTTCACCCATAGGATGGCGGCTAAAAAGAGTGATTCATTTGGTGCAAATTCCAATGTCCACAGTGAGTAACGCGTTTTAGTTTGGACTTTCTTATTATGTAATGCAATTACAGCTACCGTCATAAACAGAATGACGAACTTTGTCCAGCGGGCTAGGACAAGTGCAAATAATTGTCTGAATTATAGGTAGCATGTATTACAATATCCAACGACATAATGATCGTAGTGAAGACAATCGTTAAACCTCGTCGTACTCTGGCAGCATGAGTGTCCCCTTGGCAGCGAAGTTCTTTTCCACAAAGGGACTGACTAAAACACAGTAGCACGTGTTTCCCTGGCCAACTTGCGAAAACTCCCCCTGGTGGCCATTATTCATATCCGTAGATCTGCCACTACAGCACAGGCGTGGCATTTATCACGCACGTGCGGTCGTTACCCACAACGACTCCAGTGCACTCTTATGGGCAACTGTCTTCTCCACACCACGGACTGGGGTGTCGTCACCAGCCGCTATGGTGCAACGACAGCATATCAAGCAGTGTGGTGGCAAAACGTGTAACCCACGCGCATCTCCTAGATTACGCACAGAAGGATGCACTTATTGTGCCAGCGGGGTAGGGAAATGTCCCTCTGGAATAGAACATTTCACACCACCGTGCCGTACTAAACGACAGTCGGTCGTCTGATTGAACATCCTTCCAACGGTTTGTTTCGCCTTTTACATTGCGTTAATTACAGCCGCCTCTCGGGAAACCATCAAGATGCCTTCGTTTAGCTTTCAATTCTTACTAACAGAAACTTCACAGTGGTACTTTTTTACTTCACGAAACCTTTACATAATTGAACGTATGCCCTACTCTGTATGTTCAACTCTAAAGCTTAATAGCCGTCAGTGTTTCCATGCCGAAACTATCTGCCAAACGAACTAAACCCTCATTGGTAGGTCGTTGTCATCTCTCGATCAAATTATCTGCCGAGTCAAAAGCCTCGAAACTTTCACTGAATCCGTGTTCTATCAACTTGATTGTTGTTTTGGTAAGGCAAATAAAAGGGCTGATAGAAAAGAACAAACCTCCTTAAACTCAACAGTCAGATGTCTTCGTCTGATAAAACCATGTCCAAGTTGATTCCGCTGGCGCACGTGTCTGACCCCCTAGCAAGTCCGTCAGCCCAAGTCCTAGTCACGGCTGAGCGTTTCATGGACTCCATTGCCCCTGAAGTTGTGCTTAGGATCTGTAACTAAAAACGCTGTTGCTTTCAATACATCCGACAAAACCCCTGTTGAAGAGGTAAAACATGGCTTTTTAGGTGCCGTTGTTATGACGCATCACCCCCGCCAATGCCTTTGGCTAAAGGACAAAATTCAGTGCGAATCTTGTCCTCTGTTGTTCACATTACTTGAAGGGAAATCTGCCAAAGAACTCATTAGGAATCAATCCATCAATGTTTCGAGAACCCCGTTCAAGAACATTAAGATTGCCGCAGACAAAACCTCACTGCAAAGGGAATTTGCCAGGCCCGCCAGCACGTATTCAGCTGCGCCAAAAAAGTCCACCCTCAGCTATATGCTTGTTTACCATCCGACGACGCTCATCTTACATGTAATATCAATTCGACCTCCCGCTCACTAGGGCATCGATGCCATACTTTTGACGTCGACTTAGATATGTCCTCTCCAGTCTCGCCCCGTCAATCAACGCCTAAGAAACCAGGAGCCAAAGGGTTTACCCCTGGCAATCCGTGTCCCCTTGGGCTTTCTAAATGGGTTCCGCTATTATTATTATTATTGGCCGCGACCGATGACTGTATGACTTGCCTATCCAGCTTGCCAGTCATACCCCAAAACTGTCAGTCCATCAATGGGGGCATCACATATTCTTCTAGTCCATTTCGTCACTCTGCTCCAATAGCAGCTCGAATGTCTACTGTGCACAAATGAGATGTGCCTGGGCTATCTCAAGGACCGATGAAAACGTCATCACTAGGTAGAATACACATTGTTGACACTACAGTCATTTACTACCCACTCATTAGGCCACACTTCCCACTTCTGAGTGCCCCAAGCGAAGCAAGGTAGGGTGCAACAATGGACGAAAGAACGTTATTCAAGTATTATCAACCCACTTAAAACCACGGTCCACTAGTTTTACCGTACATACGACCCACTCATGATTTTTCTGCATCTTCTGGTTATCCTTCTTAATAAACTGCTACAACTAACCCCTTTGCCCTTCCAGTAATGTCGCTCTTCATACCAAACGATTACTTTGGTGTTTTCACATTATCCCTACCGTAAACCAAGTAATAATTTCTCCCATGAATTGCCCGCTTTTTATCATTCACGTAGCTCACCTACCCTGAATCCATTACCCACCGCAGTTCACTTAAAAAGGTACCCGCCACCATTCAATCTCTAGGCTAGCAAGCACCCTTGTATCACACTTCCATTGCACATTCCCCCTGCAGGTTACAGTCCATCAACTTGTTAGTGTAAGGAAGGTATCTGTGCTCCCGTCCGTACTAGAGCAGGTGTCAAGGTACTCGATACCACTACAATTCCTTTTTCTCTTCCACTCAATAGTTACAAACCTCTCGCTCCTCATATTTCAAGGTCCCAGCTACCAGTACCTACCGGTAACAAGACCCTCGTTGGCTACTTTTCACGGCGTTGTTCTGCACTAAGCAGACTTACAACTCACCGATCTCCTTCTAATCCAGGGGCTCCAATCAGTACTAGCCACAGTCAGCCCAACCTAACAACCAAGCCAACACACTCGCCAGATATGCCTACTCAGCTTATGTCACCAGCCATGGCTTGTCGTGTTTCCCCATCCACATTACGGACTACCCTATCCCAAGCAACACTGATAGCGTTATCCGATCCTCTCTGAGCGAAGGTTACGCCGGGAATCTACAAAGATCCTAGTTACTCTTGGCTCCACTGAAAGGCCCTCACTGTCAATGCTAAAGGCACTGTAAATAGAGAACAGGATGCAAACTTTTCTTTTATTACTGTTCACGTTTGTTTACGACCTTGTTTCAATTACTGGAACCTGGTTCACAAGACACACTTCAGTCTTGGATATCGCTATCACCGAGTACCAAGCTTTCAGGGAAAATGGAACAACCCAGCGAGGAGGAGGCTAACCACGGGAGCGAAAATATATCAGCACCCCATACCGGATAACTTGCTGGATTCAGTTTGGTTGCAGGTCACTGCCGAATGTTCTGAACTCATTATTGGTTGTGTCCACCGCCCCTCATATACCAATCAGAACGATGTCTTGCGTATCGTAGCAACGTTGAACGTTGCCGCTGACATACTGGGCCCTAAACTGATAGTCGGTTACTACGGCACCAGGCATCCCCTGGTTCATCTTGGACGTTCCACATCACTTACTACACTTCTTGACCAGGATTCGTTTAGGAGGATGAACGCAAAATGTTGTGCCCAAATAGCGGCAGTAAATTTCTTGACCTCCCTTTAGCGGTGGGATCACCTCGCATCCTGGTATGTGACCATTTACCGGTAAGGTGTGAGGTTTTAGTGCCAACACTAACAGTCCACACACCAACGGCCAAAAGACCTATCCATCAAGGTAAATGAAGTCACTTTTCTCCCTTTTGTGCGCGCCAAGAACTGGGATACCTTCTTTTTATCTGACGAATTGCGTACTGTGACGGATCGGCTTTACTTTACGCTGGGTTCGTGTCTTGAGGTAATCACTCGAACCCAAGGACTACCTGGACGCGATAAACTAAACACTGTTTTTCGATTGAAAAAGAAGCTTTCTGTAATACTGCGCAAAATCTCGAGATAGAGCCCTTTCGTTGTTCTTACATATGAACCGTCTATCTCGTTCAATACAGTTGATAGAAATATCCCTCCATTAGGAACAGAATCTTAGGGAGCCGAGTCATCTCAACGGGACCGAAGCTTTATCCAAGTTGATGAAACTGAGAAACAGGCGGTGCAATTCTCCTATCCCATCTATTATATGTAGCAGCAGTTATATGACGGACTCCCAAGAGATCTCCGGGGTATTCATTGTCTATTCTGCTTCGTCTCTAACGACCGATGACCCCCTATGCCTATATCACGTTGAGCCGCTGACATCTAAACAGTTCTTAGCTATTTACCTTCAAGCAACAGACTTAACAGCACAGGTTACTAAAATTGGGCGGTCACACTGCCCCGGGCCGGATGCCATACTACCGGCTACTTTCAGTTTAGATGGAACTATTGTTAATTTCTTGTAGCCAAATGTTGCTAATTTATCTATGGGCAGTAGCGCTTCCCTCCCCCTACTGAGAAACTTCAGTTATTATCACACTTTTTAAGAAAGGTTCGCGACAGGGCCTACTCAACAATAGGCTAGCAAACCACAACACCATAGCTTCCCGAATTGTGGAAAGACTGATTGAAAACAGAATGACAACTTATTTATTGAACAATAACCCCACTAACTCTGGACAGCATGATTTTTTTCAAAAAATCGTGTGCCACTTGTGTGAGTGATTTCCTTGACTTGATAACCACGGCCACCAGCAGCGGTAAATCAGTGATCGTAATTTTTCTTGACATGGCTAGGGCTTCTGATGGAGTATCCCACAATAGTCTGCCATCTAAGATGAAAATTTACCGGATTGTTGACCCCATCCTGGGTGGGTTGTATCATATCTAACGTCCCAAAAAGAGGTGGCGGACGTTGACCGCAGTTTGCTATCACCTCCGCCGGTGACTAGTAGAGTTATTCGGGATGGTATACTAGGCCCTCTGCTTTATCTCGTGTATGATAATGACATTTCTAACATCACATACGGGGCTGCTTTCTTTTTTACAAACGACATTTAAATTATGTACTCCTTTGAACCTGGCCTATTAGTTTCCACCACGGCTGATGTAGTAATCAAATTACTACCACTAGATTCATGGAGCAACCGATGGTTGACAAAATTCTCCGCTGCCAAAAGTCGAGACCTTATGAATAGGTGTCAGGTTCCCGCAGGAAAGTTTAAAATTGACGATCAGTTCAGCCCCAACAGCCCAGAAGTAGGGGACTTGAGTATACAGTATTCGTGTACTTTTAATTTCCCAAACATTCGGCCTTGCAGGTTGCCAAAACGGCCAATTGGACTGATTGGTAGAACTTTCGGTCTTCTAGAGAGCAAGCTAAGCATTTTGGAACTCAACTCAGACTACTTTTGGAATATTGCACTGCCGTCCTTTCTAACATGCTTCAGATTGACAGGTAAAACATTGAGAATGTACGAGGTAGATTTACCAAAACTTTACTAGGGTATTCCTAGCCCGTAAATTATATGGTAGGACGGAAATGTAGCACTTAGATCCCCTATGGCTACGACCTCCACGGATGAACCTGTCTTTCTTTCGGAATATTATAAAAGGCGCATCTTGCAATTCAGCTCCCTGGGTCAAAACTCCCTTCAACTGGTCTGTACCACATAGGGACTCTATAGTCTTGATCCAGTAGCCTGGACTGCGAGGTGGCCTAACTTCTTCATCGTTGGATATTCTTCTCATTAGAACAAGCCCCCAAGGCAATTTGGTTTGCTACCCCCAGCCCCTTTATCATCCAAAAAGGAAATAACCAAACATCTGACTTCTCAAAAACTGATTCTAAAGCATGATCCCTACATGTTTGTTACTCGAGCCTACGAACTTGGCCCAGAATACAGGTGGGGAACTTAAAACCTTTCATCCAGTAGGCAGCTATAACCGATGGATGCTCAGGAGCATGTGGATTCATTCTGTGTCATGATGAGCAGATAAAGGCAGTCAAGCCCGTATCCTGTGATCGTCAACTACAATTTTCATGTGTCCGTCTGTCAACTTCTTACTTTCAACGCCCCTGCCCACGACCTCCTACTGGCCACTGCTACTCTGCCGATTCATCAGCTTATGCAGCCCGCCTTTACCGCAGTCGGTAAGATCCCTTTTATCGGTAGCTATCAAGTGTAAGGATAGAGTTATTGCTGGAAAATGCGTAGCAACATGTAGTATTGTGTACTCAAAGTACCAGCATCATTGACGCGTCGACCGTATACACTCTGATACCTCCATTTCGTCACAGAAGATTTCGGGCCCCGTCACGAAGGACACAGAGCCACGGGTCATATGGTCTTCCATCAACCATCCAAAAGCATTGAATTGAACTGAATTGAATTGTATTGTATTTCTTGACCGTGGTCAATACACATGCGCAAGGCATGATCAGGGTATCGCCCACGTTCGCCTTCTTGTCTTACTGGTATTTCTCACTAAGCTTGAAGATAGTGCGTCGCTAGTACTGTTCTATTTTGCCTTCCGTACGTGGTTTAGTCCAAAAATCAGACCTCAGCGCCACGACGGCCCATTTCTTTTATTGCGAATTTCCTGGCATGACGTTGCTGTTCTGTCTCTCCCTTAACTCACAGCTGGTAGAATTGCCAGGCCGCAGCTTTTTCAGTTTTGCTTCCGGAAACTGTCTCCCTAAGGAAGAATATTGCCTGCTTCATCCCATGAATAACTTGGAACGTCTCTTGCTGGATAGAACAACTGAGACTCATGCACTTCTTGACTTTCGTCCATCACACTACCGCTTTCCCCAGGATTCCTACAATCCGGTTACCACACCCTGGATTGCTTGATCTCACTGCATTCATGCAACTCATTCTAATCCCAACGGTGAGGGACGTTGTCAAGTCCACCGCTTTGACAAGCGCACATCGTGCATGCTGGACGTCTGCAACGATGTGCGGGCGCGACTAGATTGGTTGATTGCTCCTCCTGCCCCCAGGACTGGATTTTGGTTGGGCATCCGGCCCACTGTCAGTCCCATCCACTGGCACCGCTGCTGCTGCTGCAGCCGCAAGCATTCGCTCCATTGCCCTCCGGTTATCTCCGACTTCCCTTCGAGCTTGCTGTCCGTACTGACTTTGTATTCTGCCCTTCCATGCCTGGCACGGTTTATCACTATCTGTGTACGCAACAGTGAATAGCTTCTACCTCTACCTACTATCTGTCTTGTCCTCTTCACACAGTGGTTGCTTATGCAAAGTCTCACCGATGTTGGCAGTTATTTTATTGCCTGCCTTCCCTCGATTGCACATTTGTCCGCTCTTCTGCTCCATATGTAACTAAGTCCGTACTCCGTGTTAGAACTAGCAAATGTGGTTCAGCCACTGGCACATTTATAGTCACTGTTCATTCTCTCACTGGTCACTGAAAGATGTCCTGCGCTGAAATACCTCTCAGTAGTCCTCTTGTGGTCAGCGAAGTGGTTAGCGATCTTCTGCACTCGCCAGTACAGTACCATTCCATTGAGTTATTTTGCTTTGCAGATCACCACTTTTTCTCCACGTGTGAACTTCTCTGACGTACTTCTCATGCAGCTTAGTTGCTCCAACACCATCATTTCTCACGCTCGTCGAAATGGTCTTTTGAAATTGGACAATTACCGTCTACCTAATATACCATCAAGTCCTCTTACACCCTCAATCTGGCAGTTCTTCTCTCCCTAGAGATGTGGCATTCGTATGTTATAATACCGAAACTGACCCTGTATCCAGCCTCCAAGTTCCACCGCTACATTCACAGGCCGATATATTTTGTTCTATAACCGCTGATCCGCTGCTGCCTTCAGAGATACGCTTACTGCAGCTTTATTCATCCGCCAGCTTTGCAGGGTATTCATTATACAGCGTTTATCCATTGACGCACATTTACCCGTGAACTACTCTACCATCTCTCTAGCAAAACTCAACACCCGTGTGTTCGCTGTAGCTACACAGTCCATATTGATTTATCTCCCACTTCAGCTTTGACATTTCTTGCTAACCCTATACAAAGCTAATTATTCGCTGTAGGCTCACCCGTTTTCTCCGGCCGCTTCCTCCCACCGCCACTGTGGTAGTCTCTTTCTTTCGATACACGTCAATGTTTACCATCTGTCTGATTCCTTCAGTGTCCAGTCACCGCCTTATACCACAATCCCTGGAGACTGACATACTTCCACGTTGGCACCTCTTGACATGCCTGTTATAAGGTGAACAATTCGCCGAACTATTTTGTTTATTCCGTAGATCGGATTTCTGTCCCAATGCCTTTCATATTCTGCAGCCTGTAAGTAACTCTTTATACTCTGCTCGGCAGGTTCCTTTTTTGTAAAGATCAATGACCTATCCCTTGAAAACGTTTGAAGTTACACCGATTGTAATTATTTCCTATACCGTTTGTGCTTGCTCTTCAGACTTTCAGCCGACCGTACTCGAAAACTGGCCGAATCGGCTGCCTGACCATGAGTCTTCTATTAGCCTAGCGTTATTACCATTTTAGTCCATTTCCCTGTTCTCCTGTAGCCCTCAGCGCGCACTTATTGTATCCTGTTGCAAACTCTGATTCTCTCACCTGCCGTGCCATTAGTACATGCTTTGCAGCATGTGTCGGACCCATCCGAAATACACTAACATTATTATTATAAATAACTTCAACAACCCATTTAATTGAATCCTATTCAACTCACCTGTCAGCTTTTATCACTCTGCCCCACCAAGTGCCTATAAGTGGGCACCCGCTCGACACCCTACTGAGTGGGCCGTCTCCGTAACATCTCGCTGGATGTCAAGTACTCAAGCTGTGGTGAATCGGACTTTCTCCTCCATCTGCTCACTTTCTTTTCCATGACAAAGCCTTGCTACTCCTTCAGAATGACATTCCTGTTTTTCGCGGGCCGTTAGATCCACTGGTTCAAGAACTTACCCGAGGTCTCCAACAATAACTCCAGTCGGTGCCTTTTGAAAAATTCCTTCTAGCAGCGTACTCTCCCTTGCGACTTTATGTCGATCACATCCGAATTCTTGGGCATTTTGCTTCCATTACTGCATTACTTGATTACGTATCTCGACCACAGTCGGTTTTGCTCGTCACTGGGCAATGCCAACATCTAGAGAGTGCGGACTTGCCCTAACTGGGTTGGTGTAACATGGGGGTTGGAACTGGGAGGATGAGCACGCAACCTTAAATATGCTTCAAAGGCTATTCATTTACAGTTGGTAACTTTGACTAAGCTAATGAAATGTATAAGTTGAAAATGGAACTGCCGTTTGTGTGTCGATATCTGTGCGTTAACTGGTTAGTTGTTCATATAAAAGGCAGTTCGAACTCCATGTTTGCCACAGCGTGCGACTGCTCTTCGCTATTCGGTTGACGCGATGGAGCGGATAAGTGTGGACAATGATGGTGAACTTTGGAGCTTGATGCGGAGAAGTAGCCCAGATTCGGAGGAAGGGTGACTCTCGCATACCCACCATCTAGCTTTCGAATTCAGTTTCACCGGGCATTCCTTCATGCGACCACTGAAACCTCCACACTCCTCTATACTACACATTAAGTTGATTATTAAAGGATCCCAAAAGTAAACTCAGTTGCACCATATGATCATGCAGTCTAGCACGCTCCGGCTGTCTCCGAAATAAGTCACCACTTCCGTTGTGTTTAACAATCCGGTCGGGCCTTCCAGTCCAGCACCAAGGTCTCGGCATCCAGCTAACCCTAGGCCACCCATGCCGGCGCTGTGGGGCAACAGTGTTCTCAATAAATGGTCCCCTTGCCTAAACTGCCGCACATGGCATTTGTGCTGCAATCGCCCATTTGGGCGCAACTGTTTCCAAAGCTGCCGACCCAAAGTTCACAAGGACAGCTGGTCTTGAAGTCTTGAAGTGATACTCGGGTTCAAAGCTGAAGCTAAGATGTTCCCGGCTCTTGAGGTTTCATCTTTTCTGTGGTGGTCGTCCCTCGGAAACCAAGGGGGCTGGAATACAGGAGACAACAACCAGGGACATACGCTGCAGATGGTAGCACAGATATTGGTCTAGAGTGACCAGTAACGCGACAAGGATATTGTGCTCATAGGCAAGCCTGAATGCATACAATGAAAAGTCACAACAAAAGCGCAACATCTATAAATCAAAGAAGACGGAAGTGCAACAGCAAAATTTTTGTTTCATTTTTATCTTTATATAGGCTCATATTATTTTGAGGTGGGGAAGGCAGGGTAGTCTTGAAGTCTTGAAGTACTACAGGGGTTCGAGGCTTTGCGCCCAACTCTCCCGGTTCTTGAGGAAATCTTTGATTTTTTGTCGGATTCACCGAGCTGAAACGAGAGTAAAAAGAACCGGGGGGGGGGGGTGGCAGCGAAAACAAGATACACATAACATCATGCAGTGCCACACTGTGAACAGTGCCTTAAGCTGAGTGAGGGTGCGGCATTCATGAACATATTTGCAATAAAAGACATCTATTTTGTTTGTTTTTTGACAAAGGGAATTATTGGGAGAGACCCAGGTAGAGGTCTAGCTTGTTCTTGAAGATAGTTTTGTTCTGCGAGAGAACAATATCTTCCGGAAGTGCATTCCACAGAGTAATAACCATATAGCTAAAAAAGTTAATCCTTAGTGAAGCGCGTGGCCTCGGTTTGAAAACTTTTCTGCTGTGACCACGGAGAGAGGAGGCTGGACAGACGGAGAAGAAGCAATCGCTTTGACCTGTTTCAAAAAGGTGGAACATCAAAAACAGATCACCTCTTACGCGTCTAACGTCAAGGGGATAGATGTTGAGGAGTGAGAGGCGGACGGGATAAGGTAGATGGGATAGACCCCTTACTGCCTTGGTGGAAGCCCGCTGAACTCTTTCTAGGATCTCACGGTCTCGGACGAGACCAGAGTGCATTATCTGACTACCGTACTCCAGCAGAGGTCGGATATACGTGCCGAAAATCATGGGGAAATCATCCCTAAATATGCGCGGGAAGGACCTTCGACTCATGTTTAGGACTCGAAAGGCAGAAAGACAGACCGGTTAAGGGAAGCTCGAAAGGGGAGCAGACCCCGGTTGAGATGTTAGGAAAGTTCAGGGGGAAAAGTCGGCCCTGAAACTTGTCCAACCGCTGTTTAAAAGTTTCTTTACTCCGAGCTTCGGTAGCCTACTGCGGCAAGTTAATCCAAGGCGAGACTATTCTGTGGGCGAAAAGTCCTTACGGACTTTTATACAAAGAGGAGTCTTGAATATATTTTAGCGTGACCTCTGTCGGTGTCTGGGCTCGAGGGATTGAAAAAGTTATCTGAAAGCCCTGTAGTGAAGAGGTTGTCTACTAGGAAAAGGTCTCCTCTAACTTTGCAAGTTTTTAAAGGGTATGGTTTTGGTTTGGTTAGCCGACGAGTTTAAGGGGTGCGCGAAATAGTGCATCTTCTAAGAGGTCTCGGTTCAAGACCGAAGAAGAGTATACAATCTCACTGCCATATTCTGAAAGAGGTAGGACGTAGGTCCCGTAAATGATCTAAAATTGTTCTTTCATAATCGAAGGAAGGTTTAGCCTTACCATGTCAAGAACGCGAAAAACGGGCTTGTTGGCTACTCGGTGGCGGTAGGGGGACAAAAGCAACCTGTTTGGCCAGAAGCTCAGGGCCTCATGCTGCTTAATATCCCGGATTGGTTTGATGTTATTCGTCCAGAAGAGTTGAGCCAGGGAGTTATCAAATAACGAGTAAACACATTCTTCGTCGATAATTAGTAGGCTCCAGTCGGCAGACCACTGCTCGGAGTGGACCATTGCCGACCGCAATTCCGTGGCGTTGTAACCTCGGGTAATAACATCGTCAGCGTACATTGCAGTGTTCACTGGCACGTCGGTGGTGAGGTCATTCATACCAATGAGAAGCAACAAGGAACCCGGCAATGATGGACTCTAGAGGGTACTGTGGATGGTTCCGAGGAGCAAGGACCTGCTCTGTCCCTGAATGGCTGACTAGAGGGTAATCTACAAAGAGAGGAGAGCATGTTGCCGGACATTCAGTAGGATTCCAGCTTGCTTAAGAGGAGAATATGCAGTACCCCGTCAAAAGCTCTTGAGGAATCGATAGAGATTGCGCACAGCATCATGCTTTCATCGTAGGCCGTAGTAAGACTGTCCATGACGCGGGGTATTTTGGTAAAGCTGGACCACTCCGGCAAAGAAGCCACTTCGAACAGGGGAGATAAGCCATTCTTGCGCGTGTGCGTCGTCGTCAAGTTTTGGCAAGTGTTCAAAGATCTCGCTGGGAAATCTCATTAGCCTGATAGGTCTGTAGCTCCCTGGTTGATGGCAGTCACCATTTTTGAAAATAGGGCTGATTGTTGCTCGTTCTTCAAGAGGTTGTGGAAGTACCAGAATCTTAGTATCGCTGGAAGAGCTCCGCATAGATCTCTGCCAAAGCTACGGACTTTTCTTTAGGACTTCGAGGGTGGATCTCATCCCAGCCCATCGAACTAAGTGGACCAAGTTGCTAGGGGTGGCTCTTTACTTCTTGTCTTGTAAGGACAGTAGTGCATAAGTTTTGCTCCACCAACAGGCCTGGGAGTTAAGGATGGACAGCGATAGGTAATGAGGTACAAACTGTCTGGAAGTGCAACCTTAAAACTACTGCCACCTGGGAAAATGTTTTGACTGAAGTGCCAGCCCTTAGGCAGAGCGCAAGTGGGGTGGCACCTAGGTTGCTGGTTATTGGCATAAACCCAAGATGAGAGGAGCTGTTTTGGTTTGCTTGCGCGAGGATGGCACCTTGCCGCTTAATAAGGAACTCCCTTATTTTAAACTTGCAAGCATTACGAATGGGTTTCAATTCGGCCGCCTCTGTTTCCAGTCCCGTGTACTTGAGCCCGGCAAATCTTCTAGAACGTTCATCCAACAAGCGTCTGAGGGATCACAACAGTGAGGGTTTACTGTTGGCCGTGATTTGCTTGCTGGGGACATGAAGGAGGCCGGCCTGATGAATACCTTCTTCATTGCAGCTTCTGAGAGCTTCTGCGTCGACTACTTGGTCTAAGGTGCTAACTTTTTGTGCCAAAAGTGACCTCAGGCCATCAAAATTGGTTCTGCTGAATGCACCGGTAAGTTTGCATTGGAAGGGGCTAGCTGGCCGGTAGATTATGCAGCCAGAATGTAGGAAGGCGTGGTCACAGTCGCTTTAAGGAGGAAGCACGCTTGCCGTATCCGCTTAGTGGTTCTTGCCAGAGACCACCAGATCGAACAGTGAGGGAGCGTGCCCGGTGCGGTATTTAGTTGGTCCCCCGACCAGGAGAGTTCGGCCAACAGGTTTGTTAGTGCCCGTCCAAAAGGACTATCAGCAGCGTTTCCCTTCGAACTGACACTCGGAGCGTTGGAATTAGCTAACAATAAGAAATAGGTGAAGTGACAGTTGGCTTTTGGACCCCCCAGCTGTCTTATGGGATGAAGAAACCAATGTAGATTAGTGTGTGAGATGGGGTAGATCACACCCACTAGGAACCATTCGTGGGGAGGAATTCCCACCCTCACCTATGAAGAGACGGCAGGGGGAGTTTGGAATAGGAGGGTAGGCTATTGTTGAGGCACAGGACCACCCCACCGGCTTTGGCTCTCAAGGAATCCTCACAAACTTAAGTATATACAGTGTTCGATATTTCACCGCCTGGGGAGAGCCAAGTTTCTGTGACTGCCAGAAAGTAAGGTTTTCTGTCGGCCACCAGCTGCCTCAATTCTAGCACCTTGGCAGAGATGCTGAAGCACTCTGCAGAGAGGCATCTCACAGCGTGCCCAGTAGATTTTTCAGAAGGTGGAGGACTACCGTTGGGGGCAGAACAGCGGGATGAGGATCCTCCTGATGCTATTTCTTGCCCCAACCCTTCCGCAAAGCCTTTTGCGGAGGCTTCGCCTTTTTAAGGCTACTTTTTTAGGTTGCTTCCGGAGGACAGGTCTGCTTCGCGGATGAGCGAAAGGGAGTTCGAGATGAGAACGAAGTTTGGGGCGGTTTCATGGTGTACGGATTTGAGACCAACACCTGTGATTACTGCTGAGACCTTGTCCACTTGATGAATGATGGGGCCAAGAAGCTTCCAGCTATGGGAGGTGCAGAGAGATTACCCGATAATTCTGCTTCGTTCCGCCTGATACTCAAGAGCTTACGTATCCTGATAGCTGGGCTAGAAACTAATGGGCCAGGAGTGGCGCCTTCTTTCCTGCCTGCCTGTTTTCCTGGGGCATTTTAGCGGCCACGGTTTCGTCTATGACCTATTACTTGCAGTTCCCTGTCGGACTTCATAGGGCGTGCTTTTGGAGAGCTGAATGCCACGGACTTGGCTGGTACCTGAGCCGCAGGGAGGGGGAAATAAACCTCTGCGGGGGAGCCGGGGAACTGGAGTTCAGCGGGCTCAGCTGTTGAATCGGGCTCCGATTTGTCCTCCAGTCTGGTCAGAACAACACAGGAGGAGAAGGAGATTGGATTCACTGTTCTTCCCCGGGGATATCTTGCTTCTAGATAGGTTACCGCTGCCCTGTTTTATCTCTGAGCTGACGTGAAGTGGTTTGTCTTGTGAGGCTCCTCTGATGAGCTGGAATGTCTCTCCTAGCACGCTTGCCTGTGTGATCTGATCCAGGACAGCATTCTCAGAGGTGAACTTCAAGATTAGCCGTAAAGTGATTTTCTTAGGCTTCGAAGGCAGCCAAGAAGCAGTAGACAGGTTGAGAAATTTGGTGGTCAGGCCAGTAAACAGAGCTTTAGCCTGATACACTGGGCTTGGGGTTTTCGAAAAACGACCCCAAATTAGGACCATTTTCTGCATTGTACGTCTTCTTGATGGGCAAAGCGGCATCCTGAACTATCTTCTGGGATACTTTGACTGCTTGAGCTGCTGCAGCAGTTGTCGGAAGCGAATTCGTAATTAGAGCTTTTAGGTAGGCAACCTCCGATTCTAGAATGGACACCCGAGCCCTCAGTTCGCTTACCTTGGTTGCTGGTTGGTCATAACAGGGAAGACTCATAAGCCGGCTAGTTCTGGGTCTAGACGCAAGGGAAAGGTGGGCTGGTCCAAGTTGGGGGTCGAGCTAATACAAACCTTTGAGTCAGAGATGGAGTGCGAATGTAGCACACCAAGCCGAGTGAGAGAAATGAGGAGAAATAGGTTGCACCTCACGGATGAGCAGAGGTATCGCAGACAGCAGAGCAGCGCAGCAGGAGCAGCTCGTATTACAAAGTACCGCCGAGGTCAGGCTACTGCCTAACCCGCGAACACGACAAGTACAAGATAGAGCCAGCCCAAACTTATGGTGTCCGATCACACCTTTTCATGACAACCCCCAGTTTAATGCCGCGGAACGCCGGCAGTATATCACTGTCGACCACAACCATCATTCTGCCAGGCTCCAGTTGGACACCACCTCCGACTCCGCCCTAATCTCGTTTGACCTGTGGCAGTCCCTGGGCTCTCGCATATTCATAGCCTAGTCATTGTTTTTGACTAGAACTTGTGGTGGCACTCTCCAGCTGTTTGGTCAGCTGGACTGCGCGGCATCTTTCTGCGACTCGTCCATCCGCTGCAAGAGCTACCTGAATCACGGTGGACTCTAGCTCCTGGGCTCCGACTGGGTCGACTAACTCAGACTGGTCATGTCCCCGATGGAAGCTTGGTGCCGCTTTTTCGAACCACTTGGGAATCCGACCAATTTGGTAACCAACGTTTTCAAACAATTCGCGCCTATCTACCCTGATGACCCCAGCGGTTGTACAACTGTCCAAGCCAAAGCGACACTCCAAAGCCGCACGTTCCAGTTTTCTGACCAAAGCCTCCAGTACCATGAGCTGTCCGTCTGAAGGTCGATGCTGATCTAAGTTGCCCGGGAGACTCCGGTGTACCGATTCCCATGACTCATTCTGCATGTGCGACTCCTATTGCTGTGGTAAAGAATTCTACAGAGGCCATTTGTGTCAGTACCGTTTAATTAACTGACCTAGATGACACCCTAGCCCCACACCACCACCCACTCCGGCCCCGGAAGACTCATCCACGGTGCTGAATGGTGGCACCTGCTATGCAAAACTGGACTTTGCTGTGGCATACTTTGAGATCAACGTGGCTTCGGACTCCCGAGAACTGTTGACTATCAACACCCATCGCGGGCTTTATCAGTTCATAAGCTTTTGCTTCGGAGTAAGAACGGCTCTCGCCATGCTTCAACAAATTTTGGACACCTTGATCGCAAGCTTACCAGATAGAGCGCATACCTTGACGATATCACAGAGGTAGGCAGTCATCTGGCTGAATTGAAAGAACACCTTTTCGGAGTCTCACATCGCATACGAGACACTGATTTTCGGCAAAGACTTGACAATTGCCACTTCTTCCCGTACACTATATAGATCTAGGCTTCGTTTTCGATGCATGGGGCCCCCATTCGGATCCTGGGAACATCAGCACTACAAAAGAAACGCCCGTCTACTCGTACGTACCTAACCTCTGCTCCGTTTTGAGGCTAATCAGGTGCCACTGCACGTTCTTAGCCACGCTTCACGATGCTTACGCCCGACCTAGCGCTTTGACAAAAGAAAGCTCCGTGTACTTGGTGCTATTAGTGTCAGCAAGCATTTTACAAGCTGAAGCCCACTTTCTCGTCCGATCTTGCATTTGTTCACTACGACCCAAAACTGCCAATCTTGGTGGCCACTGACACGCTCAACTTCAGAGTCGGTGCATTCACTTTCCACGTGTTCCCGGACGGCTCAGTAAAGCCCATTTCTCATGCTTTCAGCAAGCTGATATGGGCTGAGTAGAACGATGGATAAGCTGAAAAGGAGGCATCGGCCACATTCTTTGTCGTCATACCGCTTCAAAAACTCCTTTTTGGCCGATATTTCGCTCTTCTCAAGGATCATGAACCTCCCCAGTCCACCTTCGAGTCCCACAAAAGTGACCCGGTCCATTCCGCAGATCGATTAGTTCGCTGGTCAGTCAACCTATTGGGCCATGTTTTCGATACCCTTCACCGATGAGCCGCCGATTTTGAACAGGCTGACGGATTTTGTCGACTAATTTCAGAGCACCGTTCTGTTGATGAGGCGGGGCAATGTATCTCGTCCTTGTGAACTCTTTTAAAAAAGACAGGGGGTCAAACAGCTGACGCAGGACGATAACAATAGTAATGACGGTACATTTCTTTCAAGTGGTCAAGACAAACGCCCAAGGCGTGATCATAGGAGGTAGAGACCAGTCGTTAAAAATCTCCCCAGAAATACTGCAGTCTCCATGTTTTCTTAACATCAATCACCTATTTACACTATTGACTTGTTTTATGCACTGTTTGCTTTTACGGAGCAATGCCTGTTTGTTCGCGCCCAGCACTCTGCTCTGTCGTATCCTTGTTCTGGACCTGCGTGACGCACGTGCTCATTTCTCGCACGCCACAATTCGGTTCTCGTTTTTTGAGTCCTTGTGATTGCACAACTGAGGTTTGTATCTGTTTCGTGTCATTGTTCATGCAATAATCTAGTATCGTAGAGTTTCACGGATAACCGCCATTTGATTTCTGGATCCGTTGCAAATTTGGCTAAGCATTGCCCAAACGTGTCTTACATAGGATTCATAACTTCGAAGTTCAGTATTTACACTATTGAATTAACAGTAAAATAGAGCAGGACAGTATTCGAGTGAATTGCAATAGAGACGGTTACGGCGGCAAATATAAACCAGTTTTGAACTCAAGAAAAGAAGTTTGTTGAAAGCTAGACAAGTGTGAAAATTCATATAAAAGTGACACTGAAGAGTGCTAAAGGTTCAGATTATGGAAGAAGCAGTGAAGAAGCGGGGGCCGGACATCACGATATGGACAGAAGGGCAAGCGGGGGGGGGGGTACTACACACAGTACCACTCGAAACCATGGGTCATATCAACGCGTGTTCCGTTACCTGCAATAAACATTTTCCATTACTCGCCCAAGAGACGCAAGAAACGCAAAATACTAGCTTTCGCTTTCTAAGTGGTTATTGATATATATATATATATATATATATATATATATATATATATATATATATATATATATTCGTTACTATATTCCTTCATCAAAGCCTCTCCTGTTTCGTTTGCGTCGTCTGACATTTAGCTTGCCTAGTTTAGCTCGTGTACCTCATTCTTTTGGCCGGTTAAATTTTACCAAACGGGTGTCGTCTTTTGAGCTTCTATTCTAGAAACCGCTCACGCGTTACAGTACAATCGCCTTGGTTCCAGTACCAACTATACGGCTGGGCTGAAGTTCTTGTATTCTGTGCCCTTCCTTGCCTGTGGGGTTTACCCTAGGATCGATTTACCGGTTGTAATGCGAGAATCGGGGAATTGCGTACTTCCGGTCGATCGATAATCGTTTGGGGGTTGTAACACTTCCCCTGCTATTGGAAAACCTACGTAACATATGGCTCCTTGAGTCCTTCGTAACCTGGATGTCACATTATTCGCGAGGCCGAACATTCCAGTTTCGAATAAACGGGGCTCTCGGACTAACGTCGTACATAGGAGAGTGGTGCGCTGCACCAGGTCGTGTTGCTTGCTGTCTTCGATACAGTTTTTATTCATCTTTCTTAGGAAATACTAAGAATTATATTTTCTCAGGACATTCCGTTAACCCATATAAACTCAGAGAATTTTTTCTCAGCTGTCAATTCTAACCTGGCTCTAGTTTGCCGTTACTTTTCCGCCTTACTCACAACCTCTTTTTGATAGTTCAAAATGCCACTTGTAGCAAAGAAGACCTGCAATACTGCCCCATCCGCTCATACTCCGGTTACTAAAAAAATTGGGATTATTCAAACTTCCTTGGCCTTAAAACTATGTTCGGTTGGCCTCTGTGACTTTGTAGGTTTGGCCACAGAAGGAACAGCTGTTTTAGACCGAAGTACCTCAGATATAAAGTCTCCGCCTCTGAATTTGGAAGATAAGTTATCTAGACTCGCCCCTCGCTTACTGTGCATCACTGAACGCGTCGAACATTCTACCTTACAAAAACTGACAGCGGCTGGCCGCTGTGTTGACTCTGTTACATTCGAAGTTCTCATAAAAAAGAGGGGCTCCCGTAATGCAGTTGTGTTTAATGTCCCAGAGAAAATACCTCTGGCACATTTCAAGCATACACTGTTGAATGCACATGGTGTGGCCAACCTTGTCAAATAACGAGGCTGCGTAAGAGCGTTCATCTCTTCATTTGTCCAATCCTTATGCGATTTGCAGATGAACTATCTGCCAAAGAATTCAATAAAATGGGTAACACTATAGCTTCTAATTCTCTCTATAAAAACATAAAAATAGCCGAAGATAAAACCCCTCTCCAAAGGGAAATTGCTAGATCTCCCTCGACTTTCCCCTCTAATAGGACGTTTGATATTCCTGAGCCTTCAACACAGACGGCTAATCGCTCCATTGCTTCTTCTCAGGTCCCCTTTGCTTTACCTTCGCACGGGCTTCCGGCCCCTCCACACCCCCCCCCCCCCGCTGCCTCCTCACCTGCTCCCGTACTGAACTCTTTAAAATCTGATCCCATTACTGTTGATCTAAACATTTCCGCTTCTCCCTCTTACTGCCACCCAGTAAAAGACGCCAACTATTGCCTCGCTCTCCCATCCCATCGCTTGTTAGGTACACCCCCAACTCTAATTCGCCCTCTGTTCCCTCCGGTGATAAACTACTCGCCGTCCAGAGGAGTAGGTCTAACAGTCTTCCCACCCTTCTCACAAACCCCTTCTTCATTCAACTGTCCCCTCGTAAATCAACTCGCCCTAACTCGCCGAATATGATTTCGACCTTAGAAAATACCCCTTGCTCCAATGCATTGGCGATCCTTACAAATTGACCGTGCTTACTATAATAATCTATAATAATAATGGTATATTTCTGGACCGTGGTCAAGAAGCACGCATGTAAGCATGATCAGAGTTTACAATATCACCGAATGAAATGGAAAATTTCACAAAATTGAAGGAGAGATTAGCAAATCACGGTAACAATGGAATAAGGCTGCCGAGAGTTTTAATGAATCAAAACAAGCAAGGAACACACGGCGAACACTAATTGATTTCAAGTCAACGGCGGCAATAGTAGTGAATCAGCCGGATATAGGAAGGTTCAGACGGACATTGGCTTAGGACGCAGGAAATACGATATTTACAAGAATAATGCGAGGAAAAGGTCGGCACTGCATATTCATGTTCACTTAAAAAGGTAATTGACGTTGAGACAAAGGAGGCAGGGAAGAATTTCACGAAGGTTCGCAGAGGAATACTAATTTTCATAGACTTGCGGATGTGAAAAGGAATAGTACCCCTTGAAAAGGTGAGACAATTTTCGTGAGAGGTGATGTGTGTCATCTGGTGCCAGCAGTTCGCCGCTGGTGGAGGATGGATGGAGTTCCAGGAAGGAATAAGCAACAATCGGAATGTCGTGTCCATGCGGAACAAAATAAGGCAAGACAAGAGTAAAGACCTTTGCAATAGGCAGGTTATGCTGGTAAATTGGCAAATACATCATTTTGTTGAGTTTCTTGTGGGTTTTCTGTGTCCATGTTGGGCTTTTTGGGCAAGGGTTGACTGCGGTTTTGTTCGCTTTCTCATGGAAAAGAGGCGGGCATCGCCGAATCTGGACCGATCACAGTATAATTAGAAGTCCTCGCACGGCAGCTTCGACATCGGAAGGGTCTTGTAGTGAGAATTCTTCAGTAAGCCTCAGAGTAACGTATGCAGTGATACCAGGACTTGTTTTGGGTGAACCCCGTTGCTAGATCGTATTCGCGGTAGCCAGCCTTTGGTGTGGTTGTAGACGGGCAGAGAAAAAGACAAGCTGTCTGCACGATATATTACAGCCAGGCAACGTGATGGCCGGGTGGTTCTGAAATTGAAAAAGGGAGGATCGCAGTCTGGGAGATGTTCCAGCTGAGGGTTAGCGTGAGCAAAATAACGAGAGTACGGATGTTGGAAATGAGGCACAATGGTCTTAGTTAAATGTGGGGTCGTTGGTATTGTGGTTGGGTGTTCGTGAGGGCTAACTGGTATTATACTACTAGGCAAAGTTATTGGTTACCGAATCGGCCGTTCACCGGGAAGTCTTATCTTTATGAGTTAATACTGCCTATCAGTAATGAAATACGGCCTCCACTCGCCGTCCACTCTGCCTCACGTTGTACCCCTCACCTGACAGCTATCTCTACTGCTCCCGATACTAACTGCTCCATATTTGGTGTTCCACGTAACTTGGGCCACCCCTTCCGTTGATGCCCAGTTCCTCTACCCCTCAGCATTCCCTCTAACCGCATTATTTACTCTAGCTTGGCTGGAAGTCACCCCATCTGAAACCTCTACTAGCCGCAACATCAACATATTCCCCTTTGACCCATATCTCTGCTCCTTCCAATCGCTAAAACCTGCCTCCTTCTGACTTACACTGCCCCCTGATGTGCCTATACCACTTCCCACAAATGGTATATCTTTATCCCTATTCAACTCGCGTTCTATTCTTGACAAACTCCAGCACCTAAAAAAACTTGTCCTCACAAATAATTACGGCATTATCTTAATACCGGAATTCTGGCCGTCTGAGAGCACTCCTAATGATAGAGTACCTTTGGTAGGGTACAGTCTTCTAAGGACCGACAGACCGAACCGGTGTGGTGGTGGGTGCATAGCCTAAGTCAAGGAAGTCTACACCACGACCTCCCTTTTACATACGGCGCTCGATTCTATCCCCGATTCTCTCTTGTTCACTGTCAACCTCCAAAGCTCTGTTCTTCACATTGGCTGCGTGTATCGCTCACCAAATTCCCCCAGTTCCTTGTTTCCACTTCTCACTAAGCCTTTCGAACACCTCACTTTCCTCCCTTCTGAAACCAAGCTTATTGCCGGTGAATTTAATCTCTCTCACATTTGTTGACCTACTCTTTCGGTTGCTCTCAATCTTATTGACCTGATCACTAGCATTCATCTTGGAGGCTTGACACAACATGTCGAACCTACCAGAAATGGGAACATACTAGATCTGGTATTTACTCATAACGTGCCTTTCATCGACGTGTCCGTAACATAAAATTTCCCCGGCAGTGACCATAAAATGGTTATCGGCCATCTGCCCCTTAGTGGCTCACCTAATCCAGCACACCCCTCCAACAATACATTCCTATGCAGAAATTGGGCCCTGCTAGTCAGGCTTGTTCGCCAGAAAGACTGAGGTGATTATTTCCTCACCCATGACCCTCAGCTTGCTGCGTATATTTTCTATTCCTTCTTTTCCGACTGTCTGAAAGCGCTGTCTAATACTTCTCGGGCTGTACCTAAAAAGGGGTCGCCTGTCTGGCCACTCCATAAGAAGTATCATGAGCTTCTCAAACAACTACACAATTCCAACGACTTTTCAACCTCAATTCGTCTGAACCACCTCTCTGCACTTATTCAACGACAATACAACACGCGACTTCGTGATCAAGAAGCCAAAGCACTGCGTCATCCCAACAAGACGCAACTTCTTTCTATGTTACATAAGTCTAGAAGCGCTGATGTTAAGGCCGACTTCCAACTTCTAATTCTGGATAATAACTCATCTATCACCTCCCCACCTTGTATAGCCGAAGCCTTCAATGCATTCTTTGCTTCAGCTGTGGCTCCAGCTACTGCCATTGCCCCTCCCCCATCTTCACCACTTGCCGTCTCTGTCCCTTCTGCGGTACAGTTCGATGCCAGGAGTATCTCTAAGCCACTATCCAATAGCAAACCCTCCCCTCGATTAGGCCGCGATGGCCTACTACCAGTTGCAATTGTCAATGTTGGACCGGATCTCCCTCTGTTGTTGCCTAACCTTTTCACCCTTTCACTTAATGGTAGCACCGTACCTGCTAAATGGAAGCTGTCGGTAATCGCTCCCATTCATAAAAAGGGAAATTTACGTGTGGTACACAATCACCGCCCTATAAACCATACTCCCATCTTATCCAGAATAATGGAAGAAATAGTTGGTGATCACTTTATTAACTATTTATTGAGCCTCAGCCATAATAATCACAACCAACATGGATTCCTCCGTTCACGGTCCTGTATGACTTGTCCGTATGATTTTCTGTATCTCATCGCCGACTCTTCTGAAAGTGGGAAATCTTTTGTTGTTGTTTATTTTGACTCATCCAAGGCATTAGATCGTGTACCTCACCCCCACATTTCACCAAAGCTAAGGTCCTTTGACACAGTCTATGGAAGATGTTCGAGAGCTGCTGCTGAACGTGTCACTTACTGGGTTTATCAGCGGAACACAAACGTTATCACCTCTATCGGACAAATATAGAATACGCAAGTCGGTTCACATATGCAAGGTGTATTCTATATATCGTGGCACCGAAATAGCACCGATACGAGAGATACACCGGACGGAAAACGAAATGCAACAGCTGTGCAGAAAGCGAACCGCGAGTGCGTACAATCGGCGAACGACCGAAAGCGAAAGTGATTCAAAACGAGGTCGACGGAAACCTCGGAAAAGTCAGTTCAGTAAAACGTACGCAACCGGACAACTCTACGAGGTCGATGTCAAACTTCGGAAAAGATCGTAGAGAAAATAGATCCGGAATGGTGTTCAGAAAACAGTCATCTTTTTCGGAACGGTCGTGGTCACTACATGTTGATCCACTTCTTTCTTGGTTCTCATCTTACTTATCTCGTCGTCCACAGGTTGTCTTAATTAACGGGCACGCCCCTAATCCTAAGCCTGTTACTAGCGGTGTTATTCAGGGCAGTGTTTTAGGCCCCCTGTTTTTCCTCCTATATATAAATGATATGTTCCCGACAATACCTAATGGCACGCCCTTTTTATTCGCGGGCGACATTAAGATAGTCCACACTTTTTCGCCTGGCAAACTCAGTACTACTATCCCTAAAATCTCTGCTGATTTAGCCGCCCTTGATGAATGGTGCTCAACCTGGGCGAAGAAATTCTCCGCCTACAGGTGTGTTTTTCTTAGTTACAAAAGCCAGGTTCCTCCAGGTTCTTTAGGCACTGGCGGTTCACCCATCGACAGCCAGTCCCTAGTAAGAGACCTTGGCTTAAGTTATTCTTGCTCTTTCAACTTCTCCGAACATGCTGTCTTCCAAAAAGCGAGGGGTAAAAAGTGTCTTGGTCTTCTGTTCAGATCCTTCCAGCCTAGGGGGAGCACTCGTTACATGTACAAAGTACATTCCAGGCCCCTTCTCGAATATTGTCCCCTCATCTTCATTGGTATGATAAAATCCAACAGAAGTATTATCGAACGTATTCAAAGATTCACAAAGTAGCTTATCGGTGGGTCGTCCAAATAAAACTAAAGGGAACGACGCTTATCTCTCAAAATCGAACCATTATGGCTTCATCGCATCAAGCTAAATTTGGTATTTCTGTATAAGCTGTTGACTAAGCAATTCTATTTCTCCAACCAGTTGTGCTTCTCCCCGGATACTGGATATTCTTTCCGTGATAGACAGTATACTATTACCGCACCCTCCGCAGGAACTGTTCTACGCTCTAAGTTCTTTCTCTTCAAATACTCCAGAATCTGGAATAAACTTCTTTTGCACATCAGATCTTCTCAGTCATAGTATGCATTCGTGCATGCCATTGTGAAATTCTTTTCGGTCCCAACTGTTTTGCATTTATTCAACGTTCATATAACCGAAAGTCAAGCTCAAGAGAGAGGCCTCAACTTTTAAGCCATTTCTCGGCTTCCTCGCTTTACCTTACCTTCCTAAATGGCTTCACCGCTTTTGAAATTCTGATTGCTTTGTTTGACCGCTTCTTCTTAGACTTCGCCTTCGACATGTGTAAAGCATGTCTGCGTCCACTAACTGTTTTTCTATACCAACTTATAGGATCCTGCCAATTGAACTTTGAAATAAGTTCTTCCAGATGCATTCGCATTTATAGAGAGACCACCGTAATTCTCCCCATAGATTGTCAATATGCCTTATCCGCTCCACGATTTATTACCATTATTTAGCTATATCGCGTCTGCGGCCCCGGAACCAACGTCAAAAACACTAAAAACTGCATCAGTAACCAAACCCTGGTCGGCTATATATGTATATTTGTATATATAAAGTATATATATGTGTATTTATATACTTATTACTGTCCTGTAATTAATAACACAAGCATGGTGGGTAACTCAAAGCTTCTCGATATCTCGGCTTACAACGCCTCTTCTGCCCACCAGGTCCCACCACATATACTTCCCTCACCACCTTTGCGATATTAGACTGGAAAGTTTTGTCTCATTTGTCTCACTTAGCGTGGCTGTCTAACTGAACTTAACACCCAGTTATGACGTCACCAATTCTGCCCCCGCCTTATCCCCCAGCTAAGTTTCTTCCCTTATTTTATGCAAAACTTAGTCCTTTCTTCCGCTGATTGACTACTCTAGATGAAATACTAACTTGCCCATTGAAAGTTTTAGCCACACTTATGCGTTTTCTTTTCAAGTCTCAAGTCCCATGGTCTCAGTGTGTCTTAGGGATTAGCTGCGTCGATGAGCCCGTGCTTCATTTTTGTTCCTCTTTCCGCTAACCGTTGATCCTTAGCTGGGCTATACCTAGACTGCGTATCTTTATCTCATTTCCCTTTCCAGGTAATGTCAATGCCGGTCAGCCGTCTCGGGCACTACACTGACCACGGTTCTGGCAGGTGCTCCTGGATAATAATGCTGTATGGCCGTCTGTCGATCGCTGTTCCCGTTGGCTCCGTTGTCCAAGTTCCCACAACATGTCCAGTTAGTCCTGGACCATATACCCTTATAGTGGATGCTCAGCCCTCTGCACAGCCATCCGTGAACACTCAAGCCAACCCGAACGGTGCGGGGCGCGGTCAGATCCACCGCTGTGGCCAGCGCATATCGGGCGTGCAGGCTGTCTGCAAACATGTGCGAGAGCAGTAAGGCTGGTGGATCACACCTCCTGTGTTCACTTCAAGAAATGTTTTCCAGGTTGGGTGTCCAGAGCACGGTCAGCCCCACCCACCATCACCGATTGTGGATTGCATGCTCAAACTCTTCCCGCCCTACAGCCTTTATCGCTGTCCTTTGCGGGCCGCATGGTTCTACCATTCTTCCGCCAAGTTTCGCTCATCTATCGTTCTTGTCAGCACTCATATCACTTCCCTTCCGTGTCCTTCTACCTCTGTATGCACACCAATCCTTTCTGTTTTTGTTCCTATCGCTTTTTCACAATGACAACCCTCGTTGCATGATGTCACTCTCGTCCTATCCATTTTACTCTTTCCAAGCCCGAAATATGTTCTTTCGCCTATTTTGCCCCTGCCGGCTCCCAGTCAGTATTCACTTGGTACATCCATATGCTTACAAAGCTGATTGATCGCACACCTCACTAGCTACCATTCTGCAGTATCATTTTTGTCCATCTTATACCCCCCAGACACATCCGTAACCACAACCGATCCCCATGTAAGAACTGGCCGTTCCAAACTTTGCATTTTTTACGTCCCAATGTATTATCTTTTTACCACCTCCGTATTTTCCATGTTTAAATCCGTAACTCTTCTGTGGATTGTCTTCTTAAGCAACTTCTGGCTCAATCCCTTAGTGCAGTGGCCTGTAAGCAAGCAACTCTCCACTTCCATTCTCCCAACTCCAAATCACATTTATCTTTCGTACGTTTTTGTTCTATCACAGGCTTTCCCGTCCGGATCTTTTTCTCCTTCTTGGTCCTCATCCTGTGTCATCTGCAGTGCAACAATCTGACCCAGCATCTCTTTCCTGTTTTTTTCTGGTCAACACTCTCGTCTGCTTCGTACGTTGCTCGCCATAGGCACTTCATTGTGCCTTTCAGGCGGCGCCGCTTTACCGCGTTCCACCCAGTGTAACGCCGCCTCCAAAGTCACCACTCTCACCTACGGTTTCAAAACATGTAATCTGCCATTACTTGATTCTTCTGATCCTCAACTTCCTTGTCTCTCTTCCATGTTATTCACTGTTACAACCGATGCATCTTCTTACCGCAATTCTTCTGACCTCCAAGTTACCGTTCCCCAGTGATCTTTTACGCCTCTCCAACCTCCCCGTACTTCCAGTCGCTCTGCTTTCTCCAGCCATTTTCACGGCCATCTTCTTGCTGCATAGTGTACGCCATTTAGTAATGCTTTACCCATGTTTGACCGTCACCACATGTCACACCTCCAATAATCACACTGTTAGATCCACTCTCACCTGTTTTCGTCGATCCTTTCCTTCATATTCCCTCGCTTACTAACTTCTGCTAACAGCCATCACTTCTGTGCTTCCAATATTGGTTCTCTTTTGCTGCTGATCCCCTATGTCTACCTGTCATAAAAAAATTCGTCAGGGTTTATCCAAGTTCATTCCGCACCATTCTACCCTACCCTACCTGTCTCGTCCAACCACTGCTACCTGCGTGTTCCATCTCTTTACTGCTATTTGCTCCTGCTGATATATATACGTAAATATATATTTTTTCATCTACATAATTTCTCTGCCTCCCTCAGTTCTTTTGCCACTATGCCACCGCCCCTCATAATATGCGTCCATTTTGTCAATAACCGTGCCCTCACATTTACCGTGTCTCGATCCTTCTGCGGCATTGATGCCATCTGACTCACTCTTTACGTCTTGCATTCCAGCTCCCTGTTTTCAAATTGACGCCGTCCGTTTTTTGCAATAATGCACAGTTTATGGCTACCTATGCCCCAGCTATACAGCTCAGTTTGTTCGTTCTTCTTTTTTTTCCTTCCTTTTTTCTTCATCGTTTCCCGTAACGGTAGGTTCTCATGTCGAGTTTCAGTCCTCCTCATGTAAAACCCCCAGGTTCCGTTCTCCCCCACTTGGCTCAGCCAGCCGCTCCATCTGCCCTTGACCTTCAAATTCTCAGGGACCATATTTGAAACTACCTCCGGGTTCACTTAAACTCTCCACATTATTCCCTAGTGCGCATACATTTATCTCCCTCCCATGTCTCCCCTATTTCTTCCTACCCCGCTTAGTGTTATGTATTACCAACATTTACATGGATTTTCTGTCATTTTTGTCGCTTGTAAAATTTTGACCATGCGTATGGCATGCTTCGGGCGTCTCCGAAATAAACTATTGTTATTATATATACATATACATGTGTTGCTATGCTCCTGCATCAAAAGTCTCCCCTGTTTCGTTTGCGTCGTCTGACATTTAGCTTGCCTCGTTTAGCTCATGTACCTCATTCTTTTGGCCGGTTAAATTTTACCAAACGGGTGTCGTCTTTTGAGCTTCTATTCTAGAAACCGCTCACGCGTTACAGTACAATCGCCTTGGTTCCAGTACCAACTATACGGCTGGGCTGAAGTTCTTGTATTCTGTGTCCTTCCTTGCCTGTGGGGTTTACCCTAGGATCGATTTACCGGTTGTAATGCGAGAATCGGGGAATTGCGTACTTCCGGTCGATCGATAATCGTTTGGGGGTTGTAACACTTCTGTAGCCGTTGCTATCTTCATTCGTACTTTTACCACGTTTAGTGTTTAACTGAACGCTGACTGCCAAGCGCGGTTGCCAACGCCGACAACAACACAATTTTTCGGAAATTATGTCTTGACAAACGTGTTACTTACACGAAAACGCTAGACGAAAGCCAATGCCCAGGGACACCCCACGGAAGTGGCCTGTGTGAAGTTTAGCAAAGCCTTAGGCGAAGTGTAGCGGTTGCCATCTTCGTTCATACTTTTACCACGTTTATTGTTCAACCGAACGCTGACTGCCAAGCGCGGTTGCCATTTGACCGTTGCTCTTGCGCACGCTCTCGTGCACGCTTCCAAATACACGCTAACCACTATCTCTCCCAATCGCCTTCTCGTTCTCACGGGGCGTGGAGAATACTGTTCTGGTTAACATATTCGTGCACAGCCACACATCAGAGTAACGTGCAGGTGGTCCACGCAGTACAAAGGACCACAGCACGCGTTTACTAAGGAAACCGCGAAGTAAGGTCTAATCAACTTTACACTTCCCTGCTATTGGAAAATCTACGTAACATATGGCTCCTTGAGTCCTTCGTAACCTGGACGTCGCATTATGGGCGAGGCCGAACATTTCAATTTCGAATAAACGGGGCTCTGGGACAGATGTTCTGTCCCGGGCGGAATACCACAGGGCTACACACCAGGCTCAAGGCTGTTTACGATCTTCGTGAACGATCTTTCACTGAAGATAGGTTCCAAAGTCTTGTTGTACGTCGACGAAGTCAAAATCTGTCAAAGGTTCGGTATAAAGATACTGACTCTTTCCACCTTTTTAGGCCAAGTTGTCAATGCTCCAGCCTAATGCTTGCCGTCAACGTTCTACTCATGGTCGCACCTAATCCGGTTGCCACCCCGACGCGAAGCCATTCTACTTTTTCCAAGGGGACAACTGACCGACGGCGGGCATGAAGGGGAAACATAGATGCTGCCCTCGGAAGGGCCGACCTGCCCTGGCTGTGTGTGACTGCGTGAGTGTGTGTGTGTGTGTGTATGATGTAATTGCCGCTGCTGCCGCATATACAAAAGACATTCAGTAACTTCAACAAAAACAAAAGGCAAACAGTCACATTTTTGATAGGGGTTACGGGGTATAGCGTGCATCGGGTATGTGCGTACGTGTCTGGATGTACAATTGAATCTTATGCACCACCATATACCAAAAGGAAACTTTCTGTAGCATCAACGAAAGACTTTGAGCACTGTAACGTGTTTGACAGAGACCATGTGGTATAAACGAGTACAATGTAGGTGTGTGTGTGCGTCGGGGTGTATGATGGTTGGATACGTCAGTGTGTCGTGAAAGCCCCATATACGGGGGCTTCTTCGCCCACCTCGAGGACGAATGCGAAATAGTCTACTGGGCCTCAGAGTTATCAGCTTCTCCGCCTTAACTCTCGAGTAGGCTGACACTGCGTATGTCGCGAATTAGCGCTCCGTTGGCTGCCTTCACCTTCACCTTTCTTGTCAGTTCGTCAGTGCTTTCGATGGTTTCCGTAACTACTCCCAAGGGCCAGGTGCTGAAATGTGCGCCTTCGTCTGCGATCACCACCACATCCCCAACCTTGAATGGTCTTGTTTTGACTAGCCACTTCTGTCGAGTCTGCAGAGCCGGTAGGTACTCCCACAGCCAGCGCATCCAGAAAACCTTGGCAAGATATATGGCCTGCTTCCATCCATGGAAGTAGCTCGCACGAAGGTTTACCGGCCCTTGAAAACCCTCGTTCGGCCTTAACGTCAATAAGTCGTTCAGAGTGAACGCCAGGCTGGTGGGGTCGCCATTCATTACTGGAACCAGGGGGCGGTTGTTCAGAGTTCTCTCTACCTCAGTCATGACGGTGTTCAGCGTCTCGTCGTCGGGCGGCTGTTGCTCCATGATCGACAGCAATATCCGCCTGACGGACAAGATCATGCGTTCCCATACGCCGCCGCGGTGGTTGTCCTGCGGGGGGTTGAAATGTCATCGTATGCCTTTGTCCACGGTTCGATGCTGCTGTTCGTCCCTAGATGGATCGCTCCAACGACCGACCAAGAACCTTCCCCCCATTTATTTCAGACGAATGCAAAGTACTTCATACTGTGAGAAACCAGACCAACGGGCACCCACTGGGGGCTAGTGCTTTGAAGAGCGTGATACGAGGTAGGTCTAGGGTCAGTCCTTTCGGGTGATCTATCTCGGCTGACCAACTATAACACTGGCTCACGGAATGATGTTCAGACTAAATTGTCCGAGTCCACTTCCGGGCAAGTTAACTGCCGAGTCGTCCCCCAAGATCTTTCCCACACTGATCAGGCCGCATTTGGAGATAAACATCCAGGCACCCCAGCCATCACTGAGACAAGGTGAAAACCCAATCGGGGGGTCCAAAGAACAGCCATGAAATGCGTGCGGGGTAGAGGAGCATAGTCTTCCCCACAGGACTCCGCTCTTCGTTTTCACACAGCACGGAGTACATGAGGTCGATAGAAGACTTCATACCCCTGTGGAATATACTGGTCAAGCGGTGGCATTCGGATGAATACCCGATCACTTTAGAGTCCACTCCATCGCCGAATGGTCATTCCCCAAACTTGGAACGGCAAAGCCCACGGCTGCCGGTCAGGGATCACTATTTCTTAGCGCTCGTCTGCCACCCGTTGAACGTGCTACGAGAGCACCTAGTTTAAGCAGACGCAAACGAGGCGAGGCTGGCACAAGATGCTAGGAAATGCTCCGAGGCCCATTGCAGCCATGAAAGTCTGACGCCTAGTCAGGAGTAGCGGCAAAATATTTTACGGGTGGACAAAGTGGGCATACAAGTCATGCCGGTGAAAGAGCAGAAGTGCTGAAAGAGCTCTTTGAGCTGGCGCACGCCGCAGATGCCGGGAACCATCGGCCCTTACTGGAACCCTATAGCGTTCCGTAAATGGACTAAATTGTCATAGAGTTCGTGGAAGTGGAGCTGGCCATTAATCGGTCAAGGCGAAATAAGACGGCCGGGTGAGACGGGATTCACTCCACCACCCTGTGTCCGATGGAAAGCACAGTGCCCGGGGCGCCATCGAAGTTGTTCACCAGGTCACTAGCCTTGGCCAAGCTGACTTCCAACTGGCTAAAAGCCGAAGTGATGCCCATCCACAACGGAGGCAAGTGGGAAGTTGTATCTAATAACAGGCCCTTTAGCCTGCTGTCAGTGTTACTAAAAATGCTTGAGGGCATCGTCAGAGATGGGATCACAAAGCACGTTGAAAACCACGAGACAAGCACATTGAACCAGCACGGATTTGTAAAGAGCAGGCCGTGTCTCACGAGCCTCTTGTTTTTTCTGGATGAAGTGACCGGCAGACTGGACAAAGACGAACGAGTTCAAGTGTGCAACCTAAGTTTTCAGAAGGCTTTCAGCCCAATAAACCACAGGCTACTGTCGCACAAAATGCAGAGCATAGGGACTGCACAAGGGGAGCTGAACTGGATTAGAACATTCCATGCTGGCAGGACTTCTCATGTTCGGGTTGGCGACGCGAAATCCGGCGCAGCCAGGGCATACAGTGGAGTGCCGCAGGGGTCGGTGTTGAGGCTCCTGTTGTTCTTGATCTACATAAATGACCTGGTGGACACCTTGAGGTGTCCTGGTTTCCTGCTCGCGGGATATCTCAAGATGGCGCAGGATTCGCCTTCTAACCGGAGGCGGGAAGACCTGATAAGGGTACGAGAATGGACCGAAACGTGTATAGAAGACGTTCGAGAGCTGGTAGCGAACGTGTCTGCTGTTGGGTCTAGCGGCGAAATACGAACGTTATCCCCTCTATCGGACGAATAGAGAATATGCAAGTCGGTTCGCAAGTGCTAGGTGTATTCTGTATACCGTGGCACCGAAATAGCACCGATGATCGGTTCCAAATAAATGTGGTTCAGTACTAGCCGCCCCTCGACAAAAGTGATCACGTTCTCATTGGATTCGATTATATCGTGAAATTGCCTCCCCTGCCCTCAGAAACCAAAATTTTGAAATCCTTCAAAAGGACCAATTTTGACAAAGTCTGTGCATTTATTCGCTCCCAGCTAAATTCAACTTACCCAGGTGCCTCTGCTAATGAAATGGCAGAGGATCTCATAGAGTTAATCTCCTTAGCTGATAGGCTATTTGTCCCTAGAATTCGTCGCCCACAGACCGCTAAGCGACCTCTCCCTCGCCCCATTAGGCGTGTTCTGGACGGAAGCGCAAGCCTCTTTGCTAGATATAAAGCCACAGACCTTGCCCGTGATGCAGACGATTTCAGGATCATACGGAACATACGCAAAGACAACATTAGGTCCTATCAGAATGCAGTCCAACGATCTGTACTTGATCGAGCACAGACCAATAAGGCATTTTTCTTTCGGTACATGCACCGTCTAAGGAGCACAGCTCCGACGCCACTAGCTCTCAAAGATAGTGCCGGATCTCCAATCACTTCCCCTAGCCAAGTAGCCGAGGCATTCGGCTCCTACTTCTGTACAATTTATAGCTCCATACCCATATGATCCCACCCTAGCATGCACCCGTTATCTCTGGCCACTACCTTTGACCTAGTCACCATTCTCATCGGCGCAGTCGCTCAAGGTTTCCGAGGGCTGAACCAATATTGCTCCATGGGTCCTGACCTAATCCACCCCTGTATACTCAAGGAAGCCGCGGACACATTAGCTGCTCCTTATGCCTAGCTTTTTCAACGAGGTGTTGACGATGGAGTTTTCCCCAGTAGCTGGAAAAAGCAGTGATCGCACCCATCTATAAGAAGAGTAGTAGACATCTTGCTCCTAGCTACAGACCCGTGAGCCTCACTGGCATGACCAGCAAAATTTTTGAGGGAATTCTTAAGAGTGAGTTCCTTTCCCATCTGCATAGAAATAAGATCCTCTCCTCGTCCCAACATGGGTTTCTTCCAGGCAGATCATGCATCACCAATATGCTTACTGTCATGGATAGTCTAACGAAGGCCTATGATGATGGCCAGCTCTCACACGCTGTATTCATCGATTTTGCTTAGGCCTTCGATAAGATCTCCCATGCCCCTCTTCCTTAGAAGCTGCAGACATTCGGGGTCACAGGCTCCATGTTGGCCATCCTACGTAGCTTCCTTACCGATCGCACCTTCGTGGTTAAAGTCGGGAATGTTTTGTCTCAACCCTCCCCAGTAACAACTGGGGTCCCCCAAGGGTCGGTCTTAGGTCCTCTTCTTTTCTTGATCTATATAAACGATCTTCCGACAGCCCTTCATGCGAACATTGCCGTGTACGCAGACAATGTAACCCTATGGAGTTCAAGCGTTGGATACCTGCAAATTGCGGTTTATGAAACGAAACGCTGGCCCGAGGATTGCAACCTCCCAGTTAATGATGACAAATGCGTGAGCATGTATTTCGGCAGAGAGACTGGTCACACGTTCTCCATTAACGGAGCAACCACACTGCTAAGGGTTGACCGACACAAGTTGCTCGGTTTCTGGTTAGATTGTAACTTATCCTTCTCTCATCATCAACTTGCGAGCAAGTCTGCTTTTCGAGTCCTAAACATGATTCGAAGGTCCTTCCCGTGCATATATAAGGATGATTTCCCCATAATTTTCGGCACGTATATCCGACCTCTGCTGGAGTACGGTAGTCAGATAATGCACTCTGATCTTGTCCGAGACCGTGAGATCCTAGAAAGAGTTCAGCGGGCCTCCACCAAGGCAGTGAGTGGTCTATCCCATCTACCTTATCCCGTCCGCCTCTCACTCCTCAACATCTATCCCCTTGACGTTAGACGCGTAAGAGGTGATCTGTTTTTGATGTTCCACCTTTTTGAAACAGGTCAAAGCGATTGCTTCTTCTCCGTCTGTCCAGCCTCTTCTCTCCGTGGTCACAGCAGAAAAGTTTTCAAACCGAGGCCACGCGCTTCACTAAGGATTAACTTTTTTAGCTATATGGTTATTACTCTGTGGAATGCACTTCCGGAAGATATTGTTCTCTCGCAGAACAAAACTATCTTCAAGAACAAGCTAGACCTCTACCTGGGTCTCTCCCAATAATTCCCTTTGTCAAAAAACAAACAAAATAGATGTCTTTTATTGCAAATATGTTCATGAATGCCGCACCCCCACTCAGCTTAAGGCACTGTTCACAGTGTGGCACTGCATGATGTTATGTGTATCTTGTTTTCGCTGCCACCCCCCCCCCGGTTCTTTTTACTCTCGTTTCAGCTCGGTGAATCCGACAAAAGATCAAAGATTTCCTCAAGAACCGGGAGAGTTGGGCGCAAAGCCTCGAACCCCTGTAGTACTTCAAGACTTCAAGACTACACCTGATGGAAAACGAAATGCAAGAGCTGTGGAGAAAGCAGACCGCTAGTGCGTACAATCAGCGAACGGCCGGAAGCGAAAGTGTTTCAAAACAAGATCGAAGGAAGCCTCGGAAAAGTCAGTTCAGTAAAACGTACGCAACCGGACAACACTTCGAGGTCGATGTCAATCTTCGGAAAAGATCGTAGAGAAAATAGATCCAAAATGGCGTCCAGAAAACAGTTATTTTCTCAGAACGATCGAGGTCACTACACATATGAGCTCTCTTTGAGCAGATTTAAGTGCGGACCGCTGCTCTGGGGTGGGGAAGCGGGAGAGACTCGGCACGTCGACGAAGGATCTCCCGGAAAAATCGACACCAGTGAGGTCGTGAAAGATCTCGGAACCCACCCCTCAGTACCTTGAGGCAGCAACAAATTGTAATAGATCCATGTTTCAATTGTGTTGGGCTTTCAGGTCTCGGGATGCCTAAACAATATTGCCACTTTACAAAAGCATGTACGTGCTCACCTAGAATACTGCTTTCAGGCCTGGGCACGAAATCAGTCAGGAACAAGCAGAAGTTGGAAACCCCTCAAAGACTTTTCTATGACGATCACTCGGCTACTGGGCTAGATACACAAGGAACGCCTCAAGGCACCCTATCTGTTCTCGCTCGCCAGGCGGTGCTTAAGGAGAGATCTGATAGAAACTTTAAAACTGATCCACGGGTTATACAAAACCAATAGGCCTTCATTATTTCTAAGTGACGACCCGAAGCCCAGAGGGCAAGAACACAAATTGATGAAACCCAGGGCAATCGGAAACGATAGAGAACATTTCTTCTCTCACCGCCTCACGAACCAGTGGAACAAACTACCACCCCATATGGTAGCAGTGAAAACCATCTTCGTGTTCAAGCGACGGCTGAAAGACTGTTGGGATGAGGTTTCCCTGGACTATGACTAGCCAAACGATCACCCCTTCAGGATACAGCCCCCTCCCCGCTCCCTTCTTCCTTTCCAGGGCACAACACACGATTTTCCCTTTACGCAATAAAATGCAGCAAACTGCGGAGTTTTTTATTTTTCCGGTTGTCCTCACGGGGGATTCTCGAGGATGAGCATGGCGCAAAGTTGAGACAGTGAGCCTGTCTATCCAACGCAAATGCCGGTTCTTCGAGTGCGAATCTGCTTTCCATTGTCTTCCTAGCAGTCCACCACTCAACAGTCACAACATTCGGACCACTTAGCGGTCGAAGCACCACGGGAACATTGCGGCCTTCGAAAGCAAGAGCCCGGACGTACATTGGCTAAAGCCGCGATCCCTGTCACCTGATCTGATCCGGTTCCGTTTGGCTTGGGCAGCGAAAAAGATTCTGCCTTAGTAAACCCATGTATAGTACTACTCTGTCAACACAGTGCACTAAATTAATGTCAGCAGTGTCTAAGAAGACACTAGCAAACTAAGATGGGCAGAGGAGCGTGCGGTGATAAAAAAGCCAAAAGGGTATGTACATTAGGAATTAAAATGAAACAAAAGGTGTAACACAAACTCACAATTGTTCAGTGTTCTTGTGATCAGAAAATGAGCGCCGAGGAGCCAGTATCCGCCAATGTCTTCAGTTCAGTTCGGTCTGACAGCCATCCGTTGAACAGAACAGGATGGTATTGAGCGAAGTGCCAAGAGGCGCCGTGGAAGCTTCTAAAATGTTTTGTTTCACACAGTTAGTTCCGACCGATATAACTCCAAGACACTCCAAACCAGAAGATTAGACCGTGCCAGAACGAAAGATTTACTCACAGCCTTTTTTGTATTGCGCGGTGATGACGACCAAAGGTGTGTGTGTTTTACATTAAAATGTCGGTACAACAAAGGAGTGTCGCACCAAAGGACGTTGAAAATCATGGAAAAAGTCGGAAATTCACACGTACCTACTCAACTCCCTCGCCAGAGCATTTGTTGTACAAAATAAACGCTCGATAGAAAAATAGAAAGAGGAAACGGTTAGCGAAAGAAAACGTCAACTAACAAAGTCATGGAATCTGACAGGGTATCGAACGTTTCTGCCGGAACGACGGGTTACCAGGAAACGTTGTTGCTGTGGTGGTGCTGACGGGTGTGGTTTAGTGTCTGGAGTGATGATAGATGGTAGATCATCAACAGGAATTGTTGGTGGTGTGTCAGGTGGATGGTGATAGTGTCGGTGTTGCTGGTGATGGAGGTGTATCAAGGTACGCGGGTTTTAATCTCTCAGTGGAAACTGTTTCTAGCTTATCGGCTTTCTGAACTACGAAATATTTGTCTGTGCGACTGAGCACCTTGAATGGACCGTCATACGGTGGTGTGAGTGGTTCACGAACAGCATCGTTACGAATAAAAACGAAAGGTGACATATATAGATCATTATGTACAAAAACGTGTGTGGATGACGAGCGAGTGGGTATTGGACGAAGACGTGAAATACGGTGTTTGAGTTGTTGGACAAACTGGGATGGGTTAGGACTGGCATCAGTGCTGGGTTGAACATACTCACCTGGAAGGCATATGGTGGTACCAAAAACGAGTTCAGCTGACGTGCTGTGGAGGTCGTCTTTGACTGATGACCGCAGACCCAAGAGAACTAGTGACAGGTTGTCGCTCCAGTTATTGGGGTTTGGCTGTGATATCAGTGCTGCTTTTAGTTGACGGTGTAGGCGCTCTACCATGCCATTGGACGAAGGATGGTGTGCAGTTGTTGTGATGTGTTTAAAGCCAAGCAGTTTGGTGAACTCACGAAACAAATTCGATTGGAATTGGCTGCCACGGTCTGTGGTGACGGTGGACGGTACACCAAATGTAGCAACCCAGTGTTGGAGTAGTACTTTCGCAATATTTTCTGCTGAGGTGTCTAAAACGGGTACTTCCACCGGCCAGCGTGTGAAACAATCAACAACGGTTGATAAGTGGGTATGTCCATTTGATAGTGTTGGTGGACCAACAAGATCGACGTGAATATGTGTGAAACGGACGTCGGGAACGGTGAACGTACTGGGAGGAGAAAAAGTGTGGCGGTGGACTTTGTTTTTCTGACATTGTAAACACTGTTTAGTCCATGCTGCAATGTCAGAATTCATACTGAGCCAAACAAATCTGGCAGAAATGAGTTTGCGAGATGCACGAATACCATGATGGGAACGAGAATGAAAATGATCGAAAACGATCTTCCTGTAGGAAGTTGGAACGATAGGACGAGGGTTACCTGTAGACCAGTCTCAAAAGTACTGTGCCATCGGCTGAAGGTAGGGGAGACTCCTTCAGCTGGAGTGTGGGGGATGTGCGCAGTTCGAGCAAAGATGGATCATCACGCTGGAGGTTTGCCAGTTCCGTGGGATCGAATTTTGTCTGCATCGTGTTGATGTCAGGTCTGGATAAAGCGTCGGCCACAACATTATCAACTCCACGCACGTAGCGGATGTCTGTTGTGAACTGAGAAACATAATCCAAGTAGCGGATATCTCTGGATGAATGTCTGTCAGGCTTGGCATGAAGTGCGTGTGCCAGGGGTTTGTGGTCAGTGTGCACACGAAATTGTCGTCCTTCCAAAAGGTGGCGGAAGTGACGGATAGACGAGTAAATAGCCAGGAGTTTACGAGAAAACGTGCTGTATCGTGTCTGTGCCGCCTGGGGTTTTGTGAGAAGAACGCTAAGGGCCGTAATTGGTTGTCCACAATTTGGTGAAGCACTGCACCGACCGCAGTATTTGCTGCATCAGTCGTTAGGATTAACTCAGTATTTGGACCCTAATGTGGATGATGCAGCATTATGGCATCTGCGAGAGCTTTTTGGCTTCTGCGAAAGGTGTCTCAGCCTCGGGAGTGAAATCGATCGTCTTAACTTTGGGATTGAGAAGATCGGTCAAAGGTGAAACGATGGTCGCACAATGGAGAATGAGGCGACGGTAGTAGTTCAAAATTCCCAAGAAACGTCGTAACTGTGTGATCGTTTGAGGTGCAGGAAGTGACAGGATGCTGCGCACCTTATCTGGGAGGGGTGTCAAACCGTTTTGATCGACATGGTGCCAGAGAAAGTCGAGGGACAGAAAGCCGAACACGCATTTGTTAGGGTTCAGTTGAAGTCCGTATTGTTGGAAACGCTGAAAGAGTTGATGCAGATGAATGGCGTGCCCTGATGGTGAGGCGCTGGCAATTAAGATGTCGCCGATGTAGCCAAACGCGAAGGGTATACGTCGAAGCACTTCATCGACGAATCGTTTGAACGTCTGAGCGGCGTTTCTTAATCCAAATGGCATACGTATGAACTCGAACAGGCCAAAAGGCGTGGTGATGGCTGTCTTGGGAATGTCTTCGGCCACGGGGATTTGGTGATTTGCCTTTAAGAGGTCAACCTTGGAAAAGATTGTCTTCCCGGAGAGATTCTGTGCAAAATCATGAATGTGTGGTATCGGGTACCTGCCGGGGACTGTGACGTTGTTGAGAGCATGGTAGTCTCCACAGGGTCTCCAATCACCAGATGACTTTCGAACCATGTGCAAAGGCGAGGCCCATGGGCTTGAAGACGGTCGAATGATGCCAAGGTTCAACATATGTTTGAATTCAAGGCGTGCGATACGGAGTTTGTCGGCGTTGAGTTGGCGTGGTTGAAAGAGGACAGGTTGGCCTTTTGTAGCTATGTGGTGATGCACAGCATGATAGACTGGGTCGGTGAACTGACACGGTTTGGTGAGAGATGGAAACTCCTTCAAAATGTCAGCAAACGGCGATTGCGGGATCGCCAGTCGAATACCCAGGGAGTTGGTGCATTTATCAATGCAGAATGCACAAATCTTGGTTGTGGTGTCTACCAGCTTGCGATTTTTGGGGTCCACAGTTAGGCCAAAGTGTGAGAGGAAATCCGCGCCAATAATGGGAGTCTGAACATCCGCCTGAATGAAAACCCATTGAAAAGAGCGTCGGAGGCCTAAATCAAGCGTGGTGGACCGTTGGCCGAATGTCGCAATAGTTGTTATATTTGCTGCTTGCAGTGTAAAGTGAGGTGGTTTTAGATGATGATGTTTAGGTGGGGCGATTACTTTGATCTCGGCTCCGGTATCGATGGGAAATCGAAGTCCACTGGATCGGTCAACGATATAAAAAGGGTGACTCTCACGTAGAGAGCCAGCCGTAGTGATCGCCGTTACTGGCTGGTCTGGTCGTTTGACTGTGAGGTCGAACTGTGAAATGAACATGGGGGATCACAGCGGCGTGCCTGGGAGCCGAATGTGCGGTAGTACCAACACCAGGTTCGTAACCGGCGATTTCTGGACCGTGTTCTAGGTCGACGAGGTGTTTCGGCGGACACAGGTCAATGAGTGGGTAATGCGTTGCGCGCTACACCGACCTGATTGCACAACATGCGAGCGGTTTCTTTCAGGCCCGTAATGTCCTTATCGATATGAGAGCGGTGAGATGGGGGAACAGGACTGCGAGAACCATCGCCACGGCGATCTGGGGCAGGTACTGGTAATGCCATAGAGGATTCGTTTGTCGGAATGATTTCAGCGGGCGATATCATGTAAACGGAGGGTCTACCAGCCGGGTGGCATTCCATTATTCTATCGGCGTGTTGCGCAACTTTGTCAAGAGGAGTAGCGGGCTCCAGCATTGGCAAGACATGTTGCATCGGGAGAGGTAGTTTATCGACTCATATCTCCCGGAGAATGGCGTCGTCCATTTGATGTCCAGCCAGTAGCGACTGCATGTGGAAAATAAGCTGGGACGGAGTCCGGTCACCTAGTTCCACCGACGGGAACATCCCACGTAGCATCTTTCCGGCTGATTTTCAGGTGCTTTGAATGACTGTTCCCTTAAGCTTCGTGTAAGGAGCTTCTGATGGAATGTGATCGAGGAGATCTTCCACGTCAACGGCGATGTCGAAGGGAGGCGCTTAGACAACGTGAGAGTATTTCACGCGCTCGCTGGTTATACGTCGAGTGGTAAATACGGCTTATATTTGTCGAAATCACACTCAAGGTTTGGTCGGGGCAAAAACGGGCAGTTTCAGAGCAACCGAGTGGATGTGAAAAGATTCGGAGTCAGACATGGTGAATCGTGCGGAACTTGTACCAAAGGATGGAGCTAGTGTCGAAGGATGGAAAAAACGACCTGGTCTCACCAATTTTGTAGTGTACTACTCTGTCTATATAGTACACTAAATTATTGTCAGCAGTGTCTAAGAAGACACTAGCAAACTAAGATGGGCAGAGGAGCGTGCGGTGATAAAAAAGCCAAAAGGGTATGTTCATTAAGAATTAAAATGAAACAAAAGGTGTAACACAAACTCACAATTGTTCAGTGTTCTTGTGATCAGAAAATGAGCGCCGAGGAGCCAGTATCCGCCAATGTCTTCAGTTCAGTTCGGTTTGACAGCCATCCGTTGAACAGAACAGGATGGTATTGAGCGAAGTGCCAAGAGGCGCCGTGGAAGCTTCTAAAATGTTTTGTTTCACACAGTTAGTTCCGACCGATATAACTCCAAGACACTCCAAACCAGAAGATTAGACCGTGCCAGAACGAAAGATTTACTCACAGCCTTTTTTGTATTGCGCGGTGATGACGACCAAAGGTGTGTGTGTTTTACATTAAAATGTCGGTACAACAAAGGAGTGTCGCACCAAAGGACGTTGAAAATCATGGAAAACGTCGGAAATTCACACGTACCTGCACCCATTGGTCGTCAAACAGCGAGATTTTTGGAACGCGCGCGCTCAACTCAACCTTTAGGTCAAGTTCGTCGAACTCTATTCTATCAAGCGGAGTCCTTGATGTTTCCAAACCCAGTTTTCTCTGCAGATTTTTGCGAACCTAGCACAAAACACAGAAGTCCCAGCGAAACCTAATACTAGACCTGTCAAAATTGGCACCAAATAACAGGTATATATAGCAAACTTCGGGAGCCGTGCGCTACACTTAGCGGCAAATCCGATGAAAAACCCAGGCTGCGAGGCTACAAGGCCAGTGCATCTTTGTGGATCCTCGTGACCCATCAGCCTAACATCGGTATTAGGAAAGGTTATGAAATGCCTACTGACCACGCTACTCCCGGAAAATATCGGTGCAAGCGACCTACGCCGACAACAACACAATTTTTCGGAAATTATGTCTTGACAAACGTGTTACTTACACGAAAACGCTAGACGAAAGCCAATGCCCAGGGACACCCCACGGAAGTGGCCTGTGTGAAGTTTAGCAAAGCCTTAGGCGAAGTGTAGCAGTTGCCATCTTCGTTCATACTTTTACCACGTTTATTGTTCAACCGAACGCTGACTGCCAAGCGCGGTTGCCATTTGACCGTTGCTCTTGCGCACGCTCTCGTGCACGCTCCCAAATACACGCTAACCACTATCTCTCCCAATCGCCTTCTCGTTCTCACGGGGCGTGGAGAATACTGTTCTGGTTAACATATTCGTGCACAGCCACACATCAGAGTAACGTGCAGGTGGTCCACGCAGTACAAAGGACCAAAGCACGCGTTTACTAAGGAAACCGCGATGTAAGGTCTAATCAATGTTACAATTGGTGAGCACGACGTGATCCCCAGGTCACGTGAGTTTCCTTGTTTTCTACCGTTCAAGGTCCCGTCTGCGTACGCTTCCGTGTGTTTTATTATTTCCCCATCTGTTGATCCTCTTTTGGTCGGTTTACCAAATAATTTTTTGTCCATACGTATTTTCGGTGTCTAGTTCGTCGTGATTTTTGTTCTTTTCTCGCGAAGATTATAGTGCCCCATTAATCGTTGGTTTCTTTTCCCGTCTGTATTCGATAAAGCAATCGCTATGTCTACTGAACGGAAACCCTGCTCAGACCCCACAGTTGGGGCAATCACGCTGCACATACCGGCATTCACACCTGCTGATCCAGAACTCTGGTTCACGCCGGTCGAGTTAGAATTTGAAAACTGCCTGTATAACCAGCGACGCCAGCCGTTTCAGGTGGGTAGCAGGCCGCCTCCCGCCAGAGGTCACAATGCAAGTAAGGGACGTAATAATCTCTTCCCAAAGCTATGAGGCCTTAGAGGAGGCTGTCATTGCCCGCACGACCCCAACGCAAGACCAACGTATGCAACAACTTCAAAACGTTGAGCTTGCAAGTAGGAAGCCCTCCGAACTGCTGCGTGAGATGCAGCGCTTGAGAGGACCGACAATAGGCGAGGACCCGCTCTTAAGGGAACTTTGGCTGCAGCATTTGCCGCATAACATTCCAGTTTTACTAAGTGCCACGCGCAAATGCTCGTTGGAGGAAAATGCAGCGATAGCTGGTGAAATTTTGTCACGATACAACCCCGCTCTATCTGGGGTAACCATGTCCTCCGTCACAACGGTGCCTGCCTTGCCAACATCTAAGGACCTCGCGTCAGTTTTGTCTAGAATTGACGCGAGCCTGCAACGCCTAGCAGTTAGAAGCGGGTCACAGGAGCGGCACCGCGCACGCTCACCTAGGCTCCATAGTCCGTCATCGCGACGACGTTTCGTCGGTTCTTCAAAAGAAGGGTATTGTAAATACCACAGTCGCTTCGGTGAGGGAGCCAAACGATGCAAACCAGGGTGTACGTTTCCCGGTGCTCATCAGGGAAACAACTCCGGCCTGTGGTGGCGACCCACGAAGCCGGGTATCAGACCAGCAGTCGTCTTTTGAACGTAAGGGACATCATTTCAAATAACCTATTCCTTGTAGATACCGGTGCCGAAGTAAGCGTCTCCCCCGAGCGAAAGACGACAATAGCACACCGCAGGCCCAAACACTACGTGCTGCCAATGGCACGGCCAGCCCAACGTTTTGCCAGCGGTCGCTCGCCTTAAACTTGGATTTAAAGCGTAATTTTCGTTGGGTATCCATCATCGCCGACGTCCCGTACTCAATTCTAGGCATTGACTTCCTGCAATACTTTGGCTTGTTAGTTGATGCACGGCGCCGCAGAGTGGTGGATCGTCAGAACACTCTCGCTGTTGCGGGTCATAATTTGCGAGTGAACCACGTCACACCCTTTTACGTCCAACCACCGGCACACCAACCTTATGGCAAACTCATCGCCGCCGACCTGGCCATGTTTCGGCAGGCCGGGCCTCTCCCAGCAGTAACCACCAATGTCACTCATGATATCGATACTGAGGGACCCCTAGTGTTCAGTAGGCCGCGTCGGTTAGCACCAGACAAGCTTCGTATTGCACAGGCTGAATTCGAACATATGCCAGAACTGGGTATAATACGCCCTTCTAGTAGCCCTTGGGCTTCCCCTCTTCATATGGTCCCTAAGCCTAGCGGCGACTGGCGACCCTGTGGTGATTACAGAGCAATTAACAAAGTCACCGTCCCTGACCGATACCCGATTCCCCATATACAGGATCTTACTTCGTCTTTATCAGGTTGCTCCGTCTTCAGCCATATCGATTTGGTTCGGGCGTACAACCAGATCCCGGTAGCAGAGGCCGATATCCCTAAAACTGCCGTCACTACGCCTTTCGGGCTGTTCGAGTTCCTGCGAATGCCGTTTGGACTCAGCAGTGCAGCCCAGACTTTTCAACGGTTCATGCACGATGCAACTCGTTGTTTGGAAAATGTCTGCGTATACCTGGATGATAATTTTGTGGCGAGTTCTTCAGAGCAAGAGCACGCTTCACACTTACGAGCACTTTTCGAACGCCTTAGCCAGCACGGCGTTACGATCAATATCGCGAAATGCGAATTAGGCCGGTCTGATATCACCTTCATAGGACATTCTATTTCATCCTAGGGTATCCGCCCTCTGCCAGATAAAGTTTCCGCTATTCGCGACTACCCTGAACCCCAATCTTTTCGCCAGTTGCGTCAGTTTGCCGACCTGTTGAATTTCTACCGCCGATTTATTCCTCATTGTGCGGAGATGATGCAACTCCTCACCTACCTGTAGCGCGAGGTAAGCGGAAGTTCGTGTTTCCCGACACGGCACAAGCCGCATTCGCCCTGGTCAAAGATGCTGTCGCCAACACAGCACTCCTTATCCACCCCGACCCTTTGGTTCCTATTTCGGTAGTGATGGATGCCTCGGACACAGCGGTTGGAGCAGTACTGCAACAGTTCGTGGATGAATCTTGGCAACCTTTAGCATTCTTCTCCAAGCGCCTACAACCCGCGGAATCAAGGTACAGCACGTTCGGTAGAGAGTTATTAGCCATCTACTTTGGAATCCGCCATTTTCGACATGCACTCGAAGGCCGTTTGTTCACGGTGTTTACAGACCACAAGCCTTTGGTTTGCTCACTAAAGTCAGCTTCCGATCGATACTCACCACGCGAGATTCGCCACTTAGACTTTGTCTCAAAGTTTACTGTGGACATACAACACGTCTCTGGGGTACTTACTCCCGTCGCAGACGCCTTATCGCGCGTATATCAACTAAGTCTGCAACAAACGCCTAACATCAACTTGGACGCAATGGCACAGGCTCAAACTATGGACCCTGACATCGAACGACTTCGGCAAAACGGTTCTTTGAGTTTAACCACAGTGCCCATCCCAGCTTCCCAGAATACCATCGTGTGCGATGTGTCGCAAGGTCGCCATAGGCCAGTAGTTCCTGCTGCCCACCGTTATCCTACGTTCCTGACACTCCATAATCTGGCTCATCCGGGTGTGACTGCCTCGGTGAAACTGATAACTGAGCGTTTTGTTTGGCACAATGTCAAACGAGATGTCCGTCAATGGGCTCGTGCTTGTCTGCAGTGTCAACGTGTTAAGACCCATAGGCACACTAAGGCGGCGTTAGCCAGGTTCCCAGAACCTGAAACACGTTTTCATCATGTGCACGTCGACATCGTAGGACCACTTCCACCTTCGCTTGGGTACGTTTACATACTCACATGCGTGGATCGTTTTACTCGCTGGCCGCAGGCCATCCCTATCCCTCGTCCCACATCCGAAGAGGCCGCGAAAGCTTTTCTGACCGGTTAGGTTAGTCATTTCGGTTGCCCGGCAATAGTGACCACCGATCGTGGTCCACACTTTGACGGCGCTTTCGGCAGCCCACTCGCTACGCTCGGTTGCCAACACGTTAAAACGACAGCTTACCACCCTCAGGCCAATGGTATGGTTTACCTTTTCCACCGGCAATTAAAAGCCGCCCTTCGAGCACACGGTAACCCCCTTTGGAGTGAAACACTACCATTAGCACTCTTAAGCCTGCGTAGTACCGTTAAGGAGGAATACACACAACACCGGCCGTACTCGTATATGGTTGTACACTTCGTCTGCCTGGGGAGTTGGTAGCCCCCTCACCAACCGTGACTTTCGACTACGGTAACTATGCTCAGCGCCTTACGCAGCACATGCGAATGTTCAAGGCCAGTCAGCCGCGCGAACAACAGTCTACAAGTTATGTCCCAACTGCGTTAGGAACCGCTACTCATGTATTCCTTCGCGTCGATGGCGTTTGATCACCACTACAAACGCCATACACTGGCCCGTTTCGGGTGATAAAACGTAGGGCAAAAACATTTGTCATAGACATCAGCGGACGACACGACACCATATCTATCGACCGTCTCAAGCCTGCCGTCAATGAGTGCAAGCCGCTCGGCCAGTTTACACCTACTCAAGTCGCTCAGTCACCCGCATCGAGCGAGTTACCACTCGAACCACCGCCAATTACGTCTAGTGAGGACTCGGCAGCTAGTCCATCAGATTCTCCAACAGTACCCGCAACGCGAAGTAGCCGTCGCGGTCGCCAACTACGAAATCCCGTCCGCTTCGCCGATTTCGTGACGATTTTTACAACCGACTGTTAGCAATAAGTTGGGAAGTTCGCCATGGATTTACCAAACAACAGACCCGTGAAATTACAATCGGTAGTTTTGATTTCATTTTCTTCTGGTCTCCTAGCGACTCCAACAACACCGAACATCGTTTGTGTTGTTATTACGGTCCAAAATCCGCCGGCGCCCTCAGGCGCTATTTTGTTCCAGTTTACCTTGCCCTTTCTCCGACGGATCTACACAGTCACACTGGCTTCATCCGTAGCCTGGCTGACTCCCGTGCACGTTCAAGGAGCCAACCGCTCACTGGACGAGGGATGATTCTTCAGCCTGGCACTGGAGACGACAACTGGACGCCTTTTTGGATGGACCTGACGAGGCATTTTCCGGCTCGCATTCGTATGAGATCCGTGGGCGCCAAAACACAGTTGGACCTACGCACATCGGACCTCGAGAGTGCAGGCACCGGTAAACACATCAGCAGTCGTTCGACGTCACCAACAATATAACGGACAAGCTATGAGGAGTTCCTGGACAACCAATAATTCCGGCTTACCAACACGATCGAAGCCCAACTCCGTCGGACTTCTAGGAGGAGGCTTCTGTAGCGGTTGCCATCTTCGTTCATACTTTTACCACGTTTATTGTTCAACCGAACGCTGACTGCCAAGCGCGGTTGCCATTTGACCGTTGCTCTTGCGCACGCTCTCGTGCACGCTCCCAAATACACGCTAACCACTATCTCTCCCAATCGCCTTCTCGTTCTCACGGGGCGTGGAGAATACTGTTCTGGTTAACATATTCGTGCACAGCCACACATCAGAGTAACGTGCAGGTGGTCCACGCAGTACAAAGGACCAAAGCACGCGTTTACTAAGGAAACCGCGAAGTAAGGTCTAAGAGCCAGTATCCGCCAATGTCTTCAGTTCAGTTCGGTCTGACAGCCATCCGTTGAACAGGACAGGATGGTATTGAGCGAAGTGCCAAGAGGCGCCGTGGAAGCTTCTAAAATGTTTTGTTTCACAAAGTTAGTTCCGACCGATATAATTCCAAGACACTCCAAACCAGAGGATTAGACCGTGCCAGAACGAAAGATTTACTCACAGCCTGTTTTGTATTGCGCGGTGATGACGACCAAAGGTGTGTGTGTTTTACATTAAAATGTCGGTACAACAAAGGAGTGTCGCACCAAAGGACGTTGAAAATCATGGGAAAAGTCGGAAATTCACACGTACCTGCACCCATTGGTCGTCAAACAGCGAGATTTTTGGAACGCGCGCGCTCAACTCAACCTTTAGGTCAAGTTCGTCGAACTCTATTCTATCAAGCGGAGTCCTTGATGTTTCCAAACCCAGTTTTCTCTGCAGATTTTTGCGAACCTAGCACAAAACACAGAAGTCCCAGCGAAACCTAATACTAGACCTGTCAAAATTGGCACCAAATAACAGGTATATATAGCAAACTTCGGGAGCCGTGCGCTACACTTAGCGGCAAATCCGACGAAAAACCCAGGCTGACCTCGTGTAAGTGCCGCGCGGTTTGAATTCATAGTGCTCTCGTGTTTGGATTGAGTTTTCAATGGTTTTTTGAATTAATCTAGTTTAATTCACAATATTGGGTGTATCATAATTGCATTTTAGTTGCGCTTTATCCGGAGAATATTTTTATTCTCCTTGTAGTATTGCCGAGTAGTGTTCGGTGTTTTTTAGGCGGTCTTTCCTCGCTTCTAATCTTTCTTTTTGTTTTTGTTTTTTGTGTTAGCGGGATTTACCTGCTGGGGTCAGAGTGAGTATTTTGTGTTTGGGTAAAGAGCACTTGAGTTGTTTTCGCCCTGGTTTTGGGATTTTCGGTATGACACGCATTTCTGACCCGTGTCTAGCACCCAAGTGCGGAAAACGTGTGGTAAATGGTATAGAGTGCGAGATATGCAAGAGATGGGCTCACCCAAGGTGTTCAGGGATAGCAAAGGACATCTATGTCCTTTATGAACAGAACCCATGGGCTGAATGGGTCTGTGCCCCTTGCAAGGAGGCGGCCAGTCTTGTCTTTAAACTGCAGGCCCAAGGGCAGGACCAACGCCCACCAGGTAGTACCTGGGTTGTAAGCCTTAAACCGCCGCAAGCAGTTTGTAGCAAGTCGTTTGCGGAAGTAGTATCAACACCCGAGAGGACAATCATCCGAGCGAATGGACCAGTTCCGAGAGCTTGCCAGGCGGTCGTTGCCTCAACTCCTTTGAAGCAGACCGACGAGGGCCAGTGGACGGAGCAGGAGCCGAGAAGGGCGAGGCAGGTCAAAAAGAAGGGCGAATGTAATAGAGCGGAGGATGGATTGGCTAGGGTGGATGACCCTGCTCTTCTGGTGTTAGAAAACAAGATGAAGGACCTGCAGAGGCAGATCTTGTCGATGGGCAGGGTCTCAAGCCACAGGCTTCTGATTCTAAACCAGGAAGAACCCTTTATAAGGGAATCGAAGGCCAGGAGGGACATAGACAGGAGGGGGGTCTGCGACGTACTGTAAATCGCAGGTGTTCCGTACCCTCCTGTAAGAAGGGTGCACAGAGTGGAGACATGGAAGTCACCAATGGGGAACAAAGGCGAACATCGTGCAAGACCAATCCTAGTGGGGTTCGCTGATGAGGCCACCCGGGATAAATTGCTGGTGAGGGCAGCAATAGTGGCTCAGATTACCAAGGGTAGATACCAGATTGTGCCGGACGAGCATAGGGTAAGGCCTGGTGGTCTAGCCCCGGGAGGTAACCTTGTTCGACCAGCCAGGGCGCTGGTGAGAAACCTAAAAGTTCAGCGGAATGCCTTACTCGGATCTCCGGCCCCGACCCCGACAATAGTAAAGAAGCCACGTGCGGGGTCGCTAATAGTTGTAATTGAAGATGCGCTGGAAGACGAGAATTGGCAGTACTGTCTGAAGATAGATGACAGCGCGACCCCTGCTAGTCTGGATGTTGTGGCCACTCCTATAGAGATGGATTGGGAGTCGTTGGAAATTCTGGACCATCAGCCGGCTTCATGCACCCCAGTGGGGACATACGAAGCAAAAAACGTTTCATCATCTCAGGCATTGCGTCTGAGAAACAGTCAGGAGTGAATAGCAAGAGACACCTAGGCGACGGAGCAAACGCGGTGGTGTTATATACTAACGCGTGTAGTATTAGAAACAAATGGGCGGAACTTGCCAAAACCGCTGACGAACAGAAAGCGTCAATAGTTTCCGTCACGGAAACGTGGCTTTCTGAAGAAGACCATGTGGCAGGCCTAATAAGCAGTCTACAGGCAGGATCGGGAACAAGATCGCCTTGGTGGTGGAGTAGCCATCCTCGTTAGGTCAGGTGCAAACCACCTTGAGTCCCAGACCAAGATGTGCACTCGCAATATCCAGCTATGCGCCGTTACGATCATCCTTCTAGGCAGAAGGGTTAACGTCGTCTGTGTCTACAGGGCACCACGAAGAGGACGTTTGTTTGCTGCGGACTTTGACTGAACTAGTTAAGGACTCACAAAAGACCCTCATTGTGGGTGACTTCAATCTTCCGCACATCGACTGGGTGGCTGAGGCCTGCTTGTCGGGATCGGAGGAGCAAACCTACTTAGAATGGCTGCATGATAATGCGTTGCATCACCATATTAGGGAGAATACCAGATATAGGACTGGATGCGTTCCATCCTTGCTGGATCTAGCTATAACGAACTTCCCCAACGATGTGGCTGGGCTGCATTATTGTGCACCGCTGGGCAAGAGTGACCACGTGTGTGTCAAAATAGTCCTATGCATGCGGCAACCGAAGGTACCCTCAAGGCTGATTAGGAATTTCGGTAGTATGGACATGGATAGGCTTCGTAATAGGGCGATGGGTTTGACCTGGGACGAGCCAGAGGAGGCTACTGTGGAGGAGCGCTGGCAGGCCATAAAGGGATCCCTGACTGCCCTACAGGAAGAGTTCGCACCCTTAAAACGAAGGAGTGGGGAGAGCAAACCCATGTGGTGGAAGGCTGCAATAGCCAAGGCCATCAGACGTAGAAACCGCTCCTGGAACCAGTACAAAGCTTCCGGCAGTCAGCTAGCCTGGAACCGCTATACGAAGCTGAGAAACGAGACTGTAAGCCTTTTGAGAATTTTCAAGCAGGAATTTGAGCTCAAATTGGCCCAGTCTGTAAGACAACAGCCGAAGAAGTTCTACAACTATGTACAGTCTAAAGGCTCAACAAGAAATGCCGTTGGTCTGCTATCCACTAGAGACTATGGTATTGCCACTGATGACCAGGGCAAAGCAGACGCCCTGGGGGAATACTTTGGTAGTGTACGTAGGATAGATAGTGGGGTACGAGTAGATCTGGCTCTGGTGCATCCTCCTCAGTTAAACGAGCTAGAACTCTCAGAGGAATGCGTGCGTAAGTACCTACAGGAGTTAAACAGCCACAAGTCAGCGGGCCCAGATGGCATTCATCCAGCTTTCATCAAGCCGTTGGCGGATATCATAGCTCCATCGGTATGCAGATTGTAAAGATCCACGTTGGACCAGGGTAAGCTGCCTCAGGACTGGAAAGTCGCGGCAGTCGTGGCAATTCATAAAAGTAGGCCTAAGTCGGATGTGCAGAACTACAGGCCGGTAAGCCTAACTAGCATTCTCCGTAAAGTCCTCGAGAAGATCATCCGTGCCCATATCTGCCAGCACTTACTGCAGCACTCCATGCTAGGCCCAGAGCAGCATGGAGTCCTGAAAAACAGATCTTGCCTGACCAATCTCCTGTGCTTCTTAGATGAAGTAACTCGACGACTGGACGAAGGTAAGGAGGTCGAGGTATGCTACCTCGACTTTAGCAAGGTGTTCGACTCCGTTACTCATCGTCTTTTGCTACGCAAGATGGAGACTTTCAGTGTAGGTGGGCCAGTGTATAGGTGGCTGGAGGACTTCCTCTCCCACAGGACGTTTTACGTCAAAGTGGGGGACAGGTGCTCCAGTTTGGTGAACGTCACCAGTGGTGTACCTCAGGGATCCGTCCTAGGCCCGGTCCTATTTTTGTTATTTAATAATGACCTAGCATCCACTCTTCAATCGCCCAGCCTTATTTTTGCGGATGATGTGAAGATTGTTGGATCTAAGGGTAGGGCGGACTTGGGCAGGGAAATAGGCACCGTCCTGAACTGGGCATACAAATGGGACTTACCTCTAAACGCTCAAAAAAGCCATTTGTTGTCAAGGGCAACGGAGAGCCTAACTGTCGCTCATGATCAAGGGCTGTTCACCGTAGAGGCAGCCAGTAGGGTTAAAGACCTGGGGATCATCATGAAAAGTGACTTCAAATGGTCGGAGCAGTGCAACTCTGCTGCGCATAAGGCTCGTGGGGAGCTCTTTAGACTGCGATCAGCTTTGTCTTGCCGGAAGCCGGAGGTATTCGTACCTATTTACATGGTTATAGTACGACCTTACTTAGAAGGTAGCGTGCAGGCTTGGTCACCCTTCTACAAAAAGGACGCCGCCTGCCACGCGAAAGGTTGAAGGGCAGAGGGGTAATACTTACGAGCAGAGACTCTGTGACCTGAATCTGTTCTCGTTGGAAAGGAGGAGACGTCGAGGGGATCTCATAGAAACGTTCAAGGTAATGAAGGGCTTTTCTGGACTTAGACCAGATAGTCTATTCCAAGTGGCCGTAGACTCCAGAACAAGGGGACATGAAAAGAAGTTGATAAAAGCCCGATCTAGGTTGATGGCTAGATCGCACTTCTTCAGCAACAGGGTTGTGAACATTTGGAACGGTCTGCCTGGTGAAATGGTGGATCTGCAGACAGTCCAATCCTTCAAATGTGCCCTAGATCGCAAGTGGTACGAGATCTTTCCTTGTAGTGAGCCTTGAGTATATCAACTAGATGGATGACGGGTAGCACTGTGGTCCTTCTGGAAAATGTTTTAACAGACATTTTCCCTCATTGCATACTGTCTCAGTGAATTCTCACGATGCATAATGTCTCGCAGTTGATGTGCGATGAGGTTTTCCGTTTCCCTCTCAGTTTTAGCGGGGATTCGATCAAATACACTCGGCAGTGGTGGGTGCATAACTGGTGTGCATGCAATCGAAGGAATTCTGGACGCTCGATTGGCCGTGGCCATTGCCTGTCCTGTGCAGACTGAACTGAACTGAACTGAACTGCGAGGCTACAAGGCCAGTGCATCTTTGTGGATCCTCGTGACCCATCAGCCTAATATCGGTATTGGGAAAGGTTATGAAATGCCTACTGACCACGCTACTCCCGGAAAATATCGGCGCAAGCGACCTACGCCGACAACAACAAAATTTTTCGGAAATTATGTCTTGACAAACGTGTTACTTACACGAAAACGCTAGACGAAAGCCAATGCCCAGGGACACCCCACGGAAGTGGCCTGTGTGAAGTTTAGCAAAGCTTTTGGCAAAGTTCCGCACGACCCTCCTATTGATAAGCTCAAGACTCCCGGCATTGTAGACTACCTGATCCTGCGGACCGAGAAAATTTCTCAAAGGGAGGATCTTCGCTACTCCGTGGGCGTCCCGATGGTGTACCGTCTATCTCGGAGGGTGACCAATTTAATGAACTCGCTGCCAGCCGAAGTGGTGGAAGAGCCCAACGACACATTGTTCAAGCTACTTCGGGATGTATTCCTAAAGAGGTGGTGGGAGACACACATGAGTCTACATCACTGAGCTGTTGTGAGGAGGCTGACACGGGAGAGATACCCTCTGCCTCTATTATGAAGAATGAAGAATGAAGAGTCGAAATGGCAAGTGGCTCCCAGTGGTGTGACACAAAGATCGGTTCTACGCTTGCTCTTCTTCCTGGCCCGGATCAGTGACCCACGAGTAAACTTCCAACCACCGTGTCTCACTTACTCGGAAGACCTCCAGTTTTGGAGTACCTCCGAATCGAATTCGGATGAGCTTGTTCTTCAGGAGGTTATCAAAGCCCCCGAAAGGCGGTCCGATCTGTGGTCCCTACCAGTCAAAACCGACGAGTGAGCACACGTGCGATTGAAGAGACCATCCAGTAACGAATTCGTGAGAGCGATCGGAGAATTGGCTGACCGGTTGTCTTTGTGTAGATTATTCTCCCCCATATTTTCACGTCTAGTCTTAAATCCTATATACTTGTACCTGCACGCAGCCAAAAATAGATCCATTCTCCTTCCTCTTACGAATGTTTATGCAAATCACTTTTCTGTGTAAGTTTTAAAACAACAAAATTAGTACTGATGTGTTGACGTATCCATATTCATATTGTCGGACCCATGTACTACACGTGAAACATTTGTTTTTATTCTCATGTCCCTTTTGCGAAAATGGTTGCCCCCTTGTTGCCCAGTTTTGCCATTCCAGCTCGGTGGCGCTGGAGAAAAAAAGATACATACAAGAACCGGGAACATTTGGGCTCAAGTCTCGCACCCATGAACTACTGCAAGACTTCAAGACAAGACAACCATTTTCTCAAATTTACACGCCCAACGCCAGTCTGAAAAAAATTAGGTTGGACCACAAAACACCATCCGTAAACGAACAAAATCTGTGTTGCGTCTGAGGATACTTCGCCGCTCAGTGAGACTTCCACGGCCTCAGACCAGGCTGTCTTACTAGCCAAGACGTATTCCATCACGACGAGACTGCGCCTTGACGTGGTGTGGTGGCTTGCTTCCTTCCACAATTCGGGGAGCTATGCAGAATGGCCTCCTTATGTTGGAGATGCAGTCATGCATGACAAGTCAGTGGTTAGAGGTCAGACGAGATTCGTTCTCCGAACCAGTCGATGCGCAATATCTGGTTTTGGCCACTATGCCCCTGCAGCGATTAAACACGGAGAGCAGTTTACCGGTCCAAAAACCTCCACTAGATGGACGTGGAAGTGGAGTACCTGGAGTTCCTGTTGACGGTGGAAGAAGTCATCACACCCTACTGGGCAGCCATCGCCCACTTAAGCTGAGCAGCCCCCAGTCGAAAGGATGCCGCTCCGTCCGCGTTCCGCTTGCTCCATTGGGTGCATGGGCCGAGAGCTGGATCTGAGGGGCGGGTCGATGTAAAAGCACCGGAGAAGACAAAACAGAATGGTTGCAACAATCAGGTCTGACGTGACAGACCAGAAGGATTTCCCTCACGGGTTCTTCGGTCACGTTCCTGTGCTGTGTTAACGCCCCACTACCTTGTAGGTCAAACTTTCGAGTCAAAGACTCCGATTAGGTTTACCAACGAAAAACGTCTTCTGCGGTGTGGGCAGCCGCAAAGCATGACTGACCTAGAAACCTTCTGCATTCCTTCTGTAAAAGGTTTTATCAGTTTTTTCCTTCTCTTATTTAAGATCGATACAAAACGCCACGGGTAACTGCTGCTCTGAAGAGAGCAGTAGTTCAGGATTGGGTATATATCGAATGCACTCCTTTATTCCAGATGGTTACACCACATGGCCGCCTTTAACGTCCGAACACTGTCAGATAGGGCAACAGGCTGCGTTTGCTAGAACTCTTGACACTTTCAAAATAGAGGTATGCTGTGTCTCCGAAACGTGCATACAAGACCCCACTTCTGTGACCACTCTTCAGACCCCAGGTACAACTTCAGTCCCTCGCTTTACTCTTCGTGTGTTGGGTGATCCGGTTTCTAGTGCTCGTGATGAGGCCGGTGTCGTGATTGCCTTGAGCACGAGAGCTGAGCGTGCACTGCTAGACCGGGTTTCAGTTAGGAGTCGTTTGTGTGCAGTTCGGTTGGACGGTTCTATGCGCGTCAACAGCAGCAGACTGAAGCGTTATTGCTTGTTCGTATTGTCTATGCATGCGCCGACTGACTGCAGTTCCCCTAATACCAAGGACGAATTCCGCCAGGATTTGTCCTAGCTGCTTCGAGGTGTGTTCAACGAATGCGGTTGTCATTGCTGGGGATTTCAACGCCCATGTTGGCCAATTAGGAGATTCCGAAAGGAACATCAGATGCCCATTTGCTATTTCGGCCGATCGCACTGACAACGGCAGTCGTCTCATTCAACTGTGGTCTGACCACAGATTATTTCCCGCAATTACACACTTCTGCCATGTGAAGCGTCACAGACTGACACGGTGTCCTTCTACGTCTTCACAACGTTGGACTCAGGTTGACCATATTGTGATTGGTCGCCGCTGGCGTACATAAGTTGAAGATTGTCGTTCATTTTGGTCTCCACCTGTTGGCTCAGATCACTCGTTTTGTACGTGTTCGCTTCTGTTTTCGTCTCGTTCGTGATCGCAACATTGTAAAACCCACCCGTCCCGCACGGTTTCTTTCAGATGATAACCGACGATCTACTTTCCAGGCGGGGCTGTCTACACGGTTATCGATGCAGCCGGATGTTTGAGACCCAGGTGAACGCTGGCGACAGATCAAGGAACCCTTGTAGGCCGTTTCCAGTGACTCACAAATGGTGGATATTTTCGACATCAGTTGCTATGTTGGATGCCCGCAAATCCGTTTCTCCGGATGCCACATTTAGGGAAATGCGTAAACCCCTTAGACGCCAACTGACTAGGAGCCTGATAAATGACTGAGAGCAGTTGCGGATGGCAAAATGCAAGGAAGTAGGAAAGGCTGCGTATATAGGCAATACTCGCAACCTTTGCTGTCTGATTAGAAGCACCGGTCTGCGGAAGCCCTGTGTAAGTGAGTTACTCAAGGAGTCCGATGGCTCACTGATTCACTCTCAGGGACGTCGCCTGGACTGCTGAGCGGGGCACTTCTAGAAACGATTCAGTTGGCCTACTTCAGCAATGGACCTCCCAAATATACCTGCCAGATAACGATGCAGATAGGTCACTTGGAGTTTGCGGATGATGTTGCCCTTCTGAATGAGAATTCAGGTAAGTTGCACGCCTTCTTAGATAGCCTAAACAAAAGTGTAGCAATTTTCGGGATGCGTTTTGAACCTTTGAGGTGTAAAATGCTACTGCAGGACTGGGTTGGCGCTATATCGAACCTTGTTTTGGCATAGGAAGCTCTAGCTGAAGTAGATAAGTCTTGCAACCTGGACGGTTATATCTCTTCAGGTAGACAGACATCGAATGAAGTGTCATCGCGCATACAGAAGGCGCGTTTTGGCTTTCTCCGATCTCAGTCAGTTCGCCAAGCTCGTTCACCGTTAACAAGAGGACGAGGTGGTAGTAGACCGGTCCAGCGCCAACGTTATGCTGTCTAATGTCCTAGGTCTAATGAGTAAGAAAGATAAACTGGAAGCCTTGCATCTGTCCAACTCACTTACTTCAGCGGCACTGAAGGAGACGTGGCTCAGTATGAACATCCTAGAATATGAAGTTTTTCTCCCTGGCAGCACCCTATTCCGAGTTGACAGAAACTCTGTCCGACCAGTTGGGGGAGTGGTATTGGACATTCCAACCGTGCAGTTGGAAGAGTACGCTGACCTGCAAGGATTTGGCGAGGCCCTTTGATGCCGCGTTGAGCTAACAGGTGGAGGTGTTAAGACTATTGTAATCGTTTGTCGGACAACTACAACCGATCTCCCAGGTACCTTGACGTCATTGATGGGATGGGTATGCGATAGCAACTTTCTCACTTCGGTTGAATTCAGTTTCAGTTTGTTCAACCGTTACCCTCGCACCTCTCTGTTCCGGGTTTGGTTGCTACCTTCCAGCATCGTCGATCCCAAGTCAATCGCCTGCATGTTGATTAGACGTCAGGCAGAACTATGACCGAAACAGATCCTTTCTCTCGGGATTTACTAACAACTGTAGGAGCTGGCTTTATACCAACACGTCCGGGGTTCAACCTGGATGCAGTCTGCTCAGGGTTCCACCCTGGGTCTGGTAATTTCTTTTAGGAGCCCCGATATTGATAGGGTCAAACATCTCTCTCCAATTGGAAGCAGTGAGCACATGGTGCTAAAAGTTCATCGACCAACCCATGAGCCACACACTGGACGTAGCGTTTGGCGCACACCATTTGTAACGCGTTGGCATAGACCGTCATTCCGATTCTCTCTGGTGTGAGTGTTGGTACCCGCTTATACACTTACCGGGCTTCGGCTCATCGGGTTTTCATTCTTTCTGTGCCTTTGCAGATCGTATACGTACATCCCCCACGGAAGAGCGCTGCATCCAACACATCTGGCGGCTTTCCTTTTCTGTGTCCGTGTCGAACCGCCGTCGTTATCGTTTTCGTTGCACCGTGAGCGCGTTCGTTGTCGTGTTACACATTCATGGATGCCCGGAAAACTGCCCCAGACGTCAACTGGTTTTCCATGGACTCAGATACCGACAGTTATGTGAACAAAGTTTGAGGATCCGTTCGTGATGGTATCCTACACCATGTGAATACTTAGTCCCTCCTCAGCGGACGAGGACCCTGTATGGAGGGCCCATCGTGGTTTGAGCTGGAGTTCAAATGCTTACTCAAACAATGAGATCGTCTATAGCAGGCATTCCGACCCACAGGTGATGATTATGATTTCCATCGCGGGGTTTGTAACCTGTGATTCGAACAAAAACGGACAAAGTGGATGGCGTTCGAGAAGGCCTATGTAGTTGATGCAGTGTAAGCACCTAAGCACCTGTTTGCATAGGTCAAGCGCCGCACAAGAGCGAAGGTTGATACTGTAGGTTCGGTGAAACCTGCTGTGCCGTTTCCCTATTCTACGCATTCATTAGTCTTTCCTACTATGCGCGGACCACTCATTCGTCACTGAGATGCTTCACATACCGTCGACACGATGACCAGAGCATTGCCCCCCACGAACAATGAGATGGAGAACACTGTTAACGGAGAGGAAGTGATTAGTGTGTATTGCAAGAGCATGCGTGTAGCGTGCACGCAACGGTTGACTAGCCGCTGTGCTCGGTAGCAAGAGTTCCGATAGTCAATAATATGGTAAACAAATAAACAAAGTTGATTCCCGGTGGAGTATCCCAATGCTGGTGGACAAAGACGAGCTGGTTGTAGAGGCCGGAATATTATATTGTTCCGGTAATGTCCGGCTATAGCCTGGTGGAGGGTGTGAAAACTCCGATGGTGAATGGCTGACGGTTATTTGTCCTGCACTTCTTGTGGAGCCGGAAGTGGATATTATCCATCAAAACCTAAAGGTCACTGGGACCGGTCGGTGTGCATTGGTAATGTTGAAGAAGTTGGCTAACCAGTTAACCCCACCACTGACTCGATTGTACAACACTTCGTTGTTATCAGGCCGAACGTCCTGGGAATAGAAGAAAGCCGTGGTGGTTCCGCCGTAAAAAGGAGTGATGTGCCTCAACGACCCATGCTGGGACCTCTGGTGTCTCCAGTGTTTGTGAACGAACTACAACGGACCCTTTGATCCTAAAGCCTTATCTACGCTGACGAACTTACGTTTTGGCGCACCATTCGATCGACAGGCTCGTGGAATACTACAGGAGGATTTTCGTGCTCTATCCAGTTGGTCGATTCCCTGGGGGCCACCTATGAACTTGGACAGTGCGCTAACTCCACCGCTGACTCTGTTGTTCAACATTTTGTTGTCCTCTGCTAGAAAGCCTGGGGAATGGATGAAAGCTGTGGCCGTTCTGCTGCAACAGGGTTGGACAGCATCCACCTCGGCCAACTATCGCTGTTAACCTCACTTTTGTGGTTGGGAATGTCATGGAAAGGCTTGTGGTCTCGCATCTGTGGGAGTCTGGAACGTGGTATCCGAACCACAGTGCTATCCACCGTTGGACAAGAGTGATTATGTGTGTGTCAAAATCACCCTGTGCATGCGGCAGCCCAAAGTAGCCTCAAGACTAGCTATGAATCTCAGTAGGATTGACATAGATAAGCTTCGCACTAGGGCAGCGGAGCTGGCGTGGGATACTTAGAAGAGGCTGCTGTCGAGAAACTCTGGAATGTAATAAAGGGGGCACTAATTGCCTTCCAGACCAACTTGGGACCCTTGAAACGAAGGAGTATGGAGGGTAAACCGAGGTGGTGGAGAGCTGCAATATCCGGGGTCCTCAAACAAAAGCCGTAGCTGGAACCTTTACATTACTTCCGGTCTTCACCTAGCTTAGGTTCGCTATACCAAGCTTTGAAATAAGACGATGAGCCTTCTGCAAACTACTGAGCGCGTGTTTGAGCTTAAATTAGCCATATGCGTAAAAAAGTAGCCAAGGAAACTCCACAGTTACGTACGGCCAAAAGGCTCAAGAAGAAATGGGGTAGGTTCATTCTCTACTGTGGACCACATTATCGCCAATAATCACTGAAGCAAAGTAGACACTCTTGGTGAATACCTTGGTAGTGCACGCAAATTAGATAATGGGTTACTAGTCGATTCGACTGGGGTATATCCTCCGCCGGAATTAAAGCAACTGCATTTTTTAGAGGGGATCGTGCTCACGTATGTACAGGAATTAAATGTCCATAAGTCAGTGGGTCCAGATAGTAGAGTAGAGCATCGGATTACTAAAGCGCGGGGAAGCTGCCGGTCCTGGCGAGCTACCTCCAGTTCTTTTCAAAATGGATGATGGTGCGTTAATAAATAACTTACCACTCTGATCTGTGACAATTGAAACGAGGAGAGTATTCCATTGTTATGGGTTGAGTCATTGGTTGTACCCATCTTCATGGAAAGAATACGCAATAGCCGTAGTAACCACCGTGGGATTAGCTTAGTTCCGATAGTCACCAAAGTATTAGCTTCGATTTTGCTGCACCGTCTCACACCGGCTCGCGAGAAAATCACCCGCGAACAACAGGCGGGATTCCGCTCAGGTCGAGGATGCATTGAAGAAATTTTTATTCGCCGACTACTTGAAACGCGTCACATGCACCGCCGACCGACAATCTTTGTATTCTCATACTTCTGGCCGCGTTAGAGTTTACGGTGAACTATCCAGTCGGTTCAAAACGACCAGCGGTGTCCGACAAGGATGTCCCAATTCTCCATTCCTGTTCAACTTCGTCATGGACGAGATAATGGAGGATGCGTTGCAAAATCTTCAGGATGTAGGCGTCAATCTAGGAAATAGTGAAAAACTATGTGACCCGGATTACGCGGACGACGTTTTCTGCTTGTTCGAATCCACGGAACATGCTCAGTGTGCACTAGATAGACCTGGGAGAGTTGTAGCTCCATTCGGCATGCGCTTTGCACCTTCAAAGTGTAAAGTGATGTTACAAGACTGGACGTCTACGATTCCGAGCTTGATGCTCGGTGGGGAGGTGCTGGGAATTGTCGACCGGTTCACCTACCTCGGAAGCAGCGTGACAACGGATGGGAGCACGGTAGTGGAGGTGAACATGCGTATATCCAAGGCCCGAGCGGCGTACGCCGGACTGAAGCACTTGTGGCGGCGACCTGATATCTCACTGATGTTGAAAGGTCGTGTGTATTGTGTCGCAGTGCGTTCAGTTTTGTTGTATAGTTCCGAGACCTGAGGTCTGTATGCAAAAGATATTAGTCGCCTTCGGGCTTTCAAACACCGATGCTTCCGTAGTATCGCTTGGATTGGGTGGAATAGCCGAGTGAGCAATGCTAATGTCAAATGCTAGAATTGCGTACTAATTCGGTGAACATTTTGTCACAGCGTATCCAGCTTAGTAGGGTTCGTTGGTCAGGGCACGTGTTACGTATGGTAGACACACGTCTACCGTACCGTGCCCTATTTTCAATTCCTCCTCAGGAGTGGAAGAAACCACGTGTAGATCAACAGATGACAGGGCAACGAGGAATGAGAAAATGTACAGCAAATCTAGGAAAAGTAGGCGCCTCAAGTCTTCGTAGTTGGTGTCCAAAAGATCCGTCTACCAGTTGGCTGGATACACTGAAGGACATGGCAGCGAACCGTAAACAGTGGCGATCGTGTTGTCATTTTCTGTCAAATCAGAACGATTGATCGATGTGCGTTTGTACAGTTAGACTGTGTATTCCGTGTGTTGGTTATCAGGGCATTCTTTCCTTTTCCCACCGCTGTAGGTCCACTTCCTACGCACGATCATCCAAATTCAACCCATTAGTTGAGGAAGTTGAATTGCAAGAATTCAGTTCTAACTACGCCCGCACCTGCCTTACAGATGGCCCAGAAGATACCGTGTCACCCAGAAATCTTGCCCCGGCTGCTGAGCGATCCACAAAAAAATGAGATGCTAGGTAGTCTCGCTAACGTACTTCCCTTTGTCTACATTAGAGCCAGATCCGAGCCTCGATTCGCAAGTGACCCGCAGGTAAGACGGACTTTAAGCAGGCATGCAAAGGACGTGTTAACAACACACCCTGGGTACGACAAAGAACATCTTCGGTGCTGAAGATCTTAATCCAGAAAACGCGAGCAATAATTCGGAAAAATCCGTGGTCGAATACCGAGTCGACGAGTGTCCTCAGCGAAGAGCCGTCAGGTTTTCAAACGGTAAGGCAAAAGGTGGCGCAGTGGCATTGTACGCACGTCCATTCAAAGAGCAGGATGTCGTGGCTGTACCACAAGCGTTGCAGGTTCACAAATATCAGTTCGTCGGTAACTGTTCGTCAAATGACCTCCCATCTGAAATCAAGATCAGCTGCAATGCAGCTTCCAACCAGCCTACCAGATGGCTGGAGTGATATAGCTAGGTGTCGCGGCCAGCAGCGTAGTTGCGTTCAAACGGGTGATCCGGTCTCTGCTGCTCGTTGTCAAGCTGTTGTGGGGTGCTGAGCGCGCTTTACTAAACTGAATTCCAGTCGGTTGTCATCGTTGTACAGCTTTAAACAGCAGGACGAGCTCCGCTGACCATTGCATTCCTCACCATGTGCACGAGGCCGTAGAAAGAATGCATACACAAGGTGGATCCGAGTGAACCTACAGGGTTGGGAACAGGAAGAACGCAGTAGCAACAAATACACAGAATACACAGTCCAGTTATACAGATGCACACTAGTCAATCATTCTGATTCGACGGGAAGTGACGACACGACCACCACTGTTCACGGCTTGCTGCCATATCAGCCAACTGGTTGAGGGATCTTCGGGATCCCAACCACGAAGACTTAAGGCACTTACTTTTCCTGTACATTTTCCCACTCCCCGCTGTCACGCCGTATGTTGACCTCCGCATGACCTCTTCCACTCCCAAGGAGGAACGGGAAACAACGCATATTACGGGAGACGTGCGTTTGCCATACGCAACATGTGTCTCAAACAACGAAGTCTACCAATCTGGATACGCTGTGATAGAATGTTCTCTGAACTGGTACTCAGTACCCTATTTCTGACCTCAGCATTGCTCACTCGGTCATTCCATCAAATCTTAGCGACACTACGTAAACATCGATGGTCGAAACCTCAAATAGCTGAACATCTTCCGTACGCAGACTACATATCTCGCAACCGTGCAGCAGAACTGAGAGTATCGTGACACGGTTTACAGGACCTTTCAACTTCGCGAAATATAGGCCGGCGCCACAAGTGCTTCCGTCCAACGTACGCCGCTTGAGCCTTGAATGTATGCGTTCACCTCTACTACCGTGCTCCGTGCTGCTCGGTCTGCGTAGCTTATGGGTATTACTGATTAACGCCTTAATGCATTGTTAGGGAAACCGGCAACCAGACCCTCAGACTTGAAGTGGAGAACCACAGAAGACCTTAATCGGTCGGGTGTGGTGAAGATCCGGACGACAGTGGATCGCTGTTTAGCACAAAAGTAACTGGTTATGGTGGAGGTTCGAATCTGTGACCGCCAACATGATAATCGGACACTCTAGACCATTCTACCACCACCGGTGAAGTAAAGCGGTCGACTATTATTGCTTCATTCCACTGAGCATCACGCTGGGAACCGTTGTCGTCCGGTCTTGTGGCATAACTTCACACTTTGAAGGTGAATGCGCATATTAAATGGAGCTACAGCATTTGTTAGTGTTTCTAGGGCGCGTTGAGCATGCCTCGTATGTTTGAAGGCGCAGACAAGGTAGTCGGCGTAATCTAGGTCACAGTTTTTCATCATTTTCTTGTTCGATGTCCACTTCCCGAAGATCTCGTCTCCATCGTCCCGTCAACGACGAAGATGAACGGGAATTGCGACATGGGGCACCCTTATCGATCATCACTGGTCGTTTCGAACGGACTGGATAGTGCTTTGTACTCCTTGCGCGGCCGGAAGTATGGGAATACACCGATCTCAGGAGATTCACGAACTTCTATGGGATACCTTTTTGGTGAAGGGCATTCAGTAGCGCTGTTCGTTCAACTGCATCGGAGACGCCTTTCAAGTCGACGAGAATCATTACTGTCGGCCGACAGGGCGTGTGACGCAATTTAGATAATTAGCAAGGAGTAAAAATCTCGTTGATAAATCCTCGACTTAGGCAAAAATCAGCCTGTTGTTTGCGGGCGTTCTCGCGAGCTGGCGTCAGACGGCGCATCAAATTGAGGCTAATACCTTGGTGACTATTTCACTTGAAGTGATCCCAGGATGATTACTACAATGATAATGTATTCCATTCTTGGAGATGGATACAATCAGTACCTCGATCCTTGATTACAAAATACGCTTTTCGCTCCGAATTTCACGGAGAAAGATGGTGAGTGATCTTACCAAGGCATTTTCACCCTGCTTGAAAAGACCTGGGCTTAGTTCGTCGGTATCGGCCGCTTTTGCACGCCTAAGTAATTGAATGTTAGACTCTACTTCTACTCCCGACGGGGTTTAGTTGATATGCTCCAAGAAATCGCAGTTGTTGATGTCAGAATAACTGAGTTTCGCGCGGCCAACCAAACTACTCTTTGAAGCATTCGGTCCAACAGTCGAGCCTTTGCTGTTTGCCATGAATAGGCTCTCCATATCAACCTCATCGTTTTACTAACCGGGGTTTGCCATCTGCCGATGCCGCGAATAAATTTGAACAGCACTTTTTTACTTTTATTCAACTATCTCCTGCTTCATGGATACTGCAGATCATTGCCGACCGTACGCGGCGGATGGATGCAAGCTCAGCGCAAATCGTCACCCAGTTTTTCTTCTGGTATCGCACAAGTTAAACTGTATGTAGTCCGAGGCGCTCCAAGTCGTTCTCGACGGCGCTCAAGCACGTTTTTAATTGACCACCATGGCGAGAACGCCATCAGGTACGTGGCGCAAAACAGAATGTTTGTCCGGATAGTTCTGTTTTAAATCGCCGGAATATGCGCCCGAACCTCTGCAGGCGGTGGCGTGGAAAAAGGTCGAAGTGTTGGTCACTGTCGTAGAATCGCCTCCCTATTTCATCGTATGATTTCATTTCCTGCCAATTTGTACGAAAAATTCGACACAGGCACCAGTGGTCGAATTCCTCTAGACTCCTGGTACCTTCAACTCGTATTGGCCAGGTTTCACACCCGTACCTGAGCACGGGTCGGATAGCGGCATACAAGACACGGATCTTCGTTTGAAGAGTGATTCCACTCCGTGACAGTAGTTTAGGATTTATCTCAATTAAGTGAGGACCTGCGCCCGTATAGAGTCTATAGCCCCTGGTCCTCGGTTTGTGACACGATAGCAAATATACTCGGCAGCGCGCAAGGCAGAACTTAAAACGCTGGAGCGGGACAACATGTGTATTGGAGGAGCGCAACGGCGTGCAGACGACGTACACAGGCGAAGCAAGTGGCGCCACCAAAAACGGTCATTGTTCAAATAAACAAATTTGTTATCCTTTGTCACCGAGTGCTTTATTGGTAGCACTACAGTAGCACACGCTGGAGTTAAAGAAATATTTTCCGTTCATTAATAATCCTTGACAGTAATCCGTCCTTTGCCTGACCATTCAGAAGCAGAGTTCACCACAGATATTAGAATGATGCTGCATACTCGATCGCCTGACCATTGATGGACAACTGCTGAGCTAACGACCCAAGACAAGTCAAAAATGCTTTCGTTTTCGCTGAATTGACATCGAGACAAATAGTCTTCGAGCAGTCGAGTCGGTCCAGGACTGATTGAAGTGTGGCGGGAGAATCTCCCAGCACGACAACATCGTCTGCAAACTCCAGTTCCGAGATGTACACCGTTGGACTCAACTGTACACCGGGGTGATCAGCCAGCTTTGATCGTACAGTCGGCTGCATACTTGAACAGCACTGGTGAGAGGAGGAAGCCTCGTCTAACTCCAGAATTAATTGTGAACGCCGACCCAAGCAGCACTGCCCAACGTTTGCCCAATTGGGCTAGGGTTGGGCAAACGTTGGGTTTGCCTATCGCAACGTTGGGCAACTCCATTGAAATGCGTTGGGCAGAGCTACCAGCGCCCAATTGGGCTAGGGTTGGGCATGCCCAACGCATCGAAAAAATCGCGAAAAACGGCTTTTCGCTTTTCGCCAATTATTCCAATTTCGCCCAATCGCCTATATATATATATATATATATATATATATATATATATTCAACTATATTACTAGACGCTAGACAAAATTTCCACTTAGGAAACTGCTAAGTTACAACGGAGAAACCGGTAATAAATCCCATGTCCAAGTAAGCATATAAACCAATGTAAACCGTAATGGCAAAACATTTTAACGAAGCCATTTGCAGGAAATAAAATTGTTATGCGACACCACATATAGGAGAATAGCGTACCGTCTTAGCCGTCTTCCTTCGCCTCCATCCGGAGCGTTGATGAACCAGCACTTTATATGTCTGTCAATGACAGACGTTGGCTCGTTGGAGAATCGCTCCATTCCTTTTATAGCATCTGATGTTTGTATGATAATAAATGTGAACAACCTACCCCTAACGGCGGCGGTCAACTTATGGTCGTTTACGGCCTTTCTTTGAGGGCTCCCTAGCCAACAACAGTGAAGGGCAACTTCGTCGCCGATGGATGCGAAAAGCATGCTACGCACAGTTTCAGCCAAATCGCAATCCGCAAACCGTTTGAGCGTTGCCACCTGAAAAGGTTCAGTTAAAGTGGATATATTTACCATGCTCGCATACACTTCGGGCGAGCTCAGAGTCTCGTGGAGTTTCTGAAATTCCCCCCGCGTCTTGGCTCTTCGGCCTTGGACGGCACAGCTGATGCGTGCGTGGCACCAAACGCGACGGTTAGCCCATCAAGGGCACGTTCGACCTTGCGGAAAAGGTCGCTCATGGTGTTCATCGTACCTATAATCATACATGACTATATGTTATAGTCACTCACGCATAACTTCACGCAAATCCTTGCTGAATCTGTCCATTGGCCCTTCGCTTGTTGCGGAAGCAGTAACGTTACTATATGATTAGTTGTTCATGACATTTGATAATTACGGTTACCCATGGTCTTTCAATGGACTCCGGTGAATCACAGTAACCGGAGATTCGCGTGCCGCAATTGGGGTTGACGTGATATTGGGCATCGTGTCACATAAACTAAATGCACAAGTTTTACAGGAATAAAACAGTTGTCTCACAATGGAACGCGAAGTGCTCTCTCCAAGGCAGGTGGCGGAGACGGCGGCATTTCGAAAGATCCACAGGGTTCACGAGATACCAACGTGCGCCCCTCCTCGAAACTGTCATCCGACGTTAACTGTGTCGGTACCCTTTCAACAGTGTTGACTCATAATCCTTCCTACCTCCTGCGAACTGAATAGCGCTGGCCAAACAGTGTCTGTGGCACAGTGTCATCTGTGCCGCAGATTGAAGATTCGTTTAGAAGCCTACTTTCGAAAACGAAAGCATTCCCGAAATTGTCTAGGAGAGTTACGTTTAAAAACATTTACCTGTGGCAAACATCTCCACGAATTCGTGTGCCGGAACCGAATCAGGCAGTGACGCACCCGAAAGCAGCAACTGCCGGTAAGCGCCTTTACTTTTTGTCCGCGGCCACCGGACTCGGTGGCAATCGACCATCCAATTGCTGTGAACCACAGCATACGAACTGTCGTCTACAAACTTGACCACGACGTACATCTAAACAAGAATAATTATATGTAGAAAACAGATGCCACCTTCGTCGGTGCTCTCCACGAACAAAAACTTCCACGTATATATATATATATATATATATATATATATATATATATATATATATATTGTGTGTGTTTGTGTATGTATAAAGGAAAAACAGCTGTGGAACCAAAACTTTTATAAAAAGGTATGTAAAATGGGAATGCACATATTGTAAGAATTGACGGATAAGAGTAAACATTTACAGGAGACAGTGTGAATGGCAGCAGTATGGATGTCTGACTGCAATCCGTTTACTGAAAAGATAAATAAACGCGTTGAGCGCAACGCGTGCGTAAAAAAGTCTCCAAGGATATTAAGATAGATGAGGTGAAGTTCATCGTTCAAAATATTGACAATAGTCGCAGGTTTATTGTCTATCACAATGATATTATTGGGATGTACATTAGAGAAAAATATACCATTAACAACACACGAACACGGAGTATTACAGAAACGTGGTATAGGCAGGATCGTGTCATCTAGGACCAAATCTTTTTGCAGATTACAGCGAACAGTGTTAACTTCGTGCAGCCGCTTGTATAACTGCTCCGCTGGTCTAGCCGGCCCTTTTATCGAACTTCTTAGCTTGCCAAAATGAGATTCATAAGGGAAGCATCAAAAGCGGTCTAAAGTTCCATGTCTTCTCACATCCTCTGCTAGATGAGTCAGACAATGAACATTGTACACAATTGAGTTGGGGCCATACAAATTTGACATCTCCTGCACAAAAACGCAAAATTCCGTGAGCGAAATCTAGTAAGTGGACATGTAATATGGGATGCGAAAAAATATATACAGAAACAAACAAAAGTAAAAAATGGTCATAGAAATTATGGGGTAATAAATCAACCAAACAAACAGGACCAAGGTAAAGGAGGAACTGGCGAAATTCCGTCGCCTTCCAGCGTTTGATATCACGCGTGTGAGGGCATTTGCGCTGGAAGTCACAAGTAAGAGCACTGTGGGTTTCCAAAATTCGGTCGCCAAGTTCCCCCGCACCCGACCTACTCAGACAGCAAGGTGATGAATGACCGCCTTTCAGCCAGGTGAAAAGTAGTTTCCGGGTTACCCCAAGGCATATTAAATGCATATAATCCAACGGGAATGTAGTCACAATGTCGATGGGTAGGTATAGAAACGGGGTGGTGCCTATGTGATGACGATGATATTTCCCGGCGCGAAACTTTTCATCCGTTCTTGAGGTAGCCTCGACGACGGGAAACGTCATCCTCCCATCAACATGCAAGCCGCGTTGGTTGCATTTATCACAGCCGAAATAATCAGCAGGACTTTTTACTTGACGAACAAAGGTCCTAGCTGGAGTATCACAGATAACGGCCTTCAAGCAACATCGTATGGAAGAATTACGATAGCTTAGGCCATTTTGCAGAAGTTGGTCGAGCTCTCTCGCGGTGTGACATAAGTAATCATGCACTGGATATGGTTTTTGAACACCACAATAAATTCCAACAGTGATGATTTGCGCACACATTGGCTGCACTATCCTTGCCAAAATCGGCCACATCTGAACGGAAGATGACCGAAACAACGACAGCCCGTCTATATTCACGTGCAGATCGATAGAACTGGGAATAACATCCATGCTGCTAAGGCACATATTTATCCCGTCTGTCAGCCCAACGTGAATATATATTCCACTGCGTAGCTGAATTTTATCACACGAACGTGGTGCATGAGAAATGGTACGTGGATCGCGTGGGAGACCCGGCACAAACTTGCCCACACAGGAAAGTGCGTCTCGCCGCTGTTTCATGCTCAAGTTTGAGCTGACGAACAAATCGGACAGCGACTGTTGCAGCACATCCACGTTAACGGTAATGGATATATTCCTCCCAAGCTGCACATCTTCCGTCGCTTTAAAAAATACGCAATATAGGAACAATAGCATCTTACCCGATGGGACATACCCTAAGGATGTGCACCCAATGGGAAGTGTATCTACACTTATTAGGTCCCCGGGCACTCCTTCTGTTTGTACCTCCGGCGGTCGTGGCTCCGCTTCAACAAATGCACCGGAAGTGCTAGCTGTGACTGCTGTTCAAAAACTCAAATAAATAAATCCATTATAAGAGCATACTCCAGGTTCTTTCTTTAGGACACGAAGTTCAGTGCTCCCACAAACTGGCATCGTGACATATGGGACACAGCATGGAACCCATCTCCCTCTTTCTCCTCCTATACCTTTGCCATTTGCTCTCTTTCGGCATAACGAAATGTTACCTATGGGATTGAGAAATGATGAAAGGATAGGTTTCAACGGGTAACCATTTTAATAATGAAATTTATTTTCTAGGAAATACTGGTTACCTCCATTATGACAACGTCGAGAGAAACTTCTAATTTTATATGAATTAAGGAATGTTTCAAGCAATTATTACCTACGATACAAGAATAAGACGACGTAACAGTAACTATACAATCTAACCGATACTTATCCATGATACTTAGACAATTAAACCACCTACCGCAACTACGCACCGATAAAAACACTCACCTGCCGACGAACAATGAACTAAACCAATGATGGCCACCCGGTCACGGGGGCACGCAGTAAAACAAAAAGTGTGCAAATGTTATAGAAATGTTTGTTACTTATTTGTACGAAATCTATATATACAAACGGCGCCCTGCCGTTCAGGAGGATCTATGCGATTTCTGTTGAAAAGTATCGTCTTCGTGCGCCACCCCAACGCTCCGTTGGGCAGTGCCCAACAGGGTTGGGCAACGTGCTACTTGGGGAAGGTTTTTCGCCATACGCTTATAGAAGACGTTCGTGAGCGGCTAGCGAACGTGTCTCCTATCGGGTCTAGCAGCGAATACCAACGATATCCCCTCTATCGGACGAATAGAGAAGACGTAAGTCGGTTTGCAGATGCGAGGTGTATTCTATATATCGTGGCACCGAAACAGTACCGATACGAGAAATACACCGAACGGAAAACGGAACGAAACGCGACGGCTGTGCTGAGAGCGAACCGCGAGCGAACGAACGAAAATGAAAGTGATTTGAAACGAGGTCGACGGAAACCTCGGAAAAGTCAGTCCAGTAAAACGTAGGCAACCGGGGAACACTGAGGTCAATGTCAAACGTCAGAAAAGATCGTGGAGAAAATAGATCCAAAATGGTGTCCAGAAAATAGTTATTTTCTCAAAACGATCGAGGTCACTACAGCAGCCCCCCGCTAGAAAGCACGGAAAGCTTTCGAAAAAAAAATGTCAAGGAGGACATGGCATACAAACGGTATTCGTGTGCGCGAATGCATGAAAATACGTGCATGTAGCTGTGCTGTAGGATGCTGACGGGCAAAATCCGTGGTATGCAGGAGCCGTAGGATGATGGTCGAGCGTAAACCAGATTCGTTGCCAATGACGTCGGTTGCGTAAATCGTCATTAAGGTGTGCCACACCAATAACGTCTAGTGTCGGGTAACCGTTAACCAATATGATATCCGGAAGCCAAATCGATAGGTTCGTAAATGGGCAGGAACGAGAACGACAAGGCCGATCCAGAATGCAAACGTTGGTGCCAAAATTCTCCAGATTTCGTGAGACCAGCGAAGCGTACCATATGGCGAGGTTCCATGAAACAAAAAGAAACGAAAAACTGGTGTAGCAACCGCAATGGACTTGACTAGAATACAGTAATAACTAATGAGGTATGTTAAATCGTGTCGAAACGATAAACACGAAAGTTATTACTGCGAAGTGCAATGGTTAAGATCGTGTTTGACCTAGTCGCGAAAACGTGCTGGGCAAACGATCTTTCGACCGGAACGTGAGACGGGAGCCTCATTCACGGACGGGTGCGTAGGCGTGCTCTGCTGACTTGAACGTGAGACGATAGCCTCATTCGAAGTCGTAGCAGGCAACGCTAACTGCAGACCTTGACGTGACACGGAAGTGTCGTCAACAGGCAGTGCAGGGTTAACATCGAATCTCATGTCAGCGGGCGACACGCTATCATCAACGTACGCGGCTTTGAGACGATCGTTGCTAACAGTATCGACGCGACCGTGTCGATCAACCTTAAAGGTCTTATCGTGACGAGAAATCACGCGAAATGGACCTTCGTAAGGCTGTTGTAATGGTTTCCGTACCGAATCAACACGAATGAATACATGCGAACAAGTTTCGAGTTCGGTCGGAACAAAAACCTGTCGTCGCTGCATTCGAGTCTGCGCCGGAGCGAGATTTTGCATGTACGTAGACAAACGATGAACGTAAGTCTGTACGGCAAGTGAATCTGTACTCCGTGGCGTAAAGAATTCCCCAGGCAGTCGTAATGTCGTGCCGTAGACAAGCTATGCGGCGGAACATTGGATATCTGCCTTTATGCAAGTCCTGATACCAAGCAGAACTAGCGGTAACGTTTCGTACCAGTCGGGGCTCTCGTGTGCTCTAAGAGCCGCTTTGAGTTGGCGATGAAAACGTTCGACTAAACCATTCGATGCCGGATGGTACGCGGTCGTGCGAATGCGTTCCGTACCCAGCATGTGAGTTAATGAAGAGAATAGATCGGACTCAAACTGTTGCCCTCGATCGGTAGTGATTGTGGAAGGACAACCATATGAAGCTATCCATCGTTCTATCAGATGTCGAGCCACTGATTCGGCCGTGACGATAGAGATGGGAATAGCCTAGGGGCCACCTCGTAAATCTATCGATGCACGTTAGTATATAGGTATACCCGTGTGATGGGGTCAATGGACCCACAATGTCTACGTGGATGTGATCGAAGCGAGCATCAGGCGTAGCAAAAGTACCGATAGGCGAAGCTACGTGCCTATGCACTTTAGATCGTTGACATTGTAGACACTGTTTTGCCCACATACGAACATCTTTATCCATGGACGGCCAGACGTATCGTGCAGCTACTAATCGGAGACTGGCTGCGATGCCTGGATGTGAGAGTCCATGAAGGGTATCGAACACGAGACGTCGATATGCAGAGGGTACGACTGGTCTAGGTATGCCAGTAGACATGTCGCAGAGTATCGTCCCAGCACTGGTGGCTAGAGGTACAGACTGACACTGTAACGACGATGACTGAGCTGCTTCCATACATGAAGAATCCTGTGCCTGTGCGGCAGCCATGGCAGGGATGTCTAAAACCGGAGATTTAATGGCATTAAGCGGAATACGCGACAAAGCATCTGTAACGCAGTTCGACTCACCTTTAACGTGTCGAAGGTCAGTCGTGAACTGAGAAATATAGTCTAAATGTCTGACTTCTCGTGGAGAGTAACGATCAGACTTAGTATGCAATGCATACGTCAGAGGCTTATGGCCTGTAAAGAGGATGAAATATCGACCCTCGACTGCATGGCGGAAGTGCTTAACGGCATTATATGCAGCCAGCAGTTCGCGACCAAAAGCACTATATTTGGTTTCCGTGGGATTGAGGCGTCGAGAGTAGAACTCTAATGGCTGCCATATCCCTGAAACAGACTGTTGCAGGACCGCTCCGATGGCAAAGTCGGATGCATCCACCGCTATGCTTAGCGTGGCGGATGGAACTGGGTGCATGAGGAGCGTGGTCTGAGCTAATGTCGCTTTAATCTCCGAAAATGCTACTCGTGCGGCATCCGTAAGCGACAGCTTACGTGGATTGCCACGAAGTAGGTCAGTTAATGGAAGCAAACGTTCAGCGGCATGGGGTATGAAACGACGATAAAAGTTAACTAACCCCAAAAATGCCTTGAGCTCCTTGATTGAGGACGGTACGGCGTAATCTAAAATAGCGCGCACTTTATCCTCGCAAGGCGTAATACCCTCTCGAGTGATCTTGTGGCCGAGGAACACAAGTTCCGGCTTGCCAAGTTCACATTTATCAGGATTGACTACTATTCGATGTTCGGACAAACGTTGAAATAGTAGCGTCAAATGTTGGAAATGTTCATCTACGCTCGACGATGCGATTAACAAGTCATCGATATAGACGTGAACAAATTCCAAGTCTCGTGTAATGCTATCGATAAACCTCTGGAATGTCCGAGCAGCATTTCGCAAACCAAAAGGCATACGTAGGAACTCAAACAAACCAAAAGGAGTCGTGACAGCGGTTTTCTCGACATCTTCAGCGGCGACTGGGATCTGGTGATAGGCTCGCACCAAATCGATCTTGGAAAATACAGTCGTGCCGTGAAGTGATGCCGTGATGTCGTGTATGTGGGGTATCGGATAACTATCGTAACGGGTAACCGAATTTAGTGCGCGATAGTCGCCACATGGTCGCCAGCTAACGCCATCTTTCTTAAGAACCATGCGCAGAGGTGAGGCCCATGGACTGTGAGAAGGACGAACAATACCTTTAGAAAGTAAAGTGTCAAACTCACGTTTGGCGAAAACCAATTTGTCCGGTGCCAGTCGGCGAGGTCGTGCCGTGACTGGTGGTCCGTTAGTGACAATCTGGTGTGCCACACGATCGGTCACTGTCTCTATCTCTTCAAATGGTTTAGTCAATATGGGGAATTTAATAAACAAAGACTGAAAATCGTGCGGAATGTTAGAAAACAATCCTGTGATTCGGTGTGCATCTGTTCGAGCTGCAGTACCCGTAAATTTAATGTCCGACGAAGGATCGATAAGCTGCAGCCTACGTGAATCAACAAGTAATTCATAGTGCTGCAGAAAATCGATTCCCAGTATGCCTGTGGGAACATCCGCAAGAATGAACGTCCACAGATACCATCGTCGTGGTCCCAGGTTGACCGCAAGCTGTCTCGTGCCGTAGGTAGGAATGGAGGAACCATTCGCCGCTGACAGCCGAAGCAAAGAAGCTCGTGGCTTGTCTTTACCAACCGGCAAGACAGAAACTAGGGCCCCAGTGTCGACTAGGAACCTAGCGTTAGTGCACGAATCATGCACGTAAAATAAACGGCCAACCTGAGACTGATTGCCGGCGAGTACGGCCGCTTCTACTCGCCGGCAGTGGCGTTTCCCGCCGCGTATGAACACGGCTGTCTGCACCTACGGGCGGCTGGTCCGAAAACGCGATGGAACCAACAAAAGCCGCTGGTAGGATGATCGGGTTTGGATGAGGCAGGTGAGGCGGATTCACGGCGGACGTGGGCAGTGGAGGGCGCCCGTCCGTGCCGTTGTTTACGTGGGCTACTGCGAGGTGTAGGTATTTTAACTCTGTCCTTGAAGGACAGGCGGCGCTGGATGGATCGAGAGTGCCGAGGCCTCTCCGGCGATTCATCCAGGTCGACACCCCTAGGATTGCGCGATGTCGTGGCAATGAGGGGATTAGCCCCACTGCCGACACGTGCGACAATTTTGTCAGCCACGGCGGCTGCTCGTTCTAAGGACGAGTCCTCGAGGAGAGCAGTAACGGTGGTCTGAACGTGGAAGGGTAGAGAATCCAACCACAGTTCCTTAACTATCTCCGAATCCTTATCGGCGGGCCCTGCCAAAGACCGGAGATGAGCTAGGTGGCGGCTGGGTTTAGTATCACCTATGGGGTGCCGTGCTAGTAGCTGACGTAGCCTTTCCTCCCGAGAAGGAAGGAAATGTTGTAGTATAGCCTCCTTGAGCCGATCGTACGGCTGCCCTTGAGGAGGATTTAATACTAAATCCCTCACCGAGGCGATAACATCACCTGGAATAGCCTCTAAGGCATAGGAAAATCGTTGGCGTTGGCCAACAATCCTACGTGCCTCAAACTGCAGCTCTAAGGCTGCAAACCAAACCTCTGGATCATGAGGGATAAACGCCACTGGTTTAAAGGCAACCGCAGACAGAGTGAGATCTGTGTCGAGCTGCACCTTATCCTCTGACATGGCTACGTTGCGATAATATATCGTAAAAAATATATAACGTGCAACGAAAGGAGGACGTGAAACAGCGATAAATCACAGACTCACCGGGCGGGCGAATAATCCAGGAGGTTCTGGAAGTTCTTGGGCTCACCAATATAGAAGACGTTCGTGAGCGGCTAGCGAACGTGTCTCCTATCGGGTCTAGCAGCGAATACCAACGATATCCCCTCTATCGGACGAATAGAGAAGACGTAAGTCGGTTTGCAGATGCGAGGTGTATTCTATATATCGTGGCACCGAAACAGTACCGATACGAGAAATACACCGAACGGAAAACGGAACGAAACGCGACGGCTGTGCTGAGAGCGAACCGCGAGCGAACGAACGAAAATGAAAGTGATTTGAAACGAGGTCGACGGAAACCTCGGAAAAGTCAGTCCAGTAAAACGTAGGCAACCGGGGAACACTGAGGTCAATGTCAAACGTCAGAAAAGATCGTGGAGAAAATAGATCCAAAATGGTGTCCAGAAAATAGTTATTTTCTCAAAACGATCGAGGTCACTACACGCTTAAACACGTGCGCTAGGGGAGGCATAGTGAGTCCTCGGAATCCTTGAGAGTTTGACAGGAATACCGTCAAACTGTGGCATATCCCAAAGCCATTCATGAATAACCGAGTCAGAGGCAGCCTGGAACTCAATGGAGCAGGCTGTTGTTGGTTGCTGGAATTTGTAGCGGTGTTCCAGTACTCGACGCAATGTGGAGATTTGGTTCACACAACCTCCGCCACGTTGGAAGCTCCTTTGGTTCGGTTGAGTGCTGCGGTCTCTCATAACTAAGAAGCGATTGAGTAGCATTACGCAGAAAATCTTTGCCGCGAAGTCATTCAACTGATCCCCTTTGTAGTTCTCGCACACTATCTTGTCTCCTTTCTTGGGAGTGGGTAACTAGAATAGACGCACCCCAGTCCGTTGGAAATGTCTGTCCTTCCCATATAGATCGGAACAGCACGTGGAGCCTGTCTATCAGTGATAAACAGGTCTTATACACTTGTAATGATATGCTATCTTCTTAAGCAGCTTTTCAGTTTTTCAGCTGGTTGAAGATCCTGGCGATTCCCCCCATGCTTGGTGGCTCGCATTTGAAGTGGTATCGGTCGGAGGGTAGAAGGTCCGCAGTGTGATCGGAAGGTCGGTTGGAAAGCCGGTTAGAATGCTTTACCGAACGTTTGATTTCCCTTTGTTCGGGGATAATCTGGCCTGCTGCATCACGTAAGACGGATTCAGGTTTGCATCGCCCATTGGAAGCATTCCGAATGAGTCGAAATACTCTGCTGAAGTCACAAGTACCAGAAGCGGTCTCCATCCTTGCTACTTTTATCTGGTATCTCTTGCGATCGGCTCTGGCCGAGCCCGAGGTCTCTCGCTGTAGTCTTCGGCGTTCACTGCTTCCAGCTAGTCGGGCTTCCTGGGCCTTAGCTGGTAGTTGCAGGATGGTCTTTTAGATCCAGTCTTTCAGACGTTTTCCACTTTCCCCATGCTCCTTCCAAGCAGTTCTTTTGACCACCTACGTGACCATCCTCCAGTGTTCTTCCACGGAGAACCCATCCGTTTGCACGCTAGTTACAGTAGCCAGTCGGGCTGCGATAGCGTTCGAGAGAGCGTTGTACTTTTCTGGTATTTCCAAGGCTGCGACATTGATTCGACTTGGTGGTGAGACTCTGAGGTGCGCAGACAGATAGATTTTGAAGCGCGCACGCACAAGGATATGTTCTATGCCATTCGGTTTTCCCGTTATTGCTCCGCGATACGCTCGACAGTCCTCTGCTGATGACGCCCAACGGGATCGCACCAGAATATAATGCGCGGTGCGACCATCATCTGAGTATCAGGTTAGCGAATGTCTTCTGGGGTGTTGGAAGTGAGTGTTGCAGATGACTAACCTGTTAGCACCGGCCAGATTCACTAGGCGGTTTCCATTCTTACAGTGTGAGCCAAGTCCAAGCTTGCCTGGGACATAGCGAGTAGACTCATCCGAGGGGCCTGTTCGTGCGTTCCAGTCACCGGTGACGAAGAGCGTGCCACTTTTTAAAACACGATTGATTAGATCTTGTGATTTGTCGTAGAGTTCACCTTTTGTTTTACTTTCAGCCGCATTTGTCGGGGCATACATAGCAATCGCCGACAGGTTCTGTAGAGAACCCTTGAAACGTGCCGGGCCAACCTTGGAGAAATTGGTTCCCAAGAATGTGACACCATGGTGTCTCGAGTTGTCCCCAGGCCCCCTGTGATAATGCTAATAAACTATATCTACTGCTGGAACCTTAACACGCCGAGTGCCGGAGCAGGGTAGTCGAACTTCTGAAAGGCAGGCAATATTCACATAGTCATCGTGTAGTGTTCGCGTTGTTATACTCTAGCTGCATACGTCTAGTAGCGTTCTCATATTCCAACAGGCTATGTTTGCCTGTTTTCTACAGTAGAGGGTTTTAGTTCGCTGTCTTATCACCTCGACCGCTGAGACACGAGGCGCGCCGCTTACCGGGGACGCCGTAGCATGATGAGAGCGCGTAAATTCACAAAAATCCATGAATAGTTTGCGAATAGTGATGCGAAGCGGTGGTCCCTCTTCACTGTTCTGGACTTTTGTGATATTCGGTAGCCCAGTCCGGCTTATTTGTTCGAAGTTGCATCTCTAACCTCTGAACATCCAAGTGCGACCTGCAATGCAGCAGAGGCAATAACCTTTTTGGTGGCGGGCCGCATGCGCCACGTCACAATACAGTCAACAGAGTTATGTGGTATTTTACTAAGGAAAACGCTAGCCAAGCGAAGACCCACCAAGTGCCTAGGCACTGCCGCTGCTCGTCCGCGACCGCTTATCCAGTGAGCCTAAGCCAGCTGTATTCACGACTAACCACCGGTTTGGTGGCTGTGCCCCTATCCGCGACCTGGGGACGCGCCCAGCAGCATGCGGCTCTGCTCGAGACCAGTACAACCACGAAAGAACCACCGTTGACTGTTGCCTGGAACAACTGGTACTTCCATTTTTTTTGTATTCGTGTGATAAACTTTGCAACCGGACTGCTTACATTTCAGGCAAAGTACTCTGACAAAACTGGGGTAAAATGAACGAAATATGCAACATTGGGTTCTAAAGGTATATGAGAGTGAGAAAAGAGAATACGTCAACCAAATTCGGAAAGTAATTCCGTCTTACTCTTGTCCTTTTTGGTCAGCACGCGCGCGAGGTAGGGCACAAGAGAGTTTTTGTATACGGTAATTCTGGAAGAGGAGTGTCAAAATCCAAATCTAGTGGATAAGAAAGAACGAGGTAAGTCAGAGTGTAATGGATAAGTTGAATTTTATATTATCTTGTGGGCTGGGGCTAAGCAAGATTCAATATATTGTTTCAATAGTTCAGTCAAAAGAATGTCAAAGGAGAGAGATGAAACGGGTCTAGTGATTACCAATCGGCGGCAAAAAGCTCTGAAGTCTTGTTTAAAAAGACCGCAAGAACATATTGGAGAATAAATTCGGAGACTGTTAATGGTGATGTATGAAACTGCCAGAGTTTTCTTATTTGAAAAGATGGGCGCCGCAGCTTACCGACACAGTATTTAATGTGAGATGTTCATCTTGAATTGGTGTCCAGGCTAACACCTAGATACTTGATGGAACTAACTCTGGGTGGGGATTTGGAATTCAGTGTAACAGGATCAGTAAGGAAAGGTGGACGAGAGAGACTAAACATACAATGAATACATTTCGATGGATTCAGTTCATACCCAACTAGAGAGACGATCATTCTGATCGAAGATAGGTTTTTATTGAATGTCCTGAAATCCGGGTAACTAGAAATAGCTTGACAAACGACAGCGTCATCACCATACTTAAATATTTTAGATGGGGAAGAAACCAAAAGACCGCTGATATAGGTCGAAAATAAACAGGGAGATAGCATTTCACCCCCGAGTACACCGGAATAGTTAACCGGGGGTGATCTAGTGGTTTAGGGCGGCTGCTTACCACTCGGAGGTCCGAGGTTCTAATCCCCGTCATCACCGATTATTTTGGTGGTACACAGTAATTTACTTTCATCTGGATCGTTGCCGCACCTGACCCCTTGGGTTCTTACGTGGTTCTCCATCCCAAGTCCGAGGATCTGGTTGCCGGTGACTCCTAAAAGTGCGGTGGGCCTTCGTGGCTATGGGGTACAAAACCCTTCCGCCACACTTATGCTTGCGCATGTAATACAAAAGTGGTTCAGAAATGTTTTTCTTGATCTTATTTTGCTAAACTCGATTATGAAAATAGTTTGACAGCCAGGAAGGTTGTGGCGTGCAATCGAATGCTTCAAGCTTCTGGAGAAGACGAGATCGGGGCACATAATCAAATGCTGAAGAATAATTAAGGAATACACAGGGGACATCGCTCAAATTTGTTTGAAGGTTTAATGATCGAATGGACCAAGTAGGCTGCGGCATCAAGGGTGGATCTTTTGGGTTTGTGAGCAAAGCAATTGCTATATATATATATATATATATATATATATATATATATATATATATACACACATATATATATATAATATATATATATATATATATATATATATATATATATATATATATAGCACAAAGCTAATTGCCGATACACAGTCTAAAAAGGCAGCTTCAGCCTTGTCGCTCAAGACAATTCCTACATCATTCTGACCTGTAGCTCTAGCTGCTTCGTCTTCTGAAGTGCACAGAAAATGCCTAGATGAGATACCAGGAGCAGTTCATTGAATCATTGCTCGAATTTCGAATGTTGGTTTCACTTACGCAGAAGACATCAACCACCAAACGGTCCATTGTAAGCCTTAAGCGCGCTTGCTGACCGACCTGATTAAATGTATGCACGTTAAAGGAGCTGAGATTCACAGGCTGAAAAGGCTTGAGGAACTGTGCGCTTCGGGTTTATGGATTATTTACGGCACCGCATGACAATGAACCACTGCGAGTATCGGGCGTGTAATCAGTGTGAGCATTGTGGGTGAATGGAGGGGCAAAGAGAGGCGATTATAGACGGAAGACAAAAGTTGACTAAAAGAAAGATAACTCTGAGCAGTAGCACATTTATCACTACCCACCCTGCTCGATGCAATGGGCGGCGCGGTCCTGATTATCCTGCTCGACGACCGATGCAGTATGGAATTCTTTGTATTCGTGTAGTTCATGGGAGATGTTGGACAGGTACTGCTAGGGTGTCCAGCCGCAAAGCAGGAGAACGATTAGGGTTCCCAACCAAAGCCTTTAGTTCCAAAAAGAACCTGTCCACAGGGCAGCAGGGATTATTTGGGTGGAAGCCCATTTGCTTGGATCAATCATTCCTCCATTGCTCTGCCAGCTCAGATCGACTCCTAAGCTGGAGGACCAAAAGGTAGCTTCGCTATGCCCCTACCCATTGCATTCCTAGGTGGGATTGAATCTTCGGCTTGAAGAAGCCATCCTGTATAGCTCGTTGGGTCGGTGAGGCCCGCAAGCCATCACACCACGTGAATGTGCAGTCTCACTGTGACAACAGTCGCTTGTGTACAGTTCGGTTCTATGCGTGTCGACAGCATGAGACTGAGGCGTCGATGCCTGTTTGTCATGTCTGTGCATGCGTCCACTAATTGCAGTTACTCTGAGTTCGAGGATGAATTCTACCGGTAGTTGTTCCGGTAGGTTCGAAGCGTGCGCTCAACGGTCGTGGTGGTCACTGCTGGGGGATTTGGCTAGTTTGGGAATTCCAAACGGCATATTAGAGGCCCGATTGCTATCCCGGCCAATCATGCTGACTTTGGCGATCGTCTCGCCTAATTGTGCTGTAATCATGGATTGCAATTACTTACTGAGATATCTCCTGATGAATTAGTTTGAAGGTATCAGTTTTCAAACCACACCTACACGTCCAATTGGTGTTTGTTGAAGTTTAGACAACGGAAAGGCAACCCTTACGGTAATGCTTTCGCGATTGGCGTATTCCTAACCTGTGATCGAAACCGGAAGTAAATAATACCACAACCGTATGCCCACTGTTTCGTTGGTTAGGGTTTCCCTCTTATCTTTTTCCAGCTCTGCCTATCAGATTTCACGACAATCCAGTTACGTTTTTACAGGCACTTTTCGTGGAATTATGCATTCCTGCTCATTGCAGTTATTATCCTCGAGGACGTTGTTACCGAAGACTTTCGTGTTTGTTATTCAATGTTTTGCTTCTAAGTGAAGAGACAAAGACGTTGCATGATTTCGTATCTTCTCTCGGTTCTGATTAAGGTGATGCAATCTTTTATTTTTTGCTAAATAACTTGATCGACTATGTTGCGGTTTTTGGAATGCGCTTTGCTTTTTTGAAGTGTAAAATGCTGTGGCAGGACTGTGTTGGTCTCGTGCTAAACCTTATCTAGGCATGAAAAGCCTCAGTCTTCTCCCACAACTCACCGGAGTGCCGGATATCGGATGGAGTATCGTCGCGTGAACAAAGGCTAGTGTGTATTTTCTTGTCGGTGGTGGTCAAGTGGTTTAGGGCGGCTGCTTACCACTTCGGAGGTCAGAGGTTCAAACACCGCCACCATCGATAACTTTGGTGCTGTCGTCCGACTCGTTACCGCACACTCCAGTGTCTGGTTGTCGGCTATAGGGTAGACCGCTTTCACCGCACTTGAGCAAAGATATTTCAAGAAGATCGATTGTTCTCCCGATACGGTTTTCTGAACACATTGTTTTCAGATCACCATTCCACTTAACCAATTGCTTTTCCTTGTTTTCAGGTTTTGGTTGAGGATGTCTCGGCTGCTAGACCCAACGGATCTCAAGGAAAGTTATCAAAATGAATTCCTCGGATATATTGATTTGTTTCCCAGTCCAAAAGTAATTCACATTATTTAAGGAAGTTTCTCAGGCCTTATATTGGGAACAATGTTTGTTGGCACGAATTGGATCCATTATCAGTCATACAACATTAAAGGTTTGATATTTGCGTCTGTACATTACGACCAGGAGCATGGCGTTTCCAACTCTTTTTTGCTAGAAAACGAGGGAGACACATTGACTCCGCCAGATTGCAAGTCAGTAGTCTTCATTCTCACTCCAAATGTTAAAGTAATTGATTGTACTCAAGCTCTGGTTTGCAGGTAAGTTCTGAATGGCACATCTAGTAGAGCCTGCACACAGAGACGACAGGAATCGGTCCGGCTCTGGAAAAGAATACCATATAATTGCAGTGCCTTCACTATCCTATGCATGCAAAAACTTTCTCAAGGAGAAGGGAGTGTTGAAAAAGTTCTCGTCAATCAAAGAGTTTCCGCTTACCATTTTACCTCTTGATTCGGATGTTCTATCTATGGAGGATGCAGACTGCTTTGTTGTAGGTTTTCTGGTCAACTGTTACCTCTGTAGAAGTACAATCTGTATCACAGACAACAAGAAGCGTACCAATTGGTGCAGGGCCTGATGAGGTTCCAGTCGTTGTTTGGTTTATTTCCGGTGATTCGTGCGAAGGGTGATAAAGCGAAGGTAACCAGTTTTGTGATTCATTAAAACCATCAAACAATATGCAGTTCACATATATTCATATGCAAGTGGATTTCCCATTATGTATAATTCATCTCCTTGGGTCAAAAACACTTTTTATACGTTCAAAGAAATGCTTAATTTGATGCTTCTCAATTAACTATAATGAATATTTTAAATCTCGTTTTCGTGTCTCCCGTTAACCTTGGAAAAAGAATTCTGTTGGACTCTTCGACCGCGTTTAAATCATTTACATCGCCTCTTTTTTCCCCAACCGTACTGAACCTCAGGTTGTCTTTATTCCGCGATTAGTAAGTATATTTTGCCAACAGGTGCTTGTCCACTATTATTTCGAAACTACTGCCACAGATCTAAAACCCAGAATGATGCACGTGAATTCTGCTTGATGCCGATACGCCACCTGAATCAACCAGCTCGTCTATTCGACTTTCAGAACGCATTGGTTGCTTATCAAGGATGTACTGTATTGCTCTTGTGCGGCTGATTGTGGCCCGACGTTGTGAAACCCTGTATTTCTGATTACTACCTGTGTCTTCAAAATGCACGCCGGTCGATCCTGGCTAGTACAGCCCAACATGCCTCATCTTGAGACATGAATTCAGCACAAGTCTAATTAGGAACTGTGAAATCTGGTGGGAACAACATGCATAAGAGAAGGAGTGTATCAGCCGTTGGTAAAACTCGGAAGCTCTTCCATTATATCCGTTCCACCAGCAGGAAAAATAATTCGTTTATCCACGACCAGTAATGGCGTCTCAAACGCTGGGCAAAGCTCGATTTTCTGGCCCGCTCTTCGGTTTCGCCCATTACTTGCTTCTACACACATATCTTTTAACCTGTTTTATTAGGAACACCGACGCAGTCTGAAATACCAGGGAGGTTCGCGCCGTAAAAAGCGTCTCAACGCACGAAACTGATGGTCTTCTTCAAGCCCTGAAGATGGTGGAGTGCAGCTTGTTAGAGAACTTCATGTTTTGTTCTCCAAGGTTTGGAATTTTGAGCAGGCCCCTTCATCCCGAATGAGTCTGTCGTTGCTTCCGCCGTCCAGGAGGGCTCACGTCGTGTCTACGCAGACCATGGGGGTATTAGTATAAACTGTTAGCGTCTGCCATTTTTCACACGCGTGGAGAACAGAATGGGTTTCTTGCCGACCGTAGATGCGTTGCTCAAATCTTCATCCTTTCACAGCTACTTGAGCTCCGCTATACCTTTCCAGGACCTACCATCATCGGGTTCTTAGGCAGTTGCTCGGCCTTCAGCTCCGTCGATAGGTCTGTATTATCGAGTGCCCCCTAAATCCGTACGTCTTCAATCTCCAGTCACTACATGGACGATAGGCATATGCCTGTTCGTACATACCCTTCCAAATGGACTAAAGATAAGTTTGGTTACCCCAAATAGGTCACCACCCCAACCACTCAGAATCAAACCACGTGAGAGTAAAAACGATGTCACAGATTATGCTAGCGTCCATCCAAGTGTGTGTGCATCCCCATCTGTATGCGTGACACATCAAATCCCTCTCATTCTTCTCTTAAACTCCGCAACATCTGACGCATGTTAACCAGCCGTCGGTCCCCATGTGATCGATGCAGTTCAGCGAATAAATTATTGCAAGCATTTGTTCACGTGTCCCAGTGGGTATGTATTATTGAATTGCTGAGGAGAGGAGTGCCCGAACAGTGCGTCTCAGCACGGAGTACGGTAGTAGAGGTGAACGCATACATTCAAGGCTCAAGCGGCGTACGTTGGACGGAAGCACTTGTGGCGCCGACCTATATTTCGCGAAGTTGAAAGGTCCTGTAAACCGTGTCACGATACTCTCAGTTCTGCTGCACGGTTGCGAGATATGTAGTCTGCGTACGGAAGATGTTCAGCTATTTGAGGTTTCGACCATCGATGTTTACGTAGTGTCGCTAAGATTTGATGGAATGACCGAGTGAGCAATGCTGAGGTCAGAAATAGGGTACTGAGTACCAGTTCAGAGAACATTCTATCACAGCGTATCCAGATTGGTAGACTTCGTTGTTTGGGACACATGTTGCGTATGGCAAACGCACGTCTCCCGTAATATGCGTTGTTTTCCGTTCCTCCTTGGGAGTGGAAGAGGTCATGCGGAGGTCAACATACGGCGTGACAGCGGGGAGTGGGAAAATGTACAGGAAAAGTAAGTGCCTCGCGTTTTCGTGGGTAAGCGTTTATATATACCGGCATGAAAACAAGCATGCTGCCAACGCAGCAACAACAGAAAGGGATTACGAAGTCGGGATGATTAGGGTTAACATTAAGATACCTGTAAGCCCATGTTTGACCCCTATTTGTATACTTCTGCATAGTTTACAGTAGCATGCACCAGTGAACTAGAGTGGCTGTTGAAAATGTTCAAAGGCTGTTGTCGAAAGAGTTATTTGGTTTTTCTCAAATACGGCCAACGCTATGAACATTTGGAACTAGATCCGTTTTGGCTTAGACGGATAAAGCTGAACGTGACATTATTCCATGGTCCTAACTGAAATAGAATCCTCGTAGCAGCACCACAGTTCAGGGACCCAACGGGTTCGCAGTATTCCCTGATGGTATATGGGGTATCTGATAGTATTAGCATCTCTGAGATGTTAGACCGTCCTGCCCTTGGGGTATCTTCCTTTTTTTCTGCGTCAGGTACACAGCTCTCATGTGTTTTCACGAAGCTGAACCATACACCAACAACCACACCCCAGCAAACCGCTCAACAGGCGAGCCAAACCAGGCTGAGGGTAACGGGTTCAAAAACCTCGGTGAGACGGTAGCCACCGTGTGCAGAAAGTTATCCTTGAATTGACGGACGAAATTTACTGCATGATCCAGCGGCTGTAGTGTAGATCTGTCTAATAAACGGCTGCATAGATCCCTGGGTCGGATTCAATTCAATTGAATGGTGAACGAGCTCCTAGGGAGCCACTGACAACCATAGATCAACACTCTGCTGCATTGCGGTCCGCACTTGGTTGTACAAAGCCTAGAGGTGCGCTTTTGCAAAAAACCCAAGTGGCGCTGGGGACCCCTTTCATAAGATGCTAGAACGTGAGAACTCTCACGGACATTTGAAGTCAGGCAGTGACTACGCGCACACCACACGACTATCAAGTGGATATTGCCTGTTTATCCGAAGTCAGACTAGGTGGCATTGGCTCTCGTACCATCAAGGTTCCCGGCGCAGAAAGTCATTTTTGGATTTGTCGCAGTGGCCCAGAAGTGCCGGGGTATCAAGAAGTTGCAGTAGCTTTGATTCATCGCGCCAATTCCGCTCTGCTCTCTTGGGAACCGATATCATCATGAATCGCAGTGGCACATTTCAAAAGTTAACCCGTCAGCCTTACTATGATTGCAATCTACGCCCCAACCCTAGTGTCCGGTACTAGTGCGAAGGACGAATTCTACAACAGTCTTCAAGCGGGGGTGAATCGTATTCCCAAACAGGATGTGCTTATCATACCGGGTGACTGGAACGCCCGGATAAGTGCGCAAGATGTCTCGACACGCCACATTCTCGGGAAGTTTGGCTGGGGCCACCGCTGTGAAAACGGCGATAGGCTAATTAACTTCTCCGATTTTAGCCGGTTGTGCATAACCAACACACTGTTTCAGCACCCTAGAAGGCATCTTCTCACATGACATTCCAGTGACGGTAGAACAGCTCACCAAATTGACTACGTGCTGATCCGGTCGCGATGGATCTCGTCAATGAAGTACTGCAGGTCGTAGCGCGGCGCTGGTTCGCGCGGAGCTCTACCTTCGCCTAACGACCCAAATGAACACAACTCCCTCGAAGCGCCTCAATGTGGAATTCCTGAAGTCCCGGGAGAAGGCGCAGGCTCTAATAAAAAAGATTAAACTGCTGGTGTCAAACAATACATTCACCTCACACCACACGACAGACTCGGTGGACCTGCTGTGGGCTAAACTGAAAGTAGGAGTACATCAAAACACGAAAGGCGAATTAGAATTTACGAAATATCGCTATAAAGACGGGATATCTGACGATGCTGTCAGTCTTCTCACCTTGACTAAGAATGCCGTTAATCCCGCCGTCCTGAATACCAACCCCTCCGATGCGAGGCAACTCGCTCGGCAAAGAAAGATCGACGCAATTACTGGCATTAAATCGCAAATAAGATGGAAACTGCAGCCAATACTTGTCATTTCGCAAACCTCTCTCGCCTCATACGATCAGCATCGGGTAAAAGACAGTCTATTCAGCCTATCTTGCACGATTCTGCTGGTGTACTCATGCCTGATATGAATGGTAAAATAACTAAATGGGTAGAACATTTCAGCCAGCTCCTCAATCGCTCACTAGATAGACCGATAGATATCGACTCAACTTCAGCTCCCCCATGTAGCATCAACTGCGATCCTCCGTCATTAGAGGAGGCAGCGAATACGATTGGCCATTTCAAGTCTGGTGAGTGCTGCGATGAAGACGGAATCCTTGCGGAGATCTACAAGACGTGCCTTCCGGTGGTCACCAAGCTACCTTGTATCCTATTCTGCTTGATTTGGGAAACTGAAAAATGCCCATCCGATTGAAACACTTCGGTTCTGCTTCCATTTCCCAAAATAGATGGTAAAACGGTGTGCGGAAACTACCGTGGTATCAGTCTGCTGGATATGGTTGCAAAAGCGTTCGCTCAACTCGTGCTAAATCGAGGCATGTAGTCATCCCGATCAGGGAGGCTCCTTTCCAGGCATTGGATGTGTCGACGGAATATTCATCCCCCGGAGAATTCTGGAACACCGGTACAAATTCCAACGCCCTACTGTCGCATGCTTCATAGGCTTTCGCGCCGCCTTCCACTAAATAGATCACGAGTCATTGTGGAACGTAATGCTTTCAGACAGCGTCCCATTCAAACTGGTCGCTTGATAAAGTCGTCTTATGTTGGAACAAAAGCGCGTGTTCTAGTTTACGGTGTGGACTTTTGCCCATTCGAACTGAAGTCAAGAGTACGACGAAGGTGCTCGTTATCTCCGGTGCTGCCCAAGTTTGCTGTAGATTGGGTGGTGTGACTCGCAAAGGAAGGTTATCAGCGCGTCCGAGTTGCCTCAGGCTGCATTATTACTGACCTTGAATTTGCAGACGACGTGGTGGTGCTCGGGGAAGACCTGACCACCTTGCAAGCGGCCCTTAATCGGGTAAATAAATATACTTCGCAGATTGGTCTACACATCAATACCAGCAAAATCAAGGTGTTCGTAATACCGATCAGCCATGCAAACCGAGCCCTACAACTGATAGGTCAATCAATAGAAATTGTCTCATTCTGGGAATCTTGGCCCCACCATGCTGTCAAGGGAACAAGCCGCAGCTGATGTCGAACGGCGCATTGACGTGGCCCGAATAGCGTTTCTACAGCTCCGAAACACCCGCCGGCAAGGGACGGGATTAGTCTTAAAACCAAGCTCACGGTGTAAGATGCTGCAGTCCGACCAGTCTTACTATATGGTTGAGAAACTTGGCCATCATGAGCTGAGGATATCAGGCGATCGATCGCTGGTGCCTTAGATCTGTTTTAAAGGTAAGATGGAGTGACAGGATCTCAAATGAAAACATTCGAAATCGTTGCCATATCGCCCATCTTTCAATGCGAATACAATTTAGCCACCTGCAGTGGTTTGGCCACGTACTTCGTAAACTTGACAGCGCCTTAACCAGCATTGTCCTAGCACCATCCCCATGCCCAGACTGGCGTCGTCGACGGGGAGGATAATTAAAAATCTGACTGGACATCGTTTTTGAAGACAAACGAACGTGGCCTTCGTATGGTGTATGGCACTCGCCAGTGGAAGTCGAACTGGATCGATATGTGCAAGGACATTGCTGCCAACCGCCAGGCATGGACAGCCGCGGGCAGAGATATTCATGAAGCCGGTTCATCCTCTCTAAGGAGCCAGTTGCAGTAAAGTAAAGTAAGTACTCCCTGAGACTTAGAAACAACACAGGTACGGTTCCCATTTATAGAGGTGCTATTAGATCCAACTTCTTTCTCGTCAGGTGTGCGGTTTTATGGAACGAATTACTACAAAATATATAAATGGGCCATATAGCATTCGCGCCACCAGATCCGGTTCCGAGCCATATTTATCAGCATCCCTAACCAACGACAGTCCTCGTCTCTCTGGCCCACATCAGGAAGGCGGGAAGCACCATCCGAAGTCATAGCTGAAGCTAACTTCTTCATGCCGTTATGCCAAGTCATAGCCTGATCGCTGCGTCAATTCTCCCACCCTTGCTGAGCGCGTGCAAAAAGAATGCGAAAGGATAAACAATGGGTAGGCATACGCAAAACATGCACAAGCCATCGGAGGTGGTGTGGAATGATTATCTCGGTCAGAGGGCGACTATCAGCACCGAAAACACGACGACGAACCTCGTTATTTCTCACCCGATGTTTCCAACAGACGAGCAATGCTTCGGAGACATCGGTGGTCGAATACAGGAAGCCACCACGCATCCTCAACGCGGAGGAGCCAGGTCTCACAACCATAAAGAACACAACGAACTGTTGCACTGTACACCTTTCCCTGGAGGAAACGCCGGTTGTCATGGCGGTGCCACAAATGACGTGGGTTCTTGAAAGCTGCTCTAACTCAAGCAATTCGTGATGTGAACTCCCCAACACCAACACCAGATTTGATCTAGCCCCCGAGATACTTGGAGATATTGACTACCTCTGTCTCCCCTTATTTCTGTTCAACTTTACTATGGAGAATGCACTAAGTAACGCGTTTTTCGGTATAACAGTTTGGCACTAGCCAGTAGAAATCGAACTGAATCGATATGTGCACGGACCTTGCTGCCAACCGCCAGGCATGGACAGCCGCGGGCAGAGATATTCATGAAGCCGGCTTATCTTCTCTAAGGAACCAGCTGCATTAAAGTAAAGTAAAAGTAAGCAATAGTGTAGTGAGCCTTCGTGGCCACGGGGAATTGTGCAAGCAGCGCAACCCCACACAACAGTTGTTGTTGCCGTGGTCGTAACAAGTGACTCTCCTGTGGTTCCCGTGTAGAAATTGTCCTCAGTCCCGCACCTGTATTTTCACGGCATGAAGTTATACATTTCACACCTACTATCGTTCACACAACGGACAAGGTTCATCAAGTTGAAGCATTTTGTGCAGTTTCCGAATTTGTTGCACACTTACTCACTTACTGCTGTCTATAGCTGCACATACTCTTTTTTACCCAGTACTGTTTATGTAAATGCCTGAAGAAATTTCTTCGTGTTACAAGGTTTTTCATGAATCGATGGGCATATTCTATGGTCTCAATAATGTTGAATATGGCTTTTTTAATTACAAAGTTCGTTCAGGGAAACAACATTGAAAGAGTTTGTTCGCATTGAAATTCACTTCCTCATAATCCTCGTCCATTTTTTGGCACTGGCGTCATATCTGACTCGATATATATATATATATATATATATATATATATATATATATATATATATATACACATTATATATATATATATATATATATATATATATATATATATATATATATGTGTGTGTGTGTGTGTGTGTGTGACGTAAGATGTTGATGTTAGAATCAACGACCTAGGTAACTTGCGGTTGAAATACTTGCTCAGCTGTAGTCAACGGAATGTAGAAACAGCTTCTCATTTTTGAGTCGCTACAATGTGATCATGTGAAAGTCTACACCTAGCAATTCAATTCCAGTCAAGACAACATCCGGACTGCGTGCACCGTACGTCGATATTCGAATGTTTACAACTTCCTCTGCAGACCCTACACAATAATCATGTTGTGCCCAGTCGCAGTATTTATGCAGACGTCTTCAGTCTCCATTTGACTGGCAACTATGATATATCTTCGACCTAAAACGTTTTTACATCCTCTTTATGGACAAGTTCACGTATTATTCTAACCGTTTTTGATTTAGGACGATTTCCGGTTGATTTAGTTCAACAGACGCTTGTGATAACAAAAATAGAGCAGCGTCGCGCGCATATCCCAAAGTTTATGAGAAAGAGCAAAACATCTTCCACCGTGAGGGTTGTTGAACTTTCGGATGAGTAAAGACGATCATATTCCACTGTGTCAGCAAAATCACTTTATCTAACCTTCTCTACGCATTTGTGTTTCGTTTTCACTTACTATTGAGTTTGCTGGATTTTTTCATTCATTACTGAAGGAAGTTGCCAAGATGCTGTTGCGTATGCGTCAAGAAGCTGATTTATCAAAGTCCAGTGTCACTCCACTCGCCGAATTGGAATCTCAAACAGACATGCTGATATTGCTGGACCGCTCCGTTGATCCACTAACCCCTTTGATGTGTCAGCTAACCTACGAGGGACTTATAAGTGAAAAATGGGGTATTCAGTACGGTGAGATATGTTTCAGCTTATGCGACTCACTTTACTTAGTAGAATAATGGGTTTTTTATCAGATTATTCATCATGCAGAATCAGCGCCTATTTTGCCATCGACAACCACGGAAACACTGTGGGGCCATTGTTCATTTGTTAGAAATCATAGTTCTCACGTAAAGTAAGCTATTGAAATTAAGTTCTGATATTCCAACATGCGGAGCACGATCCTTCGCTCGGTGAATGTACACACTACCGATGATTCATAGAAAAGATATAATAATCCGTTCGGTGCTTCCATGATTTTCAGTGAGGAATTGAGCGTTGACGTCTAGTCATTTCATAAACTTTTCTTAACAATAATTAATTAATATCCTACTATCGATATTTCCATACTCTTCTGGTGCCTGAGTCTACATCTCAGATGATTCGTCAGGTATAAATTTGCATGAATTTGTTTTTATCTAGTGCACTGCTTTTCATCTAATGTATATACTTATAGTTCACAAACGTGCGTCGGTTTTATAACTGTTTTCAGATCACTCATTCGTATTTTAGTGGTACAATAAATGGACTGTGCTCCAACTTCAAAAACTGTCTGCTGTTATTCGTATGTATGTAAAACAGTCGCATGAGAGGGGACGTTAAAATGGATTTACTACGTTGAATGGTGTAGCCTCCACAGTCACTTTTTTTCCGCCAGATACAGTAACCCGATGATCACTGTAAATCCATTCCGGTTTTAACTTATCCAGTGCTATTGTAGGTTGCTCATCACGAAAGCAGTTACGCTTATGCTCTAGGTCCACCCCCAATTAGTGAGAACCTCTCAGCACTCCTCAAAACGCGATTATTCACCCAGTCAGAAAGTAAGGTGCAGCTTTCTGCTCAATTCTAGGTGTATGTCGTTTTGACGGGGAAGTAGGACTAAGTCAAAAAATATCCAAACGCCTACCATTGAACTCAAAGGATGAACTTTTTGGTGAACTGCGGGACCAGAATTTTGTCTCTGTGGGATCAATTCTTGGTCGTCATAGCAAAGAAATATCTGCACGTATCAATGTGAGTTGCATATTCTTTATTGTTCCCTTGATCTAGCTGTTAAATCTCAGTTTCTAGCTGAAATTTATATTTTCACCAAGCAGCAATTAACCTCCCTAGTTGTAAACCGAAACACCTGTATGTATTGGTTTGATGCAGCCGTTTTTACACTCTCTTCATTAATGTTCGCAATTTCTCAGGAAAGCAGATCTGCTGCCGACCTTTCCGACTTGCGATTAGTCGTCAGCAAACTACCTGAACTTCGAAACTGTCGGACTGCTCTCGAGATCCGTAAGTTACTGCTATGTTTTCATTTAGTAGTATAGCACATCATGGTTTCTCCATTTGTTTGTATGAACGTAAACATAAAACCCGGTCGCAGCCGATGAGCAAGCAAGCAGGCAAGTACGTAAGCGAGTGAGTTACGGTCAGTCTCACGATCGATCTATGTGTTCATTCAGTTGAAGTCAATCGATGCGTTGCGGGATCCATCAATCAAAACTGCCCGGGGTGAAGCATGATTGAGTATCAACATGCATAGGGCTGAGGGCTGAATCTGAAGGGTGGGTCGATGACAATGCACCAGAGAAGACAAAATAGAATGGTTGCAACAATCAGGTCTGATGTGACAGATCAGAAGTTCCTTCACGGGTTCTTCGGTCACGTTCCCGTGCTTGGTTAACGCCCCACTGCCTTTTGGGTCAAAGGCTTCGATTACAGTTCCTAAAGAAAAATTTATTCTGCGGTGTGGGCATCCGCGAAGTATATTTGCCCAGAAATCTCTGGCGGTCAATCGGGAAACATTTCTTATCTCTGCGCTGTTTATCCTTCACATCCTAATTCTGACTGGATACGAGAGGCCACAATGAGCCGTGACCGTGAACTTGTAGCTCTCGGAAAGGGTAGCAACTTAGAGACGGGAAAAAGAGGATCGTTTATCCGACCTAGGCATTCTCTTCACTTTGCTGCTTTCAACGTCCGTACACTTTTCTAAAATGAGCCGCAGGCTGCTCTAGTTAGAACTCTTGAAACCTGTGCCACAGATGTGTGTTGTCTCCGAAGCACGCATACAAGACCCAACTTCAATGTTAACACTTTGCTCCCCAGCTACGGACTCGGCTTCCCGTTTCACTCTTCGCGTGTCCGGTGATCCGTTGTCTAGTGCTCGTGGTCAAGTTGGCGCTGGCAGTTGTCTGTGTGCAGTTCGGTTGAATGTTTCTGTGCATGTTAGCCGCACTAGATTGAAACGTCGATGCCTGTTTGTCGTTTCTGTGTACGCCCCAATTGACTGTAGCTCTCCTGAGGCTAAACAGGAATCCTACCCGGATGTGTGTTAATTGCTCCACAGCATGCGCTCTACCGACATCATGACTGTTTCTGGTAATTTCAATGCTCAGGTTGGAATCCTAGACGAGACGGAGAGAAATATAGAAGGTCGATTTGGCGTTTCAGCCGATCGAACCGATAACGGTGATCGATTCATTCAACCGTGTTCCGACCACGGACTATTCCTTGGGGTTACAAATTTCTCGCACAAAAAGCGGCACCGACTAACTTGGCGTCCTCCTGCACCTTTACAACGTTGAACCCAAACCGGACCGCATTGCTATCGGTTACCGCTGGCGCGGCTCAACTCAAGATAGTCGATCATTTTGGTCCACGTCTATAGACACTGATCACGCCCTTGTCCGAGCGCGTTTCAGCCTACGTCTCGTCGGTGGCTGAAATAACTGTGTCCCACAGCTGCTACTGGACAATAACTATGGATCTGTTTTCCAGGCAGAATTCTCCACCAAGATATTGATGCAGTCAGATGCCCAGGATCCAGAAAAGCGATGAACAGAGATACATCGGGCTCTGTTTGAGGGTGCTAAGTTTGCTCAAGATCCAACAACCAGGCACACATGAAAATGATGGAAATCTGCTTCCTCAGTTGCACTGTTAGATGCACGCAAATCGATTCCTCCCGATTCCAGATATGATGAGACACGGAGATGCCTTAAACGCCAACTGATTCGTAGCCTGAGAAACGACTGTAAATAGTGGCGGATTGGGAATTGTAGGGAGATGGAAAAAGCTGCGGGGACTGACAACAGCCGCAACCTTTTCCGTCCAATCAGAAATACCGGTCCCCGAAAGCCAGGCGGTAATGAACTGATCAAAGAGGCGAACGGCTCACTGATTCAAACTGAGGAGCATCTTCTAATTCGCTGGGCGGAGCATCTCGAGAAGCAGTTTAGTTGGCCTTTATCCACGACAGGCTTGCTGTGTAGCACCATAGCTCCAGCTCTGATTGTAGATACCGGTCCTCCGTCAGAAGCGTAGGTTCTCCGTGAGATGAGCTACCTTAAACGACATAAAGCTGCTGGACCGGATGAGTTGCCCCCGTGTTTTCAAAGACGGCGGCTCAGAGTTGTTATTGGAGGTGACAAAACTCCTCGGTTTGGTATGGAATAGGGAACAAGTTCCAAAGCGTTGATGTGAATCTGTGTGCATACCGATTTACCAGAAAAGAAGCAGGTCCTCCTGTGAAAATCACAGGGGAAGTAGTCCGGTTAGCATCGTATCTAAACTGCTAGCTGGCATTATTGTCCACCGCTTATTAACCGCTCGCGAGCAGCGCTCGCGCGACAGTCCGGTTGGTCAAGGTTGTGTTGAGCACATCTTCACTCTTCGACAAATTTTAGAACATAGGCACACCTTCCATGTGCCCACTGTCCTCGTTTTTCTTGATCTTAAGGTGTAGTTGACACGGTTCTCTGGTGCTGCCTCTTGTTGAAGGGTGTACCAGAGGAATTCGTTTCCATCACATATTCGCTTTACATGAACAGCCGAAGCCGAGTTCGGGCTCACGATGCTCTTTCACCCGAGTTCACCACGAGAGGTGGTGTACGTCAGGATTTCCCTCTTTCTCCTCTTCTGTTTACCTTTGCGATTGATATGATCTCAGGGACCGCACTTTTGTCAGGTGATGACAGTGGTATTCAACTTATCCTGGGTGGAAAAGTGTCAGACCTTAAGTATGCTGACGACATAGTTCTAAGTGGAGATCCAGGTGAGTCGCAAGCTCTTCTAGACAGCTCGATGGACTATGTAGCAGTGTTCGGTATGCGTTTTGCACCTTCGAAGTGCAAGATTCTGTTTCAGGATTGGGGTGGTCCAACGCCAAACCTTTCGTTATCTGGAGAAACTACAGACCCTGTAGATAAGTTCTTTCTCTGATCTGGGCAGCTGCACTTCACCCAGCTTTTATATATAGGATGAGGTGTCTTTGCGTATACAGAAGGCTTGTTTGACATTTGTCAATCTGAGTCATCTGTGGCGTCGACATGGCATCCGTTTGTCTCTCAAGGGTCGAGTGTACGCTGCAGCAGTCAGGCCCGTGCCTCTGCATGCTTCAGAAACGTGGTCACTACAGGTGGAGGATAAACGAAGATTGTCGGTCTTTGAACACTGATGTCTTCGTAGCAGTGCTTGAATCTGGTAGGAACACCGTATAAGCAGTGCTGATGTTTGAAGAAAAGAGGCTTGGGTTCACGAATCAAATCATTAGATAAAACACTAGAAGTTACCAGGCTAAGCTGGTTGGGACATGCGTTGCACATGTCCCATGACGGGATTCTTCGGCGCGCAATATTCGCTGAGGCGGGTACCGGCTGAAAGATGAGTAAGGGCGATCAATCCATGACATTGGAGAAAAGTGTGAAAAGTCTAACCTGTGGACTTGACCGTGTAGGGCGTGTTAGACTTTCTGGGTGAGGTCCAAGAGACCCTCCCACCCAACGGTTATGTACGTTAGAGGAAATGACTAGGTTACCTGATCAGTGGCGCTCTTGCATTCACAAACTTTCTTTATCGATTCAATACCAATATACGTAGTTCTTTTACTTCTTTAAAATTCCTGTCCTTTTTCATTGTTTCCGATTGAGGCTGTAGCCAGCAGATAGCAACCAAAGTCACCGCACCCAGTGCTTGGCTAGTAGTTGTCCGAACTGAAACACTATGATAAAGCACGGAGTGAGCTACAAATAACAGAACCAATTCGATGAGTAATTTGGTTTAATACAGCAACCTCACTCGTTAGCATGCATATTATATCTTCTTGCCTGTTATCACGAGTTGGATGAGTCTCGTGGACCCTAGATGTTCTTCACGCAGTTGCTTGCGCGTAGTTTGTGGGATTGATTAGTATATGTCTAGCTAACTGTCCTTTGGACTCCACCTTTCACGCACAAACCTCAGGTCATCCGACCAACCTACACACTTCGAAGCTCCAAACTCGAGTTCCGCTCTTGTTAGAATTCTTCACTGGTGCATACCTTCCGCCACACTCAGGATTTGAACTCGCGCCCTTTCTCCTGGAAGGCGTGTGCGTTACCACTGCGCCACCCCGCTCCCGCCCGGGCTGATCCAAATTACCAACTTGAGCTTGTTCATATGTCGTCCTCTATGACAGCCAGAAAAGCCCGACAGCTTCGAATGGAGACACAGTACCTGCCCCGTTAACTCCGAGCGAATGCATCCAAAAAGTCTTCTGCACAGGATGAGGCCAACGCACCCACATTTTAAACCTGCTTCGCCTTAAATGGCCAAGTGCACTGGTTCGGTTTTCAATACCTTCCTTTCGTGTTCCGTTGTGATCACTTAATGGTGTTTATCCCATTGAATTTAATATTGTCTCTGATAGATGGTATACTATTAATAAGTCAAACCAACCACTACGGGTTAGATATTAAGTGTTTGATTTCATGATTACAATAATTTCAATCAAAGTTTTTATCAAGGTGTCGAGTAAAAATGAATGGAAATCACTCTGGTTTGTTCTGGCAAAATGCATAGTAACTGCAATTATCGTGAATGGTCATTTGCGCGCATAGTGTAACTTTGGAAGTATTTCGTGTGACCTCATAGTTACGTAGTTCTCAGATCGTTTTTGGTAAAGTAGCATATCTGATAACTTTGGAGAATCTTGGACAAGTCGGTGAATTCCATTTGGGTTGACCGTCCCCCCATCGTTTTAGCCGGTCTTCTAGTAATAGATTTCGTCATTTTGCAAAGGTTCGTCAAATTTATATCTCGATCCAGTGGTATCTCCCACCCTAAACTGATCGGTTTCCTAACAGTAAAGCACTTTGCTTCGCGTGACAGACCTTTCAACATTCCCGCAATTTGGTTTAACTTGACGAAATTGCAAAAGTGGCAGTCTGTTTGCCACTAGTGAATTGCTTAGTCCCCTAGATTTCTGAACAACGTCCTTTTGTTTGTTAATTCGAACATACCGGTAACACTACGGGATACAGAAATACATAGAACACGCTTGGTAATGAGGACGCTAGTCGGAGTTGAGACATTTTCGAACAGGCTACTGTCCACACTCGTTCATCTCAAAGTATACGTGATAAAAATTAATATTCCCGCCTATACACCGCTAGATCAGCCAGAGACAAAGCTGTTTCAGCAGTGTGATCGCATATCAAGTGTAAGACAATTGGTTCATATTTGATCATTCACGATATTACAATCATAATTAAAATAACTAGCTAGTTCATCCATACCTGGTTCATTGATTGGTAGCTATACCTAGGAGGTGAATACAAGCTCCGCATGTACTTCTTATACCCTCCCCCAGATAGTCGTTCGAAACACGGCCGAATTACATTGCAGTTGCCATGACGTGCACCCGTTTATCGGCTTGTAATCGTAACCACCAAAATAATTGAAGATGGTACAGAATGCCGCCCATCCTCAGCTAGATGTTATTTAATCATACGACCAGTGGGAATGGCCACCACTGCTATCTCAGTCTATCTCGCCCCATCAGCTACCTTTGGTATTTAAGTGAATCCGATTGTTGTTGTGCATTAGTTGAATTACCAGGACAGTTGCGCCTGCCGGTGGCTTTTTGGATGGATTGTCGTCGTTCCCACGGAAGGTACGTCTGACTTTAAGAAGTCTCAGTCAACTTGTATTGTATTGCAGACCTAAGCAAGTTAACGAAAAAATTCACATTTCAGCGAAATAGGGGGAAAACTGATCGATGACGCTTTGAAACGGGAGAGCAGTAGAGTAAGACTGGCAGAACACATTGATGGACAAAAGGAAAAATGACAGCTTGTGTGGCACCAAACTGCCTTAGCCTACGAACTTGAAAGGACAGTCTAAGCAGTTTTTTAACACAATGAAGAATGTGAGAAGACCATTGTAAGTTGGCGCTGAGTGTGACGCCCAAGTATTTGACCGAGTCAGCTCTGGAAATTGGGATACCGTTGACGATTGATTGCTCATTGTGATAAGAAGAACGAGAAGGGAAGAAAGTACACTCGAAACATTTGGAAATGTTGAGATTAGTCCAGAATTGGACGAAAAATTCTGAATATTATATAAGTTCTCGGAAAAAAAGTTAAATTCTTGTTGGTTGGAGATAGGTTAGCAGAGTACGACTTCATCAGAGTACTGAAAAAGTTGTGCAGGTGGTGCAGTGGTCAAGTTGCTAATATATGTGGTGAAGAGAAACAGGGAAAGAACGGAACCCTGAAGAACACATGAATTGTTAATCAAAGAACTCGATAAACTTGTAACAACTCTAGTGCGTCGAGTTCTGTTAGAAAAGTAATCTTTCAACCACGAGAGTAAGGAAGTGGAACAGCCAAAGAACTAACTTTTGAAGAAGTAGAAGACGGGGAACCGAATCGAATGAGGAAGAATAGTCGAAGAAAATCCATCAGGCGGAATTCATGGAACGATTTGAAATGTTTGAAATGAAATGGCAAACTGAAGCAACTATATCCAGAGTGCATCTGGTGGGTGTCATGGTGATATTCTTTTGTTCACCCATGCTTCGGTGGATGTACGTCTTGGAGGTGAAGTCGATCCCTCCCCCCTCCCCCCCCCCCCATACGGTTCAGTATCAACACGTCGTTCGCCTCCAATAGAAAAGAGCACGATAAATATTGATGCTTTCTTAGCACTACTCAGTTATCGTGGGGACACCGTATCAGTAAGGCTTCCGGGACCAAAGTTCAATCCCAGGATTGTATGCTCCATTGGAATATACTACTTCATTTGGCATTTGTTTTCCCCAAGTGCTCACTGTACTGTGAGGTAGAAACCAAAATCCAAATGCATGGTTAGTGGCTAAAATAACTGGATTATAATGAACTTAAGAAGTAACAGATTGACTAGCATTAAATATTGCAGCCACCACTTCGCTATCGTGGACCGACCGTCATCTTAGGTTATGTTTATTGGGCATATCGGATGAACAGTTAGGATTTACTTGTTGCACTTTCATCTAAATGTGCTTTCGACTTACAGTTTCCCAAGTGACTTCGCCTACGTGCAACCCAGTTCCGGGTTGTTTCGATTACTTTCGCTCATTTAATCTTTTGAATTTCCGCTACAGACACCAGCATTGCTGAGAAACTTCAGAAATTTGTGAGTCAGGATGAATTCATGCAGAGTTTGGCTGCTCAACAAAGTACGTCTCAAAAACTTCACAGTCCACGTTCATGGTTCGTTCCGATTTCACTGTCGTATTCTGATTTGTACTTGGTACGGGGTCTTTCATCAGAAGATTGTATTAACGGATTAGAAACCTGAAAAACATTTACGAAACTCCAGCAGTACTCAGAGTCACTGACAATACTATATTCGCGATTGCCCAACTTAATTCACGTTGACAACAAATGAGAGCAGTTTCATCATATCTGGACACAGTTCGCACATTTTTCTAGTTTGATATTTGTTCCGGAAATTTACTAACCACAAAAGCTTAGCCCGGATAGTCCTTCAGAAGCACGATTTATAGATCGTTCTATTCCGTGGTTGTGCATGAGTGCAGTGAAAGGGACGTAACCCATAGCATCAAAGACCAACTGCACCAATGGGATAACTGACAACATGATCCCGAGGCTTGGAGTATTGAACCTCGCAAGGTCCCAGTAGGCCAGGCGTGGTAACGAGCTCAGAAATAGCGGGTTGCTACCACCACAAAAAATACAAATAGGTCTGAAAATAAAAGTCAGGAACACAGACTCCATGGTGTATCCCTGGTCGTTTCGTCGCATCTGTTCTATTTGAGAGGCCATGACACTCGTATATTAATGTTCATTTCTTTGTTGGTCCTTTCGAACAGAAATAAAATTAGTTGGTCATGCAACGGTTTTTCACATTGACTGGTGGACGTATCTGGTCGTGTTTTTAGGTGTTCTTCATTATAGATCTATAACTTTGTGTACCTTATCCTTTTTCAGGCTTTTTGGAAGGACTTGAAACCGACAAGGCTCACCCATACATTGAAGATTGTATTTTTCGAATGGCGCCCATTGATGAGGTACATAAAACTTTCATACACACTAGATGCATAAGAACCTAAATTTCAGTAATTGAATTGCTTGTTAGTAACTGTACAGTTTTGCCGCGTTAGATCATAACAGCTTTTGCTACGTGTCTGTATTGTTTTCGGATGTCCATATGTGATGATGAGCTTTCTGTGATCACATTACTGCAGGTGTTACGTCTGTTGTGTCTGCAGTCTTTCTGTAACGGTGGCTTGAGACAGCGTCTTCTGGAATATTACAAGAGAGAAGTCCTACAAGTAAGTAAGTCTGTTAAAATTCTCATTTTGTGCGCCGGAGTTCTCTAAAGGATGTTCTGTAATCACCCAACTTTATTTTCCTCCTGAATCACCTCCGCAACACCGAACCAGCTTTTTGGCGGCTAATCTTTGAACGTACCTTCACGTATACTCGTGGTGTTCAATCATTGCATTATTTCTAAAAGTAGTTTCCAGTACCTTCTACTGTAATCATTCTAAAACGCGTTTTCCATGCAGTCAACCTAATTCCCGGTCTTTTGGAAGCAAAGCGAACTTTCCAGACGCTGTTGTTTGTCAAAGTACGACCCCTCCCTGTATGGTCTCAGCACCGTTGCGAGACAGTTTTGATTTCGTTCACACACCAACTTAAGTAATACAATGCTTACGAAATAATTCTGTTTCTGAACCGTGGCGCTTTTTTAATTATTGTTCGACCTCGAAAAATATTCAGGTGTACGGCTTTGAACACATTTTTACTCTGGACAATCTGGACCGCATTGGTTTGCTCTACGACAGCTCCACGATTAGTTCCTCTGAGGGTGCTGTTCCTCGGGTTTCTCCAGCTCCTAACTCGATTAACAAGCAGAATCCAATCAGTACTCGCAGAACGGTAACTGCCGTTAGTAGCATGTTCCACCGGACTTTGCGGCGGAGTCTGCGCCTCGTGGTCCCACCGCCATCAAGTGCTTTGGATCTATCAGATTCGGACCAGCAATTAGCACAAATCTACTCCGGCTACATCCCACTGTCTGTTCGACTTGTTCAAGCCATGGCGGGTGGATGTCTACACAGGATCCCCGGAGAAATAAACAGTCCAGCCTCAACATCTACTCCAATCCCCACGGCTCTCGCGTTGGGCAAGCGCCTTGTTTCCAAGCTGAACGGCAACACTGGTACCAATACAATTCTCGGTCAGTTCCCTGTGCTTGGCATCCAAAACCTGCAGTCCACAAATATGGCCGGTCTACCACTTCCTTCATCACAAGATGGAGGCAATTTCATCTTAAGCCTAGTGCCTGGTGTGCACTTTGAACAGACGCAAGTTTTCTCAGAGAACGGTGACGATAACAAAACAAAAGATCTGTTGAAAAAGCGAAGCAGAATTCAAGTTGTAGTCGTAGCTTTCATTGGAGGCGTAACTCATGCAGAGATTTCCTCACTGCGCAGACTGGCTACTATTTACGGTAAGTTACTCACATCTATCCATCCTGAATCAATCCAACTCCGTACATAGCGTAAAAGCACCAGTTTGAGTTGTGTCCGAATACTGCGTTTTGGAACTAGTTATTGAGTGTTCAACTTATTTCATTGGGGTTAATCACCCACTGGTTGATTTCTGAGCTCCCTTTTTTGTAATTGTTTCGATCCAAACAGATTTCGGGCAACCCGTGAAAACTATTTCACTCTAACATACATCCGCATACTTTGTAGGTTTTTCGGGTTCTTTTCCCGGAGTTTCGGTTTCTGCACGCCGAACGTCTTGTGCGATGGGTTTAAATTTCAACCAAATTACAGCCATAGCTTCCTCTTGGTTGCATTCATAGCGACCGAGTAGAAGGACATCATAGTTCTTTGGTAACGACTTTTGTATGGTTCCACTCTTGCGGGTTCCTCATCTCATCAATTTTGCTATCAATAGCAACTTGTTTGCACCGTGACCAGCATCATTTAAAAAAATCCTTACCCGTTTATTTTTGACAGATATGGAAATCATTGTGATCACAACAGGCATCATCAACGCTCGGACCTTCATCCGATCCCTCAGCCAAGATATGTCTCCGGTGGCATTGACTGTTATGTGATTTCGAACTTGATAATCAACGCTGTTAAACTGTCACTAAAATGTCCGAATCTATCGCAAACGGTTTATTCTTCCTCCGTGAGTGTGGGAACAGATCGAGTTTTATTCGACAGTACAGTCGAAAAATATAACTTTCCGAATGATTATTATATTCAGAGGTCGATCACATCATCTAAGTTTATGGAAGCATGCTCGTCAAATCCTACTCATATGCGCAATGATGGTCTTATAAGGACTAATACGCTCGTCACGGCAACATTTACTCAAGTTGCCGCCATTTTTGAAGAAAATCGCGAAACAGTGAACAGAAGTAATCGGAGAAATTGATGTAGCTGTCTCTTCGGGAAACAGTTAGCGTCTTTACAAGGTGACTTGTAACATCGGTGGACGAGCAGTCTGCGAGATCAGTGGAAAACAACTCAGTGAAGAGGGACCAGTTGCTCACCGGTCCATATACGGCAGTGAACGTTTCAGCTAGTCTGGGGCTAATTATTCTCTTCGATCATTACTAACCGAAGCCCCCTGGGAAATATACAGTGAAACTCCGGCAGAAGTGGTGTATTTGAACACCGAAGCGTGGGTGGTGACTACGTGCTATAGTTAACTACGAACCTGCTACGCTACATCTGTATTTGCGTCCTATCACTGGGCGGTGAATTAGTGGTAATCCTTGTTTTCAAGAAAGGGTCTCATGAGGACTGCGCCATTGCCATAAGTATTGTGCCGTGTTGTCAGTTTTGGCTTCCGTAATACTTCAGTTTTCATTTCGCAAAAGGAATATCCGAGGGGAACAGGCCGATTTCTGTGGTTGAATCGGTCATGTATTCGCACACGTTATACGAATGCGGTTTTCGGTTCCGAGGAGGGGTTTGACTGCTCAGCGCTGATGGATACCTTTTGCCGTTATCCCAAAATTACTTGAAACTGCTAAAGCCTAAGTGCTCTCACGCTGCCGACCGAATAACGGTATGCGACGAAGTGTCTTCCGGAGTAAGTGGTCACTGCCGTCGTTAGTCACCATTCCTCATCAGCTTATTTGTTAAGTATCTTCAAATGGCCCCAAGGCGTCGGTGTTCAATGATGAATTTGGACTCAATGTGCTCGCGAATCTTTTGGTCGTGCGCAAAGAGCACTGGACAGTGGTCGAGATGTGGGCCATGAGAATGGAGGTTTTTCGCCTACTAGGGAATTCCCATCGTTACTATTACAAAAACACATCAACAATGAGATGCAACCACATCGTTAATACCAGGGAAGCTCATCTCCAGTGAACTTGATTGCATCATATATATATATATATATATATATATATATATATATATATATATATATTGTGGATTGATAACGAATACGTCACAGGAACCAAACGCCGTAAGGTAAAGGAAGGCATATGAAACACACGACCGCACCCTCCGTTCGGATAATGGCTGTCTTCAAGTGGACTAGACCGCTGACATGCACATGAGAATTGTTGTTACAAATGATTAATTTTGATGGGGGGGGGGGTTGGGAATCCGAACGAAAGAGAGCATACGGTATGATGCTCTGAAAATTGACGAGTGGAGTGCCGCCAACTCTACCGCTGCTTCGCAGATGAGGCTGTCAATCGACCGAGAGGATGAAGTCCCGCAATCCGACATTCTGGTCCAGTTAGGGTTGTTAAATCGGCCTACCGTACGATATCCGCGCACGTTTGAATACTAATCCACAGAAGTTGAAGATGTTTCTTCTCGTTTTGGGTAAAGAATGAAAGTCTAATCAGTTTGGGTTGCTGCTTTATGATTTTGAAGGACGTGACAGGACTCCATTGGAAGACGTAGATACGATAACAATATGCGTGTGCGAAATCAGCGGTTCAGTTCAATCAACTATTAACCGGGCACGGCGCAGATTTGGTTTCTATCTCAAAGGTAGCCTCGGTCAGAAATAGAGAGAAACAAGTGAGAAGAGAATCACAGGCGGCAATATCAAGTCGATAAAGAAAGTCTGTGAATACAAGAATGACGCCTAGCCGTCTCCTTTAACCTATTTGACCAATGAGTGGTGGTATCTCTTGGGCCCCACCCAGGAAGCCTAATACGCCCTACATGGCCAAGTCCACTTGTTTGGCTTTTAATAAAGTTCACGTCGAGGATTGGCTATCCTTACTCATCTTCCAATCACAATACGCCCCGGCGAGCAATGCGCGCCAAGGAATCTTACCCGGGGACATGCGCTGCACATTTTCCAACCATTTTAACTCGGTGAGCTTGAGCTACATCAGCATTGCTTATACGGTGTTCTTACCAGATTCGAGCAATGCTACGAAAACACCGGTGTTCAAATATCGACGATCTCGCATATCTTCCACCTGCAGCGGCCAATTTTCAAAACCATACTTAAGCGGCATGACTACCACAGCGTGCATCCAACCTTGACAGATAAATTCATGTCTTGTCGAAGCCACAAATGACCCAGGTTGGCAAAATTCAAACCCGCCTTCTGCATACGCGGAGACTCTTCATCGGATATCAGACCTCCGGGTGAAATGCCGCTGCCTAGATGATAACAGAACTTATCTAATGGGTCTCCCCAGACACCAGAAGGTTTGGCACTGGACCAATGTAGTTTTACAACGGCATATTGCACTTTTAAGGTGCACAACGCATACCGAACATTGCCACGCAGCTGCTGAAGCTGTCCAGAAAGGCTGACAACTTACCTGGATTTTCACTCAAAAGGACTATGTCGTCCGCATAATCAAGGTTCGAAAGTTTTCCGCCCGGTTCAGTACCATTGACTTCACATGACCAAATGACCACATCAAAAAGTTCAAAAGAAAAGGAAAGGAGTGGCCGGGACGTGCGCCACGTTAAGTTTAAACCCGACTTATCATAGGGACGAATTTCTCTGGTGCGCCCTTCAGCAAGAGGCGGCGCCAGAGAACTGTGCGGTCGACTGAGTCGAAGGCCGTTTTAAGATCAAGAAAAATGAGGACAGTGTGCATATGGAGGGTGTGTCTATGTTCTGAAATTTGTCGAACAGGGAAGATGTGATCAACACAACCTCGGCCAGGTCCAAACCCAGCTTCGTTCTCGCGCGAGCGCTAGGTAAGCGATAAAGAATAATGCTAGCGAGCAGCTTTAAAGCGCTGCTAACCAAGCTGATTCTTGTAGTTCTTACTCATCACGGCGAGGCTGCACCTTGACATAGTGTGATGGCTTGCGTACCTCTGTGACCCAAAGAGCTATAAAAGAATGGCTTCCCTAAGCCGGAGATACAATCATGCCTGAAAAGTGAATGGGTAGAGGCCAGACAAAGTCCAGTCCCCTGGTCCTCCAGGTTGGGGGTCGATCTGAGCTGGCAACTCAGTCGGTTAAATCAGTGAAAGAATAATTGATCCAAGCAAATGGGCTTCCACTCCGCTGCTTTGCGGACAGGTTCTCGTTAGAACTAAAGGCTTTGTCTGAGAACCCTGATCGTTCTCCTGCTTTGCGGCTGGAACCCTAGTAGTACCTGTCCAACATCTCCCATAAACTGAACGAAAAAAAAATATTCGTACTGCATCGGTCGTCGCGCAAGATAATCAGGACCGCGCTGCCCATTGCATCGAGCAGGGTGGGTAGTGATAATTGGGCTACTGCTCAGATTTGTCTCTTTTTCTATTCAACCCTTGTCTTCTGTCCCCAGTCACCTCTCTTTGCTCCCTCTATCCACCCATAATGCTCCCACTGATAACACGGCCGATACTCGCATTGGTTCATTGTCAAGTAGTGTCGTAAATAGTCCACAATCGCACAACACATTTTCTCAAGCCTCGTCAGCCTCTGAATCTCGGCTCCTTCAACGTGCGTACTCTCATGCAGGCCGGTCATCAGGCGTGCCTAGCGCTCACAACAGATTCTCTGAAGATTAATGTCTGCTGCGTAAGTCAAACGCATATCCAGGGTTGGAGCATTGATTCGACTAACCGCTCCTGGTACCTCATCGAGTCATTTCCTGCGCACTTCAGGAGACGAAGTAGCTCGAGCCGCGGGTCAACGTGGTGTAGGAATAGTCTAAAGTGACAAGGCCGATGCTGCTCTTCTAGACTGGACCGTGATTAATAGTCGTTTACGTGCACTTAGACTCCAGGGATAAGTTGGCGTTCGAAAGGATAACTGTGTTAAGCGTAAGTTGTTTGTGATCCCGGCATACGCTCCAACAAACTGCAGCTCTAAATTTGTAGTGCTAGCAGGTGATTTTATTGGAAAGTTGGCAATTTTAGTGCGTGAGAAGCTTGTTCAGGGGGGTGTTATGCCTTACTCGCTCAGCGCACAGATAACGGGGATAGGCTTCTCCAGTTTTGTGTAGACAACCGGTTATTTCTATCTAGTATGAATTTCCGACACAGCTCGCGTTGCACGGCGAAATTGCGCTCCAACTCTACAGGTACTTTCAGTCAGATTGATCATATCGCAGTAAGCTACCGGCGGCGCCGTTCTGTTCAGAACTGTAGATCTTACTGGTCAGCGTACGTTAAGTCGGACCAAGCGTTAGTTTTAATGCGATTATCACTCCAGCTCCATGGTCATGGACGCAAACCGAAAACCCGGTTAGCCGTGCAACGTTTGTGTGATCCAGAAGTCCGCACCCGCTACGAACAGAAGTTAGCACATGAGCTAGGATCCATGACGAGCAGTAGTGCAGATGAGCAATAGGCCCATATCCAGCAGGTTTCGCCTGTGGTCCCAGATATGATGTCCATCAAAGACACTGGATTTCTCAAGAGCCGATCGGGCTAATGGAGCAAAAACGTCAGCTCTCGAACCCTAAGGAGATGAATAAGGTACGTAATAAACTACAAATGCAAGTTAAGAAAAGCCCTAAGAATGGTCGCGAAAATTGGTGGGTCAAGGTGGCCGAAGAAATGGAAAGAGCAGCTCTCATTTAACAGTCAAAGACTGTTCGCGACACCGGCAAACCCCGGTCAGTGAAACGATATACGATGGAAACGGTGAGTCCGTTCATGACAAAGAGCAAAGGCTAGACCGTTGGGCCGAATACTTCAAGGAGCAGTTCAGCTGGCCGCATGCTAATATAGTTACTCCTGTGTCAACAACTGCGATTCCTTGAGGAGTATCACTTGAACCCCCATCGGAAGTAGAAATAAAGTCGTGCATTCGATTATTAAGGCGAGGGAAAGTGGCCGGTCCTGACGAACTCCCTCCAGTTCTTCTTAAAATGGGTGGTGTTTTGATAAGATCACTTACCACCTCGCTCCGTGACGTACCCCGCTGTTGTGGGGTGAGTCATTTGTTGTACCCATCTTCAAGAAAAGAATACGCAATGGCTGTAGTAATCATCGTCGGATTAGCTTAATTCCGATAGTCACCCAGGCATTAGCCTCGATTTTTCTGCTTTGTCTCACACCGGGACGCGACGGGAAAGCCTGCGAACAACAGGCGGAGTTCCGCCCGGGTCGAGGATACATCGACTCTTTGTTAAGTACTTGAGGCGCGTCACACACACACACACCGTTGACCAACAGTAAGGGTTTCCCTTGACTTGAAAGGCGCCTTCGATTCAGTTGACCGACAAAGTTTTTCAGTGCTCTTCACCGGAAACGTATGCCCCAGAAGTTCGTGACTCTATTGAGGTCATTGTATGCTCATACTCCTGGTCGCGTAAGGGTTTATGGTGAGCTGTCTAGTTCATTCGAAACAACCAGCGGTGTTGGACAAATGTGTCCCATTTCTCCGTTCTCGTTTCACTTCGTCATGGACGAGATAATGGAGAATGCGTTGCAAAATCTTCAGGATGTAGGCGTCAATCTAAGAAATAGTGAAAAGCTATGTGACCCGGATTACGCGGACGACGCTGTCTGCTTCTTTGAATCCACGGAACATGCTCAGTGTGCACTAGATAGACCTGGGAGAGTTGTAGCTCCATTCGGCATGCGCTTTGCACCTTCAAAGTGTAAAGTGATGTTACAAGACTGGACGTCTACGATTCCGAGCTTGATGCTCGGTGGGGAGGTGCTGGGAATTGTCGACCGGTTCACCTACCTCGGAAGCAGCGTGACAACGGATGGGAGCACGGTAGTAGAGGTGAACATGCGTATATCCAAGGCCCGAGCGGCGTACGCCGGACTGAAGCACTTGAACTGGGTTTCGGGTCTTGCAGAAAACCCGGACACCCACTAGGGGCTAGACTTCGGTGCATTGGCTTTGTCCACCAGATAAAGCTGAAAACTGCACTCTCATGATAAGGAGGCGACTTCTGGGGATGAAGGATCACGGTGCACACCTGTTGTACTATAACCATCATAAATGGACTCGGTCCACGTGCAGCGACCGAGGAAAGATTTCTCCAGCACATTGTTTACAGAATCGAAAACCGCTCCTGCACGACAGATGGTCGGTAACTGGTATGCTTATAGTCCACATAAAAACGTACGCAACGAATGTTACTAAAATCTTCCAGTTCGACGGTCCCAGCACTGCTTTGGGAGATCTTCGAAAGGATTACTAATGAAATCGACTGCCTCCCGTAAATAACTGCGGACAGTGATACCCAGGTTTTTCAGTTATGTCAGAGCATACTGTAAGTTGTGATAAGCGACACAGAATTCCACCGGTACATAGATACAAAGGAGACACTCAGCTGCGTTACGTGGTTGGATAGGGAAATCTATCCAGCTAGCCTTTGTCTCCGAGTTCAGATGTGCGAAAACACCGTGGGCTCTAAGAGGTGACTGATAGGAACAAATCGTTGTAGCAAAACCGCTCCGGAAACCGATCGGTTTTTACAATTACGTCGATTGATTTTCGGTCGGTTTGTTTAGTAACCATTTCACACGGATCAACCGTGAATTGATACGAAGGAAATCGACGACCGGTAATGTGTAGTGCTCAGTTGACGTTTTATTTAAATATATGTTGGTTTAATTCATTAAACGCCTTTAAATACCTCGGTATAGGTCGCTCTATTTCATTCCCTCGAAAAGGGTAAGATAAGGACAATTAATCGTAAAACCACAAATTGGGAGATAGAAATGAGCATCGTAAAACGTTACTTTGGAAGGGTGGCACAAATTACAGAGGCATATCACGTACTTCAAACGACTGGCGTAAACCGCTTTAAGGACATTTCAATGAATTGAACCAACATATTTAAATAAAAAGCCAACCAATCACTACACATTACTCCGGTCGTCGATTTTTTTTTACCAGTCCGCGGTTGATCCGTGCAAAATGGCTACTAAACAAACCGACCGAGAACCGATGTTACGAACGAACTGAGTGCTACAAGGGAACTTTCGAAGGACACCATAACTGAATCAATAAGTGGACTGCGGCAGGAAGATTGTATTCGCCTAATACAACAACTATTTAGCTCACGGGGTTCATTGTTATATTTCCCACAGATGAAATACCCCCGCCATACTTGGTTACTTTCTTGTTCTTCTGCCCTATTCGATTCCGATCTCCTGCTCTTCCTCGGTCTAAAAACTCCATCCTTTCGCTGTATATTTCCTAACCATCACTTTATCCCGCTCCATAATATCCGTCATTGAGGTAGGTGGGTCGCCACCTGGGATTCATCAGTGACAGTTCACGTGAAACTCTATAAATCGTGACTCAACGACTGAAGGTGCCCCATCCCGTCCCTCATCTAATCGAGTGTTTTGCTCCCTTGCTCGTTGTTGCAAGGAAATCCAAGATAAATTCGGTTTGACCCCGTATACGCTCTGTGCACCAAACTGAGCTATCGCAGAACAGTGATCCGTAGTAAGAAAAGAGACACGACTACAAATATATTGGTAACAAGTTTAAAGTAATTGCAGTTTCGTAATGGATCACAACGTATGTGGTATTATGCGTGTCAAAAAATTCGATGGCTGGAATGATCTGGTTCATTTGGTAGACAGCATCAGTGCCACGATAAGGCCATATAACCCGAGAACTTCCGCAAAAATGAGTATCAGAACCATACCCACAAACATCTTTGGCTGTTTTGCCGTGGAACGAACGCCTTCTTCTCCAACGATTCCAATGGCATAGCCCGCTGCAAGGCCACTGATTCCAACACTAAGGCCTGCACCAAAATCACAAAGAGACCTTTCATAAGAAATTTGAGCTGAACTTACTGCTTCAGTGTGTACCGTTCATCAACCCTCTGCGAAATCAAAACGGCAACTACCAGACCATAGATTGCAATAATACCGGCCATAACGACGGGTATTAGCGACTTCATAACAAGATCCGGCCGTGATACGGCAGCACAGGAAATACTCATCCCTGCTCTCGCAGTGCCATAACCCGCACCCAGAGCTATGAATGCGAACAACTGAGCAAAAACTCATACCTGTAAAGATCATAGCTGCACTAGCGCCTATGAGCCCGAAGAAAGAAGCGTAGACCGGCTCCATTTTCAATAAACTCGGAAAGCCCGCGAACCACGGCCGCGACCTCCAAATCAAGCCAAACTAGTGGCAGACGCCAGTCTTGAAGTCTTGCCTTGAAGTACTACACCGGTTCGAGGCTCTGAGCCAAATTGTCCCGGTTCTTGAGGAAATCTTTGATCTTCTGTCGGATTCACCGAGCTGAAACGAGAGTAAAAAGAACCGGGGAGGGGGGGGGGGGGGGCGGGTGGCAGCGAAAACAAGATACACATAACATCATGCAGTGTCACACTGTGGACAGTGCCTTAAGCTGAGTGGGGGTGCGGCATTCATGAACATATATGCGATAAAAGACAACTATTTTGTTTGTTTTTTTGACAAAGGGAATTATTGGGAGAGACCCAGGTAGAGGTCTAGCTTTTTCTTGAAGATAGTTTTGTTCTGCGAGAGAACAATATCTTCCGGAAGTGCATTCCGCAGAGTAATAACCCTATAGCTAAAAAAGTTAATTCTTAGTGAAGTGCGTGGCCTCGGTTTGAAAACTTTTCTACTGTGACCACGGAGAGAAGAGGCTGGACAGACGGAGAAGAAGCAATCGCTTTGACCTGTTTCAAAAAGGTGGAACATCAAAAACAGATCACCTCTTACGCTTCTTACGTCAAGGGGATAGAGGTTGAGGAGTGAGAGGCGGACGGGATAAGGTAGATGGGATAGACCACTCACTGCCTTGGTGGAGGCCCGCTGAACTCTTTCTAGGATCTCACGGTCTCGGACAAGATCAGAGTGCATTATCTGACTACCGTACTCCAGCAGAGGTCGGATAGACGTGCCGAAAATCATTGGGAAATCATCCTTATATATGCACGGGAGGGACCTTCGAATCATGTTTAGGACTCGAAAGGCAGACTTGCTCGCAAGTTCGTGATGATGAGAGAAGGATAAGTTACAATCTAACCAGGAACCGAGCAACTTGTGTCGGTCAACCCTTAGCAGTGTGGTTGCTCCGTTAATGGAAAACGTGTGACCAGTCTCTCTGCCGAAAGACATGCTCACGCATTTGTCATCATTAACTGGGAGGTTGCAATCCTCGGACCAGCGCTTCGTTTCATAGACCGCAATTTGCAGGTATTCAACGCTTGAACTCCATAGGGTTACATTGTCTGCGTACATGGCAATGTTCGCAGGAAGGGCTGTCGGAAGATCGTTTATATAGATCAAGAAAAGAAGAGGACCTAAGACCGACCCTTGGGGGACCCCAGTTGTTGCTGGGGAGGGTTGAGACAAAACATTCCCAACTTTAACCACGAAGGTGCGATCGGTAAGGAAGCTACGTAGGATGGCCAACATGGAGTCTGTGATCCCGTATGTCTGCAGCTTATAAAGAAGAGGGGCATGGGGGACCTTATCGAAGGCCTAAGCAAAATCGATGAATACAGCGTGTGAGAGCTGGCCATCATCATAGGCCTTCGTTAGACTATCCATGACAGTAAGCATATTGGTGATGCATGATCTGCCTGGAAGAAACCCATGTTGGGACGAGGAGAGGATCTTATTTCTATGCAGATGGGAAAGGAACTCACTCTTAAGAATTCCCTCAAAAATTTTGCTGGTGATGCCAGTGAGGCTCATGGGTCTGTAGCTAGGAGCAAGATGTCTACTACTCTTCTTATAGATGGGTGCGATCACTGCTTTTTCCAGCTACTGGTGAAAACTCCATCGTCAACACATCGCTGAAAAAGCTAGGCATAAGGAGCAGCTAATGTGTCCGCGGCTTCCTTGAGAATAGTGACAGTCTTGATGTCTTGAATTGGTACATGGGTACGAGGGGCAAAACCAAATGTTCTCGGACCTTGTAATTATCTTGTTATCCAAATGTCATCAATGAGCTGAAAGGTAGTTCACCAGATAACGGGGTAACGGGAAAAGAGGAAGTCAGATAAGACCAGTTCAGTTCAGTTCAGTTTGCACAGGACGGTAATGGCCAAGGCCAATCGAGTGTCCAGAATTCCTTCGATGGTATGCACACCAGTTATGCACCCACCACTGCCGAGTGTATTTCGTCGAATCTCCGCTGAAAATTGGGGAAATGGAAAACCTCACGGCACATCAACTGCGAGAGACATCAGGCATCGTGAGCGTTCACTGAGACGGTATGCAATGAGGGAAAATGTCTGTTAAAACATACTCCAGAAGGACCACAGCGCTACCCGTCATCCATCTAGTTGATATACTCAAGGCTCACTACAAGGAAAGATCTCGTACCGCTTGCCATCTAGGGCACCTTTGAAGGTTTGGACTGCCCGCAGATCTACCATTCCACCAGGCAGACCATTCCACCTGTTCACAACCCTGTTGCTGAAGAAGTGCGATCTAGTCATCAGACTAGGTCACAGGACTCGTGACTTTGGCCAGTGTACGTCCAGGTTCTTAAACTAGAGGGCTGCAACGGTCCCACTGTGCTTCGACTGCCAACTGGTCCGAATATTGTGATTGCCTAGTGGTGGACTGCAAGAACAGTATTCTGCACGCCCCGTGAGAACGAGAAGGCGATTGGGAGAAATAGTGGTTAGCGTATATTTAGGAGTGTGCGTGTGAGCGTGCGCAAGAGCAACGGTCAAATGGCTACCGCGCTTGGCAGTCAGCGTTCAGTTAAACAATAAACGTGGTAAAAGTACGAATGAAGATGGCAACCGCTACAGGGGCCTCTTCCCAGAAGTCCGACGGAGTTGGGCTTCGATCGTGATGGTAGGCCGGAATTATTGGTTGTCCAGGAACTCCCGGTGGCTTGCCCGTTATATCGTTGGTGACGTCAAACGACTGATGATGAACTTAACGGTGCCTGCACTCACGGGGTCCGATGTGCGTAGGTCCAATTGTGTTTCAGTGCCCACGGATCTCATGCGCATGCGAGTTGGAAGATGCCGCGTCAGGTCCATCCAAAAGGGTGCCCAATTGTCGTCTCCAGTACCACGCTGACGAATCATCCCGTTATCCAACGGGTGGTTGGCTCCTTGAACGCGCGCGGGAGTCCGCGAGGCCACGGATGAATACTATGTGATTGTGTAGATCCGTCTGAGAGAGGGCAAGGTAAACTGGAACAAAATAGCGCCTGAGGGCGCCGGCGGATTTCGGACCGTAATAACAACACGCGAACGATGTTCAGTGTTGTTGTAGTCGCTAGGAGAACAGCAGAAAATGAAATCGTAACTACCGATTGTAATTTCACGGGCCTGTTAGTTGGTTAATCCATGGTGAACTTTCCGACTTATTGCTAACAGTCGGTTGTAAAAATCGTCACGAAATCGGCGAAGCGGACGGGATTTCGTAGTTGGCGACCGCGACGGCTACTTCGCGTTGCAGGTGCGGTTGGAGAATCTGATGGGCTAGTTGCCGAGTCCTCACTAGGCGTAATTGGCGGTGGTTTGGTGACAACTCGCTCGATGCGGTTAACTGAGCGACTTGAGTAGGTGTAAACTGGCCGAGCGGCTTGCACTCATTGACGGCAGGCTTGAGACGGTCGATAGATATGGTGTCGTGTCGTCCGCTGATGTCTATGACAAATGTCTTTGCCCTACGTTTTATCACCCGAAACGGGCCAGTGTATGGCGTTTGTAGTGGTGATCGAACGCCACCGACGCGAAGGAATACATGAGTAGCGGTTCCTAACGCAGTTGGGACATAACTTGTAGACTGTTCGCGCGGCGGACCGGCCTTGAGCACTCGCATGTGCTGCGTAAGGCGCTGAGCATAGTCACCGTAGTCGAAAGTCACGGTTGGTGAGGGGGCTACCAACTCCCCAGGCAGACGAAGTGTACAACCATATACTAGTACGGCTGGTGTTGTGTGTAATTCCTCCTTAACGGTACTACACAGGCTTAAGAGTGCTAATGGTAGTGTTTCACTCCAAAGGGGGTTACCGTTTGCTCGAAGGGCGGCTTTTAATTGCCGGTGGAAAAGGTAAACCATACCATTGGCCTGAGGGTGGTAAGCTGTCGTTTTAACGTGTTGGCAACCGAGCGTAGCGAGTGGGCTGCCGAAAGCGCCGTCAAAGTGTGGACCACGATCGGTGGTCACTATTGCCGGGCAACCGAAATGACTAGCCCAACCGATCAGAAAAGCTTTCGCGGCCTCTTCCGACGTGGGACTAGGGATAGGAATGGCCTGCGGCCAGCGAGTAAAACGATCCACGCATGTGAGTATGTAAACGTACCCAAGCGAAGGTGGAAGTGGTCCTACGAGGTCGACGTGCACATGATGAAAACGTGTTTCAGGTTCTGGGAACCTGGCTAACGCCGCCTTAGTGTGCCTATGGGTCTTAACACGTTGACACTGCAGACAAGCACGAGCCCATTGACGGACATCTCGTTTGACATTGTGCCAAACAAAACGCCCAGTTATCAGTTTCACCGAGGCAGTCACACCCGGATGAGCCAGATTATGGAGTGTCAGGAACGTAGGATAACGGCGGGCAGCAGGAACTACTGGCCTATGGCGACCTTGCGACACATCGCACATGATAGTGTTCTGGGAAGTCGGGATATGTACTGTGGTTAAACTCAAAGAATCGTTTTGTCGAAGTTGTTCGATGTCAGGGTCCATAGCTTGAGCCTGTGCCATTGCGTCCAAGTTGATGTTAGGCGTCGGTGACAGACTTAGTTGATGTACGTGTGATAAGGCGTCTGCGGCGGGATTAAGTACTCCAGAGACGTGTCGTATGTCCACGGTGAACTGTGAGACAAAGTCTAAGTGGCGAATCTCGCGTGGTGAGTATCGATCGGAAGCTGACTTTAGTGCGCAAACCAAAGGCTTGTGGTCTGTAAACACCGTGAACGAACGGCCTTCGAGTGCATGTCGAAAATGATGGATTCCCAAGTGGATGGCTAATAACTCTCTACCAAACGTGCTGTACCTTGATTCCGCGGATTTTAGGCGCCTGGAGGAGAATGCTAAAGGTTGCCAAGAGTCGTCTTCGAACTGTTGCAGTACTGCTCCAACCGCTATGTCCGAGGCATCCTTCACTACCGAAATAGGAGCCAAAGGGTCGGGGTGTGTAAGGAGTGCTGTGTTGGCGACAGAATCCTTGACCAGGGCGAATGCGGCTTGTGCCGTGTCGGGAAACACGAACTTCCGCTTACCTCGCGCTACAGGTAGGTGAGGAGTTGCATCATCTCCGCACAGTGCGGAATAAATCGGCGGTAGAAATTCAACAGGTCGGCAAACTGACGCAACTGGCGAAAAGATTGGGGTTCAGGGTAGTCGCGAATAGCGGAAACTTTATCTGGCAGAGGGCGGATACCCTAGGATGAAATAGAATGTCCTATGAAGGTGATATCAGACCGGCTTAATTCGCATTTCGCGATATTGATCGTAACGCCGTGCTGGCTAAGGCGTTCGAAAAGTGCTCGTAAGTGTGTAGCGTGCTCTTGCTCTGAAGAAGTCGACACAAAAATATCATCGACGTATACGTGGACATTTTCCAAACCACGAGTTGCCTCATGCATGAACCGTTGAAAAGTCTGGACTGCATTGCTGAGTCCAAATGGCATTCGCAGAAACTCGAACAGCCCGAAAAGCGCAGTGACTGCAGTTTTGGGGATATCGGTCTCTGCTACCGGGATCTGGTTGCACGCACGAGCTAAATCAATACGGCTGAAGACGGAGCAACCTGATAAGGACGAAGTAAGGTCCTGTAAATGGGGAATCGAGTATCGGTCAGGGACGGTGACTTTGTTAATTGTTCTGTAATCACCACAGAGTCGCCAGTCGCCACTAGACTTAGGGACCATATGAAGGAGAAGCCCAAGGGCTACTAGAAGGGCGTATTATACCCAGTTCTAGCATATGTTCGAATTCAGCCTGTGCAACACGAAGCTTGTCTGGTGCTAACCGACGCGGCCTACTGAACACTAGGGGTCCCTTAGTATCGATATGGTGAGTGACACTGGTCGTCACTGCTGGGAGAGGCCCGGCCTGCCGAAACATGGCTGGGTAGACGGCGATGAGTTCGCTATAAGGTTGGTGTGCCGGTGGTTGAACGTAAAAAGGCATGACGTGATTCACTCGCGAATTATAACCCGCAACAGCGAGAGTGGTCTGACGATCCACCACTCTGCGGCGCCGTGCATCAACTAACAAGTCAAAGTGTTGCAGGAAGTCAATGCCTAGAATTGGGTACGGAACGTCGGCGATGATGAATACCCATCGAAAATTATGCTTTAAATCCAAGTTTAAGGTGAGCGACCGCTGACCAAACGTTGGGATGGCCGTGCCATTGGCAGCACGTAGTGTTTGGGCCTGCGGTGTGCTATTGTCGCCTTTCGCTCGGGGGAGACGCTCACTTCGGCACCGGTATCTACAAGGAATAGGTTATTTGAAATGATGTCCCTTACGTTCAAAAGACGACTGCTGGTCTGATACCCGGCTTCGTGGGTCGCCACCACAGGCCGGGGTTGTTTTCCTGATGAGCACCGGGAAACGTACACCCTGGTTCGCATCATTTGGCTCCCTCACCGAATCGACTATGGTATTTACAATACCTTTCTTTCGAAGAGCCAAAACGTCGTCGCAGTGACGGACTATGGAGCTTAGGTGAGCGTGCGCGGTGTCGCTTCTGTGACCCACTTCTTCTTACTGCTAGGCGTTGCAGGCTCGCGTCAATTCTAGACAAAACTGACGCGAGGTCCTTAGATGTTCGCAAGGCAGGCACCGTTGTGACGGAGGACATGGTTACCCCAGATGGAGCGGGGTTGCATCGTGACATAATGTCGTCAGCTATCGCTGCATTTTCCTCCAACGAGCATTTGCGCGTGGCACTTAGTAAAACTGGGATGTTGTGCGGCAAATGCTGCAGCCAAAGTTCCCTTAAGAGCGGGTCCTCGCCTACCGTCGGTCCTCCCAAGCGCTGCATCTCACGCAGCAGTTCGGAGGGTTTCCTGCCTCCAAGCTCGATGGTTTGAAGTTGTTGCATACGCTGGTCCTGCGTTGGGTTCGTGCGGGCAATGACGGCCTCCTTCAAAGCCTCGTAGCTTCGGGAAGAGATGATTACGTCCCTTGCTCGCAGTGTGCCTCCGGCGGGAGGCGGCCTTCTACCCACCTGAAACGGCTTGTGTCACTGGTTATACGGCAGTTTTCGAATTCTAACTCGACCAGCGTGAACCAGAGTTCTGGATCAGCAGGAGTGAATGCCGGTATGTTCAGTGTGATCGCCCCAACTGTGGGGTCTGAGCAGGGTTTCCGTTCAGCAGACAGCGATTACTTTATCGAATACAAACGGGAAAAAATCGACGACCAATGTGGCAATATAATGTTCGAAAGAAAAAAATCGCGACGAACTGGACACCGAAAATATGTATGGACAACAAAAAAATTATTTGGTAAACCGACCAAAAAAAGGATCAACAGATGGGGAAATAATAAAACACACGGAAACGTACGCAGACGGGACCTTGAACGGTAGAAAACAAGGAAACTCACGTGACCTGGGGATCACGTCGTGCTCACCAATTGTAACATTGATTAGACCTTACTTCGCGGTTTCTTTAGTAAACGCGTGCTTCGGTAATTTGTACTGCGTGGACCACCTGCACGTTACTCTAATGCTCGGCACCGTACGAATATGTTAACCAGAACAGTATTCTGCACGCCCCGTGAGAACGAGAAGGCGATTGGGAGAAATAGTGGTTAGCGTATATTTAGGAGTGTGCGTGTGAGCGTGCGCAAGAGCAACGGTCAAATGGCTACCGCGCTTGGCAGTCAGCGTTCAGTTAAACAATAAACGTGGTGAAAGTATGAATAGAGATTGAAACTGCTACAGAATGAAAGGCAGGTTCGCTCTCGAAGAACCGGCATTTGTGTTGGATAAACAGGCTCACTGTCTCAACTTGGCGCCATACTCGCCCCCGAGAATCTCCCGTGAGAACGACTGGATAGATAAAGATGGCCGCAGTTTGCTATATTTTACTGCGTTAAAGAGAATCATGTATTTGTCTTAGAGAAAATAAGGGAGTGGAGGAGAGTGCTGTAACTTGAGGGTATAATAATAATAGTAATAATAATTGTATATTTCGGATGCGCCCGAAGCATGCTAGAATGCATGATCAGATGATTATAGTGATGCCGGAATCACAATTCACAAAAGGGTACAACAAGTGCATGCAGAGTATCAGAGAGAGTGATACAGTGAACTAAAACCGTATTAACGCCCGGCAAATTTGAAGGTCAAGGTCGAGTGACGTCAGTTGGTCTGGAGTACATGCATGAGTGGTATATGAAATAATTGGCACTAGTGGAAATTCGAACATATTCAAAGGAAATGTTTTTGGTGCGCTACAGAATATGAGAGGCATATGGATAGAAATCTCGTCGAAGCGTTCGGTGAATTATTCAATTTACGACAGGTGTGTCAAGAAGTATTAACATGGAAATATTTCAGTCTGCAAAGATGGTAGTATATAAAGTGGTGGCTGTATACTGGAGGAATCATATACGTGGCAAACAATTGCGTATTTCTTGGGAGGGATACTACCAGAGTGATGGTGGCAGGGAACCGCCGGAGGAAAACAGGTGAACGTGCGGCAAGTTGTTAACTTAATGTAGGGTTGGCATGAAATGTAAAAGCGGAAGTGGAAGACTAATCAATATTGACCGTGTGGTTACATTCATTATACAGGTGTTCAGTTCTGCGAGAGGAAAGGTAAAGTAATCCACAGATAAGTGTACGTCAATAGATGAATGCTGTGTGGTATGTACCATGCAAAAATGACAGATCAATAAAACTGCCCAGGTATATCGTGGAAAGCGGCAGGGGATCAACGAATATAGAAATAAAATGTATCAGCCGGTGCAGATAGTGGTGTGATTTAGAGGCTGCATACGGGGTCAGTTTCGGTAATATAACACGAATGCAACATCTGGAAGATCAAAGGTGTCGATAACGGTGATGGAATAGTAAGTGGACGGTGAGTGTCCCATTTCTAATGACCGATTTGACAGGTGTAACAAATGATGGGAACGGAGCGGCGATGCAGCATGGGAAGTGTATCGAAGACGTTCAATCGTGGAGGGAACGCAGTGATCTACAGAGCCCGAACACTCGATGCAACAGCATTGCGGATGCGATCGGATGGACCGATGAAGAGTGCAGGTAGTTACTAATTACTTCGCTGCCCACTGGAGGACTACTGAAAGATATGTCAGCGCCGGACGTTTTTTTTGGTGACCGATGAAGCATTGAACAGTGACAATAAAGGTGCCAGTGTTTGAACAGTATTAGCGGGTTCTAACACGGAACGGGCATAATGACATATGGGATTTAAATGAGTTGTATGAATGCAGTAAGATCGAGTAGTCCAGGTTCAAGAAGTCTGATGGTGGGAATCTTGAGGAAAGCGACCGTGAGACGGGCGAAAATGAAGTCGTGTGTAAATCTCGTTTGTCCAGTCCAGCAAGAGAGGTTCCAAGTTATTACCGGGATGAAGAAGGCGACAATCGTCCTTAGGGTGTAGCTTCTGAAAACAAAACGGAGAAGGCTGCAGTCTGGAAATTTTACCAGCTGTGGGTTAGGGGAGAAAGACAGAACACCAAAATCATGCCAGTAACAGAAATGGGTGGTCGCGACTTTGTGGTCTGGTTTCTTGGATTAAACAACATCCGGAAAGCGAAGAAGACCGGTACTATCGACTAATTCTTGTGAGGCTTAGTGAGAATTACCAGAAAAGCAAGGAGGCTAGAATAGGCGACACTGGGGGCAAATACTTATGTGTAGTTCGACGAATGGTTATGGAAGACCACATCGATTGTGGTGGTTCGTTCATCAGAACGAGGCCTGGAATCTCGTGTGTTGAAATAGGGTCTCAATGAGTAAATAGTTGAAGCGTGGATGAGACTGGTACCTTGAGGACCATATTGTATATGCTGCTATGTATTTTCTAGCATTATAAATGCTCTTATACCTGGCGGCAGCTGATTAAAAAAAAGAACCTAACCGGCTATGGTGAAATCTGACAGCATGAAAAAAGAATCGTCGGAGTAACGGTGGCCAGTAGGGGGTCGTGGTCAGAGGCGTTGAAAATAGGAAGTGGCTAGACAAACACGTGGAGTTTGCTGTTGACAGTCATGGAGTATAGGTCGGACTGCTTTTATTTGCTAACTATAATACAGAATGCTCCTTACCATCCGTTGGTAATAACTGTCTAATGAACAGAGTTGTTAAGCTTTTGGTTAGTATCCCAGGCCCAGTTCGTAGGATCGGGTAATAGACATGTAGGGATCATGCATTCGGATCAGTTTTTGGACAGTTAGATGTTTATTTATTTCTTTTTTGAACAATAAAGAGGCCGAAGACATTGACCTAAGTTGAGGTGGGAGTTTGTTCCAGAGGGAAGAATATTTAATAATAAAGAAGTTTGACCGCATCGCAGTCCTGGATGCTGGAATCAAGACCATAGAGTCCCTATGTCGTAAAGAATAGTTGGAGGGAGTTTTGACCTGGGGGGCTGAATTGCAAGATGCACGTTTTACAATATTGCAAAAGAAAGACAGGTTCATTCGTAGACGGCGCAGCCATAGGGGCTCTAAGTGCAATATTTCACACCTTTCCATATAATTTAAAGGCGAGGAATATCCTAGTAGTTGTTTGGTAAATCTACGTTGTACATTCTCAATTGCAAATCTGTCAATCTGCCGCATGTTAGAAAAGACGACAGTGCAATATTCCAGAAGTGGTCTGACATGAGCTTTAAAAATGCTTAGCTTGCTGTCTGTAAGACCGAAGGTTCTATTAATCAGACCAATTAGCCGTCTAGCTTTAGCAACCTGTACGGCCGAATGTTCGGAGAAATTAAATGTACAAGAATATTGTAATCCCAAGTCCCTTACTTCCGGACTGTTGGGGATGAACTGATCATTAATTTTAAACATTCCCGCGGGAACCTGACACTTAAACATAAGGACACAACTTTTGACAGCGGAGAATTTCATCAACCATTGGTTGCTCCATGAGTCTAGCGATAGTAAATCACTTCTGCTTTAATCGACAAAAACTGTTTGGTTTATCTCGTCCAGGTAAACCTTGGGTTGGGGTGATTACGTCAAGACATGCATTTAGTGTGGAGTAAAGATGATCCACCACGGTATGCAAGTCATCAGATAAAAAGAAAGTATCCCAGTTCTGCGAGCGAATGAGTGAGGGTAATTGATTCCAGCTAGCTTGGTGGAACGGTCTTTTAACGGTTGGTTTGTGGACGGTTCGTGTTGGCAATAAAAACTCACATTTTACTGGCAAGTGGTCACAACCTGGGATGCTGTTCACGATAGATGTGTGCACGCGAGATAATCCTACCGTAAAAATGAGATCAAAGATGCTACTGCCTCTAGTTGGGCACATCACATGTTGAGTCCATCTTCCTAAACGAATGCTGGTCAAGAGGTGTAGTAAGTGATGTGGGGCTTTCAAAGTGGACCAACGTATGCCTGGTGCGTTAAAGTCGCCGGCCACCAGTTTTGGGCCGGGTATGTCCGCAACAACGTTTAACGCCTCTATGATAGGCATAAAGTCGTTTTGACCAGTATTCGGGGGGCGGTAGATGCAACTAACAATAAAGTCAGAACATCCTGTAGTGAACTGTAGCCAAACTGAATCCGGCAAGTTATCGAGTATGGGGTGCTGAAATATTTTCGCCCGCATGTTTTGTCTCACATATATAAGACAGCCTCCCCCTCGCTGAGTGAGTCTATTTTTCCTGAAAGCTTGGTATCCGGTGATAGCGATATCCTCGTCTGGAGTGTTGTCTGTCAACCAGGTTTCGGTAATTAAAATAAGGTCGTAATCAGACGTGAGCAGTAATATACGCAGCATTCGCATCTTATTCACTATTGAGCGTGCATTCAGCATAAACAATGAGAACCGTTTAGTGGAGTCAAGGCTAACGTTAAGATCATTATAGGATTCCGAAATTGCATTTGCTAAAGGCGGATCGGATGACGCAATCAGTATTCCTTGAGATGGAGTAGTCGGTAATGTGGATGGCGGAATAAGCTGAGTAGAAACACCTGGCGTGGTAGTCAGCTTGGTTGTTAAGCTAGGCTGGGTATGGCTAGTACTGATGAGATTCGTTAGATTGGAAGGATGTCGGCGGTTGGTAAGTCTACTTAATGCGGAACAACACCGCGAAAGATCACTATCGAGTGCTTTACTATTGGTAGATACTGGTGGCTGGGACGTAGAAATATAAGGAGGGAAAGTTGAGTGGCTGTTAAGTGGGAAAGAAAAAGGAAGTGTAGCAGCCTCAGGTATCTTGGCACCTGCCTTAATACGGGCGGTAACACAGGTGCTCTCTTGACATCAGTAATTTGATGGGCTGTAACCTGGGGGGGGGGGGTGTGAAACGGAAGTGGGATATACGGGTGTTGGTTGGCGTAGAGACTGGGAGGTCGTGGGTACCGTTGTAAGTGGTCTGCGTCAGAAAAGGGATTCAGGGTGGGTGAGATATGTGAATGATAAAAGGAAAGAGATTCATGTGAGAAAATATTACTTAGGCTACGATAGAAGTTATGTAGAACACTAAAGTAATCGTTTGGTATGAATGGTGGCGTTGTTCAAGAGGCCCGGAGGTTAGTTGTACCAGCCTGATGAGGACGATAACCAGGTGAAGAAAACGCGATACTGGGTGGAATGTACGGTGCAACTAGTGGTTGGTGGTTTGGATTGGGGAGATAGGTCTTGAATGACGTTTTCTCGTCCACTGTTGCACTCCGTGTTGCCTCGCTTGGAGTCCTTAGCCGTTGGAAGTGTGGCTTGGTGAGTGAGTTAGGATTGACCGTAGTGTCAACAATGTGCAGTCCACCTAGTGATGATGTTTTCGCTGGTTTGGGGGATGGCCTAGGCACCGTAGATTGTAGAGTGGCTATTGGAGCCGAGTGGATAGATGGCAAAGAAGAATTTGGGGTGACTCCGTTGATGGGTTGAGGATTTCTGGGTATGGCTGTTAAGCGAGTTAGGCGGTTCGCATCGTCATCGATCGTGGCCGATACTTCGGTGATAGGTAATGGTGGAATCGAGTTAGTCAGCCCAAGAGAGGACAGCTTGCCAGGGGTAAACTCTATGCTTCTTGGTTTCTTAGGCGCTGGCTGGTGAGGTGACGTTGAACTGGATATATCTAAATCGACGTCAACATATGGGATCGATGTTCTGGTGAACATGAAGCCGAATTGATATTGCATGCATTTTGCGCATCGTCAGACTGAGAAGAAGCGGATAGTTGAGGGCGGACAATTTTTGACGAAGCTGAATGCGTGCTGGTGGACCTGGCGAATGCCCTTTGTAATGGGGTTTTGTCGGCAGCAATTTTAATGTTCTTGAACGGGGATCTCAAAGCGACGGTGGATTGGCTCTTAATGAATTGTTTAGCGGGTTCCTCTTCAAGAAATTTGAACAACACTGGATAGGATTTGCGTTGAATGTTCTTTCGTAGCCGAAAGCACTGGCAGGGGTGGTGTGCCATATTAATAGAACTTAGAAGGTTATGTTTTACTTTCTCAACAGGGATTCTGTCGGGAATATTAAATACCACAGCATTTTTTGAGTTGCCGATTCTTCGAACTATTTCCGAGGCAATGGCGTCTGTGAAACGCCCAGCCGTGACTAGGTCTAGGGTTGACGGATTTGTTGGAAGGTCAGAGATATACGTGAGCGGAATTAGCTTGGATAGGGTGGTATCAATCAAAGAAATGTGGCTGCTGAGATTAAGGAGATTGTGTTCTATGGTCTTTGCCCTTTTGTTTGCTCCGCCAAAAACATCGGTCAGGCTAAAGGAACAAGGATTCAGTGGGAGTTTTGCGACTTTCGACTTGGCGAGTACTTTTGGTCGGATGTTGATACGACCAACCAGTGAGGATGCGGTTTGTCTAGCCGGCAGTTTGGGCATTGCAACACTGACCGCGATTGCACTAGAGAGCTAAATACACAGAGTAGTCTTACGTTCCCCAATGTACAGGCTTACTGAAATAAAAACGTGTAACTCTGTGGCCCTGGATCAAAGAAACTTAAAACTATGGAACTGTTGATATAGAATCTCTGAAATTAAACGAGGACTTCTTTCAGGGAATTCCCTGAATTGATATGTTGAATAGGGTGGTAGACTGCCACACAGTCGCGCACGATGGTGCCAACTTTTTCTTATTTTAGACAAAAGTTTCCCTTAGTTCATATCCTGGGAAGCCGTTCAAAGACTTCTTTTGCAGGAATTTTTAAATTAGCTGTTTAGGTCAAGATTTCGCGGCCGGAGGAAATCCTTAGAAAGTTTTTGGAGTTATGGGACCACACTAAAAAGCCGTAATTTTTCAGTATTGCTGTAGATAGCTAAGCAAAAACTATACCGATTCAAATCGATAAACGAATTGATGTGATGGTTCAGTTATTCCCGTGAATTGTTCGAGAATCGACAGTGGTTTCACAGATGGAGTCGCCAGAAATATTTTTAGTTAGGCTTCATACCTAATTTCCTAGAAAGGTCCCCTAGTGGCACATTGCCCACCGCCGAATTCCGGTAACGTGCCGGTAACCGATGGGCAGAGAAATCACTGAAATTTCAAGAAAAGAATGACGTAGTTCGTTCTAATTCGCTGTATAGATTACCAATGTACTATTTTCATGGTTATTTGTTCCCGTTGATTGCGTTACAAATGCAGTGCCAATTGTTTAAACTGACTGGTATTTTCCCGGCGGCAGTCATTTTGGTCGTGCTTTGTTCGCTAAGGTGAGCGGTGCGCTTCTTTTCCTTTGGGTGCTGATGACCCGTGCTGGCTGTAAAGTGTTAGTGACATATCAGGTTATCATTTACCAATTAGTAAATGATAAGCTGAATAGTAAAAACTGCAATATTGTGCTATAATTGTACTTAGAACATGATGAAGTATTTTTCGCGTAACTCTGATGATACCCAAGTAGTATTGTAAAGTTCATGAAGCTTCGAGGTGTTCGTATTGAATGCTCTGATATCGTGTGACATCTGCAGTATGTTTTTCAATTATGCCATGCTGCCGTTTTATTACTATTGGTTAACGACTAAGTGCATTTTAGGACCTTGTTACGTATTATTGACGGACAATGGCCGATATGACGAAACAAAAGAGATATTACCTGAAAAAGAAAGAACTTAGCTCACTGATGTGTGCTCTTTGTGATGAAGCCACCCTATGGGAACATCGGCATGGTTGCCCTAAGTGGGTTTTGCAAGGTGAGGTTATTCAGTGACAATTTTACTTACCGTTCAGACTCGACACCTTTAGGAGTTGCAGGTGAATGCAGCGCTGTGGGTTCCGAAGACGTGTACCGTGTGGAAGAGGGATGTGCTATTGCAAGAGGTGAACGCGGTCTGCCGTGTGCTTCCACATCACAACCAACGATGATGGGTAAATTACTCCGTTGAATCACGTTACACCGAATGAAACAGTGTCTGCGGCTCAGACAGTTTGTGAAGCTGAAGGTACACCTGAAGAACGGCCGACTGTGACAGGTAAACCCTGTTTCTATGCTGATTTTCGTATTAGTTACTTCTTTGGCCAGTCTACGACGTGCATCACAGTTTGAAGAGGAGAGCGGTTCGCTGCTTAACTCACTATCAAAGGCTTTCATTCGATATCGACTGACGCTGGTGCAACAAAAGGGTATACTGGAGGCTATAGGCAAACATATACCAAACATACGTCGGGACCCAAGGACATTGTTGCGCACGCCACGGGAATGTCCAACCACGACATTGGAAAACGGCGAATACGTACACATGGGTTTAACCGAAGGCTTGCAGATGCAGTTGAGTAACATCACCGCTGTACCGGACGAAGTCTTCCTCCAGTTAAACTGTGACGGCACTTCTGTGTTTCGTTCGTCGGACCTGCAGCTGTGGCCTGTACTTGCCAGGGTGGTGAAGCCTTATTGCTTGCCCGTACTTACCGCCGGTTTTTACTGCGGTCGTGGGAAACCATCAGAGGTGTCATCTTATGTGGGTGCAACTGTCAGAGAAGTAAATCATTTGTTGACAGAAGGCCTCAAGCTTGGTGAGAGGTCTGTGAAGTGTCGCCTGTCATCTATAATCTGTGATACTCCGGCATGGGCCTTTATTAGACAAGTGAAAGGTCCTACTGGTTACTTTGGCTGTGGTAAATGCATCCAGCGTGGATTTCACTGCGACAAAAGGATGACATTCCCCCATGTCAAATGCAAGTTACGTGACGACGAGGCTTTTCGATCACGTCGACACCACAAACATCATGTTGGTGTGGGTCCTTTTCTTTCCCTCCCTATTGACATGGTTAAACATTTTCCACTGGATTACATGCACCTTGTTTGCTTGGGTGTGATGAATAGGTTGATTGATTTGTGGTTGTTTGGGCCGCGTAATGCATTTGGCCGCTTGGACAAAGCTGCTACTGTCGAACTGGGAAGCCGTATACTTCTGTCACACCCAGACACTCCGTGTGACTCTCAGCGACTCTGTCGACATATACACAATGTTGAACGATGGAAGGCCACCGAATTTCGCAGGTTTCTTTTGTATTTGGGGCCGGTTTGTCTGAAAGGATTGTTGTCGGATGATGCGTATGATCACTTCATGTTATTGTTTGTTGCCATTTACATACTGTGCCACCCCTTTTTGCACAAAACTTGTAACTCTTTCGCAGAAACCATCCTGCGTATATTTGTACAAAGAACGAGTTCCCTTTATGGTATCTCTAACGTCGTGTACAATGTTCACGCCGTTATTCATTTACCAGCAGACGTTCTTCGTCATGGCACTTTAGACTCTTTCTCCTGTTTCCCTTTTGAGTCCTTCTTACGGACACTGAAATTCTCCATTCGAGGTCCCCGAAATCCCGCTCAGCAGCTGTATCGGCGTTTGCGTGAGAGAACCCTTCCCGATAACAACGATTCATCTGAGGCCATCCGTGATGACGTTGGGAATGTGGCTACCCGTTTCCGGGTATGCAAGACAGCGATGGTGGTGAGGGGAATGGTTCTGTCATGCTTACCACCAAACAACATTGTCGTTGCAGGTGGGAAGCCAGCAGTTGTAGAGAACATTTCTGGGGATTCCATAACCATTCGTTATTTCTTAAACCCACGTGATTTTTTTCTTACCCCAATGAAATCCAGTCATCTGTACATTTTTTCTGTTGACGGACTGGATGACAATATTGTCCAAGTTTCCGTAAAAACCCTTCTTTGTAAATGTTTTCGTATTTCTCTCACCAATAATGTTGATGTGTTGATACCCGTGTTACACACCTTCACAAAGTAAAACTTCTCTTTTAAAGCAGATGTCTTAGGTTTCTGTCGTTACTTTAACATGAGACCGAATGAACTAACTTTTTTCAGATGTACTTGGTCGTCATGTTTGATCTTGATGACACGGTAGCCATTGTTCACAGCAATTGGCTGACTGATGGGAACCGTGTGCGCTGGCCGAAGTCATCCACCTTTTAGGCCTACCGACGCCTCTTGTTGGACGGTGGATGTTTGCCGGAAACGGTTCCAGCTTACGATTTTAATGAGATTTATCACTCAGGTAACACTCCCAGTTATATGCATTCTTCTCAGATAATCTCAGAGATGCAATTAAATTTGAAATGAATTTTCTTGCCGAATCCGGTATGTCGGCATCAACGGATGATACGTTGCCCATGACACCATTTTCGCAGCGGTACACCGTTCGCCGCAGGAACATTGTTATACTTTATCACATTCCTTTTAGAATACCGGTACCATTGTCATCGGATGACAGTTCTGTCGAGATACCTCCGTCGCAGAGGATTCGAAGAGAGTCTCCAATACAATTCCCCGACTCCCCCGGTGATTTCATGGCTTTTGGCCATTCATCACCTAGGTAAGTCCAGTGCGAAGTCCTCGTTTCATATTAGTTATAGTCCACCAACATTGAAGTCTCAGAGGAGACCCACGAAAGATGCCATATTGTCAAAGGTGGCCGGTCCCAGGTATGTTGCGTAAAAGTTACTAACACTCTTATATTGCAATTAGCACAACACAACTTGTAACAACGCCCTTATCTCCACAGCCTATGCCCGCTTACGCCAGCAAGTGGCAAGGTTAGTTTCTCATTATCAGCTACTACGATTACCAGACTACTTCAAACGCATGCTATCAAACCTAAGTGGCATTCGCAACGATATGGCGTTGATGATCGCCAAAATTGACGGCGTAATTTGTCGCCTGGATGCGACAAATACGACGGACTACGAGCCTTTACAGGCAAACAATATCACAGATCTTCTGAAACTGGAAGAGGATCTTTCAGTGCTGAATAACTTCACGGGCACTGTAAGTGATAGAATAATTCCACATCATATTATAAGGTCAACGCACTCAAGCGTCATCTGTGCACCGATCTTGGATCAAGTATACGCCGAATGCTTGCATCTTTGATCGGGGAGAATTTGGCACTGGCGTGCAATTGGACCTGAACAGCTGGTAAAATTGCAGTGGGAAGCTACAAGGTTCCTAAAGCCGTCATTGGTCAGTCTAATGAAATGTAATTACTGTTTATTTACAGATGCCGTCAAATCTACCAATCGTTTCCGGGGGTTGTCTGTGCTGGAGATCGAGCGTACCATAAAACGATGGTTTACCGACGCAAGAGATCGCGGCTTAGAACGCAAAACTGCCAGGTACGTTCACTGATCACGCATTTGTAGTCCCATGGTAAATTGTTTTATTTATTTGCACAAACGACGATAACGAATTTCATGCTTCACTTTACTTAACTAATTACCGCTTCGGAGTCCGTAGTATATATATCACTGCAGTATTATATTTGTATGTATCTGATTATTCATATCTATACGTATATTTATTTTCGTCCCACAATTCATCTTATTTCTGATTCACACTTTTGTTAACCTTTCCAGATGTCGGCGCGAAACAGTGTGATGGGAAGAAGTTTGTTCCTTAGATTCAGATTGTAAATATAACCAATATAGAAAATTTTTACTTCGTACAGTTTGTTCGTTTTGAAATGTCTAAGGTTCAGCATTTTGGAATGAGTGTCATTTGGGTTGCACTGCCAGTTGTAAGACGTTAGATCATGCCGTTCTAAAGTAAGCATCGCTGTGGGAGAGTGAAGCGTGGACAAGCTTTCGGAATGCAGTAGCAGGCAATCATAAAATTGTGTGTGCAAAGTATGTGGGGATAAGACTGTTCACGTAGATAACTTGATCGATCAGTTAACTACTTGCGTAAATTTCGGAAAATCTAGAATGGCATGATCGTTGGAGGGGCGTGGGCGATTTCGAAAATCGGGTTTAAATTTAAAAGTGGATTGAAATCGTACGCCGATTTCGGTTTGATTCCGGTGTGCCCTTCCGGTACCGGTACCCTACAGGTAGCAATGCCGGCAAGCTACCGGCAACCTACCGGCAAGTTACCGGATCCGGTCCGGAACCGGTTTGCTACTAGGGTCTTGTGCTGATATTTTACGATATCACTGTGGGGTGGCGCCAAGGAACAGACGATCACCAAAGAGTTGAGCTAGCTAAATAACGCTGGGTATTTTAAGGTTGGGCTTGCAAAGAGTTATTTGTAGTAGTAATAGATCCAGATTTCTAGATAGAGGGTTTTGTAGATTTCTCGCGGCAATAAATTACGGACGCACAATGGTGTGTCGCAGTTATTGTCACGGGCAATATGACGCTTTAGTGTGGATAAATGTTGCTACTAGATGTGACCCAAAATCAAGCCCTAACGACGGAAAAAGAAAAAATTTGAGACAACCTGATTCATGCGTCAAGTTGACCTTGACCTCACCTGGATAGCCACTGCACAGGAAAACCCATCCCAGCGGTGGACCAGCCGTCGTTTTAACATGAAGAAGGTTTTCACTGCTCCTTACACGAATCTTAAGGGAGCAGTCATTCAGAGCACCTGAAAATCAGCCGGAAAGATGCTACGTGGGCTGTTCCTGTAGGTGGAGCTAGGTGACCGAACTCCGTCCCGCCTTATTTTCCACATGCGGTCGCTACTGGCTGGACATCAAATGGACGACGCCATTCTCCGGGAGATATGGGTCCATAAACTACCTCTCCCGATGCAGCATGTCTTGTCAATGCTGGAGCCCGCTACTCCTCTTGACAAAGTTGCGCAACACGCCGATAGAATAATGGAATGCCACCCGACTGGTAGACCCTCCGTTTACATGATATCGCCCGCTGAAATCATTCCGACAAACGAATCCTCTAAGGCATTACCAGTACCTGCCCCAGATCGCCGTGGCGATGGTTCTCGCAGTCCTGATCCTCCATCTCACCGCTCTCATATCGATAAGGACATTACGGGCCTGAAAGAAACCGCTCGCATGTTGTGCAATCAGGTTGGTGTAGCGCGCAACGCATTACCCACTCATCGACCCGTGTCTGCCGAAACACCTCGTCGACCTAGAACACGGTCCAGAAGTCGCCGGTTACGAACCTGGTGTTGGTACCACCGCACATTCGGCTCCCAGGCACGCCGCTGTGATCCCCCATGTTCATTTCACAGTTCGACCTCACAGTCAAACGACCAGACCAGCCAGTAACGGCGATCACTACGGCTGGCTCTCTACGTGAGAGTCACCCTTTTTATATCGTTGACCGATCCAGTGGACTTCGATTTCCCATCGATACCGGAGCCCAGATCAAAATAATCGCCCCACCCAAACATCATCGTCTAAAACCATCTCAGTTTACACTGCAAGCAGCAAATATAACAACTATTGCGACATTTGGCCAACGGACCATCATTATTGACTTGGGCCTGTCGACAGTGTCTTGCATCTGGTATTGCCTGCTTACTGGATAAAAAGACCCTTGGACGATGCAAAATCATTCAGTGCACTAGGTTTGACAGCATCTCGCATATTAAACTGCCGGTGATCTGAAAGACCGAACATAGGGACAGTGGGAGAATGTTTAGCTTTGCGGCAGTCCGTTCGGCTTGAGTGGCATGAAAGATTCCGTCACGAGGTACCTGTCAAACATCAGACAGCGAGATTTTCAGACCACGCCGCTTGCGATGGTCCTTCGCATCTCGTCTGGATCTGACTTCTTGGAATCCTTGCCCGCCAATGAGAGGGCATTCAGTATCATGACACCTTTCGGGCCCCCCCCCCTCGGTAAAGGTCAACATGAACAACATTTCTATAGGGTAGATCCCCAGCAACCGGTACGTTTATCCGTCGTGCAAACTTTAGTCACCCAATAATCTCCCTCTTGTATAAAAGGAAGAGTAGAGGGTTTAGGAGGCTTCAAGGAGGAGTGAACGAAGATCAATGAGAAGGAAGAAAAACTAGTAAATAAGTAAAGGAAGAACAACCGTAATGCTAATGCTAATGGTATAAAAATGGTGATGATAATATTGGGAAGAAGAAGAAAAAAGAAGAAGAACTGAATGAGAATTCGGGGTGAAAGTTCTATAAGTGAAACTCGCTCTCTTGCTAGCACTCCAGAAATACATGCGTCCATTCGAGGTCCAACTTCTTTTTAAAATCAATGGCAGCATCCTCTGCCAAAACATTTGCGCGGAGTTTATTCCAGTCGTTTATTACTCTGCATAAGGAGAACTGGGCTCTGATTGTCTTGTTGACCCTTGGCTTGACAAGCTTCAGTTCGTGCCCCCGGGAGGGTGGAGTTTTTTTACGGGTAAATAATGGTTGGTTCATTCTAGACATTTCTTTTAATTCCTTCATTCTCTCTATCAGGTCACCTCGGCGCATCTCTGCTTGAGCGAGGACAAATCTAGCTGTTCCAATCTATCCTCGCACCCTAGTCCCATTAGGCCGGGAATTGTTCCTGTGAATCTTTTTTGGACCCTCTCAAATGTGTGAGTGTCCCCAACTAACTGGGGAGCCCATGCCTGGACTAAGTACTCCAGGTGAGGTCCCACCAGTGCGGTGCAAAGGGGCAGCATGGCTCTATTAATCCTTGAAGTTGCTGTTCTTCTCATTTTATACTTGACTCTGTTTGCCCCGTTGGCCGCTGACAGGAGCTGTACCGACGGCTCAAAGTTGCCTGTTACGATTACCCCCAAGTCCCCGATCTCTGTCTTCTGGGCCATTGGTTCTGGGTTGTCCGGGTTCAGGTAGTGGGACCCCCAGGACCCACTTTCCAGCAGACGTGTACATTTCCCCGTGTTCAGGTGTAGGTCACAGGCCACAGTCTTGTTGTGAATGGCATATGGGTCTTTCTAATTCTGCGTGGACTGAGGAGATCCTACTCTTTTCACCTCGACTTCGAACACAAAGCATGTGGGTGTGAGCACGCTAGGTAGATCGTTCATATATACCAAGAAAGGCACTGATCCTCGAGATGCCCCACTGGTTACCATCACCTTTGCGGACTTAGCGCCCTTATCCTTGGCGAGAGACCCCCTATTGCACGGGTAGGCTTTTAGCCAGTCCATTACACCTGTATCCACATTCATCTTTTCTAGGTTATGAGGCAACAGTCAGTGGTTTACGCTTCCGAGGGTTTCGCGAAAGTTGAGATAGCACACCTCAACTGGGCCCCTTGATATGGTCTCTGAGTTGCCTGATCAAGGAAGATCAGGAGGTTGCTGAGTCAGGACCTCCCTTTGGTGAACTCATGCAGTTCCGCTGAAACTAGATTGTTTTTCTCCAGAAGCCCCACCGGAGCCCTTCTAATTACCCTCTCCGCCAATTTCAGGACTATCGAGAGTGGGCCAGCGGGCCGATAATTCTGCACCTAATCCCTTCCACCGTCTTTGATCATTGATATGATTACTGCGGTTTTTCCATGCGACAGGCCATCATGCTTTTTGAGAGACTTGTTGAACAGCTCATCTTGAGGCAGACATTCAGGTCAGGTTGCCTTTCAATCTCGAAGTCCTGAAGTGGTACTCGGATGTCAATCTGGGGCCCAGATATTGCCGGATCTTTTGATTATCTTATTGTTTGAATGTTGCCGGATAGCCGGAAGATAGTTCGTTGGATAGTGGAATGACTGGTGTTGCACGGGACCTCTACCACTGAATCTGGACGTCCTAAGACAATTCACCGGTATGAGGCTTGAGCCCAAATGTTCCCACATCTTGTATTTACCTTCTTGTCTTTGGGGTACAGAAATGAAGGAAACTGGACACCATAGGATGGCAAAGAAGAGCAAGGAGGAGAAACCAGTGAATAGACAACGGAAGTCAAGTAAAATACACATTTTGCGTGGCCCATTTTTATATGTATGGATAAGAATGCTTTATTTTTTTGATAACTGTGGGGTGGTTAGAGAGAAATAACTTGGAAAATGAGTGGAGACACAGCAGTTCAAAAGGATAAATGGGATTCAGTTCCGTTCAGTTTGCACAGGACGGATGATGATTGCGGCTTATCGAACGTCCGGGATTCCTTCCGCGGTAAGCACACCAGGTAGGCACCCACCACTATGCAGGAACGTAAGGAGATCTGCTTTATCCTCTTTAACCTATCGCCGATTTATTCTTTTACTGAACCCATTGGTTTGGTTTGTATTTTTGAAACCTCTACTTATTTATCTAATAATTTATTTGTTTCATTTAATTTTAAAATACTTTTCTCTAAGACTGGTAGAGAGGAAAGAAGAGAGGAAAACAATCCGAAAGTATGGCTGATCGTAGGGTTAGATTAGTTTGTGAGTACTTTAGGACTTAAACCTAGGTGACGATCCAAAAAACCTTAAGGGTTGCGTTGAATAATAACTCTATTATTTCCTGATGGAGGTGGTTCCACGAAGGTGCAGTTTTACAGGCGAAGAAGTTCTAGCGTACATATGTAAGGGACTGGGGCCTTAACAGTTTCCTACAGTGCCCACGTAGATTTTCTAGGCTTGGATGTGTAAAATATTGATCCGCTAAATCTGCACAGATTAAGTTTTGCATAAGGGAAGGAACTCCTGGTATACGTCTGACTTCTAAGGGACAGAGATTCAGGTCAGTCAGAGGAGCTGGGTAGGAAGTATGTTGCAGGCCATGCGTCATCTTTTCCCTTCTCTGGACTCTTTCTAGCAGGTCTCGATCATGGATAAGACATTTATGTGCCTCTTGACTGCCGTAACCTGGCGCAAAACGGAGGTGCTCTCCACAGAGGATGTAGAGGTCCTTTGGCATACGAAGGATGGAAGGCCTATCCATGCAGAGCATTCAAAAACCAGATTTGCCGGCTTGTCATTGATGAGAAGAAAAGGAAAGCTTTTCACAAGGCCATAATTCTAGTACTTTGTGCTGGTCCGAATTTCGGGTTTGACAGCTACAACTAATCCAGAAAGGATGGTTGGGAGTCACACCAAATGACATTGAGACAGGCTTTTCGTCAATGACTGGCAGGTCCCATTTAGAAGACTGGCTCTTGCGGCAACCGCGCCCACCTGTTATTCTACTGGATCAGATCTCCATACTGTCGTGCCTTCCGCACACTTTGCTATGCTGACGGAGATGCATCGGATGGGCCATCAATATATATAGGAAAAAGAGGGGGATAAGTACAGATTCCTGAGGCACTCTGATAGAGGCGGAGGATGAAGGGGAGTAGGATGGCCCTATGCTAACCTCAAAGAACCCATATGCAAGAAAGCTGCGGATAAACGATGGCAGTTAGCCCGAAAGGCGATATCTTTTTGAATCTCATAGAAGAAGACCATGAGGCACTCTTTAAAATGCTTTGTTAAAGTTGGTGAAGATGTCATGAGAAATCCTTCCATCGTCAAAGGCCTGCTAGAGTGTCCGTCACAGCCAGCCTAAGATGATGCAAGATCTGTAAGGCGGGAAACCGTGCCGGGAAAAGGTAAGCAGTCCGTGCCCTTTGGGATGACCTAGAATGGCAGTTGCAGAAAGCTTTCGAAGACCTTGAAGGGGTATGCCGGTGAAACTAATTGGTCTGTAACTATCCAAAAGATTTATTGCTGCTTTCTTTCAACTATTGGCGACGTCATCCAAGTCTATACATTCACGGAAAAGCAGAGTATAGGGAAAGGACATTACCTCGGCATCTTCCCTGAGAATTCGAGGGTGAATCACGTCCAGACCATCGGAACCGTAAGGCCTAAGAGTCCGTAGCCTTTGTGTACATCGGTGAAACGGATTTTATTGTGTTCCAGTGATGGGTGCCTTGTGGAGACGTCTTTTCCTGATACTTTTGATCCCTTGGTAGATGGATAAGGCATATTGTAACAAGGACGACGACGCACGGCAGGATACTTGTATTCCCACGGTCACACAGGTCAAGTCATGGCACACATACAGCCGCTTATATAGGTTTTTTTCCAGACTGCGCGGCACCAAGATTGCTATTGTCACTGCTTGAACGCTCCGGCTGCATTCTATCCATTTGCCTGTGGCCGATGGCTTGCTTCTCTTGCCCGTCATTTCCCTTCGGTTGGTCCGACTGTCTCAGTTGACGGCTCGATCGGCAGCCCTTCACCTGAGCTATCTTGCTGGTTGCCGGAGATCCCGCTGCTTCCTCTCTGGTCGTCTGTGTGCTTCTTTTTGCCTGCTTCGGGACGCCTCCGACATATTTGCCACCTGTTCTTTTGTCTGTGGCCCTCGTTTGGTTCGTTCGTTCTCCTTGATATTTACGCCGTTCCCTCGCCCCAGCATTCCCTGTTACACTCGCCCTTCCTTTAAAACATTTGGTCCGGACGTGCCAGGGTGCCAAGTCGCATCCGTCAACCCATTTGCCTTGTGGTCCTTGATTGATTTTGAAACTGGAATTCTTCCTCTCCAATACGGTGTAGGGTCCACTCCATCGTTTGTGGAACTTGCTAGCCCCCGGACCGGCCACTGCGGGTCTGTTACGATTCCTTACTTTTACCAGCTGTCCGGACATGGACGGATCCCATTTCTGTGTTTGGTTCCGTCTATCGTACCTTGCCTTGTTACGACTGAGCAATTCTTGTCTGTTGGACGGCCACTTTCTCTAGATGCCTCCGCTCGCGGGTTGTCAGAGGTTTATCATTCTTCATGTTGAGCCACACATCCAGTCGCGTTCTAAGGTCCTGCCCAAAAACCAGTTCAAACGGTGTCGTCCCCGTTGTTGAATGGCTCGTTGCGCGGTAACTGAGTAATATCTCCGACAGTCCTTCTTGCCAATCACCTCCGTGGTTATTTAGCCACTCCTTCAGCGTTCTGTTGAATCCTTCCGTCATTCCGTTTGCCTGGGGGTGGTAAGGCGACGTTCGTATTCGCCGGATCCTCCATTGTTCCAACATGTCTCGAAATTTCTTTGATTCGAAGCAGGGACCCTGGTCAGTGATGACCGTTTCTGGCCCACCAAATCGCGCCACCGCATTATCGACAAACACTCGAGAGACCGTATCGCCTGTTTGATCCGGTATCGGGATTGCTTCCACCCAGCGAGACACGTGGTCAACCTTTGTCATGATGTACCGGTTTCCAGTAACACTCACAGGTAAAGGACCAAAAATGTCCAAACCTCAGCTTTGAAAGACTCGCTGTGCTTCTATGGGCTGCATCGGCGTTGTAGTTGTTGCGTGCTCCCGGTTCCGTTGACAATCAGGGCAAGTTCGTTTGTAGTCGTCAACGTCGTGCCGCATCGTGGGCCAGAAGACTCTGTGCCGCAACAATTCGAAGACTCGTTGTTGTCCTATGTGAGCACTGTCGTGCGCTAGCTGTATTGCCTAATCACGTACGGCCTCGGGAACAAAAGGCAGTCGTCTGGGTCGCAGACCCTGTCCCTTATCAACGTCAACGAACAGCTTGCCATCTTCCGCATGCAATCGATCCCAAATTTTCAGTAGGTCGCGCAGTGCAGATGAGCTCCCGTCTGGTCTTGTTTTGGCTTGAAGATGTGAACAAACCGTCCGCACCAGACTGTCATTTCTTTGGTGGCTGAAAACACCCTCATTTGACATTAGCCGATTCACTGGGATCGCCTCCGCCGGCAGTTGGTCGTCTGGGATCGGGCGGGATAATGCGTCAGGTATTTCGTTTTCTCGTCCGTTAACATGCTCGATTGTAAAGGTGAATTCTCGCAGGCGGTATGCCCACCGTGCCAACCTCCCTCTTGGATCTCTTGTTGTCATCAACCACGTCAATGGCTTGTGATCCGTTTTGATACAGAAGTTAGTAGCAATCAGATATGTTCTCCACTCTTCCAGTACCCACACGATTGCTAAGCATTCCTTTTCCGTGGTGGAGTATTTCCTCTCGGCACTTGTGAGCAGTCGGCTGGCGTACTCGATCACTCCAGTCGGTTGTGACAATACTGCGCCAATTCCGACGTCACTGGCATCCACAGCTACGGTGAATTTCTCATGCGGCTTTGGTATTGTCAAACAGTTTCTAGGGTTTGTTGCACTTTCCTTGAGTTTCCTGAACGCCGCCTCCGTATCTGACGTCCACTCGAATTTCTTATCCTTCGTCAGTAGTTGAAACAGGACACCAGCTTTGTGGGCAAAATTTGGCACAAACTTGGCGTCATAGCCGACCAAGCCAAGGAGGGATCTCAGTTGGCGCTTTGATTTTGGAGTGGGGAAGCCCCTAATCGTCTCCGCTTTCTTGGGTAGGGGTTGTAGTTTTTCTCCTCCATCAATATGTCCCAAACAAACGATTTTGTCACGCGCTATCTGGCACTTCTTTGCACTCAACTTCAAACCCGCCGATTTGATTCTCTCTAGGACTGCGCTTAATCTGGACACATGCCCGTCAATTGTCCTTGAAAATACCACAATATCATCCCCATACACCACAACACCATCCACGTCCTCCAGTACCTGGAGCAGCAAACGCTTGAAAGTAGCCGGTGCGTTACACAACCCAAAAGGCATCCGCAGGAACTCATACTGCTTCCCGTTGACACAGAACGCTGTTTTCTCTCTGTCGCTCACGAGCACCGGCAGCTGCCAATAGCCCGACCTCAAGTCGATTAACGACAGCACCTTCGCGTCATGAAGCTGCTCAAATATCTCCTCGGTTAGTGGCATTGGGAACGCATCCTTGATTGTGACGCGGTTGAGTTCCCGGAAGTCAACGCAAAATCTTTACGTCCCATCCGATTTCCGCGTTAACAACACTGGGGAGGAATACGGGTTAGTGCTTTCCTGAATTATTCCCTTCGACAGCATGTCCCGAACCTGCTTCTCAACTTCCGGTACGACTTTCCGCGGCAGTCTCCGATACACCGGTTTGCACACCGCACCCGGCACCAAATTGATCCTGTGTTCTTGCCAATCGCAAAAGCCGTATCCATCATCTGGTGTCGAAAACAACTCCGCATACCTCTCGAGACACTGTCTGACACACGGGACTGGACAACCTGGAACCGAGGAAGTTTTTACGATACCAACGCGGTTCATCCGGCCCCAGCGGGATTGCAGCTCGACATCCTTCTCCCCAGTCCGCATTCGATGAGCTTCGAAATCAATTTTTGCTCCTGCGCGTTCCAACAGATCAACCCCTACGATTGTCTCGGCGACCCCTTCAACCAGTAACATCTCATGCGTCACACGAACGTCGCCGATCTGAACCGTTAGCTGCTGCTTTCCCGCTACTCTCAGAGCCTCTCCTCCGACTGCACGCACTCGTATTTCGCATGGCCTCACTACGATTCCCTCAACGCGAGGTGTCACAGATACCCCAGCCCCCGTATCTACGAATGCAATTTTACGTTCGCCCCCAATTCTGATCTCAACCACAGGCACCCCCCTCGACTTGAATGTGGATAAAGAAAAGCAAGACGAGAAGCGTTTTTCTGGACAAAATCGGGCGAAATGTCCTACCTTGCCGCATGCAAAACACCTCCTTCGTGTTCCATGCGTCATTGCGTCATTATTGCGTTGGGTTTGTCGATTGAGTTCCAGTTTTAATTGTGCGATTTCCCCGCTCATCTTCTGCAACGTGGACTTCAAATCCGATTGCTCTAATCGGGAAACTGTCACTTCTTCTTGGGCTGCACGAACAATCATAAACAGGCGTTCTGTATCATTCACGCCGCACGCAATCGTCATCCTCAACCTGCCTTGGACATCCGGGGCCATGCTTTGAACGAAGCGATCACGAACAAGGCGTGCCCTAGTTGCGCCACCTTCCTCGGGCAGCCCGATCGATAGTTGGCGCAACAGGTACTGATAATGAACGACTGGGTCTTGGGTGCTGTCATAACGAGCCGTATTGAATCGGTCCATTGCTTTCTGCCGATCACCTTCCTGTGCGAACACCTTCGCCAGCCCCGCACGGACCTCCCGATAAGTGGGGCTTGTTTCCCCCCCATCTTCAGATCATACACCGCCTTGGCACGCCCAGTCAGCAGTGCCCCAAGCGCCGCCAACAAAGGTGTGTCTCCTTTTACTCCGTTGCATGCCGCTATCCTTTCAAAATCCGTGATCCATTCCTCCACATCCCCATCCGCGAACGCAACAGGCCAGGGAAACTTCATCACGTGAGCGTGGTCACGGCACCAATGTAACAAGGACGACGACGCACGGCAGGATACTTGTATTCCCACGGTCACACAGGTCAAGTCATGGCACACATACAGCCGCTTATATAGGTTTTTTTCCAGACTGCGCGGCACCAAGATTGCTATTGTCACTGCTTGAACGCTCCGGCTGCATTCTGTCCATTTGCCTGTGGCCGATGGCTTGCTTCTCTTGCCCGTCATTTCCCTTCGGTTGGTCCGACTGTCTCAGTTGACGGCTCGATCGGCAGCCCTTCACCTGAGCTATCTTGCTGGTTGCCGGAGATCCCGCTGCTTCCTCTCTGGTCGTCTGTGTGCTTCTTTTTGCCTGCTTCGGGACGCCTCCGACATATTTACCACCTGTTCTTTTGTCTGTGGCCCTCGTTTGGTTCGTTCGTTCTCCTTGATATTTACGCCGTTCCCTCGCCTCAGCATTCCCTGTTACAATATGAGTTCAATTGCCTCTGTGGGTGAATGTACTCGTTTGGCTTGCTGAAAAAATATTGGCCTTTTTTTCCAAATCCCTGATGTGTGATTGTCCTTGGGGGTGGATTCAAGTGAAGTGTATAAAAATCAATAAGGACAAATATGAGCTGCTGAGCTCTTTTGGCCCCTTCGGTCATGCAAATCGTTTGCACAGATTGTGCCACTGCAGGTGAAAGCGAAAAGGTTTATTCAGTCGCAGAGGTTAACCAAGAACCCGCAACTCCTCTTTGAACGGGCCTTGAGACAAACGCGGAAGTTGCTTGAGTCGACATAAACAGCCCATCAACAGCAGTGAACGAACATTGTCGATCGAAACTTGTGGTTGCTGACAGTGCCACAGTGGCTGTTTGTTCGGAGGACAACACCGCTTTTTCGAAGGTATAGAATGCAGCCAGCGGAGATACTGTATCCGATCCAGGGCAGTCGGGAACCACAGGTCAGTGGGAAACGGTGAAGCCAACCAGGACCAAATTCTTCCTAGTCATTGATTTGTCGTAATCGACTGAATTGGGACCACAAGTTCAATTGGATCATGGCGCGTCTAATTTACGGGATGTGTTTGCCAATATGTTCTCCACGGAAGGGGAAGACCTGGTGAATAAATTGACGGTCAGGGCCGTTTTCCGCCAAAGTAAAACAAATGGGAGTGGCAGCATACTTCCGCTCAAGATGGTCTTGGATTTTGATTAGGAATGCCTTTCGGTGCTGTAACGGTCTTATAGACCTTGATGAAAGAAAGTGCAACTCGTTCAAGACCTCGACCCCGAATACAGAGAGAGGTGTAAATTGGTGTCGCGAGTGCTCCACAGGCTCCGGGATTTTCGAGTAAAACAGAGGCGTCTTCTACCGCACTGGCACAGTTCACTCTCAGTGAGGTTACCATCCAGGCAGCGAAGGTAGTGGAGATGCAATGAGAGCTCACACAAGAAGGAGGACAGATGGGACCAGGTACTTTCCGTGTCGTACAATGTCAGGGGCCTGTTGAATATGCGAGATAAGCTCGAGGCACGAGTGCTTCTCCAATCTTCAACATTTGCCACCTTGTTGGAGACGTGATTTACCGGGAAGATAGTGGATTCTATAGTGGCCCTCCTAGAATATACGCCTCACAGTGCTGACAGAAGCCAAGCTCGGGGAGGGGCCGTGGAGATGTATGTCCAGGCCGACGTCCCTTAAGTAAAGCTGGATGGCCAGACGGACCTGGTGGGCATTTGAGAAATTTTCGGTGCCGCGTAAACCTAAAACTCAGGGGCTATATATCATTCCCTAACAGCAGGTTTTCCAGAAATACTGACTGGCTTGACTTTATCGCACTCAGTATTGACTGGGAGAATACACGGAACAATGCAGGAGGGGATTCAATTTCCCGCGAGATCCTGCCAATGGCTCTGGAGCTTCCGCTGTATCAGCGCCTCAAGAAGCCGGGCCGAAACCTGGATATTCAAATCCGTCCTAGACTTGGTACTATCTCCAAGTCTTGCCGATGTGGGACAGACTATAACCCTGCCTCCATTGGAGGCACAGACCAGAAGGTATCGACCCCTCACTGGAGGAAAGCAGCAAAGCTCATTCCCAGGGTGGGCCAGATGTTAGGCGAGTGCCGTTCCATCAAGTCAGAGAGGCCGCATCTTCATTGATGTGGCATGCACTGGGCCCGCACGAGGAACGAGGCTTGTGGAGTATTCGAGATGAAATCCTTCAGTGAAGCCGGGCTTTTGCTCCGCCATCCAGACGGTGAGTGCCTGCAAAATGTCCACCCTGGCTCGACTTGAAATACGGACTTCTTCTGAAGCATCGAAATCGTCAGTGGAAACTATAACACATGACTGGAGACGGGGGTGAGGGCTATCGTGACATCCATTATTAGTGAACCCAAGCGAGGTGAGAAAAGAGGTGGACATTTGAAGAAACTTTAGAAATGGACTCGATTCGTGCACCCAGGAGTCTTTTTTCTCATCTGCAATGGAGGACACGAGCTACAACTGCCCTCTCAACCCTTCAGGGTGGAAACTTGCTGGGAGGTACTGATGAACCCAAGCCGGGTGCATTGATGTGACACTAATTTTCAGTACTCACGGGATGAGGAATATTCATCCTACACACATATTGCAGTCAAAGTTCCTTTTATGTCGTCCGATGAAATTGCTAAGGGAGGAGTGGCGGGAGCCTTGTGTACCGTATCGGAATCCAGGCTGGCAAATGGAAACACTTCGTACGAGCCTCTTTACAATGACTGCGGGTTCATGCCCAGGGAGCTTTCCTCCACAAAGCCTCTAGATGTGCGTCAAGATGTTGTTTGAGCCCAGCTTCTTTCTGCTCTTCCACCACCGACGCCAATGAGGCCTTCCGGAGTCTATTCATTCTTCGTAAAACAGCAAGCCAGTGGTAAACCAGTGCACAGAGGCTTCCACAGCACTTGGGAATGACCTAATTGCTGTTGTTTTATTCCGAAAGGAAAGTCCTCGTGCAATTCCGGACCCACTTCATCGTGAAGGATCTCCCCAAACCTAATATAACCACGAAATCACCGACAACACCTGGAGGAGAGATCAAGACCCCAAGAGATCCACATAGCTGGCCCATTGTAGGCCGGTAACTCGCTGTGAGTTGTTATGTTCCCGGCCTTATAGGTCATTGATTGCTTGGTTTGGCGCTTCTACGGTAAAGGTTGGTCTAGGTACTCAGAAAAATCCAATAGTTTCTTTCTGACACCCGGAATCTCACGAAGCTCCTGCTGAAGCTATCGCTGATATTTTGGCCAACTTTAAAATCCTAGCCCTCCGGCCCTCGGTCACTCTCCTAACACACTATTGCACATCAAGTACACCAGCCTTGATTGATCCAAGCAACCATGTTTATTGACGAAGTGACTTGATGATCTGTCTACATGCTTTTCTTTCTGAATTTTGGCAGCCCAATGGAATCTTTGCGCGGGTGGGATATAACCTTCAATCCCTCTACAAACAAGGCCTCCTCTTTTTTAGGCTCAAAAGAATGTCCAAGTCCGTAATTAAACGTTATTGTCCTCCTGGTTCAAAACGATCCATTCGGGCCTCCAGATTGAAAAAACGCAAATACCTACATGACGGCAGATGTCCTTCTGGCCTATACATACTGCTGGGCCAAGAATGGAGTCAGTGATTTGGAAAGAATATAAACAACTTATATGATAGATGGCGATCCACTGAGTGTGCTTTATCAAAGATTTCCTCACTGGCAATCATTGCTGATTCAATAAATAAAGCTGAACCCAGAGTCTTGTCCGAAGCCGGTCGTTGTGTGGATGCAACCGCCTCGGAAACTCGCAGGAGGACGAAGAATGCCAAAAATGCTACAGTGTTAAATGTCCCGGACAAACTAACAACACAGTCCGTTAAAACCACAATAATGAAAGCTTGCCACATGGCTCATCATACGAGCCACCGTACTTGACTGGGGAAACGGCCACCACGATACCCCTACCCTCTACTGTTTCAGTTTTCCAACCAAATTACTGCCGTTGGGCTCATCAGTAACCGTCATAGGACTGCTGCAGTTGTGTCGTATCAAAACAAAATACACATCGATAAATCCCCTCTACAAAGAGGGATGCTCGGCATTCAGGAAGGCGAACCAGCGCCTTCCACTGGCCCTGACCCCACAGGACCCGTAGATGCATCAACGCATACTCCTATGAACAGGACTTGGGCCAGAACACCTAGGACCCCCACGGCCCCTTCGGCACCTGTGGACTTTCATCAGTCTAGTCCGCAGGATCCATCGCAGGTTTCGTGCAATTTATCCCAGGATGCGGCACAGCCTTCTTCCAAAGCTCTGGAAAGGCCACCACAAAAGGATCCTGTAAAACCCATCAGGTACAGGTTAACGTTGGCGAAAACCCAGGACAGCAAGTCTTTAATGAAAAAAGCGTCGTCTTTACCATCGGAGCACTTGACGCGACAGCGACGGTAGATGTGTACATATGGCCGTACGTGTCACCGACCCAGGCACCAGGAAATCGTCCGCACCCTGTCCCCCCGTCTACTACTTCCGTTAAAATAAATAACAAGACCAACCTCATCAAACCCGCAATCCCACATTTTTAAGGTATTCCAGAAAATTTCCCACCAGTTCTCCCTCCTCGTTCAGCCAAAAGACAACTGAGCTACCAATAAAATCGTTTCTACAGCCTAGTACGTCCACCTGGATGTCTCATATTAAGACTGCTACGATACAGCCGCTGCACAAACCTGGAACTATGGTGGCCAAGCCCGGTAGGCACTGTTCAACAGGCATGCAACCAAATAAAACCCCTGGCCATTATCAACAGCTACCGCCCTTCTTTCAAGCCAGCTACCAAGTCACCACCCCACATCACAAACCTCCCTGTTCAGATACCAGCTGTGGGGTTCAGGCGGGCATCAGGACCTACAGCCACAACACAGGCACCTGGCCTCAGCTTCCTCTGACAAACAAGCCTGTGACCCATATAAGTCTACAGACCCCTTACACGTTAGAGGCCCTGTCGAATCCACTAGCTCCAAGCAAACCCCAGGCAATGTATAGCATGCCCCCGTCATTCCTTAGACCCGCTCTCCCATGAACAAGTACTCTAAATCCTTATGATATTAGGGCGCCAAATGACAGCCGTTATTTTCCCAGGCACATTTTATCACCGTCTGTGCCCTACCTTTGACAACTCTACATGTCAAAGTTGCCCGCTGCCCAATCCTCACCTCTACCTTCTTGTGAGAACCTGTATCCCAAACCGGGGTTGATAAAGGACTACATTGCTATCGAGTCTCTCATCTTTAACCCCCCTTGGACAAATGGAAATGTCAATAACCCAGACACTCTAGCCATCCCTTACATCTTGAAGGGTTCATCTACATCGAACCCTAGCACCATCCGACACCGTAGCTTCACCAGCCCTTCTCTTTCCCATAGCGCACCATACTACGCAACAGCCTCCAGACCGAACCCTCCAACTCTCGGTGCTGAATTTCCACCCGCAAGTAGGCCCTCTAGTCAGACCACGAATCTAGACTATCCCGAGCTCCGCGATCTACTTGACCAACTGAATCCCCCGAAACTAAGTACTAATAACAGTATCTCATTGGTTGTTTTTAATAGCCGATCCATCATAAACAAAATTCGGCACTTACGATACCTGGCCACTAGTTCTAATTATGATATAACCTTGGTTAATGAAACTTGATCAACCGGTTACACCCCAACGGACTAGATTTCTCTTGATGGCTACAATGTCTTCAGAGTAAATAGGAAAACCCGACGCGGCAGAGGTTGCTTGGCATTTGTCAAGCAGACCTTTAATACAGCAACACTTAATCATCCTCTACTCGACCTTATTCCCGACTCACTTTAGCTAACTGTCCGAATTCCCGGCTCTCAACTTCATGCTGGATGCGTTGGCCGTCCACCTAGGGAAAACTTCACCGGACTTCTTCACCTAATTGATGCATCTAAGTACCTGTCCCAAATGCTATCAGGTGTAAGGGGTTATTACTGGTGACCTTAACCTGCCCAAGACAGCCTGGCCATCTTTATCTGCATCCGCTAACCTTTTACCATTTAAAACAAGCATTACCGTAGGGGGATGAGTACAGAATATCCGCTCACCTGCGAGGAAAACAGCATTTTAGATCCCATTTTCACCCATGGTGTCCCTCACATATTTGTCTCAATCTCCTAAAGTTTTCCCGGTAGCTATCACAATATGGTTAACTATAGCATTCCCACTCACCCATGGTCTGCTCTGAAGTCGTACTGCATCAAACTCTCTCCTATCCCTGACTGGAAGGCTCTCCCTACGACCATTCGACAAGCCGATTAGAGTGACTTTTTCTCTCTCATTATCCACAACACGCCGCTGATATTTTCTATGTACTGTTCTCCAAGTGCTTTGAGAAGACTAAATGCCTCTCCCAGCAACGGAATAACAGAAAATCCTATATCATTCCTCTGCAAACAAAGTATGCCAAACTCAAGAAAATTCGCAAAGCTACACACGACTTTGCAATTCTTATTCAACTTTTTCGCCCCGCTTCTACCATTCAAAGGCTTGAAGAAACTACACTGCTTAGCCAGGAACTGAAAGCTCCGCGACACCCAAATAGATCTCCCCGACTGCCATTACTGTACAAGGCCAGGACCCCTAACGCCCTCAGAGATATCCCGCACATGGTTCCAACGGGCAATGTATCCGCCTCTACTCCCCTCTCTATTACCGAAGCCTTGAGTTTACTCTTTGTCTTACCTATGGCCCCTATTATGATTTTGACCCTCCGCCTCTTCCCCCAGTTGCCGCTCCAACTATGCCCAACTTGACGCTTCAGTTATCTCTCAATTATCGGTCACCTTCAGCTCATCGTCCTACCCGGGACCTGACGGTTTACCACCCGCTGCAATAGTTAAATGCTGACCTGACTCACCTTACCTACTACTCAGCCTATTTGCCCTGTCGGCGAACTCCAGTTGATGCCGGCAAAGCGGAAATGCTCAGCCATAACCTAGCACCACAAGAAATGCCCACGGCAAGAGGTAACAAACTACCTTGATAGCTACCGAGAAAACTTTAGGAAATTGAGACAAATGTGTGAGGGACGCCATGGGTGAAAATAGGATCTAAAATGCCGTTTTACTCGCAGGATGTTGCATCCTCAACCCGAACCTGGAAATTCCTACCAGTTCGGTATGCCCTAGTCCAGTTGAGCCCTCCTTTTGCTACCCCTATTCCATGCATTTTGTGCGACAGTAGCCTGTGGTTTTCTTAGCTGGAAGCCTTCTGAGAATTTGGGCTGCACACTTCACCCCATCCGTTTTTGTCTAGTATGCCGGTTATCTAGTCTATGAATGACGGGAGTTTCAGTGGGCACGATTTCCTCCTTACAACTCCGCACCGTTCTGCCGCGAGTATTCTCCGGAGTTCAACGTGCCTCTTTATCCTGCCCCTGAAGGTCCCTTCAGGAACCTTTATTGCCACCGAAATAAAACTAAAAAGCCCGTAGCGGGATGCAGTTTCTCTCCTTCCCCACTCTTGGATGGGCGCCACCTCATCTTTGAACTAGTCGGATGGTAGCGTAGCTGAGGCTGGCGGATTGCTGAAAAGGTGTGCTTGCCAGCAGGCGTAGGATGGTAGGATCAACCCCATCTGGCCCGGCTGCCCTAATCCGCTTTTTTGATTGACATCCAAGTCGACTTCCGCGGATCCTGTGGCAATTTCCTCCATCGCGGGAAAGCGGTATGGTTCAAGTCGTGGTGGACGTTTTCCGGTATTTGCGGTGTGTACCGGCTCAAAGAACCCTCTAAGTGCTCCGACGTTTCCCCTACAATGATTTCATGCCTATCCTTATCATTCACATCGTATTCTACCGTCACGGACGACTGGGTCCTTGATTGTACTTAGTTGGAGTGGCCTTGAGGCACTTTCTAGCGTCTTGGGTCGAACTTGCTTCGCAATGTGGCTGACGGGATTTTTTACCCTTACAGCGGATTCGCGGGCCCCAAGAAACTGCAGAAGGTGGAGATGAACCCCAGTGACTCGGGGGCGTCTCAGTACAGCCCACTTGTCCGCCTGCTGTTTTTCGACGGTGAGGATCCACCTTTGTGGTCAGCTTCTTCGCTTTCCATAGGAAAAACTTCAGCAGGTATCTTTAAGTTACCTTTATGAGCAACCGTTCAGCCTCTATTAAGAGAATGAGGGCTGTCCGGCTTGTACGCCTCGTTGCAATCCAGATTGACTGCTGGTCGAATTTCCTGAAGTTCTCCTAAGTTTGTGGTGTATCACTGGTGGGTCCTCTTTGAATAAAAATCTTATCACACCGTGGTGGTGCGTTGCACAATATCGAGCCCTCCAACAAAGTTGGTTGCACTGTATCGATTGAGATGTCACGATCAATTCTCCCGACTTCTAGGTGCAGGAAAATGACTAGCTCGTGGCCCGCGATGAAGTTGATTCGCCTACCTTCCAACCAGTGCTTTTATTGATGGATAAACCAGCAAATTTTGGACTTAAAAGTCCCTTTTCTGATATTATCTGCTTTAGTTCGCTGCTTCCTGACCGCAATATACAGGGTGTTTGGTTAACGACGCATGCTCACTACGACTGTCTTCCCACTACCTGGGACTTTTCTGCTTTCAGATTTCTTTATCATTAAATACCCTTCTCTTGGCAAAAGGCTTCCAGGGCCTGATGTCTCAGATTCGCTCCCAAGCACCACTGGCGCTGCCTGAACCTTGAAGATCTCCTGAGTCAGACTCGTGCAGTTAAGCCTGAGGCTTAAGGTTTTTCAAAATGATCCCTCACTGTAAATCTGTTTTCTGTGCAAAGTCTTGCTTCCCCACACGGCGTTTTATCCGCAACTGCACACGAGGCAACCCCGCCAAATCCAGCATTCAAGTCTCCGTCGACCATCTTCTCTTGGTTGCTCAATGTTGGTTTACTACACTGCTATCTTTGCACTGCGTCGACTTTTATTTTAAGTGCACTACCCAAGGTCTGTACTCCTTGACATATGAACGCCAATCCCCTAGTGCTCAAGTATCTGGAGTTGGCCATTCTCCACAAAAATGTTGATAATATTTTCCGGCAGCCTTTATGCCCATGAAGTCTCCTTGAGCATCATCAAAAGCGGTCCATCATCAGACGGCCCTCGTGTAAACCCGATTCCGTCGGACTCCGTTGTTAGCAGAAGCAATAGTTCATGTAAGGGCCTCACAAATGCCGCCACTATCCAAGTGCCCGTTTTACCCGTAGCTTGCCTTCTCCATATCTCCAAGCCATCAGGCCCCTAAATGCAGTAGTATCTGGTTTGTGGCTGTCCAACTGAACAAGGCGGAGTAGACAACCCTAGCGTTTACCGGGGCTATGGGTCACACGTAAGGGAAGGCGAACAAGGGAATAAAGGAAAGAGCTCCTCGAGGAGTGAGCACGCTCTTTTGCGCCTCTATAGGAGGATACAGAAAAAACCAAAACATTTCTTTCTGCGAGGCTTTTGGGCCAATGCTCTTTGTCCCCTTCATTTACGGACGAGATCCCATTTTGGCTCTGGTAAAACCAAAATGTTTGATAGTTTTAACCAGCTGTCAGTTCTTGTTGTCAAGGCTAAGATAGTTGGAGACCATAATGACGCTTACTGGCAATCTGACCTGGACACCTCTCACGTGGCCAGTACCTTGAGGTCCACTGCTTAGCACCATCATGTGTAAGCAACGGCCATCAGTTGATGCTGAAACCTCGAGACTCGTGGATTCAGGTAACCTCCACGAGGTTGCCTGAACCTCCACTGTGAAGAATTTCAAGGTACTCGTCCATCAGTCCTTCCATGAGTCAGCCCAGTGTGCTGCCACGTCCAGCAAGACTAATAGGGATGTTTATGGACTCCGAGGGACAGGTGATTCCAGAACTCCCCGGACCGTATTCTTAAAGTAAACGGCCATTGCCCGGGCCACATTAGAATGTACGGTGCAGGGATGGACTTCATCCTTAGTTAGGAATCCGCGTGTTCTAGATTTTGTTAGACGAAGCTTTGCAAAGATCATCCCAAGTCCGCTGTCGGTTTCCTAACTCCTTCTTTTTCTAATTTTGGATGCAATATTTTCCACTCCCGTTGATTTCGCATGTTAGGATTCGTTCCGCCTGCCAAAACCCAGTGTGCTCTCGAGCTGTGTTTTAGCTTTCATCCTGTTCGAATTGTGAGTCCCTGCTTCCGCCGGAAGCCGAAACCCGATTCAACCCTCTAAAATTGGGTCCATGAAACACAAGTTGCCAAGAAAACTCTTTTGCAGTCGGAATTAGGTGGGATATCAAGGCCCACGCTCTCAAGGCCCTGGACTCTCTTTGGCCAAGCTGTCAGTTTTGCGGCACAACGTGCCCTTACCTGACGCGCGGGGTGACAGCGTAATGCTCGATTTCTCCGCATAAACCCATCGGCCGTGCCTCCATCAGCATAAAACCCTTTGGATTCCTTTGGCCAGCCTCTTGATTTCCAGTACACTGTCGGTATACTGTTCGAAAAGTTAAATTGTGCGGCCCCGCCATGACCACATCCCTGCATGGATACACCCAGGGTCCACTACTCCGGGGCAATTCCAACCTGTATTTGATTAACTTGAAGAGGAATTTGAAGATGGCACACCCATCTTTTACGACCCATAACTTCTCTCTTTCTTTTTCCTCCCCGAGCCCACACCCCAATGATGTGTTGGCTAAAATAAGCTGCAGATTTTCTGCTTAGGCATTGATTTACCTACATAAGCGAAAAGCACGGTGACCGAAGTCTCTCCTCAACTCACTGCTTTTCCCTTGTAGTAGACCGTTACGTCCAGCAGTCCCCATAGTCTCAAACGATAACCCAGTGGCCTCACCACTCCCTTGTTCCTAATCTTTCCTTTAAACCCAAGTCTACCACGCAGATTAATAATCGGTGGTAACCATCACGTACCATTCTGCCCAACACACATTACTAACCCCACCAGATGACTCATGCTGATAATGTAGCGCACTTTAAATGACAGTCTCTAACTGATCCTTCCCGAGGGCCACGTGGGATAACCCTATTTTTCAAGTGAGACAGAGAGTGATACTTGTCATACGCGGCCCTCTCCTACTTCCCGTTCAAGAACATTAAAATTGCTGCCGACAAAACCCCATTACAAAGGGCATTCGCCAGGTCCACCAGCACGCATTCAGCTTCGTCAAAAATTGTCCGCCCTCAACTATCCGCTTCTTCTCAGTCTGACGATGCGCAAAATGCATGCAATATCAATTCGGCTTCATGTTCACCAGAACATCGATCCCATATGTTGACGTCGATTTAGATATATCCAGTTCAACGTCACCTCACCAGCCAGCGCCTAAGAAACCAAGAAGCATAGAGTTTACCCCTGGCAAGCTGTCCTCTCTTGGGCTGACTAACTCGATTCCACCGTTACCTATCACCGAAGTATCGGCCACGATCGATGACGATGCGAACCGCCTAACTTGCTTAACAGCCATACCCAGAAATCCTCAACCCATCAACGGAGTCACCCCAAATTCTTCTTTGCCATCTATCCACTCGGCTCCAATAGCCACTCTACAATCTACGGTGCCTAGGCCATCCCCCAAACCAGCGAAAACATCATCACTAGGTGGACTGCACATTGTTGACACTACGGTCAATCCTAACTCACTCACCAAGCCACACTTCCAACGGCTAAGGACTCCAAGTGAGGCAACACGGAGTGCAACAGTGGACGAGAAAACGTCATTCAAGACCTATCTCCCCAATCCAAACCACCAACCACTAGTTGCACCGTACATTCCACCCAGTATCGCGTTTTCTTCACCTGGTTATCGTCCTCATCAGGCTGGTACAACTAACCTCCGGGCCTCTTGAACAACGCCACCATTCATACCAAACGATTACTTTAGTGTTCTACATAACTTCTATCGTAGCCTAAGTAATATTTTCTCACATGAATCTCTTTCCTTTTATCATTCACATATCTCACCCACCCTGAATCCCTTTTCTGACGCAGACCACTTACAACGGTACCCACGACCTCCCAGTCTCTACGCCAACCAACACCCGTATATCCCACTTCCGTTTCACATCCCCCCCAGGTTACAGCCCATCAAATTACTGATGTCAAGAGAGCACCTGTGTTACCGCCCGTATTAAGGCAGGTGCCAAGATACCTGAGGCTGCCACACTTCCTTTTTCTTTCCCACTTAACAGCCACTCAACTTTCCCTCCTTATATTTCTACGTCCCAGCCACCAGTATCTACCAATAGTAAAGCACTCGATAGTGATCTTTCGCGGTGTTGTTCCGCATTAAGTAGACTTACCAACCGCCGACATCCTTCCAATCTAACGAATCTCATCAGTACTAGCCATACCCAGCCTAGCTTAACAACCAAGCTGACTACCACGCCAGGTGTTTCTACTCAGCTTATTCCGCCATCCACATTACCGACTACTCCATCTCAAGGAATACTGATTGCGTCATCCGATCCGCCTTTAGCAAATGCAATTTCGGAATCCTATAATGATCTTAACGTTAGCCTTGACTCCACTAAACGGTTCTCATTGTTTATGCTGAATGCACGCTCAATAGTGAATAAGATGCGAATGCTGCGTATATTACTGCTCACGTCTGATTACGACCTTATTTTAATTACCGAAACCTGGTTGACAGACAACACTCCAGACGAGGATATCGCTATCACCGGATACCAAGCTTTCAGGAAAAATAGACTCACTCAGCGAGGGGGAGGCTGTCTTATATATGTAAGACAAAACATGCGGGCGAAAATATTTCAGCACCCCATACTCGATAACTTGCCGGATTCAGTTTGGCTACAGTTCACTACAGGATGTTCTGACTTTATTGTTAGTTGCATCTACCGCCCCCCGAATACTGGTCAAAACGACTTTATGCCTATCATAGAGGCGTTAAACGTTGTTGCGGACATACCCGGCCCAAAACTGGTGGCCGGCGACTTTAACGCACCAGGCATACGTTGGTCCACTTTGAAAGCCCCACATCACTTACTACACCTCTTGACCAGCATTCGTTTAGGAAGATGGACTCAACATGTGATGTGCCCAACTAGAGGCAGTAGCATCTTTGATCTCATTTTTACGGTAGGATTATCTCGCGTGCACACATCTATCGTGAACAGCATCCCAGGTTGTGACCACTTGCCAGTAAAATGTGAGTTTTTATTGCCAACACGAACCGTCCACAAACCAACCGTTAAAAGACCGTTCCACCAAGCTAGCTGGAATCAATTACCCTCACTCATTCGCTCGCAGAACTGGGATACTTTCTTTTTATCTGATGACTTGCATACCGTGGTGGATCATCTTTACTCCACACTAAATGCATGTCTTGACGTAATCACCCCAGCCCAAGGTCTACCTGGACGAGATAAACCAAACAGTTTTTGTCGATTAAAGCAGAAGCTTTCTATGCTACAACGCAAATTCCTTAGGTCGAGAGACTTTTCGTTGTTCTTGCAAATGAACCGTTCATCTCATTCTATGAAATTGATTGAAATTTCCCTCAATAAAAACAGGAATCAAGGGCCCTGAGTCACCCCAAGAGGTCCGAAGCTTTATCTAAGCTGATGAAGTTGATAAACAGCCAGTGCAGTTCTCCTATCTCATCCATTGTATATAACAACAATTATATAACGAACTCCCAAGAGATCTCCGAGGCATTCAGCGCCTATTTTGCTTCGTCTCTAACGACCGATGACTCCCCATGCCTATATCACGTTGAGCCGCTGACATCTACACAGTTCTCAGCGGTTACATTTCACCCGAACGACTTAACAGTACAGCTAACTAAAATTAGGCGGTCATACCACCCCGGGCCAGATGCCGTACCACCGGCTACTTTTAGTCTAGGTGGCACTGATATCCCATTCTTGCTGTCAAAGGTTTTAATTTATCTATGAGCAGTAGCGTTTTCCCCTCCCATTGGAAAACATCAGTTATTATCCCGATTCCTAAGAAAGGTTCACGCCAGGACCTAACAAACTATCGACCAGAGAACCACACCCCTATAGTTTCCCGAATTATGAAAAGACTGATAAAAAATAAGCTGACAACTCATTTACTAAACAATAACCTCATTAACACTGGACAGCACGGTTTTCTTCAAAAAAGATCGTGTGTCACCTGTATGAGTGACTTCCTTAACCTAATAACTACGGCCACTAACAGTGGTAAATCAGTGATCGTAATCCTCCTTGACATGAACAAAGCTTTCGATCGAGTATCCCACAATAGGCTAATGGCAAAGATGAGAACCTACGGAATTGTTGACCCTATTCTGCGTTGGTTTTCATCATATCTAACATCCCGAAAGCAGGTGTTGGACGTTGATGGCAGTTTACCATCACCTCGACCAGTTACTAGTGGAGTTATTCAGGGTAGTGTACTAGGTCCCTTGCTTTTTCTTATGTATGTTAATGACATTTTTAACGTCATCACACACGGGGCTGCGTTCCTTTTTGCAGACGACATAAAAATTATGTACTCCTGTGAGCCTGACGCCTTAGCTTCTACCATTGCTAGCATAACGAGCGATTTACTATCGCTAGACTCATGGAGCAACCAATGGTTGATGAAATTCTCCGCTGTCAAAAGTTGTGTCCTTATGTTTAAGTGTCAGGTTCCCGCGGGAATGTTTAAAATTAATGATCAGTTCATCCCCAACAGTCCGGAAGTAAGGGACTTGGGATTACAATATTCTTGTACATTTAATTTCTCCGAACATTCGGCCGTACAGGTTGCTAAAGCTAGACGGCTAATTGGTCTGATTAATAGAACCTTCGGTCTTACAGACAGCAAGCTAAGCATTTTTAAAACTCATGTCAGACCACTTCTGGAATATTGCACTGTCGTCTTTTCTAACATGCGGCAGATTGACAGATTTGCAATTGAGAATGTACAACGTAGATTTACCAAACAACTACTAGGATATTCCTCGCCTTTAAATTATATGGAAAGGTGTGAAATATTGCACTTAGAGCCCCTATGGCTGCGCCGTCTACGAATGAACCTGTCTTTCTTTTGCAATATTGTAAAACGTGCATCTTGCAATTCAGCCCCCCAGGTCAAAACTCCCTCCAACTATTCTTTACGACATAGGGACTCTATGGTCTTGATTCCAGCATCCAGGACTGCGATGCGGTCAAACTTCTTTATTATTAAATATTCTTCCCTCTGGAACAAACTCCCACCTCAACTTAGGTCAATGTCTTCGGCCTCTTTATTGTTCAAAAAAGAAATAAATAAACATCTAACTGTCCAAAAACTGATCCGAATGCATGATCCCTACATGTCTATTACCCGATCCTACGAACTGGGCCTGGGATACTAACCAAAAGCTTAACAACTCTGTTCATTAGACAGTTATTACCAACGGATGGTAAGGAGCATTCTGTATTATAGTTAGCAAATAAAAGCAGTCCGACCTATACTCCATGACTGTCAACAGCAAACTCCACGTGTTTGTCTAGCCACTTCCTATTTTCAACGCCTCTGACCACGACCCCCTACTGGCCACCGTTACTCCGACGATTCTTTTTTCATGCTGTCAGATTTCACCATAGCCGGTTAGGTTCTTTTTTTTAATCAGCTGCCGCCAGGTATAAGAGCATTTATAATGCTAGAAAATACATAGCAGCATATACAATATGGTCCTCAAGGTACCAGTCTCATCCACGCTTCAACTATTTACTCATTGAGACCCTATTTCAACACACGAGATTCCAGGCCTCGTTCTGATGAACGAACCACCACAATCGATGTGGTCTTCCATAACCATTCGTCGAACTACACATAAGTATTTGCCCCCAGTGTCGCCTATTCTAGCCTCCTTGCTTTTCTGGTAATTCTCACTAAGCCTCACAAGAATTAGTCGATAGTACCGGTCTTCTTCGCTTTCCGGATGTTGTTTAATCCAAGAAACCAGACCACAAAGTCGCGACCACCCATTTCTGTTACTGGCATGATTTTGGTGTTCTGTCTTTCTCCCCTAACCCACAGCTGGTAAAATTTCCAGACTGCAGCCTTCTCCGTTTTGTTTTCAGAAGCTACACCCTAAGGACGATTGTCGCCTTCTTCATCCCGGTAATAACTTGGAACCTCTCTTGCTGGACTGGACAAACGAGATTTACACACGACTTCATTTTCGCCCGTCTCACGGTCGCTTTCCTCAAGATTCCCACCATCAGACTTCTTGAACCTGGACTACTCGATCTTACTGCATTCATACAACTCATTTAAATCCCATATGTCATTATGCCCGTTCCGTGTTAGAACCCGCTAATACTGTTCAAACACTGGCACCTTTGTTGTCACTGTTCAATGCTTCATCGGTCACCAAAATAAACGTCCGGCACTGACATATCTTTCAGTAGTCCTCCAGTGGGCAGCGAAGTAATTAGTAACTACCTGCACTCTTCATCGGTCCATCCGATCGCATCCGCAATGCTGTTGCATCGAGTGTTCGGGCTCTGTAGATCACTGCGTTCCCTCCACGATTGAACGTCTTCGATACACTTCCCATGCTGCATTGCCGCTCCGTTCCCATCATTTGTTACACCTGTCAAATTGGTCATTAGAAATGGGACACTCACCGTCTACTTACTATTCCATCACCGTTATCTACACCTTTGATCTTCTAGATGTTGCATTCGTGTTATATTACCGAAACTGACCCCGTATGCAGCCTCTAAATCACACCACTATCTGCACCGGCTGATACATTTTATTTCTATATTCGTTGATCCCCTGCCGCTTTCCGCGATATACCTGGGCAGTTTTATTGATCTGTCATTTTTGCATGGTACATACCACACAGCATTCATCTATTGACGTACACTTATCTGTGGATTACTTTACCTTTCCTCTCGCAGAACTGAACACCTGTATAATGAATGTAACCACACGGTCAATATTGATTAGTCTTCCACTTCCGCTTTTACATTTCATGCCAACCCTACATTAAGTTAACAACTTGCCGCACGTTCACCTGTTTTCCTCCGGCGGTTCCCTGCCACCATCACTCTGGTAGTATCCCTCCCAAGAAATACGCAATTGTTTGCCACGTATATGATTCCTCCAGTATACAGCCACCACTTTATATACTACCATCTTTGCAGACTGAAATATTTCCATGTTAATACTTCTTGACACACCTGTCGTAAATTGAATAATTCACCGAACGCTTCGACGAGATTTCTATCCATATGCCTCTCATATTCTGTAGCGCACCAAAAACATTTCCTTTGAATATGTTCGAATTTCCACTAGTGCCAATTATTTCATATACCACTCATGCATGTACTCCAGACCAACTGACGTCACTCGACCTTGACCTTCAAATTTGCCGGGCATTAATACGGTTTTAGTTCACTGTATCACTCTCTCTGATACTCTGCATGCACTTGTTGTACCCTTTTGTGAATTGTGATTCCAGCATCACTATAATCATCTGATCATGCATTCTAGCATGCTTCGGGCGCATCCGAAATATACAATTATTATTATTATTGTTACTCGGTTGGTGTTTAGTGACTGATATTTATCTTTCCCGTCTATAATGCTAAGTGCTGAGGCAGAGAAACTCCGTGAGATAGAGAAAAGAACACTTTTCATAGAAGCAGTGTAACTACCTCTACTCCGGGAGAAATACCTGCGCCCTCGCTTTTAAAGTACGATTTTGTTTCTCTCAGGCCGTATATTCAGCTGGACAAATAATTCTTCACTTTTCCGGACCCTGTCATTATTCGACCAGTTATGCCTTCTCATCTTTTGCGAGAAATTTTCATTCTTCATGGCAATTAGTCCACTTCTGAAGATGGGTGTTTTTTATTTCGGATACACTAATGTGCCCTTGGGAAGTTTCATGCAACCGCTGAACCCCAATAAGCATTCTTCTATCCAGGTTCTAATTATACCTACATGTACTGCGTTTTTTGTATTCTACAATCAAGACCCTTCCAGAAGTTCCATGTACGGGCAAGTGTTATCAGTGCGCAAAAGTGGATTTTAAGCCCATTCGATCTAGCTGGGTAAACCGTTGTCATTTAACTTAATTCGAACTCTCCCAACCTTATAGAGTTGTCGCTATAATGTTCAAAAGCAAGACTAAAACTTGTGAGCGGTTCATTTTTCTGAGAAACTTTCAAACTTTGTCCGAGCTTTTAAGGAAGCACATTGACCCCAGCCGACAAACAAAAAATAACGAGTTTTACTATTGTCAGAGTTTTCTTACCAAACATACTAAACCCAGATTAGGCCAGCTGCAGACTTCTGGAGAAAATGATATAGGCTTCCAGAGGCCCTGTAAGCGTTGCTGTTGAACAGCACCAACAGCTAGTCTAAGCCTCAGCTGGTGGTGCCAGAGGTGCTTCCGGTGGGTGATGAGCAACAGCTACCAAGCTGTGGATATCCTGTTTCACTTAGACAAGATGGGAAGGGGCTTTTCCTAGAGATCGGAATGTTCTGGTTTCGTGGCGTTGCAAATCTATGAGAATTTGCGAAAACTGCGCACATTTTGGAATGAAGCAATGGTACAATTTCACTTGATCATCAAATCGTTAGATCTTTACGGAAAATGAAGTTGTGGGACATCCAAGAACCCCCTGTACTCTACCTCAGACGAAACACCTGTGGAATGACCAAAAGAGGTAATACCTTCTTGGCAAAAAGCAATTTGCACTGCGTTGGTAAGTGCTTCATGGCGAGGAAAACTTTCAAAAGGTGCCGGAAGATGCTTAGTATGGTCGTCAATGGTTCGGCTAGTGACTAAGATATAATAGAATTAATAATAATAATATTGGCAATTCATTTCGGTTAGAACTCGAGGCGAGCTTGAAAGCAAGATTTAGTAGTAGGCGTGAGGCTAGTACGGCTCACAATAAAAAAGAGATTATTGTATACAAATCAAGGCATGAGGGGAAGAATGAGTGCCTTTAACCGAAATGATCACACCGCCTGGAAAAACTGATGGTCAGAGTCGGATGTTGGAGTCGGCCGGAGTGAACTGGAGGTGAACAAAATCGGAATATGAGGCACAAAGTGCAAAAGAGTAAATGAAACCATTGAAGAGTCAAATAGGAACAGTGAATATAAAGCAAGAGATATCATTTTACGGGAATGTGACTAAAGTAGTGAGACGCCTTAGAGGATGGGGAGGATATGGCTGAGAGTCGGCAGAGGGAGAGGGGTATTTACTCAGCGGTGAAATAGAGTAAACCGATGGGTCGGTTTGTAGATAACGATTGTCGGAAGAAGACCGAAGGATATATTTCATTCGGGAATGCTCACGTGTCGGGAGAGGGAAGGCCAAAGCAGTGAGAGGGAAGTAGATAGCTGTAAACGGTAAACCCCGAGCAATGGATCCTCCTGAGATGGTGGCAGATAACGAGAACCGATAGTAGTAGCAGTAGTAGCAGATACTCATTTGTGGTTGCGGCGCAAACTGAGGTTCGGCTTTGGCAGATGCTCAGCTTTGTTCTCTATAGGTGTCTTATTAGCTGCAATCAACTGGATGTTTGACTGACTGAGGCGGCCGGTGCAGGGTGGTTGAACTGGCTTACCTGTGCTTCGGTGCCTACTCAGAATGATGTTTCGGATATTTTCGATCACGAAAAATAAGCGACTGTAGGCGGAGAGGCCCGAAACACCTGCCATTTTTACCCATCGGCTCACGCGTTTCCGTGGTATCTGGTCAGATGCGCGCAAGGTTTGAAGCCTCTGTTGTGACCGTACTGACATACGTCGGAGTTTGTGGGACTAGAATGCTGTGAACGGCTGGTGCGGTTTGCCATGTAACACTCGGAGATTGATCGTGAGACCTGGAACAAGTTAACCCGATAGGACGGTAGCTCAGCCTCTTTAGTTAATCCCTCCAAGTTGCTAACGTGGTCTACACTGGGTTGCTTGGCCATGTGCCGCACAGTGGGCACGGTACTCGCTTTTGCTCGCTTACTCACTCAAAAGTGACTTATTTTCGAACAAGGCTAAGATAGTCTGAATTCCATTCAAAAAGCTTATACCCAATACGTACCTGGAGTCGTGTCGTCCACTCTGATGGAAGGCACTTATCTCGCATGAAGTGGAAGTTTACGTATTTGTTTGAGTGCTATCCCAACCGGGCACCGGAGGCTTCGGCCGAATTTTTGCTGACATGCCAATTTTCAACAGTGCTGCCTCCCCCAGTGGATCACGTGGGCTTCCTTTGGATAGGCTGCTTACGATATCCCCAGCTACGGCGGGCAGAGCCGCTGGAAAGTGGCAATCAAATGATTAGGCTTGAGAGACTGACTGGTTATACGGGCCACCCAAAATGGGGATTCTGCGTGAATCGGGTAAAATTCTCGATCCGCTCGAAAAGTCTCGGCAATTCCCACTTGTGTAGGGGATGTGCGGGACTCTCCCTCATTTTTTACGTCTTATGTTCATGCCTGCTCCATCTTACTCGTCTGTTGCCACAGAATGAGCCCAAGTCCAAATAAAGCCAGAAAATTCATGGTAATTGACAGGATTCCGGCATTTTTCAGCCAAGCTAAAATGTTGCAACCCAGATGAGAGCAGGATGACGGAACGGACTTACTTCAGTGGCGGAAAATTCTACCAGAAATTGGAAGGCCGAGCCTACTTGCTCACAACTCTTCAGGCCCACCAATTTAGCGAGCAGAGTTACCGGAACGAATGGCGTAGTGATGCTGTTAGCAACTAAGTTACGGACCAGACGGTGCTTCTATGGGTGCCGGAGACCAAGGAGGAGAGACACAGAGGCACTTTATGCATACCTGCAGAGCAAAGAGTTTAGAGTGAGAATCGATCAAGAAGGACTCACAAGAACGAACGTCACGTTGGCCGTCGCGTAAGAAACAGCTGGATTGGAAGCGAAGAAACAAAATTTATGTGCTGGGCCGCAATGAAGATGATGTTTGTCAGAAATTTGGGATGAATGGAGAGTGATACCTTAGTGCCCCCAAATCCAAACGAATTCCGTGAATGATCGTGATCCAAGGTACAACAGCTAAAGGTGCCAGGCTCCAGGGTTCAGGTGGGATACCATCAAGATTTATGGCAAACCCGCGGCGGGAATATTATGGAACCACAAAATCAGGCTCGTTCTTGTTTGTTGCAGCGTTGAACTGGAGAAATCTCTCTAATGAACAACGAGGACGATAATTGTGGTAACTTTGAACGGACCCCGGACAACAACATTGCCTTGATGCGGCTTACCTTCATCGCGACCGATAACGGTTAAATTAGGGGGCCTTTGCAATGAGGCAGCTGACTCGTCGAAACAAAGGGGTAAAAAATACTTGTGAAGACCTAATGGAGTGCTGACGGTCGTCAACAAGTTAGGTTCCTCGTCAAAAGTGTTTATGAATGTGCGTCCTGGAGATCAGAGTCGAAAACGCAAGTGAACCTTCAAAGAAGATAAAGCATGCCTTTAGGTTTTTCGGTGGCGCACAGAGGTTAAAGTAGCCTTTTGTCGAGTGTCAACAAATAATAGAATACCCGTGAATTTTGCCACCCGACTTTAGGGGATTCACCCTGGGTCATAATGCAATTTCCACACACGGATTTTATAGCGGGGCAAACTGGTCTACCAGAGCCAAACAACTTGACACACCTTTTCAAGAATGTCGGATCTCCAGAACCTTTCAGTCTAACGGGCGATACGTGCATCCCATCAAATACCTTGGAGCGTTGAATCAAAAGGCGGACAAGGCAAGAGGCATCAGCCGGAGTGTTGAATGACATATATGCATGTGATAGAGAAAAACTTTTGGGCCCCGGGTAGAGAGAGCGAAATCAGGGCAATAAATTCACACGGAATGGGAGAATAGTTCTGAACCCGAATTGGAATAATCATGAACCTAGAATAGGTAAAGAACAGCCAGTAATATCCCTTATCGTCACAACAGCAGGCCTTATATACGCCTCAAGGGTGAAAGGTTCAAGATGGGGTTTCGAAACCGTAGATTTGGTACTGCCGTTGTCAACACCAAATTAACGAGTAATTTTGCACTGAGTGGACAAAACCCGGGTGATATTAGAAGAAATCTTGCGGGAAGCGGCTGAGCTAAGGGGAGAAATTACATCTTCAAATGGAACCAGGGTGGGATTTGGATTAGCGGCCAAAAGACAAACTCCATGTTATCGACAAACACTCCGTGTTTGAACAGGCTTGGGGAAATCAGTGTTTTTTCCACGACAGTTACCAATGGAAAACACTGGGGGTTCCAGTTTGGGCAAGAAAGCTGGGATTGTAGGTCTCTGGAAAAATACTTTGCTAGCCTTTTCTGCCTGGGAATACGGAAACTCTTCAGATTCGTAAAAAAACAACCACGGGTGAGGCGGCTATCTGTAGGCCTGAAATGTTTTAAACATCCTGCCTGCATTTACCTATGGAGCTTGGCTGAGTTGAACAAGGTGGTAAGGGCCACAATTCCAGTTATGGATTTCACATTTAGATACGGCTCAAGAATGGTTCATTCGCTAAGCAATGTTTGATTGCTCTGAAACAGTAGCTCCCCGAAATTCTGGTATATTTGTTCCAGAACTCCTAAGATATCTAGGCTGATCAAACAGCTGTATACCATAATCATGCGTCAAAGCTTGAGACTGAAGTTCCAGAATGAACGAACTTGCTGGCTGGTTCCTTGAGGAAGATAAAATTGAACTCAGCTTGCTGAGCTGCTTTAAAGTTCGCGGGAAGGAAAGGTGCAAAAGAAGCGCCTTGAGTTTGTCGAAGGAGAAACGCATCAAGGAACCAGAAGTGCTAGTCTCACCAGTGGATGCAGGAAAAAACAGTCATTGTTCAGACCATAATTGAATTCAAGAAGTGTCAAGTTCCTGGTCAAATTTTGATCATCGATAACCGAGGAACGACATACCTTATCGTCTCCACTTCACATATGCAATGCGATATATTGTAAATTACAGCATCCGCACCTTTCTCTGATCTCCACTACATTATTGACAACGTCTTCGTGCTCAGGAAGGCCTCGTCCGAGAAGAATCGGACGTCTTAGAAATAAAATCTAACTTCGAAGGAAATGTAATTCCTGAAGTAGAATCGAATGATCAAGGCCGTGACTCCCGGAAGGACACGATTTCCTGGGATGAGAGTTCACAGATTGCGCAGCTTACTTAAAATACACAAAGATAGCGCTCCAGTGAGACCCATTTTGGACCCGTGCAACCCTCCATATCACTCACGATCTAAGAGGTTGACTGACCCATTAGAATCAGTAAAAAAGGCCATTTCTGGAATCAGTCTTCAAGACACATTGATGTAACCTCACTGTGCGCACATGTTCCTATCGGTGAAGTAGGCATATACTAGTGCGAACACGTTCAGAGTTATGAAGTCGATCCAGGTATATTTTGGATGAACGTGAAGAATAACTATTTACTGCAAATAATATTGAATCTCACTTTACGATGAAATTTGTCGTCAAAAGAAAGAAGTGGCAATGGACTCGCCTCCGGCGCTCTCATTTGCTCATATTTTCGTGCCGAAATTAAAAAACATCAAATAAAGTCCATATTTCGAGATTTTGCCGTGTACAAGCTATACGTAGACGGCGTCATGTGTGTGACGGACGCCAATGTGGGAACAAACCTACTTCCTAACAAAATTGGCGCAGTCCGCCTAGGTGGCGAGTTGAATTTGGAACAAGGAAGGGGCAATGGTCCATCGTATTGAGGCTTGTGTATAAGCCATGCCAGTGGTTATTCCCTTCAATTATCAGTGCATAAAAAAGCTACATGAACCGGCAATAGATAAAATTTTACGGTTTTCACCTCTCAAAATGACGAGGAATCTCATACGCTGCTTAGTTAATAGAATGGGGAAAATCCGCTGCGGAAACAATGAGGAATAAACTTTATTCCTGCGGAGTGTAGTTTGCGAAACTGCTATCCTGAGCGGTTTATTGACCGGAAGATGCTTACGAGGGAGGGGAGATCAGAGGATATAGGAGCAGCAAGAGCCTTATGTACGCGTTTGCCGTTCAAAGGCGATACGAAAGCCGAAATCATTTAACAAAGGTTATCAGGAGTACTCGGTAGAACATTCAGCTCTGCGCAGTTACAGATTCTGTTCGTTTCCAGACCGACTGTGTTTCCCACTGAATAATATACTGGCGAATTTTACAACCTTTTCTTGTGTGCTTTATTCGCCTGGTCCCGTCGGGCCAGGTACCTTAGTTGCACTGGGCACCTATCCTAGCGCATTCGGGGATGCCAATTTATTTGGCAGAACTTGGGACCGGTTAGGACCAAAACGATTTTGCGCTGTTACACTTGTCGTATCGACCATCTCAGTGACGGTGATAAACGCTTTTCGTACCATTTTACAAGCTCGGATGAAGCCACCAAGAGCTGTCAAGTGTCGCACATTAACCATAACTGAAGCCATGAAAATTCCCGTCTACTATCCTTCTCTGCTTGCTTATAAACAACTTTTGCTGACGCCTGAGTCTCTTTTATACGTGTTTAGCTCTGGAACACCTGCGCAGCCACTTCAACATTCCGCGCCCTGGTCAATATAAAGTGCACACGTGCACATGCAGGGAAAGACCAGAATCACCCTTTCTTTTCTCACAGTGTGACCCACATTTTATTTATGGGTGTGTTTTCGATTAACTCGGAAAGAGCCCATTCACCTCTTGTTTCGATGTCGCCTAGTCTCACCTCAGAACTCAGCAGACTCGAAACACGTACATTGCGCACGATCCATGGTATTATTTCGCAGCTTAAGCGCAGGGTGTGCAGTATGGTGGCATTTGTCTATAGATTGGTTGATAAATTTTGCGATTACATTCCTTCATACTTGCCACAAAAGGCCTCGAGAGCACCGGACTCAGAATATTTGGAGTGTTCATCAAAGATAGACATGTCAGAGTCAATTTGGTCTGGTTTCCTGCGATGCGCAGGGCCATCGTTTATTCGAGGATCTCACAAAACCTTTTACCACTTGAGTGTTCCAGTCCATTTTCTTGATAAAAAGTATCCTTAGCTGCTTCCAAACTGGGATTGTTCGTTCGCTTTACGGTTCCGAAAACACTGGGCCCAGCTTCTCTCCTGGCATCTTGAGGGCAGAGTTGCGATACTGCTTGAGAAATCGGTCACCACTCCTGCCGAGTGCGTCAAAATTAAAGGCATGCTCAGAGGCAACGGTATTTTTCACGATACGACAACAATTTCAGATGCACGTTAGGGTTTTGGGCACGTGGTAACCACCGAATTACTTCCGCCAGCCAGAAATCTCCGCTGAAAATCCCTTCCCCTGCCGATGACAATCGCACCCGGGACAAGTTTTCTACTGAATGTTTGACGTGAAGCTTTATTCGCTAAACCAGCTTTGAGAAAATTAGTGAAAAAGGCCTCCGGCTAGCAGAAGCAAAGAATAACACTTACCTGGGCATAGTACCTGTTTAGAACTGGACCACTGTAATCGGCTTGAGAACTTTACCAAATGTCCACAAGAGCATACCATGGCTTCCACTTAGATAATTGCTTGTGAAGCTTACGCAAACGTTTGTCACGGATTTAAGCAGTATTGCCCAAGTCGTCGTTCAACTCTAGCCACCGACGAATGAGGTGATAAAAAGGTTTCATTTGTGAGACTTCTGGGTTTATGTATTGCAACTCTTACATCCAGTAATGTAGGAGACACATCGATTCCCCCCTTGCCATCAAAGGTCACCGAGATTCCTCTCGTGATGTTGGGAGAATTTGGCAAGTGGATGATAAGCATCTGCTCGCCGTTATTCTGGAACACGAGACCGTGGCGTAGTAGTTTGGGTTCGTGATGGAACTCTGCGCATACAATCCCCATCCCGCGGTGAAAATGTGAGAAAGCAATAGATAATAACGAATTTTTTAGGTACTTCAGCTGTCCTACTGGACTTATTGTAGATGGGTAAACAGAAGGGAATCTTCGAAAAAAATTCATTTGACAATTCTCGTCCACTATTTATTCGATTGACCGGTTCACTTAGTTTTACTGTTGATTCATTGTCTCATTCCACTTTCGACATCTATTCATATTCTCCTAATCTACCGGGAAATTCCATGGCGCCTTAGCATCCTCCACGACCGAAGTAGTTTTGTTCAAATTAGCATCTGATTATGTTTGTTTATATGTTGCTTCTATCTGCTTTTTCCGATTCGTGTTCGTATTCACGTTTTCAGCCCAATTTCGCTCACTTCATTGAACTCCTTCACCTGACCTTGACCCTCACACGTACCGACGCCTCTATCTCTTCCACTGTCATGTATACTCAATCTTCCTCCTTTGCATTTTTCTGTATTATTTGGTTTTTTTACCGTAAGCCGTGCTGACCTCATGCTTACCACTAGATTTTTCTTTCAAGAGAGCCTCGGGCTCACCTTAAAATGAATTACTTTTATAATTACTGAATCCGTAGATGATCTAATACTAAGATCACTGAAACATAAGATCCCACCACAAGTAACAGCAACCTCTTTGACGGGCTTGTAAAACTCCGGGGGTCAACGTTCGTTAACCGCTTTGCAACCATGTCGGACAGAAGACAAAATAACATGGTGATACTTCGAAGTTTCGCAAATGGGACCCCATCGGCTTAGAGGAAGCCTTTTTATTATAAAAAAAAACAGGGGATTTCTTCCCACAGATGGCATAACAAGCCTCACAGTCCGTTTGAATGACGGTTTCCGCTTCACAGTAACAATAAAAAATAATATTAGTTTATTTCGGATGACCCCGAGGCAGGTTACAATGCAAGATCAAAAAGCGCCGTCGAAAGAGAAGTCAGCTTTCTGCGAGAATTGCTCAATTACATGCATGCGATGCAGTTTAAGAAAAAGCATTTAAGTCATTTTTTATGGTAGCACCCGGCAAGTTAAAACTCAACTCCAGGTGGTCCATCCGGCCGAATTCAGGTGGGTGGTTCTGGAAAAAGTAAAGATGCACAAAGGTCTTGCGAGAGAAAGAAGGTTCTACTGGGGAACCATACTGGATTGACGGATGTTTAGTTGCAGTGAAAAAGAAAAAGAAAAATTCCCGAAGGCGACATAGACAGACAACAGCCTTTTGCAAAGTAATAAAAGGGTTGACACTGAAAGTCAGACGATCGAGAGGGGCGACACTTCGGAGGTAGAACAACAAAAACAAAGAAAGATTGCAGTTGAAGCTTTCAGTGACCATATATCGGTGGGGTCGTTTATATACCAAAAGGACAATGCAGCTGGAGAGAAATGGCCAAATTGATGGTGAAAGGTGGCCTGATATAAACATGTTAATTTCCAGCGGAATGCTCAATTTCAGAGGAATGGAATATGTTGCGTCATCATGAAAATGGGTAAGGGGTGATAAGTCGACTTGTGGTGCAAGGCCGCTATAGTAGCAGAGACATAACTTGCAGGAGGAATGATTAGTTAAATGAAAGGTAAATATTAGCATACTGAGGCTTCTTACCCAAAAGTTACAAGTGGTGACAAGAGTATTACAAGGATCCGGGAGTATCTGAGACGATCCGTCGAAACGGAAAACCAGTAAAGATACGCACAGATCAACCGATAAATACGGTCACAAAGTTCGGCGGCTGGGTATGGATGGAGTGCATGATAAACCGGATAATCAGCGCTCCAGAGGAGAGATTTCCAAAATGATGGTGGAAGAATTAGCCGAAATGCATAAACTTCCAGCAGAATGTCTGCCTTAAGAAGAGTGCAATGTATTGCATCAGAAAAATGTGACCTGTACGACGAATTAACTTGTAGTGCGTATCCAAGACTGTAGAAGGGACACAGCTAGCGAAAAGATGGGGTATGTGACAGGTAGAAGACTACCTATTGACGTTCTTTATAAAAGAAGGACCACTTGGTGACGATAGAACAAAACTCTGCCTCACAAGTGCTTCTCAGATGTGCTTATATGGGACGTGACGCCTCATAAGATGAGGATATTGCACTGCTACGGCCCTATGTAGGGGAACCGAGGAACTGATGAAAGAAGCAAAAAATCACAAAACAATCGGCTTGAAGGAATTTCCAGAGGTAGATTTCAAAGTGAAATATACTGTTTGAAGTTTGTGGCATGGTAGTGAATGGCAAAAATGAATGTGTCGGTTCCCACAAATACCAGTGAAAGTGGTAGAAAACTTTAAGGTTTTTCTAGGGGAATTGTTGGATTTACGAATGGGACTGGTGGGTAGTTTGGCACGAAACCTCGGGAAGTGAACCCTGGATAATGAGACAAGACAGTAAAGCAGATATGCGGAAATCCTCCCTAGCCTTCGTCACATACTTGTATCGTTGAGACTGTGCTGTTTATCCCATTGACCCCCGAACAAGTACGGCGTGCATCAATCACTACACTTGAACATTTACTTATATTTTGCTCATGTGCCGTGGTATATTTCCGATTCGAACTTGGACCGCCGTGGTAATGGCACCTGACAGTGACCTTTCGGAACTCTTGTCCTCGTCGCTAAATGTTGTGGCTGTACAGTTGACGTTTGTACGTATTTATATGGGTATAGTTTGTTAATCCAGTACGGTAGAATCAGCGAACCAATCTTATTCTGACTTTGGGATCCGCCACCTTTGCTACGCTTCACTCACCATCGAAATAACCGTCACAAAAACTATTGATGGGTTTTGAAATATGCGATAATTATGCTCTGAGGTTAGTAAAATTCGCCGGGCTTGAAAAGCTGTTATTTTGCTGGCGAAGTTGGAAGCGGGCTTCATGGAATTGGATGTTAGCTGGAGGAGACGGTGACACGTTTGCCGCTCTTCGAATATGTGAATGGTGTTTCTATTGCGCAACCTTTGCCACCGTAAGAAGCTGACCGCATGTCGGATACCCAGGCCTAAACCACTTCCTGAAGCATGAGGTGCGATCCACCAACTTAACCGCGAAGGCTTTTCGTTGAAGACATCCCGCATGCCCGATATGCATTAGCCAAAGCTGTTGATCTGGCCGTGCCCCGCACCGGCGGGATTAGCGCGCGCGACATTGACGGGATCACATAGCCGTAGAGAAGGAATAGTCCAGGAGTTTGCGACCAGGTTGAGAGGGATCCTGAACAACAGCGCCAATGGGCGAGCGATGGAGTAACGGGCAGGAAGCAGTTTTTCAGCCAGAATTATGAGCAAGATAGTTTGCCGGTATTATACCCAGATGTAGTGAGAATTCGCTTTAGGAGCAAAGTTCCATTCCTAAATAACCGCCGCGGATGATTTCTCTAAGAGTATGAGTTACAAATGAACTTCAGTGGGTCACGATCAGCTGCTAACGTCGCGTTTGGTCTAACCCAGAATTTAAGTGGTCAATTGAATCCAAAATCACAAAGGGTTTCACTTTATGCCAGATAATATACGAGTTCTGCTGGACTAAGTCGGCGCGAACAACGGAGCATTAGACGGCCACTCCGATTAGGCGCAGCCCCAGTGCCGGTTTAATAAGGACTCCGGATGACAGATTACGGTGAATTAGATGAAAATGGACAGAAAACCGGACCGATGGAAGGGGGAGGCAGCAAATGTCGGAGTGCACGCTCTTATACACGTGACTACTAAAACGGTTTTCGTGGAAGGCCTTCGAACATGTGTTCAGCCGTAGAAGAAAATTCCAGAAGGAATCTTGGAAAGTACAAAAATGAACCTAAAAAACAGAATTCTCTAACGGACGCAGAGAGAAAGGCATTAGATAAGGAGGAGAAGTAATCAGTGTCGGTTCTAAATCCATGCTTGTCTATGGGATACACTAAAAACCTGAGATGAGTGGTTGGAAAAATACATTTGTCCGGATTGATGAAAATAGAGTTAACTGAACCGCTTGACAACAGAGGTACGTCCGTCATGTAGCTTCCTGACTGGGTCATGAACAGTGACATCTTGGAAAGTGGTGACACCTTGCAAGTCAAAAACAGGAGGACCAACGGCATTTTCAGAATTCCAGGTGACCTACCGATACCGAAAGGCAAAATTCATACAGAAGCAATTCAAATAAATTGGTGGCCAACCACTAGCGGAAAGCTTCTATGAGATGTTTTTGACAAGGTGCATCTTTTGGGTTTGGCGTAAAATATAATTTTGGACCTGCAAGTTGATGCGTGAATTTTGCAGAAAACGTTTGGTTGGTAGCCCAAGGAGGTGCTTTCTGTGGGATATCACGAAGAACCACCAACGAAATCCGCTCTGTCGACTAAATTGAGAAAATTCGAGCTGGCAGACAGATACGATATTGTGGTTTGTATGTCATGGTCCCGAAGTAGCGTCACTGTGGAAAATGCACGATAGCTAACGGACGAAACGGCTAGGCGAAAAGCGGACTTAGTGCACACAGTCAGCAAAATCCGGAGGTGTTTTGAAAGCTAGGTTGACCGAAGCCTCATGTAAGTTAGTTCAGCTGAAAGCTTGCGACCAAAGAAAACAAAGCCGTCGAAACCAAGCGTCGGGAATGACAGTAGAGAGAATAAAAGCACAGAAATATCTGAAAGCTGTTCATTTTTTCAGAACGATGAAAGCCGCAGCTCACAGCAGGCAAGTGTGCAAGGCTTCTGAAGAAGGATAGGGGGTATAGGCGCACTAATTTATTCTTGCCCTCACAAGCGTGTAAAGTAGGTGAATGTAGCTGATCCTCACGGTGGTTGCGAAGCCTTTAAATGTTCGTCCAGTGTAAGCCGGATTTGTTGATATTGGAATCGGTTGCGTGAATTAACATCCGAGTGGACTTTACCAGTAAAGTAAGGTTTCGGGTAATCGTAAGCAGTTGTGATGTGCCAGAGACGAATTGGCGGTTTTGCCAGTAACTAAGAAGGAGAGTGGTGGGTATGAGCCAGAATGAAAACGTCTGTGCTGGAATTCTACGAGCCTCGTGGGCCAGTAAGAAGTACATTATGGCGAGGCGCTATGAAACAAAAAGAGACAGAGGTCTGGTATGGCGACTGCAATGGAAGTGACCGGTACACCGTAGCAATCAGTGGCGGATGTCAAATCGTACCAGAAAGATGAACACGGAAGTTGTCGCTCCAGAAAGCAGTGGTGAAGGTCCTGTTTGACCTAGTTGCAGAAACTTGCCGGTCAAACGATCGTCCGGTCGGCAAGTTAGACGAAAGTCCCTTCCCTGGACTGGTGTGCGGGCATGCTGTGCTGGCTTAGAAATGAGACGGAGTTATCATAAGTGGACTTAGTAGAGCCAATGTGCTGTTGATCTGAACCTGAGAAGACAGTCTCGTTCAAAGTAATATAAGTACCACCTGTTCGCGCTCTTGAACTATGAATCGTGGTGTCAATAAAGACCGCAGCAAGCGGAGCTAACTGCAAGCCCTGAGGTGATGATAAGTCTTTGACAGACAGCTCAGAGTTAACCAGAATGTCGTGTCACCGGACGGTAGGATAGCATCAGAGCATGCGACTCTGAGAAGATTGATGCCATTCGACGGTGTCGACTGACAATTTGTCTTATCATGACAAATGGTCACGAGAAGTAGACCTTGAAAGGTCACTGGAATGGTTTGCGTATAGGATCAACACGAGAGAATACATGTGAACAGGTTTGGATTTTGATGGGAAAACAAACCTACCACGGCTGCATTTCAGTCTGAGCCTTGGCGAGATTTTGCACTGAGGTAGACAAAAGGTGAAAGTAAACCTTTTCAACTAGTGAAGTTGTACTCCAAGGAGTAAAGAATGCCCCATGCAGTCCTTAAGTTGCGCGGCAAAAGGCCCCGCGGCAGAACACTAGATATCCCCCTTGAAGCAATTCCTGATATCAATAAAAACTAGCAGTATTATTTCGTGCAAGTCGGGGTTTTCACGTGCTGTATGAGCAGCTTTGAGTGGGCGACAGAAACTCTCGACCAAATGGTTTGGTGCCGGAGAGTACGCAGTTATGTGAGTGCGCTCCGAAAGTAGCACTTGAGTTCATGAAGAGGATAGATTGGACCCTGACTGCAGGTATCGACCGGTAGTAATAGTGAAAGAACAACCTTGCGAAATAAGCCACCGTTTGACCACATTTTGGGCAACCGGATCGGCCGATGCCACAAAGGTGTGCTTAGCCCTTGGCAACCTCGCAAGTCTATTGACGCGCTTCACTAAGATGGCATATCCCTGTGGTGGAGTCATTGGATCTACCATGTCTACATGGACATGGTCTGGGCGAGCAACAGATGCATCAAAAGCACCTACATGCATTTCACATCTCTCGGGTTGCATCACTGTTTTGTCCAAATACAAACACCTTCCCCACGGAAGGCCGGAATTATTGAGCAGCAACTACTCGGAGACTACCTCCACTGACTGGATGTGAAAGATTATGTAAGGCGTGGAACACGAGTGGCTAACACAAAGAGGGCACGACTGGTCGGGGTAGGCTAGTAGGCATGTCGCAGGGTACAACGCCGGTGCTATTGGCCAGTGGCACTGGCTGATATTGTAGCAACGGAAAGTGAACAAATTTCTTGCATGACGCGTTCTGTGTCTATGTTTCAGCCATGGAAGGGAGTCTAAAACGGGAGATTTATTAGCTCTAAGTGTGATAAGCATCCAAGCATCTGCGATGCAGTTCGGCTCACCATTACTGTGTCGCAGTTTAGTGGTGGACCGAGGAACGTTGCCCAAAAGTCTGATGTCTTGTGGAGGGTAACAGCCAGGCTTGGTACGCAGTGCACACGCTAGAGGCTTCTGGTTGGTGAGGCGGACAAAACATGAACCCCCGAATGCGTGGCAAAAATTTAAAACGGCTTCGTTTGCGGCCAGCAGTCCTCAGCAGAAAGCATCATATCTCGCACCCGCTTGACTTAGGCTTCGAGAAAAACATTCGGGTAAGTGCCATGCACCAGAATCGGACTGCTGCAGGACAGCTCCAAGGGCACAGTCGGGTGCTTATGCAGCTATGCTCTGCATGGCAGACGGAACCGGGCGTGTGAAGAAAGTGGATTGCTCTAGCTTCTCTTTGATCCCCGAGAATGTCACTCTTCAGCTTTCGTAAGCATCAACTTAAGTGGATAGCCACGAAGTAGGCCGGTTAGTGGACGCAAACCCTCGGTGAAATGGGGCATAAAACAGCAATGGAAGTTAACGGACTCCTAAAACGTTTTAATTTCGTTGAATGAGAATGACAAGGGGTTACCTGGAATAGTACTTATTTTGTCGTTGCGAGGTTTAATACCCTCTCGAGTGAAACTTTGGCCGAAGAACACGACTTCCGTTTGGCAAGTTCACGTTTATCAAGACCGACTAATATTCGATGTTCGGACCAACTCTGAAAAGGAAGTGCAAAACGTTGGATGTTTTCGTCGACACTCACCTACACGGATGAGAATGAATTCCGGTTTGCGTAATGCTATCCAACTGTGGAAAGCATGAACGGTATTTTGGGAACCAAATGACACACATAGTAACTCAGACACCCCAAGAGTAGCCGTGGCAACAGCTTCCCCGATGTCTTCAGCGGCGACAGGAATCTGAGGATAGGCTCCTACCAAATCCATCCCAGGAAATATAAGCCGCTTCATGAAGTGTTTTCTTGATGTCCTTCTTGTGAGGTATCGAGTGACTATGGCAAAGATGAACCGAGTTTGGCTCGTGATAGTCACCATTTGGTTGCCAGTTAATGCTATCTTTCGCGAGAACTACATGCAGAGGTGCTTCTGTGTATGAACATGTGAAGGACGCAAATTACCCTCAGAGGATAGCGTTAAGCTCGCGTTTGGAGAGAGCCGGTTTGTCAGTCGCTAATCGGCGAAGTCGTGCAGTGAACGGTGGTCCACCAGTGGCAACGTGGTATGGCATAATATCGGGTACTGCTTCTGTCTCTTTGAATGGTTCAGTCAAAGTGGCGTGTCTTACCAATAAAGACCGAAGCAGCTGAGGAAAGTTGGAAACCTAACCTATGGTTCAGCTTGCATCTGTTTGAGCCACAGGACCCCAATGTTTAATGCCCCACGAAGACTCGATAAGCTCAACTCTGTGTAAACGAACAAGCGATTCATAGCGCCACAGATAACCGATCCCTAGAAAGCCTATGGCTGAGTTTTCAAGGATGAACGACCACGGACACCTTCGTCGTAGTCCCAGGTTAAACGCAAACTGCCTTAAGCCGCAGGTGAGAACGGGCGGACCGTTTTTCGCAGACGACCGAAACGGGGAAGCCCATGGAATTTCTTCATTGAGCGACCGGACAGAAACTTGGGCTTCGATATCGACTATGAACCTAGCGCTAGTAAACAGATCACGCGAGCAAAAACATGCTACCAGCATGAGAGAGAATGGCTACCCCGAGAAGTTTATCCAAAAGAACTTAGAACTAAAGCTACCTGCAGAGCGGTCTCCTTGCGCACCGAAGAAGGAAATATTCCTTATAGTATCGTTCAAGGGGGATACACATGCCCAGCCGTCGACAAAAACACTCAGAGCGGCTGTAAACTCGACGTTCCCAGCAGCTAGACTGAAATGCACTCCTGTGATCCGCATGCAGGTAAAAGACAAACTACCTGAGCTGACCTCCTCCGCGATCATTTATTCGTTCAGGTGCGAATGTGGTGCATCCTACATAGGTCGCACGGCTAGGCGTTTGTCTCAGCGCATTAAGGAACATCACCTAAAATGGTTGAGTCACGGGAAAATCGGTGTGATTGTTAGTTCCATTCTAGGCCATTTGGTGGACAAAGGCCACGAAATCGACCCTGAGAAAGCTTTTAAAGTCATACATCGAGTTCCACCCAATCGATCAAAGCCACTTCGACTTCGATCCCTGGCCACGGCAGCGGCAATCGCCATTCGCTTACTAAGCCCTAATCTACGTGCACAAAAGCCACTAGTCCAGGCTCTCCAGCTGCCCTGGCCGAAACCGGAAACCACGGATCGCCGACCGAACCCCAAAAGTCCACTATCGATTACCACTCGTGAAGGTGGGAGTGAAACTCTCACCACAACACGCACACGATAGAGATACCCCTCCCCACCAACCCCGTCTTTCCTAACGCCACGACAATGACCTTTACTCCGGCCAACTGCTAAAGCATCTCAATGTTGTCTCGCCCATATGAATTGAAAGAGCACCTATAGGATTCATTGGAAACAATTCTTTGCTCTCCAGCATCTTGTTCTTAATGCGACCATGACGGTAAGACTATTCAGATTGTACCTAACTAAAGATGTTTGATCATTGGTAGTGCTCTCAGACCGCCAGGATTCCTTTGTCATGATAAAGCAGCGATTATAAGTAAGGACAAGCTTCTTCGGGTGCGTGAGTTTACTGAGAATAGAACAAGAGTCCAATGGGACTAAATGTATACTATTTGGGAGGAGTGGCGCAGGCACATCAGGTAGCAGCATTAGTCGGAAAATGACAAGCTATCGCAATTGACAGGAGCGGAGATCACAGTCAAAGGGTAGTAAATCCATATGGAGGCTATCTGAGGTTCAGATGGGGTGGCTTCCAGCCGATCTGAAGTAACCCGTGCAAAGAGAGGGACTGCTGACTAGTGGATCAACTCGGCATAAACCCAGGGGGAAATGTCGGGGTAGACGGAAAATTTTGTTGTATTTGGCGGGCAAGGGTGATTAGAAGCAGCTGAGAAATACTGGCCAGTCGGAACTGAGTACTGGCTGAAGAGGAAAGGAGGGCGAAGGACAGGGTTGGAAATGTCTGAGGACAAGGAATGTAGACGGGTACATAAATCGGGTTATGGGCAGGAGAAGGCAAGTTTGGCAGAACAACAGGTATAGAACTGTCAGGTAGGAAGTGTGACGCAGGGCGAGGGGGACCGCAGCTTATAGCTCATAGGGACTTATCGGGCCGACTGTTATCCGGCCTGAGGGGCTTAGCCCTTTCATGGCTATCAAATTTCTCTTGAACCTGGCTAACCAAACCAACGCACGAAGTGTCCTCATCCAGGAGGAAAATCTGACCAGTCGCGATAAAATGGATGTCTCTTCGACGGCCTTGGCGGCTATCACTACGCCTTTGATCTCCAGTTCTACTTCCGTAGGGGGTTTTAATTTGAACAAGGACCAGTCCTGTTTAGGCATTTGCATTAAGTTTGACCCTTCTGTCCACGTGTCCAGTTGCCTGAAGTTGGTCGCACCTCGGGAGCACAGATCGACTGGACTATCGCCAGACCTGAAATGCTTCCACTGGTTCATGGCTGGTTCATCGTGGATAATCGTGAGTCGGTTAGCAACGAAAGTACTAAACCGGCTGCGGACGCTGTTAATGTAGTAAAGTACTATCGTTGACTCCGCCCAAAAGCCAGTCGACCGAATGTGCAGGTCAAAACTTCTCTTCACAGCTTGCACCACCCTGATTGACAACACGGCTGCCCTGAGTTCAAGGCGTGGGATCGAGACCGACTTCAGTGGGGCAACGCGGGCTTTAGCGAACAGGATCCTCGTAGTATATTGTCCATCTCCTGTGCACCATCGTCCGTACACCACAACTCCATAACCGACTTCGGATGCATCGGAAAAGGCATGTAGTTCTCCAGTCCGCGTCGTATGGCCAGGAGTCGAACATCATGGAATCATTATGTCCCCTAATTTATTCACAGTGTTCAAAACTTCTTTCCAGTCCAGCCAGTCCTCTCGGTCCAGTGACTGGTCCCAACCAAATTTCCTACTGCACAGCCGCCGCATCAAGATCTTTCCGGGTAGCAGCCAGGGAGAGATTGAAAGGAGCGGGTCGAACAAACTAGAGACAGCGGATAGTATACCTCGAAGGGCTACTGGCAGCTCGGGAAAGTCTATTTCGAAAACAAAGTCGTCCGTTTCCGCATCCCATTTTATTCCTGAAGTGCCTCCGGTAGGGAGTAGAAAGCCGTCCAAATCTCTAACCCTTTCGGCCGTCTCGTGGTACGGAATGACCTCGAGCACTTCTGGAACATTCGATATCCATTTTGTTAGATGGAAGCCACCCCCATCTAGCAATATTTTCAGGCCTACCAACTGCGCTAAAGTCGATTTTATATCATCGAATGACCCAAGATAGTCGTCGACGTGGAAATTCCTGCTGAAGCTATCTACCACCGACGGATGAACCAAATCTCCATGTTTGTTCGCAGCCTCCAGAAGGGTGTAGTTCGCACAGAACGGTGACGATATGGCTCCAAAGGGGTGGATGGTCATCCTACAATTTACCACTGCGTTTTCCCGGTCGTTCTCTTCCCACCACAGGAAACGCGACGCATCTCGTTCTTCTACCGGTATTTTCACCTGGTGAAACATCTCCCTGATGTCGGCGGATAAGTCCATTCTACCCACTCTGAAACGGCACAGAACTTCCGTTAGTAGAGCGTTCCAGTCAGGTCCTTGTAGTAGGCGACGGTTTAACGACTTGCCCTGGAACTTGGCTGCACAGTCGAAAACCACCCGCAGATTTTCGAGTTTCTTGGGGTTGATAACCGGATGATGAGGTAGATACGAGATACCCTTTCGGCCATCGGTGTTTGCAGGCACCTTTTCAACGTAGCCGAGGGCTTCTTTTCGCTTCAATAATTCCGCGTATCGTTCCCACAGATCCTGGTCTCGAACGAAGCTTTCCTTTAGTCGTAGTAGTCGTTGGAGAACATAGTTTCTGTTATCAATCCACAGGTCAGCAGACGTGAGCCATGAGAGGGGAACCTCGAACTGTTTTTAAGGCCTCTAGTGCCTTGCAGCACCTTTTGTAAACCGAAATGATCCCCTTGAGACAACGATGGCCTTTCGTCTCCGATTTCATGAGACTCCTTTTCATACAGACGCTGCAGATGATACTCTACGCGGTCCGTTTTGGCGGATAAATAATTCACGAAGCCACGTACCCCTACTGGACCGTACAACATCCATCCCAGAGCCGTGCGTACAGCACAAGGTGCCTGGCGTCGCCCACACCCTGGTCAAGTACCCAATGCGCCTCTGGCACGTCGCAGCCAATGAGGAGATCCACTTTGTCGTCTTCCCAGTCTACAACGGTTGCGTCCTGTAGGTGGGGCCACCTAGTCAAAATTGCGTTCACCGACCTTGGTGCTCACATGGGGAGATCAGCTAATGCGAATGCTTCCGTTGGTTAGATTTGCTCGTTAGTGTCTAAGGAGATGAGTTGCAACCTCAACCAGCCGGCAGTCATTACTTGTGCTCCTCCCACCGTGCTCACTGCTAACGACGTCGCATTTTTAGCAAGCCGCTTTTTGTCGGCAAACCGCTCTTTCACTGGGGCAGTGTCAGATCAACTGTCGACGAAGGCTCACGCTTTGACCACCCCAGTTGGGGTCACCACTCCCAAGGCAACCACTCCTAAACGTACTGGTTAACTGGCAGACCGCGACGTTGAACAAGTCACACTGGGATTGGTACTCCCCCCGGGTATAGTTTCTCTCGCCTGGTGTAAAAATCGATGGTGTCTGCCCATGCAGCCCTCGTGATCACCCTAACACACTTTTGAGCACTGGGTAGCCAAATTTACAGCGGATCCCGAAATCAAAAGGCGATTATTCGTGATATTCTACGATACTAGATTACTGAATGAACAATGACACCAAAAAGATATAAACCTCAATAATGAGATCACAAGGACTCAACAAAAGAGAAACCGAATTGCTGCGCGCGAGCAAGAAGCGCGTGCGTCACGCAGGTCCAGGACAGGGATATGACAAATTAGAGCTCTGGGAGCGAACAAACAACAATTGGTCCATAGAAACAAACAGTTCGTAAAGACACGTCAATAGAGTAAGCAAGTGTGTGATGTTAAGAAAAACACGGAACAGCAAGGGTTTCAGGGGGATTTTCCGCGACCGGTCGTTACAGGGGTGGATTCTGTCTCGATGAAGTCTGGTTTGAGGCGGTCTATGCTGATGGTCACCTTCATGCCCTCGACGTCCGCCACGTATTATTTCCTTTCGCTGGACGACGCGAAACGGGCCAGAGTAAGCCGTCTGCAGTGGTGATCGCACTGCATCTACTTGAATAAACACATGGCTGGCGGTAGCTAGAGTGGTAGGTATGTAGTTGCTGAGGATTTGTTCTCGTGGTGGGGTGGGCTTCATCACCCGCATTTGGTGCGACAACCGTTTTGCGTAATCACCGTAGCTAAAACTCATAGGTGGTAATGGAGAAACCAACTCACCTGGAAGTCGTAGTGTGCAACTATAAACCAGTTCAGCCGCCGTAACACCCATATCGGCTTTAACGGTGTTACGCAGTCCTAAGAGAACGATCGGCAAAGCTTCACTCGATAATGGGTTATCACGAGCACGAAGGGCAGCCTTCAGCTGGCGATGGAATCGCTCCACCATGCCATTGGCCTGAGGATGATAGGCCGTCGTCTTGTTGTGCTGCAACCGAATGCGCTCAGTAGCTCTTGGAAGGCGCCGTCGAAGTGAGAACCGCGGTCAGTAGTCACGATAGCAGGGCAACCGAGCTGACTCACCCAACCAGTTAAAAATGCTTTTGCAGCTTCTTCTGAGGTTGGGCAAGGAATAGGTATGGCCTGTGGCCAACGAGTGAAACGATCTACGCAAGTGAGGATGTAGACGCAGCCATTGGATGGCGGAAGTGGCCCAACGAGATCTATATGCATATGATGAAGGCGTGCTTTGGGCTCACAGAATGTGCCTAACGTAGATTTGGTGTGAAGGCGTATCTTAACTCGTTGACACTGAAGACAAGCGCGGGCCCAAAGACGTACGTCACGTATGACGCAAGGCCAGATGATTTGCTCGGTGACTGGTTTCACTGAGGTGGTTACACCAGGACGCGATAAGTTGTGGAGACTGATAAAAGCTTGTCGGCGAAAACCGGCAGAAACTAGTGGTCGGGGTCGACCTTGCGACATATCGCAAACAAAAGTTAATTCCAAAACTGGAAGGACCACTGGCACTAGGTGCAGGGAGCTACTGTTTCTGAGCTGCTGGACCTATGGATCTTTTGCTTGGGCTACAGCGATTTCTTCCTGGTCTATGCCTGTCGGTTGTGGGTCATCGATATAATGGAGGCGTGATAGTGCATCTGCTACGGGATTATGTGCCCCGGAGACGTGTCGAATGTCCGTAGTAAACTGCGAAACTTAGTCGAAGTGGCGAATCTCGCGTGGAGGGCGTAAACTAGTGGTTTAGGACCTGTGAACACTGTGAAGGTTTGGTCCTCGAGTATGTGCCGGAAGTGTCGGATACCCAAATAGATTGCCAGTAGTTCTCTGCTGAACGTACTATATCGGGCTTTCGCATGCTGGAGACGCTTGGAGAAGAAAGCTATTGGTTGCCATGAGTTGTTGACGAATTGCTGCAACACTGCTCCAACAGCCGTGTCCGAAGCATCTGTTCCTAATGCCAGGGGAGCAGAAGGATCGGGATGTGAAAGGAGTGCTACGTTGGCGATAGCTTCCTTGATCAAAGTAAAAGCTGTCTGCGCCGTGTCGGGAAAAATGAATTTCCGCTAACCTCCACGTAAGAGGTCCGTTAGAGGCTGCATTATTTATGTGCAGTATGGGATAAAGCGGCGATAAAAGTTAACCAGGCCAGAAAATTGGCGCAATTGTCGGTAAGAGTGAGTCTCAGGATAGTCGCGAATTGCCGCCTTCCTGTCAGGCGGGGGCTGTATGCCTGAGGCTGAGATTTCGTGACCTAGGAACGTGATGGTCGTCCTACCTAATTCGCACTTGGTAGGGTTAATGGTCACACCGTGTTGGCGACGGCGCTCAAAAGGAGCACGCATGTACGCCATATGCTCTTCTTTTGAAGAACTTGCCACCAAAATACCGTCCAAGTATACCTAGACATTCTTCAAACCCCGTGTTGCTTCATGCATAAACCTTTGAAAGTTCTGGGCTGCATTGCTGAGCCCAAAAGGCATGCGCAAAAACTCGAATAGTCTGAATGGAGTTGTGACAGCGGTTTTAGGGATGTCAGCCTCAGCTACCGGGATATGGTGGCAGGCTCTAACGACGTCTGTTCGGCTGAAAAACGAACAACCAGATAGGGAAGAAGTACGATCTTGAGTATATGGAATGGGGTACCCGTCTGAGATATTAGCCTGATTGAGGGCCCTGTGATCACTGCAGGGGTGCCAGTCACCATTAGGTTTAGGAACCACGCGAAGGGGCGAGGCCCAAGGGTTACTGGACGGGCGTATTATGCCTAATTCTAGCATGTGTTCAAACTCAGCCTGTGCTAGGCGGAGTTTGTCTAGGGCCAAGCTACGTGGTCGGCTAAGTGCTAAGGGTCCTTTAGTGACAATTTGGTGGGTAACGTTAGTGGTCACTGCGGGAAGAGGGCCAGATTGTCTGAGCATTGCCGGGTAAGCTGAAAGTAGGTCTGCGTACAGGTGTTCGGCCTGCGGTTCGATGTATAGGGGCGTGATGTGATTCACGGAGGAGTACGAACCGGTTACGGAAAGAGAAGTCTGTCGGTCGAAAACTCCCCGGCCTCGTGCATCGATCAGGAGGTCGAAATAGTCTAGGAAATCGATGCCCAGTATGGGATAAGGGACGTCTGCTACTATGAACACCCAGCGGAAGGTGCGACGTAGCCCTAAGTTGAGTGTGAGTGACTTACGGCCGTAAGTAGCAATGGGAGTGCCATTGGCAGCACGGAGTTGTTGGACTGACGGATTCGTTGCATCACCGTCTTCTTTTGGAATGACACCAACTACTGCACCGGTGTCAATTAGGAACAGGTTATTGGAAACTAAATCTCGAACATGCAACAGGTGACTGCTATTGTGGCTGCCAACCACGTTAGTCGTCGGAACGCTTCGGGATATTAGTTTCCCTGTTTGGCACCTGGGAAGGTGCAACCGGCTTCGCAGCGCTGTGTCTTCTCCCCAAACCGTTTGTGGTATGGACAGTACGTTGATGGAGGTGGGTTAACTAGGGGGGGATCATGGATGGGACTTCTGAGACATTCGCGTCAGTCAGATTTGTGATAAGATTTATGGTCTTTGCAGTGAGAACAACTAGGAGAGGGAAAACGCCTGAAAGCCCGCTCGAAAGCAGCTATCACAGTGTCCTAGGACTGTGTTCCTACGGTGGAGGCGTTGGTCTGAGGGCTGCTGAAATTTGTTACGGCCGTAATTTGTGGGTGGTGCCGTTCCATAATACCGTCTACCAGTTTAGCCGCTTCTGTGAGTTCAAGGGGGCTAGAAACCTCGAGCGGTGCTTGAATATTGGGTGTTAGTTGCTGTACCCACAACTCTTTAAGGACGTTTTCCTCTAGAATTTGCCCTGCAAGCAGCTGCGTTTCCCGCAATAATGAAGGGGGCTTCTTGCTACCTTACTCTGTCCCTTAGATCAGCCTTTTCGGCCTGGACGATTCTAACGGCAAAACGCAAGAGATTACCGCGTCTTTCACGGCAGTGTAAGAAACGTTACTGGATATAACGTGGCTTACTTACATCACTAGGGTGGCGACCGATAGTCCACAAGTAACGGGTTCGCTCGCTTGTGAATCTATGTGATTCAAACTCTGCCTCTTACATATGAAACCAGAGTTGAAGGTTATCAATAAAGTTCTCAGGGACGGCTAGGGAGACTGTCAAAACGGACGGTTCCGGATCGGGCTTGAGGTCGTTGCTAGCCGTAAGTGCAATGGTATATCAAATGTAAAACGATATAAGGAGGTCAGTGCGGCAACCGTGAAACACTTATAACATCGATAAAAGAAGAATATAAAAGTAGTATGGTAGCAGAAATCGGGAATTTACCGTTTATATGTCGAAAAAAGTATGTGTAAACGAATAAATGTGATTGGGGGACTTACGAGTGACCGTGGGGGAACGAATTTGTTGTTCGGGCATATCAGTTTTGAATTCTCCTAAGTTAAGTCAAGACCTGCCCCCGTATAGAGTCTATAACCCCTGGTCCTCGGTTCGTGACACGTTGGCAAATATACTCGGCGGCGAGCAAAAGAGCGGAACTCAGAACGCTGGAGCGGGACAACGTGTATATCGGAGGGGCAGAACGGCATGCGTACTCTTTACACAGGCGGAGCAAATGGCGCGGCCAACTCGGTACTTGTTCAAATAAACAAATCTGTTGGTCTCTGTAATCTTGAGTCGTATCAGTAGCAATACAGCTTCACCTGAACGTCACCTGAGTGTTCCCCGGTCGTCCACTGAGTGTTCTCCGACGGTCACCTGAGTGTCCCCTTCGAAATAAAAAGGGACACTCAAGCGACGGTCGGCGGACATTCGGGTAAAGGTCATCGAAAACGAACAAAAAAGGACCCCGTTACCACCAAGTAGTTTCAAATACTAATCTGCACTTAGTACACGTAAATGCATGTATCCCTCCCAGTTAATATCCTATTATTCTAGGGTTAAATGACGCTTTTGCCACCCAGCCCGTTCGTAGCATCCGTTTTTGGTCGGTTTGTTTAGTAGTCATTTTACACGGATGAACAATGAACTGATACAGAAGAGGTTGACGACGAAGCAATGTGCGATGGTTAGTTGAAGTTTTATTTGAATGTATTGGTTTGATTCATTGAAATGTCCTGAAAACCTCAGTATAGATCGCTCCATTTAATCCCCTCAAAATGGATAAAATAAGCACAATTATCGAAAAATAAAGATTAGGTAGATAAGAATGAGCATCGTTTTACGTAGTTTTAGTTATTAAAAGAAATTGCCGAGGCATACCACGTAGTTCAAACGACTGGAAAAAACCGCTCAGAAACCCGCCAAAAACCGCTTCGAAACCGATAGGTTTTCGGCCGATTTCAAGCGTCTTTTAGTACTACCCCGATCAGTTTTCAAGCGGTTTCTGAGTGGATTCCAACCAGTTTCTGAACGGTTTCCGAGCTGATTGTGCTAGTCGTTTGAAGTACGTGGCATGCTTCGACGGTTTATTTCACTAACCTGTAAGGTTGGTTAGACCTCACTTCGCGGTTTCCTTAGTAAACGCGTGCTTCGGTCCTTCGAACTGTGTGAACCACCTGCACGTTACTCTAATGCTCGGCACCGTACGAATATGTTAACCAGAACAGTATCCTGCACGCCCCGTGAGAACGAGAAGGCGATTGGGAGAAATAGTGGTTAGCGTATATTTAGGAGTGTGCGTGTGAGCGTGCGCAAGAGCAACGGTCAAATGGCCACGGCGCTTGGCAGTCAGCGTTCAGTTAAACAATAAACGTGGTAAAAGTACGAATGAAGATGGCAGCCGCTACAGGGGCCTCCTCCTAGAAGTCCGACGGAGTTGGGCTTCGATCGTAATGGTAGGCCGGAATTATTGGTTGTCCAGGAACTCCCCGTAGCTTGCCCGTTATATTGTTGGTGACGTCGAACGACTGATGATGGGCTTAACGGTGCCTGCACTCTCGAGGTCCGATGTGCGTGGGTTCAATTGTGATTTAATGCCCGCGGATCTCATGCGCATGCGAGTTGGAAGATGCCGCGTCAGGTCCATCCAAAAGGGTGCCCAGTTGTCGTCTCCAGTACCACGCTGACGAATCATCCCGTTATCCAACGGGTGGTTGGCTCCTTGAACGCGCGCGGGAGTCCGCGAGGCCACGGATGAATACAATGTGATTGTGTAGATCCGTCTGAGAGAGGGCAAGGTAAACTGGAACAAAATAGCGCCTGAGGGCGCCGGCGGATTTTGGACCGTAATAACAACACGCGAACGATGTTCAGTGTTGTTGTAGTCGCTAGGAGACCAGAAGAAAATGAAATCGTAACTACCGATTGTAATTTCACGGGCCTGTTAGTTGGTAAATCCATGGTGAACTTCCCAACTTATTGCTAACAGTCGGTTGTAAAAATCGTCACGAAATCGGCGAAGCGCACGGGATCTCATAGTTGGCGACCGCGACGGCTACTTCGCGTTGCAGGTGCGGTTGGAGAATCTGATGGGCTAGCTGCCGAGTCCTCACTAGACGTAATTGGCGGTGGTTCGGTGATAACTCGCTCGATGCGGGTGACTGAGCGACTTGAGTAGGTGTAAACTGGCCGAGCAGCTTGCACTCCATGACGGCAGACTTGAGACGGTCGACAGATATGGTGTCGTGTCGTCCGCTGATGTCTATGACAAATGTCTTTGCCCTACACTTTATCACCGGAAACGGGCCAGCGTATGGCGTTTGTAGTGGTGATCGAACTCCATCGACGCGAAGGAATACATGAGTAGCGGTTCCTAACGCAGTTGGGACATAACTTGTAGACTGTTGTTCGCGCGGCGGACCGGCCTTGAGCACTCGCATGTGCTGCGTAAGGCGCTGAGCATAGTCACCGTAGTCGAAAGTCACGGTTGGTGAGGGGGCTACCAACTCCCCAGGCAGACGAAGTGTACAACCATATACTAGTACGGCTGGTGTTGTGTGTAATTCCTCCTTAACGGTACTACGCAGGCTTAAGAGTGCTAATGGTAGTGTTTCACTCCAAAGGGGGTTACCGTTTGCTCGAAGGGCGGCTTTTAATTGTCGGTGGAAAAGGTCAACCATACCATTGGCCTGAGGGTGGTAAGCTGTCGTTTTAACGTGTTGGCAACCGAGCGTAGCGAGTGGGCTGCCGAAAGCGCCGTCAAAGTGTGGACCACGATCGGTGGTCACTATTGCCGGGCAACCGAAATGACTAACCCAACCGATCAGAAAAGCTTTCGCTGCCTCTTCCGACGTGGGACTAGGGATAGGAATGGCCTGCGGCCAGCGAGTAAAACGATCCACGCATGTGAGTATGTAAACGTACCCAAGCGAAGGTGGAAGTGGTCCTACGAGGTCGACGTGCACATGATGAAAACGTGTTTCAGGTTCTGGGAACCTGGCTAACGCCGCCTTAGTGTGCCTATGGGTCTTAACACGTTGACACTGCAGACAAGCACGAGCCCATTGGCGGACATCTCGTTTGACATTGTGCCAAACAAAACGCTCAGTTATCAGTTTCACCGAGGCAGTCACACCCGGATGAGCCAGATTGTGGAGTGTCAGGAACGTAGGATAACGGTGGGCAGCAGGAACTACTGGCCTATGGCGACCTTGCGACACATCGCACACAATGGTATTCTGGGAAGCTGGCATGGGCACTGCGTTTAAACTCAAAGAACCGTTTTGTCGAAGTTGTTCGATGTCAGGGTCCATAGTTTGAGCCTGTGCCATTGCGTCCAAGTTGATGTTAGGCGTCGGTGACAGACTTAGTTGATGTACGTGTGATAAGGCGTCTGCGGCGGGATTAAGTACTCCAGAGACGTGTCGTATGTCCACGGTGAACTGTGAGACAAAGTCTAGGTGGCGAATCTCGCGTGGTGAGTATCGATCGGAAGCTGACTTTAGTGCGCAAACCAAAGCTTGTGGTCTGTAAACACCGTGAACGAACGGCCTTCGAGTGCATGTCGAAAATGACGGATTCCAAAGTAGATAGCTAATAACTCCATACCAAATGTGCTGTACCTTGATTCCGCGGATTGTAGGCGCTTGGAGGAGAACGCTAAAGGTTGCCAAGAGTCGTCTACGAACTGTTGCAGTACTGCTCCAACCGCTATGTCCGAGGCATCCTTCACTACCGAAATAGGAACCAAAGGGTCGGGGTGGATAAGGAGTGCTGTGTTGGCGACAGAATCCTTGACCAGGGCAAATGCGGCTTGTGCCGTGTCGGGAAACACGAACTTCCGCTTACCTCGCGCTACAGGTAGGTGAGGAGTTGCATCATCTCCGCACAGTGCGGAATAAATCGGCGGTATAAATTCAACAGGTCGGCAAACTGACGCAACTGGCGGAAAGATTGGGGTTCAGGGTAGTCGCGAATAGCCGAAACTTTATCTGGCAGAGGGGGATACCCTAGGATGAAATAGAATGTACTGTGAAGGTGATATCAGACTGGCCTAATTCGCATTTCGCGATATTGATCGTAATGCCGTGCTGGCTAAGGCGTTCGAAAAGTGCTCGTAAGTGTGTAGCGTGCTCTTGCTCTGAAGAAGTCGACACAAAAATATCATCGACGTATACGTGGACATTTTCCAAACCACGAGTTGCCTCGTGCATGAACCGTTGAAAAGTCTGGGCTGCATTGCTGAGTCCAAACGGCATTCGCAGAAACTCGAACAGCCCGAAAAGCGCAGTGACTGCAGTTTTGGGGATATCGGTCTCTGCCACCGGGATCTGGTTGTACGCACGAGCTGAATCAGTACGGCCGAAGACGGAGCAACCTGATAAGGACGAAGTAAGGTCCTGTAAATGGGGAATCGAGTATCGGTCAGGGACGGTGACTTTGATAATTGCTCTGTAATCACCACCGAGTCGCCAGTTGCCACTAGACTTAGGGACCATATGAAGGGGAAGCCCAAGGGCTACTAGAAGAGCGTATTATACCCAGTTCTAGCATATGTTCGAATTCAGCCTGTGCAACACGAAGCTTGTCTGGTGCTAACCGACGCGGCCTACTGAACACTAGGGGTCCCTTAGTATCGATATGGTGAGTGACACTGGTCGTCACTGCTGGGAGAGGCCCGGCCTGCCGAAACATGGCTGGGTAGACGGCGATGAGTTCGCTATAAGGTTGGTGTGCCGGTGGTTGAACGTAAAAAGGCATGACGTGATTCACTCGCGAATTATAACCCGCAACAGCGAGAGTGGTCTGACGATCCACCACTCTGCGGCGCCGTGCATCAACTAACAAGTCAAAGTGTTGCAGGAAGTCAATGCCTAGAATTGGGTACGGAACGTCGGCGATGATGAATACCCATCGAAAATTATGCTTTAAATCCAAGTTTAAGGTGAGCGACCGCTGACCAAACGTTGGGATGGCCGTGCCATTGGCAGCACGTAGTGTTTGGGCCTGCGGTGTGCTATTGTCGCCTTTCGCTCGGGGGAGACGCTCACTTTGGCACCGGTATCTACAAGGAATAGGTTATTTGAAATGATGTCCCTTACGTTCAAAAGACGACTGCTGGTCTGATACCCGGCTTCGTGGGTCGCCACCACAGGCCGGGGTTGTTTTCCTGATGAGCACCGGGAAACGTACACCCTGGTTCGCATCATTTGGCTCCCTCACCGAATCGACTATGGTATTTACAATACCTTTCTTTCGAAGAGCCAAAACGTCGTCGCAGTGACGGACTATGGAGCTTAGGTGAGCGTGCGCGGTGTCGCTTCTGTGACCCACTTCTTCTTACTGCTAGGCGTTGCAGGCTCGCGTCAATTCTAGACAAAACTGACGCGAGGTCCTTAGATGTTGGCAAGGCAGGCACCGTTGTGACGGAGGACATGGTTACCCCAGATGGAGCGGGGTTGCATCGTGACATAATGTCGTCAGCTATCGCTGCATTTTCCTCCAACGAGCATTTGCGCGTGGCACTTAGTAAAACTGGGATGTTGTGCGGCAAATGCTGCAGCCAAAGTTCCCTTAAGAGCGGGTCCTCGCCTACCGTCGGTCCTCCCAAGCGCTGCATCTCACGCAGCAGTTCGGAGGGTTTCCTGCCTCCAAGCTCGATGGTTTGAAGTTGTTGCATACGCTGGTCCTGCGTTGGGTTCGTGCGGGCAATGACGGCCTCCTTCAAAGCCTCGTAGCTTCGGGAAGAGATGATTACGTCCCTTGCTCGCAGTGTGCCTCCGGCGGGAGGCGGCCTTCTACCCACCTGAAACGGCTTGTGTCACTGGTTATACGGCAGTTTTCGAATTCTAACTCGACCAGTGTGAACCAGAGTTCTGGATCAGCAGGAGTGAATGCCGGTATGTTCAGTGTGATCGCCCCAACTGTGGGGTCTGAGCAGGGTTTCCGTTCAGCAGACAGCGATTACTTTATCGAATACAAACGGGAAAAAATCGACGACCAATGTGGCAATATAATGTTCGAAAGAAAAAAATCGCGACGAACTGGACACCGAAAATATGTATGGACAACAAAAAAATTATTTGGTAAACCGACCAAAAAAAGGATCAACAGATGGGGAAATAATAAAATACACGGAAACGTACGCAGACGGGACCTTGAACGGTAGAAAACAAGGAAACTCACGTGACCTGGGGATCACGTCGTGCTCACCAATTGTAACATTGATTAGACCTCACTTCGCGGTTTCCTTAGTAAACGCGTGCTTCGGTCCTTCGAACTGTGTGAACCACCTGCACGTTACTCTAACGCTCGGCACCGTACGAATATGTTAACCAGAACAGTATTCTGCACGCCCCGTGAGAACGAGAAGGCGATTGGGAGAAATAGTGGTTAGCGTGTATTTGGGAGCGTGCGTGAGAGCGTGCGCAAGAGCTGTAACAGGCCGGTTAGCTAGAAACGGACACATACGAGACTCATCAGCCATAGTCCAGTGATCGTCGCTCAGTCAAAACAGAGAACACAGGGTACAAGAGATGAACGTGTATTGGGCAGAAATGAACGTAGTAGAAACGAGTTACAGCAGTTCTTCACAACTCAAGTCTCTCCGGGTCTGGGTCACTGCACTCTTCGGGGATAGCGGCAGGTCTTCTTGTCCGAGATTCCTCACCGGGCTTCGTCCAGTTCACACGTCCGACAAGTGCACCTGTAACAAACGAACGACAACAGATGAGTGCGTTCAAAAGTCCCTCCAATATGGCCGCCCCCGCTCTTATCTTTACACTACCCCCCTTCTTACGAAGGCACTGTCCCCAGTGCCCTTTTCTGAACCACCTCCTGCAGGTATTTCTAGCTGCACGGCAACATTCCTTGGCCCAGGGTTACCTGAGAACGCGGCAGTCGTATCTGGCTTTAGTCTGTCGAGGTGTACAGTGAGTGGCCTTTGATTGGGGTCCCTGAGTGATCGAATCGAACACGTGGATGCCGACAAAACTTCGCAAACTTCGTACGGCCCCCTCCAAGCCCGATGGAATTTAGCGGGTAGCCCCGGATCAGCCTGGTCCGATCGCAGCCACACCCGGTCGCCTGGTTCCAACGGACTGCCGTATGTGGACTTGTCGTATTATTCTTTCTGCCGACGATGTTCAGCTTGTAATTGTCGACGTGCTAGTTGGTGGCTGCGAATAAGGCGTTTTCGGCTTTTAATGACGTAATCGCTGGCTAACAGCCCATCGGGTGCCGGGTGCGGGTGATCCTTGTCAGCGGGGATTCTCATTTCACGTCCTGTTACCATGAAATGAGGTGTTTGTGCGGTCGATGCTTGCACCGTGGCGCGGTACGACAGCAAACAATACGGTATCGCCTCATCCCAATGCCTGGTGCTGTCCTGGTTCACAAAGGCTTGTAAAAGACCTTTAAGCGTAGGGTTAACTCTTTCAACTACTCCGTTGCCTTGAGGATGGTATGCCGTCGTGCGTGACTTTGATGACCCCAACACCCGGCATAGCTCCTTTACTAATGAGCTTTCGAAGTTGGCTCCCCTGTCCGAGTGGAGCTGATAGGGTACGCCCCAGCGAGATACCCAGGCTGCAAAAATTGTTTTGGCAGTGGTTCGTGCATCTATTCGGGGTACTGGTATGGCTTCACACCATTTGGTGAAATGGTCAATAAGCACCAGTATATATCGGTTTCCTTTTACCGTCTCTGGAAATGGCCCAACTGCGTCGATTGCCACTATCTCGTTAGGAAACCCGGTGGTTAAGCTTTGTAGAGGTGCTCGAGTGTGCTGCGTTGGCGGTTTAATCTGGGCGCACAAGCTGCATGTCAAACATGTATTGCGGACATCGCGCCGCTGGTGGGGCCACCAAAATCGGTGTCGTACAGCTTGTTCCAATTTGCTTTTGCCCACATGTCCCAGTTCCGTATGGAGTTCTTGTAGCAACGTGCCTACCTGCATTTCCGGAACCACCAGACGGCGCATGTAATTCGGACCAGAGTGCAGATAAATCACACCTTCTTCCAATCGCAAACTATCCCAGAGGGACCACAGACATCTCGTCTCCCAGCTACATCCTCTCATCATCTCGGGGGATGGCCGCCCCTTTCCATCCTTCAAATAGCTATAGATAATTTGCATATCTGGATCTTGTTCTTGTAATTTGCCCCACATTTCGCTTTTCGACTGTTGCAGCGTAACTGTCATTGTCCATGCTTCGGTACAACTGGGACAATTCCCATGGTCACATTGAGGTCGTCGAGATAGTGCATCGGCGTTTGTGTGTCTTTTGCCGGCCCGGTGCTCGCACGAAAAAAATTATACTCCTGTAACCTCTCTTGCCACCGTGCTACCTGCCCCTCGGGGTTTTTAAAGTTCCTCAGCCACTGGAGTGAAGCGTGGTCAGTCCGAACTAGGAACTCTTTTCCCAGTAAATAATGCCGAAAATATTTGGTAAAATGCACCAGAGCTAACATTTCTTTACGGGTAGTACAGCAGTTGCGCTCGCTTCGATTTAAGGTACGGCTTCCATAAGCGATGACGTGCTCTTCGTTATTTGAGGACCGTTGAGACAAGACTGCTCCAATAGCGGCATCACTTGCATCAGTGTCCAAAATGAAGCTTCCGGCGTTGTCCGACAGATCCGGTAGGGCTAAAATAGGGGCACTGCAAAGTCTTCTTTTGAGTTCATTGAACGCTCTCGCGCAGCCTTCTGACCAATCAAACCGCTTGCCCTTTTTTGTTAATTCTGTCAACGGGGCAGCGACGGCGGAAAACTCAGGTACAAATCGGCGGTAGTAAGAAGCGAGCCCCAGGAAGCCTCTCACCTCGTCTACATCTCTAGGGGTGGGCCAGTGTTCCACAGCATGAACTTTCTCCGGATCGCTACTTATCCCGGCCCGAGAAATTATATGGCCTAAGAATTTGACCGTGTCTTTCAGGAACACGCACTTCTTGGAATTGAGACGCAAACCAGCACTTTCTAACTTCTGGAAAACCAACTTCAAATTGTCGAAATGCTCTCGGATGGATTTTCCGGGAATAACTATGTCGTCTAGATAAAACAAACACGTATTGGAAGGTAAGCCTGCAAGGACAACTTGCATGAGACGTTGGAACGTGGCCGGGGCGTTCGTGAGCCCGAACGGCATAGTATCGAATTCATATAGGCCGCTGGGAATAACAAATGCCGTCTTTTCTTTATCTTCTGGTTTTACCTCGACCTGCCAATATCCTGAGGCCAGATCCAGTGTAGAAAACCACTGGGAACCGGCTAGGCCATCCAACGTGTCATCAATGCGTGGTAATGGAAACGAATCCTTCCGGGTTATACTGTTCAGCTTTCGATAATCCACGCAGACTCGCATTGATCCATCTTTTTTCTTAACTAGCACTACCGGTGAGGCCCACGGAGAAGTTGACGGCCTGATTACCCCTTGTTTCAGCATTTGTTCTATAGCTTCCCTCAATGAATCTTGACAATGTACGGGGACACGCCGTGGTGCCTGTCTTATCGGCCGTGCATCACCAGTGTCGATGGAGTGTTGTACTAGTTTCGTCCTGCCCAGCTGTTCTCCATCCCAAGAAAATATTCGCTCATGTTCGCGGAGCAGCCGTTCAAACCGACTCCGGTCCGGTGGTTCCAAACCCTCCACCTTGGGTGGTAGCAACTGACTGATTCTTTGTTCAGATGCCGATTCTTTCTCTAGCTCCGCCATGAAAGTGACAGAGGCGGTCTGTGTTTTTATGCGGGTTTCATCTTCCCCCGTTTGCAGCCAATTGTCTCGAAAATTTAGGGTGCACCTTGTCGACCTCAAAAAATCAACCCCCAAAATGACCGGAACTGGCAAATTTCGAACTACCGTGAAACCCTGATGGTAGTTATGGACTCCGAGTTGAAGCTCTGTTGTTATACTGTCTATCACCTCCAGCGGAGTACCAGTCACACTTTTAAGCGACACCGGACGGTCATACAGTGGGCATCGCGGTACTTTTCTTGCGAGCTGTTCGCTAATTAAACTATAGACGGACCCAGAGTCAATCAAAGCCCTGGCTTGGCGGCGGCCAATTATAATCTCGATCATAGGTAGGGCACCACTACGTTTATCATACTCAAAACTATTGACATTACATGCATGAAAAGTTGACCTACCTTCGCGATTAATCCTCCGTCGACAGTACCGGGCGATATGTCCCGGTTTCTGGAAGTAGTAACAGACCTTTACGTCTCGAACTGCAGGTTGTTTCCCCGTCTTGGCCGAAACCGCTAAGATTCCTGGAGTTTTCATATTCATCCCACCACCTGTCTGGTCCAGTGTGGTGCTGGTAGATTCCAAGGCGGCCAAGTCTTTTGGGGGTTGTAGTCAAAGGAATACCTTTGCCACGGGATCTCGCACCTCAGCTAAAAATCGGCCAAGGATCCGGTTTTCTCGGTCTTCCTTGGCTTCCTCTGGGAATCCCAACCGGGCCAGACGACGTAGTACCGATAAATATTCCGTTAATCTTTCTCCCTCCGCCTGTGTCCGTAAATGGAATTCATTCTGTCGATCGGCCTGGGCTACCGGGCTGTCCACAATTTCCCTCAGCCAAGCGAATATGGAGTTCACATCCTGTGGGATTCCATAGTCAAGTAGTTTGCTAAATACTTCCTTCGACAGCAAGGTTAGTATCAAGTCCGCCTGTTCCTCGGCCGGAAAACGCTGGATATATCGTTTCGTTTGGGCCTCCCAGACGCTAGCATCGTCTCCCAAAGATAACTTGTCCGGAACTGGGTACGGAGGTTCCCGGCGTCTGTTGGGCATTAAAACTTGTTCAACCGTTTCTGATGCAAATGGACCAGACAACGTGGGTAATGGTTTGGACGGACTCGTATCTCCAGAACTCGGTCCCGCCGTGGGTGCCAAATCTGTAACAGGCCGGTTAGCTAGAAACGGACACATACGAGACTCATCAGCCATAGTCCAGTGATCGTCGCTCAGTCAAAACAGAGAACACAGGGTACAAGAGATGAACGTGTATTGGGCAGAAATGAACGTAGTAGAAACGAGTTACAGCAGTTCTTCACAACTCAAGTCTCTCCGGGTCTGGGTCACTGCACTCTTCGGGGATAGCGGCAGGTCTTCTTGTCCGAGATTCCTCACCGGGCTTCGTCCAGTTCACACGTCCGACAGGTGCATCTGTAACAAACGAACGACAACAGATGAGTGCGTTCAAAAGTCCCTCCAATATGGCCGCCCCCGCTCTTATCTTTACAGAGCAACGGTCAAATGGCAACCGCGCTTGGCAGTCAGCGTTCAGTTAAACAATAAACGTGGTGAAAGTATGAATAAAGATGGCAACCGCTACAAACCCAAAGTGTGTATTACGAGACTCATTTCTACTTTCTAGTTCATGATTTTGCTACCAGCTGTCCTTATTACACCCATTTCTAGGGGATAAATTAGAGCGATCTATACTGAGGTTCTCGGGACATTCCAATGAATCAAACCGATACATTTAAATAAAACGCTAACTAACCATCGCACATTACTTCGGTCGTCAATTTCCTTGGTATGAATTCACTGTTGATCCGTGAAAAATAGCCACTAAACAAACCGACCAGGGCTATAGTGAAAACCGATCGGAAACCGGCCTAAAACCGATCGGTTTTGCACCGATTTCGCATTGAACATTCGTCACCGGCCTAATGATAATCCTAACCATAATTCCGCATAGACCACTTAGCTGAATTAATTTTCAAAGTACCCGCAAAAGCCCGATGTTTTGAAATCTATTATATTAGGAAAATAGGTTCATATAAACGTTTTACGAAACAGTTATATTTTGCCATTTCGATGAATGCACGTACACTGCGATTTTCAACGAAAAGTTGTTATTCGTCCATGTGTTATTGTGGTGCGCTTCGCAGATTCCGGAACGAAGGGAATGGTAGACATTTCCGTTAAATCAGGGTAGTACAAAATATGTTTATAATTTTCAGCTTTGCTAATAGACCTATGGAATGGTTAGGCCAAGGATAATAAATTAACGCTTATAGAAAACGTTCGAGAGCGGCTGGTGAACGTGTCTCCTATTGGGTCTAGCAGCGGAATACCAAAGTTATCCCCTCTATCGGACGAATAGAGAAGACGCAAGTCGGTTTACAGATGCGAGGTGTATTCTATATATTGTGGCACCGAAACAGTACCGATACGAGATACACCGAACGGAAAAGGAAACGAAACGCAACGGTTGTGCAGAAAGCGACCCGCAAGCGTGTATAATCGGCGAACTATCGAAAGTGAAAGTAATTCAAAACGGGAGTCGACGGAAAGGCACACAACCGAAAACAGTGAGGTCGATGTCAAACTTCAAAAAAGATCGTAGAGAAAATGAATCCAAAATGATGTCCAAAAAACGGTCATTTTCTCAGAACGATCGAGGTCACTACACACTGATCGGATGACAACTGACCTCAACACCGTCGGTTTGTACCGCGACTTCTTGAAAAGGTGAAGCCGTGCTCGTAACCCCATTTGGTCTATACCGCTGTATTCAACTTTGTTTTTTAGTTGATGAATGGGATTGTAGCCCCAGAAAAATTGTCCATAGTAGGAGAACTTTCAAATACAGAATAAGATAACAGACTGCCACACTCACCGACAATTATTCTGGAAACATTTGTATTTGCAAATGTGTATCGCCGAAGAGCACTCCGCCAATTTAATTTCTACAGAAGACAATCCCTTGTACCACACAGCCCGTTCGCAATATCGGTTTGTTTGGTTGTAGCGGTGGCCATCTTCGTTCATACTTTTATAGAAGACGTTCGAGAGCGGCTGGCGAACGTGTCTCCTATCGGGTCTAGCAGCGGAATACCAACGATATCCCCTCTATCGGACAAATAGAGAAGACGTAAGTCGGTTTACAGATGCGAGGTGTATTCTATATATCGTGGCACCGAAACAGTACCGATACGAGAGATACACCGAACGGAAAACGGAACGAAACGCGACGGCTGTGCAGAGAGCGAACCGCGAGCGAACGACCGAAAGTGAAAGTGATTTGAAACGAGGTCGACGGAAACCTCGGAAAAGTCAGTCCAGTAAAACGTAGGCAACCGGAGAACACTGAGGTCAATGTCAAACGTCAGAAAAGATCGTGGAGAAAATAGATCCAAAATGGTGTCCAGAAAATAGTCATTTTCTCAAAACGATCGAGGTCACTACACTTTAACCACGTTTATTGTTTAACTGAACGCTGACTGCCAAGCGCGGTTGCCATTTGACCGTTGCTCTCGCGCACGCTCTCACGCACACTCCTAAATATACGCTAACCACTATTTCTCCCAATCGCCTTCTCGTTCTCACGGGGCGTGCAGAACACTGTTCTGGTTAACATATTCGTGCAGTGCCGCACATCAGAGTAATGTGCGGTTGGTCCACACAGTACAAAGGACCGAAGCACGCGTTTACTAAGGAAACTGCGAAGTATGGCCTAATCAACCTTACATAGTAGCCATTTTACACGGATCAAAACTGAATTGATACAAAGAAAATCGACGACCAGAGTAATGCAATATGCTTAGTTGGCGTTTTATTTATATATTAGTTTAACTCACAGAAATGCTGTGAAATACCTCTTTATAGATCACTCTTTTTTATGCCCTTGAAATGGGTAAAATAAAGACACTCGTTTGTTAAATCATAACTTTAAAACAGAAACAAGTAGAGCATGGTAAAATGCAATTTGGGTTAGCGAAAGAAACTAACGAAGCATATCCCGTATTTCAAACGATTCGTACAAACCGCTCAGAAGCGGTCAGAAACTACTCAGAAACCGCTCAAAAGACGATCAGCTTAATAGTAAAAAAGCTCGAAAACCGGCCAAAAGCCGATCGGTTTCAGAGTGGTTTTGCTACAAGGGTCCTCAATTAGTGGTTGCATAATCTGACGCACGCATTCATCGATAGTTCTTGTTCCTGTGACAAACAGGAATCGTAACTGCGAATCCCAGAATTGTAAGAACAGAAGTTACTATTTGTTCGTAAAAGGTCTCACCCTCCATTTTTTTCGTTCAACTTGTTGAACTTCCATGCTTTCCTCACAGGAATAACGCAATGCGACAGTTGCATCGATGACCCGCATTGATCAAATTTGCAAATTGAAGTTTAAGATCCTCTAACGTTTTCAGTATCTCGACAACACGAGTTGTGAGATCGTTCATCAGAGCTACAAACACTGGACGCAACATCCGAACTTGAACATATAAACCAGAGTTTTCCCATAAGTACTACGTTCGGAAACATAGTCTTTTACATTTGTTATCTTCGTTAGTGTTTACGTCTCACCGGGAACAGAATATCAGAACTTATATCATGCTTATTTATACTGTATAATGTCTTGCAGTGTCTCTCATGAGGGCTGACGTAACTGGTATCACTGACTGCGTAATAACTCGAGACCTGAGGGGTTGATGAAATTATTAGATACGTACATATTGGCAACTGGACACAATTCATATTTCTCCCTGGTTTTCAAGTGTACACCCACTTGTCGCGCACCAATGACATCCAAAATGGGACTACGTTCATGACAAAGGCCGATTAATCGTCGCATTATTCCGAGACACGCTGTGTATGTAGTCTTTGAGAAACAGGGCTATCATCCACCGGTAGTACTTCAAACGGGGAACTGCCAGTAAAGTGGTTGCCTCGGCGACGATCTCGAGAATCAACACCACGGCGTAGCCTTCCGGTGGGGGACGGGCAAATGAGCTGGCGTGGGATACAATAGCCACGATGTGTGCATCTGTGACAGCTGCATGACCTTTTTAAGTATTGCCTTTCACTTAGGCCAAAATGTACATATCCACCGGCGCCTACATTTTTCTTTTGGATCCTCCTTGGTGTTCCCAGCAACGACCTCGGATCCAATGGTAAGTGAAGCTTTAATTGTCTCAGAGGTCGTAATAAAATCCCCAGATCGGCCATCGATGAGTGCATTTGTATTGCAGCTTGCCTTACAATATCCCTGGCGAAAGAAAAGACCGTAAAATATAAATTTACAAACCCAATTACCTTCTGCAAGCCTACTCATTATTTTTCTCGGAGTCCAAAATTTAATTTCCCGAACCCTGAATGACAATTCTGATGCACATATCGCTGATCACCATGAAGGTTACCGTTCGTGAAATTGGTCGCAGCCAAATCAGTTGATGCCCATTCCTCGTTTGGAATGCATGTGGTACTGCCCATCTCGTTCTCACAACTATCCACATTTAAAAATTCGGTGTGCATTACGTCACAGCGGTAGAGGTAGTAGTAGCTGTGACTTGTTGCTCCACAACTGCTGCCGATGAGTCCTTCGTTTTTTCAGGACAGTCGATGTAATCAATTAAATCATCTGACTCGTTACTCGTTGAACCGGAAAAATTGCCTGAGGATTTGTAACAAACTCCATGGCAGCTGACTTTTTACATCATCATCCCATATGAGGGATGAGTTGAAATCGCCCGTATTAACCCTGCGGACTGCGATCTGCTTCTTGCGCCTCCACATTGTGGTTCTGGAACAGCCACGCAATTTTCCGTGGGTCCTTTATATCTACGGATGAAGAGATAAATAAAAATAAATCGCATTTGCTCACTGAAGAACAATAAAAACCGACTAAATGCAGTGCAATGTCTAACAGTGTAGCCTGAGAGGCGGCAACGAACTGCCACCGCCAAAAACTGGAAGACATGATAGGAATGTATTGAAACAAACAGAGCACCTAAGTTCATGACACACAGTAAACTGGACAGTTAGCGTCAATATCTTTTATTTTTACGGTTTTTACCATGGAAGACTAGCTTCGAAATTCTCATGTATTCACGATTGCAGAGATTTCTGTATCTGAAGCCAGTCGGGACCAAGCTATTAAATATTCGAAAACGTGGCTTAACAGAGACTCTCGTTGGAATTTTTTGCATTTATGATGGATTCTCCGGTATTTCTATAGATTTTGATTGTTTTTGGGGGCATTACACTTGTAGCGGCTTCGCAGACACCAAACTCACTAAAATGCAATTGCAAGCTTAGAGCTTAGGCGCATCTTGTTTACGAGTAGGTATCTTGCACTTAGGTTTACTTGGGAATGACAACCGCTCCCTAGGAGCAGCCATTGCCGATGCCACGTCCTCCTCTAGCTATAGGCGATCTCGCTTTTCGAATCTTCCTTCTCAGTCACATAAAGTGGCTTATAGTCTGGACAAAAGTACTTCAAAGTACTTCCATTCATCCAGACCCGATTTAACCAGTGCGGTATCATAATCTTCTTCGGTCGGACACATGGGCCTATCTTAGAAGTCCTGTAGGACATTTGGGTGATCCTCATCAGTCATTCATTGAGGTACGCAACTGACTTAGCAAACTTTGACGAGGCTCTTCGATAGGTCGGGAATTTGGCTTAGCCTCGATTCCTTCAATCGACTGGCTGCTTGAAGTCTGTTTGTTTTAGTCCACCTGGTACCGGCAGAGTCGACAGCATCACCAACTTACGTCAAGCGACTCAGGCGGCGAGGCGCGCTCCACCTAGTCAGCTCTGGCCATTAGCTCGTTCAGTCTCTCATCTCCTGCCATTTATACAAGATAATCAACATCATTACTGAAGCCCATCAATTGCTATCGTTCTGCGTCTCCATTCTCTGGACGGGAATCGAGCCCGCAAACCGTGCGTCCGTCTGAACACTGATTTCCGGCGACCGTCCCCTAGGGGACACTCATTTGACGGTCGAATGACCCTTTGTGCTCCCTGGGAATGGTATGCTACCCAGCCAGTACAACAGGGGTCAAAAAAGGCCCCATAAAAGGGTTTCTTCCCCCTGCTTGGTCCTCTTTCTTACTATTCGCCTGTAATTAGTTGATTTCGGGTCAGGAAAATATGCCTGTTGCAATGGCGATTCCGCCCGGCCAATGAGCTTCATGCACGCAAGCCATACCGTGCTTTGTTGCACATTTGCGCAAAGGTCTTCACGCGGATTTTGGTGGTCACGTTCCAAAGCGGACCAACAACATATGAAATCACGCTTCGGTGAGACAATGCATCGTCGCCACACTCACGAGATAAGTGAGATATCACCGGTGCGGTTCAGATGTGATATTGTAGTAATGTGATACAAGTCAAGAAAACAGCCGCCATTTGAAAATTATGCAAAACCATAACCGAAAGCTATCTAAACTTATTACGACTTCCGGAAAAATAAGTTTATATTGAAAAGCCTTATGGAGTAGCAGAAAAGAACCGCGTTTCGATGGCGTCCAGGAAATTCTAGTGTTGTAAACTCCTCAAATAGTAATGACTATAGTGATTACTATGCTTCACTATGGTGGAGCATAACCATTAACCGAAAGTGTGTGAATAAGTTCTATATTCCTGCGATGGTAACATATCAGTACCTGTGATTGTAAATAATGACGATATTTCTGTTTTCCTCACAATATGAACGTTTCCTATAATTAGAGATGGTAACATCCATGTAGGGATTGACACAAGTATATGACTGTCTTTCGAGGTACATGCAAACTTACGGAGACTACATGGTGAAGTTCAGATCACGGAAACAAAATGAAACGAATAAAATTCAACTTTCGGAATGATGCTCAGGTTCAGCTTCCGAAATCAAACCATAATTATTGGATCAGATAATTTGCGAATTTCCTTAAACCTGTTTGATGAAACAGTTATTAATTCAGGGAGAACCGCTGCAGCTCCGTCTATTAGGAAATGTAAAGTACTGTTAGTTGTGAACATTCTGCATATTTGCATACATGCTTTTAAGCCAACAGCGCGGAGTTACAGGTTGCTTTCTGAGATTTGAACAGCAAAACTATAACGTTTCCCATTCGGAATGATTTGTTTCCGAATCGCACCGTCGCTTTTCTGTTTCCATGCACTTGTGAACCTGTTGTCGTAACCTCAAGGAATATCGACGTAGCTGCTTATACATCGTGTTACTGAAATAGCACAGTTTACTCACATAAATAATTTCCATCTAGGGTTACGACAAATCTGTACAGTTGGTTAGACCTTACCATGCTGTTTCCGCATTACGTACGTTCGCTAGTCCTTCCCAACACGCTTGGACCACCTGTCCGTCACAGTGGTACTCTGCAATATGCCACCACGATCACCAAGACAATGTTTCCCAAAACCAATGAGAGGAAGAACACTACAAGTAGGGAGAGAAAGGTTATGGTATATTGGAGAAGCGCGCATGTAGCGTGCACCGGCTACGGTCAAGTGGGGACCGAGCTTGGAGGCGCGGGTTCAGATAAACAGTGGTGTATGTTAAACAAAATAACCAAGATTGAATTCCACTACAAATCCTAACATAATAACTAGGAAAATGAATTTCTGTGTTCATATATCCTATACGAACAATAACGTTCTAATATTCATAATAATTTAATTGGTTTCACTTACCATCTCTTATGCAGATCTCTGTGTAAAACAATTGAATATGCAAAAATATGCTCAATAAAGAATTCAATTTCTTAAATATTACCATTCAACAAATTTGTGGTTGTAAATCATGTTCATGTTTCAATTCCGACTTATTGGTGATGCAATATGAGTTCACTGAATACATAGCTAAAAAGACAAAAATTCCGATCTTGAACGAAAACCGTAACGTCCTTTTGGGTATCTTTCATCTCAGGTACCTTGCTCTCACGTTTGCCTTTACAAAGCTGAATCATGCATCAGCGACCACGCCCCAGCAAACCACCCGACAGGCGGGCTAAACCAGGTTGAGGGTAACCGAGGTTGAAAAACCTCGGTGAGGCGGTTTTTGGTATGGAAAGACAGTCACCCCTGAATGGGCTGGGAAAGAAATTTGTCGAACTAACAGGGCTCCATGGACCCCATGGATCCACCGGCAACCATGAATCAACATGCTGCTGCTGTGCTGCAGTCCGCCCCTGTTTGTACAAAGGCTAAAGGTGCACCCTCGAAAAACCCGATTTAAGCTGGGGACATCTCTTGTACAAGCACCATGAAACTTAATGATTATGTCATCTGAACACTTTATTGCCCACCAGCACGGGCAGTCGCGGTCAGAGATATTAATGAAACCGGCTTATATTCTCCAGGGATTCAGCTGTAGTATCGTAAATTAAGTGCGCAATTGTGAATATCGGTTTAACCGCAAAGCAGTTTCTGCCCACTAGTCCTGAGAGAATTATGGTTTGGTGTGCATTCATGATTAGGTGAAAAATCTCTACCACGTTTCGCTGGATTCTCTCACTGAGAAATATTTTCGCACTTTAACATTATTACCACACATACAATATCGCGCGCGTGAATGCGTGCAATATATGCGAATGTATCTGTGCTGTAGGATGCTGACAGGCAGAATCCGTGGTATGCAGGAACCGTAGAATGATGGTCGAGCGTAAACCAGATTCGTTGCCAATGACATCGGTTGTGTGAATCGTCATCCAGGTATGCCACACCAATAACGTCCAGCGTCGGGTAACCGTTAAACAATATGATTTCCGGGAGCCAAATCGGTAGGTTCGTCGGTGGCAAGGAACGACCAAGATGGGGCCGAACCAGAATGCAAACTTTGGTGCCAAAATCCTCCGGATTTCGTGGGACCGGCGAAACGTACCACGTGGCGAGGTTCCATGAAACTGTGAAGGACTTCCTAATATATCAACGGCAATTAGGAAGTCTATCGGGTAGATATGCCGTTGAAGATTGCGCTCGCAATGTGGTCTTAGACTGGAGATTTTAGATAATCTAGTCCATTGTTTATCTGTTTGGGGGAAATTCTAATTTGCCTGGAATAAATGCAACAGCGAATACCCAACTATGAATGACGAATAAACAATCTCCGATGGCTTTAACTGAGCGGGGATGACTTGACAACGCACCATGTCATTGGTTCGCCAAAGAAACTGTATAACTATAAAGTTCCCATGAAGCAGCAAACAGTGACTATCAAGCCACACGGTACGAGAGTAATGTAAACCGTCAGAAAATCAATGTTCCTAGTGAGTCGTAGTCCACGTCCAGTATTGGCAGAAAACGTGACACGTCAATTACACGGAATACGGAATATTCACGAAATAAACAGGAATTCATTCCCCTACATGAGCATACAAATCAGCAGGTATGTTTAAGTCTGGACGTGTACGTGGGAGAGACAATAAAACAAATCCGTGTGCAACGGATGAATATAATCTATATGTATTTTCTGGGCAAACTCCGTGAAAGTTTTCCTCGATTTGTCAGTGATTTTAAAAATCAACTGTTCAACGGAGATTAAATGGACGCAGGTTATTACCGTCTGACTGTGCAACAAAACTTTGAAATATTCTTTAATAATTCCAGGGAATATGACAGAAGAACAACTAAGATATGTATACCACTTATTGATGTTAGTAGCTCTGAAGGATTTTATGGCGTTGGACACGTTGATAGATGGCTGATTATTGCATTTACTTAGTCCATTCATTCCTATTCGTAAAATATAATAAATAGAAATCCCATCATTCCTCGACTCGTGAGACACCTTTACCGGGACGGCGCTATTACGCGCAACAGAAGAGCGCCCTGTTTATAGACAGAAGAGGGAGAATGGTGAAACACTGGATGCAGAGTATAAAAAATCGGTTACATTCCATACTGGATTTTAATTTGAAGTCCTAATTTAGGGACAACATACATTTCAAATATCAACTTGAGGAAGCATCCGAAACGTGGACTACATAATACTTACGAAGGATAAATACGAAACTAAGTGTTAGTGTATAAGGTTGGGTTTGTTTATTAGACTAGTCGTTGAAAATGACACCTCGTTTTATGGACCTACATATTAGCTCGTACTCCATGAGCGGAAATTGCTCAGTAGCTCAGTTCAGCAACACCTATTCCACCCCCACTTCCCTACGTTACACGCATGTTTAGGTGTTGCCGTTTGCCACCAGGTTCCTCTTCAAATGTCAGGACTCATCAGCCGGATAATTGAAAAACGTTTCATTGATTTAGTTGGGAGTGGAATTCCATCTATGGGTCACCTAAGTAGCAGTCATGATAGCAATAACATACTGGTCACAGTATCACCGCCATTTTACTGTCACAGTACGGGAACCAGACACATGACTTGATAATACCACACAATGCGTGAATTTTGATCAGGTCGCCGTCTGAGTGGCACAGCTGTGTTGTTCGCATGAACCAAATCGTAGGTTAACACTTCACATGCGAAACGTTTGATGGCGAGCCAAACAACAGATAGCTATTCACGTTTCAGGGCTTTCAGCGAACGTACCCCTTGGCTGATGATTACTCCGCCTTTGGTATGCGGTAAATTTTAAAATGATAAGTGGTTCTAGTTATCGTACCTTACGAATCAACTTACTAATCTAACTGTTGAGTAAATGTGCTTACCATCGAATTGTATGCATTTTAAAAGCTAATCTAATTCCAACACCCGAAAAATATAAGCCGAATAGGATGTAGATTAGTGGCACGTTTCCACTATCACAAGTGACCTGTAAACATTTAATAAAATATAATAAAATTCTTGTGTCTGGGTAGATTTCCATTGTTTCATGATTAAGGTATCATAGTTAAGTTTTCCCAATTCACTACGTCCACTCAAACGGTAATGAACCACGTGAGCATTGCTCATGTACTGAAGTTCACTGGGACCTCTGCTTGGACAGTAGATCGAGCAAGGGTGCAGTTTTAGTGGCAAAATTGGGGATAAATTTTGAGTAATACTAATGAGAACCCAGTAGAGAACGTAGAGAAAGGGCTCACTGGACATTTAAATAACCCAAAAAAGTAAACTCAGAAATGGAGAAAAGGCACTTATCAAGGTTGATGCCTTCATTATGATTCAGAAACTATCGTCATGCATTTCTTTAGTGGGAGCACATATAATAACGGTGGCTACCTCACGGGATTGTTTGTCAAGTGGAAACTGTTAAAATGGAACTTTTGGATCAATTTCAGAGTAATGCTTAGAACCGTGACGAGTTCACGAGGGGCACAACTGCACTGCTTCAGAAAATTTCCTATACACTAATTAGGGTAATAATGAATGATCATTGTATGAATGCTTGGAGTTATTTTAAGTTACTGCAGATAAATAAAGCAGTTTTTCATTTAATAATCAATCTATGACGTTTAGAGATACATCACGATGTTTTGTTTGATGGTACACCTGGTAAGGAAATATAGTACACATAAATCGTGTAATAAAACTATTTTGAAAAACGTATTTCGGAGTTTCTTTCGCATTGCGCTTAAAGTGTACAGAAACAAACCAACGGTTAGTGTCACTGACATCGTTAGTGGCTTAATCTTGCCCCACACAAATGCTATTCTGAAAGACCCCTCTTTTGGCCCCTGTTTGCATTGTGAAAAACAGCGGTTTTGACCTCGTTTGTGCTGGCTGGGTAGATACCCGAATGCTGCCTCGTTCGCTCCTGGGTACCCCCACTACCCCTTCCTCTAGTAACGACCCCTATCGCGTCTATCTGCGGGCTGATAGTATCTTATAGACCCACCCGGTGGTCATCGATAAACCGTGTGGTTCATTGCTATTTAGACCAAACCCTTCTCAAAACAAAGTATCTAGAAACCCGGTTGAGTATTTATTTCAAAAGTAAGTGGCAAAATGATAAACATTAAGTTTATTAAACGGAAAATATGTTGTACAGAATCATTAATGAGAATCGAAGTCCGGTCTTTCCTCCCCCTAGTAAATGAGCAGTGGACAATAAAACACAAATTTTCTTAAGTTGGTGGCGTTTTCAAATTCCGTGCTGTATCTTGTAACAAATCTCTAATGGCTAGATACATGTCAGACTTTTCGGTGGATTCAAATCACTGCTGCCGAAATACCCAATCTCAAGGAGTAAGGGTGGATGACAAATGTAACTCGTACCAACAATGATGTCATGTAGTGGTGTTTTCTTAAAAGCATACTTGTTATGAGCCCCCGCACAGCTGACCTCCAGCTTATCTCTTTTAGATATTCTAATAACCAGACATCCGGATGGAACATTGCACAGGAGTATTTATCACAAAGCTACGTGGGGTGTTCGCCATTTACAATTTTCCAACTTTGCATCAATGGCCTACAAACGTGGATTAGCCCGAACTCTCTTCAACAGAGCGCAGAAAATCTGCACCAATGATCAAGTGCAAAAGAAAGAGGAGTTCATAAGAAGAACGTTGCTGACCAATGGTTATCCCGAGAAGTACATCGAGCATTACGGAAAACCGAGAAAAGCATGCGAAAAGCCAAACACGGTCGAGAAGCAAGTTCTTATTTTTCCGTTTAAAGGTGACCACATATTTAATGAAATAAACAGAAATCTTAATTCAGCTATAAGGCTTACATACACAGTGACGCAATTACGCCCGTTGCAGACCACCAAAAGCTTGAGCTTCAAAACCCACTCAAATAGTCTTGCCGATCCTAATGTCTCACATGCTGTCTATCAGTTCACTTGCAGTTGCTCTGACGCATACATTGACACATACCCAAATGGTTGGCAAAATCAATGACGCAACGCAATGTGGCCGCAGAAAATGACGTCAAATCTCTAGCCTCTTCAGTTGCAAAACTCTTAATTGCATCAGGTCACAATGTTGACCTGACGAAATCCTTTACAGTGTTGTTGCGCAATCCCAAATCGAAACTGCTAGCATTCAGCGAAGCGGTGCTTATCATGACCCATCAGCCGGTGCTTTGTGTACAAAAATGGTTGAAACAAAATGTTTGTTTGTGTCTTCTCTCTGTTCTTATGAACCGAGAATAGCCTCCTTTAATTGAAACGATGACTATCGATGTGCAAACTTACCAAACTGCTCCTATTCTCTTTTAGATCCTTCAACTGATCCAAACTCGCCAGCCGAAAAATATTCCAAGTAAGACGTACTGAATGGTGGCCATGTCAGAAATTTTAAGATTGCTTGTTCTTGAGCCGCATGTTCTGAATCTGAATAATAGAAAATACATTTAAAGAGTAGTTTTCTTACATGTTGAAGAACGATTTCCGTCCACCATCGCGGAGTGCGATTGTCCTGGTGTTATACATTACATTACTTTGAAGGGAACCTACCGCAGTTCGGTTTGAGGGTTAATGTGCTCATTTCCACCGGTATCCTATGTGCACTGGTTGGTGGAGCAAGCGCACTGACGGCTGCCGAGCATGATCTTTACCTAAAGCCTGACCGTACTTCTCGGTGGATAAAACATCGCAGCCTGTTTCCTTGTTGTGTCGTCCTCCGAATAATATTTAGTGTATCTTTCCTGCAAACATAACAATATCAATCTGAACTTGATCCTTTTGAAGGGCAGTCCCATTATTTCAGTGCCGTCACTGGATGGAAACAGATTATCTTGATTCTGTCTTTGGACCCGCCAAACTTCGTCGTAAATGGCTAATCATTGAAAAAGGGGTAAATGTTTGACTTACCATCGGTCTTCTGGGTGTATCTGGTGTCAGCGATGCGTGACTTCTCACTAAACGGTGGAATTTTCCACCATCCACTTTTGGTGTATACGCATGGGTTTCTTCCTCTGAAACCCACTTCCTGCTCATCACACATACGTCTTGGTTTTCATCGTCCATCAGTTTGACCACGGTGTATATTAGCATGCCTGAATACATTTAAAAAAAAAATTAAAAGAGTAGTTAGTGCGAGCAGAAATGAAGAAGTTAAGGCTTGGATAATAACTGTATTTTAAACGTTTCCGTTTAGACATAAACCAATAAGATGAATCATCAAGTTTCAGTACGTACAAGAGGCAAGATACAAAGTCCATTGTTCACACTAAGACAAACACATTTGCATTTAATGGAACTCCGGGGACAACTGATGGTAACCGAAGAGAGATTTTTGACAAAATGAATGTTATGGAACACGGAAGGCATTGGTGAATGAAAATAATTGTCCACATGATGAAACCGAGAAAAAGAAATGGTGTGGGTGTGGCTATCTGTCTCAACGCGCTGTATACAAGCGGGCAATCCGCGAATGATAAAGATATTGTCCGGTGGTGCGTTAGAAACGATCATATTGCCAAAGGATAGTTTGACATTTTGCTGGAGTTTAATGGGTAGTTCCTTAATGCATGACGCCGACGAGGTTGCTTCTGAACATCTTCGAAATTACTGAGACGAAATTTTCATTGTTCCTTTGATCATGCGTCTTACTGTGAAAAGGAAAGACTCAAACGGGAAGGCACTAAAATGGTCAAGAGAACCGTGCCGTGGAACATCATCAGCAATATGTAATAACGAGTGGACATTGATAAACATTTCACCTATTCCAAAAATAACTCTGTGGGTCCTAACATAGGAGGTTAGAAGCTCCCGAGCTAACTGTACGTTTTCCGGACTCCTTGCTTTAGCTAATATGCGAGAAGAAACAGATAATCGGAGAAAGTGAATAAAAAGGTGGATTGGTAGTGCATCTTTCAAACAAACCACGGCTAAATACAAAAAAAAATTGACGGATTTCTGTTGCCTTCCAAGTTCGATATTCCATCCAACCGCGACACTTACGCTGGAACTTGCTTGGCAACTGAGATCTCAAGCTGACTGAGTGGTCATCAACTGCCGTAATTTGGTTTTTAGAAAGATGAAAACCCTTGGATGTTGGTGAGTCTGTAAGTAGAAGGATAAACTTACGCATGACACCAAGGCAAATGCATTGCATGTAATCTATGGGGAAATCCTTTATCATGTCTATATTCAAAATTTCAAATGGAGACTGTTCAATACGATCTCTACGAAATTTGCTACTGGCAAATAATAAACTATCGTCCACGGAAGGATACGTCACCTTATGTTCATGGTACTCTCCTTGTTATTCATACTTGTCGCAACTGGTTTGGCTGTGCACTGGCACGCTTTAGATCATGGATAGTCACTGGCATGCTATGTTGCGTCCAACGTAGTCATCGAGGGCGCAGTGTTCTTTTGCATGGTTTACGGGACGATGAGTGCTTTGTGACTACGAGCTTATCGTATACAACGGAATTACCCAATTAGCTGATTTATTTCATTGACGTTTATATATGTCCGGCTGGACAATGGTAGCAAACCCAAGTTCAGGGTTACCAACACGGACTGACGCATACTACCGCTATTCTCGATGCAACACGTGATTGTCTATATGGACGAGGGTTTGGGCTGAGGGTTCTGCTGTCTGCGACCAGCAGCAGGCTCATGGCGTGGGGCATACTGACGAGTACGTCAGTAAAAACGAGGTTCGGTTTGACGCTCGGACTAGTCACTGAAAGACACCACATCTACCTAACCCCCCACTCCCTTTCTACAGCTGAATGTCTACATTTTGCAATATGCCACCTGATTTCACTTCAAATGTCAGGCCTCATCAGCTGATGTTACAGTCATGTTAGCAATAACATACTGGTCACAGTATCACCGCCATTTTACTGTCACAGTACGGGAACCAGACACATGACTTGATAATGCCACACAATGCGTGAATTTTGATCAGGTCGCCATCTGAGTGGCACGGCTGTGTTGTTCGCGTGAACCAATTCGTAAGTTCACATTTCTTCTCATGAGAATGGTTGGTGGCGAGCCCGCTAACAGATGGCAGCCGACACACCCCTTAGTTCATGATTACCCCGCCTTTGGTTTGTGACCCCGAAAACGGCTATACATACTCTGCGTTCGTCGCGACATGGACGTTCAGTAAGCACCGACCACATTCGCGTGGAGACTTATACAGAAATAATAACCAGTGATGCGTAACAAGTTCTTAGCGATGTCTGACAGACTGAAGTGTCACGGCATTAACGGCCTCAGGCAGAATGTGTAAATCAGATCTGATCCCAATGAACATTGTTTCCACTATGGCAAATGATGCCAGATCGCAAATCTAATAATAGAACAAAACATTTCACCAGTAAGGAACGAGTTGAATCTGTCACCTTTGATAATGCTCGAAGAAATAATGCACTGTAAATTGCAAGATAACAAATCTAGATTAGCACGTCAGGAACATAATTAACAGCCTCATATGTTTGTTGTAACGTGAGAATTCTAAAGAAAGACAGTTATGTGTCATGATTTACAGTCAACTTAATTGTAAGACAAACGGGACGGAGATAAGATGCATATATGCATTATCACAAACGACCAGTGAACATGCAACGTAGTACTAATTTAGTGGTTGATAATTACAGGCGAAGTTTAATGTTTATCATTTTCTGATAATAAAGTGTCAGCTAATAACCTGTGTGTGTAGAAACGGATTATTAGCTGACTCTTAATTACCGGAGAGTGATGAACATTATACCCCGGTATGCGAAATAAACATAGGACTTACGTCGATAAATAACTCTTCAGTGCATTAATTCTTTATGTATGTATATATTTAGAATAAGGCATAAATAACATTAACGCTAGTCAAACGAACACATAATACAGTGTTTTATGAACGGATGCAGTCGCGTGTTACATCAAGGTATGTGATAAAACGTGAAGAAGAATGCAGTGCATCGTTTGTTTTTCCTTTACAGGTAATTTCTGCAGAAGAATCGTTTAGATATGAACAACACACTGATTATGTGTCAGTATTTCTAGATGGATTCAGAAGTAATGATCAACTATTTAATGGGTGACTGAATAATGTGTTTGTTTAGTCGTTTCCTTCGTTTTCTCACAATCTAATAAATGGAGTTCCCATCGTTTCTCTGGGCAAGTTGTGATGTTTGCTACCATTATTTTGGTCACCTACAAGATCCTTAACCGCATTCCACCTATTCTCATGTTAAGTACTTGCAAAGCCATTTCACTAAGGTGATCAGCAATCATCCGTAACAGCTTTTTATTTACAAAGTTTTCTGAAGTTTGTGAATATGCTACCTATAACAGATCAGCAGAAACAGATTTAATTCGCTCGGTATTGACAAAATGTTTCACTCTATCATTAGGTTTGCGTTCTGGTATCATTCGCCGCAATGGAAACAGTGTTTATTCCGATCAGATCTCATACATATATTCTGTCTGAAGCCGTTAATTCTGCAACACTTCAGTGTCAGACATTGCTTAGGATTTGTTACACATTGCCAGTTATTTTTCTTTACAATTGAGAAGTAGGAGATTAGATTTGTATAATATGATTCATCATGCAGCTTGAACGCTCAACTGACCATCGAAAACCATGGAAGCACTGTACAGCTGTTTCATCCTTGTTGGGAATCATCAGCAGCGCACATCCATCGAGCCCCCACGGGGACTCGAACCCGGGGTGAACGATTGTGAATCGAACACCTTAACAACAAGGCTATCCGAGCTGGCTCTCAACGGTTAGTTGAACATCTACACTGCATGATATAGCACCCTTCCTACTACTCAATTGCAAATAGTAACCAAGCTCTGTAGGTTGTTCAAAACGGAATGCCTTCGTTGTACTTAGGCCCCTACAGAGAAGTCATCCATCATGGGAGTCCATCGCTGTGCGGGAAGCGGGTTGTTACCGTTCAAAGCCAGTGACGGAAGGGTGCTATATCGTGTAGTGCAAATGTTCAACAAACCGTTGAGAGCCAGCCCGGATAGCCTTGTGGTTCGATTCACAATCGTTCACCCCGGGTTCGAGTCCCCGTGGGGGCTCGATGGATGTGCACTGCTGATGATTCCCAACAAGGATAAAACAGTTGTACAGCTATTATTCTCTCTAACCCTTCACTGCGCACGGGATGTATAGCCGTTTTCGGGGTCACAAACCAAAGGCGGGGTAATCATGAACTTAGTGGTGTGTCGGCTACTATCTCGTATACGTGAACAGCCATCTGTTAGTGGGCTCGCCACCAACCATTCTCATGAGAGGAAATGTGAACTTACGAATTGGTTCACGCGAACAACACAGCCGTGCCACTCAGATGGCGACCTGATCAAAATTCACGCATTGTGTGGCATTATCAAGTCATGTGTCTGGTTCCCGTACTGTGACAGTAAAATGGCGGTGATACTGTGAACAGTATGTTATTGCTATCATGACTGTTACTTAGGTGACCCATAGATGGAATTCCACTCCCAACTAAATCAATGAAACGTTTTTCAATTATCCGGCTGATGAGTCCTGACATTTGAAGAGGAACCTGGTGGCAAACGGCAACACCTAAACATGCGTGTAACGTAGGGAAGTGGGGGTGGAATAGGTGTTGCTGAACCGAGCTACTGAGCAATTTCCGCTCATGCAGTACGAACTAATATTTTCAACGACTAGTCTAATAAATAAACCCAACCTTATACACTAACACTTAGTTTCGTATTTATCCTTCGTAAGTATTATGTAGTTCACGTTTTGGATACCTCCCTGAGGCACTATGGAGGAGGTTATAAAACAGACCTGTTTGTCAATATAGCAATGGCTATAGTATTAAAAAAGAATCCCTTTCACCGCTGAATATTTATTATCATAGGGTTAGGTGTTTCACTCCCCTATATTCTAGTCTTCAGAATACGTGTACCAGCTTGCACAGTATTCCCCAAAACACAATGTGCTTCCAATTAGAATTAAAGCTTATGTCACTGTCAGTTTAGTTCATCCTTGGGAACTCGGATGTGACGTCTGGACTCAATAATAAACGTGAAATCCGGCGGACGAAATGAATGCAAGTGAACAACATGCCATTCTCTAGGATAAAAACGCTTCCAGGCAGCTGGCAAGGTATTCGTGTCTCGTTGTGTACCAGTGGCTGTGGTGATGAGGCTTACACGGGAGAGATGCTCTCCGCCTCTACAAAGAATAAACTATATTATTCCGGATCAAATTCATTTTTACTTTTCGGAATGTGGCCCTAATACAAATATGTTACTTGTAATCTTTTCTCCCAATGGTACTGTGGTAAACACTGAACTCCAATTTTATTACGGCCCATTTTTTTCCTTGTTGTGTCATATTGTGAATTGTAACAGGCAGCCTTATACTTGTATTACCATGAAAAAGTCCGATCATATGACCTGAACGAGCTACTTGTCATCTAATCTGCTCACAGCTGCAAAGCTCGAATTCCCATATATTACAGCTAATTTGAATAACGTACATTATCCCTCTCACGTGAGCATCGGAGGACATGTAGCATACCTAGAATTATATCCACCAATTTGACCATGGCAACTATAGTGCTACGTAATTTGTCCCCGTTGTTGTTTGGTGAAATTCACGTATTCCAAAGGACAGTAATCGGTTTAATCCATTCCATGCTTATTTCATGAAGTCAGCGCAAAAATACAAAGAAAAGCCAATAATTCATTAGCCGGTAGATGAAACTATTACCTATTTGTACAATGCCGCCAGCTTGTCGAAAAATTCTTCATTACAAAGCGTTCATTCTCCTTGGTCATATACATTGTCTGAAATGAAACTGATAACAGAACGTATTTGGCGTGATAGCTGTGCACTCTCGGAACACTGAACGGAGACCAGTATTTTATATAGGATGGTGCATTCACAGCGAAAATTTTTATCATACAACGAACGCTAAGTGATTCATTTGTTTACGACGGTGCTTGATATTTTTTCGGCACTAACTGTTTACAAACAAGACAGCCGCCGAATGCATACTTCGCCATCTGACAGCACTGTAATCCAGCACTCCACTGCTTGAAAGAATTCCGTCATTCATCTGTTAACGACCGATTCATTCCATTTAATACGCCTTTTGCGTACAAGCTCTTTTTACTGTTTATTTCAACACTACTATAGTAGCACGTTCGTAAATAAATTAATCGGCATGTCCGTGAGGTTATAGGAACAGTTACGCCTAAATCAATTGCGCAGTTACGCACAGCACTGCGTTGACGACCGCACTACCTACGCGTGCAGTGCTCTTTTGCTGATGCGTAATCCAACGGCGCGTTGCTAAAGTGCGGTGATCATGTGTCAGTTGCACAACATGTGATTGATCGTAGCTGCTGCCAACACGTCAGCATTTTTCCTCCGCACACCTCAACAACCAATCAGGTTGCCGTATGGTCAATTCGGATAAAATTCCGGTGCTTACTCGAATCTTACCGGTGTCAATTACCCGCTTTCTGCTGGCAGGGTACTTAAACAGTTAGAACAAAATATTTCGTTATAATTATAACGAAATGTTTATTGTATCAAATGCCACTTAATACAGATTATCATTCTCAGACGGACTTCTGTTTCATGCCACAGAATCACAGTCGTTCACTCCGGGTTCGAGTCCCAGTGGGGGGTTGCTGGATGCGTACTGCTGATGGTGTTGGGGTGGCCGGAACAACCTTGGTGGTGTTGCCGCAGTTGGATTCATTTGTAATAACACTAATAACGATAATGACAATTTACCTTGCATGTAGCTTATTGGACTAGTAAGCTGTGTGGTGGTTTGTTTACTAACAGCTACCGTTGAACCTTAGGCAATTAGTACTGAAATCTAATTTTACCCTTTGGCCGTTAAACAACCTTAGCTTCATTATTTTCCTCGTAGGAGAACGTCCAAGTGGCCGGCGGTTTTCTAAGACTTTTAACAGTTCAAGGGAGACTTACGGTTTCCGCTTCAGCAATCCCATAGCCACCGTCCTGTCACTAGACGGTAATTGGTTATCCAGTTCTCTTCTTTGCATTTCCCAAGCGTGTCGGAAATGCACTAAAAGCAATGCATTATGAATGTGTTATTAGGTTATAGGTGTGTAACAAAGCCCTAACTGGACATCTTGCGGCATTTTCGTCAGGCCCATGGTGTGCTTGCACCATACGATGGAACCGATTCCCGTTCACACTGGGAATCATAGCCCACTTTTGGTCCCTGGAAAGCCATGATCGGCTTATGACACAGACATCTTCGTGGTCGTCCGCCAGGACGACAAGTGAAAACAGGGTATCGGAAGTCATCTAAAAATCAAAAGTGGTTAGTACTGTTCATGAGAAGAACTTTAAAAAACAGATCGAAATTCCAGATCAACATTATGTTGTATAACACGATAACCGCTTGCGGTTGGCAGTGATACACATTTACAGTCGATTTCTTCGACGGTACATGTGTTAATAGTCTCCACCAAACGGCTAGCAGCAAAAACATGGTGACGGGTGGAATAAAACGGGGGCATCATAAAAGTCATCCAAGGTAGAAAACTTACGGTAGCCTATTTCCACATCACCTACGTCGTTATTTTTTATCCATTCTATTGTACACGGCGATCTGCTAACTAAAACCACACTGTCAGCACTGCCGTTAGTGACAGTATAACTGCCGACTCTCAAGATAGTCAAGCCTGATTTTTGCTGCAATGCCAGAACTGTGTTTCGTCCAACAGGCGTAGCTGGGATTTGGGCCTCAGAGAAACGTCGGTATAACTGCGAGCACAGTCTTGTCGTTCCATGAAGTGTACTCTTTATCTGATGTGAATATGACTCGAACGGAAAAGCGCTGGATGCATCCAGTTTACTTAAATGGTAACAATATTCAGGAATATGGATGAGAGAGTGTACATTCATGGAAACTTCCTGTAAACCATTAATATGGTGATGCATGTTAACGAGAGAAAGTAAGAGGTCCTTTGCAAACCGCACGGACTCGTGGTCGTTGCTGCAAACTAGGATTTTAGTTGCACAAGATAAATGTAAAAAGTGTACGTAAGCCTGAAAGGGCATAAGATCCTTCAGCACAACTACACCAAAATATAATAAAGATTGTCTCGACTCCGTAGCTTTCCACGATCGGTATTCGTCCCAACCTCGACACTTCCTGCGAATTTCACAGGGTAGTTGGTTTCTTAGTTCTATCATTTTGATTTGCTGCTTTGTAAGACGGAGACCGTCTGCTACGGAAACATCGGTCCAAAGCTTTATTAAACGTCGCACTACTCGTATACAAATACAATGCATATAATCTATAGGAAACTGTGTCACCATATCTATCTCTAAGACTTCGAAAGATGAGCGACCAGTATAATTCAGACGAGGTGAGAGAGAAAACGTCGGTCATCTAATAATGTACTATTCACAGAAAGGAAAACAAACCTTGTGCTTATGATATACACCCTGTTGTGTGCACTTGCCACGACTGTGGTATCCAGAATGTGGCTTTTTGCGTTTGCCGTAGGATCGGGCAGGGTGACCACATATGACGGCGCTAATCTCCTTTCTTGAGTAATCGTTGTTTCCAACAATTAATCATTGTTGACGTTGAATGTCTTTTATTTCTGTGATCAGTGGTTCCAGAAATTTGGTCACTTCCTGCGGTTGTTTTCACCGGAGGATACGCCAATGAGAAATGTGGTCGAGATGAAAGGCTTAACCAGTCTTTTCAAAATTGTCCATATCCTCCGCGTTGAATGCTTTTAACGGATGCATCCCGTCGATGTGACAACGTTCTTTGGTTCATATCTACTTTAAGCGCTTGTATCTTCAGGGGCGCCCTCTGTAAACAGTTGTGGTAGTATTCTCCGAGCTCGATCCTAATGAGTTCCGTTGTTCGCGTATCCTTTGACAGAACTGGGTGTTGAGGTCTCATATCGTTTAGTAAATCGTTCGTCTTTGACACTTCTATACGATTACGGACATGCCATTGTCGCACTGTTTCCTTGATTGCTGCTAAATTCATGAAATATTACCAAAAACAGGGACTCACGTCTATGGTTCAGACAAACCTCCGGCAAATGGCTGTAAATCAATGATGCCCCAGTCCTGGAATCAACCTGAATCTGGCTTTCAGTTATAGTGACCAGCCGATCATGCCCCATCTATCACTTGTTTGACTGTACGTTTCGCACACGCGGCAACCACCAGCGCCACTTCCTCCTCGCAAGCCAGCGCGCTGTCTCTGTACTCAGGCTCAGTGAGAATACACGCAGTTGGCACCCCAAGGTCTTTTCTCTTTGACTCCTTAGACGAACGCGATCGTAGAATGTGAAGGAGTGTGCTCTCTAATACACTACGTAGCTGTGATGTTCTTCGCGTACACCGCAACATTCTGAATATTTGTAACAATATCTAAGTGATCGTGTAAAGTGAGCAACACTTTGCAATAGGTAGTTCTGTAATGCTATTTTGGGTAATCTGGGGCCTTCGTTTTAGGTTTATGCCTTATTAGTTAGTCAGCCAGGCTCAGGCTGGGTTCAGAGCAAGCTACAGCCTGGCAAGGACCGGGTTTCGAGAGGGCGAACCCGTGTGCAAACCAGCCGGGCTTCGGCTGGGTTCCTCAGTGGGCTCTTTATGCGTACTACTATCACCTGTGTTATTGATGAGAAACATAAATTGATATACAGTTTGATATTAGCAAGATCATTATCAGTTTTACCCCGCGTGTACAGTTTTTTTTAATACATACGGCAGAGAATAAAGGGAAATTAGTAGGGTTTTGTAAGAGGTAAGTAATTTATAGGAAACGTTTGTAACACGATAACGAACGCGCCCACGGTACGACGGAAACGACGGCGGTTCGACACGAACACAGACGAGCAGAGCTGCCGAATGTACTGGATGCAGCGCTCTTTCGTGGGGCCTGCACGTACACGATCTGCAAAGGCCTAGAAAGAATGGAAACCCGATGAGCCGAAGCCCAGTAAGTACATAAGCAGGTAACAACACTTACACCAGAGAAAATGGGAATGGCGGTCTGTGCCAATGCATTACACGTACTGATATAGAAATATGCGTTCATATATATATATATATATATATATATATATATATATATATTACACAAAACCCCGTTGCCCGGTAACGTGCTATGACCCACGGAAAACCTGCGCACTGAATCTCAGCTTGCGACTCCGATCGCCCCAGCCCGCTATAGTAAATCAGAAGACAACAACTCAGCTCGCCAAAATGACTGTTTTTCAGAAATCACTATGCGGTATTTAAAGCGGAAATCCGACATTCCGGAACTCGGGCGCCCAGTTAGTTTCAAATCCTGTTGGGCTGATTGAGTCGACAAAAACGTTTTGCCGGATTGATTATTCATCCGTTGACTCAATTTGCGTCGGACTGCAGATGAATGCTCTATTAGCAAAAGGGGTTACGTCTTGGGTGATCCGACAAATTATTGATTATTCAGTCCAGCTTGGCACGCCCGAGCTGGTAGATAGCTTGCTTGGAAAAACTTTTTATCGTTTCTTACTTCCGTTAGTTCGTCACCTACCGCACCGGATACCCCTAACCTTCCGGCAATGGACATTGAGATTATATCACCGCTCTGCCTATGTCGCAGTGGGCGCACACGTGCTATGCACATGCATGCACCCACGGATGCACTCTGCATAATAACCGGCATACTGTGGTAAAACTAATACTTGCACATTGATAATAATAAGCAGCATCCTGTTATTCTTTTCACTAAAGTCACCAAATGGGTGCTCAGCTAAGTACGTTTCGCGCCGAGCTAAGGCCAATCCCTAATTCCACTATTGTTTTTTATCTTAGCTATGACTCAGTCTCCTGCCACTTGTCATAGAGACAAGACTGAGCAGAGCTGCTTGACGCAATATGACTGTACAACGATTGTTACCGGTTGAAAAGGCCGAGGGTATGATCGGCATGGAATTTAGTACTGACAATGCATGAAGGGGAAGCAAACAGTCTTGTCATAACAATTTTAGGATTGGGAGCATGGGACATGGACTGAACCAATCAGCCTACTTTATGTAAGGATATCATTTTCACGGATGAATCCACATTTTATTTACATTAAGTAAAGGGATACCAACAGGGTCGCAGCTGTCACAAGAAAACCCTTCGTGTTCTACGAAAACAATCGCCAAGATGACACGAAGGTGAACGTTTGGTGTGGTCTTCACGGCTGCCGTTTGATAGGTCCCGTAGCTGTGGTACGTACCATAGTGGAAGCAGATTGAGTCATAGCTAAGATAAAAAACAATAGTGGAATTAGGGATTGGCCTTAGCCCGGCGAAAAACGTACGTAGCTAAGCACCCATTTGGTGACTTTAGTGAAAAGAATGACAGGATGCTGCCCATTATTATCAATGTGCAAGTATTAGTTTTACCACAGTATGCCGGTTATTATGCAGAGTGCATCCGTGGGTGCATGCATGTGCATAGCACGTGTGCGCCCACTGCGACATAGGCAGAGCGGTGATATAATCTCAATTTCCATTGCCGGAAGGTTAGGGGTATCCGGTGCGGTAGGTGACGAACTAACGGTGCTAACACGTTTGCAGTGGGTGTGTGTGGGCGTTCGCCGGCGCATGCCTGTGCGTTGGATTGTGTACGGCCACCAAAACTCTCAAAAAGAGGTGAGATAATCTCAGGGATTATCCTAGTGCCCCGGACAGCGTGATTAAGGATGACCGGAAAACCGTTTCGGCGTTTCAACGTGAAGGTGTTCATGCACAGTGAACTAACATTGACAGAAGCGACCACACCACTGGGGCTGACCGGTCCACGGTGAATATGGGAAAAGTGCGTTGGGAGATTGATCCTTTTTGAGAAGTTCTGATATGGATTGAGGAAATAAATTGAAAATTACGAAAGGCGTTAAAAACATAAGTGAGGTCCATTCGTATCTATGACCCTTAAGAAGTTAGGGTGGTTATGGTTAGAGGACAACAAGTGTGAGCAGCAGACAGTTTGGCAAATCTATTTTACCAATACGGTCGAAATTAAAAGAAAAGAGATTGCTGTTGTGAATCAGAAATGTCGGCGACTACACAGTCTAACAGAACTGTATGATTTTACCACAATTTCATCACGATTCACTTCAGATTTTGAAAATGAAGTTAAGTGAAGTAGAATTCGCCAACATATTCAAATCCCCCCAAGTTACTTGAACTAATACCTAACCACAACTCACGGAGACTCCACCAACTACCAGACAACAAGAAATATCTTCAAGTTTGAAACAAACACAGATGACTGTGCAACGAAAATAGTAGTTACAGTGAATTCTTCCACAACTATCCTACGTGGTTATCATGCCTATTTAACGTCTTTATTGAAATTGATGCCGGACAGCTGACAATGGTTGACGAAATGCAAGTATTAGTTTCATCGCAGTTTGCACTTATCAAAAGCTACATGAACCTTGTTACAGTAAGCACCATTAAGTGGACAGTCCATAAGATGGGTGTAATACATTGAGACGGACCATTCATTTCGACTTTTTTTCTTGAGTCGGACTTCCACGACATCCATACAACCAGTGATCATAGGCAGACAGGAAGATACGATAACATATCATGACAAGTGAGGCATTTGTTTTCATAACCTAATTACCACACTGCTGCGATTATTTTATTTCTCTTCCTATTTTACAATAATATTGATAACTCTCATTTCTTAGTTAGGCTGCTGTTGAGAAGTAGTAACCAGAACAGCCACAATCCAATAGCCGTTATTGGTTATTCCAATTTAGCCAGATTCATTGAAGTCCTTCACATTCAGGAGACCAAAGTGAATGTACGAGATTAAACCCCAGACGGGTTAGCAATAAACTCTGTCCAAATGGATGACATACCACTGGTCCAATACTACATAAGTTGCCATTCGACTCGGATTTTCTATGCAAGGCCATACTAAATTGACCAACATGGCTCGTTTATTCCTAACGAACAATTTCATGTCCGTTTAATCACCACTAACGCCTCACTCTACCTGCGTGGACAGCTATGTCCGATCACTTAGGAGTTAAAAAAGCACCTTCGAATGTTTAATTTGCAAAATCCGGTGTCGTTCACCGATTTCTTAAACTGACAGTGTGACGCAATTTTTCTCTCAAGAATTCAGAGAATGTCAAAATCTAGCTACTTTCAGTATCTCCAGTAGTAGTATTAGACATTCGAAGCTGCAGGGCTTTAACAGTTCCCAAAGAACACACTGTATTGTTGGGTCAATTCGCCAGTCGGAAGTGCGTTTGGCCACTTTTTCTTAGTCTACTGGGTGGCGGAACGGATAACTGGATCCAGATGGGACTCAAGGCGAATATCTTCCACAGTCGCAGAAATACTCCGGACTGCATCGTGGAAAGTGCGACGCGTGTCATTGTCGACAGACACTGCAGCTATCACATACTCTAGGGGTCACGAGCTGTGCGGTCAAAAAACACGAAGAGGTGTCGGATAACTGAGGGAGATCCTGGATGTGACTGCACGTGTCTGGAAAAGGTAAATCGAGGTGGTGGTGAGAAATCTACTCAAGTCCGAGGACGTTGGTCTGCTTGCTAGATAAATAGCAGACCTTAACCATCGTGGTCACGGAAAGTCATTTTACACGTGAGACGGGCTACAAGCGTTACATAATTTCCGCTAGCACTGGTTGCAATGTGATTCGTGGCTTCCAGTGCATGAAAACCGGTGGGGCGCCACAGGTTTCGAAATGATGTTAATGTCAGGGGCAGTACCTAGTTTTAGTCGAGCCATATATATATGCATGCAGCAAAGCGCAACAGAAATCAGTTGGTTACTCCAGAAGCCTTATAGCTCGCTTCCAGTTAGAATATATATATATATATATATATATATATATATATATATACATATATATATATATATATATATATATATATATATATATATATATTCTAACTGGAAGCGAGCTATAAGGCTTCTGGAGTAACCAACTGATTTCTGTTGCGCTTTGCTGCATGCACTGTTGGAACAGGTCTCTGTTGCTGCTGGATCATGTTTCACATTGGCAACACGTTCACATTTGTCTATCACTTGGGGCTCCTAGTTGATCTATGACAACAGACTGCTTCTTATATCTTCACAACGAGGCGCACTCAAACCAAATATAAACGCGAGACGGTAGAACTGGTCTTCTTTGAGGGATACCGGGTAAAAACGTGTACATTCCCTATTAAAGAGACCATCATAAGTGACAAAGTCATCCGCATCCTTAATGACCAGTTAGAAACAATTGAAACGAATATTGAACAGGGACGAAGTCTGACCAAAAACTTTTTTCAACGTTTGTACTGTGTTAAGGAGTGTCAGGCTTCTCGGTTGAGCTGGTCGAATGCAATTGACATATCTAGCATACTCAGCGGATGCCAATTTCCGCGTCAACAATCGAACCTTGGTTTCATCGTCATGAGGTGCCAACTCCGCCGCGAAAACGTATTCATACCGTTTATACCATAACGCGAACGAAACTCCTGCTTCCGGATCATGGTGCAAATCTGGGATATTTTGCACGTGGTCAGCAGTGACGGAATCACTGTATTCAGCAGTTTTCTGGACAGAAGCTCCATGAGGTTTCACTGAACCTGCATCATCGTCCTCAGATTAGTGCCGGAGGTAGTGAACCCCTACTCGCGACTCTTATCGCTTCAGCCCACAATGACAAATCAGAAGACAACAACACAGTACGCCAAGACGACAGCACATTTACAGGAATCAACAGCGCTGTATTAAAGGCGAAAATGGAACATTTTCGAATCCGGGCTTCCAGTCAGGTTCAAGGAGTTGCATCGCACTGTAGATAACTGATCGATTAACGAAAGGCGGTTCACTGATTACCTGCTTCGACCGAGAATGCTCAAGTAGATCAGTGACTTGCAAAAAGAGGTAGGTCGCAGATGCAATTACTTCCTCTGGAAGACCTGGAATTACTATGCGAGATGGACAGGCACATTGTGAGTTGGTTTGTCAAAGCAAGAGGTCGCGGAGGAGCTGGGAACCTTGGATTCGCTTCGCGCGCCAGTTTCGCAATCATTACCAGCGTGTGACACAAATGTTTCCTCTGGTTATTGCATCCATTTCTAATCGCAGTATAAGAATTAGGCCAGTGTGAATATGAATTTGTGCATTTTCCTGTTATACTGTTCTACAGCTGACAAACTTCATGAACGGCACAAAACATTTTTAACCACTTTACAATTTATATTCCGTTATCTCTAGTGTTCATCAATCTAACGTGACTGGTCGCATCATTTTATAGCTTTCATTGAACTATTTACTCGTTATATGATACAGTTAATTTCCTCCTTCCTCATCCAGATATAGAAAGAAAAATAGTAAATGAGGATGGATTAAACTGATAGAAATTTCGTAAGTATCGAACGGTAAATAAATTTTACATGTTCTACCAATAAAGTCGACATCACTTTTGTTATTGTTTTCTCCATTGTATACTGTGAAGTGGGATGTAAGCGTTCCATGGAATGCTTATTATAAGGCCAAACGAAATCAATGGATGGGGTATTGTTTGTCGTAATGCAGAAGCGAAAGTAGTATGCGTAATGAACCCATTCGGCAGCCCAACCGGCTTGCAGACGGGTCCACCCGGTCCCCTGTTGTGGACCCGGCCATGGGTCAGGCAGAACCCTCTCCGAGCCGGCCGGTTTCCAGTCAGGTTTAGTACTAGGATAGTTCAGTCGGACCTACTCCCGTATGTCTAACGCATCCAGCCCTTGGTTGGTAACACGATAACAGTGCTCAGTACTGAGAAACTCGAAAGGCTGGAGCGGGTTAGGGTGTGTATTGGATTAACACAAAAGCATGCGGACAGTGTATAGAAACGACGCAATTAGCGCCACCAACTTTATTGATCGTGAAGTTAGATAAACCTGTTTATTTATGGCTGCTATATCAGCGGCACTACATGTTCAGTTCAATTCATTCAACCATTAACATCGCACTTCTGTGTTCTCGTTTTGCTTGGTTCCGAGCAGCTTCGATCAGCTAAAGACAAACCGAGTAGAATCAAGTAAAATTGAGCCAAATACAAAGTAATAGACGAAGAAAGCGAAGATAACGAGAGCCCGAATGTAACTTCGTTCCTGACCGCGGCATCTATCCATGTCACATTGTCTTGAGTCATCCGGTAGGCGAGCCTCGTGGACCCCAACCCGAAAGTCTCACGCGTACTACTTCACCGAGTCCACTGGTCAAGGTTTACATACCAGTTGCCATGACACGAGCTGACAACCTCGACCTATCTTACAACTAGTACCTGCTTCGGTGAACAACGTACACAGATGAAGTCAGCCGATGGGCATGCGCAACATGCCCCAGCCATCTTGCCCAGTTTAGATTCAGCAGAACTTGCAACTTACCACGATCTTCTCTTAGAATAGCAACATCGTCCGCGTATTCTAATTCATACAGTCTATCGCCTGGAAAAAGATCGATGCCGCCATTCTCATACAAGGATGGGGCTATTTCATTAGCCATTTCTATTACAAAGTTGGAGAGAAAGGGTGATAAAGTAAAGTCCTGGGGAACACCACATCTCGTGGTGAACGTGTGAAAGATGACCATAGGCACGAACTCGGCTTCGGCTGTTTGCATAAGAGCACTGGGAAAGAGGAATAACTTTCTCTGTCACACCTTTTACTGAAAAGCAACGCCAGAGTAGTGCACTCGACTGAATCCAACCCCGCTTTGAGATCAAGGAAGACAACGATTGTGGACTTGTACTCTGAAATTTGTCGAAGTAAGAAGATGCTGCCGATACAACCCCGAACGCACCTGAAACTGGTTTCTACGAGTGCACTTTTTACGGGCGCTGGATAACCTGTGAAGAATAATTCCGACGAGCAGTTTGAATGCGATACCTATCAAGCTAATTCCTGTGGTTTTCACATGACCTGTACAGTTATCAATTCACACCATTCCCTGGAGGTCTTTTCACTATCCCAGATCACCCGGGGCAGTTTTGTTAACTACGAAAACAAAGCTTCGTCCCCATCCTTGAAAAAGGTAAAGACAACCTATCCGATCCTGCAGCTCTATATTTTTTCAAGTAGCCCACCGTTCGATTAACCTCCATTTCCGATGGGGGAGTGATGTACACATACATCGTTTCTCCTGCGGTTGTTTTTCGGAAGGCCAATCGTAGAAGTGGGCCAAGTGAACTATTCCTTAAAGTCATCTGTCCAACGGTCCAGACGACGTCCCTGAGGTTAAGTGAGCGTCGAACTTCCTGATTACCTATTTATACCGGGCTTACTTGGATCGGTACTTCTAATTAAACGGTAAAGGCTACGGCTATTGCCGACAGAAACAGCATTCTGCACTTCTGTACCTTTCGTCATTCACCACTGTTCACGGTCATTTCTCAAACTTCTATTCAGTTGGCGCCTTAAAGACTTGCGCACCTCACTGAGTCTGAAATCCTGGCGGACGGATCTGCGACCATCTAACAGAACAACTAGTGCCAAAGACATAAATCGTTTGTGGAGCCAACTTGAACCAGAGTCCTGCGTGGCATTAGAAGCGGCATGCAAGGCTTCCTTGATCTGCTGTCAGCGTTCATCTGGGTCTTGGACATTCGGCTGCATCGATAACCGTGTAGACAGCTCCGTTTGGAAAGCAGATTGTCGGTTATCGTCTAGAAGCAACTGCGCGGGATGGATGGCATTTACGTTGGTGCGACCACGGACGAAACGTAAACGGAAGCCAGCATGTATCAAAGCATGGTCTGAGTCAACAGGAGTAAACCAAAATGAACGACAATTTTCTATTTGGCCACGCCAGTGGCGACCAAACACGATATGATCAATCTAAGTCCAACGCTGTGAAGACGCCATATCAGTCTATGCCGCTTCTTATGGTAGAAGTTCGTACTCGTCACAAACAACCTGTGGTCAGAGCACAGCAGAATGAGAGGATCTCCGTTGTCAGTGAGGTCGGCGGGAATAGCAAACGGACCTCTAACGTGCCTTTTGGAATCCCCCAACCGGTCAACGTGGGCGTTGAAATCCCCAGCAATGACCACCACGTCCGTTGAACGCATGCCTCTAACCAGCTGAGACGAATCGTTATAAAATTCGTTCTTGGTTTTATAGGAACCGCATTCAGTCGGCTCATACACAGACACGACAAATAAACATCGATGCTTCAGTTTGTTGTTGTTGACACGTACAGAACCATTCAATCGAACCGCACAAAAACAACTGCTGACTGGAATCCGGTCTAGCAGCGCACGTTCAGCTTCCATAATCAAAGAAACCCCAACGCCGGCCTGACCATGTGCACCAGACACCCGGTCAGCCGACACACGAAGAGTGAAGCGAGAGACTGAGGTTGAGCTTGGGGTGCGAAGCGTGATCACAGACGTGGTCTTGTATGCGCGTTCCGGAGACATAACACATCCATTTTGAAAATGTCAACAGTTCTAGCGAGGGCAGCCTGTTGCCCTATCTGACATAATGTACGGACGTTAAAGGCGGTCAAGTGATGTAGACATTTGGAACTAAGGAGTGCATTCGACTTAAGCCCAACTATTGAACTGCTGCTTTCTTCAAAGCCGTAGTTACCCTTGGTGTTTTGTTAAGATCTTAGATGGAAGAGAAAAAACTGGTAAGGCTCCTCACGGGAGACGCTAGAGGTTTCTGAGCGAGTCATATTTATTACATGCGAGTAGTGGAAGGGGCGTGTACCACATAGCCACGAAGGCCCACTGCACTACTAGGGATAATCGGCAGCCAGGCCCTGAGACTTGGAGTGGAGAACCACATAAGGCCCCAGTGGGTCAGGTGTGGTAACGGTCCGGCTGCCCACACCACAGAAAAGGTTCTTCTTTAGGAACCTAACAGGAGTCTTCGACCCAAAAGTCTGACCCACAAAGCGGTGGTGCGGTAACCCAGCACGGAAACGTGACCGAAGAACCCATGAAGGAACTTCTTCTGGTCTGTCACGTGAGGCCTGATCGTTGTACGCATCCTGTTTCGTCCTAGCTGACTAGTAGTCAGTCTAACGGAGATGGCTAAACCCTGATTCCGACCCAACCGCGGGTGGCGTTTGAGGCGTACAACGGTATGCTCACCGGCATCTGTGGCAGAGAGGTGCACTGGGCACCCAGGATGTTTGGCCTCATCTGAAGGGCGAATGAACCGAGAAATCAGTCGCCGGCCTCCAGTGGGTTACGGACCCCACGTTTCGTCCCGCTGCCTTGCGGGTTAGGCTTTAAATAACTAAAGACCCCGGTTGTGGATCCCTAAGAAAGTCACCTGCTTTGGCTTGTCAGTATCCCGCCCATAAACAAATCATGGACCTGGACTATCTACCCCTTCCCCCGATTGTACTATGTTTTGTTTGGCACACAGTCTGAAACCAGACAGTTGTGATATATATAATTACATATATATATATATATATATATATATATATATATATATATATATATATAGTCTTTTCTAGGGCTTTGTTATTGATCCCATGCACACAGTGGAGCAAGTAGAACGTGGGCGGACAGCATTCCTTGGGCTGGGAGCTGTTCAGCTTGGGTAGGCGGTAGCTGCTCAATGAAGTGTGATGACTGCTGTCCTCAACGAGAAACCGCAAGCACTCCATTCCCACGCCCATCTAGTCAACGACTTTGATCGGTACAATGCTTCTCCGTGTTTATTCGCCGGGCACAGCGACCACCTTTTCTCATCAAGCTTTAGCTACGACCCACCATTCTTTAACCACGACCTATCATTCTTTAGCCTTGACGCACAACCTTAAGCCACGACCTATCATTCTTTAGCCTTGACGCACAACCTTTAGCTACGACCTATCATTCTTTAGCCCTGACGCACAACCTTTAGCCATGCCGCTACAAGCCAGTCAGGTCAAAAGTATCGGAATATAATGACATCAAGGGATATTGGGACAATTTTTTTTACAAAGATTGGTGTTGCAATGCTAACAGAACAAATGTGAAAGTGTGACGATCATATGCTGCGCAGTTGACCGTGGTCATGGTATCAAATGCTGCACCGCAAATTGATTGGAGGTTTGGACGATGTGCCCGTATCGTCGAACCACGTGGCACAGCCCTTATTACTGTTGTGTTTTCAGTGATCAGTTCTCAATGTACTGGAAAAAATAAACAAATTAAAGTGGCGAACATTTTACCTGTTTGAATTTACTGAAGGCCTCCTCAAGCGAATTGAAAAATGGACTATACGGTAGGAGAAAACGTATTTGATGATTGGTGTGTAATTGTGCGTCCACAGCCCTCCGATGAACAGGGCGCACTGCCAAAGATAAATGCTACTAGAACATCAGGTTGCTCAGTAGTAATAGACGCTGAGCAGCATGAGAGGAACTCGTTAAAAATATGCCATGTAATCTTTGTGACATTCATACTTCAAGATAGCGGCGATAGACGAACAAGCTAAGATGTTCGAGTTAGGTCCTTTACTTGACGGTAAAATTCGGATTGCTTTACTGCCTACTTTTGAGCGTCCGTAGCTACGACGACACCATATGTTGTAGTTGGTCTCATCAATATACAACCTCAAAGTTGCGGCGAATCGGCATATTCTGCTCGTTGATATTTGACTGCATCTGAGTTTCGTTCCACTGGTTGAATGGTCAGCTTCCAAATTGAATAGTGATGCCCATCCAGAAATCGATCAATGGATGACTTCTTGACTGTTGTGCTTGGGAAATCCTTCTCCATCCTTTCCTTTAACTGCCTCAATGTGCTTGTGGGGTTTTCGTCCACCACTTCACACAAATGCTTGACAAACTCGTCGTTGAACTTCGTCTCGTAGAACCCAGGTGTGAATGCCATTTCCCTGTCTGTAGCTGCAATAGCACGGCAGGTTTTGATCTTGATATTGAGGTGTTTGGCATTATCCTTTAAATCATCTCCCCTTCGTGCGCATTCGATTATCTTGCGTCGATCTTCAGCGCTGGTGAAACGGTGCGACCTTTTCTTTTCAACAATATTAAAGCTATCCATATTGTCAAAAGGTGATGCGTACGGTGCCAGGTAAAGTATAGCGAATACTATAACAAACGGTCGCAGTGTGATTGTATCGTCTGACTGCCTCCGAACGAGATATCAACCAATCGAAAACGAGTCTTGCCATGCAAGGGTAAAATGTCACAAACAAGCAGTCCTGTAAGTAAAATCTGTAGTGCGACAAACGGTACTCTGTTTTGCATTTCAAGTCAGACAAACATCAGAACTGGATACGATGAAACAAAACAAAGGTTTGGTTCATTAAGCCTTTAGATAAGTCGATGCATTAAAATTCCGAGAGCAATACACAGTTATCGTAAGTACACCCTCATTAATGTCAGCAAACTATTTATGCTGCAACAGTTGACACCATTACTATCACCGAAATTGCAACAGTAATAAGGGCTGTGCCACATGGTTCGACGATACGGGCACATCGTCCAAACCTCCAATCAATTTGCGGTGCAGCATTTGATACCATGACCACGGTCAACTGTGCAGCATATGATCGTCACACTTTCACATTTGTTCTGTTAGCATTGCAACACCAATCTTTGTAAAAAAAATTGTTCCAATATCCCTTGATGTCATTATATTCCGATACTTTTGACCTTACTGGCCTGTAGCGGCATGGCTAAAGTTTGTGCGTCAGGGCTAAAGAATTATGGGTCGTGGTTAAAGGATTGTGGGCCGTGGCTAGAGGATTGTGGGTCGTGGCTCGAGAATTGAGGGTTTTGGCAAAAGCCTGGTGGGAAAAGGTGTAGAATCAGGTTTAAGAGAACCTGGTTCATGGAGATTGGACATCATTTGGCCTCCACCCATTGATTCGTCAGGCATGACTGCATCCTCGGCCTAAGAATGTGATCCTGTGTGGCTCTTTGGGTCGCAGAGGCACACAAGCCATCACACCACGCAAAAATGCAGCCTCGTCGTCATAGATCCTCCACTCAAGACGGCCAAGTTCCTGAACTGTAAGAAACTGCTTCAGCGTTCACTTGGTATCTGATATATATAAACACGCCAAGTGGACACAAGTTTTCCCGGCTGTACAGAAAAGCTTCCAACCTACCTGGATATTTACTCAGGAGAGCTATGTCCGCAAAAGTCTAGTATACTACATGGGTAGTGTGGGTATCGTATCTGGATGGCAGGATAATATTCCCCCGGAAGCACACGACCGGTTTCGCGGTTGTTGCCGCTCATCAAGTATGCGTACCTGGTGTTTTTCTGCGCAGTTATCCCTATACTTGGGCACTCCACAGTTGGTTCACAGCTATGATCTCGTCTGAATCGTATGGAGTAGAAGGGTGCAGCGTACACATACCCGATGAGCGGCAACAAACGCCAAACCGGTCGTGCTGCCGGGGAAATTTTTTCCCGCCATCTCGATACGACACCACACTACTCAAAGCGTGAATCCATACCTGGTCTCATTCGTCCCCGTTCTAGAGGTTATCTGTTACCCGACGAAATAATTTTGGGAGAATCACTAATTCTAAAAACGGACTTCTCGTCCATGCACGCTTCATACGATTCAAATGAGATTACATCTGCGCAAAAGGCACAATACTTTCACCTGAGAAAAATCGCAACACCACTATCGCACGATAAAAAAAACTCCCTACGACCATGTCAATTACGAAAACAGAAGGGAAGGGGACAATATTTACGCACATGTCTGTGGTAAGTTGGGGTGAGAGATCAATGTTATCCTGAACCCGGCCTGGACTATTCATGCAATGATTTCTCATGGTACAGACCAGCATGTTGAAAGGTGTACACCAGTCCATGGCAGGCAGCGCCAGGGAAATGTGCGGTCGACTGCAGGTTTCAGATCAAGAAAAAAACAAATAATGAGTCTCCTGAAGGCAAGTGTGTTCTAAAACTTGTAGAAGATTGAAGAGGTGATCAACCTTACATTGCTGCTCAACTGTGCCGACTATTTTTACATAGCCTTTGCCGGGTTATTCACTCGGATGCATAACGAGAATATGGTTTTCCCGATAGCGCAAATACGGAGAATAGAAATAGAGAACAAGAGCCAACTTCGTGATTATATGATAAGGGTACAACAACTGTGGTAACCGTTGCAAGATGTGCACTCAAACGAACGTGTAGGGAGGAGCAGCCGAAAATAGAGTACTTCCCGAGACTCGACTCTTTCGACCGGGGGCAGGACCAACTAATCTTAAGGTCTATCACAAAGCCTCACTGACCACGGCATCCAATCAATTAGTTCGTGCCTTCAGACACGGGAACGCCAGATTTCGGGAGGAGCAGCGGTAATAATGGTTCACAGTCTGCAAATTTGTATGGAATAATCGCTACTTACATACTATGATAAACACAACCCTACTGACAAGCAAATAAACGGAGTCTAGCGCAACTTATGCCGAACACAAAACAATACCTGCAGACCAACATTCGAGTGGCTGAATGGTTACAGTAAATAGGCGTCAAGTATGGACCCCCACGCGAAAACGAACTGAGACAGAATACAGTATATAAGCACCACTTTAATCAGCACCACAATGCGCATCAATAAAAATACAAACACTGAGATACTCCTTAGTTTTTGTCGCCTGCTGCCTCTGCGGGAAGTTTGTTTGGTTTTTTCTTTTTATTTTGGTTTTTGATAGGTTGTAGAAGAACCTCCTGCAAGCGTGATTCAACAGAATTTCGCAAAACGAACCTTGACTTCTGCATCCTTCACCTTACATTCTGATTTATACAAGCCAGCGTCGAACGGCAGACCGGTAATCCGCATAGGTCCATTGGGCATTAGCAGCACAGTAAACCGGAATTGAGCCACAAATTCATCTGCAAACAAGATGCGTCTACATACTCATTGTACCTTCTTTTTCGCAATAAACAGGAAGTGCCTGAACCACATCATGTTTTGCACATTCGGTTATACCCAAGCGAGCTTTTTTGAGGTCCTCTAGCGCTCTGGAAACAGTAGAATAAACACACTTACATACCTGATGTTAAAAGGATAAGCCGAGAATTTGTTGGCGATCTCCGCATATAATTCTGCGCTTATTATTGAAGTATTGTTTTAACTTACGCCTTGATGCCTTCATTTTTAGTTGGTACAGTGTCTCATTTTTCTTGTAAATAGTTGTGCGCGCTTTGTGTTCACGGGCCTTACCATCCCCCGATGATACCAAAATATCAATATTCCACACCTCGTTGACCTCAAAGGTACACTTCTCAATTGATTTTTTATGTTCTTCAGATGGATTTAGCACGATAGCTTTCTCTGCGTCATACACCATCCGTCGCATTTGATGTGACTGCATACCTGATGATGTAAAAGAAACGATAAATACACTATACCTTCCACCGGACGGCAATGAAAGTCACTTGCGGTTTTCGTTACCAACTCTGATAGCTTGATGCTCTAACAAAGCACGAATGAACTGTGTACAATTAGATACCTCGTTGCCTGGACGTAGTTGTCGAAGTGCCACTTCAGCTGCTGTATGTGCAGCAATTACTACGTCTGCTTTTTTCCCCGTAACTCTGCGTTCCTGATTCCTCATAGTCACGTTTAATTGAGTTTACCTGGGAAGAACCGACCACTACAGTGTGGCCGACAACAGCTGCGAAACCGTCAATATGAGCACCAAGATCACTAAAAGATTAAATAAATGACATGAAGGCTTACATCTTCACCAAATCTTCGTCCTTTAGCTCAGTAATTGCATTGTCCTCGCCCTCCAATGGGGCATAGTGACAAATGATATTATTAATGCTGATAGATGTGGGGAATGATAGGCCTGAAAATAAAACCTTGTAAACCCGAAGAAACCTTTTTTCATCGATTTCTCTTTTTTAAATAGTTTCGACGCTTCCTCCTGGATTCGCTGATCACCATACTGGCATAACTCCACAATTTGCGCCCCCGGGATGCACATTTTTACAAGTTCAGTCAGAACAGCTTCAAATAATCAGTTGGAATAAACGACTTAATCATACTATTCGCTATCTCGGCTGCCATTTTGTATTTATTGACGACGATGTCATCCAAAACTGTCGCCTCCTCATCCGATTCATGGTCCGACATGCCGTACGATAACCCTTCCCGCCAAAAATCAAACCATCAAGGGCAATCCGGTGAAGTTCAGGTCAGGTTAGGTCAGGTCTTGAAGTCTTGAAGTACTACACGGGTTCGAGGCTTTGAGCCCAATTGTCCCGGTTCTTTAGGAAATCTTTGATCTTCTGTCGGATTCACCGAGCTGAAACGAGAGTAAAAAGAAGCGGGGGGGGGGGGGGGGGGGGGGCGGGGGTTGCAGCGAAAACAAGATACATATAACCTCATTCAGTGTCACACTGTGGACAGTGCCTTAAGCTGAGTGGGGGTGCGGCATTCATGAACATATATGCGATAAAAGACAACTATTTTGTTTGTTTTTTTTGACAAAGGGAGTTATTGGGAGAGACCCAGGCAGAGGTCTAGCTTTTTCTTGAAGATAGTTTTGTTCTGCGAGAGAACAATATCTTCCGGAAGTGCATTCCACATGGTAATAACCCTATAGCTAAAAAAGCTAATCCTTAGTGGCCTCGGTTTGAAAACTTTTCTGCTGTGACCACGGAGAGAGGAGGCTGGACAGACGGAGAAGAAGCAATCGCTTTGACCTGTTTCAAAAAGGTGAAACATCAAAAACAGATCACCTCTTACGCGTCCAACGTCAAGGGGATAGAGGTTGAGGAGTGAGAGGCGGACGGGATAAGGTAGATGGGATAGACCCCTTACTGCCTTGGTGGAGGCCCGCTGAACCCTTTCTAGGATCTCACGGTCTCGGACAAGACCAGAGTGCACTATCTGACTACCGTACTCCAGCAGAGGTCGGATATAAGTGCCGAAAATTATGGGGAAATCATCCTTAAATATGCGCGGGAAGGACCTTCGAATCATGTTTAGAACTCGAAAGGCAGACTTGCTCGCAAGTTCGTGATGATGAGAGAAGGATAAGTTACAATCTAACCAGAAACCGAGCACCTTGTGTCGGTCAACCCTTGGCAGAGTGGCTGCTCCATTAATGAAAAACGTGTGAACAGTCTCTCTGCCGAAAGACATGCTCACGCATTTGTCATCATTAACTGGGAGGTTCCAATCCTCGGACCAGCGTTTTGTTTCATAAACTGCAATTCGCAGGTCTTCAACGCTTGAACTCCAGAGGGTTACATCATCTGCGTACATGGCAATGTTCGCAGGAAGGGCTGTCGGAAGATCGTTTATATAGATCAGGAAAAGAAGAGGACCTAAGACCGACCCTTGGGGGACCCCAGTTGTTACTGGGGAGGGTTGAGACAAAACATTCCCGACTTTAACCACAAAGGTGCGGTCGGTAAGGAAGCTACATAGGATGGCCAACATGGAGCCTGTGATCCCGTACGTCTGCAGCTTATAAAGAAGAGGGGCATGTGGGACCTTATCGAAGGCCTTAGCAAAATCGATGAATACAGCGTGTGAGAGCTGGCCATCATCATAGGCTTTCGTTAGACTATCCATGACAGTAAGCATATTGGTGATGCATGACCTGCCAGGAAGAAACCCATGTTGGGACGGGGAGAGGATCTTATTTCTATGAAGATGGGAAAGAATCTCACTCTTAAGAATTCCCTCAAAAATTTTGCTACGGATGCTAGTGAGGCTTATGGGTCTGTAACTAGAAGCAAGGTGTCTACTACCCTTCTTATAGATGGGTGCGATCACTGCTTTTTTCCAGTTACGGGGGAAAACTCCATCGTCAACACATCGCTGAAAAAGCGAGGCATAAGGAGCAGCTAATGTAACAGCCGGTCGTGGAAAATCCCCTTTTTTCCCTCGCGATTCAGTGTTTTTTCCCAACATCACTCATTTCCATACACTATTGACTTGTCTTTACGAACTGGTTGTTTTTCTGGACCAATTGTTGTTTGTTCGCGCCCAGAGCGCTATTTTGGCACATCCTTGTTCAGGACCTGCGTGACGCACGTGCTGTTTGCTCACACGCTGCTATTCGGTTTCTCGTTGTTGAGACTTTGTGATCGTATTATTGAGGTTTGTATATTGTTTACGTCATTGTTTATTTTAATAATCTAGTATCGTAGAATTATCACGGATAATCGCCTTCTGATTTCGGGATCCGTTGCGAATTTGGCTACGCATTGCTCAAACGGCCGTAACAATACTCAATAGATCTATTTGGAACGAGGAAAATTCACGCAAAATGCCAAGGAAAGGATCAAAGGCAGTCGAACCCGGACAGGAAGTAATACGGCAAGTCTCTGGGGAGGTTTTGGGTACTTATGATTCTTTAGCTAATGCTAGATCGCCTAGTCCTGTCAGTGCTAGCTCATGTGTTATTGAAAGCAATATTGATCGTAAGGACGTTGATTTATATAAGCTGAGAATAATAGAACTAGAGCAACAGTTACTTTCGGCTAGACTACAGGCGCATGAAGCAGAGAAGTGTACACAGAAACAGCGAGAGTATAGGACCAGTGACTTCGACACTTCCGATAGGTTAGAGTGCAATAAGGTAGGGAACCCCACGCAGGTCGCCGACTACAAACCACCATCGATCGATCTGCCTAGAGTGGAGTTAACGGTTTTCGACGGGCGAGCTGAGCAATATTGCAAGTTTGTCAAACAGTTCGAGACGTTCGTTGAAAACAAGGTAAACGACCCTGGGCAAAGGCTTCTTTACCTTACTCACTACTGCCGAGGCCGAGCGCGAGAAGCTATCGACGGATGCACCATGCTCGATCCAGAACAAGGCTACACAAGGGCAAGAAAGATTCTGAGGGACTTGTTTGGCCAACCTTTCAAAGTAGCCCGTAACCTAATAGAGGGCGTGATGGCAGAGGCAAAGAAAACCAAGGGCGACGTCTACACCATGGCCGACCTGGTGATCAAGATGCAGAACTGCTCAATAGCCCTCGACCATTTAGGTTACAGAGCTGACCTAGACGCCATGCACACTTTGGAAGGCATAGTCCGTCACCTCTCTCCCGAACTACAGGGTCGGTGGGCGGAAGAAGCTGAACGGATAAGCCGAGGCGACAGAGAAGCCAACTTCGAAGACCTGACTGAATACTTAGACAGGCAAACGAAGATAGCTGACAGCAGATTCGGCCGACTTATCCGGGACAGCAACCGAGCAAACAAGCCCGGTACTAGCCAAGTCCAAACCCCTGTACGGGAACATCCAAAGTACCAGCCTTGGACCAACACACACGTCATTTCACGAGATGCTACGGCGAAACCAAATTGCAGATCCTGTGGTACTAGCCATGGCCTACCAGAATGCCCCAAGTTCGGCAATGCCACAATAGACGAACGGTGGGGAATGGCGAGGATGGCAGGAGCATGTTTCATCTGTCTCAACACCACGCACCGGGCAGCAGCCTGTAGAACAAGGAATCGATGTGGTTACGAGGGCTGCACGGGCAGACACCATCGGCTGCTGCATCAGGCGAGAATAACCATATCCGAGGCGAGTGCCAAGCCCAGCGTGATTTGCTCAACTTCACAATCTGCCAGTAAACCGGTACGTTTAGGCGTAGTGGCCGTGGGAGTAGTGACTCCGACTGGGATAGTCAAGGCGTTGGCTTTCGTTGATAGTGGATCCGACACCACTTTAGTGAAAGAGCGGTTTGCCGACAAACACCAACTGGCTAAAGGTGCGACGTCGTTAGCAGTGAGCACGGTGGGCGGAACACAGGTAATGACTGCCGGTAGATTAAGGCTGCAACTCATCTCTCTAGACACTAACGAGGAAATTGAACCAACGGAGGCATTCACGTTAGCGGATCTCCCCATGCGAGCACCAAGGTCGGTGAACGCAATCTTGACTCGATGGCCCCACCTGCAGGATGTAACCGTTGTAGACTGGGAAGATGATGAGGTGGATCTCCTCATCGGATGCGACGTGCCAGAGGCGCATTGGGTGCTTGACCAAAGAGTGGGCGACCGCCAGGCACCTTATGCCGTACGCACGGCTCTGGGATGGATGTTATACGGTCCAGTAGGGGTACGCGGTTCCGTGAATTACTTATCCGCCGAAACGGACCGCATAGAGTATCATCTGCAACGGCTTTATGAAAAGGAGTTTCATGACATTGGGGACGAAAGACCGACGTTGTCTCAAGAGGATCACTTCGCTCTACAAACGGTGCGGCAAGGCTCTAGAGGCCTCAAAAAACAGTTCGAGGTTCCCCTCCCATGGCGCACACCGGTCGACCCGTGGACTGACAACAGAAATTACGTTCTCCAACGATTACTACGACTAAAAGAACGCTTCATTCGAGACCAGAATCTGTGGGAACGATACGCGGATTTGATGAAGCGAAACGAGGCCCTCGGCTACGTTGAAAAGGTGCCTGTTAACACCGACAGCAAAAGGGGTATCTGGTATCTGCCTCACCATCCGGTTATCAACCCCAAGAAACCCAATAAACTGCGGGTGGTTTTCGACTGTGCGGCCAAGTTCCAGGGCAAGTCGTTAAACGATCGCCTACTACAGGGGCCTGACTGGACCACACCACTGATCGATGTTCTGTGCCGTTTCAGAGTGGGTAAAGTGGCTTTGTCTGCTGACATTAGGGAAATGTTCCATCAGGTGAAGATTCCGGTAGGAGAACGAGATGCTTTGCGTTTCCTGTGGTGGGAAGGGAGCGACCGGGACAACGCAGTGGTGAATTATAGGATGACCGTCCACCCCTTCGGAGCCATATCGTCACCATTTTGTGCAAACTACGCCCTCCGAGAATCAGCGAACAAACATGGCGATCTAGTACATCGGACGGTGGTAGAAAGCGTCAGCAGGAACTACTACGTCGACGACTACCTTGGGTCATTCGATGATGTGGAATCAGCTCTAGAGCAGTTCAGGGGTCTGACGAGATTGCTGGAAGAGGGCGGCTTCCATCTAACTAAATGGATGTCGAACGCTTCAGAAGTGCTGAAGGTCATCCCGTATCACGAAAAGGCCGAAAGGGTAAGAGATTTGGACGGCTCCCCACTTCCCATCGAGCGCACTTTAGGGATACAATGAGACGCGGAAACGGACGATTTTGTTTTCGAACTGAACGTTCCCGAGCTGCCAATAACCCGTCGTGGCATACTATCTGCCGTCTCGAGTTTGTTCGACCCGCTCGGTTTCGTCTCACCATGGCTGCTACCCGGAAAGATCTTGCTGCAGCGGCTGTGCCGTAAGAAAGTTGATTGGGACCAGTCACTGGACCGAGGGGACCGGCTGGACTGGGAGGAATTTTTGAACACCTTGAAGAAATTAGGGGACATAAGAATACCACGATGTTTGACCCCTGGCCATACGACACGGACTGGAGAACTACATGCCTTTTCCGATGCATCCGAAGTCGGTTATGGAGCTGTGGTTTACGGACGATGGTGCGCAGGAGATGGACAATATACCACGAGGATCCTGTTCGCCAAAGCCCGCGTTGCTCCACTGAAGTCGGTCTCAATCCCACGCCTTGAACTCAGCGCAGCCGTGTTGGCAGTCAGGGTGGTGCAAGCTGTGAAGAGATGTTTCGATCTCTACATTTGGTCGGCGAGCTTCTGGACGGATTCAACGATAGTACTTTACTACATTAACAACGTACGGAGCCGGTTTAGTACTTTCGTTGCTAACCGGCTCACGATTATCCACGATGAATCGGCCACGCACCAGTGGAGTCATGTCAGGTCTGGCGATAATCCGGCCGACCTGTGCTCCCGAGGTGCGAACAACTTCAGGCAACTGGACACGTGGACGAGAGGGCCGAACTTCCTGCAATTGCCCAAACAGGACTGGCCCGTGTTCGAATTAAAACCCCCTACGGAATTGGAACTGGAGATCAAAGGCGTAGTGATAGCAACCAACGTCGTCGAAGCGTCGCCCATTTTATCGCGACTGGTCAGGTTTTCTTCCTGGATGAAGACGCTTCGTTCGCTAGTTTGGTTAACCAGGTTCAAGATAAGTTTACTAGTCATGAAAGGGCTACGGCCCTCAGGTCGGATACCGGTCGGCCCGATAGGTCCCGATGAGCTACAAGCGGCAGAGTACGATATTTTCAGAATGATACAACGCGAGGCTTTCGCCCAAGAACTCAAGAGGGCGGAAGAAGTGGGGCTGACCAATGAAGACATGCCATCTCCAAGAGGCGAGCTGAAGCGTTTAAACCCCAAAATCATCAACGGACTGCTGCGGGTGGATGGTAGGCTGACCAACGCCCACCTGAACTTCGACACAAAGTATCTTATACTGCTGCCAGCGAGACAACCCGTAGTGGAGCTAATGATTCAACACGTCCACGCCATTGAGGGACATGCCGGAGAAAGTCACGTGACGAGCGTCATCCGAAAGCGTCTTTGGTTGTTGAGAGGACGAGAGACTGTAAAACGCGTGATCCGACGGTGTGTGCAATGCAGGAGACGCAATGCCATAGCAGGCAAACAACTCATGGCCCCGCTACCAGAATGCAGGGTAACTACGGGCTGGTGGCCGTTCAGTGACACCGGGTTGGACTATTTCGGGCCCTTGTGGGTCAAGTGCGGGAAAAGATTAGAAAAGCGATACGGATGTATCATGACGTGCATGAAATCACGTGCGGTACACCTAGAAGTCGCACATTCGATGACGACCGATTCGTTTCTACGGGCCTTGCAAAGATTTATCAACCGAAGAGGCGTACCGGCCGATATATACTCAGATAATGGATCGAACTTTGTGGGCGCTCAACGGGAATTGCAGCGTTGGCACAAGAACATAAACAGGGACGAACTGCAGAACCGAACCGTGGCCTACGGCATACGCTGGCATTTCAACCCCCCACAGGCCAGTCACCGAGGCGGCATATGGGAACGCATGATCCGGTCCGCCAGACGGATATTGCTGTCAATCATGGAGCAGCAGCCGCCCGACGACGAGACCCTGAACACCGTCATGACTGAGGTGGAGCGAATCCTGAACAACCGCCCCCTGGTTCCAGTATTGACCGGCGACCCCACCCACCTGGCGCTCGCCCCAAACGACTTATTGACGCTAAGGTCGAACGAGGGTTTCCAAGGGCCGGTAAACCTTCGTGGGAGCTACCTCCACGGGTGGAAGCAAGCGACTTATCTGGCCAAGGTCTTCTGGAGGCGATGGCTACGGGAGTACCTACCGGCTTTGCAGACTCGACAGAAGTGGCTGGCCAAAACAAGACCATTCAAAGTTGGGGACGTGGTTATGATCGCCGACGAACGCGCACATTTCAGCGCTTGGTCTTTGGGAGTAGTTACGGAAACCATCAAAAGCACTGAAGAAATGATAAGAACGGTGAAGGTGAAGACAGCTAACGGAGTGCTCATTCGTGACATACGCAGTATTAACCTACTCGAGAGCGAAGACGGAGGAGCTGATAACCCTGTGGCCTAGTAAACCTTTTTCACACCAGTAATCGAGGTGGATAAAGAAACACCATATATACCACACAATCTCCGTCAAACACGTTAAGGTGCTCGCGGTCCCTTCGTTGACATTACAGAAGGTTCTTTCCGATATGTGGTGATGAGTGCGATTCCATTATACATCCCGATACATACACACATGCACGACGCACTCTACATCCCGTAAACCCATCATACATGTGACAGTGTTCTTTTTTCGCCTTTTGTTGACGCTACCGAATGCCCCTTGCACATGTGGAAGTAGTGGAGCTCAGGTCACACATGCATGCTACATTTACTCGTTTTCTTGCCACGCGGTCTTTTGTTGACATTGCAGAAAGTCCTCCTTTGATGTGTAGTCATAACTGTGATTTCATTGTAACCCCGGCACACACACACACGCACGCACACACACACACACTCAAGCGCGTACATCCAGGACCGGACGGCCCCTTACGAGGACAACGTCTATGTGACCATTCACGCCCGCCATCGGTCATTTGGTCTTGTGGAAGATGTAGACTAGCCTCACGTCTATGTAGCCAATGGGTTAGGTGCGACCAGTAGTAGAACGTCGACGACGAGCACTAGACGCGCGCACTGACAGCAGGGCCTAGGCAGGTAGGAAGAATCAGTACCTTTATACCGAACCTTTGACTCTGCTAAGGATCCAGGAGGATTTTGGTGGGCGGTGTAACAGCCGGTCGTGGAAAATCCCCTTTTTTCCCTCGCGATTCAGTGTTTTTTCCCAACATCACTCATTTCCATACACTATTGACTTGTCTTTACGAACTGGTTGTTTTTCTGGACCAATTGTTGTTTGTTCGCGCCCAGAGCGCTATTTTGGCACATCCTTGTTCAGGACCTGCGTGACGCACGTGCTGTCTGCTCACACGCTGCTATTCGGTTTCTCGTTGTTGAGTCTTTGTGATCGTATTATTGAGGTTTGTATATTGTTTACGTCATTGTTTATTTTAATAATCTAGTATCGTAGAATTATCACGGATAATCGCCTTCTGATTTCGGGATCCGTTGCGAATTTGGCTACGCATTGCTCAAACGGTCGTAACAGCTAATGTATCCGCGGCCTCCTTGAGAATACGGGGGTGGATTAGGTCAGGACCCATAGAGCAATATTGGCTGAGCCGTCGGAAACCTTGAGCGACTGCACCAATGGGAATAGTTACGCGGTTAAGGGTAGTGGTCAGAGATAACGGGTGCATAGTAGGGTGGGATGATATGGGAAAGGAACTAAAAATTGTACGGAAGTAGGAGCTGAATGCCTCGGCTACTTGGCTAGGGGAAGTGATTGGAGATCCGGCACTATCTTTGAGAGCTAATGGCGTCGGAGCTGTGCCCCTTAGACGGCGCATGTACTGAAAGAAAAATGCCTTATTGGTCCGTGCTCGATCAAGTACAGATCGCTGGACTGCATTCTGATATGACCTAATCTTGTCTTTGCATATGTTCCGTATGATCCTGAAGTCTTCTGCATCACGGGCAAGGCCTGTGGCTTTATATCTAGCAAAGAGGCGTGCGCGTTCGTCTAGAATGCGCCTAATGGGGCGAGGGAGGGGTCGCTTAGCGGTCTGTGGGCGACGAATTCTGGGGAGTGGGCGACGAATTCACCGAACTTGAGGCTCGGGCCAGTAGGTCTGTCCAGATTCTTGCACCAGCGAGCCTCGGTTGATTCTTACGGGGCCACGGCTTCTGTGTTTCATTTTTCCTCGTCCCTGAGGTGTATTTCAGGTCAGGTTCCGGTTCAGGCTGATTCCAGGACTTCTCTGAGGATAGTCAAAAAGTCCAGTTTCTTGCACGGGTGTACTCCACGGATCCCCAGGCGCTGTGACAATAGGAGAGACTCAATCAAACCAAATCAGGTGAGTGCCGTGCGGTTTGAATTCATAGAGTTCTCGCTTTTAAATTGAGTTTTTGAATAGTCTTGTGAATTAACTTAGTTTAATTCGCGTTACTGAGCGTATCGGAATTGCTTTTGAGGTGTGTCTTATCCGGAGAATATTTTCATTCTCCTTGTAGTATTGCCGATTAGTTTTCGGTGTTTTTGGAGGCGATCTTTCCTTGCTTGGAGTCTTTTTGTTTGTTCTTTTGTGTTAACTGGCTCTACCTGCAAGTGTCAGAGTGTTTATTTTGTTTTTGGTTAGAGAGCACTTGATTCGTTTTCCTCTTCGTCTTATGGACTTCGGTATGACGCGCGTTTCTGACCTGTGTCCCGCACTTACTTGTGGGAAACGTGTGGTAAATGGTGTAGAGTGCGAGGTATGCAAGAGATGGGCTCGCCCAAAGTGTTTAGGGTTGGCAAAGGACATATGTGTCCTTTATAAACAGAACCCATGGGCTGAGTGGGTCTGTGCTCCTTGCTAGGAGGCGGCCAGCTTGGCCTTCAAACTGCAGGCCCAAGGGCAAGACCAACGCCCACCAAGCAGTGCTTTAGACATAAGCCCCAAAACACCGCAATCAGGTTGCAGGAAGTCATTTGCGGAATTAGTAGCCACACCTGAGAGGACAGTCATTGGAGCAAGTGGGTCATCACCGAGAGCTTGTCAGGCGGTCGTTGCCTCGACTACTTTGAAGCAGACCGACGAGGGCCAGTGGACTGAGCAGAAGCCTAGAAGGGCAAGGCAGGTCAAAAAGAATGGTGACTGTATTATCACGAAGGATGGGCCAGCTAGGGTGGACGGCCCTGCTCTCCTAGTGTTGGAAAACAAGGTGAAGGATCTGCAGAGGCAAATCTTGCCGATGGGCAGAGCCTCAAGCAGCAGGCTCCTGATCATAAACCAGGAAGAACCTTTTATAAGGGAATCGAAAGCCAGGCAGGATATAGATAGGAGGAGGGTCTACGATATACTGCGAATCACAGGTGTTCCGTACCCTACTACTCCAAGAAGGGTGCACAGAGTGGGGACATTAAAGTCACCTCTGGGGAACAAAGGCGAACGTCGTGCGAAACCAATCCTAGTGGAGTTCATTGATGAGGCCACCTGGGCTAGACTGCTGGTGAGGGCAGCAGTAGTGGCTCACACCACCAAGGGTGGATACTAAACTGTGCCGGACGAGTACGGCATAGAGTAAGGCCTGGTGGTCTAGCACCTGGGGGTAACCTGGCTGGACCAGCCAGGGCTCTGGTGAGAAACCAACAAGTTCAGCAGAAAGCTGTATTCGGCTCTCGGGCCTCGGCCCGTGCCCCGACAGTAATAAAGAAGCCGCTTGCGGGGTCCAGGATAGTTGTAACTGAAGACTCGCTGGAAGAGGAATGTTGGCAACACTGTCCGAAGGTGGAGGACAGCGCCTCCCTTGTCATTCTGGACGTTATGGCAACTCCCATAGAAATAGATCAGGAGTCGTCGGAAGTTCTGGATCGTCAGCCGGCGTCATGCACACCAGTAGGGACGACCGGTGCAAAACCTTGTCGTCATCTCAGGAGTTGTGCCTGAGAATCAGACTGGAGTAAATAATAAGAAGCACCAAAGTGACGGAGCAAACGCGGTGGTGTTATGTACTAATGAGTGTAGTATAAGAAACAAACGGATGAAACTCGCCAACACCGCAGGGGAGAGCAAAGAGTCGACAGCTGCTGTTACGGAAACCTGGCTTTCTAATGGAGACCATGTGCCAGGCCTAATAAGTAACAGTTGTGCAGTCAATAGGCAGGATCGAGAACAGGATCGCCTTGGTGGTGGAGTAGCCATCCTCGTTAGGTCAGGTACAAACCACCTTCAGTCTCAGACCAAGATGTGCACTCGCTATGTCCAGTTGTGCGCCGTTACGGTCATTCTTCCAGGCAGAAGGGTTAACGTTGTCTGTGTCTGCAGAGCGCCAAGTACAAACAGCGAAGAGGATGTTCGTTTATTTCAGACTTTGACTGGGTTAGTTAAGGAAGCACAAAAGGCCCTCACAGTGAGTCAATTCAATCTTCCGCACATCAACTGGACGGCTGAGGTCTGCGTGCCGGGGTCGGAGGAGCAAATCTACCTAAAATGGCTGTATGTCAATGCGCTGCACCAGCATATTAGGGAAAATACCATATATAGGGTTGGAAGCCTTCCATCCTTGCTGTTTGGTTGCACGCACGATATGCGGACTCGATTCCTGCCCAGCGAATAGAGACGCAGAACGATAGTGATTGCTGGGTTTTAGTAATTATATTGGTTGCCCTGTATAAATGACATGAGAAGGGAGATTGAACGAGCTAATGACCGGAGCTGGTGAGCTGAAGTGGGCCTTGCCGTTTGTTTCGTGGAGTGACGTAGGTTTTCGCTGACCTAGTCTTTTCCGGTACCCAGTAGACTTAAACAAATCAGATTTCAAGCAACCGTCCGACTGAAGGAACCGATGCTAGACGGAATTCCTGACCTATTGAAAAGCCTGTCAGCATTTGCTAAGCCAGTTTCGTACCTCAATGAATGACTGGTGAGGATCACCCAAATGTCCTACTGGACTTCTAAGATAGGCTGATATGCCCGACCGAAGGAGGTTATGATACCGCACTGGTTGAATCAGGTCTGGATGAATGGAAGTACTTTGAAGTACTTTTGTCCAGACTATAAGCCACTATATGTGACTGAGAAGGAAGATTCGAAAAGCAAGATCGCCTATAGCTAGAGGAGGACGTAGCACCGGAAATGGCTGCTCCTAGGGAGCGGTTGTCATCCCCAAGTAAATCTAAGTGAAAATACGTATTCGTAAACAAGGCGCGCCTAAGTTCTAAGCTCGTACTTGTATTTTAGTGAGTTTGGCGTTTGCGAAGCCGCCACGGCTGGACCTACCAATGACGAACCTCCTCAACTATGTGCCCGGACTGCATTACTGTGCACCGCTGGGCAAGAGTGATCACGTGTGTGTCCAAATGGCTCTATGCATGCGGCAACCCAGGGTACCCTCAAGGTTGGTCAGACCTTTCGGTAGAATAGATATAGGTAGGCTTCGTAGTAGGGTGATGGGTCTGGCCTGGGGCATGATCGAAGGGGCTACTGTCGAGGAGCGCTGGCAGGCCATAAATGGATCTCTGATTGCCCTACAGGAATAGTTCGCGCCCTTGAAACGAGGGAGCGGGTAGGGCAAACCAATGTGGTGGGAGGCTGCAATAGCCAAGGTCATCAAAGGTAGAAACCGTATCCGGAACCAGTACGAAGCTTCCGGCAGCCAGCTAGCCTGGAACCAATATACAAAGCTGAGAAACGAGAATGTGAGCCTTCTGAGAACTTCCAAGCGGGAATTTCAGCTCCAATGGGTCCAGTGTGCAAGACAACAGCTGAAAAAGTTCTAAAGCTATGTGTAGTCGAAAGGCTCAACAAAGAACGCCGTAGGTCCACTATTCACTGGGGATCACTGTATCGTCACTGGTGAACAGACGCCCTGGGGGAACACTTCGGTGGCGTACGTAGGATAGACAGTGGGGTACTAGTAGATCTGGCTCTGGTGCATCCTGCTCCCCAGTTAAGCGAACTAAATCTGTCAGGGGAAAGGGTGCGTAAGTATCCACAGGGATTAAAAAGTCACAAGTCAGCGGGCCCAGATACCATCCATCCAGCTATCTTCAAGCCGTTGGCGGATATCACAGCTCCATCGGTATGCAGCCTGTACAGGTCCACGCTGGATCAGAGTAAGCTACCTCGGGACTGGAAGGTCACGGAAGTCGTGGCAATACATAGGGGTGGACCTACGTCGTCTATGCAGAACTACAGGCGGGTAAGCCTAACTAGCATCCTGTGCAAAGTCCTTCAGTAAATCATCCGTGCCCACATCTGCCAGCACTTACTGGAGCACTCCGTGCTAATTTCGGCTCAGCATGGGCTCCTGAAAAGTAGATTTTGTCTGACCAATCTCTTGCGCTCCTAAGATGAAGTAACTCGACGACTGGACGAAGGTAAGCAGGTTGAGGTATGCTACTTCGAATTTAGCAGGGCGTTCGACTCCGTTATTCATCGTCTTTTGCTATGCAAGTTGGAGACATTCGGCATAGGTGGGCCGGTATTTAGGTGGCTGGAGGACTTCCTTTCCGGCAAGAAGTTTTACGCCAAAGTGAGGGACGGGTGCTCCAGTTTGGTGAATGTCATCAGTGGTGTACCTCAGGGATCCGTCCTAGGCCCGGTCCTATTCTTGTTGTTTATTAACGACCTGGCATCCGCTCTTCAATCGCCCAGCTTTATTTTTGCGGATGATGTGAAGATTGTTGGATCTGAGGGTAGGAAGGACTTGGACAGGGACATAGGTACCGTCCTGGACTGGGCATGCAAATGGGACTTATCTCTGAACTCTGAAAAGAGCCATTTGTTGTCAAGGGCAACAGAGGGTCTAACTGTTGCTCATGATCAAGGGCTGTTCACCATAGAAGCAGCCAGTAGGGTTAAAGACCTTGGGGTCACCATGAACAGTGAATATAAATGGTCAGAGCAGTGCAAAGCTGCTGCACAGAAGGCTCTTGGTGAGCTGTTAAGACTGCAATCAGCTTTGTCTCGCCGGCAGCCGGAGAAATTCGCGCTTATTTACATGGCTATGGTACGACCTCACTTAGGGGGAAGCGTGCAGGCTTGGTCAACCTTCCACAAAAAGGACGCTACCTGTCTAGCGAAAGTCCAACGTCTCGCCACGCGAATGTTCGAAGGGCACAGGGGTAAGACGTACGAGCACGGACTCTGTGATCTTAATCTTTTCTCGTTGGAAAGGAGGGGAATTCGAGAGGATCCTTTAGAAACGTTCAAGGTGGTGAAGGGTTTTTCCGGCCTTGGACCAGATAGTCCGTTCCAAGTGGCTTTAGATCCCAGAACAAAGGGACATGAAAAGAAGCTGATAAAAGCCTGAGCTAGGTTGGTGGCTAGATGGCACTTCTTCAGCAACAGGGTAGTGAACAGCTGGAACGTTCTGCCTGGTGGAATGATAGATCTGCAGACCGTCCAATCCTTCAAAGGTGCCCTAGATCGCAAGTGGCACGAGATATTTCCCAGTAGCGAGCTTTCAGTATGTTAACCAGAAGGACGACGGGGAGCACTGGTCCTTCTGGGGGTATGTTTCAGTCGAATTTTTCTCTCACTGCATACTGTCACAGTGAACGCTCATGATGCATAATGTTTCTCGAAGATGATGTGCGATGAGGATTTTCGTTTCCCTCTCATTTTCAGTGGGTATTCGACGAAATACTCTCGGCAGTGGTGAGTGCATAACTGGTGTGCATACCGTCGAGGGAACTTCGGAAGCTGGATTGGCCGTGGCCACTACCTATCCCGTGAAAACTGAACTGAACTGAACTGGACTGAAGGAGGTAGACAGCGGCGCGCCAAATTTGACACGGTTCTTGCACCTTGAGTCCCTCGGATCATTCGGTGCTGCGATAAATGGAAAACCCTGGTCTTCCTCAGTGGTCTGCTTAGGATAAACTGAGGATGGGACCTTCCACCGCCGCCCCCCAACCTGCGGAATCCATCCGAATCACTGCCTCTCGGAAGGTTTTAATTAGCCCCCCACCTGCCCCGGGGATAGAAAGTATGGCTGTGGACGGCTGGAAGTGGGAAACAATATATACGGCGAAGTATCGACAGAAGAGTAAAAGGGTGGCAGACAACTGGAGATTGAAGGGGTTATGAAGAGGTTTGAAGAGGCCAAGAAGATAAAGTAAGAAAAAGACTGAACGCGGGTTGACTGAGGCATAACAACAGTAACGGTGGCAATAAGGACAGGAGAAGTGAAGGAGAATAATAGTTAGGGCGGCCATCTCTCTGCTGGTTCCGGTACACACTGTCCCAGGGGCGGTTCATCCGTTGGTTATACTGCACAACCGCTTCGGCTGGTATCACTTCCATCAGTTGCGGGTTCCGGCCACTAACAAATTTAGCGGCAAAGGAATTTCCTACCCTGCGACCTAGAAATCTCCTTTGTCAGCTGCATTGGGTGCACTCTGGAGGCCCCATGATCCATGAGGGTCAGCAGATGTGTAGTGAATCCCTGGAGGTCAAGGTTAATCCGGGTCTTCAGTGGTCCTACTGCATCTGTCAAGGAACCCTTAAACTGCACGGAGCTGTTGTACTTCTTTCGATGCTTTTTGACACACTGGGCTAGCTCCATTTCATATATGCGCTTGGCAGATCGTATGAGTTCCACCAACTCATTTCTATGCTTGGTATAGAGAATCCAAGCCTGGCCACTCCCGGAAGCCTCGACTAGAGTCCAAGTTGGATTTACGCGCCTGATTCACTTGCCCATTACAGCCATCCAACACAATAGCCCGTCCTCACCCCTCCCACGCTTCAGGGGAGCAAACTGTTTTTGTAGAGCTATTGAAGATCTTTTGCTCGCCTGCCGGCGTTCCTTCAAATTAGCATCGCACGCCATATCCCAGACTAGATCTACCGCTGGATTGCAGACCCCAGGAATGTCTATATTTTTTCCTCGAGGATAATTTGGTTAGACGCATGCCAAGAGTGATTTTGACACTCACCAGGTCGCTCATACTCAAAGGAGAGTGAACCTGGAGTTCCGCTACATCGTTCTTACGATTCGATCTCACTAGACCAAACAGGGCGGCGTACAGCCAGTCCTATATCAGGTATCTTCGCTCAAGCGTTGGAACAGATCATTCAAATGCAGCCATTGTAGATACCCGTCCTCTTCGGTTCCCGAGGTGCGTGCCTCAAATTCCCAGCCTATATGCGATGGGTTGAATTCTTCAACAGTGAGAGCCGTGGTAACTTCCTTAACTAGCTTGGTAAGTACAAGGAGAAGTTGGGCGTCCTCGTCTCGGTAAGCAACAGGGGCCCAGTACCCACAGACCACAATTAACCATATGTTCGGGAGCGCGAACTTGACCGTGCAGAGCTGTACATTTCGAGTACCAACCGCGCTGTGTGATTCAACATGCTGACTGCTTTCCTTGTACCAAGTCTTACTTCAACACTTCAAGTCGTACCCCTTGCCGGGAAGGGCCGCCACACATGGACACTCTATTCCACGTGCGGCCGAACAAACGCCTTGCAATAAAGCAGTAGAACCCGGGGTTTTCTGGAAGCAGTGGTTTTGTAGCGAACTGGAGATGACTGGGTTTGAAAGTGTAGATTCATGACCAAAAGCTGCCGCGGGCAAACAAAACCAATCGGCACTTAGCTCTAAGCGGTTTGTATATTGCTCGAAGGCACAGGGCTGTGCATTGCTTGTCCGTTTACTGGGGGGACAACTGGCATTCGCAAATTGAAAAACACACTTTTGAGTGATCCGCTTGCGGAAGGTTGAACCCGTAGCTTCTTTAGTGGTTAAAGCATCGGGAATCGCTCTAAAGCGTAAAAGTGATCGACATTGCTACAATACGAACCGTCCTTCGCCCACTCCACCGTTTTTTGCCATCCTTTGCACCTATCGGAACTTTTGGAACGCTTCCCTTTCCAAAGGCCACTCCCGGGATCTAGTTAGTACTTAGTGCCCGGAGTACTATGGTTCATTTTGGCCGGCGCGTCGCCCCAGAAGATTTTTGAGTGGTCGTGCTGTACTGCGCTCCAGTTGGGAGGTTGTCCGATATGACCACCGCAAGGTCGTTGGCAACTGTCACTTCCTTGATCCCATTGCATTCGTTGGCTATCCATGACGCCTAGCAGGCTGAGGTTCCTTGCCATCTGCTGAGTGGAGGCACGTATCGACATTCAGTGGTTAGTCCCATACCAAAGACCAGCGATGCGCTGTATTCAGATGCCGCTACACGGAATCCGTCGCTAAGGAGCCAACTAACTTCGCTTCATCTGCAAACGCAGATAATGGGTTATCGAAGCCTATAAATAAGTCGCCCATGAACAGAATAAAAAACATGGACCCAGGGACGGAGCTCTGAGCGTGCCTTTCAGCAAACACCCCCCGGGATATGCTATCCTTGCTTTGACTTGAAAAGTCCCACCCGTGATAGACCTATGGATCCACTCGGTAACTTTCTCAGACAGACCAAAAACGCCCAAACTAGTCAGCAACAAACGGCGATTGACGGAGTCGAATGTCTTCTGGGAGTCGCGGCAGCGAACCACAACTCCATCTACCTGGTCTAGCCTTCGGGTGGCCTGGTCCGTGAAACCGTTGAGGCAGGGCTGGCGGGATCCCTGAGGAAAGAACTAAGGCCAGTGTGAAGGAGTTCACGATACCCTGTTCCGTTCATGAACACTCATATTGCAAGCAACGTTGTTTCATTTGTATGAACTATCTCCATTGGAATTCTGATTGTTTGTTTTGTTTGCATTAAACGTTTGTCACAAACAGACCCCTCACCGCTGACTCGAGCGCGAGTCACTGTAACGTACATGCGTGGAAGTCCTCCCTAGCCGTTGTCATATACTTGTACTGTTGAGACTATGCTCCTTGTTTTGTTGACCCTCGAACAAGTAAAACATGCATCAATCACTACACTTCAACATTTTTGTATTTTGCTCACGTGAAATGGCATAATTTTGATTCGAACTTGGACTGCCGTGACGGTGGTACCTGACATTGACCTTTTGTTGAACTCTGGCCCTCGTTGCTGGACGTTGTGGCCGTACAGTTGAGAGTTGTACCTATTTATATTCGTATCACTTGTTAATCCAGCGCCGTAGAAACTGAGAATCAATCTTGTTCTGGTTTTGGGATTCGTTTTGATTTGGCTGCGCGTTACTCAGTCGGAATAACCGTTACAGTCACTGAGTGTGAAATTTTCTGCTACTTTACTTGGTAGCCTCATCTGTTTCTGGTTGTTTGTTTATATTCGGCTGCGGTTGCTCGTTTGGCGTTCAATGTGAAGCACAATAGGCCAGAAGGAAGACTTTTGAGGTTTGGTTATTTTAAAACTGTCTCATTCGTTTTATATAGTGCCATAGCCATTTGGTATCGACTTTGTCCTGAATTGTGTTGAAACCGGGCGCTAAGCGTGGCTTAAACGTTCGACTCACTGGAATTCACGGCTGGTTTGTCGCGCTCAGCCTGTGAGCAGTCACGTGGTTAGCAATCCTATCTCGCAAAACCCGTTCCATCATCCTCAGCAGTACTGCGGTTAAACTGAGGGTCTTGTAGTTCAGACGAGCTTCTTTATCTCCGGCTTTGTGAATTGGGGTGATCATCGACCCGGGGCCAATCCTGGGGTAAGCATCCTTCGTCAAGGAATGCGACAAACAGCATGGCTAGCGGCTGGGCCAAAAGCTCCCCCGGAGGCCGGATGGACGCCATCGAGTTCTTCTGCCTTAGTCCTCACCAGGCCACTTAGAAACTTGGGCACCTCAATAACTGAGATGACTTCCTCTGATATTTGGAGTACAGCCGCAGTGGCGATTGGCGGAAGGCCTGGGGTCCCGCTGTCTCGTCTACCTACCCACTGGAAGTGGCGCCCAAGGAATTCTGCCTCCTCGAAATTGCTGGTGAATGCTCGACACGGGGGATCTCTTCTGTTTCTGACAGCCGCCCCCAGGGTCGCCTTAGGCCCCACCTAATCCCAATACCTCATCGGGCTTGCTTTGGAGGTTTTGGCTAAACGCACTTCGTGCTCCCTTCTGCACCCGTTCTGAATATTACCCGGCTTAGCCCCTTCTGCTGAATACCGCAGGTAACGTCTGTGACCACCAATGTTTCGCTCTTTGGCCCAAGCGGATTTCTCCCACCGGATAGTCTTCCGGACCCAACTAGTCCATGATGGCTGGGCGTTCATCAGAAGAATCTTCCTAAGAGGAGCTTCGTTATCAGTCAGTGACAAGGGGTTATCCCTTATATATATATGGTCGGACGATTCCTTAGGAGCCACTCTGTTTACCCAGTCTACCTAAGGTGCTTTGGGGTCCCCCACTGTCAGGACCTCTCCCCAAGCGTGTGAGAAGCCGTAAGTATCGTATTGGCTTATCATCTTCTACTACGAAACGACTGACAGCGTTACACAGACAGTTCTCGGTCCCGCGTCACCAGACATGAGGACAATGGAAGTGGCTTGTGTGTGAGGTAGATGTCGTTTGGCTTCCTCTCGCTGGTTGTGGTGCACTCGGGCCAGAAAATGTATGCCCCGATCCGTTGTTCGCTCGGCCTGTCCGTGCGGCTGACCATAAAGCCTATAGGTGTTTGACGTGTGGTGTCCTCTTGGGGCAGGATCCAAGTCTCAGTGACCCCTATCACATCTACACCTAGTGTGCGAGCTTCAAGTTCCGACCATCAGTTACCCACACTCCATAAGGATTATGATAATGGCTTACTTCGGACAACCCCGAGGCATGCTGCAACGCGAGATCAAACGGTACAATTGGACGCAGCGTCTGAATTCCAAGAGGGTGATTCCGGTATGCGCACTCGTTATTGTACAGGAGAAAGTATTTAGGTTGCTCTTTTAAGGCGGCACCCGGCGAATTTGAACTCAAGGTCAGGTGGCCAAGCCGGCCAAGTCAAGGTGGAGCTGGTCGGAATTAGTAGACTCTTACTCAAATGTCACGACAAAAGGGACTGTGCAACGAGAGAACCAAACATAATTGACGGAAGTTTTGTTCACCTTGGGGAAAAAGAAGTTTCCATGGGGGACGTGAACCAGCTACAGCGCTCCGCGGGGTATGGTACGGCATAGGATTGGAAATCAGACGATGAAAGGAATGAATTTGCTGACAAGGAACAAGGGAAATCTTTCGGAGGTCATCCTTGTAACGTTTAGAGACCGAATATCGACTGAGTCAGTTAAATACCCAGTAAAGGACTCATTTGCAGAGATTGCCTAAGCGACGATGAAAGAAGTGGCCGGACGTTAACATGTAATCGTCGCGCACATTGTTTACTTTCAAAAAGGTGGAATGTGATGCACTGAAATGGAAATGGGAACTGAGCGGCAAGTAAATTTGTGATGCGTAGCCATGATAGTCGCAGATATACGGCTTGCAAAGGGGCTGAGTATTTAAATGACAAACAGGCATTTACGTAATGATTATCGTTATCTAAGAGCTGAACATGATGACCAGATAGTTGCAAGATCAAAATTGTCTGAGGGGATTTACCAAGATAGAATACCGAACATGGAAAAGCATCAAACAACCGATGAATCCGTTTGCAAAGTTGGGCGATGAATTAGTTGACAGGTAAAATACTACCTGTTGATGTTCTCTGTAAAAGGTGGATCATGTGATGGAGAAAGATCAAGGCGCTGCGATACAGATGTCTCCCAGATGTGAATTTATAGGGAGGGCATAAATCTTTGCAAGGTGAGGATATTGCAATGCTACAGCCGTATGGGCGAACAGAAGGACTTATAGAGAGAGCGGACTGTCTCAACATCGTCGACTGTTGGGATCCTCTGCAAGAAAATATTCCTCAGTGAAATACACTATTTGGACATTGTGGAAAGGGAGTGTATGGCAACAGTAAGTAAGACCTTTCTCAAATACATAGGTAAATTTGATAAAACGGGCGAGTTTTATCTTGGGGATTGGTTAGGTTTGCGAATGGGACAAGCGGGTGGTTTGGCACAAATCCTCGGGAAAAAGGAGCACGAACGGTAAGCAGAGCATGGTAACGATCTTTTGGCCCCGCGATAATTATATGCTAATGAAATTAGATTTTGCCAGGCCTAAGAAGCGGTAAGCTAAGATGGCGACGATGTATACGAGTACGATAAAAAAAGCGATAAATCGGGGAGATATTGATATATTTGCAGCATTTCGGGTGTATAAATGTTTTTTCTGCCACAACCGGTGCTGCTGGGTGGGGCTGACCGTGCGCTGGACACCTAACCTGAAAACCATTTTTTGAGACAGGAGGTGCGATCCGCCATCCTGGCTGCGACCGCACATCGTTGCAGTCGTCCTGCACGCCCGATGTGCGCCGGCCAAAACGGTGGATCTGACTGCACCCCGCACTGGCGGGTTTTGCTTGAGTGATATTGGCGTTGTCACATAATTGTAGAGATTAAATAGTCCACGAGCTTGCAACCAGGTTACGAAGGGTCCCTGAGAGCAGGGCCAATGTAGTAGTGACGAATTGACGTCCAGGTACCGAATTCTGGAGCCCACTTTGGGCTTGGCACTAGGCCCCGAGGTGGACTAAAGTGGGCCGCCGTCTTCGCCTGCTCTAGTCCTAGCCTCTAGACTAGCAATGAACGACCAAAACCCTTCACAGATGTCCTCGTTCTAATTCCCTACTGGATGGCCAACTTGGGGGGGGGGCAATCTAATTCGGGGACAATGTTGGGGTTTTGTGGTTTGAGCTTTGCACACTGATAACTTCACCCCAATGTGGCGTGGAGGTTCTGCACAATTCAGCGATTGAATTCCCTTGCATGAATCCGGCACGCAGGAGCTTCCAAAAATTTGGACAGGTACAATCTAGCCCCTTGGGCCTGCAGAAATTGCTATTTAGGTACACATTTTGGGCCTCTGCACTCAACATGGAACCAAGTACTGCAAGGGCCACGCTGTATCCCCTACTTCTCACCCATTTCTTCCCGCACAGGATAGCCACAGTGGTCGCTGGTCGGACCCTCAGTCCCCGTGTCTACTCGCATTATGTGGGTCACAGTTGGCAACAATAGACAACAACGCGGACGGACCCGCCAGGATTAAGTTTACGTCTAAGTGGGTGGGGGTAGTAAATCAGCTGGCGAAGCGAAAAAGATAATGTCCGGAGTAATGGCGAGAGTGCAGCAAGTAGAGACGTGACGGGCAAAAGTATAAGCTCTGTAACTCTATTGCGATAACAGATCGGGCATCGTCTCACCACACACGGTACTCGTAAGTCAATTCTAGCAAATCGAGCAAGGCGGAGCCAGTTCAAAACCAATCCTAAATCCAGGGAAAGATTGATTCGCAGTTTCTACAGTACTAAATTGAAATCCACAAAAGTACAAGTTTGTACAAACCTCAAGTGTGCGGCAAATAGACTGAACAGTAAAACTCAAAGGTTCAAAGCCCCGTGGCTCAAGCACGACAGCCAGAAACGGTTCAAGGCCAAATTCAGATGCCTCAAATCGATAAACGGACGTGCAAAAATGTGGAGTATGGGTGAGAGTTTCAAGTTAATGTCAACTATAGTCATATTACCAAAGCATGTAGAACATTTGGAAGGATTTTCAGTATTTATTCTTTACCGTTCTAAGCCTATCCCACTAACTTTTGCAGTCTTTGGAGGCTCTCGAACCTTTTGGTATGTTGCCTATTGCTTCTGACCTTTTCAGCATATGGTTATAACCCGGCATCCAGAGTACAAAACCCATAGTTACCAGGCCCGTCATTCCTCCGGAATATGGCTGCACACAGTCGGCTCAGTGAACCAGCCCAACGGGGCCTGGGTAGAATCGAGTGATGGTTCTCGAGGTGGGGCTTACCACCGAAAATGCAAAACATGTGTACTCTGTTGACGGGGGTTATCCCACAGGCCAAGGGTACTGGAAAAGGCGGAGATTACAGCCAAAACAGCGGTTTAAAGGTGTGGCTCACGACTTGGGTGTCGTGGTTATGACTGATTTCCCGCCCAAAAAACAGTGTGGGAAATGGGCAACTAGGGCTTCCGGGGAGCCGTAACAGCTCCATCGGACAATCAAACCACGGATAATATGGGCGCTTCTCCCAGCGTGCAAGAATGTCATACGATCGCACCCAAAAACGGTCCAGGCCTTGAGTCCGTATCTTGTTCATGATAGGCGAAAACAAGGGAAGACCCAGAGATGGTTCACGAGATCTTTTCCAATTCTGAGAAGAGAATCTCATGAGGAAAGCCTAGAGTACCTCAATTTATTCTCCTCGGAAACGAGGATAACCGAGAAAAAGGCAAGGCAGCGAGAAAGATCCCGGTAGGCCGAATCGACTCAGGCACTCGCATGTATGCTGCCCTGCCGCCGGGAGGAAACCACAACCTGAGGGGCTTTGCCTTCAGGCTGAAGAAGGACAGGTTGCGGACTAGATTGGGAGCACATTTCTTCGTGCGGCTTCTGGTCATTGACTGGAACATACTCCCAGACGATCATATCAAGGCAACTACAGTGGCTGAGTTCAAATATCGACTAGAAAGGGTATGGAGACGAGTGTTAAATGTCGGACTACAAAGACCGACAAAAAAGCGCTGCGTGGGCTGCTCATATTTCATTGGACCTTGCTTCTACCAGGTTTTCTTTTTGTCCGCCCCATGAGACCACATAATGACACCCTCGATCCTTACGTCACCAAATTTTTTCTTCTATCTGCTCATTTGTTTGCCGCCTCCGTAATAAATTTTCTCCACATATGTGGTTTTCCTCTGGCCCGTCATGTGTCTACTCGCTGCACTCTCGCCATTACTCCGGACATTATCTTTTTCGCTTCGCCAGCTGATTTACCACCCCCACCCACTTAGACGTAAACTTAATCCTGGCGGGTCCGTCCGCGTTGTTGTCTATTGTTGCCAACTGTGACCCACATAATGCGAGTAGACACGGGGACTGAGGGTCCGACCAGCGACCACTGTGGCTATCCTGTGCGGGAAGAAATGGGTGAGAAGTAGGGGATACAGCGTGGCCCTTGCAGTACTTGGTTCCATGTTGAGTGCAGAGGCCCAAAATGTGTACCTAAATAGCAATTTCTGCAGGCCCAAGGGGCTAGATTGTACCTGTCCAAATTTTTGGAAGCTCCTGCGTGCCGGATTCATGCAAGGGAATTCAATCGCTGAATTGTGCAGAACCTCCACGCCACATTGGGGTGAAGTTATCAGTGTGCAAAGCTCAAACCACAAAACCCCAACATTGTCCCCGAATTAGATTGCCCCCCCCCCCAAGTTGGCCATCCAGTAGGGAATTAGAACGAGGACATCTGTGAAGGGTTTTGGTCGTTCATTGCTAGTCTAGAGGCTAGGACTAGAGCAGGCGAAGACGGCGGCCCACTTTAGTCCACCTCGGGGCCTAGTGCCAAGCCCAAAGTGGGCTCCAGAATTCGGTACCTGGACGTCAATTCGTCACTACTACATTGGCCCTGCTCTCAGGGACCCTTCGTAACCTGGTTGCAAGCTCGTGGACTATTTAATCTCTACAATTATGTGACAACGCCAATATCACTCAAGCAAAACCCGCCAGTGCGGGGTGCAGTCAGATCCACCGTTTTGGCCGGCGCACATCGGGCGTGCAGGACGACTGCAACGATGTGCGGTCGCAGCCAGGATGGCGGATCGCACCTCCTGTCTCAAAAAATGGTTTTCAGGTTAGGTGTCCAGCGCACGGTCAGCCCCACCCAGCAGCACCGGTTGTGGCAGAAAAAACATTTATACACCCGAAATGCTGCAAATATATCAATATCTCCCCGATTTATCGCTTTTTTTATCGTACTCGTATACATCGTCGCCATCTTAGCTTACCGCTTCTTAGGCCTGGCAAAATCTAATTTCATTAGCATATAATTATCGCGGGGCCAAAAGATCGTTACCATGCTCTGCTTACCGTTCGTGCTCCTTTTTCCCGAGGATTTGTGCCAAACCACCCGCTTGTCCCATTCGCAAACCTAACCAATCCCCAAGATAAAACTCGCCCGTTTTATCAAATTTACCTATGTATTTGAGAAAGGTCTTACTTACTGTTGCCATACACTCCCTTTCCACAATGTCCAAATAGTGTATTTCACTGAGGAATATTTTCTTGCAGAGGATCCCAACAGTCGACGATGTTGAGACAGTCCGCTCTCTCTATAAGTCCTTCTGTTCGCCCATACGGCTGTAGCATTGCAATATCCTCACCTTGCAAAGATTTATGCCCTCCCTATAAATTCACATCTGGGAGACATCTGTATCGCAGCGCCTTGATCTTTCTCCATCACATGATCCACCTTTTACAGAGAACATCAACAGGTAGTATTTTACCTGTCAACTAATTCATCGCCCAACTTTGCAAACGGATTCATCGGTTGTTTGATGCTTTTCCATGTTCGGTATTCTATCTTGGTAAATCCCCTCAGACAATTTTGATCTTGCAACTATCTGGTCATCATGTTCAGCTCTTAGATAACGATAATCATTACGTAAATGCCTGTTTGTCATTTAAATACTCAGCCCCTTTGCAAGCCGTATATCTGCGACTATCATGGCTACGCATCACAAATTTACTTGCCGCTCAGTTCCCATTTCCATTTCAGTGCATCACATTCCACCTTTTTGAAAGTAAACAATGTGCGCGACGATTACATGTTAACGTCCGGCCACTTCTTTCATCGTCGCTTAGGCAATCTCTGCAAATGAGTCCTTTACTGGGTATTTAACTGACTCAGTCGATATTCGGTCTCTAAACGTTACAAGGATGACCTCCGAAAGATTTCCCTTGTTCCTTGTCAGCAAATTCATTCCTTTCATCGTCTGATTTCCAATCCTATGCCGTACCATACCCCGCGGAGCGCTGTAGCTGGTTCACGTCCCCCATGGAAACTTCTTTTTCCCCAAGGTGAACAAAACTTCCGTCAATTATGTTTGGTTCTCTCGTTGCACAGTCCCTTTTGTCGTGACATTTGAGTAAGAGTCTACTAATTCCGACCAGCTCCACCTTGACTTGGCCGGCTTGGCCACCTGACCTTGAGTTCAAATTCGCCGGGTGCCGCCTTAAAAGAGCAACCTAAATACTTTCTCCTGTACAATAACGAGTGCGCATACCGGAATCACCCTCTTGGAATTCAGACGCTGCGTCCAATTGTACCGTTTGATCTCGCGTTGCAGCATGCCTCGGGGTTGTCCGAAGTAAGCCATTATCATAATCCTTATGGAGTGTGGGTAACTGATGGTCGGAACTTGAAGCTCGCACACTAGGTGTAGATGTGATAGGGGTCACTGAGACTTGGATCCTGCCCCAAGAGGACACCACACGTCAAACACCTATAGGCTTTATGGTCAGCCGCACGGACAGGCCGAGCGAACAACGGATCGGGGCATACATTTTCTGGCCCGAGTGCACCACAACCAGCGAGAGGAAGCCAAACGACATCTACCTCACACACAAGCCACTTCCATTGTCCTCATGTCTGGTGACGCGGGACCGAGAACTGTCTGTGTAACGCTGTCAGTCGTTTCGTAGTGGAAGATGATAAGCCAATACGATACTTACGGCTTCTCACACGCTTGGGGAGAGGTCCTGACAGTGGGGGACCCCAAAGCACCTTAGGTAGACTGGGTAAACAGAGTGGCTCCTAAGGAATCGTCCGACCATATATATATAAGGGATAACCCCTTGTCACTGACTGATAACGAAGCTCCTCTTAGGAAGATTCTTCTGATGAACGCCCAGCCATCATGGACTAGTTGGGTCCGGAAGACTATCCGGTGGGAGAAATCCGCTTGGGCCAAAGAGCGAAACATTGGTGGTCACAGACGTTACCTGCGGTATTCAGCAGAAGGGGCTAAGCCGGGTAATATTCAGAACGGGTGCAGAAGGGAGCACGAAGTGCGTTTAGCCAAAACCTCCAAAGCAAGCCCGATGAGGTATTGGGATTAGGTGGGGCCTAAGGCGACCCTGGGGGCGGCTGTCAGAAACAGAAGAGATCCCCCGTGTCGAGCATTCACCAGCAATTTCGAGGAGGCAGAATTCCTTGGGCGCCACTTCCAGTGGGTAGGTAGACGAGACAGCGGGACCCCAGGCCTTCCGCCAATCGCCACTGCGGCTGTACTCCAAATATCAGAGGAAGTCATCTCAGTTATTGAGGTGCCCAAGTTTCTAAGTGGCCTGGTGAGGACTAAGGCAGAAGAACTCGATGGCGTCCATCCGGCCTCCGGGGGAGCTTTTGGCCCAGCCGCTAGCCATGCTGTTTGTCGCATTCCTTGACGAAGGATGCTTACCCCAGGATTGGCCCCGGGTCGATGATCACCCCAATTCACAAAGCCGGAGATAAAGAAGCTCGTCTGAACTACAAGACCCTCAGTTTAACCGCAGTACTGCTGAGGATGATGGAACGGGTTTTGCGAGATAGGATTGCTAACCACGTGACTGCTCACAGGCTGAGCGCGACAAACCAGCCGTGAATTCCAGTGAGTCGAACGTTTAAGCCACGCTTAGCGCCCGGTTTCAACACAATTCAGGACAAAGTCGATACCAAATGGCTATGGCACTATATAAAACGAATGAGACAGTTTTAAAATAACCAAACCTCAAAAGTCTTCCTTCTGGCCTATTGTGCTTCACATTGAACGCCAAACGAGCAACCGCAGCCGAATATAAACAAACAACCAGAAACAGATGAGGCTACCAAGTAAAGTAGCAGAAAATTTCACACTCAGTGACTGTAACGGTTATTCCGACTGAGTAACGCGCAGCCAAATCAAAACGAATCCCAAAACCAGAACAAGATTGATTCTCAGTTTCTACGGCGCTGGATTAACAAGTGATACGAATATAAATAGGTACAACTCTCAACTGTACGGCCACAACGTCCAGCAACGAGGGCCAGAGTTCAACAAAAGGTCAATGTCAGGTACCACCGTCACGGCAGTCCAAGTTCGAATCAAAATTATGCCATTTCACGTGAGCAAAATACAAAAATGTTGAAGTGTAGTGATTGATGCATGTTTTACTTGTTCGAGGGTCAACAAAACAAGGAGCATAGTCTCAACAGTACAAGTATATGACAACGGCTAGGGAGGACTTCCACGCATGTACGTTACAGTGATTCATGCTGATATCGGTTGCGCAGCAGGCAATTATACTCGCAATTTTTATGGACTTTGGCCCTCCGGAAATGGGATGAGACATCCTAGTGGCGCAAATGCATCCTCGGCTGAAGATCGGTATAGCCGGTTTACCACCTTCCAGTCACTTACCGTGGTGGCTAGCCCACTCTGTAACGGGCAGAGCCAACCTCGCGTTTGCCTGACCTGATTTTGACCTGACAACCCCAGGAGATCAGTGATCTACAGTGCAGTACTCTGGTGGGAAGAAGCAAACAAGCCGTCATAGGGCTCCTGTTGAAGCGGCCCCGGCAGATTCCGTAGAATACACCTAGGTACTTGGGGAGGCTGGAAGGGGCGACCATCCAAGGGGCTGCTTTAAGGATCGACTAGTGCCTCATCTACCATGCGGCTGAAGATGGTCAGAAAGTGGTCAGACACAGCCTCCAAAGAATGACCGATCTACTCCGTCCATCAAAGGCGCAGAACGGCTGGGCAAACCGCACTGGCGTTCAAGCCCGGCTATCAAGTTACGGAAGTACGTGATTGGAGCTCGGCTTAGTTTGCCATCGGGCTGAGGCCGTCGTCGCATGTTGTAATACACAGTGGTAAGGAAGTAGTTCGCCGGAGTGCAGTGGGAGTAGCAGACGGGGTATGAAATTGGTCTTCCGAGTAAGGTAGAGACTTATCCCAGGGCTCAAGCTGACTACTTTCAGCCCAAAGCTTGTTCAATGGGCTTCGTTTGGTGTGTAGATGACTGCAAGGGTGAGAAAGCAACAAGTGCCCTGGGGGAAAACGAAAAAGTTGGAGGAGTCTTTGAAGGGATACACAGCCGCATTGCTGGGGGCCGGCTGAGAATATTGCTGCAAATCAGTTGCTGTAATGGAAGCAGAAGGCATCAGTGAAGAACAAGTGGTGTTCAGTCCAGACAGGCCGGATGGAACAGGGCGGTGGGACGGCCGGGGTTCACCCAGCTACTCTCGCTCCCCTTGTCAAGACATTACCAACCCGCTCGTGCAGCTCTCCAATGCGTCGCTCGGAGAGGAGTTGTTACCGAACAACTAAAAAATGGCGCAGGTGATCCCTGTTTACAAGGGTGGTAGACGGGAACCGGCGCCAAACTGCCGAACAGAAAGCCTGCCATCTTCCGCGCCCTAAGTGCTCAAATGACGGTCAGGGACAACAGGAGGGAGCGAGTGGTCCATCGCCGTCTGACTGACTTGCAGCCATGTTGTTCTGCCAGGGATGGGCTCTCCCTGGCCAGTTTACTACCATACTTTATTGAATTAGTTTGTGGACATGCTCAGGGCGAGCCAGTGGTGTTCGGCTTCTGCGTTCCCAGATAGCATACAACTCAATGAACCACCGACCATTTCGGTCAAACTGAAGGGCTTGGGGTATACCTGCCCTTTCTGAGATGGGTGAGATTATCCCTAGCCGAGTGGTATTACTTCGTTGCATTTGAAAGGACCGGATCCGTATTAGTCAGGGAGCGCACCGCAAGCGGACGGTGCCCAGCCCCCTCTGCTCTCGTTATTTCTGCTAGCTTTCTAAATGCATCACTGTCTTCACACGGCTTTCCACATTGTTGAAGCTCTCCAGCGCTTCACTTCATCACTTGAGGGCTTAAAAACGTGTCTAACAGTCGGATGGCTGTGAGAAAAGGTGCTGAACCCACCCTTTTGTGGGCTTGTGAAGTCGAACTAAACTGCGTTTCCCGAGTGCCAGCTCTCCTTTCTGCGCGACCATCGGATAACCATAAAATTTTACGGAAGATCTGGAAGTGGTAGGCGAGTGAGAACCCCCAGTACTTGCAATGCGGAAAATTGAAAGTTCGTCGGCTCAAGCCACAAATTCTGTAACCCGACTTGAATTCATCAGACTACTTGAGTGGGAGAAAAATGGAAGCTCCCTCTGAACTATGACGAAATGCGGAAAAGCGAACAAAAAGCCTTTGTCTCAGTTGAGAGGGAGCTTCCATTTTTCTCCCACTCAAGTAGTCTGATGAATTCAAGTCGGGTTACAGAATTTGTGGCTTGAGCCGACGAACTTTCAATTTTCCGCATTGCAAGTACTGGGGGTTCTCACTCGCCTACCACTTCCAGATCTTCCGTAAAATTTTATGGTTATCCGATGGTCGCGCAGAAAGGAGAGCTGGCACTCGGGAAACGCAGTTTAGTTCGACTTCACAAGCCCACAAAAGGGTGGGTTCAGCACCTTTTCTCACAGCCATCCGACTGTTAGACACGTTTTTAAGCCCTCAAGTGATGAAGTGAAGCGCTGGAGAGCTTCAACAATGTGGAAAGCCGTGTGAAGACAGTGATGCATTTAGAAAGCTAGCAGAAATAACGAGAGCAGAGGGGGCTGGGCACCGTCCGCTTGCGGTGCGCTCCCTGACTAATACGGATCCGGTCCTTTCAAATGCAACGAAGTAATACCACTCGGCTAGGGGTAATCTCACCCATCTCAGAAAGGGCAGGTATACCCCAAGCCCTTCAGTTTGACCGAAATGGTCGGTGGTTCATTGAGTTGTATGCTATCTGGGAACGCAGAAGCCGAACACCACTGGCTCGCCCTGAGCATGTCCACAAACTAATTCAATAAAGTATGGTAGTAAACTGGCCAGGGAGAGCCCATCCCTGGCAGAACAACATGGCTGCAAGTCAGTCAGACGGCGATGGACCACTCGCTCCCCCCTGTTGTCCCTGACCGTCATTTGAGCACTTAGGGCACGGAAGATGGCAGGCTTTCTGTTCGGCAGTTTGGCGCCGGTTCCCGTCTACCACCCTTGTAAACAGGGATCACCTGCGCCATTTTTTAGTTGTTCGGTAACAACTCCTCTCCGAGCGACGCATTGGAGAGCTGCACGAGCGGGTTGGTAATGTCTTGACAAGGGGAGTGAGAGTAGCTGGCTGATCCCAGTTAGAATTACCTGGCTGTCATAGCAGCGGGTACTTTGCAGTACCGCATGTTTAATTTAGGGATATCCACTGGTAAAAGGCGCATGTCGAGCGACCCGATCTGTACTTCCCTACAGCCCACAGGGAATCAGCGAACTACATGGAATTCCTGAAAATCGCTGCACACAGGAGACCACCCGAGGCTCGCAGCGCAATAAACTGGAAGCTTTTTGGCCCAAGCTGCAACTGATTTTGTCTTACGTAAATTGATTTGACTTGTTCACCAACTTGACATAGTGAAAAGGCTCCTTGGGTACTTCCAGTAAAACATAAAAGAAAAACTGCAAATTTGTCATAGGAGCTTACGCCGATGACAAGTTTCAGATGAACTAGTAGGACTTCCGGAAAAAATGAAATATATTACAAAGAAACAGTAGCACATTAGGTCGAAATTGGTCCCTGCTCATTTTAGGTGAGGGAACCAGCTTTTTATGAACGATAAGTAGCCCACCGTGATGAATACTAATTTAAAGCTCTACGTGAACCAAAGCGGTGTAGATGACATCCTCAGAATGGCGAGAACAAACCATATATCTAAGCTAGGAAGGGTCCCAGGAATGGGAACGTGGAGGCAACCGAGACCAGGGCAGCAAACACCCCAATCCCAGTTGTGGCAGGGTTCATAGATTTTAAAAATGGGAAGCGTTCTCCAGAAACGGCAAACGATGTTCCTTTAGCTCAACAGGGAAATATCGCGTCGTAAAGGGCGCTTCAAGAACCGGAATAGGAACACAAGCAAGTGCAGGGCAGGTGAAAAAGTACAAACAGACGGCGAATTAAGAGATATGAGTGAAAATTGAAGGATTATTGGGAATCCATTGCCTCTGGCTTCATGCAGTTTATTATTTAGTTACCATTAGGAGGTGGTGATAACCGAAGACAGAGTGGGAGAAGAAACACGGAGACTGGTCGCTGGAACACCAAAAGCTCCCTAAGGCTGCCTACAGCGAGGCTGCTTGGCCGGAAGTTGAGAGGCATCGAAATTGTTTCTTAGGTGATATGCATATATGAGCTCGAGCTGATGGATCAAGTGGCCCAAGAGGCTGTAACACCAGGCATTCTGGAGTAAAAAATCACTGGATTGCTCCGCTCGAGGCAAAATCAATTAGGGGATAGCAAGGAAGTTTCGCCGGAAAAAGCCACGGTAGCCCCTGTGTCTCCAAAAACCACCGGGCGGAGTTGATAGCGAAGGTCAAAAGCTGTAGCGCTGAAGTAGTCGCAGCTCCCAAGATATCATGTTCTGGAAGTGATCAGATCCTGCAGGAATTTGAAAATGACTTTTTGGTCCGCCAAAGGGGCAGGGCAATAATACAGTGGGCGGTGGGGTATCCCTTGTCTTTGGAGACATTCGGGTTCACTTAGATTCGGATTTCATGTTACGTACCATGAACAAGCAGCCGTGAGCCGTCATCACCAGTGAGGAAACTGTAATCGAGCACACATATTTGAGCCTAAACTTAAAATCCCGGAGGAAGGCAGAGTGCGAAGGGCTACGGAACAGTTAGAAGCAATAGTAAAGGCAATACTGATTGTTGAGGATTTTAACCCCTCGGGGGTAGAAAGGCACACGGAGAACCATATTCGTCGCAGAGCCGAGAAGAGTTTGCCTTGCGAGCCCATTAGTGAACAGTACTCGAGCACACGAGGAAAATGATCAGCTGCGGAATAGTAGCTCAACCACCTCCTCCAGACTTAGTGATCACGAAGCATGAAATTGACCCAGACGGCCTTAGCATTCACCCACATTTACGCAAGAGTAGTTATGTGTTGGTGAATTTTGCTGTCCCGTCCAACCCTTCGAGGACCACAAACTAACTGCCAAAATATTTGAAAAGTCAAATGTGACCGAACTAAACACAGAAACGACTGAACTGAACCGGTATAGAAATGATGAAAATACTACGGCAGAAGACAAAAGAGCAGATAATTAGGCAGAACCTGATGGCTCGGAAGGAGAAGTTTGAAGCAGTTCAGGGAAACTGGCATAAGAGTACTTCTGATTTTTGAAAGACTGCAGTTGGGCAGCCTATTCGAAAGTGAGACGGGGGTTTTCAGAAGTGTAATAAGGTGGGAGGTGGGAGTACTTGACTACAATACACCGAATGCAGAATCTTATCTGTGAAGACGCGGGGAGGTGCGCAAAGAACTTTTGGGCTAAAATTGGTAAAGTCAGACCGGAAAAACCCAAGGAGGTTTCAGATTCTCCCAACCAAAAGGGGAGTTTGGAATATGAAACAAAAAGCCAATTTTCATTAACTGAAGAGAAGTCTGCAAAAGTCAGAGCAAGCGGGGGTCATCAAAAGGTACCCCGTGAGGGTGTACCAAGGAGATAGAGGGCCTAAGAGGACACCAAAACACCCGTTAGGAGCACCCAACAGGGAGACACCAAAAATGGTGGACGTTACGAAGGATGTACAACGGGGTTGAAAGTGAACTAGTCAGCGGGGTCAGGTCATATACATCTAGCCATCAAAAAGCAGCTGGCTGTTGAAGTAAGGGGACATGATTGTTGGCTGTTTCCTGTAGCTGGCGGTTGAGGTGAAACGTCTTTCATTCAGTCAGTCACCACACAACGCTCAGTAAACACGCAAAGTATAGGAACGAGTGCAGGTCGATAGCAGACTCCCTGACTGACAGGACCTTTCACGTTTCAGTAGGAATAGCAAACCCTAAACCAGTATATGCAACAGGAAATGTATTTCATGGGTCAGTTCTAGAACTAGTTTCATTACTTTGTCTGACAGACTAGGCCTGAGCTCTAAAGTTTCTGTGTTCCACAATTGCAGACGATGTGAAGACTGTTGGATCAGTCAGAGGGAGTTGCTGGCTAGATATGTTGGGGTTTTTAAACGGGCGAATACGGAGCATGCCTTTAAGTCAAGACTACGGTCATCGACTGACCGCGGTGCCAGTGGGTTTAAAAGCAACGGGAGAAAACTGTCCACTAACGATTGATGGGGTGATTGAGTGTTGTTTTGAAGGCCGACTTCGAATGGGTAGGGCGGAGCGAGCCGGCTGCCCACAGAAAAGTTGCGAAAGCTTGAGCAGTCTTTCTAAAAATGGTGCGGGCTGTCCCGAACGCCTTCATCGGTTAGGAGCTAGAACAATGAAGCTTCAACAAGGAGGGCAATATAGCCGAAGATTGCAGGATATGGGAAGACTTTCCTCAGAAACGAGAGAAGGTAGGGGGGGGGCGTGAAAAAAGCTTTCAAAAGTTTTGGAGATTTAAGGATAATGAAATCCGCTGTTACTTTTGAGGTGGATCCTGAGGAACGGAAAGAGGAAGTGGCACGAAGCCATGGAAGGCGCGCCTAAGGCCGGATCTGCGGGCTAACTTCAGCAATAAGGTGGTTGAATTGTAAAACCGGTTGATCAAACAGGGGGCTTATCTGAAACACATAGGATCCTGCAAAAAACATAAGGAAACAAATGGAAGTATATTCTGCAGGTTGAACCTGAGAGCCGAGGGGCAGAGTGTGAGCTGATGCATGTCAGAAGTCCACCAGATCAAAACCTAGATTTGGAGCAAAATTCATCTCTCCTTTTTTGAGGTGACATTCGCGAAACAAATGTCGGAAAAAAGCACGTCCAAATCTTCCAAAAATCTGCAATACCTGAGTTAATATTGAAGGAATATGAGAGAGCAGCTTAGGAGGTTATAGAAGCATCACCTGGGAGCAGCAACCACTGAGTAACAAAAGCCCAATCGGGTACGCCTGAAATCGCCCAGCCTGGCAAATACTGCCCTAAAAAGGGGGAACTAAAACTTAGGCTCCCGAGTGGGCAATGGTGAAAGTTGATTGGGAGAACACCCAAGGAAATGCTGAAGGGCAGTAGAACCATATCAGAAGAAAACCTTTGGTACTTCATGAGGCTTTCACGCAGGTGGTGCGGAAAAACAATGGTTTGCCATCACGACGGAACTCCAGGGGGCCAAGTATGGCTTAAGATGGTAGTAATCCTTTTCAGCCTTTGAAGCTTATTTGCACTCTTTAGACTGTGCCACTTATCTCAGTTGATCCTTGAACAAATACAGCACACACCAAGCACTACACTTTACCGTTTGTTTGTATTTCGCTACGTATGTGGAGTGGAGTCCTTCTTATTTGACCCTTGACCGCCGCGACAGCCGTATCTGATAGTAACTTCTGCTGAACCCTGGTCCTAACTGCTGGACGTTGTGGCCGTACAACTGAGGTTTGTACGTATCTTGCATGAGTAAAAATTGTCATTCTAATAAGGCAGAATCGACAAAGCAAACGTTTTCTGACTTTGGGGCTTGTTATTTGGCTACGCATTACTTACGTTCGGAATAGGGCTACACGAGGAGCACAAGCTGCAGAATACAAGATATGATGCTGGTTCGGGAAGACAAAAAACCTTGGGAAACCTGTTCAATAAACGACGGCTTGTAGGAAGGATTTGAATTCCATGCTGAGAGGCAGACTCTTACAGGAATGGAGAGTATCTCGAGGGGTGAAACATATTTCGGAAGCCCACTTTAACTACTTCCAGTCAGAGTCCCCTCTGAGGGTTGCTTCTGGAAAAGATGAAGTCTCATGGCAAAAGTGCTGGTAGGAACGGGGTTGAGGCACAGATATTTCTTCAATACTTTGAAGCAGAGCTTTTGAACGACGGCTTTAGGTACACAGCAAATCTTCTACGTAGCGGGACAGGAATGCCTCCCATCCAAATTGAGGAATAATACGTAGGATGGAAACTGGAAAAATTGAAACTGGGCTTTAACAAAATGTTAGGGTCTTTGTTTACGCACATCACCTTCATTTTCGCATACTGAAAGTCGAATTCTTGCCATACGCGCCAGCTTGTTTGCATGACACAACCCCCAATACTCAAATTTGGTTCCGGTCGACTTGACACCATTTTCATAACTTTGTTGCGTTGGACTTTGCCTCTCGATTTCCGTCGTAAGTAGTTGCACGAAAGTTTTGTATGTGATGTTTATTTGCTACTTTTATAAGTCAGCGCTTCAGAATTCACGGACCAGTCCTGTTCTGACTTTGGGATTCGCCCGATCAGGATGAAACTTGCCCAAATTGCCATTTTTGTAACTTTCACTTTGGAAAGCAGCGGGCCCAGTTGGACTATACGCAATTCTGTTTATGCCAGTAGCTGGCCAGCTGATTTAACTTCTTTTGTAGATGTTCATCTACTCTCTGAGTGGGGCTCATCTGCCAAGTGACCAGATCTGGCTAAGGTGGGGTGGAGAGAATGTCTCCTATTACAGGCCTGCAAGCCTGGCGCTTATGGTGTGGAAGTTCTTGGAAGTGGTTCCAGCGATAAAAGGTTGCCTTCTATTCCCATGGTTGATTCATTAGCGCAAACTTCGAAGAATTTGAGGGACCTGTCGATGACGAGAAGGTTGTCAAGTGAACTTGCGGAAAACCTTGGATTCAGTTAACAACAAGCTACCGGCCCGTAAGCCTCCAGCCCGGGAAGCAGATCCGACAATGGCCAACTGGATAGCCGAGTCTAAGACAGAACGGAACCTCTATCTGGAGATAGATTGATTAAAGTCCAGTAAGGAAAAATTGCTCCGGGGTCCAACAAGGGTCAGTGCTGGGAATATTTCCACTTCCACTGCACATTCACTGCTTATCTCATGAAACAAATTGCCCCGGACTTCACGTTAGCCAGTTAAGATAGTAAGAAGTTCTAGGTGGAGTGCCCTTCAAAGAGATCCTTTCTAAACGCGTCGGTAGTGCACAGATGGGAAACTCCTACCGATCAAAACCAAACGTAAACTCACTGAGGACATCAGCAGTTTAGTCTGAGAGAAGGAAAAGATGAAACACTAGGAAGGGTTTGGGAAAAAGTTGAACTGTCGTAGATCTGGCCATATATATGAGTACCAATTTTAACCCTAGTGGGTGTACCTAGAAGTTGCGAGGAGGTGATAATGTCCCTCGCAGGTGGTAAGAACCGTTGCCTGGCTTGAACCGTCGGTGCGGCCTCAGTTCTACACAACCCATGTACAGCTGCTCCTGAGGCATGCCATTCAAGCTTGGCATCCCATACTAATTTGGTCAGGAAAAGCTCGAAAATTTTCCAGGAGCTTTTCACATGGAAGCCTCCTGAACCCCAAAGCAAGCCCTGTGAAGGGAGGCCTAAAGAACTAAAGCTCTTCGCTATGAAACAGAGTAAGATAAGAGACGATCCCATAAAAGCATTCGAGGCTGCAAAAGACTTTTCACTCTCGAGGGAACTTCAGAAGCTCAAGCGACACTAGGATTAAGACTTTGAGTTCAGGCGCGGAAGCTCTCGACATTCCTGCGCAAAGCCATAGATGGGGCAAGTTTTCAAGGCCAACTGGTAGTGGGTCAATGGAACAACGTCCCACCATCTGCGAAGCAGGCCCACTCCATTGATGGCTTCGAAAGTAAGTTAAAAGCTTACAAAAAGCCTTCTTTGATGATCCGGTTTAGGAATGTGGACAATCTTATGACCTCTCGAGTGACCGGGTGTAAAGCCGGAAAGTACATTTTAAGTTTTTTCACCAGCAATCAGGGAAGCTAGGCCGAGAGCGTCGTACAGATTTCAAGCTTTTCTCCCGATTCCCTACAAAGCTAAATCAAAGCTCCCCGGATATTAGGATATTCAGGCCCACATGAATCTCCATAGTTTCCAATCCAATTCCAATGCTTGCGTCATTTCATTATGGACTAGGGAACTCATAGCCAAGCACACTTTCCAACCGCCACGACATGTGAAGCAAGAGCTTGAGGGGAAGAAAGTGGCATAAGTCGAAACGCAAGGGGTGCGAAAGTTGCCTCTAACGCCTTCAAAGGTCACCATGCTTGAGCCTTGACCCTTAGCCTGAGAAAAAGGTTCCCACAGGAGGAAACTAGGGTGATGTACTTTTCGCCACGGTTAGCTGATTTCCTTCAGAATAAGACGAGATTTTGGTCCCTAGTTCGTTAGGTCTGAGTCATGCCGCTGAACTTGTGGTCAGTGGCAGCTTCCGACAGGCTCAAGTACAAAAACATTTGGAAGAGCAATCCTGTGGGCAAGTGTGCGAGTCTGATTCTAGGCAACTCGAAGCTCCATCCAAACTTACAATAAGATTGGATCGTGGAAGGCCGTTCAGCGTGTCAGTCAGTGCAGTCTGAAACGAAACTCGACTGAAGCCAGCTACAAACGAGTACGTGCAACTGCAGGCGCATGTCCGTGATTGAAACCAAAGCTAATCAGATGCTCTTGCGCTTGCAAAAATGTCTGTATGTGCAAGGCTGTTCAAGAAAAACGCGACAGAGATAAAAAAGGCCACGAATCCCAGACCGAGTAAACTGACGAAAACGTATGGCACCATAATAGGCCGACGAAATGCACGCAGTTTGGAAGAGTCCCGGGGGAATTAAGAAAGCCTTACACGGAAAAACTGAAGGTCCATAAAAAGAAATTCGGAAATTCGGCCGCCATCGAGCTACATAAACCATTTTTTAGAGGAAAGTTGGGGTAGAATGAGAAGGGATTACACCGAATTACAGAGGAATTAGCAACACTGAGGTCTGATGGCAGCAGAGGTCGGCCCTTGTTGAAGGGCCAAAGTTCTTAAATCTTTATTCATCCCCAGATTGCGACGGGCAGCGTACGAGGTTCACATGGTTCTTTAGACTTTGAAAGGCTATAAGATGGTTGGGAAGTGGCTCAAGCTATCCAGAGAGTATGAAAATATTCCTTAGAGCGCTGGTCGTCTGCATTGGTTCGCACCAACTCCCTGCAGTTTTATGCTAACTCGCGATCCCAAATGTATGGAAGAAAGCCCGGCAGACTTGAAAGTGGCACAGGGGTCTCGAGTTCCAGGTCAGGCGGACAGGACCGGGAACCTTTGACATTTTTACGAGGATGTATCGGCCGGAGGTTAATGCTTAAAGAATGGAGTAGCCATGAAGACCTCCAAAGCCAGAGCCAGAGGTATTCGGATAAAAGGTTCACATGGAGCTGCGGTTTCTGGAGAGGAACGAAGGCCCAAGACCAGATCAGGTTTAGCTAGCTATCATCAAGCCTCTGAAAAATGTGCAGCCAGCCGAAGGCAGAAGATCGCGGCGGGAATATACGAGAATGAGCCCCGGCACGACCCCGGCAATTATCGACCATTCGGTTTTTCCATTATTGTGCAAGTGCCTGGGGTAGGTATTCAGGAAGCGAGTCTCTAGTTGCCTGGCTCAGAACAACCGCGTGTCAAGTACTCAGAGAAGGATTGGTGGCAGGAAGATCGTGTCTAACTGATCTACTGCTGTTTCCTTGCGGGGAAATCATGCGACTGGATGAGGGACTGTGAAGCTGGGTTTCTTACCTGGACTTCAGTAGGAGGTTTGACCCCAAGAAGCGCAGGTTTCCCTGCTTCAGACTTCAGTCTACTGGGGCATTTGGAAAGACAAGGTAATCATTTAACAGCTTCCTAACAGGGTGAACCTTTACTGAAACGTGGGTAGTCTCTTCCGTCCACGGAGGCACCTGGCAGGGTGCCGGGAGCTCGTTGCCTAAACCTATACTCTTTCTTACCTGTACCAAAGTTCTATCACGCGCACACATCATCCCTACATTGATGTTTATCGATGGAGTCAAAATAGCTGAAACAGGTATGGTGGTCGATATGCTCGCCTTTGAAAACAGGTAGCGCAGGCGGGACCTTCTGCCAGACCTAGCCAAGTACCAAAGCCTCGTCATGGGTGCAGGGGCCAGCGGGATTGACTTAGAGTTGCCGCGAAGGATCCGCCAACCCAAAGGTACGGGTACATCGTTTAACAGTAGTTTCAAAATGTCGAAGCCGCGTACCTCGGCAGCAATTAGGGCCATGAGGGAACTCTTTTTCAGACAAAGCTAGGTTTTAATTCCAATCTATAAATCTGCAATGAGGCCACCCCCGGAGTACGGCACGCAAGCCTGGGCACCTTGCTACCGATAGGATACAAGTTGCTCAGAAAAGATGCAAAATACAATCTCTAGAATGACAAATGGACAGGAGGGAATACATTCCCTGAGAGTCTTGGAGCCCTGGGTCCGCTTTGAATGAGGCAGGGTTTTGTGGGCGGTGACTTGATGAAAACATTCATGGAAATGGGTTTCAGGGTATGAAGGAGGGTAAATTTTCTGTCCAATCCCGTAAGGCAGGGAAAGAGGCCACAGCTTGAGAGTGCAAAAGGAGCATTCAAGTCTTTAACTTGAGGTACAAAATGTTCAAATATTGGTATACCTTCCAGGAATAAGCTCAAGAGGATGTTGTAAGCCCAGCGACATTGACGGCTTTTAAAAGAGCAGAAGACGAAAGCTGGGACAATACACTCCGAATTACTTTAGGAAAGCTGACTATCAGAGATGAATACTCATTGTTTTCCCCGTTTTCTCAGTCGGAGGTTGCACCGCACAAAGCTGGTCTTTCGGAAAAGGAAGAACCAAGGCAGCGTGGGGAGCGACATGAAAGTGCCAGCGAGTGTCTAACACGCCAGGATAAGGGCGATCAATATGCTGATTTTCTTCTATTCCCTTAAGTCACAGAGGGTCAGTGCCATTCCATTCGGCTCCAGGACTTGGCGGCGGGATGCCTGAATGTCCATATTATTGCACTGGTGAGCTCCTTGGATCCTCTGGTGCCTCGACGACTGGGAGAGACGACTCTTCCTCAATGCTTGGCTACGATCGGTAAGGGTTCAAGTTAGATCTACAACCTCATTCTCCTCAACAACTTTTTGGATCACAGCCGTTATTCACACACACCTCACGGTCAATCTTCCCGGTAATAACGATAGTATAGTAAGTTGTGATAGGTACTAGATAAGGGTTCCTCGAGGGCTGAAGTGAAAGGGACTAATCAGTCTTCTACAGGAAACGGTAGTACACTCTTCGTCATATTTCTCCGAACACAGTCATCCACTCATTATCTAATCTTTCGAACTCAGACACTGTGCTGGCGCTTATCACATCCCTTGACAGCTCATTCCAATCATAAGCGACTAAAACTGCCAAATGCTGACTTCTGATGTGAGTCGAAGTTCTCTCTTTCCTAATTGCCAGAACATGCCCTCTTAGGCAGCCATTCCCTCGCAGCTCAAACGAGGCCCCTCCGTGACCTCGTGCTCATGTGAATCCTTTTATTATTTTAAAGGTCCCTATGAGGTCACCTCGTCTTCTTCTTTCTAGAGAAAGTAACCTATGTTCGTACCATAAATATCTGTATTCTCCGAACCATCACATGACTCGCAGTTGTAGCTGCTCGAGAGCCTTGATGTCCCTCACCAAATATGGCCTCTAAGCTGGAACACACTCTTCTAGATGAGATCTACAAATGCCTTGTACAATGGCAATAAAACCCCCGGTTTCCCAGAGCCGACCGCCCTCCCTGACCGGTGCTGGGTCTTAATTGCTTTCTGCACTAACTTCTGGCATTGGCGACTTGGCTTAAGGTCAGCGCTCATCATCGCCCCTAGGTCCCGGGCTTCTACGGTCTGAGCTAGCGCCTCCCGATTGTCTGGTGGCTCTATATGTCGTGTGGGTTGTGGTCCTCCATCTCTGATGAAATGTTGGCATCTGCTCAGGTTGAGGGGAAGATTCCACGCCCATGACCACTGGTATACCCTGTCTAAATCGTGCTGAACTGCCACGTTAGCTGGTGCTTCTACCTTTTTGAAATCATCCACGAACGAGAAGCACGGGCTTTCCAACTCGTCTTCCAGATCGTTTATATACATCAGGAACAACAGGAGGCCCCGGGCCGACCCTTGTGGAAAGCCACCAAGCAGTCTCCCATTGTCAGACAAGCAGCCATCCACTCCCTTTAGGAAAACTCCCTCCTTCAGACCTTGTACAATCCACGTCTGTATTTTGGCCGTAAATCGAAACGATTCCACCTTTTCTGCGATCAGCCTGTGGCTAACCGAATCAAATGCATTTTGGGAATTCAGATAGAAGACTTCCGCTCTCTTCTATCCACATGGCTGATTACCCCATCCAAGAAACTTAGCAGGTTGGAGAGACAAGAGCGCCCGTGCCACAACCCATGCTGGTTGGCAGTCACCCGCTTGTCCCCCTGTGAATGTCTCACTATTCCGTGTCTTAGTATTCTCTCGAAGGCTTTAAGCACCACTGACGTCAAGTTAATCGGTTTGTAACTGGTGCATGTGTCTCAGTCCCCACCCTTATAAACGGGTGCGACGATCGATACAAGCCAGTCTTTTGGTGGTACACTGTTGTCCATTGACGTTTTTGAACAGATTAGCTAGTGTTGAGTCAGGATTGACTCTAGTGGCTTCGGTATTGCTGGGTGGAGTTCACCCGGCCCCTCCGCCTTGAGTGCGTCTAGCTGCTTCAGGCTGTTCAGCACGCCTCCTGCGTTGACTTCTGCGTCCTGCATTTCCGCGACTTCACTACCCTTGGTCGAGGGTAGCCCTGAGTACCCTAGTCCTGTCCATATACCTGCCGAAAGAAATCCAACTGGGTCTCTGCATTTTCCTGCCCTCATTGCCCGCACTCTTTGTGAGTTCCTGGTCTCCTACGGCTTTCCTCAGTTCTGCCTCAGATTGAAAGTATTTGTAGTATGATTTCGGATTGCTTTTGGCGCTCGGCGCGATACATTCCTCGTAGTTGTTCCCGCTCTATTTCTGTATGTGCGATGACCTAGTTGCAGTTGCTTTGAGCTGTAGGAGGACCTGGAAGCTGCTGGTGCCTCTGTACCTTTTGAATGCTTGTTGCTTCTGTTTTAGAGACTTTCTCACTCTGCTCGTCCACCATGATGACGATCCGTTTCGTTTGACTTTTCTAAGTGGTGCAAAGGCCTCTGTTATTTCCAACCGTCTGCTTTTGATCCAACTCCATTGACGTTCTAAGTTGTAGTCATCGCTCATCCTCTCCTATTCTATACGGGAGGTCCGGTTCTACCAAGCCATCCTCGTCCGCCTCTGAGAAGTTCCTCACAAATTCGTCAGGCGCACCTATTCTTTGAAGGTTAAGCCCAAACCGGGGTACGCCGTGATCATTCTTTCCAATGGGTTCCCTGACTTCTAGGTATTCCAGGTCATTTAGAGCTTTGGTCATTACCAGGTCAAATAATGACGGTGACTTACTAAACCTCCATCTTATCACTTGACTGAAAAGTTGGACAAGAGCTGTCCTGTGGATAAATGGGAACAGCCCCTCCCCAAAGTGAGCCTTTTGAAGCGGTTTTCTAGGTCCAGTCTACTTAAGGAGCGTTGAAATCACCCATAATAATTACCATCTTTCCCGTGTTTGCAACCGTAGTAAGGAAGACAAGCAAGTTGCTGGCCCCAACACCTTCCGCTCCTGAGATTCGATACCCGCAAACAACCGACGCTTTCGGTCCGCCCGTAGCTATTACAACCTCTACGGCTTGCTCATTCGGAGCAACAACTCGACTGCTCTCAAAGCCATCATACTGCTCGGCCAGGAAGACCATTATGCCACCTCCGGTTCGGCCGTCTAGCTTATCCACCCTAAAGCCCGAGTACAAGTTTGGGATCAGCCAACAGTTGCTTTCGCCTGGCCGTGCCCACGTTTCAGTGACTGCTATCACATCTGCTTCCTGTGTCCTCGCCTTGAGTTCTAGCCATTTGTTACCCGTACCTGCAGCATTGGTGTAGGCCACGAGCATCCCAGTACCTTCCTCTATTTTCCTGAGTTTTCCAGAAGGAGGCTGCAGGTGCTCGGGTCCTGAACCCGAGCACTCGGGCTGTTTCCTTGTATCACTGTTGGGTTCCTGTTGCTACCGTTGATTAGCACTCTGCTCACCTCCTGGATTGCTTTGCACATCACCGTCCTCGGAGTCTCTGTGAGGGTCAGATGCCCTAGTTTTCCTCTCTCGGAGTTTCGCCATTCCATTCCTTTAGCAACTGGACTGGGCAAAGTTTTCTTCACCCTGACCATGGGCTCCGTGGTGCTTAGCTCCTTTATTTTGCTTGCGTTCACTCTTGGAGACTTTAGGAAGGCTTTGGTGAAACCCGGAGTTCCGGTATTTTTCATCATTTCCTGACTAAATACAACTTCTGCATTATCGGGCACTACATTTTTCCTCCCTTTGAGGTTTGGCTTACGTGCTCGGCTGCAACTGAGAAGGCATCCTTGTGACGAAGGTTGGTCTTCCCGACAAGCGTAGGTCTTGGTTCACACTCTTCAATGTCAGCCTCCCGGTTCCACCGACCCAGTCTCATAACCTTTTTCACGGCTACAGGCCCGGGGATTTCTACTGCCCGGAGCAAGTTAACCAGATGATATCTCATTGTTCCGTTCCTCTGCTTTTGATTTTTTGAAGGCATACCTTTTGTGCCCCTCGGAGTAGTGGTTACGGATTGCCTGAGAGTTGGCTGTCATTGGTAGTAGAAGGGCTCAAATAAAAGGGGTTTATAGCTATGACCCTTGACTTGGCAAAATTACTCCCCTATGCTTGTGATAATAGAGCATTTAAGTATGCAACTGATGTGGGCCAATCTACTTATCTGCTCGAACCCGTGGGCTCTAAGTGTTGGCGTGCACCTTCCGGAACTGTTCCAGGTCAGCCTTTTGAAACGTGTTGGTGTGTATTCATGGCAGAATACGTATAATGATAACAAACTGTTGCATCAACCCCGAAACTGAGCAAGTCAAACATTTGGTGGAACAGGCTGACCAATTTTGTCAGTTGTTTGTCCTCAGGGCATCTATGGGAAGTGCAGGGGGGCTGAAAGGGTTGTAAAATAAAGCAATCTGCGATGGTATTATTGCATTCACAATGCCTCTGTTTTTTGACTTCGTACGTTGAACCGGGGAGGGGACAGATCTGCTTTCCATTCTGTGCGGGGGGTAATGTATATTATATAAATTATTGTCTACCTAAAGTAACGGAATCCGAGATTGTCTTATGAACCATGTATTACACCACAGACGACGAGTGCCTGTGTCACCTATAACATGGATTATACCGCGCGCTACCTTATGAGCCTCTTTCTTTTTGGCCATCCTTTTGCCTATCCCCATTACTGGAGGACAAGTGTCACGGGAGCCTCACCCACTTAAGTATTAGCCTTGACTGACCAACGGCAACGTACTGTACTCGTTTTCCAGGTGACCCAATGTTGCGTTGCCTGTAGTGATAGCGGTATATTATTGGGGTATGGCCATGGTACTTCCCATACCAAGTGGAACCCCCGGCGAAAAGGGGTAACAATATGTCAACAGAGGGTTTTTGTTTTCAGTGGGGAGCTCCACGGTTTAGGGAACAGCCAGCAAAGCCCCTGTCTGTCCTAAATCGAGGGCGAACTAAAGTGAAGAAAGTGAACCACAGAACAAATGAAACACCAACAGTGGTCTCAGCCGGACAAACCAGTCGGGTTGGTCTCCAGACTAACCACTAGGAATAGCTGGCTGAGAATGACGGATGAACCGCCGGGTATGCTGCCCGGGAGTTGGTTGTGATCAGCATTCATCGAATATAAAAAGTAGCTTTCATGCCGCCAAATTGGGAAGGCTCGAAGACAGAAAGATGTTCCCATAAGGTCCAGTGGGACAGAACAAGGGGTGGTTGAAAGCAGTTCAGCTTAGTGAGCTGAAGCTAATTTGTGTGTGTCCTGCAATGTGCTGTGTGATGCAAACGGATACATCCCGTCAACGTAAAGTTGAATGATCGCTTCCTGTGCTTTTGCTAGACCGCGGTTTTGGGCGACTTTTTTCAGACCAGCAGCCAGTCCGAAGTGATAACAATCGCCTGGAGGCAAGTACCGGCTTTTTGCTGTCCTGGGGCTACCGGACCAGGTCCTCGCGTCCTGCGGTGTTTGTGGCAGTGTGGACCACAACACTCCGATTGGCCTACTGATGACTGCCGGATTGCATTTTTGCCGTTTACAGTACCCTTACAGTGGCCGTTCAGTTGCCTCTACCTTACTGTTGCTAGCTCCTAAATGTGGGGAGGATGAGGCTAGTCGAAACCGCATACCGACTTACCTTCATTTTCAGCTGGTGATAGGTTTTCTACCGGTGAGCCTCGTGTCGTAGCTATAGCTGTAAACCAGTTACAATTCTCCCCAGGCTGTCCTATAACTTGCCTAGGAAATATTGGATACCTCTCCTAAATCCCTGCGAATAACTTCTTACTTGACAACTCGCTGTTCCCCTTTAAGCCGCTGAATCTGTTGGGGTATAACAAAACTGGAACATGGTTAGTACCTTTTTGGAATGAACAGTATCGCATTGCACCTAGAATACACGTCGCCGGAAGCATTATACCAGTTTCACCGTTGGTACAACTCTTCAGATAGGCGTACTCGGCACTCTTATGCCTGACCATTCATATACTCGAGCTCCGCATCGTTGTTTTAAGGCTGTAAGCGCGTTCGAATCACGTTGAGCCTGCACGGGCGAAGAGCCTGTTTTTATAGTCACGCGTAGATTCTTCCAAGGTTATTCCGTCGATCGCCAGAGCTAACGTTTAGAACGAGAGCACGTGATTCGAAGTATCGATTTTCGCAATGGGTAGTGTCGTTTTGGAAGCATTGCCGTGTGATCCTAAAAATGGATCCCATCCAAGCAGGCTCAACACGATTCAGAGAGGAATACAGATGGTTAGACAACTATTAGAATACTTCATCGGTAAAGTGGCATGTATTTCCGCCACTTATTCTTACGGTAAGTGCCGGATCCATGCATGTGCGCTCTGCTTGCTATCGAAAAGCATTGGCGATTTGGAGTGGGTGGCAAAATGTTGCATGTGGTAACCGCACTTGCTTGACGCAAGCCTTGTCTTTGCTTCAGCGACAGACTCATTAGTGTGGGAAGTATAAGCCACGGGGGCTTTCGTTGTAAATTGTTCTAGAGGGCGAGCGCCACTGCGTGCCAGTTGGTCCCGCTGAGAAAAGGCTTTTTACGAGAGTTTTATTTGTGTTGTTCCATGGCCGGGCTTGGTATGTCGCGCCAAGTGCTGGTAGTGAACCCCGTCCACTTGTTACTCTCTTGTTAGAGCGCATCGACTTAAACTGGCCAGCAAGTGAAAAGTTTCCAGTTGATTGACGATTGCCCCTGTCTTTCATCGGTTGATCGAGGAGTGAACCATGTCTCACCCAAATCGAAGTTCGTGGATTTCAGATTGTTGTTTCGGTTCCGGCTATTGAATACGCTTCTTTCCCGCTAAGGTATTTTTCGCCGGACGTAACAAACTGGCTTTGGCTATGTTGGGTTCCTAGTGACCAAAAGTGTATCAGTATAAACACCTCAAAATAGCGACACCGCGAGTTAATCTGTTGTCATAGTACAGGAAACGAATTCATAATATTTTTATTTTTTTCACCTATTGCCTCTATTGAACTCGTGGTATTTCAGGAAATGGTGAGTGCTCCGCAAGTCGATGCCCAAGGATAAAAATTCACTGTTACAATTCGCTGTACACGTCGAAACTCAGTTGCCCTAATATAATACTTTTTACAAAGTTCGGCTTTTGTGGGAAACCGGTAACTGATTCCGTGTGACGATATACGCTAAATTTAGGATTAATCAATCGGATAGATAAAATAAGAACACTGCAGCTTGAGTGAACCATCAAGTGAAATTAAACTGAGCAGCCTTCACGGCTACTTATTTGATTGGTATCAGGCCCGTTTATGCTTCTTCATTTACTTCATTTAAAGCTTGCCGAAGCCCAAGAAACTGGACATGTTTCCACGAATAAATTACTGAATTCAAGTCCGAATGAGTAAACAGTAAAAACAGGCAATTCGTCGTCATTCGCCGCCCAGTGAATTTATCGTTTCCCTTCTCGCGAGAAGGGTCTTTGTTCATTATTATAAATAAAGCTTTCCCCAATGAAAGCTGTAGAATAATTAGGTAAATTATGATCAAGTAAATCCACTGAGCACCACAGACTCACTTTTGGAGGTACAAGGAAAAAATAACGCATATAATAAAGTAATTCATTCTCTCATCAATTAGATATTCTTTGCCTCCGTCATATCTATACACAGAGAGCGAAAAACTGATATTTATGTAGTTGCTGGTCACCGAGTATCTTTATCTTCTGTCCACTGGTGTTCAGTAGATCCGCAATCAAGCTTATGGCACAGGTAGATGATCCTTAGTCACCATCTGGCCAAAAAGTAGTCAAAAGCGGGACAAAAATCTGTACAAAGAGATTGGTTGACCAGAAAGAACAAGTAAAAATTACCTGCCCAAAAATCCAACCAGATAAAATGAATTCTCACTGCTTAATAGGGCTCAACAAACAATTTCCTCGGCGTGGAGCCGAGAAGATCGAAGTAAATTAGCTGAACGTCTACCCTCCGTCGACATGAGCGAGAAAATGAAACCAAACCGTAAAAAAACAAAATTACTCGGGTTACTGCGACTTGTTACCATACTGAAAGTCCACAAAAATGCCTCACCGAGGAAGCAAAATGTGAATGCCTCGATTGTCGAAAGGATAACGACCACGAAGTAGTCTTAGCGACAGAGAGCTGGGGAGAAAGCGGTTCAAAATCCGTATAGAAGATATGTAAAGGTAATAGACGGGGAATTTTTAATTATTTACTAGGTTATACTGGATGATGTTGAGGTTTTTGGTGAGGTAAAGATAATCTGAAAGTTGGCCAGAGTGAAGAATAAGAGTTTGTAGGTGGTGAAGAGAAGGTTGGCCTCCTGGAAGACTGGAAATATGTGAGGATTGGATCAGCAAACGAAGCCCTGAGAATGATAGGGCTAGTACCACACGAATGAAGATGATAGAAAAAGTAAGGATAGGTAGTTACGATGCAGCCATATTTGGTTGTTCTAAGAATGTTCATCCTAAGTCGGGCATCAGGAGGGGTAAAACGAGGTTTCAATGATGAAAAGCTGGAGAGAAAATGGGATATCAGGCCTGATTAGGCTTTATCTTTTCAAGAGGTATATGTTCATCGATAGTCTTGGACACTCAACTTGGAAGTGCTTTATTCTTCCTTCCGTGCAGATTATTACTACCTGTATTATTAGCTGACACGGTGCTCATTTATTGACCGCCATCTCGGTAGGGGTTTCAGCACTGCACAGTGGCCAAGGTAGAAGGGGCGAAGAATTTTGATTATTTAGAAAACCTAGAGGAGGGCAATCTGCGAGGATGGCCTCATCTATCCTTATCTAGGTGTCATCAGTGGGCTGGACTGGGCAGAGATAACCAGGACAATAACGACAGCAGGAACATATGCATAGTTACAGGTACAGCCAGGTTTCAGATCATGGGGATAGTGTCCAGAACATGGGGGGACTATAAAACCGCAGGGTCAGCGGGTGAAGATAAAAAGCCTGACAAGCTAACACCCCAAGTAGGCGCTAGGGGGGGGGGCACTAATGATGCATCAGGTGAACAGCTGGTAGGCAAAGTATTGGAGTTTCCCCATACGCAGGGTCGGGTCCAGGCCGTCTTTCGAGGGTTCCCCTTTTCTTCACAACCCGGCCAGTGAAAGGTGGATTAATGCAGCAAGACGTCAACTGATTGGATTATTCTTTCTCCTTTAATATTTTCAGGGGAGTGGTTCAGCCCATAAAATAACTTCCCACAGATCCTCCGCCTGCCATGTATTTAAGAGTAAGCATCTTGCGCTGGAAGCTGCTAAGGTTGGACTGTTTTACTCACTTTCGGAGGGGGCCATGACTTCAGCGTTGCAGATTCCGGAAGCGTTGGCACTTTGGGCCTTAAAGATTGAAAATTGGGACAGGCAAGCATGCAGATGACGGCCCCCAGCCGCCAGCAGCGACTACAGAATGTTCCTGAATCTGGTTCAAGCCACTGTTTGGCTGCATTCGTGGATCAGTAAAGAATGAACACTAATGAAGGAAGGCAGCAACAGTCCCCTAAAGGGAAGAAAAGTGGGCAAATGAGTCTTCCCCCAGATTTACTGACTTCGTAGTACGTCTGACTCATGGCAGGTAACTAGGCTGCCCGCTAATTTCGGGCTAGGTCCTCTGTGTACTACCACAGTGTGGGAGCAGAAAAGGGTGCGACATTTTTGCAGGGATACAAAAGTTTTTGGCCTGCCGCCAGGGATGAATGTGCAACTTAGGTCAACAGGGCTATAACACAAGAAACCTGCGGCGACCACTTTCCTAATACTGAAGGGTTACCAGGATTGGCAACTGAATAACTGGCACTAGTCATGGGACTGACAACAAATATAAGGCAGCTTTAGTTTGAGCCAGCGTAAAAGAAAAATAAATCCATGAATAAGAGGGGGAGTTATCTAATAGTTCTTAAGATAGACTAAGGACGCAAAAGATGGTCACTATATGGGGATCAATAGTCTAGGCTGTCCCCATAAGCTTGGTCTAAGTTTGCTATGTCGCAGGCCACGGTGATAATGGGTGACTCTTCGAAGTGGTTTTTCTAGTGCTCCTTGAATCGTTTTGGCGTGTGGCCTGGTTGCAGCGAGCCAGGTAGCTCATACCGGAGACTAGAATAGATAATTGCGAAAAATCTGGATATGACTGAGAGCCAAGAGTGAGAGATAGTAAAAGTAAATTTCCTGTGGGGGGTGGATGGGGACTATCACTAGAGAAACCAAATGGGATATCTTAGGTTGGGTTGTAATAAAACTCAACAAAGCGCAAACGAAGACGGCAAGAAATGCTTTCCACTTGGTTGTTGGTTAAGACAAGAGCAACAACTTCCTGCCCAGAAATGGGGTTGCGAAAAGTGTGTGCTGTTTGCTCTAGTGTGAGCAACGTGGTTGAGTTGTTAGAAGAGTCATGCAAGCTTTATATCTGGATGCCAATCTCAAACGCGAGGTCTACGGAGATGCATTCGCTTGTCATGTGGATCACATTGGAAACACTGAGATATAAATTTATTGCACTCCTAAAAGAAAATGATTGAAAAAAGCTCACACCATTTGGGAGATTTCCTGTAAGTTACTATAACAAATGAGAAAGAAATCAGACCCTACAGTTAGGCATGATGTGGGTACAGGTAAAGGTGCAGACGGTTGCGCAGGAGTATAAGCTGTGATCAATAAAATGTGAACGAAAAGTGGAAAAAACTTGCCTGTGTACGAGTTTATATAACTGAAAGACGTTGGGTTTTTGGCTTAGCCGCCGAAGGGGCTCGAGTTCGAGTTGGTCACACCATTCACGATAGGACAGAAGTGAATTTTATCCAAACAGGCTTTCGGCCAAGGAAGGATGGACTTCCTTCATTGCAGTGGAAGTGGTTTGCATCAAGCTGAAGCTGATGAGAGATAAATATTTTTGGAAGTGATCTGACATGGAAGGGGTATACCTTGAAGCGGCTGTCCTTCGATTTAAAGCAGCAAAAGATGAGAACTGAAAGCCACCCTCCCTTGGCCACCTAACAGGATACCTGTTCGGAGATGTGAGTAGAAGAGTAATGTAGGCCAAGGTTTCTCACTCAGGGAGAGCTGAGGATTGGGTGGCCGCCAAGCATGATATACTCACGGCTTGTGGTGCATTTACGGGCAAGTATTGAACTCTTGGGCGCTGAGAACTGCACACGTCAAGCGTGGCACCAGTGGTCATGAGAGGTTACATCATCAATGATTTTAGCTGGTGTAGCTGACAAGATGCCCGGGTCAGATGCATACACTGCCTGAATATTGTCTGCAAGTAGACAGGAAGAGCTATGATTAAGTGCGGCAAAGGCGTCGTTTACGAACATGAGGGAATGTTGAGGGTCTAGGAAACTTTCATGAGTCACCTCGATTGTTGCGGAGTTGGATGGTGACAAGTGATCATCGACTATAACCACTTGGGAATAGGAAGATGAATACGAAGATAACCAGGAAAAAAGAAGGTCAATGGTACCGGAGGAGCGAGTTTTAAATGGTACTTGGGGTGTGAGGCCTTCTCAAAAGCCTTAGTCATATTCATAAAAAGGATAGTGATTGTTTTTTATGTACGTCTAAGTGATAACGGTAAAAGGATTTGAAACGGACAGCAGAAGCGTAATGTGGCTTAATTGAGGCCGTGTTGGAAGGAGTTTAACAAGTTGTTTCCCAGCAGGTATTTCAAAATTAGCTCTTTAATGGTCTGTTTCATCATTCTACGCATAACAAGAATGTGGTTGGTGAAGCCGTAGTCACCAGGGTCAAGTGGGCAGCTTTTCTTGAAACGGAGTGTGATGACGTGCATCTTCCACTACCTTGGCACCAAGCTATAATCAATGGGCAAAGCGTATAAGTCCGGAAGCAGAAGTTAGAGATTGGGTCTGATAAAACTGAAAGAGCACAGAGTAGCCCTTGGGGGCCACTTCGAGATAGCTTATTCAAGGTAGCCATCTTGTGGGTGAGTTTGGCCTCAACAGGGATGCTAGACAGGGTGGATCCGGTAATCGGTGGCGAGGATGGAACAAGGAGGCTACCTTGGGGTATTCGAGGGGATACGAAATGGGCGTTAGATGCTTCGGATACGGTTTCAAATGAGTTTGCAAGTTTAGATTTTTTATATAACTATTTTGGGACTAGTGCGTGATCTGTGTCCTAACTGTGAGCATAACAATCTTGACTGGCTGCTGGACTTTAGTGGATGGTTGAGGGTGGCACGTTCTTGACGGATGGGCTTCGGTAAGTAGAGGTGGGTAAACTTCTCTGACAGTGACTTCAGAGGGAGAAATATAGAGGAGGCCCTGAAAAGCTAGTAATTGCTCTGCAAAGCTATGGCCCAAGTTTTTAGCTTCGATTTTCCGGGTGACGTTCGGGGATTGTGGACGGGCGTAGAGGCGAACTTGAAAAAACACTCAAGACGAACGGTGTGAAGACAGTTATAGGTCAATTTGGGTCGGCACTCAGAAAAAAGGTGTCACAGCTTGAAGAACTAGTAAGTGAAGGATCTGGACCCTGATTTGTAATAAGGGACGTTATCGAAGGCACCGGGGTGGGTTGGGAGCTGAAAAGGCACAGCGGTGTACAAAGCACCACTTTGTGCTCTCTTCCGTGGAAATGATATGAAACATCATTCATAACTGCTGTGAGGCCAGGGATGAAATGCAGGTCGAGGCTTCTGTAGCGTTTTGTAGGGGATCTGAGGTTTCGGTAATATAGGCTGAGGCCTGCACAAGGAATGAAGTTCAATAAATGACGAGAGCCGCAGTGTGACGACGAGCAGACTTGTAGGAAACTGAGATCCCCGCGATGATATTGTAACGGAAGGGGTGGTCAGCAGCAAAAGTTTGGGGCATCGACCATAGCATTGATACTATGTGGGCCAGGGCCGGGAAGATGATAAGTACAGAAGGTGTGCAGTTCGCATAAAAATAGTCTACTCTCCCAGTTCTAATGATAGTACCTCCACTCCCCGCAACATTTTCGCGGGCCTCTCTTCTGTTAACAGTTGGTGACACTCTCGGATGATTAACTTCTCTGATAAGTGCGAGGTCCTTACCTATAAATTCCACTTTCCCCCCGGACTTTTACCGCTTGGTGGGTCACCAATATTCGGTAGACCCACCATTTGTGATTTGGGCCTCAACTGTTCTAGCTCCCTCAACTTCTGTGAGCACTCCGCCGTCCAAACGGCCAAGGCTGGAAGAGATGTGGCTCTTCCGCCCCGCTCCTCTCAGTTTCGGGACAGCGTCATCAGCAGTTACAAATTTTACATCGGGCCTTTGCTTAAATATCGCCCTATCATCTTTTTCAACAAGACTAAGTTTGACAGAGTTACGTTAGAAGGCGTACAAAAACTTTTTATCTAACAAATTCTTAGTTGGTCCACGTTATTGAGCTAGAGTGAAAGATGCCACCATCTGAATCTCCACCAGCTCTGGCTCCGCCGCTTGGGACTAAACTTGGCCTTCTTGGATAAGCTGCTCCATAAAAGGCCTTTGACTTCTAACCCAATAAGCTTCTCATGTGAAACCCCTCACCCACTTCGGTACTGGCCTCGTACTATCCCCTCCACCATAGCTTGTTCAGCTATAATGTCATACTTTTTCCTTTTTGTCTACCTCAAGTTCCGGAATAAGTTGTCCATCACCATTCGAGCCTCTCGGATCAAGTCCCAATTTCTATCGGCTTTCAATCCATATCTCAAAGTCACCCGGGCAATTCAGTCAACCAGTACGTGCGTAGCTGAAGAAAGAGCACATGAGGGGAGGCTCGACCTCCAAGGCCAGATCCTTCGCGGACCGGGCTCCTCCATTTGAGGACATAATTAACGAATAGCAGTCTCATCTATCTGACGGACTTCTGAAAGCTTGACCAGGTGTGATCATCTCCTCACTGGGTGGGAGGAGATGAAACACCATTATTTTCCTACACGCTGCCTTCTCCTTCTCCCGTAGTCTCAGGCAGTTTATGGTTCGTCCTTTCTTGGCCTTTGTTTGCCCCTGTTAACATCTAATCCTCGGCAGCTGCACACCCTGACTGCTCTTCTCCAACCGATTTCCCATTCCAGTTCTCCCTTATGCGAAATTTGCCCTAACTTTGGCCAACCGCCCTAGCATTGCGAAGCTCGCTCTCATTATATACTGACCTGGATACGCTGCTGTATGGTCGTTTAACAACTGCCGGCCCCACTGGTTCTGCCCCCCGAGACCTCTAGCCACCTGGCCATCAGCCAGCGGATGTTATACCTTCATAGTTGAACTACGCCTCTCATGCGCAATCATCGATGAACTTTAGAGCCAGTCCCAACGTTGCGAGGGCGGTCCAATCCGCCGCCCCGGCAGGCGTACGTCGGGCGTGCAGGCCGTCTGCAACGATGTGCGGGCGTAATTAGTCTGGCGGATCACACATTCGGCGTTCGCTCATGAAGTGTTTTTCAAGTTGCGTGTCCAGAGCAAGATCAGCCCCACCCATTAGCACCGATTGTGGATTTCATGCTCTCACTGTCACAGCCCTACTGCACTTAGTGTAACCGTATGCGACTTACATGCTTTTATCGCCTCTGCCCAACCATGGTAGGTTCATGCACCGATTTTTTCATCAATCTAACAGCTTCCTCTTCTCACTTTTCGTCTGGACATCTAGCGGCTTCTTCCCCGTTACCACTGTCAGCACTTCAATACCATTCGCGCATTTACCCGTTACGCCCGTTCTTTTGTCGTTTTTCATCATCAACCACATTTGCACCCATGCTCAATCCCAAGTTAGAACTGGCCGTCCCATCCTTGATTCCCTTACGACCACATTCACTACGGATTATTAATCACAATGTACTTCGTGCTCCACTCTACGAATCCCTCCTGGTCTTCATCAGCAAACGCCTTGATGGGTATCTTTGGTTCATTCCATTTAAGCAAATACATGCACGGATGCGGTTCTCCAGCCTCATTGTTCCACCTCCGCTACGCGTATATATTTTTCTCTTTACTCCGTTTCATCTCAGGTTCTCCTGTCCTGGAGTCTCCTTTATCCTGGGTCCACATCACGCTTCATCTGCGGTAAAAGGATCTACTTATTCACGACTTACCCGTTTCACTTCTACCAGTTCTCTCATCTGTTTTATATTTTTTCCGCCATAGATATCTTTTCTGTGCTTTTCAGGTTGCTCCGTTTCTCCATATTCCATCTGTTGTGAAGAAATTACTACACCATGAATTTCACGATCGGTTTCTATATGATCTGCCGTTACCCGCCCCCTCTGATTTTTCATATGCACACTTCGCTTCTACATTCTTCTCTGTTACAAATGCCGTCTCCGTGCACCCCAGTCCGATTTACAGCCCGGGTAACTCTCACCGCGGTTAGTCCTCACAACTACGACTACTAAGTAATTAGATTTTATCCACCTTTCCTAGCCATCCCTATCGTCATCATCTTACTGCTCCATAGTGTACGACCACTCCCTACTGCTTTTCTTATTTTCGATGGTCATTTCGTGGCGCTCCTACTTCAACCACGTTAACCGAATTATTACAACTTGCTTCCTTTGGCCACTTCGTTCGTCCTTCACGTACTATTCAACACAGCTGCCGTCATCTCAGTGCACCAGAAGCTGAGTGTTCCCTCAGCAGATCCACCAAGCTCCATCTGTCACAAGGAAGCCAACTTGTCATGAGTTTCCGTGGAATTCCACATTTACCTTTTGACACCTAGCATATTCTCACCCTGCATCCCCCAGTCTCCGAAGGCCACCTCACTTGCGACACCCAGCTGCCTTTTCGTATGCCCCCTTTGTGAAAATATCTGTAGCTTACAACTACTGTATACCAACCTATCAAAAAGTATTTTGTCCTTGACTTACAGTTCAAAGCCTGTATCGCTTGCCCCATGTTCCACTTTGAATTCTGCCACCTATTACTGGTCATTTATCGCAGCGAATCACCGAGTCATTTCTACCCATTTATTTTCCACGCATATGAATTTATTCTTCATGGCCCTTTGTTAGCACAGCTGTTACAACCGCTTTTTGGTCTCCCTCATGCGAAAGTGCCATCTAACAGCTATCTCCACTTGAACCATTCAGACCCCAGGTCTTGGCTTCCGGATTCAGCGGCCATCTTTTCGAATTTATCGATGGGCCGAATAGAAACTCCCATCCTCCCTCCCGGGTGCGCACACATTTATCTTGCACTAGTATTACGCTCACCCCAAGTTTACCTTTATTCAGTTCATCTATCTCACACCAACCATAAACCCTTCTACATAATCACGAAACGTTTGTCCATGTATTCGTCTGTGACACTTTGATCATTCATCCGGCATGCTCCGGTCCTCTCCGAAATAAACCATTATTGTAATTTTCATTATTGTAGTAGGCATCCACTGTCGTTCCAATACAACGGCAGCCGTAGGGACCCCTTGAACCGGTCGGGGGTCGGATGGGATATAGTGGATGTATATATGGAGTTCCAAACGTATGTCAGGTACTCATTAAGCCTTCCGTAAGGCCGCGGACTGGAGTGGGGTTTGATGCCCCGGGATACTAAAGCCCTTGGCGGACATGTGCTCCGACAGCCTTGTCTCAGTCACAAAAATAATATCTGGGCTGCTATGAGCTCTAGTGAACTGATTTTGTGTATAAGCGAGCGAGTACTATAAAGCAGATATAGGAAGGCAGTTTTCGCGGGGCAACCGCTGTTTTGATAGCGGCTTAGTGAAGAAGTTGAAAAATCGCAGGGTGAATGGGATGGGGCGAGGGGGATATAATGTTGTGGGTGGAGTTGGCTGGAGTGATAAGCGTCTCACCATGCTCCACAAAGTGAGTGTGTAGATGGTGGAATGTTGGCGAAAGGGCCGACGATGAAGAGGGCTTTGGCAGGTAGGGTCAGTTGAAATAGTGTGGCGTGGGACCAGAGTAGAATGCGGTGATGTTTGGTGGTGAAACAACAAGGTAGGATGAATTTGGGGAAGGAAAATATAGTGCGTACTATGAGGAGGAAAGGGAATAACCCTGGACCACATCTTGCGGTACAGGTTAGCAATTATACTATTGGCTCGTGCAGAACGATTCGGGTATGGTGGAGCTAAAGGTGGTGGGGGAACATTTGTAATATGGTACTGCTTCTGTAGACATGATGGCGACGGATTCTGGGTTGATGGACGTGGCATGTTGCCGCTGGGTGCGAGAATCTTCAGAGGTTTGTATAGATGCGCGGGTGGCCCGAAACCAAGGACTGATAAGCTATCCTGAAGGTATGCCTGTGATGGAGAACGTGGATGGGTAATGCGTTGATTGGCTGAAAGGCGAGGGACCGTGGGTCGGTTAACGACCAAAGCTGGGGGGCTGTGATGTCAGTGCAAGGGGATAGTGTTCACAGCGAGCTGTAGATGGAGGAGACGAAGTTGTGACCCAAGCCCCGGGAGAAGACTTTTTTGCTGGCTGAAATGTACGGGGTGGCCAGTAGGAATCTGGCACTTCGGTGGCTAGTTCGGCAGACAGGCCAAGGCGTGAATGGAAGCTAAATGAGAGGGAGTACTGGACAGCCCGTCTACGGGCAGACGGAGTTGGGGATGGAGTTCTAACGTGGAGCCCTTTAAAGGGACGTTGTAGTGATGAAGGCGAACAGGACAAATCCAGGTCCACATTGTGGTTTGGTGAGCTGATCGACGGGAACTGTGAGGTAGAGTTGACGGTGGGAGTTTTTGGGGGGGATCGGGTGGCACCAGCCCAAAAGGTGGCGACAATGCTGGATTGCCGGCTGCCAATCTAACGACCTCCCTCTGCGGCGGGTTTTCTTAGGAGTAGTTTTTATATTTTTCAGTGGGATGGATTTTTCTATGGACTTTCTCTTTCTAAGGACTTCCATTGCAACCCCTTCCTCTTCGCATTGAAAAAGTAGCGGCATTTGTTCTACAGTGACCTTCTTCTTAGCCTTTTGCAGCAGCGCCCGTGGTGTGATATACCGCGGGTTACAAGCGGTGATTGTTTCATAACAAAGGAGCAAAATGTCAGCATAATTAAAAGCTACAGCATTTTTGATCTTATAATAATATTGAGAACGGCATACTTCTCGACAGCTGCCGAGAAGCACGCATGAGAGGTGTACGCAGTCACTCAATGGAACAGAAAGGATAGTGTTAACGTAAGGGCCTAAATGTAGCCCGACTGAGATTGTGGGAGTGTTACATATGAAACGGTTGGAACAGATGAATTGGTGCCCCGTAAAAAATGAGATTGACGTGAAATGTTACAACCCGGTTCTCGTTTGAGCTCGTGGTATGAAAGCTTATAAGCGTTGTGATCAAGGTTATCACTACAGATGGCCGTGATTGTGTCCAGTTCTGCGGGTGCCACGGTTGTTGATTATTTGGGGAACATTTGCTCGTTTGGTTCGTGACGTGTGCAGAAGTCTTACAGATTTCGATAATGATTTCCATATGTTTTCCAGAGGGAAACGTTTACCTCTTTCTATATACATGATAGTGAAAGTAGTTCAGAGTGGCTGCGCACGCTTCTCGGTGCCTTTCGGGAATCGTTTCCTTATCGTCGTGTAGAGTACTGTCGCGTTCACAATCGAAGGCCTCGAATGGCTACCACAAGGTAAATGTTATGGTTTTGATACGTAACAGTTCCCCTAAATACCAGAATACCCGTTGCCCTGCATTTGTTATTGTCCTTGCTGCCGGAACTCAGTAGAAGTTGGTGCACAAGCCTCTGCAGCATTATCACGATTTTAATCTGTTTAGTGACAAGATGTCTGCGAAGAATAGGAGGCTGACGGCAGATCAGAAGGCAGAGGTTGCCAGAATGATGGCAACCGTTCATAATGCCAGCGAAACATGCAAGTACGCCCCGACCAATTTCAACAGACTGTTTACGACGAGAGGTGTGCACTCTTGAAGGGCTAGGCAAATACATCCCGATGCGCGGTAAGATGCACTTAAGATGAAGGAGATGGCAAAAGGCAAGGGCAATTTACATATCTTGTCGGAGGATGGGATGGTAAGGTACGTTTCCTAAGTGCTTTATTTAGTTAAACTATTAGTGGCTAGGTATTGTGAGGTGGTGCTGGCCGAAGTAAAGCGCCAGTCAAACCGGGGGTTAGTGGTATGGCACCACTAGTAGATAGATAGGAATGGCCTAGGTAAGCCCCTTTTCTACGCCGTTATTACAAATGAGAGTGACTTTAGTCACCGTTATGCCATTAGAAAATGAAAGAGCAGCATCCAATGTCTGTTAGGCAAAAAACATTTCGTTCCAGACCGCAGCCTTTCACAGTATTCCGCATTTCGGGAATCATACCCGGAATCTCGGATACTGTTTCGTCTGTTCCACGTCTTCGTGGTATGAGGAAGAGCTGCTTTCAGTTGAGCCTTGTAGCTGTAGAAGACAAACGGAACATCCATCAGCGGATGCGGAGCGTGGTCTATGCGTCTAAAAGGCGCTTTTCGATAGGTTCAAGGCTGCAATCTTCAGGCGCAGCCCCAAGGAGTTTGAGTATCTGAGTTGGACGTAGCTGCCGTACGAAGAAATGTGAACTGCCTATGGCTTTAAGTGGGCGACCTCATTCGGGACTTCCACGACTAATAGGGTCGAAGATGAAAATAGATATTTAAAGACAGGGCTATCCTCCAGGTCCTCCCAGGTGGACGTATTCGCCTGGATCCTGAAGCGATCAGAGGAGTTGGAAGAAAGCAGGCGTAGTCGGATCGGGAGGCAGTTAGAGGGTTCTTTTAAGTCAACAAATTGGGTTGCACAAGTACTCCAACCACCTTGGACTGCTTACTGGCTCTGTTCATCAAGTCTTTCAAAAGAACATGAGTAGGCGTGCCTTTCGGGATGTCAGTCCTCAGTCTGGTCGTTGGAGCGTTCGCTGTGTGCAGGTCCGTGCGATTATGGTAACCACGGGGGTAAATCTGGACTGCACCTGTCCCGTTTTTGAGCAGTGGTTGTTATCATGCAGTCACATTGGTGTCTTTGCCACCATCCGTAACTACAACTTATACATGCTACCTATTGGTTGTTAGGCAGCTGAAGTGGGCAGCTCGTGAACTCCTGTCTTGCCTGTACCAATGAAAGTAACGACAGTAGAAATTCCGGACAGAATTAGTCCCAGTAGAAAGGTTTCAGTGAGCAAGGTGTTGGGAGAGGACATTGCTTTAGCCTTAAACAGTTTGGGGTACACTAGGTTCACGCAACTAATACCTCAGTAGAGAAATTTGGCTCGGACTTTAGGTTCGGGCAAGGATGTAGGATTATTCTGCGCGGACTAAGTGCAAAGCACAAGTGTAAGTTTAGGCAACGACACGCTGGCTTCCTAGTTTATCAGCAACAGCAACATACCTGTGAAAATCTTTACCCGTAAACGGCCCGTTGAACCAGTTCCGAGCACATAGCAGTACATGGCATTCCAACGGTCTCCAAAAAGTAAAGCTGCCCTGAAGCTTAGAAATACCGATGATGAAGATTTGCAAATCATTGGTGACACACTTCAGCTTGTACAGTGCTGACAGATCAAGACAATAACATCAGCGTAGTATAAAATACACGAGAAAAGGGAACGATTCGATGTGGCTAGTCGCCTACACGTCAAGACGTTTGCAGCATCTGTCACATGAGAGACCTATCGGTGGACCTGGACGAAATGACCAACTTGGTCCAGTGCTGCAAGTGCTTTTGGTAAGCACATTACCAGTGTGTCATATTTCGAAATGAAGGGAACTACTTCTGTGTACAATGCATGTCGCAGCCCCGTAAGTGACACACAATTCAAGAGCACTAAATAGCTTTTTTGCATTTTGAAACCAGCGACGGAGCGGGGAGATGATATCCCTTCGGTCGTGTCTTGAGCAGTTGACTCAGTTGGTCGAGTAGCGAAAAACACTACCATTCCTTCGACCACCTCAGAGGTGCCGAGCACAAACATTTTCTGGCCGGAACTATCCAACTGGTCTCTGACTCACCTCACTACCCCCTCTTAGGTTAAATAATTAAATAAAAACTTGCTTATTCACTTTGTCGAGTTTTCATTGTCTTTCGGCACACTTCGGAACTTTCGGTTAGCTACCCGTTCCATAGGCCACTAGCTGCGAGCGGTTCATTTGTGTGGTTGTAGTCAAAGTCATGCGAGACCTCAAGAGGTTCAGCACAGTCCATCTAGCTGCTGACAGCTGAGGTTTGTTCGGTTTCGAGGGACAACTTCCATGTGGTAAATATATGTTTATAAATATATATGTATATATACGTATATATACAGATATTTTATGCATGCGTACAATGTATTTATAAGCATATATATTTGTATGTATGTGAATATACATATATATATATATATATATGCATATATATATGTATACGTAAGTATAAGAATATATATACATACGTAAAAAGACATGTGCACGTACCTCCGTAAGAATATACTTCATTACACGTGCATACGTATGTCCTTGAAGCAAAACCGTTCCCATCGGTTTCCGTTCCGTTTGCTAAGTAGACGTTTTACACCGATCAAAAGGAGAAGTCACCCACTTTAGCAAGGCAAGAGAATAAAACTGGGACTAGTTTAAACGAACTATAGTGATAAAGGTTTGCGCGGTAAGTACGAGTCAGCTTCGATTTCATCACCGGCATTGATGGGGAACCAGCGGGACGAGAAACTGTTGAAATGCAGGTTGTCTCAGGATGCAGAATATACAGTATATGCAGGGATAATGCAGGAGTAACGGAGGATGCGCCCTCATATTTACTGAACAAATTAGGCAGGGAAAAACCCCAAAATTGTGCGCAAAGACATTTGTGAAAGTAGAAGGGGCCAAAATTCTGTGAAGAAGGTGAAGAGACTACTAGGAGTAATGGGTATCATCCAGTGGTATGAATCCTCAGCTGGCTGAAGAAGGACGGAGTCCTAAGATATCGGAAATGAATTGCTAGGGGGAATACCCTCAAGGAGGAGCAAAGTATTGGAACAAAAATGACTGTAAAGGTGTTCGCCTGGACTAAACCTGACTGCTTTTAAAATGATAGGCATACTATTTCGTCGAGTTTCTAGAAGCATTTCCCCATCCGACATGGGTTTTATAGGTGTAAAGACCGGTTGTGGAAAAATCCCCCCAGAAACAGTGCAATTTATTGTTTCCTTGAAATCGCTCACTCATTCACACTATTAACTTGTTTTTGTGCACTGTATGTTTGCATGAACCATAATTTGTTTGTTCGCACCCAGTGCGCCACCCTGTCATATACTATCCTGGGCCTGCTTGATGCACGTGCTCCTTTCTCGCAAGCCGCCATTTGGTCCCTGTTTTCTGAGTCCTTGTAATTGCTTAATTGAGGTTCGTATCTTTTTTATGCCATTGTTCAGTTGATAATCTAGTGTCGTAGAATTTCATGGATAACAGCGTTCTGATTTATGGATCCACATCGAATTCGGCTATGTATTGTTCGAAGGCGTCATACTATAGGAGAATGGCTTATAGTATTCTTCATTGGACTTCGGATGCAACCAGGTTCAGGAAGTCACTGGTCCACATTAAAGTTTTAGTGTCCTGATGTTCTGAAGGATCAAAGATGCGTGCAAGTGGCAGCAACACTGTCAGTGCATCGTTCATGGCATGTAACTGTCCTTCCAGTGGAGCTACGTTTTGCTGAGATGCCTTGTAGTTGTCACTGGTATCACGGTGTATATAAACTAGTAGGGATGAACAGCGTACCAGGGTTGTAGGCAGTCCGGGCTTTTAGTACTTTTGGGTGAAGGCGGTTAGCCACCCCGTGGGGAGGGTGACTGTAGTCATTTGGGCTTGATATGATGAAGAATTCTTGTGGGAGTGGATCTGTAGATTAGTTGTTTGCTTCAGGCTTTACTTTTTGGAAAAAATCCCCCAATTACTTTGAGTTGAATGAATGCTCTGCGAGGCTATCTTTTTTATAACTCTAGATAACTTGATAGGAACCACACAGACAACGCCACGTGAAACAACGTGGTGCAGCCCTGCCGGCAGCTAGTGAGCTAAAGGAACGATCAACAGATCAGAGGACAAAGGGCGATAGCATAAGCTTATGGAAGCCAAGCTTTAGGCTGAATGTGCAAGCAAACAACTTCAGTTGTGGAGTTTTGGAACTTGGAATAAATTATTTGAGGAAATAGTAAGCTTACAAGGGGTAGAATATTTCAAAAGGATGCTGGATGCTAAAGAGGACACATTATTCGTTGAAGTAGAACACTGAGGATTAAGGAGAAATTGAAGCTTACTCAAGGTTTTTCAATTGCCCTGTGTCTTCGCTTACGACCCAAGACACTAAGTGTGGTGGAACACTAAAGTCACAGTTGACTCCTGCCTGGGGTATGAGAGCCGCGTTTCTACTCCTTTCTTCGCCCGCCAAACTGAAGGGACGAACCACTCCGTGTAACGAAATTCGAAGTAATGCAAAAAGCGGCCGTAGTGGGCGCCAACCCCCGTGCATAGGACTAAAAGAATTATGGACTCTCGGTCAGCCCGGGCCTCTATCAGTCCCGCGCAACATGACTTGACCTGACCTGACGCCACAGAAGTGATGTAAGGGATCCCAGGGTGCACGGACAGCCTCATCGATAAGACCGAAATCATATGCAACCTATGAGACTTACGGATTCCGATGAAAAACGGAGCTTTGGCCGAGAGGGGCTATTTGCCCAATTAACAAGACTGCCACCTGAATGTCACCTGAGTTTCCTACTACGGTCACCTGGGACTCCCCTCCGAAACCAAAACAGAAGTTCAGGCGACATCCAGGGGACACTCAGGTTAAGCTCTCGGAAGCCTATCGAAGGCAAATCTGTTCCCAATAATTTTCTGACAATAATTTTGACGTGCAGCGCCTAAATAGGCAAACGCATGCTGACTAATATATTGATATCCTACGGATAGCCGAAAATCGCTGCATGTGCACAAATGCGAAAAGTTTTACAACGAAATTAACCATAATCTTGCGTACAACAAATGGCGGAATTAATCTTCGGAATCCAAACAGGCTACCGGCTTCATAGGGAGCAATCATATGTTGTGAAATTAGTGCGTCTATGTACACTGGGATCTTTATCGAAAAGTCGTCACCCTTCCATGTTTCTTTTGGGCGTATTAGGCAGTGTCTGGGACAAGGGAAGTAACTGAGATACTTGTCGAGTCTGAGTGGTATAAAATTTCGTAAGGATTTTGGACGTCGGTGATGAACTTATGGGGTGAGAAGGCAATGCATGAGATATTAACAATGATTAAATCAAGCTGCTTCCAACACTTTCTGTTTAAACAGCAACGCCCTAAAACTTTGAATCGGTGCAGGTAACCTCAGTCTGTTCGCAACGGTGGATGAAACATTTCGTCTTTTTCTTTTGTGAAATGTATTGTAGCAACGGAAACATTGGGTTTAGTTGCTGCCTATACAAATATAGAATAAGACATGGCTATCCGGCAAGCTTTTGAACTGGTAAAAGACTGTGGCTCATGGAAACCAAGCCAGATCGAGTTTTGTGGAAGACAATCGGAGATCAGTGTACGCATAACCTGACGTACGCAGTCGCCAAATGTTCGTGTTTCCATGGCAAAAAGAAAAACCAACTTCCGACCCCGAGGTTGTGAACAAAATAAGGCAACATTCGTTCACAGATGGCCTCCTCCTCCACATTTTTGTTCCACCTTTTGAACCCCCATGCATTCGGGGCGGAAATAGTACACGAGATCGGCTGCACCGACGCATCTGCATCATGTTCAGATGTGCAGAGTTTGAGTTTCAGGTTCTGTAACGCCTTCCGTTTTTCCGCCAAGCCGGTTGAGATCACTGATCAAGGCCGCAACTAACATGCGTTTATTCCGAAGCTCACCATAACTCAAAAGTCTTCCGCCAGCATAGCATTCCAAAACTCCGTCTTACACACTTTTCATCCGTGTCGCACTTTCCATGGTCTTAAAAGTATAAAGTGCGACAGCTTAAGTTAGACGTACGTGAATGGCATGGCGTTTCTTCCAGTGTCCCTAGTGGCGGTTGATGTACTTGGTTCCATGTAATTTGTTGCAGCTTGATAAAAACACGTCAATGAAACAAGTAAGTATGTACATGGTGAATACCGGACACTAAAGATTGCTGAAATCAGCAGCTTCCTTCGCCGTGTCTTCCGGAACCGGTGGTGGCAATAGATTATTGTCAGCTGCTAGAATTTCGGTCAGTCGGGTTCCTCATCAGAAATGGCATCTGAATAGTGTTTCAGTTCCCTGAAAGAGGCGTTTTGTTAACATTAGTTCGCGTACGTTTCCTTTTTACGAAAGCAATCTGCTGCCGTTGCCGCATGAGAAGATGGTAGTTCTAACAATTCTTCCAAAAAACTTGGACAAGGGAGGGCGTCGTCCAATTTATCTCCAGGTAATGAGCGCTGGAAAGGCAAGCACCGAACCAGCTACGCGCTTTAGCACCGCACAAAGCCGTGTTCGATGTTGGTTACTGGCTTGCGCGAGGGAGCTTCTAGATTCTTCTGGTATGACAACGAGGCTACTCGACCTTACTGTAGCCAATCACCTACATATCCTCTACGGTAGTAATGGCGTTATCTCCTGAGAACTCGACGACGAAAAAAATTTGAAATTGGAAGAATATAAGTTACCTTCAAAGATCTAACTTAACGTAGTCCATGTGTGTAATATGGGATAAAACCCCCATTTGTCACCGCAAGGCGGCAATGAACACTTGCATGAGACCCTTTTTTGACTATAGCAGCCCGTACTTTTGGACAAATCAAGACGAAGTAATATGTCCAGTTGCCCAGAAGGGAATGGTTAGGCAAAGAAACAGTCACACCGTTCAAAGACATAATCATGCAATACTACTCCTTCCGCTCTTTGAATGATAGCCGGTTTTTCGTTGCTGTAAATGTTTGAACCAATGCCAATTAATTAGCCATTAAGACCCTTTCCTCTCGCGGATCTGCAGAAAACATTTTAAGCTCCCATAAGGACCGGCCTTAGCACGTCGGTCGTCAGTGCGACGAAACAGTTGTTCGGCATTCAGGTGTCTAATGGTCACACGGCTGCCAACATTCTGCATGTAGGACTCAAACGGAGAAGGCTTCGAATTTATCCAGTGGTCAGTGAATCGCTTCATCGACACTAAAGTGCAACCAACAGTGGAAGTTGAATACTAAATCTTTTGCCCCGTACAACCTGGTGCTTTCCTAGACAACCCAGCTGGAAAGGCGGTCAGAGCAGTCCAAGTAAGGGGAAACCTGCTTGAAGCCACCCAATCTAAAGGTTTAATTTACTAATGGCTTATTTCGGAGGAGCCCAAAGCATGCCAGGTGCATGATCACGTTTTTACAGGCCATAGAGTAGACAGATAAAACTTGTGAAAAAGTAGAAATATGCATGACTAAAGTGGGATAGGTAGACTCAGAAAGGAGAATCAAAGGGAATAAACGAGTGATAGGTGCATGCAACCAAAGAAAAATGTAGGAAACTAAGATTAATCCCAGAGCGGATTCAAATGGATGCCCGGTGAGCCTGAAAGTCATGGTGCAATGGAGCACCTGACTGGTCCGGGCAGAGACTTATGAAAACCGACAGATTTACTTGGGAGTGGCTATAGATTGGTATAAGAAACTAGGGTAATGGGGATGATGGAGGAGGAGGTGGGACGCACTTCGATGTGTTAGGTAGCAAATAAACAAACTGTGGTGGTCAGTTGGCAATAAATTCTTGAAACCAAAGTGTCCGAGATTTAACAAGCTTTGTCCGCACTCCTTTCCTTTCTGATATTCCACGTCCTCCGGCTTTCCACCTGCTCGAGAAAACACAATTCGTGTCTTTCTATCGCTTCCAAGTGCTCTTTTGCCTGTCACTCACCACTGATATCTGAAATAGGCCTACTTCCAGAACGAAGTCTACAACAACGGCTGGTTCATCGTCGCATTTTTCGGTCATAAACAGTGTGCATGTGGTAGTTGGGAAACAGGGTTAGCGTATCCACCGGTAGTAACTCAGAAGGGAAACTGTCAGTACGGCGGTTACCCTGAGGCGGTTTCGAAAATCGGCGCCATTGAGCAACCTTACGGTGATTGACGTGAAAATGAGCTGGCCTCTGATGCAGCAGCCGCTTTGTGTGCATCTGCGACAGCTTATTTTCCAGAATTATACAAAACCTGTTTAAGCTTTGCATTGGATGAGTTATCTGCCACAGCTCCGTGAAAAACAACTATGCGACGTAGACTTCTCTCACGAAGGATGATGCCGTTGGATAACAATGACGTCAATCCCTGCATCGGGCCGTCCGAACCATGGTGCATATCAGCCATAAAAGCTTATTTAGGATAACGCCAAAGGATGCTGCAAAGCAAGATCAAAACGAAGGCCCTGATATTACACAATATAGCACAGCAATGAATACTTGGGACGTGGGGTCTGCGAGGTGACACCTTATTGGCCACAGCTAGTGAGATGAACCACGAAACAAGCTCATACCGTCGATGAGCAACTGGATGTCAATACTGCGGCAGGCTGTGATACGCCAGCACTCTGAAGCTTTCTGTAAGCCTCTGCTTAGTCTGGAATTTGCATATTACCCGGTGGTAGAATTTTTCCTTTGAATCCTCCCTGGTGTTCCCAGCACGGACCTCGAATCAAATGGCAAATCAAGCTTCGGTTGTCCCAGAAGTCATAATACATCCTCCAGGAAACCATCGGTTACTGAACTTGCATAGCAACTTGCCTCACGACATCTCTGGAGGAAAAACCAACTGCAAAAATATAAATTTACAAGCTCAGTCGCTTCCTGCAAGCTCACTTGCTATTCTGCTTGTTGTTGTATAATTTATTTTTCTATTCCTGAGTGCTAATTCTGTTGCATATTCAGATAATCGCCATGAATCCTACGGTTCGGGAAAAGAGTCGAAGCCAAATAAGTTGATGCCGATTTGCCTTTTGCTACGCATGTGATATCCCCCATCATGTTCTCGCAACTATCCATTTATAAAACTCCAGTATATATTACCTGGCGGCGGTAGAGGTATTATCGACAGTGTCCTAATCTGCAAGGGATACCGAAGATTCCATGCTTTCAGGACTGTCGATGCCATCAATCAATTCCTCTGACTAGTTGCTCGTTGAAAAGGAGCAATTGCTTGGAAGATTGTAACAAACCTAGGAGCAGCCGGCTTTTTATATCGTTGTTCCAATAGAGGGACGATTTGAAATTTGCCTTATTAACCCTGCGGGCTGCGATCTGCTTCTTGCCCCTCGGTATCCTAGTTCTTGAATAACCACCCATTTTTGGTGTGTCCTTTCCGTCGGTAGATGAAGAGATAAATGAAAAATCGCATGTATCCTTCGAACAACCGCAAGAATCCAAGAAACCGACCCAAGCAGCGACAACGAAAAACTGCTACCAGAACCTGGCAGCCATGGCAAGAAAGAACTAGAAAAAGCAGACTATCTAAGATCACGATACACAGCCATCTGCACAACAAATGGCAACGCTTTTGTCTATTATGATTCTAATCATGGAATACTAGCTTCGAAATTATTATGCATTCACTGTTGGCTAGATTGCCATATCTAAAGTCTGTCGGGACCAAGCAAAGAAATATTCCAAAGTCCTGCTTAGAGGACACTCTTACTGGAATGTTTTTACATTTATGTTCACTTTTGCTGCCTTTTAATGGGTTTCAACTGTCTTGGGTGTATTGCGGTGTTCTTTGTCGATCTTTCCCTAGGGGCTCACTTAGGTGGCAGTTGAATGTCCTCCTGCCCTACCTGGGGAGTGGGGTTCAGGCACTAACCGTCAGCTTGGATAAGCCAAAGTACGTAAGTATGGATCTGAGAACGTCGCAAGCTGTTGCTTAGACCAAAGAGGCAGTCAGAGGGTGGAAGTAGACGGCCCAGGGCAGGAAGCGGGAGAAATGACTCCACGGTTATGATAGCCAGGAAATCTACGAGATGGCGTTCAAAAGTCCTCCGAGGATTCGCGGGAAGCTGAGCTACGGACAAAAACTATTGGGACTGTATCAGAGGACCTCAAGCCGCCCCGAAGAAGGTGCGGGCATGTGCACAATCGAAGCTCCGGTTGGCTGAAATAAAGGCCCAGAAGAAGAAAAAGACCTTTGCAGCGGGAAAACCATCAAGCATGGGAAAATCTAATCCGAGAGAGCCCTGATCCGGCAATAAAGGTTTTTGCAGGAAAGATACTAGAAGTTTTTGGGCAGGCCATACTTCAAGGCCTGTGGCTTTCAAGAATAACTAACACTCCTTGAAGGATTGCTAATGAGAATTGCGGTGGACGTTCGCAAGCTGAAGAACTCAGTTGATATTTCATTTGGGCGAACCAGAAAAGCGGCCAATAATGGTGCACCAGAACCCTACATGAAAAGGTAGGCAGAGCGGGAGGGCCGTAAGGCACCACTTAGTGAACTTTCTGCGGACGGGGCATACACTGGTAAGGCTTTCTTCAAAAGAGCAATATGTTCAAGAAAGTGGACCGGAGCAACGTAAAAAAGACACGTGTAAGCAGCTCCTCAAACCCCTCTAATTTGCCAGCTGGCGCCATGCAAACTGGTTCCTTGACAAGGTAGGAAGCACAGAGCGCGGTGAGAGTGCATCATTCAGTTTGCACTTGATGATGCAGAGCAGATAAAAGGCATGCAGGGCCTGCGAATGTTCAGTACCAGGATAAAACATGGCTATCATTAAGTCGTCTCAAACAACGATCCGAAAGACTCATCAGACAGGGTCAGCAAGTAAGGCTACGAAAGTAGTCGCTGCAAGCGGAAGTGATGTGGTGTGCACGAGAAACACGACGAGTAAGACTGCAAAGCACGGTCCTCTGGAGGCTGAGGGGTAGCAGGCTGCTAGGTCGGCTGGTCAACGCAGGTTAAATAGAGGAGATGGGGTAAGCGGAACCGTCTTGCAAAAAAGTGGTCACTGCCCTCTTGTGTGATGTCTGAGGGGCAACAATCCATCCCTGGGGAGCCCGCAGCAAGCCTTCGAAGGGCGAAGGTACCCCTAGTCAACAGAAAGGCAGCAAGTGTAGAGAACCAGCAGTCGGCTTTGTGCTCTAAGTTAGGGAGTATAAACACCATACAACTCACCAAAACATTATTGCAGCAGGCTGAGGACATTAGTGGACTGACTCCGAGACGATACGCAACCCACCGCGTCTACTGAAGTGACGATCATATGGAAGATGGTGTTCTCTTACTCGTGGTATTTCGCCCTAATACCTTCAAGGGCTGACGGCTTGCCTAGTCGAACTTGCAAGACACATAAGTCTCAATAATGCAAGCAAGCAACGATGACCGGAGGGGGCTTCCACAAATGTGCGCTACGTCGGAGTCCAGGACCTCGCCAGGAGGGAGATGAAGAATTATTATCATATCTCAGTGAGCTGGTAAGTGCAGGGTGGAAGGCAATTAAACAAGGTGATTTCAGAGCGCACCATATAGAATGGAAAACCGAAAGAGTCACAGAAGGAACTTTCGGAAGGGGACTGGTGGACTTCTTTGAACCAGAGGCTTTGTATCAGCAGCTCGGGCAGTCAACTGGGCGGAGGTATGGTCAGACACCGTCACTCCTTGGCTCAGCGGTCGAGAGGGCTCCGAACGAATTATAAAAGCCGGGGACGGATGGCCCGGTTGGCAAGAGGGAGCACGGTGTTTTTAGAGCGACTGGACCTAAAAAGGGCGGGAGTATCAAACAAGTACATTAAAACGTTCTGCGGGATAAACCAGGATAGGCGGCTGGTAATTGAAGCAAATTTTAAACTGCGTAGGCTTTGTGACAGTTCTGCGAAAAAAGTCTCGGACGCATCTTTCCGACTGAAGCGCGCAGTAAGTTCTGGTATACCAGGGGTCCTGCTTCCAATAGGCGTGGCAGTTGTGAGACCGTAAAGGTCCAGGCCCGGAGTCGATCACTCTTGCGAGACAAAAATCCTGTAACAAGTGCGGCTGCACTTCACTAGGTGGCTGAGTACAGCCGAGAACTAGGCTATGGTTAAATGCCAGAAAAGTCAAGCAAATTCCCTTTGGAATGAAGATAAGAAAGGACCCAATGTGCTCAAAGCTGTCAAAGGCACGGAAAAGTCAGTTGTACCTGCGGTGTCCCTTTTTAGGCTTCGAACGGGGGTGATGGACCGCAGGGGGACAGGCTCTTGCCTATGGAAGACCGTGTATTAACTGGCTTTAGAGGACAGTCGATTGCTGTGAGGCCTTTTGATGAGCAGAATAAACTGCGGTGGGAGATAATTGACGCTAATTCGGTGGATGCCCTTAAACTTCAATTGGATAAGGCCTGAGAGGGATCGGCGATTAGAACCTCTCTGATTCACTCCTTTTGTCGGTCTCCAGTCATTTCTCTATGATGCGACTGGTCCAGCAGGGTTGATGGCCAAGAGCTTGAGCCCAGAGTTCAATCGGAGTGGAGCTCTGTGGCAAATCTAACCCAGAATTACTTGTTCCACCGTCCTCAGAAGCGCCTATGAAGAAGAGACGACTCTTCATAGCGTCGGAGTGGCTGGAGATCGAAGAGCTCACTAGTGTAAGGGGCTGGACGACGTGGCAGATTGCAGTCAGGTACTGTAAGCTGGACTGAAGGGAACACAGCTAGTAAAAAATGAACATAAAAAGCGCAACGCTGAGGAATACGCTTACCAGCAGCACGGTATGCTTGTTACTGTTGGTTCAGTTGGCTCGTTGTGTATGTTTTTCCTGTACATGCTGCTGGCCACCTGAAAGGGAATATATAGGTTAACAGATCTGTGCTTACCCTTCCTGAAAGCCTCTCGAAGTGCTTACTGATGACCTTGCACCTAACACATCCCTCTCCCGTGGAAATACTACCCACTGCCTTCTCGTGGTAAAGGTGTTCTCACTGAAGTCGGGGGACAAAAGCCAATACCCGGAGCTCTCCGCTGGACTGACTGACCAATAGTTTTCTAGGGAGATCGCTAAGCCCTGATTCCAAAGATAACATGGGTGCCATTGAGGGGTCCAGCAGTATGCTCACCGGCATCTGTGACGCGGAGGTCACTGGGCACCCAGGATGCTTGGTCTTATCCGAAGGTCGGATGAACTGAGCTTTATTTCGCCGGCTCCCAGCGGGTTGAGGACTACCCTTTCCGTCCCTCTGCCTTCTGGGTTAGGCTTTAGAGGGCCAAAGGCCCCGGTCGTGGACTCCCAAAGGACTACTTGCTTTGGCCTGGGCAACCTGGCGGTTTTGCGCCGACAAGCAAATCAAGGACTCGGACTATCCACCTCTTCTTCCCCGATCGTACCATGTTTTGTTTGTCACACAGTCTGAAACCAGGAGGGTGTGAAAGATACATGCACCAGTTCCCTTAAAAGTCCTCCGGAGTAGCCGGTGGAGTGCGTAGGACAGAAACACCGCCAAGGAACGAGAATGAAAGTACGGTACTTATTAATACGCATTATTTGTAAATTTGCCCAATTCACTTGCTTTTTTCTCAAGTTGTGTTCTCTTCAAAAGCAACAGGCAAAGTGATGGTTCTGAAAGGCAAAATAGGGAGATAATGATAGGCTCGTTTGACTGAAATAACAGGAATGTTTTTGGGAGCTTCATAGAGAGCACTTATTTCCAGCTGCAAGATCACGCCAGTGTTTCAAAAAGCCGCTGTTTAGTGTTCGACAGGTTTTCCATGACGGAACCTTTTACGCCACTCAAGCTAAATGGACTGCCGCAAAGCTGAAATTTTACCAGCCGTCCAGAGACCTATCCTCCAGGTCGCCGAGAATACAAGAAGCAAGAAGCAGTCAGGATTTGCTTTTTGATTCCTTCACCTTTCTCCCATTGCCCCTCTATTCAGCTAACTGTCTTCCAGCGCACTGATGACATTCGGATAACAAGGTAATCACAAGGTTTGGGACCATTTGGGCCTTAGCCTCGTACCAATTTGCTACTTCAAGACTTCAAGATCTTCAACTATCGGTTGCAGCTTGGTTTGAAATTTTGAAGTCCTCTGTTCCGCCCTCATTTGCCCTCCCTGAAAAAGAAGTGACAACAGTTAGCTAACAAAAACTAAGTACTGCAGTATTTGCTGAAGTACTCTTTATTCGATGAATATTTTACTCTGACTGGTCCACTTTTGGTAAGCTGCAGTCTTTTTGACAAAAAGTTTTATTTGTTGTGCTCTTGATAATTGTGTTCATTCAAAAAATTATCACGACAGCCTGGAGATTTTGGCAGAAACTGTTAACGTCTTTTCCCTGCTTACACGTTTTTGGTCCCTAGGGTAGCATGACAATCATTTGCAATGAAAATTCACATGAGGTTGGCAGTTACTACGAGTATGTTGAAACAGGTATACAGTGTGATGGGTGCAGTGTGAGGTAACATCAGAGCTGCTAGGCCCTGAACAAGATAAACTATGACTTGCTCAGAGGAAACGCATCTATGAAGTGGATGTGTATTCACCGCCTTCCTCTGGTAGAGTAATGCTCCCCTATACTGCGGGGATCGTTAGAAATGAAAATCGGGGCCTCAACAAGAAACGTAGTGTAAGAGTTACTACAGGACCCGGCAGTAGCAACGCGCAAGGCTACTAGGACAAACGAGCGGCAGGCAAAGGACAGCAAGCCGTAAACTGACAAGGCACAAAACAAATCCAGGGAGGCTTTGGGTTTGGAGAGTTTCAAATAGATTGTAGAGAGATTTGAAGGCGGGCCAGAATATTGAGGGCCGGAACTGAGGGAGTTGTTAGGAAGAAACGTGTCTGGTCTTGCACAACCGGTGATTAAAGAGGCGTGGATCGGCAGAGAAACTGAACACGGGCAAGTTGTAAAGACCTCGAGGATGGCGGGGCTTCCCACTAGTTTGAAGTATGCAAATTGCCATGGAAGGAAGCTTCTAAGGCAAACAACGCGCTAAAACCGAGACCCTTGTCTATCCTCTTTGCCAGCGCATACAGCTGAGACCTACTGCAAGGCCGGACATCGAGAGTTCAGCACGCCACAGGCGGTATATAAGGATCTTACCGGAAGTTCCCTTCAGTGGAAAAGCGCCCTCCTTACAAAATCCGCCAATCCCAATGGAAGCGAAACTCAAGCAACCGGTTATCAAGACGGCGAAAGCTGACGTCACACCTATAGGTGAATCTACGCCCAAAGCCTCAATCATCGGCAGTAGCCAAGCTGGAAAGCCAGCAGTCAAAGTGCCAGTTAAAAAGAGCAAGGCAGATGGGGCAGTAGGTTAAAAATTTACACACAGAGGGTACAAAGCAGGCAGACCCATAGCGACTGTGTACCTTAAAAAGAGGAGGTGGGACCGAAGTGGAAATGGAAGTGGGTGTAAAGCCAGTCCAGATCAGACGGAATGTCACAAATACTGAGGGAAGCTCGGCGGCAATCTTTGTACGAACCCACCATGGGACAGGAGTGGGTCCCTGAGGCCCTGGGGGCAAAGGAGGGCCAAGTGAAGAAACAGGAGAAGCCTCCGGTGTTTTCTTTGATAGCTCTATAACTACTACTCAAGGTGTTGCCTTGAAGGCCCAGGGGAATACGGACCTAGTGGCCGGTAAGGCGAAAAAGGGGAGTCCTCTATGGACCTGCACCCGGGGGCACAACGGCTCAAAAAAGAACAGTCAAAGCAGATGACCTAACAGAAGAGGTCACCATATAGTACACATACTTTTGTAGCTTATGAGGTAAATTGGGTGAATTACTGTCTATAACGAGTGGATCGGTGCCATCTCGGCGACATGGCTGAAAAAGGACCAGAGTGCCGTGCAACTTCGTGTCTACACCTACCACGTATGATGCAGAGTAGACGGCAGGCTGCGGAGAGCGGTTCTTCTCGTTTGATCTGACCATAATCAATGAGAGGTCTCGTTTACACTTGTAACTCCTAGCATACAGGCCAATGCATGTTGCTTTCGTCAAGGCCGATGGCCGGTAGGGATAGTCTGTGTCCAGAGAGCCCCGCAAGCCGATGGGGAAGAAGATTCTGAACTATGGTGTTGATTAGGTCGCGGCTTTTTATCGTGTTGGGAGAAATAAATCTCCCAGAAATAAACGGGGACTATGAGTGTGCCCTCAGGAGAATCACCGGAAGTGCTCTCGTTATGTGGCCTCACAGCCAAGTTCTCGCACTACGAGTGAGGGAATCGACACGCTCTGGTGATGGACAACGTTCATATACACTGGATCTGACATCTCCTTGAAGATAGGCGAGCCAGTGGGCAGGAGCGATCACGGAGTTCTGCGCGCGATGTTCACTGTGGGGATAAAACCAGAATATAGGTTAGTCCGGAGCTGCTTTAGAGTGAAGGCGGATCAACTGGGGGTAAGGACACGAAGCATATGTTGGTACCAAGAAGCCCCTGAGCTTTCTGTGTGGGATAAACGGAGGGCAATGAAAACGGGGCTGCTAAACTTGACAGACGAGTTGGTACCGTTAGAACAGCAAAGAAATAGCAGCCGGCAACCTTGGTGGGGGCTAAGGACTGCAAGATTATCGGTCATTCGTAGAAGGCTATGGGCTCGCTTCAAAGTCCATAGCATGCACCACTCATAGGCCACCAAAAAGGCAGCCAGAAACGAGACCTAAGCCCCGCAACCAGGGACAAATACGAGCATGAAAAGATACCAGCCAACAATGTAGGGGCAGACCCTAAGAATTTCTTCGCCCAAGGGCAGTCAGAGAATACGACGCGTGAAGGCGTAGGTTTCTTGGAGAAGCCCGAAGAAAGCCTTTCTCTGGGTGATAAGAACAAGACAGAAGCCTTACTTGCGTCCTCTAAGAGCCTGTATCGTCAAGACCATATGCTTAGAGCTACAGGATCAGATGCAAGGAGAAAGCCGGTGCTTCAGGAGCTTGCTGTGAATGAGGACGAGGAGCTCCACGAGCTCAAATCTTTAGGCAAACGCAAAGCAGCTGGACCGGATACAATCCATCCGGACATTGTTCAGCCTCTTTCCGATATCTTATCAGGAGCTTTACTCAGATGTACGAAGAGTCTCTAAGGGAGGGCAAGGTACCGGACGGTTGGCGTAAGGCCGTTGTCGTAAGAATACATAAGACGGGATCCAGGCGAAGATGGTGAATTATAGGTCGGTCAGCCTGTTGTCAGTGTTGCGCAATTGCTTGGAATGTATAATCGGAAAGCAACCGTGCCTGCATCTGATTAATAACTACCTACTGACACCTGCACAACTTGGGTTTGATAAAAAGGATCGTGTTTGACAAACCTACTGGTGTTCTTAGACGAGATCACAGGACGAATGGATGAAGGCACGACGGTGGAGGTCTGTTGTTCGGAACTCAGTAAAGCTTTCGACTCCTTGGGTCATCGCCTGGTGGGCGGTAAACTGCTGACCCTTGGGATAATCGGGAAAGCAAGTAATAAGATGGGGCTATTTCTAGGGAGCGATTACTCACCGAGGCCGGAGAAGATTATCCGTGGTATGCCACAAGGTTCGGCTCTTGGGCCTTTGCTCTTCCTCCTGTATATAAACGGCCTAGCGGAAGGGACCAGCAACCCGTGTTCCCTCCTTGCAGATGATGTGAAGATATCGGCATCCACTTAGCACAGGATATAAATGCTGTATTCAAATGGGTAGAACGATGGGACTTACCACTGAATCTCGCCAAACGCAAAATCCTGACCACCGACATGGAGGAAAGGGGCAGTATTCCATTTCAAACAACTTCAGAGTCAAAAGACCTGCGTGTGATAGCCACACGGGATTTCAAGTGTTCAAGGCAGTGTCAGGGAGCTGCAAATGTGGCCAGAGGAATAGCAACTAGGGTATGTAATACCATCACTTGCATAAGCCAGAAGTGCTCATTCCATTTTACAAGGTTTCGTAGCCGTCTCTTCTTGAGTACTGTATGCAAACATGGGCTCCCTATTATCGCAAAGATGAGGAGTGCTTGAAGAGGGTGCAGCGACTTGCAACTAGACAAATCACCGGGCAGAGGGGAAAATCTTAAGCCTAGGGTCCACAGGATCCTAATCTCTTCCCTTCAGAGCGGCCTAGGGGCCGAGGTGACCCAATAGAGAAGTTCAAGACTATAAAGGGTCGGTCCGGTATAGAAACGGGGGTGATTTCTTCGTTTCCGCCCATGAGTGCGGCTCCAGGGGACAAAGTCTTAGGATACGGAGGAAATGCTTGAGGCTGGGCATGCGGGCTAAATTCCCTTAAATGAGGGTTGCACCCATGTATAATGGACTGCCATAGGATGAAGTCAGAGGCAACAATATAATAACTTTCATGTAGGCCCTACATTCACTCAGTAACACAGCTTTGCCCGAACTAGCTGCGTACTTGAGAGGTCAGATAATGAGCCTCCGGTGCTTCCGTCAACGAACATATGTCTGTGGAGGTGATACTGTCTCGCAAATTCTGACTTCCAGACAAAATATTTAACTCAAGGTGTTGGGAGCCGAGGAAACCAGCCGATAACACAACGATCTGGAAGCACGATTAGCTTTGGCCACTTTCTTCCCGTGCAAACTGAATTGAACCTTCGGGTCGAGTGCGCTGTTCAAGCAAGATGTCCAGCACGACCGTTTTGGCTAGAAATGCCGAACGAAATCTCGAAGCGGCAAGCTCCTGAAAAACCCAACCAGTGTCCATACCCGGATAGGTGGGCACCTGATGCCATCTCGAACAAGCAGTGCTGGGAGCTACGGAAATGAGCCGACAGCACAATTATCTGGACACATGACTGTGTGCAGCCACAATGAAATGATCTGAGGTGCAGCACAAGAGGATCTCCGGAGCCCTGCGTGCAAGAAACTTGATGCAAATTTGGCTCAAGCCTCTATATCCTGTGATCTGATCTGGTCTGATCTGAGTTCGTCCGCGGCGAGGCCATGAGCTGCCCGCGGCCCGGAGATCTCGCTGTTTGGACGGGGCTGTGCCGTCACTTGAAGCCAAGTACAGCTCAGGCTTTTTCCGCATAGGAATATCACGAGAAAGGTCAAATAATATTGGTCTGGAAAACCTTGCATAAGGTTCCCAACTGGAATACAGACGGCAATTAAGAAGAACGGAGATTACGAGATTGGAAACAGGGTTGGCCCAGCGGAACTCTGCAACCAGTGATCAAACCTACAACGTGAGCCGTTATGCAAATTGTCTGCTGTCTTCATCGCTGGGACATATCCGGAGTCTGACTATTTTCCCCTTCCCTTGAGGCTTAGGAAGCATCCTTCTCAGAGTTTTAACTTCGATAACTCTAAGAATGGAAAGCTATACTTCAGCGGGAACGCCTTTGTCTATGCGCGCATCCCAAAGAGCCGCAATAAGGTAAAAAATAAGAACGGAATTAGTTGCGACATATGCGAGCAGATGTACCATCGGAAGTGAAGTGAGCTTTATGTTAGTGACCCCAAACTCTACTTGGTGCATTCCAGCTTGGAGTGGATCTGTACTTTCTCTGAAAGCGCGTGTAGATCGCTGCTAGGCGGGGGCTTGAGTGAACGAAAAATATCTACAGGCTGTGAAGCTACACTGATCCAGAATGGATCAGAGTACACAGACACTAACGCGGGAAAGAAAAAAAATGGAACAGATGCTCGAAAATTTGCAGCAGTCCCTTATAGAAAAAATATCCGGACTCCAAAATACGGTAAACAATAGAGACAGTAAACTGAAGAATTTGAGGAACCAAACAGCTATTATGGCGCAAAACCTGACGAAGTTGGAACACGCGGCAATAGTCGCTACCGGTAGACAGAGAAATGTCGTCATAAAGGGAATACCTGCGACTTTCTGCCTGCCCATAAGACAACGCCTCAAGCAGCTAAGTCATTAGGCCACTGTAACGATTAATCCGACTGTGAGTAACGCGCAGCCAATTCAAAACGAATCCCAAAACCAGAACAAGACTGATTCATAGTTTCAACGGTACTGGATTAACAAATTACACGCATATGTAAACGTGTACAAACCTTAACTGTACGGTCACAACGTCTAGCAACGAGGACCAGGGTTCAACAAAGTTCAATGTCAGGTACCACCGTCACGGTAGTCCAAGTTCGAATAAAAATTATGCCACTCCACGTGAGCGAAATATAAACAAGTTTTGGAGTGTAGTGATTGATGCATGCTGTACTTGTTCAAGGATCAATGAGATAGAGAACGTAGTTCCAACAATACAAGTACACGACAACGGCTAGGGAGGATTTCCACACACGTGCGGTACACTGCCCACCAAATCCTCCCATGAAAAAGTCAACATCCAAGGAGTAAATTGGGGTAGTGATTTGCCCTAACCTACCTAGACCCCAAAGTCAGTGCATACATAGGTCGCCATGAGCTCCATCCATCGTTGGCCAGTAGCGTACAAGCTTGCGGGTTTTCTTGAAGTTATGTTCTATAGCTCGATGTCTTAGCTTTTCTTCTGAGGGTGATACCAAGTTATCCGCATACGAAAAAGGACCTCGATTTGATCGGGATGCTTGGGCTGATTGTGGAACGTGGAGGAAATGGCTTCTGAAACAAGAGCGAAGTACGAGGCAAGATGAAGACTGAGAATTCTTGATGAAGAATCAAGATGGCTACAGGGTACTCGAACATCAGAGGCTTAGCGTGTGGTGTCATCAAATTAGAAGTTTGTTTGACTAGCAGCTTATATCCACTTGAATACAAGTTGAATAATAATACAAATAAAAGGTTACGGAAAGAGAGATATTTCTACAAACGGTCAACAAGTGCTTGCTCAACGGTTCCAGCTACTTCACAAACAATGTCGTGTCGTGTGATAAACTAGGGTTTCGACAACTAACTCCACTGTAAATCGTGAACAAATATACTTCAAAGACCGTGTGAAGGGTTGGAACCTGCTAGGGACGCACGAGGAATAAATAAATAAATTCAGCTTCAGTTGGTATCAGCAGACGTAGTTTTAGCCTGGTCTGTAGCGTCGACTTCGCCCTCGCCACTATCACCTTCGAGCAGACATATCTTACGGATATCTCGCAACACGTCTCCTTTGTTCGTTCTCACCACCACTGTGCGCACGAGGTCATTGATTTCCGTACGGTAGACCTTGATCACTGCAATCGGCCGATCGTCTTTATGTAGGTGGCTCTCCACGAGGATGACGACATCGTCACGTCTGAACAACCTCTATTTGGGGATCCACTTTTGCCGAAGCTGCGGTGTCGGTAAGTACTCTCTCTTCCAAAGTCTGCTGAAAGCCCGTGCCAGGTCGTTCACTTGTTTCCATCCCATGATATACGTTCCACGTAGGGTTTCCGGTATGGCTGCTCTTACGTATGACTGCAGTAACAACAGGTCTTTGGAAGTGAGAGCCGGTTCGCCTCCCGGGTCTGGGACGATCGCCACCCGAGGGTCTGTTGTTCAGAATGCGTTTAACTGATGTTAGTAAAGCAGTCAGCGTCTCGTCATCGAAAATCTGCTGTGAGGTCATGGCCGTGAGTAATTTCCTAATCGATCGTATCAGCCCTTCCCAAACGCCACCGCGATGACTGGCATAAGGTGGAATGAAGTGCCATTCAACCCCCTTTGCTACGGTCTTGTTTTGTATTTTGACGTGATCCAGGCGGTTACAACATTTCTCAAACTCCTTATGAACTCCGACGAAGTTCGAGCCATTGTCCGAATATACCTTCTTGGGGAAGCCCCGCCTAGCGATGAACCTTTGAGAGGCCATTAGAAATGAGTCGGTGGTCATATTATGCACCGCTTCAAGATGAACGGCTCTGGATTGCAAACATGTTATCAGGCAGCCATACCTATTTTGGGTGCTCCTTTGCTATCGTACAACTAACGGGCCAAAGCAGTCGACGCCAATTTCCAAAAACGGTTCCTATCCCAGTTGAACTCTCAAGGCTGGACAGGGAGCCATCATTTGTTGACCTGCTACCGCCCTCCGGCGATGATAAGTGACGCAGTTGCCTATGACTCGCTTGACCGTCGCTGGTCCCTTTGTCACCCAAAATCGTCGGCGCATATTGTTCAACAAGTGGTTTAAACCTGCGTGTCCCCCTTCTCTATGTACGTGGTCACCAAGGGCTATTGTGGGGTATTTTGTTTCGTACTCTAGATTTGAATTCGTCAGCCGCCCTCCAACTCTCAGTAGTCCGTTGGTTTGCCTTCGCATACTTCTGTACAACAGCCTATCTTGACTAGCTCGTGGGCCTCAAACGGCAAAGTGTCTAGTTGTAGCAGGCGTAGAACTTCGAGTTCGGCTTGATTCAGCTCGCCCGGTAGTATCGTCCCCATATTAAATGTGTTTTGTGGTCTTGCTCCTTTCATAATCAATAAGGGTATTTTGTATCGTGTCCACCAGACCGCGGCTCTTAACATTTTTATCAATTCGGGGAAGTGGCAAAGTTTTCCTATTAGGCTTAAGCTTCCCGTGTACTTTGTAGCCAGTATTGGTCTTTTGATCTGGATGTAGCCATCATGAGGCTCAGGTATTAGTAGCGCTGGCCACATCCCTTTAGATGCAGTTAGGAATCCCGGTCCCATTGTCCACACCCGCAACCTCTCTAGTGTTTCAGGCCTTTTGGGCAGAAGTCGGCCGCGTTACTGGCGGATTGTACATGGTGCCATTGATCGGTCTTAGTCGACTCGTGGATTATAGTGGGTCTGCTGGCTACGAAGGTGGTAAAACGAGTGGTAATGTTGTTTATGTAATGTAGTACCGTGGCTGAGTCCGTCCAAAAGTTTGGCTCCCAGTTTATCCGATGGAAGCATCTCTTAATCAGCCTCGCGGCTTTCACGGCCAGTAATGCTGCCGTCAGTTCCAGACTCGGAATGGACACCGTTTTCAGTGGAGCCACTCTCGCCTTGGTGAATAATATCTGACTGTGCCGCCCATCATTTTCGTCTACCCAGCAGCCGTAAGCCACTATCCCGTAGCCTATTTCTGATACATTAGGAAATAAGTAGAGTTGGACATCGTTTGAACACTTGATTCCTGTCAAGCATCTTTGTATTTTGATTTCACCAAGTTGATCCAGGCTGTGAAGCCAGTCACGCCATCGCTTATCGTCGTCATCCTGGAGGGGTTCGTCCCAACCCGTTCCTCTCTGGCACAGCGATTGCAGCAAGCACTTTCCCGGTAACAACCACGGCGAAACAAAACCTAGGGGGTCATAGAGGCTTGAGACTGATGACAGGGTTCCTCTCCGTGTGGCCGGTCGTTTGGGTAGGTCCGGAGTGAATTTGAATTCGTCACTTCCGGTTTTCCAGTGAAGTCCGAGCATGCTTTCCGTTCTTGAAGAGGATCCCAAAAGCTCTCTCTTACACTCCATTTTCTCGGACTTCGGGATAACATTGAGCACCTTTCGGCTATTTGAAGTCCATTTAGTGAGGTCAAATTCTCCGGCCACTACAGTGGCGCTCAGTTCAGTCATATATGTAATAGCAGTATTTGGGTCGTCAAGAGAACACAGAAAATCCTCCACGTAGAGGTGATCCATTGCTCTTCCTAACAGCTTGTTGGATTCGCCGAAAAGCTTGAGGGTTTCCCGGAGGGCAAACTTAGCACCGGAGGAGGATGATACCGTCCCTGAGGGATGCATGGTCAGCCTGTACTCGTCTGGTGCACGGTTTTCGTCGCTCTCAGGCCACCAGAGAAGAAGAAAGGTGCCCCTATCTTCAACAAGCACCTTCAATTGTAGAAAAATTTCACGCGTGTTTGCAGAGACGGCCACTTTTTCTAGCCGAAAGCGACATAAAACCTCGACTAGTGGTGTTGTCCAGTCTGAGTCCTGTTTTATATGGTCTTTGAGTGACACACCTCCACATTTGGCGGCATAGTCGAAAACCACCCTGACCTTCCCCGGTTTCCTCTGGTCCACGACCGAGTGATGGGGTGGGTATCACCTCAAGTTTGCGCTGATTACCGCCGTATCCACTCTTTCTATATAACCCAAGTCGATGTTATGTTGCATGGCTCGCGTATATTCTATCCTTAATCGTGGTTCTCAAATTAGCCTGGTTTTGAGAAAGCACAATCTTTTCAGGGCCATTTCTAGGCTGTTTGGCGTAGGTTTCATGTTGAGTCTTCACGGGACTGGAACCTCGAAGCAATCTATTACATACTTAGCCTTCTCGGCTACCATTTTCAAAGACGACCTATATTCTCGTGAAGGGGCATCTCTCTCAATGGTCAGGTCGGCAACTTCGGCATTATACAGCTGTTGGAAAGCCTGCTCAATGTTCGTCGTTTCCGCCGAAGTGCAGTTGATTTGGATTTGTTTGTCGCATCTTCCATCTGTACTACCATATGAAGTCAAGGGTCAAGGTCAAGGCCAGGCCCGCGTGAAATCCAGGTTGTCTCGTTTTCTTTTTTTGCATATACCACTGTTTAGACTTGTAATTGTGTCCACCCTAGTATACACCACCTAATTACCTGAAACCGTGACCTAGTTGTGTAAACAACCGCGGCACACCACCGTGCAGACGCTAGTACTTATCGCGAGTTAGAGTTATAGACTACATTGATTATGCACTGCTCTAATTCCACTTAATTACATTCTACATGGCATTATCTAGCAAATCTCCCCTGATTCTCGCCACAGTAGGATCTATCTAGCGTTTTACATCCCATCGCTATAACCCAACTCCTACCTTATTTTCGCTACGCATCCTCCGGTGCACCTTTTGAAGTTTCTGTCCCACTGTGCCTCCATTCATTTGTTTTGTTTGCCATAAGAGCGCACTTTCGTTCCACCCGGTCCACTGACCCCATAATTACAATATACTCTCCCGCAAAACCTGCTGTTGTGACCCAAGCAACAGCTAAGTACCTACCGTATCCTGTGGGGTTCAACCTGTGCACACCACGCAGCAAAATTCCTTCTATCTCACTATTCCTCATCGTCCCAAGTCTCCTAGTCCCAACAGTATATATAGCGGGTCATATAGCTCACTGCCCGTACCTCATTGCCACATTGTTCTCATCTAGACCTTTGCACACATAGCACCCAGGAACACTCCTGGTCTGCTCAGACCTTTGGCCTGTCTCTGTCTAGTTGACCGACTTCCTGCTACTTTTTTACCTCCGTCATATATTTCTACTTATCATGCTATCCCGGCCCCCAACCAGTACTCGGAAAATCCGTCTCGCTAAAGCTGGCAAATCCAAACACACCCAACCCCTCCCAAAAACCAGGCCGTGCTCTGTCACCCTCGTTAACGTCGACGGTGAAGCTTCTAATAGTCCTAATGGCCTAACGCAGAGTTTCGTCGAACTTAGTAACAAGGTCGAGCTGATTGGTGAAATCCTTTCAAAGGTTTCACCCCTGGCTGCCCTCCTTGACCCTGTAGCCGCTACATCGCCCAAGAACTTGGTTTCGGTGGGACACCTCCTCGACTCCGTGTCTACTGAAATATACCACCGCATTGCCAACTCCAAGAACGCAGTGTTTTTAATGTTCCAGACCGCTTACCACTTTCCTTGGCGAAACACAACATACTAAGTTCGTGCAACATGGCTCACTATAGATGCCATTGCAGGATGCTACGTAAAAAGTCCCAGCGACATAGTTGTCCCCTGCTATTCAAATTCACGGACGATCTAACAGCTACAGAGTTCATTAGCAACAAGTCGACAATTGCTGCCCTTTCGCCGTATAAGGACATCAAGATATTCTCTGATAACCCCCCCCCAACGGGAAATACTTCGTTCGCTGAGAAATAACTCCGCCTTGCCCATGCAGAGTGACCCCACTGAAACCGACATGAAGGTTGCCCAATGCCCCTCTGTCAAGAAGTCAAAGGCGAGCCCAGCGCCTCGCCCTGCCTGCCTGCAAACTGTCGACTTAGATATGCATAACTCCCCACCCCCGGTTCCGCTTCCACTCAAACGCCCTTTTTTACCATCTCCCCCAAGAGCCTCTACTAGCAGTAGCTCTCGCTCCCCGACCACAGGCCCCAAGCGGCACTCCACTTCAGTATTAAAGCCGCGCTCCCCCGTCATAGTCTCTGAGCCAAAACAAGACCCTGGTACAACCAACAGCCCCCGCCGTACTACTTCCAATCCGTCCTCCGAGCCGTTGACAAGTGTTGTCACCCGCCGCTGTCGCTCTAACGACTCTACAAACTACCCACCAGCTGCTAGCTCAGCCGCGACACTTCGTTTCTATCCTCATAAGTGCCGCTCTAATCCCCCATAAGCATACGTGGTACTCCTACCAGGTCCGCACTTGCCCAACTAATCACCTCACCGATTACCCACCACTCTCAATCGGCTTCTGCCTATAGCGAACTCTCGGATCCTCCAGGTGATAACCAACTGGGCCACCATCCGGATCCGTCTAACGCCATCGTCCCTTTGAGTAGGAGTGACCTTCAGGGCCTTGCCAGTGCCACTCACCCTTCCACTGCCTCGCACCCCCTTCCACTGTCTTTCCCTCTCTCTGATCGCATAGGTTACACCAACCCTCCATCTCCGTTGCTACCGTATATCCCTCCCTGCCCCTCAAACACCAACCCTCCATACTATAGCCCCAGCATGCCTCCGCTGTTCCCCCCTGCTCACCTCCACCAACCCTCATCTAACCCTGAAGTACCACGTACATACCCTAGCAGATACTCTAGGTTCGTACCTGTATCCCGCCTCCTCGCCCCACCTCCCCACTTACCGGCTCCCCTGCCCCTCATGAGCCTCCAAACCTTTCCAAATTTCGCCACTCCCTTCCCGCCCCCCACCTCACACTACGTCCCAGTTACTCTCCCACATGCCTTCACCCCCATACCGACCTACCGGCCTTATACTGACTCTGCCCAACAGGTAGGTTACCTGCAGCCAAGATCTCGTTTTTTTCCTGACCGGTGCCCTCCGCACCCGTGGCCATATGGCTAGTCGCCCTATGGACCATATCCATAAACTTTCACAGGCTCATATCACTGTTCGCTCCCCACTCGAGGCCATGCCACTCAGCACCTTACACCACGCACTCCCCCCTGTCCACCCCGCTTTGACAGATATCCTTAACCTCTCACTTCGCCATATGGTGCCCCTCCCTCTGCACCGTGTGACACCCCTCCGGCCCACATCAGCGGTGTGCCGCACACCCACCGTATTGATCACCCACAGCGATCGGCTGCGCCTAATGCTAACGCTTCTCCTACTTTCCGTCCCCCACCCAACACTGCCTGCCCTCCCCCTTCTACTGACGCTCTATCCCCACTGAGACCCAACTCCTATCGCCACAGCGATCCCAATAGTCTTGCACCTGGCATCCATGCTTTGCGCACACCGACACTGAACTCATTCCTACTAGTTCTTATTAACGCTCGCTCAATAATTAGAAAAATATCGCACCTGCGATCTTTGGCATCTACGTCAAACGCTGACATTATACTAATAACTGAATCCTGGCTGTCAGATGATGCTTCGCTTGACCTTGTTCGCATAGCTGGGTATCAATGCTTCTCGAACACCCGCCAGTCCAGGCGTGGAGGGGTCTGTTTGGCCTTTGTCAAATGCACTATCCACGCTAGTGTTATCGACCACCCCCCTCTTCTCCTTATTGAGGATTCGTTATGGCTATCCATTCACGCCTCCGGCCAGAACCTCCTCCTTGGCTGCGTCTACGTCCCCCCGGGTCTGGAGCCTGCAAAAATTGACTCTGCCGTGGATGTCTTTAATGCTGCGCTTGACTACCCTGCCAGTGCAAAAATTATTGCGGGTGACTTTAACTTTCCTTCAATTTGCTGGTCCTCCTATACTAGCCCTCCCGCCCTCTCCACCTTCCTTTCTTGTGTCCGTCTTGGTGGATGGACCAAACATGTCCCCTGCCCTACTAGGGGGAACAACATCTTGGACCTAGTATTCTCCATTGATGTTCCTGACATGATCACCCAGATTACTGATCACTTCCCGGGTAACGACCACCGTATTGTCAGGTGCAAGTTCAGCTGTTCTCATCCGATGCAATCCTCTCCCCCTGTTCTGACTTCCTACCGTTCCTGTAACTGGCCCTTAGTGCCAATGATAATCCGCTCCCTTAACTGGGACACATTTTTTCTTTCATCCGATCCCCTCACTGTCGTGAACTCTCTCTACTCCAACCTCCTACACTGCCTAAATACCGCCAACCCATGTGTCGACCCACGTCCCAATTCCAGCACCTCACGCCTGTCACTTTTAGAGCGTAAGCTGTCTAAGCTGCAACTTACCTTCGCTAGATCACATGACTTCACAATTCTCCTGCGCATAAACCAGCTACAACTGAGGCTGCGTTGCATGGTCGATTCGCATCTGAGAACGCAAGAGGCCATCGCCCTAGCACACCCAAACAAATCTGGCTACCTGTCCAACCTGCTTAGTAAAAGGTTCAATCAATCCAATCATACCTCGCCCAAGTTCCTCATCTGCGGCTCATCTACCGCTTATACTCCAGAATCTATTTCTGAGGCCTTCAATGAGCATTTTTCTTCCTCCCTTATAAGCTGTCCTGGTATTCCCCCTCCTACAATCCAGCCCTGCACCTCTGCCTCTCTTTCATCGATTCCCCTCACCCATCTAGAAATTGAAAAATCAGTTTCGTCTATTAAACCTTCCTCGAAACCGGGACCAGATGATCTCCCACCGGCCCTCCTCCGTTTCGGTGGTCCTGACCTCCCTTTATTGTTACTTAATATGTATACCACCTCCATGATTCACAGTTTCGTCCCCCTCAATGGAAATCCTCTGTTATAGTTCCGCGCTTCAAAAACGGCGTATTACACGACCCAGATAACTATCGGCCCATTAATCACACCCCAGTAGTCTGCAAAATTATGGAGAGAATTATCAAAAGACACATTGTCCAGTACCTCTTATCTAACAACCTGCTGAACCCTGGTCAGCATGGTTTCTTGAACTCCCGTTCCTGCTCTTCCTGCCAGCTTGACTTTCTCAATGTCCTATCGTCTGCTGCCGACGCCGGCAACTCTGTAATTGTCCTGTACCTCGACATGTCTAAGGCATTTGACCGTGTTCCCCATATTCATCTGTTGGCCAAAATCCGATCTCTCGGTATTACTGACCCTCTCCTCTCCTGGCTATCCTCCTATCTCTCTAACAGATCACAAGCCGTGCTCGTCGACGGCCACCTATCTTCCGCCAAACCAATTACTAGCGGCGTCATCCAAGGCAGTGTCCTAGGCCCATTACTATTCCTTATTTATATCAATGACATTTTCTCTTCTATTCGACACGCACTCCTTTCCTCTTTGCCGACGATATAAAAATAGTGTACTCTTTCCTCCCTAGTGACCTATCCGTGACTCTATGCAACATATCGCATGACTTACTCGTTCTCCAAACTTGGTGCGTCTTGTGGTTCATGAAATTCTCTGCGGAGAAAAGCTTCCTCCTACCATACAAGGGCACCGTACCACCCGGCCAAATTTGTCTGGACGGCCTGCCCATCCCCATACACCCCATGGTTACCGACCTTGGCGTACGCTACTCTTGTTCCTTTAACTTCTCCGAACAGGCATCATTCCAAATCGCTAAGGCTAAGAGAACCCTAGGCCTGATCAATCGGTGTTTCCTAATACCGGCCAGTCGCCTCTCCATGTATCTCTCACACGTGAGACCGCTTCTAGAATATTGTCCCATTACCTCCAGCCTCTGGCCACGTTCCTCCATTGTATCTCTTGAGAACGTTCAGCGAACCTTCACCAAAAGGCTGTTGGGCGTATCCCTAGCCCTAACATACCGCCAGCGGTGTGAGCTCCTACAAATTGAGCCTCTATGGATTCGTCGCATGAGGCTCAACCTGATTTTCCTCTTTAAGCTAATCCATAACCTGGCCTACACCTCTTATCCCATCTCATTCGCTGCGCCCTGCTCCTACCCCATCCGGCACCGTGCCTTCTTTCTCACTGTCCCTCATTCTAATCTCTGTCTGAAGTCCCGACTCTTTCTGTCAGCCTATTCCAAAATCTGGAATAAGCTGCCCCTTAGCTTACGCAGTGCCTCCTCAATGTTCGCTTTTAGGCGCGCACTTTTGTCATACTTAACAGTCCCCAATGCTATACTGCTTACCAATGAGCTCGTCTCCGCCGACCTGGCCTTTGAAAGAGGTCTCACACTGTAACTCTACTACCTCTGCGTCACAAGCCACTAGGTACACCCCGTGAACTAAGGCCATTGCCTTCACTGATCCACAGCGAACCTACCGCCTGTCATCATGAGGTAACCCTATTTCTCACCTACGTTCATCTCTTATCCATCATATTCACTTTTTTCTCCTCAGTTTCCGTTGATTCTCAGCTGGGGCACACCCAGACTGCGCTTCTCTATCCCTTTTCCCTCTCCAGTGATCCCCGCTGACGGCCAACCACTTCGGGCACTGTACTTACCATCTCCCTGGAAGGTGCACCTGGATAATATTGCTACACGGTCGTCTACCACTCGCTGTTTCCGTTGGCTCTCCTGTCGATGGTCTCACTACTTGGTCAATTGTTCCTGGTTCACGCACCCCCATCGCGGTCGTTTTGTCCCCTGTACAATTATCCATGATCACTCGTGCCACTCCCAACAGTGCGGGGCGCGGTCAGATCCACCGCTATGGCCGGCGCACATCGGGCGTGCAGGCCGTCTGCAACGATGTGCGAGCGCAACTAGACTGGTGGATCACACCTCCTGCGTTCACTTCACGAAGTGTTTTTCAGGTTGGGTGCCCAGCGCACGGCCAGTCCCACCAACTAGCACCGGTTGCGGATGGCACGCCCTAACTTTTCTTGAACTACCGAATCCAATGCTGTCGGTTGAAAATTGCATTCTACTCATCTTTTTTCCGCCACAGCTTGTTCATCTATAGCTCTTATCATCTGTTTTCACTTCCCGTTTTTGTCGCCCTACCACGGTATGCACACCTTCCTGTTTTGTCCTCCTTCCTATTGCCTCTCTCTACATCAACTTTCACTGCTTTGAGTCACTATCGTCCTAACCACTCTTCTCTGTCGACGCTCGCCAATAACTCTTTTCCCACCTGCCGTCATTGCTGGCTTCTATCATCTATGCGCTTGGTGTTACCCTCTGCTCAGAACGTCCATTGATAGCTTCCTTAAACCTGTCGCCCTGTTAATCCCTCCTCATGCCCCATGCCATGATGCACCAATCGCACCCGCACTCATGCCCGATCCGCATATTAGAACTTGCCGCTCCAAACTTCGCATCTTTTACAGTCGTATTTATTATCTAATCACCACCACCATATCTTCCTTACTTGGCCCCGCGATTCTTCTGCGGTTCTTTCCAGTGTCCTGATTAGTATCCACCTGTTCAATTGTCTGCCGGCACACAGCTCTCCAGCTCCATTGCCCCAACTCCTTTGCGCATTCATTTTTGTGGCCTTTTTGTTCTGTTACTGGTCCACTTATCTCAGGGCTTCCCGCTTCCTTGTCCGCCTCCTTCGTGTTTCATCTGCAGTAAAATGATCTGATTGGTGATTTCTTACCTGTGTCTCCTCGGTCATTGCTTTCATCCCTTGATCCGTTTATTGCTCGCTACAGGCATTTTTCTGTACCTTCCAGTGTGGTCCGCTTTTCCATGTTCCACCATTGTAATGACAACGTTACGTCACTGTGTTCTTTTACTGTTTCAAATTGTTTGACCTGTCACTACCCGATTCCTCTGGTCCGTCACTACATCTCGCACCTGCATTGATCAAATAATTAGACCCACTCTTATCTGTTTTCCTTGATCCTGTCTTTCATCTTCACTCTTCCATGAACTGCTCCTAACAGTCTTCATCACTTCTGTGCTTCCGCATTCTATTTTTCTCTCCGTTGGGCTGCCACGTGCACTTGTCATGAAGTTAATCCACCACGACATTCCAAAGTTAATCCTACAACCAATTGATCTAACATTACCTACTCCTACTGACTGATAATTTCTTTCTAGGACCCCATTGTTATTGCTCCTGCTTCTCTTAAACCTATACATATATATATATATATATATATATATATATATATAATAAACCTATATATATATAAACTTATGCATATATTTCTATGTGCACGTGCTCTGCATCTTGCAGTTCCTCACCTGCCATTTCTCTTGTTATCATCCCAACGACCGTCATCATAGGCATCCACCACCTCTACATCTGTGCCTCACATCTACCGTATCCAATCCTTCTAAATCGTTTTTGTCATCTGATCATCCCTCTACGTCTTGCATTGCTCGCTGCCTGTTTTACGGTGAGTTTTGTGTCCTGTCCGCCGACAATTCACTGCAAAGTACCAATGCTTCATTGTCATCTAATCCACTGCAGTGCATCTCACCTTTTTCTCCATCGTTCCTCGCTACTGCAGTTCTTTATATCGATTTCCAGCCTTTCTCATGTTTACCAGTCTGCCTCCATATGTAATTGCCCGGGACCAGCCACTCAGTCCACCTGACCTTGAATTTCAAACTCACCGGGCGTCCATTCAAATCCGCTCTTGAGCTCATTTAAACTCCACGCAATCTCTGTAACAGCCGGTCGTGGAAAATCCCCCTTTTTCCCTCGCGATTCAGTGTTTTTTCCCAACATCACTAATTTCCATACACTATTGACTTGTCTTTACGAACTGGTTGTTTTTCTGGACCAATTGTTGTTTGTTCGCGCCCAGAGCGCTATTTTGGCACATCCTTGTTCAGGACCTGCGTGACGCACGTGCTGTCTGCTCACACGCTGCTATTCGGTTTCTCGTTGTTGAGTCTTTGTGATCGCATTATTGAGGTTTGTATATTGTTTACGTCATTGTTTATTTTAATAATCTAGTATCACGGATAATCGCCTTCTGATTTCGGGATCCGTTGTGAGTTTGGCTACGCATTGCTCAAACGTTCGTAACAATACTCAATAGATCTATTTGGAACGAGGAAAAATCACGCAAAATGCCAAGAAAAGGATCAAAAGCAGTCGAATCCGGACAGGAAGTAATACGGCAAGTCTCTGGGGAGGTTTTGGGTACATATGATTCTTTAGTTAATGCTAGATCGCCTAGTCCTGTCAGTGCTAGCTCATGTGTTATTGAAAGCAATATTGATCGTAAGGATATCGATTTATATAAGCTGAGAATACTAGAACTAGAACAACAGTTACTATCGGCTAGACTACAGGCGCATGAAGCAGAGAAGTGTACACCTAAACAGCGAGAGCATGAGACCAGTGACTTCGACACTTCCGATAGGTTAGAGTGCAATAAGGTAGGGAACCCCACGCCGGTCGCCGAATACAAACCACCATCGATCGATCTGCCTAGAGTGGAGTTAACGGTTTTCGACGGGCGAGCTGAGCAATACTGCAAGTTTGTCAAACAGTTCGAGACGTTCGTTGAAAACAAGGTAAACGACCCTGGGCAAAGGCTTCTTTACCTTACTCACTACTGCCGAGGCCGAGCGCGAGAAGCTATCGACGGGTGCACCATGCTCGATCCAGAACAAGGCTACACAAGGGCAAGAAAGATTCTGAGGGACTTGTTTGGCCAACCTTTCAAAGTAGCCCGTAACCTAATAGAGGGCGTGATGGCAGAGGCAAAGAGAACCAAGGGCGACGTCTACACCATGGCCGACCTGGTGATCAAGATGCAGAACTGCTCAATAGCCCTCGACCATTTAGGTTACAGGGCTGACCTAGACGCCATGCACACTTTGGAAGGCATAGTCCGTCACCTCTCTCCCGAACTACAGGGTCGGTGGGCGGAAGAAGCTGAACGGATAAGCCGAGGCGACAGAGAAGCCAACTTCGAAGACCTGACTGAATACTTAGACAGGCAAACGAAGATAGCTGACAGCAGATTTGGCCGACTCATCCGGGACAGCAACCGAGAAAACAAGCCCGGTACTAGCCAAGCCCAAACCCCTGTACGGGAATATCCAAAGTACCAGCCTTGGACCAACACACACGTCATTTTACGAGATGCTACGGCGAAACCAAATTGCAGATCCTGTGGTACTAGCCATGGCCTACCAGAATGCCCCAAGTTCGGCAACGCCACAATAGACGAACGGTGGGGAATGGCGAGGATGGCAGGAGCATGTTTCATCTGTCTCAACACCACGCACCGGGCAGCAGCCTGTAGAACAAGGAATCGATGTGGTTACGAGGGCTGCACGGGCAGACACCATCGGCTGCTGCATCAGGCGAGAGTAACCATATCCGAGGCGAGTGCCAAGCCCAGCGTGATTTGTTCAACTTCACAATCTGCCAGTAAACCGGTACGTTTAGGCGTAGTGGCCGTGGGCGTAGTGACTCCGACTGGGTTAGTCAAGGCGTTGGCTTTCGTTGATAGTGGATCCGACACCACTTTAGTGAAAGAGCGGTTTGCCGACAAACACCAACTGGCTAAAGGTGCGACGTCGTTAGCAGTGAGCACGGTGGGCGGAACACAGGTAATGACTGCCGGTAGATTAAGGCTGCAACTCATCTCTCTAGACACTAACGAGGAAATTGAACCAACGGAGGCATTCACGTTAGCGGATCTCCCCATGCGAGCACCAAGGTCGGTGGACGCAATCTTGACTCGGTGGCCCCACCTGCAGGATGTAACCGTTGTAGACTGAGAAGATGATGAGGTGGATCTCCTCATCGGATGCGACGTGCCAGAGGCGCATTGGGTGCTTGACCAGAGAGTGGGCGACCGCCAGGCACCTTATGCCGTACGCACGGCTCTGGGATGGATGTTATACGGTCCAGTAGGGGTACGCCGTTCCGTGAATTACTTATCCGCCGAAACGGACCGCATAGAGTATCATCTGCAACGGCTGTATGAAAAGGAGTTTCATGACATTGGAGACGAAAGACCGACGTTGTCTCAAGAGGATCACTTCGCTCTACAAACGGTGCGGCAAGGCTCTAGAGGCCTCAAAAAACAGTTCGAGGTTCCCCTCCCATGGCGCACACCGGTCGACCCGTGGACTGACAACAGAAATTACGTTCTCCAACGATTACTACGACTAAAAGAACGCTTCATTCGAGACCAGAATCTGTGGGAACGATACGCGGATTTGATGAAGCGAAACGAGGCCCTCGGCTACGTTGAAAAGGTGCCTGTTAACACCGACAGCAAAAGGGGTATCTGGTATCTGCCTCACCATCCGGTTATCAACCCCAAGAAACCCAATAAACTGCGGGTGGTTTTCGACTGTGCGGCCAAGTTCCAGGGCAAGTCGTTAAACGATCGCCTACTACAGGGGCCTGACTGGACCACACCACTGATCGATGTTCTGTGCCGTTTCAGAGTGGGTAAAGTGGCTTTGTCTGCTGACATTAGGGAAATGTTCCATCAGGTGAAGATTCCGGTAGGAGAACGAGATGCTTTGCGTTTCCTGTGGTGGGAAGGGAGCGACCGGGACAACGCAGTGGTGAATTATAGGATGACCGTCCACCCCTTCGGAGCCATATCGTCACCATTTTGTGCAAACTACGCCCTCCGAGAATCAGCGAACAAACATGGCGATCTAGTACATCGGACGGTGGTAGAAAGCGTCAGCAGGAACTACTACGTCGACGACTACCTTGGGTCATTCGATGATGTGGAATCAGCTCTAGAGCAGTTCAGGGGTCTGACGAGATTGCTGGAAGAGGGCGGCTTCCATCTAACTAAATGGATGTCGAACGCTTCAGAAGTGCTGAAGGTCATCCCGTATCACGAAAAGGCCGAAAGGGTAAGAGATTTGGACGGCTCCCCACTTCCCATCGAGCGCACTTTAGGGATACAATGAGACGCGGAAACGGACGATTTTGTTTTCGAACTGAACGTTCCCGAGCTGCCAATAACCCGTCGTGGCATACTATCTGCCGTCTCGAGTTTGTTCGACCCGCTCGGTTTCGTCTCACCGTGGCTGCTACCCGGAAAGATCTTGCTGCAGCGGCTGTGCCGTAAGAAAGTTGATTGGGACCAGGAACTGGACCGAGGGGACCGGCTGGACTGGGAAGAATTTCTGAACACCTTGAAGAAATTAGGGGACATAAGAATCCCACGATGTTTGACCCCTGGCCATACGACACGGACTGGAGAACTACATGCCTTTTCCGATGCATCCGAAGTCGGTTATGGAGCTGTGGTGTACGGACGATGGTGCGCAGGAGATGGACAATATACCACGAGGATCCTGTTCGCCAAAGCCCGCGTTGCCCCACTGAAGTCGGTCTCAATCCCACGCCTTGAACTCAGCGCAGCCGTGTTGGCAGTCAGGGTGGTGCAAGCTGTGAAGAGATGTTTCGATCTCTACATTTGGTCGGTGAGCTTCTGGATGGATTCAACGATAGTACTTTACTACATTAACAACGTACGGAGCCGGTTTAGTACTTTCGTTGCTAACCGGCTCACGATTATCCACGATGAATCAGTCACGCACCAGTGGAGTCATGTCAGGTCTGGCGATAATCCGGCCGACCTGTGCTCCCGAGGTGCGAACAACTTCAGGCAACTGGACACGTGGACGAGAGGGCCAAACGTCCTGCAATTGCCCAAACAGGACTGGCCCGTGTTCGAATTAAAACCCCCTACGGAAGTGGAACTGGAGATCAAAGGCGTAGTGATAGCAACCAACGTCGTCGAAGCGTCGTCCATTCTATCGCGACTGGTCAGGTTTTCTTCCTGGATGAAGATGCTTCGTTCGCTAGTTTGGTTAACCAGGTTCAAGACAAATTTACTAGTCATGAAAGGGCTACGGCCCTCAGGTCGGATACCGGTCGGCCCGATAGGTCCCGATGAGCTACAAGCGGCAGAGTACGATATTTTCAGAATGATACAACGCGAGGCTTTCGCCCAAGAACTCAAGATGGCGGAAGAAGTGGGGCTGACCAATGAAGACATGCCATCTCCAAGAGGCGAGCTGAAGCGTTTAAACCCCAAACTCATCAACGGACTGCTGCGGGTGGATGGTAGGCTGACCAACGCCCACCTGAACTTCGACACAAAGTATCCTATACTGCTGCCTGCGAGACAACCTGTAGTAGAGCTAATGATCCAACACGTCCACGCCATGGAGGGACATGCCGGGGAAAGTCACGTGACGAGCGTCATCCGAAAGCATCTTTGGTTGTTGAGAGGACGAGAGACTGTAAAACGCGTAATCCGACGGTGTGTGCAATGCAGGAGACGCAATGCCACAGCAGGCAAACAACTCATGGCCCCACTACCAGAATGCAGGGTGACTACGGGCTGGTGGCCGTTCAGTGACACCGGGTTGGACTATTTCGGGCCCTTGTGGATCAAGTGCGGGAAAAGATTAGAAAAGCGATACGGATGTATCATGACGTGCATGAAATCACTTGCGGTACACCTAGAAGTCGCACATTCGATGACGACCGATTCGTTTCTACGGGCCTTGCAGAGATTTATCAACCGAAGAGGCGTACCGGCTGATATATACTCAGATAATGGATCGAACTTTGTGGGCGCTCAACGGGAATTGCAGCGTTGGCACAAGAACATAAACAGGGACGAACTGCAGAATCGGACCGTGGCCTACGGCATACGATGGCATTTCAACCCCCCACAGGCCAGTCACCTAGGCGGCATATGGGAACGCATGATCCGGTCCGCCAGACGGATATTGCTGTCAATCATGGAGCAGCAGCCGCCCGACGACGAGACGCTGAACACCGTCATGATTGAGGTGGAGCGAATCCTGAACAACCGCCCCCTGGTTCCAGTATTGAACGGCGACCCCACCCACCTGGCGCTCACCCCGAACGACTTATTGACGTTAAGGTCGAACGAGGGTTTCCAAGGGCCGGTAAACCTTCGTGGGAGCTACCTCCACGGGTGGAAGCAAGCGAACTATCTGGCCAAGGTCTTCTGGAGGCGATGGCTACGGGAGTACCTACCGGCTTTGCAGACTCGACAGAAGTGGCTGGCCAAAACAAGACCATTCAAAGTTGGGGACGTGGTTATGATCGCCGACGAACGCGCACATTTCAGCGCTTGGTCTTCGGAAGTAGTTACGGAAACCATCAAAAGCACTGACGAAATGATAAGAACGGTGAAGGTGAAGACAGCTAACGGAGTGCTCATTCGTGACATACGCAGTATTAACCTACTCGAGAGCGAAGACGGAGGAGCTGATAACCCTGTGGCCTAGTAAACCTTTTTCACACCAGTAATCGCGGTGGATAAAGAAACACCATATATACCACACAATCTCCGTCAAACACGTTAAGGTGCTCGCGGTCCTTTCGTTGACATTACAGAAGGTTCTTTCCGATATGTGGTGATGAGTGCGATTCCATTATACATCCCGATACATACACGCATGCACGACGCACTCTACATCCCGTAAACCCATCATACATGTGACAGTGTTCTTTGTTTGCCTTTTGTTGACGCTACCGAATGCCCCTTGCATATGTGGAAGTAGCGGAGCTCAGGTCACACATACATGCTACATTTACTCGTTTTCTTACCACGCGGTCTTTTGTTGACATTGCAGAAAGTCCTCCTTTGATGTGTAGTCATACCTGTGATTTCATTGTAACCCCGGCACACACACACACGCACGCACACACACACTGGAGCACGTACATCCAGGACCGGACGGCCCCTTACGAGGACAACGTCTATGTGACCATTCACGCCCGCCATCGGTCATTTGGTCTTGTGGAAGATGTAGACTAGCCTCACGTCTATGTAGCCAATGGGTTAGGTGCGACCAGTAGTAGAACGTCGACGACGAGCATTAGACGCGCGCACTGACAGCAGGGCCTAGGCAGGTAGGAAGAATCAGTACCTTTATACCGAACCTTTGACTTTGCTAACGATCCAGGAGGATTTTGGTGGGCGGTGTAACAGCCGGTCGTGGAAAATCCCCCTTTTTCCCTCGCGATTCAGTGTTTTTTCCCAACATCACTCATTTCCATACACTATTGACTTGTCTTTACGAACTGGTTGTTTTTCTGGACCAATTGTTGTTTGTTCGCGCCCAGAGCGCTATTTTGGCACATCCTTGTTCAGGACCTGCGTGACGCACGTGCTGTCTGCTCACACGCTGCTATTCGGTTTCTCGTTGTTGAGTCTTTGTGATCGTATTATTGAGGTTTGTATATTGTTTACGTCATTGTTTATTTTAATAATCTAGTATCGTAGAATTATCACGGATAATCGCCTTCTGATTTCGGGATCCGTTGCGAATTTGGCTACGCATTGCTCAAACGTTCGTAACAATCTCTATGGTGTGCATACGTTTATACTATTTTCATCCTATCTCATTCCCCCTTCTGAGCCTTTTTATCCAATATTTCCATGAGAGTCTCCATATTTCCATGAATTATAGCTGTCCATTCCATCACCTGTATCTACATGATCATGCACATGGCATGCTTCGGGCGCTTCCGAAATAAACCAATATTATTATTATTATTATTATTATTATTATTATTATTACTGCATAGGGTGCTTTGCGGGTTTCTGTTCCTTGATCCAGGACCCAATGCGTTTCCGGTACATCCCAACCGATCAGCAGACCAACTTCGTTATTCTGCTACTCCTCAACGATAACCCCGTCGAGATGCGGCCACTGAGTCAAAATCGATTGCACTGGCTGAAGTGCTCCCATTGGCAGATCCTTTATGGTGAATTCTTTTAGAGTTTCTGCTCTATCGCTGTTGACCAAGGAAACAAGTTTTATATGCAGTTTGGTCGACTGAATGACCTGGGTGCCACTCACTGTGCTCACCGCCAATGAAGACTGCTTCCCTCTGATCCCATATTTCTGCAAACTCCTCTCTTAGTAGAGTGGTACCCGAGCCACTATCTACGAAGGCCAACGCTCTTATAACCCCAACTGGGGCTTCTACGCCGACCGTTATTACTCCCAGGCGAATGGGTTTGCTAGTGGAGAGAGACACTGAGCAGACCACACTTGGCTTCGGGATTCCTTTGGCACTCAAGTTCTGGGATTTGTTTAGTTGTTAATAGTGCTTCCCGTGGCATCCATCCTGCCTACAGCCGGGTTTCGTTGGGCTTATCGCTGCTCGATGTGAACCGTTGAGACAGAAGAGGCACTCGCCCGATCTCTTAGCCACTTCCCATCGTTCATCGACGTCTACCTTGCGGAAGCGAGGGCATTCCAGCATGCGATGAGGCGCCCCACAAACTTTACGCACCGGCAAGCTTTCACCTCCACGAGTTAATGCGTGTGTTTGCCCATGGTTGGCTTCTACTTGGTTTCCTGGTCCAGGTTTGCTTCGTCGTAGTTCGAGGTAACTTGCTCGTCTCAAGCACAAGTTTACCGAAACGACTGTTTGCTATTCGAGCATGACGGACCATAAACTGTGTCGGGTCTTCAAAAGTGGTTTCTCGCCCAAACCTACCAATCTTTTCGGCTTCCCCGGCCCATCTACCCAGCAGTTCTGTAGGTAAACTGCGCACTGTGGTCTCCAAAGTGTGCAGTGCGTCCGGGTCCGATCGGTAATCTAGGTGGTTCAGTGCGATGCCGCTGTTCTGCTTTTTTATCAACAGGCTGGTTAGAGAGCCCGGCTCGCCTTTGGAAGGTTTTGCCTCTGATAGTACTCCACTGATCGAATTCCGGGTGACTTCACATGGTTGCCGAAATAGGTCTTTCGGGATTTCACGTGCCCGAGTGCAACCTTCTTCGGGATCCAGCATCGAGCATCAGTCGATTGCTTCCATGGCTCTTCCACGACCGTAATGTAGTGGACACAGAAAGCTCTGTCCTGGAACGGATACTCTCCTTTCCACAAAGTTCTGGCATTGTTTACCGAAATTACAGTACTGTTCTGCGCTTTCGTCGAAGGGGGCAATTCCGTTCTTGGTAAGTCAGTAGCGTGGGTTAGACCGGTACAAGTCGGCATCAATCGTTCCACGGGATGGCTTGGCTGAATGGCAGTATGTTGCGTGGTTTCAAGGGTCACCTCTCGCTCCCGGAGTTGATCTTTCCTGGCAGATTCCGCTTCTTCCCTAGCCAGCTCAAGCTGGGTTTCTAATTCAACCATTCCTGATAGATAGTTTCATCACCTTTAAATTCTATACCACTAGCAGAAGTACATGAGGTTGCACTGAGGGAATTAGAAGATTTAACAGTATCTAAGGGATCAGTATCACCCAAAAATACCCCGGGGACTTGCCGGGTTACTTCCTGCCCATCTCGAATTTGTCTTAGTCCTCTTCTTGGCTTTTTTGATTGATTTCCTCAAGTAGGTTCCAAGATGAGTACTGTAACGATTAACCCGACTGTGAGTAACGCGTAGCCAATTCAAAACGAATCCCAAAACCAGAACAAGACTGATTCATAGTTTCAACGGTACTGGATTAACAAATTACACGCATATGTAAATGTGTACAAGCCTTAACTGTACGGTCACAACGTCTAGCAACGAGGACCAGGGTTCAACAAAGTTCAATGTCAGGTACCACCGTCACGGTAGTCCAAGTTCGAATAAAAATTATGCCACTCCACGTGAGCGAAATATAAACAAGTTTTGGAGTGTAGTGATTGATGCATGCTGTACTTGTTCAAGGATCAATGAGATAGAGAACGTAGTTCCAACAATACAAGTACGCGAAAACGGCTAGGGAGGATTTCCACGCATGTACGTTATTGTCACAAACCCCCTTAGACAGGTCGGTGTGACTGAGCATGCTCTTTTACCGCGAGGTTTTAGGCTGGGCAGCTGGCCAGCCAACCCAAGAGAAAACCGGGGCCCCAGATCCGTGTTATCGGAGTTCGGAAACTCGATTTTCCGAGACGGGTTCTTGGCAGCAGCGGACCAAATCATTAGGCACACAAATGGATCAAGGCCTGTGGAAGCTGACCACTCGAGGAAAGGCTCCAGAAAAGCTTCCTGTGGGAATCTCACTCACAGAGGAACCACATCTACCCCTTTGAGGAGTGTGAGACCAATGGTAGCGGCCCATCATTCGCCCCAAAACAGCATCCCCAGTGAAAGGCCCTCCTATGATGAGCCACAAATACCGCAGTAGGGACAGCTGGACAGGCATCAGTCCGGCTTCCCTCCCCGAACACCACAATCCAGTGACGAAAAATGGGGAAGGCTATCGGGTGATGAGTCTGAGAGCCAGCTAGGGAGAGAGATAATTAATGTCCAAGGGGTGGGCGAAACAGCGTCTTCCACCGGGGAGCCCAGAGTAAAGTACTCCGACGATTGCAACATAGCACACAAGAGGAAGGAACTCGATGTTGAGACAATCGGAGCCAGCTGCATTGTCATACCGTAGAGGCGGTTTCACCAAAGTGCAGCCACGGAGCTGCTACCCGCCAAGGGATACCGTGCCTGCCAGACGGAAAGAGAGGATGGCAGGGTAGCAAAAGGAACGCTAACGTTATTAAACGAAAACCTCGAACAGCAATCTGGAGAATCTCTGCATACCCCGAATATACAAGCTTCACTATGCCGCCTACTATCTCCGAGGTCTCTTAAGTATATAGTGTGCGTGTACCACAGCCCAAATGCTAATCCAGAAGAGGTCCTTTTACTGTGTGAATATCTAGCCGTGATTGCCTCGCAGGCATCCCGGATTTTGATAATGGGGGCTTTCAACTCCCCCCCGGAACAGATTGGGAGAGCTCGTCTTCTTTGACTGACATCCACTCTAGTAGGAAATTAATCAAGCTGAAGGACTGCATACCACTCTTTCAGCACTTAAAGCAGCCGACCAGGTTGAGGGAAGGTAAAACTCCCAGTGTATTTGATCTGGTGTTCACCAAACACCCGGAAGATGTAAGTTGACTAGAGTTCACCACTCCACTTGGGAGGAGCTACCATGTGGTCATCAGATTCCTGATCCAAGGGGCTCCCCCGGGTGTGTCGGATTAGAAGCGAAGGAACTTCAGGGGTCCGGACGTCACCGCGATCAGTGAAGCGACAGACAAAGTTGAAGGGAGCGTCCATTATCAGATAGTGAACGAGGGGTGATCCGTCATCAGGGACCACCTCCTCAGGTCGACCGAAGAGTTCACCCCGATGAGATGGGTCAAGAGACTGAGCAAACCACCGTGGAGGACGAGCCGACTCTCCGGGGCGCAACTGGCCAGGCGCAAAGCATGGCGTCGTTATCAGTCAACGGGTGGACGCCAGAGCTTGGTGCAATGTAAGCGGGCTCATGATAGTGCCACTAGTGTGCAGCGAGACAGTCAGGCAGGAAATGAATCGGCTGTAGCGCTTACAGGAAAGGTGTGTCCTAAGGCTTACTATACGCACTTCCAGTCGAAGGCTACAGCACTAGTCACCGTGGGGTGTGTAGTCAACGAAAAAATGAATGCAGTCAACCAGCACTTACGAGAAAGTGCAGGCTCTGAAGAACTTCTTTGAACGTGTGCATGGGCGAGACACTGGGAGACAGCGTGAGACAACGGCAACCCAGCAAACGATCATCACAGATGAAGCAGTCTTTAGTAATAGTCGGGTTGTACTGGCGCTGAGCAGTCTGAATAGCAATAAGGCTACGGGGCCGGATGACGTCCATCCCGCCATTCTAAAAGCCCTAGCCAGTGTATTGGCTGAACCGCTGGCATAGCTGTTCAACGTATCTCTAGACATCTGGGAGCTACCTTACAATTGGAGACTGGCTCAAGTTGTCCCTATTCACGGAGGAAGTCACCTCTTTCTTCCCGTAAGTTTACTAGAAATCGCCCTCATTGTACTGGAGGGAGTGGTCAGAGAGCGACTAACAGAACATCTACGGACTCACCGACTGATTGCCAATTAGCAACACGGGTTTGTTAAAGGAAGGTCCTGCCTCACTAACTTGCTATCGTTCTTCCACGAGGTAACACACAGATTAGACCAAAGGGGACGAGTAGAGGTATGCTACCTGGACACTCAAAAAGCCTTCGATTCGGTAAACTACCTTTACTTGCTAGGCAAACTGAAGGCACTTGAATTGGTCCCACAGATGGTGGGGTGGATCGGGGATTGCCTAATTAAAAGAGCCTTCTTCGTACAGGTCAAGGAACCCAGGTCCACGCTGGCCCAGGCTTGCTGCGGTGCTCCGCAAGGTTTCGTGCTGGGACTACTGTTGTTCCTGGTTCACGCGAAAGACCTGCTAACCACACTAGACTGCCCGGAGTTTCTGTTCACGGATGATATCAAAATAGTAGGTGAACCAACCTCAAGGCGACGGCAAACCGACCAGAACGTGATTAGTGTGTGGACTGAAAAATGGGAATAGCCAATGAATGCTGTCAAATGCAAACACCTGCTGGCAAGTGGGGAAAGCTGCGAAGACAGGCAGGTAGGGCTCTTCACCCCAGCCAGGATTGGGCCCGATGCTATGGTGAGAGACCTAGGTGCGCTTGAGCACGAGACCTTCAAACCCGCCGAGCAGGGCACCCCGGCCGCTGTCAGGGAAAACAGGGAGCCTTTCAACCTAGGACCACCGTTGGCGTCTGGAGAGGCCGGAGTAGTTCTTCCTACCTACAAGTTGACCGTGAGGCGCCACTTGAAGACTTTTGTTCAAGCATGGGAACGGAGCCTAGTGGGAGACAAAAAGGCGTTAAAAGAAGTTCAAAGGAGGTTTAGTCGGGTGATAAATGAGATGCAAGGGAAGTCGCACCCGGAAGGGCTGAAAGCTCTAAATCTATTCTCACTGGATCATTGTAGACAAAAGGGGGATCTGATAGAGTGCAATAAGTTAGATAAGGGAAATACTACGACCGGCAGACCATTACTGACCCGTTGCCACAATGTTGCACCCAAGGGACACGAGCATAAATTGGACAAACCAAGAGCAAGTAATAGCTTGAGGGCATGTTTCTTTTTCGACGGTGTTATAAACAAGAAGAAAAAATTGCCTCTACACGTAGTGGCGGCAAACTCCGTCTTTGCCTGCAAAAGCAACTTGGATGCGTGCTGAGTAGAGGTGTTCCCGAACTGTTCCTAACCATCCTTGGAAGCTTTCTTTTTGTTATCATTACACGTCCTTTCCCTTCTCCCGACTAACTATCATATACTCAATCTCATCACTCTAGTGTTTCCTTGATGTACCTCCCTCTATCACAGCCTTCATATCACCTTAATCATATTCACTCCATAATAACACCATATTATTTGAGGATTCGGGGTATGTCTCAGACGATGGCAGCAGTAAGTTGTGGCGTCAAACCTATATTAGTGTGGAGTTGCTGTTCCCGGGGGCGAGCCTGTTTCTTTTCCTTCCTCTCAGCTACTACAAATAAGGAATTATATTGTATAACTAGGCTCCTTGGGCTCGCAGAGCCAGAGCCTGGACATACACTGGCCAAAGCTACATGTTCTGTGACCTGATCTGAACTGACCTGACGCATTTACTATGACGGAGTCTTTCGTGCCACTCAAGCTGAACCGACTGCCGCAAAGCTGAACCTTCTCCCACCGTCCAGTGGTCTATTTTCTAGTTCACCAGTAACACTAGATTCACGACACTTTCAAGATTAGTATTTTGAACCCTCTCTCCTTTTCCGGTCGCCCTTTATCCGATGAAATATCTTACAGCTCGCCCGTGACACCAAGGTAACAAAACAATCACAAGGTCCAAGACTATTTGGGCTTCGGCCTCGTACCCGTGTGCTACTTCGCGACTTCAAGATTCAAGACAACTGATCGGATTGCTTACCTACCCCCACTAGGGTGCAGTGACCATGCAGTGTTGACCATCAGCTGGAAGAGAGAAGCGAAGTTTGTTCCCTGACCACAGGGCAGACTCAACATCTGGCGAATGCTGCTCCAACAACTCAGGGAGGCTGCATTCTTAGTGATATGGTACCCGCCAGAACCGTACTACATAGACAAGGCTTGAGGAGTAATTCGGGATGAAATCCCTCAATTATGCCAAACTTTGCCCCACCACCTAGACAGCGACAGTTTGCAAAAGGCCCACCCTTGTTTGACTCGCAACTAAGGCATCCTTTGAAGCGTCGAAATCGAGCATGAAAACAATGTCACACGACTGGAGGGGGATATGATCGATTCCGCACCATCCGAAATCAGTGTACCCAAATGAAGCGAGAAAAGCGACGCATCTTCGAGGAGACTCTAGCAATGGACTCGTTTCGAGCACCCAAAAGCCTGCTCCCATATCTGCGACGGAGGACTCGAAGCACCACCACAACCCCAGCCCTACATGACGGACACTCGCTGGAAGTTACATACGAACACAAGGCAAGGATACTGGCGAGACACTACTTGTCAGTCTATGCTCCTAAACAGAGGCACAATCATCTCTCACATATTGCAGTGGATGCCCCTCAAATGTCGTGCCAAGAAATCACCGAGGAGGAAGCGGCGGAAACCATGCACACCATCGCAGTCAACCAACCCCCGGGACCTGATGGCGTTCTTCCATTAGTGGTAAAGGAGCTGGCTGTTTAACGCGTCTTTAGCAGCTGGAAAGCCCCCCCCCCTCAAGAATGGAAGAAAGCGGTCGTGGTGTCATTATACAAAGATGGGGCGACGGCCGAGGCTGTTAACTACGACCTGTCAGTCTAACATTGATGGTAGGAAAGGTTATGCAGAGCTTTCTGGCAAGGCGAATCGGGGAACATATTGAGATATACAACCTACAATGCCGAAAACAACATGGTTTTTGGAAAGGTAGACCGTGCCTGACAAAATTGGCAATCGCACGAGAAAGCTGCACAATGACCAGGGCTGAAGGACACCCTAAGGATGTAATCTTCGCGGATTTTAGCAAAGCTTTTGACGAAGTTCCGCATGACCGTCTATTAGGTAAACTTAAGCTCTTGGTGTTATAGATCTCTTGATTCTGCGGATAGAAAACTATCTAAGAGGTAGATTCTTTGCAGTACGAGTAGCACAACCAATGTCACCTTGGCAAGCGGCTACTAGCGGTGTTACGCAGGGATCGGCCCTGGGTCCTCTCCTGTTCCTGGCCTACATCAATGATCTACCACCAGTTTTTCAATCGCCATGTCTCATCTACACAGACGACCTTAAGATATGGCGTACAATTACATCAAATGCAGACGAGCTCGTTCTTCAGGAGGACATCAAATCCTTTGAGACATGGTCAGATCTGTGCTCACTGCCAGTCAACACCGGCAAGTGTGAGCATGTGCGATCATTCGGCCATCTCTCACTCAACGATTTCAAGGTGCCGTATGCAACCCATGTGCGTCCCAGGTTGGAATATGGGGTGGGGGTGGGCAGCCGTTTTCCCTGTAAGCTGGCAGAAGTGGCGAAGTTGGAAAGAGCTCAAAGAGGCACAACCCGCCTTATCGGAGGGCTACGAAGAGCGGCTGAGGATCACAGGGCTGTTTCCAGTGGCCTATCGGAGAGTCCGAGGGGACCTGAGCTTCACCAGGAGTATCATCAGAGGCGACTTCGGCCTAGAACTACGTGCAGAGTTCCCTCTTTGCGGACATGACCGAACGAGGGGACACTCGCTAACTCTAAAGAAAGTGCAGTCGGTGGGCCTCCCACTGGTATACCGTCTATCTCGGAGGGTGACCAATCTGTGGAACTCGCTGCCAGCCGAAGTGGTGGAAGAGCCTTACGACACATTGTTCGAGCTACTTCTGGATGTATTTCTAAAGAAGTGGAGGGGGAGACACACATGAGTCTACATCACTAAGCTGTGGTGAGGAGGCTTACAAGGGAGGGATGCCCTCCGCCGACACCTTTAGAGGCAAATAACAGTGTATCACCTCGAAGATTGCTCCCGAGGGTAGCCTAGCTGTAAAATTAGCAATGAAGTCAGTAGCGAGGACCAGGGAACTGTCAGTATGGTATACCAACACCTGCGGTCTCCCGGGAAGAAGAGGGGTGTTGACGACTAGGATCGCAGAGTCTGATGTCGTTGGGTTGACGGAAACTTGGATAAAGCCAGATACTGACATGCGCATTCAGGGATACTCTGCCTACAGACAGGATAGAACAGGTAAAAGGCATGGGGCGGAGTAGCACTTCTGATACGGACCGACATAGGCCATTGGGAGGCTCCGTTCAACTTGGTCTCCGGCAATGTACAGGCCAGATCCTGCTTTATAAGGATCGAGGCGCGAACAGTATGCTTTATCTGTATCTACAGGGCACCCCTAGCGACATATGAGGAAGATATTGAGTTCCTGCAAATGCTGGATGCGGTGTAGGCACGGACAAAGGAGTTTATCTTATTAGGGGATCTCAACCTACCCGAAATATACTGGGAAATCGGGATCACACAAAAAGGGGATCAACGGGCGACAAGTTTCTGCAGTGGGTCCAGCTACATGCACTTGCGCAGCGTGTGACGCAGGCCGCCAGAGGTGGACAGCACCCGTCTCTCCTTGATTTAATCACGAGGCGTCACCATCAGGAAGTTAAGGAAATAAAGTGGGAAGAGCCACTTGGAAAAAGTGATAATGTAGTCCTAAGGGTCACACTAAGACTAAGCAATGCGCCAAAGGAAATCGTGTTACGTCGGCGCTATAGGAGAATCAATATAGGTGAACTAAAGAGGGCGGCGGAGGAATTTCAGTAGACACCGAGACACACAAAAGTTTCCGTAGAGGAAAGTTGGGAGGCCATCAAGATGGGGCTACTCGAAAATACAGAGGAGTTTGCACCCCTGAGGTTGGTCAGCAGTAGAAATCAGCCCCCATGGTGGAAGTCAAAACGGTGGGCGGCGTACAAACTGTACAAAACTCGGGGGTCACGGAACAGCTATAAGATGGCTAGGAACAGAGCTCAAGCGATCCAAAGAGTGGAGAAATATGTCTTCGAGCGTCGGTTAGCTGCGTCGGTCCGCACAAACCCATAGCGATTCTACGCCTACATGCAAACTCACCAACGTATGAGAGAAAGTAAGGCAACCTTGGAAGGAGCTCAGGGACGACTAGCTCTAAACAACTAGGACAAGGCTGACATGCTCTTGGCATTTTTCAAGAGCATATATCGACAGGAAAACATTTGGAGGAAAAATTGGAGGGCCCGCCGGCGCCTCCAATACCCGAACTTACTGTAGGAGAAGAGGAAGTGTGAGCGGAGTTGCAAACCTGGAACAGAATTAAAGCAGCTGGTCCAGATGGGATTCATCTAGCATTTGTTCAGCCTCTGGCCGAGGTCCTGAAGGCTCCGGTGACGAAGCTGTATGAAACGTCACTTGGAGAGGGAACTGCGCCGGGAGACTGGAGGAGAGCAACAGTGATAGGAATTTCAAGAGTGAACCCCGGCAAAAGGCTGAAAATTACCGGCCGGTTAACCTGACTTCAGTACTCTGTAAGTGCCTGGAGCGAATAGTGAGAAAACATCTCTAGGCATTTGGTTCAACACAACCTCATATCAAACGCTCAGCATGGGTTTGTGGTAGGGCGATCCTGCCTGACTAATCTCCTGCTGTTTCCCGATGAGGTAGCCAAGCGTCTGGACGAAGGGCAATCGATTGCGGTCTGCTACTTGGACTTCAACAAGGCGTTTTATTCTGTGAACCACAGATTTTTGGACGTCAAACTGCAGTCTGTGGGAATTGTTGGAAAGGCAAGACAATGGATAAATAGTTTTTTAGCGGGGTGAACTTTTAGTGTTAAGGTGGATAGTCATGTCTCGAAACGAGAAGGTGTACCAAGTGGGGTGCCACAGGGCTCGGTGCTCGGCCCCTGCTCTTCCTCATCTTTATCAATGACCTAGCACGTGGGCTTACAAACCCCACTTTTATGTATGCCGATGACGTCAAGATGGCTGGAGTAGATATAGAACTTGACGTGTTAGCAGTACAAAACTGGTCACACAAATGGGACCTTCCACTAAACCTCACCAAGATTCAGTGCATGACCACAAATACAGGGGCCAGTGGAAATGGTGTGGGTTCGTTGCAGGTGGTCTCTCAGGTCAGAGACTTGGGCGTTATAATGGACAACGGCTTTAATCCGTCGAAGCAGTGCACCTCAGCAGCCAATACGGCCAGGAGAGAGCTCTTTCGAGTTAGATCCATTATGTCGTGTAGAGATCCGGAGATTTTCGTTGCGATATATCAGGCCATAGTTAGGCCGTATATGGAGTACTGCTTGCAGGCCTGGGCACCGTACTACCAGAAGGATATAGACTGTCTGGAGAAAGCGCAAGGACTAGCCACTAGAATGGTAGCTACACAGAGCGTCTCCGTGCCCTAGACCTATTCTCGATGGAAAGACGGCGCATTTGCGGGAATTTGATGGAAACCTTCAAGGTAATGAAGGGACTGTCAGGAATAAACCGAGAAGACCTTTTCTCTCTGATCCCCGAGAGAGGCACAAGGAGGCATAGCCTGAGATTACAAAGGAAGCATTCGAGGCTCCAAATTAGGTCGAAGTACTTCTCAGATAGAGTGGTACCCTATTGGAATAAGCTCCCGGAGGAGGTCATAAATGCCACAACAGTGAAGGCTTTTAAGAAAGCAGTAGACATATGTTGGGTGGCAGTATACCCCGAGTTATGTTAAGCAGCTTTTAGGGTCAGACGCAATTTACTTATTGTTTCCACCTTTCTCTGCCAGGGCTGATACTGCACAAAGTTTCTGCCTTTCAGAAAAAAAATCACACAGCGTTGGGAGCTACGGAAACTCGCCAACAACACAACTATCTGGACATACGATTGGCTCTAGCCACACCAAGTCCTGTACAAACTGAACTGAACTGAACTGAACTGGACTGAGTGAAGAGGTGTAATACGCTCAGAGGGATTGCCACTCCCATCTTTATCGGTGTAAGTGTTGATGCTTGCCGATACACTTACTGAGCTCCGGCTCACCGGGTTTTCTTTCTGTCTTTGCAGATCGTACACGGGCAACCCCACGGGAGACACTGCATCCCGCGTACTACAGAGGTCGCTGCGCTACACCGTGTCGTGGATCTCGGGCGGTCTGCTTTTTGTATTGTTTCCCAAGGTTCATAGGTCCTAAATAGTTTTAGCATCGTTTTCCTAGCTATTCCGTGTCATTTTATGTTTGTATTTATTCGAATGTGTTTTTTAGTCACACTGGCAGCAGAATTGTCCAAATTACCCAGCACCATGTCACATGGGGACAGCAGTAAGTTGTGGCGCCGAACCTATATTAATGTGAGGTTGCTGTTCCCGGGGGCGAGCCTGTTTCTTTTCCTTCCTCTCAGTTACTGCAAATACGGAATTATATTGGATACCTAGAAGTCGCAACACAGCGGGAACTCCTTGGGCTCGCAGGGTGAGAAACTGGACGTTTACTGGCTCAAACCACAAGTCCTGTGACCTCACTTGACCTGTCCTGAAGATAATCTCCAGTCACATTCCTGCCAACTAAGTTTCGGCTTAGTATTTCTTCACCTGATGCCTTTGGAATTAGCTTTGCACTAGCCAAGTTTAAGTCGTTATGGTTTCTCGAAGTGTTTCACGCAGAGTATAGCGATAGCCATCTTCGTTCATACTTTTAACACGTTTATTGTTTAACTGAACGCCGACTGCCAAGCGCGGTTGCTATTTGATCGTTGCTCTTGCGCACGCTCCCAATTATAAGCTAACCGCTGTCTCTCCCAAAGGTCTTCTCATTCTCACTGGTCGGGGAGAATACCGTTCTGGTTAATATTCATACAGTGCCCAGCATTAGAGTAAAATGCAACTGTCCCACGCAGTACAAAGGAATGAAGAACAAGATCGACAAGGGAACCGCGAAGTAAGGTTTAGCGACCTTACAAGAGTCTGCAAACCGAAAGGACCCTCAGGAAGCGGTAGTGCTCCCTGTGAAAATAAAAACTGCAAGAAATCCGTGAACGATGAGGGTATCCAGTTCAGTAATTGCCAAAGTTGGTACCATTAAACCTGCAGAAGGACTGAAAAGAGTGCATACAACCTATACGCTGAGTATAGTTATATGCAGCTTTTCTGTGTAGAGCGCCGGACCACAATACGCAAGATAAGGACTGTACTTGCAACCGTGGTAGAGAGTACTCGGGCAGCCGAAAAAGAGTCGCAGGTCGTTTTGGCCACAACCAAGGCGGACAGGGCGCCAACAGCTGAAAAAGAAGCACAGACCACTTTGATTTATAGAAGAGTAGGGGGTAGTGTCACTGGATAACGTAGGGCAGGCCACTGCGAAGAATTTTATGGTTCATTAGTTACCGGGACCAACTACGCAGTTAGTTCCTGCTCTCAGTGGTCCGACAACCGCGAGTAATAGAAAAAATGCCGTAGAAAAACGACTGCTACTCCGAAGGAATTTTATGGCGCTGGCCCCAGCACCAGGTTAGTGATTGTGTTTAACCTCCTCGAACTTGACTTGACATCAGTCGCCAAGCGTGAAAATCATGAAAGCAGGGTATTCCAGCGGTTATGTACACAGATGTCGTTACCTGGGTTTCGCCCTATAGGCCTTAGACGGTTGGTCAAGAGTAATGATATTCGATTTTCGTGACACCCTAGGTTGCTGAGGATGTCGTTAGGGTCGGATAACGACAGAGAATTTGCTGGCATCAGCAAAAGTTCTAAGAGGTGGTTCTGAGGTTCGCGTAAGACCGCATCCACCCAGATCCATCAGGAAAGATCCAACGCGTGCAACATATCCAGACAAAATCCTGCTCTGGGCACTTGGTGTAATCCTGCATGGGGTCACTGAGTCACTCAGCGACAACCCTAGGGACAAAGGAAGCCACGACCTCCGTCAGTGGAAATTCATTGCGTCGAAGTTGGCGGTCGACGGGTTAATGGAGCGCTGTATCAACAGGTTGCCACGGCCTTTATACTTTCACAATATCTCCCAGCCTATGCTCCTTCGGGTCACCCTTCTATCGGAGACCATGGCATAAGCGACGATCGAGAAATGGTATGCCACTAGAGTTGGCTTCTCTTCAGATCAACATCTTCACTCTACAGGCCGCGAAGAGAACGCAAACTACAAAGGTCAGCTGGACCGTCGATGAACAACCAGCCAGCGTTGTCTTTACTCAACGCTCGAGAAATAACATTAGAATGCAGTAGCCAGTTGCTAAGTCTAAAAAAACTCGATCATGCCGGCTCAGGTAGAGTTGGCAGCCTAAACACAGTTGAACAAACAAAAACTTCTCTCCAGACTGCTCCACAGGTAGGTCACCGGCCTGTATCCAACACGACAACCACTAGTACCCCTGCAGTAACCAAGGGAGGGACCTCATCTCCACCGAGCGATACCATGATGGTCGAAACTTGGATTTGCGTATACACAAACAGTCAAAGCCTGCGCAACAAGCTTCCAAAACTCCGCCTCTTGGGCACCGAGTGCAACGTGCTGGTGATTGGGATAACGGAAACGTGGTTGCATGCTGGTGTTTCTGATTCGGAGCTGGAGGTCCAGGAAATGGATATCATCAGGAGTGCTAGAACACGGAACTTAGGCGTGAAGTGTGCTCTACACATTAGCAGGAAGCTGAAAGCAACAAGGCTTTCAGACCCGGCCCTAGATAAAGTGCCGGAGGGAGTATGGACCACAATAAGACTCCCGGCAAAGATGTGTCTTGTAGGCATGATCTACAAACATCCGAACTGTACCGACCCTACCAGCTCTCATATACTGGAAGCACTGCAGTAAGTGGGGTCACTGAAACATGACCACGTGCTTGTGATGGGTGACTTCAATCTGCCTGATGTCTGCTTTGTCACCATGACCTGACATGCCGGTCACGGGTCCATACCTTCAGCACTCTTCGACACAATAAACAGCCTAGGCTGGTATGAGAATGTTAAGCAACCCACAAGATGGAAAGGGACTTCCACTATATCAGCATTGGACTGGTTACTCACCAACAAACCAGATATGATTGATCAGCTTGTAGTTTACGGACCATTGGGGCTTGGGGATCATGGGGTCACCAGGTTTAAGTTGGTGCACACCACCGCTTTGCTGAGAGCTGAAGGTGCCACAAAATGGAACCTGATTCGAGCGAATTTCTCCGCCACGAAGGACTTTCTAGCTGCGGCGCAGTGGCAACAGAACCAGTCTTATGTTAACGCACATTGGAACAGCGTGAGGGGAATTCTAACCGAAGCTGTGTGGTTTGTGCCACGAACACCAGTTATGGCCCTGGGACACAGGCCGATAATGCACCGCCGCACAGTGAAAACTCTAAAGAGGAAGAGAGTTGCATGGGATAGGCATAGATTAACCCAGAGCTCGCAGGACTATACCCAATACATCCACATCCGAAACCTCTGTAATACGCAACGCAAGCAGGTTACTTCTGAGTATCAGAGGCAGTTCCTGCGCAAGGTGGTAACGAATCCCAGAGGCTTCTATAGCCGCATATCTACATTAACGCAGGCCAGACCTGAAATAACAAATGTGCAACAAGCGAATGGAACACTGACGGAAAGCAACAAAGAGGCCGCCAATGCCTTGGTTCAGTACTGCTCCTCGGTTTGTGCTCCAGGAACTGTCAGACCAAGCAAGTAACAACCACCCAACCACAGCAACACGAGGTACACCATTAGATGCGGTATCGCTGGCTTTCTCACCTATAGCGTATGCTCAATAGATTAAAGCCCTGAAAATCGGCAGGGCTGGGTAAAATTTCACCGTTGCTACTGAGACAGTGTACGGAACAATTATCTCTCCCATTCTCAAACCCTTCCTACCGTTCCATGAGAGTTAGGAAGGTACCTGATGAGTGGAAAGCCTGTGTGGTGTCATCGGTCATTAAGGTAGGGAACAGGACAGTACCGCAAAATTACCGCCCTGTGGCACTGCTCTCCATAGTCTCCAAGGTTATGGAAGGCTTGATCGATGAAATCATCTGCTGGTTTGTCAATGATGGCAACGTGTTGAATGATGCTCAGCACGGATTCCGTGGCCGTAGATTCTGCCAAACCAACCTAATAGATCCATGGAGTGGTACACCGGAGCACTAGACAAGGGTCTCCAAATAGATGTCATACTCCTAGATTTCTCTAAGGCTTTTGATCGTGTTTGCCACTCACTCCTACAGAAGCTGGCAAGACTTGGTTTCCCTGAATCTCTGGTCATTTGAGTGTCCGACTACCTGACGGACCGAACATTCAGGGTCAGAGTGACTGAAACGCTATCCGATAGCCATCGAGCACTGAGCGGAGTACCTCAGGGGGCCATACTCGGACCCAGGTTATTCACTGTCTTCTTTAACGATCTCCCTCCTGGGGTACAGGCAAATATATTGCTGTACGCCGACGACGTGAAGATCTGCCGAGAGATTCGGACGGCAATGGATAGATGTGCTTTACAATCTGGTCTTGACAGTCTGTCCCAATGGTGAATCTGCAATGACTCGCCATTTAATTTTGCCAAATGCAAGGTCATGTATGTAGAAGGGCATCGGGCAAACGGGTACTCCCTAGGAGGTAGCATACTTCAGCAGGTTACACAAGAAAGAGATCTTGGCACGATCATTGCAGATGATCTGTCTCAGACCACAAACTGCAACATCCTGGCTCGCAGAGCCATGTTCAGACTTAACCAACTCAGCAGACTGCTAGGTAAGTTCACGTCTGAAACAGTCCCAAGATTTTTGCCACACTCGTCAGACCGCACTCGGAGATAAACATCCAGGCGTGTCCACCAGTACCTTGACAAGACAACACCATCGAGAGGGTTCAGAGGAAAGCCACGAAGCACGTGCGAGAGCTATCCAGTATGATATACCCTGACAGACTACGCTATTTAAATATATACAGTATGAAATACCGAAGGGCTAGAGGGGACCTAATCCTCCTCAGGGGCATCCTGTGCTCCGGGGGACACCCCAATCGGCACCTGTTCATATCAGCGTCCATCTCATCGCTGCGTGGTCACTCCGTAAAACTGGAGCGGCAAAGTCCACGACTGAAGGCCAGGGAACACTGTTTATCGGTACGTGTCAGCCACCCGTGGGACTTGCTACCAGCGCCCGTAGTTGAAGCAACTTGCAAGCAGTGGTTCAGAGGGCAACTCGACAAGCATGCAGCGGAGCAGTACCCAGGTCCCCCATTCGAAACCCCAATTACAGCATTTGAAATAGTGCCCTCCGTACAACGTTTCGGTGGTGATTAGAAGATGCTTGGCTTGGTATGCTGATGACATGAATGAGTTTTGCTTGGAGCTTGTTTGAGAATCGGGTGTTCGAGTGTGGTGTGGAATTGACATGTTTTCCATAGTTCCTATCTATTCTCCCTCTGACCGATAACACGCAGTTGTATATTGCACTTTAGGCTAAAAACCATACGGAAGGGACACCAGAGTATACCACAGACGCCCACCGCTCATTAAATTTTAAACCCCTATGAGCACGGCAGCTGAACACTATACTTCTTGCCTTTGGTGCAACCCACTTGACCAGACCAAAAAAGGACAAAAAGAATGTTCACTGTGGCAAGCTTCGGTTGGCTACGCGCACAAAAGAATAAAAAGAGAGGAGAACGAAGGAAGGGGATGTGAACCGAGAAGAAATGAAGAGAGAGCAATGAAAAAAGAATGAGAAGATGAGGAAAATGAAAGTTACAAAAAAATAATGATGATGAAAACCCCTGAAGGGACATGGAAAGAGAACAAGGCGAACTGTGGAGGGAAAAAGAAAGAGAAACAAAAGAAAGGGAGAAAGTTTGTAAGGTGTGAAGAAAGAGAGAGGGAATAAAAAGAATTCAATAATTGAGGGACAAAAAAAAAAACCCTACAAGAGCCCATACCGAGTAAGCCCACCATGAAGACGAGCGAGGAAAAAAACGAGTTGTCAGTTGCGTCTCTCGTAAACCGGTCAAATAAAAAAGAAACAAATAAGACGTCATGGATCACTAGGCACGGGGATTCTGCCTCCCCGGGCATCGTTTAACTGTAACGAGCGATTACAAACATAAACGCACAGGCGAAACGAATGGAAGAGTCGGAATGGCCATTTATAGGCTTTAATCAGTTTGGAATCGGATCATACAGCTGAAATGGAATCAGAGAACTATTAGCAAAAATGTAAACGGAACATGGGATGAAACGAAAGTATCTAGTTCAACACATCGACGAGCACCCCCCATCCTGCACACCCACACACATGTCAACGACATACAACATTCTAACATGCCACTGGTTCCCAACTTGATGGTTGAAGATCGATTGCTTAGTAAAAGACAAGTGCGATGCGGTGCAGGTAGGACTCTCCATTATCTTCCGTCTTTGAATGGTGTCCACAGATGGTTTGTAGGCAAAGGGTTGTTTGCATGGAATGAGCGGCATCTTAGGTAAACTGTAAGGTGATTGTTAGCGAGAGACCTATCAGCGGCCCGGGGAACTGACAATAGTCACTACATGTGCATCTGGGTATCGTCTCCACTCATGGATAGAGCTAGAACTGGGTAGAGTCCCAGTTTATAACATTGAATTTGTTACACTATGTACCAGAAAGCAGAGTCCTCACTTTGTCCCCTAACCCCATTTCCTCTATAGGTTTCTACGAACACAACAGAAAACACACTTTTCAACCGAACCTGGATACTAGGCCGTATCAACATTGACTCCAGAATTCAAAGATACATAGCAATTTCCGAGGACTCTTGTCCAACACTGAGCATTTAACCTGACGACAAAACCCGGCCACTCGAAAACTACGGTTACCAGGCCCGTCAATCCTCGTAAATCCTCGTGAAGATAATCACAAGATCCAGGAACATTTGGGCTTTGGCCTTGTACCGTGTACTACTTCAAGATTTTCACCCTAAATGTGGGCGGTATGAACTCAAATCATTGGGTAACGAACTTAGGGAGAAGACGGATCCGAAAGGAGGCTTCAATCTTCTAACAATGCGAGTAAGTGCGCTAAAAAAGAGGAAAACAACCCGTTAGTACAAAGAAACGAGAATGGCGGACCAACGTCAAACTATAGTTTGACGTTTGACTATAGTTCATGACAGTGGGCATGCTGTATGGGCCTCGGTAGCGCTGCCCGAACATCGTAATGATAGTGCCCGCAGTTTGCCCAAATGGGTCTCCTATGGGTGTGCTGCTTTGGATTGAGTCTGGCGGGGATTCCAGATTGTCCCTTTTTTATGTAGTGTTTTAGTTACTGTGGTAACACTGTACGACCGTCTTATTGTTCTTAGAATAATGTATGCATCCTTTACTTAGATTTCCGAAGTCAGAATTTTCCTAAGATATTCATGGGCTCAGTCAGTACAGGGGTGCATTTTTAGTCCCAAAAAAGTCCCGTGAGAAACTGTTTTTAATATTTAGTCTGAGACGAGTTTGTGTCATGCCATCAAATTAAGAAAGACCTAAAACAGAAAAATAATTTTGCTTTATTTAAAAACACTGGTTTATCAGTCCGGTCAACATAGAGAGAACATTCAGTTTCACTCGCCGTTTATGTACAAGGAGGGAGTGGACCAAAGTCCGCGTCTTCCGGGCTGCTATCCGTCCAGTACTGACCTACGGTTGCGAGACAATCACTACGCGTCGAGGGCTTCAGAAAGGTAGAAGTTTCCGCTCATTGGTGTCTCCGACGGATCGTGAAAGTCGTTTGACATGGTATGTTTTCAGACGACACAATAAGACGACGGTACTTCGATATTCGCAAGCTGTCTGTTCCCTCAACATCGACGATTGCAGTAGTTTCGATATGTCCTGCGACGGCCAGACATGGAAATCTCAAAACGGTGCCTCTCCCACTCCTTGTTCAGGATGACGCTGCCGCCCTGGGAGACAACTGAAAACATGGGTCAGTGCTGTCAAATCGGACGTTGAGCGATCAGGACTCAAGTCTATCTACGGGGTTCGCAACTGGAAGTAGAACTGGATCTCCCTGTGCCCAGGTCTCGCATCCAATCTGAATGGGTTGCTTCCATTTATTTTCTAAGACCGTGGCTTCGTACTTCTACTGGAATCGACGAAACTCCTCGGTTTGATATATGGAAAGTAACAGGTTTCAAAGAGTTGATGTGAACCAGTGATCGTACCAAAAAACCACAGGGGAATGACTGGTTAGCATCGCATCCAAACTGCTCGCTGGTGTTATTGTCCACCACATATCCAACGCTCGCGAACAGTGCTTGCGCGAGAATCAAGCTGGGTTTGAACATAGTCGAGGTTGTATTAATCACATCTTTACTCTTCGGCAAACCTTAGAGATCAGACACATCTTCCGTAGGCCAACCATCTCTGTCTTTCTTGGTCTGAAAGCAGCGTTCGATTCAGTCGACCGCACAGTTCTCTAGCGCTACCTTTGATTGGAGGGGGTGCGATCGAAGTTTATTTCTGTTTACCAATGCCTGTATACAAACAGTCGAAGCCGAGTTTGTGCTTACGGCGATCTTTAACCCGAGGTCACCGTAAAAAGTAGTTTTCGTCAGGGTTGCCCTCTTTCGCCCCTCCTCTTCAATTTTGTAACTAAATTAATTCTCAAGACAGACCCATCCTAGTGTGAGAATAGTGGCATCGATCTTTGCTCAGGCAGTAAACTGTCTGACTTGGAATGCGTAGACGATATTGTTCTTTTGGGTGAAAATTCAAGTGGCAAGCTCTCTTAGATGGCCTAAAAAACAGTGTATCAAAGTTTGGAAGGCGTTTTGCACCTTCGAAGTGTAACCCGCTGCTGCAGGATTGAGTTGGCGCTACACCAGATCTTGTCTCGGCAGGGGAAGCTCTAGCTGAAGTAGATAAATCTTGTTACCCGGGAAGTTGCGTTTCACCAGGTGGACAAATATCGGATGAAGCGTCATCGCTTATACAGGAGGCGCGTTTGGCTTTTGCCAACCTCCGCCGGCGTGACATCCAATTATCTGTTAAGGGTAGAGTGTACAATGCGACGTTTAAGTTCGCTTTTTCATGCTGTTCAGAAACATGACCATCAAGAGTAGAAGATAGGCGAAGACTGTCGGTGTTCGAGCATCGATGTTGCATTAGGACCGTTTCTTTGTCTTCGTGATTTCGACTCATCACTTTGATTTTCGGATCTTTTTTTACTTGATAGTTTTATTCTTTTTTGCCGTTTACTGGACGATGCTGGAAGGTAATAACCGAAGCCAGAGCACCGAAGTGCGAGGTTAGTAGTTGTGTTATAATACACAATTGAGCCGGAGCGTCCGAGAGAAAGTGAGAAGATATGACGCCTAGATATTAGGCTTTATTCGACAAGTACGTGGGGCGTGAGAGTTGAAATTCATAGAGGGCATTTGGTGAATTTATGGAACAGAAAAGGCGTATTAAATACACAACTGACGAGACAAGGAATAATGTACCACAGGTTGTATAAACGAAACCGAACCTTCGACTGTTTGGTTTACCCCTTTTGCTGTAAATCACTTTATGTGTAATTAAAAAAACTTATCGAGGGAATGGGACTATAGTTTTGTCAGCCCTGATGTAGCTCAAAGCAGATTGCAGCTAACCATACCATATACTTGAGATTGGTGCGAATCATGCTCCAACAAACGGGCTTCATCAAAAGCATATTAGTAGTCTAGAATTTGCTTTTCAAGAAACCGCTAACGAATGATATTCGAATGCATCCTCGAGTTGAATGCGTCACAGATAGCCCTATCGCTGTATTGATCTTCGGAAACGACCTTATAGTTGCAGTCTTCAGAGACACAGTTCACTTGTTTCAGTCACTAACCTCGTACTTTTGTGCTGTGGTTTTGGGTGCTGCATATACTCGAAAGAACGACGAACAGAAACACAAAGAGCAGGAAGTCAAGTAGGAACTATTAAAGAAAAAGAAGTTGAATTCAATTGCGGTACTGATCACGGTCCGTACCTATGTCACTTGATGACTCCAATCATCCCGTGGGCCGATGGTTTTCCCACCATATTCTGGCAATAATGCGAAGACATCGGTGCTCACACACCGACAATCTCCGTCTATTTTCTACCCGTTATTGTTATGTTTCTGAACCTTTCGAAAAGACGTATCTCACCACGGCAGTGTACACCCGACTCTTGACAGATTATCGGATGTCACACTGGCGCCACGCGCGGTTTAGTTTAGCGAGACAACGTAACTTATTGAACAAATGATCAATTGGTTAATCGGGTTCTTGCTTGTTTTAACTAGCAAGTGACGGGAAAACCATTCGTTCTTCGGCTTACTGCAGATGAATTCAAGAATCTGTGTCCTCGTACCTGAAGCAATTAGTCACGTACTCATAGATGAATTAGGAAATGATGCTTACAGTTTCTTTTTTATCAAAATGGAAAATATGAATAGAAAAACGCTTGTGAATGTTTTGTGCCGATGAAACTACTGCTCAGCTGCCGACAGGAAATGGTATCAGCTTCAGTGCGCTCCAGACCGAATAGACGTCCCATGGGTTATTAGAAATTTGATCTTTCTGTACCCCATGATTGAGCTACAGAAATAGAAAAAAGATGGATGCGAAGCGAGGTTTTGTTCTTCTACCAGTGTGCGTATGCAAATGCTAAAATCTGAGGGCGATACCATTAACCTGGAAGAACGTCAGAATAGGAAGCGATCGGATTTTTTATTACATGCCTGCGCTCGAGTGCAGTGGGAGTTATATGCCTCACAACTTGGAAAACCCATTCTAGTGTTAAAAATAACCGGTTACCTGACCCTGAAATTTGGAGAAGACAACAAAGAACTCAAACATTGTCCCTGGGAACTATTACATAAAAATGTATTTACATCTGAGATGATCCCTGTGTAACGTATGATCGGTTAGGGGAATGAGAGTCCAGAAGACAACACCTGATTGAGAGGCTTTAATCAATCAAAAAACGGGGCATATGAGCTAAAAAGAAACAAGCAAAATGTTGGATGATGGCGACGAAATAGAAGCGAATTATGAGGCGAAGGCACAGTAATAAATATATATCATTCACCGCCACTTAGAAAACAAAGACTGGTATTTTGTGTTTCGTGCAGTCCGTGGGTGAGGCCTAGAAAATGTTAATACCAACTAACGAAGAATGCGTTGTTACGCCTCACGGTTTCGAAGGCAATAGGGTCCCACTCTTGTTGCAAGAGGAAGTTTTCAACGTTTGTGTCTGGCTCATTAGAAAACTCTACTGGGTCAGAAACAGTTGTTTTCAAATCAGAGGTGCGTTGCATATCATTAACCGGCGGAAAGTCTGAAAGAGGGACGGGTGGTGCAGAAGTCGGTCATTCTACAGGAGCAAGAAGACGAAGCGATACCGTTTCTTTGCGTCCGTCAGGGAGATGTATGTGAGCGTACTCGGGGTTGCTCTCCAGCAATTTGACTTCCTCCACTATCGGATCATACTTGGACGAACGGGTGTTTTATCGATAAAGCATTGGCCCGGGCATTAGTAATCATTGAGGTAAACTGGTGCCCACAGCAGATTTCCGATGATGAATGAACATTCGCTCGTGGGGAGTCGCATTGATAGCGGTACATAGTGTTGTATGAATTTTCGTACGCTTGTTCGTTTCGTTTTACATAGCATTTCGTGAACAGTTCTTCTTTTACATTTCAGCTGATGTACTCCAATTATTAGACGAGTAAAGCGTTCTAATTCTGACTCCGTCTTCTCAATCATACTGATTTTTCCGATTCCGTTGCTAGTCTGTGTTTCAATTTACTCGTCTAATAAATCATGGATCGCTACTTTTGTCCTGACAAATCCGACACATCTGAATTCTCCGGACGCTTCCAAGCAGTGGACCCGCTGGCTTAGGACTTTCAACGCCTTTCTAAATCACGTGCAATCAGATGACTCCGATAACCTGAACCTACTCATTAACTTTCTTTCACCTTCTGTTGATAAGCATGTATCTGACTGTAAAGTGCCATTTCACTCCTTCAGTCTTTGTATATGCGCCCGAAAAGTGTGGTTTTCGCCCGATACCTTCTCGCTACTTGTAAACAGGATAGTGCACAAAATATAGACCAATTGGCGCAGAACATCGAGACATTCGCAAAGGGTTGCAATTTTCGTTCGGTGACCGCTGAAGAGTATCGTGATGATGCTATGCGCGATGCCCTGATAACGGGATTGCAGTCAGATAACATAACATTGAGGCTTCTAGAACAACCGAATCTGAATTTTCAGGCTGCTTATGATATGGCTAGATCTTTGGAAGCCTCTCAGATGCAGTCACAGTCCTACGGAGCTGACAGTATTCCGTGTGCTGTGGCGCCCACCATGAATCCACATGTAACCTTTCCACTGCCCCCAAAATCTGAATATGCACCGAATACGCCTGCCATACTCAAAGAAACATGTTATTTCTGTGATTATTCCGAACATCTCCGTGCTAAATGCTCTGCTTGAGAAGCTATCTGTGAAGCTTGCGGGAAAATTAGACTTTCCAAACGTGGATGCAAATCTAAACCAGTTGGTTCTTCAGTCTCTTCGATTTTCAGTCCTATAATATCGTCAGTTATTACTGCTGCTGCTCCTGTCTTTTTGTCCCGGGCGACTACCCAGATTCTTGTAAATGGAGTAAAACTACAAGCACTGATAGGCACTGGGAGTTCCGAAAGCTGTGTCCCAGTTGTCCGCCAATACTTATGATTGGCAAGTTCATCCGTGCGATTCAAAAATCGCTATGCCCTCGACATCGTTGACCTGCGGTATTACTGGCTACCGCAATGTATCAATTCGCTATCGAGACATTTATAATAACGTAAAACTATCGGTGGTGACAAATTTGTGCGCAAATGTCCTTTTGGGGCATGACTTCCTCGGACTTCATAGCAAAGTTGAAATACCATTTGGTGGCTCACGTGACACATTCATATTTTGTGGACTTACAGCTGCTAAGATTCAAGCACCCCCATTATTTGCCCATTCATCGTCAGATTGCAAACCAGTCGCCACGAAATCTCGCCGATGCCCTATCGAAGATAAGAAATTCATCAAATTGGAGATAAAAAAACTTCTAAGTGACGGCTTTATTGAACCTTCGAACTCCCCTTGGAGGGCTCAAGTTCTAATTACCAAAAATTCCAATCATAAGAAAAGAATGGTTATCGATTACAACCAGGCCATTAGTCGTTTCACCCAACTATATACCTACGCACTTCCCAGGATTGATCAAATGATAGAGAATATCTCTCGCTACGCGGTCTACAATACCTTGGATCTTCAAAGCGCGTATCATCAGATACCTATTGCTAAACACGAAAAATCTTGTACTGCTTTCAAGGCTGGTGGCAACCTTTTCCAGTTTCGCTGGATACCAATGGTGTAGCTTGCTTCCAGCACTCGATAGCATTTTGAAAGCCGAGAACCTGAAGGATACCTTCGCTTATGTCGATAATGTTACCGTGTGTGGCATGACCATGGATGATCACAATTACAACCTTCAATGTTTTCTGAAAACCGTATCAAAATATGGAATAACGTTAAATGCTTCAAAAACTGTAACCGCCAAAGAGGAAATAAAACTCCCTGACTATTATGTAACCCAGAGTGCCGTCAAGCCCAACCTTGACCGCATGAAACCACTGCGCTAGATCCCGCCTTCTAGTGACCTGAAATCTCAACGACGGGTGGTTGGCATGTTTGCTTATTATTCTCAGTGGATACCTTCATTTTCCGATAAAATGGGGCCGCTCTTTCAAAATACATTTCCCCTTCCTGTACCTGCGCGAGAGGCATTTGAACGTCTCAAACTAGACTTGGAGAGTGCTATGGTCGTAGCAGTGGATTACGATATTCCACTAGTCGTTGAGACGGCCGCTTCAGATACAACGATCTGTGCTTCATTGAGCCAAAACAACCGAACGGTGGATTTCTTCTCTCTCACCTTGACTCCTAGTGAAGGAAGCTTGTGCAATTGTCAGAGCTATCCGAAAACGGCGCCATTATCTCCTGGGTGCTCATTTCAAGCTAATAACCGATCAAGAATCCGCGACCTTCATGCGTGACGGAAAGCAGTCAAGCAAAACCAAGAATGGTAAGATTTTGAGGTGGCGGATGAGCTATCAATCTGTCATTATGATAATCGACCGGCCCGGTAAAGATAATTATGTAGCTGATACACTTTCTCGCAGCATCTGAGTTTCTAATGTAAACGGAACTCAGTTGAAATACTTACATGACTCCTTGTGTCATCGCGGGATAACTCGCATGCTTCATTTTGTGCGCACCAAAAATTTGCCTTACTCTGTGGATGAAGTCAGAAACATGATCTCCCGGTGCCTGGTCTGTTCAGGGGTAAAACCACGGTTTTACGAACCCACCAAGGGTCACTCAATCAAAGCTACGCAACCGTTCGAGTGGCTGAGTGTTGATTTTAAAGGTCCACTGCCTTCCAATACCCAAAATCGCTACCTCTTGACTGTTATTGATAAGTACTCCCGTTTCTCCTCGCCCAGATGTATTGGCAACTACGGTGATGAAGTGTGTGTCAACTGTTTGTTTTATTCAGCATGCCCGCCTACATACACTCTGACCGAGGATCCGCTTTCGTGTCATCGGAGCTAACACAGTTTCTACGAGCTAAGGGGGTTGCACTCAGTCACACAACGGCACACACTCCTCGGGCTAATGGCCAGATGGAGCGTTTGAATGGAACCCTATGGAACGCGATCTTTCTGGCACTAAAAACAAGAAACCTCCCGACTTCGCAATGGAAATCAGTGCTTCCAGACTTACTCCACTCAATTCGCTCACTACTCTGCACTGCCACAAACACTACTTCACATGAGCGACTGTTATGTTCGACGCTCGACAAATGGGGCTTCGATACCTACGTGGTTGACAATTCCTGGCCATGTGTTACTGAAGCTCATGGGTAGATCCTCGAAGTATGATCCCTTGGTGGAGTAAGTAGATCTTATCAGTTGTAATCCCCATTATGCCCTTGTGAAACTGCCGGATGGAAAAACGAAACGTTTCCACTCACCGACTGACTCCTCGAGGCAATACATCTTCGCCATCCATCAATGAATCTCCATCAAGAACACCACCTAGCGACCTACCACAGGATCAGTCAACAAGTCCCGACGTTAGTGATAGTCTTACAGTGCATGTTACTGATGATGTGCAAACACACGGATCCCAGAGATGACAATTTATCTGAATTAATTAGTCGACAACAGCGTGCACGTGCATACTCCCTATGTAATCGAGAAGCATGAATGAACACCACAGAATGTTAGTTTCATCTGGTCCACTACTAGCCCCCCCCCCCCTCTCTCTCTTACAGAAAGATTATGATAAACGATTCTTTCCTAGCCGGGGTGAATGTTGTATAGATTTTCGTACGCTTGTTCGTTTCGTTTTACATAGCATTTCGTGAACAGTTCTTCTTTTACATTTCAGCTGATGTACTCCAATTATTAGACGAGTAAAGCGTTCTAATTCTGACTCCGTCTTCTCAATCATACTGATTTTTCCGATTCCGTTGCCAGTCTACGTTTCACACAGCAGTGACCTGATGGCACGCAGTGCCTCAAGCAGTACCAACTCCCACTGAATAATAGCTAGATCTCTCGAACGGAGGCACAGAGATACTGTTTTCCATGTTGTTTCATTCAGTCATTCGACTTGGCCATTGCCTTGAGGTTTGTAGCTCGTTCTGCTAGTAGCTACACCCCGCTTGTGGAGAAATGTTTTCAATTCTTGGAACATAAAAGAACCTCATTGGTCATAATGTAGACAGTGCGGCATGCCAAATACAACAAAGAATTCGGATAAGGGAGAAATTATGGTGGGAGGACTCATATCAGAACAGGGAAAAGCAAATGGAAAGCGAGAATATTCATCTATGATTGTCAAGACGTAGCGACTAGAAGTGAAAGAGGGGATGGGTCCTTCAAAGTCAACACCGAGACGTTCAAATGGTTGTGTAGCTTCAACAGATGGGCTATTACAGGGTTTGTAGAACTTGGGTTTCAGATGTAAACAAAGGGAGCATTGCTGAATTATCGCCTTGACATTATCGAGAGAGGAAGACCAGTTTTTGTCCGAACAAAATGATATAGACGAGTAATACCAGGGTGACAGAGACTCCCATGAAGTCGTTTAGGTTCACTGATAGGATAGGTGCTCGCACAGAATGCTCCTGATAAGATAGCGGCTGCAGGATTCTCTGGACCTGGGCGATATATCATACCATAGGATAATTGGGAAAGCTCAATGCTCCAACGTTGAATTTCGTCATTCTTTATCTTGCTGCTGGCTTTCCTGTCCTACATAAAAGCGACTGAACGCCGATCTGTAATATGCTTGAAGCGTGCACCAAAAAGGTAATGTCGCCACTTTCGAACAGCTTCGACAATCGCGTAGGCTTTTTTCTCTGCCGCTGAGTGATTTCGCTCCGTGGGTGACAGAGTACGCGAAAAAGGGCCACTGGACGACCGCTCTGATTAAGAGTAGCAGAGATTGCCATGTCGCAGGCGTGGGTTTCGACCATGAGTGATGTGTCTTTATCGGCTGAGAGTAGTGATGATTGGATTAATTGAGACTTCAATGATTCGTAAGACGAAGATACTTCTTTAGGGAGGGGGAATGTCCTGTTGACGGTAAATGGATGAATTTTATCCGAAAAACGAGAAAACCATTGGGAGTAATATGAAAACATTGCAACGACTCTTTGCTGCGCCTTCAAATCCTTGGGAGCAGTAAGTCGGAGAAGAGCGTCAAAGCGTTCTGGGTCAGGCCTAACCGTTCCCTTAGATATTTCGTAGCTTAGCAGTTGTGGTGAGGACACTTGTTATGATTTAGGGTCAAACTATAATTCTCAGCCGTTTGCAGGATCCTTTTCAGATTGACATCATGGTCGGTGACATCTCTCCCACAGATAGTAATGTTGTCAACGTATACAAACGTTTCTTCCAGTCCCCTTCGAACAAGCTCGTTCATCGCGCGCTGGAAACAGGCAACACCGTCGGTTATTCCAAACGGTATTCGGCGAAACCTTTAGAGGCTGTTGCGTACTTCGAAAGCCGCGTACTGCCGTTCGCTTTCTTTTATGGGGATTTGATGGTACGCGCTATGTAGGTTTAAAGTGCTGTAAACGCTGAACTGTGAAATTTCCTCCACTAAATCGTCTATGTGGGGTAGCGGGTATGCATCTAGGAAGGTGAATCGATTGATTGTTTGACTATAGTCGACCACCATGCGCCGTTTCTGGCGCTCGTTGGTAGTAACCAGGACTTGAGCTCGCCAAGGTGATCGAGAAGGTCGGATTATGCCATCGTTCAATGACCGGACGATCTCTGGTCGAATAAAGGCTTCATCATTGTAGCTGTGTATCCTCGATTTTGTGCAAATAGGACGACACGAGGGATCCAGATGTGCAAAAAGAGATGAGGTTGGAAGGTTAATAGTGGAGAGACCACAAAGCGAAAAGGGTGGCTGAGTTCCTCGGAAAGGTTTCTCTACTACCGTGTGTTGTAAAAAGTCATGTCCAAGCAGTACGTTGGCATATAAGTCAGAGAGAATCGATAGCTTGACATGTTCATACCGGGCACCATTGTGGAGCAACGAGACAAAACAGTGACCTTTGGTACTGCTGATCATGCGGATGGAAGCGAGGATGATTTTACTTTTGGATACCATTGTTGACCATTTGTTCCGGAGCATGATCGCCTCGGAGACGTAACTCTCTGAGCTTCCTGTGTCTACTAGAGCTTGTAGCACTACCCCGTTGACTATCATTTGCGTAATGGCCTTACTGAGGCCCGCTGGAGCTATCTATTGTAGCCGTAGTGTATACTGAAGGTTTGGATTGAGCGAACATCTGCGATTGCTGATAAGCTAGATCTAGAACTTTAGCTTGGTCATATGCAGAACCTGTGTCGAGTGTTTTGTTCTCGTGAAGCCGCCGACGAATAGGATTTGATAAGAGTCTGCTGATGAACGCATCGCGGATGGCGTCTTCTTCGTTTTGCTTCGTGCTGACAGCGTGGAAATTACAGCCTCGGGCAAGACTTCTAAGCTCTTGCATAAATTGGCCAGTGGTTTCCAGAGTATTCTACTTCGAAGTTGCCAAAAGATAGCGTGCGAAAATTTCATTCTTAGTTTGCATGTATAGGAAATGAAGAGTAGTGAAGGCAGAGTCATAATTATTGCACCGAGAAACGAATTTGTAGACAGTTGTCGATAAAAAGTGCATGAGAGTTTTGAGTTTGTCTGATAGGTGTTCTTAGAATAATTCCAAAAAGTTTGCAAAGGTATAAAACCAATGTTCCCAGGAGTCTGCGCCATTCGGGGAGTTTGGGTCCACATCGAAACGATCCGGGCGCAGGTGCCTTTCCATTGTGTTTTGGTTGAATACATTGTAACGTATGATCGCCTAATGGAATGAGAGTGCTGAAGACAACACCTGATTGTTAGGCTTTATTCAACTAAAAAACGAGGCATACGAGATAAAAGTAGACAAGCAAAATGTTGGATGATACCGACGAAATAGGAACAAATTATAAGGGGGAAGCACAGTACCAAACATATATTACCCTGTTTTTTATTACATGAGTTCAGTGAAAGGGGCGTGAACCTTTTGGCCTCAGAAACTAATTTCAATGTAAGAAATAACCCTCAGCCGCAACCATAAAAATTAGAGTGAGGATAGCCACGAGGTGCGAATAGCTCAGGCGCGATAACGAGCCGGGTAATAGTGGATTAGTGTCAACCACACATGTGAAGCAGTCTCCCAACTAAGGTATATGACGCTCCAGTAGACGATAAATTTTAATCAGAACTGCGCAAATACTCTACTTAATCCGTTTAAATACCTCATGTTCCGTACCATACAATTACTCGACGAATACATTACCGCTTATATATATATATATATATATATATATATATATATATATATATATATATATATGTATATATATAAAGCAAGTCTTCTTTTGATGTACTGTATATCACCGGTGCACACAGTCCTGTGACGATATCGTAATTCGACCATCCACGTGTGATTTGCTCATGCAGCGATTATTAAACAATCCTTGTGGATACTAAAATGGATGTTATTTACTTCAAGTATCACAGTTTTGCTGTAAGCTTAATCCTTCTCACTTCGGTAAAAATCTTTTATTCAACTCTATGGTACTCATTGAATCAGAAAATGCACAAGATCTGGGGAAGTTTCAGCTCAAGTCTCAAACCTGTGTATTGATTCAAGTGAAATACGATTGTACAACTGATATTGAATAATTTGCTTTTACCATAAAAGGTGCAATAATTTGGCGTACCACATTTGCACCCATTCCTGTTCTCGCGTGCACCGAGGTCGTAATCGTATTCTGAAGTTGATTATTTAATATATTGTCTACGTTTCAGCTCTGACGTTTGGCATTCGCTGTTCACGTTACGACTTTGCAGCGGTTCGTACATGAGAAAGTCAGCATTAATGAACAGGAATTTTAACTCGCATTATGGCGGTGATGAAGTTTCCAAGGCAGACGACGGTGAGTCAGTTCTTCATCATTCTTCTCCTAAGTGGACCAGAACTCTACCGCCTAAAAAACATAAATGATCAAATTCAGACGCGTACGCGGTTGGGATGTGACAGGTTTTAGGGCTGCAGCTTATACCACTCGTTCTGTTTCCTTGATTTGTGCAACAATGCCTGAATGGTTGGTCGGCTGAGTGTAGGCATTTCCCTTCATTTATCGCCAATCGGGAGAGTCACTGACCTCGTCAGAGGATGTAGCGGGAGGAAAACGATGAATTGTTGAAAAATATCCGATGTTGTTTTGCGGGAAGATGCGCCGGGTGCCTGTTTGATTCATTCAGGACGAAACCTAGTCAAAAGGATTCCTGATTTATCTATGATTTGTGTCTCATCCCCTGCAGGTCACATTGGTGTTAGACAGCAATCCACCGTCGGTCGACGCGTTATCACTCCTGAACTATCAGGATCTTTTGTGGTCCTCCTTTCCAAAACTGAAGGTTAAGCTACCAATCTTCTTATAGTGTATTGAGCCTTTGAGGCTATGGTGTGAGCTTTCACTGTACTGAAGAACAAATGTGGGACAAAGACCAACCGTGACCTTAGTACCTGATGTCTAGGAAAACGCAAGCTTACAGTAGTCCAGTGGTGCTGGCATAAATTGCTGTGTATCACCGACATGGTCAGCGGTGGCGGGGTTCGAACATCATATCTCGTGTTTCACTTGACCTTCGACGCCAAATGGATCTAAGCGAGTGAAACTGATCGTATCTCATCCTACTAAATCATTTCGCTATACCATATATATATATATATATATATATATATATATATATATATATATATATATGTATATGTATATATATATATATATATATATATATATATATATATATATATATATATATATATATATATATATATATATATATATTTACCGGCACTTCACGAAATACGCGCGCCACTCAACTGCTTCAAAAACTGTGAAGCATCGTTCGATCATTTGAAACGAATGCTAGCGTCAAAACTACTACTCACACATTACAACCCGAAACTCCCGATCATTCTTGCTACAGACGCATCAAACTATGGAGTCGGCACAGGGATCTCTTGTGCTCTTAGGCGGGTCAGAAAAGACAATCGCCTACGCCTTTCGCACCCTAACCGGCAGAAAAGAACTATGGGCAAATTGCGAAAGAAGCCCCAGGCATGATATTTGCCATTAACCGGTCAACCAAGCGGTATACCATCAGAGCTCAGGCAGAGTACAAGCATACGGCTCATCGTCACCTTTCTTTCCAATTGGGAGCGAAGTATCTCAATATTGCCCATCCTCACCGTTCCTGTTCAATTTTGCGATCGACGACATCCTAAGAGAGTCACAAGGGAATCAAACGAACGAAGGCCTTGAGCTCCTACCTGGTGACAGACTCTTAGACTTAGATTATGCAGAAATCATCACATTTGTTTGCGACAATGCTACTGTGGCACGGCTTGTCCTGTATTGCAATACGGAAAATGTTTTTCATCGCCTCCAAGCGTAAGGTGCTTTTACAAGACTAACAGGTGTCCATTCCCGCACTTGCCCTCAGTACGGATTGGTTAGAAACTCGAAAATTTATCCACTTGGGAAGCTATTTAACTGCTGACGAGCGGGTTGGAGACGATGTGAACAACGTAAAAGCGGAGGCTCAAGCGGCGTCCTGCAATTTGCGTCACATGTGGAGACGGCGCGATGTCTCCGTTCGAAAGGTACGGTGTACAACGCTGCTGTACGTAGTACGCTCCTATACGCTTGTGAGACCTGGCCTGTTCGAGCGGCCGGTGTTGGCTGATTGTCCGTGTTCGATCACCGATGCCTGAGGAGTACCTCGCGGGTTTAGTGGCAACAGCGAATAAGCAGTTCCGCAGTTCGATTACACATCTGCGGAACCGGGTGGGCCACGTACCCAATTAGTGCTACCATATTAGCTGGGGCATGTACTGCGTATGACACCTCATCGACTTCCTTGTCGTGCTCTATTCGCCGAGCCTTAAGTTGGCTAGAAACGACAACATGGATGCCAAGTCATGACATGGCACTGGTCTATCAGTGTTGACGTCAAGACTTGCCTCTGCCAGTTTCTCACGCTTGCATGGCTGGGGACCTTGATATCCACCACACAACTGGTTGAAAACTTTGTTGGATGTGGCTTAGTGTCATGCTCAGTGGCGGTTATGTTGTGACAGCTTGTGTTCGAACCATCGAAAAAATTGCCACATTGATTCTTCACGTTTATTTTTATCTCATATATGTATGTATACATATATAATCACTGTTTTCGCTTCAGCCAGTGCATCATTCATTGTTTTTCACACAAGATCAAGATAAAATTCTCTATCAGGGAGGTCGCATGGTTCAGTATCCATTGCGAATGTAGTGGAGTAATTGACACGACTTTTTATAGGCACAATAATGGCCGTTCATAATTTCGATTTGATAAAAAAATTCTAAAAAAATGGCTAGTTTATTTTTCTGTTTTGCGTAAAAAAATCGATGTTATTATGAACCATCACAATGGGACTGTATCCGGACTTGATATAATAGCTCTTGTACCCCCATGGCCGTGGACGCAGTAGAACCTAAAGGATAAAGATGGAGTCCCATAAAAGTCCAGCTTCACGGAGCCAGTGGATGTGCAATAATTGGCACTGCGATTACATCTTTACAAAGAAATCGAGTCGGGTGGAAGCATGCCTGTATTTGACCAGCAAAACAAGTCAAGTCGGTAAAATATGCACATTCGTATATATAGTTCTTTTTCCAGACTGCGATGTAGCAAGGTCTATCCTCCAGCTGTCTGAACATTTCGACTCCGTTCTGACCAGGTGCCTGACCCCATTAGGTTGATTATTTGGCCGGCCGTTTCCGTTAGGTTGGTCCAGTTGACAGCTCAATCAGTAACCTCTTAAATGGGCTGTCTCGCTGGTTGCCTGAGATCCCGCTGAGTTCCATCTGCATGTCTGAATGCCTCTTTTTGTCTGTTGCGGGATGGTTCCGACATATTTACCGTCTCTTCTTTGTGCTGTAGTTTAAATTAGTTGGCCCGATCGGTTTATTGGTCGCCTCTTTCTGTTGCTACAGCTTTCTCCGCTACAATGTGACACTATCGAGGGAATATTCTGGAAAATTAGCTCGGATTGCAGCAGTATTTGGTCAGTGACCGCCAAAAATCGGAACACACAGACATATATATATATATAATTACACCGGTTTGAAATCAAGCATGGTACCAAAGCAACAGTTACAAATATATAGATGAGGGGATGGAGGGTTACAACAGAGTAGATCAACCAGTCATTTCCATCATGATCTCCTCCATGGTTGTAGGTATTGTGGTCTATTTTAATACTCAGTCGCCCGGTCCAGAGTAGGTATTCCTGTTCGTGGACGCACATCTAGCCCTTGCTCAGCCAAGCGCGCCCTACAGGGCGGCAGCTTCTTGTCCAGATGAGCCGATTGCCAACCGTATGGTTCATTCGCCTGTTCTAAGAAACCTTGTCAGGTAATAGGAACGCAACAGTCGACTATAGCCTTATTTAGTCGTGGGCCACACTCGCCACGTCACTGCCCTTAGCAGATTTGTGGCGTTTTAGAGCGAAGCACACTAGCCAGACGGAAATCCGGCCGCATTCTCCAGCACTGCCGCTGATAGTCCACAACAGCTTATTTGGTGAGCACACATTCACGGTTAACCACCGTGATGGTCGTCCTTCTATCCGCTACATGGAGACGCACCGCGTAGCAATCAGCTATGCTACCTGCAACCGGTCCCTCTGTACAGCCGGCGACAAGGAATGGAGTTCACCGGGTTTACCGTAGCTAAGATAAAGTTTGCCACCTTTTTAAGTCAGTGTTCGTCAACCGAAACTGAGCATTTAATCCAAAAGCTGTTGCTCAGCCAACGTCCCGCTTGTTTCATTGAGTTCATTTTTTGACATGTTTGAGCATGAGTGTAGTGACAAAGATATACTCCATAACCTCAAAGGCTCACTGCGCTGTTAGGGATAACCGGCACCCAGCCCTTAAGGCTTGGATTAGAGAACCACATAAGGTCCCAATAGTTTAGGCATGATAACGAATCGGGCGATAGCGGATAACAGTCTACCACTGTAGCGTTCGGCGGTGGTGGGTTCTGAACTCCGAGCTGGTAGGTGAACACTAGAGCACTCGGCCACCACCGGTTGGTCGCAGTTGCGAAGCCCCAATTGTTGGTTTCAGTGTCCTTTGATATATCATACCAAGAGGGTGGATTTTACCTTTGAGAAGTTTTTCAAAATCGTGTAGATAACTCTACAACTACTTGTACATCAAGGCTGCTGCCGCTTTCCCTTTCTGTTTAACTTTGTGATTGATACGGTCCTAGAGACTTACCTTCTGTCAGATGAGAATAGAAATATGATGACTCATTATAAAGTTTCAACGCTCAAGTCACCATTGCAAATCATAGAGGCACTGTGCAGCTGTTTCATTCTTGTTAGCGATCGTCAGTAGTGCACATCTTGGAGTCCCAGTGGGGACTCGAACCCTGCGTGAACAATTGAGTCGAGTACCTAACCACTAGGACATCCAAAGTGGCTCTCTCAATGGTCTTTGAACATATGTACTACATAACATAGCACCCTTACGTCACTGGCATCCAACGGCAAAAATCCGTTTCTCGCACAGCGATTGACTCCTGTGATGGATGACTTCTCTGTAGGGACCCAAGTACGACCAGGGCATTCCGTTATAAACAATCTGCAAGGCCTGGCTACTATGTGTACATGAGTGGTAAGAGGTTAGATTTGTATGATACTCGACGCGCACTTTCATTGCTCAACCCGCCATTGAAAACCAGGGATGAAATATCTGTATAGTGTTCCCATGGTTTTCAGTGATGAGCTGGGCGTTAAAACTGTGATAAATCATATCATACAAATCTGATCTCCTCCACATTAGGATTGTAGCACTGAGCTTTTTCCGCGTGGAATAGTGTTAGACCTTGAATATGCGGACGACAGTTCTTCTGAATAAAAATCTACGTAAGTTGTAAGCTTTTGTGGGCAGCTTTAACGACTGCATAGCAATGTTCGGTATGCTTTTGGCACCTTCAAAGTGCGACGTGCTATTGCAGGACTGGGTTGATCCAACATGGAAAATTTCAGTGTCTCGATGACCATAGACCAAATAGATAAGTTTTGTTATCTAGACAGCTGCATTTCACCGGAATATCGGATGAAATGTCTTTACATATACAGAAGGTTCGTTTAGCATTTGCCAACCTAAGAAATCTGTGGCGTCGACATGACATCTCTGTCAAGAGTCGGATGTACGCTGCATTAGTCAAGCAAGTGCTTTTTCATGGTTCGAAAATGTGGTCACTGCGGGTGAAGGATATACGGGTTGCAAGATTTGGGGTCGACGTGCGGAAGATATTTGTCGTCTTGAGGTTTTCGACCAAGATCGGGTGGAGTAGCCGAGTAGGCAATAGTGAGGTCAGAAATCGAGTATTGGGTACTAATTCCGAGAACGTTCTGTCACAACGTATTCAGCTTAATAGACTTCGTTGGTTGGGGCACGTGTTACGTATGGTAAACACACGTCTACCGTACCATGCCCTGTTTTCCATTCCTCCTAGGGAGTGGAAGAGACCACATGGAGGTCAATAGATGACGTGGCAACGGGGAATGAGAAAATGTGCAGCAAACTTAGGAAAAGTAGGTGCGTCACGTCTCCGTGGTCGGTGTCCAGAAGATACGTCAACCAGTTAGCTGCGAATCGTGAACAGTGGCAATCGTGTTGTCACTTTCGGTCGGATCAGAATGATTAGTTGATGTGCGTTTGTACAGTTATGCTGTGTATTCCGTGTGTTGGCTACTAGGGCATTCTTTCCTTTTCCCACCTGTGTAGGTTCACTCCCTGTCCATCTTGTATATCCATTCTTTCTGTTTCGTTTACGATGATGATAATAATGATGAGCGCGTAAAACAAGAAGAACAAGATAGGGCGGTGTATGTCTGACTGTCAAATGTAAAATTCAAACCGCGCGCTGCAGATCAACTTTGGTAGCAGACGGATCCACTGTCACTCTATTCGTCACCACACCTGTCCGGTTAAAACCTTATACGTTTCTTCACTCCGGTTCACGGTCGCTGCTTCCCCCTGGCAGTTTAATTGGTTTTTGGCTGTGGGATGTAACCTCCTCATTTACGCCCTGCGTTTGGGTAAATTGTTGTCGACTGTTTTTTACATGCACCTATCTTTACACTGAACTGTCGAAAATATGTTTTTGCACCTTATTGTTTAATACGGCACAGGCCGTTGGGGGTATTCTATCAGGAGTATATTTTTCGCAGCCAGTTCAGAACAGTTTCTTAGAAAAAATAACATCTGAAGGTCCTCATATCTGTCAGAACATGGTTTTCAAGTACGGCCCTTTTCGCTAGAAACAATAAAGAAGGTGACTTCTTTTCTTCGTTTATTACCGCGTTCGTCGGGCGAAAGTTTGAGATGGACATTTGTCGTAACTGCGAACAAAGCGCGGGTAACAGTGTGTAAGGATTTTTATATGAAGTTCTCCCAGTAACTTCAGATAGTAACCTGATGATGCGCTCTGATGCGACAATGGCTGGCTCTGGGAAATTGATGTCAATGGAAGCAATCTGAGAACGTGTTGTCTTGTAGTTCAGTTATTGTAATCTCGTGCGGTTAAGAATCGCCATCCCGATTCTGTCCAACAGTAACCGTTTCAAAGTTGCAGTTTTGTGCCAGTGGCGTGTTTTTAGTCAAATTATTTGCCCGTCTTTCTCGGGGAGGAGAAGGATTGTTCACTATGATGTATAAGAGTCCAACTGTGCCGGAATGGTCTTTTTGTGTCGTAATATTCATTTGGAAATGTTCTCAGATCTCGTTTCAAAGTAGATAGAAATTTCTTGGGAATGCGCGAAAGGCGATCTGGTTGTTTGAAAGTGGCAATATTATTATCGAGACCGATCAATGGTCCAATTTTGAGACGTTCCGACAAACAATTTCAATTTATTCAACCAATAACCTCGCACTTCTGTGCTCTGGCTTTGGTTATCACCTTCCAGCATCGTCCAGTAAACGGCAAAAAAATAGAACCATCAAGTAAAAAAGATCCAAAAATCAAAGTGATGAGTGGAAACCAGGAAGACAAAGAAACGGTCCTAATGCAACTACCGCACTGGCCGCGGCACCTAACCATATCACCTGATGTTTCCAGCTATTTGGTAGACGGGTCACGTGGATCCCAACCTGGAAGTCCAACGCGTCCTATTCGGCCAAGTCCACTGGTCAAGGTTTTCATACGTTTTTGTCATGTCACGGACTGACCATCTCAACCTACCTTCCAACCAATACATGTCTCAGAGAACAGCGTACGCCGAGGAAGTTTATCGGTGGGCATGCGTAACACATCTCCCAGCCACCTTAATCTGTTTAGATTCAGTACTTGATCTACAGACTGTCCTCTGGTTCCCAACACCTTACGTGTAATGTCAGTATTGCTTACACAATATTCTCACCGTATCTGGGCGGTGCTACGGAGACATCGATGCTCGAACGCCGACAGTCTTCGCCTATCTTCTACTCCCAATGGTCACGTTTCGAAGTCGTATAAAAAAAACACCGAACGGCCGACATGCAATGGGAAAGTCAGTTGGATCAGATGCTTAGAGTGATAGTCACCACGGCCAAAATGTCTTCTGCAATTCTGCATGTAAAATAAGTCTGTCGTTTGTCACAAGGGGAACTGGGTTTTAGCATTTCGATAATCGTTGTGTAACAATAAAGGCGAATCGATGAATGGTTAACCAATCTAATCGTAGGCGCGGTTCGTTGTCAGCAACATTGACAATATATTGAAACTTATAAACTAACTCAAATGACTGAGTTGTATGAGATTTGCTTTTTTACATCAATACAGATGTGTTTCAATAGAATGGTAAGCTATGTGTAGGATAACAAAAATCCTTCAGAATGAGATTTTGGACCACAGTAATTCGTGGTACACGTTGTGTGATGTTTACTGTCATCATTGCGCGCGATGCATTCAAGTAGTTTCTGTAGCGACAAGCTATTTTCATTCGCATTGTCATGGACTGTCGTAAGGACGCTGATTCTAATGGATGGTAGTCACTTTCGCTTGTTTTACGGAGGATTCAAATGAGTAAAACTTTTCTTACACGGGTGGTCCGTGGTTTCATGCAACTGATGCTCATCCAGCCATAGGTTATTCGTGAACTTTATAAAATTCACTTCAGAGTCACAAAAGCTGTATATCAACGATTGCAGACGAAGACAAGGGGCACTATATCCGAGCTTCATGTTCAAGTCACCCACCGCGCTCATGTTGCTTGGTACGCCGGATGCGATCGAGCTGCTTGCACTGTCGGGACAAAGCAGGCTACACTTACATTTGCGTCAGCTACACAACGGGAAACATTCAGAGCAGGCTGATATATTGTCGAAAAACGACAACATAGTGTATCCCGAGTTCCCGAGGAGTCTGGAGGAGGAGGCTACAGTTTTCCGGAAACATGGACTACCATTGCTTGTTTGGCCGTCGGGCTGTACTGTGGAGGAGGTTCAAACGGTTTGTTCCATTCCATGCATCGTAGTTTTCCGTAATATTTTTGAACCAGAGGTTTTACCGTTCATTGCCCTCTCAGTGCGCATATCGGTGCTTCAGTCATTTTTATACCTTTAATTGGCTTGATTCGACTTGAACCTCTCGCATTTCACTCAGTCATTAGTTATCAGTATGAGAAAATCCTTGATCGTCTAAATAACGCAGTGTTGTGGATCCTTAGTCAAGAACTTATGCCTTTTTCTGATGTGTAATAGCAGTGTTTCGTCTCAGTGAAACAATGAGACCACAAGGTTTCCTCCTCTGTTGACTTATGTTTTCTCGAGCGTCTCGTAAGTCATCGCAGACGGTCGTGCTCAGCTAATCATTTCTCCTCTGTAAATATTTTTGAAATGTTCATTTTGCTTCTATAGTGCAGTTAAACTAGACCCACTTTTCCAACGCAAAAGTAGTTTTCCTACCAGTATGCTCATTGGTAGTGCTCTGTACCCACGCCTGCAGTTCCTCAACACTCACTATCCAGACTGTGGCATCTGGTTCACAGAATTACACAAAGCTACGAGCTGGCTTGAGAAAAAGTGGAAACCGCTCGCCGAATGCATGGGCATACAATCAAACGACTCGACTGCAGATGAAAGGTCTTGTAAAGGCCCCGAAGTTCCGTTCGTGCAGAAAGATTCAGTTGCTACTACCTACGTTCACCGGCGATTGAAATTTTACACAGAGTAAGTTTTTGTGAGAACCACCATTTATAAATGGCGCAGATTAACCTTTAGCTCTGACCAAACGGTTATTCCAGTCAACAATTTCGTATTTCTAATTTTATAGGTATACATCATTGCTTCAGTCCTACTTTGTCCATCGACGCCTGTTTACTCCCGGCTTTCAGTTTCATTCACTGCACCGAAAGCTTGTTGATGCGTGTGAGGTAAGTTCTCGCACCATGATTTTGGTACATATATATATATATATTCTGATAACCCGGTACAAGTTACAGAGGCGTGGTGCCATGCAAAGACATTACACAGAAATAAACGGTGATTCACGGCGGAAATCTCTCGGGAGTTCGAAGACAGTTTGCAACAACATAACCACCACGGAGCACGACTTTGATGGACACGGTGGCTTGGTCCTCACGGTTTCACGTAAGTAGAGGGTTGACTTATGGGGCCCACCCTTCGACCAGAACGTCTAACCTACAAGAAAGTAGAATGATATGAAAGTCGTAACCCTCTGGGAGCCGGGGACCGATTTCTCAGTTCATGCGCCCTTCAGATTAGGTTAAACATCCTAGGTGTCCAGTACACCCCTACAACACAGATGCCAATAAGCATACTGTTGTACGCCCCATCCGCGTCCGTGGTTGGTTTGGGACCAGGGTTTAGTCGTCTCCCCTGCACTGAATACCAGTCAGTAAGTCAACTCGATGGAGAGTGCCGAGCATTCGCCTTTGTCCTGACACTTTGGTGGGGACACCTCCGCCACGAGGTAGTGAGTGGGACTTCCTCAGCAGATGCTATTCGAGACGCGTAGTCATTTGGGAGCACTTTAAGAAGCGTTCAGGACTGGGAGCTATATGGGCGTCTGAAGCACTCACTCTCGACCATTACAAAAGACCCGCTTGCGCTCTTATCAAAGAACATTATCTGCAACATATGAAAGATTCACCAAGTTTATTAACGGACTTCTATGTCATTTGTACACAGTACTCTTGGAGAACCGGTGAATAGATTGTTCGGTGGTTGATCACGGTTCCATATGTTTTCCTTCCTGAATGGTTCATATTTTTTTAAGCGCTATCTGACATTGTATGTGCTCTCTGCTGTTTTCTGTGGTAAAAATCCGAGGAAATCGTCTTTTCTACGAGTGTATGAGATGGTTACCCACGAATTTAATACCCTTGTTGATTTGATCAGTTCAGTTGCAAAACTGTTAACCCGCGGCGTACGTGAACTATAGTTTCGTATCTTTTTCTGTTCAGTAACAATCTTTAAGAGCGAACGGATTACCACTGACGTTGATCAATTTTTAATCGATCCAGTCCTTAGGGACCGTTGTTCCAATCATAACCACGCTTGATCGTCGTTCACACTGTTTATTCCATGAATTTCAATGATGGTGGGAAATTTTTCTCTCCTACTGCCAGGCCCGCAAGAATTCGCTGAAAGATGATTCCGGATTCTTGAATGTAGTTGGCAATCGTTTGCTTCATTTCACTCACTCCTCGCAACTATCCAGCTATAGAACGCTGGAGGAATTTCTTCAGTTGATCGAGGACCCTTTGCTAAAACAGCAATGGTAGGTTTAATTTGATCGTTCCGTTTGTTTCCTCTCATCTCGGTTGGCACTGCCTGTTCGAAGCATAGTAGCAAGCCTTAACGATTGTCAGATTCAGTTAAATCCAGTTATTTACATATAAACTGAAGCATGCTTCCCTAGAAATAAGAACAGCAAGTGTTTAAATACAGCACAATTTATGTCCAAGACGGTTTCATTGCATCTCTACATGGTACGTACTTGAGAACAGGAATGTTTAAAATTAGTTTATGTAAGACAATAATGTCTGAAAATAATACAAAGCTATTCAAGTAGATGTCCAACGTGATCGTACTTATCACAGAAACCCATAGGAATCCGCCAACGCCACCCGTCCCGCATAGTTTTTTCTAGACGATAACCGACGATCCATTTTCGAGACTGATATTGACTTATCCGGATGTCCTGGACTCAAATGAACACTTGCAACAGATCAAGGAAGCCTTGTATGCCACACAAGACTCTGGCTCAAGTGGGCCTCACAAACGATTGATATCAGCTGCTCTGTTAGTTGCTCGCCGATCCGCCCCCCTGGAGTCAATGAGAAGTACAGATCCTTGAGGTGCCAACTGGCTGGGAGTTTGAAAAATGGCCGGGAGCAGTGGAGCTGCATTTTCTGGCGATGCTCGCGGCCTTTACCGTCTGATTAGAATTACCGACTCACAGAAGCTTGGTGTAAGTGAGTTAATTAAGGAATCCGACGGCTCGCTGACTCATCCTCAGTACCTGTTGGTCGGACCACCTCAAGGGACAGTTCAGTTGGCCTTCCATTACTGATGGAGGAAGTTTACTTGGAAGGGTAGAAAGCTGCTAGACCGAGTGGATTGTCTCCGTTCCTTTGATTTCGGGAATAATAAAACTCATCCGAGTTATCTGGGATAGTGAACAGATTTCCAGGGAATGGTGTAAATCCCTGTTTGTGCCGATCTGAGAGAAAGATGACAGACGCCTGTGAAAACCACAAAGGAAATAGCTTGGTAGGCATCACATCCGACATTATTGTTCACCAAATATCCAACGCCCGCGAAAGGTGTACGCCTGAGAATCAGGCCGGTTGAATCGTGCGTGTACGCGTGCAACAATGAGATCTCACGGGACAGACCAGTGGAAGTTCTTTCAAGGGTTCTTCGGTCACGTTCCCGTGCTGGGTTAACACCCACTGCCTTGGGGGTGAGACTTTCGAGTCAAATCTCCAGCATCTTCCCGTAAAGGGCCTTGCCAACTCCCTCCCTCCCCTCCCCCCCCCTTAATTCAAGATCGATGCAAAACGCTACTGGTAATTGCGGCTCTGAAGAGAGCGGTAGTTCAGTAGTCAGGCAAAAATTAAATACACTTCTCAGGCCTAAATGTTCAATTAACTTGGCTACCTTAAACTTCTGCACACTACGTCAAATAGGGCAACAGGCTGCCCTCGCCAGAACTCTTGAGACTTTCAAAATAAGTGTATGTTGTCCCCGAAATACGCATACAAAACCCCACTTCTGTGATCACTGTTCGCGCTCTAGATACAGCTTGTCCGTCCCTTCATTCTTCGTGTGTCGGGTGATTCTGATCCTAGTCTTCGTGGTGAGGCAGGCGATGGGATTGCTTTGAGCACGAGAGCTGAGCGTGCACTATTAGAGTAGCAGTCGTTCGTGTGCAGTTCGGTTGGACTGTTCTGTTCGTGTCAACAACAACAAACTGGAGCGTCGATGCTCGTTCGTCGTATCTGTGTATGCGCCCACTGACTGCAGTTTATCTAAGACCAAGAACGAATTCTGCCAGGGATTGTCTTAACTGTCTCGAAGGGCACATTCAACGGACGTGGTGGTCATTGTTGGGGTTTTAAATGCGCAAGTTGACCGTTTGGAGATTCCGAAAGAAACACAGGGGGCCCGCTTGCTATCCCAGCCGCGCGCCCTGACAACGGCGATATTCTCATGAAGCGGTGCTCTACCGGTAGATTGTTTCTGACGAGTATGAACTTTTGCCATAAGAAGCGGCACAAACTGACATGAAATCTTCCTGCGTCTTCACAACGTTGGACTTAGATTGATCATATTGTGATTGGTCAGCGCTGGCGTGGATCAGTTGAAGATTGTCGTTCATTTCGGTCTGTGCCTGTGAACTCAGATCACGGCTTGGTTCGTGCTCGCTTTAGTTTACGTCTCGTCCGTCGTCGCACCAACGTAAATACAACCTGTCTCGCTGCTTCTGGACGATAATCGCCTATACGGTTACCAAGCGAAGCTGTCTACACGGTTTTCTATGCAGCTGGATGCGCACGACCCAAATGAACGCTGGCAACAGATTAAGGAAGCTTTGTATACCAACTAGGACTCTCGTTCAAGTCGGTCTCACGAACGATCAATATCTACGACATCGTTGCTCCGTCCCTCCTGGTGCCACATTCAATGAAATGCGTAAATCTCTGAGACGCCAACCGACTAAGAGCCTTAGAAATGACCGCGAGCAGTGGTGGATTGCGAAATGTAAGGAAGTAAAAAAGGCTGTGTCCATTGGCAACACTCGCAGCCTTTGCCGTTTGATTTGAAGCACCGGTCCACAAAAGCCCGGTATAAGTGAGTTAATTTAGGAATCCGACGGCTCACTGATTCGCTCTCAGGGACATCGTTTCGATCGTTGGGCGGAGCACTTAAAGGAACGGTTCAATAGGCCCACTTCTACACCTTAACTTAGTGGGATGGCTTCCTTAAGCCGGAGATGCATTCATGCTTTGAAACGTCAGTGGGTAGAGGCCAGACGGTCCAGTCTCCTGGTCCTCCAGTTTGGGGGTCGATCTGTGCTGTCGACTCAGTCGGTAAAATCACTGAAAGAATAATTGATCCAAGCAAATGGGCTTCCACTCAGCCACCTCGCTGCCTTGTGAATTGGTTTTCGTTAGAATTAAAGGCTTCGGATGAGAACCCTAATCGTTCCCTTGCTTTGCGACTGAACACCCTAGCAGTACCCGTCCAACATATCCCATGAACTGCACGAATACAAAGAATTCCACACCGCATCGGCCGTCGCGCAGGATAATCAGGCTCGCGTTGTTCATTACATCGATGATAAGTAGGCTACTGCTCGGAGTTCCCTCTTTTTTATTCAACCTTTATCTTTTGTCCTTAACCACCTCTCTTTGTTCCCACTATCCACCTATAATTCTCCCATTGATAACACGGCCGATAGTCGCAAAGGTTCGTTGTGAAATAGTGTAGGGAATAATCGTCTATCTTGTGACTCACATTTCCTCAAGCCTCCTCAGCGTCTGAATCTCGGTTTCTTTGACGTGCATACTCTCATGCAGGCTGGTCAACAGGCGTGCCTAGCGCTCACATTAGATTCTCTGGAGATTGATGTCTGCAGCGTGAGTGAAACGTGTATCCAGGATTCGAGCAGTGTGGTTCAACTTACTTCTGCTGGTATCTCCTCGAGGTGTTTTCTGCGCACCTCAGGGGACGAAGTGGCCAGAGCTGCGGGTCAGCAAGGTGTAGGGATAGTCTTGACTGAGAAGGCTGAGGCTGCTCTTTTAGACTGGATCCCGGTTAACCGTCGTTTATGTGCTGTGAGACTCCAAGGGTCAGTTGGCGTTCGAAAGGATAGTTGTGTTGAGCGCATTTTGTTTGTAATCTCTGCATACGCCCCAACGGACTGCAGCTCAGACTTGCAGAAAGGTGATTTCTATGATGCCCTCGTTCGCAGCAGTAAAGGTTCTGACATTGTAGTGCTGACTGGTGACTTCAGTGCACAAGTTGGCAAACTTAGTGTGTCAGGAGCCTGTTTAGGTGGGCGTTGTACTTTACCCGCTCAGCGTACAGATAACGGGTATAGGCTTCTACAGTCTTGTGCAGACAGTCGATTGTTCTTGTCTAGCACCAATTTCCGACACAGCTGGCGTCGCACAGCTGAGTCAAATTGATCATATCGCCGTAAGCTACCGGTGGCGCAGTTCTGTTCGTAACTGTAGATCGTACTGCTTCACATTCGTAGAGTCGGGCCATGCATTAGTTTTAATGCGATTACCACTCCAGCTCCATGACCATCGACGCAACTCAGTCGGCCGTGCAACTTTTGTGTGATTCGGAAGTCCGCACCCGCTATGAACAGGAGTTAGCACATGAGCTAGGATCTACGACGAGCAGTGATGTACATGAGCATTGGGCACACCCAGCGGGCAATGCTCGTTGCAGCAGGTTTCACTTGTGGTCCTAGATCCGGTGTCTATACTGGATTTGTCAAGAGTTGCTAAGTTTATCAGAGCAAAAACGTCAGTTGTCGAACTGTAAGGAGATGAACAAGTTCCGGAGGGATCTTCAGAAGTAAGTTACGAGAAGTCCTAAGAAGGATCGCGAAAATTGGCAAATCAAGGTGGCCGAAGAATTAGAAAGAGCGGCTGTCTCAGGTAACAGTCAAAGACTGTTCAACCATATTCGCGACACCGGCGGGCGGTGAACTATGGTCAGTTAAACGATATGCGACAGAAATTGAGGGCCCATTCATGGCAAAGAGCAAAGGCTTGGTCGTTAGGCTGGATACTTCAAGAAGCAGTTTAGCTGGTCGCGCGCTAATGCAGTTACTCCTGTGTCAACAACTGCGATTCCTTGGAAAGTCCCACTTAAGCCCTCATCGAAAGTAGAAGTAAAGTGGAGCGTTCGATTACCAAAGCGAGGTAAGGCGGCCAGTCCTGACGAGCTACCTCCAGTTCTTTTCAAAACGGGTGGTGGTGCGGTAATAAAATCATTTACCGCCTTGATCCCTGGCATTTGGGATGAGTGATGTATTCCATTATTAAGGGGTGAGTCATTGATTGTACCCATCTTCAAGAAGGAATACGTAATGACTGTAGTAACCATCGTGGTATTAGCTTAATTCCGATAGTCACCACAGTATTAGCCTCGATTCTACTGCACCGTCTTACACCGGCTCGCGAGATGAATGCCCGCGAACTGCAGGCTGGATTCCGCCCAGGTCGAGGATACATCGACCAGATTTGTACTTTTCGCCAGTTATTTGAGACCGGTCACGTGCACTGTCGACCAACATTAACGCTTTTCCTTGACTTGGAAGGCGCCTTCGATTCAGTTGATCGGCCAGCGCCTTTCGGTACTCCTCATCGAAAAGGTATGCCCTAGAAGTTCGCGAATCTACTGAGGTCATTGTGCTGCATACTTCTGGTCGCGTTAGAGTTTACGGTGGTTAACTATGTAGTCCATTCGAAGCAGCCAGCGGTGTTCGACAAGGATGTCCCATGTTTTTGTTGCTGTTCAACTTCGTCATAAGCGAGATAATATAGAATGCCTTGTGAAACCTTCAGGATGTGGTCGTCGAACTAGGAAATAATGAGGAGCTATGTGACCTAGATTACGCCGACAGTCCTGTCTGCTTGTTCGAATCCACGGAACATGCTCAACGTGCACTAGGTAGACTCTCAAGAGCTGTAGCTCCATTCGGCATGCGCCTTGCACCTTCAAAGTCTAAAGTGATGTTGCAAGACTGGACGCCAACGGTTCCGAGCTTAGTGCTCGATGGAGAGGTGCTGGTAATTGGCAACCGATGGAAGCACGGTAGTAAAAGTGAGCACGCGTATTTCCAAAGCTCAAGCAGCTTACGCCGTACTGATGCACCTGTAGCACCGACGTAATGTTTCGCTGAAGTCATGTGTATTGTGCCGCGGTGCGTTCATTTCTGTTGTATAGCTCCGAGACTTTGGGTTTGTGTGCAGAATTCATCGTCTTGAGGTTTTCGACCACCGATGTTTGCACAGTATCGGTAGGATTGGGTGGAATGATCGGGTAAGCAAGCGAGTATTGGGTACTAATTCCGAGAACGTTCTGTCACAGCGTATACAGCTTAATAGACTTCGTTGGTTGGGGCACGTGTTACGTATGGTAAACACACGTCTACCGTACCATGCCCTGTTTTCCGTTCCTTCTAGGGAGTGGAAGAGACCACAATAGATGACGTGGCAACGGGGAATGAGAAAATGTGCAGCAAATTTGGGAAAGGTAGGTGCCTCACGTCTCCGTGGTCGATGTCCAGAAGATACGTCAACCAGTTAGCTGCGAATCGTGAACAGTGGCAATCGTGTTGTCACTTTCGGTCGGATCAGAATGATTAGTTGATGTGCGTTTGTACAGTTATGCTGTGTATTCCGTGTGTTGGCTACTAGGGCATTCTTTCCTTTTCCCACCTGTGTAGGTTCACTCCCTGTCCATCTTGTATATTCATTCTTTCTATTTCTACGTGCAGCTTGGTGAGATAGACAGTTGTCAGTGGGACTTGCTCTTCTGTTTAACGCTGTATGACAATTATGTATACTCCTCAAAGACACCGTCACCATCGATTTCTTCATAGTATTGGTAGTATATGGGGAGCACTGCATCAGAAACGCTGAGGTTAGATGGAAGATGTTGAGAACCCGTTGTCAGTCACTGGAACTAGTACTAGATCTAAGCAGGTTAAGATAGCTGGAACATGCTATGCATACGTATTTTGTTGTTCGAAGCACGTACTGACTGAAAGGTAGGTTGATGTGTTCAGCCTAAGATACGGCAGAGAAATATGAACACGTTGCCCAGTAGACCTCTTCAAGTAGGACGTGTGAGACTTCCGGGCCGGGGTCCACAAGGCCGGCCCACCAAATGATTTTCGTTTACTTTTTTGTTTTTCGCTTTTTTCACCTTGTACTCCTGGTTATCTGGCCCCTAACCCGATGATATTGCAAGTTAGCAGCCCAAACGTGAGCGCAGAAGTTGATGGTTGAAAGAACTGAGCTGAGAGTCCCGATTGTTTTCCTTAAATACTGACGTACTTATATCTGACATAGAGGTTGAACAATATACACTGGGAACCATTGTCGTCAGTGATTCCATAGGCGCGCTTCAAACCTTTTTATTACACAGAGTGAATGACAATAAGAGAGGTAAACCCCATAGCTCGAAAACACTATAAGAGGAGTCTGTAGGGAACATCCACGCCAGAACCAGTTTGTACATTTCGCTTTTGAAAGAGAATCGTTGTAGGTGGATAGGAAAACAGGAGGTTAGGCTATTCCCGGACTAAACCGTTCGAGTGGAAAAAGAAAACTGAAAGGTCGAGGTCCGAGATCGAATGACAGAAACTTGATAAGGGTGACTAGCTGCCTGTGCTCGGGATTGGCTTTGAAAAGTAGTGAGAATAGGAACAGCCGAAGTAAGCGCGGTGGAACAAAACCCAAAACAAAAGCGGTTCAATATGGACAATAAAAGAACTTCCCGGTGATGAGCGAGCGATGGTAAAACCAAGTCATCTATCAGGCGAATGGTTTTACGTTGAACCCGGTCGAGAAGAGAAAGGAAAAGACGAAGCTCCACCCCATACGTGACAGTAGTATTCAAGTGTGAGACGAATTTGAGATTCGTACAGTAAGTGGAGGTAGTTTGGCTTGAAGAAACGTATGGCGCGGAATAGAAAACCAGTCTTGCGTGCAGCACAAGAAGCGAGCGAACATAATTTTGAAGACCAAGATAGAGAGAAGTCGATCAAAAGATCCAGATAAGGCATTGAGTCGGAAGGGGAACCGAATAAGGATTTAAGTAGGAAGACAAGGAATAGTACTTGAGTCAAAGTGAGAGATGTTTTAGAAGCATTGAATAAAACTTGGTTTTAAGAGTTCCTAGAGGAAACCTGTCCAAGGTCCGAATTAAGCGATTTCACACGAGCATAACGGTCACGGTCGATGTTGGCGGTGGGATACAAAAGGGAGTAGTTAAGATGGTATCGTGGCCAAAAGCGCGGGTGAGGGTAGGAAGTGGTGGGTAAAAGATCATTAATGAAAAGCGGAGAGAGGATGGGTAGAAGCACAGAACCTAGGGAAACCAGCATTCACAGGAAACGACTATGTTTGAACCCCCGTCGACTCGAACGGAGATAGTCCGGTTGCTGACAAAACTAGACGTCCACAAGGTAAGGGCTAAAAGAAACCCAAAAGTGAGCAATTTAGAAGGTGCTAGACACGGCCAAGAGCCTTCGATACGTCTAGGGAGACCTGGTGTGTTTCCCAATGGTTATCGAGTCCCGCCGACCAGGAGTGCGAGACCATAACTAGTAGATCACATGTGGAACGACAAGGTCGGAATCCGTATTGACGATCGCTTAGCAGTCCTTCACGTTCGAGGAACGATCGCAACCGGTCAGAAATGATGGTCTTCATTACCTTCGAAATGACAGAAGATAGGGGAATAGGACAATAGTTGTTCGGTTCGAAGGAGTCGCCGTGTTCACGAATAGGAGAAACTACAGCTTTCCGTGGGACGGGAAAGGTACCAGATTGGAAAGGCAAAAAAATGACATAAAATCGGTGCTCACTCTGTGGCGCGTATTTTCAGGACGGTGTGTGGGATACCGTCCGGACCATGTGGTTCGTTTTGGTTGAGTGATTGCAAGGTTTGACGGGCCTTTCTGGCTGTGATTAGAGGATTAAAGAGACGGTCAGTAAGAGTGGTTGAAGGCGGCAAAATAGAAAAGTTGGGTGGTTTAATTTAAGGCAAACCGTGATGCAAAAAACGTCGGCTCCCTCACAGGGTTCACAAACTGAAAAGCCAGAGGGCTAGAGATGGGGAATAAATTGAAGGGGCAGAAATCACAAGAAACGGGTTCGGCGAGAGACCAAAATGCTCGGCTACTAGTAACGGAAGGAGCTAGACGTTCGGCTTTGTAACGGATAAAACGATCCTTGGCTTTCTAATTGGGAAGCGAACATTTGTTTTTCTGGTCTGTGTGAAGAGACAACGAGAGCGGAGAGTAGCGGAGCGGTTCCACCGTCTGAATGGTAAGTTCTTGAAGCGCACGGCACGATTTCAGGCATCGGCAAACCACTCAGGAGAACGTGGTTTCCTAGGTTTGGAAAAGTGTGGAACAAAACGAAGCATGCCTTGGAGAACGGTCTCAGTAAGGTTTGGAACGGAGGAAGAAATATCAGCGGTTAAGCAACAGTCACCCCAGGGATAGGAGGCCATAAAATCACGAAAATCTCCCCAGTTGGCTAAGTCGAAACGCCAAAAGGCGCGTCTGGAGTTGCTCGTAGGAACTAGGCGAGAAAAGGTGGTAAAGGAGATAAGACTGGTCCGATGATCCAAGCGGAGGAAGGGAGTTAATGCCAGAGATCAAGAAGGGAAAGGAAGTGAGGAGGTCGAAGGTTTGTGCACGATCGTCAGCCCAATCGGGAATGCATGTAGGGAAATCAAGGAGTTGACTTAGAGTGTTGACCAAAGGGAAAGCTTCAGCTTTGCGTTCCACAGCCGTAGTGTCAGAGGAGTGCAAAAGTCAGGTCTTACTGTGGACATTAAAGTCACCAAAATGGTAACTTATCAATCGGGGTCTGATGCGAACAAATTCTCAACGCCAGAAGACTAAATAAAAGATTGAGTGATCGCTGCTGTCGGGAAAACGATAAACGGTACAGAAGTAATGGTTAAAAGAAGGGAACTCGAGCTTCATTCACATCATCTGGAACCCGCGGTTGGCCATATCCAAGTGTCGGGCGCGAGAGCTAGCAACTGGCCGGTGGATGTAGGCACAGACACCTGCTTTAGATGAAAATGAGTGGAAAAAGTAGTTGGGAAACTGGAGATGAGTAGTATCCGACGTGGAAGAGATTTGCGTCTCAGTCAAGAATAGGGTAAGGGAACAAGATTGGAGAAAATGGTGCACGGAATCAATATTGTGGTTCGAACCGCGAATGTGTTGGTGAGAGCTAGTAGTTTCTTGTTGTTGTGAGTACTGCTCAAATATGAGCGATGGTTTTCTGTGAGCTGTGAATTTCATGAGTGATTTCTCATCGATATTCGCATGTGTCACTGGCTTTTTCTGGGTGTTAGCAAAAGGTCCATGGACGAATAACCGTAACCTGCAGTAATTCGACTCCTTACAGTAATGTTTTCAGCATTTTCTGATATGGCCATAATAAGGCAATGACCTTGGAAACCAAAAATACCATCCACATGTGCACTGACCAATTCAGCAAAATTGGAAAAAATTCAGTTAATCATTTATAAGTCTGTAGCTTTAAAAGAACCTCTTTAGCGGGAACCAACGTTTATCTGATGTTCAATATTACATTTTACGTTTCGCGAATTGGTGCTCTCGTGTGTGTGGTTTGTTACCATACATTATTAGTCCTCACACAGATAGTCGCGTAAAAATAAGTTATCCGTACATGTCGTTGATGTGATGTTCCACATCTGTCTCCTCTTCAGTTTTCAGTCGTTTATTTCGGCGAAAAGCCTCAAAGAGTTACTGAAAAAGAATGAAAAGCAGGTAAGTATTGTCATCGCATAGTGATGCATTGGTTCATATTTAACTTTTTTCATTACATGATTGCAAGGGTAGGGGTTTACCCCACGACCACAAAGGCTCACTGTGTTGTGTCGGTGCGCAAACCTCTGGATTATCCCCGATCGTCCAGTCCCAACGGAAAAGTAACCAGGAACAAGTGTGGAATCTGTATTCGATTGTAACCAAAAATGAGCACTTGATGTAGGATGAGGCAAGGATACATATTGCGTCGTCATTGAATACCCAGCGTAGTGTGCCGATGTAATTGGTTAAGTCGAATCACAGTATGTCATAAGTCTGATTGGTTGGCAGGTTGGTGTGAAGGGTAGGCAGTAGGTTGTCTGTGAGTGGTCGGTGTGTACAGTGATGTGTGGTTGGCTGATTGGTTCATGTGCACACGCGTCACGACTGCACTACTATGTGGAAATGCGGGCCTTGTCATTGGTTAGTGTTCACACACCACCCTGTCCGCGGGTTGGTACAGCGCAGACTGCAGTCTCGCTAATGGCGTATTTTTTGGGAGATCCCCTGACGCACTGCACTATTCAGGATAACCAGCAGCCAGACTCTGAGACTTGGATTGGAGAACAACGTAAGGTCTCAATAGGCTTGTTTTCAGACGAAGAAAATGCCTCCAGGATAAACTGTCAACAGGACCACCAGGGTCCTTGATTTGCAATAATGTTTGAGGCGATTATGCTCAAAGTAGTTCCATGTATATTTGAGACCACTGTGTTGCAACAAAGCGACCCAACACAAACACCGAGATTCCTGGGATTATATTCGCGAGTTTTGAAATGTTTCACCCTACCTCATCCCATCTATTGCGTAACCGGGTCTTGTTTGATTTTATTAGTAGAAAATAGCACCTGCTTCAAGACTCAGGGCAAATGAGCTTAGGTGGGCGTTTTTTCTCACGCCCTCATCGGAGGACGGTGGCGCTTCTGATCATTTCTGTCGAAAGGCTTATAATGAATGAATAATGGCCATTCCATTGAAACTGGGTTGCTTGGTGGTTTCGCGTCATGATCTGGTTGAAGTTTGTACTCAAAAGGAACAACCGGTAATCATCCCATTATTGAATCATTGCGCTTCTGGCTGGCTGCTTGGTGATTGGGGAATTTTCGTAAGTACATGAGGCTTCAGATGCGTTTATTTACTCAGGTGAATGAGTTCATCATAAAATCCGTCCTTTCAGTGGAAATTTCGGTCATTCCACCCGTATGCCTATGAAGGATCAGCGCTTACTACGGCCATTCTCCTTGACGTTGAGTGGGTTTGTGGCCACACAAAAGCGCCTCCACCAAAACTCAGTCCACTAACAAACGTTACCTCAGTGTCTGGTTGGTGTTCGAGGAGCTCGATGAGCTCCGCTGTTCCTGAAGATAACACTGAGCAGCTTTCGTGCAAATAATTTTGCCTACGTTTATTTTTTCCAGGTACAAGAGAACCTCGATGCTGTCAGCTATGAAATGTGAGTTCAGGTTTTCGTTGAAACCGAGAAACTTTAAGGACGTTTCGAAAACGAATTTTGTGTGTTCGCTTGAACCGCACCTAGTCAGTATAATGCACCAGATACTGTTTAGCTCACCCAGTTTCTCTGTGATTATTTCGAATCAAACTGATTAAGGTGACCAAATTTGGCTATCCGATGTGTCAACCCAATACTATACCAGATATGCACATATATTCTAGGCGAGACAGATAAACCGATTTCTCACGGAAATATCTTGAGAAGGTGCAGTTATTAAACGTGGAAGAATGGCTAAGACAACCAGCTTGTTACGAAACACAGTAACCTTCATTGTACATGAGTGAAATACAACGTTCGTTCATGCTTTCAGTTTTATTCTGGATGGTCTGAAGTTGTATACCTCTCCGTTCATCGAGAATAGCGGAAGTCAACTGGTGCAGTGACGAAGGATTTTTCATCCGCATACACTCATCTCGCTTACAAACCCGACATTTTCCATTTGGTTCAAGTCTGGACTGTGGGCGAGCCAGTCCACGATCTCGATATTCCGGCACAGTAGCGAAATTCTGGATTCATGTCTTCATATTGAAAATCATGGGCCACGATCTGTTTTCTGGAATCATCGAGGGAAAAAATTCTCTAGTCTTCTGATGCAGGATTCAGTCGCCTGCTCTTCTTCCAGAACCACTAGCTTAGATTCCCGTCCTCAAAAATCGCGCCTCAGACCATCACACAGTCACCACTAAGGGCTGGACGACTGTGGTCCGGCTCGCTCTTACTAAATTTGTGCCAGGGGTCAGTGATTCCACCGGGGCCATCGAGGATATACATTCTCAGTGCTTAGTATCATATCTCATTTAGCGTTCCAGTTGATCTGAATGCTAGCCCGTTCCTCTTGATCTTGAAAATGACGATCATTCATTCACATCACTGATTTAATCAGCACTGCATACCGTAGAAGCTGCTGTACACGCCGAACGCTTATACCCAGCTACTAGGACCACTGCTGCTTCGATGCACTCGTAAATTGGTTGGAAGCGCCGCGGGACAGTCTTCACGTGGCGTGCTTGTAGGTTTTTTTCAAATTTCACACCTCGGTTATCTGTATTTGTGCAATGGGTCTTTGGGGTATACCCCCCCACCGCACTCGTGCGCATGCATGGGGTAAAGCACGAAAGTGATTAGGACCACAGTTTGGCGAACAACCTTGTTTTCAGTGATTCATACTCATGCTCTTACATCACAATAAATTACGGCAAGTTAGAGAACTGGACCATTAGACAAGTAGAAAATGATAGAGATTAATGATATCAAAAAGGGGGAAGAAAACAACTGTTTTCTTTTTCCATGCGGTACAGATTCCTGTGGCACGGGTTCCGAATGTAAGGATTTCCAGAGTAACCTCATGTGCTCCGTCGCCAAACATAACTTGGATGATAAGCGTATCTTTCGTCATCAGATTTTTATATTTTCTCGAACTATGAGCGAACTCTCGGGTCGGAAATTACCCTGAGTCACATATTCACAGTTTTTTTCGGTAGGATCATTCTTCATTAACCCTGTTCACTTCCTTTGTAGCCGTCATGACGATTCGAGTGAAATAGATGAAATAAACAGTGGCGCCGAAGATGCTGAAAAGGACAAATCGCAATCTTACCCCAACAGACCTATTACCAGGGAGGTGGGTACTGCTAAGTAGTAATGTGCATCATTCGATCACTATTGCTCACATACAACTCACACTGAACCATTTCATCTCTCGTTTCAGATCATGGAAAATCGTGGCCTTGTGAAATACCGGCACAAACGTGAGCGCAATCCACGAGTTCACCTCAGGCATAAATTCCGGAAAGCAACTATTCGCTATCGCTCACGCGCACCACCTATAAGACATGAAGAAACACCATATGCCGGTGAGGCCAAAGGGATACGCGTACATCTAATCAAGTCACATAAATTTAAGGCACGATAACGTGTGGTTTTTCTTCTCACTGACTGAGATTCATGCCCCTCGTTGCGCAAGTTGATAAAGCCGATAACTCGCGAATCAGAACAACAAGGGTACTGAGGAACGGTTGATCGAAATTTGAAAAAAGAACGTGTCGCCTAACACATGATTTCAGTACGATACGTGAACGAACGTGATTGGCCCGCTGAGGACCAATCCGAACACAAACTGGGCCATATCGATCTGTCGAATAAATGTCGGCTAGACGAAGAAGTCATAGCGAACATGGCTATACGAAGGCAGTGTTTGGTAACCAGTTATGCGAGTGTCTTTGTAATACCTCCCTCCGAAAGTAAAGAGTCAAACATAAGTTCAACTTTTGGATCGGTGCTAGTGTTCGTGTCGAATGCCTGCACGCTAAAGCTGGCTCGGCATTGGTTTCAGAATTCTCACCATGCTCTTGTGGAAGTGCAAATGTGTCTAACGATACACCAATTGGCAGTTCTTGATCATCAGAGTGGAGGTTGGTTTCGGGTGGATATCGATGTCGTAGATGGTTTACATGCTTTTTCTAGGTTCGCCCATTACATCTGATTTTATACAGGGCATTGCCAATCGGATGCTGAACAGCACCGAGGATCCAACTCCTTTGATGTCCACTGTGGACAAACCGCCTCTTCGCCCGGTGGTTCCGATTATACTAAACTTCCATTATGAAATTTCTGGGACCGGCTGGCAGCATCGCGTCAGGTGGTGTTCTCGTACGTCGTCCCGAGAACAGTACTGCTGGTGACTTCATTTTGCGCCGATGGGTTAGGTGTCGAGCGATAGGTCCGTAAGAATGTATTCAAACAGAACGGAGGGCTCTCGTCCCCCCGCACTTTCTGGTGTCGACGAATAGTTCAGTCTATCCATTGGGTTGGGGATGATACACGATGTGTGCCCATACTGTCGGAAAGCTGATTAAACTCCGCTGAAGTAAAATGCACACCGTTACCCGTAATACCAGTTTCGAGAACGTCGACATGGGAGAAAGGCGGGTTACTGTAATGGATGTAAATGCTTGCGTCATTGAAGACATCGCAGGCCGTTCAGAGTATGCGTCAACTATGACTAGAAAGTACTGGTTCTTCATAGGTCCGGCATAGTCTACATGGATTCGTACTTAGGGCCCAGAAGGTAAACTATGTGTGAAAATTTCACAAGCGCTTTAGTTGCTCGCGGGAACTGCCCGCATTTGCGGACAAATTCAATTCTGTCCGTTAGGCCAGTCCGTGAAGGAGCGCCATGGCTTTCATTCAAGACATCTCTGGATGACCCGTGTGCAGTTGGTGGGGGACCTTAGTTCTAAAACACTGGGATACAGGAAGTACGGGGTCGACTTTTCCGGACAACGTGTTGTTTAAGCTCTTTCCATTTGTATAGGTAAAGAAAACATGTTACGATTCGAGGTGTCACTAGTCACTAACTTGATCTAGAAGGGGAATGCGAACGGAGAACTGGTAAAGACAATGAGGAGACCACAGACGTGACATTTCTAGTTTCGGCGCTGAAATCCATCAATAACGTAATATGGTGCTCCGTCGTCTGAATTAGTGCGTATGCTGGTTAACGAGCGTTCACACTTAAAAGGTGGAATTAAGGTTCAAACAGTGAAACTTTCTGCAAATGGAGAACCGATATCTATCAAATGCCGGATATTGCCACGTGGTAAAGTGAACTCAATCTTGAACATTAAGAGAAAAGAGGGCATGATTTCGCCAGTGTAATTGTTCGCATGGGGAACCCCTATCGTGGTAGCGACGAAAAGTAATGGAGTTTCATCTAGAATCTGTGATAACTTCATGACCACACTGATTCCTCAACTACAGCGTTGTGCTTCAACAACTGAGGGCCTTGTAGATTTATTCCGATGTATGAGACAGACATCCCAGTGCTTTTTTGCGAATTTCATTGGATAACGAATCCAAGACACTGACGGCAATCAATGCGGCTAAGGAGTTTTTCCAGTTTATTTTTTTGTCTATCGGACTACATATTTCATCTGGAGTATTTCAGAAATGCATTGATGAAAATACTGATCGTGTGCGAAGCCAATGAGCATATCAGAATGATGTTATTATCTTCGGGATAAATGAGGAGCATGATCAACCATTACTGGAACCGCAGCAAAAATCCAGAGACCGGATTGTGATTATAAGACCATCCAAAAGCAATTCAAAAGAATCGGACTGGTTTAAATGGCTTTCATGGTGTCGAAGGATGGCTACAAATCAGACCCTTCACGATTCGAACCTATCATCAAAGAAGGAAACTGAATTTTGGTCAATTCTAGGATGTTTGCAGAACTATTTGCAGTTTATTTCTTATTTGCTCCCGAGAATCAAACGCTTCTTACTTTGCAAAGTTCATCCACATCGCAGTGAAACAGTCAGCATGAACACATTTCAAATTATCTCATTGCTTGTACCACCGACAGACCACTATTAAAGCCATTCCGGATTTCAATAATAAACAACCTATCGTCCACACACGTTCATCTCAATATATACGTAGTAAAGACTATTATTACTGCCTATACGCCGATAAATAAGTCAGAAACAAGATTGCTTGAACAGTGAAATGACTAGGCGCGGTCAGAGATCAGGTTTGAGACAACTGGTCCGCAGTTTGTTATCAGTTTCGATCACCTACGGTATTACTGTCCTAGTTGAAATAGCCCGCTAGTTCGTCGGCACCCGTTCACAAACTTGGAGCTACGCATAAAGGGTCAAGGCAAGGTGCACCTGTATATTCGGTAGAACGTTTTCAATTAACCGATCTTCCGGATAGCCTCCACTATCGTTGAAACAGTGACATTTACCTGCACCGGTTCTCCTGCAGATATTTGCGGAAAGTCAAGTGTTGAAGTGGGCCAACTGAATTGTTTCCAACGGACACAGCCCGCTTCGTTTCCCTGCAATTCACGGTCATTACTCAGGCTCTTAGTTAGTTGGCGTCTCAGGGATTCACGCACTTCATCGAATGTGGAATCAGGAGGGACGGATCTGCGAGCAACCAACAAAGCAACCCATGTCTAAGGTATTCATCGTTTGTGAGACCGACTTGAACGAGAGTCCTATGCGCCACCAGACTTCCTTGATGTGATGACAGCGTTCACCTGGGCCCTCGACATCCGGATGCATCGATAACTGTGTAGTCAACTCTCCCGAAAAGCGGATTGTCCGTTATCGTCTGGAAGAAACTGTGCAAGACGTTCGGCTTTGGCGTGGGTACGACGACGGACGAGACGTAAACTAAAGCGAGCACGAACCAAGCCGTGATCTGAGTTCACAGGCACAGACCGAAATGAACGACAATCTTCAACTGATCCACGCCAGCGCTGACCAATCACAATATGATCAATCTAAGTCCAACGTTGTGAAGACGCAGGAAGATTTCATGTCAGTTTGTGCCGCTTCTTATGGCAAAAGTTCATACTCGTCAGAAACAATCTACCGGTAGAGCACCGCTTCATGAGAATATCGCCGTTGTCAGGGCGCGCGGCTGGGATAGCAAGCGGGCCCCTGTGTTTCTTTCGGAATCTCCAAACGGTCAACTTGCGCATTTAAAACCCCAACAATGACCACCACGTCCGTTGAATGTGCCCTTCGAGACAGTTAAGACAATCCCTGGCAGAATTCGTTCTTGGTCTTAGATAAACTGCAGTCAGTGGGCGCATACACAGATACGACGAACAACCACCGACGCTCCAGTTTGTTGTTGTTGACACGAACAGAACAGTCCAACCGAACTGCACACAAACGACTGTTACTCTAAGAACTTCCACTGGTCTGTCCCGCGAGACCTGAATGTTGCACGCGCTGTCGTATCTTCTTTGGTGCTTCGTTATCAATCTGCTTTTTGGTATCAGTCCTTAGCTTCATGCAACAAATAGAGCAAGCGGAACGTGGACGGGGCAGCATTTTTTGGATAGGGGGCTGCTCATATTGGGCGGGCCATAGCTGCTTAATGGATTGCGATGACTTCTCCAACCATCGAGAGGAACCTCAGGTCCCGCGCACATGATCTGCTTTTATATCACGTGACGATGTCTGGCAAGTTTGTGCTCACCAATCAAATTGCTCATGGATCAGCCTGTGTGGGTATACGTTCCGTCACGCACTTTATGTCTATAGAAGTGTCGTATTCTTTGCTAATACACCAATACATCCAGTACCATTTGATGTGTTCTGATTCTATTTCGGGCTATTCGGTCATTACAACTTGTTCGACATCTGCGTCCACATTGACCGCTGAAATGGTAACATCGTTTTCTGGTTGATTTTCTGCAACGTACGCCACCAGACGGGATAAGTCATTAGCGTGTCCGAAACTATCCGTACGTACGTATCGTACGTTTGCATCCTAACCAATTAGTATCAAGTCGATATAATTTGTGCTTACAGGAGCACCGCTGATTGCGACAACTAGCCATTTCCTCCGACGCATCCAACCATTGAGAGGGAGGGTCCCTCGGACCCCACCCGGGAAGTCCAACGCATCCCGCATGGCTAAGCCCATCGCTTAGCCTTTCAGGCCTTTCTTCCATTTCACGGACTGGCTGCTCTCACTCATATCCCAACTACCAGCCCCTCAGCGAACATTGCGCGGGGAGGAATCTTGTCAGGAGACATGGGCAATACATGTCCAGACCGTATTAACCCAATGAGATCATTCAAAGGCGCACACAACGGTGGTATATTTGATACGAAATTGTCAACAATCTACCATGCTTAGGAAAGACTGAAGTTGTCTTGTTCTTTTAGTTAGATCCGGACGCTGACCGTTTTCATCTATCATAACTCCAAAGTAACTGATATGCGGTAACAGAACTTTTACATCTGAAGACTGAAACCACACCATTGAATGCACCCGAAAACCTCGTCCAACGGTGTTCACTGTTCATCTACGGAAGTGCTGACAACAATGATGCCATCCATGTACGCCACGGCGTACGATAGACTACTTAGCATTATTTGTCGGAAAATTGCTAGTGCGCATTTAACGCTGAAAGGAAGACGATTATGCTGGTGCAACCCTATGTGGGTGTTAGTTGTCATTAGTTCTGTGCATATAGGCATCCGCGAATTCTAGCCTAGAAAAACACGTTCTCCAGTCAGTTTGGCAAAACAGACCTTTGACCAGTACTGAACACTGATGCGCCTGAAGTGAGCCATTTAAACCGGTTGAGAAATCTTCACAAGCGTACAGCTCCATTGGCTTTCCTAACGGCTACGAACGAGGCAATATGAAAGTAACGTTCGATAACTGGTTGTGCGAGTGCTTCTGTAATACAGGTTTATAGAGTAAACTGGCAATTTTCGAGATTGATTCTTTTCATTAATTTTCGCACGTACAAAAACTGAGTGATGGTGGAAGTCCTCCAACTGTGAAGCCTCCCGGGACGAGCATTCGGTACACACCGGAGGCAGATTCCGCAGCATCTTGCCGTCGTTTCCGCACTATTTCTTCGAGTGTTCTGATTTTCTTTCCAACGTTTACAACGGATGAAATAGGAGGAACCTCAAGCTCTGCAATATGGTGAGGAAAAGGTTCATTCTTACTCGACGCTTCCTCCAACTGCCGCATTGCCTCGCTGGTCATGTGGGAGTATCGACACGTGATACCGTAATCGCAAACACCTAACGGCAAGTTAGTAGAAAATTACCGTAGCAAACCTTTACGCTGGAACGAGATGCATGGCTTTTTTGAACGCTCCTGTTCCAGTTGTTCACGGGGACCTAAAGCGATTACTAATAAGGACGCAGCATTTACCAAGGAAGTTATTGAAATGCAAGGTGCGGGCTTGCTGGTGTTGAATTCCATTTAAATGGGCTCTACGATTGACGAGACTGTCCGGGAACGATTTGTCGCAATAATCACAATGGAAACGTCTGCCCATCACTGCAAAAACGCGTCAGTTTGCGGAAAAGAGAGTGGCATCTAGTTCTCATTGAATCAAGTAAAAAATGATCAAGATCTATACAACTGCTTTTATTGTTCTGTGTACAATGCAAGTTTTGCACCTTTACGTGCAGGCAGGCAGGCTTCAAACGAATCAAAGAACTTTACAGGACCAAAGCACACAATCAGATGCAATGAAAAATAGGAACGTCTCCAGCAATATCAGTTTGAATGTCGATTTGTTTTGATATGGCAACCTGTACATCAGTCCGTAAATGAGGAAGAACGCCTAGTAGATCACGAAAATCCGAAGCTCACATCGTTTACGTCAACCAAAGCAACTGCATGGTATTTAACATGCGAACAAATTCATGACATCAGGTTGCTCAATAAGGATCCTCCTGCATAACCATTCTAGTTTTCTGCGGGTTTGGCAGCGGAATCGTCAGAATCCCTGGAAATGAACAAACGATGAATTAGACCAGACCCAAGTAGGAATGTTGTAAGGCTGGTAATGTAACAACAATAGACCCATCTCATAAATTCGTTCTTTAGCGTTAAGCATAAAGGTAAAAATCGATGACTGGTAGTTATCACATACATAACTTGTCGATTTCTCACACAACGACGGAAGATTGCTCGCTTCTTTACTTAAAAACCCAAATGATCTCAGAAGGCCAAAGGAGTTTTAGATGTTGAACCGCAAAAATTATCCACTGAAACTGTTGTTTCACAAAGTGAAACGGAAATAAAACCAACCCACGTTAAGTTAGGAATGGAGCAAACTTACTGTGATATGGCCACTTCTTTAACGGGGCTGGCCTCACGAGGGCGACCCGTGCCAAAAATCGCCATTGCTCGTTCAGTAAGTTGACGGTCATCTCGCGTTTCCAACGGCAACGTGCGTGGCTTCAAGTGTAGGCGATGAGAACTTTCACCCGAGCTATTGCTGTTAGCGTCACCTGTATCTAAAGACGGCTTTGGTAAGGCATCTCGAGCTAAACCAGGTGGCTGGTAGCTCTGTCGAGCTCGACCACCCATCCCACCTCCGCGCGGACCTGTAAGCAGTTGAACACGATGGGGAAAATAACCAGTCTAAGGCTAGAAACGATGCAACCGTCTAACATGAAGTCGTGCGGAGCTGACAAGCAAAATACGTGCTGTGGTTGTTACCTTCCAGCGAAGTAATCGTGATTGTGATTTTATCTAACGCGAAAGCGTTAGGTGATAAGAGCTCACATGATGCAACAAAATTTCAGTTACGATTCTCACTTACAAGGCTAGAAGGGTAACGGGAGGATCTATGGACGGATATCATCCTTTTAGCTGCGACAGCCAAATTAGAGCTGGGATAACCCTCGGTTTTTTTAGTGCAAATATACGACCTACTTGCTAACAGTATAAATCAAGAGGCTTCACAGTAGGGTGGGACCTTGTTGGGCAGTCTTCGGGCTCACCGTCCTGCCAAGTCCGATGTAATAGAGACGTGCTCCTAGAACGATCAGATGCATTTAACCGGTCGGTCAACTCGACGAATTGTTATCAAGAAATATATATATATATATATATATATATATATATATATATATATATATATATATATTAGTCAATCAGTCACTCGACTGGTTAGCCGACTAATCGATAGATGAACAGGGGACATGGTAAAATCACGTGTCGTTGTCAGATGCTTGGATAGGCATCACATTCGAGCATGACGTCATCGACCTTCGGCTACGGAAGTTCAAGTGCTTGGACCAGCTTCTTTTGTGAACAAAGCTTGGGCAGTAGTAGCCGGATGCTGATTGCCTCAGCCGTCGCTAGTGTCCTATATCTGACTGATTTTGACTCATTCGGTTGAACCCTGTATAGGACACTGAACGATGTAGCCGAATCAGCCTTGTGGCCTGTGTCTAACAGATGAGCGAGAATGGAGCTCGATACAGCCCTTCTTATTCCAATGTTGACTAATCGAGTGACTGACTGACTGATTGACTAACTGATTAAATTTGTCCTTTCCCTTCCGTTATTTTGTTTCATATATATATATATATATATATATATATATATATATATATATATATATATATATATGATGCTTTTCTGTCCACTTATACTTTTAAACTCCATGTGCATTTCGCACTTATTTCTCTTGTAGCATCAGATGTGAATGGACGCATTTCGTTCGATATCACTAAGTAATAACAACTGTCATTCGGTGGTGGTTCCTGTAGGTTAGCCACTGCTAACCCCATCAAAACTGCACCGTGGTTACAATCTTATAAACTGATAGTTTTTAGTGTGTAGATTGGTGGATAAAAACCTCCCGGAAGCACATGACCACAACCAGCAGCAAAAGTGAGCCCTTAAAGAATGGATGTTCTCCCGAATTGATTGCATCTTCAATCCAGTTCCATTCAGTTCAGCCGGGGCAAGACTTTGTGGCTAAAGCCTTTTTCATGTATAGGTCGATCAAATCTGTAAACCTCAGCGAACCGATTAGATCAATTCTGCACAGAAGCTTGGAGCTGTATCTGCACAAAAAAGCAAACTTTGCGTGGTTTATTGACATCACGATTCCTTTCTCTACCTGCTGCTCTCATGTTTGATTACGATTGCGTTCACTTCTCCTAAAGCTTGACCTTGCTGATAAAGAATTCAGTCTGGAATGAACTCCAATCAGGGGCATAAAATAGTTCTTGTGTTTATACATGAGTCGCTATAGTACCTTGAATGACTATCAAGTACTCTTGCATCCGTGCACATATTAGGGAAAGAGATTCAGGTGGCGGAAATCTGCCTAAGGTTTCATCATTCCAACTTCTATGCTTGTTCGAAGCGTTCCGTATCATGCTGGGGACAATACGAAGATAGGGGATACGAGTATACCCTTTGTCATGAAGTCGCTCGTAGAAAAAGCGTTCCTTTTAAACTTCATTTGCCTCCGCATGGCATTTACGTCCTTCAAAACCATATCCGTCGATGAACACCGACAAAATGTCCCGCAAGACCGATAGATGCAACGCCCCCAACATAGTACAGGGTTTACTCGAACGGTGTTCAGAAAAGCGACCAACAGGTAAGAGATACAGCCCCTTCAAATGTTACCCCTCACAGTACGACGTTTAACAACAGGACGAGCCCCGATGCCCTTCTCGCCATGCTGCACTTATCGATAGAAAGAATGAACAGAGGTGGGCAAGGAGTGGGCCCACAGGAGTGGGAGTAGGGAAGAACGCCGTCGACTATCCTGTCCGTCCAAAGAATTCGGGATCATCTCAATTACATACGACTGAATTCCAGTTCATACTACTGGTATTAGTTTCGCACTCACTAAACGGGTGTCTACTGTTTACTTATGGCTACCGAGAGTAGTATCAGTTGTATAAACTGAAATTCGACCGAATTGAGGTGATCCCGAATTTTTCGGACAGACTGCACAGAAAGTGACAACACGATTGCCACTGATCACGGTTAGTTGTTATCTTTCAGTGTCTTCAACTAAATGGCTGGGGGAATTTCATGGACCCCAACCATGAAGACGTGAGGCACGTAGTTTTTCTAGGTTCGTTGTACGTCCCTTGTTACTCGCTGCCGCTTCATCTGTTGGCCTTCACGTCGTTTCTTCCATTCCCGAGAAGGAACGGAAAATGGCACGGTACGGTAGATGTGCCTGCCATTTGTAATACGTGTCCCAACCAAGCTGGATACGCTGTGATAGGATATTTTCTGAACTAGTACCGAATACCCGATTTCCTCATTCTAAATGCCACGGACCAAGGCGGTAAGTGATTTTATTACCGCACCACCACCCGTTTTGAAAAGAACTGGAGGTAGCTCGTCAGGACTGGCCGCCTTACCTCGCTTTGGTAATCGAACGCTCCACTTTACTTCTACTTTCGATGAGGGCTTAAGTGGGACTTTCCAAGGAATCGCAGTTGTTGACACAGGAGTAACTGCATTAGCGCGCGACCAGCTAAACTGCTTCTTGAAGTATCCAGCCTAACGACCAAGCCTTTGCTCTTTGCCATGAATGGGCCCTCAATTTCTGTCGCATATCGTTTAACTGACCATAGTTCACCGCCCGCCGGTGTCGCGAATATGGTTGAACAGTCTTTGACTGTTGCCTGAGACAGCCGCTCTTTCTAATTCTTCGGCCACCTTGATTTGCCAATTTTCGCGATCCTTCTTAGGACTTCTCGTAACTTACTTCTGAAGATCCCTCCGAAACTTATTCATCTCCTTACAGTTCGACAACTGACGTTTTTGCTCTAATAAACTTAGCAACTCTTGACAAATCCAGTATAGACGCCGGATCTAGAACCACAGGCGAAACCTGCTGCCATGTGCATCACCGAATATATATGGGTACAGCGCTCATCTACATTACTGTCCGTCGTAGTTCCTAGTTCATGTGATAATTATTGCTCAAAATTGGTGCGAACTTTTTGATCGAACAAGCACTGCAAGGCCAACCGGGTTTGTGGTCTGTGTCGATGACCATGTAGCTGGGGCGCAATTCGCATCAAAACTAATGCATGAAAGTGGACTAGTAAGATCTACCGTTCTGGACAGAACCGCGCCATCGGTAGCTTGCTGCGATATGATCAACGCGACTCATAGTACCTGTAGACTGAGAGCGCCATGTTGCAGTGCAACGCGAACTGTGTCACAAATGCATACTAAACAGGAATAACAGACTTCCTGCACAAAACTGAAGAAGCCTGTCCCCGTTATCTGTACGATGAGCCGGTAAGGCACAGTGCACACCTAAACAAGCTACTGTCGCACTGTTCGCCAACTTGTGCATTTAAATCACCAGCTAGCACCTCAACGTCAGAGACTTTTGCTCCGGCAAACTAGAAATCATCCTTCCGCGTGTCAGAGGTGCAGTCTGCTGGAGCACATGCCGAGATCACAAACTGCGCGCAACACAGCTATCCATTTGAACGCCAACTAACCCCTGGAGCCCTACAGCAACTGGGGGGGAGACTGTCTATCAGTGGAAAGTTTGGTACTTGAAACGCCAGTTTCTCCAACTCAGTTAATCGTCAGCTATTCCCTGTTTGCTGCCGTCTTGAAGATCAGCTGACAGATGAGTTGTGGCCTGCAGCGATAGTTTTGCATCGCGTTGGGGTCGCATTGTACGCGCAAGGCTCGCAACAGCGAACTACGTCTATGGTTCTGACCCATTGCTGTATCAAAAATACTGGATCTCTCTAGATAGTTGTCGCCATGGGACGTGCCATTTTTGGATTTAAAAACCAGGAAAATTAACACGCGCGTTGATAAAACTTGATCGTTTATTCTATCTACCGATTTGATATTTGATATTAAGGATGTTCCTCAATTTACTACATGCAAGAACATGAGTGCAGTGAAAGGCGTATACCCATACCCCATGACCACAAAGGCCCACTGCACGAATCGGGACAGCCCGCAAACAGACCCCGAGACTAAGAGTGAAGAAGCACATAAGGTCCCAGCGGGTCACGTGTGGTTAGGTGCCGAGACAGTGGATTACTGCCCACCACCGAAGAGATTGGCGATGGCTGGATTTTGACATCTGACCTCCGTGATACGTAAGCACTTCAAACCACTCGACCATCACCGAACCCTGGGATAATGGACTTTTTTATAGTATGAATCCTAGATTGCTCGGATTTTCAAGGACCTCGTGAAGGTCACGTCAACTAGTCGTGGGATAGTTAATACCTTGGTAACAAAAATCTTAACGTCCATGATGCTTTTCTGTCTTCCGCCATTTTGCGAGAAACATAGTAACCAACAGGAAGGATTTTGCGAAGGTCAACACTGCATTGATTAGAATTACGGCTTTCGGCAACTGGCCGGAACACGCCACAATCGTGCATGAGCACGGCAGAAGCAACATACTCGATTGTTTGGAAGGTCCATACATATTATTTCGCTCAAAACCTAGTGCCGAATGGTGCTATGCAAAACATGAAATGCGTGGATTCTGAGTAAATTCCATGAAAAAAAGTGTACCGGATACCATCCGCCTCTTTCCAAACCGAAGTAGGGAGTTGTTGTGGGATCCATGTCCTCAGCCTTCGACCGTCCGAATGCAACTACGCCACTGGCCGCGACACCTAACCGTATCACTTGATGCCTCCAACCATTTGGTAGGCGGATCATGTGGACCTCAACCTGGGAGTCTAACACGTCCTATGGCCAAGCCCACTGGTTCAGGTTTTCATCCCATGTCGCCATATCATGGACTGATCACCTCGACATACCTTCCAACCACTACCTGCTTCGGAAAACAGCGTGCGCCGAGGAACCCTGTCGGTGGGCATGCGTAACACATGTTCCAACCACCCTAACCTGATCAGGTTCAGCACTTGACCCAGAGACTGACCTCTGGTTCCCAACACCATACGCCGAACCTCAGCATTGCTGATACGGTGTTCTCACCCTACTCGGGCAATGCTACGGAACACCGACAGTCTTCTACCCTCAACGGTCATGTTTCTGAACCGTATGAAAGAACGGTTCCAACCGCCGCTTTGTACGCCCTACCCCTAACAGACAATCGGATGTCACGCCGGCGCCACAAATGACGGAGGTTGGCAAAAGCCAAAGACGCTTTCTGCATGCGCGGTGATACTTAATTCGATATCTGTCCACCTGATGAGATGTAACTGCCCAAGTAGCAAAATTTACCCACTTCAGCTAGAGCTCACCCCTGCCAAGGTTTAGTGTTGAGTCAATCCAGTCCAGCAACAGCATTTTACACTTTGAAGTTGCAAAACTCGTCTCAAACATTGCCATACTGATGTTAAGGCTACCTAAGAGAGCTTGCAGTTTACCTGGATCTTTACTCAGAAAAACAATATCGTCCACGTATTCCAAACCATACAATTTACTGCCTGAGCAAAAATCGACGCCGCTATCCTCCCACGAAGATAGGGCTATCTCAAGAATGAATTCAACTACAAAATTGAAGAGGAAGGATGAAAGAGAGCAACCCTGACGAACACCACCTTCTGTGGTGAACTCGAGTGAAAGATCGCCGTAAGCACGAACTCGGCTTCGGCTGTTTGCATACTAGCATTAGGAAAGAGAAATAAACTTCTCTGGCACATCCTTCAGTGAGAGGCAGCACAAGAGAACTGTGCGGTCGACTGAGTCAAACGCCGCTTTCAGACCAAGAAAGACAGAGATTCGGGGCCTACGGAAGATGTGTCTGTGCTCTAAGGTTTGCCGAAGAGTAAAGATGTGGTCGATACAATCACGATCGGGCCTGAAACCGGCTTGATTCTCACGTGTACACATTTCACGCGAGCGGGATAATCGGTGGAGAATGAGACCGGCGAGCAGTTCAGATACGATACTTACCAAGCTTATTTTCCTGTGGTTTTCACGAGAGGACCTGTCACCTTTCTTGTAAATCGGCACAATCACCGATTCACACCATTCCCTTGGAATCTGCTCGCTATTCCAAATAATACAGAGAAGTTATGCTAACTCCGAAACTAAAGCTTCGCCTCCAGCCGGTCCAGCAGCTTTATACATTTTCAAGTAACCGATCTTCGGCGTAATCTTGATCTCTGATGGAGGACTGATATCCACCTGCATTGTTTCGCTGACAGCTATGTTCGGAAGGTCCAACGTTGAAGTGGGCCAACTGAATTGTTCCCTAAAGTGCTCCGCCCAGCGCTCCAGACGACGTCCCTGAGTGAATCAGTGAGCCGTCGGATTCCTTAATGAACTCATTTACACCAGGCTTCCGTGAACCGATACCTCTAATCAAACGGAAAAGATTGCGACCATTGCCAATAAACGGAGCCCTTTTCACTTCCCTACATTTCACAATCCAACACTGCTCACGTTCATTTCTCAGGCTCTTAGTCAGTTGGCGTCTCAGGTATTCACGCACTTCATTGAACGGGGCATCCAGAAGGACGGATCTGCGAGCGTGCAACAGAGCAACTGATGTCGAAGATAGCCACTGTTTGTGAGACCGACTTCAGCTAGTTTTGGACGGCATTCGAAGCGGTAAACAAAGTTTCATTGATCTGTTGGCAGTGTTCATCTGGGTCCTGAACATCTGGCTGCATCAATAACTGTGTAGACAGCTCCATATATATATATATATATATATATATATATATATATATATATATATATATATATATATATATATATAATATCCATTTCGATTCACGATCGAGATTCTGATTTAGTACTTAAACTACGTATACATTGGGCTTAATAGCATGTAACAATGCTGTGTAGGGGGAAATTCATGGAGATAATTACCAGGACGTTATCTATGCAACGAAAAGAGTAGCAAACAGATTTCAGGAATAAAAGCATCGACAGTAACGCTGAACCGAACGCAATTAGCAAATTGCTCACCGAAGCGTCCACCGTTGTTCATACTGGGTCTTCCACGAGCTGCCCAATCATCATGAATACCCCTCGGATGACCAAAACCATCGCGGGTACTCCCATTTCTCGCTCCCCGAGAAAAACTTCCACGAGGACCTGCACCTCCACCTATTTCATAAATTGCAAGATAATCTGAACTTTGAAAGCACCGGATTGTCAATGAATTATATATATATATATATATATATATATATATATATATATATATATGCATACAGTAAGTCAGAAATAACACAACATGAGTTCAACAAAATTTCAGGCCACTGCTCACGATTTCAAGCGTCATCAATAATCTAACTATAAACGATTGCGTTACTCGCAGTGTCATTAGACCAGGAAACTAAGAACAGAGCGCTGGCTGTTTCGTTTCTGTCGTCACTTCAAACTTGAAATACCGTCTGTATTCTCCGAGACGTGGTTGTCGATTGCACAGAAATCTGAAACCCTCATGTGACAAACGATGTACCTCGTTAAAAACCGATTGAATCACCGCTCAAAGCAAAACGATCAGGGCCAATGTGCCGACCCCTCATGGAGAGCGTCACTACTTCGCACTCGAATCCGATATATTTGTTTTGCAGCCCGCGAGACAAATGGAACGTTAGCACGGTAATTACCACTTCCGCGTTGGGTCACCACATGGATCAGTTATGCCTATTATCAATCATCGGGAGATAGAACTTCGAAGTTACTTATAAACTAGGTTATCTCATGATGGCGAGCTCTGGGAGCTCAAACCAATCGGAAAATATAACTTGAAAACTGGTTAAGCAACTGAGCAACGTAGAGGCGAAATAAGTGACTCAACATTACCTCGGCCCCTTGGGCGTTCTTGCGCATGGTTTACACGTATCTGGAAAGACCCGAGCCACTAAACAAGGAAATAATTATCTGCATACCATGGACATACAGCTCCATCGGTTCGGAGTGCCGTCTGCAACGACTGCTCATCTTCAAAATCCACGTACGCGAAACCTTTGAATTTATCCGTCTCTTTATCGCGAATCATTCTTATACTGGATATCTACAGGGTTCGTTGGGGTAGCCTTTACACTCACTTTGCAGTTGGGAAATATATCCTCGAAATGCCCCTGTATAGTTGTGGGTGGTAAGTTTCCCACATACACGGAAAAACGGTTGTCTCTTTCACTAATAAAAAGTAACATCAGTTAAAAAATAACGTTAACCACGTTGGACAGGTAAAACAACCAGGCGGAAACTCACCGAGTTGCCATAATCCCAACGGAAATCAACCGACCGTCCAGCGGCACAAGATAGCAGCGAGTGTAGCGGCAAGACACTAAAACAAATTCTAGTTCAATGAATACTAGGTCGAACCCGGCACACATAAAGTACTGAAAGTTCAACTGCTTCTCTAAACCGATTCGCCGTTTCAGTATGCATGGAGTAATCCAGTGTGAGGTCAAACGAAGCAGCCGTGAGTATGTTTGACGCTGACCGACCTGTGCGCTACACTGTAGTGAAGGCGCGATCGCTCCAATCTTCGAATGATGCATGATTGAATGGCCGATCGCCTTGTTATGCTGTTGTTCAGAAGTCACCATTTGGGCTTTTGGAGATAGATATGGTCAAACAATTTCCAGTAGATCGAGTGCACGGCATTTGTCTGAGTGAAATGCGACGCTTGTGGGTGGTGTAGGTACCTGTACATTTCCGACTTTTTCCATGATTTTCAACGTCCCTTGGTGCGACACTCCTTTGTTGTACCGACGTTTTAATTTAAAACACACACACCTTTTGGTCGTCATCACCGCGCAATACAAAAGGGCTGTAAATAAATCTTTCATTCTGGTACGGTCTCATCTTCTGGTTTGGAGTGTCTTGGAATTATATCGGTCGGAACTAACTGTGTGAAACAAAACATTTTAGAAGCATCCACGGCGCCTCTTGGCACTTCGCTCAATACCATCCTGTTCTGTTCAACGGATGGCCGTCAGACCAAACTGAACTGAAGACATTGGCGGATACTGGCTCTTCGGCGCTCATTTCCTGATCACAAGAACACTGAACAACTTTGAGTTTGTGTCACACCTTTTGTTTCATTTTAGTTCCTAATCTACATACCTTTTTGGCCTTTTTATCACCGCAAGCTCCTCCGCCCATCTTAGTTTGCTAGTGTCGTCTTAGATATTGTTGACATTCATTTAGTGTGCCGTATAGACAGAGCAGTACGCCACAGTGGATTCACCGGTGGCTGAATGGAAGGTGATCACAAGACCGCTGTTGCGACACTGCTTGCGTTTTCGGCAGTCAAAATATTGTTTCCGCCCCATGTTTAAACCCTTTTTTATCACCCCGAGCCGAGCTGTTCCTGGTTCGATGGCTAAGTTAACACTCCCTTGTGAATCCTCCCTAAGAGTGTCTCTCTGTACTCTTTGCTCTGCAGGTTTGCAGTAACACCTCTATGGCCTAACTCTGATTTTTCTGATGGCTATCCAGGCATCATTCGTCTTGCTAGCCCAGCGGGTTGATCTTTTAAATCAAAGACTGAGACAGCTCAGATAAACACCATGTGAGCTACGTAGGAAATGTCCAGAGTTGAGAGAGTACCGTGCATGGAAAGCCACTCACTTCAGACAGGTTTTGCTAGATTTGGTCTTCGTGGCCCACTTAAAAAGTGCATCCTCCTGATCGTCAACTCCCAAGCAGGACGACGATCACCTGAGCTTCCCCTGAACGTCACCTGAGTGTCCCTTAGCCTATCTCTGGGCATCCTCCGACCATCACCTAAATGTCCCCTTAAAAGGAAAAAAGGACACTCAGATGACGGTCGCAGTTACTTACCAAAACGGGCTCCTCCAATCCCAATTAATTTCCTACACTAAATTCAACACCTAAATGTGTAACTACACGCTAATGGTTATGTAGGGATAGCCGAAAATCACTGCACGTACATAAGCACGGCCACCATAATTCCAAATACAACATTTAGTGAGACTGAACCCCGGAGTCCAAAGAAATACCGGTTTTACAGGGGGTAATTTGATATCGCGCAATTGGTACTTCTGTGTACACTTGGCTCTTCAGCGAACAACAGCCATCAGGCCATGGGTCCATTCTGAGTATTTTGCAGTATCTGGGACAAAGGAAGTAAGATACCAGTCGAATCGGGTTAGCACTGAAGGTTGTTGTGATTTTGAACCTTAGAAGTCGACCTGCGAGTGAGTTTGTCGATACGTATTACCTTATCGCCTATCGAGTAAAAACTGGCCCGAAAGCTTTCGGTTTGCACGGCCACATCCCGAAAAGGTGAATCCGTGCAAACGGCCTCAGTCGGTCTGCACAATTGAATGGAACTTTTCGTTTATACAATTATCGTAGCGCCGGGAGACTTGAGCTTGGTTTTTGCATCTACAAACACAGGATAGAATAAAACTGAACGGCCCACTCGCCTACCACTAGTCTACAAACTCTTGTATGAGCAAATGACTGGCGTCCGCGGACGCCAAGCCAGCTTAATTTGTGCAAAAAGCAATCGGAAATCAGTGTACGCGCAACTTGATGCACACAACCACGGTCTGCTCGCTTTCCCGAGGGAACAAACAAAAGCAACTCCCAGTCCCAAATTTATGAACTGCATAAGCTACCATTTGTTTCATTCTCCAATTTCTCATTCAGCCTATTGAACTCCCATGCATTCCGAATGGGAACAGCACACCGCATCAACTGCACCCATGCACCCGCACTACGCTGAGGTATGCACTGTTTATCTTTGGCTTCCCCTGACGTCTTCTGTAGTTTCGCAGCCCGAGTTGTAAGATCACTGATCATGGCTGCAGTTAATGGAAGTAACGCCCAAGGATGGACATACACATTGTAACTACCGATTACGGGAAATCCCCTAGAAACACTGCAATTTCATGTTTCCTTGACATCACTCTTTCATATACACCGTTGGCGCGATTTTATGCACTGTATGGTTTCACGAATGAATCTTCGTTTTTTCGCTTCCAGCTCGCTACTCCGTCATCCAATTTTGGACTTGCGTGAAGCATGTGCTCCTTTCTCGTACACCGCAGTTTGGTTCTCGTTTTCAGAGTCCCCGTTGTCGCATAACTGAGGTTCGTATTTGTTTTGTCATTGTTCCTTTAATAATCTGGCATAGTGATATTTCGTGGTTAATCACGTTCTGATTTCGGGATCCGTTTTGAATTTGGCTACGTATTGCTCGAAAGCATCTTACAAGCACCAAAGCTTTCCATAAGTAATATTTTCCAAATTTCCATCTTTTACATTTCATGCCTTTGTCTCTGTTTCCGTTTTCCTAAAGGTGGAAAGGGTGACAGTATATTTCAAACACGTGCATGCTATACAAACTGTCTTTCAGTGTCTCTGCCAGGGGTTGATGTAGCTGGTGTGATGGGATATGCTGTGACTTGGGATCTGAACACGTTATCAGAATAGATAGCCAGTTATTTGGTGACTAATGGACACCAAAAGTTGGCTGGAATCAACGGATGCCTCCAGTCGACTCAGTTTCAGAGGCGTAGTGGTAGACATATATCCCAGAACCGGCGGTGGTGATGGATCATTTTTAGCTGGTAGAGCTTTCGGTCAGTCGGTTTCCCCATTGGAACCGTTATCCGAATTTCGTTTGGCTTTCTAAAAAATGCATTTTGTAAATATTAGTTCGTATAACCTCTCTTTTTATCGACGCAATCCATCGCCGTTGTTATGTCGGAAGATGGTACTTCACAAAATTGTTCCAGAAGTCTTCCACGGCCGACGGCGTCTTCAGATTCACCCACAAGTTATGGACACTGGGGAGGCACTTACCGAACCTTCTATGCACCTTAACATCGTAACCAGCAGTGTTTGGTAGTGGTGGCTATCCCTCACAAATGAGTTTCTAGATTTTGCTGGTAGGGCAACGTGGACACCTAACACTGTGGCCAATCATCCAATTGTCATCTACAATGGCAACGAAGTTATCCTCTGGGAACTTGACGAAGACAAACATCCGAGATGAAGAGAATGTAAATTGCCTTCAGAAATCTTAAATTTGCCCGTGCTTGTAATATGGGATAAGACATCCCCCTCTCACCGTAAGGTAGTAATAAACCTTTGCATAGGACCACAGCAGACCGTGCTGTTTGACAAACTGTGATGAAAGAAATCCCGGAGAAAATTGGTTGATCGAAGAAATTTTCACAGTATTCAAAGGAATAGGCATGCAATGGTGCGCTTTCCCTTGTTTAGATGATGGCCGGTTTGATACATGTCAGTGTAAAACTATTTGGGGTTTCATTGCTATAAATTATCGAACCAATGCCCGTCAACAGGCCATTTAAACTCTTTCGTCTCAGGAATTCGGGGAAATCTTTGTCCCAGTAACTTATATTTTTGCACAGGTTGGCCTCACCACGTCGCTCGCCAGCGCGAGGAAACACTTATTGAGCAATCAGATGTCGACTGGCCACACAGAAGCGAACGATCTGCATGTAGGAATCAAACGGAAAGGCTGAGAAGCTACACAGTAGTCCGTTAATCCGTACATCGGCGTCAATATGCAGCCAACAGTGCATGGCAAACACTACCTCTTTTTCCCCGTGCCACCTGGTGAATTTCTGGACAACCCGAGACAACAGACGGTTGCTATAGTTCAAGTAGTTCAAGTAGTAGCTCAAGGGAGACTACTAGGCGCTACACAGAATGTAAATGAACAAAGAAGGACACATGAAGTTCCCTTAGTGGTCCACCGGCAATACATTGCTGAAAACCACGGGTCCGAGGCATAACAAGTCCTGTTTGCACTCCACTGCCTCCCAAAATTCGAAGTCCCCTAGCTTCCGGCAAGCGCATAGGAATTCACGCCTTACGTGTTCTTCTATGGCTTTCAATTGTTCATTTACTTGTTGCACACCACTGGCACTCAAGATGGGTCTATGTCCAGAACGAAGTCCAAACCAATGGCAGAATAATCCTAACATTGTTAAGAGACGGACACTGCGTGTAGTCTTTGGGAATCAGGGCCCTCTTGTCTACCGGAAGTAGCTGAAAAGAGGAACTGCCAGTATGATGAATATCTTGGCAACGATTTCGAAATTCAACATCACTGAGCGACCTTCCGGCGGTTGATAGGAAAATGAGCCGGCTCTGGACTCAGTAGCCTCGTTGAGTGCATCTGTGACAGCTGTATAACCCAGGATGAGGCTTAACCTGTTTAGGCACTGCCTTGGCTGGATTATCTGACACAACACTCCGCAAGACCATTCCGCAATGAGGACCACTCCTGCAAAGAACGATGGCATCGGATAATAATGAAGCCATTTCCTGTGTCAGGTCGTTCGAACGTTGACGCACGTCAGAAGGCTTCGATTTTCCACAACGTAGTTCTAAAATGAATGATGGTGACTTGGGGCCTACGAGGCGACACAGTAATGGATGGCACCGGTGCAATGAGCCACGAAACTAGCCCATACCGTCGACGTGCAACTGGATAATAGAGCAGGAGCCCCTTGTGACAGGTCTACTCTCCGGAGCTCGTTGCAAGTTTTCAGTTGGCCCGAAAAGTATATATCTAGCGGCACCTTTACTCCACTCGGTGCTGTAAATTTTGTTTCTCAATCCCTGGGTGATGAATCTGTAGCTTGTATTGTGAAGGAGTTCAGAAAACCCTGTTCCATTCATCAACATCTATATTACGAGCAACATTATTTCACTTGCATGAACTATCTTCACCGGAATTCCGATTATTTGTTTCATTGCCCTAAATCTATGTTACGAATCGGACTTCCACCTGTGCCTCGAAAGTGAGCCGCTCAGCTTGAACTTTTTTGTTACTGTACTCGGTAGCCTTATCTGCTGTTTGTAAGCTTTTGCTGTAACTCAGCAGCAGTTGTTCATTTATCGTTCAATTTGGAGCGTGAAAGCCCAGAGGGAACAATATTGAGGTTCGGTGTTTGTTAAATTCCTTAATTTGGAGTGGAGGCTACTGCAGACATTTGGGATCGACTTTATTCCGAATTGTGTCATAATTGGTCGCTACGCGTCGCTCGAACGTTTCATTGGCTGGACTTCACATATATTGCTCACAACCGAGATGCTTATCTTTCGTGAAAGTGGCCCCAGCCAAAAAGTTGACGCAAACTCCCCGATTGGTGTGCACAAGTTATCCCCCATTATGTCCTCACCACTATCCACATTCAAAAATTCAGTGTTCATTAGTAACACTGATGGAGTTAGTAGCAACTTTGACTTGTTGCTCAGCAACTGCTGCTGATGAGACCTTCATTTTTTCAGGACTGTCGATAACATCATTCAAGTCTTCTGACTCGTTGTTCATTGAAACGGGACAACTTCCTGAAAATTTCTAAAATTCTTCATAGCAGCTAACTTTGCGCATCATCATTCCATGTGAGGGATGGTATGAAATCGCCCGTATTAACCCTGCAGATAGCTATCTGCTTCTTGCGACTCAGTATTGTGGTGGTGGAATAGCCACGCAAATTTGGTGGGTCCCTTTATTCTACAGAAGAAGAGATAGATTAAAATATGTTACAGTTATCCACCGCGGAGCCGCAAGAACAGACTAAAGGCCGCACAGTGTCTAACAACATAGCCTAAGCGGCAACAGTGAGCAACCACCGCCAAAACCCGGTAGCCTTAATAAGAATGCATTGAAAGAAACTAAACATCCAAATTCATGATACTCAGTTAACTGGACAGTTAATCGAAATATTTTTGTACCATAAAGGTTTTTACCCATGGAACATCGGCATTGAAGTTCTTATGCTTGGACGATTGCTGAGGCTTCTGTGTCTGAATTCAGTCGGGGCTAATCTAATGAATACTCTGAAATGTGGATAAACAGAGGTCCTCTTTGGAAACTTTTTGCATTCATGATGGATTCCGCGGCATTTCTGTAGACTTCGATTGTTTTGGGGAGTATTGCACTGATTTACTGCTACCGTCCCCTAGCGGATACGCCGGTGACGGTCCAGTGTCCCTTTTTGCCGATTGGGCTGTGTCTCTAAGTGTCCTTTTGGCTGTGCCAGTGGCTGACCCCTAACGGAAAAAGGAAAGGGAAGCCCAGGGAATTATCAGTGAGGAACCCGAGAAACTCCCATGGAGCTTGTTTTATTCATATCCTTCATTAATAATTAGTGGTCGAGTTGCCTTTCAACGATATCCCATTGTTATTTCAACTAAAGTGTGTCCACAGCTGCTGTTACTCTTGAGCTTATGTATAAGCCCTACACAAATCCTATCAGCAGCGCGCTTTCGCACCTGGTCTTGTTTCTCGGTGCATAAGCGCAGGCATAGGATGAACGGAAACTGAGAAATTTATGCATGAACAGATCGACCTTATCGATCGTATCCATTCTTACATATACTCACTGCGGTAAATATCCGGCCGATTTTCATCGTTTTCGTCTGTAATAAAGGACACTTATCCGTACAGATGAACTAAGTATAGTTTACCTTTTCCAGGACGGTGGAGATAACAGCAATACAGTTGTAAACAATAGTGATAATAATGTTATTATTTCTTGCGCGTACCTTAAATCAGGTGGTTCATCACGTTGATATGGTGAAGAGGACTGAAATTATAATTAATTAAATAGTAATGTAAAGTTCAGGATACTCAATGTTATTTTAAGCTTGAAGACGGTAATTTATATACCTCAGGGGCAAAACCACCTCGATTTTCAGAAAGCTTCCGGTATACCCTTCAGGGGACAATCAGGGGGCAGTCAGATCTCGCCATATCTCACATTCTCCCGTGATGCCTGAGGGCTGCCGACTAGCTTTACCACATATTCTTTGCATCAAAAAGCGATAGAAATTAGACTCTTCTGAAGGTAAATTTTTACCTGTTTACTTTCACGATTCATTGCCAGCCGTCTCCCTATTGTAACTCTTACGGGACACTTAGCAGTACTGCTAAAGGGATAATCAATGATCCTCAGTAGAAATTCAAGCACTTTTTCTGGTATTTAATGTACAACAACAGTCGTTCCCGCGTCATTTAGGTTAAATGCTTAAAAAGTTATATGGACCACAGGAAGTGAAGATGAACTTACGTCCCCGTGGATACTGCCAAAGGTGTTGTGGTTCCGGGTGCCTAAGATGCCTACTTCTTCTTTTCGGGCCTTTTTATTACCAGGTCAAAAGAGCCCTGCGTGGTACAACAGAAATCCGTTCACAACTATATCGCAGATTCCGAGAGGCATGCTTATTCCCATTATTCGTGGAAGGCTTGGCAATTCTGGATTTGGGGTGGAAATCTGGCCTAATAGTTTTGCGGGTTGGCAACTATAACCTTTTCTGTTTTAATCCCGGCAGCTTTGCGTTGATTCGTGGATCCCCAGCAAGAACTCAATGAAATAAGGGAAGGGAACTGGGCGGTCTGTCAATCGGATTTGGAAAGTGTACCGAATTTGGAGATTTCTTCGATTTCCCATCCTTATCGTCAAGCCGCTGTGTCCTTGCCTCCAGTGTGTTGGCCGATGATACCTACCCAACTACCGTTGAGGAAGTCGACTGTAAGTATGTGGTTTTGCCTTACACACTGGCTGATTCTATCTTCCTTTTTTTCTTGCTCTTCGGTGACACAGAAATCAAAATCACCAAATAGTTTCTTCGGGCCGGTTTATTTTGATCTCACAAGAAATTGAAATTCCCCCGGGGGCTCCTCTAGGTTCACTATCAGGTATTCGGTTCCCAGCAATATTTGTGACCTCGCCGCGACTGAGATCACTGGGTTGCCAGATTTCAACAGCTGCACAGGATCAGGAGCAAATCATCCACCAACTCAAATAAGTCACGAGCTACTTCTCACGGGATGCCAAACACACTTATGCAAATTTCAATTTCCATGCCGCAAGACACGTCTTGGACCAGCCGAGGCCGATCTGTGGCTCCACTCACGTTCAAAACAATCATAGCATTCACCGTGAGTAAGGGACTGGCTGTCTGCGTGATTCTTGTTTAAGTGAACCTAAGGTTTTCCTTCTAAGGCCAATGGCTACATCTCGTTCCGCTCTCTCGGGAATAGTGGCATATCATCGACCCGCCGGTTTGACTCCAGCTAACTAGCCTCTCCAAACCTGCCGGTTTAGTTGGACCGACAATACACCGCCTCAAGCTCTACTGGTCTTAAATCTTGCCTCCTACATTCGAGGTTTCCTCGGTTGGGACAGGAAGGCTTAGGAAACAGCAAAACTACCACTAGAATTCATATCGATAATTCAATATGCCGTATTACTACCATCAAGTTTCCGAGTCACTACCACAACCCATGTTCCCCGCCGTCATCTTGGATGGCGGTAACCAAAGCGTATGAGGGAAATCAGCTGGAATTGGCCAAGCGCGCGAGAGAAGTCTGTTGTTATCACTTATACTGTGGGGTCAAAATTTCACCTTTCGTTGAGGGCGCATCAGAGGCCGGATGGAAATACTTCGGAGGAAAGGGTCGGCTTCATTGCTCACACGTGCAAATCCCCACCAGTCACGATAAACTAGGTAAAGTTGTTTCTCTAAGGGGAGATTTGAACACTCTTTGGACGTGATAGAAGATGAAACCGAAACATCAGCTGCCATTCAGCCACGCTGCCACTGGAATCCGTCTACCGGAACGGGCCTTTGAACCTTTAGGAATATTTTGAGAGTAATCAAAGTTAGAAGGGAATGATGGGCGCCACAGCTTACCATGGACCATTGTAGCTCCGCCAAAAGAGCATGGTAATGGTAAAGATTTATTTCGGATAACCCCGAGGCATGCCGTAACGCAAGATCAAACGGTACAATTGGACGCAGCGTCTGAATTCCAAGAGGGTGATTCCGGTATGTGCGCTCGTTATTGTACAGAAGAAAGTATTTAGGTTACTGTTTTAAGGCGGCACCCGGCGAATTTGAACTCAAGGTCAGGTGGCCAAGCCGGCCAGGTCAGGACAAGGCTGGTCGGAGGTAGTGGAATCTTACTGAAATATTACAAAAGAGGGACTGTGTAACGAGATAATCAAACAGAATCGACGGAAGTTTTGTTTACCTTGAGGAAAAAGAAGTTTCCAAGAGAGACATGAACCAGCTTTAGCGCTCCGCGGAGTACGGCACGGATTTGGACTGAAAATCAGACGATGAAAAGAATGAATCTGCGGACAATGAACAAGCAAAACCTTTCAAGGATTACACTTGTAACGTTCAGCGACCAAATATCGGCTGAGTCAGTTAAATACCCAGTGAGGGACTCATTTATAGAGAGAGGTTGCCTGGGTGATGGTGAAAGAAGTGGCCGGACGTTAACATGTAATCGTTACGCGCATTGTTTACTTTCAGGAAGGTGAAAAGTGATGCACCAGAGTGGAACTGGGAACTGGGCGACAAATCAAATTGTGATGCGTGGCCATGATAGTCGCAGATACACGGTTTTCAAAGGAGATGAGCATTTAAATGGCAGGTGAGTATTCACGTACGGTTGTCTTTGTCTAAGGGCTGAACATGATGACCAGAGAGATGCAAGAATCAAAATTGTCTGAGAGGATTTACCAAGACAGAATACCGGATGTGGAAAAGCACCAAACAACCGATGAATCCGTTTGCGAAGTTGGCGATGAAGTAGTTGACGGGTAAAATACTATCTGTTGGTACTCTTTGTGAAAGGTGGATCGTGTGATGTCGAATGATCACAACGCTGCGATACAGATGTCTCTCAGATGTGAATATATAAGGAGGGCATAAATCTTTGCAGGGTGAGGATATTGCAATGCTACAGCCGTGTGGGCGAACAGAAGGACCGATAGAGAGAGCAAACTATCACAATATCGCCGGCTGTTTAGATGCTCTGGAGAAAAGTATTCCTCAGTAAAATATACTGTTTGGACTTTGTGGGACGGGAGCGTGTGACAACATTAAATATGACTTTTTGCAAATATATCGGTAACTGTGATAAAAAAGGGCGAGTTTTATCTCGGGGATTGGTTAGGTTTGCGAATGGGACAAGCGGGTGGTTTGGCACGAATCACAGGGAAAAAGAATCGTGAACGGTAAGCCGAGTACAGAAACGGTCTTTTAACCCCGCGATAATTATGTGCTAGGAAAAAAGACTTTGCCGGGGGTAAGAAGCGGTATGTTACGATGGCGAAGATGGGGACCAGTACGATGAAAAATAGGCAATGACCGGGGGAGATAGTTCCATATTTGCAGCATTTCGGGTGTATAAATGTTTTTTTGCCGCAACCGGTGTTGGTGGATTGCAAGTCACTGTCATCATAATATAGTAACTTAGACAGCAACGATTATCAGACCATCAGCAAAACAACTAGCAAACCATTCGCAAAACAGGGCATTCCACATTATGAGCTATTAAGGCAGCGTTCCGCTTTCCTCAAACTAATTTCACGGCTGGCTTTCTCCAGATACCACCACCATCCCCGCTTTTCTGATCAGAGTGTGAGTACTTTGTCATATTTGACCTTCACAGCTTCCTCTTCTTGAGCACCCTTGGTCAGTGCACCCTTTTTCACAGACAGGCCCCCACTAGAAGAGGTCAGGTGCCTGCGTGTTGATAAGCCGACCGTGATTCAGGGTTGTGCAAGGTGCTACCAAGCTGTTTGCCTTCATGCCATTGCATTTTGCAGACTGTGACAACGTTGTTACTAACCTGTTTCCTGTACGGACAATGGGAGAGCCGCCCGAAGGAGACACAAGTGTGTCTGCTGGCGGTATTCAAAATCAGTTTTGTCCGCCACTTATTTGCAAGCCACTTTTATCTGAATCTATTCCCATATCCATCATGTTGGGAAGCTTATACACGGAGGGATTCCCTGAATGTCAAGTGACAGCTCGAGAACTGACAAACTATTCAAAAGCCCAAGATAAGTTTGCTTTCAAGCAAATTGCAGCTCGTGATCCCAACTATGGTGCGTCATAGATCTTGTATCTGCCTCAGATGCTACACGTGAAAAGAACATCTGTTTTAGGGGCCTTACAGCTTCACGCATGGCTGTGCCGCAGTGGCTCCACCACACTGTCAACAGTCACAAGCGCAAGTCAGCTTGCGCCTTTATTTCATACTTCCTGACTGAGCCTCTGCCTGCACAGGATTGTCTTCCGGTAACTGAGTGGCTCGCAGAAAAGCAACCCGAATCCAAAGGTAGAGGATACTGGTTCTTTTTATTGGGTGTACCCTAAGACAGGTGATGAAGCGGTAACAGTAACACCTCAAATTTTGTGCAGACCGACCACAGAATCAATATACAAGAAAGCTCCAATCAACCCAAGTAACAATAAACAGGAAAAACCACAGACTGCAACGCAGGAGCCAGTCATGCGGTTTATGGAGACCGTCCTTATTTATGGGGGCATTTTGCCCGGCCGTTGGACAGAAGAGAATTAAATGCGGGGGAAGGGAACACACTCACACAAGCATGGGTGATGAAAGCGCGGAACAACGGTTTTAAGAAAGTGGAAGACCACAGATGGATGACCAAGTCCACTCATCCACAAGAATAAGGCCAAGTGGGAGGAGAAGATAATTACCTCCAGGCTCCTAAGCCTCCTTATATAACCCATGACGAGAAGTCATTCCAGAACCGGGGAGGGGGTCGGGTCAGCCACAAAGATGGTAAAGATTATTTGGCTCGTGAAAATAGAGGTCAGTCGACGCTAGTCATACAAACGACACTAAAATTTGCTTGATGAAAGTGCATGACAGGCAGGCAAATTGTTTGGCGAATGCATGACAAAATTGAGATGGAAGGAATTGGTGTGATTCAATTCTCGCAAATCGAGCAACGCGTAGCCAATTCAAACAAATCCCAAAACCAGAACAAGATTGACTCGTAGTTTCTACGGTACCAAATTAAAATTCTCAAAGGGTATAAATATATACAAACCTCAAGTAAGCGGCCAAATAGACTTCACAGTAAAACCCAAAGGTTCAAAGCCCCGTGGCTCAAGCACGACAGTCAGAAACGGTTCAAGGCCAACTTCAATTGTCTCACGTGGATAAACAAACGTGAGCACGAGCTCAGTTTGCGTAACACAAGCAGTAAACCATCGCAGCAATTGGTGAGACCGATTTTGTTTACTAGCTTGATCTCAGAAGTTGAACGTAGGTGCCGTAACGGACAGATTGAAGGCATCCATCTTGTTGTTCTTTTAATGTAAGTGTTGGCGCCTGTTGATACACTTACTGGGCCTTGGCTCATGGAGATTTTCCATTTGTGCTCTTGCAATTTCTACGGTCCCTGCTCAAGTACCCAATGAGCCTCTTGTACATGAAATCCAACTGGCACATCAACTTGGGGGCTAGGCACTTTCCCAAATGTAGTGTCTTTGAGATGAGGCCATCTCTTGGCGGTTGACCCAATAGAGCCAACTGATCTTATTGACAAGCTGCCCATTCCAAAGGCTTCTGCAATTTCTACGGTCCTCCCATCAGTAAAAGATGTTACCTGCAGGGTCAGCCTCATCGAACTGTTAACGAGACCCCGTGCAACCGTGTTGATCCTGAGCGAGTTGGGCTTGCCGACTAGTTTACAGCTTTGTACAAGCTCGCGAGTAATCAGCGAGGTATCCGATCCCGTGTCCGAAAATGCAATTACCCTCCTCAATCCCTTAGATGTCACGATGCCGACAGGTACGACTCCCAATCTTGCCGGTTTGAAATCATCGTGTCCCACTGAACAGACGATCCTGGTTCGTCCCGCTGGGTAGGTGTATATTTTAGGGGGTCATGTAGTAACGAGTGATGCTTACCCAAGCATCCCTCCTGGTCACATTTCAATCTAAAGCGGCATCCAGAGGCTCAATGAGAGTTCTCTAAGCAAACAAAGCGTGAGCTGATCCTTTTTGCTGCGGACCACCGGTCGCGTACACTCATCCCATGAAAGGTCGGACAATCTGGTAACCGAAGCAGGGATTTGCATAGCTTGCATTCAGTTGAACTCTCGGGTTCTCCACTTATCACGTGCATGTTAGCCAAAGACTGGGCTCGGTTACAGCTCTTCCCTACAATCTGAGACCCTGTTGGTTCCGTTCGCGCCAGCCTGCAACTTTCGTGCACGATTTGTCCAAATCGGCTGTTGGCTACACGGGATTGACGACCTGTGAACTCCGTCAAGTCGTCGAAAGTAGATTCTCGCTCAAGCATATTTATTTTCTCAGCTTCCTCTGCCCATCGGCTCTGTAAATCAATAGGTAGACATCGGAAAATGCATTACTGTATGTGCAGCGCATTCAGATCAGACTGGTATCCTAAGTGCTCCAGTGCTATACTGCAATTCTGCATTTGTATCACCAAATTTGACAGCAGTTCAGCATTGCCCTCAGTCCTTTTTGCCTCCAATAAAACACCATCAATAAGGCTTCTAGCCAGCTTGAATGGTTGTCCAAACAAATCTTTCAGGATTCTGCTTGCCCTAAGGTGCCCCATTTGTGGATCAAGCATTACTCAGACTTCGGTAGCACTTTCGGCCCTCCCACGATAGTAGTACATTAAATACAAAAACCTTTGACCAGGATGTGCAACTTTCCACTGAACAAAATTTTCAAATTGCTTCATGAACATACAGTATTGCCCGGGGGGCCCGTCGAAATGGGGTAGCCCCATTCTCGGCAGGTCGAATGTGAAACCTCGGTAGTTTCAGGCCGTCTCAAGGTATTTGTGCGTCGATCACAGTGCCGTTTCGATGTGGACATCGTGAACTACGTGGATCTTCTGCTGGCTCGTCAGACCAGTTAATTGTTTAAAAGGCACTGCTTGCTTCCTGGCTAACCGCAGCTGGTTCTCTAATTCCACCACTCTCATTTTATGAGTACTAATATGAACAAACTGATCACGATTAGAAATGTATGACCTGGCACTGACAAAACTAGAAGACTCAGCATTATCCAGAGAATCAATAACATTCAAACCATCCCCAGAGACTTGCTGAGTTAATTTCTGCTGTCCGATAGGGCTCTTGCTTCCTCGTCTGGGCATTTCCAATAAGTTTTCTGGTCCAGGGTGAACTTGAATACTGTAGGTCGATTCTCGCGGATCGAGTTGCTTGTATCCAATTCAAACGAATCCCAAAACCAGAACAAGACTGAGTCGTAGTTTCTACAGTACCAAATTGAAATTCACAAGAGGCACAGATATATACAAACCTCAAGTATGCGGCCAAATAGACTCCACGTTATAACTCAGAGGTTCAACGCCCCCTGGCTCAAGCACGACAGTCAGAAACGGTTCAAGGCCAAACTCAGTTGTCACAGATGGATAAAGAATCTTGCTAAAGTGATGTATATTAACTAGCTTTTCAAGGTTATGTTCAATATAGTCAAATTCACAAAGCACGTTAAACATTTGGGAGGATTTTCAGTATTTGTTCTTTACGACCGTATCTGGACTAAACCTGTCTAACAGCAGTTCTCGGTGTAGTGGGCTGAATTTTCTTGCCCAATTTCAATAAATCCTTACATCGCCAACTTAGAAGCTTCGGGATGGGCTAATTGACAAACAGGTCAAAAAAGGACTTGGACTGTCGATTTTACATATGCGAACGTGGGAATGACCAAAACTCCCTTAGCAATCTTCTTCATCCGTTCGTCGGTTCATTTGGCTGCCGGGAGGAGGCCGGATTACCAAGGCTAGGTCCACATTTCAGAAAAAAGGGCAGACCAAAGTCTAATGACAGATACATTAGGGTGCCAAGTTAGCAATTGGTCGTGGATGGGACCGAAGGTGGGTGGATCTGCCTAAAGAGGCTGAAGGTCTCTTTCAGAAAAAAAATGGTGTCTAATTTCACCAGCCGCAATGGGATAATATGATTGGTTTGGGAGGTGAAAAACATTTTCCGCCCCATAGACAAGCACACTTTACCTCTTTCACGGTGATTAGGTACCGAAAAAGGAGGACAATATTAGGACCTGACTCTCAGCGCCGATCCTAAATTTTTTCACTCCTTACAATGACCAAGGATTGGCCAAAATTACTGTGGTTACCCCTTCCGCGCTGGCAGAGAGGGGGTGGCTCAGTGTCTCACCCGGTTCTAAGGGGGAACTAAGGAAAGCGGTAGGATGGGGAGTTAGGAAGGAACAGCCAGGGGCCACTGGCATCATTCCCGTCGAGTGAGTTTAAAGGACAGGGCAAAGCGGAACTTGGCACCGCTGTAGCACAATGAAAGTTGCTGGTGAGAGAGTCCGGGCTTGTTCTGTTCTTAGCCTCAAAAAGAGCACACTCGAAAGAATTAGCGGGGATTGGCGGATCTGGCGGCCTTAACGCGCTCAGACTGATGACCAGGCTTACGCTTATCAGTGTAAGTGATGATACTTCCTCATGCTCTAGCTGAGCTCCGACTCAATGAGTTTTCCTTCTGTCTTTGCAGACGTTGCACTTGAAGCACCTACGGAGGGGCTGCTTCAGCGCACTACAGTGACCGTAATTTTTAAGTGGTTTCGGTTCCGTTGTCTTGTTTACTACGCAGTGTTGGACAAGGATCCTTGGATGTTGTTATATATGCCTAGTTTCGGGCGCGAAGTTATCCAGGTTTGGCCGAGGCTTCTGTGCTTTTTGTAGTATTTGCAGAAGCATATAGAGGAAACTGATTTGAAGAAAACAACGAGGACTCCACCTACTGACGCGGAGTGCAACAGCTTTAGTTTTATAGCACGAGACTCACCCGCATTTGTATCACAGGCTCCCTCCACGGTGAGTTACACAATGGAGGTTCAATCTTCTCTACATCCTGCAGGCATCTCCGACTGCACTTTCATAACACCATGTTAACTCTAAGTTTATTTTTCTTTTGGTAACGCTCTCAACCGGTTTCCCGATATTGATTCCTCATATATCCAGTTGGTGCCACACCGCGACTCCTTCTACACTTCCCGACTCTTATTTGAATCTCTTTCACTCCACCGCTCTCTCTCTATCCCTATCGACTGCATACAAAACTTCGTAGATCGCCGTAACCCATTCTGGACTACCGGATCCGTCGTACACAGTTATCGGCACCCATAAGGCAAGTTGTGTATTATTCCTGCCTCATCCCCCTGCTAATGCCGTGATGTCTAACACCAGCTGCTTTATGAATTCTCGCTAACACTGCATTTTTACCCTTCTTCAGTATCGCTGTATCTACGTTCCCATGTCCATCCAGTTAACCACATCGTCCTCGTCCCGAATTCGAAACCGATTCACAATGGCCGAGTCGACCCTCTCCGCTTTCGTTCACTTAAAAACCATCCAGGCTTATCGTTCTAATACTGAAATTGTGTGAAGCATGAACTTCAAAATTGTGATTACCCCATATTACTGTGAATAACTGTGTCCTCTGATCACGCCTTGTGCATGTTTCTTGACCACGATCAAGAAATACACCATTATTATCCATTGCCAGGTCCTTTCATGAGTCGAGACTGCACCCAGTTGCACATGAAATGACCGGTTTGGTGGTAGGTCTCTCGCCAGCTCAAACCCTACAGCTTACTCAGGATGCTTTCCGCTCTGCCATAGAGCTACATCGTTTGTGTGCAATCCGTCTGTGGAAGCCATTTGAGGGAAGAAGTTATGGAGGGTTCAATCTGCACCGCATCAGAATCCCGCTGATTGCCGTGAGAACCACAGAAAGCTTCTTACCAGCTTCAGCTTTGGTCATTGTCAAAGGTGGCCAGTGCGTAGGAGGAATCACCATTAAACTTGTAAGGGAGGGAGATGTAGGGCAGCCCGGATGTCCTCAATACGCTTGAGCATTCCCGAGTTCGTAGTCGGGGACAGGGAGTTTTGGTTGGTTCAGGTAGAGGCACTTTTCGAATGGCCAGCGTAACCAACTAATCTACCAAGTTTACGTCCCTGCTCGGGAGCTTACCACCGTTTCGGGCTGAAGTAGCCAAGGATAACGTATGCGACCGACCCCGAAGCGGATCATCTTAAATACGTGGGGTTTGTAGCTGGGCAGATGGAGTTAATATCCTCTAAGTTAGCCGTGCCAAAAGCACTGCAATGAGGTTCCGTAACTCGGAGAGCAGGCGGCCCAAATAGCTTAAGATAGCGTAGCCCTTTAACCCCCGCCGTATTTTGGCACCACCGAAATCACGGTGGGAAAACAAAAAAGCTCGAAGCTTTGTATGCATCATTTTGAGCACCAGTGAACGCTTCAGACTACCCTTGCAATGGTTCACCTCGTCAAACCTCCCCGCACACAGATGTCTATTTTTTATAGCCAGTGTGATAACTGTATTATAATTCTTAGCAGAAACCGGTGAAGAGATGAGGGCTATTTGGTCGTACTCCACAGGCTGCTTTGTAAAGACCGGCTACGGAAAACCCCTCGAAGGCACTGAAATATTGTGATTTCGGGGAATTTATAACTTATATCATTTGCGTGGTTCGCACAACATACGCTTCTATGAACTAACCTTCGTTTGCTCGCGTCCAACATGCTACTTTGTCATATCCTATCTTGGACCCGCGTAACGCATGTGCTTGTCTCTCACGCCGTGAACTTGGTTCCCTGTTTTTTCAGCCTGTGTGATCGCACATTTGAAGATGGTATACGCGTTGTTGTTGTTCATTCAAAAATTCATTGTCATAGAAATTACGGATCAACTTTGTTTTGGTTTAGGAATTCGTTCGAATTTAGCTACGCATTGCTCAAAGCTTTTATGCGCTTCAGTCAGTCAAAAAGCGAGTTGGTCGCTGCCAGCAAGACATCAGTCCTAACTCACCGCTAGCTTTCTACCACACTGAATGTCTGTTTACGCGGTAACCTAAAATAGGCGCTCATAATAGCTGACCCCCCCGCTTAATCGTTTGCGTCCACATTCTTCCGCTTTTCAACCTCGTGACTGATCCGTCTGGCTTTCATTGCATGGATGGTACTACCAGTTTCACCTAGAGGCACACCACCAATGGACCCGTCACTCTCTAGTCCTTTTCACTCCTGTGAAAATAGGCCACTACTAAGAGAGCTTGTTCTAGTTTCCTGGACCACTCCAACACACTAAAGTGCCACCACAGGTGTCGACCGACGTAATATGCCATATACTCACGGTGGGCCCATCGGTTCGTCGCTGCACCACGAACTTAACACCCAATAAAATAAAACAGCCGAGGCCGAGTTACGGCACATGTTGGTTTTCGGTCGCACCAAGCCAGTTTGAAGACCGTGAGCCTCTTCACCACATATGGTACCAGAAATGCATGTTGACAAACGGTGCCCTTGTGGCGATTGACGGGCTACAAACAATAGCAAAACCTGGAGAAGACAGCCACGGCATATACGGCGCCTCCTTTCCGACACACGTCAGTTCTACGTCTTTCAATAATTGTAATGCGAATGAGGCAAGATAGGAAAGAACGGCTATGTGTAGGGCCAGCAGATTTGATTTTGAAAGAGGCAAGTCTGTTTACTGACTCTGAACAGGGCTTACCTACGCAAAATAATTGCCTCTCTAGCGAAACTCAGGCCCACCCTTGGGAGAAGAAGGAAAGTAGCGATTGTGGGCCCAACTGAGCAATTATGCAGTGACACGACAAAATAATCCAAATTTAAGACAATGGGTAACGGACCAACTCAGACGAGTAAGATTTCTGACCCATGCGCCTGTTGCAAGGATACTACAAATAGGTTGATGGAGACTCAGGACTGACAAGCCAGCTCAATAATGAAGGACTCTGGTGTATTTTGGCCATCCAAGGTGTCAGAGCGCAGTTCTTGGGGCGGCCGATTGACTTGACAAAACCTTCATAGGAAATTTAACAGCAGAACCAGGCGGCATCATGTAGAACTCCCGCAAGGTAGATAGACACTAGATTGCCCACGCCCTCTGTTGCAGCCTCTGAGGCAAAATGGCAGATTGCGCCTGAAAAATGCTCGTCGGATCCAGTTAGTTCTATCAGAAATGACTTTCTCTTCTTCATCCTCACTCTTCAGCCATTTCCCTCAACTTTACCGAATCTTCGAAGTTGTTTCAACCTTCTAGTTTCGGTCGTTCTCCAGTGGTTCGGCTCCATTCCCAAGATCAACCTGGGAACAAGCGCAACGAAGTAGGGTTCGTAAAACCTGGACTAATAATCGTTCAGCATTTGTATACCGCGTCAACGGGTATAAAAGCTTCGTTTCTCTGAGAACATGATCTTTGGAATTTTGCTTCCGGGTTCGGAGGTTGAGGAAATCCGCTCTTCAATGCACATAGGGGCCATCAATGGTAATGTTACCGTAATGGAGAGAGAAGCATAAAACAAGGTATAATAAGTGTGTACAGGTGACGCATGGATATGGATTTGAACAGAGTTACACCATGAATATAAGCAGTGTGATAAGCAGACCCAAACCGGACTTGCAGTCAGTCAAAGTAAACTCAAAGCGATTCACCCGGTGAAAATGGATGTTACGGTCACTGGGGCTAAACCTGTGCGAAACGGAGATCAACTAGCTGAAATGTCCAGTAATGCAAGAATAGGCAATGGAAGTCTTAGAAATGACCCAAGCATCGAATAGGACGAAGAAATTTCATGAGCGTCTGATGACTTCAGGATAAGTGCGTTTAAATGTTTGTTAACCTCCTAAATGGAAACGAAAACTACAAGGTGAGACGAGTTTAACATCTTCCACCCTTAGGAACACCAATTCTTGTTTCTGCCGGAAGTGCAATGAAATTATCGTTGAGAGAAGTTAGGAGGAGTTTTGCGAAGCATTCAGTGCAAATTCCGTTGGACTTATTAAAGCCGAACTTTTGACCGAGAGCTGCAGTGCTTGTGAGTGATGGTCTTCCCGAATGCTTCCAGTGGGCACCGGCATCCATTTTTCGGGAAAAATGCGTTGCGTGCTGTTTCAGCAGGAAGAAAGTAAAAAAGAAAATTTTATCTGCTTGGTCTGTTTACCGTAGTTTTCACAATGGAATTGCAGAGAAGGTTGAATGCCAGCAGGTAGAAAAGAGATGTCGTTTGAGAAGCGAATAGGAAGGTTCCGGCAGAGTGTTCCGGGGATGATTCAGGATTGGATAAAGATGGGGCTAGTAAGCAACCTGTGGAGTCCGTCCGCAGTCAAATAATTTTGAAGGAAGTATGATTCCGGATGCCAGTAATTTGGTGAAAACCATTCACCGGAGAGGAAAAATACCGCTGCTTATTAAGCGGTCAGTAATCAGAAAACGTCTCCGGCAGTCAAATTTTGTAGAACTCCAAATGGCAAAGCCAATTTGAGGAGAAGCTGAAAGAAAAGTGTCAGTCTGTAAGGGTTTCGGCTATGGTTAAGTGGTAAGCGGTGTAAAGTTCGTTGAAAACCGAGACCAGTTTCGTAGGCTCTAACTTCCGTAATATAAGGGTTAATAAAACGGATTACATGGGCACTGAAAAGAAGCCATCTATCTTCCTAAATGCCGATTGGTGCCGAAGTGAACAAACATCTAGCAGCCTCTCATTCTAAAGCGAGGTGTACTTAACTAACAAGAAATCGGACTGTGAGCCTGTCTGAATGGTCGGGATATCAACCCAGAAACTGCATCTTCGCAATAATTGTCGGAGGTTTGTGAGTTTTCTAAGTTCCGGTGGCGGGCGACAAGTTTGACATTGTATAAGGCCATGGAAGGTATAGGCGTTAATTTTTGGTCTTTGTAGCCTCAGAGGATCCTGATGCAATGTTGTTTATAGCTCAGGGCTGTATAATAACCTTTTAGTTGCCTTTTGAAAGACCGTTACGTATTCTTAATGGTTAATTGGGTCACCAAGTCTGACGTTGGAATACGTCACTGATTCGGACTCAAAAATGGTCCAACTTAGGTCCGTTAGAGAGTGAGTTCATTTCCTCATAGCAGAAGTGTTCTATGACGTAATCTATCAGTCTTCAGGCAGTCGAAGTTTGAATAGCTGTGTTCTGCGAAGCTAAGCAAGCAAGGGCACTCAAAAGCGCAAATTGCATTCTGGTGAACTGAGTGAAATTATCTTTCCACCTATGCTTAAAAGCCCTAGAGCGATGGAATACTTATAGGTTTGAATATTGCTCTTTCCGGAATAGATAAAGAGACGACAAGGACAAAGTGCTTTGCGCGGCTCAATGTGAATCTTGATATCAGCTACGTGGCAGCCGATACCCAAGCAGTGATAAAATGAACCACGAAACGAAACCTCGCACTAAACGTCTCAAAATGCCAAATGCTGATGGCCTACTTGGCACCAGTTTCAAATGACACCCTGCAAGGTTCATCACAGATTAAGCCAATCAAGATGACACGAGATTGAGGAAAGCACACTACCCATGATTTTGTACCATCTGCCCGGTGCCTGAAGGCAACTGGAGCCTAGCACAGAACACTCTTCCAACTGGGACGAGCTCTGAGGTCTACAAACCCCAAGTCTTTCTGCTCCTATACCAAGCGGTGGTTTGACCCCACATGGAGCTATGTGTCCGGGGTTCGTCACCATACATCCAGAGAGACAAATGCCATACAGAACGAGTGCAAAGTGTTACCGGCAAAATGGTAGAAGTTCGAAGACAAAAGTCATACGAAAAAAGATTGGCCCCTCTTGATCATTTCTCTATACAAAGGAGAAGGCTGAGAGGTGATTACAATGAAACTTTTGAGTTTATGAAGGGCCTCAGCATGGTCAATCCCTTCATTATTTTCCATCCTTCGCCCACGGACGGCCTGAGGGGTCATGAACTTAAGCTAATGAAAGAAACATTCAGACTAAATGTGAGATCAAAGATCTTCGTAAATCGGGTAGTAAATTCCTGGCTTAAGCTGCCGCCCGTGGTCATCATCGGTAATACCACTCCCGATTTCCAGCCCAGGCTGGACCAAGAGTGGCCGGAACTTTTTTCAGAGTATCGCAAAAACAGACTTTTCAGTGGTGGTTCAGTGCAGGCAGTATTGAATTCTTGCTTCTAGCGTCTCCATTGGCAAAATCATTTAAAAATTCCCTTCTTCTTGGTCCCTTCACATACCATCTGATCTGTGCACCTTCAGACCTTCATTACAATACTTTTGATGAAAACACTATGATATCACACCATCTGTGGCTACACACAGAACCAAGCTTTTTCACCGCACGCCAGGCTTGAACTTACGGGAAGAAACCAGTGCCATGTTCCCACAAAAAGGCAAGCGGATAATACTCTTGTTGCAAAAAAAACAAAAATAAAGCAATGAAAATTGGTCTAGCATAAGTGTCCTAGAGGAGGGTGGGCCGACGTACAGTACGCTCCCATCAACCCCATATATGCGGCAAAAAAGCTTTGCAAAAAGTGTCGTTGAACCTTGACCGCGGAAGCCGACAGAATACCGAGGTGCAACACTAGATTGCCGAAAATTATATGGTTAAAAGATTTCCGGGATACATTAGGGAACCAAGCGCCTGAACCCCGAGGGCAGAAAAAGAGGAAAAGAAAAGAAAGAAAGTGAAGTCAGTTCCTGGGGAAAAGGGTTCACAGGACGAGCCCCTCTATCTTCATACAGCATATCACATGAAAACTCACGCGCACTTAAAGCACCACCGGTTTACAACCTGTTCGGATTCACGCTACATACTCAACAGTGGTTGGTTTTGGTCTCGCTTTGCAGATGGTGCCACAGCAAGGTGAAATGTCTTTCCAACTAACTTTTTCATTTCAACCGAACGGGCCAGTTTCATTGTAGTTTCCACCACCATTTCAGCTTCCTCTCAACTAGCAATTAATTCATGTGCTTCCTTCCTCTCTTTCCCTTTTTTACAATCTTGTTCTCTCTTGCCATTTCACCGCCTCAGCTACCTTCCCATTACATGCCATGGGGATCTAGAGAATCACAAGTACCTCCCTCGCAAACCCCATCACAGTAGCTAGGAAGGGGAACAAACAAAAAGTAGCAAAAAGTAGAAGCTCAACAAACCAGCTTCCCCAATAACTGTCGCCATGTCGTGCTAGTACAACACCCGAAAACAACCTTTCATTGTCTATTCATACTTACAGTGGAGCATATGGTAATTTATTATCTATTTAGTCACCCTTCTTGCTGAAGCTACAGGAAGTCTTTTTCCAGCTACTCAATCTGAAGTCAAAAAACAACAAACTCGAAGTTGCAGCTCCGAAGGGTTTTTCCAAACCCTACCGGTGCAACTGCCTGGAAGCACGCCAGGCTCACGCCTACTCTCGTCCTAGAACATTGTCCTGTCCTGCTCTGTCCTACATTGTTGAAGAAGAAGCTCCCGATCAACCTTGGCTATTTCTTCTGCTCCATACGGTACCAATTACACAACTCAAGAAACGTCGGGGGCTTCTAGTGCACTTACTAAATCTGCGTTTACAGATGACGCTTCACCCGGTGTTCCATGTTGCACACCTGATTCCTCGGAAAAACTGCCTGTGGCTTACTCCCACCCAACCAAGTCTGGCCAGAGGATAAGGGATGGTCACTCGAGCTATCGATAGTAGTCCCCTGTAGTCGCCTAAAAGGAGAATCGAGAAAACACATTATGGCTCGTCGTCGGGCCATGCGAGTCCAGCAGGGGCTGCGCCTCTCCGTGGAGATGGCTGATTATTGTTCTGGTCCATTATCCGTGAGAAGACGGAAAAGTGGTCAGAGGACAGACAGCTCTGTTATGACACTCTTACAATACAGAGCAGTTTATCCGGGAATAGTACATAGGTGGACCATCAATCCCTTCCTGGTTTTATTCAGGATATTTTTCCGCTAGGCAAGGCTTCCCGAAAGCATATATTTGGATGATGGTTCTAATTTTTCAGAAGTGGAGAATGAGAGGAAGAGACAGCTGAGTCTATTAGATCATGCTGCTACGGTGAAAACAATAGCACTTCCAGCCACCCAAAGCCCTCCAAAGCGGAGGTGTTTGGGAAAGACTGATACGATCTGCCAAGAAAGCCCGCAAGACTCTGGCTTCTAAACGAATCCTCCACGATTAAAGCCTGAGTGTCCCACAGGCTGAAGCGGAACGAATATCAAAGAGTAGGCTTTTGGCACAGACGGTCCTGGATCTTGAAAGTGAAGTGGTCCTCGTTCACTGGGGCCCAATTTTTCCAGGGTCAAACTCGAGAGTAGTGTGTCTACTGTCCCCAGTTCTTTAGCAGTCTGTCTAGCATAAAGTTGGTCTCAACAGCTCCACACACGATTTGGGTAGTACACGGGTAATGTCAACAGAAAGTTTTCAACTAGAGTTGTTTACTGGAAAACTGCCGTCCCAAAACATTTGCAGGCTCACAAATTTGGACGCTCCGGAGATCTTCGCCGACATGGTTCCCACCGAACGGGGGAAACTAGAAAGCTAGCAGGCTTTGGCGGACTAGGATCAGTACTAGTTGTCCTGCCAGGTTGACAGGACATTAAAAGCCTGGCGAGCCGACGGCCGGAGCCAAAGAGCCAAAGTGCGTGAAGTCTACAGTTAGTTTGGGAAAGAATTGACGATGGGCCAATGCAGGATGGCACTCAGACTACCTAAACAAACCGGCTTCATGCAACTAGTGTTTTGGAGGAGGTTGCGCCGACCTGAACTCCCGGCCGATCAAAACTACTGGCCAAATTTTCGTTCATCATTTACAGACCTCAGTGGACGACGGACGTCGCTCACGTAGGACGTCCGAGGGAAGCCTACCCTTTCTAGTTATGGGTGAGCACCCCAAAGCAAGGTACTTTCTGTATGTAACCAGTTCATGTGAATATAAAGAGCGATTTGAGATGTAGGGCTGCTCACAGCCAGTGGAAGACCTAACGCCGGAGATGGATAAGCCCCTCAGGAGCCTCCTTCTCTCGGATGGCAGGCCTCTAGAAGGAAGAGCGAGTATGACTTCAACCAAAGAGAGCTTCGTGGGTTAAACCAAAATCTGACTGATCCGACGGGAAAAGGTTTATTCCTAGCTCCTCCAAATAATCAGAGAACAGCTGGATTGGGTGGCCAGAGTGGAGTTACTCCGGAGTGAATTGATGGGGTGTCCCCTCCCCGAGTTTTCTATTCAGAAACTTAAACGGGGGCAGGGAATGGATGGAAATTGCGTACAACTGAGCATGGAAGAGATTGGAAAAGCTGAGGAAGGTCATCAGCAAAGAACATCTAAGTGAGAACAATAAAATGAACACGGCGGGCAGTAAAGCGAGCATGCTTACCAAACCCAGTGAAACGTGACAGAGGTTGGCCGGTGCCTCAAGCTTTTTGAGTCTAATTGCCGTTGGAGTGTGGTTAGTTGACTGGCAGGAGTTGCGGTGACCAGGAATTCTGTGTTGACACATGTCTCTTTGATGCGATCGAGGCTGACGGTTTCCTGAGGACCTTTGGTTTAGACGGCAAATGTTTTCTCCAAACTCCGGGCGGCTTTGTGCGGGGTGGAAAATGCCGGGGTCAACGCATGACTGTCTAGCGAGCGCAGAAAACTTGCATGCAGCTGACTGGGAGTGAACGACATTCGGGCCGTAGTACTAACAGGAATATCGTCCTTCTTAATCGTAACCCGTGAAGCTTCGGGAGTAATCTTCAGGGCTACAGACTGGTTCACTCACCTTGGGTACGAAGAATTCCTCGGAAAGGCGTACAGTTGTACCGGTTGTCACTGACGCAGGTGTGTGTAGCTTGCTGTTGCTCAGCGCGTTGAGGACACCAAATAGTGCCAGTGGTGAGGCATCCGTCCACTGAGGATTGCTATGGGCTCTCAGCGAAGCTTAGATTTTCCGGCGAAAATGTTCGGCCAAAGCCGTGGCCTGAAAGTGACAAACTGTGGGGTGAAAGCGTTTAACGCCTGCCGACTGGAGGAGACTGTCGAAAGTAGTGGATAAGAATTCAGCGCCTCGATCGGTGGTGTCTGTGCTTGGACGACCAAAACGGGAAATCCAGTGTTCCAAGCGGGCACGAGCGAAAGTTCCACCGGATACGGGTGGAATGGGTATGGCCTCGGGCCGTTCAGTGAAGCGACCAATACAAGCGAGGAGGATGAACTACATCTCGCGGTGGAAACAATGGTTCCACTAAGTTGACGTGCTTTTGAGCGTCCTGAGCACCCGAATCTCAAATATTCCCAACGGCCCGACAGCGTGCGGCTCACTGATAGGCACTGCAGCAGCCTGCTCACTGACGGAAGTCGTGATTCGTGTTGAGCCAGACAAATCTGGTGCCTTGAGATCAGAATGAAACGGGCTAAGCAACACGCCGAAAACAAGGTGGTGAAGTGAAAAGGGTACAATGGGCCTCGGGTGATCCAAGGTTGTGTCTCAGGTGATGGTGACGGCCAATTGCATAGTGACGGAGCCCGCACTCGGAGGCCGGTGCAGTGGGTTGGCTGGTGAAACTTAGGATCTTGTTGGGCGCGTGCCAAGTCCTCGAGATGGGTACCTGAAACGGAAGAAGGTACGAGGTAGTGATTCCGGGGAATGTTACCTTCAGGTGCATAAGTTGAACAAAGGATGTGACGAATACATGTGGAAAACACTGATACGCCATCCGGGTGCTGAATTTCTCGGGGAAAACTGTGATGAAATACATTACTAAAGGCATAGGGTAAGGGCATCCGTTGTGCGAAAACTTTGAATTCCCCGTCTCTCGAGGGAGTAGCGAAAGTGGCCGATGACGGTGTAGATAGGTAGCAACTCGAGGCTAAAAGAGCTATTTTGGTTCTGTAAATGATGGTCAGCTTAGCCGAAAGGCCTACAGACCCCGAAAGCCGTCTTCCTTGGTTTGCTGCAGAACGTAGCCCATGACAACACCAGGGACTCAGCGACCAAGCTTATGAGAGCGTTAGAATCAAGATGACGGAGAAGAATTGCAGACGTCAGGGGCATTTCGACCCGGAAAAAGCTTTCTTGGTCTGGCCGGTCCGGATGAGGGTCCTTACCGTCCGCATCGGGTCATTGAATGGTTGAAAAAGCTTAGCGCCATGCGGAATAAACCGATGATAATCGCTAAAAAATTCATCAAAGCACTTGAGCTGTTTAAAAGACTTCAGAAATGGAAATTCAACATCGTTGTCAGGCTTAGTTTTAGCGGACAAACGCCACTAGCTCCAACGATGTGACTGAGGAGGAGCAAAGGCTCTGCTAATTCGGTCTTAGAAGCTTTGTTGGTGACCCCTTGCCCTGTCGGGCGCTGCAAGAGCTGCAGTAGATGTGGCTGATGCTTGGAGACACTAGAATAGATGAGTGTCGTATCGTCGATGTGCGGATAAAAGAAGGACAACTCCTGGATAGCTGCGCAATTGAAGCGCTGGAACGTTTAAGAATAATTGCTCATGACATATAACTTGCCAACAGACTCAGAAACTAAGCGGAATGGTGACGGCTTTTTGTTGGATTCACTCGTCAGCTACAAGAATTTGATTATGTGCTCCAACGAGATCCATTTTACCGAAAGTGGTGGATCCCGTCAGAGCAGATATGATGTCATGAAAGGTGTGATGGGATATCAATCCGAGGGTGTAGCCTCGTTGAGGCGAAGATGATCTCCACACCTACCCCAAGCTTTTGGAGGCTTCCTAGGCACCGTATGAAATGGAAAAGTCCAGGGGCTCCGTTGAGTGGTGGATGGAGCTAAGATCCGCCACGAGCTGGAAATCACGGTGGGTAAAAGTGGGGTTTCCCGGGACCAGACAGCGAGAAAGAGCAAAACCCGGAGGTTTCGTGGCCTTGATGTGACGTGCGACCACAGTGCGCGCCGCAGTTAGGTGGTTTGCTGGCTCGACTGGAGAGGGTAATTCGTCCAAGATGCCTGCGAATCCAGATGCTTCGAAGGAGTAAGGTGGTGCAAAACATGCACACGTAATACAGGCCGGGACACACCCACAATAAAAAAATTCCACCGAAGTGGACGAATTGAAGTCAAATCCATCACGGGGCCTTTTGCACCAAAAGTAAATAGAAGAGCCCCTTCGGTAGCCTGGGGCCCCGAAGGTATACGATGCTGACCTTCTTAGGTGGTAGGAAGAGGGACACTGACCTGCGCGCCACAGCGAACCAAAACTGACGCTGTGAGATGTGGCCTCTGATAAGGATAGGGCGGGGGGAGGCCTTAGAGCCCTGCTACTCCCATTCGTCGGTTTGCAGGTTTTCCTGGTAGTCGCGGCGGACGCTCGAGAAGGTGCTCTTACGGAAGCTGCAAGACATTGGCGGTAACACTAGCGGCATACGCCGGTGTGAGCATCGGAAAAATCTGCATCAGGAGGGCTACTAGCTACAATGCGACTGCAAGCGCCAGTTGAGGGGTGGTGACGAGCCGCTGATAGAGGCAAATGAATGTCAGTCACACCGTTAAAAAAGGCACAGAATTCTGCAGCTACATCCGTCAACGTTGAGTCCTTGGTTGGCGTGGACAAACGGGAGCACTGACCAACTTGTGTGGAGGTGGCTTCCATAAAACGGCCAGCCGCCTATGCCAGCTTGTCTCTTGATACTTTATCTATAAGATGCACCAGGGTGAAACAAGCTTGCTCGGGTAGCTTCGGAATCCATAGTTGTTGCAAAACCATGTTGTAAAATCGGATACACTTGGTCAACCTTCGCATCCCGGACAGAAGATATAAAGGCTCTCGGTTGCCGACTGAACCGCCCCAGGAATTGGACAAAATCTGCTTGAGCCGGAAAAGCCGGTGTGTTTCAAGACGGCCCGGAGGAGTAAGTCACAAAGTTCGTCTGCAGGCCGATAGGCTTCTGCACCCCTGACAACTTAAGGGACGTTCAAAGGGAGTACATCAGCGAGATACACATACCTCTTGTTCTGGGAGGTGATTCTGGAAGAAGTAAACTGTGCCTCCAGATGAGTAAGCCAAATGGAAGTGAGCCCCGGGATAAAAGGTAAAGCTTTCATTATGCAGGCTACAGGGTAACATTTAGGCACTACAGGATCGCATATACTTATCTTGGGTTAGCCTATGGTGGGAAGATCGCGATGCGATGAACACATGGCGTCCACAGGCAATCCCCCATGGGGAAAAGACCTGAATGCGGAGGATGTGCACTTCTACTGAGATCTATCGAGAGCAAAACGTGGGTCTGGTGCTTTCCACTGCTAGGTTGGTAGGATGGCCGGAGGCTTTTGCGCAAAGGATGGGGTGCAGGGGATATCCAGCCAACAAAGTGTTATCAGTCCCACACACTACGCGCAAGTATTGGATGTACGTAAGTATCTATAAGCGAGAATTTAAGTGTGCCGACTGGTGCGCTGTAAAGGGTGCATCTTTCAGTGGGGACTTCCCCTTTCTTATGGAGTTGGCACTCATGTGGAGACATTCGCTAACGAACTCCTATGAGTGCCTTATATAAATGGCAGGGTGCGAGTATAAAACGATATGACATCTTAAGAATAGAGAAAGTGCTCTACGAATGTTTGGGGTTCACGAGGTACGTGAGCACCAGTGATAAGTAACGAAACACAAAACAATTGGTAACAAGCCCAGTAATTAGCAAGCTGTGATGCCGGATACTCTATGTCAAAGACGTCTTATGAAATGTAAACTATTTGGCCACACTGCCCAGGGGTTCTGATAAAGTTAGGCAAAGTAGTTCTTATCGATTTGGCAGCGCCTTTAGAAGTACTTCACCAAAGGAAGGTCGCTCAGAAGTGGTGATGTCCTCGTGGATGCGGATGGAATCTTAAACAAAGATGAATAACCTATCTGTGTGATCAAAAGTGTTGCACGAAAATGGAATGCCTCGTACTCACTGTAGTTGACCCACAGTAGACCTTCTGCGAGATGTTCTTGAAGCTCGGTTGTTCAAGGGAGACAGCAGCCAGCAGGTTGTTGTTGCCGAATAGGCGTCATGCGAAATTTGATATAGTATATCTCTGAATCCATGACGCTGAGTAGCGATGAACTGACCTCATATATCTCTCATACACGCCCCCAACAAAAGAATTTATGTGCTAAATCTTGAAATTACATTTGTACCCAATTTTCATATGATTCGCGCAAGCTACGATGGGAAAATATGTCGAAGCTCCAAGTGAGCCCACTATTTGAAACTGATATGTGAAATGCTTTGAACTTTTAAACAACCATTTATTGAGGGTATGCGGAAAGCATTTTGTCCCCGAAGCGTCCGGTTTCGTAATAAAGCTAGGCCATTCGATGTTTTTAGGCATTTTATTAGGCACTCATCCTTCAGATGATTCCATCGACAGAAGTTGAAAATGTAGACATTCCAGAATCTCAAAATTCACTCCGCCCTGCTCTATGGAAATCCCCCGCAGTTGCTCAGATACTTATGCTGTTTTAGGCCATGCATTATATTTGTTGTTCCCACAAACCCTACGGCACACATCGGTCACTGCATTTGGACATTCACTCAAGCTTTGCATGTGTCCTGCGGCGCTTTCTCAATTCGACCTCCCACTATTTTGACGATCGTATTTCGTTTTCAACTTCGCTGAACCCTAGTTCGCGCTTGTTAATCGCTGCGGTCACACGGTTGGGCCTTGCTCACTCTAAGCTTTTTGTGCTCCACCGATCACATATCCCGATCTTTGAGAACCAGTCTTGTTCTGCATTTGGGATTAGCCGTTTTGCCAAAGAGTGAATAAAAAGTCGGGATAAAGTTACGGTGGTCGAGTTTGAGTCTTGACGAGCAAATCAGTCCAACTTGCCAAAGATAGGGTAAAGCAGGCTGAAGCTGGACAGGAATTCATTTTGGACGCGCGCTGCTAAAAATGTGAATAACTTTACTCAGAGTAGTATTATTCGTAAACTTCTGATTTATTACTTTTTATTGCTCCGTTACTTCTTCAGGTACTACAAAAATGTTCCTTTTCTCCATGGGTTTTACTCGGCGAATTTCGTTATTGTTGAGCTTTAGGTTTCTGAATCTGCTTCAGTGTGCGTACAGCACCAAGCGCAATTGAAATTTCCTCATTTGCTTATTTCCGTCACTGTTTTTTGTTGGCTACAGCGTCATTTTGTGTTATTCTTTTGTATTCATTGGCGGGGCCCCAATGAAGCGAGCTGCCGTAAGGGGATCCTCGCGGTAATTCTCGATCAACCTCGCTGGGTGAAATTCCCTCGCTGTGGAAGCTAAAAGGAGAGCCGCAAAACTGACCCCTCCCGTTGCCTCTGATCTCTATTCATGCTCACCAGCGTCAACGAACTTGAGATGCCACCAAGGTTTATGTACTGAACCCTCTCTCATTTTATTGCTGTGCGGATACCTATTGTACCTTCTCCTAGCCCACTGGAAATATTAGGATAACGAGAAAAACAGAAGATCCGAAAAAACTGGGTTCAAGCCCCGTACCCGTTTACTACTCGAAGGTTCTTTATAATAGTAATTTTCAAGCTGGCGTAGTTTGCCTCTCAGACTGCTTTTTCCCTGTATTTTTGGGTGGGTCTGTGCTACCGAGCTTTTACCACTTTGCGTGATTATGAAACGGACTGGCTCACTTCGGTCTGTTTTAATAAGGCTCAATTTCTGCTATTGTCCCCCGAGTGGCCGATTGATTTTACTTGTGCGGCACAGTATTCTCTGATTTTTGCCCTCAGGGGCTGTGCATGTTAACTCTGCAAAAGAGCGAGAAAAGAACTTTTGTGGGTCTCAGACGCAGTAAATGTGTCAACAAGATCCTACCCCAAGGAAAGTTGAACACCAGAATGGTGGCTTACTGTCCGACCTTTACTCTGCCCCGCTCAACGAAAAACTCCGTCCACTGCGTTAACCAGAGTGTACTGAACTCCGTGGGGCCCCTTATCGCGCAGGCCGTCTCAAAGAACCAACATAGATCACGCTGCTTCCCAAAACCGCACACCAAACAAGTCCTGCCATTTAACAACCACAGTTTGGCAAACTCACTGGGCTTCTGTTGGGCCGCACCACCGCTGCACCCAAATCGGACAAGCGCGACTGTCTCTATGGCCTGCATCAGGTTGACAACCAAGGCTCCCAAGCCATTCAACCTCGAATCGGGGCACTGAAATCGTAACATACAATGGGCAGTGATCTTGCGTTTTGTTGGGGAGGTTTTCTTTTTCGGCCTCAGATGGCACAAGAAGAGAAGAAATTCCATCATTCTCACGTTCAGTAAGCTCGTCGGTAGGAACTTACGGCTAAAAAAGTCATGTAACAATCCAGAGGATTATATCCCAACCACTGCACTACTCCTGAAGTTGTTTGTTGCCGCTGGGCTCAGGATATTTATTTGTTCGGGCCATCAAGTGTGCAGATGTTTTCTTCTCAGGAGGACTTGTATTGGCAGGTATTTTTTGTGGTTTTCGTTTATGCCGTTGGATGATATTTCTGTTGTACAGGATTTTCTGCCACATCTACACTTGAAACCTCTGCTGAATAGCGACTGAGGCCCATGGTCTGAGGTACGAATAATAGGTACATTTTGTGGTGAGTGGAGAAAAGAACTGTGGACTTCTGTGAAATGATATGTTCTTGATTTTGGGGAGTGCGGGGCCACTAGTTGCCAGGCATTTGTTTTCACTGTAAAGAATTGGCTTTGTGCTTTCGTAGTCGCTTTCGGTCGGTGAGCATGGACTAACAGTTGACGTGGATCCAGCGGAACTCACAGAACCTGTCCCCTGGAATGTTCAGTCGATATGCGAGTTTCATTTGTAAACACCATTGCTCGAAGTGACTTTCTCACATTCCAGCTGCACAAATCTAGCCCCAGCTTTACTTCAACCCCAAAGTCTTCTTAGCCTTGGCTAAACTGTCTCCTACTCAGCTGTGCAATCAGGAACTGTTCGAGAAGGGCGCTTTAGTGCAAAATGCGATCAGTTACCTTGGTACCTTCATAAACATTTTCACTGCAGTCATTTGAGTATTGCAGCTGACGCCGAATCAGTGTTTGATCTCGTTAGCTGCCACTCTGTCCGCCTCAAGTGGCCCTTTTGCGAAACGAAAGTGTGCACGCTTGCGCTCTTGTGTTGGTTTCTTGTTTCAACCACAACACCGAAAGTCCTCATCTCCGTTTCTACAGAGATTACTGGCGTAGTCCCCTTGTTGATGACCCACTAAGAACCTTGGTGAAATGCTGTTCCTTTTACGTGAATCTCTTCTGGAGAATGGACTAATTACTATCCAGTTGTTAGAGTCTTGTTTTCATCCTCGCTCCGTCTCATGTAGTAAGTTTTGATTTTCCTATCTCTGGCTTCCTCCAGTTTCATGTCTTTGGTTCATTTTCCCGACTTTCCTTCCCTGGTTGAGGACTTTCGAACTGGGATCAGCCAAAATGTTCCTCTTATCTTTATCAACTGTATCCACCAAAGGGGTCAAAAGATGAATACACGCCCTTCCTAAGACCGGTCGGTCTGCAAAATTTCAGGCACTTTCACCCAATCTTCCCAGCCTTTTTTCGCTCGCTCATGCTTTCATGTTTCGCACTCTATGGCAATCGTTCACAGACTTGCATCCTCACTACTTTTTTGATGCTATTATTATCGTTCCCATTCTTTGCCCCGTATTTTTGCGCACATTGCTTGCCTATACATATTTAACGTGTTACGACGTCCTCGTGGTAACGAGTCAGCTGTTAGCCTGGCCAGCGCATCTGGCTGACTGGGGAGGTTTTGGGTACCTTTGATTCTTTAGTTAATGTTAGATCGCCCAGTCCTGTCAGTGCCAGCTCAAGTGTTACTGCGGGCAATATGAATTGTAAGGACGCCGATCTACTCAGGCCACGGATATTAGACCTAGAACAACAACAGTTATCGGCTAGACAACAGCCCAGGAAGCAGAAGAGAAGTGTAGACAGAAAGAGCCTGAGCCAGAGACCAAGGACTACGACCTTTCCGGTAGGTCAGGGCACAATAAGATAGGAAACTCCACGCCGGTCGCCGACTATAAAGCACCAACGATCGATTTGCCTAGAGTAGAACTAACGGTTTTCGAAGGGAGATCTGAAAACTAATGCAAATTCGTCAAGCAGTTCTAGACGTTCGTTGAAAATAAGATAGCCGACCCCGGACAGAGGCTTCTCTACATGACTCACTACTGTCGAGGCCGAGCAAGAGAAGCTATCGACGGGTGTGCCATGCTCCACCCGGAACAAGGCTACACAAGGGCAAGAAAGATTATAAGGGACTTGTTTGGCCAAACCTTCAAAGTGGCCTGTAACCTAATAGAGGGCGTGATGGTAGAGGCAAAGCGAACCAAGGGCCATGTCTGCACAATGGCCGACCTGGCGATCAAGGTGCAGAACTGCTCAATAGCCCTCGACCATTTAGGTTACAGGGCTGACGTAGATGCAATGCACACCTTAGAAGGCATAGTCAGTCACCTCTCTCCCGAACTAAAGGGTCGGTGGGCGGAAGAGGCGGAAAGTATAAGCCGAAGCGACGGGGAAGCTAACTTCGAAGACTTGACCGAATACTTGGACAGGCAAACCAAGATAGCCGACTGCAGATTTGTCTGACTTATCCGGGACAGCAGCCGAGCAATTAGGTATTGTACTAGCCAGGTTCAAACCACTGCTCGGGAACAGTCGAAGTACCAGGCTTAGACCAATGCGCACGCCATTTCACGCGGGGCCATAGAGCAACCAAGTTGCAGGTCCCGTGATGCTAGCCATGGACTGCCAGAATGCCCCAAGTTCGGCAACGCCACAATAGACGAACGGTGGGGAATGGCGGGGATGGCAGGAGCATGTTTCATCTGTCTCAACACCACGCACCGGGCAGCAGCCTGTAGAACAAGGAATCGATGTGGTTACGAGGGCTGCACGGGCAGACACCATCGGCTGCTGCATCAGGCGTGAATAACCATATCCGAGGCGATTGCCAAGCCCAGCGTGATTTGTTCAACTTCACAATCTGCCAGTAAACCAGTACGTTTAGGCGTAGTGGCCGTGGGCGTAGTGACTCCGACTGGGATAGTCAAGGCGTTGGCTTTCGTTGATAGTGGATCCGACACCACTTTAGTGAAAGAGCGGTTTGCCGACAAGCACCAACTGGCTAAAGGTGCGACGTCGTTAGCGGTGAGCACGGTGGGCGGAACACAGGTAATGACTGCCGGTAGATTAAGGCTGCAACTCATCTCTCTAGACACTAACGAGGAAATTGAACCAACGGAGGCATTCACGTTAGCGGATCTCCCTATGCGAGCACCAAGGTCGGTGAACGCAATCTTGACTCGGTGGCCCCACCTGCAGGATGTAACCGTCGTAGACTGGGAAGATGATGAGGTGGATCTCCTCATCGGATGCGACGTGCCAGAGGCGCATTGTGTGCTTGACCAAAGAGTGGGCGACCGCCAGGCAACTTATGCCGTACGCACGGCTCTGGGATGGATGTTATACGGTCCAGTAGTGGTACGCGGTTCCGTGAATTGCTTATCCGCCGAAACGGACCGCATAGAGTATCATCTGCAACGGCTTTATGAAAAGGAGTTTCATGACATTGGGGACGAAAGACCGACGTTGTCTCAAGAAGATCACTTCGCTCTACAAACGGTGCGGCAAGGCTCTAGAGGCCTCAAAAAACAGTTCGAGGTTCCCCTCCCATGGCGCACACCGGTCGACCCGTGGACTGACAACAGAAATTATGTTCTCCAACGATTACTACGACTAAAAGAACGCTTCATTCGAGACCAGAATCTGTGGGAACGATACGCGGATTTGATGAAGCGAAACGAGGCCCTCGGTTACGCTGAAAAGGTGCATGTTAACACCGACAGCAAAAGGGGTATCTGGTACCTGCCTCACCATCCGGTTATCAACCCCAAGAAACCCAATAAACTGCGGGTGGTTTTCGACTGTGCAGCCAAGTTCCAGGGCAAGTCGTTAAACGATCGCCTACTACAGGGGCCTGACTGGACCACACCACTGATCGATGTTCTGTGCCGTTTCAGAGTGGGTAAAGTGGCCTTGTCTGCTGACACTAGGGAAATGTTCCATCAGGTGAAGATTCCGGTAGGAGAACGAGATGCTTTGCGTTTCCTGTGGTGGGAAGGGAGCGACCGGGACAACGCAGTGGTGAACTATAGGATGACCGTCCACCCCTTCGGAGCCATATCGTCACCATTTTGTGCAAACTACGCCCTCCGAGAATCAGCGAACAAACATGGCGATCTAGTACATCGGACGGTGGTAGAAAGCGTCAGCAGGAACTTCTACGTCGACGACTACCTTGGGTCATTCGATGATGTGGAATCAGCTCTAGATCAGTTCAGGGGTCTGACGAGATTGCTGGAAGAGGGTGGCTTCCATCTAACTAAATGGATGTCGAACGCTTCAGAAGTGCTGAAGGTCATCCCGTATCACGAAAAGGCCGAAAGGGTAAGAGATTTGGACGGCTCTCCACTTCCTATCGAGCGCACTTTAGGGATACAATGGGACGCGGAAACGGACGATTTTGTTTTCGAACTGAACGTTCCCGAGCTGCCAATAACCCGTCGTGGCATACTATCTGCCGTCTCAAGTTTGTTCGACCCGCTCGGTTTCGTCTCACCATGGCTGCTACCCGGAAAGATCTTGCTGCAGCGGCTGTGCCGTAAGAAAGTTGATTGGGACCAGGCACTGGACCGAGGGGACCGGCTGGACTGGGAAGAATTTCTGAACACCTTGAAGAAATTAGGGGACATAAGAATCCCACGATGTTTGACCCCTGGCCATACGACACGGACTGGAGAACTACATGCCTTTTCCGATGCATCCGAAGTCGGTTATGGAGCTGTGGTGTACGGACGATGGTGCGCAGGAGATGGACAATATACCACGAGGATCCTGTTCGCCAAAGCCCGCGTTGCCCCACTGAAGTCGGTCTCAATCCCACGCCTTGAACTCAGCGCAGCCGTGTTGGCAGTCAGGGTGGTGCAAGCTGTGAAGAGATGTTTCGATCTCTACATTTGGTCGGTGAGCTTCTGGACGGATTCAACGATAGTACTTTACTATATCAACAACGTCCGGAGCCGGCTTAGTACTTTCGTTGCTAACCGGCTCACGATTATCCACGATGAATCAGTCACGCACCAGTGGAGTCATGTCAGGTCTGGCGATAATCCGGCCGACCTGTGCTCCCGAGGTGCGAACAACTTCAGGCAACTAGACACGTGGACGGGAATGCCGAACATCCCGCACTTGCCCAAACATTACTGGCCCGTGATCGAATTAAAGAACCCTACGGAAGTGGAACTGGAGATAAAAGGCGTCGTGATAGCGGCCAACGTCGTCGAAGCGACATCCATTCTATCGCGACTGGTCAGATTTTCTCCCTGGATGAGGACACTTCGTTCGTCAGTTTGGTTAACCAGGTTCAAGAGAAATTTACTAGTCATGAAAGGGCTACGTTCCTCAGGCCGGATACTGGTCGGTCTGATAAGTTCCGATGAGCTACAAGCTGCAGAATACGATATTTTCAGAATGATACAACGAGAGGCTTTCGCCCAAGAACTCGAGAGGGCGGAAGAAGTGGGACCAATCAACAAAGGAATATCATCTTCAAGAGGCGAATTAAAGCATTTAAACCCCAAACTAATCGATGGACTGCTGCGGGTGGATGGTAGGTTGAACAACGCCCACCTGAGCTTCGACACAAAGTACCCTACACTGCTGCCGGCTCGACAACCTGTAGTAGAGCTAATGATCCAACAGGTCCACGCAGTGGAGGTACATGCCGAGGGAAGTCACCTTAGGAGCGTCATTCAAAAGCGCTTTGGTTGCTGATAGGAAGAGCAATTGTAAAACGAGTAATCGGACGTTGTAGGAGACGCAATGCCACGGCGGGCAAACAACACATGGCCCTGCTGCTGGTGGCCGTTCAGTGACACCGGGTTAGATTATCTCGGGCCCTTGTGAACAAAGTGCTGGAATAGATTGGAAAAACAATATGGGTGTATCATGACGTGCATGAAGTCACGCGTGGTACACCTAGAAGTCGCACACTCGATGACGACCGATTCTTTCCTACGGGCCTTGCAGAGATTTATCAACCGAAGAGGCGTACTGGCCGATATATACTCAGATAATGGGTCGAAATCTGTGGGCGCCCACCGGGAATTGCAGCGTCGGAGCAAAAACAAACAGGCACGAACTGCAGGATCGAACCATGGCCTACGGCATACAATGGCATTTCAACCATCCGCAGGCCAGTCATCGCGGCGGCGTGTGGGAACGCATGATCCGGTTCGCCAGACGGATATTGCTGTCGATCATGGAGCAACAGCCGCCCGATGACGAGACGCTGAACACCGTCATAACTAAGGTAGAGAGAATTCTGAACGACCGCCCCCTGGTTCCAGTAATGAACGGCGATCCCACCCGTTGGGCGCTCACCTCGAACGACCTATTAACGTTAAGGTCGAACGAGGGTTTCCAAGGGCCGGTAAACCTTCGCGGGAGCTACCTCCACGGATGGAAGCAAGCGAGCTATCCGACCAAGGCCTTCTGGAGGCGATGGCTGCGGCAGTACCTACCGGCTCTGCGGACTCGACAGAAGTGGCTGGCCAAAACAAGGCCATTCAAAGTTGGGGATGTGGTTATGATCGCAGACAAACGCGCACATTCCAGCACCTGGTCCTCGGGAGTGGTTATGGAGACCATCGAAAGCACTGACGGAGTGATCAGAATGGTGAAGGTTAAAACAGCAAAAATCTTAGCGCTAATTCGCGACATACACAGTGTAACGAACGAATACTGAAAATCCTTCTAAATGTTCAACGTGCTTTGTGAATTTGACTATATTTAACATTATCTTGGAAAGCTCGCTCATACACCACACATTTTCACGTTTGTTTATCCATGTGAGACATTTGAATTTGGCCTTGAACCTTTTCTGACTGTCGTGCTTGAGCCACGGGGCTTTGGACCTTTGGGTTTTACTGTGAAGTCTATTTGGCCGCATACTTGAGGTTCGTATATTTTTGTATCCTTTGTGAATTTCAATTTAGTACCGTAGAAACTACGAATCAATCTTGTTCTGGTTTTGGGATTCGTTTGAATTGGCTACGCGTTGCTCGATTTGCGAGATTCGACTTACAGTACTCAAGTGGAACCTGGACAAGAAAACTCATTGGAAATGCCCAGACGAGGAAGCAAGGACATTTTGAGACAACAGGAAATAACTCGGCAAGTCTCTGGGGATGGTTCGGGTGTTATTGATTCTCTAGATAATACTAAGTTTACTAGCTCTGTCAGTGCCAGGTCATATATTTCTAACCGCGATGCGTTTGACGATATTAGTACTTATAGAATGAGAGTAATAGAATTAGAAAACGAGCTGCGGTTAGCCAGAAAGGAAGCAGAGCCCCTTACACAAGGAACTGGTCTCAGAGAGCCAGCAAAGAGTCCACGTAGTTCACAATGTCAACATCGAAAAGGCACTGTGATCGACGAATATAAACCCTTGAGACAGCCTGAAACTACCGAGGTTTTGGCTCTTGACCTGCCGAGAGTGGAGCTGTCCCACTTCGACGGGCACCCCGAGCAATACTGTATATTCATGAAACAGTTCGAAAATTTTGTTGAGTGCAAAGTTGCAGATCCTGGTCAAAGGTTTCTGTATTTATTACATTACTGTCGTGGGAGAGCCAAAAGTGCTATCGAAGGCTGCGCGATGCTTGATCCACCGATGGGGTACATCAGGGCGCGCAGAATCCTGAAAGATTTGTTTGGACAACCATTCAAGGTGGCTAGAAGCATAATTGATAGTGTTTTATTAGAGGCGAAAAGGACTGAGGGCAAGGCTGAATCACTGTCGAGTTTGGTGATAAAAATGCAGAATTGCAGTATAGCACTGGAGCACTTAGGATACCAGTCTGATCTGAATGCATTGCACACACAGGAATGCATTGTCCGATGTCTATCTATTGATTTACAGAGCCGATGGGCAGAGGAAGCTGAAAAAATAAATATGCTTGAGCGGGAATCTACGTTCAACGATTTGACGGAGTTCATAGGTCGTCAATCCCGTATCGCCAACAGCCGATTTGGACAAATCGTACGCGAAAGTTGCAGACTGGCGCGAAGGGAACCAACATCTCGAATTGTGGAGAAGGACTGTAACCAAACCCAGTCTTTGGCTAACATGCACATGATAAGTCAAGAACCCGAGAGGTCAGCTGAATGCAAGCTATGCAACTCCCTGCATCGGTTACCAGATTGTCCGACCTTTCATGGGATGAGTGTACCCGATCGGTGGTGCGCAGTAAAAAGGATTGGCTCATGCTTTATGTGTTTGAACAACTCTCATCGAGCCTCTGAATGCAGCTTGAGAGTGAAATGCAACCAAGACGGATGCTTAGGTAATCATCACTCGTTACTGCATGGCCTTCTCAACAATAGACCTATTCAGCCAGATGAACCCAAAATTGTCTGTTCAACGGGACATGATGATTTCAAACCGGCAAGATTAGGCATCGTACCTGTCGGTATCGTGACACCTAAAGGACTGAGGAGGGTCAATGCATTTTTGGACACGGGGTCGGATACCTCGCTGATTACTCGCGAGCTTGTAGAAAGCTGTGAACTAGTAGGCGAACCTACCTCGCTCACTATCAGCACGATTGCAGGGGGTCATGTTAGCAATTCTAAGAGGCTGACCCTGCAGTTAACGTCTTTATCTGATGAGGGGACCGTAGAAATTCCGGAAGCTTTTGCAATAGACAGCTTGCCAATGAGACCAGTCGACTCTGTTAGATCGATCGCCAAGAGATGGTCTCATCTCAGGGACATAGAGTTCGAAGAAGTTTCTAGCCCCCACGTCGACATACTAATTGGATGCAATGTACCAGAGGCTCACTGGGTGCTTGAACAGAGCATAAGCAATCGAAAAGAACCATTCGCTACGCGAACGATACTAGGCTGGACACTTCTCGGACCCCTGACGAGCGAACTTCAACAATCGGCATCAATAAATTGCTCAAATGTTGCTGAGAGAAGTGCCTCTGTAGAACACGATCAGCCTTTCGATATTGAATCCAACGGTCCATCTCAGGAAAGCGAAGTTCACTCGAAGGATCAGTCGGCGCTTTCGATGGCGAATTCAAAGACGAGACTTCACAGTGGGCAGCATGAAGTTGCTATACCCGAGAGACCACCGTCAAGTCACTTATTGAGAAAAGGAGAAGTTGCCCGGAGGCTTTTGAAATATCTCAAAAAAGGGCACCAGCAGGTCACCCAAAGCAGCTTGAAATTTGCCGACCCAGTGACAGTGTACGGTACCTGGGTGGAACTGCATGGCCGGCGGCGGAACAAAGTACCCTTTGCCAAAACAAAAATTGCTGAGCTGAAGTCAGTATCCCTAAACGAGCTCAAAACGACTGCACTGGTATTGGGTTTTAAGGTAGCACGAATGCTAAAAGAGAACTGCACCACCGCCGAACTGAGCCTTGCCTATTGGACAGATCCTACAGTTGTGTTACATTACAGGAAACGGAAGAAACGAAGAACGTGTTCGAGACATCAGAGAGTTAATCCACTCGTAGCAGGAAACAGCGAGGAAAATGTTGATGATTCGAGCTCGAAACCACATACAAAAGACAAAGTAGCTCGCAGATCGCCTCGCTCCGAGTTACTCAGCACTTTATTGCATTTCATGCCCTACAACTAATAAACTGGACCCATTTTTTCTGAAAGGTTGCAAATGTACTTAGTTCCAGTTTCTATCTAGCGTGCACATAGGCGAAGAAGAGAAATTCACCAGTATTTCACTTGAACAGTTCAGGTGAGGCATACTAGCTGCGAGCACATTGTGAAACTATTATTATCTTTAAAGAAGAACATTTATTTACATTTTATACAATATTGGTTGTCACATATTTTGTGCACAGAAAAACTTTGAAATACTCTGATAGATGCCAGTATTCGATCAATCTCCGTGTTCATGTGTATTTCGATACTGTCCGCCGTACACTTGTTTTCGAAATTTATTCATAATCAAAAACCGGTTTTCATTTCTTTCGGAAGATTTGGTGCGTTAATTTTATGTAATTCCACTGGTGCGTGACCTGTCAATTTTACGCGATATCTCATTAGGCGTTGCACCTGCGTTCAACTTCTGCGCTCAAGCTTGTAAACAAAATTAGTCTAACCAGTTGCTGCAATGGGTTACTGCTTGTGATGCTTAGACTTATTTCGTGCGGCGAAACTCTTCACTCTGCGAAGCCTTCATCTTCATCGTGCGTTTGACTATATGCGCCGGTCTCCTGATGAATATGTCAATCTCAAGTTGTGCAGCGGGATTTGGAATTGATTCCTTATGGATTGTGCGATGATGACTACGGCAAAAACCTGTTTCACGTTCAGATAACACAGAAAGTTAGTATCCACAGGCACTGACAATAAGTTAAAGGTAGATAGGGTGAGAATCATGACCCCTTCCTGAACCTTAGACAACCATTTTCGCGGAAGGATTTTGGCCGGCGGTGTAACGAACGAATACTGAAAATCCTTCTAAATGTTCAACGTGCTTTGTGAATTTGACTATATTTAACATTATCTTGGAAAGCTCGCTCATACACCACACATTTTCACGTTTGTTTATCCATGTGAGACATTTGAATTTGGCCTTGAACCTTTTCTGACTGTCGTGCTTGAGCCACGGGGCTTTGGACCTTTGGGTTTTACTGTGAAGTCTATTTGGCCGCATACTTGAGGTTCGTATATTTTTGTATCCTTTGTGAATTTCAATTTAGTACCGTAGAAACTACGAATCAATCTTGTTCTGGTTTTGGGATTCGTTTGAATTGGCTACGCGTTGCTCGATTTGCGAGATTCGACTTACACACAGTATTAGCCCACTCGAGAGCGAAGGCGGAGAAGCTGATAAAGCTGAGGCCCAGTAGACCATTTCTCATTCGTCTCCGAGGTTGGTAAACAAACCACAATATATAATAATAATGTTTTATTTCGGATAACCCCGAAGCATGCTGCAATGCAAGATCAAACAATACAGTTGAAAGTTGAATGAAAGTTACAGTAGGACTGTACAGTCATGCGAACGCGATTGAATATAAGAAAAGGCATTCAGGTCAATTGTTGCGATACCGCCCGGTGAATTTAAACTGAAGGTCAAGTGGTCGATCCGGCTAGAGGTAGGCGTAGTTATTCTGACAAAGTGTGGAATGAGTGGAGAATGGTACAAAATCATACAAATCCCACAGGAGGAAGACTGTCCTGTCGGAGAACTAAACTAGATTGACGGATACGTGGATATCGTGAAGAAGAAACATTCCTGAAGGAGACGTATTCAAGCAATAGAGCTTTTTAATGAGAGGATTTGCGATGAAAAGTTTGACGATAAAAAATTGTGGCATAATACATAAAGACCAAGAAAATCGGTCGAGGATAGCAATTTTGGGGTATTATGATCGTATATCGGTTGAACCAGCTGTAAAACGAAGCGGACGACCCACTGGACTGTGGGTGTCAAATTGATGGTGAAAGAAGTGACCGGACAGAGCATATGGACTTTGAGTGGATTATTTTGCTTTCAGAAAAAAGGAATGTAATGCATCAGCATGAACTAGGAATTATCGAAAAAATCGTTGCCTGGTGCTCAACTACAACAATAGGATGGACACAGCTGGCAAAAACGATGAAGTGATGGGCAGAAGACTATCAGTTTATGTTTAATACAAAAGGTGGACCACTTTTTGGCGACAGAACAGAACTCTGCGGCACAAGAGCTTATCAGATGTGCATATGTGGGACACGATACCCTACAAGATGAGGACATTGCAATGCAACAGCCCTAAGTGGGCAAACAGCGGAGCTGGCAGAGAAAGCAAGCGAACATAGAGTAGTCGATTATTGGGAATCTCAAGAGATAAATTTCGCAGTGTCATATACTGTCTGGAGATTGTGGCACGGAAGTTAGTGACAGCAATAAATGCGTTATTTCTCGAGTATATCGGTAAAAGTAGCAAAAACGGGTGAACCTTATCTTAGAGAGTGGTTAAGTTTGCAAATAAGACTGGTGAATAGTTTGGCATGAAACCGCGGGAAGTGGACCGGGAATAATGAGCCAGAAGTGTTGATGGGTTTTTAAGTATGCGATAATTGTGCACCAAAGAAAGCAACTCTTGCCGGAAGCGAGCACGAAGGAGAGTGCTTGTTGGCTGGAGGAGACAGCAACATTTTGAGTATATGAACGGTATTCCTTTTGTTCTGTTTTGTTGTTTTTTTCTTCAGTCCGCAACCGTTGCTAGTGGATGGGGCTGACCGTGCGCTGGACACCCAACCTGAAAACCATTTCTGGAGGCAGAAGGTGCGATCCACCTAGTTGCGCCCGCACATCGTTGCAGACGTCCTGCACGCCCGATGTGCATCGGCCAAAGCGGGGGATCTGTCCGCGCCCCGCACCGGCGGGATTTGCACAGGTGACTTTAGTCGAGATCATACAGACGTAGAGATGGCGTAGTCTAGGAGATTGTGGGGGATCCAGATTTAAAGCCGGACGTTTGGGCCAGATATTTCGCTGGTGTTGTCTCCGGATCATTCCAAGACATCAAATGGGAGAGGCGCGCCGGTTGGTGTCTGGAAGCATAAGAGTAGAGAGACGCGGTCTGGGATGCTCCCAGCTGAGGATCAAGGCCAATGGTGAAAAGAGAAATCTAGTAATGTAGACACCGACTACTTTGGGAAGAATGAGGACAGTGAGCCATTGGGAGTGAATGGAAATACAAAAATAATGACCAAAACTAGGAATAAGAATGGTGATTTAGGAGGTAAGTGGTGATCACTGGAACTGGATTGTGTTGGGACGCTAGGGCAAAATAAAGGAGGGGAATGGGGTCAGTTCGGACCGAGTAAAGCGAATTAAGTATGATAGAGATAATATATGGGAGGCGTTGAAGCCCGTGAATTGGGGAGAATCTAACAAGAGCAGTGTCAGTGATGTAAGTCATTCTAGGGGGTAATAATATGCTGGCAATGGAGAAGGCATACGGGGTAGGTGATGTCGACGTTGCAGAGGATGTTAACCAGGTCGTGCTTTCTTTTTCTGTTCAAAAATCCAGGTTACGCTCATAAGCTTGTTTCAACGTGGTGCACATATGGGTTAATTGTAGTACTTTGGCGACATCTAAATATCTTGTAAGGACAATTTTGAAACGTTCTGGTGTCTGGCAGGCCCGAATTTCTTCGGGCAGTCTGTTCCAAATGCGGGAATAAATGGTGATGAAGAACCTATCTCTTAGTTTTGTCCTGGTGTATGGGACTTTAGTATTATGATTTCGGTTACGAAGAGGGTAGAGTGCATCTTGAGCGAAACGTAGATCAGTGATGGACGCATGCGCTCTAGAATGTAGGAGGTTGAATAGAAGATAAAGATTGATTTTCACATGTCGTAGCCATTGGGGTTCAAGTCTTAGTAGCTCACATCTCTCTTTATAATTCAAGAGGGACGATGAACCGAGTAGGTGCTTGGTGAAGGATCGCTGAACTCTTTTGATCGCAAGTCTGTCGGATTTGCGCATGTGAGTGTATACCAGAAGGCATTACTCTAGCTGTGGTCTGGCGTGGGATTTAAAGATCAGAAGCTGGCTGTCGCGCATTCTAAAAGTTTTGCAGATGAGGGCTATCGTTTTCTTAGTCTTAGCCACCTGGTAGGTGGCTTGTTCTTGAAAGGTGAACGTGCAAGGATACTGTAGACCGAGATCTCGTACCAGCGGAGTAGTAGGAATGAACGAGCCGTTTAAGGCGAGGGGCTCAGGAGGAACTTGACTTTTATATGTGAGAATGGCACTCTTAGCAGCGGAGAAACTCATTTTCCAAGAGTTGCACCGTATGTCAAGAGCGTTCAGGTCGTCAGCTATTTTGGTGAGGGTATAGTTCGAGGTATGAGGTTCAAATGAATATACAACCTTAATATCATCGGCGAATAGGAACGCTGTGCCATGGCGTATTTCTTTGAATACGTCGTTTACGTAGAGAAGAAATAAAACTGGGCCTAACACACTGCCCTGTATAACACCACTTGTGACTGGCCGGGGCGATGAGAGATAACCCTCAATGTGTACTGCTTGCGATCTCATGCTAAGATAGGATGACAGCCAAGAAAAAAGCGGGTCCATTATGCCGTATGATTTAACCTTGGTTAGCAGCTGGGCGTGAGGCACGCGGTCAAATGTTTTCGCCATATTAAGGAAGGTAACGATAAATGCCATTCCCGAGTCAGCTAACGTTGTGATCAGATTAAGGAAATCAAGTTGGCAGGTCAGACACGACCTAGACTTTAAGAAGCCGTGTTGGTTTTTATTTATTAACCCACGGGTGAGGATAAAATTGGCAGTCTCATCTTTAACTACTCGTTCCATTATCCTAGATATAATGGGAGTGTGGTTTATGGGGCGGTAATTAGCGGGGTCATGTAAAGCACCCTGCTCATGGAGGGGAATAATAACGGACGTTTTCCACTGGGATGGGAAAATGCTTTGTGACATGGAGAGATTAAATAAGTTCATCAAAAGCATCACAATGTTCGGACCGCCGAGACGAAACAGAGCTGGTGGGATACTATCGGGTCCAGGGCGAGCCAGAGGCCGGGTGGAATTTAACAGCTTTCTGACTTCGTTGGCTGAGAATACTACTGTTGACAAGGTGTCAGCAGTCAAGGAGGTGAGATCCCGGGTTGGACTACTGTGGTCTGTTATAAAGATAGAACAGAAGAAATTATTGAATGCCTCAGCGATTAACTGAGGCGAGCTAATATAAATGTTCTCTGATAGGAGCAAATACGGTATTTCGGTTGTAGAGCGGGGGTTCCGAGTTTTAATAAGGCCAGAGAGGTGGGCTATTTTATTCGGCTGGTTGAGAGCGTACAGTTTTTGCTTCTCCAGCTTGTTCTCATTTTCGCCTAGTAGCTGGCGTGAGAGGTGGCGGAGGCAGAGGAAGATAGAAAGGTCGTTGGCCCTTTCGTAGGCAAGCTGCAACTTTTCGAACTTACGTTGCAACTTTTTTTGTCGACCGGTCTTTCCCCCACTGAATTCAGTTATCTCGGAAGATATGATGTTAACAGAACAGAATAGGTTGGAGTACATCACATCCAACGCCAGTTGAGGATCAGATCTTAGAAAAAATTCATCCCAGGTCTGGTTAAGCAAAATGGTGGGTAAAGTAGCCCAATTTGCATTTCGGAAAGATTTTCGATTTTGAGGATTTTCTGGTGATGCGGCTGAACGGAGAATTCACATGTTATGACCCTAGGATCACAACCAGGAAGGTGGCTAAGGACATTTGCCTTTATATTTCGGAGGCCTAAAGTAAAGATAAGGTCAAGAATATTGTTCCCTCTGGTTGGTGATTTTACGTGTTGTGTCCATCCGCCAGCACGGATACATGAGATGAAATTGCATAACTTCGGAGAGGAATTCAGGGTTGTCCAACAAATTCCAGGGAGGTTGATGTCCCCCGCTATTATTTTAGCAGCATGCGGGATTCCAGCTACGTGGCAGAAAGCATCGGTGATTGCATTTACGTTGCCCATGTTGCAGCCCGGAGGACAGTAAACACAACTAATGACAAACTGCCCCCGAAGCAGAGGTATAGAGATCCAAACAGAGTCTTGGACCTTATCAAGGACAGGAAGTTGGAGTTAGTGTGTTCCAAGACTGCTCTTACTATAAGCAAGACATCCACCACCACGTCTCTCAGATCTGTTCGTAGCAAATATATTATAACCGGTTATGGAAATGTGTCGGAGGGGAGTTTTATCAGTAAGCCAGGAGGATTACATCCGGGTGAGATTGCGGTGCAAAGGAGCGGACGGAAGTAAGTTTACTTACAAGGGAGCGAGCATTGAAAAGTGTAATTGTGAAACTATCATTATCGTGGCCATGATGTACATGGAATGTATGACCCCTTTAGGTTGCTGCCAGGTTTGGAGAAATCGTAGCCACTGGCGGACTGTGGGATGGTGTGGGGAGAGATATGGTATGGGAGGAGGCGGGACATTCGGAGAAAACGGAAAAACCGGCAAATTTAGATGAGGTGGCATTAAGTCCGAAAGCTCGCGACTATTTGGAATTGAAGAGCAGGTTGCATGTGGTTGGGTAGCCCGTAAGTAGTCAACCGGAACCGCATTTGGATAAGGCACTGGCATAACTGTCTGAACAGTCTTGCCGAGACTTCCTTTTTCGTCGTTGGAAAAAGTGTTTTTATGGTTCACTCTACCTGGAGGCAAAAGACTGATTGGGTTCGGAGAGCGAGGTCCGGGTCCGCGATTTGAGATGGCTGATTTTGCCGATAAAGCTACTCTATTTATTTTCGAATTCGTTACGGGCACCGGTGCAAATATATCTATTTTCGCTCCTTTCTGTGGTATGCAAGGAATGGCTAGTTCTGACGTCAACAGTTGAGGGATTACTGATTTTGCTTCAGGTATTGGACTGTTTTCCCGATCCGGTTTTGTATTTCGGACTCTTGCAAGGGTCGGCGTTCGTTTTTTCGAACTATATTCTGTGGGAGTAGTTTGTAGGTTCGACCAGACACTTCTTGAGCTAGTTGAAGGAATCATGTCAATCGGGGTTTTGTATGGTAATTTGTTACCAGTCTTGGAGTCAGAGGTCTTTATCAGTTTTGCAGACGTCAGGAGGCACATTAATTTGGACCATTTCATTGAGACTGTTCTGCAAGTTTTGACGTTTGCGACGCGGCTCCGATGGAGCGGAGACTGATGAACTATCTAGGTCGACAACTATTTTGCGACTAACCACAGAAGAGGTCTTCGCATGGTGGCCGACGCTTGGTAAACCGACCACCTTAGAGGGACTACTGGCTAAATGTTTACCAGGGCTATGGTTCTTCGCATGGCTTTTGTGAACCTCTCTTTAAAGGGGGGTTTTATCGGGAAGTAATTTTGTCTGCTTGAAACCTATAAATCAGACGACAAAAGACTGTCGGCTTATAAATTCCTTGGCAGCAACTTCAGTATTAAACTGAAACAGGAGTGGGCATGTATTTTGCGGTGAAGTTTTGCGAAGTCTGACACAGTAGCAAGGTTGCGAATCTAGGTTGAAAGCCTTTAAGATTAAGTTCTTGGCAGTTGAGAGAGGTAACTTATCTGGAATGTTGAGTACTACTGCATTGTTGGCTTTCTTGATGCGTCTAAATATTTCAGAGGCAACGGTATCAATGAACTTCGTGGCTGAGATTAGGTTTGCCTGAGTGTGGTTTAGAGATGGGTCAAGCAGGAACGCGAATGGACCTAATTGACCGATGGTTTGATCATAAGCGTCAAGCCGAGAGGAAAAACTATTCATGGTTTTGTATATTTCGGCAGTTGCTTTGGTAGCATCTCCAAGTATATCAACGAGGGATACTGAACAACTTTTGAGCGTGCTTTGGAGGTTAGGGTTCTTACAACGGCGGGTGCTAGCTGTGATTTTGGGCCGGTTGGCAGCGATGGAACGCATAGCTAAGCTGTTGGAGTGATTGACAGTCAATTTGACGCAATATCGCGGGGAGAAAAGTGGTGACAGCTGACACAATGGGCGAGTTATCGGACTATGGTAAATTGCGGGGTATCAAAAAGGTGAGAAAAAGTGGCTAATTACCTTTGAGAGGCCGGATAAGAAGAGAGAATACTTAGGGAGGATTTTGAACAATTGATCAAGTTACTTGGAAACCGCGAATCTCTATAAAGTTCTATTGTACTGATTCGCGATACTAACTGACGCCAACAGGTTGGTGTGCCGCAGTTATTGCTACTATCGGATCAATAAATCAGTTTGAATAGCAATTGGTAATGGTAACAGCTAAATCGTTGATCTTAACTCTAAAATGCAAAAAAACCTGAAACAACCTGATTTTGCGTCACGATGACCTTGACCTTTATTGCCGCCAATCACGACACACTGACATATCAAACCATCATACACCCCGACGCAAGCACACATACCTACGTTATACTCGTTTATACCACATGGCCTCCGCCCAACATGTTACAGTGCTCACAGTCTTTTGTTGGCGTCACAGAAAATTTCTTCCTATATGTGGTGGTACATGCGATTCCATCCAGACACACCTAGACACATACACACATGCCCGATGCAACCATACCCCGTAACCCCTATCAAACATGTGACAGTGTTCGCCGTTTGTTTCTGTTGACCCTACTGAATGTCTTTTGCATATAAGGCATCAGCTGCGACTACGTCATGCACACACACTCCTGCAAGCACATACAGCCAGGGCAGGATGGCTCTTCCGAGGACAACATCTACGTTTCCCCTTCACGCCAGCTATCGGTCAGTTGTTCTCGTAAACGATGTAGAATAGCCTCGCGTCGGTGTGACCACCGGGTTAGGTGAGACCATAGGTAAAACATTGACGACAAGCATTTAGCACGAGCACTGACAGCAAGGCCAAGGTAAGTAGGACGAATCCGTACCTTTATACCAAACCTTTGACTCTGCTAAGGATTCGGGAGGATTTTGGTGGGCAGTGCAACAACCGGTCGTAAAAAATCCCCCCAAAACCTTTGCAGTTCTATGTTTTTCTTAACATCAGTCACTTGCCTACACTATTGACGTGTCTTTACGGACTGTTTATTTTTACGAACCAATTGTTGTTTGTTCGCGCCCAGAGCGCTACTTTGTCATACCTTTGTTCTAGACCTGCGTGACGCACGTGCTCCTTGCTCGCACGTCGTAACTCGTTTTCTCGTTTGTTAAGTCCTTGTGATCTCATAATTGAGGTCTGCACCTGTTTTGGTGCCATTGTTCATTCAATAATCTAGTATCGTAGAATATCACGGATAATCGCCTTTTAATTTCAGGATCCGTTGTGAATTTAGCTACGCGTTGCTCAAACGTGCGTCACAGGATGTCTGCAGCTACCTGGAAGCGCAGAGAGACTGACTGTCCGCACCAGTGTAGTCGTCATGAGGTTTATTAAGGTTGGGTTTCCGGCGCACGATTCTAGCACCCCGGTGGAGCCTGTAGCTGACTGCAAGTTTTCATTTTCTAATCAAAGTTCCTTAGCTTGCATATTTCCCCTTTTCGACCCCTATTCCCGATGCTTTCAATCATGCCCTGTTCCGCAGCGTATCACAAACACTTCGTTCATTTTTTCTGTGTCCGGCAAAAAGCGTTTTCTCAAATTTTTCAAGCTCTTGCCAAGTATTCCTCATCTACAGCTGTCAGTCAATATTCACAAAACATATTGATTACATTCATTTTTAAACACCTGTCTCCCTTGGTGCATCTCTCGCCGATTTGCTTGCCGTCTCTCCGCCAAACTATTCGGAAGAACGGCGCATAAGCACATCCATTATTACCTAGACTTTCTTTTTTCTCCCATTTCATCTACGGCTGGGAAATTTGTTGGCAAAATATATATTGCCAGCTTTCTCCGAGTGACTTTGATGCCGCCTGGCACACCTACATTTGATTTTTCTTACACGTGTCACATCTACTCTGTAGCTCTCATTTGTAGTTATCAGTCTGGTTCCGTAATACATAGGGATCGCATTCATATGTAGCCATCTATCTACTTCCTTGAAATGCATCTATATGAAAATGACACAAAATATCTAGCCTCTTCAGTTTTCTCTGCCCTTCCCCATTGCCATCCATCGTATCTTCCATCGAGTTTTACGTCACCGTGTTTTCACAACCTTTGTTGATTATTCAATTAAATTTCCTTTCTTGTTGGCAGATAATCATTCACTCACCATAGAGTAAAATATTCGCCATTTTATTCCCTGGTTTCTGTCATTCGGTGCTATCTCCACTGACGCGATTGGCCCCCAGCGTACTTCAGTTTTTAACATCACAGTCCCCGTCAGTATCCGTTGGTCGTGTTCTAAAATTTTTTCGCCGGCCGGCTCAGCTTAACACACCAATGATAGTCATTTTCCGATCCTTTGGTTTTCCACTACTATCCAAACCATATACAACAGCCTGTATCGCATCAAAACAGTTCACTCATTCAAACCTACTTCTATGGAGAATAAAATAATATTGGTCCTTCTTGACTGCGCAGTTAAGCCAATCATTCTTTTGTCTGATTTATGCCTCACTCTGCCAGTTTGGCTGTATCCCCTGGGTTCTGGCAGCATCAACCATATAATATGGAGTTTAATTTTTACCAGACGATCCGGTCTGGTCTGGCTGCAGGACTCTTGGCCTCGGCTAAATAAATTGCCCAAGTTCTTGCCATGGTGGGTCCCAAATTGAGTCCCTCTTTGCTGCTACTTCTGGCACTCCAGTTTGCTGTGAAGTAGGACTTGGGCGGTGGTCTCCCTTCTAAATCCTTGGTGTGCATACAGAGTAAAAACAGCCGATGATCTCAATACGTCCCTGAGTCCACAAGCCTTCTACCCACAAAGTAATCCACGGGAATGGGAAGCCTAGGCACAAAGACCAAGTTGCTCACTGAGATGAACCCTCTCCCACACAACCATGATTACGTGAAGGTCAATTTACTCTTAGGAAGAGCCGCGTTTTGGTAGTGTGTGGGGGTTCACCATGATGTTGAAAACAGGTAGAACTTTGGGCGTTCCTGACAGGTATATCTATCTTGCAATTTGAAAACTCCCTCTAAAACGTCACGTACTTTTTATCTGAAGTTGTCAGCGTGTTTTGTGGTTACTCGCCATTAACAAGCTTTTTGAAGAAATAGGGAACGAATAACTGAGCACCGAAACTCCCCGCCCAAACTGGAACCTGGGGACAGCAAAAGGTTGGCTGGGGTTAGCCTCGAAACACGAGCATGGGCCACCCTCCCGTTTGCGCAAGGCGTTGTTTCCACCATGTATAAGACGGGCCAAACCTCTTTGCATATGGAAACTCAAGGCAAAAATAAACTCCGCCTGCGCAGGTCATCGTATTTTTAACTTAATTTCATTCTTACGGGAGGGGGGGGGGAGAAAAGTTGCCTACCTTCAAAATTTTCAACCCCGATGAGCGTCTATGAAAAGTACCAGTCCGTTTCCTTATATCTTTATGTTGACAGCTTAAGGCCTGTCGGGAGATGTCCTCATAACAGAGCTTCGGGTCAAACCATCCTCGAAATTAGCTTCATTTGAACTCTATGAAATCTCACGAAAATGGTATGCAACCAAGGTAACTGGAGAATACCTGGGAGTTGCTCATCTGTACTCCACCTCGGAGTTAAATCAGCCGGGGCAGCATTGCAACAAAGTGACAGTGTGATTTTTGCAAATCTTTTTAAGGGTGAAGTGGTCTGTGTGTGTGCATCTGAGAGGTTCATCTGAAGCACCTACTTGATAGTGCTGCCTAAATGTTTCGTGCCCGTGGATCGCCCTGTGGGTAGAACCCACACGGGTTTAGAAACAGTGGTACCATTAGTCGTTCACTCGCTGTACGAATGTTTGCCTTGCCTGAATCCCTCATCACCAGTATGGTTTGGCCAGATACTCCAGGGTTATTCGGGATTCTCGAAGCAAACCACTATGGTGACAGGGCGCCAGATGACTAAACGGTTTTTTCTTGTCTAATGAAAAAGCATTTGATTTGACTGTGAAATGAAAGAGAGTCTTTGTTACTGATCGGCAGGCTTGTGTGCTTAAGCTTCTGCCCAGAGTTCATGAAAGGTTACATTGCATACAAGAGTCAACAAATTCCGACCAAAAAGATACAAGAGCCTACAGCATTTTACCGACCGGTTTTGGAAAATACCCCCGAAGCACCACGGTTTCGTTTTACATTGACATCGCTCGCACAAATACACTATTCGCGTTTTTATGCACTGTATGTTTTTGTGAATCAACGTTTGTTCGTTTGCGTCCAACGCGCTACTCTTTCATACCCTATTTTGGACCCGCGTGACGCACGTGCTCCTTTCTCGTACGCCGCAATTTGGTTCTCATTCTATGAGTCCTCGTAATCGCATAATTGAGGTTTGTATTTGCTTTGTCACTGTTCCTTTATCAATCTAGTATCGTAGAATTTCACGGAGAATGGCTTTCTGATTTCGGGATCCGTTCTGAATTTGGCTACGTGTTGAGCAAAAGCGTGATACCATACTCAAATAATCAACTTCGAATGAGAAAATACGCAACACACTCAGAAAAGGATTGAATCATTTGGAATCTGAACAGGAAGTAATACGGCAAGTAACTGGAGTTTGTTTGAGTATTTTTATTTCTAATAATATTAATAATAGTAATGATGATATATCTCTGGGCCGTGGTCGACAGCGCGCATGTCAGCGTGATCAGAGTTTACAATATCACTGAATGAGATGGGAAATTCACAAATTTCAAGGAGGGCTTCTCACATCGCAGCAACAATGGACTAAGGCTGAGGAGAGTTTAAATGAAGCAAAGCGACAGGAGAATACACGGCGAGTACAAATTGATTTCGAGTCAACTACTGCAATAGTGACGAATCGGCCGGATATAGGAATGTTCAGACGGACATTGGCTTAGGACGCAGGAAATACAGTATTCACAAGAATGACGCATGAATATTGTCAGTAATGCATATTCACGGTCACTTAAAAAGGTAATTGGTGTTGAGACAAAGGAGGCAGGGAAGAATTTCATGAAGGCTCGCAGAGGAATACTAATTTTCATAGATTTTTGGATATGAAAAGGAATAGTACCCCCTGAAAAGGTGAGACAATTTCCATGAGAAGTAGTGTGTGTCATCTGGGGTCGGCAGTTGGCCACTGATGGAAGATGGATGAATTTCTAGGAATAATCAGCAATCGGATAGCCGTGTCCACGAGGAACAAAATAAGGCAAGACGAGGGTGAAAACCTTTGCAATAGACAAGGCTACGCTGGCAAATTGGCGAATACATCATTCTGTTGGGTTTCCTGTGGCTTTTCTGTGTCGGTATTAGGCTTTCTGGGCAAGGGTTGGCTGCGGATTTTGTTCGCTGTTTCATCATGGAAGGAGGAGGGCATCGCCGAATCTGGACCGACCACTATTTAATTAGGAGTCCTCGCACGGTGGCTTCGAAGTCGGAGGGTCTTGTAGTGAGAATTCTTCAGCAAGCCTGAGAGGGGCATATGCAGCAATACCGTGGGTGAAACCCGGGGGCCAGATCGTATTCGCGGTAGCCGGCCTTTCGTGTGGTTGTAGACAGGCAGAGAAAAAGATGAGCTGTCTGCACGGTATAATACAGCCAGGCAACGTGATGGCCTGGTGGTTCTGAAATTGGAAAAGGGAGGATCGCAGTCTGACAGATGCTCCAGCTGAGGGTTAGAGTGAGCAAAATAACAGATAAGAGTACTAGGGTCGGAAATGAAGCACAATCATCTTAGTGAAATGAGGAGTCGTCGGTTAGGTCACTTAGTCCTGTTAGTGCTGGCTCGTGTATACTGAGGGTACCATGGATTGCAAGAACGTTGACCTGTTTAGGTTGATGGTATTAGACCTAGAGCAACAACCGTTATCGTCCAGGCAGCAGGACCAGGAAGCAGAAGAGGAGTGTAGACAGACCGGGCGTGAGCAAAAGGCCAACAACTACGATCCGTCCGACAGATTAGGAAAAAGTAAAATAGGAAATTTGGCTCCGGATGTCGAGCATAGAACATCGCAACTAACAATCGACCCGACAAGAGTAAAACTGACAGTTTTCGACGGCCATTCTGAAAATTACTGCGAGTTTAACAGACAGTTCGAAACATTCGCCCAAAACGAGATAAACGACCGCGGACAACGGCTTCTCTATTTGACCCATTACTGTCGAGGCCAAGCAAGGGGAGCAGTCGATGGGTGTACCAAAACAAGGCTGCACACGAGTAATGAAGATTTTGACGGGCCTGTTTGGCCAGCCACTCAAGGTTGCTCGTAACTTGTTAGAGGGTTTGATGTCAGAGGCCAAATGAACAAAAAGCGGCTTCTATAAAATGGCCGATCTGGTGATCAGTTAGCAGAACTCTTCAATAGCCCCCGGACCATTTAGGTTACGGGACTGACCTCGAGGCAATGCTTACTTTGGGGGGTATAGCCCGCCATCTTTCTCCCGAGCTACAGGGTTGACAAGTGGAAGAGGCTGAGCGTAAAAGCCGGAGCGACCGTGAGACCAAGTTTGAGGATTTGACCGAATACTTATACAGGCAAACCAAGATAGCCGACACTAGATTTGGTCGACTCATCCGGGACAGCAACTGGATAAACAAGCCCAGCACTCGCCAGGCTGAAACCACTGCACGGGGACATACGAAATATTAGCCCTGCACTAATTTACACGCCACTTCATGCGAGGCCATAGCTCATTCAAGTTGCAGGTCCCGTGACGCTAGTCATGGGCTATTTGAATGCCCGAGTTCATCAGTACAACAGTACACAAACTTTGGGGGAAGGCGAGAAAGACAGGAGTGCACTTCACCTGCCCTGACACCATGCACCGGGCGGCAGCTTGCTGAGCAAGAACCAGATGGGGCCTTGAAGTTTGTGCGGAAAGATACCGCCGGTTTTTATGCCAGGCGAAAGAAACTACACCAGAGGCAAACAAAAAGGCCAGCGTGAGTTGTTCGACGTCACGGTCTGCTAGTAAACCAGTAATGTTAGCAGTGGTTGCCTTGAGAGTGATGACCCCAACTTGGGCGGCCAAAACGTTGGCCTTTTTCGATAGCGGATCGGACACAACCCTGGTGAAGGAGCGGTTTGCCGATAAACACCGGCTCGCTAAAAGCAAAACGAGTTCCTTAGTGGTGAGCACGGTGGGTGGAACACGAGTAATGACGGCAGGCCGGTTGAAGTTACCGCTCATCTCCCCAGACACTAACGAGTAAATCGAATCAGCGGAGGCTTCCTTGCCAGCCGATCTTCCCGTGCAAGCACCAAGGTCGGTGAACGCAATTACAACTAGGTGACCCCCTCTGCAGGATGCGATCGTGGTAGGCTGAGGGGACAACGAATTGGATCTTCCCATTGGCTGCGATATGCCGGATGCATTTTGGGTGCTGGACCAGAGAGTGGGAAACTGCCACGCGCCCTACTGGGTGCGCACAGAGCTAGCAAGAATATTATATGGCCCATCTGGGGGACGTGGTTCCGTTAATTATTTATCTGCCGAAACGGACGACATAGGGTATCAATTGCAGCGGATGTATGAAACAAATTTCATGCCACTGGAGACGGAACACTACCACTGTCTCAAGAGGACGACCTTGCTCTGCAGACAGCGCTGCAACAAATCAGAGGCTCAAAAAGGCAGTTCGAGCTCCCCCCCCCCGGTGGCCCTTCACTAGCTGACTCTTCGGTTGATAACAGAAAATATGCTGTTCAAAGAATGCTGCGATTGAAAGAACCCTTCGTTCGTGATCAGGATCTGTGGAAACAGTGAGCGGAAGTGAGAATGCGAAGCGGAGCTCTCGGCTACGTTGAAAAGATGCCTGCAACCATCGACTATCGGAAGGGGATCTGGTATCTGACTCACCAACCGGTCCCTACTCCGAGAAACCCGAAAAGCTGCGGGTGGTTTTCGACTGTGCAGCCACCTTCCGGGCACTTCGTTAAAGGACCCCCTGATACAGGGGCCGGACTGGACGACGCCACTGGTTGAAGTCTTATGCTGTTTCAGGGTGGGTTGAGTGGCCTTCGTTGCCTACATTGGGGAAATGTTTCTTCAGGCGAAAATATTGATAGAAGTGCAAGATGGTTTGCGACTCCTTTGGTGAGAAGAGAACAGCCTGAAGAAAGCAGTGCTAAATTATAGTATGTCAGTCCAAACTCTTCGGAGCGATACCATCGATGTTTTCCGCGAACTACGCCCCTCGAGAAACAGTGAACAAACACGGAGCTCTAGTCCGCCGGTTGGTAGTAGATGGTGTCAGCAGAAACTTCCACTTCAACGACTATACTTGGTCATTCAATGATGTAGACTCAGCCTTAGGGCAATTCAGGTACCTAGCAAGATGGCTAGAAGAGGACGGTTTCCATCTCACGAAGTGGATGTCGAAAGCTTCAGAAGTGCTCGAAGTCATTCATTACCACGAAAAGGCCGAAAGAGTTCGAGATCTATACGGCTCTTTACTCCCTGCCGAACGCGCGCTCGTGACAAAATGGTTTACGGAAACGGGCGGCTTTGTTTTTGAGCAAGACCGTTCCGAGCAACCAGCAGCCCGTCGTGGTATACTATCAGCTGTCTAGTTTGTTAGATCCGCCTGGTTTAGGTCCCCCCTGGCTGTTACCCGGAAAGATCCTACTACAGCGGCTCTGTCGTAAGCAAGTCGATTGGGACCAGCCAACAGACTCAGAAGACCGGTAGGAATGGAAAGAATTCCTGAACAGGTTAAAGAAACCAGGAGACACGGTTTCCGCGATATTTGGCCCCTGGTCATACAACACAGACTGGAGAACTACACTCCCTTCCTGACGCATCCGAAGTCGGGTACGGAGCCATGATGTCCGGACGATGGTGCAGGGAAGATGGACAGTATGCTATGAGGATCCTGTTCGCCAAAGCCCGCGTTGCCCCAATGAAATCGGTTTCGATCCCGCGACTCGAACTCCGTGCAGCCGTTTTAGCAGTAAGGGCAGCACATGCGGTTAAAGATGTTTCGATTTCCAGGTTTATTTGTTGGTTCTTGGACGGAATCGACCATAATACTTTACCACATTAACGACGTCAGGAGCCATCTTAGTACTTTCGTTGCTAACCAGCTCACGATCATCCACGGCTCAACGGCCATGAACCAGTGGAAACATGACAAGTCTGGCGATAACCCAGCCGATCTGGGCTCCCGAGGTGTGACCAACCTCCGGCAACTCGACACGCGGACGGGAGTGCTGAAATCCCTGCGAGTGCCTGAATAGGAATGGACCGTGTACGAACTAAAGCCCATTACGGAATTGGAACTGAAAATCGAAGGCTTAGTGATGACGGCCACAGTCGCAGGCGTGACATTCATTTAGTCACGGTTGGTCGGGTTTTTCTTCCTGGATGAAGACGCTATGGTGATTAATGTGGTTGGCCAGGTTTAAGAGACATTTTCTAGTCACGAAAGTGCTCCGCTCATCCAGCCGGGTACGAATGGGCCCGATGAGCCCTGAGGAATTACAAGGCGCACAATAAGATTTATTCTACATGATACAACGGCAGACTTTCATCCGAGAACTCGAGAGGGCCGGAAGAGTGGACCAGTTGGCAAAAGATTATCGTCTCCAAAAAGCGGCTTGAAGCACTTACACCGCGGGTAGGCGGTGAGCTGACCACCTCCCACCTAAGCTTTGACACGAAATATCCTACACAGCTACCGACTGGACAATCTGTGGTATAACTAATGACTCGACACATTCACGCCGTAGAGATACTTGCCGGGGTAAGTCAAGTGACAAGTGTTATCCAGTGGCACTTTTGGTTACCGAGGGGAACAGCAACTGTGAGACGCGTAACCCAAAGTTGTGTACATTGTAGGAGACGCAATGCCGCATCGAGCAAACAACACATGGCTCCGCCGCCAGGGTACAGAGTGACTCCGGGTTGGTGGCCTTTCGGTGACGCCGGGCCGGACTTCTTCGGGCCTTCGTGGATCACTTGTGGCAATAGGTTGGGTAAACGATACGAGCGTATCATGACGTGCATGAAGTCTCGCGCGGTACACTTGGAAGTCACGCATTCGATGACGACCGACCCCTTCCTCCGGGCCTCGCAAAGCTTTATTAACCGAAGGGGCATGCCTGCAGACGTCTACTCCGACGAGGAGTCAAATTTCGTGGGCGACCATCGGGAACTGCAGCGTTGGCACCAAGACAAAATGGACGAGCTGCGGAACCGAACCTTGGCTTGTGGCATACGATGGGACTTCAACCCCCGCAGGTCAGTCGTCACTGTGGCTTGTGAGAAAGCCTGGTCGGGTCCTAAGGGAGAACATTGCCGTCGATCATTGAGCAACGACCGCCTGACGGCGAAACGTTGAACACCACCATGACTGAGGTAGAGAGAATTCTGAACAACAGCACCTGGTTCCAGTGGCCAACGGCGACCCCACCCATTGGGCGCACACCCCGAACAGCCTACTGATGTTAAGGCCGAACGAGGGTTTCCAAGGGCCGGTAAACCTTCGTGGGGGCCACCTCCACAGGTGGAAGCAAGCAAACTATCTTGCCAAGCTTTTTTGGAGGCGCTGGCTGCGGGAGTACCTGCCGGCTCTGCGAGCTCGATATAAGTGGCTAACAAAAGCATAAATATTCAAGGTTGGGAGTGTAGCGATGATCGCAGACGAGCAGGCCCATTTCAGTGCCTGGCCTCCGGGGGTTGTCATGGAAATCATCAGAGGCACTGACGAGCTGATAAGAGCCGTCAGGGTGAAGACCGCCAGAGGAATGCTAACCCGTGGGGCACGCAGTATTAGCCTACTCGAGAGTGGAGACAGAGCCCCCGACACCAAAGAAGCCGGTAGACTGGTCCTCATTTGTCGTTGATGTGGCTAAAAGCCCTTCCCGTGTGCTAAGGCGCTTGTGACATACTCACGCACTAAACAAACTTCACACCCAATAACACGTGCATATGAAAAACTTCCTGCTGCAGAAACTCCTGCAAACATTTCACGGTGCACACTGCAGCGAACAAACACCAAAAATCCTTGCAAATGTTCCACGTGCTTTGCGGATTTGACCACAGTGGATATTACCTTGCAAAGCTCGTGCATACACCAAACTTTTGCACGTCTGTTTATTCATGTGAGACATTTAAATTTGGCTTTGAACCGTTTCTGACTGTCGTGCTTGAGCCAGGGGGCGTTGAACCTCTGAGTTATAACGTGGAGTCTATTTGGCCGCATACTTGAGGTTTGTATATATCTGTGCCTCTTGTGAATTTCAATTTGGTACTGTAGAAACTACGACTCAGTCTTGTTCTGGTTTTGGGATTCGTTTGAATTGGATACAAGCAACTCGATCCGCGAGAATCGACCTACAGTATTCAAGTTCACCCTGGACCAGAAAACTTATTGGAAATGCCCAGACGAGGAAGCAAGAGCCCTATCGGACAGCAGAAATTAACTCAGCAAGTCTCTGGGGATGGTTTGAATGTTATTGATTCTCTGGATAATGCTGAGTCTTCTAGTTTTGTCAGTGCCAGGTCATACATTTCTAATCGTGATCAGTTTGTTCATATTAGTACTCATAAAATGAGAGTGGTGGAATTAGAGAACCAGCTGCGGTTAGCCAGGAAGCAAGCAGTGCCTTTTAAACAATTAACTGGTCTGACGAGCCAGCAGAAGATCCACGTAGTTCACGATGTCCACATCGAAACGGCACTGTGATCGACGCACAAATACCTTGAGACGGCCTGAAACTACCGAGGTTTCACATTCGACCTGCCGAGAATGGGGCTATTCCATTTCGACGGGCCCCCCGGGCAATACTGTATGTTCATGAAGCAATTTGAAAATTTTGTTCAGTGGAAAGTTGCACATCCTGGTCAAAGGTTTTTGTATTTAATGTACTACTATCGTGGGAGGGCCGAAAGTGCTACCGAAGTCTGAGTAATGCTTGATCCACAAATGGGGCACCTTAGGGCAAGCAGAATCCTGAAAGATTTGTTTGGACAACCATTCAAGCTGGCTAGAAGCCTTATTGATGGTGTTTTATTGGAGGCAAAAAGGACTGAGGGCAATGCTGAACTGCTGTCAAATTTGGTGATACAAATGCAGAATTGCAGTATAGCACTGGAGCACTTAGGATACCAGTCTGATCTGAATGCGCTGCACATACAGTAATGCATTTTCCGATGTCTACCTATTGATTTACAGAGCCGATGGGCAGAGGAAGCTGAGAAAATAAATATGCTTGAGCGAGAATCTACTTTCGACGACTTGACGGAGTTCACAGGTCGTCAATCCCGTGTAGCCAACAGCCGATTTGGACAAATCGTGCACGAAAGTTGCAGGCTGGCGCGAACGGAACCAACAGGGTCTCAGATTGTAGGGAAGAGCTGTAACCGAGCCCAGTCTTTGGCTAACATGCACGTGATAAGTGGAGAACCCGAGAGTTCAACTGAATGCAAGCTATGCAAATCCCTGCTTCGGTTACCAGATTGTCCGACCTTTCATGGGATGAGTGTACGCGACCGGTGGTCCGCAGCAAAAAGGATCAGCTCACGCTTTGTTTGCTTAGAGAACTCTCATTGAGCCTCTGGATGCCGCTTTAGAGTGAAATGTGACCAGGAGGGATGCTTGGGTAAGCATCACTCGTTACTACATGACCCCCTAAAATATACACCTACCCAGCGGGACGAACCAGGATCGTCTGTTCAGTGGGACACGATGATTTCAAACCGGCAAGATTGGGAGTCGTACCTGTCGGCATCGTGACATCTAAGGGATTGAGGAGGGTAATTGCATTTTTGGACACGGGATCGGATACCTCGCTGATTACTCGCGAGCTTGTATAAAGCTGTAAACTAGTCGGCAAGCCCAACTCGCTCAGGATCAACACGGTTGCACGGGGTCTCGTTAACAGTTCGATGAGGCTGACCCTGCAGGTAACATCTTTTACTGATGGGAGGATCGTAGAAATTGCAGAAGCCTTTGGAATGGGCAGCTTGTCAATAAGATCAGTTGGCTCTATTGGGTCAACCGCCAAGAGATGGCCTCATCTCAAAGACACTACATTTGGGAAAGTGCCTAGCCCCCAAGTTGATGTGCCAGTTGGATTTCATGTACAAGAGGCTCACTGGGTACTTGAGCAGGGCATAGGCAATCGGAAAGAACCATTCGCTACGCAAACGATACTTGTTTGGACACTTCTGGGACCCCTGACGAACGAACTTCAACAATCGGCATCAATAAATTGCTTTGCTGTTGCTGAGAGAAGTGCCTCTATAGAACACAACCAACTTTTGATGTTGAATCCAACGGTCCATCTCAGGAAAGATCAGTCGGTGATTTCAATGATGAATTCAAAGACAGAAATTCATGATGATGCTGATACCACTGCTTCAATGCAGCCACCGGAACACGAGCCATCGTGTGTAGAATGCTGACTTCGGAAGTATTGTTTGCCCTGGCTGACAGCAGAATCTAGGTAGGAAGGGAGGATCAGTACCCATATTCCAAGTCTTTAACTCTGTAAGTTTCCGGAGGATTTTGGTGGGCGGTGTAACGACCGGTTTTGGAAAATCCCTCAGAAGCACCACGGTTTCGTTTTACATTGACATCGCTCGCACAAATACACTATTCGCGTTTTTATGCACTGTATGTTTTTGTGAATCAACGTTTGTTCGTTTGCGTCCAACGCGCTACTCTTTCATACCCTATTTTGGACCCGCGTGACGCACGTGCTCCTTTCTCGTACGCCGCAATTTGGTTCTCATTCTATGAGTCCTCGTAATCGCATAATTGAGGTTTGTATTTGCTTTGTCACTGTTCCTTTATCAATCTAGTATCGTAGAATTTCACGAAGAATGGCTTTCTGATTTCGGGATCCGTTTTGAATTTGGCTACGTATTGCTCATAGAAGTTTTAAAAACGTTTGCCCTGCCAAGTCCAATCATTTTGTTTCTGAACTCTTATGTTTGCCCTTCCAAGGACCGCGCTAGCCATCCCTGCTAGTGCCGTCGTCCACCAGCCTATCAGTTCATGCGAGCACAGGCTCATGAGACATTTACTGTATTCTGACCACTGCTTTTTCGTCTCGGTCCACAGGCCTTCTAGGGACTTTGCCTCGAACTCCCTGTAACGAACGTTTGAACAATGCGTAGCCAAATTCGCAACGGATCCCGAAATCAAAAGACGATTATCCGTGATATTCTACGATACTAGATTATTAAAATAAACAATGACATAAACAATATACAAACCTCAATAATACGATCACAAGGACTCAACAACGAGAAACCGAATAGCAGCGTGTGAGCAGACAGCACGTGCGTCAAGCAGGCCCTGAACAAGGATGTGCCAAAGTAACGCTCTGGGCGCGAACAAACAACAATTGGTCCATAGAAACAACCAGTTCGTAAAGACAAGTCAGTAGTGTAGGCAAATGAGTGATGTTAGGGAAAACACTGAATCGCGAGGGAAAAAGGGGGATTTTCCACGACGGGCTGTGTCATTCCCCTCACACCACCTCTCACTTGCAGTTTCCTGCCACACATCTTGTTTTCTCCCTCAACCGATTTGTTCACAGACCCCAGTCAACTTTACACTTCTGGAGACACGTCTACCAATTGTATTGTGCCTCTGTATGTGATCCAGTACCGATGGAATGCTCTTCGTTTCCACCAGAACCTGTTCAGTCTGTCTCCCCCTATCGACCTGTGCACGCCCAAGGATGTTTGTTGCCTATTCTTAGCTCCGGCACCACTTGTCTGGCCATCCAGCGTAGCTGCTTTACGCGACCCGAACGAAACCCATTAACAAATCCGTGAGTAAATCTCTCTCGAAGACCCATCTGCTCAAAGATAGGGGGCTTGGTGTTTCCAGCACAAAAACCGAACAATGAGCTTGAAGTCTTCAAGTCTTGAAGTGATACACGGGGTTCGATGCTCTGAGCCCAATTGTCCCAGGTCTCGAGGAAATCTTTGATCTTCTGTCGGATTCACCGAGCTGAAACGAGAGTAAAAAGAGGCGGAGGGGGTGGGGCGGGGGTGGCAACAAAAACAAAATACACGTAACGTCATGCAGTGTCTCACTGTGGATAGTGTCTTGAGTGGAATTCGGGTGCGACATCTGTTTCGGATTTTAGACAACATCTTACTGAGAGAGATCAAGGTAGATGTCTAGCTTTTTCGGGAAGATTGTTTTGTTCTGCGAGAGAGCGATATCTTCCCGAAGTGCCATCCACAGAATAATAACCCTATAGCTAAAAAAGTTAACTCGTAATGAAAAGCGTGGTCTCGGTTTAAAAGCCTTTCTTCTTTGACCACGGAGAGAAGAGTTTGGACAGACGGAGAAGAAACAATCACCCTGGCATGAGTCAAAAGTGCGAAACATTAAAAACGGATCACGTCTTACGCTTCCTAAGTCAAGGAGATAGGGACTGGAAGGTGATAGGCGGTTGGCATCAGGTAGGTGGGACAAACAGAAGCAGTGTGGCTTCTCCGTTAATGGAAAACGTGTGACCAGTATCTTTACCGGAGGACATGCTCAAGCATTTGTCATAGTTAACTGGGTGGGTCCAGTCCGGGGACCAGCGTTTTGTTTAATCAACTGCAGTTAGCAAGTTTTCAACGCTTGAACTCCAGAAGGTTACATCGTCTGCGTACATGGCAAAATTCGCGGGAAGGGCTGGCGGAAGATCGTTTACGTGGATCAAGATAAGAAGAAAACCTTAGACCGACCCTTGAGGGACCCCAGTTGTTACTGCGGAGAGTTGGGACAAAACTTTCCCCGCCTTAACCACAAAGGTGCGATCGGTAAGGAAGCTGCGTAAGATGGTCAACGTGGGGCCTGTAACCCCGCATGTTTGCAGCCTATAAAGGAGGGGGCATCCCAAGCAGCACGATCGTCACCTGAGCGTCACCTGAACGTCACCTGAGTGTCCCCTGGCCGTCCCCTGAATGTCCTCCGACCGTCACCTGAGTGTCCCCTTTGAAACAAAAAAAGGGACACCCAGGTGACGGTCAGGGGACACTCAGGTGACGGTCAGGGGACACTCAGGTGACGGTCAGGGGACACTCAGGTGACGGTCAGGGGACACTCAGGTGACGGTCAGGGGACACTCAGGTGACGGTCAGGAACACTCAGGTGACGGTCAGGGGACACTCAGGTGACGGTCAGGGACACTAAGGTGACGGTCAGGGGACACCCGGGTGACGGCCTCGGAAGCTTATCGAAACGGACTCCCCTGACACCATTAAATTTGTAACACTAACTACAACACCGAAATACGTACATAGTAAATAATATACTGGTAATCTACGGAACAGCCGAAGGTCAGCGCAAGCGCATAAGCACGACCATCTTACAGTAAGCTTAACCATAATTCAGCATACAACCTTTATCGGAATCAATCCCCGGGATTTGAAATTAAATACAGGTTTCAAAGGTGATAATTATATATTTCGCTATTTGTAAATCTGTGTACACTAGGCTTGTCAGCGAACAATCATCATCCATCCATGGTTCATTTTGGTGAACTTTACAGTACCTGGAACAAAGAAAAAGAGATACTTGTTGAATCGGTGCAGTAATAAATGTCCTTATAATTGTCAACGTTAGAAATCGGCTTATGAGAGGGTTCAGCAATACATAATATATAAACGATGACCCAGCCAAAACTGACCTCAACACTGTCGGTTTAGACGGCGACGTCCTGAAATGGCGATTCGGTGCTAGTAACCTCAGTTGGTCTGCACCTTTGAATCCAACGTTGGATCTTTTCGTGTATAAAAAGTGTTGTAACTCCGGGAAAATTGTGTCTCGTTACTGCGTCTACGAATAAAGAATAGGATAACACGGAACGGCATACTCACCGACAGTTATTCTACAGACTTTTGTATTGGCAAATGATTGACGACCGTGGACACCGCGCCAGTTTAATTTATGCAAAAATCAATCGGCGATCAGTGTACGCATTATCTGACGTACACAATCCCCAACTGTTCGCGTTCCCCGTTGCAACAAGGAAATGCAACTGCTAGTCAGAAAATTATGAACAATATAAGTTACCATTTGTTCGTAGAAAGTTTCATCTTCCAATTTTTCATTCAACCTCTTGAACTCCCATGCGTTTCGCACAAGAACAGAGCAATGCATGATCTGTATGGATGCACCGGAAACATGTTCAAACCTGCACAGTTTGGACTTGACGTCCTCCATTGTTTTTTGCAGTTCCACAACCCGATTGGTTAGATCATTCACCATAGCTGTAATCAATGAACGTAACATCCGAAGTTAGACATACCAACCAAAGTTTTTCCATAAGTAACATGTTCCGAAACTCTGTCTGTTGTGTTTTTCACCTTCGTTACTGTTTCCGTTTTCCTGAATGTAGAAAAGGTGACAATCTATTTTAAAAATGCACGTACTGTACAAAGTGCCTCCCAGTGTCTCGAATAGGGGTTGATGTTGCTGGTATAATAGAGTGAGTGGTGACTTGGGATCTGAACACGTTATAAAAATAGATAAAAACGTACGTGGTGACTACTGGACCCCAAAGAAAACTTGACATTAGCAGTTGCCTCCGGTTGACTACGTTTCGGAGATGTTGCGGTGGATATATCTTCGAGAACCGGAGGTGGCGAGAGATCAATGTCAACTGGTACTGTTTTCCGTCGCTTGGGTTCCTCGTCGGAACTGGTATCTGAAAAGTGTTTCGGCTTTCTGAAAAAGGTATTCTGTCAACGTAAGTTCGCATACCTTTTCCTTTTAGCACAGAAATCCATCGCAGCTGTAGCGTCGGAAGATGGTAGTTCCGACAATTCTTCGAGAAGTCTTTGACAACGCATAGCATCGTGGAATGCATCTGCAAGTTACGAACACTGATCAGGAACTTACCGAACATTTTATGCACCTTGACATCGTAAACAGAAGTGATAGGTGGTGGTAGCTGGCCCTCACGGACGAGCTTCTGGACTCTGGCGCTAGGGCAACGAGGCCACCTAACCTTTCTGTGGCCAATCATCCACTTTTCATTAACAATAGCAACGGAGTTATCAACTAAGAACTCCACAACGACAAACATCTGAAATGGAATATATGCAGAATACCTTCGTAGAATTACCATTAATTCGCCCATGTGTGCAATATGGGATAAAACACCCACTTTTCACCGTAAGGTAGCAATAAACCTTTGCACATGACCTCACTTAGACCGTAGCAGACCGTGCTCTCGGACAAACTGTGACAAAGGAATATGCCCAAATGTCCAGAGGGAATTGGGTGGTCGAAGAATTCGTCACAGTGTTCAAATAGATGAGCATGCAATAGCGCGCCTTCCACTCTTTGGATGACGGCCGGTCTGCGGTTGACCAGTGCAAGGTTATTTGGGGTTTCATTGCTGTAAATTGTTGAACCAATGTCCATCAAATGACCATTCAGACCCCTACGCCTTACGGGCCCGGAGAAAGTGTTGTCCCAGAATCTTACATCCGTGTACAGTTTGGCCTCAGCACATCGTTCCTGGGTGCGACGAAACACATGTTCAGCAATCATGTGTCGACTGGTCACACAACTGCGAATGATCTGCATGTATGACTCAAACGGAAAAGCTGAGAAGTTATCCAATGGCCCGTGAATCCGCGCATCGGCACCGATGTGCAGCCAACTGTGCACGTTGAATACTACCTCTTCTTCCTCGTACAACATCATGAATTTCTGGACGACCCGGGGCAACTGGCGTTCAATATAGTCCAAGTAGTGGGGATACCACTTGGTGCTACACAAAATGTATGTGAATAGAGAGAAACACATGAAGTTCTTGTAATGATCCGCCGGCAATACTTTCTTGAAAACAACGGGTCCGAGATATAACAGGCATTGCCTGTACTCTGTTGACTTCCAATATTCAATGTCCTCTAGCGTTTGACACACGCGGGGAAATTCACACGTCATATGTTTCTCTATAGTCCTCAAGTGTTCGTTTACCTGTCGCACACCATTAAATTCCAAAATTGGTCTACGTCCAGAACAAAATTTATGCCAAAGACCGATTAATCGTCGCATTATTCCAAGACAGACACTGTGTATGTAGTCGTTTGGAAACAGGTCTGTCATATCCACCGGTAGTACTTCGAACGGGGAACTTCCAGTATGATGACTACGTTGGCGACGATTTCGAAAGTCATTGTCATTGCGTAATCTTCCCGTGGTTGAAGGGAAAATGAGACGGCGAAGGACGCAATAGCCGCGCTGTGTGCATCTGTGGCAGCTGTATAACCCAGAATGATGCTTAACCTGCCTAAGCATTGCCTTGGCTGGATTATCTGCCACAACACTCCGCAATACAATTCTGCAATGAAAGCAACTTCCACGAATAATGATGCCATCGGATAATAATGACGCCAATTCCCGTATCAAGTCTTCCAAATATCGATGCACGTCGGTAGGTTTGGACATTCCACAATATAGACCAACGATAAAAACTCGCGACGTAGGGTCCAAGAGGCGACACAATATAGGCCACAACTGGTGCGATGAGCCACGAAACAAGCTCATACCATCGATGTGCAACTGGATATAAACGCAGCTGCCGGGTGTGAGAGGTCTACACTCAAGGGCTCGTTGCAGGGTTTCACTTAGCCCAAAATGTACGTATCTGCCGTCGCCAACATTTTTCTTTTGGATTCTCCTAGGCGTCCCCAACAACGACCTCGGATCCAATGGCAAGTCGAGCTTCAACTGTCTCAGAGCTCGTAATAAAATCCGCAAGTCGGCCATTGATGATTTCATTTGTATAGCAGCCTGCCTCACAACATCCTTGGCCGAAGGAACAGCTGGAAAAATTAGGTTTAATAATTCAGTTACCTTCTGTGAGGGCAGTTATCATTTTGGCCGGTGTTGTAAATTTCACTTCTCCATCTATAAATAATGATTCTGTTGCACACACTGCTGATCATCATAAAGCTTACCTTTCGTGGAGGTAGTCGCAGCCAAAAAGGTTGACTCCCACTCCTCTGGTATGCACGTGATAGCCCTCATCGTGTTCTCACAACTAACCACATTTAGAAATCCAGTGTGCATTACCCAACAGCGGTAGAGGTTGTAGCATCTGTGACTTGGTGCTCCTCAACTGCTGCCGATGAGGCCTTTGATTCTTCAGGACTGTCGATGTCATCAATTAAACCATCGAACTCGTTGTTCGTTGAAACGGAACATATGCCTGCTATTTTGTAACGAACTTCATATCAGCTAACTTTTTACACCATCATCGCATATGAGGGACGAGTTGAAATCGCCCCCAACAACCCTGCGAACTGAGATCAGCTTCTTGCTAGTTCTGGAACAGCCACGCAATTTTGGGTGCATCTTTTTCATCTAAGGACGAAGAGACAAGTAAAGATAAATGGGATTTACCGTCCGAAGAACGTTAGAAACCGACCACACGCAGCGCAATGTCTAGCAGTGAAGTCTCAGAGGCGACAAAGAACAGCCACCGCCAAAAACTGGCCGCCATGATGGGAATGCATTAAAACAAACAGGACATTTAAGTTTATAATACGCTATAAAATGGACAGTAAATGCCAAAACATTTTCTTATTACGGTTTTTTAACATATAATATTAGGTTCAGAATTCTCATGCATTCACGATTCTAGAGATTTCTGCATGTGAATCCAATGGGGACCAAGCTACTAAATATTCGGAAATGTGGCTTAACAGAGACTCTCGTTCGAAATCTTTTGCAATTGTGACGGATTCTCCGGTTTTTACATAGTTTAAAGTTGTTTTTGGGGGCATTGCACTGCTTTCCTTCGACCGTCCCCTAGGGGACACTCAGGTGACGGTCGAGTGTCCCTTTGTGCTGCCTGGGATGAGAACCCTAACAAAATCGATGAATACAGCCTGTTATAGCTGGCTATCATCGTAGGCTTTCGTCGGACTATCCATGACAGTGGGCATATTGATGATGCGTGATCTGCCACGAAGAAACCCTTGTTGGAACGGGGAGAGGATCTTATATCTATGCAGATGGGAAAGAACCGCGCTCTTACCAATTCGCTCGAAACCTTTTCTGGTGAAACTAGTTAGACTTATGGGTCTGTAACTAGCAGCAAGGAGTCTACTACCCTTCTTATGAATGGGTGCGATCACTGCTTTTTTCCAGCTACTGGGGAAAACTCCACAGTCAAAACATCTCTGAAAAAGAGATACATAAGGAGCGGCTAATATGTCCGCGGTTTCCTTGAGAATGCGAGGATGGATTAAGCCAGGAATAGTGACGTTGAAGGGATTCTTATTGGCCTGCAGCGCAGCACTTTCCTGTACAATCGTCGAGCTTTTCTTTATTCTTTGGGTCATTCGGATTAGTCGATTCACGGTTGCACTTCGTTTGACATCGTTTTTGGATCCAATTGAGTCCATTTGTGAAATCACTTTTTCGCTTACTCTTCGATGACCTTGAGCTCCTGTCTCTCGATTGTTGCCGACCTGAGTTCTAACATTTTGGTTTTATATCCTTACCTCCCGCTGCCAAGGAAGAAATCGGACAGTAAAGATAATTGTAACTGCGAGTCATCAGCTAAAGTGGCTTTTACACTACCATCCGAGAGGTCCTCTGCATCCCTCGCCGGTAGTGATTAGCCAGATTTACTAAAGATATAAAACTGGTACTGTAAAGTACTTAATCAGGGGTGGAAGCAGCGGAGGTTACGCAGATGGCGGCAGAAGTCAGGGGAACGGCGGCTGAGGGGCGTAGACGGCATGGCATAGGGGGGGGGGTATCACAGGGCAACCGTCGCTGGGAAAAAGGGCTTAGGGCGACTTCCGTACCAAACTATCCGTCGTTGCCATAGTAATTTTCGAGTCACAAGAGTGGACTAACCAATCAAATAAATCGATGATTTTGTGAGATATACAGATATCGGAGCTACCCGGAGTTTGACGTTATCCACATGAATTTTGGTTGTTGTGCGGGATAAACAAGCTGGGACAGCCGCCGTTATGACGGAGGAGTGAGGGCAGAGATAATACGGGGAGGAGCCGGTTTTGTTTTACACACACGTCTGAAATGACTAGTCCTTCCTTAAGCCTTGCAAACTGCTTCTCGGGCGGGGCATTTAGTGCGAGGGTGCCGGGAATAACCACAGAAATAACACTTGGCTTTAGGTAAAGCTGATGTAATCGGTTCGGGTCCAGCTGTTGGGGCTGGTACAAGTTGTACATCAGGAGTGGGGGTTAGAGGGGCCGTGGACGCACAAGGAACGTTTTCAGTCCTGGAAGACTGACTGTTTTTAAGCTGCCTTCAGTGATCTGGCCATATCGTAAGTAGCCTTACACGTCAGTGCTGGTTGTTTCAACAATCTTGTTCGAATGCTGTTAGACTGCAATCCAGTGATAAATGCGTCGTGCATAGCGTCATCGCGATACTCTTCGGCGGAAACCGAGCGGAAGTCGCAATCCTTAGCCAATGACTTAACAACCTGGACGTACTGATTAACGTTTTGCCCGAAATCTTGTTTTTTTATTGCATGCTGTGCAGGGGTGCAGTGGAAAGGGTATATACCCCATAGCTACGAAGGGTCACTGCACTATCAAGGACAACCGGCAACCAGACCCTGAGACTTAGAGCGGAGAACCACGTAAGGCCCCAATAAGTCAGATGTGGTAACCATCCGGAGGACAGTGAAATGCTGTAGCGAGTAGATATCAGGCAAAGACGATACTTTTTGGGCCCACGTACAGGGATTGGAGGACTGAAATGGCGCTTTCGAAGGTTTCACACTCCTAGATATGCTCGTAAACTGACGGTGAAAGGAAGTTGATGAGCATGTTAACGTTATCAGGTTCATCGGACTGTACTCGTTTCAAAAAGGCATTGAAAGTTCGGGGCCAGTAAGTCCACTGTTTAGAAGCATCCAGAGCATGGATATCAGTGTCGAACTTGTCCGGTCGTAGATGACGGTCCATGATTTTATTAGTCAAGTAGATTGATACGTGCGGTCCGCAACAGACGGTGATAGCTTTATCAGAGAGAACAAGATTCGGTGACAGAGATGTTACGCTTTACTTGACTAAAAATGAAAGTACATGATCTGAAATAGAAACAGGTACGATGTAAGATACGTAAACAAACAAGGTAAATGAACAAGGAAAATCACACAACGCAGTCATATTATGGAGAGGTTTTATGGTTAACCTAGGGAAGACAGCGTCCGGCAACCTATTGGCTCTGTCAAGAAACTTCGGATTTGTGTCATTATTCTATTCCTTCATTCAACAGGAAGTGGAAACCAAATCCTCATGATGTCTAGTTCCTTGTCTTGTTTTTTAGTTTCGTCAGTCTGGCAGTCTGTCAGGTTCCGGATATGAAGAAATGAGACAGATACGTGCCTTTTTTGTGTACCTTTGAGTTTTTTGAGTTTCATATTGTTTTTATACCTTTCCATATAATAAGGACGCGTAAATTGGAGGTACATTGGTAGAATATTTGCTTGTACAAGAATAACAAAACTATCAGTCTAGACTCATAAGCACCTGAGCAATGCACCAGAGTTTACGGACCCGAACCTCACGATCACCGGCATCACACATCATAGTCGCAGTCGCACCCAGTTCGTTAACTTACCTACTGGTGCTCTGTGCGGTTCACCACCCGGGTTCACAGGGTCCATAGTTCTCTTCAGATTGAATTGGGATCTGTCCCATACTTTTATCAGGCGTAAGTAATAAAGGCAGTTTGTGGCAACTTTGGATTTCCCGTATACTTATTATCAAAATAAAGTGATCACTCAGTCGTACCTCTTCTGAATTCTACAAACGTGGTCAAAACTCCTTGCCGGTTACCTTCCTCCACACCCAAACCAACGCTAGTGGAACAAAGGTGGTTTCTATGCAGCACATAGGGAGTGATCACTCAGATGATGAAATTTCAAAGACTAATAGAACGTGATTTACTCTAGTGAAGACCGGATACCTTGGTGCATTAATTTCGGGTTATTGGCTGAGTATTTGGTGATCCAGAAATGGTATCATACCCGAAAATCCAGTAATGATAAGACTCCGAAGCGTCTCTTTTCCGTGAGTAATAATGTGAAAAGAACGTCCAGTATCCACCAAGTACTCTTCGGAATTGTCACGACGTGATTCGGGATTACATTGGTATTCTCTACGTGCCGGTGGTGGTCGAGTGGCTTAAAGCGTTTTGCTTACTACCTCAGAGGTCCGAGGTTCGAATCCCTGCCATTACCGGTTACTTTGGTGGTAGACAGTATCCACTGTCGTCCGGATCATTATCACATCTTACCTATTGGGACCTTATGTGGTTCTTCGCTACTCCAAGTCTCAGGGTCTGGTTGTCGGATATCCCCAATAGTGCAGTGGGCTTTCGTGGCTTTGGGGTAAGTGCCCCTTCTACTGCACTTATGCGTGAGCATGTAATAAAAAAACGTGATGGGTTTATGTCGTTCCGAAGAGGGAATGTTCTTCGGTTGCAATGTATTTTAGCGTTTCTTGTCCATGGAGCTCGTAATCCAGTAAATTATTACTTTTCTTGATTTAAGATATGGGAACCCAAGCCCATTCACCAACTTCCTCGTTCGAGGTAACCGTCAAAGCTACCGTTTGTTCAACGGGTGGCTACATTGGCTCACCAGAAGAGAAAGCTGCGATTATGGCGGCAGAATCTCTATTCATCTTGGTAAGTGATTGTTGCGAGAACGGATTTTTCGCTGTTTCTGTCTGTCTAACAAAAATCGCATCGCTCTCAAAATCAACTGCTTATTTACTAGTTCTCTCTAAAATTGCCTTTGCTAAATTACGAGTTTCCCCTTTGTTAATCTCCCGGCCGCGTTGTTGCTCGGTTGTGTCACATGAATTACAACTCATTTATACGCGGCCGCTGAATGTGAAGGTTGACTTAAGGGATTCAGTTACACCTACCACCTTTCAACTTTGCTGTTAAGCAGCATTCGGTCAGTGGTGGTTTGCAATTCGCAGCAGCCAAACTGGTGGAGGCCCAATCTGTTTGCATTCTATCGATTCGGCATTCAGTACTCGTCCAGTCAGTTAAGTTATTTCAGTTTTTAACCTCATACTTTTTTGCTCTGATTTTATTGCTCTCGGTGGCGTCATCGAATCAGATGCAACGCAGATCGAAGCATGAGTTTCAGTTTATTCAATCACTAACCTCGCACTTCTGTGCTCTGGTTTCTGCTGCTACCTTCAGCATCGACGAGTTAAGGACGAAAAGAATAGGAGCATGGTGATAAAGATTCAGAAAGTCAAAGTATCAAGCGGAAGTCAATAGGACAAGGAGAGATTCTGAATGCAACTACCCCACTGACCGCGACACCTAGCCATATCACTTAATGTCTCCAATCATTTGGTAGGCTGATCACGTGGACCCCAACCTCGAAGTCTAACACGTCCTACTCGACCAAGTCCATACCATCTTGCCATGTCATGGGCTGACCACCTCGACTTACCTTCCAATCATCACTTGCCTCAAAGAACAGCGTACGTTGAGGAAGTCTGTCGGTGCGCATGCGTAACACAAGTTCCAACCACTTTAACCTGTTTAGATTCACTACTTGACCCAGAGACTGACCTCTAATTCCCAACAACTTACCCCTAACCTCAGCATTGCTGGTACGGTGTTCCCACCACACTCGGGCAATGATACGGAGACATCGGTGCTCGAACGCCGACAGTCTTTGCCTATCTTCTACTTTTAATGGCCATGTATCTGAACCGTATAAAAGAACGGTTCTAACCGCCGCAGTGTACACTGTACCCTTAACAGGTAATCGGATGTCACGCGGACGCCGCAGATGACGGAGGTTGGCAAAAACCAAACGCGTCTTCTGTATCCGTGTTGACACTTCATCTGATATCTGTTCACCTGGTGAGATGTAACTACCCAGGTAACAAAATTTATCCACTTCAGCTAAAGTTTCCCCTGCCAACACAAGGTTTGGTGTTGAGCCAACCCAGTCCTGCAACAGCATTTTACACTTTGAAGTAGCAAAACTCGTCTCAAACATTGCCATACTGTTGTTAAGGCTGTCTGAGAGAGCTTGAAACTTACCTGAATCTTCACTGAGAAGAACAATATCGTCCGCGTATTCCAAGTCAGACAGCTGACTGCCTGAGCAAGGATCGACGCCGTTATTCTTACACGAAGATAAGGCTATCTCAAGAATGAATTCAACTACAAAATTGAAGAGGAAGGATGAAAGAGAGCAACCCTGACGAACACCACTTTCCGTGGTGAACTCGAGTGAAAGATCGCCGTAAGCACGAACTCGGCTTCGGCTGTTTGCATACAAGCATTAGGAAAGAGAAGTAAACTTCTCTGGCACATCCTTCAGTGAGAGGCAGCACAAGAGAACTGTGCGGTCGACTGAGTCAAACGCCGCTTTCAGATCAAGAAAGACAGAGATTCGGGACCTACGGAAGATGTGTCTGTGCTCCAAGGTTTGTCTAAGGGTGAAGATATGGTCGATACAACCACGACCGGGTCTGAAACCGGCTTGATTCTCACGCGTACATAGTTCGGAGGCACTGGATAGTCGGTGGAGAATAAAACCGGTGAGCAGTTTGGACGCGATACTTACCAAAATAATTTCTCTGTGGTTTTCACGAGAGGACCTGTCACCTTTCTTGTAAATCGGCACAATCACTGATTCACACCATTCCCTCGGAATCTTCTCGCTATCCCAGATTACCCGGGGGTGTTTTGTTAACTCCGAAACCAAAGCTTCGCCTCCATCCTTGAAAAGAGATGGAGACAACCCATTCGGTCCAGCGGTTTTGTATTTTTTCGTATAACCTACCTCTCGCACGATCTCCATCTCTGATGGAGAACTGATATCCACCTGGATCGTTTCTCTCGCAGGTGTATTTGGAAGGTCCCGCGTTGAAGTGGGCCTACTGAATTGTTCCCTAAAGTGCTCCGCCCAGCGCTCCAGACGACGTCCCTGAGAGTGAATCAGTGAGCCGTCGGATTCCTTAATGAACTCATTTACACCAGGCTTCCGTGAACCGATACCTCTAATCAAACGGAAAAGGTTGCGAACATTGGCAGTGGATGCAGCCTTTTCCATTTCCCTACATTTCGCAATCCACCAGACGATCGCCGTTATCGTTTCGATCGGCGAGGATAACAAATGGGCTTCCGATGTGCCTTTCGGAATCTCCCAAACGGCCAACTTGGGCGTTGAAATCCCCAGCAATGACCACCTCGTCCGTTGAACGTGCACTTCGAAGCAGATGAGACAAATCCTAGTAGAATTCGTCCTTGGTCTCAGAGGAACTGAAGTCAGTGGGCGCATACACAGACGGGATGAAAAAGCCTCGGCGCTTTAGTTTGTTGTTGTTGACACAAACAGAGAGAGCTGATCGCTCTTAGGGGACGTTCAGATAACAGCACAAACGTGGTTAAAGCATGAAGACAAGTTTCCAGCACTCACCAAACCTCAGAAAGGGCCAAGTGAGATTATTGGCGCCTATCACCTCCAAATGCCCCAGCACGGTCCGGGATGGGTGTCTCAGGCTCCAAGATGGCTACTGGTCCTGAACGCCTCCCGAAATGCTCCCAAATGGCCGTGTGTCTGTTACAGCCTCTGCTGAGGATGTCCCGCTCGCTGCATTCTCATGGCGGGGATGTTCTCACAAAAGTGAGAAGACGGAAGCGAATGCCCGGCACTCTCCTTCGGGTTAATTGATTGATAGTCGGTCTAGGGGAGATAGCTAAACCCTTATTCCAAACCAACCACGGGTGGCGTATGAGGCGTACAAAAATGCCCACCGGCATATGTGACGGAAGGATGTAGAGGACATCCAAGATGTCTAGCCTCATCCGAAGGGCGTATGAACTGAACAATCAGTGGGATATGGGCCCCATGTTCCGTCCCGCTGCCTTGCGTGTTTAGCTTTGGACAGTTGAAGGCTCCGGTTGTGAATCCCTAGAAAGGTCACCTGCTTTGGCATGGGCAACCTGGCTGTATTGCGCCCACAAACAAAACAAATCGTGGGATCTCACACTATGTACCCCTTCTTCCTCTGTTTTACTGTTTTGTATGGCACACAGCCTGAAATCAGGCTAGCAGGAAATATAATAATAATTACCATTCGCCTTATAAATAAGACGTGAACCAAAATTTCGGGAACAACTCATTTTTCAGAAAGGAATCCATTGTGAACTGTTTTTCGCTTTGTTGTCTCCGGTACACGGCTAGCTTCTATTCTATGTTTTTTCTAACTCGGATGTAAATTCCACGCACGATTCTAGCGATATTTTCGCAGTAGTTGTACAATTTAAATTTGCTTCCCCACCGGAACATTTTCACAATCAGCCATCACTTCTTTGTCTGCATCACTTTCTGACCTTAACCTCAGTGCATCCTTCATACTCGTGATGTTTTCATCTGATGGAGAAATCATAAATAGCTGCACGAATCACCCTCGAAAACCAAACTGCATATTGAAGCGGATCTCAAATACAGACCATTCTCATCTTTTCGATTCCTAACCATTGCATAACGTGGGAACGCGTTCTAACCAGTCTAATAGCTCTTTGCTTGAAACTTCCGAGACCTCACCGTTCAGTACTCTTAAGCTAATATTAAGGCGTTGTTGGAATTTGTACAGCCAGCCACTACTCGCGCGAAAATCACTACGCTTCGTATTAAGGACCACTTCAATTGCTTTCTCTTGTAACAACATTCCTACTGGCAGATAATTCCGACGAGCAGTGAGAAACCATTGGAACACAGCGCTATCGACGTGACTGAAAAAAGCGAGACTTGAATGCAAGATTTTTCTATGACTTGAAGCTCCTTGGCCCCAACTTGGCCTCATTTCTCAAAACCATGTGGACTTGCTGCTTGCCTGCACCGAATTGGGATGCGATCCTCTTCACGAAAACTTCATTCTTGTGCACAATAATAACTTTTACTTTGTTACCAAGGACCAAGAAGTTCTTCCTTTTTGACAGTTCCGTCGCGACTCATGAGCGCTTGTGAGTTCTACTGCTGCTACTACTATTACTACTGATTATAATAAGTGGATCAAGCAGGCTTGAAGGCCATGGGATCAAACGCTGAAAGGGCATTCGCAATAGCCACAAGTGTCGATGGCTGTCAAAAACAACTGAGCGGGCACGGATATACACAACATATGCAGAATTTCCGAAATTCCGCTGACACCATCAAGTGATGCCAGTAACATTCCTTGAATTATCTGAAGGGTCTGCGATGTTTACGCATACATACTCGGGTGCAATATTTCACACTTGTCACAACAGAAGGGCCTACGAGCTTTTTTCGCGCACAATCAAGTGGCATCTTCTATCGGTGCATAGGTATATGACCCGATGGCCCTGTCCGCTCAAAGAAGGTGCTAACTATTGAGGAGTTTAAGCGGTAAAATCAGTCAGGACCGGGACATTATGTTCGCAAATATGGGGCTACAGCTGTTCGGTAGTACGCTTTATGGGGGGGGGAGGAGGGCGAGCACTATAGACTAACTGAGTTCGAATAATAATAGGCCACTAATAACGGCATCTAACCGTTTTGTCTAATGTCTTGGACGGCTTGATGATCGAATCTCGTGCATATCAACTACAAAGCCTAACACGCCCTACTCAATCAAACCCACTGGCCAGAGCTTTATTGCGCTTTGACCTGTCCTCCAATCCATGCCTGTCTTGGAAATTAGTGTGCACTGATGGAGTTTATCTGTAGGAATGTGCAATATTTCCCAACCGTCTTAACCTGGTTAGATTAAACGATTGCTCAAGTGACTGGTCTTTGGTTCTTGGTATCCTACTCTTAGCATCACTATGATTGAAAACAGAATTTAAGGATTCTCCCAATTTAAGTCAGGACCTGCTCCCGTATAGAGTCTATAGCCCCTGGTCCTCGGTTCGTGACACGTTAACGAATATACTCGGCAGCGCGCAAAAGAGCAGAACTCAGAACGCTGGAGCGGGACAACGTGTGTACTGGAGGGACGCAACGGCGTGCAGGCGGTGTACAAAGGCGGAGCAAGTGGCGCCACCAAATTCGGTAATTGTTCTAATAAACAAATTTGTTAGTCTTTGTAATCGTGTGTCGTATCGGTAGCACTGCAGAATGACGGTCGACGGTCCGGTCGGCTGATTTCCCATTTTTCATGAACATGTCTGCAGTCAACGACGCATTTAGATCAAAAATCGGCCCCGATGAAATTCGGCATTGTTCTTAGTTTGTGCACACGTGCGCACGCATACAGACGTGATCACTCAATCACTCATCTTTCAGTCAAGGCGTGTCTGCCCTGTAGCCTTTGCCAGTCATTATATATATATATATATATATATATATATATATATATATATATATATATATATATATATATATATATATATATATATATATATATACCTAAAACAGCCGTGGTACAGACAGCCTGCCAAAGAGACCATAGTGCAGTAAGAAAACAGTGTACGAAAAGGAAAAGGACGAAAAAGTTGTAAATATTTTTTGTTGTTGTACGTTTCCTCACACGGTATTTTGATTTCTTTTTTGCATCCTCTGTGGTTTTATATATGTAAGGGTAAGGATGGGGAGACAGCACAGCATTCCATGTAGCACTGACGCCACTGACTCCTGTTCCGGGCCATATCCGTGAGCGTCTCTAACCAACTGTTTTCGATGTCATTCTTCTCCTACCTGGTAGGCGACAGGGCCCCACTGCGGCTAAACTAAAAGTCATTCTTTAAACTCACCCTCCAGGTCATCGGTTACGACGCCACTGTTTCCAGTCCTGCCCAGCGGACGCAAGTACAGCGCGATGAGGCAAATGCTAGGCTTCCATTCGCAAGACGTGACCGTGCCACCGTAGCCGACTGGCAAGCTTTTATGTGACAAGCGAACTGGACGCAGCCAAACATGTCTTCGGTGTCTCAGTCGCCCACGATCCTATGCCCTTCACCTGACATGTTTGCAACTTGTGAGCGGTTGGTCTTCGGGTGTCACATGAGGGGAGGACTGCATAACTTTTACCTTGTATTGAAGCCGTTGCAACTCCAAATCAGTCTTACGTAACTTCAAGTGAAGCCACAAATCGCACCGCTATCCAAACACAGGCACGTTATTGGCTTAGCAGCGCTCACCCGTCTCCTGCTCACGAAACTTCTGCCCCGTTTTGACCCATCGTGGATGGGCCGAAACCTGTGTGATAAGTGCGAAATATTGTGAAAGAGGTTGTGTGGACGGAGGTCTTTTGACTGGTCGCTGCGACCACTGTAGTGAATGGCACATACGGCAAGTACGACTGGTGACCGGTCGATAGTTCGCTTTTGTAAAGCGAAACATTGTGTCAATAAATCGGCTGCGTGATTCAAAGTTGGGAAATTGATGTCAAATTGAGACGATCAGGAAAGTGACAGTGTTAGTTGACCTCGAGTGTCAAAGCAATATGTTAACCACTGTTTTAGTGTGTGGTGTAACGAAAATCATCGTATCCCTGGACTGGAACTTGGTTGTGTTCTTCCACTAAGAGAGAGAAGCAAAGAAAATTTCGGTCTGTTGGTAAAAGATTTTTTACGGAGATTGCTGGCACGGATGGAAATGAGAAAGCGACAACGCTGCGCAGTCAGTGGAAGAAAATGATAATCCCAATATCTCGTACGTCACTGGGCGAACATGGGACCCAATTGGCTGCTGAGAAATGGGGTGTATTGCGTCAGTTCGCTCCCTTGTCCGATACAATTCGCAACCAGTTGAATTAAGGTAACACAGGTGCAAAAACACCAGAAGTCTCCATAGAGGTATAGACAGCCGGGTGAAATTGTTTGTCCCTTTGTGGGGCATTGATCACATTGGTAACAATCAAATTTAGTAGGCAACGGCGTCGGTAATCCTCCGGTTGAGGGTACTCTGCATTTTGTTTTTACTCTCACTCAGGATGTTTATCCGCAATTTGCCTACTGGAAGTTATATCAGTAGTGAAAATGGAATTCAATCTATCTGAAATGGAGCCGGAGCCATTGGCTACGGTATATCCGTAAACATGCGTAACGCATATCCCAACCACCATAACCTAATGAGAACAAGGAGATGAGCATTATTGATTATGGCCATCAATTTTACGTGCTATCTGTCATTTTTAAACGCGCAGGTGAGTAGCTGGAATGTATGAAACTTTCGAGGACCTGGAAGCTCGGAATAGGCCACATCAGATTAAGGAATACTGTTCATGTTGTTTTTGCTTTGCTGAAATAGATCGGAGGAACTAGATATTTTGTCTCTTGTTATCTATTTTACGCTTGCTCTAGGGACTGACATCTAGTTCCCAATACGCCTAACCTCAGCATTGCTGATGCTATATTCCCACCACATCCGAGAAATGTGTGTGCGTGTGTGTGCATGTGTGTGTGTGTGTGTGTGTGTGTGTGTGTGTTCTATCCATTACGTTTCTGGGCTCTATAGAAGGACTGAACTTACTGCCTGTTGTATGCTCGACCCTTGGTAAACCGGCAGATGTCACGTAGATGCCACTGGTGGCTTAGCTTAGTAAAAACCAAGCGGACACGACGACACTTCATCCGATAGCCCAACTACCTTGGTGATATATACCTGCCTTGCTAACGAAATGTCTACTTCGGTTAAGGTTTTCCCTATTAAGATTAGTTTTGATTGTGAACCAACTGAATCCCGCAATCCGGTACATGAAGCGGAAATGGTGCATACTAGTGTGCAACTGCCAACATAAGGAGATAAATAATATTGACGTTTCATTATTGCACATCGGGCGTGCTTCAGTCCCCTTCCACGATATTGTAGTAAAATTGTAGAGCTCTTTGATTGCTCGTTCGTTCACTAGGGGGAATTTGATACTCTGTTGGGCGCAGTTAATTGTGTAAGGTAGTTTTGACTACAGTGGCGTCCTCCATCCACCAAACCAAATATTTAATAAATTTAAATGAGTTTTATCAACCAAACTGTTGCTGCCGCACTCGTGCGTTTCAGTTTAGGAAAACTTAGTCGTTTGAAAATATGGCTATGTCGTTGACAGTTATCGACAAACTCGATGATCTTATTTACTCAGTGAGGCGATTTAACTGAGAAACACTGCAATAGGGCCGCGAAGTATTGCATATTGCCTAACGTTCGTACAAAAGCTGATTGACGCTACAATAAAACCTATTTGTTCATCAGTTTGTCACTGTCTGTGTTGGATGTTAGACGCCAATAGGAAATAATATCTAACTGGAGGATAAAATTACCAAACTGGGAGGTTCGTTCACTTGGTTGGGAACCAGTAGTCCTTTTTACTGCCAGAGTCCATTTGTAACATACTGGCTTCCAGACTGATGATTAGTGTATATTTCTGGCTAATTACTGCATTTATCACAGATTTGATTCTTAATTTTTGATATTCACGAACACATTTTGTTACCTGTTGAATCGCGATTCACAAGGTCCCTTGGATTATTCTCCCCAGGCTTTCGCTTTTATGGTCTGTGCAATTTGATTTCAAACTGGGACTGGTTATTTTATTTTGCTGTTTACTTCGATATCTCATCTACTCACAGAGTCCTCATCTAACCGTTGGAGATCTGCAATCACCGAAATTATTTAGTCTGCACCGAGTTTGTGTAAAGAATCGGTTTCGTGCTGCCGTTGACTTGGATTCCGCGGTTATACAAACAGGCACAAAAGTGTGGGAAGAGTCGGGTAATTAATGGTAACCTCACTGTTGACATTTACAACGAACAATAGCGATCGCCATTGCTGAGACTGCAAACAGATGCGTTAACTATCCTGTGGAGGAAATTTCACGGGACGCGGTTCATTTGCGTTCAGGTGTACGTACCGTTGATTGGAGCCCCCGAGGAATGGATAAATTCGGCAGGTACTTCAGTCCCGCACACAAATCATCCATTTTTTAGTCCGTGGTTCAATTGACCGCTAGGATCGTTCTTTTAGCCTGTTGGATTGAAATCTTTATATCTTGTTCCGAGATAATGGCATTTACAAAGGAACCTGGTAAAATTTGTTGTTTAAAAGTATAATCCTGTAAACAATCCAATTCTGTAATTATCGTTATCAGGTGCGTTGTATGTGGTTTCTGACCAAGTCCTTTCAGATTTGAGATGTCAGGTAAAGTTTCTTAAAGGGGACAGCGGTTAATGAAAAGTCCAAGTTTTGGCGTTCTTTTTCAAGTTCCGACTTCTAACGCTAAGTCTGTAATGCTTTGCTGTTCAACTATCAACGTTTAATTTGTGCCCCCCCATGTTTACCTTAAATTTCTGAATGACTTGACTCACCCTCCGTTCTACAGAGTTGTCATGACAGTTTTGACGCTTGATGGAAGGGCATCTATTTTCGCCCCCAAAGGAGCCAATAATTGGCAGGAGGTATGTAATCCACCTCTGATTTTCGAGTGCACGTACTTTTAAGTTTTGATACTGCATGAAAAACAAATCGAAACTTAGTAATTATACTAAAAATGTGCTCTTGTTCGTGTTTTATTTTCGAATCGTTTTCAGTGTAGCAGCTGCAGCATCAGCGCTCCTTTGTGTGTGCTCGTTTTGTTTTGATAAATTACACCTAGGACAAAAATCACGGGGGAGGTCTCTGGCTGTGAAAAAGAACTCCTTATGGTGTTTCGCTTCGACATTTCAAGTGATGAACCATGAACGGTCGAGCAACGATGATTTATTTGGACAGCCGTCGTAAGACCTTACTGAGGAGACGTCCATCATCGGAGTCGGTCTCTTTCTGTATGTCTCTCTCTCTCTCTGTGTATGTGTATGTGTATGTGTATGTGTATGTGTATGTGTATGTGTATGTGTATGTGTGTGTGTGTGTGTGTGTGTGTGTGTGTGTGTGTGTGTGTGTGTGTGACGGACTGGCCATTTAGTCAGACCTACTGGTTATGAGGTATCATGAGACTGGCTGTCTAGATAGCCACTGCTGATGATTCCTGTTAAGTACAGAACAGCTATGCAGTGCCTTCTACACTGTAGTTATCAGTTGAGCGTAGACACCGCAAGGCTGATCATTTAATGCTGATTTCAGGTTCTGTTGACTAAACTCAACAGCAAAGCTGTACACCACTACAATTTGTCTTTTTTCCCAAGTTTGGAGCTCGCACACTTTCGTGTCAGCAGCCATGATCCCAAGGCGATCAGCCAATTTTAATGAAACTACAGGTCAATAACTCGAAAAGGATTTGTTGAACACAGAGTGAATTTCAACCGGGTTTTACAGAGATGCAGTGATTTCACCAATCGGCTGTTCGTCGCTCTTGCATCCTCTACAATACTCACCTAGGCCAAATCTGGGTTTTTTCGCAGGACGAAATTCCCTAGGTGAAACCTAATTTCGCTGGGTGCATCTATTCAGAAAATGGTCCTTATTTCTTTCTGGAAATATTCCGATTCGCTGATCGATTCATTCATATTAACAGGTAGTGGATCTTACAACTGCTTGGCAAGGATTTTATATCGCTCATGGAAGAATGGCAAAAAATCACTCCAAAGCTATGGATGAGCGACCGGTGTTCAATCTCGGGGTGAGTAATATTCTCGGCTTCAACCGATACAAGCCCACTAATAAATGTAAAACCAACTAATGATAGGCTTTCCAAATTCAATATCCTTATTTTAGAGTGAAAACTGTTAAACTTCGTTCCATCATTCTCGTTATTCTTCGTGAAAAACATCCCTGAGGCACATACTGGAAGAAGGTTAACGAGTTACCAAATACAAGACTCACAGAATGTATTGTTGGGACGAAGAGCCTGGATCTTATAGATTAGGGGAAATCCACTTGAATTCTTCGCAGCAAAAGTCCAATTCCGCAAACCGGAATCGAAAGGGCAACCTTCCACTTACCGATCACATACTCTACCAGCTGAGCTATCGCGGTACAACCAGTCGAGTGTGAATTATGCAAGTGAATATCCCATGATGTGCAAATCACTAATCCAATGATACACAAATGCTTTGGTTTTAAGCGCCTCGTCGTTCGCTTCCTAATGGGACGACAAAAACACGACTGAATGCGATCCAATGAGTTTTGAAGCATATTCACCGAATCTATTATTAGCACGAGGAATCTGAACCTTATGAATACTGGTAATGCATCTGTCCGGTTAGCGGAAGGCCAGCGGTTCGATTCCGGCTTACGGTGTTGGACTTCTGGATGCGAAAAATGCCAGTGGATTTTCCATTATCTATAACATACCAGATTAGTGGTATCCAGTTCTCTTAAAACATTATTGACCGTGGACAGTACGGTGGCTCTGGTCGCTATCTCTCAGCGGAAACCTCAGTCAGAGATCAAACCAGCTAAGAATATGGAAATGGTACAGAGAGAAATACAAATAAGTGGATGAATTAGGCAAAAAGCGTGTGAATACAAGAGGTGACAAAGTTGCGACAGACCTCACGCATCGATAGGATTTGCGGATACTGATGGGTTTGTTTCTGGGAATTGATATCATTCACGCCTCGTGACACGGGAACATGATATTCAAGATTGGGCTATTGAGTTGCAGTTGATTCTGAAACAAGCGAGAATTCGAAAATTAAAAAAATGAGTGAAAACACCCAAATGAAGATCTTGATTCGATGAAAAAAACCATACAAATATGACGTTCATGTGGATTAAAATTAAAGTTCAGTAAAGCCCTCTAAAGATGCCGATCGCACACATCATGGCCGGATTTAATGTACAGTCAAAGGGATGTCTACAATTAGCCTAGTTCCAGGGCAATGAAGTGGTCGGTTTGTGGCGGTGATGTGGACTGACTGTTTGGGGAATGAAAATAATCGTGTTGTTTTAAGATCGAACATTGGAAGGGATTGGGAGTGATGTGTTTAAGTCACTTGTTCTTTGGCCCGAACATCTATGATTAGGTCACCGAGTCACACAATGAGTCACAACCTGTTTTTGGGCCACTATCGATTCTGAGCCAGGGAAGCTGTAGTGACCTGCCATCGCTTCTGAGGATGACATGACGAATTGAAAAGCAAAACCACAAATGTTTCAGCTGTCGCCAAATGTCGCTAGCGAATCACTTTCAACGCTTCCCGATGGGCCTTGTAGATCACTTTGAAGGCATCTCCTTCGTTCACCTGATGGCCTGACGCAACGAGATATGCAAGGATGGCTGTTGGGATAGTTTTTCCTGTCCCGGTGCCCAACCAGGCCGGATTGTTTTCCTTGATTCTCCGAGAAAACCACCTTGTCGTTCGAACCATTTGGCTTTCCGTACGCGAGTAAACAATGTAATACGTAATCATTGAAAAGTAAGGATGGGCGATTCATCTTCGAGATTCGTGGAAAGCATTGGTCGACTGGTGAAGTGTGTTTGTGCAGGCAGGCTACGGAAAAGAGCGAGCGATGGTTTTTTCAGATGTCTTGGGAGAATTTCACAAGCTGAGTCCCCTCTGAAGGGCAACTACATGCATAGTTCCTTCCGTTTTTACAGTGAATATTGGAGGTCCTCCAATTTTCTCTAGCGCAAACTTCTGAATCATGCATCCGTTTCACTAACTGTAGTTCTTGAATTATTTTGTCCTCCAAACAAATTTTCTTTACGCTGGTCACGGGAGATCGAACAAGGTTTCGTTCGCTCTTCACTGATACAAGACTGGAGAAGCGAACATACTCACCGGTTTACCGTACACTGCTCGACTGACTTATCCACCTTTGCCACTTGTTAGACTCAAATTAGGTGTGGTTGTAGTGATCAGTCAGCTAATGTTTGTACGGTTTGAAACGTTTTTTAAACTTGGCGAAGAGAACCAACGAATTTTAAGGTATTCCTAATTGCAAACAGTGTGGGATAGGAAACGTACAAATGTTACGATGGCCTTGCTGTTCACTTTATTTTTCCATCAAAGAGCGTGAAAGATGTTCATGAAAATACTTTATCCTGCGACGACATTGCGGACTATATTGATGCTGTCGAAGACATTTGTATGGTGTCAGCTACATGGGGACAGCTGGTTCGCAAGCCACAAGTGGAAACACCTAAAAGTGATATGGGTCCAAAACCAACGATTCCAAGTAGCGTGGTGAACGAGTTTGGATCCAAAGGAACAAAACCTATCGGAGTCCTTGTCTTGTTGTCTAGATCCGGTGCCATCAGTTTCTGGGGTGTAAATACGCCTCTCTTAACTGCGTAAGTTGTCTGTTCGCGTTTCTCGACACAGTTCCCTTTTGATGAGCACAAATTTAGACTAAAGTATTGCTTTATCTTTCAACTGATCTTAACCATCGCTTTTAATTCCCGATATATATGTATATAATGGTACAGAACAGGCGAATGAATTTCACCCCAGCTGAAACGATCATCGTTTTTTTAGTTGATCTGCTCGTTAGCATCATAATGTACCCGCCCATTCTTCGGTATATCAATCAGTACCAAATCACGTATACTTCGAAATCTTACCGTTCGGCAGTCGGTGGTCTGTCAGTGGTAACCGTCAAAATATTGAATGTGGATAAAGTGTTCACGGTATCATTAACTATACCCATCCTAGTAGTTGTAGTCCATGGGGCTTGCAGCAGCAATTTTTACTTCGAGGTTCACCGAAAGATGAAGCAAAGAATGGAAGTAATGACCAAATTCAATGAAACTAGCTTCGGAAAATATTCGAACATGTAGCAGTAGTAATTCTCTCTTCAGATATGATAAGAAGACCTTAATTCGATTCCAACACACAGTACTACAGGGTAACAGAACAACTCATAATTGTGCCTAGACATGCGTTAATCGAAAAAAAATTTGAAAACAAATCACGTACTGAAAGTTTTGGTGGGCACTTCGTCATTGGCTTGGAATCATATAGCTCCTGTGGTTATGTTGCAGTACGCAAGAATAAGTGTTCCTCCACGAGGGCTGCTCGTGTTCGATCTGCAAAATACAAAAAACAGAAAAAAAAACTCCATGAGCGCAATGCTCAGCAAGCGTCTCATCGGGAGCCCACATTTACATCATTCGAATACTAAAATGGCTACCAACGACTTGCTCACTACAACGTGAATTCAAGCGTCCAAGGTCGATCTGTTTGGCTTTCGTTTGCCAACCTACATTTTCGCATTGTTTGATGCTCATGTGAATAACGGATTTTGTTTCAAGCTCGATTCCTAGTGTGTTTGTTGTTTTTAAACGTGGATCGCCCGCCTGCTATATATCCGAACATCTGGTATATGTGCCTGGTTAAAAGTCCAATTGTGCGAAGTACCATCTGATGTCCTAGGATTGGATGCCGTCGAGATACGCAGTGGCATATTCGGTGCCTGACATCTGGCGGTAGGTAAGCCTTCGTATTCCTTATAGTGCTCGGAATTAGCTGTGTGCCTTCTAAATCTAGCGTAATGTTAGAGCGATATAGCGGAAACTGCAGATGCGAGCTCATTTATTGGCAGTAAGTAGTGGACAATATTTCCCTGGAAGCACACGACCGGTTTGCGTTTATTGCCGCTCATCGGTGATGCGTACCCGCTGCTCTTCTGAAACCTTGTTTCATATATATATAGTATAGTATAGTATAGTATAGTATAGTATAGTATAGTATAGTATAGTATAGCTGACTCGTTAGAAGCCTTGTCAATCACTATTGTGCAGAGTGATTTCGTTCTTCCTGTATTCGCTTTCACTTGCTTTGCTCTACAGATCGTCCTTATTCCTCCTCCGGGTTGACTATAAATATGCACCAACCCGTCGTCGCTGTGGAGTTCCGGCCCCTGGACGAGCTGTTTATATAAAATTGTGCGACTTGGATGCATCGAACGGTAAGCTTCATTCTTTTCAGGTAGTCGAAAAATACTTTCTGATTTTTGCATAATATGATTCATTACGCAGTTTGAACGTTCAAACCACTAAAAACCATTAAGGCACTGCACGGCTATTTCATCCTTGTTAGGAATCATCAGTGCACATCCACCGAGCTCCGATGGAAACTCGAACCCGGAGTGAACCATTATGAGTCCAACACCTTAACCACATGACTATCCAGGATGGTTCTCAACGGTTTGTTGAACTTACCAAATCACGTTGAAGGTTCTGTAGAACAGATTTATGGGCAATTGGCAACAAGGAACTACAAACCACAACTAATACTCACCTTCGGCTTCACTGAAGTCACTGGGCAATATTGCATGTGCACACCAAGGATCAAATCCATTTGATTCGTCGCTAAATTGGGCTCATTTTTTAGTGTGCTACCTGTGAGTAACGTATTTCTCAAGCTGCCGACGTTTTATTACATCGTTGTTGTCTTGGGAGCAATTCCTTCTAATGGATTGCTGAAGTTTATTCTGTCGTTTCGGATCTGTTAACACTAAATTTTTAACACTCATTTCGTATAGCAAATGGTATGCGGTGATAATCGCCTCATCGAGCTAATTTCTCTGTTAGATTCGGTTCGACCAAGAGTAAAAAAAAAGTGTATCCACGTGAATTGTACTTCATGCCGCCAAAACTGATATTGGTGGATGAAAAATTGCCACAGGGAAATAAAACTGTCAGCACGGCTTCCGTTTCTATCAGAAGTGCTGATTTTACTGTCTGTTGTTTGTTTCACAGTTTTAGTGCTCTCAGTCATCAGCCCCGCATTTCTGTGCTCTGGTTTTTGGTTGTTGCTTGATGGTCTCTTCGAGTCGACAAAAAACAGGAATAGAAATGCACGAGGCAAGGAAGCAAAAAAAAAAATACGAAAGCTGTAAGTAGAAACCGTTAGGAAGAAGAGCGAGCTTGAATGCATCGACACCTTTGACCACGGCAATTGGCCATGTCACCTAGTGGGTCCAACAATTCTCTGGGCGAATCTCGTGATCCCCAGCCCAGAAGCCTAACGTGTCTTACTCTGTCGCACTGTTCATGGTTCTCATACCTTTATGTCTTGTCATAGAATGACCACCTCGACCTACCCTCCAATCACTACCTGCTCCGGAGAACAATGTACACGGAGGGAGTATATCTGTAAGCGTCCGTAACACGTCTTAACCGCCGTAACCTGTCTAGATTAGGCAGTTACTCCAGTCCATTACCTCTTGTTCCGAATACCTTTTGCCCAAACGTGGCATTCCTGATACGCTGTTCCCACTGTATTCGAACAGAACTGCAGATGTATGGATGCTACACCGCCAATCTTCGTTTATGCTTTTGTAACGAGCATATTTCTGAGCCCCATAAAAGGACCGATCGAGCTATGGGAATGTACACACAACCTTTGTTAGATAAACGAATGTCACGCCGACGTCATAAGTAGTTCTGATTGACAATAGTCAAGCACATCTTTTGTATACACGACGATAATCCATCCGATATTCGATCAACTAATGAGATGTAACTACGCAGGTAAAAATCCCTGTCTACCTCAGCTAAGCATAAGGTTTGGTATATAGCATCAACCCAGTTCTGTCGCAGAATTTTACGCTTCAAAGACACAAAGCACATCCAAGACACTGCTACATTGTTGTTTGAACTATCTCAAAAAGCTTGCTCCTTACCTGGATATTCATTTAAAATTTTAAAATCGTCCGCGAATTCTAAGTCAGCCAGTTTAGCGTCTGAATAAAGATCGATACCGCTATTCTCATACGAGGATAGGGACATTTCTAGAGTCATCTCATTTACAAAGTTAAGAAGGGGCGAAAGAAGGCAACCCTGGGGAACATCACTTCTCATGGCGAACTCAGGTGAAAAATCACCATAAGCATGAATTTAGCTTCGACTAATCGCATACAAGCACTGGAAGGGAGAAATAAATTTTTCTGACACATCTTTCACTGAGAAACAGCACCCGAGAACTGTGCGGTCGACTGAGTCACCGATTTACCCCATCCCCCCTGGAATCCGCTTGCTATCTCAAATTACCCGGGGGAGTTTTGTCAACTCCGAAACCAAGGTTTCGCCTGTATCCTCTCAAAAGAACAGAGGCAACCCACCCTATTCAGCAGATTTATACGTTTCCAGATAAAATACCTCCAGAATAACTTCCATTTCTCGTGGGGGATTGATATCTACTTGCATCGTTCCTCTTGTTATTTTTGGACGGTCCACTGTAGAAGTGGACCAACTGAACTGCTTCCTAAAGTGTTCCAGACAACGACCCAGACGACAACTGTGGGAGTGAATCATTGAGCCACTAACACCGACCTTCCATAGATCGGTATTTCTAATCAAACGATAGTGGTTGCGATCATTGCCAATAAACGCAGCCTTCTCCATTTCCTTACATTTCGCAGTCCACGAATACTCGCGGTCGTTTTTCAGACTCCTAGCCAGTTGACACCTCAGAGTTTTGCGCACCTCATCGAATATGATATCCGGAGGGACGGATCTGCCACCTTCTAACAGAGGAACTGATGTTGAATATATCCATCATTTGTGAAGCCTGTATTACCTGGAGCCTTGAGTGGAATTGCCAACAGTGTGCACGAAACAATTCCTTAATCTTTTACCAGTATTCACTCGGATCCTAGGCATCTGGTGGCATCGTTAACCGTTTAAAAAATGGATCGGAAAATAGACCGTTGATTATCGTTTAGAAGGAAATTTGCCGAAAGTGGGGCTTTAGTGCTGGCGCTACCACAGACGAGACGTAAACAGAGACAAACACGTACCAAGGTGTGATCTAAGCTTACTAGTGTGGATCAAAATGAACAACTCTCTTTGATCCATGCTCGTAATGACCAGTGATAATATGGTCAATCTGTGTCCAACGATATGAAGGCACCGGAGGACTCTAGGTGAGTCTCGTTTTTATGCAGAAGTTTCTACTCACCAGAAACGGTCTACGGTCAGAACAGAGCTGGAAAAGACGATCGCCGTCGTTGGTTCGGTCGTCTGGGATAACTAATTGGCCTCCTGTGTGCCTTTCGGTATCCCCCCAGTAACCAACTTAGGTGTTCAAATCCTTAACAGTGACCACAGCATCAATTCATCGCACTCCGCAAGCGGTTGAAACAAAGCCCTCTACAATTCTTCCACGATCTTAGGAGAACTGCATTCGGTTTATGCAAACATAGACACGACGAACAAGCGTAAACGCTCCAGTTTGTTGCTGTGAACGCGCACAGGACCGTCGAAATGAACTGCACACAAACTACTACGGACTTGAATCCGGTCTAGTAGTGCACTCTTAGCTCTCGTGCTCAAATCGATACAGATGCCCGCCTGACCAAAAGCATTAGGCACTGGACCACCTGACACGTACAGAGTGAAGCAAGAGACCGAGGTTGTTTCTGCGGTACAAAGTATGATAAAAAATGAGGCTTTGTCTGAGTTCACACCAGTTTTGAAAAATTTCGAGATTTCCAGCTAGGATAGCCTATCTGACATAAGGTGCGGGCGTTGAAGGCGGCCAAGTGAGGTGAACATTTTGGGTTTGAGAAGCGTGCCGGATGTGTGTCGTACGTTTGAACCACCAGGCGTGTTTCCTAAATCGCAATGACCCGATTCATTTTGCATCGATTTTTGATCAAGAAGACGAAATCAGTTGAGCTTTTTGAAGGAAGGATGGCGGCGGTTTCTGGGCGAGCCATACTTCGCGGCTGCCCGCCCCGCAGAAGAAATTCTTCAAAGGGAATCATAACCGAATTTTTCGACTAAACAGTCTAAGCCCCAAAGCAGTGCTGCATTAGCGCAACACGGATGCTTCTGATGTGGCACGTGAAACTTGATTGTTGTTTTTTGTTCTTTTCGCCGGTGCTTCAATCATCGATTCACTTTTCAGACTCTGTTTTTAGCCCAGTGTATCGAGTGGAGCAGGTGGAAAGTGGATGGGTCAATATCCTTTGGTTTGGGGTTACCGTTTGTTTATATTCTGTTTTTGTGTATTGAGGTAACCAAGGCGTTGGACTTCCACATTGCTCTATGGAGAATAGAGTCATGAATTGAAGGTTTTTGAATGCATTACATTGCGAGTTAGGACCTTAAACATACGAGCAAGATTTGCCTCTTGTCCTCAAGTTTCGAATACTCGCATTTTGATCTACTTCAAATCTTTCGAAGCATTTCACGGATTTCTTCCGCCTGCTTTACCAAGGCTGGATTAGTGTGCCTGCATAGGGTTTGGCTGTCCTGTTGAGTGGTTTACTATCTGGAAGTTGAATGCTAGGTTGAGTATAGGGAATAGAGGATGGTTCATCTGAATGTATCAACCTTCCAATTTGGGGTTCTACTCCTTCTTAACGCCGTAAATACTCAGGTCTTAGTTGGGTCAATAAGAAGCCGTGTTCCTACTTGAAGTGAAACACTATTATCCTCATTGGTAAGTTATATGTTTCTGTGTCACGCTGGTGAGTAGTCAATTGTTGAGCTTTTTTTAACCATCTAGAGGCTTCTTCTCTAGTTTTCTTTGATGGACTGTATGCTTCAGCTTTCTGGTGGTTGACTACCAGAAATCCAGTGATGTCCTCAAGTTACTGGACTTTGAGTTTTTGCTCGTCAGTTAGTGAATACTTCGTATTACTTTCGTCACTCTGATCCCAGGCCCCATAACTTTGGCGTTGTATTAAGCACTACGCTTGGAATTTCAAGTTTTATAAGTCCGACCTCGTGTTTTCATTAATAAATGTATGTACTGAACGGACCTAAGTCATTTCAGCAGTGAATGTCTGAATCGCAGTTTTCTAATTGTGCTTTCTTCTGTAACAGTAAAAGTGTTTTCTCACCTCAATTTCAGCGATGCTGGTAGTGGGACTTACCAACGGTGAAGTTTTGGGTTTGATACACACCTACCGTTGCGGATTGGATGGTTGCTTTTCTGTGAGAATGGTATGTCTTCGTTTCTCCTCTTTATAGTTTTAATGTCCTCTTTCAACCTTCGATTAACCATAAGGTTAGTGTTTATAGTTTTTCGAGTCATCCTTTATGCCAAATCACTATTTGTGTGACATTGCGTTTTATCTGAGATATTTAAGTACTTAGATTTGGGCTTCCTAAATTAAGCTTTGTGAGTGAATGGGGTGATAGACAGCCAAGTCTCGTTAGAAATCAGCACATCATGTTCTGTCCAGAATGCAGCTCATGGCTTGAACCAACGGCTTCACAAATAGCAGGACAGCAAATCCATAAGACAAAAAAGGATTCTCGCTAGGTGGTGGCTGGCCGCATCACCAAGCAACCAATAAGAAGAGATGCTATTCAGTGCCAGTTTGAACCATTTGGTTTGTGTTGCAACGGTTGACTATAATGGAATTTTTTTATGTAGACGTCTTCTGGTCTAACAAACTAAAATGATTCAAAGGCAAAAAGGTGTTCTTCCTAGCGTTGGTGGAACGGAACTGAACACATTTTTATTCAGTGTACTTGTGTCCAAATACACATATAGTTTTGGATTGTTCTTCTGTTTCAGTGCGAAATGAAGTCAGTATTCTTTCGTTTGATATCGCTTTCCGATTGGTTGGTGGAATCGCTCGACGTGAGAGGTCTCCCAGAATACGAGGAACTATTATCAAATTATCCACACTTTACTTTCAATTAGGAAGTCGAACGATAACCAGCGATTTCGTTCTCAAAATTTTGGTACTGAATCTTCCTACGTGATCAACACCACTTTTATGTTGCGCGATAACTCTAACCCCGGAATTCAACACCAGAAAGCTTGACAATATAGTTTCTTTCAGTTGAAAACGGGAAAATGCCTGAAGGATCAATACTCGGGGAACAGGAAGAACCCTTTCTCCCCAAACCTGCTAGTGGCCAGCAGGTAATTTCATTTGACAAGTCACGAGACTAACGAAGAACAGTAAACTTAGATGAAGTATTCCGACTTGAGGTATGGCGATACAACTCTTTGAGGACCGACAAATACTTCTCAGATACACCGTTCCTTAACAAACAGTGCCACAATGCAGACCTGTCGACGGAGTCGAAGGCCACGCGAATGTCTGGGAACACAACAATCGTTGATCTTTGTAAGGCGTAACACTGCTCTAACAACTGCCAAGGGTGAAGATTTGTTCGGTGCATCCACGATCGGTACGAAACCCAGCCTGTTCCTCGCGAGTTTGCTCATCATGTGTGTTATATAACCTGCGAAGAATGACAGACGGTAGCCAGCTTACACGCTATCGGGATTAGGCTTATACCCCTATGGCTGGTGCAGTCACTGAGCGAGCCCTTCTTGAAGATGGGAACAGCGATCGATCCCGCGCACAAGGAGGGGACGTCCTCGGAGTGCTAGACCTTGAAGAACAAAACTTGACGTTCTCTAACAAGCTCTATCCCACCATATTTACACAGGGCTGGAGAAAGGCCATCAGAGCCCGGCACTTTGTGACATCCTAATGCTTGGATTTCCTTGTGGATCTACGCCTCAAAAGGTGGATCTATCGAACCAGATCACGGGACGTGTGCCGGAACAGCTACGGGAGAGGCTGACGCTGGAGGCCAGCTAAACTGTGTTCCGCCCAGCATACAAGACGTCGCTGCAGACTGTGGATAGATGAACCGTCAGCTTCACATATCGTTTCGCTCACACCTAATGGCTTCCCACCGGTGACTCGGATAAGATAAAACAGCTTGCGGAAATTTCCCACAGCAGCAACATGTTCCATCCCTGATGCTTTTTGAGACTACCGGATTGCGCGATCGTTACGAAGGATTGCTTTGAGTCCACGTCTCGTTGTGGGCCGTGCTGCATTATGCTCACTACCGGCCGGGATGGACTGGCGTGCACCAAGGGGGCGTAGAGACTCAGCGGAAATCCAGGGTGTCATGAAACGACGAGTCAGACCACAGATCACTCTGCCAGCAGAATACAAAGCATTTTTAACAAGCAACCAGTGGTGGTTGATGGTATCTGATGGCGTTGATCCTAGCTTTTCAGATGGAACGTTTCGGAAAGTTGAGGGGCAAGATAAGCCAGACAGCATATTGCAGTCGAACCACTGCTGCATTGTACGTTTGGCACGCCCATCGAAGCACACGAACAGCTTAGTGCAGACTAACGCGTAGTCGGAGTCAGGGGGGGGGGTGTGCTCCAATACGACCGGCAGTCTTGTATGTAGCCCCACTTTTTGTGGCTCTTTGCGACGTGGTATATCTGGGTCCATTGTTGACTCGAAGAGAGCGGGCACCACGTGGCCTAGTGGCGATTAGAACGTCTGAAGTTCGTGCTGGCGAGAACCAGGCGGTGGTATGAACACAGAGCCAACAACCGTTGCCCATTTTCTGAACTACAGAAATCGAGGCCAAAAAGACCTCCCAAATGAGCCTCATTCGAAGACAGCCAACTGACTCTAGCATTCATGTCTCCAGCTAAAATTGGAGGAAGTCCTTTGCACTCACATTCAAGAGAAGTAAAACTAAAAGTGCGGTTATAATCCTTGTCTAATTCACTGTCAGAAACGTGTGCGTAATTCGATTTTGCTCTTGTTCAGTTTCATTTAAGAATGCCAAATTGCCGATACGCATATTTGTCAGAACGCTTTTTCCAATAGTATTGTGAGTCATTCACTGGGAACATGACTCCTTCGGTTACAATAAGGGAAACGCGACCAAATGCTGTTCACTTCGAAACTTGATCATAAGATTGACAAGTTTGGAAATGACCACCGTCGGCAAGATTTAAACCTGGGACGTCCAGTTCTAAATTCCTCGGTGATAATGATCAGTTCAGTTCAGTTCAGACCATCATCAACCGTGCACTTGGTGCGGTGGTTTTGGTCGCTGTCTCAGCAATAACCTCAACGGGAAATAATGAGTGCAAAAACAATGTAAAAGGCTTGATAATTGAACGACGATTATGAGTATCAACTCGATAAAGAAAGTTGGCGGATACGAAAGCGCCACTGATCGTGACCCCTAACCGTATCCTCCAATGTGTCCAACTACAGGGTGGGAGGGTCTCTTGGACCCCACCCACTAAGTCTAACATGACCTACATGACCAAGTCCATTCGTCAGGCTTTTCTTGTCCTTCCACGTCATGGACTGACCGTCCTTACTTATCTCCCAATCATTACCCGCCTCAGGAAACATTGCGCGACGAGGAATCCTGTCAGGGGTCATGCATAACACATGCCCCAACTGTATTAGTCTGGCGAGCTTAAGTGTTTCACGTATTGATTTAGTTCGTGAACATAAAACTTCGCCGAATCTCAGCATTGCTGATACGGTGTATTCATCATATTCGAGCAATGCAGCGAAGAAATTGGTATTCAAATACCGACAATCTTGGTATATCTCCCACCCGCAGTGGCCATGGTTCTGAACCACAGTGAAGCACTAGCCTGAAAGCTGCAGCGTACAATCGACCCCTGACAAGCAACCGGATGTCGCAACGACGCCACGTATTACTCAGGTTGGCACATGTCAGACGAGCATCCTGTATACACAAAGACACCTCATTCGATATCCGACCTCCAGGTGAAATGCAGCTGTCTAGATAGCAGAACTTGTCTACCTGGTCTATAGTCAGCCCAGATACCGAAAGTCCTGGTCTTAGACCAACTCAATCCTGCAATGGCATCTTGCACTTTGACGATGCAGAACGTATACCGAACATTACTTCGCAGTTATTCAAACGCTTGAAAAGAGCTTGCAACTTACTTGGATCTTCACTTAGAAGAACTGTGTCATGCACATATTCAAGGTTTGGCACTTTTCCAACCGGGAGAAGTTCAGTACCACTACCTTCAGCTGACAAGAACGCGCTATCTAAGACCATGTTGGCCATAAAGTGAAGAAGAAAAAGAGGAAGGAGGAAGCCCTGACATACATCGATTTTCGTGGGGAACTTGAGTGAAAGATCATCGTCAGTCCGGATTTGGCTTCGGCAGTTCATGTAAAGGGACTTTATGATCGAAATGAATTTTTCTGATACACGCTTCACCAAGAGGTAGCAACAGGGAACTTTGCGACCGACTGAGTTGAACACCGCTCTAAGATCAAGAAAAACGAAAAGGATGGGTCTACGGAAGGTGTGTCTATGTTCTAAAATTTGCCGAAGAGTGAGAATATGATCAATCTAACCTCGGCCAGGTCAAAACCCAGCTGGATTCTCGCGCGAGCACTGTTTGCGAGCGGTTGATAAGCGGTGGAGAATAATATCAGCGAGGAGTTTAGATGCGATGCTAACCAGATTTATTCTCCGTGGTTTTCTTAGAACCTGTCGTCTTTCCTATAAATCAATGTCATCACCGATTCACACCAACTTGTTGCAACTTGTTTCTTTCCCTTTACCTAACAGGTTTTTTTTAACCCCAGCAATAATACCGAACCACCGTCTTCGAAAATAGACAGAGGCAACCCATTCGGTCCAACAGCGTTATGCCGTTCTAAATAGCTTATTTTGCGGAGTACCTCCGCTTCTGTCGGAGGGTTGGTATTCTAAATTCAGAACTGCAACCATCTTGCTAATAATCGCACCTGCTGTGTACGAATGCCTGTTAAATTATTTCTCGAATTGTTTCTCGCAGCGAACCAGACGATACTCCTGAGTCTGAGTCAATAAAGTATTCGCTTCTTTGGTCAGTTCTCTAAAGCCTTTGCATCATGGACCAGGATTCCTAATTAGACAGGAAGGTTGTGGCTGTTGCCAATCGCCGCAGCTTTTTCCTTCTTGTACTTGGCAATTCACTTCTGCTCACGGTCGTTTCTAAGGCTCCGAATCAGTTGGCCCTTAACGTATCTCCGTGCCTCATCATACCTGGAATTCGGAGGGATCGAGATGCGCGCATTTAACAGTGCAACTGTGGATGCAGATATGCATCATTTCTGTGAGTGTCTGGTTCCTTTGCGCTGGATGGCAGCCTAAAATAAGGCCCGATTGATCTCTGGCCATCGCTCTTCTGGATCCTGGGCATTTGACTGCATCTATAACGTGGCGGATAATTCGGCTTGGAAAGCAGATCGATGTTAATCATCCAGTGTCAGCTGCGGGAGATTGTTGGCTTTGGCGTTGATTCCGCCACCGACAAGACGTAGACTGAAAAGAGCGCAAACAAGAGCGTGATCAGTGTCTACAGACGTGGACCAAGATGATCGGCAGCCTTGAATTGATCCGTCCCAGCAGTGATTGATATAAATGTGGTCGACTTGCGTCTAATATTTTGAAGGCGCAAGAGGATGCCAGGTTAGTCGGTGCTGTTTTTTGTGCGAGGAGTTTGTACTTGATGGGAATAGTCTGTGGTCGTAACATAGTTGAATGAATTGGTCACCATTATCTGCTCGATCGGCTGGAACGCCAAGTCGGCCTCTTATATTCCTTTCCGTTTGATCTGAGCCTCCAATCTAAGCATTGTAATCGCGCCAACCATGATATCCGTAGAGCGCACGCTGCGAAGCTGTTGAGGCACGTCTTCGTGGAAGTCGTCTTTGAACTCACGAGAGCTACAGTCAGAAGACATTTGCCTACTTGGTACTCAAACGGTGGTCGCACGGCGCGCCAAATAGACCACATTCTAGTGCGATTCCGTTGGGCTTCATCAGTAGAGGACTGCCGAGCGTACCGCGACGCAATAACGGGAAACACGAATGGCACAGACCATGTCCTTGTACGTGTGCACTTCAAAATCCCCCTGTCTGCGCTTCTCAAAGTCTCGCCACCGAGCCGAATCAATGTCGCATCCCTTGAGATACCAGAAAACCACAACGCTCTCTCGAACGCTGTCGTGGCCCAGCTGGCTATCGTAACTAGCGTGCAAACGGATGGGTCCTCAATGGAAGAACAGTGGGAGGGGATCAAGGTAATGGTCAAGTAGACCGCTTGGAAGGAGCTAGAGGGAACTGGAAAACATCTGAGGACTGGATCTCGGCGATCACTTTGCAAACGTCAGTCAAGGCACAGGAACCTCGACGAGTAGGAATCACTGAACGCCAAAGACTACAGCAGGAGGCCTTGCGCTCTGCTAGAGCCAATCGTAAGAGGTATTGGATAGAAAAGGCAGAAAAGATGGAGACAGCTTCTGGTACTGGTGACCTGGGCAAATTTTTTCGACCCGTTCTCAGCGCTTCGAATGGGCGATGCAAATTTGAATCCGTCTTACGTGATGCAACAGGCCAGACCATCTCTGAGCAGCGAAGAAAAATCGAACATTGGGTAGACTATTTTGATCGGTTGCTCAACCGACCCCCCGATCACACTGCGGACCTTTCGTCCTTCCCAAGTGTAGAGATGTACGACTTCAACCGCAGGCCACCAAGTATGATGGAGATCGCCAGGGTCGTCAACCAGCTGAAAAACAGAAAAGCTGCTGAAGAGGATGGGATACTACTATAAGTGTATAAGACCTGTTTGTCATCACTGACAGACAAGCTCCACGTGCTTCTCCGATCTATATGGGAAGAAGAGACATTTCCAACAAACTGGGGTGCGTCTTTTCGTTACCCATTCCTAAGAAAGGAGACAAGACAGCGTGCGAGAACCACCGGGGAATCAGTTTAATTGACGTCGCTGCAAAGTCTTTCTGCGTACTGCTAATCAATCGCTTCTCAGTTGTGAGAGACTCTCGCACTCGACCGAACCAAGGTAACTACCAACGTGGCAGAGGTTGTGTGGACCAAATCTTCACATTGTGTCGAATACTAGAACACCGCTACAAGTTCCAGTAACCAACGACAGCCTGCTTCATTGATTTCCGGGCTGCCTTTGACTCGGTTAATCATGAATGGCTTTGGGATATACTAGAATCTGACGGTATTCCTGTCAAACTCTCAAGGATCCTGGGGGCTTACTGTGCCTCCACTATTGCTAGTGTTCGGGTGTATGGCAAAGAACCTTCGGCGTTCCCAATTAATTCCGGAGTTAGACAGGGCTTCCCGGTGTTGTTCACCTATGTAGTCGGCTGGACAATGAATAAAGCCTTGGCTGGTTACCCCGGTGCCCAGTTGAGTTCAGCGGTGCACATCTCGGACCTGGAGTTTGCGGACGATGTTGTCGTGTTGGGAGATTCTCCTACCATACTTCAGCCAGTCCTTGACCGACTTGATTGATTTTTCGACTTGCCCTGGGTCGTTACCTCATCAGTTGTCAGGCGATCAAGTTCGTACCATCGTCCGTATGTCTGAGGTCAACTCTACTTCCGAATGGTCAGGCGAAGGACGAGGTACCGTCAAGGATTGACAGTGCACGGAAAGTGTTTCTTCAGCTCTGGCGTGTACTATGGTCACGGAGTGGAATTGCTCTTCAAACGAGGATTCGCGTCTTCTGTGCCGCTATACGACCCGTGCTCCCAAACCGGTGTGAAACCTGACCACTGTGAGCTGAGAATACCGGGAGGCTGGAGGTGTTCGACCACCGGTGTCTGCGGCAAATTCTTCGTACAAACTAGCAGGAAATGCTATCAAACGACGAAATAAGAAGTCGATGCTGCGACATTGACCAACTGTCCGTCCTTCTCCAGCACTCCGGCAACGCGACACACAACTGTCCAGCCAAACAGTGCCCTGCGCTATGTACGGTATGATGCTGTCGCCTTAATGATGAACTGAAAACGTGGTTGAGCATCGTCGAGAAAGATATGGAGCGCCTCGGACAACATGTGATCTATGATCTACTCGACTGGAAGGAAAACTGGTGACGATTTGCGCTGAGCTCGCATCCAACCGCCGCGTATGGTCGGCGATGATCTGCAGTATCCATGGAGCCGACTCATCCTCTGAGGGAGATAATCGTGTGAAATTAAAAGTAAGGTATGTCAGTTAGGACGCACATATAAATGCCGAACAGCAGCACATCAATCTGTTCCCGTTAACACGCACAGAACCCTTCAGCCGAACCGTACACAGACGGCTGCCGACTGGCATCCGGTCGAGTAGTGCACGTTTAGCTTTCGTGCTCAAAGCGATGTTCACGTCTGTCTGACCACGAGCACGATACAACGAATCGCCCGATCGCGAATAGTCAAATGACAAGCCGAGTTTGTGTGTGAGAGCGAAGTGTTAACACTGAAGTTAGGTCTTCTATGCATGTTTCGGAGAAAAAACAAATCTGTTTTAAAGGCTTCAAGAGGTTTAGTTAGACCAACCTGTTGCCCCATTTGAGAGAATATGTGGACGTTGAAAGCAGCTATGTGAAGAGAATGCTATTGCCCTTACGGAGGGCTACAAGTTCTCGTTTACGATTCACTGTTGTTTCTCGTGTCCATTTGGAATTGGAATAAAAAAGATGAAGAACAGAAATAAGGAACGTTTCCCGAGAGACCGCTGAAGGTTTCTGGATACATCATACTTCGTGGCTGCCCACACATGCTTTCTGTTCCTATCTTGTCTTATGTTCGCTGGTGCTTTATTACTGACCAGCTTTTCAGACTCAATCCTTAGTGCCATGCATCCAGTGTAGCAAGCGAAACACGGACGGAGCAGCGTCCACGCCCAGTAAAATGCGACGACTTTTCCCACCGTAGAGAAACCCCAGGTACTCCACTCCTACGTCCATATGGTCGAGGTTTTTGACCACTAAACTATTTTTTTTCCGTGTTTATTCGCTGGAGTGTCCCGTTGATTATGGTAGTTGTTAGAACTAGATGTTGCTCTTTAACTGGTTCAGAAACCACGCTTCATCTGGCTTCTACCTATTGACCTGTCAGGCATGATTGGATCTCCGACTCAAGGAAGCATTCCTGCATAGCTTTTTGGGTCATGGAGGCACGCAAGCAGTCACCTCACGCCAAGATGCAGTCTCGTCGTGATGGGACGATAATGGTGGTGATCAAGTGATCACCATTGCCTGTTGTTCAGAAAAAGTAAACAGTTGATTGGTTTATAGCAGTCGGTAATTTGTCGCCAATACACTTGACAGTGTGCTTGAAATGCCCCATGTATCGACAGGTCTCTGTCTTGTTTAATGTAGATAATTGGTACGTACGAAAGTAATATTCCTTGGTTGCGTTACTTAATCCATACGATCAATATGTTAGTAAGTTCGGAGAGAGACACGGTTACCCAAAGTTCTCTTTCAACGAATCTACTTATCTATTGAGTCCGGTGATGGAAGACTAATTCCAAAACAGTCAGGTTGCAGAACTCAGTGAATCTTTTAAGCTAATTCAAATGTTTCTAACACGTGCGGGGTCAACTGATGGTGCTGAAGTCGACCAGGCTTCAGTCAGTATTTAATTGTATCATTTAACTAGATCGAACGCAGTTATTAATGAAATCCAGGTTACAATACGAAGTGTATGTCTAATCGTAATGTATAAGAAAATTGGCCGTCTGATCGACCTGTTCAATCGCGTGATCATTACTGCTGCGTTAATTATTCCCTCACAAATTTCCCACATTTCTTTCTTTTCACTTGTGCATACACGCACACAAACTAAAACAACAGACAGAAACCCTGAGTCTCTGTGATCGACCTGTCTGTGCCGTCCCTATGGTCGCCGGTGCGTGGTCTTTTCGAAATGGACTGTTTTGTCTCGGGTACGGACGGCATTTGCTCCTGGCCTGTGTGAAGCTGTTCGTCAGTGAACACACTTTGCAATCACGTTTCTATGATCAGCGGGGAGCGGCAATACCTACTTACCAAGTAGAGCATTCCATGTGGACCAAACCGCCGTGCTTGTTGGGACTAATCACCGGTAATTTGATCCGTTAGTTATGTGGTTGGATGATTTTCCAATTAATCTCAATGTATGTTCCATATGCCGGTAATAACCATCGGTCGTCAAGTAGCTACCAAGTCAGACAGCTTCGCCGGTTGTATAATTTAGACTGTTCCCATTGTGCAAAAATGGGCATCGCGGAAATACTACCCGTGTCAGCGGAGGTTGGTGACAACTATATCTGCAGTCAACTACGCATTTAGTTAAAATTGCCTTCTCTCTTTCGACTGACTCGGCCGTTGACGAAGTCCTAAACCAGTTAGAAGCAATGAGTCCCCTATGTCGAAATCAGGAAATAGGAAGACGAGATATCGCGAGACGCGAGCGTTCCGTTTACTCTGGTCGGCCGAGAACGTAAAATATGGAGTTGGCTTGAATGAGGACTCACAGTGCGTTCGATGAAGTATTCCTAGCTAATATCTAAGTGTCAAAAGTTGTTCTGCACAAAGCGCTCGTTGATGCTTCACTACAAACACCGCTTCACTGAACAACACCACTTCGGTATCTTTCTACGCAATATCAAAGGAAAATTGTTTCAGGTCGACTTTATAACCTGTTCTTGTGAAGTCCTATAGACCACTCCATTGGAATGTAAGAGTGGTGGTGTTATATTTGTTTCTGGTGGAAAAGTGTCAGACGTCGTGTATGCAGACAACAGTTCTTTTCTAGAGCTTCCCTTAACAGCGAAAATAACCGCTTAGCAATGTTCGGTGGCGTTTTACGCTTTCAGAGCGCATGTTACTGCTACAGGAATGGTTTGGTGCAAACCGAAACTCCAACTCAAACGATGGAATCATAAATCCACTAGATTCGTTTTTTTTTCTGCAGGCAACCATACTCTGTCCAATAGTCGGATATCGGATAAAGTTTCGTCGTAAATAAAAAAGATGCGCTCAGGTTTTTACGTTCTCAACCATCGTGTTGTGGGTATGATATCATCTTCATCATGAATCATTTGTACGCCGCAACACTTAGGTTGATTCCCGCGTACGGCTCGGTAACGTGACCTGTTCGAGTGGAGCATATATGAGAATTGTTTGTATTTGAACACCGTTTCGTTTGAATCGTTGCTGATGTCAGGCTTGGAGTATTGGGTGTGCGAGTTAAGTGGCCGAATAAAATACAAGCTTACGAGGCTGTTATGGTTGTTACATGTGTTGAGTGTATTATCGAGCCGAATAAATTTCCTGGGCCTATAATGTTTGCTTTAACGTGTAGTGGTTGGTAGATGAGTACAACAGTGATCAGTACGTGATATGAAAGAAAATTGTAGAAAATTTGCCCGTTCAGCCCAGTCAGGCTTGTGGGTTTTCGTAGTCATTTTTTGCGTCTAGAAGGCCAGTTAATTTCATGGCGACTGACAATAATTGATGCAGTGAAGTTTTGCTGCATGTAGTACCTTTGTGCTCTTACCTAATAATCATCTGGTTGATGCTCTCTTCGTGATTAGGTTTTTTTTCTGAGCGATGACAGCCAATACTCCTCATTCACTGCATGTTCAATGTACACTCAGAATGGAAGCCTTCACTCCGAACATTTCGAAAATAGGTCTGCGCTCTGTACATGTTAAATGGGCTTGTCTGCTCATTATTTCCGGTTGAGGTTGCTGCTGAGAGATAGCAATCAAAGCCACCGCACCCAGTTCTTGGTTGATGATTGTTTGAACTTAAGTGAACCGTTGAATGATTTCTCTGTCCGCCCATTATTATCGATTTTGCAAGAGGTCCTGCTGAAATAAAGATGTTTGATCCAGAAATAAGGGGAACGAAAAATTTATCCAGCTGGGCAGATTAGTTTCCAGTTCCATTTTTGGTTCATGTGGTCATACTACTAGGGTTAAAGGAGGCACTGGTAAACTGGCTGCTTCACTTAGTTCCCACAGTTACTAGGGTCTTTGACCTACGTAGTTCATGAAATCAATTACTCTTTTTTATTGGTTCTGTTATTTTGTAACCGCGGAGCATGTAATTAAGTTACCCTATCTGAACTGACCAGTTTTCGCTGAAAATGCCCCTATCACTATTCAGGTGTACGGATCGACGATGGAAAAGTCTATATCACCACTCTGGATGGCTATTTGGCCTGCAAGGATGTTTCTCAAATGAACACAAGTAAACTTTTATAGACTTGAATTGATTCGTGCACATCTTAGCTGTCTTCGGTCACGCATTTTAGATGATCCGTTTGCTCTTACCAACTCAGATTCCGCTGTGTTTCTACCATTGTTCACATTCCGGTTTCTCAGTGGAGCTCATGCACTTGCGATCGTGTGTTCTATGGATTCACACAACACCCAGCTAACTTCACCGCATTGTATTTGTTTTTTGTGATAGCTGATGCTGATTGGCAAATACTCTGGTCCACGTCGTTGTGCCCAATTTCCAACGATGTTCATTGGGAGTTTCATGGACTTAACATTTCCGCGAACGGTGTGTTCATCACCTTTTTAGAACAGTAAGTTGAGTTAAACAATACTTTTTGTGTATATATAGCAGTCCCCTTTGGTTTTTTGTATCACACACATACAGCCACCGAATTGGAATTGGATACAAATCCACGTCTCGCTATCCAGTTCTGATGGTCTGTTCGTTCACGACTTGGTTAAGTTCATTCTGGAAGCCTCGAGATATTATTGACTATATGACTTTGACGATATTTTCAGCTCTTGATACGGCTGAGAACATAGGACAATACTTACATTATTTTCCCTACGAATAGAGGATGAGTCAACTCCTGGATTATCCAAAATCATATTTGGCCACGTAGCATGGTTGATTGTAAGTTCTATGCGGTACCCCGTGGAACGTTTCTACCATGTAGGTTGTTTGGTTGTACAATGTGGGGTTCCGTCAGTCGTCGTTCTCCTACGAACTGGACGATCGGATATTGTGGCAGTCCGCAACGCTCCCGTATTGTTTTAAAGCACTGTGTCCATTTCCTGTAAAATGATATCCAGTTCCCTGTCCTATCTCCCCAACCGATGAAAAAGTGAGAAGCTCGTCGCGATAGTGCAAAATGAAGAGAACGTGTGACTGATATACATTTCCTTCACACATTCTGCCGAGGCTAGATTTATGGTGCTGGAGGTTCACAATCTTTCCGAGATCGAAAACAGCTACCCACTTCTTTGGTTCTCCTGCGGAGTGAATTGCTGATATATATATATAGCTATTGCCAAAGGAGCAGCCTTGTTGTTGTAGGTGAAGTCCAAGGTTTAGAACGATGCTCTTAAGAATACACTGAGGACCTTCCGTCAGGGTGCTACTGTTATCTGTCATTTCATGTGCCTTCAACTAATGGATAAGTAATGAAATAGTTGTTGTGTTGAGGAACCTTTGAATTATCAAGTTGTCGCACTTTTCATTCTTTGATTGTTTCCGTTTCATGCAAATTTTCCTATATACAGACCAGTTAACTATTTGGATGCTGCGAGACAACTGAAGCTTGCTCGACTTCTTCCACAAGTGAGTGTGCGCAATTCGCGTTTCGACCCAACCCCTACGATTCAGTCCGTATGTCCACCGTAAATTGACTTGTGACTTTTTTTTCTTCATAGGTAAGGTTTTTGTCATTCTGGTCCGATTCACGCCTGTTGGAGCTTGTGTTCAATCCGAAACTGCCGGTGCATCGAAAAATCGACGGTTTATTGGCATTGGCTCAGCGTTGGACATCAGCAAGTGATGCGCCTTCACCATTGGTACAACGATGCGTTGACGAATTGGGGTTTTCCATCTCAGCTCCCACCTTGCCACAGAGCTGGCTGGACCAACCGCTGACGATGTTGCACGTTTACAGGTTCGTTTTTTTTTTTCATTTCATCGCGATGGGCTGAGCTTTTTTCCGTCTGGAGTCTCGAAACTGTGCTGATTACTGTCACTAGTCTATTGACCGTTACCTTTTCAAGTTACCTATTTAAATACCATATCAAATACGATCTCAGGACGTACACTCGAGCACATCAGAATGAAAGATTTACGTCCTAGTACACGGAAAATTCGTGGATTATCTATGTGTTCGCCTGCAATCGAAAACTTCGGGTAATGCCCGACTTGTCTGCATCGCACATTTCGTCGACCTCCATTCATAGAATTCAGTGACTTTTGATAAACCCCGTATTAATACTTGTCCTCATTCTGATGATAGTCAAGTACTTCTGGAACGTTAGCAAAGTATATAGATGTAGGTGGTTAGAAGTGAGCGTTCATTTAAGACATGGTAATAATGTGATTTTACATATATTTCCACGGGAGAATTATCTAATTTGTCGCTTTCCTGTCCACTTTCAACAGCAAGCGTTATTCTTTTGAAGGACATTTTCACGTTTGATGAGCACTAGTCAACTGGGGTTTTGTCAGCGGTCGTTTTCATGCTGTTTATTTGGATGTTTGCATGCCTATCATCAGCAATAGGAAAAAATATCGATTTTTGCCTGTGATATTCGTGTATTCGTTTACTATCCGCATTTCTGGCGATCCGTAAACAGAATCCCTTCGGAATTTGACCAGTTTACTTTGAAACATCCGCTTTGCGGACACCATGGTTGTTGCCGGTTATTTTCTGGACGAGTGAGATACATACGTGATAATCCATTCCGCCATTCCACTTGACAAACGAGCAGATATTTCTGGAACTTCCGACTGTGTCCTGATCGTGTGTTGCTCCTGGCAAGCACGAATTTTTCATGCAAATGTGGGACTGTCTCGAACGACGTACTCCTGTGCCTTCATACAGTTGGGCTTAGATTAACCACATTACTGTCGGTTATCACTGGCGTGAATCAGTTCAAGAATGTCATCCGTTTCGGTTCACGTTCGTCCGTTCTTGTTCGTGCTCGATTTTGTCTTTATGAAGGCAGAACCAACACAAAACCAACCGTCTTTCACAGTCACTACTAGACGCTTATCATCCACCTATTCTCCAGGCAAAATTGTCCACTCGTTCATGAATGCAGCCGGCTGCCTATAACCCAGATAAACTTCCAGACAGACTGAGAGTGTCTTGTCCAAGACTGTTAAGACTGCACAAGTTTGCAGAGGTAACCGCACACGTGAACAGTTAACATATACATCCTTTGTTGCATCGATAGATTTCGTACATGGTGACACACGAAAATCTTGACACCGACTGACTGAAAGCCCGTGAAACGATCCCAATCTGTGGTGGGTTGTGAAGTGCGTTTCTGCTATCTGCGGTAGTCATCATCTTTTTGATCTACTTGGGAATGTTGTCGCATGGAAAACGGTTATCAAGTTATTCATCGGGGCAAATGGTTCACTCATTCAAACTACACCCCCTAAACATCAGGTGGAGCACTTCACACTAGGGTGACTGCCCGCTTCTCTGCTGATGCCTCGGGTTGCAATGTCCACTCAGACGTTTATTGCTTTGAAGAAAGCTACTGAAGATCAGCTCATGAAATGAAAATGAAATCAAAATGTTGAACAACACACTTAACCCTGTAGGTTGTGAGGTTCACGATGTGCACCTTATCAAACGTTAGCGGCATCGGAAACTCAGTTCAGTTCTGTTCAATGCATTCAGCCATTACCTCGCACTTCTATGATCTGGTTTCGGTTGCTACCTTCCAGCGTCGTCGAATCGAGCAAAAACAGAATAGAAGCATGAAACGGAAGTGGTAGGTGGGTCGCGTGAATCATAACACGGAAGTCTCGCATCTCCTACTTGGCACGTCCGCTGGTCAAGGTTTTCATCCCTTTCTGCCATTTCATGGACTAACCACCTCGACCTACCTTCCAACCACTACCTGCCTCGGAAAACAATGCAAGCCTAGGAAGTTTATCGGTGGGCATGCGTAACATATATCCCAACCACCTTAACCTGTCTAGATTCAGTATTTGATCCAGAGACTGACCTCTGGTTCGGAACACCCTACGTTTAACCTCAGCACTGCTGATACGGTGTTCCCGCGATATTCGTGCAATGCTACGGGGACATCGTTGGTCGAGTACTGACAGTCTTCGCCTATTTTCTATCCTTTTCGGCCATGTTTCCGAGCCGTAAAGATCAACAGATCTAACCGCCGTAGTGTCCACTCGACCCTTGACAAACATCGGAAACTATGAGGTGCGGCGCGACCGTTTAAATTCTCCCGTTCCTTTTACTTCCCCCAACTGTCTGTTAATGTCATTTGTGGTTCTGTCCTAACAGTTTTCGTATTGTATATTATTTTGTTCCCGATTGAATTTTTACGATGATATAATAACTAGAACTGCTGCCTCTAGTGAATTTCCATTCGAAACGAAACGGATGTCGGTGTTGCGTTCAAGCAAGTATGATTCCAAGCATGTAGAATCTTCAGTTAAACGAAGTATGTATTCATAGGACGTGTTCTTGACACGAGGAGTCTGGATCTTGGATAATGGAAAATCCACTTGCATTTTTTACATCTCTAGTCCAACGCCGTGTGCCGTAATCGAACCGGCGACGTTCGGCTTACCGGGTAGGTGCTCTGGTAGCTGAGTTATCACGGTGCGACAAAACGGATGCGAATAACGGCACGGGGCGATGAACTTTTGGATACGAAAAATCCAAGTGATTTCTTGATTATCTAATCAAAATATGCGGTATGATTGGTAAATCGAACGTGCACTGATGGCAACATCATCATCATCATCATCATCGTACAACGTTAAACAGTAGGGCAAGCCCCACTGACCACTGCCTTTCTCACCATGTTGCACGTTGAATTAAAAAGTATGAATATACAAGATGGACAGGGAGTGGACCTATATGGGTGGGAAAAGAAAAGAATGCCCTAGTAGCCAACACACGGAATACACAGTCTAACTGTACAAACGTACACCGATCAAACATTCTGATTCGATAGAAAGTGACAACACGATCTCCACTGTTCGCGGTTCGCAGCCATATCCTTCAGTGTCTCCAGCCAACTGGTGGACGGATCTTTGGGACCCCAACCACGAAGACGTGAAGCACCTACTTTTCCTAAGTCTGCTGTACATTTTCTCATTCCTCGCTGCCACGTCATCTGTTGACCTCCACGTGGTTTCTTCCACTCCCTAGGAGGGGCGGAGAATAGGACACGGTACGGTAGACGTGTGTTTGCCATACGTAACACGTGTCCCAACCAACGAAGTCTACTAAGTTGGATACGCTGTGACAAAACGTTCTCTGAATTAGTACCCAATACTCGATTTCTTACCTCATCGTTGCTTACTCGGCTATTCCACCCAATCCTAGCGATACTACGTAAACATCGATGGTCGAAAACCTCAAGACGACGAATATCTTCTGCACGCAGACTCCAAGTTTCGCAACCATACAACAAAACTGAACGCACAGTGGCACAGTATACACGACCTTTCAACTTCAGTGAAATATCAGATCGACGCCACAAGTGCTTTAGTCCAGCGTACGCTGCTCGAGCTTTGGATATCCGCGTACTCACCTCTACTACTGTGCTCCCATCCGTCGTCACGCAGCTACCGAGGTAGGTGAAGTGATCGACAACCGCCAGCACCTCCCCGTCGAGCATCAAGCTCGGAATCGTTGACGTCCAGTCTTGTAACATCATCTTGCACTTTGAAGGTGCAAAACGCATGCCGAATGGAGCTACGGCTCTTGCGAGATTATCTAGTGCACGCTGAGCATGTTCCGTGGATTCGAACAAGCAGACAACGTCGTCTGCGTAATCCAGGTCACATAGCTTTTCACTATCTCCTAGTTCGACGCCTACATCCTGAAGATTTTGCAGCGCACTCTCCATTATTTCGTCCATGACGAAGTTAAAAAGGAATGGAGACAAAGGGCATCCCTGCCGAACACCACTGGTCGTTTCGAACCGACCGGATAGTTCACCGTAAACCCTTACGCGGCCAGAAGTATGAGAATACAATGATCGCATTAGGTTCACGAACTTCTGGGGCATACCTTTTCGATGAAGAGTACTGAAAAGCGATGTTCGATCAACTGAATCGAAGGCGCCTTTCAGGTCTAAGAAAATCATTATTGTTGGTCGGCGGTGCGTGTGACGCGTTTCAAGTAGTCGGCGAAGAGTAAAAATCTGGTCGATGCATCCTCGACCTGGGCGGAATCCAGCCTGCTGTTCGCGGACATTCCTCTCGCGAGCCGGTGTAAGACGGTGCAGCAAAATCGAAGCTAATACTTTGGTGACTATCGGGATTAAGCTAATCCCACGATGATTACTGCAGTCATTGCGTATTCCCTTCTTGAAGATGGGAACAATCAATGACTCGCTCCATATTAACGGAATACGCTCCGCGTTCCAAATGTCACGGAGCAAGGCGGTAAGTGATTTTATCAACGCCTCACCACCCAGTTTGAAAAGAACTGGAGGAAGTTCGTCGGGACCTGCCGCTTTCCCCCGCCTTAGTAATCGAATACATGACTCTACTTCTACTTCTGATGGGGGCTCAAGTGATACCACCCAAGAAGTCACAGTTGTTGACACGGGAGTAACTACACTAGCGTGCGGCCAGCTGACCTGTTCCTTGAAGTACTCGGCCCATCGGTCAAGCCTTTGCTGTTTGTTATGGATGGGTTCTCCATTCCTACTGCAAATCGCTTCACTGACCTGAGTTCGTCGTCCACTGGGTTCACGAATAAGTTTGAACAGTCTTTGACTGTTACCTGAAGCAGCTGCCACTTCCATTTCTTTGGCTACATTGACCCACCAATTTTCGCGATCCTTCTTAAGGCTTCGCGTAACTTGTCTTTGCAGCTTTCTCCGCATCTTATTCATCTCCTTACGGTTCGAAAGCTGACGCTTTTGCTCCATTATACTCAGCGACTCTTGCGAGATCCAGTGTCTTTGATGGACAACGGATCGAGGACCACAGGCAAAACCTGCTGCAACGTGCATCGCCTGTTTGATATGAGCCCAGTGCTCATCTACATTACTGTTCTCCGTGGATCCTAGCTCATGTGCTAACTTCTGCTCATAACGGGTGCAAACGTCTGGATCACACAAACGTTGCACGGCTAATCGGGTTTGCGGTTTGCGACGATGGCCATGGAGCTGGAGAGATAATCGCATTAAAACTAAGGCATGGTCCGACTCTACGTACGTGGACCAGTAAGATCTACAGTTCTGAACAGAACTGCGCCACCGGTAGCTTACGGCGATATGGTCAATTTGACTAAAAGTACCTGTAGAGTTAGAGCGCCATGTCGCTGTGCGACGCGAGCTGTGTCGGAAATTTGTGCTAGACAAGAACAATCGATTGTCTGCACAAAATTGGAGAAGCCTATCCCCGTTATCTGTGCGCTCAGCGGGTAAAGCACAACGCCCACCTAAACAGGCTTCTGACACACTGAGTTTTCCAACTTGTGCATTGAAGTCACCAGCTAGCACTACAATGTCAGAACCTTTACTGCTGCGAACGAGAGTGGCGAGGGCATCATAGAACTCATCTTTCTGCAAGTCTGAGCTGCAGTCCGTTGGGGCGTACGCCGAGATCACGAACAAATTGCGTTTAACACAACTATCCTTTCGAACGCCGACTGACCCTTGGAGTCTCACAGCACATAAACGACTGTTAACAGGGATCCAGTCTAATAGGGCAGCCTCAGCCTTGTCAGTCAAGACAATTCCTACACCACGTTGACCCACAGCTCTAGCTGCTTCGTCTCCTGAGGTGCGCAGAATATACCTCGATGAGATACCAGGAGCAGTTAGCTGAATTACATTGCTCGAATCCTGGATACGCGTTTCGCTTAAGCAGCAAACATCAATCTTCAGTGAGTTCATTGTGAAGGCTAGGCACGCCTGCTGACCGGCCGGCATGAGTGTACGCACGTTGAAGGAGCCGAGATTCAGAGGCTGACGGGGCTTGAGAAAATGTGAGTTACCAGTCAGAGGATTATTCCCGATACTATTTGACAGTGAATCGTTGCGAGTATCGACCGTGTTATCAATGGGAGCATTATGGGTGGATAGATGGGGCAAAGAGGGATGGTTAGGGACAGAAGACAAAGGTTGAATAACAGAGAGGGAACTCTGAGCAGTAGCACACTTATCACTACCCACCCCGCTCGATGCGATGGGCAGCGCGGTCCTGATTAGCCTGCGCGACGACCGATGCAGTATGGAATTCTTTGTAGTCGTGCAGTTCATGGGAGATGTTGGACGGGTACTGCTAGGGTGTCCAGCCACAAAGCAGGAGAACGATTAGGGTCCTCATCCAAAGCCTTTAGTTCTGACAAGAACCTATCCGCAAGGCAGCGGGATGGCTTAGTGGAAGCCCATTTGCTTGGATCAATTATTCTTCCACTGGTTTTTCCGACTGAGTTGCTAGCTCAAATCAACCCCCAACCTGGAGGACCAGGAGACTGGACTTCGTCTGACCTCTACCCATTGACCTGTCAGGTATGATTGCATCTCCGGCTTAAGGAAGCCATCCTGTATAGCTCTTTGGATCATAGAGGCGCGCAAGCCATCACACCACGTCAAGGTGCACATGTACTAGCGCTGTCAGAAGATCAAAGCCCCTTTTCAGACCTGCATTTTTTCTACGTCTGTTGCTCAATCGCACCAGTTTATAACAAGTAAGTAAACAACAAAATTGTGTAGGTTACTACTCGGAAATTCTTAATACTATTGTACATCCAAGGTTAAAAACGCAGAAGCTGGAATATTTGACAACTGGAACGCGATAAGAAACGTATCACGGCTTCAATAAAAAACATAAAATAACGGAATTAATAAAGTCTGCGTCGAACGGTAAGATTAAATGCAAATTCATCGAGAAATGCACAATCAGTGAGAGAAAAAATCCAGAGTGTTGGGACAAACAAAAGGAATCGGGACTTAAAACAACCCACAGTCCTTGAGGGCCGTTTTTATAATGACGTCGGTTACAGCATCGAAAACAAACTGTATGTTGTTCGTATCTGTGGCACAGGTGAAATGTGAGTAAACGTCTTTTCCTTTTTCACAGCCGCTGAGATTCTCAAAACGATTTTGAATAAACCGTGATGCTTCTTCATAGTTGTTGGCATCGGCAGCGAACCGTAAATAGTGGCGATCGTGTTATCACCTGTTGAATAGGAATGATTGGCGGATGTGCCTTTGCACAGTTAGACTGTATTCCGTGTGTCGGCTACTAGGGCGTTCTCTCCTTTTCCCACCCGTGTAGGTCCACTCCCTTTCCACCTTGTATACCCTTTCTTTCCATTGCTACGTGCAACATGATGAGAAATGAAGTTGACAATGGGGCTCGCTCTTCTGTTTAACGCTGTAGGATGATAGTGACCAGAACACCACGAACGAGCCTTTTATTCGAGACACCTGAAACAGCCCAGAAATTATGTATTTTCGTGGTGATGTTTTCCTGTTTGTCAACATGAACATTTATTTATACGGGTTCTCATTACGTTCATATCCGTTTAGTTGAACACTTGAAGACAAATCTGTTGGGAATAATGATATTCCCCGTTTGTTGATCTTGTAGATTCGTCATATCATTGATGACTGGAGACACTAATACAGACACTGCGGTAAGCAAAGCACTTCCTTATATGAATAATTTATTGTCTATCTTGGCCATTTACCCGTTCGTCGTAGGTTCCCATCGAACCAGCGCAGTTTTGTTACGTTCACTGGATGTGAAATATATCCGTCAATGTTGATTGACCTAGAGTGACCCTTCGTAGTCTGGTTTAACTTTAAAATCTCCCAAACGGGTGTATCGTGGATACTCTGTCAAGTAAAACGCATATGTGCAGTTTTCCCGATAAACGTCAGTGATTTACAAGTGGAATTGTTCACAGCTAGAGGTCCTATTTCGGACCTGTAACACTGATGCGCCTTTTTCAGTGAGTATATATATTATATATATATATATATATATATATATATATATATATATATATATATATATATATATATATATATATATATATATATAATTGGGGGAAAATAGAGGGGCCATTTTCACGTTCTGTTATTTATCCACGCGAACAGTTGTTCCGAAATAGCACGCCGAGACGATGAGAGGAATCCATCTTTGAATCGAAATCGTTCTCTACTGCACCAGAAAATATTATGAAGGTTGCATGGTTATTGTGGCAAGTTATGGATCTCTTTCAATTCATTTAGAACCCGTTTTATTCTTTTCCACGGAATCAACCCGAAAAATAGACTTTTCTAGGAATTCGAACTGGGGTGCATTGCCTCATGTCACGTTATCTTGTGTTTGTATAGGCAGTGCGGTAGTTGACCGCGTGATGCTTCAAATGAAATTTTTTCCTCATTGGAATCACGTGCTGTATATCTTGCTCAGGCTCATGCATCACGATGGCTGTCACTGATGGACTGCCTGCTTCAGCAGCGTCACTTGGATCGATGTTTTCGCACATTTCTGAATAATCAAGTAACCCGTCAAGCTACCGGTGAGATTTTTTCTTCTGCCTTGATGGTACCCTCGTCAATTATGTATTGTTAAAACGCTTTAGCATATCAGCACGTCGTCTAGTGTAGTTCAAAATTTGTTTTCTAGCCGAAAGTACTGCCCATGTTTTTCGTTATTTTTCGATCAAATTTTCATGCGTGTGCCATTCTCATACGCTTTCGCACAGGTTATTACTACCTAGCTATCTGATCCCAGTTTGTAATGTCCGAAACTGTGCATTTGTTGGAAACGAATCGGCTTATCCTTTGATAGGATCTGCCTTAGTCGGGTGTTTGATTTCGGTTCGATGTGTATACAACAGGGGTTTCGCTAGAGTTTTGCAACTTCATGCTTGCTCGTAGTCTCTTCTATTCAATCCCGAGAACATCGTGTTGTCTTTCTGTTTATAAGAGGAACATTATCACATCTCCAAGTGAGGCAGCATTTCGGTTGGCTGACACACCCATTCTTCATCTAGCATATTTTTCTATTGCATACTGCAGGTTCTTTCACAACATAAAATGCCAGTTTTACTAGCTGACTGGAGTTGACTTCTATGACAACGTTTCTGCATTCGACGCAACTAACATACGCAATAGTTATTGCTTGTTTCCCTCTAATTCTGTTTTCAGATTGCCTACTTGTTGTTCGTATGGCTACCGTCCTTACGGAATTTTGGAAATGTTTTGGTCAGTCTGATGAAAATTCTGAAATCGGATATCAGTGCTTCATTGAGTCTCTGCCTCGAACCGTGGAACAAGCTTCAAAACTGGCGCGACAGCTATATGTGCATCGTTTCAAGTTACCGGAGAATGATATAATGACCGAGTTGCAGCCATGTTATGTATGCTCAGAAAATATCCTTTTTCAGTGTTCATTTCTGATCTTGTAGATTGAATTCCATTCGACTTCCTTATTTTTGAACGGGGCCGTAGGAGCTTCCGCATTCTGTCGGTTATGTTCACTAGCATCTCCAACACATTTAACCGACTGATTCAAATAGACCAGTCAGAACACTGTTTCCATTAGCCGACTGAGGTTTTTCACCGCCTCTGCTTATTTTCTCCACGATTTAATCACTCAGTTTGTTCCAACCAATGTATTCACTCACTGTTCGTATTATCACCAGTTGTCGGTTAGTGCTGGCAGAGCTATATGAATAATACTGCTAACTATAGTTCCTAGAAAGCTGTTTCGAAAAAAACTCCACGATAGTGAGCACACTGCTTACGTGACCTTTTTCCCCCTTAGTGTAGTGAGCAGTCTGTTGGCAGCCATATTGGTGTTCGACTGATATAAGTGTAAAATCCCTGCGACACACATACTGAGCCTTTGCGCTCATAAATTTTCCTACTTTTGCTGTTTTAGATTGAACGCAAGCAACTCCCCGCGTAGGAACACTGATCCTTGCATGCTTCACTAGTATGGATGATACTGGATGAATCAGTCTATGATTACTTAGTCTACCAGTAGAATGAAGCGAATTGCGAGCTCAGCAGATCAGTGATTCTTGGTCAAACGAACAAATTACCGTGGAAGACCCCAAAAATAAAAAGATTGATTGGTTTACTCAGTGGTATCTAACACCCACATTTTTTGATTGTTGTTGTTGGGCTAGCGTCGTGCTTGATTTCAGGCCGATGTGACAGTAACATGTAGTATAACTATTGATCAGTAAGAGAACTGTCGAAGTGTCCATAAGGAACTTGATAACTTAAAGCATAATCCCATGGGGTGACCCGGAAATCCTAACTTGCTTGATCATACTGTTCGAATGTTGGAATTGAACTTCGCAAGATGAGTTTCTTGAATATTTTTACTACAATTCCTAACATCGGTTTCAGTAGTAGGAGATTTTAGGGGAATGTAAAATGGTCACTCTTGCAGCAATAACACTATATACACCACCGAAAATCACGGTGACACTATTGCGCAATGATTTCAGTTCAGTTCATTCAACCAACAACCTCGCATTTCTGTGCTCTGGTTTAAGTTGCTACCTTGAAACATCGTTATCAACTGCAGTGCATATCTGCCGAGCCCTCGAACGGGGACTCGCACCCGGAGTGCACGATTGCAAATTACACTCGAGCGTTGATACTGCATGATGAATCATTCCGTTATAAATCACACATGTTGGACGACGGAGTTATGTGTTGTTTTCAGAGTCAGAGTGCATTCGAAGCACTTCGCGCTTGAAGTAAATCTTTAGCGCCTCCTAGTGTACCGGTTGTTTGATTAATAGTCTTCTGGTTACGTCATGAGATTATTCAATCGGCGTACAGTGCCTGATAATCACTATCCTTGTTGGTCACCTGTCTTTCTTTTTTATTCGAATGGTTACGCAAGAATGCAATTGAAACAGCCCACTCTGCAGTGTCGGATGCGTCGCATGATCAACGAAAATCACCAACCTTGATCGCAATACACAGAGTGTCGGGTCACATAAGTCGCAAATCGGTTAAACGTGGTTACGATTTGGACGACGACAGGTTCATGTTTATCATCTGTTTTGGCTGGTGATAAGAGTGTGTCCAAAGCTCATGCCTTGTGCTTCGTAGTCAAAAATGTATACCACTTGACCACCCTATTCCGCGTTCTTTGTTCTCAATCGGAAAATTAGTTCCAAGTTGTAATTCGTGTTAGACGGCAGTTATCCAATTAGTTAGTGCCGTTAATCCTCCTTCGTTATATTTGTATGAAGTTTAACATTTGCAACCGTCGGGAAGTTTTATTTATTTTTTTTAAATCTCCAGTTTGTTCTTCCTTAACGGCGTGTTTGATGCTTCGTATTGTGCACGAGTCATACCAGACGTTTCCTTTGCAAAATGTAGCCGAAACCATTCTATCCGTAAGTGCCTTCCGCAATTCTTGCCTTTTATTGATATATATTTTTCTTCTGTTTCTGTATATACTCTGTGGTCCAATTATTCTGTGTAACTATCAGTTTGCTTGTACAACAAGCATAGATTATTTCCTACCTTCAGATCTCAACGTTTGTTTGTGAGAACGGATTTTTCGTTTTTGATCAATAAAAACGAGTCATGTTTTATTGCCGGTGAATTGGCGGTGCACCGCACTCATTCCTAACTGGAATCAGGTTGTCAGTCATCACTCATCGAGCTGCCACGAAGCAGATTGGTAGTCATTCACTGTGACATTTCTTTGGCTGACTACGTGGTTTGACAATACAGCACTTCCGAAGTTTTACAGCAGTAAGCGGCGCGTTGAAAGTACTGCATTCGCTAGATACCTCGAATAATACATCGCTTTGAAAGTAAATATTCCTCACTTGGGATGCTCGATGAGGTAAGAAGGGCCTCATTCCGCCGGTATATTACTTTTTTTTACTTTTATGCGGCTAGTTCTTCCGAGAAGATGAGCCGGCTTTATCCATGTCCATAATGGTACCTGCCATGTGCGGCGGTTGGATGCAAGACGTAAGCATAGGGAAATTCAGTTCTGCTTCCAGTTGCGAACGCCGTAGCCAGACTGAAGTCCTTATCGCTCAAAGTGCGATTTCACAGCACTGACCGATGTTTTCAGCTGTCCTCCGAGGCGACAGCGCCATCCTGGACATGGAACAGGAGTGAGGCACTGTTTTGAGATCTGTGTGACGGGACACTGTAAGACAAGTCCAAACCACTGCGATCGTCGGCGTTGGAGGAACACTGATAACTTTTTCGATGTCAAAGCACCGGTGTCCTATCGTCTCGTTTGAAGGCTTTTCGCGCCAAACCACTGTCAGTATCCATCGCAGACACCAATGGTCAAACACTTCTAGCTTTCCGACCTCCTCGACGCCTAGTAGCCACGTCTCTCAACCGTAGGACGGATAGCAACCCGGAAGACGCGGACTTTATCCTGGAGTCTGATTTCGCTGCGCGATTAGAGCACATTGCGGAGTTGTTGAAACACAATACTGGTATTGTCAATGCGTATCTTGACTTCGTCTTTGGCTTGGCCGTCCGGGAGAATCGTGGAGCCCAGATGCTTGGACGCCGGGACGTGTTCAATTGGTTCATTGTTCAAGTATGTCGGGGGGATGCACTGTGTAGTGCATGTCGAAAGGATCTTGGTCTTCGACGTATTGATCTCCGGCCCCATGGGTTTTGCATAGGATTCTACGCGATTGAGAACCGGCTGTAGCGCAGTTGGGCTTTCTCCAAGGATGACGATATCGTCTGCGAATTCTAGGTCAGTGATGAAAGCGTCGCTGCCCAGTTAAATACCAGGGTAATCAGTGAGTGCCTGACACATTAGCCAATGGATGATGTAACTGAACAGTCCTGGCAAGAAGGAACAGCCTTGTCTAACACCGGAGTTGAATAACAAGTCACTGGACTCCTCTTCGTAGACGCGTACTCTCGCGGGCGTATTTACGTAGTACGACCTGATGAGACTGAGAAGGTTCTGGGGCATTCCATCCGCTTGTAGTATAGTCCATGACAATTCTCTATCAGTTGGGTTTAAGGTGACCCGGAAATCAATAGAACAAGCTGCAGTTGATTGTTGAAACGTTTACCGATATTCTAATACTCGGCGGAGGGTAAATATTTGGTCCACGCACCCTCTACCACAGTGGAAGCCTTTTTCGTTGAGGTGTGTGCGCGCATCCCGCACCGCTGAGAAGCGGTTCAACAGAACCGCGGGGGGTATTTTGGCGGCCACGTCGATTTAATTGATGCCACGGTATTTTGCGCGCACAATCCTGTCGCCTTTCTTTGGAAGATGGAATAGAATTGAATTCATCCAGTTGCCTGGAAATTTTTCTTCTTCCCAGATTGAGCAAAACAGAATGTACCATGACTCCAGCGGTGTCGAAAGACACGATTTAAATGTCTCCGCTGCGATCTCGTTTTGGGTGGTTCACTTTGGGTTCACAGAGCTTGCCACGGGACGGTTCAGTAGACAGTCGAAGTATCGGATCCAACGCTGCATCTTTTTGGGCCGCTCAGGAATCAGCAGCTTGGCAGTATTGCGAAGGTGGGGTTCTGCTGGATGTCGCTTACCGGATGCAATGCGGCTTAGACGGAAGAGCTCTGAGAAGATCCGCAGTGTGCATAGGTTCCATGATTTTGGTCCAGAAGTTGTTGCGGTCGGTCCTGGTCGAACGGGTGGCTTTTTAAAGGATATCACGGAAGTCTGGGTGACCATTTAGGCGGGCATCTCAGGCCTTTTCCGTTAACTGGAGAGTCGCCCCTGAGATTCAGTCTTTCTGTCTTCGTCGCGTAAACCCCAGTTCATCTAAAGTGGATTGTTGGATCGATGCCCTAAATGAAGTCCAGTGATTCTCCTCCTGTACTTCTCGACCTATGAACGTGGTGGCTAGATGGGAGGCAGTAGCGTCCGAAACCGCTTGACGATTTTAACGCTGCTGTGTTAATGCTTTTCGGGGCACAGTTTTTGGGGTGATTGGCTAGGTGGATCTTGGAGCGCACACAGTTGAGGGTGCGGTCGGTGACATTCTTGTTACCAGGCTCCGCGCCTCGATAGGACCGGCAGTCTTCAATTGAGGATGACCAGCGTGATCGTATGAGAATGTAGTCGATTTGGTGCGTTGTGTGGCCGTCATTGGAGTACCACGTTAGTAAATGCTCCTGGGGTGTTGGTGAGGGTTAGGCTGGTAAAGTCTGCAAAATTGACGAGACGTTCACCATTGTTGCACTACTGTCCGAGACCATATTTTCCCAAAATGTGTCTAGTTGCTTGGGTGGAGGCACAAGTGCGGACATTCCGGTCCCTCGCAACCGTAGCCTGTAGTAGTGTAGCGGGGAATGCTGGGACAAGAGAACGACGTGAATATCAAATCAAACGGATCAGCCAACCGAGAGCCACAGATAAAAGAACAGACGGCTAATATGTTGGAGGCTTCCCGAAGCAAACAAAAAGGAGGCATACGGACCAGCAGAGGGAAACCATTGGGATCTCGAGCAACCACCAAGATAGCCCAGGTTAGGGGCTGCCGATCAAGCCGCCAACTGGGGCAATCGGACCAGGCGAATAGAAATAATGTCCAAAAGGAGCAAGCTTTCGGCCACCGGCAACTGGCCGGAACGCAACCAAAACACTCAAGCAGCCGCAAGAGCAATATTGGTGCCGCGCGGTCTAGAAAAGGGACTATATAAATGATTGTATGTGTACTATGGATTTGACTTGTTTGGCCGTTGAAACACAAGTGTCGCAGCCCGTCTTGTCATCCTCGTTACAGTAGTACTCGCTCTTTGCCGCTTTTTTGGCTGTAACTGTCGAGGCATAGACCGCAACAACCGATACATCCAAGGGTGAGGTGCGAAAACGAGCTAGGGCGATCCGAAGGAATATCGGGTTGCATGAAAGCAGTGTTTTGTTAGCCTTGTTACTGACAGCTATCGCGACGCCGTGTAGACCGAAGCTGTCTGTGAGTCCACTGTGATAGAGGTGGTAGCTGTTGTCTACTCTGAGAAACTTTATACACCGGGTGCCAGAATTCTACAGTCTCATTTCAGAGAGACATATGATTTCGATGCGACAGTCATGTAGCGTTCGCGCTGTGATGGTTTGGCTTCCGATGTCCAAGAGTGTTCTCACATTCCAACAGGTGATTTGGATGTGATTTCCCATCTTAAGGCCCCCAGCCAGCATATTTATCACTCCGGCCGCACAGAGAACACGAGGCGCGTCGCTTACCGGGGACACCGTAACACGAGCGATGTGTGTAAAGGAACTTGTCTTGAAGAGTCTTGGGAATTTAGTACGAAGTGGTGTCCCCAGCGTCACTCGGTTTTTTGTCCAAAGTAGCTACTCTAGCCCGTGCGCAGCCAAGTGCTACCTGCCAGGCAATAGGAGTTTTTATATTGGGAGCCGGTGACCAAACGAGCGGTTCGTACGCCTTATGCATGGTGGTCTACCAATCCGGGATGCCCAATACGTCCTAGTGATCTTAGGGCATGGTTACCGGTGTCTCCGTGGAAGCTCGTTCGCCATTCGGTAGACTCAGGAGTCCACGCAATCCTGTTGATTGGACGGATTTCTTTTGGTAGCCGTTGGGTCCCAGCAGATCTCATTCGGCTATGCAGGATTCTGGGCGCCGTCTCACTGAGGTTTCTCAACCTCGGTAACCCTCAACTTGGCTTGGCCCGCCTGTCGAGTGGTCTGCCGGGGTGTGGCCGCTGAGGCATGCCTCAGCTTCGTGGAGCCACAGATGAGAATTAGGCCGGTGATTGAGACCAAAGTGATGGAAATTACCCAGATAGGCACGACAGTCTACCAACTCAGAGGTGCTACTCCTCCCAAATATCCCATACACCCCTCGCAGGTATATCACTTGTTGTTTTCGTAGGTCAGTAGAGAACCACTAACGGATTGATGCAGTTTGGTTAGGCACAAGCAACTCTAATGCATTGTGATTCATTTTGCTTTTGTGTGCACGCATTCCGTTGAATCAGTAGTAGTGGGAATAGTGTAACCTGGTTAGTTCACGTGAATGGCGATGTAATTCGCGGTACTCATTTCGTCACTCCTGTGTCTATCCATCTATCACGGTAATTGAATTCGCCTAACTGATTTGCACAACAACCGAGGCTTCTGGCTTGCGTGTTTGTTTTCTTTTATTCAGAAGGCACCATAATCTGTTCACGAGTGTACAGAATGGTCGCTTTATTCACCTTCGGATATATTCATGTTTATTATGGCGATATTGCGGTAGATGCTCAATGAGCATTCAAATGTAACGTTCCATATGATGATGATCCAATGTCCATAGCTAAGCCGTCGACTTTGGTCACCGTGGATTCCAGATGTTGTAGACCGGAGCTCGAATTTTGCCACCATCCGACACTGACTCAATTGGCGGCCTTCCGTTGACTGCGTCCTTACTCGCCCACAATTTTTATGCTGACGTATAATAAAGAATAAGGAAACCGAAAATATGATATAATTTATCAGGCAGTACCAAAGCTTTGCTTATTAAAAACCATAAAAGTGCTGTGCAATCATTTCATCCTTGTTGAGAATTAGTTGTGCACATCCACCGAGTCCCCACTGGGACTCTAACCCGGTATGAAGAATTGTGATTCGAGTGCCTAACAACCAGACCATCCGGGCTGGTTCCCAACGGTTTGATGAACATCAACAACGCATGGTGTAGCACCTTTCTGTTAGTCGCCTTTGTAAAATGAAGGGATCATATATATAAATCTAATCTACTACCTATAATCATCTGCAAGTCTAGTTCTGTAGGCTTTTTCAGTGACACAGTGCTTCCTCCTAAATGAGGCCTGTGCAGAGAAGTTGATCGCTCTGCGGTCAACAGGTTGTGACCTTACAAAAGTCAGTGACGGAAAAACACATCTTGTAGTGTTTATGTTCAACAGACCGTTGCGAACCAGCCTGGTGGTTATGTGTTCAATTTACAACCGACTTCGGGTTCAAATCCCAGTGTGGGCTTGGCATAGCTGCATTGTTGATTATTCCCGACAAGACGAAATAGGTGTGCAATGCTTCCGTGGTTTTTATTAGTGAGCTGAACGTTGATACTGCATAATGAGTCATTATATATAAATCGAATTTGCTACCAATATTCAAAAGATTATTTGTATGTGTGGATGATGCCGTTCTGTTCTACTATTCATCCCTACCCTATATTCTGATTTAATAGTAAGCAGTTCGAAACCAAAACCAGTCTTGTTTGAAGCCCATCATACCAGGGTACAATATCAGAGACCCGATAGTTTTGGTCGTGTTGTGTTTGATTAATTTGCTTCATTTCTCTTCCCTCAATAAATCGTCCTGTCGTCTCCCTTCTCTCGTCATAATTGTAGCACGATGTATGCAGACACTGGATCCGTGCTGTGATGTAGCTTTTAGGCGTTGCAGTCTCTGTGGGCGTATTGCGGTTGAGATTCCATCTCAGGGTGAGTTGGAATCGACGTTTTTTCTTTTTTTATCCTGATAGTCCTGTTTTCGCAGTTATTGTCGTTCGAATACTTCTCTGCATGCCGGACGCTCTGGAATGGAGTTGAGAACGAGTGGAATGACTCACAGTCAACGTAGCAGTTGAAATTGTCACATTGCCTGCTTCATAGTATTTCTCATTAACAGTTGTTTTTAATGTGTCCGAACCGATATTGGTTCGGAGTGTATCAGTTGTTTTTGTTCGCAGTTCACTGATTTGGCATATCATTGATACATTCGTCCTGGCGCTGAGAAACTCAATCAGTATTCTCACCTTTCAAATTTGAGATGGACCAGATACCCGTGAATCTCTCGATCTTCCCCTAGGGTAAACTTTCTCGATCTCTGAAATCGCGTGTGGCGAGAATACTTGTATCACTGTTCAAGTGATACATTACTAAGTTAATTGCCGCAACAATTGATTTCATGGAAAGCTATTTATAGTCACAGCTCATACGGAGTTATCCTCACAGTTGTGTTCTTTTTCTGTTGCCGAAATTGACGGATAACGAAACGATTGGTGAATCATGTGTCAACCCGCAGCAGTACACAGCTCGCCTATTGCTCAGCTCACCAGTTCACATTCGTCCCACGGTTGCCTTATGTGGCTTGACACTCGAAGCAGGGCTGGATGTCCCCGACAGGCAGTGGATCCATATTATTATGGGGCATACCTCTTTCGCTGCACTCATGCGTAACTTTGTCATGTAGGTGCATACCAACATTGCAGTTTAGAACACCATTGTCCCGGTATTACCTTGAACAAATTAATAAAAAAAACAAAGATCTTAAGGTGATTTCTCTTACCCTAAGCCTAAACTTTAGCCAGTAAACTGTTCACTGTCCCATTGGTGACACCATGAAACTCGTGAGAAGAACACTGATCTACGGAGCTTCACTTTATTCTCAACCAACCTACGTTCGTATATGTTCTTGGTTTGCTCTTGACGAGCGAACGCGAAATGATACTAACCTGCACACTCCCTCTTTTGATTATCGTAGTCTACTCTGAAATGTTGCCACCTCAGTGCTTTTTTTAGCACCATTTGCTCTGTGAACGTATTTCTGTTCTAGCCCCTTACTAGACACGTATGAACAAACACCAAAGTGGATTATAAGCTGGCCTTCCCATCTAGTTTCTTCTCTCCTGATAATCATATACTTTGGTTTTCAAAATAAGAATTTTCAGTATATAGATCGTTATCGGTAATTAGAATGAGCAAGCAGTCATTTCCTTCGCCATGCTCCGTTTCATCCACACTTCACAGATTATCTAACAGTATACATTAGCAATCTGGTTCATGTGCACTGGATCTACTCGCTCGCATCACATGATGTTGTTTAACGTAACGAATGTTTGTGCCAACTACCCGCTATCTCCCACAAAAGCGTCGTTGTATCTACTTCTCATTGGTGACATCAGTTCGGTAGTGAACGAAAACCTAATGTTCCGTTTTACGGGAGTGGAGTTATTTGTAAAAAAATGATACAGTTGTCAGCCGTATGGTGATGAAGACAGAATTTGTTTTCAAAGGTTTTTGGAAGCGGACAATGTAGCCATGACACGGCCTCTACTATTGAAAGTATATATGACAGTCGAGTCCTGAGACTGATTTGGGGTTTTCTAATTCTCTTGTCAGCCAGCTATCAATCAAATGTTAATCTCCTAGTCGTCTGTTGCATACCGTTCGTTCCAATCTAGGATTGTCGACCGTCCTGATTCCCATATTTTTCCACTACCAGTTAATTCGGTGTTATCCCTCTACACGCCCATTTTGGTCTGCTTTTTCCCACTTTGATGTTCATAATGTGTTATTTGTATTTTCATCCATCTGTTTATCAACTAGATCGGCCGTCCGTTTGGCGAATGGGTGTGGTACACTCCATGTGCATTTTCTGCGACCTGACCCTAATTTGGGAGGATTTCTGACGGTCAACACGTCCAATAACGAGTCCGCATTTGTGCACGAAATATTTTCAATTTCTTACCCCAGATGTACAGTCAAACTAAGCGACTATTATGTATTTGGAATCCTGAAATATATCGGTTTTTTCAAGTTATCCCATGTGCTTTTCTCTGCTGTCATGCTGTTAGTCCTCGCTAACCGTAATCTGCATCACTTAGTAAAGTTTTAATTACCTTTTCAGAGTGGTGTGACTTAGGCGCACCTGAATGGACATTTTTGTGGATGAGAGTGTGAAAAATTCACGTTATGAAAAGGTATGCTATCTTGGTGAAGGACAGTTTGCCAACGTTTTTCTGGCAAGAGACTTAAATCGTGGTGGTCACTTGGTTGCTATAAAAAAGGTGCGTTTTCCTTCTCGTAAAATTAGTACTCCAAGAGTTTGCCAGTCGTACAATATTTTGCTGTCGCGTTCAAACTATACGAAAGAGAGCGTGACCGTGCTAAACTACCATGATCTCGACATTTTATTTGTCCTCATGCAATGCAGCCCGTAGATTAGATAATGTAACCCATTGAATCCTGCATGACAGTGCTTGCTGAACGAGCATTGTCTCCCTGGACACGACTCCAATTCCGACAAGGCCAATTCTTAGTTGTCATTCAATGGTTTCTGGGAGAAAGTTTATTCATTTTCTGTTTTGTTTCGTACCAAGCAAGATGGTATGGCAATAATGCTTATGCCTCCATTTTGACCTCAGGGTTTTCAATGTTTTTTCTATACTCCTTGTGTAACTATTCTTTGGCGGATAAGTCGTTCCTCTCACGCTCGGTTTTGATATCGATGTTCCTCGTTGTCTTTTGTGTCTTACGGATGGCCCTTCACATGATCTACACTTTGCAGATCTTATGCCGCTATCTCTGATGTAAAACCGGAACGTGTTAGTACGTAACGTGATAAAAGTATATCGATGACCAGGGAATGCGGTTTTCCAAAGTGCAAATACAATTCTACAAAAGGACTCACAATAGCATCTAGTTTAGTTACATCCTTGCCGAGTCAGTTTGGTCACAAACGTGCTGTTTCACGGCTGTCAACGCAGATCGGGCGTGATACAGCACGTGGTGCAAATGCGGATCTGCTGAAAGACCTGGCGTGATACACTAAATTTAAACTGGAGTCCTTGTTTCAGGGAGGTTTTAAAAACTCTCTGGCACTTCTTTTAACAAGATCGCATAAAGGATCGGCATCGTCCATCTTGTTTTGTCTCCTAGTTATTGTTCGTATCCACCTCCATCCGCGCATTGGTTGGCATGTTCTCGCCTATATCTCCAAACTGAATGTTTTGCGTAGTAGTGTATTAGCGTAATTGGGATTGGTTGCTCTTATTCTGTACTCACTTTAACGGTAAATCTTTTCCAGTTGTATCTCTTGTTAAGCGTTGTTACAGTCATCTATGAAAGCTCTTAGAATTACTTCCCGTCAACTAATAATTTGAACCTCGTGCACGCGAATGTTTTCCGCTGTCTGTTCATGCAATTTTGTATCTTGTCGCTGACATGCCCTCAAATCCGTGTAATAAATCCAGGTGAAGGCTGGACCGAGATGGGTTTTGGCCGACGGGATGAATTTGTCCGCTATTCGTGAGATCAAAGCGCTAAAAGAGTTGGATCATCCGAATGTTTTGACCGTGATGGATGTGTTCAGTCAGGATCGATGTATCTGCCTGGTTTTCGAGTTTATGGCCGCCGACCTTGAAGCACTCGTACATGACTGTACGGTTGTACTAATTCCTTCTCATATCAAAGCTCTCAGCTTGCAGGTAATTTGTAAACGTTACAGATTGTTTAATGATTCGGTGCTCTTACGAAAGTTCGTTTTGTTAAATCGGAACCGATTTTTTCCCAATCAGACGATCACAGAAGTCGTGCTGTCGCACAAGGTCCTAATGTTCCCATGGAACTCACGTGATGATTAGTTTGTTCTGCTTACCACCATCTCGAAATTATTGCATTCTCTGAAATATTTTCAATATTGGGTTAACAGTAATGGTGCTACAACAGTCCAGACGCTAAAGAGACTCAGTCTGACAAATAGTTCTTTGTCTTTTCTGGTCACGTGTGTAGTTCGATAAATCTCGCAGCTGCACTTTCTCACTGTGCTAAAGAGATCCACATGATTGGTTTCCAAAGTAGTAACTTGGCAAAAAGCGTCTTTGTCTTCGTCTCTATAACTGACCATCAAAATCCATAGACTCAGAAAACCGCCTGAAAAGTCGAATAGATCGTTGAGAAAAACAAGCCATCGTCGTTAAAGTTCTTGCAAACCACCATATTGTCGTATCTCAACTTGGAAATATTTATTCGATTGCGAGGAAACTAAGTATTTTTCGGAATTGTAGTCAAGTAATACAACACGGGCGTCCACTGCACGAAGATTGCGAATTAAATCATCTTCCTAATTCAGCTGGATGTCTTAGTTGGGTTGTCGAGCCGTTGCCCGAAGGTTTCATCCACAGGACAGTAAGACAGAACGAGGCTGACATCTAGTTCGACGGATTAAAGATTACTTCACTTTTACTGTTGTGCGACTATCTCTTGCGAAAGGATAAGTCGGCTTCTTGGATGCCTCTGATGGTAGCTGTCCACGTGTTCCGGTCTGCACACCGTAGAATCCAATTGTTGCGGCACTCGCGTACTCCAAAGATCGACTGAAGACCTAGGCGATCCATCTCTGCCTTAATAGTGCTAACCCATGTCTTCAGTTGGCCACCAAGGTGAAATTTCCAGTCGGAGCAGCGTAATAGCGGTGGGCTCCGTTTCGGGTCATTGTAGAACGACATTCTGTATCCGCGCAGTATTGACTCACAGTGGGCTTCGTGACGCAATCGCACTACTTGCTTTTGGCCATGTAGCGGACGCACTAGTAGTCAAAGCTCTCCAGCCTTTTCGACCCTTATAGAACGTGTTAAGCCTTGCAAAGCCGTGTATTCGACTGACTTAGGGTTCGTCGTAAGAGTGATTCTTTCGCCTGGACTTGAGTAGCTCCAAATAAGACTTTCCTCGATGAGCTGTCGACATCCTGTTGAATATGTCCTTAGTTTTTGTCACTTCACTACCTCCTCACCACCACATGGAAGTGCATATAACTTCGTTAGAAATGTTCAAGATGCAGCTTGTTAGGTGTATTCTGTCAGGCGGAAAAAACTCAAGGAGAGCTGGGGCTTTATATTTCATAAATATTGTCTTTTTGGGTGTTTTATAAGCAGCGCTTCGTCCGTTGGGATTGGAAACAAGGACTGCATATCTGAAAACGATATGATTCTCTCAGTTGTTTGTTTGAATTGATCCCGTTGTTTCCTCGGGTTGCAATGTGCACATTAAGATATCGTGAACGATTATGACAATACTTCCCCCCTTTGTTTTATCGTCAAGTGCTTACAATGCGCGCGTCATCAAGTCTTGGCATTTTTCTGATCATCTGAGAATCTATCAGTTTGAATCCCGTCATCGTATGCCAACTTTAATGGCAGTCAGCACCGCTCACGCCCAGCCGTCTTTCAGTGTGTCTAAAATCCAGCGATCGCTGATGATTAGTGTTCAGTCGGTCGCAACACAATGTGTGCGAGGGGAGTTCTTGAATGCATCACAGTAATATTCTTTTCAGCTCACTCATACAAACAGATGATCTTCTGGTGCCCGCGATACAGTCGTCAAACGTATGATACTTAGTTTGACCAGACTACTTCTGCCGACCATTTTGTCGCTGCACGCTTGCGGTTCAGCACGTTTCGAGATCTGTGTGCCAGTGTTGTATTGCGGTCATCTCAGGGGTCTCATTACAGTTTCGTTTTCTTCATATCGAGACTAAACCACCGAGAACTCGTGGAAATCACTACTTCGATTTTCTGAATCAAGATGGCTTACTTTCTGCAGAAGCACATTGAGATCTTCTTCGACACGTGACTCGCAGGATAATGTGACGGATTTTTTTTTGAGGTAACAGTACCGTGCTGCCAACTGTTGTACAAACTCACTTTTGTGTAGTATATAAGTCGACGCGGTGTTTCATGCAATTTTAAAGCCAATTCAAAGAATTATTGTGGGCACTGATTCAAAGAAATAAGTTAGTGGAGGTAGTCTGCAATCATTGCGGACATTGACTGTCTATCGTAGACTTTGTGAATTCACTTTTCGTTCTGTATGTGTGTCACTTCAATCGAATGAATTCCAGAATTACTCAAACTGATTACCCTTTTTTCGTCCTGCTAATACACATCAAAACGTTCTTTATCTGTTGCACAGCTTCTTCGTGGTGTGGAGTATTTGCACGCCAATTGGCTCCTTCATCGTGATCTGAAACCAAACAATTTATTTCTGAGCTCACAAGGCAAAGTGAAGATCGGGGATTTTGGTCTCACTCGTCAGTTTGCCACTTCGCCTTCTCGACCAATGACACATCAGGTGGCCACCCGTTGGTATCGAGCACCTGAACTGTTCTACGGTTGTACCCAATACGGTGTTGGCATAGACTTATGGGCTGTCGGATGCATCATCGCAGAGTTCCTGTTACGCGTGCCTTTGTTTCCCGGTGATTGTGACCTAACTCAACTCGCAAAAATATATGATGTAAATCTAGTTACCAGTTAATTGATGTGGGGATTTTAACCACCTGGTTGGATGTCGCCTTTGAACTATGCAGATTTTGAAATTTGATTAGTGATGTGTAAATTCTCGGGCCCGTCCCAATAACAATCTGCAAGGTCTGATTAGAGGTAGGATGTGATCAGATCGGTACATGGTCTGTGAAATGCAGTACTTCGCCATAAGACTCACTGGAGAACCTCTTCGTCTCCTGGTTAGCCCTCGAAATTGTCAGCTTCCCACCATGGTCGAGGATTTGCTTCTTTGCTTGCATCGATGTATTACTGGCCGGACTAATTGTTCCTGGAGACAGTAACCGTGGGAATCGGATTAACTGTCCCGATGTGTCCGATAATTACAGTCGATTTCGGAACATATTCTATATAATTTGCTTAGTGATTCAATTTTTTTAGTCTGATATTTAGTGAACGATCAAGAACTGTTGTGGTCTGTAATTTCCCAATCAAGTTTGATGTTACGCTGCTTCTTTGCATCTCTCCGTGGTCGGAAAATTGTTTAGCCAGAACCCTGACACAAATAGGATGAATTTTTTGCATATAGTTATCACTTGCTTATACTCCTCTAATCGTGCTATGCTGGTTCAGTCCTACTAAACCGAGAAGGGAACACCTGTAGCGTTCTGTGCTTGTTCATGAATATGATGAACAATGCAGAAACCGGTTACTTCGATTTTTCAGCGTCTGAACAAATTGTTTAGGCAATAAAGGAATTGTACGAAAACATTATTTCCACATTTGTCCCCGAATTATAGATAACCGGTACACCAGATGATGATATGTGGCCAGATGTGCGTCGTTTGGTAAACTATGTGAATTTCGAACCCAAAGCGGGCATTCCATTCTCGAAGATATTCACGGCCGCTGGTTCCGATTTGATTGACCTTTTGGAAACCTTACTCAGTCTGGATCCGGATTTACGCGGTACGGCTCAGTCTGCCCTTGCTTCTCCGTATTTCAAAAACAAACCATATCCCACACCGGATGATCAACTACCTCAGCCTAAAGTCAATCGCACTGTGGCCGGACTGTTGCATAAGCACGATCACCAACGTGATTTGCTGAACCCACTGGATCCCGGTCTTGCCAGACCTGCAACCACAATGGCCGCATTGTCCAATTCGTTGGACGATACGTCCCACACGCCGATTTCCGCAAGTCGTGTATTGAGACACAGGAAAAACCCTCTTGAAACTGACCTGGCTTCATCTGTAAAACCAGAACCGACAGTGGCAAAACGGCTGCGATTCTAATACTTTCATGTACATATTTCTATCAATAATATACCCCCTGCCGGATCCCACATACAGAAATGGCAACCTTGAAATAATGCTTAGCATCTGGCCTTGGAGTAATACATTCAAACACTACTGATCAGATACACCTGCCACTGTCAAGGCATTCCTGTTCCTTTCGGATTGGCACATGAAGCTAAGCACGCAAGCAAACAAAGGGGTTACATGGAAAACGTGTGTAGGTTTTGGATTCTTGATGGTTCTGCAAAACTGGTGTTGTTCTGTGTTGTGCAATAATTTTTGCGGTGCAAAGCTAGCTGTAGAATTTCTTTACCTGTTGAAGTGGATTAAGGGAAAACCCGCCGGGATGCGCTGCAGTTTCTAAACAGAGCCTGTTTAGTGACACGTCTGGAAAATTTGCCTAATTTTGCATCATAGTGGTTCCCAAAATCCCGACGGACCAATAAAACTGTCCGCACTAGCTCGCAGCGTCAGACTTATCGATGTGAAAAATGCAGGTGGATTTTTCATTAAATGAGTTTTCAAAACCATTGAATCGTTAGATATTCCGACACGAGTCGTTGTTTCGCATAACATCCAACAGGTTTGTGAGTTGCAAATGTCTTTCCAAACGCCGGCGATAATGAGGCAACCCATGTACTTGTGAAAAGTACCTTAACTGTACGCAGCTAACAATTAAGTCCTCCCCCCTCAAGTTTCGGGTCCATGTAGAAAAATTAAAACGTGATAATTTGACACAATAATCGACCGGAAGATTAGAGGGAAAACGTTCTGCTTGTCGCTCAAGCGACAATAATCGTGACTGTTGTTTCAACACGTCTGGTAAACGCATCTGACCAAAGAACGAAATTACAATATATAAAATCATGAGGACAGGCACAAGATAAATTTGTTTCTCTAACGATACTGAGATGGATTCGCATGTGCACGGGAGCGAGAACGACATGATGAAAGGACGGATAAGAGCTAAGTTGGGGAGATCACAACTGAGAAAGAATGCAACATGATGTTCCAGAGTCTCCAAGTCAGGGTACCGATGGACAGAGGTGCATTCGGGTCAGTCATGAATTTTGCGATGACTGTGAGTACAGCTTTTTTCGAAAATTGGAGCACAGAGCCGGTATGGAAACGGGTATGGAGAAATAGTACACTAATTGTGATTGGGTCATAAACGTTTCTTCCAGATCCGTGTATGAAATTCGCCAAAATGGATCATCTGTTAATTTCACCTGACTGGGCAATCGGCCTTGTTCTTTCACAATGGGTTCAAGAGGCACGACCATATCAGCATGTTCAGCTTTCGCACGTACGCGATTCTGTTCGGCTACTCTTTGTAGTTGACTGCTCAAGTGTCCCATTGAATTGATCAGCTCATTTTCGTCCGGCCCGGCCTCATCAATTAGTCTGTGAAAGCTCTGCATATCAGTTGAACATGTGGAACACAAGGTAGTAATGAGTTCGCTTGAAGGCAATGGTTGGTCATTATTAAAAAAAGAATCTAGATCACCATTCACGACAGTTACCAGCAGAGATGAGAATTAAATTTTTTTTAAACCGGAAACTCCAAAATATCTCAGTGTAACTTCAGAAAATAGAAACGTTGACAAACCCGCTCAGTTGCGCTACGCTCAAAACCGGGTTTGCTTGAGTTTCCAATGCGCAGATAATTACCATTGATATTGTGTTCTGAACAATTTTCCTTCTTGTCATCTGAAGAATGGATGTGTGGCTCTAGGTTAGTGAGTGAATAATGGCACAACAGTCATGGTACCTTAGGAGTTTGTTGTCCAGAGAATGGCTGCATACGTGAAGGTGCGACGAAAAACAGGAAGTTTGAAGAAGGAATGATAGCGCGTTCAAATGTTATGAACACGATGAAAGCCATGGTAACAAAATGTTTCGGTGCTCATGTGGTTTGGGCTCCAACAACGTAATCGTTCAGGACAGGTGCCTTGTCGAATGTCCAATACCCTGAAGGGGTACTTAAGCTCCCATAGAACAAATGCCTGACGAGGTGAGTTATCTTTGTATCATTGAACAACAGATTACTTACTCTTTACTAAAAATGGAACATCATCATTGTGAGCAGTTCCTGCACAGTGCTGTTTGTGTGACAAATAAGGGAATTCAAAGGGTATGCCAAAATTCCTGCGGAGTTTGCCACTGAGAAATGGAAGGTGATCAACACTGTTCGTCAGTGGCGAAACAGTAAGTATATAATCATCCATGTGAATGTTTGGACCGTTGTGTACTGAGAGAAAAGAAACAGCACAGCGCTATAAAATCTCTTTTGAACATCTGCACATTCCAGTGGGGCACGTTATTTTAGGGGGGTTTTAATTCTAGCGGTTGGCAAATTGTCAATGTGAGACGAGGAACACCAAAACGGAATACGTGTTTGTAGCTCATGCACTGGTCACAGTCTCTCTACCACACTATCCGTCTTTCATTAGTGACCCCCTCTGTGCTATTTATAATCGGGTAGACGCCCCTCTCAGTGACACCAGCCTCCATTCGTGTGTCCTGTTCAGTTACCAGTTCGTCATCAGCGAACTATGATTTTGCTTGGATCTCTCAATGGGTTTCAAAAAACCAAGTCTCATCCAACGCCACCAAAACTGCTGTTTCCTTAGAGTGAACCTCATTGTCCACACTTCTTTGACTTCACTGGCCCTATTGCTACATCATACTCGATGCGTCGTTCACTAATTCGTCGTTTTGATTCCTACATGTATCAGCTCTTCCTTCGAGAGGCCGACGCCCACTCAACTCCTCAATTTACATGAGGCGTAACGTCCCCTTCTAATCATTAGAGCAAAACCTCACTCTCGACCGTGTTCAACGAGAAGCTATCCGCCTCATCGATGACACCACGTTAGTCTGCATCTTGCAGCTACCAACTCATCGAAGATCAGTCATTTGAACTGCTTTATTCCACCGGTGATATCGTGCATTGTCTTCAGTAACTTGCTTCTGTAATTCCCATTCTCCGCTTTTATTTGGGCGTCTCATGCACAAACAGCAAACCTCCTATATAAAGTGTCAAAATGTTACTATACTTCTTTATTTTAGCCAGGAATTCCATTTGGAAACAAACCTAAAAGATGGCAAAACTCCTGAAAAACTGTTTTTGAGGTTGCGAAGCCGAATGGTTTAGTTTCAACTTATGCAACCACTAGCTTCGCATTTCTGTGCTCCGATTCCGACTGCTACCTTCCAGCATCGTTCAGTAAAGGGCAAAATGAATAGAAGCATAAAGTGAAACAGATCGAGAAACCAAAGTAATAAGCGGAAGTCACGAAGACAAGGGAAGAGTTCGAATGCAACTACGTCACCGGCCGCGACACCTAGCCATATCACTTAATGTTTCGAACTATTTGGTAGGCGGATCTCGTGAACCATAACCCGGAACTCTCACACGTCCTACTTGGCCAAGTCCACTGGTCAAGGTTTTCATACCTTTTTGCCATGTCATGGACTAACCACCTCGACCTACCTTCCAACCACTACATGACTCACAGAACAGCGTACGCCGAGGAAGTCTATCGGTGCGCATGCGTAACACAAGTCCCAACCACCTTAATCTGATTAGACCCAGTACTTGATCCAAAGGCTGACCTCTGGTTTCCAACGCCTTACGTCTAACTTCAGCACTACTGATACGGTTTCCCCATCATACCTCGGCAATGCTACGGAGACATCGTTTGTCGAGCACCGACAGTCTTCGTCTATCTTCTGCTCTTGATGGCCACGTTTCTAAGCCGTAGAGAAGAACGGACCTAACCACCGCATTGTAAACTCGACCGCTGACGGACTACCGGATGTCACGCCGACGCCACAAACAGCTGGGGTTAGCATCAACCAAACGCGCCTTCTGTGTACGCGATGACACTTCATCCGATATCTGTCCACCGGGTGAAATGTAACTGCCCAGGTAACAAAACTGATTTAATTCAGCTAGAGCTTCCCCTGCCAAGAAGAGGTTTGGTGTTAAGCCAACCCAATCCTGCAACGGCATTTTACACTTCGAAGGTGCAAAACGCATCCCAAACGTTGCTACACTTTTCTCAAGGCTATTTGAGAAAGCGTGCAATCTACCTGGATCTTCACTCAGATAGTTTACTGCCTGACCAAGTATCGATGCCGCTATTCTCACACAAGGATAGGGCTTTCTCAAGAATCAATTCAATTACAAAATTGAAGAGGAAGAATGAAAGAGGGCAACGCTGACGGACACTTTTTGTGGTGAACTCGGGTGAAACATAGCCGTAAGCACGATCTCAGCTTCGGCTATTCCCATACAAGCATTGGAAAAGAGGAATAAATCTCCTTGGCATACCCTTCAATGAGAAGCAGCACCAGAGAACTATGCGGTCGACTGAACAGAACGCCGCTTTCGGATCGAGAAAGACAGAGATTCGGGGCCCACGGAAGATGTGTCTGTGTTCCAAGATTTATCAAAATGTAAAGATGCGGTCGATACAACCACGATCGCGTCTGAAACCGGCTTGATTCTCACGCGTACACATTTCGCGGGCGCTGCATTATTGGTGGAGAATAACTTTAGTGAGCAGTTTGGATGCGATACTTGCCAAATTAATTTCTCTGTGGCTTTCACAAGAGGACCTGTCACCGTTCTTGTACACCGGCACAATTACCGATTCACACGATTCCCGGGGAATCTGTTCGCGAACCCAGATTAACCGGAGGAGTTTCGCTAATTCCGAAACCAAAGCTTCGCGTCCATTATTGGCGTTAGCCTAACACAAACACGGGACCGAAGCATCTGTGAAAGAACTTATGGTCTGTCACGCGAGACTTGGTTGTTGGAAGCATTCTGTTTGGTCGTCGCCGATCCTCTGTTATTCGTCCGCCTTTCGGATTCCGTCCTTAGCCCCACGGACCCAATGAAGCAAGCGGAACGCAGACGGGGCAGCATCCTTTGGGCTGAGGGCTTCCCAGCTTAGGCGGGCGATAGCTGCCCAATGAAGTGCGATGACTTCTCCCACCGTCGAGAGAAACCCTAAATACTCCACTCCTACGTCCATTTTCTAAAGGTTTTGTGACAGGTTAACTGTTTCTCTCTGTGATTATTCGCTGGATTGTCCTCTCTAAGGGCATAGTGGTTGGAACCAGATGTTGCCTATCAATTCGTTCAGAGATTGGATTTCATCTGGCCTCTACCCATCGAAGGGTCAGGCATGATTGCATCTCCGGCTTGAAGAAGCCATCTTGCGTAGCTCTTTGGGTCATGAAGGCACGCAAACCGCCACACCACGCAAGGATGCGGTCTCGTCGTGATGGCAGGTGCAATATAAGTATGAACTATCGGTGGCAATTCATAAGGAGGACTTGACTGTTGAGTTTTACCTCAACGTTATTAGGAATTTGACAACATCGAAGAAAATCATGGCACTATTCACAAAAAAATGAAACGCGTAGGATTTACGTGCAATATAACAATGGGAAGCTTACCGTAAGTAGAGATACGAACTGTTCCTGAGTAAGGACTTCGGATGCATCTGCTGGTACGGCGTAACTGGGGATGGGCTGTGCACCGCGAATATCTGTTTTGTAAACTGAATGTTTTGAGCGCATTTCTGATTCAAAAGCCTCAGGAAAAATGACATCGAGTGTCGTATTCGGATGTGATTCACCGGGCGTTTCGTCCTCTGCCGCACAATTGATGAACATTTCTTCAGTTACCTCAACTCCCGGTTCTAATTCATCCCAATCGGACACGGATGACGAACCGGATTCTCCCTCATCGCTCGGTGGGAACTGTGCCAAATGGGACGTGAGACCGGAAGGCTCTGCGTCGATCACAACGATCTGTTTTTCTTCTGTATTTTCCGCTTCTTGTGGGCTTTTGTGCCTAGATTTTGGCGAACGATGTTCTCGTCGCTCGCTGATTCTATTCGATAGTGAAGAGTCGCTTTGATCTGCTACTTGGTACGGGGCCCGATGCAGCCGGAAGAGGAGTTGAATTTTGGCCTTCCAATCCGAACCACAGATGCACGCCATGAGCCAGGCAAAATCCTAGGTGGAAGAAACAATCTCCGATAAAGGTGACTGTATGCTATCAGGGCGACTGTTATACTAATGAAAACAGGCATCCGGGAGCTTCGAATTGGTGGGATAGATAAGGTCAGAATCAATCGGAGTTGTGTAAATACCAGGATAACAGCGAAACCTTATATCATCAAAAGCTACAGAATATACGCGCCGAATGGAATTCGTGTGAGACCCAACTGTTAGCGAATACCGGGACAACGCCGTTTCGAGGACAGCAGTTTACCGGAACACAAGGCGAATGATGTTAGAGCCACCAATTGTGGATAACCAGCAACGGTTATGGTGTGGTTTCAGTAATCGTCAATCGTTTCGGTTTGTCGATTCACAAGTGTGAAACGAGTATGCGAAGATACGAAATGGGGATCGGAAGATTATTGTACGAACCTAACTTACATACACGGCATATGGTCAAATCATCGTGCCTCCAATCCTGGAGTAAGTAGACTATATGGGCCACACTTTACAACCCAATACAATTGATCGACCTTCACGATCAGCTACAAACTGGACATTTGGCGGGATTTAAAAAAAACGATATCTACTCTCTGTAGCACGGGCTCAAATGCGTATAATACAAAGTCAACCGTATTGAATGACCCTCAGTATCATGAAAATGTCAAAATGGAACTGTCAAGTTTATCGTGGTGGAAATTGAATAGAAAACTGCCACTCGAGTCCCAAACGATTGGACCAGAAGCTTGAACCAGACAAAAGTTTCACCAAGTTCTGGATATCTTTATTGAAAATAAAAAGTTAGATCATGGTAAAAAAGAAAGCAGGACGAGTGAGGCGTACCTGACCAGCCAGACGAGTCGAATTGGTAAAACGTATACAACCGTTTATGTAGTTCCTTTTCCAGACCACACTGTAGCAACATCGATCCTCCGGCTACTCGGGTGTTTCCGCTCCGTTCTGGCCAGGTCTCTGTCGCCATCAGGATGATTATTCGGCACGGTATGTCCTTTCGGTTGGCCCGGTTGACGACTTGATCGGTAGCCCTTCACATAGGCCGAGTTTCACCCACAAGTACGGATGCCTCTTTTTGTACGCACACTCGCCGTCTCTTCTTTGGGCCGTGGCTCACAACTGACTGGCCCGATCGGTTTGATACTCGCCTCTTTCTGTTGCTACAACATTCCTCGTAACAATACGGTTGAGTGACATCCTGCAGTCACTAGCTGACCGGTAGTAGTCGAGTAGTTTAGACCGTTTGATTACCACCTCGGAGGTCAGAGGTTTGTTTCCCGCCGTCGCCGGTCACTTTGGCTGTAGACGGTAATCTACTGTCGTCCAGCGCTTATCACCCCTGACCTATTAGGACCTTATGTGGTTCTCTGCTTAAAATCTCACGGTCTGGTTGCCGGTTTTCTATAACAGTGCAGTGGGACTATGTGGCTATGGGGCATACCCCTTCCATTGCACCTATACACAAGCATGCAATCAAAAGGATGGATCGAGGTAGTGAGTTTATGACGAGGAGGAAAAGTATGAAAACCCGAACGGAGCAGGACGCTTTGGGCTTCCAGATTGGAGGCATTAGGCGACACGCCTAGGCGGCATAATTTCATCCGAACTCTTAAGTCGTCCCATTGAACTTTCTCTTTTGTTTATTTGCTCCGTATGCCTATTTGTCTTGCTCTCGACGGGACGGTACTGTAAGGTATCAAATAAGACCAGAGCGCAGGTACAACGTTAATGTTCGAAAAAAAACTGAACCGACCTTTTTCCAAAATCGCTTAGCCTTAGTTCTTGAACTACTGGATCGTTAACTTCAACTAACTGACTCGTTCATGGTCACCGCACACCACATGTATACACCAGCGTCCAACAGTGTACGGATATTGGTCGTATTCGTAGATATTAAGACAGAGAAAGTCAAGTCACGATCGACGGACTCCCACCAGGAAAGCATAAGTGAGTGCTGAGTTTCAGAATGCCTTTTAAATATGCGGTCATAAGTACCGAAGCTCTATTTGTTCCGTTGATAACTTATGTAAGGTGATGAACACGACCAAGAATACCGCCAGGGTAACCCTTTTCCGAGAACGATTTATTTGGTTTGATAAGTCGACGCCGTAATTACATAGATGCACTATGAGATGTTCGCGAATACTCATGCCTACACCTTCCCTACATCAATTGGGTTTCTACATGTTTCCGCATGAGTGTAGTGGAAGGGGTAAGTTCTCAATGCTTTTGGAAATTGGTGTTGGTAGGAATGAGTCCATAACTTCGAAAGCTGATTACGCTATTAGGCATAACCAGACACCTGACCCTGAGACTCGGAGTGGAGAATAATCGGTAGGCGAGGCGTGGTAACGAGCCGGGTGATAGTGGGTTATTGTCAACCCCCAGTGACCGGCGATGGCGGGATGTGAACTTATGACACCCCTTCCCTCAGGGTGTTAAATACGATAAACCACCTGACCACTACCGGTCGTTATAATACAGAGAAGAAGAATGAAAGATATATCACAGAACAGTGTTTATCAACTAGACCATGGAAAAACGAATGATGGGGTAGTGTCGCCAATATCGAGGCTCCACATCATCCAAACCTTCGGACAGTCACAACATGAGCTATTTACCACGGAACAGATGAGAAGACGAGGAAAAATAATCATGGTCTTACTTTGAAATTTATCAAATTGTTTTGATTCTGATCCAATAACCGGAAGCATGGTGTACACAGATGACTAGCCGTTCGCGCCCATGGCACCAGACCGGAAAACAGTCCAGCAAACTGTTCAGCGTCAATTCGGTGCATATCGTATGCAGGCCGATTCGGGTTATAAGCCAGATTGTGTGAAGTAACCGGAAGAACTTGATGTTTACGATAGTATCGGGATGTGATATAATGTTCCTGTGAACAGCAGAACGAGCGTACAAAATTATCAGTACCAGGCGTCGGTAGCTCAATTCAAGGCACAAAAATAAACCGAGGAGGAAAGGTTCACTGGGTTATCGTTAGAACAACCGAAAATGCGGAGGATATTTTATTATTCTTGCGCAGGAGTCCGCGTTCAAAGACGATACATTGCAAACCTCTATGTAAGTGACGGTTTCCGTGCGAACGGCCTCATACACATTCTGTCTGCGCAATTTACATGGCAAGAGCTCCCTAGCGAGAAGCCATTAAGTGTCGACCAACGTGCGACAGTGTGTGTATGGCTGGAGAAGGCAATATTCTACGCATAAAAAAGTTCCCCAGAGCTGCTCGCGCTTGCTTCTAATCAAGTTGTGTCCTTTCTAGATAGATTGTGCTTCTAAGACACCAGCTCACAGGATTTGGTTGAACTCCGCCCATTTCTATGGCCTAACGGAAAAGGGCGGATTGTGCGACAAATACTGGGTCAACGAGTAGCACAGAAGCGGGTTGATTGACCAACTCGCCTTAACACGGCTTTTAAAACAAAACTTTGCTTTCGGCATTTCGTTGACGTTGAATGGATATTAAATTCTGATTCAGTGTCAGCAAAGCTCTTCATACTTATGAAAATCCTACAATGAATGTCATCAGTCAATCGCAGACAAATGCCAAGTGCTTTACCGTCACTTGACCGAATTCAACCCGTTCTGTAGGGTGTTCGACGGTACGGTTACATCGGCTACGCGAAGCAGCCTACTTAGCACCGCAAACATTTTACCGGTTAACACCGACACGTGGCCGGAACTCAGGTTTATAGCTCGGCGATCTTTCGCCCTCAACAGAGCATACTAACGAGGCTAGCAAAACAATGTCGTTGGGGTTTGCCAACCCAGGCACACTGCGAATCTAAACCATGAGGCATGAGATAGCGAGAGAGAGAGAGAGAGAGAGAGAGAGAGAGAGAGAGAGAGAGAGACGGCCAGACAATAGTCAAGTTTGACAGATATGCATTACTGATGGCCTTCAACAGACTGCACGAACAAATTGTAATGCAATTTCCCAATGGTCCTCTGGAAATGCGGGATTTGTTGAAAATAAATGAAGCGTACTGAAAATGTGCTCTTGCAGGTGTTACCGGAATTCGCTAGACAAATATTTTCTTTGCAGTGCATTTATCTCTCATCACTTTTACGGCATATCATAACACAGGGCTGAAATATAAAAGTCTATAGAACATGGTATCGCTAACTTGGGTTCTGCTGCGATCTGGGGGGTGGTTAAAATGGTTTGACATTGATAACCATCATAAATTAGCCTTAATCTTAAAAGTTGGAAACTGTATAAATGCTGAATATGGCTTGTTGTTTAGCCTAAGGTGATAAGATTCAATGGAAGTGGTTTTCGTCCTCGATATACAGGCAAGTCCCAAAGTGCCCGTGAGGCCATGGACATGGTCGTTCAGATTTTGCACAGACCGCGGTGGAGAAAGCCCAATGTGTTAACCCGTGTAGGTCCACTCCCTGTCCATCTTGTATACTCATACTTTCTAATTCAACGTGCAACATGGTGAGAAAGGCAGTGATCAGTGGGGCTTTCCCCATTGTTTAACGCTGTACGATGATGGTGATGATGATAGCCTCGAAAACCGCCCAGTGGACAGGCCTCAAGTGACTTGAGGGAACGAGCCTGTCTCTGCAGTCAGGCTTGCAGTAGAACTGATTGAAGTAAACAGATCCCGTCAATCGCGCAGGTGGACTGGTCTATGGATGCGCGCGAATCCATTGTAGCTTACGTGTTCACGGGCTAGAAAACTGCCTCATTCGGCGAATACAGATCCGCATTCATTTCAGTAAGACAGACAGCGCCATGCGCAGAGATGTTGAGTCGACTAAAAGAGGTTAGCAACAAGACAGCTTAACATTGAGTTTTGCAAAGTATTCGAATCGTCTCGCAGCAAACTGGCGTATTTTATTTCATTGTGAATCCTGTGCAAGCGTTGGGCTCAGGTGGCACTGGCGATAATAAAGTACCAAGTTAACCGCGACAAGGATGAAAAATAAGGATTATGCATGAAAAATACGATTTTATTTAGGGGGGTTTTGCATGCGACTCGGTGGTGACCATAAATTTGGTCATCATTACAACACCAGAGTACAACACAGGTGAATTTATGCACAAAAGCGAATCAGAAAATGGCAATATGGCCAAATGTACTACGCGTTCTAAACAGAGTTAGGGATTGTAACGGTACTTTGAAAATTGTTTCAAACCTGAAAGGAACTGCCTGAGTTTCTCTGAAGTGCGGACATTTTCTCACAGCCAGGTGAACAGGTAGATTTTTGTGAAAATGAATATCTATGCGTTTTGGTGTCACATTATCACTGGGTAAAATATTATTTAATACATTCAGGACGTAAACACTAACTGAAATCATGTGTTGTAACTGCACACCCGTAGACTTTTTTGAATGCTTACTTATTTCACCCATTGTTCAGTTCACTGTTCTCGTATGAATGAAAATTCGATAACAGCGTTGTCGGAAAAGTTGGTAGTCAGCCAACGTTCTGTTCACCCGGGGTAACCTTTCCGAATACTGGTTTGCAGGTTAGTTGTGATTTGCTACAATAGAATACCCACGGGCAACTGCGCCCAGGTAAGGTTGACGGTAAATTTCAGGTAACCACTGGTCTGACGCAGAGCGTCTACGAGCCTCCAGTGGTCGATCGAAAGCCAGCATTATACGCGCAACAAAAGTGACTACGTGATGCAATCGGGAGAGAATGCAAACAATTTCGTAAATCGTTTTGGTCATCGATTTACTTTACACGATCTGTTGCGAAACTCAAGGACCTCGCAAAAACGTCACTCGAAAAAGAAATTTCCAAAGAAACTGACCACAAAAACTCTGAGGTTACAAAAAGCGCCACACTGGTTGATATGGGCTGAACAACACACAAATATTCGGGCTTAAAAAACTTCTAATCTGTCAAAACAGAGGCTCTTCTAAGGAAACTGTCTTACTGAATGGTATTGCAAGACTTATATGCTGCTAGCTGCTACGTGAGGTTGAATCATGTTCATGAATGTCCCGAATGGGACCTACCCATGAACGATGTGTGAAGTCTTGGGAATCAGGTACAAAGTGGCATCGCATCGTTGCTCGGCCTTTTGTTCCGTGCACAACCAAATGCTACCTGCCGAACGACAGTAAGTTTGTGTGTTGGGAGCCGGCGACCGAACGAGTGTTGCGTACGCCTTTTGGATGGCGGTCTACCAGTCCAGAATTCCAAACGCGTCCTAGTGAACCCCACCCCACTCATGACAGCTGAGCACGAGGCAAGAGGCAATGGCCCTGTCTAGTGGCGGGCCACATTCGCGCACATCGCATTGCTGTCTATGGGCTTCTGTGGTTTTCATGTGCAGAGTTCGCTACCAGGTGAAAAACTTATCAGGCCGTCTAACAACGCGGTGTTGCTTTTGTCTGGTTACTCGCCCTCGGTCTGTCCGATATGGGTGATCCAAAAGGATCGCTTTGCGCTACACTGGGCATAGCCCTTGGGGTCATTGTGGTGCGCAAACCCGATCACCACGGTAAGGTAGCACGATCGGTCAAGATCCAGTATGTCTTATGGTTGTGGACACATCTATCCACTTTTTATAAGCTTTTACAGTGGCAGAACCACTGGAAACGTAAAAGACTCAATGTTTGCGATTTCCATCTAACAGCTCCAATTTGAATAAGATTCATTTTACCCTGGTTATTACGGAAAAAGTTGTAACACTTTTTTCAGGTGGCAAAGACTGTTGCCAGAGTGCAGCGTTGTACGGTGGGGAAGGAATAATACTTAGAAAAACCACCATGTCGAGGGAATTTCGACATCTAAATACTCTTTCAACACAAATTTAGTAGTATATACTCGAAAATCCGCTTGCATATTTTATGTCCCAAAGTCCAGTGCCGCGAGCCCGAACTGAACCGGCGACATTCCACTTACCGGAAAGATGCTGTATAAACTGAGCTATCCGGGTACGGCCAGTAATACTACAATAATTTAAGATTCAGGCTCGTGCCAATAATACATTCTATGAACATATCAACAGCGTTTATTTACTCGTGTTTGTTTATTAACTGGTAGGTCAAGCTCGAACGATGTGCGGAGTGCATCGAAAAAACGATGCGCCATGTGGTATATTAAACGAGAGAATATAATGTCGATAACGCGGCGTTGTCGGTGGAAACTTATGAGCCGACGTTTTACAACTGCCTTGTGAAAAATTAGCTACGGTAACCAAAACGTCGGCTCATTAGTTTCCACCGACAACGTCGTGTTACTGACATTATATCTTCTCGTCTGTTTGATACTGTATGTATCCGGAGCACCAAATATACAATACCGTGGTTCTTCTTAGTACGCTCCTCTGGGAGAATTTTTCGAAAGTGGCGGGTCCCATAGTCACAAGATTTTGCTGCACTATCCAAAAAAACCATCAGCCACGTCACTGACTTGGAATAGAAAAGAAATTACGTAAGTTCTGAATAACTGAGACGCGGAAAGAAGCCATGCGACAGCCAAGTACCGTCAACCCAACTACGATACCAACAGAAATGCGCAGCATAAAAAGCAGACAGACTCACTCGAAAGACCGAAAACAAGCCATTAAGTTCAGTGGGAGGTAAAAGACCAAACTGCTCCAAGCTGCGAACGACGTCGCGGCAAGCCGCATCGCTGAGGGCCTGTATCACCGGAATACGCCGCCTCATTCTCATTGAACTGATCAGTTCATTGGTGATTCCTGGAAAGTTCTCGTATGCTTGAGATATGAGTTCGTGAACCGGTTCGCGGGCTGTTGACTGATTATCAGAGCAGGATGATGCATCTAATGCAGATTCCGATTTCGTTTCGCCCGGACTCGCCGATTGATGCTCCCATCTGGATGAGGTGGTATTTGGTGGTATAGCGCAGGTGTCCTGATCATCCAGTTTATAGCCGCGTGTCCCTAGACGGGCGAAGAACGCGCCTAACCGAACCATGATTTCACTTTCCTCTCCATGGAGCAAACATGATTCGATAATTGACGAATGACGGCGAAGGATCTCCAGTGCTACTTGGAAAATCACCTGTATGACAGGGATGTGACCATGTGTCAAAAAAACTGAATATTTTGTGTCCAATTTAGCAGACCGAGATATAAGAACGTTCAGTGCTTCTAAAATGGAATGCGATGTCTTTGTGACTGGGAATGGGTATGTCTAAGGGAAATATAAAAATTGCAAAATTGAGCCGGCATTTCCAACATCACACGCGGATAGTGAGCACGGGGATATCGCGTTTATTGCATATTTTGTTACCAACGCAATGAAGTCAGGTCATGGAATGTGGGCAATTACTGGTCGGTTTGGGTGAGAAAGATGAATTGGGACACAACTTGTGCAAATGCGAAAAGTCCTGGCGTTTTTTGAATTTTCAACTATTTTTCGGAGTGAATTGTTTTGAACCCTGAGGAATCCTATTCGTGACATCCGTTCCCTTGTTGATACCGACCTTAATTGGGGGATGCAAGTCCATAGCATCAATGATGTCATGTCGACCGGTGACGAGACTTTTACGAACTAAACGCTAAGGCCAGCCATCACCAACCCGTAAAAACCCTCAACCCGAGTTACAAACAACACCAATATTCAAAGTTATTGAGTAAAACGTCTGCCACAATGACATCAAACCACTGGTTTGATTACAGAGAGAATGAACGAAAAAACCATAGAACAAAACCTTGAAGTCATTCAACGGTACGGTGAGATTTGTTGCTTCATATCAAGGGCTAGTGATGTAAACGTATCAAAAGGTGACTGCATAAAATACTCTTAACATAGCATCGTGTGGTCTGTCAATCCAAACCACCGGGATGGTTTGTATGCTTCACCTCATTCATAAAATTTACGTGACAAAAAATCTCATTGACTCATGCTTTCTCAGTGCGCAAGTTTCGTACATTCTCACTCTAATCGACAAAACAACTGAACTCAAGGCTCTAGCTCAAGGCTGATCCGACCGCTACCGTCATCCCGAAATTGTTTTCCATTAACCGTTTCCACCACACCTGTTCACTCGTTGAACCACATATGGGACAGTAGCCTTGCGCGGGAGCTGACTGGTGCATGCACTGATTCTGTTCCATGAACTTTGAGCCACATCATCTACAGATTTTTTATTGACTTGACCGTCTGAACTTCAATCCATTATGAATTTGCTTGCATTCGGCTGAATCAAATTCGCGGAGTGGTCACCGTTGACGTTTGTACAATTTCTGTATAATATTCATGATTGTTTATAAATAACCGTATTGAGAACCACAATTCGGAGTTTGTCGTTTTTCATCGCTTTACGCGTATCTCGACGACTACTAGAAATCTATCACACCACCAATAGCAGTTTGAACCACAACATTGATTCCGCACATAAACTTCTCCAATCTTATTCTCTCCTAGCCTTTTTGAGGGGAACACAAATCTCACCGCCGTCGGATACCACCCACCTTTGGTCTATTAACTTATTTGTCCATACCTCCTGTCTACCTAAAGCCGATATGAGCGCCAACGCCTAACAATCTGCCGCTGCCTCTCGTATCCCACACCTGGACTTGTAATCTGCGAGTTCCGGCAGATGTGATTGAAAATCCGGTTTGTTTTTAGTAATTATTTCCGTATGGTTTGTCGGTTCCCCCAATAGTGGCGGCTCGATTTTTGATCTCTGTCTTAGAGCATTTGCAACCTGGTTACATCGGACCTCAACTGCTAAGCTACCATTCATTGTGACTGATGTTCATAGTAAGCACAAGGTTTTTACACTCTAGACACTCCGGCCTTCGACAGCAAAACCAAAGCTCCCGCCTTGACCAAAAACTTAAGTCAAACCTCTGACCTCCTCACATGCATTTTCGATCGAACGGATGATCATCACGTCCATACCCGTACCTTTCTTCTCACCTCCGTTTCCTCTAGTTGCTTTCAGATTACCTACTTCTCTCCAGTTGACTAATCGCACCACTGTCTTATGACCGTCTCCACCACATTTTCTCTTTCAGTTTCGTCCTGCCAATCCGGAAGCAACTTTCGACGTTACGTTTCGGTCGATTGAGATGGGCTTCATCACTCTGACCTTCAAACCCCTTATTCATTATGTCTTGCATGCTTCGTCTTATTCCACACACCTCTAAAACTGGCAAACTACGATCTCTTGAGAGGTCTTTTCTAATGCGAGATTGTGCTTTGCGCACAAAGAACTAAGAATTCTGATTGGAGGCTGGTCCCCTACTCCTCGGTCTGGAATTCGCCTTGCACAATTCGCAAATAAATGCTCGTTTTTACATTCATAGAGCGTAAGACCGTTTCATTCGCCGCAAAACCAAGTGTCCTGTATCCTCTGCTTCCGATAGCCGAATATTTTCTTACCTCACCAAGGCCGTTTCTAGGCTCTTTACTCCTCCCAGCTACCACTCGTTCACCCGCAACTTATCTTCTCAATCTGCGAATGCCATGAGGAAGCTAAGCTTTCCAGTTTGTGTCAAAATGTTACTATACTTCTTTATTTTAGCCAGGAATTCCATTTGGAAACAAACCTAAAAGATGGCAAAACTCCTGAAAAACTGTTTTTGAGGTTGCGAAGCCGAATGGTTTAGTTTCAACTTATGCAACCACTAGCTTCGCATTTCTGTGCTCCGATTCCGACTGCTACCTTCCAGCATCGTTCAGTAAAGGGCAAAATGAATAGAAGCATAAAGTGAAACAGATCGAGAAACCAAAGTAATAAGCGGAAGTCACGAAGACAAGGGAAGAGTTCGAATGCAACTACGTCACCGGCCGCGACACCTAGCCATATCACTTAATGTTTCGAACTATTTGGTAGGCGGATCTCGTGAACCATAACCCGGAACTCTCACACGTCCTACTTGGCCAAGTCCACTGGTCAAGGTTTTCATACCTTTTTGCCATGTCATGGACTAACCACCTCGACCTACCTTCCAACCACTACATGACTCACAGAACAGCGTACGCCGAGGAAGTCTATCGGTGCGCATGCGTAACACAAGTCCCAACCACCTTAATCTGATTAGACCCAGTACTTGATCCAAAGGCTGACCTCTGGTTTCCAACGCCTTACGTCTAACTTCAGCACTACTGATACGGTTTCCCCATCATACCTCGGCAATGCTACGGAGACATCGTTTGTCGAGCACCGACAGTCTTCGTCTATCTTCTGCTCTTGATGGCCACGTTTCTAAGCCGTAGAGAAGAACGGACCTAACCACCGCATTGTAAACTCGACCGCTGACGGACTACCGGATGTCACGCCGACGCCACAAACAGCTGGGGTTAGCATCAACCAAACGCGCCTTCTGTGTACGCGATGACACTTCATCCGATATCTGTCCACCGGGTGAAATGTAACTGCCCAGGTAACAAAACTGATTTAATTCAGCTAGAGCTTCCCCTGCCAAGAAGAGGTTTGGTGTTAAGCCAACCCAATCCTGCAACGGCATTTTACACTTCGAAGGTGCAAAACGCATCCCAAACGTTGCTACACTTTTCTCAAGGCTATTTGAGAAAGCGTGCAATCTACCTGGATCTTCACTCAGATAGTTTACTGCCTGACCAAGTATCGATGCCGCTATTCTCACACAAGGATAGGGCTTTCTCAAGAATCAATTCAATTACAAAATTGAAGAGGAAGAATGAAAGAGGGCAACGCTGACGGACACTTTTTGTGGTGAACTCGGGTGAAACATAGCCGTAAGCACGATCTCAGCTTCGGCTATTCCCATACAAGCATTGGAAAAGAGGAATAAATCTCCTTGGCATACCCTTCAATGAGAAGCAGCACCAGAGAACTATGCGGTCGACTGAACAGAACGCCGCTTTCGGATCGAGAAAGACAGAGATTCGGGGCCCACGGAAGATGTGTCTGTGTTCCAAGATTTATCAAAATGTAAAGATGCGGTCGATACAACCACGATCGCGTCTGAAACCGGCTTGATTCTCACGCGTACACATTTCGCGGGCGCTGCATTATTGGTGGAGAATAACTTTAGTGAGCAGTTTGGATGCGATACTTGCCAAATTAATTTCTCTGTGGCTTTCACAAGAGGACCTGTCACCGTTCTTGTACACCGGCACAATCACCGATTCACACGATTCCCGGGGAATCTGTTCACTAAAGTTCATTAACCAGAGGAGTTTGGTTAGCTCCAAAAACAAAGCTTCGCCTCCATCCTTGGAAAAACAATGCGAACAACCCTCTGGATAACTACCATTTTTGATGGAAGTGTTGTATATATACCTGCATCGTTTCTCTCGAAAGGTTCAGTGTAGTTGACCAACTACGATGTTCCTTCAGGTGTTCCACTCAACTGCCCAGACGACGTCCCTGAGAGTGAATCAGTGAGTTGTCGGATTCCTTGATTAACTCACTTACTCCGGGCTTCCGTTGACCGGTGATTCTAATCAAACTGTAAAGGTTGCCAGTATTGCTAACAGATACAGCCTTCTCCATTTTCCCACATACCACCATCCACCACTGCTCACGATTATTTATCAAGCTCCTAGTCAGTTGGCGTTTTGGGGATTTACGCACTTTATTGAATGTGGCATCCGGATGGACGGAACTGCGTCGATCGAACAGAGCAAGTGATGTAATATGCGTACGTTAAAGGCAGCCAAATGGGGGTGAACATTTATGCTTAGAAAGTGCATTCGATTTATAACCTATTCTTGAAGTACTGCTTTCTTCACGGCCGCAATTACTCGTGGTGTATTGTATCGATCTTAAATTAGGAAGGAGAAATGCTAAGACGCTTTACAGAAAAGATATTGGAGGATTCTGAGCAAATCATACTTCGCGGCTGCACAAATCGCAGAAGAGGTTTTCCTTTAGGGAACTCAAAAGTCTGACCCACAATACAGTGGGCCGTTAACCCAACACGGGAACGGGACCGAAGATCCCGTGAAGGAAATTTTTCCGGTCTGTCACGTAAGACTTGATTGGTGCATACACTCTGTCTTGTCGTCGCTGGTGCTTTGTTATTCGTCCGCCTTTCGGATTCCGTCCTTAGCCCCACGGACCCAATGAAGCAAGCGGAACGCAGACGGGGCAGCATCCTTTGGGCTGAGGGCTTCCCAGCTTAGGCGGGCGATAGCTGCCCAATGAAGTGCGATGACTTCTCCCACCGTCGAGAGAAACCTTAAATACTCCACTCCTACGTCCATCTACTAAAGGCTTTGTGACCGGTTAACTGTTTCTCTCTGTGTTCATTCGCTGGAGTGTCCTCTCTAGGGGCATAGTGGTTGGAACCAGATGTTGCCTATCAATTCATTCAGAGATTGGATTTCATCTGGCCTCTACCCATCGACGGGTCAGGCATGATTGCATCTCCGGCTTGAAGAAGCCATCTTGCGTAGCTCTTTGGGTCATGGAGGCACGCAAGTCATTATACCATGCCAAGGTGCAGTCTCGTTGTGACACGCAAAACCACATTCAAATCACCAGTTGCAATTTGAAAACACTACTGGCGATCGGAATCCAAACTGTTACTGCACGCAATCTCCGAGACTACCATATAGAAATCCCATGTCTCTGTAAAGTTTGACTGTCGAATTCAGGCACTCGGTTCCAAAGCAGATGACAGTTACCACCTCCATCACAGCGGATCCACCAGCAACTTTAGCCCTAACGGTGTCGCGACAGCCGTCGGCAATGGAACTAACGGGATTTTGTTTGCATCGAACCCGATACACTCTTAGATCGATTTAGCTCGTTTGCGCACCTCACTTTTGAACATATCGGCTGTCGCGGTCTATGTCCCGACGGTGGCAACCGAAGAGGCAAAAAAAGACGAGTTCGACGACAGACTACAAGAGTAGGTCGACAGCATCCTGATACATGACATCCTGTTGTTGCCGAAGGCTGGAACGCCTGCACCAGTCCCGCTACACAAGCAACTAGAAATTACCTTGGGGATATATGGTCTTGAATAACTATGCAGCAATGACGAACGTCTCGTTAGCTTTACAGACTGCAGCAAACTAACCGTCACCAACGTCTGCTTTCAACATCCGAGGAAGCATGTACTCACGTGGTACTCTAATGACGGTCACACCGCACCGGATCGACTACGATCAAGCCGGTCATCTTTGATTGAAGACTGCCTGCCCTACTGAAACGAAGAGACAGGTAACAAGAACTGCACCGACCACACTCTCATCCGTACACGCTTCAAGATCCACTTCGCCAACCATCAGAAAAACTGTGCTCCGGAGCAGATCAATGCAGCTGTGCTGGGATCACCGAGGAGCGCCAAACGATCTCAGACGCTGTCACCTTCCATCTGGCAATTAAACACTCAGGTGAAAAAGAAGAACCAATCGAACATCAGTGGAGCTCACTAAAAGAAAAAATCCAGAAATCCGCTTTGGACGAATTGCAGGTCATGCAACGACGAAAGAGGGGTTAGACTTCATGGGCGACTCTACATTTATCCACAAAGACCAGAGATGCTCACCGAAACAGTCACGCAGACTTCCGGGACATCCAACGAAAAGTCACTTGTTCGACTACAGACAACCGTAGCAACTACTGGTCCTATATCCCGGAGAACCTGGAGAATGAGGTGACTTCTCGCATTCTGTAAGCGATAATCGGTAGAACCCATCCTTCGCGACATTGTCGGACTACCCATTCCTGGGCTGAAACATCCTGCGGCAAGTTCTGTGAACCGAATCCCAGCAACACAGAGGAAGTGTTACGACATTAGTAGTAACCTACTAAATCGAGACATTACCTATGAAGAGTACAAGCTGAAGAACCGAAAGAACTCTGGAGAAGACGGTACCGCAACAGAGATATTTGAATCGTCTCTAAACGTTTCCCGAGCTCCTCTAAGCCATGTACTGTTCATTGTGGGAAAAAGAGAACCTCTAACAAACTGGGAACTTCAATATCACTCCCTCTCCCAAAAAGGGAGACAGAACTGTATGCGCAAACTGCTGTGGCTGCGATATATTCCCCGGGGTTTTAGTTGAGTCGCTTCTCAGCGATGCGGGACGCGTGCGCACATCCTATCCAGGGAGACTTTCGCCGTGATAGGGGTTGCGTGGACCAAATACTCATACTTTGCAGAGTATAAGAACATCAGGACAAGTCTCAACAACTGACTACAACACGTTTTACTGATTTCCCGGTCGCGTTCGACTCAGTCGAAGTTGAAGCAAACAAACAGAAATCTCGAGTGTAGTGGGAATAAATACCTGTAATTTGAGATCTACATGTTGGAATACTCCGCTTGAGAAACGATCAACAACGCACACGAAAAGAACTTCGTGTGTGTATCTTTCTTTCTGATTCAAAATCCCCCCCCCCCCCCCGATTTTTTTAAGGTCGTATAGGTACTGCTAATCAAAAGTGCAAAATCAGTACCTGAGACAAAGTCTTCTTCATAAATACGGAGTTTTGTTTTTCCTTTACTCATATGTGTGAACATTTTGATTTTCTTTACCAGGCTTGCACCACAACACCCGGGTTGTTGACGCAGAATGTTAGTGAGGTACGTTGAGAAAACATTTCACACTGAAGTCTGGGAGACAACTATTTTGAAAAAAGAAAAATATTAGAGTAAAAGACTAAAAAGATCCAACTGCAAGTGGGCACCACGTGGATGTCTCAAAACCTATTGTCATAAAGAGGTTATAATGTGCATCGTTTTCGTGTGAGATCCACCAATTTCAAGATCAGGGCAGCCATGGCGACAGATTGTATCTGTCACGTGCCTTAAATTCGTCTATGTAGTTCACCAATGTGCACAAATTAGCAACTTTTCTCATCAGAAACGGAGAACTGCGTTGTTATGTACCGAACACAAAAAATAGATTACCAAAGTCGTTTTCCGCTCACTTTTATTGAACAACTAAGAGACAGATACGTTCACGGATTTGTCATAAACACATGAGAAATGGAAGAACAGTGAAAGGTATTCTATACACCGAGAAGACCCAACCGCATGAGTAGTCAATTTTTTTTGTACATCGTTAGTTGTGTAGAATTTGCTTTTGATAGCGTTTCAACGAATTCAATTTTCTGATGGGAAACCTCATTGACAACACAGGGAGAATAACTGGTACGTAATACCGTTCGTTCAATGGTGCGCAACAAGGAAAGTGGTTAAATATCAACAAGAATTACTGAGGTCAACAGTGATTTCATACCCAAGCTATCCTGAAAAGTACCTTTATTGATATAGTTCAGTGGCATGGATCAGAATGTTCTTTTATTCATTCACATTGTCTTGTCTGATGATGAGCCTTAATGGAATCCAAGACATGCACCGTTATTGCTTGTTCTCATCGAACTGCACTGAATCTAATTAAACCCTCAGTAAAAGCTGGTGGTTAGTCAGGATAAGACTCGAGAATGCTTAGTGCACTATATCATAATCTGAGATACATTGCAAACGAGAGTAGCGACCCAAGGCAAAACACAGCTTACCCGTGCGCCGTCACAGAAGAAACAGTCCATAATGTACACCGCACAGTGGAAAGGCATGGTGCTAGGATAGAAGTTGGGAATAAAAAACATGCAGCTTAGAATGCTATCGAAAATCCTGATCACTAACATATGATATGATATATAATCTGCGACTAAGCCACCTGTAATACTAACAAACAGTTGCTAAGAAATGAGCTAATGTGATCAGAATTCCTCGGCTTCCGTGTCGATATAGAGCATGCAGGCTGATGGGGTTAAAATACCATTTGGAATGCCTATTAATCTTGTCCATGAGGTCGCGTGCATAAACATAAACCGGAAAGTTAACAGCAACAATAACTTTGTTCTCACAGTTCTGATTAATCCAGTCCGTGCTAGCTAGTACAACAGTGGAAAACCAAATCGCTAACATTTCGTTATTCTCTATGGAAATCATCGCACCTCATTGGGAAGCTATCCCCGCCTAAGCTGAACAGCCCCCAACACAAACGATGCTGCTCCGTCCACGTTTCGCTTGCTCCATTGGGTGCATGGGGCTAAGGACTGACTCCGAAAAGAGAAGACAAGACAGAATGCTTGCAACAATCAAGTCTCACGTGACAGATTAGAAGTTCTTTCACGGATGCTTCGGTCATGTTCCCGTGTTGGATTAACGGCCCACTGTCTTGCAGGTCAGACTTTTCAGTCAAAGGCTCCGGTTAGGGTTCCCAAAGAAAACCCTCTTTTGCGGTGTGGGCAGCCGCTAAGTATGATTTAATCATAAATCTGCAACGGTCCCTCGGAAAGCAATTCCTCATATCTCTGCTCTTCGTTCTTCTCATTCCAATCCCAAATGGATAAGAGAAACAACAATGAATCGTAAACGAGAACTTGTAGCCCTCCGTAACAGCGATAGCTTGGAAACAGGGTAAATAGAGAATCGATTCTCAAAGGTGGGCATTCTCTTCACGTAGCTGCTTTCAACGTCCACATATTTTCCCAAATGGGGCAACAGGTTGTTCTAACTAAATCTCTTGAAGCCTTTAAAACAGATTTGTTTTTTCCCGGAAACACGTACAGAAGACCTAACTTCAGTGTTAACACTTCGCTCTCACACACAAACTCGGCTTATCATTTGATTATTCGCGGTCGGGCGATTCGGTGTATCGTGCTCGTGGTCAGACAGACGTGAACATCGCTTTGAGCACAAAAGCTAAACGTGCACTACTAGACTGGATCCCAGTCGGCAGACGTCTGTTTGCGGTTCGATTGGATGGTTCTGTGCATAATCAAAAGCCAGACTGAAGCGTCGACGCCTGTTTGCCGTTCTTTTGTTTGCCCGAACTGACTGTAGCTCCCTTGAAGTCAAAAAAGTTTCTTATCATGACTTGCCTTAAAAGTTTCGTGGCGTGCGCCATACGGACATAATGGTTGCTGCTAGTGGTTTCAATGCTAAAGTTGGAGGCCCAAATGAAACGGAGAGGAATACAGGAGGCCGATCTGTCGTTCCAATTGATCGAACTGGTAACGGTGACTGAATCTCTTAACAATGCTCTGACCACAGATTAATCCTATCGGATATTAATTTCGAACACAGAAAGCGGTACCGATTACCTTGGCATCCTCTTGTGCTTTCTCAGCGTTGGACTCAGATCGACTACATTGCTACTGGTTACCGCTGGCGCGGATCAATTCAAGACCGTCAACCATTTTGTTTTATGTCCGTGGGCACTGATCGCGCTCTTTTCCGTGCGCGTTGCAGCCTAAGACTGTTCGGCGGTCGAATCAACGCCAAAGACAATCATCCCCCGTAGCTTTCGATTTGTTTTCGAAACAAAATTATCCACCCGGTTATCGGTGCAGTCAGATTCCCAGGATGGACAGAGATCAAGTAGGCTTTATTTGAGGCTGTTATTGCCGCTCAAGGTCCAAGAACCAGACACACACAGAAACGATGAATATTTGCATACTGAGCTGCACTGTTAAATGTGAGACACGGAGGTGCCTTAAACGCCAAATGAGTCGAAGTCTGAGGAACGACCGTGAGCAGAGGTGGATTGTGAAATGGAAAAATCGGCGGTGATTAGAAACAGCCACAACCTTTCCGCCTAATTGGAACGACTGGGTCACGAAAGTCAGGCGTTAGCAAACCGATCAAAGAAACGAACGTCTCACTAATTCAGACTCACGAGCAGCGTCTAAAAGGTTGGGTGGAGTAATTCGACAGGTTCGCTAATTAGCACGATGGTTACGGTTGTAGATACCAATCCTCTGTCAGAAGCGGAAGTTCTCCGTGAGATAAGCTGCTGTCTATTTCCAAAGACAATGGTCCAGTATTATCCCTGGAGTTTAAAAGAAACTCCTGTTTGGTATGGGAAAACGAACCAATTTCGATTATTTGATATGAATCGGGGGTGGTACCTAGTTATAAAAGTGACAAGTTCTCCTGTGAGAACCACAGTGGAATAAGTCTGGTTAGCATCGTAACTGAACTACTCGCTGATATTGTTTTTCACCGCTCATCTAACGCTCGCGAACAGTACTCGTGCGGGAATCAAGCTGGGTTTAGACCTGGTCGAAGCTGTGTTGATCATACTTTCACTCGTCAACAAATCCTAGAACATAGGGACACTTTTCGCAGCCCCACTGCTTTCGGGAACACCGTATAAGCAATGCTGAGGTTCGGCGGACAGCCTTAGATTCACGAGCTAAACCATTAAATGAAATACTATAAGTCATCAGACTAAAATAGTTGCGACGTGTGTTGCGCATATCTTCTGACAGGATTCCGCGGCGGGCAATGTTCACTGAATTGGGTAACAACTGGAAGATGAGTAAGGGTGGCCAGTCCATGACATGGAAGAAAGGTATGAAAAGCCTAACCAGTAGACTTGGTCATTTAGGGTGTGTTAGACTTCCTGGGGAAAGTTCAAGAGACCCTCTCACTCTATGGTTAGATCCACTGGAGGATATGGCTAGGTGTCGCGATCAGTGGCGCTGTTGTAAACATAAACTTTCTTTATCTACTCGACACCAATATTTGTAGTTCTTCAAATACTCCTTTCAAACTCTTGTTCTTTGCCATCATTTCCTATTGAGATTGCCGCTAGGAGATAGTAACCGAAGCCACCGCACCCAGTGCATGGTTAACGGCTGTCTGAACTGAACTGGACTGAACTGTGTTGTTTTCCCGTGAAAAAAATTGGTTTGGACCCCATTCGCATGGACGCGCGTATGCTGTTCCCAAAGTAGTATTACTGAAGTCGGTGGATCAATATAGAAAAGGAAGATTTGTCCCCGATAAAGTTCGTCAGCCGGTGCTTTAAATCACTGATCATAAAACTTAGAAAACCCATTCCATTCAATCAAGTTATCTTGATTGAATCAAGAGGCCACAGTGCACTCGCGTGTATAAATTCTGCAAGTTACAACTGGTTTCGCAGTGGCATCAGATGCATTCTGGAATTTAAAAAAGTCGACTCACCGTGTGGATATTGTTTCGTAAGACGTTAGCTAGGCTATTCGTGGACATTCCAATCAGAACAAAATCCCGGAAGTCGACTAATCATCCGGAGGAGCTACAGACTGTGAAACGATGCACTGAAGACAAGAAGGGATATCATCCCTTTGTACCGTGTCCGGTATGCACCACAGAAATTGCCTACGAGGAACCGAAATCTCATTTTTCAGTGGCAGAAGAAGTAGCTATATTATTAACACATGCACTAACAATGACGATACGCAAATAAATCCTCAGAAACCGGCCGTAAAGGTAGACTCAAGCGAAACGTCGTCATCGGGAGACACAAATCAAAAAAACGAAAGTTTCCGTGTTTTAGTCAGATTCAACTGGATACAAGTTATAACTGAATTCTATACGCGTTAAATATGTGGTATCACCATTTTACTATTTAAAACCAAATCACGAATTATGATACATAGTTTCGTGAGACCCTGTCAAAGTATTACTTTGGGTGGCTAGTCTACTCCAAATCAGTGTACCACATTGGACAACATCATTTACAAAAGGCGAGTTCCAGACCCATGCTCATTTAAGTTTGGTGACGAGGAAAGTCGGCAAAGACAACTTTCGAAAGATACAAGGGATCCCGAGAATCAATAAATGTTTCATGAGAGATAGGTTAGGTGTCCGAGGAAAGCCTATCAGTTAGAGAACAAAAGCAAGTAGGGGCATTAATTCGAGGTTGGTATTAGCTGATGTGGCCTTCAATCGGGACCTTGAACTAATGAACACTGCAAAAAAGGGGCCGGGTCAACCGAATTTGCTGCAAATACAATGAGCAGGTCCACTGCCACTCGTTATTTTTATGTATTCAGACAAAGACTGATGAAAACTCACTTGATGAACAAGGTCAAAAACCACGAAATAGACAACATGTTTATCATTTCCGTGCCGATATCCGAAGGACCATGATCTCCTGGCTGTCGAATGGGAAGTCTTTGTGAAGTAGACGTCACACTGTCCTTCACACGCAGTGAAGGAAATTGGTCATCTGCGAATCCACCGTAACCCGGGGAAGTATCACGTCCAGAAGTTGACGATGGACGGTTCTCAGATGAGCCACTGGGTGTGGTGAAGCGCAATAAGGTAGGTATATATTCGGAGAGAAGGTCTCCCAATACGCACTGGTCAACACGGACACCCACAACACGACTGTCGTAATAGTCCGGAAGCAGGCGTTCACAAATAGCAGTCAGTAACCAAAATGCTTCTTCTTCAGTGCAGTAGAGTAGCAGCACGCTAGTGACTATATTCATCGACTGACAATAGCCTTAAAATGGCAAGGAATAAAAACGGATTGCGGTTTTTCAAAGGCAAGTTAATGGTGATCAGAGAAAGCAATACGATCTCAGATGTCAATCATGATATGCGTCATATTCTGGCTAAAGTAAACGAGTAGAAACGGGATGAAATCAATAACGATGAAGATATATATATATATATATATATATATATATATATATATATATATATATATATATATATATATATATATATATATATATTCTAGTTGTAGTTGAACTGGTGGTACTGAAGACAATATGTCTGACGTACGACCCAGATGCACAATGATAGCCAGCCAGTACTACGGTCAGTCTCTTCCTCACGGAGTACGTTTTGGGTGGGGGCTTAGTCACACGAATAACTGCCGCGGTCCCAGCTATATACCTTAACAGAAGCCACACTTATTGCGTTTACCACCACCAGTTTGGCTACAACCAGAGTGCTGATCGCGAAAGATCGAATGACTGCTCTGGTAATGGAGGTGCGCACAACACTCCTACGTGTTAGGAGCTACCTAATGCTCAGTGTCCAGTCGCTGCAGAGGCATCAGTTTGTGTGAGAAATTCAGGCACATCCAACTGTCCGCATCGACTGAAGGTCGCTTGAGGCTAACCACTGGAGCATTTACTGGCAGACTTGACATCAGGGAATGACGAACTTGACTTCGCGATATGACGGACCTCACTGAGAGAAGCTATAGTAAAGATATGTGGTCTTGTGTTCTGATCTCTCGGATCACGGAGTAGAACTTTTTTATTCCATAGGCCCTTGGGACAGACGTGAACCGCTGGGACACGGACAGACAGATATATAAACATGATCAGGATAGGTAAAAAAGATAAATTAATTTCATAGATTTTCACAGAGCTGCGCTGATAGTTTCTCATAAAAACATTAACATTACAATCACACTGATGCGCTGCATTTTGATCAAATCAGTTCAGTCTTACAATAATCGCGATGATCTACGGCTGAACTGGATTCGCGTAATTAGATCGGTCGAATTCATTTATTGACGTCCATCACATCCGGAAGCTCGTATGCTATTTGACTGTCAGTGATTGTCCTCATTAACTGGAATTAAAAACGGTTTTTCTATCGACTGCACAGTCAGTTGAATTACCAATGATACCTGGTCCCTGTGAGGCAAAAGGGAATGGAAAACCTTAGTCAACGGACTAAATTGGAGCGCATAGAACGTACTAGGCTTCCTGAGTGGAAGACATAAAATTCTGGTTGTGTCGCACCGCATAATGTGCTTGAAATTAAACTATAGTCACATGAATGCCCTCAGTATGATTATCAATTGCACACTCCCGGATTCACTTACCGATTGGATCTCGCACAGACACCAGTCCCTGTGCAAGGTCATTCTGTGTGCAAATTAACCTTGCTCACAATTCAACAAAGCAGCGAGTACCAAATAATAAGTGTGAATTTCTACGACCGAACGACTGGAGTAAACAGTTGCAATGTGACTCGGATATTCTAGATTGGAATACGGATTGGATTAGTTCAAACTGGGGAACCAGCAACTTCGCATCTGAATGGTTTTTGGTCGTAGAGTAAGACTTGCAGCATAAAAAATAAATGAGCGTTTGTTTAAAGCCCGTGTTTAGTATTAGCAAAAATCAAAAACACTTCAGTAAATGCAATGACATTTCAACTGATATCATACGATTTGCATATGGTTACTTGAAGATGCGGCATTGGAGAACAAAATGTGTTCTTAAGTCGGTTTCATTATTTTAATTCAATCCAGGGTATTTTTCGGACTTTGAAATCCAATGGTAAGGCAGGATGTATGTAGCTTGGCTTTGCGCATCCCCGTCATAATAAATTATATATATATATATATATATATATATATATATATATATATATATATATATATATATATATATATATATATATACCTTCGGTAATCACAACTCCCGAGGATGGGACTGAAAAAACTCAGTCAAACTGTGAGCGGAGACATCAACGTGTCTGTATCAGTTTGGGGTGATTCAGTAATCCATACGTGCAATTATAACGTGGAAATCCTGAACCAGACTCCCACTTTCTACACGACCAGCGACAACTCCGGTCTCTTAGATTTAATAACTGTTGTGTAGTGAATAAAAGCAAACGATACTATTTGTTGTTATGCAAAAGTGACCGTGGCACTTCCTAATCACTAGCTCCAACCCCATACACTAAGAGCTCCTGCAGTCATTTTCCCGAACCGAACGGCAAGATCGAATTAGTTGTATCCTGTTCAGTCGGATTTCGTGGAACACTACTGAAAGTCATGAAAAATAAGTACTACCTCTAGTTACACTAACAGACTGCAGAAATGATAAACGCCTCCAAAATGTCTCAGTATGGTTGAGGGTGGGTGTCTCAGGCTCCGAGTTTGCTAATCACCCTGAACACCTCTCCAGATGCACCCAGAGAAAGGCGCGCGCCAAACAGATTTTCCTGAGGAAGTCCTATACATTGCCTTCTCAAGGCGGGGGTGTTTTTAACAAAAGTGTGAGGGTGAAGGCGAACGCCCGGCGCTCTCCACCGAGTTGACTGACTAATAGTCAGTCTAGGGGAGATGGCCAAACCCAGATTCCAAACCAAACTTGGATGCCGTATGAAGCGTACAACACTACGATCACCGCCGTTTGTGGCGGAGAGGTTTACCGGGCACCTAGGTTGTTTGGACTCATCCGCAGGGCGCATGAACTGAACAAGCAGTCACCGGCCCCCAGTGGGTTTCGGACCCCACGCTCTGTCCGGCTGCCCTGCGGGTTAAGCTTTGGTTAGCTAAAGGCTCTGGTTGTGGACCCCTAGGAAAACCACCTGCTTTGGCCTGGGCAACCTAGGAGTACTATACCCGCAAACTGAACCATGGACTCTCACACAAATTAGTTTTCATCTCACTCTCTCAACCAGGCTGGTGGTGGAATTTCTCTGGGTCGTAGAGCTGAAGCGGCCATTTCAGACTGTGTCCCTTTCAATAGCCGACTTTAGGCAGTCCGGTTGCGAGGTTGTCGCCGAGTAACTAGACATCAAGATCGCACGCGCGAATCATTCGTCATTTTCGCCTATGCTCCGATAGACTGCAGTCCGGAGGCAGAAAAAGATGAATTCTCACGAACAGCTTCATATGCTCCCGCTCAACTCCAATCGTTCGGATAATGGGGACAGATTGCTGACAATACGTGCTGATCACCAGCTTTTCCTAGCAAGCACAAATGTTCGAAAGTCCAAATGACGTACCACCACCTGGCGTCCTCCTTCCATAACACAAGAATGGTCTCAAATCGATCACGTAGCGATTAGCTACCGATGGTGCGGCAGCGTGTTAAACTGTCGCTCTTATTGGTCAACCTGCCTCGATTCTGGTCACGCATTAGTCTGCGCTACTATATGCTTGCTATTTGGGGGCTCAAAGAGTTCAAATCATGCTCGCCTAAATATCTACAAAGCTGAAAGACCCTCTAGTGCTAGCTTTCCAGACTACGACGGCCCAGACACTGGAATCCACTGCTCCACCTGATGTTAATGAGCACCGCGAGCGATTGAAGAAAGCCTTACTTAATCCCCGCCTGGCCAGTTTTCGTACGTTCCACCATACCCAGAGAAGTTAGACTTCGTTAAACTCCTTGTTGCTGCTTGAGAGCCATATTTCTGCTGATGCAAGACACAAGGAAGCACGTCGTGAACTCCGTTCGCGTTTGAAGAACAGCTTGCGTGCTGATCGTGAGACGTGGTGGTCAGATCTTGCCTTCGAGATGGAAGCAGCTTCTGCTTCTGGCAACTCCAGGAAGCTCTTTCAACTCATTCGCGCCGCCGGACTGCGAAAAACAGGTGTTAATGAGACAAACCGCGAAACCGATGGGAAACCAACCACCAAACTGTCGTGCACACTAGACCTCTGGGCAGAACACTCTTGCTCCCAATTTAGCTGGCCACCGGCTGCTTCTACTGCATCCAGAACTCCTACACCTTCTGTGTGGCCTATTCCAGCGGTCCCCCGACAGAAGCGGAAATTCGAAAGGAACTACAGACCCTCAAGCGCCACAAGGCACACGGATCAGATCGTATTCCTCCTGCGCTTTTCAAAGATGGAGAGATAGTTCTAGTGAGAGAACTGACAACCCTGTTCTCAAAGGTCTAGACGGAAGAAAAAGTTCCCGCATCCTGGAATGAATAGACGATTGTGCCCATCTTTAGAAAGGGTAGCCGTGCACTGTGTTCTAATCATCGGGGAATTAGCCTGTCGCTTCAAAACTCCCAGTGTCCATTATTCTCCGCCGACTTCCTCCCTTGCGCTAGCTCCACTGTCGTGTCGCGGCCGTCTCGGCCGCGGTTGCACGGATCAAATCTTGACCCTTCGCCTTCTGCTTGAACACCGTCGCGTGTATCAAAGGCCAACTATCGTTGTGTTTCTGGACATTAGGGCCGCCTTTGGCTCTGCCGACAGGACTGCCCTATGGACTTGCCTGTTAAGGAACGGCGTATCCGAGATGCACACTTCCATTCTGAAAGCTCTCTATCGGCAGACCTCGAGCCGAGTAAAGATCTACGGACGCATATCCGAGTCCTTTGTCGTCTCAAGTGACGATCGGGAAGGATGCCCGATTTCCCTGTTGCTCCTCAACTTCATATTGTATTTTCTGCTCCAAAGAGCCTTTAACAGTGTTGCAAACAGTGGTGTGGAACTTTTACTAGGCGCCAGAGTTGTTGACTTAGATCATGCTGACGACTTCACCTTGTTCGGAGACGACCCCCAAGTCGTCCAAGATGCTTTGAATCACTTGGCCGTCGAAGTCACCGAGTATGACATGCACTTTGCTTCATCCAAATGCAAAACGCTTCTTGTGGACTGGCAAGGAGATTCTCCTGCACTCACTCTTTGTGGGGAACGTTTGGAAACTATCAGCAACTTTCTGTACCTGGGCAGTTGCATTCCCACTGGTGGAGGTATCGGAGACGAGATCTCGCTGACCATCTCAAAGGCCCGTTCGGCTTTTGCCAATCTAAGGCACCTGTGGCGTCGTCAGGCTTTCCCTGTAGAGAAGAGTCTATAACGCCGCAGCTTGCTCGGTACTATTTTATGGATGCGAAACCTGGCTAGTTCGAGATCTGCGCCGATTGACCATATTTGACTACCGGTGTCTACGGACAATCACACGGGTATGGTAGCAGCATCATGTCAGTAACCACGGAGTGCGGAGGAGAGTATTTGGGGCAGACTGTTCATCATCTAGGGTACTTGTTTCTCTTTGTTGGTTACGGTGATTAAGTCATGTCTTGCGGATGCCCGCCTAGCGTTTGCCTGACCGCGCTTTGTTCGCGCTCTCTGGACAGGATTGGAAACGGCTGCATGGTGGACAACCGATGACCTGGAGGAAAACTGAAAAAAATGACTTCCCGTTTAGCCGCAGTGGGGTCCTACTGCATACCGGGTTGAAGCACAAATAACACCGAAAACAGTTGGCTAGATACGCTGGCGGATATAGCTCGAAACCGGAAACAGTGGCGTCAGTGCTGTATGGAATGCTGTGCTGGCTGCCCACTCTTCCTCCTCCACACATAAAAACCACGAACGATGCGAACAAAAGAAAATCAAAATAACGTGTGTGGAAAAACTTGCAAAAAAATCTTTTCAACTTTTTTGTCCCCTTTCTTTTGGTACATTGTTTCCGTACTATACCATGGTCTCTTTGGCACGTTGTCTGTACTAGATCCGTGTTGAATATATATATATATATATATATATATATATATATATATATATATATATATATATATATATATATATATATATATATATATATATATATATATATATATATATATATATAGAGAGAGAGAGAGAGAGAGAGAGAGAGAGAGGGAGAGAGAAATAATAGACACACTAACATACATACGCACATTTACTTCTGAGCACTTACCTACACTCGGATTGCGATAAGCGTAGGTGGTGAGGACACGTCTCAAAGAGGCTATTCCCTCCGGAGTGTGATATGCGGGGTGTTCTGGCAGTGACCGATGCAGGTCACGTTCGATCTCCTCAACTACATAATTGACTCGACCTTCTGTTTGACGCACCAGCTGGTCATAATAACCGGGGTGAACACACAGCTGAAAACGAAAATGAACGAGCTGGATAGAAATGTGATAACCGCAGAACAATCTAAGTACACCCACATCTACGAGTGGAACCAGAATGCGAAGGAACGTGCGGATTAATTAAACAAACTCTTATTTATAAAGATTGATCCCCGACGCTTTGGGACAGAGGCCTGATGCGCGTGACCAACAGCCCTTACAGGAGAGACTATTGCGGTTCAATGAGGTATATTACCGGAACTAGTTCGGAATGAAAAGACAAAACAGCTATAGAAGAGAAATAAACAAGCGATGAGTCGACTATGAGGCAAGTAACCTTGCAGTGAACCCGGTTGAGTATGCACTGAACAGCAGTCTTTGTAAAGTCAGAAAACGAAGCTAAAAAACGGTAGTGGTCGAGTGAGTTGGAGCTTTCGATTACCACCTCGGAAGTCGAAGGTTCGAATTTCCGTCATCATCAGTTACTTTGGTGGTAAACAGCAGTCCACTATCGTCTGGATCGTTACCACACTTGACCTATTGGGACCTCATGCGGTTCTTCACTCCAAATATCAGGGTCTGGTTGCCGGTTACAGTGCAGTGGGCCTTCGTGGCTATGGGGTATATATCCCTTTCATTGCACTTATGAGCAAGTATGTAACAAACAATGGAGGTGATGTAGCAGTGATTGCATAGCTGAGGCCAGAAAGTTGCCAAAATCATCTCAGTGGCCTGAAGTTTGATGTTAAAATTCTTGTGTGGAGTGGCGTGGAGGAATCGGAAGAGAAGAGATGGTGAATGAGATAAGACGGTAATCCACTGAGCCAAGTGGAAGGGTAGAGATACCAGAGTACAAAGGAGTGTGGAGAGAAGATCGTAAGTACGAGAATTATCATCGACCAGACCACAAATGCATGTGGGAAGATCAACAAGCCAAGCTCAGTTGTTGACCACAATAAGTGATTTGGTTTCACTCTTCAAGAGTGCAGTGCTCGAAAAGCATGCAGGCAGGTGAGCGTTAACGTCTCGAAACATTGCCATTTCGTCTTAAGGCTCCGCTGTGAAGCAAGATTCCCATGCTCCAAGATAAAACATCAGGGTCGTTATTGTTAGGGAGTGATACACAGTACAAAACGTATGGTTGGCGGAGCGGAATCGACGTTCCAGCCCCAACAACTGTAGCAGCCAAAACCAGAGCACATAAATGCGAAGCTAATGTTTGAATGAACTGAACTGACCGACTGTAACCCGCAGTTGGAAGAGTCAAAATGTGTGATTTGGGAGATGAACATAAACGGGAAGACACCACCTTCGTTTAAAAAGGAAGTATGTGGGAAAGCGAAAATGGGTGGTTTATTTTGTGTGTGCGAAAAAAATGAAGCAGAAAAGCACAAACAAAAAGACTGGAGTGAGCGTACAGAATCAATACGAAAGTTTAAACCGTAAACTTTGGTGGAGTGGGCACATGCTTGATGCGAACAATGAGTATGTAAGCTGTGAATGCCACCAAGAGAAATGTAGGAGAAGGGGAACTTAACCAGAGGACCTGGAGTGGTGGGACACGAAAACACCCAGCGACAAAGCGGCACGCGCACACATTTGAGTCTAGTTTGCTAACTAGATTGTGGGTTCGGATGAAGAATAGAAGTTGAATAAAATTTTCTATGGGTTGTTGTTTCAGAAGTCAAGGGGAAATCTAGCAAATACTGTTATTTAGATCGCAATTCGCATCTATATTCAGATGTTACCTACTCAGTTAGAAAAGTACGGTGAGCTTGAAAAATGAGCGTTATCTTCACTTATCACCCATCGCACTGAATGGAAAATGCGTGGCAAATGACGTATTGCGAACTATTGTCGTCCGCACTACGTACCTCATTTTCAGCTCCACTTAGTGTCATCCACAGACGTCCGCGTAACTTTTCGGGCAAGCCATCCAGCACCAGTTTCTTCAGTCGATTTGTGCGATACATAGTCATCCCGGAGCCATAGAGTGAAAAATATTCTGCCCAATTAGTCATCCGAATGACCTCAGAACGTTCGTTAAATGTTTCCACACGGTTGTGATCCTCGACAGGCATATTCGCATTGTTGGTCGCTTTGTGATGCTGCAAAGCAAACCTGCCCATAGCTAGGCGAAAAAAGATAAACTGTAATAGTTACGAGACAAAGATGGGACTAAAACAAGCGGGCTTTAGATGCATTAAGGAACAGAGAAGTTTGCCTACATGATCTAGGTGTGTCTCGCGCCTCGGATCTATCCAGAACTTTGACGGAATGCAAAGATTCATGTGAACTTGAGTCGCACGATTGTCTTTCCGGTCGCGTGAGCAACTCCGAAGAGGAGCTTTCTGAACCGCATCGTGACCGTACACCTGAAACTCGATCATGGGGTGCTGCGCTGGAAAAGCAAAAACGAATTCACGATGAGAACTAAGATGAATTTGCACAACAAGGAGAATTTTGAAGATAGTTGTTGCCATTATGTGAGAAAGTAAGTTGCGCACGTTTATCAGAAAGAAATCAACTTCTATGGAAAAAGTTAGTTCCCAAAAACAGGATGCAGGTTGTGTTGAACTGAATTCTTCTCACGATACACCACAAATCCGAGTTCCATAGTAAATAGGATGAACAATGGAGGCCGGCTGGGACGATAACAGCTACTTCACTTTGATACCACCTTTGTACAGGGAATAAAACTTATTTGCAGATCGGACAATAATGCGACGAGGAAGATAATGAAAGTTATCAGAGAAAAGGACACCATATTTGAACAAATTGGTAGGAAACGGCAATGAAATACCTAAACCATAGATAAACAAAATGAACTAATAACAGCATAGCTTTGAAATGACATCCTACATGACCTTCAGTCCCCTTGTTTCGATTCAACAGCACACAATCTTGCCCAAAACCTCAAAGATAGGATTGATGAGCATAAAAATAAATGACAGCCAGGAACAGAAAGCAATACTTTTCAAACGTACATTCCTCAATTTGCAAACTTAAAACCTATTATTTGGAGAAAGGTGAGTGCTACTGCAATCGATTCCAAAGGCGGCAAGCAACCAACTTTATAATTGCGTTTCAATGTGGTTTTGGCTCTTTCCTCCGTACTTTTAGACAAGTGGCACTGTTGCAGTGCTCAAGTATTCAATACACAAAAATTCACCATATTACGGTTATTCGCGGAACACAGGATTCGGAAGTTGGGAGTAGAACATAACCAGTAGTAAAGATGCATCAGACTAGCAGATGCCGTGAGTTGTCCGAAAGGTGGAAGTGGGTCTTATAAACTGCGTTCAAAACCTCTCAGGAAGACAGGTCTTCACAAAGCACAGGTAAAAAATGACGACTGTTAAGTGGCCTGCTTGGAATTCAATTAAAAAATAAGGTACGTCTTAGTTCGTTTGTAAATTATCACCATCTTTGAGTCCATAAGACGCATGAACAATCGAAAGCTTGAGGTGAATTTAGTCGAAGGTGAGCGACTGATTCCAGAACACCTGGACAACATCTAAGTGCTCCAGGTCCTAGAAAGACTGGAGTTAAAATGAATATAAGCAAACCATTTTTCTGAGTTCATTTGTTCGGTATGAGGTACGCTATGCGCGAAGACTTTTCGGATCTAATTGAATACGTTAAAATAAGTGCAGAAAAAAGCACCCATTTTTATCTGAGTGAGAACTTGGGTGAAATAAGGATTCAAGCATCGTGTTGGAAAACATACTCGGTAGGTTGCGGCTTTTTTGGGGAATTGAGAAACCGATTAATGCTGTTCAAAACTTCTTCCCGGTGGTTTACATTGGTGAGAATGAACACTGCCTGAAGAAGAAAGTACATGTAATGATATAAACTCGTAGACAAAATCGGATCAGAAAAACTGACGTTACCAAAGCACAAAGATGACGAAGGAAATCTAAGTCCTTATGTTGTGATAATTTAGGGACAGCCCATTAAACCTAAGATTCAAGTTGGTATTAAAATGGAATACCTTAGGGCCTTTGAACTGTGGCGATTACGACAGGCATGAGAGCAAGTGAATCAACATCGAGGACGATTCACACTCACCTCCCTTGCTGTGATAACTATACCATTGTGGACAGAAAGATTGTCCTTTCCTGTCAGCTCGGCCATGAGCACATCACGAATAGGGATGATTACTTTTAACGGCGGGTTGCTCTGAAAAGGCAATGAACGTGGTTCGTCCAATAAGCGTCAGAAAATCCATTTATATCTGTAGTGATGAAGATGAAATGAATAGTTACTCACCAAAGAATTGAAACAAATGAACCTTGAAGACAGGTATAACCTTCCAGGAACAAAACTCCTGTCGAACGGAGTACACAGATCACACTCCACAGCGATTTCAAGGTCTTCTCCGGCGGGCAAATGAAATAATGACCGATAAGCCTCGCTCTTTGTTCGAGAGTCCAGATTCATTTTCAAACGAGAGAAGCTCCGAGGAAGAATGCTTAAAAGAATTTATTGAAAGGATGAATGTTAAAACTAGTGAATCATACTGAACAGATCTCTGAGCCTCGATCGAACGTGAAGATAGGCCAAAATAATATTTGTGATCGTTTTTTTTAAATAAAGCCACCAATTAACAGGAAACAGAAAATGAATCCGTATTACTCACCAAACTTGTTAGAACTGTTTTATACGGTTCAGAAAAATGGCCGTTGGAAAAAAAGAGGGGTGAAGATTGCCTGTGTTTGAGCATCGATGTCTCCGTAGCATTCCTTGAATATGGTGGGAACATCGTATCAGTAATGCTGAGGTTAGACGTAGGGTATTCCGAACCAGAAGTAAATCTCTGCATCAAGTACTGAATCTAAACTGGTTAAGGTGGTCGGGACTTGTGTTACGCATGCCTACCGATAAAATTCCTAGGCTTACACTGTTCTCCGAGGCAGGTAGTGGTTGGAAGGTAGGTCGAGGTGGTCAGTCCATGAAATGGCAGAAAGGTATGAAAACCTTGACCAGTGGACTTGGCCAAGTAGGATTTGTGAGAGTTGCGGGTTATGGTTCACAAGACCCGCCTACCAGATGGCTGAAGGGATTAAGTGATGTGGCTAGGTGTCGCGGCCAGTGGCATAGTTGCATTCGAACTCTGCCCTAGTTTTGTGATTTCTGTTTCTTACCTTGCTTTCGGTTTGTTTCACTTCTATGCATTCCGCTCCCAATTGAATGATGCTTCGAGGTAGCTACCGAAACCAGGGCACAGAAGTGCGAGGTTGATGGTTGAACTGAACTGAAATGAACCACACTAGGCTACCTTTGCTATCACGTTTGCTGAGTGCGTGTTCTTAAATTTAGACAACTCAGTGAACTAAGAGAAAAAAAACTAGGACTAGTGTGCCTTGGAGGAAGCTACATCTGTATCACTGAAGATTGAAAAACAGGTTTATTTCGATGAAACAGAGGCTGAGAAAATATAAACGTTCACGAAACTTCAACTAATCAGGTAAACTTAATGTATTCGAATGCTCTCTGAAGTGGGAAATTACTACTAAAAAACAAAATTGGAAAAAAGCGATCAGAACGTCTACACCGAGTTCAGAGAAAATCATATTTCTAATTTTAGTAGCAGAGATGACCAGCAATTGGTTTGGTTTAGTCAGTGAGAACACAAGCCGCAAATAGCAGTCGGTACATTTATCTCAATAGCAACAATGATAACACAGCGACGTTACTTTTTTAGTCAGCTGTGATTACCAATATCACAGAGATCACAGAATAACGGATATTGCGCTCAACAGTCCTCAGGAAGATCTATGGTGGTCTGATTCTAGACAACAAATCACAGACACACGCCAAAAGAAATTGAAATCAAACCGTAAAACTGTTACAGCAATCCGTTGTAACATAAAATCACAAACACGATGTCGAACTGTAAGATGGAAGAGATGTTTTTAGCACACGCCTCAAAACGTTTTGAGTAGAGGTCTAACATACTTAATTGAGATTTAGAGTTGAAACAATATTTCGTCTATTCAGATTTTTTGGTTCTACGCATGCGTATGAGTGAACGGGGCACAGTCCATGGCCTCAAAGGAAAACAGGCAACTCTGACCCTGAGGTGTGGGTTAGAAAACCCCGCGAGACTCCAATAGGTCGAGCAGTCAAAACGGGTCAGGCAACAGCGGACTGTTGTCCGTCACCATTAAATGATCACTAACCGGGATCAAGGATCATACTTGTGTGATATTTAGATTTCACTTTGAAACACCAGATAAAAAGCAGTCGGAGACGAGAATTACAACCCACCAGCTGCGCAATTAGGTTCCTGAGTTCAGGTTTGACAACAGCCAGCAATACACCAAGAGTACCGGTCTCAAAACCGACAGCACTAAGACATTAGTACTGAACTGATTTGGTATTCAGTACTCGCGAAGAGACTCGTCTGGATGAATTCATTAGACGCAGAAAACAAAACAAGTCGCTTGGTTTCCAAAAAACAGAGGATTTCCTACTTCAGGGGTATCAAGCAATTTGGTGTGCAAAGTAATGATGGGGCATCAATATTAACCCACTGAGCGCAAGCAACAATGACTAGTTTATTGAACTAGTACGCATTATTTGTACGGGAACCTTGAAAAAGGTGGCGGTGTTCATTAGAACTGGCCGTTAAAACATCACAGACATAACACATTCGCCGTCGAAACATGATACTACAGAGGACTGGTTGTGTTCCCAGTCGTAAAAATTTGGATTCACTGGAAAGTATCAATTCCAACTGCATTTACTGATTTAAATGAGTCAGCAGTTTGAGGTGCACTTGGAAGGAAATGACGCCGATTTTCCACCAGAAAACGTAAAAGCATCAAAAACCCGAGTCTTTGAGGAGAAAATTTGTCAATTAGTGGGGTAACTATTAATTAGTTGAACTCAAGCCATAAAATTGACCCAAACGAGGCATTCCAGGTTGTTACCGAACCTCAAAGTAGACGGACGCCCTCGGAAGGAATGTTTATTAGCCGAAATAAGCCTGAGTTCTGTCTAAAACAAACACAAGGAGCACCTGTCGTACCATGCCTCGTAATGACAGCAACAGTGTGATGCAATCAGTCGATCAACGGACCACTTTCTTACCACTCTATCAGGGTGCTAATTGTTTTGCGTGTCTGCATTGTTGCATACTTTTATTGTCCGTTTGTCTGTTTTTCGTTACCCCAATCCGTTCTTCAGATTGTTAAAATTCGTTCAATCTCGCCTTCAATACTACGTTTTGTTGTCCGCTCACTTGGACGGTAACTGCTGTTTTCCGAATGTTATTTAATTACACAAAAAATATGCTAGCAAGTGACTAAAGTCACGAAAAATTGGTAAACAATATAAATTCTACTCACATTGTCCTATCTGTTCTACTGAAATAAATCAAAAGAGAACTTTTTTTTACAAACAATTGGGTTGTGTTGAATTCACATCACTCACCTTTTGGCAGTAAACGGAAAAGTAGCGCGAGCGTTGTAACAATCATCAATTAGGAGTCTGAAAATAGAAACGAAATCGCATGAAACACAGTCCCCCAAACCGAAGAACTATCGTATTTCTCCCAAAGGACCCAGTCTTAGATTAATTTTCACCTCAAAAATTGCACTGGGGATTATTTCCATGATCTTATTTCCTTAGATATAAAAATATACGGCTATTCATCCACAAAATTTTATTTTTCTTCAAATACAGTCATCTTCTTCTGGAATATCGGTCATAAATCTCTAAATTCTGAACTTATTGCGACCTCATTTTTGTAGAATCACTGGCCCCTATCTCTCCAGTTGAGCAAACCAGCCTTGCCCAGATCAACATTCACTGTCCGTGTAGCCCGCCCGAAGCGCACTGGCAACAGCTGACTGCGATATTATCCTACAAATTCTTCACCCAAACTAGGCTTCACAAGGCTTCCAGGCTGATTTCTCCTCATTAAATTTTTATTGTAGCCGTCGGTGTCTATGCACAAAATGGACTTTGAAGGGTTTGTTAACTGCAACATAAGGAGTTTCGATGTGTGAAGTCGCCATATGACTCCTTTTTTCCTCTGCAAGGGAAGTCTCCGCACCTTCAGTGCGGTGCGTGTTAGCTGAAACCCAGACTAGCAGAATTTGTTGATCGCCTAGCGAGGAAAGAGGTAGTATTAAACCAACCCGATTATTCATCTCTGCTTGCGCGACAATGAGCCTGAAACTTAATCTCGCACTAACATAAACAGCTGATGCAGAACGAGAGCGTAGCTGTTGATCGTGAAGTGCTTTTTTCTGTGCTATAATCAGCTTGTCGTAACCTCTGATGGCCTTCTTGAACGAGTCTTCCTAATGAGAATGGTATGTTAACATGGAACTGACCTTACTAAAATCACTCTCTGCCATGATGATCCCCGGGGAAGTTGTGTTTTTTAAAATAACACTGTCATGACCAAGAATTTTTTTAACTTATAACAAAAAAGGGCGTTAACCTTTGGACAGCCACCATTCGCGCGTGAGCACTGGACAATCTCTGAAAGTTATGCTTTTTAGAAAAATGTGGTCAGGACTAAAATTTGTTAAACTGTCCTCTATTCTGTTCAGACAACCATTAACCATGCACTGCGTGCAGTGGCTTTGGTTGCTATCACCTAGCGGCAATCTCAAAAGTAAATAATGAAGGTAAAAAGAGTATAAAAGGAGTGAGAGGCGAACTATATTATTGGAATTAAGTCGATGAAAAAAGTTTGTAGATGTAAGAGCGCCACTGATCACGACACCCAACGATGTCCCCCAATGTGTCTAATCACAGAGTGTGAGGATCTCTTGAACCCCACCCAGGAAGTCTAACACGCCCTACATGGTCAAAACCATTGGTTAGGCTTCTCATACTTTTTTTCCATGTCATGGACTTGGCCATCCTTACTCATCTTCCAACCGCTACCCGCTTCAGCAAACATTGCACGCCAAGGAATTCTGTCGGGAGACATGCGTGATGCATGTCCCAACCATCTTAGCCTGGTGAACTAAAGTGTTTCATCTAATGATTTGATCCTTGAATCTAAGACTTTCCGCTGAAAATCAGCATTACATCTAGGATGTTCACATCTGTAATTCAGGTAGGTGGTAAACACCACAAGTAACTGTTGCTCCGAGGAAAGAAGTAGTTCAACAGTCGTGCATAAATGAAACGAGATTTTCAGGCCTGAATACGCGTTTTACTTGGCTGTCTTATAAAGTCCGCACACTTCATCAGACAGGGCAACAGGCTGCCCTCGCTAGAACTCTTGGAACTTTCAGAATAGATGTATACTCTGTCTCAGAAACACGCATAAAAACCTCACTTCTGGGATCATTCTTCGCACTCCAGACACTTCCTCAGTCTCTCGCTTCACTGTTCGTGTGTCGGGTGGTCCGGTGTCTGGTGCTTGTGGTCAAGCTGGCGTTGGGATTGCTTTGAGCATGAAAGCTAAGCGTTCACTGCTAGACTGGATTCCAGTCGACAGTCGGTTGTGGACAGTTCGGTTCTGTGCATGTCGGTAGCAACCGACTGAAGTGTCGATGCTTGTTCATCGTGTCTGTGTATGCGCCAACTGACTGCAGTTCTTCTGAAACCAAGGACGAATTCTATCGTCGTTTATCTGAGCTTCTTCGAAGCGTGCGTTCAACAGACGTGGTGGTCACTGCTGGGGATCTCAACGCCCAACTTGGTTTGGGAGATTCTGAAAGGCACATTGGAGGCCGGTTTGCTATCCCAGCCGATAACACTGACAACGGTGGCAAGTACGAAATTCCGCCATAAGAAGAGGCATAGACTCACATGGCGTCCTTCTACGTCTTCACTACGTCGGACTCAGATTGGCCATATTGTGACTGGTCACCGGTGGTGTGGATCAGTTGGAGATGGTCGTTCATTTTGGTTTATGCATGTGGACTCAGATCAAACTTTGATACGTGCTCGCTTATATTTACGTCTCGTTCGTGGTCACCCCCACGCCCGATCCCCCGTCCTGCACAGTTGCTTCTAGACGATAATTGACGATCCGTTTCAGACGGAGCTGTCTACACAATTATCGATGCATCCGGATGTCCAGGACCCAAGAGAACGCTGGGAACAGATCAAGGAAGTCTTTTATACCGCTTCCAGTGCCACACAAAACTCCAGTTCAATTAAGTTTGACGAAGGATGGATATCTTGGACATCAGTTGCTCCGTTAGATCGACGTAGTTCCGTCCCTCCGGATGCCACATTCAATAAAGTGCGTAAATCCCCAAAACGCCAACTGACTAGGAGCTTGATAAATAACCGTGAGCAGTGGTGGATGGTGGTATGTGGGAAAATGGAGAAGGCTGTATCTGTTAGCAATACTGGCAACCTTTAGTTTGATTAGAATCACCGGTCAACGGAAGCCCGGAGTAAGTGAGTTAATCAAGGAATCCGACAACTCACTGATTCACTCTCAGGGACGTCGTCTGGGCAGTTGAGTGGAACACCTGAAGGAACATCGTAGTTGGTCAACTACACTGAACCTTTCGAGAGAAACGATGCAGATATATATACAACACTTCCATCAAAAATGGTAGTTATCCAGAGGGTTGTTCGCATTGTTTTTCCAAAGATGGAGGCGAAGCTTTGTTTTTGGAGCTAACCAAACTCCTCTGGTTAATGTACTTTAGTGAACAGATTCCCCGGGAATCGTGTGAATCGGTGATTGTGCCGGTGTACAAGAACGGTGACAGGTCCTCTTGTGAAAGCCACAGAGAAATTAATTTGGCAAGTATCGCATCCAAACTGCTCACTAAAGTTATTCTCCACCAATAATGCAGCGCCCGCGAAATGTATACGCGTGAGAATCAAGCCGGTTTCAGACGCGATCCTGGTTGTATCGACCGCATCTTTACGTTTTGATAAATCTTGGAACACAGACACATCTTCCGTGGGCCCCGAATCTCTGTCTTTCTTGATCCGAAAGCGGCGTTCTATTCAGTCGACCGCATAGTTCTCTGGTGCTGCTTCTCATTGAAGGGTATGCCAAGGAGATTTATTCCTCTTTTCCAATGCTTGTATGCGAATAGCCGAAGCTGAGATCGTGCTTACGGCTATGTTTCACCCGAGTTCATCACAAAAAGTGTCCGTCAGCGTTGCCCTCTTTCATTCTTCCTCTTCAATTTTGTAATTGAATTGATTCTTGAGAAAGCCCTATCCTTGTGTGAGAATAGCGGCACCGACACTTGGTCAGGCAGTAAACTATCTGATTTGGAACAAGCGGACAATATTGTTTTTCTGAGTGAAGATCCAGGTGAGTTGCAAGCTTCCTTAGATAGCCTAAACAACAACGTAGCAATGTTTGAGATGTGCTTAGCATCTTGAAAGTGTAAAATGCTGTTGCAGGACTGAGTTGGCTTAACACTAAACCTCTTCTTGGCAGGGGAAGCTCTAGCTGAAGTAAATCAGTTTTATTACCTGGGCAGTTACATTTCACCCGGTGGACAGATATCGGATGAAGTGTCAGTCCGTGTTTGGCTTTTGCCAACATCCGTCATCTGTGGCACCGGCGTGACATACGATTGTGTGTTAAGGGTCCACTGCACACCGCGGCGGTTAGATCTGTTCTCTATAGCTCAGAAACATGGTTGATAGGTGCAGAAAATAGGCGGAGACCGCCCGTAATCAAGCATCGATGTCTCTGTAGCATTGCTCGAATATGGTGGGAATACCATATCAGCGATGCAGAGGTTAGACGTCGGGTACTGGAAACTGGAGCTTAGGCTCTGGATCAAGTACTGAATCTAAATAGATTAAGGAGGTTGGGACATGTGTTACAAATGCCCACCTTTGGGCTTCCTTTGACATCGTTTTGCCCTTTACTCGATGCTGCAAGGTAGCAACCGAAACCAGAGCAGGGAAGTGTGAGGTTAATGGTCGAATGAAGTGAACTGAACTGAATAGTTTCACTGTGTGATGTGATGAGGCTCAGAGATACCTTAGATGCCAACTGATTCGGTGCCTAAGAAACAGTCGTAAGCAGTAGTGGACTGCTAGGCGTAAAGAGATAGAAAAGGCTTCAGTGATCGGCAGTAGTTCCAATCTTTCCGTCTAATATCGGTCTACGAAAGTCAGGAGTCAGCGAACTGATCAAAGAGACGAACACCTCACTAACTCAGACTCACGAGCATCGTCTAATTCGCTGGGCGGAGAATTTCGAGATGCAATTTACTTGGTCTTCATCTACAATAGGTTTGCTACCTAAAACGGTGGTTTTAGATGTAGATACTAATCCGCCGTCAGAAGCGGAGATACTCTGCAAGATAAGCTGCTGGACCGGACGGGGTTTCCTCTGACGAGGATTCGGTGTTTTCACTGCAGTTTTCGAAAAAACTCGTGTTTATGAGAAAAGGAACAAATTCCGATGATTTGGTATGAATCAGAGATGGAACCAATTTATAAAGGTGACAAGTCCTCCTGTGAGAACCACATTAGAATAAGTCTGGTTAGCACTGTATTTGAACTGCTCGCTGGTGTTATTCTCCACCGCATATCTAACGCCCGCAAACAGCACTCGTGCGGGAATCAACCTAGGTTTAAACCGGGTCGGGGCTAAGTTGACCACATTTTTACCTTTCGGAAAATTTTAGAACATAGAGACACCTTCCGTAGGCCCATCTTCTTAATTCGTCTTGCTCTTATAGCGGTGTTTGACTCAGTCGACCGCATAGTTCCCTAATGCTGCCTTTTGCTGAAGGGCGTAACAGAGAAATTTATTTCCGTATTAAAGTCCTTTTAGTGGAATAGCCGTAGCTGAGTTCGGGCTCATGGTAACCCTTCACTCAAATTCACTGAGAGGAGGTTTGCTCTCTTTACATCTCTCTAAATTTGTGACTGTTATAGTCTTACAAGCAGCCCCTTTGGTACCCGGGGATTGTGACATTAAACCATTCCCGCACATAAATTTGTCAGGCCTTCAATATGTGGACGACATAGTTCTTCTAAGTGAAGATCTAGATAAGTTGCAACCTCTTCCAGACAGCTTGACGGACTGCGTAGCAATGTTCGGTATGCGTTCTGCACCTTCAAAGTGCAAGATACTGTTGCACGACTGGGTTGGTCCACCGCCAAACCTTTCAGTATCGGGGGAGATTAGACCAGGTAAACAAGTTCTGTCATCTGGGCAGCTGCGTTTCGCACAGAGGTCAGGTATCGAATGAGGTGTCTCTGCGTACACAGAGTGCTCGTTTAGCGTTTGTCAACCTGAGTCATCTATGGCGCCGACATGACATCCGTTTGCCTATCAAAGACCGAGTGTACGCTGCAGCCGTAAGGCCCGTGCTTCTGTAAGGTTCGGAGACATGGCCACTACAGGTGAGGGACATACGAAGATTGTCGACATTTGAACACCGATGTCTTCGTAGTACTGCGTGAATCTGGTGGGAACACCGTGTGAACAATGCTGAGGTTCGGCGGAAAGTCTTAGGTTCAAGGATCAAATCATTAGATGAAACACTTTAGTTCACCAGGCTAAGATGGTTGGGACATGCATCACGCATGTCTCCCGACAGAATTCCTTGGCGTGCAATGTTTGCTGAAGCGGGTAGCGGTTGGAAGATGAGTAAGGATGGCCAAGTCCATGACATGGAAAAAAAGTATGAGAAGCCTAACCAATGGTTTTGACCATGTAGGGCGTGTTAGACTTCCTGGGTGGGGTTCAAGAGATCCTCACACTCTGTGATTAGACACATTGGGGGACATCGTTGGGTGTCGTGATCAGTGGCGCTCTTACATCTACAAACTTTTTTCATCGACTTAATTCCAATAATATAGTTCGCCTCTCACTCCTTTTATACTCTTTTTACCTTCATTATTTACTTTTGAGATTGCCGCTAGGTGATAGCAACCAAAGCCACTGCACGCAGTGCATGGTTAATGGTTGTCTGAACAGAATAGAGGACAGTTTAACAAATTTTAGTCCTGACCACATTTTTCTAAAAAGCATAACTTTCAGAGATTGTCCAGTGCTCACGCGCGAATGGTGGCTGTCCAAAGGTTAACGCCCTTTTTTGTTATAAGTTAAAAAAATTCTTGGTCATGACAGTGTTATTTTAAAAAACACAACTTCCCCGGGGATCATCATGGCAGAGAGTGATTTTAGTAAGGTCAGTTCCATGTTAACATACCATTCTCATTAGGAAGACTCGTTCAAGAAGGCCATCAGAGGTTACGACAAGCTGATTATAGCACAGAAAAAAGCACTTCACGATCAACAGCTACGCTCTCGTTCTGCATCAGCTGTTTACGTTAGTGCGAGATTAAGTTTCAGGCTCATTGTCTGTTTGAAGCATGACAGGTTTTTTGAGAACAATTAACCTAACATATGACTGAACATTTTTAATTGAGTTCCTAAAGAGGTGTTTCAGGGCAAGTGATTTGGGACGGACCATTTTAAATAGTATCAATACACTAGTCATATGCCCAAATACTATTAGAGTTCAAAGTTGGTTATTTGATTACTCTCGCGCTAGTATAGAAAGTTCAGTTCAGTTCATTCAATTATTAGCCTCGCATTTCTGTGCTCTGGTTTCGGTTGCTACCTCGCAGCATCGTAAAGTAAAGGGCAAAATGAATAGAAGCATAAAGTGAAACAGATCGAGAAATCAAAGTAATAAGCAGAAGTCACGAAGACAAGGGAAGAGTTCGAATGCAACTATGCCACTGGCCGCGACACCTAGCCACATCACTTAATCCCTTCAGCCATCTGGTAGGCGGGTCTTGTGAACCATAACCCGCAACTCTCACAAATCCTACTTGGCCAAGTCCACTGGTCAAGGTTTTCATACCTTTCTGCCATTTCATGGACTGACCACCTCGACCTACCTTCCAACCACTACCTGCCTCGGAGAACAGTGTAAGTCTAGGAATTTTATTGGTAGGCATGCGTAACACAAGTCCCGACCACCTTAACCAGTTTAGATTCAGTACTTGATGCAGAGATTTACCTCTGGTTCGGAATACCCTACGTCTAACCTCAGCATTACTGATACGATGTTCCCACCATATTCAAGCAATGCTACGGAGACATCGATGTTTGATCGCGGACGGTCTTCCAGTATCTATGGTAACGGCTATGGTTCTGAGCCGTTTGGAATAATGGATTCAATCGCCGCAGTGTGCACTCGACATGCGACAGACAACTGGATGTCACGCCGGCGCCAGAAATGGCTGGGGTCAACAAAAACTAAACGCGCTTTTACATGAAGGATGCTGGAGGTTTCTGGGCGAATTACACCTCGCGACTGCCCATACCGCACAAGAGGTTTCTCAAAGGTAACCCGAACCGGAACCTTTGATTCAAAAGTCTGACCGACGAGGCAATGAAGCGTTAGCTCAGCACGGGAACTAGACCGAAAAAACCCGTGAAGAAATCGCTTTTGATCTGTCATGTGAGACCCGACTGTTGCATAACTTCTGTTTTTTCGTCGCTGGTGCTTTGTTATCCGTCCGCCTTTCGGATTCAGTCATTAGCCCCATGCACCCAATGGAGCACGGGGTAGGTGGACGGGGCGCTATCCTTTGGAATGGAGCCACCCAGCTTAGGTGGGGAATAGCTGCCCAGTAAAGTGCGATGACTTCTCCCGCCGTCGAGAGAATTCTAAGGTACTCCACTCCTACGTCCATCTGGTTAAGGCTTTGTGACCGGTTAACTGCTCCGTGTTTATTCGCTGTTGTGCTTTCTCCAGGGGTGTAGTGGCTAGAATTGGGTGTTGTCCATCAACTGGTTCAGAGACTGAACTTCATCTGGCTTCTACCCATTGACCTGTCATTTATGATTGCATCTCCGGCTCAAGGGAGCAACCTTGCTAAGCTCTTTTGGTCACGTAGACACCCAAGCCATCACACCACGCCAATGGGCAGTCTCGTCGTGACCTCATAGCAACCGGCGCAATGATTTTCTAGATCTAAGGTTACTAGCGTGAGCTCATTTTTGAATTTTGGTTACCATTATTGTAAGTCCCAAAGTCTCACTGTAGAGCATGGGAAGTAAATCGAAAGCCACAAGAAATCCCGATGAAATTTGACTTTCTTCGCAACTGCAACAAATGACCGTCTTTGTTGAGTGTATAATGCTGGCGTTTGATCAGCCAAAAGACGAAGCAGCTCACTTTTTCTCATCTTTCTTCGTAACGGGGTGTAAATATCCGCACAGAAATGCTCTGTCTGGATACAGTTACTGCTCTCTAAGCGTACTTTTCTTATCTAAACCCATATCCCAGTCGAGTGTGCTGGTTCTGCCCACTATGTCTAGTTGTAGCATCATTCTTTTGCACGAATAATGCGGAAAAAACTTACTGTTTTACGCGAAAATTCTAAACAGAATATTTTACAGAAGAACTTAACAAATGTTACATCATGATGTTATCACTCTCTCATTTACTAGCGTGGTGAAAATTTCCTGTCACGAATGAGCATTGCTCTATCATCGCGAAAACAAACGAAACGTCTAACGAACTACGCTCCGATCAGTTACTTCTCAAGGTCATGCATTCCAAAAGTGTTAACGGCTTTCTTCTCGGGAGCCTATCATCAATCGCAAAATTACCAGTAAACCACCAGACGACACTGTTTTTCTAAATGTTTTTATTTCTTTTGCTTCTTTCCGCTAAGCCAAGACATAATTGATACTTGCACAAGTACCTTTCCTCCTGGTAGGAGCAGTATTCATGCCCCCATGATGAAAACCACATGCAATGAATTCTGCTTTATTGAATTTGCAAACTACTAATATTCGACTGTTCATTCAATTTCGGCTGTCAAGCATCAGTCAACTTAATCATGTTAACTACAGTCACTTAATTTCAACTTCGCCTAGAATATTGCAGAGCTAACTTGGACAATATTCAATTCTCGAGAATTTTGATTTTTTCAACCTTTATTTAGCGTTGTAGGGAAAAATTAAGAAAGTAAAGCTCATAACGAAGAACATATTTTTTCATTCGAATTTTGACAATGCCTCTACTTATCGGACAAGGGTTCCAGAAGAGGCGATTGAACCATACAACTGGTCACCAGCTCAGCTGGACCAACGCTGCTGCCTTGCAGGATGCGCATGACTGCGCAAAAGCTAGAGGTGCATCCTTGAATAAAAAGTCTACTCTGGGCTGGGCGACCGAGTAATACAACAGCCCACAACACAAACAACAATGGAAGACATCATTGACCGCTATACTCTGTTGCGCTTTCTTTCCCCGTTTTTTAATTGTTGCGCTGGCACCATGCTTGACTCCAAGCCAGTGTAAATAAATAATAAATCTTATTGCATGCTAGTTTCAACTTCGACAACTACTAAACTGGCCGAAAATTTAATCCATTACTTATAAATAAAGTGCAGCAAAAAAGGAAAAAGGAAAAAGTGCAGATAGAAAACCAGGTGGTTGAAGAATAAATACAGTTTTCGGTTTCAGTTTATACAACCACTAACCTCGCACTTCTGTGCTCTGGTTTCGGTTGCTACCTTCCAGCATCGTCCAGTAAGGGGCAGAATAAATACTAATTGTCGAAACTCTGGGTCACGTATGAAACCGATAACGCATTGATGAACTCCCTCCCTAATTCACTAAATAACCCCAGAAGTGGGAACCGATGTTCGAGACTAGAAATGACAGAAGGTAGCTAATCGTAAATGTGGATGGCTGTGCTTATACGAATTCGGAAGTACCATTTTAGAGTGCACAGCGGAAATATGAGTGGCTGGACAAACCATTTAGTGAATAAACGTATGCTACGGGGTCACAACACATCTGGACCTGATTGAAAATTTCGAAATCACTAGTTAATAAAAGGTTGGGGATTGCTAACATGTGTGACGCATCCTTCCAACTAACGCATTGTGCAAGAGTTCATTCATGAACGGTAAAATACCTTCTCCATTATATCTACACAAAATGCTTAGGTAACTTCAATGGTGCTGGCAGACGGCATTTCTGTGACAAGGGTAACTAACGTATCGGAGCTCTTGAGATCACTGCCCAAAGTCTCGTCGTCTCGACTACTCGTGACCTCCAACAGTTAAACGTCCCTTGTTGTTACGGAGACTCTACTCTGGTGATTTTTTACGCATTGTTGTCAAACTTAATAGCAACAGAATAGAGCTGGTGGTAACTTATTTCCGGAGAATGTAACGTTACGAAATCATGCGCCGTTTCGATTAGTACAATATACTCGGTTACTAAATACACACGGATTTATCATTATTTTCCATGGGGCAGACTGGATATGCAAAGAGGTAGACCACATAAAGCTCCGCACTTTTGGGTGCCCACCTGGGACCAGCTGACATCTAAACAATTTGGAGCCGTAAGCAGTGTTAAATGGAATTTTAGAAAAGTGGAATGTGGTTCAGCTTTAGGACCTTGCCATCAACTACTACGAGGCTAAAATGAACCTACTTATCAACGTAATCAAAACCATTGGCAGTATCAGAAACTCCAGGCATTATCAAGAAGAGTAAAACGAGTTTAATCCATGAAGCCCCAACACATCAGTACATAAATATCTGAGCAAGCCAGTGTAACTGAAAGGGAGCCCAACCAATAATTTTAAACATATTCACTGGAGGGAAAAAACGGGTCCCGATGGTTTATGTTGTGCCTATCAATCATATGCGCATGTAACGTGTTCCGACTTCCGCGGACAGATGAATGGCGTGTAACTGAAAACCCGTTGCTAACTAATACGCTTCCCAATCTTTGCTAATTTTGCCGTACACGAGCATTAGTAGATATATGAAACTAAAATACTGGTAGAAAAGGTGCATTATCAGGTTTTCGATAAGTGATAATAAAAATGTGCATTAAGATACTGAGAACTTACTGTCTGACGCCAAAGTTAGCCAACTGCAATACGATGTCATACGTTTCCTCTGGATGAATGAGCAGCCCAAAGTGATACTACACAAAGCAATCATTGCATGAGATGTTAATTCGCATGATAAGCTGGCCAGTAACGAATGGCATGATATCTAAAACGATAAGCAGAGTTCGGCGCTTGGTCCAAATGGCCGTGACAGTGTTGTATTGCACTAAAAGGACACTGAAAAAATTGTGCAACTAAATAATGCAAATTAATCATCGGATGATGGTCCGGACGCTATTCACACATGCGATAAATTCACACACGAATGGACGTGATCAGTGGTGGTCCACAGGCCAGACAATTATTTCTATTTGTATGGACGACATACGCAAGCAGTACGCCAACATTTCAATCATTACACGCAAGAATGAAATAAGAAAAATAAACAAGGTATTACAAATGGCAAAACATTCAGGTAAATACAGATAGATGAATTTTAATTGAAATGAACTTCAACAAGCCAGAAAGTAGAGGAAAACTAGGCTACTTATGAAATATTGTAAGTAACTAAGCTTTTGTATTCTCATTGGTCAGAACCCGAGTTAGGCAGGGTGTGTGAGAGCTTTGTACAGACTCGCTCTAGTGTAAATGTGCAGGAATGCAAAAAGGATGAATGAATGGGAACGATACTGTTGTAAGATCTATCGGAGGAAAGAATTTTTCTACGCAAGTTGTGCTGGAGGTCTTGGTAACTGGAGTAACGGAGACTGGTCATCAAAAATCAGGGATTAAACGATTTAAAAGAGATTTATTCCAAAAAGGTACCACGGGTTTCGTAAGCTGGACAGCCCTAAGGCTGAGAATTGCTCAGGAGAGGTCGTCCGGACCTGTAGAAGACGAAGCTCTAAACTTGAGAAAAAAATTAAGATAGGTCGGACGTAGAGTAAGCTTCAGTTTACACTGATACAGGGAGATGAAGCAAAATTGTCGCTGAAAGAGCATATAAAAGTAGCGTTGATGCGATCTACATCAACATCATTATAACAGAATTTCGTTTCCTAACCACGGAGAAGCTCTGTCATTCTATAGAAACCTGGGATTTTTTGGTTTCCAGGATCTGCATGGCAAACAACACATTCAAGCGCTTCCTTTCTGTCCTAATTAGGTGCACGTATTGCTTGACATTTAGACATCGGCGATACTTGTATGCGCTCTCTTTTGTCTTCTGAGGGACTTTAGTAATGAGGAGACAACCTTAACACCGGACGCAAAGTTTCACTTAGGAAACAGAGATTGAAGAGAGCATTTAGAGTATCAGTATCAGGTAGGCAACTAAGAAGAGTGAACCGGTGGAATCCATGAAAGGGCATCACCGATGGTGGCGTTGAATTAGATGTTACGGTGTGAAATGTTAAGAATCTTCCAACAGTGTGTGAACAAATCTTTAGCCTCAGAAGCAGTTAACTTTGATCGCTTGTGGAAATATGTGCTTTCAGTCTAAAGGGGAAATGGCCGGGGACGATTTGTGATGAGTTGATATGGATAGCCGCTCACAACGGCCTATATCTCGGCTGTCCGGAAAGTCATCCACACACACCTTTCTTGTGAAGGCATGGTTCCGGCTTCGTATTACACGTTTCTGGGCCTTAGTGTCTCGGAAGTAGCTGATAAGCTTTTGAGTATCACATCATCGTTTTTCAGAGGAGCCACGGGGAGGGCGTGTTTAGGCTGGAATTTTTGTATCACTGACGCAACTGGAGCTCGATTACGAGATTTGCCCGGCTGAGTGGGAGAGCAGAGACTTTCTGCAGAGAGCTAGATTGTTCAGAGGAATTAATTAGTGAGGCTGCCGGCACTAAAGTTTATGAGATACTTAAACAGTTTGCTGAGACTAAACCGAACTCAAGTACTGCTGGGTTTTGCGTTATTCTGATAAGTGGGGCGCTGCCTTGGATAACAAGGGACGGGATCCAGATATGCATACAAACGAATGACTAGTATTTACCAATACTTTGTTTGTCCATTGTATTAAAAATAGAAGAGGTATGGTCACAGTAGTGTCCCATAAGAAGAAAGAAACACGAAGGTATCATGAGTTAGCGAGCGTAATATATCTAGTTTTATATTGTGCTCTTTGTGACCTACGATAATGCGACAAAATCTGTACGCAAGAGTGGGACAAACAAATTCTAAAACATGGTGGTTGGGATTTATTTGTTGGCACATACAGAATGAATAGCACTGAAAAGAAGTTAACCCAACATTTCTAAGTCATATTTAGGGGCAGAGACGGCTATGAAGTGTACTTCAGAAGCAGTTTAACTATCTATCTTTAGATGAAATAACAGCTAGGTGTGAGGCATAAAAGGAAAGGATATTCCGTGATTCAGCTGTCCGGAAACAGAATGTTGGAAGATAACAGCGCCAGTCTTGGATTTTCCTAGTAATCAGCTGGGCACCGATGCATTTCTAGTCCATTCGGAATTCGCAGACGACATCGTCAAACTTGGAGACAACCCAACTGTCTTATAGTCGGCCTTGAATCGTGAATACTCTATAGAGGTTATGGGAACAGAGATCAATACATCGACAACAAACATCTTTTCAATCTGCTTTTCAGAGTTCATACAACCTTTATCTGTCAACGGCAAGTTCCAGCCTTCAAATATCTGGGCCACACGATTCTTCCAAACGGTCAATCCAAAAACCAAGTCCAGTTGCGCATTGACAACGCCAGTATTGGGTTTATCCAGCTTCGCAACGCGACAAAATTGTCATCCTAAAGCCTAAACAGCAGAGCGAGACCCACTGACTACTACTTTTCTCAACAATGCACTCTAAACGCGCAACGAAATCAGTCTTCAGAACGAAGCCCGCGTCTTTCGGACCGCTATCCTCCCAACACTAACCTATGGTTGTGAAACGTGACCACTGCTAGTCGAGGACATCAGGAAGTCTGAAGTGACTGACCATTAGTTTCTGCGACGGATTCTCAGTGACTTGGCAAAACATGCTTTTAAAAGACGCAATCAAACAACGCTTTTTCCATATCGAGAGGCTGTCAGTGTCTCTTCATTCATGGCGACTGCAGTGGTTTGGAGATTTGTTTTTATTACATGCTTGCGCATGAGTGCAGCGGAAGGGGTATATACCCCATATCCACGAGGGCCCACTGCATTATTGGGGAAAACCGGTAACCGAACCCTGAGACTTGAAGTGGCAAAGAACCACATAAGGTCCCAATAGGTCAGGTGTGGTGACGATCCGGACGACAGTGGATTACTGTCTTACGACGTTCAGAAACGGAGATCTCAAAACAGTGCCTTACTCCTGTTCCATGTCCAGGATGGCGCTACCACCTTGGAAGACAGCTGAAAACATAGATCAGTACCTCCAAACCGGACGTTGGGCGATTAGGACTCCAATCTGTCTACGGCGTTCGCAAATGGAAGCAGAACTTGATTTACCTACGTTCAAGTCTCACCACCGATTGTCGGTCATGAACAGGTGCCGTTCGAGACATCCACGAAGCCAGCTCATCCTCTCGTAGAGGCTAGCCGCATAACGTTAGTAAAAGCAAGCTGAAAGACAAAGGGGACGAAAACTTTCGAGGTACGCATGGAAGCACAAAAACCAAAATAATAACGGTAGAGTAGGGATAGGGAAGGACCTGCAATCGAAATGTTACGAACGGGTGGTCACTGAAGTAGAGCAATATACGTTTACCCTGACAGAAAGAAATAAAAGAGAAGCTCAACACCGCCTGACCACAGCATCAAAGGGGGACGAATTCGACTTTTTAACTATAGAAAGTGGACAGGATTGAAGAAACGTCTGGCGCGGGATAGAAAGTCAATCTGGCACGAAGTACAAGAGAACGTGTGAAGACCAGAACAGGGACTATTAAAAGACCCATTAGCGGGAGCGAGCTTTTAAAACACATGGCTACCGAATATAAGTTCAAATGGGGAAGTAAAGAACGATGGTTGGCGGAGTCCAACAGGAGAAAGCATCTGGAAGCACTGACAAGAACATGCTCCAAGTATCCCTAATTAGAGATATTCCTAGGGTTTGAATCAAACGATGTTTCAAGAACACGGTGGTCACAATCGATGCAAGTGATGACATAACAAGGGTTAATTAAAAAAGTACCAATATAGCATTACCATCGTCCAGCGGACCGGTGAGATTAAAAGTAAAGGATAAGAGGCCGTTGATGAACAACAGAAATTGGGTGAGTGAACCTGCAGAACACTGGGAAACCCAATCATATGAGTGGGAAGGCTGTACATGTATCCCATCGAATTTGACGGAGAAGATCCGGTTACTGGGGAAACTTGAAGACCAGAACAACAGGAACAATGGAAATTTAGAGAATGGACCATTGTGCCCAACACAACCGAAAGTATTTTGAATATTCATCGAGACCAGATGTTATTCTGTGATTATCGAGTCCTTGAAGTCGAGTATATGTGAATATATATAACCTTTTATTTTATTTGTATTTATACTTTATGTATTTTTATTTATTTATTTTATTTTATAAGATCCGGTGAATCAGTAGGTGATTTCTGTTGCAGACTAGTTAGCCTACATAGGATCATCTTGCTCCTCGTGCTTCGGACAAATTGCAATTTTTGACATACCGGGCGGAAGCAGCTTGTCCCACATCGCATGTATGTTTGGGCTATCAGCCAACGCAGTTTTGATACAGTATCAGAAAATACGTCGTTAGCTATAAAAGTGCTGCTTTCATTACATGTGGGGGCAAGACAGTGTGAACAAGCAGATGCAGCAGTTAGCAGTAAGATCCAGTCTGATGTGTGTAAATACACAAAATATGGTACTCAATACGACTTGCGTGGTCTCCTGTCACATCAATGTGTTTCATCGTGTAGCTGCAAAGGTGTCTATTTCTGATATTCTTCCGCACAGATTATCCGGCACATGAATCAAGATGCTAGAAAAGACACTGGAGTTTACCTAACTATGAAGTTTCTGTTCGGAGACAGTACAAACTTCCCTGGTGTACAACGTTCAGACATTCGTAGTCGTTACAAGGTGGAAAATGGAAACTAGTCTAGACGTTAATGTATTGAAGACCTTACTAAGTGCACTTGGTCGTGCAGCACGTGTGAAGCCCCTTATGAAACAGACACGCCGACACCAGTACAGTTCTTGTATTAACACTATACTTTACTTGAGGTTCGTCCCGTTGCCCTCATGTGTGTCGTTCTTAAAACCACTTACAAGGCCCTTTTCGCCCGTCTTTAAAACGCACCTGAATGCACTACCTGACCCTTTCCAGTTCGCTTTCAACCCAAAATATCCAACCTTGATGCTACAGTCTGCATGGTCCATTCTATCACCAAATCCTTAAACAACTCTGAGCAGTCTGTCCGCAGAGTGTTCCACGATTATTCGCTAGCCTTTGATTCGGTACCCCGATCTCGTCTTCCTCAGAATCTTGAAGCTTTTGACTATCCCATATAACTTCTTACCTGGCTATCGAACTACTTTTACAATCGAGTTCAACAAACTAAGTTAGGGCAAAAGTCTATAAACTACATTTTAACAACTTTAGTGTACCCCAGGGTGCTGTGCTGTCCTCTTTTCTACTTCCGACTTATATTAGTGACCTTCCAGTTTTTTCTCCATCCAACACGCTTAAATATGCCAGTGAAGCTACCCCTTGTCAAGCCATTTTTAAATCTCTATTTCAGGAAATTCGATGAAAACTTATCTCGAACAGAATGTTTGTCTTCCCAATTGGGTCTAAAACTGAGTCCATTTAAATGCCTTGAACATATTTTCAGTTCTTTCTTGCTCATCCTTCTCTACACATCCTGTTACATTGAATTCCAAATCCCTGCCCAGTTAGTTTGCTCAAACATCTAGCTGTTAGCCTGGAAGCCAATTCGAGATGAACACCTCACATTCGGTAATCTCGCTCAATTGCGACGTCCCCCATTTCAAATAAAACTCAAGCAGTTCCGAACACCACGAGCAACTGTTCCCAGATTTGTTCATCAGTATTTTCCTTAGATGTTATTGTATCTTTCCCTGGCCTTCTGAAAGAAGACTTCAAAGCCCTTCGCCGCGGATTGGTAATTACCAGCTGCGTCCCATCCCCCCCCCCCCTTTTATTATCTTTTGACTGAACTTTACAATCAGCATACTGAATCTTGCGTAGCCTTAGTCCACAAGATATTACAGGATACAACGCATCCATTACATCCTGACTTATCTTTTCCCGTTCTTATACTTACACCAGACCTCAATTTCGGCACCTTTCTTCCAGAATTAACATATAAGAAATCTCCTATGTCCCATGTGGCGTCGGTACTGATCAACAAGGACAAGATGTATAGGGGTAACTTTCTAAATTTGGTTGATGTTTTTCTTTTTTTCACTCTTATATACCTTTAACTCCCATTCTTGTATATTTCACCCCCAATATTGTCACAGCCTTCTGACTAAAATGTAAGCACGCTGTTTGCAAAAGTCTGTCATACAAGCATAACGTGCTGTTGGCACCTTTATTACGAGCTCGCTTACACCAACTTGAGGTTGTGCAACGAATATTCCTATCATACTTTGTACAAAATGATGTACGTCTAACTCTTGAATCATTATATGCAAGCTGCAAGATGGTAGGGTCCAACGGTGACAGGCAGCAATCCGCTGTCACCCGGCCCATTACCACACCCGACAAACTGAGACCTTGTGTTTCTCCACTCCAAATCTCGAAGACAAGGTTCTCGGTTATTCCTAAAACTGCAGTGAGATTTTTCGGTTAGTTGACCTACCCCTTCGACTGTAATCATGCACAGGCAAGTATGAAAAATGACGCTCGGACCTACTAGACAGTTCACATACAACTGGATGTGACAACTTCATTGCATTTACGGACAACGGTTTCCGGCGCGGATCTAGTTCACCCAATTGTTAACATCCGCATGTTCAAAGGACACTTTCAAATCGAATGCCAGAAAGTTCACTTACCTTCCTTCTGGCTCGAACTGCCTGTGGAGCGGTTTTCCTGAATCTTGCTGCAGCTAGATTTCATAATGTGAAATCTACGGGTGATGCTCACACTGTAACTAGCGTTTCTGAACACTGTTTCTAATATTTCACATGTCTGATTTAGTACTTACTAGCAAACATTGTGAAACTGGATGACAAAAACACTTGACCATTAAGACAACAATATGAGGGTGAAGTAATAATTCGTGATTTGAAGCAACAGCAGCGATAATCGACAGCATGTTAAAACATTAAAACTAACCTGCATCAGTACATACCCAAAATGGACGACTTAAGTCAAGGTCACATTGTCTGATAGGTGATGACTGAGTGATACATATGACTGCTCACGGCATCTTAACAAGGAAGCTTCGTCCTTACAACAGCCAACTAATCATGAGGTTAGGTAGCTCTACTAGTTGCATTACTATAACTTATTGCTCGCTGAGGTCTTACTAGATCAATTGGAAACTCAAAATTGAGGTCACTGACTCATCTCAAAAGCACATCAAGCCGTGGTGACTAGAATATTTTGTCCAATGCAACTATTAATGTAAATAAGAAACAAGGATCCGTAACACTTAGCAAAACTATACGACTTTCTTCAATTTATGAACCCGTGAAACGAAGAATGAGTGCAGGGTTTCACAGAATCCTAGATTCCACCAATATAGTAGTGTAGAAGCAAACTATGCATCCGACATGAAAGTCAGATGCATATTTTGAGAATCCCTTGTCAAATTAAACAAAAATCTGAGCTATGATGTCTACAAAAAACCTGTGATTTTTGACTTCGCATTATTGTTAACTGCACCAAACGCAAAGTTTCGGATGACACGCAGGACATGTGTTGGATGGGTAATATCATACTAATGATTAAACCGTGTAATTTTCCAGAATAAAACATATTACCCTATTTTCTTTCGTTTGGATGCACAGAAGTCCACCAGGTAAACGTCCGGCTTCTCTCTCCACAGCCTGTAGTGCATAGTAAGTACAATAATTAGCATACCGCAACATGAATCCAAGGTAAGCAAAACTTGACCTCCACGCCAAGTAAGAAGGAATAGAAGCACAAGTGATTAATAGTGAGGTACATCCAACCTTGCTTTGGCAGTCTGCCACGGAAGTAAGCACATGAATAATCTGGGAGAAATGAATGGCCGACAATAGACGTACAGTACACCAGTTTTTCTTGTGAAGGGAAACCAAAAGTTTTCAGAAGCTTTACAGTTGCTTTCTTCAACGGCATTGTATCATCGCCTGAAATTAAACAGTTGCCTGAAAACTCATAAATGAACCTACGATCATACATCTCCACATACCGCGCGGCATGACAATCAAACTTCTGGACTAAAAATGGGAAAACATCCTCTTTGCACAGCTGTGACAACTGTGGCATCACATTTTTCTGTATATAGCGCCAATGCTTTAATATCTGTTTCTCACTATTGGACGTGGCGATCTCTGGGAGGCGCGTTCAAATAGCAGTTTAGGCTAGATACTAAACTTACGGAAGTTTGAATCTGGACCTTTTAGGATGATACAATAAAGCGGAACCTGACGAAAAATACTTCTTGAAGCAAAACAATTACCGACACATCCAGAATCGATTCGACAGTGCCGGTCAGTAGATTTATTAACCCGCCGGAAGTCTTTCCTTTCCGTTTCTGGAGGCAAAAATGATCTGTTTCTGCTAAGTTACGCCTAAGAAGTTCGAAAAGATATTTTAAAAGTAGTACCAGATACTAGGGAGAGCCTGCAGTTCCACTCTCACCCACATTATGCCAAAAACTCTACGCGACAGACAACCCGAAAAGGCGACCTTCAGGTTGGAATGACGCGCAGTGGTGTTCAGTTCAGTTCAGTTCAGTTTGCACAGGATCGAGCGTCCAGAATTCCTTCCATGGTGTGCACACTAGACAGGCACCTACCACTTCGCAGATAGTGTCAGTACATACGGGCTCAAATGTAGCCTGACTGATATTAAGGTAGACTTGGAGTCTTGAAGTACTACGCGGGTTCAAGGCTTTGAGCCCAATTGTCCCGGTTCCCGAGGAAATCTTTGATCTTCTGTCAGATTCACCGAGCTGAAACGAGCGCAAAAAGAGGGGGATGGGGCAGGGCGGGGTTGGCAACAAAAACAAAGTACACACAACATCATACAGTGTCTCAATATGAAAGTGCCCTGAGCGAAACTGGGGTGCGACATCTATTTCGGTTTTTTGGACAACGACTTACTCAGAGAGACCAAGGTAAATGTCTAGCTATTTCTTGAAGATAAGTTTGTCCAGTGAGAGGACATTATCTTCAGGACGAGCTGTCCTCAGAGTGATAACCATACTGCTAAAAAGTCATCTCGTTTAGAAGCACTTGATATCAGTTTAAAAACACTTCTGCTGTGACCACGGAGAGCACGGGCGGGACAGACGGAGGAGGAACAATCGCCCTGACATGAGTCAAAAGGGTGAAACATTAAAAATAGACCACGTTATACGCATCCTAAGTCAAACGGATAGGGACTGAGAAGTGAGAGGCGGACGGCATCAGGTAGGTGGGACAGACCCCGTACTGCTTCGATGGAAGCCCTCTAAACGCTTTCCAGGATCTCACGGTCTCGGACAAGAATGGGGTGCACTATCCAACTATCGTGCTTTAGCAGAGGAGGGATGTACGTAGCAAAAATTATAGCGGAATCACCCCTAGAGTTGCGTGGGAAGGACCTTCGAATCAAATTAAGGAATCGAAAGGCAGACTTGCCCGCAAGTTGGTGATTAAATGAGAACGACAAGCACCTTGTGTCAGTCAACCCGGGGCAGTGTGGTTTGTCCGTTAATGGAAAACGTGTGACCAGTCTCTTTGCCGAAAGACATGCTCACGCATTTGTCATAATTAACTGGGAGGTTCCAGTCCCCGGACCAGCGTTTTGTTTCACCAACTGCTACCTGTAGGTTTTGACCTCTTGTACTGCAGAGCGCTACATCGTGCGCATACATGGCAATGTTCACCGGAAGGTCTGCCGGAAGATATTTTATGTAGTTCGAGAACATGAGAGAACCTTAGTCTGATCCTTGTGGGACCCCAACTGCTACTGGGACGGGCTGAGACAAAACATCCCCCACCTTGACAACAAAGTTGCGGTCGGTAAGGAAGCTGCGTAAGATAGCCAACATGGAGCCTGTAACCCAGTATGCCTGCAGCTCATGAAGAAGAGAGGCATGGGGGACCTTGTTGAGGGCCTTAGCAAAATGGATGAACACAGCATGAGGGAGCCGGCTGTCGTCGTAGGCTTTTGTCAGACTGTCCGTGGCAGTAAGCTTACTAATGACGCATGATCTGCCAGGGAGAAACCAATGTTAGAACGGGGAAAGGATCCTATTTGTGTACAGATTGGAAAGAACTGCACTCTTGAAAATTCGCCGAAAATTTTTGCTGGTGATTCTGGCCAGATTTATGGGTCTGCAACTAGAAGCAATATGTCTACTGCCCTTCTTATAGATAGGTGTGATGACTCCTATTTTCTAGCTACTGGGGCAAACTCCATCGTCAGCACATAGCTGACGAAGAGGGCTATGGAGAGCAGTTAATGAGTCCGCGATTTCCTTGATAATACGGGGGCATATTAAGTCAGGACCCGTGGGGCAGTATTGGTTGAGCCGTCGGAAACCCTGTGCGACCGCACCAGTGGGGATAGTGACGTGCTTAAGAGAAGCTACCAGAGATATTGGGTGCTTGACGGGGTGGGACGATATTGGTAAGGGGCTGGGGACTTCGGGCATTTGACTGGGGAAGTGATTGGGGATCCGGCGTGATCCTTGAGAGCAAATGATTTCAGGGCTGTGCCACTTAGACAAAACATGTGCTGGAAGAAAGATGCCCTGGTGTTCAGTGCTGGAGCAAGTACAGGTCGTTGTACTGTATCTTGGTAAGACCTAATCTTGTCTTTGCCTCTTTTACGTGTAATCCTAAACCTTCCCTCATTGCAGGTAAGATCTGTGGCTTTATATCTAGCAAAGAGGCTTGCGCGTTCGTCTAGAATGAGCCTAATAGAGCGAGGGAGGGGCCGCTTACCGGTAAGTAGAAGACGAATTCTGGGGACGAATAGCCTATCGGACAAGGAGATGAACTCTCTGAGATGCTCTGCTATTTCATCAGTAGAGTTACTTAGGTTGGCTGAATTTAGCTGGGAGCGAAGAAATGCACAGACTTGGTCAAAATTGGTCCTTTTGAAAGATCTCAAAGTTTTGATTCCTGAGGGGAGAGGAGGTCACTTCACAATGTAACCGAACCCAATGTGAATGTGATTATTTTTGCCGATAGGCGGCAAGCAGTGCACCACGTCTATTCGGAATCATTCTTTGGTGATAGCCAGGTCCAGTGGGGAAGGGGCGTGTCATGTGCGATATCTGGTCAGATCTTTCGCGTTCTGCACCCATGACTTCTTGAGTACGGGATCTAGGAGAGGTTTACCAGAGGTGATATCAGGGGCATCAGCTCTTTGCCAGTCGATACTGGGTGAGCTGAAGTCGCCAGCAATTAACAGACGGTTGAAGTCAGTATAGGTTTTCAGGGAGCATAACAACTCTGCGAGGGCTAGGCTATAGGCATAATTGAATGCGGGAGGGCCATAGACTACAACAAGCAGTAGGACGCCTGTCCTAGGGAGGGTAAACACAACCCACAGACAATCGATACGTGAAGGGGTAGGGGTTGTATCTGACGAATTGGCGACCGTGGAAAATGAGATTGACGTGAAGATTCATAGCACGACTTTTGTCTGAGTGCGTGTCACCAGGATATGTAACCCTTGTGATCGGGGTTGTCGCCGCGGGTTCAGCCGTGGTTTATAGTTCCGGAACATTTTTTCACTTAGTTCGCGATATTCACGAGGGTTTCGAAGATTCTGAAGATGATTTTCGGGTCCTTCAAACGAGAAACTTTGGCTGCTTCCTATATCCATGATAGTTTAGTTGCCTTTGGCTGTAGAACTCACAAAAATAGGTTTCAGCTGTCAAGCGTGTTCGGAGATGTGCCAGAAGTAGCGTTTTCCATCGCCCGAATGTTTGGTCTATGCCCCATTGCGCAGACTATTTCTTCGAATCCCCTCTAAAATTGAGGGGAAACGGAAAACGTCATCGCCCATCAACTGCTGGAGTTATTATGCATCGTGAGAGTTCATCAACCCATCACTTAACAAATGGAAACGTTCAATAATTGAATACGTGACGCCCGTGTGTCTAGTGACATGCTGAAAACTTACTGTCAGGAATGATGCCATTCCACTCACTATCTAGGACCCTTTTGAATGCCTGGAGAGTCCCCAGTTTTAATACCATTCCTGGAAGCCTATTTCAGTAGTTTACCACCCTGTTGCTAAGGCAATGAAATCTAGTTATTAACCCAGATCGAAATTTCACCAGCTTCTTCCCGTGACCTCTTGTTCTCGAGTCAGTTACCCTATGGAGTGGACTTTCCGGCCTACTCCCAGGAAAGCCTTTTTTTGCCTTAAATGTGCCTGTGGGATCTCGTCGCAATCTTCTTCGTTCCATAGAGAAAAGTCTGAAGTCCTGGATTCTGTACTCATACGTGCTGCCCCTCTGACCCTCAACCATGTGCGTTGTAGGACGTTGTAAGTTCTCCGAACGGATGGCATCCTTTTTGCAGAAGTGTGACCGTGCCCGAGCTCAGTTTTCTAAAAGAGATCTAACTATAGTCATGTGAACTGGCATAAAAACCTTTTGTTGTCCTCCCGAAAAGGCTGATCTCAACCTGAAGAGCTCACAGCGTGCCTTTTTCAGTTGTTACACACTGATCCAACCACTCAAGATCGGAAGTCACCAAAATCCCATGGTCGTTACCCTCGTTTACTGGCTCTATGGTAAATGGGCCTTGATCATATGCAACCGCCAGGCTTGTCGCTGGCCGTGGCAACAGGCGGCTCTTCCCAGCATTGAGAGGTAAGCCCCAATTCCGAGCCTGATTTAGAACGGAAAGTATGTCTTCGCTCAGCTCCTCTCTCTCCTGCTTCACATTTTCTGCGAAGAAGAAGCTTGGTGAATGAAGAACAGGTTAAATCATTACTCATTAGACGAAACAAAAGTTGGCCTAGTAAGGATCCATGCAGAATTCCACTGGAGACGTCTTCTTATTTGGAGTTCTTTTCGCCTACTCTAAGGTGAAACGTTCTACTGGTGAGGAAGTCCCTTAACCATCCCAACAGACCTCAACTTGATTAGTGGAAGCCGGTGGTTTGCTGAATCAAATGCCTTGCTAAAGTCAATATAACACTTCCTCCTGTTTACCTTCATCCACTTTTTGAGTGACTTCTTCTAGGAAGCTCAAGAGGTTGATCAAGCGCGATCTGTATTTTGGAAATCCATGCCGAGCTGGTCGAATCATAGAATTATCTAGTAGGTGCTCGCAGACGTGCGCGCGGATGGTCCTCTCCAGCACTTTGCACAGATTGCGGGTTAGGCTAGCAGGTCCGTAGTTGTTCATTTCAGAGCGGGGTCCCCTTTATGTATAGCTACCACGGCTGCGCTCTTCCATTCCTGCGGCAACCTTCCCTGGCCCAAGGTGACCGTATGTAACTTATGAGCTGGGAGGGATAGACTGTCAGTCATCGACTTAACGATAGCTGGGTGGATATCGTACAGCCATGAAGAATGATGGATATCTAACCCTTCCAGGTGTTTTCGTACTATTTCCTCTGAAAGATTTAGGTCTTTTATGCCAGTTGGAAGAGTCGCCCCCTCAAAACCTATCTGCGCGCTGTTACCTACTCGGCGCACACTACTAAAATACCCACCCCGAGCATCTACTTTGCTCTGGTTGTCCCCTGCGACTCCATGATCATGGGTCACCAGTAGCTTCACCGCATCTCTCAAAGATTCCTTAGACTGCACGTAGCTATAGTACTTCTTTGGATACATTTTGACACAGTGGACCAACATCACTTCGTACATGCTCTTAGCAGGTCACAAGGGGTCCACCGTCTCACTTCTACATACGGTTTATCAGATCCAAGCCTAGCGACTCCCAGAAGCCCTGAGGAGAGCCCAACTACGGTTTTTACGATTGAATGACCTGTCCATTTCAACCCTCCACCACACCCACTTGCCCTCACCCCTGCTACACTTCCGAGGGGCACACTGGTTTCGTACGGTAGTTAAAGATCCTTTAATCACCTGCCAGCGTACCTCCAAACCAGCATATCCCGCCATATCCCATACCAGATCGACCGCTCTATTTCGAAGCCTAGGAATTTCCATGTTTGCGAAGCTTCTGATAGACCTCGAGGAGAATTTAGGATGACGCGTGCAGAGTGATTTTGACACTCACATAGTCGCACTTACCCAACGTAGAGTGAACCTGTAGTTCAGCTACATCATTCTCATGATTCTCTATTGCTATATCCAACAACGACCGCGCACAACCAGTCCCACATCTGGTATCTTCCCTCATGTTTTGGAACAGAGTATTCGAATACAGCCATTGTAGATATCCCCCCTCTTGTGTTCCCGGGATACATGCCTTGAATGCCCAGTCTGTGTGTGTTAGGTTGAAGTCTGCAGCTATGAGGATCTTATAGACTCCCTTGACTGGCGACGTAAGTCCGCGGGGAAGGTGAACATCCTCATCTGGGCTTGCACCCGGGCCCTATTCACACAGACCACATTAACCCTTCTGTTCAGGAGTGTGAGCCTAAACGTGCACAGATGTATATTTCGAGCAAACCCTTTGTCTACGGTTACAGATGGTTTGTGCCTGCCCTAATGACGGCGGACACCCCGTCCCCTACACAGTCATCCTCCCTGTCCTGCTTATAGAGGGCAAACCCGTTTTGTAATAATACATGTACGTGGTCATCTTCAGCAGGCCATGTTTCCGAAACAGTAACAATGGATGCTCTTTGCTCCTCTGCGGCTCTAAAGATACCCATCCACTTATTTCTGATACTGCGTGCTTTGATGCATAGCCCCAAATTATTCTATTCGACGCCTACGGATTTTTATTCTCCAGTTTTGGCTGGGCCTCGGGCTCAGCCTCCGATAGGTTAGTAAGTTTATTTCAGTGGTGTCCACCACTAGGGTGCAGGAGTCCGCTGGCCATCTAGGGCCACCGAACACTCTCAATCCATCGCTGTGGGCGCCATCTTTTCACCCGCGTTAACGACGATTCTGTCCTCCTCCGCTGGACAGCACTGCCAACTTTCATCTTCTAGTACGTTCTCAGTTACCGCAAACCCTGACTGTTTGCGCCGCTCACTTATAGCCGTCGGTGAAGTAAACCGGCCGCTGGGTAAGGCATTCTGCCTTCCCTAGGGACCTTTCTTTAGAGCCCCCCACGGGTTTAGCCACGTTTAAGCCTATGGGCAAACCACCTTGTATTGCTCTATGTTCGTTAGGTGTAACCTGATATCTGCCTTTAGTGACGTGGGCTATCAATGCCGCCCTGGCCAGCAACATATCTCAGCAATGCTCGTCCACAAATTCCACCGGTTTTGGCCGTGCGACATTCTTCCCGTTTTTGGTTGGAGGAGATTTCCATACCTCCACCCTGAGAACTATTTTGCGAGACACGGGACCTGTTACACATGCTAGTAGCAGTACGTCATTCACCCGCCCCCATCTATGTCCCTTTTCGCCTTCCATTCCCGGCTAAATGGTTCCTCCTGATCCGGTATCAGTAGCCTGCAGCTTGATGTCTGTCCCACAAATTGGATATGTAATTGCGGGTCCATCAGCTGAATTTCCAGAATGCGAAATCCAGATTCATCTGTCCTCACCATGTTGTCCGTCGCCTCTGTAGTATTGTTCTTTTTTCTTACATTGTTTCTTCTAAGGTTTCTGCGCCTCCCACCCACTTGTGGTAGTATGCCGCACAGTACTGGATGTAGCTGGCTTGAGGCAATCGCCTGCCTTGCTTTTTATCACCTCGAGGACCGTTCTCTCAAGCTTTCCTAGGGCTTCTGTTTATGAGCTTCCCAACGAGCCGCGCGGCAGCGACTTGTGTTCGACGTCTCTGCAATCTTCAGGTAGACTTTGGACCTCATCTCCTTCATATTACCTCAGAAGGGCTAGTCTGGCAGTCTCCTTGCAGAGAACACACACCCGTTCGACCCAGCTGTTTTTACAGCTTAGCTGATATACAGCCTTACTAGCCCCATAACAGCCTTCATGGGCCAATTTACTGCATGCGTCGGGCTGAATAATTTGTCAACTTGCTTCCCACATCTGGTGGCCAGACAGAGATATATCTCACGTTTCATGACATGTGTGTTATAGCGGCACGACAATGACCAAAGAAAAACTTTGCTCATTAAAAAAACGCTTACGGTTTATAAACACTCTGATATATGTTGGTATGTATAACTCAGAAAACTTCAAAATCTTTTGGGGAATAATAAAACCGAAATATTCTCCGGATGAAAACCAAACCTCGGGATCATCCTGGTACGTATGGTGGTGCGAGATAACCTTTGTTACTCCTTTGTTACTCAATTCGGTTTGCGCAGAAATTTGTGTTGCCAAGGCCCATCGTTTGTCCATGTGACCGTGTTGCCGGCCTGTTTCCGTAGCTCCAAATACTACAAGTTTCTTTTTCTAAAAAGCAGACATTTTTCTGCATTATCAGCCCTGGCGGAGAAAAGTGAAAACAGTGAGTAATTGCTCTTGGTCGTAAGACCTATCTAAAATTTCTCGGGACATACCTCCACCCACCACTGGTCTACTGCTTTCCTAAAAGCCTTCACCTATGTGGTATTTACGACCGCCTCTGCGTGCTTATTCCAATAGGGCACTACTCTATTCGAGGAGCAATCCACCCTAATTTGAAGCCTTGAGTACTTTCTTTGTAATCTAATGCAATGCCCCTTGTGCTCCAGTCTGAGATCGAAGAGAAAATGTCTTCTTGATTTCTACCTGACCGCATCTTTACTTTGAAGGTTTCAATCAAAGCCCCACAAAAGTGCCGCCATTTCATTGCTAACATATCCAAGGCTCGAAGACCCTCTGCGTAGCTTAACCCCCTTTCCTAATCAACACTCTAATGGATAGCCCTTGCACTTTCTCCAGACTGTCCGTATCTCACTGGCAGCACGGTGCCCAGGCTTGCTTAATGTGCTCCATGTGCGGCCTAACTACGGTTTGATATATCTGAACGAAAATCTCCGGCTCTGTACACGACGTAGTGGGTCTAACTCGAAAGAGTTTTCTCCTGGATATACTGATCGCCTCTGTGCACCGTTTCGACAGATTGAAGCTGTTGTCCATTATACCGCCGAAGCCTTTGACCTGAGAGACCACTTGCAACGATCCTACACCATTCCCCCTAGACCCCGTATTTGTGGCCAAGCATTGACGCTTGGTGAGGTTTGGTGGAAGGTCCCATTTAGTGACCAGCTTTGTACTGCTAACACGTCAAGTTCTATATATACTCCAGATGTCTCGACGTCATCGGAGAACAAAAATTTAGGGTTCGTAGGCTCACGTGCTAGGTAGTTGATGAATATGAGGAAGAGCAGAGGGCCTAGCACCGGGCCCTGTGACACCTCACTTGTTACTCCTTCCGAATTCGAGACATGATTACCCACTTTAGCGCCAAAAGTTCGCCCGGATGAAAAACTGTTTATCCATCTCCCTGCTTATCCCAAAATTCCCATAGACTGTTGTTTGACGTCCAGAAATCTGTGGTTCACAGAATCAAACGCCCTGCTGAAGTCCAAGTAGCAGACAACAATAGACTGCCCTCCTTTCGGGCACTTGGTTACCCCATGGAGGGAAAGCAGGAGATTCGTCAGACAAGATCTTCCTGCCACAAACCCAAGCTGAGCAGTTGATATGAGGTTGTGTTAGACCAAATGCCTGGAGACCTGTTTCCTAACGATTCGCTCCAGGCACTTACACAGTGCCGAAGCGAAGCTGACCGACAGGTAGCTTTCGGCCTTTTGCCGGGGTACGCTCTAGTAAATTCCCAACACTGTTGCCCTCATCCAGTCTCTCGGCGGAATTTCCTCTCCAAGTGATGTTTCATACAGCTTCTTCACCGGAGCCTTCAAGACTTCGGCCAGAGGTTGAACGATGGCTGGATGAATCCCGTTTGGTCCTGTGGCTTTACTGCCATTCTAGGTTTGCAGCTCCGTGCACGCTCCTTCTTCTCCTCCCGGTATTGGAGGTTCCCGTGGTCCCTCCATTGTTTCCTCTAAATTATGTGCTAGTTGGTGTATGTTTTTGAAGAATGCCAAGATCATGTCGGCCTTGTCTCCTCTCGTAGAGCTAAATGTCCCCGTGCTCCCTTCAAAGTTGCTACACTTTCTTTTCTGCTTTTGCGGGATTGCGCGTCAGCGTGGAACCGCTTTGGGTTTGCGCGGACCGAAGCAGCTAACCGGTGCTCGAAAGAATATTTTTCTGAGCCTTGGATCGCTCGAGCTCTGTTCCTGGCCATCTCATAGCCATTCCATGCCACCTGAGGGCTTTCGACTTGTACTCCACCCATCGTTTCCTACGAATGGCCATACCCCCGCGGACTTTTGACCTCCACCACGGGGATTGGTTTTTACTGCCGACCGCCCTCAGAGGTGCAAGCTCTTCTGTAAGTCTGGGTAGCCCCATCTTGATGGCCTCTCAATGTTCTTCTGCGGAGACGTTTGTGTGGCTCGGTGTCCACTGAACGTCCTCCGCTGTCTTCTTCGGCTCATCTATGTTTATTCTAACAAGGCGCCGATATAACACTACTTCCTCCGGAGAAGTCCAATTTAGTTCAGTTCCGTTCTTTTTGCACCGGCAGCTGCCAGAACAGCCCCCAAAACTCTTTCGACAGTATGGACAGCAATTATGCACCAACCAATGCACAGTGTATTTCACCGATTCCCTGCTAAAATAAGAAGGAAACGGAAAACCTCATTGTACGTCAGCAGCAAGCTTTATTATGCGTCGTGGGCATTCACCAAGACAATACGCAACAAACAAAAAAGCCATTTACAACACACCCTAGACTGACGACATTGATACCCGTCATCCGTCTTGTGGACATGCTCGACGCTCACTATCAGGAAATATCTCGTGCCACTTGCAATCTGGGGCACCTTGAAGTAATAATAATAATAATATTAGTACTGGTGTATTTCGGAGACGCCCGAAGCATGCCATGTGCATGATCTTGGTGATACAAGTGATGGAATGGACAGATATGATTCATGAAAATGTGGAAACTCTCATGAAAATATAGAATGAAATGGCTCAGAAGGGGGAATGAAATGGGATGAAAACAGGATAAATGTATGCACCGCACAGAGACTGTGGGGAGTTTAAATGAACTCAAGGGCGAATTTGAATGGACTCCCGGTGAGTTTGAAAGTCAAGGTCAGAAGGAGTGAATGACTGGTCCTGGTAAATACACCTGAAGGCCGACTGATAAACATGAGAAAGGCTAGAAATCGGTACGAGGAACTGCAGTAGCTAGGGACGATGGAGAAAAAGTGAGCTACCACACGGGTCCGAGGATTTGAGCCCAATCGTCCCGGTTCTCGATGTAATCTTTGACCACCTGTCGGATTCACCGAGATGGAGCGAGAGTAGAGGGAGTCTGAAAGAGGGACGGCAACCAAAACATTATATACTCAGCATGAAGCACTGACTCAATATGAACAGGGCCTCAAGAGGAATGAGTGGCGTGGCACGTACAAAAGTGTAGCGGAATGGGAATGCAATAGAAGTCACCTATTTCCCTTCTGTTGTCTACTTTTTCGGAAGAAAAATTACTAAGGGAGTCCAAGGTAAATGTCCGCCCCATGCATCACAGAGCCCGTCCTATGGGATGGGCTCCGAACGGTGGTGGGATGGGTTCGTTAGTCGGCAGTTTAGACGGCAGAGAAATACACAGGTCGTCATACACTTTTAAAGAGCTCAAAAATATATTTTCTAGTTTGGGTGTCAGATATTGTCACAGTATCGAAGGAGTTTGTTTAAATTGAAGGTGAGCCACCAGTGGGTAGCTCTGGTCTTCGGTTACGTACAAGGCATTAGCCTGTGTATTTCTAGAAATATCTAAATAATTGCTCACTGTGAGTCATATTTTCCAAAAGATGAATAATTGTGCAGTATAAAATTCATTCTGAGTGGCCGATGGGGCTTCGTTTTAGGTAAGTGCGGCACTAGCTGACCAGCTGGGTTTAGAGAGGGCTTGGACTGGGTTCCCTTGTAGGCTTAATAAGCACGCCTCGCATGCCTCTATTCTACACTACCACTCTACCCTATATATATTTCATAACATTTAATTTGATGGTGAGTGACAATACTTATTATGCCATACCATGGTTTCACGTAATTATGAAACACGCCTCTTGTATGCCAATACTGACAACTAAAACAGGCAATTTTCATGGACAAGCCCGGACCTAAGACAGCTCACGAAAAAAAGATATTGATGGATATGAAATGACTTGCTTGTTTGGATACCGTTCTCTGGGAACTGAGCAACGGATATCCAAAGCTGACGAACCCGAGGTTATTAGTAATTTTCCCAGTTACACGTACTGAGTACTAACGATGAAGCTTCATCACAAAATGCGGAAGAAGATTTATCTCAGCTGCGAGAGATAAATCCCATTGTATATTTAATATACCGTAGGTGCAATCACTTCCCCCGGAAAATCGGGGAGAAACAGCTGTGAGAAATAGACGAGTGCAATTTGCAAACTCAAGAGATCGCGGAGAACCGGGTTAGCGTAGGAAGTAGGTTAGGCACTCGAAACCCGTACACTTGTTTTAATTATGACATATTTCATACGCGTACGCACCTCTGTTTGGTTGTTTTATCCGTTTCTGACGATCAGGTACCAAATGGATGTGTACATATGAATGTATGCATCTTGCCTTTTACTGTTGAACAGCTTACATATTCCCGAAAACGAAGGTTGGTATGACAGGTACTAATCGGTTTCATTTTCATCACATACCACAGTTCGTCATCCACAATGTTTTCCAGCCTGAATTTACTGATAACACAAAGGTCTCTACCACACCCAATCGACTATCGACTATAAGCACAGTGTAGTAGATTCAATTTTCTTCTGTTTCATAACTAAAAAGAAGTGTTTTTGAAAAATGACAAAATTCAGGCAAGTAAACTATACATAAGAAACCACCAGTGCATCTTCCACTTTTTCTACATGAAGCCGATATATTTGGAGAAAACAGTTCAGCGAACAAGCTCATTTTCAGTGACTCATACTCAAGCCATTACATCACCATTTCTTAATTATTTTATCTTGGTAGGGAGCGTAGGCACGACATAGGACTGGAGGTAAAATTAAATCATTGGGCGGGAAATAGTTCGGTGTAACATAGCGGAGATAGTAGCTTGCCTGAAAAACCTATGCGGGAACCCAGCCGGAGCTTATTCCTAGCCAAGTCGGTGCCCTTTCGTAATCCAGCCGAAGCTCGTCCCTTTCACAGCTGAGTTCGCCCGGTTCTCAGCCGGGTTTGCCATTTGGGAACTTTTTCTTGAAGATAGGTTTGTCCAGTGAGAGGACATTATCTTCAGGACGAGCTGTCCTCAGAGTGATAACCATACTGCTAAAAAGTCATCTCGTTTAGAAGCACTTGATATCAGTTTAAAAACACTTCTGCTGTGACCACGGAGAGCACGGGCGGGACAGACGGAGGAGGAACAATCGCCCTGACATGAGTCAAAAGGGTGAAACATTAAAAATAGACCACGTTATACGCATCCTAAGTCAAACGGATAGGGACTGAGAAGTGAGAGGCGGACGGCATCAGGTAGGTGGGACAGACCCCGTACTGCTTCGATGGAAGCCCTCTAAACGCTTTCCAGGATCTCACGGTCTCGGACAAGAATGGGGTGCACTATCCAACTATCGTGCTTTAGCAGAGGAGGGATGTACGTAGCAAAAATTATAGCGGAATCACCCCTAGAGTTGCGTGGGAAGGACCTTCGAATCAAATTAAGGAATCGAAAGGCAGACTTGCCCGCAAGTTGGTGATTAAATGAGAACGACAAGCACCTTGTGTCAGTCAACCCGGGGCAGTGTGGTTTGTCCGTTAATGGAAAACGTGTGACCAGTCTCTTTGCCGAAAGACATGCTCACGCATTTGTCATAATTAACTGGGAGGTTCCAGTCCCCGGACCAGCGTTTTGTTTCACCAACTGCTACCTGTAGGTTTTGACCTCTTGTACTGCAGAGCGCTACATCGTGCGCATACATGGCAATGTTCACCGGAAGGTCTGCCGGAAGATATTTTATGTAGTTCGAGAACATGAGAGAACCTTAGTCTGATCCTTGTGGGACCCCAACTGCTACTGGGACGGGCTGAGACAAAACATCCCCCACCTTGACAACAAAGTTGCGGTCGGTAAGGAAGCTGCGTAAGATAGCCAACATGGAGCCTGTAACCCAGTATGTCTGCAGCTCATGAAGAAGAGAGGCATGGGGGACCTTGTTGAGGGCCTTAGCAAAATGGATGAACACAGCATGAGGGAGCCGGCTGTCGTCGTAGGCTTTTGTCAGACTGTCCGTGGCAGTAAGCTTACTAATGACGCATGATCTGCCAGGGAGAAACCAATGTTAGAACGGGGAAAGGATCCTATTTGTGTACAGATTGGAAAGAACTGCACTCTTGAAAATTCGCCGAAAATTTTTGCTGGTGATTCTGGCCAGATTTATGGGTCTGCAACTAGAAGCAATATGTCTACTGCCCTTCTTATAGATAGGTGTGATGACTCCTATTTTCTAGCTACTGGGGCAAACTCCATCGTCAGCACATAGCTGACGAAGAGGGCTATGGAGAGCAGTTAATGAGTCCGCGATTTCCTTGATAATACGGGGGCATATTAAGTCAGGACCCGTGGGGCAGTATTGGTTGAGCCGTCGGAAACCCTGTGCGACCGCACCAGTGGGGATAGTGACGTGCTTAAGAGAAGCTACCAGAGATATTGGGTGCTTGACGGGGTGGGACGATATTGGTAAGGGGCTGGGGACTTCGGGCATTTGACTGGGGAAGTGATTGGGGATCCGGCGTGATCCTTGAGAGCAAATGATTTCAGGGCTGTGCCACTTAGACAAAACATGTGCTGGAAGAAAGATGCCCTGGTGTTCAGTGCTGGAGCAAGTACAGGTCGTTGTACTGTATCTTGGTAAGACCTAATCTTGTCTTTGCCTCTTTTACGTGTAATCCTAAACCTTCCCTCATTGCAGGTAAGATCTGTGGCTTTATATCTAGCAAAGAGGCTTGCGCGTTCGTCTAGAATGAGCCTAATAGAGCGAGGGAGGGGCCGCTTACCGGTAAGTAGAAGACGAATTCTGGGGACGAATAGCCTATCGGATAAGGAGATGAACTCTCTGAGATGCTCTGCTATTTCATCAGTAGAGTTACTTAGGTTGGCTGAATTTAGCTGGGAGCGAAGAAATGCACAGACTTGGTCAAAATTGGTCCTTTTGAAAGATCTCAAAGTTTTGATTCCTGAGGGGAGAGGAGGTCATTTCACAATGCAACCGAACCCAATGTGAATGTGATTATTTTTGCCGATAGGCGGCAAGCAGTGCACCACGTCTATTCGGAATCATTCTTTGGTGATAGCCAGGTCCAGTGGGGAAGGGGCGTGTCCTGTGCGATATCTGGTCAGATCTTTCGCGTTCCGCACCCATGACTTCTTGAGTACGGGATCTAGGAGAGGTTTACCAGAGGTGATATCAGGGGCATCAGCTCTTTGCCAGTCGATACTGGGTGAGCTGAAGTCGCCAGCAATTAACAGACGGTTGAAGTCAGTATAGGTTTTCAGGGAGCATAACAACTCTGCGAGGGCTAGGCTATAGGCATAATTGAATGCGGGAGGGCCATAGACTACAACAAGCAGTAGGACGCCTGTCCTAGGGAGGGTAAACACAACCCACAGACAATCAATACGTGAAAGTGTAGAGGTTGTCTGTATAGTGGTGGATGGATAGAATTACCGTGGTATGTGACATCCCAAACATCTTGACCGTGCTGGAGTCGTGCTTCACTATGAGTTTTCCCGGAATGGACATCTCGGCTTCAAGTACTTCAGAGGTGGGCCAGATTTCTGTGATGGCCATGACCTGAGGCTCCTTATCCTCTGCAAGCTGCCAAGGCTCCGGGATCTTAGTCGGCACGCTCAGGCAATGGCTGTAAAAGCATTTGGGCTCATGCTCAAGTTTTGTTGCAGAATTACCAGGGGCAGGTGGTTTTGAGTTTGAGGATGAGGAAAGAGGGGGATTTGAGGGGGTAGAGTAGGCCATGGAAAAGTCGAGATCTGGTGACATTGAGGGTCAGAGGGTGAAAAACTGCCGAGTAGTTTGGCAGATTTTGAGGGCTGGTAACCTGGAAAGTATCATACCAGGAGGACGGTCTACATCCCTCAATTTCCGAAAAGAGTGGGCTGCTTTCTTTGGTTTACCTCTGTGTGCACTACGGGATTCCCTGCCCCGAGACTTCTCGTTCGCGATCCTGTATGGTATAACAGCACCAAACATCTTTTGTGGCGTATTTAACTCCTTACGGCAACGTCCAGCAGAAAACGGTTTCAGTCCAGTATTTGGGCTCGGGATGAGTGATTCTCATCCTTTTATACAGGATACGTACCAGTTTTGGGGTCTGGGGCACTTTTTGTGGGCTTCAAAAGTTTTAGGACTGGACCTACTACTCGGGATACTCTCTAGGATGTGAGATGGATTGGATGGGTAAATGCCGGATGATAGACGTGAAGCTCCATCCTCTAGGCGAGTTTCCTGGACAGCTGACAGTATTCTGACCTTGGGATCATCCTTCGGTGTGGTTTCTGGCGTGGCTTTTTTGCTGCGGAGCCTTAGGTGAAACGGATTGCCAGTGGGTACTCGCTTCAGCCCTTTTAGTTCCCCCTATTGATCCCACTTCAACTTGGCTGCCGTACACCCGGTTTTGCATCTGGTTACCGGCTAAGTGGACCGACTTTTAAATGGAAGAAGCAGCTTAAGATGGTCTAATACCTGGGCATAATTGTCATGAGGGTGATCTGAGTTGAGGAAGCCACCCCAAAGGATGATTTGCCCCGGATATTTCTTAGATTCTTGCAAACTCTTTGCGACACCAAGAACTTGCTTTTTGGATACTCTACACACCTGATGGGCCGCCTGTGGTACCGGAAGGAGTTTGATAACCAGGCTCCTCAGGCTGATTATCTCACCCTTAAGGGTACGGACTATGGCCCCCTAACTCAACTGTCTTCGGGTTTCACCTTTTAGTGCGTCCTCTGGCAGCGCATTATGAAGACCTCTCTAGCTCCAATTTGGGAATGAGACACCGGTCATAGAGGGAGAATTACCTAGCCTCATGGGGAAAGTAGCCTGGCCTGGATTTTTCGAGGAAGTGGCTATATCCATGGTAGGGGAAGTTGGCTTTATCCATTTCTTGTATGGCCCAACTAAGAAAACTTTGAGCGATGCGCAGCAATTAATTTCTACACCGTTCAGTACAAAGTCCATTCCAAATGTCTACGGTACCGTGTACAACAAACTAAGCAATTTTACAATAGTCAAACCTCCATAGTGTTCTTTCTTGGCTCTTACTCTCCAAATTAATCAACAACTCAACAGCTGCAGCTAAATTACAGCAAAAGATGAAGAAGAGAACATAAGATTACCGAATACAGTCACAGAGAAGCTCACGTTGAGCAGCAATTTCCCAAAGTGGCGGCATTTCCCACTTCTGACAACCTCTGAAACCAACCCCTAAGCAGGCCTTCGTCGATTTCGCTTGTATCCTTGAGCTGAGCTTCGCCATGCTACTCTCCAGCCAGGGTGGAATGGAGTACATGGAAATGGACACAGAGGCCCAGCCGAAGGAAGGACTATACAACAGCCTCACCAACGGAACACAGGGCATAAGCTAGGAGGGGCCAGTATTAGCCGATGTTATCTCGTGGAGTTGACTTCAGATTTTCGGCCAGAACTTTTCGGAATGTTGAGGGGAAACAGGGGCTAGACAACGTCTGGCAGTCTAAAGACTGAAGTACGTGCACGGCTTGATGCAGACTAACACACAGTCGGATCCAGGGGCTTGCTAGCAAAGGAGGCCGAAATCTACTGTCGGCTACCTTGGTTTGCCTGTCCATGTATTCCGTCAAGTTTTCGAAGTTAGCTTCAAGGTCGCATCGGATTATGCGTTCCGTCTCTTCCGCCCACCAACCCTGTAGTTCGGGAGAGAGGTGGCGGACTATGCCTTCCAAGGTGTCCACTGCATCTACGTCAGCCCTGTAACCTAAGTGCTCGAGGGCCATTTAACAGTTCTGCATTTTGATCGCCAGGTCGGCCATTGTATAGAAATCGCCCTTGGTTCATTTGCCTCTAACATCACGCCCTCTATTAGGTTACGGGCTGCTTTGAAAGGTTGGCCAAACGGGTCCCTCATAATCTTCCTAGCTCATGTGTAGCCTTGTTCCGGGTCGAGCATGGTACACCCGTCCATAGCTTCTCTTGCTCGGCTTTGACAGTAGTTAGTCAAATAGATAAGCCTTTGCCCGGGGTCGGTTATCTTATTTTCGACGAACGTTTCGGACTGCTTGACGAACTTGCATTAGTGTTCAGGTCGCCCGTCGAAAACCGTCAGTCCTACTCTTGGCAAATCGATCTTTGGTGTTTTATATTCGGCGGCCGGAGTAGAGTTTCCCATTTTATTCTGTCCTGATTTGTCGGATATTCCGTGGTCGCCGGTTTTCTGCTAACGATTGTTCTGTATACACTTCTCTTCTGCTTCCTGGGCCTGTTGCCTAGCCGATAACAGGTGTTGTTCTAGGTTTAATATCCTTAGCCTGAGTAGATCGACATTCACGCAATGCATATAACCCTCAGTAGTACATGAGATAGCACGGACAGGACCAGGTGACCTAGCGTTAACTAAGGAATCAAAAGTACCCAAAACCTCCACAGTGACTTGCCGTGTTACTTCCTTTTTAGATTCCAATTGCTTCGATGCTTTTCTGGCCATGTTGCTTATTTTTTCCTCTAAGTTGATCAGCTGAATGTTGTAAGATGCGTTTGAGCAGGGCGTATCCAAATTCACAACGGATCCCGAAATCAAAAAGCAATCATTCCTAAAATTGTAGGATGTCAGATTATCAGATGAACAGTAACACGAAACAGATACAAATTTCAATTACGCAGTCACAAGGACTCAAAAAACGGGAACCGAATTGTGGCTTGCGAAGAAGGAGCACGTGAGCTACGCAGGTCCAGAACAAGTATATGACAGAGCAGTGCGCTAGACGCGAAAAAACAGGCTTTGGTCCGTAAAAACAAACAGTGCGTGAAACAAGTCAATAGTGTAAATATGTGAGTGATTTTAAGAAAACATGGAACCGCAGTGGTTTTTGGGGGGATTTTCCACGACCGTTCGTTATGCTGAGCACTGTTCTAATGCGATATTTCATCTTGTAACATCAATTTTATAACACATTCTTCCCATGCTAGTTTTATATCCACATTATTCTCCATGACATCACCACGAGCATCATTTAGCCGTCTTCCACTATTGACCTTGAGTTTAGTCAACTGCAAAAACTAGGGTTGGACACGTTTTTTACGAGTTTCGGTGAATATTGGAATGTTACTGCAACATCAATGGTTCCTTTTCTAGTTTGTGAAGTCACTCAAACTATGATATCATCTACAATATTTGATCACACAGCTTTGCATGAGTCTAGGAAACCTACGTAAATTAAGTCCGAGGCTTTTCCTGGATTCCATTTCTCAGAAAATGGCATGCTGGAGAGTATTGTGGGGTGGAGTTAGGTGAATCCAGGCCAAGTACAGTAGATCTATTAATGGCCAATGAACCACCCAGGTAAAAGGATCCGTGGCTAACATTGCGTCTAACAGTGAAGACTCCACACACGTCAGCCTAGAGTTTTATAATCCAATAGAAGGGCCAGCAATCAGTGCATCGTGGGGCCTCAGATACGTTAGTAACAGTTGAGTACGTGATATGTAAGCTTTCATACAAAATTCTACCAGTTTCTCCCTCTTTCTTAATTGGGCTACCTATTACCATGCCCTTACTGCCTTCCTGTCCAAGTGCTAGACTGCCGCATCAAAGAAGTCAGACTTTACTACCTCGGCCTGTCTACGTCGGAGCTCGGTGCTTTCAGTACACTGGAAAGTGTTTTGATGGCACTCTACGTTCCATATGAGATCTTGAGTCACGTACGCTATGCGCCGTTTCGCCCTTTAAGCATGATGAAGCCTTCCGTTAAAAACTGAAAAGAATGGGTTTTTAAGCGAAATATGCAAGTAACGTTGCACAAATATTTCGGATGATGTAGGCTCGGGGCGACCTGATCAGCAGGTAGTGAACCCAAAAACCACTCACCAGCCGGTTTATTCGATTAAATGCACAGAACCCACCGACGTTTCGGCCATGACTTTTTTACAAGGTTTTTCGGACTATTTCTTCTGTCGTCTCTCATTATTCGTTTTGCTTCAAAAATTCGGTCTCCACTCAGCGTCGTCTTACGGAGTAGAGCAAACCGGCTTGGCTCGCTCAAGAGCTGCGCTGCTACGAATAGTTCTCTGAGATTTTATTCGCATAGTTTTGCTGAGCTACCTAGGGTCATCTCAGAAGCAGGCAGCGTGAAGTATCTCATAAAACAGCAAAATTCAGGGTTTCCCCCCAAAATAAATTTGGAGGCTACCTACTAATTGGAAAGGTAATATCCCAATTGCTTCCCAGCATAGGAGCGTAAAGGATTTTCCATCCTTATCGGAAATGTCTATTTGATTCATCAGTGCTCCAACAAATTGTAGAGGACTAAATCCCATTGCCGCAACTGAAGGCTCTCATTTTTGAGTACATTGTGGCCAATCAGTCCTCTCCGACTTGCGAAATGCCTCTGGAAGTACCCTCTCAAGAAAACGTGATGGACTATTCCCTAAACCAAACGACATTGAGGCACTCTACCTTCTCCACTTTGCATCCACTGGGCAAGGAATGTTCCAAACACATGTTGGGGGCGAATGATTTCTGAGTATTGCTCCACGATTCTATCGACGACGATGGTGGGGCAGAAGCAGTCAACATTCATTAGTGGAGGACTTTATCTCAAAGCTCGTCCTTGTCCCATGCACCATCAAGCTTGATGGACTGCCAAAACCCCACGGTCCAATACCTGATGGGCCATATATTCAGTCTAATGCATCCCATTTAATCAGAAAAATCTATCTCCGTTAACGCTATGGCTTTCAGCAGCCGTGATAGACAGCCGTCAAATTCTGTTTGGAGAATGTGTCACCGGTGCTTGACATGGCCTACTCTTAGCCGCCGGTGGGGTCCGACCAGTCACTCTGCCGCTGCGCTGATGGCAACAATGTCGAATCGTCCCAGCCCCATGGCCTTGAATAAACTAAGGTGTAGATCTGGAAATTACGCCGGACACTTCATCTAGGCGACCGAGGACAAAGCATCCTAAGCTCACGCCAGCTTTGCCCCCTAAGAAGGTCTTTTACAACCCTGACTGCAGACACAGACCTCCTCCGTCACTGGCAAAATCAGCCAGTCTCTCCGGTGTTACTATCTAACTCAAACTACCGGTAACAACATATCCTAATAACACACCTCAATACCGCGCTGGCTTGCCAGCCGATCCGCATACTTCGAAGCCCTCTACATCTATCTTAAAACAATTTCCGGACCGAAGCCATTCCCCCAACTACTGCCTAGGCGCAGGGTCAACCAATCTCGTCCATCTTCTCTTGAACCCGTAGCCCTCTACACTTAAAATAAGCTGACCGCACCCAGCCCCACCTTACAGTATCTTCCTTTTGTATAATACGGCAAGAGCTGAAGACTAGTCAGCAGCCATTAGCTCAAAACCCCATATTCATCGGCAGCTCCTCGTGAGTCTGTGATCCATTTTGCACCCCTACCAGAATCTAACCCGTATACTCTACACAACCATGCCCAGCTGCTTCGTTTAACCTCACCCACCCTTTCGGGTTTCCATCCTCGGATGGACCGCCTCGGGCTTTTCGATTGTGATGGGTCACACGGTCACCACCTGTTCCCTACCCAGATGCCGTCACCCTCATCCTTCTTTCACGACCCGCACGGTCAAGTCCACCAACAACTCTGACTATCCTGCCACTCACAGTAAACTGCACCACTGCCTTTCCTAGACTTCCACTGAGCAGCAACCTGTGTTTCGGTACAGCTGCTACTCCGAGAGTCCCGGTTATCCTTTTTACTTATCCACCTTAGGTCTGCCAGTTACCCACCTTTACGATTCACCCGGGTTCTCTTCTCCCACCTCTTTTAGCGGCCTCAGCAATGAACTATGGCAGGTCTTTCGGTGACCACTGATGAAGCTGCACCCTAATTCTCCTCCCAACCAACGGCATCCAGGAATGCTCGTTATGATCCAAAATCTCCACCTCGGGGATGCAGTTTTTCCCTGCCAGATAGCGCTGCTAGCATAACCTTTTCACGCTCAAAGCTTGCTCAGTCCTGGACAGTTGAGGGCTCCTTCAGGGGATCGTTCTATCCCGCTTTTTGACATCATGAACATCACTAAATACTAGGTAACTAATTCTCCCAAGCTGACCAAGTTTTGCCCCCTGGCTACCAGATATTTACAACGAACATGAACATTGCCTTTTATACATTAGCCTCACGTTCTCCACGTTTCTTCTCGCTCGTTAGACCCTTGACGCCCACCGGTGTCCATTTGGCTGGCCATTCGACCAAGTAGCTCATCCCCATATAATGGCTGCATCCACCAGCCTGTCTATTCTTCCATGTATGACATCTGTCTGATCGCCGATTCTTTCAACAAACTAGCTCAAATTTCATCGGGTCACAAACCGATCACTGGCTACTTCAACGGCCCTGGCAGGTGCTCACAGGCTTCTCCAGGGTCAAAAAACTACCATACTTTGCGCTCTGCAAAGAAAAAGGTCTCTGGACAAGACATTTAAATGTTTCATTCAAGAAGAACGACTTGCGCGCCTTACTTTCACCACGGAGATTACCTGACATAATTGTCCAAGCTTTGGGTTACTTCCTCAGTGGGGAACAGAAGATAGTGTCCTGCTGTTTCTTCCCTTGTCAACATGGCCCCAATCTTCCAAGGTTTCGACGGGCCGATGCCCTCTCTCTACTGGGCCAAACTGGTCGCCGTCTCGCATGCCAAGAAGCGACAACTTGCCCGTAGCATGTGACTCACAACTTGCGTTTCATTTCGCAAAATTCTCACTTTTGCAATAATCGGTTTTTCGTCTCTGCATACGTAGGGGAAACATGTCACTGGCTCTTGAAAGGATGCGGAGAAAACTGCGAAAAGTTTAAGAGGCTTAGTCGAGGCCCCACAACTTCTCCCTTGACACGCTGATGTCGCCTTTCAGAATATTCACCGAATCTCCAACAACAATGTTCAAATAAAGAGTGCCAAGCATTCGGGAGCCGTGAAAGTTTCCAAAATTAGCGCGCCTACTGTAAACAGGCTTCGAACGGCATCATCCGAATACACCGTGTCTAAAAATTAACAAGGTCCGGTTCACATCCCCTGCCGCAATCGCTGAAGCCTTTTGCACCTTATCAGTGGCACCAACGGCATGTAATCGACCTGTCGATATCCACAAACTCACTCCATCAAACCGTCATACTCTCTGGTTCCCTGAATTATCTCTCCACGACACATATGAGCCTCTACCGCTTATTCTTCCTTCAATGCCCCCTGATCCTGACGGAACCACATTCAGACCACTAAGTTGCTGTGAAAACGACGTAGAAATTTTACTGCCCAAAGTACTTAACACCTAAATGAGGTAACCTTTCCAGTACGATTGAAGTCCTCTACGGTAATCCCCCACCATAAAAGGAGACCACTCTATGGTTCCAACAACTATCGCTCCAAAAATCGCACTCCTTTTATATAAACTGTGCTGTAAGGCTGTAAAGAGAAATTGTGAAATTATTCTCTGACCCACAGTCTTATCTACACCGGTCTTCAAGGCTTCCTGGAAGCGTGCTCTTACAATACTCACCGATTCGACTTTCTCAATCTAGGTGCCGACGCACCAACTAGAGAAGTTTCTCTGATCTTTGGCTTCCTTGATGTAACGAAAGCCATCAGTTTGGTCCCTCTCATAAGCTTGCCCTCCAAACTTTTTACTTAAGTGGTCTCCGGCTCCCTACGTGCATAGTTCATATCCTGTCTGTCCAACCAATATCGAACAGCCTTCATGAGTGGTTGAGGATCCTTACCGGCTACTGTCATTAGCGGCGTAATACAAGGCAGTGTTCTATGTCCACCGTCGTCTCTATCGTATATTAAAAGTACTTCCTTTAATCTGCTTGGTGAACTTTTCGAGTTTGCAGACGACACAACTTATTTATGACTTCCGGCATCGTGATGATCAGACATGCACTGAGAATGCAACTAATGAAGCAGGATGACTTAACCGTAGGTGTCAACCTGAAAATGCACTTCCCGGCTAAAGAAAGCTTGAGCTCGACACCAAGAGGCCAGACAGCCCCCGAAACCCAGCCTATCCACGACCTGCCCGTTTTGTACTATCCACTAATTCCAGGCCTTGGTCTCCAGTAGTCATGTAGCCCAAAGTTTTCCGGGTATGCTTCACTGCAGATCGCTAGAGCGGAAGGAACTATTGGTCTCATCACCAGGACTTTCCGGCTGCACGATGGCACACTGTTTACTCGCAAGCCCAAAGCCAGGTCTCTCCCCAAATACTGCTCCAATATCCCGGCTGAAGTGACGAAATCCGACCGTACTCCTCCAAAGTAAGTACAACGCTTTTTACTAGGCAGTTACTGGGATTTTCCTCCAATCTCTGCAACTTGGAACGAGTTATCGCACACAATCTTTAACCCGAATGGCTGCTACGCTCGGAGCCTAACATATATCTTGTGTTTAAGCCATTCTACCACCTTGCCTATTCATGTACTGGTCCGCCTCGCCCCGTCCCGTCTACAACATGGATACATGGATATTCCACACTTTTAAATTATATGGAAAGGTGTGAAATATTGCACCTAGAGCCCCTATGGATGCGCCGTCTACGAATGAACCTGTCTTTCTTTTGCAATATTGTAAAACGTACATCTTGCAATTCAGCCCCCCCCCAGGTCAAAACTCCCTCCAACTATTCTTTACGACATAGGGACTCTATGGTCTTGATTCCAGCATCCAGGACTGCGATGCGGTCAAACTTCTTTATTGGTAAATATTCTTCCCTCTGGAACAAACTCCCACCTCAACTTAGGTCAATGTCTTCGGCGTCTTTATTATTCAAAAAAGAAATAAATAAACATCTAACTGTCCAAAAACTGATCCGAATGCATGATCCCTACATGTCTATTACCCGAGCCTACGAACTGGGCCTGGGATACTAACCAAAAGCTTAACAACTTTGTTCATTAGACAGTTATTACCAACGGATGGTAAGGAGCATTCTGTATTATAGTTAGCAAATAAAAGCAGTCCGACCTATACTCCATGACTGTCAACAGCAAACTCCACGTGTTTGTCTAGCCACTTCCTATTTTCAACGCCTCTGACCACGACCCCCTACTGGCCACCGTTACTCCGACGATTCTTTTTTCATGCTGTCAGATTTCACCATAGCCGGTTAGGTTCTTTTTTTTAATCAGCTGCCGCCAGGTATAAGAGCATTTATAATGCTAGAAAATACATAGCAGCATATACAATATGGTCCTCAAGGTACCAGTCTCATCCACGCTTCAACTATTTACTCATTGAGACCCTATTTCAACACACGAGATTCCAGGCCTCGTTCTGATGAACGAACCACCACAATCGATGTGGTCTTCCATAACCATTCGTCGAACTACACATAAGTATTTGCCCCCAGTGTCGCCTATTCTCGCTTCCTTGCTTTTTTGGTAACTCTCACTAAGCCTCACAAGAATTAGTCGATAGTACCGGTCTTCTCCGCTTTCCGTATGTTGTTTAATCCAAAAAACAAGACCTCAACGTCGCGACCACCCATTTCTGTTACTGGCATGATATTGGTGTTCTGTCTTTCTCCCCTAACCCACAGCTGGTAGAATTGCCAGACTGCAGCCCTCTCCGTTTTGTTTTCAGAACCTGCACCCTAAGGACGATTGTCGCCTTCCACTTCCCAGGAATAACTTGGACCTTCTCTTGCTGGACAGGACAAACGAGATTTACACACGACTTCATTTTCGCCCGTCTCACGATCGCTTTCCCCAAGATTCCCGCCATCGGACTTCTTGAACCTGGACTACTCGATCTCACTGCATTCATACAACTCATTTTAATCCCATATGTCGTTATGCCCGTTCCGTGTTAGAACCCGCTAATACTGTTCAAACACTGGCACCTTTATTGTCACTGTTCATTGCTTCATCGGTCACCAAAAAAAACGTCCGGCGCTGACATAACTTTCAGTAGTCCTCCAGTGGGCAGCGAAGTAATTAGTAACTACCTGCACTCTTCATGGGTCCATCCGATCGCATCCGCAATGCTGTTTTATCGAGTGTTCGGGCTCTGCAGATCACTGCGTTCCCTCCACGATTGAACGTCTTCGATACACTTCCCATGCTGCATCGCCGCTCCGTTCCCATCATTTGTTACACCTGTCAAATTGGTCATTAGAAATGTGACACTCACCGTCTACTTACTATACCATCGCCGTTATCGAGACCTTTGATTTTCCAGATGTTGCATTCGTGTTATATTACCGAAACTGACCCCGTATGTAGCCTCTAAATCACACCACTATCTGCACCGGCTGATACATTTTATTTCTATATTCGTTGATCCACGGCCGCTTCCCGCGATATACCTGTGCAGTTTTATTGATCTGTCATTTTTGCATGGTACATACCACACAGCATTCATCTATTGACGTACACTTATCTGTGGATTACTTTACCTTTCCTCTCGCAGAACTGAACACCTGTATAATGGATGTAACCACACGGTCAATATTGATTAGTCTTCCACTTCCGCTTTGACATTTCATACCAACCCTACATAAAGTTAACAACTTGCCGCACGCTCAACTGTTTTACTCCGGCCGTTCCCTGCCACCATCACTCTGGTAGTATCCCTCCCAAGAAATACGCAATTTTTTGCAACATATATGATTCCTCCAGTATACAGCCACCACTTTATATACTACCATCTTTGCAGACTGAAATATTTCCATGTTAATACTTCTTGACATGCCTGTAGTAAAGTGAATAATTCACCGAACGCTTCGACGAGATTTCTATCCATATGCCTCTCATATTCTGTAGCGCACCAAAAACATTTCCTTTCAATATGTTCGAATTTCCACTAGTGGTAATTATTTCATATACCACTTATGCATGTAATCGAGCCCAACTGACATCATTCGACCTTGAACTTCAAATTTGCCGGGCATTACTACAGTTTTAGTTCACTGTAACACTCTCTCTGATACTCTGCATGCACTTGTTATACCCTTTTGTGAATTGCAATTCCGGCATCACTATAATCATCTGATCATGCATTCTAGCATGCTTCGGGCGCATCCGAAATATACAATTATTACATTATATTACAACATGTGTCCTGTGTCATCACTCACTGAAGGTCTTGTTCCCAGATAGCGACTAGCATTTAGATCTGGGTTTTCCTGGTAAAATATTGAAAGATATAAAACAGACTATCTGTTAACTTCCGTGAAGGTCCCAATCTCTCAGTTCAGAGGTTCGCTGGAAAACTTGTTGAACGCTGCTGACACAATCCTTTTTTCCGGCTACCGTCACTTGGGAGCTGGCTCTTGGAAACGAATCTGGTTGTTAGAATTATTCTACCATATCCTGAAAGTTTCTTACGCGCTTAACGATAAAAGCTGGGCTGCTACTTTCCATCATATTACGTTGCCCATAATAAATATAGCAGTGGCACATATTTTGTTGCTTTTTGTACCCACAACTAATTGGAAGTAAGGCAGTTCTCTCGGTAATAGGCAATGCTAGCGTTCCTGTATCAGCCAAAGAGTCACGGAACAACAGGCCTTTGAAAGCGACCATTGCCCCTCTTGGCATCTCTCCAGCCCATGACGGCAAAACCGCTGAAATCAATAGCATCTAGATAAGACCTTCGGCCAGGGGCGGGGAATACCGGTGACCCCCATCATCTGGAAAAATAACCAAATACGCAGAACATAAAGGTCCGACCGGGGGGCTGTTAAAAGTTCCCTTACGGGCTCAGAAAACCAGCAAAGGACATATTGAACATCCTCTCTGATGGACCGCATGTTTTCAGGATACATCCAAGTTTTACATTATCTTGCTAAGCTCCCCCACAAAAGAAGCTTTTGCACATTTGTTTGTTTGGACTTGAAAATCGCGAAAAATTGGAAGTTCCTTATCCCGCACCTCTAGATATTTTCTTCACGGATAACTGACTACTTTTGCACACCTTGCTCTTGCTGAGACCGTTTCGTGGTCGTCATCGTTTCTACGATCTAGGCGTTTACACTTTTCTTTCTTTGTTGCGCTTGCTTGATAAGGTAGCTCTTTGGACACTCTCTCTGGCAACCAGTCGCAGTAACTTAAGGCTGTTTGCTTTTCCAAGGTTCGGTTTCACTTTCTTGTTCACGCCGGCGGATCGTGGATGTTGAGCTCGCATACGTTGGTGTTCTCGGCTCCGCTCTCAGGGAGTTGCTTGTTGGGCCTGATTGAGCGTGCACAATCTATTCTGCTTGTTTGGACTACACGACAGTTACCTTTTTTTATTCTTTTCGGTCAACCGTTCATTTTTTACATATTTTTGTCCTGACTTTGATCATCCTTCGGCTGGGTAGTAACTGGGACTCAGAAGTGGCACCGTAGAGTTTGCGAAGCAGCCCTGTTTTGACTTGGGTTCCGCGTCGACTTGAGCTGCGCGTTGCTTTAAGGTTCCGAAACACTATCTAGAAGCGCAAAAGTTAATTGTTCCGTGGATCGGGCAAGCTATCTTTGCATGGACTCCATCATGACCGAGGCTTCCACGTTTTGGTCGATAAAAGTGTCTTTTTCTTGACCTCCCGGAAACATTTACTTTACTTACCCAGATTTCAATCCCGCCTACCCCTGTCGCACAACGGTCAGTGAAGTGCATATCTAGGGTTTTTTCTTGCTCTCAGTAAAACATTCTTCGGTTCACACGGCATACAGCGGAACCAAAAATTTGACGTCGCGTGCGGTGAGCCTTAATATTTCGTACTTTGCTCATGAATATACACAACATTGTATTTAGTGAAAAAACAATGTGGGTAAAAGCCACGTGCATGGTCAGTCCTGAACACCACATCCATAGCACACTGGACTTAGCCCCGGATGCTTTCAGACTTCCGGAGTCATTGTTTCGCTCCTACCGAACTTCTGTCAGTGGATTCTTCTTGTGCTTCTTCGGATCCAAGTTGCATGCTGGTGTATGGACTGGCAGTACCCTTGGGCGAAAAAATATTGAAATTTTTCTGCAGCTGACTTTTTATGCTGAACAGTACGCGATCTATATGTATTCGGTGGGCGGACAAATCAGGACCGTCTAGTACGGCCACTATTTGATTATCATTTCGTGCCATTTGTTGGCCTCAAGTTACTTCCCCTGATAACATGAACATAGGCAGGAAAAAGCGCATCCAAGAACTTTTCTCGAAAAATAAGATTGGAATAACCTCGCAGGGCTCTTGCCAGTGGCGCCATGAGAAGCATTTCGGCATTGCATCAGGGAGTTATTAACAGCTCGGCCTAGTTCAACAAAGGACAGGGGATTGACACAATGAATAGCGCTTTGAGAAGTACAAGCGAAGCTCTCAGAAGGTTTATTAGAATAGGGATGGAGAGGCTCTCTATACTAATGATGTTTTCCAGGCTTTTTCAGTCAACCATCAGAGGACATGACAAGGGAATTGGTGCCATTGTTCATAACGGGCGCCAGAGGTACCGCTTTACTTGACGTTTCTTGCAGTGCAGGCTACACGAGTTCGACCGTGGGTGACATTGTCCAGAGTACTTTTGGCCAACTATAAAGAGCAACGAGAACTACTGGTGCACAATACTTGCCCAGAAGTGGGCCACAATACCCTGCACACACATATTCCATGGTTCATCAGAAACTGGCCACGGAAGCCATTCGCCGGGTTTTGATTTTTGCCGGTTTCTGCACGTGTGAAGGTTCGTGACGGTAGTCAGAATATCCGTGTCCAACTCAGACCACTGATATACCATTAGGGCCAAGGACTTCAGCTTGTCAAACCTAAATTACCCTCTGTGCGAATATTGAAGTGTGGAAGATCGTGGGGCCGAGGGAGAAACAACGTAATGATCAAAACACAACAATCCATCTGGAGTGACCGAATGACTGTCCCCGCGAGTGGAAAAAATCCAAAGTTCGTCGCTTCCCATCACTTTTCTATCAAAAAGTCAAAGCAGAGGTTATAGGTACGAAGCACCTGCGAGTTCTTTAATCACGCCTCCTTTACACACAGGAACAGGATTTACCAACAAGTAACCAGGAGCAAACGAAGGCCTGGATGCAGAAGCGTACAGGGTGGAAAATCGGGATGCTGAATGCTTTCAGAACTCCCTCGAAAGATGCGGCAGTCGTAAGAACTGAGAAAGACACTCGAGCTTTGACCATTGTCGCCAAAGACTATCAGCGATTGTGTGGGGTGATACTCAAATCCCAATCTCTCGTGGACAGCGTCTTTGTTGTACTCGCTTCCAAAGGGATATTCATGCGAGTGTTCCACTCCCACCCTGTTTGCGAGTCACCATGTAACACATACCACTGGTTGGCCACATTGTTTCAAAAAGCAGCTACGCCTGCCGGAGGTGCATCAGTATTTAAAGTGTTGTGAACATTCAGTGAAAGGGTATAAGAACAACATCCAACTTCAAAAGTGTCAACGGATCACACAGCTTTTGACCGTGAACGGGAAATCATGAAGAATACTCAGCAGAAGTAAAGCCAAACAAGAAACTAGCCTTCTGAGAAAAATTTGGAATGAGCCTAGAAGAGCACTGCAGTTCACCAAAGTTAGAATGAATTTCGTAAATGTTATCAGGCTAAGGTACTGCGGCCGACAACGATAATTGCCTGGGACCAGGAGATATGCTGCCAGGCAGGAAAACAGCAAGCCCCAAACCATACTTGCTCGGGTTGATCGCAAAGTTAAACCGGAGTGTCCTCTCTAACAAAGAACAAAGAACTCGCGGATAACCTTGGGTGGAGCACGAAGAACAACATTTTTTTGATAGGATTTAGCTCCAAAGAGATAGACAAAGAATAAATTGAGAGGCTGCTGAAAGGAGCGGGTGATGCATACACATTAAAGTGGGGAAACTATACTTGTTAAGGCCAAGTGGAGTGGGGATAACTAACAAAACCCTAGACCCCTCATCAAGCAGCATTCGTATATAAACATCCTTGAAATCAAAACAATTTTGGAACCTCGAAGAGGGTAGGACACATGTCCAGGTTCTTCATAGTATACATGCTTTGGAGTAGTCTTTTGTCTGGAGTCATCCGATAATCACTATATATCCGTAGGGTTTGCCCATCTGACCTTAGGGGAATTACCACCTGAGTAGATCAGCCAGAGGATTCAGGTAATGCGATGATGACATCTTCACTCGTAGATCGTATAGCAAGGCCAGCTGGTTTAAGCAGGCCAAATGCTACGGTGCTCCGCTGTTGAATATGGGGTCTGATACACTTCGAGTTTAATAGGCGGCATATGCATCTCAGCAGCAATCTTGCAGCAGTAGGGAATAAGCTGTCCAAGACGGGAGAAGTCACCTCAAATGGCAAGAAACGAGATATTCATGTGCAACTGATGAAGAATTTCCGGACACAGGATAGGCGGACCACAGTCAGAAGTGTGAAAGTCACACGGAATTGGAAGAGAGTTTGCGACCTGAAGTGACACGGGAACCCATAATGGGTAAGAAGTGGCTTAAGGTACCTCAGATTGTGATATCAGTAGAACAAAAATGGGCTTCAAGGGGGAAAGCTTCCAGATGAGATGTTGAAATTTTGAATTCGGTACTGCCCGTGTTATCGGCAATATTATGGGAATTTTCGTAGGGAGTAAACAAATTCTGGGTGACATCAAATGGGGGTTTACGGACAACAGCTAAAGGAGGGTGAGGAACTCCACCATCAAATGAAGCTGGGGTGGAATATGGGTTGAAGGCCTTTCGACAAAATTTACTTTACCGACCAATACTGTACATGGCCAGTTTTACCACAGGAAAAATCCGAGAATCTCAAAACAGACAAAAACCCGGGGACGCGGACGTCCACTGAAGCGCACCTCTATAGATGTTTGCGCAGGAGCTTGAGAATCTGTCAAATCCACGGCCTAAACATCCGCACAAGCCAGCCATCGTAGAGAAGGCAGAGTTCAGCAGTGCAAAGATTTATCTAGAAAACGTGGCACTCTGTTACCAAAGTAAAAGTACAGGTGTAAATAAATTACCATTAGGTCTAGTTCGATCTTTGCACTATCTTTTAAATTGGTGTTTCCTCCATCTTCTTCCGGTTTAGGTTCTGCTTGCTCGCGGTCGACACAACCAACTGAAAGGGAAGGGAAAATATAATGCCACCATTCACCCTACTCCCTTCACCTTCCGGACTTTTCTGTTACACAACACTGACTTGGTATCTACTCGGGGGTCTGAGCTGTTGCGAAGTTTTTCTTCCAATTTTTGTCGTATCTGGGCGAAGTGAACAGAACTGCATTGCTGGCTGGTGCAGCTATAAAATTGCCGTTCTGACACTGTTTGCATATACTTCTTGTGCTTGAAAACATTTGGTAGTCCTCCGTTAGTAGCCCCTGCTGCAGTTCTGGTACATATTTGGTACTACGTTTACCAAGTACCAAAGGAATCCCAGGAAAGGCGGGGGAAAGTGCATCAAACAAAAATTTCCGGTAGTTGTCGACAAAGGCCAGAAGCGAATAGGATGGGCCTGGAACTTTTCGTTTTGAAAAGGGGATGATCACGTCTATCTATCAGGGTGACACTGGACACGATACTGGCCCGAGGAGTTAAGGCTCAACCGCCAGCAAGCACAGCTCTGAGAAATGCGTTTTCTAATTGCCGGAAAACAGTCTCCCCTGGAGAAAGCAGAAAAACAGCGGACAGTCCTGCGGCATCGAACAGCATGAAAACTGCCCAGAGGTAATTGCTTTTTGGCGGTATTGATGTATAATAACTTTTGTTCTCAAATTCACGCTTTCGAACTCGGTCTTCTCCAGGTCGCGAAAGCTACTCCTCCTAAAATTGAACCGCCAAAGTAACTCTCCGATCCAAATGAGGGCGTGCCATCAGCTGGCCATGTATTCCGTCATACATAAGCCAGGTTTTTCATGGGTACAAATGGATATCCCAACTGGAAACCTTCAGCTGCATACAACTTTGCTTTTTGGTCCCCATTACTGATTCGGCCAGTTTTGGTTTGCTTTTATTCAAGATTTCGCTGGTCAGGTGCGGCCGACGACTTTTTACAATACCAACCTAGTTTATTTTCAAAGCCCTCCCTCTCATAATGAGCCAAGTGAGTAAGCCCTATTTTGAAGCAGGATGCCATGCAGCGCACCTGAAGATACCAGATTTCATACCTGAAGATCAGGAGGTTTTCACTCTATGGCCGATTCTCGTTTGCAGGAGGCTCGCAAGTTTAGCCAGCACTCAAAATAGACTAAACGGCTGTCGGGAATCCCGGTCACTATGATCCCACAAATCAGGGATATCGCTATGAACTCCCTGGGGCACAGACCGTATGGACAGCACGGTCCTGCATCAACTGTGGACGCTACGGCTTCCTCCATGTGCCGAGAGAATCGAAGCTGTTCCAACGCAAGGCCAGGCTTTGGAAAAGCGCTTTGAAGCTGCAAATGAGGTCCTTGCGCAAGTACGTGCATTTGCCTCAAAGTCCCATGCGCTCGCTGAAGCCCTGTCACTCTGCCAGAAGCTGTTCTTTACTCCGCGTCGATAGCGACCAAACACAAGGCAAGCAGTAGCAGAATACACCTGAATGTTACGTTCTGAGGTTGTCCAATGGCTCGAGACTACGACCAGTAGCCTGCATTCACGAGAGCAAGGCTGCCGCCGTTTTACGCGAAATGTCGCGAGAGCTCACTCTCAATCTGACAAGCTTTACTGTCATCGCAGCTTCGGATCATGTGCGAAAAAATGCCAAGCGCCCCGGAATTATCGTACCCGCAAGGGAAACTACTGGGTCGATAGGTGATGACGACGGCCTCTTCGGGCAGGCCAGTTTCTAGTCGCCTCCTTTCCGTGAAGGAAAAGTCTACTGGTAAGCATTCCTTGGTAGAAGCACGAGCGCAAGTCAATAAAATACCAGTTTCAAGACGGCCTGCCGTTTCTCTTACAGTTCTGACGCTTGAAATCACCGATGGCACTCCAATCCGAACAAGCTGCCGTCAGTTTCGCACCTTAGATATTGACCTGCGCCGGACCTTCTTTGTGGGCTTTCGTCGTCACTCAATTGCACCATGCTGCTTCAGGGTTAGATTTTCCAGCCACCTTTAGGCAGTCGATCACGGTGAGGGAAAAAACGCAGATCGAGCCAAATTGAATTTTGTTCACAACTCCCGATTCAGGCTCAGTGACCGAAAATTCTTATGCCATTCCTCAAGTCCAATCCAGAACTTAGCAGCCCTTTCAATGAACCCCCTCTTCTAGTCTGCCAATCCTCAAGCTGCTTCCAATCACCATTGATGTGGTCCACCACCTCGTCACACTGGGGCCTTCCATCTAGTCGCATCCCCACAGGTTAGCCCCGGAAAAGTTTCGTGTGGCCTGCGCTGAGCTCAAACCTGCTAAGTTAGGATTATCAAGTCTTGCAACAGTCCTTGGGCATCACCTTTACTCTTGGTCCCAAAGGAGTCGCCCAAAGGCTGGAGACCATGCGAGGACCGTTGCACACTCGACTAAGTGACCGCACCCGACCTGTACCCTACTCCGCCAGCCACGGACCACACAGGGTGTCCGGGTGATGAGATAGTTTTCAGCCAAATAGACGTGGCGCGGGGATATAACTGAATACCATTGATTGAAGCAGATATGCCTGAGACAACAGAAGAGACACCTACTGGTCTTTTCGGGTTTCTACAAATGCCGTTTAAACCTCCCAGCATCGCGCACTCATTAACCCATAGGACATGCAGCGGTTTGAATTTTGCACTCGATTATCTCGGCGACATCCTGATTGCTAGTTCACCTAAGAAAGTATGTCCAGCATGTCTGCGCGAACCTGATTGCTGCTCGTCTCAACACGGGGTCACTGTCAATGCGAAAAAGTGTGTAACGGGCGTAGGCCTCATCAAATTTCCAGGCAGCGAGCTTGCTTCCTTGGGGATACTTCATAGACGGATAGAGTGAGGGCTATTCTTAACCAATTTGAACCCACGTCATTCAAGCCATTATGGTTTTTACGGCTAGTTGGTCATATTTTATCGGATTACCATTCCACAGTTAGCTCGACTAATGCGACCACTCATAGATGCTTCGAAGGGCAAAGCAAAGTAGCAGCTTTTCGAAGAACCCGCATGAGAGGCGTTTGCCTTGCTGGAGTGGACTATCACCAAAGTAGCCTCGTTATCTCACCCAAAGCATGCAGCCGCAAATTCGAGAATCATCGAAGCATCCGACAAGGCCGCAGGCTCTGTACCGAAAAAACTAAGCCAACAGTTGGCAACCCGCTAAATTTTTCTCAAAAATCTACAACCGGCCAGGTCCAAGTATAGCACTTTTTGCCGTGGAATCCTTGCTATCTACTCGGGCATCCGTCTCTTCATTCACATTTTGGGTGGACGCGAATTCACGGTCCATGAAGCCACAAGCCAGTCGCCCACTCACTGCCTACCTCCGAGGAGAGACACTTCCCCCAGAGGATCCAGACATCTGGATTACATCAGTCAGTTCGAGGGTAATGTATACCGAATCTCGGGAGTCGGTAATCCTGTCGCAGAAGCCCTATCTCGTATTCAAAACCTGAACGTCAACAACTCCATCCCGATCAACCTTGAGGCCACTTCATACGCGCAGTCAGATGATCACCAAGTAGAGAGACTCGGCAGCACTTCGTCTCCGCGGCAGCAGCCGGTTCCAATTCCTTCAGCCGAAGGTCACACGCTGTGCGACATATTCAAAGGCCACCCAACCTCATTAGAACCACCAGCTTTTGGGGGACGTGTTTTCAACATTTCCGAAGGTTTGCCCAACTCGGGCATGGAAGCTTCTACCAGGCACTTTAGTTACAGCTACGTTTGGCATAGCATGAATCGTGATGTCCCCAAATGGGCTTTTGCCTCAGCCCTTGAGAACAATGAAGATTGCGTAGACACAAAAGGCGGATCGTACATATTTCTGGCGGTCGGCTTATGTTTCCAACACTTGCATATCGATCTGACAGTGCTCCTGCCTCAGTAGGAAGTCGGCATACATCTCCCTACTCGCATAGATCGTTTCATCAAAGGGCCGTCTGCTGTACATTTACAAGGTGCGGCTAGCAAAACAGTCGCTCAAGCCTTCTTAGAACGCTGGGTAGCAGCATTTCATTGTCCGGCCATGGTTAACACAGATGGCAGCTCACATTTCGAGGAAGTTTTCAGTGGTCTTCCAAAATGTTCAGGCACCCGCTGTATTTACACTACAGCCTACCACCCAGCAGCAAAAGATATGGTGGAAAGTTTTCATTGGCAAATCAAGGAAGCCTTAGCAGCTCAAGGGAACCTTAAATGGCAGGAATCAGCACCGCTAGTACTCAAAGGTTGCCACAAAGTTCTTGGGGCTGGTTGGCAAGCCACCTCTGCCATGCTCAAGTCGGGTTGCTCGTTTCAACTTCCTGGTGAAGGGGCAGCCTCAAAGTCCATTGTGGCTTTCTACTGCGCTAAATGCCCCGCCAAGTTATTGCACCACATGCGTGAGTTAACCTGCTCCTGGCATGCGGGCAAACACGGCGCTTTATCTACATCCACACTACTGGGACAGTAGGTAAGTTCTTAAGGCAGGGGCACGCTTTCCCCTATACCCAGCCCACTCTGGCTCCAACAAGGCCCCACGGCGTCCGAAGGAAACGTTTGTCGTCGACTACAGTGGCGGAAAGGATACGGTTACCGTGGACGGACTCACACCTACTTTTCTGGCCAGGCACATTCCATCCGATTTCGCATGATCGAGTTTCTCGGGACGGGCACACACGACACCGGCTTTCTATGGGCCGGTGACATCGAAGACGGTAAACCGGAGATGTACTCCGTACTTACCTTTCAGACCTAGTACTATTGAAAAGAACAAAGTAAGCCTTCCAGCCGGATCTAAACACACTGAAGGAATATGTACACCTTTGGAATAGGAAAAAATTCTAAATTGTACCCTGCACAATTGGTATGCACACCCTTTGGAGAATGTAAAAGAACAACAAAAAGAATGTCATTTAAAATCATGACTCCCCCACAGCCTGAAGTAATTTCCGGTCATTTGTAACTCAGATGTTCTTCATGATGCAAACGTTTAGATCTTCGAACTTTCACTCTTGGAGTCGTATCACGTGTATTGGAACTGTTTTCCTCTGAAATAAACTCAAATCATCGGAAATGAGAGGTTTCAAAATGGCGTCAGAAGTAGGCACATAAGAAGCAGTTTGGTCCAAGTGCACGGAGCCTCAAGTCCCGTGACGGCTGCAAGTCCGCGCGTGGCTTGTGGGGCCCAAAAGTCTCACTGTTTGACTTTCGGTGGATTTTTCATGACGGAAGCGTTTGCACCACCCAGGCTGAACGAAATAACATCCTCATTTGTTCTGTGACTCATCTTCCGGCTCTCGTGCAGTATGAGAAGTAGTAAGCAGTCAAGACCAGTATTCTGAACCCATTCGCTTTGCCCAGTGGTCGATTTTCCAGCTCACGAGGAGCACCAAATTCAAGATGCCGTCAACATTTGTATTCTGAATCCTCCCTATATCCCATGGCCCCATTATCCGAGTAGCTGTCTTCCAGCTCACCGGTGACCTTCAGATAAAAAGATGATCACAAGATCCAGGACTTTTGCTCTCCAGCCTAGTACCCAGGTACTACTTCAAGACTTCAAGATTATGAAGCACGGAACCATCACCCAAGTCAAGTATCTTGCGTAAACGTTTCCCTTTTTGAGCAACAACAATAATGCCAGAGAGTCTCATGTCAACGTCCCCAGCGAGGAATAACCTCCGTGATTCCGTGCTATGCATGTTTGTTCGTCATACTCTGTTCTTAGAAAGCTTGGCTGGGCTCTCCCCGGTTGCCGAATTGGCGGTGTTACTGCATTATACTGGAAAATGGCCAATACCTGTCGAGTTTGGCTAATATGCTGGCTTGCGTAGATGCAGTCACATTCCTCAAACTAGAAACAATGTTTAGCTGTGCTTTGGATTATGGGTGTTGGGGCGGAGTTGGAATGTGGTCACAACCCAACGGCTTCAGCCGATCTCTCATATTTTTCGTCGCTCACAGGCTTCCACTGTCGGTAACAATTGTGCACCGAGCCCCTTTCCGACCAAATGCCTTGCGGAGGGCTGTAATCGAGAGAAATGGTGAAACATGTCTGCGACCAAAAGGAGTAAGAAGCGGTGATTACCAGAGCAAGGTATTTGCCTAATTGTGAGCGACAGCGATCAGCAAGACCACATCTCCAAAGGGCTGAGGGAAAAGTTTGAGGCATCCACTGTGGCTGCAGCGCATGGGCTCTATGCAGACAGTGAACATGGACTTTAGCAACATGTCACAAGTCGCAGCTCATAACTGGCTACCAGCAAGTGAGAAGGGAAGAGATTCCGCTTCTTAATACCCAAGTGTCCGGATCACAAACGGTGCAGATCTGCATTTAGGCAGCCAACTAGTTGTTTGCGACCTACTTCGGATTGTCATCGGAATAGGCACACCCGGGATTGATATAATCTCAGAACAGCCAAATTCTTGGTAATTGGTGTGTGGATTTGCGATAACAAAATAATCATATCAGTGATATTTAGTGCAAGAAACTGGAAGAATGAATAGCGAGAGCGAAACCTGCATCGAAGGTGAGTTATCAGCGGTCTAGAGCAGGAAACACCGTCTCTCGGTGGTCGAAGAGTAAAAGTGACCAGATACAAGATGGCCGATTAGTCAGAGAAAGGATCAAAGGAACCGACCAGTGAGATGAAAGACGAGAGTGAACAAAGTATGGAGTGTGATTATGAACAACCAGTAGGTAGGAAAACGCGGCGAACAGAATAACACGAATGATATTGCACTCCTCCCGGGTTGGGACTCCCAACCGTCAGCCCATTTTCTCTCACTTTGAGCAGCTCGGGTTCGCTTTCCAACGGGCAGACTTGACATATCTCTTCGACCACGGCTGTCTGAGGTTTTGACGATGAGTCTTCTTGAAGTATTAATAATTTGTGTATTCCTCGATTGTGGTTGAGATGCACTTGTGGATGCATGAACAGATAGTACAACTTTAATGAGCGAGGCAAAGTATTCACAGCTTCGCAACGGAGGAGTATCAAGCTTCCGCATCCATATGTTAAAATTGAACCAGGTTGACATAAAGTGAAGCGAAACAGGTTCACTCGGTAAATACGGGTGACCTTTGAATTCGGCTTGAACGGCATTGGGGATATGGCAACTCGTGAACCTGATGAAAGTGGCCAGTCGATGCATAAAGAAAAATAGACGGTGTCCCGAGAATGATTACTAGTATTCCTTTTACAAAACAGGATGGAAAGTTAATGACCAAACAGCCAATCATCGTCACTTCAGATCTTGGGCTGTAATCCCTAGTAGCTGATTGGAGCCAGTGTCTTCGCGGTTTATCGAACTGCAGCAACAAAATTAAATGGCCGATCCCAGGGATCCGTTGATGTACGAACCCGCTTTTGGAATGCGGCCACTGTTGAAAGGTGTCATCAGAACCCCTGTTTTCCAACGAAGAACAAGCAACCCAATAGTACTGTCAATGGTGTAGATGTGGCAACTCCTGATCATGTTGCGAGTGGAACAAATCTAGTAAATTTGTCTTTTCATTAATCGAGTACGCCGCAGCATCACGTGCAGAAGCGGATTCATGACTGGAATTTTTCAATCGCGGTTTATTGTACCAATTTGAATGACCCGCTTCTAGGTGGTCTAGAGCGAGAAGTACTCGCGAGTCCCTTGACACTCGTGGAAACTGAGTGATCAGCCGGTCCTTTGGTATAACTGTCAGATGACAATAAGCGTTCCATTTGCCAGCCTCAAACACGTTACATGGACCCGCATATCACAATTGCTGGGCGGATGGATATTGGACTGATCGCATCCAGTTGTTTATACTCGCACTGCATCTGGGGCTTCAAACTTTATAGTTGACCTGCACTGAGCGGAGCTAATGTGGGGATTCGTGATCGTCCTTAATGGGGTTGGTGGTGAATAGACAGCACGACTCAAAGGAAGTTCCGTTGTTGAGTATGGCTACTTGCTTCTTTGGTTTAACTGGAACAAGACTGATGACCCGGTTTGTGCTGAGCTCTTCATTGTCATCGTTTATGGCGTCCATGTCCAGACCGGCAAGCTGCATTTTACTGCTTCTTTCTCCTTCCAGGCTGTATTGGGGCTCGGGGATCCTAGAATCCACATCCAGATTGTCTACGGCCTTTGATTTGCGACTGACAGAAGTAGTCGAGCCGACAGCAGAATTATTCTCGTCTTTCTCGTCTGCCGCTTGCGTACGCCAGCCGCTCGCCGCTACCTGCACATTCAGTCATATCACCACCCGTGCATTCGTCTGGCAACGAGGACCTTGTGGTAGTGAGTATTATGGCATCTGAACTAACCCACTTTCCGTCCACTCAAAAGCACAAGGCTTGAAGTGGCAGAAGACTCATGGATCTACAGAATCCTTTGGTTTCAAGTGAAATCTCATTGGTTGCAAAACGGACGAGTTTAGCGAGCACTTGAGCATTCAATGCACTTCCAGCCGCCTTCTGTGAATCCTGAATGAAAGTTTGTATGCAAGCGGAAAGCCCGTTCATTATGGACAGGGGCGTATCATCCGGTCCGCCAGGAAACCCAGGGGAGAATCCGGTAAGAGTGTTTCGACGGAAAGCATGATTCCCTGGACCTTGGTGAAGAGGTGAACCGGGCAACCTAACAGTCGAATAGCCGGTACAACTCATTTCCGTTGAAAAGGAGTCTAGTGTCTTATTTGAGCCGGTTGAGCGCGAACCATCCACTCCAATGGATTCGTAAGTCATATTTTGCCCAGGCCCGGAACCTCGAGCAGTGCTACGAACTTGACCAGCCATAGCTGCGCCATGCACCTCAGATAAATCACTGATGCCAGCAGCTCCCGTAGTCGTCGCAGAGCTTCCTCTGAACTGGGCAACCTGTTAAGGTTGCGAAACAGGTTGATATCATTGCTTTTGCTTTGACGGCAGCTATCCGACTTTTCTCTGACTCAAAGGGAAAGTGGTTGTTGAAGCAGCCGTGGCTGTTCGCGCGCAATCTCATTCAGAGGGTGTTCAGTCAACTAGAGATGAACCAGTTGGTTCAACTGAGGATGTTGCAGAATAGTCCTCAGTTTTACCTCTATTCGTACAGACACTGTGGAGCCAGGTGGCTCCAATACCTTTTGGATGCCATTGCACACGACAGGCAAAACTCGTGTTACCATCTGGGTCACACCGTTCATAATCATGCCCACCTCCTCCACGGGACATGGTCAAGTGGGTCTCTTAGAACCAGAGGGTCATCTGGAAGTGCCCAACCGGGAACCACAGTAGGTACCAAGTGTGTTCACAATTCGTGATTTCCCCATTGGGGTTTTGGGTTGGACGGAGGTTCCGAAAGACAACACCATGGATCCATTCACCAGTCGGTAGTTTCTTGGAACCCAAGGATAAATGGGTCCTTATCATATTCCGTTGTCCCAGGGAAGCTGCGCCGATGGAAGTCGGACTTCAAGAGGCAACAGTAATCACCGGACGAGTGGCTCCTGTAGATGCTGATGGAACCAACGTTGTGGGCATTGCTGTCGATGCTTCAGCTGCATTCATTTTCCCGATGGCGTCTGAAAGAACCAATAAAAGAGTTCAAACTGGGCTGACTGCTGAAACCATCACCCTGATGTATCGTTTGTTGCTCCAAGATTGGCTTGCAGATCCGCACAGTTTGACCCACGCCCCTGGTGTTCGCTGTCACAGCTGGTGTGCATACCAAGTGTGTACTGTTTATTGCTAGAACTTTAAAACGATGGTATGACGGGGTAAATGTGAGCAATGGTTCGTTTCTCCGGTGAGCACTTTTTCAGCATGCTCTACTTCTAAATTTTCTCCGGGTGTCCTCTTAGCTGCGAGGACGATTACCGAGCTGAGATAGGCATCGCAAGATATACGCCTCATTATTCAGTAAGGTCACTGAATCTTCCCGCCTTGGGAAGAAAAACTCGCAATGTCTGTTTTGAGAGTGTGCCGTCCTCTTCACAGTTGGAAAGGCCTCGCGGCCTCGCGCGGAAATAAACTTTTCGTTCATTCAGCTTTCGCTCAACGAATCACGATGATAAAACCTTTATTTTCCCTTACCAAGTTCAGAGTTCCTATGTAAGTTAATATTCTTTATTTTCATTGAAATTGCTGACGCAGGTCCCACCACCCCCGGAGCAGCACAATACCCGAAACTGTTGGGCGAACTTTGGGCTAACTTTTGGGCAAAGTGTCTCGAAACATGGTCTCTGAAAGACTGTACATAAGTACGTGAAATCTTACAAGAAATGTAATAAAAAATGTATCACAGCATTCATTATTGTATATATGTCTGACTGAAACGGCATATTTTGTTTTATTGAATGTCTGTGTGGCCAGGGGGTAAGGCTCTCGGACAGATCTCCATTCCAATCTTTATCAATGTAAGTGTCGAAGCTGGCCTAAGCACTATTGAGATCCGGTTCACCGGGTTTTCCTCCTGTTTTTGCTGGTTGAGGACGCTGAGCCGCCGCGGAAGACACTGCATCCAGTGCCATACGGGTGGTACCCTACTGGATTTCCTTACCTTCTGTTGATAGGGTGTCCTGCCTTGTTTTTCTATGAAGGAAAATGACCCGTCACCTAAAAGGATAACCAAAGTGCATTTCTACATTTCCTTTTGCCTAAGGCACATTGTTATATGCACATAATTCTTTCTATATACATGCACTCAGATATATATATATATGAGCGTGTGGGGCAGCATTTTGCGAAGCTTTTGTGGCTTTGATTACTGGTCGCCTTCTGCCCAAGCAGGGAAATACCCAAAGCCGTGGGGAGAACATTGGCCTGATGTCAGGCTAAAATGACCCTCCATACGTGCCTTAGAAGTTTGCACTGAAATTCATGAAACCTGATAGGGAATATGTTGATAAAGTTCCAAGATATTTATCACTACGCATCTGTTTTATGAAAAGAGATCATTTTGCTTTATTGAACGTCCTTGTGGCCAGGCAGTGCCATTCTGATTTTCTTTATTCCTTGCTGATAGGATCTGTTGTTCAGTCTCTCCACGGAGAAGTTATTCAGCACACTGGGAGATAAATTAAGCGCACTTTTGCATTTGATTGTTAGTTCTCCGTACGTATAATTCCATCTATATATATGCGTATGCATGCATACGTGCATATATGTCCTCGGACATACAGATGGTTCTTTCGCAGCGTTGCTTTTTGTAAAATTTGAGCTTTATTGAGTACTAATCACAATGAAACTTTCGCCATTCGTCCTCAGATTCTGGGACTCAGAATGCCTTTTGAGGCATGAAGAAGCAAAACGGAAGAGGTATCTGAGGCGCAAGAAGGCCTTCAGTGGGAACAAAGGCCTCCTTTTTGGCAAGGCCGCATTGTGAGAGCAGGATAGCTTTTTTTCCAAATAATAGCCAATATATCAATGGGCTATATAAAACCAAGTGTTGTCAAGCATTTTTTAGCCTTATTGCACAAAAGATACCGGTACTTCTGGTTCTCATGCTGGTAGAGTGGAGCCACAAGAGTTGGGCCAGCAGACCAAATGACCTTCGGATTTTTCAAGTAGAGGACTACCCACAACCAGGAAGTCGAAGTCAATCATCCAAGCAGGTTAATGTTCTTTGATTTATTTTTAAGTTTCAGGCCAGTAAATTCACAGATTGGAAGAACTGCTTACTGACCTCAACTTGGATATTTTTTTAAAGTCCTGATCCGATGATTTCATAACTACCACGCTAACCGAGGAGCAACACTGCTTTGAGCGACCACTTGCCAAGTATTTCGCGCGGCATTATCTCACTTGTCAGGGCCATGAGACGCAGCTACATGTTTCCATCATAGATCTTTTTCAGAAAACCCAGGTCTTTCATCAGAAGACCCTCAAAGCCAGAGGAATAATCATACAGTAGAATTCACGAATTCTGCAGCGTGTGTTTCGAAATGGGGTCAATTTAGCCCCAGGTGGTTCTTCCAAACCTGACCTTGCTATACTTGTTCATCAGCTTTCCTGTGTGTGTTCTTCACTCCACTACGCAATCGGATAATACCACAATCCTCAATCAAAACCTCCCAAACATTGCAACCTGACCTTTAATGAACCTTTTTATCTTTTTGCCTTCAAGCTGTCTATCCGTCGGTGGCTCACTAATGAACGCATTGCATGCATTCACACAAGCACCTGCAGAGGTTTATCGCCTTCCAGAAAATCCTCCGTCGCAGTTGTTTCGAGTTTGCATATATTCACCTAAATTTGTACTTTCCAACGTTACTTTTACGAATTACATATTTGTCTTCGAGTGCGACTAAAGACGATGTTCGTCGGACATGGTGTAGCACTAACCGATCGCTGCACTGGAAGTACGCAACGAAAAGCCGTTCGAAAAGGGCTTATTTTTGCCTTCACCAGTAAGTCGGCAAAATTGTCTTCCAATAAAACCCGGATGCTGTCCATTTCATCCGCAAATCAGCAGGAGGACTAGTGTCTCACTGAAAGACATAAAGCAATAGTTCACTTACTCTAGCAATCAGGGCGATACAAATGTGAACTCGGGTAAGTAACCTATAATTTCCACCGAAATTAGCCCCTGCATACCTTTTCGAAATGGCTTTATTCATTTGGTGTAATCAGTACCTCCTGAGGCGTTGTAAAGATCGGTACCAACTTACAGTTATTCGAAGCTCCATATGTTCCCAGAATCTGTACCATGTTTATTCGGTATTTTACCACTTCACTGATTACAGTTGCTTTGATACATAAATTATCACGTATTACCCCACATAGTTATGAACATCTACGAAGTTAACTATCTTTGAAATCTGCAAGCAAAACCTTTTGTTGCCTAATTTCACCTCAAGTGCAACTGTCGCATGTTTGCGGCTCTTGGTATTTCAAATCCGGTGACCACGTAACAAAGGAACGGTGAGCACTTTCCGAAAACTCTGAATAAAGCAGTCATCGAGTGGCCAATTTGGATAAGTTTTCAGTACACAAATTTCTTAAATAGGCTTTCTGATTTCCACGAACAAAGTTTTTTAGGCACTGGTAAGTAGGTTGTTCCAACCGGAAGGAGGGATACTGGGCAAACAGCCTCCAGAGAGCTTCAGTGTATTTGGGAGCGGATTTTTCAGACTCCGAGTTGGCTACCCGTCCTGAAAGTCTCTTGAGACGCTCCCGGATGACCGCGCGTTTCATATAGCTTCTGCTGAGGTAGTTCTACACACGGCCTTCCCAGAGTGGAGGTAATTTTGCACAAAAGCTGGAGAACGAAGACGGAAGCCCGGCGCACTCCACCGGGGTGACTGGCTGATAGTCACTTTAGATAAGCCAGGTGAACCCTGGTTCCAGGCCAACCACGGATGGCGCATGAAGCACCAACACTATTCTCATCGGCATCTGTGGCTGATGGGCGTACGGGCACCCATGACGCTTGGCTTCCTTCGAAGAGCATGGGAGTTGTGGAACCAGTCATCTGCTCCCGGAGGTTCTCGGATGAGGCGAATGAAACAAATGACTCATCACCTTCACCTCTGTACCAAAACTGTGGAGTTGCAAGGGGCGCTTGGTTGCGCAAAGGCTAGAGGTGCATCCTCGAAGAAAAACTTCTACTCTGGTTCGGGCAACCGAGTAGTAATATGACCCACAAAGTCAGAAACAGTAAAACCGACGGATTTTCTACTACACGCTTGTTACTAGCGACAAAAATGCTCGCACTAACACTCCAGTACTCTGCAAACACGCTGATCTCTCTCATTCCACGCCCTCTCCCTCGCACTCTTATTTTCATATTCTTCGGGAATGAGTCAGCCGCACTTGCTGTAGTGTCTCTGGGGGAAGTCCTGTTCTTGTTCTGGCGCGTCCTCCCCCGTCTGACATTCAGGTCTCACTGAATCCGCTCCCGCCAGCTGGTGCTCTTCTTTCCACCCTAGTGTTCTTTTAAAATAGACGTATCTAGTATGCGAACGCCAAGGCATACATGACCATGGGCGTGTTCAGATCGTAATTCGGAGACCCTTGCCATCTAAGTACGTCGTATTCAAGAAACCAGCATTTAATACTCCAGCTCGGTCGTTCGGTTGATACCCTCATCTAATCCCTATGCAAAGTCTCACATACATCTGTCTAAGGATTGCGAGGTTGCGGCTGCTGGTCTTGCTGATGTAGGCGTAGCTCTTAGTGAGAGGACTGAGTCTGCGCCACTTGATTGGATCCCAGTTGGTAGTTGGTTGTACGCAGTGTGACTTGGAGGTTTGCGCGGATTAGGAAAGCGCTTTCCCGGTGGAAGCAATTTGCTCGTCATCCCGGCTTATGTTCTCGCGGATGGCAGCCCAGATGCAATCAAGGATGCTCTCCACCAAAAGCTACACCACTTTATACGTAAAGCAAAACGTGGTGACACCGAAATTTTACCCAAATACATGGATATCAGAGGCGGTTGACTGTCTTCGAAAGAGGAGCTTTTGGAGGCCCTTTTGGTCTCGATTCCTGTCGTTCAAAAACAGAAGACGGTTATTGGCACTGCATTCACGTCACCACCTGTTTCTCGCCAGTGCTAACTTTAGACGTTCCAATTGCTGGCATGCAATGCGGTGTTCGCTTTCGTCGAGTCAGCAATGGACCCAGATATGCCAAGACTTTCCTAGGTAATAAGTTGTTCATTGGAAACAACTTGTTCGAAAGTGCGCAGAACAAACTAAATGTTACAAAAGTGTCTACTTGAAAAGTCGCTGTCCTGTTACCTTGAAGACAGTCACCATCCAACGGGATAGCTGTCATGTGGTTCGCCTGCCGTCGTTCAATACATTGCAGCTGGCCTGTTAGGCGTACGGGGGTTGGTAATCCACAATTGTCAATGGTTCTTTTTTCAGCAATCACCTACTTACTAGTGGTTGTAATATATACGCTCACTACAATGGTGCTTCTAATCGCCGTGTAGTCCTTCCGATTCCCCCCTTTGTGCAGTGCAGCATGTCTGGTTTGATACATTTTTCGAGTTCCAGTACTTGCTGTCTCACAACTTCTAGTTGTGCTTTACTTCTCAGCCCGCATGAAAGTGGTAAAACATGTTAAAAAGTGGTTTTACCAATTCGAGAAGGTTTTTTAGGTGTTCAACGACCCTGGTAATATCGCTTAAATATCACTTAATGTTACCAAATAAATGCCACTCAATATTACCATTTAGGCACCACACAAAAATCACTTGCCGATGGAACGCTACAGGACTCCTTTTGCTTAGACACCCTCGCCTTGACTTTCCATAAATTTCACACCATCTGTGGTCAAAATGAACTGCTGAATACATGAGTCCCCGTTCTATCATATTAACCTTATTTCATTAGCGGGCCGATGATACCAAACCAACGACTCGGTTGTAATTCACACAGAGTCCCTGAAAATACCTTAATTTTCTTCCTACAAGTGGATCTGACAGTGTCTCATTATCAAAATGAAATGTTGGTTGAAGCAATATACCACAATTTTAACTACCTTAAGTGACACTCTCCTGTCGCTCCGAATCCGGACGCGGTGCAGTCTGAAAACCTACTGAGTTCACTCGGCAATTCCGGTTTGGCCTAATGGATTTCCGGGACCTTGTGTTGTGCAGCCACGTGTGAACGTGAAATTGGAACTCTGAATACGACGGGTTGACGAAGACTGCGTGTGATTTAGTGGAATCTGTGAAATAAACTGACAATAGTTTTACATCTCAAGAGAAAGGCTTTGATAAAATGATGAATGTCAGAAGCTCAGTGGTAACTGAAATAATGTACGGTGCATTACACCAAACAGCTGCTTGTCATCTACAGCCATTTTGTTGTTGTTCCTTGAGAGGCTGTACTCTTCCACGAGGATGACATGCAGCATCTTTAGAAGTGTGGCCGGGACAGTATCACTGAATACTGGCCAGTTTCCGGAGGACAAAACTGCAAACTAAAAAAATGAATAATTTCGAATACATGAACCAAACAACATTTTTCGGCTGTTTGCTGACCAATCGCTGTTCGATCTTCATAGGACCATCAACACATTCCAGCGCCAGATTAAAACCATCCTTGGCCGTAATTCCAGCGGCGTCCACCTTAGAAATACGAACCTTTTTTGGATGATTTTCGGCCAAAAGTTTGCAACACCACTGCCGTGCTTGAACAAAATCTACAGAGAACATTCACTTAAAGATTAGGGACTTACCCTTCATGCTTTCAGTGTCTTTTGCATCTTCTGAAGCTTCTTCCCCACAGCGTCGTTTGTAGAATTCAGTGTACTGCAAAAGTAGGAACAATTCCGTTCCACACGAACGAAGTCCTTTGAGTTGGACTCACTCCTCATGGAGCCGTTGATGTTGATGGAATTTCTTCTCTGAGCACAACTCACATGAAAACATGCTCAAATGCCCTAGTTCCGGTGAGGTAGGCGGTGTCGAATAAAACTGAAATAGATAAGAAACATTTTCCTTTTCCGAATGTTTTCGAGAGTCCTCCGTTTTAGGTTAGCTGTCTGATTCAGTGGAGTTTCACTCGGTGGTCAAGAATGGACGTGGTCGTTTTCGACAAAGTTAAATAATCAAAACATGTCCTCGTTGCTTAAGCTCCGCGGGCACACATTTTGGACGCTCGCACGATACTTGCGGGCCCTATTCCCGCCCAACGAATGAAACGCGTAGAACGATAGCAACTAATGGGTTTTGGTATTTAAATTGGTTATCCTGTATAACTGTCAAGAGATGAGAGACTGAACGAGCTAATAGCCGGCGCTCACGAGCTGGAGTGCGCCTTGCCGCTGGAGTCGAGTGGCGTAAGATGGTGATGCTGTTGCGTCTGTCGGTACCAGGTGGACTTAAACAAACAGACTTCAAACTAACAGTCGACCTACCGAGGAGCCTGGTCAGCGTTTGCTCGAGCAGTTGCGTACCTCAGTGGATGACCGATGAGAATCACAGAAATATCCTACAGGACTTCTAAAATAGGCCCATGTGTCCGACCGAAGATTATCATGCTGCACTGGTTGAATCAGGTCTGGAGGTATGAAATAGTTTTGAAATACGATTGTCCTGGAAACAAGCCACTTTATGTGACAGAGAAGAAAGTTTCGGGAGAGAAGCTTGCTTATAGCAAGAGTCGGAGACCTGGTACCGGAATCGGATGTTCCTGCGGAGCGGTTGTCATTCCCAAGTAAACTTGAGTATAGATACCTATTCATGAACAAGGCGCAACAGAGCTCCAAGCTCGAAATTGCACTTTAGTGAGTTTGGCGTCTGCGAAACAGCTACAATATGGCCTTCGTAAAAACCCTGGGTTTTGTAATAGAAGCTCCGGAAAGACCGTGCGATTATGGCGAATTACAGTAATGGATTTTACCCTGCGTTTCAGCCGAGAGAATGAAGCTTGCATAAGCAGACGGAAAACTGAAAGAAGTTGGAGAAACCACCAGTCTGGAAGAAGGTTTACCAACCACGAAAACTGAATCGTAACGTGTTTATATTTGTACTTTTACATCAATAGTAGTGTGCCACATTTTTCAGATAAATCTTTACTCCACTGAATTTTGTTTTCTCGCCGTTGGCTGACTGGAACATTTTAATCAGGGCTATTACAAAAGCTTCTCCACTGTCTAGCTTCCAGTATGTCTTCTGCAAAATGAAATACCTTTACCTATAAGACCTACTGCAAGTGAAAAGGATGTGACCTTCGTGCAAAGTGAAGGTTTCACCAGGACCTTCATTGTTCTGGCAAACACTGACCACCTCGCCCACGGCAGCCTGAGGCCAGCTCAAGTATTAACATTTACCACCCACTTTTGTGGGACTATTTTCGTAACTCATAGGCCTATGGTTTTCACAGTTAGGGTCATCTAAGAATAGAAAAAATAAATTGAGGGTTTCTTCACGGTTTCCCTTTACATAAGCCGATGAACTGAGATTTGTCGCAGCCAGCACTAAGTAGGAAGATGAACACTGCGTAAAAATAATTTTGACTCCGTTGTGTATACCGAATAGGGACGTCACTCCCAGTGTCACCATCTGGTACAAAAATATTTACTCAGTAAATCTGTAAGGTTTGCGTTGAGTTTCTCTGACAAAAGTTCACTTGCACGGAAAATGAATAGACGAGAAGGTGATATTTCGTGGTGAATAAATCTGCTTGTTCTTTGAAACGCTGGTAAACAATGGAGTTATCCAAAATATCCGCTATCTTACCAGGATCCATTTGTACGTTCAAAAAGTGTCTCCATCCCCTGTCGTGAGAATGGTGCTTGGCCATCTTTGACTTGCTTAAATCCTCGGGGTACGCGGAATCGATAGCAACCTACATCACAGAACTCACCTGACAGCTGGATTCCTAGGCTAATGTAGTAGGCCTCAGAAATTCGCCTGAAAGTCTGCATCTAGGGCCTATTGGGCCCCCTGATGCTTCGCCTTAATTTTGCCATGAATGAATCATAGACAAAGGCTGAAAATAGGTTTACGTTCCCAAACCGTTTGACATCTAACACTGAATGGGCCAAAGTGTGGACGTTGTATGATTATTGCGATGGTGAGTACTGATACTGAAGCTGATAAACAAATTTTGTTAACAGGCTATCTGCTAACGGAAAATGTGCAGAGAAATAATCACTAGAAAATATGCACAACATAATGGACAAGGTTAAAAAGTTTAGATATGATAATCTACATAAACCACGCTGCAAGTAAACTGGACATATATACAGTGCAAATAGCCGTATTTCGGTAGCTTTCCACCTTTCCAGATGAAATAACGGCTTATATTTTTGCGCCAAGTCACGTGGAGTCCATTTCCCGCATTTTATGATTAGATCCGATGGGCGACCTTCATCACAACGTCGTAATTTATAGTTTATATCATTCTTCAGCAGCTCCATGATCCCGCGAACAACACTTAAGAATATCAGATGCATAGGTTCATAAGGGAAAGCAGCTATTATATCAATAGGCAATTCTTTGAAAGGTGAGCGCGTCAATTGGTGGTGACCCGGATGCAAACGCATGCAAAATGAAGCGTCTGTGCGAAGGGAACTGCACAGATCGGGGAATGTCATACGACCCGCGACATAAACATCTCTGCAAACACATCTATCACATCCGTGGTATCCACTATGTCCCTTGATTTGCTTTTTAAAATCTAGGGCAGGGGCTTCACACAATACGGCTTTCAGGTTCACGCCAATTTCAGAAGGCCTTCCAGGAATAGAAATTACATTACTTATAACAGGTTTCAACTCCGAAATCAAGTCCGTTAGGTATTCAACCACGTCCAACGGTTTGCTGTCACCATAGAAAACCCCAACAACAAAGGAGCACGTGAGAACTGGTTTAACTATACGGAATTGTATGGGCCATAGATGCTTTGTGGAGTCCTTGAAGCAACACATGCCATCAAAGTTTAGCTGAATGGAGATGCAAGTAGGAATGGGATCCATATGAACAGCTTCACGGAGTATTGCTGCATGTAAGCCTAAATACACATAAAAACCGCCGGGAATGACACGTGATTCGCATGTGCGAGACGTACCAAGAATCGTCCGTGGATCCCAAGGTATTTGGATAAAATGAGGACTTAACATTTATAGCCATCGTAGTAAATCCGTTAGTGACATGTTGCATTGACTGTACAACAGACGGATGTCATCCAATATGTTTTCAGTGCTTATCCACGTGTTCGTATCAATCGCGCTCCTGAATTCCGAAGCCGCAATATGACTGCCAAATGTAGAAGTATTCACGTGTTCCGCATTGTCCAGGATATAAATGAACACTATGTAGGTAACCAAGTCTTTCCAGCCGGACTCAGACAGACAGCCGTCTCGGCTAAATCCGATGTAGATGCTTCTGCTGTTGACTTGTCTGATGCTGGAAGCAGTTGACGCAGTCTTCGTTTCTTAGCGGATTTTGACGAACCAGGATGGGACAATGTTCTTCCAGGCATTGTTAAAATTGTTAGCGCTGCATAATTTAAGAACAGACGCTGAAAAGAGACGACCATCAACAAACAGCCACTTGGTTTCATGGTTTTCATCAATATTATGAAAATGAGCGGATAGATCGCTGCCCTGGGACAAAAGCTCACTAATCCAAGTATTACATTGAAGAGACGGTCCGAAATAAAGTGCATTATATTGCAATAATCAAATTTAGAGATTTGTCCTGAACTTGGTAAGAAATACCGTCACCTCAGGACAGAATCTCGAGCGAGCAATTAGCGCGAATCATACCTGATAGCTCAACAGGGTGGACTAGCAGACACGCGCCAGAAATTCGTAGCTCACTAAAACAAATCGAAGCCAACTAGTTTTCATAATACTCTTTCTATCGAAATTTCTTTGAGCTACGATGGGCTCCTATGCTATGTAAAGGATTAATTTGGCCATTTTGGGCAAAAAGCACTCATCCTCGAGAAAAACAGAAGTGGTATTTATGTGGCGAATCTACCACATAGAAGATGGTATCCTGTGCTGGCTGCAATTTAACCCTAAGTGGGTCGATATGTGAGCATTGTATGACAGTTGCGATTGTGAATATAGATATTTTAGTTGATATATAAATTTCTTTACCAGGTTAGCTGCTAATAGAAAAAAGTGCCTAGAAATTATCACTAGAAAATATGTACAAAATAACGGCCAAGGTTAAAAAGTTCACCGGGTAATTTACACAAAACAAGCTGCAAATAAAGTGGTAGTATATGAAGTGCCGATAGCCGCAATTCGATAACTTTCCACTGTTCCAGATGACACAGCTGCCTACTTTAGTCGAACGCACGACTTGTGGACTCAATTCCCGTCCAGCGAATAAAGACGCAGAACGACAGCGATTGATGGTTTTTGTACTTGTATTGATTGCCCTGTATGAAGTACAGGAGAGGGGAGGCTGATCGAGCTAATCACCAGAGCTGATGAGCCGGAGCGCGCCTTGCCGTTTTGACGTAGTGTGACGAAGGTTCTTCTTTTTTTTTTAAAGTGTTCTTATTTTCACATCGGTGGACTTAAACAAGGCGCGCCTAAGCTCTAAGCTCGCGATTGTATTTTATTGAATTTGGTGTCTGCGAAGCCGCTACATCAGTCCCCCTCCAGAAGGACGACCGAGTAGGAGAACTTCGACCTAAGAGAGCGTCGTGAGTTGAGCCAAAAACCAGCTGAATAGTTCCAGCTGGAAAAGGTTTGTGCTCAGCACCTCTAAGGTGATCTAAGGACCTCTGGGCCATATATAGCCGCAGAGAAGGTTACTCACGCGTGAACTGGTGGGGTATCCTCTCCCCGTGCTCTCTATCTAGAAACCTTAAGTGGGGACAGGGACGTGCCAAACCATGTACAAGGCACGTAGGCAACAACAACAACAACAAAAAAATGGTAATGTTCATATAGTGACACAGATCCTTCCTAGGTAAACAACGACTGACCCTAGAAGAGATAAGAAAAACTGGATACAGTATGCAATCAAAAGGGGAAATCTATGTAAGAACAATAAAGTCAACGAATCGTGCAGGGAAACGAACATGCCTACCAGACCTGGTGGAACGTGATGGGGGGTCGACCTGTGACTCACGCGTGCTGGAGCTAGATGTTGTTGGGGTCGGGCAAACGTCTGTGTTTTTACCATCGACGGGCAACGGCGTAGGCTGGGTTTCCGAGTCGACGAACGCTGGCTTAGGGCGGTCGATGCTGACGGTTTCTTGCCGACCATTGAGATCGATGATGAACGTTTTTTCTAAACGCCGAATGACTTTGTGCGGGCCAGAATAAGCTGGAGTCAACGGGCGGCGGCTCGGCGTACGCAGAAAAACGTGCGTGCACGTGTGTAGGTGACTGGGAATAAACGACGGCCAATCTGTCGAACGGACAGGAATACCAATCTTCTGACGCATGTAGATCATGAGACGTTGAGTGTAGTCTCCAAGGTTGGGGAAAGGTGCGCTCACCTTGGGTGCGACAAATTCACCAGGGAGACGAGCGGTGGTGCCGAATGTCATGGACGCAGGTGTGCAGGGAGTGTCGCTGCGCAACGTATTGCGAATGCCCAATAAAACCAGTGGTAAGACGTCCGTCCACTGAGGATTGTTGTGAGCACTGAGCGAAGTTTTGAGGTGCCGGTGAAAACGTTCGACCAAGCCATTTGCCTGGGGATGATAAGCTGTGGTGCGAATACGCTTAGTGCCAGTCAGTTGGAGGAGATTGTCGAAAGTGGCAGATTCAAACTGAGCTCCTCGATCGGTGGTTACTGTGGTAGGACAACCAAAGCGGGAAATCCAGTGTTCCATGAACGCACGGGCGACAGTTTCACTGGATACATCCGGAATGGGTCTGGCCTCGGGCCAACGAGTGAAACGATCAATACAAGTGAGTAGATAGATGATACCTCGGGATGGTGGCAAAGGTCCCACAATGTCGACGTGCACGTGAGCGAAACGGGCGTCTGGAGTCTCAAAATTTCCGACTGGACTGGTGGTATGTCGCTGTATTTTGGCTCGCTGACAAGCAATGCAGTTACGTGCCCATTGACGAACGTCGCGATCCATGTTTGGCCAAACAAATCGGGCACGGACTAGTTTGCATGTGGCCTTGATACCCGGATGGGATAGACCGTGCAACACATCGAAAATTGGACGGCGATGTGAAAGTGGTACGATTGGCCTTGGGTGATCCAAGGTGGTGTCGCAGAGGATAGTGCCAGCAGATGACGGAAGAGGCAAAGCCCGCACTCGGAGACTTGTATCGTGAATGGTTTGTTGAAACTCAGGATCCTGCTGGCTTCGTGCCAGGTCCTCGAGATTGATACCGAGAGCAGCGGGCGACCCGAGACTGTGGATCCTGGAAAGAGTATCTGCAGCCACATTAGCTGACCCGGAGATATGACGAATGTCAGTAGAAAATTGTGATATGAAATCCAGCTGGCGAATTTCTCGTGGAGAATGACGATCAGACGCGTTGCGGAAAGCATACAGTAGTGGCTTGTGATCTGTGAAAATGATGAATTCCCGTCCTTCCAGCGCGTGGCGAAAGTGACGTATGGCGGTGTAGACGGCAAGTAACTCACGACCAAACGCACTGTATTTAGATTCTGCGGAAGACAGGCGGCGTGAGTGAAAAGCCAGAGGCTCCCAGGCGCCGTCCACGGCCTGCTGGAGAACGCAGCCAAGTGCGACATCGGAAGCATCAACAGCGATACTGACGGGAGCATGGGGATCCGGATGACGGAGAAGAACCGCAGACGACAAGGCCTGTTTGAGCTGTGAAAAGGCCTCCCGGGCTTGATCGGTCCAGATGAGGGTTCGTTGTTTGCCCCGCAAAAGATCAGTGAGCGGTTGCATCAGGGTGGCGCAATGTGGAATGAACCGGCGGTAATAATTGACAAAGCCGTTAAAACGTTTGAGCTGTTTGAAGGACTGTGGAAGTGGAAATTCAGCAATATCACTGACCTTGGTTTCAGCCGGACGAATGCCGTTGGCGTCGATGATGTGACCGAGGAAGAGCAATGACGGCTTCCCTAATTCAGTCTTGGCGGCATTGATGGTAACGCCGTGCTCTGTTAACCGCTGGAAGAGCTGTCGAAGATGAAGCTGATGTTCGTCAACGCTGGGGCTAGCGACAAGAATATCATCGATGTAAGAGTGAACGAAGGGCAGCCCGCGGGTAACACCGTCAATAAACCGCTGGAACGTTTGGGACGCGTTGCGCAAGCCAAATGGCATACGGAGAAACTCAAATAGACCAAACGGAGTGGTAACGGCGGTTTTTGCAACGTCCTCGTCGGCGACCGGAATTTGATGATAGGCCCGGACCAGGTCGATTTTGCTGAAGACGGTGGATCCAGCCAGAGCAGACGTGATATCATGAATGTGAGGCACAGGATATCGATCTGGCGTTGTGACCTGATTGAGGCGACGATAGTCACCACACGGACGCCAGTCGCCCGAAGTTCTCTTCGGCACCATGTGCAAGGGAGAGGCCCACGGGCTGTTCGAAGGACGGATGATGCCTAGGTCCAGCATTTTCTGGAATTCAAGACGAGCGACGGCCAGTTTGTCTAGGGCTAGGCGACGCGGACGGGCAAAAACAGGAGGTCCAGCGGTACTGATGTGATGTACAACAGCCGAGCGCACCATGGGTAAGTGGTTTGCCGGTCCGGTTAGAGACGGAAACTCAGCTAAAATTTTGGCGAAGGTATCGTTGGCGATAGGAGCTACGGACGGTCGAACAACGTTGACCAAGCAGACAGATCCAACAACAGCACGATGAGTCACAGGGTCGGTTAACTTACGAGAAGCGGGATGTAACGAAAGGTTGAAATGATGCAGAAAATCAACTCCTAAGATGGGCTGGGAAACGTCAGCAATGACAAAAGTCCACTGAAAAAAACGACGCAACCCCAGATCTAACTTGAGACGCCTAGTACCAAAAGTGGATATACGAGACCCATTGGCGGCCTGAAGCTCTAAAGTTTGCCGGTGCTGACGATAAGAAGGGTTAGGGGGAACGACACTGATCTGTGCGCCAGTGTCAATCAAAAACTGACGGTGGGAGATGAGGTCCTTGATAAATAGAAGACGGCAGGGTGTAGGGAGGCCAACGAGCGCTGCCGTACCTACACGTTGGCCGACGAGTTTCCCTGGTTGTCGTGGAACGTGCACGGGGGTGTACACTTACTGGCGCTGGTACGATACTGGCGGTGATACCAACACCATGTCCAAGTGTGTGCATCGGGAGATGATGGCCTAGGAGGACTGCGAGCGGCAATAGGCCGACGAGTGCGAGTTGGGGAGCGGCTACGACGTGCCGAACGTGAAGACTGAATAGCGGTCACGTCCGCCCGAAGGGCACTGAGTTGTGCAGCTAAATCTGTGAGAGTCGCCTCCGTAGTGGTTGTGGTCGAACGAACACACTGACTAATTTGGGCGGAGGCGGTTTCCATAAAGCGGTCCGCCGCCAAAGCCAGTCTGTCTAGTGAGACTTCATCTACGAGAAGGGCCAGAGTGCATTGCGCTTGTTGGGGTAGCTGCTGCATCCACAATTCTCGCAACATCATGTCACCAACTTGGAAGCCCTTGGCCAGCTGTCGCATACGACGCAGAAGCTGTGAAGGCTTCTGGTCACCGAGGGAAATGCCACTAAGCAGCTGACGAAGACGGTTTGAGTCGGAGACCCCGGTGCGATCTAAGATAGCCTGGCGAAGCATATCATAAGGCTTGTCCGTGGGTGGGTTGGAGATGATATCCTCGACAGCTTCAAGAATATTTAAAGGAAGTTAGGCAGTGAGATGCACATACTTCTGTTGCTGGGAGGTGATTCTGGAGGCAGCAAACTGTGCTTCCAAATGAGTCAGCCAAAGAGAGGGATTACCCGGAATGAAAGGTAACGCTTTCACTGGGCGCGCAATAGAGAGCGTTTCAGGCACCGCAGGGTCAGACATAGTTAACTTAGCGTCATCCATATCAAATAGACAGCAAAATAAATATACGATGGCTGATCGAAATTAACACCAAAAAAGGCTCAATACGTATGTGCACAACGAAAGCAAAAGGAACGCTGAAGGGCACGGACGATATAATAAATAAATAAAAATTATTAATAACTTGGAACGGGCTCACCAATTTAGTCGAACGCACGACTTGTGGACTCAATTCCCGTCCAGCGAATAAAGACGCAGAACGACAGCGATTGATGGTTTTTGTACTTGTATTGATTGCCCTGTATGAAGTACAGGAGAAGGGAGGCTGATCGAGCTAATCACCAGAGCTGATGAGCCGGAGCGCGCCTTGCCGTTTTGACGTAGTGTGACGAAGGTTCTTCTTTTTTTTTTAAAGTGTTCTTATTTTCACATCGGTGGACTTAAACAAGGCGCGCCTAAGCTCTAAGCTCGCGATTGTATTTTATTGAATTTGGTGTCTGCGAAGCCGCTACACTACCTTTTCGCCCAATGTCACGTGGTGTCCATCTACCGCATTTTATGGTTAGATTCGATAGGCTATCTGCATCGAAACATCGTAATTCATAGTTTACATCACTCTTCAACAGCAACATGATCTTGCGAACAACACTCAAGAATACAAGAAGCACAGGTTCACAGGGGAATGCAGCTATCACATATATTGGCTATTCCTCAAAAGGTGAGCACGTCAAACTATGACGTCCCGGATGCACACATATGCAAAATGAAGCCTCAGTGAGGGGAGGGCAGCACAAATTGGGAAATGTCACACAACTTGCAACGTAAACGCCTTTGCAAAAACGTCTATCACGTCCGTGGTACCCAGGATGTACCTTGATCTGTTTTATGAAAGATCGGGCAAGGGCACCGCACAATAAGACTTGCATGTTTACGTCAGCTTTAGAAAGCCTTCCAGGAATAGAAATTCCATGACTCATAAAGGGCTTTGATTCCGAAATCAAATTCGTTAGGTATTCCACCACGTGAAGGGGTTGGCTGTCTCCATAGAAAACCCCAACCACAAAGGAGCACACTACAACAGGTCTCACCATACGGAGCTGTTAGGGCCACAGATGCTTTGTGGGGCCCTTTGAGCAACACGTGCTATCGAAATGTAGCTCAATGGAGATGCAAGTAGGGGTCGGATCTATATGAACAGCTTGCTGCACGTAAGCCTAAGTGCACGTAGTAACCACGAAGAATGACACCTGATTCGCATGCGAGAGGCGTACCAAGAAATGTCCATGGATCCCGAGGTATTTGGCCAAAATATGAATTCAACATTTGTAACCATCGTAGTAAATCCTTTAGCCTCACGTAGCATTTGCTGTACGACAGACGGATGTCATCCAGTATGTTTCCAGGGCTTATCCACGTGTTCACATCACTCGTACTCCTGAATGCCGAAGCAGCCACATCACTTCCGAAGGTAGAAGTAGCCACGTGTTCAGCATTGTCTAAGATATAAATGAACATTGAGTAGCTAGCTAAATCTTACCATCTGGACTCAAGCAAACAGCCCTCTCGGCGAAATCCGATGTAAATGCTCCTGCCGTTGACCAGACTGATGCTCGAAGCAATCGATGCAGTCATCGTTTCCTAGCGGATTTTGGCGAGCCCGGATGGGAAAATGTTCTTCCAGACATTTTTAAGTAGTTAGATCTGTATGATTTACGATAAAAAAGCAGAAAATTTACGACCTTCTACGGATTATCACTTAGTTTCACGGTTTTAATTAGTATCATGAAACTGAGTGAGTAGATATTTGCTCTAGGAGAAAATCTCACGACTCCAAGTATTACGTTGAAGAAGCGGTCCGAAATGGAGTGCATTGTATTGCAATAACTAAATTTGAAGTTTTTTCTTAAGATCAACTAAAATATCATCATTTTAGGACAGAATCACGAAAGAACAGTTAGCTTGAACCATACCTGAAAGCTCAACAAGGTGGACTGGCAGGTACGCACCATAAATTCGTAGCACACTATGACAAATCGAAGTCAGCTGATCTTCATAATACTCTTGTTATCGAAAGTTCTTTGAGCAGTGATAAATTCCTACGAAAAGCAAAAATTAATTTGGCCGTTTTGAACCAAAAGGCACACATCTTCGGGGAAAACAGAAGTGGTATTTATGTGGTGAACCTGCCACACCGAAGGTGGTATTTTTGCCGGGTAGGTTTGTTTAGGTCCCATTCAGTTGAGAGAAATCTGCGACACTGCACGTGAATGTTCTGATGCATCCGGAGGATCTTCCCCTCCGTAAGACTACATTATACTCTGGAATAATTCCCCGAATAACGTTTGTAGTACTCCCCAGTAACTTTGTAGACAGGAAACCACATTTTCGTGAATCACTTTAGTTTGTCACCCAAATAGACACAGCCGAGATTGATATAGCCTCAGAACAGCCAAATTCTTGGTAAATAGCGTGTGGATTTGCGATAATAAAATAATCACATCAATGATGTTCAATGCAAGAAACTGGAAAAATGAACAGCAGGAGCGAAACCTACATTGGAGGTGAATGATCAGCGGTTTGGATCAGGAAACACCGTCTCTCGGTGGTCCAAGCGTAAAAGTAACCAGACACAAGATGGTCGATCAGTCAGAGAAAGGATCAAAGGAATCGACCAGTGAGATGAAAGACGAGAGTGAACAAAATATAGTCTGACTACTGATCTATTAGTAGATAGGAAAATGCGGAAAAAGAAAAACTACGAACTGAGTGTTACCCTGTTGCCCACGATTTAGGAGGCACAACACAAGATGCCGTCACAATTCACGGAAATTTCTTCGCCCCGTTTGTAGAATCCAGGGGATCGACGCCAAACATCTGCTCTCCATTCACATCGAATACAGGGTATGGTAGAGTGATGGTATTTCTTCGTTTCACGAACCAGATCTGGCTGACCAACATGAAGTAGCTGTGTGAGCCGCAGTCAGTAGAAGGTTCCTCAGAAAAGGCGTAGCGAGACAAGTAGTTCGCCTATAGAATAAATTTTACCTTGCAGTGATGAATGCCATAACAGTACGCCGACAAAGCAACAGTCCAGCGCTGAACCAAGGTTGCCGACGATTTAGTCAAGGATCGATGTGGATTGTGGATAAACTTCAGTTCTTCGTATTCGGTGGCAACGGTGAATTGAGTGCCCATCAAATACTAATGCAGACGAGTAACGGTCCAATAAGCAGCTGACGCTTCACGTGGATTGAGATTATTCGCTTTAAGTGGCAATGAATTGGGGAGAAATGAACAAGACTGGGTGACACTCTTGTTTTAGCAAGGCACCGATACCAGTAGGAGACACATTCCTAATAACAGCCGAAGGTGCATGAGGGGGAAAAAGTACAAAGTATAGCACTGGTTGACAAAAACGTTAATAAGCCACGCAGTCATTGCTCATACACTGAAAACCTCTGGAACGTCTATTGTGAAAGAAGCTCGAGTAAGCGTGCAGTTTTAGTGGCAAAGATACAAGTAAATTTAGAGTAATACTGAAGAGAACCCAGAAGAGAAAGTAATTCAGCAAATGATTTGGGAGAGGATACATTGCGTGACGGAACGAAACGGTTGGGGTCAGGGCTAAAACACCGTGAGCATCAACCAAATGACCCAAAAATGTAAACGGAGAAGTGGAGAAAAACACAATGATCTGGTTGATGGTTACATTACGTTTCAGAAATTTGTGCAGAATTAAACTCAAACGGTCATCACGCAAGTCTTCGATCGGAGCTTAGGTGATTATGCTATCTTGGTAAGCACAAAAGCCTTCTAGGTCAGAAATCAGAGAGTTGACGATGTCTCAGAAAATAGCAGGAGAAAAGCTAGGATCGAAAGGCAGAAAATTGTACTGATACAAACCTAAAGGTGTATTATTGTTAGTTAGTTCACGGGATTGTTCGTCAAGTGAAATCTGTAAAAGAGCATCTCTCAGGTCGATTTGAGAAAAATACTTAGGAATGAGAAGTTGATGGAGAAAGTCCTCAGTTTCGAGCGAGGTACAACAGGACTGTTTGAGTAGCTTACTCCAGATTATGCGATAATCACCACAGATCCTGGGTACTCGGTCATCGCGTTTCAACGGAGTCACAATCAGTGTGGCCCATGCTGAAGAACTCACGGGTACCAATATTCGTGTACGGATCAAATCGTCTAATGCCATTTTCACGGGCTCAAGAAGTTCGAGAGGAATAATGCGGAGTTTTGTAAAAATGGGAGAACCCATAACCTCGAGATGCACAAAGTCCATCTTGATACCACCAGAAAATATGGAACAGTCACGAGTTAAACGCCGAATACAGGATTGTTAGCAATCAGACAAAAAATTCAGTGAAACACATACAGTTTATACAGTTCAAACCAGTGATGGAAGCGTCAAGGACAATGACAAGAAAAGGACACTCATAGATATCGGTCTGTTCACGGGTAAGAAATAATTCACATGAAGAAGGTACATGTAACTGGTGAACAGTAAAGCCTTTAGCTGAAATGGATGGAACTGTACAGGAGGATTGGCTTTCTGAAAAACCTCCTGAGGAATAAATGAATCAACTCTGCCAAAGTCCATAGTGAATGAATGTCGAAAAGAATGATCAACAATAAACGAGCGGGTTATGTGATGAGAGTTGTCTGAACTAACAACAGATGAGGTCAGAGATTGAAATTTTAAGGGTGAATGACAATCTTTGGACTGGTGCTCACTAAGCATATCTTTTTTACTTCCATATAAGGACTGAATATGACCTGCCTTACAACAGCTGTCAGACTTCACACTACAAACTCCACAGGTCAGTTGAGAGTGTTTTTGACCACAAGAATCCCAAGCAATCCATTGCTTGTTTGGTTGAACTGGCCGAGAGTGAAAATTTTGACTGAAGTGACGGCCTGAAGGAAAGTACTTCACTTTTCTCGATGGTAGATGAGGGCAGACTTCGGATTTTTTTCACTGAACCAACCTGGGGTCTCGTTATTAACAGTGCCACACACGTCTTGATATTGCTCACAAAAAGTTTTGAAGATTGGAAAGTGCTTTCCTGGATCTGAGGTCCTTGTTGTAAGTCGGGACAATAGGTACCAGCAGTTATTCCGTCTCGTAACTGCATCTCGAGCTTATCATAAAAATTAAATTTCGCGAACAGTGTTAGCAATTACAACACAAAATCCCGTACTGATGGGCTGTCACCACTCCTCAATGAATGAAATTTTGACATTTCAGCAGCTTTGAGATATACCGACTGAAAAGGCTTCTGTAGAAACTCCTTCAGGTATTGGTATGGTACGGATACTGGAGAAAGTGTAAAAGCCAGATTCTTCACGAGAGGACACGCATCCTCTACAAGGACTGTCAAGAAAAGCGCAGTCTTCTCCGAATCCAAGGATTTACGAGTCAAACACTGTAATTCGCGGAGCTCGATATAGTCCTCAACCTCTTGTGATCTGCTGAGACCACTCAGAGGTTCCAAATTACAGACATCCGTGGTGGGAACTGACGGCGATGCTAAATTTCATGATCAGTACTTGCACTTGAGAACTGGTACTATAACAACGAATGTAGTAAACGCTCCGACCCGAACTGAGCGCACTGAAGGAATGAGAACACCGGTTGAACTGAAACGCAATTCAAAATTGTACTCTGTGCCATCGTTATGTACAGGCACTGGAGGATGCAGCAAAACAGCAAAAATTGATGTCGTTGCCAGTCACTGCAGACAGTCTCGTATTGTAGATAAATATTCAAGAGGCCATCTTTTCCAAAACAATGCAGCTAGGTATTTTGCTTGGAGCCCTGCTTTGGAGTAACTTCACGCTGGCCTTGAATCCTCCGCACTGAATCACAGTGAATCATCAATATGCAACACACGGGGATTCCCGAGTTTTCATACAGAGGGATCAAACGTCTATCGTGGATACTACCTTCAACCCGCACGACATATATCAATAACGTTTCGTCAACAAGTAGGAGAATACTACTGACTGTTGACGATATACACCTGGCTGTTATAATAATGCTTTTTCAAAATATCTCCTCGATGGTTTGTAACTGGTGGTTGAACATGCCAGTTGATTCTATAACTTAACCTTCCCTGTTGAAGTTTTCTGCTATCAGTCCCACCCAGCGTAGTTTTCAGTACAATATTTGCGGCTACATATTTGGGCCCAATACCACTATACATCACCTTAAGTCTGCCGCGCCCGTCTAGAAACCTGGTGATTGCCTTAAGAAATGCAACTTTATTCATGCTGTGAGCTACTTTTAGGTGTACTGTCCAAGGATTGAGACTTGAAAGAGGAAACCCATATCGTCTGAGTTCACCTCGGCCTACCTTGACAGGAAGCTGTCCGGAATAATCAACCCCTCATTCCTCAAAAGGGGTTGCTGTCTCCCTTTAATCGTCAATCAGGCATGAGCGCCGTTACTGGGTTTGTGAGTTTGGGAAATATATGATGGCATTTTGAACATACGTTGAGAAAGCGTTCGACTGTAGTCATTCGTTGTACAGTCCAAAAGTTCTTCCTGATGCAAGTTAAGAAGTGGCTCGCAGTCATATGTCCTTGCATCTCGTAGTGCAGCCGCACCAAAAGTTCAGCGACTCGTCCACAAGTGGGTAGAATTATCAATTTACCAATGGGTAAACTACAACGCAAAAGCAGCTCTGCCACCGACACATAATATATCTTTGGGTAGCGTTGGTTCTAACATCTTTCGGTTTGGAGTAAGGAAGCACATATCAGGTTTTATTTCCAACAATCTGCCTTCGTCTCTGAACTGGTAAGTCTGAGTCAACTTAACGACAATTCTTGTGGCTTCTTGTATTTCGAACACAAGCCACGTCCCATCTGAAGTAGAACGAATACTGAGCAATGGGCCTCTGGTGCCGATTGTTTCCTATCACAAAAGCAAACCATTTCTCACTGTTGGGATTGCTAGTTTCTCTATGTTGTGAAGTCTGTTAGACATCAGCGGTTGCTTGCCGTGAGGCACTGTAAATCGCTTCTCTTCCACGAGTGACCGCAATTTGTCACAGTGGAAACTATGCAAAAAGCGCTAATTTTACTGCCGTTTACCAGCGTGTTTCACTCGTGTTGTACACATCTTTGGTTTTGTACTGTGCTGGACTCACTTTCGAGGTTTTGTGCTCATATTTCATTACTGATTGCTTTTAATAGCACCGTACAATTATAACGACTTCAGCAGTTTGACTTTTGTTCTCATTTGTGGAACTTGGTCTTTATTCGATCATTGATTTTGCTAGTTTAGATGGTATTTATTGAGGTCTTAGAGAATCCATTTGATGGGATGAAATTAACTTTGGTAGTGAGCGTAAGTCGTTCTCAGGCTGTTCAGAATAAATATTGTCCAGAAGGCATTGACAAATGACTGTTGAACATCAGTGAAATCTTCGATAACGGGAGAATTACTGTGTAAATCAGGTTAAAATTGATGTTCGGAATGATGCTGAAGCTCAACGTGAAAGCAAAACACTGTGCTTGGACTCGTAAATCGCTAAACCTAATGAAGCTGAATCGATATCCAGAACTGTTTCCCCATGCAAAGGTCAATCGATGCTCCATTCTTCCCATTCTTCTGTCTTCGATTCTTGTAAACGTAGTCAAGAGCAAGAGGCGACTGGTAATCTACGTGATGTCGAATATGGTGCTGGTGAGGATGAATCCCCATAACTCAGTCTTTCTTGACATAATGGGAAGTAAAATATTCAAATAACCAAGACTTTTACGTGCCCTCGATTACACTTTAGAAGTCTGAGTAGGAAATGATAGAAGAATAACTTACTGCAGTAGATTTGGAGATTTCGGATCAGCAAAATGAAATTAGGATTTGAGAAACGACTTCAAGTCACTGGAAGTTACGGTATTGTTTTCAGACTCACCTTAGAAGGTAGATTTAGAGTCTTTGAAATGGTAACTAATACCATATCTCACCCAAAGTATATATATATACATATATATATGACTGGAAGGAAGAATGTTATCTTTCTTCCAAGGAAATAATATTTGGTTTACAAATGACTTTGAAGTCGTTATCACTAGGCATTGGACTGCCAAGGATAGAAGTGGAGTCTTTCGATGAATCTGCAAAGTAATATTGGTATTTCGTCAGGAGTTTTGAAGCCGCAGTATTGGATAATTTGGTAGATGATGAACAAAGATTGTCTTACTTTTATATTATTATAAGGGCTTTCTAAACAGACCACTGAACATAATGTCTTCCTTCTATATATGTGCAGGCTGTGGCGACCTCTCATTACATTTTGGGAGATCACATAAGATGGTTCTGAATATTACCAAGGAATTATTCGAAAGCCCAAATATACTGCAGAACGATATGGATGATTAGGGCAGTTTGGATATTCGAATGAAAGGAAGTAAAATAAATCCAGCGAGGATGCAACGAACAGCCGAACGGCAAAAAAAACTTGATTTGCTTAGTAGAACGACTACCAAAGAAGCTACAAGAAAGATAGGTAGATGTGTAAGGATCAATACAGAAGGATTCCAAACCCTCATTAAATGACTTGCTGGATTTCACTGATAGACAAATGGTAAAGTTGAGTAATGTTTACGGACAATTAGTAGAGAACGGTACAAGAGGTTTTAATTCTACAGGGAACAATCCTAGAGACTTCCGTATGAATGCCGATAATATTGAAATGGCACACGATAATAGACTCTGTTGTGTGCTATGTGGAGAAAACCACCAAGTGGCTGACTAGCAGAGGTTCTTGGATGTACCCTTTGTAGAACGAAGGAACTAGGCTATTACCAACAAATGCTGCTTCCGCTGTGATTAGGTTTCGCCGCTCCGACACCTGGGTGTGGTGGGAGGCATAATGCTTAACTTTACATTAAAGTCCATTGCAACAGGGCACAGATTCTCTAGACCATGGTTCAACCTCGTTAGGTGGTAGGTAAGTACTTTCGGGATACCTACCACTGCGTACACAGGGACGGTTTGGAGTAGTGGAAGGTTAAGCTTTAATCGATAATGGTTCAGCACAAGTCTAGCAAACGGAGGGGTAGCTGAACAATTCAGTCCTGACATAAGCCGTATGAAATTACGGTTAGGACTTTGGATAGCACAAAGCTTGCTGTTTCCAAATCAGTAAGCTTCCGGGCGTCCGAAGTATACGTGGGTTCATTTACCGAAGTAAATAAAGCCTTTATGATTGACGGGGTTCCAATTGGTGAAGAAGATCCACCCAATGATGAACAGCCTTAAAGATGAACCCATCTACATAGCTTGGAGTTCAGGAAACTCATTTGTAACGAAGTTGGGGTTTACTTGGCTGTGACTTAAAGGAAATCTATTGGGTTGTTGACCAAGAGATCGGAGCAAGGGTCATCATTTTGCGGTTCAGTGGCCTGTTGGTTGAATCTTACGAAGTCCATTGTATGATGATTCGCATGATAAGGTTGGGACGATCAATAGCTTGAAAAGAGTGCAGTTGCTGCAAAAGGTAAAAGTTTAGTGAAGGCAAATCGGTAACCGGGAGGGTGGAATCCATTGTGGGTAGACATGGTGATTATCAAGCTGACAGAAGTATTTCATATATCGATGGGCACTAAGAGGTTGGGTCACACTGGTGCAACGGTAGAAGTGAGCTGCCTTGTAATCGCCAGGAAACAGCATCGTTTTTCACTACATAAGAGAAGTCTGCTCAAGAATTCAAAGCTGCTTTCAAAGCACACGCTGGCCATTCATAATCATAACCTCAAATGACACGCGAGAGCCGTAGTTCCACAAGAGGATCCTAACAGAAGGCGTGGGTTCCTGCCACAATACTAAGTCCTAAACCTAAAATACCTTGTAAGGTACGAGCGGTATCAGACTGTGCGGCTGTTCATGAGGGCTATTCGTTCAACAAAGTCCTATTAAATGGGCCTGATCTAATCAACAGTTTGGTAAAAATAGTCCTCAGGGTATAGTGGCCCTATCGACCGATACTGAAGAGATATTGCAAGTTAAAGTTACGAAATGGGACAAGTGTGTTTTGAGCTTCTTGTGCCGGCCAGATAAGGATTTGAAAGATTGTCCGACAGTGTACGAGATGAACGTTAGTCCACTTGGGGCTTCTCCCTTGACGTTTTGCTTCAATCTGGAGTTACGAAAAGCTACAGAGAAAAACAACTTAGAATTTTCTTCATCAGACCTGTCGGCTGTAAAGAATAACTTTTATGTGGATGATTGTCTGTCGTAGTTGCCGAATGGGGAGGAAGAATTGCACGTAGCCAGGGATTTCATTGAGACAACTCGAAGATGTGGGTTTCTGTTAACAATATGGGTTTCGAACAGTCCTAGACCGCTAGCCTAACTGAAGAGGGATGCAAAGTCGGGAGCATGCGCTCAGCTTGTTTTGACAAACATCATAGACCTCGGAGCATTAGAGCATCAATGGAACATTAGTAGGGACTATTTTTTCGGTCCCGTTTCATTTGTCCCAGGATCCTTTATTGACAGGAGATATACTAGGATGTTTTGCTTCATTTCAAGATCCGCGAAGATTTGTAGATCCTAAATTATTGTCTGATCGCAGGCTAAATAAAGATGTTTATCACCAGAACCTGAGATGGGATAATGAGGAAATTAACGGGGATTAAGAAAGGTGGTCTGGGTAGAGAGAAAATAACCGCTCTACAACAAATTTGCGTATGAGTCGTCGTCTGTTGCCAGATACTTCCCATTCAGTGGAACTGTCGAACTGCACGTATTTTGCAACGCTTTCAAGGCAGGTTACAGTGCGGTAGGGTATGTGAAATTTGAGAATGATAACAACCGTCGATATTGTTGGGTAAATGGCGAATGGTGCTTCGATAGGTCACGACAATGCCAAAATCTTCATCCTTCGTAGCTGCGGCCCTTGTCCGTAAAGCTTATCACAGTGAATCTGCGAACCAAAATAGACCGCTCGTTCTTATAGAGAGATTTGGCTGTAGAGTTGCAATGTATCACGAACACCTCTGCTTGTATTGCTATGTTTGTCGCTAAGCGTGTTCGAATGACATTAGACCGATCTGAGACACCCGCAAGAACCCCGCCGACTTCGCCTCTAAAGGAGCTATCAGGGCATCATACAGGGAGATAGACTAGTGGTTGACCGGTCCATCATTTTCGTGCGAAGCCGAAGGAAACTGGCCGACGGATCCTTGAACATTACCTTCTATTAGGAAAGATGACGCAGAAGTGAAGCAGATCGGTCAAGTAATAATGAATGATGAATCACAACAGATAACTCGACTTGTTGAAGGCTTTTCACAGAAGTGGGAATTATTAAAGACGGCAGATTGGTTGAGGGGGGTTTACTTTGTATTTTCATGCCACGATACTTGCGATACCAGAGTTTATGTCAGGCTGAGACATTGCCTGTGTTCGAAATACAAGAAGCCACAAGACTTGTCGTTAAGTTGACTCAGACTTACCAGTTCAGAGACGAAGGCAGATTGTTGGAAATAAAACCTGATATGTGCTTCCTTACTCCAAACCGAAAGATGTTAGAACCAACGCTACCCAAAGATATATTATGTGTCGGTGGCAGAGCTGCTTTTGCGTTGTAGTTTACCCATTGGTAAATTGATAATTCTACCCACTTGTGGACGAGTCGCTGAACTTTTGGTGCGGCTGCACTACGAGATGCAAGGACATATGATTGCGAGCCGCTTCTTAACTTGCATCAGGAAGAACTTTTGGACTGTACAACGCATGACTACAGTCAGATGCAGACAAAAGTATGTTCTTCGGGGAAAAAAACCAATTTATTGTCGTACCATGCAACACGGAAACCTCAATGGAAGCAAATTACTCGGTGGTTTGCGGAAGCTTCTACACCATTCAGATTGCTCAACGCAGAATGGGTCAGACGAAAGTCTCCTTCTGATCAATGAAGGAATACGATTGACGTGGTAAAACCTAAACGTCCAACGCACATTGGTCTTGGAGTTTTTCACTTTAAAAGAATGCGGTCCAGTATATATCGGTTGACGGTAAAACTTATGAACACTACCCGACTGGCTGACATCTTTGTTTTTATGAGTCAAACACATTCACACAATGGACTTAAGGCCAAATCACTATAGAACATCTCGATTCAACCGATTTTGCCTTTAGTGGAATCCACAGTAAAAGGCAGATTACGCAAACTGTGTTCGTTTGACAACTGGTATTAAAGTCTTGTCAACGGGGTGTCACATACTGAGCATCTATATTTACGCTAAATTTTTACATCAAATGATGCAAACTTACTTTTTAGATCTTATTTTACCCGCCATTGTTAGTCCGTCGGATAGCTAACTGTTCATAAGGTTAATTGTCGTTTACTATATCTTCCTTCGAGGCAACAAAGCCCAAAGGCTTTTGATTTCTTGGTATTTTACAATGTATCATTGTGGAAATTGGAGCTATGTCCACTATCCCCGCAGTGGACCTGTAGTTAGAAACATGACGGAGATTGTGTTTTTGCACAGTAAACGAACAGCTTACTTGAATTGGTGTTAGTACTGTTTTTGAGCAGCTAACAAAAGATATCGTAAAATCGATCGATATCGATCTGGGGTGCTCGGGGCAAACCAATCTGCCGGCCTGGCAGCAGTAGTCATCCGCCTTGGTAAACTGTTAGTGGTTTGGCTAGTGCTTCGATATGCCTAGTTGAAGATCTGTCTCATTTAAATAAGCCACCAAAAATTGTTACTTTTATTTTTTATTATTGGGGTTTCTGTAAAGCTCGAACAGAGCTCACTATACTCATCTACTTTTATGTAAGTTTTAGTGTCTGATGACACACTGAATGAGCTTCGGCTCACTTAGATTTCCTCATTTCTGTGTCCTTGCAGACGGTACATACTCAACCCTCGCGGAACAGCGCTGCTTCTAGCGCACTACATTTTCAAACTCTCCATGAAATTGGAAAACGCTCTTGGTGACCAGTAGACGCGAAAACACATTCCTGCTGAGCTTGTAATAGATCAACATGGACATGATTATTTACAGGGGAAATTACAGTCGAGAACAGCGATTAGTGGCTTTTTTTTTACAGACAACTGATTCGAAGGTAAGGAGTGAAATCAAGAAGAATTACTAGGGTCTGCACGGCAAACTGTTAGTTTGAGTTGACGGTAGATCCATAACTTCACCCGAAATGCTCATGAATGCTGCACCAAATCTGTTCGGGATGGAAAAGCAAAACTAAGATTCTACAATGAGTGAAGGCTATAACCATTGTCACTATGGTTTGTCGACATGAAGAGAGATGTGTTGTGAAACAGGTTTGTATTTGTGGCTGTTAATCTACTTGAAGTCACTGCTTCTTTCATCCTCAACCGACGATTCACCTCTTTTAGCACGATGCAACAGGTGGTTGTATATAGTCAACACACGCAGCTCTCTATCGGAAACGGCATGAATAGAACGGAATTCACAGTGGACGAGCTTATACCCACAGGAGCATCGTGGAGACGTATTATGATGAGTTCTTCACTGACTATAGTGGACGGTGAGCGGAAATTTCGGACTCCACGGTGATTTGTATGTTTTTGTTGTTGAGGAAAACAGAAACAGAGTATCGTAGAAGTGTTCGATCTCCGTTTCATCCCGGTTCACGTAATACAACTATCACCTCACTTCACATGTGCTTTGCATGACAAATTATGAGTCCCCCTTTAAACAGGATCGGCTTCCTACAATGGGGGAGGAAGAGAGGAGAATATGAGGAGCTGGTGTGGTATTAATCTTCGAATGACTCCCAATCGAATCAGTACAGTGATTTCGAGATCGACGGTGCTGTGCTAGAGCATTCATCTTCATCGTCTTCTTGTCCGGGGTTATGACTGATTTTGCCATTGTTATTGCTCACACCATTGGTGTTCATCTTTTCACCACTACCCGGACGATAGATTTTGATACAGTAGTTACCTGGGTCCGTAACCAAGAGCCGGTTTGTTTGGTTGTGAAATGTTAGACCCTGTGGACCATTCAGAGGTTCTAGCTGGCTGTTAATAGGACGAAGATAGTTTCCGGCTGCGTCAAACATCTGCGTGACAAAAAAAGGCACAAAGAAAACGTACTGTTCAGCTGGGTGGGAGATAAGATGTCTGGAAACAAAGTTGTTCATGTGATAGAGGCGATAAATGTGTGTTCATGAGTAATATTTACAGTCACAAAACATAGAAATAAACCTAGACAAAGGTTAGTTAAGGTGTCTAACTTGGCTGTGCTAAACGCATTGGAGAAAATACAAAACATGCTTTCCAGTGGTCAACTTTATGAGCTTGCTGTTTTCTATATTTGTAAAATTTAAAAACCGGCGAGACTGCAACTCTGTCGATTTTCAGCTCTCTAGTCACACATTTCATGCCATATAGTGCTGTCACTTATATATATCTAAAACCTAGTCTCCCATCTGTGATTGTCCTCATATACAGAAAAAGAACAGTCAGTCTATGTCAGTGTCTGGGGAAAGGCTTGTTTCTGGTTGCGCTGGATTATATCTCAACCTGTTGCTATAATATTAAAAACTAAGGTTACTTGTTTTGCTGTCCAATTTGGGGATTACCAAATGAAATTGGTTATCCGTGAAGAACGGAGCCACTGGTTGGTAATATTTTCTATTTTCCTTCCACGACTTTACGAAAGCAACCCACAATAAACTTTGAAGTTTTGAACCGGATAGTGCAAAATATAAGTTGTTCGAATTTCTCAGTTGACAAAACGTATCTGTTCAATTTTGTTGTTAGCTCTCGCTAAAAATGCAAGCACGAGAAGTTCAATACAGATAGGGACAGTCACGTGCACCCACCAACGGGGAAGCGTTAGCCACAGTAGATAAGTTTCGTTGCATCTCATCAGGTTGTCGGATGAAGTATCATCCCGCATACGAAAGTAGACTTTCACCTTTACTCATCTCAGCCACCTACGGCGCTGGCGGGACATCCGATGGTCCATCAGGGGCTGTAGCTGTTCGGTCCGTTCGTTTATATGACTCAGAGACATGGCCTTTAAGGGTACGAGATACACCAAGACTGTCGGTAGTCCAGCATTGACGTCAATGCAACATGGCCCGAATATGTTGCGAATATTGTATCAGCAATGTAGGGGTTAGATGTAAAGTTTTGGGAATCAGAAGTCACTCTCTGGAGCAAACACTGAATAGTAACATGATACGATTGTTGGGACATAAGCTACCTATATCCTTTGATAGAATTCCTGTATGTATATTGTTCTCCAATGCAGGAGATGCTTTGAAAGTGGTCTGAGGTGATCGGTGCATGATAGTAAAATGACGATTGAGAGGTAGCCTGTGAACTTGCCCGTGTAGGGCAATGTTAAGCTTCCGGGTTGGTGTACATGAGATTCGCCCATCAGATGGTCAGATACTCTGGGTCATGACCAGTTGCCGCGGCAAGTGAAACACGTGCATCTGAACCCTTTCTTCGTCGTCATGATATCCAATTATTGCTTTCTTTTTTGATTGCTCCTGAAACTTCTTTTCGTTTTGCTCTCGATTAGACTGTGTTGCGGGGTAGCAGTCGAAAGCAGAGAACAGAAACGCTTGGTTTCTGGTTGAAAGAACTGAACTAAACTGAATCCTCCACCAAAACTTTTATCGAGTTGTGTTAGCACTAGCAACTTCAGATATGCGACCATGGCAGCTTTAACTGTGAATTGCCTTTCGTGAAAAATGACGAATTATGCCGGGGTGAAACTATGCCAAGAAACAAAAGTTGTTTCTCGTAGTTGGCGTGCAAAGATGGCAAACAAAAAGAATCTCTAAATTTTGCTGTGATCCGTTATTGTCAGTATATTGTTGTATTTATTATAAAGTCGATTTTAACGCTCGGAAAAAGAGTGTCGTATATCAACAGAACTACCGGGCGCATTATTCATCTCCAATGACAGCATCTTTTCTGTACGCAGGCCAATTTTGAAAAAAATGTTAATTTCTAAGTAACTGGTAGATAAGATTTGACTCGTGTGAAATTCTCTTAAATACATAAAAGTTTTCATTATTATTATGAAAAATCAATTTTTCGTGAAAGTTCTACCTTTAGTTTATGGATACTATTACGTCGCAATACTGAGTTGAGATATACCACACGGTAAATTGTAGAATCACGTCTCGTGATTTTTCCATCTCACAAACGAGAACGAGTAATTGGGTAAACTGCATCCAGACTGCCGGCTTTCCTTTGTTTGGACTGAGACAAACCAGTTCCACGCATCCCTAAAATATCATTCAAATCGCTTTTTACCCAAATGACCGATAAATCATCGTTTTGCCGTGATCTAAACCATCCGCGCCACTTCAAGTCGCCTTCCTAGTGTCGCCTTTTTTAATTCGTTTGTGAGGTAGAGAGTGCGTAGCATCCATGTAATTCAATACCCGAAGCATAGACAGTTTGGTTTGCTTATTATGTCAAGCATGGACAAGGCGATACACTCATTTACACTATTCAGAAGAGATGCTTTGGTAGCATCTATTGCATCGAGTGAATACTGAAATGTGAGCGTTTTATGTGTGGCCTGAACCAATCTGATCTGGTCGACGGAAGGGCAACACTAATGTTCCTAAGAATGAGGGCGAATATCCACCTCTACTCCAGATGAGAAGTCGTGCTGCTTAAATGGAAGCTGTTCAAATCATCGAAAACAGGGCGCTTTTGTTTGGTTTATACTGTTTAGTCCGTGCTCCAATTTTGTTGAAATCATAAGTGGCGTAAAGAATGTTGATGATAAACGATAAAAATTAAGATAAAACTACTTTTTTATTTATCGAAGAGGACAAGCATTTACAGGGCAGTGGCTCACAATTAAAGTAATACACCTTTGCGATAGTCATCATTATAAGCGTTCTTTTTTTACTGCATATTCTCTAACATGCAGCGTTCTCTAGAATAAGGGACAATTGTGAAAGGTAATGTAAGTTTCAATTCAGTTTTTAAAATGATTTCCGTAAGCCACCAGATGTACAGTCTTCGAGTTCTCCGTTATCCATCATCTACGTGCTTCCACTTCACTCGGAAGGACGAAAATTTATGAATAATAAACCAACAACATTAGTAGGACTTTTTTTAATGAATCTGGATTTGAATTTGGATGGATTATCACCAGGTCAATGTGCTATCTTTCGGTCAGTCCAAGGCCTGCCGCGGGGGACGATAACTGGGTCAGTAAAAATCGACTGAATGCGAAAAAAGTTCCCTAAACAAGCTAATCTGTATAGTTTCCGCGGTGACTAATCCCTTTCTGGTAGAGCCGACGACAGATGATTAAGAGGACATGAAAACCAGCGGATCCGTTTGACGAATAGTATTCATCGGAATACGAGCAATAGGATTGCAGCCACCAAAAATGACGGGATGGGAAATATATATCACGGGGCGTTTTAAGTTTGCTGCTCATCGTGCAGAGAATAAATTGGTGCTAACAACTAGACATCTCCCGATTGGTCATAAAATGTAAATGAGCTATGATCTACTTTATGGGTAGTCTCCGAGGATTATTGTTTTATCGTCAAAGTTTTCTCGGAGTTTTCGACGGGCACATCAAGGTTTATGATCAAATATTCGTTCTCAGTTGGTAAATCTGTGTTTCTTCTTCGTGAACTGTCCTCACTGATTTGTTTCCAGTTCTCACTGATTTACGTTTTGCGAGCAACACTGATGTACTTGCCGAGAGTCAATAGCATGCTAGGAGAACAGCTCCGATTTGTTTTGATTTGTTGGCAGCGCTTAAACACTAAGACAATTTGTGACGAATGAAATCTTCACTACTAAAGTAAACAAACAGTATCCAGCATGATCATTTGACTATAAGTCTTTATTTTCATATTGAAGAAATTACTTCAGATATCTCAAAATGGCATGAAAATTGAGTTGTTAACTGGTAGAATTTTTCAGTTATGATTTCCCGTAACAAACTGTAAACCTAATGAACTGATTACGGAGTTATATTCATATACAAACAGTTTCATTCACAAATTTGTCTCTTTCCCTTTAATTGTGATGTGCAGAAATTTGAATAACATGAAGTTCTGCATTGTTTATCAGCCGGAGAGGACTACTCATCTTTTGTGTATTTTCACGTCATGAGGAGAACCACATACACTGCTTACCAGTTTTTTCTCATCAAAGTTTTTACGCATCGCAGTAGAAATTATGAGCCCTGACTGCTTTCGGTGCGAACAAAGCAGTCACAACTTACCTTCTATAAGCTGCAGCTTTTCCCCAAATTGGAGTTTATCTATTCATCTTGTAATTACTCCAAACTATAGATGTTCAAATAGCTTCTAAACGATGTGTGACGTCAACGGTTTTCTAATGTTGTTCTTGAACGACCGAGGTGTGGATTACCCAATGCCTTCTGGAATATTGAAATTACTAGCAAATAAGTGATACAAGATTAGCTCTGTAAAAAAGGGACATAACAATAATCAATATAATAAACCATATTTCAGATAAACAAAATCCCTTGTAATGGTCTGCTAAGACGAGTCCATGAAACGTACCTGAACACGGTTATTTCCACAGTCACTAATGTACAAATTGTCTGCCTTATCAAATGCCAATCCAGTGGGTGCATGTAGCATGCCCAAATCCATTCCGGACACTCCAAATCTGAATAGGTAGAGACCGTTGAAATCGAACACTTTAACAGAATGCTGAGCATAATCGGACACATAAATCTCATCCTGCGAGTTCACAGCCACCGAAATCGGATTGGTAAACTGATGATCTCCAACTCCACGTGCTCCAAATCGGTTGATGAATTTCCCGGTTGGCTTAAAAATACACACCATGCAAGATTTTTGATCCACAACCAGGATTCGCCCACGACTGTCTGCAATCAAGCCCTTGGGACCAGCCAAGTAGCGCTGCCCGAATCGGGATATATAGGCTCCGGACGGATTGAAAACGGTCACGCAATGAAGTTCGTAGTCAGAAATCAAATAGTTCCCGTTAATTGTTTCGGCCACGTCCATGGGGCGCATTAGTTGCCCCGGATGATAACCGTACTGACCGATACGGAAAAGAAACTGGGCTTGGGAGTCAAATACCTGGGCAGCGGGAGGAAAATGGTAGCATTAGCAATCGAAGAACACCGTGGTTTATGTGACGAAACAACTATCAGCGAGCTTTTATTCTGCTGCTAATCGAAATAGGGTGGTTGCACAACCTTATCATTTGTTCAACGACTATATAGTAGTTTTCTGACTCAATAAAGCACGGTCTGAATGGTCTAATTTCCCCAATGAAAAGCAAGAGCAACACGACCGAAGGGCAAACGTTGTGAGCCAACTTTGTCAGGTCATGATTCACAGTCTCTGTTCTATTGACCACTTTTAGTTGGTTGTTTTCTTCTCTCCTCTAACAATTGTAAAACATTCGAGTGGTTTGTCTTTTTACTTTTAAATGTTAGTGTGCAAAAGTATTGTGATATAACGGCAGAGCCAAAAATGATGATATCGTGGTGTAGATGGTCAGCAAACTATTTGGTGCCAACTCGGATAGCCTGGTATTAACGTTTTTGACTCAAAATCGACCTTTCCGGGTTAGAGTCCCAGTGGGGACTCGGTGGATGTGCACTGCAGCTGATGATTCCTAGCAAGTATGGGGCAGCTGTACAAGGCTTCCATGGTTTCCATCGCTGGGCTGGGCACTGAAACTGTATGATGAATCACACTACACAATGGTCATTTTGTTGAAGCCTCGGTCCAAGAAGTATAGTTCGATACATTCATTCATCTAGACAAAACACTCGAAGGAGTTTCTCGAGGCCTGGTATTCCCCGGTAATCAGGGTCATCAAAATCGATCACGTGAGCGGAAATCAACCAACAAAAATACAGTAAATGTCACGACAGATAATTTACAGTTCTTATCATCAATAGGCCTGCACAAACGGCATCGTCTCGACTGGAGATGACGCTTTTCGAATCCAGTTTTCCAGCTTGAAAACGACATCAATACCATTGTTTTAAACATGCAAATTAAAAACTGTTGTCAATTTTCACCGAAAAACGCGTTATAGGGACGCCGTTTCGTGGTAGGATTTGTGAACTTTTCGTTCTTTACTAGTGAAGCATGCAACCGAAACAAACCGTACTGATTCTAAGAGAGAAGTCAACTACGATAGACAGCAGACTGACCATCAGGATGACAGTAAGATACTGGCTGAAAATTGTTTGTAGTTTCTTACATTTCAATACGGCATTAGCAAATCAGTGGTCTTAAAAAAATGAAGAATGTCTTCACTCAATTTTTGTGTGCAACTGTGTTGCTGGTAAATCATTTACCAAAACAGTAAGTTAATAATGGCAATTTGATTTACCAAATGACCATTTATCTTGTGCCGACCAGCTGACCCAATGGACGGATTCACGAAAACCAGTGCAATGCATTTTCTGAAACAAATTACGTTTACAACTTATTGTTTAACCATGCAAGATGAAATTGCCTGAACTCGTATCATGTCCACTGTCTATCAAAGTACAACCACCTTACATGGTTAACGCTTTTAATGCACAGTAGGGCTTCATGCCTACGGGGTGAAGGCCGTAAGAATGACAAACAGAATACACTTCGTGGTAGCTAGTTTTGATAAGATGTGCTTACGGAGTGACCGTTCTCCTCAGTCATACACACACAGAGAGTGGAAAGACTGCTACAACGAATAGTTCGACTGTCCAAATTCTAAGCCGGCTGGTGTTTGTAAAAACGAACTTATACCGTATTCAAACAATTTGTTTAAACTGATGTTCAGAATATTGACCGAATCAGGATTCGAGTGTCTTTTTGACAGGATTTGATATATTTCGTTTGGTATGAACACTAGTTTTCTTGTCCGCCGCAAAATCCCGCAAAGTTAATATAAATGCAGTCATGAGAATGAAATAATATAAGTAGCTAGATAGTGGTTGTGCGAACATGCTGAAGCGTGATCGCGTGAAGCTGATAACAAAACTTTTCTGGGTTTTATTATTCAAAGTCATATGATCCTCTTTACTACTTATCCCAATTTACTCGAGGTTTATCAGTTTTCCCGTTCTCCGCGGAATATACTTTCAAAAATACTGCCAGTGGACGGTTGAGTAATGTTACTGAACAAAACTTCTCGAATGAGTTGTAACGCCTACATATTTTGGAACCGGTAATTGATTATTTTGTATTAAGCTTCACTATCTGTGTCATATTTGACGGTCGTTATCGAATTCATTGGATGGGCGACAGTAGGGTTCCGTCTTCACTTCGCAGTGTGCATGGACACTATTAGATTCGATGAGTATCCTAAACACCATCATTTTATGATGATATAACTAAGAGAAATATGCTGGTTCGGTATTTCTTCCATTCATGAGAACGTGCAGATGAATATGCGCACTTGAACTGTTGCAAATCTTGCAGAAAATTTCCTTAAACCTGACGAAAAATGATAAAGTTGACGATAATTCTTGAAGAACATCATCAAAACAAACACTGATTTCGTTCTCAGTGTCCAGTAAAAAAGTGGACTTCACAGTACAGATTCATCATCTGGAGACTCGCAGTCGATTCCCTAAGTCTGACTTATAAAGACTCACTCAGGTGCACAACGGGGAAGTGAATTCTTTTAACATAAATACTAATACTTAATTTTCAACGGAATACGGTTGTTATGCTGTCTGCCCAAAACTCCGGTCAAGCCACCCTTCGTGTTCACGGTAATCCAGAACAACTTGAACAATGAGGTATTACCGACATATTGGGCAGATGGATTAGGCTATACGAAAGTTCAATCACACGGAGTAATATATTTCCTGAAGGAAGCAATTTCATGGTTCGGTGGATGTGTTCTCTGCCAGTTGATTGCTCTCTGGAGTATTATGGTAAACGAAATCTTGTTAAAATGAATGAAGTACAACCAAAACCGGTGGTAGTTGAGTGAGACAGACAAATGAATAGCAACAGAGAGAGAGAGAGAGTGGGGGATCAACCCGTGTTCGTGTGTGTGTGTGTGATAATGAAAAATGCTTCCGCCCGTAGCAGGTCACATAACCATGGCTTCTTCTGTTCTGTGTTTTCTTATCTCAAAAATCTGCTGGGATCATGAACATGCCCTTAATAATTCAGCAATTCGGTAGTAAAATCAATCAACTGGATTCTCACCTACGGTTCTCATTACGTACCTACTGAGTTTTCTAAATGTTCTATACAATGATTCCAATAATTTTCGTGCAATAACGCGGAATGTATTCATTCGAAGGGGTATTGTGAATGAACAATACCATAGTCTCTAACCAGAAAAAAACGTTAAAATAATATACAGGGATAATGAATCTTTAGCTGCTTTTACAATATTTTGAAATTATATCACAAAGGTTCTGTTCATATTTCTAAAAATAAAAGACGCAACCTGCAGCAGGTGCAGTTTCTCGAAGTGCCACCATGTTACAACCGAGAGCTAATTGCAAATGATCTTACACTTGTTGACACATCTAATTTTATATAACAGGATCAGAAAATCGGACGAAAACAGCACACGGCGGTGCAAAATAGACCACAAGTGGACCGCGCGACGTGATACGTCCTTCTATTGACAATCAAGAAGCGCTTCACTGTGCAAAGTCCAGAAGTGCATTCTCGAATGAAAAGGCCTTTTGTGGACGAAGCAACCGAGCGATACTACAGCCTACAATACAACAGACTATTTGAAACATAGTGTCCCCTTGCCTCTTGAATACTAAGTCTTCTTCCCGTTCTTATTAGCAGCCGAGAATGACAAATTTGTTATGACTAACCGTTCTATCATACGCAGAGACGACTGGCACATGACAGACAGCTTTCCCAACGTATGCAGTAGCTTTCTTATTCAATCCCTAGCTTCCTCCCAGTGCTTCTCACATTTTTACTAGCCACTTCTCCATACCCCGTTGTACTTTGTGCTTTCCAGTTTCTGCTGTGTTACTGCTGATGTTGTCACGCTAGCATCAAGCTTGATCTAAAGACAATTTTATATTTATTCTACATTAGATTTTAATCTAAATTATATAGTACTTATGTATACGCCAGTTGTACCCGGCCACGCATTGTTATGACTCAGTCTGGTTAACTACGTCTAATTTCACAATGCTTGTGGGTATACGACGTTTTTCATTGTCCCCCCGGGATCTGTACAGATATGGAGATTGCCTGGTTTGCCGACTCTAAAACATGCAACATTTAACTGTCCATGTGAGAACCAATTCGTGTCTAGATCTAAACCAAAAAATTCTAGAGATTGGCCCTGAGCTTTGTTGATGGTGATAGCCAACGCCCAACGAATTGGGAATTAATATCTCTTAAACTGAAATGGCATATCCGTTGGAATCATAAGAATAAAACGAATGAGGACATCTTCACCTTTGGAAAGTCCTGTCAAGATTGTCACTTCTACGACTTTGCTCGTTAATTTTTGTACTGCAAGCGGTGTGTGGCCGCAAAGCTTTAGCTAGTTGATATTTCGCAACATGATATTTGTCAAGCTAATTCTCAGTTGCAGTACATCCGGTGGCATGCCTGGAAGATTTAGTGAATTCGAAAATTCTTTTGAATAATAAACCTCTTCATCTGATTCCACAATAGAGTCCACGGACTTGCATGTGACTGCCTAGCTTCGAACGATAGTCTGAATAATATTGTTATGTTCGTAGAAGTCTTCGTTCATGACCACAAGAACAGCTCGTTCATTCAACCAATCATGACTCTTATAATTGTTTTGAATATTGAAAAATACTTTTTCAACGAATTCTTCTTTTCACGTCACCAAATTACAGAAGTTATAAAGCGATGAAATTATTCCTGAGGTAAGGTCATCGGCACCTTTCCGTCTACAACTTCAAGCAACTGATGTGGGAAGATCTCAGCTGGTCGATCCTTTTGCAGCTCGAGACGCATATCGGTATTTAATTTTAACGTGTATAAGTACCTCCACAAAGTAGAGTATTTCAAGCTAGCACTTATTTTAACCGCTCGTATCAATCAAGGAATTAATGGTCATGTGTGTTGAAATCTTCTGCTTGAAATATTAATGCGTTCTCAAATGGTCTGAAGTTTCTACTCACATCTTGCAATGATTGATCAAGAGCCTCGAGGGACTTTTTGCACGTCACTGCGCACTCATCCTAAATACTGTCTGCGTTTTTGAAATAATTTTCCCATGCCGGAAGTTTGGAAAAGTTGCAGACGCGGTTCCCATGATTAGCATATCAAAGCGGAATGAATAGTTCTTTCACTCGGAAGCAATCTCTGAGCTATTCCGGACGATACAAGAGCTAAGGCTGTTATTTTGGGATCTAATTTCTGCCAGAAACAATCCAATTAGGAACGTTTTGCCAGTTCCTCCTGGTGCATCTAAGAAGAAGATTTCTCGAACACCATTATAGACAATTTGCATTATTTGAGTGAAAACACTTTTTTGCTCTTGTTAGCTTAGGAATATTCGATTGCTCGTACGACTAATGATCCCCCGTGTTGTATTTTTTTACAACACAATTCTACATCGAACGAAGCAGAAGCAGGTCGATTTGGTGTTGACATTCCCTGTTGATTGAGAAAGCTATTCGCGATTTCTAAGCACAAATCTCCAACCATTATCAATGATTCGTTAATCAAAATTCAGTGTAAAAGTTCCATTGGAAACATTGTAATGGAAGCTCAATTTGGAAATTTGGAAATCATATATGGATCGTAAATCGGAAACATCAGTCTAACTTGTGTTGCTTTTACGTCCGACAGATGGCGCCGTTTTTCAAAAATACATGGTTTTACCTGTCGCAGATTTGACATCTATGTAATGGTGGACGCACAGTCAATAGACTTTGTTAGCCGGAATGCGGTACTATAAATGATAAACGTTAATAAATAAACAGAAGAAATGCACAACCAAATGTCTTCAAGTTTCTGAGTAACGTAAAGATCAAACTGTCTCCACAGAACAGCGTGTAATATGGTAGTGCGAATCGTGAGCAGATGAGCATACAACGGAATGCTCGAAGCTGATTGGTTGGCATAGTCACAGTTCAAGGTCTACGGATCGGCGTGTCTGTGCTTGGGACGATGCATGTGTAATCATAGGACAGCTGCCAAGTCGCCCATAGTGGGTTCATGTCGACTGAACAAACGTGTGGACAAATGAGCTTGCGTGCGTGCGTGCATAAATGAGCACCCAGGAAAATCTGTTACTGGGATGAACCAGCGGGTATTTGTGGTTGTGAGCGTGCGTACGTCCATGATCACGGAACCGGAATCGATGATCATGAGTGTACGCGTGGTGGCTTGTGAGGACTGCTTGATTGGAGCAGTGTCATTTGTGAGTGTGTGTGTGTGTGTGACACTTGCCGTGACTCGGTCACGTCTGAGTGTGTGATGCACGTGCGCACGCACGCATGTACGCATCTGCGTTCTGGCAAAGACAGATGAGGAAGCCGGATCGGGGACAGTTGTTATCGGAGCATCGTTGATAACAGACAACTACAAAACGTGCAGTAGGTACATAAAAACACGCACGAATTCGAACGCAGCATTGTGTCCAAATTCTAAAGCCATCCGTAGAGAACTTTCGGGGATTTCAGATTAGGAACAAACGAACATTTACATTCGTATTTATTTAGATTTTGTGTATCACATATATATATAATGAAGGTATTAAGCAATTTCTTTTTGCATAGTGTATTTGGGCCAATTTCCCTGAAATGTGAAACCATTGATTAAACGTTTGGTGACATTTCAGTAGATCCAAAAATCAGCAGTATTTGCCTGAAGGTATGTAAATGGTAAAAGAGGTCGGAATAGGATTAACACTGTTGAAGAAAAATTGTGGAGTTAACTAATGTCGAAGTCTTTTGTTTCATGTTGCTGATATTCTCTGCGCTGGCAAGTTTCTCGTAAACTGGATGCATTTTTTTCAACTTTCTGTTAAGAAAGCACCAACAGTTCTCCAAGGAAAAAAGACTAGACTTTCCGGAGAAGTCAAATTCAGTTATGCGCTCTTAGACTTGGAGGAGAAAAGTTGACAAAAGCTCATATATGATCTGTCATTTGAGGCCACGAAATTTAAGTGTTCAAAGCCACCATCCAGAATATGGTAAATCGGTAAAATTGACTTGTGGTCTTGAAAAATCAAAATTTTCGGAAGACTTCACTGTGACTCGGATTGTGACAAAACTCACATCAACCGATCACCAACCACGGCAGTTGCGAACCCCAGAAATGGGATGAATATGGAAAGCGGCAAAGAATTTCCACATGGAGACAAAGAAAGTGTATTCGCCTGATGTTATGTTTCCCCCCAGATTCAGCTCTAACCCCCATAGAGGACCATCATATTCTGGTCTTCCGAAAGCGGTCCAGTGAAGAAGTACTTTGGAAGCTGGTTTGAGCAACTCTGATTCACTAGACGGATTTCTATGGGCAGATTATGGCAATAGGCATGTTTAATTTACACTAGAATAATAATATACATGGAGCAGTAGGGGGTAAATGCAACAGAAAAGTAGGCACCATCGAATAATCATAGTGATGATAGAAAGTTATTACGGCTGGTAATTAACAAATTGGAATTGGCAAGTGAAAATAGCAAACCTTTCATAATGTCACTTAAGGAGACAATGCTTTCATGAATAATTATATCACTGTTCCTCATAAAATGCTTCCCACATTCGTTAACTATTCCAAATTCAGTGTAAATCCCTGCAGATTGATGTCATTTTTAAACTGGGGTTTGATCACTTGCGGGACTCGAATCCTTTAACTTTACTTCAGGGATGGAACTTGCGGGTGAATAATAAGCAGGTAAAAAGAAGCTTTTGCGGTAAAATTCTAAAAGAAGACACAAAAGTGCAAGTCAGAGTGGCTTTCAACGACACTGTCTAGAAAGGAGTTCATCACACTTATGGCATGGATCAAGAACCCTTCAGAATGAGTGATACGCGTAATTGAGTTTCCATCTTTTATTTAACACTAACCGTGGATAACTACTGGTGTTTCTAGGATGACATACGTACGGCTCATCTTAAACAGCGAGCACGACCTATCATTTGATAGATTATGCAATAGAGATTGGTTACTGGATTTTACACCCTAGTAAACGGCTTTGATCGCCGGCCACCAGGGTAGACAAAACTAAAAACTCACCTAAGCGGTACATTTACACTTGAAGTCTTATTTCAATGAACTGTTGTAGGCAGACCGGCACACGCATAGTGACAGAAACATAAAATACTTTACTCCAGATAATACAGACACCGGAAAAAAGGCAGTCTAAAACCAAATGGACAGAGCATAATCCAAGAAGTTTAAGATGAATAACCTAAACGCTATTGAAGTGTATGCTTGCTCTAGTATTCCTTCAAAGTAGTGTTTCATTTGCTCAGTAGGAGTCTCTAAACGAGTCTAAGTGCGGTGAATAAGCGGGGAGGATTAGAACGTCCAACCTGTAAGAGGAAGCCAGTGAAAGTTTATGAACTAGCTTATATCTACGCATGCACTCACGTATATAGCACTTTAGGAAATGAAGTCGTAAGAATGTTGTAACGGACAAGGATGAATGCTCGCCCAAACCGAACAAAAAGCCGACGTGCAACGAATAATGTTGGCGCGTTTCATGTCGTAGATTGACTAAAACCTTCCGGTCGTCCAGGATTTCTCGAACAATTCACCTGCTGAGGAATACACATCATTCATTGCTTTCAGACCTAACTAACCTCCGATTCAACCATAACGCTACCTCAGTTACCACCCAGAATAATTTTACTCGACAAAGTAGATTTGCTAACCAAGATATTGTTACTTCCCAACCCAGTATCATTTTATTCTCTGCCGCTCTTCTGTAATTAAAGGAGGACATTTAAATTGAACACAAAGTCTTTTTTTAATCCGATACGAAATACTAATGGTGAATTGGGCGCCACCTCAAAATATTACACGGAAAAATGACTGTGTTTACCTCTGCGGTAACAGGAACAGTATTTACGTATTTATTCCCCTCCTATTACGTTTTGAATGATTCAGTAGCCAACTCAGGCGAGCCTGCATCAGTTGTATATAAGAAAAAGAGGAGAATCGAATCTATATTGTTACTTTCTTTTGTTGTCATAGAGACACAACGATAAGTGAAAATACATCTAATCATCAAATGTCTTTTGTTCCTTGTTCTTCTCAGTAAATAGAATTTTCGCATTTACGAAATAAGTGTGATAACAATGTATCTAATCATATGAACAATTATTTGACGCAAAGCATTCATAAGTTCCTCCCAAACACAGTGAGAAACAGGACGACACAATCATCTCCCCATTAATTCCTCCGGGGTCAAATGGCTGGTAGGTAGCCTTGATATGAAATGAAATAAGCCGCCTGTTCTCACCACTATGAAAACAAGCCTACTGATCAGTCAGGGGAAAAAGACCAGAGGAAGACGTAATTCAGTATTATTAAAAGAAAAAAGCCAACCAGTCAGTTAGTTGAAACCCGACTGTCATATGGTTGGAGACATTAAGTGATATGAATGGATGTCGCGGCCAGCGGCCATGTTGCTTTAGGGCTTTTTGTTCGTCTTCGTGATTTCCCCCCATTTCTTTTTGTTCTGTCGCTAATCACCCTGGGCTTCTATTCATTTTGCCCCCAACTCGTCCATGCTGCGGGAAAGCAATTGAAAATAGAACAGAGAAGTGTGAGGCTAACGGCTGAGTAAACTGAACTGGACTAAGTTGTCCATTAGTCAATCAGTTAGCAGAGGTTTTCCAGCTACTCACCGAATTCAGACAAGCTTTTGGTCATCTGTTGGACGCAATTATATTGTAGCAGATAAACCAAAGAAATATGTTGCTCTTGTCACTTGGAGTTGAAAAGCGACATCGAAAGACAACTTTTCGCCGAGGCCATTATACCAAGCTAAACAGTTGAAAAGTCAATCGTTTCAAGCTCAAAAGGTAAACGTAAAATGGATCTTTTCTGAGTGAAACATATTTGAGGGAAGATAAGTAGTTTCGGAAATTCAATGAGCTGATGGGAGAAGGTTGGAGTAATATAACAGATATAACTAAATTTGTTGTCGAAAATGGGTAATATAGCATTTCGTGAATAACCTTTTTATCACATTCCGTATGAGAAAAGTCGAAGTCTTGTATCGAGCACAAAGCTCACGTGACCAGAAATTTCTCAATCGGCAAAAAACCGATCTGCCTTCAATCTACGAAAAGACCACAGATTTGAAAGTCACTCCATGATATCACTCACTGCTCTACCTTTACCTTCATCCATCGTGAGCTTCAGGGGAAATACTGAACAAGACCTACCGACTGGCAAAATTGTACGGGCTTCTGGAAATATTTAGCAAACAGGGAGCTAGCTTTCAACTCCACTACCTTTTTCATTTGGTGCCTTAACTAATCCTTTTGGCATGAAAACATGCGAAAGCACTGCCAAGTCTTTTGTGATCAGAAACCCTGTCGGATAATTTGACTTTGTCTTCAAGGTGCACATCTGAGATAAAGCGTCAACTTATTTAGCCCGTCAAGTGAAGAGGTACTCGAGTACAAAAAAGATCCAAACCATTGGGAAGCCACAGCTTGGAAGAGATATCTGAAAACCTCCCAGTTTCCTAGACTTGAGAGTGATAAACTCCATTATAATTGTTTTTAAATCCACTCAGAATAAGTCCTATTTTGAAACCAACCAAATAAAATGCATGAACTCATAGTAATTATACATTTCTAAGTCTGCAGTATTGAAAATATTTTTCTTGTCAAGGCTAAAACAGATGGATAGTTATCAATCGTAGGGATCTTTTTAATTACTGACGTACATAAAATTAGTCCAAATTCGAGCATTTACGACTTTTCTAAATTGCAATTTTTCATGTTCAGAACACCCCCATTAACTGACTACAATGGAGACTACAATTTAAAGTACCGGAAAGTGATTATAAACTACTTGTTATGTAAACTGGAGTGGATACTTAGGATGTAAGCTGTATGTTATTTTATTTAGATGACAAGACAAAATTCCCCCGGAAGCACACGACGGTTTTGCGGTTGATGTCACCCGTGTGAGATGCTCAAGTATAGCAAAGATTGGACAAGGGAATACCGAGTACGCATACCTAATGGGCGGCGAACAACCACGAAATCGGTCGTGTGTTTCCTGGGAAATTTTGTCCGGTCATCCAGATTCAGTGGTTTACTACGTACATCAAAAATCGAAACTTGGGACCATGTGTCCTCGTTCTGAAGGTTGTCCTTGACTAACTGACAAAATGACCTTCAAAAAATCACTTTAAGATTCTAAAAAAATCTCTTTGTGTATGTATGCTCCTTACAACTCAAAGGAGTGGATACTTCAATAAATAAAACTCGATTGCAATTAAAATTGCAACGAATGCACACTGGTAAAAGGCAAGTATTCACGTTACTACTACAAATATTTCCTAATATTGCGGGCATTACCTTAAAAGTGATCCAGTAAGCAATCTAACGAATCTGTCCGGTGGATGTCAGAATTTCTGGAGTATCTCGCCACAATGAAACAACTTCTGTGTTCCTTCACATCAACTGCAATATGAAGTTGGAGAAATTCTTGCATCACCTGTCCTATTATTCCAGGGCTATGGTCATTTCCGTCCTCCCCCCCCCCAAAAAAAAGACTTCTCAGAAGAGATTAAAACAACCACATTTGGTCGTCCAAGATTCAGCTATACCAGCTGCTCAACGCAACTGTTTCGGCTAAAATAGTACGTGCGCGTACTTGCGTAAGCGTATAAATAGTCAACGAGAACAGGTGTTGCAACAGGGTTACCGTTATTTAGTACGCAAGACGAGAACGGGGCGAAATTCCAGCAGTATCCACAACACGTCGGGAATCCAATGGAAACAAAGTGTGGTAGATTATTGTGCTAGGCAAATGGAATGAGAGGAAAAACTCAAATCCACAAGAAGAACGATCAAGTTTTTACCATCACATGAAGGCCCAGTACAAACTGTCTCGAAGACACACAGTGATCGAACTTGGAGATAGACTGGTTCGGCAAAATATTACTTTGAGATTACATTTGTCTACAAAAAATTTATTCGAAGTGACCGGGCAGTATGGATATTTTACTTCTGTTTTCATTCATCTTTTCAAGCTTTACGTTCTAGGTTTCCTTTTAGCTTTTACCAAGAAAAGTTGCCTTTGTAAAGAACCGTTTTAGTCACGTATGGATTAGTTTCATTAATTTCTGAATGATAATTTTGCTGTCATTTCTCAGCTGAAAAGTCAATGACAGATTGTGTTTTGTTAGTCAGGGCGGAATAATTACTTTACTGTTTTGCAACATATTAGGCGAAATTTCAGCATATGACGTAGTTTCGCACACAAGGCTCTCTGAAAATAGTGTGCCTTCATTATTATTGTATCGAAGCTTAAATCAGTTTGGAGTAAACGGAAAACTCGATGCGTCATGTGACTTGCCATGTGTAAGCTTTTGATTCTAGGTAACACAGAATTATCGGAAATAATGGTAGCCGGCCGAGGGTTCGACTACTGCAAGCCACCATTCCCAAGACCAGTTTACAATCACTCTTATTCAGATTTGGTGTACTTCCGATGTTCTGGCCTAAGCTAAATTTTGATTTGTGCCCTAATAGTCCATGTACGAGATTTCCGCGAGTACTAAGTTACTGAATACTTGTTTCCTTGAAAAAAGAATTAGATTGGAATTTCTCTGACGTTCGAGAAATTATTCTCTCACTGCTTTTGGGGGAAAATACATATCTTTATCCTAATCGGTTCGTTTATGATCAGGAACTGCTCTGAGTTTCTCGGAGTTGGTACGGACCTTGATTAGACGTCACTTAATTGACCATATTTATGTGTATCTCAGCCAGTTTACGGCAACTGAAACAGAGCTAGGAATTCTAGCCACCCTACATCTTTGATGGAGAAGTAACATTGTACAAAGCCACATGAAGCCTATTTGTATTGTGGTCTTGTTTTGATAGAAAGATTTTATTTGGCTTATAGAAAACTATGCCCAGAAAGTCAACTATGGTACGTAACTGTAGTATCAGGGTAGTGAAACTGGTTGAGCATGTGAAAATTCTACCTGTCACATCCGTGGGACAGCTGCGTGTTGTTCAGTCAAACCCAGATGCTTTGAGCAGTTGTAAACGGCATTTGTTTTTGCTTTTCGGTCTGTTGGTTTGTTCTATATCAACCAAAATCCCACCAAAATATCAGATGATAATAAATATTGTTTTGCTGTCAGACTGTTAGCATTCCCAATCAACAGTAGTCCACTGTCGTCCGGCCCGTTACCACACCTGACCTAGCAGGACCTTATGTGTTTCCTCACTATAATACTCAGGGTCTGATGGCCGGTTATCCCTAATAGTGCAGTAGGCCCTCGTGGATATTAGGTAATACCCCTTCTATTGCACTCCTGCTAAAGCATGTATTAAAAAACCCCAAGAGTAACCTTGACAAATGAATCGGGGCAATACGCTACGTGTTATCTTCCATACCGGAAGAATGATTCTCTGATAATCAACCACCTTTGAGGAGAATTTCAATAGTTACCCGCCATAATCTAAGAGTGCTCATTTTAACAAGTTAGACAACATAGTCCGAGTTTTAAATCGCTGGTCAGTTTGGGAACAGTGGTTTCTCCCGGCTACATTCTGCATCCACAGGTGCGATGAACACTGTGAAACGATATTTAATGCGGTATTCTTTTGTATAATCGTTTTATGGGTTCCCGGCTGACTTCGCGTGTACTGCCTAGATATGAGGCAAGAGTAGGCTGTGCTCAATAGCTTATAAGGGGCACAGAAAGCATTTTGTCTGATTGCTGGACAACAAGTACTGGTGTGCCAAACCCAGACAGGGGACAAACGCTTCTGATTTCACTTGGACGAAATTTTTCTCTCTCCAATTCGTGTTACTTTGTTCGTTCTTGTGAATGTCATTGCGCTCATGTGTGTGCGAGTTGTGCATGCGTTTATGCGTACTTCAGGGAGCTTTTGCCCAAGCAGCTCTTACACTAACCTAGTATGACGATCTACAACGCGGAATACTGTCGAATCTAAGTATGCCCCACCTATTCTCCACTTTCGCATACTGCTGCAAATTCAGTTTGTGCTTGTACATGTGTGTGTGTGTGTGTACATTTTGTCTTACTGAAGCAGGACCAATCATAAATAAATTACGAGGTTAATTGGGCGGAAAAGTGACTGATGTTCTCGGTGTCTATACGCACGTACAAACTAAGGCATGTACACACCGGTATACATACTCACATAAATAGATACACCGGTACACGCGAAGGACTCATCCTCTACTTGAATGAAGAACTGGTAAGACAATGTTTGAACCTCACAGGAAACTTCCTGGGCAAGAAGAATCCCGATCCCCAATAGCAATTGATTTTCACAAATCGGATGGCCTTTCTGCCTCGTACTAGATTATTAGAATGAAAGAGTGCTGTATAATTTCCTAACTGGATCACTTTGATACATTCGCTCGAATAGCTGGACAACTCTAGGTCTGATTTCGTGTTTCACGCGTAAGAAGTGCATGGGATATGAATTCAGATCCAATTGGCGTACATTACATATGGGACCTAGAGTCGAGACCATATTATCTTACAGCCGTATGAGTGTATTTCTTTTAAGTGACAAAGTGTGTTTGGCGCGAGCGGCCTGGGTCTTAGATAACGTAAAATCCGCTCTCAGCGTTGAAATTCTGGATGCGAAACATATAAGCTGACTTTCGACTATCTAAGATCTAGGCTACTCGTGCTAATAATGCTTTTTGGGAAAATCTTTCAAACCTCCTTGAGCTATGTGCAGTTCGTTTCATTTGGAAGTGATTGACGAGGCTAGTTTACTGATTAAAACTAGGGCAGTTACTGTGTATCATAGAATCGTGGTTCACGCATCATCAGATATCCACTTGCGTTATTCATGCTCGATTGGTCGTACCGCGGTAGTTCAGCTGGTAGAGCGTCTGCTCGGTTAGTGGATCGCGGCCAGTTTGATTCCGGCCCGTTGCACTGAACTTTTGGACTCGAAAAATTCAAGCGGATTTTCCATCAACCAGCATTCGAATCAGCTCCCCTTTCGTAATGTGTCAAATTTTTTAAAGTTTGAAACGAATTATTGTAGTCCATAGAACCCCTTGACTCTTAGACCATAACACGTCTAGTAAACGCAATCATAGTTGAGCTCAATAGTGAAATCTTTAGAATAGTCTAACATAGTAGCCAAATCAGAAGTAGCGAGTACAAAGAATAAAACAGGTTGTACCGATCATTTTGTGATTTCACAGAGGACATTCAACCTAACTCTCACTATCGGATCGTCAAAGTAACCATAACGGTTGACTTGCACGCGCGAAAAATTGTACTCAGTAACGGAAAGAATAAAATTATCACTTGACGTGAGCATTTCGTCCGTTCTCTTTGATTGAGAACGTCACGTCTGCCGCAAATATTCGAAGATTCTAAAAAAAACCTCAACACCATCTAGTTGTTTCCAATACCTCACGTTATCTATCTCTTCCATTTAAGTTCGGGAAACTCATACATTGGAAGAACGGATCGTTACTTGGCTCAGTGAGTGTTAGAGCGCTCACCCCGATGGTTATCAGAACCAATGACAATTTACTCTGTGTCCACCCGGAATAGCATGGAACATTGGGCAACTTCGACTGTGAAATACTAAACTGCATCTGGGCACAAGATCAACCTAGTCCAGTCTTCCATAGTGATGTTCCCCAATGCAGTACCAGATCTACTAGGCGCATAGAAAAGAGATGCCTTTCAAGATCCATCGCTCAGCTCTTCTCATGTGGAAGAAGGTTCAAAAGGAATATTTGTTTACCCTACCTCTACACGAGCAGACTCCTTTCTAAGACCCGACCAAATACTTTGCACTAGTCCCAACCACTTTCATACTTTTCTTACTGTACTATATATAAATTGATAGAATACATTTGTGATCCTTGTTCTCTTTATTGAGAAGAAAAGAGGACTGAGCACTTATGACCAAAACAAATTCCTGCTGACGCAATGCGATATAAGACTGTGCTGTCAAAATCACAAAGTATTCTGTTCTCATGGATATGGAATTTTTCGGAGAATCTTCCCCACTTCATTGGTAACAGATTCTGACAGAAAAAATAAATTGGTGATTTTGATCAAACTAATTGTGTTCTATATATTTGCTTGAATGATTTACCTGTCCGAAGCATGGTACTACAGGTCAAAGCCGGAGAAAGATCTGACAGAACCATTTTTAAATCGAAAAACGAACCCGAAATCCTGTCAAAACCACTTTTTGTTTGTCTATGAGGAATTCGATCGGGATTCGTGCAGCAATTCAGAAAGGCTCAACTTTGACGTTTTGGTCATCAGATTGTAAGTCCTTAGTTGTCAACCATGCCTATGCCGCTGCACTCAAACAATTTGGAATGTAAATAACCAGTGGCCTCCTGTGTACTACGAAGTTGTTCTAGCCCAAGTCTCAATGACGTTTCACTACTGATCAATGCACCTCTGCCACAAACGTCGTCCGTTTTACTCATCTAAAAATACATGTGTTCCCCCATAACTGCTCCAAACCCGTAAGAATTCAATCCGTGAAAAGGTGTGATCACCCATATATTTGTGCTGTATGAAAGAAAACACTGTTTTTTCAGGCTCTGGCACCAATCCCAAACCCGGTACTCGCATGGCTGCTACTTGCGTGCACGCGACGACGGCTGTGCAACTGCCAGGAGCTCAAAGACCAAACTTATTTGTTATGGGACTCAGAAGTTAGCCTCATATCCCTCTGGTGGCCTTTCGTTCTGGTCCCTCGCGAAAGTTGTTTCGTGTAAATTTGCCCATCTTCATTTCCCCCCGTTTGAAATATCTCAGGACCAATAACGTCCGAGTTCTTTCAGTTTTAGTTACTTCCAACTACACTCTTCACGTCCTTTTACCGTACCTCATCTATGACCCCCGTTTGGGCCTATATTCATGGTCAAAATCATTAACAGAAACGTTCATCAAGTTTTACAATAACCCGATAGCTCAAAATCTCCGGTTTCGGACGGCATTCTGTTCTTTTTGCTGCAGAATTGAGCAACAGAATTTGCACCCATTCGCCATCGTGCATTTAAACCGTTTCTACGAAATGATTTACTTCCTTCATCTTTATGGTCAGCAGATATTTTGATCACCCCAAAGCCTGGTGTTTCCTTCCAAGATTATGGAAACGTCTATCAAGAATCAGTCTATGTAGAATCTGGAGCTTCATACTCTCATGAGTGATCACCACTTTGGGCTTCGCTGCCACAAGCTAACCGATGACTTGTTGGCATACTCTCGCATGTCTATTCCTCTACGATGAACAATCACGGTTAATTGCTTTAGGTGTCTCCAGACATTTCCAAAGCTTTCACTGTAGATTAGAATGAAGGTCTATTTTCAGAACTACCTAGATTTGGACTTTTATTTGAGTTCAGCTCATGGATTCGAATTTTTCTCAGCGAACGATTCATTGCTATTAGAGTCTACCAGGCTTTGTCAAAAGTACACCAAAATGAACTTGGGATCCATCCACGGTTCCGTTACTCCCTTCCCCAAGTTGTGCCTACTTTTCACTAATAATCTTCTTTCCCAGCTGATGATACCCCGAACAGGCTGCTGTCTGTCTCAACCTTCTGATGCCTCATCAGCTAAGATATCCAGCGACCGATCTAATGTTTGTGTGTCACTGAATTCCGATCTCCATCAGACTACTGTATGTCCTTTAATGTGGTAAAAACCACTAGTCTTTCCACTTATTTAAAGCGAGACTTTATCTGCTCAAAATCACCCTCGACTCCAGTACTCATTCAGTGTCGTCCTTTGTCCTTCTTGGCCATTAATGGTTCAGTTCCCTTTCTTGGTCCTCACACATGATTGCTGTTGCTTAGAGAGTATCAAAATACTCGTTTCGTTCCCCCCGCCAGAAGTTTCGCTACACTCTTCTCCCGAAGTTTTGTTCTTCAGGGGGCCCAAATTCGTCCAATCATCAGCGCTGCTGTCAGGTTTGGGGCACGGCCTTGTCTACTCAACTATTATTTGTTGATTCTGTCAAACTGAAAGCCACCCATCTCGATTGGCGCCACACAATGACCTCAGTGTCACAGACACTAGCCCACCGACGGGCCGTTGATTCGTTCTCTCTCATTTCTACAGATATCACCAAGGGTTCTGTTATCAGTAACTTGTATCCGTGGTTACCATTCACATTGTTTTCGGTCATCTCCCAAGCTTGGGTACATGTCATTCATATGAATAGCATGTCCGAACGTGTGATTATTAGTTTTAGTTCTTCGTTTTTCTCAAGTACTGCGGAACAGAAGAATGCCCTAGGCTAGTTCTTATGTACTTTACAATTTCAAAAATAGAGTCAACAAATTGGTTTCACATGAATTTTCCCAAACTTTTCCCTATTTTACAATAGGTCTTTAGGCTTCGAAATTTACTCATCCTATGGTAACTTTGGTCCATCAAATAAGCAATCAGTTAACTGAATGTAACAATGAAGATCCATGCTCAGTGGTTTGGATACTGGTATGGCTGAGTTCCGGTTTGTGGCTTTTAAAAACCTCTGGTTGTTGAGCTGAGCATTTCGGTCCTTTTCAACATTTGTTTTTCCTTCCTGAAACTACTCTCATCAAGAAGAGGTTAGTGTATTAGCAGCCGAAGGAAAGTACTTCCTGAGAAAAATATCTCGGTGAAACACATTTCAGTGTTTTCCAACGAGTATACTATTCGTACCCTTCATTTGACTAGCAAGGCCCATATTTTGTCCGCCGGACGAGATAGACACTTCATCACGGTATGGAGCTGCAAAATGGGCAGAAATCTGCTAGAACCGAGTAAAGGACTTCATTGCTTACAATTTATCCGTAATATTGCAAAACAAAGAGAAGATCTGAATATTCCTAATCAGGTGAATTATTCATTGAGAACGAACGGTCAGCACGAAGCAAGCTGTCACAGAGCGATTGTGACACAAACGACGGAGTGTGATTGCTGATGGAAGATTTATTTACGAAAACAAAACGGCCACTGGGCCAAGTGTTTGTAAACAGACATAGAAAATGTCATATGCATTCTCCTATTATTGCTGAGAGTTCCTAAACTAAACCCATGAAAAATTCCAACTCTACACACATTCAGATTTTGACCCTGAACAGATTTTCTTGTTTGACCCACTAAATCATATTTTCTGTGTTGGTTGGTGTCATGTTTAGCTTGTAAAACTAAACTGGTTTGCTGTCGTTTGTTGGCCTCCACGAAGAAGTCAGATTTGGCGGACCTGTCCGGTGCAATGTTATAAATTTTCTGCAAACCCCCCTTTCTATACCAGTTTTCTATGAGTTCAAAACCGTGGACGGATTTCCTAATGGAAAGCAAATTTGTAAGTTTATCAGGGCATTTCTTTAAGGATTTTCACGGAGATTTTGATAGGGAAAACTCTGGGTCGAGCCAAGGTGCTTTTCTATGATATTTCTACTCTCTGAAAGCAGGTTTGCAAATCCAGAAGATGGAAGAGATGAACAATAGGTGGCCACACCAGAGTGAATAATGAGGTTCCGAAACCAGCAACCTAAAATGCATTACAAATAGGTAGATTACCCCCCACGGACTAGTTTAAAAAGAAATTCCAAGAAATGTACTTTAAGAACACTCTGAACATTGCTAAATTTACTTAAGCAACCAACGAAAGCTAAATAGAAAATACGGACAATTTTAGCATGGAACAGCACTTGACTAATTAGAAATGATTTGGGAACAAATTAGAAGACAATCTTACGGTCGTATTAGTTTGTTTCCAAGTTGACTGCTATTGTAACACTCGGTGAAACTGATGTCCAGTCAAGTCATGTCGGTGATGCATTTTATTTGCCTCAAAAGGAGCAAATCTCCAGTATAGAAGTGATCGGTAGACTACTTCGAGAAGATAGTTCACGATCCAATTTGCAAAATGATAGACGAACTGCAAAATCTTTGTCTTCAAGCAACACAAGTAGATAATCTGAGAACAATAGCTTGCAACATGACTCACAATTCATTTTCACAAACCCCGTCAATGGGTGATCAGAATATTTTGCGTTGCAATAAATCTAGTCCGGCTCACAATACTAACTTTCTAGTTCGTTAAAGTTGAAAGGTGCAACTATCCAAGCAACCGTTTAACGAAGACAAATGACTTCATTCCCATCCAGCTGTGAGCATTGACGTGCAGACTTATTTTATTTCTCTAACGAAGTGTTCAAAGAAAGGCACCTGTTGCCTAAACCCTATCCTCAAATTTTGGTCGTTCTTTTTAGAGTTAAGCTTACCGAAACTCAGTAGTGACACATTGTGAGATCCGAGAGCAAGCCAACCAACAGACATCACACTCACTTGCCAGTCTCCATTAATCTGCTAAGTTGATCCGTGTGGTTTTATTCGGGATTTCCTAGGTAGAATGGACTGGGCACGTGCACGAGATATGTCAGCTCAGTCGATGGTACGAGTTTCCTGAGTATGGTTTCGACGTGACGAAAAACATGAAGGGGTTTTGCAAAACAAACAAGTACTTTTTGTCATATGTTTAAGGAAGCGAATTCGTGCAATTATTTCAAGGAGTTCACCAGTTAACCCTATTTTTGATAAGAAGGGTACCCGTACTAAGAAAACGGAAGTTGATCGACCCTATGGAGTGTGTCACACCAAGTCAACAGTTTCATATTGGAAATTGTTGTCAGCTTCACAAAAAACTATTATTTGATTTTGCGATAACCATTTATGCACCTTTCAACCGGTGAGATCTGCGCCCACCTTTGGGTTCTACATATGAGGTTGCAACGGTTTTTGTAAGTACAAATAAGAGATATGTTTTCGGGCAAATTCAGTGTGATAAACAAATAACAAACTATCTGTCAGTTTACTACTTTCAAGGTTATAAATATTTTGGCTTATTCGGGTAAAAATAATATAAAAAACGAACAGGTATCAGAAACATATTCCCAAAAAATACTAAGCAATTATACGTTCGTCGATAAGAGCATAGACGGCTAAAATTAAATGTGGTAAGCATTTGTTTTGTGTCAGTGAACTGATGTTTACGGGAATAATGTCGCGTGTACTTCCTTTGCGATGGATGAATACCACGTATTCTATGATTCACCAAGCCGACGGTGCAAAATACTGTTCCATACTACCGTTTGTTTGAACTGGGGAAACCATATCCAGAATTGTTGCTTTCGGTTCGAACGGTCACGTGCGCAGACAAGCACAGACTCGCACGCACACGTATATTCCACTTACAATTAAACATTTTCCTTCATATGCATGGACACACGTCTGCAGTTTTGCACACATGGGTGCTGTGTTGTTGTTAGTCATGCTTCAGTCCGAACGATGTTGACTAACCAGATCTCGCCAAATACCGATCGGCCTTGCTTGGCATGGACCGAACGTAAGCTTGGCTCCTACCAGCGCTTGCTTGTAGAGCTGACTCAATCGCCTTCCAGCTTGCCTGATTTACTTGTTTGCTCTCTCATCTAGCAACGGGTTGCGTGTAAACCTGAGTAGAAACCAAACGTCGTTTACGTTTCTTGTGTGATCACCGACTAGATTCACAACAATAGCCACAAAGGTTCATTGCACTACCTGGTGGAACCGAACACCATGACCTTGAAAATCGGAGTAAAGAACCAAATAAAGTCGCACAATGATGAATCGGGCGACAATAGTGAGGTATGTTATCTGCTATACAAATCTAGGCAGTTGGAAATTTATCTACTCAACCACCAGTGAACCCCTAATAAAATGAACGGAAAATTACCCGGTCGTGCTTCGCTTTTCTTCAGCTTTCCTTTTCACTGCAACTGAGAAAGCTAAACGGAAAATATCTATTTTCATTTGTTAAGCTCCTGCCTCAAATATACAATGACCATCAACAGATCCATTTCGCTAAATTTATTCTACCGACATATCAAAGTAATAGTTAGTTTATCTTTCTTGTAACCCAATCGTTAGAGAATAGTGAACCCATCTTGTCGTTCATCCACATGAAACCTGTAACAAAATACCAGAGCTATCGAGGAAGGTTAATGAAACGGTGCAGCAAACCGTATTTAAAATCCAGGATGCTGGACTTTTGCAACCATAAACTATTTCCAGGGAGTTTAAACTGACAAAAAGAGGTCAGAAGTGTATCAACTGGTAATGGTGTATTCGACTGAGTCTTCGGCTGACCACTTTGTCGATCAACTACAGCTGCAAAAATGATCGATTTTCTAATCAGTTACAGATTTTAAACTAACCAGACGAACTAGTTGAAAGTCGATCCCGGAGCTGTTTCTTAGCCTATCACATACTTCTGACTTCTGAACGATGGCAAATCTGTGGAAAATAAATCCCGCACAAACTAGGATAAGATAAAACTATACGTCACGAAAGTTTCGCAAATTCCCGGCTCAAAAGTATTACTGAGTCGGACTGACCCGTTTTTCAACTTCAGTTGCTGTGTGCATACATTTGAATCAAATAACTGACAGATTATGGTTGAATCCACGGATTGGTGCACGGCATCTGGATTATATTCTGATTTGCAACTCTCGAATTTCGTATTCTTTTCGAATACCATTCGCGTTGCCACGGAACACAACGAGAAGCGGTTTCTGTGAGTAGGTGAAGCAATCGGTCTATAGATTATATGAAAACTTGTTTAACAACCCAATCATTCTGAAATTAACGTATTCCAATTGTAGTTGAACTGAAGTCAATACACTGAATTTTCTCACATTCCGTTTGCGAGAAAAAAAAACGTCCTCCTGCCTGGTACAACTGCACCTGAAATCTATTACTGCTTAGATGGGACAGAATTCTGCACGTGCTTATTTCGTCCACGTGGGCGGGAATGAAAACACTCGTATGCAAAAACAATTATAAGGCTGTGGCATGCAGCTTTAAACTATGTGCATTTAATTGCTTCCGTCAACAAAAAATACGTTTTGTTTTTCAAGTTTAGAGCCATACAAAAAAGGAGTAGTTTCAGAATCCAGAGCAAATAATGCTAACTTTGTAGAAGGAAGGCGCGTAGGTTGCCTACAACACGAGAACGAGTCGAGGGTTTTAAGGGAGGAAGACAATATTTGCAGTTCATTAATATCCGATTACTTTTTATCTGGTGGTAATAAATAATAAAATTTGTACAACTGAATATTACTACTGATCATCGGTTTTTCCAATACGTTTCTAAACAACTGTTAATGAATCGAAAACTACATGCATGAAATCGATATATTCATCGTTCGATTCACATCGATATACAGAATTATAGCCACCTAAGTGATTAAGATGAAATCATTCAGTTTATTAATACCAGTACTTTAATCATGAAATCTTTGTTTCTGTGCCCACACCAAGTTCCGACTTCTATTTTACTTTCGAACATTAACGATTTGTTGATATCAGCTCTGATTTTGAATTGAACTTTAATTCATGATGAGTCCATAAATTTGTATAACGTCCTTGAGCCTGAGTACCATGGGACGGCTATATCCCATATCTAAGAAGGCCAACTGCGCTACTAGGGATAACCAGCCGTCAGACCCTGAGAGTTATAGTGGGGAACCACATAAGGTCCTAATAGGTCAGGTGTGGTACCGAGCCAGACGAGAGTGGATTACTGTCTGCCGTCAAAATAACCACTGCTGGCAGGGATTGAAACCCCTGGCCTCAAAGCGCTTAGAAAACGTTCAAAACTCTTCAGTTACCACCGGTTAAACTCTTATAATATCATGTTAGTCTGAAATACTGGCGATTTCTTGTTAGCATTATGTGATTTCTTTGATTACGCTGACGTGAAAAAGGCTGTTACTGTAATGTATGTACGTGTAATCTATCACTAATCTATCTCACGGAACATTATGAGCAAAACACTAACTGGTGCTTAGCATCAGTTTCTCTACCCCGCAGCTTCATTGAAACGGCTTACTCAAGCATTATATATATATATATATATATATATATATATATATAAGGCTTAACAGTTGTCTAGACTATTATGCACCCTAGATGTCCTTCTGCCCGAATTTGCAAATCATTCTTCTAAACTAATTCTTCCTAAACAACTTGGATTTTTAGTTTCTATTTTAGAATGCCAATAACCATGATGTAGAGCTTTTTGATTAAAAAAAAGAGAGACAAATAAATCGTTCCTCGCACATAATAATGTTTATTTTGCGCAAGTGGTTGAGTTTGACCTAATGAAACACCTTGATTTAAGTTCCCAGATTGCCGGCATCTTTGTGTCACTTACTCTTACCTAAGCTGAAATGGTAAACATTTTTACGAATTAGGCAAGAAGCGAGTAGCAGATGACTGGTATACTAAACTTCAGATTACAATGCAGAAGGAAATTTTTGGTTACCAATTATGGGTAGGACGAGCAATTTTCCTAATTGCACCTGAGGTAACGACTGCTTCATCCAGTCCAAATTTCATATGATCAGAATGACTAATAGTTTTCTTTGAGTAATTTTCTTCCATTTTACTGATATATCTTCTTCAAAAGAAAACTGCCTTTGTTAATGTATATTTGCCGAATCGGTTCCGGCCAGCTCTGGAACTACCTGTAACCTAAACAAATATTCCATCAAGCCTCACTTCCCATTCACTGATCTGCATAAATGGACGAACGTTAATTGTTTATTCGCTGTATGGCGTATCATTCTCGATAAACAATGGAGCATGACTGCATCTGATTGGTATTAGTGAACACAAACCAACAAAATGTTCTTATTCATCGGATTCAAATTCAATAAAAGAAACCCCAGAGTTCAATAACTTACTTCCAAAATGCAACCAAGCGTAGTAATTGTTTTATTCAGGTCACCTAGGTAATATGCACAGAATGATACCTTTATGAGTTGAAAACAACGGGGTTTTGAATGTTTGAATGTTTCGCTAAGGTTCTTCGCCCACCCACAGGCTATTTCTGAGGAGAAATCGAACCAAAAAGTGAGAACTTTGAGAATATGTTATGCCATGATGAAAAACTTTCTTCGCTCTACCTTTTCGTGTTGACTGTTAATGGCTTATGCTCATTCGTTTACAATTCTAACACTTAATCGACAATATTTAAGCTCAGTTTTGTGTACTACTTGAAATTGCAAGCAGTAGTCATTTTCGTCTACAGAATTAGCCAACAGAATCGTTATGACCTATATGTTGGTCAAGGGACCCGATAACCTACCTAATGGACACGTTCTAAAACCAATAAAATATGAGTTCCATTTATAAAAGTATTTTCTGAAGACCAGTAAATTGTACCAACGACCGAGTGATACATTTTCTCTAACAAATCAGTTTCTAGTTGGGTCAGAAAATATTACTCGATAAAATTAGTCTGAGCTTAAAAAATCCTAAAAAGGCCGAATAAGAAGGTATAGTAACGACTGATCGGAATGGAGGAAAAATCCACAGAATTTGACCGTTTGAAAATTTGAGCCAATCACAACTGAATTAGTTCTTAATAGATGTGCACCTGTCCTTTTTGAGATTGAGCTGGTAAAAATTCTGATACATCCTTTCCATTTCGGTGTGAGTTGATCAAGGTCAGAATTGACTCTTTAAAGCGACAGCTTTGAATAACCACTGCTATAACCATACGGAACACATTTCCTAGTAGGTATAATTCGAAACGTTAGTCATTGTGAATCGTGTAGAAAAACAGTTTCAATTCTAATAAGTAGCCCGTGCACTACCGTAGTAAAAAACATTTTGTATAGGAAAGCCATGCATCAAATAGCACTCGTTATTCATGCATTTGTCGACCGAAGTCCAGGTGGTTGGCATAGTTGGGAGGTAAAACAAAGATCTACTCCGTGCGCACTGTAGACGGTGAAACACGGTTTTTGCAGTATGATAAAGTCAGTCTGACTTTTGTGTGTGCCTCAATTTGCGTACTAAAAAAGACAGTAAAGTGCGATGTGGCGTAGAAATCTTTTTCCTGCCAGATTCGTTTGCGAAATAAATAATAATAATAGATAAGTTAAAAGACAGTTGCTCTTCGTACACTCGTGAATTACTTGAATTAACTTCCAAAGGTATTTGGAAAACTAGTCAGTCCTAAGTAGTAACTGACCACATTCTACTGAGGATTTATGGGAAAATATTTTCCATCCTTGAATATATATGACAGATCAATCCTGGATAATGAAAAACGTGTGTTTTTCTAGTGAATTTTGTTTCCTTGCTAACTGACCCTCACGTAATCTGGCTTATGCCAGTCGAATTCACAGAAAAACTGCAACATTGTTGAGAATAATAGATGTTTCTTGCAAAGATAATCTCACCGCCAGTACGCTGTGTCTTATCTTTTGATATATGTATCGGAGCTGATTCCAGTTTCTATCAGTTTACGTGCAAGTGAGTAGCAGAATTCTTAGAACGTGAAACGATGCCGGGAATTAGTAAAAAGTCAAAATTCATTTAAACTTAAGACATCTTTCTCCAGAAAACAAGAAATGATCTCTTGGGAACGCGCAAGCTTTCAAACGAAGCGTTCTAGTTTATTAGGCTCTTACTGAACTGCATAAATTTATTCATTCTCGATTTCAAACGCTTTCGCGTGATTGATATATTGACTACGTAAACTCCTTGTGTCGGCATCAATTCATACACGGGTTGAGAAAAGATTTACTTCCCTTTGGTTTCATTTCCCGTTATTGATAGATTTGATGCAGATTGAGTTGCAGATATGGAAATTTAATTCTCTTTCCACACTTGTATAAACAACACGAGTCAGTTTTTAGACCTTTCGGTAAATGGTAACAAAACAAAAGCTTTGCGAGGAATCTAACCTAGGGTGATTTCCCACAGGAAGAACATGGAAACTGTAGCATACTAATAAACACCTTTAAAGAAAATGGCCTAACATACGTTTTTTTCTACTCAAGACTGAAGAAGTGACTTTCCCGTATTTTGTAACCCGGTCTCCGGTGGCTTATTATTATATTCTATGGTATATTTCCGGTTATGGCGATAACCAAGCTACAGTATGGATGGGATACAGAACATATGGAATGTAGTGTTTAAATGGCTTTAAACCTTGGATCGAAATCACATTTCTTGTTAGGAATACAAGCGATTCACTCCACGGATGAAATACTCGAACGGAGATTAATTAGTAAAAAACATGAATAGACGATGGCAACTCTAACTATATCGGTAAGCAAATTAAAAACGTAAAATAGGGAGTTATCATTTTTTTTTAATTTGCACTTGAAGCTTTCAACCAATATAGCCACGGTTTTGTATAGATCGTAAAAAGAAAGCAAGTATTAACCCCGTTAAGAAGAATCTGTGCATTCCAAAGAATCGGAACGAGAAGTGCGGAGAAAGCCATATAAACCTGAATGTCATAAATGTCATCTTCTTGTTAAATATCAAGGACAAAGGGAATCAATTTGATCATATCGCCGTTTGCCCCGCCTTTTGCGGTGCCGTAACGGAACAATCGAATTCCAACTCCGCATTCGCCCCGCTGTTCTTATTCGCAACAGAGCTGTCTGACATGGTCAAATTTCAAATTCTTGCAAGTTGTTGTTTGTGCTGTGCTTGCCATGATATTCCAGTTCTTCACACTTGTTTGGATTGGCCCAGTCCAATAAACAGGCGGACTTCGAAACAGTCTCATTGACCTTGCTATATTGAAGTCCTCCATGTTAAGCTTGTGTTGTTCCCTGTTTTTCTATCATGTTATGTGAATTTTAGGAGCATTAATTGTGATAACCAAGAACCGGCAAAATGTTGTCCACCAAAATGCATTTCACTTTGCTCTTGTGAACTGACCAAAAGGCACCAGATATTTAGAGATTCCTAGTGAACCTGTGACAAATTTTCTATCCTTACTTTTCCTCTAGCCCAAAGTTATACTTATATTACCAAAATTTTTTTATGATGGATTTTCCGTGACTTTATAGCTTGTCTGTTCACCGAAAAAATGTACATTAACGGTTCCTTTGTGAATATACGGGAAGACAATCCAATCGGCTGCAACTTTATCAAACTTTACAACCATGAAATTAAAGCATACCGAAGCATTCAGTGTCTTCGAAGTAGCCGCGTGATGTTATCGGATATCACTGGCAATAGGGGGCACATTTCTTCGTGAGTGGCTATGCAAACCAATTAGAGTTTATGTGCTTCGCTAGCTTCAGTCTGTTCATATTTTGCGCTGATGATGCTTATCTGTCTGTCTGTTCCCCAGTTATACATTTTCGTTTTCGATTACTGGTGTAAAAGGCGGCCATATTGATGTTATTATTGCCTGATGATCACTGCAACAATGAAAGAAGCGAGTTGAATTTCGGGAACGAAGATTATCAAATGCGCTATGGAAGTCAGTGTACCTTGTAGGGAAAACTGCTATTTCGTTGCCTCGAACTTGTTCGTTGATTTATGATACTGCTTTGTTCCGTTCCATCTACATCCGGTCTTCGACAGAGAATTCATTTGCTAACGTGATTACCTCGTTTTTTCTGTTTGTTATTTGCTCCGTTTGCTTCCCGTCTTTTGATGAATAGTGTGCAAATTAATCCAATTCATTCAGTCCAGCACGCAATCCCACCCATGCCACACTGCTGGACTTCATGTGGAATTCGCCCGCTTCAGCATGTTCCGTGCCCAGATGGGAGAATTCCATCACGAAAATAACTGCACCTTTCTCTCTAGTAGTTCATGCTTTCTCATCAAGCATTATCAACGCTAGTAGCTATTACATGATTGGTATTGTAATTGTGACATTTGAGAGGAATTTATTTCGCTGGACTTGAGTTTTTGCCATAGTTTGTTAATCCACCAAATCGTTCGCGTGTTCACAACAATCTTCAAAGATACCGATTGTACGAGTTGCTATTAATCACCCAATTAAAGGTACAAAGATGGTAATCCATTATGTGTTTTTCCTTACTTTCCTACCCCTAACAGTGTTGTGAATTATTCCTGAGGGAAGAGAAGTTTTCGGAAGGGTCGATTACTACTTAGGAATTTATAATGAGTCACAACAGTACAGAATGCATGACATTATACGTCGAGTAAAGGCCGTCCATTTTATCAGATAGAAGAGGGGCAAAATTTCTAACGTCTGTTTGGGATCAAAGAATTATGTTTATCCACATCTCCATTTAGAATCATTATGATTAAGTAAGCTTTTCTATTTGTAATTTACGAAGTAGGCTTTTGACAAAATTTTATCTTTTCTTACTCCACACTGACCGGAGTTAGATTCAAGCAGGAATAATACACATTCAAAATCGCACATGCAAAAGCACACTGGTAACTGGAATGTCCTCAAAACGTCAAAAATTTCCAAAGTGTATTTGTGTCATTTGAGAAAATCGATCTCAGTTCACCGTCCTGCCGAATGCATGTGCACTAGGGAATTTTGGCTCTATCAGGCAGAGCCATTTGTTGACCTGAACAGAAGCCAGTGTTGTTTACACATTTCACTGAATATGCAGTTAACGAAATTCGATATACCCCCGAGAAATCGGTTATTTTGCTTTACTTTTTAATCGAATGAACGTGAAAAAATTCTAAAAGCGAGAAAATTTGGTCGAGCCAAATACTTCTCGAAATTTGAAATTAAATCATGGTTCGTTTGTGGGTCAGAATAAAGTATAAAAATTATGATAAACCATTTTCGCTTCAATGAGTCGAATTCATGCGTAGATTTATTTCCACTTGACTTGAGAACAAATACCCCCCATTTCCCGATCTCAGTGTCGATTTTACCCGTCACGGTCGTACAAATACACAGATCAGGTGTGATGAGCTCAATGGAGGCGAAATTGAATGGGATTGGAAATTTTGATGGAATTTCACCCGTTCATGTAGCTGACTCATCGTGCCTCGGTGGATTTATCCTTTCAATTACCGACACTGACCTTCAGAACAAATTCAGGTTTGCTAGTTCATGAAAGTATCAGCTGCCTTCACCAGCACGACGGTTTTTGCATTACACAAAACTTCTCCTGTTTTTCAACAACGAATTCTGATTCCTTCTAGAATCGGGTAGAAAAGAGAACAACTTCTGAAAATTCGCGTTTTCCTTCGCATCTCCAACATTTGCTTTATTAACTGGAAAACCCAAGGGGGAATTCGATGAGTTTATCATCTCGTATTCTTGTTTGTGTTCTACGTGTGGAAGAAACAATTTTTAAACCCGACTTTACAAACTGAGACTTTTCGCCGAAATAAATGTTCTATCGCTTTTTCTAGTTGGGCCGACAGATTTTGCTACTCATGATGAAAAATCTAATCGTTTAAATGCAATAAGTGGAAGTGGTAGTTTTATCGATGACCGAAGGTTAGTAAAAACACGCCTGTTTTGGTCCTCGCAAAGTTAGCGTATGAGCAGATGGATTGTGGTTTTAATGACATTTCTATTCTGCCCCAATTGGCCATTCGAGTTTAGGTTCTCGGTAAATTGCAAAACTGACAAACACACACGCACACACGCGCACACACACACGCACACATACACACACACACACAAGGACACACATTCACCTGCTTAGTGATTAGGATCAAACGCAATTGGTTTGGCTTCCGAATCCAGTCTGGTGACAAAATATAAATAGCACGTTTCGTGTCAATTTCGCTATCGTTTTATTGGAGATCCGGAGGAAGGTAATTCTGTAGTTCGAAAGTTTCCAATAATCAATGCGGACGAACTGGCTACACGTAGTGAGGTTCGCGAGAAGCTGGGTAGAACTCAAAGTAGGTAGACCGATTTGGAACGAACTGAGAGATCAGTGCTACTGAGCGAAGTACCCGTCGGTCAGTCGTGATCTAATGAAATTGAATAAATAAATACGACTTGAACTGCAAAACAATATATGAAACTTACAGATCAAATAATAAATAATATTTTAAAGTTGAACCTGACTGCATCGATTTTAGACAAAATGGTCAAACCTAACTGGTAATCTCGAATGGGTAAATTAATGGTTTTATATTCTCGTCACGTAATTTGTATGGCCTTGGTTTTCCATCTTTCCGAACGGTAATAACGCGAAAGTCAATTTCTATCTTCGATTTACTATCGTTATTTAAGTCACAAAGACTGAAAGAGGAAAAAAGCACTCGATCAACATAGTTATATAGTTTTATAGACAAACTACTTATCATTTTACGACTTAGTTTGTTTGGATATATTAATTTTACTCAGCTGGCCAACCACAAAATTTGGTTTGTTACCAGACGTGCTTTAGAATACTGTTAGAGAAATGAAGGAGAATCACGTGATCGAACCGTGAGCCTAAGCATGAATGCATTCGTGCAACTGAAGTACAAAGTCGTCAAGTGATTTGACAGGATAAACTCAAAACCCCAACACCGATGTTTGCTATCAATTAGGATTAAAGTGGGGATAAATGAGTTCTACTGAAAAATAAAGCATTCTCCGGAAGTAGAATAATTATATATATAAATTGATTGAAACCTCCAAACATTTACAGGCCTAGGTGTGGTTCGAACCCAAGAGCAGACCCACCCTTATACATCTCGTGCTTTACGCCGGACAGACTGCAAGACCACATCGAGATCTCAAAGCGTTTCGCAGAGGTGAGACTGAATTTTATTACTTTCCTTTCTCATCGACTGGTGAAAAGCTTAGTAGATTCAGTTATTTTAGCATTACGAATGAGCGGCCTTAACTATGGACGACAGAAAATCGTGGTGAAAATTTTCACGTGTCTGCCTTCAGGACTGTGAGATTTTGTACGTCACAATGTGCACCCAAAGTACCATGCAGTGCAAGTCTAATTTTCGTTCAGTTTGTTCCAAGCAATCGAAAAAGGTAAGTTCGTTTGTCAAAATTTTGCAGATGAATAAGGAATGGGAATTTTGAGCACTACTAGGAAAAACTGCCAGAAGTACGAAAATGGATTTAATTTTGCTTGACGTACTTTACAACCCATATATGGGCATCCCGTTCCAATTATTCTTTTCATTTTTGTCTTAGAGAGAATAAACCAACAAGATGTTGTGCAATTAGAAAATGTCCAAGTTATATTTGGACCACTAACTTTCGTAAGCCATAAATTTCAGTGCTACATTGTTCATGCTGTGTTTGTCCCTTTTTGAAGGCTCGTTTGATTTTGTTTTGTTTTCCGAAAGACACATATCAGGAAATTGCAAAAAATCATTCCAGTGTTTCCGTCAGCACGTATAGGAGAAAATATAATGGAACGACAATTCTTATCAATAGTTTTCAAATCTAACTACATGGACTGCCATTCAAATCTGTCAGAAAGATCAACCATAATGCCATAAATCAGAGAATAACCCCGAAAAAACTGAAAGACAATATATACACAAAGCTGACAAAGTATAGATCACAGGAAGGCTAACAGTTCGGTCCTTTGCAAAGATTTCAAATATAGTGCCCTGCAAAATCATTCCAAAGTATCTCCTAAAAACTGATTGTGCTGTTGAAATGCAGAGAACTGTACGCCCTTGGTAGCCACACGAGTGCGCTCATTAATTCGGCAAGTGGAACTGGATCTACATTTTGATTCCACACACAAGAAAAGTATTGTTTAAGCGTGTCTATGTTATGAAGAATAAAAATATCCTTTAAGTCTCTGAGATGGATCGTTTTTCTCAACTTTCCACTAAAATAGTCTTTGGATCACTTTCTATGTGTCTAATTTTTCTTTTGGAACAATCTTCGTGGCAAATCGCCCTAGACTCGTGCGTCGACTCGTTTGCAGTCTTATGTATTATTTATTGAACAATGAAAAAATTCCAAATTCCACTCAGTTCAGATTTTTTTCTACCCAAGGGAATATTTTTATGATGACTGACTTATGATGCGCATCACTAGTGGCCATCGGATAATAAGGGACAAAGTGGAAATATTGGTATAGGTTTGGATTCAGGGGTAGGTTCAAAGCATCATTTCGCATTAGACTATGAAATTTTTGGTATCAACCGACAAAATGGCAACTCCCGTACACAATACTCTTTGCAATTTTTGAAACTTATGTACTTTGTGGTGAATTTCATTTAGTTCTTTGCTGGTGAGCTGCCCACTTGCTCAGATGACGGTATCTAGTAAAGCCTATGTCAGCTCGTTTCCTTGAAGGGGCGGTTCATTCCTGTGCACTCATGAATGAGAAGAAAACGCAAATCTTTATTTTTCTACCTCCAGGTATACAAAGGCCAATAATAATATAGACTATCTGAATTAGCAAGCATGCAAAATGACAAATAATTTTCTTGGATGACGCTGAGTCCCATGCTAATAAAACAAAAACCAACTGGAATATCCACGGATAAACACCTATGTCGTGATCATCGGTGAGTCGCTCACTGACCGCCGGTAGTCAAGGAGTTATCAGCGGGAACTGTGGACTATGAAGTCCCGGATTCAATTCCCACCGTTGCCGATATCCCTATTTGAAGACTTTTCGCGGTCCGCGGCTAATTTCTTCAAATATTGCATCTTGTCGCACGACAAATAAAGTATGAAGAATATTGAGAACGTTTGAGAATAAATGGTCCATGTGGAACGTAGTTGTGCATTGATTATTACTCTTCCCCCGAGAGAAATTGACTGAGAGGGACTTATCCGGTGGAAGTAGAGAGTCACAGGATTGTGCCCACATTTCTCTAGATAGAAAAAATATGCAGATTTGCTTTACATCTTCTAACAGTTAACTGGGATATCTGTATTACGATGATGATTTTACCCGTCACGTTTTTTTTTGATGTTATAAAATCCTAACTTCTTCAGTATTTGAAAATTTCTGATCTCATACCTAAAATATGTACACAAATAAACAATGAATGCAGTTTTTTTTTCATACAATGAGTAATAATAAAATAATGGGGACTGCAGTAATATTAAAATAACAAATGATGTTTTATTTACTTTACTCTCAAATTTGCAATCACGTGAGATTTTTATTTCTTTCAGTATTCAAAAACCGAAACAGGTTTATTATTTTCAGACTGAATTTAGTTGAGTGAATTCTTGAACCCATCGGAATATAGTTTTAACTTCTGCGTGGTGACAAGACACGGTAAACATGGCAGTCCTGAGAAATTACGGTCGTGACCGTGAGAGCTTCATCACAGTCTGCAAGAAAATCTGGACTGTCTGATAAAAACAAATTTAACATCTGGTAACAAATACCTGAGGTGGGAATAAATATTGACGAGCAAAATAGTTCATTCTCATATGAACCACGAGAAAAGTTCAACACAACTAAAATAACTGGAAGATTTTATCCCTTAGTTTGAGATGCCATACAGTTAAACCACTTGATCCATCATCCATAATCAACCTGGGCGGGTCTTTCTATTCTTGTCCGGATTCACCAGTAGCGCCCATCAACCTGGTTCAAACAGGGTTTTTGGAACCCTACCTGAAGCACGCATTAGTACGGTTAACCTGGCTGACCTTCACGGGCTTCCTTCCGGTCAACAGAATGTAATGTTCAGTTTTAAAAAGAAACTATCAGGAGGAAAACACATTACCATCGCATAACACACAGTGTGCGCTCTATCCTTGGTTCACCTTCGGTTGGTTAGTTTGGGGCAATTCAACATGGTAATGAAGTCTGCGAATGAACAACACGGAATGACGGGATATGTGTAGAAGGGAAGGGGGGCAGCTGTGTATCTTCTTTATTGCTGCCAGCCGTACCCCCAAATGGCACATTTTGAGCCGTGGATTTTGTACTGCGTTACATTTGAGCCTATCACCATTACATTAGTAAGGTTCAAATTTGACCTCAGTTTTCCTTTGAATCCACTATTCTGTGCCAATCGCGCAAAAGGACTTTGACACCAAAGCAACAATATCGGTGATATGATGCGAAGGTTTTGCTAAACAATAAGATAACCAGGGCCTAAAGCTATTAGAGTTGTCCGTAACAACAAACGCCGACTACAGGAAGTGCAACGTGAATTACCACATAGTTTATTTTTGGAGCTGGGGCCATGCACTTAGTGACCACTTTGTATTCCTAATGAATAGCAGGCTCTGCAAGCATCTGACAAGAGCACCTATATTTATTTCTCATGCGACGTGCCTATTTGTATTTTGGGAATCTATTTGTCAAAACGTACGATTAGGCCAGATTTTTCATCTATTTTCTTGTTATTAGTGAGCGGTTGGTTAGTAGTAAGGCAACTAATCTTGTTTATTGTAGAACAGTGATATACAACTGACATCTACGTGCTCTCCTTTCGCGACTTCGTTGAGAACAAAATATGAATTTGATACTACTGTAGATTTCCTCAAATTGGCTCGAGCCCCTTCCACTATCATATAATGAAAGGAAGTGAATAAAAAGACAAAGATAGTTGTGTTTGACTGTAAAAGACAAAGATATATTAAGGTACACGGGCTTGAAATCAAACATGGTATCAAAGCAACAACAAAAGTTACAAACCGGAGGGGGGGGGAGGACAAGAGGATAGCAGTCAGTCATCGCATCGGTGATATTTTTCATGATATTTTGTCTTTTGAGTTGCCGTACTACTCAGCAGTGTGTTTCAGAAAAGTAATGTGACCCAGAAGAACCAGTTATCTCCTATACTCCTGTCTTCTCAGTCTACGGATACACCCCTAAACAATTGTGTGATCGAGAGCTGAATTATCACTAACTAGCAATAAAGCTCCTTACTGCTATTTCTCTATCGCAGCCGGAATCAGTTCAGAGTAAATCGAAAGACCTATGAGTCATGTGGTATGTTACCCGTAAGAGCTCAATGCTTGATAACACAGTGTTGTCGGAAAAGATGGTACCTATCGGCGTTTTGGTTACCGCGGGATAACCTTTATCCATAAAGGTTTACTGCTGATCACGAAGCATCGGCAAAGTATACCCATCTAGCCCCATCCGGGGAAGCCAACAAATCTTTGAGTCTGTCAGGATGGTCTGTTGGTAACAAATGAGACTCCCTAGTTCGAGTCTTCTTTCAGGGACTCGGTGGATTTGCATTTTTATTGAATTTTGACAACCAGATTAAAGGCTAGAGTGTGACCACCTCCGTTGTATGGCGGTGAACAAGCCATTTGTGCTGTCTGATGAATCATTTGATTTGAATTATAAAACATGACATCAGGAACTGATACTCCGTAGCAATGTGCCGTGTCCTATGGGGGTTTTTATGATCAGCATACAGCCGCAATATTCCCGTGAATCCATCAGTAAGATGGAAAGATAATTTCAAAGAAAAGTGAAGTGTAAGATACTGTAAGACACAGTCTTCATAATTCCTATTATGTGGGCCTAATATGCACCACTATCGAGCTACTTGGATATCATTAACGGCATGTGATGTGTTCCAACACGTTTACACGCAGAACTAATCCATTATCCGTACGTGGGTCCACGTGGACAACAAATGTTCCTGCATAACCGGGTTTGCCGTGCAGTACAGAAAATGCATTTGGCTAACATCATGTTTCGAAGTGATTTACCGAGCTCACGTGTGCACCGCGTACCCCTTTGACCGCCTGTGTCGTTGAATTTCGATAGTCACTTCAATCCTCCTCGCTTTAGTCTCGCATGGCGCCCAGCATCGCCCAGCAAGGCTTGCAGAAAGACGGGCTAAATTGCTAGCTAAATTGGTTGCCCACTGCCACTAATTTGCTAGTTTGGTGGGCTAACCACTGACTGGAATGTACACTCGAATTCATGTGGGCCGCTCCGTTTGGTTCGATGGCTACTAAAGACGCCAGATGACAGTTGCTTTTAATGGAGATATTTTACTACTACACTAAAATTTTCGTCGACAGTTGTTTACTTGGTTTCACCTTCGCCCCGCACAAAACCCTCACACTGGAGCAGTATTTTTTATGGGAAGATCATAAACTTACAGGACAAGGCAAATTAAATCGCATGAAGTGACCTCGGTGGACTGGAATGTGTAAACAAAGTATCCTAATATATTTCAAACGGTAAATTTGGGAGGCGACATCATTTTACTGAGAAAAGTCTACTGGTAGAGACCGCTGGATGTCAAAAGCGAATAATCCCCACTCGACCAAGTGTTTTCAGTTTTTAAACGCCACAAAATGTACACGTCTTGGAGAAGAGCTGTTATGCAAAGTGCAGTCATACGGTGGGTAAAATACGCAATTTCAATTACTTCGTCTGAAGTATTTATAGATGCCAGTTCATCCATTTCTACTTTGGTTAGTTTTGTTCGCATTTCCAGAAAAAGCTTCTGATAAAGACCTGATCATGAAGACCTAGTTTCATATGCTCTTGTTCACCCCCTTAATATACTGTTTGGCTTTGGGACTGATTATTTCGTCTGATACGAACGGCGTGTGTGCACTGCACGGACATCACCCATTACCTAAACATCTTGTAGGCTGGTTCACGTAATGTGTTCCAAATAGTTTACTGCTCAAAACTTCTAACTGAAAATGAAGAATATTGGGATTCATAATACGGACTGCACTATGGATTCATTGTTTATGCAACTTGCAAGCATCACTGAAAAGCGGGGAAACACTGCACAGCTGTTTCGTTCTTGTCGGTAATCGTTAGCTGCCGTGCACATCAATCGAGCGCCCCCAAAACTCGGACTCGAACCCAATGTGGACGATTGATAATGGAATACCTAACCCCAGGCTATCCGGGATGGTCCTCAAGGATTTATAGATAGAGTATGTAGTAAGTAGTATTGAGGTGAGCGGACGAAATTTACACCGAAGCACGCGACCGGTTTTGTGGTAGTTGCTGCTCATCAGTTATGCGTACCCGGTGCTCTTCTGCCTACTCATCCTCTTATCTGTACACTCCGTCAGGAGTGTGGATAGATATTCTTTATCAGAAAATCCCCAAATGAGTTAGAACTGTGATTGATGTTGTCTTTTCGTGTCTAGGTCACCACTAACCCAGCGAACAACGAGACCACGCTTATACTGAGAGCGAGTGGTATGTAAATGGGCGAATATCTTAAACCAGCTTGAAATCAAGTATGGCTCCAAAATAACAACAAAAAGAAGAGGAATTGCAACAGTCAGTGCAGCAAGCAATAAAAAAGTAATATACGCAGTGATTTTTTTGCCTTTTCACCGTACACTTTTCTACTTTCTTTGGTCTTAGTAAAAATATGTATTTGTGAAACAGCAGAGTTTAACAGATAGGCTGTCCAGCATTCGCGCCACCGATTTCTATTCTCGCCCATGACCCTGCGCTAATTCTCATCCCGTGGGTCCCAACCAGGAAGGCGAGAAGAACTACCCGATGTCAGTCTCTTCATGCCTCTACACCTTGTCTAAGTCTGAAGGCCGCTTCTCTCCTTCCAGCCTTGCCCAGGAGGTGGGAACAAAACACGGAATAGTGGATGATAGGCAGGCATATGCAAAACATATCCCAGCCACCGAAGGCTGCGTAGAGCGATCACTTTGGCCAAAAGGGAGCCTATACGTGTTCAAAACACGATGACGAATCTTGTCACTACTAGCTAGATGTTCCCGACAAACACGAGCAATGCTTTGGAGAAATCGGTTGCCTAACCCGAAAGATGCCGAGGATCCTCAACTCAAAGTGGCCAGGTCTCTCAACGGTGTAGAGAAACATCACGAACCGCGGTGAAGTACACCCCTAAGAGACAGCCAGGTGTTGCGTGGAAGCCATAGGTGTCACAGGCTGGTTAAATCTACTCCAGCTCTCACTTTCCGTGAACGGACCTCCCCCTAACACCACCTGCAGCTTTTATCAAGCTCCCAAGGTACTTAAAGTGAACTCAAGCTGATGAACACAAAGGGCGAGTGCAAGCGTAGGCTCCTGCCAGTCTTGCGAAAGTACTTTGTACTTGGAAGGTGCAAAGTGCATACCATATCTGAATACCTCACCAGCCGGGCGGTTCAACGCAAGTTGTATTGTCTGTGCATTACCATTCAGCAAGATGATATCAACAGCATATTCCAAGTCGAAAACTCTTCCCTAAGAGGAGTTCAGACCGACTGTTTGGAAGACCAGACAAGGCATTCCGAAGCACATCCTCTATGATAAATGTGAAAAGAAAAGGGGATACAGGACAACCTTTTCGTGCTCTACGGAGAAGACAAAAGTGGGTGAAATCTGGCCGGAGACCCTAACCCGACCTTACTTGGTATGATAAAATTCCTTGAAGACTGACATACATTTTAGGCAATCCACTTTTCAACAGTGTGACCTTATCGACAGAGATGAAGTCCACGCGAAAGTCTTGGGACGCCAAGATCGTTAGTCTTTGAAAGGCGTAGCAGCGCTTTAGCAGCTTTCCGCTGGTGCTGATTTATTGACATATTCAAGACGGGCACTGAACCCAGGAGGCCTCTCACAAGTCTTCTTTACTTGCATTTGGTACAACCTGCCCAGTATAACGAACACCAGAAGCTTCGAAGCTATTGAGATATGCACCACTGATGAGCTCTAACAAGAGCAAAACTCGAGTCTAGTGCTTCCGAGTGCAGATTGGTCGGATGACCTGAGGTTTACGTGTGAAAGGTGGTGTCCGAAGGACAGTCAGCAAAACAAATACTCATCAATCCCACACAATACTCGCAAGTAATTGCGTGATTATATTAGGATAAGATTCATGCCCAAACTTTTAGAGCATTCACCATGTGAGCCTTTTTAAGATATGAGGACGACATCCAATTCCTCTCACCTGGGAGAACAAAACAAGAAGATCTCTAACTAGATATAGTCCACCATCTTTAAAAAGGTTAAGGGAAGACCGTCGAAGCCAGCCACTTCGTTACTTCCTTAGGCTTGAATTTACCCGGAACTAAATATGGGAGAGACTGACAGTGAGGGTTAACTAAAGTGCCCTTTAAAATGCTCCATCCGGTGACTGAGACGGTACGGTTGATTTTGAACTGGCGAACTGTCAGCTTTAGAAATTGTTTCACTCACTTTTAGTGACTTCCTACCGGTGGCCCGAATGAGACAAAACGGCTTGTGGTAATTTCCCATGGTGGCAGCCCGCTCCATTTCTGATGTACATTGTGACCATCAGATTTCGCGGTCCCTACGAAAACTAACATTCAATGCTTGTCGTACTACGAGCCGTGTTTCATTATGCTCATTTCCTTCCGAGACCGAATGGTGTACGTATAGAAATTACAGAGATTCAGTAGAAATCCGGGGATTCACGGCCGGACGAGACAGACCATCACTTACTAGACCAAAGGAATGCAAAACGTTCTCCATAAGCGACCCTTTCTGATTGATTGTATTAGGTGGGGTGATTTCCAGCTTCACAGCTAACGCGTTTCGAAAAGTGGATAGGCGAGGTAGATGGGAAAGCACGTCGCTATCTAACCGTCATTATAGCGTACTTATGGAACACTCCCCGAAGCAAATGGACAGCTTAGTGCAAATTAGTGCGCGGTCGGATTCCAGGGAAGCATTCCAGTACGAACGGCAGTTTTGTATGTAGTTAATGCTTATTGCAAAGTGATCAGTCTGGGTCCATTGGAGACACACAGAGGACGATTGTCATGTGGCCTACCTCCTTTTAGAGCATCTGCAGTTCCTATGACGAGGAACAGAAGGCAGGAGCGGCATCATCGTCATCATTATTTTGACACCTAATACTCAGATATTCAACTTCGGACTCCACCACTTTGAGGGTGGTTATTTATCAGTGACTACGTCAGTGACCATTTAGCAAGACTGCATGTGGAATTCGCGCGAAACAACCTGGTAAGAGTCAAAGAAGACAGCATATAAATCGATTCTGAATCCGAAATCTGCTTATCGGAGATTTCGGTGAAAACAAAAACAATAAGGTGGATTATTAGGCGCCGTACAACTAGCGCTTGGCAAGTAACTAATGAAGCTTCTGGTTAACCCCGTAAAATGCGACCTCAATAGGTCACATGATTTACTTGTGTCTGAATTGCTTCTCCAAATCTAGCCACTGAATCACGAATGCGGTCCTTCTTTGTGGCTATTTTAGTGCAATAACACATAAAAAAGGGTGATGGTATATTGGTCCTCATGTCTAACCAAGATGGCAACTTCCTGATTGCCATAATCTAACCGTAAGAAAACGTTATCTGTAGAGAACTTCCCACTGTGTCATAAGCCACTTAAATCACACAAAAACAACTTCCATTAAAATTGTGCGGCTCTTTGGCAAGAAACATTTTCGGGTCATCTTTATTTGAGAATCATTTTCCGAAAAATGTTGGTTTTAGCGCTCCTAGTTAGAGATTCGATATCATCTAGAATCAGTTGGTCACCAGGTTTGGCTAGTTCTAATCATGTAGAAAGATTTTTACCAAGGTCAGATAGCGGTAAAGACGCAGATTTTAGCTGACTGGAGGTGCGAAGGTTTTCGTCCCATGCTAGAACGTCAACAAGGCTCGCCTGTCACTTTGACTAAGCTATACGTTCATCTACACCAACACTGATAAGATCATCAACAATCATGATGACGAACTCTAAACTCATGCGTTTCGCCCACGAACCGTGCTAATTTCGTCTTAGGTTTATCAAGTTTTCCCAAGCCAGCAAAGATCATTCAACTGGATTTTTGTAGCCGAACTTCCTTTGTGAGTTTACCAAGCAGGAAATTTTTATTTGTGAGGCAACGGATGAACTTGATGCAGTTGTGAGAATCTGTAGAGAGCAATCAAAAGATTGAAGAATTAACGAGTGCTAGCTGTTGTCAGCTAGGGCCCCATTTTAAAGAAGACCCAGTCAAACTGCATGAGTTGACGGCAGAAGGTTCCTGTTCCCCGAGCTTGCTCGCATCAAACTTAGTGAGACGTAAAGAGTGTATTGACATACATTCCTATATCTCCCGTATTCTATGAGGCCAGTTTGTTGAATGGTGATGATTTTATAAGTACAGAGCAACCCTTCTCCCAGGCTTGGACAGGTGATCAGTGACTTCAAGCCAATAGGTTTTGAATGCTACCTCAAAAACTCAATCCCAGCTCATATAAGAACTACTTTCCAAGGATTTGATTTTACTGAACTTGGCATTATCATTCTCATTGTACCATCCAGTCTGTATGCGGGCGTTTTACAGCTCAATTCAAGATCAACGGTATCCTCGCTAAAGATAACGAATTTAGATTTTTGCAACAAAAATAAAAGGTTCTAAGATATTACTTAACCTGTGTGCGAATTAGTCCCGGAGAAGATACTTGTCTTCACGAAAACAGTTCCATAATAACACGTGATAATGCTGGATGATGAATGACCTTTTCGCAATAATTTACTTTGCAGAATGATTGAAATACCCGAAACGTCTATTTTTAGCAAACACCATGTTGAAAAGGATGCAATTTAGGTGACTATTTCCTTCTATCCATTTCCCTCTCTGGAAGCAGTACCTTTCAGAGAGAAATAGTTTTAGTTATTCTGACTAGTGTTTATTTACTGGGGAACGGGTTTATTGGACAAGAATGCATAGCAAATAGCTTGCTGCAAAACCGGTTAAAGCCTCGAAGTGATAAGGATTCTTTTGAGACGGTATTTACCATTACTAATAACAGGGATTTGAGGTTAGTATTTTAGTGAGGATAAACAATCGCCATTTACGAATCGTCTTTTTCTGGGGCTTTATTGACATTAAGGGCAACGTAATCGAATACAAATTACCATATAATATCTCCTGCTCATCACCATTTTCTTGCAACTCTACGAAGCATATGGGATTAACGAACCTTTAGATCAATATCAATGTTAATGAAGATCACTTTTACAAAGGATGGAAAGAGGGTGAGTTATGCGAGATAACCCACAAGGAAGTACACAGAAAATTCCAAGAAAATATAACGTTAAGCTGGCCGACGTTGAAATCCGAAAAAAAAAACAGTAACCGCAGTATGGATTTTCATGAAAAGCCACCAAACGAATTTTTGCCATGGCAAAATCCGCTGGAAAATGTTAAAACAAAAGATATTTTCTCTGGATTAAGTAACCGGATTTATGTTTCTACAGGGTGACTCCATTTTTCTCAGGATCGCGGGAAGTTGGGACATTATCCCATCGTAATATACGAGACACGTTGACCAAAGGAGTCAAGTTTTTGTTACTTATGTAATTCTAATATCCAACCTGTCCGATGTAACAATCTTTAGCACAAAATAAATTGGCTGAATTTCGTCGAAGTTGGTTTTGTAATATTCAGGGTATTTATAACAATTTTGAAATACTCTAATCCAGAGCCTAATCTCTGAGGTTTATTAGGAATAAAACGAAACGATAGTGTTTGTTTTTGTTCTTCTAGCCTTTCACCTTCTTGTTTGCATTAACCACATGACTGGATTCACATATAGACATGCTTAATTACTGCCGTAGTACAATAAGTAACAAACTTGGGAAAAAATAAGTCCACCGAATGCCAAAATCGGAATCCCAAAGAGAAAATTGGTTAACGTTTCTTATTTATTCTTGACCTTGTCTGATTAGCTTTTGACTGACCATCCTGAAATCATTGACCGGTTTGCTTTTCGGTGATGAAAGTACAAAAGGCCATTGGTAAGAAAACCCACACAATGTTCTGTTAAGATTCTTAAAGGACCGAAAACGGAGAACCTGCATGTCTTCTAATCTTTACAGTAATGATCGTTTTTATTTCTAGCAGGTGATACTGACTTTGATTAGGTAACAGTTAGTATCCCAAATTTAAAAATGTGCGATAAAACGAGTGGGAGTAAGGCCTCTGTCGGTGATGGAGTTGTCCAGATTTCAGAAAGACTTTCAACTTTGCTATGCTTTTCACTATATAAAAAGACTGATACTTACAATTTCAGATTAGCCCAAGTGAATACTGAATATTTGTTTTTCCAGGTGTTTTGCACACTTTTAAATTAGTGTGACGATATACTATCGTTGCAGTTAACTGTTATTTCTTCCTGACTTTCAGGTGCCGTATTGATTGAGCATATCAAGGAGAGTAGTGTCAACAAGTCAGCAGCTACCATATCCTTGAGACGCTTATCTCTGCAAACTTAGCCCTTCATTGATCTGTGCAAGAAACCTTGTCCTCCTTCTTTCAGTTTCGTTTTGTACAACAAACGATTTTGTTTCGCACCAAAGCAGTGCTACTCTATCACGTGTTCTGTTCTGCATCCAGATTGCCATGGCTTTGGGATCGACTACAAGTAAATCTATTTTCAGACCCATAGATCACTGTGTTCTACACAGGTGCTGTAGATGATCATTACATTTTGGCAGAATAAACGGGTCGCAAGAAGAATGTAAATGGGCTAACAATGGTGCCATTTTCAACACGTAGCCCCATTATTTTAAACCAGCACAATTAACCACCAGGTTCATCAAACTTTATTGGCGATTTGCAGATTATTTTAAAACTTAATGGAGTTACTGATGGAGTGGTGGAAGCAACTTATATCCATAAAAAATAAAACGCCTAAATCCGCTAGAATCTTGTCGTCGAATTAGCAAATTCCTTTGTTTTGAAATAAAGCTTTCATCAAAGGAGAAACGGAACTTCGCTAATCACCGTTGTCTCTGAGTATCCCTTTAGTTAACGAAAATCAGAAGAGTAATTTCATTTCCATGGCAATTTAAAAATGGGAGAAATTAGGTGACAAAGCTGTCGCTTGGGTGACCATTCCGGAAAAATCCGCTTACATTTCTTGTGGCCGAAAGGAACTATAGCTTGAGCATAAGAGTTTCACTATCACTTGGAATAATTACTGGGAGCTGAAAAACGTGAATGGGATCACCATTAACTTTTTGTTTCATCTTTTGAGATCCAAAACAAAGCAATGTGGGTGAACTTCAATCTAAATGAGAAACTGCCAGGAATTCGAAGTACAAAATGATCAATTTTACCACCCACGTCAACGGTTAAGTTGTGAAAATCGAGTTCTCTCGTTTGTTTTTGCAATTATCGAGTTGGATCGGCCAATTACCCTAGTGTCCAAAACAAAAGCACGGGACAGCTTTTACGGAAAAGTCAGAACTGAAAGGCCATAAAAACTTCTTGTTTTCGTTCCTCTGCACAAAACAATTTCTACGTGATTCACATATTCCAGTTGATCACCGCCTATTGCGTCGTTGTACGTTTGAGCTTATGTTGATATCTGATCAAGGGCAACGTTCAAATGGGAATTGCTCACGTACTCTCGATAAGCTTGTTGCTTCAGATATGATTGTTTGGTGAGAACTTCGTGCGATTCAAATCGTTTGAAGTTAGAAAAGTTGGTGAAGTGAAGCCGTTATGAAATCCATGATTACCTGCAATTGCTTCCAAATTATTTTCTCCTGAAAGCAGTCTCAGTGAGGCCATGCTCATCGCATATAATCCAACCGCAATCACGTAAGATCATCAACTTTTATTCGACCCAATAGAAGCTTACAAGGAATTCAAACTAGTTGGAATAGAACAAGTGAATCATGGGGGCATTTCTCCTGCTTTTATGAATTTATCAACAAAAGAATCACGTCAATGGCGGGTTCTCGGAGATTATTCGTCACATGAATTTAGTTTGAATGCAAAGACAAAATGGACGTCCTATCCCGAGATATTCATCAGTAGTCACACAGCTGATTTGGAATTATCTAGAACCAATCTATACGTACGGTAATTTGTTATGTCGTTTTATATTTTGTTGTGAAGAAACTCGTTTGATGGAACAAGCTCACCTAGTTTAGCAATTATGTTTTCCTCCCGGTCGACTGTGATCTTTTTCTCAAAATCCTTTTTTTTCAGAATAATACTGTCACTAGTTGTCAGTATGCGTTCTTGTCATTTAATTCCTACGGTTGGCGGTAGACTGTTCTCATATCGAACAACGTGACTTAAATCGAGATAGAGATGGATGAGTCGTTGAAATGTGCTGGTATACAGAACGGTATTCAGATTATTATTTATTTTGTTCATCTATCGAGCAGATATGAATAACTTGGAAAGTGAGCTTGACTGGTCAGGGCGTGTTGGTGGGCTTCCGAGGTGGGTCCACGCTGTCTGTCTGACGGACTACAGAAAATATTAGACGGCGTGGCTGGGTACTGCGTGAAGTGGTACTCTTCCATTCGAACTTTTTCTCGGTCGACATTGATTTTCTCTGTCTCATTACTTTGCCTTTCATTTACTTTTCATTCTTCAACACGTTTATTTTGCTTCGAATACGACCATGAAGCAACTAAAAGGTGCAATATTATTGATTGAGTCACCTGAACCGAACTGAACTCTTATCTGGGAAATAATGAACATTTTACGTACGCGAAGCCATCTGTCAAATGCAACGATGGTGTCAAAGGAAGAACCAGAATGGTTCGTCATACTAAATGATGATTTGAACGAAGCACACAAGTGATCAGTATGAATTTCAGAAGGCATCTTCACATAAGTATCATAACAGAATAGCACGTTATAGGGTAATGGTGTCCCGTCCTTTTTATTAGCCTTGTTTAGGAAATAGAAAATAGTTCAAAGACGAAAATAAGGGATAATATTTACCGATATAGTTACATAAAAGTATATAAAAACTTTTGTCACCTGACGAAATCCTGTGAAAGCTTAAAAGGGAAAACAGAGTAACATAAGTCGTCGGTGAACGAAAAACTTTTCGCATTATTGTATTTTACAGAGAAAACGGAACTGATCAGCAATGCACTTCCTCTCTCAAAGTTGAAGATTGAATTGCATGAAGATTTCTTCTTTTGTAGAAATCCCTGTGAGTCCCTTTTTGTCATGACAAAAATAATAGAAAATGATAATCATAGTGTCGCCTTGAGGTCCAACAAAGCGAGTCATCTGTGAAAAAAGTCACTGTTATTAGTTCAACCAAGTCACTATCATCCAGCCGATTTTTTGGCTATGCTTGGTATGTATCTCAGGGTAACATACCACGCATATCACTTTTCGAGTGAAAAATTTCACTTCCTACGTCAGCTGTTATCTTTGAAGTATATGGGGTGCTTACCGAAATGATTCTTCACATGTCTGTCAGCAACATCCGGTCGATCGTAGTGGGTAAAATCGACCCATTACAAATTCTCTTCCTGACTGTCCAAAATAGAGCTCACTAACTTCCAAAAAATAGTATCTGTCCTAGCAAGATTGGAATGTATAGGATCTTTGAAGACATCAGAGTCATAAAAACGGTTTTTACGATTCTTTTCCAGGTCTTCTGGGAAATGATGAGCTTTCTTATCCCGAAGTGGCTAAATCACGATTTTTGTAAATAGTCCACTGAGGGCTTGACCAGAGTGATGATTGGGATCTCCTCGCTTGAGAAAACGAACTAAGTGGTAGTTACGTTGGTGTTACTGTGACTAGCCTTGGTTCATACCACGTTGTATATGAGAGGTTTTCCGCTGTACCACGAACTTATTAGTGGCTTCTGTGCTTCAGCGTTATCAACTCTTTCAAAATGATTCAGTCTCACGCTGATTGAACCACTACTAGCAGAAAAGCCTTCAATTAACGGGATATGCCTGACTGCTACATATCAGATTCAAGAAATCCAGTTTATTAGAATTGGTCATTATTCACCGACGGACAAATAAGGTCACCTGGCTCATTATTACGCGCAAAAATTAGGGGTCTGCTTCAACTTACCAGTTCTTTCTCTCTTAGAATCACTCTTGCCATCTTATGGCATGTTTTGCAAATGAGACAATATACGTAAAAGCATAAGGAATCAATGGTGCATCAATTCTGGTCAGGAAAAAAATAATTAACACAAAATGTTTTGTGTCTCAAACTCGGCATGTTACTTGTTGCATGCAAAACAAAATGTGAAAGCAGAGAAAAGCACGTCTAGTTCATAGGCTTGGATTGAGTACATATCCGTCACGTGATCACATAGGCTGTCACACCTAAAGCCAACAAACGGAACAGCTTACACAAATAGCCAAGGCTGGACTTATCTGTCACTTTTGATTCTTCTAATTCGTTTCTCACCGGCATGTCAAAATTGAGTTGAATGAAGAAAGTTCTGCCCTTCACTGGACGGTCGGACAGCCGAACAGGCGGTCTGGTCTATCATTTCCAGAATAAATCTCTAATTTGACTGGACAGTCAGGAAATTTTTCGTGCATTAGATAAAAATGCCCAAGAGGTTCACTCCTTTCATGGTCATATATTATGCATCAAGTCGATTCGATCATCGGCATACCTACTCTGATGTGATGTGCATCGTTTAACCTGGTACATTAGTATTCAGTCCACTAGTGGTACACAATTTATAGAACAGGGGAAGTCTGTTCAAAAACCGTTTCGAAATTAGATTGGTTCTCTTGAATCCATTCTGTGGGTGTGGACCAGACCTTCTGGTCATACTGATCAGGTTTGAAGCAATTCAGTGACCCGTTTTCATGGAGAAGATACAAGTGCACAAATCTGCAAATGGCCCTAAAAACTTGACTCAAATGCTTTCTTGGTGAGATTGCCCTCTTTCCAGCAGTCGAAGAATCTCTTAGACGCCGTCATAATTTTGAATATCATATCCCCATTTTATCCCTAGATCGTTACTCGCCCATAATCTAGCAACCTAGATAAAAATCGGGTCTGTTTACAGACGATCTCATTTTCGTGATTCAGCTGAAGCACAAAAGATTTATGCTTTTGTCAGATCGCTCTAGTAAACATTATTCAATGTCCCCAACAGTTCTGACAAGCCGTTTCATTTGTTCTCTTACCGATTAGTGTGGACACTGAGGAACTTAATCAACCAAGTGACAACCGTATACGTATGACAAGTTGACAGCACATTGTTGTTGGTCTTCCAGCAATAACGGACAATTCAAAATTTTTGCTCAAATTCCAAATTGCACAACGGCAAACGAAAAGAATTCAGAATCTGATCGATTCATTCATGTCATACACAGGTAAACTGCCCCAGCTCTAACATGAAATAAACAGACTGTCGAGTCTTCGAAATGGGCAGTATGGCGTTGTTCCTGAATGACAGAAAAAAACTTCCCCGTAAGAATCGCCTTGTGAATCTAAAAATGGGCTCTTCGTCCATGCTAGCTCGATACGATTCAAAGGAGATTACAACTGTAGACTGTCAAATCATTGCAAATGATAATTATGCCATGTCATAATGTGTATGCCTAATCCACTAGTAGGTAAAAGATTCTTTCACACAAACACTGAATCATAGTCCCATCGAAAATATACTTTTCACACTATTTTGATTTTAGCTCTTCAGGAAAGCCATACAAAACATCTTTGAGGAGATGAACTGGGAAAAAACAATTCTTTTCTGAAAAACCACTACAAAACGTATTAATCTGATGAATGCATTTACCTGAATCAATCAGCCTCTTCTGCCAACTTTTCTTATTTCAAAATACCAGTCATTTGAAATTTTAGTTGTCACTCGAGTTTGCTATTCGATATCATACCCTTAGATTCCCGACCATTAGCCTGAAACTCATTTCATGAATTCTGGTAAAACCAAGGTTTCTAAACATACTGTTAGTTGGAACGAAATTTGCCCTTTGTCTATTTGAAATCTAGTTTCACTCAAGTTGCATCGTAGATATAGTGTAGCGGTGTGACTTAACATGTATTTTTAAATTCAGCTTTCACCTAATATTCACTAGAAAAAAAATTTGTAATTGTTTTTCCATTGGCATGAGTCTCTTATTAAATTACATCAAACTCTGCGTGAACTAGATCGTTGAAAACTCACAATCCCAGTCAAATGGTAGTTCTTTGACCGTCGGAAATCGTTGAGAAATGTTATTGAGAATTGGTAACATTTCCCATTAACTATGGGTCCTACTGAGAAAGTCACCCAAATGTAATAAGACTAGGTGAAGGAAATATGCGAAACATCCTAATCATTGCAACCCAAACGGTAAAACTTCTTCTGCTTACTTGTATACACGCGTTGTTACTATCGGAAACCAGTATCTTGTTTTCGCGCGTTACACATATACCTGTTGGATTGGCAAATTCACCATCTCCTCTGCCTTTGGTCCCCACAGTTTGAAGCAGATCTCCTCTATGCAAACGATAAATATCAGCTAAAGCTTCGATGCGTTCCAGTTTTACTGAATGACAAGGAGCAGAGGTACACCGTCTACGAGTTTCACGGACAGAGCGTATCCGATGAGGCAAGTGACTATATTCGTGCATCTTATCGATCCATGATTTGACATCTGGTTTACAGGGTGCTCTTGCAAACACTAAGAACGGCGATCCTTGAATGTGTTCTCCATAAAGCTTAATGCTTAGGTCATACGCACCAGGTGTAGAAGCTTTGCATAGGACATACAGGGGAGTGTTACATGTTGAAAGATATTCCCGGGAACTACCGTTTGACTGCTGGCTTGAAACTTTTTCTGAGTCGTTCTGGTCACAAATACTGACTTCGGATAAATGTTCAACTCTTGATGCCATTGAAACAGTGAATTCTTTTGATGTAGGATTTGATACAGGTCTTCCCAAGCGATCCTTTGGAACTATTTCCAGCATTACTTCTTCATTCACTGAACATCTTCGAACGGGTGAAAAGTCTTCTCCGGGTGTTTCGGCTAGTTTAGTCATTGTAGCATCTATACTGGTTAAACCAATTGCACCCACACATTGAATCATGCTTAGCAGTTGGTCCAATTCAGTGGGAAAGAATGACATTGTATCATACTCCGATGGATGAAAAGGAACCGGAAACGTGAGAATTTTTTCGATTTCCTGTTTGTGCTTTTGAACGGCGATTGCTCGCGTCGGAGGAGCTGGATTGCCCTTTTGTGTATTATGAATGGAAGCGCTGCTTGGAGACATTTGCACGAGGCGTTTCAGAAGATCCACATGAGAAGACAATCGCTGAAGACGAGATTCGAATTCAGTGCGCATTTTTACTATGTGCTCCGTTCTTGAATTCAGAGAAGAATCAAGTTCATTTATGAGGAATTCGCGGCGCTCAGTTAGCTTGCGCTGGATCATTTGCATGCTCTGATCTATCTGACTGCGGATTTCTTTTCGAAGAATTGGTAATGTTTCATTCAACCGTTCCAACTCTTCACATCTATCAGTGAGACATTTAATCACTTCTTGAGCTTGTCGAATGATTTCAACCGTTTCCACACTCACAGTCTGCTGCGGACTTTCCGCGAATGAACTGATGGAAGTTGTGTCACTTCTTGATTCATTCAGCTGTTCAGCACTTGATGCAAATTCGCTTTCATTTCCCAAGTTTGAACTGCACAACATGACAAACGTCCGAATGCTGTAAAATTCATGTGGCTACGTTAAAACGAGCGACGCAATTATCGCGCACCAGCTATTGGCTCACATATCTCCATCAGACGACCAATTAAAAATTGGATCCAAAAAAAATCTAAAAGTACAAAACAGCCATCTGTGATGAAAGTCGATAATCGAAGTAGCCAGAATAATCCCTTATGCCGATACTCTCAGGATTTAGATTTGTTTAACATAGCTCGCGTTGTTTCCACATCGGTCATACTCAAGGGCGCGTGTTTCAGGTCGTCCTTCGGCGCGGTGAGTGTGCCCGAGTTGTTGTTTCCTGACTATCGTTATTTACGAAAACTCACGTTGACTTTCGTCTCATCAGAAAATGTTGATCACTAAAAAATTATACAGGTAACACGTGTGCATATATTATCGGAACAGGTCTCACGGTTGACCCAGTTATGATTTTCATCCGTTCGTTAGATCGGTTCCCGGTCGGTTTGTTTAGTAGTCATTCTTCCAAGAGTCGAAAACGAGTTAATACAAAGGGAATCGACCACCATGATGCTGCGTATTTTCAATGAATATTTTGTTTCAATAAATGCCTTTTAACTAGTTGATTTTAGAAAGAACTTAAATTAAGGGCAGTCCTGTTTGACACATTTACATGCGTAAAATGAGAATGATTAATGAGAGTACATCTTTTAGTAGATGAAACGGAGTAAGGTGTAAATTAATCTGGGAAAAGTAGCAAAAATTAGTGAGGCATATCACTTTTCCCGAGTCGTCACAAGGTGAACCGAAGGAATGCTGATGTCGAAAGCTGTGTAAATATGCAGATATATTAAAGACCCTAAACGAGGTGATTGCATGCGGAAGTAATTTGGGGTCAAAAAACGGGAATGAAAAAAATTACTATGCTTTATAGTCGTGGTCTGGGCAAAACTATCCACCAGGAATCTAGCTTGTGTTTGAAAGCAGCAACCGAGATTACTGTCACCACGTGGAGATGGCTTCTTTCACGTGCTGGTGATCCAGTGAGAGAAGAACTCAGCCTTTACTGTCTTGTTTGCTCTTGGTCCAACTGATTTATGCTCGTGATCTCTGTATGTTAGGCTATGATTGCGAGTCATAAGAAGCCTGTCAGTGACTAGTCCCGTGGTGGGGCTTGGACGCTTCTAGTATGTCTCCTTTGAGTCGTCGACGAACAAGTTAAAAAATCACGAAGTGTTAGCCCATCCCAATAAGAAACTCCTCGTAAATCGGCAACCTTTCGAGCAAAACTCTGAACTGCTTCCAGTGCATTTTAGTGCGATCAGGTACGATAGTACGAAAAATCGAGAATGAACGATGCCGGGTGATCTAAGCTTTATTCATTTGAAAATCTTCCGTACACTAAAATGTAAAAGAAACGTAAGAAAATCTACCAGACAAAGGTTATAATGGTGATACTCATTGAATTAGAGCACGCGTAAAGTTCTCCCCGGCCAGGAGGATCCGGGTTGATTGGTGTCCGAAATCAGATGAAGCCAACTTATTTGTGAGCAACATTTCTCTCCGTAGACGGTAAGGGCGTGTACGCTGTTGTCTGTCAGGGATTTCAACATCACTAGTTGTTGCTTGCTAGTAGAAGTTTTCAATATACCGATTGGAATCCTAAGTCTCTAGTAGCTTCTGGTAGTTCAACAGTAGGTACATTAGTGACGTCAGTTACTGTTTGTGACATTGGGGTATTTGGTGGTCTTAGGTATCCTCTCGTCCGTCACAAAGATGAATATTTGCGAACTTAGAGTTGCACTCCCTGAGGTCGACCTTCGCCAAAGAGTTCTACCCCGTTTGTCGGCAGTTGTTACAGAATAACACTGATCCGCTAGGCGTAAGCCATTTGGGGAGTGCGATTCATGTGAAATACTTCCGACTGAATGTAAGCAGTCCTTCATATGGAGTAGCAATCATGGCATTACATAAGAGAGATCTTATTGGGTCTAGTTCATCCGGAGGAACTCGTTCCCATTGTGCGTGCTAAATCTTTGGACTGTAAGGCCCACGTGACAATTTTCCATAGTACCACATTCACTTCTTCCACCCGACTATTACACTGAGAGTTGTACGCCGTAATCCTGCTAGTCGCCACTGTTTTTGTAGGGGAATCGTTTGAGCCCCTCGGACATGGAAGCTGCACCATGATCGGACTGAATGTAAAAAGGCATATGAAAGATCGAGTCAGGTTAGGGAGAGTGGAAATGACTGTTCAGTTCATACTAGCACAGGGGTACGCAAAAGGAAAACGTGGATATTTATCAGTAATAACAAGTAGGTATTTCTTGTGTTTGGATAAAGGGAAAAACATTTTGAATCAGTATTTAATTTCTCGCATGGTTGTGTAACACTTACCAGTGTTTTCCATCGGTTTGTACAAAAACGGTGTTTGAATTCGGCACATACGCGACACTTACTGTGTAGTCTTTACTCGATCGACCGCAAAAACGGAGAATAGGACACGGTACGGTAGACGTGTGTTCATCATCATCATCGTACAGCGTTAAACAGTAGGGCAAGCCCCACTGACTACTGCCTTTCTCACCATGTTGCACGTTGAGTTAGAAAGTATGAATATACAAGATGGACATGGACTGGACCTACATGGGTGGGAAAAGGAAAGAATGCCCTAGTAGCCAACACACGGAATACACAGTCTAACTGTACAAACGCACGTCGATCAGTCATTCTGATTCGATAGAAAGTGACAACACGATCGCCACTGTTCACGGTTCGCTGCCATATCCTTCAGTGTCTCCAGCCAACTGGTTGAGGAATCTTTTGGACCCCAACCACGAAGACGTGAAGCACCTACTTTTCCCAAGTTCGCTGTACATTTTCTCATTCCTCGCTGCCACGTCATCTGTTGACCTCCACGTGGTTTCTTCCACTCCCTAGCAGGAACGGAGAATAGGACACGGTATGGTAGACGTGTGCTTGCCATACGTAACACGTGTCCCAACCAACGAAGTCTACTAAGCTGGATACGCTGTGACGTAACGTTCTATGAATTAGTACCCAATACTCGATTTCTGACCTCATCGTTGCTTACTCGGCTATTCCACCCAATCCTAGCGATACTACGTAAACATCGATGGTCGAAAACCTCAAGACGACGAATATTTTCAGCACGCAACCATACAACAAAACTGAACGCACAGTGGCACAGTATACACGGCCTTTCAACTTCAGTGAAATATCAGGTCGGCGCCACAAGTGCTTCAGTCCAGCGTACGCCCCTCGAGCCTTGGATATCCGCGTACTCACCTCTACTACTGTGCTCCCATCCGTCGTCACGCTGCTACCGAGGTAGGTGAAGTGGTTGACAACTGCCAGCACCTCCCCATCGAGCATCAAGCTCGGAATTGTTGACGTCCAGTCTTGTAACATCACCTTACACTTTGAAGGTGCAAAGCGCATGCCGAATGGAGCTATAGCTCTTGCGAGATTATCTAGTGCACGTTGAGCATGTTCCGTGGATTCGAACAAGCAGACAACGTCGTCCGCGTGATCTAGGTCACATAGCTTTCCACTATTTCCTAGTTTGACGCCAACATCCTGAAGATTTTGCAGCGCACTCTCCATTATTTCGTCCATGACGAAGTTGAACAGGAATGGAACGTCACTGGTCGTTTCGAACCGACCAGATAGTTCACCGTAAACCCTAACGCGGCCATTAGGTTCACGAACTTCTGGGGCATACCTTTTCGATGGAGAACACTAAAAAGCGATGTTCGATCAACTGAATCGAAAGCGCCTTTGAAGTCTAAGAAAAGCATTATCGTCGGTCGGCGGTGAGTGTGACGCGTTTCAAGTAGTCGGCGAAGAGTAAAAATCTGGTCGACGCATCCTCGACCTGGGCGGAATCCAGCCTGCTGTTCGCGGGCATTCCTCTCGCGAGCCGGTGTAAGACGATGCAGCAAAATCGAAGCTAATACTTTGGTGACCATCGGAATTAAGCTAATCCCACGATGATTACTGCAGTCATTGCGTATTCCCTTTTTGAAGATGGGAACAATCAATGACTCTCTCCATAATAACGGAATACGCTCCTCGTTCCAAATGTCACGGATCAAGGCGGTAAGTGATTTTACCAACGCCTCACCACCCAGTTTGATAAGAACTGGGGGAAGTTCGTCGGGACCTGCCGCTTTTCCCCGCCTTAGTAATCGAATACATGACTCTACTTCTACTTCTGATGGGGGCTCAAGTGATACCACCCAAGGAGTCACAGTTGTTGACACGGGAGTAACTACACTAGCGTGCGGCCAGCTAAACTGTTCCTTGAAGTACTCGGCCCATCGGTCAAGCCTTTGCTGTTTGTTATGGATGGGTTCTCCATTTCTATCCCAGATCGTTTCACTAACCTGAGTTCGCCGTCCACCGGTGTCACGGATAAGTCTGAACAGTCTTTGACTGTTACCTGAAGCAGCTGCTATTTCCATTTCTTCGGCTACCTTGACCCACCAATTTTCGCGATCATTCTTAAGGCTTTTCGTAACTTGTCTATGCAGCTTTCTCCGCATCTTATTCATCTCCTTACGGTTCGAAAGCTGACGCCTTTGCTCCATTATACTCAGCGACTCTTGAGAGATCCAGTGTCTTTGATGGACAACGGATCGAGGACCACAGGCAAAACCTGCTGCAACGTGCATCGCCTGTTTGATATGAGCCCAGTGCTCATCTACATTACTGTTCTCCGTGGATCCTAGCTCATGTGCTAACTTCTGCTCATACCGGGTGCAAACTTCTGGATCACACAAACGTTGCACGGCTAATCCGGTTTGCGGTTTGCGACGATGACCATGGAGCTGGAGAGATAATCGCATTAAAACTAAGGCATGGTCCGACTCTACGTACGTGGACCAGTAAGATCTACAGTTCTGAACAGAACTGCGCCACCGGTAGCTTACGGCGATATGGTCAATTTGACCCAAATTACCTGAAGAGTTAGAGCGCCATGTCGCTGTGCGAAGCGAGCTATGTCGGAAATTTGTGCACAAAACTGGAGAAGCCTATCCCCGTTATCTGTGCGCTCAGCAGGTAAAGCACAACGCCCACCTAAACAGGCTTCTGACACACTAAGTTTGCCAACTTGTGCATTGAAGTCACCAGCTAGCACTACAATGTCAGAACCTTTACTGCTGCGAACGAGAAAGGCGAGTGCATCATAGAACTCATCTTTCTGCAAGTCTGAGCTGCAGTCGGTTGGGGCGTACGCTAAGATCACAAACAAATTGCGTTTAACACAACTATCCTTTCGAACGCCAACTGACCCTTGGAGTCTCACAGCACATAAACGACTGTTAACAGGAATCCAGTCTAAAAGGGCAGCCTCAGCCTTGTCAGTCAAGACAATTCCTACACCACGTTGACCCACAGCTCTAGCTGCTTCGTCTCCTGAGGTGCGCAGAATATACCTCGATGAGATACCAGGAGCAGTTAGTTGAATTACACTGCTCAAATCCTGTATACGCGTTTCGCTTAAGCAGCAAACATCAATCTTCAGAGAATTTATTGTGAGGGCTCGGCACGCCTGCTGACCGGCCTGCATGAGTGTACGCACGTTAAAGGAGCCGAGATTCGAGGCCGACGGGGCTTGAGAAAATGTGAATTACCAGACAGAGGATTTTTCCCGATACTATTTGACAGTGAATCGTTGCCACGTCATAAACTGACCACTTCGACCTAACTTCCAATCACCACCTATCTCAGAGAACAGCGGGCGCCGGGGAAGTCTATCGGTGGACATGCGTAAAACATGCCCCAATCACCTTAACCTGTGTAGATTCGGTACTTGATCCAGTGACTGACCTCTGGTTCCCAACACCTCACGTCTAATCTCAGCACTGCTGGTGTTCCCACCATATTTGGGCAATGCTACGGAGACACCAATGCTTGACCACCGACGGTCTTTGTCTATCCTGTACTTGTAACGGTTCTAACCGCCGCAATGTACACTCTACCCTTAACAGACAATCGGATGTCACGCCGACGCCGCAGATGACAGAGGTTGGCCAAAGCCAAACGTGCCTTCTATACACGCGATGACACTTCATCTGATATCTGTCCACCTGGTGAGATGTAACTCCCCAGGTAACAAAATTTATCCAATTTAACTAGAGCTTCCGCGGCCAACACAAGGTTTGGTGTTGAACCAACTCAGTCCTGCAGCAGCATTTTACACTTCGAAGGTGCAAAACGCATCCCAAACATTGCTACGCTGTTGTTTGGGCTATTTAGAAGAGCTTGCAACTCACCTGGATCTTCACTCAGAAGAACAACCTTGTCCGCGTATTCCAAGTCAGACAGTTTACTACCTGAAGAAAGATTGACGCCGCTATCCTCACACGAGGATAGGGCTATTTCATGGATCAATTCAACTAAAAAATTGGAGAGAAAGGGCAAAAGAGGGCAATGCTGATGAGCACCACTTTCCGTGGTGAACTCGGGTGAAAGATCGCCGTGAGCACGATATCAGCTTCGGCTGTTTGCACACAAGCATTAGAAAAGGGAAATTAACTTCTCTGACACACGCTTTAATGAGGGTCAGCGCCAGAAAACTGTGCGGCCGACCGAATCGAACGCCGCTTTCAGTAAGGAAGACAGAGGTTGCGGGCCTGCGGAAGATGTGCCTGTGCTCTAAGGTTTGCCGCAGAGTAAAGACGTGGTTGATACCAACTCGATCGGGTTTGAAAGCGGCCTGATTCTCACGCGTACACATTTCGCGGGCGCTAGATAATCGGTGGAGAATAAAACCAATGAGTAGTTTAGACGCGATACTTACCAAGCTAATTCCTCTGTGGTTTTCACTAGAAGACCTGCCACGTTTTTTCTAAATCGGTACAGTCACCGATTCGCACCATTCCCTAGGAATCAGCTTTCTATCCCAGATTACCCGAAGGAGTTTTGTTAACTCCAAAACCAAAGCTTTGCCTCCATCCTTGAAAAAGATGGAGGGAACCCATCCGGTCCAGCGGCTTTGTGTCGCATAACTTTCATTTCTGATGGAGTAGTGATATTCACCTGGATCATTTCTCTGGCAGGTATATTTGGAAGGTCCACTGTAGAAGTTGGCCAACTGAATTGTTCCCTAAAGTGCTTCACCCAGCGGTCCAGATGAGGTCCCTGATAGTGAGTCAGTGGGCCGCCTAGCTCCTTGATTCACTCACTCACCCCGGTCTTCCGTGGACCGCTACTTCTAATCAAACTGTAAAGGTTGCGAGTATTGCCAATAGAGGGGGGGAAGGACGTGAGGCACCTACTTTTCCTAGGTTTGCAGTACATTTTCTCATTCCTCGCTGCCATGTCATCTGTTGACCATCACGTGGCTTGTTCCACTTCCGAGTAGGAACGGAGGATAGGGCACGGTGCGGCAGACGTGTGTTCGCCATACGTAACACGTGCCCCAACCAACGTAGTCTTCCAAGCTGGATACGCTGTGACGTAACGTTCTATGAATTAGTACCCGATACTCGCTTTCTGACCTCAACATTTCTCACTGCGCTATTCTACCCAATCTTAGCGATACTGCGCAAACATCGATGGTCGAAAACCTCAAGACGACGAGTGTCTTCGGCGCGCAAACTTCAAGTCTCGCAACTACACAACAAAACAGAGCTCACTGTGGCACATTACACGACCTTTCAACTTCAGTGAAATATCAGGTCGGTGCCACAGGTGCTTTTTCGGGCGTGAGCCGCTTGAGCCTTGGATATGTGCGTGCTCACCTCTATATTTGTGCTCCCATCCGTCGTCACGTTGCTTCCGAAGTAACTGAAGCGGTCGACGACTGCCAGTACTTCCCCATCAATCATCAAGCTCGGAATCGTTGACGTCAAGTCTTGTAACACCACTTCAAACTTTGAAGGTACAAAGCGCATGTTGAATGAAGCTACGGTTGTTACGAGTCTGTCTAATGCACGTTGAGCATGTTCCGTGCGTTGGAACAAGCAGACAACGTCGTCTGCGTAATCTAGATCACAGCTTTCCACTATATTCCAGTTTGACGCCTACATCCTGAAGATTTTGCAACACATTCTCCATTACTTCTTTCCATGACGAAGTTGAACAGGAATGCAGAAATGGGACATCCTTGTTGAACACCACTGGTCGTTTCGAACCGACTGGATAGTTCGCCGTAAACCCTTACGCCACGCATCATCGACCTGAGCGCGCGGCTAGCTAAACTGCTTCTTGAAGTATTCGGCCCAACGGTCCAGCCTTTGCTGTTTGCCATAAATGTATATGTAGGGTTGTATGGGGTGTCTGATAGGAGTAGCACCTGTGAGTTGGTTGACTCTCGTGTCCCTTGGGGCATCCTCTATCTCTCTGGTCTCCACCATTCACCCAGCTCTAACCTGTGGCTCCACGAAGCTGAAGCATGCATCAACGGCCACACCCCGGTGGACCGCTCCACAAGCGGGCTAAACCAGGTTGAGAGTAACCGAGATCTAAAAACCCAGGCGGTATGGTGTTGGGCATTCGATGACAGGTGAACCTGAATGGGCGTACGAGGTCTACTGATCCAACGGCTACAAAGGGAAATTGTGCAACCTACCCAACCCAGTATTCCGAAAGAGGCGAATGAGCCGCATAACAGGCCACCGGCTCATCTGGAACAACCCTGCTGCCTTGCAGTCTGCACTTAGGTGTGCATAGGTTAGAGGTGCATCCTCGGACAAGAAGACCGGATGAAGTACCGTCAACTTACTTCCTACTCTGTAGTGGTTCACCAAGTAGTACAACAGTCCTCAGCGATGCTGGGGACACCGCCTCGCACCATATTCCTGTGAATCTCTATGAACAGTTTTGTAAACATGCATTCTGACCATGCTACGGCGTTCCCGGCAAGCGACGCGCCTCGTGCTCCAGCGGTCGAGGTGTCAAGACAACAAGCTGGAATACTCGACTGTAGGAAACAGGCTTGTTGTGAACTCGAATGATTGAATAGCGAACTGAGAGAAGACGGATCCGAAAGGAGGCTTTAATCTTCTAACAATGCGAGTACATGTGCTGAAAAGGGAAAAAACGAAAACCGTTAATATTAAAAAAAACTAGAGAATGGCGGACTAACGTCGAACTAGTTCATAACAAGGCTTATATAGCTTGTTAGAATGTATGGACTCTGTTAGACGTGGCCAGCCAAAGCCTCACAATGAGGACACTACACAACAACAATATCCACGTAGCCTGTCTCTCAGAAGTCCGCATTCCTGACTTCGGCAATCGGTGCATAAAGGTTCCAGGAGAAGAGGCAACTTATTGGATTTATCATAGCGGCCCGACAGACAACTCCGGGTGCCACGGCGTCGCATTCGCCTTTGGTGGTAGACAGTAATCCACTGTCGTCCAGATCGTTGCCACACCAGGCCTATTGGGACCTTATGTGGTTCTTCGCGACTCCAAGTCTCCGGGTCTGGTTGCCGGTTATCCCCAATAGGGCAGTGGGCTTTTGTGGCTATGGGGCAAATGTCCCTTCCACTGCATTCATGCGCGAGCATGTAATAAAAAAAAAACAATGAAGTCAATAGCATAGTAATCGCTCGGAAGCAGATTTCAGCAAGACTTGCTTTGTCACGTTGCAAAGGCTGCCCCGCAAAACTTAACAGTGATCGCAGTCTATGTTTCGACCAACACGGGGGACAGCGAGACAAAGGATAGATTCAACGGTAGCCTCCGAGAGGTGATCAGACGGGTCCAGAGAAGTGACATTCTGTTCATCACTGGAGACTGGAATTCTCGCACAGGTTCGTTGTACTGGTCAACGCGGCACGTCCTGGGAAGATTTGGCCTTGGTTAGCACTGTGAGAATGGTGACCGCCTGGTCGGTTTGGCCGACTCTAACAGAATGGTCGTTTGCAACACACGCTTCCAGAACCATGAAAAGCATCTACTGACAAGGTACTCTAACGACGGTCGCACTTCGCATCAAATTGACCATATCCTAGCGAGGTCTCGTTGGGCTGTAGAAGACTGTTGAGCGTACTGCGGCGCAGTGACGGGAAACGCAAACAACACAGACCACGTTTCTGCTCTTGAGCGCCTCAAAATTCATTTGTCCGCACGCCCTAAGGCCTCCCGACCGACCTGCATAAACGTCGCGGCCCTGGAAATGCCAAGCGCTGTTAGGCGCAATCGCCACCCGACTACCCACAGTAACCAACGTTTCACCCGATTGGACTCCAGTAGAAGAATAGTGGATGGTAATCAAGTCGACGGTTAGAGAAGCTGTCTTAAAAGAACTAGGGAAAACTGTATGTCGTCTAAAAGACTGGATCTAGGAGGGCATACTTCAATTGTAGGCTAAAGGACACGAAGCCCGGATATGAGGAAGTGGCGAACGCTGCAGATTGCAACGCGAGGCATCACGCTCCGCTAGGGCTGATCGTGAGCATTACTAGATAGAAGTTGCTGAAAAATGGCGACTGCAGCAGGGATCGCTGATTTTTGCAAGATGTTCCGGCTCGTTCGCATCGCGTCGGGTAGGCGCTGCACACAGCAATCGCTCCTGTGCGACACAGCCGGTCTGTTCATACCTGAGTAGAAAAGGAAGAATAGCGGTGGGGAGAGGACTTCGATCTATTGCTCACACGACCATCAATTCACACGACTACCCTACAACCCCCGCTTCTTGCAAAGTCGTACGATGTCAGTTTCGACCCACCGAATACAATTGGAATCGCCACTTTCATCAGTCGGCTAAAGAACAAGAAAAGCTGCTGGAGAGGGTGGCATTCCATTTGAAGTCTACGAGTGCTGCCTGTCGTCATTAATCAATAGAGTGCATACTCTGTTTGGCTCCATGTGGTGAGAAGAGGTCTTTCCGACTAATTGAGGCACGTGTGTTCTGCTTCCCATCCCGAAGAAACGGAACAAATCCGCGTTGGGCAACAATAAGAAGATCATCCTGATCGGCTTGGCTGAGAGGTTTTTCTTTGTACTGCCCCTCAACAGATTCTCAGTTGCGAGAGACCGCCGCGCCCAACTGAACCAAGGGGTTTGGCGTCGTGGTAGAGGCTGCTTGAACCAAATTATTCGTTTACTGGTGCGCAGGTCCGTATGTATGGTGAAGAGCCATCCTAGTTCATACTCATTACTGGCGTCTGACAGAGCTGCCCTCTTTCACCAGTGCTTTTCAACTACGCGATTGACTATACAATGAGACAGGCACTGACTGACTATCATGGTATCCAACTGAGTCAGGAAATGTACATGTCGGACCTAGAGTTAGTAAATGACGTTGTTGTGCTAGCGGACTCTCCCGTCACGCTCCCATCAGTCCTTGACCGAATCAATTTTTCCTCAAAGTACATCGGAATAGAAGTAAACAGCGAAAACTAAAAGTATGTCAACTTGTCCAGAGTCACCAGAGTATCAACCAATGAAGTAAGATGATGCTGCGAAATTGATCAACTCTCGGACATCCTCCGATGTCGTCGACTGTGGTGGCCGGGTCATATCCTATGGCGTCCCGAGGCGAAACCAAACAAACAAACACTCCGTCGCGAACCCTGCTCTGGATGGCGCTGTCGCCTTGGCGGTCGGCTCAAAACTTGGAACAGCACTGTCGAGAAAGATGTAGAGCGCTTAGGCTTGCGGTTGGTCTATGGTGCCCGCAAACAAAAGAAAAGCTGGGTCGCGATCTGCATCGGACTCACTTCCGGCCGTCGCGCATGGTGAGCTATGAAACGAGATACTTGTGGAGCCGACTCATCCTATAGTAGGGAATGGTTGCGGAAAAGTAAAAGGTTAATATATATATATATATATATATATATATATATATATATGTTCACTAGAATTTAATTTGAATCGTCTGAAGTGTGAATGGATACTCTTCATTGAAGAGCCCACAAATGAATCACAACTGTGATTTCTTATAGTTATTCGTGTCTGGGTCACTGCCAACCCAACGAACAACGAGGCAGCATGTGCAAGCGCTCATATTGATAGTAAGTAGTTTGTAAACGTGTGCTTCCATGGTTTTCAATGGTGAGTTGGGCGTTCAAGCTGCGTAATGAATCATATTATATACAAATCTAATCTCCTACTACTCAATTGCATATATATTGTTGTCGATGTCAGTGTTGTAACTGCATCCAGTCTCTTTTTTCGTGATTTACGCCCATTACTCTATTCTCGGCTCTTTCAATGTGTGCTTCCATTCATTTAGTATTCAGTTGTATTGAAGACTTCAGCAAGGTAACAAACTCATTTCAGCCAAATGGAGGAAAACTAATCAATGCCACTTTGAAAGAAGCAAATAAATAAAACTGGTTCAACGACCGCGATTCATACAAAGTTCCTGTGACTTTCATCTTGTCGACCAGAATACGTGCCCAATAAGGCAGTATAGAGTTGCGATAGACATTCATGCGAGGGAGGATATGTGCCGAAATTCGGAACATGCGAAGAGATGCGAAAGACATGCAGGTCAGTCATGGTACAGGGGACGGGTGGGGTCCGCAAGAATCTCCTTGGCAAATTTTTCGCTAGCTGTAATGTTCAAATCGCAAACTTCGGAGATAAGAGAGCCCGTATTAATCCAAGGGACACAACTGGGGATGACCAGGCCGCTTTGTGGTGTGATAAAATTTTTCTTAAGTAGACCAAGAAAGATTACGGGAGAGCAATAAAGCAAGATTGGGAGAATACATTGATGGAAAAGAGAAAAAAGGACAGCTTATGTGGTATAGAACTGCCTTAGCCAACGAATTTGAAAAGACAGTCTAAGTAGTTTTTTTAACACAATCAAGAATATGAGGAAACCGCTGTGAATTGGTACTGATGGTAACACCTAAGTATTCGACTGAGTCAGCTCTGGAAATGGAGACTGTTGTTGATTGATTGTTCATTGGGATAAGAAGACCGAGAAAGAAAGTACACTTAAAACATTCTGAAGTATTGAGACGGTCCAGAATGGCACGAAAACTCCGAATATTATATCAGTCGTCGGAAAAAGAGTTGAATTTTTTTGGTTGGGAGCACAGCGTACTTAAAAAGTTGTGCAGACAGTGCAGTGGTCAAGTCGCTGATATGTGGTGTAAAGATAGGAGGAAATAATGGCACCCTAAAGAACCTCAGGGTTGTTAGTTAAAGGACTTGACAAGCTTTCACCAACTTCAGTACATTGGGTTCTATTAGAAAAGTAGTCTTTCAACCGCGGGAGTAACAAAGTGGGACAGCTAAAAGACTAGCTTTCGGATGAGTAGAGAACAGGGAAGCGAATCAAGGGTGAAGGAACAGTCGAGGATAATACAACGTACGGATTTCATGGGACTGTTAGAATTGTCCTAAATGAAATAGCAAACTGAAGCAACTGCATTCAGAGTGCACTTGTTGAGTTTGTACGCAAACGGATAGGAGTCATTTGGAACAACAAAAGAGAAACGCAATCGATTTAAGATAGCGCACTCGGTCAACTTGAGCGCGGAAGTGATGGCCATGGGACGAAAAAAGTTTGACAAAATGTTGGAAGTGGGATGTTTGAAAGTAGGTAATACCGTCACGGGTTCCCAGGAGGCAGGAATAGCGCCAGCACCAACAGATTTATCTATTGCCCTCGGCTCCACGGTGCTGCCAGGTAGTTGCCCAAACCGAAGCAGAAATGAGAGGCTAATGTATAAAAAAAATGAGCTGAACGTGACTAAGTTCTTTGACACCTAATTTCAGTAGGCTGGGATAAGCAAGACGTGCTTCGCATCTCCCGGATATACTTCTCGTGTGTGCAGTGTTCGCTTATTTGAGTAGCGCTTGAAGGATGACTGATGGTCTCCAACCCATGACGTGTATGAAAAGCTTTATATCCAAATAATGGTATCAGCCATGAAAGAAATGTTATGCCATCGGGGCGGCATCCAGTCCAACAATTCTTTGGTGACTACGTGGTAGTATGGCAAAACCCAATGTTGCATTCACACAATTTCCTCATCTATTCAGTCCTTGCATCCATAGTTCGGTTCTCATTTTTCGAACTTGAAATCCCCTTGAGTGAAAGGTAGTGGTAATAGTGGCAGAACCGCCGCAACCGATACATAGTTAAGGGTCTTCAAGCTGAACTGGTCCTTTCCGTCAGCTTATGTTGATCCGTGTTCGGAAATCCTTACTGGTGAACCTAAAACCCCAGTCCTGAAATATGTGGTGAATATTCTAGAGTCAACCGAACTAGGTCACTGTCTAGGTTAGTCGCATATCAACGACTTTTTGCAGACTCTGTTGTCGTTTGTGAGCCACTCCGTTAGTTATCAATCACGGCCAGACCTTTTTGGCGCACAAATTCTCTTTGCTGTACACGTGGCTCCTATCGTGCTGCCAAGCTCCGTATCCAGGCCCGAAAATTCACGTGATGTGCCATTATGCGATAGCTGTGCAGGAAAGATTTACTGTAACCAATCAATAAACTGCAACCAGTGGCTGATAAATGAAAAGGAAGCCTATCGTTCAGAAGTACTACCGATCAGTTTCGTTCTACCGTCCCCGTCTGGTGCGTTGTCAATGCTCCATTTCATGTAAGCGTAACGTCTTACTTGAATCCAAATAAAGCCAATGTGGTTTCTGCGGAAGCTAGATCCAATTCTCTTCATTCTGTATGCGCACGGCTGCTTTCATTCTGCTGTCGTTATATAAATTTCTTTCCGTTCTCTTCAGGTTGGTATTTTCTGGTTCATATCATGAATTCGAATCGTCTGGTTTTTCTATCTCGACTCTGTCGCTCAGGTAAGAGTTGCCGGTTTGTTCCAGGTACACCGCCCAACTGTCGTATTGTCGTGTATTTGTGATGACTACCGTGCTTCTCATTGATAACGCCTAACGGGTGCATATTATATCACGTTTCTCGTTCTAGCCTCAAAATACCTTCAGAGGACGGTTTATGAAGACACACGAAAAAACATACTTTTGGACGAAAATACAAAGCTAATATGTCAAGGGTTCACTGGGAAACAAGGCACTTTCCACTCCCAACAGACTCTTGACTATAAGACTAATTTGGTCGGAGGTGTTTCTCCTGGCAAAGGCGGTTCAACTCACCTTGGCCTTCCTGTGTTCAATTCAGTTAAGGAAGCACGCGATGCTACTGGCGCCACAGCTACTGTCATTTATGTGCCACCTGCCTTTGCACCTGCTGCCATATCCGAGGCCATCGATGCCGAGATACCCTTGATTGTGTGTATAACAGAAGGCATTCCTCAACACGATATGATTCGCATCAAAAAACGGTTACTGTCACAAGTAAGCGATCATCTTTTTTTAACCGTCAGGTCCATTCTTGTGGCAAATTTTAAAGTTTTCTGGCTACCCTCTTCAATTCAATAAGTGACTCAAATTTTCAACCATTGGCTGTACACGCTGCATTCCGCAACATTCTGATTAAGTGTGGTTAATACAAATAAATTGCTAGTTACTTTGAACATTAGTGGTAGCTCAGGCTAATGAATTTTTTTGATCGTGGGTCTTCCTAATTCAAGATGATGTCATCCGTATGCATGTTTCTTTGATTTGTCTGCATTTTCCTCCTGCTGCCACTGGAGTTGTTAACAGTCTGCTGTGACTTTTACTTTGTTACGGCTAGTGTGGACAGATTCAGTATCATTGGTCATTTTATTTCACATCTGTGGACGCCGTTCACGCTCTTGTGCGCGTGCTTTTTTGCGTACGTCACGTCAATGGATGAACCAACGCTAAAGCCTGCCGTGCCCCGCAGTTGGTACTCGGTAATAACGACCGACAGAAATTATCCACCGGTTTATCGACGCAGTGAGATGAGCAAGGAATAGCATTCAAGGAGGCGTTGTTTGAGGCTACTAACGCTGCCCTAGGTCGAAGAAGCCGATATACGGGAAAACAACGTCAGCTTATTGATTTGAAAGACAGACGGCTCACTGACTCAGACTTATGAACCTCGCTTTCATCGTTCCGCGGACCATTCCGATGGGCAGCTCAGCTGACCGTCATCTGCAACAGGTGCGCTAAATCGCACGGTAAGTGGAGTTCTAAATGTAAATATTGATTCACCATTAAGCGGAGGTTCTTCATTGTATAAGCTACTTCGAACCAGTGGGTTGCATCCATCTGTATTCGAAGACAGCGGTCCAGTTTTGCTACTGGAATTGACCAACTCCTCCGTTTACCGTGGGCGAAGAAACTAGTTCCGGAGAATTAGTGTCGATCGGTGCCAGTGGATCCCCAATGAACGCGAGTATATTGAAACACAACTGGTCACAAGACGTCAACTGAATGCTTATCGTCGTAGGGATCGCGAAATCTGGTTGTCACATTGTGTCAGATGAAACGCGCCGGTGCCATGGGAAATTGCCACAACCTGTTCTTTCTTATCCAAGTCACCGATAGCAAACCACTAAGTGTGTGTGCAACAACCTATGAAGTTGATGGCTCGCCAGTTCACAATCGTTGTCGGCCTCTGAAACGCTAGACAAAGCACTTTAATTCGCAGTTTCACTAGCCCTCGCTGTGAGCCTCGTCAAGCACTCTTCCGGCACATATCCTGTGGTCTGTTTCGTCAGATCCACCTAACGAAGTAGAGATCTGCAGGGAAATTCAAATCCTTTAACGTCACGAAGCGCCGGATTCCCGATGGTCTTCCCTATCCATTTTTAAAGATGGTAGAGCACAGCTTGTTGGAGGACATGTTAGAGCACTGTCATACCCTCGGAAGACCAGCAATCATCGTGATCCTAAACATCCATGCATCCCTCGACTCTGTCGGTGGAACTGTGGAGAGATAAAGTACCCAAGTAGTATGTTTGCCTCAAGCAGTTGTGCCGTCTCACCTCGGGTCGGCCTAAGGCATACGGACAGCTTTCGCTCTCTTATGTCGTGTCCAGTGCAGTACGACTAGATTGTCCCATGTCCCAAGTTATTTTCAATTCTGCAATCGAGAAGAAGCTAAAGAATGCTGTCTGGTCTGCCAAACGATATAGTTGAACGCTACCCCGAGAACAGAGTTTTTAGCTCAAAATACACCCATGACATCGCCTCGTTGATTGACTTTGCAACACTCTTTGGATCGCTCGAGAATTGAGATGTCAAGGTATGGTATGCACTTAGCGCATCCCTAATACGAGACGCTTCTGCAAGACTGACACGAGCCTGTACCTGCAGTCACCTTTTTGTGGTGATCAGCTAAAGTTATTCAGTGGATTTAGTTACCTTGAGAGCTTGCATGAAGCTAAAGGTGTGTTGGGGGAAGGGATCAGTTCACGCAGAGCGAAAGCCAGAGCAGCGTTTGCCAACCTGCAACACCTATGGCTCTGCCGTGGCAGCCAAACCTCTCAAGTGACGACTATACGTCGACGCATTTCGTATTATATATATATATATATATATATATATATATATATATATATATATATATATATATATATATATATACATGTCGCGTTTTAGTTTCAGTTCATTCAACCATTAACCACCCACTCTTGTTCTCGGGTTTCGGTTGCTACCTTCCAGCATCGTCCAGAAAAGGGCAAAAAGAATAGAAGCTTGGTGATATAGATCCAAAAAAGTACCCACGGGAAATCAAGACGACCAGGAAAGAGTCCAAATGCGGTTACGCTACTGGCCACGACACCTAGCCATATCACCTAATTTCTCCAACCATTTCGTAGGCGAATCTCGTGGACCCTAACCTAGATGTATAACACGTCCCACGTGGACAAGTCCACTGGTCGAGATCTTCGAACCTTTTTGCCACGTCATGGACTGACCACTTCGACCTAACTTCCAATCACCACCTATCTCAGAGAACAGCGGGCGCCGGGGAAGTCTATCGGTGGACATGCGTAAAACATGCCCCAATCACCTTAACCTGTGTAGATTCGGTACTTGATCCAGTGACTGACCTCTGGTTCCCAACACCTCACGTCTAATCTCAGCACTGCTGGTGTTCCCACCATATTTGGGCAATGCTACGGAGACACCAATGCTTGACCACCGACGGTCTTTGTCTATCCTGTACTTGTAACGGTTCTAACCGCCGCAATGTACACTCTACCCTTAACAGACAATCGGATGTCACGCCGACGCCGCAGATGACAGAGGTTGGCCAAAGCCAAACGTGCCTTCTATACACGCGATGACACTTCATCTGATATCTGTCCACCTGGTGAGATGTAACTCCCCAGGTAACAAAATTTATCCAATTTAACTAGAGCTTCCGCGGCCAACACAAGGTTTGGTGTTGAACCAACTCAGTCCTGCAGCAGCATTTTACACTTCGAAGGTGCAAAACGCATCCCAAACATTGCTACGCTGTTGTTTGGGCTATTTAGAAGAGCTTGCAACTCACCTGGATCTTCACTCAGAAGAACAACCTTGTCCGCGTATTCCAAGTCAGACAGTTTACTACCTGAAGAAAGATTGACGCCGCTATCCTCACACGAGGATAGGGCTATTTCATGGATCAATTCAACTAAAAAATTGGAGAGAAAGGGCAAAAGAGGGCAACGCTGATGAGCACCACTTTCCGTGGTGAACTCGGGTGAAAGATCGCCGTGAGCACGATATCAGCTTCGGCTGTTTGCACACAAGCATTAGAAAAGGGAAATTAACTTCTCTGACACACGCTTTAATGAGGGTCAGCGCCAGAAAACTGTGCGGCCGACCGAATCGAACGCCGCTTTCAGTAAGGAAGACAGAGGTTGCGGGCCTGCGGAAGATGTGCCTGTGCTCTAAGGTTTGCCGCAGAGTAAAGACGTGGTTGATACCAACTCGATCGGGTTTGAAAGCGGCCTGATTCTCACGCGTACACATTTCGCGGGCGCTAGATAATCGATGGAGAATAAGACCAATGAGTAGTTTAGACGCGATACTTACCAAGCTAATTCCTCTGTGGTTTTCACTAGAAGACCTGCCACGTTTTTTCTAAATCGGTACAGTCACCGATTCGCACCATTCCCTAGGAATCAGCTTTCTATCCCAGATTACCCGAAGGAGTTTTGTTAACTCCAAAACCAAAGCTTTGCCTCCATCCTTGAAAAAGATGGAGGGAACCCATCCGGTCCAGCGGCTTTGTGTCGCATAACTTTCATTTCTGATGGAGTAGTGATATTCACCTGGATCATTTCTCTGGCAGGTATATTTGGAAGGTCCACTGTAGAAGTTGGCCAACTGAATTGTTCCCTAAAGTGCTTCACCCAGCGGTCCAGATGAGGTCCCTGATAGTGAGTCAGTGGGCCGCCTAGCTCCTTGATTCACTCACTCACCCCGGTCTTCCGTGGACCGCTACTTCTAATCAAACTGTAAAGGTTGCGAGTATTGCCAATAGAGGGGGGGAAGGACGTGAGGCACCTACTTTTCCTAGGTTTGCAGTACATTTTCTCATTCCTCGCTGCCATGTCATCTGTTGACCATCACGTGGCTTGTTCCACTTCCGAGTAGGAACGGAGGATAGGGCACGGTGCGGCAGACGTGTGTTCGCCATACGTAACACGTGCCCCAACCAACGTAGTCTTCCAAGCTGGATACGCTGTGACGTAACGTTCTATGAATTAGTACCCGATACTCGCTTTCTGACCTCAACATTTCTCACTGCGCTATTCTACCCAATCTTAGCGATACTGCGCAAACATCGATGGTCGAAAACCTCAAGACGACGAGTGTCTTCGGCGCGCAAACTTCAAGTCTCGCAACTACACAACAAAACAGAGCTCACTGTGGCACATTACACGACCTTTCAACTTCAGTGAAATATCAGGTCGGTGCCACAGGTGCTTTTTCGGGCGTGAGCCGCTTGAGCCTTGGATATGTGCGTGCTCACCTCTATATTTGTGCTCCCATCCGTCGTCACGTTGCTTCCGAAGTAACTGAAGCGGTCGACGACTGCCAGTACTTCCCCATCAATCATCAAGCTCGGAATCGTTGACGTCAAGTCATGTAACACCACTTCAAACTTTGAAGGTACAAAGCGCATGTTGAATGAAGCTACGGTTGTTACGAGTCTGTCTAATGCACGTTGAGCATGTTCCGTGCGTTGGAACAAGCAGACAACGTCGTCTGCGTAATCTAGATCACAGCTTTCCACTATATTCCAGTTTGACGCCTACATCCTGAAGATTTTGCAACACATTCTCCATTACTTCTTTCCATGACGAAGTTGAACAGGAATGCAGAAATGGGACATCCTTGTTGAACACCACTGGTCGTTTCGAACCGACTGGATAGTTCGCCGTAAACCCTTACGCCACGCATCATCGACCTGAGCGCGCGGCTAGCTAAACTGCTTCTTGAAGTATTCGGCCCAACGGTCCAGCCTTTGCTGTTTGCCATAAATGTATATGTAGGGTTGTATGGGGTGTCTGATAGGAGTAGCACCTGTGAGTTGGTTGACTCTCGTGTCCCTTGGGGCATCCTCTATCTCTCTGGTCTCCACCATTCACCCAGCTCTAACCTGTGGCTCCACGAAGCTGAAGCATGCATCAACGGCCACACCCCGGTGGACCGCTCCACAAGCGGGCTAAACCAGGTTGAGAGTAACCGAGATCTAAAAACCCAGGCGGTATGGTGTTGGGCATTCGATGACAGGTGAACCTGAATGGGCGTACGAGGTCTACTGATCCAACGGCTACAAAGGGAAATTGTGCAACCTACCCAACCCAGTATTCCGAAAGAGGCGAATGAGCCGCATAACAGGCCACCGGCTCATCTGGAACAACCCTGCTGCCTTGCAGTCTGCACTTAGGTGTGCATAGGTTAGAGGTGCATCCTCGGACAAGAAGACCGGATGAAGTACCGTCAACTTACTTCCTACTCTGTAGTGGTTCACCAAGTAGTACAACAGTCCTCAGCGATGCTGGGGACACCGCCTCGCACCATATTCCTGTGAATCTCTATGAACAGTTTTGTAAACATGCATTCTGACCATGCTACGGCGTTCCCGGCAAGCGACGCGCCTCGTGCTCCAGCGGTCGAGGTGTCAAGACAACAAGCTGGAATACTCGACTGTAGGAAACAGGCTTGTTGTGAACTCGAATGATTGAATAGCGAACTGAGAGAAGACGGATCCGAAAGGAGGCTTTAATCTTCTAACAATGCGAGTACATGTGCTGAAAAGGGAAAAAACGAAAACCGTTAATATTAAAAAAAACTAGAGAATGGCGGACTAACGTCGAACTAGTTCATAACAAGGCTTATATAGCTTGTTAGAATGTATGGACTCTGTTAGACGTGGCCAGCCAAAGCCTCACAATGAGGACACTACACAACAACAATATCCACGTAGCCTGTCTCTCAGAAGTCCGCATTCCTGACTTCGGCAATCGGTGCATAAAGGTTCCAGGAGAAGAGGCAACTTATTGGATTTATCATAGCGGCCCGACAGACAACTCCGGGTGCCACGGCGTCGCATTCGCCTTTGGTGGTAGACAGTAATCCACTGTCGTCCAGATCGTTGCCACACCAGGCCTATTGGGACCTTATGTGGTTCTTCGCGACTCCAAGTCTCCGGGTCTGGTTGCCGGTTATCCCCAATAGGGCAGTGGGCTTTTGTGGCTATGGGGCAAATGTCCCTTCCACTGCATTCATGCGCGAGCATGTAATAAAAAAAAAACAATGAAGTCAATAGCATAGTAATCGCTCGGAAGCAGATTTCAGCAAGACTTGCTTTGTCACGTTGCAAAGGCTGCCCCGCAAAACTTAACAGTGATCGCAGTCTATGTTTCGACCAACACGGGGGACAGCGAGACAAAGGATAGATTCAACGGTAGCCTCCGAGAGGTGATCAGACGGGTCCAGAGAAGTGACATTCTGTTCATCACTGGAGACTGGAATTCTCGCACAGGTTCGTTGTACTGGTCAACGCGGCACGTCCTGGGAAGATTTGGCCTTGGTTAGCACTGTGAGAATGGTGACCGCCTGGTCGGTTTGGCCGACTCTAACAGAATGGTCGTTTGCAACACACGCTTCCAGAACCATGAAAAGCATCTACTGACAAGGTACTCTAACGACGGTCGCACTTCGCATCAAATTGACCATATCCTAGCGAGGTCTCGTTGGGCTGTAGAAGACTGTTGAGCGTACTGCGGCGCAGTGACGGGAAACGCAAACAACACAGACCACGTTTCTGCTCTTGAGCGCCTCACCCCGGTATTCCGTGGACCGCTACTTCTAATCAAATTGTAAAGGTTGCGAGTATTGCCAGTAGAGGCAGCCTTTCGCATTCCCGCACGTTTCTCAATCCACCACTGCACGCGATCACTTCTCATGCTCCTAATCAGTTGGTGTCTCAGGGATTTACGCACTTCGCTGAGTGTGGCATCCGGAGGGACGGCTCTGCGAGCATCCAACAGAGCAAGTGATATCGAAGTTATCAGTTTTTTGAGACTGACTTGAACCAGAATCCTGTGTGGCATTGGAAGTGGTTTACAAGGCCTTGATTTGTTGCCAGCATTCATCTGGGTACTGGACATCCGGCTCTACGGATAACCCTGCAAATAGCTCTGCCTGGAAATCTTATCGACGGTTGTCGTCCAGAATCAAATGCGCGGGACGAGTGGGTTTGGTGTACGGGCGACCAAAGAAGAGGCGCATACAGTAGCGAGCGTGTCAAAGCGTGATCTGAGTCCACAGACGTAGACCAGAATGAACGACAATCTCCAGTTTATCGATGTCAGCGATGACCAATCATAATATGGTCAGTCTGAGTCCAGTTTTGTGAAGACACAGATGGACGCTATGGCATTCTATGCTGCTTCTCATGGCAGATGGTTTTACTCCCCGAAAACAATCTGTGATCGGAGCACAGCTGGATGAGACGATCGCCGCTGTCAGTGTGGTCGTCTGGGATAGCATATGGGCCTCACATGTGCCTCCCGGAATCTCCCAAAAGGCCAACTTCGGTGTTGAAATCGCCAACAATGACCACCACGTCCGTTGAACGTACGCTCCGAAGCATCTGTGATAAATCGTGGCAAAATTCGTCCTTAGTTTCAGAGGAACTGCAGTCAGCGAACGCACACTTAGACACAACGAATAAGCATCGACTTTTTATTCCGTTGCTATTGACATGAACAGAACTGTCCAACTGCACTGCACAAAAACGACTGGTGACAGAAATCCAGTTTAGCAGTGCACGCTCAATTCTGATGCTCAAATCAATCCCGGCGCCATCCTGGCTACGAGCACTGGACACCGAATCACTCGACACGCGAAGACTAAGGCGAGAGATTAAGGTTGTTCTTAGAAGTGGTTTCTTTAATGTGTGTTTCGGAGACACAGCATACAGCTATTTCAGTTATGTCAAGAGTTCTAGCGAATGCAGCCTGTAGCCCTGTCTGACAGTGTGCGGTCGTTGAAGACAGCCAAGTGAAGTGAACAATTAGTCCTAAGAAGTGCATTCGATTTATACTCAACTCCCGAAATACTGCTTTCAGCGGAGCCGCAGTTATCGGTGACGTTTTACATCGATCTTAAATTGAACAGGACGAATGCTGGATGTTTATGGGCAAATCATAGATCGTGGCTGCTGACACCGCAGAAGAGAGTCTTCTTTGGGAACCCTAACCGGAGCTTTTGACTCAAAAGTCTCACCCACAACGTAGTGGGACGTTGACTCAGCACGGAAACGTTGAGAACCATGTGAGATCCCAAAAGATCTGGTGTAGTGGCGATACTGGATTACTGTCTACCTCTGAATGGGATTCGAGCTTGTCTGTTTCACTCTTCCTTTGCGGGAAGTCGTTCTCATTAAGGATGCATCATCTCTTCAGTGCCGTTTTGAAGGTGATCTCTGCTCTATTGACAATGACTGGATAGCCCTGAGTACCAATATCGTTATCAGTAATATTACTATCAGTTTGTTTGCACATCCACCTTGTCATTGATGTGACCCTGAAAGGCCATCACGACGAGACTGCACCTTGACGTGGTGTGATGGCTTGCGCGCCTCTATGACCCAAAGAGCTATACAGGATGGCTTCTTTAAGCCGGAGATGCAGTCATACCTGACAGGTCAATGGGTAGAGGTCAGACAAAGTCCAGTCTCCTGGTCCTCCAGGTTCGGAGTCGATTTGAGCTGACAACTCAGTTGGCAAAATCAGTGGAAGAATAATTGATCCCAGCAAATGGGCTTCCACCAAGCCATCCCGCGGCCTTGCGCATAAGTTCTTGTTAGAACTAAAGGCTTTGGATGAGGACTATAATCGTTCTCCTGCTTTGTGGCTGGACACCCTAGCAGTACCCGTCCAACATCTCCCATGAACTGCGTAAATAGAAGGAATTCCATACGGCATCGGTCGTCGTGCAGGATAATCAGGACCGCGCTGCCCATTGCATCGAGCAGGGTGGGTAGTGATAAGTGGGCTACTGCTCAGAGTTTCCTCTCTTATATTCAACCTTTGTTTTCTGCCTCCAACCACCCCTCTCTGCCCCATCTATCTACCCATAATGCTCCCACTGATAACACGGTCGATACTCGCAACGACTCACTACCAAATACTATCAGGAATGATCCTCTGTCTGGTAGCTCACATTTTCTCAAACATTATCCGCCTCTGAATCTCGGCTCCTTCAACGTGTGTACACTCATGCAAGTCAGCAGGCTTGTCTAGCCCTCACAATAGATTCTCTGAAGATTGATGTCTGCTGCTTAAGTGAAACGCGTATACAAGATTCGAGCGTTGTAATTCAACTGACTGCTCCTGGTATCTCATCGAGGTATTTTCTGCGCACTTCAGGAGACAAAGTAGCGCGAGCTGCGGGTCAACGTGGTGTAGAAATAGTCTTGACTGAGAAGGCCGAGGCTGCCCTTTTAGACTGGATTCCTGTTAACAGTCGTTTATGTGCTGTGAGACTCCAAGGGTCAGTTGGCGTTCGAAAGGATAGTTGTGTTAAGCGCAATTTGTTTGTGATCTCGGCATACGCCCCAACGGACTGCAGCTCAGACTTGCAGAAAGATGAGTTCTACGATGAACTCGCCACCCTCGTTCGCAGCAGTAAAGGTTCTGACATTGTAGTGCTAGCTGGTGACTTCAATGCACAAGTTGGCAAACTTGTTTAGGTGGCCGTTTTGCATTACCGGCTGAGCGTACAGATAACGGGGATAGACTTCTCCAGTTTTGTGCAGACAATCGATTGTTCTTGTCTAGCACCAATTTCCGACATAGCTCGCTTCGCACAGCGACATGGCGCTCTAACTCTTCAGGTACTTTGGGTCAAATTGACCATATCGCCGTAAGCTACCGGTGGCGCAGTTCTGTTCAGAACTGTAGATCTTACTGGTCCACGTACGTAGAGTCGGACCATGCCTTAGTTTTAATGCGATTATCTCTCCAGCTCCATGGTCATCGTCGCAAACCGCAAACCGGATTAGCCGTGCAACGTTTGTGTGATCCAGAAGTTTGCACCCGTTATGAGCAGAAGTTAGCACATGAGCTAGGATCCACGGAGAACAGTAATGTAGATAAGCATTGGGCAATGCACGTTGCAGCAGGTTTTGCTTGTGGTCCTCGATCCGTTGTCCATCAAAGACACTGGATCTCTCAAGAGTCGCTGAGTATAATGGAGCAAAGGCGTCAGCTTTCGAACCGTAAGGAGATGAATAAGATGCGGAGAAAGCTACAAACGCAAGTGACGCAAAGCCTAAAGAATGATCGCGAAAATTGGTGGGTCAAGGTAGCCGAAGAAATGGAAATAGCAGCTGCTTCAGGTAACAGTCAAAGACTGTTCAGACTTATTCGTGACACCGGTGGACGGCGCATCCAGGTCAGTGAAACGACTTGCGATAGGAATGGAGAACCCATCCATGGCAAACACCAAAGGCTATGCCGTTGGGCTGAATACTTCAAGGAACAGTTTAGCTGGCCGCACGCCGTCACTTGAGCCCCCATCGCAAGTAGAAGTAGAGTCATGCATTCGATCACGAAAGCGGCAGGTCCCGACAAACTTCCCCCAGTTCTTTTCAAATTGGATAGGAATGTTTTGTTAAAATCGCTTACTAAATAGTCCCATTGCATTATAGAAAACACGCACGATAGCGAACAAGCTCGTTTTCGGTAACTTCATCCTCTGACTAATACAGTTACATATATATACGATAGGAATGCATATTTTCGGAACAAAATAGAGGGTATTTACAGTATCAAATTAATATTGGTCAATCAATATTGTAGATGTTTTGCTGTTCGGAAAAGGGGTGGGAAGTTGGTTGTTCGTGGTTGGGAAAACTCGGTGTAAAAAGCACATCTGGGGTGGGTTGGCTGTTTCCTGTCACGACTGAAAGGTCGCGGTCGAGGTCGCCATGATTTTGTCCCCCATTTTCCGATCGCAGCCAGGGTAGCTGAAATGATTTGACAAATCGCTTGTGTGAACAAAGCGATGGATTTAACAGCCTAATCGCTACTGCCTCCGCTGCTCCCAAAGTGATTTGGCGAACGATCTTCGAAGAATTCACAGGCAATTTGTAAATTATCTTGAAGGCTTCGTTGTCTACCTGGTGCCCTGTCTCGGCAAGGTGCGCTACGATTGCTTTAGTTATGGTTCTTCTAGTTCCTGTCCTCAACCAAGCTGGTTTGTGTTCCTTGATTCTTTGGGACAGTTGCCGTGTCGTTTTGCCTACATGGCTTGCCGAACATGAGCAAACAAATGAATAGGTTAACATGGAGGAGGAAAGGACAGACATTTTGTCTTTGAGATTCATAGAAATCATTGACCGGCTTGTGAAGTGGGCGCGTAGAGAGAAATAAACGTTGGTATTCCGGTAACCAGCCTGAAAGAACTACTACTACGATGTACTCTAAATGTTCAGTTCGGCTTCAACAACAAGCCTTACTGACAAACCGATGGAGTTGCGATGAACTCGCCTCTGGGACCCCTACTTGCCGACATTTTCGTTGCCAAGCTGGAGAATGGAGTACTCAAAGACACCATAGAAAAACTACCAAGGTACTGCTGGTATGTGGACATTTTCATTATGATTGACAAACATGTTCACCTAGATGAACTAATGGAAAAGTTTAACCAGGCTCACTTACCGCTTTGCTCCGTGACATTTGGAACGCGGAGCGTATTCCGTTAATATGGAGTGAGTCGTTGATTGTTCCCATCTTCAAGAAGGGAATACGCAGTGACTGTATCAACCATCGTGGGATTAGCTTAATTCCGATGGTCACCAAAGTATTCGCCTCAAATCTACCGCACCGGCTCGCGAGAGGAATGCCCGCGACTAGCAGGCTAGATTCCGCCCAGGTCGAGGATGCGTCGACCAGATTTTTACTCTTCGCCGACTACTTGAAACGCGTCACACGCACCGCCGACCGACAATAATGATTTCCTTAGACTTAGAAAGCGCTTTCGATTCAGTTGATCGAGCAGCGCTTTTCAGTGCTCTTCATCGAAAAGGTATGCCCCAGAAGTTCGTGAACCTACTGAGATCATTGTATTCTCATACTTCTGGTCGCGTTAGAGTTTACGGTGAACTGTCTGGTGGGTTCGAAACGACCAGTGGTGTTCGACAGGGATGTCCCGTGTCTTCATTCCTTTTCAACTTCGTCATGGACGAAATAATGGAGAGTGCGCTGCAAAATCTTCAGGATGTAGGCGTCAAACTAGGAAATAGTGGAAAGCTGTGTGACCTAGATTACGCAGACGACGTTGTCTGCTTGTTCGAATCCACGGAACATGCTCAACGTGCACTAGATAATCTCGCAAGAGCTATAGCTCCATTCGGCATGCGCTTTGCACCTTCAAAGTGTAAGGTGATGTTACAAGACTGAACGTCAACAATTCCGAGCTTGATGCTCGATGGGGAGGTGCTGTCAGTTGTCGATCACTTCACCTACCTCGACAGCAGCGTGACGATGGATGGGGACACAGTAGTAAAGGTGACTACTCGTATATCCAAGGCTCGAGGGGCGTACGCTGGACTAAAGCACTTGTGGCGTCGATCTGATAATTCACTGAAGTTGAAAGGTCGTGTATACTGTGCTGCAGTGCGTTCAGTTTTGTTGTATGGTTGCGAAACTTGGAGTCTGCGTGCTGAAGATATTCGTCGTCTTGAGGTTTTCGACCATCGAAGTTTACGTAGTATCGCTAAGATCGGGTGGAGTAGCCGAGTAGGCAATAGTAAGGTCAGAAATCGAGTATTGGGTACTAATTCGGAGAACTTTTTGTCACAGCGTATCCAGCTTAGTAGACTACGTTGGTTGGGGCGCGTGTTACATATGACAAACACACGTCTACCATACCGTGTCCTATTCTCCGTTCCTCCTAGGGAGTGGAAGAAACCACGTGGAGGTCAATAGATGACATGGTGGCGAGGAATGAGGAAATGTGCAGCAGAAAAGTAGGTACTTCACGTCTTCGTGGTTGGGGTCCAAAAGATTCCTCAACCAGTTGGCTGGAGACACTGAAGGATATGGCAGCGAACCGCGAACAGTGGCGATCGTGTTGTCACTTTCTATCGAATCAGAATGACTGATCGACGTGCGTTTGTACAGTTAGACTGTGTATTCCGTGTGTTGGCTACTAGGGCATTCTTTCCTTTTCCCACCCATGTAGGTCCAGTCCATGTCCATCTTGTATATTCATACTTTCTAACTCAACGTGCAACATGGGGAGAAAGGCCGTGGTCAGCGGGGCTTGCCCAACTGTTTAACGCTGTACGATGATGATGATGATGTGGCCGAAGAATCCGTGGAGAAACTCCTCCAAGCATTGTCTTGTTTCCGCTGGTGCTTTGTTGTCGATCCGCCTTTCGGATTCGGTCCTTAGTCTTATGAATTTGACGGAGCAATCAGAACGTGGACGAAGCAGTATTCTTTGGGCATGGGGCTCCTTAATGAAGTGCGATGGCTTCTCCCACCGTCGAGAAAAACCTTAGGTACTCCACTCTCTACGTCCATCTAGTTTGGATTTTTAGACCGGTAAACTGTTTCTTTCCGTGTTCATTTTCTGGAGTGTCCCCTCCATGGGGCATAGTGGTTGGAACCAGATGTTACCCATCAACTGGTTCTGAGACTGGACTTCGTTTGGCCTCTACCCGTTAACCTGTTAGGTATGATTGAATCTCCAGCTTAAGAAAGCCATCCTGCACAGCTCTTTGGGTAATAGAGGCACTCAAGGCATCACGCCACGCCAACGTGTAGTTTCATCGTGATGGATATATATATATATATATATATATATATATATATATATATATATATATCAAGAGCTACGCCAATGCCATCCAGTCCGGAAACTACAGCCTGAGGGTTTCCACAAAGGCGTAAGTGAAACTTCACGGATAGATAGGATAAGGGCGTCAGTCGAGTAGTAAAATTAAATTATTGAATGCAGCAAGCATGTCAAAGGCTTCAGATGTGCAAGCTAAAGTTGCCTGTTGTCCTGTGCATATCAGGGTTAATCACGATGAAGCTGCCCCATTCACGTCAAGACTGCACTTTGGTGTGGTGTGATGGCCTGTGTGCCTCCACGGCCCAAAGAGATACGCAGGATAGCTTCCCCAAACCAAAGATGTAATCATGCCGGGCAGGTCGATGAGTAGAGGCCAAACGAGATATAGTCTCTGAACTAGTTATTGGGAAACCTGTTGTTCTAGCTATTATTCCTTGTGATAGGACACACACGGAAGGAGTGTTTAGCGATCAAGAAACCTCCACTAGATGGCCATAAAAGTGCGGTACTTAGAGTTTTTCTTAACGGTGAGAAAATTCATCTCACTTCAGCTATCGTCCGCCGAAGCTGAGCGGCCCTTGCACCAATGGATGCTGCCCTGCCCAGGTTCCGCTAGCTCCATTGTGTGCATGGGGCTGAGGACTGAACCTGAAAAGCGGGCTGATAAGAAAGCACCGGCGAAGACTAAACAGAATGCCGCACTGTCTTGTGGATCAAGCTATTGAGTTAAATTCCCCAGTTAGGATTCCTTCTCCAGTGTGAGCTGCCGAGAAGTATGATTCGCCTAGAAACGTCCAGAGTTCTTCCTGTAAAGGGTCTCACTACTTTTCACTCGTTTAATTGGAGATTGATACAGGATGCCACGGATATTTGCGGTTCCAAAGAAGAGAATAGTTCAAGAATCGGTTGTAAATCAAACGCACTTCTCAAACCTATAGGCTGGCTTCACTAGGCTAACTACAACTTTCACACACTCAGATGAGGCAGTGGACTTTCATCGCTGTCTCCGAAACGCGTATACTATAATTCAATTTTTTACGCGACCATTCCCTACTATAGGATGAGTCAGCTCCACAAGTATCTCGTTTCATAGCTCACCATGCGCGACGGCCGGAAGTGAGTCCGATGCAAATCGCGACCCAGCTTTTCTTTTGTTTGCGGGCACCATAGACCAACCGCAAGCCTAGGCGCTCTACATCTTTCTCGACAGTGCTGTTCCAAGTTTTGAGCCGACCGCCAAGGCGACAGCGCCATCCAGAGCAGGGTTCGCGACGGAGTGTTTGTTTGTTTGGTTTCGCCTCGGGACGCCATAGGATATGACCCGGCCACCACAGTCGACGACATCGGAGGATGTCCGAGAGTTGATCAATTTCGCAGCATCATCTTACTTCATTGGTTGATACTCTGTTGCGCCAGTTTGTCTTCGAAATAAGTCGCAGGCACCAGTGACCAAACACCTCCAACTTTCTAGTATTCTCGGCTCTCAATGGCTAGGTTTCGCAACCGTAGCTGAGCATGGGGTGTATGGCGGCTCGGTAGACACGCACCTTGGTCCGAGGGCGGATTTCACTGCGGGTCCACAACGCCCTTCGTAGCTGGAGAAATGCTTTCCCGGCGTGGTCTATCCGGAGTATTGCTTCATCCTTCACCTGACCGTTTGGAAGCAGTGTAAAGCCTAGATACTTGGATGATGAAACGTACTCTACCAGTTGATCATTCATGGACAGGTACTAAACTGGTGACTCTGGACAAGTTGACATACTTTTAGTTTTCGCTGTGTTTACTTCTATTCCGATGTACTTTGAGGAAAAATTGATTCGGTCAAGGACTGATGGGAGCGTGACGGGAGAGTCCGCTAGCACAACAACGTCATTTACTAACTCTAGGTCCGACATGTACATTTCCTGACTCAGTTGGATACCGTGATAGTCAGTCAGTGCCTGTCTCATTGCCCAGTCAATCGCGTAGTTGAAAAGCACTGGTGAAAGAGGGCAGCTCTGTCAAACGCCAGTAATGAGTATGAACTAGGATGGCTCTTCACCATACATACGGACCTGCGCACTAGTGGACGAATAGTGTCTTCTGAAAATCAAAATAGCTGTATGCTGTGTATCCGAAACAAGTACAGGACCCCACGTTTGTGATCATTCTCCTCATCCCAGACAACCTCAGCCTTTCTGTTTACTTTTTGCGTGACGGGTTGTTTAGTATTTAGCGCATTTGCTTCTGAACGACAACCGTCGATAAGATTTCCAGGCAGAGCTATTTGCAGGGTTATCCGTAGAGCCGGATGTCCAGTACCCAGATGAATGCTGGCAACAAATCAAGGCCTTGTAAACCACTTCCAATGCCACACAGGATTCTGGTTCAAGTCGGTCTCACAAAAAACTGATAACTTCGATATCACTTGCTCTGTTGGATGCTCTCTTGAGGATGCATCTTCCTTCTTTGTGCAGCCCAGTTTATCCCGTAAGACAGCGCGTAGGTCCAAATGAGCCGGTGGCTAGGTGATGCAACCTGGTGGCCTTGAGTAAATGAACTCTATAAGGGGAAATTATAAAATCGGGTATGGAATTTGCTGTACTTCCAGTAATAACTAGTTAAAGGAAGTGTCTTCAAACTTGAGCTCTCGGACGTTATCGTTCTTCTAAGTGAAGATCCCCGCTTAAGTTCCCAACTTTTCTAGTTAGTTTGAACCACTGGGTTGCAATACGTGGTATGCGTTTTGCACTTTCACGATGCTGTTGGTTAAATCTGTTTGCTCGATTCCCATGCGCTTTTTTTACACTGAGCCTTTGTTGAAATAGCAGGTTTTTTAATTTGAGCATCTAACCGTGCCCTGAATACGGCTAAGTCGGAAGAGCGAACGAAGCATTACACACGATTGCATCTCTTGATTGGGAAAATAGTATTCAGACGGAAGTCCCGCTAGTTGTTCAATGCTTTTTGTGTGGTAACTGTCCGCTGTTTGGATGGCTTGAATAATGAAGTAGTTAATTTCTACGATTGTTTGGATTTTTTATGTCGTGATAAAACAATATTTTACGGAACGTTTCTGTGTGTGCGTTGTGTATGACAATTTCTCTGTCGTTTTAAACCCTTTTATATTCGTTTATCTGGTACCTTGAGCATTACCGTCGTCGAATAAGAGGTGCCAGTGACATCGTATTCCTCAAAACTCTGCAAAAGTTGGGTATTTTATTATCCATATTCAACTTTGTTCACATTTTTGTCCCCCCACCGTAGTCTCATTCCCGACTGATTGGTCCAAACTGTCCGGGCATCATCAAACCGAACGTTTGCAAAATTGGCATCATGCCTGGTCATATTCACACTCCTGGGAAAGTTGGTATCGTTTCTAGGTCAGGTACTTTAACCTACGAAGCGGTATTCCAGACGACTCAGGTATGTGTAAACCGGAAAAAAATTTGGCGTGTGAACGCTATAGAATTTTAAGACCTACATTTGATTCAAGCTGGTAAAACCAGATGTTATGGTGCTTTAGTTTTCATGGTCTGACATTTTGTGTTGTCATTGTTTCAGGACCACATTTCCCGCTATATTTTGTAGCGAAATAGGCGTTTACCCTTCCATTGCACCCATACAAAACCACGGGTTAATGCAAATTTGTTTTTGCTGGTATTTCTGCGTTTACAGTACAGAATACTTCTGTATTACCGCATTGGTCTAGAGCCAAACCGTGTCCTGGCAGGCCAAGCATTGACCGGAGCCGATAAGTTTGGTTGTTTCTGCTTCTCATTTGATGGTCTAATATCAGACAAAGTTTCGTCCACTATTCAAAAGATCTGTTTAATTTTCGCCAGTCTCCGTGACATCCATTTCACAGTCAGCGGTTTATTTTACGCTGCGGTAGTTGTGTCTGAAACCTGGCCGCTACAAATTAGTCACTCGCTAATAGTCGATATTTTAACAACATTCGCCCAGTAATACTCCGATATGATAGGGACAGAAATCAACGCGGTTGAGGTTTTGTTTAATGTTAGTGTCAACGGATGATCTCCTGTCGTCTGGCTCGTTGCCACACCTAACCCATTGGGACCTTATAGGGTTCTCCACTCCAAGTTTCACAGTCTGATTGCTAACTCTCTGTAACTACGCGAAGAGCACATGTAATAAAAAAACAAATCAGTTCATCTAGACAGGTTTCGGTGACTAGTACATATGTTGCTCGTGTCCCCCAGAAGATTTCCTTTTGTGCATTGTTGGCCGTTAGAGGAAAGGTTGAGGTGATCATTTGAAAAAGTGTGAAAGTTCTAACCTCTGGTTTGATGACAAGTTGGGATCCAAGAGATCCACCTACCGGATTATTGGAGATGAACCAACGTGTGCAGGTGCTACGGTCACTGGTATACTTGCATCCGAACTCCTTTGTCTGATACATTTTTGCTGGTACTTAGCTGTACTTTTGTTTTTGTACCTTTTAATCAGATTATACCGTGGGGCAGCAGCCAAAACGTGAAACATTGTTTTCTGACTGAAGGAGCCTTTTCCTCTTAGTTGTGGGTGATTATTCGCATGCGTAGCTTAAATGCTACTTCGTTTTTATCATCACAGTAGCTAATCCGTTCCTCGTTGATTTTCGTCCTTCAGGAGGGTCTCGGACAGTCTCTATGTGTGGGTATCGGTGGCGATCCTTTTAACGGAACCAATTTCATCGACTGTCTGGATATCTTTTTAAAGGATCCTAACACTGAAGCCATCATTTTATTGGGAGAAATTGGTGGTGAAGCTGAAGAAAAGGCCGCTGCTTTCCTTAAAGAACGAAACACGGTGTGTTTTTCTGCCGGTTGCAAAGAGATTTGTCTGTATGTTTTCTATCCGTATCCAAAATCCACTACCATTCTAGCCTCAAACACTAGAGACTAGGATGTACTAATTTACATTTCTTGTCCTCAAAAATGGACACAACCTGCTATCGATCCAAAGAACAAAACCCCTCCGTTCCCATGCGGAATTGTTAGTCCGCGTGCATTCTACGCCGCTTGATCGATTTCTAACGGTCCGTTGCTTTGGTCCGCTATTCTTGCGTATATTTTGTCGGAATTTAGCACTGTCGATGTCACACTTGCAGTACTGATCTTTGTCATTTGCTCACCACTTGTAAACTTACTGAAACCAGGTCGATTAGTTTGCGGCACAGCGTAAACATCCCTGTCATTGAGTCTTCGCGATTCGTTGTTCTAAACTCACGTTGATAGCTTTTGTTTTTTTCGTACCTTTTCACCCGGTCATCCGTCCACCTTCACACACTTTCTCCCATCCTGCTTACCCCTAACCATTCCTTCGGAAATACTTATGAGTTCAGAGTCTTACTGGGATGGCATTTGCTCTCAGTTTTTGATTTGATTCACTCAGTCATTATTCCGTTGTTCATTTTTCTGACAGGGTCCAGCTCGTAAACCAGTTGTCTCATTTATCGCTGGACTTACTGCGCCTCCTGGACGTCGCATGGGTCATGCTGGTGCCATCATATCAATGGGGAAAGGGGGTGCCAAGGAAAAAATGGCGTGCCTTGAGGACGCTGGTGTCTATGTCACATCGTCCCCGGCTCAAATTGGGACTACAATGGCTAAGGTGAGGTGATATCATCTATTCAAACTAGTTCATTCACTTGATAATTTTGTACACCTGTGTACTGTTGACTTCTTTTGTATGTCCGTTGGAGTCATTCCTCGCCGAGAATCGGCAGTGCCGCATATCTCAACGATGTTCTAGATTCACACCCGGACGTGTAGTTTTCTCCTCTCTCATCTGAATGTATACTACAGTCCAATAGAGAAAAAGCAACATACCTTAATGGATAGCCAACGCTCTTTTTGTTCAACTTCGTTTCCCTAGTTAACACCTAAAATCAATCAATGGTTCTAGACGTAACTCGATCTGTTAGCCACGGTCTCTGTTGAGATCAGTACGATGGATTGCGTTAGTTACCAGTTACACTCGTCTACCATTATTATTATTTCATATGTCGACGTGATTTCGTTTATGTGCTGAAGCAGCCAGAACTCCCCTTCGACATCGATCGACTCGGTCTGAAATTGGTTGGTTGATGTAATATAGCACATTAGCGCAAAGAGCATACGTACACCACACTTCTCACAAGTCACTGAATATCTTTGTACAAGTTGCAACCCCCTGCAATCACGGGAGTTGGTTTCAAAAAAATTAGTTACGATTCACGTTGGGACAACGTATATAAATATATTTTTCGTTCGCCAGCCATGTGTACTGCTGCTCTCCATGCTTTTATTCGAATGTTCTCTTTGGACTGATGTCGCATTATTTTAAAGTATAATTTTACTGTCTTTGTTGTCAGTAACAATTGTTTAAAGCTTTTTTTGTACATTACAAGTTGTTTACGTTTTCTATTTACCAGGCCATCAAAGAAATGAAAGGGAAATAACACGGTAAAACCGGTTTCTTGTTTTCGCCAATCTCGTCTCGTGAAACCAGCAGACTGCGGTTACCTAACTTCCTAGATCATGTTCACCGTTGTACGCTTGTTTTTTCCTGGTACCGTTGTTTCGTCAAATAGAAATCTACTTCGAAGTATTGGTTTTTTTGTTTCTAATCACAGTCGCGCTGCCACACAAGCTGTTACTCAATACTGTTAGAACAAATAGATTTATTCGATGCATTGAAAGAACGCGACTGCAGTACCGAACGAATGAGGCTCGTCTTCGTTTGCTTGAATGCAGTGTTAATAATGGGCTTGGAACTTTCCTCGATATTCAATTTATCGATTCACTTTGATTCATCTCAACCCTCTCTCCGAATAAGTTTTGTTCACTTTTTCCAGCCATTAATCTCACACGTCTGTGTTCTCGTTTCAGTTTCTACTTCGCAGCGCCATCGAATTGGATGTGAGATAAGTCGAAGCGTAATGAGCAAATAAATAATAAATGCGACCACACTACTTCTCCTTGTCGCTTGGTGTCTTCATTCATCTGGAGAGGGTTCACGTATACCCCTAACTATATGCTTACCAAATTGTACAACGAAAATAGCCACCCTTCATTGCTTTTACCATAGCTGGGCTTTGCTTTGTGCTAATTTTTGTTAAACGATTGCCTAGGACCAAAGCTGTTGATAAAGCTTCAACTGCCGGATAGTTCTGTTGTTGCATTAGTCGGTTTTAAATATGGTCGTGAATGAACCGTTAAGCCGTCACATCCCTTCTTCCCTGGCAATGCACCCAGTTCGGGTTGGCAGATTTTATGGGGCTATCGATCCATGAGACAACTGACTTTCATCCTTAGTGCTGCCGCGGCGATTGCTGTCTATTCTGTTTTATATTTAACGTTCTGATCCTGTTCCCTTGATGTGCGTCGGTCTGAGGGTGTTCACCGTGCTTGAAGCTTACTAGTTCATAGATTGTGTGGGTATGCTTTTTCACTAGCTGCGACTGGCTACGCCCACGTGCTGTGCAGCTTATGTCCGAAAACGGAGACGAATGCAGGTATTGGTCTTGGAATTCACCGTTCGAAGCATAACTCCCACAAAGCTTTCCCTGGTCTGCAAATCCGGCTGGCAGTCTTTCTCATGCAGATTCCGGAGTCTTTGAAAGTAAGTATTTTTGTGATTTCTTAACCAAACTAGTTGTCCGCGAAAAAGCTGGATTCCATGCTAAAGAAATTTGCTATTTGTAGGTAAATAACATTCAGTGGTGGTATATTTTTTGATCAGGATAGAATAAAGTTTAACATAAGCCTGATCGTGTAGTTATTACGGGTGTTCCTTTTGCCTTCTCGGAGATTTCAGCAATGGAGAAGCTATTCTATCGTTGTTAAAAAGTACTGTCTCCATAGCACAACACAAATTATGTACCACATTCAGTGTCTTCTTGAATGAGTCTGGCAGGCAAAGAGAGCATTCAACTGTACGCAATTTAATGAAAAGAATAGCACAGAAAGGGGCGGGCTGCTTAAACGACCACCCAGACCTTCGGATCTAACTCTGTTGAACTCCCAGCTGTGCGAGCACGCCTGAACGTTGTGTTTTAATTAGATCCAATAAGGGTCACTCTTTCATATCAAGTATCAAGGTCCAACGAAGTTAGTGCTTTACGTCCGTTCATTGAAATCTGAAGCGTCTGTTGTGTGTCTTTCAGGTCATCTAACCTAGGCAGTTGAGAGGAGTAAACGAAATTTTAATGTATCGAGATACTGTAGATTAAAAATCATCCCGCTTATTCTCGACAAAAAGACGGACCAACTGAATTCGCCCAACCTTGTTTGGTATGGTTGCAGTCGAGAACGACTGGTTTTCGTTGTTTTATTGACGCGTTGCCATCAACAACCCAATCACGGTCGATAACCAACCCCGCTGCATTTCGCTACCGATCCTAGCTTGTGCACGTGTGTACGCACACACAGACGCACCCGATTTTCAAAGCAAGACCTGTCTGTTCGGTTGTCCTTGTGATCGTCGAACTTTTAGACCACAGGTTAACTGAACTCCGATATTGATCGCAGGTGAGCAAGTAGTCTATGGTTCGTCTCAGTTTCCCACGGCCCCATGCACTTTGGCTGCTATTTTTACCGCCTGTGACCAGTGACCTTTCGAGCGCTATGAGGCAGACTGCGCAGTACGTTCAAGAGCGTGTGAATAACACCACGGAGATTAAATTGTCAAACCGACTACTGCAACACTGCTCAGTAGGCAGATTAGTACTGAAATTTTGCAAAGGATTGTTGGGTCCTGGTTGCTGTTGATATGTAAAATAACAGTAAACGGTTTTTCCGTCTGTGCAAGATCCCCATTAATCGCTTTACGAAATGAATGCTTTTCGTTTTTTAAGTATTACTTCAAACCTTCAATTACTTAGTGTGAATTTCACTGATTTGTAATCTCAACAAGCACTTACTCTGGACGCACTACTGGGTCGTACACATGTATGCTCAAAGATGAGTCCTGATACTCCGTGGATAACTCATAGAGGTGATTTCGCTCATTGATGCACATCTGTTCCCTGCACCGTACACTGCTTTAGAAGTCTGTTCAATCTGGTCGAGACGGAATCTCGTGAATGATCACTGATTGTTTTACGTTCACTGCTGCTATTCAAGAGTTGCTGACTACGTTCATGGGTGAATGTTCATGTATTTGGACAACACAGTTGTCAGTCTTATAATATATTGATTCTTCATCCCTCATCTTCCGCCATGTCGATTGCACGACACCACATCCATGGGTCTTGGCATTCAAACTCCCTCCGTCGTTACACCATATATGAAAAAATGCATCGTTGGGTTCATGATTGAGTTGGTATTCCGAGTCGCTAATAACACAGTCCTCCAAATGCAATTAGTCATTGCGTCCGGTCTATTGAAACGCCGTGCACTGAATGCTTACTAAGGAGAAGCCGCTGTAGGTTAATCACCATCATGCAGTTGTTTACCCTGTTCATATCTGCTAAACTGCTTACGTATCATAGCAGCTGCGATAGTTTCCGATAAACCAAGCTTTTTTATTCACCGGTGAGTACTATCTCCTGACCAATAACAAAATGTACAAGTCGCACTGGTTATTGCAACGTTGTTTTATATAGGGGGAGAGTAACGCGGCTTGCCTGTTAGCACTTGCACACCGTTGATGCAGCATTGAGTGCACCTGATTATATTGTAACTGTAATATGCGAGTAGCTCTCTTCTGAAAGGGGTTGGGCGTGTTCGGTCTGAAAAACGGTGAAATCCGTGAGTCCAAAGCTCAGTAAGTGTCTCATCGGGAACCCACACAATTTAATCGAACACCTAATCAATGCATGACCAATGGTCATCAGAAGCGTTTTAATTCGCCTGGTCGCTGTGACTGCGGTACTAGTTTACACTAACGATGTGTGGCGGTTACGGGGCTTGCCTCGTCTAGAATTCTCGAAGTTGTGCTTCGTTTCCCCGAGTTTCGTTGTGAGAAGACGTGCAACGGGTTTTAATTTTTTTCTTGGCATTGACTACCGAGCGCAGTGGTTATCCGGTCGTTTCTCATGCGCGCTTTCATGTCACCGGCCACGACAATTTCCGCTCCCGGTCGTCTTCTCTTTCTTACCGGTCGTGGTGAATCGCCGTTCCGGCTATCGTTTTCTCATAGATGCTATCATTAGGATAAGGTACTGGTTCGGTCAAAGGGAATGAATAGGTAAACGCGTTCGGAAAGAAAGCAACGCCATAAGCCAACTGGCCTCACTGTCTTACTTAGGTTATGCAACAAGAGAAGGGCTCGTCTCGTCCGGTTTTATTGGCTGTCCAAATGTTTCATTCTGATCAGACATCGGGTTGTTTGTGTTGTTCAGGTCTAGGTTGACACTCAAATTTATCGGGTTACTCCTACAAGAATATTGATTTTAAATGCTTTGGAAAGGTTTTACCGCATATTAAGACTAGCTATTGATTCTGGGCTTCGCAACCATCTGTCGAGTCCATTTGTTCGGCTTTACTCGTCAAGGCGACACTACGGGATTCGTAATCATTTGTCCAATCGGAGTGTTTAGCCAAAACGTCAGTGGACCGTCATAGAGCGGGAAATCAGTGATTAGTGCATGACACGCTACTACATAATTCAAATAAAATGCAGATTATGTATGCGACGCCGGACCTCAGCAATGATTCAGTTAGAACAGACCGAGAATCAAACTCAACGGTACGCACCCGTTTGTCTTTTTAGCTAACCTACCCGAAAACACGACAGCTTTAGTATACCCCCTTCAGCATTAACAATTTTGTAAATTCTCGTGTTTCGGACATTGGCGAACTGGGAAGGGGTAGTAACTAATTTGTGCACTCATGTCGGCGAATAAACTCCGGTTTATTTTGTAAAATAATCGTGTGTGCCTTGAAATCCGAATGTGACGATGGCCACCAATACTGGACGTGAACTGGGGCTTATTAGAAACAGCGGAAAACGTGCCGTTTTCATGATTTTAAACATTAAGTCATTCGCTTTCAAGTAATCTGCATTACATTCCTGCCCTGCTGTTTGATGGTCACCATTTGCCATGATATGAGGAAGTTAAGTTTAACAATCCCTGTCTTTGGCGAAACAACACTGAGATAATGTGTGATTATTTAGTTCGGGATGGTGTTTGTACAATCACGGCGTTTAAAAACTTTATTGCGCGTTTACTATCATCTCGGTAAACACTGTGACCTTGAGTATTATTAGGTCGCTTTAATTTTTCTCGTGGTATCATAGTCCGTCGTAAAACAAGCAGTCTTGTGCGTGCCGTATCATAAACTTTGCACTAGCTAGAATTGATTTAATAGATTAGTCTATATTTTTGTGGGTAACTGTTGAATAAATAGAACAGGTAATTACTGATAGACTTCGCATTCTCACTTATTTGTACCCGCTTTTCTTCAGAGTGCCTATTGTGAAGTGCGTTCGTCAATAAGCTCATTAATCATTTATCACCCTCACTAAATTTTTGCGAATGCCGATGACGCGGTGCTTCGTCAGTCCATCTGCAAATTACCAGATTTGACTTCCTCAGAAATTCTACATGAATCAAAACCTTTTCTCTCATTGACGCCAACGTCAAATCGAATGCAAATGTGTAGTTCCTCTTATCACTGTTCCTCTTAAACCAGTTAACCAACTCCATTCCCCTCTACAGAATTCACCAGGTCAAATACTTAGGCGCTACGATCAGCCCCTATTGTCATTTGGTTTTCTCATATTCTTGAATGTAAAAAAAACTGACGTATACGGTTTCCCTACAGTCACAAGCTAAACAGACTGGGGCTAGAGAAACTGTTATTTTTTCTTTGATCTGTCAGAGGTACTGATCTGCTCTCCCGTAAACTGGTTTTCTTGAAATAGATCGTATCAGATGAAACCGAAGACTTGTACGCATTGCGTTCGAACCCCTTTGCACGTGCCCATTTAAGTGCATCTTCTGAAACGGAACTATCTGGCCTGGATATGGATAAGTACCTCAAGGTACACTTCTACCACTTCATGTGATTCTGAAGAATGGTAGTCTGAGTTAAGATGCAAAACTACTTATAGTTAATGGAAAATCTGACGCCGGAACTGGATGAACTACTGGGGAGCGGCTTTCTTTCAAACATCTAACCTAACTACTGATGTCTATTTATAATCAAGGCGCGCCCAAGCTCTAGGCTTGCATCTGCATTTTGTGTTAGCGAAGAGCAGCTGCACCCTCATTATATTGGGATCGCACACAACTTTTACTTTTGACTGGAGAAAACCGATTTCACCCTGAACAATACGCCCGAAGTGGGCGAAGTGCTTTCAATGCACTTGAGAATCACTGTTTGAAAAATGAACGCTATACCTTAGTTATTAGGCGAAGTGAATCACATATAGCCGTTGTCTTGCACGATGTTTTGTGATATGTTCATAAACAAAGTCCATAATATGAGTGTTTGTGACCGAAGCTGAGCACTTTCGTTAAACAAAATTGCAAACTACGACCGTCCATTCACGAAAAAAGAGTGCTGTACAAATAACGGCAATGTGATTTGTAAATTGCTGATAAACTTGTCTAGGAAGACAGGGATTAGTGTTAGCAAGATTATCAAAAGAATTCACAATAAAGGGAAACTGTCTGAAGCTTTTGATGGATCTAAGCTGTTATGCATCCAAGAAACGTGGAATACGTAGAATGATCTTTGTAAAGGTGCAGGGGCCACATACTTGCGACATTCAACCAACTGGCAAGTCCAATAATGTTTCATAGATCCATATAACTGAATATTACTGTTCGCCGTGGACAGCGGTTGCTAAAAATAGCAATATATGCGCGGTATAGAAAGACCAATGAAGTACCTTGGGTGACTTGACTTTATATTTCCGATCGAGTTGAATGGGACGGAAATAATATCAGCTGAGGGGCTGGATGAAGTAGTGGTATTTAGTGATGAAAGAAGTACAACTTCGACGACCCCGAAGGATTAGCGCACTGCTGGCACGAAATATGGAACAGCAAGCTTGAATTATGCCGTCTTCCGTCGGCGGGGCTCTGTGATGGTCTGAGCTACGATTTATTCAGACGGTGTATCACAGCTGGCAGCTTTTGAAAGAAAGCCGACAATTGACTGGTACATCAAAACTTTGGATGACGAGCTCTGTGAAGTTCCGGAACATTGAGGGGATCAACGCTTTTCCAGCAACATAACATGGCCATATACAGAGCTTATGTCAATAAAATGTGGTCACTGTAACGGAGTATCATGGACTGACCATGTAGATCCCAGTACTTTTCCGACTTTTATAGTATTTTCAAGGTCCTTTTGGTCCAGCACTCCTTTGCTGTGCTGACATTTAGTGCATATGATCAACGTGCAATATTTCGAACACACGATACCACAGGTACCGTTCTGTGGTCCAACAGCGCACAGTTGAAAAATATGCGCTAATCTTGACAGTGTGCGTAATAACCGGCACGCATTTTATTGAATTGTACAGCTAACTGACGACGGGTACTACGCATTTTAATCACTGTTCACATGCTGGGAGGCTCTCGAACTGAGCATTTTTCTCGTATGCATTGTTTATCCACTATGTGGTAAGAAAATATCGAATTGCTTGTTACTTCTTGGTGTAAGAAACATGCATGTATAAATGCTACCAATATATGTGTGTATTTTTTTGTGAAACTAGCCCAATAAACGATTATCCCAAGTCTGGACGAATAGTGGGACACAACGGTTTGAAGTACGAATCACAATGAATAATGATATAAAGGCGTGATAGTGAATAGCTGCATTATGGACAATCATCACACCCATCACAGTTCTAATGAAGCTGGGGGGGGGGTTGTAGTCCCTGAGTAGTTGGGTGGCCAGAGGTTCAGAAAGTCTCCACACAGGTTCACTAGGTATTTCCGAATCAGAGTTAACATGTGAGGTACTTGTATCACTATATTTGTATTTGATCAGACTTTTGCGTAGACGGACGTCCGCATTTCAGTCAGAAATGAATCACAGTTGGCACCTCATCGAATCAAGTGGATATAAGTAAGAACGAACACATTACAATTATGAGCATATTGGGCCGATACTCGAGCATTTGGGTCAGGTAAGGGACAGCAAAGTCTTTATAGATGCTAATTGCTAGAGGGTATGAATTGAAAAGAGGAACGAGTAAAGGGGTGAGAGAGAGAAAGAGAGAGTTACTGTTGGATAGATCACTGTGTAAAGGGTGAGTGCTGTCTGCAAGGATTTTGTGAACGAACTTTTCACATGTGACCAGGTGTAATTCGCACAACTCAGCAGATAGTTCATTTCAGGGTAAGAAAGATGCTCAAATAGAAATGGATAGACCTCGACGAAGAATTTCAAAGTCTTTCCTCAGTAGGCTAGTAAAAATAACAAAGAAACAGTTAAGTAGAACTGGAAAAACGCATTGATAAACGAAAAGGGAAATGACTCTGTTTAACCGTAAAATGTCCAAGCTTTCGGATTCAGTAAGATAGTCGGCGTAGTTTCTTCACACAGTTTGAAGTGTGAGGTGACCACTTCAAACTTGTATGGATGGTGACTCTTCAGTACTTGACAGAATGCACTCGAGCTAGTGGTTCTGTAGAAATGACCGATGAGTCACAAGCATACGCCTATCAAGATAGGGTAAATATGCATTCAAAGTACTTGAAGGAGTTTAAATTAAAATCAGATTGACCAGATAAATCATAAATATGAGACAGAACAACGGAAAAGCTATTGAGATCCTGAGTTACAGAAACGGCTTGACAAGGAGCCACATCGTCGACATATTTAAATAAATGTGCAAGAAAGCTGAATGGATGAACACTAGTGTAGGTGGAAAATAATTGGAGAGAAATTAAAGCTCACTGAAGCACTCCCTAATTGTTCACCAAGGGCGCGGGGCCATCGGGCGAGTTTATAGAAGAGTTCAAACGTTTCAGAATGGCACGATCTGTACTTTTAGGACTAGATGACGTTAGAGCAATGGGACTAAAACTTTTAGCTTTAACACCGGAATAACAAGGTTCGGATATAGAAACAATGATGGCTTGTCTCCTGCAGTCGGGAATAGAAAATGAACAAAAAGACTTGTTTAGGACAGAAACACATAAGTCGCCCGGTGGTGATGATAGGTCGCCAGAACCAATATCCAATGTCATTTTGGAATCACGAATGAACCTATATAAGTATATAGAAAAAGAGGTTATGTGCACACCATCTTCTGTACTGAATGCAATCAGAGATTCGTAAGATGAATAAGAGAATGCATTGTTGATACTGTCTAAGCCCGAAGCAAATTTCACTGGCTTTGGTTTCTACCCACACAGAAGACGAGAGCCTCGTCATAATCGGTTACCCTGACGGCTACGAAGGAGCTGGCTAGCATCAAATTTCTTCCTTTACCAGAAGGGGAATGTATCTCACTTTTGAATTATCACGGGCTTTGTACAAGTATTCCTCCCGTCTACCCAAGGATTTCAGTATCGGAGAAGTGCTTGGCCGGTACAGAGGTGGAGGGTTTCAAAGGGGCTGCACACGTGAAAAATTGCATTGACCGTCTCTACAAAAAGTTTGACATAACTAATTAGTGACTATTCAAAACAAAATCAGGAAGGTGCATGAGAAAAGGACTTTCGTGGGGGAGGAATGTCGTCAAGTGAAAAATATCGGAGGCGGATTTTGATTTGGTTGGAAAGCGCAGAAAGCGGACTATGTTTACTTCAGACCTCAATGGGGGCAGACAGTGATCTTTGGTTGAGACAGATACACACAACTTAAGGGGTAATGATTCACATGTGCCTCTGGTTACAAAGAGCAGGTAAATCTAATGCAGTTCGGGGTTTGGTGAAAGCACGACCAAAGTAGCCCACCATGATATGGAACTTATCATCTAACAAAGAAACAAGGAAGGGCAACAGAGTCATAAAAAGGTGAAATAGCCTTCTGTGTACAAAACAGAGCTAAGTACAGGTTTGAAGTGATGGTGCTCCTATAGCAAGAAAATTTGGGATGGCACTGCATAACTATACAGTCAGTACCGTTCACTGAGTATGAATAATCGACTCAAGACTCACCACACCAAGTGAAGTTGACACATATGACCACTCCGCCTCCTATCTTGTTGGTGTTGGTACTGTCCTGCTGGGACAGTTTGAAGCCATCCCTTGCTGTCCAGTTTCTTTCAGTTCTATACCCTAAAGAAAACAAGATAAATAAAAGATCCCGGAATATTTTTGCTCAAGCCTCTTGCCCGCAAAACAGTTAAAGACTGCAAGACTACTGACACGAATGAGTCAGCCGCACATGGGCCCAGCCACGATTCCTGTACGCGATCCACACAAATACGTTCGTGGATGAAAAAATAAGAACAAGGGTTAGATCCGGTATTTTTGCCACCAGAGACAGTGAAGGGGCCGAAATTGGAGGGGTGCAGTCAAGAGGGACCCGCCAGCCAGTGTTTTTGCGTTTTTTGGGCCGAAAGGGAGTCCCTTCCCTGACAGCAAAATAGTCCCAAATTTGTTGCAATTTAGTCTCGTTTGAAACACCCCAGGGACATTTTGGGACTACTTTTGAGCACACCCAGAATACAATGGTCCACGTGCTTTGCTTTGAAATTTCGGTAAGCTCTACTTCATTAATTCATCTTAAGGTGCTAGTTATTGAACTGTCATTAGTTTCCATTAGAAAAAATAACATGATCTGTGAATGCCTCAAAAATTACTTGCCACGACTCGAGTTCTTCTTGGTGCCCAACACTTTACAAAGAAGTCAAGGTGTACTCTCACGTTATCAACCGTACTTGAACCCACGGGCGAAATTCTCCAACTTATACCGCATAATTGGAATAGTCCCTTGAGAGACATTTTGGGACTGAGAGCTTTAACTTTGTGCTGACCTGTCCAAATCTAGTGATATGATAGAAATCATTCTCAAACGAACTACTAAAATACGGTCCCTCGCAGGACGATTTCGGGACTAAAATGAGCTTTCCTGTGTTGACTGGATTGATAAAAATGATCGGTTACACCAGACTGATCGGAAAATCCAATATTTCTTTTGAGTAGACGTATTTCTGACCGCATATAGCGTCAAAGACCATAACGAGTAAATTCCTTTCATTCGATGAGGTGGTGTAACACGGTACCGACACGAGAACGATTATGCGGCAGCCGAGCACGCACAGACACTGGAACACGCGATAGTGATAACAAGAACACGGCTGCGTGCGAAAGCGTGTATTCGACACGAGGCCACGATCAAGTTATGAAAGCAATGTCATCGAATAAACAACAGATTAGGACATAAGTACAAAATCCGTTCACTAAACTATCATTCATCATATAACGGATTTATTCGTTGTTCTTGCGTCCGCACCAGCTCCAATCTGGAATGGAAAACTAGAGAGAGCGCATGTTTAAGGGCGCACATTTAAATTATCCGTTACGGTTTTGATCTCGTTACAGTGGCGGCTAACTCAGGAGTGTAGTGCAGCCAGTCAAAGTTCCCCTATGTACATGATTATTTGTTATCTGGATCTGTTTTGGGCTATACTGTACGTCAGTGCCTGTGAAATGAGTCAAAAGTTACAACAAAGAAGAAAGTTGTTCAGTTTCTTTTTGGTTGGCTGCATATGTTATGAAATGACTCCTGGCTTACGGTGGCCAACTGGCGGAAATGTTGCGGTGCTTCCAGGATTCTCCCAAGTTAAACCAGGACTTGCTCCCGTATAGAGTCTATAGCCCCTGGTCCTCGGTTCGTGACACGTTAGTGAATATACTCGACAGTGCGCAAATAGCAGAACTCAAAATTCTGGAGCGGGACATGTGTATTGGAGTAACGCAACGGCGTGCAGACGGTGTAAATGGGCGGAACAAGTGGCGCCACCAAATTCGTTGATGGTTCAAATGAACAAATTTGTTGGTCAATGTAATAGTGTGTCGTATCGTTAGCACTTTATGCTTTCCCTTCCACCCAGTGGAGCTATGGAACATCTGCCAAAAAGATCGATGGATTATTGTTTCGTCGTGTCGTATAATCTCTGCACACGTTTGACAAACCCCTGGTACCTCGTGTGTATATACGGTAAAGAATAGCCGTCTTCACTGAACATATGCAAGTAAGCCATGCTGAGCGATCAATCGCGGATGGGTCTTCACCCAGGGAAGACGGCCACCAGGTTATATCACTCAAATCACTGAGAATATAACATAAATCTCATGTAAATTATACACTGTGGCAGACTGGGTGCAACCATACGATCTAAAAGTCCAGAAGCGTCAACTGTGACAAAAATTAATGAAGTGACTACACCCTTTCTGCTCTTACTTAGCTATAATGAATAGGTCCACTAATTGCCTGTGACGGCTGTCTGCCGCAGTCTATGCCAAATCGAATTAAGTAATAACTAAGGCATGCGCATTGTGGTTCTACTTACCGGTAAAGACTCCGTTCAACGAAGATTCCCCTCAAATCCGACGATATATACCTCCTACATTGATCGATATAAGCATTACATGGTAACCCGGCCGTAACATCAGTGTTCCTGACCAAGGTTGCATGTATGAATGAAGACTCACGTGCCCCCTCTATAAGTCGATAAGTAAAGAAACCAACAACGGAGATAATAATCAAATGGGCGTAGCCCTGAAAAGGGCTCTGGGGTCGCTCACGTGTTCCAGCGTTGGTGCCAATATGTCATGCAATGTACGCAACGATAGTTCCCATCGTTATGAAACCATGCGCAGAGAAAAAGTGTCATTAGTCCATAGGTCCCGAGCCGAACATCTTAGTCCATGTCCACTGCCGCCTCTTTCTCTTGAAACTGCCAAAAGTCAACTTGAAACGGCATGGAATTCGAATAAACCGGAGGTACATACTACATTTCGCTAGCCGGACAGCGTTAGAAGCAACCACAGAATGAAGACTATCCTGTGCTCTCTCGCGTATATATGAACAGTCCATGAACGCCAAAAGTCGTATGTTTCCACCAACCGTAACTAAATAACTGAGGAAAGTGAAGTGACTAGACAAATCATCAGGAAGTTAAGCGCTAACTCTGCAAAGTTGACCGTGGAAAGGGTAAGTTGTTTCACGTGGGAGATAGTTGAATCCGTCCGGGTTTTTTGAAACATCGTTTACTTCCCTTCAGAAACATTTGCGGCTAACCGGCGAAAGCAGATTATTTGCATTGTAAGACCAGCATATCCGAACTGTTCATAATGAACTGGCTAAATCAGAGCAGTTAAACGAAAAGTGAAGCTGAAGAAGAAATCACGACTCCCGAAAGAACAAACTGAACTCAATGGGCCTTTCTTCTGCGATCCTCTACGATGCGTCATTGGCCGTAACGCTGGACCAGTGGCGCTTTCCGATATTAGCAGATTTCGCAAGGCCGTTTTCTTGATTCTTCGTGGTTAATGAAATTGCTTTACATTCTACTTGAAAGTATCTGTTCTCTTTTCTCGACTTGCGATGAACAGTTGCTGAAGTTCGTATTGTGTACTGGTTATACCATTCGTGAGTAACGCGTAGCCCAATTCCCGAATCCCAAAGTCAGAACAAGATTGATTCGCTGATTCTACTGTACTGGATTACCAAATTATACGCATATAAATATGTACAAACACCAACTGTACAGCCACAACGTTTAGAAACGAGGACCAGAATTCAAGAAAGGTCACTGTCAGGTATCACCGTCACGGCAGTCCGAGTTCGAATCAAAAATATTCCACGGCATATGAGCAAAATATCAACAAGTGTTCAAGTGTAGTGGTTGATGCGTGCCATACTTATTCGATAGTCAATAGGATAAAGAGCATAGTCTCAACAAAACAAGTATGTGACAACGGCTGAGGAGGATTTCCACACATGTACTTTACACCGCCCACCAAATCCTCCCATGAAACAGTCAACATCCATGGAGTAGATGGGGGTACCGATTCGCCCTTGCCTACCCAGACCCTAAAGTCAGCGCATACGCCGGTCGCCATATGCTTTATCTATTGCTGGCTAGTCGCCGACACGCTTGCAGGATTTCTCGAGGTTATGCTCCGTACATCCATGTCTTAGAGTTTCATCTGGAGATGATACAACATTATCGGTATACGAACAAGGGCTCTGGCGTGATCGGGATGCGTAGACGGATTACGTAATGTAGAGGAAAAGGGCTTTCCGAATAAGAGTAAAGTACATGGTAAAATGAAGACGGAGAATCGAGATGGCTACAAGGTGCTTGAAACATCAGGGAGTTCAACGTGCGGTATAATCACTATAAAAGTGTTTGGCTCAAAGCTTATACCCATTTGAACACAGGTTGGATAATAATAAAGATTGGAGGTCCCGGGAATAGAGATGTTTCTACGAGCGGTCAACAAGTGCTTGTTCCAAAGTTTCCTTCGCTTCTTGTCGTGTGCTAAATTGGAATTTCGACAACTAACTCCATCGTAACTCGTGAACACCGTATCAAATAGGACACAAATGTATTTCAAAGACTGTGTGAAGGGTTGGGACCTACAGGAGAATGCATGAGGGATAAATAAATAAATTCAGCTTCAGTTGGCATCAGTAGACTTGGTTTTAGCTTGGCCTATAGCGTCGACGTCGGCCCGGCCATCATCACCTTCAAGGAAATATATCTTACGGATATCTCGTAATACGTCTGCTTTGTTTGTTCTCACCAACACCGTGCGCACAAGACCATCGATTTCTGTACGAAAGTCCTTGATCACTCCAATCGGCCATTCGTCTTTATGTAAGTGGCTCTCCACGAGGATGATGACATCGCCACGTCTGAACGATCTCACTTTGGAGATCCGCTTTTGCCGAAGCTGCAGGGTCGGTAAGTACTCCCTAGTCCAACGTTTCCAGAAAGCCCGCGCCAGGTGGTTCACTTGTTTCCGTCCTGTGATGTACATTCCACGTAGGGTTTTCGGCGTGATTGCTCCTACGTTTGACCGCAATAATAACAGGTCGTTGTGTGTAAGGGCCGGTTCGCCTTCCGGGTTTGGGACGATCGGCACCAGGGGTCTGATTTTCGGTATACGTTCCACTTCTCTCTGTAAGGTAGCCAGCATCTCGTCATCGAGGATTTGCCGTGAGGTCAGGGCAGTGAGTATTTTCTTAGTCGACCGTATCAGCCCTTCCCAAACACCGCCGCGATGACTGGCATAGGGTGGGTCGAATTGCCATTCTATCCCCTTTGCTACGGTCTTGTTTCGTATTTTGGCGTGGTCCAGAAGGTTCCTCCATTCCTCTAACTCTTTATGAGCTCCACCGAAGTTCGAGCCCTTGCCTGAGTATACGTTCTTGGGGACTCCCCGCCTCGCGACAAACCTTTGAAAGGCCATTAGAAATGAATCGGTGGTCATATTATACACTACTTTGAGATGGACTGCTCTGGATTGTGAACATGTTATCAGGCAGCCATACCTTTGCTGTCGTAAAAGTAACGGGTCAAAGTAATCGACGCCAATTTCCACGAAAGTAGACCTATTCCGGTTGAACTCTCACGGCTGGAAGGGGGGCCATCGGTTGTTGGTCTGCTACCGCATTCCGGCGACGACAAATGATACATTTGCCTATGACTGGCTTGACCGTCACTGGTCCCTTGGACATCCAAAATCAACGACGTATATTGTTCAATAAGCGGTTCAAACCTGCGTGTCCCTCTTCTCGATTTGAATTCGCCAGCCGCCCTCCGCTCGTTGTCTCGCATAGTGTTTATTCTTCGGATACTGCTGTGCAACAGCCTGTTTCTTTTGGTGTTATCATCTATACTGACCAGCTCACGAGTTTCGAAAGGGAAGGCGTCTAGTTGTTGTAGGCGTAGGACATCGCGTTCGGCTTGGTTCAGCTCGCCCTGTGCTATCGTTCACGCATTTAACGTGTTATGTTGAAAGTATTTTGTATCTTGTCTATCAGGCCACGGTTCTTAACATGTTTATCCAGTCGGGGAAATGGCACAGTTTTCCTATTAGGTTCACTCTTCCCGTGGATTTTGTAGCCAGTATCAGTCGTTTCATTTCGATATTGCCATCCTCAGACTATGGTATCAGTATTGTTGGCCACGTCTCTTTAGATGCAGTTAAGAAGTCCGGTCCCGTTGTCCACATCCGCAGCCTTTCTGGTTTTCTTAGGCCCCTTGAGCAGAAGTCGGCCGGGATACTGACGGATTGTACATAGTGCCACTGATCGGTCTTAGTCGACTCATGAATCCTAGTGAATCTGTGGGCCACGAAGGTGTTAGAAGGAGTGTTAATGTTAATCATATTATACCGTACTGTGGCTGAGTCCGTCCAAACGTTTCAGTCCCAGTTTATCTGACCAAAGCACCTTCTAATCAGCGTCGCGGCTTTCGCGGTCGGTACTGCTGCAGTCAATTCTAGCCTCGGAATGGACACCGTCTTCAGTGAATCTACTCTTGCCTTTGCCATTACTATCTGACTGTGCCGCCCACCATTTTCGTCTACCCAACAGCCACAAACCACTACCCCGTAGCCCACTTCTGATGCATCCGAAAACAAGTGGAGTTGGGCATCGCGCGCACACTTGATTCCTGTCAAGCATCCTGGTATCTTGATCTCGCCAAGTTGATCTACGTTGTGTACTCAGTCACGCCATTGCCTGTCGTCTTCGTCCTGGAGAGATTCATCCCAACCCGTCCCTCTCTGAGACAGCGATTGCAGTAAGCACTTTCTCGGTAGCAATCACGGCGAAACAAAACCTAAAGAATCACAGAGGCTTGGGGCTGATGATAGGATTCCTCTCCGTGTCGCTGGTCGTTTGGGTAGGTTCAGGGTGAATATGAATTCGTCACCTTCGGGCTTTCATTGAACTCCGAGCGTGCGCTCCATTTGTGAAGAGGATCCCAAAAGCTCTCTCGCGCACTCAATTTTCTCGGACTTGAGAAAAACGTTGAGAATCTCAGGGCTGTTTGAAGTCCATTTTGTGAGACTGAATCCTCCTGCCTTCAGGGCCGCGGCCAGTTCGGTCATATATAGAATAGCAGTATTTAAGTCTTCGAGGGGACATAGAAAATTATCCACGTAGAAACGGTTCACTGCTCTTCTTAACAGATTTCTGTTGCTGCCGAAACGGTTGAGGGTTTCCCGGAGGGCAAAGTTAGCAAATAATGGGGATGGTACCGTTCCAAAAGGATGAACCGTCAGCCTGCACTCGTCTGGTGTGCGGTCTACGTTGTTTTTAGGCCAACAGAGAAGATGGAAGGCGACCCTATCTTCAACGGACATTTTCACATGCAGAAACATTTCACATAAATCCGCAGAGACGGCCACTTTTCCTAGCCGAAAACCGCACAAAACCTCGACTAGTGGTGTTTTCCAGTTTGGGCCCTGTAGTATATGGTCGTTGAGTGGCACACCCTGACATTTCGCGGCACAGCCGAAGACCACCCTGAAGTTCTCCGGTTTCTTTGGGTTCACGACCGGGTGATGGGGTGGGTACCACCTCAGATTTGCGCTGATCACCGCTGCATCTGCTCTTTCTTTATAATCCAAGTCTATGCTATATTGCATGGCTTGCCTATATTCTATCCTTATTGGTGGTTCTCGAATTAGCCCGTTTTTGAGGAGGCATAACCTTTTCAGAGCCATTTTCGGCTGTTTGGCATAGGTTTCGTGTTGGGTCTCCACGGGACAGGAACCTCGAAGCGATCCATTACATACTTGGCGTTCTCGTCTACCATTTTCAGAGCCGATCTATCTTCTCGCGATGGTGCATCTCTACCAGTGGCCACGTCAGTAAATTCGGCGTTATACAACTGTTGGAACGCCTGCTCAATGTTCGCCGTTTCCACCGAAGTGCAGTTGATTTGAATCTGTTTGACGTATCTTCTGTTTGTACTACCATATAAACTCCGACGGAATATTGTGTGTACTGCATGTGGTGCTTTGCAGCTCCCTAGTCTTTGGTCCAGGGCCCAGTGTGCTTCCGGTACATCACAACCGATCAGCAGATCTATTTCCTTATTCTGCCACTCCTAGACCTTACCTTAACCCCGTTGAAATGCAGTCACTGACTCAGCTTCTTCCCTAACCTGCCTAGGCTGGTTTTCTAGTTCTGCTATTCTCAGTCTAAAAATATCATCACGTTTAAATTCTATATCATCCTTGAAATACATGAAGTTGCACTGACAGGACTAGTAGACCTAACAATATCTAAAGAATCGGTATCACCCGAAAATACCCCAGGGAATTGCCGAGTTACTTCCTGTCCAACTTCGGTTTGCTTTTTCCCCCTTCTTGGCATTTCTGATCCACTTCCTCGTGAAGATTCCAAGTTGAGTACTGTAACGGTTATTCCAATCGCGACTAACGCGTAGCCCAATTCCCGAATCCCAAAGTCAGAACAAGATTGATTCGCTGATTCTACTGTACTGTATTACCAAATTATACGCATATAAATATGTACAAACATCAACTGTACAGCCACAACGTTTAGCAACGAGGATCAGAATTCAAGAAAGGTCACTGTCAGGTATCACCGTCACGGCAGTCCGAGTTCGAATCAAAAATATTCCACGGCATATGAGCAAAATATCAACAAGTGTTCAAGTGTAGTGGTTGATGCGTGCCATACTTATTCGATAGTCAATAGGATAAAGAGCATAGTCTCAACAAAACAAGTATGTGACAACGGCTGAGGAGGATTTCCATACCTGTCTTTTACAGATTGGACCATATGTTAAGTTTCCAGTGCTAATGATACAAAACAAGATGGCAAAGACTAACAAATTTGTTTATTTGAATAATTACTGTTTTCGGTGGCGCCAACTTCTCAGTCTGTGTACGTCGTCTGCACGCCGTTGCGCTCCTCCAATACACACGTTGTCCCGCCCCAGCGTTTTAAGTTCTGCTTTGCGTGCTGCCGAGTATATTCGCTATCGTGTCACATACCGAGGACCACGGGCTATAAACTCTATACGGGAGCAGGTCCTGACTTAACTGAGGAGAATCCTAAACTGGTGAGAAATGCAATCAAGTACGAAATCGCGTTACTAGTGTAACAAGGATAGGGCCTTTAGGCTGTTACGCTCGAACTTATGAATATATGCATGAGTCCAAGCGTAACTGTACTATTGGACATCCTTTTGTTGAAATAACGATGTAATATCTTTGAACTGCAATAAAAGTAATATTTATCATTTGAGAATGTGACTGGAATAAGCTCCATGGGCGTTTTCCGGGTTCCTCGCTGACCGCCCCCTGAGTGCCCCTTTCCCTGTTTCATTGGAGGTCACTCAGTGGTACGATCAAGGGGACACTTGTGCTGTATGAGGATATGCATTAAGATAACTTTTGTGCTTAGTGTGCAAGTAAAAGAATTATACCTTCACGAACGATGGCAGCCGACTGCTATCCACTCAACTCATTTAGAAGTACAGTCGCAGAAGGTTAGCTGAACATAAACAGAATAATTCACTAACACGCGAAGGCAATGCTTCTTTTGTGAGGGCTGTCCGTGTGTGATCTCCAAATACACGAAAAGAAGAGAGACTCTGCTAGCCGAAGCTCACTAAGTTTATCAATTAGCACCTACACTTAGGGTGAACTAAGAACAAGGAGGCAGCTCCCAATCTGACCCTCGAAGATAGTTCCACAGCACAGTCTTAAATTTCGCCCCACTGACGTTATAGCAGCTTAATCTGGGAAGCCGCTCTAGCTGATGAATTGCCGTCCGTGGAAAATGAGACTGATTGGGTTCGACTGTATGCCTATTTTTTAATCGACGACGAACTCTACATAAGCGCTAGTTAAGTTTGTGGCCGCTTCCCACCGCTGAAAGAAGCCACGGTAAGCACTGCGGCCCGTGACCCGTTCCACGTGCAATCGTTTTTAGGGCAACCTCTAAATTTGTGTGATATGGCGTTACTTTGGCATTTTTAAAAGACTACTCAATTTGTTTAAAATCATTCAGAAAGCCTTGGTAATACAGTATGAAGAAAGGCAAATTCAGTTTCACAGAAATACATATAACCTCGTCCCGTTGTTAGGGTGTATTTCAAGATTATCGTAGACCATATAACTTCAAGAATAATTTATCATTTAGCGCTGGTGCTTTAAAAACCCACAAGACTTGGCGTTTTCCAACACGCCTCTATGATCCCTTCCTACCAGTAGTAGAGTAAGTTCCGACCTCGCTTGGCGTACTGCAGACCTCAACCAGCTGACAGAAAATCTTTTGGATTATAATGGAACAAAAATGTCGTAAAAGTGTAAGTAATAGGAGTGAGTTTTATAGAATTATACTCTATATTTGAGATCAAATTTGTTTTTCTTGGCGAACTCCCGGTAATCAGTTCTCCTTTTATTGGCTTAGCCGTTGCTGATGATTGATTGGGTTAGTGGTCATATATAATCTGCTGCACTAGGTACGGCATTCACTTGCCTTTTCTTCCTCGCGCAACGGTCAAGAAGTACCCGAATTTGGCTGCATTCATATTTGATTTTCTGGACTTCCATAAATAACTTGTTGGAGTTTCCACGTATACGGTTCATAAACAACAGAAATGGCGCCATTCAGAACGGGAAATAAACTTAGACTTAAGTGGGGGAGAGGGGATCAAATATCACATGCGTGACCTCGATCCGTCTCTGGACCGTGAATGGGTGTCTGCGGTGTCATTGGTCGGATCAACGGATCTGTGGTTAGTTTGTGGGTAGGGGGTGGGCCAAGGAAGCCTTAGCGCTTGCACGAACTGTTTTTGGGAGCACAACGGGGGACTGTAGGTCAATTTATCAAGAATCATGACGCCTGCGCCTTTATCGGGTCTTGATAAAATAATATCTCTATTTGCCTGTAAACCGTTTAGGCACCTCAAATGCTCCGTCGTCAATATGCTCTTTGTTGATGGTTTGCTGTCCCGGTATTGGTAGCAAGCGTTAATGAGAGTGGACATCAGCTTCTCCATCTCTTGTGATGACGATGGGTTCAGGTCTGTAAGTTGAGCAAAAAGGTTCTCAAATTCAACTTCCGTATCCATTTGTTTCCCTTTATTTCTAGGGCAGCAAAACTTAGGTCTTAGTCATAATACTTCGAGCAACGTTTTGTCCAAACTTACTGATGAAAAGTTGTGGATGAATTTCATTGGGTCAGAGGGGAGCTCATCAGCTGGTTTCATTGGATTGGTAAGTTTTCCCAGTGAAGCGAGTTTTCGCTGACCACATTCGAACGGATACGACCAACCGGGACGATAATTCCCAGACTGTACGGCTTACCAAAAGTCCACAAGGAAGGCGTACCATTAAGACCTATTTTAGACATGTGTAGCTCTCCCTACCATGCAGTAGCCAGGTGGCTAACTGGCTTACTGGGGCCAGTGAAAGCTACAATCGTAAAACGTAGTTTACGAGACACTTTCGGCTTCGTGGATAATGTCCGAAATATAAACCTGAGAGAGAAACACGTGTTCACATTTGACGTCACTTCATTGTTCACCAGCGTACCGATCAGTGAGACTATTAACTATCTGTGCGACTATATTCAAGAAAACGACATCGACGTGGGCCTTCCGGTAGACGAACTGAAGCAACTCCTCTTTGTTTGCACGTTTAACGTGCAGTTCAAATTCAATGACGAAATATATCGTCAGAAAGACGAGGTAGCCATGGGATCACCCTTGGGACCACTATTCGCCGATGTTTTCATGGCAAAAATTGAGGATAATCAACTTCAGTCCACCACCAGGCAATGTGTGCTTTATAAACGCTGTGGACATAAACTTTATGTTAAACACCTTCAATACAGCCCATCCTAATATCCAGTTTACGATGAAAAAAGAGGCAAACAATGAAATAGCCTTTCCAGATGTGTGGCTAAGCCGGCGAATGGATGGCTCAGCTCAATGATCAGTGCACAGGAAAGCAACGTGGAATGGGCTGTACATTCACTTCGAACGTTTCGTGCCACTCCAATTTGAGCGCAACTTAATCCGTTGCCTGATTAACAGAGCGCGCAAAATTTGTACTGAGGACACACTGGACAACGAACTTCGTTCTCTGCGCAATGTGTTCCTGAAAAATGGATATCCGGATCGTTTCATTGATAAGACAATGCGACAAGTGGAAGAAAGAGCGAAAACCACAGTTGTCCCAAAAAAGTCAGTATACATCCGCCTGCCGTTCAAAGGTGATATCCCATGCGATATTATAAATCGCAGATTATCAGGAGCCGTCGACAAAACATTTTACGCAGCAAAGCTCCATATTGTATTTTCATCAAAGCCGTGTGCATATTTACGATTAAAGGATAAGGTGTCAGATTCTGTGGCCTCATTCTGTGTGTACTCCTTTACTTGTTCCTGTGGGACAACGTACATTAGCCGTACGACCAGACACTTATCCGAATGGGTCCGTGAACACCACCCAGCTTTGCTGAACACTGGATCAATCAAAGTAATTACGAACGCTGTGTTACACCTTGTTCAGTCTAACCACTCAGTGAATGTGACCAAAGCATTCCGGCCAATCTACAAAGTCCGAAGTGGACAAGACTGGTGAAGTGCCGTGTTCTAGCCACAGCTGAAGCGGTACGCATTCGTCTCTACAATCCCCCGTTGTGCGCCCAAAAACAGTTCGTGCAAGCGCTAAGGCTTCCTTGGCCCACCCCCCGCCCACAAACTAATCACGGATCCGTTGATCCGACCAATGACACCGCAGACACCCATTCACGGTCCAGAGACGGATTGAGGTCACGCATGAGATAACTGATCCCCTCTCCCCCACCTAAATTTTGACTAATCGCCTTATTTGCAATTGAGTAGTAGGAGATTAGATTTGTATATAATATGATTCATCATGCAGCTTGAACGCTCAACTCACCATTGAAAACCATGGAAGCACTGTACAGCTGTTTCATCCTTGTTGGGAATCATCAGCAGTGCACATCCACCGAGCCCCCACGGGGACTCGAACCCGGGGTGAACGATTCCATGGTTTTCAATGGTGAGTTGAGCGTTCAAGCTGCATGATGAATCATATTATAATCGCCTTATCTTGATATCTCTTTCGTTCACCTAACACTGTCCATATAAATGTGATGTAATGGCATGATTACGAATCACTGAAAACGAGCTTGTTCGCCACCTTGTGTTGTCCTCCATGTGCCCTGTGGGATTATTCGGACAAACTTAGACTTGTGGATCCAGTGGCTCCGCCGATTACAGAGGAGGGCGTACACTCCCGGCTGGCGCAAAACGAGTAGAAAACTGAAATTCATCCGAAATATCCAGTATAGAAATTTGGACAGATTTCAGGTAGATTGCCTCTAGAAAATCAGAAGTCCATCTGAAGTTCATGCGCTAATCAGCGTGCAGCTGCATGGGCACACTACAGTGAAGAAAATGACGCACTCTCTACCCCCTTGACCAATGGTACGTTGGATACGCGAATGCTGCCTTGTTCGCTGCTGGGTGCCCTCACCACCCCTTCCTCTAATAACGACCGCCATAGCGCCTATCTGCGGACTGAATGCGACCTAATAGCATCTTATAAACCCACTCCATGATCATCGATGAACCACGTAGTTCATTGCCAATTGGACCAAACCCTTCTCAAAACCAAATATCTAGAAACCTGGTTGAGTATTTATTCCAAAAACAATTGGCAAAATGATAAGGAATAAGTTTATTAAACGGAAAATATTCCGTACAGAATTATCACAGAGAATCCAAGTCCAAAACGAAGTCCGGTCTTTCCTCCTCCCGGTAAATGAGCAGTTGACAACACATCAGAAAATTTCTTACGTTGGTGGGTAGTTTTTTCAAATCCCGTTAAGCATCTTGTAACCAATCTGTAGTGGCGAGATACATGTCGGACTTTTCGGTGGATTCAAAGGACTGCTGCCGAAATCCCCAATCTCAAGGAGTAAGGGTGGATGGCAAATGTAACTCATACCAGCAATGAGGTCGTGTAGCGGTGTTTCCTTAAAAGCGTACTTGCTATGAGGTTCAACATAGCTGACCTCCAGTGTGAATGTTTTTTCATAGGGCAGGGCATCAATAATCGTACGTGCTGACGGACGTCATTGTCTACCGAGAATAGCCTCCTTTAATTAAAACGATGAATATCGGAGTAAAAACTTACCAAACTGCTTCTATTCTCTTTCCTGAAGATATCTTTATTTAGATCTTTCAACCGGTTCAAACTCGCCAGCGGAAAAACCTGGTCCAATGGACCCGGAGCGGCTCTACTTTCGGGTCTGCAGCCTTTAGTCCAAAACTTGGAACCAACGTATTTGTGATTGATGTAAATAGAACAAGGCATTCGTCACGCGCTTGATTTCACCTGAAACGTAATAAAATTCACGAATACCATCTCACTTTTAATGGTGTTGACCAGTCCTTCAGTGATGGTTATTTCAGGATGACTGTCTACACAGGCGGTTGGCCGGTTTGGATCTATAAAGCTTACAGATGACGTTTCAGGTAAGGCATACTAAATGGTGGCGACGTCACAAGGAATTTTACGAGTGTTCATTCCTGAGCCGCACGTTCTGAATCTGAATAATGGAAAAAAACATAAAAAGTAGTTCTCTTACGTGTTGAAGAACGATTTCCGTCAACCCTGGTGGAATGCGGTTGTCCTGTTGTTGCTATACATTACATTACTTTGCCATGAGCTTACCCCAGTTCGACCAGGGGGGTGACGTGCTCATTTCCACCGGTATCCTCTGTGCACCCGTTGACGGAGCAAGCGCACTGATGGCTGCCCAACATGATCGTTACCAAAAGCCTGAAGGTACTTCTCGGTGGATAAAACATCACAGCTCCTTTCCGTGTTGCGTCGTCCTCCGAATAGCAATTCGTGTTTTTTTTTCTTGCGAACATAATAATATCAGTTTAACTTAAACTTACTTGATCCTTTTGGAGGGCGGTCTCATCATCACAGTACCGTCACTAGATGGAAACAGATTATCTTCGTTCTATCTTTGGACCCGCCAATCTTCGTCGTAAATAGCTAATCGGTAAAAAGTGGTAAATGTTTGACTTACCACCGGTCTTTTAGGTGTCTGATGTCACAAAACGGTGGAATTTTCCACCATCCACGTTTGGTTTATATGCATATTTTCGTCCTCTGAAACCCACTTCCTGCTAATCAGGCAGACGCCTTGATTTTCATCGTCCATCAGTTTGACCACAGTGTACGTTGGCATGCCTGAGAACACTTGAAAAATGAAACTTAAAGAACGGTTAGTGCGAACTTAACTGCGAGTAGAAGTGAAGAAGATAAGTCTTAGTTAGTGACTCTATTTTAAACTTTTCCGTTTAGACATAGACCAATGAGATGAATCATCAAGTTTCAGTATGTAAGAGAGGCAGGATACAAAGTCCATTGTTCAAACTAAGACAAACACACTTGCATTCAATGAAACTCCGGCGAAAAATGACGGTAACCAAAGATAGATTTTTGACAAAATAAATGTTATGGAACACGGAAGGCGTTGGTGAATCAAAATAATTGTCTACATGGTGAAACCGGGAAAAAGTAATGATGTTGGTGTTGCTATCTGTCTCAATGCGCTGTATGCAAGCAGGCAATCCGCTGATGATGACGATATTGCCCGGTGGTGCATTGGAAATGATCATTTTGTCAAAGGATAGTTTCTCATTTCCACCTTTTTGTTGGAGTTTAATAGTTGGCTCCTTGATGCATGACGCCGACTAGGTTGCTTCTGAACACCTTCGAAATAAGTGAGATGGAATTTTCGCTGTTCCTTTGATCATGCCTCTTACTGTGAAAAGGAACGACTCAAACTGGAAGGCACCAAAATGATCAGGAGGATTGTGCCGTGGAACATCGTCAGCAACATATACTAACGAGTGGACATCAATAGACATTTCATCTATCCGAAAAATAACTCTGTGAGTTATAACATAGGAGGTCAATAGCTCCCGAGCTAACTGTACATTTTCCGAGCTCTTTGCTCTAGCTAATATGCGAGAAGAAATAGATGGTCAGAAAAAGTGATTAAAAAGATGGATTGATAGTACATCTTTTAAACAAACTATGCCTAAATACAAAAAGGAAATTGACAGAATTCTGCTGCCTTCCAAGTTCCATATTCCATCCAACCACGAGACTTACGCTGGAACTCGCTTGGCGACTGAGATCTCAAGCTGACTAGGTGGTCATTAACTGCCGTAATTAGGTTTTTAGAAAGATGAAAACCCTTGGAATTTGGTGAATCTGTGAGTAGAAAGATAAACTTACTCATGACACCAAGGCAAATGCAATGCATGCAATCCTTCATCATGTCTATATTTAACATTTTAAGTGGAGACTGTTCAATGCGATCTCTACGAAAATTACTACTGGCAAATAATAAACTGTCGTTTACGGAAGTATAAGTTACCTCATGTTCATGGTATACTCCTTGTTGAGCACACTTGTTGCAACCGAAATATCCAGCGTGAGACTTTTTGCGTTTGACAAAGGCCCGTGCGGGATGGTGGAAAATAACTGCCTTCAGTAGTACTTATTTATTACTGTTCGTTCCCTTGATTCAGATTCCTCGACATTGAACGTCCAAAGAGTCTCTCATGAGGTCCTCCAAAAAGTCATTCATTTCCTTTGGTTACTTGCCACCGGAGTAGACACCCACAAGAAATGGCGTTTACATTGACGGATGGATGACACGTCCAAGGATCGTCCACACTCGTGTTTGTGAAGACGCGAAAGGGTGTAGATCATCAATGTGCAGCTGGATCTCGATTGAACAAACGACAACCTGTCCAGGGCCGATTGCAGCCTTATTTACAGCTGCGGCCTGGATAAACATCACACACCAGAGACTTTCGATGGGTTCCCATCAGTTCCCGGTAATCTTGAGGGAGGTATCGTCGAAAAAGTCGATTCCTTTCTAGGTAGTCATTGATCCAGGTGGCTGGTATTTGGTGTGCAGCACACCATTCCTTGAGTATTTTCACTTCGTTTTCTTTCGGACTTATAACGGCTACTGTTAATCATAAGTCAAGAATTAAAACTAACCGGTTGTAGTTTTTCTATTGTCGCAGCTCTTTCCACTTGCCTGGTGGACGTTGATGTAGTGGGCTCTTCAGGCCGCCGGTTTGGCTGTGGGCTGGCAAACATTAGATCATGTACGGTAGCTGGCTTGTGGTGTTGTTTCATCCAAAGTAGCCATCGACGACACAGCGTTCTTTTGCAGTGCTTACGAGGAAGATGAGTACTTTGTGGCTGCATGCTTATCGTGTAGAATGGAAATGCGGCTTTTACGTATGTTGGGTTGGCCAATGGTCGCAAACCCTAGTTCAAGGTGTCCAACAATGACGCACGCATTTTACCGCTATACCAGTTGCACCTAGTGATTGACTATGTAGACTGATGTTTGGGCTGCAGTTTCAGCTGTTTGCAAACGGCAGCGCCCCCATGGCACGGGGCATACTAAGGAGTACTTCAGTGAAAACAGGAGTCGGTTTGATTCTTTTACCAGTCGTGGAAAAAACGTTACACCCACCACAACCCCACTTCCCTTATTCTTGTGCATGATTAAATGTTGCAATATGCCACCTGATTCCATTTCAAATGTCAGGCCTCATCCGCTGATGTAACAGTCTTGATAGCAGTAACACACCGTTCACAGTATCACCGCCCTTTTACTGTCGTAGGTTGGGAACAAGACGCATGACTTGATAATACCATACAATGCGTGATTTGTGATCAGGTCGCTGCCTGAGTTGCACGGCTCGTTGTTCGCGTGAGCCAATTCGTAGGTTTACATTTCTTCTCATGCGAACGGTTGGTGGAGAGCCCTCTACCAGATGGCTGTTCACGTGTACGGAATAGCAGCTGACACACCCCTTACTTCAGGATTACCCCACCTTTGTTATTTGACCCCGAAAACGGCTATACATTCCCTGCACAGTGAAGGGTTATATAGAATAATAACTAGCAATGTGTAACAAATCCTAAACGATGTCTGGTAAATTGAAGTGTTACGGAATTAACGGCTTCAGACAGAATGTGTGAATGAGATCTGATCCCAGTGAGCATTGTTTCCACTACGGAAAACGATACCAGGCAGCAGACATTTTACCAATAAGAAACGAGTTGAATCCGTTACCTTTGATAATTCTTGAAGAAATGGTACACTGTTAATTGCAAGATGACAGATCTAAATTAGCACGTCAAGAACATAATCGGCAGCTTCATATGTTTGTTGTAACGTAAAAATTCTAAAGCAAGACAGTTATAAGTGTCAAGCTCTACCGATCAACTTAATTGTAAGACGTACAGAAGGGAGAATAGGGGCGTATATGCATTATCTCAAAGAGTCAGGGAATATGTAATGAAGTACCAATTTAGTGGTTGATAATTACAGGCGAAGTTCAGCGTTCATCATTTTCGCGTAATAAAGTGTCAGTTAATAACCTGTGTCCATGATTCATGCATGCAGTAAAACAGTTCAATTTTTCCCGTTCATCGCGTCCGCTACTTGTTATTTGTAGCTCAAGGAAATAAACGTTATTAGGAAATAAGTTTTTAAGCTAGTTCTTTTACTGACGCACTTCAGAGTTGAACAATCTTACAGTTAAATGGCCAGTTCAGTTTTGGATTCATTTTCTTTCTCTTTTTGCTGTGAACGAAATTCAGCTTTTCACAAAGAAATAGTAGAACTTTATTCAGAGACGGTTATATGGTTTCCTAAAAGAAAATTAGTTTCATTATTGAAGGACAAAAATGAATGAACGTAACTCATTTATGCTGTTCGGTGAATACACCAATTTCTTTGATAAGACTGGCACATGCGCCGTCTACTACAATACTTTATCCAGAAAAGGATCAGTCACCGAACTCTAAAAGTGCACCCAGACACAAATGTTCATAGTTTAGGCATCATAATCAGAGTCTGACATTTCATCTTGTCAAATTCAATTCAAATTAGTACCACATTGTGATTTTAGGAATTATATACCTGGTGTTACACGTAATCTGAAGGCAAGAATTTGGGGGAGTAAACCACCACACCCTATGATAATAAGGGATCAGCGGTGAACGAATTATATTTCATTACTAAAACCACTGCTATATTGACAAATAAGTATGTTTGATTGACGAATAGACAACGCGGTTTGGGCTGAAAATAAGTAACAATCAGTGGACATGAAAAACAGGAAAAATTAAACTGTGATACAGTATGCATGAAACATAGACACAGAATACTAGTTGACTCTATTGCCAGAGAGTGATGAACAGTTGCCCTGGTATGCGAAATAAACATAGAGCTTACGTCGATGAATAACTCCTTAGTGCATTGTTGCTTCATGTACATATATTTAGAATAACGCATTAATGATATTAACGTAAGTCAAACCGTCATATATTACACTGTTTTATCATGATTGTGAGCGGATGCAACCGTGTGGTACAGTAGGGAATGAGATACAACGTGAAAAAGAATGCAATGCATCGTTTGTTTTTCATTTACAGGGAATTTTTGAAGAAGAACCATTTATGTATGATTACCACACTAATTATGTCAGTATTTCTAGATGGATTCAGAAGTAATGATCAATTACTTAATGAGTGGCCGAACAAAGCATTTGCTTAGACGTTTCCTTCGTTTTCTCGCAGTCTAATAAAGAGAGTTTCCATCATTTCTCTTGGCAAGTTAAAATATTCGCTACGATTATTTTGGTCACCTTCGAGATAATTAACTGCATTCCACCTATTCTCATGTTAAGTACTTGCAAAGCTGTTCCGCTAAGGTGATCAGCAGTCATCCGTAGAATCTTTCTTATTCACAAATTTTTCGGAAGTTTCTAAATATGCTAGCTATAATAGACCGACAGAAACAGTTTTGATTCGTTCATTATTGATAAGATGTTTCACTCTATCAATAATTTTGCGGTCTGGCATCATTCGTCGCAGTGTTCACTGGGATCAGATCTCATTCACACATTCTGTCTGAAGCCGTTAATTCCGTAACACTTCAATTTACCAGACATCGTTTAGGATTTGTTACACATTGCTAGTTATTATTCTATATAACCCTTCACTGTGCAGGGAATGTATAGCCGTTTTCGGGGTCAAATAACAAAGGTGGGGTAATCCTGAAGTAAGGGGTGTGTCAGCTGCTATTCCGTAAACGTGAACAGCCATCTGGTAGAGGGCTCTCCACCAACCGTTCGCATGAGAAGAAATGTAAACCTACGAATTGGCTCACGCGAACAACGAGCCGTGCAACTCAGACAGCGACCTGATCACAAATCACGCATTGTATGGTATTATCAAGTCATGCGTCTGGTTCCCAACCTACGACAGTAAAAGGGCGGTGATACTGTGAACGGTGTGTTACTGCTATCAAGACTGCTGCTTAGGCGGCCCATGAATGGAATTCCACTCCCAGCTAAAGTAGTGAAATATTTTAGAAAGACTCAGCTGATGAAGCCTCACTGTTTAGGTGGAACGAGGTGGCAAATTGCAACACCTAAACATGTGCTTGACGTAGGGAAGTAAGGGTGGGGTATGTGTAGCTGAACCGAGCTGCCGAGCGATTTCGTCTCATGGAGAGCAAGCTAATATGTGGGTTCATAAGACGAGGTGTAATTTACAACGAATAGTCTAATTAACAAACCCAACCCCATACAATCACATTTATTTTCTTATGTATCCTTCGTAAGTATTGTATGGTTCACGTTACGAATGCTTCCTCGAGACACTATAGATGAGGTTATAAAACAGACAGTGACTATGGTAATAATATGGAATTCATACGCAGTTGAACATTTATTATCATAGGATTAAATGTTTTGCCCCCCTATATTCTAGTCTCCAGAATACTTGTACCACCACGTACATTATTCACCAAAACACTATGTACTACCGCTTGGAATTAAAGCTTACGTAAGTGTCATTTTAATTCATCCTTGAGAACTCCGATGTGGCTTTTGGACCCAATAATAAACGTCAAATACGGCCGACGAAGCGAATGCAAGTGAATAAAATGCCGTTCTTTAGGATAGAAACGCCTTCCGGCAGCTGACAAGGTATTCGTGTCTCGCTGTTTAACAGTGGCTGTGGAGATGAGGCTCACACGGGAGAGGTGCCCTTTACCTCTACAAAGAATAGACCACTTTATTTCGGATCAGATTCATTATTAGTCATCGGAAAGTGGCCCAAATACAAATAAGCCGCTTGTAATCTTTACTCCCAACCGTATTGTGGTGAACACCGAACTCCAGTTTTGCTACGGCGCATTTTTGTTTCTTGTTGGGTCATATTCCAAATTGTGACAGGCAGCTTTATACGCGTATTAGAAATGAAATAATTCGATCATATGACCTGAGTGGACTACTTGTCATCTAATCTGCTTACAGCCGCAAAGCTCGAATTAATATTGCTCTTCCCATATACCATAGCGTATTTGAATAACGTGCGTTATCCCTCTCACGTGAGCATCAGAGGACATGTAACGTGTTTAGAATTATATCCACCACTTTGGCCATGACAACTATACAGCTACGTGATTTGCTCTCGTTGTTGTTTGGTGAAATTCACGTATTCCAAAGGACAGTAATTGGTTTAATCCATTCCGTGCTTATTTCATGAAGTCAGCGCAAAAATACAAAGGAAAGCGAATAATTCATTAGCCGGTAGATGAAAATATTACCTGTTTGTACAATGCAGCCGGCTTGTCGAAAAATTCCTCATTACCAAGCGTTCATTCTCCTTGGTCATATACATTGTCTAAAATGAAACTGATAACAGAACGTATTTGGCGTGATAGCTGTGCAATTTCGGAACATTGAACGGAGACCAGTGTTTTATATAGGATGGTGCATTCGCAGCGAACATTTTATCACACAACGAACGCCAAGCTATTCATTTCTTTACAACAGTGTTTGGTATTTTCTCGGCACTTACTGTTTGCAAACAAGACAACTACCGAATGTGATACTTCACCAATTGACAGCACTGTATTCAGCACTTCATTACCTGAAACAATTCCGTCCTTCGTTTGGTAACGACCTATTCGTTCCATTTATTACGCTCTTTGCGTACGAGCTCATTTTACTGTTTACTTTAGCATCACTATAGTAGTGCATTCGTGAGTAAACTTAATGGCATGTCCGTGAGGTTATAGGAACAGTTACGCCTAAATCAATCGCGCAGTTGCGCACAGCACTGCATCGATGACTTACTCTGCCTCCGCGTGTAGTGTTGGTCAGCTGATACGTAATAAAACAGCTTTTTGCTAAAGTACGTGAATCATGTGCCAGTTGCGCAGCACACGTGATTGGTCGTAGTTGCTGTCACCACGTTAGCATGTTTCCTTCTCACACCTCAACAACCAATCAGGTTGTCGTATGGTCAATTCGGATAAAACTCCGGTGCTTACTGGAATTTTACCGGCGTTAAATACCCAATTTGTGCTGGCAGGGCTGTCTGGCTCGATGACGAACGTGGAGGACAGAGTGACCGTCAACACGGCCCCTAGGGGGCCACCACATTTTGATTGCAGTATTGCTTCCATGGAGCCATTTTTGTTGCCTTCTTAGTTCTCTTAAATATGCTTCTGATTTCACGTGCACAACCGTGAATACACTAGCTTTGTGTTGGGGCGCTTATTAAAGTGAGTATTCCTTCGCCTAAGTTGAGTTGGATGGGTATGATCGGTCACGAAACCAGTATTTGTTCTATCATACCTCATAGACACCTGTTCCATTTTCACCGAAAACTTGTTTACCCATATATGTCGACTGTGTACCGGCAGAAAACAAGACTTTATCTCTATTTAGCAGTAATTCTTTACGGTGAACTTCGCTGGATGAGATCATCTGCATTGTGGTTTTTCACAAAAACAATGATTTCGGATAACCGGAAGTCAGGACTCTCTTTCCAAGGAGTATTTGATAGGGATTCGAGTGTTACCATTCATTTCACACATTTTAAGACAGCAGCAGGTAGGAATAGCCTCGACAGTTCAATTTTATAGTCCCGTACATATCAATGACAAAATATTTTTATCCGGGGAAAATTGTCCAGTATTTTCTCGTCCTGATTATACCAACCGCTTCTTATTTCAAAATAGCCTTAGCGGATCAATGTCGCACTTTTCAAAACTGGTGACTCTGTAACTCGCTCAGGCAGATCGCCACTCCCATCTTTATCGGTATAAGTGCTGACGCTTGCTTATGCACCTGCTGAGCTCCGGCTCACCAAGTTTTCTTTCTGTCTTTGCAGGTCGTGCGCATGCACCCCCCCCCCTCCCCCGCCCGGAAGACACCGCGTCCCGCATACTACAACTCAAGAATAGGGCATCCCGCGCCAACTGAAATATCTCCAGGCCGGAACTGACGCCTATACCAACAGTTACAATCAAATTAGTTGAAAAGCCCACTGAAGGCAAACCTTAGCAGCCACTCAAAAAACGACTAGACTTTAAACCACATTCGCAAGTTAAACGCACGGTAACCATTTTACAACGTATACAACGTGCTCGTGCGCCAGCAGCCAAGAACAAAACTGTATGGTTCCAATCCAGCTTCACACTGACGGACCGAGTTTATTCCGTAAATCTTCGCAACAACCTTGGCCTATGCTAGGGTGAACACTTGATCGAAAGTCGAGAGCTTTTCGAATGGCCTACCCCTTGGGATGTCGAAGCCATCCGACGTACACTTTTACTTTAGTGACCTGATGGATGAACTAAAGATTTTGAAAGTGACCACACGACTTTTCGGGGGACTGGAATGTGCCTCCGCAAGTGAAACAACATAGTGGTTCCTGTAGCTGTCACCGCTGCACACAAAAGGGACGCAGCGCCCAAATGCGAGTGATATTCGAGTCCCACAAAAGCCCAACTAGGACGGATACCAATTTTGCAGGCCAGACTGAACACCACACTAGTTTATCACTATTTAAACAACTCCCAATCAACTCGACTGACTGTTTTGCCATGTACTACAAGCATGACTTGTTTCGGAATCACAAAACAGTCATCAGCCCATGGAGAAGATTCCAAAAAGTATTGAGTTCCAAGATTCTTTTTCTAAAAACAAATCTGGAGATGATTTCCATTGTGTATTTATATTACTTTGAATTCGGGTTCTAAGACGTGCCAATCTATGACCACGACGAGGCATTTTAAGGAAATTCTATTTATTACTTGAGAAGAGTTTTGTGCTTTTATAGGATGACTGATGATCAAAACTCATTGTTTTGTCTTCCAATAATCAGCTAAAGAAGACCGATCGGATGATCCAGATTCGGTGTCGCAAAGAACAATACAGTGGACAGAACTAATTTATATATTTTGAGTATAACGCGTTACTGATATACTACCAGAAACTTATTGGTGTTGCTTACGCGAACCGTGTCGTTCTCATTTTCGCCATGCAAAGGAAGGTGCGGTATCTGGCACAGATTTCAACCTGTAAGTCTAGTCTGGTTGTGGCTGATATTTGTGGGGTATATTGTTGCACATGGGGCATTCAACTACGGGGTTGAGGCGGCTTTAAGATGTAATACGGGTCAAAGTTAGTGTAAGTTATATGGACGGTGATTAGTAGGCATTGATCTAATGAAGGAAGATAGCTTGTAGCGGTTGCCATCTTCGTTCATACTTTTACCACGTTTATTGTTTAACTGAACGCTGACTGCCAAGCGCGGTTGCCACTTGACCGTTGCTCTTGCACACGCTCTCACGCACGCTCCCAAATACACGCTAACCACTATCTCTCCCAATCGCCTTCTCAATCTCACGGGTCGTGGAGAATACTGTTCTGGTTAACATATTTGTGCAGTGCCGCACATAAGAGTTACGTGCAGGTGGTCCACGCAGTACGAAGGACCGAAGCACGCGTTTACTAAGGAAACCGCGAAGTAAGGTCTAATCAACCTTACAATTGGTGAGCCCGACGTGATCCCCAGGTCACGTGAGTTTCCTTGTTTTCTACCGTTCAAGGTCCCGTCTGCGTACGTTTTTGTGTGGTCTATTGTTTCCCTATCTTGATTTTTTTTGGTTGGTTTACCAAATAATTTTTTTTTTCTTCGTCCATACATATTTTGTGTCTAATTCGTCGTGATTTTTTTTTCGCGAAGACTATAGTGTCCCATTGATCGTTGATTTCTTTTCCCGTCTGTATTCCATAAAGTAATCGCTATGTCTGCCGAACGGAAATCCTGCTCAGACCCCACCGTTGGGGCGATCACGCTGCACATACCGGCATTCACGCCTGCTGATCCAGAACTCTGGTTCACGCTGGTGGAGTTAGAATTCGAAAACTGCCGTATAACCAGCGACGCCAGCCGTTTCAGGTGGGTAGCAAGCCGCCTCCCGCCGGAGGTCACAATGCAAGTAAGGGACGTAATAATCTCTTCCCGAAGCTATGAGGCTTTAAAGGAGGCCGTCATTGCCTGCACGACCCCAACGCAAGACCAACGTATGCAACAACTTCAAAACGTTGAGCTTGGAAGTAGGAAGCCCTCCGAACTGCTGCGTGAGATGCAGCGCTTGAGAGGACCGACTGTAGGCGAGGACCCGCTCTTGAGGGAACTTTGGCTGCAGCGTTTGCCGCATAACATTCCAGTTTTACTAAGTGCCACGCGCAAATGCTCGCTGGAGGAAACTGCAGCGATAGCTGATGACATTATGTCACGATACAACCCCGCTGTCGCTGGAGTAACCAGGCCCTCCGTCGCAACGGTGCCTGCCTTGCCAACATCTGACGAACTCGCGTCAGTTATGTCTAGAATTGACGCGAGCCTGCAACGCCTAGCAGTTAGAAGTGGGTCACAGGAGCGGCACCGCGCACGCTCACCTAGGCTCCATAGTCCGTCATTGCGACGACGTTTCGTCGGTTCTTCAAAAGAAGGGTATTGTAAATACCACAGTCGCTTCGGTGAGGGAGCCGAACGATGCGAACGAGGGTGTACGTTTCCCGGTGCTCATCAGGGAAACTAAACCCCCGGCCCGTGGTGGCGACCCACGAAGCCGGGTATCACACCAATAGTCGTCTTTTGAACGTAATGGACATTATTTCAAATAACCTATTCCTTGTAGATACCGGTGCCGAAGTGAGCGTCCTCCCCCGAGCGAAAGACGACAATAGCACACCGCAGGCCCAAACACTACGCGCTGCCAATGGCACGGCCATCCCAACGTTTGGCCAGCGGTCGCTCACCTTGAACTTGGGTTTAAAGCGTAATTTTTGTTGGGTATTCATCATCGCCGACGTCCCGTACCCAATTCTGGGCATTGACTTCCTGCAGCACTTTGACTTGTTAGTTGATGCACGGCGCCGCAGAGTGGTGGATCGTCAGACCACTCTCGCCGTTGCGGGTCATAATTCGCGAGTAAATCACGTCACGCCCTTTTACGTTCAACCACCGGCACACCAACCTTATGGCGAACTCATCGCCGCCTACCCGGCCATGTTTCGGCAGGCCGGGCCTCTCCCAGCAGTGACGACCAGTGTCACTCACCATATCGATACTAAGGGACCCCCAGTGTTCAGTAGGCCGCGTCGGTTAGCACCAGACAAGCTTCGTGTTGCACAGGCCGAATTCGAACATATGCTAGAACTGGGTATAATACGCCCTTCTAGTAGCCCTTGGGCTTCTCCCCTTCATATGGTTCCTAAGTCTAGTGGCGACTGGCGACCCTGTGGTGATTACAGAGCGCTTAACAAAGTCACCGTCCCGGATCGATACCCGATTCCCCATATACAGGATCTTACTTCGTCTTTATCAGGTTGCTCCGTCTTCAGCCGTATCGATTTCATTCGTGCGTACAACCAGATCCCGGTAGCAGAGGCCGATATACCTAAAACTGCCGTCACTACGCCTTTCGGGCTGTTCGAGTTTCTGCGAATGCCATTTGGACTCAGCAATGCAGCCCAGACCTTTCAACGGTTCATGCACGAGGCAACTCGTGGTTTGGAAAATGTCCACGTATACCTGGATGATATTTTGGTGGCGAGTTCTTCAGAGCAAGAGCACGCTACACACTTACGAGCACTTTTCGAACGCCCTAGCCAGCACGGCGTTACGATCAATATCGCGAAATGCGAATTTGGCCGGTCTGATATTACTTTCATAGGACATTCTATTTCATCCTCGGGTATCCGCCCTCTGTCAGATAAAGTTTCGACTATTCGCGACTACCCTGAACCCCAATCTTTTCGCCAGTTGCGTCAGTTTTCCGGTCTGGTGAATTTCTACCGCCGATTTATTCCTCACTGTGCGGAAATGATGCAACCCCTCACCGACCTGTTGCGCGGAGGTAAGCGGAAGTTCGTGTTTCCCGACACGGCACAAGCCGCATTCGCCTTGGTCAAAGATGCTGTCGCCAACACAGCACTCCTTACACACCCCGACCCTTTGGCTCCTATTTCGGTAGTGACGGATGCCTCGGACACAGCGGTTGGAGCAGTACTGCAACAGTTCGTAGATGACTCTTGGCAACCTTTAGAATTCTTCTCCAAGCGCCTACAACCCGCGGAATCAAGGTACAGCACGTTCGGTAGAGAGTTATTAGCCATTTACTTGGGAACCCGTCATTTTCGACATGCACTCGAAGGCCGTTCGTTCACGGTGTTTACAGACCACAAGCCTTTGGTTTACGCACTGGAGTCAGCTTCCGATCGATACTCACCACGCGAGATTCGCCACTTAGACTTTGTCTCGCAGTTTACTGTGGACATACGACACGTCTCTGGGGTACTTGCTCCCGTCGCAGACGCCTTATCGCGCCTATATCAACTAAGTCTGTCACAAACGCCTAACATCAATTTGAACGCAATGGCACAGGCTCAAGCTATGGACCCTGACATCGAACAACTTCGACAAAACGGTTCTTTGAGTTTAACCACAGTGCCTATCCCAGCTTCCCAGAATACCATCGTGTGCGATGTGTCGCAAGGTCGCCCTAGGCCAGTAGTTCCTGCTGCCCACCGTTATCCTACGTTCATGACACTCCATAATCTGGCTCATCCGGGTGTGACTGCCTCGGTGAAACTGATAACTGAGCGTTTTGTTTGGCACAATGTCAAACGAGATGTCCGTCAATGGGCTCGTGCTTGTCTGCAGTGTCAACGTGTTAAGACCCATAGGCACACTAAGGCGGCGTTAGCCAGGTTCCCAGAACCTGAAACACGTTTTCATCATGTGCACGTCGACCTCGTAGGACCACTCCCACCTTCGCTTAGGTACGTTTACATATTCACATGCGTGGATCGTTTTACTCGCTGGCCGCAGGCCATCCCTATCCCTCGTCCCACCTCGGAAGAGGCCGCGAAAGCTTTTCTGACCGGTTGGGTTAGTCATTTCGGTTGTCCGGCAATAGCGACCACCGATCGCGGTCCACACTTTGACGGCGCTTTCGGCAGCCTACTCGCTACGCTCGGTTGCCAACACGTTAAGACGACAGCTTACCACCCTCAGGCCAATGGTATGGTTGAGCGTTTCCACCGGCAATTAAAAGCCGCCATTCGAGCAAACGGTAACCCCCTTTGGAGTGAAACACTACCATTAGCACTCTTAAGCCTGCGTTGTACCGTTAAGGAGGAGTTACACACAACACCGGCCGTACTAGTATATGGCTGTACACTTCGTCTGCCTGGGGAGTTGGTAGCCCCCTCACCAACCGTGACTTTCGACTACGGTGACTATGCTCAGCGCCTTACGCAGCACATGCGAGTGCTCAAGGCCAGTCCGCCGCGTGAACAACTGCCTAAAAGCTATGTCCCAACTGCGTTAGGAACCGCTACTCATGTATTCCTTCGCGTCGATGGCGTTCGATCACCACTACAAGCGCCATACACTGGCCCGTTTCGGGTGATAAAACGTAGAGCAAAAACATTTGTCATAGACATCAACGGACGACACGACACCGTATCTATCGACCGTCTCAAGCCTGCCGTCATTGAGTGCAAGCCGCTCGGCCAGTTTACACCCGCTCAAGTCGCTCAGTCACCTGCATCGAGCGAGTTACTACTCGAACCACCCCCAATTACGCCTAGTGAGGACTCGGCAGCTAGTCCATCAGATTCTCCAACTGTACCCGCAACGCGAAGTAGCCGTCGCGGTCGCGGACTACGAAATCCCGTCCGCTTCGCCGATTTCGTGACGATTTTTACAACCGACTGTTAGCAATAAGTTGGGAAGTTCGCCATGGATTTACCAAAAACAGACCCGTGAAATTACAATCTGTAGTTATGGTTTCATTTTCTTCCGGTCTCCTAGCGACTACAACAACACCGAACATCGTTTGTGTGTTGTTATTACGGTCCAACATCCGCCGGCGCCCTCAGGCGCTATTTTGTTTCAGTTTACCTTGCCCTCTCTCAGACGGATCTAACAAGTCACATTGGCTTCATCCGTAGCCTGGCTGACTCCCGTGCACGTTCAAGGAGCCAACCGCTCACTGGACAACGGGACGATTGGTCAGCCTGGCACTAGAGACGGCAACTGGACGCCTTTTTGGATGGACCTGACGAGGCATTTTCCGGCTTGCATTCGTATGAGACCCGCGGGCGCCAAAACACAGTTGGACCCACGCATATCGGACCTCGAGAGTGCAGGCACCGGTAAACTCATCAGCAGTCGTTCGACGTCAACAACAATATAACGGAGAAGCTATGAGGAGTTCCTGGACAACCAATAATTCCGGCTTACCATCACGATCGAAGCCCAACTCCGTCGGACTTCTAGGAGGAGGCCCCTGTAGCGGTTGCCATCTTCGTTCATACTTTTACCACGTTTATTGTTTAACTGAACGCTGACTGCCAAGCGCGGTTGCCACTTGACCGTTGCTCTTGCACACGCTCTCACGCACGCTCCCAAATACACGCTAACCACTATCTCTCCCAATCGCCTTCTCAATCTCACGGGTCGTGGAGAATACTGTTCTGGTTAACATATTTGTGCAGTGCCGCACATAAGAGTTACGTGCAGGTGGTCCACGCAGTACGAAGGACCGAAGCACGCGTTTACTAAGGAAACCGCGAAGTAAGGTCTAATCAACCTTACAAGCTGAACCGTTTCGGAGATAAACATATTTTGCCTAACTAATTGTAAGGGTGAAGCATAATCACAGGTATATAATACTAACAACGAGTTATCATCAGGTATTTTTCACAAAACACGAAGTAGATGCTTGTAACTAGTACTGGTGCGCTTTTGGTTACCCAAAATGCAGACCTCAAAAAGATTCTATGGTATTTCAGGCAGGGGCTGATTTTCGGTATTGTTCGGGTTCTTCTCGGGTCTGACTGGGGTCTATTTTGCTGCCTAACTTGGTTCTTGGTCTTCCAGTAACTTTGGCTCTTTTTAACTTCAGCCGTCAGCCTGAGAGTGAGAACAGTTAACTATGATTTACAAAGTCTTGACGTACTGGTAATCAGTGTTTACGTACAGCATCAGTCGTCATGGAGGTTCCGTTCGTCAGTGGACGTGACTTCGTGAATTTCGCTGTTTTCGGGTTTGGAGGTTGCGAAAAATGGTTCTCCTTTGCGCGTAAGAGCTATTGCTCCGGTTTGTTCTACCGTATTTGATCTTTATGTTGTTGGGAACTTTTTCAACCATTCGGCTATTCGGAGCAGTCCATTCATGGTTTTGCCTCGTTGGATATATTTTTCAGCTTTTGATTGGACCGGTTGTGAAATAAATTATCCATTTGTGCTTCCGAGGCCGTGAACACTCTTTCTTCCATATCTCTCGCATTTTGAGTTGCTAGCTCTACTGTCTCCAACCTTCCTACGCTACCGATGAAATTGGCCAAAATAAAACGACTTCGCTTTTGTAGTTCTACCAATCAGGCACTCGATGACAAAGACTAACAGATTTGTTTATTTGAACAATTACCGTTTTTAGTGGCGCCACTTGCTCCGCCCATTTACACCGTCTGCACGCCGTTGCGCTCCCCCAATACACACGTTGTCCCGCTCCAGCGTTTTGAGTTCTGCCTTGCGCGCTGCCGAGTATATTCGCTATCGTGTCACAAACCGAGGACCAGGGGCTATAGACTCTATACGGGAGCAGGTCCTGACTTAACTGAGATAAACCCTAAACTGGTAAGCCCAAACAACAAATTAATTCTCGAAGGACACTCGTAAGTCCCTCAGTCACATTTATTCGTTTACATGTACACTTTTTTCCGACATACAAAAGGTAAATTCCTGATTTCTTTTACCATATTCCCTTTTTTCTCATATCGATATTATAAGTGTTTCACGGTTGCTGCACTGACCGCTTTATATCGTTTTACATTTGATATACCATTGCAACTATGGCTAGCAACGACCGTAAACCTGACCCGGAACCGTCCGTTTCGACAGTCTCCCTAGCAGTCCCTCAGTTTTTATTGATGACCCTCAACTCTGGTTTCAAATGTTGGAGGCAGAGTTTGAATCACAGAATTACAAGCGAACGAACCCGTTACTTGTGGACTATCGGTCGCCTTCCCCGTGACGTTGCTACTCAGATACGCGACGTAATATTTATTAACAGTTCTCACACAGCCGTGAAAGACGCGGTAATCTCTTGTCTTTTGCCGTCAGAATCGTCCAGACTAAAACGGCTGACCCAAGGGATAGAGTTAGGTAGCAAGAAGCCCTCTGCATTACTGAGAGAAATGCAGCAGCTGGCGGGGCAACTTTTAGAGGAAAACGTCCTTAAAGTGTTGTGGGTACAGCGACTATCACCCAATATTCAACGCTGCTCGAGGTTTTTAGCCACCTTAAGCTCACGGAAGCGGCTAAACTAGCGGACGGTGTTATGGAACGGTACCATTCATAAATTACTGCCGTAACTAATTCGAGCAGCCGCCAGACCACCGCTCCCACTGTAGGAACACACTCCGAGGACACTCTGATAGCTGCTTTCGAGCGGGCTTTCAGACGTTTTTCCTCTCCTGGTTGTTCTCACTGTAGAAACCATAAATCTTATCACAACTGTGACCGACGTGAACGTCATAGAAGCCCCTCCCCTGACAGCCTGGTTATCCCATCTCGATCAACGTACTGTCGACACCACAAACGGTTTGGGGAGGAGGCCCGGAGCTGCAAAGCCGGTTGCACCTTCCCAGGTGCCAAACAGGGAAACTAATATCCCGAAGCGTTCCGACGACTAACGTGGTTGGCAGCCATAATAGCAGTCATCTGTTGCATGTCCGAGATTTAGTTTCCAATAACCTGTTCCTAATTGACACTAGTGCGACAGTAAGTGTCATTCCAAAGGAGGCAGGTGATGCAACGAACCCGTCAGTCCAACAACTCCGTGCTGCCAATGGCACCCCCATTGATACTTACGGCCGTGAGTCACTCACGCTCAACTTAGGACCACGTCGCACCTTCCGCTGGGTGTTCATATTAGCAGACGTCCCTTATCCTATACTAGGCATCGATTTCCTAGGCCATTTCGACCTGTTGATCGATGCACGAGGCCGGAGAGTTGTCGGCCGGCAGACTTCTCTTTCCGTAACCGGTTCGTATTCCTCCGTGAACCACATCACGCCCCTATACATCGAACCGCGGGCCGAATACCGGTACGCAGACCTACTTTCAGCTTACCCGGCAATGCTAAGACAATCTGGCCCCCTTCCCACGGTGACCACTAAAGTTACCCACCATATTGTCACTAAAGGACCCCCGGCATTTAGCCAACCACGTCGCTCGACCCTAGACAAGCTCCGCGTAGCACAGGCTGAGTTTGAACACATGCTATAATTAGGCATAATACGCCCGTCCAGGAGCCTTCGGGCCTCTCCCCTTCACATGGTTCCTAAACCTAATGGCGATTGGCGCCCCTGCGGTGACTATAGGGCACTCAACCAGGCTAATATCCCAGACAGGTACCCCATTCCACATATTCAAGATCTTACTTCTACCCTGTCCGGTCGTTCTGTTTTCAGCAGAATCGACCTCGTCAGAGCCTACCACCAAATCCCAGTAGCAGAGGCTGACATCCCTAAAACCGCTATCACAGCTCCATTCGGACTATCCGAGTTTTTGCGCATGCATTTTGGGCTCAGCAATGCAGCCCAAACCTTTCAAAGGTGTATGCATTAGGAAACACTCGGTTGGAAGAATGTCTACATGTACTTAGACGATATTTTGTTGGCGAGTTCTTCAAAAGAAGAGCATGTGACACACCTGCGTGCTTTTTTTGAGCGCCTTAGCCAACACGGTGTAACCATTGACCCTGCCAAGTGCGAATTAGGTAGGACGACCATCACGTTCCTAGGTCACGAAATCTCAGCCTCAGGCATACAGTCCCTGCCTGACAAGGTGGGGGCGATTCGCGACTATCCTGAGCCTCACTCTTACCGACAATTGCGCCAATTTTCCGGCCTGGGTAACATTTATCACCGCTTTATCCCTTACTGCGCCGAAATAATGCAGCCTCTAACAGACCTTTCACGTGGAGGTAAGCGGAAATTCATTTTTCCCGACACGGCCCAGGCAGCTTTTACTTTGATCAAGGAAGCTATCGCCAACATAACACTCCTTGCACATCCCGATCCTTCTGCTCCCCTGGCATTAGGAACAGATGCTCCGGACACGGCTGTTGGAGCAGTGTCGCAGCAATTCGTCAACAATTCATGGCAACCAATAGCTTTCTTCTCCAAGCGCCTCCAGCCTGCGGAATCCCGACATAGGACGTTCAGCATAGAACTACTGGCAATCTATTTGGGTATCCGGCAATTCCGGCACACACTCGAGGGCCAAACGTTCACAGTGTTCACAGATCATAAACCACCAGTTTACCCCCTACAGTCAGCTTCTGACCGATATTCGCCACGTGAGATTCGCCACTTAGACTATGTTTCGCAGTTTACTACGGATATTCGACACGTCTCTGGGGTACACAATCCCGTAGCGGACGCACTCTCACTCGTCCAAAATATCGACTACCCACTACCCATGGGCATAGACCTAAAAGCAATCGCCGCAGCCCAAACAACAGATCCTGAGGTAGAGCAACTCAGACACAACAGCTCCCTGCAACTAGTGCCAGTGGCCCTTCCAACTTCGGACGTAACTATCGTTTGCGATGTGTCACAAGGTCGACCCCGACCACTAGTTCCTGCCAGTTTTCGCCGACAAGTTTTGTCAGCCTCCACAACTTATCGCACCCTGGGGTAACCGCCTCAGTGAAACTAGTCACCGAGCGATTCGTCTGGCCTTGCGTCAAACGTGACGTACGTCTTTGGGCCTGTGCTTGTCTTCAGTGTCAACGAATTAAGATACATCGTCACACCAAATCTACTTTAGGCACATTCTGTGAGCCGGAGGCACGCTTTCATCATGTGCATGTGGATCTCGTGGGGCCCCTTCCACCATCCAACGACTACGTCTACATCCTCACTTGCGTAGATTGTTTCATTCGCTGGCCACAGACCATACCTATTCCGTGCCCAACCTCAGAGGAAGCTGCAAAAGCAGTTCTAACTGGTTGGGTGAGTCAGCTCGGTTGCCCTGCTACCGTGACCACTGACCGCGGTTCTCACTTCGACGGCGCCTTCCACGAGCTACTGAACGCATTCGGTTGCCGACACAAAAAGAGGACTGCCTATCATCCTCAGGCCAATGGCATGGTGGAGCGATTCCGTCGCCAGCTGAAAGCTGCCCTTCATGCTCGTGATAACCCATTATGGAGTGAAGTTTTGCCGATCGTTCTCTTAAGACTGCGTAACACCGTTAAAGCCGATATGAGTGTTACGGCGGCTGAACTGGTTTATGGTTGCACACTACGGCTTCCAGGTGAGTTGGTTTCTCCATTACCGCTTACGAATTTTAATTACGGGGCTTACGCAAAAAGGTTGTCGCACCAAATGCGGGTGATAAAGCCCACCCCACCACGAGAACAAACCCTCAGCAACCACATACCTACCACTCTAGCTACGGCCAGCCACGTGTTTATTCGAGTAGATGCAGTGCGATCACCACTACAGGCGGCTTACTCTGGCCCGTTCCGCGTCGTCCAGCGAAAGGAAAAGAAATACGTGGTGGACGTCGAGGGCAGGAAAGAGACCATCAGCATAGATCGCCTCAAACCAGCCTTCATCGAGGCAGAACCCACCTCGAACAACCCTCTCAGTGTCCCCACCTGCTCATAACCTTCGGTTAGTCGTCCCGAGTTGGCCCCTGTTACTCCCACTAACGACCCCTCGTTACCTGTTGCAACACCAAACTCCACGGAAGACACAGCTGCACCCGTCAACATGAGAAATCGACGCGGCCGCGAGCTGCGACAGCCAGCGAGGTTTTCTGAATATGTAGCGGTTGTATATATTTAAGTTTACTCTTCATATTCAACTTGTACATAGTCCTATTATGCATGAATGCACGACAACGTGGTTATCACGACAAGGGTGGAGGCAGCCTGTATTGCGCCGGCATGTCCCCCTCAGTCGAATATCCGATCGCGCCCCGAGGCGCAGCTTCCTTGTGTTTCTTGCCTTCCAGCCCGTCCCGTCGGATAGAACCATATGGAATTCCAGGATCTCGCATGGCTCAAACACAACGTTCATTGGATCTCGACTGGACTCATTTGACGCCGGAGGCTGGCCCGTTTACGAAGGCAATAACAACCACAGGGACGCGGAACGTTTGGGTATGCCGACAACGACAAACCTACAACACAATCACCACTCCCAGGTCACAAACGGGATCTACCCCGGTTGGATAACATTTTGAGGGGGAAGCAGTTTTGCGATCGACGCACAGCGACCAGTGTGAGTCATGGAGAACGGCTTGTGCTGAGTTCGCTGTTGCGTTCGACCGTGGCGGGAGGCATGGAAAACGTCCCTCGCCACCGAATCCGACGTAACCATCGCGGGTCGAAGCCCAACTGTGTCGGTCTTCTAGGGGATGAGTCCTGTAGTGCTACCAATAAAGCACTCGATGACAAAGACTAACAAATTTGTTTGTTTGAACAATTACCGTTTTTAGTGGCGCCACTTTCTCCGCCCATTTACACCGTCTGCATGCCGTTGCGCTCCCCCAATACACACGTTGTCCCGCTCCAGCGTTTTGAGTTCTGCCTTGCGCGCTGCCGAGTATATTCGTTATCGTGTCACAAACCGAGGACCAGGGGCTATAGACTCTATACGGGAGCAGGTCCTGACTTAACTGAGGTAAACCCTAAACTTTTGGGTTAGCAGCTTAATAGGCCACTAAGCCAACCTCCGGTATGTCTCCTGGTTCTCTTGTTGGTAATGACCCTTCAGACGTTCTGTAAGAGGTAAAGCTAGAACCGTAAATTGCTCGTCAACGGTGGAAGCCATCAAGACTATGCCTAGGGCGACTGAAGCCGGGATACGTGTGGCTGAGGTGCTTAGACGACACTGTGAGGTTGATTAGACCTTACTTCGCGGTTTCCTTAGTAAACGCGTGCTTCGGTCCTTCGTACTGCGTGGACCACCTGCACGTAACTCTTATGTGCGGCACTGCACAAATATGTTAACCAGAACAGTATTCTCCACGACCCGTGAGATTGAGAAGGCGATTGGGAGAGAAAGTGGTTAGCCTGTATTTGGGAGCGTGCGTGACAGCGTGCGCAAAAGCAACGGTCAAGTGGCAACCGCGCTTGGCAGTTAGCGTTCAGTTAAACAATAAACGTGGTAAAAGTACAATCGAAGATGGCCACAGCTACTACATGTTAGTAATATAAGAGGGCACAGTTCCTCAGCTTCTACGATCCCGTTCGTCGAGGAAGTCGACGAGGAAAGACCGTGGAGTGCCAGCCACTTGTATCCTCACGGGTCCTGAGTACAGAGACCGCACGTTGATTTGTGCTGAGGAAGTGTGTCAGGAGCAGCACTGTCGGTTGCCGAGTGCGCGAAAGCCACAGTCAAACAAGCGATAGACAGGGTATGATCGGCTGATCGCTATAGAGTTCCTCTCTTTGAAGACCCCCGGGCAAGGAGTCTGGCTAGAGGATGATTTTGTCGCAGGTTGTAAAGCCGGTGAAAAGAATAAATATCGAAGTTCCTTGTAACTTTTAATCGTAAGTGAGTTAGGAATACAACTCGAGAGTATCCGAATCCTGGGCGGCAATGTCCATGGATGATATCCGGTCACTTGACGGAAAGAAAATCAAGACAACAAAATTAACTCGTTAGGTCACTCAGAAACGGATGCACTTTTTTGAGAAGAATAGGACCGGGCAACTAACTGACACTATTATATTTGCGGTAAAATTTAAATGAAAGCCTGGGTCTCTCAAGCAGGAAAGTAGAGAAACACAAAAGAGGGAGCACATGGGAGCATGCGGTAAAATGCTGCGGTTGGTACTCGAAGCGACACACTGGGAAGAGCTGCCGTAGCGGCCTACCCAACCAAAACATCCTGGTACACTAAAAACAGTGGGTAGGATTTTCTGGTGCTGACGTCGAAAATGTCTGAGTACTTCCCTCTCCGTTCACCCCAGTGTATGATTTAGCGCAGATTCGGCTTGTAAAAGGGTGTCGTGGTCGGTCTTTTCGCCAGTTCTCGTAGCCTCCGCGCGGATATCTAGCTCGAGATTATAGAAGGTGATGAATGCCAAGAATTACCAGAGGGCAGCGAGGCTGATGTCGTTAGCGAGCGTGTAATTGAAAGCGGTGCAAGCTTACTTTTGTACTGCAGGCTACTAATGACAGTATTAGAAGAGGACGAATAAAAAAACCATCAACTAAATATTTTAGCAGTAAAGAGGAAATTGTAGATGACCGCGATGTGGAAAAACTCCAATGGGGAGGCGACAACACCGTGGGGGGGGAGTAAAACGAAAAGAAGTTTTCCTTTCTAAAAGAGTGGGAATTTTGTTCACTCACTGAATAAAAAACGGTATACCCGCGAAAACCGGGTTTCTTAGTCAATCGTCCGCGGCTGGAAATTAATAGTAGCTCCCCTATGTTAAGGCTTGCTTTAGGACGGCCAGGCAACTGGGTCACTCGGGTTGGTATGGCCGGCTTATGGGACTCCGGGTATTTCGATGCTGGTCCTGAAGAACTCCATGGGGTGGCATCATACGGAATGGATTCGGCCAAAAATTCTGGTTTAAGTCGGTCCGTGTTAGCCGTGTCTTTTCTGCCGTTTTGGTCGATGACGAATGTCTTCTCTTGGCGGCTTGGGAGTGGGGGCCGGGGTGGGCAGGTTGTAGAGGAACGCGTGCCTCTGTCCCAAATTAAAAGTGCTCACAGTCTTGGAGGTGTGGGTGTACGTAAACCGTCGCGCTTTGTTTATGAGCCGCTTGAAGGTGTAACTTACATTTCCGGTGCGTAACCTGGTAGCGTTATCAGCGTAGTCAAAAGTGACTTTGGGGCCACCTCGTTGCCAGGAATTCGAAGCTCGCAACCGAATGTGAGTTCGTGTGAAGTGGTTTGTGGATCGGCCTTGAGAGCGTTGCGGTAACCTAAAAGTACTAGCGTTAGTGATTCCAAGCAGTCTGGATTTTTGTGAGCTGCTAAGGTTGTCTTGTGTTGTCTATGAAAGTGTTCTACCATTCCTTTTTCTGGCTGGTGGTGGGCGGAGGTACGAATGCGGCAGGTTCCTAAACGTTGCAGAAGACCATTGAGGGCTCTCTCGAAATGTGAGCCGCGGTCTGTGGTGACCACAAATGGACAACCAAATGCTGTCACCCAGTGTTCTTAGAAAGCCTGGGTGACCTTTTCGTTAGCTGCCTTGTGCAAGGTCACAGCTAAAGGCCATTTGATGAAACGGTCTGCACAAGCAATAAAATGGACGCTACTCTTTGACGGAGGCACCAGCCCTACAGAGCCGACATGCACGTGTTGGAAACGTGAGTCGACAGATTGGAGTTTCTATGTTGGGCTTTGTGTACCTATGCACCTTCGATTGTTGACATTGGACGCAGGGACGAGCCCGTGACGTGACCTCACGGTTCACGTTTTACCAAAGAAAGGTAGTCCCTGAGTTTTGTGGAGTCTTTTTACTCGGAAGGGGCAAACTGTGTGGGATTTTGAAAACCTGTCGCCTAAAAGCTGATGGCACGACTGGCTTTGTGAGGTCTTTGGACATCTCGCAATGTATATGACCTGCTGAGGGAATGGGACCAGCCTAATGCAACATCGATTAGGTGGTATGGAGTTGCTCATCCTTGTGATCCTCTGCTTGGGCGGATGCGACAGCCCCGAGGTTGATCTTTCCAGAGGTACGGAGGCCCAGAATGAGAAAGCGAGGTGGCTGGTTTGGGAAAGGATCATCAACAAATGAGATATGACTTACGACACTCATGCTCTGAGTGATGTGATTCGGGTGTTTACTGTCTGTCCGTGGCGAGAGAAAATACTCGCATGCGTGGTTTATGGTCGGAGCAGACCGTGATTTTGCGTCCCTCCAAGATGTCTCTAAAGTGACGGATGCCTAGGTAGATAGTGGGAATTTCTTGGCTAAAGGTGCTATACTTGGATTCAGCTAGTTGTAGTTTTTGGGGAAGAATTCAACGGGTTGACAAGTGTTGGCTGAGTTTTGTGGCAGCACCGCACCGGCAGCTTTGTCTGATGCATCCGGGACCAACACAATTGGGGCCGTTGGTTTTAGGTGTGCTAGTGATACTATGTTGCTGATAGCCTTCTCCAGCATAGCAAACGCATCTCGTGCGGTTTCTGTGAAAACCGGATGCTGTGCTTTGCTTTTTAAGATATCTGTAGAGGGTCGCGTTACCTGAGCCCACTGTTGGGTTAAATGCTGATGGAATTTACCAGCCCGTAGACACTCCGTAGTTGCTTAAGTGACGTACGTTTTTGGTGGTTTAGGATAGTCCGCATTTTTCTGTCAATAGTATGGCCCCTTAAGATGTAAACTTGTGGTACAGAAATTCGATGGACTGTACGCCTTTTACACACTTTCTTATTCACGGTGGCCTAGTGTTGAGACAGGCGGTCGCGTGTTACGCGCAGAGATGACAGACGTGCTGTCTTAGACATGCTGAATATCCGGATGTCATTGAGATGGGCAAGTGCAAATTCCAAACCACTGTATATCATATCAGTGAAACTCTGGAAAGTTTGCTTGGCATCTCTAAGTCCAAACTCCATTCGTAGAAGCCTGATAAGACCCGAAGTAGTTGTTACGGCTGTTCGGGGACATCAGCCTCAGCTACTGGTATCGGGTTACGTGCCATCACCAAATTTATTAAACTGAAAAGTCCCTTATCCGCTAATCCAGCAGCGAGGTCCTTGGTGTGCGGAATGGGATATTAGTGGGACGTAGTCTCTCTGTTGAGTGGGCGATAGCCCCACACTGTCTCCAACCGCCGGGTGACTTCTCCGGGACCATGTCTAGGGGTGATGCCAACGGACTTTCGGAAGGCCGGATGATTCTCATGCTGTGTACATGACGGAACTCGGAACGAGCTACACGGAGCTTGTCTGAAGCCATCCTGCCGGGTCGAGCCTAGACCGGGTGGGAAAAGTTGGGATGTTTACTGCCTAATCTGCCAGATTCTGGCTCGGACGTGGGAAATGGCATGGGGACTGCCGGTGATTGAGCTCTAGTGAAGGAACCAGTAACGAGGCTCCCTTACCTGAGTTTGCAGGAATAAACTACTGAACCACGATTTCTAGAACATCTTACCCTAGAATAGCCTGGAGTACCTGGGTAGCTAGAATGACCCAAGGGAAAGGACGACGCCTGCCAAGATCCAGGGTCATAAATAAACTGCAGCATGTTGAGGTAGCACTACCCGTGGCAATTTGTCGTATGAAGGCTGTGGTAGAGACAGTTGTTTGTTTGAAACTGTTGTTAGGCTGACTCGCTCTCCAGTGTCGCTTAAGAGAGGCGTATCGGTAGTCTTGTGTTTCACTCAAACGAGGCGACCAAGAGGCGGAGTGATTGTAAGGCTTGTCGTTTTCACCTAATTCGAGTGAAAACTGCAGGGCTCTTCGCTTTTGTAGGCTTCACATCCGAAACGGTGGTGGAGGTAAACTTATCGGATCGGAGTTTGGGCCCAGAAGCACAGGTCGTAAAATAACCGCTGTTTCGGCTTTGTTTGCGAAAGATGTTGAGGGTGCACTCTCGACGTTCAGTCAATGCATCAAAACGCGAGCCTGCTCATATAACGTCTGAATATCACAGCTGCCACCGGGCGCGTTGTGGTGAGTGGTCGTCGATGGTGTTACGAACGTTTGAGCAATGCGTAGCCAAATTCACAACGGATCCCGAAATCAAAAGACGATTATCCGTGATATTCTACGATACTAGATTATTACAATAAACAATGACATAAACAATATACAAACCTCAATAATACGATCAAAAGGACTCAACAACGAGAAACCGAATAGCAGCGTGTGAGCAGACAACACGTGCGTCACGCAGGTCCTGAACAAGGATGTGCCAAAGTAGCGCTCTGGGCGCGAACAAACAACAATTGGTCCAGAAAAACAACCAGTTCGTAAAGACAAGTCAATAGTGTATGGAAATGAGTGATGTTGGGAAAAAACACTGAATCGCGAGGGAAAAAGGGGGATTTTCCACGACCGGCTGTTACACCGCCCACCAAAATCCTCCTGGATCCTTAGCAGAGTCAAAGGTTCGGTATAAAGGTACTGATTCTTCCTACCTGCCTAGGCCCTGCTGTCAGTGCACGCGTCTAATGCTCGTCGTCGACGTTCTACTACTGGTCGCACCTAATCCATTGGATACATAGACGTGAGGCTAGTCTTCATCTTCCACAAGACCAAATGACCGATGGCGGGCGTGAATGGTCGCATAGACGTTGTCCTCGTAAGGGGCCGTCCGGTCCTGGAAGTACGTGCTTGAGTGTGTGTGTGTGTGCGTGTGTGTGTGCCGGGGTTACAATGAAATCGCAGGTATGACTACACATCAACGGAGGACTTTCTGCAATGTCAACAAAAGACCGCGTGGCAAGAAGACGGGTAAATGTAGCATGTGTGTGACCTGAGCTCCGCTTCTTCCACATGTGCAAGGGGCATTCGGTAGCGTCAACAAAAGGCAAACAAAGAACACTGTCACATGTATGATGGGTTTACGGGATGTAGAGTGCGTCGTGCATGCGTGTATGTATCGGGATGTATAATGGAATCGCACTCATCACCACATATCGGGAAGAACCTTCTGTAATGTCAACGAAGGGACCGCGAGCACCTTAACGTGTTTGACGGAGATTGTGTGGTATATATGGTGTTTCTTTATCCACCTCGATTACTGGTGTGAAAAAGGTTTACTAGGCCACAGGGTTATCAGCTCCTCCGTCTTCGCTCTCGAGTAGGTTAATACTGCGTATGTCACGAATGAGCACTCCGTTAGCTGTCTTCACCTTCACCGTTCTTATCATTTCGTCAGTGCTTTTGATGGTTTCTGTAACTACTCCCAAAGACCAAGCGCTGAAATGTGCGCGTTCGTCGGCGATCATAACCACGTCCCCAACTTTGAATGGTCTTGTTTTGGCCAGCCACTTCTGTCGAGTCTGCAAAGCCGGTAGGTACTCCCGTAGCCATTGCCTCCAGAAGACCTTGGCCAGATAGTTCGCTTGCTTCCACCCGTGGAGGTAGCTCCCACGAAGGTTTACCGGCCCTTGGAAACCCTCGTTCGACCTTAACGTCAATAAGTCGTTCGGGGTGAGCGCCAGGTGGGTGGGGTCGCCGTTCAATACTGGAACCAGGGGGCGGTTGTTCAGGATTCGCTCCACCTCAGTCATGACGGTGTTCAGCGTCTCGTCGTCGGGCGACTGCTGCTCCATGATTGACAGCAATATCCGTCTGGCGGACCGGATCATGCGTTCCCATATGCCGCCTCGGTGACTGGCCTGTGGGGGGTTGAAATGCCATCGTATGCCGTAGGCCACGGTTCGATTCTGCAGTTCGTCCCTGTCTATGTTCTTGTGCCAACGCTGCAATTCCCGTTGAGCGCCCACAAAGTTCGATCCATTATCGGAGTATATATCGGCCGGTACGCCTCTTCGGTTGATAAATCTTTGCAAGGCCCGTAGAAACGAATCGGTCGTCATCGAATGTGCGACTTCTAGGTGTACCGCACGTGATTTCATGCACGTCATGATACATCCGTATCGCTTTTCTAATCTTTTCCCGCACTTGATCCACAAGGGCCCGAAATAGTCCAACTTGGTGTCACTGAACGGCCACCAGCCCGTAGTCACCCTGCATTCTGGTAGTGGGGCCATGAGTTGTTTGCCTGCTGTGGCATTGCGCCTCCTGCATTGCACACACCGTCGGACTACGCGTTTTACAGTCTCTCGTCCTCTCAATAACCAAAGACGCTTTCGGATGACGCTCGTCACGTGACTTTCCCCGGCATGTCCCTCCATGGCGTAGACGTGTTGAATCATTAGCTCTACTACAGGTTGTCTCGCAGGCAGCAGTATAGGATACTTTGTGTCGAAGTTCAGGTGGGCGTTGGTCAGCCTACCATCCACCCGCAGCAGTCCGTCGATGAGTTTGGGGTTTAAACGCTTCAGCTCGCCTCTTGAAGATGATATTCCTTTGTTGATTGGTCCCACTTCTTCCGCCCTCTCGAGTTCTTGGGCGAAAGCCTCTCGTTGTATCATTCTGAAAATATCGTATTCTGCAGCTTGTAGCTCATCGGAACTTATCAGACCGACCAGTATCCGGCCTGAGGAACGTAGCCCTTTCATGACTAGTAAATTTCTCTTGAACCTGGTTAACCAAACTAGCGAACGAAGCGTCTTCATCCAGGAAGAAAACCTGACCAGTCGCGATAGAATGGATGACGCTTCGACGACGTTGGTTGCTATCACTACGCCTTTGATCTCCAGTTCCAATTCCGTAGGGGTTTTTAATTCGAACACGGGCCAGTCCTGTTTGGGCAACTGCAGGAAGTGTGGCCCTCCCGTCCACGTGTCCAGTTGCCTGAAGTTGTTCGCACCTCGGGAGCACAGGTCGGCCGGATTATCGCCAGACCTGAAATGATTCCACTGGTGCGTGGCTGATTCATCGTGTATAATCGTGAGCCGGTTAGCAACGAAAGTACTAAACCGGCTCCGTACGTTGTTAATGTAGTAAAGTACTATCTTTGAATCCGTCCAGAAGCTCACCGACCAAAAGTAGAGATCGAAACATCTCTTCACAGCTTGCACCACCCTGACTGCCAACACGGCTGCGCTGAGTTCAAGGCGTGGGATTGAGACCGACTTCAGTGGAGCAACGCGGGCTTTGGCGAACAGGATCCTCGTGGTATATTGTCCATCTCCTGCGCACCATCGTCCGTACACCACAGCTCCATAACCGACTTCGGATGCATCAGAAAAAGCATGTAGTTCTCCAGTCCGTGTCGTATGGCCAGGAGTCAAACATCGTGGGATTCTTATGTCCCCTAATTTCTTCAAGGTGTTCAAAAATTCTTCCCAGTCCAACCGGTCCTCTCGGTCCAGTGACTGGTCCCAATCAACTTTCTTACGGCACAGCCGCTGCAGCAAGATCTTTCCGAGTAGTAGCCATGGTGAGACAAAACCGAGCGGGTCGAACAGACTAGAGACAGCGGAAAGCATGCTTAGACCGGTTACAGACAACTCTGGAACGTTTAGCTGGAAAACAAAGTCGTCCGTTTCCGCGTCCCATTGTATTCCTAAAGTGCGTTCGATAAGAAGTGGAGAGCCGTCCAAATCTCTTACCCTTTCGGCCTTTTTGTGATACGGAATGGCCTTCAGCACTTCTGGAGCGTTCGACATCCATTTTGTTAGATGGAAGCCGCCCTCTTTCAGCAATCTCGTCAGACCCCTGAACTGCGCTAGAGCTGATTCCACATCATCGAATGATCCAAGGTATTCGTGGATGTAGAAGTTCCCGCTGACGCTATCTGCCACCTTCCGATGGACTAGATCTCCATGTTTGTTCGCCGATTCTCGGAGGGCGTAGTTCGCACAGAATGGTGATGACATGGCTCCGAAAGGGTGGACGGTCATCCTATAGTTCACCACTGCGTTGTCCCGGTCTCTCTCTTCCCACCAAAGGAAACGCAACGCATTTCGTTCTTCTACCGGAATCTTCACCTGATGGAACATTTCCCCAATGTCAGCAGACAAAGCCACTTTACCCACTCTGAAACGGCACAGAACATCGATCAGTGGTGTGGTCCAGTCAGGCCCCTGTAGTAGGCGATCGTTTAACGACTTGCCCTGGAACTTGGCCGCACAGTCGAAAACCACGCGCAGTTTATTAGGTTTCTTGGGGTTGATAACCGGATGGTGAGGCAGATACCAGATACCCCTTTTGCTGTCGGTGTTGGCAGGCACCTTTTCAACGTAACCGAGGGCCTCGTTTCGCTTCATCAAATCCGCGTATCGTTCCCACAGATTCTGGTCTCGAATGAAGCGTTCTTTTAGTCGTAGTAATCGTTGGAGAACATAATTTCTGTTGTCAGTCCACGGGTCGACCGGTGTGCGCCATGGGAGGGGAACCTCGAACTGTTTTTGAGGCCTCTAGAGCATTGCCGCACCGTTTGTAGAGCGAAGTGATCCTCTTGAGACAACGTCGGTCTTTCGTCTCCAATGTCATGAAACTCCTTTTCATACAGCCGTTGCAGATGATACTCTATGCGGTCCGTTTCGGCGGATAAGTAATTCACGGAACCGCGTACCACTACTGGACCGTATAACATCCATCCCAGAGCCGTGCGTACGGCATAAGGTGCTTGGCGGTCGCCCACTCTTTGGTCAAGCACCCAATGCGCCTCTGGCACGTCGCATCCGATGAGAAGATCCACCTCATCATCTTCCCAGTCTACGACGGTTACATCCTGCAGGTGGGGCCACCGAGTCAAGATTGCGTTCACCGACCTTGGTGCTCGCATGGGGAGATCCGCTAACGTGAATGCCTCCGTTGGTTCAATTTCCTCGCTAGTGTCTAGAGAGATGAGTTGCAGCCTTAATCTACCGGCAGTCATTACCTGTGTTCCGCCCACCGTGCTCACTGCTAACGACGTCGCACCTTTAGCCAGTTGGTGTTTGTCGGCAAACCGCTCTTTCACTGAAGTGGTGTCGGATCCACTATCAACGAAAGCCAACGCCTTGACTATCCCAGTCGGAGTCACTACTCCCACGGCCACTACGCCTAAACGTACCGGTTTACTGGCAGATTGTGAAGTTGAACAAATCACGCTGGGCTTGGCAATCGCCTCGGATATGGTTATTCTCGCCTGATGCAGCAGCCGATGATGTCTGCCCGTGCAGCCCTCGTAACCACATCGATTCCTTGTTCTACAGGCTGCTGCCCGGTGCGTGGTGTTGAGACAGATGAAACATGCTCCTGCCATCCTCGCCATTCCCCACCGTTCGTCTATTGTGGCGTTGCCGAACTTGGGGCACTCTGGTAGGCCATGGCTAGTACCACAGGATCTGCAAATTGGTTTCGCCGTAGCATCTCGCGAAATGACGTGTGTGTTGGTCCAAGGCTGGTACTTTGGATATTCCCGTACAGGGGTTTGGACTTGGCTAGTACCGGGCTTGTTTGCTCGGTTGCTGTCCCGGATTAGTCGGCCGAATCTGCTGTCAGCTATCTTCGTTTGCCTGTCTAAGTATTCAGTCAGCTCTTCGAAGTTGGCTTCTCTGTCGCCTCGGCTTATCCGTTCAGCTTCTTCCGCCCACCGACCCTGTAGTTCGGGAGAGAGGTGACGGACTATGCCTTCCAAAGTGTGCATGGCGTCTAGGTCAGCCCTGTAACCTAAATGGTCGAGGGCTATTGAGCAGTTCTGCATCTTGATCACCAGGTCGGCCATTGAGTAGACGTCGCCCTTGGTTCTCTTTGCCTCTGCCATCACGCCCTCTATTAGGTTACGGGCTACTTTGAAAGGTTGGCCAAACAAAGCCCTCAGAATCTTTCTTGCCCTTGTGTAGCCTAGTTCTGGATCAAGCATGGTGCACCCGTCGATAGCTTCTCGCGCTCGGCCTCGGCAGTAGTGAGTAAGGTAAAGAAGCCTTTGCCCAGGGTCGTTTACCTTGTTTTCAACGAACGTCTCGAACTGTTTGACAAACTTGCAGTATTGCTCAGCTCGCCCGTCGAAAACCGTTAACTCCACTCTAGGCAGATCGATCGACGGTGGTTTGTAGTCGGCGACCGGCGTGGGGTTCCCTACCTTATTGCACTCTAACCTATCGGAAGTGTCAAAGTCACTGGTCTCATGCTCTCGCTGTTTCTGTGTACACTTCTCTGCTTCATGCGCCTGTAGTCTAGCCGAAATTAACTGTTGCTCTAGTTCTAGTATTCTCAGCTTATCTAAATCGACATCCTTACGATCAATATTGCTTTCAATAACACATGAGCTAGCACTGACAGGACTAGGCGATCTAGCATTAACTAAAGAATCATAAGTACCCAAAACCTCCCCAGAGACTTGCCGTATTACTTCCTGTCCGGATTCGACTGCTTTTAATCCTTTTCTTGGCATTTTGCGTGATTTTTCCTCGTTCCAAATATATCTATTGAGTATTGTTACGAACGTTTGAGCAATGCGTAGCCAAATTCGCAACGGATCCCGAAATCAGAAGGCGATTATCCGTGATAATTCTACGATACTAGATTATTAAGATAAACAATGACATAAACAATATACAAACCTCAATAATACGATCAAAAGGACTCAACAACGAGAAACCGAATAGCAGCGTGTGAGCAGACAACACGTGCGTCACGCAGGTCCTGAACAAGGATGTGTCAAAGTAGCGCTCTGGGCGCGAACAAACAACAATTGGTCCAGAAAAACAACCAGTTCGTAAAGACAAGTCAATAGTGTATGGAAATGAGTGATGTTGGGAAAAACACTGAATCGCGAGGGAAAAAGGGGGATTTTCCACGACCGGCTGTTACAGATGGGGTGTCGGACGCAGAATCTAGCTGAGCGGCTGTGGTGTAGGCAAACGCGCGGGATTTTGAAGAAAATGCTTTTATGTATTCCAAAACTTCATATGCAGCCTCCGCGCCCTTATCTAAACTCACCCTCTGTATTAGCAAGACTACCACTCTCTGGGCTGACGGTGAGTCACTTCATCTATAGTTGACGCAGAACTGCATCCTCCATGGCAGTCATACCCACCAATGAACGCACGTTCCGTAACTATTTGAGAGTATCACATTTCCTAACTGGGTCTTGTAGTGAACCTGCTGGATGCTCTTTGCTTTCAACGCTGCCCTGTGCTAAGGGAGGGCTTCCAAGAGCCTATCGTACGGGTTATGCTCTGGAAGGTTCCTACGGGTATCCTCGGTGAGTGTCCGGATCATCGGCCAGATATACAGGCCTCTCGAAAGGGAGGCTCAAGGACGGCGATGAAACCCTTTGGATCTCCATGTATGAAATCCGAGATAACGACGTGCCTCGCTCGGCTCTTCGGTGCTCCATGCCCATCACGAAAAATTTGTCCACTGTGAAAAAAGCGGGTTGGAATGCTAAGTTGTTGACTACCCCTGACATGCGAAACTAGAAAGAATGAGAATGAAAATCGTCTGAAAAGATAATAAAGACGAAAAGAAAAAATATGGTTATGTCTCCAAAAAGCTTTTATGCAGCTGAAGGTTTGCTGTCTAAATCTCCATATATGTACTTGATAAAAAAGAATAACAAATTATGAAAAGATTCTAACATAGAAAAATGAAACAACTACCATGGATCTGACCTGGCTAGGTCTCTGGAGTGAAACTGCTTGCAAGTGGTGAATGAAGCTGGCTCAGCCGTCATAAGAGGGCACCTTGCCTCGGCTTTTACGATCCCGTTCGTCAAGGAAGTCGACGAGAAAAGACCGTGGAATGCCAACTTTGTGTATTCTCAAGGGGCTTGAGTACGGAGACCGCACCTTGGTTCGTGCCGAGATAGTAAGCCGGAAGTAGCACTATCGTTTGCCGCGTGCGCGATATGTATATTTAGAAAAGTGATAGATGGGATAATGTCAGCTGATCATCATAGCAAGACCGTAACGGGGCTACCATCAAGTGAAAGGAAGATTGGTGGGGACGTGAATGCTCGTCGTCTCTTTTGGGCAGCAACATTCCCAAGAGTGACTGCAGCCACTGTGATAACTCTCCTTACGTTGAAAATGTTATTCGCTCAGTAAAGTAGAGGGGGTGAACCGGCCGCTGGTAAGACTAGAATCGCCTCAATGTGCGATTCTGATGTCCATCTTTATAATGTGTTCCTTTCTTGCAGCGGCTTAAGAATCAGATAGAGGGGATTTTCTGGAGTGATGTTCGGTGTTCGAACTATTTGCTTCATTATTGTGAACGGAATACAAAGGAAGATGTTGGATGTAATGTGCTTTATCCTGATGCTAATAGTCATCGGCCAGCGGCAGGCATATCGAAAGTGTGTTGTGATGAAGAGCACCTTATCATCCGTGGCGGGCTGGATGAAATAACCAGAAAGGGTAGGCCGCTGAAGATTCGGGAGCCCTGTTGCCTTGTGTTAACAAGTTAACCAGTAGCGCAGATGCACTAAATCAACTGGGATACTTTAGTGACCGCAGTTTGGTTTGCTCTGTAGAGGCAGTTCTGGGTTGGTTTACCCTGTTGATTGGGATAAAGGGCCGACAGGATCTACTAGACAAAAGACGAAACTGGTGTTATCGTCTCTATGGCGCCACGAAGACTAGTTGCTGGTTGGGAAAGACAATCAGTTAGAAAGCTTCCAAAGACGGTAGGTTTCACATTTCTTCGCCCTTTATTTATTATGGCTATTCAGCCACTGTTCTTGTTTGGCTCTAATTTTGCAGATGACGTGAACGTTGTGGGATTTGAGGGTAGGGTTTAACCAGGCAGGGATGTTGGAACCGCCCTGGACTGAGCACACTCGTGAGTCTTACTGCTCGGCGCCGGAAAAAGCCATTCGTTGCCAAGGGCAGCAGAGAGTCTAACCGTCGTCCGTGACAAGGGGTCGTCAGCCATGGACGATGTTGGTACAGGTAAAGACCTTCGGGTTACCGTGAACAGTGATTCTTAATGGTCGCACCCGTGCAACGCCGCTGCAAAAAATGCCCGTGGCGTTCTCTTCAGACTGCGGTCAGCATCGTCTCGCAGCCATCCGGAAGTATTCATATCAGTTTACATGGCTACAGTAAGACCTCACTTAGAAAGTGGCGCGCGGGCCTGCTCACCGTTCGACAAAAAAGATGCCATCCGCTTGGAGAAAATTCATTGTTACGCGGAGCCAACGGTTGAAGGGCAGGCGGGTAAGACGTATGAACAGAAACTCTGTGATCCCGGACTTCACTTGTTAGAAGGGAAGGGACATCAAGGGACTTCACAGGAGCGTTTAAAACACCGAAGAGTTTTTCTGATCCTCGGTAGTTTACTCCACTCCAGGTGGCTTTAGATTTCTGGACAGGGTGACCTAAGAATAAGCTGGCGGGAGTAAGACCTTCATCTACAACCAGATCCCTTGCGGCTTTTTCCATCAACCAGTAGCGAATGGGGATATCGTAATCCGGACGGTCTTTTGTTGCCACTTTCAGAGGGCCTTTCTTGTGGCTTGGGATTACGACTGGGCATTTCCACTTTGTTGGCACCAGACTTGAGTTCATTATTAGGATAAACAGATTGGATAGCGTGCCGGGTAGGTCAGGTGCGGATTGAGCTAATGCTGTGGGCGGCAAACATTCTGGTTCTTGGCAAGGTGATGGCCTGAAGGAGGTCAGTATTTGGGTGGTAACTGAAAAGCCTAATTCCACTATGGGTGATGTTGCAGTGATAACTCGAAGAAGGGGAGGAGGTCATCTTTGGTAACGGGAGCCATAGCTGTGGCAAAGAATGAGGTAAAGTCCTCGGCAGCAGTTAGGGAGTGGAGATGCATACATAGTTTGTTGTAGCTATAAGCAGAATGCTTCTGATTATTAAAGGTTCTGGATTTGTACAGTAATGACAGTCGAAACGACATATTTGGATGTCGCATAGCCTCCGGTTCTTGGTTATGCAGTTTATTTTCTTCAAGCCTTTGAATAGTAGAAGTGATCCGAATAAGTCGAACAAGAATTGCGGATTTGTGCGTAGTTTGTTGAATTACCGAATTTGAGCATACTTGGTTTGCAGAGAGGGGGCATGGGATTTTCTGTTGTTCTGCTGCTGGGAATGGCAGGTTGTCTTCCGAAGACGGGTGGACAATTTTGTATAAATAACGTCAGTAACGTGTAGTTGATCACCACAGAGGAAAAACTCACTCCAGTGGGCATGCTGAATGGTCTGAGGGAGAAGCTTCCAGTCAGGAAGGAGAGTGAGTTTGATGCAGTAAGAATTCAGGGAAAACTGTAGGTGAGTGGGCATGAGACACTGAACCGAATTAGGGTCGCTGCCTGGAAAATCCTGGGAAATTGAGAAGACCATATGAGGGATGCTGTAACAGCCGGTCGTGGAAAATCCCCCTTTTTCCCTCGCGATTCAGTGTTTTTCCCAACATCACTCATTTCCATACACTATTGACTTGTCTTTACGAACTGGTTGTTTTTATAAACCAATTGTTGTTTGTTCGCGCCCAGAGCGCTACTTTGTCACATCCTTGTTCTGGACCTTCGTGACGCACGTGCTGTCTGCTCACACGCTGCAATTCGGTTTCTCGTTTGTTGAGTCCTTGTGATCGCATTATTGAGGTTTGTATCTTTTTGGTATCATTGCTCATGCAATAATCTAGTATCGTAGAATATCACGGATAATCGCCTTTTGATTTCGGGATCCGTTGTGAATTTGGCTACGCAATGCTCAAACGTTCGTTACAATACTCAATAGATCAATTCGGAACAAGGAAAAACACGCAAAATGCCAAGAAAAGGATCGAAGACATTGGAATCTGGACAAGAAGTAATACGGCAAGCCACTGGGGAGGTTTTGCGTACCTTTGATTCTTTAGTTAATGTTAGATCGCCTAGTCCTGTCAGTGCTAGTTCATGTGTTAATGAGAGAAATATGGATCTTAAGGATGTTGATTTATATAAGCTGAGAATACTAGACCTAGAACAACAGTTACTATCGGATAGACTACAGGCACAGGAAGCAGAAAAGAAGTGCATACAGAAAGAGCGAGAGCACGAGACCAGCGACTACGACACTTCCGATAGACCAGGGTGCAATAAAATAGGGAGCTCCACGCCGGTCGCCGGCTGCAAAACGCCATCGATCGATTTGCCTAGAGTGGAACTAACGGTTTCCGACGGGCGATCTGAACAATACTGCAAGTTTGTCAAGCAGTTCAAGACGTTCGTCGAAAATAAAGTAACCGACCCTGGGCAAAGGCTTCTCTACCTTACTCACTACTGTCGGGGCAGAGCAAGGGAAGCTATCGATGGGTGTAACATGCTCGACCCGGAACAAGGCTACACAAGAGCAAAGGAGATTCTAAGGGACTTGTTTGGCCAACCGTTCAAAGTAGCCCGTAACCTAATAGAGCGCGTGATGGTAGAGGCAAAGAGAACCAAGGGCGACGTCTACTCAATGGCCGACCTGGTGATCAAGATGCAGAAATGCTCAATAAACCTCGAGCATTTAGGTTACAGGGCCGACCTAGATGCCATGCACACTTTGGAAAACACAGTCCATCACCTCTCTCCCGAACTACAGGGTCGGTGGGCGGAAGAGGCGGAACGGATAAGCCGAAGCGACCGGGAGGCTAACTTCAAAGACCAGACTGAACACTTGGACAGGCAAACCAAAATAGCCGACAGCAGATTTGGCCGACTTATCCGGAACAGCAACCGAGCGAACAAGCCCAGTACCAGCCAGGCTCAGACCACTGCTCGGGAACACCCGAAATACCAAACTTGGACCCATGCACACGCCATTTCAAGCTATGCCACGGCGCAACCAAATTGCAGATACTGTGATGCTAGCCATGGACTACCAGAATGCCCCAGGTTTGGCAACGCCACAATAAACGAACGATGGGGAATGGCGAGAATGGCAGGAGCGTGTTTTATTTGTCTCAACACCACGCACCGAGCGGCAGCTTGTAGGACGAGGAACCGATGTGGTTGCGAGGGCTGCACGGGCAGACACCATCGATGGTTGCACCAGACAAGAGTGACCATACCCGAGGCGAGTACCAAACCCGGCGTTATTTGCTCAACGTCACGATCTGCCAGTAAACCAGTAAGTTTAGGCGTAGTTACCGTGGGAGTGGTGACCCCAACTGGGGTGGTCGAAGCGTTGGCTTTCGTCGATAGTGGATCCGACACTACTCTAGTGAAAGAGCGGTTTGCCGACAAACACCGACTCGCTAAAGGTGCGACGTCGTTGACAGCGAGCACGGTGGGCGGAACACAGGTAATGACTGCCGGTAGGTTGAGGTTGCAACTCATCTCTCTAGACACTAACGAGGAAATTGAACCAACGGAAGCATTCACACTAGCTGATCTCCCCATGCGAGCATCAAGGTCCGTGGACGCAATCTTGACTAGGTGGCCCCACCTGCAGGATGTCGCCGTTGTAGACTGGGAAGACGATGAAGTGGATCTCCTCGTCGGCTGCGACGCGCCAGAGGCGCATTGGGTACTTGCCCAGAGACTGGGAGACCGCCAGACACCTTATGCTGTACGCACGGCTCTGGGATGGATGTTATACGGTCCAGTAGTGGTACGTGGTTCCGTGAATTACTTATCCGCCGAAACGGACCACATAGAGTACCATCTGCAGCGACTGTATGAAAAGGAGTTTCACGACATTGGAGACGAAAGACCATCGTTGTCTCAAGAGGATCACTTAGCTCTATAAACGGTGCGGCAAGGCACTATAGGCGCATATCTGCCGACCCATGGTCTGACAACAGAAATTATGTTCTCCAACGATTACTACGACTGAAAGAACGCTTCATTCGAGGCCAGAATCTGTGGGAACGATACGCGGAATTAATGAAGCGAAACGAAGCCCTCGGTTACGTTGAAAAGGTGCCTGCCAACACCGACGGCCGAAAGGGTATCTGGCATCTAACTCACCACCCGGTCATCAACCCCAAGAAACCCAAAAACTGCGGGTAGTTTTCGACTATGCGGCCAAGTTACAGGGTAAGTCGTTAAACGATCGCTTACTACAAGGGCCTGACTGGACCACGCCACTGATCGACGTTTTGTGCCGTTTCAGAGTGGGTAAAGTGGCTTTGTCTGTCGACATTAGGGAAATGTTTTCTCAGGTGAAAATACCGGTAGGAGAACGAAATGCGTTGCGTTTCCTTTGGTGGGAAGAGAGAGACCGGGACAACGCAGTGGTGAACTATAGGATGACCGTCCACCCTTTCGGAGCCATGTCATCACCATTCTGTGCGAACTACGCCCTCCGAGAATCGGCGAACAAACATGGAGATCTAGTCCATCGGAAGGTGGCAGATAGCGTCAGCGGGAACTTCTACATCCACGAATACCTTGGATCATTCGATGATGTGGAATCAGCTCTAGCGCAGTTCAGGGGTCTGACGAGATTGCTGAAAGAGGGCGGCTTCCATCTAACAAAATGGATGTCGAACGCTCCAGAAGTGCTGAAGGCCATTCCGTATCACAAAAAGGCCGAAAGGGTAAGAGATTTGGACGGCTCTCCACTTCTTATCGAACGCACTTTAGGAATACAATGGGACGCGGAAACGGACGACTTTGTTTTCCAGCTAAACGTTCCAGAGTTGTCTGTAACCGGTCTAAGCATGCTTTCCGCTGTCTCTAGTCTGTTCGACCCGCTCGGTTTTGTCTCACCATGGCTACTACTCGGAAAGATCTTGCTGCAGCGGCTGTGCCGTAAGAAAGTTGATTGGGACCAGTCACTGGACCGAGAGGACCGGTTGGACTGGGAAGAATTTTTAAGCACCTTGAATAAATTAAAGGACATAAGGATTCCACGATACTTGACTCCTGGCCATACAACGCGGACTGGAGAACTACATGCCTTTTCCGATGCATCCGAAGTCGGTTACGGGGCTGTGGTGTACGGACGATGGTGCACAGAAGATGGACAATATTCCACGAGGATCCTATTCGCTAAAGCGCGCGTTGCTCCACTGAAGTCGGTCTCGATCCCACACCTTGAACTCAGCGCAGCTGTGTTAGCAGTCAGTGGTGCAAGCGGTGAAGAGATGTTTCGACCTCCAACTTTGGTCGGTTAGCTTTTGGACGCACCCAACGATAGTACTTTACTACATTACCAACGTCCGGAGCCGGTTTAGTACTTTCGTTGCTAACCGACTCACGATTATCCACGATGAATCAGCCATGAACCAGTGGAATCATTTCAGGCCTGGCGATAATCCAGCCGATCTGTGCTCCTGAGGTGCAACCACTTCAGGCAACTAGGCACGTGGACGGGAGGGTCAAACTTCCTGCAAGTGCCTAAACAGAACTGGCCCGTGTTCGAATTAAAACCTCCCGCGGAAGTAGAACTGGGGATCAAAGGCGTAGTGATAGCGGCCAACGTCGTCGAAGCGACATCCATTTTGTCGCTGTCGGTCCGGTTCTCTTCCTGGATGAAGACGCTTCGTTCGCTAGTTTGGTTAACCAGGTTCAAGAGAAATTTACTAGTCATGAAAGGGCTACGCCCCTGAGGACGGATACGGGTCGGCCCGAAAAGTCCTGATGAGTTACAAGCTGCAGAATACGATATTTTCAGAATGATTCAACGGGAGGCTTTTGCCTGAGAACTCGGGAGGGCGGAAGAGGTGGGACCAATCAACAAAGAAATATCATCTCCGAGAGGCGAATCGAAGCGTTTAGATCCCAAACTCATTGATGGACTGCTGCGGGTAGATGGTAGGCTGGCCAACCCCCACCTGAGCTTCGACACAAAGTATCCTATACTGCTGCCTGCGAGACAACCTGTAGTAGAGCTAATGATTCAACGCGTCCACGCCGTGGAGGGACATGTCGGGGAAAGTCACATGACGAGCGCCATTCGAAAGCGCCTTTGGTTGCTGAGAGGACGAGACTATAAAACGCGTAATCCGACGCTCTGTGCAATGGAGGAGACGCAATGCCACGGCGGGCAAACAACTCATGGCCCCGCTACCAGAATGCAGGGTGACTGCAGGCTGGTGGCCGTTCAGTGACACCGGGTTGGACTATTTCGAGCCCTTGTGGATCAAGTGCGGGAAGAGATTGGAAAACGATATGGGTGTATCATGACGTGCACGAAGTCACGCGCCGTACACCTAGATTCGCACATTCGGTGACGACCGATTCGTTTCTACGGGCCTTGCAAAGATTTATCAACCGAAGAGGCGTACCGGCCGATATATACTCAGGTAATGGATCGAACTTTGTGGGCACTCACCGGGAATTGCAGCGTTGGCACAAGAACATAAACAGGGACGAACTGCAGGATCGAACCGTGGCCTACGGAATACGATGGCATTTCTACCCCCCGCAGGCTAGTCACCGAGGCGGCGTATGGGAACGCATGATCCGGTACTTCAGGCGGATATTGCTGTCAATCATGAAGCAACAGCCGCCCGACGACGAGACCCTGAACACCGTCATGACTGAGGTAGAGAGAATTCTGAACAGCCGCCCTCTGGTTCCAGTAATGAACGGCGACCCCACCGGCCTGGCGCTCACCCCGAACGACTTATTGACGTTAAGATCGAACAAGGGTTTCCAAGGGCCGGTAAAGCTTCGTGGGAGCTACCTCCAAGGGTGGAAGCAGGCGAACTATCTTGCCAAGGTTTTCTGGAGGCGCTGGCTGCGGGAGTGCCTACCGGCTCTGCAGACTCGACAGAAGTGGCTGGCCCAAACAAGACCATTCAAAGTTGGGGATGTGGTGATGATCGCAGACGACCGGACACATTTCAGCACCTAGTCCTTGGGAGTAGTTGTGGAAACCATCGAAAGCTCTGACGGAATGATAAGAACGGTGAAGGCGAAGACAGCCAGCGGAGCGCTAATTCGTGACATACGCAGGATTAGAAACGAATCGGTCGTCACCGAATGTGCGAATCTAGGTGTACGGCGCGTGACTTCGTGCACGTCATGATACACCCATATCGTTTTCCAATCTCTTCCCGCACTTGATCCACAAGGGCTCGAAATAGTCCAACCCGGTGTCACTGAACGGCCACCAGCCTGCAGTCACCCTGCATTCTGGTAGCGGGGCCATGAGTTGTTTGCCCGCCGTGGCATTGCGTCTCCTCCATTGCACAGAGCGTCGGATTACGCGTTTTATAGTCTCGTCCTCTCAGCAACCAAAGGCGCTTTCGAATGGCGCTCGTCATGTGACTTTCCCCGACATGTCCCTCCACGGCGTGGACGCGTTGAATCATTAGCTCTACTACAGGTTGTCTCGCAGGCAGCAGTATAGGATACTTTGTGTCGAAGCTCAGGTGGGGGTTGGCCAGCCTACCATCTACCCGCAGCAGTCCATCAATGAGTTTGGGATTTAAACGCTTCGATTCGCCTCTCGGAGATGATATTTCTTTGTTGATTGGTCCCACCTCTTCCGCCCTCCCGAGTTCTCAGGCAAAAGCCTCCCGTTGAATCATTCTGAAAATATCGTATTCTGCAGCTTGTAACTCATCAGGACTTTTCGGGCCGACCCGTATCCGTCCTCAGGGGCGTAGCCCTTTCATGACTAGTAAATTTCTCTTGAACCTGGTTAACCAAACTAGCGAACGAAGCGTCTTCATCCAGGAAGAGAACCGGACCGACAGCGACAAAATGGATGTCGCTTCGACGACGTTGGCCGCTATCACTACGCCTTTGATCCCCAGTTCTACTTCCGCGGGAGGTTTTAATTCGAACACGGGCCAGTTCTGTTTAGGCACTTGCAGGAAGTTTGACCCTCCCGTCCACGTGCCTAGTTGCCTGAAGTGGTTGCACCTCAGGAGCACAGATCGGCTGGATTATCGCCAGGCCTGAAATGATTCCACTGGTTCATGGCTGATTCATCGTGGATAATCGTGAGTCGGTTAGCAACGAAAGTACTAAACCGGCTCCGGACGTTGGTAATGTAGTAAAGTACTATCGTTGGGTGCGTCCAAAAGCTAACCGACCAAAGTTGGAGGTCGAAACATCTCTTCACCGCTTGCACCACTGACTGCTAACACAGCTGCGCTGAGTTCAAGGTGTGGGATCGAGACCGACTTCAGTGGAGCAACGCGCGCTTTAGCGAATAGGATCCTCGTGGAATATTGTCCATCTTCTGTGCACCATCGTCCGTACACCACAGCCCCGTAACCGACTTCGGATGCATCGGAAAAGGCATGTAGTTCTCCAGTCCGCGTTGTATGGCCAGGAGTCAAGTATCGTGGAATCCTTATGTCCTTTAATTTATTCAAGGTGCTTAAAAATTCTTCCCAGTCCAACCGGTCCTCTCGGTCCAGTGACTGGTCCCAATCAACTTTCTTACGGCACAGCCGCTGCAGCAAGATCTTTCCGAGTAGTAGCCATGGTGAGACAAAACCGAGCGGGTCGAACAGACTAGAGACAGCGGAAAGCATGCTTAGACCGGTTACAGACAACTCTGGAACGTTTAGCTGGAAAACAAAGTCGTCCGTTTCCGCGTCCCATTGTATTCCTAAAGTGCGTTCGATAAGAAGTGGAGAGCCGTCCAAATCTCTTACCCTTTCGGCCTTTTTGTGATACGGAATGGCCTTCAGCACTTCTGGAGCGTTCGACATCCATTTTGTTAGATGGAAGCCGCCCTCTTTCAGCAATCTCGTCAGACCCCTGAACTGCGCTAGAGCTGATTCCACATCATCGAATGATCCAAGGTATTCGTGGATGTAGAAGTTCCCGCTGACGCTATCTGCCACCTTCCGATGGACTAGATCTCCATGTTTGTTCGCCGATTCTCGGAGGGCGTAGTTCGCACAGAATGGTGATGACATGGCTCCGAAAGGGTGGACGGTCATCCTATAGTTCACCACTGCGTTGTCCCGGTCTCTCTCTTCCCACCAAAGGAAACGCAACGCATTTCGTTCTCCTACCGGTATTTTCACCTGAGAAAACATTTCCCTAATGTCGACAGACAAAGCCACTTTACCCACTCTGAAACGGCACAAAACGTCGATCAGTGGCGTGGTCCAGTCAGGCCCTTGTAGTAAGCGATCGTTTAACGACTTACCCTGTAACTTGGCCGCATAGTCGAAAACTACCCGCAGTTTTTGGGTTTCTTGGGGTTGATGACCGGGTGGTGAGTTAGATGCCAGATACCCTTTCGGCCGTCGGTGTTGGCAGGCACCTTTTCAACGTAACCGAGGGCTTCGTTTCGCTTCATTAATTCCGCGTATCGTTCCCACAGATTCTGGCCTCGAATGAAGCGTTCTTTCAGTCGTAGTAATCGTTGGAGAACATAATTTCTGTTGTCAGACCATGGGTCGGCAGATATGCGCCTATAGTGCCTTGCCGCACCGTTTATAGAGCTAAGTGATCCTCTTGAGACAACGATGGTCTTTCGTCTCCAATGTCGTGAAACTCCTTTTCATACAGTCGCTGCAGATGGTACTCTATGTGGTCCGTTTCGGCGGATAAGTAATTCACGGAACCACGTACCACTACTGGACCGTATAACATCCATCCCAGAGCCGTGCGTACAGCATAAGGTGTCTGGCGGTCTCCCAGTCTCTGGGCAAGTACCCAATGCGCCTCTGGCGCGTCGCAGCCGACGAGGAGATCCACTTCATCGTCTTCCCAGTCTACAACGGCGACATCCTGCAGGTGGGGCCACCTAGTCAAGATTGCGTCCACGGACCTTGATGCTCGCATGGGGAGATCAGCTAGTGTGAATGCTTCCGTTGGTTCAATTTCCTCGTTAGTGTCTAGAGAGATGAGTTGCAACCTCAACCTACCGGCAGTCATTACCTGTGTTCCGCCCACCGTGCTCGCTGTCAACGACGTCGCACCTTTAGCGAGTCGGTGTTTGTCGGCAAACCGCTCTTTCACTAGAGTAGTGTCGGATCCACTATCGACGAAAGCCAACGCTTCGACCACCCCAGTTGGGGTCACCACTCCCACGGTAACTACGCCTAAACTTACTGGTTTACTGGCAGATCGTGACGTTGAGCAAATAACGCCGGGTTTGGTACTCGCCTCGGGTATGGTCACTCTTGTCTGGTGCAACCATCGATGGTGTCTGCCCGTGCAGCCCTCGCAACCACATCGGTTCCTCGTCCTACAAGCTGCCGCTCGGTGCGTGGTGTTGAGACAAATAAAACACGCTCCTGCCATTCTCGCCATTCCCCATCGTTCGTTTATTGTGGCGTTGCCAAACCTGGGGCATTCTGGTAGTCCATGGCTAGCATCACAGTATCTGCAATTTGGTTGCGCCGTGGCATAGCTTGAAATGGCGTGTGCATGGGTCCAAGTTTGGTATTTCGGGTGTTCCCGAGCAGTGGTCTGAGCCTGGCTGGTACTGGGCTTGTTCGCTCGGTTGCTGTTCCGGATAAGTCGGCCAAATCTGCTGTCGGCTATTTTGGTTTGCCTGTCCAAGTGTTCAGTCTGGTCTTTGAAGTTAGCCTCCCGGTCGCTTCGGCTTATCCGTTCCGCCTCTTCCGCCCACCGACCCTGTAGTTCGGGAGAGAGGTGATGGACTGTGTTTTCCAAAGTGTGCATGGCATCTAGGTCGGCCCTGTAACCTAAATGCTCGAGGTTTATTGAGCATTTCTGCATCTTGATCACCAGGTCGGCCATTGAGTAGACGTCGCCCTTGGTTCTCTTTGCCTCTACCATCACGCGCTCTATTAGGTTACGGGCTACTTTGAACGGTTGGCCAAACAAGTCCCTTAGAATCTCCTTTGCTCTTGTGTAGCCTTGTTCCGGGTCGAGCATGTTACACCCATCGATAGCTTCCCTTGCTCTGCCCCGACAGTAGTGAGTAAGGTAGAGAAGCCTTTGCCCAGGGTCGGTTACTTTATTTTCGACGAACGTCTTGAACTGCTTGACAAACTTGCAGTATTGTTCAGATCGCCCGTCGGAAACCGTTAGTTCCACTCTAGGCAAATCGATCGATGGCGTTTTGCAGCCGGCGACCGGCGTGGAGCTCCCTATTTTATTGCACCCTGGTCTATCGGAAGTGTCGTAGTCGCTGGTCTCGTGCTCTCGCTCTTTCTGTATGCACTTCTTTTCTGCTTCCTGTGCCTGTAGTCTATCCGATAGTAACTGTTGTTCTAGGTCTAGTATTCTCAGCTTATATAAATCAACATCCTTAAGATCCATATTGCTCTCATTAACACATGAACTAGCACTGACAGGACTAGGCGATCTAACATTAACTAAAGAATCAAAGGTACGCAAAACCTCCCCAGTGGCTTGCCGTATTACTTCTTGTCCAGATTCCAATGTCTTCGATCCTTTTCTTGGCATTTTGCGTGTTTTTCCTTGTTCCGAATTGATCTATTGAGTATTGTAACGAACGTTTGAGCATTGCGTAGCCAAATTCACAACGGATCCCGAAATCAAAAGGCGATTATCCGTGATATTCTACGATACTAGATTATTGCATGAGCAATGATACCAAAAAGATACAAACCTCAATAATGCGATCACAAGGACTCAACAAACGAGAAACCGAATTGCAGCGTGCGAGCAAGGAGCACGTGCGTCACGAAGGTCCAGAACAAGGATGTGACAAAGTAGCGCTCTGGGCGCGAACAAACAACAATTGGTTTATAAAAACAAACGGTTCGTAAAGACACGTCAATAGTGTAAGCAAGTGAGTGATGTGAAGAAAAACACTGAATCGCAAGGGTTTTAGGGGAATCTTCCACGACCAATCGTTACAACGACCATTTACTACAGGGCCCAAACTGGAAAACACCACTAGTCGAGGTTTTGTGCCGTTTTCGGCTAGGAAAATTGGCCGTCTCTGCGGATTTATGTGAAATGTTTCTGCATGTGAAAATGTCCGTTGCATTTAGCGGCACCTTCTATTTTCTCTGTTAGCCTAAATACAACGTAGACCGCACACCAGACGAGTGCAGGCTGACGGTTCATCCTTTTGGAACGGTACCATCCCCATTATTTGCTAACTTTGCACTCCGGGGAACCCTCAAGCGTTTCGGCAGCACCAGAGTTCTGTTAAGAAGAGCAGTGAACCGTTTGTACGTGGATAATTTTCTATGTCCCCTCGAAGACTCAAATACTGGTATTCTATATATGACCGAACTGGTCGCCGCCCTAAAGGCAGAAGAATTCTGTCTCACAAAATGGACTTCAAACAGCCCTGAGATTCTCAACGTTTTTCTCAAGTCCGAGAAAATTGAGTGCGCGAGAGAGCTTTTGGGATCCTCTTCACAAATGGAGCGCACGCTCGGAGTTCAATGAAAGCCCGAAGGTGACGAATTCATATTCACCCTGAACCTACCCAAACGACCAGCGACACGGAGAGGAATCCTATCATCAGCCTCAGGCCTCTGTGATTCTTTAGGTTTTGTTTCGCCGTGATTGCTACCGAGAAAGTGCTTGCTGCAATCGCTGTCTCAGAGAGGGACGGGTTGGGATGAATCTCTCCAGGACGAAGACGACAGGCAATGGCGTGACTGAGTACACAACGTAGATCAACTTGACGAGATCAAGATACCAGGATGCTTGACAGGAATCAAGTGTGCGCGCGATGCCCAACTCCACTTGTTTTCGGATGCATCAGAAGTGGGCTACGGGGTAGTGGTTTGTGGCTGTTGGGTAGACGAAAATGGTGGGCGGCACAGTCAGATAGTAATGGCAAAGGCAAGAGTAGATTCACTGAAGACGGTGTCCATTCCGGGGCTAGAATTGACTGCAGCAGTACCGGACTTCTTAACAGCATCTGAAGAGACGTGGCCAACAATACTGATACCATAGCCTGAGGACGGCAATATCGAAATGAAACGACTGATACTGGCTGCAAACTCCACGGGAAGAGTGAACCTATTAGGAAAACCGTGCTTTTTCCCTGACTGGATAAAAATGTTAGGACCCGTGGTCTGATGGACAGGATGCAAAATACTTTTAACGCCACATGGTAAATGCGCGAACGATACCAGATAAGAAGGCATGTCACTAATGAGGATAAAATGTGGGCAGCATTAGTTGCACGGACACTCCTTGGAGCAGAATTGGGTCTCTGAGGCCTTAAGGGTCAACAGAAGGCCAAGCAATGAGGCACAGTGAGCGTCGTGTGTTTCCTCCGACAGCATTACAATTACTGTGCAAGGTGTTGCTTCGAATGTCCAGGGAAACACTGACCTAGCAACAGGTAATGCGAGAAGGGAATGCCCCCTCCAGGCTTACGCCCGAGGACATAATGGCCCAGAAGTGAACAATGAGAGCAGATGACCTAGCAGAAGCTGCCGCCATATAGTAGACAAAGGCCCACGGTCTACGAGGCAAGTGGGGGGAACTATTGACTAGAACGAAAGGATAATTGACCATGGCTGTCGAGGAGGCATGGCTGAAGAAGGACCCGAGTACCATGCAAATTTGCGGCTACACCGCCTACAGACAAGACAGAATAGAGGGTAGGCTGGGTGGGGGGTACTACCTTCCGTGGGTCGGATTATAATCAGTGGGATGTCCCGTTTACACCCGTAATACCAAATATTCAAGCCACTGCATGTTGCGTTCGCCTGGGCCGATGGCCGGTAGGGAAAGTCTGTGTCTATAGAGCCCTGTAAGCAGACGGGGAAGAAGACTCTGAGCTATTCCAGCTCCTACAGATGGTGTTGAGTAGGCCACAGCGCTTTATCCTGTTGGGAGACATGAGTCTCTCAGAAATAAAGTGGAACGATAGGTGTGCCCCTATGGAAACACCGGAAATGCTTTGGTGATTTGGCCTCATGATCAAGCCCTAACACAACATGTAAGAGGAGCAACGCGCTTCCGAGAAGGACAGCTTTCATATACACCGGATCTGCTGGTAATCGGGCATCGATCTGGCGTCACCTCTTTGGTGATAGAGAAGCCATTGGGAAAGAGCGATCACGGAGTCCCGCGAGCAATGTTTACCGTAAGGCACCACAACTCATGATCCAGGTTGGTCCGGAACCTCGCTAGAGTGGAAGAGAATCAACGGACGGTAAGGGAAAGAAGCGTAGGTTGGTACCCGGATGTCCCTGAGCCCCCTGCGGAGGATAGATAGAGGGCAATAAGACCGGGCTAACAAACGTGACAGACGAGTTTGCCCCGTTATTGCAACAAAGAATAGCAGCCGGTCGCCTCGGTGAAAGTCCAGGATTGCGAGAGCATTAACTGTTCACAGAAAGCTATGGGTGCATTACAAACTTCATGGCATGCTCTACGCATGGGTTGCTTGAAAGGCAGCCAGAAACAGGGCTCAAGCCCCGCAACCAGAAGCAAAGTACGAGTATGACAAGAAATCAGCCAACAATGTGAAGGCAGACCCAGAGAAGTTATCCGCTTATGTCCAGTCCAAGAAAGCGACACGTGAGAGAGTAGGTACCTTGGAGATGTCCGACAGAAGCATTGCTCTCGATGATAAAGACAAGGCAGAAACCTTACTTGCTTCCTTTAAGGGCGTGTATAGTCAAGATCAGATTGTAACAGCCGGTCGTGGAAAATCCCCCCTTTTCCCCTCGCGATTCAGTGTTTTTCCCAACATCACTCATTTCCATACACTATTGACTTGTCTTTACGAACTGGTTGTTTTTCTGGACCAATTGTTGTTTGTTCGCGCCCAGAGCGCTACTTTGGCACATCCTTGTTCAGGACCTGCGTTGTTACGAACGTTTGAGCAATGCGTAGCCAAATTCGCAACGGATCCCGAAATCAGAAGGCGATTATCCGTGATAATTCTACGATACTAGATTATTAAAATAAACAATGACATAAACAATATACAAACCTCAATAATACGATCACAAAGACTCAACAACGAGAAACCGAATAGCAGCGTGTGAGCAGACAGCACGTGCGTCACGCAGGTCCTGAGCAAGGATGTGCCAAAATAGCGCTCTGGGCGCGAACAAACAACAATTGGTTCAGAAAAACAACCAGTTCGTAAAGACAAGTCAATAGTGTATGGAAATGAGTGATGTTGGGAAAAAACACTGAATCGCGAGGGAAAAAAGGGGGATTTTCCACGATCGGCTGTTACACCGCCCACCAAAATCCTCCTGGATCCTTAGCAAAGTCAAAGGTTCGGTATAAAGGTACTGATTCTTCCTACCTGCCTAGGCCCTGCTGTCAGTGCGCGCGTCTAATGCTCGTCGTCGACGTTCTACTACTGGTCGCACCTAGCCCATTGGCTACATAGACGTGAGGCTAGTCTACATCTTCCACAAGACCAAATGACCGATGGCGGGCGTGAATGGTCACATAGACGTTGTCCTCGTAAGGGGCCGTCCGGTCCTGGATGTACGCGCTTGAGTGTGTGTGTGTGTGTGTGTGCGTGTGTGTGCGTGCGTGTGTGTGTGTGCCGGGGTTACAATGAAATCACAGTTATGACTACACATCAAAGGAGGACTTTCTGCAATGTCAACAAAAGACCGTGTGGCAAGAAAACGAGTAAATGTAGCATGCATGTCTGACCTGAGCTCCACTACTTCCACATGTGCAAGGGGCATTCGGTAGCGTCAACAAAAGGCGAACAAAGAACACTGTCACATGTATGATGGGTTTACGGGATGTAGAGTGCGTCGTGCATGCGCGTATGTATCGGGATGTATAATGGAATCGCACTCATCACCACATATCGGAAAGAACCTTCTGAAATGTCAACGAAGGGACCGCGAGCACCTTAACGTGTTTGACGGAGATTGTGTGGTATATATGGTGTTTCTTTATCCACCTCGATTACTGGTGTGAAAAAGGTTTACTAGGCCACAGGGTTATCAACTCCTCCGTCTTCGCTCTCGAGTAGGTTAATACTGCGTATGTCACGAATGAGCACTCCGTTAGCTGTCTTCACCTTCACCGTTCTTATCATTTCGTCGGTGCTTTTGATGGTTTCCGTAACTACTCCCAAAGACCAAGCGCTGAAATGTGCGCGTTCGTCGGCGATCATAACCACGTCCCCAACTTTGAATGGTCTTGTTTTGGCCAGCCACTTCTGTCGAGTCTGCAAAGCCGGTAGGTACTCCCGTAGCCATCGCCTCCAGAAGACCTTGGCCAGATAGTTCGCTTGCTTCCACCCATGGAGGTAGCTCCCACGAAGGTTTACCGGCCCTTGGAAACCCTCGTTCGACCTTAGCGTCAATAAGTCGTTTGGGGTGAGCGCCAGGTGGGTGGGGTCGCCGTTCAATACTGGAACCAGGGGGCGGTTGTTCAGGATTCGCTCCACCTCAGTCATGACGGTGTTCAGGGTCTCGTCGTCGGGCGGCTGCTGCTCCATGATTGACAGCAATATCCGTCTGGCGGACCGGATCATGCGTTCCCATATGCCGCCTCGGTGACTGGCCTGTGGGGGGTTAAAATGCCAGCGTATGCCGTAGGCCACGGTTCGATTCTGCAGTTCGTCCCTGTTTATGTTCTTGTGCCAACGCTGCAATTCCCGTTGAGCGCCCACAAAGTTCGATCCATTATCTGAGTATATGTCGGCCGGTACGCCTCTTCGGTTGATAAATCTTTGCAAGGCCCGTAGAAACGAATCGGTCGTCATCGAATGTGCGACTTCTAGGTGCACCGCACGTGATTTCATGCACGTCATGATACATCCGTATCGCTTTTCTAATCTTTTCCCGCACTTGATCCACAAGGGCCCGAAATAGTCCAACCCGGTGTCACTGAACGGCCACCAGCCCGTAGTCACCCTGCATTCTGGTAGCGGGGCCATGAGTTGTTTGCCTGCTATGGCATTGCGTCTCCTGCATTGCACACACCGTCGGATCACGCGTTTTACAGTCTCTCGTCCTCTCAACAACCAAAGACGCTTTCGGATGACGCTCGTCACGTGACTTTCCCCGGCATGTCCCTCTACGGCGTGGACGTGTTGAATCATTAGCTCTACTGCGGGTTGTCTCGCAGGCAGCAGTATAGGATACTTTGTGTCGAAGTTCAGGTGGGCGTTGGTCAGCCTACCATCTACCCGCAGCAGTCCGTTGATGATTTTGGGGTTTAAACGCTTCAGCTCGCCTCTTGGAGATGGCATGTCTTCATTGGTCAGCCCCACTTCTTCCGCCCTCTTGAGTTCTTGGGCGAAAGCCTCTCGTTGTATCATTCTGAAAATATCGTACTCTGCCGCTTGTAGCTCATCGGGACCTATCGGGCCGACCGGTATCCGACCTGAGGGCCGTAGCCCTTTCATGACTAGTAAACTTATCTTGAACCTGGTTAACCAAACTAGCGAACGAAGCGTCTTCATCCAGGAAGAAAACCTGACCAGTCGCGATAAAATGGGCGACGCTTCGACGACGTTGGTTGCTGTCACTACGCCTTTGATCTCCAGTTCCAATTCCGTAGGGGGTTTTAATTCGAACACGGGCCAGTCCTGTTTGGGCAATTGCAGGAAGTTCGGCCCTCTCGTCCACGTGTCCAGTTGCTTGAAGTTGTTCGCACCTCGAGAGCACAGGTCGGCCGGATTATCGCCAGACCTGACATGACTCCACTGGTGCGTGGCCGATTCATCGTGAATAATCGTGAGTCGGTTAGCAACGAAAGTACTAAACCGGCTCCGTACGTTGTTAATGTAGTAAAGTACTATCGTTGAATCCGTCCAGAAGCTCACCGACCAAATGTAGAGATCGAAACATCTCTTCACAGCTTGCACCACCCTGACTGCCAACACGGCTGCGCTGAGTTCGAGGCGTGGGATTGAGACCGACTTCAGTGGAGCAACGCGGGCTTTGGCGAACAGGATCCTCGTGGTATATTGTCCATCTCCTGCGCACCATCGTCCGTACACCACAGCTCCATAACCGACTTCGGATGCATCGGAAAAGGCATGTAGTTCTCCAGTCCGTGTCGTATGGCCAGGGGTCAAACATCGTGGTATTCTTATGTCCCCTAATTTCTTCAAGGTGTTCAAAAATTCCTCCCAGTCCAGCCGGTCCCCTCGGTCCAGTGACTGGTCCCAATCAACTTTCTTACGGCACAGCCGCTGCAGCAAGATCTTTCCGGGTAGCAGCCATGGTGAGACGAAACCGAGCGGGTCGAACAAACTTGAGACGGCAGATAGTATGCCACGACGGGTTATTGGCAGCTCGGGAACGTTCAGTTCGAAAACAAAATCGTCCGTTTCCGCGTCCCATTGTATCCCTAAAGTGCGCTCGATAGGAAGTGGGGAGCCGTCCAAATCTCTTACCCTTTCGACCTTTTCGTGATACGGGATGACCTTCAGCACTTCCGAAGCGTTCGACATCCATTTAGTTAGATGGAAGCCACCCTCTTCCAGCAATCTCGTCAGACCCCTGAACTGCTCTAGAGCTGATTCCACATCATCGAATGACCCAAGGTAGTCGTCGACGTAGAAGTTCCTGCTGACGCTTTCTACCACCGTCCGATGTACCAGATCGCCATGTTTGTTCGCTGATTCTCGGAGGGCGTAGTTCGCACAAAATGGTGACGATATGGCTCGGAAGGGGTGGACGGTCATTCTATAATTCACCACTGCGTTGTCCCGGTCGCTCCCTTCCCACCACAGGAAACGCAAAGCATCTCGTTCTCCTACCGGAATCTTCACCTGATGGAACATTTCCCTAATGTCGGCAGACAAAGCCACTTTACCCACTCTGAAACGGCACAGAACATCGATCAGTGGTGTGGTCCAGTCAGGCCCCTGTAGTAGGCGATCGTTTAACGACTTGCCCTGGAACTTGGCCGCACAGTCGAAAACCACGCGCAGTTTATTGGGTTTTTTGGGGTTGATAACCGGATGGTGAGGCAGATACCAGATACCCCTTTTGCTGTCGGTGTTAACAGGCACCCTTTCAACGTAACCGAGGTCCTCGTTTCGCTTCATCAAATCCGCGTATCGTTCCCACAGATTCTGGTCTCGAATGAAGCGTTCTTTTAGTCGTAGTAATCGTTGGAGAACATAATTTCTGTTGTCAGTCCACGGGTCGACCGGTGTGCGCCATGGGAGGGGAACCTCGAACTGTTTTTGAGGCCTCTAGAGCCTTGCCGCACCGTTTGTAGAGCGAAGTGATCCTCTTGAGACAACGTCGGTCTTTCGTCTCCAATGTCATGAAACTCCTTTTCATAAAGCCGTTGCAGATGATACTCTATGCGGTCCGTTTCGGCGGATAAGTAATTCACGGAACCGCGTACCCCTACTGGACCGTATAACATCCATCCCAGAGCCGTGCGTACGGCATAAGGTGCCTGGCGGTCGCCCACTCTTTGGTCAAGCACCCAATGCGCCTCTGGCACGTCGCATCCGATGAGGAGATCCACCTCATCATCTTCCCAGTCTACGACGGTTACATCCTGCAGGTGGGGCCATCGTGTCAAGATTGCGTTCACCGACCTTGGTGCTCGCATGGGAAGATCCGCTAACGTGAATGCCTCCGTTGGTTCAATTTCCTCGCTAGTGTCTAGAGAGATGAGTTGCAGCCTTAATCTACCGGCAGTCATTACCTGTGTTCCGCCCACCGTGCTCACTGCTAACGACGTCGCACCTTTAGCCAGTTGGTGTTTGTCGGCAAACCGCTCTTTCACTGAAGTGGTGTCGGATCCACTATCAACGAAAGCCAACGCCTTGACTATCCCAGTCGGAGTCACTACTCCCACGGCCACTACGCCTAAACGTACCGGTTTACTGGCAGATTGTGAAGTTGAACAGATCACGCTGGGCTTGGCACTCGCCTCGGATATGGTTATTCTCGCCTGATGCAGCAGCCGATGGTGTCTGCCCGTGCAGCCCTCGTAACCACATCGATTCCTTGTTCTACAGGCTGCTGCCCGGTGCGTGGTGTTGAGACAGATGAAACATGCTCCTGCCATTCTCGCCATTCCCCACCGTTCGTCTATTGTGGCATTGCCGAACTTGGGGCATTCTGGTAGGCCATGGCTAGTACCACAGGATCTGCAATTTGGTTTCGCCGTAGCATCTCGTGAAATGACGTGTGTGTTGGTCCAAGGCTGGTACTTTGGATGTTCCCGTACAGGGGTTTGGACTTGGCTAGTACCGGGCTTGTTTGCTCGGTTGCTGTCCCGGATGAGTCGGCCAAATCTGCTGTCAGCTATCTTCGTTTGCCTGTCTAAGTATTCAGTCAGGTCTTCGAAGTTGGCTTCTCTGTCGCCTCGGCTTATCCGTTCAGCTTCTTCCGCCCACCGACCCTGTAGTTCGGGAGAGAGGTGACGGACTATGCCTTCCAAAGTGTGCATGGCGTCTAGGTCAGCTCTGTAACCTAAATGGTCGAGGGCTATTGAGCAGTTCTGCATCTTGATCACCAGGTCGGCCATGGTGTAGACGTCGCCCTTGGTTTTCTTTGCCTCTGCCATCACGCCCTCTATTAGGTTACGGGCTACTTTGAAAGGTTGGCCAAACAAGTCCCTCAGAATCTTTCTTGCCCTTGTGTAGCCTTGTTGTGGATCGAGCATGGTGCATCCGTCGATAGCTTCTCGCGCTCGGCCTCGGCAGTAGTGAGTAAGGTAAAGAAGCCTTTGCCCAGGGTCGGTTACCTTGTTTTCAACGAACGTCTCGAACTGTTTGACAAACTTGCAATATTGCTCAGCTCGCCCGTCGAAAACCGTTAACTCCACTCTAGGCAGATCGATCGATGGTGGTTTGTAGTCGGCGACCGGCGTGGGGTTCCCTACCTTATTGCACTCTAACCTATCGGAAGTGTCGAAGTCACTGGTCCTATACTCTCGCTGTTTCTGTGTACACTTCTCTGCTTCATGCGCCTGTAGTCTAGCTGAAAGTAACTGTTGCTCTAGTTCTATTATTCTCAGCTTATATAAATCAACGTCCTTACGATCAATATTGCTTTCAATAACACATGAGCTAGCACTGACAGGACTAGGCGATCTAGCATCAACTAAAGAATCATAAGTACCCAAAACCTCCCCAGAGACTTGCCGTATTACTTCCTGTCCGGGTTCGACTGCCTTTGATCCTTTCCTTGGCATTTTGCGTGAATTTTCCTCGTTCCAAATAGATCTATTGAGTATTGTTACGAACGTTTGAGCAATGCGTAGCCAAATTCGCAACGGATCCCGAAATCAGAAGGCGATTATCCGTGATAATTCTACGATACTAGATTATTAAAATAAACAATGACATAAACAATATACAAACCTCAATAATACGATCACAAAGACTCAACAACGAGAAACCGAATAGCAGCGTGTGAGCAGACAGCACGTGCGTCACGCAGGTCCTGAGCAAGGATGTGCCAAAATAGCGCTCTGGGCGCGAACAAACAACAATTGGTTCAGAAAAACAACCAGTTCGTAAAGACAAGTCAATAGTGTATGGAAATGAGTGATGTTGGGAAAAAACACTGAATCGCGAGGGAAAAAAGGGGGATTTTCCACGATCGGCTGTTACATGCGTGACGCACGTGCTGTCTGCTCACACGCTGCAATTCGGTTTCTCGTTGTTGAGTCCTTTTGATCGTATTATTGAGGTTTGTATATTGTTTATGTCATTGTTTATTGTAATAATCTAGTATCGTAGAATATCACGGATAATCGTCTTTTGATTTCGGGATCCGTTGTGAATTTGGCTACGCATTGCTCAAACGTTCGTTACACAGATGCTTGGTGAGGCGGGATCAGATACAGGGAGTACGCCAGTGCTTCTGGAGCTTGCCGTACGTGAGGACGAGGTGATCCAAGAACTCAAATCTTTGTGCAAGCACAAAGCAGCCGGACCGGATACAACCCATCCGGCCACTTGTCAGCTTCTTTCGATATCTTATCTGGGGCTATTACCCAGCGGTACGAAGAGTCTCTAAGACGGGGCGAGGGTGTCAGGGGTTTGGCGTAAGGCCCTTGTCGTAGCAGAACATAGGGCAGGATCCAGGCAGAAGATGGAGAACTATAGACCGGTCAGCCTAAAATCGGTGTTGTGTGTGTGCTTGGAAGGCATAATCAGGGAGCAATTGTGCTGCACCTGGTTAATACCTACCTGAAGACACCTGCACGAGATGGGTTTGTTAAAAACAGATCATGTTGAACAAGCCTACTGATGTTCTCAGACGAAACCACAAGACGAATAGATGGGGGTACGACCGCGGGGACTGTTATTTGAATTCCAGTAGGGCTTTGAAATCTGTGAGTCATTGCTTGCGGGACTATAAAATGCAGACCTTCAGGATAAGCGGGTAGGCAAGAGATTGGGTAGCACACTTTCTAAGGAATCGTAGCTTCTGTGTCAAGGTAGGCGACTATCTATCGAGGCCGGAGAGGGTTGCCAGTGGTGTGTCACAGGGTTCTGTACTGGAGCCTGTGCTCTTCCCCCTGTATATTAATGATCTAGCGGAGAAAATGAACAACCTGTGTTCCATCTTCGCAGATGATGGGAAGACAGTGGGGAGCGATTTAGCGCTGGATATAAATGAGGTGCTCAGATGGGCAGAATGATGGGATTTACGGCTGAATCTCGCCTAGTGTCAATACCTGACCACTAACGTAGACGAAACTAGGTATATTCCGTTTAGGTGTCGAAGGCAGAAGACCTAGGCATGATAGTCACACAGGACCAAGGCCTTGAAGGCAGTGCTGGAGAGCTGCCAGTGTGGCCAGAGGGACATTAACTAGGGTATACAATACTATCCTATGCGAAAAACCAGAAGTCTTCATCCCGTTTTACAAGGTTCTGATGCGTCCTCTTCTGGAGCATTGTGTGCAGGCATGGGCTTCCTATTGTCGCATGGATAAGGAGTGCTTTGAGTGGGTACAGCAACTAGCAACTAGAATGATTACCGGCCAGAAGGGGAAACTTCACTCCAGGCGCCTAGAGGATTTTAATCTCTTCTCTTTCGAGCTTCTTAGAGACCGAGGTGACCTAATAGAGGCTTTCAAGATTTTAAAGGGTCTGTTTGGCATAAACATGGGTGATTTGTCCATTTCTGCCCCTGAATGCGGCACCATGAGGCACAGTCTTAAGATACAGGGGGCACACTCAAAGCTAGACATACGGGCCAAATGTTTTGCAAGTAGGGTTGTACCTACGTGGAATGGGCTCTCAAGGAGTGCTGCTGGATGCAGCAATGCACCAACCTTTAAGAAGGCCCTAGGTTAGAGCTGGAATGAGCTAGATGTGTGAACGAGGGGTGATGTACCGAGCCCCTGGCATTTTTGTCAATGAATTTGTGGGTGAAGGCGATATTGCGGCGCAAATCCTGCCTTTCAGACAAAACTTTGAAAGTCCAGTTTTAGGGGCCAAGGAAACGCGCCGACAACACAACGATCTGGATGCTCGACTGGCCTTGGCCGTTTTTGTCCCGTGGAAGTTGAACTGAACAGAACAGAACAGTCTCTAGGGACCGATGCAATTTACCCATCGTTTCCACGTTTCTTTGCCAGGGGTGACACTGCACAAAATTACTGCCTTTCAGAAAAAGAAGGCCACGGGGAGTTAGGAATCACGGAAACGCGCCAGCAACACAGCCATCTGGACACGCTGTTGGCTCTAGCCACGGGCAAAGCCGTGCGAGGTGCGCGGTCCAAAAATCTCGCTGTTTGACGTCAGATGGATTTTCCAAGTCAAGCTAAACGGAATGCCCTCTTCCACCTTCCAGTGAACTATCCTCCAGCTCACCGGCAACACAGGAGGCAAAATGCAGTCAAGACCAGTATCCTGAACCCTTTCGAGTTGTCCATTGGTCTATCTTCTAGGTCGCCGGCAATACTAGATGTAAGATACTGTCAAGATTTGTATTTTGAACCCTCGCTCTTTTTCCCATTGCTCTTTATCCAAAGAACTATCTTCCAGCCCCCGGTGACACTCAGGTGACTAGGTAATCACAGGACTCGGGACCATCTGGGCTTTGGCTTCTTACCCGTGTTCTACTTCAAGACTTCAAAAGTCCTGTGCAAACTGAGCTGAACTGAACTGAACTGAACTAGACCGACATTGGCTCCAAAAATCAAGAGTATACAGCCTTTTCAGAGGTACCATGTTCAACACTGAGCAGCCAACCTGAGGACAGAACGGGAACCATCGGAAAACTACGGCTACGAGGACCATCAATCCTCGTGAATCCTCATGAACGGCGCGATTTTTCAAATGATGGTGAAGCTAGTAGTTCGCCTTGCGGGGCAGATAGGGTTTTCCCCCTGGTGTGCTGATTAAAGCGGGTGTGCAGTTTTGTTGTAAATTATTATTCGCTATTCATGTATTATTTACGGTTTGAATGTGCCCGCCACGAAAGTTATATCCCCTTCGAAGCTTTCAGCCGAAATGTCGCGGTTCTTGATGAGTCTGTGTTCGTCTGTCGGAGTAAATTAGTAGAAAAAGTGATTAGAGGTAGGCACGGCAGCCGAAAATAAAATATGTACGACGACGCAGTTTCACACTATGGATAGCACATTCACAAGATCGAGGGTGCGCTACTAATGGGTTTATAGAAGAATAGAAAAGCAAGAAAAAGACATCCTACTAATTTTCTCTTTGGGAGACTAGGATGGGTGTCAAACCTCGTTTTGTTGTCGCGTTTCAGCTGGAGCCATAGTGGGTCGTTTTTGTAATCAACTTCTTTATTTAGTCCATGAATTCATATCATTTTCTACTCATCTGCCGAGTCTCTTCCATGTTTCCTTATTTTCCTTTCTGCGCTGAACTTTTGCCTCCAGTCGATCCATCCAGTAAATGTACTAGTGAATTTGAATATCCCAAGTATCATTCACGCAAACACCGTCGTGGCAGTCTCAGCAGGTAATGAAGGTAGAAACGAAGTAAATGTTCAACGAACTAACTGTCTGAGCATCTGACACCACACGATGCTGGATAAACTGCAAACAGCTATATACTGTGTACGTATATATATTCTATGGAAGGAGCGAAAAGTTTCTCAGCCACGCAAGCTGAAATTGAACCAAACCAAACTCAAAGTGGCAGTGCTGAAGACGTCTCCCAAAACCCTATAGTTGCAAGTATCTGGAAGCACGTTGGGCTCGCCCCTGCCCTTGTCGTAGAATCCCCACCTGCATAGTGACCAGTCAATCACACCTCATCGATTTACTTGTTTGACTGTACGTCTCGTGCACGCGGCAACCGCTAGTATATGAGAGCACTTCCGATACACTTCCCCGGCACAAAGCAGCGTGTAGTCTTTGTACCCAGGCCCAGTGAGAATACACGCGGTTGGTACTCTGTGGTCTGTCCTCGTTGACTTCCTCGACGAACGCAGTCGTAGAAGCTGAGAGACTGCGCCCTCGTACACTTGACCTGACGTGATTATTTCTTTCTGCAAAAAAAAAACAGTATCTTCCGGAAGAGCGTTCCATAAAGGAATTATACTGTAACTACAAAGGTTAACTCTCCAGGTGGTAAAAGGTTTCGGTTTAAGAACCGTTCTACTGTCACTACGAAGGTAAGAGGATGGACAGGCGGAGCAGCAATCGTTTTGACGTGAGTCAGATAAGGGAGACATCAAAAACAGATCACCTATTATGCGTCCTTAGCCAAAGGCATTGAGATTAAGGAGGGAAAGACGAACGGAACAGGGTAGGTGGGACGGACCCCATACTATGGTAGAAGCCCTCTGGACCCTTCCTGTGATCTTACGATATCTAAGATTAGAATGTACTATCCGGCTACCGTACTTCAGCAGAGGACGGATGTACGTGCCGTGCGTTATGAGAGAATCATCCCTCGAGGTGCGTGAAAAGGACCTTCGAATCATATTAAGAACCCGAGAGGCAGACTTACTTGCAATTTGGAGATGGTGGGAGAAAGATAGCTTACAGCCTAACCAAAAACCGAGGACATTGTATCGGTCAGTTCAGTGCGGGCCACCGAACTGAACATTGTATCGGTCGGCTGCTGGAGGTGTAAGGTATCTAATGGAAAACGTGTGACTATTTGCTATACCGAGTGACATGCTCATGCATTTGTCGTCATTCACTGGAAGGTTTCTATCCTTAGGTCAACGTTTCGTGTTATCAGCCGCAGTCTGCTGGTCTCTTCTTTTACGCCACTATCTCCGGCTACAGGCTAAGTCGGCTCCATGAATATCGCGGAAATTAATCACGGAGGTTCTCGATAATTTAGTACGAGGCGATGTTGTTACACCGTTCGGGACTGTTTTATTTCTCGGTCGCCCAGTTCGGAGTAGGGAGTGAGTTTGTGGTACCTCATCCGGCTTTTTCGTTCGAGGATGCATCTCTAGCTTTTGCGCAGTTAATTGCAACCTGCAAGGCAGCGGGGTTGTTCCAAATCAGTCGGTGGCCTGGTGTGCGGTTTGATACATGTGTAATTACGAAATTCGAATGGTTGAGGCAGGCAGAAGACAGGGGTCTAGAATTTAGGATTTATTTGACATAGAACTGAACAGTGGGATCTGAAAACAATAAAACGGAAATTTAGTAGAACAGCAGTAATAAAACTAAGGTAGATAGAAAATAGTAAACGTTCACCTCAGCGAATTTTTTTCATCTAGAACGTTTGTGTCGGCGTTTTAAACTTCCCTATTTCTCAGATTATAGGGATTGACTCGCTGCTGTGCTTTTACTGAGGGTGTTTATTGGATTCGTTAATATATGACTAATATTGGTGTGTGAGAAGAGGGGGTGTCTGTATACTCTTGTTCACCAAAGGGATTACATACGGTGTCGGGTGAAAGCTGAGAGTCACCATTTAGAGTCGGAGGTTGATTTTCGGCAAATTCCACGACCCTCGGTGGTTCTGAGGTTTGGCTTTTGGGTGCCAAATGGTGTATAGAGACCGTGTCTTCCCGTCCGTCGGGGAAACGAACGTGAGCGTTTTTCGGATTGAATTCAATCGGTTCAACTTTGTCAACCAAGGGATCGCATTTTGTTGACCTCACCGGATGACGCATCAAGACCGGTCCTGGACTACTCAACCAGGTAGGTATTGAGACCCCTGATTTTAATTTATGATAAGTGAATAATCGTTCATGTGGTGTTTCATTTGTTGCAGTGCACAGCAGTGACCTGATGGAGTAGAGTCGTCGGGAAGAACATCCTCCCACTGGGTGCATGATAGTCCCCTTGACTGGACTGCAAGAACAATGGTTCTCCAGAAGGTTCCATTGAGTCTCCCGGCTTGTCCGTTTGACTGACGATTGTAGGCCGTTGTTGTGCTAATTACAGTACTTTTGCGGTGAAGGAGATTCTTTAGTTCTGAAAGAACCCCTGTCTGAATGGATGTAGGACGACATACCAAAAATCGAAAACATCTGGGAAAGGCAACGAATGATTGTGGCGGTCGACAGGTCTGAGGCATCAGCAAAAGAGCACCTGGAGTACTCGTCTATGATAGTCAGTAGGTACCGATTTTTGGATATTAAGGGAAGTGGCCCCTTAAAATCAATGTTTACTCTTTCAAACGACGAAGTGGCTTCGATCAGATTTCCGGTAGGTAACTTGAAAAACTAGTTTCCATTTGGCACAAAGTGTACAACCACCGGTGACAGATTTCACATCGTCTACTGAGTACGGTAGATTCTTTGTCCTGACAAAACGAAGCATACGGAGAACACCCAGATGGCAGACTGAGTTGTGGGATTCTTTGAGTGGCGCAAGTGACGTAGACGCGGAGCAGAAGCTGCGAGACAGTGTGTCGGCTGCGACATTCTCATGACCGGGGTGGTAAATGACATCGAAGCTGTAGCACGATAATTCGATTCGCCACCTCTGAATCTTATCATTTTTGATCTTCCCATGGTGTCAAGAGTCGAACATAAAAGCGACCGATTTTTGATCCGTGATGAGTCGGAAATGTGTACCCAGCATATAATGCCTCCAATTCCGGTTAGCCTCCACAATAGCGTTAGCCTCTTTTTCTGCGGATGAATAATGCTTTTCGCTTTGAGACAGAGTCCAAGATAAGAGAATGCGACCGGCGTGTGATTTTGAGAGACTTTAACCGAGATAGTTGTATCCGAGGCATCCGTTTCAGTGACCAATGGTACCTTGGGGTCGACAGTGGTGACGACGGCATGTTCGAGCTCGCTCTTGAGCGTTTCAGATGACACTGACATTATCTGGTAGGGGAAATACGTGGTTACAGACTAGTGGATGAATCCTATCCGAGAAGCGGGGTATCGATAGAAAATAGTGCGAAAATAAACCTCTAGCTCGTCGCTGAGATTTCATATCTTTTGGACGAGGGAGTCCCTAAAGAGGCCGTAATCTTTCGGGTCGGGCTTCATCAGACCTTATGAAACTTCATAACCCAGGATTTCTAGCTCTTTCGTACCGATGATACTCTTCTCTTCGTTTAGTGTAGGTCCGTATTTTCTCACAATATTAAGAAAGTAAGATTTTTATCGTGATCATTTTTGTTTGCGCCATAAGCATTTTTATTATCGATATAGGCGAACGTTCCTTCCAAGTTATTTCGCGAATAATTTTGTCGGTAGCACGCTGAAAACAAGAAACACTATTCGTCACTCCGAACGGTATTCGGCAGAACTGATGTGAATTCCCACGGGCTTCAAAAGCAGTGTATGGCCCATCTTGTTTTCTTATGGAGATGTGGTGATATGCGCTTCGCAAATCCAATGCACTGAAAGTGGAATATCGAAATATCTTAGATACCTTGTCATCGATTCTGGACAGTGGGTAAGCATCCAGTAACGTGTATCGATTGATAGTTTGACTGTAGTTAGCTACAATGCGTCTTTTATGTCTTTCGTTTGTTGTAACAAGGACTTGAGCGCTCCAGGATGACTTTGATATTTCAAGGATGCCACCCCTCAGAATTCGCTGAATTTCTGATCGAATGAATTTATTATCTTCAGGAGTATGGGGTCGTGATTTAGTTGCGATAGGCTTGCAATCTGATAGCAAGTTCCCAAAAAGAGAAGGAGGTTCAATACGCGAAGCTGTCACACTGCAAATGGAGAGAGTTGGTTTGCTGCCACTGAGTGGAATCTCAACCGCTTTGGGAAATTTCAAGATCATGCCCTAGTAATACCTCCCCACGCAGATGAGGGAGCACAGAGAATTATAGCTGTAATCTCATTTGAATCGAATGGAGCGTGCATGGACGGGGAGTCCATTTTTAGAATCATATGGTGATTCTTCCGAAGTTAGTTCGTCGGTTAACACGGCTAACCTTCAGAACGAGGACACACGGTCCCAAGTATGGATTTTCGATGTGAGTAGTATGGCATTGTATCTAGATGACAGGACAAAATTTCCCCAGAAGCACACGACCGGTTTCGCGGTTATCGCCGCTCATCAGGTACGCGTACCCGATACTCTTCCGCCCAATCATCCTTATACTTGAGCACTCCACAGTTGGTTTACAGCTGTAACGTCATTTAAACCGAATGGAGCGTGCATGGACGGGGAGTCCATTTTTAGAATCATATGGTGATTCTTCCAAAGTTAATTCGTCGGTTAATACGGCTAACCTTCAGAACAAGGACACACGGTCCCAAGTATGGATTTTCGATGTGAGTAGTATGGCATTGTATCTGGATGACAGGAGAAAATTTCCCCAGAAGCACACGACCGGTTTCGCGGTTATCGCCGCTCATCAGGTACGCGTACCCGATACTCTTCCGCCCAATCATCCTTATACTTGTCCTGTCATCCAGATACAGTGCCATACTACTCAAATCGAAAATCCATACTTGGGACCGTGTGTCCTCGTTCTGAAGGTTAGCCGTATTAACCGACGAATTAACTTTGGAAGAATCACCATATGATTCTAAAAACGGACTCCCCGTCCATGCACGCTCCATTCGGTTTAAATGACGTTACAGCTGTAAACCAACTGTGGAGTGCTCAAGTATAAGGATGATTGGGCGGAAGAGTATCGGGTACGCGTACCTGATGAGCGGCGATAACCGCGAAACCGGTCGTGTGCTTCTGGGGAAATTTTGTCCTGTCATCCAGATACAATGCCATACTACTCACATCGAAAATCCATACTTGGGACCGTGTGTCCTTGTTCTGAAGGTTAGCCGTATTAACCGACGAATTAACTTTGGAAGAATCACCATATGATTCTAAAAATGGACTCCCCGTCCATGCACGCTCCATTCGGTTTAAATGACGTTACAGCTGTAAACCAACTGTGGAGTGCTCAAGTATAAGGATGATTGGGCGGAAGAGTATCGGGTACGCGTACCTGATGAGCGGCGATAACCGCGAAACCGGTCGTGTGCTTCTGGGGAAATTTTGTCCTGTCATCTAGATACAATGCCATACTTCTCATATCGAAAATTTTCACGAATTATCCTTGAGACTTATGTTAATAAAACAGTGACCCTTCGCTTGACTGATTAATCTTGTAGAAGCCATGACGATGACGCTGGATGGCTACATGATTTTGAGACGATGACGCTGTACCACGGATTCGGAGATGTAACTGTCGGAACTTCCCGTATCTACCAGTGGTGTCATAGGGATCTTGTTCACAATAATCGTTGTTTGCGCATTTAAGAGGCAATCCGGAGAACGGGTAGGACATTTGAATCGAGGATGTCTGCCGTTCCCATAGAAATAACACTTGGTTCTTAACGCCGCTGACGTTGTTTCCGTGAGTAAGTTGCTATCTTCCTTGTGATCAGGGGGATAATTATCAGTTGATTCGGTGGTTATTGACGCCGAAGCCGTATACGATAACGATGGTGTCTGGAAGGCGCTGGATCGTTGTTGCGCCATTTCGAGCGATCGGGCTAATTCCAAGACAGTTTACAAATCCAAAGGTTTATTTTTAAGAAGTCGCTGCCGGATAATGTTCGATTGTATCCCGCTTATAAAGTCGTCCCGAATAGCATCGTTTTGATTTTACCCGGTCTTTACGACCTGAAAGTTACAATCCTTCGCTAAGGAGTTCAGCTTTTGGAAGAACTGGTTGAAATCCCGCTCCGTTTCCTGTTTGCATGTTGCGAGTAGATAGCGTACGAAGACTTCATTAGGCGGCTTCATAAACAATTTTTCAGGGGTTTGAATAACATCGTTGTACGAAGTACATTCAACCACATAATCGTCTATTGTCGGAGAGGTATAGTTTTTTAGGAAGTCAAGCTTCTCAGAATCGTCTACACCAACTTTGGAGAGAAACTTATCAAACGTGCAGAACCAGTGACGCCAAATTTTCGAAGAAGTAGTCGAGTTTGGATCTGCGTCGAATCGTTCAGGACATAGCTAGCGTTCCATTTTGAGACGGTATGTATGTCAAATAAACTGATACGTCTATGATTACGAAATCCGAATGGTTGAGACAGACAGAAGATAAAGGCCTAGAATTTAGGCTTTATTTAACAGAACTGAACAGTAGGATCTGAAAAAAACGGAAATTTAGTGGAAAAACTAATAGAACTAAGGTAGATAGAAAATAGTAAATGACCATGACACTGGCCAATCAGTCACCGGCTCCGAGAGATTCCGGAAGAGTCGAGTGAATCATGCAGTTTGTCATCAGCCCATCTGGACCAACACTGTTGCCTTGCAGGACACGCTTAGTTGCGCAAATGCTAGAGGTGCATCCTCGAATAAAAGTGCGTACTGTGGACGTCAACAGCAATGCAGAAAGGCAACTAATGGATATCTTACAACATGATCGCTAAGCTCGTCAAAAATATGCTCGCGCTGATGTTCTCACATCGTACTCACACGTTGATTTCGCTACTTCCATAACTCACCCCCGCACACAGCCATTTTCACATCCTTCGGGAACTTCAGTTGGCCGTACTTGCGGTAGTGTCTCTGAAGGAAGTCCTGTTCCTGTTCTCTCGCCTCCTTCGTACTGTATTCAAGTTTCACTGTATCCGATTCCACCAGATGAGAATCTTCTTCGCTCCAGGCGTCCTTTTAAAATGACCACATCTAGTGTGCGAATGCTGATGCATATAGGACAACAGACGTGTTTAGCTCGTACGCTGGAGAACCTTGCCATCGACGTGTGTTGTATTCAAGAAACTCGTTCCATTGATGCCCCCATTCCTTGTGTAAAGTTTCACTTGCGTTTCTCTGGGGATCCTGAGGCTGCGGTTCCTGGTCTTGCTGGCGTAGGCATAGATCTCATTGAGAGGGCTGAGGCTGCGCAACTTGACTGGATCCCAGTTGCCTGTCGGTTGTGCACAGTGAGACTTGGAGGTTCGTGCATAGTAAACAAACACCGTCCCGATAGACGCAATTTGTTTGTCGTCTCGGCTTATGCTCCTACAGATTACAATCCAGATGCACTAAAAGATGTCTTCTACCAAAAGTCACACGACGTCCTACGTAAACCAAAACAGGGTGATATCATGATTTTAGCTGGACACATGAATGCTAGAGTCGATTGGCTGTCTTCAAATGAGGTGCATGTGGGAGGCCCTTTTGGCCTCAGTTCCTGTCGTCCAGAAAACGGGAAACGGTTTTAATGACTCTGTGTTCAGATTACCATCTGTTTCTCGTCAGCACGAACTTCAGGCATTCTAATCACCGATAGGTCACGTTGCGTCCGCCTCCTTTGAGTCATCAATGAACCCAGATGGATCGCGTCACAATTAGCTACAAGTGACGAAGCTGCAGACAAAATTGCCGGTCGTACTGGAGCACTCCCCTTGACTCCGACTACTCATTAGTCTGCACTAAGCTGTTCGTGTGCTTCGGTGAGCGTGCCGGATGTACGATGCAGCAGTGGTTAGACTGGGATATGCTATCTGATCGTTCCTGCCTCTCAACTTCCTGAAGCGTTCTGGCTAAAACGCTAGGATCAACGCTTGTTTAGAATGCTATGCATTCCGCTGGCAAAGTGAGTTAGGGCTTGGTCCGTCGTGTTGCGACACCCTGGATTTCTGCCGAGTCTCTACGTCTTCTTGATGTACGCTAGCCCATCCCGGCTGCTAGTAAGCATAATGAGGCACGGCTCACAACGAGACGTGAACTCAACACAAGTCTGCGTATAGATCACCAAATCCGGTGGTCTCAGGAAGCATCAAAGATGGGACGTGCTGCCGCTATGGGGAATTCCCGCCAGGTGTTTCATCTCATCCTAGTCACCGGTTGAAAGCCATTTGGTGTGAGCGAGACGATCTGTGAAGCTGACGGTTCGCCTATCCACCGTCTGCAGCGACGTCTTGTACGCTGGGCGGAGCATTTTAGAGCGCAGTTTAGCTGGTCTCCAGCGTCGGTCTCTCCCATAACTGTTCCGGCACACGTCCCGTGGTCTGTTTTGACAGATCCACCTTCTGAGGTGTAGATCCGCGAGGAAATCCAAGCCCTAGGATGTTACAGGATGCTGGGCTCCGATGGCCTTCCCCAGCCTTATTTAAGTTCGGTGAAATGGAGCTTGTTGGAGAACTTCAAGCTTTTTTCTTCAAGGTCTGGCACTGTGCGAAAGTTCCCTCTTTGTGAAAGGAATCGATCGTTGTCCCTATCTTCGAGAATAGCTCATGTAGTGACTGCGCCAACCATTAGAGTATAAGCCTAATCACGATAGTGTGTAAGCTGCTAGCGTCTCATTCTTCGCAGGTTGCACAACGCGAGTGGTGAGCAAATTCGCGAGGAACAAGCTGGGTTTCGTACCGGTCGTGGATGCATCGATCAAATCTTCACCCTCTGACAGCTGTTAGAGCACCGTTACGCTTTCCAAAGGCCAGCGATCATTGCATTTGTAGACATTTGCGCGGTGTTGGACTCCGTTGATAAGTGTGCACTATGTGACTGTTTGTTTGCCTAAGAAGTTTATGTCGGTCCTCAGGTCGGGTTAAGGCTTATGACCAACTTTTGCCACCCTTTACTGACTCAATTAGAGTACGATAAAGCTGCCCTATTACCCACTTCTTTTCAACTTTGCCATGAAGGATGTTTTACAGAACGTTTTGTGTGGCCTTCCAAACGGCGGAGTTGAAATCCTCCCAAGAAGCAGGGGTTTTGACTTGGAGTACGCCGAGGATGTCGCATTGCACTCATTTTTTGTGGCGATTGGTTAGAAGTAGTCAATGGTTTTAAGTACCTCGGGAGCTTGTTCGCAGCTGGTGTTGGTGTCGGGGAGATCACATCACGAATTGCGAGAGCCAGGGCAGCTTTCGCGAACCTGCGCGATCTGTGGCGCCTCCATGACATCCGGTTTTCCCTCAAGAGAAGGGTGTACAGTGCCACAGTTCGTAGTGTTCTTCTTCACGGTTGCGAGACCTGGCTCCTCCGCGTTGATGATGCTCGGCGGCTTTCTGTATTTGACCACCGGTGTCTCCAAAGCATTGCTCGTGTCTGGTGAAAACAGCGGGTGAACAATGACGAGGTTTGTCGTCGTGTGTTCGGTGCTGATAGTTACCCTCTGACCGAGATAATCGGTCTACGCTGCCTCCGATGGCTCAGGCATGTTTTGCGTATGCCTGTCCATCATTTACCTTTTCGTATCCTTTTTGCACGTGCTGGGGAAGAATGAAAGAAACGGCGTGGCGGTCAGGCTATGACGTGACGCTGGGGCATGGAGTCAGCTTCAGCTTTGGCTTCGGTCGGTGCTTCCCGCCTTCATGGTTGGGACTTAAAAGATGAAGATTACCGTTAGTTAGAGATGCTGAGAGATATGGGTTGGGACCGAATCCAGTGGCACAAATGCTGTATGGACTGTCTGTTGATCTCTTGTTCCTTATACGCGATTAAGAAATAGAAAAGATTTGCAAGACGTTTATGGTGGAAATATAAGAAAGCTCTGCTTCCAATTTTTGTAGTCTTGATATTGACCCTTAATTCCCCCTTAGTAATTTTCTTCTGTTGTTGTTGCGTTGACACCATGCTTGTTCTCAAGCTGGCGTAAAGGTTTTATCTTTGTACGAGCGAGATTGGATTCTGAAGGCAGCTTCCGAAGGTCTCTGTGGCGAAAGGTGCTTTTATTGGCATTGCTTTGACAGTGACATTAGTGACTGTTTTTGACAGATGTTTGAGATCAACGGAAGTGATAATGAATGGGAGTGTAGAAGCGATCGCTTACGCTGAACATTTTGAATTCCCGGTGGATCGACATTCTTTCGGAATTTGCTGCTTCTTTTTCCGACATTCACAAGCGACGTCCCGTGCTGGAGAAGCGCACCTGGGATGCAAACTTGAGTCCAAAAAGTAACATTTGTTTGACTCGCGGCACAGTAGTATTTTATAAAGTGTCAGAATCCTTACGTGGTGACCCACCAGTAGTTGAAGTACCATACGGCTCTGAAACAGTCTGAGCTCATTTTTGGGCTAATTCCATAGCATTCGTTTGTTCATGGTCGGACTTTAGATAAACGACTTTGTGTTCCAGAAGAAGTTATGGCTGGAGCTAGACTGTATTCCCGTAAATAATGTATCCCGCACAGCGTTATGAAGATGTTCTGCTGTCCTTGGCCAACAGCCGAAGTCTTTGCAAGTACCAGTCAAAACGTTTTCCAGGATCTTGTTTACGAGTGGCCAGTAAATGACGCGCGAAGACCTCGTTCTTAGGCTGGACGTACAAAAACTGACGTGTTCCGATGGGTGAATCATAAGCAGGACAATCGGAAATGAATTGTTACACAGTCGATTATTCGGTGAAATCAAATCGGTGGTTAGTAAAGGCACAGATCCACTGAGTTTAGGCTTCCCCAGCACTTGATAAGTTTGGATCCTCGGAGAACCGACTAGGTCGAAAAAATGGACGTTAACTTTCAGGTGAATACATTTTAATATGATATGACACGATTGTGCAGTTGCAACAGAGGTAAATCGAGAAGGCGATGCCAGATGATCATATTTATCTGAAAGTGTACTATACAGCAATATGTAAAAGAAACAGACGTAAGGAAATTTACGGAAAACAAAGGTTATCACAATAATACTGATTGAGATAGAGTGTATATAACAGTAATCACTGAAGTTCGCAAGCTAAGTCAAGTTGAAGCAATCCTTAATTTCACCATAGTACTTCAGGTTCGATTTTTCGTGGTAGAGTAGCGCGCATCGAAACGCAGTATGTGCTGGGATTCTGTCGGCATTTTACATTAATAGGGTTAAGATACCATTCACTATTCTGCTCGCGGTTCACACAGTGCCTCCTGTTGGTGCGTGATTATCGTCGTCTGTTTTCTCGAGCGACTTCTACAGTTTGCAGCATCCCATCGTTAATGTGCGTGAATCAGTTTTTCAGCTCTAGTTTCGGACGTGCAACTCGCATTACAATATGTACAATTCCGTACGCTGTCTGCCTTGTGCTCGATGGGTTCATCCCATCCATTTGTATGTCCATTCAGTTGAGTTCAGACAGTGATTAACCATGCACTGGGTTCAGCGGCTTTGGCTGCTGTTGTAACATGCAAGGACCAGTGATCTTCCATCGAGGGGTTGCACGTGTTCAATCCGCAAATGCACACAAGGAAGGGAAACTCCATCAGCTGTTGCTCAGTAAGTGTATCAACGGGCACCAATACTTACATTAGTCAAACAACAATGTGGCGGCTTACAGCCTGGACATTACGCTATCTCTCAGCTGAAATTCCAATAAAAAAACAAGAGTAAGAGAACTACAAGTAGTACCATCCAGTCGATAAATACAGGAGTGCTGCTAATGGGGAGTCTAATGTAATCAACCACTAAGTGGGGAAATCCTGGACCCCGTCCCAGAAGTTTAACTCGCTCTATATGGCCAAGTCCGCCGGTTAGGTTTTTCGTTACCTTTTTTGCACGTCCTGGGCTGGCCACCCTTACTCATCTTCCAACCGTTATCCTCCTCAGCGAACAATGCACCTCGTGGAATCCTGTCAGAGGACATGCACGATAAATGCCCCTGCCTGGTTTTTGAGCGTTTCATCTAGTGATTTGGTTCGTGTACCTAAGACTATGTCAAAAGCCAGCATTATTGAGATGGTGTTCTCACAAGATTCGAGCAATGCTACAAAGATATATGTTCAAATACCGAAGATATTCGTATATCTTCCACCCGCAGTAACCATTTTTCTGAACCGCAAATGAGAACTGGCCTGATTGCTTCTACGTACACTGGACCCTTGGTAGACGAATATGTCATTAAATATGACTCGAACCAATAGAGGGGATGATCATCCAAATCTGTCTGTGCACGTATGTGTGTGTGTGTGTGTGTGTGTGTATGTGTGAAATTGATCACAGCGAAGAATGTTCGAGTGGTTGCACACGTGTTCGGGAACAAGAAGTGGTCCATGGAAGTTTAAGTGCTTGCACAAATTGTTTCTGAGCGCACAGGGGAGGATTGTAGAGTCGAATGTTCACGGCTTCGGCTGTGGCTAAAATGCGACACTTGACAAGTCTTGATTGCTTGCCCCGGACTTTGTAAATTGTGCGAAAAGCGTTTATCACCTCTACGGAATGGTTTGACTCAACAAGGTGTGAACACACAGCACTCGTAATTGTCTTAATTGCTCCAGTGTTCAACCAAGCCGGGTGGTGTTCACGAACACGTTCGGATAAGCGCCTGGTCGTGCGGCCAACATACCTGGTTTCACAGGAACAGGTGAATGAATACACACAAAAAGATGCTGCAGAATCTGGCACTTTATCCTTCAGTCGAAAACACACGATCGGTTTAAACTGGAACATAAATTGTAATTGTGCAGCGTAGAATGTTCTACTGACTGCTCCTGTTAGTCTTCGTTGAATAACTTCAGTTTCCGTATCTCCTTTGAATGGTAAACGGACAAATACGGGCTTCTTTTCGACTACTGTCTGTCTTGGCCTATCTTCATTTCGTTGCATCGTCTTGTCAATGAACCGTTCAGGATAGCCGTTTTCTAAGAAAACACTCCTCAGAAAACGAAGTTCCTTTTCTATTGTGTCTTCTGTGCAGATTTTCCTTGCTCTATTAACCAGGCAACGCACTAGATTTCTCTTCACTTTGAGTGGTACGAAACTGTGAAAATGAATATATTGATCGTTCCAAGTTGCTTTCCTGTGCACTGACAACTGAACGGAACCATCACTTCGACGGCTTACGCAAACATCTAAGTAAGGTAGACTGTTGTCCTTTTCTTGTTCCAAAGTGAACTAAACATTTGGATGAGCTGTATTAAATCTACTAAGTAGTGCATTTGGATCAACTTTGGTATCAACTACACATACGATATCGTCCATGTACCGTTTGTATAAGATGCACCCTTCAATTGTTGACATGAGTTGGTTATTTTCAAGTTTTGCCATGAAAATATCTGCAAATAAGGGTCCCAAAGGTGACCCCATTGCGACCCCGTCCTTCTGACGATATATTTCACCGTTAAATTGAAACTGGATATTATGAGTGCAGACAAATAGTAACTGTTTCAGTTCATCCAACGAGATGCCCGGATCGATACTGTTCTCGTGCATGTAATCACATAGATAGTTGATTGTGTCAGCGATCGGGACATTGGTGAACAGTGAGGTAACGTCTGGCGAGATCATTTGCTTACCTTCCAAGTCTAGATTTCCCACAGTCTCTACAAAATGAAATGTGTCTCGTAGGTTGTGTCTGGAAATCATGATTCTTACTGGTTCTAACAATGTAGCCAACCATTTCGCTACTGCGTGATACGGCGAGTTGCACAAATCCAAAATTGGTCTCAAGGGGACACCTTCTTTGTGTACCTTCGGTAGGCCGTACAACCTAGGAATCGTCGTCCCAGTTGGTCGTATCCTTTCGAAGGTTACCGCATCGATCATGCCTTTCTGTTTCAATGATTTCACTCTCGCAGAAATTGACTTTTCTATGGGAATCGTCCTGTCCTTTTCAGTTGGGGTCTTTGTAAACTTGGAGATATCATTCAATATCGTCTTCATCTTCTCTATATAATCCGATTTATTAAGGATTACAATACCCGCCCCTTTATCTGGTCTTGAAAACATTATTTCTCTGTTAGCCTGCAATTCTTTAAGACAGTTCAGGTGCTCTAACGTTACTAATCCTTTCGCCGATGGTCTATTTTCACGATATTGATAACACGCGTTCACAAGTGTAGATTTGAGCTTCTCTAACTCCTGTGAGGAGGACGGAACGAGACCGGATAGTTGATCAAATAGGCTCTCAAATTCAGCCTCCATATCCAATTGTTTGGTTTTACTGGTTGGACAGCAAAATTTTGGTCCTAGCGACAACACCTCAAGTAATGTTTTATCCAGACTTACAGACGACAAGTTATGGACCAATCTTTTCGGATCTGAAGGGAACTCACCAGCCGGTTTTCTCGGGTTGACGCGTTTCCGTAGTTTGGCACACACCTGCTCGACTTGCCTGTCAACTATCGACTGAAAATAAGCAACGAACTTATTCCTTTCTTCTGGGGTCAACTCGTCCAGCACTTGACACGACTTCACAAAATGACGCTCCATTTCTGGCACGCGACTTGATATGGTATCTCTCTCGTTAAGCGCTTGGCGGCGCAAAGACACAGTGGTGATGTTAATCCGATTTCTCCTCAGAATAGTTTGATATTGTTTGGGATATTCTGAATTAGATATGCACTCATCGATAAACTGAATACGAGCCTTTGCCAGGGCCAGTTTCGTACGAAACTTAACGTACCCGTTTAGTTCACGAAGTACGGCTGGGTCTTTGGCCTGTTTCAACTGTACGAAGAATCCCACAGAACACATTGAGAACAAAACAGCGTGGTGAACAAGCTCGTTTTCAGTTATTCGTACTCATACCAATACATAACATTAAATATGACTCGAACCAACAAAGGGGATGATCATCCAAATCTCTGTGCACGTGTGTGTGTGTGTGTGTGTGTGTGTGCCATCACGACGAGAGTGCACCTTGACGTGGTGTGATGACTTGCGCACAAAGAGCTATACAGGATGGCTTCTTTAAGCCGGAGATGCAATCACTTGACAGGTCAATGGATAGAGGTCAGACAAAGTTCAGTCTCCTGGTCCTCCTGGTTGGGGTTCGATTTGAACTGGCAACTCAATCGGCAAAATCAGCGGAAGAATAATTGATCCAAGCAAATGGGCTTCCACCAAGCCATCCCGCTGCCTTGTGGATAGGTTCTTGTTAGAACTAAAGGCTTTGGATGAGGACCCTAATCGTTCTCTTGCTTTGTGGCTGGACACTCCGGCAGTTCCTGTCCAACATCTCCCATGAACTACACGAATAGAAAGAATTCCATACTGCATCGGTCGTCGCGCAGGATAATCAGGACCGCGCTGCCCATTGCATCGAGCAGGGTGGGTAGTGATAAGTGGGCTACTGCTCAGAGTTTCCTCTCTTCAACCTTTGTTTTCTGTCCTCAGCCACCCCTCTTTGTCCCGTCTATCCCCCATAATGCTCCCAATGATAACACGGTCGATACTCGCAACGGTCCATTGCCAAACAGTCGTCTATCTTGTAACTCATTTTCTCAAACATCATCCGCCTCTGAATCTCGGCTCCTTTAACGTGCGTACACTTATGTAGGCCGGTCAGTAGGCGTGTCTAGCCCTCACAATAGACTCTCGGAAGATTGATATCTACTGCGTAAGTGAAACACACATCCAGGATTCAAGCAGTCCGATTCAACTAACTGTTCCTGGTATCTCATCGAGGTATTTTCTGCGCACTTCAGGAGACAAAGTAGCGCGAGCTGCGGGTCAACGTGGTGTAGAAATAGTCTTGACTGAGAAGGCTGAGGCTACCCTTTTAGACTGGATTCCTGTTAACAGTCGTTTATGTGCTGTAAGACTCCTGGGGTCAGTTGGCGTTCCAAAGGATAGTTGTGTTAAGCGCAATTTGTTTGTGATCTCGGCGTACGCCCCAACGGACTGCAACTCAGACTTGCAGAAAGATGAGTTCTGTGATGGACTCGCCACCCTCGTTTGCAGCAGTAAAGGTTCTGACATTGTAGTGCTAGCTGGTAAATTCAATGCACAAGTTGGCAAACTCGATGTGTCAGAAGCCCATTTAGGTGGGCGTTGTGCTTTACCCGCTGAGCGTACAGATAACGGGGATAGACTTCTCCAGTTTTGTGCTGGCTATCGATTGTTCTTGTCTAGCACTAATTTCTGACACAGCTGGCGTCGCACAGCGACATGGCGCTCTAACACCACGGCACTCTAGGCCAGATCGATCATATCACAAGGAGCTATCGGTGGCACAGTTCTGTTCAGAACTGTGGATCCTACTGGTCCACGTACGTAGAGTCCGGACCATGCATTAGTTTTAATGCGATTATCTCTCCAGCTCCATGGTCATCGTCGCAAACCGCAAACCCGATTAGCCGTGCAACGTTTGCCTGATCAAGAATTTCGTACCAGTTATGAACAAAAATTAGCACATGAGCTAGGATCTACGACAAACAGTAATTTAAATGAGCATTGCGCTCGTATCAAACAGGCGATGCACATGGAAGCAGGTGGTCCTAGATCCGTTGTCCATCAAAGATACTTGATCTCGAAAGAGTCGCTGAGTCTAATGGAGCAAAAGCGTCAGCCCTCAAACCGTAAGGAGATGAATAATATCCGGAGGAAGCTACAAACTCAAGTTACGCAAAACCTTAAGAATGATCGCGAAAATTGGCGGGTCAAGATAGTTGGAGAAATGGAAATAGCAGCTGCTTCAGGTAATAGTCAAAGACTGTTCAAACTTATTCGCGACACCGGCGGACGGCGTATCCCGGTCAGCAAAACGATCTGAGATAGAAATGGAGAGCCTCTTTATGATAAAGAGCAAAGGCTGGACCATTGGGACTAGTACTTTGAGGAGCAGTTCAGCTGGCCACGCGCTAATGTAGTTACAACGACGTCAACAACTGCTATTCTTTGAGGAACATCACATGAGCCCCCATCGGAAATAGAAGTAGAATCATGTATGCGACTAGTAGAGCGTGGAAAAGTGGTCGGTCCCGACGAACTTTCTCCAGTTCTTTTCAAAGTTGGTGGTAGAGCGTTGATAAAATCACTTACCGTCATGCTCCGTGACATTTGGAACGCGGAGCGTATTCCGGTAATATGGAGTGAGTCGTTGATTGTTCCCATCTTCAAGAAGTGAACAGGCAATGACCGCAGTAACCATCGTGGGATTAGCTTAATTCCGATAGTCGCCAAAGTACTAGCCTCGATTCTGCTGCACCGTCTTACCTCGACTCGGGAGAGGAATGTCCTGCAAACAGCAGGCTGGATTCCGCCCAGGTCGAGGATGCATCGACCAGATTTTTACTCTTCGCCGACTGCTTGAAACGCGTCACACGCACTGCCGACCGACAGTGATAGTTTTCTTAGACCTGAAAGGCACCTTCGATTCAGTTGATCGAACAGTGCTTTTCAATGTTCTTCATCGAAAAAGTATTCCCCAGAAGTTCGTGAACCTACTGAGATCGTTGTATTCTCATACTTCTGGCCGCGTTAGAGTTTACGGTGAACTATCCGGTCGGTTCGAAACGACGAGTGATGTTCGACAGGGATGTCCTATGTCTGCATTCCTGTTCAACTTCGTCATGGACGAAATAGTGGAGAGTGCGTTGCAAAATCTTCAGGATGTATGCGTCGAACTAGGAAATAGTGGAAGGCTATGTGACCTGGATTACGCGGATGATGTTGTCTGCTTGTTCGAATCTACGGAACATGCTCAGTGTGCACTAGATAGACTCTCAAGAGCTGTAGCTCTATTCGGCATGCGTTTTGCACCTTCAAAGTGCAAAGTGATGTTACAAAACTGGACGTCAACCGTTCCGAGCTTGATGCTCGATGAGGAGGTGCTGTCAGTTGTCGACCACTTCAATTACCTCGGCAGCAGGGTGACGACGAATGGGAGCACAGTAGTAGAGGTGAGCACGCGTATATCCAAGGCTCGAGGGGCGTACGCTGGACTGAAGCACTTGTGGCGCCGACCTGATATTTCACTGAAGTTGAAAGGCCGTGTATACTGTGCTGCAGTGCGTTCAGTTTTGTTGTATGGTTGCGTGCTGAAAATATTCGTCGTCTTGAGGTTTTCGACCATCGATGTTTACGTAGTATCGCTAGAATTGGGTGGAATAGCCGAGTAAGCAACGATGAGGTCAGAAATCGAGTATTGGGTACTAATTCATAGAACGTTTTGTCACAGCGTATCCAACTTCGTAGACTTCGTTGGTTGGGGCGTGTGTTACGTATGTCAAACACACGTCTACCGTACCGTGTCCTATTTTCCGTCCCTCCTAGGGCGTGGAAGATAATTCACTCCGACCTGGAGTGCTCGAGTGGATTAGTGGCTTGTTTCAGGGAAGGTTCTTTGAATTCCTAACAATATCACAGTTCACTAACAAACGTGACTCCGTCTTCCGGAATGTATGGGTCATACTAGTCCCATAGTTTCATGCTTGCGCACGTGTGCGTTAGCGTAGACACCACAAAGCTCACTACACTCAAGAATAAGCATCGTTCGCGGTCTTGAGATTCCGATTGCAGTGCCACATGAATTGCAATAAGTCAGGCGAAGTAACGAGTTGATTGAGACGTATAATATCAGAGAATAGCCAATAACACACATTTAGATATGAAGTTATCGAGTGTATTTCGACTGCATGCCGCTTTTTTTCAATCCCGATCGCAAATAGTGAAACTAATCTCATCTATTGTCAAAACTGTGTTCCCTAATCTCAATATACCGTGAACAAAATCACGGTTTCGATTTCCACCGACCCACCGTTGAAGTGAACTTCGTGAACTTCCTCCTCATTTTTTCAGATGGACGAAAGTGACTGGCGAAATAATGCCGTCAGCCTAGGAGATCTCATACAAACGCATAAAGGACGGATAGTTATCTACACAGGAGCAGGTATCAGCACCTCTGCGAACATCCCAGACTATCGTGGTACTAATGGGCTATGGGTGCGTAACAAAAAACCAAGGCTTTCTGGTTAGTGCGCTTCACTTTGTTTATCTTTCCTTGATTCCTAGATCAAGACGATATTTTCCAGTCAAATACTTTACAGCCAGAAAAGCCTACATGCGAAACGCCCAACTTAAGTGACCAGGCGTTCGAAACCCCTCCGAAAGTCTTGTCAACGACCAGCCACTCAAAAAATGCTTCTGTGAAACTACGTCTTCCTGAAGCCACTTTAGCCAAGCCCACGTTCACACACATGGCTATTAAAGCACTAGTGGCTCATGGCTTCGTAAGTTACCACTTACTTAATTGCATTTAGCTGTGCGTACTCTGTGTTGATCTACTGTTCTATCCATTGAAATCATCCCTCTTACTTTAAGCATTTTTATGGATTCCCGAGCACAGGCCAGTGGTGGTCGAGCGGCTTAGAGGGCTTTATTACTACATCTGAGGTAGGGGATTTAAATCCCCGCCATCACCAGTTACTTTTGGTGGTAAACAGTCATCCACTGTCGCCCGGATCGTTACCACACCTGATCTATTGGGACCCTGTGTAGTTATCCACTCCGAGTCCCAGGGTCCGAATGCCGGTTATCCCTAATAGTGCAATGGGTCTTTGTGGCTGTAGATTATATTCCCTTTCTGCAGCATTGATGCGGAAGCATGTGATAAAAAAGCGATTTCTACTTCCTAGTGGTTTTCTGCTTCGATTTCCATTGTAATGCATTGTATAACTATAAAGATATACAATGTTTTTTATACTCGTCTCATCATTTCGTTACTGTTGGTTTTTAATTGAAAAGGTGAGACACGTAATCTCGCAGAATGTCGATGGTCTTCATATGCGGAGTGGGCTTCCGAGGGAGAAGTTATCGGAACTACACGGAAATTTATTTTTGGAGGTAAGCACCATGACAACTTGGGACATTTGCACCCATTTGTTGTCGCTGTTTTCCTAATGTACTTGACAATGTGACTGCTCTTCCCACGGGTAATAAACGAACGTGGTTCATTGTCGTTATTATCTGTATATCTGCTGTCACAAAGAACAGTTTCTCCCACAAAGATAGTTGCGATAATTGTGAGTTTCACATAGTAATTATGGGGTTTCAAAACTTAACACCAACTTTTCGCATGTCGCGTCCCCTGATAAACACAGTATCCTATCATGAAGGAACAAATGTAAATATATTCCTAGCTTCAGTAAATTGACACCTATTTTCCTGTGTACTTTCTCACCGTGGCCTGAGTAGCGGAATTTGGAAACTGAGTCGTGCGTTTCTGATATTGTCCCGTTGCTTTTCACAGTGATCTGTGCGCTATATTGTGATTCTATATGTTGTCCTGTCTTTCTTACTCGGTTTTCAACTCGTTTTGTGCAAGCCTGCTCATCGCGCGATATTCGAGCTTTCTGGTTATGACTAGGAGGAACGACGTGGCGGTCGAATCATGACAGGATGCAAGGGTGTGAAGAAACTGACGTCAGCATTGGCCTCGGTGCATCTTGGCCCCTTGGTTTGTGTCTAAAGAATGAGGTTTGTCGTTGGTTAGAGACGTTAAAAATATGGCTCAGAACCAAAATCAGTAGCGCAAATGCTGTGTGGTGTACCTAGAAAACTGGGATCCCATAAATATCAAACAAAAATTTCAAAAAGCTACGTAGATGTTTGTGGCAGAAAACAACGAAATAGACACCTGTTTACATTTGAATTCATCGTCACCCCTTTTCTTCATTTGCAGTGTTGTCACCTTGTCTGACTCCAATCCCAGTATAAAGATACATGCACTATAAATATATAATCTAGATAGGCCCAGGATCTTTGTCACTAGTGTTCATTCCTTTGCTTAGACGGCTTTTAAGTTTTGTGATGTTTACAAACCCACAAAATGGTCCTTTTTCATTCAGTTCTCCCATGTAAGTGAATTGAAAGGGAAATATTACCACAATAGCCGAATACACTGTAAGGGAGAACTGCACCATCATCCTGAGAACCGCATGGACCGAGGTACGTTCACTCGCCGTTCTTCTGTGAACTAATCGATGGTGTACTTTGTTTCGATTGATATCTTCAACTGAGTTTTGGTAAAAAGCGACCGGCTTCACTGCCTTCCAACTGTTAATCTTTCCAGGACTCAGGGTTAAAACTTTTAATTCGTCTGCGGTATCGTTTTTCTCGTGCTTCCTTCTGTAATCTTTGGGTAGTAATAATCACCGTGGTTATAAATTTCTCAGTGAAAACTAAATCAGGTATTTGTTTATTTTCCTACTGTCAGCAGACTTATCTCAAATGCTTCTGTACGTGATTTTGTTCTTTATTCCATGCGCGATCATAAGTGCAATGTTTGGTGCATATTCCAAAGCATTCGGGGCTCACTGAGACTTAAAATGGAGTACCACATAAGGCCCCAACAGGTCAATCGTGATAACGAGCCGGGCTACCGATGGTTGCTGTCCACGTATGTGACAACTGTAACCGACAAAACTACCCAATCTTTTCGACTTGTAGCGTCGTTTGTTCATTCTTTGCAGTCGGCAGTTGGTCATGTATTCGGCAGTCACTAGGATATAGACCTCCGGCGTGCGGTTTTCCCTCAAGAGAAGGGTGTACAGTGCCACAGTTCGTAGTGTTCTTCTTCACGGTTGCGAGACTTGGCTCCTCCGCGTTGATGATGCTCGGCGGCTTTCTGTATTTGACCACCGGTGTCTCCAAAGCATTGCTCGTGTCTGGTGAAAACAGCGGGTGAACAATGACGAGGTTTGTCGTCGTGTGTTCGGTGCTGATAGTTACCCTCTGACCGAGATAATCGGTCTACGCTGCCTCCGATGGCTCAGGCATGTTTTGCGTATGCCTGTCCATCATTTACCTTTTCGTATCCTTTTTGCACGTGCTGGGGAAGAATGAAAGAAACGGCGTGGCGGTCAGGCTATGACGTGACGCTGGGGCATGGAGTCAGCTTCAGCTTTGGCTTCGGTCGGTGCTTCCCGCCTTCATGGTTGGGACTTAAAAGATGAAGATTACCGTTAGTTAGAGATGCTGAGAGATATGGGTTGGGACCGAATCCAGTGGCACAAATGCTGTATGGACTGTCTGTTGATCTCTTGTTCCTTATACGCGATTAAGAAATAGAAAAGATTTACAAGACGTTTATGGTGGAAATATAAGAAAGCTCTGCTTCCAATTTTTGTAGTCTTGATATTGACCCTTAATTCCCCCTTAGTAATTTTCTTCTGTTGTTGTTGCGTTGACACCATGCTTGTTCTCAAGCTGGTATTATATATATAATATATATATATATATATATATATATATATATACAGTTTTGGTTGTGTTGAGACGGTGTGTGATACGCGAACCTGCCAATTCACGGAGTTTGAACCCCGTCTCCAACGATCTACATCAGGAGAAGTCAAATCTTTTATTCTCTGTGGTCTTGGGTTATTATATTATGCTGTATTTCAGCTACCAGTGCCATGGTTTTGCTTGCTTCGTGTTACTCCTTTGAGCCCTTGTGGTGTCGGATATGCAGTTTCCACTGCGCCGAAGTGTGAACATAACGTAATTTGTATGATACACCATAAGCTGTTCGTCGTCGTTAGAATGGCTAATTTGCCAGACCACATTCGGAAAAAACACTTGCTCCTGTGAACATCGGTGGGTATGGTACCGCGACTATTGGAAATACTTGCCGTACGATTGGCTCCGTTTTATACTGTGCTTTCGCCGTAACACGTTAATCTAGAGTTAGCGTTGGTCGTGGAGTTGCTTTTCCAGTGAAGTATGTTGAATATAAAGATGTCAAACCATGTTCAATTTTTACGTTCTCTCATGGATGTTTTTTTTACGGATTCATCTTCTCTCCTCTCCTACAGCAATGCGTTTCATGTGGTTGTATTGTGAAACGACGTTTTGACGTGGCTGAAAATACTAGCCGAGGTCACCACCTAACTGGGCGTATCTGTCCTGACTGCCGCTTGCACAAGCCAGCTGAGTGCTACATGGTAAACTTAAATTTGTGCTCCGCAGTGGAAAAAGTGATCAATGGCAAAGGGCATTTGAAAAGTCCCAGGAAAGCGTTCATGTTGGCACAAAAAAGTGCCGCTCTCAAGTTGCTCCGCTCTCGTCAGAAAATTGATTCAGACGCAAACCAGTCTGATGGCGGTGGTCCTGCTGACAACGCGCCGCTTCTGCGCGATGTAGTGGTCCATTTCTACGAAAGACAACCGGAAATGGGTTTAGCAGAAATCTACAGGGTCGCAGCCGCCATTCAGGCCGTACATGGACGCAAACCGCTCCAAGATTCAATTCAGTTTTGCTTGGCCCAGGAGAGTCCAGAAGCTTATGCGGATCTGGGTGCAGATGCGTTCAGCGCAAGGAACTTGGCTTTGATACACAGTCCGTGGTTTAAACGTATGCTGCCCGCTTTTCGCAACAACCCGATAGTCCCATTAAACAACGGACCAGAATCCCCCGCTGCTGATTGTGAATCATCTGCCACTCTGATCATTGTGCTTGGCTCATCGCTGCAAGTGCTTCGCAATTACGCATTCTTATGGCCACAGGGTTTGGGGAAATGTTTCAGTGAGAGCAAAACTCGACGTTCACTGACCAAGAGAAACAAACAAACTAATGAGAATCCTGCAGAGCAAAACGACGGTGTTTGTCTCCCTCCAGATCCCTCACATACTCCTTCTTGTTCGCCGTCGAAAACAGATCGATGCTCGCTAGCTATAGTCAATTTGCAACCCACTTGCAAAGATGGTCTGGCGGATATTGTGATACACGCAACTTGCGATGCAGTCCTACAGATTGTAATGTCTGAATGCTTAGGCCTTCCAGTCCCAGACTACGATCCGCTTCATGACGATCCGTTGTACACAGAAGCCATTTTGCTCAACCCGGACGAGGAACACACACGAACACGACCAGATATACCATTTGAATGCTTCGTATCTGTGGATCGTAGCAGCTAAGCCCACTCTCGCTCTGCCTTATTTTTCTTTCATTTTCTGTATTCAGATTTCTTTATGTGCATCTGTTTCAGCTTAGGGATAAAGTTTCTCCGTTTTTCATCTAGTGTCAATTGGTGCTTGCTCACTGTCGTTTTGTGATCGCTATCCTCAATGGGAAGTAGATATATGAAGCCTCCTTCTTGTGTGTGCACACTCCTTAAGGTTTTTATGTTCGGCATTTACCTGTTTATTACGACTTCCTTAAATTTTCCGATCGCATTTTCCGGATTGACTAGGCGTGTTCCATTTTTGTCACGTTTTTTTACCGGGTGTGTAAATCGTATAGTATCATGTGGCAAATGTAAGATGACTTTCAGATTCACATCGCTTCTGTTGCCCAGTTCTCTGTTTTGTTTAGGCGAAATAGGTTCTCAAGACAGGTTTGCAATTTTCGACGCCTGTCATCGTACGGTCCGCTTTTTGGTGATAAAACCATTGAAATATGCTCTAACCTGTCTGTAGCAAATTATCACAATCGATTAACCAAAAACTACGTTTGGGGATCCTAGTAACCAAGCTGGAATCGGCTTGATGCACGGTTGGCTGTAACCGGTGGACGTACTAACAGTCTATCTGTTTACGATCTTACATAACCTAATAACATGTTAATTTAGTGCTTTTTTATGCTCAGCTATTAAGGTCGGTGATTTATGGCTCGTTTTCGTTTTCGTATTCTTTGACAACTAAGTCTTAAGACTTCTGGGGACACTCAGTTCTAGAGCTGCAAATCCCAACAGCTGCGTGAATTCAACCATTCCTTCAGTGTCAGTTGTGTTCATTATGCGGCGACGACTACACATTGACCTTCTGTGATGGCTTTCATGCCTTCGCGATTCGGAGGCTTATACAGAATAACTTCCTTAGGCCATGCTTGATACTTCAATAGATAGAGGCCAGATAATATCTAGTTTCTCCGAGCCACTTGATGAGCAACATCTGGTTCTAGACACTACGCTCCTGAAGAGGCACCAGCGAATAAAACGAAGAGAAGCAGTTTACCGGTCAAAAACCTCCGCTAGACGGCCGTGGTAGTACAGTACCTGATGTTTCTGTAGACGATGGGAGAAGTCCTTGGGTAGCTATCGCTAGCTCAAGCTGGGCAACCCCTAGACAAAAGGATTCTGCCCCCATCCACATTCTGTTTGCTCCATTGGGTTGTTCCTGGCGTGTACGGATTTCTTCCATATGAAACGGCATGTACTCACATAGCGTCCTCCTTCACAGCGTTGGACGCAGATGGGCCATATTGTCTTTGAGTACCACTAGTGTGGATCGGTCGAAGGTTGTCGTCCATTGTGGAGCATGCCTATGGACAGCTTACGTTTTGGTAGGGGATCGCATTTGTTCATGTCTCGCCTGTGGTCGCGCTAACACTAAAGCCACCTGTTCCGCACAGTTGCCTCTAAACGATAACCCACGATATGTTTTCCGGTCAGAGCTCTGCTCAGTTATCGATGTCACCGGATGCACAGGACCCAAATGCACACTGGAACTAAATTAAGGCAGTTATCCAGGGTCACTCGACTTCCTGCGGCACCTGACCTATTGGTATCTTATATGGATCCTCACTTCAAGTGGTGGTTGAGCGGTTTAGAATGTTCGCTTACCACCCGCCACGACGGGTTACTTTGGCGGTAGAGAAATCCACTTTCGCTTGGTTCGTTACCGCATTGAACCTGTTGAGACCTTATGTAGTTCTCCACTCAGTTTCTCAGGGTCTGGTTGCCGGATACCCCTGACAGGGCAGTAGGTCTTTTAGGTTATTGGGTATACACTTTCCACTGCACTCATGAGGAAGCATGTAACAAAAAGCGGAGGCCTTGTACGCTACTTGCAATGCCACTCATGACATGGCAAACAATATGTCCTCGACATTCGTTGCTCCGTTTTATCCGTCCCTCTAACTGCCACATTCAATATGATGTTCAAACCCCGGAAACGTCAACTGACTAGGAGTTCAAGAAATTACCACGAGGAATAATGAACTGCGAAACCTGAGAAAATGGAGAAGTTTGCGTTTGTTGGCAATAGTCGCAACCTGTACCGTTTCACTAGTAGTACGCACTCATGGAGTGAGATAATCAAGGAATTCCACTGTTCACTGATTCACTCTCAGAAATGTCGTCTGGGCGGAACACTTTAAAGAACAATTCAATTGATTTTTTTCATTACATGGTTGCGCATGATTGCAGTGAAATGAGTATATACTCCATGGCCACGAGGACCCACTGCACTATTAGCGACAACTTGTAACCGAACCCTAAGACTTGGAGTGGCGAAGAACCACGTAAGATGTGGTAACGATTTGGGTGACAGTGGATTATACTGTCTTCCACCAAAGTAACCGGTGTTGGAGGGGGGATTCGAACTTCGGACCTCCGAGGTGGTAAGCAAACGCCCTAAATCATTCAACCATCACTAGACAATACCTGCAAGGAAAACACTGATGGTGGATATCACTCCCTTATCAGATTTGGTAGTTATCCGGGAGGTATGCTATCGGAAAACGTATAAATTTGCTCGACCGGATGGGTTGTCTCCTTCGTTTTTCAAGGATGAAGACGAACCTTTGATTTCAGAGGTGACCAAGCTCCGAGTTATCTGGGATAGCAGATTCCAATTGAATAGTGTGACTCGGTGATTGTGTTGATTTACGAGAAAAGTGGTAGGCCCCCTTATGAAAACCACAAGAACTAGCTTGTTAAGTATCGCACCGAAACTGTTGGCCGAGATTATTTTTCACCGATTATCCAACGTCTGTGAAAAATGTATGCTTTAGAACCACGCAGGTTTCTGAACATCAGGGTTTGTATGGATCACGCCTTTACTCTTCGTCAGAATTTAGAACACGGACATCTTTCTTATGCCTACAACATCTGTTTCCTAATCTGAAAGCGGTAGCCGATTCATTCATTCACACGGTTTGTGGCGCTACTTCTCACTGAAGGGTGTGCCAGAAGAATTCACTCCTCTTTTCCAATGCTTGCATGCAAACCGCCGAAGTCGAGTTCGTGCTTAAGGTTTTTTTATCCAAGTTCATCTTCCATCACCCTTCCTGTTCAGTTTTTGTAGTTGAAATTGTTTTTTAAATAGTTCTATCCATCTTTACTCGCACGGTAAACTGTCTGACTTTGAAAACACGGACGATATTGCTCTTCAAAGGGTAAAATGCCGCTGCAGGACTTGGTTGGCTCTACGCCAAACCCTGTCTTGGCAGGGGACGCCCTGGCTGAAATAGATAAGTTTTGTTTCCTGAGCAGTTACATCTTGTCAGATGGTCGTATATGGGTATATAGGCACACAGAAGGCGCGTTTGCTTTTGCCAACTTCAGCCATCTGTGGCGCCGGCGTGACATCCGATTGCCTATCGAATGTCGAGTACACACTGCGACGATTATATCGGCTGTTTTACACAGATCAGAACCATGACCGTTGAGGATAGGTGTTACACGAAGATTGCTGGTGTTTCAGCATCGATGTCGTCGTAATATTGTTAGAGTATGGTGGGAACACCATAAGATTTTTTGAACGAGAGGTAAATCACTGGGACAAATACTGAATATAAACAGGTCAAGATGGCTGGAGCATGCGTTACACATGTCCACCCATAAAATTCCTCGGCTTACGCTGTTGGGGGCAGTTAGTGGTGGGAAGTTAGGTCGTGGTGATCAGTTCATGACATGGTAAAAATGTATGAAATCCTTGACCGGGCGTGCGAGACTTCCTGGTTGGGGTATACAAAACCCTGCCATATGGTTGGTTACATTAAGCAAGATGGTCCGCTTGCTGTGGAAACATGACATTCATGATACGAGAGCGAGATGGAACCCGAACGAACACGATTTCGACAGCAGACCATGACAAACTCGGTCGTTGGCCTTTAGGATGTCCAGCGAGACCAAGTAAGTTTCTCCGTGCTTATCGGGTACGGTCGACCAGGACTGTGAGATGACCGCTAGTGGGTCGCCCGTAGAACGGCGTGGGCGGAATAAATACTAGCGTTCGCTCAGAAAACCACATTCAAAAATCGGACGCTTTTGGTCGGAGATAACGGTTCCAGAAACTTTCGAAAGCACGGCAGTGTGGGTGATGGGACAGTAGTTGTTTTGGTGGTTGGCAGTAATCAGCTGTCGTCCGGATCGTTGACACACCTGATCTATTAGGATTTTATAGAGTTCACTCCAAGTCTTGACTCGATTACCGGTTATCCCTAAGGGTGCAATGGGTCTTTGTGGCTATGGGGTATATTCCCGTTCCACTGGACTCATGCGCAGGCATTTCATAAAAAAGTTTTTGGGTCAGAAGGGTCGCCGTATTTCGGTATAGGAAAAGTAATGGCATTTTTCCACGAAGAGGGAAAAGTTCCTCTATTGAATGAAAAGAACGACACGAAATGGGGACTAGCTCTGGAGAGCACATTTTTTATGACGATAGGTGGAATACTGTCCGGATCGGGTGATTTGGGTACACTTAAATTACGCAGAACGTGCTAATCATACCAGGAAGAAAGGCGTGGCTGGAGAACTAAGGCTGACAGATAGAATGGAGTTTGGGGCAGAAATCTCGCCCTCATCGAGAAGGTCACAGACCAGAGAGCCAGAGTAATTGCGAATGGGAGGAAAGTTGGAAGGGCATAAATTACGGGGAACCGCATTTGCAGTGGAACAAAATGAACGGCTATCGGTAGCGGATGAGCCTAATAGTTTAGCTTTGCAGCGTATGAAGTGTTCTTCCTCTATACGGTGATAGGGCATCTGTTCCAAATTGCACAAAATGGTATTAAGATGTTTGGCTGGGTGAGCGTCGCCACTGGTGGTTTTTCAAACGGACAACTCAGTTGCATGCACGGTTAAACCGTTCCGGAGAACGTGGTTTGCCAGGTTTAGAGAAGTGCGGAATGTGATGATGTATGCCTTGAGGAATCACCTTAGTGAAATTAAATGCAAAGCAACAGTCGTCTTTTTTAAGGGTACCAGGTCAAAAAGGCGCTAAAATCATCCCAATCAGCAGATTCGTAACGCGAAAAGGTGCGTCTAGGGTTTGGTGCTGGGGCAGGATGAGAAAAAAATGAGAGGATGCAGTGGTCCAATGATCACCAGGAAGAGATATCAGAGAATGAAGAGAAAATGGATGTAAGTATGAGATCAAAAGTAAGCAGGGTCACCAATACGATGGGGATTGTGTAGGCAGGCCCACTAGTTGATAAAAATTGTTGACTACAGCAAAGGCCTCGGGTTCACGTCCCATATTTAAAGTGTCCGATGGGTGCAATAGCAACACGGGAATCCCCAAGAACGGTAGGTTGGTGGCTGGGATATGCTGAAGTCAACGTCTTAATGTGTCAAAATGACAACTCGGGAACCAGAGGGTCATTGCTGATGGGAGAACGGTGAAATGTACACAAATATTGACTAAGAGAAAACTGAATTTTCAACCACATGAATCGAAAGTCCCTGCTGGAGAAGTCAAGATGCGAAAGTCGGTAGGTGGCAAATTGGTTGTTATGGGCGCAGACATCAGATTTGGAGCAAAGCCAGGAATTAAGTAAGTATTTGAGAAATTGAAGGCGGTTCCTGTCTGATGAGTGAGAAACTTGAGTTTCAGTCAAAAGTAAAGTGGGTAGAGGGAGACTGAAGAAAGTGGTGCACTGAGTCAACATTTCGATTCAAATCACGAATATTAATGAGAGCTGAATGCGAGTTCAGTGAGTGAGTGCACGCAGTTGAACGAAAACTTACGTGATTTGTAAAATAATTTATGGGGCAACCAGAAAACCAACCCCAAGATTTAAAGTGGAGAACCACGTAGGGCCTCAGTAGGTTGGGCAAAGTGGTGACCCCGGGCAACTGCGGGGCTGCCTCTGCTTGACAATGCTGCGAGGTAGCGACCAAACCAGAGCACAAAAGTGCGAGATTGATGGTCGAAAGCAGTGAATTGAACATGGCCGTGTTCAACATGGCGAACTTGAGATATTGCAACCTTGACTTCCATTGTTGCCTCCACAATCCACTTTCATATTCGACAGTCTCCAGTTTGCCGCCATCTTCTAGAAATCTTATCCCATTAACAAATAAACGAGGGATTGTAACTGTTACTACGTCAAAGCAGCACTTAGCTCTCATCTTTGAAAAGTCCGTGAGATACCACAGAGCTGTTCCATTCTTATTGTGAGTTGTCATGGATTCATATCCATTGAGCAATCCTTATGATAACTGTAGGTAATAAATCTCCAACAGAATACTTTATATCAACATAATCAGTGTTTTAATCGATTTCCACAAGAATAGAGTGATACAACGAAGAGCGGAAATGTTGACATCTATAACCTAAAAATCGACCTGTTCCCATGACTTGTTTTTTTGTGAGGGTTACTTGACGGCAGTATTGTTTACAATCTAAACAGCTTTTTCCAGTTGGTCTTTTTAATTTTTTTTTAACTTATGCAACTGAGTTCAACGATTCAGGGAGAGGGCCGCGGCCAGTAAAAGGCGGCCTAACGGGGAAGTGGCCAACGGTGGTGGAGATCGTACTCGGGTTGTTATTGTCCAAATACCATGATGATAGCCGTTTGACCACCGCCGGTCAGATAGTCCAACTGAGTGCGTCATTGGTATGGGCGAATTTATCGAAAATCTTGCTATTTCGTCTAAGAAGTGGCATTGAAAGTTACGAGAAGGAAGTTGGAGCAATACATGGTAATCATCAAACCCCACTTGTTTTGTACTACATATATGTGCATGAGTACAGAGCACAAGGTATGTCCTCGAAGGAGCTCTAAACCACTGAGGATCACCAAAAATGGGGCCCTGAAAACGAATACGGAACCACACAAGATCCCAGTGAGTCAGGTGTGGTGACGAGCCGGGTGACAGCGGATCACTGTTCCCACCATCGTGACCGGTGATGGCGAAATTCAAAACTCTGATCTCTGAGAGGTTTGGTACACACCTTAAACCATTCGACAACCACCGGTCTTGATATTGCATGGAAACAAATTGGGCCATTCATAAAATGATTCACCTCACAATATCAACAATGAGATTACCATTAAAAATCCGTGCTGCAACCTCAGCGGAAATCATTAGCACAAAGTGTCATTTGCAACTAGAACCGAGCGGGATTCTGATTTTTACACGTAAGTCGTTAGGCTAAACGGGTTGCTTCACGTCATCATCTTTGTCGATGTGCGAAAGATATCAGCTACTGATATATTGTAGCTATTGCTAGGGGAATCGGAAGTCATTATCAATCACACAATACATATAACACTGCTCGAACAGTCAATGTACAAAAACGACCAATAAACGTTCAGCGGCATTGGGGTCAATAACAAAATGAAGCCTCCATCACCGTTACCATTGGAAATGGACTTAAGGGAAAATGACACTTCATTAGTGGCTATTCAGATTAGTCACCACGCCCGGTCATTAAAACCTGCGAACCAATCTCTCAGAATGGATGCGAAGTTAGATCTATCTTTTGTGAATTACAAACCTGGTTCGCATAAAGCGTCGTCCGCTCATTGGAATTTCCGATCGCGAAATTGTTCAAGTTACTCCCATGATCTATAACAAAGCAAACCACAAATTGTGTACGCAGTGCCGTGATCGTAAATATAGAAGAAGGAAATGCGACCCTGATTCTCTCGCGAGACTCCGAGAAACAATCACTGTCTGAATTGGATACATTCTCGCACTCGGATCCGTTGATGTACTGTGATCACCTGAGTAACCATTTAAACTTCTGCCACGACGAATGTTGCCCATGGTAGATCACTTACAATCCAAACTATCATTTTTCTTCCCCCAGCGTTAAACAACTACGCTGAAGGAAGGACCGTGGATATAAGTCTAAGGACTATGTATCTGTGAAAGCCCATTCAACAGAAATTAGAGCAGAATTAAATATATGCTCATCAGTACCAGACAACAAAATCTATCGACAAGTGGGAAACACGTTAAAGCACCTGTGTGGGATTTCGTCTATCGGTCACATGCTAAGCGTGGATGCAGATGTGTTTTCACCATAGAATTATTAAGTCACCTGACCACTTTGCAGCGTAGGCGCAGAAGACACATTTCCACAGGACGAACCAACATTTCTTTTAGACGACATGGATGTTTACAGAGTTGATCCAATCAAACTCAGGGAAATCTAGTGGACCGAATGGCGTATGTCCGACAGTACTGGAAGAATGTACATCAGGATTATCCCCGATTTTATCTGGGTCATTCAATCATTGCCCGTGCCAGAAAAACACCGCCGACGGTATGAGAGTGGCTTCGAATAAACTCATACAAAAGAACGGCACCTCCAACTTTTAAAGATATTCGAGAAACTTCTATCCCAAATGACGATATCACAACTGAACTCACTTGATCCCAACCAGTTTGCCCATCACCGTTGAACCTCCACTGTGGATGTCCTTGCCTATTTGTCTCATTACACTCTGTCATTCCTAAACAAGAAAAGCGATGTTTTGAGAACCCCCTTTTTAGGTTACAATAACGCTTTTAGTTCTGGTAAGAGAGGGAATTTACTCCGCATTCCTCTTGTGGATGGCATTCAAACTCCCACCATTTCATTATTATCTAATCACTTCGATAAACGCCAACAATTTGCACGCTATCAAGTCAGAGCTTCTCCCCTCACAATGCCAGAGTTAGATGTTCTAAAAGGTGCCATTTTACCGCCGTTTTTCTCTTCTACGTACCTAACTGCCATACCTACTTTCGACGAATCATTGGCCATTAAATATGCTGACGACGTAGTATTTGGTGTGCCCTATCCTGATGATTGTTTTTCCTATTCTGCAGGAAGGCTTCTTGGGCATGGCTGAGTGACCCCTGGACCACAACCTGACTGTGAGCCCTTCCAAGTGTGCCGACTTGGTTTCCTCTTTCTTCTAAACCGTGAGAGATGCACAGACATTGTAGAATCTACTTTACCCGTACATGTTAATGGAGACGACGTTCTCCTAGCTACGTTGGTAATATACCTTTGCGTGATCCTAACACAAAATCTGTTACGGTCTCACCACATATCCGCCGATTTGTAGAATTTAAGAAGCTAACGTTATATGTGTTACTTCTTGAGAAATTCCCCATATCACTTAGTTTAATTTAACTTTGTGTACGCCTGTATCCTACCACTTTGGCTTTGTGGATTCCGTTATCTTGCCCGAACTGCTTCCAGTCACTGAAGCATAGTTCTAGATGCAACGGCCTGCCGAGCGTGCATCTTCCTCAGTATTTGTTACTATATCGTTCTAATGTTTGCCACGAATTGTCTGGAAAAATGTTAGCTGACGCCACTCATCCATTTTGCAGAGAGCTTATCAAATGCATTTCAAGTTCTCCTACTCTGGCAAGTTGCAAACACTTATTCGCGTGCACAAAAGCTCTTGTAAATGTTCTGTTGACCCCTATCTTGTGCTGTTTCTCAACAAGCCCGAGCAAACTACTTCTGTGTTAAAGGCCATGCTTCTAAGATTTTATTTTATATTCTCTCATTGTTAATATGTTCTGTGACTAAGTGACAGCTGAATATTCACCTCTCGTCGTGCATACGTCGTTTACTTCATTTGACTCCACTTGAAGTCGTATCGTAACTTTTGGAAGCTCCCGTAATTTACAGTGTCAACGAATCTGCGTATTTTTGTAACCTCAATCAGCTACTGATGATGTTCCGAGTAACCAACTGCTTTGCATCGAAGTTATCTGATTCTGCTCAGTAGATATCGTTTTGTAACAACTTCCGTAAAAATACCTTTTATTCTGTTTGAAAACTCATCAAACTTCGACTCATCGATCGTAGCAAGAACTTTCACTGGGTTTGAAAATCCTGGTCATTTAAAGCATCATTCGGCGTAGGAGTGATGCCCGTGGCGAGTGAGCTTATTTGGCCAAAGAACAAAAGTCCCTAAATAGTTAGTTAGACGTTTCATCTCTTCAAAAGCGACTTCACCATATAAGATACCAGAAGACAATGTCCTACTCGACTGATTGAATTCAAGGGCCTGGTATTTCCACAGGTGATCGCTGAGCACCTGACCATCCGCATCTCGACCTATGAAACACTAGTAAAAATGGGACAGCATTTAACGATGCACTCCGTTTAGTTAGTCGGACGTTAGATGATAAGGCTGCGTGAACGGAGTCAGATGCATACTACCATATAGATAAATACATTCTATATAGTAACAATGGATAACCTCGTGATGCATACGTCATTTACTTCACTTGACCTAACCACAAAAGTCGAAGGCTTCTTTTCGAAAAATGCTCACACCCGGTAACCTTGGGATAATGATGTCCAAGTCTATCTCGTTGATTCTGAAAGCTCTGCCACCGTGCATTTCATTTTGTGCAATTTTAAATTTTCCCTCCATTTTGCACGGGTTGAAAAGATGACTTCGTTACCTAACTCGTCCTATAGACCACACATGATAAGTTGAAAATCATCACAGGGTGGACGATTGACATCAACTCCATTCCAGTTGATCTATTTTTCCTGACACGAAAGTGAGGTTTAATTCAAGCAATGCGTACATGTATATGGTGCTACGTCGACCGTGGAATTGGGATTTTGGTTTCCGGTGTATTCAAATGTGCACGATACAGTAACAGCTGGTTTCGTGAGGAGTTCATCGAGGAATCACGACTGTCGTTGCTGTCAGCGCGCATATCTGATTAGCGGCGATAACCACGAAACCGAATATGCGCTTCTAAAAGAATTTTGTCCACCCGCCTACAAACTACTCACTGTTCACAAACAGAGCCGTCATTGTACCGAGCACAACTGAATACACTGGGAACCAATATCACAATCTCACGGTCGACGTAGCACCATATACACCTACGCACTGTTTGAATGAAACCTCACTTTCGAAATCTCGCACAGGTGCTTTAACGTGTTTCCCATTTCTCGATAGATTTTGTTGTCTGGTACTGATGAGCATATATTTAATTCTGCTCTAATTTCTGTTGAATGGGCTTTCACAGATACATAGTCCTTAGACTTATATCCCCGGTCCTTCCTTCAGCGTAGTTGTTTAACGCTGGGGGAAGAAAAATGATAGTTTGGATTGTAAGTGATCTACCATGGGCAACATTCGTCGTGGCAGAAGTTTAAATGGTTACTCAGGTGATCACAGTACATCAACGGATCCGAGTGCGAGAATGTATCCAATTCAGACAGTGATTGTTTCTCGGAGTCTCGCGAGAGAATCAGGGTCGCATTTCCTTCTTCTATATTTACGATCACGGCACTGCGTACACAATTTGTGGTTTGCTTTGTTATAGATCATGGGAGTAACTTGAACAATTTCGCGATCGGAAATTCCAATGAGCGGACGACGCTTTATGCGAACCAGATTTGTAATTCACAAAAGATAGATCTAACCTTTCGTAGTTTGAGTTAGGAACATGCTTTTTTTGTACCCGTGGTCGCGTATCTGACGTCGATTCTGTTGAAATGTTTTCCCTATTCGTTAGGAAATATCAATATTTTCCGTTATTGTTGTGCGAATTGTGTTGTAGGTGTGTTCGAATTCGCTAGCCGTACATGAAGAAGGGATATGTATGTTTAGAAGAAGTAGTGACCTGAGGTTACTCAAAAATCTATGTTTACACTGGCGCATAGATACAGTTATGTATGTGGCAGAATGTAATGGCAGTTCTGGCAGTGACTTACACTCTCAAACCTTCAATAATGTACATGATGATTCCATCACTTCATTTTCCGTACTTGACACAATGATCTGTACGATAACCCGCGTATCTTTCTAGATCAATAATGTTGCTCTCATTATCTTCATACCCCCAGTCATTTACAGGTCATTTATTCTTTCGATGAGAGGGTCCGACTTCGTGACAACTCACTGCCAGTCACTCGTTGGTAACAAATTTAGCCGAATAGAAAGACAGCGAACAATTGTTTGAGGTTCAAACAGAAGTGCCTAGTCTCACGATTCCATAGGCTATAAACCACCTGAAGATAGTTTTAGAGTTGTTCTTGCACCCGGTAACTGAATTGCCAGTCAGTACGGTAATTTACAAAATGGTGTAAACGAAATATGGGATGAGGGTGTTTGTTCACCGGTGCTGATGATCGAAAACTAATTGCGGATCACCACCTATCCAAGGTTTGGTGATAAATGGTTCAGTTTCAACTTAGCACGAACAGATGACCCAAGTAATTATGAAATCAGTTTGTTTGACTCGGTACTTCGCGACCGATGTAAAAATCATTTGGGTTCTGATAAAGGCGATAGGAAATCGAGTGCTCCGAGTGCATGATCTTGGATTGAACAAACTTGACTCTACTCCTCGAAATTACTTCACAGAATTTCTGTTTTAGTGGTGCGCTACACAAAAATCAATCATTCAGCGTTTTGATGCTTTTCGGATGCAAATTATCGACCGGTGGTGGTCGATTGGTTTAGAGCGCTTGATTACCATCTCGTAGGTCGGAGGTTTGAATCCCCGTCATTTCCGGTTGCTTTGGTGGTAGAGAGTGTTCCACTGTCGTCCGGATCGTTACCACACCTGATCTATTGGGACGTTATGTGGTTCTTCATTCCAAGTTTCAGAGTCTGGTTGCCGGTTATCCCTAAAAGGGCAGTGGATCTTTGTGGCTATAGGGTGAACAGCCCTTCCACGGCACTCCTGTGCAACTATGTAATAAAAAACGGATACTGACGGTAATGACACCGATGCTATGGTTCAGTATTCAACAAAAAAGTATCAGGCTCACAGTTCATACTGCACAGTGAATTATGATCGCGGGTTCTGATTTTTATTCACTCTATGAGTCTATACTTATAGTCTGTGACTCTGTTACGGTGAAATTTTCCAACCAGCTTTTGCCGCCATCTATTTGCCTATATTGTGCACATACATTCTCAGTGATAGATAGCATCGCAGGCTGATTTGGTTATCCTGTGGCCCGTTTGGTCGAGGGGTCTAAACGTTTATGACCTCGGTATTAAGGGATCTAGATCGCATCACCGCTGATTACGCCGATGGTGGACTGCGATCGGCTGCCGCGATGCTCGTTACCACGCGTGAACTGTTCGGACCTATTTTAGTTCACTACGGAAAGTCTCAGGGTCAGATTGCCGGCTATTTCCTAATAGCGCATTGGGTCTCGGAGGCAGTAGGGTAAGCCCCTTCCAATTCACTCATGCCCCGGGGTTGTGATAGTAATGAGGCAGTTGAGGCTCGGCAGATACGCGCTGTTGGATATTCGAAACAAGGATGAAACAGATAAGCAGTGAGAGTGTTTCTGTGGTTTTCAATGTCGATTCGGGTGTTGAAACACGATGGCGAACCATTTTATGTGACTAATAAATCTTCTGCTATTGTGAGTTATCCGTAAGCTTGTACGATAAGCAGAACAGGAGGTTTTCGGAATCCTAATGAATTATTGATTAATAAACACTTCGACTGAACTATTCTTCCTTCAGATTTCTCGCATATGCACTATGCCAGTTTTGTCAACTCGGGTTTTTCTTGATGCGGTTCACAGTTTGAAGTGTTCTGTACTTCTTCACTTCCTATCATTACATTTAAAAGTGAATTTTGCTAATGAGATACGAGTTTTTTCTCTAAATATAAATGGGGTCTGTGAACGGTATTTGTGCAGTAAGAACAGTCTAGGTTACCGAAGGTATACTAGCATAGTACCTCAGCATTTTTGAGTGAAGAAACAATTTTAGGTCCACATAAGACGCGATAATATAACTCAATTCTACTACAACTTGTACATCTTTTTTCATAGTTTAAAGCCTGTGCAGAAATGCTTCAATCAATGGGTTTACTTGTTTTTATCCCAGTTTTAACTGTGTCCGCAAATCTCCGAGAAGACCAATCAGATTCTTACAGTTTGCAGGCTTTCAGCCTTTTGGGGGAAATCGATAGGCTGAACCAATCATCTATTGTCCTAGTGAATTCAAGGTTAATGTGGTCTGCCTCAGCTGACTTCGTCCAAAACCTGCCTTTCCCGCCTGATATAACAGCGACGACTGTCCGGAGTTGAATCATTAGAAAATAGGGCATAAACAGATGCACTGTAATCGATCATAAATCTGTCGTGTTTGAATCCGATCGGAGCTGTTCCATTCCTAATATAGTGGTATCTCTACCTTCGGATGTGTGATATATTGGTACTCCGTCTATTTTTAGTGATGAATATGAAATCGAGCAAAATTTGTTGCTATATCCTCACTGCTGCTACTGGAAAAGAGGTGCGATGAAAGCCTGGATTGCGACTAGTTTGCTCATCGCCATGTTCTTCGACTCACTCAGCATTTGTAAGTGATCGTTTAACGTTTTGCTCACCATTAAATTTTGTTCCACTAATTTTGATGGCAACAAATAAGACGAACAACTTTATGGACGCTCATGTAGTATATCTTTTAAGTTTAGAATGAAAATGTCGGCCTAATGCTTGCCTAAGTCCCTCATACGGATAGGCATTCGAAACTTTTGACCCCTCAACTCAGTTCATAATCTAATTAGATCGTAATAATAATGTTGCATTTTAAAATGCTTTCTGATTGAGTAGCTTTGATATTTTTTGGTAATAAAATGCTGTACTGAATGAACTTGCATTCTTTGTTGCGTTTTTCGAAAGTCTGGAGCAAGGGTTGTGCTTCTTCAAAGAACTGAAAATTTGAAAACTCCGTAATCCGCTTTCTCTCTGTTTTGTGGGTGGCCTTTATTACCGAAGCCGGCAACAGTCAATCAAACAGTGATCTAACGTGCAGTTTCACGAAAAATTTCACACAATACAGAAGAGTTGGCAGAGCGAAAGGATAGAATTTTTACAAGTTACTTTGCCAAGTACAAACGGCTGATCACAGTTAGTTGCTCACACTGAATATTATATATTAAAGCAAATATCCTTGGTACTGTCTCAGGTGGTCTCTATGGTATCTGACTGTTTCATTTAGTAACCTCTAACCATAATATCCTTTTTATGAACCGACAATGTTGGATAACATTGATATTTGAATGTATTTCACCAGAATCACCGGAAAGATCTTACTTGATAAGTTGTACTCTCACTGGAATTGATACACAGAATTAATTCAAAAACGGTGTCATTACTTTAGAATAATGCTCCCCCGGCTAATTGACCACAGGCTCCCACTCGGGAAGAGTATTTCTGGTATTGTTCAAATTGGAGAGAGAAGTTACAGAAAAAGTTATAGCTTCCAATTTGCTTTGCCATAGCATTCATTCTTAACGGCGTCAAACTGATTGAACTAGTTGCACAAACCTGTCAGATGTTTACTGTGAAAAGTGGTCAAATCGTGAACCTCAGTCCGAAGGACATGCAAACACTGGCGCAAAACATATGAGAGATTTGTATTGTTTGTATTGAATTTGATCCCACAAAATGATGCACCAAACACCACCGGGTCCAAATATCCAACTGATGAAATCTCATTTCATCCCATTCAACTATGGCCCATGGAACTCCAGGAATTACCGCGATATTGTCATTCTGGAGGTTTGTATTACCATTTAAAGCTCAAAATAAGAGAGGAAACAGACGGAAAGTCTAATTTTCCACTGAATGAATACGATAGACTGAGAGGATGGAGACACTGAGAGGTTTTAAAATCAGCATGAAAAGCCCAATGTGTATATCCAGTCTGAAAGGGAATCAGTGCGCCAGGTTCAACAAACATGACAACATTTTCTTGAAAGGTTCATGGGAGTACTGGTTTTATTCCATAACACTTCTTTCATGGCACAACTTCATATTTTGGAAAGAAAAGATTCTGATTGCTAATTTGAACTTAAAACTAAGAAGCAATGTAAACCAACTATCCCGACTCATTTTCCGTGAACAGCAATCACGCATCAGTCAGTGTTCAGAGTAGGGCTTACAACAGATATTGAACTGTCTGCTAAACTGGATGTTTCAGTATTTCAGTGCCTCTATCTCTGAATGCTGTCTGCGGATAATGATAGGGACCACAATACCGTTTGTTTTCTTGACGTGAGGATCACTAACACGCTTCGCTCGATGGGGAGGGTGCGTAATTAGTGCATTATGTACATGAGTTAGGATTGTTGGTTTAAATAGGCATTGTGACAAACCATAATGAACTTAACCGGCACACCTTTATCGCTTGCATTGGTCAGCATGAAACGATGATCTCCGATGAGCGGGTAGCTACAATTCAAATAAATATTTTGATATCGGACTTCAAAAAAGAGAGTTCTGGTGTTCAGCTGCGCTGAAATTACCCAGGAAGTTACTCCACACCGTAACCAGGGTTTCCTTTTAGTTAAATACGTCGTAGCACTTCTGCATAAGGATGTTTGCAATTGCTAGTGACATAGTATGTTCGATACTAGATGGCACTTCGTAGAAGAAGACGTTGTTCTGACCTCTGAAAGAGAACGAATAACCACTGGCGGTAAGTAAAATGAACTATACCCAATGAAAGAAAAAATGGGAGGTGTTTATGTGTGTGACTAATCTGAGTAACAAAAGCAAATCTTACTGATTAACTCACTCCATAGTAGGAAGAATTGTGAGTTATTTTGACAGCTGGGAGACAGTGGAACAGATATCGACAGAATAATGTCGAGTCAAAAAGCAGATTGTGAGATAACGATTTCTTTTCCCAAACCAGGGTCTCAGTAAATCTATAATTAAAGTTCCGCACCATAGGTGTGTTTTGGCCTTCCATTCCGTTCTAGTTCTCAGAAGGCAGAAGTTTAGTTAACATTTTGACCGGAGTTAAAGAGTTACTTATTGATGAATGTAAGTGAGTCTCGTGATCTCTTTATGTTCAGGTAAGGGCTGATACAGTTATCATCGAACCTGTACTACTATTTGAACAAGGCACCGATGTGTCCTATTCGTGTAAATTGTTCCGCCCCTGTAGATGAAATGAGGACAAGTACTCAGATTGACTAGATTGTTAGAATAAGTTCGAAGTCAAAATCCCCCTTGTTGTTTGCATTATCTGAGACTGTGTCACCATGTATCTTTGTGTTTAATGGTCTGATAATTTCGTTAGACAAGTGATTGCCAAGAAATAACACAAATATCGCAGCCAAAAAAGTATAACAATGTATCCCAGTCTAACCTATTAAAGACTTTCACGTAAGATGTGCCATTATGTAGTGTGAATGTTCAAACCATTGAAAATCATGGAAGCGCCATTAAACAGCTGTTGCACCCTTGTTAGGAATCATCAGCTGCAGTGCACACCCACCGATCCCCAACGGGGACTCAAACCTGTGGTGAACCATCGTGAGTCGAATATCTTAATCACAAAGCTATCCAGGTGATACTGTTGCACAATGTTTTGATGGTTTTCAAAGGGTTGAATGTTCACTTTGCTTGATGAATCACGTTATGTAAAAAACCAATATCCCACAGAGGATTGGTCTTGATCCCATTTACCACGGAGATTACTAATCATTGTTGTATGTACATACAATGAGTCGTTCCAACCTACCTAATCTCCATTCCTAATTGATATTGAGATTTAGGGATACTTTTTACTCGAGAATAGTCTAAACCCTGATCATGAGACTGTTTGATGAAATTTGCAATTCGTGCGTGTTTCTTGCAGTCAACTATTTCCCAGTTAACCCATCAAACCAGCCTCAAGTTCCAAATAAGCATGCTGCTTTTGTTTCTGGTGCTTCATAACTGACCAGACACAGCGCATTTTATAGGCAGTCGTTTGTCGTCACCGGGTTTACCAATTTCTTTGTTGTTTCTTCTATTAACCGAATTTGTGCTGTATTTAGCTCGTTACGAAGCACCGAGAACAAGCTTGTTCGTGGCTGTTTGTTCCCACGTTTCAACCGGATATTTTCAATTATCTGACGTAAATTATTGCTTGGTTTTTCTTTGGATGTATAATACAAATTGCTAGTACACCTCGACGGACTGAAAGTTGCACCCAAGTGTGAAAAATGGGTTTTAACTCTCACTGCAACAGTCTGATCATTGGTTAGGCCCTGAAAACGAAAGCCGGGTATTTAGTGTGCATTACTGAACCAGATTCTTGGTGACTATCTAATCGAGAACGTTGTCACACCAGTTAAGTCACACAGGTTCTCACTAGCTAACTCACGTAATGATTAGTATAATATTGACTCCAGAATCAACTATGGTTTGGGTAAAGATGTCCTGTTCAAGTGACAGCTGGGGATTTATTTGCCTGAAATATTGTCGTGGATAATTTGAAAGCTCAAGCTGTTGCCATTCAGTTAGTTTCGACTTTCTTACGAAAACCTTCGCCAGAAAGCAGCTGAAATTCCGTGTGTACTGCAAAGATCATACTTCGTTTGAGTTTCCACCCTCCTGTTGTTATTCTACTGAAGAACTTTGCTGGTTTACGAGATATAGTTAGGTTGTTCTCCTATTTGAGATGAATAACGCCGAGTTGACACCTATTCTCAGCTAGTACTTTTGGCATACGGAGTCATACACACAAGCATAATGGTTCCAGCTTTGAATACACATTTCATATTCTTTTCATGCTGGGCGGTAAAAGCGTACGATCTTTTCTTTATTAAGTCCGTACTTATTCATGGGTTTTGTGAAAAGATCGAAATCTCAGAGCTTCATAGGTTCACTTTGTTATCAGGGGAACCGCCAAAGATGACACTGAATGAAGGAGCACAGAACAGAATGCGACCCCAATAGATCAGTTGCGGTAGAAATACTCGACAACATCCAGAACACTGACTGTCACCAAACCCAAAGAATCTGAAACACTGTCGCATTTTCAGTTCATACAAATATTTTTCGAATAATTTTGTCGAAGCTCATGTTATGAAGCCACGGTTATACCAGTTGGGAAAAGTGATGCTACCTGAATCTGTTTAGGTGAAGAAAAATGGAACTTCCAAGTTTGATTTTGAATCTGGAAACACCTACAAACCTGCGACTGTCGAACAGTCATTATGGCAAGTTTCAGACCTCGTGGTTGCGGGTTCGAGTCCTGCCCCCACCGGTCAATTCCCTGTCTCATCGCATACCCCAGGATGGAATATGGTAGCATTTATGCAAGGAAACTTAAAGGGAAATAATGATAATAATAATTATTATTGATGTTTCTATTATTGTCATTGATATTATCAAGGGTCGGGTAGCTGTTGATAATACATTATATAAAATATCACGAGAAATTTTGGCCGAAGCCAAAACTGTATAAACTAAGAACGTGAGCACTAATAGCTCACGCGTCAGGTAGAAAGACACTTATGAATAACTTCGTATTCTTGAAACGTAAATGATAAGTGACAATCGGAAAATGTCGGGTATTGCACAGTAAATATTCGCTCCAAGGAACTGATCATCAGAATTATCTAACAGGAACATCCATAATTTTCCCACGCCGTTGCAAAATAAATAAGTTGAAACTCACTGAAACAATGTGCGAAAGACAAACGATCGATCCGTATTGCCTGTTTTGTATAATGACGGTCACTCATTCCTAGTCCCGAAACTTCCACCATCGATGGTGTGAGTTCATGAATGTGAATGTTATTGAATCCACGTATACTATCGCATATGAATAGACACGTGGATGATGAAACTAAATAGAATGGGTAGTTGAGTTTGGTATCGATTACTTATTTGTCGATCACACGGTTATCAAAACTAGAAGAAAGCTGTTTTGGTTCCGTGCTCGAATCTTACGGCCACAGTGGAACCGTTTGTTCATTTGACAATCTCCAACTCTGCATTGCCGGCTTACAGAAGCACTGTGCTGTTGTCATATAGTAACTGAAGTAAACGAAAAGATCATGAACTTGTATCTATATCCATATGCACTATTGCCAACTCAATGAAACATTGTGCTTATTTGAATGTGTTACATTCAAGAGAGAATATTGCACGCCGAAGAGCAGAGCTGAAAGCTGCTCCGCGTAATTGGCAACTTTCGTCATCCCTCCTTTTTTGTCATTTTCAATTGGCACTAAGTTACAAGGACAGAAATGGCAGTGTCCGAAATCAATTGTGTTGCAGAACCAGACAGTTCTCAGAAGGAGTTGAAAATTAAATCAAACAATGCGATAGATTGGGACAGACACGTCATATGACCTGAGAATTACAGAAACGATCTAGAAGAAGGGGAATAGCGACCACGGAAGTGATTAACTGACAACGGAATCCGTGGTAATAACGGTGGAATGAAGAAGGTGGATCAGCTTTCCGGTGATGTGTTATTGATTGAAAAGTGAATGTTTTTGTGGCTTCCCTGATGATACGGACGACTATGCGTTGGATATGGTCAAAGGGAGATAGCGAAAGAGTTGAAGTCCTGATCCAAACTTGGCTACAGTATTTAAGAATGACAGGAAAAAAGATTTGCTTAGAAAAACCTACTTGGTGGCCGGCAAGAAAGGTTAAGCACGAAAAAGATTATTGCTTTTTTGATAGTCTCAGGATAACAGCAGCAGCATGTGCGGATTTATAAATGAAAATGGATGATAGACGACCGAGAAAAACCGAGAAAACAGTGCAATAGAAAATAACGGGGTCAGACACGAGGGCTAAGAAGTAAAAATATCGCTTTTTGAGATATATACAGACAAAAGAAAATTACGGCGATGAAACACATGATGGTCTGAGCCCCAGGTGATAATCCGTTCAAGATCACACAAAAATTGGGGCGATCATAAGATATTGTAGCTGATTAGGCACGAACACACGATAAGGAAATAGCACTGAACCTTTATGGTCACCGGAGTTTATCTGGTGCACGTGTGGGAGAACTTCACCGACTCTGGTAGCAATGGAGCTTTCGCTAAAGATATTCCAAATGTAAAACAAATTCACGTAAGAATTCAAAACCAGGTATGTTTGACAAAAATGTTTTTCGAGCCGCACTTGGTTAAGGGCTTTCAAGATGTCGGGCGACACCGAATGCGATTCACAGTGATTGTTCATCGCAGTGGACCAGGTTTGCTAGATGTATGTCACAACTGTTATCTTTTTCTTGTCTCTAAAATGTGGATAGATCACAGTTATTGCCGCTGTCACTAATTCGTGTAGGAAATTCTCGGTGGCGAAGTAACAATATCCTTGACGTGTTGGAACTCAGTAACCTGATAAGATCGCATCTTCGGTTATATTTTCTGATTTGTCTGCACTATTACTGTTGTAACTTTTCAGTCTGATATTTCTTTTATTCAGCTGATGCCATCGCATGCTATTCGTGTGTATCGATCAATGGTAGTGACCCTAAATGTGAAGACCCGATGTCTGCAGTTGTTCCACTAAATCGACCGTGTCGTCAGAGTGTGGCGGGGCACGAGGGATTGTTCTACGCTTACTACTGCTCGAAAATTAAAGGAATTCGAAGACGGGATGGCCGTAGCTTGCTTATTCGTCATTGTTCCATGGACAGGTTGGCCGATATTCCAACTCACTGCGGACAGTTCAGTTTGGACGAGGAGCTTTACTCCGGGTGCATAGCTACATGTACAAGAGATTGGTGCAATGCGGCCAGTTGGGGTGGAAACGCGAATACTATTTTCACTATCCTCACTGTGATTTTCCACATGTTTTTCTGATTCCCTGACAGACAGGAGTTATTTTTGTGAGGTTTCTTTTTTAACAACTAACAGCTGAGTATGTGGTCGATTTTGTCAATAACAAGACAATGAACTCGCTGTCCCTCTGTATTTTCTTCAATTTGACGGTTCTGTCTTGTTGAGCTACGAAGTCGTCTGTGAATTCTTTTGTTCATCGGAAAAAGGACGCAGACAAGTTGTTCGCTGATTGTTCGAGGAGAAAATCGTGTAAATAACGTTATTAATAAACGCACACAGAGAATAGACATTCACGTCGGGTTGTCTTACGACTAATCTCATGTACGATATCCGAAGTTGGGCCAACGGAATTTCAATATTACCGATGGTGGCTGGAAAGAATCTCAATGGAAAGATCACAAAAATAATTACCAATGTGGCAGGATTGTTGCACTAGGGTAACAACTGCAGGGTATTTCAGATTGCACCCAGTAGGAAAAGGTAGAGAATTTAGTCCAATTTATATCAGGTAAGTCTTCATAATTCGGTTCCTGAGGCTATTTTCAGTTAAAATTCGATCCGAGATTAAAGTGGCGGACGAAGACGTCCGGAAACCTCATTTCTATGAAAAAGAGCTACCCATTTTCGTCTGAAGATTCGTTTATTTAGTTTCGTAAGATTGAAGGACCCATGATGACTGGTTAAAAGCAATTTCTGTCGCTCACAACCATAAATGGGTGTAAAACAGGAGAACAAAATCCGAGGCTACTAAAAAGATATAAACGCAGTGAGAAGAGACGAGTGCGAGAGACTTGGGTGCCTGGGATATGTTAAAATTTCATAAACATTTGTAGTTTTCTTGTTATATGCTCGCACATAAGTGCAGTGGAAGAGGTATATGCCCTATAGCCACGAAGGCCAACTGCACTAATAGGGATAACCAGCAGCCAGACCCTAAGACTTGGAGTAGAGAACCATGTAATGTCCCAGTAGGTCACGTGTGGTAAGGCACCGTACGACAATGGATTACCGTCTTCCGCCGAAGTAACCGGTGGTGCTAGGGATTCGAAAGTTGGACCTCCGAGGCGGTAACCAAAAGCTCTAAACCACTCGACCACCACCGGTCTTCATGGCTTTAGATGACACACAGGCCCGCTTACTCTAATTTTCCCCTTTTTCTATTTTATGATAAATAATGTGGGACTGTTAGTCACTGTATCTCGGGAAGCAAACCAAATACACCGTGGGAAAATAGATCCCGTTTGATTCATAGGCCTATAAGTTAGTATGGTGCTCCACGTCTCTTGACGTTAGTTTATGAAGACAATTGGTTCGTTTTTATTCGTGCTTTTCCCACAATAGTCCTGTCCTAGTAGATGCAGTCTACAGAAATGTATGAATTGGTGTTATTTAGTGGCCAAACATAGACTTTACTACGTTGTAGACAATTTGGGGTCATGTATTAGAAAGGAATTTATTTTCCAGACAAAACAGCACTATCGACGTGCTGGTCTGAGTTTCTCCACGCCCGTTCAGTACAACGACGACTCTTCTATCCATCGTCGATTGATGTGCTCGTTGCACTGTAATCTATAGGTAATTCTAGTACTTCATGTCAGGCTTATTGTATGTGTATCGCTGATTATTCCAAACGAAAACAGTGGAGCAGGTGCGCATTGTTTTCTGCTCTTTTTGAGTGATGCTTGCAATGTTTTTGAATTTTGAAGAAAACAAGAGAACTTGGCATTGCGTGCCACCACGAATGGCATGTGGCTTGTTTACAATCTTTACCCTGTTTTGTGTGTTCAAGCAGGATCAAGATACCCAGTCATTTCGCTTCCGAGTTCGAGCATGAGGTCAACGAGTCTTTGCCACATCGAAGCTGGTTGTTTACACTACTGAGAAAGAACAGTTACCACAAGTGTACGCAAAATAAATAGCAGTTGAATTAGCACGTCCTTTGTTTGCGAGGGCGCTTCATGCGTTCAGCTAGCAACAATGATGAATAGGATTGCATAGGTTCACTGATTTACATTCACATGCAAAATGCATCGGTAGGCTTTACGAACTCTCATCGCCTACTGAAACGAAGATTCATTCCACATTTAGTAGGGACGCGAGGGGATATTTACAGTTTGATTTTCGATATCAGTCTGAGGTCTTAATCTTTAACCTATTGACCACCAGTTTGTCCAGGCTGGTTTTTTATTCAGCTCTAGGGGCCATGATTTTCGCGTCCAAATATGAACCCGTGAAAATGCAGGTTGGTGAACAAGTTGGTTTTCGGTGATTTTCAACTAGGACAATACAACAAGAGCTACGTACGATATGACACGAGGGATACAGTCTCATATGAAATTGCGACTGATAGCATCTTCCTAATTCATCCAAAATCCGGGTAGTTTGCAAGCAAATTCTTGAGGAATTTTCCAGTGGGATCGAAAATGTCATCCTTCAGACATGCTTCAAGAGGCTTCGTTTCGCTTAAGGCGGGCACTATCCCTCTAAATTATTAAAGTCATCTTAGAACCGGTAGGTGGGTTTGGGCATGTTACCAAGTGCGGGTATGTATTCAACCCTGATATGACACCATGCACTGGTATAGTGGTATGGTCTAGTGAAATATTGTAGTTTGAACGATGGGCTGAAGTAAAGAAGTGCAAAGAGCTTGAAATAAGCTGCTTTTTGCAAAAATTTCATGATTTATCGGTTTTCGTGGTCTATGAGACGTTCTTTGGAGGTTATGCTAAGGAGTACGACAGAACTTGAAAAAGGTATTTCAAAAACGTGATCGGTGTTTATTTTGACAGCTGGAGCACACCAAGTGTTAAATGTTCTTTTGTGCGTGTCAGGTGTCTACCGTTCGGCGAGAGTGGGTCATAAAATATGTGAGCAAACCAACAATCAAGGATTCCGCCGGAGTCAGTAAATTGTCTTTTCCTAAATGAGTAGTTAAGAAACACCGTAAGCTGGAGTCGGTAACAGTCACACTTGGAGATTCCGATAGAAAAAATGACGACGTAGAAGCAATTCTATCACCAAGGGTTCAGACCAAATTTTGTTCTAGTATAACATCAATTAACAGTACATTCTGCAAAATAATGAGTACGCTTTATGAACAGTTCCCCTAAAAACACAGCTTATTGGCAGGTGCAATCCGGGACATCGCTGAAGCCGGCTCATCCTCTCACAGGAGCTAGCCACATAAAAGTCAAAATTAAGCATATTAGCTAGTAGAAAGAATACAAATTCAGTAAAAGTTTTACATTTCACTAACTGGGCGATACTGACTCAGCAAAACAACGGGGTAGAAATTTTTTAGTAGGAAAATGACTGCAGGCGAAATCTGACATTTAATAAACTGGTCCAATTTTCACGATCAACCACGCGTGCCGGTTGTTTCAATGAAGAAAGTGGTTGACGATATCTAAAATACGCCACAGCTGGATGAAGATCATAACATCTGATTTTGATTTAAGGCTAATAATCGATAAATGTCTAGATAGAGTAAAGTCATGGCCGTATTCGGTTACAGTATCTAAACAACCGGATAATTTTGTTGCCCGTGGCAGCAAAGTAGTATGTTGGTGGCTAGTCACTCGCAACATTTGAAATTAATCTGTATATAGTTTTCTTCCTGTAACAATGCGCGAATTATAAAATGTGAGAACACCTTTGCCCATCCGATATCCTTTGTTTTGGTAGCCGTTTGTCATACTGATCCACCGTAATGACAGGTTATACTGTAGAACGTAGTGGCTTTGGATTTATTCTGAATAATCACATGCGGCGAGTTGGAATTTGAAGGACTTAGGAACTCACCCCAAATCTCCCTAGGTTAAGTGCCAATAATATGCCACAAATAGTAGTTAGTCTCTTAGAATCCGAAAACCTGAGTCACTTGCAAGTAAATATGTATCTACCACAGTCGAACAACTTAACCTGATTGTACTTGTACTTGACCAGACTTTTGGGTGAACAGATGTTTGCATCTCACTCAAAAAAGATTTAAACTTAGCAGCTCATCAAATCAAGGGGTTGGAAAAAAGAATGATCACATTCCGAAGCTGCCAACAAATCCGGTTAATACTGATGCCCGATTAGTGAGGATTAGGACCAGATAAGCAACGGTAGAATTTTTATAGTCGTTCATGCTACAGGGTATGGGTCGAAGAGAGTAACTTGAATAAGCAGGAGAATTACGGTTGGATAGATCATTGTATCAAGGATGAGTGCTGTCTACAAGCATTTTGTCAACGAACTTTTCACATGCGGCCAGTCTATCAGACAGTTCAGTTAAGGGTATGAAAAATACCCGACCGATAGTAGATAGAACTCGACGATGAATTTTAAAATATTTTTCTCAGTAGACGAGCAAAAATAACAGGGAAACTGTAAAGGAGAACAGGAAAAACATCGATAATCGAAAAAAGTTGAAAAGCACTGTGTTTGGCAATAAAATGCCTACGCTTTCGGATTTGTTACGATAGCTGGCGTAGCTTCTCTACATAGTTTGAAATGTGAGGTGATAACTTCAAATTTGAATCAATGGTGGTTCCCAAGTATTTGACAGAACTCACTCACTCTGGCTAGAGGTTCTGTGGAAATGACAGTTGGATCATTAAAAAAACCGATCAAGAAAGGGTAGATATACATTCAAAGCCTTTGGACAAATTCAAAGTTAGACGCGGTCGAACAGAAAAATCATAAATGTGAGATAGACTACTAGAAAATTTATTCAGCTCCTGGGTCTCATGAGTAACTTTACAAAGAGCCACATTATTGGCATTTTTGAATACATGTGCCAGAGAACTGGATGAAAGGTCACTAATGTAGGTGAAAAATAAATATTGGCAAAATACAGCTCCCTGAAGCAATCCTGAATTATTCATCAAAGCTTTGGATATTCTAAAACCTAGTTGCAAGCACCAGTTCTGTTGGTGAAATAATCAGACGGCCATGCCAATAAATGTGTGGGTCAGCCAAAAAGGACAGACCGCGGAAAAGAATAAAAAACAGATGGGAAGTCTAGAAAAGCGCATCCCACAGACTTCGCTGGTCCATTCAACGAACTAGTTGCATGGTGCGCTGGGAACTCGATAGCCTCCGTAGTGGACCCGCTCGATTTTTGGGCACAGTGTAAGGGGTCATTGGGAGATTTTGTAGAAGAATTCAAACGTTTTGGAATGGCATGCTCTGTCCGTTTAGGATAAGATAAAAGGAGAAAGATGGGAGTGAAGTGGTTAGCGGTGACACCAGAATTACAAGGTTTTGGTGTAGGAACAATAGTGACTGGTCTGTAGCGGTCTGGAATAAAATACTAGCTCAAAGATTTGTTTAAGAGCAACGAATATGTTGGTCAGAAAAACAGCACCATGTCTCAACAGTGATGACGATAGGCCATTAGGACCAATATCTGGGGCTACTTTGGAAGCACGACGAAGTTCAAGTACTTCTTCTGCAGAGAACGGTGTTACGTGTACACCATCTTCTGGAACGAATGCAATTAGAGAGCCATTTGATAGGTGTATGAATGCACTGTTGATAATGTCAACTTCCGCAGAAGATGAATGTCTTGCCATGATTGGTCACTGCTGTGGCTACATAGGATTTGACTAGTGTACAGTGATCCAGCGCCTTTGAATTCTCCCTTCATTAGGAGAGAAATTTATCTTACTTTCGAATTATCCTGGGCTTTGTTGAAGTAGTCCTTCCATCTTAAGGATTTCAGCACAGGAGAAGTGACATGGCTGTTGCAGAGGAAGAGGGTTTCTAAGGAGCAGCACCTGTTAAAAAGTAAATTCACTATCTCCACGAAAAGTCATACATTACAACTTAGTGGCTATTCTAAAGAAATCCAGGAAGATGAAGGAGAGAGGGGTTTCCGTAGGAGAAGAATGTCGTCAAGTGAGGAATTTCGAAGATAGATTTTTTGTTTTGGATAGTTTGCCTGAAAGAGTGAAAAGTGGACTGGGAGTATATGTTAGATCTCAGCAGAAGCAGACAATGGTCAGCAGGGAAGACGAGTTCACATTACTTAAGGGTGAACAATTCAGGATGGTTGGTGATATTCCTGTTCAAAACTGGGTTGCCTCTGATTGGAGGAAAACAGAGATCAGGTAAGTCAGACGCAGCGAGGGCATGCGAAATCGGCTACTATGATATGTAAACAGCCGTCTAACAGAAACAAGAAAAGGTAAATCAGAGTCATGGAAATATGAAATAGTTGTTCAACAGCTTCTGATCGCTGGGCTTGGCATTCAGGCCGCATGTACGTGATTACTTGGTGGTCCGTGGTCTATACTTGATGGTACGATATGTCGCTTCAGGCGTTCATGGGTTGAAGCATGTCGGTAGGCAAACAAATCCCAGCGAAGATCAGAATAAAGCGTTGCACTTCGGAATTTGTTCTCAATACTTTTGAAAGTTGGCTTTGACTGTGGCTCAGGATGGTGTTGTCCAAAGGCTTCTTTTCGCTGAGCTAGGTGTTTAGGTCGCTATCACCAACACCATCAGCTTCGGAAGTGCAAAGCTTATATCCGTTCTCCGCTGTGGTTTGCTTGCTTGCCGACAGCTTCTACCCACGAACAGTTATTCTCTCTCCATGATTACCTGAGGCGACATATCTTAGCATCATATTTTGACCACCAACCATCAACTAACCATCAACATGCTACCTAAACTCCAAGTTCATCAATCGGAAGCCGTTGTACAACACCAACCTGAGCTGCAACCAACACTAATTTTTTGAAATATAGAGAAAGATGAAACAGCATTCAGTGTGCAAAACGGAGCTACGTATAAGTTTTTGTTATCATGATGTTCCTATAGCGAGAAAACTTAGGATGGCTGTGCGTGACTAAACAATCAGCATCGCTCGCTGAGGAGGCATAAATGAAAGTGACACTGTGATTAACACCCAACTGCTCTAAGCTATTATTCCAGTTTCATTTGGTTATAAAACCAGTCTTGAAAAAGGTTACCCGTGGTGACCGAAACGTCGACAACCTACCAACGATTTCGACTACGCTGTGTTATTGAGCAATAAAATTCTACTATAACATTTAACATGGCGCATCGATTTTTCGATACACTCTGAACCGATCTCGGTTCTGACACATTAATCCTTAAGACGCATAAATGGCTTCGGACTTGACAGACCAGGTCAAGGTGACACATATCCGGCCCCAGTCTTCTTGTTAGTAAAATTTCTGCCCTCCTGGAACAGATTCAAGCCTTTCGTTGACATGAGTGACGCAGGAACACGTGGATTTAGCCACAATTCTTATAAGCAAACCACACAAGTATGAAAATGAAAGTGTGAACGAAGAGAAACGCTTACGCGAACAGAGAACACATGTTAGTATTGAACAGTGATTGGACGGGTATCTTCGCTGTAGGAGTCCAACCAAGGGCAATCTGCCAACCAGAAGGGATGCGTTGTTTTGGATCGAATGGGAATTTCTTGATATACATGATCGGTTTAATCTGACTGGGTAAAAATCCCAAGTACTTCTGGCCGCGTTTTATGGCGAACAGTGGTCGTAGCGGGCGAATTCCTTTAATTTGATGAGGTGGTGATTGCCACAGAAATGTAGTGGGGACAGTCAGAGGGCTCGCGCATGTCACAAAATAAAGCTTACGGTAACATTTGTTCTATAGACCGGTTTCGTGGCTTGTGGATAAACCTAACAAGTAAGTTGTAAATCGAAGAGAAACTCACTCTTTTGACTCTCATTGGGCAAGGAAAATACAGCAGTACTGAATACGCAAGGCCTACGGACAACATCTCATTCCGTGCATTTGTAAGTGTACGACAGACTTCCGCAAGCTACAATGCTTATATTTCAGTCAAAATGGCTCTGACAGAACTGGGGTAAAATAAACAAGCTATACTACAACGAATGCTGAAAGTGTATAAGAGAAAAGAGGAAAAAGAAAACATCAGCCAAATTTAGAAAGTGATTCCACTTTAGTCTTGTTCGTTTTGGTCAGTACCCAAGCCACCCAGGGTACAGGGGAGTTTTTATATACATAAATTCTGGAAGAAAGGTGCGGAAATTCAGATTTGGCTGATGAGTGGGGACGATAAGCAGATAAGTCAGGGTGTAATGGATGCTTTGTGTCTTGTAGTATCTTGTGGGCTGGGGCTACACAAAATTCAGTATTTCGGTCGACAAGTTCAGTCAAAAGAAAATCAAAGTTTTTGGGGGGCGGTTAAAAAGCATCTAATAACTATCAGTTTGCTGTGAAGGGCCTTAAAGTTGCGTTTCAAAAGGCAGGGAAATCGGCTGGTGGAAAGTACAATGACAACGAAAGAACATAGTGAAGAACAAATTCGGAAGCAATTGCTTGCGATGCTCGAAAATGTCCGAGTTTTCTCATTTGAAAAGATAAGAGTCGTAATTCAGCAACTCAGTACGAGATGTCCATCTTAAATTTGTGTCTTGGCCTAGAAGTAGATACTTGACAGGGCTCACTTTGGATACAAATTTTGGAATTAGGGAAAACAGAATCTGCATGGTAATTGCCAAACATATCTAAGGTACTTAGGAGGGTTCGCTTTTAAACCAGATCGGGTAGGAATTTTCTCTGTTTTTGATAAGTTTTCACCGAGGATTCTAAAGGGTAGTAAATTACCTGATAATAAACAACTTCTTCAGCGTATTTAACTACCTTGAACAGGCGAGAAGCTAGCAGGGCTCTGATGTACGGGGAGAATAAGGAGGAAGGACAACACGACATCCTGGAAGGCTCCAGAATTTTTGACAAAAGGTTTGAGAGATTAATATTTTGCGTTTGTTTTGTGCATTTTATTGTGAACATAGTTAGAGGGCCAGGCGAGAATTTGTAAGAGACTATTGAGAGCTTTCTGCTCTAGGAGAGGAAAGGAACGGAGTACTGAATCCAAAGCTGAGGAGTAACCAAGAGCCATACAACGAACTGATGTAGCATGTCACTCCAGGGATTTAACTATGAAGTGGACTAGGAAAACAATGACATAGAGAATGTATACTTCGGTTCGTAGGCAAGCCGACAAGAGTCCGGATGTACATTCAGGTGAGTTTGAAGACGACCAAGTACGGCCTTCCCAGCATTTCTTAGTGTTGCAGTGTGACAGCTATAGGACGAAAGTACTTCTGTGTGCCGTTTGTGTTAGGGCCTTTGGGAATTGGGATAATATTAACTAGCCGCCAGAAATTAGGGATCGAACAATTCGACAGGGATTTATTCAATAAGGTTTTCACCGGTTCCGCAAGTTGGGCAGTCCCAGCCTGAAAGTTGCAGGGAAGAGACCATTCGGACCTGCAGAAGACAATGCTTTAGACCTGAGAATAATTTCAAACACATCGGGAATAGAAAAGGCTCAAAGCGTGTACTAGCACATGGAGAATGCGAAGGATAGCAGTACTGGAACGACTTATAAAAGTCACATTGAAGTGGTCCACATCATCTTCATCGTTACAATGTTTAGTTTTCTAACCACAGAGTAGCCTTTTACCATGCCATAAAAAATGGCGTTCTTGGTTCTCGGGAATGGTTCCGCAAGTGACACATCCAATCGTTTTGTTTCTGCTTCGGTAAGGTGCAAGCGGCTTTCGACTCTCAAACTTTGGCGTGATTTGTAAACACGTTCTTTTCGCCTACTGAGAAACTTTAGTGGTGGAGAGGACACCTACCACCGAAAACAAACAAAGTTTCCATTGGGCTACAGAGGCTGAAGATAGCATTAAGACTATCAGTAAATAGCTCAGAAATTCGGTAGGATAAATATGAGGGAACTCACGGTAGCCGCATTCAGTAGAGAGAAGTTACTGTGCGGAAAGTTCCAAAAGCGAAATTTTTCGTGATTCTCTTCTCTGGAGAATTTATTAGCAGTATCTGAATATATTTTCGGTCTCAGGAATAAGGTTTGATCGCTTGTAGAAATAAGAGCTTTCAGTGTAAGATTAAAAGACTAAGGGTGATTGTTGATTGCTTTATCCACCACTGAAGTTGCTCTCGTGCGGGAGTTACTTATATCCTTTAAACCAAAAGAAAGTAACGGGTATTTACTGACGTGAATAAAGTCACCGCCAACAACGTAAATTTCCATTCAAAAGGGGAATTAGTATTGGTATGAGTGCATCGTAGAAGGAATTTATATCTGACTGCGTGCAAAATGGAAAGAAACATATGTTTGTCACAACTGAACTTCTGCAATGAGCAAATCCTGGGAAACATTGAATAGACAAACAGTCTATTCCGTCTGAAGAGTATTCATATACAACGGTAGAATTGCCCCTCCAGGATGAGGTTACGTAGGCCTCGGCTTTTTTTCTCCTGCTCAGCCACCTACCTTGACGGCTGCACTGAAACCCGTTTGCGATTAGTGAAAACCCGTCAATTCTCACGTTCATCTCGGATTCTCGAACTCAAACTGCACATGTATTTACATAAATTATTGTATTTTGCCGTTTTTATGTCGTTTTCATTTTAGGAAAAGGGAAATAAATTGATCTTGTGCAACAACAATTTCATTTATGAGATTTTTTTTTGCCCGACACGAATACTCAGCCATAAATTCATGATGTGAAGCACTTATCCAATTATCCTCGCCCCTATGCAACAACAGCTCGACCAAAGATGAATTATTGGAAAATGTCATACCGTGGGTGGGGTGATATGGTTTTCGTTGAGACTTCCGTGTGGCGATTTCCGTTCACTCTACGCGAGCAGGTATACAGTACTGAGTGCACTCATTCTGTCTACCTTCTCGTCCAGAGGAATTAACTAGGTACTTAAAAGTATGAGACTGGAAACAGGATTGAAACAGTCAGAAAGAAGAAGCAAAACGTTATTGAATGAATTTGCTGGCAAGCCTACAAATGACTTACTATTATTATAGAATTTTATTTACATTCGATTTATGCATGTCATTATTTACTATAGTCCGTACGAGATATTCCTTCACAATGGTTGCTTGTTTCACACTAGCCGTAACAAGACAGCCAAGCGCGGACTGACAGGCTAACGAGCCATTAAGTTTTTATTCTGGTCCAGAAAAAACAGTAATTCTGTGGATCCTCTCAGATGTACAAAACCTCTTCTCAGCAAACCATGAATAAGATGAACCCAGCCAGAATCAAAACTATTTGAGGAACAAAAATCAAGACCGGTTGAGTACAAATGTTACGCTGGCAAAAGAATGTTTGACTACACTCGGATTTTGTCGAGGTAAGCTGATGACCGCACCAGACAAAGAAGCCAAACTGACAGATCTTTACCGAAAATCCAACTCATAGGTGGTTTTATTTTGCATAAACTTGAAAAAGAAAACAGGTTTTCAAAGTGTTTCCCAATATCCAAGTTCATTTTTCCATTGTGGCATGCCATCTGATGTTGCATTTCATCGGATTTCCGTTGTTTTCCGTTTGCTTTGGATGCATTTTGATTGGGCAAATTTTACACAAAGATGTAAATGAGAAAAAGATGAAAGTACAAAAATAAAAACAACAATAAAAACACGGGCCAACTGATCACACAGATTTTCAATACGACTGGATATTTGGGCTTCATTCAGATCCGACGGTGAAAATATGAGCCTAATGAAAACTTACGAAGGAATAAACTGGAATTCAACAGGCTTATGTCCATAAGAATGAAGATTGTGAAATAATATCTAGAGAAGCACTTTTACACGTTTACCGCAAGAAAAGTAAAAATATTGTTTCAGTTGAATAATCATAGCAATTCCATACTCGTCGTGTATATTGTACTCCGAAGCTGTTTCATACGCAATGCAATAGTGATGTTGTAAACAGCTAGTTTAAGTGTGATCACTATTTGATTCGCCCGGTACAGGGGCAAATCATATTTGGATCGTCTCATAATAACGACTGGCAATTACTCTTGATTACGGTTTATTTTGGGCTTCGGCCATGACATGAAAAAAATGTTACTTTTGGGCAAACTTTTATGAATAGCATCTCGAAATGAGACAGCTAATGTTCTTCAGTACTTTTTGCGCCATTTGGGTTGTTTTCAATAACGTAAGTCACAGCTCCACTCCGGTACCTTCCTGATATGAGTAGAATTTTATTGTAAGTGGATGACAGGAGACAATTTTCTCGGAATCACACAATCAGTTTATCGATTGTCGCCGCTCTTCAGGTATGCGTACCCGGTACTCTACCGCCTAATCATCCCTATACTTGTGCACTCCACATTAGATTCATCTCCTTAATCTCATTTCAATCTTGACGAGCTTGTCTCGACGCAGAATCCTTGACTAACCGACGAAATAACTTTTGAAGAATCACCTTGTGATCCTAAAAATGAGTTCTCTATCCATGCACATACCATATGATTCTATTTAGCTTACCGCTGTAAACCATGTGTGTAGTGCTCAAGCAAAAGAATCATTGGGAGAGAGTACCGAGTACGCATACCTCATGAGTGACAGCAATGTCATCCAAATAATATAAGTGCCTCTTTGGTTCCATGATCCAATTTCCAAAAACACGTGTAAGACTACTTTCCTTGAAAAAATAGCTTAGTTTTTAGCAAGCAGTTGGAACCCTGAAATGGTGTACTTTTTACTGAGCCTGACAGAAAATGCTCATGTAAGGAATACTTTTACCCCCACATAGAACTAGTTCATTTAAGAAAAAAACGAGAGCGAACTCATAACACTGCTGCTCTGTCGATAAGTTATTTGTATTTGTTCACACTTTTACATAGACAGGATTCCTCGTTTCAGTCAACTCTTCGAATCAGGGGGATGAAGAAAACGAACGACTGCATGTTAAAATTGCCAACAAATTCGGATGATACTTGTTCCCTGTTTGTGAGAATTTGGACCAGATAAGAAACAGTAGAGTTTTTAATATGCTAATGAGAGTGCTTAAGGACCAAAAAGAGAAACCTGTAGAAACGAGAGGGTTACACTTGAATCGGTCACTGTATAAAGGATAGTGCTGTCTGCAGGGTGTTGCAAGCTGGTGTCAGAGAATGATAACTTGTTTGGCTCCATTCTAACAGCGTATAGCTTACATAATTCAATTGGCCTTCCGTGTAACTCCCCAGATAGTTTGACTTATTCTTTATTCTAGCCTAATTTATACACCTCAGTAAGTGATAGAGTTATCATATGGATGTGATAACTTTAGTTCAAGTTTGTTCCGATAGATCGTCAATAAACCAGTCTTTTAAGGATCTTATTATTCTACAAACCTTCGCTGACAATAAAAATGATAGAAAACAGCATAAACTCACCCTTTACCAGGCCACTCATTGTCGTCTTGTTTTGTTCGCTTTCCTTTCACTTCGCAATAATAGTACAAGATTTCCGAAACGGGGTTGGGGTCAATCGAAGGCTACCAATCGAGGAAGTGAACAGAGACGGCCGAGCGAGGACACGAACCCAGAACAAAATGGTCGGAAGCCCTGAATGATGACCATTTGATTCTAACATTCGATAAAATCCAACGCAAACTGTCGTCTAGCTAAAATATTGCATATTTTTGTCTGTATCACTGTGATGTTTGGGCGAAATCCAAAATTCTGCAAAGTAGTCGTAGCGAATTCCGAGGGAATTATTCAAGATGGTGACTTGGCGAAAACTTTCGTTGATGATGTCCAGTGAGAACGAAGCACTGGTGTACTACTCACGTAGCTTTTTATTCGTAAATTGGTTGTAGACACTCTAATCAGTAATAACCTGAATTTTATACTCCTCGAAAACCCCGACGGCCTAGTTTGTTACACAACAAGTTTCAATTATGTTTGTGACTAGCTCCTTATTGCGCAGAGTATGATGCCTAGGAATGACGAACCAGCCTTCGTAATTTTGTTCTAATGAGTTTAGATTTAACACCGCATGATGTATAATCTGCTGAGTGGGATTGAGAATGCGGAAAGTGACCGAACAGGATCATCAGGCCACATTATTGCAACGAATACCCCAATATTTACATGTCCGGATAAGTAGTTGGGAAAGGTATAGAGAAATAAACACTTAGATGTTGTACAATTTCTAGGTGGATGTTGAACGCATTTCTGATTAGTCCAAAACACGAATTGCCCGGAAATTTTGGATTTTGACCCTGTTACTCCTGAAACATCTATTGGGCCTTATAAAAAAGACGTACGTAGTCTGAAATGCAAACAGCGAAACACACAGTACCATGTCTACAACTGGAGAAATGTTATTGCTCAGGTGAGATGGCCAGTAGTATTCCTGAAGAACACTAAACCACCGACGATCGGAGTGCTTTGCCCATGGAGAATTGCATATGAAGATACCTTCTCCTAGGATAACTTAAGCAAGCACAGGAAAGCAGTAGAAAATCATCTAGAATATAGCTGTCAGATCAGAAATATTTTCCTCGTCTCCTCTCCCAAAATAAAACAAGAGTTCTGAGTATATGGTAGTTTAATGTTTACGGACAAACAATATCCACTTTTGGAATAAAAGAGATACTTCTACAGGACAATTTATAGTTCGAAATACTTTATTAGCAGGCTCTCAGCCTCTCTGTATTCTCACTGTTCTCAATTTTTAAGACTATGCTAAAACCCGTAGTTCAATACGACCGTCATCTCCATAGACCTAACATACCCAGGTTTTATACAAAGTTGAACTAAACTGGTTGGGCTCATTGCAAATCAAGCAACTAGTTAGTTAATTGCTATTAGAATTGAGTCTCCATATTGTAGTTCTCTAGAATACTTGTACTTATCTCGAGATTATTGGTATAACTATAGATTCCGTTGTTTGAAGCAAGTTGATGATTGTTTTGCGAATGAAGTATTCTTCATGATCAAGGATATCGGTTGTAGACTATACTCTTCTTGCACACAATTATGAAACTTGGATATCTATGTGCAAACCTTCTGCCTACCAAAATAAATAAATGATCGAGGAAATACCGAAAAAAGAGACTGAAGTGAAATGGGGAACAAATCTACCGGTTCATAGTGTACTGCTCTGTCAAAACTCAAGAAAGCCCATTTCACGTGAGTAGGATTTAACCACCTTGCCCCGTAATATCCTACCAAGTTACCCTTTATACCATTTGCCATTTATTATGAGCAATATTGTAATCAAAGCACAATAGACCTGGAGGAAGGAGTGCAAGAACTGTCGCCAATGTGATACGTCCTGTTGCTGATTGTGACTCGTAAAATTAATGTTTTTCAGAATTTGTACAATGTGTACTACGGTATCAGTGGGTGGCTGAAGCGATTGTTCTTGATTATTTTCCACAGTAAGTATCAGTCAATCATACGATTCCATTTTGAAGAAATAAGTTTAGGCAAAATCTGAATGCTCTTCCAACTATCATTCCCGAGGCATATGCAGAAATCGGATTTTCAGCACTTCACACACGGTACCATTGGTATTTATCAGCAACTCTTATCTAATCTGAACTAATTTAAAAGCAAATTATGGGGTTTTTTGTATTGGAAACTGGTAAAGCTCATTAAGCCAAGTTATATTTAATTGAAAAATGCTACGCAGGTCAAGTTTCGTTTTACTAAAGGGTTCCAGGAGGTAGCATTCTTGACTTCTAGGGAAATTCCTAAGATCAACACAATTGTCCGTGGTGATTTCTTGGCAGAGAGGGCACACTTGTACGTGGTCAGCAGAAGTACACATATAATGTTTCACTTATTGATTGACAGAGTACGTGGTTCCCAACAATTTCTATTTGACGAGTTACTGTGGTGAGCCCTTACCCATGGTAAGTTGCACTTTTGAGGATTTCGGCATTGTCCCACTGTTGCGTAGTCGTGCAATAAACGTATGAAAAATAATGCCATTAGTAAATTGAACCGTATGATAACAAAATAACTCGTAGCTTAGTGGTGCTAATGATAGTAGTATCATTTGGGAATAACTACTCGAGGCAATGAATCCACCTAATTGACCTGAAACCACTTGGGATGATAACCTTTTTGAGGAAGCCGTTTGTGCAAAAAAATGACATTTTTGTTGTCGTTTTTCATCTTTACAAAAAGAAATATGGTTGAACTTGAACAGAAATTCAAATAAACGGAAACAAGGCTGGTTGTCAAGCTTTGACTCTTTACAATACAATCTTAAGCGAGGTTTAAACCTGGTCAGCCGGATCCAGCACTTCCATCGAATTGTAATGGTTGAAATGATGCTTATTAAATCGTTCACTGAGTCTGTTCGTATATTAAAGAAAGCCGTTCGCCACAGATCAGCATTAATCCTTCAACTACTTTGATGGCAGATTTCCATTCATAGGTGGTAAATGATAAAACTGAGAAAAAGTATCATTGGTATTTGTTAAATATATACCTATATACATATATATATATATATATATATATATATATATATATATATATATATATCATACTAAGTAGTACTTGAGTGGTTGGACAAGATTTCCCAGGGAGCACACGGTTGGTTTTGCGGTTGTTGCCGCTGATCAGGTATACGTACTCGATACTCTCCTGCTCTTTCATCTTCATACTTGTGATTCCCGTTGGTACATCGTCACTAGGATGCCTTCAGTAATGAGTGTCCATTAGAACTCCTTGTGCTTCATAATAATCCTAGTGACTATATATATATATATATATATATATATATATATATATATATATATATATATATATATATATATATATGTCGACTACAAAGACAGATCTTTGGCCAAAAGTATTCCTGACAGCAAAGCTATCAGCTTGTTTCGTTGATACACCGTATAGGAAAAATAGGGTAAAATATCGAATCAAATTCACTTTGCGTCGCTACTATGTGTGAACTATGGAGGAATCAGGAACCCTAAAATCTATTCATCGAAATGGTAAAAACTAGCTCTTCAGGGCAACCTTCAAATACAAGATTTTATGCCAACTGCAGTGCTTTTCTTTTTGTCACTTGTGAAGGCAAGTAGATATACCGGATGAGCAACGAATATCGTCAACGTTTTGTGCAATTGCGCTGCTGAGGTGTATTCTTTGTTATGCACCGCTTCGGCAAAATGTCAAAATCAATAGTCCTAGTGACTGGAAGATTTGCTGGGGATAGTTTGTTTTCAAATTCCCCACCGTTAGAAAGTAAAGGCACCTAGGCAGAAAAATTCCGTGGAAGAAATATCAATGAATATCATGAAGGTTTTCCCATATCCCTAGAGTGGGTAAAGCTATTGGTTATTAGGACTCGAGATGGCTGACATCATATTGATCCCACAGAGAAAGCCCTGTACGTAAAGGTTTCTAGCAGAAACAATCGAAACTTTCTGGTTGCTTTCTCCCGAGGCACTCGTCAAAAAGGCCACAAAGTTTGACTCTACAGCAGATCAGTGGCGATTTTTTTATACTTAACTAGCTTTTTTGTAGGAAGAACTAACTGATCCCAACTGAAGCTGCTTTATTTCAACAAACAAAGATCTTTAACCAGTTTACGGAAGCTTCGGAACTTCGCTCTATTCTTCAAAGAACGGACAACCTTTTAGTTTACAACAAGGACATTATTTTCGTGGTGGACTGACTTTGTATTTCGAAGCTTAGAAACCATCATTGAGAATGAATAATATTTTGTCGAATGAAGTTGGCACTTATTGATTTTCTTCTTTGAAGTGCAATAAACATTCATGCACATCCAGTCAGTTATTCCTCAGGTGTATGGTCAAAGAGCACGTGAAAAAGATCACTCTGAGTACTTTTGCGCGGAGGTTGATGTGAGATTAGCCGAATGTTCCAACAACAAATGCATTCACAAAAGAATCAAAAGTATTTCTGTGTTCTGTTTTCATTGTTCTGAATGTGAGTGAATGGAAGTATTTTCTTTTGTACTGGTCATGCTGAAATGAAACATGCATGGATGTTTGTGGATCCATTGATAATGGGTGGGATCTTGGTTCTTGTACTGAAGTTTCCATTATGTTTAGGATGGGTGAGCCGCTTTAAGGTGCTATCTGTATAACATAAATGAAACATCTTTGGCTGATTCGCAGAATTGCGAATAAATCTCTGTTTCATCCTGATTAATTATTATCTCAAAAGGAATGTGATGATTACATCCATCAAATGGAATGGGAAATGAAATCGTTTATACTTCATTCAATCAAGCTTTCAGCATATCTCACCTCACCTGCATCAAGATTTGCGACAATGATTTCGAAAGTTCCATATTTTAGGACAATGAATTACATTTTTTTATACTTACATCGTTGTGCTAATAGGATGCCAAAATGGGCGTGTCCCACAGATTTAAAAGCCAACTGCACTCCCAGGAAGAACCTGACGCCCGAACCTGAGGATTGGAGTGATAGACGATATTTGTTCCAAATAGGTCAGCTGTCGTCGTGAGCAGGGTATTTACATGTCACCCGAGATCATCGACTTTTCCATGTAGATTCCATCTTCATAGGAGTTCATTATAATCAGCGTAAAAAGTATGTCCAAACTAGTACAGTAAGTATCAAGTTGAATATCATATTATAAAAAAGTAGAATCTGACTATCGAAATATCATTTGAATGGGGACAACTGTTCGAGGTTTTAAAAATGTTCAGTGAGACTGTCCCACTAAATTTAAAATTAGGTGAAAATCCATCTGAATTGCATTTTATTACTCACACGCGATTACTCCCCTGCACAAAACAGAGTACGCAAAGCCAGTAGTAGACGTTATCTGGTTCATAAATTGGGGCTAAGAAGATCAGTGAGCGGACCACAGACATACGACAACCGTGGAAGATCCTACCAATCGGATGTATGGTAATTGTATTTAATTTCGTACTTAACGTGATCGATTAGCTACACTGAAAAGGAACCTTTAGGTCAAGCCGTTACCGAATCTCTTGGATTTGTTAACACTTGGATGAAACCATTGGTGATTTATGATAACATTCGAAGATACAGCAATGGGGATAGAATGTAAATCTCATTGGCCATGCTTAGCAGTATGGTGACATTCAGCCTCAAATTTCACAGCAATGTCACACTACAAAGGGGTATTCACAGAACAGTAACGTGGAGTGGAAGTTATACGCACTTCTCCAATTTCATCTCAGTTACTCACAAACGCGGTTTGGTCAGAACCCTTTACCATAGGGTCGGCGAAGTTTATACTCCTGAGCAGCTGCAAAGGTTACCACGTTGTTAAAAGTTTATACCATAATTTAACCTCCGTTCAAAGTCGAACGTATATAGTGACCCAGTTACGCACAGTGCAGAGGACTAAGATTCAATAAACGATCTGACATTGAAATGGCTCTTTGTGTCCACCATTTTACCTGCCTGTTCACTTGCACAGATACATTCATAGGAAGAACAGAACGACGTTTGGATCAAACAGTGAATGAACACATCCGAAAATGGATTTTTTCACCTAATGAATAGATCCCGGCAAAAAATCCAGCATCATCTATTGCGAAGCGTCTGCTTTTAATAGGTCATCGAAGTCATTTAAAGTGCGATTACGCAACAGGAATGCAATACAGAAAACCTCTCATTTGTGCTCAGCAAAAATTACCGTAGTCAATCTGCCTTCCCTGAAATTAGCCATAAAACCTGCAAAATTTGCTGATCTATTTGTTACGCACACCGTCCTAATTTTTCCACCGGGCATCCCACGCACCGTATCATGTGTAAACTGATATGTTTCACCTAGGCCGAAGAAAAGAGAAAACACAGAGTTTATATCTGGCAGTACATGGTGCCTTCACATTAGGCAACTTTTGCCATCTTTCTCTCAATTGGCTGAATCCGTTTCATTTGTCCTCTGCGACTTCAGCAGAAATATCACGCATTATTGAGTACCTGCTTTTTGAATCATTTTCATCCGTGTCTCTTACTGGATAGTGCGGTTTATGCATATATTCAAGTGATTGAAGCAAGATATCAAGAAGATCACTGATTTCCTTGTGCCGGAAAGGAAAGAGCATCTGTTTCTAATTAGTTCGGTCAATAAGAGCTCTACTGTCACTAACTGAATGGAGAAAATGGCTGTGCTTTTTTAAATACTCTATTTGCTTCCTGTTTTCATCTACTGTAAGACGGTGCACAACCATTCACGAAGAAGGCCCGCGGTCAGCGGGAGGATGCCAAGTGGGAAAGTGACCGGCGGTTATGGGGATCAAGCCCGGGACGTTGTCATCCAAATTCCGCAATGACGGCCACCTCATAATAATTGCCGGTCTAAAGGAACAGCCACAACAACCCGCATTCCCAGCCGGCCACCCATGCAAGTATTAACCTGGCCCAAAATTGCCTAACTTCGGTGATCAGACGACAAACGGTATTCCCAACATGGTGCGGTAGTGACCATTCACAGTGAGTATCATTTCGTCCCCGTGTTAAATCAAAGCGAGAAAGTCTAAGCGGAGTTCGCTCTTCGTACACTGCGGCCATAAAAGATGGTAGGTAACACGCCACCAAAGCCAACTTATTCACCGTGTGCACTGTGCGTGCGTGAAACTTGGGTTTATTGCTATCGTTTGATCCGATAGTGATGTGACTGATGAAACATCAAACGAGGTCTGATGCTTTTTATTAATAAAGTATCTATTAGCTGATTTGCTTGATCAAACAGGGCTTATTTCAACGAGCAACAGTCTGATAAAATTTTGGCTCTTACTGTAAAATAGTTAAAATTCCCCTTTACCGGTAATGCATCACATCACCGATAGCCGATCCATTGACAAAAATTAATTTGTCACAAATTCAAACACTGCTATTCCACTACACCATATACTGTTTCATTCTGCTAATATTTCTTATTTTGTCGCTCTCAGTTTAATCATGTTCCATCTAATTTGCGGTGTGCATTCACTTTCAAACTGTGCTCTCCAAATACGGTGATATTTAATAATACCTGGGTGTGGCGGAGGATATGCACCACTGTAGGGGTTCTAACAAGAGCGAAACTCGAGTCTGATGCTTCCGAGTGCAGGTTGGTCGGATGACCTGAGGTTTGCGCGTGAAACGTGGAGTCCAAAAGGACAGTCAATCAAACGAAAATATCAATAGTTTGCTCACGGGTCCTCCAAGTGAATCCTTAAGGTACATATTTTCCTGAGGAAGCACGTTGATAAAAATGAACAAGCACAGGTGAACTATTTGTTTTCACTGATTCGGTTATATGCCACAATGAGAAGGAAAAATATGACGACACCTATAAATCAATCACATTTTCGTGGTTGGCTTTAAGCTGAACTGGCGAATCCACGTGAGTGTATGTTAAAAAGAAAGATTGGTGGTAGAAGGCTTCCCCACGAAGCGATGGAAGATTTGGACAAATGTCCAGTTTATTCACATCTTCCCATCTCCTGAGTGTTGCATTTGTGCCCCATTTATTTACTACAATGCAAACACAATCTGGCCGTAGCCAATCAGAAAGCGAGCACGTGCAAAAGCAATTGATTAAGTCAGTGGAACAAAATGTGTTTTCGTTAGCAGGTAATTAAAGTCAGTGGATACGTAGCAAGATCGATAAGTCAGTACTGTCCTGGGTGAAACGTGACCAAATCTCAGCCTCAAAGAGGAGTATGTCCGGGCATGAGAGGGATATTGATTGATTTCCCGCGTAATTTGCGGGACTGTTTGTACGGGACATAAAATCATCTCTCTCCTACAGAGAAAAGGAATCCATGGCGTACAAGGATTGACGTAGTCATGACGAAAGTCGTACTATTACCAGCAATAGTAGTTGTTGTATTATTATTATTAGCAGTAGTAGCAGTAGTAGTAGTAGTAGTAGCAGTCAACGTTGAAGAAGTATTAGTTTTAGTAGTACGCGCGTGTGTTGGCACAGAATGCAATAAATAAACTCACCCCGGTGTAATGCAGGATGAAAATGAGATATACGCGATTGAGAACGGTAGGAAATTCGACTGAGACTTCAAGAAGGAACTGTCATCACAGAAAGCACTTGCCAGAAACAAAAATTCAGTATACTGATTGGATTTACTCATAATTCAATATGACCAGTGGTGGCCGACTGGCTTTGAACATATGGTTACCATTTGGAGGTCAGAGTTTCAGACCCTGCCACGGCCGGTCACTTTGGTGGTTAACGGCAATTCATTCGTGCCCGGCTAGTTACCGCACCTGACTTATTGGAAGACCTTAAGTAGCTGCCCACTCCGAATCTCAGGATTGTGGCTGCCTGTTATCTCTAATAGTGCAGTGGACTCTTGAGGCTGTGGGGTAAACCACTTCCACTGTGCTCACGTGCAAGCACGTAATGAAAAATGCATCCGGCAGATTGTATTTCGTCATTTCAACCAGAAGAATGGATGATCAGGCACCATTTTCACAGATATAACTGTTATTTGACTTACGAAACACTAGTTCAGAGGTTCGTAACAACTTATTTTGATCTCCGATAAATGTCGAGTCATCCACAGTTCTGTGAATCCGAGTGAGAGATAGTATTTGGACAGTTAGGTTTAAATAGTTTTGACTGCTTGCACAAATTCAGAACAAAGGTTCAATGCTCTCGATGCTGGATGTCGTATTCGCCATTAGTAATATTAGTGGTATAACACGTAATGTTTATACCCTATTTATTTGCAACGAAGTGAGCACAACTCTACCATGATCTCGGAGCCATTAGGCTAGTACGTAAGCAAATGACTGAGTCAACAGAATTTCATATGCTTTCATGAGCAAGCAAGTTGAGCCAGCTAATACGTAGAAAAATCGATGAATCAACTCTGACATACACACATTGAGACCGGAACTGCACCTACGGACGCCAGCCACATCCTAGTACCATATGCACCCTACCCGCTAAGTTAGGAGGCAACAAATGTGGATTTGAACACTGCATTAATGGATATTATATCCGAGCCACATGACATTCATCAAGAAGCTTGTTGTTTTATTATCTCCGGTTGGATATTCTGTTGGTGTTGGCCGAACTGTACCGTACTGACACAGTCAAATCAGATCCACACATGAACTTGATTAAATCTAAAAGGTGCATAACAATCCATTCGGTAGTAGTCAATGAACAGTTATGCTGACGAACGCCAAGTACCACTTCGATTTTGTTGCTAAGCCGATGGTGATCCATTTACGAAGCGACCAAAGCTCTTAATGCTGCTGGCAAATCAGGTGGTACGTATGCGGTGCTATTGAGTGAACAGATTCTACGGTTGGGCTTATTCTCCTCAACGAGAAGCCATGACAGCACGAGATTGGGCTTGTGACTACGACGCGACAGATTGTCCGGTCAACTACAGCACCTAACAGGTATATATGGCACATAAGGTTTAAATAAAAGGTAACGTGATGCTGTCGTGCCTGAAAATTTGAGTCGGTGCAAGTGCCAATAGATTAACATGATCTGATGGCAGCAGTTAGCTAAGAAAGAATTGATGACGCGCTAATTTCATTGGAGGAGAATTGTGTATGTGTATCAAGACCAGTATTTGCAACAGCATATGGAAGAACGCCCCTTGAAAGACCAGTATATTTGAAGATGTGTTTTACTGAGTCCTACACATAAGTCATAGCCTATGTTAAGAAAACCGCGGCAAATAACGGGAAACAAATAAAACCAGCAAACAAGATCGCAAGCAGCGTACATCGACGTATCATGTTCACAGAAAGATTTGCGGTGGTTAAACAGTAGTCATGGTGGACCAAGAATTTTAGGAGCAAGGGTTTGAATGTCGAGGCATTTGATCAAACTTCCCTTTCGGTAGCATCTTCCGTAGATGCCCTACTATTTCACTATGAATGATAAAGCATGGAAAGTACCATTATGATCATTATTTCTATTTTAAAACCAAGTAAGTTAATCAGTTAAGTTACCAAAGCTACCAATAGAAAATCATCTTATGAGGCAAATTTTTTACTAGATTAGGTATGTACGCCACTGACCCTCTATTTTTTTAATGATATTTATCACGAACGTCAGAGATTCAAATTCCAATGCTAAATTGCTTTTGCCGTGTGTGGGTGTCTTTTGTGACTACTGTTCACATGTATCAGTGAGCTTCAAAGCCACCCTCAAGATTTACGAAGTAATCCGCGTTTTTTCATGCACTAATGGAATCTTATGATGCGTCTTCGCATTCTTGTTGTTAACTTGTTCAAAAGTCAATGCTACAGAGCTAATCCTTTTCTGGGTTATAAGGTGAGGTAGGCAACGTTGACGAATTTTCGTAAAGCTACCCCTGAAAGGAACAAATATCTGGTAAAGTGAGATGAAAATGGAGCGCATCAAACGTGTTTTTCTTGGTTGCTTTTTAAGGTTGTAAATAGTTTTGCGGAAGGCATGTTGTTTGTCTTGAGAATAAGGTGTACTCTAAACCGACAGGTGAGCGAGAGGAGGCCTTTTAAGGACAAGATACTCAGCAGTACGCCACGGAGTGTGTTCTCCTCGAAAAAGTGTCACTTTTCATTGTCTGAGTTAACCGTCATGTCAGCATAGGATGAATATCTATTCAAAGTTAACTCAAGTTGTGGCAGACTAGTAAATTGGAACAAATCCATCAGAAAATTCTCCCCGTTGACTATAATCATATGAACACACTAAATTCCGGAGAGTCACATGGTTGCCGTTGTACTTGGAATCAAACATGACGAACGATAACTTTCTCTCTCAACAATTATTGATGGAAGTTCAAGAATATCTTTTTCCGTCTCAGTTTGTCGGAATACAAATTCCGATCTGAAACGGGACTCTTTCATTTGAACGGATTTATATACTTTTGACTAGATTCCACAAATAGCAAATTAAAAGTGATAATCCTGTTTTAATCACGCTTCCATCTGTGGTCGTTCTTGTATTTGTGCGTTTCACGTCTCCTTTGTCCAGAATCTTCATGAATAATTACCGGTGCGGCGGGGGGGGGGGGGTGTCTTAATAGCTAGATTTCTTCTTTGAACATCTTTCCACCTACACCTTCATTATGCCAGGTCATTCCTAAGAAATTGGAAAGAAGTAGCTATTCTCGGATGTGCCCCAGAACAAATTCTATAACTTTTACCTTAATCCGTCAGATATTTTAGACAACCATGACGTTGGACATTGCTTTTTGGAACCCCCGGGTGCTTTCACAATCGATCATAATGAACGTTTGTGTGTAATAATGCTTAATGAAACTCGTAACGTCAAACAGTTAAAACAGTATGGGACTTTACCTTTCGGAACTTCGGGAAAATTATCAGATATTCTTCGGTACACTGTGAAAGACGGGGTTTGAACAACTCCGACGATCTGGCCACTTTGTATGCCGAGAAAAAGCAATAGAATTCTGCCTCAGCAGGAGCGACGAGAATGTGTGAAGCCGGATACAGAAAACATTTTGATGAATTAAATGTCAAGACGATGTGGGGAGTTGGGAACAGTTATTTTTCTTACTCTTAGTACCGCAACGTCGATTATCGGGAAGTTGAAATAAGAGTAACCCGAAACAACAGAATCACAGCACGCAGTTGCTTTGTGAAAACGGAATCACAATACTCATTTTTATAACCCACAGGAATAAAAACCATCAAATTCAACATCACTTCATTCAACTTTATATTGTTGTTATCTTCTCATCAGAAATATAACAAGACGCTTAAAAATTATGGCACAGTGATCAAAATAATTGTAATGAAGATTATCATCATCACCACCATAACCTTCGTCATCGACGAATATCAAAACATGGACCAGTTAACCAGCCCATGCATCATCATCATCATCATCAAACACCATCCCAACCATACAATAGAATATCGGAATTCCCGCAGGAAAGATCAACATAATGAGAGTGATTTTCAACATCTTCACATGATTCGAGAAACCAACCATCAGAATCACCGACGATAACAAAGTTATCACAGTAACCATAGTGACAAACTAGATGAATACCTTCGCAGTGATTACCATACTAGTTATGAAGATTTAACACCAGAACTAAAGAGATTGCCATAGACACCATTTAGATGGTGATGTTGATGGTGATGATGATCTTCATTATAATTACCGAACCACTGCTCCCTAAGACGAAGTTTGTCAACATCGCTGTCAAAATAGTTTCTGCATTTCTTCAAGGGCCCTCAGTACCCACAAAACATACATGGCATGTTTTCTATTTTTGCATACGTAAGAAATACGAAATTCATAATTACGAGTGGTATACGAGATTAAAGATTATTTGACCGATATTTATGATTGAAACGTCTGTCCCAGATACTCGTAATTATTGACCTTGATTTTTTCAACTTCCGCAAGCTTCACTCATATTTCCAAAAGGGGAAAACGTTTGGTTAGCGGGGGATTCTTTTTTTCGGCTGTTTGTCGTGCAACTTCCACGCTCATTACATCTTTGAAAATCCTAGAGGTACTGGACAGGGATTTGCGGAATCAGGATCAGTGCGCGTGTACCAAGTTACGAAGCGCATTTGAGTCACACGTAGTAATCATTAGGCTTTGTGCTGTTCGTTTAACTGTTCCATTATTCTTTGTACTGTATTTGGACCTCAACAAATCGTTACCGGTGCTAGTTTCGGGTACCGTTTGTATCTCGGCGGATGTTTTTTTAATCTACAATCTCCTATTATTTGCTCCCTCCTAACTGAATGAAAGTGGCATATTATTTCAGGCTGCCCAGTGGGAAAGTAAACAACGGCAACGGTGGCTATGACTGTAGTGGGATTCGAACGCGGTGGCAGAACAGTTGACCGCAGCCATTTATTGATGATTTCTAACAGGAATCGGACAGTATAATAAAGTCCACTTGGTAAATTTACTAATTTTACAAAGTACTACACGTATAATGTATTGGTTTGAGGAGGAATACCGAAAAGAGATTTTTGTTAGCAGCGTACTGCCTTCTAAATATTTTGTTCATGAGAGTACTCCAAGATTATACTATGTATTCTAATATTTACTGTAACTTTTGATCAGCAATTGTACCCTTAGACAGAGTGATCTGTAAGGATGGATTGAAAGCGTATGATAATGGAGATGATTAGTAGTGTTCATGGAAATAATTTACTTGTTGAACGTAGGCTTTTATCACCCACATTGATAGACATAAACATGTTTGATAGAGTATATAGTAAAATGGATCGATATTTTTTAATTATTTTCTTCACAAATGATCGTGCAAATACTTGTATGACCTTAGTCACAGTGTTTACTCAACGAACATGACCTAATTTCTACTGATTGCTTTACCGAGGAGGATAAATGTTTGTATTACTTGGTGTCTGATGGTCTGATATGCTAGGAATAAAAGGTAGATCACCATGAATCCTTTTGACTAATCTCTTGTGACTTCTTACAGCCCGGAACAAACCATAATGCTTTATTATTTTCTTCAAATCACCCTTTAGTTACGTACAGTTTCATATTTATGGCTCTAGATGCTATATTGGCAGGTTCATTCGAGTAGAAACAGAACTAGTTTCGTCAAGGAATAGTTGACCACAACGTTTATGTAAGACTTTACCCAAGTCCTAGTTCAGTGCATCCTAAAGAGATACGAATTGTTATAAAGTGAGATTGTTTTCCGATTGGTTTTACTAGTTTATGCTCAAAATTTGGATCTACAGTGACGGGCTTGACTATCGCGCGTTTTTCAGAGTGCACATTGACTTACGTGACGAAATTTAGGCGACGTTTCAGTTATGGGCCTTTGAGTAGTCGCAAACTTATTTTATTTACTTGTTTTGCAGTACAAATGGCTGCGCGTCATGGAGGTTCATGAAACTGAGCCCATCTATTTACAAGCTGAAGCATCTGAAATCCGAATTAGGTTGTGAGATTTGGCCTATGGTGTTCTACTCAAAATTGTTTTAGTAAGGAAAATCAAGTAGCTTTGTTTTCTCACAATCGATGGACTTGAATTGCACACGTCAATGAAGAGTTCGGTTTTCCCAAATACCTCAGCATTGGTTATATTTCCTGGTTTCAATAAGCCTTTTCTGGATCATGTGGTATCTGTTGGCTTCCAGATTGCGGAAAGTACCAAGTTTCATACGCTGATTTGTGGCTCGAAAGTTAGCTCTCGGGATATCGTCTTCCTGTGGCAAGATCAAGCAAGCAGATGTAATTTAAATGGCCAGTCAGAGATACGGTCAAGAGATTGTCTGATTGCTGGAGTAAATCATCCAGATTCGCAAAAGGGCTTTTGCTGAAAGTGGATATCAAGTTGGTGGACGTCTGAACAATGTGTGAGCTGCACTATGGTGTCGTCGCTTCCACAGCAAAGCATTCAGTGGTGCATTTTCAGGAGTCTCGAAGAAAGTTGAACTCTGACCGGAATTTTATTCGAAGGAGGACGCGCATCCTATAGCCAATTTCATACTACTACGGAACTTAAATCAATACCTGTCCTACGTTGAATTCCATTTACGATCCCTTTGTCATTTTTACAATGTCGTCTTTCACCACTGTGGTAAAGTGGGTCGCATTGAGAAGGTCTGTAGGGGAAAAATATCATTTGGTTCAGGAGGAAATCGGGAGTTCAGTAACTATCTGCCTAAATACAGTTTGAATTATTGCAGAAATACCTCGGGATTCATTGCGAAAATATCAGGGTTCAATCCGGTCAACGGGAGAATTTCATTATTGATACGGGTGGTAATGAACCTGTTATGTCATTAGCAGTTTTTCGGAAAATTTCTCCTGTTGATATCCTGTGATTCACAAACATCAAATTATCCTGTGTTACGGGACATGAAATACAACTAATGGGCCAGTGTCATTTGACAGTTCACGATGGATCGATTTCGGCCATTGGTAAGTCTTTGGCTACAAGTTCAAGCCCCCTGTTCTTCGACTTGAGTCACCTGGCTTGCTTAGTGTTGCAATTACCTGACTAACTACTTCCACATTAATGAATACAGTAAACGGATAAACGGTCTGAATTGTCGAAAGAACTGAAAGTCCCGCTTATCGCAAACATTTTGTGATGACCCATAACACCGGAAGAGAAATTTTACCGCTTTGCTTTGTCATACCACTGGCTAACTCCTGATGTGCTATTTAAATTACGTTGTTCAGTAGCCCCCTTAAAATATCATGATTCATCAGATGTTTCTAATTATCATGAAAACAATATGCGTCCATCAAGAGGCAACAATTCACGAAATTGTGGTCAACGTATAGTTGGATTATGTGATTGAGTTGTCCTGAACGCCATGTTGATCACTTTCAGTCCAATATGCTTGCGCTGAAGTATGATAAAGCTCCACAGCTCTAAGCAGAGCCTAATAAATTCGAGCTAGAAAGCTCATTGACAAAATGCCTAGATCAACCACTACCAGGAGGTTCGGAAACAATGGCTCAAGGAAAATCGACGCCTCAAGTTTAGAGCACGGATTGCTTGACCGGACCAAATGCAAGCGCAGCTGGATGATTGAACAGTTGTATTTTGAATCACAGTTCTAACGACGTCACACATTGAACCAAGATCCCTGGTGCGTGTTCCCACATGTTTGAACAATCCCAGTGGAGTAAGCAGGGGCTAACCTTTCTCAAGCCCAAGCCAGTCCCGTTGCCATGGTTGGCTAACTGATGGTTGCGCTCTCTAACAGAGTGGCATATACAAGTTGGAATACCATCTACAGCACCGCACTAGCTTCTCATTGGGTATTGGTCCTATGTTTGTCTTGTGAATGCTATTGCCAGTATATACACCTCAGTGAGTACCACGAGACGTTTTGAATGCGTTCCGTGGTTTGGGCGTAGAAATGTCGACTACTGGATCCTCTGATTTGGAGCATAGCCAGTAGGTAGTCCTAGTGCAACTAGTTCGGGCTGCACATATTTATTTTTGATTGTTTAACTTTTTACCCATAATATTTTGTATTTCGAACGAACGTCCCGGTACCGGCAGATGATTTTGGTCATTCAAGTGGTTTTGCCATTGCCCTTTTCACGCGAGAACAGTCGTTTCTCGCTCAAATTATACAAGAATTTAGGTCAAAACAACTCACTCATCGATGGCGTGACCGAAAATCATCCCGGAAACAATCGCTCATTGTTTTGGCGGACAGAATCAGAGAGCAGTTATGCACAAAACAATGTAAGGTTTTCTTTTAAAAACCTAGTAAACGTCAACATTGTGATCGGGTTTATATTAAAAGAGCATTCGCTTTGTTTTTATTGCTGGGGTATCCAACAAAACAAAATTAACTGCACCGGATCTCCATCATCCAATTCATGAGAACTGGAAGAAGAAATGTGTTGCCAGATGGAAACGTTTATTTGCTCCAGCTGATTGCGAACGTATTATATATATATATATATATATATATATATATATATATATATATATATATATATATATATATATATAGAATAATAAGAAAACAATATGACAGGAGAGTAGGATGAACTGGAAGCTCTTACACCACGTTTGGTGTGGGAGGATGATGTCTGTTTTATTTGTACGGAGCTACGCAAGCATTATTTTGTACGCACAGTCCAGGTCTATACATCGTGATACGCTAGTAGTAGCATTTGTATTGGATTATATAACTTAGCTTTAAAAATTGGTCACATTAGTTTTGTGATCTGATACAATTAAGCGTTTTGAAATCAAAGAAGCCGGCCACCTGACGTCTTAACTTGTGGCCACAGTGGTAGAGTCTTACGTTTGAACAATCATTTGGGTATGTACCCCGACACTCGTTGAACCAGGCAGCAGAATTCACATACCAGTCATAATAAGAACTCTGGTTTCACTTAATTCAGCATTCTTGAGAAACTATGAAAGTCATTAGGGTTTTATTCAGATTTTTAATGACTGCTGAAATTATGGAAGTACTGAAATGGGAATGTCAAACTTGCTCTAATTTTATTGCAGATGTTATCATTAATCTTCTGGCTAATGCAAATACACACAGAGCAATAGCTTATGTCCAGCAGCGACATTACCTCAAGTTATTATACAGCCTGACAACTGTCAGAATTTGTAGTGTTCAACAGCTCTCCCCAAACTATAGTAATTTGCAATTGTCCGTACCGCTGTTGAAGTAATATAGTGAATTCTTTCTGAGAACCCAACTTTTATTAATTATATCTGTTGGGCTGCTATAGATTTAGGACAGTGCCGGTATGTAAATCAGAGGGGGAGAAATCGCACTGGACATTTCAATAATTTCTTCTGGAAATGAATTTAAGGAAAATTTCTAGGCTTTTGTACACCAGGCCAAGTGCTTGATCACATTTTAGTTATACACAAAAGCACGTAATGTGCAGCACCTGTTGTGTTCTGGAAAAAACCATAAAGATCTTATCCAGGCAGATCAAGCAATATGGAAACATAATAAAGCTCTCATAGATGAGTGAATTTCGGCTTGCAGCAGCAAAACTTCTCACAAGCTCAAAGTCATTGGAAACAAAACAAAAGCTTGCTTATCACATAGCATTAAATCGATTTTCGATCAGAATAATACTCCGTCTTATAAGACTTGGATGTGCACATTCAATTCGCGATGACAGCACACGTTTACATGCCAATTCTATAATGAATATCCTAGTTTAAAACTCGACAAAAGAGTAGAACTAATTTTTTCAGAAATGTTCACAACCCCATCAACTGTAAAGAATGCACAAAACTGTGGGTCCCCGTGTCCATCTTCACTTGATACTTCTGACTGATTCACTGACTACATATAGAGCCGGGTGAACTTCCGTAAATCAACTTCAGCAATGTAAAAATCGACCCAACAAGAGTGGTAGTTTGGGGAAAAATGGCCAAATCAGAAGCAATATGAATCGATCTACAAGCTCGATGTTCGTTAGACGCTCATCACCCTAGAATTTACACCTTAACTTTCTGAGTTCGGAACTTGCCATTGCAGTTCAATTCATCGTCTGTTAGTCTTTGTTTTCCAACGATCTCCTTCCAGAAATATGGTACTTCATGGTATATTGAATGAGGGAGGTAATATAAAAAACACAAAACTTCAAAGAGGGATAGTGGCATGGTGCTGAATGGTAGGGTCGACGAGTTAAAGTATGCGAATTATATGGTTGAGATTTGTATTTGAATCGAATGTTTCTTCGTTTATTTTGGTAGTAAAAAAACGCAACTTGGTTTTGATCATGCACGGGAGGATGACGTATGTTAGAGAAGCTTAGATGATTGTAGCTGTCGTTGTTGAGACTAATTGGGGAATTGTAAAGTGGGTGCTTGCGGTTTCTTCCATTATCAGAATGTGACACGCAACTGATTTGATTGATATATCAAACTTATTCTATGGGACAGATTTCCATGGCCAGATATACCACTCAGTTACTGTGATGGTATGGTCTGATGTATCGTTCGACAGACGGCCTAGTCTCGCCAGAATACTACAAGTCAGCAATTGCCCAGAATCAAGTTCGAGGTTTGAGCAAACATACTCGCGATCACCTGGAACGTGAATCAAAAAGAGGAAAAAGGATTCCCAACCATTGGTGCCTTGCTGTATCACAAATCAACCAAACAAAAGAGAGCTTACGCAATGCAAGTTTGAACTAATTATTACGTTACAATGATTGATGTCAGCTATTCTTTCTTCCCCTACAAACATGGAGCTCTGAGCTAATAAACAGAGATAATTCGGAGAGAGAAAAGTCTTTTCACTAGAGCTAGTGAGACAGACAAGAACCTTTACAAACGTGTTTGAACGAGACAAGCTACAGAACGTAAAGATAAGTGCACTGCAGAACCCGGTACTTCGTCCACCAACAGCAAAACTACAGTCAATTCACATTGGAATGAAATATGGAGGTACGACTCAGAGTACGTTCTGCCCACTTCCATTGACAACCTTTAACGCAATAACTGAGAATGAATCTCCTATGAATGGAGTAGAACAAAAGGAAAAGAGGACCGGTGGAATAAGTTTTCATACTAGGCACTCAGTGGACGGGGATCATACTATTTATCCATATAACTATTTCATTGTGGTGTTGGGTCATCAGGACTGGACTGCCCCTTGGCATGGTGTGGTGGCTTGCGTGCCTCTGTGGCACGAGAAGCTATACAGCACGGCTTACCTCAAGCCCAAGATTCAATAATGTCTGGAAGGTCCTTGCGTAGAAGACTGAGGGAGCAGGCTCCTAGCCCTCTAGGTTGGCTATCTGTCTGAGCTGGCAACTCAGTCGGTAAATCAGTGGAAGAATAATTGATCCGAGCAGATGGACATCCACTCAGCCAATTCCCGCTACTTTGCCAACAGGTTCTCGTTAGAATCAAAAGCTTTTGCTGAGAACCCTAACCATTCTCCTGCCTTGCGACTGGACACCCTATCAGTACCCATTCAATATCTCCCATGAACAGCACGAATACAAATAATTTCATACTGCATCGGTCTTCGCACAGGATAATTGGGACCGAGCTGCTCATTGCATCAAGCAGGGTTGGGAGGGATACGAGGGCTACTCCTCAGAGTTTTCTCTCTGTTATTCAACCTATGTCTTCTGACCGCTGTGTTATGCTCAGCTGATTTGTGATCTCGGTATACGCACCAACAGACTGCGGCTCTGACACGCGGAAGGATGAGTTCTGTGATAAACTCACCACTCTCGTTCGCAGGAGCTGGTGATTTTATTGCACAAGTTGGTATACTTAGTTCGTCAGGAGCTTCTTTAGGTAGTTGTTGTGCCATACACACTCAGCTCATAAATAACGGGGAAAGGCTTCTCCAGTTTTGTGCATACAATCAATTATTTCCGGCTAGTACGAATTTCCGAAACAGATCGTATCGCATATGGCACTCTAACTCTACAGGTAGGCTGAATCAAATCGATCATATCGCGATAAGCTACCGATGGCGCAATTTTGTTCATAACTGTATAATCCTGCGGGTTCACGTATACAGACTCGGAGAGAAATTAGCTCATGAGATAGAAGCTACGATGAACAGTAAAGTGAACGAGTACTGAGCCCATGTCAAACGAACGATGCACGGAACAGCAGGTTTCGCCTGTGGTCCTAGATTCGATGTTTATCAAACACACTGGATCTCGCAAGAGTCGATCACTTCAAGGAGCAGTTTAGCTAATGTAGTTACTCTGATGTCAATAACGGTGATTCCTTAAGGAGCATCTCTTTAGCTACCATCGGAAGTGAAAGTGGAGTCATGCATTGGATTAATGAAGCGAGGGAGAGCGGCCGGTCCCGGTAAACGTCCTTCAGCCCTCTTCAAATATGATAGAGATCAGTTGATAAAATTCGTCGCCACCTTGCACCCTGACATCTGGAATGAGGATAGTATTCCGTTATCATGGGACGAGTCATTTATTCTTCCCGACTTCAAGAAGGGAATACGCAACGACTCTAGTAGTCATCGCAGGATGAGCTTTATTCCAATAGTCACCAAAGCACTAGCCTCGATTTCATCGCACTGTCTTACTCCGGTTCACGAGAGGAATGCCCGCGAACAGCAAGAAGGGATTCCGCCCAGGTCGAGGATGCATCAACCAGATTTTCACTCTTCGCCAACTACATGAAACGCGTCACGTACCCCGTTGACTGATAATAATACTTTTCCTCGACTTGGAAGGCGTCTCCGATTCAGTTGATCGGCCAGCTCTTTTCAGTGCTCTTCATCGAAAATGTATGCCACGGGAGTTTGTGAATCCACTCAGATCATTGTATTCTCATACTTCTGGTCGTGTAAGGGTATACGGTGAACTATTCAGTCGGTTCGAAACGACCAACGGTGCTCATCAAGGATGTCCTATGTCTCCATTACTGTTTAACATCGTCATGAACGAGATAATGGAGAATGCCTTGCGAAATCTTCGCGATATGGGCTTCGAACTGCCAACTGGTGAAAAGCTGTGATTTGGATCATGCAGACGACTTTGTTTGTTTGTTCAAATGCACGGAACATGCGCAACGTGTACTAGATAGACGCGCAAAAGCTGTAGCTCCATTCGGTATGCGCTTTGCACCTTTAGAATGTGAAGTGATGTTACAAGACTGGACGTCAATGGTTCCGAGCTTGATGCCCGATGGGGAGGTGCTGGCAATTGTCAACCGCTTCATTTACCTTGGCAGCAGCGTGACGATGGATGAGAACACAGTAGTAGAGATGATCACGCGCATATCCAACGGTCGAGCGGTGTACTCTGGACGTAAGCACTCGTGGCGTGGACCTGATATTTCATTCAAGTTGAAAGGTCGTGTTTACTGTGCACCCAGTTTTGTTGTATGGTGGCGAAACTTGGAGTCTGCTTGCTGAAGATATTCATCGTGGTGGGGTTTTTGACCATCGACGTTTGAGTAGTATCACTAAGAATGGGAGGAATGACCGAGTGAGTAATGTTGAAGTAAGCAATCAACTATTGAGTGCTAGGTCAGAGAAGGTTCTACCACAGGGTATCCAGCTTAGCAGACTTCGTTGGTTGGGTCACGTGTTACATGTGGCAAACACATGTCTACCTTACAGTTCACTGTTTCCCCTTTCCTTCCCGGCAATGGAAGAAACCACGTAGAGGTCAACTGATGACGTGACAGCGAGCAACGAGAAAATGTACAGCGAATTCAGCAAGAGTAGGTGCCTCATGTCTACGTGGTTGGGGTCCAAAAGATCTCTCAGCCAGTAGACTGGAGACACTGAAGGATATGGTAGCGAACCGAGAACAGTAGCGATCGTATTGTCACCTTCTGTCAGTGATAATGATTGATCTGTGAATGTCTGCACAGTTAGACTGTGTATTCCATGTGTTCGCTACTGAGACATTCTTTCCTTTTCCCACCCCTGTAGATCCACTCCCAGTCCATCTTGTATATTAATTCTTTCTTCTTCTACGTGCACGATGGTGAGGCAGACAGTGATCAGTAAGGCTTACCCTACTTTGTAAAGCTGTACGAGGAAGATGATGACCATTATTATTATAATGCTAGAAACCACACATAAATACTCGATCGATATGTCTTCTACTATCTTTTATCTTAAAGATCCCTCTTCGGGGACTGCGCGTACACTGACCTAGTGTCTTACTGGGTAATTTCTATTCCGATGTCATTGATTAATAACATCTGCAATCTGTGCGATTATTCATTAACAGTATACACTTTTCCGGTTTCAGTGTGATCGATTTTCTTGTTGCTACTTTGTGTTTATGTACGGATACCAGATAGCGGGTTATCTCAATCGATCAAAAGCAGTCCTATTCCAGATCCTTGGAGTGACCAGATATGCTGTTCATCTACTGAGCATTATTCTGTGTGCAAAAAGAGGACAGGTCCCGATGTTTGACTATCCCGGTCAAAATGGAATTTATGTCAACCCAAACAACAGCTGAACACACACCTTTTCAATTGAGATACCATTAAAATAAAACTTTTGCTCTCATTAGATGCTGATATCATGACATACTTTTGACGGGAACTCATTTGGGTGTCCAGTATTTTACGCCTTTGCATTGCGACTTTTCAGTAAGTAGTTCAGGGTTCTCCTGTAGCAGGAGCGGACTGGGCAGAAAGTAAGGTTCCCCGATTGGTGGCCCTTGTGTGAACTTCGAATGAATTACTTGCCAACGAATGGATCCTTTTTCTTTTGTGTCTGATGCCTATTCAAATTTGCTTTTTAGAAGAAGAAGAAGGAGTGAAGCATCCAACTGGACGACTTGATCGTACATCACAATATATTCTGATAGCACCTCCTTCACTAAATGAGAAAATTCCATTTTCGTGAGTGAAATACTACTCTCGGTGCTTCCTACTCAATTGTATACAAAATGTACAATTCAGCGAATGACTGAAGTTGTTCAAGAACTACTCCTCCGGGTCCACGTTATTCACCGGGAGCCAATTGGCTAAAGTAATCCCTGTCTACTTTGTACCTATACTCACATGTTAGGCTCGCAGGAACTTCTGCGTAAAAACAGAAAAGCCTTCAATTTTGGACTCTCAGTGTTTCGTTTCACACCGACAATGCTAATCACTCTTTTTCCAAGATCTAAAGTTTTATTGAAAGTAACGATTAATAAAAGTTACTAGTTTGTGCACCGCTTTTTGTCGGGTTTGACATTATCAGAACGGCTAACTGAACATATCACGAATGCAAATCACTTCCGCTAGCAATAAACGCATTTTTGCAGAAAATATCGATGACATGAATTTGTTTTTTGCTCTGTCTATGAAGCATAAGTATTGTTGGCCGGAGAAATAATCGTTGGGTCATTTCCATTTGGAAGACTGGGTGATCACTTGAACTAAGCAGTGGTGATGGGCCCACCCAATATGATTCCAGTCAATGGGATCGATTGAAAATGCCATACAAGTGGAAAAAATATCGAGAAACTGATCTAACAACTGACCATACATGGAACAAAGACATTGTTAGCCCGAATGAAATAAAGTTGAGTACGTATATATATATATATATATATATATATATATATATATATATATATATATATATATATATATATACGTATTTTTATCTCAACGCGGTTGTGTCTACGCAGTCAATCAACATTGGTCACTAAGCAATAGTAAAAAACAGTAGGTTAGTAAATAATGACCGAATAACGTCAGAATATCGTAGCCGTTATTGTAATTGAGCTCATGTGAATCTTAAAATGTTCTGATCTCTCTATTGACTCCATTTTTATGCAATAAAGGCAAACCATTTCAGAAAAGAAGTCGCAAAATTTGAAGCTGTCAGTTAGGGCAAGTGACTGGCGGTGGAAACAGGGTTCTAACCCGGGAAGGAAGGGGGTTGAAAGCCCACCGTTTTTGACCACCGCCGGTCAACTCGGTCGGGCGTTACCCATTTCCATTTTCTAGCAGTCAGATGTAATTATTTGCATATGGTCATAGAAAACAACCTGTTTTTGACAACTATGGACCAGTGAGTTTCAGTGATTCCAAATCTTGTTGCTGAAGATCATAAAGTCCATTCAATGAAATAAAGAGTTTCATGCACCAGATAAAGGGTGGTATTTGATCACCTACAGTATATACTTGTGAATCCATAGAGAAGAGTATGACGGGGGACGGAGACGCACATTGGAATGAGAACAGGAATGTGAGAAAACGAAACTGCTCACTAAATAAAATCAGGATAATGACAAAGGTGAGCAGTGTGATAAAAGCAATAATTCCAGGAAAATCGTGACGTAGGTCTTCAAATTACAAGTCAGTTCGCAGTGGCGGATGCTATGTGCTATTGGGTTTTGGGTGGGTAAACTGTACGATTCATATGTGAGTAGTTGGAAGTTCTTCAGCAAGGTCTCTTAGCTCAGCTGGTAGAGCACATGTGGTGATAAAGCGTGAGTAGCAACCAGGTGTGTCGGGATCAGCGAATCTTCCCATTGAAATTATTTCAAGAAGAAATTCCGGCATCAGCACGGAAACAAGCATGCGGACACCGTCCGAAAGGCACGTCTCACTTCAAGAATATCTTATCAGATGTGAATATATTTGGAATACCATGATACTATTGTTTGGCGAAACACCTATTTTCACAAATGTGCTACTTCTGGAAACCACCCACTTCGTCATCAAAAAATCTGGCAGGTAACAATATCAACATGCACCTATTATATACAGTTTTATTTGATTGAAACAAGAGCAAAAATAAGGCTACAAGCTCTCCCTCGATCTCTATATAGCTGAATTCTTCACTGTAATGATTGAGTTTAATAAGCTAATAGAAAACATCGCAAGTCTTGATGAGTACCACCTTTTCTCTCGATGATATATTCAGCATAGCGGACTCAAGCCTCGATATAGGAAACTTGTTGCACATGTTCATTAAGGCGCATGAATCAATGAAATTTGTTGTCGAAGTAGAAAGAGGAGACCAGATACCCTTTCTGAATGTGTATCTCGTCCGGTGCGAGGCTGGCCCTAGTCAAACTAAACGTGAACTCGTCCGTCCACAAACTTCCAAAGTTCTAAACCTATTAGAGAGGAAATTTGTTCATCGGTGGTACCTAAAGATGAACTTTTTCATCACCAACAGCTTCGGAAGTAATGGATATCCCGACAAGTTCATCCGACGGAATACGACAGAACCTTGATCCAAAACCACCAATGATCACCGATGAGAAGAAACGATTAGTCGCAAGCCCTCCCGTCAAGCATGATATCCTACCAGAAATCCTCCAAAAAGAAGCTCAAATGGTGCTGTAAAGGCCACCTTCAACGCCACAAGATTGAGGTGTTTCTTTAAAGTTCCCCTTTTATTACCAAAGGGGAACAAGGACGAATTACGAATACTGACATCCTTCACGGTTATTCATTGGTTTAAATGCATTTATGACACTCTCAATGTAACTCGAACCCCAATCGAATACGGATAGCCGTTGATCTACGTGTATTTTAGTGAACAATCATTACAAATACAAGGAACACACTGCAATTTTGTGGGGGATATTAAATAACTAGAGTCCAAGAATAGACTTCAAATCGTCTGTAGGGTCTAGCGAAGAACGTATGCCGAGCAATATAGGGCCGAGTCATCAGAATAGAGTGAAATTTACCTTTCATTCGCAAGAACAATCGATCAATCAGGGAAAGAGTGGGAAGCGCACATGAGATGGATGGACAGAGACATGACCATGAAATTAGATCAGACAAGGAACAAGAGAATCGCACACATGTTTGATCTGGATCCTCACGCAGACGTGGCGTGATCTTTAGCATGGAAGGAAAATACAAACGTCACTCGTGCGATGCGGGTGAGAAAGCCCACAAAGAACGGAGACAAACATGAAACACAAGGTCGGGCGCATGTGACGCACAAAACTTGAAGGTTGTAGGCCCCCGGATTGGGCGCAATAGAAAATCGGTCCACTGTAAAAGTACACTCATAGGACAAACGGTGAGCGAACGGAGAAAAGGTAACCGGGTTCAACATGTGGAAGGAAAGAGGATACGTGTGAGTCGTAGTGGTTAGAAGGGGCCGGGCAACATGCTGATTAAGGTCACGGGAGTGAGAGAAGTAGACGGCATGGGAATATCACAAATGTAGTGCATTGCCGTTTCAAAGTATGAGTCGGAATAATCGGAAGGCAACTGCAGGAATCATCTTTAGGGAGGTTTTGATTGTCACTGAGATGTAAATAATAACAGCATGGAAGCGTGAACCGCATTGAAGACTAAGGAACATACGTGTGAAACAATGCAGTTAGTTGGTTGCTGACCGAGTTGAAGGCCCTTGTTGTAATAGCTGGATGGGGTGCATTTGGTAATGCGTATTAGTGAAGGCTCAGATTGCCTCTTCCAACATACCTAGCGGTTTGAGGTGGGGGAAGACCGATACACTACACCGGTTGGCGGAGGCCTGACTCCAGACCATGGCCATGGCTGATGCGGTCTCTGTGCCTCCATTAGGCCTTGATCCGTCCGCACATGAGCGCAGAGCAAAAAATAATTCTGGGAAGCGGACGATTATTTTAAGTGAATGTTTCAAGTTCGTATGATGTATCGTTGGCGCGAGGAGCCTAGATCTTAGATAATGGAAAATCACTTATAATTTACGCATCCAAAAGTACAAAACCGAAAACCGGAATCAAACGGGTGACCTTCCCCATTACCGAGCAGATGCTATTCAGATTCACATGGGTGAGACGATACTGAAATATTTTAGCAATTATCGGAACTTTGTTGGATGGAGGGGTTGAAGGTCTATATTTTCTAAGCATGGTGACGACAATTCAGTCCCCACCTACATGCGTGATAAGCGATGGCGGGTTTTCGTTGTTCACTCGACGATCCGTGTGTAACAGAACACTACGAGCGATAGATGAGTCATGGCGGAAGTTCACTATTCGTCTACTGAGCCATGAGCTTCATGTCCAACAACGATTAGTCCAGGCTCTTCAGCTACCCCCCACCCCACCCCCGCCCTACCGGAAGACACGGATGGCCGAGTAAATAGCGGAAACTCACCATTGATTATAATAAGTGACTGTGGGGTCGATCTCTCATCACCGCACCCCGAAATAAATAGAGACCTTTCATCCGAACCACTCCTCCCCCCCATTCTACAACGTTACGACAATGACATACATGTATCGGACAATAATCAACTCATTCCGCTCTCATCTCATTCATACGAATTGCAACAGAAAGTAGGCGATTCACTGGAATAGTAACTGCTCGGTCTCTAGAGTGATGTTTTTATTGTGACCACGACCATGGAGCTGCTCAAACTATTCAAAACTGACTCTTGAAAATCTGCTTTCAGTGTCCAGCACATCACTGCAAACATAAAAGACCCCATTTAGTGTGACGGTAGCCAACAACCCAGCGAACTGTAATGTTGTCACCTGTATGATTCGTATGAGGAAGTTCAGGACTCACTGAAATCCATTATTCGCTCTTCTAAATTCCTGTTCTAAAGTGATCAGGAAATAGCGGAGGATGTTTGAATGTGAAGTACAACAAATGTCATTAATGAACAGCTAATAGATTGGAAATCGACAAAAGCAGTTGGCAGCTGCTTTGCTCTGGCTTGTGAGGTTGCAATATTCAGACCTCGTGATGGACTGGAACGAGCAAATGAGCAAATGGATGAAATGAAGGAACCCAGTGTTTGATCTTTACCAGAACTGAAATATCATTAGCTAAAAACACGGAATTCCCCAATGACAAATGAATCGACCAAAACGACGTCACTGTCATGGTATTGACCGGAGGTTGTTCCACGGCTATCAAGGTGAACTTTTGACCCTTCTATTCCGGGCTTGAGTCTTCTCGACTTCGCGGACCACCTCCTCCAATTAGCAACCTCAAGTGAGTCTCGACCCCCTTACTCTAACAATGTGCCATTGCTGTATAGTAAGGGAAAGTAAGTAATATGGTAGAGGAATAATGTCATCGTGATAAATCTTAAAGATAAACGCACCTTGCTGGTTTCCCTACCAAAAGCCTTGTGAATTTCCTACTGGTGGGTTATATCCAGTGCTTCCACCGATATGATACCGAACATGTTGGACTGGGCTGTGTAATTTTTTCATTCTGTGTGTGCTCGCGCGTGCAGAGTAAGCTATTTGGCTACTCAGGTTTCTACGATGTCGATGTTAGCCAACGAACCCCAATCGGGAGATTTGAAGTGAACAACCAATATAACGTCTTAAAACGTCAGGCGAGGTTTGTCGTTATCACATCATGCCAATGAAGTGGACATGAAAAAGATAATGAGTATACAAGACAACAAGATATCTCAAAATTCAGTTCTTTAGGAAGAGTAAACAGTATATTGTAGTAGCTAGCAACAAAGAATTCTCGATCGCTGCTGATTCTTTGAAGGTTTATACAGACTCTTGTTCCAATCAGATTGCTCAAGTTGCAATGCGCCAACAAAATTCTCGCACTGACCAATCAAGAACCGGAGTTGATATGGTAAATCAAAAGCTTACTTAACAGATCCTTCCCGTTTTGGAACGCTTCAACCCAAATACTGGTTAGTAACTTCGACCACTCTAAGTCCTAGATGGTAAGTGCCTCTCTCCGATAGATGATTTTATAGTGTTATCCGCTTCAGTTTCTTTCCATTGTTTTCGGTTTCCTCCTCTACACCTTCGTTGTCTCCTCCACGGTGTCTGTCTTCTTCATCATCGCATTTCTCTGATTTTCTCAGATGCACTCTGTTCCTTCTTACCGGAAGACCTTCAGAGGGTATTAGCTATGCTTTCTTAGTTACGCGCGAAGGTACCCCAGCTTTCGTCCAGGATTTTTCTGTTTCTCCGATTTGTTGAAACCAGACAGTAACACGTGGCTTGAGTGGATGCGGTGGTTTTCTGCCCAGTTGTAAATCCTTTTTTGCTCCGTCATACGCTTTTTTAATATGCAGCTTAACTACTAAGGTAGCTACGACATCTGGTCCCAGTAATACTGCTCAAACTGCTAGGGTTGTGTGCGTCCGTCTTCTAAATAGGCTTTCCGTCGGGCTTGTTTCCATCATTGCAGAAGGCATATTGCGAAGCTCAAGCAGCACGATAAACGCAACGCTGCCCTCGGCCTTGCACTTCTTGATTCTCTTATTTTCCTGTTTGACAGCGCCTCCCATTGTACCGTTGGAGCGACTGTAGTAAATACTGGTGACGCCACATCTCTGAGAACTGCTGGAATTCCGTGCAGCGCAACTGAGGTCCACTATCGGAAACCACTTGAATCGGAATTCAATTTGACGCAAAGCTAGCTCGGAGTTTAGTGATAATTTCTGCGGTAGTTTCTGTTCTCAGAAAGTCGACTCCAAGTAAATCACTGTACTAACCTACGGTCACTAGGTAACTGTCCTTCATGTGGAAAGAAATATCCAACTCCACAGTTTGCCACATCTGCATCCATTCTCTCGTTTGTTTCTGCTCGAATTATCTGCCTGGTTCGCAATTTGCCACACTATCTTTTTAATATGTTCTGCCATACCCTGCCAGTAGCATGTTTCTCTGGCCCGGCTGATACATCCTCCGCAACCTGTGTACGAGCGGTGCAACTGGCGCAGAGCATCTCTTCGAAATACTTGTAGGACCACCAAGCACTCACCTCAAAAAATCAGTTCGTCCACTGTTGGTAACTCATTACAAAATTGGAAATAAGATAATACTTCTGATAATAGAGCCCTTTAGTCTTCCGGCTAACCTTGGATGACAACTTCCTTCAGGATTTGTAGACAAGGATCTGCCATCTACGTATTCCGGATTTGGGATTAGTCAGATTCCGTTATGACCTATGCAATATTCACCATTGCCTTTCTACATTCTTTCTCGGTATCCAGTTGTGTTGCTCGTGAGACTGAGTCGGCTACGAAAGTTTGTTTGCTTTGTTGATAGGGTAGGTCGTAATTATACTTTTTGAAACGTGTTACCAGCAACTGAAGTATCATAGGTGTTTTGTGTAACGCTTATCCATGATCATGATTATTCGCCTATGATCTTACTATCTCTGCGTGAATCGGCCGACGATTTATTATTCGGAGTGTACACAACTAGCAGTGTTTTCTTCTCGATCTGAGCATGTTTCTGTTCGCAAATTGTTAGCACCCCGCCGCGATAAGCAAGCGGGTGCCCATTTCATATAAGAACGGTTCCCAAACCAGGTCGACTACTATCGTACTGTATGCTTCGAGGTAAGGTGTGATCATAATATGCTAGGGCTGGGACCTTCACGATGAGATGCTTTATGCGACAAAATGTTAATTGCTGTTCAACTGCCCATATCCACATTTCGCCACCATGTGTTATTCGGCGGATCGGTCGCATAAGATCAACCGACTCTGGTAAAAATCTGCTCAGGTAATGAATTGTTCCGGCAAAATGTGATGTATTATTCTTATCGGTTGACCCAGGTATTTCTACAATCTCGCTTGGTTTTTCCTGACCCGGTTAGATACTTTCGCTTATGAGACAGCTCTCCCGCCTTACCGTTGGACTGACTGTAGTAAAGACTAGTGATGCGATGGCCAAAAAGCCACATCTAGAACTGCCGGAATTCCGCGCTGTAAAACTGAGGAATACTGACCGAATGGGGCCATAGAACTTGACCGGTGTGACAAAATGCCAACTTGTCTCGTATCAGCTCAATTCTACCTCTGACACAGAATTGCAGAAAAAATTGAAACTTGTTCCGTTCCTCGATATTTTGACCAAAAATTAGAACACCATCTGCTACTCAGAGTACTCCAGGTAAATCGTCCTCTGCTTGGAGAGTCCTCTTCTGGAATATTTCGCTAGATGCCTTCAGGCCGGAAGGTAGTCGCTTCCAACGGTACGGCCATACGGCGTGCCGAACGTAGTCAAATAGCTGGAAGCTTTATTCAACTCCAACTACCCAGATTACTTTTGTCAAACACCGCAAGGTCGATAGCTCAGAACACCGTCCAAAGCGGGTCACGGAAACTAATCTCGCCTGGGTGTTTTATTTAGTAGTTTGCGATCGATGCAAATTCGAATTTCCTCGGATGCTTTCGTCACAGTCTCTATTTGATCCACTTAGTCCGTCGGTTCTCCAGACTTAGCCAAGACTTCTTCCGAGACGAGCATGTCCGATTCGAGTTCGAATCGTTCTCTAAATGCCTATGGAATACGCTTTGTCGGTAGTGCCTGAATTTCTGAGGATTCACTTTACGTGCAATTTCACCAATGTTAGAAGCGTTCCCCATGTCTCGTCGAAAACAGAGGCAAGTTTTTCCAAGTAATGTTCAAATTTCAAGTATATGGTGAATGAGTAAATCCACTGGTTTCTTGGAAAAACATTTGGCTGCAATACGATTCCACTTGTTGCAGTTATCATAAGATTTCCCCGAACCAGACAGTTGCTCGTTCCCACAAAATATGGCCTACCTCATAACTGACACTTCATCTTAGGCTTTCGGCCTTTCTGTGATATTTTATACAAACCGTGAGATTCTGAATCTTTCAACTTCTCCACGGGATTTTTAGATGCTTTCTCACCACGGCAGGCATCGACCCGCTATTACAGTGTTAGCTTCAGAATGTTCGGTAACCTTTTAATCAGAGTCGGGTAGCGTATTCTCAACATTTTTTGGTCTCGCACTAGGAGTTCTTCTAGATAGGTTCAAAAAGTACATGATAGTACCATTGATCTTAACGACAACACAAAAGAGTCAAAGGATTTATTGGATTTAAGTGTTCGCTGATTAAAACCAAAATGCTCGTATATTTCTTTGCACTCACCAAGAGGATATCGTCCTAACTTAAAAACAACCACCATCCAGTCACCGTTGTTCTCATCGGAATCGTACAAAAGGTCCCTTATGAAGTGAAGTGCAGCGGGTCTAACAGTACTGTGAACTAATGCAGTCTGAATGGCCTTTGATTTGTGTTCCATAACCGACAGCTTTCGAAACTCTCCAGTTGTCAACCCATCGACCCGTGTCTTGCATCAACAAATGCACCTGCGGGTGGATGTGCAAGGGAGTATGCGGTCACTTATTCAACACTGAAACTTTCACTTCAGTTTCCGCTGCCAAGTTGTCAAAAATTTGGTTCTTTAGGAAAAAAACTCAGTATATTGTGACAGGGTGCAACAAGGAAATCTCAATCGCTGCTAAGAGATCAAACCACATTTCATCGTACAATGTGTCTGTTCTAACTTAACCAAGATAACAATACCAGTCGGAAAGCTTTTTTGGTGGAAAAGCACTCATTTCTTCGATGTGCTCACGTACTCTTTGTGGGAGACGATAAACATCATGAAAAGCCTACATTTATAATCCATTGTGATAACCGCAATTCTGACCCCAATAAAGGACTACAGGAGTAAGCTAACATTCAGTGACTACCGTTGTGGTGTCAAGTAATGGTTTGGTTCTAGCAGGTTCTCCCATCAAAACAGAGCCCAATAAGCTAACTTATTAAGTCTGGTGCTTTGAGATATCTGCTGTGGATTTTCCCTTGCCTTCTCAATCGACCTACTTTCGCAAACTTTTGTAGCTTTCGCTATTTCAACTAAGATCTTTGGATAAAAAAATATATGTTTGTGCTCTCATTCGTTCTGGCAGAGTGGTATTATCGGAAAACAAATAACCTCCACTTACAAAGAGCTTGTTCGTCTTTCGCACAAGGCACCATTTTAAATGTCTCTCTTCTGCAAAGTATTCGTCAGTCTTTTAATAGCAATTTTCGTCAGTTCCCTGCTGTTTTGTATGCCAATTTGTTTGCGTCTACCTACATTACCTGCATAATGAGTTCTGTTAGGCCGTATTTTATTATTTCAGCCCTATCCTTACCAATGACCCTATTCGGGGGTGAAATTAGATAATAAAAGTTGTTTATTGTAACGAAAAGAGTCGAGGAATAAAGAGAATGTGTAGACATACCATCAGCAGTTTATGAGAAGGATTTTGAAAGGCAAAATATTTAACTTAATGAACGATATGTACAAATTTTAAAGTCCAGAAAGACAGAGCCTGTTTCTTGGCGAGGGGTGTACCTTTATGAAGAACATAAATTACCAGGCCAACATCAACTCCCCGGTAAAAGAATTCAACCTCAGGGTGAAGCCATCAAGTTTCCAGGAGGACTAGTCACCGACTGGATAGTAGGGCTTGCGATACAAAACCGAGAAGTGTTCTGAATGGGAATGTGTGCCTCTAAATTTGGGACTAACCAATGACCACACAGTAGTTCTTTATTTGTAAAGTTATCTGAAAGCTACTCTTGATATCATTTACGGGTGAGAAATACATGTGAAGAATTTTACTTTCGCGTGATACGGCGACCATACAAGACAATGAATTTGATCTTATTTGGATGTTAGATTGGATGAATATGGACAGGGAAAGGTGACAGCGATGGTATTCATCAAGCACTTTTGAGACCGTTCGAATTCGCGACGAGTTTAGCATTTCTTGTTCAGCTCACACAATAACAGTGGCGAAAACACATTTGCAATCATGATCGACATTTTCTTTTTAGTTTTAGTCTCAGAATGAGCCCCACGGGATTGTCTATGGCCAACACCTCACATGCACGTGCACACACACACACACACACACACACACACACACACACACACGGACACATACACACGCGCAAAAACACCCTCGAAGAGATCCACACTTCCGGTGCTCTTAATGGCGGAAGCTTCGGAAAGTTTTCACGCATTTATGTGTGTATCTTCGAACGCCAATGACAGAGTGGATTCAGAGACGACACATCCACACGGCTAATACCTCCCCCACAAGTGAGAGCATTCCATTCAATCCAGGAGAGCTCAAAATAGATGGTCAGAAGTTCGCTCACATAAAATGACCTAACAGCAGTCTCATTCTCGAAGGTCAAAACAATCTATTAAATTGTGTGTATAAAAATAAAAACAGATCTAATCAAGGATTTCGTAACTGATCAATGTTTCAATGAAGCAAACAGCGGGTGTGGCTTATCTCATTTTCTCCTGTATCCTGATTATCATCAGTCGTATTTGTGGTAAGTAAAATAGATGTTCTTTGTTTATAAATTATTTTTCGCAAAGCTTTTCCTAAATTTCATTTTTATACTAGTAGAAATAACGAAAACTATGACTAAATGAAAGTGTCGATGTTACTATGAATACTTAGCATTTATGGTTTCACCAAATTTATAATTCATTATCAGTTACGGGTAAGCAGACTTGCTCTGTAATATATGATATCATGTAAAATACCTTCCTTTCGGAGGTACACCTTACGTTGGATTCATTTCGGAGAAAACAACATCCTAAAATACGATGAGATTTCCAAATTGTTGTTGACTCATTAAATCTGATGAACCTGGATTTGCAGCAACGCGAATTTTTTATTTGGCCAAGCCAGTTGGATAGAAGTTTTCTACCTCAGAAATGGCAAAAAGCCTTTTTGTCATGGCCAAAACAAATGAACCATTTCCAGAAAAGCATGAACCGAATGAAGCTATAACGGATAAATAGTATGATCGCTTGGTGGAAATAACTTTGCCCAGATTAGTCACGATTCGCGTTACAAGTATGCTAGTCTGCTTGTCACAAATATGGTGGAAAAAGAAAGCAAATATCTGTGAGTATCATGCTTGCATTTGCTACAAATAAAATAGGATTTGGGTGCAAACTGATACAAGTGAAAATAATGGAATAAGTTCGGAAATCTGGATTGATTTTACAAGGATTAAACACTGTTGTAAATACATTAAAACCCCCAAATCGGGGACTCCTAGATAAGGAACCCTTGAATATGGAACCACCCGCATACGGAAGCACTTTTCGATGCCCCCGTCAGTGTCCCAGTTTATCCGAACAAGGGGCAATTTTCAAATTATCTTAGGACAAACAGAACCGTATGTAATAGACAGCACAAAGTTGTGGCATATTAACGAACACTGTCCACCTTGAACACGAAAATGTATTGAACCTAATAACAGGTGAATATATCGTCTGTGTCTGCGTGTGGATGACAATGTTATCGGCTTACTCATGTTTCCAAGGTTGAGTTGATCAGTCGGCCAACATTGGTCACATGAATCTGCCAGATTCACACTGCTCACATTTTGGGACAATTTGTAGTTATCTGAACACTTATCAGACAGACGATGCGTATTCATCATTAGGTTTAAGGTGGCTAATGTCGGGGGGATAAAATCGATTGCTATAGTTGGCCTAAAGGTACAAGCTGTCCAACTGTGGGAAGGAGAACCGACCGGGCTGAGCTCACACAAATGGGGATAGAAGGTAGAAAGAGGTCTGTTCACACTGAGGATGAGAGGGTCAGTGCAAAACAAGGGAAGGAAAGTGGTTCATCAACAGGGCCTATTGTGAAGCAGTCAAGTGTCAGTAAGTCCTAAATCCATAAACGTTTTACCAAGCAGAATGAAATGGTGCCTCTGGAACAGTAGAACTCGTAAAAATAGAAAGACTGTCACGACATGTCAGACTAAATGCAGTGGAAAAAGTCCTTCCAGTCAGTGTTGGAACAGTGGGTATATGTGGAACTTTTTGCAAAAGATGACAGGGCTAGTACTTTACTATCCTACGTACACTGACATAAATTTGTCACCGAAAATGGAGCAAAAACAGGAGAGTTTGTGCAACAGTCGTTGCATTGATCAAAAGTAGCAAGCATCCCTCTTGCTCCTTTCAAGCATCAAAAAATTCAATATTTCATTTTCAGTGAACATAACGAGAGATAGATTTCTGGTAGTCTTCTGTGTTACTCACTGCTAGTTGGAGATGAAATTGCAAAACTCCAATAGGAGAGAGACACGGCAATCGGGGACACGGGGGTCTTCCCCATGGGCGTCCGTCACTGAGGGGTTTCACCTGAGTTTAAAGCCAAAACAGTGTGCGTGAGTAGAGAAAGTACAGCAAATTTACTGAAAAACCAGGGCGTAAGCAGCGAACGACAGTTAACATCTTTGGGCTGTGTAGACTAACAAAGTCACAGATATAAGAATTATATATGGAAAAAACGTTAGTACTAGTGTTGAATGGGGGATGATCTTGTAAGGAGAAGTTAAATACAACAGAAGCCATAAGAAGATGAAAGAAGATTATTGGAAGTGAATACACAATAAAACCAACTCACATTTGAAAACAATTTAATCGAATGAAACAAACTGATGAATGACTAAAAACCAACAAACGATTTCAAATAAAATTTAGAAACCACCTCAGCAGAAAACGACATAACAACAACCAAAAACGATGGAGAAAAGAAAGCCAAAAATGCGGACGAAAGAAAAAAAAGATGGGAAGAAGAAATGGAGAGAAAGGATGCAATCGGTGAAGAGCAAGGAATTCCATTCACAAACGAACCCGCGGGAACAACAGCATCAGAAACAGCAACAGAAACGACAACAGAATCAGCAACAACAGAAGCACCAACAACAACAATATCATCAGATGCAACAACAAAAGAAATTACGAGAACGGCAACAACGGAATTACCAATAAGATTAGGAAGAATAACAGCATCAGGAACATCAGCAAAAGCAAAAGCAGTAACAACAACAGATGCAGAAGCAACAGCAACAACGACAACAGGATCAGAAAAAACGCAATCAACATCAACAGGAAAAACGACAGATCCAGCAGCGACGAAAGCAACGACAGCACCGGTGGCATCAGTAGCAGCAGCGACAGCTGCAGGAACAACAACAACAACAACAACAACAACAACAACAACAACGGTAATATCAAAGGGAACATCAACAGAAACAATGGAAACAGCAGAAGATCCAGCAACAACTGAACTAAAATCTGAAGCAACATTGACAGACACAAAAACAACAGCACCACCAACAAGAACACCAATGAGAACAACATCATCAGCATCGGCATTGGCATCAACACAAACAAAATCATCAGCAACAAAACCAGATCCAGCAGAATCGCAAACAACAACACAATCAGCAAGAACGGGAACATCAGTAACATCAACAAAATCAGACATTCCAACAACAGAAGCCAAGACGACAACATCATCAACATCAGTATCAGCAACAGCAACATCATCAACAACAATAACAGATTCAGCGACAACAGAACCATCAACAACAGCAATATCATCAGAAGCATCAACAACCGAAAGAAAGGGAACGGCCACAACGGCAACAAAAGCAACAACGGAATTACCAACAAGAGTAGGATTAACAAAAAGATCCGGAATGTCAGCAACAGCAAGAGCAACAACAGCGCCATTAGCAACAACAACAGAAACAACAACAACAACAACAGATCCGGTATCAGCGGAAACAGAAGCGGCAACAACGGGATCATCAGCAACGTCAACTACATCAGACGTTACAACAACAGAAACCAAGACTACATCAACAACAGCATCAGCAACAGCAAGTATAACAATACCAGACTCGGCAACAACAACCTTAGAACCGGCAACAACGACAACGGAACCGGCAAGAACGGCAACAGAACCGGCAACAACGACAACAGAATCAGCAACAAAGGGAGCATCACCAACATCAACAACATCAGACGTTCCAACAACAGAAGCCACGGATACATCTGCATCAGGATCAGCATCATCTATAGCATCAGAAACAACAACAACAAGAGTAACAGATTCGGCAACAATTATCACAGACTCAGCAACAACGACAAGGGAACCGGCAAGAACAGCAACAGAACCGGCAACATGGACAACAGAATCAGAAACAACGGAAACATCACCAGATTCGAAAACATCAAATATTCCAACAACAGAATCAACTTCCACATCAGCATCAGCTATAGCATCAGCAACAGCAACAACAAGAATAACAGATTCGGCAACAATTACCACAGAATCAGCAACAACGACAACGGAACCGGCAAGAACGGCAACAGAAACGGCAACATCGACAACAGAATCAGAAACAACGGAAACATCACCAGATTCGAAAACATCAAATATTCCAACAACAGAATCAACTTCCACATCAGCATCAGCTATAGCATCAGCAACAGCAACAACAAGAATAACAGATTCGGCAACAATTACCACAGACTCAGCAACAACGACAACGGAACCGGAAAGAACGGCAACAGAAACGGCAACATCGACAACAGAATCAGCAACAACCGGAGCATCAACAACATCAACAACACCAGACATTCCAACAACAGAATCAACTTCTACATCAGCATCAGCAGTAGCATTAGAAACAGCAAGAACAACAACACGAGACCTGGCAACAAGAACCAGAGAACCGGAAGGAACCACAACAGAATCGGCAACAACGACAACAGAATCTGCAACAACGGGAACATCAACAACATCAACAACACCAGACATTCCAACAAGAGAAGCCAATTCTACATCAGGATCAGCTTCAGCATCAGTATTGACGTCAGCTACAACATCACTACCAACAACAGATCCGGTGACAACTACCACACAACCGGCAACAACGACCACGGAACCGGCAACAGCGACAACAGAATCAGCAACAACGGGAACATCAACAACATCAACAACATCAGACATTCCGACAACAGAATCAACTTCTACTTCAGCATCAGCAGTAGCATTAGAAACAGCAAGAACAACAACACGAGACCTGGCAACAAGAACCAGAGAACCGGAACGAACCACAACAGAATCGGCACAAACGACAACAGAATCTGCAACAACGGGAACATCAACATCATCAACAACGTCAGACATTCCAACAACAGTATCAACTTCTACATCAGCATCAGTATCAGCATCAGCATCGACATCGGCATCAGAAATACTAACAACAACAGCAGCAACAACAACAACAGATCCGGTGACAACGACAACAGAATCTGCAACAACGGGAACACCACCAAAATCAACAACATCAGACATTTCAACAACAGATGCCACGACGACAACAACAGCAGCAGCATTAGCATCAGTATCAGCACTAGCTTCAGCAACAGCAACAAAAACAACAACAGATTCAACGACAACAGAACCATCAACAACAGCAATATCATCAGAAGTATCAAAAACGGAAATATCGCGAACAGCTACAACGGCCACAACTGCAACAACGGAATTACCAACAAAAGATGAAACAACAACAGGATCAGGAACATCGGCAACGGCAACAGCAAGAACAGCGCCAATAGCAACAACAACATCAAGAACAACAACAACAGATCCGGCATCAGCGGAAACAGAATCGGCAACAACGGGATCATCACCAACATCAACTACATCAGACGTTACAACAACAGAAACCAAGACTACATCAACACCAGCATCAGCATCAGCAATACCATCAGCAACAGCAACAACAACAATAACAGATCCGGCAACAAGTACCAAAGAACCGGCAACAACGACAACAGAATCGGCAACAACGACAACAGAATCAGCGACAACGGGTACATCACCAAAATCAACAACATCAGACATTCCATCAACAGAATCCACGACGACAACAGCATCAGCATCAACATCAGCATCAGAAGCAGCAACAACAACAGTAAAAGATCAGGCAATAACTACCACAGATTCAGCAACCACAACAACGGAACCGGCAAGAACAGCAACAGAACCGGTAACAACGACGACAGAACCGGCAACAACGACAACAGAACCGGCGACAAGTGCAACAGAACCGGCAACAATGGGAAGTTCACCAACATCAATAACATCAGACATTCCAACAACAGAAGCCACGATGAAAATATCATCAGCAGCAGCATCAGAATCGGGAATAGCATCAGCGACAACAAAAACAACAACAGATCCGGCAACAACGACAACGGTACCGGCAACAACGACAACGGAACCGACAAGAACTGCAACACAATCGGCAAAAACGGGAACATCACCAAAAGCAACGACATCACACATTCCAACAACAGAATCAACTTCCACATCAGCATCAGCTATAGCATCAGCAACAGCAGCAACAAGGGTAACAGATTCGGCTACAACTACCACAGACTCAGCAACAACGACAACGGAACCGGCAAGAACAGCAACACAATCGGCAACAACGGGAAGTTTACCAACATCAATAACATCAGACATTCCAACAACAGAAGCCACGACGACAATAGCATCAGCAACAACATCAGAATCAGCATCAGAAACAGCAACAACCACAACACCAGACCCGGCAACAACTACCACAGAACCGGAAAGAACCACAACAGAATCGGCAACAACGACAACAGAATCAGCAACAACTGGAACATCACCAAAATCAACAACATCAGACATTCCAGTAACAGAAGCCACGATGACAACAGTGTCTGCATCAGCATCAGCATCAGCAATACCATCAGCAACAGCAACAGCAACAACACCAGACCCGGCAACAACGACAACAGAATCGGCAACAACGACAACAGAATCAGCGACAACGGGTACATCACCAAAATCAACAACATCAGACATTCCATCAACAGAATCCACGACGACAACAGCATCAGCATCAACATCAGCATCAGAAGCAGCAACAACAACAGTAAAAGATCAAGCAACAACTACCACAGATTCAGCAACCACGACAACGGAACCGGCAAGAACAGCAACAGAACCGGTAACAACGACGACAGAACCGGCAACAACTACAACAGAATCAGCATTACCGGGAAATACACCCACATCATCTACATCTGACATTCCAACAACAGAAGCCACGATGACAACAGCATCTGCATCAGCATCAGCATCAGCAATACCATCAGCAACAGCAACAGCAACAACGACAACGGAACCGGCAACATCTACCACAGAACCGGAAACAACGACAACAGAATCAGCATTACCGGGAAGTACACCCACAACATCTACATCTGACATTCCAACAACAGAAGCCACGATGACAACAGCATCTGCATCAGCATCAGCATCAGCAATACCATCAGCAATAGCAACAGCAACAGCAACAACGACAACGGAACCGGCAACATCTATCACAGAACCGGCAACAACGACAACGGAACCGACAAGAACGGCAACACAATCGGCAAAAACGGGAACATCACCAAAATCAACTACATCACACATTCCAACAACAGAATCAACTTCCACATCAGCATCAGCTATAGCATCAGCAACAGCAACAACAAGAATAACAGATTCGGCAACAACTACCACAGAATCAGCAACAACGACAACGGAACCGGAAAGAACGGCAACAGAAACGGCAACATCGACAACAGAATCAGCAACAACCGGAACATCAACAACATCAACAACACCAGACATTCCAACAAGAGAAGCCAATTCTACATCAGGATCAGCTTCAGCATCAGTATTGACGTCAGCTACAACATCACTACCAACAACAGATCCGGTGACAACTACCACACAACCGGCAACAACGACCACGGAACCGGCAACAGCGACAACAGAATCAGCAACAACGGGAACATCAACAACATCAACAACATCAGACATTCCGACAACAGAATCAACTTCTACTTCAGCATCAGCAGTAGCATTAGAAACAGCAAGAACAACAACACGAGACCTGGCAACAAGAACCAGAGAACCGGAACGAACCACAACAGAATCGGCACAAACGACAACAGAATCTGCAACAACGGGAACATCAACATCATCAACAACGTCAGACATTCCAACAACAGTATCAACTTCTACATCAGCATCAGTATCAGCATCAGCATCGACATCGGCATCAGAAATACTAACAACAACAGCAGCAACAACAACAACAGATCCGGTGACAACGACAACAGAATCTGCAACAACGGGAACACCACCAAAATCAACAACATCAGACATTTCAACAACAGATGCCACGACGACAACAACAGCAGCAGCATTAGCATCAGTATCAGCACTAGCTTCAGCAACAGCAACAAAAACAACAACAGATTCAACGACAACAGAACCATCAACAACAGCAATATCATCAGAAGTATCAAAAACGGAAATATCGCGAACAGCTACAACGGCCACAACTGCAACAACGGAATTACCAACAAAAGATGAAACAACAACAGGATCAGGAACATCGGCAACGGCAACAGCAAGAACAGCGCCAATAGCAACAACAACATCAAGAACAACAACAACAGATCCGGCATCAGCGGAAACAGAATCGGCAACAACGGGATCATCACCAACATCAACTACATCAGACGTTACAACAACAGAAACCAAGACTACATCAACACCAGCATCAGCATCAGCAATACCATCAGCAACAGCAACAACAACAATAACAGATCCGGCAACAAGTACCAAAGAACCGGCAACAACGACAACAGAATCGGCAACAACGACAACAGAATCAGCGACAATGGGTACATCACCAAAATCAACAACATCAGACATTCCATCAACAGAATCCACGACGACAACAACATCAGCATCAACATCAGCATCAGAAGCAGCAACAACAACAGTAAAAGATCAGGCAACAACTACCACAGATTCAGCAACCACGACAACGGAACCGGCAAGAACAGCAACAGAACCGGTAACAACGACGACAGAACCGGCAACAACTACAACAGAATCAGCATTACCGGGAAATACACCCACATCATCTACATCTGACATTCCAACAACAGAAGCCACGATGACAACAGCATCTGCATCAGCATCAGCATCAGCAATACCATCAGCAACAGCAACAGCAACAACGACAACGGAACCGGCAACATCTACCACAGAACCGGAAACAACGACAACAGAACCGGCGACAAGTGCAACAGAACCGGCAACAATGGGAAGTTCACCAACATCAATAACATCAGACATTACAACAACAGAAGCCACGATGAAAATATCATCAGCAGCAGCATCAGAATCGGGAATAGCATCAGCGACAACAACAACAACAACAGATCCGGCAACATCTACCACAGAACCGGCGACAACGACCACGGAACCGGCAACAGCGACAACAGAATCAGCAACAACTGGAACATCACCAAAATCAACAACATCAGACATTCCAGTAACAGAAGCCACGATGACAACAGTGTCTGCATCAGCATTAGCATCAGCAATACCATCAGCAACAGCAACAGCAACAACACCAGACCCGGCAACAACGACAACAGAATCGGCAACAACGACAACAGAATCAGCGACAACGGGTACATCACCAACATCAATAACATCAGACATTCCATCAACAGAATCCACGACGACAACAGCATCAGCATCAACATCAGCATCAGAAGCAGCAACAACAACAATAAAAGATCAGGCAACAACTACCACAGATTCAGCAACCACGACAACGGAACCGGCAAGAACAGCAACAGAACCGGTAACAACGACGACAGAACCGGCAACAACTACAACAGAATCAGCATTACCGGGAAATACACCCACATCATCTACATCTGACATTCCAACAACAGAAGCCACGATGACAACAGCATCTGCATCAGCATCAGCATCAGCAATACCATCAGCAACAGCAACAGCAACAGCAACAACGACAACGGAACCGGCAACATCTACCACAGAACCGGCAACAACGACGACAGAATCAGCATTATCGGGAAGTACACCCACAACATCTACATCTGACATTCCAACAACAGAAGCCACGATGACAACAGCATCTGCATCAGCATCAGCATCAGCAATACCATCAGCAACAGCAACAACAACAATAACAGATCCGGCAACAAGTACCAAAGAACCGGCAACAACGACAACAGAATCAGCGACAATGGGTACATCACCAAAATCAACAACATCAGACATTCCATCAACAGAATCCACGACGACAACAGCATCAGCATCAACATCAGCATCAGAAGCAGCAACAACAACAGTAAAAGATCAGGCAACAACTACCACAGATTCAGCAACCACGACAACGGAACCGGCAAGAACAGCAACAGAACCGGTAACAACGACGACAGAACCGGCAACAACTACAACAGAATCAGCATTACCGGGAAATACACCCACATCATCTACATCTGACATTCCAACAACAGAAGCCACGATGACAACAGCATCTGCATCAGCATCAGCATCAGCAATACCATCAGCAACAGCAACAGCAACAACACCAGACCCGGCAACAACGACAACAGAATCGGCAACAACGACAACAGAATCAGCGACAATGGGTACATCACCAAAATCAACAACATCAGACATTCCATCAACAGAATCCACGACGACAACAGCATCAGCATCAACATCAGCATCAGAAGCAGCAACAACAACAGTAAAAGATCAAGCAACAACTACCACAGATTCAGCAACCACGACAACGGAACCGGCAAGAACAGCAACAGAACCGGTAACAACGACGACAGAACCGGCAACAACTACAACAGAATCAGCATTACCGGGAAATACACCCACATCATCTACATCTGACATTCCAACAACAGAAGCCACGATGACAACAGCATCTGCATCAGCATCAGCATCAGCAATACCATCAGCAACAGCAACAGCAACAACGACAACGGAACCGGCAACATCTACCACAGAACCGGAAACAACGACAACAGAATCAGCATTACCGGGAAGTACACCCACAACATCTACATCTGACATTCCAACAACAGAAGCCACGATGACAACAGCATCTGCATCAGCATCAGCATCAGCAATACCATCAGCAATAGCAACAGCAACAGCAACAACGACAACGGAACCGGCAACATCTATCACAGAACCGGCAACAACGACAACGGAACCGACAAGAACGGCAACACAATCGGCAAAAACGGGAACATCACCAAAATCAACTACATCACACATTCCAACAACAGAATCAACTTCCACATCAGCATCAGCTATAGCATCAGCAACAGCAACAACAAGAATAACAGATTCGGCAACAACTACCACAGAATCAGCAACAACGACAACGGAACCGGAAAGAACGGCAACAGAAACGGCAACATCGACAACAGAATCAGCAACAACCGGAACATCAACAACATCAACAACACCAGACATTCCAACAAGAGAAGCCAATTCTACATCAGGATCAGCTTCAGCATCAGTATTGACGTCAGCTACAACATCACTACCAACAACAGATCCGGTGACAACTACCACACAACCGGCAACAACGACCACGGAACCGGCAACAGCGACAACAGAATCAGCAACAACTGGAACATCACCAAAATCAACAACATCAGACATTCCAGTAACAGAAGCCACGATGACAACAGTGTCTGCATCAGCATTAGCATCAGCAATACCATCAGCAACAGCAACAGCAACAACACCAGACCCGGCAACAACGACAACAGAATCGGCAACAACGACAACAGAATCAGCGACAACGGGTACATCACCAACATCAATAACATCAGACATTCCATCAACAGAATCCACGACGACAACAGCATCAGCATCAACATCAGCATCAGAAGCAGCAACAACAACAATAAAAGATCAGGCAACAACTACCACAGATTCAGCAACCACGACAACGGAACCGGCAAGAACAGCAACAGAACCGGTAACAACGACGACAGAACCGGCAACAACTACAACAGAATCAGCATTACCGGGAAATACACCCACATCATCTACATCTGACATTCCAACAACAGAAGCCACGATGACAACAGCATCTGCATCAGCATCAGCATCAGCAATACCATCAGCAACAGCAACAGCAACAGCAACAACGACAACGGAACCGGCAACATCTACCACAGAACCGGCAACAACGACGACAGAATCAGCATTATCGGGAAGTACACCCACAACATCTACATCTGACATTCCAACAACAGAAGCCACGATGACAACAGCATCTGCATCAGCATCAGCATCAGCAATACCATCAGCAACAGCAACAACAACAATAACAGATCCGGCAACAAGTACCAAAGAACCGGCAACAACGACAACAGAATCAGCGACAATGGGTACATCACCAAAATCAACAACATCAGACATTCCATCAACAGAATCCACGACGACAACAGCATCAGCATCAACATCAGCATCAGAAGCAGCAACAACAACAGTAAAAGATCAGGCAACAACTACCACAGATTCAGCAACCACGACAACGGAACCGGCAAGAACAGCAACAGAACCGGTAACAACGACGACAGAACCGGCAACAACTACAACAGAATCAGCATTACCGGGAAATACACCCACATCATCTACATCTGACATTCCAACAACAGAAGCCACGATGACAACAGCATCTGCATCAGCATCAGCATCAGCAATACCATCAGCAACAGCAACAGCAACAACACCAGACCCGGCAACAACGACAACAGAATCGGCAACAACGACAACAGAATCAGCGACAATGGGTACATCACCAAAATCAACAACATCAGACATTCCATCAACAGAATCCACGACGACAACAGCATCAGCATCAACATCAGCATCAGAAGCAGCAACAACAACAGTAAAAGATCAAGCAACAACTACCACAGATTCAGCAACCACGACAACGGAACCGGCAAGAACAGCAACAGAACCGGTAACAACGACGACAGAACCGGCAACAACTACAACAGAATCAGCATTACCGGGAAATACACCCACATCATCTACATCTGACATTCCAACAACAGAAGCCACGATGACAACAGCATCTGCATCAGCATCAGCATCAGCAATACCATCAGCAACAGCAACAGCAACAACGACAACGGAACCGGCAACATCTACCACAGAACCGGAAACAACGACAACAGAATCAGCATTACCGGGAAGTACACCCACAACATCTACATCTGACATTCCAACAACAGAAGCCACGATGACAACAGCATCTGCATCAGCATCAGCATCAGCAATACCATCAGCAATAGCAACAGCAACAGCAACAACGACAACGGAACCGGCAACATCTATCACAGAACCGGCAACAACGACAACGGAACCGACAAGAACGGCAACACAATCGGCAAAAACGGGAACATCACCAAAATCAACTACATCACACATTCCAACAACAGAATCAACTTCCACATCAGCATCAGCTATAGCATCAGCAACAGCAACAACAAGAATAACAGATTCGGCAACAACTACCACAGAATCAGCAACAACGACAACGGAACCGGAAAGAACGGCAACAGAAACGGCAACATCGACAACAGAATCAGCAACAACCGGAACATCAACAACATCAACAACACCAGACATTCCAACAAGAGAAGCCAATTCTACATCAGGATCAGCTTCAGCATCAGTATTGACGTCAGCTACAACATCACTACCAACAACAGATCCGGTGACAACTACCACACAACCGGCAACAACGACCACGGAACCGGCAACAGCGACAACAGAATCAGCAACAACGGGAACATCAACAACATCAACAACATCAGACATTCCGACAACAGAATCAACTTCTACTTCAGCATCAGCAGTAGCATTAGAAACAGCAAGAACAACAACACGAGACCTGGCAACAAGAACCAGAGAACCGGAACGAACCACAACAGAATCGGCAACAACGACAACAGAATCTGCAACAACGGGAACATCAACATCATCAACAACGTCAGACATTCCAACAACAGTATCAACTTCTACATCAGCATCAGTATCAGCATCAGCATCGACATCGGCATCAGAAATACTAACAACAACAGCAGCAACAACAACAACAGATCCGGTGACAACGACAACAGAATCTGCAACAACGGGAACACCACCAAAATCAACAACATCAGACATTTCAACAACAGATGCCACGACGACAACAACAGCAGCAGCATTAGCATCAGTATCAGCACTAGCTTCAGCAACAGCAACAAAAACAACAACAGATTCAACGACAACAGAACCATCAACAACAGCAATATCATCAGAAGTATCAAAAACGGAAATATCGCGAACAGCTACAACGGCCACAACTGCAACAACGGAATTACCAACAAAAGATGAAACAACAACAGGATCAGGAACATCGGCAACGGCAACAGCAAGAACAGCGCCAATAGCAACAACAACATCAAGAACAACAACAACAGATCCGGCATCAGCGGAAACAGAATCGGCAACAACGGGATCATCACCAACATCAACTACATCAGACGTTACAACAACAGAAACCAAGACTACATCAACACCAGCATCAGCATCAGCAATACCATCAGCAACAGCAACAACAACAATAACAGATCCGGCAACAAGTACCAAAGAACCGGCAACAACGACAACAGAATCGGCAACAACGACAACAGAATCAGCGACAATGGGTACATCACCAAAATCAACAACATCAGACATTCCATCAACAGAATCCACGACGACAACAACATCAGCATCAACATCAGCATCAGAAGCAGCAACAACAACAGTAAAAGATCAGGCAACAACTACCACAGATTCAGCAACCACGACAACGGAACCGGCAAGAACAGCAACAGAACCGGTAACAACGACGACAGTACCGGCAACAACTACAACAGAATCAGCATTACCGGGAAATACACCCACATCATCTACATCTGACATTCCAACAACAGAAGCCACGATGACAACAGCATCTGCATCAGCATCAGCATCAGCAATACCATCAGCAACAGCAACAGCAACAACGACAACGGAACCGGCAACATCTACCACAGAACCGGAAACAACGACAACAGAACCGGCGACAAGTGCAACAGAACCGGCAACAATGGGAAGTTCACCAACATCAATAACATCAGACATTACAACAACAGAAGCCACGATGAAAATATCATCAGCAGCAGCATCAGAATCGGGAATAGCATCAGCGACAACAACAACAACAACAGATCCGGCAACATCTACCACAGAACCGGCAACAACGACCACGGAACCGGCAACAGCGACAACAGAATCAGCAACAACTGGAACATCACCAAAATCAACAACATCAGACATTCCAGTAACAGAAGCCACGATGACAACAGTGTCTGCATCAGCATTAGCATCAGCAATACCATCAGCAACAGCAACAGCAACAACACCAGACCCGGCAACAACGACAACAGAATCGGCAACAACGACAACAGAATCAGCGACAACGGGTACATCACCAACATCAATAACATCAGACATTCCATCAACAGAATCCACGACGACAACAGCATCAGCATCAACATCAGCATCAGAAGCAGCAACAACAACAATAAAAGATCAGGCAACAACTACCACAGATTCAGCAACCACGACAACGGAACCGGCAAGAACAGCAACAGAACCGGTAACAACGACGACAGAACCGGCAACAACTACAACAGAATCAGCATTACCGGGAAATACACCCACATCATCTACATCTGACATTCCAACAACAGAAGCCACGATGACAACAGCATCTGCATCAGCATCAGCATCAGCAATACCATCAGCAACAGCAACAGCAACAGCAACAACGACAACGGAACCGGCAACATCTACCACAGAACCGGCAACAACGACGACAGAATCAGCATTATCGGGAAGTACACCCACAACATCTACATCTGACATTCCAACAACAGAAGCCACGATGACAACAGCATCTGCATCAGCATCAGCATCAGCAATACCATCAGCAACAGCAACAACAACAATAACAGATCCGGCAACAAGTACCAAAGAACCGGCAACAACGACAACAGAATCAGCGACAATGGGTACATCACCAAAATCAACAACATCAGACATTCCATCAACAGAATCCACGACGACAACAGCATCAGCATCAACATCAGCATCAGAAGCAGCAACAACAACAGTAAAAGATCAGGCAACAACTACCACAGATTCAGCAACCACGACAACGGAACCGGCAAGAACAGCAACAGAACCGGTAACAACGACGACAGAACCGGCAACAACTACAACAGAATCAGCATTACCGGGAAATACACCCACATCATCTACATCTGACATTCCAACAACAGAAGCCACGATGACAACAGCATCTGCATCAGCATCAGCATCAGCAATACCATCAGCAACAGCAACAGCAACAACGACAACGGAACCGGCAACATCTACCACAGAACCGGCCACAACGACAACAGAACCGGCGACAAGCGCAACAGAACCGGCAACAATGGGAAGTTCACCAACATCAATAACATCAGACATTACAACAACAGAAGCCACGATGAAAATATCATCAGCAGCAGCATCAGAATCGGGAATAGCATCAGCGACAACAAAAACAACAACAGATCCGGCAACATCTACCACAGAATCAGCAACAACGACAACGGAACCGGCAACAGCGACAACAGAATCAGCAACAACGGGAACATCAACAACATCAACAACATCAGACATTCCGACAACAGAATCAACTTCCACATCAGCATCAGCTATAGCATCAGCAACAGCAGCAACAAGGGTAACAGATTCGGCTACAACTACCACAGACTCAGCAACAACGACAACGGAACCGGCAAGAACGGCAACACAATCGGCAACAACGGGAAGTTTACCAACATCAATAACATCAGACATTCCAACAACAGAAGCCACGACGACAATAGCATCAGCAACAACATCAGAATCAGCATCAGAAACAGCAACAACCACAACACCAGACCCGGCAACAACTACCACAGAACCGGAAAGAACCACAACAGAATCGGCAACAACGACAACAGAATCAGCAACAACTGGAACATCACCAAAATCAACAACATCAGACATTCCAGTAACAGAAGCCACGATGACAACAGTGTCTGCATCAGCATTAGCATCAGCAATACCATCAGCAACAGCAACAGCAACAACACCAGACCCGGCAACAACGACAACAGAATCGGCAACAACGACAACAGAATCAGCGACAACGGGTACATCACCAAAATCAACAACATCAGACATTCCAACAACAGAAGCCACGATGACAACAGCATCTGCATCAGCATCAGCATCAGCAATACCATCAGCAACAGCAACAGCAACAGCAACAACGACAACGGAACCGGCAACATCTATCACAGAACCGGCAACAACGACAACGGAACCGACAAGAACGGCAACACAATCGGCAAAAACGGGAACATCACCAAAATCAACTACATCACACATTCCAACAACAGAATCAACTTCCACATCAGCATCAGCTATAGCATCAGCAACAGCAACAACAAGAATAACAGATTCGGCAACAACTACCACAGAATCAGCAACAACGACAACGGAACCGGAAAGAACGGCAACAGAAACGGCAACATCGACAACAGAATCAGCAACAACCGGAACATCAACAACATCAACAACACCAGACATTCCAACAAGAGAAGCCAATTCTACATCAGGATCAGCTTCAGCATCAGTATTGACGTCAGCTACAACATCACTACCAACAACAGATCCGGTGACAACTACCACACAACCGGCAACAACGACCACGGAACCGGCAACAGCGACAACAGAATCAGCAACAACGGGAACATCAACAACATCAACAACATCAGACATTCCGACAACAGAATCAACTTCTACATCAGCATCAGCAGTAGCATTAGAAACAGCAAGAACAACAACACGAGACCTGGCAACAAGAACCAGAGAACCGGAAAGAACCACAACAGAATCGGCACAAACGACAACAGAATCTGCAACAACGGGAACATCAACATCATCAACAACGTCAGACATTCCAACAACAGTATCAACTTCTACATCAGCATCAGTATCAGCATCAGCATCGACATCGGCATCAGAAATACTAACAACAACAGCAGCAACAACAACAACAGATCCGGTGACAACGACAACAGAATCTGCAACAACGGGAACACCACCAAAATCAACAACATCAGACATTTCAACAACAGATGCCACGACGACAACAACAGCAGCAGCATTAGCATCAGTATCAGCACTAGCTTCAGCAACAGCAACAAAAACAACAACAGATTCAACGACAACAGAACCATCAACAACAGCAATATCATCAGAAGTATCAAAAACGGAAATATCGCGAACAGCTACAACGGCCACAACTGCAACAACGGAATTACCAACAAAAGATGAAACAACAACAGGATCAGGAACATCGGCAACGGCAACAGCAAGAACAGCGCCAATAGCAACAACAACATCAAGAACAACAACAACAGATCCGGCATCAGCGGAAACAGAATCGGCAACAACGGGATCATCACCAACATCAACTACATCAGACGTTACAACAACAGAAACCAAGACTACATCAACACCAGCATCAGCATCAGCAATACCATCAGCAACAGCAACAACAACAATAACAGATCCGGCAACAAGTACCAAAGAACCGGCAACAACGACAACAGAATCGGCAACAACGACAACAGAATCAGCGACAATGGGTACATCACCAAAATCAACAACATCAGACATTCCATCAACAGAATCCACGACGACAACAGCATCAGCATCAACATCAGCATCAGAAGCAGCAACAACAACAATAAAAGATCAGGCAACAACTACCACAGATTCAGCAACCACGACAACGGAACCGGCAAGAACAGCAACAGAACCGGTAACAACGACGACAGAACCGGCAACAACTACAACAGAATCAGCATTACCGGGAAATACACCCACATCATCTACATCTGACATTCCAACAACAGAAGCCACGATGACAACAGCATCTGCATCAGCATCAGCATCAGCAATACCATCAGCAACAGCAACAGCAACAACGACAACGGAACCGGCAACATCTACCACAGAACCGGCCACAACGACAACAGAACCGGCGACAAGCGCAACAGAACCGGCAACAATGGGAAGTTCACCAACATCAATAACATCAGACATTACAACAACAGAAGCCACGATGAAAATATCATCAGCAGCAGCATCAGAATCGGGAATAGCATCAGCGACAACAAAAACAACAACAGATCCGGCAACATCTACCACAGAATCAGCAACAACGACAACGGAACCGGCAACAGCGACAACAGAATCAGCAACAACGGGAACATCAACAACATCAACAACATCAGACATTCCGACAACAGAATCAACTTCCACATCAGCATCAGCTATAGCATCAGCAACAGCAGCAACAAGGGTAACAGATTCGGCTACAACTACCACAGACTCAGCAACAACGACAACGGAACCGGCAAGAACGGCAACACAATCGGCAACAACGGGAAGTTTACCAACATCAATAACATCAGACATTCCAACAACAGAAGCCACGACGACAATAGCATCAGCAACAACATCAGAATCAGCATCAGAAACAGCAACAACCACAACACCAGACCCGGCAACAACTACCACAGAACCGGAAAGAACCACAACAGAATCGGCAACAACGACAACAGAATCAGCAACAACTGGAACATCACCAAAATCAACAACATCAGACATTCCAGTAACAGAAGCCACGATGACAACAGTGTCTGCATCAGCATTAGCATCAGCAATACCATCAGCAACAGCAACAGCAACAACACCAGACCCGGCAACAACGACAACAGAATCGGCAACAACGACAACAGAATCAGCGACAACGGGTACATCACCAAAATCAACAACATCAGACATTCCATCAACAGAATCCACGACGACAACAGCATCAGCATCAACATCAGCATCAGAAGCAGCAACAACAACAGTAAAAGATCAGGCAACAACTACCACAGATTCAGCAACCACGACAACGGAACCGGCAAGAACAGCAACAGAACCGGCAACAACTACAACAGAATCAGCATTACCGGGAAATACACCCACATCATCTACATCTGACATTCCAACAACAGAAGCCACGATGACAACAGCATCTGCATCAGCATCAGCATCAGCAATACCATCAGCAACAGCAACAGCAACAACGACAACGGAACCGGCAACATCTACCACAGAACCGGCAACAACGACAACAGAACCGGCGACAAGTGCAACAGAACCGGCAACAATGGGAAGTTCACCAACATCAATAACATCAGACATTACAACAACAGAAGCCACGATGAAAATATCATCAGCAGCAGCATCAGAATCGGGAATAGCATCAGCGACAACAACAACAACAACAGATCCGGCAACATCTACCACAGAACCGGCAACAACGACCACGGAACCGGCAACAGCGACAACAGAATCAGCAACAACGGGAACATCAACAACATCAACAACATCAGACATTCCGACAACAGAATCAACTTCCACATCAGCATCAGCTATAGCATCAGCAACAGCAGCAACAAGGGTAACAGATTCGGCTACAACTACCACAGACTCAGCAACAACGACAACGGAACCGGCAAGAACGGCAACACAATCGGCAACAACGGGAAGTTTACCAACATCAATAACATCAGACATTCCAACAACAGAAGCCACGACGACAATAGCATCAGCAACAACATCAGAATCAGCATCAGAAACAGCAACAACCACAACAACAGACCCGGCAACAACGACAACAGAATCGGCAACAACGACAACAGAACCGGCGACAAGTGCAACAGAACCGGCAACAATGGGAAGTTCACCAACATCAATAACATCAGACATTACAACAACAGAAGCCACGATGAAAATATCATCATCAGCAGCATCAGAATCGGGAATAGCATCAGCGACAACAAAAACAACAACAGATCCGGCAACAACGACAACGGTACCGGCAACAACGACAACGGTACCGGCAACAACGACAACGGTACCGGAAAGAACGGCAACACAATCGGCAAAAACGGGAACATCACCAAAATCAACTACATCACACATTCCAACAACAGAATCAACTTCCACATCAGCATCAGCTATAGCATCAGCAACAGCAACAACAAGAATAACAGATTCGGCAACAACTACCACAGACTCAGCAACAACGACAACGGAACCGGCAAGAACGGCAACACAATCGGCAACAACGGGAAGTTTACCAACATTAATAACATCAGACATTCCAACAACAGAAGCCACGATGAAAATAGCATCAGCATCAGCATCAGAATCGGGAATAGCATCAGCGACAACAACAACAACAACAGATCCGGCAACATCTATCACAGAACCGGCAACAACGACAACGGAACCGACAAGAACGGCAACACAATCGGCAAAAACGGGAACATCACCAAAATCAACTACATCACACATTCCAACAACAGAATCAACTTCCACATCAGCATCAGCTATAGCATCAGCAACAGCAACAACAAGAATAACAGATTCGGCAACAACTACCACAGAATCAGCAACAACGGCAACAGAACCGACAACATCGACAACAGAATCAGCAACAACGGGAAGTTTACCAACATCAATAACATCAGACATTCCAACAACAGAAGCCACGACGACAATAGCATCAGCAGCAGCATCAGAATGGGGAATAGCATCGGCGACAACAAAAACAACAACAGATCCGGCAACAACGACAACGGTACCGGAAACAACGACTACGGTACCGGCAACAACGACAACGGAACCGACAAGAACGGCAACACAATCGGCAAAAACGGGAACATCACCAAAATCAACTACATCACACATTCCAACAACAGAATCAACTTCCACATCAGCATCAGCTATAGCATCAGCAACAGCAGCAACAAGGGTAACAGATTCGGCTACAACTACCACAGACTCAGCAACAACGACAACGGAACCGGCAAGAACGGCAACACAATCGGCAACAACGGGAAGTTTACCAACATCAATAACATCAGACATTCCAACAACAGAAGCCACGATGAAAATAGCATCAGCATCAGCATCAGAATCGGGAATAGCATCAGCGACAACAACAACAACAACAGATCCGGCAACATCTATCACAGAACCGGCAACAACGACAACGGAACCGACAAGAACGGCAACACAATCGGCAAAAACGGGAACATCACCAAAATCAACTACATCACACATTCCAACAACAGAATCAACTTCCACATCAGCATCAGCTATAGCATCAGCAACAGCAACAACAAGAATAACAGATTCGGCAACAACTACCACAGAATCAGCAACAACGGCAACAGAACCGACAACATCGACAACAGAATCAGCAACAACGGGAACATCAACAACGCCAACAACATCAGACTTTGCAAACACAGAATCAACTTCTACATCAGCATCCGCAGTAGGATCAGTAACTTCAACAACAGCAGATCCGACATCAACGACACCAGAGCCGGTAACAACGACGACAGAATCAGCAACAACGGAAACATTGCCAAAATCAAAATCATCAGACATTCCAACAACGGAAGCCACTGCAACATCAGCATCAGCTTCAGCATCAGTAATGACAGCAGCTACAACGACATTACCAACAACAGATCCAGCAACAACGACAACGGAACCGGAAACATCTACAACGGAAACATCATCAATTGGAACACCACCAAAATCAACAACATCAGACATTCCAACAACAGATGCCACTTCTACATCAGCATCAGCTTCAGCATCAGTAATGACATCAGGAACAACAACACTACCAACAACACAACCGGCAACAACTACCACAGAATCAGCGACAACGGGAACATCACGGAAATTAACAACATCAGACATTCCATCAGATGAAGCCACGACGACAACAGCATCTGCATCAGCATCAGCACTGGCATCAGCACTGGCATCAGCATCAGCAGCAGCAACAGATCCGGCAACAACAACATCGGACCCGGAAACAACGACTTCAGAAACAGCAACAACGACAACAGAACTGGCAACAACGATAACGGAACCGGCAACATCCAAAACAGAATCAGCAACAACGAGAACATCAACACAATCAAAAACATCATACAATCCATCAACAGAAGCCACTCCTAATTCAGCATCAGTAATGACATCAGCAACAACAACACTACCAACAACAGATCCGGCAACAACTACCACACAACCGGCAAAAACGACAACGGAACCGACAATAACGACAACAGAATCAGCCACAACGGTAACATCAACGAAAGCAACAACATCAGACATTCCAACAACAGAAGCCACGAAGACAACAGCATCAGCATCAGCATCATCATCAGCAATAGCATCAGCAACAACAACAACAGCAGGAGTCCCAGCAACAATTACCACACAACCGGTAACAACGACAACAGATTCACCAACAACGGGAACATCGCCAACATCAACAACATCAGACATTCCAACAACAGAAGCCACAACGACAACCGCATATTCATCAGCATCATCATCAGCAATAGCATCGGCAACAACAACAACAGCACGAGACCCGGCAACAACTGCCACACAACCGGCAACAACGAAGGCAGAACCGGCAACATCTACAACAGAATCAGCAATAACGGGAGCATCACCAACATCAACAACATCATACATTGCAACAACAGAATCAACTTCTACATCAGCATCAACATCAGCATCGGCATCAGCTTCACTAACAGTAACAACGACAACAACTGATCCGACATCAACGACACCAGTGCTGGTAACAACGACGACAGAGTCAGCAACAACGGGAACAGCTCAAAATTCAAAAACATCGGACATTCCAACAACAGAAGCCACGACGACAACAGCATCATCATCAACATCAGCATCGGGAATAGCATCAGCGACAACAACAACAACAACAGATCCGGCAACAACGACAACGGAACCGGCAACAACTACAACAGAATCACCAACAACGGGAACATCAACGAAATCGAAAACATCACACATTCCATCAACAGAAGCCACTTCTACATCAGCATCAGCATCATCATCAGCAATAACATCAGCAACAGCAAGTACAACAATAAAAGACTTGGCCACAACGGCCACAGAACCGGCAAAAACGACAACGGCACCGGCATTAACGGGAACATCACTGAAGTCAACAACATCAGACATTCCAACACCAGAATCAACCTCTATATCAGCATCAACATCAGCATCAGCATCAGCGTTACTAACAGTAACAACAACAACAACAGATCCGATATCAACAACACCAGAGCCGGTAACAACGACAACAGAATCACCAACAACAGTAACATCACCAAAATCAAAATCATCGGCCAATCCAACAATAGAAGCCGCGACTACATCAGCATCAGCAACAGCAACAGCAACAGCATCAACATCGACGACAGATTCAGCGATCTCAGACGCATCAGCGACCGCAATAACAGCAGAATCAACAATAGCATTTGTTTCCAGTTTTTCTGCGAATCCTTCCACAAGTTTTGTCCGATTTTCATCAGTGTCTTCTGCTGTTCACTTGCCGGACTCAAACTTGCGATTACCTGGTGAGAATAATGTTGGGATTTTTGCTTGTGCTATTCATGATTTATTTAAGTACTCCATTGTTTGTACTGTTCAGTTGATGTTAAATCCATACTGCAGTATTTGCCGTACCGATAATACCTCGTCTTTTGTAAACTCGTTCCGGTTTGATTTACTCTCATTGGAGTTCACTGTTCTATTCCGAATTTATCCATGTATTGATCGTACTAGAAATTGGTCATTGTGGCAATCACAAATAGTTGGTTGTTGAGAAAGTTGCCTTGATTCGTTTTACTTATTATCCACACTCTCGAATACTGTGATTTATGCGTAACTGTTTCCAGTCGGGTTCAGATTCTTGATGCAAAAGTATTTCGGTTCTTGTGAATAGATCCCGCTGGATTTGTTTCAACTGCTCCTCGTTTTGTCCTTTATTGTGTTATTCTTTACCGAATACTTTTGATTACCTGTTACGCTCAAGGCCTGTCCATTCTAATGATCATATTAGTTAACTTGTTTGTCAAATACAATTCGTAATATACTTTCTCATTGCCACTTGCTGGCTGTGAATGAATTTTCTTCGATACTTCTGCTGAAGCCTGAAATCGCGAACGCATTTAATCCGCTTCCTTCATTTGTCACAGAACGGCGCAAAGATCCCATATTCCGTCCGGGTCAGATAATCGCCATTGTCTTCCCAGTCGTTTTGGCAGGTATTATGGTGATTGGTTGGATCATAGCTGTGAGTGGCCTGCTTCTTCAGTTATCTTATTATTGCCGATACCATTGAAATGGCACTATAACGTTGGACTTTCTTAAGATTTTTTATCATGCATTTAGGAATTCATTACTGTGTATGCTTTGGTGAAATGATGTGTCCGCATTTGTGGCTAAATTTTCTGCGATCATTGATATATCATTTCGATCCTCTCACAGGTGCTGTTTTATCCTCTCCACAGTTCACCGTAGAAGAATAAATAAAATAGATTCAATATTACTGTGCACCAGTTATTCACCTTCATTAACGTCCACTTTGTTTTGCAGATCTGCTTGAAATAATGAGAAAATGCGAACTACTATTTGCGGATTCTAACCAGTACTAACTCGTCCGGTTTGCACACCTGAAGTCATTCGTACCCATCCAATTTGCAATAAATATTTCCCAAAATTTGTGACCTCCACCCCCCACTCTGTACTCTGCCATTCATATATTTTCCTTAAAAGTTGTAGTAGGTTAGAATTTTTGGAAACAAACATCATTGTGTTCTAATTTCATCCCCCTGATAAATGAATGTTGCAAGCACTCTAAGAACAAGGAAATTAAACATCACTATTCGAAACTCATATGAACTGCATGAAATTTACGCACACAACCAGTTCTCAGTAGCGTTCATCTAGGTACGCAAAAACGAAAGCTCCGTTGTACGGCTGTTTTCCGTAGATGATTAGATCATTTGTTCGTCCTTTACTTCGCAGAAAAGGGCAACCACCAGGAGCAGTATTCCATGGCGTTCATCATAATGCGATGTAACGCTCTGGCGACTAGCCCCGCGGTGGGCCTCGATCAGACATTCGGATGTGTCTGGATTGCCCATTGAAGAACGGAAGCCCTTGAGCCTACCCGAACAACGCTCTAGGTTGCGTCTAACACGAGTTGTGCGCAGTCATGTGATTCCTCCGCGACCAGCGTTCACACTGGAAGTGTGCACAGCACTCTTCCGTATTGCACACAACCTAATGCGCTGTATCTAGCTGGTTTGGAGGGTTGAGTTTATATGCGGCAAATTCAAACACGTACCTGTTTCAAAAGAATTTTAAAATTAGAATGTTTGAAAATAAGCTCCACTGTTACCGGTGTCCATTAGAGAGGAATAGCACCGGTATCAACGGATTTATTGATGAGGGATGTTAACATTCTGAATAGTAGACTTGCTCCAAACTTGAGGAGGGTTGGAAATAAGACATCCGGACCCATATCAGTGGCCAGTTTTGAAGTCCTCCGTAACTTCTGAAGAAAGTGGTTCTATTTCTCAGGAGAAAGAAGGATAATAGGATGGAAAAGAATCCGTTGAATGATGAATAAAAGCGACTTTCATGCTGTCACCATTATCATTGCAGATTTCAACTGGGCCCCTTGTCCATATGGAAGCTGAATTTCATGTCAAAGAAGTCTGTTAATTTTAGTGCTAATGAAGTGGCGGGCAAAATATGTACTCAACTACTGTATCATTTGACTAATTAGGATAAAGTGGATTTAGTGATCAAATTTGGGGAAATGAATTTCAAAGACAAGCAAACTAACGTTGCAGTGTATTCGTTTGTTTGTAGGCCGTAAAATTTTGGAGATACACGGACAAGCAACGGCCGAACTACGGGCGTACTAAATTTTTATCATAACCCTTCGAAATACTGGAAAATGGCAGAGTTTCATTGAATGAATGAATGTCCAAGTCATTGAGCATATAATTCAGTTAACGTCTCAAGTGGAATGAGGCATATTTGTGTGATGATAATGGACGTGTTGAAAAAATGAGCCCTGCTTTGGACTGGATTCAGTGTTGGGCGCATCACATTCAAGCACCGTAGTGACGTTTCAAAGGAGTCTGGTCGTGCTGTTAATAGGTGTGTTCATTTTGCTTACTCAGAGACTTCGGCAATGGAAAAGCAATTCTGAATTTGTGAACAAATGCGACCCCTTTAGCACAGCACAAGTGAGATATAGCATAGAGTTTCTTCGTAAATAAGTCTGGCGGACAAAACGAGAATTCAAAGGGAAACCGTGAAGTAAAAACGGAAACTAATCTTTTTCGACTGATAGTGTTGACTGACAGTTCACCGAGTTTCTAGAGGTGATCTTTAACTGTTTTGTCCTGACGAGTAAACAATATGCTGAACTTGGATAGATTTTGGATCTGATCACTCTCAAACGGAAGATTTCAGTGGCACTTGGAATTGATCAGGGTGGTTGACGACAATTCTTTTTAAAATGCTATTTTCTCCTCTTAAAATAAGGCAGAGGTCAGTTCAACCAGAGGTAAGTAAGGAGTACGTAGACGCCTTTTTAAAACCTCCGATAACAGTGCGTGAACCATCGGAAAGTAATGCAGTGAGGATGGGTATGAAAGCGTCAAAGAGCAGTCTGATGACCCAGCAGGAGCAATATGTAGCTACATACACAGAGTTTGAGATATTTACCAGTGTCGTGGTCAACATCATTACGAAAGTGAAGACAATTTCAGACTTGGCAGACCACCCGGAACTGATGTAAATTACCATACCACCATATGTCCTCTTCTTGTATTGTTTTCTGTTTCGAAAAAACACCCGAAATCCTTAGGGAGAGCGAGCTGGATACCGCTACTTTCATTTAACCAAACTTCTGGGACACAGGCTACAGAGGTGTTCGTGTTAATTCGAGAGTTCAGAACATTGGTCAGAGAAGGCCTCTTTCCAAATAGAGTGTGAATGTTAGTACTAAGCAATGCGGAAGCCATGGTCGCGCTTATGTTCCCTTATCCAGATTCCGGTCATATTGCACAACTCCGACTTTTGGATGAGGAAACAGAACATGAAGCGTTTCTAATCCGGGTGGTAGTCTCCTCTGAGTGGCGGATGCTGAGTGAAATTTGGTAGAAATGAGAATAATTCCTAAGTGACAATACTTGAGTTCACAGCGAGTTTTAGTGCAGCTAATTGTGGGGCTGGTGCGATATACCATGATAAGTTCAAGGTTTGAACTAATAAGAAATATAGACGAGAGTTTGTACGGTTCTTCGGTCAAATTAGAACCACAAAAGTGAAGTTCAAACCGTTGCTTTCGGTGATTGCTAATCTTGCTGTTGCAGGTCATGAAGGTGATGTTGATGCATTTGATAGACAGTTGATAGGATCTGAAGGTCATTCGTATATTGAATGTCTGTAGGGTGTAGTATTCAGTGTATGGCGAAGAGAAATCCACCCACCCCCTTTTCGGAAACTGATAGTGCATTTTCAGGGTCCACTTCGTACGCCGAATATTCCACCAAATGTACCGCGTGTTCACTGGGAGTGGACCCAACCCAAGATGGCGAATTTCTATATATGCCATTGAAAACGATAACACAAGTTGCATTTTGACATCTGGCGAAATGTTGCATTAGACTGTACGTTCGAGATGATTATGACACATATCGAGATTTGCTAATTATGTTTCAAAAATGGTGCATTTTACAGTGGAGTGATCACATAAAGCTCCCGATGTACTCATATGATACTGTTAGTGATATATCAACCAATATGGACATGCCCATTGTGAATAAACTCATCAAGATGGCCAATTTTGAAGCAATTTGTATGGACACCCGAGTAAAATGATGCTGATAGTTTTCTTGGTTTCTTAGTAATGTTACTGCTAAGCATTAGCAATCAGAAGTGACAAAGTCAGTGAACCCTTTGGTGGTTAGGTGTTTCTATTATCTTATATGTTGCTAACTGACCATGTGTTACCCATATCATCCCTCTTACTTCCTATTGTTATTGTAAGCGAAATCCTTTCGACCGTCAACTTTGACCGTTTCGATTGAATTCCACTCAGATTCGTACGACCTAGCTGCTTTAAGCCTTTCTAGGGTGCTCCTTCTCGGTGTGGCTTACTTCGCGTCTCGAACAAATTCCAAAAGGCTTCAACTGATAGACATATTATTCCGAAACACGGTTCTATAATCGGTACAACGTTAACGAACAATGAATAGACAAAACATACAGCCAAATTTTGAACCGAGCGAGACACAGATCGTGGGTAGTCAAATTTACTGTTAAACCAGGCGGGAGCGTCATATGTTCATTCAAACAAATGCAGGTCAGTGTCAGAAAGAGGGAAACAGATAAGACAGTTCAGATCACATGAAAGAGTAAGATCAAATCCATGTGAATTAAATAAAACCATATTGTCACGGTACCGTCAGATTGGATTAAGGACCAATCACGAATCGGGGCTGAGTTCAGTAAAATGACCAACTTTGTGCCAACGACACGCAGGAATGACTTGGAAGAGATTCACATGTAGAATGTGACTACTAATAAGCCGTTAGTAGCCAGTAAGAAAAACGTTTAGATCATACGAAAGGTACACTCCCCGCTGGGTTCGAGCTGTTTGCTTGACAAGCCCCCAAATTATTCGTACTCTGAAACATGGTTTCCCAATAAACACAAATATCGGACGTCTTTAAGGGTCATCCGCTGGCTGTCTGAACCCACACATCGTGGACAACACCGTCTTTGGAAAGCCGAGTTTCTTTAACAATATCCTTTTTCCATTCGCCTCTGGGCAAGTTCTTGCCAACTATAAGCACCAGGTCACCGGTTTTCATCTCCTAAACTGTTTCTGTCCAAAGCTGCTTGCTTTGCAGCAGTGGTTTGTACGACTTGATCCATTTACGACAAAAGGTTTCAGTGAGATGTTGAGCTTGCCGCCATCGCCGATTCAGCTTGCGCGGTTCCGTTTCACTTTCATTGGAGGATGCATTGCGAGAGCCAAGTAATAGATGATTCGGGGTCAGTACGGCATATTGGCAAGGGTCGAAGCTATTCTCCACCGACGGTCTGTCGTTCATGATTTTCTCCACCTCGGTCATCAATGTCAGGAACGTTTCGTCCGTTACGGATTGCGACCCGACCAATGATCGAAGTATTCTGCGGATAGATCGTATGAGGCTTTCCCACACACCCCCTCGATGACTAGCTGTAGGCGGCGTGAATATCCAGTCGCATTCCCTCCGTGTAAGCGAATTAGTTATGCGCACTTGATTTCATCCTCGTAGTAATACCTTGACCTCGTTCTCGGCGCCCTTAAAGTTGAGCCCATCATCACTGTAAAGCTTCCGAGGACATCCTCGTCTAGCGACGAACCTGGCAAAAGCACAGATAAACGAATCGGTGCTGAGGTTTTGAACCACTTCTATGTGAACGACCTGAATGCTGAGGCGTGTGAATAAACAGCAATATCTCCTTTCGAATCTCCGAGCCACTTTAACTTGGAACGGTCCATAGTAGTCAACCCCCGCTATTGTAAACGGCGGGTTGAAAGGCTCCAAACGATCAGCCGGTAGTGGGGCCATTATTTATCTACAGGGCAGTGAGTGCCAGCGTCTGCAATCAAAACAGGACCCCATAACTTGTTTTATTGTGGTACAAGCACGTAAGACCTAGAACTTCTCCCGCAGAATAGCGCTCGTATGCGCTACGCCGACGTGGCCATTCGTCTGGTGGGTGTGTTTGATTAGCAATCGACATACAAAGTGACTTTTTGGTAAAATTATAGGGTGCTTTGTCTCGTAAGACACCGGCGCGAATTGAAGTCGTCCTCCCACGCGTATCAGACCTCTGTCCATAAAAGGTGTAAGGCCTTTCAGTGCACTATTCGTTGTCTTTAGCCTTTCGTTGCTAACTCCCGTGTAATCGATGTGGAGGGTTCTAATCTCATTTTCGAAACACTCTTGCTGGACCAGCATGAAAATATTTTGTTTTGCGCATTCCAGCTCAGCTACGGTAAGAGAGCTACGTTGGGGCAGTGCATGTCGTAGGTACTTCTCCACCATGTGTCTTTTAAACAAGATTAGCCACCCCACCCATTTGAGGAGTTTGATCCAACTATGGCAAGCCGAGAACCTAAGGATCCAATGATTATTCTCCCTTACTGAGGTCGTCACAGTCATCGTGGCTACTTCGAGCGAAGGAGGAGCTTTTCCATTGGGTTCCCGTGGCCATTCATCATACTTCATTGTCAAGAACTCTGGGCCGGAAAACCATATACCCTTGCACAGCTGTCCGATTCTTGACACTCTTGATGCCAAGTCAGCTGGGTTGCTTTTGGAGTTCACATAACTCCATTGCGAAGATGTGGATAAATCCCGAGTAGTCGATATACGGTTTGCTACGAATATTTCCGGTCGGTTTGAGGTGTTACGGATCAGCTGTAGGACTACGATAGACTCCGTCCACAGTGTTCTGGAGTCGATCTCGATTGTCGATTCAAGTTCTATCTGAAGCAGCAGCTTAACGGATAGAACCGCCGCCGCGAGCTCGAGTCTGGGGATAGTGATAGCTTTGAGAGGGGCAACACGCGACTTCCCCATCAAGAATGCCGTGGTCGAAACACCATGCCTGTCACTCGTGCTTAAATATACTACCGCTCCATAGCCGTACTGTGATGCGTCTGAAAAACAGTGCAGTTGGTATTCCCTTGTGGGCTCTGGTGTCGCTGGGATCAAGCAACGGCGAATTTTGACTCGGTTAATCTCTTGCAGTTGCTGGACCCAATCTGTCCGTCGTTCATTGTGACAACTGTCGAGTTTGTCGTCTCATCCCAATTTCAGTCAGCATAGTTCTTGTAGCAACAGCTTTGCTGGAAGCAAGGCAGGTGCCACAAAGCCTAACGGGTCATACAATGAGGCGACGTATGACAGGATTGATCTTCTATTGATCACAGGTTCAGGTGGTTTGGTAGTAAAACTGAAAGTATCTGACATCCTGTTATACTCGACGCCGAGAGTCCTATACGTATTTGTTGGTTTCAAGTCCAGACACAGGTTTTTGCTGGCCTGGTCTTTGACAGGTACATCGATAAAGGCATCGTCCGAGTTGCTACACCACTTCGTCAGGTGAAAGCCCGATTCCCGGAGCGCAGGCTGTAAATGGCCCGTCACTAGTCGGAGTTCTCTAATCGATTCGCAACTAATGAGGAGATCGTCAACATAAAAGGACCTTTGCAAACACCTAGGGTCAAACTCCAATGATTGGTTCGCGTTATTGGCAATTGCTCTGTTCAAAGCGAATATGGCACAACATGGTGAGGAGGTCGCTCCGAAAGGGTGCACAGTCATTTGGTATATTTCTGGCGCACGTCCCAAGTCTCCTTCTGTCCACCACAAGAACCTAAGGCATGAGCGCTGATGTTGAGGTACCTTTACTTGATGAAACCTGGCTTCAATATCTGCCACTACGGCGAAATTGTGTTCTCGAAACCGTGTTAATACTCCGCATAGGTTATTTGTGAGGTCTGGGCCGGAAAATAACTGAAGGTTCAAAGAGGTGTTCTAATATTTACTTGCACAGTCGAAAACAACCCTTAGTTTCTCTGGTTTCATGGGGTCGATTACATGGTGATGGGGCGAATACCAAACTTGACCCGGGACGTCCTCTATAACATTTTGACACCTTTCAGCGTAACCTTTGGCTATGTAACTATTCATCACCTCCGCGTAGCGTTATTTAAGATCAGCGTGTTTCATTAGTCGAGTCTTCAACCACAACAAACGTTTCCATGCTATCGATTGGTTGTTCGGAAGACTTAGGCAACCATCTTTCCAGGGCAACGGGACTTCAAATTGGCCGTTTAAGAACCGAGTAGATGATTCTAGGGTTTTGAGCACTTGCTTATCTTCTGCTGATGCTGATTTACCCAAAACTTTAGATTCGTTGAACTTCGAGGCCCACATAGCCTCTAACCCGTCCATAAGAGGGTCACCCTCATTTATATAATCAACGCTAGCCTTCCTTTGGTCATGGCCAAAGACTCGTCCCACAACGGTTCAACCGAGGGGCGTACGTATAGCGTAAGGATCCGCTTTCCCACCGTATCGATGTTCTAGCACCCAATGCGCCGCTGGTACATTCATACCTATCAGTATCGATACCCTTCCGCCTTCAATTGTCGGTAGGTTGATGCCGCGCAGATGAGCCCAACCGTTAGTTCGGCCAAGAACAAAACGTTTTAACTCGGGGAGCTGTCGGTCTGTCCAAGCTTGATTTATTTCTATATGCTCTCCTCCTTCTAAGGAACATAGCTGAAACCCAACCACCTCAGAGTTTATCTCAGTTGTCTGCATGATGGTTGAAACTGAGAGCGTGGCTGGTTGTCCGGCTAAACCCAATTCATTCGCCAGGTTTTTGTCTATAAGTGTGGAGTCGGAGCCTCCGTCTAGGAACGCATAGGTTTTTTCTGATCCTAGTGGCCCGAACACCTTGACTGGTATGATTCCCAACGAGGTTGTACAATTTCCAGCCGAAGTCGCATGACAACGGGCGTTGTCTTGGCTTGTCACCGGATTCCGCCCCGTACTCACTGGCTCTTGCGGGTGTAGTAAGGGGTGGTGACCCAGTGTACAACATCCTACACCACAGGTCATGCGTGACCTGCAATTGACGGACTCGTGATTCGGTTTCAGGCATAAATGACAGTTTTTTAAACTCCACTAAGGGAAGCCTCTCCGGTACACTCCACGCCACGAACTTCCCACACTGGTCCGTGTAATGGTCTCCCTCGCACTGCATACAGCACCTGCGCACCATTGTCGGTTTAACAAATGGCGCTATAGTAGTTTGGGAGTGATGCAGTAACGTCTTGTGCGGTGCGTTTCGATCAGCAGGAGGTCGTGCTTGTAAGTTCGGCCAAGTGACAGAATAGGATTGATGAACCATTTGTACATCAGCCCTCTCATTTACAAATTCTGTCAAATCCGAGAAGGTTGGTCCTCGGTCCAGTCGTATGGTAGACGCGGCGACCTCAGACCACTTAAACTGGAGGGCTTGAGGCAGTGTGCGTACTATTTCCTAAAAAGCGTCCTGGAAGCGTTGAGGTTGGCAACACGGTTTAACTGACTCAGAGTGTTTCGGCAGTTCCGCATTTCCCCGGCCAATTTCATCAGCACCATTGGTTCCATGGTTTTAATGACGGGCCCGTCCACGAAGCTATCTGGGTGTGCCCTGGCTATCACGTGGGCTTGGCCAAACCTCCTACGGAGAATTTCTAAGGCGCCTTGGTATCCCTCGCTTGGGTCCAGTATAGAACAGCTCTCAATGGCTTCATTAGCCTCACCCTTACAGTAGTGTATTAAATACGATAGGCGACACTCGTCATCCATGTCTCGTTTCCCACTGGCCCTATCAAAACTTCTCATGAACAGCCAATACTTTTTCGGATTTCCATCAAAATAAATTAATTCTCTTTCTGGTAAAGTGAATAAATGAGATATGGGTGCCTGACTAAACTTCTGACAACCAATGATCTTATTTGATGGAAATGAAGGTGTATCAAACCCGGAAACGGCTGGGGCACTGGCCCCAAATACCAACGTAGACAGCGGACGCGATCGTCCGACCACTGGGGACTCACCACCGGATGGTTTCTCTTCGACTGTGGTAGCCCTTGCATACTGATCCTCATATTTTCCACTCTTCATGTTGAACTTGCACTCCAACATCCGCAAACGTTCTTTAAATTCCTTGAGGAGATCCGTAGTTTCTTCTGACTCAGTCGTGTAACGTACCAGATCGGGGGCCGATAAAGACTTCTCCGAATTGGTCTCCATTGCTTGGTGAATTGGCTAACTGTAAGCAAAATCCTTTCGACCGTCAACTTTGACCGTTTCGATTGAATTCCACTCAGATTCGTACGACCTAGCTGCTTTAAGCCTTTCTAGGGTGCTCCTTCTCGGTGTGGCTTACTTTGCGTCTCGAACAAATTTCAAAAGACTTCAACTGATAGACGTATTAATCCGAAACACGGTTCTATAATCGGTACAACGTTAATGAACAATGAATAGACAAAACATACAGCCAAATTTTGAACCGAGCGAGACACAGATCGTGGGTAGTCGGAAGTACGGCTCTAGTCCAGCATACCCGGTGTACAGCACCCGTCCGTTGATGGGAAATGAAAGCTTAGATGGTAAATACGGCTAAATTGTTATGGTATTTGGCATGGAAAATCGCATATGGTGATTACTTGGTTTGGGAGTGTTTTGTTTAATGAAGGTATTTATGTTTGTATCCTGACAGGTGATCGGTTCATCGGACATATATAAGCTTGAGCGCACGGGAATTCGCTGTTACTTCGTTGCGTGTTGTGCTGTCGCGTCGCAAATGGAGCGCGTACCAGTGGACGATTCAGTTGTGTTTCGGCGTTTGGTCCGTAGTGTATACCCCGATATCGACTCATTCCAAGCCGATTTTCGGGAGTTTCAAAAAGAAACTTGCACGTCTTTCTTCGTGTACAGTTCCGAGATGTATGCAATGGCCAAAAAACCAGGCATCCATCTGCCAGATGGTGCGCCTTGTTATTTCAAAAAGTACTGCTGCGTTCACCGCAAAAGGAAATGTGATAAGTCGTCCAGGTATGTTATCATTTATCGGTAAATAAATCCTTTTCAGGTATCCTAATTTGGAATGCGGGGCGTTCGTCACGTATCGATTTGCGGGTTCCTGTTACTGTGTCGTCAGTTGGTCGATGAAGCATTCGCATAGTTTCCAAGTAGGGAATGAGGGATTTTATGTACGAAATCGTAGACTGACACCTGAGCAGGATGCTCATGTGTTGCAACTGATGGACACTTTCAGAAAGAAGTCTGAGCTAAGGGAGTATGTGTTTAGGAAATTCAACCGGCGTCTTAATAATGACGATTTCAGATCGATAAGAAGAAGAATGAACAAGAGAGAGTTAGTAAGTGAAGTAGAGGAGGTTCAAAAATTGCTGCAGGCCCATGGTTATTCGGAGATAATTTCCGATAACCGTGAGATAAAGTTTATCTTCTTCGTCCCTTCTGTAAGCAAACCGTTATGTCCTAGGTTCAGCGACGTTATTTTGGCAGATGCTACTCACCAACTCAACCGTGGTGGGTACATTCTATGGCACACAATGGTAGTTGATGGGACGGGGTTAGGTCGCAGTCTGTTCTATGCCATTCTCCCAAATGAGAGTGGTGACTGCTATCGTAAGGCTGTTAAATTTGAGAGAAAGATGCTCCCTCAAACCGGTAATTGTAAGACAATCGTAGTTGATGGGAGTTTGGCGCAGTTTAATGCGTTCACGGATATTTACCCAGAATCTCGTGTGTTATTTTGCCGTTTCCATGTCATGCAAGACATGAAACGTAGATGCAGCCGCCTACATGGAATACAATCCTGTGAAAAGCTACGCATCTTTCATTGGATGCGTAATCTAGTGTTAGCTCAAACTAGTCTTCGTTTTGAGAGGTTTAGGGCAGCAATAGAATGTAGGAGCAATGAGGCGGCTGCATACCTGAGTAACACCTGGATACCACTTAAGCAGTTTTGGGCTGGATATGTGACACGTGATGCATTAGTGTTAGGCAATTTTACCACTAACAGAGTAGAAACGGAAAACAGGCATTTGAAAGATGGCCTGTCCAACCGTTCAAACATCTTGGACGTATTCAAAAACGTAGTCAAGCGTGTTCAGTCGTTGACTGAAAAAAGCCGTCATAGGGTTGCTAAGGATCAGATGGCTTGTTATAGGGCACCAGATGGGATGCAATGGTTTCAACCATTGCTTAAGAGATTGACGAGTTACGCACGCGATTTGTTGCTAAAGCACTTGCGTCGAGAAGTTGTACAATCAATAGAGCAGATCAACAGCGTATGGTGTGTAGTAAATCGCAGGGGTGTCACGCACCACGTTAGTCTAAACGGGGATGTGAAGTGTGATTGTTCGTTCAGTCACCAGTGGACACTCCCCTGCAGGCATTTGTTAGCAGTTTGCAAGGAAGCAAACTACCCAGTTGGGGAAGTCTCGTTGGGCCGATGGTCACTCAGCGGAAACATTTCCAGCAGCTTAGTACAGCTTCATTCCGTTGAGGTTGATCAACAAAGATCACCGATAACGGCTAAAAGTGATCGGTTATCAGAGTCCGAATTTCTGGCCAAAGATACAGTTGTAGCTTTAAGTATGCTAGGGTAGAAAGATTACAGGTATTATTTGAAACAGTTAGGCTTCCTAAACAAGGTTCTGGCTTCATGTCCTGGAACGAAAATTCTGTACCAAGCTCCAAATAGCGAGACGCCGGTTGCAGTTGAGTGTGATGCGGACATATCCAAGATGGCCGCAGCCGCAAAGAGGAAAACAGCAGTTCAAAATGTTGCAGTTGCCAGCACTAATCACGACCCTAGTGAACAATCTCAAGCTGTCACGTATGAGGAAGGTAAGTCCGTGCGTCTGTCATCAAAACGGAAATCCGTTTTGACAACAAGGAACATAGCCAATGAAGATCTAGAAATTTCATGGGACCAACTGCTCTCAGTGGCCTTCAGGAGGTTCAAAGTTACGACGTCCACTATATACAAGACAAATTGTAAAAGACGACGTCTACAAGTGGATTACTTGCCAATTCGTCAGGACGTCTGAAGCGTCTGCATAATAGTGAACCAAACTTGGATTTAGATGAGGACATTCAGTGGGTCCAATGTGGAACCTGCGGACGATGGACACAGCTTTCTCGAAACTTGTGCCCCGATCTGATTGTAGTTGTTGTGGTGCACCCCAGCGAGATATCCACTGTTCAAAGATAGCATCTGCAATCGTGATGGCATCGACGGAGGGCAATGCCACCGCCTCACACCATTTTGTGAAGTAGTCCACCATCACGAGAATATACCGATTCCTTCTGGGGGTTTCAGGTAATGGTCCGACAATGTCCATTCCTACAATTTGGTTAGGATAACCTGCCGGCATTGCTTGTAACGGAGCACGATGTCGCTTCTGTGGTGGTTTAATCTGAATACATTCTATGCAGCGGTTACAAAAGTTTATTACATCCCGACGCTGCTGGAGCCACCAAAATCGTTGCGACACGGCATGGTCCATCTTGTGTTGCCCCGCATGACCCAACTCGGAATGCAACTTTTCTAACACGTACTGCACCCTCGATTGGGGCACGATCATTCGGAGGCCATAACTCTCTCCGTAATGATAGTACATCACCTCCTCCTGAATCGATAGCCGTGGCCAAGCGGACCAGAGACAAAGGCTTTCCCAGCTACAACCGGCCATCTCCGCCTTGGTGGGTTTAGTCTGACCACTCTTCAACTTGTCATAGATTACTCTCGTTTCTGGATCATTTCGCTGAATCTCTGCCCACTCCGTTTTCTGCGTTTCCAACAGGACTGTGACCACCTGGCAAGTCGGGCAATCACCATGCTGGTTGTGACGTCGGGACAGGGCGTCGGCATTCATGTGCTTTCGACCAGGTCGGTGTTGGCATTCGAAATCAAACTCTTGCAGCCGCTCTTGCCAACGGGCTACTTGTCCTTCAGGTTCTTTGAAATTTTGCAACCATTTCAGAGACTGATGATCCGTTCTAACTGTAAATCGTTTCCCTAGCAAATAGTGCTTGAAGTGACGTACATACGTTACCAGTGCAAGCATTTCTTTTCTGGTTGTGCAATAATTCCTCTCCGGCTTGTTCAGGCAACGAGTGGCATAGGCGATCACATGTTCTTCATTATCGCGGCCCAGTTGAGAAAGAACTGCCCCGATCCCCGTTTCACTGGCGTCCGTATCCAGGATAAAGGCACCTGCTGTTTCGGTGAGGTCTGGGAATGCAAGGATTGGAGCCTTCGGTTAGACATTTTTGGAGCGTTTCGAATGCTGCTTGACACTCCGACGTCCACAGAAATTTTCTGTCCTTCTCTGTGAGCCGATGCAGCGGAAACGCGATTCGGGCATAGTCCTTCACAAAGCGACGGTAATATGATGTCAATCCAATGAACCGCCTGACGTCGGCTACGTTCGTCGGAACCGGCCAGGTTTTAATAGCTTGAATCTTTTCCGGATCACTCTGGATCCCATCTTGACTGATAATGTGACCTAAACACTTAACTTCCCGCTTCAGAAATTCACATTTTCTAGGCTTCAGTTTCAACCCGGTATCCTCAATTGCAGTAATTACCTCTTCCAGGTTAGCGAGATGTTCAGCCAGTGTGCGGCCATGTACGATAACATCGTCTTAATAAACCAGACATTTTGCCGGCACCAGGTCGCCTAAAACCACACTCATTAAGCGTTGGAATGTCGCAGGAGCATTGACCAGCCCGAAAGGCATCGTCTGAAATTCGTACACCCCAGACGGGATACAGAAGGCGGTTTTCTCCTTGTCATCGGGGTGCATCTCCACCTGCCAGTATCCGGATGCCAAGTCGAGAGTGCTGAAATATCTTGCACCTCCGAGTGCCTCCAAGGTATCGTCAATCCGAGGAAGGGGAAAGCTATCTTTCGTGGTCACTTGGTTCAGCTTGCGATAGTCTACACAGAGCCGTAGCGATCCGGACTTCTTTCTTACCAACACTATGGGTGAGGCCCATGGAGACTGTGATGGCCTAATGGCCCCTTCACTCAACATACCTTGGATGATATTGGTCAATTCTTTTCGGTACCGAACGGGAACTCGACGCGGGTGCTGCCTCACTGGAGTCAGTCCCTGTGTATCGATACGGTGTTGTACGACTCCAGTTCGCCCTAAGGGAACACCGTCCCAGGCAAATGCTTCCTGGTGAGTCTTTATTATCTCCTCCAGCCGGGCGCGATCGTCGACATTCAGAGAACTTTCCGCCTGGTTGAGCAATAGAGCTATTTGTCTTGATAAGTCCACCGGCCGTATTTCCTGAATCCGGTCTCTGCTCTTTTGTGTGTGTGCCATCAGGGATTTCCCATGTGGGCCCGCTAACCCCGCTTGTAACAATGACTGTTCTTGTCGGGCCTGCTGGGTTGCCTGGTGCGACTTGGGGTTTATTGTGTGATCGTCCTCCTCTACACTGCCGAACCGGATATTCTGATCTCCAAAGGTCAGCATGCCAAGACCCAAGTCCATGCAACACTTATTTGCATGCAGGAAGTCATGTCCAAGGATTAAATCCCATGGAATGTCGGGAGACACAATAACTGGGTGCGTAACGGTTTTCCCTTCCATTTCGAGAGTTATCTGACAAGAGCCACAGGTTTTGACTGGAACCCCATTTACTGCCGAAACTCTCGGTGCCGCAGCTCTGTCCTTGCCCTGACCGCAGATCCTTGGATGAATTAGGCTACACGTAGCTCCCGTGTCAACTAATGCCCAGTATGTATGACCCCTTATCACAACCTTGATTAGAGGTGGTTTTACATGTATTGTTTTGTAAACACATATCATAGGGATAAGGTCATTCGGCTGCGCTGAATCACCTTCATGGGTCCCTCTTTTTGACCTGGAGCCCCACCGGTCTTGGTTTCGCCTCGCCGGATGTCGTTCACTGAAGGGCTGGTCGTATTGCGCTTTATTCCCTGGCTGGGGGCTGAACTCAGCCGCTACCCGAACGGCTTGTGACACAGATTTGGGTGGCTCCTGTTGCAGCTGGGACCGGGCTTTATCACTTTGAACTCCCGAGATAAACCGTCCGAGAGCCAGTGCACTTCGAACCTCTGGGGGTTGGTGTGGAAATCCAGTCGCAACCGAGGTACGTAGATGATTCGCATAATCAGTTAGGCTCTCACTGGAAAGTTGCTTCCGCGTCCAAAATTCGTGTTGCGCTATAGAAACATCTGGGACAACTGGAAACAGTTCTTCCAAAGTTTGCCAAATGACCGCGGTGGGTGTCGTCTCGTCAATCCCTTCCTCGAGAACCAATTTTTGAACTTCGTCCGTAAGACGATCCAGAATATATCCACTCCGTTCTCCGTCAGGTACTCGTGACAAAAACCGGGTCATTTTGGATTTCCATAAAGGAAGTTCCGAATGGATGCCGAATAGTGGCGGCGGCTCTCTCAGGGGTACCGTCGCGAAAGTAGTTACCACAGACGGCAGTCGCGTTTGAATTACTGGCGGTTCTTCCATCGATTTGTCTGTCTTCATTTCCTCTGATAATGGGGATCCCATCCCCGTCGCCAAATTTGTAACGGGCAACGCGGATCTGGGTGAGTAGGCGAGATGACGATCGGTCTAAAATGAATCCGAGATAGACTCGGTGTTAGTATTTGGTAAACAAACACTGGGCCGACGTCCAACACACCAATCTCAGGCCCCTCACACGCAGGAAGAACACAGACACCAGCAGAACGCGTATTGTAATACGCTCAGACAGATCGCCACTCCCATGTTTATCGGTGTAAGTGTTGATGCTTGTTGATGCACTTACTGAGCTCCGGCTCACCGAGTTTTCTTTCTGTCTTTGCAGATCGTACACGTGCAACCCCCAAGGAAGACACTGCATCCCGCATACTACAGTATATTAGGCAAAATGTGTATTAACATCCGGGACGCCGGGAGTCCCAGGGACAGGCGTAACACGAAGGGTAAGAAGAGATTCACTGGAGTTGAGTCTCGTTGGAAGGTTCTTGTGGGCCGGACTGGTTGGCATATAGGCCTGAAAGGTAATGAAACAGAGACAGCATATGGATCAAACAATGGAAATGATAATGTCATATTCACATATTAGCCCTAGGAGAGCTACTGCCATTACAATTATGAAAACCAAACCGCCCGCTTGTGACGAACAACAGAAACCACCATAGAAACGGCGGTACTTCAAATTCCAGTGCTGGACTAGTGCCGCCTTACCGTGGGTAGTCAAATTTACTGTTAAACCAGGCGGGAGCGTCATATGTTCATTCAAACAAATGCAGGTCAGTGTCAGAAAGAGGGAAACAGATAAGACAGTTCAGATCACATGAAAGAGTAAGATCAAATCCATGTGAATTAAATAAAACCATATTGTCACGGTACCGTCAGATTGGATTAAGGACCAATCACGAATCGGGGCTGAGTTCAGTAAAATGACCAACTTTGTGCCAACGACACGCAGGAATGACTTGGAAGAGATTCACATGTAGAATGTGACTACTAATAAGCCGTTAGTAGCCAGTAAGAAAAACGGTCAGTTCATACGAAACGTACAATTATCATATCTTGAAACACGAGTCAATAACGTTTAATTGCACTTAGTATTCCTCACATTTTCGGTTCATCTTCAGTAGTGCATACTTCAGTCAAAGTGATGGTTTCAAATGGCAAATCGAACGTTATCATACACTTAAAGGGAAATACATTACGTTTTTCGTTCAAGAACTGCTATCAGACGATGGGTCAGTTACCAATAAGAAGTAATTACTAACTTCACTGAATACAGTCACTGTTTGCCCACCTGTGAGTGGTAATGGCTAATTGCTAGTGTCGGATCGAAGCATTTGGCCATTTAGAGCGTATCGGGCTTCCACAATGGGTTGCATGTCCACGAGATCCATTCAGCCACTAAGCATACGGAGGAACACGTGAGTGCGTGACGTGAAAAAGGAAATGTAAATTTGCACAAATAACAATCAAAATAATACCGTTATTTCAAGTTTTCTCCGTAATTTTCAATTTTTATGATAGTTTTGATATTCGAGTTAGGTTGCTACTGAGAAATAGGAATCCGTAAACGACCGCAATTATTGAAATGTTATTGGTTGGTGAAATGGAATAAGATCCGCTAAATTTTCGCGAACTCGGGAGACCAATTTGAATATACACGACTGAACTCCGAACAGGTGAGGAAAAACAAGTGTGGCAATGGATGACATACGGCACAGAAATCTCTACTTGAACTGTGATTTTACTCGGGTTTTCCATACAAATCTCTCTAAAATCGACCAGCATGATGAGTCTATTCAAAATGAGCATGTCCATATTGGTTAATATATCACTAACAGTACCGCATGAGTACATCGGGAACTTTATGTGCTCACTTTACTGTGAAATGGATCATTTTTGAAGCATAACTTGCAAATCTCGGTATGTGTCATTATCATCTCGAACGGAGAATCCAATGCAATTTTTCGCCACATGTCAAAATGCAACTTGTGTTATCGTTTTCAATGGCATATATAGAAATTCGCCCTCTTGGGGTGGGTCCACTCCCAGTGAACACAATGCACAACTGAACGAATAGGTAATCACAGATCAGGTCAGCTTCGGAAATCCGTTTTTCAAATGCACTTAGATCAAAGTCGAGGTTGGAGACGTATCTAACTAAGTTCGGAAGCTGAGTCTTCTTGATAAAAATTCAGTGTTTGAGTCTCCTCTAGATGGCACTTTTAAAGAAGTTCCTTTTGGAAACGCGAGCAATTAGCTTTCTAGACATAAACCCATATTATTCAAAATGAATTTCTCTGGGTACTTGTTCTCTCGGCAAACCAGTTTCAAAAAAGTTTTAGTTTGCCTTGGGTACTATCACATGAGCATATGCTACAGGCCATGGACTACGTTCCTCTTACTACACTTTGAAACGGAACTTGTATATTGGCCGCTTCATGATATTTTCTGTCAACTCACTGTGTACCGGCTGGTTTCAATTTCCATGCTATCCAATTCATCGAGGATAGTGGACGTCAACTCCTCCAAAGCTCTGACGATTATTCTATCTACAAAGACTCGCCTCACTATCAGACCGCATAAATTTTCAACAGGATTTAGTATGGGCTGTTGGCGATTCAGAAAGAGGGCTGCATGTTTCGGTACAATAGCTGGATTCAGGTGGATTTTTCCGTTCATATGGTCCCGTAGTCATGTTGAGATATCGGTGTACTCAACTGATGTTCCAAAATTATCGTGAGCAAAATTTCATTCAGTTTTTTTCACGTAGGGGTCAGCCGTTTGCTTCCTTTCTAGAACAGTTAGCTGAGATTCACCGACTTCAAAATCCGCACTCCAGACTATCAGAGAGCTACCAGCCAATGCTCGAAAACTGAAGTTATCGTGAAGTCGTGCCAGTAGAGCACTATTCCCTCATGTAGGGTTAAATTAAGCTTTTCCTCATCGCTCATCATTCCATCCAGCTTTTCAAGTTATAGGACTTACGACCAACTGGTTTCGACTTTGTAAATGACAAACAATCATCCAAGTGGGTTATCTTTTCTTTCGGTACCACAGATATGATGTAGATTCTGAGAGCTGCAGTGCGTGCACAGCGCTTATATTTATTTGAAAGGATACCTGGAGCTTCGATGCACTCATAAGTTGAATCGAAGAACCGAACAAGAATCTTCTCCTGGTCTGATCGGAGATTCTTCTTTCAATTCCACATTTTCTCCTAACGACATAATAATATGGACCCTTCGAACAATTGCAAACAGCTATTTTCGATCTGGAATTTGTCCTTATAATCGAGCACATCTTATGTCCTAGTTTGTGTTTGCAAGTATTTTTTCCTTGTTCCATCTCACAGAGCCTTGAACGTCGCGTCATCCCTCTGTCCTAATAAATGAGATATCTCTACTTCTAATCTGAACGTTTAGCTTGTGTAAGCTACGTTCACGAATCTCGTGTGATGTGGATATTGATCAATAGCTCATCGCTGAGTATCGAAAACGAGCTATTACCGGTCATGATCATTGCTATTTAAAAGCAATTAGTTGCTTTTGTGATTTGATCGGAGTTGGGTTCAATGGAATTTGATGTAATATAGAGTAAAAGGGAAGCAAACGCCACTAAAATAAGAACGAGTTGTACCAAATAGCGTTGCGTTTTCTCTATTGGCATCAATTGCGGTGGTATTTCAAAACATACCATTGAATATAAATGAATGCGAACGTATGCCTCTTACCGATTTTTCCGCATACATGAATTGTTTTCATTGATTCTGTTCATTATTTCTAGTATGAAAACCAAACGTTATGGGGGAAACAACAGACGGCTGAGAAGGGAGGTGTCGGATTCCTGCTAAGAAGTGCTTATATGCTCGCGAAATTCACGCACATCCAACTATTCACACTGGTTGAGGCCCGACGGATGCTTGGAACTGGAGCATTCCATTGACGCGCTTTACTTCGTGGTATGACGAGGTAAAGATGAGTATATAACTATCCTCACTGAAGGAAGATACATTTTCGAATAACGAATCTACATCAGGCAATATTGTCGTCTTCTTACCAAGGGTTTCACCTGCACGATAGATACAAACTCAAAATTGCCTCGTAAACCATATTTGGTTAGTCCTAGTTGAATAGGTTCCAAATATTACCTCAGCCATTGCGTTATTATTTGGTGAAGAGAATTGATCATCACCACAATTGGTTGAATAGGAACACATCTTTGTGAATTTTCCGGAGGCCATAAAGACACGGAGTGGTCCATTCGCGGGCTCCACATGTAGCTCAGATACCAAACATGATCTTACATTTCTGGACCATGTATGTGGTTTGAATTCGTCATTCCATACCGGTAAATTGTCACATACTAACCCCGTTGGAGACTACGTGAATCCGCATTATTTATTCCATCCTGCATGATAAGACAAATATATTCCCAGAAACTCCCATCGCACCTCATCCCCTCTACAAATATGACCAATATGAGATGAAATCAAAACGGAGTGTCCTAAAGATGCTCATCTGTTTTAGAACTTAGTCTACAGTGGTTGTGAACATCGATTCCTATATTATCTATGTGATATGCACTATAGTGCTTTAAATTATCGTAAAATATTTTTATCTGATTGCATGAATATGAATCACTGAAGGCGAATGTGTTCCTCAACTTGTGTTCTCGAAATGCACTTAGTGGGATATTCGGACAGAAACAAAGTTACATAATCAAAGAACAATCGTTGTCAACTTTTGATCCAAAGACCCCAGGTTTATACTCACCGTTCGCCAGTTATGTAATTATATCTAATCCTAAAAACGTGGGGCAATTCAGCTGAGAAGCCGTGTAGGGGGAATGAACGTGTCTGATCTCAAACTTTATTGTTCTTGACAAATATTGTTCAATAAATTATTTGGTCGATGGCTCAGGGTAAGTGACTAGCTTAGTCGGAATGAACTACTCAACCCAATTCTTGTGCATAAGTTTCCCTTTGTATGGTTCATCAAATTCCACAAGGAAACTCTAGTTCCACGAAGCGAAAAGGCAATAATAATATAATGTACACTTTCATCTGCTTTGCTCATTCTCTACGCCGATTTTCATCAGCTTTTCTGGCAAATCATCAAACTGAAGGAAAACGTAGTAAGCCATATATGAAAATATCCGACAAAGTAAACCACAATAGCATATTTTCATAAAAAAATGCATGCCTTTGAGTATGCTAATAGCTTTCTTTTGCTAACAGAGACCTGCTTCTAACCTAAGGCTCTAGACGACATGGCCAATGCATCGAATCTGCAAATGGTTTGTTTATCCTGGTCCCATTTTGAGCGTTGCTGACTGCACGAATTAGTCCTTTAATACTCCAATGACACTAAGTAACTATTTCCCAAATCCAAAACAGAGTGCCGTGCTCTAGGCATCCTGATAAAAATATAATAAACTAATTTGTTGTTGCAGTTCCTCGCTGTTCTATTCTGCAATTTATCTACGGACAGTCTGAGCAACCGATCTTCTCCTACGGCTCCTACGAAAGAATGTGCTGAGGTAAATCAGGGGACGATGGTACCAAACTTCGGATGACAGTGTATTCACATGGATGAATAACATGATACGTAATGCAAAGTACGTAATATTAGGGACAATTTGACAAATAACATAAAAAGGGTAAAGCAAAGCAACCCATGCTCGCAATAAACTCGTAGTCCATCGGAACTAATTATTAGCTTAAATGTCTCGACTGACAAAATTAACTGACATTCGTGGATATTTGTTTTCCAGCTCTGACTGTCAGAAAGCTTGTACGTATCTGTACATTTCACTGGTTTCCATGTTTATTTTGTTCTTTTGGTACAGCACCCCTCGTCTGTACCATCTTTCAAAAGTAAATAATCAATACATACCTTCTTCAAACATGCACACAAGTTATCACGATATGTACAACAATGCAAATTTTGGGATAAAACTTTCTCTCTCTCTGAGGCAACTTCGTTTTCTGACTTAAGATATTTCGGGAATTTGTTCAAACGAAGTTATGAATGCAATCGGTGGACTATTGTGAGCTTGTTTCCACGCTATCTGGCTCTTTCCCATTTCCAATGAACATATTTCTATCTAATTATCTAGTCACACTCCTGCCACTAGCCTGCTTCGCTAGTGTCATCTTAGACAGTTTTAACATTGACTTAATGTACCACTTAGACTGATTAGTACACTACAAGTTACCTCAAATAATGTGAGTTTGTTATCTAATAAACAGATGAGCTTCAGTGATCGAACTTCATCACAATGAGCGAGCAGAGATTTATGGAAATTCCATCAACAGCGGCATCAGAATGAGCTAGTAAACTTGAGTGATCTTTTTGCGGTTAAAATCTACACCTTCGAAGTTATGACTCGTAAATATCGACCTGGTGGATCTTGATTTCGTGTCGACGATCTGGCAAATCTTGCAGCTGCCTCCGAAGAAGAACACAAAAGTCATTATTATTGTCAGTAGCCACAATGGAATTGCGAAACCTTCGGGTATGAGTTACCATAATGGCAGGGGTTAAATGAACCACTTAGACTGATCTCAAGTCTTATGACCGACTCTTCGTTGAGGGCTGTTTATATGAATAACTGAGAGGTGCGAGACATTGAAGTACTACCTTCGGTAGTTGCCTGTTGCTCTTTAAAACCTTGCACGTAGGAGGTCAGTTACATTGCTTACCTTTTGCTTGCTGTTCAACGAATAAGTAAGCAGACGTAGTTCCTATCTTTATAGTGAACTTAACATTAACGGAATGCTCGTAGATATGAAAATAGATTCGGTAGCGTGAGCACTTAACTGTGGGAAGAATATAGAATAACTTAGTCCCATTCAGATTGGAAAGCAATCTTGTAGTGTTGCCTTCGTCGAAATAAGCTTTACAGTGAAAGTGGGACCATAGCGAACAAGCTGGTTTTTGGCAGCCTCATCTTTTTGTTATTACATTTACCGCGGAGAAGCTTGTTCGCTATATTACCTTTTCCTCTGTAATTCAATAGCATGTTTGTTTTGTTTAACTTGATGCCATTATCAATAGAGCTGTCCAGACCAATTCAAATTTCATTGTACTCACTTCTCAAATACTATATACTATCCCATCAAACTATTCCGTTATCTTTGTCTCATGGTATCAAACGCCAGTGGTTATTGAGCTGCTCTTTTGCAACTACCTATTATTAGTGGGTAGTATGACACTATTACTTTAATTTCACTGGTTTGTCAGCTGTCTCATCAGCTGCCTTTTCCGCTCGACTGACAAGGAATTTCGTATTTTCGAACTAAAGAAACATTTGCCCTATTTTTGGGAGGGACCGAATATTAACTGATTGAATGTATGCATCTAACAAATAAAATATTTTCAAGGAGTGTTTTCTGTTGAACATTATCAGTGATCACTACATTGATATTCTCAGGGAAACACGCACTGAAACTCGTCTGCAAATAGCAAATTAAAATAAATCCCGGCAACCATGTTTGAAAAAACAAGAAGTATGGTAGATAATAGGGATGGTGTCTTGATACACGTCAGTCCCCTAATAATGGACTAGGTTGTAAACAATTTTATTTTGAGTAACCCGAACCAGCTCAGATTTTCCAGTTAGAATCACCCATACATTGTCCACATATGTTTACCAACCCCACCATTGATTGAAATTTTTGTTCAAATTCTCTTCACCTCTGTCTCCATCAGGAGATGCTGTCAGATCAATACATTGTCGATTGATTCAAGACGAGCACACGTGACTGAGCTCCTCTTTCCAATTTATGTCTTACAGTGATTTCTCCATAATTACCTGTGAGCTAGTTCGAGAAGCATAGTTTCTTTAGGGTTGCCGACAATACACTGCTCAACAAAATTATAGGTCCCCATGTTCATTTTTCAGCATATTCTCTGTTCTGTATTTCTCAATGGAACCAAATCCAGTTGGAAAGACTGAACAAGGAATATGAATTAAGATATAAAATTTGGCAAAATAATTCGTTGAGAGATAAATAAATCATAACATGCGATAAAGGATGTTAAAAGGGAATAGGACTCCCTCAGTTGAGCTTTAACAGAGTTACTACTAAAAATTGTCTCCATCCGCCATTCTGGAAGAGAAAGTCGATATCTCTTCTTGGAGTACTTGTTACCAGTACAGTGATTGTCCCTCGGTCAGATATCACCGGTCCTCGCATGAGGGTGGTTACCATTTCACTCTTTGACCAGTAAACTATGGTACGTTTGTACACCTGGCAAGCAATTATGCGCCAGAATTTCCCAACCCGATTCAGATCTGGACTTCAGGCTAGCCACTTTATGACCTTTTCATTAGAAGGAACTACAAAAGATAAACGTGATTTAGTGTATGGGTAATGGACAGAAGAGTTATCACGTTGGAATATGGCGGCTTCTTGTGACCTGTTAGTCATTAGCAAAAACTGTTTCAACGAAATCATTTGTACCCTGAATTATAGCTAGCCAACGGGAGTAGTTGGCTGACTAGGCTTCGAAAACCATTACTAAATTCTTGTCGTTATTTCTCTGGGCAAATATTCTTTTTTCTGATATCATGCTAGCATTAATTCCAAGCTTCCAATCCATTCAAATTAATTTTTCGTTACTAAACTAGGCATTTTTCCACGTGTTTGTCCTTGCTTTGCAATTCAGCCCTTCATTAGCGTTGTTCTCTGTACAGTGTTGTTAGAGCAACATATCTTACCATTTTTTCGCATCTGCGTCACAGCCCGAAGTACTCGTTATAACGTTCCTTTTGAAACACCAAATCCGATCAACGTTTTCAAATTCGACATGGAGTATGTCATTGGAGGTTAGACGAATTAACCTGCATTTGCCCGTTTTCGGTAATCTTTTGAACCATTGATTTGGCTTTTAGACTCACGTTATTTGTTACTTTCAATATACCGTCGTATGACGTTTATCGATCTCTTACACCGCCTGGAAAACTCATGTGAACTGGTATGGATTTGGCAGAACGGGACAATTCATATTCCTCAAAATCCGTGTGACAATGCATATAAAGAATTCGATATGCGCTTTCTGTAAGGTGTAAATACGTGTTATCCACGCGAATGAAAGTGACCTAGGTCACTAGAGTGCATCACGTACTACAGTGCATATGACCTATGTACTTCTGGCTCTTGTGCATTTGGCAGTCTCTGAATGCTCGAACCGAACTAATCAGCTTGTTGTCAGTCTCAGTGATCAGTTCGGTTTTGTGAAATTTTCATTGGAATAATTCATAGGCATAGGATGTCCGACATGTTTATCACCCCAGTTTTCACGTTTTCTGCTCTAATTCCCATAAGGAACATAGTTTCGTCCTCATATTCGGCATGTCATATCGTGCGGTGAATTTGACAGTTCAGATTACATTGCCATTTGCTTTCGGTTTCCAACCACTAGTATTTGGCACTGAATATCTGTGCACACTTTACCACTTTGATACGATTAGCTCGTGAGAGAAAACGAACCGGCTTCACGTACATTCCAAATGGTACCTACCCGTGAGCGGTTTGGGTAGAGGAGCTGCTTATGAAGTTCCTTGGGAATTGGGCTCGAAGTGTCGTCCCCAGAGTTACTCGGCTCTTTGTTGGACTCAGAAAAGTTAGCCCGTGCTAAACAATCCCACTCGTAGGGCAACAGGAATTTGGTGTGTTGGGAGCCGGTAACCGAACGAGCGTGCAGTACACATTTTGGATGGCGGTCTGTCAGCCAAGGATGCCCAAATCGTCCAAGTGAATCTGACCCCACTCAGGATAGCCGAGTAAAAGGCACCAGATGGGCCACATTTGCGCGTGTCATGTTGCTATGATCTTCTGTGGCTTTTATGTTGAGGGTTCACCGTCTGTTGCAAAGCCCGGCACGCCCTTCAGTAGAGCCGAGTTGCTTTTGCCTGGCTACTCACCCTCGTCCTGCTCGATATGAAGAACCCTGAAGGAGCTCTTTGTGCCTTTATGGGCATAACACCCGGAATCATCGAAGCGCACAAGCCCGTCCACCACGATAATATCACTAATTACCTCGAAGTCAACACTAACAGTAACATTTCATTTTACTCCATATTCTGCTTTCCTGTGGTAACTGAGGTGGCTGCATCTTGAAATATGAGAACCGCGACAGTTTAACATCCAACAAAACCTTCATTTTATCAATTGTCCCCCAGAGCAATTCTTAATTATTTTCCACTAATCCCTGTTGGTTTGTTTTTGTCTTTTACGGAAATATAGAGAGGCACACAGCTGCGCCACTCGCTGGAAACCACTTACGACCACAACTGTGTGAATTTTATGCAAATTTGTGCGAGAAAATAGTGAAAAATTAGTTCTCGGGAACTTTACTCGTTTCTTATTCACCACTTCGTCGTTCTAAACTTTTTGCCTTTTCATTCGAAATCGTATTTCATACTCATTCTCTTAGAAAATGGTATACACAAGCCTTCTGTTCCCCGGTAATTAGCCCGCATACGTGCAAGCAACATCACTTCGAAACCAAATTATTCACTAATATTCTGCTTATGTATTTTGATACCCAAATGTTTATTGATTGGTAGCACAACGTTATTGGAAATGGTGACGGTCAGTCAAGGTTTCGGTTACCGATGGTAACGATTTTCAAGACGTGTTTACAATGAAATGATTTCGGAGTATCATTATGAAGCCATCGGGAATCAAAGGGTGCTTTTTCGATTATTATCCCAAAATTATTCGATAGTGAACTAGTGTTGAGAAGGGTTGCCGGCGATCACCGAAAGGTGGGCTGACCACCGTCGTTTTCGAAAATGCTGTGTTAATGAACAGTGAACACTTAGGTAGAACAGATAACATGGCGAATTGTTTTTTTCGATGCACTCCCAAATAAATTCGGCTGCGGAGCATTGATTTATCTTTATTTGTGATCATTCACTGATACGAGTTCATTTTCGCAATTTGGTAATTATAATGAACGACAGTGCAATATAATACAGAACAAGTCAAGTTTACTCTGCTCGAGCCCATCATCGATATGAAGAAAAGCTGCCAGCCTAACGAGTAACAAAATGTTGTCCACATTTTGGGGGGAGGACTGTGAGGAAAGAACGCAGGGTGGGCATTTCTTGAAGTTTTCATGGTTTTCCTTTGATCGTAAACAGGGAAGTTGACAAAACGCGGTAGGGTTCAAATCCGAGAACCTGAAGTCGTAAATTCATTAAACTAACCTTTCGACAATTAGTGAACTGGTATTATATTCTCATTGCTTCTGACCTTGGATGAGAATTGTTCTCAAACGTGTTTCACCCAACCAAATAAGTGAGTAATTCGATTGGGGAAGTTTATTTTGTTTCTTGGTTGAAGATAACGGAGCTATATATTACTCTGACTAGATGAGATTACTCATTGCCATTTCTTTACTGTTATCGTTATTAACATTATTATTCATAAAATCCGATTCTAGTCTACTTTTGCTCAGATTTGCAGAAGACAGAAATATTTTGCCTTGGAAGCATGCTCAAATAGGATTCTTTCCAGGCTAACATCTCCTCGGGAGCTGGAACTTTGTTAACTCTGTTCGAATGGATCAAGTTCATTTTGAAATAACAGAAAATAATTCAAAGCGAGCAACTTTTATGTACCGAAGCAGTTCCTCATCGTGGTACCGTGGTTCCAATGGATGACAACGAACATGACTTCTGAACATGACTTCCATACTTCAGTTTGCTCGTTTATACCATTCATTTCAGACCAGTCTATACGCCATTAGACGGTGACAATTTATTTTATTGGGGATCATCAGACTACTTTTTCAATCAGTGCTGACTTTCATGCAATCACCGGTCCATTCGTTATCCTCCTGAGTTCGATCATGTCTCTGAACAAAAGCACGCGACTAGGCGCGTATCGGGGGTATTCATTGGTTCATGCCCGAAACACAACACATACCTGAACGCACGACCTTGGCCTCAAATAGGAAACAAGAAGTGCGAGATGTGCGCCAAAGTCAAAAGCCTGTGTAAAGGGACCTTTCGAACACGAATTCAACTATGGCTAATGAACGAACCACACATTTGCAGATGGGCAAGCCTTGGCAGAGTGGAACGATCATTGCGATATTGTTGTCCGTTTCTTGGGTCACCATCGGAAGTAGGTCGTTCAAGTACAGTTTCATATTTTTACTAATTTCTTCAACATGCTTCATTGTTGCGATCAAACCGCGTACACACTATCAACTAGAGGTATATTTTTCAATTATTTACAAGCCTTACAAATGACACCAGGGATCGCATAAAATCTGACAATTTTAGACATTCCAGTTATATGTATTGGTTTCGAACGATTTTCTTAAAACTCACGATGGAGTATGCACATCCGACACCTTTCATGCACGTTATCTTGTCAATGTAGTAATTACAAGGCTTATTTTTATCTTGCTTTCGGTTTATAGTAGTTCAACTGAACTAGACAGGAGGTCAATAATTTGATAAACATTGATGCTCATAGACTCGGATGATTTTATTGATATATCGGAATACCGGATGAACGGAATCCACATTGTGTATCAAACTAGAACTCGGGACAGTTATGGTCAAGAAATTTAACACAGACGGGGTTTGGTAGCGACGAAATAATTCAAATTCAAAATGGAAAATGTCGCTTTCAGAGTTTTCTTGTCATAAAGTTGATTTTGCTCACTAGATGATCAGTGCGCTTCTTTCTACTGATAACTACAATCTCCATTAAAAGCTCCGGGGAAAAATCCGTAAAGAAAGGAGTACCTAAACTCACAGTGCCAAGGATTTGTTTGCCCAAATATAGAAACAGAGGTAACAATGAAAAGAGTGCTTTGTCTAGCAAGAACTCAGCTTTCAAGGACACATTATACCAGTTAACTGCGTCTGTTTGATTCAGCGAAGCTGGACCAATGTTGGTCATGACCCAGACTAACATCAAAAAGGAATTCTTGAGTTGTTGAGGGTGAAAGCTCTATTACTGAGGGTTCATTTTATTCTTTCCAAGTACGGTGGAGTTTGTGACAGCTCTTTCAGTGAATCGGACGTTATTCTGGTGATCGGTTTAAAATACCAGTGCGTACAGTGGGTTACCGGACCGAATGCGCGCTGGTACCATATTGGCATACTCCGATAATTAGCAACCTAACGATGACCGATTCGTTGAAATGGTAATCTCTTAGTGATGGAAATGCAGATGCTAGCAGCAACTTCCACACCCAGAGTTATAATTATCTCACCACAAACAACGAGACACTGGCCCTTGTACATTTCCTCCAACAATTTAGTCCTTTTTGAAATTGAGTAGTAGGAGATTAGATTTCTTTAATATGATTCATCATGCAGCTTCAACGCTCAAATCATCATTGAAAACTATGGAAGCACTGTACAACTGTTGAAGCTGCATGATGAATCATATTATACAAATCTTATCTCCTACTACTCAATTGCAAATAGTAACCAAGCTCAGTGGTTTGTTCATAACGGAATGCCTTCGTTGTACATAGGCCCCTACAGATAAGTCATCCATCATAGTAGTCGATCGCTTTGTGGGAAGCGGGTTGTTACCGTTAAAAAAGCCAGTGACGAAAGGGTGCTATATCATGTAGTGTAGATGTTTAACAAACCATTGAGATCCAGACCGGATGGGCTTGTGGTTAAGATGTTCGATTCGCAATCGTTCACCGCGGGTTCCAGTCCCCGAGGGGGGCTAGGCGGATGTGCACTGCTGAAGATTCCCAACAAAGAATTTAGTCCTTGTCTTCGAAGCAAAAATTGTTTGATTCTGAATTTCCCACTTGCAGGAGATGCTTTAATAAGACAGTTTTAAAAGTGAGCTCCGAAACGATTCAAGATACAGCCACATCCATGCCCTTTCTCCCTCTTTCTGGCCTCATCACCCACGTGGTGGTTTTCGTCTCTGCGAAACCAAGTTCGTGGCAAAAATGATAAACAAATCATCAAAGAACGTCAGGTGGGTCGTATTTCAATCAGATTACATTGATCGCCACTTGATAAGTGACGTTCGGTTTCCGCTACAACGTCGACGGTTGTGGTATGGAGTGCGTAGTTTTAGGCCATTTTGACCGGTGTTTGGGCTATGAGGCCCAGATTGAGTGGAAGATGGAGTACTGGCGTGTCGGGTCATGGTACTAGTTCTCACTCCGCATCCATAGCGACTGGTGACTCGGTGGACAAAACAAACTGGTCGAGCTGCAAGCAAGCATTTATTTTTGGCACATACGGGAATGGATGCAGCTAAATTTTGTAACTCCAGTACCGAATGCGGTCAGTTGTAAGACCCTTAACCCATTATACACGCGTCGCTCTGATCCGTGAGAATGAGTTAACCTGGAAAACAATTTTGACTCAATTTTATGTGATCTTTGCCCATCGCACCTACTAGAATTTGAGGCGTTCATTTAGTGGTCCATTATTCGTGGACAGTTGTCAAAGTCATTCATAGTACGGGACATTCATGAGAAGAAGCGAATGTTCCATATCGGCTACATTTCGACGAAGATGCAGCTTTTCAGACGTGTGAAATCTTGAATATCATCCTGATGATAACTGTTTGAGGTCACAAATCAGTCGGACTTAGGGCGCATTTCAGAAAGAGTTTGAAAACCATGAAACGGTCGACAGGGAGATGTTGCCGTTCAAGGTGTTCTTTTGTCGTAAAGAGTTACTGTTCACACATCCACCGAACAGAAACTTCACTGTACGGTCACTGGATGTGAATTGCGCCTACCACGAAGTGCACTCTTATGGACGGAAGCCCCAGAACTTATGCTCTCTTATGCATTTTACCCTTTGCGGTTTCTACCGGAAATCCCGTCTGTATTCAACTTATCTCGAAAATATCATGTGCTTACTTCCACTGATAAACATCATCCAACGTCTATCAGTCAGGTAACCGAGTGTGAATGTGAGAAAGATCTCTTTCAGTTTGCGTTCTATCGAGGTTTCAATGTCCATGGAAGGGACCTTAAGTGGTGGGTCAGATCCTGCCGAACACAACCTGTCTCGTATTGCTACCCAGTCGGCTTCAGAGATGCTGATCATGTATTCTGTATCAGACGCGTGCTACTGTGATGGATATTGCTCAGAATGTTTCTCTAAATGAACTAATACTTTCATATATATATCCTCACAAAACACTGTTTCCTGGTGTATTATATGAGACGATTCGACCGTGGTGATGATCTATTCTGTATTTTGGTAGAATGAACTTACGAAAAGCAATTCATATATATATATATATATATATATATATATATATATATATATATATATATATGGAAATTTTCTCGATAGATTTGCAAACACTATTGCAACGAAGGCTGAAATAAGAAGCTGATATCTTTTGGTCGATCTAAGGTCAGCATTGTACGCACAACGGAACGGAGATCGCGAACAAATTCCCGCTGCCTCGTTGTTCTTTTTACCGATCGGTTTACTTTGTGCTACCGTGGCTGAGATTTTATAGGATCACAGGACGTAACTCGGGACAAGAACTTCAAACAGAAACCAATCAAGCTGCTGCGAAACCCCACGGCCACAAATCCCTAACAACAAAGGATTCATTGGATTCAAAGAATAAAACGTTTCTAATCTGTTATATCAGAAGTTCTTTCATGAAGATGCGTTTGCTGCTGTGGACTGAGTCAGATCAAGCGAAACACGAGAATGTTCATCTTATAGACGTGGACACTTCCATTCATTTGTTGGGAGTCTCTACAGAAATAAAACTGTGGAGACCTTAGAGGTTTAGGTTCCAATTACGGTATAAAAGTCCCGTTTCGATTATGATGTACAATTTATTCTCAGTGTTGGAGTAAAACATTAGTAAAAATTTTCACAAAGAAAGTTGGATGCAAGGGTAATGCATGTGATCGAGCACAAGAAGTCCAGCGACAAAAAAGCTGCTTTGATGGGCTGCGTGCATGAAATACGTGAAATAAACCGTTGGGAATAGAACCGATAGAAGTATGAATGTAGAGGCGTACCGCGATAATTTCCTGAATGAGAGAAAAGTCAACCTCAATCGGCCTTTTAATTACAGGTTATGAAGTGATACGTATATATATATATATATATATATATATATATATATATATATATATATATATAAATGTATATATGTATATATTTCTATCCGCGAAAATATAAATGTATATATAGAAATATCAACAGCACTCGGCCTTTTAATTAAAGTTTATGAAGTGATACTTGTATATCAAATGCAACATTTGCGACAGGAGAAATGTACGAGATGAATTAATTCCAAAACCTACGATTCCATATTCATATATATATATATATATATATATATATATATATATATCATTCTTTCCGCGAAAATGTAAATATGTTCCATAACCCAATTCATATTTGTATTTCAGAATATTTTTGGTTGGACATGGTCGGACATTTTGTTATTCAGGACAAGTGGGTGTTCTATGAGCCCACGGTGTCAGATATGAGCACATCGGAATACGTGCTTAAACAGGAAATAATCTGTGCAGCGGTATGTTACCAGTGCTCAAAATAAATATCATTTTCAAAATTTGTCTATTATTATCAGTTTGAGCAGTAGCAGAATTGGTTTATAGTAAGTGCGGAATGTGTTGCAGAATCAGTACTGAACTCACAGCCGAAAGTGAGCATTGAAATGTCAAGTTCAGTTTCCACTAAATGGAAACGGGCAAACGATCAACAGTATGATTCACCAGCTCCGTCAGGTACTTGGAAATCAACTTAGATAACAATCTGCGATGGACAAGGCATATTTGAAATTGTATTGGAAAATTGTGACACCTCTCTTTCCAAATACGGAGACTCCATCAGTTTTGGAAACCGTAGTCAGTTTCTTTCGGTTATGACCTCTATAGAGTTTTTCCTATTCTACTGTGCTTCTTCCCTCCAATTTTCTTCCGACATTCTGAGACAGGATTTTAAGGCACTGCCCAATGGCTTGGTAATTACAGATTGAGCTTCATTTATCCCCAGTGACACATTTTTGTGTGAATATATAGAGCCCTATTACATTCGAAGACACGATACTCCAGGATCCCACTCATCAGTTACGCACAAACTAGTCCAGTTATCGCTGCCATTCATCCACCCATTCTGCTTTCTGGCACCTTTTCTCCAAAATAAATCTGTCAGAATTCCCCCGAAAAGGGTTCCGGCAAATGCAAGGGGAAATAAAAATTGAGTTACTTAAAAACCTTCACAACCAATTTGTATTTCCATTTTTCTTTCATTTATCGAAACACACCAGATATTTTGTCATTTGTCAAAACTCGCCCGTTTTTCGTGCTTTAATCTTCCGTATAATGACTAAAACACCGGCTATTGCTTGCATACTTCTAACATACAAATATGAATACAAATAGGAAATAATTCAAATTGTGACATGTGAATAAGAAAAAGATAGGATGAGTGGAGTCCCTTTCTGTGAGTTCAGTACTGATTCTGCAACACATTCCGCACTTACTATAAACCAATTCTGCTACTGCTCAAACTGATAATAATAGACAAATTTTGAAAATGATATTTATTTTGAGCACTGGTAACATACCGCTGCACAGATTATTTCCTGTTTAAGCACGTATTCCGATGTGCTCATATCTGACACCGTGGGCTCATAGAACACCCACTTGTCCTGAATAACAAAATGTCCGACCATGTCCAACCAAAAATATTCTGAAATACAAATATGAATTGGGTTATGGAACATATTTACATTTTCGCGGAAAGAATGATATATATATATATATATATATATATATATGAATATGGAATCGTAGGTTTTGGAATTAATTCATCTCGTACATTTCTCCTGTCGCAAATGTTGCATTTGATATACAAGTATCACTTCATAAACTTTAATTACAAGGCCGAGTGCTGTTGATATTTCTATATATACATTTATATTTTCGCGGATAGAAATATATATATATACAATTATATATATATATATATATATATATATATATATATATATATATATACGTATCACTTCATAACCTGTAATTAAAAGGCCGATTGAGGTTGAATTTTCTCTCATTCAGGAAATTATCGCGGTACGCCTCTACATTCATACTTCTATCGGTTCTATTCCCAACGGTTTATTTCACGTATTTCATGCACGCAGCCCATCAAAGCAGCTTTTTTGTCGCTGGACTTCTTGTGCTCGATCACATGCATTACCCTTGCATCCAACTTTCTTTGTGAAAATTTTTACTAATGTTTTACTCCAACACTGAGAATAAATTGTACATCATAATCGAAACGGGACTTTTATACCGTAATTGGAACCTAAACCTCTAAGGTCTCCACAGTTTTATTTCTGTAGAGACTCCCAACAAATGAATGGAAGTGTCCACGTCTATAAGATGAACATTCTCGTGTTTCGCTTGATCTGACTCAGTCCACAGCAGCAAACGCATCTTCATGAAAGAACTTCTGATATAACAGATTAGAAACGTTTTATTCTTTGAATCCAATGAATCCTTTGTTGTTAGGGATTTGTGGCCGTGGGGTTTCGCAGCAGCTTGATTGGTTTCTGTTTGAAGTTCTTGTCCCGAGTTACGTCCTGTGATCCTATAAAATCTCAGCCACGGTAGCACAAAGTAAACCGATCGGTAAAAAGAACAACGAGGCAGCGGGAATTTGTTCGCGATCTCCGTTCCGTTGTGCGTACAATGCTGACCTTAGATCGACCAAAAGATATCAGCTTCTTATTTCAGCCTTCGTTGCAATAGTGTTTGCAAATCTATCGAGAAAATTTCCATATATATATATATATATATATATATATATATATATATATATATATATGAATTGCTTTTCGTAAGTTCATTCTACCAAAATACAGAATAGATCATCACCACGGTCGAATCGTCTCATATAATACACCAGGAAACAGTGTTTTGTGAGGATATATATATGAAAGTATTAGTTCATTTAGAGAAACATTCTGAGCAATATCCATCACAGTAGCACGCGTCTGATACAGAATACATGATCAGCATCTCTGAAGCCGACTGGGTAGCAATACGAGACAGGTTGTGTTCGGCAGGATCTGACCCACCACTTAAGGTCCCTTCCATGGACATTGAAACCTCGATAGAACGCAAACTGAAAGAGATCTTTCTCACATTCACACTCGGTTACCTGACTGATAGACGTTGGATGATGTTTATCAGTGGAAGTAAGCACATGATATTTTCGAGATAAGTTGAATACAGACGGGATTTCCGGTAGAAACCGCAAAGGGTAAAATGCATAAGAGAGCATAAGTTCTGGGGCTTCCGTCCATAAGAGTGCACTTCGTGGTAGGCGCAATTCACATCCAGTGACCGTACAGTGAAGTTTCTGTTCGGTGGATGTGTGAACAGTAACTCTTTACGACAAAAGAACACCTTGAACGGCAACATCTCCCTGTCGACCGTTTCATGGTTTTCAAACTCTTTCTGAAATGCGCCCTAAGTCCGACTGATTTGTGACCTCAAACAGTTATCATCAGGATGATATTCAAGATTTCACACGTCTGAAAAGCTGCATCTTCGTCGAAATGTAGCCGATATGGAACATTCGCTTCTTCTCATGAATGTCCCGTACTATGAATGACTTTGACAACTGTCCACGAATAATGGACCACTAAATGAACGCCTCAAATTCTAGTAGGTGCGATGGGCAAAGATCACATAAAATTGAGTCAAAATTGTTTTCCAGGTTAACTCATTCTCACGGATCAGAGCGACGCGTGTATAATGGGTTAAGGGTCTTACAACTGACCGCATTCGGTACTGGAGTTACAAAATTTAGCTGCATCCATTCCCGTATGTGCCAAAAATAAATGCTTGCTTGCAGCTCGACCAGTTTGTTTTGTCCACCGAGTCACCAGTCGCTATGGATGCGGAGTGAGAACTAGTACCATGACCCGACACGCCAGTACTCCATCTTCCACTCAATCTGGGCCTCATAGCCCAAACACCGGTCAAAATGGCCTAAAACTACGCACTCCATACCACAACCGTCGACGTTGTAGCGGAAACCGAACGTCACTTATCAAGTGGCGATCAATGTAATCTGATTGAAATACGACCCACCTGACGTTCTTTGATGATTTGTTTATCATTTTTGCCACGAACTTGGTTTCGCAGAGACGAAAACCACCACGTGGGTGATGAGGCCAGAAAGAGGGAGAAAGGGCATGGATGTGGCTGTATCTTGAATCGTTTCGGAGCTCACTTTTAAAACTGTCTTATTAAAGCATCTCCTGCAAGTGGGAAATTCAGAATCAAACAATTTTTGCTTCGAAGACAAGGACTAAATTCTTTGTTGGGAATCTTCAGCAGTGCACATCCGCCTAGCCCCCCTCGGGGACTGGAACCCGCGGTGAACGATTGCGAATCGAACATCTTAACCACAAGCCCATCCGGTCTGGATCTCAATGGTTTGTTAAACATCTACACTACATGATATAGCACCCTTTCGTCACTGGCTTTTTTAACGGTAACAACCCGCTTCCCACAAAGCGATCGACTACTATGATGGATGACTTATCTGTAGGGGCCTATGTACAACGAAGGCATTCCGTTATGAACAAACCACTGAGCTTGGTTACTATTTGCAATTGAGTAGTAGGAGATAAGATTTGTATAATATGATTCATCATGCAGCTTCAACAGTTGTACAGTGCTTCCATAGTTTTCAATGATGATTTGAGCGTTGAAGCTGCATGATGAATCATATTAAAGAAATCTAATCTCCTACTACTCAATTTCAAAAAGGACTAAATTGTTGGAGGAAATGTACAAGGGCCAGTGTCTCGTTGTTTGTGGTGAGATAATTATAACTCTGGGTGTGGAAGTTGCTGCTAGCATCTGCATTTCCATCACTAAGAGATTACCATTTCAACGAATCGGTCATCGTTAGGTTGCTAATTATCGGAGTATGCCAATATGGTACCAGCGCGCATTCGGTCCGGTAACCCACTGTACGCACTGGTATTTTAAACCGATCACCAGAATAACGTCCGATTCACTGAAAGAGCTGTCACAAACTCCACCGTACTTGGAAAGAATAAAATGAACCCTCAGTAATAGAGCTTTCACCCTCAACAACTCAAGAATTCCTTTTTGATGTTAGTCTGGGTCATGACCAACATTGGTCCAGCTTCGCTGAATCAAACAGACGCAGTTAACTGGTATAATGTGTCCTTGAAAGCTGAGTTCTTGCTAGACAAAGCACTCTTTTCATTGTTACCTCTGTTTCTATATTTGGGCAAACAAATCCTTGGCACTGTGAGTTTAGGTACTCCTTTCTTTACGGATTTTTCCCCGGAGCTTTTAATGGAGATTGTAGTTATCAGTAGAAAGAAGCGCACTGATCATCTAGTGAGCAAAATCAACTTTATGACAAGAAAACTCTGAAAGCGACATTTTCCATTTTGAATTTGAATTATTTCGTCGCTACCAAACCCCGTCTGTGTTAAATTTCTTGACCATAACTGTCCCGAGTTCTAGTTTGATACACAATGTGGATTCCGTTCATCCGGTATTCCGATATATCAATAAAATCATCCGAGTCTATGAGCATCAATGTTTATCAAATTATTGACCTCCTGTCTAGTTCAGTTGAACTACTATAAACCGAAAGCAAGATAAAAATAAGCCTTGTAATTACTACATTGACAAGATAACGTGCATGAAAGGTGTCGGATGTGCATACTCCATCGTGAGTTTTAGGAAAATCGTTCGAAACCAATACATATAACTGGAATGTCTAAAATTGTCAGATTTTATGCGATCCCTGGTGTCATTTGTAAGGCTTGTAAATAATTGAAAAATATACCTCTAGTTGATAGTGTGTACGCGGTTTGATCGCAACAATGAAGCATGTTGAAGAAATTAGTAAAAATATGAAACTGTACTTGAACGACCTACTTCCGATGGTGACCCAAGAAACGGACAACAATATCGCAATGATCGTTCCACTCTGCCAAGGCTTGCCCATCTGCAAATGTGTGGTTCGTTCATTAGCCATAGTTGAATTCGTGTTCGAAAGGTCCCTTTACACAGGCTTTTGACTTTGGCGCACATCTCGCACTTCTTGTTTCCTATTTGAGGCCAAGGTCGTGCGTTCAGGTATGTGTTGTGTTTCGGGCATGAACCAATGAATACCCCCGATACGCGCCTAGTCGCGTGCTTTTGTTCAGAGACATGATCGAACTCAGGAGGATAACGAATGGACCGGTGATTGCATGAAAGTCAGCACTGATTGAAAAAGTAGTCTGATGATCCCCAATAAAATAAATTGTCACCGTCTAATGGCGTATAGACTGGTCTGAAATGAATGGTATAAACGAGCAAACTGAAGTATGGAAGTCATGTTCAGAAGTCATGTTCGTTGTCATCCATTGGAACCACGGTACCACGATGAGGAACTGCTTCGGTACATAAAAGTTGCTCGCTTTGAATTATTTTCTGTTATTTCAAAATGAACTTGATCCATTCGAACAGAGTTAACAAAGTTCCAGCTCCCGAGGAGATGTTAGCCTGGAAAGAATCCTATTTGAGCATGCTTCCAAGGCAAAATATTTCTGTCTTCTGCAAATCTGAGCAAAAGTAGACTAGAATCGGATTTTATGAATAATAATGTTAATAACGATAACAGTAAAGAAATGGCAATGAGTAATCTCATCTAGTCAGAGTAATATATAGCTCCGTTATCTTCAACCAAGAAACAAAATAAACTTCCCCAATCGAATTACTCACTTATTTGGTTGGGTGAAACACGTTTGAGAACAATTCTCATCCAAGGTCAGAAGCAATGAGAATATAATACCAGTTCACTAATTGTCGAAAGGTTAGTTTAATGAATTTACGACTTCAGGTTCTCGGATTTGAACCCTACCGCGTTTTGTCAACTTCCCTGTTTACGATCAAAGGAAAACCATGAAAACTTCAAGAAATGCCCACCCTGCGTTCTTTCCTCACAGTCCTCCCCCCAAAATGTGGACAACATTTTGTTACTCGTTAGGCTGGCAGCTTTTCTTCATATCGATGATGGGCTCGAGCAAAGTAAACTTGACTTGCTCTGTATTATATTGCACTGTCGTTCATTATAATTACCAAATTGCGAAAATGAACTCGTATCAGTAAATGATCACAAATAAAGATAAATCAATGCTCCGCAGCCGAATTCATTTGGGAGTGTATCGAAAAAAACGATTCGCCGTATTATCTGTTCTACCTAAGTTTTTACTGTTCATTTACACAGCATTTTCGAAAACGACGGTGGTCAGCCCACCTTTCGGTGATCGCCGGCAACCCTTCTCAACACTAGTTCACTATCGAATAATTTTGGGATAATAATCGAAAAAGCACCCTTTGATTCCCGATGGCTTCATAATGATACTCCGAAATCATTTCATTGTAAACACGTCTTGAAAATCATTACCATCGGTAACCGAAACCTCGACTGACTGTCACCATTTCCAATAACGTTGTGCTACCAATCAATAAACATTTGAGTATCAAAATACATAAGCAGAATATTAGTGAATAATTTGGTTTCGAAGTGATGTTGCTTGCACGAATGCGGGCTAATTACCGGGGAACAGAAGTCTTGTGTATACCATTTTCTAAGAGAATGAGTATGAAATACGATTTGGAATAAAAGGCACAAAGTTTAGAACGACGAAGAGGTGAATAAGAAACGAGTAAAGTTCCCGAGAACTAATTTTTCACTATTTTCTCGCACAAATTTGCATAAAATTCACAGTTATGTTCGTAAATGGTTTCCAGCGAGTGGCGCAGCTGTGTGCATCTTAATAGTTCCGTAAAAGACAAAAACAAACTAACAGGGATTAGTGGAAAATAATTAAGAATTGCTCTGGGGGACAAATGATAAAATGAAGGTATTGTTGGGTGTTAAACTGTCGCGGTTCTCATATTTCAAGATGCAGCCACCTCAGTTACCACAGCAAAACAGAATATGGAGTAAAATGAAATGTTACTGTTAGTGTTGACTCCGAAGTACTTAGTGATAATATCGTGGTGGGCGGGCTTGTGCGCTTCGATGATTCGGGGAGTTATGCCCATGTAGGCGCAAAGAGCTCCTTCAAGGTTCTCCATATCGAGCAGGACGAGGGTGAGTAGCCAGGCGAAAGACCATTAACTGTTGCCTTTTACTCGGCTATCCTGAGTGGGGTCAGATTCACTTGGACGATTTGGGCATCCTCGGCTGACAGACTGCCATCCAAAATGTGTACTGCACGCTCGTTCGGTTACCGGCTCCCAACACACCAAATTCCTGTTGCCCTACGAGTGGGATTTTTTAGCACGGGCTAAATTTTCTGAGTCCAACAAAGAGCCGAGTAACTCTGGGGACGACACTTCGAGCCCAATTCCCAAGGAACTTCATAAGCAGCTCCTCTACCCAAACCGCTCACGGGTAGGTACCATTTGGAATGTACGTGAAGCCGGTTCGTTCTCTCTCACGAGCTAATCGTATCAAAGTGGTAAAGTGTGCACAGATAGTCAGTTCCAAATACTAGTGGTTGGAAACCGAAAGCAAATGGCAATGTAATCTGAACTGTCAAATTCACCGCACGATATGACATGCCGAATATGAGGACGAAACTATGTTCCTTATGGGAATTAGAGCAGAAAACGTGAAAACTGGGGTGATAAACATGTCGGACATCCTATGCCTATGAATTATTCCAATGAAAATTTCACAAAACCGAACTGATCACCGAGCCTGACAACAAGCTGATTAGTTCGGTTCGAGCATTCAGAGACTGCCAAATGCACAAGAGCCAGAAGTACATAGGTCATATGCACTGTAGTACGTGATGCACTCTAGTGACCTAGGTCGCTTTCATTCACGTGGATAACACGTATATACATCTTACAGAAAAAGCACGTCGAATTCTTTATATGCATTGTCACACGGATTTTGAGGAATATGAATTGTCCACATTCTGCCGAATGTATATCAGTTCACATGAGATTTCCAGGCGCTGTAAGAGATCGATAAACGTCATACGACGGTATATTGAACGTAACAAATAACGTGCGTCTAAAAAGCAAATTAATGGTTCAAAAGATTACCGAAAACGAGCAAATGCAGGTTATTTCGTCTAACCTCCAATGACATACTCCATGTCGAATTTGAAAACGTTGATCGGATTTGGTGTTTCAAAAGGAACGTTATAACGAGTACTTAGGGCTGTGACGCAGATGCGAAAAAATAGTAAGATATGTTGCTCTAACAACACTGTACAGAGAACAACGCTCATGAAGGGCTGAATTGCAAAGCAAGGACAAACACGTGGAAACATGCCTAGTTTAGTGACGGAAAATTAATTTGAATGGATTGGAAGCTTGGAATTAATGCTAGCATGATATCAGAAAAAAGAATATTTGCTCGGAGAAATAACGACAAGAATTAAGTAATGGTTTTCGAAGCCTAGTCAGCCAACCACTCCCGTTGGCTAGCTATAATTCAGGGTACAAATGATTTCGTTGAAACAGTTTTTGCTACTGACTAACAGGTCACAAGAAGCCACCATATTCCAACGTGATAACTCTTCTGTCCATTACCCATACACTAAATCACGTTTATCTTTTGTAGTTCCTTCTAATGAAAAGGTCATAAAGTGGCTAGCCTGAAGTCCAGATCTGAATCGGGTTGGGAATTTCTGGCGCATAATTGCTTGTCAGGTGTACAAAGATCCCATAGTTTACTGGTCAAAGAGTGAAATGTTAACCGCCCTCAAGCGAGAAACGGTGACTTCTGACCGAGGGACAATCACTGTACTGGTAACAAGTACTCCAAGAAGAGGTATCGACTTTCTCTTCCAGAATGGCGAATGGAGACAATTTTTAGTAGTAACTCTGTTAAAGCTCAACTGAGGGAGTCCTATTCCCTTTTAACATCCTTTATCGCATGTTATGATTTATTTATCTCTCAACGAATTATTTTGCCAAATTTTATATCTTAATTCATATTCCTTGTTCAGTCTTTCCAACTGGATTTGGTTCCATTGAGAAATACAGAACAGAGAATATGCTGAAAAATGAACATGGGGACCTATAATTTTGTTGAGCAGTGTATTGTCGGCAACCCTAAAGAAACTATGCTTCTCGAACTAGCTCACAGGTAATTATGGAGAAATCACTGTAAGACATAAATTGGAAAGAGGAGCTCAGTCACGTGTGCTCGTCTTGAATCAATCGATATTGTATTGATCTGACAGCATCTCCTGATGGAGACAGAGGTGAAGAGAATTGGAACAAAAATTCCAATCAATGGTGGAGTTGGTAAACATATGTGGACAATGTATGGGTGATTCTAACTGGGAAATCTGAGCTGGTTCGGGTTACTCGAAATAATATTGTTTACAAGCTAGTCCATTATTAGGGGACTGACGTGTATCAAGACACCATCCCTATTATCTACCATACTTCTTGTTTTTTCAAACATGGTTGCCGGGATTCATTTTAATTTGTTATTTGCAGACTAGTCTCAGTGCGTGTATCCCTAAGAATAACAATGTAGTGATCACTGATAATGTTCAACAGAAAACACTCCTTGAAAATATTTTATTTGTTAGATACATATATTCAATCAGTCAATATTCAGTCCCTCCCAAAAATAGGACGAAACTAGAAAGATTGTTCCATGAAACCATTTCAAGTTCTTCGTGTTTTTATCAAATGTTGCCAATGGCAGCTCTAATCACGAATGAGCAGCTGGGATCTGTGTGAGCAGGAATCTCTTTATAGTCGAACAACTAAGACTCTGGTAATGAAATGCTCAGTCAGGATCAGGAATACGTTGTGCCTAGCCAAAAATATCATTGTCTTTTACGGTTCGGAAAATAGGGGCAAGGCTAATAACCCACTGCTCACGTTAGTGCTTTGGATGAAATTCCAGGGGTAGACTCGCTTTTCAGACTATAACTCGTACTGGCCCGTTGTTCATCCACATCCGGAACTCGCATAATATTGAGACCTTTGCTCTTCCAACAGCAAATCTTCCTTTAGTTCGAACATACAAAGTTCATTGACAGTCGAGCCAATAAGGCAGCTAATGAGACAGCTGATAAACCAATGAAATTACAGTGGTAGTGTCATACTACCCAATAATGATGAGTAGTTGCAATAGGGCAGCTCAATAACCACTGGCACTTGATACCATGAGACAAAGCTAACGGAATATTGTTTTTGTTCACTTGATCGCTATGGTCCCACTTTCACTGTAAAGCTCATTCCGACGAAGGCCACACTACAAGATTGCTTTCCAATCCGAGTGGGACTAAATTAGTCCATATTCTTCCCACAGTTAACTGCTCAACGCTACTGAATCTATTTTCATATCTACGAGCATACCATTAATGTTAACTTCACTGAAAAGATAGAAACTACATCTATGCGAATAAGGAAGACTGTCTGCCTAAGTTTGAGACTGTTCTTCCAATATCGTGTAGGGAACCGAAATGTCTAATATAACCAGCCAGGTGACTGAGTGAACGTTTAAATAGTTGAAATCCATGGATTGAAACAGCCGTTCCATGGTTTTCCCTGGTTCGAGAGTTTACACTGCATAATGAATCATGTTACGCAAAATTCTGACTTCCTAATACTCACAATCATACCGATATTTATTGGGCACAAACTGAATGTTCCTCTCGGAGTGTTTTTCAAAGTCTCATTCTATACTGAGTAGCTCTGTATATCAAAGTCGAGAACAGGAGCAAATTAGTCAGCATATTTTTCGCATTTTACAAATTTGCAATTTGTTTCCTTTCTATTCTGAGTCTCCAGTTTTTTTTTGTAGAAGTGAATATTAGATAAGGATCATGGACATCTAACTGAAAATTAACTCATTATTGGTTGAGTAGCAAATGGAACTAGTTTTTATTAATAATTGTTGAAACTCAGTAAGAGAGATTCAGGCTCCTCGTGCCCATAATACATTCTGTGAATAAATCTGAGTGAGTCAAGAAGGAGAGCTGATGGGTTACTTCCACAACGCAGGCATCTCTAGACAAAAGTGAGCAACAGATAATTGCAGTTAAAACAGTAGTCTCGTTGTAATAGTACATGAGACATGTCGGGCGAATAGTTTTCTCGTCCAAAATGACGTATTAGGACAAAAGCAATCAATAATATCAAAGTTGCATATTTGTATCACAGCTGTCCAATTTACTTGGGGACAGTCCTAATTCGGTTGGAGAAACCATTCATATGATTTGCTTGCCCTGCATCATCCTGCAGCACTCAGTTCATATGATGGTATCACGTTCATCGTACCTTCGTAAGAGTGTGTTGAGCAAACAACTGCTCACTTATTCAGTGAACATCATGCAAAAGCTAAGCAATGTGACTGACCTCCTACGTGCAAGGTATTCAAGAGTAACAGGCAACTACCGAAGGTAGTACTCCAGTGTCTCGCACCTCTCAGTTATTCATATAAACAGCCCTCAACGAAGAGTCAGTCACAAGACGTGAGATCTATCTAAGTATTTAATTTAACCCTTTCCTTTATGCTAACTCACACCTGGGGGTTTCGCAATCCCATTGTGGCTACCGACAACGATGACGGTAAATGACCATTATCTTTTTCTTCGGAGGCAGCTGCAAGATTTGCCAGATCGTCTACACGAAATCAAGATCCACCAGGTCGATATTTACGAGTCATAACTTCGAAGGTGTAGATTTTAACCCCAAAGTGATCACACAAGTACACTAGCTCATTCTGATGCTCGCGTTAGTGGTATTTCCATAAATCCTTGCTCACTCATTGTGATGAAGTTCGATCACTGATGTCCATCTGTTTATTAGATAACAAACTCACATTATTCGAGGTAACTTGTAGTGTACTAATCATTCTAAGTGGTACATTAAGTCAATGTTAAAACTATCTAAGATGACACTAGCAAAGCAGGCTAGGGGCAGGAGTGCGACTAGATAATTAGATAGAAATATGCTCATTGGAAATGGGAAAGAGCCAGATAGCGTGGAAACAAGCTCACAATAGTACACCGATTGCATTCAAATCTTCGTTTAAACAAGTTCCAGAAAGATCTCAAGTCAGAAAACGAAGTTGCCTCAGAGAGAGAGAGTTTTATCCCAAAATTCACATTGTCGTATACATCGTGATAACTTGTGTGCATGTTTGAAGAAGGTATGTATTGATTATTTACTTTTGAAAGATGGTACAGACGAGAGGTGCTGTACCAAAAGAACAAAAGAAACATAGAAACCAGTGAAATGTACAGATACGTACAAGCTTTCTGACAGTCAGAGCTGGAAAACAAATATCCACAAATGTTTGTATCTGTCGTGCAGGTGAAACCCTTGGTAAGAAGACGACAATATTGTCTGATGTAGATTCGTTATTCGAAAATGTATCTTCCTTCAGTGAGGATAGTTATATACTCATCTTTACCTCGTCATACCACGAAGTGAAGCGCGTCAATGGAATGCTCCAGTTACAAGCACCCGTCGGGTCTCAACCAGTGTGGATAGTTGGATGTGCGTGAATTTCGCGAGCATATAAGCACTTCTTAGCAGGAATCCGACACCTCCCTTCTCAGCCGTCTGTTGTTTCCCCCATAACGTTTGGTTTTCATACTAGAAATAATGAACAGAATCAATGAAAACAATTCATGTATGCGGAAAAATCGGTAAGAGGCATACGTTCGCATTCATTTATATTCAATGGAATGTTTTGAAATACCACCGCAATTGATGCCAATAGAGAAAACACTCAAAGTTATTTGGTACAACTCGTTCTTATTTTAGTGGCGTTTGCTTCCCTTTTACTCTACATTGCATCAAATTCCATTGAACCCAACTCCGATCAAATCACAAAAGCAACTAATTGCTTTTAAATAGCAATGATCATGATCGGTAATAGCTCGTTTTCGATACTCAGCGATGAGCTATTGATCAATATCCACATCACACGAGATTCGTGAACGTAGCTTACACAAGCTAAACGTTCAGATTAGAAGAAGAGATATCTCATTTATTAGGACAGAGGGATGACGCGACGTTCAAGGCTCTGTGAGATGGAACACGGAAAAAATACTTGCAAACACAAATTAGGACATAAGATGTGCCCGAATACAAGGATAAATTCCAGATCGAAAATAGCTGTTTGCAATTGTTCGAAGGATCCATATTATTATGTCGTTAGGAGAAAATGTGGAATTGAAAGAAGAATCTCCGATCAGGCCAGGAGAAGATTCTTGTTCGGTTCTTCGATTCAACTTATGAGTGCATCAAAGCTCCAGGTATCCTTTCAAATAAATGTAACGAAGTTGCCTCAGAGAGAGAGAAAGTTTTATCCCAAAATTTGCATTGTTGTACATATCGTGATAACTTGTGTGCATGTTTGAAGAAGGTATGTATTGATTATTTACTTTTGAAAGATGGTACAGACGAGGGGTGCTGTACCAAAAGAACAAAATAAACATGGAAACCAGTGAAATGTACAGATACGTACAAGCTTTCTGACAGTCAGAGCTGGAAAACAAATATCCACGAATGTCAGTTAATTTTGTCAGTCGAGACATTTAAGCTAATAATTAGTTCCGATGGACTACGAGTTTATTGCGAGCATGGGTTGCTTTGCTTTACCCTTTTTATGTTATTTGTCAAATTGTCCCTAATATTACGTACTTTGCATTACGTATCATGTTATTCATCCATGTGAATACACTGTCATCCGAAGTTTGGTACCATCGTCCCCTGATTTACCTCAGCACATTCTTTCGTAGGAGCCGTAGGAGAAGATCGGTTGCTCAGACTGTCCGTAGATAAATTGCAGAATAGAACAGCGAGGAACTGCAACAACAAATTAGTTTATTATATTTTTATCAGGATGCCTAGAGCACGGCACTCTGTTTTGGATTTGGGAAATAGTTACTTAGTGTCATTGGAGTATTAAAGGACTAATTCGTGCAGTCAGCAACGCTCAAAATGGGACCAGGATAAACAAACCATTTGCAGATTCGATGCATTGGCCATGTCGTCTAGAGCCTTAGGTTAGAAGCAGGTCTCTGTTAGCAAAAGAAAGCTATTAGCATACTCAAAGGCATGCATTTTTTTATGAAAATATGCTATTGTGGTTTACTTTGTCGGATATTTTCATATATGGCTTACTACGTTTTCCTTCAGTTTGATGATTTGCCAGAAAAGCTGATGAAAATCGGCGTAGAGAATGAGCAAAGCAGATGAAAGTGTACATTATATTATTATTGCCTTTTCGCTTCGTGGAACTAGAGTTTCCTTGTGGAATTTGATGAACCATACAAAGGGAAACTTATGCACAAGAATTGGGTTGAGTAGTTCATTCCGACTAAGCTAGTCACTTACCCTGAGCCATCGACCAAATAATTTATTGAACAATATTTGTCAAGAACAATAAAGTTTGAGATCAGACACGTTCATTCCCCCTACACGGCTTCTCAGCTGAATTGCCCCACGTTTTTAGGATTAGATATAATTACATAACTGGCGAACGGTGAGTATAAACCTGGGGTCTTTGGATCAAAAGTTGACAACGATTGTTCTTTGATTATGTAACTTTGTTTCTGTCCGAATATCCCACTAAGTGCATTTCGAGAACACAAGTTGAGGAACACATTCGCCTTCAGTGATTCATATTCATGCAATCAGATAAAAATATTTTACGATAATTTAAAGCACTATAGTGCATATCACATAGATAATATAGGAATCGATGTTCACAACCACTGTAGACTAAGTTCTAAAACAGATGAGCATCTTTAGGACACTCCGTTTTGATTTCATCTCATATTGGTCATATTTGTAGAGGGGATGAGGTGCGATGGGAGTTTCTGGGAATATATTTGTCTTATCATGCAGGATGGAATAAATAATGCGGATTCACGTAGTCTCCAACGGGGTTAGTATGTGACAATTTACCGGTATGGAATGACGAATTCAAACCACATACATGGTCCAGAAATGTAAGATCATGTTTGGTATCTGAGCTACATGTGGAGCCCGCGAATGGACCACTCCGTGTCTTTATGGCCTCCGGAAAATTCACAAAGATGTGTTCCTATTCAACCAATTGTGGTGATGATCAATTCTCTTCACCAAATAATAACGCAATGGCTGAGGTAATATTTGGAACCTATTCAACTAGGACTAACCAAATATGGTTTACGAGGCAATTTTGAGTTTGTATCTATCGTGCAGGTGAAACCCTTGGTAAGAAGACGACAATATTGCCTGATGTAGATTCGTTATTCGAAAATGTATCTTCCTTCAGTGAGGATAGTTATATACTCATCTTTACCTCGTCATACCACGAAGTAAAGCGCGTCAATGGAATGCTCCAGTTCCAAGCATCCGTCGGGCCTCAACCAGTGTGAATAGTTGGATGTGCGTGAATTTCGCGAGCATATAAGCACTTCTTAGCAGGAATCCGACACCTCCCTTCTCAGCCGTCTGTTGTTTCCCCCATAACGTTTGGTTTTCATACTAGAAATAATGAACAGAATCAATGAAAACAATTCATGTATGCGGAAAAATCGGTAAGAGGCATACGTTCGCATTCATTTATATTCTATGGAATGTTTTGAAATACCACCGCAATTGATGCCAATAGAGAAAACACTCAAAGTTATTTGGTATAACTCGTTCTTATTTTAGTGGCGTTTGCTTCCCTTTTACTCTATATTACATCAAATTCCATTGAACCCAACTCCGATCAAATCACAAAAGCAACTAATTGCTTTTAAATAGCAATGATCATGATCGGTAATAGCTCGTTTTCGATACTCAGCGATGAGCTATTGATCAATATCCACATCACACGAGATTCGTGAACGTAGCTTACACAAGCTAAACGTTCAGATTAGAAGAAGAGATATCTCATTTATTAGGACAGAGGGATGACGCGACGTTCAAGGCTCTGTGAGATGGAACAAGGAAAAAATACTTGCAAACACAAATTAGGACATAAGATGTGCCCGAATACAAGGATAAATTCCAGATCGAAAATAGCTGTTTGCAATTGTTCGAAGGATCCATATTATTATGTCGTTAGGAGAAAATGTGGAATTGAAAGAAGAATCTCCGATCAGACCAGGAGAAGATTCTTGTTCGGTTCTTCGATTCAACTTATGAGTGCATCGAAGCTCCAGGTATCCTTTCAAATAAATATAAGCGCTGTGCACGCACTGCAGCTCTCAGAATCTACATCATATCTGTGGTACCGAAAGAAAAGATAACCCACTTGGATGATTGTTTGTCATTTACAAAGTCGAAATCAGTTGGTCGTAAGTCCTATAACTTGGAAAGCTGGATGGAATGATGATCGATGAGGAAAAGTTCAATTTAACCCTACATGAGGGAATAGTACTCTACTGGCACGACTTCACGATAACTTCAGTCTTCGAGCTTTGGCTGATAGCTCTCTGATAGTCTGGAGTGCGGATTTTGAAGTCGGTGAATCTCAGCTAGCTGTTCTAGAAAGGAAGCAAACGGTTGACTCCTACGTGAGAAAACTGAATGAAATTTTGCTCACGATAATTTTGGAACATCAGTTGAGTACACCGATATCTCAACATGACTACGAGCCCATACGAACGGAAAAATCCACCTGAATCCAGCTATTGTACCGAAACATGCAGCCCTCTTTCTGAATCGCCAACAACCCATACTAAATCCTGTTGAAAATTTCCGCGGTCTGATAGTGAGGCGAGTCTATGTAGATAGAAGAATCGTCAGAGCTTTGGAGGAGTTAACGTCCACTATCCTCGATGAATTGGATAGCATGGAAATTGAAACCAGCCGGCACATAGTGAGTTGACACAAAATATCATGAAGCGGCCAATATACAAGTTCCGTTTCAAAGTGTAGTAAGAGGAACGTAGTCCATGGCCTGTAGCATATGCTCATGTGATAGTACCCAAGGCAAACTAAAACTTTTTTGAAACTGGTTTGCCGAGAGAACAAGTACCCAGAGAAATTCATTTTGAATAATATGGGTTTATGTCTAGAAAGCTAATTGCTCGCGTTTCCAAAAGGAACTTCTTTAAAAGTGCCATCTAGAGGAGACTCAAACACTGAATGTTTATCAAGAAGACTCAGCTTCCGAACTTAGTTAGATACGTCTCCAACCTCGACTTTGATCTAAATGCATTTGAAAAACGGATTTCCGAAGCTGACCTGATCTGTGATTACCTATTCGTTCAGTTGTGCATTGTGTTCACTGGGAGTGGACCCACCCCAAGAGGGCGAATTTCTATATATGCCATTGAAAACGATAACACAAGTTGCATTTTGACATCTGGCGAAAATTTGCATTGGATTCTCCGTTCGAGATGATAATGACACATACCGAGATTTGCAAGTTATGCTCCAAAAATGGTCCATTTTACAGTAAAGTGATCACATAAAGCTGCCGATGCACTCATGCAGTGCTGTTAGTGATATATTAACCAATATGGACATGTCCACTGTGAATCAACTCATCACGCTGGTCAATTTTGAAGAAATCTGTATGGACGCCCGAGTAAAATGATGCTGATAGTTCTCTTGGTTTCTTAGTAGTCCTCTTGGGATTAGTAAACTTCCAGCTAAAACGCCGTGCATTTGTTGGAATATTCGGGGTAAGAAGTGGACCCTGAAAATGCACTACCAGTTTCCGAAAAGGGGGCTGGTGGATTTCTCTTCGCCATACACTGAATACTACACCCTACCCACATTCTATATACGAATGACCTTCAGAGCTTATCAACTGCCTATCGAATGCATCAGCATCACCTTCATGACCTGCAACAGCAAGATTAGCAATCACCGAAATCAACGGTTTGAACTTCACTTTTGTGGTTCTATATTGACCGAAGAACCGTACAAACTCTCGTCTATATTTCTTATTAGTTCAAACCTTGAACTCATCATGGTCAATCGCACCAGCCCCACAATTAGCTGCACTAAAACTCGCTGTGAACTCAAGTATTGTCACTTAGGAATTATTCTCATTTCTAACAAATTTCACTCAGCATCTGACACTCGGAGGAGACTACCACCCGGATTAGAAACGCTTCATGTTCTGTTTCCTCATCCAAAAGTCGGAGTTGTGCAATATGACCGGAATCTGGATAAGGGAACACAAGCGCGACCATGGCTTCCGCACTGCTTTGTACTCACATTCAAACTCTATTTGGAAAGAGGCCTTCTCTGACCAATGTTCTGAACTCTCGAATTAACACGAACACTTCTGTAGCCTGTGTCCCAGAAGTTTGGTTAAATGAAAGTAGCGGTATCCAGCTCGCTTTCCCTAAGGATTTCGGGTGTTTTTCGAAACAGAAAACAATACAAGAAGAGGACATATGGTGGTATGGTAATTTACATCAGTTCCGGGTGGTCTGCCAAGTCTGAAGTTGTCTTCACTTTCGTAATGATGTTGACCAAGACGCTGCTAAACATCATCTGAAACTCTGTGTATGTAGCTGCATGTTGCTCCTGCTGGGTCATCAGACTGTTCTTTGACGCCTTATTTTAAGAGGAGAAGATAGCATTTTAAAAGCATTGTCGTCAACCACCCTGATCAATTCCAAGTGCCACTGAAATCTTCCGTTTGAGAGAGTGATCAGATCCAAAATTTATCCAAGTTCAGCATATTGTTTACTCGTCAGGACAAAACAGTTAAAGATCACCTCTAGAAACTCGGTGAACTGTCAGTCAACACTATCCTTCGAAAAATATCAGTTTCCGTTTTTACTTCACGGTTTCCCTTTGAATTCTCGTTTTGTCCGCCAGACTTATTTACGAAGAAACTCTATGCTATATCTCACTTGTGCTGTGCTAAAGGGGTCGCATTTGTTCACAAATTCAGAATTGCTTTTCCATTGCCGAAGTCTCTGAGTAAGCAAAATGAACACACCTATTAACAGCACGACCAGACTCCTTTGAAACGTCACTACGGTGCTTGAACGTGATGCACCCAACATTGAATCCAGTCCAAAGCAGGGCTCATTTTTTCAACACGTCCATTATCATCACACAAATATGCCTCATTCCACTTCAGACGTCAACTGCATTATACGTTCAACGATTTGGACATTCATACATTCAATGGAACTCTGCCATTTTCCAGTATTTCAAAGGGTTATGATAAAAATTTAGTACACCCGTAGTTCGGCCGTTGCTAGTCTGTGTATTCTGAAACTTTTACGGCCGACTAAAGTGTCACAAATTATATGCTAAAAGAACGAATACACTTCAACGTTAGTTTGCTTGTCTTTGAAATTCATTTCCCCAAATTTGATCACTAAATTCATTTTATCCTGATCAGTCAAATGATACAGTAGTTGAATACTTATTTTGCCCGCCACTTCATTAGCACTAAAATTAACAGACTTCTTTGACATGAAATTCAGCTTCCATATGGACAACGGGCCCAGTTAAAAACTGCAATAATAATGGTGACAGCATGAAAGTCGCTTTTATTCATCGTTCAACGGATTCTTTTCCATCCTATTATCCTTCTTTCTCCTGAGAAATAAAACCACTTTCTTCAGAAGTTACTGAGGACTTCAAAACTGGCCACTGATATGGGTCCGGATGGCTTATCTCCAACCCTCCTCAAGTTTGGAGCAAGTCTATTATTCATAATGTTAACATCCCGCATCAATAAATCAGTTGATACCGGTGCTATTCCTCTCTAATGGACACCGGTAACAGTGGAGCTTATTTTCTAACCTACTACAATCTTTAAGGGAAATATATGAATGCCAAAGTACAGAGTGGGGGATGGAGATCACAAATTTTGGGAAGTATTTATTGCAAATTAGATGAATACGAATGACTTCAGGTGTGCAAACCGGACGAGTTAGTACTGGTTTGAATTTGCAAATAGTAATTCGCATTTGCTCATTATTTCAAGCAGATCTGCAAAACAAAGTGGACGATAATGAAGGTGAATAACTGGTGCACGGTATTACTAAATCTTTTTCATTTATTCGACTACGGTGAAATTCGGGGAGGATAAAACAGCACCTGTATGAGGATCGAAATGATATATCAGTGATCTAAGAAAATTCAGCCACCAATGAGCATACATCATTGCACCAAAGCATACACAGTAATGGATTCCTAAATGCATGGTAAAAATCTTGAGAACGTCTAACATTATAGTGCCATTTCAATGGTATCGGCAATTATAAGATAACTGAAGAAGCAGACCACTCACAGCTATGATCCAACCAATCACCATAATACCTGCCAGAACGACTGGGAAGACAATGGCGATTATCTGACCCGGAAGGAATATGGGATCTTTGCGCCGTGACAAACGAAGGAAGCGGATTAAATGCGATCGCGATTTCAGCCTTCAGTAGAAGCAACGGAGGAAATGCATTCATAGCCAGCAAGTGGCAATGAGAAAGTATATTACGAATTGTATTTAACCAACAAGTTAACTAATATGATCATTAGACTGGACAGGCTTTGAGCGTAACCAGTAATCAAAAGTATTCGGTAAAGAATAACACAATAAAAGACAAAACGAGGAGCAGTTGAAACAAATCCAGCGGGATCTATTCACAAGAACCGAAATACTTTTGCATCAAGAATCTAAACCCGACTGAAAACAGTTAAGCATAAATCACAGTATTCGAGAGTGTGGATAATAAGTAAAACGAATTAATGCAACTTTCTCAACAACCAACTATTTGTGATTGCCCCAATGACCAAATTCAAGTACGATGAATACATGGATAAATTCGGGATCAAACAATGAACTCCATTTAGAGAAAATCAAACTAATGCAGAAAAGCCGGAACGAGTTTACAGAAGCCGAGGTATTATCGGTACGGCAAATGCTTCAGTATGAATATACCCTCCAGTGAACAGTACAAACCGTGGAAAACCGAAACAAATCATATAAAGATTGTGCAAATATCTTAACAGAAAGCTCACCAGAAAATCGCACGTTTTGGTCCGACCTGCTATAAGTAGAAGACACTGATGAAGATCGAACAAAATTTGTGGAAGATTTCGCAGACATAGTGGAGCCAACTGAACCAAGAGCGTGCGATGGAGTGGAAGCTGTTTCGGATTTCAGTGAACTAGGCGAAGCGGAAGAGTTGATAGATGAAAAACTAAACACGGGAACAGATGGTGTTGTTGTTGTTATTCTTGTTGTACTTGTAGGTCCGAACGTTGTTGCTGTTGCTGTTGTTGTTGTTAGGTCCATAGATTGTGTTGCGGTTGTGAGTGTTGTGTCGGAATGTTTTTGCGTCTTATTTGGAGTATTTGTATTCTGAGTGTCAGTGTTGATGTGAGCTGTGGAGGAGAGCGTAGTCATAGTGGTTTCAGCGTTATTTCAATCGGGTTCCGAATGCGCTGTGACGGTCGGCACGTAGGTGGATTGTGTTGACGAAGCATCGGGTGTGTCAGTGGTAGGATTTGAGTTCGTATTGGATTGAACAGTGGCCATTGATTCACTGCCAGTTCCAGACACGATGTTTGTTACGTTCGGAGTGTTAGTTATACTCAATGTGGCCTGTGTATTGGTTGTTATTGGTGGATCTGGTACGGTTGATGGTGACGAAGATACGGATGCAGATACAGATCCAGATGAAGGTGACTGGGCAGTCAACGATGAAGGTGTTTGATTTGATAAAGATGTTGGAAATATTACTGTAAACGATCGCGTGACTAAGGTCGAAGATGATCTTCCTGCAAAAGTAGTTCCCGCCGTAAAGGCTGATTATATTGTTGCTTCGTCCGATGATGGTAATGTTGTTGATATTCCTGTTGTTGCTGCTTCTGTTGTTGTTTCCGATATTGCTGGATCTAGTCGTGTTGCTGATAATGTTGTCCCTGTTGATGCCAATTCCGATATTGTTCATGTTGTTCTAATTGTTGTTCTTGTTGGTGTTGTTGTTGTTGTTGTTTCTGTTGGTGTTGTTCCATTTGTTGTTTCTGTTGTTGCTAGACCTACTGTTGTTTCCGTTGTTTCTGTTGATGTTCTCGTCGATGTTGATGTTGTTGTTGTTGTTACTGCTGCTACTGATTCCGCCGGTGTTCACTTTGCTCCCATCGCTGCTGGATCTGTGGTTGTTCCTGTTGATGTTGATTCAGTTGTTGCTGATTCTGTTGTTGTTGTTCTTGCTGTTGTTGATGTTTCTGTTTTTGCCGTTGCCGTTTCCGTAATTTCAGGTAAGAATTGATCTAATACTCTGAATAATGTGGGTGAGACATGTGGTGATGGTCGAGAATGGGAGAGGCGTTAATAGATGGACTCACGTTATTCTGCTTGAAGATGATGGCGATGGAAACGGATGGGTAGCGCACAGCTAATATAGATACAATGTGGAGAAAGGTACTTGGGAGGTGAGACTGTCTGTGGTGTAAAGGTGCAGCATCTGTGATGGCAAACAATGTGGAAGATAAACATGCAAAATGCTTCTTCAATTTTTGTTATGGAATGGGATGTAAGCGTGGCCTAGAACAAGATGTAAACCGAAATCTTTAGGTTGGCATTCGTTTGGCGCAATGTAGCGGACGAAGGTAGCACCCATTGAGAACCCAGCCCTAGCCCAGCTCAAGCCCGATTCCAGCCCGTTTGCCTGCTCGGAAACCAGCCCGAAACCGGTAGAAGCCCGGCTGGGGCCCAGCCGGTTCCCGTCCGGGTTTGCTACTTCGGTTGCAAGAGGCTGTCAATCTCGCTATGTGGGTCATCATGGATGTTCGGTAATAAGACGGAGCACGGTGTACTGACTGGAAGAAGTAAAGCTTCTCATGGCAAAATCTTACTGGTCGGTCTGCTTCTTTTTGGAGTTGCGCATTGAGGCTCTAGGCTTTGGATGATCAACTGATTTTGTTGCTCATTTGGAGATTGCAAAAAGTGGAGGTACGAAACAAGGATGAAATTCTATAGGAAGTCACCTATGATGATTACAAACAGGGTTGACTAGGTGCTTTTGCTGTATGGACGAAGGGGGATTAGGTTTCTAGCCAAAAGGGAGATGATATCTAAAAGAGGCTATATAGCCAACAATCGCTAAGTATTTGATAGATGGGCTAGCGAAGGGTGATTTGTAGTAGTTATAGATCTAGGTTTTCTAGCAAGGGACTTTTTATTATTTTTCGGGGGTTTAAATTACGGACGCACATTGGTGTGTTGCAGTTATTGCCACGAACAATTTGACGCCCCATCTGATCGCAAGTGCCGCCACTGGGACTCGTTAATATATTGATGAATAATTGCGAAGCGGTTGGTGAAGAAAGAACAATGACGCGTAACAGTGCTCTCTGTGTAGTACCTGACGATTATTGAGTCCGTTCAGAAGTGCGCTCCGTAAAATCAATCTGGCAAGCTCCGCTTCATCATCGTACTCAGTCGAACGTCAACATCGACGTGGTCACCGTTTTGATAGATGCTACTGGCGGCTAACTACACTGAAGCACACATTACGGGGTTCGGTCCACAAGAACTTGCCTCACGTATGTCACCACACCTTATCCATTTTCCAAAGCATCGCACAATATGTGCATCTCAGTGTATCGTATTCCCCGGAGGGTCTCATTAACTATGATCTTCGGCACTCTTGTCTAACCAACATGACTCACTAATGATAACCAATCATTGCATGACACCGTGTCCTCCGAGCCGAGTGGGCTATCTCAACCCAATTTCGATCTGCAAAGCCTCTGCAGTACCTTTCTGGCCGGAAGACATATTCGGACCACTAGTATGAGTGGGTCAAATAGGGAACTGGCGTTCGACGACATGCATCTTTTTGTCAAGGGCCTATCAAGCAACTGGGATTGGTAGGGAAATTCGTCGGAGGCCGTATCCCGGTGAACACCCAGTGCTTCTTGACTAGTGTTGTTCTGCTGGTCGAGCAAACTGGCCTTTAGACCAGGGTTCGGGAATAGGGCCATAACATTTTGTGAGTTGGATACCCATATCCTCAGCTTGAAACCAGCTTGCATCAACAACTCAGTTATCCCTCTCGCTTCAGCGCTAGTTGGAAGGATGTAAAGCAATCGCGGCCTTCTACGGCCAGCGAGACCGACCGTTTTTAACCTATCCCAAAATCCCTGGCAGCTTTGCTTAAAACGAAGTTGGGGCAAAAGGGTTAGGAAGTAGCCCCAGAGGGACGAGTTGTCTCCTTATATTCCTTTGGCATCAGCAACAGGCTTATTTGTAGTCACAACAGGAACTGCAAGGCGCTTCTATCAAATTCTGATAGCTTTACTTGCATGTACATCGCTTTTATGTCCGCCGAAGCGGCCACCTTTACCTTGCGAAACCACAAAGGTAAAGCCATAAGATCACCGGTAGTATCGGGGTCTTGGTAAGGTACATATTTCAATGACAGCTCCTTATGTTTGGCCGCACAATCCAGGAATATAAGCAGATTCGCCAGCTTCTTTGGGTTCAATGCAGTGTGGTGCGATAAGTACCGTCGAGGTCTACAATACAACTCACCTGCTGCAACGGCTTTCTTTCCGCGTATCCCTTGGCCATGGTTAGATCCATCGGTCCCAAAATCGGGCTCATACGTCCTTTGGATTTTTTCTATTGGTGAAATGTCACCTTGAGTCACCCAGTTCACTGATTAGGACTGATGCATTCTAAAGATGGTCGGGCCAAATACCAACCGACCTAACAGTTTACAAGCCTAGTTTCTAATCTTAAACCTGAAGGGCCTCGGTTACGTCACATCCAATGAGCAATAACATCCTCATTGACGTTTTCTATAGAGAGGTCTTCCAGGTGTGGCAGCGGTCTATGCTCTCCATCAGAACTGGGCTTGGGTACGGGCACTGACTCAGCAACTACAGCTCGCTCTACACTGATTGACTTGGTGCCATTCAGTACGACCAATTCGAACACATCACTGACGACCTTGGGCGTCTTTGATCCCCCCCCCAGAGTCTTGATTATTAGCTAGCCGTTTCAGGAACCCAAACCCAGGCTTTAAACTGCTTCGGCTGGAATGGGAGTGGTGTCAGATCCATTGTGAAGAAAGGCAGATCCGACAACCCATGTTTCTCTGATCATAATTCTCACGGACAGGAGTCCAAGGCATATGCCACTGCACTGCACCCTGGTTGCTCGACTGTGATTCTCACTCACCCCCTTGGGAGATACTGGGCTATTTGACACAGGCATATGTAGTTATTGATGATGCAAACCCCCACAGCTTCCAGTAACACAGAGGGTTTCTGACCTGCAGTTTCTCGCCCTATGGCTTCCCTTCAGAAGTACGAAGTATAACTTCCACCTTCGAGCTTCTCCCCATCTTGCCGGTATGTCTATCGCCAAGACTTTCTGGCATAATGCTACAGGCTGGTTCCCATCACATATTGGGCAGCTTTAAGGTCGCTCTTAGTCCTGCTGCATTGTCCTTATGAACCAAATAGCCCCAAATTGACCAGAATCTGGGTAGCGAGTTCCTTGGTTCATCCGGCTGGCTGTCTTAATTCGGCTCGCCAGTTTTCCAAAGTTGCTACCAACTATCATCTCCGTGGTTGACACGAACTCCGATGGTTCAATATGCTTTGGTTCGCGGCCGTTTTGTGTTGACCAATAAAATACTCAGCTCATTTATTTAGCAAGATACATGGAAGACCGCCGGCTGCACTTTCTGGGGTAGTCAGCCAGCTGGAATCGGGCATGTGGTTCGTCTGCCCGACAGCAACCCCACAGCTCCCCATTCCAATGTCTAGTGTCAACCGACAGTGATTCTCACTCACCCCTTCGGGAGGTACTGGGCTATTCGACACAGGCATATGTAGTTATTGATGATGCAAACCCCCACAGCTTCCAGTAACACAAAGGTTTCTGACCTTCAGTTTCTCGCCCCCAATTGTGATTCTTAGTCTAGGCTGCTGGCTTCGAGCCCTCGCATTGGGCCATCTAGGAGTGAACGCATTACCTCATGCGGATGGCCAAATACTTCCCTCGGTATCTCAAAAGCTCTTTTATATCCCGCGCTGAGAGGTGGTATCGCACATTACTCAGTGATTTTCAGTGTCTCATCCTTACAGAATGGAAGCAAATACTTCAACTGCTGGCCGTCATCTGTGATCTCCGAAGTGGCATGTACATGGAATTGACGAATAAAGTTCCGGCAACTTGCTGGCCGACCATCGAACGGAAGCAATTCCATCTCAAGTAAATCTACCCCGCCCATGATGCAGTGGGAAGCCCCATTCGATAACCTGTGTTTAGGGCCCTGCCTACCGGCCTTTTCATCTCTCTCATCACTAGTGTTTATGAACTCGTCACATATGGACGTCGTGTGCGCCTGAACGTTTTCAAGCACTGTTTATCACAGTCGTTTGAGTCCAAGGATAGCACAGACCCACTTCTCTCTAACTCCCCCAAGAGTTCGGCAAGCTCCAGCACTTGCTCAACTCTTAGAAATTCTTTATTCTACTTCTCTTTTAAAGCTCACAAATCGTGCACGAGATCCTCCTTGAGGTGACATTCCGTGAGTTTAACAAGAAACAAATAAGACTTAGAACAAAGTCTATGCTGAATGAGACCTGTAACCCTGGATTCTTGAACAGAAAAAATACCGGGCGGTATTTCCGGGATCCAAGAAAGACATGAACCGATCCGAATAAACCTTCGGAAGCGGCGAGTATTGTAGTGGACACTGTTCCACAGAAAATGTCAAAGGCAACAATCGAAACACTCGCGTCCTGTTCTAAAAGAAGCCTGATGAAATGCTTAATGCTCGATTTACCGAATAATAGGCATCAGTCGTTCTGGATTGCATCTTGGAGCCTCAAAGCGATGGGTAGTCCAAATCGGAGCAGAACTCAAACCAAGAACACGACTGTTCTGCAAATTCTACGGTACTATTCGTGAGGTAAAATATAAGACCATAACGACCACACCTTTGACGGTGAGCTTTGGTCACCATTCAGCTAAGAGGTAATCAAAATCAGGAACGAATTCTGTACAAATTGGACGACTGTCCAAAAAGAATGAATAGAAATTACTTGCACTGTAGTCTAAACAAACAGCATGAATTCTCCGCGATTGATCAGACCGAAAACACAATTTCCCGAGCGTGGCAGCCAAAAGTCAACGTGAATGAACCGAGCATCTACGATCCGTGGACGTGAGCGAGAAAGTGAAACCGAATCTTAACAGAACAAAAGTGTCTTGGGTCAGTGCGACTCACTACCACACCGAAGTGTACGAGAAAATATCTCAGTAAGAAAGCACGGCCATGGAAGTGAAGAGTGAGTGTATCAAGGGCAGATTAATTGTAAACCACGAAACAGTGTGGTCACGAATGAAGTTGGAGAAATCAGTCCAAAGTAAGCCGGAAAGTGTGGGAAGTTAGGCAGACGGGGATTCTTTCAATCAAAATTTCAAATACATTCAGCCTGCCGCATCAGAAGTGATTCACTGTTAGACCCGAAATGCTCCAGTTAAGTGGCTTCTGACAAGACGAATTTCACGCTCGCAAATGCTTTCTCGGCAGGCCCCGAGGGCATTCATTCGAATTGCCCTGGAGTAATTCAGCGAGGGGCTCAAACACGTCTGCACAGTTGGAGGCGAAGCAGTGATGGTAACGTACGATCCCAAAGAACCTGGTCAACACTTTTGGATTCTGAAATCGGGTAATCTGGAATGATACAAACTTTACATGGCACCTGTGGGATGCCGTGACTGTCATTGCGGTGTCTCAGGAAGTCGGGACTATGGACCACGAAAGCACTTGGCTATGTTGACGGAAATACCATTGGTTCAAAGTCGCCGGAAAACTACTGCCAAAGACGGGTGTCATTCAGCTTCGTCTTTACTGGCGATCGGAATATCGTCGATATGAGCGAACACCAAGTCGCATCTCTTAAACGAAAAGGCATCCGGAGGAATTCAAACAGACCGAATGTTGCGACAAGGCAGCTTTCGGCTTATCCTCTAGGGCCAACGTGATTTGGCAGTAGGTCTTGAACAGATCGATTTTGGAAAACGGTTTAGTCCCCTTTATTGTGGTACGGTGAACTACGCCGTGTAGGGGTTCTGAGATGTGGCAGATGAAGTGAGTGATTCGAGGAGACTACGACAGTACCGACGCACAAATGTCTCGTTTTGGTACAGACAGACAGATGCCAAATTAAACTATGGTTTCGGCTTCGCCTTAGACCACCAATTTAGTGGAAATTTCACGCACAGTCCTGAGTTTCAAATCAACCACCAGACCAAATCGCGTTTGAGATTCAGATCGGATTCGATCAGGTCAGAGAATATGGAAGCTTGAGCTAAATTTGTATGTAGTTTCTGGCATCTGAGGCCTCAGGCATCTTCACGTGTTGCAACAGTAATCTAAACATAGCCTCGTTCCGGTGTTCACGACGATGCTGCTGATTTATAGTTGTCTGATCATCCATTTCCTTCTCCGTAATACAAGAGACCCCTGGAAGTGGTACAATCAAATTCAGACTTCACCTAGCGACAAGACATGGTAGTGCGACAAGCAGCCCGCTTTGAAGGTGAGGCCTCGATGAGTACGTTATTTTGTTCCCCTCATAGTCTGCCGTGGTGGCTCGTGCGTATAAGATACTGAAGGCTCTCTGTCTCTGCACTGCTCTACAGACGCAACGGGGTATGTGGTGGACAATTTGAAAGACGGGAAGAAAAAACCAAGTGGAAATGGAAGAAGAAGAAGGAAAACAACTCAGCAGTTTTGAAATTGACCAGAAGCAGCCATGTTTATCGCTCCTACAACAAAAAGAAAGCCGACCCTGGAGTTATTAGGATCCATTCGAACGGCCTACAACCGCCCGATAGGAAGTTGCACCGAACTAAACTCCAGTTCAGCTACTCAGTTGAGGAAGTACACTTTGTGGCTGGCTTGATTTCAATCTACTGAATATTGAGAACAAACTGCGAGTCACTCTGCTCAACTTCTGCCGTGTTTGTATCATTATTATTTGTTATAATTTTTTCGGGTCATTACATCATGGATACTACATTAAAGCCGGACGATCACGCCGACATTGAGGGTACCACTCATAGCATTTCCATGAAGCCCCTTATTTTCGACTCTTCAAATCCTCGTTTGTGGTTTATCCAGATTGACGTTTATTTTCCATTTCGCAAAATGCCTCTCATGCCACCATGTTCTCATGTGTTGGCACAACTTCCAACGAAATAACTTACGAAGTACTAGACCTCACAGACCCAAAACCAGCTAAATCCCCCGGTGGAAAACCGGCCGGGCTCGGGAGGGCTTTGGTCCGAGTGCGGAACGGGCGAACAGGCTGCAAGTGGGCTTCGTCTGGGTTCCGGCAGGGTACATAGCGGGGGCCGGGTTCCGACCAGTCGCACTCACCAGCCAACCGACAGTTAACCAGCCGGGCTTGCACTGGGCTAGAACCGGGCTCCGACTGGGTTCCCTTATAGGTTTGTAATGCACGCCAACTTTGCTCGCTGTATTGGGTCAAACAAATCCTCCTCTAAAGACTCAAGTTTATTTCTAGTCCTATGTCACGCTAACGTCTAATTTCATAATGTGAAAATTGGAAAAGATAGCGAAAAATGAATCCCGCTTTAATTGTACAGATTTCAAGATGCGCTGGTGGTGCGCTAATCACAATTTAATTGTCCGTGTTTGTAATTTTTTAAAATTCTACTGTTTAGTCTTGAGAGAGAAGAAGAGTAAATTAACTGTATCTCACAACCTGTACATATTTTATCGGGAGCCATACAAAACCGTGTTGTCAGTCACCTCAGGTTGAAGAACTGTGTGGAAAACAAATTGTGACATATAAAGTAAATGAAACTGGTTAGTACCACTCATACCAACCTTCATTTTTAGGAATGTGTAAGCTGTGAAACAGTAAAAAAGTGAGACAAAAAAATTCATATTTACACTGATTCATTCGCTGTGACAGTCAGAAATGGATAAAGTAATCAAAAAGAAGTATGTACTTGTACAATACATGTGATAGTTACAGTACGTACATGGGATCCACGTGCATAACGCACTTTCTATGCTTCAATGGTTCTCCGCGATCTCCTGCGTTTGCAAACCAACGCATTTTGTGCTTGTCTGTTCTGCACAGTGGTTACTTCTCGAGGCTCTGGGAGGGAGAAATTGCGTCTGCAGTGTACTAAGTTGTAATCGGATTTACGCGTTATAGCTGCAGTAAACCTTCAAAATTGTGTGATGCTCCTATATAGTTAGTATTAGATACATGCAGCCGGGTAAAATGCAAACAATATTAGGTTCGCCCAGAGGTGGGCATCCGTAGCTACGTTCCCAGACGTTGGCATAAAAACAGGCAGCGAATTTCTAATCCAGTGGTATCTCCCTTTTTGTGCGACATATCTTCCAGCTGGACGTCGATCGAAATTGCATGTTTTAGCTGTTAACATTGACATACATGATACGTATATCATATTCTACTACACAAAACTATGGCATTGCATAATATGCATTGTCACTTACCCATAAATTACATGTGTGAAATGTATAGATTAGAGCAGAGCTACGCAGTGGAAGTCCATCGTCGATTTAAACGAACCTCTTTGACCCTGAACCGCAATCCCTGACAGTCACACCGGACAATTTATTTCTGAGTTCTTTAGAAAACATTACGGCCATCTATGTAATTTTCTACCACCGAATTTGTTTATTGACGAACCCATCCCAATACCTTCCCGAGCCCAGATTATCGAACGGGCTGTGTGCTACATGGGTTGAGCCCAAACTTTCCAGATCTCGTTTTTATCCTTTCATCTGAAAATTTCAAATAAGCTGGGGAGTTGCTCACTGGATAATAGGAGGTGGTTCATTCTGGCGGGATTCCGTTCAGCTTGCGTAGAGGGATGATTTCGTCATGGAAATACTGCAGGAAATTCGGTGACAAGTTTTGAGTCGTGTGCCTCTTGCCGGCCCGGCTGAGGCAGGATTCTCCTAAATATCTATAGCTCATTCTCCTTCTATCAAAGAAAAATCTCAAATAGACCACTATTCACAAAATTGTGGTTAAGGAACCTTAAAAAATCTTTTAACAGTTGCAACGCAACATGCGGAGCGAAAGTGCGACTTCCGCACCCCCGCAGATTGTCTGAGGAGCCGTTAGGGATTATACTAAGTTTATTTGGGACATACTCATGAGGTATTAGTTGCTTTTGGCTCGCGGTCGGAAACACGATAACAATGAAGCTTGAGAATGCAAAGAGGAGAACTCAGACGATGGAATGGGATAACATGTGCATTGGAGGAAAGCGAAAGTGTGCCGATAGTGTACGCAGTCTGAAGAACCGGCGCCACCAAAGTTGGTAATCGTTTGGGTAAACAAATTTGTTGGCCTCTGAAAGTGCCTATCACGTCGGTAGCACTACGGAGATCTCCCTGTAGAATGCGGATGCAGTTGGGCTTGGATCCGTGATTGGTAAGTCGGCTTTGGTGATGAAAGTCGTTTCCCATTTATCCCTCTACAATGGAGCATCATCGAAACCAGCACATACCGTTCTCCATGACCCATATTGGTCGTCGTGCATTGATCATAAAACTGCCTTCTCCTGAACAGTGAATCTGATGTGTGTAGGTCTTGCTCGCGATTCTGCACAGTGGGGCTAATGCTTGTGCTGTTCCATCCCTTGTTTTCGGCATGCCTCAAGGTTCTGTTTGTGTTTAGTAGTTATTGACTTGATGAACGAGCTAGCCTCCGCCGTCTGATTAGTCCAACCACGATCCAATGAACGCTGTGTTCGGGCCAGTCAATCACCCGAGCTGACTAAGACTACGGCCAGAAGATATCGAGGTGATATCAATGTTTAGTATCCAATGATAAATGGAAACCTTACATTCATTCATGGCCATATCTGAATTAGGTGCTTTATTGAATGAAGCTTGTGCAGCCCACTCTTGGCACCGTTCGTTCTCGGGCAGACCGCAACTTAAGTAAGATACATTTTCGGGTGATGAAAGAACTAGAAACAAATGGATAAATTCTTGGAAGAGAATAACTGTAAATTGAATAGGTAAAACAAACAGAAAGATAAAGAACAAAGAGTTCGCATCCACAAGGATTCAGTCAGACTTTGGGTTTTGAGCGATAACTATCTTATGACCCGTCGGTTTTCGTAATACGTTTGATGATATTGGAGCAGACACCTTTAGGAAACTTCTGAATCTTGAATATATATAGCCTTGTTGCAGGGAAAACAAAGGTGGTTAGAAGTGAGCCGAAGAATCAAATCCTCGATTTAGTCTCCACAAATAACATAGAATTCGCGCAGGACTCAGTGGCTTCTGGGAAAGGTGAGCATGGTGCTTTCTGGAAAGGATGCGTTGACAAGGGTGATAGTCCGCGCACCCCATGAGGTTTTAAAACGGGATGTGCATAAGCTGTGTCTGTCGAAATGAAGGCTCTATTATTGTGTGACCTCTGCGTTTACAGCATACATATTACTTTCTATGGCACGGAGGACTAATCCTCCATAATTTACCTGCCACAGTCAAGTCAAGTAACTGCTCCACTCACACGGAGGTAGGTATTCAGCAGCTACCCAACCCTCGAATACTTAATATGTGTTGTGGCGATTTTGTTTGCTGTGTATTTTTTCTTTGGAAAATATTTTGCCGTTAATCGGTTGCACTTTTCTCAGTTATTACAGGTGTTTCCTCAGGTCCAACAATGGAAAAATAGCACAGGCTTGTGGGTCCAGAAATTCAATACAAGGAAGCCCCAAGACGTGAAGCCAGTTGTTGTATTTGCAATAACTTAAATGATAGAATATAATGAAATCGATCCAATCTAGAACCGATCAAACAGAAACAACAAGGTAAGAGAGGCTGCGTATTTCCGTCGTCTAGATTTCAGGATCATTCCGTACTTATATGTAAGATTAAAGAAAACTATTGGTTGATCACAAAAACAACCAATCTCGGAGATCTTTTCTGTACCTGTTCACTGTGACTCCGACTGGTTGACGTTCCTCGGTGTAAATGTCAACGAAGCTTTACTTGATCGTGTTCTATATGACGCTAGCTGAAACACTGCAAGCAAGTAACAGTTAAGGTGGGTCAAGAATTTCACGTTCTTGTCACCAGGATGTCTAGAACCTAAATCTGTGGGACCAGAATGGTAAAACAGTGACACTAGACAAAATTACAAGTCCTAGGAAGGTACTCATTTTTTTCAAAAAAAATTGGGGAAATCTGAGGTCAGATTCGCTTTTCAACGCCTTTGAACAGAGGATGCAATATCGCGATTGTACTTGCTGAGGTTTCGGACTAGATCTGGTGAATTTTCTGCCAGCTGTTGCATTAGTTTACAAGAATATTCTTCAGGAGGGATGTATTCTTGGTTTATAGTTTGCTCATTGGGCGGTTTCAGCCATACGCCGTTTAATATGTAACGACAGCCATCTTCAGCCATGATTTTCATACGTTTATTGTTCAAGTGAAAGCAAACTGCCAAGCACGGTTGCCATTTGACCGCTGCCGCTGCACACTTGGACAATTTTCGAACACCTCAGCCAGCAGAGTGGTACAATCAACATCGTGAAGCGCCGATTTAGCCGGTCTGATGTCACCTTCATAGGACATCCCATTTCATCCCCTGGTATCCACCCTCTGACAGATGAAACTTCCGCTATTAGCGACTACCCTGAACTTAAATCTTTTTGCCAGTTGCGTTAGTTTGCCGGCCTGGTGAATTTATACCACCGATTTATTCCTCGCTGTGCGGAATGATGCAACCCATCACCGACCTGTTACGTGGACGCAACCGGAAGTTCGTTTTTCCCGACACGGCACAAGTCGCATTTGTCTCGGTCAAGTATGTTTTCGCCGACGTAGCACTCCTCACTCACCCCGACCGTTTGGCTCCTATTTCGGTAGTGACGGATGCCTCAACCACAACGGTAGGAGCAATACAGCAACAGTTCGTAGACGATTCTTGGCACCCTGTAGCATTCTCCTCTAAGCGCCTACAAACCACCGAATCTAGGTACAACATATGTGATAGGGAGTTATTAGCCATCTACTTGGGAATTCATCATTTTCGACATGCACTCGAAGGCCTTTCTTCCACGGTGTTTACAGACCACAAGCCTATGTTTTACGCACTGAAGTCAGCATCCGATCGATACTCAACACGCGAGATTAGCCACTGAGACTCTGTCTCATTTTTTACTGTGGACAAACAACACGTCTCTAGGGTACTCAATCCCGTCGCCGACGCCTAACATCTAATTGGACGCAATGGCACAGGCCCAAATCCACGGACCCTGACATCGAACAACTTCGACAAAACGGTTCTTCGGGCCTGACGACAGTACTTATCCCAACCTCCCAGAGTACCATCGTGTGTGCTGTGTCACAAGGCCGCCTCAGTTCGGTGGTTTGTGCTACCCACCATTGTCCTACCTTCCTGGCACTGCATAACCTGGCTCATCGAGGAGTGACTGCCTAGATGATACTGATAATTGAGCTTTTTGTTTGGTACAGTGTCAAACGAGATGTCCGTCTTCAAGCTAGTGCTTGACCGCAGTGCCAACTTGTTAGGACTCATAGGCATATTGAGACGGCGGTAGCCAGGTTCCCGGAACCTGAAACACGTTTTCATCACGTGCACCTTTGCTTGAGTACGTCTACGTACCAGCATGTGTGGTTCGGTTAACTCGCTGGACACAGGCCATTCCTATCCCTCGTCGCATGTAGGAAGAGGTCGCGAAAGCTTTTCTGACCAGTTGGGTCAGTCATTTCGGTCACCCAGAAAGTGACAACCGATGGTGGCCCACGCTTTGCCGGCGCTTTTGGTAGCCTACTCGCTACCCTCGGTTGCCAATACATTGAGAATACAGCCGACCACCGTCAGACCAATGGTATGGTTGATCGTTTCCACTGGCAGCTAAAAGAAGCCCTTCGAGCAGACTTTAGCCCCCTTCGCAGTGAAACACAACCAATAGCACTCTTAAGCCCGCATTTTACCGTTAGGTAAGAAATATACACAACACCGGCCGTACTAATATATGGCTGTACACTTCGTCTGCCTGCGGAGTTGGTATCCCCCTTACCAAAGGTGAATTTCGACTACGGCGACTACGCTCAGCGTCTTACGCAGCACATGCGAGTGCTCAAGGCCAGTCCGCCGGGCGAACAACAGTTTACAAGTTATGTCCCACTTGCGTTAGAAACAGCTACTCATGTATTCCTTCGGGTCGGTTGTTATAATTTCGTTTTCTTCCGGTTTCCTAGCGACTGCAAAAACACAGATCAGTGTCAAAGTGGAGAAGACAAATGGACGTCCTTTTGGATGGACCTGAAGCGGCACCTTCAGGCTCGCGAGAGTATGAGACCCATGGGTGCCGGAGCACCGCTGGACTGACGCACTTCGGACCTCGAGAGTGCAGGCGCAGTGACACTCACCAGCAGTCGTTCGCAATCACCAACAATATAACCAGCATGCTACGAGGAAATGCTGGGTTATCAATACTACCGGTCTACAGCTATGATCGAAGACCAGCTTCGTCGGGCTTCTAGGAGGAGGCCCCTGTAGCGAAAGCCATCTCCGTTCATGCTTCTAACTCGTTTTTTGTTTGACTGAAAGCTGTCCGCCCAGCGCGGTTGCCATTTGACCGTTGCTGTTGTGCACTCTCTCACGCTTTAATCATTTCGCCTACGTGTACTAGTTCCTGCACGTATGCTTTACAATGACCGATTGCCTGTTTGTTTTATTGTATGACTCTTGGTCACCTAAACATAAAATTTTCCCCTTAGGAGGCACTCAGGTGACGGTCGTGTGACGGCCAAGTGACATTGTATCGATGGATCTGAACTTACATGGCGCATGATCAGTTCCATTTAAGAAGTTTGGGTCAACGATAAATATTCCAAATCGAGTGACTGCCTAGAACACAACTGGAGCCTAACTTTGTGTTTTGTGTTATCCACTTCCTGTAAAACAAAGTAAGCACAAATAGTGGAGCAGTTATTTATTGTCCTGCTCCAAATCAGGTTCGACGCCAGCAATAAAAACATCCGTAATGATCGTCGACGAGAACTGTGTATATAAACAGGTGAAGCAGTATGAAAGAATAGTAAGCTTTGAAAGTGTCGGAGTGCATTGTTGTGTAAATGGATCCAGTGAGAGGAGACAGTGGAACACAAATATTGGACGAGAATGCTTCCGGAATAGACAAATATGCGATGGTACAAAAGAGAGGAATTCTTCCAAAGATCCGATTACGTGAGTGGGCATGAAACAAAGGAGGAAAAACGGTAGATGTCAAGGACTGCAATGGAATGTCAAATACCCTAGGCACGTAAACGAAGCTGTTGAAAATATGCACTTGTCAGTCTTGATGGCAAACTTTTGCACATCAGATTGTTCGTGTAGCGGAACTAGAAGTTTATCAACCAGTTCTTCGAGGTGACATGAAAAATAGTGATAGTGATCAACTGAAAACACCTGGTCAGTAATAAGTCAAAGCTTCAAAAGAGTAGCGCCTGTTGAAGACGAACCGAACAATATTAAGCAAGAGATCAGCACTGAACGAAGGGCAAGAAATATCGGTTCAGGATGTTCAAGAAAAATCACATCGACGAAGAGAACGGAAAGCCCTGAGGTCTTTGGGATACTGGTCGAACAAAGCTGAGCTGAAGAAGACAGTCAATCATAGAAGCGGAAGACCTGTGCTCTAGCTAAATGCCAGTATTACAAAGAATGGTAAAAGTTCCCGTAAATCCGGAAGGGTCAGCAGTGCTAGTCCTTATCAAACAAGGGGGATTTGAGGGCACGGGCTGACTCAGCTCTGATAGACAGCAAAATTTCGTTAACAGTCAACCAGTCAATACCTGTCCAAAATCCAGGTCAGAGTTTGGGAAACAGACATGAAGGTCGACAGGACAACGGATCCACAAGCCGAAAAATGAATTTAGCCAAGTGGTGGCTGGCCGTATCTCCAATTATAAAATTTGGAGCAACTTTACCTGATGCGAGCTTGGACCAATTAGTTTATCGTGTGACAAATGATGAAAATCGCTTCTTTATCCCATATAGAACTTATGTTCTCTGGTAACAATTTAAGTTGGTTTGAGTCCAGAACAGCCTCCTCAATAGAGTTAGTGAGTGGCAGAAGAAAGCTTGGAGCAAAGTGTAGAAAGTAAAACCAAGATGCCCAAAAAGGATTCAGATTCCTAGTAAGTCTATGGTATTTCTGATAAAGTGGTGTTCGAAGAGACAAACCCCAAAGACCAAGCTCCGATGAAAGATAGGGGACATGAATTTGGTAAATGTCGTCTGTGGCAGTGAGAAAATCGCGGAAATTTCGATGTTCTCATTTCAGTAACACTGTTTTCTGACAAAAAGACTTGTTTAAAAATCCTCTGATCAAGAATTCCGTCAAGCTCGCAGGCAGCCTGGAATATTGTCTCTCAGTTCGATCATAGATCTGAAGAGGTTGTACGCAGTTGCTGTAACCGTTAGTAACGTGTTACATATTCCAATATGCCTACTTGTCCACTCACAGATATAGTGGAAGATTTAATCCCCGAAACTCACAGCTAGAATTTCTTCCCGTGTGAAATTTACCTGTCGAATATCGATACGTGTGATGTTTAACAGCCATTTTCAAGTCTAATTCTATCATTACTGGCTACCAAAACAGCACACACATGCTGCCGATTGTGAAAACTTCTTCAGAGTAAGACGTTGTTTGTTTCTCCGTAGACTGATTGAGCAAATTATACCTCAAAGCTGTTGGGCAGTGCCACACTCACTTCACACAATAGATAATAAGGCTGAAAACACGTTGTAGTGACAAAGCGAAAGCGGAAGCAGATTTGAAGCTGATGCCCTAACTGGAACCTGTTCTAGTTGTTCCTGGAAATTTCAGAACTGTGGTGAGGTAAACCACTGCGAAGAATCTCAGACACTGTCTGCGTGCTGACGTCCAGCTGGAATATCCAGCTTTTCAGTGATCTTTCCCGGGAAAGTGACAGAGATTGACTGTCCTACGTAGGAGTGCTGTCCATGGGAACCGAGAATCTGAAACCAGTGTCTACTTCGGAATATCTATTCCATGGCACTCCTCACACCCCCAACTCGACTTAGCGGTCACGAACTGGTACGAAAGTTTACGGTACACGATTGTGACTTTGATTATTTGGTTTTTGGCAAAACCAGTCAGTGCATATACTTACGGTGCAAGGTTATCTCATGGAGCTCAAAGGCGATGATATCAAGGAGTGCTATAGCTCCCGAATAATTCCAAAACTATGAAATTCGATTGAGTATGCCTCCTGTTTGGCTCTAATGCACACAGTCGGTATGACGAAACGGGGAAGTTGGTCACCTTCACAGAAACGAAGTTCGTAATGGGTACTTTTTATCACTGATGCTTTAAACCATAGAAACTCGTCGAATAATATAAGACAAATGGGTGTAGCAAGAGTCCCGAGATTTCAGTTATCGATCTAGAAACTTGGTGGTAGTAGGAACTTTGTCTTACTAGCTCTAAGCCGGGCGGATTCCAAAAGAATAACCGGGTTTATCGAAAGTTTGTGGTTATAGAACAAAACAGTGAGCATTAATATACAGCGGAAAGAGACTGAAAGCCAGGTGAGAAGCTAAAATCAAAGGGCAAGAGCTTTCTGAAGATCAAGACAGTGCAGAAAATCAAACCTCCCACTTAACATGCAGCCGAGTGAAACTGTACTGCAGTTCGGCCGTGATACATTTGGTAAATAAAGAATCGTTTACCAGCACGAATCATTAAATCAGTCACAAAAGGACCAATTAAACTGTGGTTGCAACACAAAAGGGAGTTATCAATAAATAAGTACAAATAAGTTGAACCTGTGGGGCAACCGAGAGCATATACCAAAATCAATGGTCGAGTCCAGCACTATGTCTGTCATTGCTGCTTATGTGATGGTCGATGGTGGAGTGCATTGACAACAAGGTTATGGTTGGGAGTTTGAGCCTCTGCACGGCTATACACAGGAAGATTAATTTACAGTAATAACTTACATCTTCGAGGAGAAAAAAAACCAAAAATGAATAAGTAAACTGCTAATATATCAAGCACTGTAAACGTGAGTATGAACCAATATGATGCCTTAGAAAAGAAAAGAAAATACCTAACGAATGTCTAAGGTTCACCATGCACCAGAACACTATTTACGAGTAAACGAACAGAAGAATGGGAGGAAAAACCCCAATTATGGTAGTAATTACCACCTAGGATCTCTGATAACGAGTTATGGTTTGACCATGAGTGTTTAATACACGAACTCCGTTGTGCGGTCCTACTAATGATCGAACTACCAACTGCGTCATTACCATGTCCGTGAACTTACTGATCGGTAAACCGATACCTACTAGAAGCACACGCATGCACCCATGTATGCACATCACTGTAAATTTATCCATACCATGGATGGTTCTCTACAACTAATCTGACTTCGGCATCGATCAATAAAGACTTGATGATTCATTGTTACTGAGCGGCCGTGCTTGGCCGCAACTGATCTCATGTTCTGCTTGCGTTTGCCTATGTATACTATACTAGAAAAATACCCTCACTTCCTCATTCACTTTTATTATATAACAATGCATAGCTATCCAGGAAAGAGGCCGTGAACGATAAAGGGCTACCAGATGGGAAGGTGACTGGTGCTGGCTGGAATCGAGTCCAGGGCGTTGTTATTTTAAGTTTTGGTAATCTCGAACATGACAAACACAGAATAGAACACTGGAATACCTAAAACATCAATGGGTTAGTGAATGAACCTAATTAGATGATTGAGGTGACCACAAAATTTCGAATAATTATTCCCAATAGAGGGTAACGAAGAACAAGATGATCAACGAGAAATGGTTGAAAGGGTTCAAAAATCAACTACAACAAATTATCCACGTACACATTTTTGTGGCTGGATCATTTGCACAGCTCCGAAACATTGTAAGTGGGTTGATTTCAACTTGCTGATGAATAAAGATGTCTTCAATCGACACAGAAAATTGGAGTTAATAGATTTGTAGTGCTCCGGAGATGACTGAGTCTAAATGTGTAAATTGATGAGCCAAGTTATTATGGATAAATATAACTAATTAGTACTTTGCTCTAGGCAAATTTTATGTTATTCCAAGCCACAGAGCTAATCGTTGTTTATCTGCTTGTTGTACGGGCAATTGGTTCCTGCCAATGGAGAAATCACATTTTTGACTCCTCTGCTTGCGGACGGTTGAACCTTAGCTCCCGTAACTACTATTGTATCCGGTGTCACTCTAATGTGTGAACGTGATCTTTACTGTCTACTGGCAACCGTCGTAACTTTTCGGCTTATTGCGCGTTTCTCAGGCCATTTTCGGGATGTAGTTAGTACATGGCATCAGGAGTACCAAATACTTATTACTGTTTTGTACATAAATCTGACGGACGACCTGTTTCACGTTGAATTTGTGTAAATGGAATGCGTGTCAGAGCATCAACTAATATCTTATTGACAGCATATTTCTCGAAAAGTGACCGCGTTTACCTGATATAGCACTTGAAGAATATGCATACGAAATGGAAAGGTCTTGTGAAGAAGAAGGAAGGCATTTTTGGAGTTCAAATGACTCGGAGAAAATGATTCTGTATTCACCTATCCGTCTCTTCCTTGTGACTCATTACAACAAGTGATCAGTTTGATCATCGTTCTAGCTAAAATATCCCAGAAAACAGCTTGCTGTGCGTCGGATAATGTAATTACAATGAAAATTCGACTGCTCAGAAAGGCTTCCAACTCTAAAATCAAATGCGTTTTGTGATTCTCAATTTCTGGTGATTTGTTATCTCCAACATGCACACCAAAACCATATGGCCATAATACGACAAGGTACGTAGTACATTTTAGAGGCATTTTATATACCATAGAACCCCTACAGTAATGCAAGCCGTCCAAATGATGTTGAATGGAGAGTTGGCCGGTTACTGGGTGAATGTGAACGGGATCTTAGAACCGGGTAGTAAAGAAACCAAAATGAACAAAACTATCAAAAGAACGGCACGTGACCTGCACGTACAAGGCCTCGAGATAAGAAGCGCAGTTGGTCACTCAACATTTGTAATTAACTTTGTAAGTCAGTTAAACATACGCAGTATTGACTATGCAGTATATTTCCTGTGGCCCTTCCGGAGTTTGAGTTATTACATCGATTGTCGTCCTGTCGATCACAATTGAGTGCATTGTAGTAGAATCACATGTGATAAATAAAATCCGAGTTCCAAGTAGACGCACTATTACGTACAATAAATCTTACCGACAGAGCCTCAACAGGCAAGAGGTTCTCCTGAATCCTTTAAAAATAATTGTCATTTAATTAGATGCAAAATAACCGATGACATCAATTTTGCCAAAATCATTGTTATATATATATATATATATATATATATATATATATATATATATATATATATGCTCATGACAACTGAATTAAATATCAGAGACCTGAAAATCATTCTAGCAATGAAATATAAGAGATCGTATTATTTTTAACCTACCATAAATTTGTCTGTTTAGGGAGTCCAGGAACAAGGAACTTAACTGAACACATTTCAGATAAATACATTAATTAGGTGGCAAGCTAGCATTATGCAATAAAATCACCGACTTCAAAGAAATTCCTTCGACTCAAACAGTCTACAATGATGTAGAATTTTAAGTCATTTGAAAAGTGCTGACCGAGATGGTTTCATTTCTTTTTTTTATCACAAAAGTCAATCGCTGTGTGCGGATGATGGCTCGTTGATGTATTGAACCCATTCCCGATGGACGCCATCAAGCAGTGTCGACACGGAGCTGTTTGTCGAGACTCAACCGAAATTGCCCTTATCGGTTGACTCCGTGCACAAATACTTGGTGATGGTTCTCATGAAGAAATAAACCACTGCTTCAACGAATATTTGAAGTCGACAAAAGTGTTGAAACTATGTAATGAATCATGGTATTTAATTATTGCCTCTCCCAGATGCCTTGGGGAAATCTAATTTGCATGGTCTGTGTACAATAATGAATAGACCAGTGCAGCAGGCTGCTTGGTGGTTTCCATAGGAATGAACATTCAGTGCCCTGTTTGGGATCAATAGGTGAGGTTATTCGCATATCGCAATGACATATCGTAGTTAGCAGTTAAATCATCCTTATAAAGCTTCTTTAACACGACACATACTAATTTTGCTTTTCTTAGGTGTCGTAGCCACTTTATTTCTCCTCACGGTTATTCACCGTAACTATGATGAATCAAATACACAAGCCACTTTTAGATGTTTTCGGTAGAGCATCAGGCTGTCCGGGCTGGTGGACCACATCTCTGTAGGCGATCAACACACACTCGTTTATTCCGTGTTCGAATCCCAGTCGGGAAGCAGTTGATGTGTTGATATGTGCTGATGATTCCTAACAAGAGTGAAACGACTGAATAGTTTTCAGTATTTTGAGCACCCACACTGCATGATGACTGATATCAATTAGAATCATTCATGAAGCCATTTGAACTTAAACTGTGTTATCTGCACGACTGTCAACTGGCAAGACCAGAATCAATAAGAAAAATTGTGGTGTTTCATTTATACAATAATGAATTTGCCTTCCTATAGTATCTTCCGAAACATTGTAAGGCCTAATTACAGCTAGTTTGAAACCCAGGGAGAACCATTAGCAAATTACTTCTGTGTAATTTGTGTTCCTATAGCATGCTCACCCGGTCTATTTATGAGCAGCACGAAAATATATCATTCGTTACGTGTTTTCTCAGTTTATAATGCACCGACATAGTTCATATTTGTAATCCTGACTCTGGCTTTCTAGGATTGTAGATTTCAATTGTAAGTAAATGTTCCCGATCGTTTCACACATATCCTCCGGAAGCTCGAATTCACAACCCCAGCCTCGCTACCAGTGTACCATACCGTTAAACCACTGAACACGGTTGGGACACAAACAGACCTATTGCCATGTATATTCGTTCTCGTTGATATATATCTCTTCTGTCATTTTAAGCATGCAATAAATTGCATTTTGACATTGGTAATTATTTTGTGTATGATTCCGTGATCGAAACAACCACTTGATGTTAGCTACAAAGCTTCCTGATTTGTTGTTTATACAGTGACCACACTGAGCTGCAATTTCGTTTGACTCCTTACTGAGTGAACGCTTTCTGTAATGCCGTTCTTGATCGTTCAGCTAACTGCAATACACTAAACCACAAAGTTACCAAATTTGCTTTCTAGCCCGCAGCCGTTTACTGCCCATTTTGTGTGTAGATCTAGTGAGACTGAGTTTCTGCTAGGTCAACAGTTCTACACCGGTACGGAGTGTCTGTGCACATTTCAGAGTTGATCAGTATAAGGAGGAACTTTAAAAACCGACAGTCTGATTGTTTATATCCGTTGAGTTCGTTGTCCGTTAGTGTCAAATTATTTATAACCAGACATTAGTAATCAACTAAATTCAGAGCAACTGGTAGGGCTATCAAGCGCACCGAGAGTTTAACTGAACCGAGTGTGTGGCACTTGTAAACTGTGCTGTAAATCGATGATAAGAACAGTGTGTTTGTCGTACGACTCAATAAGCAATGTGCATTATGCGTTGCATTTTCGGTGCATTTTATGCACCCGAGTTGCTTATTTGATTTACGAAAACATCCTTTGACTAGAAGACGCATATAAAAGTATTTACCCTAAATGAAATTTCAAAGCAAGAACCAGCCTATCCCGTACATCTGTTTAGCCTCACTGTATCGGAAACTGTGGCTCATAAATAATTATTCGCAACAAATGGTCTGAACAGCTAGATTTCCTTGAAAATTACGATGCTCAAGTACATGAAAGTGTTCTTCGAATCATGAATAGAAACTATCCAATTCTAAGAAGTTTGGCAGGAGTTAAAGATTAGTTGGGCGCACATTTTACTCTTGAGACACTCTGACAGTCCGAACAACACCCAACACTCTGGAAAAAACATACAAAACACGCATGTTCTCAGACCTGAGTGTTTGGCACCTGGCTGAGACAACTACGGGTAAACGTGGGTGCAAGTGCAGAAGGAATCAGAATCTCACCGAATTACCTAACAACTAACAACATCCCACTGTTCTATTTGACTAAATTAGTCCACCACTCAAAACGGTTCCAGTGGATGTCACACAACTAAAACAGTTAAATAAAGGACTGCGAGAATTTGAGATAATCAGGCACTGACAGAAAATTGAGATTTGTATAAAGTTAATGAGGAAATAAATCACTCCTTTCGCAATTGAACATTCTGTTCAAATTTAATCGTTGGTAATTATGAGTTATTGATACTTTCAAGCAAGATCGTCTTACAACAATGAGCGTTATATCATAGTCTGATAGTGCTGCAAGCCTGTGGAATCGATAGTGGTAGTTGTTTGTTTTACGCAAAAGTGCACCCCAATATTATTACATGGGTGCAATGGAAGGGGCGTACCCCATACCACCATAGAAACAAGGGCTCACTACAATACTAAGGGATAGTCTGCCACCCCACGGTTAGACAGACGCATTACATCAGATTGCCATACACGAATATGATACACGTAATAGGTGGTGGAGGGTCCATGCCATCGGCGCACACTACCAAGGAATTCACTGTTTTCTCCGACGGGCTATTGGGATTTGATCACGTCCAACTGACACTGTAGTGGCAGTGAAACTACTCAGACCTTAACCACAAGAAACGATTTTACGCCTCCGTGTTCTACTACCCTTTTTATTCAGGTAAGATACAAGCAAAAGCCACCGACACAATGCAGGTGAAGGAGCAATCGGAATACCGGAAACATGAGAAGGCAAATGAGAGTGTCTGGAGTTGATTGCCAAATGAAACATTCCAAATTCAGTATTGGAATGTAAACTTTCGAATTAAAACACTTGTTGCCTACGTATTTCCTGTTCTCTGTTACGCTCATGCATGTAAGGATGATATGACACCGCGTCACGAGATCAACTAATGTGTCCGGGTATGTCCGGTCTAACCAGGAACATGCCTGTCGGTATAGACTCACACTGCTTATGCTAGTCATGTCTTGGCTTTGACTGTACCGATCAATGAGATCGTCTTTTGATATCGATCGAACGAACTTGAATGTGCAGGCATGTAGCTCAGATGGACTTTACTGGTTTTTACGATGTCAGCTTGCTGCTTGCCCAACAAACCCGTCAACCGATCAATTCCTGCTGTGTTGGAGACAGCAGGTTCGAAATCCACTTGGTTGTAGATTCCTTTACTGTGATCGTGAACCTATAATAATCGGGTACATATGATAAACCTTCTAATTAGGGCTGCCTATGATTTGTTTTACGGATATGCAAATTTGATAACATCCAAAAGAATCACGTGCTCAAAACATATTTAAACGAACAAATTATAGTGATTGTTCAAGAGACTGATGAACGAACAAAATACCAACAAAATGTCGGTGAGTATCTAAAGCAAAATAATCTCAAAATAAGAAAATAGTGTTATTAGGTCCGGGAATGAATTCACAGGACAATTATCTTTGGAAAAGAAGAATATTTCTCCTCGGAATAGGGTCCCTTTTTCTTCAAGTGAACCGAACGAAGCATATCTGAAATTAACCACAAGTACATATTTGAGGATTCACGGTAATAAACAGGCTTGTTTGTGGTGCTTCACAGCTGGTTAAATACAACATATTTTCATACGTATTGGAGTTGCAACGAATAAAAAGCAAACATAAGATAACGACTTCGACAAGGTAAATTCTTCTAACTATATCATGGTTTTGGTAATAGCTTAGTGCGAAATTTGCTGTGTTAACAAGAACTAGTTATATATATATATATATATATATATATATATATATATATATATATATATATATTGATGGTAAGTAGTATGTTAACGTGTGGACAAAATTTCCCTGGAAGCACACGACGCATACCTGATGAGCGGCAACACTCGCGAAACCGGTCGTGTGCTTCCGGAGAAATTTTGTCCACACGTTAACATACTACTTACTATCAATATGAGCGCTTGCACATGCAGCCTCGTTGTTCGTTGGGTTAGCAGTGACCCAGACAAGAATAACTATGAGAAATCACAGTTGTGATTCATTTGAGGGCTCATCAATGAAGAGTATCCATTCACACTGCAGACGATCCAAATTAGGTTCTAGTGAACATTATATATATATATATATATATATATATATATATATATATATATATATATATATATATATATATATATATATATATGAAACCTTGTCCAATTAGGAGAATATTACAACAATTTAATCTAGTATGACATAAAGCCCAAAGGAAATGTCAACAACCATGATAAAGTGGATCCGAAACACGAAGTAACATTAACTGGTTTCGTTTGAAAACATTCACTTTCTAACGCGTAAAACCAATTCCGAAATAGAAAAGACATTCTAGCTGTGACTTTATTGTTTATGGTAATATTTGCTATGCAAGTGAGCTTGAATAAACCGACTAATATTTTGGAAAATACAAAAAGACCTCGAGCATTCACCGAGAAAGTTCGGAAATGAAATTTCATTTATTGTCACGATAGCTTTTTGTTCAAGCCCAGTGAATGTGAAACACTTACCACAGCGATCCACACGACCACTATGCTTGCAGAGAATATAAGCGTCACAGCCATGGCTACTGTTCTCATGTTCCCTTCCGGCGTTGTATTCCTTCGCAGACTAACTGACGAATCGATTCCCGCAAACTCCACAGTACTGGTCGTTGATGATTGACTTTCTCGGGCTGAATGAAAGATTATTACAAGACACCATATTTCGTGGTCAAATTGTGGAGTAGTAAAACCAAATTACAGGAATCCCGAGTAAAGTTACGACAGTGAAACATAGTGGTGCAAGCTATTCACCTTATTGCATAACAATTAAAACCATTGCCTCTTGAGTTGAGAAAACGTCAGTAGTTTCAGACCAGTTGTAAGCAGACACCTGGGACAATGCTTGCCCTTATTGAACACTAATCTATTCATTCATCCATTCATCCATTCATTCATTCATTTTACTTGCACCGTAGGACAAATTGCTCTTTTGATTATTTAGGCCAGGAAGTAGCAGGTTCGAACTGTCTGTAGAATGATAATGTGAACGATCGACTAAATCACTGCAATGGAAGTGTTAAACCAGTTAACCTTGTTGCCTTCAGAACACTATTCTAGTTTGTGAGGAGGGAGAGATGGAGAGACAATTGTCAATAATAAGTAAACCTGATAATAAATCATATATTGATCCACAGTAGTTATGCAGAACACGTGCTCAGTTTTGTCTGTGTGTTTAGAAGACTTACGTATGTTGTTAGGTCATACACATTTATCATTTAAGAGCACTGAATTGTTTTACCCACGACATTAGTCTGGCCTGATTTTCTGGAAAGATTAGTCTCAGGTGACTATGACAGGAATGACTGCAATGGCAATCGATTCACTTGGATCAAGGATGATGCTTTGAATCTGTACAGCTATCAATTCGTAATCCATCGCAGAAAATTCTAGGACAGTTTTGAATTAAACTTAGTGGCATGCTAAAAATGTCACACTGCGACAATAAATACAAGTAAAACGTTTGATGAAATTAAAGATTGACTCAGGTGTTGTGAAGCAATAGGCTTTGTCTCAACTCAGCATGTGAATAATTGTAACCAGGTTATTTGGTGATCAAAATTAGATATTTATCCTGTAACTGGAGCAGAATACAGACAACGATGCAATCGGGAGAAGACCAAAGTTAAGCAAGGCAACTGAAAACGTGAAAGACGTTATAAGAATCCATATTCAGTGACAGATAACGAATGAAAATGGAATTCACTTCGACCGGCACAATTATGAGTACCATCTAGAAGAGAGCGAATGAACAAGAGGAGTAGATAAGCAGAGGCCCATAAAGTTTGGAAGTTGGTATAGAATAAGCTATGTTTGTCGGCCATTTTTGTGACTTTTAGTAAGTTAGTATCGTGCTTCATTTCATTCCGGTATGAAATACAATAACTAACAGACATTAGTAGCAAGATACTGGACGAAATGTGGGCTGAACCAGCCGCAAATTGTTCTACGGAATCCCGAAAATAAGAGCAATGTACCAGCAAAAGTTTGTCACCTATTACTAATCGTGAAACACCTCGAACACAGTATAGAGATTCGTGAATTGTGTTTTACAAGTACATCGTGGATGGTCTTGAGTTAGTAGCGAAACTATTTTCATCAATCGGCAGTGTAAGTGATGGGAAAGACACTTGCAGAAGAATTAAGAGGGCAGAGAGTGTAAATGGAAAGAACCATCAGTAATACGATTAGTAGACATAGTAGTGCTGTAACAGTAGTATCGTGGTGAGTATATTTGCTACATTGTAAGTAGTTGATAGCTGAGAACGGAACTATTGTCGGTCGTGGTTTACCAACGCTGCTATACTCAAGTGACTAAATGCAATCAGGTGAACGACGGCAGGCAAACCATACGACTACTCTTCCGTCGGATGGTCACGATCTTCAAGTGAAGAGGACAGCGACTTTGTAAATTAGCATATTCGTACCGTATGGTTTATTTTGTCGACGTCCGAACAGGCTGTTTGTGGTAAACAACCTATTACTCAGTCGCGTCTTGTAGATCATAACAGCATTACTGGGACTAATAAGGAGGAAGTAGAGAGTGAGAGCAGTAGTGGTTCCCGTAATAACAGTAGATAATAATAGTAGCTGGAGTATTCATGTTACTATTAGTTGTAACAATTGTTCTACTGATATTTGTTGGAACAAGAGTAGTGGTCCTAGTAGGAAGAAAAGAAAAGGTGGCATTGGGAATAATGTTAGTGGATGTTATCCCAGGAAAAGTGGTAATAAATGTAACTCCAAATTAAGAAATTAAAATACGATGTTGTTTAAACTCGATGAGATCCTAAAACACGAAGAAGGATTAGACCAAACGAGATCCTCGTAGAATTGTGTGCACACTTGCACATATTCAACCGATGTAAAAAATGAGCTATAAGTATAACGGATGGACAAAATGAGCAAATGTAATGTAATAGAACCGAATGATGCATGACAACTTGCCTTTCGTGACGAAAGTAAAGTTCGATTCACTGGGTCTTAATTCCGCGTGATTAGATGTGTGTGGAATGCTGATTGGTTCAGTACTTTTCAACCCGGTCGCTGTGGTCTTGGTTTTCTCTTCAGAAGTATCCGATGATTCCATTGTCGGGAAGGTGGTGGTGCTGTCGGTTGTGACGTTGATACCGATTGAGTGGACGGTGTCGATGACTGTTTGCCAGTTTGTTGCATTTCGCTGCTCTGTCAGGTTTTCAGCTTCATCTTTGTCACCGGTGACTTGTTCCATTTTCATATCTGTACTTGTTACTTTGTCGGAACTGGAGATTGTTTCGGTCGTCATCAGCGCTGCTGTGATTTCGCTCGTCCTCTGCACCTTTTCCTTCGATACTATTGAATTAATGCGAAATGAGAAGTGGTGAGCTTTGCATAGTGTTTTCGTTCTACTTGTTTTTACATTCGTTTGGTCAAACGAAATTGTGCGATGGTGTTTTAAAGCAAGGCGGAGTTATTCTCTACTATGCACAGCCATATTTCGCACATTGTGGAGGGGTATACTTGATTTAATGCCTACTTTGAAGGAAGTGTTCGAACTCTGAATATTTCACGTCAATATCGTTTGATTATAATTAACCAGGTTTGCTACGCACGCACTTATCGAAGTCTCGGATTTTCGGTAAAGCGTCATTCTAAATATTCTTTCCCACTTCTCCACTTTGTTAGTAGTCATTTACAGACAAATTTATTCATGCCCATTACATTTGACAGCCTACTGGCACGTGTGAATTTTACTGAGCAGGTTCTCGATTGTGATTTCATTTGGTAGGTACAACTGTGACGGTACTGATTTCTGAAGCTTAGCCCTCACATCTTACAAAGCACGAAATCTTGTCTGCTATTATCAATATCATTATTACTGCCATCATCATCATCATCAAAATCATTGTCATCATCATCATCATCATCATCATCATCATCATCATCATCATCATCATGATCATCATCATCATCATCATCATCATCATCATCATCATCATCATCATCATCATCATCATCATCATCACAATCATTGTCATCATCATCATGTTCGTCGCCTTCTTCGTCGTGTTACAGCGGTTAACAGCAATGCAAGCCCTACTGATCACTGCTTCTCTCACCCCGTTGCACGAAGAATTAGAAAGTATGAATATACAGATGGACAGGGGTTGGGAACAAGTAAAGAAAGCCTCAGTAGCCGACACACAGAATAGACAGTCTTACTGTACAAACACACATTGATCAACCATTCTCACTGAAAGAAATTGACAACATGATCACCATTGCTCACGGTTCGTTGCCATATCCTTCAGTGTCTCCAACCAACCGGTTGACGGATCTCTTGGAGCCCAACCACGAAACGGTGAAGCACCAACTTTTACTAAACTCATTGTACGTTTTTTCATTCCTCGTTGCCACGTCATCTGTTGACCTCTACGTGGTTTATCCCATTCCCGAGGAGGAACGGAAAACAAAGCGATTCACCATATGTAACTGGTGCCTCCATCGACGGAACCCACCAATAAGGATGCGCTGTGATAGGGTATTTTCTGAACTAGTATTCAACACTCGATTTCTGACCTCAGCATTGCTCACCCAGTCATTCCATCCAACCTTAGCGCTTCTACTCAAACACAGGATACTCGCGTGCTCACCTATACTACAGAGCTCCTATCCGTCGTCACGCTGCAGCCAAGGTGAGTGAAGTGGTCAAAAACAGTTAGTACCTTCCTATCGAGTATTAAGCTCGGAACCGTTAACGTCCAGTCTTGTGACAGCTCTACACTCCGAAGATGCCAAATGGAGCTGAAACTCTTCCCAATCTATCTAGGAGAATTTGCGCATTCGAACAACCAGACAAGGTCATCAGCATAATCTAGGTCACATAACTCATCACCATTTGCAACTTCGACACTCACATCCTGAGGATTACACAAAGCATTCTCCGTTATCTCATCGATGAAGACGCTAAACAGGATTATCTAAATGGGACGCCCCTGCCAAACATCATTGGTCATTTTGAATGGACTGGATAGGTCAATGTAAACCCTTACGTGGCAAGGAGTATAAGAGTACAATTACCTCAGTAGATTCATGAACATTCGAGGCATACCTTTCGGTGAACAGCACTAAGGAGCGCTGTCTGGTCAACTGAACCAAAGGCTCTTTTTAAGCCAAAGAAATTCATTGAAGTCGGTCGATGGTATTTGTGATGCGCGCCGAGTATATGGCGAAGAGTAAAAATCTGGTCGATGCATCCCCGACCCGAGCGGAATCCGGCTTGCTGTTCGCGGGCGTTCCTCTCGCGAGTCGGTGTAAGACAGTGCGATGAAATCGAGGCTAATGCCTTGGGAGCCATCGGAATTAAGCTCACCCCACGATGATTACTACAGTCAATTCGCATTCCGTTCTTGAAGATGGGTACAATTAATGACTCACCCTATGATAACGGAATGCTGTCCTCGTTCCAAATGTCATGGAGCTAGGTGGTAACTCATTTTATCAACATATCTCTACCAAATTTGAAAATAACTGGGGGAAGGTCATCAGGACCGGCAGCTTATCCGCGCTTGAGAAATCGAGTGCTCAACTCTACTTCTACTTCTGATGGGGGCTAAATTGATACTTCTCAGGGAATCGCCGTTGTTGAGGTCAGATTTACCACGTTAGAGTGCGGCCAGTCAAACGTTCCCTTGAAGTATTCGGCTCAGCTGTCAAGCATTTGCTGTCTGCCATGAATATGCTCTTCATTTTCATCGCTTGTCGTCTCACTGACCGGGGTTTGCCGTTCAACGGTGTCGCGAATAAGTTTGAATAGTCTTTGACTGTTAACTGAAGCTACTAATACTTCCGATTCCTCGGCAACCCTGAAACATCAATTTTCGCGATCCATCTCAAAGTTGTCCATGATATGCTTTTGTGAAAGTCCGCATTTTTTGGTCACCTCCTTGCAGTTTGAGAGCTGGCGTATTTTCTCCACTGAACCTAGAGACTCTTACGAAATGCATCTCTTCTGATGGACATCGGACCTAGGACCACAGGCGAAACCTGCTGTCCCGTGCATCGTTCGTTTGACATGGGCACAGTGCTCGTTCACTTTACTGTTTATCTTAGTTCCTAGCTCATGAGCTAATTTCTCTCTGACTCTGTATATGTGAACCCGTTGGATTATACGGTTCTGAACAGAACTACGCCACCGGTAGCTTATCGCGATATGACCGATTTGATTCAGCCTAACTGTAGAGTTAGAGTACTATGTCACTGTGCGATGCGAGCTGTGTCGAAAATTCGCACTACCCAGGAATAATTTATTGTGTTCCTAATACTAGAGAAACCTTTCCCCGTTATTTGTGAGCTGAGTAAGGCGCAACAACCATCTAAACAAGCTCCCGACGAACTAAGTATGCCAAATTTTTCAATAAAATCACCAGACAGTACTAAAATGTCAGAACCTTTGCTCCAAAGAACGAGAGTGGTGAGTTCATCAGAGAACCCTTCCTTCTGCGTGTCAGAGCTACAGTCTGTTGGAGCACGTGTCCAGATGACAAACAAGCTGTGCTTAGCAAAGCTATCCTTTCGAAAGCCCACTGACCCTTGGAGTTTTGCTGCACATAAACGAATAATAACCATTATCCAGTCTAAAAGAGCAGCCTCAACCTTGTCAGTAGAGACTAATTCCTCACCACGTTGACCAGCAGCTCTAGCTGCTTCGTCTACTGAACTGGGCAGGAAAATACCTTGGTGAGATACCAGGAGCAGTTAGTTGAATCACACTGCTCGATTCCTCGATACACGTGCCACCTTAGCAGTAGACATCACTATCCAGAGAATCTACTGTGAGCGCCAGGCACGCCTACTGACCGACCTGAATGAGAGTATGCACGTAGAAGGAGCCCAGATTCAGAGACTAACGAGGTTTAAGAAAATGTGAGTTACGAGATAGAGGTTTACTCACAACACTGTCTGACAATGAACTGTTGCGAGTATTGGCCGTGTTATCAGTGGGAGCATTATGGGTGAACTGAAGAGGCAGAGCGAGCTGGTTGGGGACAGAAGACAAAGGCTGAACAAAAGAGAGGAAACTCTGAGCAGTGGCCCACTGATCACTACCCAACCCGCTCGATGCAACAGGCAGTGTGGTCTTGATTATTATGCTTGTCGACCAAACCAGTGAGAAGTTGTTTGTATTCGTGCTGTTCGTGAGAAATGTTGAATGGGTACTGATAGGGTGTCCAGCCGCAAGGCAGGAGGACGATACAGGTTGTCCACCGAAGTCTTCGGTTTTATTCAGAACCTGTTGGCAAAGTAGCGGGAATTGGCTGAGTGGATATCCATCTGATCGGATCAATTATTCTTCCAATGATTTTACCGACTGGGTTGCCAGCTCACACAGACCGCTAACCCAGAGGGCCAAAACCTACTTCTTCAGTCTTCTACGCATCGACCTTCTAGATATTATTCAATCTTCGGCTTCAGGTAAGCCATCTTGCATAGCTTTTTGTATCAGAGAGGCACGCAAGCCGTCCCACCACAACAAGGTGCAGTCTCATTGCGATGGTGCAGTGTTATTGTGATGGATTCTGTTTTATGCTTTCTTATGGAAAACCATGGATCACGTATTCATTTCCTCCTTCGAAAACATGGGCAAGCATGAGATTAAATTTCGTCAACGTACTCGACACTATTGCATCATCTCTGAATTGGGTTCCTCTGGCCACGTGATTTTTTGCAGCATGATACATTTCAAATATTATAGATGATAACATCTCATTGGTCCTGTCAACCGGTTCAATACGTATTCGGACATGGACTAACGCGTACGGTAAACCATTGGCCGCGTCATGTTCGTTACCTTCAGTTATCCTGACTGTGCAATTCTCAAAAGCCGTTGATAGCTCGCTTACAGCCACGTACATAACAGCTGTGACCTGAAACGGGGAAAACGCGGGGTCGCTTTCAAAATAAACTGTTTTTGAACTAGTGGAATCAAGTGGAGTTTTATTGATAGAATTACATAAATGATAATTAAATGCCATCGATTATGCACTAGAAGAAGTGATGATGCAAAATAATATTATTAAATATTTCATAACGCTCAACTCGAGTGAAGGTATAAGCCGAGTTTATATCATAATTACCATTTGACGGATTAGTACCATAGTGCATGGAAGATTTACAATTTTGCGATGGAGAGCTTACAGATTAAGTCAGGTAAATGCTATGTCCACTCTGAGTAGTGAAGATCTAGTCATAAAGGAAAGTTTTGAACACGAAGTATTTCCAAAATCGGTCACTCACACAAGGACCAGCCAGACCCGAAGTTGCTTTACTTCGTTGATCAGACTACAACGAGTGTTTCCAATCAGATATGATCGTGTGGTGTGGTTGCCTTAAGAAACGAAAGGGACTCCACTCATCCTATCTTCCTCTCATTCACATGTCACAATTTGAATTATTTCGTATTTGTATTCATATTTGTATGTTAGACGTATGCAAGCAATAGCCGGTGTTTTAGTCATTATACGGAAGAATAAAGCACGAAAAACTAGCGAGTTTTGACAAATGACAAAATATCTGGTGTGTTTCGATAAATGAAAGGAAAATGGAAATCCAAATTGATTGTGAAGGTTTTTAAGTAACTCAATTTTTATTTTCCCCTGCATTTGCCGGAACCCTTTTCGGGGGAGTTCTGACAGATTTGTTTCGGAGAAAAGGTGCCAGAAAGCAGAATGAGTGGATGAATGGCAGCGATAACTGGACTAGTTTGTGTTTAACTGATGAGTGGGATCCTGGAGTATCTTGTCTTCGAAATTAATAGGGCTCTATATATTCACACAAAAATGTGTCACTGGGGATAAATGAAGCTCAGTTTTTAATTACCAAGCCACTGGGCAGTGCTTTAAAATCCTGTTTCAGAATGTCGGAAGAAAATTGGAGGGAAGAAGCACAGTAGAATAGGAAAAACTCTATAGAGGTCATAACCGAAAAAAACTGACTGCGGTTTCCAAAACTGATGGAGTCACCGTATTTGGAAAGAGAGGTGTCACAATTTTCCAATACAATTTCAAATATGCCTTGTCCATCGCAGATTTCCAAGTACTTGACGGAGCTGGTGAATCATACTGCTGATCGTTTGCCCGTTTCCGCTTAGTTGAACCTGAACTTGACATTCCAATGCTCACTTTCGGCTGTGAGTTCAGTACTGATTCTGCAACACATTCCGCACTTACTATAAACCAATTCTGCTACTGCTCAAACTGATAATAATAGACAAATTTTGAAAATGATATTTATTTTGAGCAATGGTAACATACCGCTGCACAGATTATTTCCTGTTTAAGCACGTATTCCGATGTGCTCATATCTGACACCGTGGGCTCATAGAACACCCACTTGTCCAGAATAACAAAATGTCCGACCATGTCCAACCAAAAATATTCTGAAATACAAATATGAATTGGGTTATGGAACATATTTACATTTTCGCGGAAAGAATGATATATATATATATATATATATATATATATATATATATATATATATATGAATATGGAATCGTAGGTTTTGGAATTAATTCATCTCGTACATTTCTCCTGTCGCAAATGTTGCATTTGATATACAAGTATCACTTCATAAACTTTAATTAAAAGGCCGAGTGCTGTTGATATTTCTATATATACATTTATATTTTCGCGGATAGAAATATATACATATATACATTTATATATATATATATATATATATATATATATATATATATATATATATATATATATATATATATATATACGTATCACTTCATAACCTGTAATTAAAAGGCCGATTGAGGTTGACTTTTCTCTCATTCAGGAAATTATCGCGGTACGCCTCTACATTCATACTTCTATCGGTTCTATTCCCAACGGTTTATTTCACGTATTTCATGCACGCAGCCCATCAAAGCAGCTATGATTTCGCTGGACTTCTTGTGCTCGATCACATGCATTACCCTTGCATCCAACTTTCTCTGTGAAAAATTTTACTAATGTTTTACTCCAACACTGAGAATAAATTGTACATCATAATCGAAACGGGACTTTTATACCGTAATTGGAACCTGAACCTCCAAGGTCTCCACAGTTTTATTACTGTATAGACTCAAAACAAATGAATGGAAGTGTCCACGTCTATAAGATGAACATTCTCGTGTTTCGCTTGATCTGACTCAGTCCACAGCAGCAAACGCGTCTTCATGAAAGAACTTCTGATATAACAGATTAGAAACGTTTTATTCTTTGAATCCAATGAATCCTGTGTTGTTAGGGATTTGTGGCCGTGGGGTTTCGCAGCAGCTTGATTGGTTTCTGTTTGAAGTTCTTGTCCCGAGTTACGTCCTGTGATCCTATTAAATCTCAGTCATGGTAGCACAAAGTAAACTGATCGGTAAAAACAAACAACGAGGCAGCGGGAATTTGTTCGCGATCTCAGTTCCGTTATGCGTACAATGCTTACCTTAGATCGACCAAAAGATATCAGCTTCTTATTTCAGCCTTCGTTACAATAGTGTTTGCAAATCCATTGAGAAAATTTCCATCTGTATACATTATATATATATATATATATATATATATATATGTATGAATTGCTTTTCGTAAGCATCTCTAAGGCCGACTGGGTAGCAATACGAGACAGGTTGTGTTCGGCAGGATCTGACCCACCACTTAAGGTCCTTTCCGTAGATATTGAAACCTCGGTAGAAGGCTGACAGAAAGTAATCTTTCTCACATTCACACTCTGTTACCTGACTGATAGACGTTGGATGATGTTTATTAGTGGGAATATGCACTTGATTTTTTCGAGATAAGTTGAATACAGACGGGATTTCCGGTAGAAACCGCAAAGAGTAAAATGCACAAGTGAGCATAAGTTCTGGGGCTTCCGTCCATAAGAGTGCACCACGTTGTAGGCGCAATTCACATCCAGTGACCGTACAGTGAAGTTTCTGTTCAGTGGATGTGTGAACAGTAGCTCTTTACGACAAAAGAACACCTTGAACGGCAACATCTCCTTGTCGACCGTTTCATGGTTTTCAAACTCTTTCTGAAATGCGCCCTAAGTCCGACTGATCTGTGACCTCAAACATTTATCATCAGGATGATATTCAAGATTTCACACGTCTGAAAAGCTGCGCCTTCGTCGAAATGTAGCCGATGTGGAACATCCGCCCTCACTCTCAACAACTCAAAAATTCCTTTTTGATGTTAGTCTGGGTCATGACCAACATTGGTCCAGCTTCGCTGAGTCAAACAGACGCAGCTGACTGGTATAATGTGTCTTCGAAAGCTGAGTTCTTGCTAGACAAAGCAGTCGTTTCATTGTTTCAAATCCATTCCTGATCTTTGCAGACGACCACGGATTTCATGTAAATTTCCATGATGCTCTCGTACTGTCGGACTACTGACTGTGCTACTGTCAACTCAAACAAGGCACTTTCTTGGAAGTAACTCATGAAGTGTCTAGTACGTAGGACTTTGGAAATTGGTTTTAGCTTGGGTCTCTTTGAGCTGAATGACCTGGAGTTCGTATAGTCTAAGGGAATTGCAGAGGCTGTTTTCCAGCAATCAATCGAGTAAATCTCTTCTTGACAATATCAGAAAGTCATGTTAATTCGAACCGAAGATATCCAACCGACAGAGAATGAAACGTTTGCTACCAAAAATCCAGGCTCAGCAATCATGAGCCTAGGAGAAGTACGGTAAGTTAAATGAAAATGGGACAATAATCCCTATTGTTTGCTCTAACACAACGAACATGTGTCTAGCTCACCTTCCGGTGGTAGTGAAGTAGTTGTGTTTGAAAGCTCCTCATTTTCCTCTTCCCACGGTCGTGTAATTTTCATCACTCCGAAGTCACTCGTGTTCACTGAAAGGAAACTGCAGTGTAAGAATATCGGGCTTCGAATATAAATACTGTTGTGTGGTGAATAATGAATAGTTCTATTCAGGAGCCAGGATAGGAGTAGGGTGCTCAAATATTATTTTGTGGACATCAATTTCACGAATGATATTGGACAAATTTCATGATATCTGTTCTGGCAAGACTGGTGAAGTTCACTTGGTTTCTATATTTGGGCAAACAAATCTCTGGCACTGAGAGTTTAGGTACTCCTTTCTTTACGGATTTTCCCCGGAGCCTTTAATGGAGATTGTAGTTATCAGTAGAAAGAAGCGCACTGATCATCTAGTGAGCAAAATCAACTTTATGACAAGAAAACTCTGAAAGCGACATTTTCCATTTTGAATTTGAATTATTTCGTCGCTGACCAAACCCCGTCTGTGTTAAATTTCTTGACCATAACTGTCCCGAGTTCTAGTTTGATACACAATGTGGATTTCGTTCATCCGGTATTCCGATATATCAATAAAATCACCCGAGTCTGTGAGCATCAATGTTTATCAAATTATTGACCTCCTGTCTAGTTCAGTTGAACTACTATAAACCGAAAGCAAGATAAAAATAAGCCTTGCAATTACTCCAATGACAAAATAACGTGCGTGAAAGGTGTCAGATGTGCATACTCCATCGTGAGTTTTAGGAAATCGTTCGAAACCAATACATATAACTGGAATGTCTAAAAGTGTCAGATTTTATGCGATCCCTGGTGTCATTTGTAAGGCTTGTAAATAATTGAAAAATATACCTCTAGTTGATAGTGTGTACGCGGTTTGATCGCAACAATGAAGCATGTTGAAGAAATTAGTAAAAATATGAAACTGTACTTGAACGACCTACTTCCGATGGTGACCCAAGAAACGGACAACAATATCGCAATGATCGTTCCACTCTGCCAAGGCTTGCCCATCTGCAAATGTGTGGTTCGTTCATTAGCCATAGTTGAATTCGTGTTCGAAAGGTCCCTTTACACAGGCTTTTGACTTTGGCGCACATCTCGCACTTCTTGTTTCCTATTTGAGGCCAAGGTCGTGCGTTCAGGTATGTGTTGTGTTTCGGGCATGAACCAATGAATACCCCCGATACGCTCCTAGTCGCGTGGTTTTGTTCAGAGACACGATCAAACTCAGGAGGATAACGAATGGACCAGTGATTGCATGAAAGTCTGCACTGATTGAAAAAGTAGTCTGATGATCCCCAATAAAATAAATTGTCACCGTCTAATGGCGTATAGACTGGTCTGAAATGAATGATATAAACGAGCAAATTGAAGTATGGAGTCATGTTCAGAAGTTTTGTTCGTTGTCATCCATTGAAACCACGGTACCACGATAAGGAACTGCTTCGGTACATAAAAGTTGCTCGCTTCGAATTATTCCCTGTTATTTCAAAACGAACTTGATCCATTCGAACAGAGTTAGCAAAGTTCCAGCTCTCGAGGAGATGTTAGCCTGGAAAGAATCATATTTGAGCATGCTTCCAAGGCAAAATATTTCTGTCCACTGCAGATCTGAGCAAAAGTAGACTAGAATCAGATTTTATTAGTAATAATATTAATAACGATAATAATAAAGAAAATGCAATGAGTAATCTCATCTAGTCAAAGTAATATATAGCTCCGTTATCTTCAACCAAGAAACAAAATAAACTTCCCCAATCGAATTACTCACTTATTTGGTTGGGTGAAACACGTTTGAGAACAATTCTCATCCAAGGTCAGAAGCAATGAGAATATAATACCAGTTCATTAATTGTCGAAAGGTTAGTTTAATGAATTTACGACTTCAGGTTCTCGGATTTGAACCCTACCGCGTTTTGCCAACTTCCCTGTTTACGATCAAGGGAACACCATGAAAACTGCAAGAAATGCCCACCCCGCGTTCTTTCTTCGATGGGCTCGAGCAGAGTAAGCTTGACTTCTTCTGTATTATGTTGCACTGCCGTTAATTATGTTTAATAAATTATGAAAATTAATAGTTCAAAAGATTACCGAAAACGAGCAAATGCAGATTAATTCGTCTAACCTCCAATGACATACTCCATGTCGAATTTGAAAACGTTGATCGGATTTGGTGTTTCAAAAAGAACGTTATAACGAGTACTTCGGGCTGTGACGCAGATGCGAAAAAATAGTAAGATATGTTGCTCTAACAACACTGTACAGAGAACAACGCTCATGAAGGGCTGAATTGCAAAGCAAGGACAAACACGTGGAAACATGCCTAGTTTAGTGACGGAAAATTAATTTGAATGGATTGGAAGCTTGGAATTAATGCTAGCATGATATCAGAAAAAAGAATATTTGCTCGGAGAAATAACGACAAGAATTTAGTAATGGTTTTCGAAGCCTAGTCAGCCAACCACTCCCGTTGGCTAGCTATAATTCAGGGTACAAATGATTTCGTTGAAACAGTTTTTCCTACTGACTAACAGGTCACAAGAAGCCGCCATATTCCAACGTGATAACTCTTCTGTCCAATACCCATACACTAAATCACGTTTATCTTTTGTAGTTCCTTCTAATGAAAAGGTCATAAAGTGGCTAGCCTGAAGTCCAGATCTGAATCGGGTTGGGAATTTCTGGCGCATAATTGCTTGCCAGGTGTACAAACGTCCCATAGTTTACTGGTCAAAGAGTGAAATGGTAACCGCCCTCAAGCGAGAACCGGTGAATTCTGACTGAGGGACAATCACTGTACTGGTAACAAGTACTCCAAGAAGAGGTATCGACTTTCCCTTCCAGAATGGCGGATGGAGACAATTTTTAGTAGTAACTCTGTTAAAGCTCAACTGAGGGAGTCCTATTCCCTTTTAACATCCCTTTTCGCATGCTATGATTTATTTATCTCTTTACGAATTATTTGGCCAAATTTTATATCTTAATTGATATTCCTTGTTCAGTCTATCGAACTGGATTTGGTTTCATTAAAAAGTACAGAACAGAAAATATGCTGAAAAATGAGCATGGGGACCTATAACTTTGTTGAGCAGTGTATTGCCGGCAACCCTAAAGAAACTATGCTTCTCGAACTAGCTCACAGGTAATTATGGAGAAATCACTGTAAGACATAAATTGGAAAGACGAGCTCAGTCACGTGTGCTCGTCTTGAATCAATCGACAATGTATTGATCTGACAGCATCTCCTGATGGAGACAGAGGTGAAGAGAACTGGAACAAACATTTTAATCAATGGTGGGGTTGGGAAACATATGTAGACATCGTATGGGTGATTCTAACTGGAAAATCTGAGCTGGTTCGGGTTACACGAAATAATATTGTTTACAAGCTAGTCCATTATTAGGGGACTGACGTGTATCAAGACACCATCCCTATTATCTACCATACTTCTTGTTTTTTCAAACATGGTTGCCGGGATTTATTTTAATTTGTTATTTGCAGATTAGTCTCAGTGCGTGTACCCCTAAGAATATCAATGTAGTGATCACTGATAATGTTCAACAGAAAACACTCCTTGAAAATATTTTATTTGTTAGATGCATACATTCGATCAATTAGTATTCAGTCCCTCCCAAAAATAGAGCGAAGTTAGAAAGATTGTTCCATGAAATCATTTCAAGTTCTTCGTGTTTTCATCAAATGTTGCCAATGGCAGCTCTAATCACGAATGAACAGCTGGGATTTGTGTGAGCAGGAATCTCTGTATATTCGAACAACTAAGACTCTGGTAATGAAATGCACAGCCAGGATCAGGAATACGTTGTGCCTAGCCAAAAATATCATTGTCTTTTACGGTTCGGAAAATAGGGGCAAGGCTAATAACCCACTGCTCACGTTAGTGCTTTGGATGAAATTCCAGGGGTAGACTCGCTTTCCAGACTATAACTCGTACTGGCCCGTTGTTCATCCACATCCGGAACTTGCATAATATTACGACCTTTGCTCTTCCAACAGCAAATCTTTCTTTAGTTCGAACATACAAAGTTCATTGACAGTCGAGCCAATAAGGCAGCTAATGAGACAGCTGATAAACCAATGAAATTACAGTGATAGTGTCATACTACCTAATAATGATGAGTAGTTGCAATAGGGCAGCTCAATAACCACTGGCACTTGATACCATGAGACAACGCAAACGGAATAATGTTTGATGAGACAGCATACAGTATTTACTACTACTCACAATCATACTGTAACAGGCAGGGGCAATGCTCTTCCGACGAGGGTAGCACGTGTGATCTGCAAAAGCACAAAAGGGAAAAACTTCATGAGCCGAGGCCCAGTAATTGTATCAACGGCACCAACACTTACATTAAGCGAACAACAAGATGGCGGCCTCCAATCTGGCCGTTACAATACCGATATTTATTGAACACAAACTGAATGTTCCTCTCAGAGTATTTTTCAGAGTCACATTCTATTCTGAGTAGCTCTGTATATCAAAGTCGAGAACAGGAGCAAATTAGTCAGCATATTTTTCGCATTTTATGAAGTTGCAATTTGTTTCATTTCTATTCTGAGTCTCTAGCTTTTTTGTAGAAGTGAATATTAGATAAAGATTATGGACATCTGATTGGAAATGTAATCACTATTGGCTGAGTAGCAAATGGAACTAGTTTTTACCAATAATTGTTGAAACTCAGTAAGAGAGATTCAGGCTCCTCGTGCCCATAATACATTCTGTGAATAAATCTGAGTGAGTCAAGAAGGAGAGCTGATGTGTTACTTCCACAACGCAGGCATCTCTAGACAAAAGTGAGCAACAGATAATTGCAGTTAAAACAGTAGTCTCGTTGTAATAGTACATGAGACATGTCGGGCGAATAGTTTTCTCGTCCAAAATGACGTATTAGGACAAAAGCAATCAATCATGTCAAAGTTGCTTATTTGCATCCCAGTTGTCCAATTCACTTGAGGACAGTCCTAATTCGGTTGGAGAAACCATCCATACAATTTGCTTGCCCTGCATCATCCTGCAACATTCAGTTCATATGATGGTATCACGTTCATCGTACCTTCGTAAGAGTGTGTTGAGCAAACAACTGCTCACTTATTCAGTGAACATCATGCAAAAGCTAAGCAATGTGACTGACCTCCTACGTGCAAGGTATTCAAGAGTAACAGGCAACTACCGAAGGTAGTACTCCAGTGTCTCGCACCTCTCAGTTATTCATATAAACAGCCCTCAACGAAGAGTCAGTCACAAGACGTGAGATCTATCTAAGTATTTAATTTAACCCTTTCCTTTATGCTAACTCACACCTGGGGGTTTCGCAATCCCATTGTGGCTACCGACAACGATGACGGTAAATGACCATTATCTTTTTCTTCGGAGGCAGCTGCAAGATTTGCCAGATCGTCTACACGAAATCAAGATCCACCAGGTCGATATTTACGAGTCATAACTTCGAAGGTGTAGATTTTAACCCCAAAGTGATCACACAAGTACACTAGCTCATTCTGATGCTCGCGTTAGTGGTATTTCCATAAATCCTTGCTCACTCATTGTGATGAAGTTCGATCACTGATGTCCATCTGTTTATTAGATAACAAACTCACATTATTCGAGGTAACTTGTAGTGTACTAATCATTCTAAGTGGTACATTAAGTCAATGTTAAAACTATCTAAGATGACACTAGCAAAGCAGGCTAGGGGCAGGAGTGCGACTAGATAATTAGATAGAAATATGCTCATTGGAAATGGGAAAGAGCCAGATAGCGTGGAAACAAGCTCACAATAGTACACCGATTGCATTCAAATCTTCGTTTAAACAAGTTCCAGAAAGATCTCAAGTCAGAAAACGAAGTTGCCTCAGAGAGAGAGAGTTTTATCCCAAAATTCACATTGTCGTATACATCGTGATAACTTGTGTGCATGTTTGAAGAAGGTATGTATTGATTATTTACTTTTGAAAGATGGTACAGACGAGAGGTGCTGTACCAAAAGAACAAAAGAAACATAGAAACCAGTGAAATGTACAGATACGTACAAGCTTTCTGACAGTCAGAGCTGGAAAACAAATATCCACAAATGTTTGTATCTGTCGTGCAGGTGAAACCCTTGGTAAGAAGACGACAATATTGTCTGATGTAGATTCGTTATTCGAAAATGTATCTTCCTTCAGTGAGGATAGTTATATACTCATCTTTACCTCGTCATACCACGAAGTGAAGCGCGTCAATGGAATGCTCCAGTTACAAGCACCCGTCGGGTCTCAACCAGTGTGGATAGTTGGATGTGCGTGAATTTCGCGAGCATATAAGCACTTCTTAGCAGGAATCCGACACCTCCCTTCTCAGCCGTCTGTTGTTTCCCCCATAACGTTTGGTTTTCATACTAGAAATAATGAACAGAATCAATGAAAACAATTCATGTATGCGGAAAAATCGGTAAGAGGCATACGTTCGCATTCATTTATATTCAATGGAATGTTTTGAAATACCACCGCAATTGATGCCAATAGAGAAAACACTCAAAGTTATTTGGTACAACTCGTTCTTATTTTAGTGGCGTTTGCTTCCCTTTTACTCTACATTGCATCAAATTCCATTGAACCCAACTCCGATCAAATCACAAAAGCAACTAATTGCTTTTAAATAGCAATGATCATGATCGGTAATAGCTCGTTTTCGATACTCAGCGATGAGCTATTGATCAATATCCACATCACACGAGATTCGTGAACGTAGCTTACACAAGCTAAACGTTCAGATTAGAAGAAGAGATATCTCATTTATTAGGACAGAGGGATGACGCGACGTTCAAGGCTCTGTGAGATGGAACACGGAAAAAATACTTGCAAACACAAATTAGGACATAAGATGTGCCCGAATACAAGGATAAATTCCAGATCGAAAATAGCTGTTTGCAATTGTTCGAAGGATCCATATTATTATGTCGTTAGGAGAAAATGTGGAATTGAAAGAAGAATCTCCGATCAGGCCAGGAGAAGATTCTTGTTCGGTTCTTCGATTCAACTTATGAGTGCATCAAAGCTCCAGGTATCCTTTCAAATAAATGTAAGTGCTGTGCACGCACTGCAGCTCTCAGAGTCTACATCATATCTGTGGTACCGAAAGAAAAGATAACCCACTTGGATGATTGTTTGTCATTTACAAAGTCGAAACCAGTTCGTCGTAAGTCCTATAACTTGGAAAGCTGGATGGAATGATGATCGATGAGGAAAAGTTCAATTTAACCCTACATGAGGGAATAGTACTCTACTGGCACGACTTCACGATAACTTCAGTCTTCGAGCTTTGGCTGATAGCTCTCTGATAGTCTGGAGTGCGGATTTTGAAGTCGGTGAATCTCAGCTAGCTGTTCTAGAAAGGAAGCAAACGGTTGACTTCTACGTGAGAAAACTGAATGAAATTTTGCTCACGATAATTTTGGAACATCAGTTGAGTACACCGACATCTCAACATGACTACGAGCCCATACGAACGGCAAAATCCACCTGAATCCAGCTATTGTACCGAAACATGCAGCCCTCTTTCTGAATCGCCAACAGCCCATACTAAATCCTGTTGAAAATTTCCGCGGTCTGATAGTGAGGCGAGTCTATGTAGATAGAAGAATCGTCAGAGCTTTGGAGGAGTTAACGTCCACTATCCTCGATGAATTGGATAGCATGGAAATTGAAACCAGCCGGCACATAGTGAGTTGACACAAAATATCATGAAGCGGCCAATATACAAGTTCCGTTTCATAGTGTAGTAAGAGGAACGTAGTCCATGGCCCGTAGCATATGCTCATGTGATAGTACCCAAGGCAAACTAAAATTTTTTTGAAACTGGTTTTCCGAGAGACCAAGTACCCAGAGAAATTCATTTTGAATAATATGGGTTTATGTCTAGAAAGCTAATTGCTCGCGTTTCCAAAAGGAACTTCTTTAAAAGTGCCATCTAGAGGAGACTCAAACACTGAATGTTTATCAAGAAGACTCAGCTTCCGAACTTAGTTAGATACGTCTCCAACCTCGACTTTGATCTAAATGCATTTGAAAAACGGATTTCCGAAGCTGACCTGATCTGTGATTACCTATTCGTTCAGTTGTGCATTGTGTTCACTGGGAGTGGACCCACCCCAAGAGGGCGAATTTCTATATATGCCATTGAAAACGATAACACAAGTTGCATTTTGACATCTGGCGAGAAATTGCATTGGATTCTCCGTTCGAGATGATAATGACACATACCGAGATTTGCAAGTTATGCTCCAAAAATGGTCCATTTTACAGTAAAGTGATCACATAAAGCTGCCGATGCACTCATGCAGTGCTGTTAGTGATATATTAACCAATATGGACATGTCCACTGTGAATCAACTCATCACGCTGGTCAATTTTGAAGAAATCTGTATGGACGCCCGAGTAAAATGATGCTGATAGTTCTCTTGGTTTCTTAGTAGTCCTCTTGGGATTAGTAAACTTCCAGCTAAAACGCCGTGCATTTGTTGGAATATTCGGGGTAAGAAGTGGACCCTGAAAATGCACTACCAGTTTCCGAAAAGGGGGCTGGTGGATTTCTCTTCGCCATACACTGAATACTACACCCTACAGACATTCAATATACGAATGACCTTCAGAGCTTATCAACTGCCTATCAAATGCATCAGCATCACCTTCATGACCTGCAACAGCAAGATTAGCAATCACCGAAATCAACGGTTTGAACTTCACTTTTGTGGTTCTATATTGACCGAAGAACCGTACAAACTCTCGTCTATATTTCTTATTAGTTCAAACCTTGAACTCATCATGGTCAATCGCACCAGCCCCACAATTAGCTGCACTAAAACTCGCTGTGAAGTCAAGTATTGTCACTTAGGAATTATTCTCATTTCTAACAAATTTCACTCAGCATCTGACACTCGGAGGAGACTACCACCCGGATTAGAAACGCTTCATGTTCTGTTTCCTCATCCAAAAGTCGGAGTTGTGCAATATGACCGGAATCTGGATAAGGGAACACAAGCGCGACCATGGCTTCCGCACTGCTTTGTACTCACATTCAAACTCTATTTGGAAAGAGGCCTTCTCTGACCAATGTTCTGAACTCTCGAATTAACACGAACACTTCTGTAGCCTGTGTCCCAGAAGTTTGGTTAAATGAAAGTAGCGGTATCCAGCTCGCTTTCCCTAAGGATTTCGGGTGTTTTTCGAAACAGAAAACAATACAAGAAGAGGACATATGGTGGTATGGTAATTTACATCAGTTCCGGGTGGTCTGCCAAGTCTGAAGTTGTCTTCACTTTCGTAATGATGTTGACCAAGACGCTGCTAAACATCATCTGAAACTCTGTGTATGTAGCTGCATGTTGCTCCTGCTGGGTCATCAGACTGTTCTTTGACGCCTTATTTTAAGAGGAGAAGATAGCATTTTAAAAAGCATTGTCGTCAACCACCCTGATCAATTCCAAGTGCCACTGAAATCTTCCGTTTGAGAGAGTGATCAGATCCAAAATTTATCCAAGTTCAGCATATTGTTTACTCGTCAGGACAAAACAGTTAAAGATCACCTCTAGAAACTCGGTGAACTGTCAGTCAACACTATCAGTCGAAAAATATCAGTTTCCTTTTTTACTTCACGGTTTCCCTTTGAATTCTCGTTTTGTCCGCCAGACTTATTTACGAAGAAACTCTATGCTATATCTCACTTGTGCTGTGCTAAAGGGGTCGCATTTTTTCACAAACTCAGAATTGCTTTTCCATTGCCGAAGTCTCTGAGTAAGCAAAATGAACACACCTATTAACAGCACGACCAGACTCCTTTGAAACGTCACTACGGTGCTTGAATGTGATGCACCCAACATTGAATCCAGTCCAAAGCAGGGCTCATTTTTTCAACACGTCCATTATCATCACACAAATATGCCTCATTCCACTTCAGACGTCAACTGCATTATACGTTCAACGATTTGGACATTCATACATTCAATGGAACTCTGCCATTTTCCAGTATTTCAAAGGGTTATGATAAAAATTTAGTACACCCGTAGTTCGGCCGTTGCTAGTCTGTGTATCCCCAAACTTTTACGGCCGACTAAAGTGTCACAAATTATATGCTAAAAGAACGAATACACTTCAACGTTAGTTTGCTTGTCTTTGAAATTCATTTCCCAAAATTTGATCACTAAATTCATTTTATCCTGATCAGTCAAATGATACAGTAGTTGAATACTTATTTTGCCCGCCACTTCATTAGCACTAAAATTAACAGACTTCTTTGACATGAAATTCAGCTTCCATATGGACAACGGGCCCAGTTAAAAACTGCAATAATAATGGTGACAGCATGAAAGTCGCTTTTATTCATCGTTCAACGGATTCTTTTCCATCCTATTATCCTTCTTTCTCCTGAGAAATAGAACAGCTTTCTTCAGAACTCTTCAAGTTACTGAGAACTTCAAAACTGGCCACTGATAGGGGTCCGGATGGCTTATCTCCAACCCTCCTCAAGTTTGGAGCAAGTCTATTATTCATAATGTTAACATCCCGCATCAATAAATCAGCTGATACCGGTGCTATTCCTCTCTAATGGACACCGGTAACAGTGGAGCTTATTTTCTAACCTACTACAATCTTTAAGGGAAATATATGAATGCCAAAGTACAGAGTGGGGGGTGGAGATCACAAATTTTGGGAAGTATTTATTGCAAATTAGATGAATACGAATGACTTCAGGTGTGAAAACCGGACGAGTTAGTACTGGTTTGAATTTGCAAATAGTAGTTCGCATTTGCTCATTATTTCAAGCAGATCTGCAAAACAAAGTGGACGATAATGAAGGTGAATAACTGGTGCACGGTATTACTAAATCTTTTTCATTTATTCGACTACGGTGAAATTCGGGGAGGATAAAACAGCACCTGTATGAGGATCGAAATGATATATCAGTGATCAAAGAAAATTCAGCCACCAATGTGCATACATCATTGCACCAAAGCATACACAGTGATGAATTCCTAAAAGCATGGTAAAAATCTTGAGAACGTCTAACATTATAGTGCCATTTCAATGGTATCGGCAATTATAAGATAACTGAAGAAGCAGGCCACTCACAGCTATGATCCAACCAATCACCATAATACCTGCCAGAACGACTGGGAAGACAATGGCGATTATCTGACCCGGAAGGAATATGGGATCTTTGCGCCGTGACAAACGAAGGAAGCGGATTAAATGCGATCGCGATTTCAGCCTTCAGTAGAAGCAACGGAGGAAATGCATTCATAGCCAGCAAGTGGCAATGAGAAAGTATATTACGAATTGTATTTAACCAACAAGTTAACTAATATGATCATTAGACTGGACAGGCTTTGAGCGTAACCAGTAATCAAAAGTATTCGGTAAAGAATAACACAATAAAAGACAAAACGAGGAGCAGTTGAAACAAATCCAGCGGGATCTATTCACAAGAACCGAAATACTTTTGCATCAAGAATCTGAACCCGACTGAAAACAGTTAAGCATAAATCACAGTATTCGAGAGTGTGGATAATAAGTAAAACGAATTAATGCAACTTTCTCAACAACCAACTATTTGTGATTGCCTCAATGACCAAATTCAAGTACGATGAATACATGGATAAATTCGGGATCAAACAATGAACTCCATTTAGAGAAAATCAAACTAATGCAGAAAAGCCGGAACGAGTTTACAGAAGCCGAGGTATTATCGGTACGGCAAATGCTTCAGTATGAATATACCCTCCAGTGAACAGTACAAACCGTGGAAAACCGAAAAAAATCATATAAAGATTGTGCAAATATCTTAACAGAAAGCTCACCAGAAAATCGCACGTTTTGGTCCGACCTGCTATAAGTAGAAGACACTGATGAAGATCGAACAAAATTTGTGGAAGATTTCGCAGACATAGTGGAGCCAACTGAACCAAGAGCGTGCGATGGAGTGGAAGCTGTTTCGGATTTCAGTGAACTAGGCGAAGCGGAAGAGTTGATAGATGAAAAACTAAACACGGGAACAGATGGTGTTGTTGTTGTTATTCTTGTTGTACTTGTAGGTCCGAACGTTGTTGCTGTTGCTGTTGTTGTTGTTAGGTCCATAGATTGTGTTGCGGTTGTGAGTGTTGTGTCGGAATGTTTTTGCGTCTTATTTGGAGTATTTGTATTCTGATTGTCAGTGTTGATGTGAGCTGTGGAGGAGAGCGTAGTCATAGTGGTTTCAGCGTTATTTCAATCGGGTTCCGAATGCGCTGTGACGGTCGGCACGTAGGTGGATTGTGTTGACGAAGCATCGGGTGTGTCAGTGGTAGGATTTGAGTTCGTATTGGATTGAACAGTGGCCATTGATTCACTGCCAGTTCCAGACACGATGTTTGTTACGTTCGGAGTGTTAGTTATACTCAATGTGGCCTGTGTATTGGTTGTTATTGGTGGATCTGGTACGGTTGATGGTGACGAAGATACGGATGCAGATACAGATCCAGATGAAGGTGACTGGGCAGTCAACGATGAAGGTGTTTGATTTGATAAAGATGTTGGAAATATTACTGTAAACGATCGCGTGACTAAGGTCGAAGATGATCTTCCTGCAAAAGTAGTTCCCGCCGTAAAGGCTGATTATATTGTTGCTTCGTCCGATGATGGTAATGTTGTTGATATTCCTGTTGTTGCTGCTTCTGTTGTTGTTTCCGATATTGCTGGATCTAGTCGTGTTGCTGATAATGTTGTCCCTGTTGATGCCAATTCCGATATTGTTCATGTTGTTCTAATTGTTGTTCTTGTTGGTGTTGTTGTTGTTGTTGTTTCTGTTGGTGTTGTTCCATTTGTTGTTTCTGTTGTTGCTAGACCTACTGTTGTTTCCGTTGTTTCTGTTGATGTTCTCGTCGATGTTGATGTTGTTGTTGTTGTTACTGCTGCTACTGATTCCGCCGGTGTTCACTTTGCTCCCATCGCTGCTGGATCTGTGGTTGTTCCTGTTGATGTTGATTCAGTTGTTGCTGATTCTGTTGTTGTTGTTCTTGCTGTTGTTGATGTTTCTGTTTTTGCCGTTGCCGTTTCCGTAATTTCAGGTAAGAATTGATCTAATACTCTGAATAATGTGGGTGAGACATGTGGTGATGGTCGAGAATGGGAGAGGCGTTAATAGATGGACTCACGTTATTCTGCTTGAAGATGATGGCGATGGAAACGGATGGGTAGCGCACAGCTAATATAGATACAATGTGGAGAAAGGTACTTGGGAGGTGAGACTGTCTGTGGTGTAAAGGTGCAGCATCTGTGATGGCAAACAATGTGGAAGATAAACATGCAAAATGCTTCTTCAATTTTTGTTATGGAATGGGATGTAAGCGTGGCCTAGAACAAGATGTAAACCGAAATCTTTAGGTTGGCATTCGTTTGGCGCAATGTAGCGGACGAAGGTAGCACCCATTGAGAACCCAGCCCTAGCCCAGCTCAAGCCCGATTCCAGCCCGTTTGCCTGCTCGGAAACCAGCCCGAAACCGGTAGAAGCCCGGCTGGGGCCCAGCCGGTTCCCGTCCGGGTTTGCTACTTCGGTTGCAAGAGGCTGTCAATCTCGCTATGTGGGTCATCATGGATGTTCGGTAATAAGACGGAGCACGGTGTACTGACTGGAAGAAGTAAAGCTTCTCATGGCAAAATCTTACTGGTCGGTCTGCTTCTTTTTGGAGTTGCGCATTGAGGCTCTAGGCTTTGGATGATCAACTGATTTTGTTGCTCATTTGGAGATTGCAAAAAGTGGAGGTACGAAACAAGGATGAAATTCTATAGGAAGTCACCTATGATGATTACAAACAGGGTTGACTAGGTGCTTTTGCTGTATGGACGAAGGGGGATTAGGTTTCTAGCCAAAAGGGAGATGATATCTAAAAGAGGCTATATAGCCAACAATCGCTAAGTATTTGATAGATGGGCTAGCGAAGGGTGATTTGTAGTAGTTATAGATCTAGGTTTTCTAGCAAGGGACTTTTTATTATTTTTCGGGGGTTTAAATTACGGACGCACATTGGTGTGTTGCAGTTATTGCCACGAACAATTTGACGCCCCATCTGATCGCAAGTGCCGCCACTGGGACTCGTTAATATATTGATGAATAATTGCGAAGCGGTTGGTGAAGAAAGAACAATGACGCGTAACAGTGCTCTCTGTGTAGTACCTGACGATTATTGAGTCCGTTCAGAAGTGCGCTCCGTAAAATCAATCTGGCAAGCTCCGCTTCATCATCGTACTCAGTCGAACGTCAACATCGACGTGGTCACCGTTTTGATAGATGCTACTGGCGGCTAACTACACTGAAGCACACATTACGGGGTTCGGTCCACAAGAACTTGCCTCACGTATGTCACCACACCTTATCCATTTTCCAAAGCATCGCACAATATGTGCATCTCAGTGTATCGTATTCCCCGGAGGGTCTCATTAACTATGATCTTCGGCACTCTTGTCTAACCAACATGACTCACTAATGATAACCAATCATTGCATGACACCGTGTCCTCCGAGCCGAGTGGGCTATCTCAACCCAATTTCGATCTGCAAAGCCTCTGCAGTACCTTTCTGGCCGGAAGACATATTCGGACCACTAGTATGAGTGGGTCAAATAGGGAACTGGCGTTCGACGACATGCATCTTTTTGTCAAGGGCCTATCAAGCAACTGGGATTGGTAGGGAAATTCGTCGGAGGCCGTATCCCGGTGAACACCCAGTGCTTCTTGACTAGTGTTGTTCTGCTGGTCGAGCAAACTGGCCTTTAGACCAGGGTTCGGGAATAGGGCCATAACATTTTGTGAGTTGGATACCCATATCCTCAGCTTGAAACCAGCTTGCATCAACAACTCAGTTATCCCTCTCGCTTCAGCGCTAGTTGGAAGGATGTAAAGCAATCGCGGCCTTCTACGGCCAGCGAGACCGACCGTTTTTAACCTATCCCAAAATCCCTGGCAGCTTTGCTTAAAACGAAGTTGGGGCAAAAGGGTTAGGAAGTAGCCCCAGAGGGACGAGTTGTCTCCTTATATTCCTTTGGCATCAGCAACAGGCTTATTTGTAGTCACAACAGGAACTGCAAGGCGCTTCTATCAAATTCTGATAGCTTTACTTGCATGTACATCGCTTTTATGTCCGCCGAAGCGGCCACCTTTACCTTGCGAAACCACAAAGGTAAAGCCATAAGATCACCGGTAGTATCGGGGTCTTGGTAAGGTACATATTTCAATGACAGCTCCTTATGTTTGGCCGCACAATCCAGGAATATAAGCAGATTCGCCAGCTTCTTTGGGTTCAATGCAGTGTGGTGCGATAAGTACCGTCGAGGTCTACAATACAACTCACCTGCTGCAACGGCTTTCTTTCCGCGTATCCCTTGGCCATGGTTAGATCCATCGGTCCCAAAATCGGGCTCATACGTCCTTTGGATTTTTTCTATTGGTGAAATGTCACCTTGAGTCACCCAGTTCACTGATTAGGACTGATGCATTCTAAAGATGGTCGGGCCAAATACCAACCGACCTAACAGTTTACAAGCCTAGTTTCTAATCTTAAACCTGAAGGGCCTCGGTTACGTCACATCCAATGAGCAATAACATCCTCATTGACGTTTTCTATAGAGAGGTCTTCCAGGTGTGGCAGCGGTCTATGCTCTCCATCAGAACTGGGCTTGGGTACGGGCACTGACTCAGCAACTACAGCTCGCTCTACACTGATTGACTTGGTGCCATTCAGTACGACCAATTCGAACACATCACTGACGACCTTGGGCGTCTTTGATCCCCCCCCCAGAGTCTTGATTATTAGCTAGCCGTTTCAGGAACCCAAACCCAGGCTTTAAACTGCTTCGGCTGGAATGGGAGTGGTGTCAGATCCATTGTGAAGAAAGGCAGATCCGACAACCCATGTTTCTCTGATCATAATTCTCACGGACAGGAGTCCAAGGCATATGCCACTGCACTGCACCCTGGTTGCTCGACTGTGATTCTCACTCACCCCCTTGGGAGATACTGGGCTATTCGACACAGGCATATGTAGTTATTGATGATGCAAACCCCCACAGCTTCCAGTAACACAGAGGGTTTCTGACCTGCAGTTTCTCGCCCTATGGCGTCCCTTCAGAAGTACGAAGTATAACTTCCACCTTCGAGCTTCTCCCCATCTTGCCGGTATGTCTATCGCCAAGACTTTCTGGCATAATGCTACAGGCTGGTTCCCATCACATATTGGGCAGCTTTAAGGTCGCTCTTAGTCCTGCTGCATTGTCCTTATGAACCAAATAGCCCCAAATTGACCAGAATCTGGGTAGCGAGTTCCTTGGTTCATCCGGCTGGCTGTCTTAATTCGGCTCGCCAGTTTTCCAAAGTTGCTACCAACTATCATCTCCGTGGTTGACACGAACTCCGATGGTTCAATATGCTTTGGTTCGCGGCCGTTTTGTGTTGACCAATAAAATACTCAGCTCATTTATTTAGCAAGATACATGGAAGACCGCCGGCTGCACTTTCTGGGGTAGTCAGCCAGTTGGAATCGGGCATGTGGTTCGTCTGCCCGACAGCAACCCCACAGCTCCCCATTCCAATGTCTAGTGTCAACCGACAGTGATTCTCACTCACCCCTTCGGGAGGTACTGGGCTATTCGACACAGGCATATGTAGTTATTGATGATGCAAACCCCCACAGCTTCCAGTAACACAAAGGTTTCTGACCTTCAGTTTCTCGCCCCCAATTGTGATTCTTAGTCTAGGCTGCTGGCTTCGAGCCCTCGCATTGGGCCATCTAGGAGTGAACGCATTACCTCATGCGGATGGCCAAATACTTCCCTCGGTATCTCAAAAGCTCTTTTATATCCCGCGCTGAGAGGTGGTATCGCACATTACTCAGTGATTTTCAGTGTCTCATCCTTACAGAATGGAAGCAAATACTTCAACTGCTGGCCGTCATCTGTGATCTCCGAAGTGGCATGTACATGGAATTGACGAATAAAGTTCCGGCAACTTGCTGGCCGACCATCGAACGGAAGCAATTCCATCTCAAGTAAATCTACCCCGCCCATGATGCAGTGGGAAGCCCCATTCGATAACCTGTGTTTAGGGCCCTGCCTACCGGCCTTTTCATCTCTCTCATCATTAGTGTTTATGAACTCGTCACATATGGACGTCGTGTGCGCCTGAACGTTTTCAAGCACTGTTTATCACAGTCGTTTGAGTCCAAGGATAGCACAGACCCACTTCTCTCTAACTCCCCCAAGAGTTCGGCAAGCTCCAGCACTTGCTCAACTCTTAGAAATTCTTTATTCTACTTCTCTTTTAAAGCTCACAAATCGTGCACGAGATCCTCCTTGAGGTGACATTCCGTGAGTTTAACAAGAAACAAATAAGACTTAGAACAAAGTCTATGCTGAATGAGACCTGTAACCCTGGATTCTTGAACAGAAAAAATACCGGGAGGTATTTCCGGGATCCAAGAAAGACATGAACCGATCCGAATAAACCTTCGGAAGCGGCGAGTATTGTAGTGGACACTGTTCCACAGAAAATGTCAAAGGCAACAATCGAAACACTCGCGTCCTGTTCTAAAAGAAGCCTGATGAAATGCTTAATGCTCGATTTACCGAATAATAGGCATCAGTCGTTCTGGATTGCATCTTGGAGCCTCAAAGCGATGGGTAGTCCAAATCGGAGCAGAACTCAAACCAAGAACATGACTGTTCTGCAAATTCTACGGTACTATTCGTGAGGTAAAATATAAGACCATAACGACCACACCTTTGACGGTGAGCTTTGGTCACCATCCAGCTAAGAGGTAGTCAAAATCAGGAACGAATTCTGTACAAATTGGACGACTGTCCAAAAAGAATGAATAGAAATTACTTGCACTGTAGTCTAAACAAACAGCATGAATTCTCCGCGATTGATCAGACCGAAAACACAATTTCCCGAGCGTGGCAGCCAAAACTCAACGTGAATGAACCGAGCATCTACGATCCGTGGACGTGAGCGAGAAAGTGAAACCGAATCTTAACAGAACAAAAGTGTCTTGGGTCAGTGCGACTCACTACCACACCGAAGTGTACGAGAAAATATCTCAGTAAGAAAGCACGGCCATGGAAGTGAAGAGTGAGTGTATCAAGGGCAGATTAATTGTAAACCACGAAACAGTGTGGTCACGAATGAAGTTGGAGAAATCAGTCCAAAGTAAGCCGGAAAGTGTGGGAAGTTAGGCAGACGGGGATTCTTTCAATCAAAATTTCAAATACATTCAGCCTGCCGCATCAGAAGTGATTCACTGTTAGACCCGAAATGCTCCAGTTAAGTGGCTTCTGACAAGACGGATTTCACGCTCGCAAATGCTTTCTCGGCAGGCCCCGAGGGCATTCATTCGAATTGCCCTGGAGTAATTCAGTGACGGGTTCAAACACGTCTGCACAGTTGGAGGCGAAGCAGTGATGGTAACGTACGATCCCAAAGAACCTGGTCAACACTTTTGGATTCTGAAATCGGGTAATCTGGAATGATACAAACTTTACATGGCACCTGTGGGATGCCGTGACTGTCATTGCGGTGTCTCAGGAAGTCGGGACTATGGACCACGAAAGCACTTGGCTATGTTGACGGAAATACCATTGGTTCAAAGTCGCCGGAAAACTACTGCCAAATGACGGGTGTCATTCAGCTTCGTCTTTACTGGCGATCGGAATATCGTCGATATGAGCGAACACCAAGTCGCATCTCTTAAACGAAAAGGCATCCGGAGGAATTCAAACAGACCGAATGTTGCGACAAGGCAGCTTTCGGCTTATCCTCTAGGGCCAACGTGATTTGGCAGTAGGTCTTGAACAGATCGATTTTGGAAAACGGCTTAGTCCCCTTTATTGTGGTACGGTGAACTACGCCGTGTAGGGGTTCTGAGATGTGGCAGATGAAGTGAGTGATTCGAGGAGACTACGACAGTACCGACGCACAAATGTCTCGTTTTGGTACAGACAAACAGATGCCAAATTAAACTATGGTTTCGGCTTCGCCTTAGACCACCAATTTAGTGAACATTTCACGCACAGTCCTGCGTTTCAAATCAACCACCAGACCAAATCGCGTTAGAGATTCAGATCGGATTTGATCAGGTCAGAGAATATGGAAGCTTGAGCTAAATTTGTATGTAGTTTCTGGCATCTGAGGCCTCGGGTATCTTCACGTGTTGCAACAGTAATCTAAACATAGCCTCGTTCCGGTGTTCACGACGATGCTGCTGATTTATAGTTGCCTGATCATCCATTTCCTTCTCCGTAATACAAGAGACCCCTGGAAGTGGTACAATCAAATTCAGACTTCACCTAGCGACAAGACATGGTAGTACGACAAGCAGCCCGCTTTGAAGGTGAGGCCTCGATGAGTACGTTATTTTGTTCCCCTCATAGTCTGCCGTGGTGGCTCGTGCGTATAAGATACTGAAGGCTCTCTGTCTCTGCACTGCTCTACAGACGCAACGGGGTATGTGGTGGACAATTTGAAAGACGGGAAGAAAAAACCAAGTGGAAATGGAAGAAGAAGAAGGAAAACAACTCAGCAGTTTTGAAATTGACCAGAAGCAGCCATGTTTATCGCTCCTACAACAAAAAGAAAGCCGACCCTGGAGTTATTAGGATCCATTCGAACGGCCTACAACCGCCCGATAGGAAGTTGCACCGAACTAAACTCCAGTTCAGCTACTCAGTTGAGGAAGTACACTTTGTGGCTGGCTTGATTTCAATCTACTGAATATTGAGAACAAACTGCGAGTCACTCTGCTCAACTTCTGCCGTGTTTGTATCATTATTATTTGTTATAATTTTTTCGGGTCATTACATCATGGATACTACATTAAAGCCGGACGATCACGCCGACATTGAGGGTACCACCCATAGCATTTCCATGAAGCCCCTTATTTTCGACTCTTCAAATCCTCGTTTGTGGTTTATCCAGATTGACGTTTATTTTCCATTTCGCAAAATGCCTCTCATGCCACCATGTTCTCATGTGTTGGCACAACTTCCAACGAAATAACTTACGAAGTACTAGACCTCACAGACCCAAAACCAGCTAAATCCCCCGGTGGAAAACCGGCCGGGCTCGGGAGGGCTTTGGTCCGAGTGCGGAACGGGCGAACAGGCTGCAAGTGGGCTTCGTCTGGGTTCCGGCAGGGTACATAGCGGGGGCCGGGTTCCGACCAGTCGCACTCACCAGCCAACCGACAGTTAACCAGCCGGGCTTGCACTGGGCTAGAACCGGGCTCCGACTGGGTTCCCTTATAGGTTTGTAATGCACACCAACTTTGCTCGCTGTATTGGGTCAAACAAATCTTCCTCTAAAGACTCAAGTTTATTTCTAGTCCTATGTCACGCTAACGTCTAATTCCACCGTGCGAAAATTGACAAGATAGCGAGAAATGATGGCCGCTTTAGTTATACAGATTGCAAGATACGGTGGTAGTTCGCTCATCACAATTTAATTGTCCGTGTTTGTAATTTTTTAAAATTCTACTGTTTAGTCTTGAGAGAGAAGAAGAGTAAATTAACTGTATCTCACAACCTGTACATATTTTATCGGGAGCCATACAAAACCGTGTTGTCAGTCACCTCAGGTTGAAGAACTGTGTGGAAAACAAATTGTGACATATAAAGTAAATGAAACTGGTTAGTACCACTCATACCAACCTTCGTTTTTAGGAATGTGTAAGCTGTGAAACAGTAAAAAAGTGAGACAAACAAATTCATATTTACACTGAGTCATTTGCTGTGACAGTCAGAAATGGATAAAGTAATCAAAAAGAAGTATGTACTTGTACAATACATGTGATAGTTACAGTACGTACATGGGATCCACGTGCATAACGCACTTTCTATGCTTCAATGGTTCTCCGCGATCTCCTGCGTTTGCAAACCAACGCATTTTGTGCTTGTCTGTTCTGCACAGTGGTTACTTCTCGAGGCTCTGGGAGGGAGAAATTGCGTCTGCAGTGTACTAAGTTGTAATCGGATTTACGCGTTATAGCTGCAGTAAACCTTCAAAATTGTGTGATGCTCCTATATAGTTAGTATTAGATACATGCAGCCGGGTAAAATGCAAACAATATTAGGTTCGCCCAGAGGTGGGCATCCGTAGCTACGTTCCCAGACGTTGGCATAAAAACAGGCAGCGAATTTCTAATCCAGTGGTATCTCCCTTTTTGTGCGACATATCTTCCAGCTGGACGTCGATCGAAATGGCATGTTTTAGCTGTTAACATTGACATACATGATACGTATATCATATTCTACTACACAAAACTATGGCATTGCATAATATGCATTGTCACTTACCCATAAATTACATTTGTGAAATGTATAGATTAGAGCAGAGCTACGCAGTGGAAGTCCATCGTCGATTTAAACGAACCTCTTTGACCCTGAACCGCAATCCCTGACAGTCACACCGGACAATTTATTTCTGAGTTCTTTAGAAAACATTACGGCCATCTATGTAATTTTCTACCACCGAATTTGTTTATTGACGAACCCATCCCAATACCTTTCCGAGCCCAGATTATCGAACGGGCTGTGTGCTACATGGGTTGAGCCCAAACTTTCCAGATCTCGTTTTTATCCTTTCATCTGAAAATTTCAAATAAGCTGGGAAGTTGCTCACTGGATAATAGGAGGTGGTTCATTCTGGCGGGATTCCGTTCAGCTTGCGTAGAGGGATGATTTCGTCATGGAAATACTGCAGGAAATTCGGTGACAAGTTTTGAGTCGTGTGCCTCTTGCCGGCCCGGCTGAGGCAGGATTCTCCTAAATATCTATAGCTCATTCTCCTTCTATCAAAGAAAAATCTCAAATAGACCACTATTCACAAAATTGTGGTTAAGGAACCTTAAAAAATCTTCTAACAGTTGCAACGCAACATGCGGAGCGAAAGTGCGACTTCCGCACCCCCGCAGATTGTCTGAGGAGCCGTTAGGGATTATACTAAGTTTATTTGGGACATACTCATGAGGTATTAGTTGCTTTTGGCTCGCGGTCGGAAACACGATAACAATGAAGCTTGAGAATGCAAAGAGGAGAACTCAGACGATGGAATGGGATAACATGTGCATTGGAGGAAAGCGAAAGTGTGCCGATAGTGTACGCAGTCTGAAGAACCGGCGCCACCAAAGTTGGTAATCGTTTGGGTAAACAAATTTGTTGGCCTCTGAAAGTGCCTATCACGTCGGTAGCACTACGGAGATCTCCCTGTAGAATGCGGATGCAGTTGGGCTTGGATCCGTGATTGGTAAGTCGGCTTTGGTGATGAAAGTCGTTTCCCATTTATCCCTCTACAATGGAGCATCATCGAAACCAGCACATACCGTTCTCCATGACCCATATTGGTCGTCGTGCGTTGATCATAAAACTGCCTTCTCCTGAACAGTGAATCTGATGTGTGTAGATCTTGCTCGCGATTCTGCACAGTGGGGTTTATGCTTGTGCTGTTCCATCCCTTGTTTTCGGCATGCCTCAAGGTTCTGTTTGTGTTTAGTAGTTATTGACTTGATGAACGAGCTAGCCTCCGCCGTCTGATTAGTCCAACCACGATCCAATGAACGCTGTGTTCGGGCCAGTCAATCACCCGAGCTGACTAAGACTACGGCCAGAAGATATCGAGGTGATATCAATGTTTAGTATCCAATGATAAATGGAAACCTTACATTCATTCATGGCCATATCTGAATTAGGTGCTTTATTGAATGAAGCTTGTGCAGCCCACTCTTGGCACCGTTCGTTCTCGGGCAGACCGCAACTTAAGTAAGATACATTTTCGGGTGATGAAAGAACTAGAAACAAATGGATAAATTCTTGGAAGAGAATAACTGTAAATTGAATAGGTAAAACAAACAGAAAGATAAAGAACAAAGAGTTCGCATCCACAAGGATTCAGTCAGACTTTGGGTTTTGAGCGATAACTATCTTATGACCCGTCGGTTTTCGTAATACGTTTGATGATAATGGAGCAGACACCTTTAGGAAACTTCTGAATCTTGAATATATATAGCCTTGTTGCAGGGAAAACAAAGGTGGTTAGAAGTGAGCCGAAGAATCAAATCCTCGATTTAGTCTCCACAAATAACATAGAATTCGCGCAGGACTCAGTGGCTTCTGGGAAAGGTGAGCATGGTGCTTTCTGGAAAGGATGCGTTGACAAGGGTGATAGTCCGCGCACCCCATGAGGTTTTAAAACGGGATGTGCATAAGCTGTGTCTGTCGAAATGAAGGCTCTATTATTGTGTGACCTCTGCGTTTACAGCATACATATTACTTTCTATGGCACGGAGGACTAATCCTCCATAATTTACCTGCCACAGTCAAGTCAAGTAACTGCTCCACTCACACGGAGGTAGGTATTCAGCAGCTACCCAACCCTCGAATACTTAATATGTGTTGTGGCGATTTTGTTTGCTGTGTATTTTTTCTTTGGAAAATATTTTGCTGTTAATCGGTTGCACTTTTCTCAGTTATTACAGGTGTTTCCTCAGGTCCAACAATGGAAAAATAGCACAGGCTTGTGGGTCCAGAAATTCAATACAAGGAAGCCCCAAGACGTGAAGCCAGTTGTTGTATTTGCAATAACTTAAATGATAGAATATAATGAAATCGATCCAATCTAGAACCGATCAAACAGAAACAACAAGGTAAGAGAGGCTGCGTATTTCCGTCGTCTAGATTTCAGGATCATTCCGTACTTATATGTAAGATTAAAGAAAACTATTGGTTGATCACAAAAACAACCAATCTCGGAGATCTTTTCTGTACCTGTTCACTGTGACTCCGACTGGTTGACGTTCCTCGGTGTAAATGTCAACGAAGCTTTACTTGATCGTGTTCTATATGACGCTAGCTGAAACACTGCAAGCAAGTAACAGTTAAGGTGGGTCAAGAATTTCACGTTCTTGTCACCAGGATGTCTAGAACCTAAATCTGTGGGACCAGAATGGTAAAACAGTGACACTAGACAAAATTACAAGTCCTAGGAAGGTACTCATTTTTTCAAAAAATGGGGAAATCTGAGGTCAGATTCGCTTTTCAACGCCTTTGAACAGAGGATGCAATATCGCGATTGTGCTTGCTGAGGTTTCGGACTAGATCTGGTGAATTTTCTGCCAGCTGTTGCATTAGTTTACAAGAATATTCTTCAGGAGGGATGTATTCTTGGTTTATAGTTTGCTCATTGGGCGGTTTCAGCCATACGCCGTTTAATATGTAACGACAGCCATCTTCAGTCATGATTTTCATACGTTTATTGTTCAAGTGAAAGCAAACTGCCAAGCACGGTTGCCATTTGACCGCTGCCGCTGCACACTTGGACAATTTTCGAACACCTCAGCCAGCAGAGTGGTACAATCAACATCGTGAAGCGCCGATTTAGCCGGTCTGATGTCACCTTCATAGGACATCCCATTTCATCCCCTGGTATCCACCCTCTGACAGATGAAACTTCCGCTATTAGCGACTACCCTGAACTTAAATCTTTTTGCCAGTTGCGTTAGTTTGCCGGCCTGGTGAATTTATACCACCGATTTATTCCTCGCTGTGCGGAATGATGCAACCCATCACCGACCTGTTACGTGGACGCAACCGGAAGTTCGTGTTTCCCGACACGGCACAAGTCGCATTTGTCTCGGTCAAGTATGCTTTCGCCGACGTAGCACTCCTCACTCACCCCGACCGTTTGGCTCCTATTTCGGTAGTGACGGATGCCTCAACCACAACGGTAGGAGCAATACAGCAACAGTTCGTAGACGATTCTTGGCACCCTGTAGCATTCTCCTCTAAGCGCCTACAAACCACCGAATCTAGGTACAACATATGTGATAGGGAGTTATTAGCCATCTACTTGGGAATTCATCATTTTCGACATGCACTCGAAGGCCTTTCTTCCACGGTGTTTACAGACCACAAGCCTATGTTTTACGCACTGAAGTCAGCATCCGATCGATACTCAACACGCGAGATTAGCCACTGAGACTCTGTCTCATTTTTTACTGTGGACAAACAACACGTCTCTAGGGTACTCAATCCCGTCGCCGACGCCTAACATCTAATTGGACGCAATGGCACAGGCCCAAATCCACGGACCCTGACATCGAACAACTTCGACAAAACGGTTCTTCGGGCCTGACGACAGTACTTATCCCAACCTCCCAGAGTACCATCGTGTGCGCTGTGTCACAAGGCCGCCTCAGGTCGGTGGTTTGTGCTACCCACCATTGTCCTACCTTCCTGGCACTGCATAACCTGGCTCATCGAGGAGTGACTGCCTAGATGATACTGATAATTGAGCTTTTTGTTTGGTACAGTGTCAAACGAGATGTCCGTCTTCAAGCTAGTGCTTGACCGCAGTGCCAACTTGTTAGGACTCATAGGCATATTGAGACGGCGGTAGCCAGGTTCCCGGAACCTGAAACACGTTTTCATCACGTGCACCTTTGCTTGAGTACGTCTACGTACCAGCATGTGTGGTTCGTTTAACTCGCTGGACACAGGCTATTCCTATCCCTCGTCGCATGTAGGAAGAGGTCGCGAAAGCTTTTCTGACCAGTTGGGTCAGTCATTTCGGTCACCCAGAAAGTGACAACCGATGGTGGCCCACGCTTTGCCGGCGCTTTTGGTAGCCTACTCGCTACCCTCGGTTGCCAATACATTGAGAATACAGCCGACCACCGTCAGACCAATGGTATGGTTGAGCGTTTCCACTGGCAGCTAAAAGACGCCCTTCGAGCAGACTTTAGCCCCCTTCGCAGTGAAACACAACCAATAGCACTCTTAAGCCTGCATTTTACCGTTAGGTAAGAAATATACACAACACCGGCCGTACTAATATATGGCTGTACACTTCTTATGCCTGGATAGTTGGTATCCCCCTTACCAAAGGTGAATTTCGACTACGGCGACTACGCATAGCGTCTTACGCAATACATGCGAGTGCTCAAGGCCAGTCCGCCGGGCGAACAACAGTTTACAAGTTATGTCCCACTTGCGTTAGAAACAGCTACTCATGTATTCCTTCGGGTCGGTTGTTATAATTTCGTTTTCTTCCGGTTTCCTAGCGACTGCAAAAACACAGATCAGTGTCAAAGTGGAGAAGACAAATGGACGTCCTTTTGGATGGACCTGAAGCGGCACCTTCAGGCTCGCGAGATTATGAGACCCATGGGTGCCGGAGCACCGCTGGACTGACGCACTTCGGACCTCGAGAGTGCAGGCGCAGTGACACTCACCAGCAGTCGTTCGCAATCACCAACAATATAACCAGCATGCTACGAGGAAATGCTGGGTTATCAATACTACCGGTCTACAGCTATGATCGAAGACCAGCTTCGTCGGGCTTCTAGGAGGAGGCCCCTGTAGCGAAAGCCATCTCCGTTCATGCTTCTAACTCGTTTTTTGTTTGACTGAAAGCTGTCCGCCCAGCGCGGTTGCCATTTGACCGTTGCTGTTGTGCACTCTCTCACGCTTTAATCATTTCGCCTACGTGTACTAGTTCCTGCACGTATGCTTTACAATGACCGATTGCCTGTTTGTTTTATTGTATGACTCTTGGTCACCTAAACATAAAATTTTCCCCTTAGGAGGCACTCAGGTGACGGTCGTGTGACGGCCAAGTGACATTGTATCGATGGATCTGAACTTACATGGCGCATGATCAGTTCCATTTAAGAAGTTTGGGTCAACGATAAATATTCCAAATCGAGTGACTGCCTAGAACACAACTGGAGCCTAACTTTGTGTTTTGTGTTATCCACTTCCTGTAAAACAAAGTAAGCACAAATAGTGGAGCAGTTATTTATTGTCCTGCTCCAAATCAGGTTCGACGCCAGCAATAAAAACATCCGTAATGATCGTCGACGAGAACTGTGTATATAAACAGGTGAAGCAGTATGAAAGAATAGTAAGCTTTGAAAGTGTCGGAGTGCATTGTTGTGTAAATGGATCCAGTGAGAGGAGACAGTGGAACACAAATATTGGACGAGAATGCTTCCGGAATAGACAAATATGCGATGGTACAAAAGAGAGGAATTCTTCCAAAGATCCGATTACGTGAGTGAGCATGAAACAAAGGAGGAAAAACGGTAGATGTCAAGGACTGCAATGGAATGTCAAATACCCTAGGCACGTAAACGAAGCTGTTGAAAATATGCACTTGTCAGTCTTGATGGCAAACTTTTGCACATCAGATTGTTCGTGTAGCGGAACTAGAAGTTTATCAACCAGTTCTTCGAGGTGACATGAAAAATAGTGATAGTGATCAACTGAAAACACCTGGTAAGTAATAAGTCAAAGCTTCAAAAGAGTAGCGCCTGTTGAAGACGAACCGAACAATATTAAGCAAGAGATCAGCACTGAACGAAGGGGAATAAATATCGGTTCAGGATGTTCAAGAAAAATCACATCGACGAAGAGAACGGAAAGCCCTGAGGTCTTTGGGATACTGGTCGAACAAAGCTGAGCTGAAGAAGACAGTCAATCATAGAAGCGGAAGACCTGTGCTCTAGCTAAATGCCAGTATTACAAAGAATGGTAAAAGTTCCCGTAAATCCGGAAGGGTCAGCAGTGCTAGTCCTTATCAAACAAGGGGGATTTGAGGGTACGGGCTGACTCAGCTCTGATAGACAGCAAAATTTCGTTAACAGTCAACCAGTCAATACCTGTCCAAAATCCAGGTCAGAGTTTGGGAAACAGACATGAAGGTCGACAGGACAACGGATCCACAAGCCGAAAAATGAATTTAGCCAAGTGGTGGCTGGCCGTATCTCCAATTATAAAATTTGGAGCAACTTTACCTGATGCGAGCTTGGACCAATTAGTTTATCGTGTGACAAATGATGAAAATCGCTTCTTTATCCCATATAGAACTTATGTTCTCTGGTAACAATTTAAGTTGGTTTGAGTCCAGAACAGCCTCCTCAATAGAGTTAGTGAGTGGCAGAAGAAAGCTTGGAGCAAAGTGTAGAAAGTAAAACCAAGATGCCCAAAAAGGATTCAGATTCCTAGTAAGTCTATGGTATTTCTGATAAAGTGGTGTTCGAAGAGACAAACCCCAAAGACCAAGCTCCGATGAAAGATAGGGGACATGAATTTGGTAAATGTCGTCTGTGACAGTGAGAAAATCGCGGAAATTTCGACGTTCTCATTTCAGTAACACTGTTTTCTGACAAGAAGGTTTGTTTAAAAACCCTCTGATCAAGAATTCCGTCAAGCTCGCAGGCAGCTTAGAATATTGTCTCTCAGTTCGATCATAGATCTGAAGAGGTTGTCCGCAGTTGCTGTAACCGTTAGTAACGTGTTACATATTCCAATATGCCTACTTGTCCACTCACAGATATAGTGGAAGATTTAATCCCCGAAACTCACAGCTGGAATTTCTTCCCGTGTGAAATTTATCTGTCGAATATCGATACGTGTGATGTTTAACAGCCATTTTCAAGTCTAATTCTATCATTACTGGCTACCAAAACAGCACACACATGCTGCCGATTGTGAAAACTTCTTCAGAGTAAGACGTTGTTTGTTTCTCCGTAGACTGATTGAGCAAATTATACCTCAAAGCTGTTGGGCAGTGCCACACTCACTTCACACAATAGATAATAAGGCTGAAAACACGTTGTAGTGACAAAGCGAAAGCGGAAGCAGATTTGAAGCTGATGCCCTAACTGGAACCTGTTCTAGTTGTTCCTGGAAATTTCAGAACTGTGGTGAGGTAAACCACTGCGAAGAATCTCAGACACTGTCTGCGTGCTGACGTCCAGCTGGAATATCCAGCTTTTCAGTGATCTTTCCCGGGAAAGTGACAGAGATTGACTGTCCTACGTAGGAGTGCTGTCCATGGGAACCGAGAATCTGAAACCAGTGTCTACTTCGGAATATCTATTCCATGGCACTCCTCACACCCCCAACTCGACTTAGCGGTCACGAACTGGTACGAAAGTTTACGGTACACGATTGTGACTTTGATTATTTGGTTTTTGGCAAAACCAGTCAGTGCATATACTTACGGTGCAAGGTTATCTCATGGAGCTCAAAGGCGATGATATCAAGGAGTGCTATAGCTCCCGAATAATTCCAAAACTATGAAATTCGATTGAGTATGCCTCCTGTTTGGCTCTAATGCACACAGTCGGTATGACGAAACGGGGAAGTTGGTCACCTTCACAGAAACGAAGTTCGTAATGGGTACTTTTTATCACTGATGCTTTAAACCATAGAAACTCGTCGAATAATATAAGACAAATGGGTGTAGCAAGAGTCCCGAGATTTCAGTTATCGATCTAGAAACTTGGTGGTAGTAGGAACTTTGTCTTACTAGCTCTAAGCTGGGCGGATTCCAAAAGAATAACCGGGTTTATCGAAAGTTTGTGGTTATAGAACAAAACAGTGAGCATTAATATACAGCGGAAAGAGACTGAAAGCCAGGTGAGAAGCTAAAATCAAAGGGCAAGAGCTTTCTGAAGATCAAGACAGTGCAGAAAATCAAACCTCCCACTTAACATGCAGCCGAATGAAACTGTACTGCAGTTCGGCCGTGATACATTTGGTAAATAAAGAATCGTTTACCAGCACGAATCATTAAATCAGTCACAAAAGGACCAATTAAACTGTGGTTGCAACACAAAAGGGAGTTATCAATAAATAAGTACAAATAAGTTGAACCTGTGGGGCAACCGAGAGCATATACCAAAATCAATGGTCGAGTCCAGCACTATGTCTGTCATTGCTGCTTATGTGATGGTCGATGGTGGAGTGCATTGACAACAAGGTTATGGTTGGGAGTTTGAACCTCTGCACGGCTATACACAGGAAGATTAATTTACAGTAATAACTTACATCTTCGAGGAGAAAAAAAACCAAAAATGAATAAGTAAACTGCTAATATATCAAGCACTGTAAACGTGAGTATGAACCAATATGATGCCTTAGAAAAGAAAAGAAAATACCTAACGAATGTCTAAGGTTCACCATGCACCAGAACACTATTTACGAGTAAACGAACAGAAGAATGGGAGGAAAAACCCCAATTATGGTAGTAATTACCACCTAGGATCCCTGATAACGAGTTATAGTTTGACCATGAGTGTTTAATACACGAACTCCGTTGTGCGGTCCTACTAATGATCGAACTACCAACTGCGTCATTACCATGTCCGTGAACTTACTGATCGGTAAACCGATACCTACTAGAAGCACACGCATGCACCCATGTATGCACATCACTGTAAATTTATCCATACCATGGATGGTTCTCTACAACTAATCTGACTTCGGCATCGATCAATAAAGACTTGATGATTCATTGTTACTGAGCGGCCGTGCTTGGCCGCAACTGATCTCATGTTCTGCTTGCGTTTGCCTATGTATACTATACTAGAAAAATACCCTCACTTCCTCATTCACTTTTATTATATAACAATGCATAGCTATCCAGGAAAGAGGCCGTGAACGATAAAGGGCTACCAGATGGGAAGGTGACTGGTGCTGGCTGGAATCGAGTCCAGGGCGTTGTTATTTTAAGTTTTGGTAATCTCGAACATGACAAACACAGAATAGAACACTGGAATACCTAAAACATCAATGGGTTAGTGAATGAACCTAATTAGATGATTGAGGTGACCACAAAATTTCGAATAATTATTCCCAATAGAGGGTAACGAAGAACAAGATGATCAACGAGAAATGGTTGAAAGGGTTCAAAAATCAACTACAACAAATTATCCACGTACACATTTTTGTGGCTGGATCATTTGCACAGCTCCGAAACATTGTAAGTGGGTTGATTTCAACTTGCTGATGAATAAAGATGTCTTCAATCGACACAGAAAATTGGAGTTAATAGATTTGTAGTGCTCCGGAGATGACTGAGTCTAAATGTGTAAATTGATGAGCCAAGTTATTATGGATAAATATAACTAATTAGTACTTTGCTCTAGGCAAATTTTATGTTATTCCAAGCCACAGAGCTAATCGTTGTTTATCTGCTTGTTGTACGGGCAATTGGTTCCTGCCAATGGAGAAATCACATTTTTGACTCCTCTGCTTGCGGGCGGTTGAACCTTAGCTCCCGTAACTACTATTGTATCCGGTGTCACTCTAATGTGTGAACGTGATCTTTACTGTCTACTGGCAACCGTCGTAACTTTTCGGCTTATTGCGCGTTTCTCAGGCCATTTTCGGGATGTAGTTAGTACATGGCATCAGGAGTACCAAATACTTATTACTGTTTTGTACATAAATCTGACGGACGACCTGTTTCACGTTGAATTTGTGTAAATGGAATGCGTGTCAGAGCATCAACTAATATCTTATTGACAGCATATTTCTCGAAAAGTGACCGAGTTTACCTGATATAGCACTTGAAGTATATGCATACGAAATGGAAAGGTCTTGTGAAGAAGAAGGAAGGCATTTTTGGAGTTCAAATGACTCGGAGAAAATGATTCTGTATTCAACCATCCGTCTCTTCCTTCGAGACTCATTACAACAAGTGATCAGTTTGATCATCGTTCTAGCTAAGGTATCAGAGAAAACAGCTTGCTGTGCGTCGGATAATGTAATTACAATGAAAATTCGACTGTTCAGAAAGGCTTCCAACTCTAAAATCAAATGCGTTTTGTGATTCTCAATTTCTGGTGATTTGTTATCTCCAACATGCACACCAAAACCATATGGCCATAATACGACAAGGTACGTAGTACATTTTAGAGGCATTTTATATACCATAGAACCCCTACAGTAATGTAAGCCGTCCAAATGATGTTGAATGGAGAGTTGGCCGGTTACTGGGTGAATGTGAACGGGATCTTAGAACCGGGTAGTAAAGAAACCAAAATGAACAAAACTATCAAAAGAACGGCACGTGACCTGCACGTACAAGGCCTCGAGATAAGAAGCGCAGTTGGTCACTCAACATTTGTAACTAACTTCGTAAGTCAGTTAAACATACGCAGTATTGACTATGCAGTATATTTCCTGTGGCCCTTCCGGAGTTTGAGTTATTACATCGATTGTCGTCCTGTCGATCACAATTGAGTGCATTGTAGTAGAATCACATGTGATAAATAAAATCCGAGTTCCAAGTAGACGCACTATTACGTACAATAAATCTTACCGACAGAGCCTCAACAGGCAAGAGGTTCTACTGAATCCTTTAAAAATAATTGTCATTTAATTAGATGCAAAATAACCGACGACATCAATTTTGCCAAAATCATTGTTATATATATATATATATATATATATATATATATATATATATATATATATATATATATATGCTCATGACAACTGAATTAAATATCAGAGACCTGAAAATCATTCTAGCAATGAAATATAAGAGATCGTATTATTTTTAACCTACCATAAATTTGTCTGTTTAGGGAGTCCAGGAACAAGGAACTTAACTGAACACATTTCAGATAAATACATTAATTAGGTGGCAAGCTAGCATTATGCAATAAAATCACCGACTTCAAAGAAATTCCTTTGACTCAAACAGTCTACAATGATGTAGAATTTTAAGTCATTTGAAAAGTGCTGACCGAGATGGTTTCATTTCTTTTTTTTATCACAAAAGTCAATCGTTGTGTGCGGATGATGGCTCGTTGATGTATTGAACCCATTCCCGATGGACGCCATCAAGCAGTGTCGACACGGAGCTGTTTGTCGAGACTCAACCAAAATTGCCCTTATCGGTTGACTCCGTGCACAAATACTTGGTGATGGTTCTCATGAAGAAATAAACCACTGCTTCAACGAATATTTGAAGTCGACAAAAGTGTTGAAACTATGTAATGAATCATGGTATTTAATTATTGCCTCTCCCAGATGCCTTGGGGAAATCTAATTTGCATGGTCTGTGTACAATAATGAATAGACCAGTGCAGCAGGCTGCTTGGTGGTTTCCATAGGAATGAACATTCAGTGCCCTGTTTGGGATCAATAGGTGAGGTTATTCGCATATCGCAATGACATATCGTAGTTAGCAGTTAAATCATCCTTATAAAGCTTCTTTAACACGACACATACTAATTTTGCTTTTCTTAGGTGTCGTAGCCACTTTATTTCTCCTCACGGTTATTCACCGTAACTATGATGAATCAAATACACAAGCCACTTTTAGATGTTTTCGGTAGAGCATCAGGCTGTCCGGGCTGGTGGACCACATCTCTGTAGGCGATCAACACACACTCGTTTATTCCGTGTTCGAATCCCAGTCGGGAAGCAGTTGATGTGTTGATATGTGCTGATGATTCTTAACAAGAGTGAAACGACTGAATAGTTTTCAGTATTTTGAGCACCCACACTGCATGATGACTGATATCAATTAGAATCATTCATGAAGCCATTTGAACTTAAACTGTGTTATCTGCACGACTGTCAACTGGCAAGACCAGAATCAATAAGAAAAATTGTGGTGTTTCATTTATACAATAATGAATTTGCCTTCCTATAGTATCTTCCGAAACATTGTAAGGCCTAATTACAGCTAGTTTGAAACCCAGGGAGAACCATTAGCAAATTACTTCTGTGTAATTTGTGTTCCTATAGCATGCTCACCCGGTCTATTTATGAGCAGCACGAAAATATATCATTCGTTACGTGTTTTCTCAGTTTATAATGCACCGACATAGTTCATATTTGTAATCCTGACTCTGGCTTTCTAGGATTGTAGATTTCAATTGTAAGTAAATGTTCCCGATCGTTTCACACATATCCTCCGGAAGCTCGAATTCACAACCCCAGCCTCGCTACCAGTGTACCATACCGTTAAACCACTGAACACGGTTGGGACACAAACAGACCTATTGCCATGTATATTCGTTCTCGTTGATATATATCTCTTCTGTCATTTTAAGCATGCAATAAATTGCATTTTGACATTGGTAATTATTTTGTGTATGATTCCGTGATCGAAACAACCACTTGATGTTAGCTACAAAGCTTCCTGATTTGTTGTTTATACAGTGACCACACTGAGCTGCAATTTCGTTTGACTCCTTACTGAGTGAACGCTTTCTGTAATGCCGTTCTTGATCGTTCAGCTAACTGCAATACACTAAACCACAAAGTTACAAAATTTGCTTTGTAGCCCGCAGCCGTTTACTGCCCATTTTGTGTGTAGATCTAGTGAGACTGAGTTTCTGCTAGGTCAACAGTTCTACACCGGTACGGAGTGTCTGTGCACATTTCAGAGTTGATCAGTATAAGGAGGAACTTTAAAAACCGACAGTCTGATTGTTTATATCCGTTGAGTTCGTTGTCCGTTAGTGTCAAATTATTTATAACCAGACATTAGTAATCAACTAAATTCAGAGCAACTGGTAGGGCTATCAAGCGCACCGAGAGTTTAACTGAACCGAGTGTGTGGCACTTGTAAACTGTGCTGTAAATCGATGATAAGAACAGTGTGTTTGTCGTACGACTCAATAAGCAATGTGCATTATGCGTTGCATTTTCGGTGCATTTTATGCACCCGAGTTGCTTATTTGATTTACGAAAACATCCTTTGACTAGAAGACGCATATAAAAGTATTTACCCTAAATGAAATTTCAAAGCAAGAACCAGCCTATCCCGTACATCTGTTTAGCCTCACTGTATCGGAAACTGTGGCTCATAAATAATTATTCGCAACAAATGGTCTGAACAGCTAGATTTCCTTGAAAATTACGATGCTCAAGTACATGAAAGTGTTCTTCGAATCATGAATAGAAACTATCCAATTCTAAGAAGTTTGGCAGGAGTTAAAGATTAGTTGGGCGCACATTTTACTCTTGAGACACTCTGACAGTCCGAACAACACCCAACACTCTGGAAAAAACATACAAAACACGCATGTTCTCAGACCTGAGTGTTTGGCACCTGGCTGAGACAACTACGGGTAAACGTGGGTGCAAGTGCAGAAGGAATCAGAATCTCACCGAATTACCTAACAACTAACAACATCCCACTGTTCTATTTGACTAAATTAGTCCACCACTCAAAACGGTTCCAGTGGATGTCACACAACTAAAACAGTTAAATAAAGGACTGCGAGAATTTGAGATAATCAGGCACTGACAGAAAATTGAGATTTGTATAAAGGTAATGAGGAAATAAATCACTCCTTTCGCAATTGAACATTCTGTTCAAATTTAATCGTTGGTAATTATGAGTTATTGATACTTTCAAGCATGATCGTCTTACAACAATGAGCGTTATATCATAGTCTGATAGTGCTGCAAGCCTGTGTAATGGATAGTGGTAGTTGTTTGTTTTACGCAAAAGTGCACCCCAATATTATTACATGGGTGCAATGGAAGGGGCGTACCCCATACCACCATAGAAACAAGGGCTCACTACAATACTAAGGGATAGTCTGCCACCCCACGGTTAGACAGACGCATTACATCTGATTGCCATACACGAATATGATACACGTAATAGGTGGTGGAGGGTCCATGCCATCGGCGCACACTACCAAGGAATTCACTGTTTTCTCCGACGGGCTATTGGGATTTGATCACGTCCAACTGACACTGTAGTGGCAGTGAAACTACTCAGACCTTAACCACAAGAAACGATTTTACGCCTCCGTGTTCTACTACCCTTTTTATTCAGGTAAGATACAAGCAAAAGCCACCGACACAATGCAGGTGAAGGAGCAATCGGAATACCGGAAACATGAGAAGGCAAATGAGAGTGTCTGGAGTTGATTGCCAAATGAAACATTCCAAATTCAGTATTCGAATGTAAACTTTTGAATTAAAACACTTGTTGCCTACGTATTTCCTGTTCTCTGTTACGCTCATGCATGTAAGGATGATATGACACCGCGTCACGAGATCAACTAATGTGTCCGGGTATGTCCGGTTTAACCAGGAACATGCCTGTCGGTATAGACTCACACTGCTTATGCTAGTCATGTCTTGGCTTTGACTGTACCGATCAATGAGATCGTCTTTTGATATCGATCGAACGAACTTGAATGTGCAGGCATGTAGCTCAGATGGACTTTACTGGTTTTTACGATGTCAGCTTGCTGCTTGCCCAACAAACCCGTCAACCGATCAATTCCTGCTGTGTTGGAGACAGCAGGTTCGAAATCCACTTGGTTGTAGATTCGTTTACTGTGATCGTGAACCTATAATAATCGGGTACATATGATAAACCTTCTAATTAGGGCTGCCTATGATTTGTTTTACGGATATGCAAATTTGATAACATCCAAAAGAATCACGTGCTCAAAACATATTTAAACGAACAAATTATAGTGATTGTTCAAGAGACTGATGAACGAACAAAATACCAACAAAATGTCGGTGAGTATCTAAAGCAAAATAATCTCAAAATAAGAAAATAGTGTTATTAGGTCCGGGAATGAATTCACAGGACAATTATCTTTGGAAAAGAAGAATATTTCTCCTCGGAATAGGGTCCCTTTTTCTTCAAGTGAACCGAACGAAGCATATCTGAAATTAACCACAAGTACATATTTGAGGATTCACGGTAATAAACAGGCTTGTTTGTGGTGCTTCACAGCTGGTTAAATACAACATATTTTCATACGTATTGGAGTTGCAACGAATAAAAAGCAAACATAAGATAACGACTTCGACAAGGTAAATTCTTCTAACTATATCATGGTTTTGGTAATAGCTTGGTGCGAAATTTGCTGTGTTAACAAGAACTAGTTATATATATATATATATATATATATATATATATATATATATATATATATATATATATATATATATATATATATATATATATTGATGGTAAGTAGTATGTTAACGTGTGGACAAAATTTCCCTGGAAGCACACGACGCATACCTGATGAGCGGCAACACTCGCGAAACCGGTCGTGTGCTTCCGGAGAAATTTTGTCCACACGTTAACATACTACTTACTATCAATATGAGCGCTTGCACATGCAGCCTCGTTGTTCGTTGGGTTAGCAGTGACCCAGACAAGAATAACTATGAGAAATCACAGTTGTGATTCATTTGAGGGCTCATCAATGAAGAGTATCCATTCACACTGCAGACGATCCAAATTAGGTTCTAGTGAACATTATATATATATATATATATATATATATATATATATATATGAAACCTTGTCCAATTAGGAGAATATTACAACAATTTAATCTAGTATGACATAAAGCCCAAAGGAAATGTCAACAACCATGATAAAGTGGATCCGAAACACGAAGTAACATTAACTGGTTTCGTTTGAAAACATTCACTTTCTAACGCGTAAAACCAATTCCGAAATAGAAAAGACATTCTAGCTGTGACTTTATTGTTTATGGTAATATTTGCTATGCAAGTGAGCTTGAATAAACCGACCAATATTTTGGAAAATACAAAAAGACCTCGAGCATTCACCGAGAAAGTTCGGAAATGAAATTTCATTTATTGTCACGATAGCTTTTTGTTCAAGCCCAGTGAATGTGAAACACTTACCACAGCGATCCACACGACCACTATGCTTGCAGAGAATATAAGCGTCACAGCCATGGCTACTGTTCTCATGTTCCCTTCCGGCGTTGTATTCCTTCGCAGACTAACTGACGAATCGATTCCCGCAAACTCCACAGTACTGGTCGTTGATGATTGACTTTCTCGGGCTGAATGAAAGATTATTACAAGACACCATATTTCGTGGTCAAATTGTGGAGTAGTAAAACCAAATTACAGGAATCCCGAGTAAAGTTACGACAGTGAAACATAGTGGTGCAAGCTATTCACCTTATTGCATAACAATTAAAACCATTGCCTCTTGAGTTGAGAAAACGTCAGTAGTTTCAGACCAGTTGTAAGCAGACACCTGGGACAATGCTTGCCCTTATTGAACACTAATCTATTCATTCATCCATTCATCCATTCATTCATTCATTTTACTTGCACCGTAGGACAAATTGCTCTTTTGATTATTTAGGCCAGGAAGTAGCAGGTTCGAACTGTCTGTAGAATGATAATGTGAACGATCGACTAAATCACTGCAATGGAAGTGTTAAACCAGTTAACCTTGTTGCCTTCAGAACACTATTCTAGTTTGTGAGGAGGGAGAGATGGAGAGACAATTGTCAATAATAAGTAAACCTGATAATAAATCATATATTGATCCACAGTAGTTATGCAGAACACGTGCTCAGTTTTGTCTGTGTGTTTAGAAGACTTACGTATGTTGTTAGGTCATACACATTTATCATTTAAGAGCACTGAATTGTTTTACCCACGACATTAGTCTGGCCTGATTTTCTGGAAAGATTAGTCTCAGGTGACTATGACAGGAATGACTGCAATGGCAATCGATTCACTTGGATCAAGGATGATGCTTTGAATCTGTACAGCTATCAATTCGTAATCCATCGCAGAAAATTCTAGGACAGTTTTGAATTAAACTTAGTGGCATGCTAAAAATGTCACACTGCGACAATAAATACAAGTAAAACGTTTGATGAAATTAAAGATTGACTCAGGTGTTGTGAAGCAATAGGCTTTGTCTCAACTCAGCATGTGAATAATTGTAACCAGGTTATTTGGTGATCAAAATTAGATATTTATCCTGTAACTGGAGCAGAATACAGACAACGATGCAATCGGGAGAAGACCAAAGTTAAGCAAGGCAACTGAAAACGTGAAAGACGTTATAAGAATCCATATTCAGTGACAGATAACGAATGAAAATGGAATTCACTTCGACCGGCACAATTATGAGTACCATCTAGAAGAGAGCGAATGAACAAGAGGAGTAGATAAGCAGAGGCCCATAAAGTTTGGAAGTTGGTATAGAATAAGCTATGTTTGTCGGCCATTTTTGTGACTTTTAGTAAGTTAGTATCGTGCTTCATTTCATTCCGGTATGAAATACAATAACTAACAGACATTAGTAGCAAGATACTGGACGAAATGTGGGCTGAACCAGCCGCAAATTGTTCTACGGAATCCCGAAAATAAGAGCAATGTACCAGCAAAAGTTTGTCACCTATTACTAATCGTGAAACACCTCGAACACAGTATAGAGATTCGTGAATTGTGTTTTACAAGTACATCGTGGATGGTCTTGAGTTAGTAGCGAAACTATTTTCATCAATCGGCAGTGTAAGTGATGGGAAAGACACTTGCAGAAGAATTAAGAGGGCAGAGAGTGTAAATGGAAAGAACCATCAGTAATACGATTAGTAGACATAGTAGTGCTGTAACAGTAGTATCGTGGTGAGTATATTTGCTACATTGTAAGTAGTTGATAGCTGAGAACGGAACTATTGTCGGTCGTGGTTTACCAACGCTGCTATACTCAAGTGACTAAATGCAATCAGGTGAACGACGGCAGGCAAACCATACGACTACTCTTCCGTCGGATGGTCACGATCTTCAAGTGAAGAGGACAGCGACTTTGTAAATTAGCATATTCGTACCGTATGGTTTATTTTGTCGACGTCCGAACAGGCTGTTTGTGGTAAACAACCTATTACTCAGTCGCGTCTTGTAGATCATAACAGCATTACTGGGACTAATAAGGAGGAAGTAGAGAGAGAGAGCAGTAGTGGTTCCCGTAATAACAGTAGATAATAATAGTAGCTGGAGTATTCATGTTACTATTAGTTGTAACAATTATTCTACTGATATTTGTTGGAACAAGAGTAGTGGTCCTAGTAGGAAGAAAAGAAAAGGTGGCATTGGGAATAATGTTAGTGGATGTTATCCCAGGAAAAGTGGTAATAAATGTAACTCCAAATTAAGAAATTAAAATACGATGTTGTTTAAACTCGATGAGATCCTAAAACACGAAGAAGGATTAGACCAAACGAGATCCTCGTAGAATTGTGTGCACACTTGCACATATTCAACCGATGTAAAAAATGAGCTATAAGTATAACGGATGGACAAAATGAGCAAATGTAATGTAATAGAACCGAATGATGCATGACAACTTGCCTTTCGTGACGAAAGTAAAGTTCGATTCACTGGGTCTTAATTCCGCGTGATTAGATGTGTGTGGAATGCTGATTGGTTCAGTACTTTTCAACCCGGTCGCTGTGGTCTTGGTTTTCTCTTCAGAAGTATCCGATGATTCCATTGTCGGGAAGGTGGTGGTGCTGTCGGTTGTGACGTTGATACCGATTGAGTGGACGGTGTCGATGACTGTTTGCCAGTTTGTTGCATTTCGCTGCTTTGTCAGGTTTTCAGTTTTATCTTTTTTACCGCTTGCTTCTTCCATTTTCATATCTGTACTTGTTACTTTGTCGGAACTGGAGATTGTTTCGGTCGTCATCAGCGCTGCTGTGATTTCGCTCGTCCTCTGCACCTTTTCCTTCGATACTATTGAATTAATGCGAAATGAGAAGTGGTGAGCTTTGCATAGTGTTTTCGTTCTACTTGTTTTTACATTCGTTTGGTCAAACGAAATTGTGCGATGGTGTTTTAAAGCAAGGCGGAGTTATTCTCTACTATGCACAGCCATATTTCGCACATTGTGGAGGGGTATACTTGATTTAATGCCTACTTTGAAGGAAGTGTTCGAACTCTGAATATTTCACGTCAATATCGTTTGATTATAATTAACCAGGTTTGCTACGCACGCACTTATCGAAGTCTCGGATTTTCGGTAAAGCGTCATTCTAAATATTCTTTCCCACTTCTCCACTTTGTTAGTAGTCATTTACAGACAAATTTATTCATGCCCATTACATTTGACAGCCTACTGGCACGTGTGAATTTTACTGAGCAGGTTCTCGATTGTGATTTCATTTGGTAGGTACAACTGTGACGGTACTGATTTCTGAAGCTTAGCCCTCACATCTTACAAAGCACGAAATCTTGTCTGCTATTATCAATATCATTATTACTGCCATCATCATCATCATCAAAATCATTGTCATCATCATCATCATCATCATCATCATCATCATCATCATCAAAATCATTGTCATCATCATCATCATCATCATCATCATCATCATCATCATCATCATCATCATCATCATCATCATCATCATCATCATCATCATCATCATCATCATCAACATCATCATCATTATCAAAATCATTGTCATCATCATCATCATCATCATCATCATCATCATCATCATCATCATCATCACAATCATTGTCATCATCATCATCTTCGTCGCCTTCTTCGTCGTGTTACAGCGGTTAACAGCAATGCAAGCCCTACTGATCACTGCTTCTCTCACCCCGTTGCACGAAGAATTAGAAAGTATGAATATACAGATGGACAGGGGTTGGGAACAAGTAAAGAAAGCCTCAGTAGCCGACACACAGAATAGACAGTCTTACTGTACAAACACACATTGATCAACCATTCTCACTGAAAGAAATTGACAACATGATCACCATTGCTCACGGTTCGTTGCCATATCCTTCAGTGTCTCCAACCAACCGGTTGACGGATCTCTTGGAGCCCAACCACGAAACGGTGAAGCACCAACTTTTACTAAACTCATTGTACGTTTTTTCATTCCTCGTTGCCACGTCATCTGTTGACCTCTACGTGGTTTATCCCATTCCCGAGGAGGAACGGAAAACAAAGCGATTCACCATATGTAACTGGTGCCTCCATCGACGGAACCCACCAATAAGGATGCGCTGTGATAGGGTATTTTCTGAACTAGTATTCAACACTCGATTTCTGACCTCAGCATTGCTCACCCAGTCATTCCATCCAACCTTAGCGCTTCTACTCAAACACAGGATACTCGCGTGCTCACCTATACTACAGAGCTCCTATCCGTCGTCACGCTGCAGCCAAGGTGAGTGAAGTGGTCAAAAACAGTTAGTACCTTCCTATCGAGTATTAAGCTCGGAACCGTTAACGTCCAGTCTTGTGACATAGCTCTACACTCCGAAGATGCCAAATGGAGCTGCAACTCTTCCCAATCTATCTAGGAGAATTTGCGCATTCGAACAACCAGACAAGGTCATCAGCATAATCTAGGTCACATAACTCATCACCATTTGCAACTTCGACACTCACATCCTGAGGATTACACAAAGCATTCTCCGTTATCTCATCGATGAAGACGCTAAACAGGATTATCTAAATGGGACGCCCCTGCCAAACATCATTGGTCATTTTGAATGGACTGGATAGGTCAATGTAAACCCTTACGTGGCAAGGAGTATAAGAGTACAATTACCTCAGTAGATTCATGAACATTCGAGGCATACCTTTCGGTGAACAGCACTAAGGAGTGCTGTCTGGTCAACTGAACCAAAGGCTCTTTTTAAGCCAAAGAAATTCATTGAAGTCGGTCGATGGTATTTGTGATGCGCGCCGAGTATATGGCGAAGAGTAAAAATCTGGTCGATGCATCCCCGACCCGAGCGGAATCCGGCTTGCTGTTCGCGGGCGTTCCTCTCGCGAGTCGGTGTAAGACAGTGCGATGAAATCGAGGCTAATGCCTTGGGAGCCATCGGAATTAAGCTCACCCCACGATGATTACTACAGTCAATTCGCATTCCGTTCTTGAAGATGGGTACAATTAATGACTCACCCTATGATAACGGAATGCTGTCCTCGTTCCAAATGTCATGGAGCTAGGTGGTAACTCATTTTATCAACATATCTCTACCAAATTTGAAAATAACTGGGGGAAGGTCATCAGGACCGGCAGCTTATCCGCGCTTGAGAAATCGAGTGCTCAACTCTACTTCTACTTCTGATGGGGGCTAAATTGATACTTCTCAGGGAATCGCCGTTGTTGAGGTCAGATTTACCACGTTAGAGTGCGGCCAGTCAAACGTTCCCTTGAAGTATTCGGCTCAGCTGTCAAGCATTTGCTGTCTGCCATGAATATGCTCTTCATTTTCATCGCTTGTCGTCTCACTGACCGGGGTTTGCCGTTCAACGGTGTCGCGAATAAGTTTGAACAGTCTTTGACTGTTACCTGAAGCTACTAATACTTCCGATTCCTCGGCAACCCTGAAACATCAATTTTCGCGATCCATCTCAAAGTTGTCCATGATATGCTTTTGTGAAAGTCCGCATTTTTTGGTCACCTCCTTGCAGTTTGAGAGCTGGCGTATTTTCTCCACTGAACCTAGAGACTCTTACGAAATGCATCTCTTCTGATGGACATCGGACCTAGGACCACAGGCGAAACCTGCTGTCCCGTGCATCGTTCGTTTGACATGGGCACAGTGCTCGTTCACTTTACTGTTTATCTTAGTTCCTAGCTCATGAGCTGATTTCTCTCTGACTCTGTATATGTGAACCCGTTGGATTATACGGTTCTGAACAGAACTACGCCACCGGTAGCTTATCGCGATATGACCAATTTGATTCAGCCTAACTGTAGAGTTAGAGTACTATGTCACTGTGCGATGCGAGCTGTGTCGAAAATTCGCACTACCCAGGAATAATTTATTGTGTTCCTAATACTAGAGAAACCTTTCCCCGTTATTTGTGAGCTGAGTAAGGCGCAACAACCATCTAAACAAGCTCCCGACGAACTAAGTATGCCAAATTTTTCAATAAAATCACCAGACAGTACTAAAATGTCAGAACCTTTGCTCCAAAGAACGAGAGTGGTGAGTTCATCAGAGAACCCTTCCTTCTGCGTGTCAGAGCTACAGTCTGTTGGAGCACGTGTCCAGATGACAAACAAGCTGTGCTTAGCAAAGCTATCCTTTCGAAAGCCCACTGACCCTTGGAGTTTTTCTGCACATAAACGAATAATAACCATTATCCAGTCTAAAAGAGCAGCCTCAACCTTGTCAGTAGAGACTAATTCCTCACCACGTTGACCAGCAGCTCTAGCTGCTTCGTCTACTGAACTGGGCAGGAAAATACCTTGGTGAGATACCAGGAGCAGTTAGTTGAATCACACTGCTCGATTCCTCGATACACGTGCCACCTTAGCAGTAGACATCACTATCCAGAGAATCTACTGTGAGCGCCAGGCACGCCTACTGACCGACCTGAATGAGAGTATGCACGTAGAAGGAGCCCAGATTCAGAGACTAACGAGGTTTAAGAAAATGTGAGTTACGAGATAGAGGTTTACTCACAACACTGTCTGACAATGAACTGTTGCGAGTATTGGCCGTGTTATCAGTGGGAGCATTATGGGTGAACTGAAGAGGCAGAGCGAGCTGGTTGGGGACAGAAGACAAAGGCTGAACAAAAGAGAGGAAACTCTGAGCAGTGGCCCACTGATCACTACCCAACCCGCTCGATGCAACAGGCAGTGTGGTCTTGATTATTATGCTTGTCGACCAAACCAGTGAGAAGTTGTTTGTATTCGTGCTGTTCGTGAGAAATGTTGAATGGGTACTGATAGGGTGTCCAGCCGCAAGGCAGGAGGACGATACAGGTTGTCCACCGAAGTCTTCGGTTTTATTCAGAACCTGTTGGCAAAGTAGCGGGAATTGGCTGAGTGGATATCCATCTGATCGGATCAATTATTCTTCCAATGATTTTACCGACTGGGTTGCCAGCTCACACAGACCGCTAACCCAGAGGGCCAAAACCTACTTCTTCAGTCTTCTACGCATCGACCTTCTAGATATTATTCAATCTTCGGCTTCAGGTAAGCCATCTTGCATAGCTTTTTGTATCAGAGAGGCACGCAAGCCGTCCCACCACAACAAGGTGCAGTCTCATTGCGATGGTGCAGTGTTATTGTGATGGATTCTGTTTTATGCTTTCTTATGGAAAACCATGGATCACGTATTCATTTCCTCCTTCGAAAACATGGGCAAGCATGAGATTAAATTTCGTCAACGTACTCGACACTATTGCATCATCTCTGAATTGGGTTCCTCTGGCCACGTGATTTTTTGCAGCATGATACATTTCAAATATTATAGATGATAACATCTCATTGGTCCTGTCAACCGGTTCAATACGTATTCGGACATGGACTAACGCGTACGGTAAACCATTGGCCGCGTCATGTTCGTTACCTTCAGTTATCCTGACTGTGCAATTCTCAAAAGCCGTTGATAGCTCGCTTACAGCCACGTACATAACAGCTGTGACCTGAAACGGGGAAAACGCGGAGTCGCTTTCAAAATAAACTGTTTTTGAACTAGTGGAATCAAGTGGAGTTTTATTGATAGAATTACACAAATGATAATTAAATGCCATCGATTATGCACTAGAAGAAGTGATGATGCAAAATAATATTATTAAATATTTCATAACGCTCAACTCGAGTGAAGGTATAAGCCGAGTTTATATCATAATTACCATTTGACGGATTAGTACCATAGTGCATGGAAGATTTACAATTTTGCGATGGAGAGCTTACAGATTAAGTCAGGTAAATGCTATGTCCACTCTGAGTAGTGAAGATCTAGTCATAAAGGAAAGTTTTGAACACGAAGTATTTCCAAAATCGGTCACTCACACAAGGACCAGCCAGACCCGAAGTTGCTTTACTTCGTTGATCAGACTACAACGAGTGTTTCCAATCAGATATGATCGTGTGGTGTGGTTGCCTTAAGAAACGAAAGGGACTCCACTCATCCTATCTTCCTCTCCTTCACATGTCACAATTTGAATTATTTCCTATTTGTATTCACATTTGTATGTTAGACGTATGCAAGCAATAGCCGGTGTTTTAGTCATTATACGGAAGAATAAAGCACAAAAAACTAGCGAGTTTTGACAAATGACAAAATATCTGGTGTGTTTCGATAAATGAAAGGAAAATGGAAATCCAAATTGATTGTGAAGGTTTTTAAGTAACTCAATTTTTATTTTCCCCTGCATTTGCCGGAACCCTTTTCGGGGGAGTTCTGACAGATTTGTTTCGGAGAAAAGGTGCCAGAAAGCAGAATGAGTGGATGAATGGCAGCGATAACTGGACTAGTTTGTGTTTAACTGATGAGTGGGATCCTGGAGTATCTTGTCTTCGGAATTAATAGGGCTCTATATATTCACACACAAATGTGTCACTGGGGATAAATGAAGCTCAGTTTTTAATTACCAAGCCACTGGGCAGTGCTTTAAAATCCTGTCTCAGAATGTCGGAAGAAAATTGGAGGGAAGAAGCACAGTAGAATAGGAAAAACTCTATAGAGGTCATAACCGAAAAAAACTGACTGCGGTTTCCAAAACTGATGGAGTCACCGTATTTGGAAAGAGAGGTGTCACAATTTTCCAATACAATTTCAAATATGCCTTGTCCATCGCAGATTTCCAAGTACTTGACGGAGCTGGTGAATCATACTGCTGATCGTTTGCCCGTTTCCGCTTAGTTGAACCTGAACTTGACATTCCAATGCTCACTTTCGGCTGTGAGTTCAGTACTGATTCTGCAACACATTCCGCACTTACTATAAACCAATTCTGCTACTGCTCAAACTGATAATAATAGACAAATTTTGAAAATGATATTTATTTTGAGCAATGGTAACATACCGCTGCACAGATTATTTCCTGTTTAAGCACGTATTCCGATGTGCTCATATCTGACACCGTGGGCTCATAGAACACCCACTTGTCCAGAATAACAAAATGTCCGACCATGTCCAACCAAAAATATTCTGAAATACAAATATGAATTGGGTTATGGAACATATTTACATTTTCGCGGAAAGAATGATATATATATATATATATATATATATATATATATATATATATATGAATATGGAATCGTAGGTTTTGGAATTAATTCATCTCGTACATTTCTCCTGTCGCAAATGTTGCATTTGATATACAAGTATCACTTCATAAACTTTAATTAAAAGGCCGAGTGCTGTTGATATTTCTATATATACATTTATATTTTCGCGGATAGAAATATATACATATATACATTTATATATATATATATATATATATATATATATATATATATATATATATATATATATATATATATATATATATATATATATATATATATACGTATCACTTCATAACCTGTAATTAAAAGGCCGATTGAGGTTGACTTTTCTCTCATTCAGGAAATTATCGCGGTACGCCTCTACATTCATACTTCTATCGGTTCTATTCCCAACGGTTTATTTCACGTATTTCATGCACGCAGCCCATCAAAGCAGCTATGATTTCGCTGGACTTCTTGTGCTCGATCACATGCATTACCCTTGCATCCAACTTTCTCTGTGAAAAATTTTACTAATGTTTTACTCCAACACTGAGAATAAATTGTACATCATAATCGAAACGGGACTTTTATACCGTAATTGGAACCTGAACCTCCAAGGTCTCCACAGTTTTATTACTGTATAGACTCAAAACAAATGAATGGAAGTGTCCACGTCTATAAGATGAACATTCTCGTGTTTCGCTTGATCTGACTCAGTCCACAGCAGCAAACGCGTCTTCATGAAAGAACTTCTGATATAACAGATTAGAAACGTTTTATTCTTTGAATCCAATGAATCCTGTGTTGTTAGGGATTTGTGGCCGTGGGGTTTCGCAGCAGCTTGATTGGTTTCTGTTTGAAGTTCTTGTCCCGAGTTACGTCCTGTGATCCTATTAAATCTCAGTCATGGTAGCACAAAGTAAACTGATCGGTAAAAACAAACAACGAGGCAGCGGGAATTTGTTCGCGATCTCAGTTCCGTTATGCGTACAATGCTTACCTTAGATCGACCAAAAGATATCAGCTTCTTATTTCAGCCTTCGTTACAATAGTGTTTGCAAATCCATTGAGAAAATTTCCATCTGTATACATTATATATATATATATATATATATATATATATATATGTATGAATTGCTTTTCGTAAGCATCTCTAAGGCCGACTGGGTAGCAATACGAGACAGGTTGTGTTCGGCAGGATCTGACCCACCACTTAAGGTCCTTTCCGTAGATATTGAAACCTCGGTAGAAGGCTGACAGAAAGTAATCTTTCTCACATTCACACTCGGTTACCTGACTGATAGACGTTGGATGATGTTTATTAGTGGGAATATGCACTTGATTTTTTCGAGATAAGTTGAATACGGACGGGATTTCCGGTAGAAACCGCAAAGAGTAAAATGCACAAGTGAGCATAAGTTCTGGGGCTTCCGTCCATAAGAGTGCACCACGTTGTAGGCGCAATTCACATCCAGTGACCGTACAGTGAAGTTTCTGTTCAGTGGATGTGTGAACAGTAGCTCTTTACGACAAAAGAACACCTTGAACGGCAACATCTCCTTGTCGACCGTTTCATGGTTTTCAAACTCTTTCTGAAATGCGCCCTAAGTCCGACTGATCTGTGACCTCAAACATTTATCATCAGGATGATATTCAAGATTTCACACGTCTGAAAAGCTGCGCCTTCGTCGAAATGGAGCCGATGTGGAACATCCGCCCTCACTCTCAACAACTCAAAAATTCCTTTTTGATGTTAGTCTGGGTCATGACCAACATTGGTCCAGCTTCGCTGAGTCAAACAGACGCAGCTGACTGGTATAATGTGTCTTCGAAAGCTGAGTTCTTGCTAGACAAAGCAGTCGTTTCATTGTTTCAAATCCATTCCTGATCTTTGCAGACGACCACGGATTTCATGTAAATTTCCATGATGCTCTCGTACTGTCGGACTACTGACTGTGCTACTGTCAACTCAAACAAGGCACTTTCTTGGAAGTAACTCATGAAGTGTCTAGTACGTAGGACTTTGGAAATTGGTTTTAGCTTGGGTCTCTTTGAGCTGAATGACCTGGAGTTCGTATAGTCTAAGGGAATTGCAGAGGCTGTTTTCCAGCAATCAATCGAGTAAATCTCTTCTTGACAATATCAGAAAGTCATGTTAATTCGAACCGAAGATATCCAACCGACAGAGAATGAAACGTTTGCTACCAAAAATCCAGGCTCAGCAATCATGAGCCTAGGAGAAGTACGGTAAGTTAAATGAAAATGGGACAATAATCCCTATTGTTTGCTCTAACACAACGAACATGTGTCTAGCTCACCTTCCGGTGGTAGTGAAGTAGTTGTGTTTGAAAGCTCCTCATTTTCCTCTTCCCACGGTCGTGTAATTTTCATCACTCCGAAGTCACTCGTGTTCACTGAAAGGAAACTGCAGTGTAAGAATATCGGGCTTCGAATATAAATACTGTTGTGTGGTGAATAATGAATAGTTCTATTCAGGAGCCAGGATAGGAGTAGGGTGCTCAAATATTATTTTGTGGACATCAATTTCACGAATGATATTGGACAAATTTCATGATATCTGTTCTGGCAAGACTGGTGAAGTTCACTTGGTTTCTATATTTGGGCAAACAAATCTCTGGCACTGAGAGTTTAGGTACTCCTTTCTTTACGGATTTTCCCCGGAGCCTTTAATGGAGATTGTAGTTATCAGTAGAAAGAAGCGCACTGATCATCTAGTGAGCAAAATCAACTTTATGACAAGAAAACTCTGAAAGCGACATTTTCCATTTTGAATTTGAATTATTTCGTCGCTGACCAAACCCCGTCTGTGTTAAATTTCTTGACCATAACTGTCCCGAGTTCTAGTTTGATACACAATGTGGATTTCGTTCATCCGGTATTCCGATATATCAATAAAATCACCCGAGTCTGTGAGCATCAATGTTTATCAAATTATTGACCTCCTGTCTAGTTCAGTTGAACTACTATAAACCGAAAGCAAGATAAAAATAAGCCTTGCAATTACTCCAGTGACAAAATAACGTGCGTGAAAGGTGTCAGATGTGCATACTCCATCGTGAGTTTTAGGAAATCGTTCGAAACCAATACATATAACTGAAATGTCTAAAATTGTCAGATTTTATGCGATCCCTGGTGTCATTTGTAAGGCTTGTAAATAATTGAAAAATATACCTCTAGTTGATAGTGTGTACGCGGTTTGATCGCAACAATGAAGCATGTTGAAGAAATTAGTAAAAATATGAAACTGTACTTGAACGACCTACTTCCGATGGTGACCCAAGAAACGGACAACAATATCGCAATGATCGTTCCACTCTGCCAAGGCTTGCCCATCTGCAAATGTGTGGTTCGTTCATTAGCCATAGTTGAATTCGTGTTCGAAAGGTCCCTTTACACAGGCTTTTGACTTTGGCGCACATCTCGCACTTCTTGTTTCCTATTTGAGGCCAAGGTCGTGCGTTCAGGTATGTGTTGTGTTTCGGGCATGAACCAATGAATACCCCCGATACGCTCCTAGTCGCGTGGTTTTGTTCAGAGACACGATCAAACTCAGGAGGATAACGAATGGACCAGTGATTGCATGAAAGTCTGCACTGAGTGTAAAAGTAGTCTGATGATCCCCAATAAAATAAATTGTCACCGTCTAATGGCGTATAGACTGGTCTGAAATGAATGATATAAACGAGCAAATTGAAGTATGGAGTCATGTTCAGAAGTTTTGTTCGTTGTCATCCATTGAAACCACGGTACCACGATAAGGAACTGCTTCGGTACATAAAAGTTGCTCGCTTCGAATTATTCCCTGTTATTTCAAAACGAACTTGATCCATTCGAACAGAGTTAGCAAAGTTCCAGCTCTCGAGGAGATGTTAGCCTGGAAAGAATCATATTTGAGCATGCTTCCAAGGCAAAATATTTCTGTCCACTGCAGATCTGAGCAAAAGTAGACTAGAATCAGATTTTATTAGTAATAATATTAATAACGATAATAATAAAGAAAATGCAATGAGTAATCTCATCTAGTCAAAGTAATATATAGCTCCGTTATCTTCAACCAAGAAACAAAATAAACTTCCCCAATCGAATTACTCACTTATTTGGTTGGGTGAAACACGTTTGAGAACAATTCTCATCCAAGGTCAGAAGCAATGAGAATATAATACCAGTTCACTAATTGTCGAAAGGTTAGTTTAATGAATTTACGACTTCAGGTTCTCGGATTTGAACCCTACCGCGTTTTGCCAACTTCCCTGTTTACGATCAAGGGAACACCATGAAAACTGCAAGAAATGCCCACCCCGCGTTCTTTCTTCGATGGGCTCGAGCGGAGTAAGCTTGACTTCTTCTGTATTATGTTGCACTGCCGTTAATTATGTTTAATAAATTATGAAAATTAATGGTTCAAAAGATTACCGAAAACGAGCAAATGCAGGTTATTTCGTCTAACCTCCAATGACATACTCCATGTCGAATTTGAAAACGTTGATCGGATTTGGTGTTTCAAAAAGAACGTTACAACGAGTACTTAGGGCTGTGACGCAGATGCGAAAAAATGGTAAGATATGTTGCTCTAACAACACTGTACAGAGAACAACGCTCATGAAGGGCTGAATTGCAAAGCAAGGACAAACACGTGGAAACATGCCTAGTTTAGTGACGGAAAATTAATTTGAATGGATTGGAAGCTTGGAATTAATGCTAGCATGATATCAGAAAAAAGAATATTTGCTCGGAGAAATAACGACAAGAATTTAGTAATGGTTTTCGAAGCCTAGTCAGCCAACCACTCCCGTTGGCTAGCTATAATTCAGGGTACAAATGATTTCGTTGAAACAGTTTTTCCTACTGACTAACAGGTCACAAGAAGCCGCCATATTCCAACGTGATAACTCTTCTGTCCAATACCCATACACTAAATCACGTTTATCTTTTGTAGTTCCTTCTAATGAAAAGGTCATAAAGTGGCTAGCCTGAAGTCCAGATCTGAATCGGGTTGGGAATTTCTGGCGCATAATTGCTTGCCAGGTGTACAAACGTCCCATAGTTTACTGGTCAAAGAGTGAAATGGTAACCGCCCTCAAGCGAGAACCGGTGAATTCTGACTGAGGGACAATCACTGTACTGGTAACAAGTACTCCAAGAAGAGGTATCGACTTTCCCTTCCAGAATGGCGGATGGAGACAATTTTTAGTAGTAACTCTGTTAAAGCTCAACTGAGGGAGTCCTATTCCCTTTTAACATCCCTTTTCGCATGCTATGATTTATTTATCTCTTTACGAATTATTTGGCCAAATTTTATATCTTAATTCATATTCCTTGTTCAGTCTATCGAACTGGATTTGGTTTCATTAAAAAGTACAGAACAGAAAATATGCTGAAAAATGAGCATGGGGACCTATAACTTTGTTGAGCAGTGTATTGCCGGCAACCCTAAAGAAACTATGCTTCTCGAACTAGCTCACAGGTAATTATGGAGAAATCACTGTAAGACATAAATTGGAAAGAGGAGCTCAGTCACGTGTGCTCGTCTTGAATCAATCGACAATGTATTGATCTGACAGCATCTCCTGATGGAGACAGAGGTGAAGAGAACTGGAACAAACATTTTAATCAATGGTGGGGTTGGGAAACATATGTAGACATCGTATGGGTGATTCTAACTGGAAAATCTGAGCTGGTTCGGGTTACACGAAATAATATTGTTTACAAGCTAGTCCATTATTAGGGGACTGACGTGTATCAAGACACCATCCCTATTATCTACCATACTTCTTGTTTTTTCAAACATGGTTGCCGGGATTTATTTTAATTTGTTATTTGCAGATTAGTCTCAGTGCGTGTACCCCTAAGAATATCAATGTAGTGATCACTGATAATGTTCAACAGAAAACACTCCTTGAAAATATTTTATTTGTTAGATGCATACATTCGATCAATTAGTATTCAGTCCCTCCCAAAAATAGAGCGAAGTTAGAAAGATTGTTCCATGAAATCATTTCAAGTTCTTCGTGTTTTTATCAAATGTTGCCAATGGCAGCTCTAATCACGAATGAACAGCTGGGATTTGTGTGAGCAGGAATCTCTGTATAGTCGAACAACTAAGACTCTGGTAATGAAATGCACAGCCAGGATCAGGAATACGTTGTGCCTAGCCAAAAATATCATTGTCTTTTACGGTTCGGAAAATAGGGGCAAGGCTAATAACCCACTGCTCACGTTAGTGCTTTGGATGAAATTCCAGGGGTAGACTCGCTTTCCAGACTATAACTCGTACTGGCCCGTTGTTCATCCACATCCGGAACTTGCATAATATTACGACCTTTGCTCTTCCAACAGCAAATCTTTCTTTAGTTCGAACATACAAAGTTCATTGACAGTCGAGCCAATAAGGCAGCTAATGAGACAGCTGATAAACCAATGAAATTACAGTGATAGTGTCATACTACCTAATAATGATGAGTAGTTGCAATAGGGCAGCTCAATAACCACTGGCACTTGATACCATGAGACAACGCAAACGGAATAATGTTTGATGAGATAGCATACAGTATTTACTACTACTCACAATCATACTGTAACAGGCAGGGGCAATGCTCTTCCGACGAGGGTAGCACGTGTGATCTGCAAAAGCACAAAAGGGAAAAACTTCATGAGCCGAGGCCCAGTAATTGTATCAACGGCACCAACACTTACATTAAGCGAACAACAAGATGGCGGCCTCCAATCTGGCCGTTACACTGCTCCCCCCACAAAAGAACACTGCCCCCAGTGTTCCATACTCCAACACACTACAGGAGCATTAACTCTCCGGGAACCACACCTTGGGTAGGCCATACCACAAGACCTCTACTGGGCCACACCAAATCTACGCCTCAGATCAATTCACAATTATCTCCTCGGCCCATATCAGGTCTATCTCCAAGGCCTCCCACTCCCCTCAATGCGGTCCCGCCGTGGGTGCCAAAAATGTAACAGGCAGGGGCAATGCTCTTCCGACGAGGGTAGCACGTGTGATCTGCAAAAGCACAAAAGGGAAAAACTTCATGAGCCGAGGCCCAGTAATTGTATCAACGGCACCAACACATACATTAAGCGAACAACAAGATGGCGGCCTCCAATCTGGCCGTTACAATACCGATATTTATTGAACACAAACTGAATGTTCCTCTCAGAGTATTTTTCAGAGTCACATTCTATTCTGAGTAGCTCTGTATATCAAAGTCGAGAACAGGAGCAAATTAGTCAGCATATTTTTCGCATTTTATAAAGTTGCAATTTGTTTCATTTCTATTCTGAGTCTCTAGCTTTTTTGTAGAAGTGAATATTAGATAAAGATTATGGACATCTGATTGGAAATGTAATCACTATTGGCTGAGTAGCAAATGGAACTAGTTTTTACTAATAATTGTTGAAACTCAGTAAGAGAGATTCAGGCTCCTCGTGCCCATAATACATTCTGTGAATAAATCTGAGTGAGTCAAGAAGGAGAGCTGATGTGTTACTTCCACAACGCAGGCATCTCTAGACAAAAGCAAGCAACAGACAATTGCAGTTAAAACAGTAGTCTCGTTGTAATAGTACATGAGACATGTCGGGCGAATAGTTTTCTCGTCCAAAATGACGTATTAGGACAAAAGCAATCAATCATGTCAAAGTTGCTTATTTGCATCCCAGTTGTCCAATTCACTTGAGGACAGTCCTAATTCGGTTGGAGAAACCATTCATACAATTTGCTTGCCCTGCATCATCCTGCAACATTCAGTTCATATGATGGTATCACGTTCATCGTACCTTCGTAAGAGTGTGTTGAGCAAACAACTGCTCACTTATTCAGTGAACATCATGCAAAAGCTAAGCAATGTGACTGACCTCCTACGTGCAAGGTATTCAAGAGTAACAGGCAACTACCGAAGGTAGTACTCCAGTGTCTCGCACCTCTCAGTTATTCATATAAACAGCCCTCAACGAAGAGTCAGTCACAAGACGTGAGATCTATCTAAGTATTTAATTTAACCCTTTCCTTTATGCTAACTCACACCTGGGGGTTTCGCAATCCCATTGTGGCTACCGACAACGATGACGGTAAATGACCATGATGTTTTTCTTCGGAGGCAGCTGCAAGATTTTCCAGATCGTCTACAAGAAATCAAGATCGCCCAGGTCGATATTTACGAGTCATAACTTCGAAGGTGTAGATTTTAACCCCAAAAGTGATCACACAAGTACACTAGCTCATTCTGATGCTCCCGTTAGTGGTATTTCCATAAATCTTTGCTCACTCATTGTGATGAAGTTTGTAGGTACCTGTACATTTCCGACTTTTTCCATGATTTTCAACGTCCCTTGGTGCGACACTCCTTTGTTGTACCGACGTTTTAATGTAAAAACACACACCTTTTGGTCGTCAACACCGCGCAATACAAAAAAGGCTGCAAATAAATCTTTCACTCTGGCTCGGTCTCATCTTCTGGTTTGGAGTGTCTTGGATTCATATCGGTCGGAACAAACTGTGTGAAACAAAACATTTTAGAAGCTTCAACGGCGTCTCTTGGCACTTCGCTCAATACCATCCTGTTCTGTCCAACGGATGGCTGTCAGACCGAACTGAACTGAAGACATTGGCGGATATTGGCTCTTCGACGCTCATTTCCTGATCGCAAGAACACTGAACAACTGTGAGTTTGAGTCACACCTATTGTTTCATTTTAATTCTTATTGTACATACCCCTTTGGCCTTTTTATCACCGCACGCTCCTCCGCCCATCTTAGTTAGCTAGTGTCGTCTTAGATATTGTTGACATTCATTTAGTGTACCATATAGACAGAGTAGTACGCTACAAGTTCGACCACTGATGTCCATCTGTTTATTAAATAGCAAACTCACATTATTCGAGGTAACTTGTAGTGTACTAATCAGTCTAAGTGGTACATTAAGTCAATGTCAAACCTATCTAAGATGACACTAGCAAAGCAGGCTAGGGGCAGGAGTGTGACTAGATAATTAGATAGAAATATGCTCATTGGAAATGGGAAAGAGCCAGATAGCGTGGAAACAAGCTCACAATAGTACACCGATTGCATTCAAATCTTCGTTTGAACAAGTTCCAGAAAGATCTCAAGTCAGAAAACGAAGTTGCCTCAGAGAAGAGAGAGTTTTATTCCAGAATTTGCATTGTCGTACATATCGTGATAACGTGTGTGCATGTTTGAAGAAGGTAATTATTGATTATTTACTTTTGAAAGATGGTACAGACGAGGGGTGCTTTACCAATTCCCTGCTCCCTTGCACACTGTGTGCAAAAGTACTCGCACCCCGCGAGAATCTAGATGAACATAGATCACCCAATGGTTCCTATGTATAATCGATTGTTATTCTGTTTTGAGAAAGGTTAACCACGGTTACTGAAATGGTGCATGAGCACACACTTTTCAGACAACGTTCAATTGGACGGTAGAATTGGCTCTTTGAGAAATTCCACCGGCGATGACAGAGGGCCTCGGAATATGTTCCAGAAACAGGTTATTTTTTAGGATGGCCATCAAGATTGGTGACAGGTTGTGAGCCTGTGTTCAGAAACAATTTACCAGTACAACTTACAAAGGGCAGTAGTTCTTTCTTTTTTTTATTTATTTCCTTGCATTATGTGGAAATGGAAGGGGTCACGGCCAGTCAGAGGCTGCCAACTGGGCACGGTGTGTCCTTGTCTCAGCTGGTTTTATGAAATTATTCTCACAGAGTCTCGAACCCCTCCGTCCACCCTAAAACCAATTTACTAATCACTTTGAGAGTGCCAAGTAGGGTCGAACAATCAATAGGCCGTCACATGGCATTAGAGTTACTTTTTAGCTCAACGAACATTTGCAAGCAGTTCGACAGAATTGGACTAAACATCAATCGATCATGCTGGCGGCTATGTTACAAAATCCGTCAACCCGACAAGGCAAATTAAATCTGGTTGGACACCCGACTTTCATGACCGTCCTATTTTTGCATTACGTATCATGTTGTTCATCCATGTGAATACACTGTCATCCGAAGTTTGGTACCATCGTCCCTGATTTGCCTTAGCGCACTCTTTCGTAGGAGCTGTAGGCGAAGATCAGTTGCTCAGACTGTCCGTAGATAAATTGCAGAATAGAACAGCGAGGAACTGCAACAACAAATTAGTTTATTATATTTTTATCAGGATGCCTAGAGCACGGCACTCTGTTTTGGATTTGGGAAAGTTACTTAGTGTCATTGGAGTATTAAAGGACTAATTTGTGCAGTCAGCAACGCTCAAAATGGGACCAGGATAAACAAACCATTTGCAGATTCGATGCATTGGCCATGTCGTCTAGAGCCTTAGGTTAGAAGCAGGTCTCTGTTAGCAAAAGAAAGCTATTAGCATACTCAAAGGCATGCATTTTTTATGAAAATATGCTATGGTGGTTTACTTTGTCGGATATTTTCATACATGGCTTACTACGTTTTCCTTCAGTTTGATGATTTGCCAGAAAAGCTGATGAAAGTCAGCGTAGAGAGTGAGCAAAGCAGAGGAAAGTGTATATGATATTATTATTGCCTTTTCGCTTCGTGGAACTAGAGTTTCCTTGTGGAATTTGATGAACCATACGAGGGGAAACTTATGCATAAGAATTGAGTTAGGTAGTTCATTCTGACCAAGCTAGTCACTTACCCTGAGCCATCGACCAACTAATTTCGTGACAGTATTTGTCAAGAACAATAAAATTTGAGATCAGACACGTTCATTCCCCCTACACGGCTTCTCAGTTGAATTGCCCCACGTTTTTAGGATTAGATATAATTACATAACTGGCGAACGGTGAGTATAAATCTGGGGTCTTTGGATCAAAAGTTGACAACGATTGTCCTTTGATTATGTAACTTTGTTTCCGTCCGAATATCCCACTAAGTGCATTTCGAGAACACAAGTTGAGGAACACACTCGCCTTCAGTGATTCATATTCATGCAATCAGATAAAAATATTTTACGATAATTTAAAGCACTATAGTGCATATCACATAGATAATATAGGAATCGATGTTCACAACCACTGTAGACTAAGCTCTAAAACAGATGAGCATCTTTAGGACACTCCGTTTTGATTTCATCTCATATTGGTCATATTTGTAGAGGGGATGAGGTGCGATGGGAGTTTCTGGGAAAAGATTTGTCTTATCATGCAGGATGGAATAAATAATGTGGATTCACATAGTTTCCAACGAGGTTAGTATGTGACAATTTACCGGTATGGAATGACGAATTCAAACCACACACATGGTCCACAAATGTAAGATCATGTTTGGTATACGAGATACATGTGGAGCCCGCGAATGCACCACTCCATGTCTTTGTGGCCTCCGGAAAATTCACAAAGATGTGTTCCTACTCAACCAATTGTGGTGATGATCAATTCTCTTCACCAAATAATAACGCAATGGCTGAGGTAAGATTTGATTCACATAGTTTAGAAGTATGTCCATTGGTGAGAACCACTTGCCAACGATGAACGAGATAAGATTTCAGCCAAGAAAGCAGCGGGTTAGCAATGCCGAATGAACGCAATTTGGCGATAAGATGTGGGTGTGGAACACAAACGAAAGCCATCGGCAGATCCAGGTAGACAATTACTAATGCCTGCCCGCTATCAACAGCCTTAATGACTAGGTTGGGGAAGTCAAACCGACGTGTGGTGCCTGATCGCGATTTGAGCAACCCGTGCTGCCTATCGCTGAGAAGCTTTGAAGTGAGAGGAGTAGTAATACCATCTTTGATAATCGTTTCCATTAGTCTGGAAATGATAGGGGTATCGTTGATGGGACGGTAATTAGCGAGTTCTCTGACAGGTCCTTTTTGTGTCGTGAAATGATGCCTGAAAGCTTCCAGTTCGACGGTACCAAGCTGGATTTGAGTGACAAAGTAAATAGGTTTAGTAATAAAACTGGAATGTCCGATCCACCGTTAATGATTTCAGCTGGGGGCAACCCGTTTTGTCCGGGATGGGCAGATGCGTATTGGATCGTAGTATCTGTTGCCAAATTCCTAGATTTGTGTAGGAGCTAGAGTTTCAATGCTTTACTGGGATGCCTTAGGGCTTTGGCTTCTTCGTACCGGAGCCGATCTTCCTTTAGGTCCTGGATAATATCATTAGGACGTGTTAGTCTCATGAGAAGAGAGAAGTCGTGGTTTTGAAGGTAAAGTCCTTACATCCTAAGGTACTTTCGTTGGAGGGGGACAAGTTTGGAATCCCTAAGCGAGGAGTTTTGGGATATTGGGCTAAGTTTAGAGAGGCAGTTTCCCATGTTAAGACAAAAGTGATCAGCCGCCTGTTGGGGGTCAGCCGTTAGAGAAAACTACTCCAATCTTGGTTACGGATGACATTGTACAGAGGGTTCCAATTTAAACGGAGGGAATTGTTGACTGGGGTCGGGTAACCTGATGGATAAGCATGGAATGAAAGATTACTAGTCACTATCTTATGGTCGCTACCTGGAAATTTATGCAGAACGGAAACCGATGAGTTGGGAACGCTGTGACTGAATATAAGATCTAGGATGTTGGTATTTCTACTGGGGGTTTCAACGTGTTGCACCCAGCCCCAAATGTGAGTATGGGAGACAAAGCCTATTAGGTTGGGAGATGCTGTAAGTTTCGTCCAGGATAATTTAGGCCAGTTAAAATCTTTGGCTATGATTTTCGCTGCCGAAGGTAGTAGTGAAAGATAATCAAAGGCTTCAACTGAAGGATTTAATTTTGCAATAATAGATAGGGGCGGGCGGTAGATACAACCAATGTGCGTGACTACAGTTGAGAACCGAATTGTGAGCCATAGAGAATCCGGAATTGAGTCAAGTGTGGCATATCTAATTGGGATTACTGAAAGGGCGCGCTGTACGAACACTAGGCGCCCACCTCCGCGTCTGTCAATCCTATTTACCCTAAAAACCTTGTACCCTTCAAGCATAATTTCTCTTGTGAGGGTGTGTTCGGTGAGGCAGGTTTCCGTTATAAAGATGATGTCAGGACTGGATGTTATAATAATAATAATGGTTTACTTCGAAGACTCCCAAAGCATGCCTTACGCATGATCAAAATTTTACAAGCAAAAAAACTGACAGAAAACATTTATGAAAAATTTAGAGATACATAACACAAAGGGGGGGTAGAAAGAAATAGGGGAAATATGAGAGGGAGATAGATGTATTCACACCAAAGAGTAATGTAGGGAGTTTAAGTGAACACGAAGATGGATTCCAATATGGGCTCGGTGTTTTTGAGGGTCAAGGCTAGATGGAGCAGCTGGCTGGGCCAAGTGAGGGAGAACGGAGCCTGGGAGCTTTAAAAGAGGATGACTGAAAATCTGCATGAGAAACTATCGTTACGAGAAACGATGAAGGAAAAAGGAAGAAAGAAGAGAAGAAAAGAACTAAAAATTGAGTTGTATGGCTGGGGACTAGGTAGCCATGAACTATGGGTTATTGCAATAAACGGACGGTGTCAATTTTAAAGCAGGGAGCTGTCAATGCAAGACGTAAAGAGTGAGTCAGATGGCATCAATGCCGCGGAAAGTGAGGCACAGTTATGGACGAAATGGACGCACATCATGAGAGGCGGTAGCATGGTGGCAAAAGAACTGGAGCAGGCAGAGATAATATATGGATACAAAAATATGCATGGGTATACATATATATATATATATATATATATATATATATATATATATATATATATATATCAGAGCAGGACCAAATAGCAGTGAAGAGATGGGACACAAAGTTAGCAGTGGCTGGACGTGACAGGTAGGGTTTGGTCAAATGGTGCAGGATTAACTTGGATAAACCCCGGTGAATTTGTTTATGACGGGTGAACATGGGAGATCAACAGCAAAAGAGGACCAACTCTGGAAGCCCAGAAGTGAGGGCTGTGGGCAGAAGTCGATAAACGAGAGAACATGAAGGAAAGGATCGATGAAGACAGGTAAGAGTGAATCTAACAGTCTGATTATTACGGTTGTGGCATGTGGTGACGATCGAACATGGGTAAAGCGGCAATAGATGGACGTACCTTACGCAAGAAGAAGATAGCCGCGAAGATGGCTGGAGAACCGAAGAACAAGGTGGTTGGAGAGGTGTAAAAGGTCACTGGGGAAGGGTAACTTGGAGGTCAGAAGAAATGCGGTAAGAAGATGCATCAGTTGTAACAGCGAATAACATGGAAGAGAAAAAAGGAAGGTGAGGATCAGAAGGATCAGTTAATATCCGATCGCATGGTTGGAAACTGTAGGTGAGAATGATGACTTTACGATGACGTTACTCTGAGGGGAACGCGGAAAAGCAGCGCAGCCTGAAAGGCACAATGAAGATGCCTGTGGCGAGCAATGTACGAAGCAGACCAGAGTGTTGACCAAAGAAAACCAGGTAAGAGATGATGGATCAGTGTGTTTCACTGCAGATGACACAGGATGAAGTCCGAGAAGGGGAACGGGATCCGGACTGGAAGGCCTGTGATGGAACCAAAATGCACGAAAAACAGTTGTGCTTCAGAGTTGGGAGAATGGAAGTGGGGAGTTGCGTGCTTACAGGCCATTGCACCAATGGATTGGGCCAGAAGTTGCTGATCGGTTCACTGCCTAAGAGGAAGATCCCGGAAGAACTACGGATTCAGACGTGAAAAATACGGAGGTGGTAAAAAGATAATAAATTTGGTAGTGCAAAAAAGCAAAGGTTGGAAAGGCGAGTTGTTATATGGTGGTTGGTCATGGTTACCGATGTGTCTGGTGCGTAAGGGTGGGAGGTTCTAGATGGAAAAAAGGATATCGCAAAATGTTGGCTATTGAGGTATGCGATCGATGAGCTCTAGAAGCATATGGAGGTAACAAGTGAATACTGATTAGGAGCCGACAAGGGCAAAAAGGGTGGAAAGGAACGTTTCAGGCTTGGGCATAGTGAAATGGATAGGGTGCGATGACGTCATGCAGTGAGGTTTGTCATTGTGAAATACGATAGGAACAAAAACAGAATGGATGGGTGCGCATACAAAGGTAGAACGACAGGAAAGAAAAGTGATAAGAGTGCTGACAAGGACGATAGATTAGCGAAACGTGGCGGAAGAATAGTAGGAGCATGCGGTCCGCAACGGACAGTGATAAATGCGGTAGAGAGAGAAGATTTGGAGAGTGCAATCCGCAAGCGGTGCTTGTGGGTGGGGCTGACCGTGCGCTGAACACCCAACCTGAAAAACACTTCGTGAAGTGAACACAGGAGGTGTGATCCACTAGCCTATTTGCGCTCGCCCATCGTTGCAGACGACCTGCACGCCCGATGTGCGCCGGCCAGAGAGGTGGATCTGACCGCGCCCCGCACCGTTGTGAATGGCACTAATGTTCATTGATGTTTGTGCAGAACGCTGAGCAACCACGATAAGGGCATCTGGTCCAGGACCAACCGACAGGTTGTGGGAACTTGGACAACAGAGCCAACGGGAACAGCGATTGACAGAGGGCCATACAACATTATCATCCAGGTTCACCAGCCAGAAATGTGGTCAGTGTAGTATCCGAGGTGGTTGACCGGCATTGAGGATTACTGGAAAGGTAATTGAGATATAGGAATGCGGTCTGGGTATAGCCCAGCCGATGGTCACCGGTTAACGGAAAAAAGAACAAAAGTGAAGCACGGGCTAATAAATGCAGCAGATCACTAAGACGAATGGAGGCCATGAGAAGTGAGACAAAAAAAGGAAACGCATAAGTATGGGCTGAAAAATCCAATGAGGTTATTATTTCACCTTGAACAGTCATTCGGCAGAAGAAAAGACTAATTTTTGCATGAAATTACGGAAGAAGCTTAGCTGGAGAAAGGGCGGGGGTAGAATTAGTGACGCCGTAACTGGATGTTGAGTTTAGTTATTGAGCCACGCCAAAAAGGATAAATGAGACTGGATTTCCCAGTTCAAAATCGCAGGAGTGGTGATGGAATTATATGCGGTGGGACCTAGTGTGGAAAAGAGACATTGTAAGCTGAGAGATATCGAAAAGCTTTGGGTCGCTTACCATGTTTGTGTTAATAATTACAGGGCACTAATGAATTTATACATATATACATAAACATATATATATATATATGCATATGTATATGTGTATATATAGCGGACCAGGTAGTAGTTACTGATGCAGCTTCTATAGCTTTGTTCAGGTTCGTTTCTGGGCCGCAGACCCGATATAACTAAATAAAGGTAGTAAATCGTGGAGCGGATATGACGTATTGAGAGTCTGTGAGGAGTATTACGGTGGTCTCTCTATAAATGCGAATGCATCTAGAAGGATTTATTCCAAAGTTCAGTTGGCAGGATCCTATAAGTTGGTACAGAAAAACAATTAGTGGAAGCAGATATGCCCTAAACAGGTCGATGGCGAAGTCTAAGGAGAAGCGGTCAAACAGAGCATCCTGAATTCAAAAGCGGTGAGGTTATTTAGGAAGGTAAGGTAAAGCGAGAAAGCGGAGCATTGGCTTAAAACTCGAGGCCTTTCTCGTAAGCTTGACTTTCGGCAATGTTCACGTTGAATAAGAGCAAAACAGTTGGGGCAGAAAGGAATTTATCAATAGCATGTACGAATGAATACTTTGACTGAAAAGATCTGATGTGCAAAGGAGGTTTATTCCAGATTCTGGAGTACGTGAAGAGAATGAACTTAGAGCGTAGAATAGTCCTCGCGGAGGGTGTGGTTATAGTATACTGTCTATTAAGGAGTGAATATCCAGTTCCTGGGGAGAGGGACAACTGTTGGAAGAATAAGATTGCTTAGTCAATAGCTTATACAGAAATACCAGGTTAAGCTTGATGCGACGAAGCCACAATGGTTCGATTTTGAGAGATAAGCATCGTTCCCTGTAGTTTAAGTTTGACGACCAACCGATAAGCTGTTTAGTGAATCTTTTTTGAATACATTCGATTGTAATCCTGTCCAATTTTCTCATACTAGTGAAGATTACGGGACCATACTCAAGAAGGGGCCTGGCATGTATTTTATACGTGAAAAGAATGCCCTTCCTAGGCTGAAAGGATATGAACAGAAGACCAAGACACTTTTTACCCTTCGCCGTTTGGGAGACGGCATGTTCCGAGAAGTTGAAAGAGCGAAAATAACTCAAGCCAGTGTCTCTCACTAAGGGCTGGATGCCGATGGGTGAACCGCCGATGCATAAAAAACCAGGAGGAACCTGGCGTTTGCAAGTAAGAAGAATACACTTGTTGGCGGAGAATTTCATCGCCCAGGTTGAGCACCATTCATCAAGAGCGGCTAAATCAGCGGAGATTTTGGGGAAAGTAGTACTGAGGTTGCCGGGCTAAAACGCATAGACTATCTTAATGTCGTCCGCGAACAAAAACGGCGTGCGTTTAGGTATTGTTGGAAACATATCATTTAAATACAGGAGGAAAATCAGGGGGCCTGAAACACTGCACTGAGCAACACCGCTAGTAACGGGTTTAGGATTAGAGGTGTGCCTGTTAATCAAGACAACCTGTGAACGATGAAGTAAGTAAGATGAGAACCAAGAATGTGGTGGATCAACAATGCCAAATGATCGTGGCTTTGTTAAAAGGTGGGGGTGAGGTACACAATCAAATGCCTTGGATAAGTCAAGATAAAGAACAACAAAAGATTGCCCACTTTCAGCAGAGTCGGTGACGAGAGTCAGAAAATCATACTGACAGGTCATGCAGGAAAGTGAACGGAGGAATCCATGTTGATTGTGAATAATAAGGCTGAGGCCTAATAAATAGTTAATAACGTGATCTTCAACTATTTTTTTCATTATTCTGGACAAGATGAGGGTATGGTTTATGGGGCAGTAATTGGATACCTCATGTAAAGGTCCCTTTTTATAAGTGGGAACGATTACCGAGCGCTTCCAGTTAGCAGGTAGGGTGCTACCATTAAATGAAGGAGTGAAAAGGTTAAGCAGCAACAGGGAGAGATTTGGCCCGCCATTGACAGGAGCAACTGGTGGTAAGCCATCGGGGCCTAATCGAAGGGATTGTTTGCTATTGGATAGTAGCTTAGAAATACTCCTGGCATCTAAGTGTATCGTGGAAAAGACAGAGTCAGTAAGTGTTGAAGATGGGGGAGGTGCAATGAGAGTAGCTGGAGCCATGGCTGAAGCAAAGAATGCATTGAAGGCTTTGGCTGTACAAGGTGGGGAGGTGATAGATGAGTTATTATCCAGAATCAGAACCTGGAAGTCGGCCTTACTATCAGCGTTTCTAGACTTATGCAACATAGAAAGAAGTTGCTACTTGTTGGGATGACCCAACGCATTAGCTCCTTGGTGACGAAGTTGCACATTATCTTGTCGTCGAATAAGTGCGGAGAGGCGGCTTAGACGAATAAAAATTGAAAAGTCGTTGGAATTATTTAGTTGTTTGAGAATTTTATGATACTACTTATGGGGTGGCGAAACAGGGACCTCTTTTTGGGTACAGCCTGGGCAGTATTGGACAATTGTCTCAGACATCCGGAAAAAAAGTAGTAGAAAATATCCGAAGCAAGCTGAGGGTCATGGGTGAGGAAATACTCACCCCAGTCTTTCTGGCGAATAAGCGTGACATAGTGTTTTAAGTGATGAAGCTTGTTCAGGATGGACCGCGACTTAAATAAGACGAAGGATAACCCACTCATGTAGAAGTGAGTGTCTGTGTTGGGTTACTAGTGGCTCGATTATATCTCCCGGCCAGAAAAGTACTGCAGAGGCCATGCAGATCGAAAGTGGGTTGAGGTAGCCCACTCGGTTCAGAGGACACTTGTGAATCATATTGGCAAAACAAGGGCGCCGAGGATCATGGGCGATGATACCCTACGGGGAATACGATACTCTGAGATGCTTATATTCTGTGATGCTTCGAAAAGTGTATAGGGTGTGGTGGCACACGCAAGGAAAGTTCCTGTGAACCGAACACCGCAATGTGTGCTTCTGTGTAGTAAGCCGCGTCCATGCTGACGTTCGACTGAGTACGATGTTGAAGCGGAGCTTGCCAGATTGTTTTTACGAAGCGCACTTTTGAACGAACTCAATAATCGTCAGGTACTACACAGAGAGCACAGTTACGCGTCATTGTTCTTTCTTCACCAACCGCTTCGCAATTATTCATCAATATATTAACGGGTCCTAGTGGTGGCACTCGCGATCAGATGAGGCGTCAAATTGTTCGTGGCAATAACTGCGACACACGAATGTGCGTCCGTAATTTAATCCCTCGAAAAATCAAAAAACCCTTTACTTGGAAACCTAGAACTATAACTACTACAAATCACCCTTCGCTAGCCCATCTATCAAATACTTAGCGATTGTTGGCTACATAGCCTCTTTTAGTTATCATCTCCCTCTTGGCTAGAAACCTAATCCCCCTTCGTCCATACAGTGAAAGCACCTAGTCAACCCTGTTTGTAATCATCATAGGTGACTTCCTATAGAATTCCATCCTTGTTTCGTACCTCCACTTTTTGCAATCTCCAAATGAGCAACAAAATCAGTTGACCATCCGAAGCCTAGCGCCTCAATGGGCAACTCCAAAAGAAGCAGACCGACCAATCAGATTTTGCCGCGCGTAGCCTTACTTCTTCCAGTCACTACACCGTTCTCCGTCTTATTACCGAACATACATGACGACCCACATAGCGTGATGGGCAGCTTCTTACAACACGTTATCTCATCCGAATCGCGAATCTAAGTGCTTGACAGAGCCACCACAATTCTGAAGCCACTGGCCCAACTTTTCGGGCCATCTGTGATAACCGTAGACTGTTTTTGGTTGCCACGTGTAACCTCATTGACAATGTATCTTCAGAGGTTTCAAAAGGAATGCGAATTTCGAATCACGCCATTGTGTTTGTAATTACTGATAGGGCTCTACCATACGTAGTCAGCAGTACCTTGCTAAGGGCCGCTGACGTGGAACGTGTGATACGCCGTAGAGGCAGACTACGAAAACAAACACAAGGAAGCCAGTGCCCCCTGTTTATCCAATTTTAGGACTCGCTGACAGCCAGTGAGTTTATTTATAAGCAAAGCCTTATGCTGGTAACTCACATAACAAAGATTTTGAATGGCGGGGGACATAACGCCACTACAAAAGAGAAGTGCTGAAAAAAGTTGAACTCTCTCAAACTTCAAGGGCGGGGATCAACCAACAAGACACCTACGCCCTGTATTCAGCCAATCATATGTTCGCAATTATTGTCCGCCGCCCGAAAATTTTTCTGATGCAGACCTTAACGAAACGCCCGGACCCTCGCCAAACCCGTCCATCTTCAAGCCCCTTAGACTCGTCAAAAATGTCACAGATGCCTGGGGCTCGAATCTATCAAGTCCTGCCAGACATCCTAGCCCTGTTCATCAGAAATGGCTGCCTACATGGCGTAGTCTCTCTTACCTACCAACATTGCCTCAATTTCCCAAGGCGACGCACAAACCAGCGTATCGTCATTCTTGTCACCATCATCCATCTGCGAATAAAACCTATCCGCTGGAGCACACCATATCACTGCCAAGTCATCCTCGTAGGAATCAGACCCCTCAACCCTGTAGCGTACTACTCTGTCTATATGGTACACTAAATGAATGTCAACAATATCTATGACGATACTAGCAAACTAAAGTGGGTAGAGGAGCGTGCGGTGATAAAAAGGCCAAAGGGGTATGTACAATAAGAATTAAAATGAAACAAAGGGTGTGACCCAAACTCACAGTTGTTCAATGTTCTTGTGATCAGGAGATGAGTGCCAAAGAGTCAATATCCGCCAATGTCTTCCGTTCAGTTCGGTCTGACAGCCATCCGCTGGACAGAACAGGATGGTATTAAGCGAAGTGCCAAGAGACGCTGTTGAAGCTTTTAAAATGTTTGTTTCACACAGTTAGTTCCGACCGATATGATTCCAAGACACTCCAAACCAGAAGATGAGACCGAGCCAGAGTGAAAGATTTATTTGCAGCCTTTTTGTATTGCGCGGTGTTGACGACCAAAAGGTGTGTGTTTTTACATTAAAACGTCGGTGCAACAAAGGAGTGTCGCACCAAGGGACGTTGAAAATCATGGAAAAAGTCGGAAATGTACAGGTACCTACACAACTCCCCCGCCAGAGCGTTTGTTGTACAAAATAAACGCTCGATAGAAAAATAGAAAGAGGAAACGGTTAGCGAAAGAAAACGTCAACTAACAAAGTCTTGAAATCTGACAGGATGTCGAACGTTTCTGCCGGAACGGCGGGTTACCAGGGAAGGTTTTTGCTGTGGTGGTGCTGGCGGGTGTGGTGTAGTGTCTTGTGTGATGATAGATTTTGGATCATCAACAGGAATTGTTGATGGTGTGTCTGTGGATAGTGATGGTGTCGGTGTTGCTGGTGATGGAGGTGTACCAAAATGCGCGGGTTTTAGTCTGTCAACGGAAACTGTGTCTTGCTCATCGGCTTTCTGAACCACGAAATATTTGTCTGTGCGACTAAGTACCTTAAATGGACCGACATACGGTGGTGTGAGTGGTTTGCGAACAGCATCGTTACGAATAAAAACGAAAGATGCCGTATATAGATATATATAGACGTGCTGTGGAGGTCGTCTTTGACTGATGACCTCAGACCTAAGAGAACTAGTGGCAGGTTGTCGCTCCAGTTATTGGGGTTTGGCTGTGATATCAGTGCTGCTTTGAGTTGACGGTGTAGGCGCTCTACCATGCCATTGGACGAAGGATGGTATGCAGTTGTTGTGATGTGTTTACAGCTAAGCAGTTTAGTGAACTCACGAAACAAAGTCGATTGGAATTGGCTGCCACGGTCTGTGGTGACGGTAGACGGTACACCAAATGTAGCAATCCAGTGTTGGAGTGGTACTTTCGCAATATTTTCTGCCGAGGTGTCGGAAATGGGTACTGCCACCGGCAAGCGTGTGAAACGATCAACAACGGTTAATAAGTGGGTATGTCCATTTGATGGTGGTAGTGGACCAACAAGATCAACGTGAATATGTGTGAAACGGACGTCGGGACCGGTGAACGTACTGGGAGGAGAAAAAGTGTGGCGGTGGACTTTGTTTCTCTGACATTGTAAACACTGTTTAGTCCATAATGCAATGTCAGAATTCATATTGGGCCAAACGATTCTGGCAGAAATGCGTTTGCGAGATGCACGGATACCAGGATGGGAACGAGAATGAAAATGATCGAAAACGATCTTCCTGTAGGAAGTTGGAACGATAGGACGAGGGTGACCTGTAGACCAGTCACATAGGACTGTGCCATCGGCTGAAGGTAGGGGATAATCCTTGAGCTGGAGTGTGGAGGATGTGCGCAGTTCGAGCAAGGATGGATCATAACGCTGGAGGTTTGCCAGTTCCGTAGGATGGAATTTAGTCTGCACCGTGTTGATGTCAGGTCTGGATAATGCATCAGCCACGACATTATCAACTCCACGCACGTAGCGGATGTCTGTTGTGAACTGAGAAATATAATCCAAATAGCGGATATCTCTGGGTGAATGTCGGTCAGGCTTGGCATGAAGTGCGTGTGTCAGGGGTTTGTGGTCAGTGTGCACACGAAATTATCGTCCTTCCAAAAGATGACGGAAATGACGGAGGGACAAGTAAATAGCCAGGAGTTTAGAGGAAAACGTGCTGTATTTTGTCTGTGCCGCCTGGAGTTTTTGCGAGAAGAACACTAAGGGCTGTAATTGATTGTTCACTATTTGGTGAAGCACTGCACCGACTGCAGTATTTGATGCACCAGTCGTTAGGACTAACTCAGTATTTGGATCCGAATGTGGATGGTGCAGCATGGTGGCATCCGCGAGGGCTTTTTTGGTTTCTGCGAAAGCTGTCTCGGCCTCGGGAGTGTAATCGATCGTCTTGACTTTGGGCTTGAGAAGATCGGTCAAAGGTGAAACGATGGTCGCACAATGAGGAATGAAGCGACGGTAGTAGTTCAAAATTTCCAAGAAACGTCGTAACTGTGTGATCGTTTGAGGTGCAGGAAATGACAGGATGCTGCGCACCTTATCTGGGAGGGGTGTCAAACCGTTTTGATCGATATGGTGCCCGAGAAAGTCGAGGGACGGAACACCGAACACGCATTTACTAGGGTTCAGCTGAAGTCCGTATTGTTGGAAACGTTGAAAGAGTTGACGCAGGTGAATGGCATGCTCCGATGGTGAGGCGCTGGCAATTAAGATGTCGTCGATGTAGCTGTAACAGCCGGTCGTGGAAAATCCCCCTTTTTTCCCTCGCGATTCAGTGTTTTTCCCAACATCACTCATTTCCATACACTATTGACTTTTCTTTACGAACTGGTTGTTTTTCTGGACCAATTGTTGTTTGTTCGCGCCCAGAGCGCTATTTTGGCACATCCTTGTTCAGGACCTGCGTGACGCACGTGCTGTCTGCTCACACGCTGCTATTCGGTTTCTCGTTGTTGAGACTTTGTGATCGTATTATTGAGGTTTGTATATTGTTTACGTCATTGTTTATTTTAATAATCTAGTATCGTAGAATTATCACGGATAATCGCCTTCTGATTTCGAGATCCGTTGCGAATTTGGCTACGCATTGCTCAAACGTTCGTAACAATACTCAATAGATCTATTTGGAACGAGGAAAATTCACGCAAAATGCCAAGGAAAGGATCAAAGGCAGTCGAACCCGGACAGGAAGTAATACGGCAAGTCTCTGGGGAGGTTTTGGGTACATATGATTCTTTAGCTAATGCTAGATCGCCTAGTCCTGTCAGTGCTAGCTCATGTGTTATTGAAAGCAATATTGATCGTAAGGACGTTGATCTATATAAGCTGAGAATAATAGAACTAGAGCAACAGTTACTTTCGGCTAGACTACAGGCGCATGAAGCAGAGAAGTGTACACAGAAACAGCGAGAGTATAGGACCAGTGACTTCGACACTTCCGATAGGTTAGAGTGCAATAAGGTAGGGAACCCCACGCAGGTCGCCGACTACAAACCACCATCGATCGATCTGCCTAGAGTGGAGTTAACGGTTTTCGACGGGCGAGCTGAGCAATATTGCAAGTTTGTCAAACAGTTCGAGACGTTCGTTGAAAACAAGGTAACCGACCCTGGGCAAAGGCTTCTTTACCTTACTCACTACTGCCGAGGCCGAGCGCGAGAAGCTATCGACGGATGCGCCATGCTCGATCCAGAACAAGGCTACACAAGGGCAAGAAAGATTCTGAGGGACTTGTTTGGCCAACCTTTCAAAGTAGCCCGTAACCTAATAGAGGGCGTGATGGCAGAGGCAAAGAAAACCAAGGGCGACGTCTACACCATGGCCGACCTGGTGATCAAGATGCAGAACTGCTCAATAGCCCTCGACCATTTAGGTTACAGAGCTGACCTAGACGCCATGCACACTTTGGAAGGCATAGTCCGTCACCTCTCTCCCGAACTACAGGGTCGGTGAGCGGAAGAAGCTGAACGGATAAGCCGAGGCGACAGAGAAGCCAACTTCGAAGACCTGACTGAATACTTAGACAGGCAAACGAAGATAGCTGACAGCAGATTCGGCCGACTCATCCGGGACAGCAACCGAGCAAACAAGCCCGGTACTAGCCAAGTCCAAACCCCTGTACGGGAACATCCAAAGTACCAGCCTTGGACCAACACACACGTCATTTCACGAGATGCTACGGCGAAACCAAATTGCAGATCCTGTGGTACTAGCCATGGCCTACCAGAATGCCCCAAGTTCGGCAATGCCACAATAGACGAACGGTGGGGAATGGCGAGGATGGCAGGAGCATGTTTCATCTGTCTCAACACCACGCACCGGGCAGCAGCCTGTAGAACAAGGAATCGATGTGGTTACGAGGGCTGCACGGGCAGACACCATCGGCTGCTGCATCAGGCGAGAATAACCATATCCGAGGCGAGTGCCAAGCCCAGCGTGATTTGTTCAACTTCACAATCTGCCAGTAAACCGGTACGTTTAGGCGTAGTGGCCGTGGGAGTAGTGACTCCGACTGGGATAGCCAAGGCGTTGGCTTTCGTTGATAGTGGATCCGACACCACTTTAGTGAAAGAGCGGTTTGCCGACAAATACCAACTGGCTAAAGGTGCGACGTCGTTAGCAGTGAGCACGGTGGGCGGAACACAGGTAATGACTGCCGGTAGATTAAGGCTGCAACTCATCTCTCTAGACACTAACGAGGAAATTGAATCAACGGAGGCATTCACGTTAGCGGATCTCCCCATGCGAGCACCAAGGTCGGTGAACGCAATCTTGACTCGATGGCCCCACCTGCAGGATGTAACCGTTGTAGACTGGGAAGATGATGAGGTGGATCTCCTCATCGGATGCGACGTGCCAGAGGCGCATTGGGTGCTTGACCAAAGAGTGGGCGACCGCCAGGCACCTTATGCCGTACGCACGGCTCTGGGATGGATGTTATACGGTCCAGTAGGGGTACGCGGTTCCGTGAATTACTTATCCGCCGAAACGGACCGCATAGAGTATCATCTGCAACGGCTTTATGAAAAGGAGTTTCATGACATTGGAGACGAAAGACCGACGTTGTCTCAAGAGGATCACTTCGCTCTACGAACGGTGCGGCAAGGCTCTAGAGGCCTCAAAAAACAGTTCGAGGTTCCCCTCCCATGGCGCACACCGGTCGACCCGTGGACTGACAACAGAAATTATGTTCTCCAACGATTACTACGACTAAAAGAACGCTTCATTCGAGACCAGAATCTGTGGGAACGATACGCGGATTTGATGAAGCGAAACGAGGACCTCGGTTACGTTGAAAGGGTGCCTGTTAACACCGACAGCAAAAGGGGTATCTGGTATCTGCCTCACCATCCGGTTATCAACCCCAAGAAACCCAATAAACTGCGCGTGGTTTTCGACTGTGCGGCCAAGTTCCAGGGCAAGTCGTTAAACGATCGCCTACTACAGGGGCCTGACTGGACCACACCACTGATCGATGTTCTGTGCCGTTTCAGAGTGGGTAAAGTGGCTTTGTCTGCTGACATTAGGGAAATGTTCCATCAGGTGAAGATTCCGGTAGGAGAACGAGATGCTTTGCATTTCCTGTGGTGGGAAGGGAGCGACCGGGACAACGCAGTGATAATGATAATGATAATGGTTTATTTCGGATAACCCGAGGCATGCTGTAACGCAAGATCAAACGGTACAATTGGACGTAGAGTCCGAATTCCAAGAGGTTGGTTAAGGTATGTGCACTCAATATTGTACAGGAGAAAGTATTTAAGTTACTCTCTGTGGCGGCGCCCGGCAAATTTGAACTCAAGGTCGGGTGGCCAACCCGGTCAAGTCAGGGTCGAGCTGGTCGAAGGTAGCTGACTCTTCCTGAAACAGTACAAAAAGAAGTGCTATGCAACAAGAGAATCAAACAGAATTGACGAAAGTTTTGTTCACTTCGAGGGAAAAGAAGTTTCCGAGGGAGACATGAACCAGCTACAGCGCTCCGCGGAGTATGGCACGGCTTTGGATTGAAAATCAGACGATGAGAGGAATGAATTTGCAGACAGAGAACAATCAAAATCTTTCAAAGATTTTCCTTGAAACGTTCAGCGACCAAATATCGGCTGAGTCCGTTAAATACCCAATGAAGGACTCATTTGTAGAGAGTGATTGCCTAGGTGATGGTAAAAGAAGTGACCGGACGCAAGCATGTAGTCGTTGCGCACATCGTTAACGTTCATGAGGGGGGAATGTGATGCACCAAAATAGAAATGGGTACTGGGCGAGTATTTAAATGGCAGGTAAGTATTTACGTTTGATAATCGTTATCTAAGGGCCGAAAATAAAGACCAGAGAGATGCAAGAATCAAAATTGTCTGGGAGGATTTACCAAGATAGAATACCGAATATGAAAAAGCACCAACAAACGCTGAATACAGTTGGGAAGTTGGGCGGCTGGATGTGGATGGAGTCCGTGGTAAACCAAACGGACATCACATCTGGCGAGGTCGCTGGAGTGATGGTGGAAGAAGTGGCAGGATGTAAACATGTAATCGTTGCGCACATTGCTTACTTTCATAAAGGTGAAATGTGATGCACCAAAATAGAAATGGGTACTGGGCGAGTATTTAAATGGCAGGTAAGTATTTACGTTTGATAATCGTTATCTAAGGGCCGAAAATAAAGACCAGAGAGATGCAAGAATCAAAATTGTCTGGGAGGATTTACCAAGATAGAATACCGGACATTGTGGTACGGAAGTGTATGGCAACAATAAATGTGAATTTTGCAAATATATTGATAACTCATAAAATAGAAGCGAGTTTTATCTCGGGGATTGGTTAAGTTTGCTAATAGGACAAGCGGGCAGTTTGGCAAGAATCATCGGGAAAAAAAGGATAATGAACGGTAAGCCGGGTACGGAAACGGTCTTTTAACCCCGCGATAATTATGTGCTAGGGAAAGTAGATTTTTCTGGGCGTAAGAAGCGGTAAGTTAAGGTTGCGAAGATGGAGACAAGTTCGATGAAAAATAAGCGGTAACTGGGGGAGATAGTTCCATATTTGTAGCATTTCGGGTGAATGATTTTTTGCTGCGACCGGTGCTGGTGGGTGGAGCTGACCGTGCGCGGGACACCCAACCTGAAAACCGTTTTTGTTGACAGGTGCCATCCGCAATCCTATCTGCGTCCGCACATCGTTGCAGACGTCCTGCACGCCCGATGTGCGTCGGCCAAAGTGGTGGATCTGACCGCGGCCCGCACCGGCGGGCTTCGCTTGAGTGATATTGGCGTTGTCACATAGAGATCGAATAATCCAGGAGGTTGCGAGGGGTCCTGGAGAGCATGGCCTGTGTGGTAGTGACGAAATGACGAGCAGGTATCGAGTTTTCAGCGGGAAATGTGGGCCAGGTATTATGCCAAGTCATCGAAGGGAAGCCATCATCAGCGGTTGTCTGGAAAAGTAAAAATAGAAAAACGCAGTCTGGGGTGCTCCCAGCTGAGGATCAGCGGTCAGTAGTAAAGAAAAACCTCTAGTATCTAGAAATTGGAACTACTTGGGGGATGGTTCGACTTTGCTAAACACAAGGTTTTACGCGAAAGATTAATGAAACTTGAGTGGTATTTACGGCGACTTGTGTGGTACGTAGGTCTCGTGGCCCCCGACTTAGACCCGCGTGTCAGTAACCCAAACCAACTTCGTACGCTCGCTCCTCCGAAGTGTATGGATCATTGTTTGATACCAGTGTCAGGACATCAAGCCGTTTGTTTAATTCCTCTTTGAATCTCGGCAAGTGGCTTATTGCACGGACATTTGGTGGAAGTTTATTCCACATTTGTGAATATTTAACAATGAAGAAATTGGACCGTAGGCTGGTTCTCGAGGACGGCACAGTGACCGAATGACTGCTGTGTCGTAACGAATACCTTAGGCTTAATGGGTCTCGTACCACAGGGGAGGCTTTGCAGGATCTATATTTTAATAGTGAGTGGAAAAAAGACAAGTTGTTCTTTATCCGTCGGAGCCAAAGGGGTTCGAGGTGTAGCAGGTCACAGCGTTGTTTATAGTTGAGACTAGACGAATATCCAACTATTTGTTTAGTAAAGGTGCGCTGGACATTTTCGATGGCGATCCTATCAGTCTGGCGCATGTTGGAGCCAACTATTGAACTATACTCTAGCAATGGTCTAACGTGTGTTGTATAGACACTGAGTTTACTTTCACGCAAACGGAATGTTTTGTGGACAAGTCCTATTAACCTGCGGGACCTAGCAATTTGAGTGTCTGTTTGCTCCGAGAAGTTGAACGAACAGGAGTAGTATATGCCCAGGTCGCGTACTGATGATTTGTTGGGGATCAGGTGACCACCTATACTAAACGTTTCGGGAGGGACATGACACTTGTATGTAAGAATGCAGCTTTTGTCCGCCGAGAACTTCATTAGACAATCGGTACACCAGGAATTGAGCATCCGCAGGTCCTCAGATATTTTTGCTATAGTATTACCCAATGACTTATGGTCGAAGGTGTACAACAACTTTACATCATCAGCGAATAAAAAAGGAGTTCCATGACGAACCACGGTAAATATGTCATTTATGTACATGAGAAACAGCAACGGGCCCAGTACACTACCTTGGATCACACCGCTGGTTACAGGGCTGGGTGTGGAAGTTGTGCCATCAACTTTTACCACTTGACTGCGCGAGGACAAGTACGATTCTAGCCAGGCATATAGTGGGTCAACAATGCCGAATGTCTTAGCCTTTGACAACAAACGAATGTGAGACACCCGGTCGAAGGCCTTAGACATGTCTAAAAAGACTGAGATCACTGCCTTACTATCATTGGCAGCTATCGTAATAAGGTTCAGAAAGTCAGTCATACAAGTTGCACAGGATCGATGTTTTAGGAAACCGTGCTGACCTTCACTTATAAGGTGGTTTTTAAGGAGGTGATCTGTTAGTTTAAGTTTTATTAATCTTTCCATAATCCTCGATACTACTGGGGTATGATTCACAGGCCGGTAGTTGGCCGGGTCCTCCCGTGTTCCCTTCTTATGAATTGGAATAATAACCGACGTTTTCCACTGTGTAGGATACGAACTAAAGCGCATAGACAAATTGAATAAATTCGATAGAAGAATTGGGATATCTGGGCCACCCAATTTAAAGATGGCCGATGGTAACGAGTCCGATCCGGGGTGGAAAGACATTTTGATATTTGAAATTAAAGGCTCAATTTCGGAGGGCAGGAATGTTACAGCAGAAAGTGGCTCATATGATGGTACTGGTGGATTGCAGAAAAATGGTGCTGTGTCACTAATTAAGGAAGAAGCAAAAAACGTGTTAAGCGCTTCTGCAATGTCCAGCGGTTTGTCGAGGCATGTGTTATTGAACGAGATAGAAGAGATAGATGAAGTTGTTTTGGGGTTCCTCGACTTCATCAGTTTTGCAAGAATCTCGACTTTCTTGGAATCACGTAAGGCCCTGAGTTCCTGTTGTACCATTTCACTCTCGGAGTACAGTTTTATCGTTTCAGCCAGACGATTCAACTGTATAAACAGCGAAAAGTCTCTTGTTTTAAGATAAACGCGTTGGAGTCTACTTAACTTCAAGTTGAGACGAGACAATTTATTGTCTTTAGGGCGGATTGACGACCCTTGTGACGGAGTTATTCGGATGAGGCATCGTTCAAAGATGGAGTAAAGTTGATCTGCCGCCAGCTGGGGATCTGCACTTAAAAAGAAGGTGTCCCAATTTTGGCTCCGAATCAGAGAAGGTAGTATATTCCAGTTAGCCTTATGATATGGTCTATGCGGGGGTGTCGGCTGTTTATCTTTTATGGGCACTGTGAAGCAGCAGTGGACAGTTGCGTGATCACTTCCGGGTAGGTTATTCTGAACTTTTGTTACAACCTGAGTTAATCCTATTGACAAGATTAAGTCAAGAATGTGGTCGCGTCTGGTTGGGGACGTGACGTGCTGCTTCCATCCTCCTAGGTGAATTGCATTCAAAAACTGTAGTAAATGGCGTGGTGCTGTGAGTGATGTCCAGCATATTTCTGGTGCATTAAAGTCACCAGCTATCAATTTTGGGCCTATTTTAAGATCACTAATCAGGTTGAGTGCCTCTATAATTTGCTTGAAACTGTTAGGACTAGATCTAGGCGGACGGTATACGCAACCTAGTATCAGTTCTTGACGTTCAACTTCAACGTTCAGCCATACAGAGTCGACAATGCCGTCTAGAATAGGGTGCTGAAAGCTTGTCGCCTTGAGAGTTTCCTTTACATACACTAGGCAGCCTCCACCACGTTGATGTGTTCTGCCTTTGCTGAAGGATTTGTAGCCGAGTACTTCAATATCCTCTACTAGATAGGAGTCCGATAACCAAGATTCCGTCACTAAAATGAAGTTATAGTCATTTGTTAGTGCAGCTGATCTTATGTATTGGATTTTGTTCCTAATAGATCGTGCATTGACCAATAGCAATGTGAAAAGTTCAGTGCTTCTGACGTCATCATTGATATTAGTACTTACCGTTTGTTGACTGCTGCGTTTAACCTGGAAAGAATCATCAGCGCAAGATGCAAGCCCGCCCAAGTTGTCATTAGCAAAGGGAGGACTTGGGTCTGCGTGTGGAATAATAAATGACAGGGTATTAGGTATTACGCTAGTATAGGGATGATTAGAACAATTCATAATGGGCATATCTAGGTTATGGGGCCATGTTGTGCCCACGGTACGTATGGAAAAAAATAGGCACTTTGGCTAGATATGGGGTACCCGCTGGTAGATGGTGGGATATGCGATGCGCTTGGATAGTTTAACGGAGGGGGAGGTAGGAAAGATGGAAATAATGGGAGATTAGGCTGATGGGAAGGTTCCATTAGTGCGGAGTTACTCATGAACGCAGTTCGTTCATCAAACCATCTATTTTTATTATGGGTATGGTCCCATTGTTGTTGCATCATCATCTTGGAAGCACTATTTTGTTTCATATGTTGAGAGATGCGAGGAAATCCCAAATGAGGGAAGTCGGTCGGTGCCGAATTCGGTCTAGAGAAATAACGATCATTGTCATTATTCATGCATCCCCGTATCGTTTGCCCGCACGGAGACTTAGCCTTGGCAACTAAACTCTCGTTGACCCTTTCTTCTGGACGGTTCTTTATTGTCAGCGACATACGTGGCATACGAGTGGCACGCATGGGCTTTTCATCAGTTTTTAAACGGGGGCCTATGGGGACAGATATTAGAGCTGCAGGTTTTATTTCATTGGGAACTTGAAGTCCCGTGGAACGGTCGACCGGAGGTGGAGGCGTATTGTGAGGACCCTCCTGGGATGAGCTTGTAGGTGTTGTCGATATGTGTTGTCGTTTTGGCTGGGGGAGCTGTGGGGAGGTGGGGAAAGATTCGTCCAGATCAACTAACCCTGTGGATCTTCTAGGGGTAGAAGAGTGAGGGGTTTCGTTGATCCTTGGTAAGGTGCTTGAGGAAGAGGGTGACTTCGGGATCTTAATGCCAATGTGATTAGAATTTATAGCTGCACATCGTATCACTTCCCTTTGTAGTGGCGTTCTATCAGCTTGTATCTTGATTGATTTAAACTGTGAAGCAGTTGAGACTATACGCTGTTTAGTAATGAATTCTCTAGCGATTTTTTCATCCGTAAATTGGAATAGAAGGGGACAAGAGTGCTTTTGTGACCTTTTCCTTAGTCTTCTGCAGTGACATGGAAAGTGGGTCATGCCTGCGGCTTGAAGGATAGTGGATTTAACCACTGTGATATCCAGCCGATCTGGGATGTTGAAAACAACTGCATTTTTTGCATTCTGCAGCCGTCGCAGGATTTCCGATGCCACTGAGTCAAGAAACTGACTAGCTGCTATTAGGTTCTGGGGACCGGGGAGTGCCGAGGGCTCCAGAAGGTATGTTAGTGGTGTTAATTTAGATAATATATCATCAACCGATGCAATATGGGTAGAAATACTTGCCAAGTTACTTTCAATGGCACTGGCCCTTCTACTGGCTTCTCCAAATATTTCTATCATATTGGGGGTATCTTTGTGTTCGGGTCGTTTGGGTTTCTGATTGGCTGTAGAGCGAGAAGCCACTGGCTGAGACCGTTTGCTGGTTGACCTGGCCATTTATTTTTACAGAATATTGTTGGTAGGCGATTTGATCTAAGATGATGACTAACGGATAGACCACCCAAGGGCGGGTAAGAATAGCTACTGCTGTTTTATTTTTGTAGTTAACTCTGGGTCGCTCACCCGAATTATGAGGGACTAGTAGTTTGGACAAGGTGTAGATTTCTTAAATATGGCAATGGTGAAACGTTTAATATAGGTTGCTGGTGAAATATTCCTAGAATAATTAATATGAAAAATTAGCGAAATCTACAAAAACCTCGCCGTGGTGTAGCGCAATCACGTGGTGAGTTATAGAATGACCGTCCACCCCTTCGGAGCCATATCGTCACCATTTTGTGCCAACTACGCCCTCCGAGAATCAGCGAACAAACATGGCGATCTGGTACATCGGACGGTGGTAGAAAGCGTCAGCAGGAACTTCTACGTCGACGACTACCTTGGGTCATTCGATGATGTGGAATCAGCTCTAGAGCAGTTCAGGGGTCTGACGAGATTGCTGGAAGAGGGTGGCTTCCATCTAACTAAATGGATGTCGAACGCCTCAGAAGTGCTGAAGGTCATCCCGTATCACGAAAAGGTCGAAAGGGTAAGAGATTTGGACGGCTCTCCACTTCCTATCGAGCGCACTTTAGGGATACAATGGGACGCGGAAACGGACGATTTTGTTTTCGAACTGAACGTTCCCGAGCTGCCAATAACCCGTCGTGGCATACTATCTGCCGTCTCAAGTTTGTTCGACCCGCTCGGTTTCGTCTCACCATGGCTGCTACCCGGAAAGATCTTGCTGCAGCGGCTGTGCCGTAAGAAAGTTGATTGGGACCAGTCACTGAACCGAGGGGACCGGCTGGACTGGGAGGAATTTTTGAACACCTTGAAGAAATTAGGGGACATAAGAATACCACGATGTTTGACCCCTGGCCATACGACACTGACTGGAGAACTACATGCCTTTTCCGATGCATCCGAAGTCGGTTATGGAGCTGTGGTGTACGGACGATGGTGCGCAGGAGATGGACAATATACCACGAGGATCCTGTTCGCCAAAGCCCGCGTTGCTCCACTGAAGTCGGTCTCAATCCCACGCCTTGAACTCAGCGCAGCCGTGTTGGCAGTCAGGGTGGTGCAAGCTGTGAAGAGATGTTTCGATCTCTACATTTGGTCGGTGAGCTTCTGGACGGATTCAACGATAGTACTTTACTACATTAACAACGTACGGAGCCGGTTTAGTACTTTCGTTGCTAACCGGCTCACGATTATCCACGATGAATCGGCCACGCACCAGTGGAGTCATGTCAGGTCTGGCGATAATCCGGCCGACCTGTGCTCCCGAGGTGCGAACAATTTCAGGCAACTGGACACGTGGACGAGAGGGCCACACTTCCTGCAATTGCCCAAACAGGACTGGCCCGTGTTCGAATTAAAACCCCCTACGGAATTGGAACTGGAGATCAAGGGCGTAGTGATAGCAACCAACGTCGTCGAAGCGTCGCCTATTTTATCGCGACTGGTCAGGTTTTCTTCCTGGATGAAGACGCTTCGTTCGCTAGTTTGGTTAACCAGGTTCAAGATAAGTTTACTAGTCATGAAAGGGCTACGGCCCTCAGGTCGGATACTGGTCGGCCCGATAGGTCCCGATGAGCTACAAGCGGCAGAGTACGATATTTTCAGAATGATACAACGCGAGGCTTTCGCCCGAGAACTCAAGAGGGCGGAAGAAGTGGGGCTGACCAATGAAGACATGCCATCTCCAAGAGGCGAGCTGAAGCGTTTAAACCCCAAAATCATCAACGGACTGCTGCGGGTGGATGGTAGGCTGACCAACGCCCACCTGAACTTCGACACAAAGTATCCTATACTGCTGCCTGCGAGACAACCTGTAGTAGAGCTAATGATTCAACACGTCCACGCCGTGGAGGGACATGCCGGGGAAAGTCACGTGACGAGCGTCATCCGAAAGCGTCTTTGGTTGTTGAGAGGACGAGAGACTGTAAAACGCGTAATCCGACGGTGTGTGCAATGCAGGAGACGCAATGCCACAGCAGGCAAACAACTCATGGCCCCGCTACCAGAGTGCAGGGTAACTACGGGCTGGTGGCCGTTTAGTGACACCGAGTTGGACTACTTCGGGCCCTTGTGGATCAAGTGCGGGAAAAGATTAGAAAAGCGATACGGATGTATCATGACGTGCATGAAATCACGTGCGGTACACCTAGAAGTCGCACATTCGATGACGACCGATTCGTTTCTACGGGCCTTGCAACGATTTATCAACCGAAGAGGCGTACCGGCCGATATATACTCAGATAATGGATCGAACTTTGTGGGCGCTCAACGGGAATTGCAGCGTTGGCACAAGAACATAAACAGGGACGAACTGCAGAATCGAACCGTGGCCTACGGCATACGCTGGCATTTCAACCCCCCACAGGCCAGTCACCGAGGCGGCATATGGGAACGCATGATCCGGTCCGCCAGACGGATATTGCTGTCAATCATGGAGCAGCAGCCGCCCGACGACGAGACCCTGAACACCGTCATGACTGAGGTGGAGCGAATCCTGAACAACCGCCCCCTGGTTCCAGTATTGAACGGCGACCCCACCCACCTGGCGCTCACCCCAAACGACTTATTGACGCTAAGGTCGAACGAGGGTTTCCAAGGGCCGGTAAACCTTCGTGGGAGCTACCTCCACGGGTGGAAGCAAGCGAACTATCTGGCCAAGGTCTTCTGGAGGCGATGGCCACGGGAGTACCTACCGGCTTTGCAGACTCGACAGAAGTGGATGGCCAAAACAAGACCATTCAAAGTTGGGGACGTGGTTATGATCGCCGACGAACGCGCACATTTCAGCGCTTGGTCTTTGGGAGTAGTTACGGAAACCATCAAAAGCACCGACGAATTGATAAGAACGGTGAAGGTGAAGACAGCTAACGGAGTGCTCATTCGTGACATACCCAGTATTAACCTACTCGAGAGCGAAGATGGAGGAGCTGATAACCCTGTGGCCTAGTAAACCTTTTTCACACCAGTAATCGAGGTGGATAAAGAAACACCATATACACCACCCAATCTCCGTCAAACACGTTAAGGTGCTCGCGGTCCCTTCGTTGACATTACAGAAGGTTCTTTCCGATATGTGGTGATGAGTGCGATTCCATTATACATCCCGATACATACACGCATGCACGACGCACTCTACATCCCGTAAACCCATCATACATGTGACAGTGTTCTTTGTTCGCCTTTTGTTGACGCTACCGAATGCCCCTTGCACATGTGGAAGTAGTGGAGCTCAGGTCACACACACATGCTACATTTACTCGTTTTCTTGCCACGCGGTCTTCTGTTGACATTGCAGAAAGTCCTCCTTTGATGTGTAGTCATACCTGTGATTTCATTGTAACCCCGGCACACACACACACGCACGCACACACACACACACACACTCGAGCGCGTACATCCAGGACCGGACGGCCCCTTACGAGGACAACGTCTATGTGAACATTCACGCCCGCCATCGGTCATTTGGTCTTGTGGAAGATGTAGACTAGCCTCACGTCTATGTAGCCAATGGGTTAGGTGCGACCAGTAGTAGAACGTCGACGACGAACATTAGACGCGCGCACTGACAGCAGGGCCTAGGCAGGTAGGAAGAATCAGTACCTTTATACCGAACCTTTGACTCTGCTAAGGATCCAGGAGGATTTTGGTGGGCGGTGTAACAGCCGGTCGTGGAAAATCCCCCTTTTTTCCCTCGCGATTCAGTGTTTTTCCCAACATCACTCATTTCCATACACTATTGACTTTTCTTTACGAACTGGTTGTTTTTCTGGACCAATTGTTGTTTGTTCGCGCCCAGAGCGCTATTTTGGCACATCCTTGTTCAGGACCTGCTTGACGCACGTGCTGTCTGCTCACACGCTGCTATTCGGTTTCTCGTTGTTGAGACTTTGTGATCGTATTATTGAGGTTTGTATATTGTTTACGTCATTGTTTATTTTAATAATCTAGTATCGTAGAATTATCACGGATAATCGCCTTCTGATTTCGAGATCCGTTGCGAATTTGGCTACGCATTGCTCAAACGTTCGTAACAGTAGCCAAACGCGAAGGGTAGACCTCGAAGCACTTCATCGACGAATCGCTGGAACGTCTGAGCAGCGCTTATCAATCCAAATGGCATGCGAATGAACTCGAACAGGCCAAAAGGCGTGGTGATGGCTGTCTTGGGAATGTCTTCTTCGGCCACGGGGATTTGGTGATATGCCTTTACGAGGTCAACCTTGGAAAAGATTGTCTTCCCAGAGAGATTCTGTGCAAAATCATGAATGTGTGGGATCGGGTACCTGTCGGGGACGGTGACGTTGTTGAGAGCACGGTAGTCTCCACAGGGTCTCCAATCACCAGATGATTTTGGAACCATGTGCAAAGGCGAAGCCCATGGGCTTGAAGACGGTCAAATGATGCCAAGATTCATCATATGTTCGAATTCAAGGCGTGCGATACGGAGTTTGTCGGCGTTGAGTCGTCGTGGTTGAAAGTGGACAGGTTGGCCTTTTGTAACGATGTGGTGCTGCACAGCGTGAGAGACTGGGTCGGTGAACTGACACGGTTTAGTGAGGGATGGAAACTCCTTCAAAATGTCAGCAAACGGTGATTGCGGGATCGCCAGCCGAATACCCAGAGAGTTGGTGCATTTACCAATGCCGACTGCACAAAGCTTGGTTGTGGTGTCTACCAGCTTGCGATTTTTGAGGTCCACTGTTAGGCCAAAGTGTGAGAGGAAATCCGCGCCAATAATGGGAGTCTGAACATCCGCCTGGATGAAAACCCATTGAAAAGGGCGTCGGAGGCCTAAATCAAGAGTGATGGACCGTTGGCCGAATGTCGCAATAGTTGTTGTGTTTGCTGCTTGCAGTGTAAAGTGAGACGGTTTGAGGCGATGATGTTTGGGTGGGGGTATTACACTGATCTCGGCGCCGGTATCAATGAGGAATCGAAGACCACTGGATCGGTCAACGATATAAAATAGGCGACTTTCATGTGGAGGGCCAGCCCTAGTCGTCGCCGTTACTGGCTGGCCTGGTCGTTTGACTGTGGGGTGTAAGTGCGAAATGAACATGGAAGATCACAGCGGCGTGCCTTGGAGCCGAATGTGCGGTGGTACCAACACCAGGTTTGTAATCAGCGGTTTCTGGACCGTGATCTAGGTCGATGAGGTACTTCGGTGGACACAGATCGATGAGTAGTTAATGCGTTGCACAACATGCGAACGGTTATTTTAGGTCCGTAATGTCCTTATCGATATGCGAGTGATGGGATGGGGAATCAGGACTGCGAGAAACGTCGCCACGGCGATCTGGGGCAGGTGCTGGTAATGTCGTAGGGGATTCGTGCGTCGGAGTGGTTTCGGCGGGTGATGTCATGTGAACGCAAGGTCTACCAGCCGGGTAACATTCCATTATTCTGTCGGCGTGCTGTGCAACTTTGTCAAGAGGAGTAGTGGGCTCCAGCATTGACAGGACCTGCTGCATCGGGAGAGGTAGTTTATCAACCCATATCTCCCTGAAAATGGCGTCGTCCATTTGCCGTCCAGCCAGTAGCGACCGCATGTGGCGCATAAGCTGGGACGGAGTTTCGTCTCCGAGCTCCACCGACGTGAACAGTTCACGGAGCATTTTTTCCGGCTGATTTTCCGGTACGCTGAATGACTGCTTCCTCAAGCTCCGTGTAAGGAGCTCCTGGTGGAATGGGATTGGAGAGATCTTCCACGTCAACGGCGATGTCAAAGGGAAGTGCTTGGACAACGTGAGAGTATTTCACGTCGAGTGGCAAATACGGCTTCTTTTTGTCGAAACCACACTCGAGGGTTGGTCGGGGCAAAAACGGGCAGTTTGAGAGCAACCGCGTGGATGTCAATAGATTCGCTGTCAGACATGGTGAATTGTGTGGAACTTGGACCGAAAGAATGAAGCTAGTGTCAAATGATGGAAAAACAACCTGGGCTCACCAATTTTTTAGCGAACCACCCTGTCTATATGGTACACTAAATGAATGTCAACAATATCTATGACGATACTAGCAAACTAAGGTGGGTAGAGGAGCGTGCGGTGATAAAAAGGCCAAAGGGGTATGTACATTAAGAATTAAAATGAAACAAAGGGTGTGACCCAAACTCACAGTTGTTCAATGTTCTTGTGATCAGGAGATGAGTGCCAAAGAGCCAATATCCGCCAATGTCTTCCGTTCAGTTCGGTCTGACAGCCATCCGCTGGACAGAACAGGATGGTATTAAGCGAAGTGCCAAGAGACGCTGTTGAAGCTTTTAAAATGTTTGTTTCACACAGTTAGTTCCGACCGATATGATTCCAAGACACTCCAAACCAGAAGATGAGACCGAGCCAGAGTGAAAGATTTATTTGCAGCCTTTTTGTATTGCGCGGTGTTGACGACCAAAAGGTGTGTGTTTTTACATTAAAACGTCGGTACAACAAAGGAGTGTCGCACCAAGGGACGTTGAAAGTCATAGAAAAAGTCGGAAATGTTCATGTACCTACAACTCTCAGACACTCACCTCCACATGAATGGGTCATCCTTGATCTTATTTAACTCCCGGTCCATTCTCAATAAGCTTCATCACCTAAAACATTGTCATAGCATCAAGTCCTGATACCATTCTTATTACTGAGCCCAGGCCCACGGAACGCACCCCAGTAAGCGAAATTCTGCTTGAGGGGTAAAAGTTATTTAGATTGAATAACATTGACAGATGCGGAGGTGGGGAATTTTCGGATTGTTCCTGCCTGGGTTTGGGTAGGGTCATCGTTACGCACTGATGGATTTCTCGCTAATTCTTTTGTGGCTGATAAGGACTTTGTCTGCATGAGGATTCTGTTACGACTCATGACCGCGAAGTTATTGAATGCTAGGTAAAAATGTTTGTGTTGATCAAATGTTGCTAAGTTTCTTCCAAGTCACTGGTCGACCTGCCCATTGCATTTGATTGGGGCAGCTGTCATATATAAACTGAAGCGCAGGCGCTGCGCCCCACTTTCGCGGTACCACTTGTGCGGTACGGTTGTCGAGGTGATAGTCATTCCATGAGCGATTCAGCTGGGGCTCGACCAATGGTACCCGATTTGGAAGCATTCAGTTACGGATTTCACGATTGGCTCCGGTTTCCGCTTTTGAAGTTCACGCATCAATGAGTTAGCCAGGGAACGAGTACATCAAGTACCGTTCTTGTACGCGGTTAGCACATTTGCAATGCGGCTTTTGGAGAATAAAGTGTGCTTGTTATCACTGGCCGGATGATGGACGGTCAAAGAATGAAAGAATGCGAAGCCGGCCTCCGTGGGCAGCTAATATGTGAATAATACCGAGGGGTGTTGTCTGCCTTCAGGTGCATTCATCATCCTTCCCTAGTAATGTTGGTACGTGAGTCTTCTTTCACATGCGCAACAAAGGGGCGTTGCAATGTGACGGTTGATCGACTTAGCCGTAATGACATTTGTTTTCGTTATGCTTAGTGCAGTGCACCATATGCGAAGCAGGAGCCCCTGGGTTCGTCGCACCAACGACTGCCATGTAGCCCCAGTGGTTGTAAAATCTGTCCGGTAGAATTGGCTTCAAGATGTTCTGTTAGCTAGAAATTGGTGCCCAAGTGTGTAGACATCAATGTTCAATGGGTGCAGATACAAGTATACGGCAGGCACTAGAGTTGCCTAACTGCGAGTCGAGTTAGTCGTCCTCGTACCCCACGGCATGCTGTGTTACATCACCTAACCCACACGCACAATAGTGGGAATGGGAAACTCGCAGCATCCAATAAAACGGTCTTTAGAGGATCGATGGCCTTCGTATGAGCAGCATATATATATATATATATATATATATATATATATATATATATATATATATATATATATATACGTGCATATGTATGTATACATGTATATATACATTTATGTACATGTACACAAATGTATATGCGTGTATGTATACACATATAAGTATATATATATTAGTGTATTTATATATATATACTTACATGTATATATATACATATATATATGTACATATGCAACAAAATTTTAACCTTCGAAAAAACCAACCGTGGAGGTGTGCCTTAAAAACTACTAGCACGTAAGGCAGAAGTCGATAACTGAACTGCATTTGTCGGTCAGTTGCCCATATCATTTCGGTTTCTCATCTAACTACAATCGTCCATTTACAGATAGGGCATTATAAACCCCTGTGCTTGCCGTCGCCAGCAGTTGGCGGTTAAGCCTCAGCAAACAGAACTGGGACGGTATTGACAGTGAACCTTTTATTGGGGAAAGATTATCATTGGCGTAATCAATGCCTATATACGTTACAAATGGTTATATACACATACATATTCCGATGGTGGCAGACCTGCATACATGTACCTGCTCTTCCGCGTACACATATACCATTCATTCTGCTGTCGGCTAGGGGGGTTGATCCATTGGTACTTTCACGTTACCTGGTATAAGTTCTACGTTGCATGTACGTCACGTTCACCACCATGATAACAAGCACGTATCATACCTTACCCAAACCTTGGCCACAATGCTGTTACATGAGTAGTTCTTCGTACGTCATATGCATCATTTTCATTACGCGTTTCATTGACATCGTTGATGCTCACAAAGGATGCACACCACCTTCGTCGCAGAATAACGTACCAAAACGAAAATTGATAGACGTTCAACGGACTTTGATTGCGCCCACAGTGAAGGGGGAAAAGCTTTCGATTCCACCGACAGGCTATTCTAAGGCCGCTCGGTAGAAAGCAATAATAACAACAGTCATTTTACACATTTCTCAACCATGCAGGGTCTACGAATTTGTGTGCGCAAAACTACCATTAGTGGATAAAAGGTCCGATGGAAACTAACTATGAAGCCTAATAATATGCAGTTTCAGGGAATACTTCACCAGTATGCCATACTCAGGCTGAAACTACTTGAAAATAAATCTACAACTAAGGTTGATATTTGACTGCGCAATAAATGTCAACAAGCATGCTATACTGAGATTACAACTTCGTGGACATGATTCTACAACTAACGTTTTTCAGTGACAGAGCATTTCAAGCCTACACTTTTGAACTCCCATATGTGTAAAATAAACTTTGTTGTTGCATAAAACTCAAAAGAAGCATCATTTTCTTTGGGCCAATACTTCACATTTATTGACAGGTTTGAGTGCACAATGCACAATGCACAATTTGTACGACGAAGTTTCAATATCAAGTTGGTAGGTCAACTCATTATTTTTCAAAAATGGCACGTCACTAAGGCGGGGGCACAGTTTTTTAAAAATTGTTGGGTAGAACAATCCGGGAGACCGGAGGTGGGGGCCTAGTGAACGTACGGCGCACCATTCCGTTATCCCCCGTTTAGACGTGCCATACTCGACTCAATTCCGGATTCTCTATGGCTCACAATTCGGTTCTCAAGTATAGTCATAAACAATGGTTGCGTCTACCGCCCGCCCTCATCTACTACTAAGTAATTATTTTTAATTGAAGCAGCTGATTATCTCTCACTGTTACCTTCAGCAGCAGAAATCATAGCCAAAGATTTTAACTGGCCTAGAGTATCCTGGACGAAACTTACAGCATCTCCCAACCTAATAGGCTTTGTCTCCCATACTCACATTTGGGGCTGGGTGCGACACGTTAAAACCCCCAGTAGAAATACCAACATCCTAGATCTTATATTTAGTCACAGCGTTCCCAACTCATCGGTTTCCGTTCTGCATAAATTTCCAGGTAGCGACCATAAGATAGTGACTAGTAATCTTTCATTCCATGCTTATCCATCAGGTTACCCGACCCCAGTCAACAATTCCCTCCGTTTAAATTGGAACCCTCTGTACAATCTCATCCGTAACCAAGATTGGAGTAGTTTTTTCTAACGGTTGACCCCCAACAGGCGGCTGATCACTTTTGTCTTAACATGTGAAACTGCCTCTCTAAACTTAGCCCAATATCCCAAAACTCCTCACTTAGGGATGCCAAACTTGTCCCCCTCCAACGACAGTACCTTGGGATGCAAAGACTTTACCTTCAAAACCACGACTTCTTCGTTTTCATCAGACCAACACGTCTGACTGATTTTATCCGGCACCCAAAAGAAGGTCAGCCTCGTAGTTACTAGACTAAAGCCCTGAGGCATCGCAATTAGGCATCGAAACTCTCACCCCTAAATAAATCCAGGAATTTGACGACAGATACTACTACGCAATAAGTTGTGCTACCGAGTGGAACTTCGGCCACCTCCCCTCCTGCTATGGCCAAGGCCTTTAACCTTTATTTCGCCAATTCAGTGGGCCGGCCTCAGACATAGCCCCCCCCCAATCCTCCTTCTATCGCTAGCTCTCCTCTATCTTCCCCAACAATTGAAGTAAACTTTATAAAGCATCGGGGCATCCTCAACCAGATGCGTTGCTCTCGGCTACAATCATTTCCGGTGGATCGGCCCTTCCACTTTAATTACTAAACCTATTAATCATATAACTCAAATCCAGCTTGGTACCGTCGAGCTGGAGGCTTTCAGGCATCATTTCACGACACAAAAAAGGACCTGTCCAAGAACTCGCCAATTACGTCCCCATTAGTCACACCACTACCATTTCCAGAATAATGGAGACGACTGTCGAAGACGGCATTACTACCCATCTTATCGCTTCAAACCTTCCTAGCATTAGGCAGCACGGGTTCCTCAAATCGTGATCATGCACCACGTGTCAGTCTGATCTACTTAACCTGGTCACTAGGGCTGTTGATGGCAGACAGGCCTTAGTCATTGTCTACTTAGATCTGTCGAGGGCTTCCGACCGTGTTTCACATCCCAAACTCAAAGCTTAACTGAATTGTTTTGGCACTACTGACCCCCTTCTTTCTTGGCCGCAATCTTATCACACTCATCGTTCCCAAGAGGTCCCCATTAACGGATATACTTCCAACCTGAAACCAGTTACGAGTGGCGATATAAAAGGCAATGTACCAGGTCCTCTCCAATTAATAATGTACATTAGCGGCGCACTGGACCTAGTACACCATGGCACGCCATTCTTGTTTGCGGGGTACACAAAAAATAGTCTACTCTTCCAATTCTGAAGATGCTACCCCTATTCTTTGCAACATTTCCGCTGACCTCTCTGCACCTGACCCCTGGTGTCATTCCAGGAGGATGACATTTTCCACTGATAAGTGAGAGGTCCTAGCCTACAAATTCCAATTGCACCTGGAACGTTAACTATTGATGGGTCACCAATAGCCGGCCGATCTACCATCCGCGATTTGGGCCCCAGCTATTCAAGCTCCCTCAACTTCTCTGAGCACACCACCATCCAAGCGGACAAGGCTAGAAGAAGAGCAGCCCTTCTTTTCCGCTCCTTTCATCTCCAGGAGAGTATCATCAACATCTACAAATCCCACTTCCAGCCTTTGCTCGAATACTGCCCAATATTTTTTCCAAACATGACAAAATTTGACTGAGTTGCGCTAGAGAGCATACAATGGCGTTTTACCAAATAATTACTCGGTGGGTCAGCGTCTTTAAGCCATAGAGAACGATGTCAATATCTGAATCGTGACCCACCCTGGCTACGCCGCTTGAGACTAAACTCATTTTCCTTGTATAACTTGCTCTATAACCGGCCATTTTCATTTAACCCAAGTAAACTTCTTGTGCTAAACCCCTTGCCTACTTCGGCAAAGGCCTTTTACCGTCCCCTCTAGCATAGCCAAATCAGCCAAATGGTCAAATTTTTTTCTACTTGACCACTTCAAGTTCTGGAATAATATTCCCATCACCATTCTAGCTTCACAGAGCAAGTCCCAACTTCTGTCGGAACTCATTCAATAACTCAACGGCACACGCACACTTCAGTTATCTAATATGTGCATGGCTGAGGATATAATATACGAGAGGGGCCCCGACTTCTAGGGCCAAACCCTTCGCAGACCCTGCCCACTCCAATTGAGGACAAAATCAACGAGAGGAAAGTTCATCCGTCTGACTGAATTCCCACCGCTTGACTAGATGTGGCCTTCCCCACAATGAGTAAACGGAATAGAAATACTTAAACTTTCCGGTACCATCCTTCCCCGTTCTCCCGTGGTCTCAGTCACCCTCATGGTTCGTCCCTTATTGGTTTTTATTTGCCTCCTTTGAAAGTCAATCCACAGCACGGACACACCCTGACTGCCCCTCTCTAGCTGTTTTCCTTTTTCAGTTCATCCCTTTATGTGCATTTCGCCCTCAACGTTGGTATACTGCCTTAGCTTCTTGAAGATCGCTCCCATTAACAACCGGCCTGGATAACACTGCTGTGTGGTCTTTTAGTGACTGCTGGCTCAGCCCTCTGAGACCCCTCCCAACCTAGCCAACTGATCGCGGATCTTAAACCTTCATAATGAAAATACGCCCTCTATGCATAACCATCAGAGAATATTACTGCAATTCCAAACGTTGCGGGGCTCGGTAAGATCCACCTCTCTGGCCGGCGCACTTCGGCTTGCAGGCAGTCTGCAAAGACGTGCGAGCTCAGTCAGGCTGACGGATCACGCCCTTTGTGTTCACTCCGACATTTTTTCCAGGTTAGGGGTCTAGAGCACGGCCAGCCCCACCCACAAGCGCTGTTTGCGGACCTCATGCCCTAACCCTCCTTGACCTACGCATCCAATGCTGTTGGTTGCAGATCGCATGCTTCCACGATCCTCGGTCCTCCACGGTTCGCTTACCTATCACTCTTGCTAGCACTCTTACCACTTCCATTTTTGTCGTTATTCCACTGTATGCAAACCTACACATTTTGTCATTTCTCCCATCGACTCTCACTGTGTCACCTTTCATTGCACGTCACTATCGTCCTGCCCACTTTACTCTGCCGATGGCCGCCAATACTTCTTTTACCACCCATGTCGCCATTGCCGGCTCGTAGCCTCTATTCATTAGGTATCGACCCACGCTCATGAATCTCATGGATCGCATCATTATGCCTCACTGTCTACAGTTCTGTCAAATCCTCCCTTGGTTTCTCTTCTCATGTTTAATGCTATTACGCACCAGTCCCACCCGCGCCCACGACCAATTCCCATACCAGAACTCGTGGTCCCAAACTTTGCAGCTCTTACGGCCACATTCATTATCTACTCACCGCCACTACATTTTCCTTGCCCAGCTCTGCACTTCTTCTGTGGGTCTTCTCATTAGGCAGCGTCCGATTAGCATCCTCCAGCTCCATCCACATGTACAATTGCCTTCAGGCACGCAGCTCCACTGCCCTAACTGTGACGCGCATTCTTTTCTCGTGCTTTGTGTTCATCCGTCGGCTTACCTGTCCTGGTGCTTCTTTCTTCTCGGCCTCCTTCGTGTGTCACCTGCAGTAAAACAGACTGGCAATGTCTTATCGGTCTTTTCGGTCCGTACTCCCCTCTCCTGTGAAGTATATTACTCACCACAGGCATTTTGTGTGTGCCTTTCAGGCTGTTCTGCTTTTTCACGTTCCGCCTATTGTGAAATAATCGGTACCTCATGGATTTTACTAAGATTTTCAATCCCCATTTGATCTGCCATTACCCGATTCCTCTGGCAATCCTTTTGCTTGTTTCCCTCCCCTTTTGTTCGCCCTCATAGATACTGCATCTTTATACCACGGACAGTCTCACCTCACCTTTCTCCGCTTTGTTTCTATGTTCTCTCTGCTCTACCCAGCCGTTTCTATCACCATCATCTTCAAGCCGAATAATATGAATCCATTTATTAAAGCTTATCCCATTCTCGACCGTCACCATTCAAAATAATAAATCCATTCTTGCCCGTTCTCTTCGATCCTTTCTTCCATCTTCTCTCAGTTGTGAACTGCCTTTCACAGCCGTCATATCTTCTGTACTACCGAAGCTTTTTCCTTCTCTCCCTTTTAATCCGCCATGACCGCCTGTCATGAAGAGGATTCACCAAAATATTCCTAAGTTGAATCTATATCATTGGGTCCAACATTACTCGCTTCTTCTAAGCAGTGATATTTTTTTCTACGACTCCATTGTTACCGATCCTGCTCCTAGTATATATATATATATTTGTATACATTCATTCGATATGTATCCTGCACTTTTTCTCCGGCCATTTCTCATGCTATCTTCCCGCTGACCCTCTCTAGGTACACCTATTCTTCCACATCTGTGCCTCTTATCTACCGTATCCAGTTCTTCCAAATCGCTTTGCCATCTGATCCACCATTTACGTTTTCCATTGCTCGTTTCCTTTTTACGGTGAGTTTCGTGCCCCGTCTGTCGACTACCTATTGCAGGGTACCAAAGCTTCCTTGCTATCTAATCCCTCATAGTGCGTCTAACTTTCCTCCCCGTCCTTCCACTACCGCAGTTTCTTATAACGATACCTAGCCCCTCATTGTTATACTTATATATATATATATATATATTTACATATGTATAAATACGTCCGCTCTGCATCCCGAAATTTTTGCCGGCCATTTCTCAAGGTATCATTCCGTTGGCCCTCACGACATGCATCCCCTCTTTTTGCATCTGCGCCTCACATTTACCATGCACTATCCCTACAGATCATTCTTGCCCTCTGTACCACCCTTCACTTCTTCCAATGTTCGCTACCTGTTCTACGATGAGTTTCGTGCCCTGTCCGCTCACCATCTACTACAGTGTAGGGAGGATTAATTACCGTTTAATTCCTAGCACTGGACCCCTCTTTTTTCTCCACCGTCTCCCGCTACCACGGTTTCTTATGTCAATTTCTAACCCCTTTCATGTATGACTGTCAGTTTTCAGATATCCCCAATTGGACCACAGGCATTTCCTCTGTGCCTTTCCGTTTGGTCTGCTTTTCCATGTCCATCGGATTATAAAGACATTGTTACGCCATGATGTTCTTTTACAGTTCCAAGTCGTCTGATCTGCCACTACTCGCTTCCTCTGGTCAATCACCATATGTTGCACCTGCATTGATCAAACAATTAGACCCATTCCTGCCTGTTCTCCTCCATCGTACTCTTCATCTTCCCTCTTCTATCAGCTGCCCCTCACAGTCGTCATCTCTTCTGTGCTTCAACTTTCCTTTTTTCCTCTCTGTGGGTCCGCCATATCCACCTGTCGTGAAGATAATTCATCACGATATTCCGAAGTTAGTTCTACAAACATTTGATCTAACCTTACCCGCCCCTCCCAGTGATTGCTCCTGCTCCTCTTACATGTATAAATATGTATACAGTATATATATATATATATATATATATATATATATATATATATATATATATATACATAAATGCGCATACATGTACGTGTGCATTCACTCTGCATCTTGCCATTACTCGCCGGCCAAGCTATCATCCCACCGACCGTCATGATATGCATCGATCCCTCCTACATCTGTGCCTCGCATCTACCGTATGTAATCACTCTGAATCATTTTTATCATCCAATACACCTTCTACATCTTGTATTGCTCGATCCCTGTTTTGCCATGAGTTTTGTGCCCTGTCCGCCGACCATCCGCTGCAGAGCACCAATGCTTCTCTGATATCTAATCCAATGCAATGCACCCCACTTTTTTCTCCATCGTCCCCTGCTACTGCAGTTTCTTATACCGATTTCTAGCCTTTCTCCTGTATATCAGTCGGCCTCCAGATGTTCCACCCGGACCATTCATAAGATAATGTCTTGCGGTCCAACTTTAATGTTCGTCAGACTGGCGTTAAGCGAGCAAACTGGGGAAAATGGTTGAGTGTGATGAAATTATATATGCGGAAAATGAGAATGGTGCCCCCGGCTTCGCTGCGAAACTTGTTTTAATTTACCAATATTTAGTATATAAGTAGGCTCGCCAGCGTAGCCTTCGCAAACCGCTGTGGCCGGTCCCGCTGGCGGTTGTGCCGCGGATGACCGGTAGCTCATGAAAGAGTGGGGGTGGGAACCCCCTTAACCGTCGGGAATTATGCTCGAAATGAGCAAAGCGGATTGTTCGGCGTAAAGAGATCCGTAATGAACCAGTAGGGACCAAGGAAAATGGTCAGAATGACCGCACTAACGTTGCTATTGCTAAGAAACAGCTGAGTAGTGGGGGCCTTTGGCCTGTCTTGTTCCGGTAGTACGCTGATATAATTATGAACTGGATTTCAATGACTTAAGTACAGGTTATGGAAAACAGGTTCTACAGCAGATGCCACCCCCGTAAAATTTTCATGAAAGAAACGTTTTGTAGCTTTCAACTAGCATTCAAGCCATGAATAACAGCTATTACCAGTAAGTTGCGAGGAGGCGCAATTCGAATATGATCACTGATGTGTCTTAAATTAGGCTGCAGACAAAGAACTTACGTAATTATTGCTTGTATGCATTTTACTCACGTAACAGCATCGTAAAAACAGCTGTCTTCATTGACCCAAATAGGTTTGGGAGATATTTGAGTAGTCTTAGGAATGCTTCTATGCACATAAGAGATAATCAATGCATATGCGAAATAATGTCCAGTTTATGAATAGTTCAGCATGAGTCGTTTCATTGTGCTTTCAGCTGTACGATTCACCAACATGCGTATCAGCTATTGCGCACCCTCTTAAACAGATGGCAAAATTTTAAATAACGCGCTGTTGGACCGCAGAACGCTACCGTCACGGGGCACCCTCTTGAATCCGCACCTGGGTTCATTTAAACTCTGTATTTTCTTTGATGTGAGTATACTTATCGTACCTTTATTCCCCTATAGTCTCCCTTCTGGATCTACGTATCCTATTACTGTCATGCATATTTCTACTTTTTCGCGTATTTTGTCTGTCCATTCTACGGCTTGTAAAAATTTGCTCACGCACCTGGCATGCTTCGGGCGCCTCCGAGATAAACCATTACTAGTATTAATAATATTATTCATATTAATCTTATTATTTTTATCATCATTATTATTACATCTAGCCTCAAGGGGAGCTTCAACCGGAGAGTAACGGAGGACTACTTTTGGAGGATCCTCACACCTGAATAGATATAACCCACCAGGAGTTTTAGGATCAGTCCCAATGGATGGTGTGGAGACTAAAAAAGGGTCTCCTTTGGTACACGGGGCCAACCTGCATGCTGACATCCCTCTCGTTTTCTCTGGACTCTGGCTGGCCTATTCTTTTGAGGGCTATCCCCTGGCTCATTAGGTGTATCTGATACAATATATTATTCTCCTCAAGGGCCGCCGGTCTTCTCAGCCTGGGTAACCCATCCACCGAGGACGTAGATAAGGCCAGGGTAAAATTAATACCAATGATCCAAAAGGAGGGCTTGGGAGGGTGCCCACAGCGAGGACTATTTTCAGAAGAGACTTGAAAAGATGCCCTGGGTTTCGTGAGGGTTCTATGCCCGGACACATTACGATACTTTTGTGTATCGGTGGACGATTATGCTATCCTGAATATCCAGCTGCTTTTAAACACCCGGAAATTTCGCCGAACAGACATCCGGTGACAGAAATCATCATTCGCTATCAACATACCGGAGAAAGGCATAACAGCACTGAGCAAGGGCTGACCGAAGTCCATGAGATGCTTTGGATCATCAGTATAATCGCAGCATTTAAACAGGTTCAACTTGCCGTAGGCTGTCCGCTGTTGCAGGTCAACATTTGATGGGTCCTCTTCTTCCCTCTAGTGTAAAAAGGGAGGTATTGTTTTGGTTGCGCCAGAAAGGACTACTTTAGTTGTGTTCTCGTCCGCAAGGCCCGAGGCCGCCTATTCACTTGACCACAAACTCGAGCCACTCGTTTGGGAACGGCGGCTATTTTAAGCACTGCTCCGTCCATTATATCCCCCGTCTGATTTGCTGCTAGAAGTGGAACACTAGCAAAAACTATAGCGGCAAAGGATCCAATTTCGTGGACTCAATTACCGAGCTCAAGGGCAAGCTGAAGCGTTGGGATGGACAGCTCTTTGCCGATTGCCCAGCAATTAAGGGCTTAAGTTGGCACGTCTGCCCCCAGCACCGGCCCACGGGGCAGTGGATCATGGGAGAAAATCAGGTTGCTATTAATGCCTTCTAAGGAAGAGACGATAATGCAAACCGTATATTTCTTGCTCATTATCAAGACACGTGCGCACGGCCAGATCAATGAGTACAACGTTACGCAGTGCGGAACATGCCGTATGCTTGGCAATCGTGTAAACAATTCTGGAGAGATCAAAGGCAAATAAAGGTGTCAGGAGGGGAAACATGGGGACGCTACTACTGGATATCTGTAGGTTCCTTATCGAAAGCTGAGGGAAGAGATTCACCAAACAGTAACCATTCATGGAAGAGAATAGAACCAGCAGGGGTCCTCAATGAACAAACAGCGATATCAGCGGCGCAAAGATTAGCTTATCTCCACCGACTTCACTTGGACAAATCATAGGCCAGGAGGCCGATGGTTTGCAATACCTGATGAAGAAAATCTGTAAAATAATTTCCAGGGAGTCATATGAGTTTATTATGATTTTTCTTTTAAGATAATCCCATGGCATTGAGGAGGGAACTATGTTTCACATGGACGTGACAGAAGAACAAATAAATCGCGTGGAAGGTGATGTTTTGTTGGAGCTGCTTGGATGGTTGTTGAACGCTGAGCTGAGGAATTCAAAACGGAGTCCTAGAGGCACAAACAACTGGAGTTAGAAGATGGGGCAGATGCCTCAAAGCTAGTATAAAGAGATCTTAAAGTGGAATGAATTAGAAGGCGAAGGTCTGTTGCTGTTACTTTCACAGAACCCGGCCCGAGGCGGCAACGGAAGTCATCAGTGTGCGAGGATTAAACTTTTCTTTGGTTACTATAAAAGAATATACGGCCATGTTTCAAGCAGCAGCGAAAAACTGGTATTTCTTTTCATAAGGATCGAGATTTTCACTGGTAGCTGGTCACGAATTGAGACCCTAGAAATGGTGGGCTCATCAGACATTACTGCCCTTTCCTGAGTAAAATGATCAGGGTAGCTGGCAAAAGCGAGCCAGGGATGGTTTGCAACCTAAGTTGTGAGATAGTGGTCACCGTAGCTACCAATGTAAGAGGCTTCCTACAACGGCGGCCAGCATGGTAAATGGTCCAATCCCGTCAATCAATTTGTTGGATCCGTGCGGTGATCTAGTTGTAGAAGTAATTGGACCGACGGCTACCCAGGAAATTAGCATTATCTGAAAGAAAGCAGTCTAGAAGATGCTCCTGCTGAGTGCTTTGATCACGTTTTTATTAGAGATCAAGTAACTTCAAATTAAGGAAACTTACAAACCAAGGCCTAGAGTAGACGGGTAGGCCGCCAGATTGGAAGTTGTTCCAGCTGTGGTTTGTGATAGCAAGCTTGGGAGACAAAGTTGAGGTTAGAAGATATGTTTCAGATTTGTGAATTTCCTGCATTTGAGAAGTAGACGAGCCCGCCCTAGACTGCAAGAACAGACAAGCCATATTTTAGTGGGCGACCAATGGAATTTGCTTTGAGGCATGCACTATGGTAAGGAAAACTTTATTTGCACATTTTTTCCAGAGTTTTACCATGTTCATTCGGCGGCGCGTCATGTACTTCGGGAAGTAGAGGAGTAGATGATAGCCAAGACTGGAGGAAGTCAGCTACTCCTTGGGATTTCATTTTTGCTGATAAGCGAGTGAGTGTGAGATACGAGGTCGAAAGCTTTAGTCATATCAAGAAAGACGACGATGACTGACCTGTTGTTGTCAGCACCAGAAGCGACTGAATTGAAAAAATCCATCTAGCACGTTGGGCGCGGACGGAACTTTAAGAGTCCATGTTGAGCTGGGTTGACAAAACCTCGATAAGTCAGGAAGTTTGCAAGCTGATCCTTCACAATCCTCTTCATGAGCGTAGCAACAATAGAGGTGTGGTTTACGGAGTGATAGTACCATTGCTCATATAATATACTGTTTTTGCAATGTGTAAAAATGCGGGACACTTTCCACTGAGCCAAGAAGATTCCGAAAGACGTGGATAACGTAAGGCGGTTGAGCAAAAAGCGTACTAGGTCAGATCCCCCAAACCGAAATAAGACAGGTGAAAAGTCATCAGGACCTGAGTTATAGGAGAGTTTATTATTGGCAAGGAATTTCCTGATGTTGTCCATGGTAAATGTTATAGTTGATGTCGCCTCCTGTGTGAGCATCGGATAGTAGAATGGCGGAGGGTTAGTGTCTGTAATGAGAGCTGACACGAAATATCAGTTGGAAGCTTCAGCCATATCCTTCGGCAAATCAAGGAGGGTGACATTTTGGATGAGGAATTGGATAAAACTTACAGCATTGTATGAGATGCCAGAATTCGGCAGTCTTCAGAGCAGCTTTACGCTATGAGGATGGTATAGTGCATTCCCTTGTTTTTAAGTTTATTCCTAGTTATCGCTTAGACATCTCGGCAGAGTCGGCTTACTCTTAGTGTCAGAGAGAAATCCTGATCCATGAGGAATGAGTTCTGGAGCTCACCTTTCTTTTGTCAAAGTCTGTCAATTTTTGTAGCCTTGGCTCTAGTATGCCTAGCGGTTAGGGTTAGGCCGTTAATGCAGGAGAGAAAATGGGCCTGGAACACGTCAGCTGCCCTTTGCCGATCATACACCGGGAAGAAGTCGGTCCAGTCAGTGCGCCAGGGAGAAGTAGGCAACTGACCCCGTTATTCGGTCCATATGTGTTTTGTTTTGGGATTTCAACAACTTCAAGGAGGCATGACTTACGAGTACAGGCGAGGTAAAGTGACCAATTTGTGTTCACTTCCGGGAATGTTTTGGGTGACCGAGATGTTCACATCAAGGAGGCCACGATCGAAGACTAAGTCAGGGATATTGTTACGCCTCTTTGGAGTGAGGACACGCAGCGTCCATTCCTCAGAGTAGGTGTCCAGAAGGGAATCAGATAAGTTAGGGGAAGTAGTCAACGTATTCCAACAAATATTGGGAGTGTTAAGGTCTCCTGCCGTGACATTTGGGCCTGAGGATACTGTGGAAGTACATTCAAAAGCTTTATGAACGTGCAGAAATTCGGAGTAATCGGAAGTAAATGCTCGATAGACGCACCAACGAGCAACAAGACCCCAGAAATTCGGAAGGAGTGCCATAGAGAATCGGGGATATCGCCGAGCGCTAGATAGTGGAGAGGGCGGTAGTTAATCTTTTTTCAATGTATGCCAGACAACTGCCTCCTCAGTGGTTCACTCTGCTAACTGGAAAAGAGTTATAGCCTACCTTCGAGACAAGCTCAGTTGAGGTGTGATCGAATAACCATGTTTCCGTCACCAGAACAGTGCCAAAGCTAGAAACAAGTACACGTTTCCCTAACCCAATAAGTTTGTTCAACAGCGAACAGGAATTCAGAGATGGAAGGGCATTTCTGCCTGTATTTTGAGGTTACATGGTGTTAGGACTCCATGTGAGGGAAGCGGTTGTCTTTTAGGGCCAAGTGAACTTCCAGCAGCCAGGTAGTCAACCAGGATGGTGTCAATAGAAGAAGTATTAACTGAGTTGGAGCGATCGGAAGGTGGTTTACATGAAAGTGGTTTGGGGGGTACGGTGTGGCCGCCATTATGAGAAACCTGGTAGTTGTGTGTCACTGCTATAGAGATATCAGTAGGGTGATTGCCGTAGAATGTACGTTGGGTGAACCTCTCTGGAAGTCCAACGGAGAGCAGCGCTGGATGCAGCGGCGGCTTAGTAGCCCCGGATAAACGATCAAGTAGTAGAAAGTCTGTGTTTAAGGGAGCCTTTGTGCGGAAGCCATGGTTAAATCCGGGGGAATGGTAATAGGGGCGATAGGGGGTTGGTATGAGGGCGGAAGTTTTCTTCGAGAATACTGTTGGTGACCGTAAGTATTGTGGGTGTTGATGTAGGAAGAGGACTTGGGCTGAAGCAACAGATTGTGAATCGAAGTTGGTAGGCTAGATCTTTCCGGAGGCAGGGGCCATAGATTTGTAGGGCAAGCTCAAGCAAACGTATGGAAGTAGGCTTCGCCTTGCGGGGGAATTAGAGGTGAGGGCAAACTAAAACGTATGCTTGCGGTGGGATACTTATACAATGTACAGACTGGTGTTGGCCATTAGGTGGTTTCCTAGGGGCGGGATTATGCCATCTATTCCCTCGCTAGTGGGTCTTAGGTGAGCTACCTTCGTGGACGTGTTTATTTAAATAACAGTCCCTAACAGAGCCAAGTGGGGCCACCTATGTAGCGGATGCATCCTCTAGCAGGTAGCTTGGACGGCGATCAACGTGGACTCTTGGGCACATGTAGATGGATGGATCGGTGCGGCTGCTGCCGGGAGCCCCCAGGAGCATGCGTGTGGCCTTCAGTTTACACGGTGAGTTTCAAGGTGGAGTGCTGTCGTAAGTGAGGCTTGACCCGATCTGTTTGTGGGGGGGGGTCGGATCTGAGCGAGCTTAGAGTCTACATAGGTGACCGGCTCAGTGAGGTCAGCGGAGGCTTCGGGAGATCCGGCAATGACAACAGGGACGGGCTGATTGACGAGGCGGTATAAGCCTGCTTTGCGAGGGCGGGAGAATCTTGAACAATCGACCAATAGCTTCTCCTTTGTCCCATGGCCTGACCAGATTGGCAGTAATTCCGAGCGGTGTACAACTGGCGAGAAGCGATTTTGTTTTATTAGGTAGTACCTGTGTGGGAGAAAACTATCGTGTATGCCAGAAGCATGTCAGCCATTTTGCAGATGCATTTTAGCGCCGATGGGTGAGATAACACCTCTTGACACCCCAGATAAGACGAAAATGGCTTTTGAAACAGAAATTCTAGAAAAGGCAAGATCCTGCCAGTTGTTTCAGAGGCCTTTTGCGACAGTCGAGTCGCTCAAGGGATAACCGATGGCGTGGAGGCTATTGCAGATCGACTCGTTAGAGTGGCAGTGGTCTGCACAAGCGAAGGAGCGCAGCGGACAGATGTGAGAAACATTTGCTCGTTATAGGGTGCCAACTAGATTGGGGGGTCTTAGATTAACGTGTATGCAGACTTGCTTCCGTAATTCCTGGTAAACTCCCAGGAAAGAAAGCTGGCAGGCGTACTTCTGTAATTTTGGTGAACTTCAGTGTATCCTGAGTGTGCTTAAGAGGGGGGAGCCAGAATCCAATACTGTGAGAAACTGCCGTGAACAATAGGAAGGTATTTCGGAGGCCAGCATACCACCCATGGTAATTGAGAAAATTTCCGTCTGCCTACCTTCCCACACGTTCCGGTTAACTTTGGACTGCTTTCTCCAACTTCATTCGTGACCACACTGTTTCGTGGTTTACAATTAATCTGCCCTTGATACACTCACTCTTCACTTCCATGGCCGCGCTTTCTTACTGAGATATTTTCTCGGACATTTTGGTGTGGTGGTGAGTCGCACCGACCCAAGACACTTCTGTTCTATCACGATTCGGTTTCACTTTCTTACTCGCGTCGACAAATCGTAGATGCTCGGTTCATTTACGTTGATTTTTGGCCGCCACGCTCGAGAAATTGTGTTTTCGGTCTGATCAATCGCGGAGAATTCGTTCTATTTCTTTAGACTACAGTGCAATACTTTCATTAATTCTTTCAGGGCAGCCATTCAATTTGCGCAGAATGCGTTCCTGATTTTGACTACATTTTAGCTGGATGGCGACCAAAGCTCACCGCCAAAGTGTGATCGTTATGGTCTTACATTTTACCTCACGATTGGCTAAGTAGAACTTGCAGAACAGTCGTGTTCTACGTTTGAGTTCTGCTCCGATTTGGACTACGCATCGCTTTGAGGCTACAAAATGCAATCCAGAGCAACTGATGCCTATTTTTGGTAAATCGAGCGTTGAGCACTTCATGAGGCTCCTTTTGGACCTGGATACGAGCATTTTAGCCTTTGCATCGATGCCTCCCCGAAGGCAGTTTGAGTTGCGTGGCAAAAAGCTGGAAACAAGGCCCTGAGCCTCCGTGTAGCTTCTCCCAAAATCTACAGCCTGCTCACTTTCGAGAATTGCTATCCGTCTACTACGCCGATTCACCCCTCCTACGTGTGCTTCAGATTGGCCTCACAGGCCACGAATGACTATTGTACGCATTCTAAAATGCCACGGATCGTTACTCGCCGAGGGGAAAACGGGCAGCTGGATTACATGTCATATTTTTTTATGTGTATACAACGCATATCTGGTCCCTACAACGTTGTGGCCGAAACATTGTTTTGCGCACACACCAATCACTTGTCACCACCTCTCTTAGATTTTGTGGGAGAGGCAGCCACACAACGAACCGACAATGAGCCTCGACAATTTCGTTCGCATCCGCGCCTAACTTTCTTTGAGCACCCTTTGTTGCACACTGATTAAATCGTTTTATCTGATGTTTCAATAGGCTAATCTCCCTTTTCATGCCCTCAGTGGCTTTTGGCTCTCTGTTTCTGATCCCTCGGACTCATTTTCACACTCCAGTGTTCTCCCTTCTTCGAAATTTGTTACTGATGTTTCATTTTTTCCTGCTTGCTCGAGGGCACTAGCACTTAAGTGAAAAGGCGTTTATCATGCCAAGTTTCAAAATTCATCGCCATGAGGTCGCCACACCGGGTACATTCGCTTTTCTTGACGATCTTTCAAAGAGCCTCCACCTTGATATATTCGAACTTCCTCTCTATGGCTTAACGTAAGTTTTGACGTGTTCATCGTTTACCCCTTTGGACCCAAACGACTTTCGTCGAAGACATTCCTGGTGAAACTGTAGTGCAAACTCCTGCAGACACTTGGGCCACTTCTCTTGCGGTGTTTTCTACTATAACGTTTGACAGGGGCTTTTAACTCATAACCCACTCTCCTGTGATCTGAGCCGGATTCTTCATTGCAAACACCTTAGAACTATGGCGTATTATCCGGCATCCAAACCGCCTGGTCCAGCTTTTCCACCGTCAGCTGAAGACTTCCACCACGTCTGCCTCGTCAACTAAGTGGACGGAGAAAATTTCGGTGGTACTGCCCGGAAACTGCAACACAATCAAGGGAAGTTCACGTAGCACTGGGGACGAACTCACCTGCAGCAAGAAGTTGCTTCTGCCAGGCTATACTTTCATTGATTATAATGTCTCATACCCTGACACGGCTTCGTATAAATCACGCCCAATCAGTCATGCTCCAACTTTGACCTGCGGCAATGCGACGCACTACCAGCCAAGGGCAAGTTAATTTTTCCCTGATTCATTCTGTTAGTAAGTCACTCCAACCGTCATGTGATGGTCCATCTCGTCTTATTAAACTTTGTGATAAGTACTTTGTCATCGACAGCAACGGAAGCTGTGGCTGTGTCAGCGTTGGCAGTCTTAAAGTGGCTTATGTTGAGTCTTTACGGGTACAACATCCGGTCATTGTTCCAATCACACCCACATCCTCAGAGCCTAACCGTTAACCCCTGTCAACACCCTCATCTTTGTTGACACGGTAGCAACCTCCGCCATCACCCTTAGTGTTAACATCATTAGCGGACCACCAGAAGGTTTGAACCTCACAGAAAATGCTTCGTTTTGGCAGAATTATGCGCCTCTCGCTTTGCTTTGAAGACTATTATCCGTAAACATCTTTGAATGCAGCATTTTCTGTCGGTTTTTAGAGCAGAGCTGTACGGAAAGCGAGTTCTGTGGTACCCTGTACATTTTGCTCGTTCTACCACTTCTTTTTACTGCACTGAGCACCATGTTTACTGTTCCATCAGGTAATTTGAGACGCAGTTTCCAAGCACCCGCAAGTGGTTACCTCCGGTTGTTCTCCCTGCGTTGCTTGTGATCTTTCTGAGACCTGTGGCGACTGAAACCGAAATCTCACGATCCCAAGGGCCGTTTTTGTTGCACCTGCTACAAGCCCTAGGCGGGCCCTGGAGTTATTATGATCCATTCGAACGGCTTACAACTACCTGATCGGAAGCAGCATCCAACTAAACTCAAGTTCAGCTCCTAGGTGGAGGAGCTATATTTTGTGGCTGGTTTGGCTTCATTTTGCTTAATATTGCTACCAAACCGCGAGCCACTAGTTTCTAGTTCTGCCGTGCCGTCTTTCTGCGAACCAGCGTGCATTAACAGACTTCAGTTTTGTCTCCTATCTTTATCAAGCAGCTACAAACTTATCCAGCCATAGACCTTATGCTGGCCGGATATAGTTCAATGAAATAGGTCATTTTGATGAAATCTCAACCAATTTCACGAACTAATGGTCCTGACCTAGACAGATCCGAATCCGAGAAACCTCCTGAAAGATCATCTTACCGGAACTCCGAAATAGTTCATCCCTTTCCGCGAAGAGCTCACAAGAACTCCTCACTCAATTTCCCGTTCTGTGGACTTGGTAATCATGAGTGACTATATACGGGACTTTTTTCCTTTCTGTTTTGTCTACTTACCGCGATACCGTACGGACTTTTGCGCAGTAAAAAAGATACCGTGGTTCGTTGTGCGCTATACTTGTGTTCTGATTCCGTGATGCCCTGTGCGGAATGGTAGTGTGATGGTCTAGGGAACATCATCAAACCGCTCAACCATCATCGCTCCAGTGTCGGCCCATGCCAGTAGATGTGTTACCGGTACTGCACCGGCCACAAGTCTGCTGGCCTACCTCGACCCGAGTATTCTCTTCGTATCGTCCTCTCTTCTTCAACACTTTACATGAAATTTCACACCCAGACAAAGCAAACGGTCTCTGGCACGTCACTGCACGACAGGTAGCCGCGCCCCCTTTTGTACTTTCGCTACGCCTCGTGCTCGCTCTGATCATATCCCTCAAATATTGCGGGTCCACTGAACCCATTGCGCGGGTGCACTCATCTAGTACTGTGTATCGACAGATTCAAGGAGTGGCCCAGAGTTATCCCCCTCTCTGCTTTGAGGGCCCAGTCAGTGGTTCGTTATCTGTTAGGACAGTGGATGGCAGTATTTAACTGCTTTTTACAATAACTAAAGATCAAGGGCAACAATTTGAGCCGGGCCAATTCTCTTCACTAAATTATATGCTGGGTGGGGTTCGCGTTTTGCCGACGGCCTATCACTCTGTATCGAAAGGTTTAGTTGAACGTTTCCAATGCCAACTTCAAGCGGTTCTCACGGCATACTAGAGCCTTAGTTTGTACGGAACTTTACCGCTAGTTCGGCTTAGAATCAGGACTTGCTGAAAGGAAGATATCCAAAGTTTCACTACAAAGCTTCTCTACGGCTCCACGTTATGACTGTTTGGGGAATTATTTACGCCACCGGGTACAAGGTTACTTGCAGTACAGAACTATGTTCATCTTCTCTATGCGCAAGTGCAAAAACCTCGCTCCGGTGCAGACATGATTGCAGCGATCTCAGGTTTCCGTTCCGGATGAATTCGGAATTCGTTCGCATTTATTGATTCGTGTTGATTCGGTAAGCAAACCAATACACCGGACTTACGAAGTTTCACTTCGCCTGATTTCTCGTCGCAACGATACCGTCACGGCTGGTCGACACGGCCTTGTCGACTCCTTTAGGATACACCGTCCTGAAGCCCCGTGCTCTAAAGTCAGATTATCGCCCGCTGGCAGGAGGCTCGATGTAAGCCCTTCACAGACTGTTGATGACAAGGTGTCACTTCATTGCTTGCAGTCGGCGTTGCTTGCCATGATTTCGAATGAGACCCTTGTTTTACTCTTAAAACGGCAACCTGTCGGTACTGCTAAAGCTTCGAATGAGATAGTCTCCTCACGTTCAGAGCAGCAGCCCACTGGCTCTGCCACTCCCTCGAATGTGAACACCATCTAAAGTTTAGGTTGCCCGTGCGCACCCATAATAACGTTCGCCGACAGGGTTTCCGCCTCATGTTGCGACCACAATATCGCCTGTCTTAGCTTCTCCTCGTGGCTGGGTCAAGCACGGCCTTCATCAATGCTTTTCGCAGTGACAATGTCCGCGCTTATCGTTTCAACACGACTTGATATGCTTCACTATCTGTTGCCGTATGCTTGCCAGTCCCCTGCAGCCACCTCAACAGTATTCGGTCTTTTTTCGATTCATGGAAACTCGCCATATTGGCAACTCTACCGGCCCCATGAAATCCGGGGAATTTTCTCACCAGAGTTCGAATTCTCCTCCGGTTTTTTTTAGCTGTCGCCTATTACCCTGACGAGCCTGCGGACTTAGGTTCCAGAGGGCATACTGGCTAATGGATACCCAAAGATGGACTTTATTGGTGTGGCATACCCGGAAGACGAGTTACGCACCTCATGTCATTGGTAGTGAATCCTGCTTACGCCTGAACAGCACTCGATGGTTCAAGCTTGCCATTTACTTTGTCCCTCATAATCACACGGCACAGCTTTATTCATGTATTTTGTAGACATTTACGCTAGCGAAAGCATTTCCTATGCCCTTGCCTCTAAACATTTATCGGGAGCATTCCGCGCTTTCAAGTATATTTGGCTATATTATCCCCTAATAAACTGAGAAAAAGACCTTTATCTAGACACCATTTTTGGTTCCTTTGTGACTTCTGATGCTTGGTTTTGATAGCACCGCTTTGCTCCGTTTTGTACATTCATCTGAACTAATCATCGAGAGGTAACCGCCAATCTTGCTCTCGAGGAACTCGGTATTTTGCCGACCTTACCCGCTCGGCTTGTTTCCCACTCAGCCATAGCGTTCACTTGAATTTCTTGAATTTTTCCTATCGGCACTTTTTCGGTCACACGACATGTGGGACACACTGCAACATCTCCATTTATTTGATCAAGAGGAATTCATTGGTAATTCGCTGTAACAATGGTTAGAAGACAGCCCATAAGCCGTCACTGGAAAGCCTTCTATGCCACCAAGCCTACAGCAAAGCCTGGCTACAGGAGTCTACATATGAAGAAGGCGCACCCGAACTCCGAGCTTGTAACTGCATTTGACTGAGCTCAGCAGCGTGCTTCCTTAAAACAGCCGTGATATCAATCTCCCTCAAGAGGGACAAGAGAACAAGGGGCCCTCGACGTAAGAGAGAGTCGGGAGCTGGGCCACGTCCACCCAGACTATTCTCGTTTGAAGTGGTTTTTGCTCAGCATATCTGAGGTGGCCTTGGGGCCGCCGGATCTAACATGGCCACAGTCAATTTGCGGAAGATTGAACTGATGAGCCGTTCTTGTAATGTACGTGCGTGGAAATCCTCCCTAGCCGTTGTCATATACTTGTATCGTTGAGACTATGCTCCTTTTTCTATTGACCCTCGAACAAGTACAACATGCATCGATCACTACACTTCAACATTTGTATAAAGTTTGCTCACGTGAAGTGGCATAATTTTGTTTCGAACCTGGACTGTCGTGACGGTGGTAACTGACTTCGGCCTTTGTTGAACTCTGGTCCTCGTTGTTAGACGTTGTGGCCTTACAGTTGAGGTTTGTACACATCATTATGTGTATAACTTGTTAATCCAGTACCGTGGAAACTAGGAATCAGTCTTGTTCTGATTTTGAGATTCGGTTCGATTGGCTACGCGGTACTCATAGTCGGAATAACCGTGACAGTCCTCCCCTAGCTCTTCAACAGCAGAAGGGAAAATGTTGGTAGTTTCCGTAAAGTATCGCGTTCATCGGCAGTTGTGTGTGAGATTCTTCCTTAGTCAAGCAACTGATAGTAGAAGAGACCGTATAAACCGGGAAGAGTACTCAAAGATAAGCAAGCAACATCTACGTGAGAACGGCAAAATCAAAAAACATCAGGGTAAAGCACCCCTATCAGAACCAGTGGAACGTAATACTGGTTTGACTTGTGACTCATACCTGTCAGAGCTAAACGCTAGCACAGTGTTGTCAACCTCCGTCAGTTAGTCCACTGAGACAGTCGCCGTGGCCTGGGGTTCTGAATCAACGATGCTAGTTTCAGCTTCCTGAAGGCCACTGAGACAGCTGATCAGGGTTCTGTTCAGAAGATAGATGATATGTTGGGGGCCGGAGTATGGTGAAGTCAAAGGATGAGGGTTTAGCGTGCACAGAAAAATCACGGGCAAGTATGTGGTTAATCAGGAGGGAACGACTGCCGGATTGCAGAACCAATAAGACTACCAGCCCTTTGACACTTGTAAACCAAGGGAATTTGAGCATAATCTCTGGAGCTCCAGAGTTCTTTTTTCATCTCAGGTGCGACATATTCATTAGGGAAACGTGTGATGGTGCCAAATATCACCAATGCAAGCGTATTTGGTGTGCTTGTACGCCGCCTACTACTGATGCCTCTCAGCACCGACTTCCTCAGAGGGTTTGGTATTTGGCTCCTTCATGCCAGTTGGGTGTTAGGCTAGCTGCTCTTGTTTGCAATGAAATTGGTAGGTTGTAGTTTGTCGAAAAGACTATTAATTTCTTCGGCGGAGCTTATATTAGGAGAAACGTAGCAGCTATATGAGTTAATAGAGTAATAATACAAAACTGTGTCGTTACTTGAAAGACATGTTGTCCTGGTTTTCTCACCCTAAATAAAGCCGGTGGAAAGACGTCAATTAAAGGCTGCTGTGAGCGCTGAGCAATGCTTTCGGAGGCCGGTGAAAACATTCCATCTAGCCGTCTGCTTGTGGGCAATAAGCTTGTGTGCGAAAAGCTGAATGGCGGTCATCTGTGGGAGATCGTCGGTGCTGGCAGACTTAAAATGACCTCCTCGCTCGGATGTGAACTTGGCTGCACAACCAAAACGAAAAATCCAATGCACAATAGGCCCATAAGAAAACGTCTCGCCAGTACAGCCGCAATGGGCTGTGGTCTCGATCCAACGAGTGGAACTATCAGTGCAACTGAGAAAGCAGGTTACACCCGAGGATGGCCACGATTGGCCAACGATATTGACGTGCACCTGGGTGAAATGAGCTTCTTGCCTCGGGAATAGGCAAACCGGGACGAAAAATGAGGCACTGGCGCGCCCACTGACAAGATTTGAGGTTTACACTGGGCCAAACTAAATGGCCTATGGTGGGTTTTCGTGTGGCGTTGACATCAGGTTGAGACACACCATGCTGTACGTCGAAGACAGTGGCGGTGTGATAAAAGTACGACTTTTGTTGGGCGATTAATGGATGTGTCGCAGAGAATGGTGTCTACAGACGGCAAAAATGGAAAAGCCCGCATACTGCGACTTGTGTTGTGAATGGCCTATGAAACCCATTATTTCGTTGGGCACTGCCCGAGCATTTAGGAGTGAAACCCGAAACAGCAGGTGATACTAGATTTTGGATCAGGGAAAGAGTATACGCAGCCACATTTTCTGGACCGGAGGCGTAAGGAATATCAGTAAACGGTTGTGATATGAAGTCAAACTTCCAAAGTGTTCTAGGGGACTGACGACCTGAGGCGTGGCGCGGAGCAGAGATCAGATGCCTGCGACCAGAAAAAAAGAGAAATTCGCGCCCTTGCGGGGCATGGCGGAAGTGACGGAGGGCTTTCTGGACGGCAAGCAATTCAAGACAGAAAATCCGTGCACGTTTACCAGGAAGTGAGCTTCATAAAGAAAAGGCGATCTTTTCCCGAATGCCCTCTAGGGTTTGCTGGAGGATGCCGCTGAAGAAGAAAAGCAGACGTGGGGGGCTGTTTGAGCTGGCAAAAGTTCCCATCGTCTTGGTCGGTTTAGCCGATAATCCTTTTTCTTTCCCGTTTCAGGTCACTGAGTGGAAGCATGAGCGTGGCACAAGGCCTAATAAACGGGCGACATTAGCTACCGAAGTCCGTTAGGGCATTTGAGCAGTTTGAAGGAGTTAAGTGGTATAAATTCAGCAATATCGTTAACCCTGGTTCTAGACGGACGCATGCAGTTGGCGTCGATAGTGTTACCGAGGAAAAGTGAAGATTGCTTTCCCCGTTCTATCTTGGCAGATTTGGAGTTGAAATCATGACCAGTTAAACTTTGGAAGCGCTGTAACGCACTTGGCTGATGTTCCGAGAAGGGGTATTTGGTGTCAAATATTCTTTCATTGTAATGGTCAGTAAAGGGCAGTCCACGAGTAATGCCGCCAGGGTAAGGCCAGATCTTTTGAGACGCACTACTACGGTGGAGTTTCATGAGGGGAAACTTGAATAGACCGAGCGGGGCAGAGGCAGCAGTCATTGCAACGGACTATTCAGAACGCGTAATTTGACGAAAGACTTTAACAAATTTGACTTTTCGGAAAAAGGCAGATCCAACCAGCGCATTGTTGAGCCATGAATGGGTGGAAAAGGAAGGCAATCCGGGCCTGAAACATCGAAAATCACCTTGCATTTACCAGTCTTTTGAAGGCTTTATCCACCGTATGCAACAGAGACTCCAGCAGGCTATTTCTGGGAAGGGCTGGGCCTAGGTCTATCATGTGCCATAACTTCTAGCTGTCAGTGGAGATTTTTTGCTGGGGTCAGAGGGTTAGGCCGGGCAAAAACAGGAGGCCTGGTTGTACTGACTTCATGAAGTACTGGGGAGCTCACTGGGGGAGGGTAATCTTCAGAAAAGGTGAAAGACAGAAACCCGGTCAAGACTTTGGGAAAGACTTCACCGGCCTCGAGAATCACAGAAGGTAGAGCAGCCCTGAATGGGCACACGGACTAAACCGCAGTTTGATGGGCTACAGGGTCGAGTAACTCATGAGGTCTTGGACGTGGTTCGAGGGTAAATTATTGGAAAAATCGGAGCCTATCGTAGGATTAGATTACACTACAATAATCGTAGTCCAGTGAAAAGATGACTCAGGACTGAACCGAATCTGAAACACTGATTTCCTAAGGTAGACATCAAAGAAAGTCTAGCAGCTTGGAGCTTAAGAGAAATGATGCTGAAACTGCTAAAGGATGGGGCAAACTCCGGCCTGTACGTCACTGTCAGTTTCGGGCTGACGCCGCTAAGTATGGCTCCAGATAAAGAAGAGACAGCAGGATGACGGGAGTCAAAGATATCTGCTAAATCTGTCTGTTGAGCTGTAAGTTCCTCTGGCAGTGCTGGAAAGTGCTTCGGAGCGCGCACCTCCGGGCTTATGTCCGAAGAAGTTGGTGATACAAACACCATGATCATCCGTGTACTTTGCAAGGCACTGTACGAGGAGGACCACGCCAGTGGTAAGAGGTGCTAAAGGCAATGAGTGAATAGCTTCTACATCCGCGAGAAGGACACTGGGTGGTGCGGATGCATCTATCAAAATTCGCTTTACTAGCGACCGAAGAGGGACGAAGACTAATTTGCCCCGGGGCTTCTTCCACGAAAAGGTCAGCCACCGGTGCCAGCCTATCTAATGATGTTTCATCTGAAAGAAGAGTCAGAGTAAGCTAGTTTTGTCCGTATAGCTGCTGCATCGACAGCTGTTGCGAAACTATGCGACCAACTTGAGTGCCTCTGGTTAATCGCCACTTCCGAAGCGGAAGACACGGAGGCCTCTGGTCGTCGAGGGAAAGGCCATCTAGAAACCGGCGATGACTGTTTGGGTCTGAAATGACTGCGGAAAAGGATGGCCAGTTGAAGCACGCCCTATGGCTTTTCTGATAGGGTATTTGACTATTACGTCTACCTTGACTTCAGGAACACTTGACGAAGGTCCAGCAGCTAGATGCGCATACATCAGCCTCCGGGAAATGGCTTTGGAAGCACCAAGCTGGGCTTTCGATTGGCTGAGCCAAAGAGAAGCATTTCGCGGTATAAACGGTGATAATTCTGCTGTGCTTATATCAGAAAACGTTTCTTGTATCACGGGGCCAGGCTCAGGTACCTCGGAGTCACCCACAGCTAGGAAACTGAGATGAAAGTTATAAACCGTGAGAGACTGAAATCAATGGTACAAACGTATCATGTTTGCAAAAGTGTAGATGAAGCGAAGAAGAAACCGCACTTGCCGTGGAAAAGAATTCGGAACCATGGCCTACATTTACATTCACCAGCCATTCCTGCGTATATGGATCCTGTCTGAAGAATAAAATGGAAAAGATGGCAAACGTCTGTGAATTTGGTGGTCATTAGTTGCCCTGCTAAACTGAAAAGAGATGGCAAGCTTGACGAGCTTGCGATCGGAGAAGACGGGCCAGGGTGAGCCGAGTTTCAAGAACTGATTGGAAAGACGTAGTGACGAATCGAGGCAGTACAGCTCCGAAATGACTTGGACAAACGGGCTTCAAACAACCAGCCTGTCGGAAGGATTGAAGATGGCCTGAATTCCTACCCTATCCAAAATACTGGCCAGCATTTGGCCGACCGGTTAAGTACCATGATGGATGGCTGACGAAGGTTACTTATACGTCATAAAGAACTGAAATGGCCGAACCAGTCCTGGATGGGTGTCAGTATTTTGAGGGAGAATTGCGCCCGACTTTTAGCCACCTAATGTGAATGTAGGGGATGGTGATGCGATTCAGGATGTAAAACAACCTATAGCTAGTAGAAAGCCCGATATCGGGAATTAAAAAGCTCTTGAGGATGGTCTACCATTCTGGTGGCAGACCTAAATACTAAGGCCTTTTCATAAGCAAGGCGCATCTAAATTCCATGCTGGTGATTGCATTGAGGTGAGTTGACTTGTCTGTTGCTGGTGAAGAGCCACCACAAAAACATGTAATTCCCGGTTCTTCCAGAAGCTGATTTGGTTGGAAGTTCACATCGCTAGACTGAAAGTAAGGGCTCAAGATAATAATTTTTCACTCCGCGATAATACCTTAAGAATGACTTACTCCTTTTGAGTCATGGTGACACGGATAACAAATTCGTGAGCCAAATGATGCTCCGTCTTATTAGTCATATAGTGGCGGAATTGATAAAATATTCGCTGGCATACGAAAACGAATTCCGTAAAAATTCACTGGACAGATATATCATGAGTAAGATAGGATTCAATGAATTGCAAAAACTTTTAAACTATATCTTCCAAAGGACCTCGTTCACGGTTTTCCAGGTGGACGCGATATTTCTGGCCTTTCCAGGGCGGTTCCACTATCCTACAACTACCTACCGCGGGCAAACGGTGCAGAGAGAAAAATAACAGCACCTCATACTGATCGTGCCGATATTTCCTTACAGTTTGGACCAGACCGGAGAAAAACTACGCAGATAAGACATGGAAAACCTTAACTTACTTTCTCATGCAATTACCAAGCACATCATTGTTCAACTAAAACTTCAAAATCCTCATAAGAGTATAATACTAATAACAATAATACCGATGATAGTCACACAGGTTTATTTCTGAGACGCCCAAATCAAGCCAGACTCATAATCGAATTTTTACGAGCAATAAAATGGACATAAAATGTAGGAATATGCAGCACAAAGTATAGGATAAGTGAACTCAGGAAAGAGGTGGAAGGGAGATAAATGTACTATAAGTGTGTGCATACCGGAGAATGCGGGAGGGAGTTTGAATTAACCCTGGGTCGGACGCGAGTAGATGCTTGCTGACTTTGAGAATCAGGGTCTAATGGCGAATCTGACTGATCCAAATGTTGACACCTAGAAGCTGACAGATTTAATTGAGAGGGGCCGAAGAGTGTTACAAAAAACTGGTAGCGAGAGACGATAAAGAGGAAGCTGATTTGCTTTGCAAGGGATTAGATTTCAACGAAGCATTGCTACTCTGCAATAAACGGTCGGTGAACAAGGCATAAGAACCACTGTGAAACGGGTAGCTAGCAGTCCAAGACGTAAAGAGCTGGTCAGATGGCAAAATTTATGTGAAAGTTTTAGGTACGGTGGATGTGGGATGCAGATATAGAGAGAATGGATGCATATCGAGAGGGTCAGGGAGATGATGACAAAGGAAACGGCAGACGAAAAACTAGAGGATGCGGAGCGAATATAAATATATACAAAAGGAGCAGTAGCAAAGAGCAGTGGAGTGATGGAACATGGAAATATCAGCGATTTGGAGAAAAATGTGGGATTGAATCAGATGGCACAGAACTTAATTGGGAAAACGGTGGTAAATTTTGTTTGCAACAGGCAAACATGGTGGATCATCGGAGAAAGGAAGAAGACTTTGGAGACATAAAGATGATGATGAATGTGAGGGGCAGTTCATAAACGAGGGAATATGACGGGAAGGATCGAAGAAAGCAAGCAGTAGTGGAGCTAATAATTTCATTATTGCAGGTGTGGCGCTTGGCGAAGGTGGGAAAGTGGGGAAACTTTAATAGGTGGACTTACATTACCCAGTAAGAAAGTGACTGTTGTGGGAGTGGCTGAGGGAAGCAGAACGAGCGTAGATACAGAGCACTGGGAGTAATTCAGGATACCTGTGGGAAAAGGTAACAGAGTGGTAAGACGGACTGTTGCCCGAAAATGCAGCAACTCTGAAAGAGAACAACATGGAAGAGAAACAAGTAAGTGAAGGATGGGGGGTCAGGAAATAGCAGATTAGAAGGTTCCAAACTGTATTTGAAACTAATTAGGTGAAGTTATTCATACATTAGGTGAAAAGTGGAAAAGCGGAGGAAAGTAAGAGGCACATAGAAGATTTACGACCCATGTAACAGATGACCAATCAGATTGTTTTACTGCAGGTACAACACGACAAAGTTTGACAAAGACTAAGCGTCAGTACAGGTGAACGTGTGATGGAACAAAAGGCACGAGAGATATATGAACGTCGGAGATGGGGCAAAAGAGCAGGTTAGCTGCGTACAGGCAGGCATTTTCACAGGTGAATTAGGCCAGGTGATGCTAATCGGGACAATACCCAATGGAAACATCCACAATGGAGTTGCGAACTCAAGCAGGAAAAATTTGATAGAGGAGAATAGAAAATAAAGGTTAGTGCAAAGGGAGCAAAGGTGGGAACGACGAGTTTTGATGTAGGGATAGGTCATGGTGCAGTGAGAGCTGCCATGGTAAGAGATGATCGGATCAAAGGCGGAGTGGGTACCTGTACATACAGTGGTAGGAAGATGAAAATGGAAAGTGATAAGAGTGATGACCAGAATGACAGGTGAGCTTACCGTGGCGGAACAAGAACGGTGGAGGCGTGTCATCTGCAACCGACTGGACTGGATGCGGTAGGGAAAGCGGCTTTAGATAGCGCGATCCGAATCCGGTGCTAGTGGATGGGGTTTGCCGTGAAGTGGGCAACAAACCTGAACAACAGTTTGTGAAGTGAATACAAGAGGTGTGATCCCCCAGCTTGATTGCGCTCGCGCGTAATTTCAGAAGGACCGCCAGCCCGGAGCACTGATTCTTCCTACTAACCTAGACCCTGCTGTCGGAGCTGGTGACTTACACTGCTGGCGTCTGTATTCTGCTCACGTACTGGTCACTAAAGGTGATCCGGCGGCCAGGACGATGGAACTTTCCTCTGCGTCGTCCACGAGAACTGCTGCCAGGCTGCAGGCGGGGAAGGAGACCTGTTGATTCCGAGTCCGTGTGCTGTCATTGAGAGAGCAGCCTTGAATGAATGCTTGTACGTATGCGAGGAAATCACAGCAGTGATCCTGTACGTAATTGTCCTCATCGAGTCAAATAACGAAGCAGGAAATAGTGAGACCGTATCACGCCTCGATGAGGGTATAGAGCAGAGCCGTGTTTAAGGCTCATCTGGGTGACTGTGAGTGTGCATGTATTTGGGTGTGTGAACAAGTCGTAACTACTTCTGCATACCGGAGAGGTCTTCGACAATATCAGTGACAAAAGAAAAACGGTGAACGCCATGAAGTCTTGCTGGAGGTGTAGGGTGAGTATATCGAAAGCAACAAACACGGTTCGTGGAACAGTTCCATAGGTGACTCGCAATAGTAAGGCTTTTGGGAGATAAAAGGGTCCGCCGGGATTCTGTGATAAGATTTCTAAGCACTTGTAGTGTGTTCACTAATCAGAGTCGACTGTTTAGCACATGCGCAGAAAATCGTTATTACAAAAAGGGATAATATGATACAGTTGCGTGAGCTTTTCACTTGGATCGAGGTTTTCTGCTGGATGTTATTGGGCGACATATTAGATAGCCTGGACCGGTCCGTCTTCACTGTCCAGGAGACTGACACTGCGCACGTCGCGAGTAAGCCTCCTCTGGGCGAACCTCACCTTCGCCGTTCTTAAAGGCTTGTCGGAGTTGCGAGTGGCCTCCATGGCAACACCCAACGGTCCCATGCCAATATAAGCATGTTTGTCGGAGATCATCAATATATCGCCTACTTTCAGTGGTCTTGCTTTGGTTAGCCACTTCTCTCCAGTTTGCGGGACTGTAAGGTATTCTCGCAGCCATTGCCTCCAAAAACCTCGGCCAGATAATTCGCCTGCTTCGATCCGTGTATGTGACTGCCAGGAGGTTTGTTAGTCTTTTAAAACTGACTTTCGATCTTGGCCTCAGCCGGTGGTTTGGGGTGAGCACCAGATTGGTAGGGTTGCTGGCAGACACCTGAAATGGAGGGGGGTTGTTCAAGATCCTCTTGACCTAGATCATCCCGGTGCTCAGCGTCTCATCGTCGGGCGGTTGTTTTTCGATTATTGACAGCTGTATCCGTCTGGTCAGACGTTCTCACACGTCACTGCGGTGACTGGTCTGCGGGGGTTGATGTGCCATCGTATACCAAAGCCACTGTTTGGTTCCGCGGCTCTTCTTGATTTCTTTTTTGGTGCCAAGGCTGCAGTTCGGGTTGGGCACCAACAATATTTGACCTACTGTCGGAGTAAGTATCTCCTGGTATGTCTCTTCAGTTGATAAAGCTTTACAGGGCCCTGAGGAAGGAGTCGGTGGTTTTGGAATGCGCAACTTCCAGGTGTACTGCAGGAGACTCCATACACATCAAGATGCGTCAGCATCGCTTTTCCAGCTCTTTTCCGCTCCTGGCCCACAATGATCCGAGATATTCAAGTCCTGTATAAATGAAGGGCCACCACCCCGGGGGTCAATCTACATTCTGGCAGTTGAGCCATGTGTTGTTTGCCAACGACAGCAGTGCTCTTTCCGCGGTGTGCACAAAGTCGAGTTACTCGTTTCACAGTCTCCCATCCTCTCAGTGTTCGAAAAAGGCTTCAAACGACGCTTGTCAAGCGACTTTTCCCGGCCCCGTCCGTCTACGGCATATATGTGTTAGATCAGCAATTCTATCACATGCTGCCGATCCTGCAGTAATATGGGGTACTTAGAGTCAAAACTCAGGTGGGAGTTGGTCTGGTCTACACTCATCCATAGTATTCGATTATCAAGTTTGGCATTCAGAAGCTTCAAGTTGCTGTTTTGAAAATGGTTTTTGGCAATTGGTCCCGCTCCTCCGACATTCTCGAGTTCTCGGGGGAAAGCGTGACATTGTATCATCCTGAGTAAACAGTACTCTACGGCTCGCGGTTCCTCAGGGCTTTTTTGGCCCACTCCTAAAAGGCTGAATAGATGGACCCCTTTCATGACCAGCAAAAGTCCCTTAACCCTAGCCAACCACATGAGTGAACAAAGTGTCATCATCCAGGAAGAAAATCTGACTAAAGGTTTGCAAAATATACGTCAGCTTGGCGGCTGTCACCATCATCACGGCACCTTTGACCTCCACCTCCGATTCCAGAGGTGGCTCCAGTTCGTAAACGGGCCAGTCCTGTTGAGGCATGTGCAGGAATTTTGACCATTCCATCCACGAGTCTAGTAGCAGGAAGCTGGTCGCACCTCAGGAAAACAGGTCGGCCTAGTTATCGCCAGACTTGACATGTTTCACTGGTTCATATCAGGTTCGTCGTAGAAGGTCGTGAGACGATCACCGACGAAAGTGCTGGAGAGACTTCTGACTTTGGTGATATAGTACAGAAACGCTGCTGAATCCTTCAAAAAATTAGGTGACCAACCACAGAATTCGTAACATCTCTTAATCACTTGTGCCGCCCTTACGGCCAACATGGCTGTATTGAGCTCGAGGAGTGGGACCTCGACCGGTTTTATTCGGGCAACGTGAGCTTTGGCGAACAAAACCCTCGTAGTTTATTGTCCTTCTCGTTCGCATCATTGTCCGTAAACCAGGGCTCCATACCCGGCTTCGGGTGAGTCAGAAAGGGCGTGCTGCTCTCTCGTCTGTGATATTTGACCAGAGGGCAAGCCCCCAGGAATACATAAATCAATCAGTTTCTTTAAAGTGACCAGGAACTCTTCCTATTCCAGCCGATCTCCTAGGTCAAGTAGCTGGTCCCTATCGACTCTCTTTCGACAGAGCCATCGCAGCAATTTCTCTCCAGGCAGCAGCCGGGGGGGGGGACAAAACCGATCGGATCGAACAGACTAGAGACAGCCAATAGTACACCACGAAAATTACTGGTTGCTTGTGAAAGTTTAGCTTGAAAGCAAAGTCGTCCGTCATTGCATTCCACTGTATTCCTAGCGTGAGTTCGGTAAGGAGTGGAAAACCATCTGGACTTCAAACCCCTTCTGCCCTCTCGTGGTATGAGATGACTGATGTCGAGCACGTCCAAAGCTTTCGACGTCCATTTCGTGGGATGGAAACCGTCCCTGTCTAGCAGTCTTGGCAGGCGTCTGAACTGCTCTGGGGCCGAGTCAACATCATCGAAAGACCCAAGGTAGTAGTCGATGTAGAAATTCCTGCTGACGGTGTCCGCTACCGACCGGCGGACGACGGCCTCACGTTTGTTCGTTGTTTCCTGTAGATTGTATTTCGCACAAAATGGAGATGATACTGCTCCGAAGGGACGAACTGTCATTCCATAGTTTATCACCGGTTCCTTCGGGTCGATCTCTTCCCACCATGGGAATGGCAAAACAACTTGTTTCTCTACCGGCCTTCTCACCCGAAGAAACCTTTCTCTGATGTCGGCTGACAAGGCCAGCCTGCCTACCCCGAAAAGGTAGAAGACTTCAATCAACAGCGTAGCCCAATCGGGCCCCTGTAGCAGAAAACCGTTCAGCGACTTTCCATGGAACTTGGGTGCACCATCGAAGGCAACCCGATGCTTTTTGGGCTTTTTGCGATAAAGAACCTGGTTATGAGGCGGGTACGATATCCCTTCTCGGCCGCCTGTGATTGCAGGCAACTTTATCACGTAGCGAAGAGCTTCTTTTCGCAATAATACTTCTGCATGCCATTCCCAGAGGTCCCTAACCCAGCCGAAACTCCCTTCCAAGCGCTGCATTTTTTTGAACAGCGTAAATTCTGTTGCTAACCAAGGTGTAGGCTTGTGTACGCCACGAGAGGGAACCTTGAACTGGTTTTTAAGGCCTCTGGTTCCATTTGCACTGTCTGCTTTGCGCGATCGTCCTCTTGAAACAATGATAGCCGTTTGCTTCGGACGTCATTAAATTATTTCCGTACAGTCACTGAAGTAGATACACTATATGGTCCGGTTCCGCTGACACGTAATTTATGGGGCCACCTCCCCCGGCTGGGCGGTATGGCATTCATCCTAGTGTCGTGCGTATGGCATAGGTTGCCTGGCTTTCGCCTACTCCCTAGCCCAGTGCCCAATATGCCCCTTGCACTTCACAGCCGACGGGAGGGTCCAGTTAGTTTTCCCCCAGTCTACGACAGCTGCCTCATGCGAGTGGGGCCACCTAGTTGAAATGGCCCTCGCTAACCTTGGCCCTCACACAGAAGTTCGACCACGACAAAAATGCCTGTTGATTTGATGTGCTGTTTGGTATCCAGAGTGCTGAGCTGCAACCTCCGCCGACCTGCGGTCATTACTTGCTTTCCGCCCACCGTGCTCACCGCTAACGACGTCGTGCTTTTCGCGAGCCGGAGTTTATTGGCAAACCACTCCTTCACCAGGAAGGTGTCCCATCCGCTTTAGACGAACCCCAACGCTTTAGCCACCCCACTAAGGGGCATCACTCCTGCAGCCACCACCGCTAGCCGTATTGGTTTATAGGCAGACCGTGAAGTTGAGCAAACCCCACTGGGCTCCGGGTTCACACCTTAAGTAGATCTCTTTACCCAGAGTTGAAATAGGTAGTGTCAACCAGGACGGCATTCGTGGCCACATCTGGTTCTTGTTCGGCAAGCTACCGCCCAGTGTGAGGTTTCAAGACAGGTGAAGCACCCTCCTGACGTCCTCGCCATTTCCCAACGTTCGTTTGCCACGGCTTGGATGGACTTCAGACATACTGGTAACCGGCGAATGTCGTTGCAGGTCTTGCGGCTTGGGTAGAATTTGGTCCCGCGTGAAACGGCGTGCGTATTTGTCCAAGGCCGATGTTTTGAGTGATCCTGTGCAGCGTATCTAGCTTCGTTGGTGCTGTCTGTTTGTCCTATTGCTATTACGGACGACCCGACCTAGTCTGGTGTCGGCTGTTCTGATTTGCCTGTGTAAATATTCTGTCAGGCAGTCGAAGTCGGCCTCACGGTCACCCCTGTTCATGCGCTCCTGTTCTTCCGCCCAACTAACCTGTAGCTCGGAAGAGTGGCAGAAGCCTACCCCGTCCAACGTGGTAATAGCTTGGAGATCTGTCCTATACGCCAAATTACCTAGGGTTGTGGAGCTCTTGTGCATAGTATTTACGAGGTAAGTCGTCGCGTGGACGCCACCCTCTGTTCGTTTGGCCTCCGACACCACATCCTGTATAAGATTGCGAGCCACCTTAAATGGCTGGCCAAACATGTCTTTCGCAATCTTCCTCGCCCGTGAGTAGCCTTGGTCCAGGTCGAGAATGGTACACCCACCGATAACGTCTCCGTCTCAAACTCGACAATAGTGGGTCGAGTAAAGCAACCTTTGTTCTGGGCCGGTTATCTTACTTTTAACGGGCTTTTCGAGTTGTTTTGTGAACTTGCAGTACTGCCCAGGTCGTCCGCCAAAAGTCTTCAGCTCTACCTTTGGCCAAATAATCGTCGGTTGCAGCCGTGTCAAAAGCCTGAAGCCCGGCATAGAACTTCCCATTTCTATTTGCCCTGGTCTGTGGAAGTGATCGTAGTCACTGGTTTTGTGCTCACGTTTGCTCACTCTACAATTTTTCCTGCCTCTTGGGCATGCTGCCTAAAGGATAGCAACTGCTTTTCACGATTTACTTTCCTTAAAGTTACCCAAGCCCTCCCCAGTGACTTGCGGCATTACTTCCTATCCAGACTCCGACTGCCCTGATCCCGTTCTGGGCATATAAGTTTTTTCTTAATTCAAGTTGATCAAGTTGAGTATTGTAACACCCTTTTGGTCAACATGCAGACGAATGCGAACGAATCCCAAAATCGAAAAACGATTGATCTGCGAATTCTACGGTACTTTAGTATCAAGTGAACAGTAACAGAGAAAAAAAGGATTTCAAATATGTCACCAAGCGGACCCAGAAACCCTAAACACAATGGGCGGCGTGTGAGAGACAAGCACGTGTTTCACGCAGGTCCAAGAAGGGATATGACAGGTTAACGCGTTGGGAGGGATCAAACGAGGGCTGGTCCGTAGAAACATAGAGTGAAAACGAGTACAGGAAACCCCGTTCCATGCATTAGCATCCATGTTACAAATGGCATTCTTAATTTTTATTAACTATCTTTGCCAGAATTCCGATTGTTCGTTTCATTTCTCTCACTCTTTGTCACAAACCGGACTCTCACCGTTGCCTTGAGCGAGGGTCGCTCAGCTTAAACTTCGTTGTGACTGTGTTCGGTAATCTCATCCTTTGCATCTTACCTTTTGCAGTAATTAAGCTGCAGCTGTTGTTCATTTGTTGTCCAATTTGGAGCGTAAGAGCCCAGAAGGAACAATATTTAGAGTTGAATATTGTAAAGTTAAATAATGTTTTGTATACAGTACCGTAGCTACTTGGAATCGACTTTGTTTTGTATTGTGTCGAAACTAGTTGCTACGCGTAGCTCGAGCGTTCCGGTGGCTTGACTTTACAATATATATTCACCTAGGTTCGCCATCGGACTCAGGTTTTATTCGCTGACGACATAAATTTCTTTTGCACCTACGGCCTCAATTCGTTTTGTTATATTATGGTGAGAATACTGGAGGACGTTCGGCTGCTCTTTTCGTGGTGTGGCTTTTGACCAGTAGATTTTTCGGCAGACAAAGCTGCATTCTCAGCTACTACTGTCATGTCCCTCCCGAATCCTTAAGTATAGGTGGCCACCTGATGCCCAACAAATCATCAGTACGTGGCTTCGTCGTATGCTACTCCTGTTCGCTAAACATCTCGGAGCAAACAGACAGTCGTATTGCTAGGTCCCGCAAGTTAACTGGACTGGTTCACGAAATATTCCGTTTGCGTGAAAGTAAACTCAGTGTCCATACTACACACTTTAGACCGTTGCTAGAATATAGTTCAGCAGTTAGCTCTAACATGCTTCAGAATGACACGATTGTAACTGAAGTTGTTCAGCGCACTTTTAATAAACAAATAGTTTGCTATTCGTCTAGTCTCAACCATAAACAGCGCTGAGACTTGCAGAGCCTCGAACCTCTTTGGCTCCGACGGATAAAGGACAACTTGTTCTTTTCCCACTCACTATTAGAGTACAGATCCTGCAAAGCTTCCCTGTGGTACGAGACCCATTAGGCTTCAAGTATTCATTACGACACCGCTGTCATTCCGTCACTGTGCCGTCCTCGAGAACTAGCCTAGGGTCCAAGTTCTGTCTTGTTAAATATTCATAAATGTAGAAAAAGCTTCCACCAAATGTCCATGCAAATAAGCTACTTACCGCGATTTATTAAGGAAGTAAAAAAATGATTGACGTGCTGACTCCCGTATCAATTATTGATCCGTACACTTCGGGGGGGGGGGGCTCACGAATCTGGTTTGAGTTACTAACACGCAAGCCTGAGTCAAAGGCCGGAAGACCTACGTACCACACAAGTTGCTGTATATCACTCAAGTCTTCATAATCTTTCGTGCACAATCTTCTGTTTTGCCAAGTCACATCATCCACCAAAATAACATCCACTGAAAAAGGGAACTATAACCTCGGTTGTACAGCTTCTTTCTTGCCCGCCCCATTCACTAGGTTCTCCGGTGCAGGAAGCTTAGTCTCAATTCTTATACTTGAAGTTGCTCGTCGAGGCAATACAACCTCCAGTTACGATCGCGCCGACGCTGATCCCACATTTCACCCCCAGGCTAACTTGGTTCCACGTCTTCATGCAGATTTTGACCTTTTATTCTATGGATTGGTTACTCCAAATCCAGTCTCCACCTCATCTCTAAATCTCGTAGCCCTTACCTCTTCAAAGATTTACCGTTCAGTTTATCCCGTTTTGTGTGCGGCAGCCTCAGCATAACCCTAATTAGCTAACTCATTGACTGTCACTTAGGTTCATTTATTCCATCATATCCTGTGATAATTTGAGTTCCCAGTAGAGTTTCCTGGGTAAATCCCGGCCCAACTACTGACACTTGCACTTTTCACTCCCTCGGAATACCATTAACTTCTCTGTCCCTTGTGCCATGGGACAAGCAGGGGCAGTAACTCTATGAGCCTTTATATCCTTCCACTTGCCCGGCCTCTATCCCACAATACGCCTCACCTTATGGCTTTTGCCACTTTCTCGACAAACATGGACAGGAAATCCAGCCTCAGTTCTCTTACAGGAAGTGGTTAATTAACTGAATTCAGCCTACTGTTATGTTGTCACTCATTCTATTCCGAACACACTTCCCTACCGCTAATGTCGTTCCACGTCTTCAAGCAGAATTTCGTTTTTTAATCTGAAGAATAGTTATTCCAAGTCCAGTTTTAACCTCATTTCTGAATCTTGTAGCTCTCACCTCTCCAAAGTTTCACCTTTCAATTTTTCCTTCTTACCTGCCATAACCCCAGTATAACTGTAGCTGGCTTACTTATCGACTATCATTTAGGTTTATCTACTCCATCATTTCCTGTAGTAAACTTCCGCCTAGATGACATTTTCTCAATATGGCAACTATAACCCTAGGCTTAGAGCGTCCTTTCTACCCGCCTCATGCACCGGGTTCTCCGCCGGAGGAAACTCAGCCCCACTTCTTATCCTCTATCTAAATCATACCAAATCCACCCTAATCCGTCTGAACTGGTCTCGTTCCCCTTCGCTTAGTTCGTCCCGGCATTTCATCCCAGAATTTCATTCGGGCTACCATCATTCATCACCAAATCGTCTTTATCTTTCTTCATATTTTTTGCCATTTTTTTGCATTCCTATCCTCTCTCATCCACTCTTAACCCGCATTCTATCAAAAGTGGTTCCAGTTTTAAATTGCTGGATGCATCTTTTTACCATTGACTGTTGATCCTCAGCTGGGAGCATCAAAGACTGCCTCTTTCTATTTTCATTTTTCCAGACAACCTCTACAGTGTATCTTCCGTTTGATGATTTGAACTGATCCGCCGACAACATTGGCAAAATATCCGGCCCAACTATCTGGCTGAAAACTCCGTGCATGCCAGTCATTCCATCGCTTCTCTATTGGCCCTGCTCTCTAGGATCTCTCGCAACCTGGTCGCCAGCTCCTCGACTATTCCATCTCTACATCTATGCGGTAACGCCAATATCACTCGTGTAGATCCCGCCGGTGCGAGGCGGGATCCACCTTTGGTCGGCGCACATCGGGCACGCAGAAAGTCCGCATCGATGAGCGGGAGCAGCCGAGATGGCGGATCGCACCTTCAGCCACCAAAAATAGTTTTAACTTTGGGCCTCCAGCGCATAGCTGGCCCCACCCACCAGCACCGGTTGATAAAAAAATAAACTATTTACACATCCGAAATGCTCCAAGTACGCCGCTATCTGCCCCAGTTATCACCGATTATCCATCGTACTCGCTTTTATCTTCAGAATCTTACATTTCATCTTCTTACGCTCGGAAAAATTTACTTTCCCCAGCGCATAATTATCGCATATTGAAAAGACCGTTATCATGCTCGGCTCACGGTTCACGACCCTTTTTCCGAGGATTCGAGTCAAACTACTCGCCTGCCCCATTCGCAAACTTAACTAATCCCCAAGATAAAGCTTGCCCCGTTTTATCACATTTATCGATATATTTGAAAAAGGTAACATTTGAAGTTGCCATACACTTCCGTTCCACAATTTCCAAACAGTATATTCCACCGAGGAATACTTGTCTCCAGAGCGTCCCAACAGTAGGTGACATTGGGACAGTTTGATCTCTCTCAGTCCCACGGTTCGCCCTTACTGTGCTGTAAATCGCAATATCCTCACCTTGCCGTTAAGTCCTCTTCTTAGATGTTCACCTAAGAGACACCCGTATCACAGCATTCATCTTTGCCGCCATCGAGTGATCCACCTTTAACAAAGAATACCAATAGATAGTATTTTACCCGTCAATTACTTCTCTGCAAGCTATAAGTCTCTACCACTATCGTAACTACCAATCTTACATCGATCTGTCGCCAGTTCCCATTTTCGTGTTGGCGCGTCATATTCCATGCGTCTCAGGGTAAACAATCTGCTCAACGATTATCGGCTTCCATCCGGCCACTTCCTTCACCAAAACCTCGGCGATCTCTCTCTAGAGGCGAGTCCGTCGCTGGGTGTTTAACTGGCTAAGCCGATATTCGGTAGCTAATCATCAAAACGGTAATCTTTGAAAGATTTTTCTCGTTCATGGCCCGGTTTCCAATTCTAGGCCGTTTCCCACACCGCGGAGTCCTATAGCTGGTTTACTTCCCCCTTGGAGACTTCTTTCTCATTGGGGTAAACAAAATTTCCGTCAACTTTATTTGATTCTCCCGTTGAGCAGTCCCTATTATGTAGTACTTGAGTGCACGAATACTGCTCCCAATCAGCTCCACCCGAACTCGGCCGGCCCGGTCACCGATCTTGAGTTCGAATTTGCCGGGCTCCACCACAAAGAGTAACTTATGCACTCCCTCCTATGCCGTATGGAGTCCACATACTTGAATCTCTCTTGGAATTCGGATTCCACTTCAAATTGTGCTGTTTGATCACGTTTTCCACCATGCCTCCGAGTTATCCGAAATAAATCTTTATTATTGTTACTTTTATTGTGGGAAGGTCGTAAATGTTCATACAGTCCACTATCTCACAAGGTATCTCAGGAGCCCACTGGAACGATCGGATGCAGAAAATCCTTCAAAAACAACATGGTTTCCCTTTTTCGTGATACCACTCTCTCATATACACTATCTGCATGTTTTCGTAGCGTAAAGTCCAGTCACCGGAACGCTCGAGCTACGCGTAGCAACTAGTTTCGACACAATACAAAACAAAGTCGATTCCAAGTAGCTACGGTACTGTATACAAAACATTATTTAACTTTACAATATTCAACTCTAAATATTGTTCCTTCTGGGCTCTTACGCTCCAAATTGGACAACAAATGAACAACAGCTGCAGCTTAATTACTGCAAAAGGTAAGATGCAAAGGATGAGATTACCGAACACAGTCACAACGAAGTTTAAGCTGAGCGACCCTCGCTCAAGGCAACGGTGAGAGTCCGGTTTGTGACAAAGAGTGAGAGAAATGAAACGAACAATCGGAATTCTGGCAAAGATAGTTAATAAAAATTAAGAATGCCATTTGTAACATGGATGCTAATGCATGGAACGGGGTTTCCTGTACTCGTTTATGCCGGCCCCCAATTCCCGACCCGGAATTTTCTCGTGCACCGCTAGGTGTGATCGGCCTCATGTATCGGCTCGCCCTACGGTTCCCCAGTACCTAGAACTCACCCTCGTCAATAGTAGCTTTTAGTGTGACAAGTGGATCAACTCTCGTTGGTCCCTTTGGATTCGGTAGATCCGAAGACCCGCCTCCCCCTTGAAGAGAGTTGGCAGTTGAACTTACACCAGCTGTTTACGGTTCACATACAGTAAGACAAATCTTTCTAATATCGCGTAGCACTAACCCTTGTTGGTTTGCAACCCAGCCGTTCGTACCACTCCATCGTCCGAGGCTGAGGTTTTTCCGATAATTCCGATTAACCACCGGCCACACGGCAAAGCCTCAAAAACTAGTCGCGCTACATCACCCCATCTGAAGTTGCACTCCCAGGTTATCCATTTTTGCCGCCGTTGTTACAGTGGAAGACACTCCCTGGTCCATCTTTTCTAGCACACCGATGTAAGGCAGTTTGCCCACCTCATCTGACGAACCATTCAACCTAGCAACGAATTCGTCGTTATATCTCGTGGGTTCGCCCTCAAGACAAGTAGGTCATCGGGCATGAGTACTGGCAGATCAGGACAGTCAGAGGTTATAGGTATCAGCGGTCGTCCGTTTACTGCCCGTTCACTTTCTGTAAGAAGTTTCAACACTATTTCGTCATTCATCGGCTGTTCGTCACAAACCGAAAGAAGTATCCTTCTAGCCGAGCGCACCGTGATCTCCCATATACCACCACCTTGACTAGCGTGAAAGAAATTGAAGTTCGACTGCACGCTCCATTGCGGAAATCTATCAGCAAAGGTAAGTTTCAGCCTAGCCAGCTCAGGCTCTAGAAGTGACAGGGGGAGCTGCTGGACTTGGGGCGTGGGGCGTGGATGGACACCTGAATTGGCGGCATGTAAGCAGTGCGGGAGATTGGGGTAGTGAGGGTCGACAACAAGGATAGGATCGGGGGGAAAAGAAGGATTTCTCAATTAGGGGAAAGGATTATCGTTGGCACGGGAGGCCAGTTACATGAACGGTATGAAGTCGGAAAGGAAGGAGGGGACTATTCGAGATGGGGCTAGCTGGAGTAGCTAGATTTGCCTTGGACCATGTGGTTTTCACTCTTCTGAAAGTGGACAGTGACCTGAATAGTGATGTCTTTAAAATCAATAGAGAACACTAGGCTTAAGATGTCGTCCGGCCTTGTACGGCACGAGAAATGGTGGATCCACCTCATTAAGGACACAGGAAAAAAAGGTGAGGAGGAAGGGAGGGCCAGCATAAGAGGACCGGTGGAAGAAGGGAAGGTCAAACTCCCTCCCAATAATTTTTGCACTGGCAGGGTAGTCAAGTGTGGCTTCAAGGTCAACCCCGACAGGGCCAATTTCCATGAGCTCCAGACCTTGAGGAGAGTAGACGCAGAAGGGGAGGATGGCCCGGCCGGATACGTGAATAGATGTTCCTAGTGGATCCTTGTTAAGGAGAAGAGGAGGGTGGTCGATAACACTAGCGTGGATAGGACATCTGACGAAGACCAGGCAGCCACCACCAGGCTTTGACCGGCAGGTGTTGGAGAAGCATTGATGCCCAGCTAGGCGAACAAGGTCAACTGAGGTATCATCGGAGAGCCCAGATTCGGTAGCTGGCTTTATTTCAGGGTTTGAAGTAAATGCCAGGGGTCGCAGGTGCGATATTCTTGTGATAGTTGATCAGGCGTTAGCAAGAACAAGTAGGGAAGAATTCGGTGTCTGGGCGCTCAAAGCATTGGGATCTCTACTGCTATACGAACTAGGTCCCAGCTGGAATAAAGCATCATTAGAAGCGAGAGGGTGGGTGATGTTGGATAGGGGACATTAAATATGCAAAGCGTTAACTTGGGACACCACTTATCGCTGTGGGTGACCTGTAAAATGAGTACACAAGGGATTATTTACTTGGGCCGAGGGGTGGTCACTTAGTACAGGGGAATGGGGCACGACATGGCAGGGTGGAATATTTAAAATATTGGTAGCTGTTGAGTGGACAGTGGGTATTACAGGGTGCACCGTACTTAAGCGCATGGTATCAAGGTGGGAGTTCTCGATGGTGTAGGTCTGAGAAAGTTTATCAATGTCGTTCGAAGAATTAACGCGGATATGTCCACTGAAGTGGAGGACACCAGCCAGGAAAAAAGTGAATTATTGACTTCGGAAATCCTACCCGTTGGACAGGATCAGTATAAAGCCGGTAGGTTGGTGTAAGTGTAGAGGCGTGTGGGCGAGCAGCTAGGAGGCAATGTAGGGTGGGGGAGTAAACAGAGCCGCAAAATTTGGAAATGTTCGGAGTCCCATGAGGAGTATGGGGGCCGGTACTTGATGAGAGTGGGTAAGTAAAGCGGGGAAGTGTGATACAGGTGCAATCCTGAATTATTCGGCGTTGTGCTTAAATGGTACTTTAGGACAAGATGAAGACTGGTGGGGGTTAGGGAGAACGGCGGGGCTTGCCGCGGCTGCATTATAGGGTGTTGGTGCCTCGGGGGCAGGAAAATATATAGTGTACCTATGAAGATGGATGGTTAGTACTTCCCATTCGATCAGAAGGATGGGGAGAAGGTGGAAGTTTGGGGTGGAGCAAAGGGAGGGTTTGTGGCGCGGGTATGGCCCTGATGGTCACTACTACCCGTAGGAACGATGGCATTTGGGGAAACTAGGCGGTGACCGAGCCAGTTGCCTCCTACAGGGTCCGAGAGTTCACTTTCAGCAGAAGTCGAATGGGAATTAGGGCTTATGGGTAAGGTGGTCGGCCGAACCGTTGCAGACCTGGTTGGATAAAAAATGGGCTTATATGAAAGTAAGAGGTGAACTTGTGAAGAACTTCACAACTTGGCTCCTCTAAGCTTGTATGGGTGGGTAGTTTTCAGCATCGTCAGGGTGGGAGCTGTTTTTGGTAATGAGTTTCAGTGGATTGGAATGCCGTGGGGAGGGGTACAGCTGAGGCTGGTGGTTGTATCAGGGCCCTGTTTTGACTGTGAGGCTGAGGTGGGGGAGTGCTGAATTGATAATGATGTGGCGTGACTTTTGAGGCACGTGGTCTAGGAACTAAAGATACTGGAAGTCGTGGCCATTGGGCTAGGTGGTAGGAGGAGGCTCTTGTGTGGAAGTGGAGCCAGTGTGGGGAATGTCGGAGCCAGAGGGGTCAGCAAGCACGAACAAGCAGAGCAGCTCCTCAGTGATCGAGATATTTCCCGCTGAAAAAAGGTTTTATCCGGGAGTCTTAAAGGGCGAAGTAGCAGGGATTTTCGATTTGTTGCTAGCGGATTATAAAGCTGTTAATTTGTCCATTAGTTGGAATAGCAGAGGGCAGAGATGCCGCTGGGACCTTTCAGTTATCTTTCTGCACTGGCATCTATATCGAGCCATATTGCACGAACTGAGCGTGTTGTTTTCGACTACCGAAAGCGGTATGTGGGCCGCCACAGTGAAAACCACGTCATCCTTGGTGTTGGCAACGCGATGGTATCTTTCAGTCGATGCAAAGTCGAGGTATCCCACCGAAACCAAGTTTTCGGCGGGTATAGCGGCCGCAGGCTCAGTAGGGTAGCCAGAGGAGAAACCTATCAAAGGATTTCATCAATCAGCTCGATCTTTTCCCCCAGTTCAAGGGAGCTCGGTATGAGGTCCGTTGAAATACTGGAAGCTTCGTTGTCGATATCTACAAGAGTGACAGAGCACAACCTAGTTGGTGTGAAGGGCTGGGTGTGTTTGGGTTCGCTAACTTCAGCGATTCGGATTTTCTGGGCGCTGGTTGAAGACCGGGATGGCATGATAAGACGAATGTACGAAGGTAATATGAGGTCGGTCAATTATTCAGAGACAGACCACGAGTCCATGAGGGAGCTGCACGAGCACAGGCTGTGGTGTGACCTACGCAAGGATGCCGGATAGGAAGTGGGCTACGTAGTTTGGGTTAGGAGACTTAATTACTGTAGGGGATAAAAGCTAGTAGAACTTCTATGAGCGGTACAGAAAGATAATATCCTCACAGGATAGGGTAGATACTTTGCTATTGGTTGGATCACTGCAACAGGCGACGCGGAGGAGTATGTTTCTTATATGGGATCGACGGACCGGATCGAATGAAAGCACACTCTCATAGGAGAAAATAAGTAGTGGCAAAGTTGGGAGTTATAGATAGTCCGAAACAAGTGAAGGAAAATTTCGAGGTAAGACGGAAACTTCAGAAGTTGCACTAATAGACTCCCAGGGAGAATAAAGTAGGAACAGGCTAGCAGGGAGAGGGATGTAATACTCTAGAGTGATGATATCATGACAAGGTATCAGGTCAAGGTCAACTTGACGTATATATCAGGTTGTCTCGTTTCTTCCTCCTTCCATCGTGTAGGCTCTTTTTTACGAAGCCCCTAGTGGTAATAGTTATTTACTCTGAAGCTTCAAACTATCCGTGGCTATAACTGCGACACACCACTGTGCATCCGTAATTTATTACCTCGAAAAATCAACACAACCGTTTACTAATAAATCTAGATCTATACCTACCATAAATCACCCATTGTAAGCCCATCTATAAAACACCTAGTAGTTGTTTGCTATATAACCTCTCTTAGTTATCGTTTCCTCCTTGGCTAAATCTCTAACACCCCTTGGTCCACACAGTGAAACCACCCAATCAACCCTGTTTATAACTGTCCTAGGTGACTTCCTACAGAATTTCGGCACTTTTCATGTCTAGATTTTTTGCAGTCGCCAAATTATCAACAAAACTAGTTGATCATCCGAAGCCTATCGCCTCAATGCACAACTCCAAAAGGAGCAGACCGGCCAGTAAGTTTTTGCCACGCGTAGCCTTATTTCTTCCAGTCACTACACCGTGCTCCGTCTTACTACCGAACATCCACAATGACGCAAACAGCAAGATTGTCAGCTTTTTACAACAGGCTAGCTCACTGGAATCGCGAATTGAAGATCTTGACAGAGCCACCGGAATTCTGATAGAACTGGCTCGGCTTCTCGAGCCCTCTATGGTAACTACGGGCTGTAACTTAGTTGCCATGTGTAACTTTATTGACAGCATATTTTCAGAGGTTTCAAAAAGCATACGAAACTCGAATCATGCCACTGTATGTAAAATTCCCGATAAGGTCCCACTCAACGTAGTCAGCAGTACCTTGCTAAAGGCCGCTAACATGGAACGTGTGATATGCCGTAGCAGCAGACTACAAAAACAATTACGACGACACCAATGCCCCCTGTTTTTCCAATTTTCGGACGCACTAATGGCCAGTGAGTTCATTCACAAGCAAATGGCCATTGCTATTAACTCGCCATGCAAAAAACATTCGAATCGCATCCGACAAAAGGCCACTACAACGGAAATTGCTGAAAGAAGTTGAACTCTTTCAAACATCCAGGGCAGGAATCCGCCCAAAAGACACCTATCCCCTGCTTTCCCCTTACCTACTCTATGCAACCAAGGTCTTCCAACGTAGACCTTGACGCAACGCCCGGACCTTCTTCAAATCCACCAGTCTCCAGGCGCCCTAGGCACATCAATAGTGTCGCAGATGCCTGGGGCTCGAATCCACCGAGTCATGCCAGACAGCTTAGCTTTGTGCATCAGAAACAGCTACCTAAGTGGCGTAGCCTCCCTAACCCAACAACTTTGCATCACTCTCCCAAGGCGACACATAAATCAAAGTATGGTCTTTCTTGTCCACATCATATAGTCACGACTAAAATCCATCCGCCGGACTGCACCACACCATGGCCAGGTCTTTCTCGTTCGAATCAAACCCATCAGCCCTCAAGGCGTACTCCCGCAAACAAACTGTCAAGAAGTAGAATACCCAAGGACAATCTCGTTGCAATCTGACTTATGACCCATGGGCAAAAAGTTGGCAGCGATCTGTACTCAGCCCCCGATGCAGAGTGTCGGAAACAACGGTAACCAATGGCCGGATATTCAGAATTCGGCAACCAGCCCTACATTCCTACTAAGGACTTCGAAGTCTAGTTCGCTAGGCAACGACAGCCTTATTCCACCAGGCCACACTCCTAAGGTCTAGCAAAGATAAGAAGCGAACAGGTACCTCAGTAGGATGTCATTAGTGCCGGGGCCCGCAATTTCTGTTCCCAAAATAGGTAGTTTCTGAAACCCTAATTCTTCCTGGGAAGTCCTAGCTCTACGCGCATTTATACGGACGATACTCGCAAACCATCTCACGGCTACTATTCGACGCTGAATCTGCCTAGCTCATCATTTTCTAACTTTTCCGTGCCTTACCCATTCACCCGGTTAGCTCCTTTACCATACGAAAATTTTCGTTTCGCCCCACCATTGCCTTTCCCACTGAAGTCTTTTATGCGCGGGAAACATCCACAAACCCCTTTCGAGTAAATTTTCCCCACCCAGTGGCATACAATCCCACAATCTCTCTTCTCTTCTAGCCTTAATGAACCACTTCCTAATACCAGCACCTTGCCAGTCGTTCATACCTTTGATAGCACGCCATACTCCGCAGGCTAGCTACGCTACACTGCGTATCACCACTACCTTCTTCCAAAATAACATACATATACCCCCTCCACGAGCCGCCGATTCTTATCTTTCCCTACCCGGACAAGCAGCATCGACAGGCGGCGAAGCCACTCCACTCTCTCCTAGTCCGTACCTTCTGCGGCCTGACATTAAGGCACGACACAAACCAGTACCAAGGTTGTCACTTAGGGGAGCCAGTGTCTTCCATAACCCTGTATGATGTCACTGCACTGGAGCATCGAACGAGCCCAACGGATCAGGACAAAGAGCGAGACTACCTCATCAAGGGTTTTCTCTTTCATTTCGTAGTAGCCAAAAATATTTATTTCTGGGTCATCCGCAGCTGAGTCCTCTGAAACCATCGCGGAGGCGTCCAAGGCTCACTTTTCTTCCTCTTCGATAAAAGCTCCAACTCAAGCCCCTCAACGTGCACATTCTCCAACCAGCAACTTCCATACATGACCTAAACCAAAAACTCACTTCCACATGAATGGGTAATACCACATCTTATTTGACTCCCGGTCCATCTTGAACAAGCCTCATCACTTGAAGCACTATGTCATCACATCCAGTCCTGACATCATCTTTATAACGGACACCTGCCTCACCGAACACACCCTCACAAGAGAAATTATGCTTGAAGGGTACAAGGTTTTTAGAGTAAATAGGATTGACAGACGCGGAGGTGGGCGCCTAGTGTTCGTACAGCACGCCCTTTCAGTAATCCCAATTAGATATGCCACTCTCGACTCAATTCCGGATTCTCTATGGCTCACAATTCGGTTCTCAACTGTAGTCACGCACATTGGTTGTGTCTACCGCCCGCCCCCATCTATTATTGCAAAATTAAATCCTTCAGTTGAAGCCTTTGATTATCTTTCACTACTACCTTCGGCAGCGAAAATCATAGCCAAAGATTTTAACTGGCCTAAATTATCCTGGACGAAACTTACAGCGTCTCCCAACCTAATAGGCTTTGTCTCCCATACTCACATTTGGGGCTGGGTGCAACACGTTAAAACCTCCAGTAGAAATACCAACATCCTAGATCTTATATTCAGTCACAGCGTTCCCAACTTATCGGTTTCCGTTCTGCATAAATTTCCAGGTAGCGACCATAAGATAGTGACTGGCAATCTTTCATTCCATGCTTATCCATCAGGTTACCCGACCCCAGTCAACAATTCCCTCCGTTTAAATTGGAACCCTCTGTACAATCTCATCCGTAACCAAGATTGGAGTAGTTTTTTCTAACGGTTGACCCCCAACAGGCGGCTGATCACTTTTGTCTTACCATGTGAAACTGCCTCTCTAAACTTAGCCCAATATCCCAAAACTCCTCCCTAAGGGAGTCCAAACTTTTCCCCCTCCAACGAAAGTACCTTAGGATGTAAAGACTTTACCTTCAAAACCACGACTTCTCTCTTCTCATGAGACTAACACGTCTTAATGATATTATCCAGGACCTAAAGGAAGATCGGCTCCGGTACGAAGAAGCCAAAGCCCTAAGGCATCCCAGTAAAGCATTGAAACTCTCGCTCCTACACAAATCTAGGAATTTGGCAACAGATACTATGATCCAATACGCTGTGCTACCGAATGGAACTTCGGCCACCTCCCCTTCTGATATCGCTGAGGCCTTGAACTATTACTTCGCCAATTCCATGGCCCCCGCCTCAGATATAGCCCCCCCCCAAATCCTCTTGCTACTACCAGCACTTCTCTATCTACCCTGACCTCTGAAGTAAACGTTATTTCCGGGCTCATTCCAGGCTAGTAGCCATCTGCCCATCCTGGACAAAACGGGTTACCCCCAGCTGCAATCATTAACGGTGGATCGGACATTCCAGTTTTATTACTAAACCTATTTACTTTGTCACTCAAATCCAGCTTGGTACCGTCGAACTGGAAGCTTTCAGGCATCATTTCACGACACAAAAAGGACCTGTCAGAGAACTCGCTAATTACCGTCCCATCAACGATACCCCTATCATTTCCAGACTAATGGAAACGATTATCAAAGATGGTATTACTACTCCTCTCACTTCAAAGCTTCTCAGCGATAGGCAGCACGGGTTGCTCAAATCGCGATCAGGCACCACATGTCGGTTTGACTTCCCCAACCTAGTCATTAAGGCTGTTGATAGCGGGCAGGCATTAGTAATTGTCTACCTGGATCTGTCGATGGCTTTCGTTTGTGTTCCACACCCACATCTTATCGCCAAATTGCGTTCATTCGGCATTGCTAACCCGCTGCTTTCTTGGCTGAAATCTTGTCTCGTTCATCGTTGGCAAGTGGTCCTCACCAAAAGATATACCTCTAAACCGAAACCTGTTACGAGTGGCAATATACAGGGCAGTGTACTTGGTCCTCTTCTATTTCTAATGTACATTGTTGACGCATTGGACCTAGCACACCATGGTACGCCTTCTTGTTCGCAGACGATATAAAAATAGTCAACTCTTTCAATTTCAGTGATGCTACCCTTGCTCTTTAAAACACTTCCGCTGTACTCTCTGCACTTGACCGCAGGCATCACTCCTGGAAGTTGAGCTTTTCCACTGCTAAGTGCGAGGCCTTAACCTATAAGTTCCGATTTCCCCCTAAAGCCTTAACTACTAGTGGCTCACCAATAGCCAGTTGACCTGCCATCCGCGATTTGGGCCTCAAATATTCCTGCTCCCTCACCTCTTCTGGGCACGCCGCCATCCAAGCGTACAAGGCTAGAGGAAGCGTAGCCCTTCTCTTCCGCTCATTTCATCTCCAGGACAGTATCATCAGCATCTACAAATCCCACAGCAGGCCTTTGCTTGAATATTGCCCAATAATATTTTTTAACATGGCAAAGTTCGATAGCGTTGCGATTGAAAGCATACAATGGCGTTTTACCGAAAACCTACTCGGTTGGCCCACGTCTTTAGGCCATAGAGAACGAGGCCAACATCTGAATCTTGACCCACTCTGGCTCCGCCGCTTAAGACTAAACTTGGTATTCTTGCATAACCTGTTCGATCACCGGTCTTTGTCCTTTAACCCAGTAAGCTTCTCCCGTTAAACCCTTCACTAACTTCGGCACAGGCCTTTTACTGCCCCTTCTAGTACAGCTAAATCGGCCATACGACCGCTTTTCTTCCTTCTTGTCTACTCCAAAGTCTGGAAGAGGTTGCCCATCACCCCCCGAGCTTCACAAAACAAGTCCCAATTTCTGTCGGCACTCATTCCATATCTCAGCGCCACCCGTGCGCTCCAGTTGTCTTATATGAACGTGGCAGAAGATATAACATACGAGAGGGGCCTCGACTCCTAAGATCAACTACTTCGCCGACCCTGCTCCCTTCAATTGAGGACACAGTGAACGATAGACAGTTTCATCTATCTGACTGAGTTCTCAACGTTTGACTAGCTATGGCCATTCTCGTAATGAATCAACGCAGTTTAAATGCCACTATCTTCATCCACTTTGTTCCCACCTTCTCCTGTAGTCTCTGTCACTCTTATGCTTCGTCCTTTACTGGTTTTATATGCCTCCATTAACAATTAGTCCACAGAAAGGCACACACTGACTGCTCTTTTTTACCTGCCTCCCTTTTCCAGTCCTCTTTTTACGTGCTTTCAGTCTCAATGGTGGTATACGCGCCTGGATAACGCCGCTGTTCGGTCGATTACTAACCTCTGGCTCCGTCCGCTGGAACCCCTCGCAACCTGGCCACCTGATCGCGGATCTTTTATATTTTACAATCTTAGTTAGACTACTCCCCACATGCATAACCGTTGATGAATATTAGTGCCATTCCCAACGGTGCGGGGCGCGGTCAGATCCGCCGCTCTGGCCGGTGCACATCGGGCTTGTAGGTCGTCTGCAACGATGGGCGAGCGCAAATAGGCTAGTGGATCACACCTCCTGTGTTCACTTCAAGAAGTGTTTTTCAGGTTGGGTGTTCAGCGCATGGTCAGCCCCACCACCAAGCACCGCTTGCGGATAGCACGCTCGAATGCTGTCAGCTGCAGATCGCGTGCTCCAGCCACTCTTGTTCGCCACCGCAAGCCCACCTATCACTCTTATCATCACTCTTATTACATCCATTTTATCGTTCTTCTATGGTCCGCATCCCTACCTGTTCTGTCCTTGCTCCTATCGACTCTCACTGCGTCACCCCTCATTGCACATCACTATCGTCCTACCCAATTTACTGTGCCGACGACCGCCAATATTTCTTTCTTCACCCACTCGGCTTTGTCGGTTTGTAGTATACATTCATTTGGTATCACCGTAAGCCCACAAAGCTCATTAATCACATTCTTATGCCTCACTGCCTACCGTTCTGTCAAACCCTCCCTCGTTCTCCCTTGTCATGGCTAATACCATCACGTACCTGTCCGACCAGCACCCATGACCAATTCTCATATTTGAACTGCCTTTTCAAACTCTGCGTCTCTCACAGCCACATTTATTATCCAGTCACTATCACTCCATTTTCCTTACCTAGCTCTGCAATTCCTCTGTGGATCCTTCCGCTTGGCAGTGCTCCGACTAGTATCGTCTAGTTGCACTCACCTGTGCAATTGCCTGCATGCAAGCGGCTCTCAAATCCCATGTCCCCGACTCCGACGCACATCCATTGTTTTTGCGTTATGTTCGTCCACTGGTATAACTGTCCCGGTGCTTCTTTCCTCTCTGCCTTTTTCGTGGTAATAATAATAATAATAATATTGGTATATTTCTCGGCCATGGTCGAGACGCACGCGTTAAAGCATGATCATGGTGTACACGTTACTCAATAGGATGAAATGTTCACATATTCTAAGTATGAAAGTCGAGAGTATTAGAGATGAAAAAACAATGACAGGAAAAGTTTGAATGGACCATTCTGATAATGGTTTGCGCGGCAGTTTTAAACCGGTTTCGAATCCGGATCAGGCAGTGGTGCGCGGTGGAGATATCGAGAAAATCGTTAGCGCAGTGCTAAGGAGGCATTATTAACAAGAATGATGCAAGCCCATGAAACCAGAGGCCAACTGAGGTTCTGCAGATGGAATAAATTTTGAACAAGAAAAAAATGGTGGGAAATCGACGCATGCGAAGAGGATAGCGATCCATGAAGACAATGCAGACCCTGAATGACGGATTTACCGGAGTTCTGTAAACGGAATGAGATTTGAAGCAGGGGGACCTGAGGCCAGTTTCGTGAAAGTGAACACCGGTGGATGTGGGAGAAACAGCAGTCCATAAAAAGGTGAGTTTAGATTCAGGGCCAGTAACATGTACTATTCAGAAATAAGAAGGCGCAACTGGAGGGTCTTCGAGAAATGGAGAGTCAAATTCCAGCCGGCTACGGTTCGGAGAAAAGATAACCTGTGTTAACGGATAATAAAGTGGGAAAATCTTCGCATGGACTTCAGCGTTATGCTGCTTCAATGACAAATATATATGTATGTGATGACGCATTTGCCTTCAGTGTTATTCTGGTAACGTACTACATCGAATGCGTAAGTTTCATCTGGCAGGGCAAAGTATGTGTCAGTCAATCAGCCGAGTGTGGCTGTATGTTAGCGGCATGCGCGTGAGCTGGAATTCGTGTTGGTTGCGTTAGAAAATGCTGAACGATCTGATAAGCAATTGAGGGTATCTCCTGTTGTGTGGTTGGATTTCTGTCCCAGTTGCCATGGTAGGTTCCACTTGAGTCTCTGTCCGTACGAGTCAAAGCGGCCTCCTTGGTTAGCCAATTTGGCGACTGAGATAGTGGGAGACAACGACCTGAAATTAAGGGAGATTGCAGTCTGGACGTGGTTCCAGCTGTGGGTTATGATATGTGAAGACAATAAACAATGAATTGGTTAGGTCTATGTGAGTGGGGCATGGGTAAAATAGGCTCGCAGTGGATTTGAGCTATACTGCTGCAGGCTGATCAAGTTGCGTACACAGGCTTGGTAGCTGTATGCATTTCAAAGGATTTATGATTTGCCCGTGGTTAGTAATGATAACCTTCAATACCGTTTGCTTACGCAGAACGCAGTTTGGCACGAGGCGATAAGATAGGTTTGAAATAACAGACAGAGCGAGTAGGACTATCATACCGTTTGCGTGGCGCTACGCTGTTACTGTCTCTTTCGGTATAGTGGTTGTTCTATACTGAGTAGTTTCTGAGGAGTCCAAGTAGAAGGAACTATTGGGGTGACAGTGGTTATAGATTAAAGGTAATTATTCTGTTTAGGCATTGTAAACTGTTAGGTTTACGCTTAGGTGATGGCAACTGCGGCGTATGGTGTGGCACATCCTAGATTCTCAAGGGTTCAGGTTAGTATCCAGCGTTTTCCTCATAAGCTCTATCAAAAGACATATAAGGATTCGTAAGAGCGATCAGTTTTTGGATGTCCAGAGCTACGTGTAGTCCGGACTTAAACATAATTAGGGAATCTACGGAACGGACTTCAGCTGGGAGTTTATTCCACAGGGTTGCATATTTCAGGAGGAAGAAGTTGATGGTAAAAAGTTGGGACTGTTTTGCTGTCCTAGGTCGTATGGATGAACCGCTGAGTTTCGTAATTGCTGCAGCGGTGGGGCCAACACTATGCGGGTCTAATTGAGCCTAGGTTGCTCAGAGCGGTTATTCGACTTATTAGTACCCTATACCTACCTCAAAGGCCTGAGCCCTTGAAATATACGGATTGTATAACATAGTCAGCGTGTCCACCGTTAGGGCTATGCTTATTTCCTGTTTGAAAGCCACCGATGTCGGTGATAACGCCCGAATTCGTTGTGGTAGCTTATTCCACAATGAAGCGTACTTGTTAATGAAGACGTTTGACCGCAGAGCAAGCTTCGGCAAAGGGACAGACACCAAGAACTCATTGTTACGTAAGGGATACGTAGAAAGGGTTCTTACCTGCGGTGCTGAACTACATGATCTATTCTTCAAGATATTGTGAAAGAATAGCAGGTTATTTCTTATGCGGCGTAGCCATAAGGGATCGATTTTCAGCCGCTCACAACGTTCCATGTAATTAGAGGGCGTAGAAAAACCTATGAGCTGTTTCGTGAATGCCCGTTGTACATTCTCAAACGCTATGCGGTCCCTTTGTCGCATGTTGGAACAAATGATTGAGCCGTATTCCAGAAGAGGTCTAACATGGGACTTAAAAATGTTGAGTTTACTTTCTGGCAAAATAAATGTTTGATGTATTAGCCCGATCGTACGGCGTGCTTTAGCCACCTGGATGGCTGCGTGTTCCGAAAAGTCAAACGTACATGAGTAGTGTAGACCCAAGTCACGTACCTGAGAGTTATTGGGGATGAATTTGCCGTTTATACTAAATCTTCCAGTGGGGACGTGACATTTATACGTAATAATATTACTTTTTTCGGCGGAAAAACTCATTTTCCAATCATTACTCCAGGAGCTGAGAGCGAGCATTTCCCTTGTAATGTCATCTACGGTAGAGGCTAACGCCGCGGGATCAAAAGTGTACACGATTTTGATATCATCTGCAAACAGGAAGGGAACTCCCCGTTGGAAAATGGTAAATATATCGTTAACGTACATTAGGAACAGTAATGGGCCCAGTACACTACCTTGTATCACCCCACTGGTTACGGGACGGGGTTCGGACAAATTTCCACCTATACTTACAACCTGGTCTCGGGATGTTAAATAGGACGCAAACCAAGCAAGCATTGGGTCCACGATTCCATAAGTTTTAATCTTCTGTAGTAACCGGACGTGGGATACCCGGTCAAACGCCTTGGTCATGTCCAAAAAGATCACGATTGCCGATTTACCAATATTGACAGCCTCTGTGACCAGATTGAGGAAATCGGTCATGCATGTCGCACATGATCTGTTTTTCAGAAAACCATGCTGACCAGCGTTGATTAAATTATTGTTAAGAAGGTGACGTGTCAGCCTTTCCTTGATCATTCTCTTCATGATCCTGGACACGACCGGGGTGTGGTTCACCGGCCGATATTTAACTGGATCTAGACGTGATCCTTTTTTGTGCATCGGTATGATAGTTGAAGTTTTCCATTGAGAAGGGAAAACACTGCACCTGAGTGACAAATTGAATATGTTTGTCAGCAACATTGGAACATCTTCGCCACCTCGACTTAAAATGGCCGGTGGTAATGCATCTGGACCTGGCCTGCAGGACGGTCTTGTTCTTGCAACATGGACTGAAACCTCCTCAGGGTAGAACACTACCGTCGAGAAAGTTACTGATGTCACCGGATCTAGAACGGGGAAGGATGTGGCGTCATCCGTCGTTAAAGAGGAGGCAAAATAGGTGCTGAAAGCCTCCGTAATCAAAAGAGGGTCACGCAAGCATTTATTATTATAGTTCAAATATGGGATGTCTTGGTTAGGTTGCTTGTTTCTGATCTTCATTAGCCTGGCCAGTGCTTCCACCTTGTTTGGGTGGCTTAAGGCATCTCGTTCCTGTTTCTTCTTAGAAGAATCCAAGCGCAATTTAATCGTACAGGATATACGTATTATTTGAAGATACGACGAGAAGTCCCTCGTCTTAGTGAATCTTCGTTGGAGTTTGGCTAGGTTACCGTTAAGACGATCTAGAGAGTTCCGCTGTTTGCGTATGATAGGCCCCGAGGCTGGATTGATTTTGTCGAGGCAGTAGTGAAGATTAGTATACAGTTGGGCAGCTGCTATCTCTAGGTCATTAGATAAAAACGATTCGTCCCAGTTTAAGGAACGGATAAAAGAGGGTAGACTATTCCAGCAAGCTTTATGGTATTGCTTATTGGTGGTCGGAAGGTGTGTTTCTGCTGACTTATCAGTGTGAGGCCAAGGTGCAGTAAAAACACAGGATACCATCTTATGGTCACTACCAGTGAAGCGACTTAAGATTTGGGTATCTAAATTCTTGATACCAATAGAGAAGATAAGGTCCAATGTATTTCTCCCTCGAGTGGGGGATAAAACATGCTGTACCCAATTACCCACATGGATACACGAAAGGAAATCATGGAGTTTTGGGGGTGATGTCATGGAATGCCAGCATATTTCAGGCACGTTGAAATCACCAGCTAGAATTTTAGCAGTTACGGGGAGGTTAGAGACATAGTTGAATGCGTCTATTATTGCTGTCAACTCGTGCCTGCCCTGGTTTGGAGGACGGTAGATACATCCTACGAGAAGTAGTTGTTGATCTTCTTTGATAGTGAGCCAGACCGAGTCTGGAATGTTGTCTAGAATAGGATGATGGAACCCACTCGCCGTGAATATGTGTTTGGTGTAAATGATGCAGCCGCCTCCTCTTTGGTCAGATCTACTGTTGGCAGTGGCCTGATAGCCGGGTATGGATACGTGGTTTAATGGGGTGTGATCCGTCAGCCACGTCTCGGTAACTAGTAAGATGTCAGGGTGTAGGTCTAATGCAAGCTCTCTAAGCAGGGGCAATTTTGGGAGAAGAGAGCGGACGTTAAGTAGTAAGAGAGACAAGGTGTTTTTGGATAGGTTCTCAGTAGATAGAGCCGTAATTTCGTTGCGGTGAGGTGATGAAGGATCGTCAAATAAGGCGTGGCTTACGATGGGCAGTCGAAGCTCGACCCATTTTAACCGCGTTTCAGATGAAGAGTTTGTGCCTGTGACTACCTGCAATGAGATGTGCTTACTGGTTGTGTCTCACCTGTTTTTTTCGGCAAGTGCCCCCATCTCGCGTTTCGTCCATTGTTTTCCACAGGCATTTTATGCGTGCCTTTCAGACCGTTCTGATTTTTCACTTGCCACCTAATGTAAAATCATTGTTTCGTCATGATTCCTGCCCACAGTTTCAGTCCATTTGATCTGCCAATACTCAATCCCCCCGGTACCCCTTTTGCTCATTTCTCCTCCACGCTGTTTCCCGTCACAGCTACTGCATCTTGCACCACGGAAAGTTTCACCTCCCACGTACCTTCCTCCACTTTGTACGCACAAACGCTCTGTGCTGCTTAGCCATCTCCATCGCCGCCATGCTCCTGCTGAATAATGTAAGCCCATTTATTGATACTTCCCCCATTGTCGACCGACACCACATTCCTCACCTGCATCAACCAGAACATCAGATCCATTCATACCTGTTCTCTTCAATACTTTCGTTCATGTCCCCTTTTTTGAACTGATCCTCAGTCGTCATCTTTTCGGTGCTTCCTCATTCTCCACTCTCTCTGCCGATCCACCGAGTTTACCTGTCAGGAAGATGATTCACCACGATATTCCAGATAAAATTCTACAACCATTCGATCTAACCTAGCCTTCCCGTCCTAATAACTGATGATTTCTTTCTAGGACTCCATCGTTATTACTCCCGCTTCTCTGATGTGTATATATATGTATACATACGCATACAGACATGCGCACATATGTATATATGCATTCGCTCTGTATCCTTCTGTTTCTCACAGGCCATTTCTCTCGCTATCATCCCGCTGACCGCCATGATATGCATCCTTTCCTTCTATATCTAGTGTGTCCAATTCTTATGTAACATTGTTTTCTGCTCCACCCTCCTCGTGTTACATTGCTAGCCCCCTGCCCTACGGTGAGTTTTGTGCCCTGTTTGCCGACCATCTATTGCAAATTACTAATGCTTCATTGCTATCTAATCCTTTGCAGAACGTCTCACTTCTTCTCCATTGTCTCCCGCTAACACAATATTTCATGCCAATTTCTAGCTTCCCTCATGTATGCCAGTCAGTTTTCAGGTGTCCGCACTAGGACTAGTCTGACCCCCCATCCGACCTTGAATTTAAAACAATGGGCATCCATTTGAATCCACCCATGGGTTAATTTTAACTCGCTAAATTTTCTTTGGTGTGCATACTTTTGCCAGACTTTCATCCCACTTTACTCCCCACTCTGAGCCCTTTTTATCCTACTTTTGCCATGACATTTTATACATTTTAAAGATTTTTTCTGTCCATTAATATGTCCATTAATACGAATCAAGGAGAACTTGGTAGATAAGTCATACAAAACTGAAGAAATGGAATTGGGGCCTTGGCGTGCCACCATTTTTTAGGCAAATAGGTCGCTTTTTCAAATCAAATCAGAGCACAAGACTGGCGGCCAAGGTGAACGATAGTCCTGTTTCTTGCCCCTGTAACCTCCAGCGTCTCACCGGACTTCCACTTTTTGGAATCCTTTTCTGTCTGTGGAGGGAAGTTCGGTAACTTGACACTTGTAGGGCGCCTTCGAAAGGAGCAGCAAAGACAACATTATGATAGGGTCAAGCCTCTACAAATGGTACGCTCACTCGTCACGCAAAATTAGTCACCCCATAATCAGCTCTCCTTTAAAATGTAAGGGTAGAAGATCAAATTGGCTCCAAGAAGGCATTACTGAAGATCATTGAGAAAGGGTACGTGAATAAGTAAATAAGAGGAAAAACAATAATAATATTACTGTTCAGAAGGAGAAGCAGTAGAAGGCGAAGAAGAGGAAGAAGTAGGAGAAAGAACGCAAGTTGGGATGGAAGTTTTGTCAGCGCTACCTGCCTTCTCACTGGTACTCCTGAAGTACTTGTGTCCGCATGACGTTCGACTTCTTCGTAAAACCGATGAAAATATCTGTAGCCACAACATCCACAGAGAGTTTATTCCGGTCCTTTATTAGTCTGCATGAGAACTGAGCTCTGATATTCTTGTTAGCCCTTGGCTTAACTAGTTTCAGCCTGCTCTGTCGGAGGGTTGAGATTCTGTCACGTTTAAACAACGGCTGGTTCGTTCTTGACAACACATTTAGCTCCTTCGTTGGTTCTGCCAAGTCGCCCCTTGCGCGTCTACGCCTGAGCCATAAGGAGTCCAGCAATGCATTTCCATCCCCGCACTGTAGTACCCTTAGACAGGAGATGGGTCTCGTAAATCTTCCTTGGACCCCCCCCCCCTAGTATGTGGGTGTCCCTAACTAAGTGGGGCGACCATGCCTGGACTACATACTCCGGGTGGGCCTCACCAGCGCGGTGTAAATGGGAGCATAAATCTACGGCCGCTTGAAGTTATCTTCCATCTCGATGGGTACTTGACTCCGTTCGCCCCGCCGGCCGATGACAGACACTGCGCTGGTGGCCTAAATCCACTCGTTACAATTGTCTTCAAGTCCCAAAGGTGATGCATACCAGAGTGGACAGTTATAAGTCCAAACGGCGGGAAATGCAAAATAAAAATGCAAGAATATCTGAACTTTACATTAGGGTGACCCTGACCTCGTACTTCCATACTGTTTGTAGTGCACTTAGGTGTACGCAATAGTTCAGGATTTTAAAGACAGTACTGCAGTTCTGCATTTTTGTCGCTATATCGGTTAACAGGCTGATACCATCCTCGGAGGATGTGGACTCAGGATTCAAGCCGTCGGCTGGTTTGCGGGCCAACCTGAATGGCTGCCAGAAGAGTTTTATTTAGTATATTTCGATCTTTACCGTAGTCCATCCATCCAAGCCCTCGATTATTTCTTCGGCTAGTCCGCAACATCGATGCGTGAGCTAGAGGATATTTCCCCCGGGATGCGAGTCTCACACCCGACGAAGTTTCCATACAGGTTTTTAAATATACAGCGTTGATCTGGACTTCTGTCCAACGTCATCATTTGGACTCTGGGCGGATCCTTGATCGGAGAGTTTCCTGTCATTGGTTTTCCAACTGGAGTGTGAATTTGCACATCGCAAAATGCCTGCTGATCTGCAGAAGCTCAGTAAAACATTTTGTCACCAGATTAGGCTGGAACTTCATCCCCCTGCTTCCCTTCTGACTTCAGCTAATTTTCCGGTTCCGATATCTAATGTTCAAGCGTTTCAATCTTTTCAAGTCTGAAAATACTTGGAAAGCGTTAAATGACAGTTAAATGAGTAATAGATCTAGCAATATACAGAGAGTCGGAATAGCCCGAACATGCCCGAGAGAATTTCGGGTCACTGATATTCCCACGTCTATTTGTTTTTCTCCCTTGGCGTATGTGATTAGTTTCCTACTAAGGTTCCAAAGGCAGTACCGCAAACCTTCATTCAAAGCGAAACAAAGGGAACATACAGAGATGCGAAGCAAGATTGGTCTTTACACAACACGGCACTAGATTACCAAGTACGGGCATGTAAACCATAAGGAAACTTAAAGCTTCTACAAGGATGGGCTGGTGATTTGTTAGCAATAAACTAAGAAAGCTGTACGCAGAAAATCCTTTTATTGACAAATCAATAGGCATGTATAGGTGTGGTTGGGTGGGCAAACAGGGGGAGCATCTACTGGCTGGCGCAAGAATTACTTGCGACTTACTACGGTCCGGCGGGACGGTCCAGCAGTGACGAACGAATGGCAGAGCCTGAATAGCTACAACAAGCAGCCCTTAGTGTGGTGAAGTGACCTCGGTGTGCGTACATGCGTGCTTGTTTGCGTGATAGCAGTTGTGACTGAAATGTGAGAAAAAACGCGTGTCCAGGCGCACCGTGCGATAAGCACAAGCATGACAATGTGAGGAGTGGGCAACGACATAGAGTCACCTTCGGTCTCACGTGGAGCAAATCGCATGAGATTAGTGGAGTGGGCCAGTGCAGGGCGCAGAAAAGACGGGAATCGCGGAAGCGAGTGCAAGGCCAGCGGGACCTGAGCGAATCAGGCACGACTGCAAATCAAGCATGGGCTGGCTGCACAACAACAAGAACAAAGGTTCTGCGATTGTTAGCACTAAATGCATTCGCGTGGGTAAAGTCAGCTTTTGGGTCCAAAGTGATCCATTTTCAAGTGAAACCCTGGCAAGAGAATTTGTCGCAAATGCCCAGACGAGTAAACAAGGAATTTTATCTCAAACCGACTTGCCGGTTGTCCTTGGACCACTGAGCAATGAAACTCTGAATTTTGTTGTTCAGTCTGTTCGGCCGCCGAAGTGAATGATGAAAATCACAAGAATTGCCATTCACGCAAAGCACAGCTGATTCGCGGAATCACAAAACCAAAAAAGATTGATTCTAAGGGTTCTACTGTACCGAATTACCAGCTTAACATTTACTCTTCTTATACGACCTTCATTGTAATATGCGACAACTTAAGTGGACTGCGAAAGTCGAAAGTAAGTTCCACTTGCAGGACGGATCGGGTCATCCCAAAGCGAGTTCGTGAGTGCTAGAAAGCGTCATATTACCAGGCAGGTTTGCATCGCTCGCCTCCTAGTTTCATAACAATGAAAGATTCACGTCATTTGGAGATGGGATTACTGTGCCTAATAGGTGTCAGGAACTTATAATTAACGGTGTATTCGGCCCCTGCGCTAGCTAAGCTCTGTCAGCTGACTAGTGTCCGCCTTTCCGCGACGGAAGAAATGCAACCATGTGGTTCGTTGATGTTACGGAACAATTTTCATGGTCGACGGGAGCACTTGAATCCAAAAGGTGGATCAGCATGAAGTTCTCGGATTCTGGCCCTGTAAAAATCTCTCTTTCTCATCTCACCAGTGTTAATCCAATAGACTCGTTTTTCGTGGGCAAACCCCGAGTGAACGAGACTTTCCAAGAATCTCTGGAGATCACTTTTACCTCAAATGTTGGATCTTCATCCGTCCATGTTTAGAAAATTCCAGTCAGAAGAAACACTCTGTACTCGTCCAAGCTAGTGAGTCTCAATCCTAAGTCCATACACCCTACCAATGCGTCTCGTCAGAGGCGATGCCTTCCTCATGTTGACTAACCCTTCAGGACTAGGAGGTCAGTTGTTTCCATGCATCAGCTTGGAGGACTCAGAGGTACACGCCAAGAAACCACCTAGGCCCAAATCAATAACTTTCTTCGCGTTGTTCAGTAATCTATCTCACAGCTCACCTGAAATGTCGGGAAAATTATCAGGACACCCGGAAAAATTTGGGCCACTTCCTAACAGCCGTGAATTACCTCAAGACTTCAAATCTTCAGGATGCACTTCTTCTCAATCCTTTCAGTATAAATGTTGAACAATGATGGTGGTCTTCAATGTAGAGCTAGACAAGCCTAGAGGGCTACAGCCAAGGACACTTCACTCGTAAGCGATCTGTTGAGAGCACTGTTGTGAGAATTTCTCTCTCGCTAAACTGATAGCTTATTCGCGTTTTTTGCTTACAGTTGGTTGCCACACTTTCTTCCCCATTATTCGTCTTCTTTTCTCGGAAAACACGGTTTTATATAAGTACGCGCCACAAAAAGGGTTTTATTTTCTTGCGGCCATATGGTTTTTTTGCTCCTCATATAAATATGTATATGTATATAATATGGCAGCAACTTCTTGATCGTTTTCTTTCCCTTCTATACGTTTACTCGTCCGTGTACCATTTGCGAAGCTTTTTTCGGTGCTCAGCATCCTGGAATCACAAACGAAGTTCATCGTGAAGCCTTCCGCTACCGTTTTGTGTCATTTTTCAGATCACCCGTGCTACTTGTCATATAGTGGCGACCTTTTTGGCGGCCAACAAACGGCTAAAATAGATACTAACGTCAAAGATCGGGGAACGTTTCGGTAAAACCCATGAACTGGTACAGGAACTTCGGCTGCTGGATGAATGCAAACGAGTCGAGGTACGTTATCTTGAATTTAGCAGGGTGACTGACCTCACCATTCATGGTCTGTTGGTGAGCAAGCTAGGGACCTTCAGCATGGGTGGGTCGACTCAAAAGTGGCAGATAGCTTTCCTTTCCTGCGTAATATCTGATTTCAAACTTCGGGGCTGGGGTTCCACTTGGGGTGATATTATTCTTGTTGTTCGTCAACGACCTGGCATCCACCCCTTTAGTATCCTGGCTTCATTTCTGCGGATGACGTGGTAGCTGTGGAATCTGAGGGTAGGGGTGACCGAGACAGGGATATGGGAACTGCGATTCGCCGGCAGCGAAGTTATGATTTGCTTCCCGAACCCTGACATCCACACGTTTTTAGAGTCAGCAAATTGCCAGGCTGTCTTTTGTGACCACAGCCGTTCACTATAGAGGCATCTAGTGGAGTAAAAGACCTCGAGGTCACCATGAGCTGTGGTTTTAAATGGTGGACCCGCTGCAGTACCGCCGCTCAAACGGCTTGTGGTGGACTCTCGAGGGACCAGAGTCAGGCTTTTGGAACTGGAGGCCCGAGCTCTTCGTATCGATGTACCTGGTAACATTACGATCTTATTTGGATAGTAATGTGCAGACTTGGCTATCCCTCTGCCTGCTTGAAGAGCTAGTGGTTGAATGGCAGGGGAATAATGTCTGGGTAGAGTACTTGTCGTATGGGGCTTGTCACTATGGAACAGAGAGGTGTTCGGAGAGATTTCACAGAGACGTTTAAATTAACGTTGCTTTTGTGGTCTTTTGCCGGATAGTCCATTCCAGATGGCTTCGGGCTCAAGAACAAAAAGATAGGGGAAGAAACTGACGCAAGTTGGAGCTGTGTTGTTATTCAGAACACATTCCTTTAGCTACAGCGTAGTGAACAACTGAAGTGTTCTGTCGGTGGAATAATAGATCTAACGACAATCCAGTCCTTCAAGGAGGCTCCAGATCATAAAAGGAACGAGCTCACCCCTGCTAATGAGTTTCCGAAATGTCTACCGGAAGGAAGTAAGATACCAATATGTTCCTATGTAGGGTGCACTGAAACTGAAAATTCCGCTGGCTGCATGATGGTTCTTCGAACGCTGACGACACGTGGTCTCTTGCAGTTGACGTGAGAAGGGGCTTTACGTTTACTCTAATTTTTAGCAGCTAATCACAGTAATTCGCAGCACTGTCTAGAGGGAGTAGCCTGTGTGCCTATCTCTGAACCAGGACTGAACGATTTGTTGGTTGCGGTCACTGCTATTCCAGTATAAGCCGGGTTGAACTGCAGGGACCCTACTGAGGCACATATCTGAACGCACAGTAAGTCGGAGTAGATCAGGCAGCACAAGATTGGAGGTGTCTTGGGCAAGTGAAGCTTCCACTATTCTTACTGTGGCAAGCACAGAAATCTGCACCCACTGATGCGGCGTTGTTAACTCCTGCCGGTTTTACCACGAGAAGTGGTTTGTTCCATCATTTTGGCTGGAAAGTATAGTAGAAGAAGCGCTCTTCTCACCACCTTAGGCAGCGGCAACCACGACGTCAGCTTCTCATCCCACTCAGAGTCCCAGATGGTAGACACGGACACAAGACTACTGACAAGCTTTGGGTGAACTACCATTTCTTCCTAGTCCTCAGTATTACACTTTTGTCAATAACCCGTCCTACTCGGCAAACAGTCCAATTTAAAAATGCTTTAATCCTTGTACGACAACTGCTTCTTATTTCGGTCTATTTAACACGGTCAGTGCTCTATCGTAGAAGTGGTTTGCTTACACCTCCAGCCTGGATCGTGGCATCCGCAGTTTCAGACTATCTTCTCTCGTTCTGTAATTAGTGGTTTATGCAACTATATCCCCGGCACTTATGTTCCATAGGCCCTTCAGGTTTTTAAACGCCTTAATAGGGTTTCGCTATTCTTAAGATTTTTCTTGTTGTCCTTTAACCATCGGAGTGTCCGGTAGCTGAAGATTTCCGAAGAGGGCTGCGTCTTTTTCGAAAAATGTGACCAACCCATTTGCAATGTTCTAGATTTGACCTCACTACCACCTTGTGCGTGAGTATGAATACCTTCACCGTTCTGCAAGAAGGTGCTTAGGGCAGCTGAGAGAGCTCACCTGTTGAATTGTAGGCAGCCTATTTTCGCTGTTCCGCACGCTTAAATTCCGCAGTCATTTTGACACCCCTGACCCTTGTTGACCGCCTCACCTCAAAAGGGAATGGTCCATCTTCTTCCAATACCGTCACTCCCATTGAAGCCCTAGTTGGTAGGTGACCCCTGCTTTCGTTTAAAAGCGCAGTTCACTTGTTTGCCCAGCCAGCTAAAAGCGTCAGGTTTCTTGCTGAGTCGTCAAGATCTCCTGATCCTGCAAATGTTACATAGCCCGCAAAAAATGAAACTGCGTGATGATCAATCTTTTGCAGAATCATTTTTGTGGAGATTTTGTAGTGGCCCTAAAACTAACCCTTGAGGTACTCTACCGTTTACTTCTGTTGCTTTTGACTCTCAAATTTGTACCCTAACATGAAACTCCCCGCTGTCTAGGAGGGATGATGCCAACTTGTGTACCAACCCCTCCGTTCCAAAAGTCCTCAGTTTTCCATCAATAGATGACGGTTGACTGAGTCAGGAGCGTTTCTAAAGTCTGGGTAACAAACCCTGACCTCCTTCCCCTCGTGGAGCTGGGTAGTGACTTCGTCTACGATTACTGTAAGATTCGAAATACAAGATTTACTCTTGAAGGTCCTGCTGTGCCTTAAAGAGCAACTGATAGTTTATAAATTGTTAGCATGTGTTCCCTTACCGGTCACTCCAAAAGCTCGCACGGGAGATGTGTGCGTCTCACAGGGAAATATTTCTCCTCTTCCGACAGTGGCCCTCCCTTGCGATTAGCCTTACCTCAAGCTATCTTGCAGTCCAGCTGTCATACCCCATTGGCCAACTGTGACACAGTACAGACGGCGGGCACGTCCACTGATCATGGCAACCAGTGGCTGTCCGTTGGCTTGGTGTATGCCAGTAGGCCCGGTCGGCTTATATGGCAAGTCCCTCCACTAATTTCTATCTCTCGTTTCACTATTTGCAAGTTTAAAAGGATAAGATTAACCATTTGCACTTCGGCCTATGTTTGCCATCCCCAATCACATCTGCCTAAACCCTCAAAATGTAGGCCCGAGGCATCGGCTTTGCTTTGATCGTCATCACAATTTTCATCCCACGCCTCAGGACCAGAGGTCCCAATCCATTCCTAAGCGAGGCCCTTGACGGAATGTATCTACAGTAGCTTTTTGGGTTTTATTTCCCCCTTTTGCCAGGTGCCGGTTCAAATGTTGTCTTCGCTACTTCGTCGGATTTTTACGGCCGAGTTTCTATCCTCTTCCGTTATGACCAGGCTTTTTCGCTACTAGCAGCCTTCCAGATATGCCGGCTTTTGTCTCCCTTTTTGCGTTCTCTTTTAACCACCTGCTTCCACCAAGCTGGCTTGTCCGTATCTTTACATTCTTGAAGCGGGGCATACTGTCCTTTAGCCCCAGAAGTTTTCCCATGATACCCTGCCAAGTTTCGTCTAATCCAGTTTCATCATTCCCTGTCCTCTAGTCTAGTTCGGCGGCCCTTGTTATGGTTTATCCCCAAATTTGGCCTTCCAAAACCTGTACGTAATTTTCCTACGGCTTACGCATGAACGAGGCAAAGGGAAAATCTGACGGTGACCAGACTACTTTCGGCCAAAGTGTCAGCAAATCAAACCAGTCTGTATTGTTTTATGCCCTGAGATAACCTGGTCAAAGAGCAAAGGCTGATGCCCTGATCTGTACCTTGAGTTCCCTCATATACGCTGAACCGTAGTGCGGCTACACATCCAGTCACGAAGCCCCCCTCTGCTCCATCCGAGGCAGGAAGAAAAAGCTGTGTAATCATCCTCGGAGAATCTCCGGTATCATCAATTTCTGGCAGCTCGATTGACGTCGACCAGTTATGTATCGTACAAACTAAAAGAAGACGAACCCACCGATTTAAGAACAAAGACTGCCAAACGCTGTGCGCGCGGTTCAAAAATGTCGTCTTTTGACTTTCAGAGGGCTCTCCATGACGGAAACTTTCGTGCCACTCATGCAGGAAGGAATGCCTCAAAGCTGAACTTTCCACCACTGCCTAGAGATATACCTTCCAAACCAGCGGCACACAGGACGCAAGGTAAAGTCCTTAACCCTTTCGAGCTGTCGAGTGGTCAATCTTCCTGTTCGCCAGCACAACAGGGTTCAAGACACCTTCAAGATGTGCGTTTTGTACCCTTTCTCTTTTTCCTTATTCCCCATTATCCAGAAATTTATCTTGCAGCTCATTGACGACAGTCAAATAACAAGATATTCGCAGAAGCCGGGACCATTTGGGCTTCAGCCTCCTACCCGTGTACTACTTCAAGACTCAAGGACTTCAAGCCATTGGTGTGCACCTACGGCGCTTCCCGCCGTTGTGCGTCTACGTCCAGTGCCGCCGCTCTCTTCCATTCATTCATTCATAGATGAATTGTAGGATAAATTCATTCATCCAATAATTAATTCACTCATTCACTCATCTGTTCATTCATTCTTTGCAGAGGAGACAGCGAGAGTCTTACCATGTACGCGTGTAGTTGTTGTTCCTGTGTTGGCACCTTGTATATACACGTGTATATGTTAACTACACGGCTAGAACTTGCCGAATAAGGGAAGCGGACTGACTTGAATACAATGAAAGGAAAAGTCGACGATTTTTTCATCTTTGTGGCTCACGTTTTGATGTTTTTGTGTCGCTTTACTTGTCTGTTCATGGGCTGCGTTCGCGCCACCATTGTTATCAGCCTATCATCAGCCACGACAATCCTCGCCATTCAAGTGCCAACCAAAAACGCACGAAACACCAAGCGAAGCCAGTCAGGTCTGAGCGCCACGTCACTACTCCCAACCCTTCCCAGCACGGAAAGATAGATGGTAGTCAAGCATTTGCAAAACAGCCGGGCCGCCGGAGGCGGTGTAGAGCTGTCACCGTCAAGACTGCAGTTATCCGTGCCCAACGCACGACAGCGCACCTCGTCATCACACTCGATTTTTCCACCGGTTACTGGCCAGTAACGAGCAGACGCAAGAGTGTTTGACCCTGTTGATTAAATTTTACCTAACTGCATATGAACAAACTTACTTATATTTACCAGTCGGATCTAGGTGTTGGAAAAACGCGTTGACGCATCCGAATCGTCCTTTAGGGGTTGTTTATCCATATCATAGAAAATGTTTTGCCGAAACTTTGGGTCGTCTGCGTGGAGAAGACGGCGACAGCTGAAAACGACCGAAAGATCATTGCTATACACCAGGAATAGCAATAGTCTAGGTACGGGTCCCTAGGGAACACTATTGGAGACGGGAGACAGTGTTTTGGGGGTTAAATACAAATTACAGCACACCTAGAAAGTCAAGAACCAATCTTAGTAATGAATCCGCCATTCCCAATATTCGTAGATCCTAAAAAACGTCAGTCGTGGGGGACTGTCTAACGTCTTACTGAAATCCACGAAGACATCCGTGGGATATTCGTTGATCATTGCTTCTGTCCATTGCTCACGAGCCAAAGGAAGATTGAAAAGGTAAATTCCTGCTGTGTGTAAGCCGCGCTGAGCAGAACCCAACAGGTCGTGTTAATGCAAGTGACCTCGAAACCAGTTGGCTATAAATCGCTCCATTACCTGGCAGATAACAGGCAAGGCTTACCAAACGATGACTGACAGCCGTAGACTTATCTCTGCTCTTAGACATTGGTACTGCTATTGCTTGTTTCCATTCCCGAAGCTTCTCAAGTGCTGAAGAAAAGTTGAACAGCTTGGCTATTGGAAATGAGAGCGCATCGGTAATTTCACGGAATGCTGCTTAGTGAAATACATCTGGATTAGGGGATTAGTATGGCTTAAAAATTTGCTCGTTTTATAACTTCATCCACCTCAAAATAAGGATACTTCATATCGCGCTGAAACACCCATACGAGAGGCAAGCAAAGCAGTGGCAGCATTATTGGTAGGTAGAAAAAGCAAAAAGAGGTGGTTGGAGACAAGACAAAAGTTGAATAAAAGAGGGAACGCTGAGCACCAGCCCACCTATCACTACCTACTCCGCTGGCTAGAATGAGCAGCGAGGTCCTGATTGTCCTGCGCGACGACCGGTGCGGTATGGAGTTGCTTGTATTCGTGCAGTTCGTGGGAAATATTGGGCGGGTATCGCTAGAGAGTTCAACCACTAAGCAGGAGAACGATTCGATTTCTTAACCAAAGCCTTTAGTTAAAAAAAACCTGTCCGCAGGGCAGCAGGTGGTGGCTGAGCGGAAGCCCATCTGCTTGAAACAGTTATCCCTCCACTGATTTGCCGGTTTACATCGACCCCCAACATTGAGGACCAGAAGGCTGTTCACCGGTCATCTACCCACTGATATTCTAGGTGTGATTGAATCTTAGGCTTGATATAAGTCATCCTCTATAGCTCGTTGGGTCGCTAGGGCGCGCAAGCCGTCAGGCGGAGTCAAGGTGCAGGCTCATTGTAATTCGGCAGTTGTACTTGGATATGTAGCCGCACCACTATGCTCGAGTGGCGAACGTACATGCTAGGTATATAGCACATGGAAAGCACCGTAGGATAGTTTCCCAAACAATCGGTAAAGTACGCCGAGGGTCCTACAGGCTGAGGCACACACTGTCAGTTTGACTTTTAGTTTTCAGAGAGATAGACACCAAAAATCCGCAGATCACGCCCATAATCTCTCACAGTGTAGCAATGTTTGGGATGCGTTTTGCACCTTTGAAGTGTAAAATGCTGCTGCAGGACTGGGTTGGCTCAACACCAAACCTTGTTCTGGCGGGGGAAACTCTGGCTGAAGTAGATATATTTTGTTACCTGGGCAGTTACATCTCACCAGGTGGACAGATATCGGATGAAGTCTCATCGCGTATACAGAAGGCGCGTATGGCTTTTGCCAACCCCTGTCATCTGTGGCGTCGGCGTGACATCCGATTGTCTGTCAAGGATAGAGTGTACACTGCGGCGATTAGAACCGTTATTTTATACGGCTCAAAAACATGGCCTTGGGGGTAGAAGATAAACGAAGACTGTTGATGTTCGAGCACCGATGTCTCCATAGCATTGCTTGTGTATGGTGGGAACACCGTATCAGCAATGCCGAGGTTCGGCGTAAGGTGTTGGGAATCAGTTTCAGCCTCTGGATCAAGTATTGAATCTAAACAGGTTGGGGTGGTTGGGATATGTCTTACGCATGCCCACCGACAGACTTCCTCAGCGTACGCTGTTCTCTGAAGCAGGTGGTGATTGGAAGGTAGGTCGAGGTGATCAGTCCATGGCATGGCAAAATAGTGTGAAGACCTTGACCAGTGGACTTGGCCGAGTAGGACGTGTTAGACTTCCAGGTTGGGGTCCACGTGATCCGCCTACTAAATGGTTGGAGACATTAAGTGATATGGCCAGGTGTCACGATCAGTGGCGTAGTTGTATTCGGACTCTTTCCTTGTACTATTGGCTTCCCCTTGATACCTTTGAGTTTTCGGATCTTTATAGCATGCTTCTATTTTTTTTGCTCTTTACTGGACGATGCCGGGGGGTAGCAACCGAAACCAGAGCACAGGAGTGCGAGGTAATGGTTGAATAAACTGAAACTGAAACTGAATCTCTTACTCGAAGCGGTGTCTCGGATAGCTCGTAACATTGTCACGTGAGAGCGACCCACACTCATGGGGACACATTGCAGGTTGTTTTCGTTATTTTCCTCTCGTTCCGAATTGTGAATAACGACCATAAGGTTGGTTCATATAGTGCATTCCAGAGCGTTGCAACCCCAACCGAATCGATCAAGAGTTTTATGACTTCGAACCGTGAATACGGTGGAGCGGTTGCCATTCATCTACGAATTCCAAAATGCACTACTCCAGTTCAGTGCATTAAAGCAATTGAGTTAGAGAAATATACGGTTGTCGTCAAGTAAATTCGTATAATATGCCATTGGAGCTATACGCTTCCTGCCGCACACAAACCGTGCGCCCTTCTTCCATCATGCTCGTAATTTCGTAACAATAGCCCTCAGTTTGACCAGCTTCTAACATGCAGCATTTTATCATTTATTTATTCAGGTTAGAGAGATGAACCCTTGAAATCACTCACTCACCTTTGAACAAGAACCTGATCCATAGTTCAGACACTTTCCATTCAGTATTTGAGTGCGAAATTGGCCTGATCTTCGTGCTCAGTGTACATTCTTGATGAACATGGTAAAATGACGAGGGAAATTTGATCCCATTCTATAGGTAAGATTTACTGATAGGAAACAGACGTTCTGTTATTTACAGGGAATTTGTCTGATTTAGTGCGGGCGTTTAAGCTTCACGATTTCTTCGCACCTGAGATATCTCAATGTTCATATAAAAGACGGCGCAGTTTAATCACGTTTTGTGAATTAATGAGTTGCGCGTTGCTAAATCTTATTTTTTGAAGACTACGAAAACAATTTTATTGGAACTGTTCGCATTGTTGAGTTTTTTGTTGGTCATGATCTGGTACCCTTCTGATGGTACCTACTGTTCCTTTTTGCTTCTCTGGTATCTTAAGACATATTGCATCTTTCCACCGTAAGAAAGTCAATTGAACGGAGGTGAACTTGATACACTTTTGCTGTTTTCGAGAACAACAGTTGTTGCAGAACACTGCTGTTTCAGCATCCGTGGCTTATACTGAGGATTCTGCTCACATGACAATATTGTGAGATGAATATCTAGCAGCAGCGTCCACACGGAGACTACATTCCTGTTGTTCAACTGGAATATGCTTCTCAAAATTTAAAACAATATGCTCAATGAACAGACGGTAAAAGGATTTATCGCTGGTGATAATAAACTATTGTTACCGTGGTTTGCGATATGCACGCCGTTCCTTTTTAATGACATAATTGCGCATGGGTGCAGTGGAAGAGGTATATACCCCATAGCCACGAGGGCCCACTGCACCATTGGAGATAACCGGTAACCGAACCCTGAGACTTGGAGTGGCGAAAAACTACATAAGGTCCCAATAGGTCAGGTGTGGTAACGATCCGGACGACAGTGGGGACTGCTATCTACCACCAAAGTAACTGGTGAGGGCGGGGATTTGAACCTCAAACCTCCGAGGTGGTAGGCAAATGCTCTAAACCACTCGACGACCGCCTTGCTTGTTGTTTGTTCATGTAAATCTCCACCATCGAACTGCTAAGTTTCAGTTTGAAGCCGTCACTGAGTTACGTTCGACAGGTTCTCCATTTAATTTAGTACGTATTTGCAGGTTTCTAATCGTTTCAGAGTGATAAACCAAAGAGGAAGACATCAATTTCACTTCTAAGCGAGCAGATTTGTGTAATATAATGGCTCACATACCGCCTCCCGGAGCCTACCACAGGCTCAATGCATAAAGTAATAAGTGAAAGCCAGTAAAGTAAAGAACTGAGAACTCGTCGGGGTAAAAAAAGCCGTTAAATTAAAAAATATACCAACAAAACTGCGTATGACTTTGATGTTGACACCGAGCTCGCATGAAACACAAAACAGTGCGCTAATGTGAGAAAAGAATGTACAAATTTAAAAGAAAGAAGCATTGTACATCTCTCAATGTGACTGGAGAGGTTTTAAGGCATATTTTTGACGATGCATTTTAGAGGCTGCTTTTACCAGTGGTTCGTTAAAACAGAGTGATTTTCTTCACACAGATCTAAACCTATTCTTTCTCAAAATTCAGTTTTTTCATGTAGGAAATATATTGCTGTTGTAATCGTTGTCATCACTGCCCTTTTGCTTTGTTTTCAGGCTTTTTGCTTCGTGATCAGTTTTCGACGCAATGTGTGAGTACGAAAAAAGGCTGATCGTAGGCCGGGATCGCCGTCTTTCTCTTACTGGTCGCAAAGGACCCCTGAATTTTGGGTAAAATTTAGTTCAAAGCCATTCTCGTAATCCCTGATAGTGGCGGAAGTTCTACCGAAGTGTCAAATGTCGCTGAAGAATGCATTAACAGCTATAACCGCTCATACTTCTACTTCAACACTGAGTAAGCGTCCATTGTGTCCTGTAAAATATGATGCTTAGGCCTTCTGTGGATTTATATTTATCGGATAAGGCTGATCATGCGATGTTTATAGATTATGAACCTGCACACCCTTCAACGAGGGAAGAGGTGAACATCATTTTGTTAACCTTTAGTTTGTAGGCTCCTTCCACACCCCGAAGTTCGGATGTGACTCGTTCGGTCAACATGGAATCAACACATGAACTCTTATCTGAGGATTTTACTGAATCGGCTAATGGAAGTCGTTTGAGGCGTTTTTTCTCTGCGGATGTCAGCCTGGTAAGTTGGACAGCTGTAGGCATTTTTTGTAGTTTTCATATTAGAACCAACTAGCAAACCCATCAGTAAGCATTTTTTTATTGCACACATTGAAAAAGGTAAACCCCACTATACGAAAACATGCCGTAAGAGGAGTTTGTAAGAAACTTTCACGTCAAACCAGTTTGTTTATTCCGCTTTTGAAAAGATAGGTCGATGGAACGATAGAGAGGCGAAGGGCATTCTGTAACTTAGCCGTCCGGAGGAAGAAGAAAGGTCGAGGTCCGAGATCGAGCGACAGAAACTTTAATTGGGTAACTAACTGTTTGTGCTCGGGATCGGTGTTGAAAAGTAATGCGATCAGGAACAGCCGAGGCAAGCTCGGAGGAACAGAACCCAAATTAATAGCTGTAAAATATGGAAAATGAAGCAGCCGCCCCACAATAGGCAAGAGGCTGAAAATTGGATATTAAAACTGGGTCATCTACCAGACAAAGGTCTTCGCGTTGGGTCCGGTCGAGAAGAGATAAAGAAGACGAAGCTTCACCCCACACGTGACAGCAATATTGAAGTGTGCTACGAACTTGAGCTTTGTACGATAGGAAAAAGTGGGTTGGCAAGGAAAGGAAACCAACCTCGCGCGCAGCACGGGAAGCAGGCAAGAACATGTATGAAAACCAAGATAAAGAGGAGACGATCAAAAGACCAAAGAAAGGCGTGAACTCGGGAATGAAGGGGAACCGACTAAAAATCTGAGTGGGGAGGAAAAGAGTGCTGTTTGAGAGATATTACCAGAAGAGGTCTTTTTTATGCATTGAAGAGAACACGATTTCGAGAGCCCCAAGTGAAGATCTGTCCGAGGTCCGAAGTGAGCAATGTTACAGGAGCACAATGGTCACGGTGAATGTTGGCAGGAGGTGGGATAAAATAGGGGGTGGTATAGGGTGGCATCGTCAGCGAAAGCGTGGATGGGATTGGAGGTGATGGATAAGAGATCAATAATGAAAAACAGAATAAAGGTGGGTAGAAGTAAAGAACCCTGGGGAACACTAGCATTGATGGGAAAAGGTTGTGATTATACCCCATCGACTCGAACAAAAGTGGTCCCATTACCGAGAAAACTCGACGCCCATCAGGCAAGGGATGGAAGAAACCTGAAGTTGGGCAAATTAGACGGCAAACCATTGTGCCAGACAATCGAAAGCCTTCGGTATATCTAATGAGCGGGGTTTGTTCCTCTATGGACATGGAGTACTGCTGACCAAAGTGCGAAACCATAGATGATAGATCACCTGCGGAACGACGGGGCCGAAACCCGTATTGATGATCGCTTAGCAGTCATTTCCGTTCGAGGAACCGTCGCAGTTGGTCGGAAATTATGGTCTCTTTGGCCTCTGTAATCTCTATAGTCTTCCTTCCGAAATGACAGAAGTTGGAGAAGTAGGACGGTAGTTGTTCGGGTCTGAGAAGTCGTCGTATTTGGGAATAAGAAAAATTGCGGCTTCTTTCTATGAGGCGGGCGACGTGCCAAGTTGGACAGAAAGGCGAAAAAGTCTAGTAGGGTCGGTGCTAACTCTGGGGCACCCATTTTCAGGCCGATGGGTGAAATAGCAACCGGATCAGGTGGTTTGTTTTGGTTGAGTGGTTGTAAGGTCTGGCGGACCTTTCTGGTAGTAGTGGAGGGAATAAAAGGCCGGCTAGTAAGAGTGGTTGGAGGCGGAAGAATAGGAGATTCGAATAAAGTGGAATTTGAGAAAAACCGGGAAGCAAAGACCTCGGCTTTCTCACGGGGTTCACTGACTGGGGAGCCGAAAGAGTTAGATATGGGGGGGGGGGGAATTGGAGGGGCGAAAATCACGGGAAACGGCTTTGGCGGGAGACCAGAATGCTCGGCTATTAGTAGCAAAGTAAGTTAGACTTTCAGCTTTGCAACGGATGAGAGGATTTTTAGCTTTCTGAGTGGAAAGTGAGCGTTTCTTTCTGGCTTGCATGAAGAGACTTTGAGCGGGCAGGCATCATCGTCTGAATGCTGCGTTCTTCATGCTTAGTGTGCCACTGCAGTTGTGGGCAAACCACTCAGGAGAACGTAGTTTACTGAGTTTAGAAAAGTGTGGGATCGATGGAACATCCCATGAAGAACAGTCTCAGCAAAGTGTGAAACTATGTGGGAACACCAGAAGTAAAAGAACAGTCACATTGGGGAAAGGAGGCCAGAAAATCCTCAAAACTATTCCAGTTGGCTAAGTTGTAACGTCAAAAGGTGCATCTGGTTGAGAAAATGTGGGGGAGAAGGAGATAAGTCAGTGGTCCGATGATCCGAGTGGAGGAAGGGAAGTGATATCAGAGAATAATGAGGGAAAGGAAGTGAGAAGAAAGTCAAGGGCATGTGCACGATCGCCAGCCCGATCGGGAATGCTTGTGGAGAAGTTGACAAGTTGATTTAAGTTGTTGACCAAAGCGAATACCTCGGCTTTGCGTCCCACAGCCGTAGTGTCCAAAGAACGCAAAAATCCTCTTTTGTTGTCGACGGTAAAGTTACAAGAATGGTAACTTGGCAACTGGGGTTTGATGTTCTGTGCCAGAAGACAACAAATCAAAAAATTCAGGGATCGCTACTGTTGGGTGAGTGATAAACGGCCCAGAAATAAGTGTTGAAAGAGGGGAACTGGAGTTTCATCCACATCAGTTGGAACTCGCGGTTGGAAAAGCTCAAGCATGGGATACGGGAGGTAGAGACAGACTGATGGATATAGACGCAGATACCAGCTTTAAGTGAAAATGAGGGATGGAAAAAGTAGTCCGGAAACTGAAAATGGATAGTATTCGACGCAGGAGAGATTTGCGCCCCCATCAATAATAAGGTAAAGGGACAAGAAATTGGAGAAAATATTGCACAGAATAAATATTGTGGTTCAAACTGCGAATGTTGGTGAGAGCTAGGATCTTGTTGTGATTGCTGAGTAGAAATGAGCGATGATTTTCAATGAGCTGTAAGTCTCATGAGTGGCGAACCGTATAAGGCTTCAGTAGAAGAGGCAGTGGTGCTACCTCAGGCGACTGCAGGACTGTCTACTACCCGGAATAGCAGTATTTTATACTTGTCTGATGCAACAACTACTCGTAATGTTTTGATGGTGCCATCGATGGAAATGTGCCAGACACTGTCCATTTTATGAATGGCTTCATTTCTCTCGTAGGATCTTGGAAGCAAAATGTTTTAACTATAAAGTATTACTTTCTGTCACACATATACAGTCTTGCTGTGCATGCACCATATCCTGCTTCTGCCTTGCTACTCAATAAAATATAATAAAAGCTTTGTCGCTTACTGACGATTGAGTATCGTATGTTGTTTACTGTTTATTATCATGTTTTTGTGGTCACAACCGTCTGATGTTCGATTTTCGGTGCTTTTTCCATAAGCGACGAAAGTCTGTTTCTCTCATGATTTGGACGTGATTTTTCAGCTACTGAATTTGCGCGATTCATCTCGTTTAATGATTTCGGATTAAACCACACAAGTAGATACCACGGTTTGCGATTGCAGTGATAAACTTGGAAGAGGACAAAACTGTCTGCTCACGTGATTGCCACGAATCAGTGTGCGTATTGCTGGTAAGTGGGATAAAACTGTTTTGACTGCATGACATATATATATATATATATATATATATATATATATATATATATATATATATATATAGCACTATCAAAACAGAATTTTATTCCATCTGCCATCACTGTGCACACTGAATCATGGGAACTGTGAAAGGTAAACATTATGCTAACTGTCAGTAGTTAAAGTTCTATGTTGCAATTGTTCAACTTTCCTTTGTGATGTGGGACCACGCGGAATGCATACTTTGCTATTTGTTTTCTTCCTCCAGACGCAATCGACAGCATTTCGTTTGCTTGGCCCAGGATCGTCCCCGGATCTCCCCCGTTCTTTTTCAACACAGTTCAGCGATCCCACACTCTTCTTACTTGCAGACTTTCTGAAATTGCAGATAGATCAAGGAGAGACTGAACCCGTCTTTGGACGTGCATTTCTCTTCAACGTCCACTCGCGTTCACGCATTTCAGAAACATTTCACTTCGACACAAACTCCGACAACCTTCTAAGCTTGTTTACTGCGAGTAGTAGTGATCAGCAGATAGAATACCGCGAACTGACCACAATGTCAAAATCTGGTCTATTCCGGGTGTCACAACAACGAGAGACAGAGAGGTCTTCGCCGACAATCAGTGGGGCCGATGCAATCATCCGCAACCCCGCCCGCTCAGCCCCATTGGGTAGAGAGGTCGACGGACAGTCCTCAATTAGTGGCAAAGAAGAAAGCGACTATTTTCTCAACTCGGAAGGCAGTATTCTCGCTCCGAAGGAAAGTTATCGCCAGTTGTGCCGAACAGCTGGCTCCGTTGCCCCGGATTCATGCTTTGCCAGTGGAACATTCCTTGTTATTCGCGTACGTGATCTGATCATATTCTCATATTCGCTGGTTTCATCTGTTTCATTTCCAATCGAAGAATCCAGTCACATTTTCAAGTGGTCGAACTACTGCTGAGTATGTGGAAAGGTTTCCGGTTTGATTTCTATTTCGTGAGTGACCCGCGCACACTGCGATCTTTGCTAATAATGAGGTCTAGTTTGTTTCAGAAATATGGTACTGGTATGGAATTTAATGTTGTTCGAGGTTAGGTTTCCTGTCTGTATTTTCCGTACTCCGACCAGTTTGGATGTTGAAGATTCATCTGGCCAAAGTATTATTCATTCTTCTGTAACGTTTACACTGATTATGGTGATTGAGTTCACGCTTTTCGGGATGGCGTTCATACTAGAAATTTCGAGATCAACTGATTATTGACTCCCCATACTCTGTGTATTTTTGACTGATGATTTTTAATTATTCGCACTAGAGGATAAAGCACTGTTTCTTTATTATTTAGTTCAGTTCAACTATTATTCAGTCTGGCACAATTCACTAGTCTATGATATATAACTCAATGAAGTCACTTTTTCTGAAGTAAATAGGTTTTAAACAGTACCCGTCTTAAGACATTCTTAATGTACCACCTACTTAGTGGACATGAAAGCTCTTGACTTCCCGCATTTTCTCTTTATAGATTGATAAAGTTTTGCAACAGGGGGACATCGGTGACATTTTGGAACTCTACAATAAAGAGGAGAAAGTACGTGGACTTTGTTCAACATTTCGTTTAATTATCACTTTGGTCATAAATTGCCCTTCGGCTATCCTCCTCCGTACGCCGAATGGCTCGTAGAGCTTACAGAGCACTGATTTGCTTTCATAAAGTGGTGACTAAAAAACAAAAACCCAAGTCAAAAGATCCGTTCTTTGTGTTTACTTTGTGCAAAAAATATATTTAGAAAACTCATGTATGGGTTTATCATATGGTAAACCGAATAACGAATTTGCCGGTGGTAGTTAATTATCTGGGGCGGAGTTGCGGCCTACTTTTTACAGTCGATATTAAACTATTAACAATCAGTTCATGCGATTTCAAAGTTACCTTAATCTATTTCAAATCTGCGTGGGTTGAGTGTAGTGCAAAAGTAGCGTCTGTTCTAAAAAGATTTCGACGCTAGACCGCAAACGGCCTACGTGTTGGCCCTGTGGCCAAGTGATAGCAGTGGTACTTAGTGAATAGTCTAATCTCATCGGCCGTCATTGGAATTGCTTCGGTGAATGCAGTCGCTGATTTGGATCATCCGCGCTTTGCTTTTTATCAACAGCGCTGTCCGAAGTAGCTCCTATCCGTCAATGTGGTAAAACTTTGTCTGTTATGGTATTCTTTGACTGACTGACATCTTGACGGAGGCCTCCACATACGTGGTGTACTACCAATTAACAAACCTTACGATGACACTTCAGAGCTGAGTATCACTTGCAAATTTCAGCAGAGTTCCTGACCAAAGTCCACATTCAAGTTTGTCCATAACAACCACCTCAGACACTTGAGCTTACTGTGACAGCCAGCCTGGTTGTGGCTGGGTGCATTGCTGCTCTTCAGCCTCTACGATCCGCTGAATCTGAAAATACTAAAGGTAAGTATACCGGACTTTTTCACCGTATTATCACTGCTGTTTTATGCAGTAGAACTTTACCGGCTTTGATCTGTTTTTTCGGACTCAAACTTATGTAAGTGACGTAAAACTTCATGCTTGTGTCTTTGTGCGAAAATAACCATAAGAGAATACTGTCCCTTTTGAGCACTCAAGGTCGGGTCGTATTCCAATGTTAGGAAACGCTAGCATATGGAAAAGAGTGTAGGTCGTAACTCAGGAAATACAGAACTCGAATTTGCTGGGTTTTTTTTTTACCGCAACGTCTTTGACTTCATAGGTGGTCTTTAGGAAGCAGGTAAAAAATGGACGTTTGCCGTAAGCAGGCTCTCCAAATTCGGTAGTAGTGGCTTCGACTTCACATCTTATTCCGGAATGTTTCCTGAAAGTGAAATGCGGTATCCCTAAGATAATTCAGAAAACGGCCTGTAGTTGGGTGGGTAACGAAAGGTGCGTGTAGAATTTGTCTGTCACGAGATTATTACCTGGTCTAGACTACATAACATTGGTGCTCACCTGGCCTGCCTTTTTCCTGCGACCATTGAATACTCGAAGAAATTCACGGTTGATTCAATGGTATTGCCTCAAAACTAAGTCCTATAAGGAGTTCTGAAGCAGGTCTACGCGAAAGTGCTTTTGATTGTGATTGGTTACCGGAGACGTTATTTAAACTAATACACAAACGCAAACTGCACTTGTTTTATTTAGTGTAGGTGGCCAGTTAGATTACCACAACGGTTTCGAAATGGTACCATGCATTTCGCTTAATCCAAAACCTTTGAATATTTGAAACTCCGAACTTAAATAACTTAATTTTATTGGTTCTTCTCGAGAACAGAATAAACCAAAACTGAGAAGCATCATTTACTGGTGCTGTCAACGCCTCGGTCGGTACCGCATGCCTTTGGCATGGACTGCAATCGACTTAACTGCGCTTTGGATTGAGGCGAAAAGAATGAAAATGCCGCTTGAAAATCAAACAGTCAGACGTAGACAATCGAGAACTCCGCAGCGAAGTAAGTCGATCTGATAACGTTTTTTTTGATCTGCCCCGCTAACTATTAAAAAGGCTTTGCTGCCATCCAGTCATCTCGGTTTATCGGCTCAAAACTCACTATTTATGTAGGAAGAAATAATCACTATCACCAATTTTTGCAATACAAATCAATTGGTTCAAACCTGCATTGGGTAGCCCCTTGCGATTGGTTGATTGATTAGACGATCAGCCACCACTTGACGGGAGTCCTTTCTCGTCTTTTATCGGTTCCCTGCCCAGTTTGTCGCGAATCTGTTGGCTCAACCACTGGCCTGAATTCGGGACAGATATTGAAATGCTGTCTGCGTGACTAGGCTGTTTTTCAAACAATGCGTCTGGCCATACCCTCGCAACATTAGGTGAGCGCTCAACATGGTAACTTGTATCGGGGGAAATCGTACCTCGCGAAGAATCTTTTATCGCTGAACATTGATTGTGTCAGTGTTTAATCTATCAGCATTTACCAATGCTTTGAAATATTATGGCGATAGTATCCTGTAGCATTTTGGTACCCTTTGAACTGACCACATACAGTGAAGTAGCCAAAACGTTCCACAAAGTTCTTGTTGCTATATATATATATATATATATATATATATATATATATATATATATATATATATATATATAATGCCTTCTCCTTGAGTTTATGGAGAATCGAAAAGCAACAAACAGGCCGTACAGCATTCGCGCCGCGGAATTATATTGAACCATGTCCCTTAATGAGCGAAAATCTTCATCCTTTTCACCCAAACGAAGAAGGCGGAAGCACCAAATACCAAGTTACGACTTAACCGCCATGTCGCTTCTTCCAACCTTGTTAAGCTCGTACGAATAGAGTACCGAAAGGTAGACAGCGAGCAGGCATACGCAAAACATGTCCGGTCCATGGGAGGCGATATAGAGCGATCACTTCAGTCACATGGTAATAATCCGTACCTAGAACACGGTGACAGACTTCGTCATTGCTCATCTGATGTTCCCACCTGACGCGAGCAATACTTCAGTGATATTAGGGATCAGACACGGAAAGCCGCTGAGAATCCTCAGCAATGGAATGGTCAGGTCTCAAAACCGTAAAGCAAAGCACTAAGAACGGCGTTAGACACCCGTCTCCAAAAGGAAAGCCGAATGTTGCGGTGGTGCCACAAGTACCACAGTTTGACAAAAGTTGTTTTAACTCTCGCTGTTCGGGAACTGATCTCCTCAGCACCAGTCACAACTGTAACTAAGCTCCCGAGGTATTTAATAAAAGCTATTGAATAACGCCAACTTATCACCACAAACGTGGAGGGCAGGCACAGGCTCTTGCGTACTTTGCAAATCCACTCTGCACTTCGAAGGCGCAAAGTGCATAACGTATCTGGATACTCCAGTCGCCAAGCGGTCCAATACATCTTACGCTGTTTGTGCTTTGCCATTCAATAAGGTGATATCGTCGGCAAAGTATAAGTCGAAAATTGTTTCATGGGAACAGTTCATCTCCACCGTTTAGTAAACTAGACAAGACGTTCCGTAGAACATCGTATATGGAAAAGTTGAAAGGGAATGGGGATACAGAGCAACTTTGACGTCTGATCTTAAATGCACCATATTCTTTCTTAGCCAGCGATCGATATATCGTACCAGATACGATTTCTTTGTTGTGTGTTATAGCACCTCTCCTTTCACTTATGCTTCTATTGCTTCTGGTGGTTGAATCTAAACTGTCACCTGGGTTGACTGGTCAGTGGTTTACTACCCCGATCGTATAATGTTTTTCGCATCGCCGTTGCGTTTCTTCAGTTTTGACCTCATCATGATCATCGTACAGCGTTAAACGGTAGGGCAAGCTCCACTGACCACTGCCTTTCTCACCATTTTGCACGCTGAATTAGAAGGTATGAATATACAAGATGGACAGGGACTGGACCTACATGGATGGGAAAGGGAAAGAATGCCCTAGTAGCCAACACACGGAATACACAGTCTAACTGTACAAACGCACATCGACCAGTCATTCTGATTCGATAGAAATTGACAACACGATCGCCACTGTTCGCGGTTCCCAGCCATATCCTTCAGTGTCTCTAGCCAACTGGTAGACGGGTCTTTTGGACCCCAACCACGAAGACGTGAAGCACCTACTTTTCCTAAATCTGCTGTATATTTCCTCATTCCTCGCCGCCACGTCATCTGTTGACCTCCACGTGGTCTCTTCCACTCCCTAGGAGGAACGGAGAATAGAACACGGTACGGTAGGCGTGTGTTTGACGCGCCCCAACCAACGAAGTCTACTAAGTTGGATACGCTGTGACAAAACGTTCTCCAAATTAGTACCCAATACTCGATTTTTGACCTCAGCATTGCCTACTCGGCTATTCCACCAGATCTTAGAGATACTACGTAAACATTGGTGGTCGAAAACCTCAAGACGACGAATATCTTCAGCACGCAGACTCCAAGTTTCGCAACCATACAACAAAACTGAACGCACTGCGGCATACAGTACACGACCTTCCAACTTCATTGAAATATCAGATCGACGCCACAAGTGCTTCAGTCCAGCGTACGCCCCTCGAGCCTTAGATATTCGCGTGCTAACCTCTACTACAGTGCTCCCATCCGTCGTCACGCTGCTGCCGAGGTAGGTGAAGTGGTCGACAACTGACAGCACCTCCCCATCGAGCATCAAGCTCGGAATCGTTGACGTCCAGTCTTGTAACACCACCTTGCACTTTGAAGGTGCAAAGCGCATGCCGAATGGAGCTACAGCTCTTGCGAGATTATCTAGTGCACGCTGAGCATGTTCCGTGGATTCGAACAAGCAGACAACGTCGTCTGCGTAATCTAGGTCACACAGCTTTTCACTGTTTACTAGTTCGTCGCCTACATCCTGAAGATTTCCCAGCGGACTCTCCATTATTTCGTCCATGACGAAGTTGAACAGGAATAGAGACATAGGACATCCCTGTCGAACACTACTGGCCGTTTCGAACCGACCGGATAGTTCACCGTAAACCCTTACGCGGCCAGAAGTATGAGAATACAATGATCTCAGTAGGTTCACGAACTTCTGGGGCATACCTTTTCGATGAAGAGTACTGAAAAGCGCTGGTCGATCAACTGAATCGAAAGCGCCTTTCAAGTCTAAGAAAATCATTATTGTCGGTCGGCGATGCGTGTGACGCAAAGAGTAAAAATCTGGTCGATGCATCCTCGACCTGGGCGGAATCCAGCCTGCTGTTCGCTGGCATTCCTCTCTCGAGTGGGTGTAAAACGGTGCAGTAGCATTGAGGCGAATACTTTGGTGGCTATCGAAATTAAGCTAATCGCATGATGATTACTACAGTCATTGCGTATTCCCTTCTTGAAGATGGGAACGATCACCGACTCACTCCATATTAACGTAATGCGCTCCGCGTTCCAAATGTCACGGAGCAAAGCGGTAAGTGATCTTATCAAAACATTTCCACCCAGTTTGAAAAGAACTGGGGGAAGTTCGTCGGGACCTGCCGCTTTCACTCGCTTTAGTGATCGAATGCATGACTCTACTTCTACTTCCGATGGGGGCTCAAGTGATACCACCCAAGGAGTCGCAGTTGTTGACATAGGAGTAACTACACCGGCCTGCGGCCAGCTAAAGTTTTCCTTGAAGTACTCGGCCCAACGGTCAAGCCTTTGGTGTTTGCCATGGATAGATTTTCCATTTCTATCGCAAATTGTTTCATTGACCTGGATGCGCCGTCCACCGGTGTCACGAATAAGTTTGAACAGTCTTTGACTGTTACCTGGAGCATCTGCTATTTCCATTTCTTCAGCTACCTTAACCCACGAATTTTCGCGATCATTCTTAAGGCTTTTCGTAACTTGCCTTTGTAGCTTTCTCCGCATTTTATTCATCTCCTTACGGTTCGAGAGCTGACGCTTTTGTTCCATTGTACTCAGCGACTCTTGCGAGATCCAGTGTCTTTGATGGACAACGGATCTAAGACCACAGGCAAAACCTGCTGCCACGTGCATTGTCTGTTTGATATGAGCCCAATGCTCATCTACATTACTGCTCGTCGTAGATCCTAGCTCATGTGCTAACTTCTGCTCAGACCGGGTGCGTACTTCTGGATCACACAAACGTTGCACGGCTAATCGGGTTTGCTGTTGGTGACGATGACCATGGAGCTGGAGAGATAATCGCATTAAAACTAATGTATGGTCCGACTCTACGTACGCGGACCAGTAAGATCTACAGTTCTGAACAGAACTGCGCCACCGGTAGCTTACAGCAATGTGATAAATTTGACTCAAAGTACCTGTAGAGTTAGAGCGCCATGTCGCTGTGCGAAGCGAGCTATGTCGGAAATTGGTGCTAGACAAGAACAATCGATTGTCTGCACAAAACTAGAGAAGTCTATCCCCGTTATCTGTACGCTCGGCGGGTAAAGCACAACGACCACCTAAACAGGCTTCTGACACACTAAGTTTGCCAACCTGTGCATTGAATTCACCAGCTAGCACTACAATGTCAGAACCCTTAATGCTGCGAGCGAGGGTGGCGAGTGCATCATAGAACTCATCTTTCTGCGCATCTGAGCTGCAGTCCGTTGGGGCGTACGCCGAGATCACAAAGAAATTGATCTAATCAATAATCAAGATACGATGCGTGGGTCTAGTAATCCAGCAGATACGGTTAGAATCGCTCTCGTTCGTCTTCCGAAGAGGCGTCTTGTTGGGTTTATTCTCATTGCTACCGATGTCATATTTCTAATTTCAAGAAGGGGATGAATAAGTCATTACTCTCAGTTCTGCCTTTGTGTACCTTCTCCTACTTTGCCATTGGATTGACTATGGTAAGTACTGGTAATGTGATGTTCGAAGTGAGAATTGATGGGAGTCCGTGCTGCCACCATCGGCAATCACTTGCACCGAAATTTCATGGCATGCAAAGTTCGCTTGTAGTTTGTTGATGATCTCTGAAGTCGTCTCCGTCTCTAGCAGGTAGATTTCGAAGAAGTCGCTGTAGTAATCCACGGTCATCAAGTAACCGTCCCTCATGACAAAATTTATCCAACGCTATAATCTGCCAAGACCGATCCGGTATCGGTAGAGTTCCCATAGGCTCTTTTGTTTATCGCCGGTCGAATTTCCTGTTCGTCTCACAGTTTGCTGCTAGTTGTTTGTCTGTTCTGCCCTACCCGGTCAGTAGTGTCTCTCTCGCCGGGCTGATACATCTATTGACATGTGCGTTTGAGCGACGTAACAAGCACAGGACCTCTTTTCGAATTGTTTTTGGGACCACCAAACGCTCACCTCGAAAGATCAGTTCGTCCTGTATCGTTAGCTTTTCAGGGAATTCGAAATAAGGTAAAATTTCTGCCGATAAATTTCCTTTGTCTTTCGACCGACCTTGGACGATGACCTTTTTCAGAGATTTTAGGCATAGATCTCCAATCGTGGCGTTCCGTGTTTGAGATAATTCGGATTTCGCTACCGCCAATGCACTATTCACTGTCTCACTTTGAGTGTGTCGATTACGAACATTAGCTTGCCTTGTTTATAGTGTAGCTCGTAATTTTACTTTTGCATTGACTGCAGTCTTCTTGGTGACCGATGTAGTGGCTTGTCCACGATCGTAGTCAACGCAGTTATCAGGCGCTACGTTTCTCAGCAAACATTTCCACAGTACAGTCCTATTGTAACAAGGACAACAACACACGGTAGGATACTTGTATTCCAACGGCCAAACAAGTCAAGTCATGAAATACATACAGTCGTTTATATAGGCCCTTTTCCAGACTGCGCGGCACCAATATTGCTATTGTCGCTGTTTGAGCGCTTCGGCTGCGTTCTGGCCAGTTGCCCGTGTCTGATAGCTTGCTTCTCTTCGGCGTCATTTTTCTTCGGTTGGTCCGATTGTCTCAGTTGACGGCTCGATCGACAGCCCCTCACCTGGGCTATCTTACTTGTTGTTGGAGATCCCGCTGCTTCCCCTCTGGTAGTCCGTTTTCCTCCTTTTGTCTGCTTCGGGACCCCTCCGACATATTCGCCCTCTGTTCTTTTGTCTGTGGCCCTCGTTTGGTTCGTCCGTTCACCTTGATATTCACGTCTTTCCCTTGCCCCAGCATTCCCCGTTACACCATCAGCAAAGTCAAAGGCCGCTACAGTCTAGGAACACGATGATCGTTGGTATTTAGAATGTATGACGGTGCCCTAGCAGTTGTCAGAAGGTGAAGATTTGATCCATATATCCGCAGTCGAGGCGAAACTCAACCTGCTCTTCGTGGGTCTACTCTTCACGCGTTTCGTACAACCTGCGAAGTGTGACAGACGCAAGCACCTTTGACGCGATTGAGATATCGCTTATATCTCTGTGGTTAGCGCAGACACTACGCGAGCCCTTCCTGAAGATGGGGGAAACAACCGATTCCTCCCACAAGTAGGGGACCTGCTCAGTATTCCAAACCTTTGAGAACGAAACGTCTAGTTCTCTAACGAGCTGTATTCCTTCATCTTTAAAAAGGGCTGAGAGAAGGCCATCAGAGCCTGGCACTTTATGACGTCCTCAGGCACGAATTTCTTTGTGTATTTCCACTTCAGTAGGTAAATCTGTCGAGACAGACTTGGACGAGTGACGGAATTGCTGTGTGAAGCTAGCACTGGAAGCCTGGTAAACTGTGTCTATAAGTGCTCCACCTGACGTTGGAGACGACGCTGCTGATTGTGAATAGGCTAGCCGTCATCTTCACAAATCGTTTTGCTCATACCTAATGGTTTCCGGCCGGTGACTCAAATAAGGTATAACAGCTTGCAGGAGTTTCCCGCGGTAGTGATACACTCCATTTCTTTTTCACACTGTGACCACCGGATTCGGTGATCTCTGCGTATGCTTACGTTCAGTACATCTCTCGTTACATGTGTCGTTATACTGGCTTCTAACTGGGATTGACCTCGCCATAAGAAGGCGCAAAGATTTGGCAGAAATTTAGTCTGCCATGACTCGACATAATAAGCCACAACTCACTAGGTAAACGGAATGCAAAGCATTAGTGATAGGCGACCGGTGCTAGTTATCAGATGCGGATGCAGCTAGTTTCTTAGCTAGCGCGTTTTTGAAGATGATTAAGTGAAATGGGTCGGAAAGCTTACTGCAGTCTAGGCGTCGTTGCAGTATGCGTTTGGAACGCCTACCGAAGCACACGGACAGCTCAGTGCACGCTAGTGCGTGCTCCAGCATGATCCGCATCGTCGACTCTCTACGGGGGATCCAGTCTACCAGCGCAGCTTTAGCTCTTTCATTGAGAGCAATATCTACGCCAGGAAGAGCAGAAGCCACTGTCTTAGCGTGCCCAGAAAGGTGTGGGCGAAACTTCACGGAAGGATTAGATGGGGGCATCAATCGAGCGATGGAATCGGAGTTTTGAATGCGAGCCTCTTAAATGAAACACATCAGTGACGAGGGTTCCAAGCACTCGGCGGTAGGAGGTGCTATGAGACTTGGAAACTGGTCGAGGAAGAACAACAAAGTTCCTCACCAGGATTTATACCAGAGACATTACAGTCTGTACAAACGACTGAAGTTCTCTTTGGGTTAAAAAAAGAAAGTGAATATGCGAAGGAAGTGAGCATGGGCGAGGGTTTAGGGAAATAAGTTTTATCTACGATGTAACAGGGCGGTTGTGTGTGCGTAAAAAGGCAGTCAGTCATTGTAGTAGATATATCTTTTGTGGTTGTATGCGTTGTGAGCTGTTGTACTACTCGGTTGCCCAGTCCGGAGAAGGCGTTTTCATTTGAGGATGCCCAGTCAAGCGTTCCTTATGAGGCAGCAGCGTTGGTCCAGACAAACCAGTGGTTAATGGTATGATTCATTCGCCTCTTCTGGAAAAACCTTGTCCGATAAGTAAAAAACGACCAGGAGCTATAGCCTTATTTAGTGGCGGGCCACATTTGCCACGTCATAGTGCTATCAGAAGAATTATTTGGAGTTTTGGACCGAAGAACTCTAGTGAAGCGAAAATCGCGCCGCATCCTGGAGTGCTGCTGCTGATCGTACACGACTGCCTATTTGGTGACTCCACCTAATTCACGGTTGACGGCAAGTGCGGCCGTTCTTATTTCCGCGATCTGAGGACGCACCCGGTAACATACCACTCTGCTCCTCAGGGACGTCCAAGAAGTTGGGTTTGTCCAAAGAGCCTACTTTCGTCTCTGACTGTTCTGTATGTTCCTCATCACCTCATCTGCTCCCACTGCGTGAAATTTTGTTTCTCATGTTTCTCTCTACATTTCAGTGCAATTTTTCATCAAGACCTAGTGGTATTAAGTTTTAGCTTTGTCAGGTTCTGTCCAAACAGTCCTACGAAACAAGTAATGATGAGGAAAATCGTTTACAGTGACTCGTAATCATGTCCGTGCATCTCGTTATACATGAGAAGTTCCGCTTCGGTTTCAAATCGGGATATTTTGGCTAGGTAGAATATGATTGACCTAAAAATGAAAGCTGACAGGTTTTGTGACCAGGGTCTCTATAAATCGGAATTGTGTATTATATTCTGCAACCTAAAATTTGTGTAAATTTATCTGGCGTGGGACTGCCCATTGAACAAGAGACAGGGCTTATTTGAACGGATTTGTTAATGGCACTCGATTTGCTAAGATAGGAGACGGTGATAGCAGTGGACATTATCATTTATCCGTATCATCACTTTGTGAATATGACCCAGATATTCCTTTTGCCCTACGGTGTATAAAATCAAACACAGTGGATTAAGGGAGGGATTCTAGCTGGTACGGATGCAATATATTTCTTTTTCCTCCTTCGTTTAACGCTAAGGTTTTATGTTCTGATCCGAATTCGGTCTTGGCTGCAATTTGCAATGGCCTTAAAATTCATACGGTCCGGAACTAGGCTTTCATTTCTCGAAACATCACACATCCGGCACATCCTGCTAAGCCCAAATCCCCTCGACATAAGTCCAGATAGAATTGTTCGTATGCCGTGATATCGTACGAAAAATCATTGTTCCACATCACTGTGAAGTCATGAAATCATCACACACCTGTTTTGTTTTTACTAGGAATCATCTGTAATGAGGTTCAACCATTTCGAACCCACAATCGGTGCTGAAATATAAACGTTACTGGTAAGCAGTGAATGATCTGTTCATTCACACATACGCAGTCACAATATATTCAGGAAATAAGCAGTTTTGACGAGGTAACTCACTTTTCAGCTCAGTATCACAACCACGAGTATCTGCTGGCATCCGCCATCTTTTTCCAATTTTCCATTATCAGTTCGGTCAAACACCACTTTTTATTCCAGTTTCACCAAATTCAGGGGTTTGAGTGTTCATCAGTAGGGCCAAAAACAAGCGTATAATTCATTTGTTTTGTTAGTGGTAGACAGTGCATAAATTCCCTATTAGAAAATTCTCAGGATTATATCATTACCGGAAAATGTATAGTATTGAAATGATTACGCAATACCGGAGGGGGAATCATTCACAACTGTTTGTTGTTGTAGGGTTAGTCGATACAATTTACGGTTATTCGATCAGAAAAACTTGCTCTAGATATGGGCACTGAGAAGGTTAGAAACACTCACCAAATAAAAACCTTTGTCGTCAGCATTGTTTTTTCAGAATTAAAAAATTCCTGCTTGTCCACATCATACCTAATCGTCAGGATCACCGGAATCGGGGAATCGTGGTGAGCGAATTGACAAAAGAAGTCATTCAGTCGGTGCCAAACACGGGGGTCCGCGAATGAGCCATTTAAACAGTGACGAGTTGGATGCTCCACTCAGCGTAACCGCACCCAGAGAAGCGAGTGCTTTTACGGATTCTACTGAGTTATCAGTGGAGGCATATCCGTTTGTCAAGGTTGACCTGAACATCAACACGTTTTACCGCTGGGTAAGCGTATTATACTTTATGTGGTCGTATCTCATAGTTTTTCGTTCAACCTCTTGTTCTCCGGATGGTTCATTTATGCCATGCCAAACAAAATGGATCAATCGTGTATCAAATAGTTTCGCTGCGAAATAGATCCTCGTCTCTCCTTTTGTCGAATGTAAAGGGGCAGTAGAAACTTGGTTGGAACCTATTTCGATCAAGCTTAACTGGTTTGAAATCCTGAGCGGCTGTTGTTTCCATTGAATGCATGGTTGTGAACAAATTAAATAGGTCCGAACATAATTTTGCCTTAATTGGGATTAACATCATTCCTCAGTCTACCTTTCCACCAACCGTTGTTGCGGTGCAAAGTATCATTCGAATGAAGTACCCCGTTATGTATTGTTTTGACACCAAATCTAGCAATATACTTCCACTTGCGGCATAGTGATGGCGATGTCTTACTTTTACCTTGCTGCGGTTGGTTCCTTGGAGGGGATAAGACGGCTTCGTGATGATATGATCATGAAGTTTCATGAGTGCTTGATACACGAGAGATCTCCAGCGTCACTTGGCTTTCTTTTTGAAGGTGCACCTCTAGCCTGTGTAGAACCAGTTGCGGGCTACAAGATATCAGTGTGTTGCTGAATGATTGCCGGTGGCTCCCTAGGAGCTCGCTCGCCGTTCAGTTCATTTTGAATCCAACCCTGTTAGTTTGACAGATTTCCTTCACAGCCGTTGGACTATACAGTGACTCTCGTCTACATATTCAGGGGTAACTGTCTTCGAATGTCGAACACCACCTCACTGAGATTTTAGACCTCGGTTTCCCTCAACCTGATTCAGCCCGCCTGTCGAGGAGTTCGCGGTATGTGGCCACTGATGCCTGCTTCAACTTCGTGGAACCACCGATGAGAACTGCATACCCGATGGAGACAAAAGAGATGGAAGACACCTCAAGGGCATATCAGTTTACCGACTCAGAGGTGCTACCCCTATCAGACACCTCATAGACCCCGATCGCGGTGTCCGTAGGGCTCCTGAACAGTTGACATAAAATCACTCGACATACAAAGTTTGAAGCCGAAAATAGTGGCCAAATCCGAGAAATCAAGTGTGGCTATCGACTCGGGATCCCTTTAACACAATTTACGGATACGGTGTATATTTGTTTAGATTGTCCTACTTCCTTCAAGGGGCCCAGTAAGCCACACAACTAGAAAGCACATCACGCAATGTAGAATTTGTTTTTTATCAAGTTATTCTTCGTGAACAGTCGAATTATGGCCTACACTCACAATCCACTTCCTGTGGCATCGATCTTACCTTCCATTTTATGGCTAATTTATACAATTACTTTTGCTTCCTTATCGCCTAAAGCTATTCGGTTCGCTTTTGAATGAATGAATTTTCATCCTTTTTATCCAGGATATCTCCGAAATGTAAAGTTCCACTGCACTAAATTACCCATCCAACCAGGAGTCTCCTATCACGACGAGCGAAGAACAGTATCTGGTTTTTAGCGATCACTGACATAACCATAGCAGCGTTTCGTCTGTCCGGATCCAAGTATTTGATAAAGCTGATCCAGTTAACTTGTGCTAGGTTAGGATAAAATCCTTAATCTATGAACTTCGATTTTCCATACCTGTTAGTCTTGTTCTTGATTAGGCCTCACGTGACTCGTATACTTTTGCACTGGATCAGTATGTAGCATGTTACTGTTCACGGTTTATTCGTGTACTCATTTTTACCAATTCTGTTTCTATTGTTACTTTCGTATACATGTTCTGTTTGTGTTCTGCGCATGTGGAACTGTTCTATTCCTAATCCACAGTCAAAAGCAGCACTTAGTACTGGATTTTTTTCAAGGATAATAAGGGCTTCTTCCTGGTGGACAGCGTTCGGCGCTCAACATTGTTCAGCATTTTGATTTTAATTTCCTTCTTGCATATACCACTTACGAGATCCAAGGTCATTATCGTAGTACTTGAACTGCGAATTCCTGGACTTCTGCGCCGTTAGCATTTCGCTGTGATTAGTTGAATGGTAACTTTGCATTACAGATGACTGAATAATAACACGTTCACTCTGGCTTTTTCCTAATTTGTCCATGTTCATCTGTCTTCATTTAGGAATGGGATAAGCCCTGTGATGAAGAACTCGCGCGCTGTTTGTCGGACGTACACAGAAACACACTAGCTAAACTCGCTGTTCTGACGGTCACCACGCGAAGTCCGACCGTTTCCGGAGAGCCTTCTTTCGGTCGAGCGAATGTATGTGGAAATGTGGATATTGCAGATTTGCTCAATCCGAACCCGGCAACATTGAAACGTCTGAAAACCGCACCAAATCTAAATCTTCGTCTTCGGCTGCATGTGACCGAAAGTTCCCACTTGCCGACACTTTTGAAGGTAGTAGGTGCAAATCGGGGCAAAAGCCACCAGGACTTCAAATCTCCTCCTCTGCTCAGTCCAGAAAGTCTTCCCTATCATGGGCCATTTTTTCGCACCTATCCACGTCTCTCAAACGCAGGGAACGCCTCTTTGCATGGTGCTTTAGATAAGTTAGGTTCACGTCACCGTGACACCAGCGCCTGCAATTTGGATGCTGAATTGCGCCCTATTCGTGAGGTGTTGGAACTACCGTCTCCTCAAGTTGCAATTCCGTTCACATCTTACAGGTACGTCAATCATCTCTGCTTTTTGAGTCCACTACTATGAAATTGCTGGCGGTCGATCAGTTTATTTTTTTACATTGAGGAAATGCTTTTATATGAATAAGTACGGTTGTTATCGATTCAGAAATATCCGGGTTTAATTCAGTTAAACTCTATACCGTCATTTTGGTCTGTATGCACATTCTGTTTATGGTGGTTTACCGTCAACGCGCTCCTGGGGTTTTTATGCCCTGTTGAGTGGACGAGTGTTCTGAATGTGTTTTTTTGTTTTGTTTTGAAAATCAGCCCAGATGAATGAATAAAACTTTGCCAGGTATTCTCTTTATCCGATTCCGATACAAACGGCACAGCCCCTCCTTTGACCGATGTGCTTTTGATAGAGTCTGCTGTATATATGGCTGACAGGTTTTTCTAGGTCCAGAATTGTAGTCCCAACCTATACATTGAATAAACATTGCTTTTGCTTGGACAGTTCTTGAACAATGCACATTATATGTTTTTATCCCAGTTCGCCGGTCACATGCACACGAATTTCGCATCATGGTAAACCGGTCATTTGAACTGATGACATCAGGCATTCTCTAGCGCTAGTCATTCACTTGTGTTCAGGACACCCATGTGCAATAAGCTGTAAATGACAAATTTCTGTTTAACTCAATAATATTTTCCTCATCATATTCTTCGTAACCGGTCATCCGGGTCAAAATATGTGTTTTTTTTAGGTGTACAACCCTGGACCTCTGTATTACATGACCCACTGTGATACTTAATAATAAACTTGAGTAGCACGCGTGTCACACTTACCAACGATTGTGATCACAGCCTCACGCGCACACGCCGAGTTCACGACTCCTGTGGAGCCAGCCCTCAGGGAAATGTTATTTAAGCATACGAAATACCAGTTAACACAGTTTCTAAAACCAATAGAAACCCTCGGGAACGTGTAATTCCATGTTCCACCTGACTGGGATGCTAGGCCGCCAGTTCACTCAGTCGGTTCGACTTCGTCCAATTTCTTGAACTTCCTACGTATAACTGACTGATCGCATATTGAACCTGAGCCAGCGTTTATACGCGTAGAATGGTCGATTGAATAACGTCATAACAAGTAGCTATTCTTCTACTGCTTTTGTCCCATGGATTTAATCGCACTAGTTTATGGACGTTCCGGCCGACGCTGTTCGACGAAGGTGAAGAGTGAACGGGATATAAAACTCGCGGACTATAACAGGTCACCGACCCGTTCAGCGTATCTTACACCAAGAATTGGTTGATCCGTTTCTGGCTCTCATTATTACCCCTTACAGGGAAGACTCTCCAACCCACTGGTGATTTTAGTGTCTCCAGTCAAATGACGATATGTGTATAATAAAATCGTTGCAAAATCTCGATGATGTGCCACCAGAGTCTCATCAGCTCAACTGAAACTGAAGACATCATTCTACTATCTCTCGACTCAGGAAACGTAATTTCGCTACAGTAAAGCGGTAGAGAAGGATTCTTCAGCTGTTGTTATTGGAAGTACATCCAGGAAAATTGGTTCACAAAATGGAACAGGGCTTCGCCTGATGCTGATACTACTGGTACTTGAATCAGTTAGCTCATCTGTTCGTCTTAAGGCCTCTCTGCCGACCCGAATTTACGTCGCACCCCTGGACATGCCAGACAAATACCAAGCCCTCTCGCGCTCAGTCGCAGCCCGATTATCCACCTTAACCGGCGTACAAACCAAAACAACTCCAGCGTAGGGTTATCAGATTGGTGGTTAGAGGAGCTGCTTTGAAAGATTTATGGGGAACCGAAAGACGTCTAAAAGACTAGATCTCTGAAGTGCACTTCAACTGTCAGACGAAGCAGTTGAAGCCAAGCTATCAGGAAGTAAGAAACGCTGTAGACTGCAGCGGGTGACCTCGAAATTCGCTGGGGCCGATCGTAAGGGGCACTGGATAGAACTAGCTGAAGAAATTGAGATCGTATCAGGGACCGGTGACTTCGGCAAGCTATTCCACTTCGTTTACAACGCCTCGGGTCGCCTTTTATTCTGTTAACCGGAAGTCTCTGAGCAATAATGGAATCTGACGGGATGCTTGACAAACTCAAAGATTCTGATGAGAGATTATTCGCTCACTGGAGCGTGGGTTCTTATTCATGGCGAAGAATCTTCGGATTTTGCACTCACTACCGAAATCAGACTGAGCTACCCTCTTTCGCAGGTCCTGTTCAATGACGCCATGGACTGGACAGTGAGTTAGACACTGACTGGTACACGGCTGAGTCAGCAGATGTGTATATCGAACCTAGAGTTCGCGGATGACTTTGGGCTAGGAGGCTCTTTCCACACGCTTCAACCAGTCCTTGGTCAAATCAGTTTCTTCATGCAATCCATTGGGCTAGCATTGAATGCAGCAAAAAATAAGGTTTTTTTCAACTTTCCCAGGACCGTCAGCTCAACAATTATCCTTTAATGGGCAACCGATGAAATGCGTTTCATCATCCACTTACTTAGTTCTGTATCATTTCCGAATGGTTAAGCGAGAGATGAAGTAATAGTGCGGATTGACAACGCCAGGAAGTCATTTTCCACCATCGAAGGACGTTGTGGACCAACAGCGAAGTCAGCCTTCGGACTAAAACACGTGTCTACTGTGCCGCTATACCCCCCCCCCCCCGACTCAGCTGTGGCTATGAAACCGGGTCTTTGAGAGCCGAGGATAGCAGAAGGTAGGGGGTGTTCGATCACTGGTACCTGTTTTGATCCTAAAAGTAAATTGGCACAACAATTCACGTGACATGAAAAAAAAACTCAGGGAATAAAAAAATTTCGTTCATTTGGATGAGCAAGGCAGTTATATTGGTTTTTGATCTGCAATATGGTCCGCTATTTTCTCAAAATGCAGAGCAGTACTTACATCTCGGACCGTTAAATTTTACTCAAATTATATTCGGATCGTCATTGTTTTTTGCAAATTCCGTATTGCTCTTATTTATATCGGATCTAATAAGGAACTTACAGGAAACCATTGACACATCATTATGCTAACTACACACATCTTGAATACATAAAGTGGGCACTTGGTAGCTGGCTTTAATAGGAATATATGGGATTCGTACCCTGCACTATTCGATTTTGGTTCCATTTGACTCCATTTTTTCATTGTTTCCGTTTGGGTTAAACAATTGATTTGCCCACAAAAATTCGTCCTAGTTGCATCACCCGCTCAGTTACAATGGTTGACAATTCTTCTCGGGGTATTTATCCTGTTGCTGGACCAATAAGACAGATCTTCCTTGTCTAAGTATACTTCTTTATTTCTTACATTTACTAAAGAGAGAGCTTTCTGACTAGCCTGCTAGAGTGGAGCGTTTTTGAAATTCGACCAGCTTGTACTCACTGCTCAGATGTGGATTTTGTTCTTCAAAACGGTTTCGGTCTGACAACTTTTCATTGTGAAAGAGTCAGCAGATATGTTTTTCTAGACGGTTATTTCAGTTGCGTTGCTTAGTCGAACAACTATGAGAGTAATGCACTCTGACTTCAACGTATATCGGGAGGTTTCAACATACGCGTTTGGAAAAAGTGAGTTGCAGTCGTGGCTGTCATTGTTACACTGGACTGGTCCTTTTTGTTCCAAATTTTCCAGTTCTCGCTACTCACCGTTTTGCTTTTCATTGTTCGACTGTCTGACTGTGTAGCGTCGGAGGTATTGCACCGAAATTCGCTGCTTCTGTGGCCATGAACTGTGCACATTCTAATTACATGCAATCGATATTCTAATCTGAGATTATCTGTTTCCAAGAACAACGGGTCTTGACCTGAACCACTTTTCTGGTTCGCTTTTTTCTCTCTCTTGTTCTATTGTTCATTCATCCACATGCACACTGTTACAGTGGGACTTAAGCTTTCGGTCATCCGAGACATTTCAGTTCTTTTAGATCTCACAGGTGCAGATTTTTCACCTGAAATGAATCAGCTACATCTGCTGTGTGGCGCCATGCTGAAGTGCTGCAAGCTTTTCAGTTGACGTATGTATATGGATGTATCTGTGTGTGGGTTGATATGACCTCACTGTTCATTTCCCCATTTTCCCAGGCCAGCTACTTACTACTTACTTCTAATTTTCTTCATAGAAATCTGCTGTATGTTTACCCACGAAGCGTATCTTTCCCTTCCAATCGGCAAAATTCTTCGAGGAATATTGCCATTTGCCTTCAACTTTTGTGCACCGATGGAGATGTGACCAAATCGTTACCGGTAAGTGTGTGTGTGTAGTCGTTCGTCTGGTTGATTTATTCACCCACGACAAAACCCTTAGTGTTTTGCGCTAGATTATCAGTCACCGGTGCTGAGGACCAATCATTTCGGCCAGTGTGTTACATCTCGATGCGAGCCACTTGTGGTTGAACTGTGTCAAATAACGTTGGCCATGTGTCGTATCGTATGCAGTCGATATGCGTCTGCGCTGTTTGTGATGTGGCATTGCTTGCATATACTTCACAATATACGTTGTGGTAACTGGGCTATTTTTTTCAGCTAACCGATCAATACCAGTAAAGTTGACCGGTGGCTGTTGTACTCGAACTTGGTATCCCACAAATGCAGTCTGTTGTACGGACTGACAACCGGGGGCCCACCACCACCACAACTGTTATCCGCCAAGACTGTGCCCATTAGTACTGTATCTCGGTATGAATTCAGAACACAGTGCCATTTTCTCGATATCAGGATGGATCTCCTCTGTAATACGATACTGACGGTTGGCCTAACCGACCCCCGACCGATTTGTTGCTGGTGACGATGTCATGCATTTGATTTAGATAGCATGAAATAGATGTTTCACAGGAAGGTAGTGCTATGCTCGTTGTCATGCGGTTCGAAACAATGGCTTTGAATCCATCGTTCCACTAAAGCCGTTTGTTTTAAATAATACCGATGCTTGCTACGGGTGGAGCATGTTTAATTCATTGAATTATTACGCTTCATTTAAGATTGAAATAATCGATATGTTAAACATCGAGTTGTTCGCTACTCAAATTAGCCAAGTAGTACTCTCGGAAAACAGTATTTCACACTTGATTTGGCCCCGTAACTGACCTGCAAATATCGCCACTGAGCTATCTAGCCTAACCCACAACATAGCTTCTTGACGGTAATATCTCATGATGTGACACTCATCTGCCAATGCTTTCAGACTTTGACTGTCATTTCAGATCACGAATCGGATAGTAGAATTAGTTTAAGAATAGCGGGTATTGCTCATCTAAGACTCACTAAAGTTGCGGGCAGCCAGCATTTCTGGTGGGCCAGCAACTAAGCTGGCGGTCAATTGTCAGGTGAGACTGGTAGAACTGTGAGTCACACTATTCTGCTTGCACGTATGATCAACGCCTACCTCACTGACCACACCCTGATTAGGTGCACACACACGCACTCGCACGCACGCACGCACACAGGTTCGTTAATCTGATGTGTATTCAGTTTTAGCATAAAGATTCGATGAACTTCATGAAAATACTCTTGCAAGTGTGCAACAAGGAACACTTGCTCTAAATAAACGACCAATTATGGAAAACGGAAAAATGCGACGATGAAGGCGCATTTTTCAAGCATATCTTTCATCCTCAGACACAAGAGCTTTGCGAAGCTTCATCTTGACTGCTGATGGACGGACGGGCAGGTGGGAAGGAGGTCACCTAACTAAAGATCGCCCAGCAAAATACGAACATCTTAGCTAATTTTAATGTTTACTTGTCATAGACCTGCAATATTCATGTACAATTGTTCCAGAATACTAACCTTACCAGGATCGATGCTGTAGTTTACCACAATGTTATTGTTGTGTGGTTTCCACCTGAACAATAGTTGTTCCGGTTTTACTGAGCAAAACTTTGACAATGCCCTCAGGAGAACAACAACCAATGGACGTGGGATTAGGCTTCTGTGGTGCACGCTTCTTTAAGTTTCGGTTTCCATGTTCTGATTCAGCTGTGCTCGAAACGTATACCATTTTTATTGTTTGCTTTACCAGGCAATTTTCGGGAGTAGCAGCTCTCCGTCGTTTGTGAAAGAAGCATTCACTACTGTGTCTTATCATAACCGGTATGTGACTTGTTGTATTCTCATTTCCTGTATACTGAGATAGTATATCAGTTCAATCTATTCAGCCATTAACCTCGCACTTTTGTCTTCCGGTTTTGGTTACTATCCCGCAGCATTGTCCGGTTGAGGGCAGAATGAATGGAAGCATAAAATGAGAAAGAGCAGGAAACGGAGTAATATGCGGAGATCACAGATGTAAAGAAAGGACGCGAATGAAACTGAGCCACTTGCTGCGACACCTAGCCATGCCACTTAATGTTTCGTGGACACGTCCTACTTGATCAATTCCGCTGGTCAAGGTTTTCATACCTTTTACCATGCTGTAGACTAACCACCTCGACCCACCTTCCAGCTATAACCTGCCTCGGTGAACAGCGTACGCCGAGGAAGTATCGGTGAGCATGTGTAACGCAGGTCTCAGCCACCTTAACCTGTGTAAATTCAGTACCTGATCCAATGACGGACCACTAGTTCCTAACACCCTACGCATAACCTCAACATTGCTGATAACGTGTTCCCACCATATCCGTTCAGTACTAAGGAGACATCGATGCTCAAACGCCTGCAGTCTTCGCTAATTTCCTATCCTCAACGTTCATGCTCCTGAGCGGTATAAAGGAACGGACCTAACCACCGCAGTGTAAAATCGACCGTTGATGAACAACTGGATGTCACGCCAGCGCCACAGGTGACTGAGGTTGGCAAAAACCAAACGCGACTTTTCTATACGCGGCCATACCTCATCTGTTGTGACCACTCGGTGAGATGTATCTGCTCAGGTGATAAAACTTATCTACTTCAGCCAAGGCCTCTGCGAAGATAAGGTTTGCTGTAGAGCCATCTGAGTCCTGCAGCAGATGCAAGACGCATTCCAAACATCAGCCACTGTTGTTTAGACAATCTGAAAAAACGTGCTACGTACTTGGGTCCTCACTCAGAAGAACAATATGGTCCGCGTATTCTAATCCAGACAGTTTTCTGTCTGAGCGAAGATCGATGCCGCTATTATCATGCGAGGATAGGTCTGTTTCAAGAGCCATTTCAATCAACAAGTCGAAAATGAAGGTCGGTGGAGGGCAACTCTGATGAACCCCACTTCTCGTGGTGATACCTACCAATCTGTGTTTTTCACAAGAGTACCTGTAGCCTTTGTCATAGATCAGTGCAATCATTGATTCACACCGTTCCCTGGGAATCTACTCATTACCCCAAATTACCCGGAGACGTTCGGTTAACTCTGGTACCAAAGCGTCACCTCGAACTCATCCGGCCCAGCAATTTTGTATCTTTTCTACCAGCTTTCCTCCTGGATAACCTCCATTTCTGATGGAGTAGTGGTATCTACCTGAATCATTTCTGTTACAGGTATATTTGGAAGATCCCCTATAGATATAGGTCAACTGAACGGTTACTGAAAATGCTTCGCCCAACGGTTCAGACGATGTCCCCGAGAGTGGATATGTGAGCCGTCGGATTCTTTGAATAACTCACTGACACTGGGTTTCCGTGGACCGGTAGCGACCATTGTCAATGGGCGCAGCCTTCTCCATTTCCTTACACTTCGCCATCCACCACTAGTCATGGTCACTTCTCAAGCTCCTAGTCCGTTGGTGCCTCAGGGATTTACGCACTTCATTGAATGCGGCTTCAGGAGCGGATCTGCAAGCATCTAACAAAATAACTAACGTCGAAGATATCCGTCATTTGTAAGGTCGACGTCAACTGAAGTTTTCCTGGCGTTGGGAACGGCATACAAGACTACCTTGATCTGTTGCCAGTATTCATTTGGGTCATGGATATCCGGCTGCATCAAAAATCTTGTAGACAATTCTGCCTGGAAAGCAAGTCGTTGGTTATAGTCCAAAAGCAACTGTGTCGGACGGGTGACTGAAGCGTTGGCGCGACCAGGGACGAGACTTAAACAGCTGTGTGCTCGTACCAAGCCGTGATCGGAGTTCACAGGCATATATTAAAGTGAATGACAACGATGACCAATAACTAAGGTCAATCTGAGTTCAACTTTGTGAAGACCTAGGAGAAGGCCATGTGGGCCTATGCCTCATTTATGGCAAAAGTTCATATTCACCAGAAACAACCTGTGGTCAGAGTACAGCTGGATGAGACGATCACCGCTCTCAGTGCAATCGGCCGGAATAGCGAACGGGCAATCCTATTTGTCTTTCAAATCCCCCAAACAGCCAAATTGGGCGGTAAAATCCCCACTTCCGTTGAACGAACGCCTCGAAGCAGTTGAGACAAATCCCGAATGAGTTCGTCCTTAGTCTGATCAAATATCAAAGCTCCAGTTTGTTACTCTTGACGCGTAAAGAACCGTTCAACCGAACTGCACACAACCGACTAATGACTGAAATCCAGCCTAGCAGTGCACGCTCAGTTCTCCAGCTTCAAACGCCAGCCTGACTACGAGTACTAGGCACCGGGTCCCGCGACACGCGAAGAGTGGCGCGAGAGACTGAGGTTGCATCTGGAGTGAAAGGAGTGGTAACAGAAGTGCGCGTTTCCGAAACAGCATACATCTATTTCAAGAGTTCTAGCGAGGGCAACTTTTTGCCCTATCCGACACTGTCTGAATGCTGAGGACGGCCAGGTAAAGCTTACATGTAGGTTTAATAAATGTTTGATTTATGTCCTACTCCTGAACTAGTGTTTTCTTCCGAGCTGCAACAATCCGTGGCATTTTCCGTTTATCTTAGCATAAACGAAAGGAAATTAGGAAGGCCTTTTACAGGAAGGATGCTGGGTTTTCTGGGTGAATCATACGTCGCGGCTTCCCACACGGTAGACGGGGGTTTTCTTTGGGAACCCTAACCAGAGTCTTTGACTCAAAAGTCTGACCCACGTAGTAGTGGGACGTTAACCCAACACGGGCACGTGACCGAAGCACCCATAAAGAAGTTTCTTCTGATCTGTCACGTGAAACTTGATTGTTGGACGCGTTTTGTTTTGTCTTCGCTGGTGCTTTGTTATCGATCTGCTTTTCGGATTCAGCCCTCAGCCCTATGCACCCAATGGAGCAAGCGGAAAGCTGACGGGGTAGCATATTTTGAGTCGGGGGATACCCAGCTTGGATGAGAGATAGCTGCCCAATGAAGTGTGGTGGCTTCTCACACCGTCGAGAGAAATCCCAGGTAATTCACTCTTACGTCCATCTAGTGGAGGTTTATAACCAGCACACTGCTTCCCTCCGTGTTTACTCGCCGGAGTGTCCTTTCCAGAGGCATAGTGGTTAGAACCAGGTGTCGCCCAAAACTTGACTCATAGAGAATGGGGGTCGTCTGGCCTCTGCCCACTGGACCACCAAGTATGAATGCTTCTGCGGCTTATAAAATCCATCCCGCGTAGCTCTTTTGGTCGCCGAGGCATACAAGTCGTCACACCACTCCTAGATGCAGTCTCGTCTTGATAGCAGGCAAAATATGATTGCTCCAAACAGATAAAATTCATTCGCATCGCTAGTGACATTCACAAGAGCACTACAAACCCCACTTGACATAATAGTGTGGCAGATAAAGAGAAGGTTGATGTAATATTTCGTGTAGGATTGTCTTTACCTATCGCATTAGTTAATTTGGCTAACTTGTGAGCGAATGGACCGAATAAAACAATTTCGGTCTATGAAAGCTCATCCTGGACGTAACTTAAATGGTTAGCCGTGGTTCAGTGATTGGTTTAGATAATCCCTATGATGCCTTTGCTGCTAAACTGATTTAAAGACTCTCGGCAATCATTGTTATTTCGAAGGAGATCGTTCAAACCTTAACACTGGCCTCGATGTACGCATTTTATAGGACCTTTTACGGAATTGCAGTAGTGACGACAGCATCATTTGGTTGCGAAAAGCTGTAATCCCAATATCACAGGAATGTTATTTTTAATTCGAAATGCGTTCTGTAAAAGTTGTAACCAACGAAATTGCGGGAATACGGGATGCTCATCTATTAACCGTCAATAATTTTTAGCGTCTGACGCCAGGATCACGGAACATTTTGTTCCAGCAGATTTGGAAAACCCGTTATTCACTCTTAGCTGGGACTTGATTCCGACCGTTGTTTGAGAAATATTCTGCTAGCCATCCTTTTGGCTTAGGAAATTGTTCATGACACACAAAATTTAAACACAGTTTTCCATAATCTAGCGGATCTTAGAGGTAAGCAAGCGGTGGACTACAAAATAAGATAGAGTCTGAATACTTAAACCTTACAATCCAATCGGGAATAGAAAATAATAACTCAGTGAGGAATCGAAACCTGTGGGGGAATTGAGTTACGGTTCCATTATCAAAAGAGCTAGCACAGTAACTGCACCAAACGCAGGAGTATGAGCCTTATCCCAATAGAATTGAAGCTTCTTGTGTCTAGTATTCTTCGCAGGTGGTGCCAAACGTGTGAAGAGCAGACTCTCGAGGGGCAGGCTTGGTTTCACCCTGGCCGTGTGTGCATCGATCAATTTTTCACTCTCCAACAGCTGCTAGACCATCGTTATATGTTCTAGAGGTCAACAGTCCTCATGCTCCTACAAAATCGCGCGGCCTTCGGCTCTGTCGACGGGACTGCACTGTGAAACATTTTGTTGATAAATGGGATATCTGACGTGTATGTGTCTGCCGTCGAAGAGTTGTGCCGCCATGCCGCAGTTCAGGTGAGGGCCTTCGACCAGCTTTCGCTAACCTCTGCCGTCTACTGTAAAGTTTGCCAAGTTTGTCCTATATCCCCATTTCCTTCCGATTTTACCACATACAATGTTCTATGGAACTCCTTGTATGGTGTACTAAAAGTCCTCCCAGGGAACAGAGTTTTCGACTTAGAATACACCGATAATACCACGTTATTGTTGCACAGACAATGCAATAGGCCTTGAACTGCTTGACGATGAGGTGTCCAGAAATGATGTGCACTTTGCGAATCCCAAGTATAAAGTGTGAGGATATGACCTAAATGCCTCAGTATACCCGGGGGTGGGCTCCGAGATGACTGCTCGTCCTGAACGCCTCTCGAAACGCTCCCACATAACCATGCATCGGTCACAGCCTCTGGTGGAGGTGTTCTCACTAAAATAAGAGACTGAAAGCGAGTGCTCCAAACGAACCACGGGTGGCGTATAAGACGTACAACACCATGCCCACCGGCATCTGTGGCGGAGGGGTGTGCTGGGCATCCAAGCTGTTTAGCCTCATCCGAAGGGCGAATAAACTGAGTAGTCAGTCACCGGCTCCCAGAGGCTTCCAGAAGAGGCATATAAACCATACAGTTGGCCACTGGCTCTTCTGGACCAACCCTGCTGCCACACAGGACACGCTTGGTTATGCAATAGCTAGAGGCGCATCCTCGAATAAAAGCGTCCACTCTGAACCGGACGACCCAGTAATACAACAGTCCACAACACAATAACCATGGAAGTTACAACTCACATTAATTGATAGTCTTTCCGCGTGCACACTTGATCGCTCTCTCACACCGTACACTTGTTCTCCCATCTCCACTCCCTCCCCACTCTCTTTTCCGTTTCCACCCTACGGTGTCTTCTGTCGACCATACCCGTTGTAGTACCACTGGTGGAAATCCTGGCTATGTTCTGTCTCGTCCTTCGACTGGCTTCCGAGCCTCACCGAACCCGCTATCACCAGCTGATGCCCTGCTTCGTTTTCGATGTACATTCAAACTAGCCACGTTCAACGTGTGAACCCTGATACGCATAGGAAAACCGACAGGTTTAGCTTGTACGCTTGAATCCCTCATATTCAAGTGACTCGTATTTGAGACCTCAGTTCCATCATTCGATTGACGTCTTCATTTAATCCTTCCGTGAGGTTTCGCCTATGCTTTCTTGGGGACGCCGAGGATGCGGCTTCTGGTCTTGCCAGCGTAAACATTGCCCTCAGTGAAAGAACTGAAGCGGCGCTGGTATACTGGATCCCCCGTAGAGAGTCGATTATGCGCAGTGAGACTCGGGGGTTCGTGCCAAGTGAGTAGTTACCTTTCTGGTAGACGCAATCTGTTTGTCATTTCGGCGTATGCGCCCACCGGCTCCACGGCTTCTTATACAAAGCTAGCCGGGCTGGTATCGTGATTTTGGCAGAAGATCTGAATGCTGAAGTTGGTCGGCTGTCATCGAACGAGGCGCATCTAGGGGGCCCTTTTGGGCTAGATTTCTGTCATTCGAGAAACGATGAATGACTTTAAGCCCTGTGCTCAGATCATCGCCTTTTCCTTGTCAGTACGAACGTTTGACGTTCTAATCACCAGTAGGCCACCTGACGTCCGCCCTCTTCGAGTCAACAGTGGACCCCGATGCACCATATCGTTATAAGTTACAAATGGTGGCGTTGCGTACAAGACTGTCACTCGTAGTGATTCCGATCAGGCATTAATTTCCACTAAACCGTCCATGTGCTTCGGTGGTCTCTCCAAACGCATGCCGCAACAATGATTAGATTGCGGCAAACTTTCCGATCCACCTGATATATCCGTCTTCCAAAACGCGCTAGTTGAGATGCTGGCCGTAGCCCCACCTGGAAACATGATCCCGCACTAGTCGCTTATCAAGAATGCTTTGCATTCCGCTGGTCTGGTAACTTATAACCTGTCTCGTCGTCCCGCAAGACCCTGGGGTTCTGTTGAATCTCTGCGCCTTCTCGACGCACGCCAGTCGATCCGGGCTAAAGCGCGTATGACGAAGCATGACTCATAATGAGACGTGCACTCAACGCGAGTCTTCGTGGGGATCGCAAAACCTGGTGGGTGCAACGTGGATCAGAAATGAAACCTACTGCTGCCATGGAAAATTCCCGCAACCTGTTTTTATCTCATTCGAGTCACCGGTAGGAAGCCATTAGGTGTGAGCAAAACGATTTGTGAAGCTGATGGTTTGCAAATTCACAATCAATAGCGGCGTCTCGAACGCTGGACGGAGCATTTCAGACAGTTTAGATGGCCGTCAGTGTCAGCCTCCTATGGCTCTTTCGGCAGATATCCAATGATCCGCTTCGACAGATCTACCTACCGAGGCGAAGGTCCGAGAGAAGATCCGGGCCTCAAGACGTCACAAACGCTGGGTTCCGATGGCATTCCTTCAGCCCTTTCTACAAATAGTAGGGTAGAGCTTGTTAGAGAACTTCATGTGTTGTTCTCAAAAGTTTGAAATTCTGAGCAGGTTCCCTCCTTATGAGGAGAATCGGTTGTGGTCCTCATCTTTAACAAGGGCTTGCGCAGTGACTGGGTTAACCATGGGGGTGTTAGCCTTATCCCAATAGCGTCTGCCGTACTTCGCAGGTTGTACAAAACGCGTGAATAGCAGACTCGCGAGGAGCAGGCTGGCTTTCGTGCCGGTCATGGATGTATCGATCAAACTTTTACGCTCCGACAACTGCTAGAACGCCGTCACACTCTCCAAAGGCCAAAGATCATCATGTTCCGAGACGTTGGCGTGGCCTTCGATTCCGTCGACAGGACTTCCATATGGGATTGTTTGTTGAGAAATGGAGTACCAGAGAAGTACGTATTCATCCTCGAAGAGTTGTGTCGTTACACCTGGAGTCAAGTTAGGGTACATGGTCAGCTTTCACACCCTTTTTCGTCTCCAATGGAGTACAAGAAGGTTGCCGCATGTCTCCGTTTCTTTTCAATCTCACCATAAAGGATATTCAACGAATGCCTTGTGTGGTCTACCAAACAGTGGAGTTGAACTCCTCCCAGGGAACAGAGTTTCTTAACTTGGGACATGCTGATGATAACGCCTTGCTGAGTGTTGATGCACAGGCAGTGCGACAAATTCTGAACCGCTTGGCGACTGAGGTATTCGGATAAGGTATGCATTTTGCGCCTTCCAAGTGCAAGGTGCTTTTCCAAACTGACATGAATCTGTACCTGCACTCACTTTTTGTGTTGGTTGGCCAAAAAGTAGCTCAGGCGGTTGATAAACGCTGAAGGTGCTGTTGGGGAAGAGATAAGATCAAAGAAGGCAAGAGCCTGAGCATATTTTGCAAACGAACGACACTTGTGGCACCGCCGTGATATCCGGCTCTCTTGGGAGACGGGTGTACGTTGCCGCGGTTCGTAGTTTTTTACTCTACGATTACTCCGGGTTGAGGATGCTCGACGTCTTTCTGTGCTCAACAACCGAGTCTCCGAAGCATTATTCGCATCTTGTTGGAACATCGAGCGAGTAATGAGGAGGTTCGTTGTCGTGTTGGACAAGGATAGCCGCCCTCTTAACGAACTGATCGCTGTACAGCGCCTCGGATGGATCGGACGTGTTTTGTGTTCGCCTGCCCATCGTCTAGCTCTTCTTGTTCCTTTTGCCGTACCTCGCAAGTCTAGAAGAAGCGATGCGGTGATCAAGCCGTGGTTTTATAAATATATACATATATAGGTAATGTAGATTGTGATACTTACGAAAAACCACTCAGTTTATATTTCAAGCTTCGTGACTTAATTGAAGTGTATCAGGCCATCGGGTGATGATACTAATTTATTTAATACTTCCTGTAATTTACGTTGGTTTTTTGCTACGCTAGGAATAGTTGAATGCGTGTGACCTTGGTTTCCAGGGTAAAGCTCTCTGAGCAAAGTAAGCTAACAGTTTGCAAGGTAATAATCTGGTCGACAGGACCACATAGATTGACGTAGCTTATATTCAGGTAGGTTCACTATCTGAATATTTTGATAGAAGCCGTTTTATCGGCCAATATATTTCTCATGGTTGTTACTATATTATAAGGCTAAAAGAAATTACTTCATTATTTGGCGATTTCATCGCGTATGTGGTTAAAAGTGCTTTTTTAACGATGACTGCTAAACTTACCGAAGAATGAAATTCCAGTTCGCCTCGGTATGGGCATCGTCTTCAAGATAATTTGAGCGCACTTCGTTAACCACATACATTGTTATCGCGATAGTGATGGAAAGACCCACTGAAACTGAATTTTCTAGGCACCTCTTTATAAAGGATCAAAGTTGAATTTCAAAAGCCTATAATTTTCAGTCTTTTTTTGCCGTATCTTGCTCAGTATCTTAACGCAAATATGAGCATGAACTATCGGATAAATCAAGAGAAAGCCACCCCAAGTACAAGTTTCAAAGGTAAAAGACCTAGCAGGTCGAATGAATGGGACGACTGAAAAACAGTGCTGGGAATCCCTGTTTTTAATCCAGCGCGGGAATGTTCACAAGCTCTCTCACTCCCTGTTCGATATAAGGAAGTGACAATTTTCACTGCGGCCAGTATCACGCTGCGAAAGCTGGGTTGAAAGCCCTGCGATTGAGGACTCGTATTGGTTTAATCAGCGGATTCAAATCACGAGGCCTGTCATTTTGGCTAAGGGTTTGTTTACCGTACGAGCGTTTGGTATACGGTGAGCTGTAGAAGGCTCAGAAAAAGTCATGCGGTTTACGAATAATCCCGAGAAAGTTATCCCGCCGAAAGTCGATATATCACACCAACCACCATTATTGATTTGAATCGGAGTGAAAACACGTTCAACTTCTTTGGTGGACTTCAGTTTGAGACGCCTCCGTTGTTACCGAAAGGTTCCGGAATTCAACGGGAAGAAGCCATCTGGGTAGATAGTAGTTTTTCAGGGAAACGCTTCATGTGTAATCTCATTTGAATCAAATGGAGCGTGCGTGGACGGGGAGTCCATTTTTAGAATCACACGGTGATTCTTCCAACGCTAATTCGTCGGTTGATACGACTAACCTTCAGAACGAGGGCACATGGATGTGAGTAGTATGGGATTGTATCTGGATGACAGGACAGAAATTCCCCAGAAGCACATGACTGGTTTCGCGGTTATTGCCGCACATCAGTTATGCGTACTCGGTACTCTTCCGCCCAATCATTCTTATACTTGAGCACTCCATAGTTAGTTTACACCTGTAATCTCATTTGAATCGAATGGACACAATGCCATACTACTGATATCGAAAATCCATACTTGACACCATTTGTCCTCGTTCTGAAGGTTAGTCGTATCAACCGACGAATTAGCGTTGGAAGAATCACCGTGTGATTCTAAAAATGGACTCCCCGTCCACGCACGCTCCATTCGATTCAAATGAAATCACAGCTGTAAACCAACTGTGGATTGCTCAAGTATAAGGATGATTTGGCGGAAGAGTACCGGTATGCATAACTGATAAGCGGCGATAACCGCGAAACCGGTCGTGTGCTTCTGGGGAAATTCTGTCTTGTCATCCAGATACAATCCCATACTACTCATATCAAAAGAGGCTTCATGCTTTGTTTCACAAGAGATTTGTAGATGAAGTCATGCGGAACGATTTATATGTCTTGTAAATGTATGCGCAACTTCGGGGCCTAACTCATACAACTACCCTCTAATAGCGCGGATTTCAACGTAATCGTACAAATCAATCTGTTCTGAAGACAGTAGCCAAAGGGCTATCTAAACACTGGTAACTGGAGTCAAAAGTGCAACGTGATGGTGCATAAGATAGAGAATTATTTTATCACATACATGGTGGACTCTATGCCGATTAGACTAAAAAATTCTGAAGAATGCAGGCAGACCACATGTTTAATAACGTGTATGAACATTGTATCCTGAATAACGTTTGGGTTAGTTCAATGTTAAATAATGCTGTTCCATTTTCCCTTAGAGGCTCATATTTCGTCATAGTTATGGCCCACACGTAGCACCAAGAATATGGTCTTGCCTGAATTTTCAGTGTTTCTATTCATCGCATATAAGTAGACCACAAGGGTAGTTGTTATAAAACGCCACCACTATGTACTGGTTATAGTACAATCAAATTACAGGGTTGTCGTGTACGAGCACATACATCGGTATGCATGACTATATATATATATATATATATATATATATATATATATATATATATATATATATATATATATATATATATATATATATATATATATATATATATATATATATATATATATATATATATATATATATATCGTGCATCGAGCATGCATCCGCTCACGTGATAAGACTATCAAACCCCGTAACTGAGCCCGAAAATTCACTCGTGATGTGCCCTTCTGCGGTATGGGTGTTTTGAAAAGGTTTGGTTACTGTAATCTAGGCCGTGGTTGCTAAATAACCGCCAGTGGCCGCTACACGATCACCAGGGGCTACTAAACGATCGCCCGAGGCTACCAAACGATAGGAAACCCTGTAAAAGTCGTTCGTAAGTTAAGGATTGTACCGGAACGCTATTGGATTATGTGAATGTTTTGTTATATTTTGTGTCTTAGAATAATTCCGCTTTGTCCTTCGCTTCAGCTCACCAGACCTTTATGATGAAATCAAAATCCAACTGCCGAGTCACGTGGATGAGAACCTCTACTTGTTGTTCACATTCTACCATGTCAGTTGTCAATTTAAAAAGGTTGAATCAAATGCCACCCTAGACACTGTGATAGGATACTCGGTAAGTGGATCATCATCGCTTCGTTCCCTTTGTGCGGATTCTGTCTTCCTATACGAAAATCATCATTCAATTGTCACAGCTTTTTCTAGAACTTGCACCAGGCGATTCGAATCGTGGCATTTATTTTTGTTTGCAGATTTTTGTTTGCTCTATCCTGGAATACTTGTATTGCGAAACTGCTCCAATCTGATCTCTGACCAGAGACATATATCTGTTGTCGCCCTATATGTTTGCTACCACTCATAACTTATGGCGACTGAGTCTCGGTCAGGGTTGCCGGTTAGTCATAGTTATTCCATAGACCCCTCTCTTTACGAGCAGCTGCAACCAGAACCGAAAACAATCGCCCACTAGTTGCATAGGTCCTCTTATCGTTAAAATACTGTCTTATTTTGTTGCTCCACGCGTTTTTATTTCTTTTTACCTCAATAGTGGCTACCTGTGATGCACCAAGGAACACTATGTAGTACTGATGTGAATTTGCTCATCAGCACCATCAAACCCACACCGGCTTTGGCAAAGCTCCGACCGGATCTGAAAGAGATGTCAGAAAAGGTTTGTTTCTCTGCTTGAAATCAGGAAAGCGTATATTCTAGTGTTTACTCGTTGTTTACGGCTGATGTGATTTTTACTTGGTACTCTTTAATGCCTAAAGGATATAGAGTGGCTTCGATTTTGAAGTCATATATATATATATATATATATATATATATATATATATATATATATATATATATATATATATATATATTAGAGACAACAAGGAGATAAATAAGAATGTAAACAAATTTCTGTTTGGTTGTTTTGCAGCACAGATTTTTGTAGTTCGAGACATGGCACTCGAGAGTTTACTGACCACACCTCAAAATATCCGTGCCATTGGTTTTATTTCTGAGCTGTACCCTTCAATGATTCTAGCTCTTATCCAATTACTTGTTGATACGATTTTCTGCGATTGTTCAGTAATTTTCGTAGTCTATTCTGCACTGGTTGTGTCCCGCTCCTCAGAATTTCTATGCGGGCATGTTCAGGACTAGGATTAACTCATTATATGGAATACCGATGAGTGATATACATACACATTCATATGGTCATTCACTATGCAGTGTTCAGTTCACCATCCACAAGCCATGGAGACACTCACTGTACAGCTAGCTGTTTCATTAAGTTTAACGGGAATTATCAGCACGGTAAAGCCAACGAATCTCAACTGACTACAATTGTGATCTATGTCGATGATCTGGATTCTGACTCGTCAGCTGCTTGGTTATTCAGGTTGTTTGTCACCGGTTTGTTTCACCTCCGTATATCCGTGCCACAGAAGGTTTTTATAACTTCATAGGAAGAGGCACGATAACGAACAAGCTCGTTTGCGGTAACTTCATCCTCTGGCTAATACATTTGGATTTTACGTATATATGATAGGAATGCATATTTTTGGAAGAAAAGGGAGAATTTTTTTAGTATGAAGTTAAGATTGAATTATCAATATTGTAGGTGTTATGTGGTTCGGAAAAGGGTGGGAAGTTGGTTGTTCGTGGTTGGGAAAATCCGGCGTAGAAAGTACATCTGGGGTGGGTTGGCTGCTTCCTGTCATGACTGAAACAATTGGACATGCAACTTCCCTTCAAAGGAGATGTTAAATGCGAACTACTAGTTCGGCGCCTAAGGGGTGCCATCACCCGTACATTTCCCGCCGCCACTCTACGTCAATGATTTCTATGAATCTTAAAGACAAAATGCCTGTCCTTTCCTCCTCCATCTTAACCTATTCCTTTGTTTGATCTATATTCGGCAAGCTATGTAGGCAAAACGACACGGCAACTGTCCCAAAGAATCAAGGAGCACAAATCATCTTGGCTGAGGACAGGAACTAGAAGAATCGTAACTATCTCAGTCGTAACGCACCTTGCTGACACAGGGCACCAAGTGGACAACGAAGCCTTTAAGATAATTTAAAAGTACCTATGAATTCTTCGAAGACCGTTTGTTAGATCAACTTGGGAACCGCAGAGGCAGTGGTGATTAGGCTGTTTAATCCATCGCTTTGTTCACACAAATGAAATTGTCTAATCACTTCAGCTACCATGGCCGCGATCGGAAAATGAGAGAAAATCAAGGTGACCTCGACCGTGACCTTTCAGTCGTGACAGGAAGCAGCCAGCCCACCCCAGATGTACTTTCTACTCCGGATTTTCCCAGCCACGAACAACCAACTTCCTACCCTTTTCCGAAGCGCACAACACCTACAGTATTGATTAATCTTCATCTGATACTGCGGCAGTTAAGTCGCTTATTGGAGCTTCTGCTGCGCACAGAATCCGCCTCAAGAAACAAGTGTTCTCATCGTGTATAATCTGGTTGTCTGCGGATTTTGTCATAAGAACCGTGTCTTTCATGGAGTGTGGTGGAAAATTGCGATTGCAACAACTCCGTCTACCTGAAAATAAATATTTTGAAAAATTACCCGCCTACCTCGTTGTTTTGATCTAAACATTGTCCATGCTTCATCATCTGAGGAAGTTTCTCATTCGTCTCTTTTTCAGTACCATATGGATGCTTTCAAATGGGTAGATGCGCATCGAGAATTGTTTCGTGTCTCAACGCTAGCTGTTTCCAGTGTTTACCCGGGAGATGCATGTGTAGAAATGTTGCTATCCGCATGCCATCCAAACAGAGCCCTTCCTACCGTACTCTCTTTTACAGAAAATGAGTCATGGGTGTAAGTTTCGGTCATTTGTGATTCATTTATGAACCGTTTCTCTATCTGCCCCGTTGAATGATTGATAATTCTCTAAAATGCCTTTCCCTTGGGGCTGGATATTTGATGATAGATACTAAAAGAGTCCTCGTTACGTGAACGTACGTGACTGCTTCATTCGAGCACGACAGTGTGACGTAACCATGTCGGATTCCTGCCGACAGGTTATTCAGCTCCGTTTGGTTTGTGAATCCGAAAGAAACATTTGCTACAAGTTCGTTCTTGTCTTCCGCATCTGGGATACCGGTTTCTTGGCGCCTTTTCACGTATATTTATTCGATCGGAACATTGTCTTGAATCATAAAGTATAATGAAAAGTTGCCAGTAAAGAGTGGTAATCTAATAGTGACAGCCATGCCTTACATGGCTTGTGAATAATGATTTTGTAATTTCTTTGCAAATGTCTTCTCTATTTTGCTTTGTAATTCAAATGTATAGGTACCTATGCTCAGCAATATCGCTTCCCTTCTTCTCATTTCTGTATTCTATAATTAGCCAAGAAAAGCGATGGAATTACTTTTCAAGGTATATTTGCCGTGCTGCTCTAATTGCGTCACCCAGATAACATTGTTTGACAGCACGATTTTTTCCCTACAGTTGATTCCCTAGTGGCCAGTTTGTCTGTTTTGACTGTTCGTGTTTGTTTTTCTCTTTTTGATTGCTGGAATTCAAACTGTTTTACTCACGGATAGATCGTGTTTTTGAAGTGGGGGAAGGGAAAGCACTCATTTTGTTGGAAATTTCTCACATTGTCCCAATGTTTTTCTTTTTTTCTTTTCCTTCATATCAAAAGCCGACTTGCCAGGTGCATCACTAATGCGTCTCTTAGCCAACTCGTTGCTTTCCTGGCTCCACTGTTAGACGGTCTGTTTCGTTTGTTGACAGTCATTTTGCTGTACCAACCGTCGCAAAAATTAGCGGAGCTGAAAGATCACTATTCTTTGGGGTTTTCCACCTTGTACTTGTTGAGCCTGATATCAGAGCGACTGAGTATTTCAATACCCGAATGGAATGATCCGAACGGACGCAATCGCCTGCTTGTCGGCTATCTAGCTGGAACGAAGCCTATTCGACCCGAACAAGGTCAGTCGAATATGTTTTACTAGAAGCACTCTCCCGAATCATGTTGTCTTCAAATAATCAGTGATTTGCTATATATGATCATTGCAGGGTCGTCGCTCGACTATCTTTTGATTATGATTTATTGGGACGATTGTTTCATTGTTTAAATACAGCTATTCAATGGAAGTAATTTTATGGCAATGGGCTGAACTCCGAGGTTCTCTAGTATATTTAATTTCTACTTCACGGGCGGTGGTCAAACAGCCATCACCGGGGGCTTTAGACCCTTCAGTTTCAAGTTCGAATCTCCCCGCTGCCGCCATCGGTCACTCCTTAAATGATAGCCTCAAAAGTGGCCGCAACCCTCTTCTTGAAATGTACTATTATTACATGGTAAAAAGGAAGTAAATAAAAAAGAAAGAGATGAGTAGTAGATGATTAGCTCTTTGTGAGATGATCCATCATCTTCGTTATTTCCTGCAGTCAATTTTCAATCGCCAGCGAACAAATTTAATCTGTTAGTCATTGAATGCACACCACCAATGATTGATCAAGCGGAAGAGGCCGTTATATTGTGTATTCACAGTTTTCCCGTTAGAACTTCGATTATCAAATGATGTAAATCACGGTAGCAACCAATAACCAGAAGATTTAAACTTAAGAATGAATGAACTACGGTCGATTTAAACTGAGGTTTTTTCGTTTGACTGTAACACCGTTGTTGTAAAAGGAACTCTTGAGACTTCTAAATCACTGGTTGGGTATGCCATGTGTATCATTTCGCTCCGTACAGTAATACGATGCAAATTTTTTCTTTTTCCAGTATTTTCCTATCATTTTGATGGATCGCCCTTACTTGGTCTACCTTGCGTTGAAGAACTGCTGGATGGAGTTGAACAGAAGAATTTGAAATCCACCAGCGTGAGTGACGTGCTACCCCCTGATACAATGCTCCTTTGTTTTCGACGGCTTGGATATTACTATTCACTATTAATTAAGTAGTATGAATATAAATACACTTTGTTTCATTGTAGCGTCTCCCAAGGGAGTTCCTGCAATTATTTCTTTCACCCAATGAAGCTACGGACGAACGAATTGAACGCATTCCAGTGGCTTCTTGGTGGTTCGTTTTCGAAACTCTGGTAAGTGAAATCCAATCTTTTATCTGATTTTCATCTTTAACCTTTGGAACAACTGCAACATGGTTTTCTCAATCACTGATTTTGAATTGTGAACTGGAATAGCTAGCTGCTATTGTATACAGGTAGTACATAAAATTTTGTACACTTTGATTCTACGAGTTCATGTGTAGACTCTTATCTCCATTGGTAAGTGGTCTTACAGTGTGTCGCTTTGGATAGTTTCACGTACGAAAATCTTCCGATGCTGTTCCCTCGGATCTACTTTTTATGGTCAGACTGAAAGCGTATGTTCGGTATTGTGATTTGCGTAATGTTAATCATGATTTATGCACTGTGTAATCTATTAGTTTGCTGCCCATAAAAATTCATATCTCTGGCACCGTCTTCGCAATTCCGGGTGCCAGAAATAACGCAGTGCCCGATTATAACCGTGTTTTCCTATATTGAAGTGCTCATACCGAAATTAACGCTCACTTCAGATACGTCTTCTCATGGAGTACGCGCCATTTAGACCGGCTGAACCAACTAAACGATCGTCACCGTCAAATCACCAAAGGAAACAGTCACTTCAAGAACCATTATCAGCCAATAAATCACCACTCTACAACGAAACCGATGCAGTTTTAAAGGACTTAAAACTGTTTATCTCCACATTTGCCCGACGCCTGATACTACGTATCGGGATCAAGACGGAATGTAAGTTGATTCTCATTCTCCTTACCTGGCTACGCTGTTTTCATGGTTGCCATATTTTTCCAACACTGGTAAATTCCTTTTGTCATCTATCTGCGAGACTGGATTCGCTTGCATTTTCTTATTGAATTCCTTCTTGTTTTCTCGTAATAACTATTCCCAGAAGAAAGCGTGGTTCTTTTTACTCTGTTACCTTTTTGATTTTCATTTAAGCCATACATCAGAATGATAATGTAGGTCTGTTTGAAGCGTGTTGTACCCTATGGAAATATAGGTTTTTAGCCGGATATTACTTGACCCCTATTGGATAAACACCATATAGGTCCTCGGTCAAGAATTGTATGCTTGATTTCAAAGCGGCCTTAACTGATAGCCCATGGAACTAGTTATTTCTGACGGTACCGGTGGTGGTCGAGGGGTTTAGACCGTTTGATTACCACTTCGGAATTCAGACTTTTGAGCCCCCCACCACCGATTACTTTGGAGGTAGACAGTAACTCACTGTCGTTCGATTTGTTACCATGCCTGCCCTGTTGGGACCTTATGTGGTTCTTCAATCCAAGTTTCGGGGCCTGGTTGCTGGTTATCCCTCATAGTTGTTTTGTTCCCTCCCACTAACTCTAGTGAGAACTCAGTTCTGCCTCAGAATCAATTTTCGTTTTATTAATGAAGAATACATTGTTTATATGAGATATGCGCTCCTCATAACCAAAACCATGCATAAAAGCTTATTGGCCCACTGACAGACCTATACGGTCCGTCTAGCTGGTTTATCTGGCTGCGCCCGGATTGGCTGATTTGACTCTGGTGGAATGTTAACCACTGGCTGATCCATTGATCGCCTGACTGGCTCTGATCTTGTCGGCGATTCCGGTCAGCCGATCACGTGCTGTCTGCTTCACTGAACTGAGTGGTCTATTAGAAACGAGGTGGGTGCACTCCCTCACAATAGTGCAGGAAAGAGTGTCTTTTAATCTGCCGTTGCCGTCATGTCTACTGCTCAAGCAATCATTTACGTCCGTCTGAGCATCGTATAAGTGGATTTTACTACCTTGATGCGGGTTTAGACAGTTTTTCACAGATTGGTCTAGCTGACTGAGACGCACAGTGTGCATATAACTTTAGAAGTTCACAGCAAAACCTTTCCGATCCAGCAGTTAGAGTCCCATGATTTTCGTGCTGATGCATACAACAAAGAGTGTGTAAATCCCAGCTAAATGTCCCATTTAAATTCTTTTTCACACAAATCCACTGGCCAGTTCAGTTTTCATTGCGCTCTAATCTCCCACCTACTACCCTTGTTTTCCCTTCGTTCATATAGTGCTGAACAAGAACGAAGCCAATGATTCTCTGCTGGCTTTGAATCGGTCGCTTTGTTTTTTTCTGTTCGACTTGATGACTCTAACCCCGGCCAAGTTTGTTCTGTCTACAGTCGTTGCTTATCACCGTGCTGTAAGTTGCACGTGTCCTCCTATACGATTAAAACCATAACGGATATTAATTTTACCAGTCATCCGCGCAATCTATGCACCTGTTCAGATATTTTACTAGTTTGTCTGTGGACATAACTTTCTGGATATTGGTGTTGTTTGTAGTGCATTGGTGATGTCACCTCGACTGGTGGTGAAACGTTTGAAACCTAAACACCAGGCTCAGCGACCACCATTGAATACATAACTTTCTATACCTCGGTCTTGCTTAATAGAACGTTGTATTTCTTGTTATGTCAGAGTGAATGAACAAGTATACCGTAGGATACTGGACCAAAATATATCGGTGCACACTCTTCTGTCTGACCGATTGTATTATTTTGGCATAGCCTAATGCTTCACATTTTGCTACTGTATTTGATATTCCAGTCTCATATCCTTATAATGTAATATAGTTTTGCTCTGTAGGGCGGTAAAAGCCTGGCGTTCATAGTGCCAATTTTTCGCATTTTGTTGATAATGGCGATCGTAAATTCGCTGTATATCAATTATGAGTTCATAAAAATAGTTGTGAGCATCACTGGAACAAATAAATTTACCATCACTCTTTTTAGGTCCCCTCTGTTCTATCTATTTATGTTTAGTTCCATCTTCGGTAGAAGTTACTTTCCTTTTTCTCGTTGTTTGCTAATATTGATCATACTACTTTTTAAAGTGATGCGCGTAACCCTTTATCCGTGTGTTCTTTACACACACACACACACACACACACACACACACACACACACACACACACACACATTTTCAGCTCAGTGAACGGATTCGACACATCACATCGACCACGGTGATTCCAGCAAATCATTGGGAGTTGGAGATTTTATTTCAGTGCAAATTGGATTTGTTGCGTATTGTGTGTTCGCACGATCGCTATCTTGCTATGACCGGACTTGTACCGTCCGAACCTTCCGTGCTACTGGATCGTATCGCGACAGAGAACGGACAGGTGAAGTGCGTAGAACGTGACAGTCTCCATCGATTGATCAATGAATCTGACTTTGATAATCAAAATTTACTCACCATGATATTAGCTTCCGAACTGGAAGCATGTATGAGTTTGAAGTAAGTAGTATTTGACCTCCGATTTGAGATTTCTTCGGTGGTGGTTAGGGTATTGTTTGTAGTAGCTGAAGAAATCGTGCTCGTTGTTATAGGTGCATTTTCGCTCTTTAGACCGTTTTAAATAATGGTATGATTGGTTATCCTGGCACATTGAATCCAGTTATCGCATCGTTTTAACTGCACAAAGGGATTTACGCCAAAAGAGGTAAATCGCATGACCAAAAGACATACTGTGAGGGAAATGTGTGTGGGAACATGCAAATAAGATTCACTTTTTTGACCTCGCTTTTGAAAACAGGAAGAATGTAAGTGGTTTGAAATACGGGACGTGGACGAGTATCCCAAAGTGTTGCAGTGTGGGGAATAAAGGAAGACTGAAATATCGAAGTTCAACATCCAGGGACAGAACATGATACGGATAACAGGCCGCCTGGATACGGAATGAGCGAGAGAAAGTTATGGAAATGGGAATTTCTGAGGCGAGTTATGTATAGAAGAAAAGGGTGAGTGGGCGTATAAAGGCATCTAGCACAGCATAGAAAACCAACTTTGCGCGCAGCACGAGGGGCAAGTGTGGACACAAAGGGAGACCGACAAAGTGAATAGTTTATGGATAAGCCCAGTAAGAAAATTAACCTTGTGCAGCGAAGGGGAGTCGAGTCGAAATTCAGATGAAGAGAGTAGGGGAAATGTTTGAGTGAAACGGAGAGCAGGGGAGTTTTTGAAGGAGTAAAACAGACAGCATAAGTTTGTTCTAGATCAGAAGTTAGTGATGCATTAAGAACAAAACGGCCGTGATGGATGTTGGTGGTGGTCTGGTGATTGACAAGTTAAGAAAGGGAGCAGTGGAGAGTGGCGTCGTCAGCAAAACAGTGAAGTGATTTGGAGGTTAAAGATGGGTCACTGTTAAACAGAAAAAAGAGAGCAGGCTCAAGTATAGAACCCTGGAGAACACCAGCATCCACAAGGAACGGCTAAGCTGGAGCCCCATGGACCCGGACGGGACTGGTTCGCCTACCAAGGAAACATGAAATCCACGATACAAGAGCCGGATGGGGTCCGAACGAATACAGTTTCGATAGCAAACCTTAATGCCAAACTTGGTTGAAAGCGTTTGAGATGTCCAGCGAGATCGAGTAAGTTTCTCCGTCGTTATCGTGTGCGATGACCGCTGGTAGGTCGCCCGTAGAAGGACGCGGACGGAATCCATATTGACGATCACTCACGGATCTTCATTTTCGAGGATCAGACGCAGTTGGTCACAGATAACGGTTTTAAAAAGTTTCGAATGCACAGAAGTTAGGGCATAGTTGTTGGAGTCAGGAGTTTTATCATGTTTCAGGATAGGTAGAGCAGTGGCGTTTTTCCACGAGGAACAAGAAGTTTCCTGATTGAAAGAAGGAAAGTACGACGTAAAATGAGGTTAACTCGAGAACACACATTTTTAGGACGATAGGTGGGAGCGGGTGGTTTGGAAACATTCAAATTACGCACAACTTGATGAGCTTTTCAGGTACTCATACCAGAAAGAAAACCGTGGCTGGGAACTTGAGAAGAAGGCAGAGAAGAAGTAAGACTGGTAGATAAAGTGGAGTTTGAGGCGAAACGGGGGGGGGGGGGGGAGAATCTTCGGCCTTGTTGAGAGGGTCGCAGACCGGAGAACCAGAGGAATTGCAAATAGGAGAAAAGTTGGAAGGTCACAAATTACGGGAAACCGCCTTTGCAAGGAACCAGAATGATCGGCCATCGGTGGCGGATGAGGTTAGTCGTTTATTTCTATGGCGTGGGAAGTGTTCTTTAGCTGTATGTATGATGAGCAAGCACTTGTTTCTGGTTTGCGCTAAACGGCTTCAAGATGTTTGGTTGAGTAGAGAGTGGCACCGACGATACGCGAACGAGCAACACGTTTGCAAGCGTGTTTAAACCACTCAGGGGATCATGGGTTGCCGGGTTTGGAGAAGTGAAACATGCAAAGACGCACACCTTGAAGAATCGTCTTAGTGAAATTAGAAGCGGACGCGGAAACAACAGACACGAAACAACAGTCTTCCCAAGTGTAACAGACCAGAAAGTTGCGAAAACCACCTCAGTCAACAGAATCGTAACTCAAAAAGTGCGCCTGGAGTTTGGTGTTGGGGTGGGATGAGACAAATAATTGGAAATTGAGATGAGACGATGGTCCGATAAAAATAAGGAAGACAGGGAAATGATATTAGAGAAAATGAAGGTGGAATGGATGTAAGTATGAGATCAAGAGTGTGAACGTAGTCGCCGATAAAATCGGGAATGCTTGTAGGGAGGCCCACTAGTTGGCAAAGATTGTTGAATACAGCGAAATCCTCGGGTTCATGTCCCATAGTTAAAGTGTCCGATGGATGCAATGGCCAATCCTTGTTATGGACATTGTAGTCCCCAAGAACGGTAATTTGGCAGCTGGGGTATATTGAAGTCAACGTCTCAATATTTGAAGATAATAACTTAAAAATGAGAAAGTCACCGCGGTCGAAGAAGCGGTAAACGGTACAAAAAGCGTGGTTAAAGCATGGAAACTGGATTTTCAACCACGTGAATAGACTCCCTCCTGGATAAGTCTAGACGCGAACGTCGGGTGGAGGCAGCAGACTGGTGGGCATAGGCACAGACATCAGCTTTGGGAAGAAAGCAAGAATGAAGCATGCAAATGGGAAGGGGAAGATGACTCGTGTCTGACGGGGGAAAAATTTAGGTTTCAGTCGAAAACAAAGGAATGGGAGGGGGGGGGGGGGAGGAAAGACAGAAGAAAGTGGTGCACAGAGTCAATATTTCGGTCCAAATCACAAATGTTGATAAGGGCAGTGAGATCTTGATGCGAGTTCTCTGCGTGAGTGCGTACATTTGAACGAGAACGGTTCTTCATACAATTAAAAAAAAAATCAATTTATGAGCGAACCGGCAACCCAGTCCTGAGACTTGGAATGGAGAACCTCATAGATGCGTTTGTACGCGTGTCCAAAACGATTTTCTACATTGTTCTTTATTTGCAATATCGAGTTTAGGCGTACCGTGTTGGGACGCAGAGGCTGGCCTCTGAAGTAAGCGCTTTATGTAAGCAGATTACGGTGCTTGGGGCTTGTGATGCTCACGTCTACAGATAAACTTCCTTGGAGAAATAATTTTCCGAGTTAGGAAGTGGTTAGGGGGTGGGTCGAAGTGGCCAGTCCAAATCATCGAAAAACAGCATAAACACTGGGTCGGCTCATCGAATGGTTGCAAACATTAGGGTGTTGTGGTCAGTGACATAGTTGCATTCAGCATCTTCCTTCGTCTAGATGATTTTTACCCATAAATTTATTCTACGTTTGTTTTCCAGTTATAACTGTATCCGTTTCACTGTCGGCTAGACGATATTGCGGAGCAGCAAATAAAACCAATACAAAAAAAAGAAAAACTGAACTGAACTGATCAACATCGAGCATCCTCACGTGTCCAGTTTTGTCTACAATGTGCATACAAAGCGTTGATTCTCTCCGTTGTCGGGTAATATGATTGTCTCTATCGTAGGCAGTAACTTCACAACGAATCGGTTTATCATAACCGCCAGTTTAACGTGAGGTTTGAAAACGGGTTGTCAGCAAAATATTGTCAACACCGGGATTGATGTTCATTGCTCAGTTTTCGACGTTTCTGGTTAGTCTGCCGGTAGTTTATTACTGATACATCACTGCGACCTACCATACTCTGGATACGGTGGTGGTCAAATGGTCTAGAGCGTTTCCTTACCTCCTCGAGGATCGGAGGTTCGAATTCCCTCCATCACCGGCTACTTTTGGTGGTGGACAGTAATCCCTACTGTCTTCTGACTGGTTACCACACCTGACATGTTCAGACGTTATGGGGTTCTCCACTCGATATCTTGGGGTCTGAATGCCGACTAACCCTAATCGCGCAATGTTCGTTCGAGGCAAGCATGTAATAAAAAAGACGCAGTAAGGAGCTTGTTGAAACTTGCCAGACTAGATTGCCGGTTTATTACTACTGCTACATCACTGTTACCTGTCGTCGTTTGGATGTGGAACTAGAATGCTGATTCATGAAATCCCCGACCGTACACATTCTGTTTTTTTAAGAGCCATAAATGAACACTGCTGGCCGTCAGGGTTTTGAGAGCGGAAAGATGGGTGATTGTCTATCTGCTCTTCCTGTATTATATAAAGAAGATGACAAGTAGATTGCGGGGTGAAGAACGCCACCCACTAACTCGGAAATTTTTTTACGAGCCATGGACATATGAGCTACACGTACGCTGTATCCATGACTTGCTTTTTAATCTGTGATTATCGATGATTACAGTCGTTTCTGACACTGGACATTACCAAACGCCTCCCGTCACTAGATTCTGGGCAACTGCTTTACTTTTTTCCTTATTATCGTATCCTTATGTATAGGCAAAGTCGAAGTGGTTCGCTTGTGACCACTGGGTCCATTCAACTATCAGAGGAGCCGGTAACCATGACACAGAGACTTAGAGCAGAGTACCGTAGTATGCCGGGGCAGTGGTCCTTCTTCGGGGTTTGCACGGGTTCAGTCTGAACAGACGAAAACACAAAATACTACCTGTCGGTACAGAACCACCCAACGTAAAAATGAGCAAGGCGTGGTCACAATCCTGGCGACCCTAAAATGGTGTCTGCTACCAAAGTTGACCGACGATGGCGAGGTTCGAACCTCTCAGGGATTTATGCCGCACTCCTTCCACTGGACTTGAGCCTTTTCACTACAGCGTACTGTCGGTAAATAAGTCTTTTTCACTAATTTGGTTTCAGTGGAAGATGCAAGAACTCTGATTTGAACCCTATGGTGCGTATTGCGGCAGGCAGACGACCATTCTAATACGTTCCTCTGAAATCAGAAAATGTGGGAGCTCTTGAGTAGGACGTTTTTCACCTACGTTTCATATAATTGATAAACGTTTTGTCCAAGTAGATAGGATGCGGTTGATCTGGGCTGTCATGAACGTCGGTCTTTAAATACGTTAACATATGGCTACCATTTCTTGATTAGAGTCTAACTCTGGGATCGGAAACTCAACTGTTTCGATAGAAAAGGCGAACAGTTTGGTTGACCAGGTAGGATAAATCGTTTTGACCTAATTCCAGAATAAGATGAGAATATCCGGGTTCTCCACGATGATGGAGAAACTGATAATACGATAGTCTGTTGTACGCTCGGATTTAATAGGGCTTATTACTGAGCTTGAGGGATGGATAGATCTCTGTGTGGCCTCATGTGTTTGTTTTTCTCGATGTTCCACCGGTTGGGGAGGGAGCGTGTCAAAATGTCGGACGGGTGTTGCAAGTGAGTGTTGAATGCGACCATGCACAGCTTCTTAATTTTACTGAAATTTTCAAAACCTACGGAATTTGGCTATTAGGCAGCGGGAAATACCGTGGGGTAAACTTTCAAAAGTATTGTTTAGTAATCCTGTGAATGACTCCCCTATTCCAGATTTTTAGAGCTGCTTCGAGTTAATGCTAATTTATCTTGATTGTTTGAATGATACTACTTTATTGTCAACATCTAACCGGGAAATTCCAGTTTTTTACCTGCATTTCTTCTGTGAAAACCATTTACAAATAAATATACAAGCATTCTCTCAGCGTACCATGATCTGGAATGTTCGCAGTTTGTTCTTGACAGTTGTTCTCTGACACTCACCGTCACTACAGCCACGACTTATTTTCCAAACAATTGTTCACTGCTTACTCATGATCTAACCAACGTTGCATTTTGTGTCCCCACCCTTTTCCCCGTGGTGTCTCATCAGTTCGCGCAAACTGCAAAACCAAGCGACCGAGTTGCTGTGGAATCTATTACTTCACCACGAAGTGGAGTCCCGTGCAGATAGACAGAATGACACTTCCGACACATCGCGCACCTTCAACCAACTGGACAAAGTAGCCATTTTATATGTGGTTATGTTGGACATTGGGTGCCAGTTGGTGAACAGGGTTGTAGAGACATGGAAGACCGTTCTAGTCGAGCAGAGAAACACTAAACTGACTGCAGAATCCAAGGAGAGTAATTCCATGGATGACATGTCGGATAAGAGTGGCACGACCACGTCGGACACTACGTTACCGAAGAATCTTGGTAAACGAAGACGAACGGTAAGTGAGTGCGCAATTTTTTTCGGTTTCCTGTTCGCTCACTTTATCGATCATCCAAGTAGAGTGCCAGTTTTTACATAGTTGCTGTGGCGCTTATGCTAGTAAGTACTAGCATTCTATCCTGTCTGAAAGCGCTTTATTGATTATTCATGAACTCGTAGATTCAGCTCACCTCCAGAGAATATATTTCTTTCGTGCTTTGACGTGAATCTGATACGCAAGTCAAATGTGCACCGTGTCGTTGATCACCACGTTATACAGTTTACTGAGTTGAAAGCATCTACTATCACGAAACAAACTTTTCTCCATTTTCTGTACTTTCGGGGTTCGCTCAGGTGCCGAAAATCCCTAAAGCTAGTCTCCCCAACGGTCGGTTTGCTTCTCCGCTGTTGGAGGTAGGTTTGTCCGAATCTGGAAAGTCCTCGTTCGTCTTGCTGCCGGACGATTTGAGCGACAGGATTACTGTTCGTCTATCCGAACCATTTTTTGAACACGTATGGGACAAGGATGCAATGCGACGGTGGCTTATGTGTCTATTATGGATCATGCGCTACACGCCTGCGCTCGTCTTGCGCCGTTGGTTACGCCAGCTCACTCCAGAAGCTCGAATGCAACTGGTTTCCATGCTGTTTGTGATCGCTAGTGTTTTTGAGCATCGAGTACGAACAACAATCGATCGTCGATCGATCTCTCCTTTTGTCCGCAAGTCACAAATTTTGGCATTTTTTATGTACTTCTTCCGACGATTTCATTAAAAAATTGTTGGAAACTGAATCCCTGATAACATAATTTCTCGGTTTCCACGTTGTGAGAAAGATCGGGAATTTAGATTTAATTTGTTTCCTATGTGAGTGTCACTAAACGCCAATGGATATCTGTAACTTATCGACTCATTTTTCTATTTCACGCTGAAATAATAGCAGGGAGTAAGCGCTATTTTCATGGCAGTTCCTTTTACTATTCGTCAGTCTGACAGGATTAACCGTGTAGCTTGAAATAGCATGGCACACCAAGTCCTGGAACACCGGGCTGGTTTTCAAACGGACTATATAACAAACTTCGATTGATGGTAGTAGTGACTGCGCAGTCTTATTGTAGGTTTTGCTTTGGGAACTACAAGTCATTGCTCTGACATGTCCCAACTAATGTTGTTCAGCACATTTCCCTTGTGAGTTTTTGCAAACTCTTTCCCGTAATTGAGAAATGGGACGTGGCTTCTGGGCAGTCTAAACAACTACTGTTTCTTGTGTGCCACAGAGTTGTGTAATTGCAACAGATATTGAATTGAGTATAGGGAAGAGGCCCTTGATTAACATCAGAAAATAAGCTGTAAACAAACGTTTTCGGTCATTTCGTTCTCAAGCCGTTACAATCACATTTATATTGAACCAAGTAAGAAACGAAGGAACACCTGCAGCCAGCTAGTCAGTTGGTCGGCTAGCTGGTTATTCAGCTGCTAGACTTTGCAATTGTGTGTCACAAGAGAGTCCTGGATCGGCATCACATTCGGGGGTGACGTCATCCACCTTTGACCACGGAGTTTCAGGTACTTGTGCAACGAAGAAGGCAAGACGGGTGAGGAACACCTGTATTTGGGCGGTCAAAGAAGTCCAGTCGGTGGAACATATAGTGTCGTTCATGTAGTCCATTTTCCGGACCGCGCTGCAGCAACATTGATCCTCCGGCTGCCAGAGCATTTCGGCCGCGTTCTGGCCTGTTGACTGCGGCTATAAGCTTGATTCTTTTGCGCGGTATTTCCTTTCGACTGGCCCGATTGTTCCGGTTGATGGCTTGTTCGATAGCCCCTCACATGGGCTATCTTGCTGGTTGCCGGAGTTCCCGCGGAGTCCCATCTACTAGAACATGTGCTGCGGGATGCTTCTCATATATTCACCGTCTGTTCTTTGGTCTGTCGCTCTTTATTGGTTGGCCCCATTGGTTTGATATTTTCATCATTCTGATGCTCCAGCATTTCCTGCTGCAGTTGTACCAACTTATTTTGTGAACACAGCGTTGTCTGTAATACTCGGACATGAATAATGCATTTTATCTGGCTGCTTTTTACTCATTCTGTGGAATCTTGTATAGGATACTGAATGACTTTACCGGATTGGTCGTGTGACCTAAGTTTAGCAAATAGGTGAGGATAGAACTTAATACAGCTCCTCTTCCTCCATGTTAAAACCAATGAGGTTGATGCCGCTTAACACGCTTAGATAAGTGCCTTGTCGTTCGGCTCATATAAGTGACACCACAGGTGCACTTAATTTGTAAGTGACCACTAAAGAGATCAGCAAAGGCAATTTACCCTTGTTCTCGCATTTTGTAATGGTCAACGTCGAGAATAAGCATCTGGGATTGGTAGCGCGGAAAGTGACTTTACGTGTGGTGGATAAAGCCCTACTCACTTTCGGCTGCAGCATCGCTCTTGTAAGGAAGTTTGAGAAATAGGGTCTTCTTTCCTCTTGTGAAATCCTTTATAGTTCTGTTCAGTAATTCATATCACATTCAGTGAGCTTGTCTGGATAGGCGTTTTCCGACAGGATGCGGCGGATCGTTTCTAACTCTACTATATCATCCCAGCAGATGTGTGTAGCTCTGGATACTAAGCATCTCGTCAAGTTTCGTTTCTGGCCGATTGGAGTAATGCCATGGAAGTTTGTATGTTGCTTTGTGCATACTACTTTCCTGTGAACTTTCCTTTGAATGAAATCGTTCAGACGTCTCGTTTAATCAACGTGCAGAAATAGAAGACGATTGTCCACTTCTGTTTCAGTCAAAAAAAATCATAGCTGGGTGTTCAGCAGTGAATGATTTTACCATTTTTCCGACGTTCATATGCCGCTTGCCAATGCAAAATATATCTACACAACAATAATGGTGGGTCTAACTCTTTCAGTTTGCATTCATTTCGTCGACTTCTGATTTTGCCAAGAAAAATGCCGGCTAGGAGTGGACACAGTTTCGGCACTATCTCTTTGTCGTTAGTATATGCCGTTGAACAGTAATTGTAGTGTGTTCTTTGGGAGTGGGTACATCCCTGGAGCTTTGAATTTTTAATACTACTATTGGGAGCGGTAGGAGTAGTTAGATTTTTAATTTTTCTGAATTCTCGCAAGAAAAACTACGTTGCATTGTCCGCTTGAGAAAATGGTTAATGGCACCGGAATTTGCAAATTATACATTCAAAGATGTCATCTTTAACCACAAAGTGATCGGACAAAGCTACCTACGCAAATCGAGTGGACCGTTAGTGGTTTGTAAACCAACATGAACTCGTTCATTGTGAATAAACTGGTCATGTTTGTCGATCTAGCTGCGTCTTGTGTACAAAGCCCAAGTCGAATAGCAGCTTATGTAATATTTGATCGGCGGTATGTCATCCACTGGCGCATTGTTTACCGCCAGCCCGTTTGCGGTTTAATCTCGTATACGCAATTTAGTCTCTTTTTTAAATGTGAGGGACTTCTATGAACCTAGTTCCATTGGAAAAAGCACCAGCAATTCACGGATTGCGGCTATTCTGATTACTGTGTTTCGACACCAACCTAAGTAAGAAATCAAAATAATCATCGGTATGGTAAATTAGGAAAAGAGCTAAAAATAATGATAGTAACACGATGTTTAAGTTATGTGAATACGAAGACCTCACTTGTCATGATACGTAGTCGTATCCTCCTGCCGTTAGTCACTGTTTGTGTGGATCTCGTGGACGCGCGACACAGCAAAAATATTCAAGTGCAATGCTCTGGCTCGGAATATACGCACTGTATGTGTGAACGTCAACAACAGGCTAACCGGTCGATTGACTGACTGACAACACGTTCCTTATTTGGCTGCATATAATTTCGGTTGTAAATGGCTTGAGAATAAAATCACTGAGAACATATTCACCCACGCCCTACTTTCAGATATTAAATTTTGTCTCCTCCTATATCACACAAGGCGTTGTTGGGGAACGGTAATATTGATCGAGTGTAATAAAGCCCATTATCGTCCCCATCAGAACACAATCAAATATACGACCACTGTCGTCTTATGAGTGCATTATTTTGTTCATATGTGAATTATACTACCGTCTGGTCACATTGTCGTCAGTATCAACGCATATATTCAATTCATTAGGGGGACGTCTTTTGACCTGGTATTAAACACAAAGAAAAGGCCGGTATTTTCAGTGTGTCACCTTTCAGGAGCCTTCACTGGTAGCTTCCTGAGTTTTATAAAACAACTCATCCACGCGATCAAAAGCGTGTGATGTTTGTAGTAAGCTGTGTTGGGAGATAGCAACAATGTTGAGTGGGTGCAACGAGAATATCGAAGGCCCAATGGACATTTTCTCAGTAAGATATCCGAGTAAAACGAAAGCAGTACGAACAGTCTACAGCGTTTTACCCCCTGTCACATTTGAATAGTAGAGAACTTTGATTCATCGTTCAGCATCAACTGTGGACTCATATTTTTCTACTTTTCGTTCAGTTGATCTTAGTCTAACTACAATTTATTCAAAGCTCATGAAACGTTCACTGTGTTTTCTTGTCTCTTCAGTGAAAACCTATAAGTAAAATAACTATCGAGGTTTCCTTTTCCCCGTTTTTTTTCGGTTTTGAGGACAATTCATCTGACGGTCTCAGAAGTGATTCACTTGTACCGAATAAATTTCCCGTGGAGAAACGTTTCTACTCATCACTACACACAAGCCATCATAAACCGTTTCAAGGTGAGACTAGATCACCCCTTGTCGTCCAGTGACTCGTGCCGTCGCTAATTTGGTGTAGTTTTAAACACACAGACACACACATACATACTGGCTAAGTTACTTTAGCTGTTACGGATTCTCGATCTCTCCATAGTTGATTAATCAGAAATGTTTACACGGTTCACAAATCGTGTCCTTTTCCTTTTATCTTACTGCCGGGTCCCTCTCTTGTCAATATGTTTTGATTTTGGGGAAATTTGATTACTAGGAGAATTTTTTATTCAATGCAGATATCTCCGGCATCATCGACAAAACTTCACTAACGTTAAGTTGCAGTAGGACGTTGTCACTGTTCTGTGTCCATATACTAATCTAGTTTGGTGGTTAACTTGCAAGACCAGCGTGCAAGACTCTGACTGAAGTTTGCACATGTTGGATACTCACTGTTGTTAATTTCTGTCGAGAATTGGTCAAATATCAGTGACTCGATAGATCTTTAGCCTTGATCGATGCTTTGATACTACATTCCAAATCCTGATGTATCTCCCCAGATAAGGCGCGTTCGCACTTTTTTATATCCGGACACTTCGAATGTTGTCTCGTGGTAAAGATTAAGTACTACTCCATCATTGGTTTACGCAGTTCGTTTCTTTTGGTGAAACTGCGCACCATGATTTGTGTGTTTCTGCATGATGCTGACTTTATTCTTTGTTGATCACAGTTGCAGCCAAGGATTTGAGTCGGGAACTGCATTCACCTCGTTTAGGCGCCCTAGTCGAGTCTGTAGTCGGATCCACTGCTCAAACCAAGCGAGAAGGCCTTCACAATCGTTCAAATAGTTGCACTCCGATCGGTGCTTTTTCGAACAAGCAGAGTGTCACGGCGTCCCGTGAATCTCGACTTTGCTCAGTATCTAGTCTACTGGCTAGTGAATTCGCTCTGTCTGTGGCCGAAATATTGGATCAGTTGATATGGGTAAGCGTTGCACTCATGGTGTCGCTGGCTTCGCTGGTGCCCAAATATTGGAGCATCTGTAATGACTTTATTCTTTGTTTTACCTGTGACAGACACATCCCCTGTGAATTACGGTATAAACTGATTAGAAAGTGAAAAATAACCACAAAAATCAACACAGTTAGGAAGGTGACTATTTTTTAACCGCATTGTGTATCGAAATCCACCAAGATAATGCTTGCGTAACCACTCAGAACCAAAAATACTCTCATACCATTTCGGACTAAGCTATGTTTGTGAAGGTGGCACCATCAGTATCTTCTATGCTGTGTGTCATTAAGCCGTTTAATCTACGAGATAATTCTGTTTCTGAGTCGAGTTTAGGAAGTTCAAAATTTCGGAGTTTTGGCTCCTGTTTGAGACAACGAAGAGTGCTGATCAACTGGAAAACAATTTGGATTATGTCCGTATAAACTTTACACATGCGAGTATTGAGCGTCGACAATTCACCCAAGAAGAATAGATATTCATGCTTGTTTGATGGCAAAACTTCAGATAAAATTGTCTATGCTGACCACGCAAGGTCCACTCCTCAACGAAGTCTTTTGTATTTCCTACAGCAGTGAGATCATCCAACAGACACAGAACAAAAATATCTTGTCATAACAAATGAAAATAAAAACACATGTACACACACTGTTGGTCTCCCTATCAAAAGCGTTTTTAGTGAAAGCCAGCCGTGGTAAACGCCTATAGTGAATAGACCACCCCAATGTGACTCCAAACGCGTTTATCAGAAAAGTGCGCGTTCAAAAATGTGCCGTTCGCAGAATTAATAGGGGACTACTTTCATCGCTATCAGTAGCGAAAATAGAAATCTGAGGATCCTGAGGTGTACCCGGAATTATTGAATACACTGCACGAAAGGACTATACGCGTGTATTTGCGCATCACCAGAGTCGATTGACTACAGATTGATATGTGCACGAAGCAAAAATGCGAATACAACGCGACAGAAGTAAGGCCAAATTGAAACTGATCAAACGTCCTTACTATGACAGTCCTGCATGGGGTAAAAACCAGTACACGCTTAATACGCTAACAAACAAATCGCGTGAGACTTTCTACGGAGTAGCAATGGTAGCTGTTCGTAATCACTGAACTTGCCTCGTTTGTATAAGCAACCTGTTATCACTAGTCGAGGTTTGCGTGGTTGTTTCACACGAAGATCGCCTGAGTGCGATGTACGTTGATTTTAACTACCACTTGAGACAAACATTCAACTTTCCTATCATATTTTTCCATCCTTTTTATTTTACCTTGATCCAATCTTTCACTGTCTAATGTATGCTGAGGTGTGTGCATCACTATACAGAAGTTTGCTTGGAAAATCGACAAAACGGTAAAACCCAGTTACTGACGTGGTTTTATATCGATATACAAGTCAGAACCATAGGTTTGCACATTGTATTTTGGATCAGCTCTTTGCATCTGTACACGTGCAACTGTATTTGATGTGGCCTTTCTATTGTCAGTAAAATAACCATTGGAAACTAATGATAAGCACCCCGACGACCACGTAATATACGTAACTCTGACTATTGTGTTTTATTCGTCTCCATTATAACCCTCAAGACTGACTAAATCCCACTTATCTATTCTTTGCTTTTGGCCTTTGAAGTACATGCGTTTCTCGACCGTATCCATTTGTAAAACTGTGAAAACTGATGTTATGCATTCCTTATCAACGCGTCCCTCCTTGTGCTCTATGGTCTTGGTCGCGCCCGTCCTTTAAAGATCATCACTAATGTTTTCTGTGTACTGTCAGAGTAGTCCCTTCACCTTGTTCCCGTTCCTCTGTCCACACTATTGCTAATGGTACTCGAGGTTAGTCGATTTTTATTTTAGATAATCTTATTTTTTACCGCCTTTGTTTTTCACCTCACACTGAATTTCATCCCAGGGACTGTGGGAAGATGACAGCGATCACGGTCAGCCGGGACATTCTCTCTTCACCCTGGTACATTCCGCGTTCGATCATGTTATTCCGTACCGAAAACAAAGGAACGAATCGGGTAGTTGTACTCTGTTGGACCTTGCCATCCGTGTACAGTTGTTCTCACTGAGTCTGAATCAGAGTACTACCACCCACATTCGGTTCTTACGAAGCTTGCGTCACGTGATAACCAAGGTTAGTTACTTTATGAATGCCACTCTATATTTGTCCTCTTCAGAGTAATTGTAACTCATTTGATTCACGCCAAAATTCCCGTCCCAGTATCATGTCAGTTTCATCTGTCTAAGCAGTGTCAGCCTTTGTTTGATATGAATCCGATTGAGTTGGTGAAAAGATCGATTAGTTCTTTTTTTAATTTTTTAATTAAGGTGATTGACATCTTTTGATATGATGATCGGCCGTCGTGTTGCATAGTTTTTCTACTTGAACACTCCCTTTTATTGATTTTATCCAAATGAAAGGCTGATATTTTATCCCCATTCCCATGGTTTCCTGTTGCTGCTGACTTTCATTTGCATAGTGGAACCACTGAGACCAGAAGGGAAACATATGCTGCTGAATCGCTCATTTTCGTACCGTATGAAACACCGGAAATATCAGTTGATATCGTTTTTAAATGACTGATCTGTGTAGAATAATATCCTCCGTTGCACGGTCCATCGATTCACAACTCAGTTTGCTTCGACTATCATTTCCAATGGTCCCTTTTCCATTTGTTCGGCCATCCATGATGCCGCCTTTCTGATGTACTGTTTTTCGATGTAGTGTGCCAGACCGAATGATTGTTCGATGGATTGACGCAGCTCTATAAATGTGGAAAGAACAGTGTAATAATGAGAGTATCTGTTACTTGGTACCACCTGAGCAGTAGTGACAGGATCGTACGCGATTACTCGACAGAAATAAGATATACAACCACGCTAGATTGTGTTTCATGCGTATAGATCACACTTCATGAAACCCATCTATCCATCGAGTTGTCTGCATCGCCTATTCTCCCCCTTATGCCAAATGTGATTAATTTTTGCGGGGTCGGATTATTTCAGTTTACTGTGCTACCGCTCTGTAATGTTCCAAGAGCTGCTAGGAGAATCCAAACTGACTGTCATCCCCTGTACAATCATAGTGCTTTCTGCCTAGTCTGTTTTTTCCGGCTCTACTTACCCCCGCCTCCTCCAAATTTTCTTTCCCTCCATAGTTTCCAAGTTACTTGTTCGAAGAAAGTCCGGAACTGTTCGCAGCGGCCACTTTTCATCTCCTTGCTTTGTGTTCTTCCTGTCGTGCGAATGTACGTACGGATGCGGTGATCACGTTGTATCTGCTGATGCGTAATCATTTTGTTCTCACCAAAGTGAGTTTCATTTGTCACAGGTTTGAATGAAGATAAGCAGTAAGCAAGTGTCTGGAGATTTATTTAATTTACTGGTTTTCTCTGACGATTCTAGTGTTTTTTAAAAATTGAGTACGATGTTATTGGAAATCACGTCCCGTATAATTTTCTTCTTATGAGGATTATCTTCTGGTCACTGTTCATCGAGGAGACCCGTTCAAAAACTTTCGGACTTTTTGGGGTAATTTTACTAATGATTTTTTCCGTAGGACAATGTCCATCCGATAGTGTGCCTTACAGGGCAGCAGCAGAACAAGAACAAAAATTAGTTGCTGTGTATTTTGGATTCCTTGCATTCAGTAGGTGTATCGGCTTTTGAACACGTGTGTTTGATTCTATCTCGAATTGTAATGTGCAGTAGAATTTCGTCCATTTTTGAAAAAGTAAATACTCTTGTTAGTGATTACATGTAAATAGTGTGTTGTGTATATTGTTCCGGTGGTGGTTGAATGGTTTATAATGTTGAATGCAACCTCGGATGTCAGAGGTCCCAATCCCGCCACGGCTGGTCACTTTGGTCGTAGGTAATAATCAACTGTCGTCCGGCTCATTACCGCATCTAGCCTGTTGAGACATCGGACTGTACAAGTATGATGACGAGTGGGCAGAGGAGTATCGGGTACGCATATCCGATGAGCGGCAACGACGGAGAACCCAGCCGTATGCTTTCGGGAATATGCAGTCCACACGTTTACAAGAACGAAAGTGCATAGCGCTGGAGTTAACTTCAATTCTGGTCTTGTAGGTACATTCAAACGCGCAATCAAGCAAAAGTCGCACAAAAAATCAGGCGTCATGCAGAATGCGTGAAAACGTCTATTGCTCGTTCATTTTCTCCAAACAGTCGATACCATCAAGTTTTTTTTTCGCTCAGGATGCAAACGAAATCCACGCGAAATCTGCTCGGTTATAACTCCATAATATGAAATACAGATTTCTTCTTTTGTATTCGTTCCCAAGATCACAAACGCCATTGCAGTTATTGACTGCTTTTATTATCAGGACGTCTTTTTTCCATGAGACTCAGGCGTGATGTCTTTCTTATTATTTCGATTTCGATTTCGATTTTGTTCTCTTGAACCTTTATGGCACTTAAACTAGCTCTATACGTTTGACCATTGTAGAATCTGGTCTGTGTAAAAACGCATCTGCACACTGCGTTTGCCGTGTTGTTCGCTACGAATGAACTCCGAGAGAATCGCATCCTGCTTCGACCAAACACGTTTGCATCTAGATGTCCGGGCGGGTACATAGCAAAGCTTCGAAAACAGCCCTTGTCCCATATTGAGCGAAATTTAGAGCACTCACTCTCACTGTTACAAGTGTACGCGGAACGGGATCGAGATTTTGCCGATTGCTCCTCGCGTCTGCAGCATACTTCTGTTCGCAGTTGGTCAAATCGTCTCCCACCAGCAGGAACCAATCAGGCGGTGCATGCTGTATTTCAAGCGATCGAGGATGATCAGATGTACAACTTCCCCATGCAGGTGATCCAGACATCAGACAATTTGCGTCGACTATTTGGGGATGTGGTTCGCTTGCAGTACAAACTATCCGGTCCAGACAAACACAACCGAATCAGTCGAACATCACTGGAAGATTCATTCTCGGTGATCGATCTGCTTCATTCGATCGCGAATCGTCATCGGTCGTGTCCGGAGTTGCGACTGTTCTGGTTGATGCAGATAACTGAGAAACACTATGAGGTATGTTGATCCCCTGATTGCTTTGATGCTCGTCTCATTTGCTGTTGTTCCCGGGATTCGGTTGTTTGTTTCTTCGTTACTTGACTGAGATAGACATTTCCGGTTGTGATTAATTTGAGGTGCCGACAAGGATGTTCAAATTCTTTCGCCCGCTCTTGCCCTAATCTTCATTTGTGTGTTATTGTGTGGGTGTATGTACGATAAGAAGTAGTGAAGAGGTGGTCGGTAGTGGATTGCTGTCAACCACTAGACAGTTGGTAGAGTAAATTTTCGATTATTCATTAATCATCTCTTAAATTTTCGACTCTGAAGTCTGAACAAATTTTTGTCAAACTTACAAATCACTGTATTCCTAAATCTCTGTCGAATCCGCAAAGAATTCCATTAGTTATGAAAAAAATATGTATGTAGAAGTATTGTCACCATTGATACAGTACGGTATTTCCTGCTAACATGCTAATCTTTTGGGCCATACGCGTCCTGTTTAATTCACACGCAAAAGATTTCACATATGCAATAATCGTCGTGTTGCGGTTATAGACGGTGTTATGATATTAGCAACGAATATACAAGAGTACAACTTAAAATGTGTTCTTGCAATAGTATCGTTGGGCGTGACGGAACTCAAGCGTCAGACATGAAGTAATTATGGTGTGCTCCGCTAGGATGCAGTTGTTACTAGACGGGGAACGACAGACGTCCGCTGACTTTTTACTGTATTCTGGTTGGGCCGCTTTTTGTTTGTTCGTTTGAGCTAATTTGTCGAGCTCGTATACAGGTGATCTCTACTGTGAAGCTCTTGAGGATTTACTTAGTATACGGTTCAAGTTTTGTGACTTGAGGTAAATTAGAGCATCGAGAAATAGCATCACTTTATTCAAAACTCTCATTTATGTCATTTCTTTGCTACGTTATGGATAGTTGATTGTGTGTGAACTTGGGTACCTAGGTAAAATGGTCGGAGCAATATATGGGTAATCCAACCACGAGCACGATTATTTCTGTTGTAAACCGCAGTGGCCAAGAAGACTACTAGCAGTTTATACTACAGTATTTTCCACAGTTTAAGAGCCATCCATCACGAATGAGTGAATTCTACGTAACAATATAAATAATATCACTTAATTTACAAAAGAAACAACTACAAGTCTAAATATCTTGGGAAGGTTGTATGAAGGTGGGACTGTGCCTGTCGTAATAGGCACATGCAGTTATGGTCTACTGTGAATGGATTTGTTGCACATTTCTTGCAATGAAGGAAATTTATGCATCCTGGTGGACTATCTTTCGGGTACTTCCGTTAGCCTTTATCTGTTCTCTTCCAATGAAGCTTTTACCGAACTTTTGAAACAGTTAACTGCCTCCTCAATGGGGTCGAACAATGGACTACACGGAGGAAGAAAACGGAAAGAATGTCTAAGGGCTAAACAAGCTTCACATACCAGTTGATGTATAGAAGCATTGTCAAAAATAAACACTACTTCAGTATCGGACTGTTCAGTGTTCAACTTAGAGGACCATGCTTCCAAGAACCTATTAAAAATCTGGTTGTTTATTTCTGCGTGACATTCATAATGCAGCATCCCAAGGGTCGAAATGCATACAATGATGTTCAGGCTCGCACATGTATTTAGTTTTGATACATGGTTTGCTTTTAACAGATCGTCTGGTCGATCGAGAGCACCAAACGCCGTAATTCGTTTCTTCAGCGTAAAGTCCTAACCATTCTGCATGTTGGGCGCCGTTTGTCTTGACATCACTACTGTTGCGCTCAGTGGGTTGGATTGTAAGTTCTTTCGTACTGTAGCCTTGATCATCAGGGAATCGATCATTAGGGATCTCGCCAATGGTCAACCCGGGATTTTCAGACTCAAATATTGTTTTAATCCGAGCGAGGGTCACTGAAGGATTCTCGTCCACAATGTTACATGGGTTAGTGATAATATCACTCGAAAATCTCGTTTTCTGGAGGCCTTCATTTAGCCCAGTTTCTTGATCTCTTTTTGCGATGCCTCGGCATGCTTGTGTGTATATTCCGAGATGTTGAAATATCAGCTTCAAGTCATGATCGTTTCTGGCACATTGTACAATGCGCCTTCAGTCTTCATTGCTGCGCATAGGATTTTCGTTCTCTGGGTTTCAATCGATTATTGCTAACTCCCTCGTCATTTCGCCAGTAAGCATCTCTGTTCTGACTTGTTCGTTTCAAGAACAGCACAGTTGTATATCCCCACACTATTAGGTCAGGTTGAAACTGATCGGAAGACCTAGAGACGCTTAAAACCAACGGTTAGTTGTCACACCCGCGTGTTCCATTCAATGTGGTGCCTACATCGCATTAGCTAATTAAGCCATTTGTGCACATCAAAGCCACGTGATCATGTTATACCCCGAGTGGGTAAAAACGCATGTTTAGGCTTTACTGACATTGCAAAACGACAATCACACGCCATAGCAGTTGAGTGTTTCTATAGGTGTATGCCGTACCTTTGGATTTACAGTCTTGCTAGGTCTTAAGGTGCTATTACGTTGGCGTCGGCCCTGTTTGCACCACTTTATGAAACTTAGATCTCCGCTAAAATATCTGCTTGGATATTTGGTTCAAAGTATCCGATAGTTCACTGTTCACACTAAGTGTGGAACAGTCAGTGCAAGAGATGCTGATGACTGGTTCTTAAACTACGGAAAATGCTGTAGATCTATTGGGGAAGAGAAGGTGAACATATCAACTTCGTATTAGTAAAACTAACAAAAGACGTAGTTGCCGAACCGTGCCTTTATGTTTTTATGGTAAATAAACAGCAAATTCCTATTTGTCATCCTCCTACTATTGTATTTCTGTCGTATGCCGAATCTGAAGTCTCTCCAAGCAGCCTGCAAATAACCGATTTTTGTTCTTTGTTTTAGCTGTCTCAGTTTGCTGAAGCCGCTCAGTGTTTGTGTCACTGTGCAGCTATCGTCGCGGAACACCTGGTTAATCGAGGCCTCGAACCACCTGGGGTGGCAACTATCGGTTGTGCGGATATTGCCGAAGCCGTAGGAAATATGAATTTGCTGGAGGACAGTTGCATATGCGGTCCGAATGGGCCCGGTACTAACGGAATCTGTTGTCCATCTCCTTTGTTGCTGTCAGATTTATGTCCTTCGGTGTCCGGATTGGACACTGCTTGGTATTTTTCTCCCGCCGGGTGGGCGGCCCTCATAGCCTGGACTGCGGGCGCATTCGCGAAAGCTGATTCACACGAATTAGTTCCTCGCATCTATTCTCGACTGATCCCAGCGCTGGAGACTGCGAATGAATACGCTCGATTGGCTGAGGTTCATGGTCGTATCAAAGAGGCTTACACGGCGCTAGAAAAGATTCAGGTACATAACTTTCGATTATTTTTATTTCTCGGACATTGTTGCTTCATTGTTCCGTTCTCAATTCCCTGGACCAGATTTCTGTATATAGTTGCATTTTGTGTTCAAAATCGGGTTGCGCAGAAAGTGTCTGTTTTTTGTGTTCTTTCAGGAATTTCTGTCTCAGCCTATTTTACACAAACAACTCACATCGAGAGAATTTTCCCGGGTACACGTAAAACTCATGACCCAATCAACATCACCGATTAAACTGCAAGTGACATCAAATGAAAAGCTACTTTCGCATGTTGACAATAAAATATCTCTTGCCAGTCAGTACAAAGTACCCTCTCAATGGTGTTTGTGGGAGCAATGTGGAGTTTATTGTGACGATGCGATCATTCAAATATTCGAATTAAAATGTTTGTTAGTCGTTTATGTCACGTTGGTAATAAATTGTTTCATTTTCAGTGGTTTTTGAGAGCATTGAGGGCACTTTGTAAGCGGGGATGCCGTTTATTATTAGTTATAATAAAATTTATGTTTCGAATGTCATATAAATTGGTTATATTGCTATGTAAGTAGCGATAACAATAATACTAATTGGGTCTCAAACCTAGGTTTCATGATTTCGAATAACGTACTTTACGGCCTGGCTGACTTTCAACGGCTTGTTTGACGTCAAAACTAATAGATACAGTTTTCCTCTGTCGCGAACTCTGATTGGTGACGATCGCACGACGTAGGAAGCCTCAGTGAAACGATGGCGGTAGGTGAAAAACGATCTACAGAGTTTGTCTACTTACTCGTCGTGAGTAGCAGATGCTTGTTACAACATAAACGCTGAACCCATTATGGTTTGTCAATTGACATTTTACAAAGGAAACGGGACTGAGGATTTCATCCTGCGGTTACCGACAAGATTGCGAGGATCAATTAGTGAACGAAACTCCTCCCGACATTACTTGAAGGTGAATGCTACATAGTTTCTACGGGCTGATTGGTCTGACGTGGTTCAGTTCAGTCCATTCAGAATTAAACTGGCTATTTTACGTGGAAAAAAAGTCGGTGTTATAGAATCAGTAACTTTCAAAAAATAGTAACCTTTACCTGAAACTCAAGGCGATCACAGAAGTAAGAAAAGGCGCGTTCCTTGCAAGGATAACTTCGCGTTAGAAACCTGTACGGGTTTTCTTCAACGTTGCACGGTTAAGATGACTATTCAGGTTTCCCGTTTGATAATAATCAGGATGGAAATAAATCAGCAACGTAGATATTCTATGCGATTGATTAATCAATAGTTGTGCCACACTTTTTCCGTCACGGTACGGCAATTATTTCATGCACGTTCAAGGCGAATCTGAGTCGAAAGATTGAATGTCTAATTCTGTAAATTCGAATAACGTATTCAGGTGATCTGATATCGATCGAAACAGGCTTGGATAGGCCTATCAGGGCCTCATCTTTATGAGTGATGTATCTGACTCCTGCTCGCTACGTGACAATGATTAGTGCATGTTTCTCATTTTCCCAATCTGTGACCATCCTAGCACTCATACATACTGCACACCAATACATTGAACGGGAACGCTGTAGAGAGAACAGTAATCTTCGACGAATGTGTGATGCAAATATACGAATAGTTAGCCGTTGACTGGACTAAAGGTCACTGTCATAATTTCTGAAAGGTGGGAAATAAAGTTGTTTGTGATGGTGGGGCTCCAGCTGGTTTCCTTTCCGGTCACCGACGAATAACGTCCTAAAACGTTTCCCATTGGCACTGAGACAGCCTCGTGCTTTATAATTCACATGCATACCACTGTCCGTTAGTCTCCAATTCACACAAACAAAAGCGGCATAACTACCGAACCTCGAAAACAGTTGTTCATCTCAACCCACTCCTTTGATAAGACGGTGAATCAATTAAAAGCTGCCTGTGTTAGTTAAGATCGAGCTCCATACAAAGGCCTTGGTGTGCCCATCGATGGTATGATCAGCTTCTGTTTGCAGTGTGCAGAGTTGACAAAGGCCGTTCAGTGCGAGTATTTGGACATTTGATTTGACTAACTAGTAATTCATCAACTGCAACTAACCATCGAAATCCATGGGAGTGCTGTGCAGCTGTTTCATCCTTGTTAGGAATAATCACCGAGTTCCAACGGAAATCCGAAAGCGAAGCGAAGGATTATGGGTCGAACACCTAACCACCAGGCCATCCGGGCGGCCCCTCAACAGTTTGTTGAACTCATACACAACCAAATATAGCGTCCTCTCATCACTGGCTTTGAGCGGTAACATCCCGCTTCCCACACATCGATCGACTCCTGCACTGGATGACTTGTCTGTAATCTGATTTGAGTCTGAAGGAGAGTACATGAACGAATAGCTCATATTTAGTATTCTTCCAAAGCCACTTCGTCGGTTAACAAAGAAAACCTTCAGAGCGAGGACATATGGTCCTAAGTTTGGATTTTCAATATAAGTACTATAGTTTTATATCTGGATGACAAAACAAAATTTCCAGAGGAACTCACGACCGTTTTTCCGATTGTTGCCGCGAAGAAAAATAGCCTTGTGATTCCTAATATGGACCCTTCGTCCATGCACATTCCTTACGATTTAACTGAGATTACAACCAAAAAACAGCTATAGGATGCCATAGTATGGGGATGGTTGGACAGAACAGTACCGAGCACATATACCCGATGAGTGGCAACAACCGCAAAACCGGTTGTGTGCTACCGAGAAAATATTTTCAAATCATTTAAACACAGTGCCATACTACTTCTGTTGCATACTCGGAATGCCCTCGTATTCATTAGCTGCGAAGTGATAGTTATAAGTTCCATAAAATCCTCAGTCCCAGTTGCAAAGTTGTATTTGTTGAGCAGACGAATTCTGAAATCCGCAATGTCTAACGAGTTTCAAAGAAACCTTTCTGGGACATTTATAATGATCACGTAGTGAACTATCATGCGTGATGAACAGTCTGCTCACCATCGAAAGTCATGGAAGCACTCACGCCTTAGTTGTCTGATCTGCTCCGTCCATCATGCTCCGAGGTAAGTCAGGAGCCCAAACGTACGGACGAATAATCGCAACTGTGAACGGAGCAGATAGTGCTACCGTTTGAGTGGTGAACTCACCCACACCGTTGCTCAGCTCCATTTTGTGAGGAGAACAGTGCCAACGAGTTCAGCGCAACACAGGACATGTTTACTCTGTTGGCTATGAAGTGAAGATACCGTTGAAGAGGTTGTTCGAACTTCCCGCTTCCGCTAACGCGCAGATTTCTGCCCGGTCAGTTGTTTGTTTTCCATGCAAAAGGTGTTTTCATTAATTAGTTTTGAGCGCCCTTCATTTTTGTCTGTTATGTGTGGCATATGATCATTGTGTAAATTCTTGTGTTTCTGCACAAAACAAATATCCCTTTAAGCGCTGATCGCTATGCTTGACGAAACTCGAGACAGAGAATCCGAAAGTTGAGATTTACAGAAAACCCGGTGACGGCGCTGTGCACATACACGAACGTTTCATTCGGATAGATTCATTTTCACCTTGTTATTGTAGCCGTCAGTTGGTTTACGTTCTATAATGAATAATAAATCTCACGACTTGAATTCTCCTCCAATTGATCTAGGCAGCATTCTGTGAGACTAACAGTTTCCGTATGGTTGCGACCAAAAATTTCACAAGTACCTCAGATTTGTTCGCCAATGATACTTTATTGCACCAGGTCGTCCCTCTTCATTTACCCACTGCTGTCATGCACAGTCATCAGCGTACATCCAGTGTTGTTTACCTCAGCGCTCATTCCTCCTACGATGCAATCGCTTGTTGACACTTTCAGCAATCAGTTTACTATTATTACACTAATCGGTCTGTTTTACTAACTAAGTGGCAGCGCACTTATTCCTGGTGTTCGACGCTAAAAAAGAGTATTATAGTTTGCACAATCCCAAGTTCGGCATGACCTGCCTGCAGCTTGCCCTGCGTAAACACGAGACTTTACAACAGCACAAATATGTCCTGTTCTCAATCAGTTGTCTGTAGGTGCATCCTTTGATTTTTCCTCCAGATTTCATTGTCAGTGGCATTTACTCTTTAGCATGGCTCATCACTGACCTATGCACGAATGTCATGATCTTTGGGACGAAAAAATCGATAAGTATGTTTCCCCCATTTGTTGTCACTTGTTGCTTTGGATCATCCGTTCTGTTTTGTCCCAATGATGTCGGTACCTAATCACAGTGGGTGGACGTGAGCTAACTCCTCTCCTTAACCCCCACTTTCTCGTCCAGTATTTTTATGTTATATCTGTTTTGGTCAGCCAGAATCATGCAGACACATCAAAGCGTTTCGTTGTTTTGTTTATTCCGATCAAAATTGTGTCAAATGAAAGGTCACACTGTTTTCCTTCCCCTTCCTTTTTTTCTTTGTCTGCCTCACACACACACATACAGCGCGGTAAACGACTGTTCAGCACATATTTCCGGGTTGGATTTTACGGTTCTCTGTTCGACGAATTAGACGGTTTGGAATTTATCTACAAAGAACCGCCGTTGACAAAGCTTGCTGAAATAACGCAGCGAATCTCGGTAATTTATAGCTCAGATTAATTTTCGTGTGGTACGGTTGTTGTAAGCGCGTTTCCACCGTGCTACATTTCGACTTCGAAACTCTATGTTAATTGAAACCGATCATGTCTTACTTCATTGAGAAAAATTTCAGTGTGGGATTTCTAGTTAGTTATCCACAGTTCCCAATATCAAGATGATTGCCATTTCAAAATGATTACCCTTCCCCGATGTTCCACTGGGTATTCTGATATTCGTGGTGCAGCTCTCAATTTATGAGGATTGTTTCACAAATCGTAGTGTGTTAGAGCTTGAAAAGGTTAGCGTCTGAAAATTACCATTGTTCTGTGATGCACCACTGCGTTGGCGCTTCATTTAATCTTGGCGCCTTGTTCATTTTTCTCCCTCTCTATCTCCCAAATATCCGCCGGCCATCTGGTCCAGTAACGACCGGGCAAGGCTGCTATGAAATACAGAGATTCATAGTATGCGATGTCTGAATATTACACGGCCTTCCAAAAGACAGTCGACGGGATGCGGGCGGGGTTGTCTCGTCGCATTCCACCTTAATTTGCTACTATGTCCATACAACTGAGTAGATCTACTGGCAAATATCTGATGCGAAACATTAGACCGTGGTCAGTGGACTTGGTGAAGTGGGTGCTGGGTCGCGTGAATGGTTTGTTCTTGAGTTGCCGGTCCGTGATAACATGGCTCACAAGTTTGAATGCTATATAATGGAAAAACCACTTGCGTTTTCCACATCCCAAAGTACAATGCCGTAAGCCGGAAGTTTTTTTCCCGTAAATTTTATCGATTAGAAAAGACGATAACCAACAACGGTTGTCCAGTAGCGTTTGAAGTCGCATGTATTGTATTCATAACTTATTCGTGGGTCATTACTACTCAGTGGACAAAACTTCACATCGTGCCCTCATTCACTACCGCTGATTGTTTGCAAATACACATTCAGTGGGATTTTTCGGACTTCATCCGGGACTGACCGTCACTATCCTGTCGTCAACCTGGGAACGTGCTAGACGGCATCTAGCTATACTTCGTCTACTAAAGAAGAAATCTCCAGTTTTGCGTCTCTTCACGGTCAATTTAGGCTTAGTTCAAACCACGTGATGTCGTGTTCACCCGTTTCATTTTCTTGCCGTCTGTACTCGTGCTGTTTTTGACCTTTCCTTTCACAATCACTCGCAGATAACGCGAATTATACGAGGTGATACCCAACTCCGAGTTTTACCTCCCAGCGTTAGGCGATTTCGTATTGTGTTTGAACATACCCGTCCTTGCGTACATTTATGTCGAAGAGCTACTCGACAATTCAACATAATAGATTTTTTATGAGCATACTAGTACTGTCCTCTTTACCAAACCTAGGTCTCAAGGGAATCTAACCCACGCAGATGTAAAAACCACCGAATTGTTGTTAGCAGTTGATTTAACCCAGTCCTCTTTTTCGTCTTCTATTTGACAAATCAACTGACCAAATCAAATACTGTTTTTTCGCATTTATTCAGCATCCGTGTTTTCATGGGAGTCATAGGTTCGTATCATATTTTTCCCTTGAACAGAGCTTCTATGTCAAACAGTTCGGTGAGGACCGCGTGGCTCTTATCAAGGATTCCAAACTGATTGATAAACAGTCGTTGGATCCACAAAAGGTATTGCACCTTTTTCGGTGGTAATACTTCCGACTGATGTACTGCATTTTCCGACATAATGTTGCTATTGTATACATTTGGTTTTTGTTTGCCAACTTATGTCACATTCAACTGGTGTTCTCTCTGAACCCAGATTCTCTCAGCAACTATGACAACAATCTCCGGGCTATTGGAAATTTGTTTCTTATCTAGCCTCGTTATTGTCGACGAGATTATTTAGCCAGTTAGTGGTTGGACGGGTGAAAATACTGCTCACTCAGTTGCACTGACTTATGATCTTGGTGCGAGTAGTGGCCCCTGCGCTTACGGCTTCGCTGTTTTCAGAAGTTTTGTATTCAGCGTGACTGGGGGAATCGAGTCGATTTTTCACATATTGGACTAATCCAAATTCCTTCTTAATCAACCTATCGCCATCTACTATTTGCCGTCGTCATTGTTTTGTTAAGGGTGCAGTTCAATCCCAGTTTCATATGCACATTACCCATCATCCTTCGGTAAGATCACATCAACTAAATCAAAGCGATATTCAACTGAACAGCTATCGGATTTCATGTTTGTTGGGAAATACTCTGGAACCGAGGTTTTGTCAAAGGTTTATGAAATCTGTGTTTGAATTAGCGTATGTACTTCACTTTGTTCGATTTTGACGCTCTCAGTTTTCTGCTCTATGTCGTGTTACGGATGAACAGTCTCGTCACATTCTAGCCAAAACTGAATGCATATGTTTGTGTTTATTCATTCACCTTATTTCGTTCCACCGACTGGTTGCGCGGAAGAGTATTCCGTTACTGAACGAGTAGTATGTCCAATACCTAAGCTTCTCCCAGTTCAATGCAAAAGCAAGGGATTATCTGTGTATTTACAAAGTTTTATAATAGATTTTTTGTGAGATTTCTAACATGAATAGGGGGACAGACACACGACATTCATATTAGCACGAAACTAACGGATTCGTTCACGTCATTGCCATTCTTAAAGGCAGCAGACAGTGAATTTCCCGGTCGACTTCGGTAAAATTACAGCCGCTCACGAGTAGTCATTTTGGGATCTTGTCACTTTCTAATCTTTGAATGAACATGTTTTCGGATCCAAATGGTTGTTTTCAACGATTCTTTCTCATGCCTAACTAACTCAAAGAATTGCGGAGCATTGTCCACAGTGGTTCCGACGCGGAGGAGTAAGAACTATTAGGAGTGCACTTCTCGGGAACTTTATGGACTCGGATCATCAGGTAGACGTAGATCCAGCATTCTAAATCGTTTATCTAGTGACTCATAATCTTCACAAGACGTTCATTTACACACACCGGCCACCACAGAGGCGATCAGCATCCATTTTCCCCACCTGCTGTGTGCACATAAAGACAGTTCGTCCAAGCCCTCTAATCACCTTGGCCACGAGTCGACAACTCCCACCCGAATGACTCAAATCCGGACCATGTGACTGTCACGACCTAGTCGTGTAGATCTAATCCCAATACAACCCCTCCCACAAACGCCTAACGTTTTTGCTCAATCCAAATGGCCCTTGGCCTCTTCAGAGCACCCAACATGATTTGCTCAGGCAATAGAAGTAATTATTGAAAACAATTGTTTGCCTTCTGATGTCACCGTGTGCATATCCTGGAATCTGTGACATTGTTGGTAAATGGTTGTTGTCCCTGGGCACAGTACAATACTGGTTACACTACTTCTCGTTTTTCTCCTGCACCGTTTTCTCACTAATCTTTATATTGACTCGTAAATTTCAGGCCCATCTTCAGATAATTTACGTCAAACCATATCTTGAGGAATTCGAGTTACGAGCCAGGAAAACCAATTTCCAGCGTAATTACGCATTAAGTAAGTTGATTTCTGCTCATGGTTACAAAAATAAACTTATGCGGTTGGGAGTGCAATTTTTAGTGGTCACTTATTTTTCGATATTGCTTTTTTGTATTCACACGTGTTTAGTGGTTCTTCTGATTACCACGACTCACTGTGGGAATCAGTTTTGTTGACTGCAATCAAGAGCGCGTTCCCTGTTAAACTTAGTACTTCAAGAAATTGTCGTTACCATCGTTCGCTGGTCAGCTGGTCGCGCGGTTGATTCATACAACTGTATTTCCAGCTCCAGACGTGTAACCTCGCGTTGTGTGGGCCTAATTTTCTCTTTGTGAGCAAAACTGTGAGGGGAAATACCTGCCACCTAAGTTTTGGTGGTTTGTATTGAAGTAGATGGAGTGCAGCAAATGGGGAGAAATAAACCCAACAAGGTAGGTTTCGCATCATTATCCTAAGTAGGCGGCTACACAATCACGACTTTAGGTGGACATTTAGGTATGAATTGACTTGGTCTCGGTTAGTTTCATAACAGTGCAAGCTTTGCAGGAAAAGATTATTCTGTTCTTTTAGATGAAGATAATAGCCTCCCATTGCTTCTATGGCTAACATTTGAAATTTTATTATCTTGTTAGTAACATACCTGGTGTGAAGATTGAAATTACTTTTCCACATTTGTAGTGTGATGGATCATGTTGGTAACAGTCATGGCGATTATGGTATTCTGTGAGGCGGGTCTACATTTGTGATGCTGTTTATTTCACTATATGCTTACTTATGCCTGTTTCTGTGTGTTAGTCATAAGCGGTCTTAGCCAACCAATAAAATATTGATGCATAGTGGGTTAAGATTCCATTGGGAACTCTTCGACTGGCTGTAACCTTCTCATAGTAGCTGAACAGTTGACCTGCAAGTGGACCGGTGGAACCACCTCTGATCACCTTTGTGATGTGCAACAGTCGAAGGACCATTATCGTTTGCCTTCTTGCCGCGGATCCAATGCTCACACTTACCGGTTGTTTTCAATATACTAGCTTACAGTATGGAATTCGTCCATAAATCTGGACACACATCGCTTGTCTTGAATATTGCAAAGTGTCGGTATATCAACTGTACACAATACACTGTGATTGCGAACGATTGCCCCGAGATTCTACATGGTTATGTTTGGCAATAACATCGTTAAGGATAAGGCCACCGAATCACACTCTAAGACAATCTTTACGAGCTTCGATGAATATCATCATTTGCCATCTGCTTTTGCGCTCTCGTTTTCCCCACCCGCCCCCACCGACCCGTCGAATTTATTCGGAGTGTGCAACGCAGCGAGTATGGTTTACACTGATATAAAGTTGCAAACCAAACTGCTTGATTCGAGTGTATTTAGGCGTGTCAAGAAAGGGTTCGAGTACCGCCGTGCCCTTTCGAAATTTTAATTTCATGTACAGATGCTAATTCACGCAATTGTCTTTAAGCGTACACGTAAGGTGCATGTAGAAATTTCGTACCTGGTTTACAGGAAATAGCTTTTAGACGTTCTCCGGCCCCATCGGAGTTTCCTTGGAGTGATCTGTTTAAAACATCGAACTCTGCAAAACGCCTTTCAACTTCGGGTTAGTAAAGTGTGCGCTGGATTCTTATTTATCTGGTTTACTTCGCTTTCAAGAAGTGATCAGAGCCTCGTTCGCTTCCAATAGACTAACTGTGGAATCGGCATGACATTTGGGGTTTCACATTGGCTGCAATCAATGCATATCAGCCGTTATGTCAGTTCTGGTTTATTGTGAACGAGTTTGTGCAAACTGAGGGAAAATAACGTGCACAGTACCAAAGGCCGCGCTGAGATTCGGCTGTGAGCGAGCGGTTGTTCGACACAAACGTAGTCAGTCTCCCCCCCAAGACTGAACAACGATCAGGATGTCCGGGTGAAATGCCACCACGTGGAATCGGTCTGCAGACATTCACGAGGCATGCCCTTGGAAGCCTCTTGTTCGTTGCGCGAGATCGGTCAATCCTAATTTCGGGGCCTTGACCTGAAGTGACACCGCTATAAAGCTGACTGTTTTGTTACGTGACATCGTCATCGAGCATCACTGTAATTGGTTGGTAGTTGTAGATATCAAATGCACCTGTTTTGTCTGAGCATGCAGTACTTTGGAATCGTTACTTGAAATCAAATAATAATTGCCGAGCTCCTTCAGTCATTCAGAACATATCGCTGGTGATCTAGTTTGGGACATTTGACTAACCACCACCACAAGTAATTGTTCGATAAAGCCTTTTCACCAATAATGATAATCACCAATGTGTTCACAAATAAACCGACGGTAAACACAAAGTGACTTGAACAGTGAGAAATTTGTAACTGTAAAATTAGACATGGTTAGTTGCTGCTGAAGGATTCTTTCAATCCATGCTGTCTTTGATTTCTTCTCCGTCACAGAACGTTTCGTCTACTGTATGCCGTTTACTACTTCCGGAGCGACTCATGGTACACTGAGTGAACAATTCCAGCAGCGACACATTCTCACCGCAGCACGCTATTTCCCCTACGTGAAATCACGTCTAGTTGTGGTGGACACAAAACAGGAAATACTTTGCCCGATCGAGGTGGCCCTAGAAGATGTGCATGGTCGGGTGAAGCAACTGGACCAGGCTTTGAGCAAAGATCCGGTGGATGTGAAATTTTTACAAATGGTACTCCAGGTAACGATCAGTTCATACGTACAAGTGCTTACTACAACAACGTTTTTCGTCCGCAACAAATGTACTATGCACACTGGGTTTTAAAACTGGAGCAAATTTGGTTTCGTTGTGAAGTGGCATTTGGGTGTTTGTTCTGATTTCGCATATCCGGTCTGTGCTCCGAGGATGCACAGTTTGTGTCCGTTGTCGTAATTAGAAAACCGAGGCATCCATTTCAGTGAAAAAACCTAGGTGAGGCGAAATTTTCACTTCCCTAGCTCTATTTCCTATAGTGAAAATAGATAGTTTAGTTCTCGATAGTTTTAAATATTTATGTTGGTTGTAGCTCAGGTTGTTCATTGTCATGATGTTCTGATCTTTGAGCTTGGCGTTTAGATCGCAAACGTTTCATCATCAGTCGAGGTGACATCATCAGTGCATTGATGATACGCCCTTTCCTGAATACCACCTTCCACCTTTCGGAAAGAGAATTTCTTTACAGCACTTCCCTTCTTATATTTCACCATGTGTGTTTGTGATCATAACCACTACAGGGTGGGATCGGTACCACGGTGAACCAAGGACCGCTTGAGGTAGCCACCACATTTCTACGCTCGTCCAATGCGAACGAGTGTGAATCGCATCGATCAACGGCGGTCACAGATGCAGCCTCCTATGTGGACTGCCAGAACCGATTGCGAATTTGTTTTCGTCAACTGCTTGACAAGTGAGTATCTTACACCGTGAATATTTATAGAATAGGAGGGGTTGATAAAATTGCTGAAACATAATGCTTTCTTGATTGTGGTGATGTGCATCTCGAACTTCACTAGTCATGTCTCTTTTATTTAGAGAGAAAACCATCAGTATCAAATTTGCTATTTGTGTTTTCAAACACCTTCCCTTGGGTCATCCAATTTTGTCATCGATAATATATCATGAGAATATATATTTCAGGCATTACCACATCATTCAGGCGAATAAATTGTTGTCGTAAATGATTCGGATGTATAACTGAGTTTATTCTCAAAAGTGGGATCAAAAGTAGTGCTTATGCTAATAATGGCCAATTGGTTTGAAGTTCCTTTTCAACTTCTTTATACCCTTTCATCGGCTAATTGCTTACATTTATTCGTGGAGCGAAATTTTACCGGTCATTTGTTGTACACCCTCACACTGGCATCACCTCGATTGATCTATGGTTTTCTCACGTCGAAGTAATTTTTACTTCATTGAATAATTAAGTGCTACGCATAATTCGGAGTGTCATTTGTAATGTTTTTCGTTCAAGACATCAGTCAGTTAGTAAAGACTGACTGTGTTCCAAAAACTCTCATGCATTATCAACTATAAAGGCATTGCTTAGTATTTTTTCATAGTAACTCGCTTCCCAGTCCGTAGACGAGAATGCAAATGAAGTGCTTCGTTGATTCGAACAACCGGTTCATATTTAGATTCTCCGTTGCGATATTTGGCGTCTTTGTCGCTTGTACAGATGAGAACATTTCCCGGATCATTTGCACATACTGACCAGTCATTAACTGATTGATCTGAAATGAAGATGAAAATTTGACGGATAAGTGAAGGGATATGACTTATGACAAAGTTATCTCAGGTCAGCTGAGAATGGGGTGTTATTTCTCACAATGAAGCTGAGAATTTCCGGGCCGTTAGGCGTGTTGCTGGTCGATGTCAACGTGTCTCACTTATGTATGATTCTGATAGCTTTCGGAGTCAAGTGCACTCCGTTTCGGGGCCCCAAGAATAATATCTTTTCAACCCCATTCACAATTTTGAATTTGGTGGATTTCTACAACACTGAGGCAAGAAACAAAATCAAAAGAGATTCACCTAAAGAGGGGTACATAATCTGCAATAACCGGTTCGAGTGAGAATGTGCAAAACTTTGAGAAACACGGTGGTTTTAATTCCAAAAACACACTTCGTAAGATGACAAAGGTAAAGGTGAATAATGACAATACGGTTATGCTGTACTTGATAATAATCTCCGGTTTGATTTTTGATTTTATTCTCACTCAAATGAGTTTTCCCTCTTTTCTAATCAAGTTAGATTCCATCATCTGGTTATTTGTAAATCTCCCATTGATTATGCAGTCCACACAACGTGATCGAACTAGAACGTGAAGTGTCATCTATTTTGACGGAAATGAGTTCATTACTGTTCTGTACGCATGCATTATGTTCGCTCCCAATGAGATTCCTCTGCTCAGATTCCAATGTACTGGTTTTCACAACAGCTAGGCAAAAGTTTTCACGTCACAAAAATGCATTTCCTAATCAACACCTCATGAAATCGGAATTAAAATGTGGTACTTACCCCTCTTTCTTTTTCCTCATGATACATCAAATTATAGCCTCATTACTAAGTTTATAATTAGCTGCATATCACGTACGAACCAATAGCATTCGTTGGTGATTATCGATTATTTCTTTTTGTGAATACGTGTTCCGCTTGAACTTTCATTCCTGACTCCTGCTCCCTCTTGTAATACGCTCGTCATCATCATCGTCACTCGGGCACCCGCCCCCCACACACCGCCTCGCTCCGACACAATCCGACCTCATTTACAGGTCCTACAAAGCGTTATGTATCAATAGAGAACTAATTGGTCCCGATCAGGTGGAATATCATCGTGAATTGGAGCGTAACTATACAAATGTGCACAACTTGCTCGTTCCCCTGCTCAAATTTGACCCCGGTCCGAGTGATGAATGAAAATTACGAACACGGAGTCGCCTTCCTCCAAGTTGTCCCTCATTTAGTTCTTCCTTTTGTTTATATGATCATCTTCTTTTGTACAGTGACTTCTGCTCATGCCCCCGATTCTTCTTCCTTACCGGTTTTTTCGTCCCACATGTTTCTTCCTGTCCAACTTTGATCACACTTACCTGCATACTTCACTCAGGTTTGCCTTGATGTGTTTATACCTGCCGTTCAAATCATCCGTTGATTTGGGAGTTTGAATATATATCCTCGAAATATATCCACTGAATGAGTTCGTACTTGATCAAGTTCTCTAGAAATAGAGGATAGCCTACGACGTCCATTTTGATTTGTAGTACAACTCAGAGTACGAAAGAAGTTTGAACATTTTGATGGTGAAACAGCTATATCGAATATTATTGTTAAACCGTGCGGTCAATACTGTGGGTGGGTGTGTATTACACCGAGTCTGGAGTCAGACGTGGTGCCAACAGCACAACTACAGGAACGGATTAGAGGGGAGGGGTAGTAAATAAATAAATAAATAACAGTTTTTAAGCTGTTTCACCACAGGTGGGTTGTCAAACCACTTTTGCTGCTATTCATGAAATCAGATCCGGAGCCCAGTTTGAGATTTGGAACTGCGGAAGAGCCTTGTGGTGGGTTACCTGTCCGAGTCGTATACGCGCACAATGGGACGAATATGGTGTGCGCGATGAACTGTTCGGCAGCATGTGTCATTCACGGATTGGGTATTGGACAATCGGCTTATCGTATATTTATATATATTTCTTCTCGGACTCGAGTACTTGATTTATCTCTTTTACCGTAGCATGAGCTATTTTGTCTGTTACCTCTTTCTACCGACAATATTTTGTCAAACGGTCAAATTCTAGTGATGCTGACGGTATTCGTTTCTCGCGAAAATAGGAATTGTAGTAGAATGGAACAATTTATGTTGTCAACAGTGAAACAAACTGCGATTGCTATTCTCGTATTACAAACAGAATAAGAAATACAATAGAGCAAAGTTTTTTGTGTCGCCATGTCTGTAACACGCCGAACTGACTTCATCCACATCGTACTATTTTCTCTCTGTCCTCACAGTTGTTACGGTTGATCAACTCAGAATCGCATCCACATTTGCTGGCCCGGTTCAAGCTCTCTCTTTCTCATTATATATATATATATATATATATATATATATATATATATATATATATATATATATATATATATATATATATATATATATATATATCCTCATTCTATGAAATGGCCAGATTCATAATTGGTCGGTGAATTGAGCTGGGAAATGAATGGTGTCTATCATTTGCTCAACTAGGAATTCTTATTTTGAAATTATTCCCAATAGTTCACTGAATAATCCCATTTCATCATATGGAAAAATAACGAATAGCGAACAAGCTGGGTTTCGGTAACATCACCCTCGTAGCTGATACAATGACAATTCTTTTAACGTTAGAACAGCATAATTTACGGTGAATGTCTGTGTGTCAAGATGCGATTATATAATCATGGAAATTTCCGTCGTGTGATTAGGAAAAGACCGGCGAGCAGTTGTTTCTGTTCCGTGGTTGATTGGCCACGTGAATGAGTATTGCTTTTGGCGAAATACAGCTTAGTCGATTTTCGTCCAAATATTCTTCTCACTGTTTAGGGAATTGTCTTACCCGAGAATGTGTCAACCATTCTAAATGCGAACGCTGGTCCATGGTGGAATTTCACCATTTGTAATTAGTTCAGCAGCCTTTTAGGGCTATTTGACACGCGGCGGGGGTATTTATTACCACATTTGTCCAGATGATGAGAAACATTTGATTGGTATAAATTTCAAGCATCTCCAGCTGAAAGGTGGAAAGCCATCCTCGCGATATTTTGTTAACAACAAAAACAGAATCTAAAGGTGACCTTTCGGTTTATGGCGCTTGTAGAAACTATCCCGATTACTTGGACTGTCAGTATAGCAGAAAACTTAGTCTCACTAGCTTTACGCACGATATGGGCTGTACACGGCTACGGGCAGCAGAACAAATTCCAAACGTATAACCGTGTTTATCGTAAACTCGTGGTTCTGAATAATACAATACATAAATGCAAATGACTTACAGCCAGGTGAGCAACCAAGAACAACAGTACTCAAGGTTATCCGATAAATCGGGACAGTGCGGTCATAAACGGTCCATTCAGCAAGGAGTCAAGCGAAACTCTAGCGCAGCACGGTTGCGGTACAGATAGTGTATCAAGAAGCTTTCGGGCTAACATGAAATTAGGCTTCGGTCAGAGGGTAGGAAAATAATCTATAATTAGAATATACAAATTTGTGTACTCTAAGGCGTCACCAGTGTGAAAGTACAATAGGAGCAACTGGAAATGACAGAAGTGATATATGTCGACGTGAACAGATGAACCGGGCAAAAAACCTTGTTTGTGTCACACATCTGCTCTGTGGTCTATCGGTTTAGGGCGGAAACAGCGGGGTAGGGGTCCGGGAGATCGAACCTCCAGCGGGCACTTTCTAAGCGTGAGTGAAAGGTTCGGCAAACTTTTCTTACAAGGGAAATGTACAATCATAGAACAACGGAGTCGGGAGCATAAACGTAAAATGTTCACGCACTGTACGTCATAAAACCGTAAATCTGAACTGTGTCAGTACAGTAGAAACGGAGAATTGGACCATAAGTTTTCAAGGTTCATGAAGCAAGTACACGCTGCTCATGATTAGGACAAGCGAGGATGCCATCAAATTACAAATTACTGCTACCGATTAGATTAATGAATTCAATCGATCTTATTGGTAAAGTGGTTTCGCGCTTTTCTCAAATGCGAATTAGTTCTAGGTGGTTTTGAATAATGAAATGAAGATGGGTTGTATGAGAGTGCAGTGGAAGGAAGCGGGCTTGTATCTTGAGTGTCTCGTGTTGGAGGTAATCTTTCGGGATGGAAAGTATTTCGAGGGAATCCTGGTCACGATAAATTTCTTACGATACACAAGAGCCTGTTTGCATTTACCAGCTGACACTGGTTCAGACTACCTTGTTGATTTCTCCCTTTTCCTCCTCGTTCTCGAGTGCGAAGTCCATCCAAATAGCTGATTCTTAAGTGGTTTGTTGATTACTAACTAAGATAAACGCTTGAGATTTCCAAGTGGCCCAATTTCGTATGCACTAGGACCAAACAAGATGAATTTGTGTTCCTTTCCCATCCCGTATGTCTGTTGGTCTGCTTGTTTGTTTGTTAGCTCATCTCTTCGTGAACTGACGAAGGAGCTTGGGACTAATTGGATTTTGTAATATTCTGTAGATCGACGGATTGATGGCGGATGTTCAAAATGTAAATAAATCATTCCCTTTCTAAAGCTTGTGAAATTCACCTAAATACATTCACTTGTCAAAACTGCTTTACAGGTGCTTCATTTCGCAGGGCTTCACAAAAGGATGTTTTTCACTTCCAGTTCTAGGTAGTCTGCATGCGACTCTTTCAGTGAATTGTAATATGATTTGATGAGCTGTGATATAGTTCTTCGTTTCTAATGTTTCAAAATACGTCACCAGTGTCACATCAAATGAAAGATCTAACTTATGAATAATAATTTACTTTTAAAATACCAACCACCACACGGATACTTTTACTTTCCAACTTTCCTCCCGGAGACCTTCAGCACTTGGCAATTGGTAGACAATTAGGCCTTCCAATACGCAGTCCTTTATAAAAATCATTGTGGTGCCACATTGGGGCTGAAGCAAATAATGGAGATGAACCTCAACAGGAAACCTTTTTCGTTCAGTCCTGTGGCATCATAAATAAAGTGCAAACTGCGTCTTGCAGTCAACCCGTGATTGCCAAACAGCATCTTTGTACGACTGACGTAGGAAGAAAGCGCCTGGATTAACGCGTTCGGTAAGCTGATAAAAATATTTTCTTTGAATAAGGCAACGTTCTGTTGTGAACGCTATAGGAAACTGTGATGTTGCTTTTCAGATGTTCACAATGCATTCGCGGGTTAACTGGCCGCGAACGAAAAGTCAACGTCTGCTGCTGCTGCTTCACAAACAATAGCAAGTGCATCACTGCCCAGACCGATTATGAAGTTAACCATCCTCCATCCATACAGGTTTATTTCGAAATTCAAAGATGAAGAACTTTCAATATCGAGAGACTCCGGATGTCCTGCTATCACGGACACAGAATGCCAGAAATTCCCCTCGGCTTATAGGGATTAGTGTACGGAGACTTAAGTCTCCGGCTTCCGTGACGCGTGTGTTAATAGTTGGTTTGCTGAACCATCTAAACTAGTGAGATGCACTTTGTCCCGCGAAATTTATTTTATCTTTTCAATAGCAAACTGGAAGAACTTATTCAGCTTATAAGCAGACGGTCGCCGGATCTTATAAAGAGCTCAGATAACCCCAGCGACTAAACTGTGATGAGTCTTAGCTTTGTGTGAAACCACTGTTTTTGAATGAACTTATGGGTACAGTAAATATCCGGACCAAAAGATGTAAGGAGTGTATCGAAAATACGATGCACCGTGTGTTGTTTTTGTTGAGAAAGTTATATTGTTAATAACGCAGCGTTGTTGGTAGATGTGATACGCCGAAGTTTCGGTTACCGTGGGTAACCTTTCTCAACACAATTTTACAATCAAATAACAGTGGGGACGTTCGTAGTCAACGGACATTTGTTATATATATATCATGCAACTGCTCGCAAGTCGTGTGTGGGATTGATGAATCTTTTTTTGTTGACTGTCCTTAGGATTCCACGTATCACGCGGAAACCTCAGATCATCCGACCAACCTGCACTTGGAATCTCCAGACGCGAAGTTCGCTCTTGTTAGAGCTCATCATTGCATATTCCCCGCCTCATCCAGGGTTTGAAGTCCGGGCCCTTCCATCTCGAAGGCGTGTGCGTTACCACTGTTAAGCTTGTTCAGATGTCGTCCTCTACGACAGTTAACTGGTCAGGTACCCTGTCTCCATTAGAAGCTGTCGGGTATCCATGGTCCGGTACCTTTTGGATGCAGTCATATCAACTCATGGTTTAACGGTCGATACTTATTGTTCCGCGGGAAAAATTGATCGGTTGCACACAGAGTGAGACTGAGAAATCAGTCAGTTCGTTATCCGACCGATAATGAAAACATGGGTGTGGTTCGCAAAAAGGATCTGGAATTCAGCTATGTGAATTTTGTTGAAGACGCCTAACGAATTTCTCTCTGTAGTTTTCCCTTTGAAGTGTCAACCTTAAGTATCTTCGAGGTGCGCCCGGGTTTCTTCCGACAACACGTTTCCTTGAAATTTCCATTCCCATCTGTACCATGCTGTCAACTAGGCGATCCGGAAATATCCTACTATTGGACCAAATGTAATAAACATGTGTTTCATCGGATAGGCTGGATCACTAATATATTTTAGTTCAATAAATAAAACGTAAACATGTATTGGAGAAAATCAGATTGCAACATGCGCTCTTATGAGCCAGTCACTGCCGAGAAGATAAAAACCACGAATTGCACTTATTCATCTGCTATCAATTCTGATACGCAACAATTTGTATCACGGACTTAATTGACTACAGTTGATTAATCACCCTCTAGTTCAATACAACTCTTTCGGAATGATGTGTGTGATAGGAAATCTGCCGTTGTGGGTTTGATTCCGGCTTGCGGTTGAGAAGTTTTGACACAAGAATTGCAAGTGGACTTTCCATCATCTACGATGCAGGCTTCAAGTGCCAATAGTACATTCTGTGGACATATTTCAATGCCCATTGGATCGCGTTCAGTCAGATGACCAACTAGGCTTGTCCAGTAGTTGAAATCAGAATAATTGCAGTACATCATTGTGGTAGTTGTTGCATATCTTTGGATATTCACTTACGTAATTCACACCCGATTGGTCGTGCCGTGATGGTTCAACTGATAGAGTGCATTTCCGCCAAGCGGTATTTCACCGGTTAGATTCCGGCTCTCGGTGCAAATTTTTCGACATGAAAAATGAAATTGGATTTTCCATCACGTACAATTCAGAAATGGGTACAATGTCCCAGTCCTGTGGAGAAGATCTGACTTGATGGGAGTGATTCGCTTGGAGTTATTGGTGCAATGGTCGTGTCTTCCCTTCGAAGCTGTCGGACACTACTGGCTGTCATAGAAGACGACATCTGAAGAAACCATCTCAACAGTTCGGATCAACCCGGACGGGGACGGAGTGGCATAGCGGTCACACACAAGCCTTCTAGGTGAAAAGGTCCTGGGCTAAAACCCTGTGCACGGCGGTGGACATGCACCTCTGATGAACTGTAACATGAGCGGAACTCGAGTCTGGTATTTCCTGGTGAGAGGTTGGTCGAATGACTTGAGGTTTGTGTGTGAAAGATGGAGTCAGAAGAGTAGTCAGTCAAGCAAAGTAACACAAATTCCACACACTACTCGCAACTAGTTCTGAGATATCTACACATATTTGCTGAATACATTATTAATAAAACTCCATTATTCATACTGGGAAAGGCAAACTGACGGAGAAGAGTTGGGATGAGTAGCAATTGGATTCCCGCAATCCATTTGAGTACAAGCAAAACGTATTAGGACTGGAACTTCAGTTCTGCCAAAGTCAAAGCGTTTCCGAATATAATGTGAAAAACAAGTAAAAATCAATAACAGTAAAGGTGAACCTAATTCTTTTGATGAGCACACGTACGTCTTTAAATTCAGCGGTTCCCAAAAAACAAGAGTAGGCAAAAGTATCTTGAAAATTATATTGTCTGTCAGGTAATCAGAACAGAGTTGTTATGACATGAAATAATGGGAAAAACATCTCACCAACTATCCGATTAGTCGTTTGGTACAGGATAAAGTAATTTGCATCCAACATTTAGCTTAATTTTATTTCAAACTAAAGGACAGTTTGCATTCTAAATGCTCCACTAATTTATTATTCATGAAATTATCTAGAAATAGCCGACAATTTGTGCAGAACGGGTAAAAGTACATTCAACTGGACAAAACAATCGGCAGATTTAAGAATAGGAAAAATGGAATTTTATAATTAGGTTGAGAAAAGAAGCGGTTAATTCTTCATGACGGTCTGCGATATTTCTCTGAAGCGAATGGTTGAGCGCTTGTCAATCGAATTCACAGGGAAACAGCAGTGAATGGAGGTACAGAATTATCTTTTTGAAAGGAATTTGTATCATGATGATAACGACAGATGAATGCGAGAATATTCGAACAGGGTCGATGAAGTCCATACAATGGTATTTATGAATGGATCGGTTGCTTGAAAAATGACCTTACAATGGGAAAGTCCACAAGTCAAGGTGAATAGGATATGAACAGCATCCGTTGGATGAACGTACCGTCTGAAGGTTCTGTACAGCATGGTGGTAGTTGTAAACTGCTGAAACGTCCTTTGAGGTGTACTGTGTTTCCTCGAAAATAATACATGGTCTTATATTTATTTTGCCTCAAAAAGTGCAGTAAGCCTTATTTTCAAGGATATCTTATTCCCTCGGTAAATGAATCAACATTTATACAGGCAGAATGTTTTTTTCATTTTTAATCCACTACAGTCATATTTTATTCGTCTGGGATAACGTCAACAATTTTCAACTCCTGAGTTCGGGCCTGAACTTCTTGCGAATCCATTACCTGTAGACCAATTGGCCTCAGACTCTCATGTCCAGCAATAAAAGCTTTTCCTGAATGAGCATTCATTTTCCAAGTTGTCTGCTCGTAGCTCGTTGGTGATACAACTGCCGGTGATTTTCTCCCGTGAATTCTTTACCCAAGTCACGACCTCCTTGAAACTAGGTTTCACAAATTTTCCACTTTGATTTCTCGACATTCTACGCAGTCATTGATTTCTATACCTGAATGGTCCTTAATGGGTTTGCTTAATGGAACACCAAGAGTCTGTATGTATGGAGTCATTTCTTTGGAAATCATTATTCAATCTATTTTTCTACCTTCAAGGAAGTTAATCATGTCCTCAGCAAGGTGTGTGCTGGCATAATCCCAGACTAGTAGACCTGGTTGATCACCTCGCAGAAGCAGAGACGACATCGCTTGTGCATATCAGGTATTTTCGGTCGCGAGTTCAATGATGCCTGGAACATGATCAATCCGATCTTTGCTGCCCTTAGTGATGACTGGAGAAGGGGGCTTTCCTTTCGTCCAGATAAATTGCAAAAATAACACGTTTACTTTCATAACCAGAGGACAAAGTGTAGGTTGACGAGGCACCCATCTGATCAACTGTCGTTTGAGATCCAAGGCCCGTGAATACAGCCATTTCATCCATGGCAATCATGTTGGAGAGTTGGCATTCAGAAAACTCTGTTACATCTATGGAGCAATTGAGTGCAAGCGCACATTTATAAATCTAGCCCTTCCAGTCTGAACAGTGTTGTCGATCTTGTAAGCGACAGTTCATATCACTGAAGAAAGCCATCCAGCCAGTGTATTGGTTCTTGGAATTCTCTTGGGTCCGTTTTGAAATGTAGTTTGATTACAAGAACAAATTCTTGTATAGTAGCCCAGCGCACAACCCATAACTTTTCTCTCATGACAGCAATCCATTCCCAGATGATATCTCCCATTTAGGGAACAAATTGTTGCTGACCTGATTGACATTTTGCACTTCTTAGCATTTTTTTCTTCTATTTGTTGACTGAGGTTATCATGTTCTGCTTTCCATTTACGGATCAGTTTGATATCAGGCTGATTTCCCTAGCAGATAATTGGAAGAGTCTTGCTCCGGGAGTATTAAGCAGCTCCCTCTATGCAACCGACAGAAAAGCTCTGTCTTTTGCATTCATTCCCACTTCATGTCAAACACAAAATCGAGACGAAACTAGCAGCGCTCCAATCACGGTTCTTTATTCCACCCTGGAGACGCAATGAATTATGGTCCGCAAGCAAATGAAACTAGCAAATGGACGAACATAGTGGTCGGGCTTGACTGTTCCATATGTGTGAAGAGTTTTCACGTCTCATTTGGTGTAAGTTGGATGTAACAGATGGTGCCAAAGCATATTTGGTCTGGCTGAACGCTCCAGACCACTAGTTCGGTCCATCCTCTGTTCACTGGGACCGGTAAATTTTCCACGCTGAGTGAACATCTAAGTCTGGCATATCTGGTCAACAAAACGGTCAAAACAAGTCAACTGAGTGCTACTACTGTTGATGCATGGACTAATGGGTAGCCGGAAAGACATGTGTTTTGATAATGCGCTTTACCATTTGATCAGGTTTTGAACACTCAAACTACAAATGCCTCACCGTCGAACTGTTTTAAACTTTGTGACCTCAGAATGCTCATCAGTGTGCTTCTGCCTTGAGGAATCCCACGGTAGCTAACGGTTCCTTCTAGGACTTGTTCAGATAATCCTGAAAAATCCAATTGGGTCTTACTATTGGAGGAACTTGGTATAAGCATATGATTATTCTCGAACTGCTTCATATGTATTTACACTCGCTCAAGGTACAGGATCAATAGGTGAGTGAAGTGACGTAAATTGAGACAGATGAACAGCATGTAAACCTTAAGAAGACAGGTACAGTCGAGATATTGGACGCATTGAAACTGACTCGTTTGTGATTTTGGGGAAATGATAATTTTGAAATGGATGACGCGTGGCAGGTGAAGGTAAAAGTGGTCTCTCAGCAAAGCAATGAATCCCAGATATGACTAATATTGTTACGGAATCAATAATTCTTACTATTTAACTAGCAAATCTGTTGGTTAAATCATGGAGAAGAAAAGCAGTCTTCGTCACTTGACACTCACATTTATTCGATATGTTTGTTGAATTAATACTGAGATCGACCAGTTTTACTAGCTCTATGCTACTCAGTACAAACAGTTGTTGCTGGCAGCTGGGAAGGTCTGAATGGTGTGGAAATAATGCGAATATAGCTGGACAGGCGAAGCTGTGGAAAGGGTGCCTTATAACTGAGTCAATTTTGTTTGAACAGTATAATAAGGAAGTGCTGAAGTAGTTCACAATGTGACCACAAGCTAAATTTCAGAAATTGTAAGAGACTGCTTCTGCACAGTGATTTCCAACTAGGTAATTACATATTTTGCTGGTTTATGCTGAACAAATTCATCTTTAGTCATTGTGGTGATTATCACACTTGTTTTGTGCAATAAACTATGTCAAATGGACAAGGAATACTCGTATATTCTTGATGTGGGAATATTTACGCTTTAGGGAACTACAGTCGACGCATATGCGTTAATGACTTGATTGCAAGTTTTATTTCTCAAGATTGTAAAAGTGATGGATAATTAGATGTAATTGATGAATAAATTCCTTCACACTGAACGTTGGAGCAGAAAGAATAAATGCATATGAACAAATACACCAGAAGCATGACGCCGACGGATCACGAGTTTCACACTGGTCAGTGATTGTATATTGAGTGTGACCATGCAGAGGGATAGTCACAACACGGGTAAGATGACGAAAATGGTTTGACGCATGTCCAAATCAGTCTTTCTCCAACATACAACATCGCGACCCGGTAAAGGTTCTATTGCTTGTAAAAAGTGCAGAACCTTTTTTGTTAACAAAACCAAGTTTAAATTCTCAATCTAATTCGAGTTAGGCGGGCACAAGTAAATATGAATCATTGAACCAATATAGTTTCAAATGATTTCGTGGCTGTACTTCTGATCTGACAGACTGGGGATTTCTACTTATTGAGCCAGATTAACTCTGCACTGTTCGGGATATCACTGATAACTCTGCCAGCAAGACTGGTTGGCATGGATCGGGCAGAATTATTGGATAATTCAAGCGACCTGCCTTGCGGTTTGAATAATTCGCGGTTGAAAAATGTAGCCATTCATGCTGTGCTTGTAATGCTGGCTTTTGATCGATCAAGAGCTACTGCAACTTACTTTTTGAAATCATTGCTTTCCTTGGTACATTGGGATGAATCATGAAATCTTCAGAACAGTGATGCAGTTATTACTCTGCGAATGCTATTTTATATCCCAGTTCAGCTAAAATTATTATCCAAGTGGGACATTCCGCCACCTTATACGTCGCATCTTGTTCACACCGTACTAACCACAAATCGTGCAGAAAGAAAACACAGAAAGCAATACTAACTGTATGAAGGAGTACTTGTTGTACCAGCATAATACCATTCCTCTTGTTTTATTAATGAAACGGAATTTTTATGGTTTTCAGATGAGCCTTTATCAACGTAGAGAAAATGAAACTCATTTAGTGCTGCTCTTGTGTGACCTTGAAGAATGGGTCATCTACTCGAAATAAAACAAAAGTTATCCTCCAGTGAGACTACCGTCCACCGTGAATCTACTGCTGAGCCGTGAGGTGATATATAGTGATTTCTAGATGTGTTGGCCTAGGTTTTGTTTCTAGCCTGGCGGGAAAGAGATTCTAGACAATCCAGAAAAAGATACAATATTCCTGGTGAATTGTACCTTCACAAGTCACGCCCGACATTTGAGGGATTTCGTACTTCTGAACTTCAGCCTCATTTATCACAATGTTGACCGAGGTGACAGTATCTCAACTGATCACAGATCACCACAAAATCTGCGATACCAATGTTAGTTTCTATATAATTGTATTGTATATTTCAAACTTTGAGTTACGAGGCACTATGAACCTTTAGAAAGTAGAATTTCTCACCACAGACAATAATTTTTCCGCTCGTTTTCAATAGCTGTTAGACGTACGGTTGCTTTGCGTGAAGAGTTATCCTATGGCATTTTTTCTCCCAGAACTCGTTAATCTTTCTGTCAGGGCAAGCTTGATATGGCTGGAAATTTCAAATGTGTTACACACATTTAAAATAAACGGCTACAGTTCGTTTGTAGTGCGTTGATCGATTCTATGCACCGACTGCGTATTACCGTGGACACATCCACTCCTGTTTTTTCTCCCCTAAGTTGAAAACAGCAAATGAAAAATCCCAAATGTTGATTACCATATTTCCCAACTGAGAACGTCCACCACCTCCCTGTCTCATCTCAAATACAACAGCATGCGAATCGTAGAAAAGACAAAGTGTTTTAGGGTCGTTACTCACAAAATATTGCTTAAGGAACATACTGAATTGTTGCATCAGACGCACTAGATCCCGCCTGTTAGTATACATACACGAGAATATTACTGATGCTCAGTGTTTATTCCAGTGCCCATTTCGAGGTCTGTACGATCTACCATACTGATTGTCTCACAAACATTTGCCGCTTTAGTGGTTTGAGATAGTGTCCCTAAGCTGAGGTATGAAATTCTAAAATCCGGTCGGCGAATGTACGCACGTTTATAATGTCTATTTTTGTCCGACGTCATCACATCGTGCACACTAAACCAATCTATCTATTGGTGCAGCTTTATTTATGGGAACGGGATTCTACTGTCTCAGTTTGTTGATCTGTTGGAGAAACGACCGCAAAAAGGAGACCGCCGTCCACATTGAGTATAATGATATCAACTGGTCATTATTTTTTGGTTTCTTTACAAAACCACTTTGATTCCAGTGTGCATGGCCGCAATGAAATGTCTTGCTTCATGCGTGGCACGAACTATTCACGGTATTGTATGGATAACTACACACACACTAGTAGATACGAGAAAATATCATATAAATGGCACAGCAGAAAAAATGGGAAATGTAGTCTGACGAGCTGACAGGAGGTGCGTGTTCTCTGGCCTTCGCATACTCATACCCAAAACACTGGAAAATGGAACTAGGAAGAACGACTAATCAGCATGTTCAAGACTGTGAACATCATCGGGTTTTCAAGGTCTGCATTCATTGCCAGATCGTCTGCGAAGAGACCAAATCTCTGCCAACATGCTGACAGTTTCTCAAATGCACGTCGATATGCACGAAACAGATTACAGGAGAAAAAAACCATCCCGGTTACATTTATCTGAATGAGGCTGAATGTTCAGATGTGAATAGAAGACCAATAAATTGGAAGCATATGTCCGCGGGAAATCACTATTTTACCGATAGTATTGAGTTTCAGAATAATCAGCCACGTAAGCGTCATGGTCACATAGAACCAGGTTCATCAGATCGCTTGAAATGAGCTCGACGTTTCCCTGGATAACTACCACATAAATCTTCAGTCTGAATTTTCGCTCACTAAATTTATGTGCTGAACAAATTCAGTTTGCGATCAAATCGGTCTCAGTCATAAAAACATCGAACCACAGCCTAACTAAAGTCCTGAGAATGACTTGTCACATACCACCCTGAAACGTCAGTTGTGAATGCGATGGACCTAATCCGAACAGATCAGTTGTTTTGATGCAAAAATGCCCGTGGTGAATGGTTTGTCAAAAAAACCACAACTAGCACATCACAAAATAAGCAAAGATATAAGGATATCCTAGTTGCCAAACATTGAGGAAGCGAGATACAGTTTCCGTTAGGGGACGAAAAAAATGAGTTGATCTTATAAGTGGTCAGTGTACACACTCGTAATTTTTCGCCCGATCAAAATATCCTAATCAAATTTTACCACCACACACCGTAACGATCAAGTTGTTTCCCGTTCTAACAATAGAATAATTGTCTTCCATCTTGCAACATAAGAATGCCAAGAAAGAGCATTTTCAACTTACACTAAATATGCTTCGATTATTTTCGGGGGATACCCATGAATAAAGCATGTTTTGCAGGCAGTTTGATGAACTTTCAAGAAAATCTTGTGCCTGCTTCACTAAAACATTCTGTGTGCACAAGACTTCGTATTTGAGACAGAGGGATCACGTGCAACCCACTCATAGCAATCGAAGAAGCAGAGCTCAATAGTGCAAAGTAGCGTATATCCAAATCTCTCCTTTTAATCAATCAATCAAGCAATCAATCAATCAATCAATTGATCAGGCAATCGATCAATCAGTCAATTATTTAGTCAGTCGGTCATTTATTTTATTTACTGAAGAGAATGACATCCCGTTTGTTGCAAAAAACACTGTGGGTATTGGCATTCAGTTAAATAATATTTGGTCGCATCCCCAAATTGGCCAAGAACAAATGTCAGAGAACCAACATTTCTTTCTACCAAAAGTGTTTGAAAGCACTTTAGTTTCCTAGTATTCTCAGTCATCATGGGTGAATTCACTTTCTGTCTTGGTTCGGTGCAAAATATCATCCCATCGATACGTTTAGCAATAAATTACGGTATTCATGTTCAAGTTTAGCGCACTCAAGCACTCATCATCCAATAATATTGCATTTTCGCTAGATCATATCTGCTCAGCTCATCCCCGCTACAGTCGTAGATTACTGATCGGACGTGTGTGTGTGTTCGACAGTCCACAATGGATATTAGGGTCTAAGCTGTGATTTCCGTAATCAAATTCACATCACTGATTGGAACGATTCACTCTCTTATCTGTGGTCAGTTCGTTACATATCACTTGACAGAGAATTGCTAATTCATTTTCGAAATTAGTAGCTCAGTATGTTAGGGGAAGATTGAATAATTTTGTCAAAAGTCTCCCTTCAACAAATGTGGAGCTCATCACATTTGGATTCACATCAGATTTGTATGTAGGAGGCGAATGACAAACTGCTTCAACACTAGTAGAATTGTGATCATATTGTTTAACTATACTCGGATGTTAAGTGAGCTTGTTCACCGTGTTACCACTTGTTCATTTCTCCATATCGCTCTCTTCCACATGTGATCCCGTGTGATTTGATCCCGTGAGACGATATTCGTTTCATCCAGAATGACCCAGTTCTACCGCTATTGCTTGTGTGTCCCTCTCCACATTCAAGTGCATGAAAACCTAACTAAATTCTTGTATGAATAAAGTGAGTTGAGAGCAGCTGAACTAATATAAATTTCCCAAACTCAATAAATGGAACCTGTGATGAAGAATTCATCTCCAGAGTTCATTTAGAATATAAAATATTTGGTGGGAGTACATCTATCCAGAGGAGCAGTAAAAATCACTCAACAATGATGCTTCCAAATGGTAGTTATCTATGATTACATTTAGCTTATTGTGGGGAATGTCAGTATAACGCAAAGTTATACCCATTGAATGTGCACAGGAGGCTTCCCCTATCTACTTCAGTTTTACTTAGGTTTGATAGTAACGTCAGATTCTCAGAGAACAGAATCATGATTCATCTTGATCACAGTAATTCTGTCCCGTGAGTAGGATTGATTTAATTGCAAGATTCAATAGTAAGCAGAGTTCTTGCTCAAAAGATATTGACTTACTACTTCTGATGCTAAACAGGCGAATTAAGATCGTTAAATCGGTGTAAGATCTGAGACGACATAGCAGTTGACTGGTGGTCGTCAAACGGTCATCACGGTAAGTTTTGGACCATTGTGTCCCCAATATCGTGCCTACCGTCTATCACTCCTTAATCGGCAGTTTCTAATAGGCAGGTGAATCCTGTATGAAATATTGTACCCCTATTATATAGTCCAAATTAAGTAAGTAAAAAACTGAAATATTACCTTAGGTATACCTACTCTCTGCCAAATGAGGATCGTGAAACTGAACAAAAGACTAACTGCCTAGCTTCCGCACGATAAAGCAGAACCATATGTTCCAATAATACATCTAAAATTTAATCACGTCGTCGTGCATGCGGGGCCGGAAAGTGTCCCTTCGCAAAGGTTTTCAACGGAGCGATAAACTGAGATTTTTTGAAACAGCATGCCAGAGGATAAAGTTTTGAAGTGAATCAGTTAACTGGAGTCATTCGAGAAATCTTATGGTAGTTAGTTTTACACTCTGTGAAAACTTCCGATCAAACCAGTTGTCGGGACAACCGTTGTACATAACTTCTTTCTGAGTCGTGTAAATGCGTATGCTCTCTCTCTAAGTTTGACTGTGGTCAAATGAACGCTTGCGGAGTAAATCTGAACAGAACTTGCCCCAATCGCTCATGATCAAATAATAAAATATGTCGAGATGTGCTCACTTACCAAGTTAAAATAACAGCTTTGCAACACATAATAGGAAATACTTAATGTCATCAACTTAACACCTGCAATATTAATGACGAATCCATTAGAGGGAAAACTTCCCGTTCACAGTGAATGTGTTGCAAATCAAGTAAAAACATCTTGTGAAAAGCTCAGCAAAAGCACGCGTATACGTAATCAGTCAAAATTCCCTGTAAATATTGTTCTGAATCAGGTATGAACAGCGATTATTACTGCATAAGCTATATTCGAACCTCGTTTACACTCCGATATAGACGTTGTATGTGCACGAAGGAACACCGGATGAATTTTATCTTAGTGTATTCAATACTGCAAAGTTGTCCGGTTGAGCGTTCAGATGCAGATCAGCATATAAGGACTAGAATAACTTTGCGCACTTTTCTCTGGTGAGATTACTTTCCCGCAAGGTAAGTAGTTAAGCAGTCATGTAAAGTACCTGGTTGTTATGGACGAACTTTGAAACTACTAAAAATTTTTTCGTGAAAGAGCAAACGGTTTGTGTGTAACTCAATATGTAACAATGAGAACCGGATGGACTGACGAACGTGCCACGGAATTTTCACGCTCAGTTCATCACACGTCTTGTCGAAGCTGATGCATACGCGGTTTTCGATCATTAAAATTGACACTACCTGCAGACTTAACCGAATGATCTTTTAAAGTGAAAGTCTTCTCGAAGGGAGCTGCAACCAGCCAAAGTCTGCTGAACTGGGGAGCGACCGGTGGTGGCAAGAATTGAACTAAGAACTAAATTGTCCATATTCCATGGTGACGATCGTTTCAGCACAACCGTTTAATAGAATGGCACGCAAAGTCTACTCTGATAAATGATGGGTCCAAACGTAGCTTTCAAAAATGAAAATTGATTCTTTCCACTTACGTCAATCACAGCAGTTCGGAATGAGGCTAATTTGATTCGAATCATTAGGTGCTCATTAGAACGATCGGAATAATTTATTCGAAATTGTGTGTGCCTGTGTTTCTTCTAGACTCAATGTTAGCAGACATAGCAAAATCAGGACATCATCTCCGGTGTTGTACCATCGCACCCGAGTCTCGAAGGGCATCAGAAATGAGGAGACCCATTGAGGATTTAAGAAATATTTACCATTCTCTGCATCTTGTGGTCACACCTTTGATCAGTCTACGGTAGAACCGAACACATAAACTGGCTTCTGGGTGGGAAAACGGGAATATGCTATCCTCTAATCGTAACTTGCAGAACTTTACATTCTTGCCAATCTTCACTGAGGCTGAAACCAAGTGAATGCAGTTTTTCAAGCTTCAGCACTCTGCGATCCATTTCAGTCTGAATGAAAACAATTTTCTAGAAAACGAAACAGTTAAATTGGCTCAGATGAAATCTGACATCGATCAGCCGACCAGAGGTGGTCAAACAGATTGGGCTTTGATGTCCGAGGTCTTAGTCCTACCACTTCTAGTCATTTCCTCATCCGACAGTCTCTGAATGACCGTAATCTTCTCCTCGTGCAATGAAATAATGAGAAAGTAAAAACTATATTCGTGTATTTATTTATTGCCCGTTGAGGGGAGGTCCTCGATGGATCACGCATAAGAGTAGCATTCTACATCAGAACGACAAATCAGTGTTGTTCGTCTCCAGTTATCAAGCATTGTGTGGTTCGGGATAATAATATTTACTATTTTGTATGCGCAGTACAAACTGTGGTGGTGCAATGCTCAAAAACACGGCAAGTCCTACAGTTTTAAAGAACACTCACGCATCAAAACTTAGTAGTGTGTCGTTCATAGCAATGCTACACAACTGCTGCTTCTTTCGTTCTGCGTAATGTCAAACAAGGTTGAGAAGGGAAAAATGCCATATGACTGGTTTTCGGGTGTTGCCAAAATTAGCTAGCCCTTCTTAATTTAGTCCTCTTTCCTGAAATCTCGTAGTAAATCACAATACGAGGTGGAAGTATACAATTCTTTAGAAGTTGGCTTCGGTATTGTTAATTCTGCATCGATTCGATGGTGGTTGAAATGATGTGATCTTAGTTACCAGAATAAATCTGCCTGAAGTGCAGCAGTTCGAAATTAGTTAAATGTTCAATATGGGTACCTTTCAGAAGGATGAAGGGGAAATTCACTGGAGATGGTGGTAAATATTGATCCCACTGGAAACATTAACTTCTTCTAAATGGTCAACCATGTGTCTGCCTGACAGAAAGAAGCAAAAATTAAGCGAAAATATGTGGTACACACTGTTATCTACCATCTTAAAGCAAATTCACGGTGAATGGTAGCCCCACTGGAAGAAAACTTTCGGTTTATTTCAAACAAATGGATGAGACTTTGAGATCCTGAGAGTGTGGTCCAGTAAATATCCACTTCGTATACACTACTTTGAAGGAAGTTTTACTGGAAACCGAAAAGTGTGGCTACTTCACTTAAGAGAAGGGGTGTCATTGTGCGATCCCATCTAGCACCTGTTCCCGTGATAAACATAGATCATCTGCTTGATTTCTTATTGCATGCTTGACCTTGAGTGCAGTGGAAGTATAGTGCCCCCTAGCCACGGAGGCCGACTGCACCATTGGAGAAAACCGGCAATCAGATACTGAGACGTGGAGTTCTTCACACCACGTTGTGAATCCCAGAAGATCCCAGTAGATCAGGTGTGGTAATGGGCCGGGCAACAGTGGATTGCTGTCTACCGGTGATGACAAGGATTCGAACCTCCGATCTACGAAATTTTGATCAAACTTTATAAACTATTAGGCCACTAAAGGTAGACAACATGTTTTTGCATTTTGAAGTAAAAAATAGAATCATTACGAGATATAGTGTGCAAAAATACGAATATATCCAACTTGGATAATGATGTTGGCTACATTGGGATGCAAAGTATCCGTAGAGTAATAAGTGTTTACTCAACGAGAGTATCTAAAAATGAATTCCTGTGCCTTTGAAAACAATGGCGGAGAAACATAAGTTACTTAACCCACTGGCCGGACAAACTGCAGTATCATAAGTTGCTAGGTGTTGGCATTGTGAAAACACTTAAATCGCATCATGAATAGTTATGATCATGGATTTACTTTGCAAGGTATGTGGTGAGAATAAGGGGCTCACATTTATGTCAGAAATTTCAGGAGAAACTCATTTAGGGGATCTGAGGTGACAACACTAACCAAACAAATTGATATGGGCTGCAAATTTCACCACCACCATTGATGATGCAGGATTATTAGAAATAATCCTAACAATTTAGGATTGGGTGAATTCAAACAAATACAGTTTTTTGCATGTCAGGTCAGACAGTCTTCTGTAAAATATGTTTGTCTGAAGAAAATCGCACCTGTTCGTGTCTCACATGAGGCTGTATATCTTATAGCAGTGGAAAAAATCTATCTATTTTTGCTTCCAGTTTTTACACTAGTGAAAACACTGGACACCACACAATGTCTGAAATTTCTTGCTAACAGCCTCGATTTGAATCAATCTAGAATTCATTCCTAATATTTGAGAGAGAAGGAAACTCAATTTTCCTAGGTACCAAGCAAAGTTAACCAGGGTAAAACCGTGAATGCCGTAGACTGACTAATTTGAATAATCTTGATGTCAGGGAATTCAGACAAAATCTATTTGCAATAGTGATGACGAATCCTCGGTTATTTCTATCAATGTATTCTTATGTAAAGCTGATAACAATAGCTTTTCACAATTCAATTATTTGGTTTAAACAATAAATCCAATCTACACAGGAAACCGTTGATATTTATCATCCTGCAGCCCATTGCACTAGAAAGTTTGGATTATTCGCCATCATATATGGAGAAAAGTGGTCTCGTCTACGTAAATGCTGGTCTATGACCTAACTTGAAAACGGGTAGGACTAATGGTTGGTTGTTTTTCACGCATATGAAGTTTTTGAATGAATTTCTATTCTCTTGATGCCAATAGACAGACTGTTACGAAAGAGTTAAAAGGAAAGATTTTTGTGACCAGTGAATTGACAAGTTGACAGATCAAGTTGCGATGCCGGTGACTTAACTCGAACATGAATGAGTACATGTGGACATGAACGGAAGCAAATTAGATCATAAACCGGATCATTGGATTACATCTTGCTGAAGTATCTCGAAACAATGACGAAGTTCCATTTGGGTAACAATGCCCATTGGTGTACTACGTTGTCAGAAGTGGGATTTACATCGAAGCTCCCTCGTTAGATGTCCATACCTTCAGGCAAGTCGATTGTTATTCTCCTACCGCCTGCAGTAATGACCTATGGTGATAATAGTAAGCTTAATCCTACGCATTTTGAAATTTTGAAATGGCGGTTTTATATCGGTGGGGCATTCCAAAGTACAAATGTTGTGTGCGGTGACTGCGGAAAGTTGGAGGTAAAACGGTATGCCTCATTTCGTCTTCTTCTCTCAGCAGAGAAGCACTAAACGCTTATTAGTGCAATATCTGTTTAAAAATAGAATCGAAATTTATGTGTTGCGTCACACTTTCGGGGATACTATTCATGCTACCGTTTTAGCTGGAAGCGATTTCTGTTTCCGAACAGAAGGCAATCTAGTTTTCTAAAAGTGGTCCAAAGCTTTGATCATAAGTGAAAAAATGGGAATACTTTTGTCTTTATATTTATCATGCACTAGATTGATGTCCACTAAGAAATACAAAGTATTATTGTTTTGAACATTTACCTGCTCTTAGCTGGTTACTGCATCACCAACTGAAATATGAACTGCACACTCTTTCAGTGGCATTTTTTCATAACGTCATATTGATCCCCATCATACTGTGTTCTTTTGTCTTCCATGCCTTGTCAGATTTTCCGTGTGCCAAAATCATACGGAAGGAGGCGTTTGTGTCTTTCTTCTTGTGGGGACAAAGATGCCCGCAGAGATCACTTCAAAGTGCTTCCCAATCCACTCTTTTTGTTCTCTGCATAACTGATTGCTTCATAGGGATCCAAAAGAGTGCATGTGGGTGATATCTCTTTTGGAGTACCGATACGTATAAATGATATGTTATTTGCAAACTCTCGACATTCCTGTCGAAAATTATTCATCCGACCACTGTGTTATGTCTGTGAAACACTGAGTGGGAGAAAACTAGGAATAAATATCAATTTTCTATGCAAAAGCACTAGCATAAATTATGTTTGCTGACCGCCAAACGACAAAACCAGGAGTTCAAGAAATGCCACACTTGATTACAATATTTGTACCACGGGCCCAACGATTTTGATCAGCAACGTTTATCACTTGGACCACCTGTGGTCATCTTATCATATATTTTTTACTGATGTTTCAGGCGGCAGTAATGCAATGGCCAAGCCCTGTGAACTTCTGGCTTTCGATTCCGGCGTGAGGAGCTTTGCATTCCGTCGCTGATAGATGGCACCCAGTTGTCTCCCGGATTGCCCCACAGCCTAATTCACTGTGATCTTCAGTGATTCTACACTCCAAATCTCAGATTTATATTTCACATTGAAACTCCCAGGTCTAAAATCGATAGAGGAACTTGAAAAAACTACCTTGTATGGTTGTAGAACTAGATAAGTGTTCTGGAGTGGAAGTACTCAACAATGACGATAATGTTCACTAAGTGGGAAGCACACTGACTAATCGAATTTTATGGTTTTCCTTGACAGTGAAGTTGTTATCTGCAATGCTGAGTATGCCTTGTCGTTTGCACTCATGCGGAGGGACGTAACGGAGTGGGGGGGAGGGATTACATCAGTTTTGGAACTTCCACATTCAGTCAATCATCGCGTATGCGTACGTACTACGATAGTGTGAATGCATTATAAACTGCCAAGTAAAAGTGGATGTGTTTATATTCGACTCTGCTCAGAGCGATAGATATCAATCGAACCCACGGAGCTAATTCCAGTCAAGAAGCCTAATGAAATGAATTCCTAGCCAAAATATTAGTTGAAAAATAAACCGATTGTTCTGTCATCTACCACTTAAAAGCTAAAATCTGTCTCTATATTAGGTAGATAGTCTAGGCTGACTGTAGACAAATGTATGATATTCACACAGACAAAATGTAGTCAGAGCAGATTAGTTCATCCGACTCCAAATGTTTAACCTGTAAAAATTAGCATATTTTAATAAGATACCATCATGAAATATCTTTTGGAAACTTAAACACGTCTGTGAGTTGTATTCGCATGCGCAACCGGGAAAAAATCGCAACTGTCATGAATTAGTGCATCCAACCAGTGTATTTTACTAAAACAATCGACTTTGCAAGTGGTCTGAATTAAAGTCTAACGAGACTACGTTTCTAAAGGCACTACCATCCCACAGATCTTACTGTTCTGTTTTTGGGGCAGGCATTTGGCATTGACGAATTCAGATATTCTCTTTTTCTCATCTAAGTCCTTGAGAATTTCGTATCGACAAGGGCTTGAGTGAAAGAAACGAATTGGTAACTGTAATGGTCATGGTCTCATTTCCCATCCAGTGAGACCTGTTAGGAGTTTATATTTTGTTTGTTTTTTGTTTTGTGGCAGGGGCGACTGGTGTTATTTTCTCGCCTGAATTCTCGTTTCCATATAGATGCACATTACTGTCTCATCAACCACTATTTCCTGAGACGATCGTTCAGTGACCGACTGAGTTCTCGTCAGTGTATGGATTTCTGTAAGGATATCAACTTAGGATGGGTTGGATCAGTTGTCAACCACAAACACTGACCCACAAGCAGCCCGGGTTCTGGTTTGTTCCACTAACACCAGCTAGTATTTCGTTGTCTGGTGAAACGGCAGCGATTACAGGGAACTTATTTTCCCGCTGGCTTACCACATGTAGGCATATCTTTTGAAGGAAGCAATCTGTCCACATTCACAGAATGTTTTCAGCACTCGGGCATTGTGGCATATAATGACCTGTATGTTATTTGATTGTTTATCCTCACTATAATTGTTTACGCTTACCTATTCCATCGAAACCAAGATCATTTCGGAGTGTATCGAAAATAGTTGGACGACACATCGACGCGTTTCACAATTAGCGCGGTTTAGCAAATAATTTCCGAACAACTCCAATGTGTGCCTATTCTAAACGCAGTCAAAACTGTCTTTTTGTTTATGAGACGAAATAAACGGAACGGCGGAATGATCACATTCTGTTGTAATTTCTTTCGACTTCGTTATGAAAGAAACAGGTGTTATTTTCAAATTTCAGGGGACCCATCCCCTTGAACCACCCTCGTTTGCCGGTGTCTTATGACATAGCTTTAAAGTCACATTGCATAGAATATGATTGGATGAACAAAACAGTTTACATTGAAAAAAAATAGATCAAGCAATAGTCTGACCCTGGTTCGATGGAGGAACCCTTACGAACTACAAGCCGGATTCCACTCAGGTCGAGCATGCATCGACCAGATGTTTACTCTTCGTCAACTACTTGAAACGCGTCACAAATACCGTCGACCGACAATAATAGTTTTCCTTCACTTGAAAGGCGCCCTCGATTCAGTTGACCGAACAGCGCTATTCGGTGCTCTTTGTTGAAAAGGTACGCCACAGAAGTCCGTGAATCTACTGAGGTATTTATATTCTGATACTTCTGGCAGCGGAAGGGTTAACGATGAACAATCTATTCCGCTCGAAAAGACCAGTGGTATTCGACCAGGATGTTACGTTTCATTATCTTCATGATACGGTCGTCAAACTGACAAATGGGGATAAGCTGTGTGACTTAGACTACGCCGATGACCTTGTCTGTGTTTTCGGATGCACGGAATATACGCAAAGTGCAGTAGATAGAATTACAAACGCTGTAGATCCATTCGGCTTCTTCCAAGTGTAGAGTGATGTTGCAAGACTGGACGTCAACGGTTCTGAGCTTGATGCTCGATAGGGAGGTACTAACTGTTGTTCACCCCTTCACTTACTTTGGCAGTAGCCTGACGACTGATGGAAGCACGGTAGTAGAGGTGAGCACACGTGTATCCAATGTTTTCTCAGTATCGCTAAGGTTGGATGGAGTGGCCGGGTGAGCAACGCCGAGGCCAGGAATCGAGTGTTGGATGCCAGTTCAGAGAATATTCTAACAAAGCCAATCAAGATTAGCAGACTTTGTTGGTTTGGGGCATGTGTTACATGTGGCAAACACACACCTACTGTGTCGTGCCCTTATCGGGAGTGGAAGAAGGTACGTGGAGGTTTACGGATGACTTGGCAACGGGAAATGAGAAGATGTAAAGTCAATTCAAGAAAAGTAGGTGCCTCACCTCTTCGTGTTTGGGTCCAAAAGATCCCTTAATCAGTTGGTTGGAGACACTGAAGGATGTGGCAGCGAATCGTGAATAGTGGCGATCGTGTTGTCACTTTCTGTTCAGTCATGATGATTGATTATTGTGTGTTTGTACTGTTTGATTGTGTATTCCGTGTGTTGGCTACTAGGGTCTTGTTTCTTTTTCCCTCCCCTGTAGGTCCATTCCCGGTCCATCTTGCGAACTCATTCTTTCTATTTCCACGTGGAAGATGATAGGAAAGGCAGTGGTCAATGGGCCTTGCCCTGTTGATAAAGCTGTACGACGACGCAGTAAGATTTCATCTTATGTCAGTACCATCACCATATTTCAAGGGACATATTTTCATAGGTACTGAACAAACCTACTGGAAATTGACTCTCAATAAATCTATGGTTGCCTCCTATGAGATTCGATACATATTTTATATCAGATACCAAGAGAACCTAAGCAATTTAAAATATGCAACAAATGGTACTTTTTAAGCTCTAAACACCACCAGAATTTTGAGGAAACCCCATTGCTAGATTTTGGGAAGATTCGGTACAAGAGAAATTCAGTTTTAAATCAGTTAGATACACTTTATCATATGTTTTGGCTGTCGTTGGTCTAACGGTCATCCACGCGGAGTTCAGACCTCGATATCCCCGACCCAACTCTTAACAAGGCCAGCTACTCCTGCTTTCGATGAGTTTCGATTAATCTCAGCGTGCTTCCAGAAATTAAGCACTTTCTTGTATGAATAGTAAAGAAGTAAATTGATAAATGTTTGCCATTTGATTGTGTGAACATGACCGCCTACCGTTAAACAGGTTTGGTCAACTGAATACGGTTTCAGTCGTGGGCATGGATGTAAGTTTTATAAATCACTTTTTATTCTTTTTTTAGTAAATGATGAATAACACCGGGTCTGAGTTCCAAATTGTGAGGTGATGTATGCAATTAAAATTAAATTGAACTCTTACTAAACACACTACCGACTGAGACCTAAAGAACGGTTGACAAATTGTGCAGTGATTCCACTGACTTCGCATGCTACAAAGAGACGCAAAAGGCTGAATATGAGCTTTTGCGACCAATAGCTTTTTTATTCTACTCTTTCGGGCAGATTGTATGAATGGCATACATAGCACATACCTCAGATAATGAATCCATCAATCGGGAAGCTTTAAAGTGGTGTTGCAGATTTTTGTAAAGTCTACAAAATATTTTATTAGAAATTGTCTCTCCATGTTCTTCGATCATTTTGTTTATACTGCTCTTAGATATTCCTTTATATAGCACCACTGTTTAAATTACAAATGTCAAATTCTTCTCCTAAAATGAATCATTAAAACAAGCATACAACATTGATAACACAGTGCCAATAATTTTTGGCAGCATTTCGAAGCAGTCTAAATCAGTGTATAAACGATGCAATTTCTGAAGGGAAATGTTTGGCGTAACAATGATATCCCAACGGAGTAGTCCAGGAATAAAATGTACATTGCTGTAAAATAATACAAATATGACAAGCAAAATATGATGTTTTGTTCCACCCCCAGATAACCTAGGTAGCTTTCGTACACTTTGGAATCGATATATATCCCTGCTTGACATGCATCAGTGTTTCCTTTCTCTGATTTGCTAATTAGAATTATTGCCAGCTTCATTCTTGTGGAATTCGCACGTAGATATGATCTGACAAATCAGTTATAGCACACGTAACTAGGATTTAGAACAGCATATTTCCTCAGAAAAACTGTTTTTATCATTGGCAAGATTTCCCTAATACATATAAATAATACATCGCTAGGCACAACGGCTGAAACTAGACGAAATACAGAGACATTCTGGTTATGTATGAACTCCAAGCACACGGATATATTCGTATTTTGTTCTATGCTAATGTAAGCGATACCCACTAATCTTTTATCGACACTAGATGTCAATTTTGATAACCCAGTGGGCGTAGATATGAATGATGCCCGTCTGTGCCCATGATGGACAGACTGGAGATAGAATCTAGTTTTGGGAATACGAACTTTCCGGTGATATCAAATAATGAATGCCAAATAATCTCCCATGAAAATTACAATTAGCATTGATACTGACTCGAAGACGTCCGTTCAGTGAGTTGGTGTATCAGAAATATGGAGCTGGTTTGAGATTTCATATTCGTTTGATTGCCTGAAATTTTGCCAAACATTGAAGCCGTGTCTATTGAAGATATACATTTTCAGTCCGTGAAATGTACGCCCCACCTATCTGGTAACAATAATTGTACATTCGCACGAATATTGTGAAAAAGAGTATTACGTCACTTGTCAATGAACACTCAAATCCAGACGTGCTGCTTACGATCTCCACAGAAACGCCTTGATCACCACCTTTATATTTTTTGAAAGTTGGTTGATTTCTATTTTGGCAATCGGCATAAGTTTTCTATTGAATTTGACCATATACACTCGACATCGTTTTATCTGCAAATCATAACAAATGTGAATGAAAAAATTGGAAATCAGACTATTTAAAAAAAATTAGTGATCATATATGCCGAGTACCTTGAATCCATCTGAAAAGAAAAATAATGTATTTCTTCGAATAAATGGGTTTCCTACCCGTTGTATATGATTATCCGTGAATATATTCACCGCTTCACAGAAAAATCTACCTTCCAATTTTACGAAAGGTTTCAATGATTCGTGATCTTGTCCGATTACGTTTGTAGCTTACGTATTTCAGGCTTGAATATGCTGCTATTGGTTACGGCTTTTCAAGGGGTGGAGGGATGCACATCAATTAGAACATCACTCATATAACATTATTATACTGACTTCCGTCAAGCTGCAAATCCAAATACAATTTTATAAATTTGCCGAAGGCCTTGAAACACTGAGAACAGTTTGTACATTGGAATGAACAAGCGGTGCACGAAATTTCAGCGTTTTGTGTTAAAACTGATCAATATCCGGCGTAAAGTCATGTATAGAGAATTGACTGGCTCCTCGAACTGATAGCTAATGCTCATCAAGATACAGATAGAGCCTCAAATGTTTAACTCTTCTGGAGGCGAGAGACTGTATTGTAATTAGACTTGAAAATGCCCACAAAATTGGAGGAAACTGAAATCTAAATATGCTTAATTTATTGCAGGTAATCTCTAATCACAAAATTGGGTGACTGTTTTCCGAATTCCATAGACCGGATACCGAGATACCTGAGATGAGACCGCATAAGGATGGGGACCATTGGTGCTCTTCCGCGGTAGCACTTTATACGAAGGAGAAAATGTCAAGCAGACTGTTTCCGAATCGAAGTTCATAACAACGGTCTCAAAGCTGCCCTTTACGGCTGTGGTCAACCGGTCATTATGCTGGGCAATCAACCCAACTGTCCCGAGTTAGAATTCTTCGTCAGCGGTCGATCACTTTACCCGGTTGGCAGCCTATATTTGATCAAGATCTCCTTTCTGATGTGTTGTACCAATATTACATAATAGAGAGGAAATAAATGAAATAAAGTAAAAGATAAAGGCTGAATGTGAGATTGATGTTTTCATCAAAACCGTTATCAACTATTTAAATAATAGACTGATAAATTAAAAGAAACATCTTAAACTATTCATAACATTGACCGTTTTCGAGAACAAACAGCTGCGTGGACCATTGGAATGGTTTGAGGCTTTGGTCGTGAGATTATGCGGATTGATGGGACAAATTTTATTCTCCTTAGTGCTCGAAACTTCGGTAGAGCATCGAGGGGAACAAGTGCTTGAACGCGAGTGATCAGAAGCCGTTGCTCACAATTTGCATATGGTTTACGAAATGAATACTTGAACTCAACATAAAAGAAGATCCCATACTGCCGAATTTTGTAAACCTTGGCTCCAGGGTCTTATGGGTTGTCTTTTGAATGATGAAAGTGATACAGATAATGCTGAAGGAGTTTTTTCAAGTTGGAAATAAAAAACAGCTCACTCTCTCAATTATGGGGATCATGGAGGATGCATGAGTCAAAGATAATGAACATGAACATGATTAGAAGAATACCGTTGAATGCTCAGTATGTCTCCATTCATGATTACCAAGTTAAATGAAATGTTCACCTTCCAAAAATCATTGATTTCAAAGTATATTTTTCCTAGTTTTGAGTAGGTTAAAGAGAGTAGGAATTCAATTTTGGAAAGATATGCTCCATTTTCCTCGGACATTCCCATCACAGCTATGCTGAAAAGCTGTTTTAGACTTTCCCGAAAAGCTACTCAGTACTGACCGGGGTAGTAATTTCTGTGGCCAGGAGTCGTCACCCACCCAAAATCAGATCAGCTAATGTTTAGAGAAGACCGTCAACTGCTGAAGACGTGTGATGCGAATTTTCTCGGAACAAAATAATTTGAAAATTTGGGAGTGGCTACGAGTTTGCTTCAAAACTACTTTGGCTTAAGTGCACATCTTGTCCGGAATAAACTGAGAAGGAATGGGTCAAAAGTTCGAAATGGGAACCTGATCAGAATGGCCGAAATTTACGGCAGTGCACATGGCGAGCCTGGAGTAGATAAAAAATGCTTTGTTCAAAATCCTTGTTTTTAAAAAGATGGTTGGCACAGATGCTTAGGCAGGTTGTATCGAGGAGATAAAACAGCAATTATGTTATTCATAGGTATTTGTCGAACGGATTTTAAATCATCATTTAGAAGACTTATACAGTGCTCCCAGTAGAGCGTACTACCGAACAGCCTGTCACTTCCTCAGTGCTAACACACTGTCGTGGTTTCAACTGCTTTTAGAGCTGACATCCCTCAAGAGCATACACTCACTTCAAGCGAACACGGTCATCAGGTTGCGAGCCCACACACTGACCGAAAAGGTCACTCACTCCTGTGTTCGTAGACCTTTCTGTTGTTACAAGCGTCATATATTGCAACTGTATTTGTAAATGGGAGCATAGTAAGTCCTTCAGGTAGGTAACGGATGGCCATTGAAATCACTTAACAAACAATACAAATGAACATTCAAGACTACCCATTTGTTGTTGCTATGAACACTCAGTTGTTTGCGACAGCTGTTGGCAACTGTGGTGGTGGCTTTTGCAAACAAGCTTAAGCTTTTGATCTCTAAGTTGACCAGCCCGGTAGACTCACCTAATATAGTCATTACAATGATCGTACCACTGTAGTAGAACTCGAAAGTACCCACAAATCGTAATGGGGCGGTCAACAGGAAAGACATTCTTGACCTTCGATGATAAAGTTGGGGTTAGTAATTTGTATAAGAATGGAGTTTTGTGACAAGTATTGGGTTTCGATGATGGTCTTAGGGGAATGCAAGTTCACGTGATTGTGTGGAATGAGGCCACCATTATTACTAGCTGGAATGGAAGAACTTCACGTCAGTGAACAATCTCGGCTACTTTAATGGCATCAACAGATCTGTGTATGTATGCTCAACAATAATTGAAACATCGGCCCAACCTTTTGAACTCACTGTCACGGTGTCGCTTTTGATACAGAACCTATCAGTGTCACCGATAAAGCTGAAAGCTGTTTTGTTCACTCAGAAGTTTGGTGCTGACATCTGCGGTTTTGTTTTCTGAACCTATATGCTGTATTATTTTACCAACTAATTGGGGTAGCCGTTTGCATTGAGTATTTGACTTAGTGTTCGCATGGATCCCTGATAGAATCAAGTGTAAAAGATTTCCTCGCACGATCATAAAGCGTGACGCCAATGAACCGCGACGCCAGGTTCGTGCTACCGCGGGAATCGAGGGTTGGGGTTGAGGGGGGTTGTTACCCCAGAGTTATCTGCTTTATTACTTGTGCAGAAGGAAATGCTCAGTTAGTCAGTGATGAGCATTATCAATTTCAACACCCTTTCTACTAGCTCATTTTGGAAGACAGTTTCATGAACAGGATCGGTGTCAGAGGAACCTGGGGCTCGTGAAACTTTAGTAGTTTATACAATTAAAAAGGCTGATCCTAATTCTAAAAAATACGGAGCAACGTACGACTAAGTTGTTAGGGCATTGCACGTTATTTTGCACCCCCCTCCCTGAGGATTCTTCAGGTTTATTCACTTCCGATATTGTGATATTTTGGTTATTGGCTTGTGGTGAGATGACACGACTTGCCTCGTTATTGGTGCTGCAAAGTTTAATCCAAATAAACAGTCGGTTTCGTTGGCATCCAGCACCACCTCATGTATATATGCATACTACAGAGCTAATCTCCTTTGTTCTGAGTAACAACCAAGCAAACGAATCGGGTACCGTAAACGCCTTGCCGAAAATCGGAGCAGCCATGCAAACCATTTTATTGATTTGCTTGTGACGTATCCAGGAAAGTATTTCGTCAATTTAAATTTCCAGTCCCTTTCTGATCACCATTGAAGTTCATAAGGGAAGTGTAAAATTGGCATCCAGGAGATGTTCGCAGTCTTGAAGTTTTGGTCTTTTATCGTCCGGGTGATAACCGAGAGATCCTGGGAGGTTCATTTGCTAACATCAAGCCTTTGACCCGTTAGAATTTGTATAATACACGTGGTCTGCGGATAACCCATTTTACCCACACCCCAAACTGAAGGTATATGAGAGTGCTGCACATACAGGGTTATTTTTGAACGAAGCTTTGAACTAATGGAGTACTGTACATCACAGTTCTTCGAAATAACCAATCTCCACCGTACACGGTTACATCCTCGTAACATTTTCTAAGGTACTTGGGCTACTGGCACCAAAGTCTTTCTTTCTCATTTGGAAAAATTCTTGATCTTAGCAGAGGATGGTAAGTATTTAACCATCGATTATTCCAATGATCCTACTACTGATAAATGTTATAACGAATATATTTGTCCTGGCCTATAAGATTTACGGCCTCGTGCGAGACGTGATCTAGCTCATAATTCTACAGTAAGTCAGTTTCGTTAGAATAAGCTCCGGTTTGATGGAATGGGAACTTCTGTTTGCTGAGGCCTGTGAATTGTATCAGGGCTGTTAAGCCGTCAGCAGTGAGGAAAATTTCCGGCGAAGATTTCCAGTGACTTCTGTTTTGCAACACACATCATACCAGTTGGTCTAATCTTCAATAAACCACAAAAATCCTTGTTAGTTGAATATTATCAAGGATACCGTGAACATAGCAGAATTCACAGGTCTCGCATGATAAAAGTTCCTAGTTTATCAAACTAGAAGTTATTCTATGAAAACTATCTCACTTTAGAATGATGAACCAGGTCATGTTTCACACGGGACTGTACGTGGTGTTTTGGTGTATGTCACCAGGTTTCGATCGATCGTGATAGAGTTCCCACGATGCTGCTGATTCTAGGCTTGAATGTTCGTTCGTTCACGCCACGTACCCACTCCAAATGGAGGCAAGAATAACGATCGAGTAAGATGTGCAGAACTCCCAAATAGTATGTGAGAATAACGTACCACCTAAGGCACTCACTCAAGTGGTCAAATGACAAGGAATGATTAGAGTGTTGCAATGTGCTTAAGCTAAATTTATCAACTGTATTTCTAAATTGCGCGATGTTATCCAAGTGACATCATCGTCTGTATACCTTGCGATTGCGGTTATGGTTGAAATGTCCGTGTTTGATCTTAAAACGAATCACCGGGAAACCTCGAAAATCGCATGATCAGACCAGGTTAAAAAGGGATCACCGATAGTGAGGAACAAGTTTCGATTATTGCCAAGACAAGAGTCGAAATAGTCTGGTGCAAGCTGTGACAAAACTGATCAGATATTATCATGCAACGAATCTCACGCCAGGCCCGCTGTAGTCACTACAGACAACACAGAGTCGAGTCAGTACAGTTCAGTAGATTCGTGAAGACAAAACCGGTGAATACCTCAACCTTATAACGAGATTAGTGTGAACGCTAGCAAAAATGATGACTCAGGTATCTGGGTTTCCCTCAATGACAGGAATGGTATATAATAAGGTATATATACATATATATACACTTTGCGGGATCGAATACACCTTCGTTAATTTATAAAGTCAAGGTGCCTCTACCACTTTCATTATACGGAGCTGAAAGACTTGGGCGAAGCGCAGTGAAATCCTCCACCGTGATAATCTCCATTTCCACATCCGTGCAGCGCAGAGATTCGTGTTCTGTCGGCATTGGACAAAATGATGCAGGCCTTATTATTCCCAGGTAGTGATCAAGCCTTGGTGCTTAGGATAATCGGATCTGACACAGCCCTCTTCCGCATACCCACTTTAATTATTAGTCAGATTTCCCTAAAATTCTCTTCGCATTAGTTCGTACAGACCTTCCATAACTGACTTTCGAGTGACCTTTGTGTATTTCGCAGATCTAATGAATTTTAACGGATATGACACAAAGTTCAGCATGACTTGAATGACACAAGGGTCCATTGACAGCCAACAAGATTTAACATAAAATTAATCCAAAGTAAGTGATTGTAAATTGAATACTTCGCAGATTGGACAGAAAGCCCGGTCTAATTTGAAGTCCAACTGCCAACTGGCGTCTGCGAGATGAGCAATTTTCATTCTACTCGTTAGTCTTATTGAATAGATCTGTCATTGTCCTAAAATTCACCCCGAATAATTTTTTTCGAATTCGATGATGATGCCCATCGTTTCCCGGTGCTGTTCATCTTAGCTTTTATTCTAGCACCATCGGAACCAGAAGCTTGACAGGAATAGTCTATCAAATTTCGTGTTGCAAAATCCAGCACTCACATTGGTGAGTGTGCACTATATTGAACAACGGAGATGTCAGCTCGTCATGTGCTTTTACCCAAAATGATAAATCCGCTCCGACTAATTTTCTCCGTTGCACAATCCACTTCTTACTTTTTCAAATAATTCTGTTCCACTGAAATGCGTTTGCGGTGCACACTATCCGCGTCGATGTTCATAATATAACTCAGTATGCGCCACCACTGATTTGCAATGTTTTGTGTCTGTTGATGCATGATGATTATGTTTTAACTAAAGTGAGTTTCGATTGCTGCTAGTTAGAGTGAAGGTAAATGTGGATAAAGATGTTCGAGACCTGTCCAATTTATCACCATCTTCCTAATGTGGAGTTTCCCCATAAACACAAATACGATTGAGTGGTAAACATGTTCAACTTGGAGGTAGGATTATGCACTTGGGAATGATTTGTTCTGATTACACTGCCCGATCGTATCCATCTTATTACGTGTAGTGAACGTGTTAAACCTCCCGGTATTTGTTCAAGAGTGACACATCTCTATCCTCAGCTGTCTTCTTTGAAGCAGTAAAACTGAATATGAGAATGAACTCATTTGCTACAATAAGTCAATATATATCTGAATTTGAAAAAAAGTATCGGATCATGTAGATTATCTCATAAAGCCTGATAAGCAATAAAACACCCCCCACAAATCATCAAAAATCTTGTGTATTAAAAACAGTGACTTCTTTTGATAGGCTTTATTTCTGTGGGTCCAAAGGAAACTTGTTTCCTTGATCTCCCTGCGTCCTATTCTGTATCGCTTTGTTCACACTAAGAAAAAAGGTTCAAACAACTCCGTGCTAACAGGATTAGAGATTCCGTTCATAAGATTCATCATCCAACCACGCCGGTGAACCCCATAGAGCATCAGATGGACGAGAATCGACGAGTGTTTCTGTCCAAGCTTTCCTTCATTTGATGGCGAATAAGCGTCTACCGCTTCCTGGTTTGCGACCTTTCTGATTGACGCTTATGAATAAGAAACGCTAAGGAGGTGTGTATATCCCTGAATGCTAGTATGTTTATACTCTATCTACAGTTGCCCCCGAAATTTGTTTGCTTCTTTCCTGGTTACGTGACTTAAAATCTACATAACCGGTAGTGACTAGCTCACATCGCCCAAGAGGATATTCACGTGTCCTCTTTCTTCTCCAGGGTGTAGAGGTGTGTGATTAGATCTGCTCACTGACATATCAGCATGTATCACTGGTAAAATATACAATTTTTGAGGCTGGTTACTCAAAACATTACTAAGTTGCTAGGAACGAACACGGCTCCTCTGATATGCATTTGAAGGTATACAATAAAATCCATTGGGATGGATCAGCTTTAGTCTGTTCTTAGCTTCGACTGTATCAGTCGATGATAGTTTCGACTTGTAATCGTGACATTCATTGTACAAACGTCTAGACTGAAATTTGCATCCCATTAATAATACCGGGTTAATTACAGAAAACAAATTGTTTTATTGAATCTTGTTTTGAACGGGGGTATTTTGAAGATGTGTGGCCTGAAAACGTCTGGTATTTTATCACAATTCTTTTGAAAAAGAATCGCAATCCAATAAAACTGGCACAGTGTTTTTCCACTGCCGGGCGACCATTTGTTGATTCAGCCTGTGTGGGCACATAGTTATTTAGCTCGAGGCGGTTTTGATTTTATGGATCATTTGATAACTCTGTTTACCAAACACAGCACGGAGACAGTTGATGCCACAACCGAAATTATTATTTCTTTGGATGTGATACTCGAAACTCCGTAGCATGTTCGTAGTTGTGCGATTTCTTGTGTGTTGTTTACTCCCGTAATTGGTTTTCACATTAAGCCTACCAAATCATACTACTATGTTTTCACAGTCTAGCTAAGGGAATAGTCTGAGCATATCTATCAGGCGACTCTCTCAAAATGGTATACAACGCGATTGTGATTTTTGTAGGTATCACTCTGTTCGACTCAGTCTGTGAAACGGGTGTGGCGATTGTGTTTGCCCGTTGAGAGCACGAAACTCATTCGGAAGGCAAAAACAATCAAGGTAACAGAGAAGTAGGAAGAGCTTTTAAAATAATAGCGTCAAACGGATGATGAATTATTATGAACACAAAAGACACACTGCTCGCCACACCTGAACATACATTCAATTGTATTCAGCCACTAAGTAGGTGGATGTCCCAAATGCCATCCATAAAAGCTAACACTCTCTCATGTGATCAAGTTCACATTTTCCTATCTTTATATGTAAGAGTTCGATATTTCTCCATATTGTCGTAATTATTATTTGTCAGCCGACGTTTCAGTCACCAGTTTACAGTTGATTTTAAACCAGTCTTGAGAAAATTGACAAAACTGTCAGCTGACCAACACTTTTCCGACAACGCTGTGTAAAGGCGTAACAAATAGTTATATGTGGCATCCCATGAAGCATCACGCTTTTTCCACACGATCGAAACCGTGCTCTTCTTCTATGTGTCAGGAACTTGGTATCCTTATTCACAGTGGAAACACTAGTTGCCTGAGCTAGCAAAGCCTGCCCAGGAAGCCCTATCGAGATATAAGCTAAACGTTCCAAGTGATTTAGCTCCACAGAGATCACTATACAATCTCGCGATTGGTTTCGAGTATCATTTTGCGTTACACCACCACTCGACAGTTTGTTCCGGCAGTTAATATTTTTCAAACCCTGAAATGAAGTCAGACCATGCAACATTTCAGGATGTGATTCCTAGCTGATGTTTGTTCTGTCTCAGCTACTGAAAGTGCTGTGTACAGTCATAGTGACAACGTTCGAGTCAAATAGACACGTCCCATGCTTTTCCAAGTGGAGTAAAATTGGTCCATATCTTGTGTGGTGTGCCCATACAGCCGTGTTTTCTTGTATATTAAGGTAGGCAGAACGATGCCACTTTTCTCAAATGGTTTGCTTTTTGCACGGACTCGATAATTTTTCATAGTTGACGAGGAACACCAAATAAAATGTTCTGAAAATCCTAACATAATTGAGCTTTTAGCCGAAAGGATGATCTGGACGATGAGAGTATTAAACACAAGTCGGATTTTGAACAAATACACTCACATTTTTATGGTTCCTGTGTATTTTTAGGAATGTGAATATTTGCTTACCCCGACTAAATAAACTCTGTCGTGTTACCGGATGAGTTTGATTTATTGCATTTCTATCATTTCTTTTATCCTCACGGTCTTACAAAATTATCGCCCTCAAAATAGCGCTGTGGTTGAATGACGCCAGCCTAACAACAGTTTCCGAGAGACATTTTTCATTCTTTCATCCCTTCTTCTACCATGATTTAGTATGAAATAACGATCAGTTTCTCTATGACTCAGTTATTGATCAAATTCTTCATGGATATCACTTGTTTTAGTGTCAACAAATGAACATTAAAATGATAGTTCTGTTTTCGGTGGGGATGTGCTATTATTGTCGTTATTTATGATTCTCGTGATAGACCTCCATCAGATCCTATTGGATTAGTTGGTACACTTGTCCGACATATCCAGCTCCCCAGTGGACCGAATTGTTATCACTCTTCCAATAAATTATTTTATTGCTGAACTCCCAGAGGCCATTTGTGAATCATTCGATGCAAAGCCGAATTGGGCAAACTGAAAAGAGAGCAAATACGAAGATGTAAACTGAACTCTGTGTTTCAGAGGGGCGACCACCGTTCGCGCAGTGCATCTTCGACCATCCCGCTAAGACACAGCCAGTCGGGTGAAAACTTGGCTTCTTTCCTTATCGCTCCTTACATTCTGAATTCTGAAATCCCAACAAGTTTTTGAGGGTGGAGGAGTGGAAGTGCTTAGTAGGTTGGAATTTTCGTTAGAAATGAAAAAATCAATTTGTTTTGGAATTATGGTCAACCATGATGTAGCCCGGTAATTCCCAACGGTCTTTTATCCCATACGTGTCACGGAAATGACTTCATCGAGAGTGTATTTACTATATTCCTGTTGGAAGTGCTCTAAGTGTCAGATTGAGTCAATATAATTATGTTCAGCTGTAATGCGGTTGGTGGAAATAGTGACGAAGTGCTAGCTACTTCGCATTTTACGTGTTTTTCATTGCTCATTTATTCGTTGGGGTTCACAAAGTCACTAACTCATTTTGAGCCCCATCAGTTCTCACTTCACAGATATGATTGTGCGCTTCAGCTTTTGATGAAACTGTGTCTGATCATCTGCAGATCAGAAATGGATTGCTAGTTTAGAAACGAGCGTAAATCTTGCATAACTGGAAATAAGCAGTCGCAGGACTAATTGATAAGAGAGGTCTTGAGTGAATTTACACCAACAAGTCGATCCTTTACAGAACACACACCACAGAACGCGATGTGAATCACCTCAAGGGTAAAGCAAACCGGTGGTTTGAAAAACCAGGTTCAATGATCCCAATATAAACGATGATCCGAAGTTAGAATTAGGAAGCAGTACAAAATGAATCAGGCACCCATCAGGCACGGTCACTAATATGAATGATCCACGCTTGTCAACTCGAAATCACCCGCGGAATAAGTCACCGTTGTTGAAATCTCAGCTGCCACTGGTGTGATTTGGTCTACTGTTCATGCCTTATAAAAGCTGGATTTCCATGATTCTGAATGAAAGCTCGATAATTGCCTGCTTTCTAGTTGAGAAGACTAATTACCACAATTCCAGGGCTCATTTTTGGAAAACATTAGAAATTATCTAAAACTTTATTCATTCATAGGTTACCAGTAGCTGAGCGAGTGTTCTTCGGATCAAAATACAATGCCAAAGCTTCACTTATCTCATTATTATTTCATGGGCTAATCACTCTACTCATGCCGTAACTGCTACCCACTTCGATGAATACCGCACATAATGAGGATTGAACGGGACATGTGCTAATCCCACGAACCAGTCATAGTAACCCATTAGACTGAATCGAATAGGTTCCGTGACGTGTTCGGGCACCACTTGAAGGGCTTTTTTCGATTTATCACTCCAATTCAAAATCATGTCAGTCGTTGCCTATTTTTCCCGGTTGCATTCCGGGAATCACTGTACAGTTTATGGTGATAAACTGTTCATTGAAATATTCCAAATTAAAAAGACATGAACGTGTTACTACCACATTTACACAAGTAATTGGGCGCTCTACGTTTCTCCCTATGATGGACACGAGAAGCCAATTTTCTTCAAACCGACTAGCATAATTAATTTAGGGGTCCAAACAAATACCATGGGATGGTTATCAATGGCCCAGTAATTAATTTTGGCATTAAGAGATAAAGCTTCGATTTCTTACCAAAGCTTCGTTTCATGCCTGAATTTGACGAGGTCGGAATAAGTAGGAATCGCATTAGTTGGGTAATCTCAAGCAGTACACCAAAGTACCAGGAGACAGAAACACACAAACTTTGTGCTATGGTGACTGCTTTGCCTGAATGAATGAGCGAGGGAAATGGTTTCAGGATTCTTTCTCGTTGTTGTTTTTCCTTTTGGAGTATTCTACTTTTGTTTAAAGACGAAAAACTGTGAATTGTTCATAACTGTGGTTGTAGCAGGTTACTGTTCCTTACGAAGTGTAATACACTTACATTGATGGGGATGAGGTTTGGTCTGACCGCCACTGCCTCCGTTGGGGACAACAGATGAGCCTCGATATCTTTCTGTCGGACCCTGTTATACAAGTAGGTACGGCAGAACTGCAGAGAGCCTACTTGGTCGTTGGAGAAAACCGATGGTGTAACCACCGGTTCACAAGTGATCACGTTGTACCAACGCGGATGAGCTTCAACCAGGATAGAAGACGAACAATATTAGAACTTGCCCTTTTAAATCATGGGTGGGATGGCCCATCAGTTTTGCCTCAGACACACTCAACCGTTTTACATTTCGAACCCAGCGACCTCGGCTAGACAAAACGGTTAGATACACAGCTCGATTAGAGTGGGACTGCCAACAGCAGTATGCTCAGTCATCAATTTTCATCCGTTCTCCGTTATCTGGTCATTCACATGTGGCCATTCACTCGTGTAGATCATTTATGTTCCTAAACTGCAGATGTATCATGATCATACAGTGATTTATCGGACATTGTGGACGATCATCTCACCATCAGAACCCATGAAGCGAATCCGTGTGCATTTACTGAACCACGCATCTTTATATCATCAGCAGTGCAGATTCACCCATTTCGTGACCGTGACTCAGCAGAATTTCGGATCTAAATACAACGATCATTGTGGCTGTTAACGAGGCGAACGGTATTCGAGGTCCAGCAATGCACTCATCCACGCAGAAAAGGAGTTTCCCTCGACCTCTCCTCACATCTGGCTGTCACTCAACTTCCTTTCAAGTGCATAGTAAAGCGCAACACTTTCAACGCATTCAAATAAGCTAGTTGTATGTTGTCTGCAAAGAGGACTAACTGTTTATAGCTTATTACCTGGAAAAGTACATCAAACGACTCTCCTATAAGTCACTCGATTTTGTTCGACAAATAGTGTTTAGATTGTCAATATTATTGGATCACTCTGGAGAATTCTGATGTGTCTCTAAATAAAACATTTCATTGAGTGCTGGTCCATTTCAAATTGATAACAATCAGTTTACCTCATTTTTGAATAAATGTGAATTCGGCAACTTCCGAAGTCCACAGTTCAATGGAAAGCAAATGTTTGAATTCAGCGAAACGCCTCCTTTGCGTGAATGACTTCAAAGTGCACTATTTGTTCAGCAGGAGAATGTTACCACACATTCCGCATGTCTGTACTCTTACTCATTGGACACTGAAATCAATTCATATGACATTACCACATAGTTTCGTTCTAATGTCATCAAATGTTGTTTATCTCTCATAATACAACCAAACAGTATAACATATATCAACTCTCTAGTTCATACAGTAGTCGACCATTTACTTGCCCTACCGATATTTCTCTCCGCTCTAACTGTCAGCGTGAATCCACTGTACGACAACTGCTTCTACTCGATACTCAATTCTGCCACGATAAGACTGCTTGACAAAACGTCATACAATCGACTAACTACCAACAAATCAGTCTACTGATTTGATTAAGTGAATGATAGCTCCTTTTCTTACTCGCTTTTCCAAGTCAAAATAGCTTAATCTAATTAGCAGTGTTGTAATTTCGGCAAGACATGCTCACAGTTTACTGCACATGCATGTGAGACTTGACCAAAGTCGATGCAGTCCAAATTCATCTGTCTATAAGAACACCCTTTGACTTTCCCCCAGCTTTCACTGTTCATGACCTTTGATTGTCAGTCGAATGTGGTTCATTATTGCTATGTAGGTAAACCTCGAGGAGGCTGGGATCAAAATAATGTTTAATGAATTACTGTACCCACTTTGTTGTTACCTGTTGTTTTGAATCATCCACTCTATTTTGTTCTAATGATGATGTCGATGGTACAGTCTTCGGACGAGAGCTGACCCCTTCCGCTCGCCCCCGCCTTGCCGACGATGTTTCCCAGTCATGTCCATTGTTGCCAACCAGAATCATGTAATTACATCAAAGCGTTGCGTTGTTACGTTCATTCCTATCGGGATTGTGTCGGATGACAGGCCACATGGTTTTCCCAACCAGTCCATTTTTCCCTTTGACTGTTTCACATGCAGCTCAATAAAATGCTGTTCAGCACGTATCAGACATTTTGAAAACTATCTATAATGAAGCACAGCTGACAAAGCTTGCTGCAATAATGTAACGAACCTCGGCAATTTCTTGCTGAAACCATTCATTTCGTTTTAAAGTTATTAAAACCAAGTATTCACAATATTCTCCTATCGGTCTCTTATTTCCAAGTCAATTGGAACTGTTAAAATGCTTTCTATCCTACTCGAGTTACGAAGGCTTTAATTTGGAATTTCAGTACTAATAGGTTTTATGTTGTGAATTCAGTTTATTCTGTGAAAACTAATTCCAAATGTTGGAATGTGCTATATAAAATCCCCTTGGTTATCGTCTGGAAAATTCACTCTAATTCTAATGATAGGTTGATTATGATTTCAGTAAAATTGATCTCTAACGGGGTGTCACTGCTAGTTCTGGAATTCAAGGTTCTATTGAGTTACCGAACCTTGGCCGAAAAATGGGCTGTCTCAGACTTAGCAGAAGCGGACTGTATAGCAAACATTGAATTGAAGGCTTGCTTCAAAATTATTCATCCTTTCTCTGCATTTTCAGAAAATAAAGTAGAGTAGTATTGAGATAAGAATGGCATACAATATGGAATGTCCGCATTAGGCAATTTCTTGAATACCACGTGATTGCGCAAAGTGAAGCGCACGAGTGTAGGGCTATCTCGTCACATCTAACCACAAAATTACCCTCATTTTCTTGCAATCGAAGGTTTATTTTGAAACTATTTGAGGAAAACATGAGACAATTTCTAGTGAACCTGCTTGCAAGAGTGCTTGCTCATTTCTCGGTGTAAATAGATCGATTTTACTGGATGCTCCTAACAGATCTGCCGATGCACCATAACATGGTTCACGCGTCTCTTAAAAAACGTTGTTCTATTGCCTTTCTAAGAGAATTTCAGTTAGCGGACTAAAATACTTTAAACGGGCTGTTGTGTTTGGTGCTTATTTTTTCCGCAGGCAATTTTCGTCAAATACTCCAAAATGAGTCACCCATAAGGCGTTTATTTCTTGCAAGAAGCGAATTGTAATCAAATCAAATTTTTGATACACGTAACACTCACATGAGGAAACCCGTACTACAACGAGCTTTGTATGATGCCATGGCTTCAATATTGCACACACAAAACTGCATGAATTATCACAACATTCCCCTCATACGATCGAAATTGTTAGGACTGAGCAACTCTGAGTCTCATCAACGTTCACTTGTCCGGTTCAAGCTCAAAAAACTGTGTGAAGTTTCTGAATGTTTTGAGATGAAAGTATTTGTACTCCTAATTGCGTTTTTCAGGTGTTGGAATAACACCTTTCTCACTGAGCTTGTCATCGCAGAATGCATTAATCTTGGGAATTCGATCAGAAACTGAGCATACGTTACCTTGCTCTCTGATGTGGATTTCAATCACCAAAGATAATGTAATTATGAGTTTATTGTGCCAATAAATTCTCCTCCTATGATCGTTGGTAAACAGTACATTTGTGATTTATTCCAATCTGAGTACATAATATCTCTATTCGGACATCGGCCAATGTGTCTTCCTGCATTTCCTTTTCTACGATAAACACGCATTGAGTGTCCAAGTGACTTGCACCATCTTCGACAGTGTTCGAGTAGTTGGCTCAAGGACGTGTATGTTCCTTTGGATGAATCTCCTTTCGACCAGGTTCAATCACAGGAACAATCACGGACTAGCAGTAAGGATTGTAAGCACCATGATACTCGCGTATCAACGTTCAACTTGAAAACGACATTGTTTCATGGATCATATTTGATTTATGTCAGTTGAACTGGCTAATAATTTGGTTCTATTTTGATTTGAGAAAATGATGGTCTTTGCACTGTATGGATCGACAGTGGTGATAGTAACTATCCAATTACACACGGTAAGAAATCTAAGTGAAAATACTACCATGGATAAAAAGGTAAGTAAGTAGTAGCCGAATAACGGATGAAATTTTCAGAGCTTAGTTGCCCTGGAGAGATAACATGATCAAGAAAAAATCTCTGTTTGATTTATTTCATGCAGACCACAATAAGCTCGTCCCGGGACTTACTACCCATTTTTTGGACTGGTATGGGAGCGTAGATTCTTCTTATATCTCACGTTCCTGAGTTTCATAGTTCAAATGTACAAGTGAACGAGGTAGGACCGAGAGATAGAAATGACACTTTATTATAATTTAGATTTGGTCATTGACTTGCCAATGATAAGTTGGCAACATCACATTAGCAGTGCTCAAAACACAACTGGTTTGTAATTGCAAATAATTAAGGATTGATAAACAAATCACTCATCGGTAAATCAGTTCTGGTCTGCAATACAGTGAATACGAAACGGAGATAAACATAACTCGAAAAATGGCACAAATCTATGTTCTTCTTCCAGTGATCAAATTTATTTTCATCAGATAGGAGCCTTATCAGAGTCTCACATCATGAAACTGTGATCCAATATGAATAGAGGAGAGAGATGTGCCGCGGTTTACGGAAGAGAGAACACAGAAACAAGCTGAACTTATTTAAAAAGGATATAAGCTGTTTAATAATTTGATTCGTCAAGATCAAACCAATTTTACTGTGCTTTTCGTGGGAGTAACGCAATCAAGTGATTCGATTAGGCTCAGTTACTTGATTCAATCAGGCGTAAATATGATCTCCATATATGACTCAACGGAGGTCGGATCAGGCCATGGCCGATGGATTCTCTCCGCGCAAGAAATAGCACACGAGATCTGAGGTCTCGTGCCAGTTGTTTCAGTTTGACGGCAGCCAAAGTGTTCATGATTTCAACCAAAATATGACAAGTAGTGAGTTGCTGTTAGACAATGTGACACCCGATCACCAACGTCATCTATCACTCGGCGGTTTTCTATTTCAAACCAGTAATGATCTAGTCAGACTTGACTGTACTGTTTAAATATAATTTGCGGGAAGCAGATTCTTTTGGTTTGTTCGGTCTATCTCATTGGATTAGCATTGCCAGACATTTGTTTGAAAAGAATACGGACAAAGCAAGTAGGCGTTTAACCACAAACCGATTAGTTATTCGATATCTCATCGATAAATTCAGTCAATGAGACATTTTTCAATGAATTCAGCTGAATTTATCTGAATATAAATTGATGTATAATAAACGATTTATTATAATATCATTTTTGCTTTTGAGAATCCGTGAACCGCGTGACCAGTTATTTTTCCTTGTAAAATAGCTCTAACTAGTTGGCGAATAACTGTCTGGTAAGGAGTGTGCAAATGCTTTCGGAGATTGACATTCCTACAAACTAATTTAACTCTTACTGTTGTTTGAAAGTAGGAAGCGAAATATTTCATCTTCCAAAGTGCTGGGTGTAAATGTCAGTGAAATGTGAGCCATACTCTGTTTTGATTATACTGTTGTACGTCTTCAAGGACTTGGAAAAACGTGAAATAATAATAAACGAAATTCAACGGATTTTTTCTCAGAGCCACATTTTGCCTTAGGGTTCAGTATACAGAAGACATCGGTTGTGGTGAATTCCTTACATATTTTCAGCTACTTATCATAATAAATTTACACCAAACCATTAGTGGAAAACGTATGCAACCCAGGTACCAGCGGCTGTTTCAGAGAGACTGATGTGTGACAAACCTAGCGTTGAAGGTCAGGTAGATTATTTTTCTAAAATACTCTGCCTAGCGCTAAATTGTCTTGTTAGTTGTTAGATGGTCCGACCATTTTCCTCACAGACTGCCTTGCTCCCACAAGGCTTCGTACTGCTCGTCGATGGGGTGAGTTGTAAAAGCACCCAGACGTTGTCGGTTCCACCTGCTTGTTCCATCTCAGCTGCGCTTTCCATCCATCAAACCTCACCTCGAGATTTCTTCATAACCTTCCTGATAGCTCTGTCCCTAGACGATCACCAGTGTTGTGATTTTAGTTACCAGTATTTATAGGGTGACGGGTATTCAGATATTCGACAATTTGCAACGAGATCCACCGGGTAACAGTATTGAGTACAACTAATCCACAAGTCGTGGTACTGGCTACTTTATTAGCTAGAACCATTGTGTCTTCGTGATCCATGAATTAAGCAAGTGCATTTATTACTAGATGCGAGCATTTCGCACTTTATTGTTGATCACATATGTAAACTGTGTGAAACGCTATATGGGAAATAGTGGAAACATAAAGATTGTAGTTATCACAAATAAGTCAGCAATTTTTGTTTGGCTGATATCAGTGAAAGGGGAACCGTTTGGACTGATTGTTTATCTGCACAAACAGGAGCTTTTGTATCTTGTTCGTACTTTGAGTGACCATGTCGAGTCAACTCGATGACCTGTTGAATGCGCATGCCTGTTAGATAGATAAAGCCGAATTTCATGCTGGGTGCATTTCTATTGAGTCATCGAGTAGAATAGCCATTTTGTGTTCCATCACTCGTTGAGACGAGTATAATTCTGCTTCGTCTATTTAATTGTCTTCACATCTGCAAGTGAGCTGGTAGACAACATATTGGCGAAAAGTATTTCTTAGATAAAATCCTCCTTTTGCAATTGATCCGAACTAGAAATCTCGCGAGCCCCGTGCCAAGGGGTTCGGAACAAACAGCTTCTGTATGCAACCGGGTAGAAACTGTAGAGCTGTTTATCATAATCATATATAAACAGACGTGTTTTACGCAGTCAATCGAGAAGAATAAGCTGAACACTATCATCCCGAAATAATTGTTCTATTTCCATTCTCATTTGCATAGTATTGTGGATATGTTTCCAGTCGTCTGCCACACTACTTTGTGTGCAGCTACCCAGCTAGGAAGTTACGTGGTTCTGATATCTCCGAATAGGAGTCCGGCAGATTATTTGTACGTCCGTCAGTTACCCACAGACTTTCGCTTGGGTAGATAATAGCACCAATACAAGCTAGGGCATGATCTGAGTCTAAACGCATGCTACATAACGACCTTTAGGACTAAAGCATGCAAAGTCAATGGTAGTGAATGGCTATGTGGTCTATTTTGTCCAGGACTCGTTACCATATGGCAACCACCATGTCACGGGGCCTTGATTACTCTACTGGAAAGTTTACTTGGAAGAATTAAACAGTGAATAATTCAGCAATGTATTAGATGATTACTGATATCCATTCGTTCAGAACCAACGCTGCTTTGTCTTTTCAGCATCAGCTCGTCAGCACATGGTCGAATAACCTCAGCATTAGATTATTCAGTTAATAACGCTATATATCTGTGAGGTGACTTTCATACAATGTAGCGTAGATTACATATTTAACTGCCTTATAATTGAAGTAAGTGGGAGCACAGGACTTGACTACACACCGAGAGACACCTGTTTCTGTCAAGCAATCCTTTCATTTCTAAGGAATCTTTCGAACGATTCGCAGATAGCCTAGTGTTCATTGAAAACCACTTATGCAAAGCAGACTCTGCTCTGTGGCTCAGAGTGATCATCATATCCGCGTGACCGGATGTAGAAGCCATGGCATCTCCGGTTAGGCACAGAGTGAGCATGTCCCGAAGAAAAGTTGAGTCGATTAGAACTTGTCGGATACTAGGTGCGAGTCTCAGACAAGCAACACATATCTACGGCTAGAGTCCCAAAGCTGCTATCTAGAGCTGCAATAAAGTTAGATTTGTAAAGACTGCAGGTGGCAGTGCCAGAGATTGTCTTGGTAGTTGGTCTATAACACCATGGGTACTGGAGGGTGTTATCCCGCTTCCATGATCATAATTCTCGTTGGTGGCTGTTCCAGGAGCACGTAGGAATGTCTTCTGAAAGCTTTAGTGCGAGAATGGTTTATGGAACGGGAACAGGTTGGGAAAGGAGGACGAGTTCGTTAGGCCGTCATCAAATCGGATACAGCGTGTACAGAATCAGTACTCATGTGTGGATGATAACTGAGGTGCATATGTGTAACTTGTGTGATATTCATATGTAGTTCATGAGTTGAGTACGAAGTGGCTGCCCAAGCCGAAGTAAAGGGTTTTTTATATTGATGGTCCAGCCTCTTCAGTCTTTGATCAAAGATCTTCTCGAAAGCCAGCCGATGAAACCAAAAGATTGCGTCCGTCTGAGGCCGATGGCGAATGAGGCGGTTCATAAGCAATTAACAAAGAATTCAAGCTTTCCAGTACCGATATATCTCAGGTTAGTTGGTGGACAGTACCAAGTCTGATGTGCTTCTTTGGATAAACCTTATGGGATATATGGGGCAGTACAAAACGTGAGTGACCTTGTTCCTTGGCAAGCTTCAACCAATACGTCACAGTGGTGCCCATGGATGTACGTAGAGTTTAGTGCAGGAAGTGCTTGCCATGTCGAAAAACGACTGAATCCTTCAGTACCGCTTTTCATCGTCTGAAACCACCTATTTGCTGGGATCCATATCCTGCGCATTTGAGATGAACAGCTAGATGGGCGGTTTTCCCCTACCGTTAACCTGGGGGCGCACCCGATAGCATACAGCACCGCGTTGATGGGAATGTCATAAACATACTCAAATCTTCCCTCATCTAATTTGCTTCAATATTATACCACGGGAAATTGAAACCGTTCAAATCAAGTAGAGTTCGAGCTCCACGGTATGATATTATATCTAATGACCGGACGAAATTCCTCCAGAAGCACAAGACCGGCTTCGCAGTTGTTGTCGTTAATCACGTATGCGTACCCGGTAATCTGCAGCCCACTCACACCCATGCTTGAGTAATCCACAACAGATCTATCTCCTCAATCTCATCGAATCGCTAGTAGCGGGCCTGGACGAAGAATCCATTTTTCGAATATCAAGGTGATTGCTCGAACGTTATTTTGTTGCTTGGTCAAAGATAACCATCGGAATTCGGAGATTTCACGTTTTAGCTATCTCAGTAATACCGGGCACCGATGACTATCTAATTTACCAGAAGCACTAGTTTTCAGTTTGCACGAAGTGAAACTTATCATCCAGGTCATTTACACACACTCTGTTATACGTTTTTAATATTACTGTGATAATAAATCAGTTCAACAGCAAAATTGAAGCTTCTCTGTATCCCAGTGGCGATGACATGAGTAGAACTGCATGGGCCTTCCATGTGGGGCTTTTACAGTGCTTTAGAGTGAGATAGAGCAACAAGTACTGGATAATTCACGAGAAGATCTTAGAAAATTCGAAGACCCAGCTAACGGAAAGAAGAAGACGGTTTAAAGCCTATTTTTGCACAAAATCCCATTCTGCAAATCAGTGGGAGGATCTTCCTAGTGACTCTCCATCCATTTTGCAGCAAACGACAAGGAACTATGAATTGCCTCAGGTACCAGCCGAAGTGAAGCATGCATCGATGAATTACAAAAGAAGGGAATAATTGATTTCTCAATGGAATACAAATCCGAACGACTGTTGTTTTGGCTATCCATTTTATTTGCTGACAAGCGTTTGGTGCTTGATGAACAGTGAAAGGTTCACAAAGATTCATTTATGGAAGGAAACGTCCCGAGAAAAGTACCCCATCGAATGCCAACATCCCCCACCCATCAGAGTTAGTGAGTTGGGTTCAGAATAAAATACCATAGTTTTATCAATGTATCTCATCCAGATGCACAACAATATGGTTGAAACTTTCCTCCTGATCCATCGAACCTAAGTCACATAAAAGTATGCAAAACCGAAAAGCTCAGTTCATCGAGTTATGACCTCATTAGGCTAAATGTAAGCATAACGGAAAACATGTTCTCCATTTTGGGAGAGGCGATTTAGTAGACTACCGCCATACTTGTCTTTAGAGTCGAAAGTGGAAATGTGCGACGGAGTGCGATAACACAATTGATTCCATATCCAACTTGATGTACTGTTGTGTCGAAACCCCTTGGGGAAAATCCTGACTAATCGAAGCGCACCCATTGATTACTGCTGCGTGTAGATTTTGTCTCCCCACCATTATCTAAGCAACTTCAGTGCAACTTAACTGTGCTTCTTTTTGCATACGAGGTTCATATTCCGTCATGGTTAGATCCGAACAGTGGTGGCAAAAACGGACCGTTGTCTGATTCGGAAAATCACTCAATCGTTGAATTGCTGCAGGACACAAGTATTATGACCTTTGAACTACATCACTGATTTGTGGTTGTTACGTGTAAGTTAGAATACATAGAGATTATTCGAACACGATTTCCAGAGAACTTGTTGGCAATGTTTCGTTCCTCAAATTGCTTGTCAAATTCAAACAATCTTATTTCTACGGTTTCCTTTGGCCTTTGGTAAACACGAACAGAATTTGGAACCTGAGCGTCGTATTGCATAACCATAAGCTACGATTTCATTAATCCTAATTTTGGTCTTTTGTATCACAGTTCGATTGGATCGTGACACATCTTGTCTAGACTAAACCTCATATTTGTTTTCATCCTTTGAGAGTCGTATCATGTTTTGACAACTATCATGGAAACAGAGTTTATTTACAAAGGGAACAAGCTTGAGCGTATTTCAGATTTGTCATTGAAGCCGAATACCTTGTTGACTTGTGCCAGTTTGTCACCGAATCGCGCCCGTGTACACTCAACGCTTGACAAGCACCGGTGTGACATCCGACTATCTGTCAAAGGTCGGGTGTACACTGTGGAATTCGGATCGGTTAAGTTAGAGGATAAACGAAGACTGTCGGTGTTTGAGCAATGATGTCTCCTTAAGATTGCCCGGATATGATGGGAACACCGTGTCAACAATGCTGAGATTAGAAACAGCAAGTTAGGAACAATAGGTAAGCCTGTTGATGAAGCACTGAATCTAGACAGGTTAAGGTGGGTGGGACATGTGTTACGCATACCTACTGACCGACTTTCTCGGCATGCGCTGTTCTCTGGGGGAGGTAGTGGTTGGAAGGCAAGTCAAGGTGGTCAGTCGATGACATTGCAGAAAGGTATGAAAACCTTGACCAGCGGACTTGGTCACCTAGGATGTGTCATACTTCGGGTTGGGGGTTCACGTGACTAGCCTACCAAATGGCTAGAAACATTAAGTGATATGGCTAGGCTTTGTGGTCAGTGTTATGGTGACATTCGAACCATTTTCATCTTTGTGATTTCCGCTCCTTCACTTACTTTTGGTTTTTTCACCTAATGCTTCTATTCATTTTGCCCTTGACTGAGCGATGCTGGAAGAAAGCAACCGAAGCCAGCACACAGAACTGCATGGCTAATCACTGATTGGACTGAATTGAACTGAGTTTATTGCAGCCTTTCGTAGTTGCGTGTAACAGTTTAATCGGGTGGGAATAAGCATGGCTGGTTCCCAAGGGACTTTTCAGATACTGAATGAGATCAACGGGAAGATTTCTCAAATTGTTCAACATTTTGTTACTTCATGTGTGTCGTAAAGACAGAATAATTGCTATCTATTCTCTGATCGGAATGATCTTTTGTGTGAGGAAAACATTGACAGCAAGAACACAGAGATGGTTGGATTTTTTACTGTTTTAAAGGCGCATTGTTTGAGAGTGACTCATATAATGTGTACAGAAATACCGGGAGGTGTTCATCTCCTTACTGTTGCTTTCAAATATTTTGACTTGTCAATGGTTCGAGATTAAATAACCATCAGTTTTATTGGTACCAGCTTTAGTTCCAAATGTACCGAATGGTCCGGAATTGGTTCCGCTGACATGTAGAACGAAATACTCCATATTTTGTGTTTCACAAGTGTGCTATTTTATTAGAAGGCATCGCGTTGTTTTGAACTCAAAAGTAATATTAGTAATGGTAATGACGACAGTAACTTCATAATGTTTTCCTTCAAGAGTACTTTAATTTTGCATGTCCATGCAGAATATAGTACATAGGAAGAACATGCCGTGAGCAATATACTGAAATGAGTAAAACCTGACAATGCATCTCATGTGCCAGCTACAAGCTCCTTGCTGAACACAAGTCATCGAAGTGATTCAGCTATAACATTTCATGTTGATATACGATCTCGGAATCCAATTTTGTTCACATTCACCGACATCGAGAACATTTGCAAACCACGACCACATTTGTGTATACAAAGCAGTTTTGTCTGAATATCCGATGTTTTGGTAGCTTTCAAACACCACACCATTATCTCTTAGTGTTGGTCTAACCCACAAGCACAGAAAGAAATTACCTCCCACATCAGCTCTACTCACATTTGAGTTAGTGAAAGACCGGCGGCAACGACCATACCTGAGTGACCTGCTACTTGTGTCCATGTTCCGGCTCAACCCGGGTTTCCCAATTCCCATGCAAGTTTCACACATCAAAGTTGTTCAGTGTTTAGAGTGAACTGTGTATTCACGTATGCCTTCATAGTTAACTATAAGCATGTGAAGTCAACGACCTAGATCAATAGTGTTCACATTCCGGTTTTCCTTCTGTCAAGGTGAGCCAGAGTTCTGCTTAAAATTAATTGACCAGTATTTTGGTAGTTCATGAGCGTACGTATTCTTTCCTTCGAATACTACTCAAACGCCCCTTCAAACATAACAAATCCAGTCGATAGTCGGTTGAGTAAATATTCCTGATCAGATATCGATATGTAGGATATATAATCTTTAGTAATTTTGTGTTTTGCTATTGGAGGATTATTGTAGGGGTTTCACTACTGATATCTGAGACTTGCCACTGCAATATGCAACAGAAGTTGAAACTTAAACTCTGAGCTTTTGAGTGCAGCTTTCCAAATGTTCTCGACAAATCAAATGTGGCAACGAGCCGGGAAACCGCCTAGCTTCCTAACACAAAATACGGCCGAAGGATAAACAATTCAGACATTGCACCATGGAAGTGTTAGTCAGTGGCACTTACTCTCTGACCATCAATTAGACCCATGAGATCATCGAACTACTATTGATTGATAAGTCACTAATTTAGGGTGCTCGAAAGTAGTATCACGCATATCTAGTTGGAACAAAGTCTGTCGAATATAGTACCCCTTAGAACTTGTTCTGTTCTCTGGTGGAAAATGACTCAGACTGGCCTCATTGCTCGTTGGTAGCCAAAACAACTCCGCTGAAGATGATGATGATAGCAGAAGTCTCACACTGAAAGAGATTGTTACAGCTAGGTTGTTGAGGCCGTATCTTTCTGGTGCTTCCAAAAGACCCATCAGTATCATCGTAGAACTCAATGAGGTGTGCTTTGTCAGTTGATTTACTCGATGATGAACCACATGCTTTCATAAAGAATGTATACCTTGAACCGAAAGGGGAAATCTGTCATGGTCCACCACGTTGAAACTGCATAAGGAATGATATCCAAATCAAATCATCCACTAATCGTGTATGCAATAATAAAATACGTTATCAATAACAATGCGATATTATTCAATATGAAGAACCAAAGCTCAACACACTAGTGAGAACCATGACAAAACCGCGAACCTGTTTCATCTTTATTATGAATCCCGGATTCGCTTGCCAGTGAGGTTCAGTGAATGTGCACTGCTGATGATTCGTAACGGGGATGAAATAGCTGAACAGTGATTCCGTCGCTCCCGAATGGTGAGTTAGGCGTTATTGCTACCTAATTGGTCATATGAAAAAATCAGTGGATTATTTATAATATTCGAAAAGTAATAATAGCGATAAAAATTATCATAAACGTCATCTGGCCCTCATCGTCGCCACGACGACTGACAAAGTTATGAGCAATTCTCTGATGAATTTGAAAACAATCTCTCCTAGCTGACTGATGATTCCTCAACTTTGAAACTGTGTTCAATTTGAATATCCAATCTACTTGGAGAAAACACTGAGGATTTTACCAAAAATATTGTACGTGATATTAAAAATCATCGAAAAAAGATAAACGTACTATTTTTTGTAAGTGATTTACATCCGACAGCCTAAACTATTTAGATAGTGAAGTTCCAAGCGTATTGTATCACCGTTTGTATCAATTTAATACATATATTCATTTATCATAACGAACTCTAACTCTTGTACGATAAACATTTGCTGACATGGGTATTAAATAGTCCGATCAGTGCATTCTAGAAAGCATTTCCAACGTCATTTATCCATAGTATTCCAAACTTTGTGAAGTGTACTTCTAAAAGCACATAAAGGTTCCTGTTTGCCTCGTCGGAATGGAACGCGTGCATTCAAGCTTTCCCATGAGGATAATCTTCCCGTCGTCACCGAACTCAAGCGATATCCATTCATTGATTCCTAATTTGTGCTCTTGTAGTAGTAGCAGTATTAGTTTTGGCATATGTTTCATTTCAACTGGATAAACGTGTATTCTCAATTATCATTTGTACGGCAAATGAGTCTCTTCATACAAAGTTCGCTCTGGGAATTTTGATCACTTGATTTTACTCATTTTTGCATTCGGAATGAGAAAATGATATCCCGATAGCATAAATGTTCTGGAAATTTCAGTATGGTGAATATATTGTTTTTCCGGGGATCTAGTATAGCTTAGAGCAGGGATGACATGCTTTTTGGATTGAACTGGTTTGAGGTAAACTTCCGTTGTATTCTGCAATGTACCGTTCCGTTTCCCGTAAACGGTTGATTGCACACCTTATCTCTTTCTTTCACATTCAAACAGTTCATCTGCCTTTGGGTCGGTGTTTATTGAAACAGCTCTATACCTACCCATTGCAGCCTTCAGCAGGATAACTAGACACACTATGAAAATTACTGAAAAATGGTATCACAGTTCCCGATGAGAATGTTGGTAACATTATACATATTATTCTTGCTTCTTTACATAAAACAGATGAGTAATGAAAACCTTTTGAAGCAAAATGCCATATCTCATGGAACGCATAACATATTTTTGACATATTTCTTCTATCACCAAGACATATATTGGTCTAAATGCATGGGTGATGATAAAAGCGAGAACGTTCCGCACAAGTTGACAGGAAGTAGACATTACGAATTAAACCTTATGAGATAAGGGAAACTGCACATTTTATGAGGATGAATAACCAATACGAAGAGTGTCTCAATCATCAAGGAATCTCTAAGATTTGTATTCTATGCCATATTATCCTCGGGATAGCCACATATTCAATACAACTTTCGTGGTGCACATCAAATAACAATAAATAGATTAGAAGCAGAATTCTAGGTTTTGGTTACATTTGTGTTCATGTGAAGAAATGCAAAATCGTAAAACGGACATGAAGTAAGAATCAGTAAATTAACAGTGTGTCCTTGAGAAAAATGTGAGAAATCATGAAGATATTCTCAATGTTCAATGAAAAGAACATCATTCCGGATAGTGCACCGCATCGTGTTCTACAAATAAGATGATGAGATTGATAAAAGTTGTGTACTGCTTTGTCGTAACTCATCGGGGCGTTTGGAAAAAACGCAATACTTATTGAAAAGCATATAGCATACATCTTCGATCTAAACTGCCACTTGCCATCATGATCTCGTGAGCGAAAATGCCTAGCGATCAACAAAAGCCCAATACCAGGCCCAATGAAATACGGGACAGTAGCTGTCGTATACCGTCCCCATGACTGCAGTCTGAATATCGGTGATATGAGGCCAAACACGACTGTAGTTTTATGCGAACATACCCACGGTAAGTAGATTATCGTGTAATCCCAGTTGAAATAGCTGAAAGAACCGCATGGCTTTTTACACCTGAATAAAGTGACAAAGCTTCGTGTATGGGGTGTGTGAATAATGCATTAGTCTTTTATTGCAATCCGCTGAGAGGCAGTTGTGCTCCAGTGGTGTGTAACCCAGTGCCTCATTCAACCACACCTAATTTATTCAGCGACCTGACATACTGACTGTTGTTTAGTTGATACGGGGTACCCACTTTCCAATACAGACTAGTGAGCGCGTTCCCTTCTGACCAAGCAGGATTTATTTTGTCAACATTCACAGTCATCCTGAGTGAACATAAGCAATACCTAGGGTTAGCGCTAAATAACATTTCCTTCAAGAGGTTTCCAATGTGTAATACCACACTTAAATATATTGCATTTTTTTTATTTCTATTTTTAATCAATTATAAAGCAAAGTTCAACAATTCAGTAAGAAGTCCGCGTTGAATGGATGGCTGCCAAATGGGGAGCTGCCCGGCGGTGACGGAAAGCGAATGCAATTCGTCATTTTCCAAAGTCTACGATTGTAACCGTTTGACCGTAGCTGGTCGGAGTTAACATCTGTTGCTCCCAAGCATATATCTTTCGGTTACATTGCATAATAATAGCATGCGGTTATTACTTAGCTTGCCGTGTATGTGTCGCACCATTCGCACTAGGTTTAGGTTCACAAATCACAATCTTTGTAATTAGTTTCACATGGTTGACTGAAATGAATAGCTTTTTTTTACGTCACATACCATGGGCACGAGCAGTTCTCACTGCTCACAACGAAATAATTCAATTGTTGCTCAGTCAAGCCAGTTTGAAGGAAAAGGAACAACAAGAACCGTTGCATTATCCCAATGAAGAACTCAAGTCAGTGGTAACATCTATAGATTTTGATTCCTTCAATCATTGAGAATGTGAATCAAGTTCTTTTGGTCAATATCGTCGACTTTTTGGCGGCGAGGTACAGAGAAAATCAGTTAAACATTCCCCGTTCATAAGCTAAGATCCCGACGTGCTTCTACCTTTGAGTGGTTTGACAAAACTGCACACCTAGAGTGAATGATTCTCTTTGATTGATGAAATTATTCCCATCGCCCTTATATCAAACATTTTCGGTCTACATATTTCGCGAAAACCATTCTGGTCTGGAATCTGAATGCAATATATTGTCCCATGTGCAACAAAAGATGCAAAACGTAGTGAAATCTCGTTATATGTCGGCTGCAGAGTGTCACTTTGGAACATTGTTTGCAGATGGCATGGAAATGAAGTTTGTTTTCGCGTGTGACCGTGAATGACATAGTATTATTACCGTTCTAATAATTCAAACCACGGCAAAGTGAAGGAGTGAAGTTATATTTTCCCAAAGCATTAGAGCGTTGACTTTTATTTTCAAGAAAATGAACACAGGCAATTGTCCAGATAAATCGGCCTAAATTCTCAGGCAGCTGGAAAATCAATGTTGCCGCAGTGCGGTCTGGAAAAACAACCATATGCATGAATGTGTATGGTTCACCAACTTGACCTGTTTGGCTACACAAAGGCAGGTGTTCCTCACCCTTTTTATCTTTTTCAATTCACTATGGATAATTTCCAACCACGTTCAAATAATTACTCCCAGCGGAGAATTGGGAACATGCAACCGAAAAGCGTTCCACTGACTGCGCGTCTGTACATACATAAAACAAACAGAAAGATGTGTCAACGTGTGATGCATGATCTAGCACGTCAGTCTACGGTAAAACTGATATGGTAGAATTATGAGGGGTCTGGTAGACTGGGAAAGCGCTGAATTCTGCGTTGTTTATGATGTGTATAACAAATCCTCACGACCAAGTTTGTGATTTATTACAGCTCATGTCAACTGCGGTGATGTGTTTTTTGACCTCAAAATCACTGAAAGAGCTGCTTCGGAAATCCTTCCCACGGGTAATGGTTTTTTAGCAGGTATGAAATTCACCGGGCCCAAATTTAAAAGTTTGCATTCCATCAAACCACTAGTTACCACAGGAAATCAGTCTTATTACACAATGGTGCGTCTCACAAGTGATTGCACAACTGACAGACATGGACACATCTAACCACTAGTTTTTCAATTGTATAGCGATGAGACCACTGAAAAATTATGTGGTTCAATATTTCTAATTTCCTGGCACAAGACATGACTCGAATACGGGTGGGAACGTATTCGTTGTGCGATTAGGATGTTATGACAAAGGATGCGAGGATGCATGTGTGTGTGTTGGAGATGGATTACCTAGAAAAACCCAGATGTATAGGGAATTTCGATCATACCTGTGCATTTGTGTGTATTCAAGTCATTTTCAGCGAAGGCTATGTCTTCCATAATCTGACTGAATTAGTAAAACAAAACAATCTACAAATAGGAACACCAATAAAATATATATATTGACAACTACATCACTCTGGTTTGGTGGAGCTATATTCAGCAAGAAGAAGACTAATAGCAGGAGAGCACTGTATTGTAGATCGTAGAAGGTAGACTGTACAGGAGTCACCAAACGGAAAATTTGCGCTGGAATCGATTGATCATCCGAGTAAATGTCTAAGCCAAGTATCGCAGATAAGTGCAATGCAGATTAGGGGAAAAATTGATAACAGTCTCACGGGATTGAACTGACCCGCTCGAAGGTTGATGTCGTAAAGCATTGGCACTATGTGTTTGTTAGACGGGGTATCACATCATATAGTTTCCCAGTTTGTGCTATCGTGAACGGAAGCAAAATAGGCATATATGAGCATCGCTCTGCATGGGTTCCAAGAAGACCTGCGAAGTAGGTTCAAACTACTTTGAAAGTTATACATGGCTTTGACTGGAAATAGTAGATCGGGCACATGTCCAGTCATCAATAAGTGTAAATGAAAAGTTGTCGATTGTCGTGCCTAGCGGATGGTAAACGTTCCAGGTAGCACATTTCCAACAAAGCTTTTGAATTTTACGTCTCTCTCCATTTCATTGTGGGGGAAGGTGTATTGCCTATTTGAAGGTTCAAATTTATAAGGAATTTACACGCCATTAGATTTCTGGTTTTATTTTGTTATTGATAGCTAATAAGAAACTTGTAGCATTCTCAGTTCCTATGTCAATCTTCCAACTGCACTCACTTACTTGCCTCTGTGCCGTAGTCAATTTATCCCACAAAGATTACAGCAAGGAAATTTGGAAATAGTTTTACGATTTTCCGCGTCTTGTATTACCATGTAAGTGTTTTCTGATTATGAAGTGTATCTGATATGCTGTGAAAAATCATTTTAGGCAACCACATCAACTATAATACTAAAGAGCAGAAAACATTATCATTTGACCTAATAATTTTTCAGGAAATTTGGGATCAGTTTCATTTACAAACACTTTATCAATATGGTAATATATAATAAACCAGGATCATTCAACTGCTTGCAAATAGAGATTGTGAGATATCCGTTATCAGTGCATGGAACTTTTCCATGCGTTGCTCTCAAGATAGAAACGAGTAAGGTGACTTATTATCAACAATTAATTCAATTTAGAAACTGTTCCCTGATGTCTAGTAGGAAAACAGTTTACACCGAAGTGGCTTGTACAACCGAGACTTTATCTAAGGTTTCGTAGAAACTGAATGATAACTTCAAGGGGAATGGTAAACATACTGTTACTGTGCTGGCCGATTTGTTATGCTTTTCGAGGACCATCTGAAGTTTTCAGGGTTCAGAATGAAATTTCTGGTCACTCATTTGTCCAAAGAAATGACAACACTGAGCTCAATACCTAAGCTTATGCTCCGGTAACTCAGTTGCTCCCTTAGATTTTAGCACACACCTATTCCAACGTGCCGTGTAAACAATTGCGCATCCCATGTTCACTTGTTCGGCTTAGGAAACGATAGGAAAACATATGCGGTTTGTTGATTCTATTGTCACTTACCGAAGTCGTGCTCTGCTCTATTTCGCATTCATCTTGCGGTTAGAGCCATTTAAATAAAGAAGGCATAAGTTTGCCTACTACAGAAATGGTCTTAACGTCATCCAGAATATCATGTGATAGCAGATTTTATTACGTATGTGGCAATAAATTAGTGCCGGTCTGTAGAATAGTGGAAGAAGAATGTTTTGGGACTATAGGGGATCATTGAATGTCATTCCGAATTTATCAAGAAATTCACAACTGAAATTTCTTTTTTACTACCATTTATTGTAGCTTACCTGGGATACCAATCTGCACTGCACTGTTACTGGTATTCAACCAGTTTTCAGCATACCACTGTTTGCAAGAAAAAAGGGTGCAACACAATATGTGAAAACACAAGTGACGGTAAGTGGTTTTGCAATGAAACGATTTAATAACAAGTTCGCACATCGGTAACCTTGTAAGAAACATAAATCTCACAATTGCCTTTAACGGTTCATCACTGGTGAAAACTGACCTTAACTAAAAACAAAACACGATCGCTGGCTGGTTGCGCAATTCACACGTTTCTTTCTGAAGCACCCTCGGCCAGTCGTTTGGTGATGTTTATTTTCTCTCGTCACCAACTGAAGCTTCTGGCTCTTCTGAAACTCCTTATTTATTTTACTTTAAAACACTACATTCTTTTCTCAAGAATGTTTTAGACTTATTCCACGTTCCTGTTTTATTTGTTGATAAGAAACATTCGTATTATTTGCAATTATTGTACGCTTGCGGTTTATTCTTCGTCGTTATATTTCCTTCTATTTTGAATCCCGTCGTGATTTCAAATTCCCGTTTGATTGGTGTGCTCATTTATGAACTTCATTTCCATTATGGATGTCTTTTACATAAATACAAGAGGGCCAACTGTTTCAGCGTAACATTTTTTACTGGGAGTAGCGTTTTTCGCCATGCAATGGCAGTACAACACTCCAGTACATCATAGGAAGTAATTTGAAATTAAACTCTTAGAAAAGTAAAGTGTATATTTGACTTTAAACAGAATGTAAAACCGAAGATATATATATATATATATATATATATATATATATATATATATATATATATATATAAACACTTGTGAAACGTAGTAGAATAATTGCTCAAAAGCTAATTCTATTTGGCGCTGCTCACACACTGGTCCGTAATTTTGTCTGCTCATTTTGAAAAGAAACAATACAATGTGCCTTACCAGCCTATTTGAAGAACTACCCCGTTATCTCCTTAGTCATAATAGACTCTCTGTGTTCACCACAATGTGAATACACATGCGAGAAAGGTGAAAATATTACATCTAATTTACCTATGCTTTAGAACTCTACACTTTATAAATACTGCTACCACCGTGCCTCCTTCGTTCATGTGTAACATTTCTCATAGGTCAAATAATGGGAATTCTTCCGTACGTATTTTGCTGGTAGATCACTCATTAGCGATTGGATTTCCACTGTAGCACGTACACATTCTTTTGGCAGTCATCACCGTGAACCGATTCTTTTTCGTGTGCTACTGGTTTCTTTTTTGTTCAGCCTAACCAGATAATTCGTCCGTCTGAATGTCTCTTCTAATATTTGTTAGCAGTGTGTTTAGAATCGCACAAGGGCGAATCTTATTATAGTTCATTTCGAAGCATTTTTTAGTGCATTGATTTTTGTTCTGTGTTTTGGTTTTCGGAAAGATTCATTCCTACCAAATGTTTAGAAAAAGTTTGTTAGTGTGCTCTGATCATATTTTGTTTGAAGACACGGAAAGAGTGAATGTCTTCGTAATGAGGGATGCTGACATTTTGATGAAAACTGCCATGCAATGTACATTCCGCATTAGATGATATTATTGCGGAAGCAAATCAATAACATCAATGAATGAACAAAAGGGGATGCTACTAGTTATCTGTCACATGACAGAACTACAGTCCTCAGCGAGTATCGAACTTGGTACCCAAAGTAATTGTTGCGCCAAGCTGACTGTTGGACAATCACATAGAACCTGCTCATCATGAGTGATTCACTTGGGAAAATTTCGTCCACACATTCACAGCTTATTTATTCTAAATATATGAATACATAACTGTATATGTATATATATATATATATATATATATATATCTTTATGGCTTACATCAGATCTCAACCTGAGCTGAGGCATTAATAAACGACACTTTCTCCTTAAGCCTGGATTGTTTAAGGTGTTTTGTGCGGCATTTATCCGGACGAAAAACCAAGCGGAAAATGTTGACAAACGCAATGTCCAATTCATTCGGAACTACTGTTCCTCGTCATTGTTTATTTTTCCTCTTCGTTTACGGGAAACGGTTGCCAATGCATTGCGTTGATCATAAGTGGCGACTTATGAAGTGATTGTTATGCCAGCAAACTGTGAGTAAGGTTAGACTCATCCTGAACAGATGGATGAATTCACTCGCAATGCGCTAAGCTTAGAATGGTAGCTCACACTTTTGCATTACCGAGGTAGTCGTGATTCCAACTGTGGATCCTCATAGAGACCTATAAGCTAATGTGCTTATTGCATTGTAAAACACTTCTTATGCCTGAATATTCCCGTATTGTGCTGTTTCTTTATGTTTATTGCACAAAATTGACGCTTTTATGAAATGTTATTTCACGTAGTCAACGAAAACAAACTTTCCAAATCGAAAATTGAATTATTTCAAGGAAAACTCGTACTAACTATCACTTTGGATTTTCGTTTATAGTGAACAATAACCAGCATGTACGTCGGAACTGCTCCATTGGAAAACTGCCTCAGCGAAAGCGAAAATATCCCCAAATTATACACGATACATTCATCAATAAGTGCAAATTCCAACGCTAGACGTATTCCACCGACCAAAGGTTGACTGGTAAATTGCAAGTACGATGCGAAATTTGCACACATTGATGATAAACCTGTTGTGTGTTCTCTACTGTTGTAAACGATGCCGATTAGCCAAACTGTTTGTCATGATAGATAGGAATTGAGACAAACTGAATTCCTGATTAACTGAGTGCAGATGAAAAGCAATTTTAAAATGGGGTCTTTTGGTTGGTACCACAAACTCACTGAGAAACTGTCTGCAAAGGAAATCGTTCAGCTTGTTCGTGAAGAGTGACAGCCACACAGGGAATGAGCTAAGTGCTAGGGCCAGTCTCTCAAACCAGCCCCGTAACTCAGTTGCTGGGAGGTGGTTGTTGCCTAGACGGCAGTGTAAATCCCCTCAAAACGATATTTAATTTTTTCATTGGAGTCAGTTGTGCATCTGTGAAACGGGGCTGAAGTAAAATTAAGTTACATCAAATACACCAAGAAAATATTTTACTAAAGATCTCAGTGTCGCTATCAAATACGTCCACGGTTAGCATCGTGCGTCACGACAACTAAGGTGAACGGAAGCTTACAAAAGTGGCATTTATTCTGTTATGGGAGCTTCTTACAGATATTCATGAGTTTCCAAATTAGGTTAGGTTTTCGAAAACCGAAGTTTGTCCTGAAACAACGAATGTTCTTTACCCTTGCGTAAGTATGCTCCATGTATTACACTAACGATTATATCAGAGATTTGAAAATCCTCAAAATTTCGCATAGGTAAACATGGATTATTTTGTTGACTAGTTACAGATAAAAGTATTTTGGGGAATCTGTAAACACTGAATAAGCTGGTCGTTCAGATAGGTGAACTATATTCGTCGGCAAAACAAGGTTCTTCACATTGTGAAATTTCTTCATACTTGACAATCGTTTGGGTGCATGAATCTTGTTCCAAAACGCGACTACGAAACGGGTAACGATTCGGACAAAATGTTGTCAGAAATTATCTTCGACGTTATATCGTCAATAATCATAGAAAACGATCTACGATGAATTCGCTACCCATATTGTCATTTAGTCATCAATGCAATTCGTGCTAGCGAAACAAAACTGAAATCATTTGGTAAGGGGTTTATCACGAAAAATTGAAGAAGCGATCAGGATTTCCCCGAAACTGCTGACTATCTAACTATGTTGGCAGAAACGTAACTTTGACAGGGCACGTGTATTCCGTGGAATGTTCTGTCAAATTTTCTTGGCAGATAAACCTATCCTGGCCGAAATTTCTGATGCCGTTAAATAAGGGGAAATGCTACTAATTGCACACCATTTGTTGTCAGATTTTCACTTGATGAGTTGGCCGACGATGGTTTTTTCGCTGAATTTCTGTATGACTAGGACAAACGAAGTGTCGACGAAGTGATGACAACTAACTAACTCATTCAAAGGTACACTGGTTCCATTCGCTGTGTCTTCAAATGTGCTAAGCACAAAATGTTTGTGAAACTTCCAATTCACAGAGCTGCCCCAACAACTGCTCATGAAGATATACATGTTCTAAATTATTTTGCAAATAGTTTGCCCGATCGAGAATTTTCCAACTAAAAAAATGATTGACGGATGTGAATCTTAGCTGTTATAAAAATATGTTTGCTACATATTTTGCGCATCAGTGCAGTGAAAGTGCTCTGTACTTCACAACCTTAAAGGCCCCTGCAATATAAGGGGTAAGCGGTTGCCGGACCCTGAGACTCCGACTGAGGGACCATATAAGGTCCCAACTGGTCATGTTTGAATACCACCCGAGCATATGGAACAAGGTGGAGAGTCATCTTACGTGTGCATTCAACTGATTTTTTAGTTACTAATGTTCCATGGTGCTGATTTCATAGTGATAATGATCTCCATTATTGGATGGCGATTTTTCGTTTGACAGCCGTTGAGGAACCTGGATTTAGCCGCAGTGTTTCACTGGACAGTGGAGTTTTGAGTGGTTAAATTGGAAATATCTTTCAAATGGGACCTACCGCGCAGTGTGTGGTAGTACCAACACTTTCACTTTTTCATGGATTTGATCTCCGGTCAACAATGGAATAATCACGAGCGTCTCGGTCCAGTAATCCTATTTTTGATTCAAGAGTGGCATGCTTCTACATTCCAGAGACCTGTGTGAAAACGCATGTGACGAAATATTCATAACACTTTGAGCATCGCTACTAATGGTTTCCAATCAGATTAGATCAGAATGTTGCATTTTCGAAGGACCATATACCTGTATGTTAACAGGAATGGGAGTGAGGCTGTTTTGTTACACATCGCTGTCGTCCAATCTTCTGCTTGGGCAGTCGTGGTACCCCATCTGAAGACCAGATAATTGGATTTAAAATCATGAATGCCGTAAAAACGTTCATCACATGTGAAACGCAAACTCAACATTTAACTATACAGTGAAATTGCAAAAAGATAACACAAAAGGTGCGATTCAACAAATTACGAGCGGTAATTTAGATGATGAAACATCTTTGTTCAAAACAACAACTCAGGATGCATTTGCGCTTTGAACAAATCGGACACAAATCCTATAGTGGATTCTGCATTCACATCGTTCACCTCTGGGATAATTTTTCTTTTTCCCATTTTGTTCGTATAGCTATGGCCACTGTCATCGCCACATATTCCCTAATGATTCAGAATCTTTCTCAATTCTCATTTTCCCCCTATAAATTTGGTTAATCTGATCGGGATAACGTGTGTTCGGTCTGCAGCCATCTCGTATCAACCAGTGGCGGATTGCACACTTGCTGTTCCATGCGACGAGGACTACACAGAATTGAAAAAGGACAAATGTGATTCCGTAATGCGTCCAACATTTTAACAGATCTCATCAGTTCGCCTGTAAACAGACATACGTCGAGCTGACTTGTTTATTAACAGGTTTTTATTGTTCCTTGAAGTGGGATCCAACAAAAAAAAAAACTGATCAAGTTCTGGTAAGATTCGGAACCAAAAGATATTCGTGCAAATATTCCGCGCTCCTGGCACGGGTTGTTATTACCAATTATCTCATTTTCATGTTTCGTGGTTTAAAGCTCTTCATGTGTTTAACTGTTACTATATGGCAAAAGCCTTCATGAGGGAGTGCAGAAAACAAACCATTAACAAATCAGTTTCTCTCTATGAGGCTCTGTGAACCTCACATCAACATTTCTAACGAGTGCTAGCTTGTCACTGCAATTATGTCTTCCAGCTGTTTACAGCTTTCACAGAGATTTCGAACGACGATTGATTGACCGTCCTTTTGGACTCCACGTTTCACGCGCAAACCTCAGAAATGATAAGTTATCTGTACTCTATTGATTAAAATGCAATGAGTAACGAGCTCATTTGGTCGAATTTGATTCCCTTGGTCTAATCGGAGTGTAATACTTATAAACTGTATGCAGCTCCCTCTCATGTCTTTTTGTCACACCTAGAATATGGCGGCTGTGCCTACCTTATTCCATATTTCTATCTTACTCCGCAATTCCCCTCCTTTTAAGTGTGTCCGTTTCTAATGCTTTTATCCAATATCAGAATGGCCACATCACCCAGCTTCCATTTCACTGCGCACACTTTAAAAACGGTGCCCAAAGTCAGATAACCTTCTGACTTAGCTATCTTGTTTTTCTCTGAACTCTTTTGTCTTCCACCTCACAATTCACTCCACTACATTGAGTATCACGGTGACGAATAGGTGGCTTAGCAAGATCAACCGGGATATTCTTATTTTGCTTCGCTCATTTCGCAAGAATGAAGTGACGAATCGGACAAGTCACATCCGGTTGTCACTAAGCTTGCCTCACTCGGCTTCTAAGGACTATTATCTCGTGAAAGTTACTCATGCTGGCCTGTCCAAATTAGTGACAACTCATTAGATTCATCTCAACCATCAAAACACAAAGTCCAGCTGCCGAAGACATGCCCAGCTTTGATTCGAAACGGATCATCCTGAGCTCGAACGGAATCGATCATTTCCTTCCTGGTTCATTTTAGTCAGTGTGGTAGGCATTTTTCATTTCGATAGCCGATTGTCACATTGCACATTTTCACTTTTCATAACACTTTCCTATGCCTAATGAGGTTACATTTAAAGATACGGGCACCTTTCAAAAAAAATATAGATAAGCGTGTTCTGAGAGTCTTATATAACTCCCTGTTTTCCATATATTCTTCTCACTCGCACCACCCACTTCCTCAACTACGGCTGTCATCATAATTTCCAAATTATTTGTTCGTTGGAAGTCCGGAAACATTCACAGCGGCCACTTTCCACTGATTTCTTTTGTGCACCTCAGGCGATAAATACATTGTATCTGCTGACTAGAGCTCCATGTCTTACATATTTCAACAAGATATATGGAGAGAGGGTCAGGAAAGTTATCGAGTAACAATGAGATAAGGAAGAAATATTCTGGTGACCTCGATCGTTCTGAGAAAGTAAATATTTCCTGGGCAGTAATCTGGATGGGTTTTCTCTACGAAGTTCCCGACTGTTCATTTTTACTGCACTGGTTTTCTTGGGTTATGTGCGTTTTACTGAAATGACCTTCGTGAGGTTCCCGTCGACTTCACCTTCGACACACTTTCGATCTTCTCTGATTGTACGCGCGCGGTCCGCTTTTCGCTTCCCCGATACCTCCGTTTGCCTTGCGTGCACTTCTCTTGTCAGTGCTAATTCGATGCTACCATACGTAGAATACACAAACTCATTCATTAGACTGAATGAACTTCGTTCGCAGATCACTATTAGGCCAGAGAGAAGGCACATTCTTAAGCCACTAGTCGAATGTCTCCTACAATATAATGAAGTCCTGACCTTCATTGTTGAATGTCCTAGGGTCTACTGTCCGTTTTTGAATTTATTTTTACTTTCTGGCTTGCGACACCTTGACCATCACCACTGTTTGATATCTGATCTGCTTTTTCTCTCTAGATTATTATTAATTTGCATCGTCAACGAGAATACCCATGCCTCTCTCGCAATTTCTCTTTCCAAAGGTGCATGTGTAGGTTTGTATGTGTATGTGTGTGTGTGTGACTGGGACTCTTTTCATGGACCTCCGCGTGCATTGTCATGGAAATGAGCTAATTTATGTGTTGATCACTCAAAATATTCCGAAGCAGCTGCAGATAAACACTACCTCTCACCATACTTCTGAAACGCACCAACTGCAATTCATGACCATTCGTCTTCCTTGATCGGAGGTGACATTCCGTTAGGTTACTCAATAGCCCTTAAGGTTTACAGGCATGACTTCTATTGTGCAATATTTTACACCACAACTTACATTCTATCTGAGCGACTGGCGCATTTGGGAAAAGAAACAATTTGTTATTTGCTCGGTGCATACATGTTTGTTCAGAGAGAAGAGACTCTTAGAGTTCGTTTTTACATGGAACCATTGAATTTTGAACAAACGTCCACTGCTTAGCTCGGGTTGAAGGACGATAAAACTGACAAGTTATTGGTACAGCTCCAGGCCCAATTATATTTTATGCAAAAAATACAAAACAAAGCATCAGATGGATGATGGATTTTCGTGGAATCAAGAGTGTCATCTTACTCGACACTTGATCCTATCTTCCCGTGTATTCACAAAACAAGTATTACAACGAACACCCTCCTCAGCAAACATAACACGCTAGGCAGACCTTTCCAGAGGCTTGAGTAAGACGTCTCAAGCAACAGCCTGATAAACCTTATTTGACCTAGTCGCTTGATTCATTCATCATTTTTAAGTATACCCCTATTGACCGCTTCTGTCCAAAACCTATTTGCCTTTCTAAATCTTGAAATTTTGATGCCCATGAAACTCTTAAAACGAGCTCCTAAAGAGTTTGCATTCTGTCTTGGTTACTTTAACTGCCGTGATATTGTTTGAGCCGATTATCTTGAATAGTGTGTAAAATCTAATTTGGCCGTCTTCAGCGAATTCCCAAGAACACCATGTTTTGAAAGATAACAGGTCTCACATGACTTTTCAGACACACGCACTGGATTAAGGTGCACTGGAGCTGCAGGATAGCTCTCTACGCAAATCCATTACTTGAACCATATCCACCATAAAAGCTGTATGCATCGAATAGATGGACAGGTCGATCCACATCTGCATAGATGTTATTTCTGCATCGAAATATAAGCAATGACAAAGTAGGCCCAGAAGCGGGCGTAGTTAAAACAAAGAGAACGCTAATGGGACGCATTTGTTTATTTAGATTGTTGAAGGGGTTTGGGGAGAAATTTCTTCGAGGACGACTCACTTCAGGTAGAGAGGTTTACTTCTTCATGGAAGTCAGGGGAGCACACTGCTCATTATGATTTATGTAATGCGCAGGGTTTATTTATGTCCTGACTGAACGTAGGTTCAACACGGGACTGGACTACTGAGTAGGTGACGGGTTGATAACATCCGAAGCTAGCGATGGATGGGTACCGTATCATTCGGTGCTGATGCAAAGCAGGCAGTTGAGAAACAGTCAAGATCACGTACTGGTCGTCATACAGCACTCGGAATCCTGAAAATATAACGCTGTCGGAATAACACTTAACTGACTTGATGTGTCCCGGGGTCTATAATTCATGCAAGTCATTTGAAGCCGGTAGACAGCTATTTTAATGGTCTACAATGATGAGCTGAGTGCTGAGACTACTTGATGCATGATTCCTTACAAGTTTACCAACACCTGTGGCTTGCATTTAAGGAATGTGAATACCAATCAAACATGGCCCGACAGGACGCTAACTGTCCTCAAAACACAGCGACAAATGCACATAGTGAGACGTGAACTCAAATAATTGCCTCCTCAGTTGAAAATCCCACTGTTGGGAAAACTCTGAACTACTTTTATAATGAATTCTGTCTCAACAAATGTTTTTGAAATGTGACTCCATTGGCCGGGCTTTCTGATCTACACTGTCAAATCCTGTCTTTAAATCACTACTCGATCCACGCTAAAACTACCAACCGCCGTGGTAAACAATGCACACCGATAGAATCTAACTGAGGACGAGGAAATATAATGATCCAACCAGTGTCACCAATTAGGATATAGGTTATGGACTAGCTGATATGTATAGTTTTTGGGACAAAATTAACAATAAAACAATACGAGCGAAGAGAACTATGTGCCAGTTATAGCAAACTGTACAACTCAGACTCACGTCCAGGGGTTGCTGAGTGTAAGGTATGCATCTTGCCAAAGCAGAAAACTGATCGACAATAATATTGGTGTAAGAGGGAGATTGTGCCTAGACCCGTTCTCGTGTGTACCTTATTTTCCATTGACTGGAATTATTTGCATACTGTTTTCTCACTTGCCCATCAGTTTGAATATGAGAGGTTCGGAAAATTGTACTCAATTGTATACATATAGTTCGCAGTGTGATTCCTCAGCTTTGGTTGCCCAAACAATTGTCCATTACTCTGGGACAATGCCGAGTCTTACTCTAAGAGAGTCGCATTTGTGCTACAAATCAGTACCAACTTTGGTTGAAAAAGTGAGATAGAACGATTGATACGAGGCTTCAACTTATTTTCTATGTTTACCGGAAAGGTCTCATGAACTAACTGGTGCACGACCCCTATCCAGGAATCACATAGAGCTACTTGTGACAGTTTCTATGGGTGCATCACTCATACCGATTTCCGGTTTATTCTCAATTGTGGACCACTCCAGTCCGCTCTGCTTTACGTTGGTTGTCTTATGGAGTAAAATAGTACGCAATGAAAATCAATATTCTCCAAAATGACCGACACCTGGGTGGATTTGTCTTATGGAACAAAGGTCGATTGCGGAAAATGACGTCGATCACCTCAGACAGGATAGGGTGTTCGTTTAACTTGTGTTCCAATTGTAACTTACACCAAGGAGTCCTCCTGATGCTCTAAAATAGTTTAGGACTGAGGTCTTTTGGGTTTGACGCAAACGGGAATTAGGGATTATCTAGTTGTACTTGCAACTGCGCTCGATAATTACTCAATAAAATAAATTTATCACACACAACAACTGCGTCGCACATATTGCTCAATATTTTTGAAAATAAAAACCCTCCCTCTGCTGATTTATTAGATACTGAACATCGAAAAAACCATATGAGGCATTAAGGTAACCCCATATCAGACCCAGCTACGCATGATACTACCGGGTCCCTCGAAATGAGATATTTAACCCCTGGTCACTGTGCCAGTGATTAGTACAGGTCCCCATCCCATTTCCCATATCATGATATTACGCGAACAAACAAAACTTGGTGGGTGTATATCATGCATTTATTCGTCTCCATTGCATTTGGAAAGTTGACGAACTGGCTTCAGTTTCTGAGCATTGCAGATGATTCCTGAATGGATAAAATAGGTGTGCAGTGTTTCCATTAATTTCGATGGTGAGCTGAGCGGTATTTTTGCAAGATGAGTCACATTCAGCTTATAACATCCTACCCTTTACACACACACTGTGAACTACGTAATTCGATCAGAGTGCAAATGATTGCACCAATGCCCCCTATCTGTAAGCTCTTCTTCTCCTTCATTTAGTTGATCATGAACAAGTTTTAATCTAGATATTTCGTCCGTAACCCAACTGACTGCAACGGGAAAGTAACATAAGTATATCAATTACGAACAGCCAGCTCACTATTGAAAATCATGGAATCACTTAGAGTACGGCTGATTGATCTGAGTTTCTTTGAAATCATCATCAGCGCATACTCATCGACCGACGAAATTGGAAACCAGAACTATAATCATCACTCCACGGTGATAATATGAGATGGTAACTAAGGGGACAACTCAACTTTCAGTGAAACATTCCTCTACGATGAATGATATTCCCCCGGACCTCTTCTCACTCTCTGTTACAGTTGACTGTCACTCAACTGCATTTCGGCTGCAAAAACAAGGCTAACTAATTTAGCACAGTGAAAGAAAAGTGGTGCCATTTGTCGACAATGTGAGATAACCGGGAAGGGAGCTGTTCAAATCTCGTTTTCCCCCAATGCATGAAACCTGCCTAGTCTGTTGATTGTTTCTTCGTAAAAGGTACTTTTTTAACAAACATTTAGTGTCCTTCATTTGAAAATCAACAAAACAAAATACTTCTAAACAATGTTGGTCTTTTTTGATCGAAATCATTTTCCGTTTTCAGATCTTCCCGAGACAGGCAGCTAGATACCGGCACAGTCCACTTTTATGACCGTGAGGTTGCTCGCCCACACAAGAAAGCCGTTTCATTCAAATAGAGAAAACTTTTACCATCAAATTGACCCGTTTTTGTGATACATGCACATTCATTCCACGATGAGTTGGTAATTTCATCAAGTGAATTTTCCTCCAATCAAATTAAGCCTCATTTGTTGTAGTAGTGGTGACTTTCGAACCGCAATCGACGGTTGTACAGATTCATAGGAAGTGATCTCATTTGAATGGTATGGAGGATGTATGAAGGGAGAATGCACTGGTAAAATCACACAGTGATTCATCCGACATTAACACAGCAGAGGAGTACTGGGTACGCATACCTGATGAGCGGCAAAACCGTGAAACCGGTAGTGTTCTTCGGGGAAATTCTGTCCCGTCATCCACATACAATGCCATACTACCCACTGCAAGTGAATTTGCATCCAGCACATCGAATAGTTTGCATCAGTTTGCAATACTAGCCGATACACCAGTGTTTGTTTTGCTCAAGAATAATTCTCCCACAATGCGACCAGTCGATAACACTTTCGGAAGTCGACCGATTCAATTCATTCCCATTTGGTTAAATAAAGGACAACACATCTGTTGCTTGCATTTCATCGCCGAAAGAGACTCTCTTTGTTTGTAAAACGTTCAGTTTCCTCGTTCTACTTGCATTTTGTACCAAGTACGCGTGAGATATATCAACCAAATAAAGGATATCCACTCTGTCATGGGTATTGTAACCCGTACAGTATATAACCTCCCAACGTGACCCGAACAAACAGAGTGGTAGCTGGGATCATAAAATTGAGTGAGACGCCGTTACTCCGTCGTTCTCACTTAGTGGTTTGACTCATCGTTCTTTTTAGTGGAGATGATGATGATGATGATGGTGATGACGATGATAATGGTGATCTCAGCTAGCTGAGTTGAAACAACTCTTTCACAAATGTCTCACTCTACAATCCAGTGTATCTGTGTTGCATCTGTGTTTGGGTCAAAAGCATGGAAATATATCACACCTGTTTGTATCGCATGAGCTGATCACAATTTCCGGTTTCAATTCCCACTTTATTCCTCTTTGTTGTTTTGCGCGTACAGCGGAGGAAGTTATTCCGTAATCATACATTTGCTTGGATTTATTGATTCCCCGTTCGATGAGTCAGACGGATTGGAATTTATCTACAAAGAACTACAGTTTACGAAACCTACTGAAATCACGCATTAACTATCTTTTTTTTCATTGGCTCTTCAAGTTATTCATTCTATCGGGTACTTGTAGGAATATGTCCTCAGTGGTTCCGTTCGGCCCCACATGCTTAGTAAATTAGCAGTTAAACTCCATGTTTCCTACTTAATCGAAACAGTTTACAGTTTGAAATTTTGATTCACAGGGATGTCACGATGTGAACTCAAGGCACACACTCTCTCGTGCGCTGACTGCATTTTGCACACAACACCATTATGGTAGAACCCGTATAGGACTAACATGCATAGTGGAAAGTTCACTGTATGCACTTGCATATATATATTATAGCTTTTTGAAGTAAAACACTGAGTATAGGGCATCATATCTGAACTTAAAGCCCCGAAACTGCTTGCTTTGTTCAGGTTCCATTGGCCATACTGCGATATTACAGCTAGTAGAACAACTAGTGGGAAGTTCGCGGATGGCAGTGGAAAAATTTAGATGAGAAAAATGCAACTGGGATTAGCCTTTGCACAAGGTTTAGACTTCTTCACACCACTTATGGTCTGATGGAAACAGTCTATCGTCGTCGCTAATAAGCTGTCATCCTCAAAGTCAGTTTGATAGTCGGATAAAATAAAACTTTTCAGTTGACCGTTTCATTCAAACCTGCTGGTCTGCATTACCATGGTTCATAAGTCTGTTTCAGGAAGCGGTTGGGTTGAATGGGACAGGCGAGTTAGCGGTGCCTGGTCAGTAAAGCTAAAATTCCAACGCGTTTTTAGTATTATACATAATGCCATGTGTTGTGCGTGCAGGAGAGTGACAGACAAAAGAGAAAACTTCTCATTACTTCATCGTTCTCCATCGCTTCTTGTTCGCAATTGCTTATTCAGTGAAAAATGTTCGACTTGATTCAGAGTAAACCATAAATAGATTATCATCATTCTGGGAACCTAACCGATAGAGTATACTCCATTCCACCCACTCGTTAGACGACTAACTGAGCCATCGTTCAGCCCAGTTGGTAGTTGTTCTGTGTGCTTTGTTTTTGTTGTCATTCAGAGTCACAAAATGAAGTTGCGAATTACTCATTGAAACACACATTGACAATATCTCCTTCCAATACCGAATATCGTCGCATATCGAGTTTGTGTAGTCTTATGTGTATACTTCTCGTGTCCCAGCTCTTTTGTCAATAGATGTGGGAAGGAATCATCAGGAAATTCGCCCCGTGGAATTTCCTTTACATTCTGTTTCATTTCGCTTTTCTAAACCTTGATCTAAATGGGTCTAGTGCTTGCTAGTAGAAACTTCATAAACTTTCCCAAGGTCAACTGACCTCACCCAGTCTTAATATTAGCATAACCGTTCCATTGCCAATTAGTTAAACCAAATATTGTTTTTTGCATTTATGCGCACATGTGAAGAATCACGGGTTCAGTGCTTATTTCTCCATTCGACACAGTTCATAATCCGATCAAACTGGAGAGGATCCCTTTAGTTCCAAATCGATCAGTGGTCATTGGATCCACCAAACGTACTGCATCTTTCTATCATTGATGCGTACAGTTTTGCACCCAACTAATGCACTGCATTCTTCCAAGATTTTGTTATTGTCTGTTAGGGTGGTGGGAGTTGTATTTTGTAATTGTCACGTGCATTTTACTTCTTATTTCTGACGGCTGTGGACCCAGGTCCATTCATCACCTACAAGGATAGTCTCTCGGGATCGGTAATTCAGTTATTTCCCGAGTTTGTTATCATTGATGGGAACTGTTGACAGGCTAGTGTACACCGAAGTTGATGTGCCGGGTGAGAGGAAAACTGTCAATTCGGTTGAATTCATATATTTCTGCAGTGCGTGCAACCCCCTCCCCATGGCTGGAGGTTTGCTGACTTCAGGTATTTTGTTACACAGCCCCACGTATTTGAACGGAATGCTAAAATTTCAAACAGAATAATGTATCTTCACAATTCACTTTCACCCCATCACTGTTTGCGGTCGTTTCTGTTCTGCTTCTTGCTTTGAATGGGATAGATGTATCTCCACTGGGCACATTCATAATCACGATGGTCATTTGCCGAAGACCAAGAGCGAAACCAAAAGAACACCCAATCTGATAAAATTCGTCTTTCGTGAAAACTACCGTCGTCTGTTGGTTGTAACCGGAATGTATGTAATCGATGTTGATATAAATTGTTCAACCACACTTCTATCGCTTCGAAATTCTCATTTGTACGGATGCACTTCACGGTACTGATGAAAAGACTTGCAACACCGGCATCATAACTTGGCTTACATGTTTGTGCTCATCCATTTATCCATTTAATCCATTATTCAAGTTTGCTGAACAGTGTGTCCACTTTCAGCGGGCTCAGTTCCTAAGTTCTAATAATCACAGTATAAGAGGGAAAGATGTGTTAACTAGGGTTTACAAATTCTAACTGTGGTTCTTCAGCCGTTTATAGGTTAAGACGAGAATAAGGGACCTTTAACATGACATTCAGATTAATCCACGAGTCGAATGAATTCAAGTCGTCGCGGCGCATACAAAACAAATTTATGTATTCATACAGAGGGGCAGGTGGTCACCTTTCATGTTTTACACAAACAAATTCGTGCGATTGAAAAAGCTGTTTGTCAGTAGTGTGTGACCTTGTCTACACACAGTTGTTGTGCTTGTTCGGTTCACTGACTTATGATCTCTTGAGTTAAGGATCAGTGTTCGTGGCCAATTTCTTTCCCCATAGATGAGTTTTCGTTGCTGTCGTAGCTCAGCAAGCATTACTCACATTCATCGTCAATCTTTGGATCGGTACATGCTTAATTGATAGAAGCAAATTCCCATTCGCAGATTTATGAAACAGAGACGTTATTTGCGAGAAGTGGTGCCTACTGATAAACTCGTATTTCACGCTTTCCAGTTGCAAACGTGGAAGCAAGATTCAAACACATTGATCACCTTCCAATATTAGTTCGGACAAATCATGTTCTTGGTGGTCTCTTTGAGCAATTTTTCCTCTCATATCTGGCTGCATTGATGGTGCGTTTTGTTTCAGCCTACACATTGGGGTTTTCATTTATTGCGATATTTTTCAAGCTCTAAACTGGAGGGGTCACGTTCGATGCGGAAGACATTCCTTGTATTATACTGGTGAATATGTTATCCGACCAAGTTTGCCTTTGACGTCTTTCTGCGACGGCCGGGGTGGAGTTCTCACCAGTTTGTTTCTGATAGACTCTGTTCTACCTCACTAACTCTAGCGAGAATACTTGTTTGCTTTGGAAGCATTCTGATTTCTTGTTACGGAACGGCAGTTTATAAATGGTGCATGGTGGTCATAGCCAAATTCTGTCACGTAGATATTTCGGTCCACCTGGTATTCACAATCAACTGTTATGAATGGTTAGTCTGATTACTGACCCAATTGACTTGAGCAGTTGAGAATTGAGCTGGCATTTGATTCATCTTTCGGTCCGCTTCTTTCGCTTCAGGACAGGGGAACACATGCGGGCTGCTCGGTAAACCATCACGCAGATTACCGAACAAATCAAGCTGTCCGTTGGCAATATGCCAGTTCTTCCATTCACAGATGCTGTGTGAACAATCAAAACTGAGCACGAAAACTTAGGTGGCACCCAAATGTACACAACTTTTCATCCTGATCATACAGTGATCCGCAAAATCACAGTTACTAAATTATGATATAAGTGAGATACTTAACCACTTACTTTGCAACACGTTGTTGAAAGCCAACATGGGATAGTGTTTCACAAATTGGGATTATCGCTCACAATTCAGAGCTCAACTCCATCTATTAAATACTTATCCTACAACCCCATTCAATTAGGGGAATACTCATATTGCCTTCGGATACACTCGAGGGTTGTGCTTTGATGTTTTGCTTCGTTGTATTTGTGTGGCGTCATAACAAATTCGAATCATTTACAGTTTTTGGCGAGCTGATCGGTTATCAGTGTATTTGATCACCAGTCATAGATGTCGTACTAAACAATTATGACTAAATATGCCATACTATGTGATATTAGCTTGAAACCGTGTATTCTTTACCGAAATGACTGTGTGAACAATAAGCAATTATCTGTTGATCCCACTGGAAACAACTTTGTCCCAACAACAAAACTGTAGAGTAACCGTTTTTGAGGTAACTCACCCAATTTTAACGTTGATCATACCTAGTTGGGTGTTGTAAGTGAAATCAACCTTACTTAACAAACTCAAATGAACATTGAGGACATCGAAAGCCGGTAATCTGAATATGAAGCTTCTCTTTTGTGCGTACTCCCAATTCTCGACTCCCTCTGCTTCTTCGAATTTCATTACAAAACGTGTACATGCCTCATTCATCCCACCACTTCAGCAGCGACCTTGTGATCAATTAGGCGAAAAATTTCAACACCAACATATTTTCATAACAGTACGCCATTACATGAACTCACGGTAAATAATCATGGGTGTGAAGTGATAAACCGGTTCCAGTTATCCTGGAGGATAAATATGACAGGGATAGTTGATTAAATTAGAAGGAGATAAATGATCCCGTATCATTCATCGTCATGGATTTCTTCTATTGAGTAAGATAAATGGTTCACAATATAGCAGGCTTTGCTTACTTCTGTAGTGGTATATTGGAGGTTGCATGATTTTCTTATAACTGGCTTGCATTCACTGATGGCAGCTCATATGAATTTGAAGAAGCTTCAGACAACATTTCTCGTGATGAATTTGAAAAGATAAGTGAGAATCCCAATTTCGCATGATTTATGTCCAGGACAATTTCGGTGCATCTCTACCACAGTCGACAGGTAATGCCTTAGCTGATATACGAGAAAACTTACGACAAAATGTGTGTCTCACTACAGAACAGTGACGGTTCCAATCGACTGACTGAGGCCCATTCGGTCATTTAAAGCAGTTTCATGTTTTCTGTTCTGTGAATCGCGTAAAACCTCTCATGCTGTGTCAACTTGGTATGGTTTCACCAGTAAGTGCGGAGTTATTGAGGATGACGATATCATTTGGTTTCACCACTCTTCCGGGTTTTACAATTCAAGGTAAGTTTCAAGTTGAACCCAACTGGGATTATGTACAGAAATCCGATCATATAACCATTTTTCCCTTGTAAGTGAGAGTCCATTTTTAGAAGTACAAGGTGATTATTCGATAGTTTTCGTCGATTAGTCAAGGACAGCCTTCAGAATCAGGACACAAGGTCCCAATTTTTGATTACTGACACAAGTATTAAGTCATTGTATTTGGATGACAGAATAACATTTCCCCCGAAACATACGCACAGTTTCGCATTTGTTGAACTCTTCGTTCGTCCGCGCTTCTGAAGACTCAAATGGGAATAAGATGATAAACTTGATGCGGAATGCTGAAGTATAGGTATGATTGGATAGGAGAGTACCGGGTACGCGTACCTGATGAGCGGCAACAACTGAGGAATTAGTTGCGTGCTTCCAGGAAATATTTTGTGCTGTCGTGCGGATATAACAGCATACTACTTGTGTCAAAAGTAGAAACTTGGGATCATTCGTCTCCGTAGCAACTTTTCTGCTCGACCGGCAAAGCTGACTTCACACCTACATTCTGGATAGTTTTTGACTTGCCACTCATCTGTGCCGCTGCAGTTTTCTTGTGGATAGATTCTGAGAGATATGCTCTTCTGTGTGTCACTTAAAATTGAAATGGTATATCCATTTGAAGACATCTCTTCTCTTATTCTTCATCATTTCATCCCCATATTCACCATTACACTGTGAGATCCACAGTGAACCAAGATTTATGTAAAGCAAACCATATTATTTTTGATGACCGGTTTAATCGAATTTGGGGTACTTGGTAAAAGAAAGCAATCTCAGGTCCAATCACACATTATAAGATTAGATCAAGGAAAATACACAACTGTAATTTTCGCATCCAGAAGTCCAACTCAGTAAGCCGAAAGTAAACCAACGACATTTTACACATCGGGTAGAAGCTGCACCAGCTGGGCTATCTCAGCATGACCAGTGGGATGTGAATAACACAGAAAAGTACCCATTGACGCAAATGAACTTCCTACTACCTAAGATCCAGGCTCTTTGAGCAAATCATAAATCATATAATGAAATTGTAGGAAACAATGAAACTGGGAGGTTTCCTCAGCTGATTCGACTGGTGACAGAGTTACAGTGGGGTATGATTGAGCTGACCGATTGCTTCTTTTTGAGTGCGATAAATACGTTTCCTGTTCTCTTCTTAGGATGTACAGTTTCCTCAAAAATGAAATGTGAAAGCATTTGTTTGAAAGACCACGAAACTCACACACAAACAGATTTGGGACTTTCATACTCGGACGATTCTTATGGTCTTATTGTAGGGTTAATCTCCACAGGCACCAGTTAGTTTTCAACATCCACTAGACGAGTGACGTTTATCTAATAAAAGAGTGACTTATGCCTGTACTAACCCCTCGTAGAACCAAATTCGATTCGAACTACTCAACTTCTCTTTTTCATCCTCAAGGTCTTCTCACTAACTAATTTCTGATGGATGACTCAAATTTCACTGAACTGCATATTGAATGGGAGCTAATCGAACGCCTAGTTTATGAGAGTTATTGGAACTGAGTAGTTGCCGATTTATTCGTAGCAATCAGTGGTTTGATGGACATTTTTTACCATTGCAAACGTAAACAGAATATCAATGGCTTTTAGTTTATAAACATTATTCAAAATCACTCTGCTGCACTATTACAAGTAGATGAAGAAGTCAAGGTAATTGTAAAGAACGTCAGAATAAAAAAGTACACTAAAGTCAACAAAATGCGAATCGTGAAATAACCCGACAAAACGCAAATCAAATCGAGATCGGGATATGGTTGGCACTTAGTTAGGGTAGATCCAGGACTGTACAATCAATAAGTGGTCAACATAGTATTTCATATCTCATTCAGCACTATGGTAAAATCTGAAAGTTCAAGAAAGAGAAATCTTATATTTGGCGAAATACCTTTTTCAAGAGGTTCAATAACTTCCATTACCATTTGTACATAATGCTAATGGACGGCGTTTGGTGCCTTGATTGGGCTGTTTGCCTGTTCACGGAATTCATGCCTCGGACGTGTGGTTTATTTTATAGCACCTATGTACTACGAACTCGACAGTCAGATAAATGTAAAATGGCTTACTCCAGGGTTCTACCATTGAATTGGTCTTTTTAACCCAGTGCTGGCATAAAGGATTCCTGTCTTTCGCATACCGCGCTAGGTTAAGCAGGAAAAGCCGAGCATGACTGATGACATTTATGTCGCACAAAAAAAAATTCCTAATGGAACCAAATGTTTTGTATTGTTATCAATAAAACAAAACCAATCACTATGAGCATATTGCGAAACAGGATAAAGCCGATACCGTAGCGAAGCCTTTTTTCCTGCCTTAGCTGAAGTAGTGCACACGCGAAAATGCACACTACTGACATATTGAACATCGTAAATTAGCTTTTCTTTGATGTTCACGGTTGGTGGGGTATGACTAATTGGTATATTATCCCCTATCACTGATCAAGATCATGCACAACAGAGTGTGCGGTAAAAACGTCTGCGCTCAAAAGGGATAGCTTGCAAAAGCTTCCGATGCTACTCTGCCTTCTCAGTTGCCAATCGTCAGACCCGGTCTTCTGTTGAATTTCGCCTGAGCCTATAACCCACTAATTAGTCCCAGTCATTCCTTCGCTCCAGAAGAATGCAGCATTTTGAGTCAGACTGAACAACTCGGTTTGATTTTATTCCTGAAACTCGAAGCAGTCACTCTATCATCGTTGCCATGTGATTTACTTCTGATTTACTCCACTGCTCTTTTGTGACCCTGATTGCTATCCTACGGCGTTTTTTATATGGTTTGCTAATACGGGTATACGAAAAGTCTGGCTCTTTTAGGATGCTTTTGTTCTCGCTGGCTAGAACTTTATATGCTCATTCTGACAAAACTTCTTTCCAATGATGACAAAGATCAATCAGGACGGATCGTGATCCGTACTGGCTAGTAGTGCCGATCTTAGGACTCTTAGGACTGAACTCACATACACAAGATATGGAAAATGAAAAGACTATATATATATATAATCAAAAATTGATTTATGGCTCCGTAAATATTTCACACAACTAGTCGATTCAGTTTACTCATTCATTCTCAACCCACTAAAGTAGATACACATTTGGTCGTGTCCTTTATCAAAGACCTCTAGTGTTCTTCAGGCAGCCGTCCTTTCCCCTGAGATTTTCACTACGTATATCAGTGATTCGCCCACTACACCGCCTGTACGACTCTTTAAGTATGCACACGATGTGGTATTCTGTCAATCAATTTCCTACCGATCATATTTCACCTCAATTTGAGAACTTTTAACCTGTTCGGAATCTTTCGCCCCATCATGGACTGCATCACAACAATTTCAAATGTACTCCAGTGTAATTTCACGTTTTTTTATTCCAGTGGGCACGCGAGCAGCGATACACCGTTTACAGAGCTGAATCGGTAACAACCAGTTACAACCAGCACCAACTTAGACCGGGCTTCTCATATCACTGATTATGTTTAAAGACTACGTAGATTGTCGTTTCACAGTCGTAGGCTGAGGGCAGTGTAGTGTCCTGCAAGCTGTTTGTTCATTTATCCATCAATGTATTCTCCCAGTCTCAGTCTGCTGCTCTCTCGTAATCTATCCTGGTCTATTTTAGAAGGGTTGTATCAAACTAAACCACTGCCCGGTCATTTTCTTAGATTGCCATAGACTCTCTTTTCTTCGTATTTTCCGATTTGCACGTTTTAGCCCATGAAGAATTCACCACTCACCACTGGTCGTATCTTAAGTCATCAGTTATTTCCATGTTATTCTCATCCCACCACATTTTCTGCTTTTAAACTTATCCTTCTCGTATAGATATCTTACGCAACTCTACAATGTCCTAATGGGCACGTTCTCTGGTTAACAAGATGAGAATCACAGAGGAACTTCGCATGAACCTCGGTGACTGAGTCAGCTTTATCTGCTTATTTCAAAGTGGCAGTGATCAGTTTTCCTCCATTCCGCTGAAAGGTGGGTTCCTCACCATGAGTGTATGGCATGACACATTGTTTGATAAATGACCCAGTCACACAGACAGCACGTCAGCACCTGCTTAGAATCCAGCTCAAGGCTTGAGCCAACAGACAAGACGAAGGATCTATAAGACGAGAAAGCTGTCTCGTCAAATGGTGGCTGGTCGTATCTCCAGTCAACCAATGAGAAGAGAGGTTACCCAGTGAATGTGTGCAACAACAGATCTGTGCTGCAAAGATTGTTGACAAAGATTCTTTATTTCTATATAAACGGTGTGTTGTGAATCAAAAAGCCGAAATGATTCGAAAACAGAGATGTCTCCTCATTAGAGTCAGTTGGAAAATTCAAAACACTTACCTTGCTGAATCCCCCGATACAAGACAATAGAACACAATAGAATACGACGTCTACATGGAAAACAATGCAACTCTACGTTAAAAAATGTGTTCCTGTTTATTAGCAATAAGTATTGATGTAAGAATCTCATGACTTGTCGCACACCAAAGAAAAGGCTCTGAGTTAGAAATGCTTGGGTAATAACATTCGGAAGAGAACTAATGCACGCATATGTTGGTGAAGATTCACAAGACCTGTTGTAACTCTGTTAATCACATTTGACAGCCATGCCCCGAACAGTCTATTGCCACCTTCAAGGCCCTTCCGCTGTGTTTGTGATGGGGAGGGGGAGGGGAGAACACGAGCACTACCCAGACCTGATCATTATCTGTGAACTGGTCAGAAGGATGGGCAATGCTGCAGTATTAGTGTCCAATTTATCTGAGTTGTGTTTCACTGCCGCTTACCGACTTAGAGTTTAATTTATTTTGTGATGCTGCGATACTGCGGATGAACTTCAAATGAAATCAATCACTTCATTTATGAGTTAATTAGGTAATTTAGTATAACAAAACAAAAACGACGTCAAACATTGTTAATTGCTACATCTACGGAACTTAGCATCAAAAACTACCGGGTTGACACTGACATTCAGACACATTTAGCCAATGATTTTTTGGCATATTCGGTGAGTACCACAGAGACTAAATTACGAGTAGACTCCCATGCTCAAAACTCTTTACGATTTACGTCATCAACAAAACAGTAAAGGTATAATAAAAAACCAACTCCATTGTTCCTGTTTTCACTGTATAATCTATTGAAATTATTTAAACATTTGTGCAATTTGCTCTTTTCACACCTGGCTTTGTTGCTATAGTTTCACTTTCTTAACCATATTGAACCCCTTTGGGGTACTTTTGTTAAGATTGACCATGAACATTTAGCAATCAGTCAGTTGATTGAAGCGAATGTACGTGCACATCTACTACAAAAGAAACGATTATTCAATTGATTAGTCAAATACCCAACTGAATTGGTAATGCCATGTGTAAATCGAATTTTATTGTTCGATTACGAAGTTGCCTGGGGACCGGAATTGAACTGGGTGGTAATGACAAGGTTGACCCACAGTAAGCTAATTCACTGTGTGGGGAAATTCACTGAATACATTGGACCACGAATCGTTTCAAGCAACGAGTTTTATGTGCGGCATTTGTTGTTTTTCGGTAATACTTGAGTATTCTGTCAAAACTGACGTTAATTTGATAAAATTATCGGTACCACATACAAATCAACCTTTCATTTATAAGAAGTGATGCATCTGACCGGTCGCTATGGCAAAATAAATGTAGCAGAGTGAACGGAGGAAGTGCAAAAAACCACGCAATATATCGAATTTACCCAATTTCAAGCAAACTATTATTTGCTTCAAGCGACCAATTCAATTTATAACGCCAACAAGAGATGTTAATTAGGTGGGCTAAGTCAGTTTCACACTCTGAAAATTTTGAGTTCAGGTAATCCAATGAACAGGTGGTGGTCGAACGGTCATCACCGAGGGCTTTGAACCCTTCGGTCCCGGGTTCGAATCTCGGCTCCATCACCGGTCACACCTTAATTAACAGCAATAAATAGGCCACGACACCCTTCTTGAAATATTGTACTTTATTGAATACAGAAAAACTAGGCAGAGAAGAAAGAAAAGTTACGCCTACAAGTCTAATTTAACGGCATTCTGGGTTCTAGATTCAGCCAAGGGTTTGAATTCAAACCCGTAATTATATTGATAAAGATTATCAACAGTACCTTCGTTCAGTATCTATTTCAGGCGTAATTCCTACTTTTCGGTTTAATGAGAATGAATAATTGGCCATGAGAGTGAGTTTTGCACAAGCGGATATTTTTCTTCTGCGAATAACAATATATTCTACCCTCAAGGGTGAAGATATTGTGAGCAAGGTTTATCATCTTCTGTCCTCCTCGTGATGGTATCAAGTATCGCAAATGCGTACATCGGTTACAGTTTGGATCTCACGCCTTGGAGACCACTTGGCAACCCAGACAACTACTTGACACGCAACTGGGATATCTATCACTTGAGTTGTTTACGTGGGATTATACCTCTGTTTGATTCGATTTTCAGACGAGCCCAGCTAGAATGGAGTGATTGTGTGATGGTATTTGTAAACAGATGTCGTTTCGCAGGAAAGATGAGAGATTTATTCTTATTGAACAAAACCAAATTCAACTAAGGATCATAGTTTCCCCGATCACCTCAGTTGAGTCAGCCCGTCATTCTTTTCGATAACGGGTAAGAACAGGTCGCGCCTTGCTTCTCACTTGGTTTAGTCTGTTCCAGAAAGAGAATTAGCTGGAAATACCTGTTTCGTAGCATTGCCGTGACCCATGGAATTGTGAATTTCATTCAACATTGTTGGCAAAATTTACTCTTACACTGATGGAGTTGGAATCCATTTTAAACAGTTTTAAGCAATGCAATTTTGGCCAATTTTACGGTAGATTGTCCAGAAGAAACTAAATTGTATCTAAACTCAATATATGGCTGAGTTTAGTGTTTTAGGATGGATGGGACTTTTGTGTAATCACACTGATTAGCCTGCCCGAAGGTGCAAACTAATATTGAATCCGTATATTCTATTAGTTTTTTCTGGCTCCTTTTATTCCCTATCCATTCCCGCTTGAGCACATTGTACTCAACCAAAACGGTATTCAACTAACTCCTTCTCAAATGATTCGTTTACACGGAGTTCTTTTTTTTAGGTGTTACATTGTCGTTCTGTTTCTTGAGTGTTCGTCAGTCAATGGTAAATAGCCTTGTATTTCTTTCGTTCTCCATCTGTGTTTCTTTTTTGTTTATATCAGTGCCAATTATTGAGGTCCAAGAGCATATTGTTGGCTCGATGGAAGTGGGAAACATGATTTCATGCCTATTTTTTAGGTATACGGATTGAAGATTACCGGCCAAGTTACTAACTAAAGATTCTTCTTCAGAGCGTATGAAAATCATCTGAATATATTTACATCATGAATGTAGTTATCATCTTCTCAATTTCTTATGAAAAGTACCGAATTCATCAATTACAAGTTTGAGGTAAAAGTTAGAACAGACACAGCTGAATGCGATAGAAAAATCTTAACAGCTTTTCGGCATGCGATCCTGATACATAATAACTTCTATTCTAATGGTGTTCAAACAGGCCGAGCTGAATTGAACCTATTTTAGTTTTCGGATAGGGAAATCAGCTCTCACGGAAGGGGAGAAATATGCGCTTCTTGGATGGAACAGCGATCATAGTTAATGCCCACTCGAACTCTGGTCGTTTCAGTTCAATTTGCTGCGAAATTCGGTATGCAATGCACACAAACAGAATCGAATTAAGAGGCTTTCATAATAGGGGTTGTTACATTTGATTCGACCACTAAATGTAAGCCATCCTGCGAACAACGTTACCATCTGCATTGTTCAAAAATACATCAACTTGGAGCATTGTTTGAAACTGACACTGGTATATTATGCAGTAGTTCATTTGGGGTGAAACGGTATTTAATCTTCAGTCCATCTGATGTTGCAGATACTCGTTTGAGAGGGAAAAATGTTCTCAGGATTCTTCTCGCGAGACAAAGTATGCACGAAGAAGACACTTCTGCTCTCATTTACGAGCACAGATTGGATCCTAATACTCGGTTGGTTTTTTTAGTTTCTAGGGTTCCCTCATCATTTCCGCCTGGGCGCTTTGTAGTCAAGTGAGAAACGAACCTAAGTAGCTGGTTTCAAAAGTGATTTTTATCAACTTAGTGAGATAAAGGTCCGGGTGTTTCGAGTGTTCACTTATCGTATCATATATTGTGAGTGCAATAGTCAGATGAGAATGAAATCCTTTTTACGTGTCTTTTGGTTGTTTTGTTTAATTGGCATTGTTTGTGAGAATGTAATGGCACCGACATCGATGCCCTTATCTGGCAAAATGTTAGCGAAATGTACAATTATAAATCTTTACCGAACTGAATACTCAAAACAAGAGTGGAAATTTCCTCACGTTTTATCTCACATTTGTGCCACGTTACGTTTATATACGGAGTCATTCTGGAACACTTTATCCCGCACACTGAACAATATCTGTAATAAAGTAGATTGACTAAAATCTACAGATATTCTGGTAGAACTGAATGCAAACACTGATCACATCCCTTTCATCGGAAATGGAAATTCCATCTCACTTAGGTTGAAGTTAATTTGTCTAACGCTGTATCACATTGGTTCACGTGGCAATTATTATCAGATTCCAGATTTTCGTAGCTATTTGGGTTGTTTTCACGAACCTCATTGTATTCGCTCATTTTGTTCTCTCTCTCGGAAGATTGAGATCACTGAAAAGCAATTGGGGTAAATTGCCACATGGAATAACCTTTGGGAGCAATTCAGTTTAATTGCCAATATTTCAATTCTTACTCGTTTAGCACTCGCATATGTAAATCGGTAGAGTCGTCGATATGCGAATGATGGTAAGCCCTAAACCATGTCAGTCATAACGGGAATCGTATGTGGAATTTATTGCTATGGATTTACCTGTGAGTGAAAAGCAGGCTGCGTAACACAACATGTGTACACTTATGCAGATCTGAGTTAATTAGTAAGCACGTTTTACGATTTGGATATGGCCTGGTTTATTTCACGACGGTAACTTTAGTATTCGTTCAGATTACTGAACATAGAAGGTAATTACTCTTTTCACATCCTTTACTACACACTGTGTGGAAATATGCTCATGTGCCGCGATTCACTGACACGGCGTACTATTTGTTCATTTACTCAGTATCCTGGGTATGTAGGCAAACCCTTGTTAAATGAATGGAAGAGTCATCGCAGTTCATATTGGATGTGAAAGTAATGATATTGACGTCTTCAGCTGAGAAGCGAGAAGAATATACAATACCTTTTGGTGAATGCCAGGATAACTTTTGCAATTTAAGTTACGACACTACTACTACTCCTCACAATCTTCACGGATGGTAGTACGCATTCGCTGTGTTGGTAGCATCAGACACGAAAAAGTTACCTAGACGACCTGAGTCGTTCAAAAAGTCTGAATTATCCGCATGTGTTGCTTGACATATTTGTTTCAAACAAGACCCCGAATATACATTTTAACCCAGTTCAAAACGGCCACAAGAAATATATGCTCATTCATCATAAAAATAGACTGAGCACTGTTGATATATTAGCCATGAATGTAGCTCATGAGGCAGGTTTGTATATATCGTTCATCTTCTTGTTGAACTGGATCATATATACACACCCTCAAAGCACAAGGAATGCAGCTGACCGAATGCACGAACGAAAACGTGTTTGACTTAAACTAAACATAGTCGATATCCCCATATATTCAAGTGAATATATCTTTACCATAAGATAAAGAAAATTTGTCAGCGCTTAACTTGTAACAAAGGTACAGTGTCCACATAAGTGTCTGAAAAATGAATGAGTTCCCTTATTTAGAAGTAATAGTTCCGAAAGGTCTAAAAATTAAACCGCAGAATTGGGAAGCAACTGAGATAAACCAAAAATTTCATCTCTCTGGTCAGAAATCTGAGTGCCCAAAGTCAGGGCCGATTCTAGGAGAAAAATTCACAAAAACTGAGGCGTTCAATGGCCACCACCTGCATACTGATGATGTTATCTATACGGCGAAGGAACGTTTGCGACCAAAATTTTAAGCCAAAGGATTAGTTGAACGTGTTTCCGATGGAACAGGTATTGTCAGTTCTTCAGATGATCACCTCGACTGAAGATTTTCATTAGAGCTATCGGGCAAAAATGATCATTCTAATGTCCAGGCTTGCACGATTCGTACATACAATGGTTGAAGAAATTTCATATTTGCAAAATATAGTTTATGCACACAGTTAAACGCACTGACTCAAGTCTTACGCATCCTTATCCGTGAAAATTCCATTGAGTGGCATACAACCTAGAAGCTCTATACACTTTCCACAATTAATGATACATTGTGCTTAGGAAGATACCTTTTCTACTTATTCTGGCAAAACTGACATGTTGTTTGAACCTTACCAATAATATGACGATATTGGTAACCTGACGTGTTCAGTGCACTGCAACTGAACCTAATTGAGGCCAACGGTTTTGTTGCGTTAGACCATTTATATTTCATTTTATTTGTCCAAAGTGCTGTGCGATTATTTTCACAGCACTAAGTGCCTGAATCGATTCGAGTTATTAAAACAACTAATAATGTGTAGGTTAGGACTAAATAGAATTAGTGAAAAAGTTCAATGAGGAAGTCTCTCGTATGCTATTATCTGGTTGAGGCTGAGCACTTTCAGTGGAAACAAATAAAGTATCCACTTGCCAAGACACATTTCAAGTGACAGTTTTACTTGACTGTGGTAGACCTACGGTAGAGAATCTCTGCTTACTAGGGTATATCCAAATAATGAAATGAAGAAACTTTTATTACCTCCTTGAATCATGTTGGTTTTCAAGAGAAGCATATCAAGTTAACGAAGGGTATTTCCATTATTAGATTTTATACTATCTTTTTTGTTCTGTTTTGAATAGTCGAAAGAGCGAAGGTCACATCCGCGAGAAGTGTGTCATTGTGTACCAGCTACTAGGTTATCAGTTCCCTGTGGGTGTAAACCAGAAGACCCGTCACGGACAGGTGCAAAATGTCAGATGTGTTACTGACTTGGTTAGAGTTTGCACGTTTCAGCTCAAATAAAGTAGAAAAGGAAGAAATGACAACAAATACCATGGTCAAGTCACAAATTAGTGCGATCTGTGATCTTCACAGACTGGATTAGCCATCACAGTGAGACAATAGGTAAACAATCTCAAACCAATATCTGCGATAGATTGGTAACAAGGTCCATACTGAATACATGGTAACTCCGCGCTATACAAGTGGACATATCGACCTGCATGCACGTAAATTGAGTTTTAATAATAGATTATTTGGGCAAAGGTTTCTATTTGATTGGATGGATAATCGACAATCGTCAACTCATTAGAATGCGTAAAGGTTTGATTGCGTGGCACCGGAACCCGATAATACAAACAAAAGGCTTTCACACCCTGTTGTGTAAGGAAAACAAAACCTCGGTTGACGTGAAGAATCCCGATTTTGAAGTGGTGTTCGGTCGTGGTATTCGACGGGGTGCTTTTGTAGTGCGGGTGACAGGTCTAAAACAGTTGCGAGTTGAAGGATTTAAGCTAGGTCAGTGGAAAACAGTGATAAAATTCATGTGTGTAGTTTGATGGGATGCAGTGCACAACAAGGATAAATTGAGGGACACGAGAAAGAAAGGTGATAATAAGTCAGACATCGCGGATTCTACGGCACGAAAACCATCATTCCACAAAAGAGTCCTTTGTAATTTTTCTCTTTCGAAGTAAGTTGCGTCTTTGAAATCCCCTTTTCTTTCCATGAACGATTGAATTAACATGCCAGACAGCCGGTTATGACCCTTTTTGTTCGAGTATTGAGAAATGAAAGTTGTGATCCAACTACTAGGACTGCTGAACTAATCATTTGGAGATCTTTATTATCATTATTATATCTATAAGAAGTAAATTCCACGTATACGTTAAATATACTCCGAATTATATGAAATCAACTCGAGGGAGTTCCCAAGGTGAAGGTGCTAACGGAAGAAATCAAAAGGTCTTTTGAAACCGGCCTTAGGAAGGTCCATTTCTGCACAACATTTTTTCCAATCCTGGTATCTACCAGATATAGAAGTTGAATGCTATGGAAGCAATACCTAGTAAATTTTCACCTGTGGAGATGACAGAGTGCATTAGTCAAGTGGGTAATAACAATCTATTCGTTTTACTAATGTATCACTTACGTTGAAGATTGGGTTATCATTTTTGATATTGCTTTTTGACGAGGCAACTTTTTCCGACGACAAGTCGCTGAGCAGCCTGATAAATTATTTTTTCGACAATGGCAACTTTGCGAGATTCTATGGTAAAATGATGGTTTGGCTAAATTCTTGTGGGTATTATTGAGGTTCAATGGGGCACTAGCTCTGGGAAATCTCTGACAACATGAACTGAATTCAGTAGAATACTGACTGGTTCCAAATTTGCCTAATTTGTACATTATTGACCGATTGCTGAGAAAATCATTCAGCACAGTTCACATTTCCAGTATGAGTAACTGACATCATCGATTCGATTTGGTTGTGTAGAAATATATGTATTTTTATATATTTAACTGTTATCACCATATGATTTATATTCGAACGGGGGACTTTGAAGGACATGCTCTAACTTGTGGGTGTAGCTCAGGCAGACGAATAAATTTGACTGTATTCGTTTGAAAATGAATCATCGAAAACACATGTTCGCCTACACTAAGTGTGTTTGATCTTAACTATGGTTCTAATCCCTACTTTCCGAAATCTAATCACCATTTTACACGCCTTGGTTTCAACCTTCGATAATGTGAATCAAGCCCGATTCATCACCAGCTGATTTCTTGCTCATTCTATTAGAGTGATTTGTGTAGAATACTTAGAAAAGAAACCAGAAGAACACGTATTTTGTGTGTGTGTGGACCAAAGCCATGATCTGCATGCCCTGTTGAGGGAGAGTAATGTGGCCTACTCAAGTACATTTCCAAGTAGCACCAAAACATTTTCTAACGGTAAAGCGAGCACATTATATGCCAGGCAAAGGGCAGTGAATGATGAAAGACAACAAAGCGTTCTTCGTTTACTTGCATAAATTGCTGAATGTTTGGAAAAATAATTACTCCAGATCACTGACGGAGAGCATCAGCCGCTCGGTACTACAGGCGAACCCAGTCCATTTCAGTTCCAAAATTAAACCAGGTGTTAGGTAATTTTGGTAAAGTGATAAATATATGCATGTGATTCGGGATGTGATGGAATAACTTTCAATCTTGTAAATTGATTTTCATCACGATATATCAATTTCCTTTCTGCGCTACACGTGATAAAGTAGGATGATGATTTATCATATAAAATCATTTGAAATGAAAATTGCTTGCGCTTATTTTACTGAGTATGGAACCATAGTTATTAGGGCTCAGCTAGTCTGATATTCTGTCAAGTTCATATTTACCTACTTGGACATTTCCGATTGAACCAAAATATTTTCCAGTTATATCACAAAAATACGGAAAATGTATACAATTAGATACGCTTTAGGTGGATTTAAGGATGGATTTGTGAGTTATGAATCTCTTTGATATTCGAAATCCGGAATCTATTTCATAACAGCAACATCCCTTCTGACAGCATGTAACAAATTCATCCATCAAGCGAAAAATGTTTTCCAGCCTATCGTTTTTGGTCGAGACATTCGGGGTTAGTTATTGCGGTACTCAGATCTGAGGATAACATTTTGTGATTGTAAAGACACCCATGTGATTGTTTCATTGTAGGCATAAAATACTACTATTTATTGTGAAATCGACTGAGATTTGTCATTCATGAATCTCACGTCGAAATATAAATCCAAGGTGTAGGGGAGAACCAAGAGAACAAGCTCCGATTTTGCAGAATGACGGGAGTGTGGTATCTTGTTATCGCAACGTGCACGTGCTCTCTTTCATAAGGCACATACAGAAATAATCAATAAATCCACGGTCAAAAGAGAAGTATTCCGTGCGAGGCAAAATTGAATGCTTTACCCAGCGGCAAAGTGGTCTTCATACAAGAGAAGCTTATCCGGCAGAATTCAGTGAATTACGTTTTGAGTCCAACTAAATATGTTTTAAAGTAGTATGGTTAATGGTACTCCATCAGCAATAATAATCCTAATTTATTGCAATCAATAATAACAGTCACAAAATGTTGCGTGACTTCAAACTCCGCTAAATAATTTTCTTCTCTAAATAGTTCATTCGGAGTGACGCGTTTTCGAGCCTCCACGCCCTAATGTAAGATAAGTGGAATGAACAAATTGTCAAAACAAGTGATGAAAAAATTTGAATTTCTCCTCGATTGTCAGTAATGATCACCTCTTTGAGGCAATTGATGAGAGACACAGGCTGACCGGTGTTTGAAGCAGCCTCATTCTTTTTTGAAACGGAATAATGGAATCTATCAAGGAATTTGCCCTCTTGATAAGGATACGGTTCTTTGAGTGTTTTTCCCTTGGTCACAATGCAGAATACGTCATAATACGAACCAATGCACTGAAGTCCTACCCAACCGTGTCTGGTTTAAACACTAAGTTTTATATAAACAACGTGGAAAAATCCATTCATTTAAGGAAAGGTCTAGAGAAGTTTATATAGGAAATCCACACGATGAATGCATTTGTAAAACTCCATCTCTCCGTTTTGGTAAAGTTATTGAATGTTCTCTTTCTTCGTATTCATTTTCCTATCATCACGTAAACAAAATGAAAGTTTGACGAATCCAGTCCATGTGACCTTGGCTGAGAGGTCACGCATTACAAATATATAGCAGATTTTTCTCCCCGTGAGCTTACCCACAATGGTGAAATTCCAACTACCCTGCTCGAAATGCAACGTTATTCAAATCGATTTCTATTGTATTTGCTGACTACAAATATTATCGGTAATTCAGCAGGATGAACTGCTTCTGGCAGGACTGATAGTCAATTATCAGTGACCGAAATCATGTGTATAATGTGAATTCGATCATATGCTTTTAAACACTATTCATATTTGATCGCCTATTTCAACTGGTTCTTTTTCAGATTTAGGCAAATAAATCCCGGTGCTCAAGGTCACACATATTTAAGTTCGTAATAAACATTATAATGCTTTGCTGAGCAATATTAGGCCGGGAACAGGTTTATATTTCCAAAGTTTCACGGGTTTAAGCTAAATAAACGAGGAAGATCCATCCATAACGAAGAAAATATGTTTTCATTTGAACTCCGGAACCACGTGTATGCTGCATAATATGTCATCACTTGGGGAAAAAATGATACATGACTGCTTTACGCGACAGTGATGACCTGTTGCCATATTCCGATTGTCGAAGTAGCGAACTCAAACATTGTAATCATTTTCTCATTCTGATGTTTCAGTCATTTAGAACCAAATGCATGAATGTAAACTGTATCTAAGGTATCATTTATCTCGAAACGGGTATTTGGATGTAGTTATATTGCAACATTTCGACTGGTTTTCATTTCAATGGTGAACATAATCGTAATACAATATCGTGGGAAAAGTTAGATAAAAATGTGTTCAAAATTCACTGGAAAATCTTTCCTCTACGTGGGCTGTATAAAACATCGCACTGGTTTCTCCTGCAACATGCTCAGCAATAATTATATGTCGTTCGTCAAATGGAATCCACTAGTCGATGAGCTTCCCCCAATTGTTTACCCGTTATTTGAGATTTACTTATTGCTTACTGTAACCGTGGAGACGTAAATGGTCATATGTGGTCACTAGCTACACATGTTCTCTCACTGGATAAGGAAGAGCTGAGTTTTGATTTCCTATACGGAGTAGAGTGAACCGAAAATCAAGTTGTATCAGGCCACTCACTTGTCGGACTCCGATTGCAGTCGCTTTTTTAGTCCTGGCCGTCTTTTTTTGATGAACAGTATGTGAATTACCACACGGTACCTGGCATTAAGCCAACGTTTTTTCTGTGTTTATGAGCAAAAAAGATTATGATTCCATGAAATAATGTTCCTATTGTGTTACACCATAATATCTGTGGTGGGACTTCCTCTGTTACTATCTGGTTGGTTGATTGCCCATTACCTGAGAGCAGGTGCTATCTAGTTTATCGAAATCGGGAAACCATCCTGTTTTCTCTTCTGCCACATCTTTCATCTTCCTTCCAATCAGTCACGCAGTTGGTGCAAAGTTGTTTTCTAAAGCAAGCAATCTGATGTGTATTGGTTGTGTCAATGAAGTTACTCGCGGATGTCACTCTGACGTTCTTCCCATCCATTTCCTTGACGGCTCATTTTTGTTTTCTGTACGACGAACTGCTACCTAAAGGTTGTACGAGAATATGCTATTCTTTGATGAAGGTTCCGGTGCACGTCTGAGACTTCCTCTATGGGATATATATATATATATATATATATATATATATATGTATATACATATATATATATATATACATATATATATATGGTGAATAGTAGTGGAATAATGTCAGCAATGAGTGGTTCGGACACAGTTGTATATTGTCCAAGATATATGGCACATAAGGATCGTGAAAAACTACTCCAGTGGACAAAAGAATCATAATCTTTCATATTCACTGTTTGTCAGATGACAGGATTAGGATTTGCACTATCATACGACAAAAGGCAATATATGGTCCTAGTGTTGCACTGGAATAGAAATACTGACCGGTGGTAAATGTTAGTGACTTTTACTTCGTATGTGTTTACTCATACTTCAGATGATAGTAATGTAGTGATCTAATGATATAAGTCCGTCGGTTTTGGAAAATAGCATTATGAATGTTTCTGTTTGTTTTGCAATTGAAAACAATTCGCACACGATTGTGCATTCCAAAATTTGTACTGCATTATTTTTATTCACAAGAACAACAGGGTCAAACTTAGAATTCATAGATGATGGAAAGATAGCTTTCGAAAATGTATTACACATGAAGAGTATGGTATCTATGTGTTGTTTGTCGTTGAAAAAATCTACAAAACTAGTCGCACTTTCTTTCTAACTATACCATCTACAAAAGCACTGTCAAACAGATCATAAATCTTCGAGAAAACAGGGTACCCTATGATATTTCAGTTTATCAAATTGCGACCAAGCCAAGCTACGCGAACTCATTGTGATTCAGAGAGTCATGGGAAAATGCCTAGAAATACTTGCAAAGTAGACTGATATAAACATATATGGCAAAGATGCCGTAAGCACTCACATAAATGAAAACAATGCCGGCAATTTCAAAAGACCCCGGTAACAGGAGCTTCCTAAATGTTTTATCGGCACAAAATTAGCCGCTGTACAAAGACATCGTTTGAGGTTTTTGTTGACACAGCTGTTATTCTTGACTGTTCAAAGATGTCAGAGATCTTTGCAGAAGCTTTACTACAGTTCAGATAATCGGTCAGATTTTCAAAAAATACCAAATGATCTTGGCCAGAAATCCGAAGAATATCAGTTGGGTTGGTTGGAGCTTTTGTCTTTTCGTGCACCTGGTGAGAAACGGCCCTAATTGATTGTTCTGGAAGTGACTAACTGAATGATATGGTTGATTTTACGATATACTGTGAGGCAAGTCTTCAACATTCAGTTTCCAGAATTGATGAACAAAGTTCGCTTTCTATTCGCGTGAATTTGCAAACATGCTGGTAAGCAACTTATGTTGACATGAAGAAGGCCCATCATCTGTTTTGGTAAAGGTTTTATTAAGCCTATTCTTTTTGCTAGCGTAAATGACAAATAATCATTTATTCTCGATATCCAAGCGGTGTAGAGATGAGAAGAGAGTGTATACTGAAGGGATTATTGTTAGATGATATTTTCACGTAATATGATTATTCATATACTCTGAAATTCTAACTCACGGTAAAAAACTTCGGAAGCACTGTGCAGCTGTTCTCCTCTTGTTAGGAATTTCTATTGGTACACATTCGCGGAGACCCACTGGAACTTGCACCCGTAGTGGACCATTGTGAGTGGAACACTTACCCACACCCAGGCCGTCCAGGCAGAATTTCAATGGTTTATTAGATGTGGACAGTACAAGGTGTCGCGTCACTCTTCCAAAAGCTTTTAATGTTCCCAGAGTATTTCCTTTCAGGGATAGATTCCTGCAAAAGTTCATTTATCTATTTGGGGCCCAGTACATCAAAGGCATACCGTTGTAAAAAAGTTGACGATCTTGGCTACTAAGTAACGGGGAGTAGTATGGTATTGGACGGAAGGGTTCTAAATAAGTCGATGTATATATCAGACAAATTATTGAGAGCCAGCTCGGAAAGCCTGCTGAGTAGGGGTTCTGACGAAAATCGTTCATACCAGGTTTCAGTTCCTGTGGATGCTCGACGGATCTGCACTTGTGATGATACCTACCAAGGATGAATCAGCTATGCAGTGCTTCCATGTATTTCGATGATGAACGGTGTTTGGAAAACGCACGCTTTTTCATATTATTGGAAGTCAATCAGCCTATTCGGAAGGGTGGGGCAATGAAGATTTTTAGGGATTACCATGGTGGTGTAGGAATAAATGCATACACAAGAATTTCATCTATAACTCACGTCAATAGCAGGACACTTTCACGTCAAATTGAATAAGACACTATGAAACTCTGCAGACCAACAGTCCTAATCAATAAAGTCTGTAATGAAGTGGTTGATATCTAAATACATGTAACCGAAAGAGTTTTATTCAACCTAGCATGAAAATGGAAAAGTGTTTTTATACTTTAGATCCCCTTCAAACAGCTAATACCAATCAGTCTACTGAGCTGTCTCTTTTGATGAGAACGTCAGTCTAATCAGTCCAAGATGAGGGTTGTGTGGGTGAATCGGTCCGAATTAGCAAGCGGGAGATACGTGTTTTGGCGAGATGCGAGTGCTAATTTTCTCGCACAGCTCAACTGACATATCGGCCATCGTTTGACTGTTACACTGCTCACACAGTTAGCATCATCGCGCTTGAACGCAACCGACAACTGAGGATTAAGCCGCAACAACATGTGAAACTGCAATTGAGGAAGCACCAGTGACACTGCAGTTATCCTTTCCCCCTCAGTTCAAGGATGCAAGCAGGGCTGTGCCTCACACGTTTTCAAGCCACTGAGTGCAATAACCCAACACAACTGTGACAATAAACACTTTAATCCTGTTACTTAGCTTAACCAGAGACGACTGGTTTATTCTGAACCTCCATACATTGGAGCACTTTCAATGAATTTATGTGGTATTACTTATGCTTATTTGTTAAACAAATTGCTATAGATCTATCAGATCGGATAGTGAGATAAAGCAGTGAAAAACACGATGCCGGTCGTATTCCATGAAGGTACTTTCCAGAAAGCATAACTTACTTCCCTCTAATTTTCTTTCGATGATAAACTGCAGCTAAGAATACACTGAATTGATCTACACCTAGTCATCAAACATCGACACATAACAAGTGATCAGATGTTTTCTCTGAACCTGAAATTCTTCTCACCAATGTATCCATCTTGAAGACCATTGACATTACCCATGACTACCTAAACACTAACCAGCTGACAAACAGTATACCTTTGAAGGACTGGAACGAACTCCTTATAATTTGTACTTTTCACGTCGAATTTCCGCTTTACTGTAAACTATATCACCGACGGGATGATTTAGCCAATGGATCACCTTAAGCCCAGTTGTAGAAGACATTTTTGGCGAAACTGGAAAGCACGGCATTACACAAATGATCCAAAAACAAGTCTGTATCGACATGTACTGGGTGATATACGTTACCTCCCAAACGAAAATTCCGCCGTGGGAAATGTAAAATGGACAATCGTTAAGGCTCAGAAAGTCGTCCAATTTACCAAAAATAACGGCACATTGATTTTCTTGGACATCTCATTGTGCAGGAGAGTCATCGCAACGATCGAGAGCTGAGTATACAATAGACAAACTTGAGTTGGAGAGTACGCCACCTGGTGCATCTTTGTGTATATAAGTTAAGAAAGAAACCAAAAACCATAAGAGACCGCAGCAGTTCAGTTACTGCCACCATGTTACTTGACATTTGACTGTCCTCAAATTTACCTTGAACATGATTGTATTCTCAACTTTGAAAAGAATCACTTCATTTCAAACGCCTTCTATATGACACCGAACGAATATTCCAATTCTGGTAATGTTGTAATACTCGGTTAAACTTTCAGTATCAATCAAGTAAGAAAATCCTGTGTAGCTCTGCATAAAGAAGCTCATTTTTCCGGCTATGTTGTCCATCCAGGTACGCAACCACTGTCGCAAAAACGCGAACGTATCTGGTACACGTCTGAGAAATCTGCGATTTCGCCAATCACGTATTAAGCAAACATACTGAAGCCTTAGTTTCTGGTAAATACTTTGAGTAATAGCTGACTTTTTTTGTTTACAAAATGCACTTCCAATGGAATGTCAAGCACAAAGCATTATATATTCATGCAGGATCGCTGGAAATGCTTCATTCGGTAAAGACGTACATACCCGCAGCCCGCAAGTAAAACAGACCGAGTCTGAAATTACATGATTTGTGCTAAACAGTTGACCGAATCAGCTTAATTATTCACCACTCTTAAAAATGAAGAGTTTCTCCAATAGCGAAAAGTGCAAATGACACTCAGCTGAAAAGAGATCAAAATGTGGCAGTGCGTCGCATAAAGTAGTTATTGGTCGTTCAGTCTTTTTCAAAGTTCAGATTCTAAAACGAATTCAGTAGTGTTTATGGATAAATATCTTTTTATTTAAGAACACGAATGCATGTGGCCGACACAGAGGCCAACTGAATTTGCCCCTTCAAATTCATCGATAACGGCAATCAGTGAGAAACCCTGATCTGGTTGTGAATACTCCTGGTTATTGTACTTTAAGTGGAATTTTTGAAATCCGTCGTTTACAGAACATTTTGGAGATATTTCCACCAGCAAAATTGTCTAGCCATGCTTTGCATTCAGTAACATATTTATCACAGGGAGACAGTTGTAAGTTCGTTTTGGTCTTCTCTTTCAGACCCCGTGTTCGCAGTAGTCCGTTTCTTATAACAAAACACTGACTTCCCGTGATGACTTCAAAAATAATGATTCCTCAATTGGTCTTTCAGATGGCTTCATTTTACAAAGCAAATGACGCTGACATTACAGATTTTGGACCACAAAGTTTCATACAAGTGACTTAGTTCACTTCAAGTCCTGATTTGATTTGCCCAATCATTTTCTCAAACCGAATGCATTACAAAAGGGTATTGTGTATCCAACACGAGTAATAAATCGTTCACTGAAAATTATTTCGTATTTTGAATGGAATGGGTTTTGCAACCCAGTGGTAAAATATACTGAATAACGAAAATTTCGAAAGGCTGAGCGAGAAATCGGTGGACATAATATCTCTAAATCCCCGCGATGCTGTGACGAATATAAAAGGAATGGAGCAAAGGAGAAAGAATTTTAAGCACAATTTCTTGGACGTGCATTGAAAATGAGTAAATTGAAATGATCTAACCCCGTGAGGTCTACGAACGCATCAGAGTACGAAGGCTGCATTTGACCTGAGACAGCACAATAATGCCACTCTATCATTCGGGAGTGTAACCGCACATTTGTGGATGGAAAAAATTAAATCAAGTGAAATAAGATTGCTGCCATTGGCCTAAATTGGATGTTCCACACGGTTTCAATCAAACTTCTGTAATTAGTTTAGGAACTATCGTTCAAGAACAGCTTCCCAAACTGATTCCAGCCATTACTGTTACTTTTGTATCGATCATGCATACCATTTGCAGTTGCAGAAAGGACAGTTGTCAATTCGGAAAATCAACAAAAGCTTTCCAAATGACGTAGCATTTCAGTTGATAAAACTGGCACCAATCCATAGTCAGGTGAGTTCATAAAGAAAATCAGCTCAGCATTGAAGAGAATATATCAAAATGAGCCACGTTCATATCCACACAGCCCAGAAATCATCAAATACATCATCGCATTCGTCAGTCAGCTTAAGCCTACATGATAACAAATGAGGATAACGAAGGCATGCACGACCATTTTTGAAAGCGGTGTGGATTATCATGGAAAATTCCCATACGGTTCAAAAAACCCACCTGGTTTTTTATTTGAAAGTTCTATCGATTTCTGTAGTAAAATGATCGACATATTGCAGGATTCATGAGAACGGAGAGAAGACATAAGTCGCGAGATGCAAGCATTTCGTTTACTTTTGTCAACCGCGGACGTAAAACGTGTCAGTATATATACATGGTACGGTAGGGGGGGAGGGTAATTGCAACAGTAACGTAGGCACGATCGAAAGCTCTTACAGTGCGTACGTTGGGGAGAGTGAAGTCTGTCGTGTTAACGCCAGGGTAAACAAGCATTTTGGGTCAATCGTTTTTGTGCACAGAGTGTTGGCTGATGCATCATGATTAGAATAGCTTCACTGAACGCTAGTAGTTTCGGTACTGGATTGCGCAACAATGCTTTGAAACACTGGGTCAGGTCAACTTTGTGACCTGATGCAATCAAGTGTCTTCCAATCGAAGAAGCTGGCGGTTTCACGTCGTTGTGTATTGCCCCAGCAGGTTGCGTCATCAAGTTTGACAGCCATTTGGGTATGTGTTCTGACACTCGTTGAGTCAAGCAACGATCCGTCCTGCCAATGTATACGTCACCGCAACTGCAAGTGAACTGATAGACAATATGTGAGACATTGGGATCAGCAAGACTATTTGAGTGATTTTGAAAACATAACCTTTTGGTCGTCTGCAGCAAACGCAACTGCGCCGCTGTGTATGTGTGCCTTGGAGCTGACTTGAGATTACAATTTATTTGATTGAATAAATGATCTCCTTTGAAAGGTAAAGTGATAAAAACTTGCTTCTTTTCCACGTTCATTGTTTTCTCGCGCACAAGTCTCGGCCTCTGATGTTGTCTGATAAAGTTCTCCGGATAACCGTTAGCCAGCAGCGTTCTTTTTATGAACTCTTCTTTGTTTTGTATTTGATCCTCTGTACATATTTTCTGGGCTCTGTTGAAGAGAGTTCTGACCAATCCACGTTTCGCGTCAGATGGGACTCTACAGCGCAGAATCCACCGAAAAGCAACGTGGGGCGGTCGTTATTTACAATTCTCCAGCTTCGCCCCAGTAGCTTACAAACGTGGATTGGTCAGAACTCTCTTCAACAGAGCCCAGAAAATATGTACAGAGGATCAAATACAAAACAAAGAAGAGTTCATAAAAAGAACGCTGCTGGCTAACGGTTATCCGGAGAACTTTATCAGACAACATCAGAGGCCGAGACTTGTGCGCGAGAAAACAATGAACGTGGAAAAGAAGCAAGTTTTTATCACTTTACCTTTCAAAGGAGATCATTTATTCAATCAAATAAATTGTAATCTCAAGTCAGCTCCAAGGCACACATACACAGCGGCGCAGTTGCGTTTGCTGCAGACGACCAAAAGGTTATGTTTTCAAAATCACTCAAATAGTCTTGCTGATCCCAATGTCTCACATATTGTCTATCAGTTCACTTGCAGTTGCGGTGACGTATACATTGGCAGGACGGATCGTTGCTTGACTCAACGAGTGTCAGAACACATACCCAAATGGCTGTCAAACTTGATGACGCAACCTGCTGGGGCAATACACAACGACGTGAAACCGCCAGCTTCTTCGATTGGAAGACACTTGATTGCATCAGGTCACAAAGTTGACCTGACCCAGTGTTTCAAAGCATTGTTGCGCAATCCAGTACCGAAACTACTAGCGTTCAGTGAAGCTATTCTAATCATGATGCATCAGCCAACACTCTGTGCACAAAAACGATTGACCCAAAATGCTTGTTTACCCTGGCGTTAACACGACAGACTTCACTCTCCCCAACGTACGCACTGTAAGAGCTTTCGATCGTGCCTACGTTACTGTTGCAATTACCCTCCCCCCCTACCGTACCATGTATATATACTGACACGTTTTACGTCCGCGGTTGACAAAAGTAAACGAAATGCTTGCATCTCGCGACTTATGTCTTCTCTCCGTTCTCATGAATTGGATAAAGGGGACCCAATGTTTCAAATTTCTCAAGCGAAGACTCCCCTCTGGTGTCACACGATCTCTCGATCGTTTAATAACATTACGCTGCAAAACGGCAGTAGAAAAGGCGCGTATCAAATTTCTTACTGAATGCGTACTATCTTGTCGTTTTCCAAACCGATTTGTGAAACTTCTGTCAAAAGAGAATTTGCCAAGGAACAACACCGATCTCGTAAGAATCACAAATGCCCACCTTGAAGCCGCACGTGAAGAGATGTTCAAACTCATCGAAACACAAAAGCGTTTCGTGACTGTTCTCGGCACATTATCTTTATTTTGTCGAATCAAATTTGAGAACTTTTCAAGAGAAATGGTACGAAGAACCAGGGTGAAGACAATCAAAAGCCTTGAGGGCAGCATGTGCAAAACGCAACAGTGGTCATTATTCCCGACAGACACAAGCGCATTCATTCACAATCTTTCAGGTTGCCAGTTGACTACAGCGCAACGTGAGGTCTTGTCGTTGGGATTAAATTTCAAAGTGCCGCCCAAGCAAGTGAGCCAGCTACAAACACGCGTTCAATTCGAGAACCTCTATGATCAAGTCAAAGATCTAGTGCCCACGTCATCCGACAACGCCGGCTGGTTCAAGGCGAAACTGGTTGATATTTCTGAACAATACCTCTCTGCTCCCATACGTCAATGGTGTTGTTTATCACAAGAACACCGGGTGGCGGTTAAACAACTAAAACAAATGAATGATTTGTTGTTTCTACGACCGGACAAAGGATCAGGAGTCGTAATTATGGAAAGGAAAGAATACATGGAAAAGATGGAACAGATACTTTCCGATGCGCAGCGCTTCAAACTGGACACTACTCCAGAGAACAATATGCTGATAGAGAAACAAATATCAAGACAACTCCAAATTTTACTCCTACATGGTTTCATTTCTGAAACTACATACAAGAAGCTCAAACCACTTGGAACACAGACGCCCTACTTGAGAGGATCACCGAAAATACACAAGCCTGGAGTCCCTTTGAGGCCAATATTATGCATGCAAAACTCGGCTTATCACAAACTTGCCCGGTGGCTCGTAGAGATTCTTGTCCCCGTTCGGAAACACATAACACCATTTTGTCTACAAGACTCATTTGAACTCGCGAATTTGTTAAACAGTATTGCAGTGAGTTCAGACAAAATGTATTCCATCGATGTTGAATCCCTTTTTACAAAGGTTCCTCTTCGTGAGACAGTAGATTATCTATGTGATTTTATTTCTTCGCACAACTTTCACCTGCCTATTCCTGTAGAATATCTTAAATAACTCATTCTTTTATGCACAGAAAACATTCGGTTCAACTTTGAAGGTAAATCTTACAAACAAACGGATGGTGTGGCCATAGGAAGCCCTCTGGGCCCAACCTTGGCAGATGTATTTTTGGGTATGATCGAAAAACAGCTCTGTGATAATATTTCCCAATTTCTATTTTACAGACGATACGTGGATGATATTTTAATTTTTACGACTGAAGAACGTTTTATCCTTTTTGTTAAAGTTCTCAACTCTATTCACCCAAACCTCAGTGTATCTTACGAAGAAGAACGTGATAATAGTTTGTCCTTTCTAGATATTCTATTAACCAGGCGTCAGGATGGGACTCTACAGCGCAGAATCCACCGAAAAGCAACGTGGGGCGGTCGTTATTTACAATTCTCCAGCTTCGCCCCAGTAGCTTACAAACGTGGATTGGTCAGAACTCTCTTCAACAGAGCCCAGAAAATATGTACAGAGGATCAAATACAAAACAAAGAAGAGTTCATAAAAAGAACGCTGCTGGCTAACGGTTATCCGGAGAACTTTATCAGACAACATCAGAGGCCGAGACTTGTGCGCGAGAAAACAATGAACGTGGAAAAGAAGCAAGTTTTTATCACTTTACCTTTCAAAGGAGATCATTTATTCAATCAAATAAATTGTAATCTCAAGTCAGCTCCAAGGCACACATACACAGCGGCGCAGTTGCGTTTGCTGCAGACGACCAAAAGGTTATGTTTTCAAAATCACTCAAATAGTCTTGCTGATCCCAATGTCTCACATATTGTCTATCAGTTCACTTGCAGTTGCGGTGACGTATACATTGGCAGGACGGATCGTTGCTTGACTCAACGAGTGTCAGAACACATACCCAAATGGCTGTCAAACTTGATGACGCAACCTGCTGGGGCAATACACAACGACGTGAAACCGCCAGCTTCTTCGATTGGAAGACACTTGATTGCATCAGGTCACAAAGTTGACCTGACCCAGTGTTTCAAAGCATTGTTGCGCAATCCAGTACCGAAACTACTAGCGTTCAGTGAAGCTATTCTAATCATGATGCATCAGCCAACACTCTGTGCACAAAAACGATTGACCCAAAATGCTTGTTTACCCTGGCGTTAACACGACAGACTTCACTCTCCCCAACGTACGCACTGTAAGAGCTTTCGATCGTGCCTACGTTACTGTTGCAATTACCCTCCCCCCCTACCGTACCATGTATATATACTGACACGTTTTACGTCCGCGGTTGACAAAAGTAAACGAAATGCTTGCATCTCGCGACTTATGTCTTCTCTCCGTTCTCATGAATTGGATAAAGGGGACCCAATGTTTCAAATTTCTCAAGCGAAGACTCCCCTCTGGTGTCACACGATCTCTCGATCGTTTAATAACATTACGCTGCAAAACGGCAGTAGAAAAGGCGCGTATCAAATTTCTTACTGAATGCGTACTATCTTGTCGTTTTCCAAACCGATTTGTGAAACTTCTGTCAAAAGAGAATTTGCCAAGGAACAACACCGATCTCGTAAGAATCACAAATGCCCACCTTGAAGCCGCACGTGAAGAGATGTTCAAACTCATCGAAACACAAAAGCGTTTCGTGACTGTTCTCGGCACATTATCTTTATTTTGTCGAATCAAATTTGAGAACTTTTCAAGAGAAATGGTACGAAGAACCAGGGTGAAGACAATCAAAAGCCTTGAGGGCAGCATGTGCAAAACGCAACAGTGGTCATTATTCCCGACAGACACAAGCGCATTCATTCACAATCTTTCAGGTTGCCAGTTGACTACAGCGCAACGTGAGGTCTTGTCGTTGGGATTAAATTTCAAAGTGCCGCCCAAGCAAGTGAGCCAGCTACAAACACGCGTTCAATTCGAGAACCTCTATGATCAAGTCAAAGATCTAGTGCCCACGTCATCCGACAACGCCGGCTGGTTCAAGGCGAAACTGGTTGATATTTCTGAACAATACCTCTCTGCTCCCATACGTCAATGGTGTTGTTTATCACAAGAACACCGGGTGGCGGTTAAACAACTAAAACAAATGAATGATTTGTTGTTTCTACGACCGGACAAAGGATCAGGAGTCGTAATTATGGAAAGGAAAGAATACATGGAAAAGATGGAACAGATACTTTCCGATGCGCAGCGCTTCAAACTGGACACTACTCCAGAGAACAATATGCTGATAGAGAAACAAATATCAAGACAACTCCAAATTTTACTCCTACATGGTTTCATTTCTGAAACTACATACAAGAAGCTCAAACCACTTGGAACACAGACGCCCTACTTGAGAGGATCACCGAAAATACACAAGCCTGGAGTCCCTTTGAGGCCAATATTATGCATGCAAAACTCGGCTTATCACAAACTTGCCCGGTGGCTCGTAGAGATTCTTGTCCCCGTTCGGAAACACATAACACCATTTTGTCTACAAGACTCATTTGAACTCGCGAATTTGTTAAACAGTATTGCAGTGAGTTCAGACAAAATGTATTCCATCGATGTTGAATCCCTTTTTACAAAGGTTCCTCTTCGTGAGACAGTAGATTATCTATGTGATTTTATTTCTTCGCACAACTTTCACCTGCCTATTCCTGTAGAATATCTTAAATAACTCATTCTTTTATGCACAGAAAACATTCGGTTCAACTTTGAAGGTAAATCTTACAAACAAACGGATGGTGTGGCCATAGGAAGCCCTCTGGGCCCAACCTTGGCAGATGTATTTTTGGGTATGATCGAAAAACAGCTCTGTGATAATATTTCCCAATTTCTATTTTACAGACGATACGTGGATGATATTTTAATTTTTACGACTGAAGAACGTTTTATCCTTTTTGTTAAAGTTCTCAACTCTATTCACCCAAACCTCAGTGTATCTTACGAAGAAGAACGTGATAATAGTTTGTCCTTTCTAGATATTCTATTAACCAGGCGTCAGGATGGGACTCTACAGCGCAGAATCCACCGAAAAGCAACGTGGGGCGGTCGTTATTTACAATTCTCCAGCTTCGCCCCAGTAGCTTACAAACGTGGATTGGTCAGAACTCTCTTCAACAGAGCCCAGAAAATATGTACAGAGGATCAAATACAAAACAAAGAAGAGTTCATAAAAAGAACGCTGCTGGCTAACGGTTATCCGGAGAACTTTATCAGACAACATCAGAGGCCGAGACTTGTGCGCGAGAAAACAATGAACGTGGAAAAGAAGCAAGTTTTTATCACTTTACCTTTCAAAGGAGATCATTTATTCAATCAAATAAATTGTAATCTCAAGTCAGCTCCAAGGCACACATACACAGCGGCGCAGTTGCGTTTGCTGCAGACGACCAAAAGGTTATGTTTTCAAAATCACTCAAATAGTCTTGCTGATCCCAATGTCTCACATATTGTCTATCAGTTCACTTGCAGTTGCGGTGACGTATACATTGGCAGGACGGATCGTTGCTTGACTCAACGAGTGTCAGAACACATACCCAAATGGCTGTCAAACTTGATGACGCAACCTGCTGGGGCAATACACAACGACGTGAAACCGCCAGCTTCTTCGATTGGAAGACACTTGATTGCATCAGGTCACAAAGTTGACCTGACCCAGTGTTTCAAAGCATTGTTGCGCAATCCAGTACCGAAACTACTAGCGTTCAGTGAAGCTATTCTAATCATGATGCATCAGCCAACACTCTGTGCACAAAAACGATTGACCCAAAATGCTTGTTTACCCTGGCGTTAACACGACAGACTTCACTCTCCCCAACGTACGCACTGTAAGAGCTTTCGATCGTGCCTACGTTACTGTTGCAATTACCCTCCCCCCCTACCGTACCATGTATATATACTGACACGTTTTACGTCCGCGGTTGACAAAAGTAAACGAAATGCTTGCATCTCGCGACTTATGTCTTCTCTCCGTTCTCATGAATTGGATAAAGGGGACCCAATGTTTCAAATATTGCAAGATTTTTATCACACATGATTGCACTGGTCATTTAGCGAATTGAATTACGACACCAGAAAATCGAACACATAATGGAACCTCCCGTAAAACGGTAAACACGAATGCTGGCCAAAGGCGTATTGACCATGGCAAGCAACTGTGGTATTTTATAGAATAAAACGTTGCTGCTCCGCGAATAATGAACCTCGTAGTGAGATTATTACTTCAAACCACCTCAAGTATTCATCCCAACACTCTTAGAGGACTTTCAAATTGTGATGCGAAAACAAAGGATAATTAGATGGAATCACTTATTTGTGACTTTCGTAAGTTTGCCAAATATGTTCATCCGTCTGTTATGGGTTATCTCTAATTTGATTGTTATACATGTAACTTGTTGATAGAACCGTAAATAAGGAGTCGCTTGTTGAAACTACTCCATTTTTATTCAGTGTACCTCCGGACGTGCCAACCGACATCTCGAGAAATGGTGCCTACCTGCAACCAATTTTGAATACCTTAGTAATCCAATGGATGCGAATCCAAACTAGAGTTGCCTACCAGTTTCTTCAAGATGGTGTGATCCATATATAACAAAAGTTAGCGCATATGTGAGTTGCACTTAAATAGTAACACGTTGAGTTCTCACGCTCGATCCTCCCCGTGGTGAACAAACTGTGGATGACATCGAATCAAAGAGTATGAAATCCTTCAGCATAAGTGACTAGTGGTGTTCTTCCTGCTTCACGACACTATACATATAGCTACTGATGTTCGATGGAGTAATATGGCTATATGTGTGCCTTTTTGTTCCGAAGTTTCTCTCAGGATAATCGCATCCTCTAATTCTGTCACCTAGCACAGCTTCGGACGACCAAGTGGAACGCACCCAATTGGCAGTTCAACTTTTGGAACTTTAGGAAGTTGAACTATCTATTTTATCTATTGATCATTTGATTGTGTCTTCGAATAGTCACATGGTGGTTATGATGATCTCTGAACTGCAAAACAGGCCTGTCACAAACACGTGTAGAGTAAATCATCCTGTATCAAATCATTTCCTCACCTTGTGGCACACATTCCTCAAGCCGTATGAAGTATGTTACCTGAATGGTAGCTTCTGGTAGACATTTCGCAATGCCGTTCACTGAAATCATACTTTAGGGATCATCTTCAATTAGGCGATCAACAACAAGCCAATTTATTTTATTAGTGCTGCGAGTGTGATGTGTAATTCACTGAAAGTAGTGTGTTAGTTTTCCGAACTACCAGACAGTAAATGATTCTCACTTAATTCACTGAAATTCCTTTTTCTCTGCGCTCAAGTGCTTGGTCTATTCATGGGCTAAATATGGTGTTCACTTCGGCAACAGAGTTCTCGCACTTGTTCTATTTAGGTATCCCAATTTTTCGAACACACTGCGCAGATTGGATCAATCAGCAACACCACCCTCTCTGACAACATAGCTGAGAAATCGGAAGCTGCAACTAACCCACAGATCACATATGTGCCGCGAAAATAACCTGTCCATGTGAACGATTGAAAATTGTTTATCTTAAGAAAAAGGGCACCTGAAACTTCGCATTGCAAACAAATAGAGTGTAACTTCTACTAATTGTCTGCAGGGATGTTTTATTAATTTTATTCCACAGTCTTTTTGAATTTTCCCTCGCCGTGTGTTGGTTATCATTTGCAGACCAAATGTAACATTGGTTCTGATTGCAATCATTCATTGCTTGACCGTTAAGTACCCACGATAATCATTTTCGGAACAAACAAAGGTTCCTTTTTCATTTGAATTTTAAAGGCCGCACGAAATCTTCTTCAATCCCTTTGAACGCTTAAGATTTTCCTGTCAAAAGACTATTTATGTTGTCGGTGATGTATTTTAAAATTATATCACATAAAGCACGATCGAAGTTCTAACGCAGTTCACTGTTCTGATGCTTAGGCTGTGTGAAAACTAAACTTTTCGGTAATACAAATTCGATCAGTCCCATTCCGCCAACCACGGAATAACTGTGATTGTGATTTTTATTGCATTTGAATTTACCAATCTGGAAAATGCCGGGGTGGATTATTTTTTACAGTGTACGCGTCTCCAGTACTGATTCCTTACCTGGTCGGATCAGAGAGTTGCGTGTATTCTAACAACAACAAGTACCTTCACGGTGTTTTCCCCCGGAAACGCTACATTTTTATAAACCATCGACATGCGTGGGCACGTTGCGTACGATAAAACATGTGTTTCCTTTTTATGTAAAAGGAAATTTAAGCTGCTCAACGTGGACAGAATAAATGTTGTTGTTCCTTTAAATTTCTTTACTGCTCGACAGAGCACAAAATCCCAGAGAACAGAAAGGTACCGTGGTCGCGAGATGCAAGTACTTCATTTACTCTTGTCATTCTCGAAGGTAAAACATGTCAACATATATACGGTAACAGAGAGTAATAGTGACAATAAAGTAGGTCAGCCCAAAATTCCTGGTGCTTACGTTGTAGATAGTGAGAGCTGTTAGAATAATGCCAAGGTAAGCATATATATTGGGTAAAACATTTGTATGCACAAAGCCCTGGTTAACGCATCAGGATGAGGATCGCTTCGCTGAACGCTATAGGTTTTGGTGTTTGATTGGGCAACAATGGTTTAAAACATTGGATCAGGTCAACTTTGTGACCTGATGAAAGTACTTGCTTTGTAACTGACGAATACCGCAGTTAATCAAAGGCTACTTACCGACGAAGTGACTGGTGGAATTAGCAAAAGTTGAATTTGTATGTGAAAGTCCGCGAGGTCCACGGTGATACCCGTTCAGGCACCACTGTTCGGAAGGTAAGACTGTCATTTATATTGTTGGTTCTGTTAAGGCTTTTGCTTACATAGTGACTACGATTCGTGTGAGCATCGTATAAATCCATTTCAGTTGTGACACAAGCAGAGTCATGTTTTCACGGACTGGCTCAGCCGAAAAGCTCGATCAAAATACAAACGGGAGAAAACGGCATACGTCATGGTATGATGTTTTGGGACAGCTGTTTAGGGGCAGTAATAATTGACGATGATGCATTGGACACATCAACACCTAATCCAGCACTGTTCAAACATAGTACCTCAGATGGCATCCTAGTTATTGCAGAACAATTCCTTTGTTGTTTCCGCCGCTTTCAGGCAAAGTCATTTACTTCTTACGCACAATCTTTCATGATGGACATACTGACTGGTTGAAATATGAGCAAACACCCTTAGTATCAGTTCATTCATAATATGTCGGCTTCTTCGTGAACAATAACAATGCTTGCTAGTCTCTTTCTTGTTGTACAACCGTTTGTCTAACTGAATTTGTCACATCTTGTGCTGACCAAACCAGCTTGTCTGCCGATCTATCTGGTTTTCACGAACTTTTTCCACTATGATTTACTGCTACGAGATGTCATTTTATTCATGTGAATGTGGCCTGTACAGTATGATCACAACTTCTGGTGAACTATCACCTTTGAAGAGATTACGGCTGGCAGGGAATAACCTGATTTGCTTATCTGCCTTGCCCGTCAACTGAAAGAAACAAGATGAATAATATCATGGGCGTTGAACCGGTAAACGTATCCAGCTGATTTCGGTTGGCTTTCGTCACGTCAAAATTGCTCTATAATCATCGGTCCATTACTACGGAAGTATTTGTGTGATTCTTACCTGAACGTTACCGAAATAAAAGCGAACAAACTTACGGTTGGACATAAACCAGTGTTCGCTGATTTCTCTTTCAAAGGCGATGTTGTAGCAACGACGATCAACAGATATCTCAGAAACGAAGTTTAATTCATTTACAGCAGGACAGAATGGCATGTTTTCTACTTTCGCAAATAATTGTTCTACTTAGAAATATTTGAAGGAACAACAGTTTAGCTGCTCCTGGCCGATCAGGTGGGGGGACACCAAAGAAATTCTATCCATTGAGGATCCATACCGGCAGATGCAAGCGCGTTCGCAATTGGATGAAACAAATGACAGTTGACGTACATGGGTTGTTTTGACCCGTCTGTTCGATCATCAGGGTCCAATCCAGAGGTTGACAGGCTTGGCTAATAACAACAGATTAGATGAGAGAAAGCTCTGATACTGGACGCAAATGCCCATATCCCTCCAAGATCAGGTGTTCCAACTTATCAAACATAACGGGCTGGCTGAACATCATACTTCGTAGATAACCGTCGATAATGCGGTCCGTATGTGAACATTCATAGGCCCTGTCATGACTCCGCATAAAACATTTTCAAAATGTTTTCAAAACATATTCAACCACCTGTCCAACCTCCCTAAATTTCCTCCTGGGTAATATAAATGTCGTAACCAGCCGGTGGATGAACACTGAAAGCCGAACAAATTATTCTTCTTGTCTTCTATACCGAGTCCAGAAAATGTGATTTCTTCACTACCTTTTCTTTTGCTCTGGAAGCACTCCGCATTGGTTATCTAGAATCAAAAATATTGTATTGCTGTGGTGAAAACGATGATCATATTGATACTGTGTGTGCTTTATTGTCGTCTGTGAATGTCTGCACGTGCCAATGAAACACATGGTATGAGATTTTGAATCGTCAACACTTGTAAATTATTTTATATTTTGAATATTTGTATATAGTTCTGTTCTCGATCTAACTATCCACACAGTTCCTCAGTGCATGATAATGTTTCAACCAATACTTTTAAAACAATGAGCATCACCATCGATCCCTGTGTTCTTGTTCTACACGGACACCCATGTGCACGCGTGCAACTCAGTGAACGAATCCGATCTGTCACTTTGATCATGGTAATTCCGGTAGATAGATAAGGAAGTGGTTAACCCACTTCAGTACAAACTCCATTTGTTGTGTATGGCCCAATAGTAACCATCAGAACGCTTTGTGCTATGAGCTCGCATTGTGGAAAATTGGCAAGTTGAGTGACTGGAACACGACAAACCCCATCGGCGGGTGTAATAATCCTAATACAGTGGCCAACACTTGTTCACTTCAGTGAATCATGATCAGCATGTCTGTGCTCGTCCTGTACCATTAACTACGTCAATAAACGTTGGTACCCTGAATAAAACTGGTTTACGCGACTTTTTAGCATATCTCGTTCAATCAAATTTCTTATTCACTTTCCTAATTTTGCAACTTAAAAGCTCTCATTTTTAGTTTAGCCGGATGAATACATTCGAGGAATGTAAAAGATTAATTTAATCAACCCAATTTTAAAAGCTAATGTTTTTGACACGAAATAGCTACATGCAGTATTATGTTCACGCAATGCGCTTTTTGTGTGTAACTTGAAGAATGGGGTAGCCGTACAGATGCCCTTAATTCCACACACATTCCGTTGATCAGATGTTCATGCTTTCATCCAGCAGTAGAATTATGCAGGTAGCTAACTTCATGACTGTATCATATTTTGGAGGATTTCGTTGCTATATGTTTGACAGTGATGCATGATTCATCACTGCAGTCACCAATTTGAAACGATGTATGTTCCAATGTTTTGTCGGAAATCAACTGCGGTGAATACCCACAGCGAGCGACCTAGGAATCAAACCCGGATGCAGTCTACATAGGTTGCCTATCATCCGTTTACTTCATATCAGCACCAAATGATTTGGAGATCCGGTGTTGCTTACTTTGTAAGATCACGGTTCGTTACCAACACGGTGTTCATAGATGCTCTTGATAAGCCTTTATCTCGGTAGGGATATAAATAACACTGAAAGAATATAAGCAGGCCTAATTTAGGCGGTTTTTGCTCAATAAAACACACAGTCCTTTGTTTTGGTTCACGCTGTGTCGTTCATTATTTCAACCCATCGATAACTTCGTAGGTGTATTACACATACACATTGAAAATAAAGATTGTTTGTTACACATTCTCTGTCCATTTATGTACACATAACTAACATTTCCGTTTTTTGCTTAAATTTGTCAGCCTTCAACCAGTTCAGCGTTAAATCATCTTATCTTTCTGTGGACAAGTTGAATACACTGCTGGAAGCCAGACCAGGTGGACTTGTGCTTGGGGGTTCGATTCACAGTGGTTCACTCCTGTTCGGGTCCCAGTGTGGGTTCGGTGGATGTACACTGCTGAGGATTCCCGACAAGGATAAAACAGATGCACGGTGTTTCCGTGGTTTTCAGTCGTGAGCTGAACGTTCACATAACACGACGAATCACATTATGCAAACTCCTTTTCTCTTAAAACCAACATTCGCATGTAAATGTTTGTCATGCACTGTCGACAGCTGCGATTTATTTCAAGAAGCTGGACAATTGTATGTTGCAATAAAATATTATCACTACGCGGCATGAAATTACACAGTGAAATTGGTATCACTGTTTAACTGACTCCAGCAGTATCAGCTGCGGTTTTGCTGTAATGCCGTTTTTACATGTTGATGTGATATCCGTCAAAGTAGAATGGCCCAACTAGTTCCCTATCCTTATAGCAAGTGACGAGAGCAACCCTTTGTCGATCTGTGCACTGTCTAGAACACGTTCGAGAGGAAAATTGGAAATAAGCTTTAGGTATCATTGTATAAATGTGCAGAAATTATTGTTTCCAAAAGGACAATATGAGTGGTGAAAAATTCACTAATCATTTTCACATCCAAATGTCCACACCGTCAGTCGGAAACGAACCAGTGACCTTAAACTCATTGGGTAATTGATTCACTAGCTCAGCTTTACGGCAAGGCCAATTGGTTAGAAGAAGGTATTTTTGGGAGGGGAACTTGTAAGTATGGAACTTGTTCACATGGCGGTAGTCACTTTGAACTTTTAGAGCTCTCCCATAAGTACGATGTATACAAAACCAGAAACATTTGGCACATTAGTTTGCATTGTATCTTATAAGGTTGACTAAATTTCGAAGAGCCTCTTTTGGAGTATGCATTATGAAATACACTTATGTTTCAGTTCGGTCCCGTTGTCAAACCATCGAAGAAATCCTGCCACGTTATTATTCTCCATCCCTCATCCATCGCAGTTCATCTTTCAGACCATGTCTTTCCTTAACAGTGAATCACAGATGTTTTGTGTTCACGATCACAACGGACATATCACATGTTTCCCGCCTGTCTGTGCACACTCTCCAACGGGATCCGAGGCTAATCGAACGTCTACACATGTATTCTTGTTCCTTCTAAAAGCTTTTGCCTTTCTCCTTACACTTCCCTCAGTTTTTCATTCCATCTCGGGGACTGTGCAGATAAATTTATGTGCGGTTAGCTGAGATATTCCCATTTAAACTTCACATATTTCGCATTTGATAGAACTAACACCCAAGATAAATAAAAAGACAGATCGTGCAGTTGTACTTCGTTGGAACTTTCAATCTTCTGCAGTAACTTTCTATGAGTCTGAGGCAAATTACTGCTGGATTATGGTGGTACTTGCCGGATATGATTACCAAAATTAGCTAATTTATTGAAGCTGATCATTTTTTCCTGTTCTGTCTCATTGGAATTCATCTGGTCTAAACATTCAATTATCACATCAGTTTTAAATCTTGGAAAGGTTCCCAGAACTGCTTTTTGTTGGTTTCGATCTATGGATTTATAATAGCACGTCCCCGTAGCCAGAAGATCGATTACAATAATACTCCACCGTATCATGCTTTGCAGAATTCCACACTCAACAGTATGTGCGTGAGCTACATGGAAATCAAAAATACTGGTGCTTGTAAGACTGAATATCAATTGGTTTATCAGTAAAGAATAGTTTTCTCTGCTGCACAGTTGGCCGCCAAACTTTCAAATCATCTTTCACCAGATGAGTTTACACTGATAAAATGCGATCATTTTCATTCCAAATATAAACCAACGTGCACCAATTCAGTTTTCTAATATCCTGTTTTTCATATATCCCATTGTAATTCAATCAATCAACCTCAGCATATTTCTGCTTTTTGTCAACAGTTTTCAATCGATTAGTTTGAGGAAATCCCGGAACTGTTTTCACGAGCTCCCTTCAATCTAATTTGTTCTTCTCTCCCGGCAGTGTCCCCAAGGGGTGAGCACAATCCATTTGAAGTTGCACAGTTTTTCTCTTGTCACTAGGGCAAGTTCCCATTGTGATTGGTTCGGTAGAAGATAAACACGAAGCATGAAGGAAGCGACTAAATAAATTGACTTATTTATTGGGATTTTAATTGTTCTTTAAAACTGAATGGGACCTACGGGTGTGTGTTGTCGACTTCACGGTGTCAACACAATTATAAAAGGTGAACTTTAGTTGGCACTCACTAATCATATCTTTTCGTGTTGGGAAAAGCTTTTCAGGCTGGGCACTTTATCGTCTGCGGTTCATTCTGTCGAACCCTTCCGGATTCAAAATTACAGAGACCCTGATGAATCTGACCAAACACAGTAAATTTAGTGTCGAGCAAGGTTGTTATGATAAAATTCTCATTGTTATCCCACAGTGTCTACTTATCGTTGGCTTAACAAAGCAGTCGATAATCATTTTTCTTCAAACGAGCAAATCAATTTGACGCAACCTTCGCGCGAGTCGTCATGGTACTGTACTCAAAATCTGCACCATCGCAAATCCAATGTAAGAATTCCAAACTTATCCTCTTTTGTTTTCTGCTAAAGACAAAAAACTGTGACATTGTGAAGCTTCACTGTGGAATTATAGGCTTTTCATAACAAGATACTTTTTTCATAGGACTCATGGATAATATAATTATTCACTTTCGGGTTTTGTATTTTACATAAAAGCAACTACCGAAATTCGTAAGCAAATGCTTGTGGAAGTGCTTGCTAAATGCATACATGAACATCTATTGGAATCTACCAGCTTCCACATGTTAACTCCATTTGTGTAATCTAATCATGACATCAGCTGTAGTCTTTGAATAAATCAGTAGTTCTTCAAACAAAATAACTTTGTGGAAGACTTGCGAAACAAATTCCCTGATCATGTACAGCGGACCTTCTTTCTAGCATGGTTCTACACACAATAAAACTCGTACGATATTGTTTCAGAGCCGGACAACAATGTTTTACTTTTCTTTTGCACAGGGTGATTTGATTAGCAGAACCAACCTGGAGAGCACATCACACAAACACAGCATTGTAAAAGCATAGGCCAAAATTGACCGGATTCTTAGTTCATGAGTTTGGTTATCCACTTGATGTTTTGTTCCCAATTTCTCATTTATTCGTTATTTGTATGCTCCGCTAATTAGCTTTACCATTCGTTCGTCCAGAGCACATAATGCCGTTTTGGTGCAGGTTAAAAAGAAGTATATCAGTGCTTTCGTTTACGCTGCTGATACTGATTATGACAAACAGGATAGTATGACTATATACTGTGCACCACTCAGTTCAGTTCAGTTTGAGAAACCTTCCGAAGCACATTGGGTGCGGCGATTTTGTTTGCCTATTTCAAACAAGAATCTCACTCGGAGATCACAATAACCAAGGGCATGGAAAAAGTTGGAAAACAAATGAAGACAGAACCATAAAACTTGATAAGACTGAGTGGAAAAAGAGCATCATGGGGCATTATAACTAGTTACATACTGCAGTGTTTTGAGCTGCTGACTTGTTGTACTTTCAGACGCGTCCACTTTCAGTAGTCACGGTTCTTGCAAGCCTTATTCCATTGTCACGAAGGAGACATCCTTACTCATGACACAGCTACTACCTGGTTTAGTAAACATGGAAGCCCGCGGAAGATTCAACAACTGATGTAATTATCTGTTATTTTTGTCATCATACAATGGCCTTTCCAGCCCCCCTACCTTTCTTGCGACTTTTCCCAACAGGAATCAAGAGTTATGTTTCTACTCCGTTGTAAACTCTTCTTGATGCACAAAATATATATTATGAATTAGGTTTGGTATGTTGTTTCCCTACTGGGCCAACTCCATCATGCTAGTGAATAAGCTTACTGTGCGAGATTTTGTTCACTCCATTTATACCTAATAAAATGCAAATCGATCTGTGCTTCAGTATAACTCTCTCCGGTTGACCCTGTTGTAGTACAAGTAACCGTCATTCATTATTCTGTTCTCCCATTATCATATATGCTTTCAGGAAGAAGAAAATATAGATTAGTCCCTCAGTGGGTCAATTATTAGTAAGACTGGTGAATTATTTGTACCCCATTTTGCCAGTCAGTCCAAGATATGGTCTTAATGGTGTTTGTTAGTCGTTGATGTCACGTAGTTAATCCATTGTTTCATTTTCAGTGGTTTTCGAGAGCAGGGCCGACACTTTGTAGGCAGGGATGCCGTTTATTATTAGTTATAATAATATTTTTATTTTGCTATATGAGTAGTGATAACAATAACATTATTCGCGTCTCAAACCTAGATTTCATGAATTTGAATAGCGTAACTTACGGCCTGGCTGCCTTTCAACAGCTTGTTTTGACGTCAAAGCTAGCGGGTACAGTGTTCCTCTGTCGCGAACTTCGATTGGCGACAGTCTCTTACCCGCACGACGTAGGAACTCTTAAGAAAACGAAGACAGTGGGTTAAAAATAACCTACAGAATTTCTCTACTCATTCATCGTGAGTAGCATATGCTTGTTGCAATATAAAGGCTGAACACATTATGGTTCGTTAATTGACATAGAGCAAAGGAAACGGGACTGAAAATTTCATCCCGCGGTTACCGACATAATTGTGGGGATCAATTAGTGCACGAAATTCCTCCCGACATTACTTGAAGATGAATCCTATATAGGTCCTATGGGCAGATCACTCTGACGTGTTCCATGTGCATTTCATGTGGTGGTCCAGTTCAGTCTTATCAGAGTTAAATTGGTTATTTAACGTGGACAAAATAGTGGGTGTTTTAGAATCACTTTATCCTTTGGATTCCATCTTCTGCGAGCATACCTCAGGTCATCCAACCGACTTGTACTCCGAAGCATCAGACTCGAGTTTCGCTCTCGTTAGAGCTCATCGGTGATGCATATCCTCTGCTACACCCAGGGTTGGAACCCGAGCTTTTTCACGTCGAAGACGTGTGCGTTGGCACTACGCCGACCCGCTCCGGTCCGCTATAGAATGATTCATTTTCAAAACAATAGTCGCATTCACTGGGAGCTTAAGGCGATCACAGCGGTAAGAAAAGGCACATTCCTTGCAAGGATAACTTCGCGTTCGAAACCTTGTAGGAGCCTTCTTCAACGTCGCGCGGTTTAGATGACTATTCAGGTTTCACGTCTGATAATAATCAGGGTGGGAACAGATCAGCAACGTGGATAGTCTATGTGATTGAATATTCATTCATTGTGACACACTCTATTCCTGTCATTGTACGGCAATTATTTCACACACATGCAAGACGAATCTGAATCAAAAGATTGAATGTCTAATCCGGTAAATTCGAACAACATATTCAGGTGACCTCAAATCGATCGGAACAGGTTTGGATAGGCCTATCATAGCCTCATCTTTATGAGTGATGTATCTGACTCCTGCTCGCTATGTAGAAACGAATAGTGCATGTCTCTCAATTTCCTAATCTGTGATCACGACAACACACATACCCGCTGCACACCAAGACATTGAACGAGAACGCTGTGGAGAGAACAGTAGTCTTCAATGAATGTGTGACGCAAATGTTCGAAATCAAACACTACATGAGTACCACGAATGGAGGTCACAATGTGTCTCCCATCCAAGGGTGATGACGTCACTCAAATGCCAGAATGACGATTAGGGTCAGCTGTTACACGGACTTATCATGCAGCCCAACCAGAAATCATTTACCGCACAAAAGGCATACCGATTCCACTGATAAAAGGACGCCTAATCTATACACCATTTCACACGTGATATTCCATTTCGAATGTGGGTGTGGAGACATCTAGGTTGGTCAAACAGAAAGGCAGTTACGTAATCGGATCTCGGACCATATTTTCAATTAGATTCAATGCGCAACTGACCCTAAGAGGCCAAATAGCAACGATCGACGGACTGATTAGACACCGTCACCATCGATAGCTCAATAGCTCAAAACTTACTGATGACGCAACTCCAAGTTTAGATAGGGAAAGTGTTTCCAGTGGTTTACGGGACAGAAAACACGAAACTGCTTAGATTGACTGAAGCAATAGCAATTAAACGATGGAAACGAAGGCTGTGCAAACAGAAATAACTTTATATGACATTCTGTTTTGATATGGTGAGACACATATTCGTAATCATGTTGCCATGTATATAAACTGTTACACTAACTGTTGTCTGTAGTATGCACTGTGTACAAATGCAGTGAAATCGTCCTGGACATAAATCGTGCAATATTGTGATTATGACTTTTCTTTTCAAATGTACAAATAGTTAGCCGTTGAGTGGAATAAAGGTCCCTGTCATAATTCTCTGAATGGTGGGAATTAAAGTTGTTTGTGATGGTGGGGCTTCAGCTGGTTTCCTTTCTGGTCACCGACGAATAACTTTCTAAAACCCTTCCCATTGGCACTGAGACAGCCTCGTGCTTTATAATTCACATGCATACCACTGTCCGTTAGTTCCCATTTCACACAAACAAAAGCGGCATAACTACCAAATCTCGAAAACAGTTGTTCATCTCAAACCACTCCTTTGATAAAACGGTGAAACAGGCAAAAGCTGCCTGTGTTATTTAAGATCGAGCTCCATACAAATGAATTGGTGTGCCCATCGATGGTATGATCAGCTTCTGTTTGTAGTGTGCAGAGTTGGCAAAGGACGTACAGTGTGAGCTTTCGGATATTTGAATTGGCTAACAGGTGATTCACCATGCAATTACAAAGCTGCATGACACCATCGAAATCCATGGGAGTACTGTTCAGCTGTCTCATCCATGTTAGGACACATGGATGACTTCTCCGTAATCTGATTTGAGTCGTAAGGAGAGTACATGAACGAATAGCTCATATTTAAGATTCTTCCAAAGCTACTTCGTCGGTTAACAAAGTTAACTTTCAGAACGAGGACACATGGCCCTAAGTTTGGATTTCCAATATGAGTGGTATAGTTTTGTACATGGACAACAGGAAGAAATTCCCACAGGAACTCAAGATCGTTTTCTCGGTTGTTGCTGCGAACAAGAATTACCTTGTGATTCCTAATATGGACTCTTCGTTCATGGATAGAACAGTAACGAGTACACATACCTGATGAGTGACAACAACAGCGAAACCGGTTGTGTGCATCCGGGAAAATGATTTCCTATCATTCAGACACAATGCCTTACTACTTATATCGGAAATACGGAATACCTTTGTATTCATTAGCCGCGAATTGATAGTTATAAGTCCCATAAAATCCTCAGTCCCAGTTATAAAGTTGTATTTAGTTGAACAGACAAATTCTGAAATCGACAGTGTCTAACGAGTTTCGAAAATACCTTTCTGAGATAGAATTATAATGATCTTGTAGTGAACTATCATGCATAATGAACAGTCTGCTCACCATCGAAATTCATGGAAGTACTCACGCCATGGTTGCCTGACCCGCTTTCTCTGAACTCGGCATCAGTGCATATCCGTCAAGCTACGACGTGAATCGTGAACCCAAACGTATGGACGAATAATCGCAACTATCAACGGAGCAGATAGTGCTACCATTTGAGTGGTGAGCTCACCCACACCGTTGCTCAACTCCATTTTGTGAGGAAAACAGTGACAACGAGTTCAGCACAGCACAGATCATGTTTACTCTGTTGGCTACGAAGTGAAGATACCGTTGAAGAAGTTCTTCGAACTTCTCTCTTCCCGCTTCCCCTGATGCGCAGATTTCTGCCCGGTCAGTTGTTTGGTATCCATGCAAAAGGTGCTTTCATTAATGAGTTTTGAGCGTCCTTCATTTTTGTCTGTTATGTATGGCATATGCTCATTGTGAAAATTCTTGTGTTTCTGCACAGAACTAATATCCCTTTAAGCGATGATCGCTATGCTGGATGAAACCCGGGACAGAGAATCGGAAAGTTGGGGTGTACGGAAAACCCGGTGACGGCGCTGTGCACATACACGAACGTTTCATTCGGATAGATTCATTTTCACCTTGTTATTGTAATCGTCAGTTGGTTTACGTTCTATAATCAATAATGACTGTCACAAGCTGAATTCTCCTCCAGTCGATCTAGGCAGAATTCTGTGAGACTAACAGACAACCGAAAATTTCGCAGATATCTTGTATTTGTTCTAAAATGATACTTTCTTTGTTGTACCAAATCGTTCCTCTTCATGTACCCTACTGCTGCCATCTACAATCATCAACATACATCAAGTGTTGTTTACGTCAGCGCTCATTCCTCTTACGATGCAATCGCTTGTTGACACTTTCAACAATCGTTTTACTATCAGCATACTAATGGGTTTGTTTGATTCAATAAATGACAGCACACTTATTCCTGGTGTTCGACGCTAAAAAAGAGTATTATAGTTTGCACAATCCCAATTTCGGCATGAACCGCTTGCAGCTTACCCTAAGTAAATAGCAGACTTACATAACAACAAAAATCCGTACTATTCTCAACCAGTTGTCTGTAGACGCATCCTTTAATTTTTCCTCTAGATCTCATCGTCATTGGCATTTACCATTCAGCATGGCTCATCACTGACCTATGCACGAATGTCATGATTTTTGATGGAAAAATCGATAAATGTTTCCCTCAATTGCTGTCATTTGTTGCTTTGGCTCATTTGTTTTGTTTTGTCCTAATGGTGTCAGTACCTAATCACAGTGGGTGGACGTGAGCTGACTCCTCTCCTTAACTCCCACTTTCCGTCCAGTATTTCTGTTTTATCTGTTTTTGTCAGCCTGAATTATGTAGACGCATCAAAGAGTTTCGTTGTTTTGTTTATTCCGATCAAAATTGTGTCAAATGAAAGGTCAAACTGTTTTCCCTTCTCCCTTTTTTTCTTTGTCTGCCTCGCACACACACACACACACACACACACACACACACACACACACACACGCACGCACACACACACACATACACGTACATGCATACATACACTACATACATACATACATACATACATTCAGCGCAGTAAACGACTGTTCAGCACATGTTTCCGGGTTGGATTTTACGGTTCTCTGTTCGACGAATTAGACTGTTTGGAATTCATCTACAAAGAACCGCATTGAAAAAGCTTGCTGAAATAAAGCAACGAATCTCGGTAATTTATAGTTCAGATTAATTTTCGTGTGGCACGGTTGTTGTAAGCACGTTTCCGCCATGCTATATTTCGACTTTTAAACTCTATGTTAGTTGAAACCGATCAAGTTTCTCACATCAAACTTATTGGAGACCAATTCTATCGTGGAAGTTCTTGTTAGTTATCCGCAGTTTCTAATATCAAGATGATTGGGATTTCAAAATGATTGCGCTTTCCCGATGTTCTACTGGGTATTCTGATTTTCGTGGTGCGCTTCTCAATTTATGGAGGTTGTTGCACAAATTGGAATGTGTTAGGGTCTGAAAAGCCTAGCGTCTGAAAATTACCATTGTTCTGTGATGCACCACTGTGCAGGCGCTTTATTTAATCTTGTTCATTTCTCTCTCTATCTCGCAGACATCCGCCGGACATCTGGTCCAGTAACGACCGCGCAAGGCTGCTATGAAATACAGAGGTTCATATTTTGCGAGTGTCTGAATACTACACGGCCTTCCAAAAGACAGTTGACGGGATGGGGCGGGGTTGTTTCATCGCATTCCACCCTAAATTGCTACTCTGTCCATACAACTAAGTAGATCTGCTGGCAAATATTTGATGCGAAATATTAGACCGTGGTCAGCGGACTTGGTGAAGTGGGTGCTGGGTCGCGTGTATGGCTTTCACTAGTTGTTTGTTCTTGAGTTGCCAGTTCGTAATAACATGGCTCATAAGGTGTATGAAACGTATTATTGGCACGAGTAATATGAATGTTATATAATGGAAAATCCACTTGATTTTCCCACATCCCATAGTCCAATGCCGTAAGCCGAAAGTTTCTTTCCGTAAGTTTTGTCAATTAGGAAAGACGATAACCAACAACGGTTGTCCAGTAGCGTTTGAAGTCACATGTAATGCATTCATAACTTTTTTCACAGGCTATTACTAATCCACTGCCAAAACTTCGCATTGTGCCCTCATTCACTACCGTTGATTGTTTGCAAATACACATTCCGTGGGATTTTTCGGACCTCATCCAGGACTGACCATCACTATCCTATCGTCAACCTGAGAACGTGCTAGACGGCATCTAGCTATACTTCGTCTACTCAAGAATAAATCTCCAGTTTTGCTTTTGTTCATAGTCAATTTAGACTTAGTTCAAACCACGTGATGTCCTGTTCACCCGTTTCATTTTTTGCCGTCTCTACTCGTGCTGTTTCCGACCTTTCGTTTCACAGTCGATTGCAGATAACGCGAATTATACGAGGTGATACCAAACTCCGAGTCTCACCTCACATCACCAGGCAGTTTCGTATTATGTTTGAGCATGCTCGCCCTTGCGTACATTCTGGTTAAGGAGCTACTCGACAATTCAACATGATGCATTTTTATGAGGATACTAGTACTGTCCTGTTTGCCAAACCTAGGTCTCAAAGGAATCTAACCCACGCAGATGTAAAAACCACCAAATTGTTGTTAGCAGTTGATTTAACCCAGTCCTCTTTTTCGTCTACTTCTTCTGCTTGACAAATTAACTGACCAAATCAAATACTGTTTTTTCGCATTTCTTCAACATTCATGTTTTCGTGGGAGTCATGGGTTCGTATCATATTTTTCCCTTGTACAGAGCTTCTATGTCAAACAGTTCGGTGAGGACCGCGTGGCTCTTATCAAGGATTCCAAACTGATTGATAAACAGTCATTGGATCCACAGAAGGTATTGCATCTTTTTCGGTGGTAATACTTCCGACTGATGTACTGCATTTTCCGACATAATGTTGCTATTGTATACATTTGGTTTTTGCTTGCCAACTTATGTCACATTCAACTGGTGTTCTCTCTGAACCCAGATTCTCTCAGCAACTATGACAACAATCTCCGGGCTATTGGAAATTTGTTTCTTATCTAGCCTCGTTATTGTCGACGAGATTATTTAGCCAGTTAGTGGTTGAACGGGTGAAAATACTGCTCACTCAGTTGCACTGACTTATGATCTTGGTGCGAGTAGTGGCCTCTTCGCTTACGGCTTCGCTGTTTTCAGAAGTTTTGTATTCAGCGTGACTGAGAGAATCGAGTCGATTTTTCACTCATTGGACTAATCCAAATTCCTTCTTAATCAACCTATCGCCATCTACTATTTGCCGTCGTCATTGTTTTGTTAAGGATGCATTTCAATCCCAGTTTCATATGCACATTACCCATCATCCTTCGGTAAGATCACAGCAACTAAACCAAAGCGATATTCAACTGAACAGCTATCGGATTTCATGTTTATTGGGAAATACTCTGGAACCGAGGTTTTGTCAAAGGTTTATGAGATCTGTATTTGAATTAGCGAATGTACTTCACTTCGTTCGGTTTTGACGCACTCACTTTGCTGCTCTATGTCGTGTTACGGATGAACAGTCTCGTCACATTTTCGCCAAAACTGAATGCATATGTTTGTGCTTATTCATTCACCTTATTTCGTTCCACCGACTGGTTGCGCGGAGGAGTATTGCGTTACTGAACGAGTAGTATGTCCGGCATCTATACTTCTCCCAGTCCAATGCAAAGCAAGGGATTATCTGTGTATTTACAAGGTTTTATAATAGATTTTTTGTGAGATTTCTAACATGAATAGGGGGACTGACACACGACATTCATATTAGCCCAAAACTAACGGATTCGTTCACGTCATTGCCATTCTTAGAGGCAACAGACAGTGAATTTCTCGGTCGACTTCGGTAAAATAACCGCCGCTCGCAAATAGTCATATTGAGACCTACTCCTGTCACTTTCCAATTTTTGATTGAACATGTTTTCGGAGGCAAATGGTTGTTTTCAACGATTCTTCCTTAGGCCTGTCGAAATCATGTAATGCAACCTACATCGGTTGAACGACAGGTCAACTAACTCAAAGAATTGCGGAGCATTGTCCACAGTGGTTCCGACGCGGAGGAGTAAGAACTATTAGGAGTGCAATTCTCGGGCACTTTATGGACTCGGATCATCAGGAAGACGTAGATCCAGCATTCTAAATCGTTTATCCAGTGACTCGAATCTCCACAAAACGTTCATTTACACACACCGGCCACCACAGAGGCGATCAGCATCCATTTTCCCCACCTGCTGTGTGCACTCAGAAACAGGTCGTCTAAGCCCTCTAATCACCTTGGTCGAAAGTCGACAACTCCCACCCGAATGACTCAAATCCGGACCATGTGACTGTCACGACCTAGTCGTGCAGATTAGCACAACGATCTAAACCCAACACAACCCCTCCCACAAACACACAACCCTTCTGCTCAATCCAAATGGCCCTTGACCTCTTCAGAGCACCCGACATGATTTGCTCAGGCAATTGAAGTAAATATTGAAAACAATTGTTTGCCTTCTGATGTCACCGTCTGCATATCCTGGAATCTGTGACATTGTTGGTAAATGGTTGTTGTCCCTGGGCACAGTACAATACTGGTTACACTACTTCTCGCTTTTCTCCTGCACCGTTTTCTCGCTAATCTTTATATTGACTCGTGAATTTTAGGCCCATCTCCAGATAATTTACATCGAACCGTATCTTGAGGAATTCGAGTTACGAACCAGGAAAACAAATTTCCAGCGTTATTACGCATTAAATAAGTTGATTTCTTTTCCTGATTACAAAAACAAACTTATGCGGTTGGGAGTGCAATTTTTAGTGGTCACTTATTTTTCGATATTGCTTTTTCGTATTCACACGTGTTAAGTGGTTCTTCTGAATTCCACGACCCATTATGTGAATCAGTTTTGTTGACTGCAATCAAGAGCGCGTTCCCTGTTAAGCTTAGTACTTCAAGAAATTGTCGTTACCATTGTTCGCTGGTCAGCTGGTAGCGCAGTTGATTCATACAACTGTATTTCCAGCTCCAGGCGTGTAACCTCGCGTTGTGTGGGCCTAATTTTCTCTTTGTGAGCAAAACTGTGAAGGGAAATACCTGCCGCCTAAGTTTCGGTGGTTTGTATTGAAGTAGATGGAGCGGAGCAAGTGGGGAGAAATAAGCCTAACAAGGAAAGTTTCGCATCATTATCCTAAGTAGGCGGCTACACAATCACGACTTTAGGTGGACATTTAGGTATGAATTGACTTGGTCTCGGTTAGTTTCATAACAGTGCAAGCTTTGCAGGAAACGATTATTCTGTTCTTTTAGATGAAGATAATAGCCTCCCACTGCTTCTGTGGCTAACATTTGAAATTGCATTATGTTGTTAGTAACATACCTGGTGTGAATATTGAAATTACTTTTCCACATTTGTAGTGTAATGGATCGTGTTGGTAACAGTCATGGCGATTATGGTATTCTGTGAGGCGGGTCTACATTTGTGATGCTGCTTATTTCACCATATGCTTACTTATGCCTGTTTCTGTGTGTTAGTCATAAGCGGTCTTAGCCAACCAATAAAATATTGATGCACAGTGGGTTAAGATTCCATTGTAAACTCTTGGACTAGCTGTAACCTTCTCATAGTAGCTGAACAGTTGACCTGCAAGTGGACCAGTGGAACCACCTCTGATCACCCTTGTGATACCCAACAGTCAAAGGACCATTGTCGTTTGCCTTCTTGCCGCGGATCCAATGCTCACACTTATCGGTTGTTTTCAATATGCTAGTTTACAGTATGGAATTCGTCCATAAATCTGGACACATCGCTTGTCTTGAATATTACAAAGTATCGGTATATTAACTGTACACAATACACTGTGATTGCGAACGATTGCCCCGAGATTCTACAGTGTTATGTTTGGCAATAACGGACCGAGCTGGTAGCCCAGTTTGAACACATACATCATTGAGGATAAGGTCACCGAATCACACTCCAAGATAACCTTTACGAGCTTCGATGAATATCATCATTTGCCATCTGCTTTTGTGCCCTCGTTTCCCCCACCCGCCCCCACCGACCCGTCGAAATTCGTACCTGGTTTACAGGAAATAGCTTTTGGACGTTCTCCGGCCCCATCGGAGTTTCCTTGGGATGATCTGTTTAAAATATCGAACTCTACAAAACGCCTTTTACCTTCAGGTCAGTAAAGTGTGCGCTGGATTCTTATTTATCTGGTTTACTTCGCTTTTAAGAGGTGATCAGAGCCTCGTTCGCTTCCGATAGACTAACTGTGGAATCGGCGTCACATTTGGTTGAAATCATTGCATTTCAGCTGTTATGTCAGTTCTGGTTCATTGTGAACGAGTTTGTGAAAATTGAGGGAAAATAACGTGCACAGTACCAAAGGCCGCGCTGCGATTCGGCTGTCAGCGAACGGTTGTTCGACACAAACGTAGTCAGTCTCACCCCCCCCCAGGACTGAACAACGATCAGGATGTCCGGGTGAAATGCCACCACGTGGAATCGATCTGCAGACATTCACGAGGCATGCCCTTGGAAGCCTCTTGTTGTTTGTGCGCGATCGGTCAATCTTAATTTCGAGGCTTTGACCTGAAGTGTCTGTGTGACACCGCTATAAAGCTGACTGTTTTATCACGTGACATCGTCATCAAGCATCACTGTATTTGGTTGGTAGTTGTAGATATCAAATACACCTGTTTTGTCTGAGCATGCAGTACTTTGGAATCATTACTTGAAATCAAATAATAATTGGCGAGCTGCCTCAGTCATTCAGAACTTATCGAGTCAATTACGTTTCACTCACAACCAAAACAAGTAATTGTTCAATAAAGCCTCTTAACCAATAATGATAACCATTAATGTGTTCTGAGATAAACCGACGGTAAACACAAAGTTACCTGAACAGTGAGAAATTCGTAACTGTAAAATAAGACATGGTTAGTTGCTGTTGAAGTATGCTTTCAATCCATGCCGCGTCTTTGATTTCTTCTCCGTCACAGAACGTTTCGTCTACTGTATGCCGTTTACTACTTCCGGAGCGACTCATGGTACACTGAGTGAACAATTCCAGCAGCGACATATTCTCACCGCAACACACCATTTTCCCTAAGTGAAATCACGTCTAGTTGTGGTGGACACAAAACAGGAAATACTTTGCCCGATCGAGGTGGCCCTAGAAGATGTGCATGGTCGGGTGAAGCAACTGGACCAGGCTTTGAGCAAAGATCCAGTGGATGTGAAATTTTTACAAATGGTACTTCAGGTAACGATCAGTTCATACGTGCATGTGTCTACTCCAACAACGTTTTTCGTCCACGACAAATGTACTATGCACACTGGGTTTTAAAACCGGAGCAAATTTGGTTTCGTTATGAAGTGGCATTTGGGTGTTTGTTCTTATTTCGCATATCCGAGGATGAACAGTTTGTGTCCGTTGTCGTAGTTAGACAACCAAGGCGTCGATTTCAGCAAAGAAAACCTAGACGAGGCGAACTCTTCACTTCCCTAGCTTTATTTCCTAGAGTGGAAATAGATAGTTTTTTCTTCATCGTGAGCTGTGATCTGCATGTCACAGATTTCACCCCATTCCCGATTCTTAGGAAAGTTTTCGACTGACCAGCTATCTCTCATGCTAACTTTCCATGATGACATTATCATGATTACCAAAGACCTAAAAAACTGTAAAAGATGAGCACCAAAAAATTGGTTTTTAACTTCCTGGTATACAGTGAAATCTGTCATCTCCACGCAGGCTACCCAGTATGAAGTAATTTGATCTTGAACGATCAGCCCTTTCCTGAATACCACCTTCCACTATTCGGAAAGAGAATTTCTTCACAACACTTCCCTTCTTATATTTCACCGTGTATGGTTGTGATCATAACCACTACAGGGTGGGATCGGTACCACGGTGAACCAAGGACCGCTTGAGGTAGCCACCACATTTCTGCGCTCGTCCACTGCGAACGAGTGTGAATCGCATCGATCAACGGCGGTCACAGATGCGGCCTCCTATGTGGACTGCCAGAACCGATTGCGAATTTGTTTTCGTCAGCTGCTTGACAAGTGAGTATCTCACACCGTGATTATTGATAGAATAGAAGGGGTTGATAAAATTGCTGAAACATAATGCTTTCTTGATTTTGGTGATGTGCATCTCGAACTTCACTAGTCATGTCTCTTCTATTCTGAGAGAAAACCATCAGTATCAAATTTGCTATTTGTGTTTTCAAACACCTTCCCTTGGGTCATCCAATGTCGTCGTCGATAATGTATCATGAGAATGTATATCCTAGGCATTACCACATCATTCAGGCGAACAAATTGTTCTCTCATAAATTACTCGGGTGTTTAACTGAGTTTATTCTCGAAAGTGGGATCAAAAGTAGTGCTTATGCTAATAATGGCCTATTGGTTTGAAGTTCCCTTTCAACTTATTTATACCCTTTCATCGGCCAATTGCTTACATTTATTCGTGGAGCGGAATTTAACCGGTCATTGAGTGCAGTTTGTTGTACACCTTCACACTGGTATCACCTTGATTGATCTAGGGTTTCCTCACGTCGCACTCATTTTTACTTCATTGAATAATTAAGTGCTACGCATAATTCGGAGTGTCATTTGTAATGTTTTTCGTTCAAGACATCAGTCAGTTAGTAAAGACTGACTGTGTTCCAGAAACTCTCATGCATTATCAACTATAAAGGCATTGCTTAGTATTTCTTCATAGTAACTCGCTTCCCAGTCCGTAGACGAGAATGCAAATGAAGTGCTTTGTTGATTCGAACAACCGGTTCATATTTAGATTCTCCGTTGCGATATTTGGCGTCTTTGTGGTTTGTACGGATAAGAAAATTTCCCGGATCATTTGCACATACTGACCAGTCAATAACTGATTGATCTGAAATGAAGATGAAAAATTGACGGATAAGTGAAGGGATATGACTTATGACAAAGTTATCTCAGGTCAGCTGAGAATGGGGTGTTATTTCTCACAATGAATCTGAGAATTTCCGGGCCGTCAGGCGTGTTGCTGGTCGATGTCAACGTGCCTCACTTATGCATGATTCTGATAGTTTTCGGGGTCAAGTGCACTCCGGTTCGGGGCCCCCAGAATAATGTCTTTTCAACCCCATTCACAATTTTGAATTTGGTGTATTTCTACAACACTGAGGCACGAAACAAAATCAAAAGAGATTCACCTAAACCGGGGTACCTAATGTGTAATAACCGGTTCGAGTGAGAACGTGCAAAACTTTGAGAAACCCAGCCGTTCTGTTTCCAAAAGCACACTTCGCAAGATGACAAAGGTCATGCTGAATGATGACAATACGGTTATGCTGTACTTGATAATAATCTCCGGTTTGATTTTTGATTTTATTCTCACTCAAATGAGTTTTCCCTCTTTTCCAATCAAGTGAGATTCCATCATCTGGTTATTTGTAAATCTCCGATTGGTTATACAGTCCACACAACGTGATCGAACTAGAACGTGAAGTGTCATCTGTTTTGACGGAAATGAGTTCATTACTGTTATGTACGCATGCATTATCTTCGCTCCCAATGAGATTCCTCTGCTCAGATTCCAATGTACAGGTTTTCACAACAGCTAGGCAAACGTTTTCAAGTCACAAAAATGCATTTCCTCGTCAACACCTCATGAAATCGGAATTAAAATGTGGTACTTACCGCTCTTTCTATTTCCTCATGATACATCAAATTATAGTCTCATTACTAAGGTTATAATTAGCCGCATATCACGTACGAACCAATAACATTCGTTGGTGATTATCGATTATTTCTTTTTGTGAATACGTGTTCCGCTTGAACTCTCGTTCCTGACTCCTGCTCCCTCTTGTAATATGCTCGTCATCATCATCGTCACACGGGCACCCGCCCCCCACACACCGCCTCGCTCCGACACAATCCGACCTCATTAACAGGTCCTACAAAGCGTTGTGTATCAATAGAGAACTAATTGGTCCCGATCAGGTGGAATATCATCGTGAATTGGAGCGTAACTATACAAATGTGCACAACTTGCTCGTTCCCCTGCTCAAATTTGACCCCGGTCCGAGTGATGAATGAAAATTACGAACACGGAGTCAGCCTCCCCTCAGTTATCACACATTCAGTTCTTCCTTTTGTTTATATAATCATCTTCTTTTGTACAGTGACTTCTGCTCATGCCCCCGGTTCTTCTTTCTTACCGGTTTTTCGTCCCACATGTCTCTTCCTGTCCAACTTTGATCACACTTACCTGCATACTTCACTCAGGTTTGCCTTGATGTGTTTATACCTGCCGTTCAAATCTTTCGTTGATTTGGGAGTTTGAATATATATCCGCAAAATAGACCAACTGAATGAATTCCTACTTGCTCAAGTTCTCTAGCAATAGAGGACAGCCTGCGACATCCATTTGGATTTTTAGTACAATTCAGATTACGACAGAAGTTGGAACATTTTGATGGTGAAACTGCTATATCGAATATGATTGTTAAACCGTGCGGTCAATACTGTGGCTGGGTGTGTATTACACCAAGTCTGGAGTCAGACGTGGTGCCAACAGCACAACTACAGGAACGGATTAGAGGGGAGGGGTAGTAAATAAATAAATAAATAACAGTTTTTAAGCTGTTTCACCACAGGTGGTTTGTCAAACCACTTTTGTTGCTATTCATGAAATCAGATCCGGAGCCCATTTTGAAATTTGGAACTTCGGAAGAGCCTTGTGGTGGGTTACCTGTACATGATGTTTGACCTCGCACGAATTTAAACCCATACAGAAACGCCAACTTACGTTTTAGCACCGCATATACTCTATCAGCTGAGCTACGACTTCGTTCCCTCAGCTGTCCGAGTCGTATACGCGCACAATGGGACGAATTTGGTTTGCGCGATCAACTGTTCGGCAGCATGTGCCATTCAAGGATTGGGTTTTGGACGACCGGCTTATCGGATATTTAGGTCCATTTCTTCTCGGATTCGAGTACTTGATTTATCTCTTTTACCGTAGCATGGGCTATTTTGTCTGTTACCTCTTTCTACCGACAATCGTTTGTCAAACGGTCAAATTCTAGTGATGCTGACGGTATTCGTTTCTCGCGAAAATAGGAACTGTAGTAGAATGGAACAATTTATGTTGTCAACAGTGAACCAAACAGCGATTGCTATTATCGTATTATAAACAGAACAGAAACTACAAAAGCGCGAAGCTTTTTGTGTCGCCATGTTTGTAACACGCCAAATTGACTTCATCCACATCGTTCTATTTTCCCTCTGGCCTCACAGTTGTTACAGTTGATCAAGTCTGAATCGCATCCACATTTGCTGGCCCGGTTCAAGCTCTCTCTTTCTCATTATATATATATATATATGTATATATATATATATAATCATCATTCTATGAAATGGCTAGATTTATAATTGGTCGGCGAATTGAGCTGGGAAATGAATGGCGTGTCATTTGCTCAATTAGGAATTCTTATTTTGAAATTATTTCCAATAGTTCACTGAATAATCCCATTCTACAATATGGAAAAATAACGATTAGCGAACAAGCTCGGTTTCGGTAACATCACCGTCGTAGCTGATACAGTGACAATTTCTTTAACGTTAGAAACGCATAATTTACGGCGAATGTCTGTGTGCCAAAATGCGATTATATAATCATGGACATTTTCGTCGTGTGATTAGGAAAAGACCGGAGAGCAGTTGTTTCTGTTCCGTGGTTGATTGGCCACGTGAATGAGTATTGCTTCCGATGAAAAACAGCTTAGTCGATTTTCATGAGTGTAAATATTCTCCTCACTGTTTATGGAATTGTCTCACCTCAGACGGTATCAAACACTCCAAATGCGAATACTAGTCCATGGTGGAACTTAACCATCTATAACGGGTTCAGCAGCCTTTACGGCTATTTGACACGCGACGGGGATATCTATTACCCGAATTGTTCAGATAATGAGATTCTTTTGATTGGTACAAATTTCAAGTGCGTTTAGCTGAAAGGTGGAAAGCCAACCTCGCGATATTTTCCTAACGACAATAACAGCATCTAAAGGGAACTTTCCGGTTTATGGGGTTACTGCTACCGAATAGATTATTGAATTCAATCGATCTTATTGGTAGAGTGGTTTCGCGCTTTTCTTAAGTGCGAATTAGTTCCAAGTGGTTTTGAATAATGAAATGAGGATGGGTTGTATGAGAGTACAGTGGGAGGAAACGGGCTTGTATCTTGAGTGTCTCATGTTGGAGGTAATCTTTCGGGATGGAAGGTATTTCGTCACCATTGTTGCACATCAAATGAAAGATCTAATTTATGAATAATAACTGGCATTTAAGATAACAACCTCCACACGGATACTTTTATTTTCCAACTTCCCTCCCGGAGATCTCCAACACTTGGCAATTAGTAAACAATTAGGTTTTCCAATAAGTAATCCTTTATAGAAACCAGTGTGGTTCCACAGTGGGGCTGAAGCAAATAATGGAGATGAACTTCAACAGGAAAACCTTTTCGTCTAGTTCTGTGGCATCATACATGAAGTGCAAACTCTGTCTTGCAGTGATTGCCAAATAGCATCATTGCACGAATAAAATAGGGAGAATGCGCCTGAATTAATGCGGTCGGTAAGCTGATGAGAATACTTTCTTTGGATAAGGGGAACGTTCTGTTGTGATCGCTATAGGAAACTGTGATGTTGATTCTCAGATGTTCACAGTGCATTCGCAGGTCAACTGGCCGCGAACGAAAAGCTAACGTCTGCTGCTGCATTAAAAACAACAGCAAGTACGTCATTGCCTAGACTGGTTATGAAGGTAAACATCTTCCATTCATACAGGTTTATTTCGAAATTCAAAGATGAAGACCATACAATATCGAGAGACTCTCGATTTCCTGCTCTCATGGCCACAATGCCAGAAATTCTTGTTGGCTTATAGGGCTTAGTGTACGGAGGCTTAAGTCTCCGGCTTCCGTGACGAGTCTGTTAACAGTTGGTTTGCTGGACCATCTAAACTAGTGAGATGCACTTTGTCCCCCGAAATTTATTTTATCTTTTCAATAGCAAACTGGAAGAACTTATTCAGCTTATAAGCAGCTCAGATAACCCCAGCCACTAAACTGTGATGAGTCTTAGCTATGTGTGAAACAACTGTGTTTTGAATGAACTTATGGGTACAGTAAATATCCGGACCAAACGATGTAAGGAGTGTATCGAAAATACGATGCGTCATGTGTTTTTTTCATTGAGAAAGTTATAATGGTAATAACACAGCGTTGTTGGTAGATGCAATACGCCAACGTTTCGGTTACCGTGGCTAACCTTTCTCAACACAATTTTACAATCAAATAACTGTGGGAACGTTTGCAGTCAACGGATATTTGTTTGTGTGAATTTGTGTGTGCGTGCGTGTGTGCATGAGTGAGTGCGTCAACCACATTGACGGGTCAGAGATATCCCTGATTTGGACAGCTCTAACCACACTGACTAAATAACGTCCCAAGGGTCATGATGCTAATTGACCTCGCGACCATCGATGCGCACGGTGTGAAAGACATCAGATCACTCACCCCTCGCACAAATGAACGTCCATACACTGATACATGCAAACACGCACGTACATACAATACACACAGCCGAATATCCGTTGATATGTGAACGTTCCCACAGTTATTTGATTGTAAAATTGTAATGGAAAATCCGCTTGCATTTTTCACACCTCAAGATCAATTGAATCACAAAATTGAAGAAAAATGACAAAATAGTGCAACCCGGATGAAAACCATTTTCCATGGTGAACTCGGGTGAAAGATCTCCGTAAGCACGGACTCGGCTTCGGCTGTTTGCATACAAGGATTAACGAAGAGAAATAAATTATTCCGGCATATCCTTCAGTGAGATGCAGCACCAGAGAACCATGTGGTCGATACACATTGTTTCGCTGGAAAAATTGATCTGTTGCACACAGAATGAGACTGAGGAATCAGCCAGTTCGTCCTCCGACCGATAATGAAAACATGGGCATGGTTCACAAAAAGAATCTGGAATTTAAGCTATGTGAATTTTGTTGAAGACGCCTAACGAAAGTCGATTTGTAGTTTCTCCCTCAAAGTGTCCTCGAGGTGTGCCCGGGTTTCTTCTCACGACACGTTTTCTTAGGATTTCCATTTCCATCTGCTCGATCTTGTCAACTGGGCGATTCGGAAATATCCTACTACTGAACCAAATGTATTAAACGTGTTTCACCGGATGGGCTGGATCGCTTATATATTTAAGTTCAATAAATAAAACATAATCATGTTTTGGAGAAAATCAGGTTGCAACATGCACTCTTATGTGCCAATAATTGCCGGGAAGATAAAAACCACGAATTGCACTTATTCATCTGCTATCAATTCTGATACGCAACAATTTGTATCACGGACTTAATTGACTACAGTTGATTAATCACCCTCTAGTTCAATACAACTCTTTCGGAATGATGTGTGTGATAGGAAATCTGTCGTTCTGGGTTTGATTCCGGCTCGCGGTTGGGAAGTTTTGACACAGAAAATGCAAGTGGACTTTCCATCATCTACGATTCAGGTTTTAAGTGCCAATACTACATTCTGTGAACATATTTCAATGCCCATTGGATCGCGTTCCGTCAGATGACCAATTGGGCTTGTCCAGTAATTTTAATCAGAATAATTGCAGTATATCATTGTGGTTGTTGTTGCATATCTTTGGATATTCACTTACGTAATTCACACCCGATTGGTCGTGCCGTGATGGTTCAACTGATAGAGTGCTTTCCCGCTAAGCGAAATGTCGCCAGTTAGATTTCGGCTAGCGGTGCAAATTTTTCGACATGAAAAATGAAATTGGATTTTCCATCACGTACAATTCAGTAATGGGTACCATGGCCTAATCCTGTGGAGGGGATCTGACTTGATGGGAGTGATTCGCTTGGAGTTATTGGTGCAATGGTCGTGTCTTCCCTTCGGAACTGTCGGGCACTACTGGCTGTCATAGAAGACGATATCTGAAGAAAACATCACAGCAGTTCTGACCAACCCGGACTGAGGCGGAGTGGCGTAGCCGTCACACACACGCCTTCTAGGTGTGAAACCCGGGGCTAAAACCCTGCACAAGTTGTTGGACATGCATCTCTGATGAGCTGTAATATGAGCAAAACTCGAGTCTGGTTCTTCCTGGTGAGAGGTTGGTCGAATGACTTGAGGGTTGTGTGTGAAAGATGGAGTCAGAAGAGTAGTCAGTCAAGCAAAGTAACACAAATCTCACACACTACTCGCAACTAGTTCTGAGATATATACACATATTTGCTGAATACATTAATAATAAAGCTCCCTTATTCACACTGGGAAAGGCAAACGGACGGAGAAGAGTTGGGATGAGTAGCAAACGGATTCCCGCAATCCATTCGAGTACAAGCAAAACGTATTAGGACTGGAACTTCAGTTTTGCCAAAGTCAAAGCGTTACCGAAAATAATGTGAAAAACAAATAATAGTCAATAATAGTGAAGAAGAACCTAATTCCCTTGACGAACACACCTACTTTGTAAATCTCCGTGGTCCCCAACAAACAAGAGTAGGCAAAAGTATCTTGAAAATTATATTGTCTGTCAGGTAATCAGAACAGAGTTGTTGTGACACGAAACAGAAAAACATCTCACAACTATCCGATCAGTCGTTTAGTACAGGATAAAGTAATTTGCATCCAACATTTAGCTTAATTTTATTTTGAACTAAAAGACAGTTCACATTCTAAATGCTCCACTAATTTATTATTCATGAAATTATCTAGAAATAGCTGACAATTTGTGCAGAACGGGTAAAAGTACATTTAACTGGACAAAACAGTCGGCTGATTTAGGAACTGAAAAAAGGGAATTTTATAATTAGGTAGAGAAAAGAAGCGGATAGTTCTTTATAAAGTTCTGCGATATTTCTCTGATACGAATGATTCAGCGCTTGTCAATCGAATTCACAGGGAAGGAGCAGTGAATGGAGGTACAGAATTATCTTTTTGAAAGGAGTTTGTATCCTGATGATAACGACAGATGAATGCGAGAAAATTCGAACAGAGTCGATAAAGTCCATACATTGTTATTTATGAATGGATCGGTTGCTTGAAAAATGACCTTTCTCTGCGAAAGTCCACAAGTCAAGGTGAATTGGATATGAACCGCATCCGTTCGTTGAACGCACCATCTGAAGGTTCTGTACAGCATGGTGGTAGTTGTAAACTGCTGAAACGTCCTTTGAGATGTACTGTGTTTTCTCGAAAATAATACATGGTCTTATATTTATTTTTGCCACAAAAATTCCAGGAAGCCCTATTTTCAGGGATATCTTATTCCCTCGGTAAATGAATCAACATTTATGCAGGTATAAAATTTCACGTTCATTGCAATACAGTCATGTCTTATTCTTCTGGGATATCGCCAACAATTTTCAAATCCTGAGTTCGATCCTGAACTTATTGGGAACCCATTACCTGTAGACCTATTGGCCTCAGACTCTCATGTCCAGCAATAAAAGCTTTTCCTGAATGAGCATTCATTTTCCAAGTTGTCTGCTCGTAGCTCATTGGTGATACAACTGCCGGTGATTTCATCCCGTGATTTCTTTACCCAAGTCACGACCTCCTTCAAACTAGGTTTCACAAATTTTCCACTTTGATTTTTCGACATTTAACTTTCTATGCAGTCACTGATTTCTATACCTGAATGGTCCTTAATGGGTTTGCCTAATGGAACACCAAGAGTCTGTTTGTATGGAGTCATTTCTTTGGGAATCATTATTCAATTTGTTTTTCTACCTTCAAGGAAGTTAATCATGTCCTCAGCAAGGTGTGTGCTGGCATAATCCCAGAATAGTAGACCTGGTTGATCATCTCGCAGAAGCAGAGACGGCATTGCTTGTGCACATAGAGTATTTACGGTCGCAAGTTCAATGATGCCTGGAACATGATCAATCCGATCTTTGTTGCCCTTAGTGATGACTGGAGAACGGGGCTTTCCTTTCGTCGAGATGATTTGCAAAAAGAACACGTTTAATTTCATAACCAGAGGACAAAGTGTGGGTTGACGAGGCACCCATCTGATCAACTGTCGTATGAGATCCAAGGCCCGTGAATACAGCGATTTTGTCCATGGCAATCATGTTGGAGAGTTGGCATTTAGAAAACTCTGTTACATCTATAGAGTAATTGAGTGCAAGTGCACATTTATAAATCTAGCCTTTCCAGTTTGAGCAGTGTTGTCGATCTTGTAAGCGACAGTTCATATCACTGAAGAAAGCCATCCAGCCAGTGTATTGGTTCTTGGAATTCTCTTGGGTCCGTTTTGAAACGTAGTGTGATTACAAGAACAAAACGTAGCCATTCATGCTGTGCTTATAATGATGGCTTTGATCGATCAAGAGCTACTGCAACTTACTTTTTGAAATCTTTGCTTTCCTTGGTACATTGGGATAAATCATGAAATCCTCTGAACAGTGATGCAATTATTGCTCTGCGAATGCTATTTTATATCCCATTTCAGCTAAAATTACTATCCAAGTGGGACATTCCGCCACCTTAGACGTCGCATCTTGTTCACACCGTATTTTCTACAAATCGTGCAGAAAGAAAACACAGAAAGCAATACTAACCGTATGAAGGAGTACTTGTTGTACCAGCCTAATGCCATTCCTCTTGTTTTACTAATGAAACGGAATTTTATGGTTTTCAGGTGAACGTTTTTGAACGTAAAGATAATGAAACTCATTTATTTAGTGCTGCTCTTGTGTGACCTTGAAGAATGGGTCATCTACTCGAAATAAAACAAAAGTTATCCTCCAGTGAGACTACCGTCCACCTTGAATCTACTGCTGAGCCGTGAGGTGATATAAAGTGATTTCTAGATGTGTTGACCTAGGTTTTGTTTCTAGCCTGGCGGGAAAGAGATTCTAGACAATCCAGAAAGAGATACAATATTCCTGCTGAATTGTACCTTCACAGGTCACGTTCGACATTTGAGGAATTTCGTACTTTTGAACTTCAGCCTCATTCATCACAATGTTGACCGAGGTTACAGTATCTCAACTGATCACAGATCACCACAAAATCTGCGATACCAATGTTAGTTTCTATATAATGTTATTGTATATTTCAAACTTTGAGTTGCGAGGCACTATGAAACTTTAGAAAATAGAATTTTTTACCACAGACAATAACTTTTCCAACGTATTTCGCAAGCACCCGTGGTTGTGGCAACAATGTCATCGTAGTGATACTCTCACACATCGTTTGTCGTATGTATCTTACGGGTTAGACATATCTTAAACAAGAAAGGTACTCTGAGGACACTCTGTTAGAATCAGTAAAGCATGATTTTATGGGTGTTTGCCAAGTTGAATAACCAAACCAAGATTGAAGTTTTCCGCTCGTTTTCAATAGCTGTTAGACGTACGGTTGCTTTGCGTGGAGAGTTAAGCTTTGGCACTTTTTCTCCCAAAAATCGTTGATGTTTCTGTTAAGGCAAGCTGGATATGGCTGGAAATTTCAAATGTGTTACACACATTTAAAATGAACGGCTACAGTTCGTTTGCAGTGCGTTGATCGATTCTATTCACCGACTGAGTTTATGCGTTTTAACATGGACACATCCACTCCTGTTTTTTCTCCCCTAAGTTGAAAACAGCAAATGAAAAATCCCAAGTGTTGATTACCATATTTCCCAACTGAAAACGTCCACCACCTCCTTGTCTCATCTTAAATACAAATGCATGCGAATCGTAGAAAAGACAAAGTGTTTTAGAGTCGTTATTCACAAAATATTGCCTAAGGAACATACTGAATTGTTGCATCAGACGCACTAGATCCCGCCTGTTAGTATACATATGCAAAGGCTATTACTGATGCTCAGTATGTAATCCAGTGCCCATTTCGTGGTCTGTACGATCTAGCATACTGTTTGTCTCACAAACATTTGCCGCTTTAGTGGTTTGAGATAGTGTCCCTAAGCTGAGGTATGAAATTCTAAAATCCGGTCAGCGAATGTACGCACGTTTATGATGTCCATTTTTGTCCGACGTCATCACATCGTGCACACTAAACCAATCTATCTATTCGTGTGGCTTCAATTATTGGAACGGGATTCTACTGTCTCAGTTTGTTGATCTGTTGGAGAAACGACCGAAAAAAGTAGACCGCCGTCCACAGTGAGTATAATGATATCAACGGGTCATTATTTTTTGGTTTCTTTACAAAACCACTTTGAATCCAGTGTGCATGGCCGGAATGAAATGTCTTGCTTCATGCGTGGCACGAACTATTCACGGTATTGTATGGGTAACTACACACACACTAGTAGATACGAGAAAATATCATATAAATGGCACAGCAGAAAAAATGGGAAATGTAGTCTGACGAGCTGACGGGAGGTGCGTGTTCTCTGGCCTTCGCACACCCATCGCCGAATCAACAGAAAGTGGAGTTAGGGAGAACACCCAATCAACATGTCCAAGACTGTGCGCATCATCGGGTTTTGAAGGTCTGCATTCATTGCCACGTCGTCTGCGAAGAGATCAAATCTCTGCCAACATGCTGACAGTTTCTCAAATGCACGTCGATGTGCACTGAATAGATTACACGAAAAAGTACCTTTCCGGTTAGATTTACCTGAATGAGGATGAATGTTCAAATGTGAATCGAAGACCAATAAATTGGAAGCATATGTCCGTGAGAAGTCACTGCCTGTTTCTTTTATAATCACCATTTTACCGATAGTATTATGTTTCAGAATAATCAGCCACGTAAGCGTCATGGTCACATAGAACCAGGTTCATCAGATCGCTTGAAATGAGCTCGACGTTTCCCTGGATAACTACCGCATAAACCTCCAGTCGGAATTTTCGCTCACTAAATTTATGTGCTGAACAAATTCAGTTTGCGATCAAATCGGTCTCAGTCATAAAAACATCGAACCACAGCCTAACAAAAGTCCTGAGAATGACTTGTCACATACTACCCTGAAACGTCAGTTGTGAATGCGATGGACCCAATCCGAACAGATCAGTTGTTTTGATGCAAAAATGCCCGTGGTGAATGGTTTGTCAAAAAAACCACAACTAGCACATCACAAAATAAGCAAAGATATGAGGATATCCTAGTTGCCAAACATTGAGGAAGCGAGATACAGTTTCCGTTAGGAAACGAAAGAAATGATTTGATCTTATAACTGATCAGTGCACAAACTAGTAATTTTCCGCCTGACCAAAATATCTTAATCAAATTTAGCTATCACATACCGCAACGATCAAGTGGTTTCCCGTTCTAACAATAGAGTACTTGTCTTCTATCTTGCAACATAAGAAAGCCAAGAAAGAGCGTTTTCAACTTAAGCTAAATATGCTTCGATAATTTTCAGGAGATACCCATGGATAAAGCATGTTTTGCAGGCAGTTTGATGGATTTTCGAGAAAAATCTTGTGCCTGCTTCACTAAAAGATTCTGTGTGCACAAGACTTCGCATATGAGAAAAAGAGATCATGTGCAACCAATTTATAGCAACCAAAGAGGCAGAGCGCAATAGCGCAAAATAGCTTATGGAAAATGCTCCAATCAATCAATCAGCCAATCAATCAATCAATAGATCAATCAATCAATCAATCAAGCAATCAATCAATCAGTCAATCAGCCAATCAAACCAATCAGCCAATCAAACCAATCAGCCAATCAACCAATCAACCAGTTGATCAGGCAGACGGTCAATCGGTCAATCATTTAGTCAGTCGGTCACTTATTTTATTTACTGAAGAGAACGATATCCCGTTTGTTGCACAAAACACTGTGGGTATCAGCATTCAGTTAAATAATTTTTGGTCGCATCCCCAAATTAGCCAAGAAAAAATGTCAGAAAACCAACATTTCTTTCGACCAAAAGTGTTTGAAAGCACTTTAGTTTCCTGGTATTCTCAGTCATTATGGGTGAATTTATTTACTGTCTGGGTTCGGTGCAAAATATCATCCGACCGATACGTTCAGCAATAACTTACGGTATTCATGTTCAAGTTTAGCGCACTCAAGCACTCATCATCCAATAATATTGCATTTTCGCTAGATCATATCTGCTCAGCTCATCCCCGCTACAGTCGTAGATTACTGATCGGACGTATATGTGTGTTCGACAGTCCACAATGGATATTAGGGTCTAAGCTGTGATTTCCGTAATCAAATTCACATCACTGATTGGAACGATTCACTCTCTTATCTGTGGTCAGTTCGTTACATATCACTTGACAGAGAATTGCTAATTCATTTGCGAAATTGGTAGCTCAGTATGTTAGGGGAAGATTGAATAATTTTGTCAACAGTCCCCCTTCAACAAATGCGGAGCTCATCACATTTGGATTCACATCAACATCTTCACAGACTTGCATGTAAGAGGCGAATGACAAACTGCTTCAACACTAGTAGAATTGTGATCATATTGTTTAGCTATACTCGGATGTTAAGTGAGCTTGTTCACCGTGTTACCACTTGTTCATCTCTCCATATCGCTCTCTTCCACATGTGATCCCGTGTGATTTGATCCCGTGGGACGATTTTCATTTCATACAGAATAACCCAGTTCTACCGCTATTGCTTGTGTTTCCCTCTCCACATTCAGGTTAATGGAAAGTCTGAACAGATTCTCTTATGAATAAAGTGAGTTGAGAGCAGCTGAACTAATATCAATTTCCCAAACTCACTAAATGGAACCTGTGATAGAGAATTCATCTCCAGAGTTCATTTAGAATACAAAATATTTGGTGGGAGTACATCTATCCAGAGGAGCAGTAAAAATCACTCAACAATGATGCATTCAAACGGTAGCTTTTATGACTTCGTTTAGCTGGTTGTAGAGAAAAGCAGTATAACGCAAAGTTATACCCATTGAATGTGCACAGGAGGCTTCCCCTATCTACTTCAGTTTTACTTAGGTTTGATAGTAACGTCAGATTCTCAGAGAACAGAATCACGAATCATCTTGTTGACGGTACTTCTGTTCCGTGAGAAGGATTGATTTAAATACAAGTTTCAATAATAAGCAGCATTCTCGTTCATAAGGTATTGACTTACTACTTCTGATGCTAACCAGACGAATTCCGGCAGCTGAACTGGTGTAAGATCTGAGAGGACATAGCAATTGACTAGTGGTCGTCAAACGGTCATCACCATTGTGTCCCCAATCTCGTGCCTACCGTCTATCACTCCTTAATCGGCAGTCTCTAATAGGCAGGTGAATCCTGTTTGGAATTTTGTACCCGTATTATATAGTCCAAATCAAGTAAGAAAAAAATTGAAATATTACCTTAAGTATACCTACTTTATGCCAAATGAGGATCGTGAAACTGAACAAAAGACTAACTGCTTAGCTTCCGCACGATAAAACAGAACCATATGTTCCAATCGTACATATAAAATTTAGTCAAGTCGTCGTGCATGCTGGGCCGGAAAGTGTCCCTTCGCAAAGGTTTTTAACGCAGCATGAAACTGAGATGTTTTGAAACAGCACGCCAGAGGATAAAGTTCTGAAGTGAATCAGCTAACTGGAGTCATTCGAAAAATCTTATGGTAGTTACTTTTACACTCTGTGAAAACGTCCGATCAAACCAGTTGTCGGGACAACCGTTGTATATAACTTCTTTCTGAGTCGTTTAAATGCGTCTGCTCTCTCTCTCTCTAAGCTTGACAGCGGTCAAATGAACGCTTGAGGAGTAAATCTGAACAGAGCTTGCCCCAATCGCTCATGACCAAATAATGAGATATTTCGAGATGTGCTCACTTACCAAAATAAAATAACAGCTTTGCAACACAAAATGGGAAATAATTAATGTCATCAACTTAGGACCTGCAATATGATTGACGAATCCATTAGAGGGAAAACTTCCCTTTCCCAATAAATGTGCTACAAATCAGGTGAAACATCTTGTGAAAAGCTCAGCAACAGCACGCGTATACGTAATCAGTCAAAATTCTCTGTAAATATTGTTCTGAATCAGGTATGAACAGCGATTATTATTGCATAAGCTATATTCGAACCTCGTTTATCCTCCCATACAGACGTTGTATGTCCACGAAGGAACACCGGATGATTTTTATCTTAGTGTATTCAATAATGCAAAGTTGGCCGGTTGAACGTTCAGATGCAGATTTGCGTATAAGGACTAGAATAACTTTGCGCACTTTTCTCTGGTGAGATTACTTTCCCGTAAGGTAAGTAGTTAAGCAGTCATGTGAAATACCTGGTTGTTATGGACGAACTTTGAAACTACTGAGAATTTTTTGTGAAAGAGCAAACGGTTTGTGTGTAACTCAGTATGTAACAATGAGATCCGGATGGACTGACGAACGTGCCACGGAAATTTCACGCTCAGTTCATCACACGTCTTGTCGAAACTGATGCATACGTGGTTTTCGATCATTACAATTGACACTACCTGCAGACTTATTCAAATGATCTTTTAAAGTGAAAGTCTTTTGAAAGGGAGCTGCAACTGCTGCTGAACTGGGGAGCGACCGGTGGTGGCAAGAATTGAACTAAGAACTAAATTGTCCATATTCCATGGTGACGATCGTTTCACCTCTACCGATTAATAGAATGGCACGCAAAGTCTACTCTGATAAATGATGGGTCCCAACGTAGCTTGCGAAAAATGAAAATTGCTTCTTTCCACTTACGTCAATCACAGCAGTTCGGAATGAGGCTCATTTGATTCGAATCATTGGGTACTCATTAGAACGACCGGACTAATTTATGCGAAATTGTGTGTGCCTGTGTTTCTTCTAGACTCAGTGTGAGCAGACATAGCAAAATCAGGACATCATCTTCGGTGTTGTACCATCGCACCCGAGTCTCGAAGGGCATCAGAAATGAGGAGACCCACTGAGGATTTAAGAAAAATTTACCATTCTCTGCATTTTGTGGTCACACCTTTGATCAGTCTACGGTAGAACCGAACACATAAACTGGCTTCTGGGTGGGAAAACGGGAATATGCTATCCTCTAATCGTAACTTGCAGAACTTTACATTCTTGCCAATCTTCACTGAGGCTGAAACAAAGTGAATGCAGTTTTTCAAGCTTTAGCACTCTGCAATCCATTTCAGTCTGAATGAAAACAATTTTCTAGAAAACGAAACAGTTAAATTGGCTCAGATGAAATCTGACATCGATCAGCCGACCAGAGGTGGTCAAACAGATTGGGCATTGTTGTCCGAGGTAATAGTCCTACCACTTCTAGTCATTTCCTCATCCGTCAGTCTCTGGATGACCGTGATTTTCTCCTTGTGCAATGAAATAATGAGAAAGTAAAAACTATATTCGTGTATTTATTTATTGTTCGTTGAAGGGAGGTCCTCGATGGATCACGCATAAGAGTAGCATTCTACATCAGAACGACAAATCAGTGTTGTTCGTCTCCAGTTATCAAGCATTGTGTGGTTCGGGATAATAATATTTACTATTTTGTATGCGCAGTACAAACTGTGGTGGGGAAATGCTCAAAAACACGGTTTAAAGAACACTCACGCATCAAAACTTAGTAGTGTGTCGTTCATAGCAATGCTACACAACTGCTGCTTCTTTCGTTCTGCGTAATGTTAGACAACGTTGAGAAGGGAAAAATGCCATATGACTGGTTTTCGGGTGTTGCCAAAATTAGCTAGCTCTCCTCGATTTAGTCCTCTTTTCTGAAATCTCGTAGAAAATCACAATACGAGGTGGAAGTATACAATTCTTTAGAACTTGGCTTCAGTATTGTTAATTCTGCATCGATTCGATGGTGGTTGAAATAATGTGATCTTAGTTACCAGAAAAAATCTGCCTGAAGTGCAGAAGTTCGAAATTAGTTAAATGTTCAATATGGGTACCTTTCAGAAGGATGAAGGGGAAATTCACTGGAGGTGGTGATAAATACTAATCCTACTGGAAACATTAACTTCTTTTAAATGGTCAGCCATGTGTCTGCCTGACAGAAAGAAGCAAAAATTAGGCAAACATGTGTGGAACACACTGTTATCTAACAGTTTAAAATGCAAATTCACGGTGAATGGTAGCCCCACTGAAAGAAAACTTTCGGTTTATTTCAAACAAATGAATGAGACTTTGAGATCCTGAGAGTGTGGTCCAGTAAATATCCACTTCGTATACACTACTTTGAAGGAAGTTTTACTGATAATCGGAAAGTGTGGCTACTTTACTTAAGAGAAGGAGTGTGATTGTGTGATCCAATCTAGCACCTGTTCCCGTGATAAACGTAGATCATCTGCTTGATTTCTCATTGCATGCTTGTGCTTGAGTGCAGTAGAAGTGGAGTGCCTCCTAGCCACGAAGGCCCACTGCACTATTGGAGAAAACCGGCAATCAGACACTGAGACGTAGAGTACTTCACACCACGTTGTGAACCCTACAAGATCCAAGTGGGTCAGGTGTGGTTATGGGCCGGGCAACAGTGGATTGCTGCCTACCATCGAAGTAACCGGTGATGACAAGGATTCGAACCTCCGATCTACGAAATGGTAATCAAACTTTATTAACCATTCGGCGATTAACGATAGACAACATGTTTTTGCATTTTTCAAGTAGAAAGCGTTATCATTACAAGATATGGTGTGCAAAAATACGAATATATCCAACTTGGATAATGATGTTGGCTGCATTGGGATGCAAAGTACCCGTAGAGTAATAAGTGTATACTCAACGAGAGTATCTAACAATGAATTTCTGTGCCTTTGAAAACAATGGCGGAGAAACATAATTTGGCCAAGCAACTGGCTGGACAAACTGCAATATCATAAGTTGCTAGGTGTTGGCATTGTGAAAACACTTAAATCGCATCATGAGTAGTTATGACCATGGATTTACTTTGCAAGGTATGTCTTGAGAATAAGGGGCTCACATCTATGTCAGAAATTTCAAAAGAAACTCATTTAGGGGACCTGAGGTGACAACACTAACCAAACGAATTGATATGGGCTGCAAATTTCACCACCACCATTGATGATGCAGAATTATGAGAAATACTCTTAACAATTTTAGGATTCAGTGAATTCAAACAAATACAGTTTTTTGCATGTCAGGTCAGACAGTCTTCTATAAAATCTGTTTGTTTGAAGAAAATCGCACCTGTTCATGTCTCATATGAGGCTGTATATCTTATAGCAGTAGAAAAAATCTATCTATTCGCTTCCAGTTTTTACACTAGTGAAACCACTGGACACCACACAGTGTCTGAAATTTCTTACTAATAGCCTCGATTTGAATTAATCTAGAATTCATTCCTAATATTTGAGAGAGAAGGAATCTCAGTTTCCATAGGTACCAAGCAAAGTTAACCAGGGTGAAACCGTGAATGCCGTAGACTGACTAGTTTGAATAATCTTGATGTCAGGGAATTCAGACAAAATCTATTTGCAATAGTGATGACGAATCCTCGGTTATTTCTATCAATGTATTCTTATGTAAAGCTGATAACAATAGCTTTTCACAATTCACTTATTTGGTTTAAACATTCAATTCAATCTACACCGAAAAACGTTGACATTTATCATCCTGCAACCCATTGCACTAGAAAGTTTGGATTATTCGCCATGATATATGGAGAAAAGTGGTCTCGTCTACGTAAATGCTGGTCTATGACCTAACTTGAAAACGGGCAGGACTAATGGTTGGTTATTTTTCACGCATATGAAGTTTTTGAATGAATTTCTATTCTCTTGATGCGAATAGACAGACTGTTACGAAAGAGTTAAAAGGAAAGATTTTTGTGACCAGTGAATTGACAAGTTGACAGATCGAGTTGCGATTCCGGTGACTTAACTCGAAAATGAATGAGTACATGTTGACATGAACTGAAGCAAATTAGATCACAAACTGGATCATTGGATTACATCTTACTGAAGTATCTCGAAACAGTGACGAAGTTCCATTTGGGTAACCATGCCCATTGGTGTACTATGTTGTCAGAAGTGGGATTTACATCAAAGCTCCCTCGTTAGGTGTCCATACCTTCAGGCAAGTCGATTGTTATTCTTCTAGCGCTTGCAGTAATGACCTATGGTGATAATAGTAAGTATATTCCTACGAATTGTGGAATTTTGAAATGGCGGTTTTATATCGGTGGGGTGTTCCAAAGTGCAAACGTTGTGTGCGGTGACTGCGGAGAAGTTGGAGGAAAAAAGTTATGCCTCATTTCGTCTTCTTCTCTCAGCAGAGAAGCACTAAACGCTTATTAGTGCCATATCTGTTTTAAAATAGAATCGAAATTTATGTGTTGCGTCACACTTTTGGGGATATTATTCGTGCTATCATTTTAGCGGGGAGCTATTTCTGTTTCCGAACAGAAGGTAATCTAGTTTTCTAAAAGTGGTCCAAAGCTTTGATCATAAAGAAAAAATTGGAATACTTTTGTCTTTATATTTATCATGCACTAGATTGATGTCCCCTAAGAAATACAGAGTATTATTGTTTTGAACATTTACCTGCTCTTAGCTGGTTACTGCATCACCAACTGAAATATGAACTGCACACTTTCAGTGCCCCGTTTTTCATAACGTCATATTGATCCCCGTCCTACTGTGTTCTTTCGTCTTCCATGCCTTGACAGATTTTCCGTGTGCCAAAATCACACGGAAGGAGGCGTTTGTGTCTCTTTTCTTGTGGGGACAAAGATGCCCGCAGAGATCACTTCAAAGTTCTTCCCGATCCACTCTTTTTGTTCTCTGCATAATTGATTGCTTCATAGGGGGTCAAAAGAGGTTGGGCTATTGTTAAACACATTTTTGGAGTGCATGTGGGTGATATCTCTTTTCGAGTACCCATAGGTATAAATGATATGTCAGTGAAAACTCTCTACGTTCCTTTCGGAAAATCATTCATCCGACCACTGTGTTGTCTGTGAAACACTGGGTGGGAGAAAACTAGGAAGAAATATCAATTTTCTATGCGAAAACACTAGCATAAATTATGTTTGCTGACTGCCAGACGAAACAAAACCAGGAGTTCAAGAAATGCCACAATTGATTACAATATTTGTACCACGGGCTCCACGATTTTGATCCGTAATGTTTACCACTTGGACCACCTGTGGTCATCCTATCATATATTTTTTACTCATGTTTCAGGTGGCAATAATGCAATGGCCGAGCCTTGTGAACTTCTGGCTTTCGATTCTGGCGTAAGAAGCTTTGCACTCCGTCGCTGATAGATGGCACCCAGTTGTCTCCCGGATTGCCCCACAGCCTAATTCACTGTGATCTTCAGTGATTCTACACTCCAAATCTCAGATTTATATTTCACATTGAAACTCCCAGGTCTAAAATCGATAGAGGAACTTGAAAAAACTATCTTGTATGGTTTTAGAACTGGATAAGTGTTCTGGAGTGGAAGTACTCAACAATGACGATAATGTTCACTAAGTGGGAAGCACACTGACCAATCAAAATTTTATGGTTTTCCCTGACAGTGAAGTTGTTATCTGCAATGCTGGGTATGCCTTGTCGTTTGTACTCATGCGGAGGGACGTAACTAGGTGGGGGGGGATTACATCAGTTTTAGAATTTCCACATTCAGTCAATCATCGCTTATGTGTACGTACTACGACAGTGTGAATGTATTGTGAACTGCCAATTAAAAGTGGATATTCGACTCTGCTCAGAGCGATAGATACTACACGAACCCATGATGCTAATTCCGATCGAGAAGCCTAATGAAATGAACTCCTAGCCAAAATATTAGTAAAAAAATAAACCGATCGCTCTGTTATCTACCACTTAAAAACTCAAAACTGTTTCTATATTGGGCAGATAGACTGGGCTGACTGTAGACAAATGGATGATATTCACACAGACAAAATGTAGTCAGAGCAGACTAGTTCATTCGACTCCAAGTGTTTAACCTGTAAAAATTAGCATATTTTAAAAAGATACTAATATGAAATATCTTTTGGGAACTTAGACACATCTGTGAGTTGTATTCGCATGCGCAACCGAGAATTATTCGCAACTGTCATGAATTAGTGCATCCCTCCAGTGTATTTTACCAAAACAATCGACTTTGCAAGTGGTCTGAATTGGAGTCTAACGAGACTACGTTTCTAAAGGCACTACCATCCCACAGACCTTACTGTTCTGTTTTTGGGACAGGCATTTGGCATTGACGAATTCACATATTCTCTTTTTCTCGTCTAAGTCCTTGAGAATTTTGTATCGACAAAGGCTTGAGTGAAAGAAACGAATTGGTAACTGTAATGGTCATGGTTTCATTTCTCATCCACTGAGACCTGTTAGGAGTTTATATTTTGTTTGTTTTTTGTTTTGTGGCAGGGGCGACTGGTGTTATTTTCTCGCCTGAATTCTCGTTTCCATATAGATGCACACTATTGCCTCATCAAACACTACCTCCTGAGACGATCGTTCAGTGACCGACTGAGTTCTCGTCAGTGTCTCGTTTTTCTGTAAGGATATCAACTTTCGATGGGTTGGATCAGTTGTCAACCACAAACACTGACCCACAAGCAGCCCGAGTTCTGTATTTGTTCCACAAACACCAACTGGTATTTCGTTGTCTGGTGAAACGGCAGCAATTACAGGGAACTTATTTTCTCGCTGACTTACCACAAGTAAGCATATCTTTTAAAGGAAGCAATCTGTTCACATTCACAGAATGTTTGCAATACTCGGGCATTGGGGCATATAATGACCTGTATGTTATTTGATTGTTTATCCTCACTATAATTGTTTACACTTACATAATCCATCGAAACCAAAATCATTTCGGAGTGTATCGAAAATGGTTAGATGACACGCTGACGCGTTTGACAATTAGCACGGTATAGCAAATAATTTCCGAACCACTCCGGTGTGTGCCTATTCTAAACGCAGTCAAAACTGTCGTTTTGTTTATGAGACGAAATAAACGGAACGACAGAATGATCACATTCTGTTGTAATTTCTTTCGATTTCGTTGTGAAAGAAACAGGTGTTATTTTCAAATTTCAGGGGACCCATCCCCCTTGAACCACCCTCGTTTACCGGTGTCTTATGACATAGCTTTAAAGTCACATTGCATAGAATATGATTGAATGCACAAAACAGTTTACATTGAAAACAAATAGATCAAACAACAGTCTGACCCTGGTTTGATGGAGGAACCCTCACGAACAACAGGCCGCATCCCACTCAGTTCGAGGATGCATCGGCCGGATGTTTACTCTTCGTCAACTACTTGAAGCTCGTCACAAATACCGTCGACCGACAATAATAATTTTCCTTCACTTGAAAGGCGCCCTCGATTCAATTGACCGAACAGCGCTATTCGGTGCTCTTTGTTGGAAAGGTACGCCACAGAAGTCCGTGAATATACTGAGGCCTTTAGATTCTGATAATTCTGGCCGCTGAAGGGTTAACGATGAACAATCTATTCCGCTCGAAAAGACCAGTGGTATTCGACCAAGATATTACGTTTCATTATCTTCATGATATGGTCGTCAAACTGACAAATGGGGATAAGCTATGTAACCTAGATTAGTCCAATGACCTTGTCTGTGTTTTTGGATGCACGGAATATATGCTAAGTGCAGTAGATAGAATTACAAACGCTGTAGATCCATTCGGCTTCCTCCAAGTGTAGAGTGATGTTGCAAGACTGGACGCCAACGGTTCTGAGCTTGATGCTCGATAGGGAGGTACTAACTGTTGTTCACACCTTCACTTACTTTGGCAGTAGCCTGACGACTGATGGAAGCACAGTAGTAGAGGTGAGCACACGCGTATCCAATGTTTTCTTAGTATCGCTAAGGTTGGATGGAGTGGCAGGGTGAGCAACGCCGAGGTCAGGAATCGAGTGTTAGATGCCAGTTCAGAAAATATTCTAACAAAGCCAATCAAGATTAGCAGACTTTGTTGGTTTGGGGCACGTGTTACATGTGGCAAACACACACCTACTGTGTCGTGCCCTGTTTTCCGTCCCTTATCGGGATTGGAAGAAGTTACGTGGAGGTCAACAGATGACTTGGCAACGGGAAATGAGAAGATGTGAATTCAACTCAAGAAAAGTAGGTGCCTCACCTCTTCGTGTTTGGGTCCAAAAGATCCCTCAATCAGTTGGTTAGAGACACTGAAGGATGTGGCACTGAACCGTGAATAGTGGCGATCGTGTTGTCACTTTCTGTTCAGTCATGATGATTGATTATTGTGTTTGTACTGTTTGATTGTGTATTCCGTGTGTTGGCTACTAGGGTCTTGTTTCTTTTTCCCTCCCCTGTAGGTCCATTCCCGGTCCATCTTGCGAACTCATTCTTTCTATTTCCACGTGCAATATGATAAGAAAAGCAGTAGTCAGCGGGCCTTGCCCTGTTGATAAAGCTGTACGATGATGTAGCAAAATATGACCTTATGTCAGTGCCATCACCATATTGCAAGGGACATCTTTTCATAAATACTGAACAAACCTACTGGAAAATGACTTTCATTAAATTTATGGCTGCCTACTATGGGATTCGATACATATTTTATATCAGATACCAAGAGAACCTAAGCAACTTAAAATATACAGCAAATGGCACTTTTTAAGCTCTAAACACCACCAGAATTTTGAGGAAACACCATTGCTGGATTTTGAGAAGATTCGGTACAGTAGGGATCCAATTTTAAATCAGTTTGATACACTATATCATATGTTTTGACTGTCGTTGGTCCAACGGTCATCCACGCGGAGTTCAGACCTCGATATCTCCGACCAATTCTTACCAAGGCCAGTTAATCCTGCTTTCGGTGGGTTTCGATTAATCTCAGCCTGCTTCCAGAAATTAAGCACTTTCTCGTATGAATAGTGAAGAAGTAAATTGATAAATGTTTGCCATTTCCTTTTGTGAACATAACTCCCGACCGTTAAACAGGTCTGGACAACTGAATACGGTTTCAGTCGTGGGCATAGATGTAAGTTTATGAATCACTTTTTTATCCTTTTTTTAGTAAATGATGAATAACACCGGGTCTGATTTCCAAATTGTGAGGTGACGTATGCAATCCCAAGTGAACTGGAGAGTTGCCAGTTGAACATGTAGCAAGGAACCTTGCATCGTCGGAGTTTCAATCTAGAGAGACCAAAACAAGAAGATTCTCAGCAGCATGAAAGCGATGATTATTTTTGTGTATTCATGGTGATTCAGCGTGCAGTTTATGGGGCACGGTACAATATGAGTTTATAGCCACAGAGTGTGAGGGGTTTCAAGCTATGGGGACCGTTGCGACTAGGTACAACAAAAGTAAGCTTCGATCGGTCAACTTATGATCTACCAAAGGATGCCTTTGAGAATGAATGGGTCAAAAGTTCGAACTTGGAACCTGATAAGAATGGCCGAAGTTTACGGCAGTGCACATGGCGAGCCTAGGGTAGATAAAAAATGTTTTGTTCAAAATCCTCGTTTTTAAAAAGATGATTAGCACAGATGCGTGGGCAAGTTGTATCGAGGAGATAAAACAGCAATTATGTTATTCATAGGTATTTGTCGAACGGATTTAAAATCATCATTTAGAAGACTTATACAGTGCTCCCAGTAGAGCGTACTACCGAAGAGCCTGTCACTTCCTCAGTGCTAACACACTGTCATGGTTTCAACTGCTGACATCCCTCAAGAGCAAACACCCACTTCAAGCGAACACGGCCATCAGGTTGCGAGCCCACACACTGGCAGAAAACGTCACTTAACCGTGTGTTCGTAGACCTTCCTGTTGTTACAAGCGTCAAATATTGCAACTGTATTTGTAAATGTGAGCATAGTAAGTCCTTCAGGTAGGTAACGGATGGCCATTAGAATCACTTAACAAACAATACAAATGAACATTCAAGACTACCCATTTGTTGTTGCTATGAACACTTAGTTGTTTGCGACAACTGTTGGCAACTGTGGTGGTGGCTTTTGCAAACAAGCTTAAGCTTTTGATCTCTAAATTGACTAGCCCGGTAGATTAATTTAATATAGTCACTACAATGGTCGTACCACTGTAGTAGAACTCGAAAGCACCCACAAATCGTAATGGGGCGGTCAACAAGAAAGACATTCTTGACCTTCGATGATAAAGTTGGGGATAGTAATTTGCATAAGAATGGAGTTTTGTGATAAGTATTGCATTTCGATGATGGTCTAAGGGGAATGCAAGTTCACGTGATTGTGTGGAATGAAGCCACCGCTAATACTAGCTGGAATAGAGGAACATCACGTCAGTGAACAATCTCGGCTACTTCAATGGCATCAACAGATCTGTGTATGTATGCTCAATAATAAACTGAAACATCGGCGCAGCCCTCTTAACTCACTGTCATAGTGTCGCTTTCGACGAATAGCCTACCAGTGTCACCAATAAAACTGAATGATGTTTTGTTCCCTCAGAGGTTTGGTGCTGACATCTGCGGTTTTGTTTTCTGAACCTAGATGCTGTATCATGTAACCAATTAATTGGGGTAGCCGTTTGCATTGAGTATTTGACTTAGTGTTCTCGTGTAATCACTGATGGAATCAAGTGTAAAAGATTTCCTCCCACGATCATAAAGCGTGACGCCAATGAACCGCAACGCCAGGTTCGTGCTAGCGCGGGGAGCGGGGGTTGTTACCCCAGAGTTATCTGCTTTATTACTTGTGCAGAAAGAAATGCTCAGTTAGTCAGTGATGAGCATTATCGATTTCACCACTCTTTTTACTAGCTCATTTTGGAAGACAGTTTCATGAACAGGATCGGTGTCAGCGGAACCTGGGGCTCGTGAAACTTTAGTAGTTTATACAATTGAAAAGGCTAATCCTAATTCTAACAAATACGGAGCAACGTAAGACTAAGTTGTTAGGGCATTCCACGGTATTGTGCACCCCCCTCCCTGAGGATTCTTCAGGTCTATTCACTTCCGATATTGTGATATTTTGGATATCGGCTTGTGATGAGATGACATGGCTTGGCTCGTTATTGGTGCTGCAAAGTTTAATCCAAACAAACAATCGGTTTCGTTGGCATCCAGCACCACCTCGTGTATATATGCATACTACAGAGCTGGTCTCCTTTGTTCTGAGTAACAACCAAGCAAATGAATCGGGTACTGTAAACGCCTTGCCTTGGCTAGTCTGTAGTTCAAAAGTGTATCGCAATCGTCCAGATCATTGTTCTCCAATCGGTTGGTTTTTCAATCAGCAGCAAGTCATTGCGTTTCTTAAATCTCATTTTCACGGCATATCTAGTACACTGGCTATTTTCGCAAACAAAGTAATGCGGTAACCGACATGTATGAGTGTTATTCGATTCCTTTGCACCTGAGATCAGCCGATCAACTTATTTGATGACCTGGTTCCTTCAGGATGTTTTTCTGTCTTCAGACAATCCACGTTACGGAGCCGCATCTCATAGACTATATCCTGATGACAATTTTCACGGCTGGCTAAAACATTCGCCCTTCACGCTCATGGATTCCGCCTGCCGAAAATGCAATCGAGACTGGAGAATTTTTCCTCTGCTGGAGCTTGTCACCCGTGGGCAATGGTTCTTATCGATTCTGAATCAGGGTTATTGTCAGTCGCAGTCGGTTCTTACGTAAATGACTCTACTTGATTACAAAAGTTAGCTTTATTTTGGATATTAATGATTTGTTTAGTGGCTAGTAGTTTCTACTCATAAAATGTACTTCAAAAGTGTTGTCTCACCATCAACCAAATTTCCGCTGCCTAAGATATGCCCACGTTTAGTTCAAGGATGGCCAGTCTTAGTTGTAAAACAGGATCAAATTGTGGATTTTTGAAATCGCTTCATTGGATTCAAGTAATTGCTTTACATATCCGGAGATGGCTGCAGTGTGCTACAACATAACCGACCAAGTACAAGCATAATGGGAGGAAAATACATCAGTGATTAAAGAAACGTTCCGAATTGCCCGGGCTTTCATTTGGTCAGTGACAGTGCTTTGGTTGTAACAGAATCTGCCTAGATATGGAACTGCTGGTGATAGGTGAATCAGCTATTTTGAAGGAAATATTATATGGACCTGACTACGAAGCTGCAGCCTTTGTTATGTAAACCGGTGAAAAACAACGGGAGAAGCTTTGAACTAATGGAGCACTGTACATCACAGTTCTTCGAAGCAATCAATCTCCACCGTACACGGTTACATCCTCGTAACATTTTCTAAGGTAATTGGGCAACTGGCACCAAAGTCTTTCCTTCTCATTTGGAAAAATTCCTGACCTTAGCATAGGATGGTAAGTATTTAACTACTGATTATTCCAGTGATTCTACTACTGTAAAATGTTATGATGAATAGATCTGTGCAGGTTTATAAGTTGTACGGCATCGTGCAAGACGTGATCTAGCGCATAATTTTACAGTAAGACAGTTTCGTTAGAATAAGCTCCGGTTTGATGGAATGGAAACTTCTGTTTGTTGAGGCCTGTGGATTGTATCAGGGCTGGTAAGCCGTCAGTGGTGAAGAAAATTTCTGGCCAAGATTTCCAGTGACTTCTGTTTTGAAACACACATCATACCAGTTGGTCTAATCTTCAATAAACCACAAAAATCCTTGTTGGTTGAATGTTATCAAGGATACCGTGAACATAGCAGAGTTCACAGGCCTTGCATGATAAAAGTTCCCAGTTTATCAGACTAGAAGTTATTCTAGGAAAACTATCTCCTTGTAGAATGATGATCCAGGTCATATTTCACACGGGACTTTACGTGGTGTTTTGGTGTATGTAACCAGGTTTCGATCGATCTTGATAGAGTTCCCACAATGCTGCTGATTCTAGGCTTGAATGTTCGTTCGTTCACGCCACGTACCCACTCCAAATGGAGGCAAGAATAACGATCGAGTCAGATGTGCAAAACTCCCAAGTAGTAGGTGAGAATAACGCAGCACTTCAAGCACTCACTTAAGTGGTCACATGACAAGGAGTGGTTAGAGTGTTGCAATATGCTTAGGTTAAATTTATCAACTATGTTTCTAGATTGCGCGATGTTATCCAAGTGACATCATCGTCTGTATACCTTGCGGTTGCGGCTGTGATTGAAATGTCCGTGTTTGATCTTAAAAGGAATCACCGGGAAACCTCTAAAATCGCATGATCAGACCAATTAAAAGAGGGATCACCAGTAGTGAGGAACAAGTTTCGATTATTGCCAAGGCAAGGGACGAAATAGTCTGGTGCAAGCTGTGACAAAACTGATCAGATATCATCATGCAATGAATCTCCCGCCAGGCCTGCTGTAGTCACTACAGACAACACATAGAATCGAGTTAGTACAGATCAGTAGATTGGTGAAGACAAAACCGGTGAATACTTCAACCTTATAACGATATTAGTGTGAACGCTAGCAAAAATGATGACTCAGGTACTTGGGTTTACCTTCAATGATAGGAATGGTATAATAAAGGTATGTATATATGTATATATATAGTTTGCGTGATCGAATACACCTCCTTTAATTTATAAATTCAAGGTGCCTCTACTATTTTCATTATACGGAGCTAAAATACTTGGGCGAAGCGCAGTGAAATCATCCACCGTGATAATCTCCATTTCCACATCCGTGCAGCGCAGAGATTCGTGTTCTGTCGGCAGCGGAAAAAATGATCCAGGCCGTGTTATTCCCAGGTAGTGATCGAGCATTGGTGCTTAGGATAATCGGATGTGACATAGCCCACTTCCACACACCCAATTTAATGAATAGTCAGCTTTCCCTAAAAATCTCTTCGTATTAGTTCGTACAGACCTTCCGTAACTGACTTTCGAGTGACTTTTGTGTATTTCACAGATCTGATGGATTTTAACGGATATGACACAAAGTTCAGCATGACTTAAATGACACAAGGGTCCATTGACAGCCAAAGAGATTTATTATAAAATTAATCCTAAGAAAGTGATTGTGAATTAAATATTTCACAGATTAGACAGAAAGCCCGGTCTAATTTGAAGTCCAACTGCCAACTGGCGTCTGCGAGATGAACAATTTTCACTCTACTCGTTAGTTATATGGAATAAGTCTGTCATTGTCTGAAAATTCATCTCGAATAATTTCTTTCGAATTCGATGGTGATGCCCATCGTTTCCCGGTGCTGTTCTTCTCAGCTTTTATTCTAGCAACATCGGAACCAGAAGCTTGACAGGAATAGTCTATTGAGTTTCGTGTTGCAAAATCCAACACTCACATTGGCGAGTGTGCACTACATTGAACAACGGAGATATCAGCTCGCCATGTGCTTTTACCCAAAATGATAAATCCGCTCCGACTAATTTTCTCCGTTGCACAATCCACTTTTTACTTTTTCAAATAATTCCGTTTCACCCAATGCTCTTGTAGCTCGGGCTATCCGCGTCGATGTTCTTCATATAACTCAGTATGCGCCAACAATGATTTGTAATGTTTTGTGTCTGCTGATGCATGATGATTTTGTTTTAACTAAAGTGAGTTTCAATTACTGCTAGTTAGAGTGATGGTAAATATGGAGAAAGATGTTCAAGACCTGTCAAATTTATCACCATCTTCCTAATGTGAAGTTTCCCTATGAACACAAATACGATTGAGTGGTAAACATGTTCAACTTGGAGGTAGGATTATGCATTTGGGAATGATTTGTTCTGATTACACTGCCCGATTGTATCCATCTTGTTAAGTGTAGTGAACGTGTTAAACCTCACGGTATTTGTTCAAGAGCGACACATCTCTATCCTCAGCTGTCTTCTTTGAAGCAGTAAAACTGAACATGAAAATGAACTCATTTGCTACAATAAGTCAATATATATTTGATTTTGAAAAAAACAGTATCGGATTATGTGGGTTATCTTATCATGTTTGGTAAGCAATCAAACACCCCCCACAAATGATCAAAAATCTTGTGTGTTGAAAACAGTGATCTCTTTTGATGGGCTTTATTTCTGTGGGTCCTAAGGGGACTTGTTTCCTTGATCTCCCTGCATCCTATTCTGTGTCGACTAGTTCACGCTGAGAAAAAAGGTTCAAACATCTTCGTGCTGACAGGATTAGAGATTCCGTTCATAAGATTCATCATCCAACCACGCCAGTGAACCCCACAGAGCATCAGATGGACGAGAATCAACAAGTGTTTCGATCTATCCCGGAGGTGGAATATCCTGGCAAAGTGAGGCCAGAACGAGTGTGTGTGTGTGTGGGTGTAAGTGTGTGTGATGTATAGTGTTTATTTAATTCCGACGGTTGATATAAATGAAACCTAGTCCGAGGAACATACGTAGATGACGCATTGTGAATATCGTATTAATATGTAACAATCTAAAACGCCAAAGTTTCTGTGTTTATATTTTACACGACGATCACTCGCTATTCATCCCAATTAACTCGATCACCATTCTGTTCCGCGCATGGTTGCTGTCGTTCAAATGGTCAACCGCCACGAGTAATCAACCGAGCGATTCACTCCGTGTTCGGAGCTGTCGAAAAGGGCCAATTCAGTAACATTCTCAAGAAATTAATTCTGACAGTTGACCACTTGGGGATGTGCTTGAAGAACAAAATATCTAGTTCGAAGAAACACAGCCGAATCAGTTGAGAATAGATGGAGAATTTATTCCTGGTGGTTGTTTTCCTTCATTCGATCGTGAATAAGCGTCTACCGCTTCCTGGTTTGCGACCTTTCTGATTGACGCTTATGAATAAGAAACGCTAATGAGGTGTGTGTATCCCTGAATGCTAGTATGTTTACACTCTATCTACAGTAGCTCCTGAAATTTGTTTGCTTCTTCCCTGGTTACGTGACTTAAAATTTACTCAACCGGTCGTGATTAGCTCACATTGCCCAAGAGGATATTTACGTGTCCTCTTTCTTCCCCAGGATGCAAGCTTGTGTGATTACGTCTAATCACAGGCATATCAGCATGCATCACTGATAAAATATACAATTTTTGAGGCTGGTTACTCAAAACATTACAAAGTTACTGGAAACGAACACGGCTCCTCTGATATGCATTTGAAAGGTATACAATAAAATCCATTGGGATGGGTCAGCTTGAGTCGGTCCTTAGCATCCGCTACATCAATCGATGGTAGTTTCGACTTCTAATCGTGACATTCATTGTATAAAAGTGAAGAATGAAATTTTCATCCCGTTAATGATACCGGGTCAATTACAGAAAACAAATTGCTTCATTGGTTCTTCTTTAGGGATGAGAGTATTTTGAAGATGTGTGGCCTGAAAACGTCTGGTATTTTATCACATTTCTTTTGAAAAAGAATCGCAATCCAATAAAACTGGCACAGTGTTTTTCCACTGCCGGGCGACCATTTGTTAATTCAGCCTGTGTGGGCACCTAGTTATTTAGCACGAGGCGGTTTTGATTTTATGGATCATTTAATAACTCTGTTTACCAAACACAGCACGGAGATAGTTGATGCCACAACCGAAATTGTTATTTCTTTGGATGTGATACTCGAAACTCCGTAGCATGTTCGTGGTTGTGCGATTTCTTGTGTGTTGTTTACTCCCGTAATTGGTTTTCACATATACCCTACCAAATCATACTACTATGTTTTCACAGTCTAGCTAAGTGAATAGTTTAAGCATATCTATCAGGCGACTCTCTCGAAATGGTATAGAACGCGATTGTGATTTTTGTAGGTATCATTCTGTTCGACTCAGACGGGTGCGGCGATTGTGTTTGCCCGTTGGAAAACACGAAACTCATTCGGAAGGCAAAACACAATCCAGGTAACAGAGAAGTAGGGAGAGTTGTAAAAATAATAGCGTCAAACGGATGAGGAATTATTATGAACACAAAAGACACTGCTCGCCACACCTGAACATACATTCAATTGTATTCAGCCACTAAGTAAGTGGATGTCATATATGCCATCCATAAAAGCTAACACTCTCTCATGTGATCAAGTTCAATAATCAAATTTTCCTATCTTTATGTGTAAGAGTTCGATATTTGTCCATATTGTCGTAATTATTATTTGTCAGCCGACGTTTCAGTCACCAGTTTACAGTTGATTTTAAACCAGTCTTGAGAAAATTGACAAAACTGTCAGCTGACCAACACGTTTTCGACAACGCTGTGTAAAGTGGTAACAAATGGTTATATGTGGCATCCCATGAAGCATCACGCTTTTTCAACACGATCGAAACCGTGCTCTTCCTCTATGTGTCAGGCACTTGGTATCCTTATTCACAGTGGAAACACTAGTTGCCTGAGCTAGCAAAGCCTGCCCAGGAAGCCCTATCGAGATATAAGCTAAACGTCCCAAGTGATTTAGCTCCACAGAGATCACTATACAATCTCGCGATTGGTTTCGCGTATCATTTTGCGGTACACCACCACTCGACAGTTTGTTCCGGCAGTTAATATTTTTCAAACCCTGAAATGAAGTCAGACCATGCAACATTTCAGGATGTGATTCCTAGCTGATGTTTGTTCTGTCTCAGCTACTGAAAGTGCTGTGTACAGTCATAGTGACAACGTTCGAGTCAAATAGACACGTCCCATGCTTTTCCAAGTGGAGTAAAATTGGTCCATATCTTGTGTGGTGTGCCCATACAGCCGTGTTTTCTTGTATATTAAGGTAGGCAGAACGATGCCACTTTTCTCAAATGGTTTGCTTTTTGCACGGACTCGACAATTTTGCATAGTTGACGAGGAACACCAAATAAAATGTTCTGAAAATCCTAACATAATTGTGCTTTTAGCCGAAAGGATGATATGGACGATGAGAGTATTAAACACAAGTCGGATTTTGTACAAATACACTCACATTTTTATGGTTCCTGTGTATTTTTAGGAATGTGAATATTTGCTTACCCCGACTAAATAAACTCTGCCGTGTTACCGGATGAGTTTGATTTATTGCATTTCTATCATTTCTTTTATCCTCACGGTCTTACAAAATTATCGCCCTCAAAATAGCGCTGTGTTTGAATGACGCCAGCCTAACAACAGTTTCCGAGAGACATTTTTCATTCTTTCATCCCTTCTTCTACCATGATTTAGTATGAAATAACGATCAGTTTCTCTATGACTCAGTTATTGATCAAATTCTTCGTGGATATCACTTGTTTTAGTGTCAACAAATGAACATTAAAATGATAGTTCTGTTTTCGGTGGGGATGTGCTATTATTGTCGTTATTTATGATTCTCGTGATAGACCTCTACCGGTTCCTGTTGGATTAGTTGGTACACTTGTCCGACATATCCAGCTCCCCAGTGGACCGAATTGTTGTCACTCTTCCAATAAATTATTTTATTGCTGAACTCCCAGAGGCCATTTGTGAATCATTCGATGCAAAGCCGAATCGGGCAAACTGGAAAGAGAGCAAATACGAAGATGTAAACTGAACTCTGTGTTTCAGAGGGGCGACCACCGTTCGCGCAGTGCATCTTCGACCATCCCGCTAAGACACAGCCAGTCGGGTGAAAACTTGACTTCTTTCCTTATCGCTCCTTACATTCTGAATCCTGAAATCCCAACAAGTTTTTGAGGGTGGAGGAGTGGAAGTACTCAGTAGGTTGGAATTTTCGTTAGAAATGAAAAAATCAATTTGTTTTGGAATTATGGTCAACCATGATGTAGCCCGGTAATTCCCAACGGACTTTTATCCCATACGTGTCACGGAAATGACTTCATCGAGAGTGTATTTACCATATTCCTGTTGGAAGTGCTCTAAGTGTCAGATTGAGTCAATATAATTATGTTCAGCTGTAATGCGGTTGGTGGAAATAGTGACGAAGTGCTAGCTACTTCGCATTTTACGTGTTTTTCATTGCTCACGTATTCGTTGGGGTTCACAAAGTCACTAACTCATTTTGAGCCCCATCAGTTCTCACTTCACAGATATGATTGTGCGCTTCAGCTTTTGATGGAACTGTGTCTGATCATCTGCAGATGAGCAATCGATTGCTAGTTTAGAAACGAGCTTAAATCTTGCATAACTGGAAATAAGCAGTCGCAGGACTAAATGATAAGAGAGGTCTTGAGTGAATTTACACCAACAAGTCGATCATTTGCAGAACACACACCACAGAACGCGATGTGAATCACCTCAAGGGGAAAGCCAACCGGTGGTTTGAAAAACCATGTTCAGTGATCCCAATACAAAGGATGATCCGAAGTTAGAATTAGGAAGCAGTACAAAATGAATCAGGCACCAATCAGGGCCGGTCACTAATATGAATGATCCACGCTTGTTAACTCGAAATCACCCGCGGAATAAGTCACCGTTGTTGAAATCTCAGCTGCCACTGGTGTGATTTGGTCTACTGTTCATGCCTTATAAAAACTGGATTTTCATTGGTGAGTTCAGTCTTGATGATACATCATACGTTATTACACAAAAATTAAAGCCACCTGAATGTTGAAGAGACGAAGTAGGAATACTCGTTGCCATTGGACGAAATGGGAATTAATTGCGATGAGTCAAAAACGTAAGCTGCAAATCTTCAAAAATGAACCTGAATGAAAGCTCGATAATTTCCTGCTTTCTAGTTGAGAAGACTAGTTACCACAATTCCAGGGCTCATTTTTGGAAAACATTAGAAATTATCTAAAACTTTAGTCATTCATTGGTTACCAGTAGCTGAGCGTGTGTTCTTCGGATCAAAATACAACCCCAAAGCTTCTTTTATCTCATTATTATTTCATGGGCTAATCACTCCACTCATGCCGTAACTGCTACCTGCTTCGATGAATACCGCACATAATGAGGATTGAACGGGACATGTGCTAATCCCACGAACCAGTCACAGTAACCCATTAGACTGAATCGAATAGGTTCCGTGACGTGTTCGGGCACCACTTGAAGGGCTTTTTTCGATTTATCACTCCAATTCAAAATCATGTCAGTCGTTGCCTATTTTTCCCGGTTGCATTCCGAGAATCACTGTACAGTTTATGGTGACAAACTGTTCATTGAAATATTCCAAATTAAAAAGACATGAACGTGTTACTACCACATTTACACAAGTAATTGGGCGCTCTACGTTTCTCCCTATGATGGACACGAGAAGCAATTTTTCTTCAAACCGACAGGTATAATTAACTTAGGGGTCCAAACAAATACCATGGGATGGTTATCAATGGCCCAGTAATTAGTTTTGGCATAAAGAGATAAAGCTTCGATTTCTTACCAAAAATTCGTTTCATGCCTGAATTTGACGAGATCGGAATAAGTAGGAATCGCATTAGTTGGGTAATCTCAAGCAGTACACCAAAGGACCAGGAGACAGAAACACACAAACTTTGTGCTATGGTGACTGCTTTGCCTGAATGAATGAGCGAGGGAAATGGTTTCAGGATTCTCTCTCGTTGTTGTTTTTCCTTTTGGAGTATTCTACATTTGTTTAAAGACGAAAAACTGTGAATTGTTCATAACTGTGGTTGTAGCAGGTTACTGTTCCTTACGAAGTGTAATACACTTACATTGATGGGGATGAGGTTTGGTCTGACCGCCACTGCCTCCGTTGGGGACAACAGATGAGCCTCGATATCTTTCTGTCGGACCCTGTTATACAAGTAGGTACGGCGGAACTGCAGAGAGCCTACTTGGTCGTTGGAGAAAACCGATGGTGTAACCACCGGTTCACAAGTGATCACGGTGTACCAACGCGGATGAGCTTCAACCAGGATAGAAGACGAACAATATTAGAACTTGCCCTTTTAAATCATGGGTGGGATGGCCCATCAGTTTTGCCTCAGACACACTCAACCGTTTTGCATTTCGAACCCAGCGACCTCGGCTAGACAAAACGGTTAGATACACAGCTCGATTAGAGTGGGACTGCCAACAGCAGTATGCTCAGTCATCAATTTTTATCCGTTCTCCGTTATCTGGTCATTCACATGTGGCCATTCACTCGTGTAGATCATTTATGTTCCTAAACTGCAGATGTATCATGATCATACAGTGATTTATCGGACATTGTGGACGATCATCTCACCATCAGAACCCATGAAGCGAATCCGTGTGCATTTACTGAACCACGCTTCTTGATATCATCAGCAGTGCAGATTCACCCATTTCGTGACCGTGACTCAGCAGAATTTCGAATCTAAATACAACGATCATTGTGGCTGTGAACGAGGCGAACGGTATTCGAGGTCCAGCAATGCACTCATCCACGCAGAAAAGGAGTTTCCCTCGACCACTCCTCACATCTGGCTGTCATTCAACTTCCTTTCAAGTGCATAGTAAAGCGCAACATTTTCAACGCATTCAAATAAGCTAGTTGTATGTTTTCTGCAAACAGGGCACACTGTTTATAGCTTATTTCCTGGAATCGTACATCAAACGACTCTCCTATAAGTCATTCGATTTTGTTCGACAAATAGTGTTTATATTGTCAATATTATTGGATCACTCTGGAGAATTCTGATGTGTCCCTAAATAAAACATTTCATTGAGTGCTGGTCCATTTCAAATTGATAAAAATCAGTTTACCTCATTTTTGAATAAATGTGAGTTCGGCAACTTCAGGAGTCCACAGTTCAATGGAAAGCAAATGTTTGAATTCAGCGAAACTCCTCCTTTGCGTGAATGACTTCAAAGTGCACTATTTGTTCAGCAGGGGAATGCTATCACACATTCCGCATGTCTGTACTCTTACTCATTGGACACTGAAATCAATTCATATGACATTACCACATAGTTTCGTTCTAATGTCATCAGATGTTGTTTATCTCTCATAATACAACCAAACAGTATAACATATATCAACTCTCTAGTTCATACAGTAGTCGACCATTTACTTGCCCAACCGATATTTCTCTCCGCTCTAACTGTCAGCGTGAATCCACTGTACGACAACTGCTTCTACTCGATATTCAATTCTGCCACGATAAGACTGCTTGACAAAACGTCCTACAATCGACTAACTACCAACAAATCAGTCTACTGATTTGATTAAGTGAATGATAGCTCATTTTCTTACTCGCTTTTCCAAGTCAAAATAGCTTAATCTAATTAGCAGTGTTGTAATTTCGGCAAGACATGCTCACAGTTTACTGCACATGCATGTGAGACTTGACCAAAGTCGATGCAGTCCAAATTCATCCGTCTGTAAGAACACACTTTGACTTTCCCCCAGCTTCCACTGTTCATGACTTTTGACTGTCAGTCGAATGTGATTCATTATTGCTATGTAAGCAAATCTCGAGGAGGCTGGGATCAAAATAATGTTTAATGAATTACTGTACCCACTTTGTTGTTACCTGTTGTTTTGAATCATCCACTCTATTTTGTTCTAATGATGATGTCGATGGTACAGTCTTCGGACGACAGCTGACCGCTTCCGCTAGCCCCGCCTAGCCGACGATGTTTCCCAGTCATGTCCATTGTTGCCAACCAGAATCATGTAAGCACATCAAAGCGTTGCGTTGTTACGTTCATTCCTATCGGAATTGTGTCGGATGACAGGCCACATGGTTTTCCCAACCAGTCCATTTTTCCCTTTGACTGTTTCACATGCAGCTCAATAAAATGCTGTTCAGCACGTATCAGACATTTTGAAAACTATCCATAATGAAGCACAGCTGACAAAGCTTGCTGCGATAATGTAACGAACCTCGGCAATTTCTTGCTGAAACCATTCATTTCGTTTTAAAGTTATTTAAACCAGGTATTCAGAATATTCTCTTATCGGTCTCTTATTTCCAAGTCAATTGGAACTGGTAAAATGCTTTCTATCCTACTCGAGTTACGAAGGCTTCAATTTGGAATTTCAGTACTAATAGGTTTTCTGTTGTGAATTCAGTTTTCTCTGTGAAAACTAATTTCATATGCTGGAATGTGCTCTATAAAATCCCCTTGGTTATCGTCTGGAAAATTCACTCTAATGATAAGTTGATTATGATTTCAGTAAAATTGATCTCTAACGGGGTGTCACTGCTAGTTTTGGAATTCAAGGTTCTATTGAGTTACCGAACCTTGGCCGAAAAATGAGCTGTCTCAGACTTAGCAGAAGCGGACTGTATAGCAAACATTGAATTGAAGGCTTGCTTCAAAATTATTCATCCTTTCTCTGCATTTTCGGAAATTAAAGTAGAGTATTATTGAGATAAGAATGGCATACAATATGGAATGTCCGCATTAGGCAACTGCTTGAATACCACGTGATTGCGCAAAGTGAAGCGCACGAGGGTAGGGCTATCTCGTCACATCTTACCACAAAATTACCCTCATTTTCTTGCAATCGAAGGTTTATTTGGAAACTATTTGAGGAAAACATGAGACAATTTCTAGTGAACCTGCTTGCCAGAGTGCTTGCTCATTTCTCGGTGTAAATAGATCGTTTTTACTGGATGCTCCTAACAGATCTGCCGATGCACCATAACATGGCTCATGCGTCTCTTAAAAAACGTTACTCTATTGCCTTTCCAGGAGAATTTCAGTTAGATGACTAAAATACTTTAAACGGGCTGTTGTGTTTGGTGCTTATTTTTTCCGCAGGCAATTTTCGTCAAATACTCCAAAATGAGTCACCCATAAGGCGTTTATTTCTTGCAAGAAGCGAATTGTAATTAAATCAAACTTTTGGTAGTATGATACACGTAACACTCACATGAGGATACCAGTACTACAACGAGCCTTGTATGATTCCATGGCTTCAATATTGCACACACAAAACTGCATGAATTACCATAACATTCCACCCATACGATCGAAATTGTTAGGACTGAGCAACTCTGAGTCTCATCAACGTTCACTTGTCCGGTTCAAGCTCAAAAAACTGTGTGAAGTTTCTGAATGTTTTGAGATGAAAGTATTTGTACTCCAAATTGCGTTTTTCAGGTGTTGGAATAACACCCTTCTCACTGAGCTTGTCATCGCAGAATGCATTTATCTTGGGAATTTGATAAGAAACTGAGCACACCTCACCTTGCTCTCTGATGTGGATTTCAATCACCAAAGATAATGTAATTATGAGTTTATTGCTCCAATAAATTCTCCTCCTATGATCGTTGGTACACAGTGCACTTGTGATTTATTCCAATCTGATTACATAATATCTCTATTCGGACATCGGCCAATGTGTCTTCCTGCATTTCCTTTTCTACGATAAACACGCATTGAGTGTCCAAGTGACTTGCACCATCTATGACGGTGTTCGATTAGTTGGCTCAAGGACGTGTATGTTCCTTTGGATGAATCTTCTTTCGACCAGGTTCGATCACAGGAGCAATCACGGACTAGCAGTAGGGATTGTAAGCATCATGATACTCGCTTACTATCTTTTAACTTGAAGACGACATTGTTTCATGGATCATATTTGATTTATGTCAGTTGAACTGGCTAATAATTTGGTTCGATTTTGATTTGAGACAATGATGGCCTTTGCACTGTATGGATCGACAGTGGCGATAGCAACTATCCAATTACACACGGTAAGGAATCTAAGTGCAAGTACTACCATGGATAAGAAAGTAAGTAAGTAGTAACCGGATCATGGATGAAATTTTCAGAGCTTAGTTGCCCCGGAGAGATGACATGATCGAAAAGAAATCTCTGTTGGATTTATTTCATGCAGACCACAATAAGCTCGTCCCGGGACTTACCACCCATCTTTTGGACTGGTACGGGAGCGTAGATTCTTCTTATATCTCACGTTCCTGAGTTGCATAGTTCAAAAGTACAAGTGAACGAGGTAGGACCGGGAGGTAGGAATGACACTTTATTATAATTTAGATTTGATCATTGATTTGCCAATGATAAGTTGGCAACATCACATTAGCAGTGCTCAAAACACAACTGATTTGTAATTGCAAATAATTAAGGATTGATAAACAAATCACTCATTGGTGGATCATTTCTGGTCTGCAATACAGCGAATACGAAACGGAGATAAACATAACTCGAAAAATGACACAAATCTTTGTTCTTCCTCCATTGATCAAATTTATTTTCATCAGATAGGAGCCTTATCAGAGTCTCACATCATGAAACTGTGATCCAATATGAATATAGGAGAGAGATGTGCCGCGGTTTACGGAAGAGAGAACACAGAAATAAGCTGAACTTATTTAAAAAGGATATAAGCTGTATAAAAATTTGATTCGTCAAGATCAAACCAATTTTACTGTGCTTTTCGTGGGAGTAACGCAATCAAGTGATTCGATAAGGCTCAGTTACTTGATTCAATCAGGCGTAAATATGATCTCCATATATGACTCAACGGAGGTCGGATCAGGCCATGGCCAATGGATTCTCTCCGCGCAAGAAATAGCACACGAGATCTGAGGTCTCGTGCCAGTTGTTTCAGTTTGACGGCAGCCAAAGTGTTCATGATTTCAACCAAAATATGACAAGTAGTGAGTAGCTGTTAGACAATGTGACACCTGATCACCAACGTCATCTATCACTCGGCATTGCCAGACATTTGTTTGAAAAGAATACGGACAAAGCAAGTAGGCGTTTAACCGCAAACCGATTATTTATTCGATATCTCATCGATAAATTCAGTCAATGAGACATTTTTCAATGAATTCAGCTGAATTTATCTGAATGTAAATTGATGTATATTAAACGATTTATTATAATATCATTTTTGCTTTTGAGAATCCGTGAACCGCGTGACCAGTTATTTTTCCTTGTAAAATAGCTCTAGCCAATTGGCGAATAACTGTCTGGTAAGGAGTGTGCAAATGCTTTCGGAGATTGAAATTCCTACAAACTCATTTAACTCTCACTGTTGTTTGAAAGTAAGAAGCGAAATATTTCATCTTCCAAAGTGCTGGGTGAAAATGTCAGTGAAATGTGAGCCATACTCAGTTTTGATTATACTGTTGTACGTCTTCAAGGACTTGGAAAAACGTGAAATGATAATAAACGAACTTCAACGGATTTTTTCTCAGAGCCACATCTTGCCTTAGGGTTCAGTATACAGAAGACGTCGGTTGTGGTGAATTCCTTATATATTTTCAGCTACTTATCATAATAAATTTACACCAAACCATTAGTGGAAAACGTATGCAACCCAGGTACCAGCGGCTGTTTCAGAGAGACTGCTGTATGACAGACCTAGCGTTAAAGGTCAGGTAGATTATTTTTCTTAAATACTCTGCCTAGCGCTAAATTGTCTTGTTAGTTGTTAGATGGTCCGACCATTTTCCTCACAGACTGCCTTGCTCCCACAAGGCTTCGTACTGCTCGTCGATGGGATGAGTCGTAAAAGCACCCAGACGTTGTCGGTTCCACCTGCTTGTTCCATCTCAGCTGCGCTTTCCATCCATCAAACCTCACCTCGAGATTACTTCATAACCTTCCTGATAGCTCTGTCCCTAGACGATCACCAGTGTTGTGATTTTAGTTACCAGTATTTATAGGGTGACGGATATTCAGATATTCGACAATTTGCATTGAGATCCACCGGGTAACAGTATTGAGTACAACTAATCCACAAGTCGTGGTACTGGCTACTTTATTAGCTAGAACCATTGTGTCTCCGTGATCCATGAATTAAGCAAGTGCATTTATTACTAGATGAGAGCATTCTGCACATTATTATAGATCACATATGTGAACTGTGTGAAACGCTATATGGGAAATAGTGGAAACATAAAGATTGTAGCTATCACAAATAAGTCAGCAATTTTTGTTTGGCTGATATCAGTGAAAGGGGAACCGTTTGGACTGATTGTTTATCTGCACAAACAGGAGCTTTTGTATCTTGTTCGTACTTTGAGTGACCATGTCGAGTCAACTCGATGACCTGTTGAATGCGTATGCCTGTTAGATAGATAAAGCCGAATTTCATGCTGGGTGCATTTCTATTGAGTCATCGAGTAGAATAGCCATTTTGTGTTCCATCACTCGTTGAGACGAGTATCATTCTGCTTCGTCTATTAAATTGTCTTCACATCTGCAAGTGAGCTGGTAGACAACATATTGGCGAAAAGTATTTCTTAGATAAAATCCTCCTTTTGCAATTGATCCGAACTAGAAATCTCGCGAGCCCCGTGCCAAGGGGTTCGGAACAAACAGCTTCTGTATGCAACTGGGTAGAAACTGTAGAGCTGTTTATCATAATCATATATAAACAGACGTGTTTTACGCAGTCAGTCGAGAAGAATAAGCTGAATACTATCATCCCGAAATAATTGTTCTATTTCCATTCTCATTTGCATAGTATTGTGGATATGTTTCCAGTCGTCTGCCACACTACTTTGTGTGCAGCTACCCAGCTAGGAAGTTACGTGGTTCTGATATCTCCGAATAGGAGTCCGGCAGATTATTTGTACGTTCGTCAGTTACCCACAGACTTTCGCTTGGGTAGATAATAGCACCAATACAAGCTAGGGCATGATCTGAGTCTAAGCGCATGCTACATAACGACCTTTAGGACTAAAGCATGCAAAGTCAATGGTAGTGAATGGCTATGTGGTCTATTTTGTCCAGGACTCGTTACCATATGGCAACCACCATGTCACGGGGCCTTGATTACTCTACTGGAAAGTTTACTTGGAAGAATTAAACAGTGAATAATTCAGCAATGTATTAGATGATTACTGATATCCATTCGTTCAGAACCAACGCTGCTTTGTCTTTTCAGCATCAGCTCGTCAGCACATGGTCGAATAACCTCAGCATTAGATTATTCAGTTAATAACGCTATATATCTGTGAGGTGACTTTCATACAATGTAGCGTAGATTACATATTTAACTGCCTTATAATTGAAGTCAGCGGGAGCACAGGACTTGACTACACACCGAGAGACACCTGTTTCTGTCAAGCAATCCTTTCATTTCTAAGGAATCTTTCGAACGATTCGCAGATAGCCTAGTGTTCATTGAAAACCACTTATGCAAGCAGACTCTGCTCTGTGGCTCAGAGCGATCACCATATCCGCGTGACCGGAATTAGAAGCCATGGCATCTCCGGTTAGGCACAGAGTGAGCATGTCCCGAAGAAAAGTTGAGTCGATTAGAACTTGTCGGATACTAGGTGCGAGTCTCAGACAAGCAACACATATCTACGGCTAGAGTCCCAAAGCTGCTACCTAGAGCTGCAATAAAGTTAGATTTGTAAAGACTGCAGATGGCAGTGCCAGAGATTGTCTCGGTAGTTGGTCTATAACACCATGCGTACTGGAGGGTGTTATCCCGCTTCCATGATCATAATTCTCATTGGTGGCTGTTCCAGGAGCACGTAGGAATGTCTTCTGAAAGCTTTAGTGCGAGAATGGTTTATGGAACGGGAACAGGTTGTGAGAGGAGGACGAGTTCGTTAGGCCGTCATCAAATCGGATACAGCGTGTACTGAATCAGTACTCATGTGTGGATGATAACTGAGGTGCATATGTGTATTTTGTGTGATATTCATATGTAGTTCATGAGTTGAGTACGAAGTGGCTGCCCAAGCCGAAGTAAAGGGTTTTTATATTGATGGTTCAGCCTCTTCAGTCTTTGATCAAAGATCTTCTCGAAAGCCAGCCGATGAAAACAAAAGATTGCGTCCGTTTGAGGCCGATGGCGAGTGAGGCGGTTCATAAGCAATTAACAAAGAATTCAAGCTTTCCAGTACCGATATATCTCAGGTTAGTTGGCGGACAGTACCAAGTCTGATGTGCTTCTTTGGATAAACCTTATGGGATATATGGGGCAGTACAAAACGTGAGTGACCTTGTTCCTTGGCAAGCTTCAACCAATACGTCACAGTGGTGCCCATGGATGTACGTAGAGTTTAGTGCAGGAAGTGCTTGCCATGTCGAAAAACGACTGAATCCTTCAGTACCGCTTTTCATCGTCTGAAACCACCTATTTGCTGGGATCCATATCCTGCGCATTTGAGATGAACAGCTAGATGGGCGGTTTTCCCCTACCGTTAACCTGGGGGCGCACCCGATAGCATACAGCACCGCGTTGATGGGAATGTCATAAACATACTCAAATCTTCCCTCATCTAATTTGCTTCAATAATATACCACGGGAAATTGAAACCGTTCAAATCAAGTAGAGTTAGAGCTCCACGGTATGATATTATATCTAATGACCGGACAAAATTCCTCCAGAAGCACAAGACCGGCTTCACAGTTGTTGTCGTTATTCACGTATGCGTACCCGGTTATACGTTTTTATTATTACTGTGATAATAAATCAGTTCAACAGCAAAATTAAAGCTTCTCTGTATCCCAGTGGCGATGACATGAGTAGAACTGCATGGGCCTTCCATGTGGGGCTTTTACAGTGCTTTAGAGTGAGATAGAGCAACAAGTACTGGATTATTCACGAGAAGATCTTAGAAAATTCGAAGACCCAGCTAACGGAAAGAAGAAGACGGTTTTAAGCCTATTTTTTCACAAAATCCCATTCTGCAAATCCGTGGGAGGATCTTCCTAGTGACTCTCCATCCATTTTGAAGCAAACAATAGGGAACTATTAATTGCCTCAGGTACCAGCCGAAGTGAAGCATGCATCGGTGAATTACAAAACAAGGGAATAATTGATTTCTCAATGGAATACAAATCCGAACGACTGTTGTTTTGGCTATCCATTTTATTTGCTGACAAGTGTTTGGTGCTTGATGAACAGTGAAAGGTTCACAAAGATTCATTTATGGAAGGAAACGTCCCGAGAAAAGTACCCCATCGAATGCCAACATCCCCCACCCATCAGAGTTAGTGAGTTGGGTTCAGAATAAAATACCATAGTTTTATCAATGTATCTCATCCAGATGCACAACAATATGGTTGAAACGTTCCTCCTGATCCATCGAACTTAAGTCACATAAAAGTATGCAAAACCTAAAAGCTCAGCTCATCGAATTATGACCTCATTAGGCTAAATGTAAGCATAACGGAAAACATGTTCTCCATTTTGGGAGAGACGATTTAGTAGACTACCGCCATACTTGTCTTTAGAGTCGAAAGTGGAAATGTGCGACGGAGCGCGATAACACAATTGATTCCATAGCCAACTTGATGTACTGTTGTGTCGAAACCCCTTGGGGAAAATCCTGACTAATCGAAGCGCACCCATTGATTACTGCTGCGTGTAGATTTTGTCTCCCCACCATTATCTAAGCAACTTCAGTGCAACTTAACTGTGCTTCTATTTGCATACGAGGTTCATATTCCGTCATGGTTAGATCCGAACGGTGGTGGCAAAAACGGACCGTTGTCTGATTCGGAAAATCACTCAATCGTTGAATTGCTGCAGGACACAAGTATTATGACCTTTGAACTACATCACTGATTTGTGGTTGTTACGTGTAAGTTAGAATACATGGAGATTATTCGAACACGATTTCCAGAGAACTTGTTGGAAATGTTTCGTTCCTCAAATTGCTTGTCAAATTCAAACAATCTTATTTCTACGGTTTCCTTTGGCCTTTGGTAAACACGAACAGAATTTGGAACCTGAGCGTCGTATTGCATAACCATAAGCTACGATTTCATTAATCCTAATTTTGGTCTTTTGTATCACAGTTCGATTGGATCGTGACAGATATTGTCTAGACTTAACCTCATATTTGTTTTCATCCTTTGAGAGTCGTATCATGTTTTGACAACTATCATGGAAACAGAGTTTATTAAGAAAGGGAACAAGCTTGAGCGTATTTCTGATTTGTCATTGAAGCCGAATACCTTGTTGACTTGTGCCAGTTTGTCACCGAACCGCGGCCGTGTACACTGAACGCTTGACAAGCACCGGTGTGACATCCGACTGTCTGTCAAAGGTCGGGTGTACACTGTGGAATTCGGATCGGTTAAGTTAGAGGATAAACGAAGACTGTCGGTGTTTGAGCAATGATGTCTCCTTAAGATTGCCCGGATATGATAGGAACACCGTGTCAACAATGCTGAGATTAGAAGCAGCAAGTTAGGAACAATAGGTAAGCCTGTTGATGAAGCACTGAATCTAGACAGGTTAAGGTGGGTGGGACATGTGTTACGCATACCTACTGACCGATTTTCTCCGCATGCGCTGTTCTCTGGGGGAGGTAGTGGTTGGAAGGCAAGTCAAAGTGGTCAGTCGATGACATTGCAGAAAGGTATGAAAACCTTGACCAGCGGACTTGGTCACCTAGGATGTGTCATATTTCGAGGTGGGGGTTCACGTGACTAGCCTACCAAATGGCTGGAAACATTAAGTGATATGGCTAGGCTTTGTGGTCAGTGGTATGGTGACATTCGAACCATTTTCATCTTTGTGATTTCCGCTCCTTCACTTACTTTTGGTTTTTTCACCTAATGCTTCTATTCATTTTGCCCTTGACTGAGCGATGCTGGAAGAAAGCAACCGAAGCCAGAGCACAGAACTGCATGGCTAATTACTGAATGGACTGAATTCAACTGAGTTTATTGCAGCCTTTCGTAGTTGCATGTTACAGTCGAATCGGGCTGGAATCAGCATGCCTGGTTCCCAAAGGACTTTTCAGATACTGAATGAGATCAACGGGAAGATTCCTCAAATTGTTCAACATTTTGTTACTTCATGTGTGTCGTAAAGACAGGATAGTTGCTATCTATTCTCTGATCGGAATGATCTTTTGTGTGAGGAAAACATTGACAGCAAAAACACAGAGATGGTTGGTCTTTTTACTGTTTTAAAGGCGCATTGTTTGAGAGTGACTCATATAATGTGTACAGAAATACCAGTAGGTGTTCATCTCCTTACTGTTGCTTTCAAATATTTTGACTCGTCAATGATCCGAGATTAAATAACCATCAGTTTTTGTTGTTACCAGCTTTAGTTCCAAATGTACCGAATGGTCTGGAATTGGTTCCGCTGACATGTAGAACGAAATACCCCATATTTTGTGTTTCACAAGTGTGCTATTTTATTAGAAGGCATCGTGTTGTTTTGAACTCAAAAGTAATATTAGTAAAGGTAATGACGACAGTAACCTATTAATGTTTTCCTTCAAGAGTACTTTAATTTTGCATGTCCATGCAGAATATAGTACATAGGAAGAACATGCCGTGAGCAATACACTGAAATGAGTAAAACCTGACAATGCATCTCACGTGCCAGCTACAAGCTCCTTGCTGAACACAAGTCATCGAAGTGATTCAGCTATAACATTTCATGTTCACATACGATCTCGGAACCCAAGTTTGTTCACATTCACCGACATCGAGATCATTTGCGAACCACGACCACATTTGTGTATACAAAGTAGTTTTGTCTGAATATCCGATGTTTTGGTAGCTTTCAAACACCTCACCATTATCTCTTAGTGTTGGTCTAACCCACAAGCACAGAAAGAAATAACCTCCCACATCAGCTCTACTCACATTTGAGTTAGTGAAAGACCGGCGGCAACGACCATACCTGAGTGACCGGCTACTTGTGTCCATGTTCTGGCTCAACCCGGGTTTCCCAATTCCCATGCAAGTTTCACACATCAAAGTTGTTCAGTGTTTAGAGTGAACTGTGTATTCACGTATGCCTTCATATTTAACTATAAGTACGCGAAGTCAACGGCCTAGATCAATAGTGTTCACATTCCGGTTTTCCTTCTGTCAGGGTGAGCCAGAGTTCTGCTTACAATTAATTGACCAGTATTTTGGTAGTTCATGAGCGTATGTATTCTTTCCTTCGAATACTACTCAAACGCCCCTTCAAACATAACAAATCCAGTCGATAGTCGGTTGGGTAAATATTCCTGATCAGATATCGATATGTGGGATATATAATCTTTAGTAATTTTGTGTTTTGCTATTGGAGGATTATTGTAGGGGTTTCACTACTGATATCTGAGACTTGCCACTGCAATATGCAACAGAAGTTGAAACTTAAACTGTGAGCTTTTGAGTGCAGCTTTCCAAATGTTCTCGACAAATCAAATGTGGCAACGAGCCTGGAAACCGCCTAGCTTCCTAACACAAAAATCGGCCGAAGGATAAACAATTCAGACATTGCACCATGGAAGTGTTAGTCAGTGGCATTTACTCTCTGACCATCAATTAGACCCATGAGATCATCGAACTACTATTGATTGATAAGCCACTAATTTAGGGTGCTCGAAAGTAGTATTACGCATATCTAGTTGGAACAAAGTCTGTCGAATATAGTACCCCTTAGAACTTGTTCTGTTCTCTGGTGGAAAATGACTCAGACTGGCCTCATTGCTCGTTGGTAGCCAAAACAACTCCGCTGAAGATGATGATGAAAGTAGAAGTCTCCCACTGAAAGAGATTGTTATAGCTAGGTTGTTCAGGCCGTATCTTTCTGGTGTTTCCAAAAGACCCATCAGTATCAGCGTAAAACTCAATGAGGTGTGCTTTGTTAGTTGATTTACTGGATGATGAACCACATGCTTTCATAAAGAATGTATACCTTGAACCGAAAGGGGAAATCTGTCATGGTCCACCACGTTGAAACTGCATAAGGAATGATATCCAAATCGAATCATCCACAAAACGTGTATACAATAATAAAATACGATACCAATATCAATGCGATATGATTCATTATGCAGAACCAAAGCTCAACACACTAGTGAGAAACATGGCAACACCGCGAACCTGTTTCATCTTTATTATGAATCCCGGATTCGCTTGCCAGTGAAGTTCAGTGAATGTGCACTGCTGATGATTCGTAACGGGGATGAAATAGCTGAACAGTGATTCCGTCGCTCCCGAATGGTGAGTTAGGCGTTATTGCTACCTAATTGGTCATATGAAAAAATCAGTGGATTATTTATAATATTCGAAAAGTAATAATAGCGATAAAAATTATCATAAACGTCATCTGGCCCTCATCGTCGCCACGACGACTGACAAAGTCATGGGCAATTCGCTGATGAATGTGAAAACAATCCTTCCAAGCTGACTGATGATTCCTCAACTTTGAAACTGTCCAATTCGAATATCCAATCTACTTGGAGAAAACACTGAGGATTTTACCAAAAATATTGTACGTGATATTAAAAATCATCGAAAAAAATAAATGTACTATTTTTTCAACTGATTTACATCCGATAGCCCAAACTATTTAGGTTGTGAAGTTCCGAGCGTATTGCATCACCGTTTGTATCAATTTAATACATATATTCATTTATCATAACGAACTCTAACTCTTGTACGATAAACATTTGCTGTTATGGGTATTGAATAGTCTGATCAGTGCATTCTATAAAGCATTTCCAACGTCATTTATCCATAGTATTCCAAACTTTGTGAAGTGTACTTCTAAAAGCACATAAAGGTTCCTGTTTGCCTCGTCGGAATGGAACGCGTGCATTCAAGCTTTCCCATGAGGATAATCTTCCCGTCGTCACCGAACTCAAGCGATATCCATTCATTGATTCCTAATTTGTGCTCTTGTAGTAGTAGCAGTATTAATTTTGGCATATGTTTCATTTCAACTGGATAAACGTGTATGCTCAATTATCATTTGTACGGCAAATGAGTCTCTTCATACAAAGTTCGCTCTGGGAATGTTGATCACTTGATTTTACTCATTTTTGCATTCGGAATGAGAAAATGATATCCCGATATTATAAATGTTCTGGGAAATTTCGGTATGGTGAATATATTGTTTTTCTGTGAATCTAGTATAGCTAAGAGCAGGGATGACATGCTTTTTGGATTGAACTGGTTTGCTAGGCCGGAACTGGTTGATTGATTTTACTCCGCCTTTGTGGCAGCCAAATGAAATTCCCAGAATATCTGAATGCTCGGCAGTTTTGAAAGTTATCACCAGTATTTGGTGGAATGATCTATAAATAATCCTCATTCCGATGCTCATCTGAGCACCTTTTCAGTGTATCAAATAATGTCACATTTATTCCTTTTTTGAAACTAGCTCTCCGCCTGAAAACACAGAAAGGATTTGACATCGTGCATTACAAAGAAAACTGAGCCTCTCAAAGTCTGTCCTATTAGTTTATCTGGTAGCAGTTTAACTCTCCACTGGTTTGATGTAAACTTCCGTTGTATTCTGCAATGTACCGTTCCGTTTCCTGTAAACGGTTGATTGCACACCTTATCTCTTTCTTTCACATTCAAACAGTTCATCTGCCTTTGGGTCGGTGTTTATTGAAACAGCTCTATACCTACCCATTGCAGCCTCCAGCAGGATAACTACACACACTATGAAAATTACTGAAAAATGGTATCACAGTTCCCGATGAGAATGTTGGTAACATTATACATATAATTCTTGCTTCTTTACATAAAACAGATGAGTAATGAAAATCTTTTGAAGCAAAATGCCATATCTCATGGAACGCATAACATATTTTTGACATATTTCTTCTATCACCAAGACATATATTGGTCTAAATGCATGGGTGATGATAAAAGCGAGAACGTTCCGCACAAGTTGACAGGAAGTAGACATTACGAATTAAACCTTATGAGATAAGGGAAACTGCACATTTTATGAGGACGAATAACCAATACGAAGAGTGGCTCAATCATCAAGGAATCTCTAAGATTTGTATTCTATGCCATATTATCCTCGGGATAGCCATATATTCATTACAACTTTCGTGGTGCACATCAAAGACCAATAAATAGATTAGAAGCAGAATTCTAGGTTTTGGTTACATTTGTGTTCATTTGAAGAAATGCAAAATCGTAAAACGGACATGAAATAAGAATCAGTAAATTAACAGTGTGTCCTTGAGAAAAATGTGAGAAATCATGAAGATATTCTCAATGTTCAATGAAAAGAACATCATTCCGGATAGTGCACCGCATCGTGTTCTTCAAATAAGATGATGAGATTGATAATAGTTGTGTACTGCTTTGTCGTAACTCATCGGGGCGTTTGGAAAAAACGCAATACTTATTGAAAAGCATATAGCATACATCTTCGATCTAAACTGCCACTTGTCATCATGATCTCGTGAGCGAAAATGCCTAGCGATCAACAGCAGCCCAATACCAGGCCCAATGAAATACGGGACAGTAGCTGTCGTATACCGTCCCCATGACTGCAGTCTGAAGATCGGTGAAATGAGGCCAAACACGACTGTAGTTTTATGCGAACATACCCACGGTAAGTAGATTATCGTGTAATCCCAGTTGAAATAGCTGAAAGAACCGCATGGCTTTTTACACCTGAATAAAGTGACAAAGCTTCGTGTATGGGGTGTGTGAATAATGCATTAGTCTTTTATTGCAATCCGCTGAGAGGCAGTTGTGCTCCAGTGGTGTGTAACCCAGTGCCTCATTCAACCACACCTAATTCATTCAGCGACCTGACATACTGACTGTTGTTTAGCGGATACGGGGTACCCACTTTCCAATACAGACTAGTGAGCGCGTTCCCTTCTGACCAAGCAGGATTTATTTTGTCAACATTCACAGTCATCCTGAGTGAACATAAGCAATACCTAGGGTTAGCGCTAAATAACATTTCCTTCAAGAGGTTTCCAATGTGTAATACACTTAAATATATTGCATTTTTTCTGTTTCTATTTTTAATCAATTATAAAGCAAAGTTCAACAATTCAGTAAGAAGTCCGCGTTGAATGGATGGCTGCCAAATGGGGAGCTGACCGGCGGTGACGGAAAGCGAATGCAAGTCGTCATTTTCCAAAGTCTACGATTGTAACCGTTTGACCGTAGCTGGTCGGAGTTAACATCTGTTGCTCTCAAGCATATATCTTTTGGTTACATTGCATAATAATAGCATGCGGTTATTATTTAGCTTGTCGTGTACGTGTTGCACCATTCGCACTAGGTTTAGGTTCACAAATCACAATCTTTGTAATTAGTTTCACATGGTTGACTGAAATGAATAGCTTTTTTTTACGTCACATACTATTGGGCACGTGCAGTTCTCACTGCTCACAACGAAATAATTCAATTGTTGCTCAGTCAAGCCAGTTTGAAGGAAAAGGAACAACAAGAACCGGTGCATTATCCGAATGAAGAACTCAAGTCAGTGGTAACATCTATAGATTTTGATTCCTTCAATCATTGAGAATGTGAATGAAGTTCTTTTGGTCAATATCGTCGACTTTTTGGCGGCGAGGTACAGAGAAAATCAGTTAAACATTCCCCGTTCATAAGCTAAGATCCCGACGCGCTTCTACCTTTGAGTGGTTTGACAAAACTGCACACCTAGAGTGAATGATTTTCTTTGATTGATGAAATTATTCCCATCGCCCATATATCAAACATTTTCGGTCTACATATTTCGCGAAAACCATTCTGGTCTGGAATCTGAATGCAATATATTGTCCCATGTGCAACAAAAGATGCAAAACGTAGGGAAATCTCGTTATATGTTGGCTGCAAAGTGTCACTTTGGAACATTGTTTGCAGATGGCATGGAAGTGAAGTTTGTTTGTGTGGGTGTGACATTGAATGACATAGTATTATTACCGTTCTAATAATTCAAACTACGGCGAAGTGAAGGAGTGAAGTTTTATTTTCCCAAAGCATTAGAGCGTTGACTTTTGTTTTCAAGAAAATGAACACAGGCAATTGTCCAGAGAAAGCGGCCGAAATTCTCAGGCAGCCGGGAAATCAATGTTGCCGCAGCGCGGTCTGTGAAAAACAACCATATGCATGAATGTGTATGTTTCACCAACCAAACTTGTTTGGCTACACAAATGCAGGTGTTTCTCACCCTTTTTGTCCTTTTCAATTCACTATGGATAATTTCCAACCATTTTCAAGTAATTACTTCCAGCGGAGAATTCGGACCATGCAACCGAATAGCGTTCCACTGACTGCGCGTCTGTACATACATAAAACAAACAGATATATGTGTCAACGTGTGATGCATGATCTAGCACGTCAGTCTACGGTAAAACTGATATCCTAGAATTATGAGGGGACTGGTAGACTGGGAAAGCGCTGAATTCCGCGTTGTTTACGATATGCATAACAAATCTTCACGACCAAGTTTGTGATTTATTGCAGCTCATGTCAACTGCGGTGATGTTTTTTGACCTCAAAATCACTGAAAGAGCTTCTTCGGAAATCCTTCCCACGGGTAATGGTTTGTTAGCAGGTATGAAATTTACCGGGCCCAAATTTAAAAGTTCACAGTCCATTAAACCACTAGTTACCATAGGAAATCAGTCTTATTACACAATGGTGCGTCTCACAGGTGGTTGCACAACTGATAGACATGGACACATCTAACCATTAATTTTCAATTGTATAACAGCAAGACCACTGAAAAATCCCTTGGTTCAATATTTCTAATTTCCTGGCACAAGACACGACTCGAATACGGGTGGTAACGTATTCGTTGTGCGATTAGGATGTTATTACAAAGCTTGCGAGGATGCATGTGTGTGTGTTGGAGATGGATTACCTAGAAAAACCCAGATCTATAGGGAATTTCGATCGTACCTGTACATTTGTGTGTAATCAAGTCATTTTCAGCGAAGGCTATGTCTTCCATAATCTGATTGAATTAGTAAAACAAAAACAAAACAAAATCTACAAACAGGGCCACCAATAGAATATATATATTGACAAATACATCACTCTGGTTTGGTGGTGCTATATTCGGCAAGAAGCAGATTAATAGCAGGAGAGCACTATATTGCAGATCGTAGAAGGTAGACTGTACAGGAGTCACCAAACGGAAAATTTGCGCTGGAATCGATTGACCATCCGAGCGAATGTCTAAGCCAAGTACCGCAGATAAGTGCAATGCAGATTTGGGAAAAAATGATAACAGTCTCACGGGATTGAACTGACCCGCACGAAGGTTGATGTCGTAAAGCATTGGCACTATGTGTTTGTTAGAAGGGGTATCACATCATATAGTTTCCCAGTTTGTGCTATCGTGAACGGAAGCAAAATAGGCATATATGAGCATCGCTCTGCATGGGTTCCAAGAAGACCTGCGAAGTAGGTTCAAACTACTTTGAAAGTTGTACATGGCTTTGACTGGAAATAGTAGATCGGGCACATGTCCAGTCATCAATAAGTGTAAATGAAAAGTTGTCGATTGTCGTGCCTAGCGGATGGTAAACGTTCCAGGTAGCACATTTCCAACAAAGCTTTTGAATTTTAGGTCTCTCTCTATTTCGTTGTGGGGGAAGCTGTATTGCCCATTTGAAGGTTCAAATTTATATGGAATTTACATGCCATTAGATTTCTGGTTTTATTTTGTTATTGATAGCTAATAAGAAACTTGTAGCATTCTCAGTTCCTATGTCAATCTTCCAATTGCACTCGTTTACTTACCTCTGTACCGTATTCAATTTATCCCACAAAGATTACAGCAAGGAAATCTGGAAAGAGTTTTACGATTTTCCGCGCCTTGTATTACCATGTAAATTTCTTCTGATTATGAAGTGTATCTGATATGCTGTGGAAAAACATTTTAGGCAACCACATCAACTATAATACTTAAGAGCAGAAAACATTATCATTTGTGAGTCTTTGGATTCAATCTATTTTGACCTAATAATTTTTCAGGAAATTTGGGATCAGTTTCATTTACAAGAACGTTATCCATGTGGTAATATATACTAAACCAGGATCATTCAACTGCTTGCAAATAGAGATTGTGAGATATCCGTTATCAGTGCATGAAACTTTTCTATGCGTTGCTCTCAAGATATAAACGAGTAAGGTGACTATTATCAACACAGTTCAAATTAGAAACTGTTCCCTAATGTCAAGTAGGAAAGCAGTTTACACCGAAATGGCTTATACAACCGAGACTTTATTTAAGGTTTCTTAGAAACTGAATGATAACTTCGAGGGAAATGGTAAACATACTGTTACTGTGCTGGCTGATTTGTTATGCTTTTCGAGGACAATCTGAAGTTGTCTAGGTTCAGAATGAAATTTCTGGTCACTCACTCGTCCAAAGAAATGACAACACTGAGCTCAATACCTAAGCTTATGCTCCGGTAACTCGGTTGCTCCCTTAGATTTTAGTACACACCTATTCCAACGTGCCGTGTAAACAATTGCGCATCCCATGTTCACTTGTTTGGCTTACGAAACGATGGGAAAACACATGCGGTTTGTTGATTTTATTGTCACTCACCGAAGTCGTGCTCTGCTCTATTTCGCATTCATCTTCCGGTTAGAGCCATTAAAATAAAGAAGGTATGAATTTGCCTACTACAGAAATGATCTTAACTTCATCCGGAAGATCACATGAGAGCAGATTTTATTGCGTATGTGGCAATAAATTAGTGCCGGTCTGTAGAATAGTGAAGGAAGAATGTTTTGGGACTATAGGGGATCATTGAATGTCATTCCGAATTTATCAAGGAATTCTCAACTGAAATTTCTTTTTTACAATCATTTATTGTAGCTTACCTGGGATACCAATCTGCACTGCACTGTTACTGGTATTCACACAGTTTTCAGCATACCACTGTTTGCAAGAAAAAAGGGTGCAATACAATATGTGAAAACACAAGTGACGGTAAGTGGTTTTGCAATAAAACGATTTCATCACATGTTCGCACATCGGTAACCTTGTAAGAAACAGAAATCTCACAATTGCCTTCAACGGTTCATCACTGGTGAAAACTGACCTTAACTAAAAACAAAACACGATCGCTGGCTGGTTGCGCAACTCACACGTTTCTTTCTGAAGCACCCTTGGCCAGTCGTTGTGTGATGTTTTTTTTCCCTCGTCACCAACTGAGGCTTCTGGCTCTTTTAAAACTCCTCATTTATTTTACTTTAAAACACTACATTCTTTTCTCAAGAATGTTTTAGACTTACTTCATGTTCCTTGTTTTAATTTTTGATAAGAAACATTCGTATTATTTGCAATTATTGTACGCTTGCGGTTTATTCTTCGTCGTTATATTCCCTTCTATTTTGAATCCCGTCGTGATTTCAAATTCCCGTTTGATTGGTGTGCTCATTTATGAACTTCATTTCCATTATAGATGTCTTTTACACAAATACAAGAGGGCCAACTGTTTCAGCGTAACATTTTTTACTGGGAGTAGCGTTTTTCGCCATGCAATGACAGTGCAACACTCCAGTACATCATAGAAAGTAATTTGAAATTAAACTCCTAGAAACTTAGTGTATATTTGACTTTAAACAGAACGTAAAACCGAAGATATATATATATATATATATATATATATATATATATATATATATATAAACACTTGTGAAACGTACTAGAATAATTGCTCAAAAGCTAATTCTATTTGGCGCTGCTCACACACTGGTCCGTAATTTTGTCTGCTCATTTTGAAAAGAAACAATACAATGTGCCTTACCAGCCTATTTGAAGAACTACCCCGTTATCTCCTTAGTCATAATAGACTCTCTGTGTTCACCACAATGTGAATACACATGCGAGAAAGGTGAAAATATTACATCTAATTTACCTATGCTTTAGAACTCTACACTTTATAAATACTGCTACCACCGTGCCTCTTTCGTTCATGTGTAACATTTCTCATAGGTCAAATAATGGGAATTCTTCCGTACGTATTTTGCTGGTAGATCACTCATTAGCGATTGGATTTCCACTGTAGCACGTACACATTCTTTTGGCAGTCATCACCGTGAACCGATTCTTTTTCGTGTGCTACTGGTTTCTTTTTTGTTCAGCCTAACCAGATAATTCGTCCGTCTGAATGTCTCTTCTAATATTTGTTAGCAGTATGTTTAGAATCGCACAAGGGCGAATCTTATTATAGTTCACTTTGAAGCATTTTGTGGTGCATTGATTTTTGTTCTGTGTTTTGATTTTCGGAAAGATTCATTCCTACCAAATGTTTAGAAAAAGTTTGTTGGTGCGCACTGATCATATTTTGTTTGAAGACACGGAAAGAGTGAATGTCTTCGTAATGAGGGATGCTGACATTTTGATTAAAAATTGCCATGCAATGTACATTCCGCATTAGATGATATTATTGCGGAAGCAAATCAATAACATCAATCAATGAACAAAAGGCGATGCTACTAGTTATCTGTCAGATGACAGAACTACAGTCCTCAGCGAGTATCGAACTTGGTACCCAAAGTAATTGTTGCGCCAAGCTGACTGTTGGACAATCACATAGAACCTGCTCATCATGAGTGATTCACTTGGGGGAAGTTCGTCCACACATTCACAGCTTATTTATTCTAAATATATGAATATATAACTGTATATATATATATATATATATATATATATATATATATATCTTTATGGCATACATCAGATCTCAATCTGAGCCGAGGTATTAATAAATGACACTTTCTCCTTAAGCCTGGATTGTTTAAGGTGTAATGTGCGGCATTTATCCGGACGAACAACCAAGCGGAAAATTTTGACAAAACGCAATGTCCAATTCATTCGGAACTACTGTTCCTCGTCATTGTTTATTTTTCCTCTTCGTTTACGGGAAACGGTTGCCACTGCATTGCGTTGATCATAAGTGGCAACTTATGAAGTGATTGTTATGCCAGCAAACTGTGAGTAAGGTTAGACTCATCCTGAACAGATGGATGAATTCACTCGCAATGCGCTAAGCTTAGAATGGTAGCTCACACTTTTGCATTACTGAGGTAGTCGTGATTCCAACTGTGGATCCTCATAGAGACCTATAAGCTATTGTGTTTATTGCATTGTAAAACACTTCTTATGCCTGAATATTCCCGCATTGTGCTGTTTCTTTATGTTTATTGCACAAAATTGACGCTTTTATGAAATGTTATTTCACGTAGTCAACGAAAACAAACTTTCCAAATCGAAAATTGAATTATTTCAAGGAAAACTGGTACTAACTATCACTTTGGATTTTCGTGTATAGTGAACATTAACCAGCATGTACGTCGGAACTGCTTCATTGGAAAACTGCCTCCGCAAAAGAGGAAATATCCTCGAGGCGTACACATTACATCCATCACTAAGTACAAATTCCAACGCTAGACGTATTCCACCGACCAATTGTTGACTGGTAAATTGCAAATATGATGCGCTTTTTGCACACACTCATGATTTACCTTTTGTGTGTTCTCTGCTGTTGTAAACGATGCCGATTAGCCAAACTGTTTGTCATGATAGATAGAAATTGTGACAAACTGAATTCCTGAATAACTGAGTGCAGATGAAAAGCAATTTTAAAATGGGGTCTTTTGGTTGGTACCACAAACTCACTGGGAAACTGTCTGCAAGGGAAATCGTTTAGCTTGTTCGTGAAGAGTGACAGCCACACAGGGAATGAGCTAACTGCTTGGGCCAGTCTCTCAAACCAGCCCCGTAACTCAGTTGCTGGGAGGTGGTTGTTGCCTAGACGGCCGTGTAAATCCCCTCAAAACGATATTTAATTTTTTCATTGAAGTGAGTTGTGCATCTGTGAAACGGGGCTGAAGTAAAATTAAGTTACATCAGTTACACCAAGAAAATATTTTTCACTAAACATATCAGTATCGCTATCAAGTACGTCCACGGTTAGCATCGTGTGTCAAGACAAGTAAGGTGAACGGAAGCTTACAAAAGTGGCATTCATTCTGTTATGGGTGCTTCTTACAGATATTTGTGAGTTTCCAAATTAGGTTGGGTTTTCGAAAACCGAAGTTCCACCTGAAACAACGAATGTTCTTTACCCTTGCGTAAGTTTGCTCTATGTATTACCCTAATGGTTGTATTATAGATTCGAAAAATCCTTAACATTTCACATAGGTAAACACGGATTATTTTTTGACTAGGTAAAGATAAAAGTATTTTGGGGAATCTATAAATACTGAATAAGATGGTCATTCAGATAGATGAACTATATTCGCCGGCAAAACACTGTTCTTCACATTGTGAAATTTCTTCATACTTGACAATCGTTTGGGTGCATGAATCTTGTTCCAAAACGCGACTACGAAACGGGTAACGATGCGGACAAAATGTTGTCAGAAGTTATTTTTAACGTCATATTGTCACTAATCATAGAAGACGATCTATGTTGACGTCGTTTTCCATGTTGATGTTATTCAGTGACCGATGCATTTCGTGTTAGTGAAACAAAACTGAAATCATTTGATAAGGGGCTTATCACGAAAACTTGAAGAAGCGATCAGGATTTCCCCAAAACTGCTGACTATCTAACTAAGTTGGGCGAAACGTAACTTCGACAGGGCACGTGTATTCCTTGGAATATTCTATCAAATTTTCTTGGCTTTAGCAGATGGACAGATAAACCTATTCTGGCTGACATTTCTGTTGCAGATAAATAAGGGGAAATGCCACTAATTGCACACCATTTGTTGTCAGATTTTCACTTGATGAGTTGGCTGACGATGGTTTTTCGCTGAATTTCTATGTGACTAAGACATAAACGAAGTGTCGACGAAGTGATGACAACTAACTAACTCATTCAAAGGTACACCGGTTCCATTCGCTATATCTTCAAATGTTCCAGGCACAAAATGTTTATGAAAATTCCAATTCACAGAGCTGCCCCAACAACCGTTCATGAAGATATACATGTTATAAATTATTTTTGCAAATAGTTTGCCAGATCGAGATTTTTCCGACTAAAACAAATGATTGACGGATGTGAATCTTAGCTGTTATAAAAATATTTTCGCTACATATTTTGCGCATGAGTGCAGTGAAAGTGCTCTGTACTTCACAACCTTAAAGGCCCCTGCAATATAAGGGGTAAGCGGTTACCGGACCCTGAAACTCCGATTGAGGGAACACAAGGTCCCAACTGGTCACGTTTGATTACGACCCGAATATTCGGAACAAGGTGGAGAGTAATCTCACATGTGTAATCAGCTGATTTTTCTTTCAAATACTAATGTTCCATTGTGCTGATTTTATAATGATAATGATCTCCATTACTCAATGGCGATTTTTCATTTGTCAGCCGTTGAGGAACCTGGATTTGGCCGCAGTTTTTCACTGGACAGTGACGGGACCTATCACGCAGTGTGTGTTAGTACCAACACTATCACTTTTCCATGGATTCCATCTCCGGTCAACAATGGAATAATCATGAGCATCTCGGTCCAGTAATCCTATTTTCGATTCAGGAGTGGCATGCTGCTACATTCCAGAGACCTGTGTGAAAACGCATGTGACGAAATATTCATAACACTCTGAGCATCGCTACTAATGGTTTCCAATCAGATGAGATCAGAATGTTGCATTTTCGCAGGACCTTACACCTGTGTGTTAACAGGAATGGGAGTGAGGCTGTTTTGTTACACATTGTTGCCGTCCAATCTTCTGCTTGAGCAGTCGTGGTACCCCATCTGAAGACCAGATAATTGAATTGAATATCACAACTCCCGTAAAAACGTTCATCACATGTGAAACGCAAACTCAACATTTAACTATACAGTGAAATTGCAAAAAGATAACACAAAAGGTGCGATTCAACAAATTACGAGCGTTAATTTAGATGATGAAACATCTTTGTTCAAAACAACAACTCAGGATGCATTTGTGCTTTCAACAAATCGGACACAAATCCTATAGTGGATTCTGCATTCACATCGTTCACCTCTGGGCTAATTTTTCTTTTTCCCATTTTGTTCTTATAGCTATGGCCACTATCATCGCCAAATATTCCCTAATCATTCAGACTCTTTCTCAGTTCTCATTTTCCCCCTATAAATTTGGTTAATCTGATCGGGATAACGTGTGTTCGGTCTGCAGTAATCTCGTATCAACGAGTGGCGGATTGCACACTTGCTGTTCCATGCGACGAAGACTACACAGAATTGAAAAAGGACAAATGTGATTCCGAAATGCGTCCTACATTCTAACAGATCTCATCAGTTCGCCTGTAAACAGACATACGTCGAGCTGACTTGTTTATTAACAGGTTTTTATTGTTCCTTGAAGTGGGATCCAACACAAAAATAACTGATCCAGTTCTGGTAAGATTCGGAACCAATTGTTATTCGTACAAATACTCCGCGCTCCTGGCACGGGTTGTTAGTACTAACTAACTCATTTTCATGTTCCGTGGTTTGAAGCCTTTCCCGTGTTTTAACTGTTATTTTATGCCAAAAGCTTCCATGAAGGAATTCAGCAAACAAACCATAAACAAATCAGTTTCTCTCTATGAGGCTCTGCGGATCTCACTCCAACATTTTCAACGGCAATTCAGTGTTTTAGAACGGCTTACTAATTAGTGAGGCCACTTCTATCCTCACTGATTTTCTCATAGTTAACCCTTTTTGAAAAGTTGTTCCGATGAAAACACAAGGACGTGGGACTACTCAAGTTGAGTTCTGGAATATTAGGGACACATGGATAGCACCACTTCCCTCAAATAAAGTCGGTTTCTTCCAGGGCGAACACACTGTTTGTTGATTCATTCCAAGTGACCAGGTGACCCGTTTGGTAACGGTTATATCACTTGATCAAATCTAATTCGTCGTCCATCTGGCTTCCACGAAATTTTTATAGTGACATTTCGTTGCTGTGTATATTTATTTTGAAGATTCAAGATGAATCCCAGCTCATCACTGCAATCATATCATTCAGCTATTCACAGCATCCACGGAGATTGCGAACTAAGATAAATAATCTGATTTGTAGAAATACTAAGATACTAGTACTCTACGGATTAAAATGTGATAAGTAACCAGCTTATTTTGGTTGAAGTGCGTCCCTAGGGGAACATTTTTGTGAGGAGTAAACCATCACGATGGTGCACAAATTACAACCGATTTCCATTCTCCTGCAAAGTCTACATTTTTATCCCCAATGTTGAACCCGAGCTTGGGAAACACGGAGAACGGAAAACGTTGACTCCACCAATCCCGTTGAAGAGTGTTCAAGAAAACAGTTTCATTAAGATCCTTGAAGCAACAACAATTAGGCAGAAAACCTTTTTGTATTTCGTCTACAAATCAATTACAGGACCTTATATGAATCACAAGACACTGCTAGTATGCAGAGGTGCCAAATACTGGCGTCACTCCATGTTTCGATATAGAAATATTACTAAAGATGTAAGCAGTTTTAATCTAAAAATGAAAACGGACCATAAAACGAGCGTAATACCTATAAACTGCATGGAAATCTCACCTATGTCCTTTTGTCAAACCTAGAAAACGGCCGCCGTGCCTACCTTATTCCATATTTCTATCTCAAACTGCAATTCGCTTCCTTTTCAGAGTGTCCGTTTCTAATGCTTTCACCCAATATCTGAAGGATGACATCATCCAGTTTCCCTTTTACTGCGCACACTATAGAAACGGTGCCCAAATTCAGATAACCTTCTGAATTAGCTAACTTGTTATTCTCTAAACTCTTCTGTCTTCCGCATCACAATTCACTCCACTACATTGGGTATCACGGCGAAGATTAGGTGACTAAGCAAGATCAACCGGACATTCCTATTTTGATTCACACAATTTGCAAAAATGAAGTGACGAATCGGACAAGTATACTCCAGTAACTCTTGCTAATAGTGCACAAATTTTCGCTTTGAGTCTGAATAAGTCAAATCCGGTTCTCACTAAGCTTGTCTCGCTCGGCTTCTAAGAACAGTTACCTCGTGGAAGTGACTCATGCGGACCTGTCCAAATTAGTGACAACTCATTCGATTCACCTCAACCATCAAAACACAAAGTCCAGCTGCCGAAGACATGCCCAGCTTTGATTCGAAACGGATCATCCTGAGCTCGAACGGAATCGATCATTTCCCCCCTGGTTCATTTTAGTCAGTGTGGTAGGCATTTTCCATTTTGATAGCCAATTGTCACATTGCACATTTTCACTTTTCATAACACTTTCCTATGCCTAATGAGGTTACATTTAAAGATACGGGCACCTTTCAAACAAAATATAGATAAGCGTGTTCTGAAAGTCTTATATAACTCCCTGTTTTCCATATATTCTTCTCACTCGCACCACCCACTTCCTCAAATAGCGTTATCATCATAATTTCCAAATTATTGGTTCGTTGGAAGTCCGGAAACATTCACAGCGGTCACTTTCCACTGATTTCTTTTGTGCACCTCAGGCGATGAATACTTTGTATCTGCTGACTAGAGCTCCATGTCTTACATATTTCAACAAGATATATGGAGAGAGGGTCAGGAAAGTTATCGAGTAACAATGAGATAAGGAAGAAATATTCTGGTGACCTCGATCGTTCTGAGAAAGTAAACATTTCCTGGGCAGTAATCTGGATGGGTTTTCTCTACGAAGTTCCCGACTGTTCATTTTTACTGCACTGGTTTTCTTGGGTTATGTGCGTCTTACTGAAATGACCTTCGTGGGGTTCCCGTCGACTTCACCTTCGACACACTTTCGATCTTCTCTGATTGTACGCGCGCGGTCCTCTTTTCGCTTCCCCGATACCTCCGTTTGCCTTGCGTGCACTTCTCTTGTCAGTGCTAATTCGATGCTACGATACGTAGAATGCACAAACTCATTCATCCAGGGACATGAGTCTTCTCTATTCATTCGACTGACTGAACTTCGTTCGCAGTTCACTATGAAGCCAGAGAGAAGGCACATTCTTAAGCCACTAGTCGAATGTCTCCTACAATATAATGAAGTCCTGACCTTCATTGTTGTAAGTCCTAGGGTCTACTGTCCGTTTTTGAATTTATTTTTACTTTCTGGCTTGTGACACCTTGACCATCACCACTGTTTGATATCTGATTTGCTTTTTCTCTCTAGATTATTATTAATTTGCATCGTCAACGAGAATATCCATGCCTCTCTCCCAATTTCTCTTTCCAAAGGTACATGTGTAGGTTTGTGTGTGTATGTGTGTGTGTGTGACTGGGCCTCTGTCCATGCACCTCCGCGTGTATTGTCATGGAAATGAGTTAATTTATGCGTTGATCACTCAAAATATTCCGAAACAGCTGCAGATAAACACTACCTCCCACCATACTTCTGAAACGCACCAACTAAAATTCATGAGCACTCGTCTTCCTTGATCGGAGGTGACATCTCGTTAGGTTACTCAATAGCCGTTTAGGTTTACAGGCATGTTTTCTATTCTGCAATGTGTTATACCACAACTAACATTCTCTCTGAGCGACCGGTGCATTTAGGAAAAGAAACAATTTGTTGTTTGCTCGGTGCATACATGTTTGTTCAGAGAGAAGAGATTTTTAGAGTTCGTTTTTACATGAAACCATTGAATTTTGAACAAAAGTCCATTGTTTAGCTCGGGTTGAAGGACGATAAAACTGACAAGTTATTGGTACAGCTCGAGGCCTAATTATATTTTATGCGAAAAATACAAAACAAAGCATCAGATGGATGATGGGTTTTTGTGGAATCAAGAGTGTCATCGTACTCGAAACTTGGTCCTATCTTCCCGTGTATTAACAAAACAAGTATTACAACGAACACCCTCCTCAGAAAACATAACACGCTAGGTAAGCCTTTCCAGAGACTTGCGTATGACGTCTCAAGCAACAGCCTGATAAACCATATTTGACCTAGTCGCTTGATTCATTCATCATTTTTAAGTATACCCTTATTGACCGCTTCTGTCCAAAACCTATTTGCCTTTCTAAATCTTGAAATTTTGATGCCCATGATACTCCTAAAACGAGCTCCTAAAGAGTTTGCATTCTGTCTTGGTTACTTTAACTGCCGTGATATTGTTTGAGCCGATTATCTTGAATAGTGTGTAAAATCTAATTTGGCCATCTACAGTGAATTCCTAAGAACACCATGTTTTGAATGAAAACAGGTCTCACATGGCTTTCCAAACACATGCACTGGACTTATATGCACTATAAGTGCAGGATAGCTCTATTCACAAATCGTTCACTTGAACAATATCCACCATAAAAGCTATGTGGAACGAATGGATGGACAATTTGATCCGTATTTGCATAGATTTTATTTCTGCATCGAAATATAAGCAATGACAAAGTAGGCCCAGAAGCGGGCGTAGTTAAAACAAAGAGAACGCTAATGGGACGCATTTGTTTATTTAGATTGTTGAAGGGGGTTGGGGAGAAATTTCTTTGAGGACGACTCACCTTCAGGTAGAGTGGTTTACTTCTTCATGGAAGTCAGGGGAGCACACTGCTCATTATGATACATGTAATACGCAGGGTTTGTTTATGTCCTGACTGAACGTAGGTTCAACACGGGACTGGACTACTGAGTGGGTGACGGGTTGATAACATCCGAAGCTAGCGATGGATGGGTACCGTATCGTTCGGCGTTGATGCGAACAAGGCAGTTGAGAAACAGGCAAGATCACGTACTGGTCGTTATACAGCACTAGAAATCCTGAGAATATAACGTAGTCGGAATAACACCTAACTGACTTGATGTGCCCCGGGGTCGATAACTCATACAAGTCATTTGAAGCCGGTAGACAGCTATTTTAATGGTCTACAATGATGAGCTGAGTGCTGAGACTACTTGATGCATGATTCCTTACAAGTTTACCATTACCTGTGGCTTGCATTGAAGGAATGTGAATACAAATCAAACATGGCCCGACAGGACGCTAACTGTCCTCAAAACACAGCGACAAATGCACATAGTGAGACGTGAATTTAAATAATTGCCTCCTCAGTTGAAAATCACACTGTCCATTATTGGGAACACTCTGAACTACTTTTATAACGAATTCTGTCTCAACAAATGTTTACGAAATGTGAATCCATTAGCCGAGCTTTCTGTTCTACACTGTCAAATCGTGTCTCTAAATCACTACTCGATCCACGCTTAAACTACCAACCGCCGTGGTAAACAATGCACACTGATAGAATCTAACTGAGGACGGGGAAATATAATGATCCAACCAGTGTCACCAATTAGGATATAGGTTATGGACTAATTGATATTTGTAGTTTTTTGGGACAACATTACCAATAGAACAGTACGAGCGAAGAGAACTCTGTGCCAGTTATAGCAAACTGTACAACTCTAATTCACGTTCAGGGGTGGCTGAGTGTAAGGTATGACTCTTGCCAAAGCAGAAAACTGATCGACAATAACATCGGTGTAAGAGGGAGATGGTGCCTAGACCCGTTCTCGTGTGTACTTTATTTTCCATTGACTGGAATTATTTGCATACTGTTTTCCCACTTGCCCATCAGTTTGAATATGAGAGGTTTGGAAAATTGTACTCCATTGTATACATATAGTTCGCGGTGTGATTCCTCAGCTACGGTTGCCCAAACAATTGTCCATTACTCTGGGACAATGCCGAGTCTTACTCTAAGAGAGTCGCATTTGTGCTACAAATCAGTACCAAATTTGGTTGAAAAAGTGAGATAGAACGATTGATACGAGGCTTCAACTTGTTTTCTATGTTTACCGAAAGGTCTCATGAACTAACTGGTGCACGACCCTTATTCAAGAATCACATAGAGCTAATTGTGACACGGTTTCTATGAGTACATCACTCATACCGATTTCCGGTTTATTCTCAACTGTGGACCACTCCAGTCTGCTCTGCTTTACGTTGGTTGTCTTATGGAGGAAAATAGTACGCAATGAAAATCAATATTCTCCAAAATGACCGACACCTGGGTGGATTTGTCTAATGGAACAAAGGTCGATTGCGGAAAATGACGTCGATCACCTCAGACAGGATAGGCTGTTCGTTTAACTTGTGTTCCAATTGTAACTTACATCAAGGAGCCCTCTTGATGCTCTAAAATAGTTTAAGACTGAGGTCTTTTGGGTTTGACGCAAGCAGGAATTAAGGATAATCTAGTTGTACTTGCAACTGCGCTCGATAATTACTCAATAAAATAAACTTATGACATACAACAACTGCGTCGCACATATTGCTCAATTTTTTTGAAAATAAGAACCCTTCCTCTGCTGATTTACTATATACTGAACATCGAAGAAAACCGTATTGAACCATATGAGGCATTAAGGTAACCTCGTATCAGACCCAGCTACGCATGATACTACCGGGTCCCTCGAAATGAGATATTTAACCCTTGGTCACTGTGTCAGTGATTAGTACAGGTCCCCATCCCATTTCCCATATCATGATATTACGCGAACAAACAAAACTTGGTGGGTTTATATCATACATTTATTCGTCTCCATTGCATTTGGAAAGTTGACGAACTTGCTTCAGTTTCTGAGCATTGCAGATGACTCCTGAATGGATAAAATAGGTGTGCGGTACGGTATTTTTGCATGATGAGTCACATTCAGCTTATAACATCCTACCCTTTACACACACACTGTGAACTACCTAATTCGGTCAGAGTGCAAATGATTGCACCAATGCCCCCTATCTGTAAGCTCTTCTTCTCCTTCATTTAGGTGATCATGAACAAGTTTTAATCTAGATATTTCGTCCGTAACCCAACTGACTGCACCAGGACAGTAACAAAAGTATATCAATTAGGAACAGCCAGCTCACTATTGTAAATCATGGAAGCACTTAGAGTACGGCTGTTTGATCTGAGTTTCTTTGAAATCATCATCAGCGCATACTCATCGACTGATGAAATTGGAAACCAGAACTATAATCATCACTCCACGGTGATAATATGAGATGGTCACTAAGGGGACAACTCAACTTTCAGTGATACATTCCTCTACGATGAATGATATTCCCCCGGACCTCTTCTCACTCTCTGTTACAGCTGACTGTCACTTAACTCGATTTCGGCTGCAAAAACAAGGCTAATTCAGCACAGTGAAAGACAAGTGGTGCCATTTGTCGACAATGTGAGATAACCGATAAGGGAGCTGTTCAAATCTCGTATTCCCTCAATGCATGAAACCTGCCTAGTCTGTTGATTGTTTCTTCGTAAAAGGTACTTTCGTAACTAACATTTAGTGTCCTTCATTTGAAAATCAACAAAACAAAATACTTCTAAACAATGTTGGTCTTTTTTGATCGAAATCATTTTCGGTTTTCAGATCTTCCCGAGACAGGCAGCTAGATACCGGCACAGTCCACTTTTATGACCGCGAGGTTGCTCGCCCACACTAGAAAGCCGTTTGATTCAAATAGAGAAAACGTTTACCAACAAATTGACCCGTTTTTGTGATACATCCACATTCATTCCACGATGAGTTGGTAATTTCATCAAGTGAATTTTCCTCCATCAAATTAGGCCTCATTTGTTGTAGTAGTGGTGTCTTTCTAACCGCAATCGACGGTTGTACAGATTCATAGGAAGTGATCTCATTTAAATCGTATAGAGGATGTATGAAGGGAGAATGCACTGGTAAAATCACACAGTGATTCATCCGATATTAACACAGCAGAGGAGTACTGGGTACGCATACCTGATGAGCGGCAAAACCGTGAAATCGGTAGTGTGTTTCGGGGATATTCTGTCCTTTCATCCAAATACAATGCCAAACTACCCACTGCAAGTGAATTTGCATCCAGCACATCGAATAGTTTGCATCATTTTGCTATACTCGCCGATACACCAGTGTTTGTTTTGCTCAAGAATAATTCTTCCACAATGCGACCAGTCGATAACACTTTCGGAGGTCGACCGATTCAATTCATTCCCATTTGGTTGAATAAAGGACAACACATCTGTTGCTTGCATTTCATCGCCGAAAGAGACTCTTTTTGTTTGTAAAACATTCAGTTTCCTCGTTCTACTTGCATTTTGTACCAAGTACGCGTGAGATATATCAACCAAATAAAGGATATCCACACTGTCATGGGTATTGTAATCCATACAGTATATTACCTCCCAACGTGACCCGAACAAACAGAGTGGTAGCTGGGATCATAAAATTGAGTGAGACTCCCTTTCTCCGTCGTTCTCACTTACTATTCTGACTCATCGGTTCCTTTTTTAGTGGTGGTGATGATAACGATAATGATAATCCCAGCGAGCTGAGGTAAAACAACTCATTCACGTATGTCTCACTCTACCATCCAGTGTGTCTATGTTGTATCAGTATTTAAGTCCAAAGCATGTAAATATATCACACCTGTTTGTATCGCATGAGCTGATCATAACTTCCAGTTTCCATTTCCACTTTATTCCTTTTTATGTTTTGTACAGATAGCGGAAGAAGTTATTCCGTAATCATACATTTGCTTGGATTTATTGCTTCCCTGTTCCATGAGTTAGACGGATTTGAATTTATCTACAAAGAACTACAGTTCACGAAACCCACTGAAATCACGCATTAACTTTCCTTTTTTTTCATTGGCTTTTTTCAATTTATTCATTCTATCGGGTACTTGTAGGAATCAGTTCTTAGTGGTTCCGTACGCCCCCATATTCTTAGTAAACTAGTAGTTAAACTCCATGTTTTCTGCTTAATGGAGAAAGTTTTCAGTTTGAAATTCTGATTCTGAGGGATGTCGCGATGTGAACTCATGGCTCTCTCTCTCGCGCGCGCGCGCACAGACTGGATTTTGCACACAACACCATTATAGTAGAACTCGTGCAGGACTAAAATGCAGAGTGGAAAGATCACGGAATTCGTTTGCATGAATATTATACAGCTTTTTGAAGTAAAACACTGTGGATGGCTCACCGTGGTTGTTCTGTGAGCTTACTTTTCTGTTGTTGTTCCGAATCACAAAATGAAGTTGCGAATTACTCATCGAAATACACATTGGCAATATCTCCTCCCACTTCCGAATATCGCCGCATATCGAATTTGTGTAGTCTCATGTGTATACTTCTCGTGTCCCAGCTCTTTTGTCAATAGATGTGGGAAGGAATCATCAGGAAATTCGCCCCGTGGAATTTCTTTTGCATCCTATTTCTTTTCGCTGTTCTAAACCTTGATCTAAATGGATCTAGTCCTTGCTAGTAGAAACTTCATAAACTTTCGCGAGGTCACCTGATTTTACCCAGTCCTAATATTAGCATGACCGTTCCATTTTCAATTAGTTAAACCAAATATTGTTTTTGCATTTGTGTGCACATGTGGAGAATCACGGGTTCAGTTCCTATTTCTCCATTCGACACAGTTCATAAACCGATCAAACTGGAGAGGATCCCTTTTGTTCAAAACCGATCACTGGTCATCGGATCCACCAAACGTACTGCATCTGTCCCTCAGTGATACGTACAGTCTTGTACCCAACTAATGCACTGCATTCTTCCGAGTATTTGTTATTGTCTGTTAGGGTGGTGGGAGTTGTATTTTTTATTTGTCACGTGCATCTTACATCTTATTACTGACGGCTGTGGACCCAGGTCCATTCATCACCTACAAGGGTAGTCTCTCGGGATCGGTAATTCAGTTATTTCCCGAGTTTGTTATCATTGATGGGAATTGTTGGCAGGCTAGTGTACACCGAAGTTGATGTGCCGGGTGAGAGGAAAACTGTCAATTCGGTTGGATTTATGTTTCCTCTATGCGTGCAACCCCCTATGACTGGAGGTTTGCTGACTTCAGGTATTTTGTTACACAGTCCCACGTATTTGAACGGAATACTAAAATGCCAAACAAAATAATGTGTCTTCAGAATTCACTTCTACCCCATCACTGTTTGCGGTCGTTTCTGTTCTGCTTCTGGCTTGTATCTCCGCTCGTCACATTCATAATCACGATGGTCATTTGCCGAAGATCAAGAGCGAAACCAAAAGAGATAAACGATCCGGTATATGTGAATCATCTCTACATGCAACTCATTCATCGTGCACGCACTCAAGTCATAGATTTCTTCTCTTGAGTAAGATAAATGGTTCACAATATTGCAGGCTTTGCTTACTTCTGTAGTGGTATATTGGAGGTTGCATGATTTTCTTATAACTGGCTTGCAATCACTGATTGCAGTTCATATGAATTTGAAAAAGCTGAAGCAAGCATTTCTCGTGATGAATTTGACAAGATAAGTGAGAATCCCAATTTCGCATGATTTATGTCCGGGACAATTTCGGTGCATCTCTACCATAGACGACAGGTAATGCCTTAGCTGATATACGAGAAAATTTACGACAAAATGTGTGTCTCACCACTGAACAGCGACGGTTCCTATCGTCTGGTTGACGCCCATTCGGTCGTTTAAAACAGTTTTATGTTTTCTGTTCCCTTATTCGCGTAAAAAGCTTTTTCGGTGTCATTTTGGTATGGTTTCACCAGTAAGTGCTGAGCTATGGATGATGACGATATATTTTGGGTTCACCAATATTTCAGGTTTGACTATTCACGGTAAGTCTCAAGTTGAACCCAACTGGGACTATGTTCCGAAATACAATTATGTAATTTTTTTCTCATGTGAGTGGGGGTCCGTTTTAGAAGCACAAGGTGATTATTCGATAGTTTTCGTCGATTAGTCAAGGACAGCCTTCAGAATCAGGACACAACGTCCCAATTTTTGATTACTGACGCAAGTATTAGGTCATTGTATTTGGATGACAGAATAACATTTCCCCCGAAACATACGCACAGTTTCGCATTTGTTGAACTCTTCGTTCGTCCGCGCTTCTGAAGACTCAAATGGGAATCAGATGATAAACTTGATGCGGAATGCGAGTACCGGGTACGCGTACCTGATGAGCGGCAACAACTGAGAAATTAGTTGCGTGCTTCCAGGGAAAATTTTGTACTGTCATGCGGATATAACAGCATACTACTTGTATCAAAAGTCGAAACTTGGGATCATTTGTCTCCGTAACAACTTTTCTCCTCGACGGCAAAGCTGACTTCACACCCACATTTTGGGTAGTTTTTGACTTACCACTCATCTGTGCCGCTGCAGTTTTCTTGTGGATAGATTCTGAAAGACATGCTGTTCTGTGTGTCACTTAAAATTGAAATGATATGTCCTTTTGAAAACGTCTCCTCTCTTATTCTCCATCATTTCATCTCCATATTCACCATTACACTGTGAGATCCACAGTGAATCAAGAACCACCTGAGATCGTCGAAACATATCAAAGCTGGTCCACAGCGAACACATTTTAAATTGCAGTAATCAACGTCAGTCGCAGATCTAGTAGCCAATACGGAATTTTAGAACCAATTGGGATTTCGTTTCCTTCGACCACTTTACAATTCGATATTTCATTGCCTGGTTATTCATGCAGCAGAAGATGATAACGGTGCGGGAGCCAAACTCGTTTTCGGCACTCATGAAGTGGATTGTCAACCTTACCGTAGTGATGTCTTTTTCTGAATCCATCAAGAGAAAAGTGTTTTCGTGAAAAAAGCCTGTGTCAGCCGCACTACTGCATTTTGTAACCATCTTCCCCTAATCAGCAGTGTCTAAGTTATTGTGTTGAAACCGAGTTTGGTTTGGATTGTGTCAAACGAACGATGCCCCGTATGATATGCTACATGTAAGCGTTTGCGATCTGATAGGACTGCCTTGAATGAAGTATTGGTAGTTAGTCGACGTTATGTTTACATCAGTTAACTTTTGTCAACACAGGCTTTCAGCCGAAATATCGACTGATCACTGATATACCTGACAATGCTCTGTTGTCAAATATCAAAGACTTATAAGGTCCAACTATGGTTTTCATCGAGATGTCGGGACAATGCTCGATCGGAAATAAAATGTACACACTGAGGAAAAAGATATAATACAAGAATCGGGCGTACAACTGCGTGTATCCCAGGTTTCGTGGTGAAAACTACTTGTGAGTTTAAGACTTCCGTTTATCCCCGTGTTCATCCAACTCAACATTTGTCCAATCAGTAGCAACGAAGATCTCATCGTTTCTAACTACCACATTATATTCCAATCTGCCATCGTAACTCCCAGCGCGTCTAAGTGACTTTACCAGATTGGAATGCATCCATATATGATCTGATTAAACTTTGTATAGATAACAGGATATTTGGTAGGTGATAATTTTTCAAAGGGATTTCTGAAGATGAGAAAGTTTGAGTGCTCTTCATGTAAACGGTAACTCTAACCATCTTTATTATTGGGCCTGACTCGACCGGTCAATAGAAGAGAAACCACTTGTTCGTGCTTCTCTGTTCTCGACCACAGCTCTAGTTTTGCGGGATTTACACGGTTCTTGGTCGAGAAAGTAAACTGTTTGAGATTGGATTTGTGTAAAGCAAACCATATTATTTTTGATGACCGGTTCGATCGAATTTGGGGTACTTGGTAAAAAACAGCAGTCTCAGGTCCAATCACACATTATAAGATTAGATCAAGGAAAATACACAACTGCAATTTTCGCATCCAGAAGTCCAACTCAGTAAGCCGAAATTAAACCAACGACAATTTACACATCGGGTAGAGGCTGCATCCGCTGGGCTATCTCAGCATGACCAGTGGGATGTGAATAACACAGAAAAGTACCCATTGACGCAAATGAACTTCCTACTGCCTAAGATCCAGGCTCTTTGAGCAAATCATACAATATATAATGAGATTGTAGGACACCATGAGACTGGAAGGTTTCCCCAGCTGATTCGACTGGTGACAGAGTTACAGTGGGATATGATTCAGCTGACCGATTGCTTCTGTTTGGAGTGCGATAAATACGTTTCTTATTTTCCTCTTAGCATGTATAGTTTCCTCAAAAATAAAGTGTGAAAGCATTCGTTTGAACGACCACGAAACTCTCCCCAAAACCGATCTGGGACTTTCATACTCGGAAAATTCTTATCGTCTTATTGTAGGGTTATTCTCCACAGGTACCAGTTAGTTTTCAACTTCCAGTAAACGAGTGACGTTTATCCAATAAAAGAGTGACCTATGCCTGTACTAACTCTTCGTAGAACTAAATCTGAATCCAACTACTCAAGTCCACTTTTTCATCCTCGAGGGCTTCTCACTAACTGTCTTCTGATGGCTGAGTCAAATTTCACTGAACTACATATTGAATGGGAGCCAATCGAACGCCTAGTTTATGAGAGTTATTGGAACTGAGTAGTTGCCAATTTATTCGTAGCAATCAGTGGTTTGATGGACATTTTTTTCATTGCAAAAATAAATAGAATATCAATGGCTTTTAGTTTATAAACATTATTCAAAATCACTCTGCTGCACTTTTATCAGTATATGAGGAAGTCGAAGTAATTGTAAAGATCGTCAGAATAAAAAAGTACCCTAAAGGCAACAAAATGCGAATCGTGAAATAACCCGACAAAAAGCAAATGAAACCGAGATCGGGATATGTTTGGCACTTAGTTAGGGTAGATCCAGGACTGCACAATCAATAAGTGGTCAACATGGTATTTCATATCTCATTCAGCACTATGGTAAAATCTAAAAGTTCAAGAAAGAGAAATCTTATATTTGGCGAAATACCTTTTTCAAGAGGTTCAATAACTTTCATTACCATTTGTTTATAATGCTAATGGACGGCGTTTGGTGCCTTGATTGGGCTGTTTGCCTGTACAGGGAATTCATGCCTCGGACGTGTGGTTTAATTTTATAGCACCGATTTACCACAAACTCGACAGTCAGATAATTGTAAAATGGCTTACTCCAGGGTTCTACCATTGAATTGGTCTTTTTAACCCAGTGCTGGCATAAAGGATTCCTGTCTTTCGCATACCGCGCTAGGTAAAGCAGGAAAAGCCGAGCATGAATGATGACATTTATGTCGCACAAAAACGAAATTCTTAATGGAAGCAAATGTTTTGTATTGTTATCAATCACTATGAGCATATAACGAAACAGGATAAAACCGATACCGTAGCGAAGCCTTTATCCTGCCTTAGCTGAAGTAGTGCACATGCGAAAATGCTTACTACTGACATATTAGACAAATTACATTAGCTTTTCTGTGATGTGCACGGTTGGTAAGGTATGACTAATTTGTATATTATTCCTCTATCACGGATCAAGTTCACGCACCACAGGGTGTGCGGTAAAAACATCTGCGCTCAAAAGGGATGGCTTGCAAAAGCTTCCGATGCTACTCTGCCTTCTAAGATACCAATCGTCAGACCCGGTCTTCTGTTGAATTTCGGCCGTGCCTATAACCCACTAATTAGTCCCAGTCATTCCTTTGCTCCAGAAGAATGCAGCATTTTGAGTCAGACTGAACAACTCGGTTTGATTTTATTCCTGAAACTCGAAGCAGTCACTCTATCATCGTTGCCATGTGATTTACTTCTGATTTACTCCACTGCTCTTTTGTGACTCTGTTTGCTGTCCTACTGCGTCTTTCATGTGGTTCACTAATACGGGTATACGAAAAGTCTGGCTCTTTAGGATGCCTTTGTTCTCGTTGGCTACAACTTTACGTGCCATTCTGACAAAAATTCTTTCCAATGATGTAGGCCAGACTGACGACAAAGATCAATCAGGACGGATAGTGATCCGTACAGGCTAGTAGTGGCGATCGTAGGACTCTGAGGACTGAACTCACATACACAAAATATGGAAAATGAAGCGACTACGTCGTATCCTCCTCAAGGTATGTTCAGTCACGACAACGGGGTGGTGGTCGGGTGGTTTATAGCATTTGCCTACCACCTGGGAGGTCAGCCGTTCGCATCTTCAACATGTCCGGGTTATTCGGTTGTAAGCAGTAATCCCCTCTCATCCGGATCAATACCACTCCTGACCAACTGATATCTTTTGTGGTTCTTCACTCCAACTCTCATGATCTGATTGTCATTTATCCCGAATAGTGCAACGGGCCCTGTGGCTATAGGCTATGCCCCTTCCATTGCATTCATGTGCAAGCGCGTAGTGCGGAAGACGGTTTTACTTCAATAATTGAATTCGAAACTGACTGAACCCACATATCTGAATATGTACCGTAAGAGAGAAAGATTGGGAAGTCTCAATGAGAGAACAAGTTTATCGTGAGATGAGTATTGAGGTGGTAGACGTGAGAAAGATTGAAGAATGATGCACAGTTTTAGCCTTCCCCGAAATACTGAGTGATTGAAATGCACGTGTCGGGCATGAGAATGAATGTCACCCATGGATTATTGGTCGATGTGAAGGCTACTTTGGCAAGGAAGGAGCAGGATCGAAATTTGCAGGAACAGCTATTTTGCCTTTGAGCCATCGCCCATTGCTACAGGTAACCTGTAGAGAAACGGTCGAATGAATTTGTCCACTGGATTAAAACATTCGTGTTGCCTGTGTCGTGTGCTAGTGATGGAATCAATGAATTCTTCCAAATCTTATGACCGGTCGTTATCTGTGGCACAAAACGGAGTGATCAAATTCGGATTCAGTGTTCCATTGAATCAGTGAGCATTACCGTTTCCCATAAATGCGCTAAGCTTGTCCGATCAAACCAGGTTGAGCAACATGTTTTCGCACACAAAATAGCAAGCTGTAGAGGAGGTCCCATACTGGTTGTCCCAACTTTGTCGTAGCTGTGAGTGTGTCAAATGACACTGTTTCAATGACGTTAATGGGCCTAATTTCATCCAGTGCTTTTCTCTTCTGAGCATAGAGTGAACCAGGCCGTACTGGTTTGGCTGTGACAATTCAAGTTACAAACCACGAATCCATGTAGGTTGTTTCATTTGTCTGTTGGATTTGTCTGTTGGATTTGTCATTTTTCAAAAGAAAAACAAAATGAAAAGTGTATATATATATATATATATATATAAATATAAACGAAATGAATACATATATATATATATCATCAAAAATCGATTCATGGCTCCAGAAATATTTCACATAGTTAGTCGATTCGGTTTACTCATTCATTCTCAGCCCACTAATGTAGATACACCTTTGTCGTTCCCTTTACCAAATAACTCTAGTGTTCTCCAAGCTGCCGTCCTTTCCTCTGAGATTTTCACTACGTGTATATCAGTGATTCGCCCACTACACCGCCTGCACGACTCTTTAAGTATGCACACGATGTGGTATTCTGTCAATCAATTTCCCACAGATCAGATCTCACCTCTTTCTGAGAACATTTAAGGTGCTCAGAAACTTTCGCCCTATCATGGACTGCATCTCAATAATTTCAAATGTACTCCAGTGTAATTTCACGTTCCTCTTATCCCAGTGAGCAAACGAACAGCAATACACCGTTTACAGAGTTGAATCGGTCAAATACTTGGGCGTTACAATCAGCACCAATTTCGACCGGGCTTCTCACATCATTGATTATGTTTAAAGACTACGTAGATTGTCGTAGGCTGGAGGCAGTGTGGTGTCCTGCAAGCTGTTTTTTCGCCTATCCACCAACGTATTTTCCCAATATTGGTATGTTGCTCTCCCGTAATCCTTCCTAAGATAGATTGTAATATACTACACCATGGCCCGGTCATTTTCTTCGATTGTCACAGACTCTCTTTTCTTCATGTTTTCCGATTTGCACGTTCCAGCCCGTGAAGAATTCACCACTCATCACCGGTCATCCTTTAAATCATCAATTATTTGCATGTTATTCTCATCCAACCACATTTTCTGCTTTTAAACTTATCCTTCTCGTATAGATATCTTACGCAACTCTACAATGTCCTGTTGGACAAGTTCCCTGGTTAAGAAGATGAGAATCACAGAGGAACTTCGCATGAACCTCGGTGACTGAGCCAGCTTTTTCTGCTTATTTCAAAGTGGCAGTGATCAGTTTTCCTCCATTCGGCTGAAAGGTGGGTTCCTCATCTTGAGGATATGGCCTGACACATTGTTTGATAAATGACCCAGTCACACAGACAGCACGTCAGCACCTGCTTAGAATCCAGCTCAAGGCCCGAGCCAACAGACAGGACGGCGGATCGACAAGACGAGAAGGCTTTCTCGTCAAATGGCGGTTGGTCGTATCTCCAGTCAACCAATGAGAAGAGAGGTTACCCAGTGAGTGTGTGCAACAACAGATCTGTGCTGCAAAGATTGCTGACAAAGATTCGTTATTTCTACATGAACTGTGTGTTGTGAATCAAAAAGCCAAAATGATTCGAAAACAGAGATGTCTCCTCATTAGAGTTAGTTGGAAAATTCAAAACACTTACCTTGCTGAATCCCCCATACAAGACAATAGAACACAATAGAATACGACGTCTATATGGAAAACAATGCAAAGTTAGGTTAAAAAATGTGTTCCTGTTTATTAGCAATAAGTATTGATGTAAGAATCTCATGACTTGTCGCACACCAAAGAAAAGGCTCTGAGTTAGAATTGCGTGCGAAATAACATTCGGAAGAGAACTAATGCACACATATGTGGGTGAAGATTCACAAGACCTGGTGTAACTCTGTTAATCACATTTGACAGCCATGCCCCGAACAGTCGATTGCCACCTTCAAGGCACTCCCACTGTGTTTGTGAGAGGGGGGGGGAGAGAACATGAGCACTACCTGGACCTGATCATTATCTGTGAACTGATCAGAAGGAGTTTAATTTATTTTGTGATGCTGCAATATTGCGGATGAACTTCAAATGAAATCAAACACTTCATTTATATGTTAATTAGATAATTTAGTATAACAAAACAAAAACGACGTCAAACATTGGTAATTGCTACATCTACGGAACTTAGCATCAAAATCTACCGGGTTGCAACTGATATTCAGACACATTTAGCGAATGATGTTTTGGCATATTCGGTGAGTACTACAGTGACTAAATTACTCCTCGACTCCCATGCTCAAAACTCTTTACGATTTAAGTCATCAACAAAACAGTAAAGGTTTATTAAAAAACCAACTTCATTGTTCCTGTTTTCACTGTATAATCTATTGAAATTATTTAAACACTTGTGCAATTTGCTCTTTTCATACCTGGCTTTGTTGCTATAGTTTGACTTTCTTACCCTATTTAACCCTTTTTGTGCACGGTTGTTAAGACTAGCCATGAACTATTGGCAACCAGTCAGTTTATTGAAGCAAATGTACGTGCACATCTATTACAAAAGGAACGATTATTCAATTGGTTAGTCAAATACCCAACTGAATTGATAATGCCATGTGCAAATTGAATTTTATTGTTCGATTACGAAGTTCCCTGGGGACTGGAATTGAACTGGGTGGTAATTTATAACGCCAACAACGGATGTTAATTAGGTGGGCTAAGTCAGTTTCACACTCTGGAATTTTGAATTCAGTCATTCCAAAGGACAGGCAGTGGTCGAACGGTCATCACCGAGGGCTTTGAACCCTTCGGTTCCGGGTTCGAATCTCCGCTCCATCACCGGTCACACGTTAATTAACAGCAATAAATAGGCCGCGACACCCTTCTTGAAATAGTGTACTTTATTTATTGAATAAGTATTAACTAGGTGGAGAAGAAATAAAGGTTACGCCTACAGGTCTAATTTCATGGCATTCTGGGTGCTGGATTCAGCCAAGGGTTTGAATTCAGACCCGTAATTATATGGATACAGATTATCAACAGTGCCTTCGTTCAGTATCTATTCCAGGCGTAATTCCTACTTTACGGTTTGATGAGAAAGAGTAACTGGCCATAAGGATGAGCTTTGCACAAGCGGATATATTGCCGCTGCGAAAAACAGTTTATTCTATCCTCAAGGGTGAAGATATTGTGAGCAAGATTTATCATTTCTGTCTCTCACGTGATGGTATCAAGTATCGCAAATGCGTACATCGGTCACGGTTTGGATCTCACCCTTTGGAAACCACTTGGCAACCTAGACAACTACTTGACACGCAACTGGGATATCTATCACTTGAGTTGTTTACGCGGGATTATTTTCTGTTTGATTTGGTTTCCAGACGAGCCTAGCCAGAATGGAGTAATTATCTGATGGTATTTGTAAACAGATGTCGTTTCGCAGGAAAGATGAGAGATTCATCTGGAAATATCTGCTATAGAACACTGCCATGGCCCATGGAGTTGTGAATCTCGATCAACAATATTGGCAAAACTCTCTCTTACACTGATGGAGTTGGAATCTATTTTAAACAGTTTTAAACAATGCAATTTTGGCCAATTTTACGGTAGATTGTCCAGAAAAAACTAAATTGTATCTAAACTCAATATATGGCTGAGTTTAGTGTTTTAGGATGGATGGGACTTTTGTGTAATCACAATGATTAGCCTTTTCGCAGCTACAAACTAATATTGAATCCGCATATTTTATTAGTTTTGTCTGGCTCCTTACATTCCCTATCCATTCCCGCTTGAGCACATTGTACTCAACCAAAACGGTATTCAACTAGCTCCTTCTCAAATGATTCGTTTACATGGAGTTCAGTTTCTTAGGTAGTACATTGTCGCTCTATTTCTTGAGTGTTCGTCAGTCAATGGAAAACAGCATTGTCTTTCTTTCGTTCTCCATCTGTGTTCCTTTTTTGTTTATGCCGGTGACAATTGTTAAGGTCCAAGAGCATATTATTGGCTCGATGAATGTGCAAAACTTGATTTCATGCCTGTTTTTAGGTATACGGATTGAAGATTGCCGGTCAAACTATAAACCAAAGATTCTTCTTCAGAGCGCATGAAAATCATCTGAATATATTCAAATCATCTTTTCAATTTCTTATGAAGAGTACCGAACCTATCAATTACAAACTTTAGGTTATTATAGAGCTGACACAACAGAATTCGATAGGAAAAATCTTGACAGCTTTTCGACACGCGATCCTGATACTTCCATTTTAATTTTGTTCAAACAGGCCCAGCCGAATTGAACTAATCTTGAATTTCGAAAAGGAAATCAGCTCTCACAAAAAAGAAGAAATATGCGCTTTTCGGATGGAATAGCGATCAAAGTTAACGCCCACTCCAACTTTGGTCATTTCAGTGGTATTCACTACGGAATTAGGTGTGCAATGCACACAAACAAGATCGAACTAAGAGGCTTTCGTTATGGGGTTTTTATAGCCGATTCGATCACTAAATGTAAGCCATCCCACGAACAATGTTACCATCTGCATTGTTCAGAAATACATCAATTTAGAGCATTTTTTGAAAATGACACTGGTATGATGTGCAATAGTTCAGTAGAAGAGAAACGGTATTTTATCTTCAGTCCATCTGATGTTGCAGATACTCTTTTGAGAGGGAAGACATTTTCCTAGGAATCCTCTCGTGAGACAAAGTTTGCAGGAAGACATGCCTGCCCGCATTTACGAACACAAACTGGATCCTAGAACTTTGTTGAATTTTTAGTTTCTAGGGTTCCCTCATCATTTTTGCCTGGGCACTTTGTAGTCGGGTGGGAGACAAACCTAAGTAGCTGGTTTCAAAAGTGATTTTTATTAATTTAGTGAGATAAAGGTCCGGGTGTTTCAAGTGTTCGCCTATCGTGTCATATATTATAAGTGTTGTAGTCAGATAATGAAGAATTCATTTTTTCTTGTAATTCGTATGTTTTGTTTAATTGGCATTGCTTGTGGGAATGCAATGGCACCGAAATCGAGACCCTTATCTGGACATCACACCGAACACGGATGAAGCTGTTTGCGATGCCCGTGGAATTTGCACACGAGTGAAAACGACTCTAGATCTTATTCGGATCACCTGATTATATCTAGTTCTTGAAAGCGGTTTACAAATGTTTCCCTTACCACGGATCCAAACATGATAATAGTTACCTACAATTATTGAAAAACGCACGGTTGCGCAAAGTTCTGAACACACCTGGCCAGTCCGACCGGAATATCCTGTAATTTTGGGCTTCACTTATTTCCGAAATGTTTCACTACAGTGACACATCACTCAAGATTCGGAAGGCAATACTAATTGGCCTATTCGACCGCAATACCTATATGAATGTATTTATTTGCGTGGGCTGAGAAGTGGAGATGACTTCAGAAATATGCAAGATGTGAACAATATGCTTTGCGATGTAAATTCCCGTAAGAAACCGTCTAAATGAATAAAATCTCCGAATGCACTGTGGACATCGAAAACTCCTATACCAGGTAAAAGATACAACGAAGTCATGACCGCCAGGTTGTTTAGTCCACTAATCCCCCGAGCTTATCAGGTAGTACCACTGTGAAAGCACCAAGCAAAACATGTCACAGCTGACGATTTTAAAGAGTTGAAAGAAACACTGTAAATGAATCAGCGTCAATGCAAACTTGAGGAAGCCGTTTGTACAACGAATGTGTTTTCTACTACAGTGGACCAATCCAGCAGATAAGAATTCCCCATAAACCACACTTGCCCTTTTTGTGTCGACAAATGACTCATTATCACCGTGGCGAGAATACGCACAGTACCTCCTGATAGGCAACTGAACAGGTCAACAGAATTCATCACACAACACCGTTCAGAGTGAGTGCCTTCCATTCATATAACTTTAGTTTGATTTAAAAAGTGAGAAGGCAAAGTGGGTATGCAGAAAACGACAGGCAGTACAATGCTAGTAATTCCTGAAAGTCATCTGGATTTCAACCGCGGGAATGTTCGCATCGTGTTTTAGTGACGCCTGTGTTACCAATTCGTTTATATACAACCTAAACTTGTAGGGTACATTTCACAAGTTTATCGATCTCATTCATAACAACGTAGGGAGCGCATGACAGAGTTATAATCACAATACGCCAACTCATGTGTTGAAGATGAGATTCGTCCGATTGTTATACCACCAGTGCGTATGCAGAGGCCTGGCCACGTGGTGAAGATACATAACGAAAGTAGAACCTAAGATGTACTTAGGATTTGCATGCAATCCATGGTAATCATGTAGTGCATCTTACATTTTATATTTGACGAAAACTCGTTTTTCACTCCTCAAATTTAAAATGTCTGACAGTTGCCTATATAATATTGCTTCTTGTATCATTTTGTCTGATGGTCCACTAACATTGTTTTGAAAATGACAAATATCGGGTGATCTTATCATGGTTTCAAATACGCCAAACTCGAATGGTAGTGAACGGACTGGGTCTACAACGTGATACTATGAATTAAAAAGGTAGCATTGTTAGGTAACTTTCGAAACTTTCAATCAAGAATAATAGCGAATGTGAATGTACGTTCTCTTGTAACGGTTTTGGGCAAATACTTATCACATTTTGCATCAAGTTTTCATGAGAGAGAGAGGAAATACAACTTATACATCAAGAACGATGTACCATCGGGAAAAGTAACATCGTTTTGTGCAATAGTTGACGCAATAAAACCAGTCAACAAGGACCCCTTTGCTTTAAAATTAGGGACTGCGGAATGAGACGTACGCCCAAGGACTGAGGACATAAGTGAGATTATGGACCAATTTAGGAAGACTCGGTGGTGTTATGGTCAAAATAATTTGAATACAGACCACTCGAGACCGGTTACGGTGTGTAGGACAACTGTAACAGCCTGTAGACTGCTTCAGTAGTATAATCTCAAAGAGTAGTTAGGTGATGAAGGAGTTTGGCAAAAGGGTAAACTCTGTCTTCGAAGAGAATAGAATTTCAAAACACTTTCATAAATGGAACGCACGAGTCGCGATTGTTTTACTGATTGTGCAAAAGTGGCTGGTGAAATGATGTTATGATTCACAGAAATAGCGATTGGACTAAGTGTGGTGAAGTTGACCGGAAAATGGAACCAGTACATTTCGTTTGATCTTGCAGCGAATCAAAAGTGTCATCAGGTTTATTCATAATGCGTATATTATGTACTTAGGAGTGGAAATGCCTCAGTCGATTTAAAACTCTGGCAAAATGTTAGCGAAACTTACAATTATAAATCTTTACCAAAATGATTACTATAAACAAAAGTGCAAATTTCCTCACGTTCTTTTTCACATTTTATGACACGTTACCTATATATGTGGAGTCATTTTGGGACAATTTATCCCCCCACACCGAATATTATCTATAATGAAGTAGATTGAATCAAATCTGCAGAACGCCAACACCGATCACATCCCTTGCATCAAAAATGGTAATTCCATCTCATTGAGGTTGAAGGTAATTTGTCTAACACTGTATCACGTTGGTTTACATGGCAGTTATTACAATAGAAAGATTTCAAGTTTTCGTAATTTTTAAGGTTATTTTCGTGAATGGCATTTTATTCGCCCCTTTTTTTCTCTCGGAAGATTGAGATCACTAAAAAACAATTGAGGTACTTTGCCACATAGAATAGCCTTTGGGAGCAATTCAGTTTAATTGCCAGTATTTCGATTCTCACTCGTTTAGCACTCACATATGTAAATCGGTAGAGTCTTAGATATGCGAATGATGGTAAGCCCTAAACCATGTCAGTCATAACGGGAATTTTATGTTGAATTTATTGCTAGGGATTTACCTGTGAGTGAAAACGAGGCATTTCACGCTGCATAACACGACGTGCGTACACTTATCCAGATCTAACGTAATTAATAATCACGTTTTACGACTTGGATATGGCCTGGTTTATTTCACGACGGTAACTTTAGTATTCGTTCAGATTACTAAACATAGAAGGTAATTACTCTTTTCACATCCTTTACTACACACTGTGCGGAAATATGCTCATGTGCCGCGATTCACTGACACGGCGTACTACTTGTTCATTTACTCAATCTCCTGGGTATCTAAGCAAACCTTAGCTGAATGAATGGAAGAGCCATCGCAGTTCATATTGGATGTGAAAGTAATGATATTCACGTCTTCAGCTAAGAAGCGAGAAGGACATACAATACCTTTTGGTGAATGCCAGGATCAATTTTGCAATTTCAGTTACGACACTACTGCTACTCCTCACAATCTTCACGGATGGTAGTACACATTCTCGGTGTTATAGTAGCATCAGACACGAAATAGTAACCTAAATGACCTGAGTCGTTCAGAAAGTCTGAATTATCCGCATGTGTTGCTTGACATATTTGTTTCAAACAAGACCCCGAATATACATTTTAACCCAGTTCAAAACAGCCACAAGAAATATATGCTCACTCATCATGAAAATAGACTGAGCACTGTTGATGTATTAGCCATGAGTGTAGCTCATGAGGCAGGTTTGTATATATCGTTCATCTTCTTGTTGAACTGGATCATATATATAGACTCCAGATGTACAAGAAATGCAACTGACCAAATAAACGAACCAAAACGTGTTTGACTCCAACTGAACCTAGTCCATAACCCCATATATTCAAGTGAATCTATCCTTGCCGCATGATAAAGAAAATTTGCCAGCACCATAACTGTAACAGAGGTACAGGGTCTACATAAATTTCTAAAAACAATGCGTTTCATTATTATGAAGAAATAGTCCCGAAAGATCTAAAATCAGACTGCAGAAGTGAAAATCAACTCAGAAGGACCATAAGTTCATCTATCTCTGGCCAGCAATTTGGGTGCCCAAAGTCAAAGCCGATTCCAGGAGAAAAATTTACAAAAGCCGACGCGTTCAATGGCTACCACCTGCATACTGATGGTGTTATCTACACGGCGATGTAACGTTTGCGACCGAAATTTTAAATATCCAGACTCAAGTCTTACGCATCCTTATCCGTGACCATTTCATTGAGTGCCATACAAACTAGAAGCTCTATACACCTTCCAAAATTAATGATACATTGTGCTTAGGAAGATACCTTTTCTACCTATACTGACGAAACTGACAAGTTGTTTGAACCTTACCAATAATATGACGATATCGGTTTCCTGACGTGTTCAGTGCACTGTAACTGAACCTAATTGATGCCAACGGTTTTGTTGCGTTAGACCAGTTATATTTCATTTAATTTGTCCAAAGTGCTGTGCGATTGTTTGCACAGCACAAAGTGCCTGAATCGATTAGAGTTATTAAAACAATTAATAATGTGTAGGTTAGGACTAAAAAGAATTAGTGAAAACGTTCAATGAGGAAGTCTCTCGTCTGATATTACCTCGTTGATGCTGAGCACTTTCACTGGAAACAAATAAAGTCCCCACTTGCCAAGACACATTTCAAGTGACAGTTTTACTTGACTGTGGTAGACCTACGGTAGAGAATCTCTGCTTATTAGGGTGTATCCAAATAATGAAATGAAGAAACTTTTATCACCTCCTTGAATCATGTTGGTTTTCAAGAAAAGCATATCAAGTTAACGAAGGGTATTTCCATTATTAGGTTTGAGACTACCTTTCTTGTTCTGTTTTGAATAGTCGAAAGTGGGAAAGTCATACTCGCAAGAAGTGTGTCCTTTTGTACCAGCTACTGAACCATCAGTTCCCTGTGGGTGTAAACCAGAAGACCCCTCACGGACAGGTGCAAAATGTCTAAGCTTGCACGTTTCAGCTCAAATAAAGTAGAAAAGGAGGAAATGACGACAAATACCATGGTCAAGTCACAAACTAGTGCGATCTGTGATCTTCACAGACTGGGTTAGCTGTCACAGTGAGACAATAGGTAACAAGGTCCAGACTGAATACACGGTAACTCCGCGCTATACAAGTGGACATATCGACCTGCATGCACGTAAATTGAGTTTTAATAATAGATTATATCGGCAAGTGTTTCTATTTGATTGGATGGAAGGTTTGATTGCGTGGCACCGGAACCCGATAATACAAACAAAAGGCTTTCACACCCTGTTATGTAAGGATAACAGAACCTCGGTTGGCGTGATGAATTTTGAGTTCGACGTGGTATTCGAAGGGGTGCTTTTGTAGTGCGGGTGACAGGTCTAAAACAGTTGCCAGTTGAAGGATTTAAGCTAGGCCAGGAAAACAGTGATAAAGTTTATGTGTGAAGTTTGATGGGATGCATTTCACAACAAGGATAAATTGAGGGACACGAGAAAGAAAGGTGATAATAAGTCAGACATCGAGGATTTCACCGCACAAAAACCATATCTCTATAAAAGAGTCCTTTGTACTTTTTCTCTTTCGAAGTAAGTTGTGTCTTTGAAATTCACCTATCGTTCCATGAACGATTGAAGTAACATGCCTGACAGCTGGTTATGACCCTTTTTGTTCGAGTATTGAGAAATGAAAGTTCTGATCCAATTATTAGGACTCTTGAACTAATCATTTTGAGATCTTGATTATCATTATTGTGTCTTTGAGGAGTAAATTCCACGCATGCGACGAATATACTCCGAATCATGTGAAATCAACTCTAAAAAATGCCAAAGGTGAAGGCGCTTACGAAATAAATCAGAAGGTCTTTTGAAACCTACCCTGGAAAGGTTCATTTCCACACAACACTTTCTTCAATCTCGGTGACTCTCAGATGGGAAAGCTGAATGCTTTGAAAGCATTACATGGTGAATGTGTATCTGTGTAGATGGCTAAGTGCATTGGTCAAGTGGGTAATATCGATCTATTCGTTCAACTAATGTACCACTTACGTTGAAGATTGGTTTATCATTTGTGATATTGATATATATATATATATATATATATATATATATATATATATATATATATATGATAATGGTGAATAGTAGTGAGATTCATGCAAGCAATGAGTTGTTCGGACACACTTGTATTTTCCGAGACATTTTGAATAAACGGATTGTAAAAAATTATTTTGGTTGATAAAAAGAAACCGTAATTATTTATAATTGTTGTTCGTCAGATGAAAGGATTAGGATTTGCAGTATCATACAACAAATGAAAACATGGTCTGAGTTTCTATACGCCAATGGAAATATTGACCTACGGTAAATGCCAGTGACTTTTACTTCGTATATTTTTACTAATACTTCAGATGCTAGTTGGGTAGTGTTTGAATGACGCAAGTCTGTTGGACAATAAGATTCAAACTTTGTCACTTATGACCTGATTTGGTAATAAATGGCTCCACTCTGTCCCCGTTCGTCATCATCTGCAACCTTGTGCCCTTTTGTGTGCATGCTCCCCGCGAAAATGCATCTGTTATTCGCCGCACATTGTTGTTTAGGTACGTAATAAGGACAATTCGACCAGCCTCCCAATTTGGGATTCTAGCCTATGACCACGACTGCAAAGTGTGACACAATGAATCCAATCCGTGATCTCAGGCATTAAAAGCCACTTTTTATCTGAACCTCAGTGACAACTACCAATCGTTTTAATAGGATTTATTCCGGCCGAAAATGTGTTGTGTTGTCACGATGATTCTTTCAGCTACTGACTGTTCCGAGGTATCTCGATGATTGGATTCTTTATTAAGTGTAACCGATTCGAAGTGGATCAAAAACCAAAAAGAATATTACTGAAGGTCATAACCGAATTTTTTCAGACTGTTATTCGGCCAAATGTTGCTGAACATGAAAGTTAAACGTTGAATTCGTAACAATACCATTACAAAGAAGTTGATAAAAGCATGATTCACAAACAAAATATTCCTAAAGACGCAGTGGAGAATCGAGACTAACCTCAAATTTTACTACTGTCTGCTGTGGCACTCGCAACTTCCGTCAAAATGCTTCGCCAATTTGACGCACTCCACCTTCACACTAATGGTAGATTTATTCGTGGATGATAATTCGGTGACCCCTGTTCTCATTAGCATATTAAATTTACCTTCAACTTCAATCATCTCAGTTTTAGCGCGTATATCATAATTTACAACTGAATTTACTCATCAGAGGTAAATCAGATTTCTTTTGAACACGCTTTTGAATTAGAACGTAGGACAGATTACCGATTACGAAGGGTGCCTTCCACTTTGTGGGCAAAAGCCGCAGCCTATTCTTCACTCACGATTTATTGTCAGGTTGGCGAAAGCCTACGCTAGTGGTTTTAGAAAGGAATCATTAAAAATGTTTGAAAGTGATGGAAAGTGAAGTTAACTGATTCATCGGAAAACGGTCACCCATTTCAACGGTATTCACTACTGAATTTCCAAGCACCTGTGACGTAGCTAGAGCGATGAGGTCACACTGAGAAGGCTAAAGGAGACCGTGTGTTTCACGCTCTGAGTATATGTACATAGGTTGGGCAATTTTACGATAAAGTTGATGGAGAATGTCTGAAAGTACTTTGTGATAAACCGGCTATATGCTACAATAAACTTTGTTATAAAAACAAAAACAACAATGACGAAACGGAGTAAAAAATCCAATATTGGGATGACGGCTTCGTTGATTCCACTAAAGAGTTTGATTATCACGTCGGAATCTCGGTTCAGTTAACCAAATAGCAATACAGTTGTCATTTCAAAGACTAAGGTACGGCCTGTCGGGAATACTTTACTCTGGGTGAATAAGTAGCTACTTTATATATTAACAATCAAAGGCCGTCAAACATAAAACGACTGTTTGATTTCTAATGAACCAGACTAAATTTCACCGTTTGCTATGAAGAGATCAGGAGTAAATGGGGTTGCTTTCTTTTGCTGAACATCATGAACCTACATGACAAAAACTGTGGAGAAACATACTGACCACTTGCCATCATCAAGGTGTCTATGAAGTGCGTGGAAAAGTATACCCAATATATATATATATATATATATATATATATATATATATATATATATATATATATATATATATATATATATATATATATATATATATATATATATATATATATATATATATATATATCACTGCCAGTTAAGTAAGAGAAAGTGAATTCATCTAGGATGGTTCCAGACTTTTAGACTGCAGCAAATCAAGCTGCATTCGGTAAAGTCAACAACTTGTTTCCAAAAATTGTTGAGCAGCATTGACCAGCCAAGATTTCGAAACTCTTTTTTTATTGTGAGTGATATTCTGAACTTTTTAAGGGTTTCTCACTGTCAGTCTACCGGGTACGCTTCAGTTGCCAGCATCATCTAGGATTCGCAAAGAGCGATAGGTGTATAGCAATCCGCAATCTGAAGTGAACCGTAACAGCTTAGTTTATAACCCAAACGAGTGATAAAACAATCAAAACCAAAGCAATTCTTACCTGGTCATAAAAATAAAGGTTTGTTCGGCAGTTATGATCGAAGATCATTTGCCTCGATGGGGCTAAAATAAAAAACCAATTATTTATTTTATACACCGATTATCGAAAGAACCTGAACGAGTGCATCGGTTGTTGCCTACCTACCTTGACTTTTTCGTCGCAAGCATTTCATCGCCAGCCGAGATGACATCGCCAGTGCACAGACGGAGATCCCCGTTCTCATTTGTTTACGTATTAAACACGCCCCGAGGTTTGACTCTGACCCATCGAGTTTACTTTATCTCTCAGATGTGAAAAGGTTACTGTGTGCTGTGCAGGCTGTTAGCATCTATAGTGATGTTCGAATAATGTAGGTCAAGGATGCTGTTGATGCACTTACTGAACCTTGAGCTGATGGAGTTTTCTTCTCTTTGTGTTTTGCACACCAATCACAAGGAACTCCCTCAAAAGAACTCTGTCGCTTGTACGCCACATCTGTACTAATGAGAATGCACGAGGCCATTTACGTGTTCTGTAAATGCATCTATTGGCCCCCGTGTTACAATCACTGAGCTGAGCGCATGAAATATTCTCTGTTGTAAGATTTCAGATCAAATATATACGTAAATACTCGCAGAGGAAAACTGTTCCTGGCTTACTACATTCATTACTACATTAACTACAATAATCTTTCGAACTCCGCACGCAAACCTTTAGATTTAGAGTTGGCCGTTGAGATTTTGCAGCACCTTTAACATTCGGAAGCTTGACATCTGGACGTCTGCGCTGTTTATTTTGTTAGTTTCATTCGTTTTTGTTTTTCTTCCTTGTGTTTTTGCTGAGCTTAGTCAACTGACCCATTGTGGAAATGATTTGAATGATGTTTTTGTGCAGGTAATTGAGTTTCATAGCTTTTGGTCTCAGGGGTCAAATAGTCAAGTATCTATAAATGATTACCGCTTAAAGTAGAAGTACTCTGAGATGCCAAGGTCATTCGAGAGGCCAGGGCAAAGCTCGGGGCAAGCCACGTCCATGTGCAAGTACCAACGGAGACCTCACCCGCTCACCGACAATGCCACCGCTACTCGTAATGAGACATTTGCAACCTAAACTCCAAGGTCAGCCATCCTCAACCCATAAAACCAGCCAAACTGAGCCGGCAGCATCATCAATTTTGAGAATCATTTGGAGAACCTAACCGTAATTTTGGAATAAGAGGAAATTACCAAAGGTACGCTTTCCCAGTAGAGCACTCAATGGTCAAATTATAGTCGGCAATCATGGGAAGTGTCTTTTAGAAATTCGAAAATTTTTACTTCTGTTCGTTGGATTAAATGAAACTCTTATCACGATGAGCAACGACTTTCCATAAAACATTATTCAATGAAGTACGAGACGAACAATACTACGGCAGAAGTATGTGTTGATTAGTTTGTTCTTTAGGTTCAACTCACTGATCTGATACTTCTTCCTAACTCCCTTCATGTAATGTCAGTAGTAGTTATAAACCAATGACTTTATGAAAGTTTATCTCTGTGTTGCAACTGGAAAAGAAATTTGCACACGAACAATGCATTCCAAAATGTGCATTGTGTTATTTTCAATTCATTCACACCAACAACTGGGTCAAACTTGGCATTCGTGGGTGATGGGAAGATAGCATTAGGAAATGTGATAAAACATGAATGGAATGGTATCCATGTGTTATTTGTCGTTCGAAACATTTATGAAACTAATCACGGTTTCTTTCTAACTATACCATCTGCAGAAGAGCTGCCAGACAAACCATACTTCTTAGAGGAAACCAGGGTACCCTATGATATTTTAGTTTATCAAATAGACACCATATTAGGTTACATGGATTCATTCCGATTCGGATAATATTGGGAAAATGCCTAAAAATAGTTTTAAAGTAGACTGATATAAACATATATGGCAAGGATGCCGTAAGCACTTATATAAATGAAAATAATGCCGCTAACCTTAGAAGATACCGGATAACAGGAACTTTCTTAATATTTATTCGACAAAAAAATTAGCCTCTGTAAAAAGACATCATTTAGGGAGTTTGTTGATACAGCTGTTATTCTCGATTGTACACAGAGGTCAGAGATCTTTGCAGAAACTCTACTGCAGTTAGATAATCGGTCAGATGTTCAAAAAATAAAAAAGGATCTTGGCCAAAAGTCCTAAGAATATCATTTGGGTTGGTTGGAGTTTTCGTCTTTTCGTGCACCTGGTGAGAAACGTCCCTAATTGATTGTTTTTGAAGTGTCTAACTGAGTGATATGGTTGATGCTACGATATACTGTGAGGCGGATGTTCAACATTTGGTTTCCAGAATTGTTGAGTAAAGTTCGCCTTTTATTTGCGTGAATTTGCAAACATGCTGGTAAACCACTTATGTTGACATAAAGAAGGCCCATCATCTGTATTGGTGAAGGTTCTATCAAGCCTGTTCTTTTTGCTAGCGCACATGACACAATCATTCATCCTCGATATCCTAGCAGTGGAGAGAATTAAAGAGATTGTTAACTGAAGGGATCATTGATAGATTGTATTTTCACATGATATGATTATTCATAAATTCTGAACTTCTAACTCACGGTAAAAAATTCGGAAGCACTGTGCAGCTGTTCTACTCTTTTAAGGAATCCCCACTGGTGCACATTCGTGAGGACCCATTGCAACTCGAAGCCGGAGTGGACCATTGTGGGTCGGACACCACCCCTCTCCCCACACCCAGACTGTCCAGACAGAATTTCAATGGTGTATTGGATGTAGACATTACAAGGTGTCGCGTCATTCTTCCAAGGGCTTGTTATGTTCCCAGAGTATTTCCGTTCAGGGATTGATTCCTGCAAAAGGTCATTTATCTGCTTGAGGCTCAGTACATCAAAGGCATCCTCTTGTATATAATTTAAGGATCTTGGCTACTAAGTACTAGGGAGTAGTATGGTATTGGACGGAAGGGTTCTATATAAGTTGATTTATATGCCAGACAAAACCATTGAGATACAGCTCGGAAAGCCTGCTGGGTAGGGGTTCCAACGAAAATCGTTCATACCAGGTTCGAGTTCCTGTGGATGCTCGACGGATCTGCACCTGTGATGATACCTGCCAAGGGTGAATCAGCTGTGCAGTGCTTCCATGGATTTTGGTGAAGAGCGGTACTCGGAGCACGCATGCTTATTCATATTTTTTGAAGTCAATAAGCCTATCCGGAAAGGTGAAGCAATGAAATGTTTTAGCGATTACCATGACCGTGTAGAAATAAACGCATACACAAAAATTTTACTTACAACTCACATCAATAACAGAACACTTTCACGTCAAATGGAATAAGACACGATTAAGCTCCGCAGACCAACCGTCCTAAGTCCGTCATGAAGTGGTTGATACGCACATATATGTCACCGAAAGAGCTTCATTCGACCTGGATCCTCTTCAAACAGCTACCACCAATCTCTATGCTGAGCAGTCCCTGCTGATGGAAACCTCAGTCTAATCAGTACAAGCTGACGGTTGCCTGGGTGGACTGGCCTGAATTATCAAGTGGGAGATAAGTTTGTCATTGAGATGCGAGTGCAAATTTTCTCGTACAGCTCAACTGATCTATTGGTCATCGTTTGACTGTTACACTGCTCACAGAGCATCATCGTGCTTGAACGCAACTGACAACTGAGGATTAGGCCGCAACAACGGTTTCTTCGAAACCCAGGGAACAACAAATTGGGAAACTACAATTGAGGAAACGCCAAAGACATTGCAATTACTCTCAGTTCAAGGATGCAAGCAGTGCAGTGTCTCACATGTTTTTAAGCTACTGAGTGCCACAACTCTACATAACTGTGCTACTGTACACATTCATGCTGTTATCTAGCCTAACCAGGGACGACTGGTTGATTCTAAACCTCCATACATTGAAGCCCTTTCAATGAATTTATGTAGTGTTATTTGTGCTTATTTGTTAAACAAACTGCTGTAGATCTATCCGATCGGATAGTGAGATAAAACAGTTAAAATCACGATGCCATTCGTATTCCATGAAGGTACTTTCTAGAAAGCATAACCTACTTCTCTCTAATTTTCATTCGACGTTAAACTGTAGTTCTTGAACTCACGAGGAAAAATTCGACTCACAACATCAGAATACACTGAACTGGTCTAAACTTAGCGTGACTTTACAGTATAAATGCAGTAAACTATGTCTTAACTGGATTACAGTGAATGGCTTACCACTAGTTTGAGATGAATATTTTTTGGAAATATTTTTGCAAATAAACACACTGGATTTACAGGATGGTACTTTAAATACGCTCAAAATGCTTGGGATTCTACATATTTTCTAAAGCTCGTTTATTGGACATACATTTCTGCCATTAGGTTGGTGAGAGCAAAGCAAGTAGCAGTGCGAGTGTTTTTATTATTCTACATTTTCCTGGAGTTTGCTACAGGGCACCCGGATTCTGACTGCAGGTTTGCAGAGATTCACTGTTGTTTAATCAAGTAGATTTGATCTCATATTGTTTAGGATATGGTAAAATGGACTCAACCTCACGACCAAATTCTTCAATGATAAACCTAACTTATCATGAAACAGCCAAAGGGCTCTCTGACAAATTAGAAACCATTGGGATTAATCTCGACAAATGCAGTCATGCAAAAGCACTTAATTTGTCGAGCCCTACGAACATCGACATATAACATGTGATCAGATGTTTTCTCTAAACCTGAAATTTTTTCACCAATGTACCCTTCTTGAAGACCATTGATACAATCCATGACTACCTAAACACTAACCAGCTGACAAACAGTATACCTTGGAAAAACTTGTAAGAACTCCTTATATTACGTATTTTGACATCGAATTTCTGCTTTACTGTAAACTGTATCATTGACGGGATGATTTAGCAAGCGGATCACCTTTAGTCCAGTTGTAGAAGACATTTTTGGTGGAAGTGGAAAGCACAGCATTACTAAAGTTGATCCAGGAATAACGCTAAGTGACATACTTGGCCCCACAAATAAAATCGCTGACGTAGAAAATATAATGCAGACGTTCAGCAAGGCTCATAAAGTCATTCAGTCCACCAAAATGAATGATACACTGGCCTTCCAAGATATCACAGTGTACAGGAGCGTCGCCGCTACGATCGAGAGCTGAGCACACAGAAAGCAAATATGAGCTGCGAGCACGCCAGCTATGGCATCGTTTTATCTATGAGACACGAAAGAAACCTGGTTTATTACTTGGTCTCGGGAGTATGAAACATTCGCTCATGACAGACCACTGAAGAGTAACTAATCAAAATTGAGAGCACTGTCAGAGAAACGGGTAATCTGATCACTTTGTGGAATGAAACCCAAAGAGCTGACCAATTGTGATCCAAGGTACGACGTTCTAATGATGAAACTATTCATCTGTGCACCATTCAAAGGAGACACCATACTGAACCTCGTCAGCAGGTAGTTGACACGTGAGCCGAGCGTAACTTTCAAATCGGCTTGTGTGTCCTGTGAATTCACAAGCTCTCCCATTACCCGAAGTTCTAACAAGGATATGTTGACAGACCTGGCTACCCTATTGATAATCTGGTAGTTCAGGTGTGTATTCAAAACCATTTACATTGTCCGAATGTCAGGGCGAATATCTCGAAGGTTAACGGAGCAAAAGATTGAACAGCAAGGCGTTTTATTCGGATAAGGGGCATTGCCCATAGTGTTTCAAAGGCATAGAAAAAGGAACCATAGTGAGTGCTTTTTGGAGTCACTTGGTGGACTCAAACAATCAAGTAAAAGCAGATTCACCATTGTGAATCACTTATCGACTGCTTGCTAATCTCCTCAAACATCGCGGTTTGAACACTGGCCACCGCAGGGACGATCGTTATTCGTCTTTTCGCACCTATTATGAGCACAAAATAGGTTTGCACAAGCCCTCCAATGACCCAGACCACATTCAGCCACTCCTATTCCAGTAACTCGGATCCGGACTATTTGACTGCTACGACCCAGTGGCTCACACTTAATCAACGATCTAATCACAACACCTGAAGTAACTATTTTGTTTCATCCGAATGATTCCTGACTCCTTCAAAGCACCCACTTCTAATTTAATTTGTGCAGACTTGGGAATAGATCATGGAAAACACTTGTTTGTCTCCGAAAACGGGTTCTACAATTGAAGAGCAATAATACAACTTTAGTTGTTAAACCAATAAAAAGAAACGACTATGTTATTGTTTTTTAGCTAGAAATAAACAGGAAATACTTCCGCCAGTTTCTAAACACCAGCAGATTTCCTTGGGAATAGCAAGTCAAGTTATGAGAACAAGTTGTTCAATCATCATATTCATCCTGTTCCGTTTGATACCTGACATGAGAGATACCAACGCTGAGATGTTTTCAATCTGGCTTTTTGTGGTACACATAGTCGAATTAGGTGTATCTCTAGACAAAGAACCAAATGGCATTCGAAATTTATTTAAATAATGTAAGTTGTTGATAAACTTTATCACGTACCGGATCAAGTTAACTGTCCTGCAACCTCATAAACATTTTGCTTGCTTTAGATTTCAAATTTTGCCTAAAATTTATAATCACTTAGGCCTGAAATAGAAATTGTTCATTTGTTGATTCAGTGAAGGAGGTGTACACTCAGTCTAATACCATGAATGAACACATCGGCCAATATTGTCACCATATCTCTATTCTGGACAGCTGACTAAACGAGCTTTAGTATGGAATCATACGTTCCTAAATAGCTCGGTTGCTATAACGGAAATGATTTGTATTGCTGCAGGACGTTGTACTTAAGATTAGGAAATAAAATATTTTTGTGGCCTTGGTAAATAAACTACCAAGCCACTCTTCTGCTTCCTCGGTAGTTATCACGTATGTCTTCCTGCCATATTTATTTATGAAATAACTACTTCAGTGTATTTCAGATTGTCACAAAAGCACGGTTTGCTAATACTATCTTGCATCATTTGTCGCCAGTGTGTCTACAGTGACATTTTCGAATAGCAGTTATTTTTCACATAACTAGTATTTGGAACGGCCCGAGACTACATTGCACGGAAAAGGTGTTATGGATTGGGAGATATTTCCGAAGAATGTGTAGACGGCAAAGAATACTGGATCCCACCTAAATGTCTACCATGATAACTGAATGGAATACATAAAATTCAGAACAAAATGTTCTTATGATGGTCAGTTGTAGATGGAACCCAATTTCATGGGTGATGTTTCCCGCAACCGTCTATACTCTCTAGTGTGTTTCCGGTCAGGAAAATTGAAATTTGTGCTGATACGGAACCAAAGACACCAGCTAAATGGCTTGTATATTACCAGGAGGCGTGACATGACATAGCCTTCTAGGCTGACTGAAGTGTCTAACACATGTTTGGCAATCACTTTTTGATCATATAAGTTTCCAGCTCTGGTAAATCACACCCGGCACGTTCACCAAATGTAACCTTGTATCCCTACGGATATTGTTACAAAAGGCACCGAGCCAAGTGGCTTTTTATTCATCCAGAAAAGTCTTGCTGCTTAGTTGTCCACAAAAATAGTTCCAGTATTACCACCGTATTATTTGACTTTCGACTGCCCTCGACTTTTGCCTTGAACATGATTTCGTTCTTGACTTCAAAAAGGAACGCTTCATTTCGGAGGCCTTGTATATAACGCCGAAATAAGTACCTCAAAGCTGGTTATCTTGTAATTTTCGACTACACCTTCTATATCAACGAAACAGAGAAAATCCCTGTGTAGCTTCAAACAAACAGGATCAATATTCAGATCGTGTTGGCATTTGGGCGTCACAAGAAACACGTACTGACCTGGTAAAGGTCTCAGAAATCTGCGATTTTGTCAATCACGTATTGGGCATACATGTTCGAGTCCTAATTATTAGCAAAATACTTTGACCGATAGCTGTCATTGTCCGTTTGCAAAATGTACAGTTATTGGAATGTCAACCATTAGGCATAACATATTCACTCGAGCTCACTGAAAATGCTTCATTCGGCACCGACGAACATACCCGCAACCCGCAAGTAAAACAAACCGAGTCTGAGAGTGTATGGTTTTTGCTAAACTGTTGACCGAATCAGTTTAAGTATTTACCACTCTTAGATATGAAGAGGTTCAGCAATAGTAAGACTAGCAAATGGCACATTCATTTGAATAAAGACCAGGATATGGCAGTGCACCGCATTAGTTAGTTACTGGTCTTTGAGTCGTTTACAACGTTCAGATTCTGAAACAAATTCAGTAGTCATTATGGGTAGTTATCTTCTTATTTGAAAACACGAATGCATGAGACCGACACAAATGCCGATTGAATTTGCCCCTCCCAACTCACCGTTGTACGCAATCAGTGGGAAACACCTTGATCTCGTTGCGAATACTCCCAGTTGTTGCACCTATAGTGGAATTTTGTGAAATCCATATTAGATGGATAGTTTTTGGGATATTTTTTAAACAACACTGTTTCTCAATGCCTTGCATCCAAAAACATACATTTATTACACGGATGAAGTTGTGAGTTTGTTTGGTCTTCCCTTGCAGATAACATGTTCGCAGCTGTCCGTTTCTTATGATAGAAGAGTAAACTCCTCTGGTGATATCAAAATAAATGATACTTGAATTGAGTTTCTGGGTCTTTTCATTTTACATGAAAAATGGTTCTGACTTTTCAGATTTTGGACCACAAAGTTTCATGCACGTAACTTATTTCACTTTAAGTCCTGATTTGATTTGCTCAATCTTTTTCTCAAACGGAATGCGTCACAAAAAGGTACTGCGTATCCAACACGAATAATAAGTCGCGTACTGAAAAATTCTTCCTATTTTGTAGGTAGTGAGGACTGCTAGAAAAATGCCAAGGTAAGCATATATATTGGGTAAAACATTTGTATGCACACAGTCCTGGTTAACGCATCAGGATGAATGTCGTTTCGCTGTACGCTACAGGTTTTGGTTTTTGATTGGGCAACTATGGTTTAAAACATTGGATCAAGTCAACTTTGCGGCCTGATGAAAGTACTTCCATTGTAACTGAGGAATACCGCAGGAAATCAAAGGCTACTTACCGGCGAAGTGACTGGTGGAATTATCAAGTGTTGAGTCTGCATATGAAAGTCCGCGCAGTCCACGGTGATACCCGTTCAGCCACCACTGTTCGGAAGGTAAGACTGTCATTTATCTTGTTGGTTCTGTTAAGGCTGTTGCTTACATAGTGACTACGACTCGTATGGGCATCACATAAATCCATTTGGATTGTGACACAAGCAGAGTCATGTTTTCACGGACTGGCTCAACCGAAAAGCTCGATTAAAAAACAAACGGGAGAAAACGGCCGTTATGGCATGATGTTTCGGGCACAGCAGTTTAGGGGCAGTAACAATTGACGATGATGCATTAGACACATCAACAGCTAATCAAGCACAATTCAAACATAGTATCTCAGATGGCATCCTAGTTATTGCAGAACAACTTCTTTGGTGCTTCTGCCGCTTTCAGGCAAAGTCATTTACTTCTTACGCACAATCTTTCATGATGAACATACAGACTAGTTGAAATATGAGCAAACACCCTTAGTATCAGTTCATTCATAATATATCGGCTTCTTCGTGAACAATACCAATGCTTGCTAGTCTCTTTCTTGTTGTACAACCGTTTGTCTAACTGAATTTGTCACATCTTGTGTTGACCAAACCAGCTTGTCTGCCGATCTATCTGGTTTTCACGAACTTTTTTCCACTATGATTTACTGCTACGAGATGTCATTCTATTCATGTGAATGTGGTCTGTGTAGTATGATCACAACTTCCGGTGAAGAGATTACGGCTGGCAGGGAATAACCTGATTTGCTTATCTGCCTTGCCCGTTAACTGAAAGAAACAAGATGAATAATATCATGGGCGTTGAACCGGTAAACGTATCCAGCTGATTTCGGTTGGCTTTCATCGCGGCAAAATTGCTCTATAATCATCGGTCCATTACTACGGAAGTATTTGTATGATTCTTACCTGAATGTTACCGAAATAAACGCGAACAAACTTACGGTTGGACATAAACCAGTGTTCGCTGATTTCTCTTTCAAAGGCGATGTTGTAGCAACGACGATCAACAGATATCTCAGAAACGAAGTTTAATTCATTTACAGCAGGACAGAATGGCATGTTTTCTACTTTCGCAAATAATTGTTCTACTTAGAAATATTTGAAGGAACAACAGTTTAGCTGCTCCTGGCCGATCAGGTGGGGGGACACCAAAGAAATTCTATCCATTGAGGATCCATACCGGCAGATGCAAGCGCGTTCGCAATTGGATGAAACAAATGACAGTTGACGTACATGGGTTGTTTTGACCCGTCTGTTCGATCATCAGGGTCCAATCCAGAGGTTGACAGGTTTGACTAGTAACAACAGATTAAATGAGAGAAAGCTGTTATGCTGGATTGCAAATGCCCATATCCCTCCAAGATCAGGTGTTCCAACTTATCAAACATAACGGGCTGGCTGAACATCATACTTCGTAGATAACCGTCGATAATGCGGTCCGTATGTGAACATTCATAGGCCCTGTCATGACTCCGCATAAAACATTTTCAAAATGTTTTCAGAACATATTCAACCACCTGTCCAACCTCCCTAAATTTCCTCCTGGGTAATATAAATGTCGTAACCAGCCGGTGGATGAACACTGAAAGCCGAACAAATTATTCTTCTTGCCTTTTATGCTGAGTCCGGAAAATGTGATTCCTTCACAACCTTTTCTTTTGCTCTGGAAGCACTCCGCATTGGTTATCTAGAATCAAAAATATTGTATTGCTGTGGTGAAAACGATGATCATATTGCTACTGTGTGTGCTTTATTGTCGTCTGTGAATGTCTGCACGTGCCAATGAAACACATGGTATGAGATTTTGAATCTTCAACACTTGAAGATAGTTATCTATTTTGAATATTTGTATATAGTTCTGTTCTCGATCTAACTATCCACACAGTTTCTCAGTGCATGATAATGTTACAACCAATACTCTTAGAAACAATGAGCATCACCATCCATCCTTGTGTTCTTGTTCTACACAGACACTCATGTGAACGCGTCCAACTCAGTGAACGAATCCGATCTATCACTTTGATCATGGTAATTCCGGTAGATAGATAAGGAAGTGGTTAACCCACTTCAGTACAAACTCCATTTGTTGTGTATGGTTTGCTCATACGAAGCTATCAATGTATGGCCCAATAGTAACCATCAAAACGCGTTGTGCTATGAGCTCGCATTGTGGAAAATTGGCAAGTTGAGTGACTGAAACATGACAAACCCCATCGACGGGTGTAATAATCTTAATATAGTGGCCAACACTTGTTCACTTTAGCGAATCATGATCAGCATGTCTGTGCTCATCCTGTACCATTAATTACGTCAATAAATGTTTGTACCCTGAATGAAACTGGTTTTCGCGACTTTTTAGCGCATCTTGTTCAAACAATTTTCTAATTCACTTTCCTAAATTTGCAACTTGAAAACTATCATTTTAGTTTATCCGGATGAATACATTCGAAGAATGTAAAAGAATAATTTGATCAACTCAATTTCAAAAGCTAATGTTTTTGACAATAAACAGCTACATGCAGTATTATGTTCACGCAATGCGCTTATTGTGTGTAAATTGAAGAATAAGGTAGCCGTACAGCTGCCCTTAATTCCACACACACACACTCAATTGATCAGATGTCCATGCTTTCGTCCAGTAGTGGACATGTGCAGGTAGCTAACTTCATGACTGTATCATATTTTGGAGGATTTCGTTGTTATATGTTTGACGGTGATGCATAGTTCATCACTGCAGTCACCAATTTGAAACGATGTATGTTCCAATGTTTTGTCGGAAATCAACTGCGGTGAATATCCACAGCGAGCGACCTAGGAATCAAACCCGGATGCAGTCTGCATAGGTTACCTATCATCCGTTTACTTCATATCAGCACCAAATGATTTGCAGCTGCGGTGTTGCTTACTTTGTAAGACCACGGTTCGTTACTAACACGGTGTTCATGGATGCTCTTGATAAGCCTTTATCCCAGTAGGGATATAAATAACACTGAAGGAATATAAGCAGGCCTAATTTAGGCGGTTTTTGCTCAATAATGCACACAGTCCTTTGTTTTAGTTCACGCTGTGTCGTTCATTATTTCAACCCATCGCTAACTCGGTAGGTGTATTACACATACACATTGAAAAGTGTAGATTATTTGTTATACTTTCTCTGTCCAATTACGTACACATAACTAACATTTCCGTTTTTGCTTAAATTTGTCAGCCTTCAACCAGTTCAGCGTTAAATCATCTTATCTTTCTGTGGACAAGTTGAATAAACTGCTGGAAGCCAGACCAGGTGGACTTGTGCATGGGGGTTCGATTCACAGTGGTTCACCCCATTTCGGGTCCCAGTGTGGGTTCGGTGGATGTACACTGCTGAGGATTCCCGACAAGGATAAAGCAGGTGCACGGTGTTTCCGTGGTTTTCAGTCGTGAGCTGAACGTTCACGTAACACGACGAATCAAATTATGCAAACTCCTTTTCTCTTAAAACCAACATTCGTATGGAAATGTTTGTCGTACACTGTCGACAGCTGCGATATAGTTCAAGAAGCTGGACAACTGTATGTTGCAATAAAATAGTACGACTACGCGGCATGAAATTACACAGTGAAATTGGTACCACTGTTTAACTGACTCCAGCAGCATCAGCTGCGGTTTTGCTGCAATGCCGTTTTTACATGTTGATGTGATATCCGTCAAAGTAGAATGGCCCAACTAGTTCCCTATCCTTATAGCAAGTGGCGAGAGCAACCCTCTGTCGATCTGTGCACGGTCCAGAACACGTTTGAGAGGAAAATTGGGAATAAGCTGAGGTATCATTATATAAATGTGCAGAAATTATTGTTTCCAAGAGGACAATACGAGTGGTGGAAAATTCACTAGTCATTTTCACATCTTAATGTCCACACCGTCAGTCGGAAACGAACCGGTGACCTTCAGCTCATCGGGTAATTGATTCACTAGCTCAGCTTCTGCGGCAAGGCCAATTGGTTAGAAGAAGGAATTTTTGGGAGTGGAACTTGTAAGTATGGAACTTGTTTACATTGTGGTAGTCACGTTGAACTTTCAGAGCTCTCCCATAAGTACGAACCAGAAACATTTGGCACATTAGTTTGCATTGTATCTTATAAGGTTGACTAAATCTTGAAGAGCCTCTTTTGGAGTATGCACTATGAAATACACTTTTGTTTCAGTTCGGTCCCGTTGTCAAACCATCGAAGAAATCCTTCCACGTTATTATTCTCCATCCCTCACCCATTGCAGCACATCTTCCAGACCGTGTTTTTCCTCAACAGTGAATCACAGATGTTTTGTGTTCACGATCACATCGGGCACATTACATGTTTCCCGCCTGTCTGTGCACACTCTCTAATGGGATCCGAGGCTAATCGAACGTCTACACATGTATTCTTGTTCCTTCTAGAAGCTTTTGCCTTTCTCCTTACACTTCCCTCAGTTTTTCGTTCCATCTCGGGGACTGTGCAGATAAATTTATGTGCGGTTGGCTGAGATATTCCCATTTAAACTTCACATATTTCGCATTTGATAGAACTAACACCCAAGATAAATAAAGATACAGATCGTGCAGTTATACTTTGTTGGAACTTTCAATCTTCTGTAGTAACTTTCTATGAGTCTGAGGCAAATTACTGTTGGATTATGGTGGTACTTTCCGGATGTGATTACCAAAGTTAGCTAATTTATTGAAGCTGATCATTTTTTCCTGTTCTGTCTTATTGGGATTCATCTGGTCTAAACATTCAATTATCACTATAATTTCAAATCATGTAAACGTTCTCAGAATCGTTTTTTATTGGTTTCCATCCATGGATTGATAAGAGCACACCCCCTCAGCCAGAAGATCGATTGCAATGATACTCCACCGTATCATGCTTTGCAGAATTCCACACTCAACAGTATGTGCGTGAGCTACATGGAAATCAAAAATATTGGTGCTTGTAAAACTGAATGTCAAGTGATTTATCAGTAAAGAATAGTTTTCTCCGCTGCACAGTTTGCCGTCAGACTTTCAAATCATCTTTTACCAGATGAGTCTACACTGATAAAATGCGATCATTTCCATTCCAAATATAAACCAGCGTGCACCAATTCAATTTTCTAATATCCTGTTTTTCATATATCCCATTGTAATTCAATCAATCAACCTCAGCATATTTCTGCTTTTTGTCAACAGTTTTCAATCGATTGGTTTGAAAAAATCCCGGAACTGTTTTCACAGGCTCCCTTCAATCTAATTTGTTCTTCTCTTCCGGCTGTGTCCCCATGGGGTGAGCACAATCCATTTGAAGTTGCACAGTTTTTCTCTTGTCACTAGGGCAAGTTCCCATTGTGATTGGTTCGGTAGAAGATAAACACGAAGCATGAAGGGAGCGACGAAATAAATGGACTTATTTATTGGGATTTTAATTGTTCTTTAAAAACTGAATATGACCTACGGGTGTGTGTTGGCGAATTCACGGTGTCAATACACAATTAAAAATGATGAACTTTAGTTGCCATTCACTGATCATATCTTCTCGTGTTGGGAAAAGCTTTTCAAGCTGGGCACTTTATCGTCTGCGGTTGATTCTGTCGAACCCTTCCGGATTCAAAAATACAGAGAACCTGATGAATCTGACTAAACACAGCAAATTTAGTGTCCAACAAGGTTAGTATGATGAAATTCTGATTGTTATCTCACAGTGTCTACTTATCGTTGGCTTAACATAGCAGTCGGTAATCATTTTTCTCTAAACGACCAAATCAATTTGACTCAACCTTTGCGCTATTCGTCATGGTACTGTACTTAGAATCTGCACCATCGCAAATCCAATGTAAGAATTCCAAACTTATCCTGTTTTGTTTTTGCTAAAGACAGAAAACTGTGATGTGGAGCTTCACTGTGGGGTTATAGGCCTTTCATAATAAGATGCCTTTTTCATAGGACTCATGAATAATATAATTATTCACTTTCGGGCTTTGTATTTTACACAACAGCAACTACCGAAATTCGTGAAGAAATGCTTGTGGAAGTGCTTGCTAAATGTATACATGAACATCTTTTGGAATCTGCCAGCTTCCACTTGTAATCTAATCATGACATCAGCTGTGTACAGACCTAGACAGCAACTTGCGATCCTTTGAACCGTTCACAATAAAGCTTTGTAGTCTTTGAATAAATCAGAAGTTCTACACACAGAATAACTTTGTGGAAGACTTGAGAAACAAAATTCCTGATAATGTAGATGGGCCAAGGAAGCCTTAGCGCTTGCACGAACTGTTTTTGGGCGCAAAACGAGGGATTGTAGAGACAATTGCATACCGCTTTAGCTGTGGCTAGAACACGGCACTTCACCGGTCTTGATTGCCCATGTCGGACTTTGTAGATTGGATGGAATGCTTTGGTCACATTCACTGAGTGGTTAGACTGAACAAGGTGTAACACAGCGCTTGTAATTACTTTGATTGATCCAGTGTTCAACAAAGCTGGGTGGTGTTCACGGACTCGTTCGGATAAGTGTCTGGTCGTACGGCCAATGTACGTTGTCCCACAGGAACAAGTAAAGGAGTACACACAGAATGAGGCCATAGAATCTGACACCTTATCCTTTATTCGTGAATACACACACGGCTTTGATGTATATAGAATATGGAGCTTTGCCGCGTAAAATGTTTTGTCGACGGCTCCTGATAATCTGCGATGTACAACATCCGCTGGGATATCACCTGTGAACTGACTTTTTTGGGACAACTGTGGTTTTCGCTCTTTCTTCCACTTGCCGCATTGTCTTATCAATGAAACGATCCGGATATCCGTTTTTCTGGAACATATTGCGCAGAGAACGAAGTTCGTTGTCCAGTGTGACCTCAGTACAAATTTTGCGCGCTCTACTAATCAGACAACGGATTAAGTTGTGATTAAATTGGAGTGGCACGAAACTTTCGAAGTGAATGTACAGCCAATTCCACGTTGCTTTCCTGTGCACTGATCGTTGAGCTGAGCCATCCGCTCGCCGGCTTAGGCAAACATCTAGAAAGGCTATTTCATTGTTTGCCTCTTTTTCCATCGTAAACTGGATGTTAGGATGGGCTGTGTTGAAACTGTTTAACATAACGTTAATGTCCATGCTGTCGTCTGCCACACATTATATCATCCACATAGCGTTTATAAAGCACACATTGCCTGATAGTGGACTGCAGTTGTAACGGCATGATTACTAATCACTGAAAACGAGCTTGTTCGCCACCTTGTGTTGTTCTCCATTCGTTATTTGTATGCTCCGCTAATTAGGTTTACCATTCGTTCGTCCAGAGCACATAATGCTGTTTTGTACAGGTTAAAAAGAAGTATTTCAGTGCTTTCTTTTACGCTGCGGATACTGATTATGACAAACAGGATAGTATGACTACATACTATGTATCACTCAGTTCAGTTCAGTTCGAGAAACCTTGCGAAGCACATTGAGTGCTGCGATTTTGTTTGCCTATTTCAAACAGGAATCTCACATGGAGATCACAATAACCAAGGGCATGAAAAAGTTGAAAAACATATTAGGACAGAGGCATAAAACTTGATAAGAGTAATTGGAGAAAGAGCATCATGGGGCATTATGACTAGTTACATACTTCAGTGTTTTAAGCTGCTGACTTGTTGTACTTTCAGACGCGTCCATTTTCAGTAGTCACGGTTCTTGCAAACCTCATTCCCTGGTCACGAAGGAGACATCCTTACTCATGACACAGCAACTACCTGGTTTAGTAAACATGGAAGCCCGCGGAAGATCCAATAACTGATGTAATTATCTGTTCTTTTTGTCATCATACAATGGCCTTTCCCGCCCCTCCCCCCCCTGCCCATTTTCTTGCGAGTTTTCCCGAAAGAACCAAGAGTTATATTTCTACTCCGTTGTGAACTCTTCTCGATGCACAAAATATATATTATGAATTAAGTTTGGTATATTGATTCCCTACTGGGTCCACTCTATCATGCTAGTAAATAAGCTTACTGTGCGAGATTTTATTCACTCGATTTGTACTAAATAAAATGCACAACGATCTGTGCTTCAGTATAACCCAGCTCCGGTTGACCCCATTGGAGTACAAGTATGCGTCATTTATTGTCTTGTTCTCACGTTATCATATCTGCTTTCATAAGGTAGAAAATACAGACCAGTCCTTCAGTGGGTCAGTTATTGGTAAGACTCGTGGATTATTTGCACTCCTTTGGGTGTGACCAAAAACAAATTAACAGGTGGACAGGGAATACTTTAGACTACGTTGTTTGTTTTGCTTCTCATACGAGTTTTGTCCTCTAGTCTCTTCATGTTTCTCACAGTAGTCCGATCTGCTCAGTCTCAAAAATGGGTTAGTCTGCAAGTAATTACCCAGAAGACTTATTGAGAAACGAATTCCAGGTTGCCGTTAACAAATCATTACGTTTAAAAGAGACCGGGCAGATTGGATAAACAAGAACATGCATAGGTGGAACGGAACAGTGGGATTCAACGAAACATATTCTGCTTAATACGTGCCACTTCGGTCCTCATTGTGTCCGATTACACAGTCAATGAAATGAATACTTGTCCGAAGGACAATCACTCAAGCAACTCACTTTTGTTTGAAATATCGCTGGCCATCAAGTTCAGCCACAAAATGGAAAGTAATTGGTGACCCCTATAGGGAGTGTGTAATCAGCCACGAATCTCATTAGGGACCCAGATGATATCGGTACTGAATAAAAGTCCCATCCGCCACTGATGCATCGCGATATTTTTCAGTTACATATTTGATCAATCGTATCACCTTTACTGCCTACGGAAATGATAACATGCCTAGCGTAAACACTGTGTTATTGATATAAACAATGAGGTTCTTTCTACCAACGAGTAAATATCAACACACTCAATACTACTTATGATGGAGTTTGGGTTTCAGGACTAAAGTCATCACCAAGTGTGCTGCAATTGATGTTGTTCGCCCGGCGAATGTGACCGTGTATATGTTTTTGGTGTGGCTTCTAACTGGGTCCATTAGGAATGCTCGAGTGAATAGATTAGCTGTAGGGTGTTTGCTGTGCGAAGTACCAGCGATGTTTAACGGAGTGCCTAGCTATAGGAACATTTCTTCAAATGGATGTATCTCGCTTCTTTCAGCCATACACGGGAAACGCAAATAGCACAGGAAATGAGCGGGCATGCGTAAAAAGTGTCCAAGCCACCGGAGGCAGTTTACAGTGAATACTTCTGTCATGGGTGGCTATCCTCACCCAACACACTACGATGAACCTCGTCGTCGCTCACATGGTGTTCCTACAAAACGCAGTCAATAATTCGGAGCCATAAGTGGCAAAGTACGGAAGGTTACTGAGCTCTCCAGTGCAGAAAGACCAGTATTCACAATCGTTGAACAAAACATTGTGTACTGGAAAATTTCAGCCCCTATCTCTTCAATGTCGTAGGAGCAGGTTCACGTAAGCCAGTCATTCGGCTGAAATTAAACTCCCGAAGTACTGAAAGCTCTCCACCAATTGGAAGTGCATGCCACAAAGTATAAGAGCAGGCTCAGACTCCTGACAGCTTTGTAAAAGTACTTCGCAGTTGGGTGGGGGAGAGTACTATTTCTGGACACATTAATCGACAAACGGTCCAAAACTTGATGCACTGGTGTGCGTTATCGCCTAGTAGGACTAAATCGTCGGTGCATTTTACGTCAAGAACTTCCCTAGGACGAGTTCAACTCCAGTGGTCATGCAATTTTGATCCCCACTAAAACATCTGCTTGGACATATGAATCAAAATGTTCGAAATACCACCTTTCACACAAGATGTGCAACTGTCGGTCTAAGAGATGCTGATGGATGGCTCTTAAACTACGGAACGTGCTGTAGATCTATCGGGAAAATGACGGTGCACATATCAACTTTGTACCTGTAAAACTGACAAAGGACGTGGCTGCCGAGCCGTGCGTTCCTTCTGTTATGGTAAATAAGAAGCAACTTCCTATTGGTTATCTTCCTACTGCTGTATTTCTGTCGTATGCCAATTCTGAAGCCTCTCCGAGCAGCCTCTAAATAACCAAAGATTGCTTTCTGTTCCTTGTTTTAGCTATCTCAGTTTGTTGAGGCCGCTCGGTGTCTGTGTCACTGTGTAGCCATCGTCGCGGAAAACCTGGTTAACCGAGGCCTCGGAACACCTGGGTTGGCAACTACCAGGTGCGCGGATATTGCCGAAGCCGTGAGCAATGCGAATTTGCTGGAGGATAGTTGTACATGAGGTCCGATTGGGCCCGGAAATTAACGGAATCTGTTGTCCATCTCCTTTGCTACTGTCCGATTTATGCCCTACGGTGTCCGGATTGGACACTGCTTGGTGTTTTTTCCCTCCGGATGGGCAGCTCTCGTAGTCTGGATTGCGGGCGCATTCGCGAAAGCTGATTCACACGAGTCAGTTCCAGATTTCTGTTTGTGTTCAAAATCAAGCTGAGCAGAAACTGTTCATTTTTGTGTTCTTTCTGTAATTTCAGACTCAGCCTATTTTACACAAACTATTCACGTCGGGAGAATTTACCCGAGCACATGTAAAACTCATGACCCAATCAACATGACAGATTAAACTTCAAGTGCCATCAAATGATAAGCTATTTTCGAATCTCACCAATAAAATATCTTTTACCAATCAGTCCAAGATATGGTTTTGATGGTGTTTGTTAGTCGTTTATGTCACGTAGTTAATCCATTGTTTCATTTTCAGTGGTTTGCGAGAGCAGGGCCGAAACTTTGTAGGCAGGGAAGCCGTTTATCAATTAGTTATAATAATATTTTTCTTTTGCTATATGAGTAGTGATAACAATAATAGTATTCGCGTCTCAAACCTAGATTTCATGAATTTGAATAGCGTAACTTACGGCCTGGCTGGCTTTCAACAGCTTGTTTTGACGTCAAAGCTATCGGGTACAGTGTTCCTCTGTCGCGAACTTCGATTGGCGACAGTCTCTTACCCGCACGACGTAGGAACTCTTAGGAAAACGAAGAGAGTGGGTTAAAAACAATCTACAGAATTTATCTACTCATTCATCGTGAGTAGCATATGCTTGTTGCAATATAAAGGCTGAACACATTATGGTTTGTTAATTGACATAGAGCAAAGGAAACGGGACTGAAAATTTCATCCCGCGGTTACCGACATAATTGTGGGGGTCAATTAGTGCACGAAATTCCTCTCGACATTACTTGAAGATGAATCCTATATAGGTCCTATGGGCAGATCACTCTGACGTGTTTCATGTGCATTTCCTGTGGTGGTCCAGTTCAGTCTTATCAGAGTTAAATTGGTTATTTAACGTGGACAAAATAGTCGGTGTTTCAGAATCACTGTCCTTTGGATTCCATCTTCCGCGAGCATACCTCAGGTCATCCAACCGACTTGCTGTCGGTAGCACCAGACTCGAGTTTCACTCTTGTTAGAGCTCATCGGTGATGCATATCCTCTGCTACACCCAAGGTTGGAACCCGAACTCTTTCACGTCGAAGACGTGTGCGTTGGCACTACGCCGACCGGCTCCGGTCCGTTATGGAATTATTCATTTTCAAAACAATAGTCACATTCACTGGGAGCTTAAGGCGATCACAGCGGTAGGAAAAGGCGCATTCCTTGCAAGGATAACTTCGCGTTAGAAACTTTGTAGGAGCCTTCTTCAAAGTCACACGGTTGAGATGACTATTCAGGTTTCACGTCTGATAATAATCAGGGTGGGAACAGATCAGCAACGTAGATAATCTGTGTGACCGATTATTCATTCATTGTGACACACTCTATTCCCGTCATTGTACGGCAATTATTTCACACACATGCAAGACGAATCTGAATCAAAAGATTGAATGTCTAATCCGGTAAATTCGAACAACATATTCAGGTGACCTCAAATAAATGGAAACAGGTTTGGATAGGCCTTTCATGGCCTCATCTTTATGAGTGATGCATCTGACTCCTGCTCGCTATGTGACAACGAATAGTGCATGCCTCTCAGTTTCCTAATCTGTGATCACGACGAAACACATACCCACTGCACACCAAGACACTGAACGAGAACGCTGTGGACAGAACAGCAGTCTTCAATGAATGTGTGACGCAAATGTTCGAAATCAAACACTACATGAGTACCACGAATGGAGTTCACAATGTGTCTCCCATTCAAGAGTGATGACGTCACCCAAATGCCAGAATGACGATTAGAGTCAGCTGTTACACGAACTTATTATGCTGCCCAACAAAAATCATTTACCGCACAAAAGGCATACCGATTCCACTGATAAAAGGACGCCTAATCTATACACCATTTCACACGTGATATTCCATTTCGAATGTGGGTGTGGAGTCATCTGGGTTGGTCAAACAGAAAGGCAGTTACGTAATCGGATCTCGGACCATATTCTCAATTGGATTCAATGCACAATTGACCCTAAGAGGCCAAACAACAACGGTCGACGGACTGATTAGACACCGTCACCATCGATAGCTCAATAGCTCAACACTTACTGACGACTCAACCCCAAGTTTAGATAGGGAAAGCGTTTCAAGTGTTTTACAGGACAGAGAACACGAAACTTCTTAGATTGACTGAAGCGATAGCAATAAACGATGGAAACGAACGCTGTGCAAACAGGAAGAACTATGTGTGACATTCTGTTTTGCTATGGTGAGAAACATATTCGTAATCTTGCTGGACATGAACTGTTACACTAACTGTTGTCTGTAGTATGCACTGTGTACAAATGCAGTGAAATCGTCCTGGACATAAATCGTGCAATATTGTGATTATGACTTTTCTTTTCAAATGTACAAACAGTTAGCCGTTGAGTGGACTAAAGGTCACTGTCATAATTCTCTGAGTGGTGAGAATTAAAGTTGTTTGTGATGGTGGGGCTTCAGCTGGTTTCCTTTCTGGTCACCGACGAATAACTTTCTAAAACTTGTCCCATTGGCACTGAGGCAGCCTCGTGCCTTATACTTCACATGCATACCACTGTTCGTTAGTTCCCATTTCACACAAACAAAAGCGGCGGAACTACATAATCTCGAGAACAGTTGTTCATCTCAACCAACTCCTTTGATAAAACGGTGAGTCAGTTAAAGGCTGTCTGTGTTATTTAAGATCGAGCTCCATACAAAGGCCTTGTTGTGCCCATCGATGGTATGATCAGCTTCTGTTTGCAGTGTGCAGAGTTGACAAAGGCCTTGCAGTGTGAGCATTCAGATATTTGAATTGGCTAACAAGTGATTCACCATGCATTTACAAAGCTGCATGACACCATCGAAATCCATGGGAGTACTGTTCAGCTGTCTCATCCTTGTTAGGACACATGGATGACTTCTCTGTAATCTGATTTGAGTCGTAAGGAGAGTACATGAACGAATAGCTCATATTTAGGATTCTTCCAAAGCTACTTCGTCGGTTAACAAAGTTAACTTTCAGAACGAGGACACATGGCCCTAAGTTTGGATTTCCAATGTGAGTGGTATAGTTTTGTACCTGGACAACAGGAAGAAATTCCCACAGGAACTAAAGATCGTTTTCTCGGTTGTTGCTGCGAACAAGAATTACCTTGTGATTCTTAATATAGACTCTTCGTTCATGGATAGAACAGTAACGAGTACACATACCTGATGAGTGACAACAACAGCGAAACCGGTTGTGTGCTTCCGGGAAAACGATTTCCTATCATTCAGACACAATGCCTTACTACCTATATCGAAGAAACGGAATACCTTTGTATTCATTAGCCGCGAAGTGATAGTTATAAGTTCCATAAAATCCTCAGTCCCAGTTGCAAAGTTGTATTCAGTTGAACAGACGAATTCTGAAATCGACAGTGTCTAACGAGTTTCGAAAATGCCTTTCTGAGAGATTTATAATGATCTTGTAGTGAACTATCATGTATAATGAACAGTCTGCTCACCATCGAAATTCATGGAAGTACTCACGCCATGGTTGCCTGACCCGCTTTCTCTGAACTCGGCATCAGTGCATATCCGTCAAGCTACGACGTGAATCAGGAACCCAAACGTATGAACGAATAATCGCAACTATCAACGGAGCAGATAGTGCTACCGTGTGAGTGGTGAGCTCACCCACACCGTTGCTTAACTCCATTTTGTGAGGAGAACAGTGCCAACGAGTTCAGCGCAACACAGGACATGTTTACTCTGTTGGCTATGAAATGAAGATACCGTTGAAGAGGTTGTTCGAACTTCCCGCTTCCCCTGACGCGCAGATGTCTGCCTGGTCAGTTGTTTGTTTTCCATGCAAAAGGTGTTTTCATTAGTTAGTTTTGAGCGTCCTTCATTTTTGTCTGTTATGTGTGGCATATGATCATTGTTAAAATTGTTGTGTTTCTGCACAAAACAACTATCCCTTTAGGCGCTGATCGCTATGCTTGATGAAACCCGAGACAGACAATCCGAAATTTGGGGTGTACGGAAAACCCGTAGACGGCGTTGTGCACTTACACGAACGTTTCATTCGGATAGATTCATTTTCACCTTGTTATTGTAATCGTCAGTTGGTTTACATTCTATGATCAATAATAGCTGTCACAAATTGAATTCTTCTCCACTCGATCTAGGCAGAATTCCGTGAGACTAACAGACAACCGAAAATTTCGCAGACATCTCGCATTTATTCTAAAATGATACTTTCTTTTTTGTACCAGATCGTTCCTCTTCATGTACCCTACTGCTGCCATCTACAATCATCAACGTACATCAAGTGTTGTTTACCTCAGCGCTCATTCCTCTTACAATGCAATCGTTTGTTGAAACCTTCAACAATCTTTTTACTATCAACATACTAATGGGTCTGTTTGATTTACTAAATGACAGCACACTTATTCCTGGTGTTCGACGCTAAAATGGAGTATTCTAGTTTGCGCAATCCCAATTTCGGCATGATCTGCTTGCAGCTTGCCCTACGTTAACACCAGACTTTACAACAACAAAAATCCGTACTGTTCTCAACCAGTTGTCTGCAGGCGCATCCTTTGATTTTTCCTCCACATTTCATTATCAGTGGCATTTACCCTTCAGAATGGCTCATCACTGGCTTATGCACCAATGTCATGATCTTTGGGATGGAAAAATTAATAAACATGTTTCCCTCAATTGCTGTCATTTGTTGCTTTGGCTCATTTGTTTTGTTTTGTCCTAATGGTGTCAGTACCTAATCACAGTGGGTGGACGTGAGCTAACTCCTCTCCTTAACTCCCACTTTCCGTCCAGTATTTCTATGTTTTATCTGTTTTGGTCAGCCAGAATCATGTAGACGCATCAAAGAGTTTCGTTGTTTTGTTTATTCCGATCAAAATTGTGTCAAATGAAAGGTCACACTGTTTTCCTTCCCCTTCCTTTTTTTCTGTGTCTGCCTCACACACACACACACACACACACACACACACGTACATACATACATACACTACATACATACATACATACATACATACATACATACATACATTCAGCGCCGTAAACGACCGTTCAGCACATGTTTCCAAATTGGATTTTACGGTTCTCTGTTAGACGAATTAGACTGTTTGGAATTCATCTACAAAGAACCGCGTTGAAAAAGCTTGCTGAAATAACGCAACGAATCTCGATAATTTATAGCTCAGAATAATTTTCGTGTGTCATGGTTGTTGTAACCACTTTTCCGCCACGCTATATTTGATTTCGAAATTCTAGTCAGTTATCCGCAGTTTCTAATATCAAGATGATTGAGATTTCAAAATGATTGCGCTTTCCCGATGTTCTACTGGGTATTCTGATATTCGTGGTACGGCTCTCAATTTATGAGGGTTATTCCGCAAATTGGAATGTGTTAGGGTCTGAAAAGCCTAGAGTCTGATAATTACCATTGTTGTGTGATGCACCACTGTGCAGGCGCTTTATTTAATCGTGGCGCCTTGTTCATTTCTCTCTCTATCTCCCAAACATCCGCCGGACATCTGGTCCAGTAACGACCGAGCAAGGCTGCTATGAAATACAGAGGTTCATATTATGCGAGTGTCTGAATACTACACCGCCTTCCAGAGGACATCGACTGGATGGGGCGGGGTTGTCTCATCGCATTCCACCTTAAATTGCTACTCTGTCCATACAGCTAAGTAAATCTACTGGCAAATATTTGATGCGAAATATTAGATCGTGGTCAGCCGACTAGGTGAAGTGGGTGCTGGGTCGCGTGTATGGTTTTCACTAGTTGTTTGTTCTTGAGTTGCCAGTTCGTAATAACATGGCTCATAAGGTGCATGGAACGTATTATTGGCACGAGTAACGTGATTGTTATATATTGGAAAATCTCATGACTGTCCAAATCATGTAATGCAACCTACATCGGTTGAACAACAGATCAACTAACTCAAATAATTTCGGAGCATTGTCCACAGTGGTTCCAACGCGGAGGAGTAAGAACTATTAGGAGTGCAATTCTCGGGCACTTGATGGACTCGGATCATCAGGAAGACGTAGATCCAGCATTCTAAATCGTTTATCTAGTGACTCGAATCTCCACAAAACGTTCATTTACACACACCGGCCACCACAGAGGCGATCAGCATCCATTTTCCCCACCTGATGTGTGCACTTAGAAACAGTTCGTCCAAGCCCTCTAATCACCTTGGCCGCGAGTCGACAACTCAAATCCGGGCCATGTGACTGTCACGACCTAGTCGTGCAGATCAGCGCAACGATCTAATCGCAACACAACCGCTTCCAATCCAAATGGCACTTGACCTCTTCAGAGCTACCAACATGATTTGCGCAGACAACAGAAGTAATTATTGAAAACAATTGTTTGCCTTCTGATGTCACCGTGTGCGTATCCTGGAATCTGTGACATTGTTGGTAAATGGTTGTTGTCCCTGGGCACAGTACAATACTGGTTACACTACTTCTCGTTTTTCTCCTGCACCGTTTTCTCACTAATCTTTATATTGACTCGTAAATTTTAGGCCCATCTCCAGATAATTTACTCCGGACCGTATCTCGAGGAATTCGAGTTACGAACAAGGAAAACCAATTTCCAGCGTAATTACGCATTAAATAAGTTGATTTCTGTTCCTGATTACAAAAATAAACTTATGCGGTTGGGAGTGCAATTTTTAGTGGTCACATATTTTTCGATATTGCTTTTTTGTATTCACACGTGTTTAGTGGTTCTTCTGAATACCACGACTCATTATGTGAATCAGTTTTGTTGACTGCAATCAAGAGCCTCTTCCCTGTTAAACTTAGTACTTCTAGAAATTGTCGTTACCATTGTTCGCTGGTCAGCTGGTAGCGCGGTTGATTCATACAACTGTATTTCCAGCTCCAGACGTGTAACCTCGCGTTGGGTGGGCCTAAGTTTCTCTTTGTGAGAAAAACTGTGAGGGGAAATACCTGCCGCCTAAGTTTCGGTGGTTTGTATTGAAGTAGATGGAGTGCAGCAAATGGGGAGAAATTAGCCCAACAGGGCAAGTTTCGCATCATTATCCTAAGTAGGCGGCTACACAATCACGACTTTAGGTGGACATTTAGGTATGAATTGACTTGGTCTCGGTTAGTTTCATAACAGTGCAAGCTTTGCAGGAAAAGATTATTCTGTTCTTTTAGATGAAGATAACAGCCTCCCACTGCTTCCATGACTAACGTGTGATCTTTTATTATCCTGTTAGTAACATACCTGGTGTGAATATTGAAACTCCTTTGCCAAGTTTGTAGTGTGATGGTTCGTGTTGGTAACAGTCATGGCGATTATGGTATTCTGTGGGGCGGGTCTACATTTGTGATGCTGTTTATTTCACTATATGCTTACTTATGCCTGTTTCTGTGTGTTAGTCATAAGCGGTCTAAGCCAACCAATAAAATATTGATGCACAGTGGGTTAAGATTCTATTGGGAACTCTTCGACTGGCTGTAACCTTCTCATAGTAGCTGAACAGTTGACCTGCAAGTGGACCGGTGGAACCACCTCTGATCACCCTTGTGATACCCAACAGTCGTAGGACCATTATCGTTTGCCTTCTTGCCGGGGATCCAATGCTCACACTTACCGGTTGTTTTCAATATACTAGTTTACAGTATGGAATTCGTCCATAAATCTGGACACACATCGCTGGTTTTGAATATTACAAAGTATCGGTATATCAACTGTACACAATGCACTGTGATTGCGAACGATTGCCCCGAGATTCTACATGGTTATGTTTGGCAGTAACGGATCGAGCTGGTAGCCCAGTGTGAACACATACATCATTGAGGATAAGGTCACCGAATCACACTCCAAGACAACCTTTACGAGCTTCGATGAATATCATCATTTGCCATCTGCTTTTGTGCCCTCGTTTTCCCCACCCGCCCCCACCGACCCGTCCAATTCATTCGGAGTGTACAACGCAGCGAGTATGGTTTGCACTGGTGTAAAGTGGCAAACCAAACTGCCTGATTCGAGTGTATTAAGGCGCATCAAGTAAGGGGTTCGAGTACTGCCGAGCTGTTTCGAAATTTTAATTCCATTTACACATGCTAATTCACGCAACTGCTTTTAAACGTACACGTAAGGTTCATGTAGGAATTTCGTACCTGGTTTATAGGAAATAGCTTTTAGACGTTCTCCGGCTCCATCGGAGTTTCCTTGGGGTGATCTGTTTAAAACATCGAACACTGTAAAACGCCTTTCAACTTCAGGTCAGTAAAGTGTGCGCTGGATTCCTATTTATCTGGTTTACTTCGCTTTCAAGAAGTGATCAGAGCCTCGTTCGCTTCCGATAGACTAACTGTGGAATCGGCGTCACATTTGGTTGAAATTATTGCATTTCAGCTGTTATGTCAGTTCTGGTTTATTGTGAACGAGTTTGTGAAAATTGAGGGAAAATAACTCGCACAATACCAAGGGCCGCGCTGAGATTCGGCTGTGAGCGAGCGGTTGTTCGACACAAACGTAGTCAGTCTCCCCTCCCCCCCCAAGACTGAACAACGATCAGGATGTCCGGATGAAGCGCCACCACGTGGAATCGATCTGCAGACATTCACGAGGCATGCCCTTGGAAGCCTCTTGTTCGTTGCGCGCGATCGGTCAATCTTAATTTCGAGTCTTTGACTTGAAGTGTCTGTGTGAACCGTTATAAAGTTGACTGTTTTGATACGTGACGTCGTCATCAAGCATCACTGTAATTGGTTGGTAGTTGTAGATATCAAATGCACCTGTTTTGTCTGAGCATGCAGTACTTTGGAATCGTTACTTGAAATCAAATAATAATTGCCGAGCTCCTTCAGTCATTCAGAACATATCGCTGGTGATCTAGTTTGGGACATTTGACTAACCACCACAACAAGTAATTGTTCGATAAAGCCTTTTCACCAATAATGATAATCACCAATGTGTTCACAGATAAACCGACGGTAAACACAAAATGACTTGAACAGTGAGAAATTCGTAACTGTAAAATTAGGCATGGTTAATTGCTGCTGAAGGATGCTTTAAATCCATGCAGTGTCTTTGATTTCTTCCCCATCACAGAACGTTTTGTCTACTGTATGACGTTCACTACTTCCGGAGTGGCTCATGGCACACTGAGTGAACAATTCCAGCAGCGACACATTCTCACCGCAGCACGCTATTTCCCCTACGTGAAATCACGTCTAGTTGTGGTGGACACAAAACAGGAAATACTTTGCCCGATCGAGGTGGCCCTAGAAGATGTGCATGGTCGGGTGAAGCAACTGGACCAGGCTTTGAGCAAAGATCCGGTGGATGTGAAATTTTTACAAATGGTACTCCAGGTAACGATCAGTTCATACGTACAAGTGTCTACTCCAACAACGTTTTTCGTCCGCGACAAATGTACTATGCACACTGGGTTTTAAAACCGGAGCAAATTTGGTTTCGTTGTGAAGTGGCATTTGGGTGTTTGTTCTGATTTCGTATATCCGGTCTGTGTTCCGAGGATGCACAGTTTGTGTCCGTTTTCGTAGTTAGACAACCAAGGCGTCGATTCCAGCAAAGAAAACCTAGACGAGGCGAACTTTTCACTTCCCTAGTTTTGTTTCCTATAGTGAAAATAGATAGTTTTTTCTTCATCGTGCGCTGTGATCTGCATGTCACAGATTTCACCCCATTCCCGATTCTTAGGAAAGTTTTCAACTGACCAGCTATCTCTCATGCTAACTTTTCATGAGGTCATTACCATGATTACCCTGGATCTTAAACTGTATAACTACTGACAAAAACAGGTTTTTGAACTTCCTAGAATACAGTAAAATCTGTCATTTCTATGCAGGCTGCCCATTATGAAATAATTTGATCTTGAACGATCAGCCCTTTCCAGAATACCGCCTTCCACCATTCGGAAAGAGAATTTCTTTACAACACTTCTCTTCTTATATTTCACCGTGTGTGTTTGTGATCATAACCACTACAGGGTGGGATCGGTACCACGGTGAACCAAGGACCGCTTGAATTAACCACCACATTTCTACGCTCGTCCACTGTGAACGAGTGTGAATCGCATCGATCAACGGCGGTCACAAATGCGGCCTCCTATGTGGACTGCAAGAACCGATTGCGAATTATTTTCCGTCAGCTGCTTGACAAGTGAGTATCTTACACCGTGAATATTTATAGAATAGAGGAGGTTAATAAAATTGCTGAAACATAATGCTTTCTTGATTGTGGTGATGTGCATCTCGAACTTCACTACTCAAGTCTCTTTTATTCAGAGAGAAAACCATCAGTATAACAAATGTGCTATTTGTGTTTTCAAACACCTTCCCTTGGGTCATCCAATTTCGTCATTGATAATATATCATGAGAATGTATATTCTAGGCATTACCACATCATTCAGGCGAATAAATTGTTGTCGTAAATGACTCGGGTGTTTAACTGAGTTTATTATCGAAAGTGGGATCAAAAGTTGTGCTTCTGCCAATAACGGCCTATTGGTTTGAAGTTCCCTTTCAACTTCTTTATACCCTTTCATCGGCCAGTTGCTTACATTTATTCGTGGAGCGGAATTTCACCGGTCATTGAGTGCAGTTTGTTGTACACCTCCACACTGGCATCACCTTGATTGATCTATGGTTTTCTCACGTCGCACTCATTTTTACTTCATCGAATAATTAAGTGCTACGCATAATTCGGAGTGTCATTTGTAATGTTTTTCGTTAAAAATTTCAATCAGTTAGAAAAGACTGATTGTGTTCCAAAAACGCTCATGCATTATCAACTATAAAAGCATTGCTTGGTATTTTTTATAGTAACCCTCTTCCCAGTCCATAGACGAGAATACAAATGAAGTGCTCTGTTGATTCGAACAACCGGTTCATATTTAGATTCTCCGTTGCGATATTTGGCGTCACTGTGGCTTGTACAGATGAGAACATTTCCCGGATCATTTGCACATACTGACCAGTCATTAACTGATTGATCTGAAATGAAGATGAAAATTTGACGGATAAGTGAAGGGATATGACTTATGACAAAGTTATCTCAGGTCAGCTGAGAATGGGGTGTTATTTCTCACAATGAAGCTGAGAATTTCCGGGCCGTTAGGCGTGTTGCTGGTCGATGTCAACGTGTCTCACTTATGTATGATTCTGATAGTTTTCGGGGTCAAGTGCACTCCGTTTCGGGGCTCCCAGGATAATGTCTTTTCAACCCCATTCACAATTTCGAATTTGGTGGATTTCTACAACACTGAAGCAAGAAACAAGATCAAAATAGATTCACCTAAAACGGGGTACCTAATGTGTAATAACCGGTTCGAGTGAGAACGTGCAAAACTTTGAGAAACCCAGCCGTTCTGTTTCCAAAAACACACTTCGTAAGATGACAAAGGTCATGCTGAATGATGACAATACGGTTATGCTGTACTTGATAATAATCTCCGGTTTGATTTTTGATTTTATTCTCACTCAAATGAGTTTTCCTCTTTTCCAATCAAGTGAGATTCCATCATCTGGTTATTTGTAAATCTCCCATTGGTTATACAGTCCACACAACGTGATCGAACTAGAACGTGAAATAACATCTGTTTTGACGGAAATGAGTTCATTACTGTTCTGTACGCATGCATTATCTTCGCTCCCAATGAGATGCTTCTGCTCAGATTCCAATGTACTGGTTTTCACAACAGCTAGGCAAAAGTTTTTAAGTCACAAAAATGCATTTCCTCATCAACACCTCATGAAATCGGAATTAAAATGTAGTACGGACCGCTCTTTCTATTTCCTCATGATACATCAAATTATAGTCTCATTACTAAGGTTATAATAAGCCGCATATCACGTACAAACCAATAGCATTCGTTGGTGACCATCGATTATTTCTTTTTGTGAATACGTGTTCCGCTTGAACTTTCGTTCCTGACTCCTGCTCCCAATTGTAATATGCTCGTCATCATCATCGATACATGGACAGCCCCCCCCCACACACCGCCTCGCTCCGACACAATCCGACCTCACTAACAGGTCCTACAAAGCGTTGTGTATCAATAGAGAACTAATTGGTCCCGATCAGGTGGAATACCATCGTGAATTGGAGCGTAACTATACAAATGTGCACAACTTGCTCGTTCCGTTGCTCAAATATGACCCCGGCCCAAGTGATGGATGAAAATGCGAACGCGGAGTCGGCCTCCCCTCAGTTATCACAAATTCAGTTCTTTCTTTTGTTTATATGATCATCTTCTTTTGTACAGTGACTTCTGCTCATGCCCCCGGTTCTTCTTCCTTACAGGTTTTTTCGTACCACATGTCTTTGTTCCCGTCTACCTTTGATCACACTTACCTGCATACTTCAGTCAAGTTTGCCTTGATGTGTTTATGCCTGCCGTTCAAATCATCCGGTGATTTGGGGGTTCGAATATATATCCGCGAAATAGACCAACTGAATGAATTCCTACTTGATCAAGTCCTCTAGCCATAGTGGACATCCTGCGACATCCATTCGGATTTGTATACAACTCAGAGTACGACAGAAGTTTGAACATTTTGATGGTGAAACTGCTATATCGAATATGATTGTTACGCCGTGCGGTCAATACTGTGGGTGGGTGTGTATTACACCGAGTGTGGAGTCAGACGTGGTGCCAACAGCACAACTACAGGAACGGATTAGAGGGGAGGGGTAGTAAATAAATAAATAAATAACAGTTTTTAAGCTGCTTCACCACAGGTGGGTTGCTATTCATGAAATCAGATTCGGAGCCCAAATTGAGATTTCGAATAAGGGAAGAGCCTTGTGGCGGGTTACCTGTCCGAGTCGTATACACGCACAATGGGACGAATTTGATGTGCGCAATGAACTGTTCGGCAGCATTTGTCATTCAAGGATTGGGTATTGGACAATCGGCTTATCGGATATTTAGATCTTTTTCTTCTCGGATTGGAGTACTTGATTTATCTCTTTTACCGTAGCATGGGCTATTTTGTCTGTTACCTCTTTCTACCGACAATTTTTGTTAAAAGGTCAAATTCTAGTGATGCTGACGGTATTCGTTTTGTGCGAAAATAGGAATTGTAGTAGAATGGAACAATTTATGTTGTCAACAGTGAACCAAACAGCGATTGCTATTCTCGTATTATAAACAGAACAGAAACTACAATAACGCGAAGCTTTTTGTGTCGCCTTGTTTGTAACACGCCGAACTGACTTCATCCACATCGTTCTATTTTCCCTCTGGCCTCACAGTTGTTACAGTTCATCAAGTCTGAATCGCATCCATCTTTGCTGGCCCGGTTCAAGCTCTCTCTTTCTCATATATATATATATATATATATATATATATATATATATATATATATATATATATATATATATATATATATATATATATATATATATATATAATCATCATTCTATGAAATGGCTAGATTTATAATTGGTCGGCGAATTGAGCTGGGAAATCAATGGCGTGTCATTTGCTCAATTGGGAATTCTTATTTTGAAATTATTTCCAATAGTTCACTGAATAATCCCATTCTACAATATGGAAAAATAACGATTAGCGAACAAGCTCGGTTTCGGCTAACATCACCGTCGTAGCTGATACAGTGATAATTTCTTAAGCGTTAGAAACGCATAATTTACGGCGAATGTCTGTGTGCCAAAATGCGATTATATAATCATGGAAATTTTTGTCGTGCGATTAGGAAAAGACTGGAGAGCAGTTGTTTCTGTTCCGTGGTTGATTGGCCACGTGAATGAGTATTGCTTCCGATGAAAAACAGCTTAGTCGATTTTCATGAGTGTAAATATTCTCCTCACTGTTTATGGAATTGTCTCACCTCAGACGGTATCAAACACTCCAAATGCGAATACTAGTCCATGGTGGAACTTAACCATCTATAACGGGTTCAGCAGCCTTTACGGCTATTTGACACGCGACGGGGATATCTATTACCCGAGTTGTTCAGATAATGAGATAATTCTGAATACCTTGTTGATTTGTCGTATTCCCTCCTCATTCTAGAGTGCGAAGCCCGTCAAAGTAGCTGATTCCTAAGTGGTTTGTTGATTGCTAACTAAGATTAACGCTTGAGATTCTCAAGTGGCCCAATTTCCTACGTACTAGGACCAAACAGGATGAATTTGTGTTCACTTCCCACCCCGTATGTCTGTTGTCTGTTTGTCTATTTGTTAGCTCATCTCTGCGTGAACTGACGAAGGAGCTTGGGACTAATTAAATTTTGTAATATTCTGTAGATCGACGAATTCATGGCGGATGTTCAAAACGTAAATAAACCATTCCCTTGTGAAGCTTGTGAAATTCACCTAAATATATGAATTTGTCAAAACTGGTTTACAGGTGCTTCATTTCACAGGGATTCACAAAAGGATGTTTTTCACTTCCATTTCTAGGTAGTCTGCATGCGACTCTTTCAGTGAATTGAAATATGATTTGATGAGCTGTGGTGTAATTCTTCGTTTCTAATGTTTCAAAATACGTCACCAGTGTTGCACATCAAATGAAAGATTTAATTTATGAATCATAATTTACTTTTAAGATAACAACCACCGCACGGATACTTCTGTTTTCCCACTTCCCTCCCGGAGACCTCCTGCACTTGGCAATTACTAGAAAATTAGGTGTTCCAATAAGTAATCCTTTATAGAAACCAGTGTGGTTCCACAGTGGGGCTGAAGCAAATAATGGAGATGAACTTCAACAGGAAAACATTTTCGTCTAGTCCTGTGGCATCATACATGAAGTGCAAACTCTGTCTTGCAGTGATTGCCAAATAGCATCATTGCACGAATAAAATAGGGAGAATGCGCCTGAATTAACGCGGTCGGCAAGCTGATGAGAATACTTTCTTTGGATACGGGGAACATTCTGTTGTGAACGCTATAGGAAACTGTGATGTTGATTCTCAGATGTTCACAGTGCATTCGCAGGTCAACTGGCCGCGAACGAAAAGCTAACGTTTGCTGCTGCTTTAAAAACAACAGCAAGTGCATTATTGCCCAGAGTGATTATGAAGGTAAACATCTTCCATTCATACAGGTTTATTTCGAAATTCAAAGATGAAGACCATACAATATCGAGAGACTCTTGATTCCCTGCTCTCATGGCCACAATGCCAGAAATTCTTGTTGGCTTATAGGGCTTAGTGTACGGAGGCTTAAGTCTCCGGCTTCCGTGACGAGTCTGTTAACAGTTGGTTTGCTGGACCATCTAAACTAGCGAGATGCACTTTGTCCCCCGAAATTTCTTTTATCTTTTCAATAGCAAACTGGAAGAACTTATTGAGCTTATAAGCAGGCGGACCCCAGATCTTATAAAAAACTCAGATAACCCCAGCCACTAAACTGTGATGAGTCTTAGCTATGTGTGAAACAACTGTGTTTTTGAATGAACTTATGGGTACAGTAAATATCCGGCCCAAAGGATGTGAGAAGTGTATCGAAAATACGATGCACCATGTGTTGTTTTCATTGAGAAAGTTATAATGGTAATAACACAGCGTTGTTGGTAGATGCAATACGCCAACGTTTCGGTTACCGTGGCCAACCTTTCTCAACACAATTTTACAATCAAATAACTGTGGGAATGTTTGCAGTCAACGGATATCTGTTTGTGTGAATTTGTGTGTGCGTGCGTGTGTGCATTAATGAGTGCGTCAAACACATTGACGGGGCACAGATATCCCAGATTTGGACAGCTCTAACCTCATTGACGAAATAGCGTCCCTAAGGTCATGACGCTAATTGACCTCGCCACCATTGATGCGCACGGTGTGAAAGACATCAAATCACTCAACCCTCGCACAAATGAACGTCCACAAACTGATTCATGCACACACGCACGCACATACAATACACACAGCCGAATATCCGTTGATATGTGAACGTTCCCACAGTTATTTGATTGTAAAATTGTAATGGAAAATCCGCTTGCATTTTTCACACCTCAAGATCAATTCAATCACAAAATTGAAGAGAAATGACAAAATAGGGCAACCCGGATGAAAACCACTTTCCATGGTGAACTCGGGTGAAAGATCTCCGTAAGCACGGACTCGGCTTCGGCTGTTTGCATACAAGGAGTAACGAAGAGAAATAAATCATTCCGGCATATCCCTCAATGAAAGGCAGCACCGGAGAACCGTGTGGTTGATACACATTGTTTCGCTGGAAAAATTGATCGGTTGCACACAGAATGAGACTGAGGAATCAGTCAGTTCGTTATCCGACCGATAATGAAAACATGGCCATGGTTCACAAAAAGAATCTGGAATTCAGCTATGTGAATTTTGTTGAAGACGCCTAACGAACGTCCGTTTGTAGTTTCTCCCTCAAAGTGTCCTCGAGGTGTGCCCGGGTTTCTTCTCACGACACGTTTTCTTAGGATTTCCATTTCGATCTGTACGATCTTGTCAACTAGGCGATTCGGAAGTATCCTACTATTGTACCAAATGTATTAAACGCTCATATATTTAAGTTCAATAAATACAACATAATCATGTTTTGGAGAAAATCAGGTTGCAACATGCACTCTTATGTGCCAATAATTGCCGGGAAGATAAAAACCACGAATTGCACTTATTCATCTGCTATCAATTCTGATACGCAACAATTTGTATCACGGACTTAATTGACTACAGTTGATTTATCACTCTCTAGTTCAATACAACTCTTTCGGAATGATGTGTGTGATAGGAAATCTGCCGTTGTGGGTTTGATTCCGGCTCGCGGTTGGGAAGTTTTGACACAGAAAATGCAAGTGGACTTTCCATCATCTACGATCCAGGCTTCAAGTGCCAATACTACATTCTGTGAACATATTTCAATGCCCATTGGATCGCGTTCCGTCAGATGACCAATTGAGCTTGTCCAGTAATTTAAATCAGAATAATTCCAGTATATCATTGTGGTAGTTGTGGCATATCTTTGGATATTCACTTACGTAATTCACACCCGATTGGTCGTGCCGTGATGGTTCAACTGATAGAGTGCTTTCCCGCTAAGCGGAATGTCGCCAGTAAGATTTCGACTAGCGGTGCAAATTTTTCGACATGAAAAATGAAATTGGATTTTCCATCCCGTACAATTCAGTAATGGGTACGATGGCCTAATCCTGTGGAGGGGATCTGACTTGATGGGAATCATTCGCTTGGAGTTATTGGTGCAATGGTCGTGTCTTCCCTTCGAAGCTGTCGGGCACTACTGGCTGTCATAGAAGACGATATCTGAAGAAAACATCACAGCAGTTCTGACCAACCCGGACTGAGGCGGAGTGGCGTAGCCGTCACACACACGCCTTCTAGGTGTGAAACCCGGGGCTAAAACCCTGTGCAAGTTGTTGGACATGCATCTCTGATGAGCTGTAATATGAGCGAAACTCGAGTCTGGTACTTCCTGGTGAGAGGTTGGTTGAATGACTCGAGGGTTGTGTGTGAAAGATGGAGTCAGAAGAGTAGTCAGTCAAGCAAAGTAACACAAATCTCACACACTACTCGCAACTAGTTCCGAGATATATACACATATTTGCTGAATACATTAATAATAAAGCTACCTTATTCACACTGGGAAAGGCAAACTGACGGAGAAGAGTTGGGATGAGTAGCAAACGGATTCCCGCAATCCATTTGAGTACAAGCAAAACGTATTAGGACTGGAACTTCAGTTTTGCCAAAGTCAAAGCGTTACCGAAAATAATGTGAAAAACAAATAATAGTCAATAATAGTGAAGAAGAACCTAATTCCCTCGAAGAACACACCTACTTTGTAAATCTCCGTGGTCCCCAACAAACAAGAGTAGGCAAAAGTATCTTGAAAATTATATTGCCTGTCAGGTAATCAGAACAGAGTTGTTGTGACACGAAACACAGAGAAACATCTCACAACTATCCAATTAGTCGTTTAGTACAGGATAAAGTAATTTGCATCCAACATTTAGCTTAATTTTATTTTAAACTAAAGGACAGTTTGCATTCTAAATGCTCCACTAATTTATTATTCATGAAATTATCTAGAAATAGCCGACAATTTGTGCAGAACGGGTAAAAGTACATTTAACTGGACAAAACAATCGGCTGATTTAGGAACTGAAAAAAGGGAATTTTATAATTGGGTTGAGAAAAAAAGCGGTTAATTCTTCATGACGGTCTGCGATATTTCTCTGAAGCGAATGGTTGAGCGCTTGTCAATCGAATTCACAGGGAAACAGCAGTGAATGGAGGTACAGAATTATCTTTTTGAAAGGAATTTGTATCATGATGATAACGACAGATGAATGCGAGAATACTCGAACAGAGTCGATAAAGTCCATACAATGGTATTTATGAATGGATCGGTTGCTTGACAAATGACCTTACAATGGGAAAGTCCACAAGTCAGGGTGAATAGGATATAAACAGCATCCGTTCGTTGAACGCACCATCTGAAGGTTCTGTACAGCATGGTGGTAGTTGTAAACTGCTGAAACGTCCTTTGAGATGTACTGTGTTTTCTCGAAAATAATACATGGTCTTTTATTTAATTTTGCCACAAAAATTCCAGGAAGCCCTATTTTCAAGGATATCTTATTCCCTCGGTAAATGAATCAACATTTATGCAGGTAATTTCACGTTAATTGCAATACAGTCATGTCTTATTCTTCTGGGATATCACCAACAATTTTCAAATCCTGAATTCGGGCCTGAACGTATTGCGAATCCATTACCTGTAGACCTATTGGCCTCAGACTCTCATGTCCAGCAATAAAAGCTTTTCCTGAATGAGCATTCATATTCCAAATTGTCTGCTCGTAGCTCATTGGTGATACAACTGCCGGTGATTTTATCCCGTGAATTCTTTACCCAAGTCACGACCTCCTTCAAACTAGGTTTCACAAATTTTCCACTTTGATTTCTCGACATTCTACTTTCTATGCAGTCATTGATTTCTATACCCGAATGGTCCTCAATGGGTTTGCTTAATGGAACACCTAGAGTCTGTTTGTATGGAGTCATTTCTTTGGAAATCATTATTCAATCTATTTTTCTACCTGCAAGGAAGTTAATCATGTTCTCAGCAAGGTGTGTGCTGGCATAATCCCAGACTAGTAGACCTGGTTGATCATCTCGCATAAGCAGAGACGGCATTGCTTGTGCACATCGAGTATTTACGGTCGCAAGTTCAATGATGCCTGGAACATGATCAATCCGATCTTTGTTGCCCTTAGTGATGACTGGAGAAGGGGGCTTTCCTTTCGTCCAGATAAATTGCAAAAATAACACGTTTACTTTCATAACCAGAGGACAAAGTGTGGGTTGACGAGGCACCCATCTGATCAACTGTCGTATGAGATCCAAGGCCCGTGAATACAGCGATTTGTAGTAATCATGTTGGAGAGTTGGCATTTAGAAAACTCTGTTACATCTATAGAGTAATTGAGTGCAAGTGCACATTTATGAATCTAGCCTTTCCAGTTTGAGCAGTGTTGTCGATCTTGTAAGCGACAGTTCATATCACTGAAGAAAGCCATCCAGCCAGTGTATTGGTTCTTGGAATTCTCTTGGGTCCGTTTTGAAACGTAGTGTGATTACAAGAACAAATTCTTGTATAGTAGCCCAGCGCACAAACCATAACTTTTCTCTCATGACAGCAATCCATTCCCAGATGATATCTCCCATTTGGGGAACAAATTGTTGCTGACCTGATTGACATTTTGCACTTCTTAGCATTTTTTTCTTCTATTTGTTGACTGAGGTTATCATGTTCTGCTTTCCATTTACGGATCAGTTTGATATCAGGCTCATTCCTCTTGCAGATAATTGGAAGAGTTATGCTCCGGGAGTCTTAAGCAGCTCCCTCTATGCAACCGACAGAAAAGCTCTGTCTTTTGCATTCATTCCTACTTCATGTCAAGCATAAAATCGAGACGAAACTAGCAGCGCTCCAATCACGGTTCTTTATTCCACCCTGGAGACGCACTGAATTATGGTCCGCAAGCAAATCCGACTGGCAAATGGACGAACAAAGTGGTCGGGTCTGACTGTTCCATACGTGTGAACTGTTTACACGTCTCGTTTGGTGCAAGTTGGATGTAACAGATGGTGCCAAAGCATATTTGGTCTGGCTGAACGCTTCAGACCACTTGTTCGATCTATTGTGACCACAAGCTAAATTTCAGAAATTGTAAAAGACTGCTTCTGCACAGTAATTTCCAACTAGGCAGTTACATATTTTGCTGGTTTATGCTGAACAAATTCATCTTTAGTCATTGTGGTGATTATCACACTTGTTTTGTGCAATAAACTATGTCAACTGGACAAGGAATACTCGTATATTCTTGATGTGGGAATATTTACGCTTCAGGGAACAACAGTCGCCGCATATGCAATAATGACTTGACTACAAGTTTTATTTCTCAAGATTGTAAAAGTGATGGATAATTAGATGTAACTGATGAATAAATTCCTTCACAGTGAACGGTGGAGCAGAAAGATTAAACGCATATGAACAAATACACCAGAAGCATGACGCCGACGGATCACGAGTTTCAAACTAGTCAGTGATTGTATTTTGAGTGTGACCGTGCAGAGGGATCGTCACAACACGGTTAAGATGACGAAAATGGTTTGACGCATGTCCAAATCAATCTTTCTGCAACATACAACATCGCGACTCGGTAAAGGTTCTATTGCTTGTAAAAAGTGCAGAACCTCCTTTGTAAACAAAACCAAGTTTAAATTCTCAATCTAATTCGAGTTAGGCGGGCACAAGTAAATATGAATCATTGAACCAATATAGTTTCAAGTGTCTTCGTGTCTGTACTTCTGATCTGACAGACTGGGAATTTCTACTGATTGAGCCAGATTAACTCTGCACTGTTCGGCATATCACTGATAACTCTCTGCCAGCAGGACTGGTTGGCATGGATCGGGCAGAATTATTGGATAATTCAAGCTACCTGCCTTGCGGTTTGAATAATTCGCGGTTGCAAAACGTAGCCATTCATGCTGTGCTTATGATGCTGCCTTTTGATCGATCAAGAGCTACTGCAATTTACTTTTTGAAATATTTGCTTTCCTTGGTACATTGGGATAAATCATGAAATCCTCTAAAGAGTGATGCAATTATTGCTCTGCGAATGCTATTTTATATCCCATTTCAGCTAAAATTACTATCCAAGTGGGACATTCCGCCACCTTAGACGTCGCATCTTGTTCACACCGTATTTTCTACAAATCGTGCAGAAAGAAAACACAGAAAGCAATACTAACCGTATGAAGGAGTACTTGTTGTACCAGCCTAATGCCATTCCTCTTGTTTTACTAATGAAACGGAATTTTATGGTTTTCAGGTGAACGTTTTTGAACGTAGAGATAATGAAACTCATTTATTTAGTGCTGCTCTTGTGCGACCTTGAAGAATGGGTCATCTACTCGAAATAAAACAAAAGTTATCCTCCAGTGAGACTACCGTCCACCGTGAATCTACTGCTGAGCCGTGAAGTGATATATAGTGATTTCTAGATGTGTTGACCTAGGTTTTGTTTCTAGCCTGGCGGGAAAGAGACTCTAGACAATCCAGAAAGAGATACAATATTCCTGCTGAATTGTACCTTCACAGGTCACGTTCGACATTTGAGGAATTTCGTACTTTTGAACTTCAGCCTCATTCATCACAATGTTGACCGAGGTTACAGTATCTCAACTGATCACAGATAACCACAAAATCTGCGATACCAATGTTAGTTTCTATATAATTGTATTGCATATCTCAAACTTTGAGTTACGAGGCACTATGAAACTTTAGAAAATAGAATTTTTCACCACAGAAAATAACTTTTCCAACGTATTTCGCAAGCACCCGTGGTCGTGGCAACAATTTCATCGTAGTGGTACTCTCACACATCGTTTGTTGTATGTATCTTACGGGTTAGACATATCTTAAACAAGAAAGGTACTCTGAGGGCACTCTGTTAGATTTCGAACAGTGTTTGAGAATCAGTAAAGCATGATTTTATGGGTGTTTGCCAAGTTGAATAACCAAACCGAGTAAAGTTTTCCGCTCGTTTTCAATAGCTGTTAGACGTACGGTTGCTTTGCGTGGAGAGTTATCCTATGGCATTTTTTCTCCCAAAAATCGTTGATCTTTCTGTTAGGGCAAGCTGGATATGGCTGGAAATTTCAAATGTGTTACACACATTTAAAATGAACGGCTACAGTTCGTTTGCAGTGCGTTGATCGATTCTATTCACCGACTGAGTTTATGCGTATTAACATGGACACATCTACTCCTGTTTTTTCTCCCCTAAGTTGAAAACAGCAAATGAAAAATCCCAAGTGTTGATTACCATATTTTCCAACTGAAAATGTCCACCACCTCCTTGTTTTATCTTAAATACAACAGCATGGGAATCGTAGAAAAGACAAAGTGTTTTAGAGTCGTTACTCACAAAATATTGCCTAAGGAACATACTGAATTGTTGCATCAGACGCACTAGATCCCGCCTGTTAGTATGCATATGCAAGGCTATTACTGATGCTCAGTATGTAATCCAGTGCCCATTTCGAGGTCTGCAAGATCTAGCATACTGTTTGTCTCACAAACATTTGCCGCTTTAGTGGTTTGAGATAGTGTCCCTAAGCTGAGGTATGAAATTCTAAAATCCGGTCAGCGAATGTACGCACGTTTATGATGTCCATTTTTGTCCGACGTCATCACATCGTGCACACTAAACCAATCTATCTATTCGTGTGGCTTCAATTATTGGAACGGGATTCTACTGTCTCAGTTTGTTGATCTGTTGGAGAAACGACCGAAAAAAGTAGACCGCCGTCCACAGTGAGTATAATGATATCAACGGGTCATTATTTTTTGGTTTCTTTACAAAACCACTTTGAATCCAGTGTGCATGGCCGGAATGAAATGTCTTGCTTCATGCGTGGCACGAACTATTCACGGTATTGTATGGGTAACTACACACACACTAGTAGATACGAGAAAATATCATTTAAATGGCACAGCAGAAAATAATGGGAAATGTAGTCTGACGAGCTGACAGGAGGTGCGTGTTCTCTGGCCTTTGCATACTCATACCCAAAACACTGGAAAATGGAACTAGGAAGAACGACTAATCAGCATGTCCAAGACTGTGCGCATCATCGGGCTTTCGAGGTCTGCATTCATTGCCATATCGTCTGCGAAAGGATCAAATCTCTGCCAACATGCTGACAGTTTCTCAAATGCACGTCGATGTGCACTGAATAGATTACACGAAAAAAGTACCTTTCCGGTTAGATTTACCTGAATGAGGATGAATGTTCAAATGTGAATGGAAGACCAATAAATTGGAAGCATACGTCCGTGAGAAGTCACTGTCTGTTTCCTTTATAGTCACCATTTTACCGATAGTATTATGTTTCGGAATAATCAGCCACGTAAGCGTCATGGTCACATAGAACTAGGTTCATCAGATCGCTTGAAATGAGCTCGACGTTTCCCAGGATAACTACCACATAAATCTCCAGTCTGAATTTTCGCTCACTAAATTTATGTGCCGAACAAATTCAGTTTGCGATCAAATCGGTCTCAGTCATAAAAACATCGAACCACAGCCTAACAAAAGTCCTGAGAATGACTTGTCACATACCACCCTGAAACGTCAGTGATGAATGCGATGGACCCAATCCGAACAGATCAGTTGTTTTGATGCAAAAATGCCCGTGGTGAATGGTTTGTCAAAAAAACCACAACTCGCACATCACAAAATAAGCAAAGATATAAGGACATTCTAGCTGCCAAACATTGAGGAAGCGAGATACAGTTTCCGTTAGGAAACGAAAGAAATGATTTGATCTTATAACTGATCAGTGCACAAACTAGTAGTTTTTCGCCTGACCAAAATATCTTAATCAAATTTAGCTATCACATACCGCAACCATCAAGTGGTTTCCCGTTCTAACAATAGAATAATTGTCTTCCATCTTGCAACATAAGAATGCCAAGAAAGAGCATTTTCAACTTACACTAAATATGCTTCGATAATTTTCAGGGGATACCCACGAATAAAGCATGTTTTGCAGGCAGTTTGATGGATTTTCAAGAAACATCTTGTGCCTGCTTCACTAAAAGATTCTGTGTGCACAAGACTTCGCATATGAGACAAAGAAATCATGTGCAACCCATTTATAGCATTCAAAGAGGCAGAGCGCAATAGCGCATAATAGCTTATGGAAAATGCTCCAGTCAATCAATCAATCAATCAATCAATCAATCAATCAATTAATTAATCAATCAGCCAATCAAACCAATCAGCCAATCAAACAATCAATCAGTTGATCAGGCAATCGATCAATCGGTCAATCATTTAGTCAGTCGGTCACTTATTTTATTTACTGAAGAGAACGATATCCCGTTTGTTGCACAAAACACTGTGGGTATCAGCATTCAGTTAAATAATATTTGGTCGCATCCCCAAATTAGCCAAGAAAAAATGTCAGAAAACCAACATTTCTTTCGACCAAAAGTGTTTGAAAGCACTTTAGTTTCCTGGTATTCTCAGTCATCATGGGTGAATTTATTTACTGTCTTGGTTCGGTGCAAAATATCATCCGACCGATACGTTTAGCAATAACTTACGGTATTCATGTTCAAGTTTAGCGCACTCAAGCACTCATCATCCAATAATATTGCATTTTCGCTAGATCATATCTGCTCAGCTCATCCCCGCTACAGTCGTAGATTACTGATCGGACGTGTATGTGTGTTCGACAGTCCACAATGGATATTAGGGTCTAAGCTGTGATTTCCGTAATCAAATTCACATCACTGATTGGAACGATTCACTCTCTTATCTGTGGTCAGTTCGTTACATATCACTTGACAGAGAATTGCTAATTCATTTGCGAAATTGGTAGCTCAGTATGTTAGGGGAAGATTGAATAATTTTGTCAACAGTCCCCCTTCAACAAATGCGGAGCTCATCACATTTGGATTCACATCAACATCTTCACAGACTTGCATGTAAGAGGCGAATGACAAACTGCCTAAACACTAGTAGAATTGTGATCATATTGTTTAGCTATACTCGGATGTTAAGTGAGCTTGTTCACCGTGTTACCACTTGTTCATCTCTCCATATCGCTCTCTTCCACATGTGATCCCGTGTGATTTGATCCCGTGGGACGATTTTCATTTCATACAGAATAACCCAGTTCTACCGCTATTGCTTGTGTTTCCCTCTCCACATTCAGGTTTATGGAAAATCTGAACAGATTCTCTTATGATTAAAGTGAGTTGGGAGCAGCTGTACTAATACAAATTTCCCAAACTCAATAAATGGAACCTGTGATAGAGAATTCATCTCCAGAGTTCATTTAGAATATAAAATATTTGGCGGGAGTACATCTATCCAGAGGAGCAGTAAAAATCACTCAACAATGATGCTTTCGAATGGTAGTTATCTATGATTACATTTAGCTTATTGTAGGGAATGTCAGTATAACGCAAAGTTATACCCATTGAATGTGCACAACAGGCTTCCCCTATCTACTTCAGTTTCACTTAGGTTTGATAATAACGTCAGATTCTCAGAGAACAGAATCATGATTCATCTTGATGACAGTACTTCTGTCCCGTGAGTAGGATTGATTTAATTGCAAGATTCAATAGTAAGCAGAGTTCTCGCTCAAAAGATATTGACTTACTACTTCTGATGCTAAACAGGCGACTGACGATCGTTAAATCGGTGTAAGATCTGAGACGACAAAGCAGTTGACTGGTGGTCGTCAAACGGTCATCACGGCAAGTTTTGGACCCTTGTGTCCCCAATCTCGTGCCTACCGTCTATCACTCCTTGATTGGCAGTCTCTAATAGGCAGGTGAATCCTGTATGGAATTTTGTACCCGTATTATATAGTCCAAATCAAGTAAGTAAAAAATTGAAATATTACCTTAAGTATACCTACTTTATGCCAAATGAGGATCGTGAAACTGAACAAAAGACTAACCGCCTAGCTTCCGCACAATAAAACAGAACCATATGTTCCAATCGTACATATAAAATTTAGTCAAGTCGTCGTGCATGCTGGGCCGGAAAGTGTCCCTTCGCAAAGGTTTTTAACGCAGCATGAAACTGAGAAGATGTTTTGAAACAGCATGCCAGAGGATAAAGTTCTGAAGTGAATCAGCTAACTGGAGTCATTCGAAAAATCTTATGGTAGTTACTTTTACACTCTGTGAAAACGTCCGATCAAACCAGTTGTCGGGACAACCGTTGTATATAACTTCTTTCTGAGTCGTTTAAATGCGTCTGCTCTCTCTCTCTCTCAGCTTGACACCGGTCAAATGAACGCTTGCGGAGTAAATCTGAACAGAACTTGCCCCAATCGCTCATGACCAAATAATGAGATATTTCGAGATGTGCTCACTTACCAAAATAAAATAACAGCTTTGCAACACAAAATGGGAAATACTTAATGTCATCAACTTAGGACCTGCAATATTATTGACGAATCCATTAGAGGGAAAACTTTCCGTTCACAGTAAATGTGTTACAAATCAGGTGAAACATCTTGTGAAAAGCTCAGCAAAAGCACGCGTATACGTAATCAGTCAAAATTCTCTGTAAATATTGTTCTGAATCGGGTATGAACAGCGATTATTATTGCATAAGCTATATTCGAACTTCGTTTATTCTCCCATACAGACGTTGTATGTCCACGAAGGAACACCGGATGAATTTTATCTTAGTGTATTCAATACTGCAAAGTTGGTCGGTTGAACGTTCAGATGCAGATTTGCGTATAAGGACTAGAATAACTTTGCGCACTTTTCTCTGGTGAGATTACTTTCCCGTAAGGTAAGTAGTTAAGCAGTCATGTGAAATACCTGGTTGTTATGGACGAACTTTGAAACTACTGAGAATTTTTTGTGAAAGAGCAAACGGTTTGTGTGTAACTCAGTATGTAACAATGAGATCCGGATGGACTGACGAACGTGCCACGGAAGTTTCACGCTCAGTTCATCACACGTCTTGTCGAAACTGATGCATACGTGGTTTTCGATAATCACAATTGACACTTCCTGCAGACTTATTCAAATGATCTTTTAAAGTGAAAGTCTTTTGAAAGGGAGCTGCAACTGCTGCTGAACTGGGGAGCGACCGGTGGTGGCAAGAATTGAACTAAGAACTAAATTGTCCATATTCCATGGTGACGATCGTTTCACCTCTACCGATTAATAGAATGGCACGCAAAGTCTACTCTGATAAATGATGGGTCCCAACGAAGCTTGCGAAAAATGAAAATTGCTTCTTTCCACTTACGTCAATCACAGCAGTTCGGAATGAGGCTCATTTGATTCGAATCATTGGGTACTCATTAGAACGACCGGACTAATTTATGCGAAATTGTGTGTGCCTGTGTTTCTTCTAGACTCAGTGTGAGCAGACATAGCAAAATCAGGACATCATCTTCGGTGTTGTACCATCGCACCCGAGTCTCGAAGGGCATCAGAAATGAGGAGACCCACTGAGGATTTAAGAAAAATTTACCATTCTTTGCATTTTGTGGTCACAACTTTGATCAGTCTATGGTAGAACCGAACACATAAACTGGCTTCTGGGTGGGAAAACGGGAATATGCTATCCTCTAATCGTAACTTGCAGAACTTTACATTCTTGCCAATCTTCACTGAGGCTGAAACCAAGTGAATGCAGTTTTTCAAGCTTCAGCACTCTGCAATCCATTTCAGTCTGAATGAAAACAATTTTCTAGAAAACGAAACAGTTAAATTGGCTCAGATGAAATCTGACATCGATCAGCCGACCAGAGGTGGTCAAACAGATTGGGCATTGTTGTCCGAGGTCTTAGTCCTACCACTTCTAGTCATTTCCTCATCCGTCAGTCTCTGGATGACCGTGATCTTCTCCTTGTGCAATGAAATAATGAGAAAGTAAAAACTATATTCGTGTATTTATTTATTGCCCGTTGAAGGGAGGTCCTCGATGGATCACGCATAAGAGAAGCATTCTACATCAGAACGAAAAATCAGTGTTGTTCGTCTCCAGTTATCAAGCATTGTGTGGTTCGGGATAATAATATTTACTATTTTGTATGCGCAGTACAAACTGTGGTGGGGAAATGCTCAAAAACACGGTTTAAAGAACACTCACGCATCAAAACTTAGTAGTGTGTCGTTCATAGCAATGCTACACAACTGCTGCTTCTTTCGTTTTGCGTAATGTCAGACAATGTTGAGAAGGGAAAAATGCCATATGACTGGTTTTCGGGTGTTGCCAAAATTAGCTAGCTCTCCTCGATTTAGTCCCCTTTTCTGAAATCTCGTAGAAAATCACAATACGAGGTGGAAGTATACAATTCTTTAGAACTTGGCTTCAGTATTGTTAATTCTGCATCGATTCGATGGTGGTTGAAATGATGTGATCTTAGTTACCAGAATAAATCTGCCTGAAGTGCAGAAGTTCGAAATTAGTTAAATGTTCAATATGGGTACCTTTCAGAAGGATGAAGGGGAAATTCACTGAAGGTGGTGATAAATACTAATCCTACTGGAAACATTAACTTCTTTTAAATGGTCAGCCATGTGTCTGCCTGACAGAAAGAAGCAAAAATTAAGCGAACGTGTGTGGAACACACTGTTATATAACAGTTTAAAAGCAAATTCACGGTGAATGGTAGCCCCACTGAAAGAAAACTTTCGGTTTGTTTCAAACAAATGAATGAGACTTTGAGATCCTGAGAGCGTGCTCCAGTAAATATCCACTTCGTATATACTACTTTGAAGGAAGTTTTACTGATAATCGGAAAGTGTGACTACTTTACTTAAGAGAAGGAGTGTGATTGTGTGATCCCATCTAGCACCTGTTCCCGTGATAAACGTAGATCATCTGCTTGATTTCCCATTGCATGCTTGTGCTTGAGTGCAGTAGACGTGGAGTGCCTCCTAGACACGAAGGCCCACTGCACTATTGGAGAAAACCGGCAATCAGACACTGAGACGTAGAGTACTTCACACCACGTTGTGAACCCTACAAGATCCAAGTGGGTCAGGTGTGGTTATGGGCCGGGCAACAGTGGATTGCTGCCTACCATCGAAGTAACCGGTGATGACAAGGATTCGAACCTCCGATCTACGAAATGGTAATCAAACTTTATGAACCATTCGGCCATTAACGATAGACAACATGTTTTTGCATTTTTCAAGTAGAAAGCGTTATCATTACAAGATATGGTGTGCAAAAATACGAATATATCCAACTTGGATAATGATGTTGGCTGCATTGGGATGCAAAGTACCCGTAGAGTAATAAGTGTATACTCAACGAGAGTATCTAACAATGAATTTCTGTGCCTTTGAAAACAATGGCGGAGAAACATAATTTGGCCAAGCAACTGGCTGGACAAACTGCAATATCATAAGTTGCTAGGTGTTGGCATTGTGAAAACACTTAAATCGCATCATGAGTAGTTATGACCATGGATTTACTTTGCAAGGTATGTGGTGAGAATAAGGGGCTCACATCTATGTCAGAAATTTCAAAAGAAACTCATTTAGGGGACCTGAGGTGACAACACTAACCAAACGAATTGATATGGGCTGCAAATTTCACCACCACCATTGATGATGCAGAATTATGAGAAATACTCTTAACAATTTTAGGATTCAGTGAATTCAAACAAATACAGTTTTTTGCATGTCAGGTCAGACAGTCTTCTATAAAATCTGTTTGTGTGAAGAAAAAACGCACCTGTTCATGTCTCACATGAGGCTGTATATCTTATAGCAGTGGAAAAAATCTATCTATTTTTGCTTCCAGTTTTTACACTAGTGAAAACACTGGACACCACACAATGTCTGAAATTTCTTGCTAATAGCCTTGATTTGAATCAATTTAGAATTCATTCCTAATATTTGAGGGAGAAGAAATCTCAGTTTTCCTAGGTACCAAGCAAAGTTAACCAGGGTGAAACCGTGAATGCCGTAGACTGACTAGTTTGAATAATCTTGATGTCAGGGAATTCAGACAAAATCTATTTGCAATAGTGATGACGAATCCTCGGTTATTTCTATCAATGTATTCTTATGTAAAGCTGATAACAATAGCTTTTTACAATTCAATTATTTGGTTTAAACATTCAATTCAATCTACACCGAAAAACGTTGACATTTATCATCCTGCAACCCATTGCACTAGAAAGTTTGGATTATTCGCCATCATATATGGAGAAAAGTGGTCTCGTCTACGTAAATGCTGGTCTATGACCTAACTTGAAAACGGGCAGGACTAATGGTTGGTTATTTTTTACGCATATGAAGTTTTTGAATGAATTTCTATTCTCTTGATGCGAATAAAGGGACTGTTACGAAAGAGTTAAAAGGAAAGATTTTTGTGACCAGTGAATTGACAAGTTGACAGATCAAGTTGAGGTTCCGTTGACTTAACTCGAACATGGATGATGAGTGCATGTGGACATGAACGGAATCAAATTAGATCACAACCCGTATCATTGAATTACATCTTACTGAAGTATCTCGAAACAGTGACGAAGTTCCATTTGGGTAATTGGAGGTAAAAAGTTATGCCTCATTTCGTCTTCTTCTCTCAGCAGAGAAGCACTAAACGCTTATTAGTGCAATATCTGTTTTAAAATAGAATCGAAATTTATGTGTTGCGTCACACTTTTGGGGATATTATTCGTGCTATCATTTTAGCTGGGAGCGATTTCTGTTTCCTAACAGAAGGTAATCTTGTTTGCTAAAAGTGGTCCAAAGCTTTGATCATAAGTGAAAAAATGGGAATACGTTTGTCTTTATATTTATCATGCACTAGATTGATGTCTTCTAAGAAATACAAAGTATTATTGTTTCGAACATTTACCTGCTCTTAGCTGGTTACTGTATTACCAACTGAAATATGCACTGCACACTCTTTCAGTGGCATTTTTTCATAACGTCATATTGATCCCCATCATACTGTGTTCTTTCGTCTTCCATGCCTTGACAGATTTTCCGTGTGCCAAAATCACACGGAAGGAGGCGTTTGTGTCTCTTTTCTTGTGGGGACAAAGATGCCCGCAGAGATCACTTCAAAGTGCTTCCCGATCCACGCTTTTTGTTCTCTGCATAATTGATTGCTTCATAGGGGGCCAAAAGAGTTTGGGCTATTGACCAACACATTTTTGGAGTGCATGCTGGTGATATCTCTTTTGTAGTACCGATACGTATAAATGATATGTTATTTGCAAACTCTCGACATTCCTGTCGGAAAATTATTCATCCGACCACTGTGTTATGTCTGTGAAACACTGGGTGGGAGAAAACTAGGAAGAAATATCAATTTTCTATGCGAAAACACTTGCGCTAATTATGTTTGCTGACTGCCAGACGAAACAAAACCAGGAGTTCAAGAAATGCCACAATTGAATACAATATTTGTACCACGGGCTCCACGATTTTGATCAGTAATGTTTACCACTTGGACCACCTGTGGTCATCTTATCATATATTTTTTACTCATGTTTCAGGTGGCAATAATGCAATGGCCAAGCCTTGTGAACTTCTGGCTTTCGATTCTGGCGTAAGAAGCTTTGCATTCCGTCGCTGATAGATGGCACCCAGTTGTCTCCCGGATTGCCCCACAGCCTAATTCACTGTGATCTTCAGTGGTTCTACACTTCAAATCTCAGATTTATATTTCACACTGAAACTCCCAGGTCTAAAATCGAAAGAGGAACTTGGAAAAACCATCTTGTATGGTTTTAGAACTGGATAAGTGTTCTGGAGTGGAAGTACTCAACAATGACGATAATGTTTACTAAGTGGGAAGCACACTGACCAATCAAAATTTTATGGTTTTCCTTGACAGTGAAGTTGTTATCTGCAATGCTGGGTATGACTTGTCGTTTGTACTCATGCGGAAGGACGTAACTAGGTGGGGGGGGGGGGATTACATCAGTTTTGGAATTTCCACATTCAGTCAATCATCGCTTATACGTACGTACTACGACATTGTGAAGGTATTGTGAACTGCCAATTAAAAGTGGATGTGTTTATATTCGACTCTGCTCAGAGCGATAGATACTGCACGAACCCATGAAGCTAATTCCGATCGAGAAGCCTAAAGAAATGAATTCCTAGCCAAAATATTAGTTAAAAAATAAACCGATCGCTCTGTTATCTACCACTTAAAAACTCAAAACTGTTTCTATATTGGGCAGATAGACTGGGCTGACTGTAGACAAATGGATGATATTCACACAGACAAAATGTAGTCAAAGCAGACTATTTCATTCGACTCCAAGTGTTTAACCTGTAAAAATTAGCATATTTTAAAAAGATACTAATATGAAATATCTTTTGGGAACTTAGACACATCTGTGAGTTGTATTCGCATGCGCAACCGAGAAGTATTCGCAACTGTCATGAATTAGTGCATCCCTCCAGTGTATTTTACCAAAACAATCGACTTTGCAAGTGGTCTGAATTGGAGTCTAACGAGACTACGTTTCTAAAGGCACTACCATCCCACAGATCTTACTGTTCTGTTTTTGGGACAGGCATTTGGCATTGACGAATTCAGATATTCTCTTTTTCTCATCTAAGTCCTTGAGAATTTTGTATCGACAAAGGCTTGAGTGAAAGAAACGAATTGGTAACTGTATTGGTCATGGTTTCATTTCCCATCCACTGAGACCTGTTAGGAGTTTATATTTTGTTTGTTTTTTGTTTTGTGGCAGGGGCGACTGGTGTTATTTTCTCGCCTGAATTCTCGTTTCCATATAGATGCACATTACTGTCTCATCAACCACTATCTCCTGAGACAATCGTTCAGTGACCGACTGAGTTCTCGTCACTGTCTGGTTTTTCTGTAAGGATATCGAATTGCGATGGGTTGGATCAGTTGTCAACCACGAACACTGACCCACGAGCAGCCCGAGTTCTGTATTTGTTCCACAAACACCAACTGGTATTTCGTTGTCTGGTGAAACGGCAGCAATTACAGGGAACTTACTTTCTCGCTGACTTACCACAAGTAAGCATATCTTTTAAAGGAAGCAATCTGTCCACATTCACAGAATGTTTGCAATACTCGGGCATTGGGGCATATAATGACCTGTATGTTATTTGATTGTTTATCCTCACTATAATTGTTTACACTTACATAATCCATCGAAACCAAAATCATTTCGGAGTGTATCGAAAATGGTTAGATGACACGCTGACGCGTTTGACAATTAGCACGGTATAGCAAATAATTTCCGAACCACCCCAGTGTGTGCCTATTCTAAACACAGTCCAAACTGTCGTTTTGTTTATGAGACGAAATAAACGGAACGACCGAATGATCACATTCTGTTGTAATTTCTTTCGACTTCGTTATGAAAGAAACATGTGTTATTTTCAAATTTCAGGGGACCCATCCCCTTGAACCACCCTCGTTTACCGGTGTCTTATGAAATAGCTTTAAAGTCACATTGCATAGAATATGATTGAATGCACAAAACAGTTTACACTGAAAACAAATAGATCAAACAATAGTCTGACCCTGGTTCGACGGAGGAACCCTCACGAACAACAGGCCGCATCCCACTCAGGTCGAGGATGCATCGGCCGGATGTTTACTCTTCGTCAACTACTTAGAACGTGTCACAAATACCGTCGACCGACAATAATAATTTTCCTTCACTTAAAAGACGCCCTCGATTCAATTTACCGAACAGCGCTATTCGGTGCTCTTTGTTGAAAATGTACGCCACAGAAGTCCGTGAATATACTGAGGCCTTTATATTCTGATACTTCTAGCCGCTGAAGGGTTAACGATGAACAATCTATTCCGCTCGAAAAGACCAGTGGTATTCGACCAAGATGTTACGTTTCATTATCTTCATGATATGGTCGTCAAACTGACAAATGGGGATAAGCTGTGTGGCTTAGACTACGCCGATGACCTTGTCTGTGTTTTCGGATGCACGGAATATACGCAAAGTGCAGTAGATAGAATTACAAACGCTGTAGATCCATTCGGCTTCTTCCAAGTGTAGAGTGATGTTGCAAGACTGGACGTCAACGGTTCTGAGCTTGATGCTCGATAGGGAGGTACTAACTGTTGTTCACCCCTTCACTTACTTTGGCAGTAGCCTGACGACTGATGGGAGCACGGTAGTAGAGGTGAGCACACGTGTATCCAATGTTTTCTTAGTATCGCTAAGGTTGGATGGAGTGGCCGGGTGAGCAACGCCGAGGTCAGGAATCGAGTGTTAGATGCCAGTTCAGAGAATATTCTAACAAAGCCAATCAAGATTAGCAGAGTTCGTTGGTTTGGGGCACGTGTTACATGTGGCAAACACACACCTACTGTGCCATGCCTTGTTTTCCGTACCTTATCGGGAGTGGAAGAAGGTACGTGGAGGTTTACGGATGACTTGGCAACGGGGAATGAGAAGATGTAAATTCAACTCATGAAAAGTAGGTGCCTCACCTCTTCGTGTTTGGGTCCAAAAGATCCCTCAATCAGTTGGTTGGAGACACTGAAGGATGTGGCAGTGAACCGTGAATGGTGGCGATCGTATTGTCACTTTCTGTTGAGTCATGATGATTGATTATTGTGTGTTTGTACTGTTTGATTGTGTATTCCGTGTGTTGGCTACTAGGGTCTTGTTTCTTTTTCCCTCCCCTGTAGGTCCATTTCCGGTCCATCTTGCGAACTCATTCTTTCTATTTCCACGTGGAAGATGATAAGAAAAGCAGTAGTCAGCGGGCCTTGCCCTGTTGATAAAGCTGTACGATGATGTAGCAAAATATGACCTTATGTCAGTGCCATCACCATATTGCAAGGGACATCTTTTCATAAATACTGAACAAACCTACTGGAAAATGACTTTCATTAAATTTATGGCTGCCTACTATGGGATTCGATACATATTTTATATCAGATACCAAGAGAACCTAAGCAACTTAAAATATACAGCAAATGGCACCTTTTAAGCTCTAAACACCACCAGAATTTTGAGGAAACACCATTGCTGGATTTTGAGAAGATTCGGTACAGTAGGGATCCAATTTTAAATCAGTTTGATACACTATATCATATGTTTTGACTGTCGTTGGTCCAACGGTCATCCACGCGGAGTTCAGACCTCGATATCTCCGACCAATTCTTACCAAGGCCAGTTAATCCTGCTTTCGGTGGGTTTCGATTAATCTCAGCCTGCTTCCAGAAATTAAGCACTTCCTCGTATTAATAGTGAAGAAGTGAATTGATAAATGTTTGCCATTTCATTTTGTGAACATAGCTGCCGACCGTTAAACAGGTCTGGACAACTGAATACGGTTTCAGTCGTGGGCATGGATGTAAGTTTTATGAATCACTTTTTTTATCCTTTTTTAGTAAATGATGAATAACACCTGGTCTGAGTTCCAAATTGTGAGGTGACGTATGCAATCCCAAGTAAACTGGAAAGTTGCCAGTTGAACATGTAGCAAGGAACCGTGCATCGTCGGAGTTTCAATCTAGAGAGACCAAAACAAGAAGATTCTCAGCAGCATGAAATCAATGATCATTTTTGTGTATTCATGGTGATTCAGCGTGCAGTTTATGGGGCACGGTACAATATGAGTTTATAGCCACAGAGTGTGAGGAGTTTCAAACTATGGGGACCGTTGCGACTAGGTACAACAAAAGTAGGCTTCGATCGGTCAACTTATGATCTACCAAAGGATGCCTTTGAGAATGAATGGGTCAAAAGTTCGAACTTGGAATCTGATAACAATGGCCGAAGTTTACGGCAGTGCACATGGCGAGCCTAGGGTAGATAAAAAAGTTTTGTTCAAAATCCTCGTTTTTAGAAAGATGATCAGCACAGATGCGTGGGCAAGTTGTATCGAGGAGATAAAACAGCAATTATGTTATTCACAGGTATTTGTCGAACGGATTTAAAATCATCATTTAGAAGACTTGTACAGTGCTCCCAGTAGAGCGTACTACCGAAGAGCCTGTCACTTCCTCAGTGTTAACACACTGTCATGGTTCCAACTGCTTTTAGAGCTGACATCTCTCAAAAGCAAACACCCACTTCAAGCGAACACGGCCATCAGGTTGCGAGCCCACACACTGGCAGAAAACGTCACTTAACCCTGTGTTCGTAGACCTTCCTGTTGTTACAAGCGTCAAATATTGCAACTGTATTTGTAAATGTGAGCATAGTAAGTCCTTCAGGTAGGTAACGGATGGCCATTAGAATCACTTAACAAACAATACAAATGAACATTCAAGACTACCCATTTGTTGTTGCTATGAACACTTAGTTGTTTGCGACAACTGTTGGCAACTGTGGTGGTGGCTTTTGCAAACAAGCTTAAGCTTTTGATCTCTAAATTGACTAGCCCGGTAGATTAATTTAATATAGTCACTACAATGGTCGTACCACTGTAGTAGAACTCGAAAGCACCCACAAATCGTAATGGGGCGGTCAACAAGAAAGACATTCTTGACCTTCGATGATAAAGTTGGGGATAGTAATTTGCATAAGAATGGAGTTTTGTGATAAGTATTGCATTTCGATGATGGTCTAAGGGGAATGCAAGTTCACGTGATTGTGTGGAATGAAGCCACCGCTAATACTAGCTGGAATAGAGGAACATCACGTCAGTGAACAATCTTGGCTACTTTAATGGCATCAACAGATCTGTGTATGTATGCTCAATAATAATTGAAACATCGGCGCAACCTCTTAAACTAACTGTCACGGTGTCGCTTTTGATACGTAACCTACCAGTGTCACCAATAAAGCTGAAAGCTGTTTTGTTCACTCAGAAGTTTGGTGCTGACATCTGTGGTTTTGTTTTCTGAACCTAGATGCTGTATCATGTAACCAATTAATTGGGGTAGCCGTTTGCATTGAGTATTTGACTTAGTGTTCTCGTGTGATCACTGATGGAATCAAGTGTAAAGGATTTCCTCCCACGATCATAAAGCGTGACGCCAATGAACCGCGACGCCAGGTTCGTGCTAGCGCGGGGAGCGGGGGTTGTTACCCCAGAGTTATCTGCTTTATTACTTGTGCAGAAAGAAATGCTCAGTTAGTCAGTGATGAGCATTATCGATTTCACCACCCTTTCAACTAGCTCATTTTGGAAGACAGTTTCATGAACAGCATCGGTTGCAGCGGAACCTGGGGCTCGTGAAACTTTAGTAGTTTATACAATTGAAAAGGCTAATCCTAATTCTTAGAAATACGGAGCAACGTAAGACTAATTTGTTGGGGCATTACGCGTTATTGTGCACCCCCATACCTGAGGATTCTTCAGGTCTATTCACTTCCGATATTGTGTGTATCGCAATCGCCCAGATAGTTGTTCTCCAGTCGGTTGGTTTTTCAATCAGCAGCAAGTCGTTGCGTTTCTTGAATTTCATTTTCACTGCATATCTAGTACACTGGCTATTTTCGCAAACGAAGTAATGCGGTAACCGACATGTATGAGTGTTATTCGATTCCTTTGCACCTGAGATCAGCCGATCAACTTATTTGATGACCTGGTTCCTTCAGGATGTTTTTTCTGTCTTCAGACAATCCACGTTACGGAGCCGCATCTCATAGACTATGTCCTGATGACATTTTTCACGGTTGGCTGAAACATTCGCCCTTCACGCTCATGGATTCCGCCTGCCGAAAATGCAATCACGACTGGAGAATTTTTCCTCTGCTGGAGCTTGTCACCCGTGGGCAATGGTTCTTATCGATTCTGAATCAGGGTTATTGTCAGTCACAGTCGGTTCTTACGTAAATGACTCTACTTGATTACCAAAGTTAGCTTTATTTTGGATGTTACTGATTTTCTTCAGTGGCTAGTAGTTTCTACTCATAAAATGTACTTCACAAGTGTTGTCTCACCATCAACCAAATTTCAGCTGCCTAAGATATGCCCAAGTTTAGTTCAAGGATGGCCAGTCTTAGTTGTAAAACAGGATCAAATTGTGGATTGTTAAAATCGCTTCATTGGATTCAAATAATTGCTTTACATATCCGGAGATGGCTGCAGTATGCTACAACATAACCGACCAAGTACAAGCATAATGGGAGGAAAATACATCAGTGATTAAAGAAACGTTCCGTATTGCCCGGGCTTTCATTTGGTCAGTGACAGTGCTTTGGTTGTAACAGAATTTGCCTAGATATGGAACTGCTGGTGATAGGTGAATCAGCTATTTTGAAGGAAATATTATATGGACCTGACTACGAAGCTGCAGCCTTTGTTATGTAAACCGGTGAAAAACAACGGGAGAAGCTTTGAACTAATGGAGCACTGTACATCACAGTTCTTCGAAATAATCAATCTCCACCGTACACGGTTACATCCTCGTTACATTTTCTAAGGTAATTGGGCAACTGGCACCAAAGTCTTTCCTTCTCATTTGGAAAAATTCCTGACCTTAGCAGAGGATGGTAAGTATTTAACTACTGATTATTCCAGTGATTCTACTACTGTAAAATGTTATGACGAATAGATCTGTGCAGGTTTATAAGTTGTACGACATCGTGCAAGACGTGATCTAGCGCATAATTCTACAGTAAGACAGTTTCATTAGAATAAGCAACGGTTTGATGGAATAGAAACTTCTGTTTGTTGAGGCCTGTGGATTGTATCAGGGCTGTTAAGCCGTCAGTGGTGAAGAAACTTTCTGGCCAAGATTTCCAGTGACTTCTGTTTTGCAACACACATCATACCAGTTGGTCTAATCTTCAATAAACCACAAAAATCCTTGTTGGTTGAATGTTATCAAGGATACCGTGAACATAGCAGAATTCACAGGCCTTGCATGATAAAAGTTCCCAGTCTATCAAACTAGAAGTTATTCTAGGAAAACCATCTCACTGTAGAAAGATGATCCAGGTCATGTTTCACATGGGACTGTACGTGGTGTTTTGGTGTATGAAACCCGGTTTCGATCGATCGTGATAGAGTTCCCACAATGCTGCTGATTCTAGGCTTGAATGTTCGTTCGTTCACGCCACGTACCACTCCAAATCGAGGCAAGAATAACGATCGAGTCAGATGTGCAAAACTCCCAAGTAGTAGGTGAGAACAACGTTGCACTTCGGGCACTCACTTAAGTGGTCACATGACAAGGAGTGGTTAGAGTGTTGCAATATGCTTAGGTTAAATTTATCAAGTATATTTCTAAATTGCGCGATGTTATCCAAGTGACATCATCGTCTGTATACCTTGCAGTTGCGGCTGTGATTGAAATGTCCGTGTTTGATCTTAAAACGAATCACCGGGAGACCTTTAAAATCGCATGATCAGACCAATTAAAAGAGGGATCACCGGTAGTGATGAACAAGTTTCAATTATTGCCAAGGCAAGGGACGAAATAGTCTGGTGCAAGCTGTGACAAAACTGATCAGATATCATCATGCAATGAATCTCACGCCAGGCCTGCTGTAGTCACTACAGACAACACATAGAGTCGAGTTAGTACAGATCAGTAGATTCGTGAAGACAAAACCGGTGAATACTTCAACCTTATAACGAGATTAGTGTGAACGCTAGCAAAAATGATGACTCAGGTACTTGGGTTTACCTTCAGTGATAGGAATGGTATAATAAAGGTAAGTATATATGTAAATATATAGTTTGCGTGATCGAATACACCTCCTTTAATTTATAAATTCAAGGTGCCTCTACCACTTTCATTATACGGAGCTGAAAGACTTGGGCGAAGCGCAGTGAAATCCTCCACCGTGATAATCTCCATTTCCACATCCGTGCAGCGCAGAGATTCGTGTTCTGTCGGCAGCGGAAAAAATGATCCAGGCCGTATTATTCCCAGGTAGGGATCGATAAATGGTGCTTAGGATAATCGGACGTGACATAGCCCACTTCCACACACCCAATTTAATGAATAGTCAGCTTTCCCTAAAATTCTCTTCGTATTAGTTCGTACAGACCTTCCGTAACTGACTTTCGAGTGACTTTTGTGTATTTCACAGATCTGATGGATTTTGACGGATATGACACAAACTTCAGCATGACTTGAATGACACAAGGGTCCATTGACAGCCAAAGAGATTTATTATAAAATTAATCCTAAGAAAGTGATTGTGAATTAAATATTTCACAGATTAGACAGAAAGCCCGGTCTAATTTGAAGTCCAACTGCCAACTGGCGTCTGCGAGATGAGCAATTTTCACTCTACTCGTTAGTTATATGGAATAAGTCTGTCATTGTCTGAAAATTCATCCCGAATAATTTCTTTCGAATTCGATGGTGATGCCCATCGTTTCCCGGTGCTGTTCTTCTCAGCTTTTATTCTAGCAACATCGGAACCAGAAGCTTGACAAGAATAGTCTATCGAATTTCGTGTTGCAAAATCCAACACTCACATTGGCGAGTGTGCACTACATTGAACAACGGAGATATCAGCTCGCCATGTGCGTTTACCCAAAATGATAAATCCGCTCCGACTAATTTCCTCCGTTGCACAATCCACTTCTTACTTTTTCAAATAATTCTGTTTCAACCAATGCTCTTGCAGCTCAGGCTATCCGCGTCGACGTTCTTCATATAACTCAGTATGCGCCAACAAAGATTTGCAATGTTTTGTGTCTGCTGATGCATGATGATTTTGTTTTAACTAAAGTGAGTTTCAATTACTGCTAGTTAGAGTGAAGGTAAATGTGGAGAAAGATGTTCGAGACCGGTTAAATTTATCACCATCTTCCTAATGTGAAGTTTCCCTATAAACATAAACACGATTGAGTGGTAAACATGCTCAACTTGGAGGTAGGATTATGCACTTGGGAATGATTGGTTCTGATTACACTGTCCGATCGTATCCATCTTATTACGTGTAGTGACCGTGTTAAACCTCACGGTATTTGTTCAGGAGCGACACATCTCTATCCTCAGCTGTCTTCTTTGAAGCAGTAACACTGAACATGAAAATGAACTCATTTGCTACAATAAGTCAATATATATTTGATTTTGAAAAAAAACAGTATCGGATTATGTGGGTTATCTTATCATGTTTGGTAAGCAATCAAACATCCCCCACAAATCATCAAAAATCTTGTGTATTAAAAACAGTGATCTCTTTTGATAGGCTTTATTTCTGTGGGTCCAAGGGAAACTTATTTCCTTGATCTCCCTGCATCCTATTCTGTATCGCTTAGTTCACACTAAGAAAAAAGGTTCAAACATCTTCGTGCTGACAGGATTAGAGATTCCGTTCATAAGATTCATCATCCATCCACGCCAGTGAACCCCACAGAGCATCAGATGGACGAGAATCAACAAGTGTTTCTGTCTATCCCGGAGGTGGAATATCCTGGCAAAGTGAGGCCAGAACGAGTGTGTGTGTGTGATGTATAGTGTTTATTTAATTCCGACTGTTGATATAAATGAAACCTAATCCGAGGAACATACGTAGATGACGCATTGTGAATATCGTATTAATGTGTAACAATCTAAAACGCCAAAGTTTCTGTGTTTATATTTTACACGACGATGACTCGCTCATCATCCCAATTAACTCGATCACCATTCTGTTCCACGCCGGGTTGCTGTCGTTCAAATGGTCAACCGCCACGAGGAATCAACCGAGTGATTCACTCCGTGTTCGGAGCTGTCGAAAAGGGCCAATTCAGTAACATTCTCAGGAAATTAATTCTGACAGTTGACCACTTGGGGATGCGCTTGAAGAACAAAATATCTAGTTCGAAGAAACACAACGGAATCAGTTGAAAATAGATAGAGAATTCATTCCTGATGGTTGTTTTCCTTCATTCGATCGTGAATAAGCGTCCACCGCTTCCTGGTTTGCGACCTTTCTGATTGACGCTTATGAATAAGAAACGCTAAGGAGGTGTGTGTATCCCTGAATATTAGTATAATTATACTCTATCTACAGTAGCTCCCGAAATTTGTTTGCTTCTTCCCTGGTTATGTGACTTAAAATTTACTTAACCGGTCGTGATTAGCTCACATCGCCCAAGAGGATATTTACGTGTCCTCTTTCTTCCTCAGGATGCAAGCTTGTGTGATTACGTCTAATCACAGGCATATCAGCATGCATCACTGGTAAAATATACAATTTTTGAGGCTGGTTACTCAAAACATTACTAAGTTACTGGAAACGAACACGGCTCCTCTGATATGCATTTGAAAGGTATACAATAAAATCCATTGGGATGGGTCAGCTTGAGTCGGTTCGTAGATTCCGCTACATCAATCGATGATAGTTTCGACTTCTAATCACAAAGCAATAAAACTGGCACAGTGTTTTCCACTGCCGGGCGACCATTTGTTGATTCAGCCTGTGTGGGCACATAGTTATTTAGCACGAGGCGGTTTTGATTTTATGGATCATTTAATAACTCTGTTTACCAAACACGGCACGGAGATAGTTGATGCCACAACCGAAATTGTTGTTTCTTTGGATGTGATACTCGAAACTCCGTAGCATGTTCGTGGTTGTGCGATTTCTTGTGTGTTGTTTACTCCCGTAATAGGTTTTCACATATACCCTACCAAATCATACTACTTTGTTTTCACAGTCTAGCTAAGTGAATAGTTTAAGCATATCTATCAGGCGACTCTCTAGAAATGGTATCGAACGCGATTGTGATTTTTGTAGGTATCACTCTGTTCGACTCAGTCTGTGAAACGGGTGTGGCGATTGTGTTTGCCCGTTGGAGAGCACGAAACTCTATCGGAAGGCAAAAACAATCAAGGTAACAGAGAAGTAGGGAGAGCTGTAAAAATAATAGCGTCAAACGGATGATGAATTATTATGAACACAAAAGACACTGCTCGCCACACCTGAACATACATTCAATTGTATTCAGCCACTAAGTAAGTGGATGTCCTAAAGTCCATCCATAAAAGCTAACACTCTCTCATGTGATCAAGTTCAATAATCAAATTTTCCTATCTTTATGTGTAAGAGTTCGATATCTGTCCATATTGTCGTAATTATTATTTGTCGGTCGACGTTTCAGTCACCAGTTTACAGTTGATTTTAAACCAGTCTTGAGAAAATTGACAAAACTGTCAGCTGACCAACACGTTTTCGACAACGCTGTGTAAAGTGGTAACAAATAGTTATATGTGGCATCCCATGAAGCATCACGCTTTTTCAACACGATCGAAACCGCGCTCTTTTTCTATGTGTCAGGAACTTGGTATCCTTATTCACAGTGGAAACACTAGTTGCCTGAGCTAGCAAAGCCTGCCCAGGAAGCCCTATCGAGATATAAGCTAAACGTCCCAAGTGATTTAGCTCCACAGAGATCACTATACAATCTCGCGATTGGTTTCGCGTATCATTTTGCGGCACACCACCACTCGGCAGTTTGTTCCGGCAGTTAATATTTTGCAAACCCTGAAATGAAGTCAGACCATGCAACATTTCAGGATGTGATTCCTAGCTGATGTTTGTTCTGTCTCAGCTACTGAAAGTGCTGCGTACAGTCATAGTGATAAAGTTCGAGTCAAATAGTTACGTCCCATGCTTGTCCAAGTGGAGTAAAATTGGTCCATATCTTGTGTGGTGTGCCCATACAGCCGTGTTTTCTTGTATATTAAGGTAGGCAGAACGATGCCACTTTTCTCAAATGGTTTGCTTTTTGCACGGGCTCGATGATTTTTTATAGTTGACGAGGAACACCAAATAAAATGTTCTGAAAATCCTGACATAATTGAGCTTCTAGCCGAAAGGATGATCTGGACGATAAGAGTAATAAACACACGTCGGATTTTGTACAAATACACTCACATTTTTATGGTTCCTGTGTATTTTTAGGAATGTGAATATTTGCTTACCCCGACTAAATAAACTCTGCCGTGTTACCGGATAAGTTTGATTTATTGCATTTCTATCATTTGGTTGTCTTCGCGGTCTTCGAAAACCATCGCTTCCAATGTAACTGTGTTTGATTGATGCCAGCCTAACAACAGTTGCCGAGATACATTTTTCATTCTTTCATCCCTTCTTCTACCGTGATTTAGTACGAAATAACGATCAGTTTCTCTATGACTCAGTTATTGATCAAATTCTTTATTGATCTCACTAGTTTTAGTGTCAACAAATGAACATTTAAATGATAGTTCTGTTTTCGGTGAGGATGTGTTATTATTGTTGTTATTTATGATTCTCGTGATAGACCTCCATCAGATCCTATTGGATTAGTTGGTACACTTGTCCGACATATCCAGCTCCCCAGTGGACCGAATTGTTATCACTCTTCCAGAAAATTATTTTATTGCTGAACTCCCTGAGGCCATTTGTGAATCATTCGATGCAAAACCGAATTGAGCAAACTGGAAAGAGAGCAAATACGAAGGTGTAAACTGAACTCTGTGTTTCAGAGAAGCGATCACCGTTCACGCGGTGCATCTTTGACCATCCCGCTAAGACACAGCCAGTCGAGTAAGCACTTGGCTTCTTTTCTTATCGCTCCTTACATTCTGAATTCTGAAATCCCAACATGTTTTTGAGGGTGGAGGAGTGGAAGTGCTCAGTAGGTGCGAATTCTCGTTAGAAATGAAAAAATCAATTTGGTTTGGAATTATGGTCACCACTGATGTAGCCCGGTAATTCCCAACAGTCTTTTATCCCTTACGTGTCACGGAGATGACTTCATCGAGAGTGTATTCACCATATTCCTGTTGGAAGTGCTCTAAGTGTCCGATTGATTCGATATAATTATGTTCAGCTGTAATGCGGTTGGTGGAAATATTGACGGGTATTTCATTGCTCACGTATTCGTTGGGGTTCACAAAGTCATTAACTCATTTTGAGCCCCATCAGTTCTCGCCTCACAGATATGATTGTGCGCCTCAGCTTTTGATGGAACTGTGTCTGACCATCTGCAGATGAGCAATAGATTGCTAGTTTAGAAATGAGCGTAAATCTAGCATAACTGGAAATACGTGGTCGCACGACTAAACGATAAGAGCGATCTGGAGTGAATTTACACCAACAAGTCGGTATTTTGCAGAACACACCACAGAACGCGATGTGAGTCACCTCAAAGGGAAAGGCAACACTTGGTTTGGAAAACCAGGTTCAGTGATCCCAATATAAACAATGACCCGAGGTGAGAATCGTGTAAGCACATCAAAGCTTTTCGTTGTTATGTTCATTCCTTTCGCAATTGTGTCTATTGAAAGGTCACATTGTTTTCCCAATCGGTCCTTTTTCCCTTTGACTTTTTGGCATGCCGCTCAATAAAATACTGTTCAGCACATATAAGGTAGTTTGGAAATTATTTATAATGAACCACAACTGAAAGGCTTTCCGAAATAACGTAACGAACCTCGACAATTTCTGGCTGAAACCATTCATATCCTTTCAAAAGTGGTAAAACCAAGTATTCACGATATTCTCCTATCGGTCTCCTATTGCTAAGTCAATTAGAATTGGTAAAATGCTTTGTATCCTGCTCGAGTTACGAGAGCTTCAATTTGGAATTTCAGTACTAATAGGTTTTATGTTGTGAATTCAGTTTATTCTGTGAAAAACGAATTTCATATGCTGGAATGTGCTCTATAAAATCCCCTTTGTTATCGTCTGGAAAATCCACTCTAATTCTAATGATAGGTTGAGTATGGTTTCAGTGAAATTGATCTCTAACGGGATGTGGCTGCTAGTTCTGGAATTCAAGGTTCTATTGAGTTACCGAACCTTGACCGAAAAAGTAGCTGTCTCAGACTTAGTAGGAGCGGACTGTATAGCAAACATTGAAATGAAGGCCTACTTCAGAATTATTCATATTCCCTCTGTATTTTTGGAAATTATAGTAAAGTAGTATCGAGGTCAGAAAAGCATACAACATGGAGTGTCCGCAATAGGCAACTGCTTGAATACCACGTGACTGCGCAAAGTGAAGCGCACGAGGGTAGGGGCTATCTCATCATAACTGACCTCAAATTTGCCCTCATTTCCTTGCAATCGAAGGTTTATTTTGAAATTATTCGGGCAAAACATGAAACAAATTCTAGTGAACCTGCTTGCAAGAGTGCTTGCTCATTTCTCGGTGTAAATAGATCGTTTTTAATGGATGTTTCTAATAGATCTGCCGGTGTACCATAATGTGGCTCATACGTCTCTTTAAAAAATATTGTTGTGTTGCCTTTTGGAAGGAATTTCAGTTAGCTGATTAAAATACTTTAAACGGGCAGTTGTGTTTGGTGCTTATTTTACGCAGGAAATTTTCGTCAAATATTCCAACCTGAGTCACCCATAAGAAGTTTAGTTCTTGCAAAAAAGCGTACTTTAATTAAGTCAAACGTTTGGTAGTATGATACACGTATCACTCACATGAGGAAACCAGTACTATAACGAGGCTTGCATAATTCCATGGCTTCAATATTGCGCACACAACAGTGCATGGAATACCACAACATTCCCTTCATACGATCGAAATTGTTAGAGCTGAGCAACCCTGAGTCTCATCTACGCTCACCTGTCAGGTTCAAGCTCAAAAAACTGTGTGACGCTTCTGAATGATTTCAGATAAAAATATGTGTACTCCTAATTGCGTTTTTCAAGTGTTAGAATGGAACCTTTCTCACTGAGCTTGTCATCGCAGAATGCGTTAATCCTGAGAATTCGATCAGAAACTGAGCATACGTTACCTTGCACTCTGATGTGGATTTCAATCACCAAAGATAATGTAATTATGAGTTTATTGCTCCAATAAATTCTCCTCCTATGATCGTTGGTACACAGTACATTTGTGATTTATTCCAATCTGAGTACCTAATATCTCTATTCGGATATCGGCCAATGTGTCTTCCTGCATTTCCTTTTTTACGATAAACGCGCATTGAGTGTCCAAGTTGCTTGCACCATTTGTGACAGTGTTCGATTAGTTGGCTCAAGGACGTGTATGTTCCTCTGGATGAATCTCCGTTCGACCAGGTTCGATCACAGGAGCAATCACGGACTAGCAGTAAGGATTGTAAGCATCATGATACTCGCGTACTAGCTTTTAACTTGAAAACGACATTGCTTCATGTATCACATTTGATTTATGTCAATTGGACCGGCTAACAATTTGGTTCGATTTTGATTTCGGAAAATGATGACCTTTACACTGTATGGATCGACAGTGGCGATAACCACGATCCAAATACACACGGCAAGAAAGCTAAGTGGAAATAATACCATGTATATATAACAGATGGCGAGAGAGATTTATGGTATGTAGTAACCGAATCATGGATGAAAGTTTCAGAGCTTAGTTGCCTTGGAGAGATAACATGATCGAAAATAAATCTCTGTTGGATTTATTTCATACAGACCACAATAAGCTCGTCCCGGGACTTACTATCCATCTTTTAAGCTGGTATAAGAGCGTAGATTCTTCTTATATCTCACGTACCTGAGTTACATGGTTCAAATGTACGAGTGAACGCGGTAGGACAAAGAGGTAGGAATGACACTTTATTATAATTTGGATGCGATCATTGATTTGCCATTGATAAGTTGGCAACATCACATTAGCCGTGCTCAAAACACAGTTGGTTCGTAATTGTAAATAAGTAGGTATTGGTAAATCAGTCTCTCATGGGTGGATCATTTCTGGTCTGCAATACATCGAATGCGAAACGGCGCTAAACATAACTCGAAAATTAGCATAAATCTGTGTTCTTCTATTGATCAAATTTACTTTCACCAGATAGAGGTTTTATCAAACTCTCACATTATATGAACAGATGAGAGAGATATGCCGCGGTTTACGGAAGAGAGAACACAGAAATAAGCTGAAGTGATTGAAAACGGAGATAAGCCGTTCAACAGTTTTGTTCATCAAGATCAAACCAAGCCGTGGCATCTCCGGTTGGACGCAGAGTGAGCATGTCCCGAAGACAAGTTGAGTCGATTTGAACTTGTCGGATACTAGATGCGAGTTTCAGACAAGCAACGTATATCTACGGTTAGAGTCCCGAAGCTGGTATCTAGAGCTGCATTAGAGTTCGAATTGTAAAGACTGCAGATGACAGTGCCAGAGATGGTCTTGGTAGTTGGTCTATAACACTATGCGTACTGAAGGGTGTTATCCCGCTTCCATGATCATAATTCTCATTGGTGGCTGTTCCAGGAGCACGTAGGAATGTCCTCTGAAAGCTTTAGTGCGAGAATGGTTTATGGAACGGGAACGGGTTGTGACAGGAAGACGAGTTCGTTAGGCCGTCATCAAATCGGATACAGCGTGCACAGAATCGGTGCTCATAATTAGATGATAATTGAGGTGCATATGTGTATTTTGTGTGATATTCATATGTAGTTCATGAGTGGAGTACTAAGTGGCTGCCCAAGCCGAAGTAAGGGGTTTTTATATTGATGGCTCAGCCTCCTCAGTCTTTGATCAAAGATCTTCTCAAAAGACAGCCGATGAAACCAAAAGATTGTGTCCGTTTGAGGCCGATGACGAGTGAGACGGTTCATACGCAATTACCAAAGGATTCAAGGTTAGTTGGTGGTCAGTAGCACGCCTGATATGCTTCTTTTGATAAACCTTATGAGATATATAGAGCAGTACAAAATGTGAGTGACCTTGTTCCTTGGCAAGCTTCAACCAATACGTCACAATGGTGCCCATGGATGTACGTAGATTCAGTGCGGGAGAGTGCCTGCCATGTCGAAAAACAACTGAATCCTTCAGCACTGCTTTTCATCCTCTGAAACCACCTATTTGCTGGGATCCATATCCTGGGGCAGCACCCGATAGCATACAGCACAGCGTTGATGGGAATGTCATAAACATACTCAAATCTTCCCTCATCTTATTTGCTTCAGTATTATACCACGGGTAGTTGAAACCGTTCAAGTCAAAACGAGTTCATGCTCTACATGTCTGAAGATGGATATTCAGCAATATAGTGTGGAGTAAGACCTAATGGGAAATGGAAATAGAATTCACTTGGCAAACAGAAGAACAGGGGTTGTCCTCAATAATATTCAGAAGAGCAACCCATTTGATTATCTCCCCGCAGGCCATTTATTCAGTCAGCAAGCTTTTCATACGTGTGCCTCTGTGATAAGGGCACAATTTCTTCGCTATATAAGTAGTATGGTGTTGTATCTGGTGACCGGACAAAATTCCTCCGGAAGCACAAGACCGGCTTCGCAGTTGTTGTCGCTAATCAAGTATGCGTACCCGGTAATCTGCAGCCCACTCACGCCCATGCTTGAGTAATCCACAACAGATCTATCTCCTTAATCTCATCGAATCGCTAGTAGCGGGCCTGGACGAAGAATCCTTTTTTCGAATATCAGGGTGATTGTTCGAAAGTGATTTTGTTGCTTAGTCAAAGACAACCCTCGAAATTCGGAGATTTCACGTTTTAGCTATTTCAGTAATACCGGGCACCGGTGACTATCTAATTTACCAGAGGCAACAGGTTTCCGTTTGCACGAAGTGAAACTTATCATCCAGGTCATTTACACATACTCCGTTACAAGTTTTTATTATTACTGCGATAATAGATCAGTTCAACAGTAAAATATAGCTTCTCTATACCTCAGTGAAGATGACATGAGTGGAACTGCGTAGGCCTTCCATGTTTAGCTTTTTCAGTGCTTCAGAGTGGGGTAGAGCAATAAGTACTGGATAATTCACGAGAACATCTTGAGAAAGCCGAAGACCCATCAAACGGAAAGAAGAATACGATTTTAGGCATATTACCTTCAAAACTACTGCACAAAATCCTTTTCTGCAAATCAGTGGGAGGATCTTCCTAGTGACTCTTCATCCAGTTTGCAGCAAACGACAAGGAACTATGAATTGCCTCAGGTACCAGCCGAAGGGAAGCGTACTTCGAATGAATTACAAAAGAAGAGAATTATTGATTTCTCAAGGGAACACGATTCAGGAAAACTGTTGTTTAGGCTATCCATTTCATTTGCTGACAAGTGTTTGGTGCTTGATGAACAGTAAAAGGATCACAAAGATTCGATTATGAAAAGAAACATCCCGGAAAACGTATCCCATCGAATGCCAACATCTTACACCCACCATAGGTACTGAGTTGGGTTCAGAATAAAATACCATAGTTTTATCAATATATCTCATCCAGATGCACAACAATATGGTTGAAACTTTCCTCCTGATCCATCGAACTTAAGTCACATAAAAGTATGCAAAACCGAAAAGCTCAGCTCATCGAATTATGACCTCATTAAGCTAAATGTAAGCATAACGGAAAACATGTTCTCCATTTTAGGAGAGACGATTTAGTAGACTACCGCCATAAAGGTCTTTAGAGTCGAAAGTAGAAACGTGCGACGGAGCGCGATAACACAATTGATTCCATAGCCAACTTGATGCACTGTTATGTCGAAACCCCTTGGGGAAAATCCTGACTAATCGAAGCTCACCCATTGATTACTGCTGCGTGTAGATTTTGTCTCCCCACCATTATCTAAGCAACTTCAGTGCAACTTAACTGTGCTTCTTTTTGCATATGAGGTTCATATTCCGTCATGGCTAGATCCGAACGGTGGTGGCAAAAACGGGCCGTTGTCTGATTCGGTAATTCACTCAATCGTTGAATTGCTGCAGGACACAAGTATTATGACCTTTGAACCACATCACTGATTTGTGGTTGTTACGTGTAAGTTAGAATACATGGAGATTATTCGAACACGATTTCCAGGGAACTTGTTGGCAATGTTTCGTTCTTCAAATTGCTAGTCAAACTCAAACAATCTTATTTCTACGGTTTCCTTTGGCCTTCGGTAAACACGAACAGAATTTGGAACGTGAGCGTCGTATTGCATGACCATACGTTGCGATTTCATTAGTCCTAATTTTGGTCTTTTATGTCACAGTTCGATTGGATCGTGACAGATCTTGTCTAGACTTAACCTCATATTTGTTTTCATCCTTTGGGAGTCGTATCATGTTTTGACAACTATCATGGAGAGAGTTTACTAACAAAGGGAACAAGCTTGAGCGTATTTCTGATTTGTCATTGAAGCCGAATACCTTGTTGACTTGTGCCAGTTTGTCACCGAACCGTGGCCGTGTACACTGAACGCTTGACAAGCACCGGTGTGACATCCAATTGTCTGTCAAAGGTCGGGTGTACACTGCGGAATTCGGATCGGTTAAGTTAGAGGATAAATGAAGACTGTCGGTTTTTGAGCAACGATATCTCCTTAAGATTGCCCGGACATGATGGGAACACCTTGTCAACAATGCTGAGGTTGGATGCAGCATGTTGGGAACAATAGGTAAGCCTGTTGATGAAGCACGGAATCTAGACAGGTTGAGGTGGGTGGGACATGTGTTACGCATACCTACCGACAGACTTTCTCGGCAAGCGCTGTCCTCTGGGGGAGGTAGTACTTGAAAGGCAAGTCAAAGTGGTTAACCTTTGACATTGCATAAAGGTATGAAAATCTTGACCAGCGGACTTGGTCACTTGGGATGTGTCATACTTCCGAGTGGGGGTTCACGTGACTAGCCTACCAAATGGTTGGAAACATTAGGTGATATAGCTAGGCGTTGTGGTCAGTGGTGTGATGACATTCGAACCAATTTTGTCTTTGTGATTTCCGCTCCTTCACTTACTTTTGGTTTTCTCACCTAATGCTTCCATTCGTTTTGCCCTTGACTGAACGATGCTGGAAGACAGCAACCGAAGCCATAGCACAGAATTGCATGGCTAATGATTGAATGAACTGAATTCAACTGAGTTTATTACAACCTTTCGTAGTTGCATGTTGCAGTCAAATCGGGCTGGAATCAGCATGGCTGGTTCCCAAGGGACATTTCAGATACTGAATGAGAACAACGGGAAGATTTCTCAAATGGTTCAACATTTTGTTACTTCATGTGTGTCGTAAAGACAAGATAACTGCTTTCTATTCTCTGATCGGAATGATCGTTTGTGTGAGAAAAACAGTGACAGCAAGAACACGGAGATAGTTGGAAGTTTTACTGTTTTAATGGCACGTTGTTTGAGAATGACTCATATGATGTGTACAGAAATACCAGGAGGTGTTCATCTCCTTACTGTTGCTTTCAATTATTCTGACTTGTCAATGATCCGAGAATAAATAACCATCAGTTTTTGTTGTTACCAGCTTTAGTTCTAAATGTACCGAATGGTCCGCAATCGGTTCCGCTGACATGTAGGACGAAACTCCCCATGTTTTGTGTTTCACAAGTGTGCTATTTTATTAGAATGCATCGTGCTGTTTTGAACTCTGAAATATTATTAGTAATGGTAATGATGACAGTAACCTTAATAACGTTTTCCTTCAAGGGTACTTTTAATTTTGCATGTCCTTGCAGAATATAGTACATAGGAAGAACATGCCGTGAGCAATACACTGAAATGAGTAAAACCTGACAATGCATCTCACGTGCCAGCTACAAGCTCCTTGCTGAATACAAGTCATCGAAGTGATTCAGCTATAACATTTCATGTTCATATACGATCTCGGAATCCAAGTTTGTTCACATTCACCGACATCAAGATCATTTGCAAACCACGCCCACATTTGTGTATACAAAGTAGTTTTGTCTGAATATCCGATGTTTTGGTAGCTTTCAAACACCACACCATTATCTCTTAGTGTTGGTCTAACCCACAAGCACAGAAAGAAATTACCTCCCACATCAGTTCTACTCACATTTGAGTTAGTGAAAGACCGGCGGCATCGACCATACCTGAGTGACCTGCCACTTGCGTCCATGTTCTGTCTCAACCCGAGTTTCCCAATTCCCATCCAAGTTTCACGCGTCAAAGTTGTTCAATGTTTAAGGTGAACTGTGTATTCACGTATGTCTTCATAGTTAACTATAAGCATGTGAAGTCAACGACCTAGATCAGTAGTGCCCACATTCCGGTTTTCCTTCTGTCAAGGTGAGCCAGAATTCTGCTTACAAATAATTGACCAGTATTTTGGTAGTTCATGAGCGTATGTATTCTTCCCTTCGAATACTACTCAAACGCCCTTCATACTTAACAAATCCAGTCGATAGTCGGTTGAATAAATATTCCTGATCAGAAACCGATATGTAGGATATATAATCTTTAGTAATTTTGTGTTTTGCTAATAAAGGATTATAGTAAAGTTTTCACTACTGATATCTGAGACTTGCCATTGCAATATGCAACAGAAGTGGAAACTTAAACTCTGAGCTTTTGACTGCATCATTCCAAATGTTCCCGACAAATCAAATGTGGTAACGAGCCTGGAAACCGCCTAGCTTCCTAACACAAAATTCCGCCGAAGGATAAACAATTCAGACATTGCACCATGGAAGTGTTAGTCAGTGGCACGTACTCTCTGACCATCAATTAGACCCATAAGATCATCGAACTACTATTGATTGATAAGTCACTAATTTAGGGTGCTCGAAAGTAGTATCACGCATATCTAGTTCGAACAAAGTCTGTCGAATATAGTACCCCTTGGAACTTGTGCTGTTCTTTGGTGGAAGATGACTCAGGCAAGCTTTCATCTTTATTATGAATCCCGGATTCGCTTGCCAGTGAGGTTCAGTCAATGTGCACTGCTGATGATTCGTAACGAGGATGAAACAGCTGAACAGTGATTCCGTCTGTTCCGAATGGTGAGTTAGGCGTTATTGCTACCCAATTTGTCACATGACAAAATCAAAGGATTATTTATAATATTCGAAAAGTAATAATAGCGATAAAAATTAATATAAACGTAATCTGGCCCTCATCGTCGCCACGACGACTGACAAAGTTATGGGCAATTCTCTGATGAATTTGAAAATGATCGTTCCTAGCTGACTGATGATTCCTCAACTTTGAAACTGTGTTCAATTCGAATATCCAATCTATTTGGAGGAAACACTGGGGATTTTACCAAAAGTGTTGTACAAGATATGAAAAATCATCGAAAAAAGATAAATAAACCTATTTTGTAAGAGGTTCACATCCGATAGCCCAACTATTTAGATTGTGAAGTTCCAAGCGTATTGCATCACCGTTTGTATCAATTTAATACATATATTCATTTATCATAACGAACTCTAACTCTTGTACGATAAACATTTGCTGTTATGGGTATTGAATAGTCTGATCAGTGCATTCTATAAAGCATTTCCAACGTCATTTATCCATAGTATTCCAAACTTTGTGAAGTGTACTTCTAAAAGCACATAAAGGTTCCTGTTTTCCTCGTCGGAATTGAATACGTGCATTCAAGCTTTTCCATGAGGATAATCTTCCCGTTGTCACCGAACTCAAATGATATCGATTCATTAATTACCAATTTGTGCTCTTGTAGTAGTAGCAGTATTAGTTTTGGCATGTTTCATTTCAACTGGAAATACGTGTATGCTCAATTATCATTTGTGCGGCAAATGAGTCTCTTCATAAACTGTTCTCGCTGGGACTGGTGATGACTTGATTTTACTCATTTTTGCATTCGGAGTGAAAAAATAATATCCCGAATGCATAAATGTTCTGGAAATTTCAGTATGGTGAATATATTGTTTTTCCGTGGATCTAGTATAGCTAAGAGCGGGGATGACATGCTTTTCGGATTGAACTGGTTTGCTAGGCCGGAACTGATTGATTCATTTTACTCCGCCTTTGTGGCACCCAAATGAAATTCCCAGAATATCTGAATGATCGGCAGTTTTGAAAGTTATCACCAGTATCTGGTGAAATGATCTATAAATAATCCCCATTCCGATGCTCATCTGAGCACTTTTTCAGTGTATGAAATAATGTCACATTTATTCCTTTTTTGAAACTAGCTCTCCGCCTGAAAACACAGAAAGGATTTGACATCGTGCATTACAAAGAAAACTGAGCCTCTCGAAGTCTGTCCTATTAGTTTATCTGGTAGCAGTTTAACTCTCTACTGGTTTGATGTAAACTTCCGTTGTATTCTGCAATGTGCCTTTCCGTTTCCCGTAAACGGTTGACTGCACACCTTATCTCTTTCTTTCACATTAAAACAGTTCATCTGCCTTTGGGTCGGTGTTTATTGAAACAGCTCTATACCTTCCCATTGCAGCCTTCAGCAGGATAACCAGACACACTAGGAAAATTACTGAAAAATGGTATCACAGTTCCCGATGAGAATGTTGGTAACATTATACATACTATTCTTGCTTCTTTACATAAAACAGATGAGTAATGAAAATCTTTTGAAGCAAAATGCCATATCTCATGGAACGCATAACATATTTTTGACACATTTCTTCCATCACAAAGACATGATTTCGCCTAATTGTGAGGAAGTAGATAATACGAATGCAATCTTATGAGATAAGAGAAACTGCACATTTTATGAGGATGAATAACCAATACGAAGAATGGCTCAATCATCAACGAATCTTTAGGATTTATATTATATGCCATATTGTCCTTGGGATAGCCACATAATCATCACAACTTTATTGGTGCACCTCAAAGAACAATAAATAGATTAGAAGCAGAATTCTAGGTTTTGGTTACATTTGTGTTCATTTGAAGAAATGCAACATCGTGAAACGGACATGAAATAAGAATCAGTAAAACAACAGTGTGTCCTCGGGAAAAATGTAAAAAATCAAGAAGATATTCTCAATGTTCACTAGAAAGAATATCATTCCAGATAGTGCACCGCATCGTGTTCTACAAATAAGATGATGAGATTGATAATAGTTGTGTACTGCTTTGTCGTAACTCATCGAGGCATTTGGAATAAACGCAATACTTATTGAAAAGCATATAGCATACATCTTCGATCTAAACTGCCACTTGTCATCATGATCTCGTGAGAAAAAATGCCTAGCGATCAACAGCAGCCCAATACCAGGCCCAATGAAATACGGGACAGGAGCTGTCGTATACCGTCCCCATTACTGCAGTCTGAATATCGGTAAGATGAAGCCAAACACGACAGTAGTTTTATGCGAACATACCCACGGTAAGTAGATTATCATGTAATCCCAGTTTAAATAGCTGAAAGAACCGTATGCTTTTTTACCCTGAATGGAGTGACATAGCTTCGTGTATGGGGTGTGTGAATAATGTATTAGTCTTTTATTGCAATCCGCTGAGAGAGGCAGTTGTGCTCCAGTGGTGTGTGCCCCAGTGCCTCATTCAACCACACCTAATTTACTCAGTGACATGACATACTGACTGTTGTTTAGCTGAAACGGAGTACTTACTTTCCAATACAGACTAGTGAGCGCGTTCCCTTCTGATCAAGCAGAATTTATTTTGTCAACATTCACAGTCATCCTGAGTGAACATAGGCAATACCTAGGGTTAGCGCAAATATCATTTCTTTCACCAAGTTTCCAATGTGTAATACCACACTTTAACATATAGTATTTTTTCCATTTCTATTTTTAATCCATTATAGAGCAAAGTTCAACAATTCACTAAGAAGTCCGTGTTGAATGGATGGCTGCCAAATGGGGAGCTGACCGGCGTTGAGGGGAAGTGAATACACGTCCTCATTTTCCAAAGTCTACGATTGTAACCGTTTGACCGTGGCCGGTCGGAGTTAACATCTGTTGCTTTCGAGCATATATCTTTTGGTTACATTGCATTATAATGACGTGCTGTTATTATTTAGCTTGCCGTGTACGTGTTGCACCATTCGCACTAGGTTTAGGTTCACAAATCACAATCTTTGTAATTAGTTTCACATGGTTGACTGGAATGATTAGCATTTTTTTTACGTCACATACCATTGGGCACGTGCAGTTCTCACTGCTCACAACTAGTAGTCAATCATGTCAGGGGAGAGCACAATAAGTTACTTTCACTTTCTCACAGGCCTGATGTTCTAAAATAGCCGTTGACTTTCCACGGCACCGAACTGATTGACTCATGATGGTGAACCTTTCTTCAAGGTAATCTCGAGGCATATTATTTTGTTTTCTGACTGAAGATGTGCTTCAACATTACCTCAGTTATGATCACATACTTCGTCTAGGCTTGCATTTAGGTAAAATCTGGAAGTTATACTGCATGAACACTACATTTTTGCACAGTATTTGACTAGTTATGCTAAGATTTGATTATGTCACGAAAGGCACAAACTTGCCAGCTCTCGAAGCCAATAGATGCTTAAATAAATGGTAGTGATTCGGAATAGAAATAAAATTTTTGGGCAAAGAGAAAATGAAACTGTTTTATAGAAACCTATGTACCACAGCTAATTTTGTGGTAATTATTGTACACGAGGATGAGCTATTTTTCTCAAAGCAACATAACCCACAACTGACTCAGCAAGATCATTTTCTATCTGCATTTCATCATGACAACGGATGACCGGTCGTGGAGAATAACATTTGAGCTCAAAGCTGAGCGAAATAAACGGGAGCAAATGAATAGCTCATCTGATTATATTTTAGCATCACGGAAATGACCAGCACTTGCAGGGCACAGCTCCGTGATTTATTTCGAAACTGATCGATGTACTTTCCGAGAATGCTGGGAAACTTAGTCTCTTATAGTGGAGCTACTGATTGTTGGACAGTTTTGCTTTCAAAGAGATTGAATTAAATTCGTTCATCAAGTGTCAAATTTGAGGTGCTAAACAAAATAATTCAGTTAATGCTCAGGCAAGCCAGTTTGAGGCAAAAAGAACAACAAGAACCGGTGAATTATCCGAATGAAGAACTGAAGTCAGTGGTAACATCTATAGATTTTGATTCCTTCAATCATTGAGAATGTGAATCAAGTTCCTTTGGCCAATATCTTCGACTTTTTGGTGGCGAGGTACAGAGGAAGTCAGTTAAACCTTCCCCGTTCATATGCTAACATTCCGACGTGCTTCTACCTTTGAGTGGTTTGACAAAACTGCACACCTAGAGTGAATGATTTTCTCTTATTGATGAAATTATTCCCATCGCCCATATATCGAACATTTTCGGTCCACCTATTTCGCGAAAACCATTCTGGTCTGGAATCTGAATGCAATATATTGTCCCATGTGCAACAAAAGATGCAAAACTTGGTGACATCTCGTTGTGTCGGCTGCAAAGTGTCACTTTGGAACATTGTTTGCAGATGGCATGGAAGTGAAGTTTGTTTGTGTGGGTGTGACATTGAATGACATAGTATTATTACCGATCTAATAACTCAAACCACGGCAAAGTGAAGGAGTGAAGTTATATTTTCCCAAAGCATTAGAGCATTGATTTTTATTTTCAAGAAAATGAACACAGGAAACTGTCCAGATAAATCGGCCGAAATTCTCAGGCAGCTGGAAAATCAATGTTGCCGCAGTGCGGTCTGGAAAAACAACCATATGCATGAATGTGTATGGTTCACCAACCAAACTTGTTTGGCTACACAAATGCCGGTGTTCCTCACCCTTTTTGTCCTTTTTAATTCACTATGGATAATTTCCAACCATTTTCAAGTAATTACTTCCAGCGGAGAATTCGGACCATGCAACCGAATAGCGTTCCACTGACTGCGCGTCTGTACATATCTAAAACAAACAGATACATGTGTCAACGTGTGATGCATGATCTAGCACGTCAGTCTACGGTAAAACTGATATCCTAGAACTATGAGGGGTCTGGTAGACTGGGAAAGCGCTGAATTCCGCGTTGTTTATGATATGCATAACAAATCTTCACGACCAAGTTTGTGATTTATTGCAGCTCATGTCAACTGCGGTGATGTGTTTTTTACCTCAAAATCACTGAAAGAGCTGCTTCGGAAATCCTTCCCACGGGTAATGGTTTGTTAGCAGGTATGAAATTTACCGGGCCCAAAATTAAACGTTTGCGTTCCATCAAACCACAAGTTATAACAGGAAATCAGCCTTATTACATAATGGAGCGTCACACAAGTGGCTGTAAAACTGATAGACATGGGCACATCTAACCATTAATTTTCAATTGTATAACAGCAAGACCACTGAAAAATCCCTTGGTTCAATATTTCAAATTTTCTGGCACACGACTCGAATACAGTTGGGGACCTATTCGTTGTGCGATTAGGATGTTATGACAAAGGATGCGAGGATGCATGCGTGAGTGTTGGAGATGGATTACCTAGAAAAACCCAGATCTATAGGGAATTTCGATCATACCTGTGCATTTGCGCGTAATCAAGTCATTTTCAGCGAAGGCTATGTCTTCTATAATCTGATTGAATGAGCTGAACAAAACAAACTACAAACAGGGCGACAAATAGAATATATAATAGCAACTACATCACTTTGGTTTGGTGTTGCTATATTCAGCAAGAAGCAGATTAATAGCAGGAGAGCACTATGTTGTAGATCGTAGAAGGTAGACTGTACAGGAGTCACCAAACGGAAAATTTGCGCTGGAATCGATTGATCATCCGAGTGAATGTCTAAGCCGAGTACCGCAGATAAGTGCAATGCAGATTTGGGAAAAAATGATAACAGTCTCACGGGATTGAACTGACCCGCTCGAAGGTTGATGTTGTAAAGCATTGGCACTATGTGTTAGTAGGGGTAACACATCGGAAGCAAAATGGGCATGCACGAGCGTCGCTCTGCATAGGTTCCAAGAAGACCTGTGAAGTAAGTTCAAGCTACTCTGAAAGTTATACAAATTGTCAAAAATTACCTCCGACTAGAATGGCTTTGACTGGAAATAGTAGGTCAGGCACATGTCCAATCATCAATAAATGTTAGTGGAATGTTGGCGATTGTCGTGCCTAGCGGATGGTAAACTTTCTACGTAGCACATGTTCAACAAAGCTTTTGAATTTTAAGTCTTTGGCTATATCGTTGTGGGGGAAGCTGTACTACTTATTTGAAGGTTCAAATTTATGAGGAATTTACACGCTTTTAGATTTCTATTTTATTTTGTTATTGATAGCTAATAAGAAACTTGTAGCATTCTCAGTTCCTATGTAAATCTTCCAACTGCACTCATTTACTTGCCTCTGTGCCGTAGTCAATTTATCCCACAAAGATTACGGCAAGGAAATCTGGAAATAGTTTTGCGATTTTCCGCGTCTTGTATCAACATGTAAGTGTCGTCTGATTATGAAGTGTATCTGATATGCTGTGAAAAAACATTAAGGCAGCCACATCAACTATAATACTTAAGAGCAGAAAACATTATCATTTGTGAGTCTTTGGATTCAATCTATTTTGACCTATTCATTTATCAGGAAATTTGGGATCAGTTTCATTTACAAAAACGTTATCCATATGGTAATATATACTAAACCAGAATCATTCAACTGCTTGCAAATAGAGATTGTGAGATATCCGTTATCAGTGCATGAAACTTTTCTATGCGTTGCTCTCAAGATAGAAACGAGTAAGGTGACTTATTATCAACAATTAATTCACTTTCGAAACTGTTCCTTGATGTCTAGTAGGAAAACAGTTTACACCGAAATGGCTTGTACAACCGAGACTTTATCTAAGGTTTCGTAGAAACTGAATGATAACTTCAAGGGAAATGGTAAACATACTGTTATTGTGTTGGCCGATTTGTTGTGCTTTTCGAGGACAATCTGAAGTTGTCAAGGTTCAGATTGAAATTTCTGGTCACTCACTTGTCCAAAGAAATGACAACACTGAGCTCAATACCTAAGCTTATGCTCCGCTAACTCAGTTTCTCCCTTAGATTTTAGCACACATTTATTCCAACGTGCCGCGCAAACAATTGCGCATCCCATGTTCACTTGTTAGGCTTAGGAAACGATAGGAAAACACATGCGGTTTGTTGATTTTATTGTCACTCACCGAAGTCGTGCTCTGCTCTATTTCGCATTCATCTTCCGGTTAGAGCCATTAAAATAAAGAAGGTATGAATTTGCCTACCGCAGAAATGGTCTTAACTTCATCCGGAAGATCACATGAGAGCAGATTTTATTACGTATGTGACAATAAATTAGTGACGGTCTGTAGAATAGTGAAGGAAGAATGTTTTGGGACTATAGGGGATCATTGAATGTCATTCCGAATTTATCAAGAAATTCTCAACTGAAATTTCTTTTTTACTATCATTTATTGTAGCTTACCTAGGATGCCAATCTGCACTGCAATGTTACTGGTATTCAACCAGTTTTCAGCATACCACTGTTTGCAAGAAAAAAGGGTGCAACAGAAAAAATGTGAAAACATAAGTGACGGTAAGTGGTTTTGCAATAAAACGATTTCATTACAAGTTTGCACATCGGTAACCTTGTAAGAAACAGAAATCTCACAATTGCCTTCAACGGTTCATCACTGGTGAAAACTGACCTTAACTGAAAACAAAACACGATCGCTGGCTGGTTGCGCAACTCACACGTTCCTTTCTGAAGCACCCTCGGCCAGTCGTTGGGTGATGTTTTCTATCCCTCGTCACCAACTGATACTTCTGGCTCTTTTAAAACTCCTCATTTATTTTACCTTAAAACAATACATTCTCTTCTCATCATGTACAGTTGAATGAATTTCACTCGTAAAGCTCTAAGCTTAGAATGATAGCTCACACTTTTTGCATTACCGAGGTCGTCGTGGTTCCAGCTGTGGATCCTCATAGAGGCCTATAAGCTAATATGTTCGATGCATCGCAGAACACCTCTTTTGCCTGTATCTTCCCGTACTGTGCTGTTTCTTTGTATTCATTGCAAAAAATTGACGCTTTTATGAAATTCTATTTCACGTAGTCAACGGAAACAAACTTTCCAAATCGGAAATTGAATTATTTCAAGGAAAACTGGAACTAACTATCATTTTGGATTTTCGTGTATAGTGAACAATAGCCAGCATGTACGTCGGAACTGCTCCATTGGAAAACTGCCTCAGCGAAAGCGAAAATATCCTCAAAATTAACACGATACATGCACCAATAAGTGCAAATTCCAACGCTAGACGTATTCCACTGACCAAATGTTGACTGGTAAATTGCAAATACGATGCGACTTTATCACACATTATTGATATACCTGTTGTGTGTCCTCTGCTGTTATAAACGATGCCGATTAGCCAAACTATCTGTCATGATAGATAGGAATTGAGACAAACTGAATTCATGATTAACTGAGTGCAGATGAAAAGCAATTTTAAAATGGGGTCTTTTGGTTGGTACCACAGACTCACTGAGAAACTGTCTGCAAGGGAAATCGTTTTGCTTGTTCGTGAAGAGTACCAGCCACACAGGGAGTGAGCTAACTGCTTGTGCCAGTCTCTCAAACCAACGCCGTAACTCAGTTGCTGGGAGGTGGTTGTTGTCTAGAGGCCAGTGTAAATCCCCTCAAAACCATATTTAATTTTTTCATTGGAGTGAGTTGTGCATCTGTGAAACGGGGCTAAAGTAAAATTAAGTTACATCAAATACACCAAGAAAATATTTTACTAAAGATATCAGTGTCGCTATCAAATACGTCCACGGTTAGCATCGTGTGTCAAGACAACTAAGGTGAACGGAAGCTTACAAAAGTGGCATTTATTCCGTTATGGGAGCTTCTTACAGATATTTGTGAGTTTCCAAATTAGGTTGGGTTCTCGAAAACCGAAGTTCGTCCTGAAACAACGAATGTTCTTTACCCTTGCGTAAGTATGCTCCATGTATTACCCTAATGATTGTATCAGAGATTTGAAAATCCTCAAAATTTCGCAAAGGTAAACATGGATTATTTTGTTGACTAGTTACAGATAAAAGTATTTTGGGGAATCTGTAAATACTGAATAAGCTGGTCGTTCAGATAGGTGAACTATATTCGTCGGCAAAACAATGTTCCTCACATTGTGAAATTTCTTCATACTTGACAATCGTTTGGGTGCATGAATCTTGTTCCAAAACGCGACTGCGAAACGGGTAACGATGCGGACAAAATGTTGTCAGAAATTATCTTCGACGTTATATCGTCATTAAACATAGAAAGCGATCTACGATGACTTCGCCACCCATATTGTCATTAAGTCATCAATGCAATTCGTGCTAGCGAAACAAACTGAAATCATTTGGTAAGGGGTTTATCACGAAAAATTGAAGAAGCGATCAGGATTTCCCCGAAACTGCTGACTATCTAACTATGTTGGCAGAAACTTAACTTTGACAGGGCACGTGTATTCCGTGGAATGTTCTATCAACTTTTCTTGGCAGATAAACATATTCTGGCTGAAATTTCTGATGCAGATGAATAAGGGGAAATGCTACTAATTGCACACTATTTGTTGTCAGATTTTCACTTGATGAGTTGGATGACGATGGTTTTTTCGCTGAATTTCTGTGTGACTAAGACATAAACGAAGTGTCGACGAAGTGATGACTACTAACTAACTCATTCAAAGGTACACCGGTTCCATTCGCTGTGTCTTCAAATGTGCTAAGCACAAAATGTTTGTGAAACTTCCAATTCAAAGAGCTGCCCCAACAACTGCTCATGAAGATATACATGTTCTAAATTATTTTTGCAAATAGTTTGCCAGATCGAGATTTTTCCAACTAAAACAAATGATTGACGGATGTGAATCTTAGCTGTTATAAAAATATTTTTGCCACATATTTTGCGCATGAGTGCAGTGAAAGTGCTCTGTACTTCACAACCTTAACAGCTCCTGCAATATAAGAGGTAAACGGTAACCGGACCCTGACACTCTGATTGAGGGACCATGTGAGGTCCAAACTCGTCACGTTTGATTACGACCCGAATATTCGGAACAAGGTGGAGATTCATCTCACATGTGTAATCAGCTGATTTTTTTAGTTACTAATGTTCCATGGTGCTGATTTCATATTGATAATGATCTCCATTATTGAATGGCGATTTTTCGTTTGACAGCCGTTGAGGAACCTGGATTTAGCCGCAGTTTTTCACTGGACAGTGGAGTTTTGAGTGGTTAAATTGGAAATATCTTTCAAATGGGACCTACCACGCAGTGTGTGTTAGTACCAACACTTTCACTTTTCCATGGATTTGATCTCCGGTCAACAATGGAATAATCACGAGCGTCTCGGTCCAGTAATCCTATTTTTGATTCAAGAGTGGCATGCTTCTACATTCCAGAGACCTGTGTGAAAACGCATGTGACGAAATATTCATAACACTTTGAGCATCGCTACTAATGGTTTCCAATCAGTTGAGATCAGAATGTTGCATTTTCGAAGGACCATCTACCTGTATGTTAACAGGAATGGGAGTGAAGCTGTTTTGTTACACATTGCTGTCGTCCAATCTTCTGCTTGAGCAGTCGTGGTACCCATTTGAGGACCAGATAATTGGATTTAAAATCATAAATGCCGTAAAAACGTTCATCACATGTGAAACGCAAACTCAACATTTAACTATACAGTGAAATTGCAAAAAGATAACACAAAAGGTGCGATTCAACAAATTACGAGCGGTAATTTAGATGATGAAACATCTTTGTTCAAAACAACAACTCAGGATGCATTTGTGCTTTCAACAAATCGGACACAAATCCTATAGTGGATTCTGCATTCACATCGTTCACCTCTGGGCTAATTTTTCTTTTTCCCCTTTTGTTCGTATAGTTGTGGCCACTATCATCGCCACATATTCCCCAATGATTCAGACTCTTTCTCAATTCTCATTTTCCCCCTATAAATTTGGTTAATCTGATCGGAATAACGTGTGTTCGGTCTGCAGCCATCTCGTATCAACGAGTGGCGGATTGCACACTTGCTGTTCCATGCGACGAGGACTACCGAAAATAGAAAAGGACAAATCTGATTCCGAAATGCGTCCAACATTCTAACAGATCTCATCAGTTCGCCTGTAAACAGACATACGTCGAGCTGACTTGTTTATTAACAGGTTTTTATTGTTCCTTGAAGTGGGATCCAACACAAAAATAACTGATCAAGTTCTGGTAAGATTCGGAACCAAAAGATATTCGTGCAAATATTCCGCGCTCCTGGCACGGGTTGTTATTACCAATTATCTCATTTTCATGTTTCGTGGTTTAAAGCTCTTCATGTGTTTAACTGTTACTATATGGCAAAAGCCTTCATGAGGGAGTGCAGCAAACAAACCATAAATAAATCAGTTTCTCTCTATGAGGCTCTGTGAATCTCACATCAAAATTTCTAACGAGTGCTAGCTTGTCACTGCAATCATGTCTTGCAGCTGTTTACAGCTTTCACAGAGATTTCGAACGACGATGAATTATCTTCGTTTGATTGACCGTCCTTTTGGACTCCACGTTTCACGCGCAAACCTCAGAAATGATTAGTTATCTGTACTCTATTGATTAAAATGCAATGAGTAACGGGCTCATTTGGTCGAATTTGATTCCCTTGGTCTAATCGGAGTGTAATACCTATAAACTGTATGCAGCTCTCTCTCATGTCTTTTTGTCACACCTAGAATATGGCGGCTGTGCCTACCTTATTCCATATTTCTATCTTACTCCGCAATTCCCCTCCTTTTAAGTGTGTCCGTTTCTAATGCTTTTATCCAATATCAGAATGGCCACATCACCCAGCTTCCATTTCACTGCGCACACTTTAAAAACGGTGCCCAAAGTCAGATAACCTTCTGACTTAGCTATCTTGTTTTTCTCTGAACTCTTTTGTCTTCCACCTCACAATTCACTCCACTACATTGAGTATCACGGTGACGAATAGGTGGCTTAGCAAGATCAACCGGGATATTCTTATTTTGCTTCGCTCATTTCGCAAGAATGAAGTGACGAATCGGACAAGTCACATCCGGTTGTCACTAAGCTTGCCTCACTCGGCTTCTAAGGACTATTATCTCGTGAAAGTTACTCATGCTGGCCTGTCCAAATTAGTGACAACTCATTCGATTCACCTCAACCATCAAAACACAAAGTCCAGCTGCCGAAGACATGCCCAGCTTTGAATCGAAACGGATCATCCTGAGCTGGAACGGAATCGATCATTTCCCTGCTGGTTCATTTTAGTCAGTGTGGTAGGCATTTTCCATTTTGATAGCCAATTGTCACATTGCACATTTTCACTTTTCATAACACTTTCCTATGCCGAATGAGGTTACATTTAAAGATACGGGCACCTTTCCAAAACAATATAGATAAGCGTGTTCTGAAAGTCTTATATAACTCCCTGTTTTCCATATATTCTTCTCACTCGCACCACCCACTTCCTCAACTACGGCTGTCATCATAATTTCCAAATTATTTGTTCGTTGGAAGTCCGGAAACATTCACAGCGGCCACTTTTTACTGATTTCTTTTGTGCACCTCAGGCGATAAATACATTGTATCTGCTGACTAGAGCTCCATGTCTTACATATTTCAACAAGATATATGGAGAGAGGGTCAGGAACGTTATCCAGTAACAATGAGATAAGGAAGAAATATTGTGGTGACCTCGATCGTTCTGAGAAAGTAAACATTTCCTGGGCAGTAATCTGGATGGGTTTTCTCTACGAAGTTCCCGACTGTTCATTTTTACTGCACTGGTTTTCTTGGGTTATGTGCGTCTTACTGAAATGACCTTCGTGAGGTTCCCGTCGACTTCACCTTCGACACACTTTCGATCTTCTCTGATTGTACGCGCGCGGTCCGCATTTCGCTCCCCCGATACCTCCGTTTGCCTATCGTGCACTTCTCTTGTCAGTGCTAATTCGATGCTACGATACGTAAAATACACAAACTCATTCATCCAGGGACATGAGTCTTCTCTATTCATTCGACTGATTGAACTTCGTTCGTAGTTCTTTATGAAGCCAGAGAGAAGGCACATTCTTAAGCCACTAGTCGAATGTGTCCTACAATATAATGAAGTCTCGACCTTCATTGTTGAAAGTCCTAGGGTCTACTGTCCGTTTTTGAATTTATTTTTACTTTCTGGCTAGTGACACCTTGACAATCACCACTGTTTGATATCTGATTTGCTTTTTCTCTCTAGATTATTATTAATTTGCATCGTCAACCATGTGTGTGTGTGTGACTGGGCCTCTTTTCATGGACCTCCGCGTGCATTGTCATGGAAATGAGCTATTTTATGTGTTGATCACTCAAAATATTCCGAAGCAGCTGCAGATAAATACTACCTCTCACCATACTTCTGAAACGCACCAACTGCAATTCATGACCATTCGTCTTCCTTGATCGGAGGTGACATCCCGTTAGGTTACTCAATAGCCCTTAAGGTTTACAGGCATGACTTCTATTGTGCAATATTTTACACCACAACTTACATTCTATCTGAGCGACTGGCGCATTTGGGAAAAGAAACAATTTGTTATTTGCTCGGTGCATACATGTTTGTTCAGAGAGAAGAGACTCTTAGAGTTCGTTTTCACATGGAACCATTGAATTTTGAACAAAAGTCCACTGCTTAGCTCGGGTTGAAGGACAATAAAACTGACAAGTTATTGGTACAGCTCGAGGCCTAATTATATTTTATGCAACAAATACAAAACAAAGCATCAGATGGAGGATGGATTTTTGTGGAATCAAGAGTGTCATCTTACTCGACACTTGATCCTATCTTCCCGTGTATTCACAAAACAAGTAATACAACGAACACCCTCCTCAGCAAACATAACACGCTAGGCAGACCTTTCCAGAGGCTTGAGTAAGACGTCTCAAGCAACAGCCTGATAAACCTTATTTGACCTAGTCGCTTGATTCATTCATCATTTTTAAGTATACCCTTATTGACCGCTTCTGTCCAAAACCTTTTTGCCTTTCTAAATCTTGAAATTTTGATGCCCATGAAACTCTTAAAACGAGCTCCTAAAGAGTTTGCATTCTGTTTTGGTTACTTTAACTGCCGTGATATTGTTTGAGCCGATTATCTTGAATAGTGTGTAAAATCTAATTTGGCCGTCTTCAGCGAATTCCCAGGAACACCATGTTTTGAAAGATAACAGGTCTCACATGACTTTTCAGACACACGCACTGGACTTATATGCACTATAACTGCAGGATAGCTCTATTCAAAAATCGTTCACTTGAACAATATCCACCATAAAAGCTATGTGGAACGAATGGATGGACTAGTCGATCCGTATTTGCATAGATTATATTTCTGCATCGAAATATAAGCAATGACAAAGTAGGCCTGAAGGCAGGCACAATGAAAACCAAGAGAGCGCTAATGGGACGCATTTGTTTATTTAGATTGTTGAAGGGGGTTGGGGAGAAATTTCTTTGAAGACAACTCACCTTCAGGTAGAGAGGTTTACTTCTCCATGGAAGTCAAGGGAGCTCACTGCTCATTATGATATATGTTATACGCAGGGTTTATTTATGTCCTGACTGAACGTAGGTTCAACACGGGACTGGACTACTGAGTGGGTGACGGGTTGATAACATCCGAGGCTAGCGATGGATGGGTACCGTATCATTCGGTGCTGATGCGAAGCAGGCAGTTGGGAAACAGTCAAGATCACGTACTGGTCGTCATACAGCACTGGAAATCCTGAAAATATAACGTAGTCGGAATAACACTTAACTGACTTGATGTTCCCCGAGGTCGATAATTCATACAGGTCATTTGAAGCCGGTAGACAGCTATTCTAGTTGTCTACAATGATGAGCTGAGTGCTGAGACTACTTGATGCATGATTCCTTACAAGTTTACCATCACCTGTGGCTTGCATTGAAGGAATGTAAATACCAATCAAACATGGCCCGACAGGACGCTAACTGTCCTCAAAACACAGCGACAAATGCACTTAGTGAGACGTGAACTTAAATAATTGCCTCCTCAGTTGAAAATCACACTGTCCATTATTGGGAAACCTCTGAACTACTTTTATAACGAATTCTGTCTCAACAAATGTTTTCGAAATGTGAATCCATTAGCCGGGCTTTCTGTTCTACACTGTCAAATCCTGTCTCCAAATCACTACTCGATCCACGCTAAAACTACCAACCGCCGTGGTAAACAATGCACACCGATAGAATCTAACTGAGGACGGGGAAATATAATGATCCAACCAGTGTCACCAATTAGGACATAGGTTATGGACTAGCTGATATGTATAGTTTTTGGGACAACATTACCAATAAAACAATACGAGCGAAGAGAACTCTGTGCCAGTTATGGCAAACTGTACAACTCAGACTCACGTCCAGGGGTTGCTGAGTGTAAGGTATGCCTCTTGCCAAAGCAGAAAACTGATTGACAATAATATCGGTGTTAGAGGGAGATGGTGCCTAGACCCGTTCTCTCGTGTACCTTATTTTCCATTGACTGGAATCATTTGCATACTGTTTTCCCAATTGCCCATCAGTTTGAATATGAGAGGTTTGGAAAATTGTACTCCATTGTATACATATAGTTCGCAGTGTGATTCCTCAGCTTTGGTTGCCCAAACAATTGTCCCTTACTCTGGGACAATGCCGAGTCATACTCTAGGAGAGTCGCATTTGTGCTACAAATCAGTACCAACTTTGGTTGAAAAAGTGAGATAGAACGATTGATACGAGGCTTTAACTTGTTTTCTATGTTTACCGGAAAGGTTTCATGAACTAACTGGTGCACGACCCTTATCCAAGAATCCCATGGAGCTAATTGTGACACGGTTTCTATGGGTACATCACTCATACCGATTTCCGGTTTATTCTCAATTGTGGACCACTCCAGTCCGCTCTGCATTACGTTGGTTGTCTTATGGAGGAAAATAGTACGTACTAAAAATCAATATTCTCCAAAATGACCGACACCTGGGTGGATTTGTCTAGTGGAACAAAGGTCGATTGCGGAAAATGACGTCGATCACCTCAGACAGGATAGGCTAATCGTTTCACTTGTGTTCCAATTGTAACTTACATCAAGGAGCCCTCTTGATGTTCTAAAATAGTTTAGGACTGGGATCTTTTGGGTTTGTCGAAAGCAGGAATCAGGAATAATCTAGTTGTACTTGCAACTGCGCTCGATAATTACTGAATAAAATAAATTTATCACACACCAACTGCGTCGCACATATTGCTCAATATTTTTGAAAATAAAAAAACCTTCCCTCTGCTGATTTATTAGATACTGAACATCGAAAAAACCGTATTAAACCATATGAGGCATTAAGGTAACCCCATATCAGACCCAGCTACGCATGATACTACCGGGTCCCTCGAAATGAGATATTTAACCCCTGGTCACTGTGCCAGTGATTAGTACAGGTCCCCATCCCATTTCCCATATCATGTTATTACGCGAACAAACAAGACTTGGTGGGTTTATATCATACATTTATTCGTCTCCATTGAATTTGGAAAGTTGACGAACTTGCTCCAGTTTCTGAGCATTGCAGATGATTCCTGAATGGATAAAATAGGTGTGCAGTGTTTCCAATAATTTAGATGGTGAGCTGAGCGGTATTTTTGCATGATGAGTCACATTCAGCTTATATCAACCTACCCTTTACACACACACTGTGAACTACGTAATTCGATCAGAGTGCAAATGATTGCACCAATGCCCCCTATCTGTAAGCTCTCCTTCTCTTTCCTTTAGCTGATCATGAACAAGTTTTATTCTAGATATTTTATTGGTAACCCAACTGATTGCACCAGGACAGTAACATAAGTATATACATTAGGAATGGCCAGCTCACTATTGAAAATCATGGAAGCACTTAGAGTACAGCTGTTTGATCTGAGTTTCTTTGAAATCATCATCAGAGCATACTCATTGACTGACGAAATTGGAAACCAGAACTAAAATCATCACTCCACGGTGATAATATGAGATGGTAACTAAGGGGACAACTCAACTTTCAGTGATACATTCCTCTACGAGGAATGAAATTCCCCCGGACCTCTTCTCACTCTGTGTTACAGTTGACTGTCACTCAACTCGATTTCGGCTGCAAAAACAAGGCTAACTAATTCAGCACAGTGAAAGAAAAGTGGTGCCATTTGTCGACAATGTGAGATAACCGATAAGGGAGCTGTTCAAATCTCGTTTTCCCTCAATGCATGAAACCTGCCTAGTCTGTTGATTGTTTCTTCGTAAAAGGTACTTTCTTAACTAACATTTAGTGTCCTTCATTTGAAAATCAAGAAAACAAAATACTTCCAAACAATGTTGGTCTTTTTTGATCGAAATCATTTTCGGTTTTCAGATCTTCCCGAGACAGGCAGCTAGATACCGGCACAGTCCACTTTTATGACCGTGAGGTTGCTCGCCCACACTAGAAAGCCGTTTCATTCAAATAAAGACAACTTTCACCAACAAATTGACCCGTTTTTGTGATACATCCACATTCATTCCACGATGAGTTGGTAATTTCATCAAGTGAATTTTCCTCCAATCAAATTAGGCCTCATTTGTTGTAGTAGTGGTGACTTTCTAACCGCAATCGACGGTTGTACAGATTCATCGGAAGTGATCTCACTTGTATCGTATGGAGGATGTATGAAGGGAGAATGCACTGGTAGAATCACACAGTGATTCATTCGACATTAACACAGCAGAGGAGTACTGGGTACGCATACCTGATGAGCGGCAAAACCGTGAAACCGGTAGTGTGCTTTGGGAAAATGCTGTCCTGTCATCCACATACAATGCCATACTACCCACTGCAAGTGAATTTGCATCCAGCACATCGAATAGTTTGCATCAGTTTGCTATACTAGCCGATACACCAGTGTTTGTTTTGCTCAAGAATAATTCTCCCACAATGCGACCAGTCGATAACACTTTCGGAAGTCGACCGATTCAATTCATTCCCATTTGGTTAAATAAAGGACAACACATCTGTTGCTTGCATTTCATCGCCGAAAGAGACTCTTTTTGTTTGTAAAACATTCAGTTTCCCTCGTTCTACTTGCATCTTGTACCAAGTACGCGTGAGATATATCAACCAAATAAAGGATATCTACTCTGTCATGGGTATTGTAATCCGTACAGTATATTACCTCCCAACGTGACCCGAACAAACAGAGTGGTAGCTGGAATCATAAAATTGAGTGAGACTCCCTTTCTCCGTCGTTCTCACTTACTATTCTGACTCATCGGTTCCTTTTTTAGTGGTGGTGATGATAACGATAATGATGATCCCAGCGAGCTGAGTTAAAACAACTCATTCACGTATGTCTCACCCTACCATCCAGTGTGTCTGTGTTGTATCAGTATTTAAGTCAGAAGCATGTAAATATATCACACCTGTTTGTATCGAATGAGCTGATCATAACTTCCAGTTTCCATTTCCACTTTATTCCTTTTTATGTTATGTACAGATAGCGGAAGAAGTTATTCCGTAATCATACATTTGCTTGGATTTATTGCTTCCCTGTTCCATGAGTTAGACGGATTGGAATTTATCTACAAAGAACTACAGTTCACAAAACCTACTGAAATCACGCATTAACTTTCCTTTTTTTTCATTGGCTTTTCAAGTTATTCATTCTATCGGGTACTTGTAGGAATATGTTATCAGTGGTTCCGTACGCCCCCATATTCTTAGTAAACTAGTAGTTAAACTCCATGTTTTCTGCTTAATGGAGAAAGTTTTCAGTTTGAAATTCTGATTCTCAGGGATGTCGCGATGTGAACTCATGGCTCTCTCTCTCTCTCGCGCGCGCGCACAGACTGGATTTTGCACACAACACCATTATAGTAGAACTCGTGCAGGAGTAAAATGCAGAGTGGAAAGATCACGGTATTCGTTTGCATGAATATTTTACAGCTTTTTGAAGTAAAACACTGCGGATGGCTCACCGTGGTTGTTCTGTGAGCTTAATTTTCTGTTGTTGTTCCGAATCACAAAATGAAGTTGCGAATTACTCATTGAAATACACATTGGCAATATCTCCTCCCACTTCCGAATATCGCCGCATTTCGAATTTGTGTAGTCTCATGTGTATACTTCTCGTGTCCCAGCTCTTTTGTCAATAGATGTCGGAAGGAATCATCAGGAAATTCGCCCCGTGGAATTTTTTTTGCATCCTATTTCGTTTCGCTGTTCTAAACCTTGATCTAAATGGATCTAGTCCTTGCTAGTAGAAACTTCATAAACTTTCCCGAGGTCAGCTGATTTCAGCCAGTCCTAATATTAGCATAACCGTTCCATTGCCAATTAGTTAAACCAAATATTGTTTTTCGCATTTGTGTGCACATGTGAAGAATCACGGGTTCAGTTCCTATTTCTCCATTCGACACAGTTCATAAACCGATCAAACTGGAGAGGATCCCTTTTGTTCAAAATCGAACACTGGTCATCGGATCCACCAAACGTACTGCATCTGTCTATCAGTGATACGTACAGTCTTGCACCCAACTAATGCACTGCATTCTTCCAAGATTTTCTTATTGTCTGTTAGGGTGGTGGAAGTTGTATTTTGTATTTTTCACGTGCATCTCACATCTTATTACTGACGGCTGTGGACCCAGGTCCATTCATCACCTACAAGGGTAGTCTCTCGGGATCGGTAATTCAGTTATTTCCCGAGTTTGTTATCATTGATGGGAATTGTTGGCAGGCTAGTGTACACCGAAGTTGATGTGCCGGGTGATGGGAAAACTGTCATTTCGGTTGATATCATATATTTCTGCAGTGCGTGCAACCCTCCCCCACCCTTTCCATGGCTGGAGGTTTGCTGACTTCAGGTATTTTGTTACACAGCCCCACGTATTTGAACGGAATGCTAAAATGCCAAACAGAATAATGTATCTTCACAATTCACTTTCACCCCATCACTGTTCGCGGTCGTTTCTGTTCTGCTTCTGGCTTGTATCTCCGCTCGTCACATTCATAATCACGATGGTCATTTGCCGAAGACCAAGAGCGAAACCAAAAGAACACCCAATCTGATAAAATTCATCTTTCGTGAAAACTACCGTCGTCTGTTGGTTGTGACCGGAATGTATGTAATCGATGTTGATATCAATCGTTCAACCACACTTCTATCGCTCTGAAATTCTGATTTGCACGGATGAATTTCACGGTACTGATGAAAAGTCTTGCAATACGGGCACCATAACTTGTTTTACGTGTTTATGCTCATCCATTTACCCATTTTATTCCATTATTCAGGTTTGCTGACGCGTGTATCCACATAGCACGGTCAGCAGGCTCAGCACATACGTTCCATTATTCACAGTTTACGAGGGAAGGATATGTAAATATGGGTTTACAAATTCTAACTGTGGTTCTCCAGCCGTTTATAGGTTAAGACGAGAATAAGGGACCTTCAACATGACATTCAGATTAATCCACGAGTCGAATGAATTCACATCGTCGCAGCCCATGGAAACAAAATGTATGTATTCATACAGAGGGACAGTTTGTCACCATCCCTGTTTTACACAAACAAATTCGTGCGATTGAAATAGCCGTTTGTCAGTAGTACGTGACCTTGTTTACACACAGTTATTGTGCTTGTTTGGTTATTTGACTTATGATCTCTTGAGTTAGGGATCAGTGTTCGTGGCCAGTTTCTTTCCCCATAGACGAGTTTCCATTGTTATCGTAGTTCAGCAAGCACTACTCACATTCATCATCAATCTTCGGCTTGGAACATGCTTAATTGATAGAAACAAATTTCCATTCCCAGAAGTATGAAACAAAGACTTTATTTGCGAGAAGTGATGCCTAGTGATAAACTCGTATTTCACGCTTTCCAGTTGCAAACGTTGAAGCAAGATTCAAACACATCGATCACATTCCAAAACTAATCGGGACAAATCATGTTCTCGGTGATCTCTTTGATCAAGTTTTCCTCTCATGTCTGGCTGCATTGATGGTGCGTTTTGTTTCAGCCTACACATTGGGGTTTTCATTCATTGCGATATTTTTCAAGCTCTGAACTGGAGGGGTCACGTTCGATGCGGAAGACATTCCTTGTATTATACTGGTGAATATGTTGGCCGACCAAGTTTGCCTTTGACGTCTTTCTGTGACGGTCGGGGTGGAGTTCTCACCAGTTTGTTTCTCATAGACTCTGTTCTGTATCACTAACTCTAGCGAAAAGACTTGTTTGCTTCGGAAACATTCTAATTTCTTGGTACGGAATGGCAGTTTATAAACGGTGCATGGTGGTCATAGCCAAATTCTGTCACGTAGATATTTCGGTCCACCTGGTATTCACAATCAACTGTTATGAATGGTTAGTCTGGTTACTGACCCAATTGACTTGATCAGCTCGGAATTGAGCTGGCATTTGATTCATCCTTCGGTCTGCTTCTTTTGCTTCAATCTTGCCTCGGTCTAGAACAGGGGAACACATGTTTGCTGCTCGTTAAACCATCACGCAGTTTACCGAACAAATCAAGCTGTCCGTTAGCAATATGCCAGTTCTTCCATTCACAGATGCTGTGTGAACAATCGAAACTGGGAAGGAAAACTTAAATGGCACCCAAATGTACACAACTTTTCATCCTGATCATACAGTGATCCGCAAAATCATAGTAACTAAATTATGATATAAGTGAGATACTCAACCACTTACATTTTACAACACGTTGTTGAAAGCCAACATGGGAAAGTGTTTCACAAACTGGGATTATCGCTCACAATTCAGAGCACAACTCCATCTATTAAATACTTATCCTACAACCCCATGTAATTGGGGAAATGCTCATATTGCCTTCGGATACTCTCGAGGGTTGTGCGTTGATGTTTTGCTTCGTTGTATTTGTGTGGTGTCATAAAAAAATCGAATCATCTACAGATACTTGCGTGCTGACCGATTATCAGTGTATTTGATCACCAATCATAGATGTCGTACTAAACAATTATGACTAAATGTGCCATACTGTGTGATATTAGCTTGAAACCGTGTATTCTTTACCGAAATGACTGTGTGAACAATAGCCAATTAAAAGTTGATCCCACTGAAAACAATTTTGTCCCAACAACAAATCTGTAGAGTAACTGTTTTTGAGGTAACTCACCCAATTTTAACGTTGATCATACCTAGTTGGGTGTTGTAAGTGAAATCAACCTTACTTAACAAACTCAAATGAACATTGAGGACATCGAAATCCGGTAATCTGAATATGAAGCTTCTCTTTTGTGCGTACTCCCAATTCTCGACTCCCTCTGCTTCTTCGAATTTCATTACAAAACGTGTACATGCCTCATACATCCCACCACTTCAGCAGCGACCTTTTGATCAATTAGGCAAGAAACTCCAACACCAACATATTTTCATAACAGTACGCCAATACATGAACTCACGGTAAATAATCATGGGTGTGAAGTGATAAACCGATTCCAATTATCCTGGAGGATACACATGACAGGGATAGTTGATAAAATTAGGAGATAAACGATCCGGTATATGTGAATCGTTTCTACATGCAACTCATTCATCGTGCACGCCCTCAAATCAGATTTCTTCTTCTGAGTAAGATAAATGGTTCACAATATTGCAGGCTTTGCTTACTTCTGTAGTGGTATATTAGAGGTTGCATGATTTTCTTGTAACTGGCTTGCATTCACTGATGGCAGCTCATATGAATTTGAAGAAGCTGAAGCAAGCATTTCTCGTGATGAATTTGAAAAGATAAGTGAAAATCCCAATTTCGCATGATTTATGTCCGGGACAATTTCGGTGCATCTCTATCACAGACGACAGGTAATGCCTTAGCTGATATACGAGAAAATTTACGACAAAATGTGTGTAGCACCACTGAACAGCGACGGTTCCTATTGTCTGGTTGACACCCATTCGGTCATTTAAAACAGTTTTCTGTTTTCTGTTCCCTTAATCGCGTAAAAAGCTCTTTCGGGGTCATCTTGGTATGGTTTCACCAGTAAGTCTCGAGCTATTAATGATGACGATATATTTTGGGTTCACCAAACTTTCAGGTTTGACAATTCACGGCAAGTCTCAAGTTGAACCCAACTGGGACTATGTTCCGAAATACAATTTTGTAATTTTTTTTCTCTTGTAAGTGAGAGTCCATTTTTAGAAGCACAAGGTGATTATTCGATAGTTTTCGTCGATTAGTCAAGGACAGCCTTCAGAATCAGGACACAACGTCCCAATTTTTGATTACTGACGCAAGTATTAGGTCATTGTATTTGGATGACAGAATAACATTTCCCCCGAAACATACGCACAGTTTCGCATTTGTTGAACTCTTCGTTCGTCCGCGCTTCTGAAGACTCAAATGGGAATAAGATGATAAACTTGATGCGGAATGCTGAACTATAGGGATTATTGGACAGGCGAGTACCGGGTACGCGTACCTGATGAGCGGCAACAACTGAAAAATTAGTTGCGTGCTTCCAGGGAAAATATTGTGCTGTCATGCGGATATAACAGCATACTACTTGTATCAAAAGTCGAAACTTGGGATCATTTGTCTCCGTAAAAACTCTCCTCGACGGCAAAGCTGACTTCACACCCACATTTTGGGTAGTTTTTGACTTACCACTCATCTGTGCCGCTGCAGTTTTCTTGTGGATAGATTCTGAAAGACATGCTCTTCTGTGTGTGTCACTTAAAATTGAAATGATTTATCCTTTTGAAAACGTCTCCTCTCTTATTCTTCGTCACTTCATCTCCATATTCACCATTACACTGTGAGATCCACAGTGAACCAAGAACCACCTGAGGTCGTTGAAACATATCAAGGCTGGTCCACAGCGAACACATTTTAAATTGCAGTAATCAACGTCAGTCGCAGATCTAGTAGCCAATACGGAATTTTAGAACCGATTGGGATTTCGTTTCCTTCGACCACTTTACAGTTCGATATTTCATTGCCTGATTATTCATGCAGCAGAAGATGGTAACGGTGCGGGAGCCAAACTGGTTTTCGGCACTCATGAAGTGGATTGTCAACCTTACCGTAGTGATTTCTTTTTCTGAATCCATCAAGAGAAAAGTGTTTTCGTGAAAAAAGCCTGTGTCAGCCGCACTACTGCATTTTGTAACCATCCTCCCCTAATCAGCAGTGTCTAAGTTATTGTGTTGAAACCGAGTTTGGTTTGGAGTGTGTCAAACGAACGATGCCCCGTATGATATGCTACATGTGGGCGTTTGCCATCTGATAGGACTGCCTTGAATGAAGTATTGGTAGTTAGTCGACGTTATGTTTACAGCAGTTAACTTTTGTCAACACAGGCTTTCAGCCGAAATATCGACTGATCACTGACATACCTGACAACGCTCTGTTGTCAAATATCAAAGACTTATAAGGTCCAACTATGGTTTTCATCGAGATGTCGGGACAATGCTCGATCGGAAATAAAATGTACACACTGAGGAAAAAGATATAATACACGAATCGGGCGTACAACTGCGTGTATCCTAGGTTTCGGGGTGAAAACTACTTGTGAGTTTAAGACTTCCGTTTATCCCCGTGTTCATTCAACTCAACATTTGTCGAATCAGTAGCAACGAAGATCTCATCGTTTCTAACTACCACATTGTATTCCAATCTGCCATCGTAACTCCCAGCGCGACTAAGTGACCTTACCAGATTGGAATGCATCCATATATGATCTGATTAAACTTTGTATAGATAACAGGATATTTGGTGGATGATAATTTTTCAAAGGTATTTCTGAAGATGAGAAAGTTTGAGTGCTCTTCATGTAAACGGTAACTCTAACCATCTTTTTATTGGGCCTGACTCGACCGGTCAATAGAAGAGAAACCACAGGTTCGTGCTTCTCTGTTCTCGACCACAGCTCTAGTTTTGCGGGATTTACACGGTTCTTGGTCGAGAAAGTAAACTGTATGAGATTGGATTTCTGTAAAGCAAACCATATTATTTTTGATGACCGTTTCGATCGAATTTGGGGTACTTGGTAAAAAACAGCAGTCTCAGGTCCATTCACACATTATAAGATTAGATCAAGGAAAATACACAACTGCAATTTTCGCATCCAGAAGTCCAACTCAGTAAGCCGAAAGTAAACCAACGAAAATTTACACATCGGGTAGAGGCTGCATCAGCTGGGCTATCTCAGCATGACCAGTGGGATGTGAATAACACAGAAAAGTACCCATTGACGCAAATGAACTTCCTACTGCCTAAGATCCAGGCTCTTTGAGCAAACCATAAATCATATAATGGGATTGTAGGACACCATGAGACTGGGAGGTTTCCTCAGCTGATTCGACTGGTGACAAAGTTACAGTGGGATATGATTTAGCTGACCGATTGCTTCTTTTTGGAGTGCGATATATACGTTTCTTATTTTCCTCTTAGCATATATAGTTTTCTCAAAATGAAGTGTGAAAGCATTCGTTTGAACGACCACGAAACTCTCCCCAAAACCGATCTGGGACTTTCATACTCGGAAAATTCTTATCGTCTTATTGTAGGGTTATTCTCCACAGGTACCAGTTAGTTTTCAACTTCCAGTAAACGAGTGACGTTTATCCAATAAAAGAGTGACCTATGCCTGTACTAACTCTTCGTGGAACCAAATCTGAATCCAACTACTCAAGTCCACTTTTTCATCCTCAAGGGCTTCTCACGAACTGTTTTCTGATGGCTGAGTCAAATTTCACTGAACTGCATATTGAATGGGAGCCAATCGAACGCCTAGTTTATGAGAGTTATTGGAACTGAGTCGTTGCCGATTTATCCGTAGCAATCAGTGGTTTGATTGACATTTTTTATCATTGCAAACAGAAATAGAATATCAATGGCTTTAATTTATAAACATTATTCAAAATCACTCTGCTGCACTTTTTTCAGTATATGAGGAAGTCGAAGTAATTGTAAAGATCGTCAGAATAAAAAGTACCCTAAAGGCAACAAAATGCGAATCGTGAAATTACCCGATAAAAAGCTAATGAAACCGAGATCGGGATATGTTTGGCACTTAGTTAGGGTAGATCCAGGACAGCACAATCAATAAGTGGTCAGCATGGTATTTCATATCTCATTCAGCACTATGGTAAAATCTAAAAGTTCAAGAAAGAGAAATCTTGTATTTGGCGAAATACCTTTTTCACGAGGTTCAATAACTTCCATTACCATTTGTATATAATGCTAATGGACGGCGTTTGGTGCGTTGATTGGGCTGTTTGCCTGTACACGGAATTAATGCCTCGGACGTGTGGTATAATTTTATAGCACCTATGTACTACAAACTCGACAGTCAGATAATTGTAAAATGGCTTACTCCAGGGTTCTACCATTGAATTGGTCTTTTTAACCCAGTGCTGGCATAAAGGATTCCTGTCTTTCGCATACCGCGCTAGGTTAAGCAGGAAAAGCCGAGCATGACTGACGACATTTATGTCGCACAAAAACGAAATTCTTAATGGGACCAAATGTTTTGTATTGTTACCAATAAAACAAAACCAGTCACTATGAGCATATAACGAAACAGGATAAAACCGATACCGTAGCGAAGCCTTTTTCCTGCCTTAGCTGAAGTAGTGCACACGCGAAAATGCACACAACTGACATATTGAACATCGTAAATTAGCTTTTCTTTGATGTTCACGGTTGGTGGGGTATGACTATTTGGAATATTATCCTCTATCACTGATCAAGATCACGCACAACAGAGTGTGCGGTAAAAACGTCTGCGCTCAAAAGGGATAGCTTGCAAATGCTTCCGATGCTACTCTGCCTTCTAAGTTACCAATCGTCAGACCCGGTCTTCTGTTGAATTTCGGCCGAGCCTATAACCCACTAATTAGTCCCAGTCATTCCTTCGCTCCAGAAGAATGCAGCATTTTTGAATCAGACTGAACAACTCGGTTTGATTTTATTCCTGCAACTCGAAGCAGTCACTCTATCATCGTTGCCATGTGATTTACTTCTGACTTACTCCACTGCTCTTTTGTGACCCTGATTGCTGTCCTACTGCGTCTTTCATGTGGTTCACTAATACGGGTATACGAAAAGTCTGGCTCTTTAGGATGCTTTTTTTCTCGTTGGCTAAATCTTTACCTGTCATTCTGACAAAAATTCTTTCCAATGATGTAGGCCAGACTGATGACAAAGATCGATCAGGACGGATAGTGATCCGTACAGGCTAGTAGTGCCGATCGTAGGACTCTGAGGACTGAACTCACATACAAAAGATATGGAAAATGAAGCGACTGCGTCGTATCCTCCTCGAGGTATGTTCAGTCACGACAACGGGGTGGTGGTCAGGTGGTTTATAGCATTTGCCTACCACCTGGGAGGTCAGCCGTTCGCATCCTCAACATGTCCGGGTAATTCGGTTGTAAGCAGTAATCCCCTCTCATCCGGATCATCACCACTCCTGACCAACTGATATCTTTTGTGGTTCTTCACTCCAACTCTCATGATCTGATTGTCATTCATCCCGAATAGTGCAACGGGCCCTGTGGCTATAGGCTATGCCCCTTCCATTGCATTCATGTGCAAGCACGTAGTGCGGAAGAAGGTTTTACTTCAATAATTGAATTCGAAACTGACTGACCCCACATGTCTGAATATGTACCGTAAGAGAGAAGAGTTGGGAAGTATCAATGAGAGAACCGGTTTATCGTGAGATGAGTATTGAGGTGGTGGACGTGAGAAAGATTGAAGAATGATGTACAGTTTTAGCCTTCCCCGAAATACTGAGTGATTGAAATGCACGTGTCGGGCATGAGAATGGATGTCACCCATGGATTATTGGTCGATGTGGGGGCTACTTTGGCAAGGAAGAAGCAGTCATAGAGGTAAGCCCAAAAATGAGAATCGAAATTCGCAGAAACAGCTATTTTGCCTTTGAGCCATCGCCCATTGCTACAGGTAACCTGTAGAGAAACGGTCGAATGAATTTGTCCACTGGATTAAAACATTCTTGTTGCCTGTGTCGTGTTCTAGTGACGGAATCAATGAATTCTTCCAAATCTTATGACCGGTCGTTATCTGTGGCACAAAACGAAGTGATCGAATTCGGATTAAGTGTTCATTGAATCCGTGAGCATTACCGTTTCCCATAAATGCGCTAAGCTTGTCCGATCAAACCAGGTTGAGCAACATTTTTTCGCACACAAAATAGCAAGCTGTAGAGGAGGTCCCATACTGGTTGTCCCAACTTTGTCGTAGCTGTAAGTGTGTCAAATGACACTGTTTCAATGACGTTAATGGGCCTAATTTCATCCAGTGCTTTTCTCTTCTGAGCATAGAGTGAACCAGGCCGTACTGGTTTGGCTGTGACAATTCAAGTTACAAACCACGAATCCATGTAGGTTGTTTCATTTGTCTGTTGGATTTGTCTGTTTCAGTCAATTTTTAAAAGAAAAACGAAATGAAAAGTATATATATATATATTTATTTATTTATTTATTTATAAATATATATAAACGAAATGAATATATATATATATATATATATATATATATCATCAAAAATCGATTTATGGCTCCAGAAATATTTCACATAATTAGTCGATTCGGTTTACTCATTCATTCTCAGCCCACCAACGTAGATACACCTTCGTCGTTCTCTTTACCAAATAACTCTAGTATTCTTCAAGCTGCCGTCCTTTCCCCTGAGATTTTCACTACGTTTATCAGTGATTCGCCCACTACACCGCCTGCAAGACTCTTTAAGTATGCACACGATGTGGTATTCTGTCAATCAATTCCCCACAGATCAGATCTCACCTCTTTCTGAGAACATTTAAGGTGCTCAGAAACTTTCGCCCTATCATGGACTGCATCTCAATAATTTCAAATGTACTCCAGTGTAATTTCACGTTCCTCTTATCCCAGTGAGCAAACGAGCAGCAATACACCGTTTACAGAGTTGAATCGGTCAAATACTTGGGCGTTACAATCAGCACCAATTTAGACCGGGCTTCTCACATCATTGATTATGTTTAAAGACTACGTAGATTGTCGTAGGCTGGAGGCAGTGTGGTGTCTTGCAAGCTATTTTTTCGCCTATCCACCAATGTATTTTCCCAATATTGGTATGTTGCTCTCCTGTAATCCTTCCTGGTCTATCTAAGATAGGTTGTATTGTACTACACCATGGCGCGGTCATTTTCTTTGATTGTCACAGACTCTCTTTTCTTCATGTTTTCCGATTTGCACGTTCCAGCCCGTGAAGAATTCACCACTCATCACCGGTCATCCCTTTAATCATCAGTTATTTGCATGTTATTCTCATCCCACCACATTTTCTGTTTTTATACTTATCCTTCTCGTATAGATATCTTACGCAACTCTTCAATGTCCTAATGGACACGTTCTCTGGTTAACAAGATGAGAATCACAGAGGAACTTCGCATGAACCTCGGTGACTGAGCCAGATTTTTCTGTTTATTTCAAAGTGGCAGTGATCAGTTTTCCGCCAATCAGCCTTAAGGTGAGTTCCTCACCATGAGTGAATGGCATGACACATTGTTTGATAAATGACCCAGTCACACAGACAGCACGTCAGCACCTGCTTAGAATCCAGCTCAAGGCTTGAGCCAACAGACAGGACGGTGGATCTATAAGACGAGAAAGCTGTCTCGTCAAATGGTGGTTAGTCGTATCTCCAGTCATCCAATGAGAAGAGAAGTTACCCAGTGAAAGTGTGCAACAACAGATCTGTGCTGCAAAGATTGCTGACAAAGATTCTTTTTTTCTGTATAAACGGTGTGTTGTGAATCAAAAAGCCGAAATTATTCGAAAACAGAGATGTCTCCTCACAAGAGTCAGTTGAATGCGTAGCGCTGTAATAATAGTATCCGATTCATCTGAGTTGTGTTTCCTTGCCGCTTATGGACTAAGAGTTCAACTTATTTTGTGATGTTGCAATATTGCGGATGAACTTCAAATGAAACCAATCACTTCATTTAGGAGTTAATTAGTTAATTCATCGTAACAAAACAAAAACGACGTCAGCCATTGGTAATTGCTACATCCATGGAACTTAGCATCAAAGACTACCGGGTTGACACTGACATTCAGACATATTTATCCAATGATTCGCTGGCACATTCGGTGAGTACTACAGTGACTAAATTACCCCTCGACTCCCATGCTCAAAATTCTTTACGATTTACGTTATCAACAAAACAGTGAAGGCTTAATAAAAAACCAACTCCATTGTTCCTGTTTTCACTGATTAACCTATTGAAATTATTTTAACATTTGTACAACTTGCTCTTTTCACACCTGGCTTTGTTGCTATAGTTTCACTTTCTTAACCCTATTGAACCCTTTTTGTGCACGGTTGTTAAGACTAGCCATGAACTATTGGCAACCAGTCAGTTGATTGAAGCGAATGTACGTGCACATCTATTACAAAAGAAACGATTATTCAAATGATTAGTCAAATACCCAACTGAATTGGTAATGCCATGTGTAAATCGAATTTTATTGTTCGATTACGAAGTTCCCTGGGGACTGGAATTGAACTGGGTGGTAATGAGAAGGTTGACCCACAGTAAGCTAATTCACTGTGTGGGGAAATTCACTGAATACATTGGACCACGAATCCTTTCGAGCAACGAGTTATGTGCGACATTTGTTGCTTTTTCGATAGTACTTCAGTATTCTGTCAAAACTAACGTTAATTTGATAAATTTATCAGTACCATATACAAATCAACTTCTCATTTATAGGGAGTGATGCATCTGACCGGTCACTCGGGCAGGATAAACGTGGGCAGAGTGAACGGAGTAAGTGCAAAAAACCACGCAATATATCGAATTTACCCAATTTCAAGCAAATTATTATTTGCTGCAACCGATCAATTCAATTTATAACGCCAACAACGGATGTTAATTAGGTGGGCTAAGTCAATTTCACACTCTGGAATTCTGAATTCAGTCATTCCAAAGGACAGGCGGCGGTCCAACGGTCTTCACTGAGGGCTTTGAACCCTTCGTTTCCGGGTTCGAATCTCGGCTCCATCACCGGTCACACCTTAATTAACAGCAATAAATAGGCCTCTACACCCTTCTTGAAATATTGTACTTTATTTATTGAATAAGGATTAACTAGGTGGGGAAGAAATAAAGGTTACGCCTACACGTCTAATTTAACGGCATTTTGGGTGCCAGATTCAGCCAAGGGTTTGAATTCAAACCCGTAATTATATGGATAAAGATTATCAACAGTACCTTCGTTCAGTATCTATTTCAGGCGAAATTCCTACTTTACGGTTTGATGAGAAAGAGTAACTGGCCATAAGGGTGAGCTTTGCACAAGCGGATATGTTTCCGCTGAGAAAAACAGTTTATTCGACCTTCAAGGGTGAAGGTATTGTGAGCAAGATTTATCATTTTCTGTCTCTCACGTGATGGTATCAAGTATCGCAAATGCGTACATCGGTCACAGTTTGGATCTCACCCTTTGGAAACCACTTGGCAACCTAGACAACTACTTGACACGCAACTGGGATATCTATCACTTGAGTTGTTTACGCGGGATTATATTTCTGTTTGATTTGATTTCCAGACGAACCTAGCTAGAATGGAGTAATTATCTGATGGTATTTGTAAACAGATGTCGTTTCGCAGGAAAGATGAGAGATTCAGCTGGAAATATCTGCTATAGAACACTGTCATGGCCCATGGAGTTGTGAATCTCGATCAGCAATATTGGCAAAACTTACTGTTACATTGATGGAGTTGGAATCTATTTTAAACAGTTTTAAACAATGCAATTTTGGCCAATTTTACGGTAGATTGTCCAGAAGAAACTAAATTGTATCTAAACTCAATATATGGCTGAGTTTAGTGTTTTAGGATGGATGGGACTTTTGTGTAATCACAATGATTAGCCTGTCCGCAGCTACAAACTGATATTGAATCCGCATATTTTATTAGTTTTATCTGGCTCCTTGTATTCCCCATCCATTCCCGCTTGAGCACATTGTACTCAACCAAAACGGTATTCAACTAGCTCCTTCTCAAATGATTCGTTTTCATGGAGTTCAGTTTCTTAGGTAGTACATTGTCGCTCTATTTCTTGAGTGTTCGTCAGTCAATGGAAAACAGCATTGTCTTTCTTTCGTTCTCCACCCGTGTTCCTCTTTTGTTTATGCCGGTGCCAATTGTTAAGGTCCAAGAGCATATTATTAGCTCGATGAATGTGTAAAACTTGATTTTAGGTATACGGATTGAAGATTGCCGGTCAAACTATAAACCAAAGATTCTTCTTCAGAGCGCATGAGAATCATCTGAATATATTCAAATCATCTTTTCAATTTCTTATGAAGAGTACCGAACCTATCAATTCCAAATTTTAGGTAAAATATAGAGCTGACACAACAGAATTCGATAGAAAAAATCTTGACAGCTTTTCGACACGCGATCCTGATACTTCCATTTTAATTTTGTTCAAACAGGCCCAGCAGAATTGAACTAATCTTGATTTTCGAAAAGGAAATCAGCTCTCACAAAAGAGAAGAAATATGCGCTTCTTGGACGGAATAGCGATCAAAGTTAACGCCCACTCCAACTCTGGTCATTTCAGTGGTATTCGCCACGGAATTCGGTATGCAATGCACACAAACAAAATCGAATTAAGAGGCTTTCAATATGGGGTTTTTATAGCCGATTCGATCACTAAATGTAAGCCATCCCACGAACAATGTTACCATCTGCATTGTTCAAAAATACATCAATTTAGAGCATTTTTGGAAAATGACACTGGTATAATGTGCAATAGTTCAGTAGAAGGGAAACGGTATTTTATCTTCAGTCCATCTGATGTTGCGGATACTCCTTTGAGAGGGAAGACATTTTCCCAGGAATCTTCTTGTGAGACAAAGTTTGCAGGAAGACACGCCTGCCCGCATTTACGAGCACAAACTGGATCCTAGAACTTTGTTGATTTTTTTTTAGTTTCTAGGGTTCCCTCATCATTTCCGCCTGGGCACTTTGTGGTCGAGTGGGAGACAAACCTAAGTAGCTGGTTTCAGAAGTGATTTTATTAATTTAGCGAGATAAAGGTCCGGGTGTTTCGAGTGTTCGCCTATCTCGTCATATATTATTAGTGTTGTAGTCAGATAATGAAGAAATCATTTTTTCTTGTAATTCGTTTGTTTTGTTTAATTGGCATTGTTTGTGGGAATGTAATGGCACCGAAACCTACACCATTATCTGGGCATTACACCGAATAGGGATGAAGCTGTTTACGATGCCCATTAAATTTGCACACGAGTGAAAACGACTCTAGATCTTATTCGGATCACCTGATTATATATAGTTCTTGAAAGCGGTTTGCAAATGTTTCCCTTTCCACGGCTCCAAACATGATAACAGTTACCTACAATTATTGAAAAACGCACGGTTGCGCAAAGTTCTGAACACACTTGGCCAGTCCGACCGGAATATCCTGTAATTTTGGGCTTCACTTATTTCCGAAATGTTTCACTACAGTGACACATCACTCAAGATTCGGAAGGCAATACTAATTGACCTGGTCGACCGCAATACCCACATGCATGTATTTATTTGCGTGGGCTGAGAAGTGGAGATGACTTCAGGGAAATGCAAGATGTGAACAATATGCTTTGCGATATAAATTTCCGTAAGAAACCGTCTAAATGAATAAAATCTCCAAGTGCACTGTGGACCTCGAAAACTTCTATACCAGGTAAAAGATAAAACGAAGTCATGACCATCAGGTTGTTTAGTCTACTAACCCCCTGAGCTTATCAGATAGTACCACTGTGAAAGCGCCAAAGAAGACATGTCACAGCTAACGATTTTAAAGAGTTGAAAGAAACACTGCGTGTAAATGAATCAGCGTCGATGCAAATATGAGGTAGCCGTTTGTACAACGAATGTGTTTTCTACTACAGTTGACCAATCCAGCAGATAAGAATGCCCCATAAACCACACTTGCCCTTTTTGTGTCGACAAATGACTCATTATCACCGTGGCGAGAATACGCACAGTACCTCCTGATAGGCAACTGAACAGGTCGACAGAATTTCTCATACAACACCTTTCAGAATGAGTGCCTTCTATTCATATAACTTAAGTTTGATTTACAAATAGAGAAGGCAAAGTGGGTATGCAGAAAACGACAGGCAGTACAATGCTAATAATTCATGAAAGCCATCTGGATTTCAACCGCGGGAATGTACGCATTGTGTTTTACTGACGTCTGTGTTAACAACTGGTTTCATATACAACCTAAGCTTGTAGGGTACATTTCACAAGTTTATCGATCTGATTCATAACAACGTAGGGAGCGCATGGCAGAGTTATAATCAGGATACGCCAACTCATGTTTGGGGATGAGATTCGTTCGATTGGTATACCACCAGTGCGTGTGCAGTGCCTGGCCACGTGGTGAAGATACATAATGAAAGTAGAATCTAAGATGTACTTAGGATTTGCATGCAATCCATGGTAATCATGTAGTGCATCTTACACCTTATATTTGACGAAAACTCGTTTTTCACTCCTCAAATTTAAAATGTCTGACAGTTGCCTATATAATATTGCTTCTTGTGTCATTTTGTCTAATGGTCCACTAACATTGTTTTGAAAATGACAAATATCGGGAAATCTTATCATGGTTTCAAATACGCCAAACTCGAATGGTAGTGAACGGACTGGGTCTACAACGTGATACTATGAATTACAAAGGTAGTATTGTTCGGTGACTTTCGGAACGTTCAATCAAGAATAATAGCGAACGTGAATGTACGTTCTCTTGTAACAGTTTCGGGCAAAGACATATCATATTTTGCATCAGGTTTTCATGATAGAAAGAGGAAATACAACTTATACATCAAAAATTATGTACCATCGGGAAAAGTAACATCGTTTTGTGCAATAGTTGACGCAATAAAACCAATCAACAAGGACCTATTTGCTTTAAAATTAGGGACTGCGGAATGAGACGCACGCCTTAGGACTGAGGACATATGTGAGATTATTGACCAATTTAGGAAGACTCGATGGTGTTATGGTCAGAATAATTTGAACGCAGACCACTCGAGACCGGTTACGGTGTGTAGGACAACTGTAACAGGCTGTAGACTACTTCAGTAGTATAATCCCAAAGAGTGGTTAGGTGATAAAGGAGTTTGGCAAAAGGATAAACTCTGTCTTCGAAGAGAATAGAATTTCAAAACACTTTCATAGGTGTAACGCACGAGTCGCGATTGCTTTATTGATTGTGCAAAGGTGGCTGGTGAAATGATGTTATGATTCACAGAAATAGCGATTGGACTAAGTGTGGTGAAGTTGACCGGAAAATGGAACCAGTACATTTCGTTTGATCTTGCAGCGAATCAAAAGTGTCATCAGGTTTATTCATAATGCGTATATTATGTACTTAGGAGTGGAAATGCCTCAGTCGATTTAAAACTCTGGCAAAATGTTAGCGAAACTTACAATTATAAATCTTTACCAAAATGATTACTATAAACAAAAGTGCAAATTTCCTCACGTTCTTTTTCACATTTTATGACACGTTACCTATATATGTGGAGTCATTTTGGGACAATTTATCCCCCCACACCGAATATTATCTATAATGAAGTAGATTGAATCAAATCTGCAGAACGCCAACACCGATCACATCCCTTGCATCAAAAATGGTAATTCCATCTCATTGAGGTTGAAGGTAATTTGTCTAACACTGTATCACGTTGGTTTACATGGCAGTTATTACAATAGAAAGATTTCAAGTTTTCGTAATTTTTAAGGTTATTTTCGTGAATGGCATTTTATTCGCCCCTTTTTTTCTCTCGGAAGATTGAGATCACTAAAAAACAATTGAGGTATTTTGCCACATAGATTAGCCTTTGGGAGTTGTTTAGTTTAATTGCCAGTATTTCGATTCTTACTCGTTTAGCACTCAAATATGTAAATCGGTAGAGTCTTCGATATGCGAATGATGGTAAGCCCTAAACCATGTCAGTCATAACGGGAATTCTATGTTGAATTTATTGCTAGGGATTTACCTGTGAGTGAAAACGAGGCATTTCACGCTGCATAACACGACGTGCGTACACTTATCCAGATCTAACGTAATTAATAATCACGTTTTACGACTTGGATATGGCCTGGTTTATTTCACGACGGTAACTTTAGTATTCGTTCAGATTACTGAACATAGAAGGTAATTACCCCTTTTCACTTCCGTTACTAAACACTGTGCGGAAATATGCTCATTTGCCGTGACTCACTGACACGGAGTACTATTTGTTCATTTACTCAATATCTTGGGTATGTAAGCAAACCCTAGCTAAATGAGTGGGAGAGGCATCGCAGTTCATATTGGATGTGAAAGTAATGATATTCACGTCTTCAGCTGAGAAGCGAGAAGGACATACAATACCTTTTGGTGAATGCCAGGATTAATTTTGCAATTTCAATTACGACACTACTGCTACTCCTCAAAATGTTCACGGATGGTAGTACACATTCTCGGTGTTATAGTAGCATCAGACACGAAAAAGTAACCTAAATGACCTGAGTCGTTCAGAACGCCTGAATTATCCGCATGTGTTGCTTGACATATTTGTTTCAAACAAGACCCCGAATATACATTTAACCCAGTTCAAAACAGCCACAAGAAATGTATGCTCACTCATTATGAAAAAGTACTCAGCACTGTTGATGTATTAGCCATGAGTGTAGCTCATGATGGCGGTTTGTATATACCATTCATCTTCTTGCTGAACTGGATCATATATACACACTCCCGAATCACAAAACATGCAGCTGACCGAATGAACGAACCAAAACGTGTTTGACTCAAACTAAACATAGTGGATATCCCCATATATTCAAGTGAAACTATCCTTGCCAAAAGATAAAGAAAATTTGTCAGCACCTAACTTGTAACAGAGGTACAGGGTCTACATAAATGTCTAAAAAGAATGCGTTTCATTATTCAGAAGTAATAGTCCCGAAAGGTCTAAAATCAGACTGCAGAATTGAAAAGCAACTGAGAAGGACCATAAGTTCATCTATCTCTGTTTAGCAATTTGGGTGCCCAAAGTCGAAGCCGATTCCAGGAGAAAAATTTGCAAAAGCCGACGCGTTCAATGGCCACCACCTGCATACTGATGGTGTTATCTACACGGCGATGGAAAGTTTGCGACCGAAATTTTAAATATCCTGACTCAAGTCATACGCATCCTTATCCGTGACCATTTCATTGAGTGCCATACAACCTAGAAGCTCTATACACCTTCCAAAATTAATGATACATTGTGATTAGGAAGATACATTTTCTACTTATTCTGGCAAAACTGACAAGTTGTTTGAACCTTACCATAATTATGACGATATCGGTAACCTGACGTGTTCACTGCACTGCAACTGAACCTAATTGATGCCAACGGTTTTGCCGCGTTGGACCATCTATATTTCATTTTATTTGTCCAAAGTGCTGTGCGATTGTTTGCATAGCACCAAATGCCTGAATCGGTTCGAGTTATTTAAACGATAATAATGTGTAGGTTAAGACTAAATAGAATTAGTGAAAAAGTTCAATGAGAAAGTCTCTCGTCTGCTATTACCTCGTTGAGGCTGAGCACATTTATTGGAAACAAATAAAGTATCCACTTGCCAAGACACATTTCAAGTGACAGTTTTACTTGACTGTGGTAGACCTACGGTAGAGAATCTCTGCTTATTAGGGTATATCCAAATAATGAAATGAAGAAACTTTTATTAACTCTTTGAATCATGTTGGTTTTCAAGAGAAGCATATCAAGTTAACGAAGGGTATTTCCATTATTAGGTTTGAGACTACCTTTCTTGTTCTGTTTTGAATAGTCGAAAGTGGGAAGGTCATACCCGCGAGAAGTGTGTCATTGTGTACCAGCTACTAGGTCATCAGTCTTCTGTGGGTGTTAACCAGAAAACTCCTCACGGACAGGTGCAAAATGTCGGATGTGTTACTGACTTGGTTAGAGTATGCACGTTTCAGCTCAAATAAAGTAGAAAAGGAAGAAATGACAGCAAATACCATGGTCAAGTCACAAACTAGTGCGATCTGTGATCTTCACAGACTGGATTAGCTATCACATTGAGACAATGGGTAAACAATCTCAGACCAATATCTGCGATAGATTGGTAACAGGGTCCAAAGGTTTCTATTTGGTTGGATGGGTAATCGGCAATCCCCAACTCATTTAAATGCGTGAAGGTTTGATTGTGTGGCACCGGAACCCGATAATACAAACAAAAGACTTTCACACTCTGTTGTGTAAGGATAACAAAACCTCGGTTGACGTGAAGAATTCCGATTTTGAAGTGGTGTTCGGAGGGTTGCTTTCGTAGTGCGGGTGACAGGTCTAAAACAGTTGCGAGTTGAAGGATTTAAGCTAGGTCAGTGGAAAACAGTGATAAACTTTATGTGTGAAGTTTGAAGGGATGCAGTGCACAACAAGGATAAATTGAGGGACACGAGAAAGAAAGATGATAATAAGTCAGACATCGCCGATTCCACGGCACGAAAACCATCTCTCTAAAAAAGAGACCTTTGTAATTTTTCTCTTTCGAAGTTAGTTGTGTTTTTGAAATCCACCTATTGTTCCATGAACGACTGAATTAACATGCCTGACAGCTGATTATGATGAATAATGTTTTTTGGTCTCCATCCTCAACCGTTCAAGCATAGACTTTATCAACCGAGATACGACACCACCGATTCCTCCATGTCCTTCTACGCGAGATTTGTTTGCCTCCATCGTTCAATGTGAAGAAAATTCGTCATTTCAAAGCCTAAACATTCAAAATAAATAACCCATCCAAATCGAATCAAGGTCGTTATGAAACACTTCCGATAATGAAACCAGATTGTCCACGGTTTCACTACTGTAAATGCACATGCAGAGCTAATCAATAATTTCACGGTTATAAGAGAAGTATTCCATTATTGCATCTTTAGGGAGTAAATTCCACGCATACGACGAATATACTCCAAATCATGTGAAATCAACTCTAAGAAATTCCCAAGGTGAAGGCGCTTACGAAATAAATCAGAAGGTCTTTTGAAACCGGTCGTAGGAAGGTTCATTTCTCCACACAATACTTTATTCAATCTTGGTGACTCTCAGATGTGAAAGCTGAATGCGTTAGAAGCATTACCTGGTGGATGTTTATCTGTGTAAATGACAAAGTGCAAAGAGTAAGTTGGTAATATCGATCTATTCGTTTTACTACTGTAACACCCACGTTGAAGATTGGGTTATCATTTGTGATATTGCTTTTCTACGAGGTCCAACGACCATTTGCTAAGAAGCCCAATACATTTTCCGTTCGATAATGACAACACTGGGAGATTCTTTGGTAAAATGATGGTTTGGCTAAATTCGTGTGGCTATAAATGAAGTTCAATGGGGCACTGGCCCTGGGATATCTCTGACAGCATGAACTGAATTCAGTAGATACTGACTGGTTCTGAGGTTGCCTAATTTGTAAGTTATGGATCGATTGTTGGGAAAATATTTCAGCACAGTTCACATTTCCATTATGAGTAATTGACCTAACCGATTAGGTTTGGTTATACAGAAATATATGCTACTCTATATATTTCACGGTTACCACCATATGACTAGTATTCGAACCGGGAAGTGCAAGCACATGCCATAACCTGTAAGTGTAGCTCAGGCAGACCAATAAATGTGACTGTATTCGCTTGAAAATAAATACTCGAAAACGCATGTTCGCCTACACTACGTGTGTTTGATCTTAACCAAGGTTCTAATCCCTACTTTTTGAATTCTAATGTGTTTAAAAGGAGTATAGTTAATGATACTCCATTAGCAATAACAATCCTAATTTATTGCAGTCACTAATAATAGTCACAAAATGTTGCGTGACCTCAAACTCCGCTAAATAATTTTCTTCCCTCAATAGTTTATTGGGAGTGACGCCTTCGTGAACCTCCACACCATAATGAAATCTTAGTAGAATGAATCAGTTAATAAAAACAAATAATAAAGAAGTTTGAATTTATCCGCAGTTGTTAGTAGTGACCAATTCTTTGGATCATGTGATGATAGACTCAGATTGGCCGGTATTTGAAGCAGCCTCATTATTCTTCGGAATGGAATACTGGAATTCACCGGGGAGTTTGCCCTCTTGATATAGATACGGTTCTTTGCAGAAGGCATCATGATACGAACCAATGCACTGAAGTTCTACCCAACCGTGTCTGGTTTAAACACTAAGTTTTATGTTAACAGGGTGTACAAAAGCTATTCATTTACGGAAAGGTTTGGAGAAGTTCATATAAGAAATGTACGAGGTAAATGGATTTCTAAAACTTTATTTCTCACTTTTGTCAATATTATTGAATGTTCTGTTTCTGAGTATTAATTTTCCCATCATCGCGCAAACGAAATGAAAGCTTGACGAATCCGGTCCGTATGACCTTCGCTGAGAGGTCATGTTTTACAAATAAATAACAGTTTTTTCTCCCCGTGATCTCAACCACAATGGTGAAATTGCAACTGCCCTGCAACACAATACAACTTCATTCGAACCAACTTCCATTGTGTTTGCTGACTACAAATATTATCGGTATTTCAGCAGGATGAACTGCTTTCGACTGCTCAGGTAGTTATTTATCAGTGACCGGAGCCAAGTGTGTGGTTTGAATTTGATCCTATGGTTCTTAACATTATTCATATTTGATCGCCTATTTCAACTGGTTTTTTACAGATTCAGGCAAGTTAATCACGGTGCCCAAGATCACGCAAATTCAATTTCGTAATAGAAATTATAACTCTTTGGTGAGCAATTTTAGGCCGGGAACAGGTTTATATTTCCACAGTTTCACGGTTATAAGATAATTCAACAGGAACGATTCATCCGTAACAAAGAAAATATGTTTTCATTTGAAATCCGAAACCACGTGTATTGTGCATATTGTCTCATCACGTTCAGACACAAATGATACGTGGCTGCTTTACGCGACAGTGATGACCTGTTGCTATGTTCCGATTATCGAAGAAGCGAACTGTAACGTTGTCATCATTTTCTGTTTCCAACTTTTCAGCCATTTTGTTAAAAAGGTACGGCTCACTTCATTTGGCGACTCTCCAATAGTTGGTAAAAGCAATCCACCTAATAACCTATATAACGTTATGCAAGTTGCTGTGGAATGAAAGGAGACAGTGTGTGGAGCTTTCTGACAGAATTATTCAAACCGTGAGTGAGTGAGCAGAAATTCTACGCAGAGTCTACTGACTGGAGTGGTTAGAGTACCCAATAACTAGACAATTTTAATGGAATTGGCAATGGCAACCAATCTGCCCTCAAAATTCCAACGTGCTTTGTGTAGTTAGTCATACGGTTCTCGTAATATTCATGAGGATCATTTATGCAGCTTTGGAGCTAATTGTGTATTTGTTTTGCAAACATTCTGGGTAACCATTTACCAAAGTCAACAAATCGTGTGTTCATGTGCTCACTTGAGAACCTCTATCAACCAGAGCAATTTTTCCAATCATCTGCCAAAATAAAATTAGAATAACTTGGAAAATATCTGTCATTCTTGCACTCACCAACAAACTTTCAGTTAGCTTTCCGCATTCGTTTTAAGGTTTGCTTTCTTAGCACCAATGAAACAATCATTTTACACTTGCTGATAAACTACTGGGAGGAATTTGGACAGCCGCATGCAACAAAATAAAGATTGCTTATTCTGCAACATAGTAATATCCCCGGTATTAGGACAAGCCGCGGTGACAGATTAAGTAAACATTTGGTTTATTGGGGTTTGTGATAAAATCCCCATGAATTTCCGTTATGAACTCCGGGTGCTAGTCCCCGTTTTACCAATGCACATTGCAATGCTTCCAGTGACCATTTGAAAAGTAAATATATCTTGGACCTAAAAATGATAACAGAATAACATTTTTGATAGTAAGGGTTTTTGTTACGTGGTTGTCCGAATAACTTATGATAAGAAACGGGATGAGTGAAATTTCGGACTCCAACAAAGATTGCAACACAAAAGAATAACTGGTACATTCGGTGGTGCTTTAGCGAAGAACTCTGGTCCTAACTATAAACATTATTTTATTATTCGTCGATTGTTTTGCTCTCAAGTATAAGATATTTCATGAAATCAACCCAGCGACTAATCGATTGTTCTCCGTTCCACTTCATTTCGGAAGTTGAATAGTGTTTTTTCTAAACTGTTCTCGAGATAATTCAACGAATAAGGTAAAATCAGTTGAAAACGGAATTTATGTGTCAAATTTGTCCAGAAGTTATTGGTTTGGGTGCATTTATTTACAACCAGATGCGCGGAAAAACGGTATCTAAGGCAACGTTTATCTCGAAACAAGTATTTGGATATAGTTGTATTGCATCATTTCGTCTGATTTTCATTTCAGATGTGACCATAAGCGTATTACAATACTATGGGAAAAGGTGGACAAAATTGTGTTTGAGTTCCACTGGAAAATCTTTTCTCTATGTGGTCTATATAAAATATCGTACTGGTTGCTCCTGCGCCGGGCTCAGCAGCGAATATATTGTCCAGGGCCGAGTTATGACTCGGTAACGTGAAAAATAATCCATTAGTTGGTGAGCTTCCGCCATGGTTTAACCAATATTCGCAGTTTACCTATTGCTTACCGTAACCTTGGAGACGTGAAAGGTCAGATGTGGTCACTAGCTTCACATGTTATATCACCGGATGATTTCCTCTACGGTTTAAAGTGAACCGAAAACTCCCTTGTGCCAGATCACACTCACTTCGGACTCTGGTTTGTGTCACTTTGTTAGCTTTGGCCGTCCTCGGATAATGATCAGGTTGTGAATAACAATGTTGTAACTGGCTTCAAGCCAAAGACTCTTCTGTGTTTATGAATAAAAAAGACCATGTTTGCATGAATTATTGTTCCTATTAGGTTTATGACGTAATATCTATTGTGGGATTTCCTGTCTTCCTATCTCGTCGGTTGATCCCCCATTTACGAGTACGGCTCATTAGGACCTTCGTCCCATCCATTTCATTCACGGTTCATTTTTGTTTTCTGTAAGAATAATTGCTACCGAAAGGTTATAGGAGACTATGCTATTCTTCAGTGAATGGTTCCGGTGCACTTTGATACGATCTGCTCTGTGAGGTCGATGTACTTATATACATATATACTGATATGCATATATATATATATATATATATACATAGATGATAATGGTGAGTAGTATTGAGATTCATGCTAGCAATGAGTGGTTCGGACACACTTGTATTGTCCGATACATTTTGAATAAACGGATCGTGAAAAAACTATTCTGGTTGATAAAAAGTAACCATAAGTATTTATAATTATTGTTCGTCAGATGAAAGGATTAGGATTTGCAGTATCATACAACAAATGAAAACATGGCCTGAGTTTTTATAAGCAAATGGAAATATTGACCTACGGTAAATGCTAGTGACGTTTACTTCGTATATTTTTACTAATACTTCAGATGCTAGTTGGGTAGTGTTTGAATGACGCAAGTCTGTTGGACAATAAGATCCAAACTTCTCTTATGACCTGATTTGGTAATAAATGGCTCCACTCTGTCTCCATTCGTCATCATCTGCAACGTTGTGCACTCTTGTTTGCATGCACACCACGAAAATGCATCTGTTACTCTCCGCACGTTGTTGTTTAGGCACGTAATAAGGATAATTCCACCAGCTTTCCAATTTGGGATTCTAGCACATGATCACGACTGCAAAGTGTGACGCAATGAATTCAATCCGCGATCTTAGGTATTAGAAGCCATTTTTTATCTGAACTTCAGTGACAACTACCAATCGTTTTAATAGGATTTATTCCGGCCGAAAATGTGTTGTGTTGTCACAATGCTTCATTCAGCTACTGACTGGTCCGAGGTATCTCGATGATTGGATTCTTTAATAAATGTAACCGATTCGAAGTGGATCAAAAACCAAAAAGAATATTGCAGAAGGGCATTACCGAATTTTTCCAGACTATGTCATTCGGCCAAATTTTGCTGAACTTGAAGGTTAAACGTTGCATTCGTAACAATACCATTACAATGAAGTTGATAAAAGCATGATTCACAAACAAAATATTCCTGAAAATGCAGTGGAGAATCGAGACTAACCCGCAAATCTTACTATTGTTTGTTGTGGCACTCACAACTTCCGTCAAAATGCTTCGCCAATTTGACGCACTCCACCTTCACACTAATAGTAGATTTATTCGTGGATGATGATTCGGTGACCACTGTTCTCATTAGCTTATTAAATTTACCTTCCACTTCAATCATCTCAGGTTTAGTGCGTATATCATAATTTATAACTGAATTTACTCATCAGAGGTAAATCAGATTTCTTTTAGGCATGCTTTTTAATTAGAAGGTAGGACAGATTACCGATTACGAAAAGTGCCTTTCACTTTGTGGGCAAAAGCCACAGCCTATTCTTCACTCACGGTTTATTGTCAGGTTGGCGGAAGCCTATTTCGTATGGAACGAAAATTTTATTTTTCAACTTACTGCGCCCGTGGTTTTAGAAAGGAATCATAAAAAATGTTCCAAAGTGATGCAAAGTGAAGTTAACTGATTCATCGGAAAACGGTCACCCATTTCAACGGTGTTCATTGTTGAATTTGCAAGCACCTGTGACGTAGCTAGAGAGATGAGGTCACACTGAGAAGGCTAAAGGAGACCGTGTGTTCACGCTGTGAGTACATATACATAGATTACGGAATATGCACATTGTGACATCAGAACACGTTTTCAGAGACAAACAATTGTTTTCAATGATTCATTCTCAAGTCTTTACAAATCATATAGGAGATGGTTGTGCTGAAATGTTCAAGGGTCATTCGGATTGGACGTAGTTTGTGGGGGAGACGGGTTGGGGTTAGATCGACGTGTCGATCTGCACGACTAGGTCGTGACGGTCACATGGTTCGGAGCTGAGTGACTGGGGTGGGGGTGGTCCACTTGCGGCCAGGGTAATTGGAGGGCTTGGACGAACTTCTTTTGTGTACACAGAGCAGGTGCGAAAAGACGGATGCTAATCGCCTCTGCGGTGGCCAGTGTGTGTAAGCGGATGTGTTTGTGGGGATTGGGGGGCACTCGATAGACGATTTTAAATGCGGAATCCGTGCTTATTTTTGTGACCTGAGTCTACCAGATATCAGAGAATGGCACTCCCTATGGTTCCTGTTCCTCCATGTTGTAGCCATCGTGGACAGTGTTCCTTAATTCTTTGGGATAGTTGCCTTGCCGTTCGGCCAATGTAGGTTGCATTACATTTGCACCTGAACAAATAGATTACCATTGAGTTGGCCAGCATTGGCAACACATCCTTATTGGAATTTCGGATAATGGGAGAGCTTGCAAATACACAGGCAACACGAGCTGAGTTGAATGTCCCACTCACCGCACGCGTTAAGCGTCTGTTGACATGGTCCGATATGGCGTCTCCTTTGAATGGCATACGGATAAACAGTTTCTTCTTGGGGACGTCATAACTTGGAGCACATTTGGGTCTATCTTTCAGATTTTGTTCTATAAAGCGCTCAGGGTAACCGTTTTCCTTGAGAGTGTTTCTAACTAAATGCAGTTCTTCTTCTACGGTCTCCTGTGAGCATAACTTTCTTACTCTCGAGGCTAAGCATTGGACTAGGTTTCTTTTCTGTCGTATGGGTACAAAACTGAGAAAGTTGGTGTACTGTCCAGTCCATGTTTGCTTTCTATGTATCCTTCTTTCGACTGTTCCATTGGTGTTCCTGTGTATAGAGACATCCAGAAAGGCCAACGTGTCGTTCTTTTCGGTCTCCACCGTGAACTGAATGGCTTTATGAGCATTGTTGAACATCTGTTTCGTCTTTTCTACATCGGTTTCTTTAGTTCTAAGGCAGAAAATATCATCAATGTACCGCCGATATAAGTTCATTTCTTGTATCTCCTGTTTCAATGTAGTACTCTCTAGTTTTGCCATGAATATGTCTGCTAGGACTGGGCCTAATGGTGATCCCATGGCTACACCATCGCATTGACGATACAGCTTTCCGTCAAATAGAAATTGGACGTCAAAAGTACACCTGAGAAGGAGTTCTTTCAGTTCCTTCCGTGGTATGTTTATTGACACTTGATTGGTTTCAATGTAGTCACAAACGAAATCAATAGTCTCTAAGATGGGTACGTTGGTGAAAAGCGAGGTCACATCCAGAGAAAACATTTGATCATTTTTTTATGTTTACGTGTTTGATGGTTTCCACAAATTCAAATGAATCTTTGAGACTGTATTTGGCGAGAGTCCTGCGTATGGGTTCTAGTTTAGCTGCCAGCCATTTGGCTGTTTCATGGTAAGGCGAGTTAATCATAGAGAGAATTGGTCTTAAAGGTGTGCCCGTTTTATGAATCTTGGGTAATCCATATAACCGTGGAATGGTGGACCCGCATGGTTTGATTGTTTCGAAAGTGAGTTGGTCCAAATAGCCTCGATCTTTCATAGACTTCAGCACTCTTACAATCTGTTTCTCAGCATAGGTCGTCTTTTCTCGTTCTCCTGGCGACTGTGTGAATTTTGTTTTGTCCGCGAGTAGATGAGACATTTTTCTGATATAGTCGATTCTATTCATAATCACCACCCCGGAGCCCTTGTCGGGTCTGCTTATTATGATGTCGTTTCGTCGTTGTATGTTCTTTAGTTCTTCCAAATGCCTTGGAGTCATTGACCCTTGGTTGCGCGGGTTATATTGGCGGTACTGGTAGCAACAGTCAACAAGTGTGGCTTTAAATCGTTCGAGTTCGTCTGACGATCTGGGTACTAGATTGCGAGTTTGTGATAAAAGGTTTTCGAACTGAATTTCTGTTTCTAACTGACTTATTTTACGACGTGGACAGCAAAAACTCACACCGAGCGATAACGCTTCGGTGAGGATGGGACTCACTTCCAATTTCGATAAATTGTGCACATAACGTTCAGGTTGTGTGGGAAAATTTGACTGTGGTTTAATTGCCGTTAAGCTGTGTTGAAGCTTCTTCAATGTTTTTTTTTGACACCTGGTGTCTGTTACTGAGCGCACATAATCCAAGAATTCTTCGCGTTCCCCTTGAGGTAAGTTATCCACGGTAGCTTGCCGCTGAAATAGATTTCTTTCATATTCTGGTAGTTTGGAACACATTGTGTCGCGTTGGTTCAGCGCATGTCTATGAAGCGTTTTGGAGTTGGGATAAATTCGGTTACGACGTAAAACTTTCCTATATTGTTTTGGGAATACATTACTTTCTACACAACTGTCGATGAATTGAATGAATACATTTGCCTCGGCAAGGCGCGTGGAGAAATTGAGGAACTTATTCAGATCCTTCACCACGCATGGCTCCTTGTTATGCTTTAGATTCCGGAATATGCACATTGTGACATCAGAACACGTTTTCAGAGACAAACAATTGTTTTCAATGATTCATTCTCAAGTCTTTACAAATCATATAGGAGATGGTTGTGCTGAAATGTTCAAGGGTCATTCGGATTGGACGTAGTTTGTGGGGGAGACGGGTTGGGGTTAGATCGACGTGTCGATCTGCACGACTAGGTCGTGACGGTCACATGGTTCGGAGCTGAGTGACTGGGGTGGGGGTGGTCCACTTGCGGCCAGGGTAATTGGAGGGCTTGGACGAACTTCTTTTGTGTACACAGAGCAGGTGCGAAAAGACGGATGCTAATCGCCTCTGCGGTGGCCAGTGTGTGTAAGCGGATGTGTTTGTGGGGATTGGGGGGCACTCGATAGACGATTTTAAATGCGGAATCCGTGCTTATTTTTGTGACCTGAGTCTACCAGATATCAGAGAATGGCACTCCCTATGGTTCCTGTTCCTCCATGTTGTAGCCATCGTGGACAGTGTTCCTTAATTCTTTGGGATAGTTGCCTTGCCGTTCGGCCAATGTAGGTTGCATTACATTTGCACCTGAACAAATAGATTACCATTGAGTTGGCCAGCATTGGCAACACATCCTTATTGGAATTTCGGATAATGGGAGAGCTTGCAAATACACAGGCAACACGAGCTGAGTTGAATGTCCCACTCACCGCACGCGTTAAGCGTCTGTTGACATGGTCCGATATGGCGTCTCCTTTGAATGGCATACGGATAAACAGTTTCTTCTTGGGGACGTCATAACTTGGAGCACATTTGGGTCTATCTTTCAGATTTTGTTCTATAAAGCGCTCAGGGTAACCGTTTTCCTTGAGAGTGTTTCTAACTAAATGCAGTTCTTCTTCTACGGTCTCCTGTGAGCATAACTTTCTTACTCTCGAGGCTAAGCATTGGACTAGGTTTCTTTTCTGTCGTATGGGTACAAAACTGAGAAAGTTGGTGTACTGTCCAGTCCATGTTTGCTTTCTATGTATCCTTCTTTCGACTGTTCCATTGGTGTTCCTGTGTATAGAGACATCCAGAAAGGCCAACGTGTCGTTCTTTTCGGTCTCCACCGTGAACTGAATGGCTTTATGAGCATTGTTGAACATCTGTTTCGTCTTTTCTACATCGGTTTCTTTAGTTCTAAGGCAGAAAATATCATCAATGTACCGCCGATATAAGTTCATTTCTTGTATCTCCTGTTTCAATGTAGTACTCTCTAGTTTTGCCATGAATATGTCTGCTAGGACTGGGCCTAATGGTGATCCCATGGCTACACCATCGCATTGACGATACAGCTTTCCGTCAAATAGAAATTGGACGTCAAAAGTACACCTGAGAAGGAGTTCTTTCAGTTCCTTCCGTGGTATGTTTATTGACACTTGATTGGTTTCAATGTAGTCACAAACGAAATCAATAGTCTCTAAGATGGGTACGTTGGTGAAAAGCGAGGTCACATCCAGAGAAAACATTTGATCATTTTTTTATGTTTACGTGTTTGATGGTTTCCACAAATTCAAATGAATCTTTGAGACTGTATTTGGCGAGAGTCCTGCGTATGGGTTCTAGTTTAGCTGCCAGCCATTTGGCTGTTTCATGGTAAGGCGAGTTAATCATAGAGAGAATTGGTCTTAAAGGTGTGCCCGTTTTATGAATCTTGGGTAATCCATATAACCGTGGAATGGTGGACCCGCATGGTTTGATTGTTTCGAAAGTGAGTTGGTCCAAATAGCCTCGATCTTTCATAGACTTCAGCACTCTTACAATCTGTTTCTCAGCATAGGTCGTCTTTTCTCGTTCTCCTGGCGACTGTGTGAATTTTGTTTTGTCCGCGAGTAGATGAGACATTTTTCTGATATAGTCGATTCTATTCATAATCACCACCCCGGAGCCCTTGTCGGGTCTGCTTATTATGATGTCGTTTCGTCGTTGTATGTTCTTTAGTTCTTCCAAATGCCTTGGAGTCATTGACCCTTGGTTGCGCGGGTTATATTGGCGGTACTGGTAGCAACAGTCAACAAGTGTGGCTTTAAATCGTTCGAGTTCGTCTGACGATCTGGGTACTAGATTGCGAGTTTGTGATAAAAGGTTTTCGAACTGAATTTCTGTTTCTAACTGACTTATTTTACGACGTGGACAGCAAAAACTCACACCGAGCGATAACGCTTCGGTGAGGATGGGACTCACTTCCAATTTCGATAAATTGTGCACATAACGTTCAGGTTGTGTGGGAAAATTTGACTGTGGTTTAATTGCCGTTAAGCTGTGTTGAAGCTTCTTCAATGTTTTTTTTTGACACCTGGTGTCTGTTACTGAGCGCACATAATCCAAGAATTCTTCGCGTTCCCCTTGAGGTAAGTTATCCACGGTAGCTTGCCGCTGAAATAGATTTCTTTCATATTCTGGTAGTTTGGAACACATTGTGTCGCGTTGGTTCAGCGCATGTCTATGAAGCGTTTTGGAGTTGGGATAAATTCGGTTACGACGTAAAACTTTCCTATATTGTTTTGGGAATACATTACTTTCTACACAACTGTCGATGAATTGAATGAATACATTTGCCTCGGCAAGGCGCGTGGAGAAATTGAGGAACTTATTCAGATCCTTCACCACGCATGGCTCCTTGTTATGCTTTAGATTCCGGAATATGCACATTGTGACATCAGAACACGTTTTCAGAGACAAACAATTGTTTTCAATGATTCATTCTCAAGTCTTTACAAATCATATAGGAGATGGTTGTGCTGAAATGTTCAAGGGTCATTCGGATTGGACGTAGTTTGTGGGGGAGACGGGTTGGGGTTAGATCGACGTGTCGATCTGCACGACTAGGTCGTGACGGTCACATGGTTCGGAGCTGAGTGACTGGGGTGGGGGTGGTCCACTTGCGGCCAGGGTAATTGGAGGGCTTGGACGAACTTCTTTTGTGTACACAGAGCAGGTGCGAAAAGACGGATGCTAATCGCCTCTGCGGTGGCCAGTGTGTGTAAGCGGATGTGTTTGTGGGGATTGGGGGGCACTCGATAGACGATTTTAAATGCGGAATCCGTGCTTATTTTTGTGACCTGAGTCTACCAGATATCAGAGAATGGCACTCCCTATGGTTCCTGTTCCTCCATGTTGTAGCCATCGTGGACAGTGTTCCTTAATTCTTTGGGATAGTTGCCTTGCCGTTCGGCCAATGTAGGTTGCATTACATTTGCACCTGAACAAATAGATTACCATTGAGTTGGCCAGCATTGGCAACACATCCTTATTGGAATTTCGGATAATGGGAGAGCTTGCAAATACACAGGCAACACGAGCTGAGTTGAATGTCCCACTCACCGCACGCGTTAAGCGTCTGTTGACATGGTCCGATATGGCGTCTCCTTTGAATGGCATACGGATAAACAGTTTCTTCTTGGGGACGTCATAACTTGGAGCACATTTGGGTCTATCTTTCAGATTTTGTTCTATAAAGCGCTCAGGGTAACCGTTTTCCTTGAGAGTGTTTCTAACTAAATGCAGTTCTTCTTCTACGGTCTCCTGTGAGCATAACTTTCTTACTCTCGAGGCTAAGCATTGGACTAGGTTTCTTTTCTGTCGTATGGGTACAAAACTGAGAAAGTTGGTGTACTGTCCAGTCCATGTTTGCTTTCTATGTATCCTTCTTTCGACTGTTCCATTGGTGTTCCTGTGTATAGAGACATCCAGAAAGGCCAACGTGTCGTTCTTTTCGGTCTCCACCGTGAACTGAATGGCTTTATGAGCATTGTTGAACATCTGTTTCGTCTTTTCTACATCGGTTTCTTTAGTTCTAAGGCAGAAAATATCATCAATGTACCGCCGATATAAGTTCATTTCTTGTATCTCCTGTTTCAATGTAGTACTCTCTAGTTTTGCCATGAATATGTCTGCTAGGACTGGGCCTAATGGTGATCCCATGGCTACACCATCGCATTGACGATACAGCTTTCCGTCAAATAGAAATTGGACGTCAAAAGTACACCTGAGAAGGAGTTCTTTCAGTTCCTTCCGTGGTATGTTTATTGACACTTGATTGGTTTCAATGTAGTCACAAACGAAATCAATAGTCTCTAAGATGGGTACGTTGGTGAAAAGCGAGGTCACATCCAGAGAAAACATTTGATCATTTTTTTATGTTTACGTGTTTGATGGTTTCCACAAATTCAAATGAATCTTTGAGACTGTATTTGGCGAGAGTCCTGCGTATGGGTTCTAGTTTAGCTGCCAGCCATTTGGCTGTTTCATGGTAAGGCGAGTTAATCATAGAGAGAATTGGTCTTAAAGGTGTGCCCGTTTTATGAATCTTGGGTAATCCATATAACCGTGGAATGGTGGACCCGCATGGTTTGATTGTTTCGAAAGTGAGTTGGTCCAAATAGCCTCGATCTTTCATAGACTTCAGCACTCTTACAATCTGTTTCTCAGCATAGGTCGTCTTTTCTCGTTCTCCTGGTGACTGTGTGAATTTTGTTTTGTCCGCGAGTAGATGAGACATTTTTCTGATATAGTCGATTCTATTCATAATCACCACCCCGGAGCCCTTGTCGGGTCTGCTTATTATGATGTCGTTTCGTCGTTGTATGTTCTTTAGTTCTTCCAAATGCCTTGGAGTCATTGACCCTTGGTTGCGCGGGTTATATTGGCGGTACTGGTAGCAACAGTCAACAAGTGTGGCTTTAAATCGTTCGAGTTCGTCTGACGATCTGGGTACTAGATTGCGAGTTTGTGATAAAAGGTTTTCGAACTGAATTTCTGTTTCTAACTGACTTATTTTACGACGTGGACAGCAAAAACTCACACCGAGCGATAACGCTTCGGTGAGGATGGGACTCACTTCCAATTTCGATAAATTGTGCACATAACGTTCAGGTTGTGTGGGAAAATTTGACTGTGGTTTAATTGCCGTTAAGCTGTGTTGAAGCTTCTTCAATGTTTTTTTTTTGACACCTGGTGTCTGTTACTGAGCGCACATAATCCAAGAATTCTTCGCGTTCCCCTTGAGGTAAGTTATCCACGGTAGCTTGCCGCTGAAATAGATTTCTTTCATATTCTGGTAGTTTGGAACACATTGTGTCGCGTTGGTTCAGCGCATGTCTATGAAGCGTTTTGGAGTTGGGATAAATTCGGTTACGACGTAAAACTTTCCTATATTGTTTTGGGAATACATTACTTTCTACACAACTGTCGATGAATTGAATGAATACATTTGCCTCGGCAAGGCGCGTGGAGAAATTGAGGAACTTATTCAGATCCTTCACCACGCATGGCTCCTTGTTATGCTTTAGATTCCGGAATATGCACATTGTGACATCAGAACACGTTTTCAGAGACAAACAATTGTTTTCAATGATTCATTCTCAAGTCTTTACAAATCATATAGGAGATGGTTGTGCTGAAATGTTCAAGGGTCATTCGGATTGGACGTAGTTTGTGGGGGAGACGGGTTGGGGTTAGATCGACGTGTCGATCTGCACGACTAGGTCGTGACGGTCACATGGTTCGGAGCTGAGTGACTGGGGTGGGGGTGGTCCACTTGCGGCCAGGGTAATTGGAGGGCTTGGACGAACTTCTTTTGTGTACACAGAGCAGGTGCGAAAAGACGGATGCTAATCGCCTCTGCGGTGGCCAGTGTGTGTAAGCGGATGTGTTTGTGGGGATTGGGGGGCACTCGATAGACGATTTTAAATGCGGAATCCGTGCTTATTTTTGTGACCTGAGTCTACCAGATATCAGAGAATGGCACTCCCTATGGTTCCTGTTCCTCCATGTTGTAGCCATCGTGGACAGTGTTCCTTAATTCTTTGGGATAGTTGCCTTGCCGTTCGGCCAATGTAGGTTGCATTACATTTGCACCTGAACAAATAGATTACCATTGAGTTGGCCAGCATTGGCAACACATCCTTATTGGAATTTCGGATAATGGGAGAGCTTGCAAATACACAGGCAACACGAGCTGAGTTGAATGTCCCACTCACCGCACGCGTTAAGCGTCTGTTGACATGGTCCGATATGGCGTCTCCTTTGAATGGCATACGGATAAACAGTTTCTTCTTGGGGACGTCATAACTTGGAGCACATTTGGGTCTATCTTTCAGATTTTGTTCTATAAAGCGCTCAGGGTAACCGTTTTCCTTGAGAGTGTTTCTAACTAAATGCAGTTCTTCTTCTACGGTCTCCTGTGAGCATAACTTTCTTACTCTCGAGGCTAAGCATTGGACTAGGTTTCTTTTCTGTCGTATGGGTACAAAACTGAGAAAGTTGGTGTACTGTCCAGTCCATGTTTGCTTTCTATGTATCCTTCTTTCGACTGTTCCATTGGTGTTCCTGTGTATAGAGACATCCAGAAAGGCCAACGTGTCGTTCTTTTCGGTCTCCACCGTGAACTGAATGGCTTTATGAGCATTGTTGAACATCTGTTTCGTCTTTTCTACATCGGTTTCTTTAGTTCTAAGGCAGAAAATATCATCAATGTACCGCCGATATAAGTTCATTTCTTGTATCTCCTGTTTCAATGTAGTACTCTCTAGTTTTGCCATGAATATGTCTGCTAGGACTGGGCCTAATGGTGATCCCATGGCTACACCATCGCATTGACGATACAGCTTTCCGTCAAATAGAAATTGGACGTCAAAAGTACACCTGAGAAGGAGTTCTTTCAGTTCCTTCCGTGGTATGTTTATTGACACTTGATTGGTTTCAATGTAGTCACAAACGAAATCAATAGTCTCTAAGATGGGTACGTTGGTGAAAAGCGAGGTCACATCCAGAGAAAACATTTGATCATTTTTTTATGTTTACGTGTTTGATGGTTTCCACAAATTCAAATGAATCTTTGAGACTGTATTTGGCGAGAGTCCTGCGTATGGGTTCTAGTTTAGCTGCCAGCCATTTGGCTGTTTCATGGTAAGGCGAGTTAATCATAGAGAGAATTGGTCTTAAAGGTGTGCCCGTTTTATGAATCTTGGGTAATCCATATAACCGTGGAATGGTGGACCCGCATGGTTTGATTGTTTCGAAAGTGAGTTGGTCCAAATAGCCTCGATCTTTCATAGACTTCAGCACTCTTACAATCTGTTTCTCAGCATAGGTCGTCTTTTCTCGTTCTCCTGGCGACTGTGTGAATTTTGTTTTGTCCGCGAGTAGATGAGACATTTTTCTGATATAGTCGATTCTATTCATAATCACCACCCCGGAGCCCTTGTCGGGTCTGCTTATTATGATGTCGTTTCGTCGTTGTATGTTCTTTAGTTCTTCCAAATGCCTTGGAGTCATTGACCCTTGGTTGCGCGGGTTATATTGGCGGTACTGGTAGCAACAGTCAACAAGTGTGGCTTTAAATCGTTCGAGTTCGTCTGACGATCTGGGTACTAGATTGCGAGTTTGTGATAAAAGGTTTTCGAACTGAATTTCTGTTTCTAACTGACTTATTTTACGACGTGGACAGCAAAAACTCACACCGAGCGATAACGCTTCGGTGAGGATGGGACTCACTTCCAATTTCGATAAATTGTGCACATAACGTTCAGGTTGTGTGGGAAAATTTGACTGTGGTTTAATTGCCGTTAAGCTGTGTTGAAGCTTCTTCAATGTTTTTTTTTTGACACCTGGTGTCTGTTACTGAGCGCACATAATCCAAGAATTCTTCGCGTTCCCCTTGAGGTAAGTTATCCACGGTAGCTTGCCGCTGAAATAGATTTCTTTCATATTCTGGTAGTTTGGAACACATTGTGTCGCGTTGGTTCAGCGCATGTCTATGAAGCGTTTTGGAGTTGGGATAAATTCGGTTACGACGTAAAACTTTCCTATATTGTTTTGGGAATACATTACTTTCTACACAACTGTCGATGAATTGAATGAATACATTTGCCTCGGCAAGGCGCGTGGAGAAATTGAGGAACTTATTCAGATCCTTCACCACGCATGGCTCCTTGTTATGCTTTAGATTCCGGAATATGCACATTGTGACATCAGAACACGTTTTCAGAGACAAACAATTGTTTTCAATGATTCATTCTCAAGTCTTTACAAATCATATAGGAGATGGTTGTGCTGAAATGTTCAAGGGTCATTCGGATTGGACGTAGTTTGTGGGGGAGACGGGTTGGGGTTAGATCGACGTGTCGATCTGCACGACTAGGTCGTGACGGTCACATGGTTCGGAGCTGAGTGACTGGGGTGGGGGTGGTCCACTTGCGGCCAGGGTAATTGGAGGGCTTGGACGAACTTCTTTTGTGTACACAGAGCAGGTGCGAAAAGACGGATGCTAATCGCCTCTGCGGTGGCCAGTGTGTGTAAGCGGATGTGTTTGTGGGGATTGGGGGGCACTCGATAGACGATTTTAAATGCGGAATCCGTGCTTATTTTTGTGACCTGAGTCTACCAGATATCAGAGAATGGCACTCCCTATGGTTCCTGTTCCTCCATGTTGTAGCCATCGTGGACAGTGTTCCTTAATTCTTTGGGATAGTTGCCTTGCCGTTCGGCCAATGTAGGTTGCATTACATTTGCACCTGAACAAATAGATTACCATTGAGTTGGCCAGCATTGGCAACACATCCTTATTGGAATTTCGGATAATGGGAGAGCTTGCAAATACACAGGCAACACGAGCTGAGTTGAATGTCCCACTCACCGCACGCGTTAAGCGTCTGTTGACATGGTCCGATATGGCGTCTCCTTTGAATGGCATACGGATAAACAGTTTCTTCTTGGGGACGTCATAACTTGGAGCACATTTGGGTCTATCTTTCAGATTTTGTTCTATAAAGCGCTCAGGGTAACCGTTTTCCTTGAGAGTGTTTCTAACTAAATGCAGTTCTTCTTCTACGGTCTCCTGTGAGCATAACTTTCTTACTCTCGAGGCTAAGCATTGGACTAGGTTTCTTTTCTGTCGTATGGGTACAAAACTGAGAAAGTTGGTGTACTGTCCAGTCCATGTTTGCTTTCTATGTATCCTTCTTTCGACTGTTCCATTGGTGTTCCTGTGTATAGAGACATCCAGAAAGGCCAACGTGTCGTTCTTTTCGGTCTCCACCGTGAACTGAATGGCTTTATGAGCATTGTTGAACATCTGTTTCGTCTTTTCTACATCGGTTTCTTTAGTTCTAAGGCAGAAAATATCATCAATGTACCGCCGATATAAGTTCATTTCTTGTATCTCCTGTTTCAATGTAGTACTCTCTAGTTTTGCCATGAATATGTCTGCTAGGACTGGGCCTAATGGTGATCCCATGGCTACACCATCGCATTGACGATACAGCTTTCCGTCAAATAGAAATTGGACGTCAAAAGTACACCTGAGAAGGAGTTCTTTCAGTTCCTTCCGTGGTATGTTTATTGACACTTGATTGGTTTCAATGTAGTCACAAACGAAATCAATAGTCTCTAAGATGGGTACGTTGGTGAAAAGCGAGGTCACATCCAGAGAAAACATTTGATCATTTTTTTATGTTTACGTGTTTGATGGTTTCCACAAATTCAAATGAATCTTTGAGACTGTATTTGGCGAGAGTCCTGCGTATGGGTTCTAGTTTAGCTGCCAGCCATTTGGCTGTTTCATGGTAAGGCGAGTTAATCATAGAGAGAATTGGTCTTAAAGGTGTGCCCGTTTTATGAATCTTGGGTAATCCATATAACCGTGGAATGGTGGACCCGCATGGTTTGATTGTTTCGAAAGTGAGTTGGTCCAAATAGCCTCGATCTTTCATAGACTTCAGCACTCTTACAATCTGTTTCTCAGCATAGGTCGTCTTTTCTCGTTCTCCTGGCGACTGTGTGAATTTTGTTTTGTCCGCGAGTAGATGAGACATTTTTCTGATATAGTCGATTCTATTCATAATCACCACCCCGGAGCCCTTGTCGGGTCTGCTTATTATGATGTCGTTTCGTCGTTGTATGTTCTTTAGTTCTTCCAAATGCCTTGGAGTCATTGACCCTTGGTTGCGCGGGTTATATTGGCGGTACTGGTAGCAACAGTCAACAAGTGTGGCTTTAAATCGTTCGAGTTCGTCTGACGATCTGGGTACTAGATTGCGAGTTTGTGATAAAAGGTTTTCGAACTGAATTTCTGTTTCTAACTGACTTATTTTACGACGTGGACAGCAAAAACTCACACCGAGCGATAACGCTTCGGTGAGGATGGGACTCACTTCCAATTTCGATAAATTGTGCACATAACGTTCAGGTTGTGTGGGAAAATTTGACTGTGGTTTAATTGCCGTTAAGCTGTGTTGAAGCTTCTTCAATGTTTTTTTTTTGACACCTGGTGTCTGTTACTGAGCGCACATAATCCAAGAATTCTTCGCGTTCCCCTTGAGGTAAGTTATCCACGGTAGCTTGCCGCTGAAATAGATTTCTTTCATATTCTGGTAGTTTGGAACACATTGTGTCGCGTTGGTTCAGCGCATGTCTATGAAGCGTTTTGGAGTTGGGATAAATTCGGTTACGACGTAAAACTTTCCTATATTGTTTTGGGAATACATTACTTTCTACACAACTGTCGATGAATTGAATGAATACATTTGCCTCGGCAAGGCGCGTGGAGAAATTGAGGAACTTATTCAGATCCTTCACCACGCATGGCTCCTTGTTATGCTTTAGATTCCGGAATATGCACATTGTGACATCAGAACACGTTTTCAGAGACAAACAATTGTTTTCAATGATTCATTCTCAAGTCTTTACAAATCATATAGGAGATGGTTGTGCTGAAATGTTCAAGGGTCATTCGGATTGGACGTAGTTTGTGGGGGAGACGGGTTGGGGTTAGATCGACGTGTCGATCTGCACGACTAGGTCGTGACGGTCACATGGTTCGGAGCTGAGTGACTGGGGTGGGGGTGGTCCACTTGCGGCCAGGGTAATTGGAGGGCTTGGACGAACTTCTTTTGTGTACACAGAGCAGGTGCGAAAAGACGGATGCTAATCGCCTCTGCGGTGGCCAGTGTGTGTAAGCGGATGTGTTTGTGGGGATTGGGGGGCACTCGATAGACGATTTTAAATGCGGAATCCGTGCTTATTTTTGTGACCTGAGTCTACCAGATATCAGAGAATGGCACTCCCTATGGTTCCTGTTCCTCCATGTTGTAGCCATCGTGGACAGTGTTCCTTAATTCTTTGGGATAGTTGCCTTGCCGTTCGGCCAATGTAGGTTGCATTACATTTGCACCTGAACAAATAGATTACCATTGAGTTGGCCAGCATTGGCAACACATCCTTATTGGAATTTCGGATAATGGGAGAGCTTGCAAATACACAGGCAACACGAGCTGAGTTGAATGTCCCACTCACCGCACGCGTTAAGCGTCTGTTGACATGGTCCGATATGGCGTCTCCTTTGAATGGCATACGGATAAACAGTTTCTTCTTGGGGACGTCATAACTTGGAGCACATTTGGGTCTATCTTTCAGATTTTGTTCTATAAAGCGCTCAGGGTAACCGTTTTCCTTGAGAGTGTTTCTAACTAAATGCAGTTCTTCTTCTACGGTCTCCTGTGAGCATAACTTTCTTACTCTCGAGGCTAAGCATTGGACTAGGTTTCTTTTCTGTCGTATGGGTACAAAACTGAGAAAGTTGGTGTACTGTCCAGTCCATGTTTGCTTTCTATGTATCCTTCTTTCGACTGTTCCATTGGTGTTCCTGTGTATAGAGACATCCAGAAAGGCCAACGTGTCGTTCTTTTCGGTCTCCACCGTGAACTGAATGGCTTTATGAGCATTGTTGAACATCTGTTTCGTCTTTTCTACATCGGTTTCTTTAGTTCTAAGGCAGAAAATATCATCAATGTACCGCCGATATAAGTTCATTTCTTGTATCTCCTGTTTCAATGTAGTACTCTCTAGTTTTGCCATGAATATGTCTGCTAGGACTGGGCCTAATGGTGATCCCATGGCTACACCATCGCATTGACGATACAGCTTTCCGTCAAATAGAAATTGGACGTCAAAAGTACACCTGAGAAGGAGTTCTTTCAGTTCCTTCCGTGGTATGTTTATTGACACTTGATTGGTTTCAATGTAGTCACAAACGAAATCAATAGTCTCTAAGATGGGTACGTTGGTGAAAAGCGAGGTCACATCCAGAGAAAACATTTGATCATTTTTTTATGTTTACGTGTTTGATGGTTTCCACAAATTCAAATGAATCTTTGAGACTGTATTTGGCGAGAGTCCTGCGTATGGGTTCTAGTTTAGCTGCCAGCCATTTGGCTGTTTCATGGTAAGGCGAGTTAATCATAGAGAGAATTGGTCTTAAAGGTGTGCCCGTTTTATGAATCTTGGGTAATCCATATAACCGTGGAATGGTGGACCCGCATGGTTTGATTGTTTCGAAAGTGAGTTGGTCCAAATAGCCTCGATTTTTCATAGACTTCAGCACTCTTACAATCTGTTTCTCAGCATAGGTCGTCTTTTCTCGTTCTCCTGGTGACTGTGTGAATTTTGTTTTGTCCGCGAGTAGATGAGACATTTTTCTGATATAGTCGATTCTATTCATAATCACCACCCCGGAGCCCTTGTCGGGTCTGCTTATTATGATGTCGTTTCGTCGTTGTATGTTCTTTAGTTCTTCCAAATGCCTTGGAGTCATTGACCCTTGGTTGCGCGGGTTATATTGGCGGTACTGGTAGCAACAGTCAACAAGTGTGGCTTTAAATCGTTCGAGTTCGTCTGACGATCTGGGTACTAGATTGCGAGTTTGTGATAAAAGGTTTTCGAACTGAATTTCTGTTTCTAACTGACTTATTTTACGACGTGGACAGCAAAAACTCACACCGAGCGATAACGCTTCGGTGAGGATGGGACTCACTTCCAATTTCGATAAATTGTGCACATAACGTTCAGGTTGTGTGGGAAAATTTGACTGTGGTTTAATTGCCGTTAAGCTGTGTTGAAGCTTCTTCAATGTTTTTTTTTTGACACCTGGTGTCTGTTACTGAGCGCACATAATCCAAGAATTCTTCGCGTTCCCCTTGAGGTAAGTTATCCACGGTAGCTTGCCGCTGAAATAGATTTCTTTCATATTCTGGTAGTTTGGAACACATTGTGTCGCGTTGGTTCAGCGCATGTCTATGAAGCGTTTTGGAGTTGGGATAAATTCGGTTACGACGTAAAACTTTCCTATATTGTTTTGGGAATACATTACTTTCTACACAACTGTCGATGAATTGAATGAATACATTTGCCTCGGCAAGGCGCGTGGAGAAATTGAGGAACTTATTCAGATCCTTCACCACGCATGGCTCCTTGTTATGCTTTAGATTCCGGAATATGCACATTGTGACATCAGAACACGTTTTCAGAGACAAACAATTGTTTTCAATGATTCATTCTCAAGTCTTTACAAATCATATAGGAGATGGTTGTGCTGAAATGTTCAAGGGTCATTCGGATTGGACGTAGTTTGTGGGGGAGACGGGTTGGGGTTAGATCGACGTGTCGATCTGCACGACTAGGTCGTGACGGTCACATGGTTCGGAGCTGAGTGACTGGGGTGGGGGTGGTCCACTTGCGGCCAGGGTAATTGGAGGGCTTGGACGAACTTCTTTTGTGTACACAGAGCAGGTGCGAAAAGACGGATGCTAATCGCCTCTGCGGTGGCCAGTGTGTGTAAGCGGATGTGTTTGTGGGGATTGGGGGGCACTCGATAGACGATTTTAAATGCGGAATCCGTGCTTATTTTTGTGACCTGAGTCTACCAGATATCAGAGAATGGCACTCCCTATGGTTCCTGTTCCTCCATGTTGTAGCCATCGTGGACAGTGTTCCTTAATTCTTTGGGATAGTTGCCTTGCCGTTCGGCCAATGTAGGTTGCATTACATTTGCACCTGAACAAATAGATTACCATTGAGTTGGCCAGCATTGGCAACACATCCTTATTGGAATTTCGGATAATGGGAGAGCTTGCAAATACACAGGCAACACGAGCTGAGTTGAATGTCCCACTCACCGCACGCGTTAAGCGTCTGTTGACATGGTCCGATATGGCGTCTCCTTTGAATGGCATACGGATAAACAGTTTCTTCTTGGGGACGTCATAACTTGGAGCACATTTGGGTCTATCTTTCAGATTTTGTTCTATAAAGCGCTCAGGGTAACCGTTTTCCTTGAGAGTGTTTCTAACTAAATGCAGTTCTTCTTCTACGGTCTCCTGTGAGCATAACTTTCTTACTCTCGAGGCTAAGCATTGGACTAGGTTTCTTTTCTGTCGTATGGGTACAAAACTGAGAAAGTTGGTGTACTGTCCAGTCCATGTTTGCTTTCTATGTATCCTTCTTTCGACTGTTCCATTGGTGTTCCTGTGTATAGAGACATCCAGAAAGGCCAACGTGTCGTTCTTTTCGGTCTCCACCGTGAACTGAATGGCTTTATGAGCATTGTTGAACATCTGTTTCGTCTTTTCTACATCGGTTTCTTTAGTTCTAAGGCAGAAAATATCATCAATGTACCGCCGATATAAGTTCATTTCTTGTATCTCCTGTTTCAATGTAGTACTCTCTAGTTTTGCCATGAATATGTCTGCTAGGACTGGGCCTAATGGTGATCCCATGGCTACACCATCGCATTGACGATACAGCTTTCCGTCAAATAGAAATTGGACGTCAAAAGTACACCTGAGAAGGAGTTCTTTCAGTTCCTTCCGTGGTATGTTTATTGACACTTGATTGGTTTCAATGTAGTCACAAACGAAATCAATAGTCTCTAAGATGGGTACGTTGGTGAAAAGCGAGGTCACATCCAGAGAAAACATTTGATCATTTTTTTATGTTTACGTGTTTGATGGTTTCCACAAATTCAAATGAATCTTTGAGACTGTATTTGGCGAGAGTCCTGCGTATGGGTTCTAGTTTAGCTGCCAGCCATTTGGCTGTTTCATGGTAAGGCGAGTTAATCATAGAGAGAATTGGTCTTAAAGGTGTGCCCGTTTTATGAATCTTGGGTAATCCATATAACCGTGGAATGGTGGACCCGCATGGTTTGATTGTTTCGAAAGTGAGTTGGTCCAAATAGCCTCGATCTTTCATAGACTTCAGCACTCTTACAATCTGTTTCTCAGCATAGGTCGTCTTTTCTCGTTCTCCTGGTGACTGTGTGAATTTTGTTTTGTCCGCGAGTAGATGAGACATTTTTCTGATATAGTCGATTCTATTCATAATCACCACCCCGGAGCCCTTGTCGGGTCTGCTTATTATGATGTCGTTTCGTCGTTGTATGTTCTTTAGTTCTTCCAAATGCCTTGGAGTCATTGACCCTTGGTTGCGCGGGTTATATTGGCGGTACTGGTAGCAACAGTCAACAAGTGTGGCTTTAAATCGTTCGAGTTCGTCTGACGATCTGGGTACTAGATTGCGAGTTTGTGATAAAAGGTTTTCGAACTGAATTTCTGTTTCTAACTGACTTATTTTACGACGTGGACAGCAAAAACTCACACCGAGCGATAACGCTTCGGTGAGGATGGGACTCACTTCCAATTTCGATAAATTGTGCACATAACGTTCAGGTTGTGTGGGAAAATTTGACTGTGGTTTAATTGCCGTTAAGCTGTGTTGAAGCTTCTTCAATGTTTTTTTTTGACACCTGGTGTCTCTTACTGTTACAACCATCTTCTATATGATTTGTAAAGTCTTGAGAATGAATCATTGAATACAATTGTTCGTCTCTGAAAACGTGTTCTGATATATACATAGGTTGGGCAATTTTACGATAAAGTTGATGGAGAATGTCTGAAAGTACTTTGTGATAAACCGGCTATAGGCTTCAATAAACTTTGTTATAAAAACAAAAACAACAATGACGAAACGGAGTAAAAAATCCACTATATTGGGATAAGGGCTTCGTTGATCCCACTAAAGAGTTTGATTATCACGTCTGAATCTCGGTTCAGTTAACCAAATAGTAATAAAGTTGTCATTTCAAAGACTAAGGTACAGCCTACCGGGAATACTCTACTCTGAGTGAAAAGTGAGAATGAATTACTGAAAAACAACTTTTTCGCCGATTTGGACTTCTATATGATGCAATGGGTATTTTTCAGACAACAAGTAGTTACTTTATATATTAACAGTCAAAGGCCGTCAAACATAAAACGACATGTTTGATTTCTCATGAACCAGACTAAATTTCACAGTTTGCTATGAAGAGATCAGGAGTAAATGGGGTTGCTTTCTTTTGCTCAACATCATGAACCTACATGACAAAAACTGTGGAGAAACATACTGACCACTTGCCATCATCAAGGTGTCTATGAAGTGCGTGGAAACGTATACCCAATATATATATATATATATATATATATATATATATATATATCACTACCAGTAAAGTGAGAGAAATTGAATGCATCAAGGATGGTTCCAGTCTTCTAGACTGCCGCAAATCAAGCTGCATTCGGTAAAGTCAACAACTTGTTTCAAAAGATTGTTGAGCAGCATTGACCAGCGAAGATTTCGAAACTCATTTCTTTTTATTGTGAGTGATATTCTGAACATTTTTAGGGTTTCTCACTGTCAGTCTACCGGGTACGCTTCAACTGCCAGCATCATCAAGGATTCGCAAAGAGCGATAGGTGTATAAAAATCGGCAATCTGAGGTGAACCGTAACAGCTTAGTTTATAACCCAAACGAGTGATAAAACAATTAAAACCAAAGCAATTCTTACCTGATCATAAAAATAAAGGTTTTTTCGACAGTTATGATCGGAGATCATTTGCCTCGATGGGGCTAAAATAAAAAACCAATTATTTATTTTATACACCGGTTATCGAGAGAATCTGAACGGGTGCATCGGTTGTTGCCTACTGACCTTGGCTTTTTCGTTCCAAGCATTTCATCGCCAGCCGATACGACATAGCCAGTGCACAGACGGAGATCCCCGTTCTCATTTGTTTACGTATGAAGCACGCCCCGGGTTTGACTCTGACCCATCGGGTTTACTTGATCTCTCAGATGTGATAAGATTACTGTGTGCTGTGCAGGCTGTTAGCATTTATAGTGATGTTCGAATAATGTAGGTCGAGGATGCTGTTGATGGACTTACTGAACCTTGGGCTGATGGAGTTTTCTCCTCTTTGTGTTTTGCACACCAATCACAGGGAACTCCCTCAGAGGAACTCTGTCGCTTTTACGCCACATCTGTACTAATGAGAATGCACGAGGCCATTTACGTGTTCTGTAAATGCATCTATGGGCCCCCGTGTTACAATCACTGAGCTGAGCTCATGAAATATTCTCTGTTGTAAGATTTCAGAACAAATATATACGTAAATACTCGCAGAGGAAAACTGTTCCTGGCTTACTACATTCATAACTACATTAACTACAATAATCTTTCGATCTCCGCACGCAAACCTTTAGATTTAGAGTTGGCCGTTGAGATTTTGCAGCACCTTTAACATTCGGAAGCTTGACATCTGGACGTCTGCGCTGTTTATTTTGTTAGTTTCATTCGTTTTTGTTTTTCTTCCTTGTGTTTTTGGTGAGCTTAGTCAACTGACCCATTGTGGAAATGATTTGAATGATGTTTTTGTGCAGGTAATTGAGTTTCATAGCTTTTGGTCTCAGGAGTCAAATAGTCAAGTATCTATAAATGATTACCACTTAAAGTAGAAGTACGCTGAGATGCCAAGGTCATTCGAGAGGCCAAAGTAAAGCTCAGGGCAAGCCTCGTCCATGTGCAAGTACCAACGGAGACCTCACCTGCTCACCGACAACGCCACCGCGACTGGTAATGAGACATTTGCGACCTAAACTCCAAGGTCAGCCATCCTCAACCCATAAAACCAGCCAAACTGAGCCGGCAGCATCATCAATTTTGAGAATCATTTGGAGAACCTAACCGTAATTTTGGAATAAGGGGAAATTACCAAAGGTACGCTTTCCCAGTAGAGCACTCAATGGGCAAATTATAGTCGGCTATCATGGGAAATGTCTTTTAGAAATTCGAAAAACTTTACTTCTGTTTGTTGGAACAAATGAAACTCTTAACACGGTGCGCAACGACTTTCCATAATACATTATTCAATGAAGTACGAGACGAACAATGCTACGGCAGAAGTATGCGTTGATTAGTTTGTTCTTTAGGTTCAACTCACTGATCTGATACTTCTTCCCAACTCCCTTTAATAATGTCAGTAGTAGTTATAAACAAATAACATTATGAAAGTTTACCTCTGTTTTGCAACTGGAAAAAAAATTTGCACACGAACAATGCATTCCAAAATGTGTACTGTATTATTTTCAATTCATTCACATGAACAACTGGGTCAAACTTGGCATTCGTGGGTGATGGGAAGATAGCTTTAGAAAATGCGATAAAACATGAATGGAATGGTATCCATGTGTTATTTGTCGTTCGAAACATTTATGAAACTAATCACGGTTTCTTTCTAACTATACCATCTGCAGAAGAGCTGCCAGACAAACCATACTTCTTAGAGGAAACCAGGGTACCCTATGATATTTTAGTTTATCAAATAGACACCATGTTAGGTTACATGGATTCATTCCGATTCGGATAATATTGGGAAAATGCCTAAAAATAGTTGTAAAGTAGACTGATATAAACATATATGGCAAGGATGCCGTAAGCACTTATATAAATGAAAATAATGCCGGTAACCTTAAAAGATACCGAATAACAGGAACTTCCTTAATATTTATTCGGCAAAAAAATTAGCCTCTGTACAAAGACATCGTTTAGGGAGTTTGTTGATACAGCTGTTATTCTTGATTGTACACAGATGTCAGAGATCTTTGCAGAAGCTTTCCTACAGTTGAGATAATCGGTCAGATGTTCAAAAAATAACAAAGGATCTGGGCCAGAAGTCCTAAGAAAATCATTTGGGTTGGTTGGAGCTTTTGTCTTTTTTCGTGCACCTGGTGAAAAACGTCCCTAATTGATTGTTCTGGAAGTGTCTAACTGAACGATGTGGTTGATTTTACGATATACTGTGAGGCGAATCTTAAACATTTAGTTTCCAGAATTGGTGAGCAAAGTTCGCTTTTTATTTGCGTGAATTTGCAAACGTGCTGGTAAACAAAGTATATTGACATAAATAAGGCAAAAACATCTGTATTGGTGAAGGTTCTATCAAGCCTATTCTTTTTGCTAGCGCACATGACACATGATCATTCATCCTCGATATCCTAGCCGTGGAGAGAATAAAAGAGATTGTTAACTGAAGGGATCATTGATAGATTGTATTTTCACATGATATGATTATTCATAAATTCTGAACTTCTAACTCACGGTAAAACTATGGAAGCACTGTGCAGCTGTTCTTCTCTTGTTAGGAATCACCATTGGTGCACAGTTTTGCAGACCCACTGGTACTCGAAGCCGGAGTGGACCATTGTGGGTCGAAAACCACCCCTCCCCCCACACCCAGGCTGTCCAGACAGAATTTCAATGGTGTATTGGATGTAGACATTACAAGGTGTCGCATCATTCGTCCAAGGGCTTGTTATGTTCCCAGAGTATTTCTCTTCAGTGATAGATTCTTGCGAAAGGTCATTTATCTGCTTGGGGCTCAGTACATCAAAGGCATCCCCTTGTATATAATTTAAGGATCTTGGTTACTAAGTACTGGTATTTGACGGAAGGGTTCTATATAAGTTGATTTATATGCCAGACAAAACCATTGAGATCCAGCTCGGAAAGCCTGCTGGGTAGGGGTTCCAACGAAAATCGTTCATACCAGGTTCGAGTTCCTGTGGATGCTCGACGGATCTGCACTTGTGATGATACCCAACAAGGATGAATCAGCTGTGCAGTGCTTTCATGTATTTCGATGGAGAGCGGCACTCGGATAACGCACATATATTCATATTGTTTAAAGTCAATAAGCCTATCCGGAAAGGTGAAGCAATGAAATGTTTTAGGGATTATCATGACCGTGTAGAAATAAACGCATACACAAAAATTTTACTTACAACTCACATCAATAACAGAACACTTTCACGTCAAATGGAATAAGACACGATTAAGCTCCGCAGACCAACCGTCCTAAGTCCGTCATGAAGTGGTTGATACGCACATATATGTCACCGAAAGAGCTTCATTCGACCTGGATCCTCTTCAAACAGCTACCATCAATCTCTATGCTGAGCAGTCCCTGCTGATGGAAACCTCAGTCTAATCAGTACAAGCTGACGGTTGCGTGGGTGGACTGGCCTGAATTAGCAAGTGGGAGATAAGTTTGTCATTGAGATGCGAGTGCAAATTCTCTCGTACAGCTCAACTGATCTATTGGTCATCGTTCGCCTGTTACATCGCTCACACAGCATCATCGTGTTTGAACGCAACCGACAACTGCGGATTAGGCCGCAACAACGGTTTCTTCGAAACCCAGGGAACAACAAATTGGGAAACTACAATTGAGGAAACGCCAAAGACATTGCAGTTATCCTCAGTTCAAGGATGCAAGCAGTGCAGTGTTTCACACGTTTTTAAGCTACTGAGTGCCACAACTCTACACAACTGTGCCAATGTACACATTCATGCTGTTATCTAGCTTAACCAGAGACGACTGGTTTATTCTGAACCTCCATACATTGTAGCCCTTTCAATGAATTTATGTGGTATTATTTGTGCTTATTTGTTAAACAAACTGCTGTAGATCTATCAGATCGGATAGTGAGATAAAACAGTTAAAATCACGATGCCATTCGTATTCCATGAAGGTACTTTCTAGAAAGCATAACCTACTTCTCTCTAATTTTCATTCGATGTTAAACTGTAATTTTTGAACTCACGAGGAAAACTTCGACTCAAAACATCAGAATACACAGAACTGGTCTAAACTTAGTGTGACTTCACAGTATAAATGCAGTAAACTATGTCTTAACTGGATTACACTGAATGGCTTACCACTAGTTCGAGATGAATAATTTTTGGAAATATTTTTGCAAATAAACATACTGGATTTACAGGATGGTACTTTAAATACACTCAAAATGCTTGGGATTCTACATATTTTCTAAAGCTCGTTTATTGGACATACATTTTCTGCCATTAGGTTGGTGAGAGCAAAGCATTTTCCTGGAGTTTGCTACTGGGCACCCGGATTCTGACGGCAGGTTTGCAGAGATTCACTGTTGTTCCATCGAGTAGATTTGATCTCATATTGTTTAAGATATGGTAAAATGGACTCAACCTCACGACCAAATTCTTCAATGATAAACCTAACTTATCATGAAACAGCCAAATGGCTCTCTGACAAATTAGAAACCATTGGGAATAATCTCGACAAATACAGTCATGCAAAAGTACTTAATTTGTCGAGCCCTACGAACATCGACATATAACATGTGATCAGATGTTTTCTCTAAACCTGAAATTTTTTCACCAATGTACCCTTCTTGAAGACCATTGATACAATCCATGACTACCTAAACACTAACCAGCTGACAAACCGTATTCCTTGGAAAAACTTGTAAGAACTCCTTATATTATGTAATTTTGACATCGAATTTCTGCTTTACTGTAAACTGTATCATTGACGGAATGATTTAGCAAGCGGATCACCTTTAGTCCAGTTGTAGAAGACATTTTTGGTGGAAGTGGAAAGCACAGCATTACTAAAGGTGATCCAGGAATGACGCTAAGTGACATACTTGGCCCCACAAATAAAATCGCTGACGTAGAAAATATAATGCAGACGTTCAGCAAGGCTCATAAAGTCATTCAATCCACCAAAATGAATGATAAACTGGCCTTCCTAGATATCAGTGTACAGGAGGGTCGCCGCTACGATCGAGAGCTGAGTACACAGAAGGCAAATATGAGCTGGGGAGCACGCCAGCTATGGCATCGTTTTATCTATGAGACACGAAAGAAACCTGGTTTATTACTTGGTCTCGGGTGTATGAAACATTCGCTCATGACAGACCACTGAAGAGTACCTAATCAAAATTGAAAGCACTGTCAGAGAAACGGGTAATCTGAGCACTTTGTGGAATGAAACCCAAAGAGCTGACCAGTTTTGATCCAAGGTACGACGTTCTAATGATGAAACTATTCATCTGTGCACCATTCAAAGGAGACACCATACTGAACCTCGTCAGCAGGTAGTTGACACGTGAGCCGAGTGTAACTTTCAAATCGGCTTGTGTGTCCTGTGAATTCACAAGCTCTCCCATTACCCGAAGTTCTAACAAGGATATGTTGACAGAGCTGGCTACCCTATTGATAATCTGGTAGTTCAGGTGTGTATTCAAAACCATTTACATTGTCCGAATGTCAGGGCGAATATCTCGAAGGTTAACGGAGTAGAAGATTGAACAGCAAGGCGTTTTATTCGGATAAGGGGCATTGCCCATAGTGTTTCAAAGGCATAGAAAAAGGAACCATAGTGAGTGCTTTTTGGAGTCACTTGGTGAACTCAAACAATCAAGTAAAAGCAGATTCACCATTGTGAATCACTTATCGACTGCTTCCTAATCTCCTCAAACTTCGCGGTTTGAACACTGGCCACCGCAGGGACGATCGATATTGGTCTTTTCGCACCTATTATGAGCACAAAATAGGTTTGCACAAGCCCTCCAATGACCCAGACCACATTCAGCCACTCCTATTCCAGTAACTCGGATCCGGACTATTTGACTGCTACGACCCAGTGGCTCACACTTAATCAACGATCTAATCACAACACCTGAAGTAACTATTTTGTTTCATCCGAATGATTCCTGACTCCTTCAAAGCACCCACTTCTAATTTAATTTGTGCAGACTTGGGAATAGATCATGGAAAACACTTGTTTGTCTCCGAAAACGTGTTCTACAATTGAAGAGCAATAGTACAACTTTAGTTGTTAAACCACTAAAAAGAAACGACTGTGTTATTGTTTTTTAGCTAGAAATAAACAGGAAATACTTCCGCCAGTTTCTAAACACCAGCAGATTTCCTTGGGAATAGCAAGTCAAGTTATGTGAACAAGCTGTTCAATCATCATATTCATCCTGTTCCGTTTGATACCTGACATGAGAGATATGAACGCTGAGATGTTCTCAATCTGGCTTTTTGTGGTACACATAGTAGAATTAGGTGTATCTCTAGACAAAGAACCAAATAACATCCAAAATTTATTTAAATAATGTAAGTTGTTGATAAACTTTATCACGTACCGGATCAAGTTAACTGTCCTGCAACCTTGTAAAATGTTTGCTTGCTTTAGATTTCAAATTTCGCTTAAAATTTATAATCACTTAGGCCTGAAATAGAAATTGTTCATTTGTTGATTCAGTGAAGGAGGTGTACACTAAGTCTAATACCATGGATGAACACATCGGCCAATATTGTCACCATATCTCTATTCTGGACAGCTGACTGAACGAGCTTTAGTATGGAATCATACGTTCCTAAATAGCTCGGTTGCTATAACGGAAATGGTTTGTATTGCTGCAGGACGTTGTACTTAAGATGAGGAAATAAAATGTTTTTGTGGCCTTGGTAAATAAACTGCCAAGCCACTCTTCTGCTTCCTCGGTAGTTATCACGTATGTCTTTTTGCCATATGTATTTATGAAATAACTACTTCAGTGTATTTCAGATTGTCACAAAAGCACGGTTTGCTAATACTATCTTGCATCATTTGTCGCCAGTGTGTCTACAGTGACATTTTCGAATAGCAGTTATTTTTCACATAACTAGTATTTGGAACGGCCCGAGACTACATTGCACAGGAAAGCTGTTATGGATTGGGAGATATTTCCGAAGAATGTGTAGACGGCAAAGAATACTGGATCCCACCTAAATGTCTACCATGATAACTGAATGGAATAGATAAAATTCAGGACAAAATGTTCCTATGATGGTCAGTTGTAGATGGAACCCAATTTCATGGGTGATGTTTCCCACATTCGTCTATACTCTCTAGTGTGTTTCCGGTCAGGAAAATTGAAATTTGTGCTGATACGGAACCAAAGACACCAGCTAAATGGCTTGTATATTACCAGGAGGCGTGACATGACATAGCCTTCTAGGCTGACCGAAGTGTCTAACACATGTTTGGCAAGCACTTTTTGATCATATAAGTTTCCAGCTCTGGTAAATCACACCCCACATGTTCACCAAAAGTAACCTTGTATCCCTACGGATATTGTTACAAAAGGCACCGAGCCAAGTGGCTTTCTATTCATCCAGAAAAGGCTTGCTGCTTAGTTGTCCACAAAAATGGTTTCAGTATTACCACCGTATTATTTGACTTTTGACTGCCCTCGACTTTTGCCTTGAACATGATTTCGTTCTTGACTTCAAAAATGAACGCTTCATTTCGAAGGCTTTGTATATAACACCAAAATAAGTACTTCAAAGCTAGTTATCTTGTAATACTTCGACTACACCTTCTATATCAACGAAACAGAGAAAATTCCTGTGTAGCTTTAAACAAACGGGATCAATATTCAGATTGCGTTGGCATTTGGGCGTCACAAGAAACACGTACTGACCTGGTAAAGGTCTCAGAAATCTGCGATTTTGTCAATCACGTATTGAAGATACATGTTCGAGCCCTAGTCATTAGCAAAATACTTTGACCGATAGCTGTCACTGTCCGTTTGCAAAATGTACAGTTATTAGAATGTCAACCATTAGGAATAACATATTCACTCGAGCTCACTGAAAATGCTTCATTCGGGACCGACGAACATACCCGCAACCCGCAAGTAAAACAAACCGAGTCTGAGAGTGCATGGTTTTTGCTAAACTGTTGACCGAATCAGTTTAAGTATTTACCATTCTTAGATATGAATAGGTTCAGCAATAGTAAGACGAGCAAATGGCACACTCATTTGAATAAAGACCAGGATATGGCAGTGCATCGCATAAGTTAGTTATTGGTCTTTGAGTCTTTTACAACGTCCAGATTCTGAAACAAATTCAGCAGTCATCATGGGTAGTTATCTTCTTATTTGAAAACACGAATGCATGAGACCGACACAAATGCCGATTGAATTTGCCCCTCCCAACTCACCGTTGTACGCAATCAGTGGGAAACACTTTGATCTCGTTACGAATATTCCCAGTTGTTGCACCTATTGTGGAAATTGTGAAGTCCATATTTGATGGATAGTTTTTGGGATGTTTCTTAAACAACACTGTCTCTCAATGCCTTGCATCCAAAAACATACATTTATTACACGGATAAAGTTGTGAGTTTGTTTGGTCTTCCCTTGCAGATAACAGCTGTCCGTTTCTTATGATAGAAGAGTAAACTCCTCTGGTGATATCAAAATAAATGATACTTTAATTGAGTTTCTGGATCTTTTCATTTTACACGGAAAATGATGCTGACATTATAGATTTTGGACCACAAAGTTTCATGCACGTGACTTAGTTCACTTCAAGTCCTGATTTGATTTGCTCAATGTTTTTCTCAAACGGAATGCGTCACATAAAGGTACTGCGTATCCAACACGAATATAAAGTCGTTCAAAAAATATTTCGTCTTTTGAATGGAAAGGGTTTTGCAATCCAGTGGGAAAATATACTGAATAACAAAAACTCCGAAAGGCTGAGCGAGAAATCAGCGGACAAAAAATCACTAAATCCCCGTGGTGCGGGGATGAATAAAGGAGGAATGGAACCAAGGAGAAACAAACTCAATTATCATTCAATGCACTTACATTGAGAACAAGTGAATTGAAATGATATAACCCTGTGAGTGCTACAGAGGCATCGCAGTTCGAAGACTGCATTTGACCTTCGACAGGACAATAATTCCATTCTCCCCTTCTGGAGTATAACAACTCATTTGTAGATGGAAAAAATAAAATCAAGTGAAACAGAATTGCTGTTATTGGATTATTTTGATGTTTCACACGTTTCAGCTATTTCATTGGTTTCAGGCAGACCACTGAAGTTAGTTTATTCACTATTTTTCGAGATTAGCTTCCAAAAATGGCTCCAACCACTAGTGTTACATTTGAATCGATAATACATACTGATGAATTCCATTTGCAGTTGCAGAAAGGACAATTTTCTATTTGGAAAATCAACAAAATTCCTAAAGTCACCTAGCAACTTGGTTGCTGAAACTGGCACCATGCCAAATTCAAGTGAGTTCATAGGTATAATCAGCTCAGCTTTAAGAAGAATATATCAATATGAATCACGTTCATACCCATATGGCCTAGAAATGATCAAATATATCACCGCATTCGTCAGCCAGTTTAAGCCTACATGATAATAAATGAGGATAAGGAAGGCGTGCAAAACCAACTTTGAAAGTGGCGTGGAATATCATGGCAAATTCTCATATGGGTAACGAAAATCACATGGTTTTCTGATTTGAAAGTTCTATCGATTTCTGTAGTAAAACGGTTAACATGTTGCATGAATTTTATCACACATTACTGCACTGGTCATTCAGCGAATTAAACTACGATAACAGGGAATCGAGCACATAATGTAACTTCTCCTTTAATGGTGAACATGAACGCTGGCCAAACGCGTATTGACCAGGGCAAGCAATTGCAGTATTTTTTAATAGAATAATACTTTGTTGCTCCGGGAATAATGAACCTCGTAGTGAGATTACTACTCTGGACTAGCTCAATTGTTCAACCCAAAGCTCTTGGATGACTTTCAAATTGTCATGCTAAAACGAAGGATGATTTGGAGATATTACTTAATTGTGACTTCCATAAGTTCGCCAAATAATTTATCTGTCTATTCCACCAAACAAGTATTTGAACTTGGGGAAAAAGTATACAAAATCTTGTGAATGATTATGAGATCAATAAACTCTTCCGTCAACCGAGTTTTCCCCCGCCCTTCTTAGAAACTCGGAACAATTAAAATGAACGTGTAAGTCTTGGACTAGCAATTGCAGAAAAAAAAACAAATGCTTTTCAGTAATTTAATCTCAAGCCATTTAGATAATCATATAATATGATTCATCATGCGGCTTCAACGTTCAACTCACCAGTGAAAGCCATGGAAGCGCTGTACAGCTGTTTCTGCCTTGTTGGGAATCATGAGCAGTGCACATCGACCGAGCCCCCACGGGGACTCGAACCCGGGGTGAACGACTGTCAATCGAACACCTTTACCACAAGGCTATCCGGGCTGGCCCTCAACGGTTTTTTGAACATTTACACTACATGATATATTACCCTTTCGTCACTGGCTTTGAACGGTAACAACCCGCTTCACACACAACGATCGACTCCTACGATGGATGACTTCTGTGTAGGGGCCTAAATACAACGAACGCATTCCGTCATGAACAACCTACAGAGCTTGGTTACTATTTGCAAATGAGTAGTAGGAGATTAGATTTGTATAATATGGTTCATCATGGAGCTTCAAATCTCAACTCACCATCTGTCTATTTCACTAAGCAAGCATTTGAACTTCGGGAAAGAGTATACAAAATCTTGTGAATGATTATGAGCTCATTGAACTTCTCCGTCAACCGAGCTCTCCAACCCCCTCCTATCTTCTTGGAAATTTTAAACGGGTAAAACAAACGTGTAGTTCTTGGACTAGCAATTGCAGAAAAATAAATGTATCCGTGGTAGAATTTTATTGCTGAATAGCACAGCGTAGTCGAAATCGTTGGTAGGTTGTCGACGTTTCGGTCACCACGGGTAACTTTTTTCAAAAGTGGTTTTACAACCGAATGAAACTGTAAAGCCAGTCTTGAAAAAGGTTACCCGTGGTGACCGAAACGTCCACAACCTATCAACGATTTCGACAACTCTGTGTTATTGAGCAATAAAATTCTACCATAACATTCCACATGGCGCATCAATTTTCCGATGCACTCCGAACCGATCTCGGTTCTGACACATTAAATCTATCCCTGTTTTATGATTTTCAGTAACCAAATGTTTGAAGACTATTATTGGTTATCACTCATTTGATTGTTATACACGTAACTTGTTGATAGAATCGTAAATAATGAATCGTTTGTTGAAGCTGCTCCATTTTTATTCAGTGTGCCTCCGGACGTGCCAACCGACATCTCGAGAAATGGTGCCTACCTGCAACCACTTTTGAATACCTCAGTAATCCAATGGATGCGAATCCAAATTAGAGTTGCCTACCAGTTTCTTCAAGATGGTTTGATCCATATATAACAAAAGTTGGCGCATATGTGAGTTGCACTTAAATAGTAACACGTTGAGTTCTCACGCTCAATCCTCCCCGTGGTGAACAAACTGTGGATGACATCGAATCAAAGAGTATGAAATCCTTCAGCATAAGTGATTAGTGGTATTCTTCCTGCTTCACGACACTATACATACCGCTACTGATTTTCGATGGAGTAATATGGCTATATGTGTGCCATTTTGTTCCAAAGTTTCTCTCAGGAGAATCACATCATGTAATTCTGTCACCTAGCACAGCTTCGGACGACCAAGTGGAATGCACCCAATTTTCAGTTCAACTTTTGGAACTTTAGAAATCCGAACTGTCTATTCTATCTATTGCTCATTTGATTGTATCTTCGAATAGTCGCATGGTGGTTATGATGATCTCCGAACTGAAGAACAGACCTGTCACAAACACGTGGGGAATAAAGCATCTTGTATTAAACCATTTCCCCACTTTCTGGCACATACTACTCAGGCCGTATTGAATACCGTTCCTGAATGGTAGTTTCTATTAGACATTTTGCAACGCCATTACCTGAAATCTCATTTAACGGATCATTTTAAATTTAGTGAAAACCAGCAAATCACTTAATTAGTGCCGAGAGTGATGTTTTCAATTACTTGATAGAACTGCTTCGGTGTTCCGAAAAGCCAGACAAAACACAAGCATCACTTCATTCACTATAGCTTCCTTTTTCCTGTACTCAAGTTTCCGACCTTGGTCTATTCTAAGGCTTAATATGGTGCTTATTTCAGTGGCATTGTTCTCTCACTTTCTCCCAATTTGACTAACACACTAGGCAGATTGAATCATGTTGAAACACCACCCCCACCGAAAAAAGCTAAGAAATCGGAAGCTTCAAGGGACCCACAGATCACAAATGTGCTGAGAAAACAACCCATGTCTGTGAACGAGTGAAAACTATTTCTCTAAAGAAAGAGGGCACTTTAGAACTACGAACTGCAAACAAATAGAGTGTGTCTTCTACTAACTGTCCGTAGGTTTATTTTTCTATCTCTAATTCTACTGTCTTTTTGGTTTTTCACCACTGTGTGGCGATAATCATTTGTAGACCGAATGCAAGATTGGATTCGTTTACAATCACCCAGTGCTCGACCGTTAATTACCCACGATAATCATTTCTGGAACAAATGAAGGTTGCTTTTTAATTCGACTTTTGGATGGCTCGCGAAATCTCTCTTAGTCCTGCCTAATGGTTTAGACTCTCCTGTGGAAAGACTGTTTGTGTTGTCATTGGCATATTTCAAAAATATATCGTACCAAGTATGGTCTTAGTTATAAAGTAGTTCACTGTTCTGATGTTTCGGCTGTGTGAAAATTAAACTTTTCAGAAAAACAAAATCGGTCAATCCCTTTCTGCTAACCATAGAATAAATGTCACTGTGAATTTTATTGCATTTGAATTTCCAATCTAGAAAATGCCGGAACTGGGTTATTTGTAGTAGTGTATGCGTTTCCAATACTGGTTTCTAACCTGGTCAGATCCGAAATTTGTGTGTAACCTAATCAAAACAATACCTTTAAGACATTTAGCTCCTAGAAAGCTACATATTTTAAAACATCCAACTTGTGTGGGCATGTTGCATTCGATAGACCATGCGGTTCTTCTGCATGTAAAAGAAAATTCAGACTGTTTTACGTGGACTGAATACATGTTGTCTTTCCTTAATTTTCTTCACTAGACGACGTAGCTCAATATCTCAGAGAACAGAAAGGTACCGAGGTCGCGAGATGCACGTACTTCGTCCACTATTGTCATTCTCGAAAGTAAAACATGTCAACATATATACGGTAACAGGGAGTAATAGTGACAGTAAAGTAGGTCAGCCCAAAATTCTTGGTGCCTACGTTGTAGGTAGTCAGGGCTGCTAGAATAATGCCAAGGTAAGCAATATATATTGGGTAAAACATTTGTATGCACACAGCCCTGGTTAACGCGTCATGATGAAAATCGTTTCGCTGAACTTTAAAGGTTTTGGTGTTTAATTGGTCAACAATGGTTTAAAACATTGGATCAGGTCAACTTTGTGACCTGATGAAAGTACTTCCATTGTAACTGAGGAATACCGCAGGAAATCAAAGGCTACTTACCGGAAAAGTGACTGGTGGAATTAGCAAAAGTTGAATTTGTATGTGAAAGTCCGCGAGGTCCACTGTGATAGCCGTTCAGCCACCACTGTTCGGAAGGTAAGACTGTCATTTATCTTGTTGGTTCTGTTAAGGCTGTAGCTGACATAGTGATTACGACTCGTATGAGCATCACGTCAATCCATTTTGATTGTGACAAAAGCATAGCCATGTTTTCACGGACTGGCTCAACCGAAAAGCTCGGTCAAAATACGTCATGGCTTGATGTTTCGGCCACAGCAGTTTAGGGGCAGTAATAATTGACGATGATGCATTAGACATATCAAGACATAATCCAGTACTGTTCAAATATAATATTTCAGATGACATGCTGGTTATCGCAGAACAACTCCTATGGTGTTTCTGTCGCTTTCAGGTAAACTCATTCACGTCTTACCCGCAATCTTTCACAATAGACATACTGACTAATTAAAATATGAGTAAACACCCTTAGTATAAGTTCATTCATAATATATCGGCTTCTCTGTGAAAAATACTAATGCTTGCTAGTCTCTTTCTTGTTGCACGACAGGTTATCTAACTGAATTTGTCACATCTTGTGCTGACCAAACCAGCTTGTCTGCCCATCTATCTGGTTTTCACTAACTTTTTCCACTAGGATTTACTGCTACGAGACGTCATTCTATTCATGTAAATGTGACCTGTGCAATATGACCATCACTTTCTGTGAATTATCACTAATAAAGAGATTACCGATGGCAGGGACTAACCTGATTCGAGTAGCTCCATTGTCATCAGTCCACTACTCTTATGACAGCAGGTTAGCCGCCATTTTGCTTTTTTCATATTTACGACATAATCTGAAAACAAATAATAGTACTCCAGGTAAAGCTCTTTTTTAATGAAGTTCACGAGGCGTGAGGAAAAATAAACTAACATTTCCCAGTCCTCTTCAACTGTTTGCAGGAAGCGGCAATTTTGCAAACAAACCTTGATTTCTGTAAGTCGTACAGCTTGATGTAACTCAAAGTCTGGTGCATAGGGTCATCATATTAGTTATTTATACACTCAGAACCTAATGATCAGTCGAGAAGCCGGAGAGAGGTGGATGGTGGAAAATTCAAATCACGTTTCGCAGTGAAAAGTTCACCAATTCGACCGGAATCGAATCAAAATCTTTCCTTTTTTCAGACAGTTTCAAACTCTGGCGAGGCGATGGGATCAGTCAGGCCCATTTATCGTAATTGAGTACACATTCATCCAATCAAACACAGAAACTGTTATATTAATTATTTTCTGGAGACATTCAATTTAGGGTGGATACTGTAGGATACGCATATACTGATATGGTTACTCTAAAGAACACCAGAGTATTTATATGAACCCTTCTTGGGTGGCACAGATATAAAATCGAGCAAACTTGTGGTGGGAAACAAGCCAAGTTTCGTTGATTTCTGTCCAAGAGGCGATGTTCAAGCAAGAACGGTCGACAGATTTCTCAGAAATGAAGTGAAACAGAAAAGCTTTTTTACTTTTACAAATCATTGTTCTCCCTAAACATATTTGAAAGAAAAACAGGTTACCTGCTCCTGGCCGATCAGATGAAGGAAAGTCGAGGAAATTGGCGCTGCCAAGGATCAACTCAAGTAGATGCCAACGCGATTGCAATTGGACGAAACGAATGACATTTGACGTACGTGAGTTGTTTAGACCTGTGTGCACGATCATCGAGGTCGGATCCAGAGGTTGTCAGTCTTAACTGTTAACAACAGAATGGGAGATGCAAAGCTCTGATACTGGAAGCAAAAGCCCATAACATTCCTTTTTCAGGTGTTCTAGCTTATCCAACTTAACGGGCCGGCCATCCATCGTACTTTGTAGATAATCGCGAATAATGCGGTCCGTATGTGAACCTTCATACGCCCGGTCTTGACCATGAATAACACATTTTCAACACGTTTTCAGAACATATTCAACCACTTGTCCAACCTCCCCAAATTGTCTCCTGGGTAATATGAATGTCGTAACTGTCCGGTGGATGAACACTGAAAGCAAACAACTTTATGTTCTTCCTTTTTATGCTGGGTCCAAAATCAGTGGTTCCTTCGAAACTTTCTCTTTTGCTCTGGAAACACCCCGCATTTTTTATCTAGAATCTTCAAATATGGTATTGATGTGGTGATGACGGTGATCATATTGCTAGTGTATGTCGATTACAGCTGTCTGTAAACATTTGGAAGCGTCAATGAATTGCCCCCAAAAATGGAATTATGTTGCCTGCAATTGTGATGATTGTTCTCTGAAGTACAAAAGGATCACGGACTCGCCTTATTCGACTCGGGTTTCGGATTCGTGTTCCACGAGTCACTCATACACTGGACAGCGGTTTATTTAAATAGTATGAAATTTTAAATTTCCATCACTTGCTATTTGTCTTCAATTTCGAATATTTTTGTATGGTTCCGTTACCGGTTTAACTGTCTCCAAAACTCCTCAGTACACAATAATGTTGCAACCAATACTTTTGGGAACAATGATCATCACAATCCATCCGACAACGGTAATTCCGGTAGATCTAGGGAAAATGGTCAACGTATTTTAGTAAAAAATCCGTTTGTTTTTCATGGTTTGCTTTTGGGGGCTGACAACATTTGGCCTAATAGTTAACGTCAGGACACTTAGTGAAAAGGGCTCAGAGTGTGGAAATTTTGCAATTTCAATGACTGGAACAAGACAAACCTCGTCGACGGGTCTAGGAATCTGACGATAGTAGTCAAAGTTTTCTCACTTCATTTAGTTATGACCAATAGTTTCGCGCTCGTCCTGTTTTGTTGATTACGTCAATTGCTGCTAGAACCCTGAGTAAAACTGGTTTTTGCATTCCTTTGTTAAATGCCTCTGTTAAGCGCACCTCGTTCAGACAACTTTCATATGCACCTCTTTAGACTGACAACTTGGAGACTCGATTTTCCGTGTTCTTCCCCGAGTAAAATCATCCGGAAAATACAATACAATAATTTACATCAGTTATTTTGAAAGCTGATGACCTTGACACACTAAAAAGCTACAAAGGCTGGATACTTGGGTTATTTTTCAGGCCTACTACCCTGGATAAACTCTGCTGTTTCATCACAAATTATTATTTTCTTTTCCGAAAGTCCAGTGAACCAACCGTTAGCTTGGAAAAGGATAGCCAAAGATCGAAAAGATCTCTGGTATACAAAAAGCGTGTTATTTGAAGAATACTTCAAGAAAGTATATATTAGTACGTGAAAAAAGAGCCAGCTTATTTCATGAATGAGGCCGTGACTTGAGGCATTTGAATCACGGTCAAGTGAACTGAAACCAATCTGATTTCATTATCCAACCTGTGAAGACGGGCGATAAACGAACACGGACACTGTTCACTTGCACTTGCGGTATAATGTTCATTCAATGCGGTTTATTTGTGTAACTTGAAGAACAGGGTATTCATACAGCTGTCGGTAACTGCACACACACACTCCTTTCATCAGAGAATCATGTTTTCATCCAGTTTTAGCTAATTTTTCGATTGTGCCATATTTAAGTAGATTTCTGTGTTACATGTTTTACGGTAATGTCTTGTTCACTACCGCAGTCACTATTACTAACCATGTGTGTTCTGATGTTTTGTCGGAAGTCCGATGCGATGGATACCCACGGCTTGTGAACTGAGGCTCGAACGGGGACGCTGTCTATACGGGTTACCTATAAACCGTTCACTTCACATCAGCACCAAATGATTGGGAGCTCCGGTATTGCTGAAGTTGTACGACCACGGTTCGTCACCAACACTGAGTTCATGGCTGTTTTTGATGAGCCTATATCTCAAATGGGATATAAATAACACCAAGAATACGTAATCAGGCCCAATTTAGGCAGTTTTGATCACTAATACACACAGTCCGTTGAGCTAGATCACGCTTTGTCTTTCAATAATCCAATCCACTGCTAACTTGGTATGTATGTTACACATGCACATTGGCAAATGTGGCTTATTTGTTACGCATCCTGTGTTTATTCGTGTAAGCTTGATTAACAATTCCGTATTTCTTCTTAAGTTTATTAGTCTTCTCCCAGTTTATCGCCAAATTATATTGTCTTGTTGTGGGAAAATTGAATGCAGAGCTGAAAAACCAGACCGTGTACAATTGTGGTTAGGCTTTTGACTCACAAATGGTTCACTCCGGGTTCCAGTTCACACAAGAGGACGAATCATCTTATGCAAACTCCTTTTCTCCTACAACCAACATTAGAAAGAAAATGTCTGTCGTACACCGTCGACAGATGCAATATAGTTCAAGAACCTAGGCAACCCTATGACGCAATGGAATATTACCACTATGGGCCGTGGAACCACACAATGAAATGTGTGTCACTGTGTAACTGACTCCAGCAGCCTCAGCTGCGGTTTTGCTGCAATGACTTTTTTACACGCTGGTATGATATCCGTCAACGTATATTGGCCTTACTTGTCCCTTCCCACTGTAACAAACGGCGAAAGCAATTCTCTGTCGGTTTGTGCACGGTCTAGAACACGTTTGAGAGGAAAAATGGGAATAAGCTTAGGCATCATTGTATAAATGTCCAGACTTATTATTGCCAAGATGATCTCGAATCATACGTGTAGCGGAAAGTTCACCAGTCATTTTCACTTCCAGATGTCCACGGCTCCAGTCGGAAACGAACCAGTGACCTTGAGCTTATTGAGTGACTACTTTACTAGCTCGGTTTCTGCGGTAAGCCCCGTCGGTTATCAAAAGGAATTTTTGGAAGCGGAACTTGTAAATATAAAATTTGTCTACACGACTCTAGGCACATTGACACTTGGAGACATCCCCATAAGTACCACATACACAAAACCAGAAAAATTCAGCATATCAGTTTGCATTGTATCCTATAAGGTTGACTTATTCTCGAAGAGACATTTGAGGAGCATGTCTCGTGAACTAAACGTTTGTTTCAGTTCGGTCCCGTTGTCAGACCATTGAAAAAATCCCGCCACGTTAATATTCCCACCCCTCGCCCACCACAGTTCATTTTCAGACTGTGTTTTTCCCTAACAATGATTCTTAGATGTATTGTGCTCATGATCACATCAGAAGCATCACATTTTACCCACTTCTCTGCGCACATTCTTTGATGGGATCCGAGGCTAATCGGAGTTTAGCACATGTAGTCTTGCTCCTTCTGGACGCTTTTGCCTTCCTCCGTACACTTCGCTGAGTTTTCATTAAACGTCGCGGACTAAGCATATAATTGACACATTGGTTTCAAATCTTTGAAAGGTTTCTGGAACTGTTTTTTGTTAGTATCAATCCATGGATTCATGAGAGCACACCACCGTAGTCGGAAGTTTGGTTGCAGTAACCCTCTTCCGTATCTTGCTTTGCAGAGTTCCACACTCAGCAGTACGCGCGAACTACATGAAAGTTAAAAATAATAGTGCATCTGAAACCAAATAACAAGTGGTGTTTCAGCAGCAATAGTTTTTTTCCCGCTGCAAAACTCACCGTCAGCCTTTTCAAATATTCTTTTACTAGATGAGTTTACACTGGTAAAACGCGATCATTTTTATCCCAATTATAAACCAGCGTGCTCCAAATCACTTTTCCAATATCCTATTTTCTCGTATATACTTTGTCGTTCAATCAATCCCGGAGCTATTTTCAGGAGCTTCTTTTCGTCTAATATCTTTCTTCTTTTCCGGCCGTGTATCCATGAGGTTAGCATATTCCATCTGAAGTTGAACAATTGTTCGTCTGTCACAGAGGTAAGTTTCAACTTTGGTTGGTTTGGTTGAAGATAACCGAGAAGCATGAAGCAAAAGACTGAATAAACTTACTTCTTTGGATTAAAATTGTTCCTTATCAACTGGTCTGGAACTATGTTTTGGCTATTTAACGGTATCATTACACAATTATAAATGGCGAACTTTAGTTGACACTCACCGGCCATATCTATTCGGGTTAGATAAAGCTGTAGTGCTTGACTGACTGTGCTCTCCAAACGGGGCACTCTACCGTCTGCTGTTCCTTTTGTCGAACTCTTTCGGACCCAAAAGTACAAAAATCCGAATAGATTTGATTAAACACGGTCAAACTTAGTGTCCTGAAAGTTCGCATTTCATAAATGTGGATATTCTTTTTCTCTAAAGGACCAAATTCTGTCAAAGTAAACTTTGCACGGGTTTTGAAGGTATTTTCCTCAAAATCTGCTCATTCACAAACCCAATATCAGAATTCCAAACTTATCCTCTTATGCATTTCGCCAAAAACGGAAAACTATGGTGATATGAGCTTCACGTTGGAGTCATAGGCTTTTCATAGTAAGACGCCTATTTCATAAGTCCCATGGATAATATACTTGTTTACTTTCGGGTCGTGCATTTCACACGGCAGCAACTCATCGGCCAACTGCCTTGATTCCTCTTACTTTTTCGTCTGCTCTTTTTTAGGTTAACACAGGCTCTGTATCGTAGTTGCTCAATTGACTACCATTACTGAGAAAAACGAAACAGGTTTTTCGTGCTTTGTACTAAGCTGTCCGGGACGGTCACAAAAAATAAACACCACCACGTAAACCAGTAAACGTGGAGATTATTCAGAAGTGTCGTAAGCTAGGGGATTAAGCCGTCTGCTCTAGACAACCAGAGAAAATGCAATCGAACATCCTTGTGATATTTGTTATCAGTGATTGATCTGGTTCAATAAATCACCAGTCGTTTTCCGTTGCGGTCGCGTTTGCGGCTATTCTAGTTGCTGCAACTAACTGAGAAGCACGATCAGGTTTGTACATCCCAGACGACAACTACCATCCACCGTTTTATCCCGAACTTATTTATCCACTAGCTTTCTGTTCGATTTAGTTGAGGATTCCTTTTCGGCAAGCGAATAAGCCGATGTGCTGATTAAAATAATTGCACGTAGTCTCTTTCCTGATGTGAGTGTTTGTGTGTGCGTGGGCCTGAATAGAAGCAATTGCTTTTCCGTGTACGTGGTCATCACTACAAACAAACGAGTGTTTTGGTTACTTGAAACAATGGAAATGTGGCTGGGATGTATACTGTCTATCGATGTGCTTGCTAAATGCATACGTGAATGTCCATTGGAATCTGTCAGCTTTCCCGTGTAATCTCCTTTTGTGATCTAACCGTGACAGCAATCGCATACAAACGTAGATTACAATTTGTAGGCCCCCGACCCGTCTAAAATATTGTTTTGTAGTCCTAAGATAAAACAGTGGTTCTTCAGACAGAATAACTTTGCGAAAGACTTGCGATTAAAAATCATTAATCATGTGCAGAGGACCTTCCTTCTAGTGTGAGCCGACAGGCGATTAAAACTGGTACGGTATTGATGCAGAGCCGGACAGTCATGTTTTTCTTTTATTTAAGGATGCACAACTTTTTTTGCACAAGGCAACATGATTCGCAGAATCGCGAGTTCCAATTCAGGAAAGCATATGCCAGAAGTGACGGTGCTTTTAGTTCATGAGTCTGGTTATCGACTAGGTATTACGTTATCAGTTTTTCGTTCATTCATCATTTATTTGCCATTCGTATTCAGTTTTACCATTCGCTCGTACAGAGCACATAACGCTGTTATGTGCAGGTTTGAAAAAAATCTTTCAGTACTTTCTCCTTTGCTAGTGATTCCAATTATGACAGACAGGATAATTTGACTATATTTCGCGCATCGCTTAGTCCATTTCAGTTTTAGAAAACGTTTGACGTGAATAGGGTGCGACGATTTCAGTTGCCTAATTCAAACAAGAATCTCACTCGTAGATTACAATAACCAAGAGTATGAAAAAGTTGGGAAATATTGGAAGATAAAAGCACGAACTTCAAAGAAACCCGAGTTGAACAAAGAGCATCATTGGGCGGCATAAGAGTTAAGATTTTTCAATGTTTTAATCTACTTATCAGTTGAATTTTAAGACGCGAATACTTCCAGTAGTCGCCGTTTTGCCAACCATATTCGTTTGTCAGGAAGGAGACAACCTTACTCATGACACAGCCACCACCTGATTCACCAAACATGGAAGGCCGCGGAAGATTCATTAGGTGATGGAATTATTTGCTTTTTGAGTCATTGCCCAATGACCATCCTCCCGCTTACCGGGTTTCCCGACACAAATACAAGTGAAATTTCCAGTTCGTTGTGAAACTTTATTGACGCACGAACTGTACTATTATGAATTAAGTTTAGTATATTGTTCCCCTACTGGGACCACTCCATTGCTCCAGCGAATGAGCTTACTGTGCGGGATTTCATTCAATTGGTTCATATCTGAGAAAAAGCAAAACAATTTGTTCTCCAGTACAAGCCTGCCCCGATGGATGCCAAAGTATTTAAGATTATCACGATGACTTGTTTTATTCTCCCACTATCACCGTCTGCTTTCAAGAGGTAGAAGGAAAATCTTGCGTCTTCTGTGGCTCCGTTATTGTTTAAACCCATAAACTACGTTGAGTTTGCCGTAATGGAAGTTAACGGGTGACCATGGATTACTTTGAACGTCATTGGTGGTTTTTCTTGTGGTCTAATTTTGGTCCTCTGAGTGGTTTGAGTTTTTAAAACAGGTGTGAGATCTACCCAGTCTCAAAAACGAGTCAGTCCGAGAGCAAATACCCAGAAGGCTAGTTGGAAACAAATTCCAGGTCGCCGTTAACAAATCACTACCTTCAAAAATGACCAGACATATTGAATAAACACGAACGTACTCAAGTGAAGCAGAATGGTCGGATTCAACGAAACTTATGCTGTCCACTAAGAACTGTTTTGGTCCTCCTCTTGTGTGATCACACAGTCAACGAAATAAACACTTATCTGAAGAGCCATCACTTAAGCAACTTACTTTTGTTTGGAATATCGCTGACTTTCACTTTCAGATAAAAAAGGCAAACAACTTTGTGAGCAATATAGAGAATCTGTGGTACACGACGAATCTCATTGAGAGCCGAGATGATAACGGCCCTGATTTAAAGTCCTTTTAGCCACTGATGCATGGTGGTATTTTCTTTCAAGTATCTGAATCGATGGTATCACCTTTATTGTCTACGGAAATGGTATAATGTCTAGCCTAAACACAGTGGTATTGAGGTAAAAAATGGCGTTCGTTCTACCAAGGAATAAATATAAGCACAATCGATATTACTTATGATGGAGTTTGGGCTTCAGAGGTTAATTCTTCTCAGCAGTGATCACATGTACTGCAGTTGATGTTGTTCGCCGGGCGAAGATGACCGGGTATTTGTTTTTGCATGGATTCCAACTGGGCCCATTCGGAATTCTCGATTGAATAGGTTGGCTGTAGGACGTTTGCCATGCGACGGACCGTCGAGGTCTAACGGAGTGCCTAGCTATAGGAACAATCCTTCAGATAAATGTATATCACAAGCTGGTAAATGGATACAAACCCCACCAAACACCTAACTATAATTACTTCAAAGACTTAGATTGGGCAAACACTCTCCGATATTTAGTTTTCCCATTTGAAAAATACCGACCATTTGACTGAATGGATGTTTCTTGCTTGGATACTTTTGTCAGCCTTTTCACTGAAAGACATTTCCATCTATGTGAATATTACCGTGCAAACTAGTTCAACTACTGAGAGCTTTTTGCGCTAAAATTACGGTGGTTTTGACAGAAAATCATTCATAACGATACAAATTATCTGTTCCTATACAATCAGGTGATAAAATGATTTTCCTCACCGAGATTTCTGTGATGGGCAGCTAATCATCCTCATAGCCGAAAATCTTCACTTTTGTGTGGTTTTAACGTAACCATATAATTATGGGTGAAAAGGTCGAAATTGATATATATATATGTATATATATATATATATATAATATGTATATGTATGTATATTTAGGACTAATCACACAGCTTCAAGTTTAAACTCAACAATAATCATAAGATAATCATTCTCTGGAAGCTCGTCCTGGTAACAAAACGCTTCGTTTCGCTTAACCCTCTAGCAAAGGTCGTCCAAGGTGGGAGTGAGTAGTTACGCCCTGTATCGCGCATTGCTGACCCTAATCAAATCATCATCCTGGATATTCTGGTGGTGGTGCTAGTCCGTATGCCTCCTATTATCTGTTGTGAGACGCCTCCGCATTATTCTGCGTCTGTTCTTTTGTGCGTGGCTCCCGATTGTTTGGTCCTTTCGATTTCATAAGTCGTTACCTTGCCCCAGCATTCCTTGCTACAATAATATCTATCACATAAATTGATGTTTTTCCTGTGAACCGATGAACGTACTTGCATTTGCGTAACCTTCGTTCCAAGATTGAAATAGGGGGAAAGGCATGAGGTTCAAAGTTATTCACAGTATAAAAACAGACGGACACCAGAAGATGGCCATTTAAATAAATCATTTGTATTCGGTAAGCTGAACTTGAGATAAATGGTTTGTGCAATAATCTCTGACGTATTACGAACTTCCCGTAGTTTTCCATTGGAAACCAAATAGAACCATAGCGCTAAACTTCCCAAGCTACATAAAACATAGGTGTTGCTCTATTTCGCCTGAGGTCCGATTGAGCAGAGGTTTATCAAGAGGTACCATCCTTAGTAAGGGAGAAGCTGGAAATCTTCCGGGTGGAAATGTTTTTTCCCTCAGCTTCCCTCAATTTGTTCCTGGAGAAACTGTGCTACCACCTCAAAACCAACAAACTCCGTTGAATAATTGGATTACTCCCAATGTTCTTCAAATCTAATTGCAGTATATAGGCTTACCATTACTGTGTATCAATAAATATCTGTTTTGCATTTTACTTTGGTTGCTAATAACCTTGGTAAAGCCGAGTCTACAAGCAAAAGCACAAAATTCTGATGCAGCCAAATCCACTCATTTGCTTCAGGAACTGAATTATCTAACATACTTTGAATTCCCTTGAACAGTTGCTTACAATTTTTAGAAATACCTGATCGAGATCCAGTAACTCGTTGCAGAATGTCACTCGTTTGCTTTCGTAGGCAGCCAGGTAGTATGTATTGAAAACGCGACCAGTGTAACACTATAACAACGGAATCATTGATATACCACATACTCACACAACAGGTTCACCTTCAGTGATTATCGCGTGTCACTTGGAAGCTTTGCTGACCGGGAAAACTCATGGTGCGTATAACCAATCATGTATGTACCTCTCATTTGCTTTGCAGAAGTCGATTTCTGACCACTTTCTAAATTTCAGTTATATTTCGCATATGCTAAAATGCAAGTTGCAATCTGAAACTGTTCGATCCCAATGCATCATCATTATTAGGATGGAATTCACAGCGCGGTTGCCTCGTTTTCGTTGTCCGCACGGAGCCTTTTTCTGCATAGGTATCACGTATGGATTATATCTATGTAAACTCTCATGTCCTACTTCAGACTGGATTTTTCATTTTGGGGTTATCGGAAAACTGGACTGATTATTTGATGCACTGAACTTCTCGTGATATCACTTGAAGAAGAATAATACACGGTTTCTATGATTGGACCACTCTTACCGATTTACGGGACGTTATCAGCTGTGGGCCAATTTATTCTGTTTTGCTTTATGGTGATTCTTTTGCGAGGACAATGAATCTGTAATGCAAAATCAGTGCCTTTCAAAACTGTGGGTAACAGGGCTGCTTTATCAACTGGAGTTCGAAGCACTAGTGACAATTTAAAGCAATCACTGGAAACTGAGCAGGTTATTTACAAACGTTTCATATGTAACGCTTCGAGAAGAACCCTCATGGTACACCTAAATGGCTATCTGAAGGCCCTTACGAAAACCCCATGGTAGTTGTTTGTCCAAGTTCCAGGTACTGGATCCACAAGCAATAAGGAGGACTTAGCAACGCTGACTGCTCCTGAGGTTAGGTACACCCTACAGTTAGTTGGTCACACGTCACATATCCGCCGCAGAACACACCAAGTACTTTTATTCATAAAACAGCCCAACCTGCATTGGATTATTCATAGTGGTTCAGAGCAATTCCAAGCATTAAACACTGAGATGGTCACATATCGATCGATATCTTTCCCGGAATGCAAACCATTGGGGATGTTTGGTAATTCTAATTGTTTGGAACACCAGATGAGTTTCGACGTCAACGGATGAAAATCTAGTGGTCAAGAAGATTATTTGAGATGGTTATCTATTATATTAGCCGCATATATATGCCTAAGAGGACTAAAGAGCCTGCAAAATTATTAAACAGAACCAACCTTGTTGACACTGATTTATGAAGGCACAATCAAATCCGGTATTGTAAGATGTTGCCTGGCAGCGTACACGCACACCAGGGAATTACCATTATGTATTCTTCTGGACTGGAAACAGTTGGAACCTATGGCCTTCTTGTGTATGTGAAAGATCTGTTAATATTTCCCACAGATATATTCGACTTCAGCACTTTCGGAACCTAGTGACCACGGATCGGGGGCACAGCTTTATACTCAATCTAATTACTATGGAACTGATAACACAAATGCTTTTGTTTTTCAATTTGAAGCTGTTCAGTTTTGGCTGGTAAGGTATGAGTGTTTATTTTGAGGTTAAATCCGCAATCAGATTCATAGTACCAAAGTGGTAGCTGATTTATATCGTTCACTCGATCATTCTCACTACAGAGTGAAAGATCAATTGACGATGGAAAGCCAGAAAGTACTTTGTTTACAGCCTTTTTGTTTGTCTTCAGTGAAGTTCTAAGTAGTCCTGATCCACCAAATTCCCGACAGTGAGTCGCTTGAAATTTGGGAACCGTCGATATGATCAGGACATCACGATATTAGTTATATACCTGTGTCCCACGCATATTTTACTGTGACCTAGGACATCACACCCAGTTTGTTCCAACCACTGATGTACTCTGTTCACATCCCAGTCGTCTGGATCAAGGGTAGTGTACCTGTGTGCCCCCTTTGTCCACTTCCGTATTCTGGTTTCATTTGTTATCTTCACTTTACCACATATTTGATTTTCTTTTGCATGACAGTTTTAATTGATATCAACAATATCTGTGTGTATAGCAAACTAGTACACGTGCCGAGTCGATTTATCGACCTTAACTTATGATCCAATCCACGAGTTCTAATCAATATTCCGTGACTGATCGTTGGTACTTAGTGAAGAGATGGTCCACAATTTGATTATATGTATGCATATAACGTTTAAGGAATTGGTTTTGGTACAGGGCCGTTGTGGGCTTCGTTTCTACTGAAGGATTGTTTGAGGTTCGTCTTCATCGAGTTACTCAACTCTACTCCAGTACATTATTAGAGAATGGTAAATAACCGGACAGCACTCATAGAAAGATGGTGTACTCTACGAGAAAATGAACATCGCTGGAGTGCCCCGTGCTGTTGCTTTCGGCTGTCAATCAACTACACTTTGGGTAAACAAAGGTCAACGGACCCAAGACCATTATAAAAACGTGTCCACTGTTTCAAAGTGCAGTGAACACGCTGCTGAATGCACTACTCAGTTTTTTGTTTTCCATCTAGTAAATAAAACCCACTCCAGTCCGTTTATTGTTTTCCTCGAAATATGTACTTTTGAAAGTAGTTTTCAGAGTCACTGATGTCATTCTGTTTACCGTACAGTGCAGTTTACCGAGGACCATTACCCACACCGGAAATTCTTGGGCGTTGATTAACAAAGTGAATTTCCTCGAAGCACCAGCGGTCTTTATTGATCATCCTCTTTTTGTAGTGTTTGATGTTCCACGGGCAGTCGTAGGATGCTAGGAGCGTGAATCGGGCTTTGGGAGTGCAAGAACATCCTTTTTCTCAGGAATATAATTTTTTCGAGAGACCCGACAAATCATTACCCCGTTCCTCTTCATTAGCATTTTCTGAATACGCGTAGCAATACCACCACATGTAGATGACACATACACCTACATAGTGGCAAGTGGGGCGACAAAATCTACCAAGGTTCTTTTCCCGATTATTTGTAACGTACTCCTTGGAATTGCCTCGGTCGATTTTTTTCTTACGAAAACGACGGTACTTATCACAGTTTGAACCAACTCATTTCGTTGCCCTCCTTTTTACTGTGGAATGTTCTAATGATTCATTTAGCCTTCCTGTCAGTGTGAATTATAGATAAACCTATCGAGCTAGCGACCGACGATGTTTCACACGCTGGCTGCAATTTTGTATTATGAGAGGTCACGTGGATTTGCCCTCTCTCTACCTCTTTCGTTTTCATTCGCTTACATTCTGTGCCAGACAAGCGCTACGAAAGTAACACCGGGTTGTATCATACCACTCTTTGTTTGACGAAGAGTGCAGATTGGTTCTGATCTGCAAAGAACTAACACCGACAAAACATACTGACATGGTTCATAGACTCCAGCAGCTAAAGTTTTCATTATATAATGAAATACTTAGTTATTACGACTACATTACCATCGTGATCTACTATGATCCTCGGATATAGCCTGAATAAAACTGATCAACCCTGTGGTGTCGTGCCTCTTTTAGGCAGAATTTAGTTTGGTAGTGTATTTAAATCTTTAAATCTCAGTGTTATTGATGTCAGGGCTAAGCAGCGATTTTGCTCAGAGAAGTCATGTCGCTTCTTTTCTCATAAATTCTCCATCTCTAACAGTAAGATGACTTCATGTCCGAATAATGACTCTCTTCACATGGATTTCCGAATAACGTGATGCTCACTTCGAAGTCGGCGCCAGTCTCAACTTTACTCGCTTCCGATCTCTGTCTCACGCACACACACACACACGCACACACACACACACACACACACAATAGTTGCATCAGAAACGCACAGGCACAACATTCGTACGCGGTGGACTGTGACCCATATGTGGCTAACTAAATAGGATACAGGTGCCAAAAAAGAACTGATAAACTGAGACGAATGTCCCTCATCTAAGTCTATTCTAAAATGATCTGTCTGTCCACGCTATGGTAGATAAAGTAACTAATTGAAGATCATTGTTTGCGCCCTACTTCATCCGATCAACCTTTTAAACGATCACTTCAGCCTTTGTTCGAGGCAGATTGTGGTAGGTAATTTACTGTTCATACTACATGGTCATTACTTATCATATTGAAATATTTTTTCTTTAGGAATCTCGGCAGTTGATTCAAAAGAATCACAGAAAACCCATTTTCTCTACACATGCAAGTTTAATCAAAGTTTTGAGCGTATATACTAGAAAGAGTCATTAGTCAGTTCGCCTTGATTGACATTTATCAAAGTGCCAATTCCTCAGTGTCATACCTTGAAATCCGGGAATTCCTACCCACGAATAAGTACATGTTAGGTACATGATGGCAGTAGCTGATTCTTTTTTCCCTGAACCCATGAACTTGCTCTGTGGCACGCCGATTATTCACATCCTATGCTGTTTTTTCTCATGTGTACAATGACTTTCGATTCATATACCCGGGGAGGTTCAAGGTTCACCGCATATTTTTCCTGGACAGTTTTAGTAAAGCAGTTTGGCAAAGATTAGTTTTTGGTGCTCATACATTCAAAAATAAAAATACAAAATTTATTTTTGTTTGGTTTCCTAATCTATTTGCTTTATCCGATAAATTGGTGCACTACATTCTTAGGTATTTTGCTTTTGTATTCCATCTCTGATTGTAATGAAAATCGTATTTTTCAATGTATATCGTTATATTCTGGTAAAGCAGGGCTGTTCACTTGTTTGGAGTCACTTGTGTCAACAGAATGCCATAGTTCGTTAAACCACGATTGTGGGATTTCACAGATTTCGTTTTTAAAATAGTTCTCTTAGCTTTCATCGTTTGTTTAACGACAGTGTGCGACATGGCAGGAACGGAACTTCGGCTGGTGAAAGGCTATCAAATGGAGAAGTCACCCCCTTTGTGGCAGGAATGAGACCTGGTTCGTTATTTCCCTCAGGTCTACCGTGACTTCACCTTGGCTACCACTGGCCCTATGGTACAAAGGACCAGACAAATTTTTTACTCGTTTTTCCATTGCACTCCTCCATCACACATAAGATTCAAACTTCTCGTGCCAACATCACATTCTGGAAATTTGTTTTTCTTTGGTTCTCTAGTCTATCTACTTTTTCTGACCCATTGATGCACCGCTTTCTACGGTGCAATGCTGCAAGCATATCCTTTTGTGTGCCATCTTTGACTGTAATTAAAATCGTGTTTTTCAGTGTATATCATTACATAATGCTGAAAAAGCTCTGCTAACTTGGTTGATGTCAATTGTGTCAACAATACGGATTTGAGGATATCACAGATTTTTCTGAAAAACATAACAAATTGCAACATTGCAAGAAGGGAACTTCGACTAATAAAAGCCTATCAACTGAAGAAATGACCGATGGTGGCGGATCGTTATTTTCTACGTCTAAGGTGACTTGACCTTGACTACCGTTGGCGTTATATTAAAATGGATCAGAAAAACTGGCTCGGTGTTTTTCCATTGCATGCCTCCTCGAACGCGCACGGTATTTCCTAGTTTACCAACAACATAAAATACCAACAAAACCTCTCCATTTGCTAATACTGATTCAACAAGTTGTTGTCTTGTTCGTTGTGGTAAATATAGATTTCCTCACGTTTCACGTCAACATTACCAGTTATCTTGTCCCAGAACTCTATGAATCAAACTAGGTTAAGTGTGAATGTCATACACTTTTGGGGACGGCGGGTGTGGTGTGAGCGATCGATTATCCCTTCAATATTCTTAGTCGTTTTTTGTTACGATGATTTAGAAGGACCTAAAACACGTTCACCGGATTTACTATGTAACCGCTTTCGACCAAAGGGTGAGCTCTGAACAGGGTCGATCTTTAGGAGGCATTCCATTCGTTTGGCTAAGTCATCGCGTCACGTTTGTACTTCGAAATGTGTTCCGTCATTCTGTTTCGTAGTGGTCGGTCGGTTCTACCGATGCTTGTTTCTTTGCAGCTGCAAAAGAGAGAGGAATTCTTCAAGCAGTGTTAGTCCTCTGAATTGCCTATCTAGAATATATATAAATTTTGTCGTCTAGCCCCGATGTACTTTTGAACAGTAGTGTGATGATTCTCTCTTAGTGATACACAGTACGAAAAAACTCATTTGGACAAATCAGTGTACATTTGTTTAGCTTCTGAGCATTTTTATTCAAAAACAAAAACATCGTGAGCATATGACTCAACTCGGTATGTCCCTGACTATGAACTACTGCCTACATATTACGTGACAGTGTTTAGCAGGTTTGTGCCCACCAATCACATTGCTCACAGATCGGTACCTGTGTGCATATGCGTTCTGTTACGTGATTCATACCTATAGCAATGCAGTATTTCGACAACACATCAATGGATTTAAGTGCCAGTTGAAGTGTTTCCTGATTTTATTTCCAGCAATTTGGTCAATACACAAAGGTATACGGAATCAACGTTTGAGTCAGCTAATTAAATCATGAACCCGCTGCTTCCGGAGAATGTCATTTCTGAATCTCTGGGGAGACAATGGAGATTAAATTCATAAGGTCAGGTCAGTACCCAAGTTCGCGGGTTGCTTTCGCTCAAATGATACATTTCAGTCAGCGAGTTTATTGGGTAAAATATGAATGATCAAAAAGAAATACGAACGTGATGAAATCAGTACAAGATGGCCAGAGGTTATTTTCAATTTCCTATTGGTATGGAATACTGGTGCAAGAAGTTTGCCAGTGCGTCAGTCATTACACGCAAAAAGAAAACAAGAAAAATAGACAAGATATCAAAGGAGGCAACAAATTTGGGTAAATATAATTGTGTGTAAGTTGTAGCTTATTTCAATAAGTGGAAGGGCGAGGGAGAGGTAGACACGTTACAACCTCATTGGTCAGAATTCAAGTAAGATAGGGCAGACAGGTGATTTAATTTGATTTATTCTAGGGGGAAGATTTCAGGGTGCAGAATGGGTAGTTTAGCGGGGACGACAAAATAATAAGCCTTCCTATATCTAATGAATAGGACCCTGGATTAGGTAAAACAGGATTCGATTATCTGACCAGCAAATTTGTTCAAAGGGATGTCAGTTAGGGAAGATGCAACAGAACTGATCACAAAAGAGTACTTGTCACTAATCTAAAAGTAGACTTCAAAGGATTGCAACCACTCACCTATCCACATTTTTTGATGAGCACCACGTACCGTGTACTGTTTTCCCATAATGACTAAGTTCAGTTTAACTGAATCACGTAACTTGGTTAACTGGAGTTGAACTAATTCAGGTCACCAAATACACCACCTTATTGGGTGAAAGTGAACCGAATCACACTGGTCGTGAAAAGGGAGTTATGTGGTTCTGTGTGCGGTTTCGGTAATTTTAATTTACACGTTCACATGTCTACGAATAGGAACAATTTAGAGATCTCATACCAGTCTCACAAGGAGAGTTTTCCACCAACCATACATAATCATCTGAGTTTCCTGTGGGATTTACCATTGCTGAACATCAAACCCTCTGAAATTCCTTCTTATTTCTGTTCATTAGTGTAAGACGCACGGGATTGATCTGGTTAAATTCAAGTGCAGGAAGTGGGAAGAGTTTCGAACATTTTGCCTAATAGGTGATTAGGGGGCCACTCAAAAGCCACGTATTCTGGTGATTTCGTTGAAATTCTAGTGCTTCGTATGAAAAACAAACTTTGGGAGAAATGAATGAGGGATAATGAAAATAGCCAAGCGGAAGAAACCGGGGCAAATATATATCTGTCAATAAATTCTGCTTTTGCTTTCTTTCCGGATTTCATCATTTCTCGAAGCTGAGTAATAATTACACACTACGTAAAGGCGCATTTCACAGTTGTCGCACGTATCATCTGTTTGTGAGATTATTAGAAACTCACATGTTCTTCGTATTACAAATTCACTTAGTGGGGACGAATGCTTCAAAGCAAGGCGTTTTTATGAGTGGAAACAGGCATGGGGCTGGTAAGCCACGTGGAACACATCATCCATTGTTTGGCTGGGTTTGTGCATAAGTTTATATTTGAAACGGGGAAGGAAGAAAGTACTCCATCGCAAAATAAACGAGCATCTCATCCTTGCCACCTACAAAATGCACGCGTGCACAGGTTTCGTTGAATACCCAATGTTTTTGGTTCGTAACCTTAGAATCATTCGATGAAAAATCTGTCATTGGAGAAGTCACCAGGATTTTGACCAACTACCAATATTCCCGACAGAGCTGGTACACAATATCACGTGGATTTTCCCGTATCCCATTGTGTTTTCCATACTCTCCAAGTCGACGAAGAGTCCAGTGAAATATTATTTCATAGATCTAACTGTAAAGTTTCCCTTTAGGTTTGATTAGTGGGCTCTTTTCGAAATGCCACTCATCACATACTTTGCGTGCGAATATAATTACAACAGTGTGTATTAGAAAGCCCAGTGAGGTCGTCAAAATACTTCCACCCTGGCCCACTACGAACGAATATTAATCGCATCGATCAGCAGCAGCCACATCCGACGGCTTATGGGAATTGCGAGAACCGATTTTGACTTTGTTTCCACTTACTACTTTACAAGAGGGCTTTTCACAACGCGTATATCGACAGTGGAACGAAACACTTTCTTTACACACGTGGGCACTCTATAATTCGCCTATAGTTTCTTTCCGTTGGTCAGAATGTGAGTGTGAGTTTCAGCACAGAGCTCACTAGTTTCGTTTACATCCCAGATCCTCTAATAAAATATGGTGAACGTACTGATGTGATGTAACTTCTAACACGTTTATCGGGAAAATTAACGATCAACATGTACACGAGAAGACCGTACGCGAGTGTGTGCGCGTCAGTAGAGTCAACTGTCCACGGATCAATAGGCATACGTAGGAAATGAGCATAGACGCACAGCTAAGGTGAGCAAAATTCAAACTGCTAGAAAGTCCGGACTGAGGTAGCCGTGGGCAGTGCAAAATAAAAGCACGCTCTACTATTCTTCTTTCCTACAGCATTGACCAAATGGGTGTAGATGCTAGAAAAAAATATACGGAAGTTCAAAACTGCCTGGTTCAACAGGCTCACGACTAGAAAGACGTCGTGACAGAAGGTAGAGTGTCAGTCTCTTGGGAAGTACTCAGAACACGAGAAATATGAGAAACGGTATCTATAGAGTAGGAACAGGAGCAATAGTTTATCTGGGTAGGAACTGATGTTATATAAAACGAATCAATGTATGATTATTTCGCTATTCAGTACTACTGGCTTCTCGCCTACCGGACTCATCAATAATAGAAAAATTTATCGTTACGGGAAACGATACAAAACGGGCCTGAGTATGTTGTATGTAATGGAAGCTTAACACCCAAACGAAGAAAAACATCCGAGCATGCAATCAGGCATTTGGGAATGTAAATGGGACGAACGGATGGACGAGTTGGTAGAGCGCGGAGCGATGTCGTGTAGGAGTGTAATTGACGAACTAAATAAGGAGAGTCAGGGACATCGCAACCGTGTCCGAAACACTCACCGGGCTATTGTTGTGTATTTTCGAGATTTTTTCTCTGGATTTGTCAGTTACAGGGATGGTCATGGGTCAACACATAAAATGATTCACACACATGAGGGGAAAACCTTTCGTCTTCCGGTGGTAATGGAATGACATTATCTTAGGAGACAGAAAAATGTGTGTCTGTTGTGTTTTTGGGTTTTGGAGAGGAAGATAACTGTCGATAACAGGGTATGCCGGCTCCGGACCAGAGAAGAACATTTTCATTTGTATTTTCGGTCACATATTTCGATAGGAAACCAGTCTGATGAAGACCCGTATTCTAAGATGGGATTAGGACTGTAAACGCGTAAAAATCAGGCAACAAAGTGAACACGAAACGAACGGACAAATCTTATCAGTGGGAACACCGAAAACGATAGTGAAATTTTGGATAGGGAGATTTACGTCTTTTAACATTAGGGAGGACAATGAAAGGTAGCTCCTTAGTTCGTGGTCATTCATTTCAACTTGTGCCATACCAAACCAGCTGAAAGCCACTGGGTTGGCTAGGCGAAGAATACCTGGGTGTGAGGTGGTACTCACCAAAATATAACTGGCTATTTGTATATCTTATATCGGTGGAATACTGGAAAACGTGTAGAGGTAGTCAGTTTCCTTTGGTGATCAGCAGTCGCTGTTTGAAGCCAATGCGTAAGCCATAAGCTGATGATTGATATTACCGATGGATTTCGTACCTTCAGAAGTATGCCGAAAGTGCTATATTGCAAGACGGATCACAGGCAAATCCCAACTGAACACACAGTGATAATTCTGTAGTGGTGGCAGCTTCTGAGAGCAGACTGAAAACGGTAGCTTGACACCAGCAATCATCAGTAACAATTTGGAGTACACGGTTATTTGGGAGACTTTTATCAGCAATACGAGAATAGCGCTATCATCATTGCCCATGTGTGCTAGCGTGAGAACTTTGGGCAACGCTTAATTGGCTGCTTAGAATGTTGATTGAGCTACGAAAGTCATTGGGGACGTGCGCAACTGCTTCTTGAAACTTTCCCTGAGCGCTTGGAAGATCTACAAACTGCTTGGTATGGACCGACAATGGTAGTTCACAGTACCAAGTAAACCAAAGACACTCTCGCACGATTCTGATGGTTGCAGAAAGCATTCATTTTATGCTGGAATGGTCGGATGCTTTCAGTGTCAACAAAAGGGACAAGAAAAGCAACGGATTTGGCTCTCAAGACACATTTATATATATTCACCAAAACTCCAAAACTGTGGAAACGTTGCAATATCTACAGCAAATTCTCGTGATGTTGCTGTTCATCCGTACCAGCAAAGAAGGCATAGTCAATATGCACAAATCGAAATCTCGACCGAGAGGAACTTGATCCATGGATGGCGGAGATCTTTGAGCGACTTTGATTAAGCCAAAAGGCATACGCGACAATTCATGCAACCCGAACGACATCGTGATTGCGGTCTTCAATACATCTTTATGGGCAACAAATAGGATAACATTATACTGTTACCAAGTCATGTTTGATGAGAAGGCGTTTACCACATACACTGTTGCAGAGGTTGCGGGTGTGTTCAATCGGGTATGGGTCTGGTACGGTGGCATTGTTTAGTGCGCACTACCACCCGCAAATGCAACAATCACCTTTGCTTTTCGGAACCATATGGAGTGCAGAGGCCCGAAGAATGCATGATGGGTAAATTATCCCCAAGTTCAGCATATGATCGAATTCTGCTTTATCATCCGGGTAATAGCCGGTGGAGACGCGCCGATATTGGCGGCTATCTGGTAGTTGCTTGATGTGGGACGCTGTACAGTGCTTGTGATGGGGATATTTGTGTGTTTGGGTGGCTGCCAGAAAATCGTCTACGATGCAAAAATGGGGAAAGTACTATCACGGAACGAAGTTCGTGAAAGTTGACGGTGTTGCTCGTACCGTACGCCTCAACAGACGTGCTACTGCCCAACGGAGGGCGGTGTTTTGCATCAATCACATGGGGATAGACAAAAATAAAATCGGCATAGAGGATACAACGATTAAAATCATCACTCGTAAAGATTCCGTGTGACTATCAGCGTAAGCTTAGGTCATGAGTCGGTAGCTCCTGATCGTACTTCTTTTTTGGGAAGTAGTTGGCTGCTTGTGATAAAAGTGGTTGGTGGTAGATTGTGTTTATCCGAGGGAATTGGCATAACACTGATGTGGGCTTCCCGATGGGCTGATAAAAAAACGCAATGGCAACCAGGTTCAGAGCTAGTGTCAGCGGTCTCCATGACTGAATGGCTGTCTCGCTTCCAGAAGCTGCTGATTTGAATGTGTGTCCTGCCTGGCACTGAAGAGCTTTCCTTCCAAAACTTTAGTTGAGCCAGCAACGCAACTGCCCAGACGAAGTATCAGACCGACTGTGAAATTATCGTGAGCTGGACACGGAACACAGCCGGAAAACAGCATCTATCGAAGAGGTTAGGTTGGCAATTTGTTCTTTGAGTTGCGGGATCTAATCGGAAACCTGTATTGTAGAAATTGTAACGGCCATCTGGGGCTTAGGATCCGTGTCCAGTATTCTGTCAGAGGTGGCTGGTGATTTATCGGCCGAAACATATTGGTTGAGGAAAGGGGGAATTACCTTGATCAACGCAGGAAGGTGCTTCAATCACAGGTAGCTTATGAGAGCCATCCATTTGATGTGACTCTAATCGATCCTTCGCGTGACACTGACTTGGAGAAGGCTTGCGATCGCCGAGTGAAACACCTGAGTACAAAAAATAAATATATTGTTGATCAACTAATCCCATCCGAAGGGTTACTGCGCTCCTGAATGCGTCTTACGGGGCCTTTTTGGAGATTCATGAATCAAACCACGCACTTCCTCTGCAATTTAGACAATAAAGCTTTGTATAACGCATACGTACTTCATAAGCTGACAAAGTACATGACTACCGCGGGAGATTGTTTCTTTCTGTGAGAACCGCAGACGCAAACATCAATGCCCGCACGGCACTAGAAAAACATTACCTTTAAAATAAGTGTCGCAATGATTTACCTTGTAAACAAGCTTCGCTTTGTGCCAACACTTTTTCGCAACTACTTTGGACGTTCTATTGAGTAGATTCAGGATTTGTGAGTGAAAAACTTTTGCGATATAAAAGATAATGGATGAAGTTCTCTGTATTCTCAAGTCGAGTGTCCGGTGGATACTTTTCGCTGCCGACAGTTTTATGGGCTTATCCATCGACGTATACAGTGCTCACCTGGATATAACTTTCAAACACTAAACTCACTTTAGATGCATTTAAAATGTCATTTATCATTGATAGTCCAATGAATAGCCGTAGTCGGTCCATTGATATATGACTGAAGGTATGGCTATCATAATTTGAAGATTGTTGGCTTTCTTCTCTCAAAGATTGGACAGGCATTGTCTCATCGTCGACAGCGACGCAGCTCAAAGTCTGTGGGCTTCACTTTGGACTGATTGTGATCGTTCTCACAGACTGTCAACATTTATTGAAAATTGAAATCTGTGCATGTTTCTTCTGGACCACAGTTATATGTTGGGTATATTTGTATATTTCTGAGGCAGGATACTGATCCAAATCAGAGTGATTTTGCGCATAGCGGAAAAAAGATCGTGCAGCGACCGATTCTCAGTGATTACCTGAGGACAACTGCGAGAAAACTTCATTATTTCTCCTCTTACAGATTCGCGATTACTTAAAGGGCACTTTATGCATTGCGGCCGTTTTGGGTTTGATGATACTGATAAGAGTTACCCAACAGATATATTGAGTGATCTTTATTTCTTAAGGTACGCCTAAATGAATTTGCACAATTTCTTTTGTATTTGCAAAGTATAATTTTCCGTGAAGTTGTTGAGAGCAGAAGGAAACGTTTTGACGGGAAGGACCTTTGTTCAGAAAAACAAGACTATGGTTTTTCTACATGAAACTGCTCCGCTCAGGTACCTGCCAGCTTTTGTCATACCAGAAGCAAGTGAATCTGTTTTGAATCACGGAAACCTACCACTCCGGTAGCCTCTCATGAAATCGAATTTTAAACTTCAGCTTCCGTTTTGGTTCTTCTTTCTCAACGAATACTTCGCCAAAGCGCTCGATCCACTCGCTCTGCTGCTCAAATTGAAATCCTTTCAAACAGATCAATTAAAATCACCAATTCGTCATTCCGCAAACACGATGTTGCCTCTAACAGTATCTCGGTCGTACTTTCAGTTCTCCTGCTTGTGTACAGAATCCGTTTGTGTAACATGTGTTTTCATTATTTCATCAGTTCCGTATATTTTGCTCTCTACTTGTCCCGTAAAGTATGACTTTATTTGTCTAGTTTCGAACATGGAGATATCTTAGTCTGCATATTTCACTTGCGTTTGCCGAAAGGAGTTCTTATCAACATTCTTTTTTTGTTGTTCTTTTTCATTTTGGTTGGTCAGCCTAATCAAATTCCTATCCAACTGTTTGTTCAACAACAAAACACAACCAAACGCGTTCATTTAGGTCTAAAGCTATCCAACAGGGAGAACACAGAAAATTTGGAAATTCTGGTGATAAATCCGTTCTGTCGAATATAACCGTCATGCCATTCGATCGATGCTATAGGCGACAGGGTGTTCATAGTGTTTTTGCAGTTACTTATGGATACGGATCAGGTAAACGATGAGCTTTATGCGATAGCAAAGATTAGTACAAATGCTTTCGGCCGATTGTTGGCAAACTAACAGACTAAACTGCGTGGTGGCTGGATTCGTGATTGACTGTTGGAAGTTCACCTGCAATGTCTCATTGGAGCTCCAACGGACATTATTTCCAACCAAAAAATGACATACTTAAGGTGATGAAGATTACTGAGGAACAGGCAGTTCCTAGAGGTAAAAAGTAATATTGGCCATCGATAACACGGTTTCTCCTTGGAAACTCTTGGGCACATTCACATCAGTTAGCTATTTCCAAACTAGCTGGACAGCGTTCGTCTCAAATTGTCGTGCGTGTAACTCATAGAACTAAATTACTGCATGAATTCCCACTATCACGCACCATCGATTCTATTAGCATTTACGCATGTGCTGATCGTGTAATCCAAGACCAAACACGACACGTGAACCAAAGGAAACTGATCCATTCGTCGGTCGTTTGCGATCAGTAAATTTTTCTGTTATATTTCGCAACAATCAACGAACAACTATTTTTACCAGGTACGAGTAGGAAATGAATACATTTTTAGCTCTCGATATATGCCTTTATAATTTGATATATATATATATATATATATATATATATATATATATAACCTCAACAATGTTTAATAGATTGTTGCTGCAGGTGTTATCAAAATCTGCTGGACATTTCTTCTTCACAACTATTTTCTTTTTCCTGAAGTTTGAGTAATATAACACTGCACTTCGTGTCAATCCCTATCCTCCGACAATTGAAATTAAGTGACGTTGTTCCCCGTGATAACTTATTCTGAGGTTCAGCAGTCCAAACTCATTCAAGTGTTAATATCATTTAGGTTTCACAATTTCCTCCTAGAAATCACGATTCATATTAGATTAGGAATTTGGTCCTCGTGTGTAACAGAAGAGTTACCTCAAGTTTCCCACTTAACTTAGTCAAATTACCGAAGTTACAATCTTGTACCTTGGATGCTGCTTATTTTTGAAGCCGTCCTGTCTAGGGAATTTCAACACAATACTCGTATAACAAGATGATTACTCTGTAAATGTCATACCCATCGAGTCTATTGGGAAAAAACCGAAGAAATGTAGTCTTCAGGCAGTTCATATTTTGGTTACTGCAAAAGCTCATTACGAATGGATAAGCAGATTTACGGCTTCAGAACAAGCAACCATAGGAGATTTAACTTTACATTTTTTTTGTTTAAAGATAGTCTTCCTAGAAAAACGTTTTGCTCGAAAGAGCGGTGATTTCTTATGGATTCACATATAATTTGCCTTTTACAGGGCACATTTGATAATGCCACCAGGCAAATGTTGACCTTGATTTATATGCAGTCGATACCAAACTGCACAATGAGCTTTCCTATCTTCAATTCATTGGATTCATTTTATCGTGAAAATTCCTGTCGTAAGTTGCTTGTTGTGCACCTCTTAAGTTCCGTCACTTGCGAACACCGAGTGAGAGACGAAACAACTGTCGAGGCGATCTGATTGTTTTTTCACTTTTCCTACCCAGCTGAGCCTGTAAGGCTGGCTTTAGATATGGCATAGACTGGAAACATGTACCTTACATCAATTTCTTTCTTTCTTCCGGGATGTTCTTTTTAACACATTTCAGAAATTACCATCAGCGAAATCGGCTGTGGTGGATTTACTCGCAGTTCCATCTTGTTGCAGCACTACCCTTTATACGAATAATGAAAAATTGAATTGTATTGCACATAAAGTTTGTCACAAGAAGACGTACTCGGATGGACTATACAATGTGAATTCCCTCATTTCACTAACTTTGGGAAGTGTGCTGGTCTCCAATAAAAATTTCTCATAAGTAGCAAAACAAAATAAGTAATAACCGGGATCTCGACAGCATGACCATGATACATAAGGTAAACAACACATAAACCAAACGTTTTTTATGCATTGAGCGTACAACTACCCAGCCGGAGTTTGTTGTTCAGCCAAAAGAAAATGTGGTTTTCTCAAAACATTTTATCCTGAATTTTGCCTGTTTCATTTAGGCCGATAACCGGAAGGTGCTTCATAAAACTCATGTTTCCGGTGGAATTAGTTTTTCATCATGAGTGACAAAAGGCATTTTCGATAAATTTTACATTCAAAGATAAACACATTATTCAGATACAATATTTAGTTATGGCGGGCCCATGGACTTCTGATTAGTTGAGCATTAGGAAATAATATCATACCATTTGATGTTGGAAAAGTTTTCAACTGTACTAAGGTTGAAAATATTACTGTAAGTGATTTTTGTATCCAGCAATTGTATGACCCCTGTTTCAAACTCAAGAAAGTAAATATCCCGGAACATATGAAGCAACTCATCAAGGGGACTTCGAAAAGAAGTCCTATGCATATAACGATCCCGAGAGTGGTTCATAGTTATGATACGTGGTCCTTTTCATGTGGTCGTTGCAATATGTACAAAATAGTCCCCAGAATACTCATTAGTCCCTCATCAGTGGATGGATAATATACAAAATATGTGGGTTTTCAAGTGCCTCACAAACGGATACAACATGGGATAATTAAGAATTGCTTCAGCACTTAGTATACAAATGATCCTTACAAACAAGAAAAGTTGAAAACCAGAGAAGAAGGTAGGTGTAAAGGCGTTCTTTTGGGCGTCTGTCTACCACATCACGCATGTTACTTTCATAAAATACTTCAGCATATTTCCGGCCCACGAATTAAAGAAAGTTATTGGACCCCTTCATCGCTTCCAGAGTCTTGATCAATTTAATAAGCGACCGGTATTGATGTTCGTTTGTGGAAAATTGCTTCTAACGAGATTCAACCAATTCAGAGCGCAAGCTTTTCTGGCGGGGTATCAACGGGATTCAGTTGCACTGCGCTTCTTTTTATACTTTATTTTAACCATATCCGTACAATTTGTCATTACCCCACACTCGTGCCGATTTTACCTCTGTAAACGCATCCCTGGTAGCATTACTGCCGGTCTTTTTGGGCAGTTTTATGATAAACACAAAAGGCGAGTGGGACTGTCAAAGTTTATTTCGTATGATGACGAGAATTGTATTGAAACCTAATGTGATGTATTGTCCCCAGTGAAACAGTATCAATAGCTATTCACGCATCAGTTACAGGATACCTTTGGGTTGTCACAGCCACAATAGGGCGCAACGGAAAAACCATTACTTTTATCACATCGTTCTCGTTCTCACGGCTGATGATCAAGGTTGGCACGGTTGACTGAATTCGTGTCTCACCCCGTCACACTGATTGCGTTCATAAACCTCAACGCGAGGGGATTTGTATAATTATTTGAGCTAAAGATACGTGCTCCAAGAGGTGGCTTGACAATTTGGGAAAATGCTTCACACACCCAGCTGGTTACGGCAGAAACGATATTTTCTCTCTCAATTAGATACCATTTTGAATAATTTCCTTATTTATTCCCAGTTGTTTCTCTTAAATCAGGAGTGTTGTAATTCTGAAGTAAGCGAAGTGTTACGATCTCATACTCTCCTTTCAACACTTCATTCTCCTTTTATTCTTGGTCACCTACTTCTTCCGATCTAACACGGATTATTCTGTCTATGGCAATTTCCTGTTCGGGGATGATCGCATGGTTATATTCGTGGACTTTGCACAGAAACCATCTAGGTTTGATTCCCTCTAACTCCGGCCACTTTCCCATTCGACAGTCTTTCACGCACCGCGGTCCCATTCTTGAACTGTTGCACGATATTGTATTATTTGTATATAAGTGTCAAGTGTACAATAAGTCCGGCTTATTAGTGAACGGCTTTAGTTATCTGACCGAATCCTTTTTCAGTTTCATCTGAGGAATCACCACTCAAGTACTAATGTTGATCACAACCCCGACAACAAAATAACTGATGAAAATATGACAAAAGGGAACTCCACTTGATGAACACTAAACGATGCAGCGGACCAGTAAACGAAAGTATCGTCATTTCATATAATTTTTAGTCATGGAAATGGTCATGCTTTGCAAACTTAATTTGAGCCCATTCGGTTGGGCACTCTAATAGTTTTCGTTTTTGGTTCAGGAGCCTAATGAACTATGTGCCAAGCGGAACCGATTTGTTAAGCTCCACTGTCTGAATACAAAATGAACGATTGACGGTCAGAAGTGCCACACTGAAAGAATCAACTCAGTGAAAGGTGAACTGTTGACGGATAGTAAGACGGAAAACTGGAGAGAAAAAAAATATTCCACCGTTTTACGGTCATATCGAAGTACGTTAGCCATTGCAAAGGTTTCAATCATTCTGGATTAGTAACGCGATAATCGAACATTGTCCGGATGCGCGACGGAACGACAAAAGGACCAAAGAGCGTTGATGATCTTCAAAAATCGGCACAATAATGGAAAACGGTCTTTCTGCCACAGAGCCGTTGGCTTTTCCTTCTGAGAATTTGAAAACTGAACAGACAACATTTATAGTATGGGTTTAGTAAGAGATTCGCAAGATCAGTGGAAGAGACCGAAACAATTGATTTATACGTTTCTTTGGCTGAAGAAGATGCAGTTCATGTTAGATTGAGCGCCAGATTACATCAACTGTGCAGGGGGTTCCGATGTGCGAGGGAAAAACCTTCCAGCAGATAATGGCACGCCAGATGGCGGGTTCTATACTAATATTCCTATTTTGAGAGTTTCCAAGGTTTTTACGTTTTGTGACCAAAACAGCAAAATGTGAATGCGAGTGTTTACTCCGACAGAATCGGTCATCAACGTCAGTCATCTACACAGCAAACAACGTTTTTTCCATTCGAAGCCATGTTGAGCTGTCAGAGTGTGATTTTGCCGTGATGGTTTCGGTTGGGGAAAGCTACCGGTATTCGGGGAGTTAGTGAATCTTGTTGAATGTGCTTGGCACAGTCATGTGCTTTAAGTGTACCAAGCCAACGACTGAGTAGTTAGGCAAAGTCTGATTTCCCCTTCATAATAACTAGGACAATCTGGTCATTTCGAAATTTACACGTGGATCCTTACTGAAATAGCATAATCTGGGGAACACAGGAAGTATTTTTTGTTACTGCACGACTCTTTGGTTTTCTGAATCTACAAAGAAGGTAGTGAGAACTGCATGACTGACTTTTTGAAAGTGTAGACATAGGCAGCACATGAGCCATTGCATCTTCTTGAAGCCTTTGGATCAGTCTGTTGTTTATGATTCACGTGACCGGGTGTGACTCCGTTTCTCAAGTTTGGCCTTTGGATTCTAAGAGGGTCTTTGGTAAACTCAAAGGGTGACCAGCCAAGCCCATTGAGAAAAATGTGAGTAGCATCGCGTTTTGATCATCAATTATAATCGTATCACAGAAGCGGCGCCAGCTGCAAGAGATAATAGGTGTGTTTCACTGAGGCCGTATTCCCTCTGCAACTTTTCGATTCGAGATTCAATGTATTTCGTGATACTGATAATATGGCGGATGACCTTAAAATGACAAAAATCACTCCGTTTAGGGATGGCAGCACCCAGCCGAGATCAGAAATCAGGAAAGAGCATTAGGGATTTTTCAAAGTGACCCGGGTTTTTCAGTTTTCCACCCATAATTGGTTTGTCACAAGGGAGGATCGACACATCTTACTTGTTGCACTAGACAAAACCACGATTATTATGCTCGTCGATTCAAGGTTACCGGCGAATCCTTTAGGCTACACGGGGAGTGAAAAAGGTTTATTTGAAAACAATCTCCCGTTTTCACGGTTCAAAATCCTCCGACCCAACCTATGAGATTGAATCCAACATATGCACCGTACATGATTTTGTACTCATGCGTGTGTGACTACTCTTTCCATTTGTTCACGCTATTTGAACTCATTAAACCAAACTTTAACCGAAAGAGGCATGCAGGTTAGTAATAATTTTACCATTGGATAGATGATTCATTCTGATGGATGTTATATGTCCGCTCAGCACGGATGTGCTTCAGCATACATTATGACTGAATTTACTAGCCAGTTCATTTACTGAGTTAGTCTTTGCACGTGTAATTCGATTTTCATTGCCCGACTGCCTACTATCCCAAAGGACTGGAATTGAATTGCACGAAAAGGGTGAGGCTGATCATAGCTTCAGCAACAGAGGTTTTGAGTGCATCGAAGAACTGATGCGTCATTTTGTTGCAGTTGAAAATAATTCGGTGAGGATGACCTAGAATCAGCACGGTTCCCTTGATGAAGTTCACCATGAGGACTGAAAATGAACAATTCGATTTGAATTGCAAATTTTTGGGCTTTCGTTTCTAGAAAAAGCACAGTGTGATATAGAGAGGTACCGTACTAATTTACGAAAATCGGCTCAGATATGCTCAAGCTGACGAGACCAAGTACGGATCATAATGTAAGTAAAACACAGCAGACATTCAAGAAACACATTGGAAAAAGTCTTTTGCGAGTGAGGTATTATTTTTATTGTTTCACAATAGCCAGAAAATTCTTCTTTCCTTTTAAGGTGCTAGGTTTAATTAACACACCGAAAAATAGCTATCAGTTTGAAAGAATTGGCACTTTATTCAAAAAATTGTTTGCATTCCAATATGAAACATTATATAAGCGACTGACTCCAAACTGTTTGCGCTCAAGGTTGTCAAAATGGGAGTTCCGACTTTTCAGTGTAACGCAGTAGATCAGCAGGTTATGTGTAAACTTTTGCACGAGCAGAGTTTTGCTTCCGATGTAAGACAACAAAATGGACTTTCACGAGGACGTTCTCATCAGCGCTAACCCTAGTCAGTCTTTCCTCTGATACTGAGTATCTCATATACGACTGTCAGGTTGAAGTTCAACCTCAGCAATGGGAATTCACCAAGTTGCTTTGCCGATTATTTTGGCAGCACTTTCGATGATTATTTCCCGAGTTGTTACCTTAGTAAACTGCTTTTCTTTGGTTTGATTTCACAAAAGCATGGCTAAGTTAGAATGATTATGAACTGGTTTCGTAAAGAGAAAATATATTTTGGAAAAACGAAGGATATGCACTTGGTGAACAAAATTGTGACGATAGTAGATATTCACAATGATCACCGGTAATAGTTCTCACGGATTCTCTCAACGAAACTGATCCCAGATTTACATAGCTATTTCTTACGAAAGACTCGAATAAAATCGTTTGCTCCATAGGGATTTTTACCTTGGAATAGTTAGCAGAATGTCTGACACCTCACTTGTAAAGTGCTTTGAACTTCTTTTGAACATCAGCGCTTTTCAAGCGGCTTTTACTGCTGCCATTTTAGCCAGCTGAATGAGAGTTCACTTGAGTAGATTGCGGTTGCATCAGGATTGCTTCTGGTGCTAGAAATGAGCCTTCAAACAAAGATTTTTTCATGATTGTATCTTTATATGCTAATTTACCGACAGATTAGAAGCCTGCTGTTGTTTATGAATTGATCTTGGTCTCGGTAGTTTTGCCAATTCATCTCTCATGCTCGCATTCCTCAGAAAGTCTCGCTGAAGGAAGATGAACTCAATAGAAGAAGGTAATGAAAATTGCCGATTTTCAGAGTTTGTTGATAATAACTGAAAGATTCAAGTCAAGTTTAATTTGATTCGTTTATGTGGGTACATCGGCCAATAAAACGAAACTCTATTCACAGTTTTGTTTGTTCAGGTGATCTGATATCATCTGTGAGAATAATCATGGCACCAAGAAATTGGACTGAACAGAGTTGTTCTGTGATTATCTAGGTATACCAATTCATATTGGTCGCTTGAGTTGCAAACACGATATTTAACTCCAGATCGTATTAAGATCAACGGAAAGTTGGCTTTTTGAAAGTAGCTCGCGAAATCAGACACTTCATAATTGATAATATGAACCTTCCGTTCTAGATAGTACACTGTCACAGTAAGTTTTAGTTTGCTGAAGTATAAAACCGAATATTTATCCTCCCTATTCTACTGATACGTACCCAGTGACACATCCCTTAATATATAAAAATCAATAATAACTGACGTGTAGTGCAACAGCTTTTAAGAGAATGCATTTGTATGTCCTGTCACTGAGTTAAATATGCCTTCGGAGCCAAGCAAAAACTGAAACACTGAGCTTCACAAGATACATTTTAGCAAATCAGAGTCTGAACCAAAGAGCCGTACAACACGGGGATTTCTCCCAAATAGACTCAAACAAGCAACATTGACAAAATTTTCTTGCAGACAGTCCGATGCTTGTCAAATAATACCACTGCGTGAGATACAAGTATAAACAGCACGTATAAACTGACAAAAAGACTGATGGGTTGATGGAAGAAATCAAATGTTTATCAGCTATGAACCTATAATTGCATATTACCGATTCCTATTTGATGAAGTTGACCACGAAATGATCGCTAACGTTTGTTGCTAGAACAGACAATCCCAAAAGATAAGACTACTGCACACAACACGCTTACCAACTCATCTGTAGAACAATGTCCCATCGTTGGATTTCCATATTAAAAGTATGTTGTCCCCATCCAACTTATGATCTCTCGCATTATCCCGCGACCAGTAATGTTACAACTGTACAAAAGTATACCATTGCCGAAAGGATGTTGATGCAACACCGCTAGGAAACAATATCAATGTTGGGTACCTACCACTACAGGGAGGAAATGCATAACACGCATGAATAAACTGCGAATGCCTGGCTGTTGAGAAATTACAATGTCCATAATTTCTGATGACCTGTCTTAAATGGAGTACCTAGGTAAGTGCGTCACGTTTCAATGGCGTGATATTCAGCCGTTGATTTCCTAAACCATCTTAACTGATATAAAAATCTAGACTTTCATTGATCTCACCTACTGAGATCTGGTTGGCGCACACTGAACTCCCGATAAAATATGTGAAGCAATGTTTACGAGTGAGATTAGAGCGATTGAAAGTGAATGCGACGCAATAGCGGAGGTTCATCCAAGGGAGAGAGACAGAAAATAGGATGCTAAGCCTCACAATTATTCGTTGTTTGTTCGGTCAATTTTAGCCAATTGGTGGATCGAATATATTATGCGTAATTCAAAGTGATGCAGTTTATGTATTCTTCATACGTCAGCATTTTGTATGCCATTTTCACCAACATGCTTGGTTATTGAATCACCCCGAGGGGGAAGGAAGAATATTATCACCGAAACAAATACTCCAAGCACGGAACTAGGTGAATGAAGTAGGTCCACACGAGAAACTGGTTTAGGAACATTTGCCCATTCGATCACTTTCAGTCAGTTATACGCACATCCGTACTATCGGGACAGTGACACCCTCGGAAATCACCACTGCCTTGAACCGGCCGTGATTCGAAACATACGGCAAGGTAATCATGAACGAAAGTGGTACCGTTAGAAGTTGCAACTTTGCACGCATATCTGACGGAGAAACAAAACAGATCATCACAGAACCCATGTCACTTAAACTTATACGTATTTATTTCATGCCACTTCCTACTACAGTGCGTTGAACAGTACTCTGGGAACAACCTGACAGTGAACAGTTGATATGAGAAAAGCCTGCTGATTCTTAGTAACCCTTTTTAGATTTACAACAAGCCGTTTTACAAACTTCAATTCCATAACAAGGTAGAATCCATCAAATGTTCACAAAAGAGCCGCCGTGACGGGATAGCTATAACAAAAGAATGGCTTGCCATCAAGTCCACTATATTGCACAGGACAGGGGACCTTACATCACCTGTGGTACCTAGGACTTGGAGGCTGATTATACGACGGTAAGCTATAATCCCAGATTTTTACTAGATAAATGAATATGTACTTTCATAGATAAAATAAAAGAGTGGTTCAGTTGGATTACGATGCGAAATTTGTTGAACGGCCGTTACCTCGAAAAATATATTGCGGATTTACCTTCTTATTAAAAACTTTCCATCAAAATGAGGGAAACCAGGTAAAATTTTATTCTGTACTTCTTTGATACTAGTTCAAAGGATGGCCATTGACAAATTTTCATCCTTCATGAATTAATCAGCTCTTGATGAGCATACCCATCGAAAACAGAACTTAACGGAAGGAAAATGCTACCCGGTTTAAAACAACGTTTATCACGCTGATTGTGATAGGTTGGTAGAAACAAAGTACAGCAGAACATCAATAGGTTATGCAGGTGAATCACGAATCAGGCACGTAGTTCGTAGGGTGAACTCAATAAGTACACGACCATAGGCGGAGATGAAAGTAGTTGAACAGCCAGGCTTTTGATGAATATATTATTTGAGGAAGAAAGCCATTGAGTTATGTATGAGATGGATGAAGGCGAGGGTAATGAAGCACCTTTCATGAAACAAATAGGTGTCTGTTGCAAAAATGTGACAGGTATTTTCAAAAATGTTCACGGTGTCTGATCAGAAGTGAGTAAGTTTTTGTGCAAATGTAGACCAAGATAATTGCGGGACGCTTTAGAAATAAAGATAATAGCAGGTTTTCGATGAACTGAAATTGAAACCTTAATGTTCTCGTCTGAACTAGATAAAATTTGGACCCCAGAGAGAATAATAAAAAGATCCAGAAAAGGCATTTGTATGTGTTTGACAACTGCGACCATAGCAATGAAATCAACAGTCTTTTACCGAAGCACCGGTTCTATTGATTCAGATTGTAAAATAAACAAAGCTGTTGACGTAGGGACAAAACCCACCAGAGATGAATTTTCTCTTTCTTTAAGAAATACTGAATCCCTTGAGAGGACTTTGCCATGGCAAAGCACAGAAATGTGAAATATACACTAGCTAGATTGACTTTCTTTACTCTTTCTTTTGTACGCTTTTTGGAAATTTCGTCAGAACTGATTACAGATTAAATAATTTAATCCAATTCAGAAAAGGCGAATGCTGTTGGCTTTAGATGCTGGTTCTTTGTTGTTTTGAATTTTGTGTTCACTATACATTAGTGTATAACATTTCAGTAAGGAATCTGCGGCCAACGAAAGGCTGCCATATGTGAAGGTAACCGGCGGTGGTAGGAATCGAACCTGGTTTGCTGCTGTCCAATGTCCACCATGATAGTCTTTTGACCAACATTGATTGTAGCTGAGGAAGAGGAAATATGACCGCTATGGGACATGCAGCGGGGAAAAGGAATTAGCGTAAGAAGAGGTTTGCAGCGGAACCATCTAGTTGTCTACGGTCGGACAAATAGCAAGAAGTTGGTTGAGCTCCTCGAGTTTCAACTCAAGTGGAAATAAGAGACGTATTTTAAGATCAAATACGTAAACATCTGTTTGGAAGACGAATACAGGCTGGGTATCAGTAGGCTTACGAATTAGGATTATTCAATTCGCAATCAGCTAACGGAGAATTTGACAGTGTCTTAGTAAGCAGCTACAGCACGCATTCACCAATACTTTGGATGTGGAAAGCCCGTAAAAAGATGCAATTTTTAAACAGCGCGTAATCACGCTCAGATCGGTGCACAAAGTGGTTAAGTTTTTTGAATAAAACTTTTAAATAAGACAAACTAGCTTGAAAATTTATTCTTATTTTCACTAGCAATCTGAAAACTTTAAATCTAACTGAACAGCTTTTCTGTGGTACTTTATCTCCTTACTCTCCCAGGCGAATAATTGCGAGTTAATCGATATCATCCGACAATGAGATGAAAAACGATAACATTGTCAAACACACCTAAAAACAGAAACTGATAGTTAGAGCTCATTTAGTTGGAAGTAAATCTGTCTTCTATCAGAATAAATTGTTTCCCATAAAAATTATCGGTAAACAAATATTCTAGGTTTTGAAGTATTCAGGTAATGCTGCTGGACCAAATAATGTGCTCCTGTCTTTCTCCGGGGGAATGACATTAAGTAACGATATTGGCGGTACCTTGGACCATGGAGTAGCCAAAACAAGCTCTCTGCTTGTTGTATGAGCCTTTCATTTTCCACTGTTCTCCGGTACTCAAATACGCCAATCGTTGGAAATTATCTGTCGGAAAGGCTTTTAGTGTAAATCCAAAGCACTAAGAACGGAAACCGTGCATTAAATTTGATGGTGTCTGTTTTCCTCATGGCTGAACAGATTGCAGAAACATTTTTAATTCAGTAATGTTGACTATATTCCAATTTATCCGAACTGGTTAGCAGTTCTACCCACAACTTCAAATTTTCTACAATGATTTCAATAAACTTTTGACTGCAGCTTTTCTATCTGCGTGAGTGAGATGTTGATGTTTGTTAGAAGTTGCATTTCCAGCACACCACCGAGATATCTGCTCAAGTGCCACAACACGACTGTTTGTGACATCCCAGTCACATTTTGGGTGAAAGATTGAAAACTGCATCACACTTACGGGGCAACACAAACACAACTGTTGTCAACCTTTTTCTGTAGTGCATCGGAAAATACGCTTGCATTTTTCACATTGAAAAGTCGGATGCCGCAAGCCGGTTCGATTCCGGCTCGCGGGATCCGACTTTACGATGTGAAAAGTGCAAGTGAATTTTCCATTACATAGAATTCAGGCTCCTCGTGCCAAGAATACGTTCGCCGATTTTTTGTAATGATTGCAAAATAATGAACTCATGAATAGTCTTTCGGATAGTCCGTTTATTCAAGGTTCTTTGCTTGACGAACATGTTTCATATTTAACGAGTTATCTTAGGAAGTGAGAGAGATGTGAACTGTGTAACGCAGTTCAAAAGTGCTAAAAAGTATGCAAAATCAAGCAGTATGTTACAGGGCACATAATGGGATCCCATTTTACGGTCAACAAAATGACGCACAGACCACTAAAATTATCAGTGTAAACGTTATTATTATTCGAACAATTTCATATTGATACTAGCAGCTTGAATTTTTGTGATAAAATTTCACTAGCATCTTTTGACTTGCGGCACTGGACCTTCTGAATGCAAGTGTATTTTTATTACATGAATACTAGTGGGAGATTTTTCAATCCGTTTTTTTTGACGAAATTGTCAAGAGAACATTTATTTTTTGCAATAATTTCCAGTTTTTGGTGGTCAATACCTTGGTCCGGTGCATTCTACTGTCCAGGTTTTCAAGGACTATATACAACCATTTTCAAGGCCAGCAAACAGAACGTTCGATAAAGTTAGTTAATTAGCAGCCATACTTTCTTTATTCAGTTTACCATCACTGGCTATAGATTAGCAACACTCATCGACGACCGGTTTATTTCACCCGAAATTCCATGCGCTATCTTGTCATCTTAAGATATGTGGTCCATTTGTGAAGTAAGTAGTATAATATTGTATCTGGGTGAACGGAACTAATTCCTCCAGAAGCACACCATCAGTTATGTGGTTGTTGTTATTATTCAGGTGTGTATTCCGGGTATTCTACTCGTCTTGCGTCACAAGCAGCATTTTTAAACATTCCGGTTCAGTATTAAAATTTAACTGAGCTTGACGGACAATACACCCTGATCAGTGTAATTTTACGTAACTGCATTTTTTATCTACCATGTGAGTTCGCTTGACCATCACTATTCTATCCAGATTGTCTGGAACACTTTGACTCCATGCACACCCGTCCGTTCTCCATGGCGAAGCACACTTGGAACTTGGAATTTACAAATCCTCAACTGAGATAAAGTGTAACCTGATATACGCGATCGGACATTCCAGTTCATTTTCTAGTCATTATATTGATTAGGCTTGAAAAATGCATTCAAAGGCATTATTATTTTTACTAAAAAAATTCCTCAATAGACGATTATGTCAAAGCATGGTTTGGCTTATCGTGAGATTTGCAATATGTTGTGATTGTTTACATAATCCAATGGCGTCCACGAGTTCTTTGAAGCATATTGCTTTCAAAGGGGAATTCTAAATCCACAGAGAGCTGTTCCACAGAATATTTTAAAACAGCATTTCGGTTTTGTGAGAATCGATGGGCGAACAGAGGTTTCATTCATGAGGACAGCCCTCGTGCAACGGCTCCCATATTTTCAAAATTCATCCTTGACAAATAGCTTACACCAGGTGCACAACATGGAACGCGATGAAAAACTAGCCATGCTGAAGCAAAACGAAATAAAGAGACGTCAAAACAAATACAGGAGCCACCTGATATCCTGGAGCTACTTGTGACCTTGGACAAATCAACTCGTCACCATAGTGATACGATGAAACAACCACCACCGGCCAGCATTCAAGGCAGTTGGATGATACGGTCTTAAGTGAATAAGTGGTAGCTTCGCAGTATACAACCACATATCTTGGCATGCTTGTACATTCCCGTGATCATGAAAAAGTATCTTCATATCACTGTTCTTAAGGAATAATCTTCCATAATTATCGACTTCTTGAGCCCCGCAGAAAAGTGACCTCTTAAGGTTGGCATCATAAAGGATATCCATCATATTCGTTTATCTTGGGTGAAGTTCAGTTATACCCTGCCGTATAGGGGCAGTAATATCCTTTGTTGAAGTAATCTATTGATGCAGTGAATCGCGATCCTAGTTTTGACGTGGAATAGCTAAACGGTAATCTGTAGCGTAGGACTAGAGTCACAAGATGAAGGAGTTATCTGAAGTTACTTCAAATCACCAGTGGAGGGTTTTAGTTTTGGCTCTTAGAAGGTGCGGAGCACAACAACTTTTCAAATGCCATGGGAACAGCGCTCGCGACAAAATAGGCGCTAATGCAGCTACGGATTAATTCAGTAAGGGCTAAAATTATCGATCCCCGTACTATTTCCATTTATAAACCCCGCAGTACATTTTGTCTTTTAATTCCACTTATCTTTCACTGAAAGTTTGCTTTGGCCTACTGTGCCCAGTGTCGAAACACATCCTTAGGTGCTCATTTGCCGAATTCATTTCAGATTGCACTTCCTGAACATTTTTAGCAATAAAAACTTGAAAAGTCTTCAGATTCGTGATAACGGCAGTACCTTGTCTCCCGAGAACAAAACTAACCCAAGTAGTAAGATAAACCAATAAATGTCAGAAAACGCCTAATTTATATGCTCTGGCCGGAAACGAACCCCACTCAAGACTGTCAGATATCGTGTTATTAGATGAAGCGGAAGAATCTTGTCCAGCATTGTGAGGTCAGAACGGTCAAAACAGTTCTTTCCGCTTCTTGTTTTACACGGTGATCAACATTGTCTGCCAGTCTGGGATACAGACAAGACTCACCCCCAAAAAGAATTAAAGCAATTCCTTTCACCGAGAGCAACTGATAAAGAAATATATTCTGCAGGAATTACTTTTTATATCCGGATTTTGATATTGCAATAAACAAAACTTTTAAGAACAAACTTCGCTTAGAGATCAACGAATACAATGAAAACTGAATGGAGGGAAATCAAAAGGGAAAATCTGAAAAGCTTAAATTAGAGGAGGTCCTGAAATGAGTATAAAACTCACGAGATGAAATCACTGGCAGCTCTGTTATTAATGCCCTACCAGCAGGCCGCATGAATAGTGAATACTTTTTTGCAGAAAGAGTTATTGCTCGAAGCAGTTGTTCTGCAGTAAATGGGGTCACAAATATGCACGTCCGAATTTGGGAGTGAAGGAATTAGGACGATATTCCATAAGTTTCGGTAGTAATGAACTAAGATTATCATCTTATTTTGGTAAATATATGAGTTGAATGATAACTTTCTGTCGACGGTAAGAACCAGAGGAGATTAGAACAGGTGAAGCTCATTTAGCCATTTCTATATGCCCAACTCATTGTCCTGCGATTTGGCCCGAATTCTATCCTCACTCATTTTCTTCCCGGATAGAAATTACGCTGTGGACACGCACAAAGCTTAGAAAAGGACTTTTTAACAAAAGCTCGTTGACGTTTCATAGATGAGACTTTGAATCCAGTCCAGTTGATATTGTACACGATCCATCACCCAGCACCAAGTGCAGAAAAAAAGTTGACCAAAAATGTTTGCTCACCTTTGCAATAATCCTACAGATCCCACTTTCCCCAAAGAACCCACCGTAGAGACTTTCAATCCGGGCTACTTTATCGCCGCACCCACTGTCGTACTTTGCTACATATATACTGATATATTTTCTATCCGTGGTTGACAAAAGTAAGTGAAATGCTTGTTTCTCGCGATCTTTGTATTCTTTTTGTTCTAAGGAACTGAATAAAGCGGACTCAGGATCTCGAATATTGCCAAGTGTCACGTTATCAGCCACATCAGCTCTGACAGCTATGAATCAGTTTGATTTCCACTCGAACTAGTTTTTTTCAACTTAAAATCTCTTGACTGAGGATAACAGCTCTACTTTATACAACACTTCGAGTGTCTGTACAATAGTTATACCTATTCTTTGCTTATATTTTTCGGCCGTGATAGCAAATCGTTAGCTGTCTAAAGCTTTTAAAAATATGCAGTAGAGAACTGTTCGCGTCAGTTCACCAGTATCTTTCAGCTATTCTCCTAAGTTATCACGCAATTCGTCAGTCTACGAGAACCAGGCATGCAAACCAGTTTCAGGAAAATGGAACGAGAGTGTGGTTTCCTGTTATCGCGAACTGCTTAGGACCAGCGTTTTATGATAATATTCACGTAATCAAACTAGATGAATACAATTGGGCCAAGCCTTACGGGATTATTTTATCCCGAATGGGATATTTTCGTATGCAACTGGTTCATCCCATCCAGCCTGAATAAAGTTTTACATCGGACACAATTAGAATATTTTTTGTTCTATTGGTTTATCCCAGGTGGCTCGTATTTCATTATAATATTAGCTTTCAAGAAAGTAATTCAATACCTTTCAGGTGTCAAATAATTTGATATTCTGTGAACGATATCTTTTATCATCTTATATACTAACGTCAGTTATAATACAACTGTCTCTGGTTACAAAATCTAAATCCATCTACATATTTCAGCATCGAAATCCGGCAGCCTATTTGAAGGTTGAATAATGAGTAGATGTTTTCTGGTTGCTGTGAATAGTAAAGTTGAGATCAACAAAATAAAATTTATCATTTCCGATGCACTGAGCTAAACATGCAAGCAAAAAATTGAAACTGTTGGTGAATTGATGTAGCAGACCCACGTTTGTCCAACAAACATGGGGGCATTGGATAATTGCTGCCAGTTGACTTCGAGTATTTTCCGGGAGGTAATGACCTTGTTATATTCAAAAGCGTAAAAACTGTCGCGAGCTCTTTCAACCACTTGTGGATAATTCCTGATCAAACCATTTGTTTCAAAATTCCCAATTTAAAATCTTTGGAAAAATTCAAATAATGTCAGTTTGCAATCATTCATTCGAGTTTGACTTTGTTCTTATTTTAGTTGATTAACTCGAAAATTCACTCGACCCTTATTATTGATGAAAGATGATATTCGGTAGGTGGAAAAAAATAACAGCTTTATATGTAGATCAGTTACAGGAAATCGTTTTGTGCAGTAGGATATCCACAGCCGACTTTAGGAACAGTAGATAAAACGTCTACTCAATATCAGTTCGCATAATACTTATCCGCTGTTCTAACCGGGAATGGAACATTTAACGCACTACAGTCTGTGGCTATTCTATTAACCCATAAATCTGTTGGCCAATAGAAAATAAGTATTATTATCTGGTAACACACGGGTTAGACAAAACAAATGGTCATCCAAAGTATTCGTGGTATTTGAGACACCTAAATAGGAGAGAAGTGAAAAAAACCAGATGTCGGATCCCGGAGAAGAATAACTGAGGATTCCTTATTTATTTATAGATACCGTGTGATTATTGGTCTTCCGTTTTACAAACCATTGATTGCCGACAACCTCACTTTATTTCTCGAAAGTATTCATGCTCTCCTTTTAGTAAGCTGGTCGTTCAAATATATAATCAGATATGCAGTAGCCCTAACAAGGATTTGTATTTGAAGCACAAACCCGAAAGTTTCACTTTCGCTGTTTCTATTCAACTATTGCACAGTAGATTTAACGTAGACTGGGGCATGGTTTTTTGAAGAAACGGGTTTCTGAAAGCAATGGGACGAGAATATTTGCAAGAAGCTTGATTGTTGTCATAACCACGAATATATTGCATCGCCGCGAGTACGGTTTGAAAAATGTCTCTCAGTACAATGCAGGAAACAATCTCCTCATGAAGCGTGGATAGAAAAGCAAATTACTCTTCCAAGATCTCCTATGACAAATATGTTTCCAATTGCGGTACTTCAGGCTTTCGGGCTCTTATATGAACGCCGAAAGCATGCGAGATGCGTGTGTTTTATTGTCCCTAATTTCGAACTTTGCATCTGAAAAATTACGTCCATGTTTGATGGCTTATAAATGTTTACAATACTGACAACAAGTTGGTCATCTGTTTTGGATACATGAATCGAATTTTCTATTGAGGATCCTTTTTCTGGAAATGCAAATGTGTGACTCCGTTTCTACTCAGAACAGTGCTTGCCTTTAGAAATGTGGAATTGCTCAAGGGACTCTTACTATTTCTTGGCTTATCCTAGTAATCCAATATACTTGGCGTGCTACTAGAGTACTTTTGTCCCCATGACTGTCACTGACAATAGAATATGTAGTTTTTGACAGTTCGTTCTATTCTCTTTCCTTCCTTAAATGTAAAAATGCTGTTCGAGTTATTTAGTTTTGGGTGAAAATATTATCGTCTTTTAAGGCACTTAGAAGCTCCGAGCACTGATGAAAGCATGGAATAATACGTTGGTTTGCAGAAGAAAACCAATATTATTGTGTTTCGAAAAAAACACATGGAACGATTCCTGTTTCTCTCAGCACGGCACCTCCGTCTAGTCCAGGAAATGAAACTGTTCTCCTCCTTTTCGGTTATCGAATCAATACTGGGAGAGTGGAGTGTAACCAAGATGACAAATTACCCTGTTAATAATCAAGGTCTTAAAACCAATTGGGTTCGTAATTTTTCCCTCATTTGATGGTTTGGAAGGCCTGTGTGAAAAACTACCCAGCGTTTTATTATCTTCCTACTTTGCTACAAACAAGAGGAAGTATATGTAATGTTTGGTCTGAGATGCTATTCAATGCATGCATTGATTCGTTTGTTTAGTTTCTATATGACTAATTGCTAAGGAAAGTCAAATGGATGACTCTACCATAAAAGTGGAAACAGTATTAGAATTGACATCGGGATTCCAAGATGAGACTCAAATAAGCCTCATCGACAGCGTAGACCCTCAGGGATCACGGATGATCTGATATTCGAACATGTTCCACTCCTATATCAAGTTCCAGTGACTTACTAGACAAAGCGTTAGTTTCAAAGTTTATTAGTATGGGGGAAGCATGTCTGGTATTCGTGACGAGTGTCAACCACATTTGGCGATCTATCTTTATTTGAAGTCCCAAGGTGGCCACATTTTCTGAATATATGCCACATATTGGGTTGTTCTGTTCCATCTCTTGAAGTTTATGCGCACCGCTTTTCTATGCGAATTGATGAAGTTTGATCAAAGCGTGATGGGTGGAAATAATGAGAGCACCCTAAAAGTAACGTATATTTTGTATGGGTGAAAAATCTGTACACATTTTGACGTGGTTCATTTCCGATTAACCAAAAAGCTGAAAATGATATTCGTAGATGTGAATTTTGAATGTGTCAACAACGGTTAGAAGTGTGCAAACAAACTGCGTTCTCTTTTCATCGTGGTGATTTGACTTCACGTAAATCAGTAGTGACTTGTCGATATACAGTCATATATGAATCGTACTTACTCGACGAAAAAAGGCCTCACGGAGGAACAGATGAACGAACTGCATCTGGATCGACCAGGTTGGGAGGCTACGAGTGTTTCTTCAATTCGCTTTTAAACCATCTCTGCAAATCCCCAGCCTGATGCTTCCCAAACGATCAAATACCTGCTGCTGGGACGAATTCTTCTGTCTTGTAAAAATTGGTTAATAAAAAGTACTGGCCAAACTTACGCAAGGGGTTGTTACCAATAAACGAAAAGCAATTCTAGCAAGCCTCCATTATCCAGTGGACGTTCTTTGTAGAACCAACAGCCACAAATGACAAACGAGATTAATGTGAACAAAATTTACGACTCATTAGTGGCTGGAACTCTCAAAGGATAGATCATGTTTGATTCGTTCTACATAAATCACAACGCAGCTGAAAGCGCTTCTGAAATTATTTTCGGCTGAAACCGAAACTATGCCATCTTTTTTAGTAGCAACTGCATCCAAAAAAAGGGAATTCGTTGAACTCCGATATTCCAAGGGGGGGCCTCGTGCATCCGCTTAACACAATATGATCTGACAGGTAGAGACCGGAGAAGAGTGTAGTCAAGTCAAGTTACTACAGGCTTTTTGCACCCGAAGTGGGTTGAATTTTCAGCATATGCTCTACGTGCAGAGGAATTTGAAATGCCAGCTTAACGACTTTTTTGAAAGTGCTGAGGAACGCGTGGAAGCAAAGTGAAGCAGTACATACAATTTGATTAGAGGTGAATAACAAGATCACCATTTACTTGGTTGCTGTCTACGGGTAAGCCGACAAGGCAAGAACTGAGGCTATTCTTATATAAATACAGGCTTCAGGAAAGTATTTTGAATTCCCAGCGCGCGGATAAGAAATAGACGGCTTTAGTGGATGTGGAGTGAAGACAACGGCTTATGTGAGAGGGTAACCTATTTGTGAATTTGTCTCAAGCATCAATTCCTTGCTGATAATAGATTCAGTTAGAATATGTATTTTAGTGTCATCACAACTAAAGAATTGTTCTAGAGGTTCGGTGATAAGATCAAAATACGTAACTTGGAAACCATGATAAGTTATGGGAGAGCATTGAAGCAAATGAGGGAGAATACGAGACGTTACAAACTGGATCATAAATCTGAAAGGTATTCCAGGTTTTTGTAGTGTGGATAGTGGAAAAAAAGCTTTTCGACCCCGAGGAAGATCGTTTCAACTAGATGGAAGAAGCCTTCGGTAGGTTTATCTTAGCAACGTTAGTGTGATGCGCACTGAAAATTGAAGGGCATGTCAAAGCATTTCCGGACTTTGAGGGAAGGAGAACAGGAAGTAGACCAGTATCAAAGTTCTTATTAGCATCGAAGATAGCAATCCAGGAGCACGATGCAGCTTAAGGGCTTTCCACATCTCAAAACTGTTCGCGTTACCCAACAATGTCTTTAAATAGGTTATTCAGCTTTCGTGCTTCAGTCTTCATTAGTGGGGAAAGCTTTTTACGGCATCATACCAAAGCTCTTTTCTAGCTCTACGGAGCCTCTCCAATCGAGGGAAGTAGAACTTATCGGGTCAATCATAACAGGTTCCAACAAGGCAACACAAGTGACAATGAACTTTAGGATAGTCATTTATGTGCTCACAGAATAAGGAGATACCGTGAAAAGGAAATACAGAAAAACAAGTGGGGTCAACAAATGCCCTAAGCTTATCGAGATTGTCTCAAACAAACGTATCCGAAAGGGAATGAACTTTTGGACACAATGTCAACGATATCAGCACTTTGGAAACAGTATGGTATCTAAGAGCAGCTCTTCAATCAGAACAATGTCTTCTTGAGTGTTTACGTGCCTTTCGATACAATCGTTTAAAGGATTTCTGACTGCATTTGAGAATGCTCGGAACTCCTGATCAAGTGCTAATATCCGTAGTGAATTCAAAAATGAGCCACCGTAAGGTTACATTTGGCCTTGAAAATAAGTTCAGCTTTGGGATCAGAAAAAATGTTCCTCGGTAAATCACGAAAGACGGAACAGTGATAGATAGAGCTCGACTTGTATTCAAAGGCCCAGCCGAGACCACGCGCTTGGAGAATGGTTGATTGTGGCCAATAGTGTACACAGCAAATTATGTAGTACATACAACATTTTATTGTATGAAGTTGATGACCTGCCGAATTCTCAAATTGCTTCTTTAAAGTTTATAGACCAATTGAGATTCTGTGGAATAAATACACTCAGATGATCTGGTGTTAACTTATCGGTTATTGGGTGGGCAAAGAGGATCACATCTGAGAGTTCCGGATGGTTTCTCGTGTTATAGATAATACAAAATTTGATTTGAAGCGGTCCAATGGAGCAAGGGAATTACTGATCATCCAAAAGCAAACACATTATCTTCAGGTCTGAAAACATGGTATGCTCAAACACCACGTCATGAAAGTACCTACATCTGGCGTGATACGATGAGTCGATTGTTTCCTTGTTGCATCAAAAAGAAAATAAATAGGAAAAACGGTGCTCGTTAAAAGTGTGTGCTATCAGACCCAAAGTACGCAAAAGTGCGTAAAATGAGGTGCAGTGTGCGAAATGATTGCAAGGTGATATGGTAACATTAGAGTCAGTAGATACTGTCAAAAGACATTTTAAGCAATATTGATCAATTATATATTTTGAACTCTCTCTTTTACTAACCAAGTCATAGTCATCTCACTAATAAAGCTCTTGTTTGACATCGATGCTATCGAGTAGGTCCAAGTAGGTGGCGGTGTATGGAATGGATTGTGACAAACAGCTTTTTCTCTTCACGTACAACAGTACGAGATACCAAACGGGAATAAGGTGAACTGCGCACTGAACGGGACAGCTCACAACGGCTGCCCGCGTAATTTTCACACACGTCGTGATATCCTCTCCAAGGTTTTAATATTTCAGCAAACTGTCAGTAGCGCGAAAAAAAATCACGGAACGAAAAAGTTTTGTCTTTTTACACTTGTATGTTACGGGTTTCTGTAAATTGTAATATTCATTATGTTCTTGATTTACTTGGCAAGAAATAGCTTCAAGTTGCCCAAGCTACAGGAACATTCTGCTTAATGAGAAAAATGCCTATGTTAGCTTGATGTGCACCATTTTGGGAGAATCACTTATTTATTACTACAGAGTGTTTTATCATTTTGACATGGTTTTGCTGATGAGACCCGTGAAGCTTTTTATAATTGTTTGAAAAAATTGTGCTCATTTGTCGTCAATGAAATACGGTTTTGATTATGCTCGTGAGAACAACAGCATCAGTCGTCTTGAACAAATTGCAAGAACGAGTGGCGAGAAATAATCTTGCATAAATTGTGCAAAAGTGATATCTAGCCAGAATCACCACCGATCGTATGATATCTTCGTATGAATGCCCTTTCAAAAGCTGCACACAGATAAACGTAGACAAGGGTTTGCTGCTCATGGTAAAACCAAAGTTACAGCTGCTAGTTTCATTTTGGAAATTGGTTTTTGAGCTTCTCCGGAAGTAAGAGAGACTGTAGTAGTCACTCGGAAAACATTTTGCTGTGAGAAACCGATGAAATAAGGAATGTTTTTCTGGGACTAAAGAGGTACAAATACATGATCACTCGCAGTAGAAGGTTCGACTGTGTACATTACGGCTCACTTTTCAGTTACGATGATAAGTAATTCAATGGACTTTATTAAAACCCTTTACCGTTGTCCCATCCGCATTAGCAATCACCGTCATTGCTCATCCACCTAGGACACATCGCTTCTTGAAACCACTCAGAGTGCATATAATATGTAAATACACATGAACATCTATTTACGTATGTGCATATATCAATATTTCCTCCCACGGGATGTTCATAAATTAGTTACTGTGTCATGACACGTATCACGATTTTGCGCTTGGATCTTATGCAACCCTACAAATCCCAAACTCCAACAACCAGTCATTTCTCTGGTGCATACGATTTGTTCTTGAACACTAATCTCTCGGTTCTGCAACTGGCATTTGCAAGTTTCTGTTCAGACAACTGATAGTAATCTGTCTAGTGAGCTTCGCCATTCAGTGGACGGCTTATAGCAATCAGACCAAATTGACAGACGCGTGGGAAACTGTGGTCCAAATTAACCAAGATTGTCGATATGAATCTGCCAAATTGCAAGCGACTCTGGTAGCCTGTCAGTCGGTTGTTAGCTACAACATCAATCAATCATCTGGTTTTATTTTTTCGGTCGACGATCCAACTGGAGGTACTGGTTCCACGACTTGTTCACCAAATCCCAAAAGAAAACTGAATTACAAAACTATTCCACAGGCATATTGCTGGCCGTGAACTAAAGCCATTCACCTTGGTCCTTAGGGTGGAAAAACAGCCACAGGCCCTACATTTACAAGAGGGAACATTGAGCTCAATGTCATATTCTGACTTTATTGCTTAGTTGGAGAGACCGTGACGCCAAAAAGAGACATTTAACTAAATCTTCTGACTAAAATAAATCTATCATGTTACAACAAATGTGAAGAATGAAATGTGTTCTTCTGACATCCTTAAAGCAAATCTTCCCATTTTTGTTTTCTGTAAAAATCTCAAGCTTCAGATAAACAAATTAGCAGAAGCCGTAAGCTGATTGCGTTATTGCTCAAAAAACGTTCCAACATAATCAATTCCTTTTGAATCAAAAAGCGTTTGGTAGTGGAAGTAATCTCACTGTGTATGTGGAATCAACTACGTATGCGTAACAGTGTTCATAAATTTCACTATAACTTTCTAAATAAACAGCTTTTTTCTACCGTGATACCAACTGCTTAAATGTATGCTAACGGGATTTTTTGGACAGGACAACTTTCTGACAAGTTGTAACTCCGTGTTTAGCTTAAACAATTTCACGACCTACTGTGTGCCAGAAAATGCGTGAGGTTTTGTCACGTAAATGGTCCACGTTGAGATCCGACACGAATGCATTCCAACAAGCAGGGCGCATTGCCGTTCCACAATGTCCCGGTAGTAGGACAAATAAAATGGCACTGAAGGAGGCAAATAATTCCAAGCCCAGATAATTATCAGTGAAGCCGCATAGTCAAAGGTTCACATCACACACACATTAGACGCAACCTTCAAATAAGAAAGCTGTGTTACCAATTTGCATCCATTTTTCGGTGTTTGGATTTAGCAGTTTGTTCATTCATTATGGACTAGAGAAGGTTCACTATTGCTGCCCAAACTCTCCCACCAAACATTATTAACGTTTTATCCACTATGAATGTCGTTCCTTCCGGGCATTCTTTCACCGACTGACAAATTTCTCACTCATTTCTGCCCAAGAAGATGATAATTTGTGGTAGATACGATTAGCCGTGAGCCAAGCCCAAAGATCCAAAGTTAGTTCCGGTTCTATACTATATATAGTACAATCAAATAAATAAGTCGTGACTGTTGACTGACTGAAATCATAATAATCTTATCACTCGTATCTGTGGTCGTTTCAACAATGTAATTAAGCTGTAAGGCAAACAAACCAGTCCGATCTTTTTATACTTTTCCAGATTTTGGACAGTCGCGAAAAATACGAAATTACAGTCCAGTCGTTTGTGATTACCTTAGAAATGTGAAGGAAACACTTTTGAAACAAATATAAACATGGGCAGAATAGACCTTTCCACCTTTTATTATTCAGTGATGGGTAAAAGAATTAATGTCCTTGTCCGTTGCCTAGAATAATTCGTCCCACAAATAGTGGATATATGCATTTATATATATGTATGTATTATATATATATATATATATGTATATACTTTCTACGGATTGACGTCACATATGAATTTATCCACCATGATCTCACGAGTCAACCGCGCACATTCGAAAGAGAACCGCCGTGCTAACATCCGCACGGAATAATCCCAGTTCGATGAGATTGAAGAAATGAATAATTGGCATCACTTTTAAAGGTGAATTCAACAAGATTCTTCAAAAAGCGTTTACCACATTGCTCAACAAAAACAGCTTTTTAGCGTTAAACAGAATAAGTTGATCAACCTCGAATAAACTAAACTGCAACCATTCTCGACTTCTGTTCGTGAGCATTCGACAACGTTATAATTTCAATGCTATTCGGGTCAGTCCGTTACAATATAATACTACTTAACTCACAGAGATCATCAACCTGTTACTGCTATTGGTCTTATTTGCCCTACATCGATAGACAGATGGCATAAACTCTACACTGTTCAGAATTCCACAGAATAAATGTCAACAAATGTGACCGACTATTCTGTTTTGCTGTATCCCTGAAAATAGATCGGAGTAATTTCAAAATAATTAAAAACAGAACATCTGTAAGCGTATTCGGTCACTGCACTTTCAGAATTAACATCTTTTTGTTACATTTTAGTTAGTTTTACGCGTGTGGCAGCATTTAAAATTACTGAGGAGATACTTGACTTGCGTGAGCTTCAAAAACTATTTTTATAGTAAATGTCAAGATGATGAGACTCCTAAAATCATTCGAATAATTATATCACAGAAGCGTGTTTGAATCCTCATTGGGAATAGATAACGATAATAACGTCCGTCAAGCTCTAAAAGAATTACCGATGTTTGCTAGAATTCCGATTCCTGTCGGGAAAAGATCCAAGGAAGAAGACCTTTGTTCCGACGGTTCCGGAATCAGTTTATCGAATCAATAAAAGTAGTCTAATATAAAAATTTATCACCGGTTCCGTTCGTGACTTACAATAAGAACCAGCTTGCTGGTTCAGTCAAATCACCGCTTGTTCTTCGTGGTACATATCTTTGAATCTCCAAATTTCTGGCTCACAATCGCAGGTATCAACATGATGAATGCCTTCAAGTTCGTGAAAGAGATTCAGTAGTCTCATCGAACGTTACATCGTACTTTTTGCAGGTAGATAGCAAATTAGTATTATCCTGTAAATCCCGTAAACATTGTAATCAAAGATGTGGACAGAATTTATATTGGAGACTAATTTCGTTCTCCCGTTCAAGTTGGTTTCTGCAGTAGAATGTGTGAGCACTGCCAACAAGCTATTACGAAATACCAAGAAAACTTTTGCATTTTTGTGAAACAGGAATCATGATTTTGCACAAAATGAAAGGAGGATCAGGGAGCTGAATACGCCTTAGAACTCTGGACTGTTCGTTATCACTGCTTTACTTTCATAAATGACAGACATTATATATATATATAAACAACGAACTGTTCAGACCCAAACCGTGAACTCAGAATTGCATCCGCCCATAAAAGCAAAATTTCGTTGAGTTTGAATTGACTATGACTTGATAATCATACATTTCGTTCCCCCTGTTTGTACTCTCTAGTACCAAAATTATTCAACACCTCAAGCCTGGAAACATCAGTTTTTAAAAGACAGTTGAAATACAAAATCAGATGGCATTGGTGGATAAATGTAAACAAAAAGTTAGGCACCGTAAATCACCTCGAAACAGCTTACCGACGGTTATTTGTTAGAATGAAACACTCGAAACAAACCTTGTTCATTTCAGAGGATCGTTTATTGTTCAGTGTTGAATTTCCTTAGGATATCACACCCCAGAACAGCTGAAATTAGACGTTTTCTTTGAATTAGATAGCGGAGCCTTCAGTGTGCACCTCGAATACGTCAGTAGGTGTTACGTTTTGTTTCATGATTTATTTACGAATGGCGTTAACATACGTATCCATTCTATGAAATGCGAATTAGGATCTAAATCTACAAGCAAAGTTTAGGAAATTATTGTTGAACTATTTCTGGAACAATAAATTTGCAATGACTGTTCGAGAAACGGGATATGTTTAGGGAGAGTGAGTGTGAACTAATGATAGATTGTACAGAACGGTTTCATAATTGAATATAATCCTCAAATAATACGTCTCATACTACGTCAAGTAAACATTTTGAATCATGAGACGGTATAGCGATGCAGAAGTTCCATCGGAAATGCAGATAGAATTTCTCTGGGTTGCTCGGGGATATGTTTATTACTTGTTCATTCATCAAATGCCAACGGCAAGGGTCGTTTTCCCATTCTAAATGGCAGTTACGACCACCCAGTTCAAAGGGGTAATAACCAAAGCAGCGTATTGCCGTGTCAGCCATTGGAAGAGAAAATCCAGTTTTTGAATTCAATCTTTTCGGCAATATTTTGGACTCTATTACAAATTTTGTACCGTGAAAGTTGACATTTAATCTGTTATACAGTATTAATTATTCAGTGAATGAGCTAATAGAGAGTAAATACATAGTTTGGACAAAATATGTTCTCGGGTTTGAATCAAGGAGTGCTGAAGATTCAATGGAGTTGTAAAATGTTTCAATGAACGGAATGATTTACAATGAAGGTCTTTGTGAAACCGTATGACAAGTTAAATAAAGTGTGATGCTTCCAGGGGTATTTTATTAGAATAGATCTTTATCTCATTAGAAAGATGAAAAAATGGGGTTACCAGAATTTCCAAACTATTCAGTATGGAAAGAAATAACTATCAAACGTGATGGGGATGATTCACAATTCGTTCTAAATTATCCCGTTTGTTCATCCAAATAAGGAACTGACAAAGCGATCTCACTTAGAGAACGGTTTAGGTGTATCGCAGTCCAAGTCTTTCATGGATCGCGGATGTAAAACTAAATCTACCGAAATATGTTTGCTCTTGATCCAGTTTGCCACACCGACTATTAGTAGAGGTTGAAAGCAATTTTGGCATAGACCAGCGGTTAAACATTTCATATCAATTGTACCCAATATTTTTTGTTAGTGGGCGGTTGCATATCCACTATAAAGTGGATAAGACACCTTGCCCGATCCAGTAGTGCAATTGATTTCCGTGCTGTTTGCCCCATCTCGACATTTAGTCCTCTTCAAAGTTGTAAGATACGTCCTTTTTATTTTGGTGAATTTTATTCTACCTGGATACCAGAATGACGTGAAAGATAAAATCAACTCATACAGTAAATTGCACGTATTTGGATAAAAGTCTTTCGGGTCGTCAAATATTAACGAGAGACATTCAACGTAAATATTACTCAATTACAAATGGTCAGATAGTTAAAAAAATAACGTGATCATGATTTTTTGGAAATGAAACGAGGGTGGCTCAGGTACGGCAAGTTGATGGGATAAAAAGATGACTGTTTCTACTTGAATAATGAGATGAGATTCCTCGTTTTTTAGGTAATCTCAGTATCTTCTTCGACACTCTGATGTATGGATTTCCCGTTAGTTTGTGTATGTTTCTATAAAATTGTCTTTTTTAATTGCTACAAATGCAACCCATCGGCAGAGACTTATTAAGCATTCTACCATCTGTATGGCATCGGTATGGGATTCAAGTCTGTGTTTCGGGTACATATCACAGCCAGTATATATTCTGACATGACTCAATGAAATATTCCTTCTATGAATTTTCCCTTACGCCCTTCCAAGGCAAGCAATCTATTGCTTCCGGTCCTGCTAGGGTTGGCATTTCTCTCTGTGTAAGGGTTGAAACGGTTTTGCTAAACTGGATCCCATTCAATGGTCATTTATGCAGAGTAACACTTGGGGCTTCGTAGAAGTGGGCTGTAATCATCCCGATAGAAGTTATTTTTTGTCATTATGGTATATACATCCATTGGATGTGGCGTAACTACATTTACCAAAAACTACGTGACCACCTATGTAAGGCTAGCCGGGCTGATATCGTGATTTCGGATAGATACATACATGTGCCTTTTTAAAGGCTCCTTTGAGCTACATTTCTGTCGTACGGTAAACAAGAAAAGGTTTTAGACTCTGTTTCCTGACCATAGCCCGTTACTTTCTAGTAGAAAATTCAGACACTTAGCTGCAGACGTATTACGTGGGGCGCAGCTTTCTCTGAGCCAGCAGTGGAACCGACGGACTACATTGCGCTTAGACACAAATGGTTGGACTGCATGTAAGACTGTTGTTTGTACTGGAGAAACTCCTACTGCTTGATTTTGACTATACACTGCATTGCACCAAACTACCCATGTGCCTCAAGGCGCGTTCAGAGCGTCCAGGTGCTAACAGTTCGACACACTATGGACCTGTTTGTGATTGGGGTGTCCAAATGTGTTAGACGCTATTGGCAAATGACAAAGAATATCAAACATGTGACTTTAAAACGAGAGGAAAATATCACAACGTATCATACTTCACCAACTACTTGTTATTTTCTGTTGTAATGCCCTTCCCCGTTTTCTGCTTCTGGTTGTTAAGTTTTTTTTGCCAAGTTTGATCTCAATCTGGTAAAAGTCTTTACCATACTTCCAAGAGTGTTCGTTGTTAGCTTTCTAAGAGCTACTACATGAACAATCGTCCGTGTACAACACATTTTGCCCCAAGTTTTAATAATTATAATAACCTAGTTTTTCAGGAACAATCGGGAATAATCAACCACCAAGTCCAATCTACAACTTGCACGTGAAGTGAGAGTTAGTTCGCATCATCACCACATCCCCGGCCTCATCGGAAATCCTCGAAACAACTATATGTAAATTAGACACTTTCTAATGTGCTCTAAGGCCATCTTCAGTTGAATACGCATTATAACCACATGCTTGAATCATGGCGCACCCCTTGTAAGTTTCTTTAAATATGTTTTCGTGATTTTGAGATCAAATAATTATCGCGAGGACTTTCCGACCACATTTCACTCATCACAATGTGCAATGGAAGCAACGCATTCAAACCCTGTAACTAAGTATGGGTTGTCTGGATGTATGCAGTGTCGGAAAGTGACAACCATTAAACAAATGCAAGGTTGACCGAGTCATGTGAAGACATTACTATAGTGCTGAATATGGGCTGCATGCAAATTTATACTCGTATCAGATCATAAACATGAATGCAGTGTATATTCCATACCTATTTCATTACGATTATATTCCTGACCAAGTACATTCCAAACCATCCACCACAAATTATTCCCGTTCCTCTACCATATTATCAATTATGATCCAATGTTAGTTGATCTACTTATTATATAATCAGTGTTTTTCGAGCTCATTGGTTTTTCACCCCACGCTTCATTCAAATCCTCTTCATTTCAAGGGGTAATGTGAAGGTGTCAGTATCGAGGTATCTACCGGAAAGCTTTCACTCCTCCCTAAAACATTCTGTATTCACTTGTATCATTCCGATCGGAAGCGAAATGAAGACGGGGCCAGTTTTGCCCTGCCGTGCAATGTGCTTTCATTTACATACATCCTCACTGAGTCTGAATTACAGCACTCCCGGCCACAATCGCTTCTTACGAAACTTGTTCAATTTGCATACATTAGTAACGCATCTAGGTTTTCCCTTTTCGAGTATTTGTAACTCATTTGAATAGTATCAACATCCGCAGCGAATCATCAATTTACTTTCATCCATCCATGGGCTGCTCAGATTTGGTTCTAAGTAAGCCCAGCCGACTTGAGAGGGAGAAAGAGATACGTATTTAATTCCTTTTTAAATTTTCCGGTGAGCTTGATTAGCATTTTTCACAATGATCATCGGCTGTCATTTGGCAAAATTTGTTTCCGTTATGATATACATTTCTATTGGTTTCGTCTCAGTTAGATGGAGACATTTTCCTCATGCTATTAGTTTCTGTTGCTGCTCTGTTAAGTTGTTATGGGAGCAGTGCCGGAACCAGAATTTCAGCAGTGATAATCATTCTTTGACTTGTGTTTTAGAATCCCACGCTCAATGCTTTAGGCGTAAAATGTAAGAGAAACTGGAGCTGGCTATTACCGAAGGGATGCCACTAAAACCGACTGATCCGTACATAGTAGTTTACTCCGTCACACTATTCATCTACGAAAACGAACGCGAATCAATATGCATGAGACTCGTTTACAGTACGGTTAATGATGTTTTCTGAGAGGACGCGACTGCCATATGTATAAGCGGATCGGTGGCAGCATTGAGAACTGTGAACTAATGAATACGGATGGGTATCAAACCGTCGTATCTACCAGTTTTGGGTGGTGATTCAGTGCCTGAATGATGGTGAATTTTCGAGCACCTGCTTTTTTGAACCTCCCTTGTTTCTAATAAAAATAGACCTCAATGGCTTGGATCAAACACAAAAGGTCTTATGTTGAACAAGCTCAGAATGATGATAATCCTGTTGTCATCTTGTAGTAGCGAGTCCTCACTCACCGATTGGAGCCATGCTTTTAGTGACTCAGAAATGCGATTGTAGTAAAAAGACCGTGTAGTGTGACTGTAAAGGCGTTTTCCAGAAAAGTGAAAGTTTCAACGTGCGTATGCAAGAATAGCCCGCTTGTGAGTGCACGTCGGCAAAATCAACGCGCTTTACAGTTTGATATGAGTATGAAGCAAACTCGCATGTGTGACATAGCAGAAATGAAGCCTTCTCCAACCTGACAGAAGACCTGGGTTCGGGTAGTCTTGCGTGTCCTCAAAATCAAAATATACTCCGTACATATGGACGAAATGGAAAATGGGACTAATCGTGATGTTGCTCAATGATCTGGTCTACAGTTGCACTATTCTCCAGAGCAATCCCTTTCCGGTTCCCAACATTTAAATTATCTCACTGCTACAACAACGGACTCCATCATCAGAACGAACTATTTACCTGAATGGGTCTCAGGAGGAGGGCCTTCCTCACACGAGTATGACAACTGGACATCAGTACAAACATGAAGATAAACAGGTAACGGTAAGTACCATGAAGCATGTCTCATCTGTTATTTTTTATTTATTGGTCAAGTATTACGCATTGAATTCTGCGCGACAGTTTGCATTTGAACAAGCTTTGTGTTTTGATCGTTCCAGAAGTCTTTGAAACTCTTCATTTTGAGGTATCATCGATTTTTTCACAAAACTTCACCTTCATATCCGAGAGAACTACAGGGACGTGTTCCGTCCTGTTTACAATAGCCACTATTTTGGACGCTGTCAGTTACTGCGAAACACTATGAGATCTGTGCTTCTCCCAATATTTGTAGGCCCGTGGTCTTCCGGTTGTGTCTGTTTGTGTGTTGTGTAGTTTAATTTACTCTCAGTGATCTGTTGTTCACTCCTATTATTCGAGGCATATCTACTTAAGTTGCATAAATTTTTTGTATGCACGAGTACACGCGCGTAGGTATGTGTGCACGTCTGTTTAGATCGCAGTGCCAAGAAACAAGCTGCCAAGTTTGGTATTCGAAACAGTGGAAATTGCGCGGAAATGTTAACTATATTTCAACTCACTAATAAAATTCCCCCACAAAAACCGACGGGAATCGATGGGTTTTAACCGTGTTAGCTTACATATTGCTTATGAATCACCCGTGACGGCTTTTAGCGGTGATGTTGGTTGCACAAAGCTGAACGCTGCACCCTTCATGCAATCATTGGGATCACATCGTTTCTATGAATTTGAATGGTCTTGGAGAACTCGATTTCTTTCGAAGGGGAAACTTTTTCCGGAAGATCGGTTTCCCGGGTCAGTTGGTTTTGCAACTCGAGAGTTCATCAAAGCATGGGTCACAGGAAAACAAGACGGATGCGGTGTTAATTCAGCCCCATTCAACTTTATGTTGTTTCTTCAATGCGTTGGTTATTTTTTAGTGCTGGGTGACTTTTTTCGTGTGGCGAAAGTGGGTACCGTTTTACCCGAACCTATTTTGTGGTCATATGATGCCCCACAAAAGGATGTGCTATGCTAAGGGATTAAACTGTCGAACCGGTGAGTTCGTTTTTCATTTTTGCTGATCTCGTGATCGGTTTAACTATTGGTCGTTCGGGAGAAAAACGTTTTTTACATGCCCATGATATGGTCTGAAATAGAGTTACCGTGCCAGTGAGATATGATCATGAGAGTGACGATATGAGCCCACACCTTGTATCAGTAAGTTCGTCTCAGTGAGAACAACCTATTTGTATTAATTATATGAAGCGGGTTGGATCACCTATCTCAATAAGCTAACTCACTCAGAGATAAAAACAACCAAAGGTACCCTAAAAGGCATGAAAAAAACAAAACGGTAGCACCAAATAAGCTAAAGTGTATAGATAGAAGAGTGCCACAGGACGAACCAACTGACCACTTATCGAAGTGCCTTGAAACAAAGAGAATCATTTTGTACCAAAAACACCAAATACCTCCAAATATCAGACTGTTAATAACTGAATTCCAAGTGACGAACTGGCCATTTTTGCTCATTGTGCAACCACTTCAACCTCCACGAAAAAAACATCCGTGAATAAGCCTTTTCTCGGACATGAGGGACACTTACCAGACAGTCTAGTTCGGTGAGATATACTAGTGTATTTATTAGATTATATCTGTTGTCATCGCGCAATAAACCCCGGTTAGCCACGAACCTACAGCATCCGTTTCCCTCGTCAAACCATGAATGGATCTCAAAAGATCAAACACCACAAAAAGCTCCGAACTTGTTGATTGTTATATCGTAGGTTCTGAATGTATTCCATTTCTTTACTTGCTTCGTACAGCAAAAATGATATAACCTAAGCCTACCAATCGATTTTCGCGTAATTGCACCAGTCGTTCATATGGGCTCTGCTGGTTATGTCACGCCACACGCAAACCAAACTCTCGTTTTTGCCGTTGGAAATAAGAAATTTGTTTTCCTCACATCGCTCGTTCCCCCGCAAAGTTAGTGATGGTTTCAGGCGCATGACATATGTAGGAGACGAAATATCGAAAATATGTAACTAACAACGTATTCCGTATTCAATCTTTCCCATGTATCATTCTACTTCCGTGACGTGGGACACAAAAGGATCCGTCTAGACTCAATAGCACTTGGAATATGTGCTGATTCTGAGTTTGGTCTAGGCAGACTGGGCTTGTTGTTGTTTGTTTTCCTGGTGTTTCAGTTTTGTTGTTCCAGTATGTTGGTAGTTTTACAACTGTTGGGTAATTTCAGTCTGCAAATAGGTCAACCGATAACCACTTTTTCCTGACTTTATTTTTCACTTGAATTCGCTTTTGCAGTGTATGAAGCATACGGTTTAAAGGGAACCCTGGACCGATAGGATATATGAGAACGTACGCGAGTGGAATGGAGCATCGTGTTTTAGCGAAGCTTACTCCGTAACACTCTGAACCTTCTTGGCTATCCCAGAACTACGCAGTCAATCGTCCGGTTATTTGGTTGTTCGATGTATCCCGTCTCCACCGCCTACCTTTTTGACTAAGAAATCCCAGCGAATCAGAGAGGAACTCAAAAAACATCCCACAAACGATGACTACCATTCTGGTGAAAAACAAAATTGGTTGAAGTCTAGTGTCAGCTTTAATGTAGGCGGGGTTCAATATTGACCTTTTATCTCAAAAATGCCGTACCCTGTTCTCACAAAAAACATTTCCCATCCAGCATAAACACAGTGTTCTTGATATTAGGAGTGAAACAACCCTAAACAACAAATCAGCATTCTCTTCTTTTAGAAAATGTTCCTTAATGTTACCAGTGACCGTGAGAGAATGTTGGTGTCAGAAGACAAATAACTACAGCTATATTCGTCTGTAATGCAGTTTATGATTTTCGACCGGCGGAATCTCTGCTTTTGATTTCAAAGCTGGGTCTTGGAGGATCGGCATTTTAAATTATCAATTGAATTACAATACCGTCGGATGTTCGGAGTGTGACAAACAATAAAGGGCTGACTAACGGATAATCTGTGGAACAGCCTCACCAACTGAACGTATCACATAAAACTATTGACCAGATGTGATTATATAATTTACCTTGTATTTCAGGAGGATGTGATATTTTCAAACACTGAATGATTGCAATTAAATTTTTATTTCTTGTGTATTTCCCATTTGAACCAAGAAAGCTACACGGTAAGTCAACATCTCTGTTTCAAGTATGCGATGGATTCATCGGTAACAAACAGTTTGCAACGGATGTAATCACGTGATACACTCAAAATACTGAGTCATCTTAGTTTCATAACTGACCAATATTGCCAGGAATAGGTTAAATATCCTAATAATTGTTCTTTGTTGCTTATACTGGTAACACAGTACATTCAAAATCTTCAGAGACGAATTTCCTCGTGATTTGTTATATTGTTTTAGCTCACCCTATTTTAGTTTCGGAAAAAAGGACTTTTGTGAATGTCTCACCAAAGCCAGTAATTTTCCCATTACTTGGAGCTTTACCACTACCCTAGCTACAAATACTTTCTAACAGTTATGTTAGCTACATGCAAATTATGGTTCGTAAATTCATCTACCTCTTTTGAAACCCCTCAATTCGCTTGTGTAACAGACGAAATAAATTCTGAATATCTTAGATGATTCCAGATTCACAGCGTTGTGAGTTCGGAAGTGAATGCAACTCTTGCACTTCCAGTATGACGCAAACAATAGATCAAAATATACTAGAACTCTGGCCTGGCACCGTGCATGGTTCTAGTACTATATATATTAGTATACTGTGTATTGTATGGCTACCCAGACCAGTGATTGCACAGCCATTTTCCCCAGATCTGACAGAAGAAAATAGCACCATTTACGTTTAATTAAAAGAGGTCACATGAAGAAATGTGTGCTTTATTTTTTCAATGAAAGCCTTAGTAGCACGGTACTGATATGGTTGAGTTATAAAGGTTTCATGTATTGCATTTGCCTGACAGAGTTTGTGATGGTTTAACTATGTCTGTTTGCTTACAATGTAACCTATGATAAATAAATGGGAGAAAGTAATTATCAGTAATATAGTTTCGGTTGGCTTTGAGTGAGGTAGTGGAATAATCTGAAAATGCCCATGTCAACCGCAAATTGATTCTGAACACCCTGACACATGCCACACAGCGAACGCAGTTCATACACGTGGACTCTGAAAGCTACAAATTCTGATGTGTAAATTGTAGAAGTTATGAAACTCGGTTATTGCCCCTTCCGCTGGAGGTAACAAATAAGCCCCGATCCTGAGAGGCTGGGAACAGCATTGAGCTGGATTGCCTGATTGATTGGTTGGGACACTGATGATACTGAAAGTAGATTAAAACAGAAAAATGTGGAAAGCGCGTAATCTATTACCATAAATAACAGATTATATTGGCCTTGTACTTGAACAACCACAAAAAAACAGTATTTGTACGTAGGAGGTGGCTGAGCGAATGCGAAGTATGATAATCCACTATTCCTGATAGAAGATAATTGTGGTAACAACACACTTTTGTGAATCGTGGATGAAGAACCTCACCTTGTTTACCGGGAACAGTTATTCGATTATATCATGTTGTGAGCCACATTAGCTCGCCTCGGTAAAACCGCGACATACTCAATCCGATAAGTGAGGAAGCTTCAAAAGTGTTGATATAACTATCAGGTTTTATCTCCTCTTGATGAGCTGCTCTTTCAAAAGTGGTCGTGCTTTCCTATGAATTGAGAGCGATCAAAGCCGGTGAAAAGCTTGAATACAGTAAAGCTGAAGCTCGTTCAGATTGATAAATAAATGACGATTCATGTATTAGGAACTTTCAACCTATTACCAAACTCGGAGACTCACTCTGCAGGCAACTGTTTGATCTGGGTTTTCGTCAGCAGTGTAGATCCACCTATTTCCCAATGGTGACATGGTCTGCTTTCTAATTAAAATACTGTCAGGGCGTTACGACGAATGATCTTAGCCAGCAAGTAAGCAGGCAGTTCTCACGGTGCATTCTTCAAAGCGCCGTGGACTCTTGCTCAATATATCCACACAAAATGCTTCATTTGATAGTCAGTCAACTCCAGTACGGGAATACAGAACAAGGGAAGAGAACTCAGCACGGAAGTGGAGAAGCGTTGCCGCTTTACTGAGCAACAGAGACACCGGCAGTGCATACTTCATCTTTTATTCTTTCGCTCCTTAGATCCTAAAATTCTGGGCCGTCAATCGGTTTTTCATATAACGATATTTTATAAACAGTTTCAGTAGATTCGATATCATCTTTTAGGTGTTGTGTTGAAACTGTCGTAGACAAGGGATCAACTTAAGGTTTCGTAGGTGGCAGTCAGCAATAAAAATATCATGCGGTGCACATTTGGTCATTTTTGGTCGTTTATTCCCAAAACGGAAAGCCAGGTTCTTGGGACGGACAAGATTCGAGGTGTTGTGTGCCTACAGAAATTCCGTTCCATCCAGAGAGAATTCAGGCGCACCTACTCGTGCTTTTGTCGTTATTCCTAAATCTTCGGTAACTATTAAAAATTTAACTATGATGTATTCGCCTGAGGCAAGTCTGTGAGAACGGCAGTGTTTATGTATTCGTATTCAAAAGTTTCACGGGCATACCCGTTTTAGTTGCAAATGAATATCTCCTCAGGGCATTTCTTCGAATAAATTCATCTCTTCTACCATTGTTCATTTCAAACTCGACGGTTTTTGCATGTTCGTTGTAATAATTTTGTGCATTCATTTTTCAGTTATCTGGTGACGCAGCCACCTGACAACACTTTCATGAACAAATCGATGTAATCTATCTTCAACAAGCGCTCAGCGTAAAAGTCCCTTTACTTGGTTAAGCAGCAATAAGGCAAAAAATGCTTGCCTAGTGAAACTGGAACGAACTATAATATTTCTCAAAACTTCTGGTTCGGCGCGATCTGTCGGAGGTGGGCCCAAGTAGACGTGATAAACACCAAAGAAATAACAAAAATACCGAAATGTCTGGAATCACAATACCGGTGACGTTTTCTCTTCAGAGCTGTGTACCGGTGATCTATATGCAATTTCCGCGGGAGTCGGAATCAAAAAATTGATCAACAGGCTAAATATCCTTTGAAATCAGTTAATTATACGGATAGTCCGTTCTACTTTTCTCTGATGTTTAGGTTAGCGCTAATCACTGCCAGATCGTTCGCTTGCCTTCTACTTCACGGTTCAGTGTTTCCTTATCACCTTTCAGGTAGTCTTGTGTTTTTGTTCATGCCGATTGTCCATGGGTCGACACTGCTTATATGCAGAGATAATCATGATTTTTGAAAAGTATGGGGGTCACAAGCTCCGAGATAGCCAATATTCCTGAACGCCTTTCCAAATGCTCGCAAGTGACCGTGAGTCTAACACAGCCTCTGCTAAGCAAGTCATACTCACTGCTTACTTGTGGCGAAGGTGTTTTCACTAACGCGAGAGGACAAAAACGAATGCCCAGCACCCTTTACCGGGTTGGCAGTCTAATATTCAGTCCAGAGGAAAAAGCTAAACTTTGTTTCCAAACCAACCATGGGTGGTATATAAGGCGTGCAACGGTATGTTCACCGGCGTCTGTGGCGGAGAGGTTCACTGGGAACCTTGGGATTACTGGCTTCATCCCAAGGGCTCCCAGTGAGTCAGGGACCCCAAGTTTCTTCCCGCTGCCTTCTGGGTTAAGCTTTGGATAGCCAACAGCTCTGGTTACGGACCCTTAGGGAAACCCCTTGCTTTGTCTTGGGCAACCTAGCAGTACTGCACCCGCGAACAAATCATGGACCCGGATTGTATACCCCTTTCTTCACGATTTTACCATATGCAGTTTGGAAAGCGGCATGAAGTCAGGCGGGTGTGAACCATGTATATATATATATATATATATATATATATATATATATATATATATATATATATATATATATATATATATATATATATATATATATATATAAACCCTTCTTATAAGACAGACTTTGTAGTGGTTTTTATCGGATGGTAAAAGTGCCTCAAGATGTTTTCTCCTCTTACCCATTCTTGAGCCATTTTTCCACGTGTCGGTTATCTTCCTAGACAGCACAACCTTTGCTGTATGTGTGCATTATACTTAAACCACACACGCGCTGCTAACGAGAGAGAAAGGATTTGATTTCTTATAAACAATGCAATGTCTCCTTTTATTACACAAAACCAAGAATTAATCGCCAGCTGTTTAAGTATAACGCGGACTCCTTGAAGGTTATTTAACATCAAAAACGAGTGAGTATGCTTAGCAGAAACACCTCTCATCTCATTTTTTGTTGTTTTCTTTTGTAGTAATAACCACCACAGCAAGGCAACCTTACCAATGGAAATAAAGGAGTATTCGAAATGGCCGCCAAGTTTGTGTGTTTATCCTCTGCGAATGATTCGGAATCCCATCGATCAACAGCAGTAGGAAATCCGACCATCTACTCCGATTGCGTGCGCGGATTATTCAGCTAACTGGTGATTGAGTACCTGACGGCTTGGCTGTCACTTAGCCAAAAGGAAGACACGAAACCTTTTTTCGTCCTGACGTGATTTTGTTTTCCTCACTTGGCAGAAATGTACCCATCATCCATGACTTCAGCTTCTTTCATATGTATATATATACATATATGTAATTTTCATAAAGTATAGTCAACGATAATTCGTTCGAAAATGCATTGATTTACATCAAGAAAGCTCCAAATCATTCAATTTATTGAAGAGTATGAAACGACAGTTCAACAACCGTGGAATTCAAGAATCATCTCCCAATGGGTTAAGCATCAATCAACCGCAACATACGATGTTTTTATAATAGACCATTGCTAAGTCGATCTAAACCACACTTTCTTTTTGATTCACTGTTTTTTGTCACATTCATAGACTTCCGTTTGCCTAATCGATGAATATATGTTCACGTATCCCTTGTCGCATAAATACATCCGATTATCCAGGGGATCGTGATATCTAAGAAAAAGATATCTGACACAACTCTTGCTTAAGTAATGGATATGGCTTATGTCGAGGCCATCTGAGGTCAACCGAGATTGGGTGCTTTTATTCATAACGTGGCAGATACACCATTCAGTCTTGGGTGGGACACTAAACGAAGTTGAAAGCTGTCTCCTAGTCGGCCATAATTGGCTCGGCCTGAAAAGCGAGCTTGTTTGGTCGTGGACACAAATACGGCTTCACAATTTTTGGGCGTGAAGTAGAACCGAATGGTAATGATTTGACGCAAATCAAATTAGGTAATGTGTGAATGCTGGAGTGTGAAAAAAGTATGAGTTGTTTTGTTCCGGTGTTGTATGAACCATTTGACTGATCGCATTTGTTTTGGTTATGCTCAGATTATTTTCAAAATCCCCTTGTGTATCTATAAAAATATATCCGTTTGCTCACTTTCCCGTCAACAGTCGTTTTAACATAATCAGGTGAAAACCTAATCCAGTGAAGAAAAACATGTGAGTACGGTAGCACTCCGTGAAATCTTACGGGTATCTGACTGTGAAAGTTTGCAATTCGGTCTCCAAAGCGCACATGAATTTTAAGATAGTTGTGTTTCTGCACCTCAGTATCAGCTAATCAAGTCCGTCATTCTTGATGAATAATGGGAAACAACATTCATTTATGGCTTTCTTAGGATCAGATTTCTATCGCTGTGATTGATTGTTTTATTTTCACTGACGAGCACCGAAATCTGGCAATCTCATTATCAGTCTTTCGCCACGTACTCCATCTTTACACAAAAATGAGACAAATGAATGCGACTGACTCCGGTCTATCTGACTGGATCTTCCAACACATTACTCACAATACCTCATCGTTGCTACTTACTGTGCTCCTCAGGGGTTCTTGTTGGTTATATTTTGTTTACTATATTCTCACACCCTGAGACTTTTCCTCTTCTTGGATGGATGAGTACCCGGCTTTAAATGCGTCTGGTCCAGTAGTGACTGCGCTTGATCATCTGGTTCAACTGTTTTACATATCTGCCCTAAACGTTTCCATGTTATAAATTACTACCGGATCGATAATGATGGACTGACATGATGGATTTCCAACAATGTCGACGATCCTTTTGGTATTTGGGCTGTTAAAAATACTTGGAAAGGATAAGTCGTTTTTCGTGCATGATACAACAGACGTGGTGACGGTCTTGCACCATGAAATGAATCTGACTGAGGTGTTTCATCATAGCTACCGTAAAGCATGGATAAAATTAGGTCTTCTTGGAAAAGATATTAGACAAGAATCCGCATATTAACGGTGAGTCTAGGTGTGTAGATAATCGGAGGATGGGAAAGCTTAACAATCGAACAGCTCGTGGTAGACAGACTGATTGAAACGTAGATGGTTATGCAGTAATTACCAAAGAAAAATTCATAGCATTGATCATCTTCTAACTAAAACGCAAGTATCAACTGGTCGTTTCTCTGCCATACGCGCTTCGTCGGTTGGTACTCTGAATTTGTAAACAAGCAGCTAATCAAATTTATACAAGAAAACAAAACATTTGTTACCTGCGTGTGATGTGCAAAATTTGTCGGGTCATGTAAAAATAACGACTGCAGCTGAAATCTGACGCAGAGAAATGCTACTGATTTAGGGTCGAATAATAATCGGTCGAATCAACAATTAGTGATCATCATAAGTGGCCCATTCTGTCTCCATCTCATCAGGTAAAGTAAGACTCTTTCGCACAGGACGTAGTACAACTATAATATTGGTCCGAACATGAGGTTGGCTTAGATTTTCATTATTTTAGCTAATAAATCACAGACGTTGAGTAGCGCTTGTCTCAATGGGCACCTGTTTACCAACATTGATCAGTCGAAAAGTAGTGAACCAGTAGTCGACAAGACAACTGAATTCCATGCTCCAGCTGCAGATCGATTCAACCCCAAAACCCTCATCACAAATCAGTTTCCAATTAAGGTTTTGCCCCACATCTGCTCACTCGTTGAACCATAGATCGAACACTGACCTTATGCGGGCATTGACTGGTCCGTTAATTGATTTTGTCCCATGACCTTTGGCCCATAATGAAGAGAGATTTCGTTGAAATGAACACCAGAACCTCAAGCGATCTTGAATTTACTGGAATTTGTCCGACGGGACTTCATGGAGCGGTGAACATTGAGGTTTGTACAGTTTCCGTGTCAAATTTATAATTGTATATAGAGAACCGTATTGGAAACCACTATTGGAAGCTTGGCGTTATTCGGGATTGAGTTGCGCGTATCTCACTGACCACAAGCAGCCCATTACGGGACCGTTCCGATCGGTTTTCGAGGCTGTAAACTTATTTAAGATGAGGGAATTCATTCTAGTTGGTTAATCCTGTTCGAATATGAGTCCTTCAATCATTTATCTGCCGATAATTGGACGCATTCGTCCCATTATTCGAATAAATTTGGTCCATCCGTAGAATTATAAATCAGATGGAGATGAAATAAAATAAAATCTTGACTGAATGATCTGACCTATGTACAACTACTTTGTTTTGTTTATTCTAATAGGCAAAGAAGTTAGCGGACACTGTGTGACGAGCTATCTGGGGGGGGGGGGGAAGGAAACCGTCGACCATAAAACTAAATGAGAAATAATAGTCCGACTAGGAATTTGTGAATGCTAGTGGCTTCGACATTTACGGGACCGGGAATGACTCTGTCGTTTACATGTGACAGTTCGTCCTGAAACAAAGCACTGGAAAAGTCGAGGCGCACCCGCTGTGCTCATCGGAGGAGTGGGAATTGTATTGAGTTTTGATGACTTTCTGTCAACCTGTCAAATGTTTGGGATAGAAAGTAAATTTCACTGGATTTTTCTTCCCTCTAGTTCACCATATATCACGATGCTGAGAACGTTACGGGTGAGCTAGAAAAGGAAAATAACCAACTAATTCGGGGCTACCAGAAGACAACTTAAAATACCAGATGTAAACCGGCGTCAACATTCTAATTTACCACAGATGTTAGGCTTAGCTACATTCGAGCGGAAGCTGCCACCTACCGGTGGGTACCACTTCAGCTTCGCCTCAACAAATGTGGCGAATTTTTTAGCGGGCATTAAAATTCCATTTAGGGTAACACTAAGCGTCGCATTTGTGTCTCTGAAATTCAGACGAATAGCTGGAGCCTCATTTGGACTGCAGTGGTGTTACGTGATAATCAAACTCCGTAAATTCTTGTTCAGAATCTCACTTCCAGGGTTATTCGGGGACCAAGTGGTTGATTCGTCAAACAAGCCCAACCATTTCATAAATTCCGAGAAAGCCCCCACTTCTGAACAGCATACATTTCAATTACATTTCTAACGATGAATTTTACGTATACCTTACAAGTTTATCAGGATCCAGTTCACAATTCTTCAATGAGATAACGTCTACAAAGAAAAACTATTAGCTTTTAAAGCAATCCTTTGCCCTTTCATTCCCATTTTCATTGGTTTTCCTACCACTTTGCGCAAAACTGCCTACACCAGTCATCAGTGTTGTCCAGTATTTTACTGTTCACCAATTGCTTTATTTCGAACAGAAATTATGGTATGTTTACTTGGCTTGGGAGAAAAAGTGGTCGTATGAACATCCGTTAAAACTGGCTGAATAAATCGACCAACCCATCATTTTACTCAGGGAGTTGCTGATTCCATATCACATTTAATTGCCGTTACTCAATAACCCAAGATCCACGGGGATTATAGTTGATTATGACTACTCCAGAGAAGTTGATCTGTTATTTGCAAAGCCCCCAGGAGTAACTTCTCTGAGATTACTGAATAATGAGTACTTCCAATAATGTTTTTGAATTTCGTACAGAGTAATTTCGAACTGTGTTGATCCGTCTCACAAAATCATTTTATCATGCTTTCCCTGGCAAGTTTCGTCAATTTTAACGTTACATTCTCCAAACTATTTACACTGGATCATTTTTAAAAGGCGGGATGAAAGGAACAGGTAACTGGCTTGCCATGAGCTTATATTGAATCAGCGACGAATACAGTACCATTTAGCAATAGCCAAATTCCAAGCGGTAGTTTCAAAGAAGCAAACCGATTTGTCATTCCATGGAACGACGTTGATTGACGTTACTGGGTTTGGTTCGTCAGCCAAATATTCAGGATTAGTTGAAAGCCTGAAAATGGCTGAAGTCTTCCAACATACACGAAGTGATCTATAGAAGTAAACGAGATGCTTATGAAAGAGCTCAGATTATTGCAGAATGGACATCTACTATTGTACGCTTCTTGCATCTATTAAAACCATTATTTTTTAATTTGTCACTGATCATGAGACATTGATTGAAAGCTTAGCTGAGCACAGAATAAGCGGCTTTGTTGCCTTCAAAACATGAAAACGTAGCCCACCTTTGTGATTGCAGACATTCCTAATGTCACCTATCCAATTCTTCCGTACGCAGATAAAATATCAAGCATTCCGCATTAGTCGAATCTAATCACATGAAATTCGGTAATCAAGCAGCCTTGAGGACTACTCGTCAAGCAATAGGTATATCGAATTTTGGAGTTGTGAATCTGGTTTTATAACATAGACCAGTTTCAATGCCACTGGGAGCAGCCGAAAAGAAACTGATATATCTTAATTTCGATGAAGAGAATTTGTTGGACAATACATCGAGTGCATGCACTTCTGAACGCAAAAGCTTCGAAGGTTGGTATTTGCTCGAACAGATGGCACAATACCTACTCGACTGCTTCACTGCAGTCAGCATAACGAAGTGGAGAACAATGGGGAAATATTATCAGATTGCCACCCGCTTCAACTGTTCTGCCCGTGAAACCCAAATTTTCTTCTGAACTGTCCTGGAGGGCTTCTAAGATATTACATGAACAAAGAGACTGCTGAAATCACGCTGTTTCATTCGCAAACTTTCCTTTGAAGCTTACCCAACAAGTTGCAAAATGCAGTGTCACTTGCTCCATAATAAATTGTGCCATTCTCGAGTGCGCATTACAAGTGAGTTCAAAAGGAAACAATAGTGTTGTATTCGGACCAACTCTGTAGTTGGCAGAATTCGTTCGTTAAGGATTATCTTCTAGGGAAAAGTAAGTGATAAGAAAAATCATTCCTGAATTCATGATATTTTATCAAGAGTGGAAATGTTCTTGACTAGTTCAGAACCCATTATCACTGTAACCTGAACTGAACAGAAAGACCCACATCAGGTTCCTATTTGGTTTGTTGGCAATAACTCAGATAAACGGGGGAGTAGTTCAATGTGTCAGTCATTTGGTTTCGTTGATCTCAGGCACCAAAACCAAAGACCACAAATTTGTCGGAAAAGTAGATCTTTTTCTTGAACTTCGGGGAATGAAATATATGTCAAGACAAAGAAATAAACTTAGCAGTTACCTGGAACATTTTTAATATCCTTATCCAGATTCCTTTAAGAGTAGACAGACTATCTTTAGTTCCCTGCATAGAAAACACTTTTCCGACAGTAGTGCTTCGAAGAAATAATATATATCCAATTAAATAATGTTTCTCGAAAAAAATGCAGCATGTCCTGTGAGGCAAATGCCGACTCACGTAAAAAAACTTTAAGCTGCCGCAATTCGGAAATTTGTTGTCCATTTTTCCACTTTGTTGATTCATCTAGCAAACTGCTGTTTCTAAGGAAGATGTCTTTAAACAGATAAATTTGTATTATTATGATCATTTGTGTTTGGTTTGGACCAGTTATCGTTTTCCAGAAGGTCGTTTCCTGCAGAAAAGGTACGTCAGGTTCCAGTAACGAAAGATTCTTTGTTGCCCGTTCGAGAAAAAATCTTGGTTAATACTTCCCCCCTTGGAATCACATTCAAATCATCGGAGTGCAAATCAAATGACCTCGGTTTTGTTAGTGGTTAAACTATTGAACTGGCAAGTATACCAAAATTCTAGCACGCATGCATCCTTGATAAACTCTGTTATTTAGCTTACATCCATTTCAGCTTTCAAAAGAAAAATCCTTGGTTTTTCAGTTGCAATAAAGGTTTGCATTTTCAGCCTTCCCGTATTTATTCGGTTCCGTAGATCTATGTCAGTTCAGAACAGGGCCGACTGACTTCTGTGATAGAATTCTGCTGTTGGAAGGAAGCAGATTTATCTACTGATAAACTGGATCAGTTCGGCTCTGTTTTGATTGTACTTCAGTGAATCTCAGATTACTGAAGTAAGTTTATACAAGTGGTGTAATAAACATTGAGAGTAGAACAATCATCCCGACTGGCCCATGGATATATTTATATACAGCTGACTGATTCTCGGGACAATGAAACGACTGTTGTTTGTCTGAACCGTTCGAAGATTAGTATAAGATAAATTTCCGTCTTTTTCCAATTGCCATCTAAAGAAGCAATTGCTCAATCTGAAGTTTATCATTTGGTACATTGACTAGTAAAGACTTACTGAATGTTGGCGTTTGCAGCTGTATGGAAAGCATCTACGTCGGCCGTAGTTTCTGTGCCACCACGCATTCGTAATTCACAGTTTTGAGTAACAACACAACGGGAGACAAGTATGTTGACAGTACCACGCCACTTGGAGAGCGACCTACACCAAAATATACTCGAGTAACAAATAAAAAAGCCTTGAATTTCATAATCACTTACCATTTTCTCGCCAAACGAATCCTGAGCTTGGTTTGATCTGATACCCGTTTGTGGTGTCTATACGTAACATCTGAACTTTAGGCTTTTCGTCAACACAATTACTCACAATTCATATGGGGCTTCTTTCTCCGAGCGATGTTTAGGAGTAAAGGACTTGGATGACATTGTTTCTCACCTTTCTTTGCACGAATGTTCCAGGTTCTCAGTGATGAGTCTTCTTGTATAGTCCTCCCAAAAAAATATGCTCACAATGGTACTCTGTCATTCCGCACTAGAGTTTGCGGTTTTTGATGCTTACCTCCTTGTGTAACAGAGTGGGAACTGTTTGAATGATAACTGAATCCGTAAAATTCTAACAGTGTGGAAGAAATTTCCCAAATACGTTACTCTTTGAATAGACAGCGCAGCTATAACATCTTCCTATATTGAAATTTTACTAACGTAGATTGAGAGCCATCCACTCAAAACGGATTTTATACTGAAGAGGCCACAGTAAACTTGATAACTTTTAGTAATGTAAATATCAGTATCTGTATTGCGGATCTCATTATCTGCATGTGAGTTTTCACTTTTCCTCTTTTGTGAAAGCAGATGCAATAAACCGTGATTGGACAACATCTATGCCTAATGCTTTTATCCTCACATGGAAATGTATGTGTCCTCCGATACACGGTATCAAGTGAATAAAAATAAAAAGCAGAACACACATTAAACTTGTAGTAGAAGTTTTGTTCGATGCAACCAGATAAAGATTTCGTAATATAATTCGATAAAGACAAGCATCCCACTATAGGCTATTCGCAAGTCGTATATCTTTTACCTGTGGCAGAAAATCAAAATCCGCTTTCAAATCTGTTCATTCGAACAAATAATACAAAGCTTGAGTTTTCCAAATAGTATAAAGCCTTTTCTGAGTAGTACCAAATAAGATTCTCTCAATTTCTAACTCGATAATAAAGGTGTTGAACAAATATCTGGGTTAGGTGAACAGTTTCCAGTTTTCCTAGTCAGTCAGTGGTGATTCGAACCCCATCGCTCCTGGTCAGATGAGTAGAAGATAGCACTCTTGTACTGTCCAGACCTAAGGTAGCTGTACACTCCAGTTATGAGCATCAAAAATGCCAACCTTTCTTCAAAGTACAGTAGAACTCGTGAAATTGGTGAATAAAAGTTCTACTCCATTCGTGCGGAGGAATGCGAAAACCTTTGGAATTTTGTCATGCCTACTGATAATCTTCTGTTTTTGGATATGATCCTTCTCTTGTCAAGCTATTACGAAACACTTTTTCTCTACAAATCAAACTGGACGTGGTATTTTCATGTCTTAGAAAAGCTGGTCGTTCAACGGAACCTGCTACAACAATCACAAATATCAACATTGTCCATCGCCCAGTCGCGTACTCTGGCAGTCTGTACTCACGGTAATTCGGAGAGGTTTATTTTGTGAGTAATCTAATCATAGCATAAAACGTCTAAAAATATCAAGTGGAGACACATGTGACAAGTTTATCAACTACCGAGATCTTCCAATAGAGAATTGGATTCTGATTTTGAGTGAAGCTATATAGTACTTTTGTATTCTGACAGCTAGGATATCAACATGTTTCACGAAGGGAGGGTATTTACTTAAATGAATCGGTCCTACTTCTTGGAAGTGAGAAAAAAACCGATGATTTTTCAACACTAATAAAAGACAAGTGAACGTGCAATGTAATTTGAAAAAACATGTGCACCTTCTCTTCACTCGGTTGTTGGAATGACGTCGGAATCGGAACTGTATTTGCTGGGCCTATTCCAATAAGTGCAAGTGAACATTGCTTTCTGCTATGAACGAAACAAAATGCTTTCATAGTGGAAGGTACAACCAGAAGAAAGAACCTATAGGAGGATTAGTTCAGTGAGGTATTCGATATGTGGGTTTTCCAGTGGGGAAACAAATCGATCTTTGGAATCGGCACATAGCAGCTTTTATGCGACGAACAAAAAAAGTAGATGGTTCATTATTCACTTGGTTCAGCGTTAAATAATAAATTTGTAAAATGAGTTGAAGGTAAAAGATGAACATTTTTTAGGAATCCAGAAGGAAAGCAAAACACCGATCCCATAACTGGAGTTGCAGTACTATGATTGTACATTTCGTGGATAGGAATGATTTCTTTTGACTCTCCAGAAAGGAGCCAGATGAACAGGAACAGAATTTTAGAACTCAGAATGTTCACTCGTACAATGTGCAATTAATTTAGTTCCGAAAAGGGCATAAACGAAGTGGGAACTTAGAATTGTACAATTTTTCATCCAAAAGGCATCGAGGGATATATTTAGGCAAGGTAAGCAATGAGTAAATAAAGATACTCACTTGGATTCACATCTACGCAGAGGAGTGACAAACGTTGTCTTGACGAAAATTCTGCGAACTGAATAATGACAACGGGAATTGGTTTTTCCACGACGTTTTATCAAATAACCAGCAGCCCATTTGCTTCGCGTAAAGAGGTAGTTTGCGGCATCCAAGCTCTCCGTAACTGCTGTCATGTTTATTCAGTTTGGTTAAAATTATCCCCAGCTATTTAAATAAATAATCATACAAACTTGTGATTTTTTTCTTTATGATTACCGTTTATAGTACAGACTCGTTTAGTTTAAAGTTATTCTGTCCACGAATGGCTCAAAGAGTCATGTCCTTATCCCTACTCTTTTGAAGTTCTCAGTTTATTATGATTGATTTATTCGATGGTATTCTTGCCCCTCTCGAAACGATTCCTATCAACCAACGACATTAACTACACTTGAGACCAGGGAATGGGTGTCCCACACAGTCTGGTGTGTTTGAGAGTATTCTCTTTCTCCTAATTTGCTAACCATTCACGTCAACCCACAAAACCTCAACTGACAGAATGGCGGTCCACTCAGAACAATACTTATGAGAACGGGAACGGTATGCTGAAGTTGATACTATTGGTTTCACCTGAGTGATTACGAAGCAATATGTGTTTGTGAATCATATGTGTTACCACTTTTAGTGTCTGCCTGGACTGCAATACAAATAATGCACCTCATTATCACTGCACTGACGACAATTTCTACTCAGAAAAATGTGATTATGCACGTAGATACACATAATAAATGTTTTGTTGGGCGTATTCCTTTCACACACTTAGTAACAATCTCTCTGCCCCTATGTATATATTGGAACGAGCCAAATATTACATACCCATTGAGCTCTTATGCTGAGTGTCTAGACATACTTCAGACAAATGACAGAAAACTTCATCGCAGTTTACAACGGGAACAAACTGGTACCGGGTCGTTGGGCGCAATAGGTGTGGAATGATTTACAAGTTTTTTTCACCTTCATAGCCTTTTTCTATCTCCTAGTGCATGATTAACGGTATGCGAGTATTGTAAAATTACTGTGTTGCATATAACGGCATAGTCTAAATTGCTGGTGGGTATTCAACATTCTGGTCTCCATGGGTAACATTTTGCATGACCGATTTAAGAAACACTTCTAAAATCAGTCGTGCAAAAGGTTACCCGTGGTGATCGGAAAGTTACCTATCTACCATCGATTTTGACCACAATGAAGCGTTATTATAACACTTAGCAAGACGAGTCAATTTTTCGATACATTCTGAACGAACTTCGGTTCTCATAAATTAATTCTTATATCGGTGTATTCCAGAAAAACAAAATCCCATCAAGTGCGGGAAAGCAGTAGGTAATATTTTCACACGTGCCTTTGAATGGACAGTGATCCCTGGCGTCGTATATATCACATATTTCGAACCTGAACTCCAGCATAACGAAATCCCCCTTAGACAGAAGTAGGAACGAGGAAAATGCATTGGTACATTTGCATTTTTGGTAAACGGACTACCTTGGTCTGAAAAGAAGCACACTCAGACCGAACTTGACAGCAGTTTTATTTCAAAAATCCCCGAGGTGGGACCACTGTCAGGAAACAAAAGTTACTTCACATAAAAGAAAGTGGGCATGAAGATTGTTTACACTTTTGCTTCCGCTCTTATTTAGGTGTTTCTATGGGTTTCAAAGATTTGTAAAGCTGAGTACCCCTTATCAAGTTTATCAGCACTGAAATACGGTAAATGTTGCGCGATGTTCACATTTTAATCATTGTAGTAGATCGCTTGCAAGAAACTATCTGAAACTAGAAGAAAATACTGGATACTTTGGTGAATCAAATAAACTAGGCTTCGGGTAATGTGTTTCTGTTAGTGAATAAAATGAAAGTATAATTTTCTGCCGTTGCTTTGTAAACGATAATCTCATTTGGACAATCTTTATATGTTTCTTTACGGTTTCCAGCCTTTTTAGCACTGTCTACACAACCCCAGATGATATTACGAAGAACATTTGATTGTCTTGAAGATAAAAACAACGGGACTGTCAGATGGCACAACCCAGTGCATTGTTCACAGGTAAGATGAATGAAGTGGCCAGTAGTTGAATTTAGCACGATCGGCACCCATGGGTTACAAGAGTGGATTATTGTAAGATAGTTATCTTTTTCCGTAAGCTACTTGTTCAAGTAAAGTCTATCGGTAAGAAGGAAATATTTTTTGCACAGCAGAATTGCTCGAAAGTGAACCAGCGAAATTCACAGATGTTCACATTGGACGATGACAGAAGGATCACGCCATCCACAAAACATCACAGAAAGTCTCTGCCTTTATGCTGACATTCACAGATGACCCTATATACAAAACGTTCTTCGCAAACTCAACTCAGCGACAAGTGTGTGCATCGGACACACCACACGATGGATTTGGTTGGACATCCATGAACCAATTTGTCTGCTGAATTTGGCCTCGCACATATCATGTCAGCTCACCTGAATTTGTGATGACCCACATATGTGGAATAACGGATTTGAGAACATTTACCCCATAGACTCAGAAAAGTGACGACACAAAACCCGTCCAGGGTTCATTCTGGCTAAAATGCGGGAACATTTACAGATTGATATCTGATTACAACCGCAAACAAATTTGGCGCCATTTTATCTTTTCCACGGTTGGTACTAACTCGCAATTTGAAGCAATTTCCATTCAGAGGAGTTGTCGTAATAGCACTAGGCAAAATTGTTCAATGCCCCAAGAATCTGAAGGCGTAGTCGAATCTTTTCACGTGGGGAGATTTCGTTCTTCATGGAATATCATAGATGAAATACGTCCTCTTACTGTAGATATAAATAAGAACTGTGTAAATTCCGGATGGTTTACCATAGTCATTTCAAGAGTTACCAAAATGATGACAACCACCAATATTCGCCCTTGTCTTGTACTGGACGACTGTCCATATTTTCAAAAGGTCTTTTTCAAGACCCCGGCCCATAAGTCCATCAAACTTATATTAGCCCGGTCATATCCTATGGTAATGCAGTTTTGCAAACCGCGTGACCTTCTTTTTCTCTGTGGTTTAGATAACCTGAAACACAACCGGAGTATAGAGTATCTCATTTCTGTAAATTCATCATTTGCTTTTCAGCTGTACACTAAGTGACCAGTTGTGTTCCTATTTCTGACCACTGTCTTTGACTGTATCTCTTCGAAAACTTTACCCTGATAAACGTAAATGGACTACCAGTAGACACCGCCTTAGACTTGATAAACCCCGTTGACCAGATTGCGTGTACAATCATTGTTCATATACTTCGTTTTACCACAAATGTGTCTCCTAAGCAACATGCGATTAGATTGTTCAAACGAGTAGAATATTTCAAAGTGAGATTAGAAGAAATCGAATACAGGAAATTCAACGACGAAACGCGTTTTCAGAGGGAAACAAATCTGAGACTGAACCCGTTCACTGAAAAATATCAGGAATTTCAGTCGACAAGAAAATTTTAATGAACTTAGTGATATTTTTTTGATGGACATAGACAATGAGGAGTGTTATACAGTAGTTTGCCAATGAATAAAACAAAGCAAATGTCTACTTGGCTTTCAAGCCCCGATCTTTACATCACCAATCAAGGTGACATCATCAATGCGCACAGATGATGTCACCACGAGTGCTGCTGAAATCTTTGCGACCTAAATGCTAAGTTCAGCGATCACCAACGGATACTAACCATCAACCTCAGCTTCAAACCACATCAATATTCAAAAACATTGGAAAGCAAGTCTCTCCGTTATGACATTATATACATACTGTCCTGTAAGAGTGATTAAAAGTAGGATGAGGTGATTCAGGTGAATCGCTCTTGAACAACAGTAACTGGATTTCAATTTTTTTATTTCTCATGAGATGACATCAGACTGAGAAAAGAAAATTTTAGGACAGGGTTACAAATTTATTCCGTTCTGTTACGGTTATCTCAAATAAGACGAAACACTAGCAATGGATAAAAAATGCAAAAGCCCATGGATCATGTGGATTTCCTCATAACCCACATAAATATGATTCGGGAACACAGAAAGACAGTGAATTGAACACCTCTGGCAGAAATCTGCGGTAGGCCGATAACAAGCTTTCAAGTGAATACGTGAATTCATCTCCGCATATAATCGCTCGTGTCGATTGGCATATTAAGAATAGTCGTTATCCATCTTATTTTTAACTGTAACTTGTTCCTAGAAAAAATCAGTCATAACCTTCTGCTCATGGAAGTGTGCAAAAGTATTGTTGCTCAGTACCGGGAAAATAATAAATAATTGTGTTCAAAGAATGCACGTAAACGTTGGCCACAACCTTCTTTGTGCGGAAAGGGAGGTGTCCGTTCAATGAGACTTTTATCGATGCAATGATATCTTGAAAAGAAAAGCCAGAGTTGCAACATAGCACGATTTATGTCCGGGACGATTTCGCTGCATCTCAATATGGTGCATACTGCAGAACGATTCTGTTTATATAAGTTCATGTAAAACCCTTATGTTCGACAAATATAGGGAAAATTACATTAGTCAAGTTACGTCACCATGGTAAAGACACATTAACAAATAGCTGTTTCTGCTGACACAATGTAGGTTTCCATCGATGTATGGCAATCGCTTCAGCAATCCTCAAAAGCCTGGAATTCTTTGCCATGTGAATGACCCGAAACGCTGTGCTTCGGTCAGCTGGAGGTTGCTCCGCAACTAGACTGAAATTGGTAAATCAGATTCGATTTGGTGTTCAGAGATGGACGTTGTTTCACCGTGGGTGTGCTGATCTTAATAGTTTGATGATGATATCTAATGGTTTTGAGTCAGCTTGCCGAAATATACACTGTGCTGGCCGGTGAACAAATAGTTTCCCAACAAGGAGTTTGAGTGACGTTATTTTGAACAACATCGGATACACTTTTCTGACGTTTACCAGATGCTGTGCTCAACCGTAATGCTCCAAAAGACTCACAAACAGTGTGTAAAAACGAGACCGGCAGTGCTAGATCTCCGACAGGAAAAAATGGTTCACATAAATATATGGTACATTTTGCTTTTGAATAACTGTTACTTGTGCCCTTGATGTCCTTCTGCGAACCGATGAAAGCAAGATACTATTGGTACGAAGGCATATCACGGGCTTCCCCGATCAAACATCGGGGGAATTCCCAGTTTACTGATTAACCATACTAAAATTAGATAACACATCATGTAAATGTGCTATGTCGTAATAAAACAGTCCGAAGCTCATTATCTAAGACGAACGAGTTGCAACTCATGCCAAACATGGATTTGAAGATCCCCCGACAAAAGAGTATGCTCAGTGAGTCAGATATTCTCCTAAATAGCCGGCTCTGATCCACACAGGAACACTCTTCGTCGAAGGAAATCCTGAGCTTTATCCCCTTGAGGAACAGACGACAGACCGAATGAATAATGCTTAAAACGCGGTAGTTACTTGAGGGATTACAGTATTACTTTTAGTGAGCTTTCATGACAACATCTTGTTGAGCAGGAACATACAGTGCATGGCTTAAATTATATTATATGAACAAAAAGAGAAAACTAGTGTTTGAGTATGAGTAAAGACGAGTATCCAATAGCTGATAAACAGGAATGAATTGACGGATAACGTCGGCACTCCGATCACGGGATTTCGGATCATCAAGCTTATTTGGGGTTTATTTCCGTTTGGGAAGTAATAGCTTTGGTTTATTGTGTCGCTCATTCTGAAAAACCTCAGTAAAATCAAAGGTGGAAGGTACGCAATAGATCCATAAATCAGCCCGTTACTTTAGCACAATTCAGTAATGTGGAAATCTGACCATAATTTTGTTGACTGTACGCCTAAAATTATCTTTTTTTGGTGGCTCACATTTACGTATAAAACTGGTTGAAATCAGACTTGTATTGCATGCAATCAAAAGAGCTATTTCAGAAAATCCATGATGGGACTAATTGTCCTCACTCTATCCATATTTTCTGTCTTACCTTCATTTTTGAGCAACTAATTAACAGATTTACGTAGGTGCAATAAATATCTTTGTTTTTAAAAATATTTTCCAATACAAAATCATTATAGTTCACCGAAGACCCAAACAGTCCTCAGTAGAGTGCTGAAATCGAGCCGAAAATGGCTCTGATACAAAAACTAATGTTTGCCAAATTTGTCGGAGAATGGGATAAAGCTCATCGCTACAGTGAAAATGGACATATTTGAAGTCAGCAATGTGCGATCTTGCCACTTTGTTTGTACTTCCTTCAGATGCCAATTGAAGTACACATTATTTGATGTAATATCCATCTTCTTCACAGGATTCTCGGAAGTCGAATATAGCCCGCTGGACTCTTTCTCTTTCAGTGGGGGACGGGAAAATATAGTATAACTTGGAGATTCTTCTGAGGATAAACAATTTCATTCATTTTCTTTCACTGTCGAACAATATGGACCAATGCTTTCCTATCACGTGACTGTTATATTAAAGGTAAAAGGTAGCGGTCAGTGAAGTGACGATCTTAGACTGATGGCCTGTATTTGTTTCCTTCCCACATTTATGACAGTATTTCATCTATTTCCGACATCTTTCTTATTTCGACACGAACTAGATGTTTTCAAATGCCTCTGATTGGTACAGGTAAACTTGGTGTTGATTTTTGATGGTGACGATATTCTGAATCCGACAAAGGAATGACAATGTCTCATCATTTTGAAGAAAACGGCTAACCCGAAGCAAAATCCGGTATCATTGGTTTTAGACAATTGTGTTCCTTGTAGCTCAGGTTGTTGGTCGCCATGATATTCTGATCAATGAGTTTGGTATTTAGAAGCAACCGTTTCGTCACCAATCGAGGTGACTTCTTCGGTGCTTACGCCTTGTGAGCACTGATCCTTAGTATTTATGGGTTTACCGTCAGTCCCGACTTTGAGCCTCGCGGACAACCTTGTGCCCAAAGTTCAATGTTTACTTGCGGAAAAGCAACCCGGATAGCCTGGTGGTTTGGTTCTCAACTCGGAATCGCTCACCTCGAGTTCGGTCAGGTTAAAACCTGATTCTCATGAAAAGATACCTGATTACACTAGATTTTTGATTGTAAAATTGCTTCGAAAAGCGTATATTCGACTGAAATATAGCATGCGATAAATTATTCGCTGACGAATTTTCACGCATTCCACTGACTTAAAATCAATCAGTAAATGTGGTTTGTCCATTGTCACTAAAGAACTATGATCGCTCCAGAACTCCGAGGGTGCAGAACGCCTAAATGGATAGTGACAGTTCATCACACTGAGGATGGAAGTTGTCTGAAATCACATCGAGATAAAACGAAAACATGCTCCAGACTGTTCAGTACCAATAACATCCAGAAGGAACGAAAGAGACCAACCTCAACACGGTGCAGTATTTCTTCAGACGACGGAAAGAGGAAAGAATGCATGTAATGAAAAGTCGTAAAATTAAGTATTGGGGTACTAACATGCTTTAAGTAGGTGTGAAAACGTGAGTTCTCAGAAAGCCTCAACAACTTTCTTTACTAATGACGGACTGTGACATGAAAATAAAACGAGACATTTTGATGCGGTAGCGTGGTTTACAGTAAAGAAATTTCACACTTTAGTGTGTTACGTAGTTTCCAGTTATATAAGAAGCACGTCCAGAAATCTGCAAGTAATCAAAGTGTAGAACGGAAATTATGACCACTGTGGATCACTGAAATTATTTCAGGTCTTTGGAATAGTGAAAAGAAGCATTAGATATTCGACACGTTGGCATCTATCGAACGTATGTAATGAGAGAAAGTTCGAGTGGCACGTCGTGGTCAACAAAAATGAAACAACTACCTAATAACCAGACAAGCTTTAGGGTCAAGAAAATGATGGCACGTAAAAATTCGTGAAATGCGTCTGATTCGGAAACTTTTAGGGAGTCGATCGTTTGACGAAGGAGTCAAGGCGTGAAATGAGCATTACTATCCTTTCGATATTCGCCATTTCGGTTGTAAATGAGCTACGTGCATGCAGTGTTGAGTTGTCTGTCCGATCCCGAAGGCAGCGAGTGAAACTAATACTCCTCAGTTGCCAGCTGTCATAAAGGTTCTCTGCATCTTTGCCAATTAAGGGTCTCATTTACCAAGCAGTAAACAACTAGTAACACCCTTACGAAAATTAAAATACTGAACAAACTGAAAGCGGAAGCAACCCAAATTATTTAACTGAAACCACTTAGATGATAAAATTTGCGCTGCGAGCAAAATTCACTAACAAAACCTTGTCTACACGTTCAGCAACCTGGCAATAAGTTTTCTCTGGCAATTATTTTTGAATCAATTGACTACTCCAGTTCCAGCAATATTTGCAAAAGCCGATATTTTCCCCCCGGAAGTATTGAAATCTACTGTGACTGCCAGCTGGGGTGAGTGAGAAATATCGAATAATGTCGTACGGTCTGGTATGTGTCTGCCTACCAGGGTACCCCAATCCACGTCAGCAAATATGTTATGTGTGTACGTATTTTCTAATAGCAACTCCACTCCACCAAAAACCAAAAAAAGGGTATTTCTAGATAGGTCTACAAACATGTAGTTCCTGGTCATGGGTTATCGTACAAGGACCACTTAAAACCCAATAAATACCTTTCCATTGTTCCTTTGTGTTTTTTTTCCGTAGTCAATTAAAATTTATTTGGCTTTTTTAATAAAATCCTGGAGTTTTTGCAGTGTGCACACACGTTCTTTGGACTTGCGAATGAACGACAGTATAGGTGGTCTTTGAACCAGTTAGCGAACGAACAACCAGAGGGGAGAATGGTGAAAACACACCAGTCGGCAAAATTTGCTTACCCACATTTGAGCTCAAACCAAAAACCGAGCACCGCTCCGATAATAAATCAATTACATATTTCCGTTACGCCATCCCACTAGGTGACTTATATTTTTTTGTCACAAATAGTCTAACTGCGGCCTTCAATGAGTGTCGGGTCTTGGATACCACCCCTGCAAACCTTTCAAGGATTTTGATAAGATATCCAAATAATATCGGAGGTAAGATCTGAAGCCGTATGGAATTAAATTTCAGTCTTTCGTCTTTTGTAACGTCCTCACGAATTGCTCCATTACTGGTAGGCTGATTTCTGTCTTTTTATATATCTTTAACGCAACCCACGATCTGAATTAGTGTTTTACTGAATCACAGTCGGCCATGATGCTCACCAAGCTATGGTCCGCAGGCTGTCATATTTCCATCAGTGGCGGCAGATGCCTAGACACATCCATTACGCCTTGGCCGACATTTTTATCCGAACGATTCTACGTGAATCTAAAACATATGGCGACAGATGGTTTTAAAATTTGTGCTCCCGAAATGGTCCTCTTCCCCTAAATACCATAACATAACCTTCAGGTTGAATTTCGCCTACTCGACATGATAATGTGGGAGGATCATTTTAAAATGATAGCGATCGTCTTATTAAATACGGCAATGATTTTTCGCAGTCTAGCCCAGTCAAAGACTGCTACAAGGCGAACAGAGCGCAAAGGAAAGCCACTCAAACGGTTTACGAACAATCATAGACTTCTTAACAATTACGACGGCCTAAGTAAAAGATTTTAATCCTTAGAAACTTACGGAATAAGAGTGTTTATCTTCGTAATATTTTCAATCTGCACCCAAGAGGCCACTGACAACGAGGATGAACTCAGTAAAGAGACACTGCAAGGAAACATCCATCACTGACCGTTTATTCGCCACTATTTGGGGAAAAACAATGCTAAGTTAGAGCACAAATGGCCAAAAAGATGGAAGTTATCAAGACTTTATAGTTTACGTTTGTCAGTTTCTTCAGAATATTTCAGAGAAAATTGTTTACACGGTAAGGAAACATTTCCTTGCAGAGTATACACGAGTCCTGTCAACTACCAAGTCACTCATTGACCCGCATTCCTCATCTTTTTTCACTTTTATATATCCGCTTACACGCTCTTTTATTGCACGGTACATTCTAATTATGAAATCCTGTCTGTTTAAAGTATCTGGTAGTATAGAATAATTCAAGTAGAGAGATATAGATGCCATTCATAGAGAGACAACACTTCCACTGCTACCGGAGTAATTTGGTCAGAATCGGAATGATACGTGACATTCTATTTACCTGAAAAGCGGGTGTTATTTTATCAAACATTCGACAAACAGAACCGGGTAGGAAGCGTTTTTTTGACAAAATGGAGTAGCAAATCTATCACGCAATTTCCATATTCCAACATTCAGTTTCAGGCTGCTACCTGACTCAATGATCTGATTGTACAATTTTGTCCAAGATTAAATCGAATAAACTGGTTTTGCAACTATTTCTCCAACCTCAAGGCGGAACTAAATTCTGAAACTATCTCAGGCAAACACTGGTGAAAACGAACGAAAGCCCTTCCTCTTCTGTTTTTGAGAGTAAAACAGACAAAGCAAACAAAACACGTCATGCAACACAGAGGAGAAGACGCACACAAAGGGGAGAAAACACTGAGTTTATTCGCACATTCTGGAGTTGTAGCTCATTTGTGGAAGGCAAGCCATTCATAGACTTTCATGTAAACAGAACTTTTTGTCCACTTTTAGCACCAAGATAAATTCATGGCAGAGAAATAAGCCCAAAGAATGAAACGTTTCTGCTTTGTTGATTGACTGTTGTTAATTTCGACGGGATACGATCATCAAAATCTGCGATACTTTTCAACGACACTAATTATTTTAACCACTGTATTGCATCGTCAAGCAGTTCAAAGTGAAAATACCTCTCGCACTCAAAAAATCAGTTGTTCGTGAAACGTTTAGGGAAATAATGAGAACTCTTTAAGAATTGGCCTAAAGACAGACTAAAGTTTCTATCATAATCCCACCAGTAAAACGGTAGACTGAAGGACAATCTATTGGATACACTGAATCATTAAAGCTTTTTAACTCCTTGTTTGACTGAAATATTTTTCAAACCTGAGTTCCACAGAATGCCGGTGATTTTGTCTTATGAATGGTCTAACTTTAGATTTCAAGGAAATGTTTCCTCAAAGGCGAAAGCCATCGAGCAGCACTGAAGTCCGGCTACTGGGGCAATAAACTTGGCATTGATGGAATCAGGTTATTTCGCATCCACATAAACAACACAGAGACCACACTGATAAATGTTTTTGTCAAAAATGCAGAAGAAGAAAACACGTTCATTGCTGTTCTCATCGCTTTTTCTGATGTTCAACACTTGCAACGGGTTTATTCCCTAGAAACCAGGTTCGTTCACACTTTTTGCCTATTTACCCCCCCCCCGTACTTTCTCTCGACTGTCAACATCATTGCGCCAAAAATTCTTTCAAAGATTAGTTAAATGCTTAGCAGTTTATTTTGCTCCTATAACAGGATAATTTTCTGGTATATTATGCTTGCATGCACACATGCTTAACCCCGTAAAGCTACTTCGAGTTCTACGCGTTTGATATAATTAGTAATTTGTATCAAGAAAAAGAAAGCTCGCAGACATTCAGGTAGAATGGTAACGATCATCTCATAAAGCATGCAAATCCAGTGCACCTCAATGACTCAAGGGCAACATGGACGCCAATGAAACTAATGTCTAGTTGTAACAATCAGGTTCTTTCGTCGACCTTAACTGCCTACGCATATCATTTGGCGATAATAAATAACAAGGTGAGAATATAATAAAACTTCTCCTTTAAATAGAAATCTGCATATTTGATTGACTTTTTGAAACCAAGTGGATATACATTTCTGTTTCTTGGAAACTTATTCGTCACTTTGGAATGAGAACAAAGTGAACTGTTATTGTGCTTTTTTAAACAGTACCTGACCGGCGATGATCAAACAGTTATCATCATGAACTATGGACAATTACGACCCGGGTTCGATATCCACCACGGCCGGGTAGCTTCCCATTCGATAATCTTTCATTGACTGTGATCCCTTTTCCGAGTTGTTATAAATTGTTGACAACAGAAATAAAAATAGTATTCTTATGAGCAATAATTCAGTTGTTTACTGCGTGTACAAATGTTTTGCCCGAAAACCGATCACAGGGTAGTCAATAACTTACTTGAAAGAATGTTCATGTTTATTGTCACTTTTGGGTAGACGTTTGCAACTGTTAGCTGGCCACTCTAATGGATATCGAGCAAACCTCTTCATCATGCACAGGAGCACGTGCGCATGCATTTGTGGCAACGATAAATTTGATATGACTCATTTTACCTGGGTCGAATTAGTCGACCCAAAATCTCCCCGGATAGTAACATTTCTGGTGATTATTGTACTTGTTTTTTATCTGTATTTACTCGAAGACGAGCTGTAGGTTCATCTGATCCCCAAATGAGCGGCCTCATCCACAAGCTTGAAAGTGTTCCCGTTTCGGTAACCTAAGTGCCAGTTCTCGCAGTTTGCTCTTCTACTCCTGTTCTTCTTTCTACTCATCGATCAAATGTTCCCTCTGTAACTACCAACAATAGTTCCATAATATTCTAATGTACTACAGTGGTCTACGCCTAGTACAGTTCTACAATATAGAAGCGCAGGAGTCCGAAAAAATATGCTCCACGGGAAACCTTTACTTCAAATTTCAAATTAAAATATCCCCACGGCATCCCAGTGCATTGAAATATTCCTTCTATGCTGGGTACTCGAAATAATTCCCAAAATGCACTGGCGTGTGCTCCGTTCATGCACAAGTTGTCATTGTCTCGAGTATATGACCGACGTTTTTCATATTTCCATGCAAAGGCAAAACACGTACATATTAATGGAAGGTTTAAGAAGAGTTGGCCCCGTACGTTGTCTTTTCATGTTTGTTCTACCAATCTGCATTGGCTTCATTGTAATTCGAATTAAATGGGAAGCACAGAATAGTTGGAACGGATCAGCTTAAGCATTCATTCAACAAACTGTGCTATTATTTGAGCACCAGCTCCACAGTCTCATAGACCGCCAAAGCCATTAAAGCAAAAATCAATCATATTGTCAGGTACCTCTGATAAAACGAATGTTTGTATCTGGCGGTATCAGTAGGTTATTTTCATTGACAATAGTAACATCATCACAAAATAATGGAAATATACAAATAGGATATTTTTATCTTTAAACATGCAACACAAAGTATGTCAAGTTCTTATTATCAGCACGATGCTTGTATTTAATTTAGGGAGAGAAAGGGGTTCAGGGGAATGTTTATTGTCAGATTCGGCAATAACCTACATAGTATGTGCTCCCAGTTCACGGTTTCAAATTTTTTTGTTAACGTTGGTAAACCATTTCGCTGTTTGAACGATAATGGCCATTTCTCAGCAGATTTAGTCAAATAAAAGCGGTTGGGTTATCCTACCTACACGTCAGTTTCAAAGTAGCCCTCGCATAGTAGAAGTCATCTACATCACCTGGGTGGCATGATTTCTGGTTCACTTGTTCTTGGTCCGGTATGCGATACAGAATGTGAAAAGACGTCATACCAGGTGTTTTGAACTGCCTCTCAGATCCAGGTTGTGAACAATGATAAACCGTTGACACTGACCTGATAGACAACGGTATACTATAGTACTGAAAAGCTTGTGAGAAGAATATTTTCCCGATGTATTATTTCAGGTTTTTACACATGCAGTACTGGGTGAATAAGAGTTTATATGCAGTAACTGATAGCAGTTTGGGAGTTAGTTTCGAAGAAATTCGGTAGTTTGAAAACATACTTCAAATTATTGAACAGCTTCTTGGGTGCAAGCGTCATCAAGTAGGAAATATGTGACCAAAAGTATTGAGAAGACGAAGACAAAATCAAAGACGTAAAAAAGGGGACTGGGGAGAGTTTGTTCATGGAAACTAGAGGTGAATCGCTCGATACGGCCACGGGAAAAACAAATGTTGTACAGGGGTACGTTGCTTACACAGTTTCGGTTCCAATTATCGGATAGCTAGGGGTTCTGACGTCAACTGCAACCGTGGAGTGAACTTACTCTCGATCACACCGTGGACAAGGTTTAGTGAGGTCAAGCATTTAGTGATTAAAAGCTGCTATCTATAGCGTTACAAATACACTCCTTTAACCAATAATATATACGTAAACGCCTGAAGTGATACACTAAAAAGAAATGTTTTCATGTTACAAGCGTTTTCATGAGTTGACTGGCTTATTTTATTAGGATATGTTTGTGATGTATCTAAATTAGGCTGGATCATTCGACGCCTATTCACTCATGTTGAAAAGTGTCGATCATGATTGTCTAACCAAGGAGAGTCCAGATCGATAAAGAGAACAATGTTGCTGCACCGAATCGACACCGGTCAATAATAAATTTCGGATGCTGTTTCATGGTTGTTTATCATGCCCTCTCCACCATGAACGGACCAGCAGCTGCACGCTTTAGTGGTACGCGAGGTAATGCAAATATCAAAGATGACCCCAGGACGTTACGCCAAAAGGCGTTTTGTTCACGTTCTCCAAAGTCCATGGTCAAGAAGCAACTAATAACGAGTGAGTCCATCGCCCGGTAGCTCAGAGGACGTAAGTAGTATTATTCAGATACATAACTGGAATAGTTTAGCGCTGACAACCTGTGCTATTCTACATGATTGTCAGCGTAGTTTTTCTCACGAAATCTGCGAAGAACTCGATAATGAAACACCGACAACTAACAATTATTTCGTCGAACAGGATTTCATATTGTGTTCCCAATTTATTGTACTCTGTCCTTTTTCACATTGACTTCAGAGACTTTCTTTAATTTCCACTTGATGCTCGGGAGGAAAATTTCAATTCATCAGGTAATATATTTTCGATATTTAAAATCTCAGAGGTCGATAAACAGTTTTCAAAGGTAGAGCGGAAGTGAAGTAAGTTCTGACCAAGTGACTGACAGATTTGTCAACATTTGAATTATTTTGCAGTTTTTGGAAGCGAACCCAATCGCTACAAAATATGTTGAACCCTGACCCTAGCATTTTGTGCAACGCGCACTTACCACTTGGAGACTAATTATCCATACGGTATTCTTTCTTCTTATCCGTGAAGAATATAGCACGATCAATTCAATAGGCTTTTCATTTTCTATATGGGCACCCATCCACACACACACACACTGTGAGAAGGTGAAAATCAAATGAAAAATCCGTGGGTATTATATCATTTGTAAATATCTACCTTATTCCTTGACGTGAATAATAATCTCCTCCTGAAGACAGATGGACTTATTTCTATCTTCGATGAATTATAACAGCTTTTCGGCATAGGGTTGACAAACTGAACTGCGATGCCACCAGTTATTCGATGTTCCTTTACGTACAAAGGTTTTTTGCTTCCTACGAGAAGAATAAATACTAACCCACTCGTCCATCAGTTAAAACAAATTCGTCATCAGAATCAAAATTGGGCCGTTATGGGGCCGTTATCGCTAAAGAACGTGTTCACTATTTCGCCTGGGCATACAGGTATCGTTGGAAGGAGTGCATACGGAAATCCCATGAGTACAGTTTGTGCTCGTACACAATAGCATTAGAGCAGAACCACCTAATTTTGCAAGTACGCTAAACAAGAATTGGTGTCGAGGCTATAGGACACCAGTCCTTATGATCCGCCTATAAGTAGTGAACGACTATGCTCCAAATGCAGGCGAAAACGTATCTTCACCAATACTCGTGGGCAGCAAGCATTATGGAATGGGAGCCTCTGAGAGATAAGGGAACAAGATTTTTACATTCAATTTACGCGAACAACAATAAGAACACACAGTGTTAGGCTTTTTATACGCCTTCAACTTATCATGAGTTTTCACAGTTTCATCGGCACACAGTCCACCATGTTCGCGATGAAATAGTTTTTTACCTTATATGGCATCATGAGTTGCACCGGTGACTCCAATGTCCAGCGAGTAGGCAGACCTTTTGAATGCTCTCTCCAGAGCACGATTAAATTTAAATCCGCGCTGTTAGAGGGCAAGTCTGTGAACGGGGCCTTGAAGTTGAGCAGGATTTCACAGGTCTTACAGTGAACAATGAATAGATAAATAATTTTGTGGCTTTATTAGCAGACCTGTCGTGGAACACAGCATAACATCATTCTGAAAAACAATTGCCTACCCTGATAACTTCTGCTTTTTGAAGTAAAAGGACCTTTTCCAGTCAAGAGGCTGATGATTTCCCCATCTTTCGAGGCTTCCCTGACTGAAGCCCTCCAATGAGTTTAAACAAACTTTATTCCGATCCAAATGAAAGAATCTTGTTTGCATGGCATATCAGCATCCACAGAGATGAGTTCGGGGGGAAAATTCCTACATCAAATGATCTTTTGAGCGCTCCACGGATCATCATATGACAAGCATCCACAATAAGAAACGAACCCATCTTCACAACATCATGCCTCGTAAGTTGAATTCCCCAACGGAAATAATGTGCCTTCATTTGTTGGGCTTGCGTTTGATCCGTCATCCCCCGTGATACTAGCTGCGTTGATAATTGCAGCCACCTTACTTCTAACTGGGATAGAGAGAATGCCTCCGAATAATCTCACACTGGATTAGAAACAAGGACTTCTTGCACTGTTTTTGGGTGCATTATACGTTATATGGTCCCAGTCATTCATTTTCGAGGTATTCTACCTCTGAACTCTGTCCTTGTAAGGGATGTCTCATGATTTATCTGATAGCCAATGCCTCTATTCTCGGTAAATCACAGGGCAAAAAGCGGATCAAAAGATTTAAAATAACAAACCCCTGCAGTTTGACTTTGGTCTTATTTACGGAGATGCCGTCAAAATTCAGCTATAGTGGATTTTTCATCGCTATCGCGATAACATTATCAGCAATTGCCGAGGAGCCCTCAAATGAACTTGATGGCAACGCTCACGAACTGCGTATCATTTTTTCCGAAATATTCGACAGTCATCGTCAAACCGAATTTTTTTTATCAAAAATAACGTGAAATTTACACATTATGAAAACTTCTCCTGACCTTCTTATATAGATACATTCATTAAAACTGTTTTAGCAGATGAAAGGTCTTCTTACAAATTACTGAGTTGGTGGTAACCTAGTCTAAATATAACCCAGGGATAATTTATATGCTCCCGTTAATCAGTTGAATTACATTTCTGTACCCAACTATATTTTAGTTTATTTTGCTCAAAGCCTTTTACTCTCGAGACCAAGGTCATACACATTCAACTACTCATAGAGCAGCAAACATTCAACGTGAATAAGAGAAAAATTGGAACAGATAATTGTGACTACCGGATGAACTAATATAACCGAATTAAGACACGGGTCTCGAATCGTATACTGAGTGAGTTTTCGAAAACTTCACGAGTGACACTAACGTTAAGCATATAGCAAGAATAAATATACTCCAGACTAGAAGGCTAACATCCTCATATGAAGCTTTGTCTTCGGCAGTGATCGAAAAAAACATTCTCAGTTGCTTATATTCGGAAAAAATGAAGGTGTTTATTTTGTAACCCTGCGGAATTATCCACTGTTATTAGTATCGTGGATAACACTCCTCAAATAAGATTACCGTAACACAATGAGACTCCTTATAAATGGATCAAATAGTTCACATCCTGGAAGCCATTTTGGATGACTTTCTCCGTACACTCCATATTGTGGATGGCATTTTTCAGCCCTTCGATACCGACTTAGAGCACGAAAAGTATTTTTAAAATTCCAATTTTCTTTCGATTGAAACAAATGACCGTCTTGAGTGGGTATATGCTGCTGATTTAGATTGATGGTAAATATGAATTTACTAAGAACTCCTCCTTGTAAATCTAGTTACCGAACATCAGGCGCTTCGGCCTCAATAAAATGCAGAGATCCTCATAATCCATGTAAAACTTGTTGACTATTTGACCACGGCATACTCTTTTGCCATGGCGTTTTACTTCAGTAATGTGAATTACACTTATTCATAGGCAGAAAGGTTCGCAGTAATGTCCACTGCAAAGAAAACCTACACAGCTCGTATTTATACCTTCATACCTCTCCTGTTTTCAAAAGTAGAGATATACTTTACTCTGGGGTGTTCATTTCTTCATCAAAGCAAGCAATTGCTGTTTGAGAAATCATGATCACATAATCTCAATTTCCATATCAAGCTCTTCAAATGAACCAACACTCCTCTAAATATTATTGTATTCTTCTTGACTCTTTGTGTTGAAAACGAACGCCACTGAAACTTTGGGAAAAGAATGGCTTTTGGCGAAATCAGCATTCATTTTTCAGCTATCGAAACCACTGGCGGTAAGTGTAACCTTCGTGGTTTTGCAAAGTATTCATTCCTCATCGTTGACTGCATTAACTCTGTCAAGCAACAGGTAAATTTGTCTTGATAAATAAATATATCTAATTTCAACTTTCCAGTATTACTATTCCAGCCTGAACAATATAAGGTCCTCTAGAAGTCCACTTTTGCAATCAATATAATATTGAGACGGGGAACTCCCTAAATTTCGACAACACTTCTACAAAACTGAACTGTGAAGTTGTACAGTTTATTGAATCGCAACAGAATTTTATGGTAAGTCATTACAGCGGTGTCAACCGAAATGCCACTGATATTCAACATGACCATTTTTCGTCACTCAAACCTAAATTTAAATGATGAACACTTTTCGTGTTTTCTGAATTAGCTTGAATAAACCTTGTAGTAAATTATTTGCACGCTTAGCGTAGATGCTATCTGTTATTTTGAGTAGATCAATGTGAACTTTTGCTGGACGTTTACAGTTTTTCAAAGAGGTTCCAAAGCTCAACTGCCAGGATGTTCTTTTTGTGTATGCACCGGCGGGAACCCAGTCGTGTACATTTGAAAACTATTTTTGACTTCAAGCTTCTTGTTTTGTCATCTAAAGAAAGAACGGTAGTCTTTTCGAGAAGTTCATGTCTAACCCACAGCAAAATGTCAGCAAACTACGTGTTTTCTTAGTAAAAGCCCCTATTATGAGCGCAAAATGTCACTCGTAACACGGGAATGACAATACTGTGCTCAGAATACCCACGGGGTGCACAGAGATGTGGATCATGGGACAACAACGTGCTGGATGCGCACGAATAAATATGCGTGGAGCCCCGTGAAACAAGGTCAGGAAATGTCAAGAGGTTAATCCCGTTCGCTTACGTTCAACTTACTTTTAAATAAAACGATTTTCACTATTCTACAAGGAGAACATAAGGCCGAGTCATTATTATTCCACGGGAGTCTGAAAAACATTTTCAGATTAGATATGACCGAGTGACATCATGAATTTCATGAAGGCAAAAACGATTACCACCGCAGTACTGACTGAACTCAAATATGTACACACACACAAGCATGAAATTTTGTCTAAAACGAAGACAAATCCGTGAACAGCGAAAACAGCACACTGAAGAAAGCAAGGACTTGTGTTCTACCGTGAAGGGTAGGGTGTATCTGATCATCAAAAATGGAGGACAAACACAACTCCACGAACCCAAAGCTGAGCAAGTGCGTCATCAGGATCCTACACTAACACTGAACGGATGTCAATACGGCTGCCAACAGCTCGTTCACCACAGTATTGAGAAAGAAGAATTCGGAGTCCAATGTTCCCTAATCGTACTCGGAGTGGACAGGGAGAAAGACGGGAAACACGTTCGACCGTTGGTATCACGTTGGAAAGGTTAGAAGGACTACGAAATATGTTTGTTTACTAGGGTCATGCTTTCGATGTCGAATATCCATAGCCTCGACAGAGTGCAATTGCCTTTTAATTCTCTGTTATCATATCAACCGAAAGGGCTGTGTTTGGTTTGCCTCGTACCTAACAGTTCGAACACTTTTAGGATTTACTCCTTAGGTCATTGGACTCCGTTGGCTAGCGCAAAGTCAAATCCGTGTACCTAGCGAGTCGGTTAATTTCCAGGACCTCATGTTCATCGAGACTAATGCCAGAGTACCACTGTTAATCGTCAGAAGAATATCGCCAAAAAACGGACGTTTATCCTAAGTTCTGACAAAGGTTCGGGTACTGCCATAATGAACATCAGGGATTACCTCAACAATTACAACAGCCACTGGATAGCACCATCAGTTTTCAAACCAAACGTCCTGAAGGCTGCCGCCTGGTATTCACGTCTGCTTTACAAAGATGATATCACGAGGAAGGCCGCAATCGATGAGCTCCTACCTCTTTGATCACAGTTATCTCGGATGTATGGCCAATCGAAGACTGACAAAGGTGTTATACCTCTATGACTGTGCCACTGCCATTCGGCTTCGAGAGCATGACCCGTGTAAACAAACATACTTCGTAGTCAGTCAGACCATACCACTGTAAGGTAGCTAGCATGATGCCAAGTGACAAACGTGTTTCCCGTCTTCATCCCTGTTCACTCCGAATGCGATCAGTGATATTTGGCCTTCGCAACGACATTGCTTATTGCGCTGTATTCCGTTGTTCAGCGATTTATCATTGTTCTGAACAAACATTCACGTATGGGTAGGTACACAGTTGAATTCACTTTAAGCTGTGGTGATCACTGTTCTTTCTACCAAAACATTTTAAAATAGTTATCATTTGCAAATTCATCTCATAAAAGTACCCCATGTACTCCTCTGACGGCGTAGCTTGTTACAATGGGCGTACGTTTTTTTGACGTTTTCCGCAAAGCTGGTCGATCACCAAGAAAAAAATGAAGTACACGGTACAGACATTTCTCTCTCTCCCGGAAACTATTCAACTTGTTGGCTCCATTTGACGGTCATAAAAACGACAAAAGTAGAACAGGAGGTAATTGATTTGCATGAAGATTATATTATTAGCTTAAAGCGTTCACAAGCCAAAAAACCGTTATCACCACTTATCAACCCACCAACTCAACTGTTAGAGTTTTGCTTCGTAAGTTGTCCTGAATTTCCCACGTTTGGAGCTTGCAACTAACAAATCAAGTGACTAGCTGACTTTCAAGTGTATTCAAGCAGTTTTTATCTCGATGGGCAATTTTGCGCCTGAAATTTCCCCGTACGTTTTGCATATAATCTCACGTTATTATGATGTATAGTGTACTTTTCGATATCAAAGGAATATCAACAGGATTATACAAGATAACTTCTCCAAATAGGACAGTATTTTCCCCATATCCCACCCCAGTCGAATCAAACCATTATGGACCAACTGGAATGACCGTAAAGAAGAGAAACAACATATTTGATCCTGTCAGATTGATTCTGGAAAGCATTGTTTATTGATAACCACAGCTTCATCTTTAGACATTTGAATAATTTACGATACGGCTGTCAAAATGGGCAAAAGCTAACAAAGCCCACCATTTTTTCCTTCATCTAAATGGATGGTATATTGATGCCTGGAAATGACACGAATAACCCTGAGTCAGAAAAGCTATCTCGAATTGCAAGGAACTATCAGTGCACTATTACATTATTTACAAAATCGGATAGGTTCATGTTCGAACGATCAAGTCGTACCTGGTGACAGTGTAATGCGACAAGAGAACAAAACCATAGATACCCCAAAGCTAGACATGTTCCAACTGGTTCACTGACATTAACTATTTTCGGCATCAAGAAATTCAGGCGAGCTCGTCTTAGTGTGAACAGCTTCTGGGAAGAGTTTTGTATTCTAGTCACATGTTCATGTGTCATTTCTAATTTTATTACTGGGTGTAAATTCATGGAAAGTTGGTTGGTTTCCAGTGGAGGCTGTCGTAATAATGAGATAACCGAAGTGCGTCCTGTGAAATATTCTTCGTTCACAGCACCAACCAAAAACATTACCGGAAACACAGACAGCTGTTCGTGTATTCCCACACCGCCAACACCATCCTCAATCACCCCAAGCACAGTTTGCTCCGCTAAATCAACTGGCTACACCTACCCGATTATACTGATTATACACAGCAATATAAATCATATTCTTCTACTACCTCTAAGCATTGGTGAAACCTATAATCAATGTGCCCTTTCAGCAACATTGTATGCATCTACCACAAAAGCGTCTAGCTGGTGCTAAGTGAACAATAACAGAAACGATCACACACAAAAGCACAAACACCCAAGGCATTCGTATCGTTTTTTCCCGGCAGAAACTGTCAAACATCAGATTGCATAATAACAACTGTAAGTGAAAGAAAGTGGCAGACAGAAAGTAATTACTTGTGACCGAACCGAGGTGGGAACCAACTCGACATGAAAAATAAAGCCGTACATTTGCGTCCTGCTTTCCATGTGGTACAAAATAGCACCTATCGATTTGTAAACTAGCAGCCAAGTTCACGGATTTGGCTAGCATACTAATTTCCTTAGCAAATCAGTTTGTCGTCAAATAAAAAACCCGCACAAACGTTTCCACGGCTGTGTGAGTTCAACAACGACACTCAGCCACAAGTTTTGGACGTTACGCAGTAAGCGCCTGACATTAGCTAACTGTTTATCAAATATACATGCCGTTTGCACACTGAAAGGATATTTATTTTTGATGAAGTCTCCTTTAGTGACTGTTTTCTCAGCAAATTCAACAAGATAAGGTTACAATATTGTTGGAATCAACACTAGGTGACTTTTCCAAACTACTTCCAGAGTGAAAAATATTTTCTCGAAATGTCTCACATTTCTTCTAAGCATGGGAAAGTGACAAGTAACATTGCTGCTGAAAAAAGAGGCGATTATCCTCTGAGCCTCTACCAACAGTTCGGAACTGCTCTATCACTGTCATACCGGATCGCAACAGAATCATCGGAAAAAAAACGAAAGTCCATGCTATTTTTGAAAGTGATTCAAAGTCACTGGACCAACTTACACAATGGAATCGGAGGTTTGAAGAACAAAACCAGCATCCACTAACCCATAGTCGAAAATAAATTGCAATTCATCTATAGTATTTAGATAAGCTTTGTTAAAGTTTAGATTTCCGAGTGAATATCTGGAAGTGCGCATTGTTGCCATCAGTTTTAATTCACTGTATCCATTGCGTCTCGCTTTCTTGATGCATTTCAAAACTGATTTTATTATTGTTGATGCACATTTGTTGTCCGGTAAAAAGCTTCTTACTGCTTTTGTCGGGATATGCTTTTTTCAATTCCATCAACGCATATGGTTGTTAAAAATCTCCCTTTTTACGTTGATTCGGAAAATATTTTCTGTTCTAACTAAACGGTTGAAAGATGAGCATCAATAAAAGGAAACAAATGACTGTTTTTTGAATTTTGAAGCACCTGCAAAGAATCCGTCAGTCATTTTTGAATTTGTAAATCATTAGTTGAAGTGCTGTGCATCGGACTGCAGTTGATCTTTCATGGTGTTCATAGGTGTGCCTGCCAGGATCACAGAGGTGACTTAACCGCCGTCTACAAGATGGATAATATGGACATATAACTTCATGGAGTTAACATGGCCTTTTTAAAAACTCAACGCACGAGGAGCTTTAAATTTTGATGGGATTTATTTTCAAAAACGTAAGCGAAACGAGGTTCAGTGATGCTTGCGCTTTACGAACGGATCTGCAGGGCCACAAGAAAAGCATAGGATATTTCAAAAGAGGCACACTCGAATTTTCCGAAAGACGATTTTACCCAACACGCACACTTGCCTTTTGGTTGGGACGGTGTAAGTATTAAGTGTGTATGCATTTCGACGCTGTAAATTACATGGCTGTGATAGTCCAAAATGGATATCAAAAACCTCATTACAAATACAAATCTATGCTAGTGAATTTTTTTCCAGAATACAACGAACAGCTTGGCGATTCAAAGTAGTTCATGTTTGCTTGAAATATATTTATCCTGACACGACGTTCTGATGGAAAGCAAAAACCAATGCAAGTTTATTCAAAGGTATAGCTAATTTCTTTCCGGAATGAAAAGTAATGAAGCTGTAGTTGGTGTATTCCATGGAAAATTCAAACTGCCTTCAACAAGAACTCCTCGAGGAATACAAAATAATGAGATTACCCGTACTGCGGACTGAGTGGCCAGCTACACCATTACAAGCATACTGCTTCTGAGCCTAGGTCAAAGCCTGTGGCTAAATGAATGTCTGCTTTTGAAACCAGAAATTGCTTGTTGTGTGCTTCGAGCATGTTTCTGATTTTGTTCAAAACTATCCATTCCTACCCAGAAGCAAACACCTTCCATTTTCTGCAAAACATCTAGGATGGTTGTTTCGTTTTTAAAGTGTATCGATCAGCAGAAGGACCAATGTTCTTGGATAGCGCTCATGATGCTGCGAGCAACTTGCGCAGTAGAACGGACATTTCTATAGGTTCCCGTGTTTTTTATTGAAAAAGGGACAAGTTCATATATTTGGGCATGTTTTCAATGTATTGATGTTTGGCAGATTTTGGCAATGTTTAGAGGAGGTGGAGTCCGGTTAGTACAAGGGGAAATCCTGCTGTAGGCAGTCAAATTACAAGCTAGTTCACTGTGGTGGATTCCATACGCTACTGTAATTTTGGCGAGTATCCGTGTGATCCATATGCAGAAAGTCGAAGGTTCTCCGGCGTGGCCTCGTAGCTCAGCTGATAGAGCACTCGCGGTACTAAAGCGAGGGTGGTGACCATGGGTGGGTTCGAATCCCGCCGAGGCCAAAGGCTTTTCATATCAGGATTCAGCCTGCAGAGCATCCATACGTGTTTATCATTGTGTGGGTGTTAAATCCAAAAATATCGACTAAATGAAAACGCTGCTTAGGTCATCTTCCCAACAGCTCATTCTAGCCAGATGGTCATGGTTTCTTCTCGTGAAGCAACAATTCGTTGTAAGAAACGGAGTAAGATAAATTCAAGATTGCATACAGTAATCTTCCTGACTTTTACCGAAATTATCAGTTAGGCCTATGTTGCAACACCTGTGATTCATTCGGCTAGCACATCTAGTAATCCAAAAGTTAGTCTCCCCAAAGCCCATCCAGAGCGGTTTTATCATCCAACAGAGTCAACTGCATTTAGGAAAGACTGCACTGTTTATTGAATCAGTATTGTAAACAAATCAGACTCACCTACATGTACATCATGTAAAGTACGATCGACAGAGGTCATTAAAATTACCAGAACAACGGCAGTTCGATGGTCTGTCCATTTTTGCTTTGGTGCGAGTCTGTTCAAATCCGCAAATGAACATTACTGCTTGACCTGTAGTGGTAATTAGCATTTTGTCCAAGCCCTCGTAACAGCGCATCATTCACTTCGTTCGATTCTTTAGACGGAAATGTTTATAGGGACCAAAGCCTACGAGTATATTCATGCACAAGAGAGAAAGCACCACACAATGCATACGCACACGTACACGTAAAATTGAACATACTCCGAAGAGCCCATCGTTCAGAAATAGTATTACCCGGGAAGAACAAACAGTGAACTAGTCAATTAGGAGCGATAATTACATAGACAATCATGTTAGATGGCCCAGTTATTTCGTGGTAGCCAGAGGGCAAGTAATGTGACCAACCTCTCGTCATATTATAGTGTGCTTGCTCCACTAATAATAAGAAACTTGGGAGGAAGTGCTGAAGCAAGTGGATGGGTGAGATGCAGCTACTTGGATGAATAAAGTTGACTAGATAACTATATTTGAGGACAGATAACTGAAGATACTCTTGAAAGCAAACTTTGGTGCAATTTTTGTGACCTAGAATGCAGTGACCAGATCACGATAGATATGGTACGTGTGACTATACGCAGCTCGGTGAATGTAGGATCCTTTCATGTCCATCTCCTGGCACGTGTTATTCATAGAATCCTATTTAGGAGAAAAAAACGTGTTTATGAAAACGTAAATATCTCAGTAGAATTGAAATTTTGATTAGAAAGTACATTCACCGTTCATCCAGCGAATCTTTTATTTATAGTAACATAAGTTTATATGAAACCACTGAAAAAGTAAGCAACGATTATCATCGATAGTTCAAGCAACGTTTTCGTTCTACATAGTTTTGAATTACTTATTTCCCTTTCAACACAAAAGTTTATCAACATTTTCCCGTCGTTTTGCTTACTGATGCTACTTCAGAAGTGAATGAATGAAGTGACAATACAAGAATAAAACAGTTCCAGCAGTATATCATGTATTAACTTCAAGCTCGACAAATTCGCAGAAAGCAAAATCAGTCATTTTTCAATGAGATGACCAACACTGACGAACAAGTTCCAGAGGATTTTTCCACCTAAAAGTTTCAGTTTTGAGTTGCCGGAGTAGCTGGATGAATGATAAACCTGCATAATCCTCGTCCGGTTCTAGCCCAGCAAATAAAACCAGACCGTTTTTCTGTATCATTTAAATGGAGGTTGGGCATCGTTAGATATACGCTTGCATTATTCGTGTTGAATTGACCATATTTCGATAGCTTAACCCGTAAGACATTAGGCTGGTAAGCGAGAAGTCTTAGATTTGATTCTAGCCCGCGGAGTAATATCTGAATTTGGAAAATTCAAATGGATATTCAGTTATCCATACACGCGTTGTGCTATTGCCTCAATAATCCTTTCGATGATCAGGTGGTTTTTACTTCAAATTGGTGGCAGATAAAAGTGTTCGCTCTGTTTTTCTACACTTGGCAAAAAAGGCATCCAAGTTGCCGTATTATGCAAGGGTTGCATATTTATTACGCCATTACTGGTTTGCTGAAATTCATGGACTTCTTTTTTCGAAAAATGTCCCTGTCAAAGTTTAAAAAGTATTAGTAAAACTGTTGAGATCATCTACTACAATTTCCCAATAGAACAGCCACACATATATTCGCTTCAAAACTAACTGTGCTGATGGAAATCCAAAAGATGGAGTTAAGCTCCTCCCAGGGAACAGAGCCTTTGACCTGGAATACACCGATGATATTTCCTTGGTTGGCGGCAGTGCACAGGCCGTTTACCACACTCTGAACCGCTTGGTGATTAAGGTATGCAGAGATGGAATACATTTTGTGTCTTCTAAGTACAAAGTAGTTCTACAAGACTGACAGAATTCTACGCTTGCACTCACCTTATGTGATGAAAAGCTAGAAATGGCCGACAAAATGCAGTACCTCGGAAGACTAATTGCCGCTGAAGGGAGAGTCGGGGAGAAGATGAGTTCATGGATGGCGAGAGCAGCATTCACAAACTCGCTATTCCTGTGGCGTCGCTGTGATATCTGGCTCTCGTCAGGGACGGTTGTATGTTGATGCAGCACGTAGTTGTTTACTTTACGGTTGCGAGGCCGGGCCACTCTAGGTTTATAATGCTTGATATCCTTCGGTGTTCGATAACCGATGTCTCCGAATCATTACTGGCGTCTGTGATTATTGAACGAACGTAGTTAACCCTTACATACCACACGCTGGTGACCCTGCCAACGAAATAGATAAAGTGAGATGCCTTGAGTATTGGGCTACTTCAGGGTGCTGTGGGAATGACAGCTATTTCATGAATGGTCTACCGGATGACAAGTGGGTATTAAGCACTCTTGACAGAGTTCTTTCGTTCTGGGTAGCAGTATGGTAGTTAGGCTGTAGGCAGCCATATTGGTGTTCTAGTAACTTAGGTTTTGGAACCCGAGAATTACTGAGCTAGGCTCACAGAATTTTCATTTTTTGTGTTTTCAGATAGAGCACAAGCAACCCCTTTGGAAGAGCACCGCCCTTTGAGTACTGCAGCTGCATGTTATAAAGGAAGAATATATAAATTTCATACATGATGCAACTTCTGAAGCCCAATAACCTCATTTTTGATTGTTTCAGCCGTGAAGAGCCTTGTATTTGGAAAATATTTGACTGTCAAAAGGGAAGGAATGGCACGGAACCAACTTATTCGTAAATGCATCATCATCAGGTCAATCAAATGAATCTGTGCGGGGAAGGTGGCGTACTAACCAGTTAAGCAAAGGGTCTTCTAGTAGAGAGATTTCGCGCCAAAATAACTTTCATTTTGGTATAGCAGCCGCCGCAACTGACCGGAGGCATTCCAAAACCCCAAAAATGATCGCATCTGGGGTGCTTGCTGTTCATCTCATCTTGACAGTTTAATTGCTTCAACTAAAGATGGCATCGAATGTACACAAAAGATGATCTAAAAATCCTTCTACAGTGACTAAATTCGAACTAATTAGTGTTCATCAACACACGAACAAACAAGCCGAGCCCACTTCAAAACAATCCGCTCATCACATATTCAAAAATGGATTTAAATCCGGGCCAATGGCTGACTAAATGAACCTGAAAACTATGTAAAACGCTAACATAAATCAATGCTCACTGTCCCGCATTTATATTTTCGCGAACCAAAAAATAACTGATGCTGTCAGTCCGCTCTTTAGAAAACCACACTGTATCCTAACAGCTCACAGTACCCGTCTTTTTCGAAGTGAATGGCCGGTTAGCTAGAAATATCCCCTTATCAATAACCTGATTGTTGGAATTTGACATGCGTATCAGTGGCGTTCTGTGAATTAATCCCAGTATATCAATGATGCATTAGGCAGGATTGCTGGTCGAATTAATCCTGTAATCAACAATTATGATGTACAGGGGGATTCCTTTCGAACCTACTATTTGTGTTTATGTTGGAAATTGGTATTCACCGGAAAGAAAACAACCGTAAGCTCGTCGCATTTTGGACTAGGACTATGCGAAAACGGCTTCTCAAGCAAATGACTCTCTCCCAAGCGGCAAGCTATATTATTAGGTGAAACTATGCGCGTTTTCAGTGAAAACTGTACCACGGAAAATTGAGAATGCGTGAGAGAATTACCATTTTGAGTTATCAATATTCGCAAAAATCTTTGTTCCAATGCTTTTGCTATTGGACGATTTAGGTTTCACTTCATTTTTGCTCAAAATTTCTGCAATCAACCCCGTTGAATATTTCCAACCCGCACCCTTCATCGAGAGCGGTCCAGATGCTGCTAGACATTCACAGGGCCAGCTGACAGTGAGAGTGTTCTTTTTGGCTTACGCCACAATAACGCACGCTTCAGTGAACGACCAAACTTGTTCCGAGTTGCTTGATGCATCCGTTTTCAAGGGTACCAAGCTAGTTTTAAATGAAGCTATTTAGAGGGACAAACATTGGTTCAACAGTTCAAGTTTTTCCCCCAGGTATTTGCGACTGACTGCGAAATGAGCAGATTGTTTTACTCTCCGATTTTTCCTACGCAGTGCGCTTTTACTCAGTCACCTCGTTCAATCATTGACATAAACTAAACTTACGGCAGCTTACAGTGATAGACACTCTGGAAGAACACGTGATGGTGTTTTATCATTCTACTAACAAGTACCTCTTTTCCTTCAGAGAATTGATTTTTTCATATTCATACGCTAGCAATATCACTGGCTAACTACGGATCACATTGCCTGATTTCACTCAGCTTGCACATAAGGCATTGCTATGTGAGCTATCAACTTCACAGGTAACCATTTTAAACATTTTAGGCCTCATTTAGAAATAATGAATAATAACTATTCCAGTGGCGAACAATAACTTATCTTTTCACCGTTGAATCAAGGGTAAATGTCGTGGGAGCGTTGTGGGCAAGGGCCTATATCGGTGATCTTGTGCAATATTGTGTTTAGACATTTCCATTGCCTTCATCTTTCCGAACTGTTGGAATGCAGAGTAGAGACTGTTGCTGGCCTTATTGCTCTCTCTCTCTCTCTATATATATATATATATATATAGATATATCGTATGGTTTTTATTGTTCAACGAAGTAGCTGGAAATAAAATCTCTTTCAAGTCACCCGAATTATCTCAAGATTATCAGGTTAGTCGGAGAGGCTTTGTGAACATCCCTATTAAACAGGAATCAATAATCAGTCGTACATGTTCTTGATTCAGGCTGTAATATTCTGGAAATCTTTCGCTAAAGTCGTTTTATTTCTCGTTATAAAAAATGTACCAAGTATCCAGGTACTGAATTTTAGTTGCTCTGTTGATTTGGAGGGATATTCACCGCATATATTTTTCAAGAAATTGGTAATAAAGAATGAATTTCTGATAAGTGGCACTTTTCAATTCCCCCAACCCTCTCTTTCTGACTCATTTGGCAAACATTATAGCAAGAGTCTCTGGAAAAAATACTGAGTTCCACGGCAATATCAGCTATGTAGTTCTCAAAATGACCCTAGCAGTAAAACACGTTTAGTGTCTCCCAATGTGCAGTGAAGAGAAATAAAAAAAGCAAAATTTGCATTTACTTTTTTTAATTTTTAATACAATAAAGTACAGCGATTCATGAAGCGGGGCGTGACAACAAAAAGCCGTCACAAAGGAAGAGGCTGGCGATGAGGAAAATCGAACAAGGGCCGTTTTTGCCCAAATTTCATGATGATAATCATCTGACTACAGCAAGCTGGTCAGCTTACATTTTGGGCAATTTGGTGTAGTTTTTGTTTTCAGCGAGCGCACAAGACAACACGAAATACTTTATTTGTATTCATAAATTGTCGGTAGATTTGCACATTTCTGTACTTTTATTGCCAACAATGATATGGTGTTTCTACTTGAGTCCATTTCTATTCCAGAAAAGCGCTATGAGCAGTAAGTTTCGATCAACTATGATTAAAAACAATAGTTTCCCGGCAAACCAGACCAACTGAAGTTGTATTTCGCCTCGTACCGATCTAAAACCGTATGTGTAGTGTAGTAGTGTAGTTTTTAAACTAGTACGGTGAACTCTGTTTTCAGTTTTAACCAGCTGTTTTGTATCTATTGAAATTGGAAGTAGGAACGTGTAGCCAGGTCCGTTTGTTTTGGTTGCATTTGGTGGGGAAAAAGTCAAATACCAATCAAAAGAAAACTGATTTCTTATTTGCACAGTGAACGTCTGTGTCACTATGGAGTGTATAGAGCAATACAGGATGAAACGCGTCTGTTCACTTTATAACTGGGTCGAAAAGAATCCAAGTTTGAAAAGCGCAGGTACTGTTACGATTTGCATGCATTAGATATCAGCTTATGGAATAACATCAGGATGATATGATAGCGCTGTAAGCAGTAAACGTGTTGAAGATGATTTTCCACGGACATGTTCATTTTGTTTCTTCAGCTGAGTTCATCTAATAAATTGCACATGAAATGGTGTCACATTTTCTAACAGGGAAATTGAATTCCAACGTTGGGTGTATATTTGTTTTACCTTGAGTTGTTTACATCTGCAACACAAATATCAATATGTAAAGGTGGACCCGAGGGGTGACAGAGTGCTCTCTTTTCATTGCGAGTCAGCTAGCTTTTACATGCGAACATTTTATCTCTCAGAACAGTTAAACATTTTCCTGATCTGAAGAAACTTTCATAAACCAAATACATATTTCCATTCACAACCCAGTGCTTCTAAAAACTGACGGAACAAACGTCAAAGTTGCAGAAGTGCGGAAAGCCCTAAAAGCTTGGTAGGTTCAAAATATCCCCCGTTATGCGATTGCAAGATATAGTCCCATGTTCTCAACTTTAAATGTTGCACATAGTGTCGCATAAAATCACGTGACGTGAAACAAATTCACTGCTTATGCAGAGAAGTAAATGCTTTGAATTTGCAGCTGTATGGTTTTCAAAATATTTGTTTACCAGATAAAGCAAAAGCAGCCAGAATAACAAACCAGTCCGGTAATACATAAAAAGTACTATTTATGTAAGCAAGATCATCTTGCGGATAGTTTCAAACACGAGCAACGAATGATAACATCGGTAAATGGATCCACATTCACCAGATCCTAGTCCATTTTGATATAGTGCTTCCTATTGGCAAAGCATGTTTTTTCTGCTCTTTCATTAGATATCTAACGACAGGTTTGACAACAAGCTTATAGTAGAGCTTCTAACTACAATTCGTCGGAAAACGGCAAAACGAAGATGTATTTAGGCATACCTACCTTGTTCTATCTCGGAGTACTATGTATAAAATTTCCATGCAAAGCTATCAAACAAGCTACTGATCTAACTCGTATCACGCTGCTCGCAATATGGACTGATATACTTTTCAAAAACCTGGTACATCAGCATCAACTGAAAGGGTTTCGAAAAGGAAGTGAATGCACATGTTCCATTATTGTAATGCAATTTTATGGTATCTGATAAAAACATGCAGGCTTGTTGTCTGTTACCTTCAACAAAGTTTTAATGTATCAGTTTTTTGAAAAACTCCGCCTTTTGTGACTCAGTCCACCCTAAAAATACATCAAGTATTTCACCAATCACGCAACTATATTCTATGGGCTTCCAATACGTCTTCAAATAGAACCGTACCTCCCCTTTGATTATTATGTGGTTATTTAATCTTGCCTATTACTAACGTCTTCCCCAGGCATGATACTTTTTCACTCCGAGTTCAAACCAAGAATGCAATTAACAGACATTGACCTGTTTGCCAGCTAATAATAAAACACTACCTCGGGGCATAAAGGTATCTTTCCATTGATTCCTAATTGAATAAAAGCTTATGGTTAGCTCTGCTTTAAATATGGAATAGTAGTTCTGATCAAATATGTTTTTGCATTTGCTTTTATTGCTACAAGCGGTATGCGAAATCTGCCCACCGTGGTTGAGTCCGTTGTTGGTTGCCATACAGGCTCAAGTTCGTGAGCTCATCGTGTGGTAATATCATAATTCCAAATGTTAGCGTAGTTTGCTTTAAGATAATTACAACCAAAAACGTCACGGAAAGATGGATGACACTGACCGATTCATAATGTTTATCGCTACAGAACCCAAGCTGACTGGTATTATTGATATTGATATTCGTTCCAATAGAAGCCTTACCCAGGATCGGGTTAAGAAAACTCGGCCGTACGATTTTTAAGCTTCTATTTCTATTACTGTATAATGGAGAAGATCTAATTCAAGGGTTATTTTACCCATTGGAAGCGTTGTCGCAGATAAAGCTACGCAAAATTTATGGAGGTTTTTTTACAAATTCTCTAACGTGATCATTATGCTGGGTTGTTCGCTTAATTCTGCCATCTGTTAGGGGTCATAGTGGTGCATGGTAAACAGGGACTCAGTGCAAGCTTTTCACTCCGCATCAATGCTGGGAGTTAGTTACACGAACTCCAGATAAACGTTCCACTACAGTAGGTCGTTCCTAGGCACCAACAAAGCAATTTAGTTAGTATTTCAACTCCGGAAAAAAAGTACTTTGAAGTTCCGTTCCTTATCGATGGAAGCAAGAAATAACTTCATATCAGTCAGCAATTCCATTGAAAAGAAAGCTTAAAATTGCAAGGTAGCCTGAGCAAACTGTTTCCACAGTGTAGATAACTGATATTTCTTCCGTTACGGAAATTTTAAAAAAATGTTTAAAGAGGAGGATACCGACAGCGAAAAAATCCTCCGTTTTGAGCAGGGACGTCAGCTGCAGTTATCTTTAAAGTAAATCAAGAAAGAGAGTGTCTCTCCTCCCAACAGTACATCGAGACCCAGATATTTCTAAAACACCATTACCATAGTGTCAGAAGTCACTTAAGTTCATCTCATAACTGGATTTTTGTAAAAATTGGGATCTCAAAATAGTGATATTTTATTACGTGCACATTGATCTCATAAAGCGCTTACTTGGGGCAATGTGTCTTTAAAGAAGAGACTAGAATTTTCTTTGCAATGCCCTTGACCTGTACCGAAGTGACAACCAACTCTTCTACGTAAAGATGCGCCACCGGTTACACTTTTGTAAGGCGAGATTCTACTAATGAGGATGGTTTATGAATCCAGTTTGAACAGGTTGAAGAACATATCATCACTTCCCCCATCTGTGCTCAAAATTTTGAAAGTCGGTTGCACGAAAAGATACGTAATGCGTCCGTGTGGATATCTTCTCGACCCAATGCCTGCATGGTTTTTTAGGCGATCTCATCTCAAATTTGTTCACAATACTTGCGAAAATGCCTTAATCCAGTAATGCCAAGTAGTAGGTAAAACATACGCATTTTGGCAGAAAACCGTGTATTTTTTGCAATCGACAAACTCAATAGTTCCTCTGTAAAAAGGTAAGTCGTACTTTGACTGCGGCGGATGTCATACATCAGTGTTATATGAAGCGGTAATCAGTGTGATCCGTTTGTGAAATGTCCCATAGCCTTATTCTTGTTCACTCAGGTTAACTGGCGTCTGAGGTGAAGTAAAAATTCGGCAAATATTGATGACTATCCCAAGGCTTACCAAACCATAAGTTCAGTATTATTCAACCAAGTTTGATGCCTGAACATCATTTTGTCTTTTGTTTATTATAGCACGGTTTTATGAAAGTTTTTTCTGGCGATTCACTTGGAAAAACCCGAAAGAATCGATTTCTTGAAACTTAATGCAGCACAGATAACCTCACAACGGTGATTGACTCGGAAAACAGGAATCATCCACTATTTTGTTCTCATTAAACAAATGTCACCGGACTAGCTTTATCCCTCTTTAAAGTTATTTTATAACGTTTTGTTCATCGGAATTCCCTAAAATATTACACGAGAAAAACCGCTTCAAATCAGAACAAACAAATCACAAGTTAACGGACACTGAAAATCCCTATCTGAACTTATATGAGGTCCATTAAGGAACGATTTTTCGTCAGCAGAAATTCAATTAATTACGTCATTCCCAGACGTTTTCAGAGGGTACAAGCCTAGCTATCCGATATGCAGAATTTTTAATCTACAGTATGTGTGTGGTCTCCATCTCTAAATCAAATAGTAAAGGGGTATTACCGAGGGAATAACGGTGATTAGCATACTGATTTGTCAACGGATTAAATTCAGGACAACATGTCTGTCTTAATTATTCGTCGAACATCGTCACTGGGTCAGCTACCTAATGATAAAATAGGCCATCCCCAATTCGGTGTACTGAGATACGACCAATGTCAAGATGTCCTCAATTCCGCTTTGATGGATCATAAAATGGTGAAATATGCATTAATCCGGGAGGCACGGGACTGAACAGCGGAGGTCAAATAGACATTCACTGAGAATACTGCGTATTTCATGTATTGCAAAGTGACTAGTATGAACGCGAATGTAGGTTACCTAGATGGGACATCTTGTAATTGGTGCTTTCTTCTGAAAGTGGGATTTAGGCAACCTATCGAGTGTGGACTGAATTTATTCGTAGGTTGATAGATCCGCTCTCCTGTCCACTCACTTAATTTGACAACGTTCCCTCCAAAATGACATCATCCTTTGAAAATCAAAAAGATCAATACACCGATGTATCAGTACAACCCCCTTTATTCCTGACAAAGCCATGGGATTGCAACGGACCGAGAGAGAATCTTCGAAAAAGGTAGTACCGAGTGAATCAAGTCACAACTGAAAGTTAATCTCGATGGAAGATATTTAAATGCAAACCAAGTTGTCCGTCATTTGAATACCAGCTTTGGTAATATGGAACAGTTTTTTCCATAGTAAATTAACCTGTACTTTATCGAAACGTTTCATTCTATGCCGTATATTTTAATTCAAAGTATATCTGGTTGTTGAAGAATGACATGTTTCCACTTCTATTTGAATCTAAATTATTCTGAAACAAGCCTGCATGCAGTGATCAAGTAATCCAATAAGTCCGTTTATTTCCTATCAGAGCACCTATTATTCCATTGGGAGTCACCACGCCCGAATTCACCTGCTCTCGTAATCCGGTTTCTGAAAATAACTAATCACACACTAATAGGGGAACAAAACATTGTACCCATGTGGGAAACATCTGAACCAAACAATGGATTGTAGCTAGCCACGGGCAATACGCATCATATTAGGATACATTTATTCTTATGAGTGTGTCAGTGTTTATGGATTTGCAGACCCAAATTTGCGGCGAATAGTGCAGCTTTCTCTTTTCGTCAAACTTCCCTCGGGGCCTTGCAGCCGCACAATTTGTGTTCGCAATAATGAGTGTATATTCTGTCGCTCAGTAAAGAACAAAAAACCCAACCTATTTGTTGGTTGATTAATTCTCAGTTATCAAACTGATAAGCTTATGGTGCGGTTGCGTAAAGTCTTATTACCCTTCTTATAATTGTCTTCTGCGCTTGATTGAGAAAGGTTGCGCTTTGCAGAAAACTGGGTGGCTGTCTTCCTGAGCACATCCGTTTGCTTAAAATAATACGTACTCAGCTGACAGATGTCTGACAATGTTTCTTTAAATCATCAGTCAATAGTTATAGCGAGTAAATTGTCCATCGAGCGGGAGACGCCCACGAGAGGAAACAAAGGCTAACGCTGTTTTTCTTTTGGTTTCCCAGGAAACGGTTGCATCCGTTATCAACGGTCCCAATCGTGATCAGAGGTTTTTCAGCAGTCTACTGGTTTGAGATGTATGAAAACGACGGAACCAAAGCATGCTTTTTCTATCTGGTACAACTATAATGCCATTCTGGACAGAAATTGCGTAATAAGGTTATACCGCACGATCCCAGGAACAACCCCAGTCACGGTAAAGAATGCAATTTTATTCCAGAAGGTACATGTTATTGGTAGTAATCGTGAAAACAATTCAACTATCCTTGCATTCCATAAGCCTCTAACTATGTGTTAGTAATGGCTTCCATCAATGCTAGTTTTTCAGGCAAACCGGAAAGAGATAAAAACATAAAACTGCAAAACGAAAAAAGGCAACACTCTTTATTGAGACAATTGGGTCACCAAATAAAAGAGCATATTTCGATGTGATCTTACTAGATCGTGAATAGGTAGTTCACGATGATGATGTCATAGACCAAATCGAACACAGTGTGATCTCCAACCACACAACACCTGGTCGGGCAAAAACAGACAACTTGTTGAAGGTCAACAATATTGAATTCGCGAGATAGCTCACATTTGTCGGGGCACAAACCATTCCCTTTGTAATCCCGATTTGCGCAACCAGCGAAAAGGGCTTATCAGTCTGATCCTGCCCTGGTGACCTAAGGTTCCGTCTTCCTCCCATGATAATCCACTCCTATCAACTGTCACCCGCTTCAAGCTTGTCTCATTTTTTATTGGTTATTCAACTGAAGTCTCCATCAGATAACGTTGAACTCATATAGCGAAGGAGTGATGAGGCTATACCGAAATTTGATCCCATTATTTAGTAAGGTTAAACAAAATTGTAAAGGTTTTCTCCTACTGGCTTTACAAGTAATACGATTGATACTTTTATCTCGAATCTGCGAGAGAAATTTACTTATCCCGGGTGAATCGATACACTATTATTTGATGTAAAACTAAAAGCGATAACACAACGAGTAAGACAGTCTGTTGGTCACCATAGTGATACTCTGTATTCGAGCGGTGCAAACCTACTCTTCAAAAAATTAAATATAGTTGGCCGTTTTAACTTAACATTAATTTCAGCTCAAGAAGCGTTAAGGATGTTCATTTAACAGCAAAACTATTGGGTTTGTAGAACTTTGGAATAAATTAGCAACGGATGCATGAAGTTCACATTATTTTACTGACCTTGGAAAACCGAAACGAGATACGGGAAGTGAGGGTAAGGTGAATTTACACAAATATCCCGAAAAGTCGAAGTGTTTCCGAACAAAAGCAAAAAAGTGAATGAGGAAAGTGGACAGTGACTATTTCTAATATGATTAGCAAATTCCAAAATAGCTTTTACTTTCCCATGAAGTGTTATTTGCAGTGACTTTGTTTATTTATCAAGCTAAGCGAACACGACATCTTAGAATCACTCTAAGTTCAGATATCTGTGACGATTCCGACTTCTGGGTGCACTGAAAAAAACTGGGGATCAGGATGGAAATCAAAGGCTACAAACAGCCGCCAGATTTAGGAGCTTTCATCACCATTTGCCAAACTATCGCGGAAAATGTAACTTTCATCCGTAGTTTGAAAGCAAACATATGTACTACTGGTAAATATTTCGCGGGAATGAATCTTGTTAATCCGTAAAAATCGAGACCCTGTCTATAAGCCATAGCTGAAACAAAAGCAACCCTTCAGAAGCGAAACTGTGAAATGTGAAATATGGGAAACTAAAAGTCAAGTCGGTAGGTATTCGAAAAGGGATTCAGACCCACCAGTCAGTAGATTTTTCCAGTGCGAAACATTACCACTTTTACGCGTCTGAAAATGCTGGATAGCCCAATTTTTCACGGTCAGTGACCTGCATTCATTTCTACTTTGGTAAGACACGGAAGTAAAGCTGCGCATTAGTTATTAAACTGTTACTTGATAGACCTCTGCTTAGGTTCACAGAACTGCCTGGAAGTTTCGGTAATCGGGATGTTCTTTCTGAGTAGCATTATATGTGCATGAGTTATGTTGATTTATTCCATGGTGTTATTTTCAAACACTGTAAATAACGAAGGAACCCGTAACGTTTTAGCCCCATAGAATTATTTTACATAAAATATGCTGTGGTTTAAAAACAATTGCCGTGAGTAGAACGGCTGAATCCGAGGATTTTATCACAATAATAATCCATTTAGCTTCATTTATATACTGATCACGGTGAACAGGAACAGATTTTTATGGATTCAGAGTGGTCTTTTCAGTTTGTAGTGAATCTGTCAATCTCAGCAGTTGCCCGATAAATTCAAGGTTATTTTGGAAGCGCACTGATTGAGGTCAGCGAAAATGGGTATTCAACTTGACCCACTTCCACAATGAGAAACACCGGAAACAGTCCGATGAAATAAACCCTTTTAGCCGGTTCATTGCTCTGTAGTGCAATACACCATCACAAACAATAACCCGGTTTCCAGCTCACATGGACAACTGTATTTACATTTTCATTGTTCCGCGCGTTTATATTAGGACTAGGATAACTATTTTTCAAAAGGTCAGCTAAACAACTAACTACCTGAAGCCGGGAAAATGATAAGTTCCTATGTAGTGTTAACAGAGTTCAGCAGGAAGACCAAGGGTAAATGTAAAATCAATATTGCAGTCACGCTTCAGAGTTTGCTTGCTGAAGAAAATGATGACAAAGACGCAGAAATTCGTGTGAGCTGATACTGACACAGCGCACTTCATTATTGTAGAGGGAGCAAACTGAATCTAATATTAACAGGATTTGATAATTCAGCAATTTCGCACGACAAAACAAACCAATATCGGATTTATACGCAGAACATCGAGGTACTTAGAAGAATAATACAAAAATGCTTCTGTCTACCTACTTATCCATTTGCGGTTTTATGCATCGATTTGTCTACATAGTACATATAAATGATCGTATTTATTCAAATAATTGATGGTGTATCTACGGGTTTTGTTGAGTTTGGGGGGGGGAGTAACTTTTACTTGGGACAGTTTGAACTTCGTGATTTAAGTACGGTATATCGAGTTACCCAAGAAAGATACGAATTCGCCAAAAATTTTCTGTCCTGTTTGCTGATTCGAAGTTGTGAATCGCAAGGTTGGAAGTGTGCGACATCGGTGGTTAAAGCAAGGCTGTGTAAGCCATGTAAGGTAATAATAAAACAGCTATGGACCTTGAATTAAATCGATAAATATCGCAACTTATCCAGTGATAAATTTAGTTACTTTTGTGATTCTACAATTCTGATGGAATTTTATTCCAGTCAACATAGTATTCACCACTATGACTTCTCGACTGGATCAAAACGCTATTCCTTCCAGACAAACAGTGAATATCTGAAAGTAGTCGTGAGCATATTTGTTCATCCCGAAAAGGCATACCAGTTCTTCCAAGTACATATATATATATATAAGTTATTTAGTTTTGCTCTATCGATGTAGTGCGCTATAACAAAATGTGCTTAGGATATTTGTGAGTGCAAGTGTAACGAAAAGACGCTTATATTCGCTTTCGTATCTGTGTCATTGTGTCCAATTCAACAAAAAAAGGCTTTTTTGAGTAAGTACTTTTGTATAATTACTCCACATTCCTAACTCAACGAGATATATCTTGGAATGAGCCAACAGCCGTAATTTTTGAAGGCAATGAATAAAAAGATTTCAGAACCAGGCAGCTAGGTGACGGTAATCGTGGTGTTCATTCATAACAACCGAAGGCTTGGAGCGACATCCATCAAATCTAATTTTAGGCCAATTTTATCATATTGGTTCGAAGGACGATCAGTATATAGCATTTTGAGTTATGGTGGTTATTTCTGCTATCACAGTTATTCTTTGGTTTTCGCGGAATCCGCTACGTTTCTTCTAATTCCTTGAGAGCAAACGTAATTCCAACACATGCAGACAGCTGATGGTCAGAGACGTTGAAATGTGTAGATCTTTACCGGTCCGAATATGATTGTTAAATTAATACTAATGCTTAGCACCTAATTCTCCTCAGGTAGATTGTGCTTCAAACTAAAATAAACAGTTCTGCATGGTCAATGTCGAAAGTGAACTCACACTGTGGTTTTGGGAAACATTATCTCACATGAATACACCTTTGTCCCGTGGAATAAATGTTACATAATTCATATATAGAAAGCTTCGGGACTAGTAGGCAAAACATATCCCGGTGCATGGTATATCTGTGTATTCGTGTTGGGCCACTACCACCATGTATACGGTGTATCACTGCGCTCACGTTTTTGTACAAATTGTCGCGTAGAGGAAGTGCATCGGCTTCTTCTTTAAAAAGCGATAGTGAATTTTCCACCGTATCCAAATCGCGATTGACCTTTAGGGCATGGCACTTAACCTTGAAACAAAGGTTCTGTTATATGAGACCTTATATTCGATGGAATAAAATCATTTCGTATGAGTTTGATGTATCGTGCTCGTTCAGAGTATTCTGATGATGCTAATAAACACACGGCTGTCCAAGTTGTATGAAACTCCTCTTTGTCAGACGTGTTCTGTCCTGCGATCATGTATCGAATAGAGTGGCTTACTCAGGGAGAGCGTTATCATCAGATGATATGTTTAACCTTTCAAAGGCTCACCATAGACCACGCAAATAAACACTGACGGCGAATGGTTTGTGCGTTGAGATTTTATTGTATTCAGAATTATCGAATATGACACCCTCCAATGGGCAGCAGCTGATTGTCTGATGCTACATGAAGTTCAGAAAAAAATGCTTTAAAGGCATATTTTTGGTGTAGTTCCTTTCTTGAGGCAAAACAAATTCACAGTTGGATTAAACGAAAACAGCGTTTCTTGAATGCTGCATGGCTCCTCCGTATAACTGTACCTTTGAAAACGAAACCTTGTCCATAAAAACGACCTCCCACTCATATTACCCATGAGTTATCATAAGTATTTTGGGAACGTTTAAAGGAGTTCTGGGCAATTGATTTTTGAAACCGAGAACACGAATACAGAATTGCTGTTTTCTCAACTGCTGAACACAGTAATGGGTGATAAAACGAAAACCTTCTATGAATTTATAAAACTGTTGGTAAATATGAGTACGGTTATCGTTTGAAGATGAACTGAAAACCAATTATAATTTACTAATTCCTTGCCATTTTCCAGTGTTTTACAAACCTGTAACTTTATGTACAGTTTACAAAGAGTATTTTACTGAAATGCTAGAATTCCGTACTGTGATTGTAACCTGAACAAAAATATCACTTCTCAAACGCATTTTTCTGAATAAAAAACAGAACCAGAAGTTTCCTCATGTGTAAGGTACGATTAGAATGCTCTTCTTACCGACTGGACTGGAATGATCAAGGAATTTTTCTAACAGTTTGTCGTAATTCAGCAAGCATGTTTCACCCAATATCACATCGCAGTCAATAACTCTATGATGTTCATGCTCTGTCGTATGGAAGAGCACCAAATATTTGTATTAAGATGTTACTGTTATCTTAACACGACTTGATAGGAAGCAACAGAACCATGGGATTTCCGTGTGTGAAATCTCTTCAGGTATATTTAGTTACTGAAATGCCATTTCAGCACATCTCCGCACAAAATCACTGTAGGTGAATTATTAAATATGAATACTCACTAAATCCGTTATATGGTATTCAACCTAAGAACGAATATTGTTGTTCATTAGTGCCTATCATTAGAATCAATTGTTATCATACGATCACCGCTGCGACGTCGCGAGTCAGTAGTCTGCGTAAGTGTAAGATGATACCGCGAAATCAAACAAACCATCGCAGTTTCGTTGGTTTGGAAATAACCAAATATTTCCTCATAACACATTTCGTATAAAGGCCAGACGCACAGTGTGAGGATGATCACTATGGAAGTGAGCCGCAGCAAAATCGATGAACAATCCATGTACGTTGCACGTGTTTATTCCTAGTCATTTCGACATAAAACAAAGGATACAAAATCAAGCTGTTTCAAAGAACAGATCCAATTTTTTCATACTGAAATACGTTGCATTTGGTAATTCGTGGTTTTCAGTAGCACGAAAAATAAACTTTACTGACCAATTATGAGCCTTCGTTTATGGCTTTCACAGCGTTGACTGCAGCTAGACGGCACAAATGAACCCTGCCAACTTAATCCGTTTTTATACTAATAACAAAACCCACAATATGAACATAAACAAAACAATCCGGACCTTTTGAAATAACATGTCAATTCTCACTATTATTCATTCGGCTGATGTAGTCTGAGCTCGTGGTTTTCAGATTTAGCTGGCAATAGGATACAACCTGAAAATAAAATATTCATTTACTCATTCAGTTTCATCATAGGCTGCACAAACGCAACCGCCAAGTTATCTGTTACCTAGGCAATACTACAAATCACGTTGTGCAATGGGTTTAAGGGACAGTTTTGCGGGAAAAGGTTACCAATCACAAATCTTTCCCTAAGTCTTATTTCGTTTCCAGGACCCAAAAGGTGAAATAAGTTTGGACATAGTGACCAATCTACCACCCCTTAATAAAGGTCAACACTGTTCCACGGAGTATATGCAGATTACTGTCTCGTAAACACAGTAAAGACATTTTTCTGCACTGGGAGGAGATAAAACCATTGCTTACGGCTGCTGTTATTTTATTGGTTCATTTGCTCATAGCGAGCTTTATTACCAACTTCACGGCCTTGCCATTATTATCAGACTGGTTTTAGCCTTTCTTCAGACGGGAATTCTCTGACCACACTGAATTGCGAAAGCTTATGGTCCTTCTAAAACATTTAGGGAATTACCATGAAGTCGCGCTAATCTTGTTTCTACTGATTTGAAAAATTATGGGTGACATTAGGCCCGGAGGTTGTTTCTGCACACATTTTCAACTATCAAAGATTGACTTTTGAGTTATACAACTGGTGTGTTACCAACGAAACACACTTAGATCAAGTGTTTGCTGTAAGTATCCTGAAAATAACTCATATGCATAAACTATTTGACGAATCATGTTTGAAAGATGTTGAGTCTACCATCCGTTTATTGTTTTACCGGACACAACTTTATCCCTGTGCAATGAAAGAGACTACCGCCCCGGTGAAGATGCACAAGATGTAATCCGCTTCTATTGGCATTAAAGATTTCCTGGCATCGTAGAGAGCGAAACTGCACATCTATGCATAAACTCACACCAAAGGAACAAATAGAGACTTTTTGCTCATCAGACACCACTCACCTCCAATTTCCAAACTATGCTTTTCACTCCTCTTTTTCATCCAAATCTGAAGTCTGTGGTTTTGCCCACCAGTCAGTCGCCACATCCAGAATCCGAAATCTTGACTTTTCTGGTAGTGAATTTCAGTTAATGTGGCTGAAACTCCGACTTTTTATTATCTTTACTTCTTTCGTGTTGTTTACCGTTCACCCAACAGTAGAGACCCACCGATCATTGAATTCTTATTTTCAATCATTGTGCGTTTGTTTTTACGGATCCCAACTGCCATGTCACCATCTGAGGAGATTTTATTGTTTACAATCGAGATTGGCTGATTCGACCATCGGACAACACCACTCTACAGTGTGAAGCCGAACATTTCGCCATGGTCAGCAACCTGTGCCAACTTGTTGACCTCACCACACGTATTCCCGACCTACCTGGCGATCGCACCCGTACCCTTGATCTTATTCTCAAGTTTGCCCCTTCTCTGTTCCCAGGCTTCTCTGCTTTTCCTCCACTTGACTCGTCTGAACACTGTGTTATCTCTTGTCCCATCAGTTTTGCTCCTCTCGATCCTCCATCTACCTCGAGACACACATTTGGCGCTCCATTTCAACCAGCGAGGATGGTTTTCGCAATTTCCTAGATTCGTATCCCTGGAATGATTGCTGTTTTACTTCAGACGTTTGCATTTCTGTTTTTAACTTGACTGACTTTGTTCTTCACGGTATGCAACATTTTATTCCTCACCTTTCCAGACCCGGCAAACCCGAATCCCCCGAGTGGTTCAACCACGCACGTGGTCGTGCTGTACGTTTGAAGAGTGCAACATTTCTCCGGGGGCGCAGCTCGCCCACTCCCGACTTCCACAGTCGCTTTGTGCAAGCCAGGAACGGATGCTCGTCAACTATACAGAGAGTTTAAGAAAGCTTCATCCGCTGGAAAGCCAAAAGCCTACTCTCATCTGCCACCGGTAGCCAAACATTTTGGTCTCTCTCCAAGGCAGTCTCTCACAAGTTTTACACTTCCAATTTCCCACCCACCTCCCCCCCCCAACCATACGAAAAAGCTGATGTTTTTTCTTCCAGGTTTGCATTCAGTTCCATTTACCTACTTATTCTACTACTCCGGTTCCTCTTCTTCCCTCTGTCTCCGATTATCAACCTCATATTAGCCCTAGGAAGATCAGCCAAGCGCTGCATTCTCTAGACGAATGCAAACCACCCAGTCCGTACGGTATACTACCCATAGTCCTTAAATTGTGTGCCCCTGAATTGGCTCCTCTCTTACGTCGTTTTTTCTCTCTCTCTCCAACTTTATACTTTTCCGATCCCCCGGAAACACGCAGTGATTCTCCCTATTCCCGAAATGCAGTGATCTTTCTGGCCCGGATAAGTATTGTCCTATTTCCCTCATATCTGTTATTTTGAAAGTATTCGTAACAGTAACTTCCGACCAACTGTGTGCGTTTCTCGAACGCAAATGACTACTGAGTAATCGACAATACGGATTCTGACCTAGCCGTTCCATTGGTGATGTCCTGGCTTTTGCCTTACACTCCTGATCGACTGCATTCGACAACCATGGAGGAAAACACTGGGTCTCGCTCGAGATCTCTAGGGCATTTGACCGAATTTGGGACGAATGTCTGGCAAAACTGCCTACGTTCTGGTTCTCCTCCATACTCGTATGGTGGTAATCAAGTTTTCTTGGTAAGCGAACGATCGTCGTCTGAGTTGATGAGGTTCTGTCCCAACCTTTTCCAGTGAATGCTGGTGTTTGCCAAGGTTCAGTACATGCGCCCACTTTATTTCTTTTATTCATTATTAATCTTTTATCCACTGCTTCCAACCCAATCCATTCCCTTCCAAAATAAGCCACCCTTTATTCTTCCGTTTCTTACCGCACTCCCAGTCATGTTTTTGCCATTATCGACCGTGACCGCCGTGCGATGAATGCACCCTTAGAGTCCGACTTTAAACACACCTCGTTTTGAGGATCCGGCAATCGTGTTGCACTTATTGCTTCCAAAACTTCTGTCCTCTCAATCTCCCTGAAACATCATTTGGTTCAACTGTGCTGCCTGCCACAGATTATTTATCTCTTTTTTGCTTATCCATAACTCTCTCTCTATGTTAATCCGCTTCCATATCTCAGCTCCCCTCTCGTGCTGCGCGCAAGGTTGGTTTTCTGTTCCGTGCCAGACGCTTCTTTACAACAACTCAGCTTCTGCTGTTCACGACTCAAATTCACGCAGCACTCCAGTACTGCAGTCACATGTGGGGTGGAGCTTCGTCTACCTCTCTTCCTCCTTTTGATCGAACTAAATTAGGGCCTTCCGGCAGATCGACTACCCTTCTTTAACCTCCAATCTGCAGTCACTAGCCCATCGTCGGGCTGTTTCTTCGTTGTCTCTCTTCTACTGACACGATTCTGGAATTTCTCCTTCTGAGTTTGCCTCGATAGTCTCCCTTCCCAATAGTTCTTTCCCGAACATCAGGTACCCAGGCAACTAGTCATCCTTACCAAGTTTCTGTCCCTAGATGTCGTTATTCTATCTTTCAGTCTTCTTTCTTTCCTCGGACCTTTAAGTCATGGAACACTCTTCCTCCTTCTGTCTTCTTACTCACTTACACCCTTCATCTCTTCAAAAGAGGGATCAATAAACTGGTTCTAACGTGAATGCCCCCCCAACCCACTTTTACAGTATGTGTTTTGATTGTGAGGTTTACGCCTTTACTGTAATTCAATTTATGTATAATTAAAAAAGTTACTCGAAGGAAATCTCCAAAGCAAAATATGGTCAGTAAGATAATCTTCAATTCATATCAGTGTTTCAGCCAAGGTGTCCCTAAAATATTTAAATTTCAGAAGTAACCTTTACCGTTGAGAAAAAAGCATATGATTGTTACATTTTGGTTTGAAGCAATAGTTGCTGTCCGAAACTATTTTCGTTTGCTAAACCTCAGCCAAGTGACCGATACATACATATACATACTTATATATAAATATATATCAGTACATACATATATTTATTTATTCATTCATTCATTTATTTATATACCCACGATCCCCAACCGTTTGACCGTGGTATGATTCAAGTATAAATTAAAGATCAGTACTCCTTCTGTGTGAAAGGTCACCCCAGTGACATCCTTTGGTGGTAAGAACCGATGCATTTTCAATGTTTTTTCCATAAACATCGGTCATCTTCCCTGGAGAAGACGGTGTGCCTTGTTTACTTTATGAAGTACGACACTCTAGTTATAATAAGTAGATTGTTTGTATAGATAAATCATCATAATGGAACAGATAGAGATGCTTGAATATTGTTGCTCTTCAGAATTCTGGATTGAAATAACAAAATACTACATTAAACTGGGAAAAATTACGTTCACTTTATCCTTGAAGATTTGATCAGCTCAATACCGGCATCAAGATCTATCAGCAAATTATGTCTTCTGATAACTGATCTGTGATTAAACCCTGTTTCAGTCAATATTCCAACAATAGTCACTGCTTTTATTCTTGAAAGAAAAAATGGCACGCTGTGATCGTTATTGCAACTTGAATTTTTGGCACAAAAGTAAAATTCACATCTGTGAATATTGATTTTGTGAATTAAAGGAGCTTGTGTTTATCGTGCAAGAGGTTCTGATATTTCTTAATAATTCGATATTGACAAAGAACGGACAAATGGAAGTAACTACACGCTCTCACAAACTACTTGAAACAGTACCATAAACAACAGATTTCACATTCATGTTTAAAAAACACACTGGAAAAAGCGGTACAAATGTTTTCAAGTCCCTAGACTTGATAAATGGTCAGTGCCCCTGCCTATTTCGTCATAATTTCTGTATAAATATCTCCGTGCGCAGATGCAGCCTTTTGTTTGCCTTCCGTCATAGCATATTTTGCTCCAGTTATTGTGTAGGTGTGGTTGACTGGCCAAGGATCTCGTGGAGAAGGCCTCTAAGGAGTAACGGTTTTTCTTAATAAAACCTTTTTGTCGAGCAAATGTTACCAAAGACAACAGTTTTTTACTCAAGAGCATTTATTTCAAATAATGAAAAAACAAAACCAGTGCTAATCACAGAGTTACTTATTTCGTTGGCTAAAAATACGCACTTTCCGACAAATAGGCCAAACAAAAGCCATTTAACGTGACTAAGACAGAAAGTGGTCATAGTTATGAAATACAGTCTGGAGCGTCAAAAAAGTAATCCCGATCTTGACCCGCCCCCATTAAATTATTTTTTTATCCAAACATACCCCAAATAGTGGGCTATACAGCACTGAGAGTACCAATATACAGTTAGGTCAGCCATCGCTAATAATATCTGAATAGGTGTCTCCTTAGGCGAAAAGTAAAATATCAGTGTGTACCAGCGAGAAAAATATAAGGAAACAATGAGTGAATTAGCTCTGTTTGTTTTAGGAGGGCAGAAACGTGTCAACTATAAACTGGAGCATTTCAGTTTCGTAGTACGTATTCTTACGCAAGGGCTTTAACAGTAAAATGACTCGTGTTCTAATGCAGACCTTTTGCCCAAAAATTGCCTTGTAGCAAAACGTTCCAAGGAAACGCCGCGGGATATACTTGAGAAGAAGGTAGGAAATAAAATACAAGTAATCGATCAGTTTTTACAGACTTTCGGAGCAACGTGAAAGTTATCCTAAATGAGTTCTGGTGTTCCCGCATGCCACAACAATTATAGGAACGGAAAACATCATAGGAAGACCTTGGGATGAACTGTTATTGGCTTCATATGGATCAAGTACCTTTTTGGTCTGTAAAGTCACAGTGCATTTTCATTGTAGCTCAATTGTTTTAAGTGGATTTGGCACAATATAGATCGTTTTCTACCAAAAAGGCATACATAGTTCCCTCTAGTCGATTCACAAACGGTGTCTTGTGGCAAAAGAGTTTCATTATTTACTACGAGGCTGAGCATGTTCCGGGTGAAGGTACTGAAAAAAAGAAAATCTCCTTGTTGGAATGACCCCCTCCCCCGTGCTTGCTTGCGTTAAGAACAAAACTTGTAGCTTTCCAGACATAATCAAACGAAGTACTAATAACTGTTGTCTCAAATATTTCTCTGTCAATTACCCTGGGATTCTGTGACGTGTTTTCGAAAACGAACAGTCATATCTCCTCGAAGAGTTTCATTTGTACTCGTTTGGCCTAGTGTACTTATTATCTGGCTGTGATTTACCGTTGTCCAAAAGACGTTAGACGTAGAAAACCATCTATTTTTTAGTTATGTATTGAGGCTCGTTTCCGTGTGTTCCAATGAACTGAGGTAATGCTGCAGTTTCATGTTTCACTGAATTTCGATTTTATTTTAATCTGTTTGATTTAGGCCTTAACATTTTGCTCGTATTTCACCTTGCACCCCTGTATTATGTTGTTTACAAAGTTTAGGACTATCATTTACCGAAGTTTAGCGTACTTAACCTTCGTGATAATCACTCAGTACGTACTCATGTAAACTAAGTTTACTCAAAACCCCTTTTCTTCGAATGTTTAGATTTACAAATATCCGTCGTGATCCCTTTCTACCAACGATTATATTGTTAAACACAAAATTTGAGGTCGAATTTGTGATGACATATTCATGCCAATGAACTTCCAAACAAATGAGCTTGACTGCGTGATCCCATTGCAAATGTGTTGTTATCTGTTTCTCTGCGGTAGAATAACTCGAAACGTGAACTCAGTCAGTTCGGATGCATTCACACGTTTCTTGTACTAAATTTGCATATAATTCACGCAGGAAGATTTGACCTAATTTCCAATCAGGTTACCTAAATCCGTTTGTGTCTAGATGTGCGAGTGTGTCACTCCTTTCTTCTGATAGATTAGGAACTACAACCCAAAGAGGTCAACTAAACGAGGATTTCATCACACTAGATGCATCAGTGGACCTGCCTATTTCCACAAAAACAGTGGGGCTCAAACGGAAGAGCATCATATCCGCACAATAAAATAAAAATAATGTGATCAGAATGCGTTACGTTCAAGTTTTCTCAGGATGATTCTCCTTAACACAGGTTTGTTATTGCCACGAACGGTAGCTGTATACACCTTTACGGCTCTGTTTAAATAGAACAACCTGGATTTTACAGAAACAAACATCGAAGACCAAACAACCCTGAAAACCGTTGAAAACTTCACCGAACGTCCTAATCAAATAAGGATTCATTTTAAATAAACAAAATGCAGTCCAATTTGACAGACATCTCCGCGTGACCTTCATGGCTTACCCAATATTTACCTTTCTTTCGGATGAGGAAACACGTCTTGTCCTTGTAAAAGTACCACTGAAAATTGTAGATCCTGTTGTGTACGGAGCTGACAAATGATTATGTTTTCCAACTTTGAAGGTGTCTCTTAATTTCCTAATCAAACGAATGTTACAATATCCAATAAATAGGAGAGCATTAGTGTCTTGGCATTACTAAGACTGAGCGAAAATTTCCTTTCGCTGCTTCCTGATGTGCAATAAAACTATCTTTTATTGCTTAACCAAGAGCCGGTGATTAGTTTACTTTGAAAGACTGATCAAAATTATGAAACCTCGACCAATTACCATACATTTACGTTGGTTGATTGACCCTTTTTTGCTAAACAACGTGAGCGGAGAAAATAGTTTGATAGAATTTGTCAAACTTTCTCCGTTTTTCGGCTTTTGAATCAGTCTCAAGGCAATCAGCAAACAGTTGGCCTAAGCCTAGTACACCAAGCGATATGTAGTTAGAAATGGAACAGAATTTACAAGAAATACTTGTTGTAACTTTCAAAAACATAAGCCAAATATATGCCACCGATGGGGAATAAGAACAGTCAAGTCACCGTTGGTTTGATTTTGTCAACTATGTTTAGGGTAATTTCGATTTAATAGAGCATCCATCAGTTTTTTCAAACTGTTCTTTGCCGTTCGTGCTATATGCAAAGCGTGATTATATCTACGGTATTGGCTAGTTTGGAGGTCATCTTTGGCCAGGACACTTTCAACTTCCAAAGTATTGCTTTATTTTTCATCCATTTGATGCCCTATGTTATTTAATTGACTCTGATCAACGAAGAAAGCGGGGGCATATCACTGACACAATTAATCACGATAACATCATAAGACACACAAAGAACAGAGTGATTTCTAAAGGTGTCCCCTGAGATTTATCGATTTCCTGACAGTTTCCTTTCCCAATAAATATTTTGCATAGGAGGTTGGCTGTCAACGCCCTATCTGTGGGTCTGTAGTTTACCCCAACGGCACGCACTGAGGCAATACAGCCTAAGGCCATATGCCATACCGGCCGATTTTGCTGCAATCAAGGCAGTTGGTATTTCTTCTCCTCATCTGAGTTAAAACTATTTCTGCTGAGAGCGCTGATTATTAATACTTTAAATCAAATACATTAACAGTTCATTTGCCTCAGAAGGTATAATTACTAGAGCAGAGTGGTACCATATCGACGGAATTTTGATTCTTCCAAGATAATATCTTCAAGTAATCTGGCAAAAGACCAAAAAAGTCAATATTTTTTCAATGTTCTCAGGTTTCGCTGACGTAATCTAATTATTTGCGAGAGACTCCATTGCTCTATCCAGTCAGTAACAGTTTAGCCTTGCTTGCATGATTGTGAACTGAAGATCCGAATTACCCCAACTGGTTTCAGAAACAACAAAATTTCCGAAAGAAGAGTTCCATCTAGCTCAGGTTTGTTTCACATGGACTGGCTTGAAGTGTTGATGTTTGGATGCGAGCTTAAGACCGCATTCGAAAAATCGATTCATAAATTAAATTTTTAAACTTATATGTCCCATCAATCAACCGAAAAACGGAGTCTCTATGATTATCCGTAAATGATTTTGTTCATGAAGCCAGAGTATCTGAGATTAACGGGTGCTTTTTTGATAAAATCAGAAAAAAACAATGTCAAGTTAATTATCTGGTTTCCATTTACAGGACCTTTTGATTGAAAATCAAATGAATTGCAAAATATAAAACGAAAGTCCGTGACTTTACCTGATCTACAAAAAGGAATCAAGCTAAGCAACTATTATATATATATACCATACAATGATAGTGAATAACTGGAACTAGACAACGAACTTCCCACGATTTGTCATGCGTCCAGTGTGATAACATTTGTGCATCATGCAGTGGAACCTGGCTCACCAGGAATAGCTAAAGCAATTTCTGCTAAGGAAAACCCAGTGTTTTTGGAACCAGTGTGACCGACCACGTCCTACTATATGAGAGGTTGTTACCAATTTCTTGATCGACGCCCCATATTTTAGCAAAAACAGTGAATCCTTCTGTAGCAATTTGACATAACACGAACAGATACAATAACTTCCATAGTGTTCACGTTCCAACAGACATTAAACATGAATTCATTCTTATGTTTTCATCGTACTTGGTTTGTTACGCAAAGTGAGTTCGAATAACCTAGTCTCACGCACATTAGTTCCCTTCCGGTGAGATGGTCAGCGGCTTTGCGCCACCAGTCAACGCTCTGAAGTATTACGAATATCGCGATGAACACCACCGTCGGTTGATGAAAGGTGTCGTACACGTTTTGCTTTCGACTGAGCGGCATTTGCTGCAGAAACTTCCTAGAAAGTTATTCACTTCTCAATCATAATGTCCTTCTGTCTCCCTAATACAGTAAGCCATGAGACTGTTGCTGAATCACTTTGTCAGTAGAGTCAAGTTATTGCCCGATAAGCTGAAATCAGTTGGTCTTAGTTTTGGTAGGTACAGTGTTGACCGAATCTCTGATGTTTTGGATTGAAACGTTAGAAGTAACCATAGTTTTGAGACAGAAAATGAAGAATTTAATGCTGAATTGCAAACTGTGAGCCATCATGAATAATATCGAATTCTTCGACGGCGGTTATCATTCCATTCCATGAGCTGCTTCAGAGTATTGTTTCACACTTCGCCTTCCATTCTAAGTTAATCCACAAACAAGCGATTTGGAATTGAATATACTATATTAATACGACCATGGACTGGTCCAGTGGGTTAATACTAGTGCAACGGACAAGTCCATAATTGAGAAACCGATAAAAGAAACAAATTAAACAAGGTAAATGGAGTCATCCTTTGAACCATTGGCCTAGTTTGCTTCTGACACCAGTTATTCTTCTCCCGTAAAATAATGTATGGGCAATTTCGTTAGTGGGTCAAGTTGTGAGGGAAAATATACCACCTTAAATTCCAATGATGATTTAGCTGGAAGCCGATCGATCGTCGTATCTATTAGGCCGCAGGGTTTTTCCCGCAGACTTACAAGTTTCTGCAATGCTTGATGAAACACGTTTGCTTCCAATACCGTGGAGCAAATATCAAGCCTTTGTCAAGGTTTTGAAAAGATAAACATAAAACGTTACCTTGAAGGGCATCACCGATGACGGCAGTGGTTCTGCTTATGAATATTATGTTGACTAATGTGCACGGCAGATTTCATCCTGAAATGATCTGTTTTAGGAAATTGCTAAATGACATAGAAAAACTGCAAGTATATTGACTGCTGGTTGAGTGTATAGCATTTATTCAACAAAGCAAAATATATACTGAATGATACAATACTCCTAAAAGTACTGCCCAGAATATTTTCGAGTCAATAAGGTGAGTTTGGAAAGAGTGTCAATATATTTCAGGTGAATTATTCATTCATATCTCAGCCGTTATTGTGTCCGTAGTCTTATCGTTTGCTTCCTAATTAGTAAAGATTTTATTGCTTCTATTCACCTGACTACAGATTGAAAAAACAATTATTATGCCCAAAAGAAGTGAATTGATTATGAAGCGGGAAGTTTATTCCAATACTAAACATCATCCGGATCAATTTTTTTCCCTTTTTTCAGCCAGTTTTGATTATGAGTAAGTACACACATTGGCACCGACGGCCTATTCGGTGCTCCCTGGCATCAGTCTACCTACGATATGTTAGTGTGTGTCTAAGACCTACGTAGTCGTGGTTACTGTGAAACATGTACACTCATAATCCGATTTTGCATTGTTTTGGTTTCCCTCCGAGAAGAGATGATCGATTAAATTCACAAAACTATAATCCACTAATTTGATAGAACTGTAGCCAATACAATACGAGACAGAAGTATTCTAACAATTAAAATCTTACTTACCATTCACGGTCGCCCGGATTATTCATTGAAAAATGGCATGCTAGACGGGCATCATTCGCGCTTATATTTAGCACCTAACAGCGAATCATTTAATTTTCTATGTGTACTGATTTCTAGTTGTGAAATGCCCCAGTAGTTGTTTATAGCTCGTCATTCAGCCGGTTTACCATGTGATGAACAAATCCCCTTGCCATTTTAATTTTTCAAGTACAATGATACACAGGCACCAACCGATCTATTTCAATTTACATGATCGCATCTATATTTTAGATCCCAGAATTTTTAAACTATGATTCATATTCCCAAAATCTGTGAATATCAATTCGATTAAAGAACCGACTGGAGAGGAAGAGTCATATCTACAAACAAAAACTGTTCACAGAATTTTAAATGTTCAGCCTAAAGAAACCGAGTTTTCCTGTTTAAATAAGATAAATAAGCATTGGTTAAAGCAGATCAAGTTTGCCAGATTTAATGCGACCGTTATGAAGTTATCAGTAACAATTGAAGAATGACTTCCAAGTCTGAGTGATTCAACTGACAGGGAGGGAAATGGTGGATATTTTGAAAAGATATAATCGATAGCAGTGAGTTGAAGCACTTCTCTAGCACTAGGAGCTCAGCACAAAGAAACTCTGTGATTTATATTACCGTAAAATACTCGCATCCTTGATGGAATTGGGGGGCCGCTGGTGGGTCACTGCTCTGCCTGTCAACCCCACACTCTGCGTGCATTCCATTAGGGCCTGAAAAGTTCACATTTCTGTCAGAAATGACTTTTGACAAAACAATAACTTTGCATATATTAACGAATTGCTTTCTTTAATTTTATCACATTGAAAGCAAAAATGCAAACATTCCAAATGACATTCGTAGCTGGTGAATTTGTGGTTTACCTTCTTTTTATTCGAACTCCTCTAATCATTGAAAAGCAGGCCACTAGGAACGTGTGAGTTCGTCTGATCTGTGTTCTCCTTTGAGGCAAACTGTCCAACGGTTTTTGTTATTTTTAGGTCCCACCAAGACGTCGTTACCAAATAGAAAACTATATAGAAAAGCTTCATTAGAGAGGTCAGTAGTAGAAGGAATGTCCCCTTTCTTGGCATGTGCTAAGGTAGCGAGCCACACAATTGAAAAATTGAGTTTTGGACATTTTTGGACATTTTGTTATCGTTCGAATAGTGAATGGTTACAAAACAAGTTAAACATTGTCTTTTGTAACCTCATTTTAACTGTTTCCGAACACTTCACTTTATGCACATGAGGATTTTGTAGCACAAGTTGAAATGCACATAAAGCAGTATAATCTTTATAGACGTCTACTACGCCAATAGCAACTTGCACCATCCGAGACTTCCGCCAAAAGCAATAAAAAAAAAACACTGAGCCATTTTCCCTCGGAAATCGTCATTTGGTTAGCTCCATAATGACCCTTTCGGTATGGATGGAGAACATAGCTGATTTGTTATTTATGCATAAAGGTCAGGACTACTGGTCAAATGAAGTGTTATTTGTAAGAAGTCCGCTTTGGTATTCACTCTGAACGACGCACGTCTTATGTGTGTTTATTATTGATCATTTCAGTGGCGACCGGCTGCAGACTTGAAACATATCAGGAAAACCACACACGCAGTTACTCGCCCTAGGTGGTGGTCTGACTTTATCGGTAGGATGTTTCATAACTATTGTGGTTTCTGTTTGCTCAGAAACGGTTCCTGACAAGTACACATGCAATATCATAAGTTTACAGGAACGAAACGAAAACGGTACACATTACTGCACAATAAAACCTCAGATGATGAAATATTTATACGTTTCCAACGTTTCTGAAAGGAGCAAAACGGTATAACACTTTGATTGCCGCACAATATCCGTTGCACAACAAGACCCCAGATTGCGGATAAATGCGTGTGTTATTCTAATCATGGTTTCTATGGAGCTTAAGTGGAAAGGAAAGTATGCCATTCCTCTGGCACACTGATGTGTTCACTGCCTCCATTGATCAACGGCCATGTCATTTTTAAAGAGCACAAAACATACTCCAGTTCATTTGATTTTTCTCAATGAATGGAGGAATGATCCGTGCCAAACTGTGTGCACCGAATCAGTGAAAATATCAGATAAAATAGCACCGAATCAAAAAGGTCGATATCATAAAAAGTACTGTTTTTACCTCCTTCTTTAATTACTATACAACAGTGTATAATAATTGGCAATCTTTACGTGTACGATTGCAAATACTCAACACAAACTAGTTCCATGAGCGGTCACCACGGTGAAACATTCATGAACTAAACAAATACCCCTTCTATCTCTGTCAATAATTATCTGAAATAACTGAGTGCAAATAGTTGAACTCCACTTTTATACTGTGCTTTCGCAAGTGCGAATCAGGAAGGACTTAGTTCAAGGCTTCATGATAACAACTGCAATTTCGAAGTTGACTAGCAACTAATAATTGTAGTGAAGAACCACCTAATCATCTGTAAATTCGTCCGCTATAGAAAACAGAGGGGACAGCAATTTACTGAAAGCCAGGACCGTGACCTGTGGGGGTAAATTTCAAAAGTGGTTGTTTGAGTTGCGAGAGAAGCTTGTAGGAAACAGCCACAACTGGAAAAAGTTCGTCAGGCAATCTGAAACTTTCTGGTACATGCAGTAGCTGGTGAACTTTTTGAGAATTTCAAAAACCATTCTCGCATAACCCCGCTGTTCAAATAAACAAACCAGGTTCGGTTTGTTTTCTGAAAGCATACTAGCTATTCCGTTCCCTCCTATAAACACGAACAACGCGCAACGTCTGACACGAAAATCCAAAACATTACAAAAGTTTTCGTATACTTGGCCAGAAAAATGAGATATTGTATATTGCCACATGATGCCTGTAAATGTGTTGTCAAACGTTCTTTTCGCGCAGGAGCATTCAAATTAAGTTTCACTAAGCCTGTTGGTGGCATCAAGTTAGGTTTGAAGTGTTATGGACAAATAGTCCGCATAACCACCACGGGTCTCCTTAATGTGACATTTAAAAAGGTATTTATAGTAGTTTTCCCAAAAATAAGCGCAGCTTATCATATCACACATCCAAACAGTCATATCGGATAGCAGAAAACTGTCTGCAATTACTGAAAGTATTTACGATGAAAGAAAATTTCCGAATCAAGCTTGAACGTGCTAAAATAGTCCATTATCACTCAAGAATAGGGCATTAAAGAGAGTATAAAGTTGTTGTTAGCCAGTAACCAATATTTGTCTGAAATGAAGTCAATTACGTCCAGTATACAGTCTTCTAATGATGAATTGCCTGGTTTGCGGAAAAACTGTTGGGAGGCTCAGTCAGCAAACCGCTGGGAGGCTCATTCAGCAAACCGCATGGAGGCTCATTCAGAAAACCGCATAGAGTCATATCCAGTAAATCGCGTGGAGGCTTATTCAGCAAACCGCATGGAGGCTCATTCAGCAAACCGCTGGGAGGCTCATCCAGCAAACCGCAGAGAGGCTCAGTTAGCAAATGGTTCAACCTCCAGAGTAGAGCTACAACGTGAACTGCGACTGGCCAGGTTGAAGATTAAGCAGTTGGAGCTGGAGGCCGAGGCTGCCAAACGCATAAACGAAGTCAAGGAGGAAATGGTCAAAGAATTGTCCGACGATAACTGCAGTTTTGGATCGGAGCCTATACTGCCACCTACGCCACCTCGCAGTGAAAGGCTGAAAATTGTTCACGATTATATCATGTCCTTACCAGGGTCGAAAACAGGGCAGGAAGACCAAATTACACCGAACGGACGGGGAATACGTGTTCTGCCCGCTAAATCCAGGGAATTCGACCACGTCAGCGAGACCGCCAGGCTGTTGAAAGCTTGTATGAGCCTGCCTGCTCGCCGATCAGTCTAATTCGGTGGAAATCCCATGGATTTCATTGGTTTCATGAGAAATTTCCATTCCACAGTCGCTAGGTACAATAACGACGCCGCCTACCTCCTCGATTACTTGATTTCGGTCTGTGAGGGGGAGCCAGCTGAAGCCATTCGGTGGTGCACGGTCCTTGAGCCGCAGGAAGGCTACGACGAAGCCATACGCATACTAGAACGCCGGTTCTGCAAGCCTCATGTGATTGCCAGAAAATGTATCGATGAGCTACGTGACGGCTCCGTGCTGAAGCAAACTGATACCAAGGCGCTGGTAAAATTGGCGGATCAGATGAAGGTGTGTTCGGCCACGATGAAGAGCCTCGGCTACCAGGCTGATCTGAATGCCTGCCGGACGCTGAGCGCTACTGTGCAACGACTGCCCACCAGTGTTCAGTCCAGATGGTTCGACCGGGCATCCTTCATTCTCAGATCGGGAGGGGAGCCCACTTTCGATGAACTAACGAGTTTTGTCAGCGATCAGGGCGATGCTGCCTTGGTTAGCCTCGTTTACGTATCTCGACCGGCCATTTCTGCGTCTAGACAACCAGATTCTCGAAAGCCTGCTAGCAGTCTATACTCCACCGAGCGAGTAGCCACAATCATGTCAACCGAGACTAAGCCATCTAGCACCAGTCTTAAGCTGATCCCCAACAAAGTTTGCCCTATATGTGGAAATCCCCACTACGTGGACCAGTATAGCGAATTTCAAGACTTACAGGTAATAGACAGGTATAATGCCGTGAAGAAGATGAATTTATGTTTTTCATGCTTAAAGCCTAATCATGTAACTAAAGACTGCCGTTCGCGAAAGACTTGTGGCCTGAAGGGCTGTGTAGACCAACACCACCCGATGCTACATCGACCAAAAACCCCAGAATCTAATCGTGACCAAAACCTGCCAACAGACAACACTGCTTCGGTTGGTCACGTATTAGCAGACGAAAGTACCGCCGGCCGTCGAATTTCCCTTGCTATATTGCCAGTCCGCCTCCGAGGTCCTTTAGGGGAGGTCACAGTGAATGGATTGCTGGACAGTGGATCGGACACAACTTTCGTAGACCAGTCGCTCCTGACAAATTTGGGTCTCAGTGGGAAGCCCGAGCTCCTGACGGTAAGACCATCAATAGTAATTGTGTAACCAAAGCGCGCACTGTATCCTTTACATTAACTTCCCTAGACGGTCAGGAAGCCATCCAAGTCCGCCGAGCGTGGGCAGTAGAAAACTTGCCTAAACTGAGACCACTCAACCTAAAGCAAGATTTAGAAGTTTGGAGTCATCTGCAAGAAGTCCCGATGCCAGCCATTGATGACTCCGACATCCGCATTCTCATTGGTGCCGACGTTCCAAAGGCACATTGGGTGCTAGAAAAACGAACGGGCAGTCCAGATGATCCTTATGGCGTGAGAGGACCTCTAGGATGGTTGATATTAGGACCGACTTCGTGCCCACGTCCTTGTAACGTGAGGGCTAATGTTAGTCATGTCACGGCCACTGAATTGGATATGAGCTTGGAGCGTATGTTCAACTTTGAGTTCGTGGAAGCGTCTTGCGTCAAACGGAGTATGTCAGAATATGATAAAACAGCTTTACGTCATATGACCGCCTCAATGCGTTGGGTCAACGGCCACTATGAAATAGACCTGCCATGGAAGCCCGGTGGGCCATGCTTGCCGGATAATAAGGATGTTGCACTGAAGAGACTGCTGTATCTCACGAAACGATTCGAAAGAGGCCACGCCTTTAAAGAAAAATACGCAACCACGGTTAACGAGTACATTACGAAAGGCTACGCCGAGGTTGTACCCGGTTCAGAACAGAACTTGATTAGCCCGCATGTATGGTATCTTCTATACCATGGAGTGTACAAGCACGGAGATCAAATGAAGGTCAGAGTTGTAGTCGATTGTGCTGCAGAATGCAACAAAACGTCCCTGAATAATCAACTGCTGACAGGTCCCGACCTCGTAAACAATCTCTGTGGAGTTCTTCTGAGGTTTCGGGAGTATAGGTTCACCCTGGTTGCAGATATTGAAGCCATGTTTCACCAAGTAAAGGTGCAAGCAAATGACCGCGACTGTCTGAGGTTTCTCTGGTGGCCCGACGGAAACCTAACAACCAAACCAAAGGCGTATCGCATGACTTCTCATCCATTCGGTGCAACTTCGTCGCCGTCATGCTGTAGTTTGGCCCTGCAAACCACTATTGATCGCTGTATGGCTGCCCATGACCCCGTCAAGGCTGAACAGGCAAAGAAGGCGTTCTACGTGGACGATTGCTTGTTGAGCGTATCCTCTCCCGAAGAAGTAAGAATAATAAGTCAAACCCTTCGCCATATATTGTCATCTAGTGGATTCAACCTCACCAAGTTTTTCGGCAACGTACCCCATGCACTGGGAGACCTACCGAGGGCGGAAACTAAGACGCTGTACCTCGATCAACAAACGGTAGACTTGAAGCGGACCCTTGGAGTGGAATGGGAGTGTAAGTCTGACTGTTTTATATTTAATGTCGCATCGTGGGAGGGAAAGCTAACTCGAGGGAGTGTGTTGGCCTATGTTGCTTCACTATATGACCCACTGGGATTGATAGCCCCTAGTTTGTTACCAGTCAAACTTTTTCTTCAGGACCTATGTAGAAGAGGAGCCAAATGGGACGAGGAGGTATCCAAAGAAGAAGCCTTTCGTTGGGAGACTTGTTATCAGGAGATGCAAGCTATAAGGAAAATTCGAATTCCGAGGTGCATCTTCGCCGAAAGAAGCGAAAGGGGTCACAGAATAGAACTGCACGCTTTCAGCGACGCTTCCGAAGTGGGCTACGGAGCAGTGGTCTACTTACGTTTCATAAATAACAATGGGAGGGCTAGATGCGCACTTGTACTAGCTAAATCACGTGTGGCGCCACTGAAGTCAATAACTATCCCTCGGTTAGAACTCGCAGCGGCTGCGGTCTCAGCAAAACTGGTTGCCTTCGCTAAAGATGAGCTTTCTTTGCCCATCGACTCAGTTACGTTCTGGACAGATTCACAGATAGCAATTCAGCTGATAAGAAACACAAAGACCCGGTTTGAGACATACGTGTCCAATCGTCTATCCGTAATTCGTGAATTCTCTCGCCCTGATCAGTGGTTATATGTAGACAGTGAAAACAATCCAGCGGATCTCGCATCAAGGGGTACAAATCCAAGGTGGCCATTAGAGGTTCCTTGGTTTCATGGGCCGGGATTTTTAAAGCAAAGCCCCACGGCATGGCCCGAGCAGCCTACATGCATCACAAGCTCTCAACTCGAATTGGGTCAAGAAGTGCATGTAAATGCTGCGCAAGTGGTAGCCCAAGATGGATGGATACAAAAATTTCGCGACGTCAAATCATGGCCTGTTCTGCTCAGACGAATCGCGTGGCTGCATCGATACATTCTGTGGCTTCGACAGCAAACTAGTTTCGAGGTTTTTCATTCCAGTGGACGTTTAGGACCGTCAGACCTCCAGACAGCGGAAACTCATATAGTTCGTATGGTGCAAAGAGAAACCTTCGATAAGGAGCTAAATATGATTTCTGAAGAGCCAGAGTTTCGGAGTAGTCCACCCGTGCTACCAGGTCGTTTAAAAAATCTTCATCCGTTCAAAGAGGATGGGTTACTACGAGTTAGAGGACGCTTACGATGGGCACCCCTTCCGTTTGATTTCAAACACCCAGTTATATTGCCCGGAACCCATTTCGTCACCAGTTTACTAGTACAGTACTACCATGAAACGAACGGACACGCAGGTCCGTTGCAGGTACTGTCTGCACTGCGAGAGCGTTACTGGATTATTCACGGGCACTCCACAGTTAAGAGCATAGTGCGAAAGTGTTTTCACTGCAAACATTGGCATGCTAAACCGGGGCAGCAAATTATGGCACCTCTCCCTGAGGACAGAATTTTGCTAGGAGATCATCCGTTCACTGCCGTCGGCGTAGACTACTTTGGGCCACTACTAGTGAAGCGTGGGAGAGGGGTGGAAAAACGCTACGGTTGTATATTCACCTGCCTAACAATGAGGGCCGTTCATCTAGAAGTAGCTCACACCTTGAATACAGATTCGTTCCTCTCAGCGTTTTCACGGTTTGTTGCGAGGCGCGGGGCTCCTAGAGTCGTCTACAGCGAAAACGGCACTAACTTACGTGGATCCGAAGCAGACCTGAAGTTTTGCTTGGAATTATGGAACCAAGGTATGATATCAAAGGCACTTACAAACAAAGGCTGTGAATGGCATTTTAATCCACCGAAGGCAAGTCATCGAAGTGGCACATGGGAGCGAATGATACGGTCACTCCGTCGGAATTTGACTTCTTTGCTAGGTGGTCAGCTGGTGAGTGATGAAGTGTTATTTACGGTGCTCTGTGAAGTAGAAAAGATACTTAACGACAGACCACTCACAAGACTATCAGATGATTCAGAAGACTTCAGTGCACTAACACCTAACCACCTAATTCTTCTACGAGGAGCGCTTACTTCATTTCCTGCAGGATTATCAACCACCAATCTGAACAGGCGATGGCGTCAGGCGCAGTGCTTAACTGACGCGTTTTGGACACGTTGACTGAAGGATTACCTACCAACTTTACAAGAGAGGCAAAAGTGGACAAAACTAAGTTATAACCTACAGGTGGGCGACTTAGTACTCCTAGTTGATACGCGCGTAAGAAGGGGAAGCTGGCCGAAGGGCATCGTGGAAAGCACCACCATTGGAGGCGACGGCCGAACAAGAGAAGTCATGGTACGCACTGCTAACGGCATTCACCGACGAGATCTACGACAACTGTGCTTACTGGAAGGTGACGCTTCAATTACGAATATGGCTGGTGAGGTTCCCTGACCCGGGGGCAGTGTAAATTACTTTTTGTAATTTGTATTTTCGACGACATCTTCGCTTGTCTTACTCGTGAGTAGCGTGTACATCCCTCATGAACCTCGAATACTTGTGATCTAATTCCCTGTTTTTACTGTACTGACACAGTTCAGATTTACCCCTTTCCGACGTATGATGCGTGAACATTTTACGTTATGTTCCCGACTCGATTGTTCTATGATTGTACATTCCCCTTGTAAGAAAAAGTTGCAGAACGTTTCACTTACGCTTCTTGACCCACTGTCTGTACCGCAACCGTGCTGCGCTACAGTTTCGCATGACTCCTTGCTGAGTGGACCGTTTATGACCGCGCTGTCCCGATTTTTCGGATAACTTTCTGTACTGTTGCCCTTGGTTGCTCACCTGGCTGTAAGTCATTGCATTCATGTATTTTTATGTATTGCATTGTTTAGAACCACGAAATTACGATAAACACGGTTATACATTTGGAATTTGTTCTGCTGCCCGTAGCCGTGTACAGCCCATATCGTGCGTAAAGCTAGTGAGACTAAGTTTTCTGCTATATTGAAAGTTCAAGTAATCAGGATAGTTTCTACAGCTTCAGAGAAACCATCAAAATACTGCAGCACTTACAGATTGTATTAAGTATTTCAGTCAAAACGTGCACAGGAACCTAACAAGTGCATTTACAGTTACTTTTTAGATACACGTAGATAACACCCGCTGCTCCCGAAGGGTCATCTCGTTTGTAGGTAGGTAGTTTTACAGTTGTAATCTCAATGGTATGGCACGGTGCCTACACGAACAAGCAGTCCATTTTTATAGAATCTCCCGACGGTCCTTCCAAACTTCCTTTTCTGTCGATACGGGTTATCGTTATTTCGAGGTCCATGGTTACGAGTATGGATTTATGATAAAAGTAGCATGGCACTGATCAGAGAAACAATTTTGGGACAACCACCTCGAGATACCGAAAATGGACTCCTCGTCCACCGACGATTCATCCGATTCGAATGAGATCACAGCTGTAAACAAATTGCTCAGAGCCTAATTATAAGGATGAACGAGCAGTTCTGGCTGAGGCCATAACCGAGACGCCCCCATCGTTCGAGGAGCATGCATCCATGAAACCTGGAGCAGAGCACAATCGAAACCATCTAGCCTATCTAGCTATACTTACTGCTACGAAAAAATCCATCATCTGTTTTTACAATGTTAGAAAAACTAGCCAGGGAACCGAAGTTGAGATTGTGGTAAGTGGCATTGGGGATGAAGTTGTGCTTGCTAATTAAAACATATTTCTGAATAACCTAATTCTGGCCTTACACTACTACACAACAACAGGTATTTTTGTTCTTGGTAACGCATAAAGAGCTGAATTCTGATCGTTGTGCAGATCCAAACAAACTTTGATGCGCGAGTCCTTTCTAGAGCATTCTTTGATTTCGAAATTGCTTTTGAAAAAAATAAACTGACTTTTGGCTTGTAAAGTCTTCATGCCCAAAGCAAATGAAACCAAAGTAGCCTTCTCCAATCCACTATCAGCACAGTGATTGTTGAAAGCGTCAGAACTTCCCAGAGCGTATTTGATTTTGAAACCTCATCTTTTATCGCTAAAACAAAAAAATTAGTATTCTGCTGATTGATGTTTTTAGACGTATCACGAGAACGCTTTTGGCCGTAGGTAAAGGCCTGACAGTTACGGTAAACAGTGGAAAAAGCTTTTCAGTCACGTAAATAAAACACCCAGTTGTCAAAAGAACCTTTGTGAATGGGACTTTTTCGTCCTCTTTCGTTGTCTTGGGAGCTGAAAGGAAAGTAGTAACAAAAACGTTCATTCCCCGCAAGTAATTCTGATAGCAACTTTTCTCTATGAAATAACGTTTTCTACAGAGTACGCATTGATGGGCTAGTGATCGATATCTCCAAGGAGATGGTTAGAAACTGATAAGCATGGTTATTTGTAGACAAATCACCCAGTCTGCAAGAAAATAGTACTCCTTCAGGCGGAAAAAGTTCCCGGCGTAGTGCCTGATTTGGTCACTTTGTATGGTTCCTTAGCTAAATGGTCGAATAAAAGCATTTAGTCTGGGTGAACTTAAATTGAATATTTTTTAACCCATAGCCTCTGGCATGCCTAGGTAATCTAAAGCATTGTTTAATTAGGGCAGTAATCGTAGTTTTGGGGACAGTAAATGGAATTATTTCGGTGTGCAAAAGAAATGAACAAATTAGGATCAAAAGGACCATTTGGTATTTAGTTATAGCAGCCAACTACAATGCAGGGTGAACAAATAGAAGTATATGAAATATCCAACTTCTGCAGCATCTGACCTGAAAATGAAAAAAATGAATTCCTAAACAATACGCCTTTTCATTGTTCCACTATGGAAATGCAAACTCACTTCATCATTTATTTTTGCTAAAAATAAGCCATGAGATGAACGCATATATCTTGCATGTTCAACTGGTGCTCAAATATATGTCGCTTTTTTAATTTGGTCTAAATACGATGGACAATATTTAACAAGAAGACCAGCCAATCAGTAAAGGAAACATTTTCAACTCAGTAATAAAATAAGTGTCCTTTCCAAAAATAGCTCATACAACTAAATTCACGAAGGATTTAATAAAATCAACAATAGAAATGCATACTCTATTTTAGTGTTTTCCTTGTATTAAGTACCGTGATGAATAGTTTTCTTGTTTAACTAGGCTTATTGGTATCTCAGCGTAATGCTGTATTACGGAAACTCAAATTACTGAGCTCGGATTGCCGCCATTTGGCAACCAAGTAAAGACCACCATTTTTCGGGTTGAAACCTTCACAACACCTGCTAGTATTACGGGCACCCAGGTTTCTCGGGTCAGTTTTGAAATAATTTCCCTTTTTTCGACCTTTAGAACTCGGATGATAAGAACTCCACACAACATATCACAATCTCGAGTTCCATTACATTGGCTAGCAAACTCTGTCTCACTGTGACTCTGTTTGAGTTTGTGTAGGACTTTCGAAATTCTATTTTGTGACATTTTCTTTGTCTGGCTTCCATTGGGAAACATTTCATTTATGAACACAAATTAAACCAACATAACCAAATTCCTTTCTCCTCTTCTTCTTTTTGTCAAGCAGAGCTTCATTATTGGGTAGGATCGATCGCATATTGTATGGACAGTGGAGGTCGCTGTTCATTTCTATGAATTGCACCGTGATCGTGCGTTATTCCAGTGGATTTGATTGCTTTGGTTGTTATCTTCTCGAGTGAACTGTTGATACCAAAAGAGCAGGACAGGCCAAATTCCGTTTCTGATACTCTTGATCGCCATTTAAACTACATGGCATAAGGGGGTAATTTATTCTAACATTGCACTAGCTCGAACGTTCTATATTACAAATATCCTAACCTCTCACTAGAGCATTTTATTTGATAAGGACTTTCTGTTCTGACTGTTTATATAATACATAAGCATTGAAACGCTCAACCAACAGAGGTACTTGAATTGTGCACTCAAACACTGGTAATGTGAAGATCATACGGAAACGATCCAGCAATGTTCTAGTTTTCAAAATAAAAGAAATCAGTCATGATTCGGCCTCAAATGAACCTCATCATCATCCGTAATCTTAAGATTGAGGTCGTCTCTTATTAAGTATCCTAATAGCATTACTAAAAATAACTATGTCAGGGATAAACACGTGCCAACCAGATCGTGCTTTCAACGTGCTTTGCTGAATGATATTGACCCTAAGCATGCGTGCAACTGAATAGCCAGTACATCACATATAATTATAAATCATGTGTTTCTTTAGGGTCACTTTATCCCTGTTGTGGGTGGTAGCCATTGTAACATCCACTAAAGGTCAGTGCTACATAAAATAACTTTAAAGTGTGCATCCCCGAAGTGTTTTGTACCGTTTTGCAGTTTCGAACCATACTCATGAATGACAAATAGAAAGACGAAACACGATAAAGTCTGATATTGATTCCGAGAGAAATTATTGATTGCACTAAATGATTCAAACTGATTTTCTCTTGTTTAGCTCACTACGAATAAAACACTAATTTGCAGCTGATTTTGCAGAAGTCCTTCAAAGCAACGAAACATAGTGAGTATTGATTCGTAACTTCACTCCTTTTTAGGGCGATAGGAACCAGTATTTCACCAACCCATGCATATTGACGCACTGCGTATCTGTTTTGGATTTGTTGGCTTACAATATTCAAAGTGAGTGAACTCGAAAAGTTCTACTGCAAATGGTGATGTAGTTTGAAAAACGAGTCATTCACAGAGGTGTTCTAACAACAACGTAGGCGATTTCAAATATTTTCTGCATAGTTTCTTGAGCAAGTTATCGATCACACCACTTTATTATTGCTGGACAGCTATTTTTAGATCAACCTCATTAGTAAAATTGAACAAAATTACAAGTATTTCCATTTATCTCATGAAAATATGCTTTCATGAACTAGCAGCAGAAGTTAACCACAGAATAACTGCTAGCTGCACAGTAGGAAAACAAATTGGATGAATTAAATAAGCAAATATAAGAAGAAATACGATCGTCGATTAGGAGTTGTGATCATAATTTAGAAAAAAAAGTTACTTTGAACTGCAAACTGCAACTGCAATGACGAAAATCATCTAAAACGGTGGTTTAAAAATTTCACTGGATTTCATTTTCATAATCACAAGTTAACCAACAAGGAGTTTTGACAAAGAACGTCCTGTTTCTAGATAGTTCTGTAAGCTTGGCGATTTTCTAATCGTACACGATGTAAACTTCATTCCCGTGATTCATTAATTGCCCATCTAAAGTTGCTATTTCAGAACAGCTATTGATTTATTGATCATCATAAATCTAGACAGTTTTAATGAAACGGCGCTTTCGACCGATCCTGCACATGGTACCGAATTTATGTTCAGATGGTTGTCACTAATGCTGGATATAAAAACTATCGCTTTTTGGAACAAAACTCTGAATTGCTTTTTGGTTTTTATTCTACGAAATGGTTAATTTCTCTAATATGCTCGACTCAGCTGCGTACATATCTGTCTAGCTTCACACAGACCTACCACTAGAGTGTTTTGCTGTCTACGCTATCCATTTTTTTGTTTCTATACAATAAACCATCTTTTATTACCCAATACTCCGTGAAGCCTGATATAGAATTGTACAGTGTATGAAAATATGGTACGAACATAATTAAGTGGTTGTCGTAATTTACTAACCGATCTCTCTTTGATGTCAATAATGCGTTTTACTCCCAAGATTTCACTCGAACATGAAGGTGTTACTTTCAGGGATCATAGGTTCCAATACAAGAAGATCGTGGTATTTGTTTACAGTCTGGCAATCTTCGAGACTAGCATTGTTTTTGTTGGTTGTAGTATTCGGTTACTAAAAAACCACGTCAACAAAGTGCTCAGACTGTTATAGAGGCGGATTGTAACCGCGGTCGTGAGTGGGAACCCAACCACATACGATCAATTTCTCATTTGGCAGTTGGTAAAAGGACATCAACTTGTGCCTGAGAAAGTGTTGTACAATCAAATCAACCAATAATATAATGAACTAACAGAGTTTTCAATACTTTTTATCCCAATAAAATCTGACTCTCAGCATAGCTCAGTTATAAGAAAAACACTTACTTTAACTTAGAGGATTTAAGTTAGTAGGAAGACAACTCTGGTTCATTTTACATGTCGAACCTTTCGTAACAAATGACTATATAGACAGAATACCTTATTTGAAAACTGAATACAAATTACTTAAGTCACACGGTTTTATCAAAAATTGGCCACCACAATTCTCCCAAATGCTAATATTGGGTGCTCCTGGTCAGAGCTGAACATTCCCAACTTCCAAGGCTTCCATTCAATTGAAAGCATATTTTGGTAGTTTCACATCGACAGTACCGCCGAACGATTAGCTGATTTTATACCTTTCCGTCTGTGAGCCAAACAGTGAGTTGTCATTGTTGATACCAGCCAAGTGAGGGTTTGCTGGTTGCCAAAAAAGTTAATTACCAACAGCTGTTCTAATTTCACACATTCTCTTCGTGAATATGAATTTCCCCGGTTACTTAGGTCAATACATTTTTGGTGATGTGTAAACGTTGGCTGAGGATCCACAAAGGAATCTATCTATGTGTTTTCTTTCTTTTTCAGTCTACGTTCAGACATCGTGCATATCACGTGAAAATTCATGCGCGATATCAAGTGCATTCGCACAGAGTGATGTACAACATTTTCGGTGTTTCTCAATTCCCATTGAATGATATCTTTTTCCAATGAATTCCTTTCCTCTTACTCTGAATAAAATAACAAACAAAGGTACGACGAAACAACTATTACGTTACTTATCTGCTGATCTTGTGGTTAAAAACGGTGACCTATGTGACCATGATAATTTCGTCCAGGGAGTGGAGACTCAAAATGTGCAAGTAAGTCGAACATGATTGTTTGTAAGACCACGAGGGACAAACTCAGTTTTATAGTCCTCGTCATTGGTGAGTAAATAATATTACCGCCATGTCTGCTTCACGAAAAGAAGCAAACACAGAACAAATACATTTTGATACTACTATATTGTTTTCCCTCTATGCAGCAAACTAGTGGTTGAAGACAGCCCTCATGGAGACAAAAAAACGTTTTTCCTATAATATCAAGGTTACATGACCATGGTAAGAAATATTTGTATAGTTACTGTACTAGGTAACCATGAACATGAACAGCGGAGTTCCAAAAGAATTAGGTCTCTGTTCCCGTCAAGGGTATTAACCAGTTTCTTTTCAAAGGATCTAAACGTTTGAGTCCGTTGACACCCGGGTAGAGTTGCCAAAAGAATGCGTGGAGGTGACCCGCGCTGCGGTACTTCCTTTGCGCTATCAGATGAGCAACGATTCCGGTTCGAAGAGCTTCGAACACTTTTACTGCCTTATTGTACAATTATCAGCCAAAATAACTGCCACACATGGCATCCAAAGCAGTAAACTAGCTTGTAATTTGACTACCTGCAGCAGCATTTCCCAATGAATCGACTGGCTTCTAGCAGCTAAATACCCCAGCGTTTTTCTTTATTCATAGGTATCTGAAAACCGTTCTCAAAGTTGGCCATGCTCTTCGGCTTAGCCTCTTAGCTCAGCTGGTGCAGTATACATGGTAAAAAATGTGGCGTGGCCCTTGCGTGCCTTCAAATTCTGCCGTATTTAACGATGTTTACTGCTAATCATTTCAGAATTGCTCAAAGCTGCTACACTTTTCCACTTTCTCCTATTGTGTTTTATCAGGTAGAAAAGCAATTTTATAAGGGTGTCAATTACTATATTTCCGCTTATTTATTTACTTCGATATAATTCAAAACCATTACAGTCAATAATCCCACGTCATACACTCGCTTTTTTGGCCCATTACTTATCATACCACAGACGAGTATGTAAGTTTGTGGTACTTTTTGCGACAGCTCACTCAACTTTAGGAAAATGAAGACTGATTCTTTATTGTTCACTGAAAAGACAACGTGTACTGTTATCAGGCAGCATTTATAAAGGCTGCCGTTTAAATATATCCAACTTCAGCTCTGTGTTTATTCCCTGGCGACATATGGGTCCTGAATTAAATATTTCAAGAACCACTACGAAAAGTAATTACTGCTTCATCGGTGATAACATAATTAAATATTATGCGTAAGTGGGTTTTAGAGAAAACCCAGAGCATCTTGTCGTACAACAAAATCAGCAGTGGAAAAATGCTTTCGTTTCCACAGCTTTCCGCTTGTTAAATTTATGAAAATTTCCGAACTATCCGTGGATGGAAGTTACCAAAACGAGATCTACGTACAAGCTAAATACTTCTATTTCACACTGTCATTTCCAAATGAACTACTGCTGGTTATACTCGAGACATAACTGGTAGCTCGCTTTGTGGGTTGGTTCTGACTGATATTCAGTTTCAGTTAAAATGTTGTGAGTTGATCCCAAAGGTTCTCTTGTGGTGTTCAGTTACGAACAAAATGTTAGTTTCTATTTATTTAAGGACAGTTTTCAGTGCGTTCGTGAGGTTCACAATCCAGTGTGACGGGTGTCAAAACTCCAGCTGGAGATTGTCATTTTCCTCTCCCAGAGAGCTGAAATATTTCACGTGCACGTAGCTCTAATTCACGCTGAGTGAACGTTATAGAGAAAAACATAGTAGTTGGTGTGTGCTTATGTGAAGGTGTGGGACAGACATATTTGTCACCTGTACCGTATTCACGGGAAACTCAGAATGATTATGTTTATCGAAGGCTCATTAATTAGCTTTCCCCAAACGGACGTAATAATCGTCTTTCACAATAGGTTTTCTATACGCACGGTATTAGGCCATAAATTCCGTGAATAAATGAACCAATTCAGCAATCTATATTCATAGCAAATCTGTGAGCACAACGCTTATCACGGATCACATAAAATGACTATCACTTTAACCCCTGGGCAAAAATAACAGATAATCTACAATGAAAGCTCTCCATTTCTGATGACCTACAGCCAAATCACCAAACTAACACATCCAGTAATATAATCTAAGTCAACTGCCTCCGGGTTTTATTGATTTCTACAGGGATCAGTGCGACTACAACATCACTGTCCCTACTCCACGGCTCATCAGACAGGGACTTACTGTTGTCTGAGTCATTTATCTGTCCCACAAGACTTCTCGTCGTGTGTAAAACCGTAGTTCGATCGAACTCCTGTTATCACTTCAACCACGGACATCGTATCACCCTCTGAACATGGGCTTGTTCGTCAAAAACGTTATCCAGCTGGAGTCCCCACAATAAAGTCCACTTTACCATGCAAAGTGATTACAGCTAAATAAAATAGGGATTGAATAATCTCATTCCATTATACACCGATAATTTTGCTTTCCAAAATGTATCATTTTATTAGATGTTTATTTCATTCCAGCAGTATTTCAAAAAAAAACGGCATATGTGCGAACGAGGTTCGTTGGATAATAACAGAGTACTTAATAAGCTCACGCCCCGTGCTTCTGCTCGTAGACTACTGTTCATTTGAAAAAAACCTCAGCGGTCATGATTAAATCGGAAGTATTCCATAAGCAAAATCGTCAAGGTTTTGTATGGGCCAGCTAGTCCGCAAACGTCCGTTCTGGTTTGCTGAATCACTTTTTTCCGCAGCCAAAAAGAAACCTTATTTAGCTGGAATTGAATTACGGCTTCTAGTGGCTGATTAACTTGTTCTTCTTGATGGAAATGAGAACGATCACAGGGGGTTTGAATAGTTTTTCTGGTTACGATATGCAGAACAGTTTTGCGTTAGTTATGATGAGATATTGATAGGACACCAAAATCCAGTATAGTTGCAGTATTTACGGAAACAAGTGAGCTCCCTCAATTACCATCTAGTGGTCTGTACAATACATCCACCCAAACCTCGGATGTAACGAAATTAACTCACAGGTCTCTTATGTTGATATTTTATAATTAAATAACTGTTTTACACTCACTGCAGTCTATAAAATAAATAGTCATGTTCGATGTTCAGAACTTCATTACTGATAATGCGTCCCTACATTTGCGTACATGGTGATGTCTGCGTCTGCAGAATCGATACTAAACAAATAAGGCAATTTACCCATCTAACCTTTGCATCTCTGCGCTCCCAATGGGAGGCCGATTATGGGCCGAGTACATAAACTGATGCAGTTCCTCACTGTTATGTGGGAAACCGTGAACTTAAGTTCCATAGTATTTGAAATAATCCTGAAACATTTGCAAGATTTGCGGAAAAACCGATGCTTCTGGGCAATTGTTGGCTTGCCCAGAGCACTCAGCTCAGCTGTATCTATACCAAATGCAGAGCGACTTAAGTGTGGTTCAGCGTCAAGACAAACTTTATGCCCGAACATCAGCGCTACACAGTATTCGAAGTAAGCGCGTGGGCAGGAAAACGTTTTCTGGACCATCGGTAACCCTCTGTAGCTGTTCTCAAGCACATTAGGGTACTTACACTCTTCATATATTTGACAGAAACCAAACAGGATTCCGTCTGACATACAGCAAGTGCCACCAGCCAGGCTGACCAAATTTCCATTGATGAAACAAAAACAGTTCTCTTGAAGTACACTTTTATCTGACGGCAACACAGGTAGAGTTGCCTACGTTTCGTATTTATGATACAGTCAAAATAAAATTACCCGTATGTTCCCGTGAACAGAACTGAAATAGTCCTTATCTATAAAACCGTATTCCCAAATGAATATGTACAATATGAGCAATGGTAGATGTCATGTGACTAGAGGAAAAGAAAAAGGTGACAATGAAATGGACGGATGAATGAATGGATGGATAGATGTGTGAGTAAATTTTTTATCGCGTTCAACTGAGCTCGTTTTGTGTAGATGGAGTATGAAAAAAGGAGAAGTATTTTAAAATTTTAGGACCTTCGAAAATCGCCATGAAGTATTCGAAGGAAGGTTTTCTTAAATTGGGCATTGGCAAGGGCATAGCAAAATGGATTAATCGGTGAATTCATGTAGCATAACCAATACGTAACACTGTAGAGAATGTCATTCACACAGGTATAGTTATGGGCCACATCGTCACATATACCTTTAATCATGATGACCACGTGATAAGGTGTCCAGCAAAGAACAAACGCTCCTAAAATGAATGTGATAGTGCGCAAAGCTTTTCTGGCACGGTTTTCCCGTCGGCCACGCTCCACAGGCACTTTGGTGGACTTTTGTCTCGTTCTAGATAACGAGGCTTGGATTCGACTGATAACAATCCAGTGTGTTTTACTAAAAGGAATACTTCGAATTTTTTGTCTTATTTGGTTGAACCAGTTCACTTGTTTGGGATCATCATGATTAATTTGACAGAAACATTGGCCTGATTCCAGTCCAGTTTCCGTGTAGTCTGCGTAGCTCGAACTGGACTGCAAAGTGTCGGATTCTTGTTGACCGGCGCAGATCAAACATTCGGACTGATCGGGATAGTAATTCGCGTCTGCATGACCATAGCAACAAGGTATGTTACGAATCGATTCAGAAGTACTCAGATGATGACTCATTATTATTTGTTGAGGTACCCATAGAGGAGTAGATTCCATCTCGCTATCACCCGTACCGGTGTCCGAACAGTGATGCTGAGGCGTCAGTAACATCGGATCATTAGAAGGACGGACCGAAGGGTCGGTTTTAGGGGTAGATTCAGGATGACGGTTATATCCTGGATTACCGACGGACTGAGCTAAGCTCAGCTGCTGAGAAGGAGGGTTGCTCGAAGTCAAATAATCCGAATCACGTGACTCCGAACTAGGCACTCCTTTGACCGCTGCCATTCGACGACGGAAATTTTCCAACACGCGATCTTGATAATCACGATCTTGTGAATTGGGTTCACATTTTGAAACAGATTGCATATTTGCCTTTGGTAAGGAAGGCTGCACTTTCGGGGCAATAGTTGGCCTGGTGTTGAAAAGTGTTTCTTCATTTTGATCAGGTTCAATAGGGTTGGCCTCAACCGGGACACGAGTAATTGCAACATCTTTTTCTTGTTCATCGTCCAAATCAGAGCAAATACACAAGGCTGGGGAGGAAGGCATATAATTAGGAATGGCCTGGTGACAGCTCGTGCCGTTAGCTTCGAATCCACTATCTTCGTCGGTTAATAGAGGGGAACTAATTTGTAAACCTTCCGTTTGGTAGATGGTCACAGAAGCTGGACTAAAACGAGAATAGTCACCTTGACCATTTATGCTTGCTATAGATGGCCTTCCATGGATTGGACACTGTAGCTTTGGTCCGTGTGTTGGCAGCAAAACGGGAGTTTTTGGTTTACGGTCGAACACGGGCAAAACAAATCTGCAATCTTCATCAAGTAAAGCTGGTTGAATGGTTATCTGCGTTGCTAAAGTGTTAGTCACCTTCCCCAAACTGTTGTCATTATTCACTTCCATTACTGTGTTTGACGGGAACATGGGCTGGAAATTGGTGGCTCCCTTAGTCGTCGTCATGGTTGTCGTCACTGTTTTTGGAAGGTCTCTACCGTCTGTCTTTTTGGACAAAGTAAGTTGTTTCTGTTGGTCTTCGTCTGAATCGAAACCGGAAGATTCCCCTGCTGCACTGCTACTGTTGAAAGTAGCTTGATTGATCTTTCGCACAGTCTGTTGTTGTTCCTGCTGCCCCTGGTTCTGCTTCTGTGGCTGTCGCTGTGGCCGAGTCTTGCTTGTGATGCTTTTCAAGTTGGCTGAGGCACTTCTTGCCGCCTCATTCGCCCCTTGGGTGGCATTTGGGATCATTCCACTGACTCGATTGCGTTTCTCGTCACTGCGTTTTTGCAGGTTGAGCGCAACCTTGTAAATGCCCACATACAATCCGATCATAACAAATAGTGTGACCCAAAAATAGCACAATGTGAAAACCGTATTGAAAACCGGGTCGTTGGCAAACTCAGCATAACACTGGTCGAAAGGCCGCGGGATGATATCTGCCCTGAAGTAAGGCCAGCCCATAATGATAGTGAAGAAAGCGGATGATGGGATTATCCAAGTGACGGCCACCATAACCAGCACTTTGCGATCCGTACGCCAGTTTCTATATTTCGCAGGCATCCGTACTGAGCAAAATCGATCGATGGTTATGATGAGCACTGTATATTGCGAAGTCAAACAGGCCGTATAGTCCAGACTTAGCCATAAGTCACAAGAGAGGCGTCCAAGTGGCCAATGACCAAGGATAAGATAAAGTGTGTAGAAGTTCATGGAGAATGTCCCTATTAGTACATCGGTGACCGCCAACGATGCAATGAAATAGTTTGTGGCCGTACGCAGAGCACGTTCGACAAAAAACGATAGCAGTACCAATAGATTCCCACTCACTGTGATAAAACTGGTTATGGCTGTCAGGGTGGCCAGTAATGATGTGACACCGACGGAGTACGTAAAACCAGACGCTGGTACGTTGGTACCTAAGTCCCCGCTAGCATTCATGTATGTGGCTGTTGAAGTGGTCCAGTTACTTGGAGACACAGAAGAAGTCGTCATGTTAAGTTCTCTGTAGACTGGTGTGAATACCGTATAAGCCGTGGACATCGTGGTGGGTAATAATGTGGTCAACGACGTATGATTAGTAGCAGGAATTTCCTTGCGGCTCAGTGCTGCTTGCAGTTGTCTGCGATGCCATTCAGTCCAGCGAATGTAATCATTGGATACATCAGCTGTTATCTTTCTGTCAGATTGATTCAGGTGGGTGAATTTCGGTATGTAATGATGAGATTGCCATTGTGAAGTTTGTGAGCAAACAGTGCTCTCAAAAATACAGAGTATCGCAACAAAGACTGTTGATTCGGATAGGAGAACACAAATCGGTTTGGTATATTTCGGTTTTTCATGCATTGATCTAGCACGCAGGCGGACTGCCGCTGAATAGATAGATGTTGCTCATGTTGTCACCTTGGGTCTTCGTGTTTTGCGTTTACATTGTTTCTGACCAGTCTGAGATGAAAAAAGCAGCAGATAAGATCAGTGCGCAAGTTACCCGGGAAAAGTTCTCAAGGAAAACAAATGCGTCCGTTCGAATCCATACATTCATGATCAAGGTGAATGAAAAATATTCTGATTTTCTCCCAAATAAGGGTCCAGGAAAATATCATTGGTAAGATTTTATTTAGCTGATTATTGGCGAAATGTTCCTCTTGGGTTTATTATTATATTTAAACCGATAAGCTCATGTTTCAAGAAGCAAACTCTAAGCATTTTGGACGTCCGACAGCAAGCAGTAAACATACCTGTTTGCGTCTGATTTATATTCACTGATGATCATCGCAAAAATCGATCTCCTCTCGATTTTGTCCCAACAAGACGTCACATCTTATTGACAGTTCAATATAATTCCGTTTCCCTCGCAATGGGCTTGAGCTAAAACGGTCGCGTTTCAGCTACCCAAACAATCCGCATTCATGGATTCCACGTCAGAGAAATTGATCGTGAAGGTGGAATACATTTTCAATTAACAAACTATGAGCCTCTACAGTGGGATATGCGAAAGCACTTTGGGATGCGCATGGTGTTCAGTGACTCCAGCACACTGACTGGGAAATGTGCGAACTCGGCTAGTAACAACGAAGTTAAACAACAGAGCAAAAACCGGTACACCTATTGTAGTGAGGATTCATCTCTTCATACACAAAAAGTATGCATTCCATCTCATGACACGGAACACGGATCTGACCTGATAATTAATGACTTACGGCTGCCACCAAAAGCTTCAGTGAACTCGCGAACAAAGCGACAGAGAGCGTGGAATACTAAATACAGTAAGGAACTGATCTGTGTTCGACAATTCCCAATCACCTCGCCACACCATTCTAATTATGCATAATATAAGCCAAAGAAATTAATGTGATGAAATGACATGAAAATTAGCCAGTTTTCCTTTCCATGATTGTCTTCATATTTTATGTAGCACCACTAGTGCGGATTTGTCGATAGTACGTGGACTGTGTTTCATTCGACTTTGCCAAGTTACGGTTTGTGCCAATCAACAGATATCAGAATCCACTTTGCACATTCACCGGAGATCAACCTGTTGTAATCAGCCTATACTGCAGATGAGAAGCGGATGATGCTTTTGCACCTTTATTTCCTTCAAAACCACTAAAGTTTGCCGAAGACTATTGCTTTGCAATAAAGCTGAGTACGTTTTTATTTTCAGTCCTATCCACTTGTTCGTCCATGTGTTTGGTTCTTAGCATGGATAGTCGCCTGTGTCAACTGGTAGCATGATCCTAAGGGCATTCCATGTTACTGCCGTTTTCATGTGGCATAATGGTTGTTGAAAAAACCTAGGCAAGAGATCACTTAAAAAGCATATGAAAACATAAATATCTACCAGTTTTGGGAAGGCTTCATAAGCGAAAAAATAAATCAAGTAGATTTTCTCGAAACAAGTAAAACTTTATGACGTAGGTTCATTCAAAAAAGCAGCATATTTGGATAGCATAGAAGGATTTTCTATGTATGTTAGTACCACATCCATAATGGCAAGAACAGTTGGTTGTCTGTTCTGATGCATCAACCTACTTATGGGGAACAAAAAGTATCGAGTAACCACTGATATATATATATATATATATATATATATATATATATATATATATGGGTTGCATTTTCCCATAAATGCTCCGTGTTTGGGTATTGAAACCCAAGAAGAAAAAACAGTACACTTGCATATTTTTTTCTGATACCACAAGAAAGCAATCCATGATCATTCTAACAGCTATGACTGTTTGACAATAATCTCGGTACTGCTGGTCACCGAAGCTAAGCAAGATCGGGTCCGGTTAGTACTTGCATGAGTGACCGGCTGAGAAAACCGGGTACAGCAGCCGTTCGCTACTTTATTTTAGTGATACCTAGGCTGGTGACTTAAAGTCCGCATTTCAAGAGACTTTACCATTTCTTTGAAAAACGCACAGAACTAAGAGTGTCGGGAAAACTAGTAGTACGATACGTTCAACGCGGATTTTACTGCTGAAATCGAATAAAGGGTAATTATTCGGATTTCATTAAAAAGCGGCAGTTTCTTTTTAAATTTGGCAATACCGCTACGTACTTTATTCTACAATGGCATAAGGCACGGTCATGCGATATCCCAATCAACCGACTGAAGCCCCTATACTTAGTGTTTTTCTATGATTCCTGAAAGCGTAGCTGTATAAACCTGTGTTAGTTTCAACAAAATTGAAATTGTATCTGGGTAAAATATGGTATTTTGTTGAATATTCCACTATATAACGTTTGCCACGGACTATGAACCTCATCAAAATATTTCTATCATGATGCGCGCAAAAATCAAACTTTTTTGTTTGTCTGGATGACGTTGTTGTTTTCTTTCAGGTATATCATTAGTCTCCGAGGCAATGGTCACGATTCGAAGTCAGTCCATAGAATCAGTCTCATCAGACAGGATTACGAGGTACGTATGCAGCTTTTTATAATCCCGGGTATTGCTGCTAATTTTACGTTCTACAAGCACTTTACGATCATTTCGTTTCCTTGCTTGTGGAAGTCATTACGCATAATATGTACGTGATGGTTTGGTTTCTCCTAAAACGATTACTATCTAGCAGTTGGTGTTCAGTGTACCAAATGATTCCAACGATCTTTTGCCAAACCAGTCATCATAATTATTGGTTATTTGATCCGAAGTTGTTTAAAAGCAACTCCGTTATTCCGTTTAGTGGAGTCCAAAGCAAATATGATCATCTTATGGAATTCTATTTAGGAGAATAATCAGCAGACAACGGTTTCTGTTATATATATATATATCCCTGCAAAATTACGGGATATTGATAACAAGTAGGTGGATTTCAGCAGAAAATTCACAACTACGATCTACCAAGAAATACATTTTCAAATGTTTGTTATGACACCACTTTTCGAGGATATACACACTTACTACCGGCCAAAATCGTTCGATACAGCCATAAGAAATTGCGAGGTTTTGTTGTATCGTTTTCCGGATTTATATAACACCATCAGTGAAGCACTTCAGAGCATATTCATTTTGGCCTCGCCCGCCTAAGAAGAACGAATATGCCACATCTGAAAAGCTACGCGTCATGAACCAAAAACGTGATACTCATTTAGAACGATTCTTCATGATCTATGGGCGAAGTAATCTGCCGTACCGAGAAAAATCCTTCATTTGTTGCTGAATTTTGTCTAAGTCCAGCTGGGCTGAATACAGAATACATCAGAGAAAGCCATGATCATATTTCAAAGGAGGGTGTATTCCTTCCACTAGTATTCTGCAAGTACACATTTCTGGATATGTAGATAAGGAAAGAAAAGGCTATTGCTCTTCCGTGTGAGTTAATCAAAACAACAGTAGCAATGACTTCGTCATGGCTGAAACGTTTCCAAAACTTGTTACTTAATTTTATCGTCAGTTGTCTAACTGCAAGAAAATGTAACGAAATAGTTGCGAGTTCCAATCCACTATGTGTCTGTGCAAAGCAGTGTTCGAGGGAAGTCACACAAGTAGCAGATAACTCACCGTATTCGTAGAATTTCGAGCAAATCCCATTCGTCATTGAATGTGTTTTGTCCATCGACGGAGTAAAAGAGGATTCCAATTTGAGAACACAATACTCTTTCCCTCACACCTTGCAACGGCACGTTTTTCAGTCAAATAACGTTGTGTTATCCGCGTGACTGACAAGCTCCTTTCATGATGAAAACGGTCAACCCACTACTGACCTAGAATAATCCAGGACTGCAACACTTGTGCATATAATTTACTGAAACTAAATAGATACACCATAACCCTAGGACAGGTCACTTTTCCGATTGGTGGAAATAAGGCAGCTAGGCTCGCTGATTGGTCCATCCCCATGCAATGAGGTGATGGTCCACAACTTGAACACTCCGTTGTACTGGGGTGTTGATGGTTGATAGCAAGTTATCTATTGAACAATTCATTTCCACCGGACGTTAGGCCTATCCAGACATTGGTCTGATATCTCTTGCAGTAGCGCAGCGTGACCGCAAATCTTGAACTTTGTATCATGTTGTACGTCAACCTTTTCATCCAATCTGACAAGTGGAAAGAAATGAGTGATTTTTCTCAGTTTATTCATTGTTAAATGTTGGGCATCTTTTGACCAACTCACTTAACCGGAAAACGGACATACACGTATAGCTGTATTAAACCATTTTTTACACATAGCGAGCAAAGCCGTTCACCGTAATTGGTAAGTGCCGAAAGACTTCAAGAACCAGAAACTATTCAATGCTGAAAAGTCATCCAATTAGCTTTTGTTGGACAAGATTATCAATATTTGGATTATTGTAGTCAACAATTACATGCTCTTTTTGACATCATCAGATTGCCCATGGATGTTTCCTTAGTGTGCGGGTTTATGAGAGTAGTACTGTACCGTTAGGAATGAAATCGAAATTACTGGTCGATGACACAAATACTCTTTGGGTTAAGAGACGAGCAGTTGAATGTTCGCACGATATATTATTAAATGAGTTCGACCTGGAAAGCTCGAACAAGATTTGCAGTAAAACGTCACTAAATTACTGTCGCTAACTTTTAAATTGATCTCTATCTGTCATATGTAACAAACCAGCAAGACATTATTTAATTTTTTTCCGTCGATACTATCTTCAAACTATTCATACAAAAAGATCAATCATACCGTCGAATTCCAAGAGGCCAATGATTTTTACATGGTGTAAGCAGTTTACTCCGAGTATAGCTGAACAGCGTCAAGTTTACTGCAAAAAGGTCTCTCTCATATTTTCAGATATATACAACTATATACATGTATATACATGTATACATATATAGTTAGCTTGTTGAATAAATGAACCAAGTTGTTCTATCGTGAGCTGAAAACGACACAGAATCTCCCAGATATTGCAGCAGATAATCCAATGGGGAAGCCCTTTATATACCCCAATACCCCGATGAATTTCCTGCAGTGCTGTTATTGAATTTATTAGGATCGACGATTTAAAATTTGAATCACTCACTATGTTTAGTGTTTTCAAACTGTGTACCTCTCGTGTGAGATGGTGAGATGTTGCTAGTTCCTACTGCTAAGCACCCTGGCCCAAAACATTTGTTCAAACATTTTGTTTTCAGGAATGGTCCTATTGATGTTTCTACGCTACTGTAATGATCGGTCTCGTGTGCTACGATTACCCCGAGGACCATGGAGATCAGAGCGTGCAGTGCTCCTTCAGGGTCACTCATACCGGACAGACCAAGGGCGAGTAGCCCGACTCAGGCGAGACGGCCTTTTTAGAGGACGTGGCCGGTTTTTTGGCCTGACAACGAACTTTACTTAAAAACCACATAAGCTCATATACAGCAAGGTGACGAGCACTAATGTGCCCAGCACTAAATAAGGCTATTGCGTTTTGTCTCTTACTCAGGTGTCATGAGTGAGACACGACTTGCTAAGTAGCTCTTTGCAGCACAGGCAGATAGTCATACAAAAGGAGTATGAACCGCTCGTTTCATCACCGGCTCCCAAAACTCAAACTTCGAGTTGCCCAATAGGTAACACCAAGGTGTGCATAAGCTAGATTTGCCACCTCGAAAAAAGGCCCAATGACTGTGGAAAAGGAACTTCCCACCCTTTTCCCAATACTGTTTACGAGCAGTTCCTCTACTCTCGCCACTCGGGATGTCCATGAATTCGGTTCATTCTCTCCATCCGCATAAAAGATAGAAATTGCTATCATGAGGGAATCTCGCAGAAGATAACAGGTAATGACCGATCACTTTCATAAATTACTTTAAATGAAAACTAACTCAAAATCTGCTCACAATTTGTGCTGTTTCCAAACTTTTCATTTGTATGTATGAATTACATGTGTACACACACAGAGCGCAGTTTTCAATTTTGACAACGTACAGCTCTTGCAGATGTAACAGTTTCGGTAAATTATTCTGCACAGCTGCTCAAAACCACGTCGAGAACTTCACGTTTGTCAACTTTGACACCGACAGACTGTTGTGCTTCAGAAGAAAGTGTTCCTTCAGTTTCACTTTTATATTCGATAAAGGTGTAACTGAGTAACACATTTATTGCAGTTTACACTTCACACTTTTGCCACCGCGGTTGAGAAGTCTAAAGATTAGCACCAAAGCATTGTTTGAAGATCCCAGTTTAACGGGTATAAACTTTTCAGTGACTTGAACTAGGACATATTATCATGGCATTCACATTCGGGAAGATGGTGAAAGGACCCATGGTTTAGATAAAGACACTTAGCGTTAGCGAATATGTTTTCGGTAATTCATTGTCATGTCAATAGAATCACATTTATTTGTCACGAGAAATAGGGAGATGGATAAAAAATGGTCAAAAGATCTACCAAACGGTTTATCATTCGATCGACTAGTCGGACATCCGATTGACTGAAAAAGAGCAGCTGTAGAGAATAAGATGGGTGTCATCGAGTGAACAATTGCTGACTCGGATCAACAATGCTTTCGCGGGTGACATCAGTCTTTGGCCACGAAAGCTCACGGGTATGAAATAACTCCTATGGCAAGCAAAACTTAAGCTTAAAGATGCGTATACTAATCAGTTCAACCATTGCTGGCGTTCGGCTTCTGATCGCTTTAGATTCGTTCCATGACACTCTGCACACAACATGGAAAGCGTTTTCCCCTCCAATAGGATGCCCTGATTCTAGTAAAAAGGCAGTCATTGAGCTGGAAACGGTTTCATTCGCCTTGCATTAAAGCCAGTATGGCTGGAACTCTTTGATTCACTTCGACAAATGCCTCCTAGTTAGGTCAATATAAGTGGCACAGCAGGTGCACTTGAACTGCTGGATGATCATTGATGAGATCAAAAAAAGTACTTTATCCTAGTTCTCACATCTGACGACAAAATTAGTTGAGAACTGGCATCTTAGGGTAGTCGCGGTAAAAACGGCCCTGAAGGCAGCACATAGAACCTTACTAGTCCTGTCAGCTGCGGCTTCACCTATGAAGAGAACACTAATAAATAGAATTATTTTTGCTATCCCTGGTAATCTTTCTGTTGTTCTTAAGTACTCCATATTCACGTTTCTACAGATTCGCCAAATGTACTGCACCATTTCAACTGCGATGTTCTTTTATCAGTTTCCAAGCGGCTGCCCGCCACAATTATAGGGTTCATGCAAACTAGGTTCATGTAATCTTTCACGTTGTTGGTAGATAGCACTCCATTCTCGTCTAACTTGTTGCCTAACTTGCATTGGTCGGAGCTATTGTCATCCACACTCTGAACTGCATCAGCATATTTACAGGCGTGCTACAATGATGGGTGGAACATCACTGTAGTGGAATATTCTGACAATGGTATGCTTACTTGTGGGAATACATAGTACAAAAAAGTGAGAACAATTTGTTTTCCACAAACACCGAAGGACCAAATGGGCAAAACCGGGGTGAACATTGAGCAATAAAACTCGGCTCGTTTACAGCGTTTCTAATTCCCAAAGCTCCAAAGATATTTGCAAGACATTGCCTGGAAGTACCATTTGCAATAATACGGAGCTAACTCAAACATAAAAAACAGCTTGCTTCAGTAAGGTCGAGAGTTCGATCCTAATTTTAAAGCATAAGTTTGTATGTTGTTCTTCTTCTCAGCTCCATACTTCAGGCAATTTTCCGGGGTGATGCAGTTGTTTTTTCTTTCTGGAATAAAAATTAGTGTAGATAATCAAGATCCACATATTTGTGCATAAATAATAGTTTGGTCTAGGCTGAACAGTCAAACATGTTTCATTCGAGTGACTGCCAAGCTCACCTGATAGTTCTGAGAAAATACTTTTCATATTTTGTTCAATGCTTCACAGTCCGCTCGTTGTGCTACGGAATGGGCAGACGTGTAATTCATCCGTGAAACCGGATACACTTGTGAGAGATTTCAAAGTGGTTCCACCCTAGTTTAAGGTCAAAGCCAAATAGACGGGAAATTTAAGCCCGACGAAATATCGAATGCACTGAGGAAGTTGTACTTCAGTTTTACATCAACTTGACGGAGTAACAAACTTCACAGGCTTGAGCTTTCCCCTTCACTCTCTGGTTCACCCAGGAAACGAGAAAGTGTTGCTCTGAGTAGTTTGAAGACGAATGAATCCGTGTTAGCAACAAAGAATCTGTAACCTGAATGCAGTAGTTTTCTGTCACTGTAATCTTCTTCGAGTGGTAAAGGGGCATGGACGGAGAATAGATTGCTCAACTGGAGACTTGAAAGTAATGTTTCCTAACTACTCCGGAGCTATCCTGGAGTCTCGAACAGGGAAGAAACAAAATGCGTTGACAAAAGGGATGGAAGCCAAGACTCATCAGTGTGTTTTCCCTAATCAACCCAATGGGTATGCGCATAACTGCCCTAACTTGCATTTGAGTGATCATCTGATCAAGGCCTTATCACTTGGTCCTGAGTTCTGTATTCCTACTCCAAAACGTGACAAGTTTGATTACGAGGTGCATTTTGAAACCCTATATTCTCAAACTCAAGGTTTGATGCCAACATCTAATGAAGCATTTGAGGAACTCAAGTCAACCCCAGTGAACACTTGCCATTCATATCGAAAAATTAACCCGAGACTACAAAGGCCAGTCAAAAAAGAGCATTTAGATGCAGTGAAGAAACTGGTGAATAGTAAAGATATTTTATCGAGCAGACCTGGCAAAGGTAGCTGAATAGTGCTGATGGACATATGTGACTACAGTGGAAAACTCACAGTAATTCCGAATGATGAAACTAAATTCAGCACTAGTCCTGGTGAGAAAGACTCAACTCAACAGGTTGAGTGCCAGATAACAACTATTTTGGAACACATGAGAGATGCCGGTTTTGTTTCAAACCAATTGTATGAGCTGCTAAGACCCACAGGATTTTCAGTCCCCACGCTGTACGGACTATCCAAGATCCACAAACCTGGAACACCGATTCGCCCTATCCGATCAATGACAAATTCACCCTACCATAATATCATTTGTTGGTTATCTGAATTAATTGAACCAATCAAAACACATATGGCTATACACGGTATTAACGACACATTTGATTTCATAAAGCGAACAAAAGATGTCAATATGAAGGACAAAATAATGTTTTCGCTTGACGTCGAGTCTCTATTTACGAATTTACCATTAACAGGGACCATCGACTTCGTGGTGAACTACATAAAAGAAAATGATATAAACGTCGGTTTACCAGTAGAAGGTTTGAGCCAGCTCCTGCTTTGATGCACATTTATTGTTCAGTTCTTATTTCATGGAACTTTGTACAGACAACGGGACGGTGTGGTTATGGGATCACCACTAGGTCCATTTCTTGCCAAAGCATTCCTAGCAAAGTTAAGAAGAACCAAGATGAAATCTACAATTGACAGCTTTGAACATTACTATTGTTATGTGGATGACATATTCTGCGTGACGGACGTTGATTGTGACCTAGATTTTGTGCAAACATTATCCAATGGGGCACACAAAGCAATACGCTTTACAACTGAACGCGAAATAAACAATCAACTGCTATTTCTTGATGTGACTCTCACGATAATGGAGGATGATCGGATCCAGCGAAATGTGCACCGAAAACAAACGTGGAGCAGCCAGTATCCCGATTTTAACAGTTTCGCTAGTATACAACAGAAGCGAAACTTGGTAAAATGCCTGGCCTTCAGGGCGAGGAAAATTCGTTTTGCAGAGACTTTAGATGGCGAATTAATGCTTATAAGAACACCCTACGTGAGAATAGACCCGGATCTGTTTATCAAAAGAAATCTTATCGAGAGAGAGCCGAAAATCACCGTGGAAACCGTAAGGAAGAAAGATCCTTATATTAGCTTGCCATTTAAAGGCGATATTGTTAGTGAAATCTTAAACCGTCAGCTGGGGAGAGAGATTCGAAATACTTTCAGTGCCGCCAAACTACGTTGTGTGTTTTGAGGTGCTCCTATAATCCAGATTGAGAACAAGGACAAACCGCCGATGCTGACCCCATCAATGGTGGTATACTCTTTCAGATGTGTTTGTGACGCATATTATGTAGGTCGAACGGCACGACAGCTATCAACTCGATCGCAGCCCATGGGCAGGTGCCATTAGGGAAATGCATGAAGCCAGCTCATACTCTTGCAGGAACCGGCCACATACAAGTAGAAGTAGAAGCAGATCGATCATTCCGTGGATTGGTATAGAATAAAGTGTCACAAGATCCACGGTTTCTTGCAATTTAATCAAGCTAAATTGGTTGAATAGTCTACGTTACAACTGTTAAAGGTCACAAAAGAAAGATCCACCAGTCCAGCTATCATCGCAGTCAACGTCTGCAGCGTAGTTCAAAGAAGTTCAACAAATACCACACACATGATTCTTAAATAAGGGGAACGAGGAAGGAAGTCGTGGCCTCGTTCAATGAGTTTTCATTCGCATCTGCTGGTTGTTACCAATGTTTTATTTTACTTACAAAATAGAAACTTCCAGAACATTTTTCAGTTTTTAATCGCAAAATACGTTTCCACTCATCACATTTTCACTCCAATAAACTCCTAAACGACATGTAAAGAACGAATACGATTCCCCTTTTGGAGCACACACAAGGCACAGTGATCAAAACAGTAGAGTCAAAAACACTCTCATCTTGACCTGGATTGCGCGCTGCTAAGTCCAGAGATGCTCCGTTTAATGGGTCAACAACTGTCCCAGTGGCACAAAGCAACCACAGCTCTAGCCATTATATGACCATTTTTGTTGGGTTTCACCAAGTTGTTATTTATCGTCTAATTGCTTTACCGGAATCTGTTTATCGCCTTCACTGGGAGACGCAACTTCTTACACAATAAAAACAATGCGACCGGAAGCAGGCTGAGGGAAATAAATTCACATATTCGCCCAAACCAGCTACATCTAGCAGAATGTAGCCCGTTAGATAAACCTAACTGTGAGTTCCCAAAGCTGTATGAACCTACGCACGGTAGGACTTTCCACCGATTTGCATTTAAATGACAAGTAACACACTGTTGAAGAAAAACGTAAGGGCACAAGAAGTAACGAATTAGACTTCTCTCTTAGAAACCGAGGAAATTATTTCTCTAAAAATCTTTATTCTCGAGAAGGTAAAAGAATATTATAGATGTATATGGAATTGACGTGTTCATTGTGATTTGCTTTAGTTTTGGAAGCACCGTGTTGAAGGTTCCACCATAAGCACAATATTGATCCACTTTTGGATGATTAGGAATTTATCACATGTCAACTTGGATTTTGAGTAATTCCTGCTTACTAATTGGTTAAAAAATGTCAAAATTATTTTCTGTGAATGACAACTGACTAGCTATGGCTCTATTCGCATCCCTCAGAAACGTCAGGAACCAGAATGGAATTCGGCGAACCTAATCCACTTCTAATCTTTCCAAGAAATCAATCTAAGCAACCTCTGGTTACATCAGATATTTGTTGGAGTAATTCCCCTGGAGATCAACCGTTCGTTCCAGTTATCCTCCAAAATAATGACCATCTTTCCGATGGTTTGTCATATTTTATGAGAAGCTGTGTTTTGTCGTTGATGAGACATTTAATCTAAAATGCACTTATATGAATGACATGAAATCTGACCCCACCTGATATCCAACGGACATGAATGCAGTTTGTGAATGACTATCTTACATGACTCGATGACTTTGAGCTCTAATTCAACTCAAGTCAGCTACACATTCCGGATATCCTGAGAGGTGAACATTCGGTCACCTTTTACACACATTCGAAGTACCTAATCGGTGAGAATTGCCACTGAAAATCAACACTTCACTAGCCGAGATGAAATTAGTTTGATAATTAGGAAATACATTGGAAACGTTGATACCTGTTGTTACTTAGCCTCTAAGCCACACTCATAGATGATCTTTCCGAGCTATACTTGATTTGTGAACTAGATTTCCATATAGCACGCAAAAGAAAACTCACGAATTATATATGCAACAGATTTAATTACCAAAATGCGTGTCTATTTCATTCCAGATGTTTAAGTCGATTGCAAATATATAACATCAATTTTCATTAGACAGCTGTCATTCAAATTTATTCTTTCCACTACAAATAAGGGCATCTTCTCCCTGAGTGAAGCATATTTTCAAACTGAATGCTAGTAGAACGAGTATGATTTGGATCTGCCTCACGGCGTATCTTGAGAATTCATGTAGAGGTATAAATACAGATGCCGAAGAATCCATTTTGAAAACAGGATAATGTATACTAATATCCGAATTTTTCTTGATACTCAAAAGATAGAATCATATTTGAAACTAGGACTTTTTCCTTGCGCGTAGCCGACATGCACCAGATCACACAATAAATTCACGCGTTTTTTGACACCCAGGTTGGCATTTCTGACGGATCACTTTGCATCAATTCAAACTTATGCATGCAGATGGTCCAAACATATCGAAGTGAACACCTTTGTCTTTTCACTGCTATAACCGCGGCACAGCGAAGGTTATCGACTGCAAATGAAAACTTTTATTCATCAAATTATCTTTTTTCTTTCGTGAAAGTGTATAACCATGGCGCGCACGGTTCATCTGACAACAAACCGCCTAAGCACACGGTTAATTTTATTATATTTTCTTTTATTTCTCTAGTATTGCACCAAATGGGTTGCAAAATATGATGTGTGAAACGCGGTTGTAGCATAGTTTCCAGTCACTAATCTCTGAATGGATTCCATATATACATATGTCCCCTCGTTTGAAAAAGCCATTTTTGGACTTTTTAGGGTGGCGAAGATGACATTTTCATTTACACTAATCGCGAGTAGTATAACCAGGAGGTACTCATTTCACTAAGAAAATAATCACTTCGACTGCAGAATGCACTCTGTACAGATGCAGCGAAATGATCCAGGATACATCGTGCAATCTGTGTTTTGATTCCGTTTTCAAAGAACATATCACAAAATTCATTGGAAAAAATCAAAACGTAGCAATTTGAAGGACACTGCGTCACTCTAAACGTAAGGTTGTCCCCGAGTGTTCATAGACAACAACAAATTGAGCTGTTTGTTATCCTTTCCAATTCAACTAGCTATTTCGGTGGGGAGCTTGTGGATGAGGCCTCATAACGATGGATTTTTCGCAGTTTAATATTGAGAGACATGCCAAACTGCCGTGTTTAACTAATTTAGACTGGGGCTTGTCAACGATTAAAGTCACAATGTAATTGTTATATCCTGGTTGCCGCCAGGTTAGGAACCTTTGGAGAGTTACTCCTCAACAGTTTGTCTGAAACAACTCGCCATGTTTCTAGTTTATATTTTTGGCTTGAACACAAAAGTGGTCCAGTGATCCATAACTTGCTGGTTACCATAATAACCTCAGTCATACTTGAGTTCTCATTAGATATTATTAGCTGGCGTAAACCGTTCTCATTCACTGTCATTGTTTCTGATCAACAGAAGTGACCCAATAATATAAGGTTACAGATCTTTCACCAATGGGTGATTGGATTCGTTCGGCTTTGCTAGGTCACTTGTATCTCTAATAGACCAACAGCGGTCAAAGGTTAGTCAAAGGTTTGACTCCACTTTCCATTATCCGGAAGATATGCAAACCTTTGATTGCAGTGGTAGGTGATGTTTTTCTTAATGGGGTTCCTCTAGTTCATGGATTCACCCTCCTAGTCTTACTCCAGTAACTCATGTCAATCCAGTGTCAATCTGGTATCAACAAATTTACGTTCCGTTTCGTTATTCCGAACCGGCAGATCAGTGAATCGCACAATGTTATAGTATTACGTATGCATCGTAGGTGCTCTTGGTTGTTACAATGCCTTCTTGTTGCTCAGTTTATTGAACCACTGGGTCATCCTGTGGACTGTAAGAAAAATCCGCTAATTTTGTCGAGAACATTTGTCACGGAAACATGCTGAACACCAGCGCAAGCTGTTGATAACTTTGTTATTTAAAGCTGTAGCCTATACCTACCAGAAGTGCATGGCAATTCCCACAAAGTATTCCTAAAATGCCCGGACCAAATGACCCTGTTTTCCCGGAGACGAGTGATTAGTTGTGTCAGCTGTTTAATAGCTCGATGTTGGTATCTTAACAGACCAGTAGGCTTAAACTTGCGAAAAGGTAATCACGTTACCAAATACGCTATTGATTCTCCGTTGATTTTCTGCTGTTTTTATCAAAGGTTTATCGAGATGTTGAAAACAAGCACCAATTTGAGAATAAGCGACACTATGAAATAAGGGAGCAATGAAACCATGTTAGGCTATTTGAATCGGCTTTAAAAAATGCTGAAGATAACTGCTACACAGACCACTAGTTCGAAAGGAACTTGTGATTAAGAGAAATTGATCTTACTGACCGGCGCTGGTCAAGTAAATATCATCTGGGAGCTGGGAAAACAAAGACCTTAGTTCAATTCCTGCAACCATTGGTCACGGACCCCTAACTTAGATGTTGTACCTTGTTGCACGATTATTAAAAAGGAAAATTAGACATAGCAAACGAAATTCATTTCATCCGTGGGGAAATAAATAAAACCACCATTTTACCATTCCCGACTAGTGGACACAAAGTCAGTCGTACACCTAACGAACACACTATTCGAGTTGGATCAGACCAGTTCGCGGAACAAACATAACATGGTCACTGGGTTTTAAAGGAGAGGGTCGCTGTTTCCCACCCAACTGTTGTTTCTTGTGATAGACAGCATCTCCACAAAGGGCGAATTTCAATCAAAGCATTTTGTTATGAGAGACCTAAATGTTCTCTCTCTATTATTCTTAGGGCACTCACTACCAAAAACCATGAAAGCACTATAGAGCCGTTTTGAATTTGTTACATATCACTGGTAACACATGCCGACTGAGTCATCAATTGTACACCAACCCGAGGTGAATGAGACTAGGAGCACACCTGGATTCGAGTTTCATTGGGTGCTTAGCAGATGTGAACTGCTGATGATTCGCAAAATTGATGAAAGAGCTTTACAGGTCTATACAGTTTTCACAATTGACTTGAGCGTTGATACTGTATTAGGAAATAAAGAATCGTACTTTCCCCACTTTATATGTATAGAACAAATATCGGCACAAAAATTTCCGATTTAATTTGTATAGCGGCGAGGTTCATTCTTTTGTTCTATAATCCAGATTTCAATAACCTTACACCAAAGTTCACACATTTAGAGCGCACTAACAATGTTGAGTCATTCGCGCCTTTCACTCAAAGCTCATGACACTGAATCCACGGAAGGTACCTTTTCTGTGCATAAAATACTACGAGATACTGATGATGCTGAATCTTCCTTTCTAATTTGGAAAAACCTTACCCTATCTAACAGTTCAAATACATTATTTTGACATTAAAATTCAAACCTAACTTCAACGGGACCTTGATATACCTTCTGCCAAAAGGCAGAAATAAATATCGGAATTCATAATCCTGAAGTGTGCCAATACTGAATCAACTTTGCCACAAGTTTGTTTACGAGGCTTTTATCATAAATGGTTCTCTTCAAGCCCTGTTTTGAGGATAGCTTATGCAGAATGATATCAGTGTTCATGATTCATGAATCGGAAAACATCACTAAGCTAGTTGCATTTCATATAAATGCATGCATAACCACTGAAGTTTCTGCGCCCGTGGAAGTGCTTCAACAATAATAACTCTGTGCTGGACAAAGTAGAATACTGAAAGCATTTGAATCCGATATTTTTCAACGGCCCCAAGCGAGGGAATTATCTCCGATGACCGAGTGGCATTCTGTTCTCAAAAGGTCACCGCCTACTGACGTTCGACAGATGGGAATTTCCGAAACAGATATTTTTCTGAAAGCTTTTAGTCAAAAAAACTGATTTCTGTTACACGGACTGTCTCGACGTATAAAGCAACCGGAAGGTGACGTAAAACTGCCTGGTGTTTTCAAATAAAGTCTGCTTAACCGAGTTCTACTGCGTCCTAAATGGTGAACATATGGCAATCTACAACGTGACGCTTCTATTTCAGCCAGTTCGATGTGCGTTTAATGGAAAAAGAAACAATTTTGCCTTCTCTATTTCCCTGTTTTCGTCAGAGAGTGGCCCTAGGACCTTGATCGCATAGTGAAAAGAATAGAGAAGCAAAAGAAAGAACCGATTTGTTAGCAGCTTGCCGGTCACCTCTTGTTGCACGAGAAGCCTGATTTCACTAGAGGCTTCACTGTGTGGTTCAATATTTGACAAATTTTTGGGGCACAGTGGAAATTCTAACAGTTTGCCACTTTTTGAAAATCAGTTCAAGCAAATGATAGCAATCCTCTTGTGAATATATAACCCAAGGAAACTATGAATTGGAACTATAAGTCCCATTCCAATTCCACTGACGTCAGCCAAATATGAGTCCTAAACTCAATACGTGCATTCTGAAGTCGACTGAAAAGACCTCCGCTATCATCCGTAGGTTATCAAGTCAAATTTCATCATATCAACCAATGCATACGGTGTCAAAACAACGTGAAAGCTTTTGCCATTCCAAATAAACGAATGAAACTGCCAGGAAATGAAGAGCATACTTTCCGTTTTCCTTGCACTCCGCCGAAAAGACGGAAATTTACCGAAATGTACTTTTAATCAATACAAATTTAAAATCAAATCTGCGGTTTTTGAAACAATTTAAAACAACTCGTGATTTCCGGAAATAATTCACCTTTGCGTGCCCTGAGATTTGAACAATGTCAGTTCCTTTTCTTGGGTCTGAATCCACTGTTTACCATCTGGATTTCATGAGCTCGGGCTAAGCGAAGGGCAACCTAAATAAAATTACACTTGACAGAAACAACTGGCAACTTGACACACTATTCCACTTAGGATGGTGGATGAGTGTATTCTAGCAATGATAGTCTTTAGGGCTGAGTAAATTCCCCTAATCAAAATGAAATACGAAATATTTTGAGAATATGTATCATCGAAAGGAATAAAACTTCGCTGGAGTTATTTTCTTCTCCGCACCTTAAACTCAGAATAAATCATTTGAAAGGAAAAGGTTCACACATTACTGATGATAAGCTAGGCGAATCAAACTTTCTGAAAAAGCGTGTCCGAACAATCCCCTCTCAATCAATGGATATTCACATTGTATTGTCAGTCGGATTACCAGAGGCAATGTTATTATCTTGTTCGTTCACAATACTAGACAAATTCATTTATTTCCTGTGTATCTAGGTGCGACCATTTGACCAGCGAAGTCTACTGTTTTTTCAACAATGGGCATAATCATTCTACAAAAGTGGACAGCAATTCTACCAGGATAACTCAGGTACAACCAAAAATGAGAAGCTGCCTAAAGAAAGGATGACTGAGAACAGTAATGACCAGTTGGACTCTGGTGTTCCGTTTCTTTTCAACATTTTGAAAGGAAGGTAAATGAAGTCGAAATGTATTAACCACAATACTTCCATGATGATAAAGAAGTATGTTTTATTTTAGACATCTTGAACAGCACTTTCTATCCACCTCTCCTGTAGTATATTTTTGTGAAATGTAGCTGCATGGGAAGTTAAATTAATAAATCAGTAAGACGGTCACCTGCATCTGTTTCATTTCCCAATTTTGAGAGTTGATATCATACAATTTCCACGCAAGACAAAAAAGTGTAGATATATATTCCTTTCCCATCGCTTTATCCATACCTTTACCGAAACCATTACACTGCTATCGCACTTTCTCACACAATTTTATACCTCCGAAATTATCTCGAGGACTACTGGATAATTCGTGGGAGCATTGCATCAACGAACAAAATGTCTAAAACAGTGTTTGAAACCATTTTCACAATTTTATTTGCATGGGTTTGCTAAAATACCATTTTACTCTGTGAAAAAGCAACAAACGCCAACAATGAATAATAATAAATAGTAATGATAAATAATAGTAAAAATCAAAAGCCTGAAAAATAAATTCCGTATACCTTTTCTATGCATCAACGTAATGTTTTCACTTTTTCCGTTTTGTATCTGTATCGTGACTGCGTTTACTTTCTAATGTTATTTTCATAAACGAAATACCGTAAAACAAAGATGTGGTTTCTAGAAGGTTTCAACTTTTTAACTCTAGGGTGTATGTGCGAGGAAATGGACCCATCACGTTGTTAACAGAAGACCCGGTTCAATGAAACAGACAGCACGTGATCCGTTGACCAGAATCGCCGACAAGAACAGAGCCAGTCAGGCGACTAGTGGATCAATCAGCGGCTGACATTTGCCTTAACCCGCCGATCCGGGCGCAATCAGATAAACCAGCCAGAGGGGCCGTTTAGGTCTATCAGTAGACCAATAATCTTTTGTGCACGGTTTCGGTTATGACTAACACATATCTCACATCTCACATAAACAGTGTATTCTGTACCAATAAAACGAACTGATTCCGAATCAGAACTGAGTTCTCACTAGAGTTAGTGGGACGGTTTAAAACTGTATACTTTCCAGGAGTACTATTTTTTTGTTTATCTTCTGTTCTGCAGTGCCAGAAATGTTGGACGATCCAAGTTCCATGAACCATGTTCGTCATTTCACGCATTATACTTTTTTCGTTTACAAAGGTGGCTACTGTGGATGCGCTTCCTAACTGCATCGAGTCCACAGCTAGTGGGTAACAAGCACCAGTGGTCACTGCCTACTTGAACTTAGGGTTTTACGGTTTTCCAGTCCGATGCCGTCAGCTTCAAAATCACGAAACAAAAAAATACAAAATTATTACGAACACTGAAAACACGAGGGGATTCAAAGTACACACTAACCGTGAGGGTATGAGCTGACTAATTTCCAGTGGATAGCCAATTCACTTTAACTGTCAGCGCTTGTGCGGTACCCATCCTAAGGTTTGGATGACGGAATCTAGAGTGACAGGATGGCCGATCAAAGGCATGGATTGATAGAATAAGAGACGAGTTCTGTCAGTAGTGCTAAAACCTCGAGGCTAGGTTGCCAATACCAATCGGACCAACACATTTGTGTGCAAACACTGTATACACGGACCATCTTCATATATTTTCACTGTTTCACACCAATGAAATGGGGTCATCCAGAGACAGAATGGACTTCGCATTGGAGATAGCGGGATGGTACAAAACGCATACCTTCTTTTAACTACTCAGTTTATACAAATTCAAAAATGATTATCTCACAAACGAGTGTAACCTGTGTTTTTTCCTGATGCTCTTCATTTGTCCCGGGCTATCACGCTAGTTGATCATACAAGCAGGATACGTTGTCTTTATTGTAGTTCGAGCACTAGGCAGAAAAAAGCTAGTAATGCGATCAGATCTTTGCTTTTGCACCGATTTTCACCGTCTTGCTCTACACAAATGAGGGGCAAATTTGCTCATGTTTTAATATGGGTAAACTACCTAAACCACTTATTCACCATAGCCAGAGTCCGACTGTATCGAGCTACCACAGTGAACAATACTAAACGGCTGTGCATCATTAATCTCACTTCGGTATATGTTGTTGCTAACGTCTCATCCCCATCTGATGTTCGGGTTTTGTACGTCCTCAAACGCGATACCGTACGTCTCATCATTTGGTTCATCAAGCAGACATATTTCAGTGTCATGTACTTACGGGAAGACTAGTCTTCGTTGTAGTGCACATTACTCTGTTTGATGTGCTCGGTACTACTCAAGAGAAAAACAGCAAATTAGGTATGGCTTTTCTTACATAAGAACAGATTCCATTATTAAGGTATAGTGATTTGAATGATTGGTTCACATAAATAAATGGTTCTAAGCATACATATAAGGGGCTTCGGAACACATCGTTTCCACTGTCACGTTAAATACTACTAGGTATTCCACATGAAGCCGATAAATCAACACTTTTGTCCTTGGTCTGCTAACGCACGTTGACCGTTTGTGGTGCAAAACCACCCGTTCTGATTCCTTATTTTACTGAGTATGCCTCATTTGCCAACATCGCCTATCGCATACCCATGGACACCAGGTTCTCCGCTTTGCCGCTTATCAACTAATCAGTATTTAGTCAACTCAGTTTTCCTGCTAAATGCGCAAATGTTGTGGTACTAACGTGGATGAGAAAATACTGTCGTGCCTACCATGATCATTTTACATCTCGGGAGTTTAGAGGTATGTTTCTCAGCGGGTTATGGTTTACCACATTCTTCTAAATAAAAATATATTCGAAATTTTCTCTTCTAAAATCCAAGGTTGAATGCTTATTCGGATTATTGCAGACCCTCGATTTTACGGCTACCATCCACCAAAACTCATATGGATCAGTGCCAGTCGAACTAAATGAGTAGTTATGCAGTAGCTCTCAATAAAGTTCTCAAAATATCGTAAGTCTTTTTATTCCCAGCAAGGATTCCCCCCAGAAAACTATGAGCTCACTGGAGAAAACCGGATTTGTACAAAAGCAATTAGTTCCGCACTTAAAAATATTGTCATCTACCATCAGTGAGATCAGAATTGGGACATAAGGTTTCTGGTGCCCTTCTCTACTCACGTTATTCCTTATTTTCAAATCAATAAACTCTCCATTGAATAAATAATAATGTGAATCCTCTAGGGGTTATTTAAGTCCCTTTTTAAAATACACGAAAGCTTTCGAAGAAAAACAAATAAAACCAGAACAGGGTAACCTCGGACAGAACAAACTTCATTGCGCTCAATGCATCAACATTGTTCAATAAAAATGGTTTTCTGAGTGAATAACAAGACTTTTATTTATCCATATAACTGAAGAAAACAACTGATTTTAGTTTTTGATCTATTATCCAGATCTATTGTTCGATTTTCGGGCAAGTGAAACGCAATATCTAAAACAAATCTTACTTTGGAACGATTTTACTAGAATGCCAGTGATGATTAAATTTATCCGATGAGATTTTTTGATTATTGTAAAAAAATGCTTATTCTGAACATTTAAAAGTTTTGCTTTACGTAGTCTCACAAAAATGCTACTTTCTGCTAACCACGTGAAGTTTGTTTTTTAGGATCATCCAGAGCTGAAACTACAGATCACTATGAGGACATTTCGCTATAACCAGTGTCATGATACAATACTCCAAGCAGGTGTCGTATATTCATTCTCACCATTTCAACGACATCATGCTTCTCTCAGGATAATCTTTTGTTTTGCAGACGAATCTGGTGGAACCATAGTGCCAACAGCCATACTATTTGTTGTACAGTTGGTTTCATTTTTCAGTGTGGTAATTATGAATGCGCATAACAGCGAACTTTTGTGGAGAAGATAAAAATCCTGCAATATTGTAAGCTGGTGGATACATCTTACCGTCAAACATAGAATTGGTTTTCGTATCCTGAACAGATGTGATGTGCGTACGGAATCTAGTAACACCATTTTCCCGGTGGATACAACTAGGGATCTGTATTTTTGAAAAAACCCTTGTTGTTTTTGGTACTAAAACAAATTCAGTAATTAAAGTGATTAAATAGAGTTTTTCTTTCCCGTAATTTTAGTGGATAAAAATCTTTTTTTAAGTACAGCCGTTTAGATATGCTACTATTACTTGGTAATCAACATGAAATTGCCAAGAATTCAGACCTGGTTGGTTCATTGCGTGTAAGTCTCATCTTGTTGTTGTTACCGATCGAGTATCCAAGTCTATTTTGATCACGTTGAGAAGTAATCCAGTTCAGTTGTTTTGTCAGGTACGTATAATATTCAAAAACCCAAATAACCATTGTATACCATGAGTCGACCCGATGATTTATGGTGGTCGAGCGGTTCACACCGTTTCATGGCCAGTTTTGAGGTCTGAGATTCGAATTTCCGTCATCACCAGTTTCCTTGGTAGACAGTCATCAACTATCGTCCGGATTGTTACCTCCCCTGACACGTTAGGGGAAGTCTTCTTGTTCTTCATCACTCCAAGTCTCAGGGTCTGGTTACTGGTCACGTACTATGCAAGGATCAGTGTTCCTCCGTGGGGGTTGCTAGTGTTCGATCTGCAAAATACAAAAATGCATAAAACTCCATGTGCTTCAACAGGATCCTACACTTACATTAATCGAATACCAGTATGGCTGCCAACAGCCTCTTCATTACAGTTATCCATCATGAGGCAGTTGGCCTCGGCAGCCATGTGGCATATTCCCTGTTCCCCGCAGCCACGAGTAAACATGTAATAAAAAAATAGAAAACGATTTCAAATTATTGTAGTGGTCATAGATTCTGTAAGTGCAATGTTTGCAAGTTACAAGTGAGACATATCCTTTGTCATAAAATGCAATCAATATGCCTCCGGTGAAACTACGAATGATCATGGCTGGTGCAACTTGCTTTCATGAAAACATAAAGCATCGTCCTAACTCCATCGCACCAGAATATCTAACACTGCATTAGAGAAAACAATGAATCATTTGTGCATGAAAAGATAAAACACTATCTGCACGGTTTTGTGGAGTTTTCGTTCTCCTCAAATGAAGAAGAAACACGTCAGACCGACCTGCTTAAGCATCCGCGCAAATAACTGAGTATATACGCGAAAAAATGACTGCATGTTCTTGCAGTGTAACAAACCGAGACATTTCGTAAGATATAGTTTATTTAAACATGGCCGCAGATACAAAGCCATAGAAGCTTTTTTGAGTTCAAAGAAAGAAAATCACAATATATTTTTGTAAGCCTTATTCACACAATCATAGCTTGCGAAACGGAAAATAAGTATAAAAATGCGTATCCTCTCACTTGGCTGTCATTGACTAATACTCAGTCTCAGCTTGATATGTATTCTGCTTGTAAGGTCCGTGAAAACCTTTTGTTTGTGGTGGTGCATACTACAATGTACTCTTTCAGTGCAGACAAATATCCTAAAATCGTTCACATAAAGGCTTGCAAATCAGAGACGGAGGTTGTCGTCATTACCAACTCCACACCTTCTGATGCAGTGCAGCAAGATATGATAATAACTGAATCCACCTGATCTCTTCTTCTTTACGGCAACAGTGTAACAGTGGTAGTTATTCTCCTCGAGATTTCCGTAACCTTAGGTGTCCAGGTTGCCTTCGCGTTAAAGGTACGAAAAGATTTCCTTCATTTTTACCACCGAACGACCGAGCTAGCACAGTATGAATTACATGTAATTGGCATCCAAGTTGGGATATATTTCCATAATCCTGCAATTTAGGTTTACATCATTTCATCGTTGATAGTTATTTTATTTCGGTTGTTCATTTTTCTTTTAGTTCACGGAATAACCAAACGGATGGATACCGATGTCAGTAAGCTAGTCGCAAAAGAAACATTTTTGACAAAGAAGATTATTTCACGGATATCCTCCACCATCTACTCATACAGCGTACGGAAGTTTTGACAGAAAATGTCAACATGCAATTTTTCTCATATGCATAAGTGAAGAATCAGCCGCACCATTTGGTTGCACAAGACGAACCATGGCGTTTATTTTTGTGTTGTCGTCAACACCCATTTTCGAACTAATTCCTTCCGCTGTTGGGCAGAACGCGTTATGTATGATCACAGTGAGAGGAACATGGTCATCCACATTAGGAATTGTCTTTTCTTTCGTGTATCAACAATGTGTCCTGTATCTAAATGGTACAGGAATCACAGCTGCCAGCTGGCATTGTTCAAAATTTTTTTTCAACACAACTGGTAATTAAACGAATGACTCGTTTTCCGCTCACCTAGCAGAAAAAGGTTTTTTATCACTATTTTTGTTCACCAAAGAAAACGGACTGTGTGTCGTAATGACGGTAACATATCTGGAAGAAAAATGATAATGACAATAATAATGACAATAACAATTATCAATGTAAGCAAAGATATTTATGATTATATGCATGTATATATATATAAAACCGAGTAATGTGCTTTCAACAAATTAATTATTCACCAATTAGTATTCAACAAAGATCATCTCACTCTTGATCGGTGAGCAGGCTGTGGGCAGCCATGTTGTTTTTCGATTATTGAGTGTGAGATCCTGTCGATGCATTTACCGAGCCTCCGTGCTCAAGAACTTTTCCATTCATTCAGTTATTCAAATCGAACACAAACAATCCCCCCCAGGAGGAATACTGATTGTTTCAAACCACACTGTAGACTTACAAGATGACGGTAAATCCAAAGACAGGCACCGCCTTATGGAAGGGCCTAGACCACAGCGACCTTGTGATAACTATAACTAAACTGTTCATGACGTTCAAGATAATACAGTAAATATCCAATCCCGGAAGAGAGCTAAGCAGTGAAAGTCGAACTACGCAATATACTTTAGCACACACACACACGATATCTACCTAATCCATCAAAATGAATAAATGTACCCCTACAATTTCCGGGTACTAGGCGAAAACTCCAAATCGGTATTCCTTATCATTACGGAACAGATTCTCGTAAAGGAACCAAACTCATTCCATGGAATGAAATTACATGATGTAAAGAATTCGGCACGCCTCTAAAATTACAAAGAACATACCTTTGGCAAAACAAGACCCAGCAGCATTTTGGATTACTCCCAATTACACCTCGGGAGATATATGAAACTCAAGGACACGGCAGTTTCACTGCACCTGCAACCCCAAATGGCTTCTTGCGTTCGCTTATCAGGAGAACAACAAATCTTATTCTTTAGTTTTATTTCAAGAAACCGCGAAAATTTGTCCTCCAGTCTTCTGAAACCAAAAGTTATATAAGACTATCGATGCAATTAGTATGAGACAAACCGAATTAACTTTTGTTTCAACTTTGTCTACTGTTATCTCCTTTGTACCATGAATTTCGAATTCGATAAGTATAAGTATATTTTCCAAAACATTTTATGTAAATATAATGTTTTTTTATTCAAGGAATGAAGCAAGTCGCTGGCTTCGAACTTCCTGGCCGAACTGAAAATCCAAAACTGCCAAGGTAACTGCAATATGGTATGTATCACACATGAGTTTAAGGGTTACCAATAAATGGGTGAAGTGGAAATCTTACTATTGCTTGTGCACGCCATATTCCGAAGACATCCTCGGGCCCATTCGGTTTGAGCGCCTGCGTGAGCAGCGAATCACTTTTGGGTCTTGGGATCACATTCACAATAAGTGTATACTTCCAGCCCGTTTTGCTTGAAGATATGTGGTTATTCTGAACCTCCATATGCTAAATCAAATTAGCCCTATGGAATATACTTTACGGTTACACTATGGTCAAACAAAGAGTGATTTTCCTTACGAACTAGGATAAGTGTAAGCTAGAGTGGAGACGTTAAAATTTCTATAACCCATTATATGAAAATCTAGACCACAGTAAAGGCTGATACCTAGAAATGTGTCTTGACGTGTTTCATGAAGTGAATGGCATAAGTATTGAGTCATATTTCATCTAACATCACAAAGTTAAGACAAAGACACTCAAGTTATTTGTCACCTTACATTTATCTTACCGCAGAATTATGTATCTCGGGAAAATGCTACGGAGTATTGATAACTAGTATTGCACACTTATCAAGTGATCATCCTGATATTGTGTCTAGTGGCGAGCTATCCTACGAAAGGATTCTGACGAAACTTATGAATCACAGCTGAGATCACTCATATTTTAAACAATGTTTGCACAGTACAGCTGGTATGCCTGAAAAAGAAAACAATAAAATCAATCGACACTTTGTAATACCGCTGTTTTTTACTAATGAAAGCAGCTGGTCATTTAGACACATGACGTCCCAAAATGTATTTTGAAACTTGTTCCCCTCACAATTTTGTCAAAAGCTGTTGTTTCTCATGAGCCTAGTCTTTAAATGGACCTTTCAAAAAAAGGTAAAATGTAGGAAAATAGGTTTTGGAATAAGTTTGGTCCGCTACTACCAAACCACATGCGTCTAAGCCTGCACCTCAGATCGCATAGTACGTCCCGTATGATATTCTCCCTCTGGGTTCCAATCCTCTCGGGAACTGTCAGGTTAGTAGGTTTTTCAAATAGAAACGTTCTAATATTTTCAAGGAATTGCACAGACTGTGTGCATGACAACTGCACGGAAAGGGGACTCATTTACGACAACTTTGATCGGCTGACTACAAGAAAGTATTTCCTCACTTACACACTACCCCACAATTGACAGAAAATGTCGCCGCCGAGCTTCGCAGCCTAAAATATTAACTTTCTGTCTAACAGAACCGGTCGCTTTTCGATTACTTTGAAGGCGATGTTAGGGACAATTGTTTTTCAAATCTACAACGGTTGTCAGAAATAGAAGGTTCAGTCGTACACATAGGTACAAGTTGCAAACCATCTTGGCGTAATATTAAAATTTTATGATAAATATTGCGTGTGCTTCTCTTTTCGACGCCACTTCCAGCTAGAAACCGGAATATATGACTCAAATGAGTTGGAAAAGTTAGGTATAACCAGTGTTTGCAGGGACCGGTTGATCTAAATATCTCGGGGTTCGAACAACGAAAGTTTTGACGATCGTAAGAGTCGCGTGTTGGTTCATGCCCTAGGGTCCCAAGAAATTTTCTATTACGTTTATAAGATTTTCAATAAAACAATTCCGTCCAAATCAACGAATATGTGATCTGAAGTAGGTAAAAGCATCTAACAAATCTGACCCCTTGTAGCAGCTGTTGATTTTGTTAAGCCAACATGTATCAGCAGCCTAATCTTTTCTTGCAGTGCTGGAATTCAAATATACATGTATATTGCCTTCAATTCCAGAGACCAAGTCACAGTCGTACGGTTGAAAAGCATATCCAAAATGAGTACTGAACTTCCCAGCTTGTTCGGTTACACCAACTAAAATAAAAATGTCCGTACTTGAACACGAATTCCCATTTATGAACCATTTTCGCATTGCAACACAGTCAAAACACGTGATAATAATGGAAGATTCGTGTTTCACAAAATTCTTTCTCGCTGTACACATTAAACTCCGGGACAGGGAACAATGAATTGGGGTGAAAAGGTGTTCCGCCCCAGTCAATCGTATCTAGAATATCCAACTCACTTATTCCCATACCATCCAGTGAAGGCATACTTTTTATGCTTCCTTGAGATTGTATTATATATTTGAAGATATCCCAAGGCCGCTTGTTCACAAAAAATAACTTGAAAAATAAGCCATGTTAAAGAAAGACAAAATCGCGAACTTCCCAGTATGACTTTTTTATGGGGCATTATTACTAGCCCGTTATTGGCTTAAGCCAAATAATGCACGATAACGAAAGCAGAAACTGAGGTAGTTGCGAGTAAAATGTTGCCAGAATTGTTGGGCTTCAATAAAAAAACGGTGGATATTGACCAATTGGACGTATGTGCTTAGACCCCGTTAACCTATACTAATACCTTTGGTATTAGCTTTGCTAGTATCTCTTGTTACGGAATGTTTGAATTCATATATACCGACCTGATGACACTTAGAAGGCTTCCACTTCCTCTTCAATGCTCTGCCTTTATACTTGTTCAACCGATTCATAAGGTAAACTTCCGAAAGGTACTAAAACATGCTGAATAATGGGCAATATTCTGATTTTTACCGTAGCATTTCAATGAGTGCATTTGAAGGAAGAGCTGTTTACGCACCAAAAATCTACTTAAATTATTGCATTACTGAAATCTTGCTCCAAATGAAGATCAGAATGAACACCAATGTTGTTGCTGCAGTAAAGTATCATTTAGTAAAACAATGTCTCCTAACCGTGTCTTATTTTTGAAGCTCTTACGAATTTAAACCCCAAGTACAATGATCACTCTGCAAACAGCCTCGTAAAACAAAGATGAGAATGGAATATCATAGATATTCAAGAGTTCGTACGACCGATTCACAATCACTCTGATCATAAGGGAATTCGTAAGTAAAATGCAAACTGTGAATGCGATAGAGTGTGAACGACTGACATCTCATTTTGTCACTCCAGTCGAATTGAGTCTCTCATTAGGTGTGCGATGTCATTATTTCATAAAGGAACGTATGCCATGTAGGTTAGAAGTACCTGAAATTTTTAACATACTGCGTCATATTCAATTTAAAATCACGAGATTTCTGAAGTTGCTTCATTTGAGAGGACAAAAGGTAAATAAAAGAAGTTCCGAAAACTCAAAAAGAAGAAATGGTTGGTCAACCATCATCTACTGAAAAATGAAAGCTTGGAGATAAGTAATTGTAGCATTCGTTTCATGGAACCTGACAAGTGTTATTTTAGTAGTACTCATTTATTCATTAAGACATGTTCATTGGATGAGTGTGACTTCATGTTAAATTTTGGTTCTTGGAACATTGGGAAAGCTTTCGTATACCGAAGGGTAAGCATACTATCGGAGCTGCAGGTCAAACTTATGAGATAAAAAGATCCGTAGGAAGAACTATCTATTCACGAATAACTTTATCACACTCTTGGTGCGGCACTTCAGTTAACTCTGTCGTCGTAAGAAAATGAACATTTTCCAGAAATCACCTTGGAATTCTTTCCTTTGCGGTTTTCTTTGAAGCTTGATTTCGACTGGACTGTGTTCTCTGGTTGCACATGTTTTACCGCAGTTCCCATGGAATGCTTCTTTGACGCATTTTATTTTTTCACCTTTTGAATACGCACGGTTTGCTTTCGCATTTCCGCTGCATTTGGTTTGCTTAGATCTGTTGGTCGTACCAGAGCCGCTTTTGGCACCACGAAAAACGGAATAAACATACGCACCTGTCTACCGACTCTGATCTACCCTTTTTCTTTCTACGAAGGGGCTTTTGTTGGTAGTTCGCTTCGAAACTTTGCTAGATGACACGTTTCAGGTTAATCATTGTACGACTTCTACGGTATCACATCAGAAGTAGACCAGATTCGGGTTTGGTAAATAGCACAGTTCAAATAGGTTAAGCATCCCCTTAGAAGTGGTTTTTTCGTTGTCACGAAGTTCAGCGAATCCCTTCATCAGAGTCTCAGTAGACTACTACCAAGAGTAACTCACTAATGAGTCCATCGAAGAGATACTAAAACCTCGTGTATGGTAACCGTTCATTATTGGTCGGTATATGTGTTCAGCCATACTTCACCGTAACAACGTCATTGTGTTTGTATTTAAGAAGGGCAGTGCAAGTTGAACGGTGGATTACAATATGTTATAGGGGCACTAGTTAGCCACCTAAATAAAAATCGTGATCCACAAATGGTCTGGATTGCTGACTCCAGAAGTAAGTGGCGAACTAAAAGGGCACCATTCACGTAATTTTGGTCATTATTCCGAGAATCGTGACTTATCTTATGAAGCCAGTTAATTCCACTCTCGCCTGGGACTCCTTATTTTGAGATGTTGATTTTTCTCAACATGAATATTGTTTTTCCGCTAACTTCCCACCTTTAGATTTTACTGAACTTTATTAAATTATTCAATGAATAATTTGAACCTTATAAATTCGAAAAAAGTCAGAATGAAAGTGGTCACTCGGTAGATCCGGTAAACGCGTTCTCTGTCTTGTTACATCATCGCGACAATTACGGATCAAGGATATTAGAGGCATTATCGATCATCTACACAAAACCCGCCGTGTCCAAAAGTGCATGACCTTTACACCTAACCTAAAATGGCTTTAGCTAATCACACACAGAAAGAGAGTGAGCAAGACACCGCTTTACTTTGTTTCACTTCGCAGGAACTATTCTCGCTGGATTTTATCCTCAAACTACCAATGAGAGCATACGAAAGGAATTCCTCTCGCAGAGTTTGTTTTCTGAATTGCCTACTGAAATTCATCACGGGATCTAAGTGGTCAAACTTTGAAATTATTATTCAATGTCTCTGGGTCAATCAATAATATGCTTCATTTCTGGATTGTTGCGATTTGCAGAGATGAACCAGAATATATCAGAGTGCAATGACCGTCGCCGCAGTCGGTTTCACTTTCCTGTGATCAGACGCTTTGAAATGGTTGGGTTTTATTCCAAATTCAAAGGCACCAAAGTACAGTTTACGGTTAATAAAAAAAAATATTTCTTCGTGGTATTCTTGCCCAATATTTGGCAGATCTCATCTATTTCAGGTAAAACATTTGTTTCATTATGCCGTACTATATAAATGAAACTTAACCATCATAATATGGAACGTTTTCTTTCCAGATGAATATTATATCAGACAATCAACAGTTTTTTTAGTGCCCATTGCTAACCGACAAATTTATATGAACACAAATTGAACAGACTACCTTGTTTTTATATACTAGATACAACTCCTAAATGTGCATTGTATTTTCACGAAGGTTAAACGGTCATTATAGTTTTTCAAGCCTTCGATTTTCTGAAAATGGTAAAAAATATTTTAGATCCAAATTTTCCGGAAAGAAATATAACCGACCACCATTCACCAATGAAATTTCACGACTAAACTAACTCCCGATAAACCAATGCAAACGAGTTTGTAGTCCACACTCAACTAAATATAATCTACCATATTCCGGGACAAGAAATGCTTGGAAAGGCAAATTTTTAGTTGTATCCATGATTGGCAGTGATAAAACCGTCTACGTATCAGAATTTAAACCCTTAAGACTCGCATTCCAATCCTGTCACCACCGACAAACTTTCCTACTCTGAAGTCTTGAAATGTGCTTTAAACGTGGTACCATTTCATGTTAAAAGAAGAGTGAATATCATTATTAGTAATAATATTATGGTTGCCAATGATAAACGTACTCCCTATTGGCGACGAGCAATACCGAACTGGTTTTGCCTCCTACAGGCTTACTGAAATCCATTCTTCCTTATCCTTAAACCTGCAGCTACGTATGAGAATCCATACAACAGCTGAACCGTTTGGCAAGCCTGGTGTGAATGCTTTATTTTCACTAAGCGAGCGTTGCCGGGAACGTTGTCAGTCAGTGGTAAGTGTATTTTTAGAAATATTGCCTGCACTAGCCGTAAACTTAATGGGTTAGTCACTTTCCAGACAACAACGTTTGACTGAATAAAAATCAACCACTTTTAAAGGACCCAGCTTTTCACGCACAAACCTCAGGTAATCCGACCAACCTGCACTCGGAAGCACCAGACTCGAGTTCCGCTCTTGTTAGAGCTCACTAGTGATGCATATCTTCCGCCACACCAGGGGTTCGAACCCAGGCCCTTTCACTTCGAAAGCGTGTGCGTTGCAGCTGCGGCACCCCGCCCCCATCCGGGCTGATCCGAATCACCAAGTTAAGCCCGAGGGAGGGTGGTGCAGTGGTAACACCCACGCCTTCGAGGTTCCAACCCTGGAAGTGGCTGAGGATATGCATCACTGGTGAGCTCTAGCGAGAGCGAAACTCCAGTCTGGAGCTTCCGAGTGCAGGTTTGTCGGATGACCTGAGGTTTGTGCGTGAAACGTAGAGTCCGAGAAACAGTCAACCAAACAAAGATTAAGCTAAGACTTATTGTCAGTGATTGTGTGCTTCGTTGGTTTTGTATACTCCCGAAAGAAACTCATGTTGGGTGATCAAGCTAGCTGGATGATCTATCATCACACCTTAGTCGTATCAGTGTATGAACTGTGACATGAATTAGCACCTAAAGAGCATATACATCAGTTTTAAGCTCCATGCGTGCCATGAAAAGTCAAACCGCGTGGGATTTCACGGACATGAACTTTCTGCGGCTTGACAATGGTTTTACCTTACCTGACCACCATAAAAGCTGTTTTTTCACGACCTAGGCAAGTCCAATTCTCAATCACAAACCTGAAGCTCGTTTCATGTAGCACTGTTCAGTGAAATCTGAAGTTCAAAGCCTCCTTTAGAAAATCTTCCAGAAAGCACGAATTGTTCAGATTCCTGCTGAACTTTAGAAACATAAGGAAAGAAGTTTCGATCCTACAAAAATAACCCTAAACCAGTCTCTTTTCAGGAGCCCCAACATTATCGTTTTTGTCCCTCTCCATAGCATACATGACGTTCACCAACGGATAAACTTCCAACTCTTAAATGATGCTCAACTAAAGCTCTATAAGGCAACTTATCTCGATCATTCTTCCTTAATCATGCTGTTAATCAAAATGGATACGTACAGCAGCAAAGCAGAATCAAAAGATGGTTCGTGCGTATCACATTTCTCGTAATAAACAACACAATAAACTCGTTTCATAGTTACGCACCCAGTGTTAGTGATTTCCAGGCAAAGGGCATAACGCGAAATACGATACATCCGAGAACAATAACAGGATGCCATCGAACTAAGTGAAAATCTTATACACAGCCACCAAATCCACGTGTCAGATCTGAGCCTCGAGCAATTGTCATTGCCGACATTTTCCAAATATGCATCCGTGAGGAGTCACTTGTTTATGCGCTGATTGTTATTCAGATGACGAGCATCTGAGACAGAACCTCAAAGAGAAGAGAATATGTTCGACCTTACACAGATTAGAGGAAGGGGTTTTTCGCGTTCAGCTCTTAGATGATTAGAAACGAAATCCGCTGGGTTGTTTTGACTAAAGCTTGATGAAACAGCGATTTTAGTATTCCGGGAAACTACAGCCGGTTTTGTTTTGACTGTCACAAGCATCATCCAATCTGAGCAGTTGTGGAAAACTAATCAACTCCAGTCTCTCTCTATTCGGTTAAACTTCTCGCACGTGTAAGTGGCAACTTTTTCCAATCTACGTCGTTTGAGGCCGATGTTTTACAACACACTTAGACCTCATCTTCCGTAGAAGATCTGTATACTAAGCAACTGAAGTCATTTCATTGTTGAGGCATTATTATTCTACGCTTTGTATATATTTTTTAACTAGTTATTTTGTATGTAAAATCAGCTTACTAGACATTTTATCGATGATCGTACTTTCCAAATGCTATGCTTCTTAAGAGTAATGGGTTTATACATGTCAGTAATTGCAGTTCTTGCGTTGGTCAAATGCTATGTGGCTATTTCGCATGGTGAGAAAAGTCGCCGTCCCGAAGTAAAACTCCTATTCCAGCTTTCTGATTTTTCGCTGGTTATTCTCACTATTGAAAATGAACGAAAATTAATAATTTACTCACCAATTCGAACATATTTTTGAATCCTTTACAAGGTGTTGACTTTCTACCTTGTCTACGTTGCAGCTATTTTTGTTGAAATATGTTTCCACAAATTCCATAGGGCACACCAACAGAGATATTTATAGGTATTGAGCAATCACCTCCCTGTAAACTCTTTCAGTTTTGCATTTGACGCGATTTGTTTATTTTGACCGAAAAAGTACGCATCAACTTTCGAAAATGAGCCACAGAAGTGTTCACTGGTCACTCTTGACAGTCACCAAATATGTGCTTCCGGAAAACGTTTGAAAACGGTGAGGATTTGCATATGGACAGTTTGAAACCGTATGACACAATGACTAAAAGGAATTAGTGGTCAGTGACAAGATACCAACCACGTTTGAGTTGACTTTCACTTTTATTCGGGAGATTTTACTTCCAGGGAAGTGAGATATAATGAATTACGATGAGATGAAACATGTAAGAAGCTAGTGATGTACATTTACTAAATAATGAAATTTTTCATTGTTTTGAAAGTGTATAAATGAACCGCAGGTGAAGAAATCTACTGTTGTTCATTCTGAAACAGTTATATTCCGGTGCGCAGCTAGCTTCCTTCTCACACTGCAATATACCAGTATTTTGCTGGTTGGGAAAATAATGGGAAAGTGCACCACACGCGATTTGAGTGAAATGGAACAGTTTTCCATCTCTTCACAGCCTTTCTATGAAAATTACGCTTGTTCTTTGTAGCGCCAACGACAAAACGTATCAGTTTATGGAATGTGTGCATGAATAGGGCAAACGTTTTTAGATTTACTGTCGGTCTTTAAGGCCAAACCTGACTTATACTATTCAGTGAATAATTAATTGTTATTAGGCTCACATGAGGCTTATGGTCACGATGACAACGACAAATTCAGTGTACCTTTAGCGTTGCATAGGTGGCTGTCTCTCTGCAACGAATCAGCAGTAAACGTTTTTTAATAAAAGTATACATCATCGAAAATCTATTGATTTTTACCGGTCGGTAACCAGAATTTGATTTTGACAAATCAGATCTGTTTATTGCCACACTCAAATCAGTTTAACAAACCATCCTGTGCAGCCCAAAATTATTTCGTTTTCGGAGTACATCAGACCTACAAGAACCCTGGGAAATGCGAACACTAGTAGCTAAATAACTGCAGTTCAGCTTTGAAATGTCTTTCGTCTTCATTGATATAAAACGAAACGGATCATGTATGAGTGCCGTAATAACAATGTTACTTTGTAATTGGAGACCAGACAACCTCATGACAACACTAATTAGGTATTTTGATCTGGACTTCTGTTTTCAATTGTCAGTACCGTTGCTGCTTGTGTAGTGTTTAGCATTTATTCATCAAAAGCTTTTCTGAAGACAAGTAGGTGGTTATTGTTTGGAAGTACCATTCAATGTGATATCTGTGTTTTCATTTGATTCACTGTTTCAACATCCCCAAGCTGTGACCTTTCACGTTTGAGAAACCCCATCGACAAGCACAGTCAAGCATGTTCGACACACTTTATGATAGATTAGTAAAACGGACATCATTGTTAACCGCCAACCTAATTTTCGAATATATAAAGTGAAAAGCAAACCAGAACGTTTCGAAGTATAAATCATGCATAAGATATGAAAGATAAGTGATCGCATTGTGTCAAAGCAACCGAATCTTTTGTGCACCGCTCGTACTATTGTGAAATTATTTTGGTCATTTGTTTTAGGTAATTCCGGAATATAGCCTGATGTGAACGTATTGGATTTGTCTCGAGAAACAAAATCAGCAAAATATTTATTCTTACAAGAAAGTTCTAAAATATATTTGGCTTTAGGTATAAAACTGATAGAAATACAAGTTTCCAAATAATGTTCGACATACCTCAGCCTAATGGGGAAAATTCTTAGCAAGACTAATAGATATTTTCTATCTCATATTAAATCACTTCACGCAGTTTCTTTTTAGTAGAAAATTAGTCAGGCGTCAAAGTTTTGAAAATTCCCTCTTTTTTCGCACCGTCAAATCTACAGTAATGAAATTAATGAATATTGACGTTGTGGTGTGAAGGCAATGCACTGTGCGTTTTTCCCACTCATCCATTAAGAAACTTGTATTGAAAAGACATCGCATGTAAGAAAACGTTCACAGGAGTTGGTCAGTTTTACTTTTAAAATAAGAGGGAGTGAGACTCGATAGATGCTTAGTAAGCAAGGAAAGCATAATAATAAAGCATAACAGATCTCATTTCAATACTCAATTCGCTGTACTTTTCAAAGTACCAATCTAATTCACGGTACTTTTACCACAGCCTCGTTTAAATGCACTACCAGAAATGAAATTTAGTTTCCCTTTCTGTGAGCGAATGAAATTCCTCAAACATACAGCATTCCACTTGGATACTACCACGGCTGGGGTAACCTTGGGGTTTTCATGATCTCACGTTACATGTGATGGCCGTAAACGATGATGAGAGTGATGTGGAAGTCTAACGGGTGCGATTTCTGGACCACATACGAAAACGTCAGAGGGTTGATAAATAAAAATTACAATGATCTAGTCTGAATCCCATTTGGACGGAATGTCAATTAACCACATTATATGAGCTGTCCTATTCGTATGCATAGAAGAAGTAGTTTGATGTGGTAAGCAGCGTTTGATGTGGTTGCTAGATAGATAAATCTATCATGTTTATAACAAAACATGAAAATTGCTATCCTTTTTGTTTCTCATTAGTCGCAAGTCAAACATTATGTGAAGATAATGTTTATGTCATAGAACTGCACCTAGAGATGGAATAATTTACTCCTCCCTTCGTTTTTCTGTTGTTCCGCATGGATATCCGAACTTTACTTGTAGAAATGAAGTTTTCGTGCATCTTTTTGGCTTAATTCGCAATTCAGTTGTAAGGAAATAGATGAAAATCAGTTTCATTATGTGTCAGAATCGAGATCGGTTCAGAATGTATCGAAAAATCGATGCGCCACTTGAAATGTTATGGCCGTCAACCTACCTACGATTTCGACTACGCTGTGTTATTCAACAATAAAATTCTACTAAAAAATCAGTTTCATTCTTGATTTTTTATGAATGAGTTTTTCTGCAAACCTCAGCTGAATGATATGGCGAAATTTCAAGCGGAGGAAATAGCTCATCTGATTCGGCTACTGTGATGATTGTTGCCTTCATGGCTTAACTACCAGTTTACTAAACGTTTTTTTCATCTGACTTATAAGCTGATAACCAGACATCTGTTCCGTCTAAACACCGAAAGATTCATGTAACTGATGTATTGGCTTTCACTCAGCTCAACAGGAAACTTTTTTCATAGAAGCCTTATGACGAGCATTTTTACCGCAATACCTTTCGAATTTGTAGTGTACAGGGTTTGTGCTTTGGCACTCTGTCAGCTTTGTATTTTTTGTACGATCTGGTCACGACACACATTTTCTAGACTAGACTCAAACCCGAGAATGTGAGGGGCCTCGAATTCAGACTATATTGATCAAATGCTTCATTTCCCAAGTGTCTGTAATGGCCCACAGGTAGACGGTTGCTATCAATGATTTTAGCAGGAATCGATGTCAACGCTATTCTTCTGAAATCTAATCTGAACGACATCAAACAGTAAGGTATGTAGAACTTTACCGTGAATGAGCAGTTTAAGCAATGAGTTATAGGACAAAAAGACAGTATTTCGAAAGCGGATATTATTTTCCAGCTCGATGCCGATTGTTTCAAAAGTAATATTTTCGTGGGAAACATTTAATTTTCCAATAATAATCACTAAGACACAATTTGATTAGTTTCACCTGTTATTCAAAGAAGCAAAAATAGTATAATGCAACCAGAGTTTGTCGTATGAAAACATCTCAATAGTTCAAAATGACCATTGTTAGTTTACAATGATAATCAATGAAAAGACAACCCATTATTGTATAAAACTGACTGGATTTACGTTATGCAATCACTTCTCCATGACTAATTTTGCATATTATAGTACAGTACATTCCTTCTTCGACGATTGCTTCCAAGTACCTCAGTATGGTCGCTGGTGAATGTCTCAGGCTCCTAGACGGCTCCTCTACTTGAACCTCGTTTGAAGTGCTCCCAAATGACCAGGCGTTTAAAACAGCCTCTGCTGAGGAAGTCCTGCATACTTCCTTCTCGTGATGGACTAAAGTGATTGTTCCGCTGTCTCCACCGGGTTGGCTGACTGATAAACGACAGAAGGGGGCTGGCTACACCGTGATTCAAAACCAACCACTGCTGGCACCTGAAGAGTACATCACTATACTTACCGGCATTTGTGGCAGAGGGGTGTACTGGGCATCCAAGGTACCTAGCCTTGTCTGAGGGAAGCATGAATTAAGCGATCAATCAACTGCTCCCAGAGGTTTTCAGAAGAGGAGAATTGACCGTAGAATTGGCCACCTGGCTTACTTGGAGCAAGGCTGCTGCCTTACAAGAAGCTCCTGGCAGCATAAAGGCTAGAGGTGTATCTTCGAATGAAAATGCATGCTGAGAACCGGGTGACCAAGTAGTACAACAGCCCACAAAATGAACAATCAAGGAATACCTAACCAATACAATGACTGACTGCTCTCCCCCATGTCTGCACGATCATTCTCCTAAACAATAAAATAACTTGTTCTAACCCGCGTACTCTCCTCCCACTTTCTCCTCTACTGTCATACCCATTGGCGGTTCCGTTGCTTCTGGTGCAAACCCTCGTTATCTTTTCTCCAGACCTAGGTTGAATAGCTTCCTGATCTCACTAAAAATACATCCACCGACTATAACCCTCCTTCGTCCTTAGTGCCCATTCAAAATAGCTAATAGTAATGTGCAAACCCTGATGTGCGTTGGATACCAAGAGGGCTCAGACTGTATGCTCGAGTCCCCTGCCATCGATGTTTTTGCTTTCAAGACTCCAGTTTCGTCATTCAAATGACTCACATGTAGCTTTTTTCGTATACCTCCTTAAGTTCGCTGAGGCTTTGACTTCTGATCTTGCTCACGTTGGAACTTTTTGTAATGAAAGAGCTTAAGAAGCACTACAAAAATGAATCTTAGTCGACCGTGATTTATACGAAATGTGGCTCAGGGGTTCGTGCAAACAGAACAGTCACCGTTGCAATAGATGCAATCTGTTTATCACTTCGCAATAAGAGCGTGCCAGTCGCAACCGAGATTCAATGAAGGATAATACTTACCAGAAGCATAAGGACCTTTCACATAAAGCAAGCCTGGCCTATATCGTGATTTCGGCGGAAGCTGGTCAGCTGTCACCGAATGAGGCTCATTTAGAAGGCCCCTCTGGGCTGGAAGTTATTGCATGTTCCTTGCTAGGCCAAAAGTCATACGCTTTATTCACCGGCAAGCCAAGTAGAATACACTCTTTTCCATTTAACAATGGATCCAAATCAACCACATATCAATAAACCACAAATGGCGGGGTTTTAAGGGAGCTGTTACTTGTACTGGAGCGCTCCCTTGATTCCTACCGCGCATTAATTTACACTGAGCTGTCCGTGTGCTTTGGTAAACTCTCAAAACACACTGTAACGAAGGTTAGAATGTGACACACTTCCTGAACCATCTCTGTCTTGCAAAACACGTAACCTTAAAAGCTATATGTAGCCCAGCCTGATAGCATGAAATAGCACCTTTAACTTATTGGGAAAGCTTTGCATTTCACTGTTTTGTTAAGTTACGGCCTTTCTCGTAGTGTCGTGAGATCCTAAATTTCTGCCGAATCTTTGCGCCTTGTAAAAGCACACCAGTCAGTCCCAGATGAAGGCAAGTAAAACGGGGCATGGCTCGCTACGAGACGGGCATTTGATACGAGTCCTCGTAGGGACCACTAAATCTGGTAGTCGAAACATGCCTCAGAGATAGAGCGCAATACTTCCATGGGAAATTCCAGCGAACTGTTCATTCTTATTCAAGTCACCGATAGGAAAGCTCTAGGAGTGAGTTAAATAACCTGCGAAGTAGACGGTTTTCCAGTTTACAATCAGAAGCGGCTTCTTGAAATATGAGCGGATCACTTTCAGGCACAAGTAACCTAGCCCTCAGTGTCGCCCTCTCTAATACCTCTTATGGTCCATATTTCGTGATCCGTTCTGACACATCCTCCCAGCGAGACAGAGATCCATGTGTAAATCCAAGCTCTGGAACCAACTGGAAAGCAATTGGAAATTAAAGCTTCGGGCTCCAAAGATCTCCCACATCACCTTTTTATTAATGTGGATCTCATCTGGTTAAAAACTAATTTTTTTGTTCTCATTGGCTTGGAACTCTGAGCACTGTTCCTCTCTGATCTCCCGTGGCCATACTTTTAGAGTCGTGGACTTGAAAAATTACAACCGGGATTTGAATCCCGTCACCCCCCGGTCACTTTCCCATTTAGCAATCTTTTATTTATCATGACTGCCTTCCTTAATTGTGGTTCACTTTTTTACAATAAATATGAAAGAAAATAAAAATGGTTTAGCTTCTAAAAGAGTTTCTTTGAAAGGAAAATGGATGGCTGGTAAATTGGGCTTGCGCAGTAACCGCGGTAACCATGGACATGAAAGCTTATTTGAGTAGCGTCGAAGATCATTGCATCTGTCTTACTTCGCAGGTTGTGCAAAAGGCGTGAAGAGCAGACTCGAGAGAAGCAGGTCGTTTTTCGGGATAGCCATGGGTGTATCAATCAAACCCCCACTATCCGACGGCTACTAGAGTACCATGATATCTTCCAAAGACCATTGTTCATCTTGTTCCTGGACATTCGCACACATTTTGACTTCATCGACAGGACTGCACTAAGGAACATTTGTTGGGAAATCGAGTGCCTGAGAAGTACGTGTAAATTTTCAGAGGGGTGTATGGTCACACCTTGGACCGGTTGGGGTCTACTGCCAGCTTTCGCCCCCTTTTGTCGTCACCAGTGGAGTACGACAAGATCGCTCTCTATCCCCTATACTCGTCGAATTTACAATAGAGAATGTTCTACAGAATATTTTCCTCAATCTACTGAAAGCTGCAGTTAAAATCCTCCCAGGAAAAAGAATTTTCGGCTTGTAAAGTGCTGACGGTATTGCCTTACTGACCGATAATGCACAGACAATGTAACATGCTTCGGGCCGCTTGGTGACTGAGGTATTCAGATATGGTATACACTTTCGACCTTTCAAGTGCACAGTGCTTTTGCCAGATTGGTAGGAGTGTGTGCCTACTTTCATCCTTTGTGATGAGCAGCCACAGTTAGTCGACAACTTGGAGTACCTTGAGAGCTTGATAACAGCTGGATGTGGTGTTGGAAAGGAGACCAATTCACGCACAGCAAAAATAAGATCAGTTTTCGAAAACCTTTGGTATCCGTAGCATCTTTGTATCATCCGGCCCTCTCTTTTGGTACGGGTGTATGTCACAGCAAAACCAAATGAGTTACTTTAACGTTTAGAGAACTGGCCGATTCGCGTTGAGGATGCTGGGTATTTTTTCGTGTACGACAATGGATTCCTCAGAAGCATTGCTCGGGTCCGGTGGAAACTTCGAGTTAGCAATAACGAGAGGCTCCTTTGGTGTGTTAGGCACCGATAGCTGTCCTCCTAACGAACTGATCACCCTACACTGGCTCCGATGGCTTGTTTATGTTTTACGAACACATGTCCATCATCCATCTTTCCGTGCTCTTTTTGCACGCGTTTGGCAAGGCTGGAAGAAGCGATGCGGCGGTCAGGCAAAGGCTTGGCGTAAAGATATGAAGTAGCTAGTATGAGCGTTGAATTCGATTGGGGCCTACAGCCTTTTTGGATGGGGTCCTTTGAGAGACCCGGTTCAAAACTGAGGTCAGTGGCTCGGATGCTCTGCAGTCCGTCTGTTTATATCTCATGTCCCAAAATCACAAAAATGTCACTCAGGCGAACAAATTGACGATAGTACATCAAAAGGTGTACCATGAAAAAAAGTCTCTACATAGATATTTTACTAAGTACGTCTTATTCCCTGTCGTACTTCCCTCCTCTCCTTTTGTACAACCTGTTGTTGCTTTGGCGTCTTGCATGATCGTAAGACAATGAGAATTATATGTATTTGGACCAGTGATTTGTCTTTTCCCAAGTCAACGCCAAACTTTCACATAACTATAAAAGCCTACGAACGATTTTTATCACCAAAGTAAATGATATTTTGGTAGTTATGGATACAAGAATATTTATAGCATTATAATGAATCATGAAAATAGGTTAATAAAAAGACTGGGAACATAGACTGCAGCACTTACCTTTATGTGGCTAAGATGAAGCCGCACTCCGAACATACATCATTACTCGAAAAGTGTGAATCTAGGATGATAAATATGACAACCATTCACAATAAATGAGCACATACTCTTTGATCCATCTCCCTTCTAAGAATGTATTCTAAACCATCCATCATCTTGAGCGCCTAGTATTATGAAAGTATAATCAATAAATAATTAACCACTGAAACGACTAAAAAGTCACCCATAATCTGTTTCTTGAAATGTTCTGTACATTTGGTAAACTAACTTTCTCTCTGTGGATAAACGCCTGTTAAATACGAATTTGCAACTCTATAGTAACTTTTTTACTGAATGAGCAAATATTAAGGGAGTACCGGATACGCATAAGTGATGAACGGCAATAACCGCGAAACAGGTCGCAGACTCCCGAGAATCTTTGTCTCCCCTCATTTGTGGATATTACTTGAATCAGAAATTTCATATGATCTTTGGCTAACCTTTATCAAGCACACTTTGCTGTGGAATTACACACGTTATCAGAGAGACCAAATTATTACATGTCAGCAAGTTTAAATTATGCCGGAACTTCCAATAGGTCAGCTTCTCCTTACCAAGCACAACACTTTAGAACACATACAAGCCAAACTTTAGATCGAGATTTTCCGTTGTTCATTTATAATTACGTATTTCTGTGTTTGGATAATAAACACTCCAACTGCATATTTTCTTTTTGAGGTTATATATTATTCAATAATATATCTACTGACTTTCGTCCTTTAAACTGATCGTGAAATGGGTAATCGTTTAGCTTCTTTTTCAAACAGACTCTTTTTTTCAAAGGCAATTGGGTTAACTGATTGCAAAGATTTCTTTCTTGAAGAACCGCATATGCAATGCCATACCTAAGAGTTGATTTTATAAATGGCTAGCTTGGATGCGTAAAGCTTCAGAACAGCGTTTGTGCAGGTGGCAACCATTTTTTCATTCTGCTTTAGGGCGCGTGAAATTATTGTTGAAAAAGTCTCGAATTCTGCTCGGGTAGAAATATATGAAGATATTGAGAAATATTTGATTTGACAAATTATGGCCACGAATGAAAAAAATTGTTGCGCTTGGGAAATTCGAGGGTGGCACCCTATGAGTCTAACTCCCAAATTGTCTCCTTAAAACAGATAATCTCATGGTTCGTTGGAATTCATGCCCGAATAAGTTTTGATAAGTTGCAATTGGGTTTGCACACTGCATCTCAAAATTTTCTCACCGCTTCGAAGGATTTACCGAAAAACCGAAAAATTATGGCACTCTTTCGGTAAACACTTCACCGTTATAACACAAATTCGAAGACCCTTTCCACAGGCAAAAAGTATTTAGACCAACATTTTTGCAGCTCAGTAAATGTCTTGTTTTTTCTTTTGCATTTTGTACACACAAAAATGCGATCTCAATGAAATGTCATCATAAAAAATGATACGTCTCTCTTGTATAAACTAACTTGAGTAATGAGAAGATGCATTTTCCACCTTATTATTCAGAACATGGTCAAGAGAAGCATTCTGAGAAATAAGTCAACCTTACGATGATCATTTTACGGAAAGGAATTTTACTTGGTCTGTAATACTATTATTTGTAACCCAATGATACAAAACCTAGTGTAAATTTTTGACACATAACACAGATACACTGCCAATGTCTTCGCTCATTTTTCAATGACAAACCCCATCCTAATTTACCAAAGATGACGTTTTTACGAAATGAGTCCACTCAAAAAGGTTTAGTCACATACTGTCACCGACAAGGCAGCTTGTTAAGAGATGTTTAGAACGAGTGTGTATCTTGGACGGATGCAGTTTTGCACTTCCAAAATGGTTACAACTTACACACCTATCGATAAGCATACGAGCAGTAGGTTTGTATGATATCATTCATCGTGCAATACCAAAGTTTAGCCCATTGGCGGCGGCCAAATGGTTTTATTCGTGGACTTCGAACAACATCGACCCGGATTCGATTCCCACTGCCGTCGGTCACTTTCACATTTTGCGGTCTTTTATTGGTTCCGGCCCCCTTCCTGACTTCTTGTACATTGTTGTGCAGTGAGTGAACAGAAACTTTAAAAAGTGTTCTTTACCACGATAACACTGTAGGATTATTTCTTTCTCGTCGGGAATAATCAGCTTTGCTTGTCCCCTCTGACGTGAGGTAAACTAGTGTGAGTCAAGCAACCGACAAAGGGGCTACACAGGCTGGCTCTCTGAGGTCTCTGCTGTGCTTTCGACGTTTTTTGCTGTTTAGCTGAGTGCCGACGCTGCAAGGTAAACCATAGCGTACAAACTGAAAGGTGTATTTGTTAGACCCGTATAGCATTTATTCGGAGTCATACTCAGGTCGAGTGTGTTTCACTATAAACTGGTGATAGCCTATCAGCATCACAAAGTTCCGTTGAAATCATACGTGATGTCAGATCAAATCAAACAGAAGCGCCGTCGTTATTTGTAACTTATTTTAAAGGTTGTATGTGATCGTCGAGTGCAATGTATTTACGGATATCTCACCAATATCTGGAAATAAATGCTGCGTGGTATATCAATGTTTCGTTCACCGTATAGGAAACTCTAAGTCACTTCTAACATACGCTTCATTACAGTAAAACAATTTACTAATTTGTTTCCATCCCGTTTAAAAAAGAAGCAACTCAAGTTTGCTTACCATCTGGTTTCTATTGACTAGTACCTATTATCATTTTTAACCGTCCCTAGTGGTTTACGTGTGATGCCCTTCATCACACAGCCATTAGCGATGGGGATTACTTTTGCACTAAGGAATTTTATGTGCTCAGAACACGAGTTGTAGGCGAACATGTTTTCGGTAATTTCATCCTCAAGCCATTACAATCACATTTATATGAAAACGAATTATTAAGAAGAGTTGGAAAAGTCTCACTAGGTCAGTGTGGATAATTAAGGGTGAGGAGGGATGGAATCCTGTGTGAGTGACCAGATTATGTAACCGGTGCTAATTAGCTTACGTCACCACTGCGCCCGGTTGTGTAACACAGTTGAGTGTTGGCCATGGGCGTTGTAGTGCTTGGACTAATTTTCGTTGCGCGCAAAGCTCAGGCTTCAAGAGGCGGATGATAATTGCCTCGGCAGTTGCTAGTATCCGGAGCCTAATTGCTCTTGACACATGTTGTGGGACCCGGTAGACGACTTTGAAGGCGCACTGGATGTCGACTGAATGCCCAGTTTCTAACAAGTGCGAGACGATTGAGCTTGATACTACTCCATTGCCTCCGTGTCTAAGCCATCGTGGGTGATGCTCCTTGATGCGTTTTGATAGCTGTCTTACCGTTCGACCTATGTAAGTAGCACCACAGGTGAACCTGAATTGATAGATGATCATGGATGAGGTCAACAAGGGCAGCTTACCTTTATTTTCACATCGGATTATTGGTGACGTGAAAAAGACGCATCTGATCTTGGCAGCTTTGAAGGTGGACTTAACCGTGGCACTCAAAATTTTACAGACTCTATCAGCTGCGACATCTCCCTTGAAGGGGAGTTGGATGAATAATACTTTCTTTTCTGCTTGTGTGATTTACGCTGGTTTTATCCGTTCGGTTCAGTTTCTTTGGATGAATTTCTCAGGATAACCTTTACTAAGTAGCGTCTTCCTTATGTTTGATAGTTCGGCCTCTAGAGTATCTGCAGTGCAGATATGTTTCGCCCTGTGAAGAATACAGCGTATCATATTACGTTTGTAACCAAGTGGCACAAAACTGTGAAAGTTTTGTGTACTGGCCATTCCAGGTGGCTTTCCGATCCACCTTCCTCTGGATCGAGTCATCAAATCGTCTGGTTAGGTGTACATTAAGAAACGGTAGACAATTTTCTTCTTCCATCTCTGTGGTGAACCTGATTGCGGAGTGCGTAGTGTTGAATTCGTGAGATATATCATCTAAGTTGGTTTGCGCATCAGCTATGCAAAATATATCATCCACATATCGGTAGTAGTGGTCCAATCGACTTATTGTTCTGCGTAATGCTTGAGTCTCCAGTTTTGCCATGAAAATGTCAGCAAGAAGTGGTCCTAGAGGTGACCCCATAGCAACCCCATCCTTCTGGCCATAATAATTGTTGAACACAAACTGTACATTCAAAGTGCATTAAAGAATTAATTCTCTTAGATTGGTCCTTAGAATTCCTACGGATATTGCTTCTTCATCAACAAATGAACAAATAAAGTCTACTGTTTCAATCAAAGGTACATTAGTGAACAAAGAAACCACATCTGAAGAGAACATTTGTTTTCCAGACATGTTCACATCTTTAATGACTTCAATAAAGTAAAACGTGTCACGGAGTGTATGTTTTGCAAGTTTTTGTCGTACGGGTTCTAAAAGACTAACTATCCATTGGGCTGTCGTGTGGTATGCTGAATTTGTCATGGAAACGATGGGGCGTAGGGGTAGTCCAGGTTTATGAATTTTTGGAAGGCCATATAGTCGAGGTACGGTGGAGCCTACGGGTTTAAGGCTTTCAAAGAGGCTAGGTGAAATGTAGCCTTGGTCTCTGAGACGTTTCAATGTGTTAGTAATTCCATTTTCCGCCTTCTCTGTTTAGTCTGTTTGTGATGCGTCACCAGTGAACTTAGACTGATCACACAATAGATATAACACCTTTGTCACGTATGAGGCTCGGTCCATCACAACAATACCGGCTCCCTTGTCAGGTCTGCTTAGGAGAATTTGAGGGTTTCGTTATTGATCCCTAAGTGCGTCAATATGTTTTTTTGGTAAAGGACCTTGATTACGGACTTGATATTGCCGATACTAGTAACACGCCGTGACTAATGACGACTTGAAACGTTCTAAATCCTCTGCCAACTTTGGTTTGAGGTCAACAGTTTGTCCTACCAAGTTCTCGAAAGGTATTTCAATGTCTACCTGGCTTTCTTTTTGACGTGGGCAACAAAACTTCGAACCGAGAGATAAGGCTTCGATCAGAACATGATCAAGTTGCAAACCGGATAAGTTATGTACATACCGTTCGAGTTCGTTTGGGAACTGAGCTTGAGGTATCCGTTGGCTCAGTGTTCTCTTCAATGACGACACTTTCTTTTCATAGTGGCTGTTTATAATTTTATGTGGTTTGCCGTGCTCAGGTTCATGTCTCCAGAACATATCACATCAATCAGAATATTATTGACCAGCTAGCAAGCGAACCCCATTCTAAACAGCAATTAGGCAAACATCAAACCAGAATAAAAGTACCACGGCAGCCTGATTGAAAATCATTGTCCTGTGAAGAGCCGTATCTGTTGACATCTAATCATAAACTGATAACCTCCAGGCACAATGCATTTCGTGTTTTATTCACTTTGAAAAAGGAAGAGCGAACTACTAATTGAGCCCCACATCATAACAATTTGGTTATGTTCTTCGAAGTTATGAGATGTGCAATTCGGGTCAACATATTTCGTGTCAGGATTTCAAAACTACAGGTTGTCCAAATGTTTGCAACAATGGTCAGCCATAGAAAACGTTAGTCAAATCCAAACAACAGCTTGTTCAACATGTCAAGAAAACAAAACAAATAAATGGATTCTATAAAACTAAACAGCAACACTTGGATTTAAAGGAAGCAGTGTGAAGAGTTGCCTCAGTAGTATCCGACTGCACTGTGATTACCTAGGAGCTTAGCCGTACAGTAATTACAAAAGTTGCATAATTGAAATAAACGAGATGGATTGGTTTCCAAACAGATGATCAACATGTGCGACGTGATATGAACACGTTTTCAACAATGAGAGTAAGTATTTGTATGATAATACCAGTTTTATTTCAGTTTTCTATCAAGCAGGCAACTTCAACCGTTGCCCCCGGTCGAGTTTGGATAGAAGGATGCCTCATTCATTCGCAGACGTTGATAGTTCACAGAATCCACCAGCACATTTCAGCTCAAATGACAGTAGTTTTCTGTGTAACGTGTTGTTCCTCTTCGGAATAAACTGATGTTGAAGGTGGTTTTGCTCGAGCTGCAACACCCAAGAAACGATCGCAAAAAAGGCCTCCTATCAGTGGGCCAGAACATCCTGGCAGACATGAGTGAAATTACCGAAAAACTTCGTAACTTTCACTGGTTTAAGTTTATCCGGATGTTGTCCTTCATCGGCCGAAGGGTTATCTTGATGCATCTTGGAGAATGACGGCCAGGGTTAGATCTCCACCACCGCCTAACACTTTCCCATTCTGTAGCCTTTCATTGGTCGCTACTCCTTTATTAACTTTTGTATTTTCTACATGATAAATAGAAAAAGAGATAAAAATAATATGATACTCTATTTATGTCAAACTAACCAAATGCAGCGCTGCATGTTTTCAGTCTGCTGACTTTTCAGTCGACATGTTTTATACTATCTATATGAAAAATACAAATAATTCCCCGTAGATTCAAAAGTTATCATATCTTGTATCTCGACCAAGGGAGACAGTGAAACATTTTTTACCACCCTCGAGTTCAATGGATCCATCCGGTTGGTTTTGTGTTGTTCAGTCAATTTGTAGAAATTTCGTGGGAGTTACTAGAGCATTTAACTAGACATCATCAAAATAATCAAACATCCTACAGCATCCTCTTATTGTACCTATAAATTATAAGCCTGATATCATTCATGCCATTTTCTCTCAACTGTAATCCGGTTTTGAATGTTTTCTACTAGCTCACAGTGAAAACCTGCTAAATTGACTATGAGATCTTGTGAAATTTCAATAATTTTAGTGTCCCAATACAAACGAGGACCAGTTTTTAATTCTAGGAGGTTCCGTCAAATCAACATTTGTACAAAATCAAGGCGTTTCGGCACTCAGATGATTAGCTCCAGGTTCAATATTTGCATAAATTCAGTCCTATTTGCATGGGAGATAGGTTTTGTATTGTGTTCCAAAAACCAACCTAATGGATAACAAGCTGAAGGTTTTTCAAAGCTCGTCTTTCGTTTGTCTTTTCGATAGGCGTACATGAACAGAAGCTTATTTTCTAATGATAAATGACAGTATTCAAGAAAAAGCCACTTCCTTTCAAATCTGCTGTGCATCTTCCATTGCTCAAATATCGACCAATCACTCATGCCGAAAGTTAAATCTTCAAAGTCACACCAACAAAATTGGCGATCTTTTGAAAAAAACCGTGAAACATTTAGCAGACAGTAACTTCGAATCAATCCACGATATTGTCTTTCCTAGGACCTTTGCGCAGAATTCGCGTATATGTAACCTGCAGCACACATTTATAATAAAGCCCTCCCTAATTTTATTTAAAAGTGGAATTTCAATTATTAGGTTTCGCAAACATTTGAAGGGGAAGCAATTTTTTGTCTTTCATGATTACCCACTGTATCAGCGGATTCAGCGTCTCCTTGGTCGACGTTCAATTATTTCAAAAGTAAGTTAGAACCTCTCGAAACATCATCATACTGACGATCAGTTATTCGTATCTCGGTGTTCACCACTTACACTGGTTTACGTGCTTCTGAGCCTTTCTCGTTTAATTTACGTTAAAAGTTGAAACCTCCCTGCAAACTTCCGGTGAAATGCTGCCACCAAATTATATTTGCTGACACTATTGACTTTCCCTGGGAATTGCACCCGTTTTTAGTGGTTTCAATCACCTTCGTTTTATTTTAATGTTTTGGCAGGTAAGGGAGAATTTGAGCCGGGCACATTTTCATCAGCCAAATTGATTTGTTATTTGAATTTTGAAAAAAACCCTCGGATATTTACTTCGCTAGATGTATACCACATGCAATAAAACGTGAGGAATGGCATTCATCCTCAGCAAATCTTACGCATCTAATCATATGGTCATGTGACCGAGTTTTTGTTCCTAAAAAATGCACATTTCATCGCGGATGGCTTCAGATTGTGTTTGTTTTATGTGGGCTCGAAAAATTCGACACCAAAATGACAGCATCATGATCCAAATGATTATCTGCAAACAACTAATTTCCATTTTGGTGTTGGAATTTTGGCTTATCAAAACACTTTTGCAGTAGTTGTGACTAATATGCTAGTGAAACCTGTGCCACATTCGTCGTCGCCAATAAACATATTTTTCAAAATCGAATTCACTTACCTACAACGGTAGACGTTCTTGAAGTATGTGATCAGACCATATTTACAATACAGTGCAGTGTGTTTAACCGATTTCTTTCAGAAAAAGCTACCTCTCTCCCTTAGAGACGTTTAATGATAACCTTTCAATGTGTATAAATAGTTTCCTTGGATAGCTATGAAAACTCTGTCAACCGGTGTGCGCCTCACAATCGATGTTGAAGTTAGGAGAACCGGTAGCTTTCTGCGTGCTGCGGTGAAAACCTCATTCAGCGAGGCTACGCAATGATGTCAATTCTCAATTACTGCTGCCATTAGATTTACGAACAAGGATAAATTGTCTTCAAAAACCTCCAAAACGATTATCTCTCAATTTAAAAGCACCTGTGGTGCCACTTATGTGGGTCGAACGATGAAGTATGCGTCGTAGCGAATCAAAAGAGCACTGGTCATGATAGCTTCAACGAGGAGAGAATGGTATGGCTTTCAGCACAATTACTGATCATTTACTAGGATCTGGACACGCGATTAGGGAGGAGAACATGTTTGTGTTTCGTACAGAATTCCACGTAATAAATTAAAAGTCGCAGAACAGTAGTGAAAATCGAAGCTAGAGCAAGCCCAGAAGCTTCCCTGACGAAAGACTAATGACCTCACCCGCAACAGCAAGTTGACTCTGATCGTGAGTTGTTCACATCTTGAAATTCACCTCATCCCGTCTTCTCTCCAATCAATAGTTGACCAGCCGATAAAATGACAAACCGAATGAGAGATATACTTACTGCCCTCCTATCCTCTGTTTTGTGTTTGCAACGGCTCAAAATTGACTAATAGAAAACATATTAGTCTATATGGCGAGATTTGATCTGAATATCAATAAATAAATCACTCTGTAGTTAAAATGATCTTACAGTAAAAGGTGCAAATTTGCTATGACGGCATAGAACTCAGTGAGTATGGAAAATATATTGGCTGTATACTTGCCGACATCAGCTTATTGCATTCCTAAAATAAAGTGGCCAGTTGAATCAATAGCATTTCGTGCAAAATTTTCGTAACCGGTAAATCAACGGAAATGCCATATGCTACTAACAATCACACTCTCTGTGTTCTATTCCTTTGGTGACCTGATGGATGAATACGAATTATGGTTCACATAATACACAAAACAGTTGCACAAGTTTCCCATCGTTCCTACCGGTGAATAGAGAGCGTTCCTACTGAATGATGAAACATTCATTTTAAAAGAAATAATGTCCTCATACTGAAACACATCAAATGTTATTTAATTTAGGCGAAATCACTTTCTGAAAGAATGATTAATTGCTTGTTCAACACGATCTAACGTGGTATGCATAAATTGATTTGTCACACTGAGCGGGGATCTGTCATCTACAGGGATACACTCACTCGTCTTTGTGCAATTTGTAAGAAAAGGATCTTTGCATATAATAATTTTTCATTAGCAGGAAGGCAACAAGGCAATGATTATTGAGAGTTTCGAAAACGTGTAGCTTCACTCATTCCACTTGAAACCAACCCCATATTTTATCCGTCATTTTTCGCCTTTAGTAGTATATTCGAATTTCCCTTTCAGTTTATCAATGGCACGAGAGGGATAGAAACGCATTGCTTCAATGAACGTGTGGAAGGTTGCCTGTGGAAACGGGCCGGGACGGGGTATCAGGAGAATCGTGCAGTAAAATTTACTTCCCTCTTTGACTGGAGAGATTGTTTTATTCAGGTTCGAATATCCAGATCCAGTTGGTAAGCACGTAGATTTCTACTGTCTTTCGGCTCAGTATTGGGTTTTGTTGTGCTACTAGTTCAAATGATCTTCAAGACGCGATATTACAGTCTCGGAGTTGTCTAAAATCCTTGCCAGATACGGTATAGTGGAACTGCCTTAAACTGGGGTGTGTGCATGAAGGTGTGTATAATTGGAACGTGCGGCAGGAGAGGATATGCTTTCAATTAGATGTTCGTGTACAAAGTGAGTAGAATCAGTGGGTATTTCTTTGGAAAGTCCATAGCAACTTTTACTCTGTTGATAAATGATGAATGGAGTGAATTGTTGTCTGTGTATACCACCACAAGAGGATAAGAACTTTAGAGACCTAGAGATTATCTGGTAGTATTTCGACAACAACGATCGGCGAGGCATTGACCCGATGGGGTAAAATACATGGAAAAGTAGGGTGTTTGATAAGGTGTGTCGGCAAACAGTGGAATTCAAGAAGTGATACTTAAAAAGACTAATGGCTTGTCTTTGCAAAACTGTGCCTTGCTTGCCGTGACCAGGTGGTGTTTCGGTCCAATATCACACAAAGTTACTTTACTGAATCCCGGTAATTCAGCTTTTTCCCATTAATTGAAACCGGAGTGCAAAAGTCAGTAGAATTGAAGTACGTATCGACCCCAACAAGGGAAAATTGGACGTCTGTACTCCTGAGTAGATTACCAGCTGAACTGCTCGTAGCGGACCATTCCGGAAGTTCTGCGATACCAATTCGAATAGTGAGCATATTTTATAAGGAGTCGGTTGTCATGGAAGCGAATAGAATTCAATATCAAAATATTGAAGGGATTTCTCTCCGCAACAGAAACAAACTCTTCATGAGAACTTTTATTTCCGCATGGATACAAACTGAACAGGTTGTCTCAATAATACGTTCACTATCTGGGAGTACATTGCCAAAACGGTTCTAATATTTCTAGGCCAGGTAAAATTGCCTAACTCACCATGTGCACCTTTGATGACCACAGAATAGCGGAAAGCATTGAGGACAATCTAAAAAGCCACTTTCACTAGATTGGAGAAATAGAACTTATTTACTGGTAAATTAGTTTCTCAGTCACCAGAATAATCAGAAGATAAAACACTGCAAGGGTGGATTCTTGCTTCTTTGCATTGCAACGTCAAATTCTGCTTCCCTCTTTTTATTTTATTTTCATTAGTCAGTCGGGATTAGACCAGAATAGTGTTTAAACATATATATATATATATATATATATATATATATATATATATATATATATATATATATATATATATGCACATCACAAAAGACGTGGAGGAATTGCTCTCGACTTGTACCACTGAAAGATACGAACTTTAAAATGCTTCCTAATGGCGGGGTAACTTACTCCAATATATGTGGTCATTTACTAGCTAATGACACTGCTTCATCGGTGAGACTATTCATCAGCGGACGCTCCGGTTACGGCGGGTGGTGCATTTCAATGCAAGGTAATGAATAATTAAAAAAGATTACCTGGGGAAATTGACAAGTAGGCCTCAATAAATTTGCGCTTCAAAGTCAAACAGTCGCAATTAGTTCGTCAGAAGGTGCATTTTGTTTTGACTCACATCAAAAACAAAAGCGGATAGAGTTAATTCTCTCTTATAAAGCTTTATTCGTGGAACTTATTGGTTGATGAATGTCCGTGGACTCGAGTGTGCCTATCAGGCAGCAATTTCAGGCTTCGTTTTATGCACTTCATTTTAGCACTCACATCGTGAAAGTCATCGACAGAATACTATCCAGCAAGTAATCATAATTATAATTTTAAATACTCTGCATTTCCTTCACACTTCTCAGTTATCTGTTGAGGTACAAAATTCTCTGTTTGAGGAAGAGTTGATTCATGGCCTATTCAAAAAAGTAAATTTGTATCATGGCGACTAGAAATGTATATACGGCGAACTCAAGAACACTGCAACTTTCGCTGTACGAATAAATCCACGCTCTGGAATGAAGACTAAGTATTGCCAATTGCTTAAGGTTGAATCGCATTGTCAGTTGAAACAAAACTGATATTCAGCTGGAAATCGAAACACCGCTTCCCGCAGAAATTAAATGGATGTGAACAACTATTTGCGCTCACATGCACTTGTTTTGCAGACAATGCGTATTATGATAAACCAATTGTGACCTTGGATGAGTGATTCTCGATGACTTATTTATTGTTATATCAGAAACGTTGGTGTGCGTATTGATGTTATCTTGAAATCTGTGAGGGGAACACGCATCAAACCTTTTGGTGGAAGAGGGTTAAAAATCACACCAATTAGTACAACATGATTAACTTTGGAAAATATGGCCCACACAAATTTACCTGTGACGGGAAAACATTCTCGGTCCTATTTTCCTGAATAACTGAAAAATTACTATTTGATTTGAAGCTGAACTTTTTCATAGAACAACAGCTTATAATGGATTATGAACTGAAGTTATAATCTACACAGTGCTCCTTGCCCCTAAAACATACTCACCCGCCAGATTTTTGACACTGAAACCCTTTGAGATCGAACACCCTGTTTGAGCGAATACGACCATCAAGTCGCACGCTGGACCCTGATAGAAAACCCCACTTTTATCCTGTGTTAAGGAAAGCTAGTAGGCCCTTCTGGTGTGACAATAGTTGAACATTGCATTTTAGTATGTATTTGTGAACGATGTTTGCCCTTCAGGTTTTTCACTGACAGTCACTGGAATCACTTGACAAACAGTGTCCGTGAATTCCAGGAATGCCGCGTATACGATTTGTCACCGTACACGCTCAGTTGCATACCACGGCCATTGACACCTGTGGCGGTGGCCACGGCAAATGTACTTCTAGCGTCTGATCTCATAGCTGGTAAGCCTGCTTAGTTCACTTGTTATATTCACTGAATTCTCTCCACTGCGGTAGTAAAACTCACAAACACCCATAAATGGTAATGAGACAGTCAAGGATAAAGACTTTCTTGAGCCTTGGTGACAAAAGTTATTGATTTGCACAAGAAATCAGTTTCTGTGAAGAGCATGGCATCGCAGTTCGGTGTAAGGAGGAAGCAAGTTGATGCGACTGTGAAAAGTGAGGCCAGCATCAAAACCAACAGCGACCAAAGAACTTCAGGTTGATGAAAATCCAGCATTCACAGCCCGGTCGGTTTAACGATGTCAACAGAGCTGCTGACAAATGATTTCCCACTTCCCATCGGATTCATCTGCCGGTAACAAAAGTGTTGCTGCGAGGAAATGCAACGGAGGTGGCTCATACAAGGGGTTACAGTGATTTTCCTGTGACTAATGGCTGGTTATACAAAATCGAACGGCACCGTGTTGTTAGCACACGACTACTGAAGTTTGAGGTCTCAGAAGTTTCAAGGAGGAGCTATCAAACTGATTTGAAAGCCTTCCTGTGTTGCGCAAGGAATAGGATTTGAAGAACATTTTTAACTGATAAGAGACTGTTCTTTATCTCAAAGCAGCGCCAACATTCAGCTTTGTTACGAAAGGTGATCCTCGAGCTGGCATTAGAAAATGAATGGAAGAAGACCACAAAGTGGGAGACTGTCAGCAATGTATTCTTTTCTGATAAAACAAGTTCCTACTGGAAGTTTACTTTGTGCCTTGTTTTAAATGCGATAATATCAATAACCTTACTTGGTACTGATAAATAGTAATCATATTTTAGCCGTGTTTTGTGCTGTTGTCTAAATGACCCACTCAAGACAGGACATCTCCAAGGAGCGAAGAAACTGGTCGGTCTAGACGCTATCCGTTTTGGAGGACAGAGAGCACGGAATTGATAAACAAAGAGACATTTTTGTGATCGTAACAACTACGGTATGCGTATGAATCCGTCCTAGACGACATCTGTAACCCTTACCCAAAGATGAATCTATAAATTCATTTTTTTTTGAAGAGACGCCGGTTAAGGAATCTATGGGCAGTACGCTGATTTAAATGGTCCTAGTTAACTCAAAAAGGGGACAGTGATGGGGAACAAATATAACATTACTATTTCAGTTTTATTTTACATTATTGATCAGAATAAGCATGTATCCAGCTCAGATGTGAAAGGCTTGCTTGAGCAATCTGATGGTCATATGACCGATCATTCGAAATGATTAGATGCGGTTAGATGAAACACACTTGGTTTTTCACTTTAAAGATTTATGAATAGTGAATAATAAAAAATCCCATTCGTTCTCCTGCAGTCATCTCACTTCCTACTGTAGGAATCTAAAATAGCTTCGTGAGTATTGCGGTCTATCTGAAAGCAATTCACTAATTGCAAGGGAAAATGTTGCATTCCAAATACATAACCAGCTTTTAAATGTAACCGACGCGAGTAAAACGCTATTACTTAGACTATGCCAATTACATTTGTACTGCGATCAATGTGGTTCTTTCATTCTTGCTCCCAGTATCTTTCCTTTACCTGCCGCTTTGTCTTGTACGCTGCTTTTATTTTTTTTTAGTATCTCCGGTTAAGATCAACGGACGTGACAAGTAAGTACCTGGTTACCAGGCCAATGAGAAGAAATGCAGCGATATTGGGTGGGCGTGAGACGAAGCTGGGTGGTCGTCACAGACAGTGTGAGATAGCCTTTCATGATCCCCAAGAGAGTGACCGCAAATCCAACCGCGGGGCATACGGAAAAGGTAGTGCTCCTGAAAGACTAATAGCTATTTATTTCAAGAAAAGATCTGTCGTAAGCAGTTTATGTCTAGTGCTTTCCAGTGAGAGATTTCGGTTGTATTTCGGATAAAAGGAGTGGTAACCACCAGACTGTTTTTACTGAACCGTCGAATTACAGTTAGTAATGAGTAGATGTAAGCGAAGAAAGCTAAGTCTGTATTCTTTGTCTTTTGTTTTTGCGCAGCGACAAAATGAGACGCAATGTACAACAAACTTCTTAAGATTAATTCGTTTCTCCATCTAGAATGAATTCACAAAACAGAAGTGAACAGATGTACATGTGCGTTATTTCCACTTTCTTGCGACCGTACATGTTGAGTAAAATGCTGTTTTTATTGGCCATTAGGAGACAGCTGGCACTCGGAGCACGACAAAAAAAGTATTCAATCTGCCTTGTTAACCGAAATTAGGAGAGAGCGAAATCAAGTGCACAGAAATTACCAACATTTGGGATATTGTATTGCAAACTTTATGAATGCTGGTAGCATAACGTATCAAACAGAACCAATATGAGGTATACAACCAGTGGAATGTCAGATAATTGTTCATGATATGAGATCAGTCAACAACAATAACTATCTTCGATCCAAGAACAATCCGCAGCATATTCCTGAATACACAGATCGCTCAAGGATACGCCCAATAACGAGGTATCGACATTTGTTAATCACCTCATTAAGTACACTGGAAAAAGGCCTCTCAATAAATCAGTTTTAAACCGACCTGCTGTAAACGGATTACGTTGGACAGAGATGAAAGTGACACCTCACTTTAACCCTTATGCGCTCATGGATGGTCGTCAGCGGTTGTGTGGTTAGAGAGAAAGAAAACATAAGTAACAAAAGCTCGTTTCATACCTCGCAAACGATTTCGACTCTACGGGAATTCAAAAAAAATTATAATTCTGTCTTTAATTACTGAAATTTAGGACAAAAATGCTCTACTTTTCATTACAAGTAGGAACAAGAAACACCTTAAAGCAGGTCCACTTGATGATGCAACCGGCAGCTGTATCAAGCCAAAATAGTAAGCAAAGTACCCGCAACAGTCGGTACTCCACAAGTATTCTTCATATGATCGCTACACCAAACCTTGTATCAGGCACGGCGTCAACACCACAAACACAAAAACAGGTTAAGATGAGGTGAAATTGAATCAAATAAATTTGTTTTGCACATTTTGCCACAGGAATTTTGGAATTACTTGATGGTATTCAATGGAAATAGAATCCGGGGATTTTCAGACATGCTGCGCTTCGGTTCTGACTTCTTCAGCCAATGTACATTGTTTCAAATGGAGCCGCCGCCAGGAAGTCGGGATTCATCAAGTGAAGCCACTGATGATATCGACTACTTTATACCCCTAAGCTAATCATAGTCTGATTGATACGTCTCTTCTTTCAACCGTGCACAGACAGCACAAATTGCGCAGGGAATGGTGTACGATATGTAGGTAAGTGTGAAAGGAGTATAAGCCTCCAAATTCAGTTTACAGTGATTACATCTTTAAAGAAGTGGTTGTTCACTCCCCATACATGGCCCGCAAAGAGTTCCCTGAAAGTATAGGCAACGCTCCGAAGGCATTTTTGGTGGAATGTGACAAGTCACTCGGTGTCCCTCGAGCGAAACGACCAAGATTTACAAACGTAGAACAAAACACTGCACGCTATAACACCGCAGAGACATCCTTTCGACGAGAGACGAATTTTGTGGGAAGATTAAATTTGACACAGGCTCGCACTTTTTGGTCTTGCCTTCGTTATTCATAGGTTTATCTCCCCCTTATCTCTACCTGCAGTTTTAAGATCACTCCCATGGTGCTTAAACCTATGAGTCAAGTCTAACTGCTTACTGAAGGAATAAAAGCAAGCGGGTGCTCCTTCCATTCTTAAAAATATACTTCGCACTCAGGTGAGGCAAAGCAATACCATTTCAGTAACCGTGAGGCCGCTTCACAAAAGGGATATAAAGATAACATTTGTACTGCCTTGTCTTCAGAAAATGAGGATGCAAGTAGTTTCACCGTTATGACGAGGATACCAAACAACCACCATGTATTGTGGTGCTGTATAATACAAATTTCATTCATATTGTTCGTGACATGGTAGAAATGAAAAGACAGACTGTTTTCAAAATGGGCTTTGGTGGATTGGATACATCGCGTGTACAATTTTTCGCAATGACGTAGTGATGTGTACACTTCCTACCACCTCTGAAAACTACAGACCGTCCTGGAACTATCGGTAGCACCCTAATTGTCCTTTGCCTCTCAAATTGAATCTGTGAAAGGCAAAAGCCAAAATGTATTGATTGGTACATCCATGAATTACCATCTCGGATGACGTCAACTAATAGGGATCAGTTTTCACGTCTATTGTGATGCAGGTTTATCCGGAGATCAGGTGTGAACGGAATAAAACGTGCTCAGCTTGTAGGCTTTTGGATAATCTAGGAACTGCGGTTGGACCCCGAGGTCGACTGTCCAGATAGGTGAGAGGTTGCATCTTGAACACAGTGGTAGTCGCTGGGATTCACCAGCACAAGCCTTCTTTGTGCTCTCGGAAGAAATTTGGGCGTGCACTCAGTTGATCATGGCTTGCTCACCACCCAACGGCAGGCCCGAAGGCATTCAAGCATAACATTCCCAACTCCGCTCACAACCGGTCATTCGAAAAACTCAACCCATCTTTTTTTACCCTGTATAATGTTTGCAGAAATAAGATAGCGCTCGGGAAATTTATTCTAATTCATTTTCCACATTTAGCCGTGTGTCATGCGGGAACATTTAGTTTGTGCTTGTCAACTTAACAAGCAGTATTTTTAGGTGGTTTTTTCACGACTGTTAAGAAATTTGAGGGATCGGTTAACAGGTGCGCGGCAGTTTAAATTGATAAAGAACTGAGGAGGAATATTTTTAACGTGACTAACTTGTGCTGTGACGAATATGAGCAACTCGGTAGTCATTCCTAGGGCTCGATTAAGGCTTCTACAAACACAAATACAGGAAAATCCCCGCGAAAGACAGAACTAGAGTGAGAAAGAGCACGTTATGTTTTGGCGGGTGAATGATATGATACGCGTCAGATACTCTTTCGGTATTTTCAACAGTTTGCCTGTTGTGTTTGTTCGGCTTTTTCCATATTTCTTTGGTATGCTCTCGATTTCTATTGTTTGTCAAATAAACTGTTTACCCTTCTGCGACCCCTGAAACAGATAAGAAGTGGGATTCGTTCGTCGCTATCACGTTCACGTCAGTCTGGGCTCTGGCATTACAGTTTCAACCCATTCGCTCGATTACCAGCTTCCGACGGTGGAAGTATTCTTCTGCGCCTATCATGACCAATTTTAAACTTAGGCAAAGTTTGTGCCAAACATAAACACGACAAATTTGAACAGTGTAGAGCAGATGAAATTTGTTTGTGCGTAGTTTCTCACAACCGGGTTCAACAGCATGTAAACAAACTAACAGACAACGCAGTAGGAGAATTTTAGGCGGTAAAAACGTTGTATCTTGAGTCAATACACTCCCGATTCTTATGGTAGAGTTAGTCACGTGTCCGCTTGTGGCTAGGTTAGCTCTCGCTGAGGATGAGTCTGAATATGGTTCAGACCTTTGGCTTTGGCTCGAAAAGAACACTTTTGAACACAAGAAAGATGATTTCCTCCGAATATCTCTTGCATCAGCAAAAACGGAATTCTTATTAGAATCGTTGAACATGCTTTGTTTTTGCATGCAAGCTTGGGCAATTCAGATAACTTACAAACCCAAATTTACTTTTATTAGACAATCAAATCGATCTGGTCGTTTCAGTGACAAACCTTATCGTCAAGAACATCTTCAGTGTTCCTCAAATATATTTGCGTTTTATTAAGGCATGGATAGTTAGCCTAAAGTAAGAAAGTATATCTTAATCTAAGTTCATTCAAGCGATCTGTTTAATTGGAGTCCCGTTGTCGCAAAACAGTACTGCCTGTAAAATGTCAGATTTCTCCAAAAGCCCTCAGTGTTGCGTACGAGCTCAAAATCGCCTTGAAATCTGACTGACAACTCATGCGATAACAATTAAAGGGGGTCAAAAGTGCGTAGCGGTTCCCAACCCCGCCTGACTTTTTGCAGCAAACCAAAGTTGTGAAATATGCACTTCTAGTGCATGAGAAAAATGTCTTGGAATTTAAAATTGGAATTTCGACTATGTCACACATTTTAAAACATTCTGACTGGAGTAGAACGACTTTGATTGAGAACAAATTTTCTACAGAAAAAAAAATCGGCTTCAGAGTTATTCTAGTAAAATTTCTCAAATATGTAGTGTGATCTGAATGTTCACAAACATTACAATGCAACACAGTTCCTAGCAACACAGGTACAACATTTATCTATAAAAAATGTGTAAAAACCGAAACTATCAAGTTTTCTTGCAGTTTCTCTTATTCACTTAGAGTTCCCCATGGAACACTACTGATCGATTGATATTCCACGGCAAACTTCGGAAAACTAATTCAAGTTCACGTTCGTTTACCGTCCAGAATTATTGTACACTATTTTCTGTTTCTTGTGGCCCAATATTCGGATACTTGTGATACGTAATCACCAGAAACACGGGCCGACATCGATGTGCATCTTAGATGGTTGATGTTTTACGGAAGGTTGCATTCTTATGATACTTGACTACACTGGTGGTTATTGCCCCCTGTTGTAGTGGTTGATCATCATCGTGTGCGCTTTTGTGTCAAACCGAAAAATCCGATTCGGGGCAAATGTCAAATGGAAATAACCTTTTCACTGTATCATTTTTGTTCCTGTCGGTTAGTGTTGTTCTCAAAGTCATTCGCAAAGTCCATGCACACTTCTCTATTGTGAATATATTTAACCGAGCAACGAGGCTGGGGTGACATTTTTCAAACCTACATGGAGGCATTTATCGATCGCAATACAAGCCCGAGCTCCTTCTTTATAATTGTTCAATTTTCGTGCATATGTTTACCATCTCTATTTATTTATATAATAAAAATCATCCAAAGGCAAGAAACTTATTTTCATCTGAACCTGCACAACTTGATTGCCCACCAGAAAATCCGATAAATCCAGAATCTAGAGAGCACAAAGCGACGAAGAAGCTCTATTTCAGTAGTTCATACGCATTACACTACGTCACAGTATATTACGACAAGTGCAAGTATTGGACCAAACAAACAAATACGAAGTGATAGACACCGATGGTGACAATAAACAAAAAACAATTCGAATCCAATTTGAATCCCAGAGTTGACAAGAAGAAACACGCAACTGTGCGTATATTCGTCATTTTGTCCGGAAATGGCTATTCTTCCTAAGCAATAATACTATATTGTGGTTGTCAAAAATCTCACTGTCATCGTCTTTTACTATGTGAATAATCTACAGGCACCAAAATTCTACTGTCCGTATATGCATTTTCCAATATCAACATTTTGCGAAGTGAAATAAACACTGAAGTGATGAGAATGATGTGTACCTCGGGTGTATGGAATTCGAACAATTATTACTCAAAGTCCGGTGCGCCAATAACGGAAAAATAGATCAGACGTTTTTTGTAAAAAAAAATGCACCTTTCAGAAAGGTACTTTTGTATCAGTGAAGCAGATAAATATGTTTTGCCTACCAGTCTTTTCAGATGATATTTCCTTATGCGCACGAGGGTATGAATGCATCATATACAGGCAGAACGAGCTGAGCCGAAAACAGTCAACAGTTACACTTGTTTTACGGTTTTCACCCCTTTCAAATCTATTTACTTTTTGTCATTAGTGGTGATGTTTTCCGTGGTTAGTATTTATTATTGGTGTTTGAATGAAAAATTACTGACAGACATGAAGAGCCCGTTAGCCTGGTAAGCTGCCCGTAGGTTGTTCTCAATTTCCATTTTTTATTCTACACGTCTCCAGGCAACGTATATGGACGGGGAAAATACCGTGAGCAAACATTTGTACGGGTTGGGTGAGACTTCTGAAAACAAGTGAGCGAGAACTGTTACCAAGAATAAGTAGATCCTCTATTCAAGCGTGTCCTGAAAGTTGTGTGGCTCTTTCATTGTACTAAACCCACGGAGTACAAATTTTCCTTCCCATTTTTCGGTATCGCAAAATAACTAGAGGATCGGTTAGAAATCACAGTACAGAGAAACATTCCGGATCCACTTCTGATTCCGCATGTAGACAGAAAAGTAAGCGAAAGGACAGAAAAAATGTCGTACTGATTTATTTTGCATCAATAATTCACTAAAATGTTGATGGTTCCTGCTTGCTAGTGGTATAAAATCTATTTCTTTCAAATAAAATTACAAGAATTTAGTCTGCAAATTTAATTTTCCTTTAGCAATGTCAGAAGCACTGAACTAGTATTGCAAAAATCACATTCGGAAATAAACGGCTTCTGAAAGCGGGACAGCATTCGCAAAGTGAGCGTACGTGCTAGTTGTCAAACTTGTAAAATGTACGTTAACCGTTTATCGTATTGTTGATGTCAAACATTGTTGATAAAGTGAAAAGTACTCGGCGATGATAGAAATGCTTTCGATTTTGAGATAAGCTTTACGTACAAAACTTCAAAAGCTCATTTCTCGTTGCGCCTTTCACATTCTACGTTGATTCAAACATACAGTAGTGCTATTAGGCTTTAAACCATGGAATTTGTTTTTCGTTTACGTAGGAAGTAATTACGTGCGGAGCAATTACACGGTCGAACTTTTATTTACAACAAATACAAATAGTACTCCAAGCTTACCATGTTCGACATTTTCCGACGTGATTGATATTTGACAGTTGGTTCTAGACATGAGGTGAACATGAACTTAATTATGTAGTCAAGAGAAGATAGGACAACCTTGTAGGACTTGTTAATTTGAAAGAATTGGAAATTCGTATGTCGGCTTACTGTGAGAACCTCATTGTTTCTACGTAATTGCCACTTGTCATTCACCACTTCATTCACTTATCAGTTTACAATAAGGCAGAACTTTGATGGTACATAAATATTTGAGAGTCAGGTTGGACTACCAGGCAGTGAAGTGTTGTGCTAACAATTGTTGGCTCCAAGTTTGAGGTACAGGGTGGCTGGACGGAAGTAAGCAGCAGGTGATTTATAACAAGCTTGAAATAGCTTTACAAAGTACCCATGGTATTTGACGGAGATTTGAGAGTTGGTACTGCATGATCTTTCATTACATAATCCCATTATGCATAAATCAAATATCGTGCTGCTAACATCGATATGTTATTCATCTATAGCCACTTCTTGCAAGATGTGGCATGTCTAACCACTGATCACCGACATCCTGGTGATAGTATTGGCTAGATGAGGAGCATTTAGCTAATAAAACTAGGAACAAGAAAGTAATGATTCCTTTTATTTCCTAGAAACAATAACTTTTTATCCTTTCGTTTAGCAACCTCTGCCTTCTAGTCAATTTAGTTTTGTCTAGAAAGTCAAAAAAGAGATATTTTGGGGGTAAAGTTCCTTAATATTTTGAACACGTTGGGCTCTGAATTACAGAATTTAGAGGAGAAAGGTCACTCGCGGTAACACAATTGTCGGCTCGTTGAAATCACTACCGATAACGTTGTGTTATTTACTGTATGACATTTAGAAAATCGCACTCTGTGTTCTTTATAATAAGGTCATCTTTCCGGTTAGACAGCACTCTGATACTGCTCGTTGTGACATGCAAAACAGGATCGTTGCGTTAATCAGCATGATCCAGATAAATGTTCTGCGTAATAAGACGGCATGAAGTTCCACGTGACTACTAGACACTAATGACAGTCAAATGATTTGGTCAAAACCGTTGACTTAACCCCAGATCACAATTCTGTCTTTGCGGTTTTTCTTCGAAATGATATGAAAACGGTATTGCTGTTTTAGAACATCGTCTATCACATTTCCCTTAACTTCAGTGTGACAGGACCTGCCGACATAATTTGATGAATTCCAGGCCCTTATTTGTCTGTAATAAACAGAATTAGAGTGGATGAACTAATTCAGTCAATGCGGCAAACCGGAAAGAAGTCCAATTTTAGACAGATATATATCCTAATTTCTAAAAGTACCTGTTAGCAGCAGTTGTAACAGAGGAATATTGTATTTACAGTTATTACTTGGAGAATATGAAGAAATCCTGACTTTGACGAAGAAACAGAAATGTTTACGATAGTGGGAGCCTTTGATCTTAGAAGTTCCCAAATATCTTTCAAAATAAATTTTCTTGACTCAAGAGTCTCGGTGGGAAACCTTGAGTTCAAATACAGCTGACAATGAATGCCCAACAAAGAAGCCGGAACAAGCAATCTGTCTCCAGTTCAGTTCAGACCGAACTTCCTTTCAATAAATGAGCTCATTTATTTTACGAACCCAAGTTTTCTTGGCTTTTGAACGCCGACTTGAAAATGACCTTGAAAAAATCTGTGTAAATACTTGAGCCTTCTCCATGGAAAATCTCCAACTCTATCCCTGTTGTATGCGTGTTTAATTGTAAACGGTTTTTGAGAGTGTTTCCATGGACTATTCTCAGGACTTAGAAAAGTTCCGTAGACAAAACGCAGGAATTATCAGTTACTGCTTGATAATTTTTCGTAACACAGTGGTTTTACCAGGAAGGCTACTTATTCTCAAGCTTTGAGCCCATCATATTTCACGCGAAACATTCTTCAGGAAATTTTACACCTATATTTTTTGAAAATTTTCGTTTGTAATTATTTTTATTGTGAGATATAATATGACAGCTTTAACGTATGTTGAATTGATCCACTTTCCGAAGATTTTTTACTCCGTCACGATTTAATCTCAAGTGTAGACGTCATCCACAATTTTGTAGCACGTAAGTATGAAGAGTATGAACCGCCAGGCGGCCTCATAGCTAGCCGTTTTCTCGTCATACGACAAATTAAACTGCATGATTCTTGATTATACTTTGTGGAATAAAGGATTTCGAAACAACGTGATTCTATTGTCACCGACGATCATAGCTGAAAGTTATTATTCGTCTCATGATATCACAACGTACACAAGGAGTCAAATACGACTGCTCACAAACGATCGGTTTATTTTTTATGTGTGATATTTTACTGGGTCAACACAAAAGCCTTGTTTCTTCCACATATTGCCATTTTCCGCCATGACGGACTTCTACATATAGCAGGTTGTCAACTGCATTTAAAATTTATATTTCCAGATTCCTAATCAATAGAAAGATTTATGTCTGTATTTCCTAAATCATTCGTATAAACAGAGTGTAGATTTTGTAACATATCATCAAGCACTGACAGATATGTGGGTGAATAATTAGCTTAATGAAGTCAGCAATTACTTGGTCTTCCATATGCCGCTTAAAATAATTAGTGGCACGCAAAACATCATCCTACATCCTAGCACACGTACAAATTTGTGCAGTCTGTAGTGTGAAATCAGACGTATGACCCGCATTTAGGATTCACCGCAGTTTGTCTGATACCGTTTCACGGGCCGGCACGGATACTGAATAAGCAGGGAGCAGTTTGCAAAGCTAGCCAACGTCCTAGCTTTAGTGTTTTTGTAGGCCAAACAAAAAGGTAGACTTTCGATATAAAATCCCCGGAGACGTCATGGTTGTACACTGAAACTCTCAAAAGAAATGTTTCCCAAAAGAAGCCTCCAGTTCAAATCCAAATCAGGTATTGAAGTTTTTGATGCCAATCAAATGATTCAATTAAGCTCTTTGTCAATTGTTCCCAAGTTTGAATTCTTTGCTTCAGTCGCAAGTTCCGTTACCATTCACCTACCATTATGATGCTGAATATGATTGTTATTATCAGTGACAAGACTGCGAGTCTTTTCATGTGCATTTCTTCTGTGAGATTTTGTTCATCCATTGGGGCTTTGACTGAACGAATTACTTTTACTTCAGGCAGTTTTCGAGAACATACTTCATGGGGACGACGTTTCGCATGATGGAATGTGCTATCTTGCAAAAATTAAATATTACAATTCCGACTCATTTCATTCTTTGTTACCTGAAGTTAGGCTGTGATATAATTAATTTCCCCATTGCCTCTGGTGAGAAACTCGTTACGCTGTGGAAAGCCTTGTTGGCTCGAGATAGAATCTATTTTGAACGTTTTTGCAAACAACACTTACAAAAATAATTGAGGAACAATTCGGTCGTCCGTCGTTTCTGGCCATATCAGTTCCAACTGGCATTCTTTTGGTCATGTATTGATCTGTGCAGGTCCAGTGTCAACTTTATTTGTCATTTGTAGGAGCAAGAACTGAACCTCGCCGACTACCGCTTGGTAGATAGAAAGCTGGGGTCACTTGGCTTCTTACCAACGCTGATATAATGGGAATTTTTTGTAACTCATCCACCAATGTTCTTTTTTATTGGTTACTACTTCTTCCTTGTGGTGTAAATAATGCATGGGATAATAAGCTGTACACATTTCCCTGCACTCTTGAGATACTAGTTAAGGATGAAAAATAACAGTTTAGAGGAAATTACACATTAGCAGTTTATTTTTGCTGAACACGTCCAACCAACTAAAATCTTCGAGTTCTCGAATTGCTTAAGCGCTTATCGTCAATCTGAATGGTTCTACATTCTTTCCCAACCTGTCACTTTGTAGATGGCACAGTCTTACCACTTGGTTTCTAACGCTCCAAGCAGATTGGCCAGTAGACAATCATTTCATTGTTTGCAAATGATGAGCGGGTTTGCAAACTTTTCATGTTCACCATATTCAACTCCTAAGTGTAATAGATCCAACCCACTATCACGGAAGCATTTATTTTGACATATACAATAAAATCAGACCCATATGGAAAGGCTTCATTTTCAGTCTTATTGAGTGGACCTGAATGCTATTGTAGGCATATATATTACACCTTGCGAGCTGAAAGTTTTGGTGTTCATTTTTTTACTAACACAGAGCTGTCTAGATAAGTTGACGTACTGCGCATTAGTTCACAACAAAAGCGAACACATTTGATAGCAACTGTCAAATGATACCGTACAACAGTCCCCAGGAATATGCTTAAAGCTTAAACATCATACGAGAAATCGGAACCAGTAATTGACTGATTTATCCGGTGATGTGGTCCCCACGTGCACATTCATATACTCATGCACTCAAGCGTGATTTCTGACAAAATTGGAGTGTAACACAAAATATCGTACCACTGTTTTCCTATTTTTTTGCTCCTTCGTCCGTTTCGTTCGTCCGTTTCACTGCACACTGACAGTGGCATCTGACCTGAAGCATACGATCGCAGCCACATTTCACCGACAATTTATGCAAATTGACTCGGCAAAACGGAAGCAGATTAGCACCCGAGAAGGTATGAATTCGTTATGTGTAGCGCGTGAGGCCGAACGTTCAAAATAATAACAAAATCCCGGGCGGTTGTTCACAAGCGTCCGTGTAATTTGCTATGCTCTTCGGAAGAGGGCGGTAAAATCGCAGATTGGGTTTTTGTGATAACCATCACGCCAGATTAACAGAGTACGCTATTGTTCTATCGTTACGAACATCCTCAAAGCTGTCAGAGCCCCATATTTTGAATTAGTGCCAACGCCTTGTAAAACACCCACTCGGTTACCTTTACATTCAATCCCAAAGGCAACTTTGTTGTTTTTATAATGATTTAGTACATCTTTGGCAACAAGAGGACTTACTCTCTGCAAGTTTTGGTAAACACACTAAACAGAGTATTAGTTGGAGATGCCTTTCCGTTCGCAAGTAAGCATTGCACTTCTCAAAGGCCCCTAAGCTTTATACCGCTGATAATCGTCACATGTATTCCGATTCCCGAGTTGAGTAAAATTTGTTTCACGTATATTGATAGTCATTCTGGTATGTCACATAAGAAGGATGGGCAGTCAACTAATAACAAAAAATGGCAGAAATGATCACGTATAAAGTCACTTTTTCCCCTTAAATGCCCTCATCAGACCTGGTTGTTTCATACGAAAAACTCAATGTGGTTCATATTATAAAAAATTCAAAGATTACAGGCAAACATTATTTTTTGTGAAGTTATTCAGCATACAATATCAAGCGATAAACTCACCACTGAAGACCATAGCAATGCCGTATAGTTATTTACCCGGGCGGAGAATCATTAGCAGTCTACAAATACCAGGTCCCTACTGTGGGCCTTGGACCCACTACGAGTGCTTCTGATTTGAAGGCCTTCTCATCAGTCTACTCGAAATGACTTTCAGAGGGTTATTTTCCACCAACCCCTTTCCACCATTGATTTCAGGCGGCAAAAACCAGTTTTAAGCACATCGGTTGACTCCCACAGTGTTTTTCTTCGGAGAAAACAGGATATTTTACTTCTTATGCTTTTGTTTTACATCACAGAAATACGAAGCACACTGGAAGCATTACCTCCGAAAATACAAAACGAAGCTCCTATTTTGTATCCTTTCCTCGAATGCAATCCTGTAGTTTTATTATGTATACGTAATCAAATTTCATCATCCGGTTTACTTGCTTACTGAAAATAAATTTCAGTTGACAGTTCCAATGAAGCATTTTCAAAAAAATAGTTTGCTTCTGTCAAAGTAACAAAGGTAGACATTTATACGACAAGGTTGTGCCCAACAGTATTCATTTGTTCGTAGGTTCAAAAAGCAATAAGTAGCCAAAATACTCATTCGGAGAACAGCGCTAAGTTGTATGCCTTCAGTCCATACCCGTTTACGCGATATATGTCATTCTGACAACGTTCCAGTAACACAAACCGATGATCTAATCATTTAAATTCTGAAACTTATATCAGTTTATCCTTAGGGAGATATCATTTTTCTGGGAATGAATTTATCAAAATTCGAGAGAGACTGAAAAATTGTTCGGATGCATTCAGTTCAGATTGTTTTCGTCAAAAACGGTTAACGCGATAAACTTGTCAGGAAAATACAAGAGCCATATGGTTCGAATATGATTAATTCGAGCGATGGCGTCAACATAAATCCAATAAAAGTCACGGGAAAAATAGTGTTTTTATTAAGAGCTCGGTGAAACAGCCAGATTAACTTTTGTAGCCCCATAGTGGTAACTTTAGGGTTAGTGGCATTATAGGTCTGTAATACGGGTAAGAAGAAATTTCATTATTTAAAGCAAACCAGTTTAATTTATGTGAACAATAACTAGGATTTCCATCATCGTTTGACTGCCCAACCATTCAGAATAATCTTGGATGTTCTAAGGACGAATTATTTCCTCAGCGTATGTCGACTTATTTGATCTAAATTGACCGTAGTAAGAGGTCAGTTTACTTTGAGTGTCACATTTGAGACGAATCGCCAGACTACCTTCAGAGTGCTTTGTCAGTGCTTAGAAACGAAACATACGGATGGTTGACTTCAGAGTTTCCCTTATCGATTTGCTCATTTACGCTCACCTCACACCACTTGGGTGAACGTCATCCAAAAGGCAAAATATCAACACATAAACATATAAACAGGATGATGTGATTTATGGTTAACGAAATAACGGAGTCAGACAACGTTGTTATTTGTAACCTTAAAAAACATTAAAATCAGTCATATAGTGATAGCTTATTCACGATGGACTTTAGCTTACTTATTACTTTCTGTGTCTGATAAGAGTTCCGAAGATTTCTCTGGGGCGGACTTTGAAAATGAGTACTAGTTCAGTTCAGCTCCTTCAATCATCAATCTTGCACATTATTGATTTGATATGGGTTGCAGTCTCAGTATCGTCGAGTAGAGAAAAATGACTAGAAGCATAAAGCGAAAAAAGACCTAAAATAAAATGAGCAAAAATCAAGAAGAAGGAGAAATAGCCTGAATGTAACCCCACTGGCAACAGCATCTATCGGTATCACTTAATGTCAACAAATATCGGGTTCGCGGGCACGTCGGACTCAAACCCGGAAGATTAAAACGTACACTCTCGCCAAGTCCACTAGTCAATATTTTGATATAGTTTTGTCCTTTCATGGGTTGACCACATTGGCCTACATTCCAACCACCATTTGCTTCGGAGAAAAACGCCCGCGAAGGACGACTATCGTTCGGCATTTCCCAACCAACTTAACATATCGAGACCCAGTACTTGTTTTAGTGGCTGACCACTGGTTCCCAAAACCCTACGCCTTACCTCAGCATTGCTGATATGGTGCCCCACCATATTCCAACAATACTACGGATACATCAATGCTCAAACATCGACAGTACTCGCCTATCTTATACCCAATACAGCCATAATTCTGAGCCGGATCTGACTGATGCAGTTCACATCTCACCCTTGATGGACAATTGGATTTCACATCGGTGTCAAAGATGAGTGAGATCAGCAAAGGAAAAATGAACTTTCTGTATGCGCGACGACACTTCATCTGATACCCGACCACTTGGTGAGGTAAAACTGCATAGAAGCAAAACTTATCTATCTCAGCTGGAGTTTCCCCTGTCAAGACAGGGTGTGGTATGGCGCCAATCCAGTTTTGCAGCAGCATTTAACGATTTGAAGGTGCAAAATTCATCCCACACTCTGATACCATGTTCCTCAGGCCATCTAGACCCGGATCATCATTCAGAAGAAACACTTGTCCATATGTTATACGTCAGACAGTCTATTGCATGGCTGCTGTTCGATGCCACTAGTTTAACTAGACGACTAAGCCGTCACAAGAACCTTTTTATCTGAGCAATCAAAGTGGAGAATCAGCAGAGCGCAATCCTAAATACACAACTTTTCGTGATGAACTCTGGCGAAAGTTCGCATCTGGCAGGACATCGGTTTCGGGTTGTTTGCATACAAGCCTTGATAAAGTTAAATAAACTTCTCTGGTACACTCTTTATTGTGAGGCAGCTCCGTAAACGTTTGCTGCCGACCGAGGCAAATGCCACCCTCAGATCAATAAAGACAGAGATGGTCGGCCTACGGGGTCGTACCTGTGCGCATAAATGTAACTAAGATTAAGAATGTTGTCGATCCAAACCCTACTGGGTCTAAAGCCCACTTGAGTCTCACGAGTACATCTTTCACGAGCCTCGGATAATCGGCAGAAAATAATTCCAACGTTCCTCAGAATAAGACATTGAGCCATCGGACTCCTTGATTATCTCACTTTCACCTGAAGGTTGTGGGCTGGTGATATTACTCAAGCGGCAAATATTGCAAGTATTGCCAACATAGGCAGAAAATTAGGATCAAAAGATGTAAGGAAGACGACTAAACCACCGGATAAATACGTGAAATTAACTGGTATATATGAATCAGTTTGATTAATTGTCCTCTGTTTGGAATTCCCACCTACGCATCAGTTATAGATGTTCATGTTAGCTTGTCTTTGTAGCATAGCCCACGTGGCTTACTTTTTTCTTCTAAATGTCAACCTTTTTGGTCTTAGAGCCTCATTTTCTACAAACTAGTTTGGTCTTCTGTTACCGCTTTCGCTAGGAAAACCATGACAGTAAGGTTTTCCTGTCAAGCAACAAAATCTAGGTGGAAAAATGACGTCCGAAAATGTTCTGGGAAGACGCGCTCTCCAGTCATCTATTTCCAAACGCCGAAAAGTTCCCTTTCCCAAGTAAGAAATAGATCATAACTCAAGTTCATTAGAACACTTGAGTACGTGAATTTTGATTTCATAAACTTCGATTCATTCAAGTAAATAAATTCTACACTGAGGCCAAATAAGGAGCAAAAATGTAAAAATAAAACCCTACCATTTGTTACTTGTTGAGTAGTTCACGGTTTTCGGGATTACTCTTTTGTGCACTATAACTAAGATGGATTTGTCTGTACTTTCATTAGTGAATAGTGAGACAAGTGATCTGGTTACTCTATGTCGTTCTCGTTCCAGAAGTTGCGTGCAAGATTGGTTGTTACATGATGAAGAAATCTCTTAAGATCGAAGTACAAAATTCTGAATATACTTATCATCCGGTTGGCTACAGTACACAGGCGGCCAAGCGGCAAACTTTCCGCTTCCGGATGTATGGAGTACCATCGGCATCATATATTTATACTGTTTCAAAGTATATCTTAATAATAAATGCATTTATAACTTCCACTTGAAATACATATAACTGAGCGTAAATTGAATACTTTCTAAAATATCATTGTTTTGCCGATCACGCCGCATTTGTCTTCTTTGCCTCTTGGAGAGGTGATATATCAGCTGAAAAATTATTTGCAGAATTTTTCCTATTTGCTTCTTGAATGGAAATCAGAAGTAAGTCGGTAGATTCGATGAGAGCATAACGGCTGCCTTTGAAACCGTAATACAAGCAGATACGGTCAATGCGATTTTAGTCGAAGTGAACCCGAAGAAATACGAAGATGCAGATTGGGGAATTCGAAGTGACAAGCACAAATGTGGGGCGCTTCAATCCCATTTTCTTCAGTCCGACAAGCATACACTCTCACACTTGCGAATAAAGGACCGACAACTTACGCGTGACCTTTCATGCACAGTGAAATTTTTTTAGCCCGTCAAACTCGGTTAACTTTGACAAACCAGGAAATGATTTCAATTATTCTTTCATACAACCCACTGAAGTTTAACCGCTCAAATAACTCGATCGTTGCGTACTGAAAGACCTGAACCTTCAGAGTGATTGCGCTTCAGTGTATAGAATAGCAGTAGTGGACTAAGAACTGAAAATATCCGCCTTCGTCTTTCTAATACGTCTGTGTACTAGGTCAAACACAATGCCGTCCGGTGTACTTTTATTAATCAGTTAGCTGCGGTAGCTTCAAAATATCCGTTGACATGTGAACTAAGTTATTCACTTTCTGACCAAACCTGGACTTATCACATATAGTTTCAGGTGTAGCTTTGATGATGGATATATTAACTTCGTTTACAATATCGATTCATGAAACATTAAAATCAAGCTGAAATGAAACAAAAACAGAACCTACAGTTGACAACCTCATGAAAACCTAATTAAGAAATAATGTAAATGCTTATTGAAGCTATTTTTCAAAAGTAGCCCTTATTTCATTAGATAAAAATTAGAATATATTTCTTGGGATGAATTTGTTCACCGGGGGTTAATGCTTACAGCAATAAATGCTACCTGCGTATAGTGACAGCCTAATCATTAGTTCATATATATCATAAAACAAAAAAAGTTAAAATTTTTAATTGAGAACACTTAATCAAATTCATGTTTTCTCACCTCCAGTTTTTTCGCCTTGTGAATAACCTTGCAAAGAAAGATTTTTCGAAGTAAAAGTTGACCTCGGAACAAGAGCAGATAAACAAATATGATAACAGATTACATAACAATTTAGGCCTGAACAGGCATGTACATTTTTCACTCACAGAAGAGCGAAACAAACTGAGGTAACACACCGTAAATATGACTTGAACTGAGCCAACCCAATGGCCCTGCAAATGAGGTCATTCTTTGGTAGTCTTCTGGGCACAAATCACGAATATCTGTGTCTGGTTTATTCCCTCGCGTGCCTCTCACACTAATGGTAACCTTCCCCGTATCAGCCCATCTATTACCTACTTTTCGAAGCTAGGTCATCTATCTGAACTAAATCAGCCACATAGTACCACTGTTACCTAGAACACAGAGCCCATGTGGTGCAGTTTATCACTACAATAAATTGTACGCTTGTACTGAACTTTCTAATATTATGAACTTTTGGTTTCGTGCAACTGTAAAAACATAAGGAATATATGATTTATTGAAATTTCATCCAAAATACGGAGGGCTGGTTCTACAAAGATACATCTGTTTTCCTAATTAAAACTCAACTTATCAATAAAACGAGAAACCCACTCGCATTTATGAGTAAGTTGCATTACGTAACACAACCAAGTTCGATATATCTAGTAAAATAACTACGTAAGTTGGTCAACAAAGAACAAGGATTCAATGCCCTGTATGATTACTGAGTTTTTGATTACAGTTCACAAACCAAAGCTTATTTTTCTATCTAGTATTTGCTACTGTTCTCTTTCAAAAAATTGGATCCCAGTATTTTGTTTTGAAAAACCCTTTTTATTTGTTGATGTACTGAACTTTTCCCTCAACTTTTAATTATATCCTGTCGTAAAAGGTGTTTGTGATGAAACTTGCAAATATTTTGTCCATCTTTTGGTTTATTTACATATCTTTCAAATGTCTCAGTCGAAGAAATCAGGAAATGATTCACATTTTTCGTACCGTTTTCGTGAAAAAACCGTATCACCACAAAACGGGCATCAGAAAGTTGTGAGCAAAAGTAACATACTAGGTAGCAAGCAGATTTCTCTCTGATCACTGTGTGTTTTATATTCACGCATAATGAAGTGACACATATAGTGCAGCTGTCTCACAAATTAATTGTTATTCTGCCATCATAGTTTCTCTTTTGTGCATTAGGGTTGCAGACAAGTGGACTTGGAAACCATTTATTACCACTGCACGGTTTTCTCTATATGGATCGTTTTATGCTCGCATAAAACGCTAGTCTAAATAGATCAAGTAAAGCGTGACAATAGCTAGTGGTCAAGTTTGTTTTACCGGAGGATTACTTTTGGATGAGAACCGTGAAACGGGGAAGGAGAATCGTCAACTAACTTCCTGCGGTTGACCGTGGCAATAGAAAAAATCGGCCCCTTTCACAATCTGTTTACCCAAATAAATCCAGCAGCCAGATTCATTTTCAGACAGCAGAACTAGAAATGGTCATTAGAAGAGTTGTATAAAATTTATCTCTTACTAATAGCAGTGTAGAAAAACTGTACACCTTTTGTACACATGCATTCATTCGGGATAGTTTCACGAGATTTGTTTGGACCGCAGTTACGTCACATTTCCACATCAACAGTATGACTGGTAGAAAACGATTTTGTTTGCCGCAAAATATCCTGCAAATCAGTGTTCCGGACCAAATGCAATCGATATTGATTCAACACTTGGACTGGTAGAACGGTAGAGAGGTTCACAGATCTATCATTTTAGTACACTCCAGATTTCGGCAGTGAAGCTGTAATAACGAACACAAATAGCAGGAATAAAAATGAAAATGATGCCTGACAAATTCTTCTGGATCAATAGCATTGAAGCACAAGTCTAAACCGTCCAAGGGTTCTTCTATGGTTTAACAAGCTCACGTTTATACCACCAAGAAAGTACGCCAGTTTATACCTCCTGTACAGCACCGGCTGTCTGCTGTATCACAACACACAATTTCTGATGTATCTGCCACAGTTTTAACCAGAATACCTGAAAGTTCAGAGTACGTGTGCTGAATGAATACTTGGTCAAAATAATCAAAGATAACGACATTTAAGGCACCTGTGACAGTGCTGCATCCATCTAAACTAAAAAGGTGAAAGTATTCTCCGAACCAATGATTAATTTTGCAATCGAACTGATATCTGAAAATATTGGTCACCTATTTGGCAAGGCATTACGCAACTGCATATTCCTGCCAATAGACACCACCGCGAAACGAAACTGTTTTCCGTCGAATGCACATCTATCTGTAATATGTGAACAATATTCTTCGTAGTAGGTATCCATGCCTGGATTATACTTGAATACAGGACTGAGGGGAATGACCAATTAGACTCTTTAACATCTAGATCCCCATATCGCAGAATGACATACATGCACAAAAAAGCCAGCTTAAGTCCATAAAGAACGATTTTTATTTCAAAACATTGAACCTAATTCGGGTGAGTTTTGATGTTGCCAAATGGAACCTTATAACATACTTCGGTAAAGACAGTATTTATTGATAATCAACACAAAATATCCCACTACACTTTTGATAACCCACAAATTGTCAAAATTGATACGGTAAACTAACCCCCTTCCCTTAAAAGAAGAAAGTCTGAAAATTAAGACATATCTCATAAGCAACACAAATTATACTCACCGAAATAGGAAATGCGAGGTTCCACCGAGCAATGGGAATTCTGAAAACATAAATCATTCAGTAATTCAATCGGGCTTCAAGTTATTCAGAGGGAACACTTACTTAAATGAACGAATTGTTTTTTTATTCAATCGTTATTTTTATCCAGAGAATGAATAGGTTCATAAATATTGTCTAGTTATTCATATAATATGACTCAAGGTGAAGTGAATAAATCTAGGTTGCGGCATGTGAGTTATGCTTTGAGAAAAGCTTTCAAACCATGGCAATTTGATGAAGTCAGTATATTTCCGGAAAGACACTAGTTTATCAGGTCTAAATGATGCAACCTGTAAAAAAGAAATGTCAAACATGTCAGTGGGAAATTGGCCTGAACATGACCAACCGTACCTAAAAAATAAGGCATCAAAGAAAATTTTGTATTACTTGAAAATTGAATGACTTTGTACGAGCAGATTTATTGGGACTGAATGAAGGTTACACTGAATTTATAATCCAGTGTAATTTTGGCATGACTTAAAGTTAAGAGTATCAAAGCAGCACTTAACATTGAAAACGACCACGGCGTCTTACAGAAATTGAGTCTGGAGTATTAGAGAACATAATTTGTGCGAACAACACACTCAATCCATACTGAGATTCATATTCGGTGTGCAGGTTTGTCTTACATACATATTAACCGACGGGTGATCAGGGCCTGTTTTTAGGATTTCCCTTTACGGGAATCCTAGTCATAACATTCCTAATATCTGATTAAAAAATGAATAAGAACCACTTAATTGCTGAACTACTGGAAGACCGCCAACAGGGTTAGCTATGACCCCTCAAGACTTCTGACGATACTTATTAATTAAACAAGCTGGTCAGAAAAATTCAGGTGCTGTCACAAATATGATCCCGGAGATTTATTTTCTGAAAACGCTTCTCTATTTAAAAGTGAATATTTTACGTTTCATTATGAGAACCACTTTCATTCAACGAACTTCAAACTAGTTAGAGGTCCGGTTAGAAGGTTTTACGATCAGAAGGGCAGCAGCTGAACAGTTAGCTGTGGTATTAGCCAAACGGAGCAGACGGACAGCCAGCCAGCGATGATCAAAATGTATAAACATTCCCCCCTAAAATGAAGCTTAAGTTCACTTGATGCTTGTGACTGAAACATATTAGTTGAATGAAATGTTTCGAAGTGTGGTTCGTTGAGTGGGATACGTTTCCGTTTCTGCGATCAAAAACATGTGTTTTAATGTTACTGTTTTCGAGTGATTTGAATAGCGCGTGACAGGACCATGGAACCAATCTTTAGTTTCAACCTTCAAACTGGAAGTCAGTATAGTATAGGGGATTTCGTAGGTCCACTGCCACTCATTCGAAGTATCAACAAAAATAAACTCCGGAGTGTTCGAAAGTGTCCTATTTATGTATTACTCATTTGCAGTACGTATTTCTTGCAGATCTGTATTCACCAGGGTCATCATTTCTTCGAGTTGCTGGAGAACACATCGCAAATCAAACATATAAGTTATCGCATGCAAAAATCAATGATGCTACATGATAACTGCCAAAACAGAACCACATCAAAATATCACAAAAATGTCATAATTCGAGGTGAACATTACAAAACCTACCAACAGGGAAAGTGTATAAAATGAGCGAGTGCATGAAATCGAAGGACAAAATAACAAAGATGAATGGATGGATGCATGGATGGATCGACAGGTAGATAGATAGATAGATAGATAGATAGATAGATAGATAGATAGATAGATAGATAGATAGATAGATAGATAGATAGATCACGGATAGATAGATAGATAGATAGATAGATAGATAGATAGATAGATAGATAGATAGATAGATAGATAGATCACGGATAGATAGATAGATAGATAGATAGATAGATAGATAGATAGATAGATAGATAGATAGATAGATAGATAGATAGATAGATAGATAGATAGATCACGGATAGATAGATAGATAGATAGATAGATAGATAGATAGATAGATAGATAGATAGATAGATAGATAGATAGATAGATAGATAGATAGATAGATAGATAGATAGATAGATAGATAGATAGATAGATAGATAGATAGATAGATAGATAGATAGATAGATAGATAGATAGATAGATAGATAGATAGATCACGGATAGATAGATAGATAGATAGATAGATAGATAGATAGATAGATAGATAGATAGATAGATAGATAGATAGATAGATAGATAGATAGATAGATAGATAGATAGATAGATAGATAGATAGATAGATAGATAGTGAGACAGAGATGGAGAACTTTTGATTTTTGGTCATTGGCTCTCGCAATGTTATAACTAATTGGTAGCTTCATCTCACTTTCACTGTTTTCTTTTGTATAGTAAAATATCTTGCTTCCGGATACCTAATATTTTTCCCCAACCCCACACGGTTCGTAAGCTTCACACATTACATCTAGATCTCATGGAAGACAGTCATGCGCTTTAGTGAACTGCAACCCCTAGGAATTGATATGATAAGCGTTGCATCCAAAAAGATTGACTTGTAACCTCGTGCCAAAAGGAGCACACCGTCTCTGACCTGATCAATACTTAATTTCCTATATTGTTAATAAACTGGAGGAACACAGGCAAAACTGCTGTTTACCAATCATCATTTTTTAGTCTGAAATCAGTTTTTTCTTTGGGTAAACCAAGGGGTTCTCTACGGCCAATCTCCGGTGTACAATTTCAAAGAATTCCGTTTTCAACAAAATACAAAGTAATATAAAACACAATAAGGAAATGCTTCAAAATAAAATCTTATACGCATCTAAGAAAAAGCAAATAGAGAAGACGACGTACGTATAAACTCGTGTACAATACTACTGTTGTTGCGAAAATCATACACCAAGAGCAAACTGGATTGTTTTTGGTGTCCAATCCTACAGTTCATTACAACCCCCGGAAAAAGGCAAATCAATCAGTCGCATTTTCCTGTTGCGTGGGATTTCGTTCATTAATTGCATTTCTTTTTAGGTAGTGTCTGTATTTTAGTTTGTCTTATTGTTTTTGGTCTGCTCCTTTGGGTTCTGGAATACAAACCTGATGAAACCAAATCGAGTTTTGTCTGAGTATTCAAATACCGGGTCGAATGGTTGTAATATGCAGGAGCCTGTGCTTGGAATTTTAGGCCTTTAGATTGGAGCAGAAAGCAAGGGTTGGACGTTCCTGGTCGAAAGTGCACGTCTTCTCAAATCACCTGATTTACTATTCAACTGGTACCATAGCATTCTCCTGAAACAATCGTAGTCTGTGAGGCAAAAATTTAGAAAACTGCATGACCGTGAAAACTTTTGGGCTTATAGGTGTAAAACTCCACACACATTGTGAGCATAATGACAGGAGTAGATCACAGAATGACAACGTGGAACCAGTAATACTAGAATGGCAATGGCGAAAGATTTGTCCGTCCTAAAGGGTCAGATTTTATCCTGAGCACCGATGGTATAAAACTCTTATTTGGCAGAGAGTGTTGCAGCTATTCACAATAATAATCTTTTCAATAATCCAAAGGTACATAACACAAATTAAGTATGAAATTCAAGGATAAGATGGAAAACACTAGAAATTAGTAGGAAGACAGTTTTCAGCAATCCTGTTTCATTCCTTGATAAGCAGATGACTATAATTATGAAGTGCCCTATCTAAAGGACTCAGGACAAACTTCGAGAGGAAATGTGTTGAACACAATGCAATTTTCCATCCAGTGTATCGGAGCTGAAATTGGTTCATGATGAATCGTGAAAATGACGTTCCATGCGATAACATATCAAATGGAGCGTCATGAGTGATACGATGGGGCACAGGTTTTAGGCATATGGACGGCAATCAAATGGCTGATGAATAAATCACCCAATGATGGCAAGATCTTGTCCACCCCTAATGAACCTTTCGCCATGGAATGAACGGAAACGTATACCCCACAAGCATCATTTGACACCCAATGGCTTTAGGTTATTGTCCCAAGATCATTCGATCGTAAACTGGTCATCAGTAGGGTTACCAGCGGTAACGAAAATGTCGACTAATCACCACCATTTCCGACAACGGTGTTATGGAACAAAAGACCGTTAAGTAAAGATGGTAACTTTTGCAGCTGCTATCATTCTCTGACAGCCGCATTACGACTGAAAATTGGTTTAGTTATTTTCACTACCCTTGGTACAATTATTTTAACTAGGCTTCGTATTGGGTTACTAGCAATGGCGACTATGAAGAGCTATTATTGGGCAGTTTTCAAGTGGGGCTCGTTGTTTTGCGTTGGCGAAGGTATACATCACTTTCACCATCATAAAATCTTCACATAAAACACGACCGCTGCATCGGGTATAAAATCAACCTGTGAACAATAAATTTAACGCATACAGGAGGAGGACCCGGTGACCGGAAACACTGCTCTGCTTCAGGAGCCATCGTACTCTTATGTGTAAACAACGGGCATCTGAACAGACCAATTCTCTCGCGTTCTATTCACTCATCATGTATGTCAATGTAAACTTATATTCCCTTGGTGAATCACTGATCACTGATAGCAATTCTGTGGCTAGCTGAAATTCTCTAGTGTTTCAGTTTCCGTTCGTCAACTTCGAACTCGTAGGCTTTCCGTCTGAAATCCCATAACTAGAAGTTCGGGAAATATTCTCTTTAAATTTTTAACTTAAATAAGGCTTACGGTATATGTTTATTCAGAGGTTAGTTATGTTTGTTTTGGTTCGGTCTTCAGCCACCTGGAATGATGCATAAAACTAAAAACCACAAATAAAGTTGCAATGATTTTATAAATTTACCTACAAAACCTGATCAAAAACACAGCTTTATACAAGCTGTGTTAGATGACAAACAAGTCCTTTTCCCGATGCTGCAGTCATTATTCACGGTCTGCTTGTACACTGTTGTGTACGCTGCTCATCAACACTGAGGACCTCTCAGACTGTCGGACGACCACTTTCATGGTCTTTTCACGGCGACAAGGTACATGGATTCACGTGCTAGCACTGATTTATGACCAGTTATTATGCCCGTACGCATCGATACACGCACTCATTCATGCATGCACACACACACACACACACACACACACACACACACATCCAAGCATTCGATTACTGAGTGAAACCAATAAGGGTACTGAGAAACTGTGACCACGACAGGAATTCGTTCACCAAGGCAATCCATTCATTCATCTCGGTTATACTTAATTATTCATAGTACATTTTCTCAAATCTATGCAAAGCTAGCGAGCCAAAGAGCATGTGGCCATCGCAATTCTGCTCGTCGGTAGACAGTAAGCCATCGCTTATTCTCTGTTGTTCAAATACAGTTTGTTACCAGCAGCAAAAGTTGCATTGTTTTGTGCACCGGTGAGAGAATGCTGGTTGCTTTTGACCATTAATTTCCCTCAATATGCAAGGTCTAGTCAAAATGGTTGTAATGTAAGATGATAGTGATAACAATGCTTTCTGATTTCACAAAATAACACGGAGCCAATAACAGTAAAGATCTATCTGAAGATGCATGTTCTATAGTTATTCCGACTGCCAACAAGGGGGTAATCTCGCTGTTAAAATAGATCTCACTGGATTACTACCTAACTTTGGACTGGATAAATACGGGTTCGTTTAGGCCTTTCTTATTACCAACGAATATTTTCCAAGCACAAATAAATACAGCAGAATTATACAAACTCTCTTTCTAACTAAAATAGTGAATAATAACAAAATAAAAGAATTCAACTTATAAACCCACCTTCGTCATTAGTCTAGAATAAAGGAGTTAACAACAAGTGAGCTTTTGATGGTTCTGGTCAACAAGTGCCAGTCCTAATATTTGCATTCAAGAGGAATTTCAAGTTTATGTAATACTTCACTATGCTGTTAAATTGGTCCCGCCACGGGGAAAAAATATATGAAACCGCAGCACGGTCTTTCAATCTTCTTTGCTATTGTTCATCCCCAGCAGCATATCTTTACCGAACCTCAAATTGGAATGGAACGTGGTGCCTCACAAAATAATCTTCAAGAGCAGCGCTGTAGGTCAAGCCTAATGTTTGACACTTGAGACCAACAGTTTTTCACACTTTTCCGGCTTCGTATAAGGGATAGCATATAAGACTTCTTTATGGATATCCAAAATCCTGAGCTCTGTACAGTGCTTCACGGTCGAGCTGGTCTCTGATACCCAACGATGAAACGTTGCATAATCACCGGTTTGTCCTAGTTCGTAAGACCAAATGGCAGGGTCGCGAGTATTTGATATTTCATGTTCATCATAACACTCTGACGTGAAATAAGTGTACCACAAAAATTGTTATCACTCAGTTAAATCGCCTTTGGATTTGGTGAGAAAGTCTTGTCTGTTTTGGGAATTAAATAAACGTTTTATAATACTTTCAGGATAAGCATTACAGCAGATCTTTGAAACAGCCTGTGGGTTGCTTTCATCTAAATAGAAACATATGGTGAAAGTATGAGCTCCCGATTTTAATGAAATGCGTTTATGGCATGTTCGTTTTGTCACATGGAACATGTTTATCAGATATCGATGGAGTTTCTCATAGTTTAATTAGAAGACAACGGAAAGTTATAAATGATTCTTCATGGTCGTGTATACTCACCTTTGGATCAAAATCAATATTCGTTCTCACTGATCTACCGTTGAGTTTTTGAGTTGGCCGGAAGTTGTTTGCCATTGTCCCCGATTCTTTTACTGGACCGATACGAAGTTCGCGCAGAGACTCCAACTTGGTGGAAACATGCATCGGGGAAAATGTTTTTTACCTTAAACTAATATCATTTTGTTTCCCATGGGGAAAGATTTATTGAATTGTTGTTTCGTTATTATGCTGCCAGTAGTTTATATCACAACTTCAGTTATAAAGGTTTGTTTCACGAGAAATAAACAAAGCATTTTGAGTAACAGTTCCAGAGGAACACCTGAAAGGTAACATTCACAAAAGGGCCGTGTTTCAGTTTCAAAATGATTCCTTTTTCTAAAGCGTCGGGAAACATTCTCCAATAACCACTTGGAAAAATTATTCTCTTCCTGCAATTTTGCATATCAGCTCCCTCTGTGCCTAGGTCGGCTGTTTCAAGTGCTTGAAGATGGCAAATGAATTAAAGCTGAAAATACTAGACAGCATGATATATTTTAATCTACACATGATCTTTATTTCATGCGCCCTATATAAAACGAAGTTGACGGTGTATAGGTGAATAATTTGGTCAGTTGTTATCTGATGTCCAATTCAAATGAGTATTTTTGGTTTTTCTCTTAAACCAATCAGTACCATTGGCGAAACCTAGATATTTGAGCCTGCAGATTGTAATTCCATGTCCGCACATATTGAGCTCGTAAAGGCCAGAGAATTGGCGTTGTTAAATTATAACTGACAATGATTAGCTTGCATGATTTCTTCTCCGGTTTAGGCTGTTGACTAGAATAACCGCTTTTGACAGACCTAGTCAAGTTGTCAGTAGATTCTGAAAGCACTCTAGGGGTCGCATTTAAATGATGGCCGTAGACGGGGACAAGCAAAAGCATTGATGAGTTTGGCAAACATACTGATCACTTATGAAACCTGATAGAACTTGCTCCTATATAGAACAACGTAGATAACAACAGTGCAGTTACGGCTGTTAACTTAACTTACAGTCAGTTCATTCAGCCCCTAAACTGCAACTTCTATGCCCTGTCTTCGGTTGCTACCTCACACCGTTGTCGAGTCAAGAGTGAAAAGAATAGAGACATGAAGTAAAAAAGAGCTGGAAACAAGGTAATTAGTGGGAGTCGTGAACAAAAAGCAGAAGACAGAATGTAACTACGGCACTTAATGGGGCAAATAGCCATATCACTCAATGTCTCCAGCCATTTAGTAGGCGGGTCCTATAGGTCTCGACAAGGAACTTTACCACGTCCTACTTAGCTAGGTCCACAGGTCAAAGATTTCATACATCTCCTGCCATGTCAAGGACTAACCACCTAATCCCACCCTCTAAACAATACCTGCCTCAGAGAACTGCCTACTCCAAGGAAATCTATCAGTGAGCGTGCGTAACACATTTACCAGCCACCTTAACATATCGAGACCCAGTACTTGTTTTAGTGGCTGACCACTGGTTCCCAAAACCCTACGCCTTACCTCAGCATTGCTGATATGGTGCCCCACCATATTCCAACAATACTACGGATACATCAATGCTCAAACATCGACAGTACTCGCCTATCTTATACCCAATACAGCCATAATTCTGAGCCGGATCTGACTGATGCAGTTCACATCTCACCCTTGATGGACAATTGGATTTCACATCGGTGTCAAAGATGAGTGAGATCAGCAAAGGAAAAATGAACTTTCTGTATGCGCGACGACACTTCATCTGATACCCGACCACTTGGTGAGGTAAAACTGCATAGAAGCAAAACTTATCTATCTCAGCTGGAGTTTCCCCTGTCAAGACAGGGTGTGGTATGGCGCCAATCCAGTTTTGCAGCAGCATTTAACGATTTGAAGGTGCAAAATTCATCCCACACTCTGATACCATGTTCCTCAGGCCATCTAGGAAAGCTTACAACTTGCCCGGAACAATTGCCGAGTCTTCTGTTTAATACTTCACGGGTTAGTTCTAAGTTTCATTTAGCAAAACAGCTTCCCAATACGATATGCTTATGTTTGTCAAAAACACTCAACTTCCTTGATCGAGGACTTTATATTATTGTGATTCCTAGATTTGAATCAATAATCTTGTCTATTGTCTTACACCGAACTGATCTTCCTTAGCGGAGGATAGAACAAAATTCTGCTTGGTTTGACAGCGGAAACAAGAAGGCTATCTGTAACTTTTTTGTTACCCAGCTTACCGATAAGAGAAAAACCTTGGAAGAGGAAGATGTGTTCAGGCCGATTGACAACGTCATAACAGAAGTGTCAAAAGTAAATCGACAAAGAGAGCTGACACGGCCGAAACGGTATTAGTTGGGCTCCAATACTAATTAATTTTCCAAAAAATGGATCAGTGAAGTCACTCCAGTTACCTTTGGTGAGTATTGTCACTTGCAGTGAAACAAGGTTTCAAGCCGCACCTGACTAGGGGAAGTAACTGTGAGTGGTCAAATCTGATCGGAATAAAAGAGTTGACCTCCACCCCTTGGTGACTGCTTAGTGTTCCCTCCAGCTGTAAAACATTTTTCTCTCATTTTCCGACCGCTCGTTGTTAGCATCACGTTTTAACGGAATTGTTTACCAGTAACCATATCTTTCTCCAGTATGCAATCATACTTCACATTATTGCATTGACCATGAGATGAAGTCGCCAAAAAACAAGCTCCTTTGCTACGGTTTTTTATTTTCTATTTGTTTTGTAGTATGCTGCGCACTAGCATACCTAAATTTCAAGAAAAATATTACCGTGATGTATTTTATGGCTTCCAAGTAAACTCCTCACGCAACTAGGAATAAAAATCAATTGATATCCGCAACAAACTTGGTCAAGCTACCTTTAGTAGAAATATGATTAAAATGATTTATCAGGAAATTATTCCACACGAATTTATATACTGCCAATGAGCAAAAATACTCAATATTTCTGTCCATTTTTAATGCCCTATATAAGTACAGTCTTGCTATATTATTCCCAATTTATCTAACTCAGAAACTGTGAAAAAGCAGTAAATTTCCTGTAGTTCTGAAACATTTTTTGACAGCCCGAAGTACTATCTAATTATTAGCAACAGAAGTAGTCTGAGCTTTTTTTGAAGACATCGAAAACAGCTGAACGTCTCTCGTCCCGGCTGTTGCTCTGTTCAACTTGTACTCTGAACCATTTAATTAGTTATGCACGTTCAATGGACAGTTGAAGCCGTTTGCTTACCAAGACCGTCATTCCTTATTATTCAGATGAAGAAAGTAAATCTTTCGTGCGCAAAAGCAAATTACGTCACTTCTAATTTAGTGTTATCACTAACTTGTTATTCAGTTTCCTGAAAACACCTACTACGCCAAACTGGCACTGCTCAACGATAAAAAATCCCAGTTTATATTCATTTCTGATAACGCAAAGACTGGAGATGTTTGCGACACGTTTGCGGCTCGCAATGTAAACCATTTTCCCCCGGGGTTATTACAATGTGAAACAGAGTCAGAGTGAGATGGCAAAAAATAGAAAGATTAGGTAGATTTTAACGTCGACACTATCAGGTTCATCAGTTTCACTCATCATATACTTTGTCCTGATGCTCGGTAAAATAGATCCAGAGTTGTTGGCTACATATCTCTTACATAAAGATTTTAATCGCACGAATAACTTGCAAAAGTCAAGGTACAAACAAAGACCATCCGATAAGCGTAGACAGACAAAAGCCAACTATTTCTCCCACAGAATTCTCTTTGTTCTCCAAATATCCATGCCCATGTTTTTGGCTTTCTTCATCAGCAAACCTTCGGAAGGTGTACTCCATGAACTTTAAAGTAGTATCTAATTAGTTATTCGCAATAATCTTCATACGATTATGGGAATTTCCCTGTGTTAGATAGATGAGGAAATAAATTCCAGAGCTTGCCATATTTTGTACAGAAATGTAACGAATTTCTGGAGTGGCTTACTTGTGCTTCCGTGATTATCACAGCATGATTCAGCACAATCCACGTGACTGTTTCGTAACAAGCTGGAAAAGGTATGGAACCTTGATAAGTAATAAACTGGTCCGTTGACGGTAGAAGAGCAGACATCATGAGGCCGTTTAAACGCCGGAATTGTCCTTCAAATTTGGTAAGAAAGACACAAAATCAACATTTTGAAGAATGGCCCGAGAAGGAGTAGAATGAACTTCTTACGGTGTATTGCTGTATGTAGAAAAACAAACTTTATCATCTGTAGAAAAATTGATTATCCCGAAATGTCATCTAAGGAAGAAGTTATTCGCGTCAACGACTAAACAAAATTTAGAATATATGTGTGTTGTCTTTTCTTCCTGATAACTGGATTCCCAGCTGACGAACGAAGAGTAGTAAAGGCGAAATTCTCACAAGTTCTCTGATTTTCACCGGTGTTCTGTTTCCTCTTTATTGACTTGGGTACACAAAATCCACTTTTGATAGATAGATGTAAGATGAAAGAAAACTAACACGTCGTATCATTCGATGATGTTTTCAAGGGCATTATAGTACGGGCAATTTTACTCCTCAATAAATGAGTTAAGCTAACCAGGAGCTACAAAAGACAAAACTTTCCGTGTTCTCGCGTTCAACACCAAAGCGCTTTTGTTTTTCCAATTATTTTCTGTAATTTTTAAAGAAAATGTATGCGCACGAGTGGAAACGATGAAATAAATCAATGTGAGCATTGTACTCACTTTGCTTAGCCAACTGTTCTTCACCCACAAACCTCAGGTTATCCGACCAGCCTTGCATTCGGAAGCACTAGACTGGAGCTTTGCTTTTTCTAGATCTCTTGAGTGAAACACACCCTTTTCTGCACCCAGGGTTTGAACCGGGCTCTTTTCGCCCTGTAGGCGTGTATGTTATCCTTGCGCTAACTCGTCCACGTCCGGGCTGATCCCATTTGCCGAGTTATGTTTGTCCATATATCGTCCTGTATGACTTATATTCATATCAGTCACTATCAGTTTTGAGTGGTCTTCACTAAGGAGTACTGAAACACAATTTATCTAAATTTTTAAATATAAGAAGCTACAGTAGATTACAACAACGAGAGTTGGGTAAAAATGCCATGTGACCCTGTTGTCTTTTTCCTTACAGAATAACCTTATTTTGAAAGGTATATTTAAAAGTGGAAATGTGTGCGGTAAACACATCTCGTTTTTCGTTTACGTTGCACAAGATTTCAATTCTGTCACCCTTTTTCAGAGTTTGGAAACTTTTCTGAGGACCAAGGATAGAACAGATAGAACAGCCAGAACAGCTTTGTCAAATACCTTGTCTTCATTAAGAAATAAAGACCCCACTTCACGAGTGTGAGTGAATGCTTCCCTTAGAAGGTACTGAAGATACCACTTACATCAGAAAGCCAGTATTAGTTCATTTTCAAAATTTGGACACAACTGTACGTTGACTAAAGCAGCCATCGTTCACACAAATGCTATATGAAATAAATAATATACATCAAATCTCGTTACAATCGCGCCTAATTTTGAACAGCACATTGCTACAATGAACTAGAAGTAACTGTAAAGAAAAATTAACTAACTTGTGAAAAAACTGTGCGTCAGTAAAGCAAACTTTTCTCATGAAAATTCTGGACTATTTTCACTATGCTGCAGAAATTACGTTTAGATTAGTCGGAACAGTAATTAAGCAATTTATCGGAGTTGTATGCTCTCGGTTGTCCTCAGCTTATTTTGCTTTTGCTATCCTCCACGTCACGAGTATGAAACTGGGGATATGAATGACACACCTCATGTTCTTTATATTTCATGACGTTTTTTTTTCATTCATCTAGGTCAGTGTAATTCACATTTAAAACCTGTGATACAGGCAATGTTTGGAGACGATGAATACCATCGAGACATAAACACACCTCAAAGAAACTTATGGCTAAAAACGTAAAGCGTGGTTTCTTTCTACGAATGGTTCTTTTACGAGGCTTTCGAGCCGATACGGGACAAGCCAACCACTTCTTGAAAAAGCAGGATCACTGTGAATTTATTCGTCCAAAGTCACAGTGAAACACACTGCTACAACGGTTTACCAACAAACATTTCCAATAACAAACACATATTTGGAATGAACTGCTGGATCTTTACGACACTTTCGTACTGTAAAAGCTCACATGCTCACAAAACCGATAAAAGCTTAGCATATCCCATTATCTCTATCTTTTTTCTTTGATAGTAATGTACTTCTCCGTCAGTAAGGGTCTGAAAAATTGCGATTCTTATCTACGAAGAAGTATTTAGACGGCGAACCAGTATTGCACGAAATGTCACAATAGCTGTTCCAATGTCAGACACTAACCGCGGTTCCGATGTCGCTTCTCTCCGGAAATAAAACCGGTCAAGTTTAACAGTTTTCAGATTAAATGTTGATTAATGAAGCTGACCAGGCATTGAACACGGTATCATCATTTGTCATGCCAGAAAATTAAACGCTGTTCAAACTAACTAGTATTCTAAGCTGTCTTCAGAGGAAAATTAACGTTATTATTTTCTCACTTCAAAGATACCCTAGACTGAGTCCACATTTGTACATAGGATAATGCGCGTACTCTGAACTATAGTTGAACTAAACTGGTCAGTCATCATGCTGACTTGATCATTTTTACAGTCTACTAGAAATGTGTCTTGGAGTTACTAAACCAAGTTAGCCGGTTGCTTTCAGGTAAGGTTAATAGTATGTCAGAACTATAAATATGGCATGAAAAATTCGATTCTCAGATATTTCAATTTATCTGCATTAGGTTTAGGTAGAAAAGTAAAACAAATATGTAAACTTCGGTATAACCCGGTTCTACTTACTGCGCTGGATCCCGGGAGAAAGCTAATCCCAATTCTTGTGTGGAAAAGACACGCCAGCAAACGCTTTTCTCGTATGAACTAATCACGGGTGGTCTGCCTTTTTCGAAAAGAACTGGACAAGCTAACCAACTCCCAAAATTTCCACATTTGCCTACTGGAAATACTACTGCACCATAAACCAATTTATGCACTTTGCATTTTTCTATCATCCTCATTCTCTTGAAGTGTGATTGCTTACCAATATCGATAATAAAAATCCCAGAACTTGTAAAGCCCAAGGTTCACTTTTCATTATTTTCTCCAACCAAAGGCTTTTTCCACTAACTTCGTATGCTCCATCGATATTCAAACTGCTTCCATAAGTCAGCTTTGTTTAGATTTTCTTTTCATTCTTATTCTTAATGTATCCTCCTGGTAAACTTTTGTATTTTTAATTTATGGCCAGCTTAGAGCTGTTTAAAAGTAGGAAATACTGATCAAGAATTTATATTTAAATGTCACGAAATTAGAGGAATCAGAAAGAGCAAATTCTTCTTTTGCCCCGTATTTGTCTTCAAGAAAACTGTCGTTCCTTTATCAAAGTCATACCATGCGATACTTTTTATGAAAGGTCAGAACAAATAGACCACAAATCAGAAAATTGATCTTTGCTTTCTCATCTGCTGCAAACTGTAAACATGGATGAGAAACCAAGGCCTTGCCGTTTAGCAATTCACAAATGTTCATTCGAGAGAGGATTGTAGGGTAACCACCCTGGTGACTTGAAATTATTCAATGCGATTGTGATTTATCAACATATTAGGCCTACAAATATGTTGTTGCCCATGACTCCTGTTATTCCATTAACGAATTAGGAGTAATTGAATCGAGAGGGCCGACCAAAAGTGAATACTTCTGCTGGATGGCATAAACGATAACCTAATTGCTGAACGGTGTTGGTGCATGCGAAAAATTCAAGATGAGAAACCTAACAAGCAGCATTTTTGAACATGGATACAAATTCTCATAGACAAATTTCAACGTGGAAATCAGAAAGCCTCTTTTAACTTCCAGCCTAAGCAACACGCACTGTCTTGTGATGAATAATTAGCTCACTATGCCGTATGAATCAGTCCCAGATTATAACAGGAAGATGCTCAAAAGACGATGAAAATAATATACTGATGGATCTCTCATCACTGAGCTCCCACTTAAACAAGTTCCATCCCTCTTTGGATTGAACTACGCTCCAGAAGTATGACGGCACCAGACCTAACTGAAAACCTCCATCAATCAGTGAAAAAGACTGTTTAAATGTAAATGGCGCAACAAGAGGAACATCATTTATGATGTATCAAAAAGCACAGTGCGGACCACAGAATGGCCCGCCATATTTACATATACCTGCACTGGTTCTTTCATTCACTGGTTTTCACCAGTTCTGCTCTCTTTGGTAGGGATTACCAGTCAAACGGACTGGCCTGGTTTTCTGACGACCTATAATAACCAGATAAGCCAGCCGGTTCATCTCTGACTTCTCAGATTACTCAAACGGTTCAGTCCCTAAATATTCCACTGTGAAAAATAATCCTCCTAATACCGCCTGGAACACGTGACATACCGATATTTTTTCACCATGGAAGAATTCACTGCCACGGAAGGGCGGGTGAGTGGGGCACAAAGAAGAAGCTGTACCGTTACACGTGAAGCAACCAAGTTCTAATACAGAACCCACTGTATCCAATACTGGTAAATCCACCAGCGGTGAACTTCGGCAGACTTCCATGGTGGTTAGTTTTATGGACAAGAAAAGTTCGCCAGGAAGACATATGATCAAATTAAAAATCATAAGTTGATGAGTGGCCTCGTGAAAATCAGATCCGTGGTTCGTCAGACGCAGGTGGCAATAAAGTTGCCCTGGTAAGACAGGACTATTTTCTAAGTTTGTTCTTTTGCACTTGATTCTTTGTTGAACGCCCTATTTGTTTGTTGTTGGCATTTCGATTTTCGCAGTGACAAGGAACAGGAACTGGAAAAACCCGTGCATCATTTGACGAACAAAATGTCCGGCACTTTTTCCGACACGGTGATCGATAAAAGTAGAGAATTGCGCTGTCATTTCTCATTTTAAATGTATAATCACCATACTGTGGAGCTTGTGTTTCTCCTTCGTTCATAGTTGGATGTAATCTGTCACTATTAGGAACTTGACTGGTTGAATCAGGAAAGCAAGCTAAAGGGACGAAAATTGGTAAACCATTCCAACCGTTGCAACAGTAATCAAACTGCATTCAAAATATTTTTGTGCTCAAAGAGTATTAATTTATCTTTTCGATGCTCCGGTGATTTGGGGCTACCCTGACACCATTGGTTCTCTAAAAGGCCCTGTCGTAGGGAAAATGTGACTGAGCAAAATCGTTACTTTTTAGGCTGTATTATCCCAATGAAGATTTTAAATAAAAGTAAAAACTTCGTGAAAATCATTTTAAGATCACTAAACTGGTAGCTACTTTTTGTATCTTAAAACATCTAACGGTATTCATAAAGAACAGTGGTCGCAAATGCAATGAAATTTAAACCACTATTGTGTGCGTCATACATTTCTGGGTGTCCTTTGATTTAGTAAATGTGTATGTGTACATGAGTGTGAGTCCAAAGTTTAAATCCGAAATAAATAAGCTTCAGTCACCATGACGATCGTGATATTGATTACCTTTGAGTTGCACATCGACAACAGTTGCCAGAAGAGCTGATAGATCAGCAGAAGGATGGTCGCCAATCTGGAAATAAAACACATGTTTTTGGTTTTGTTATTCCCGTCTGGATGTCGAAGAAAGTGAATTCAAAGATAAACTCCGTTGCATTTTACATTTGAGAAGGCAGTTCCAAAAGAGTATATAAGGTTTGAAAGCTGTCCCAGCGATAACCTTGTTTACATCGCACAAAGAATGCCACAAAATCAATATCGAGTTGTTTTTGCAATTTGGTATGCATCTGCAGTGTACCACAAACAAATTGTTTATAATGAAGAAAAACCAAGTCCTTTATTTTATCGATGGGTTTTGGCGTTCATCAGTCTAAGCTTGTGGGTTATGATGTCAACATTTCTCTTGAAAAACATTACTACTCCTAAGTTGTTGACCGTTTAGGACTATTTTTACTTAGTCACATTCTAGAACTGAGTGGGGTTTCGGGCTGATGAAAAAACGGTTAACATTTTACGTCCGTTATGCTGTGTTCGTCTCAATATTTTTTCGCTTTTCTCTTGTGTGGGATACACTCATATATTCCTTAGTGTGATCAACATTCCGCTGAGTTGAGTTGCACTTTGTTAGGGCCCCTTCAGTGCCAACAATAATAATGATTGCAGTGCCTGCGGATATTGCTTCAGTTAAAGATGTATTTACACACACCTGTTGTTAAGGGGTTCAGTCCCCATACATGCTTGTATATTTCGGTAATAGCATTCTGAAACAAAATGCGCAAAACATGGTCACCATGTGACCCATCCAGAACTCGATCTCGATAGAGTCATGTAAAAATTGTCAGTAATTTTGACTGTGCCATTTAGCGGTCTGTCTATGCGAATGACAGCTAATGGTGTAATCGGGAATTATCCGCCTACGGAACCAGTGTTTTGTGAGGGGCTTTACTCAGCTTACGAATAGTGAACTTGTTTTCATGTAAAAACGTCATTCCTTCTGACAGGTAATATTCACAAATCTAGAATGAAAAGGTTACATGTGATCCCAATATGCGATAACATTACAAGGTTCCACCTTCATTTGCTTAGTAACGGTTTATTCATTGTTTTCTGAAAAATATGTTCTTTTGGAGCTTAGATTGGCGCATGGGTGGGGAGAGAAAGGCGTGGCTCTAACTAATCTGCTGCCGAAATGTCATGGTCCCATAAATCTTTCTAGCAGAATAGCGAGACATCCAACCAATTCATCGGTACTACTTCTTTACCTGGTCTCTCTCGCGTCATATTCAAAAGTAACTTGCGGTGATGACCTGCTGAAAATATAGAATGTGGTAAAACTGACTAAATAGTGAACAAGGTACGTCAGTCTAAATGTTATTTTGGCATTTACTCATGCCTTTTAATCAAACAGCTCACCTTCATGAAAATCGATAAACCTGCGAGTCCATTTGGACTTGCAACAGCCGTTGAAATGTTTGGATAAAGTACAAAATTGAACGCATAAATTTGCAGCTGTAAAAGCAAAATACAGATATTCAGCTCGGCATACCTGTTGCGAAAACCCGAAAACTTTGTAAACCAGTCACATGGTGATCCTTGAGTAGGGTTCCGTTGAAATGGTAGAGAATCACACTAGGGGAAATTTAACTGAATAATCCTTCCTGAATATTTTACCAACAGATTTCTCCCTTAAGGCTGCATAAATTTCTGTAACTAGAAGGCATAGTAGGCTACAAACTCGTCGGCAAAGATCGTAAATGTCATGGTACATGATACATTACTACCGCTTGAGTAAAAGTGAGTAAACTTTTCACAGGGCATAATGGAAAATGGTTATTACCATTTCAAGAAGTTGAAAACACTTGTTTCCGAGGAAATTTTGAATAGAAAAGCCAAAATGATTGGTTAGTGCAATGTTCTCAGGATCATTTCGCGGCATCTTTAAAAAGCACATGCTGCAGCTACTGCTATTATTCGTAAATTCAAGAAAACCTAACATTAAGAGTCAAAAGTGCGGCCGACTGACGAAAGTTTTTGACCAAGATAGAGTCAAAGAGGTGAACCCTCCAAGCTGCTAACTATTGCCGTGACTGCAGTATGCACCTTGTGAAGAAGCTGCGAAATGATCCTGGTTACGTTGTACAAACCAAAGGTTTTTGCTTCGCCATCACTATTTGTTTATTTTTTCCCCAATGAAATGCCTGAAGCAAGCTCATGCAAGTATTCAAAACCAATGGTCTTACTTCTGCTGGGAAAGAAAACCCGTCTATCTGGTGGTCAGACCCACGGGCTGAGTCTGATCCAAATTTGATGAGTGCTCCAAAAACCCGATATTCGTAGGATAAAGGCCCTCCTGATAAAATTATCGGAGGTGACGAGTCCAGGAATTCAATTTTTATATCTTGTCCAGTGTTGCGTATTTCCAAATCAACCTGAAAAACAAACCATGAGTGAGTTTTGTAGTTTCTTATTTAGGGTGGGTAAATCCAAATGTACTGACAATTTTCCCAGCATGGAGAAAGGTAAGATCAACTGAACATTAGGATTTAGTTCATGTTTGCAGAGTATCAGTTATCTGGTTGTTCAAGCTGTCTACTTTTTTATTTTCTAATGCCGCAGAGGTTTTTGCTTATGTATCCAATAATCCTAATTGGTCGCATTCACAAATATGTTAAAAGTATCTCCTTTACAAAATGCACACTGCACGAAATACCCTTATAGCCTGAATGTCTCAAGCTTATTTTTATTTCTAGTCCTAGAAAAATTCAATTTGAAGAGGAAAATCATGTATATTTTTACCATAATAACATACGCATTAAATCCTAGCATGTATTTGTCTACAAGTCGCAGGTCAGAATAAGTCAAACTTAGTTCCATTAGTTTATTGATCAATGTTCGTGAAAAGAGTCATCATTCTGATACATTCACTTTTTAAACGCAGATGCAATGCAGATGTTATTCTATTTACTTGGGTTTCTCCTAACTTGATTATCCAGCAAATTCCCCTCGTTCACGTTCACTTGGTTCTATTGCAGCAAGAATAACAGTCTGTTTCACTGAGGTATATAAGGCGAGAACCTTCTTTCAAAATGACTGAGCACTTTTTAATGAGCATAACAGAAGCAAATATCGCTAAAAGTTCATTCCACGTCTTTTTTAATCATTTTTGCTTGCTCACATTGAACAGCAGCAATTGGTTTAAAACACAGAGTTACCTACAGTACGGCGAATCGATTTACGCATAAACATTTTAGGCAAAAATGTGTACTTAGGCTCTGTAGTGGTACCAGTTTGACACTTGCTTGTTTTTCCTTCCCGTACACACTCAGCGGCTGCAAAGACCTGTCGTGCATCAGGTCAGAGGAAAGAATACTGATGGGTGACTGTAGTTTTCCCATATGGCATGAACGCCAAACATCATCGGCATAAGCGATTTGGGCTGCGTGTCCCCAGTAGCTGGGACCTAATGAAAAGCAAGAACCGTATGGGGAAAATTAATTGGTTTCGCCAGGAAGAATAATTTGGGTACTTTACTAAATTAATCTGATAACGCACGGTGATAGACAATAATTGTGGAGGAAGTAGTGGATTACCACTAAAATACCTGATCCGAATACGCTGAATTGTCTGTGTAACGTTGTAAACTTTACTTTTATTTGAATATGAACGTATTTTTTTGGAAAGCATATATTTGATATCGCAAAACAGAAATGTAAAGAGAAACTGGAATATCAGTAGTCAGTGATAGAATGCATCGCAATGAAATGATAAGACGCATCGGATGTTGAAAACACGTTTTTTTGGAAGTCACCATTGTCACTATATATCCAAACCATAAGTATGTACACGTTTTATGAAAAAGGGAGTGGAGCACACTTGTTGGAGCATAACAGTAAACAATAATTTCACATGGTTCAGAACAGTCACAGAGTAACAATGTTGAAGGACTGAATACAGCTGCTAATGTGGTACCCAATGCAGTACGGTAAAGTTCACTGAGGAAACCTGTCCAGTTAATCTTGCTCTTTGATATTGAGCGCCTGACAGAAATACTTATCTTGGCTATCCCTTATCGAGCGCATAAACACGGATACTGCTTAAAGGGGTTACCAGAACAAACATAGCATTGATGCACAACAAAAAATCCTACATATCCCTGGGACGTAAAGGGAAAGAGGCCTCAGGCAGTGCTGCGTATAATAGACTTTCGATATCAGATGGAGTTTTTCTCTTATTGACACTTCATCTGATATCTGACTATCGGGCATCTGTTCTGTGTTGCACCGATCAAGCTACTTAGATTCCACTTCAGAAAAATAACACGCGCATACCTTAACAGGATATTCGGAAATAACACATAAATCACCCAACAACTAAAAGCACGCCAAACAATAATCATTCAAGAAATGAAATATGCATTACCATTACCGCTGAATGAAAATTGGGTAGATTATCGTACAAACACTGCATCGAACCGAACAAACGGAAGAAAAGAAATACTTCCCAAAAGTCGGTCTCCTTACAACAAGTAAAAACAGGACATCAATGTTGGCTGTTGGCCGGCGGATGAATAAAAACTGAATTAAATTCAGTAAGTGTTAATACGTTTGCAGCTGCCGAGGTTTTGAGTTGTTTTCATAACCATAAGCTTCGCAATTGCAAATTCCCTCCTCTGAAAGGTTTGATGAATGAGAATATTTTGATAAATAAGAAGTGGAAAGTGTTTTCCAGTCCACACCTGCTCACACACAATACGAAAGAAGAGTATCCTATGGAATCAAAGGCATAGTGGTAGGCCATTAATGTTAAGCGATAACCATTATCTGTACAGATAAAGAAGGGAACCACAAAAGGTGTACTAAAAAAGCGTACTCATGTGGACTACTGTCTATCACTGGTGCTTCTAGCGGTGGTGGAGTTCAAAAGATCACACAGCTGATAGGTAACAGTGGCTTAAACCACTCGGCGGGCCTTTAATTCAAAAGCAAGGGGAAAGTCGTAAACATACAAAACACCATTACACGAACAGATTGTATCATTTACTCATTTGAGATCATTCCAAAAAATACAAGAATATTTTCAGTGAAATCAAATAGTTAAATCAAGGCTGTCACTCATTCTAATTTAAAGCAACCTACCCAGAACATTCAGAAAAACATGATGGAAAACAAATCATTATTTTCAACAAATCCGATCTGTGCTATTGCATTTCATACGAGTGAGATGACGGTGGGATATGTTTGCCGCTGGTAGGACTAAATATCATCTTCGTAAAGTTGCAGAATTAGAGGAGAACCGGGGGAGAAGAACCACGTCTCCATTGTGTAGGGGAAGTGGTGTGGGGGGTTACTTCCCAACACCCTATGTGATCACGGGCATTGGGGAAATTTAGCTCAGTGTCTGGCATTCAGGGCTCGAAGAGTATGCTCAGCAGAAACTCGGGAAGATAATCTTGGTTCCATTTGACAAATTTTGTGATCCAAAGTATGCCCCTGGGAATCCATCCCGATGTACATAGAACCGACTTTCCCCGAGTCCCAAAGAAGGAAAGTTTCCTTAGAGCATCATTTATAAGAAAATGACATGCAGCTTGGCCAGCATAAATACCAAGAGCAGTTGTAAACTCGATGCTTTCATCTACAGGACATTTGGTCGCAAAGTATGTTCCACTAACTGGAGCAGAGTGGCTAGAACTCCTGAACGTTTAAATGAGATAGCTCGCGATCGCTTATGCTTTGTTTGTTCTCATTAAATCACAACCAGTATGCACTGTGTTTTGGTAAGGATGTTAGGTGCATAATTGAACGAAGATCAAACACAAAGAAGAACAATAATTTTTCGGTCGTGTTTACCTCCAATGGCTCCGTCTTTATAGTGCCACCACGTGTCCCAATCCGCGTTCCAAGATGCTTCGTGCCAAACCGCATAAACTGAATCACAAATGATAGCTTTAAAAGAAAGAAATGCTTTTTAATCATAAGCATACAATTCACGGAACTAAAAGTATTCAAAATCCTACGATGTGGTTGGTTTGCTTCTTTATCATGATTATAAAATCAAAATGGCTCCATGAAATCAATGAAGTATTTATAATCGAACACAATCCAGTTTTTTATCCATCTAAAACCGTTTTACATACCATTTTTTTGACTAGATACAGAAAGCTAATTTACAAGGCAGATAATAACACAAAGCTTGCTTTCTCAACATCGAAAAAATCTTGAATAAAAGGGCGGGAAACACTGAAAATGTAACCCAAACTGATATCATCTAAACTGATTAATATTCGTTCATGTTTCTTACGCTGAAAGCTTCAGAGAAAAAACCGGGCGTACATCTCAACATCTACACTGAGGTGAGTAACTTCACTAGCCCATCTCTGTATAGGATGCACGGAAAATGATGAGATTCACTCAAACCAAAACAGCTGGTAATATGCCTGCGAAATACTGTGTTGCCGAAAGCTTCCGGAAAAACTGATTTTTATGTCCACATCCGGGACCTAGTCGTTTGATTAATGATCAGTAATAGCCTTCGAAGAAACACACAGGAAACAGACGTCAGCCTCACCCATTTTGCAACCGACAGTGATGTATGGCGAGAATGTCATCTGAAAGTGTATTGTCTGTAAACTGTGACAAGGACCTATTACGAAAGTCTGCTGTAAATGAGATGCGACACCTAAAACACAACCAAGCCGTGTGTATTTTCGTAAAAGAACTCAATCTTAATTCGTATTGAAAGCATTTTGCATTATTCCTACCATTCAGCTGCGCTCAATCTTCATGTTTTCCGAGATATCTTAGTGAGTCATATTGTACTGAGGAGTTCGAAACTGCTGCTCCTTGTATTTTGGGCAAATCCTAATGTCAGCTGTGTCCTTTCAGAATTCCAAGGAGAATGCTTACGGATTTAGGAAACCTTTACCCTACCGGACTGGTGTACAGCGATGTCTTTCGTAGGTTTTTGCTTTCTGGTTGAAGGATCTGGTTTCTCCGTGATGAGGATGCTGGGCTGCTTCTCGTGTGTGACTAGCGACATCTCTGAAGCCTTGCTCTCATTTTGTTTGAAATGTCGAGTGAGTAACGATACTTTTCGTCGCCAGGTACATAATCTAGTTAGCCACCCTACGACTCATTCATTGAATCTACGCTAACTACGATGACACGGACATTTTACGTAAGCGTGTACATCGTCCACCCTTTTGGTGCTTTTTCTACACGTGCTACACTGGGCCGGTAGAAGTGAATCGGCCGCCAGGTCATGACTTCCCTCAGGGGCATTACCAAGCTAGCATAAGCACACTGACTTCAACTGGTGCTCCCTGCCTCTCTGACTGGAGCCCAAAATAACTGGGATTAGTGTTGTGTTTGCTGTAAGGCGAGCCTTTCAAAATATAGTGCTCTGTGAATACACAAAGCCAACAAACAAACACAAAATATCAAAATTATACGGTAAAAAACTTTCTTCAGTTTCTCCATCTATTTTTAAAGTCCTGCTCCCTACCGTACTTTGTTCTCCCTGACCTTTCTTCGTGTTTCGATCGGAGTGATATGTATACCTCATTTTCTACAAAACAAAACAGTTAACTTCTCCTATGAAAATGTTGGATTTCAAGTGATTTTTGTAACTGCCGAAATCACCTAACTCTTGATAATTTGTGCGAATAACTGTCACAAGAAATCTTAACTTTTCTCTGGACTCCTTCGGGAGTGCAGAGCACAGGCAAAGCTTATGCTATGTTTTCAAACTCGTTCTTCGCAAACAAACAGAATCAAACCCTAAATAAACCTTTTACGACCAATTTCCATGATGGCTTGAGTGTTTACTTGAGTGCACAACGTAGATTTCAACAAATTCTGAGATGAATTTCACGCAAATTGAGACTGATGGAAATCATTGAATTGGGATCCGCAGTCTGTTTTTTTTATTCTCAAAATATCTGTCACAGTTATGAAAATGCAACAGGTAAACAGCCTTATTGATCCTTTGAGAAACAGTTCTCTAATCTTGATTCACATTTATTCATATACTTTATTTTGGAAAACCTGTTTCATAGCTCAGACAAATCTGCTTTTCAAAGAACTACACGGCTTTGTTTGTGATTTTTCCCCGTTATTTTAGTCTTTCCAATAACTGACAATCAACACCCTGCTTTTGTTCACCTTAGGAACTGTGATCACAGATGTCAGTGAAATCCACTTGCATGTTTTACAGCTTCTAAGACTAGAGTTTAGGTGTTATTTTTTGTTTCAAAGTAAGATGTCTTCGTGTAACCACAACAGATCAGTTCATTGTGTTGGTCCATATACTGTTTCCTCGCTGGCACAAAAGTTCCAGGGACACTGATTATGACGCGACTTGCTAAAGTCTGCTAGAAGTCCATTGTAATCTTCAGCCGGTTACAATCTAACATTTTTTGTTTCGAAGAATTATGTAGGCTATTTAAAGTAAATGCACCTGAGCTCCTTAGTAGCAGTTTTGTGAATAGTAAGGCAACATTTCAGATTCGTCTAATATGAACCTCACACATTCTCGGTGAACATGTATGGTAGTTCATACTCATGATATCATGATGTTTAAAGTGGCAGTTCAAGGAGTTCCTTATAGTAACAACTTTCAAGTAACAATAGAAATAAATGATGCAACTTTGCGGTTATTTCATTCTTGTTAGGAATCATCAGGGATGCACATCTACCGAGCTTCGTCTGAAATTTGGACCAGTGGGGTGTATTATTGTGAGTTAGACATTATGCCACCAGCCTACGCGAGATAAGCAAAAGAGCTTTATCGTGTGGTAATGACCCGAAAAATCTTTGAAGACCTGCCCGGTTGTGTTCTGTTTTTTCAATTCCTACGTGAACATAATGGAACAATAGCTTGAAAGCCAAATTTTGTCCAAAAGACAAGTGCCCATGGGGAAATTGCAAGTAAATTACTCTGGCCTACAGTCTGAAATGCAAGAAAACACCGGCAAAGCTACGAAACCACTGGATTATTGTGTATGTTTCTGGAACTCTTTTCAAATCAATGAACCCCCTTGTGCATGATCATAAGTAAAATAGAGTAAATAATACCCCTCTCCCATATATTGTATATAAATTGGATGAAAGGATTCAATAGTATTCTCATTATGGCTATGTAACAAAATCTACCAGTCTATGATGTCATTTGGCTCCTATCAGGCTTACTGCGTGAGATAATTTTGATCCACATGTGCTTCAGACGGCTGCATGCCTTAGGAAGATACAAGCAGTTACGCGTATGAATGCTCTCTGTTTCCGAGTTTTGTTTAGCGTATTTGGTTTTCAGACCTAAGTAAATCAACAATAAGTCCTTTTTCATAGTTTTGGCCGGTTTTATCCTCGGCTCTGTTCCAATAAAGGACCATCGCAAAAACTAAAGCAATCCAATGCGAGGCCGAATGCAGACTGAGAGGACTACTCAGCAAAGGTATTTGCTACACAACATACAAGATTTTTTCATGAACTTAATGTTCCACCGGTTCGAAATCAAATTTTGTGTACCTATTCGTTCTAGTGTGAGCCTCTGACTCTGTTTGAAATTAATTAGTTCAGGTTCATTCACAAGAAATGGTATCTCCTTGTCTTCTTAACTAAAATTATTGGCTGTCTTTTGCAATGTCAGCAACATTTTTCGTACAATTTTGATCGGTCTCACTTTCCCTCCGAACATATTACTTTAGGTACGCAGACATAATATTTGCTCAAAGGTTTTCACCCTATCGGTAAAAGGGCGGTCAGCTCATAATAGAGAATGACACACTTAGCACTGTTTACTTTAAAGATACTTAGCTGCTTTTATAATCAAAACTAAATACAAATTGAGTTTTGAACTTTGCGTAAAACCTACAAGATATATAAAGTTGAACAAAACAAACAGAGAAGAAAACATGGATGAAATTTTCACTAAACTTGACCATTCAGTTGCATGCTTCAGTACATAACCACTTATGTTACTGTCTGTCATCTAACTGCGAACAATGGTGCAGTTATCAGTACTAAAATTTAAAACGGTTTTTCCCGTGTTTCACTTGTAGCAGCCAAGTGGCAGAGCCACACGTGAGAGTCGGCACAAATACTGCGGCCTCTGACGGATAACTCGATAGCATATCTGCATCAGAAATAATACAGATGAGCAATTCATTTTCAGTTATACGTGGGAATATTTCATTCACTATCCGACCACTGGATGAAAGTTTGTTTTATTCTGTAATTAAGGCATGCTTTTAGTCCCATTGACCGACGCACCCACGATGAAATTAACGAATCCACATAAATACTGATTAGTTCCCCAGGAAGCTTCGACCGCTCAGCTGTCAACACTGTGAAATAGCGGGAAATGAAAGGAATCAAATTCTTCCATTTAACTTTTGTCTGGATATTGTTTCAATTAGCAGTTTTTGCAAATGTTCCTAAATACGGTCAGTTTTATTTTCCAGATGAATATGCAGGTTTCTGCGAACAAATAAGTATCCCCCGCCTAATTTTCGTTCCACTTTTGTCCTTTCTGCTTTTTTAAAACCAATTGTTTCAACAAAACAATCATCTAATATTCTTCAAATACAACGTTATCCTGTATACAATTATTGTGAGTTTATGATCCTTATTGAGAAGGATGCAGCGTGGATCTTTTTGTAAACAGTTCGTTGCTGCTTTATTAGGCCAGTCCACTGTTCAGCATGCACAACCATTTTCACTTCTTGCTTCCAATTCTCGACTGATTTTTGTTTAGTTGAAAAAACCCTTATCTAGGTTTCTAACATAAGATTATCCGGAGTTGTTCACTGAGGACCTAATGGATTATTAAACATTTTCCCATTTTATTCAATTAGGCAAAATAGTCCTTTCAGTTGGTATGACCTTGTGCGGGGCGGAGCTGCAATAGATCGTCCACAAAGTGACGAATTTGGGCTTTCCCTGACTAAATACAATTATCATTTGTAAGAGCCTATTGCTTTTCAGTATGATGGGGTCAATTTCTTGGGTATTTTACAATCAAAAGCATGATTTCATAATGGAAAAACCAAACTGATGACATGGGATACCCATCAACTGGAAAGGGTTTTAGATACAACTGGAGTCCAGCTAGCCCAATGAGCCCATAAAATATTTTTCTCTCTCTCTTCGAGTACGAGTGACGTAGTCGAAAATATGTTAGCTTTTAGGTGCCACGTAACAGCTAATTGGCTACTTCGAATTTCGACCTCATCTATGGGATTATTTGGGAAGCCTTTTGACATAGTGCAAGCACTACTTTGTGGATACTTTCTCGAAGTGTATTCAGCTACAGTAGGTGCGATGAATAATGCACTCCGGGTGGACGGTCCTTCTTAGGTTTGACATGTCCAGAGAAATCAATAGACGTTATCGGGCTAAATAACGCAAGCAAAGTAAAACACGAACAGTTCTATCGAGGGCGCTTGGCAAATAACCAATCAAATAAAAAACATCTTATACTAAAATGTGAGCGAAACAAATTCTGTGTACAGGACTTATTTGCTTCTACCGATTGGTAATTATGATAAGATGTGATTACGTAATGTTATTATCTGACAAAAGGTCCATAACTGCATATCCGTCAAAAAATCCCCGAAATTTAGACTTGGAACACCAGGGAACTTTGGACCATCTAGATCAAACTCTGTTCTTTTAACACACAATTTTTCAAGGTAATCGCAAAGCCTTGTTGTTTTATTTAAAAGGAGCTAATTCTAAATGCCAAAACAAGCAATCTGACGGATCAATTTACGTAAAGCCCTAAGTGGTGGAGTCTGGTATGCCGACTAAATATGGTCTTGTTTTTAAGGAGTTTCTTAAAAGGTCGATTTGACAAATGATTATTTGCACTTTTTATTATCCTGGTTGTCTTCTTTTGTTTTTTTTAGATTTGGCAACTGTTATGTATTTGTGTAAAGTGCAGCCCGAACCAACAGTTTAATAAGAAATGGAGTTTATCTTTCATCGTGTAAAAAGCTTCATGATTTTGTAAATCCCTGCTGGAAAGTGAAGTAAACCTCTAAAGGACCATTCGTACTTTCAGTCTTGCAGGTTATCAAGAAATTCTTTCGAAAAGAAGTAACTGTTAATTGATAACATTTATCAGATTAAACGTTTAGCAAATCCCTTTTTTATAATATTTATCTATTCAATGCGCGGTGCTTTCGTCGGAAAATTACCACCACTACTTCGGAATTCTCCATTCCTTATCTTGTGACTGATGAACCGTGACCAGAAATTTTTCTGCCAGACCTTAGTAACTGATCAATCCAAACAAAGCAAGTTCTGCCATCAATAAAGCTTTAATAAATGATATTTACCCAGAGCAAAATTGATCGAATCATTGCCTTCCCTTTCTTTGCCGCAAAGATAATCAAATAAAATCCTCTTACACCCCTTCATCACAAAACCCACACGAACTTCAAAATCAATCTCTGTATGGTAATAACAGTCGGGTGACCAATGGTAACGGGATTTGGTCCATCAAAGGCACAAGTAAACTCAGTCGACACATTAATCATTTATCAGCCACATAACTTAAACAGTCTCCGAGAAAAAAACCGCAAGACCCAGACCCATAATCATCGTGTTTTTATTCAATATTAACGAGTACAATTAGCTGGAATTTCGATATGTAATGGTTTGTTCTCATCACCAACGAATATATCATGCGATTCCAACGGTCGCGTTTCTCAGTGTTCCGTTTCACTGGGATAACAGATTAGTTAGAGCGTATGAACATTTTCACTGGGATTAAATGCATTTTTGAGGTATAACTTTCCAGGTGCTTCAAATACCCCTTTTTATTTGCAGGAGGTAGCGCCCATATAAAAAGCTTTAAACAAAAGGAATTTCTTACTATAAAACAATTGGGTTGTCGCCGATGAAACGAAGATGGAGTCGTTAATGCTGGATAAATGTGACTTAGTTCGGGCTGACTAAGAAGCAAGCCGATTTCCCAGTAAGTATTTGAATAATGTAAACAGCAGCTGCCGGACTGGGTTAGCTCCACACCAAAACTTGTCTTGACAGAGGAAGCTCTAGCTGAATTAGATGGGTTCTGTTTTCTGAACAGTTACGTTTCACCAGGTGATCAGGTATCAGATGGAGTGTTGTCGTACATAATAAAGGCGAGTTTGACTTTTTCTAACCTCATTTATCTGTGATGTCTGAGTGACATCTGACTGCCCGTCAAGAGTCAAGTGTCAGGTGTACACTGTGACACCTAGATCCGTTCTTTTATACGGCTCAGAAACAAGGCCGCTTATGGTAGAAGACAGGCAAAGAACATCGGCATTTGAGCATTAGTTTTTCCATCGTAATGACCGAATTTGGTGGGAGCACCGTATCAGCCACGCTGAGGTTAGACGTACGGCCTTGGGAACCAGAGATCAGTCTCTGGAACAGCTACTCAGTCTAAACGGGTTAAGGTGGCTGACTTCGTGGCTTCCGGTTGTCATTATGCTTTCGGTTTTCTCGCTTCCAGCTTCCTTCTATTCTTCTCTCAACCTTACGATGTTGCAAGGAAGCTATCACTACCAGGAAACAGAAGCGCGGGGGTTGATGGGTAAAATGAACTGAACTGCACTGAACTGAATAAGATGAATAGATCTAACTACTAGTTTAGAGTCTCAAACCAAAAAAAGAATTATTCCTTCTACCCATTAGGCTGGGCAGCATATTTTAAAATGGTTGATTCTTTCCTTTCTTTCAAACAGCTATGAAAATCGAAGCCCGGTTCACTTATAAAAGAACTTTACAGCCGTTCAGCTGACTTGGCAAATCGGAAACGGTTTTTCCGTCACAAATTTGAAAAAAGAATCCAGACTCATTGAATTATAACATGCATCCAGGGTCATTTTACATCATTTTTACAAGTGCTTATTGCAGTCACGGCAAAGGTCTACATGATCAGGATACAAAAGGAGTGGGAGGTAAAGAAACTTGCTGATAAACAAGTATCACAACTCTAAGAAATGAACGGTGAGTGTGAGGTAGGTTTTATCACGATGGAGCTAGGCTAATAGTTCATTCACTTCTTGCGCTGATCAGAGCTGTCAGAGTGAATAACCTAATTCACAGCGTAGTTGAGCAGTCTGATTTTTGTAATAGAGTAGATCATTTGAAGGACTGAAGCAGATTCAATACTTTGTTTTCCACAGATGTAGTGTTATTGATGAACCACATTTTGTAAATCTTGTTGATAAAGTCACAGTATTAAAATTGTCTTCTATGATTGTGTATATCCGTATGGGAAAGCTTTTTTGGTTATTCGGCCACACATCAGCTCCTCTGTCCGGCCTATGTGGACGACTGAGTGTACACACGGAGATCATTACTCACATTTTGACTCCTTGAACCGGAGCAGTGGTTCGTTCACTATTGTTGGCCAGGGATTAGTCTATTTATCATTATCAGTATACGTTCACCTAGTTTAAAACAGGACCAAAACCTGAAGGCTATCCGCGTTTCCTCTGGCAGCATTGCCTTGCTCAAATGCTACATGATAAGTTACCCAACTTTCACTATCCCAGTGGGAAGACTTTAGGTATTATGCACTGCGGATGTTTCCTAAAGGGTCAGCTGAAACCGTCAACACAGTGCGACCATGAATCCCGAATAGTCTTAGGTCTGTAATTTATACAAAGTACCACTTCAGAACTGCTTTGTCGTTCGGGCATTATTCTCAAGATAATCGATTTCTCGACTATTGGAAATGTAGGTGTACCCATTGTTTCGACTCAGTAGAATCTAACAGAATAGCAGTGTTAACACAATGGCCGTATAGTAAGTAGAGATTTTTATTCAAGCTGTTCCAAAATACGGTACACTTTCTGAACGAAAGTACTTCTTCCTGACAGAAAAATTACTACAAAAAGAAAGTACTGTCGAAGTAGCAAGTTGTATTCGTCTATTAACTGAACTCACTGATGAGGTGGGATAGGCTTGATTTTAAACACCGCACTGGAATCTGCTTCTCGGAATTGAATGAAAGCAACTCTCCTGAAAATCACTTCTTGGAGCAATTAAAGACATGGGCACCTCAAAGGCACCTTGTCTAGGTTATTTCCCCCATTTTGAAAGGAGACCTAAAAGGTGTCGTGCAGAAAAGTGTCTTACTTTGGGTGACCAACAGTGTTCCTCCAATGGTCTAACGGACCGTTTTCGTCATTTTTTTAAAGGAACCACATAATGATACTATGAAAAAATTTCTTCTCAGCAGACGGTCATTTTGATTCTTTGTTTGAAAATTCGACATAATTTGAAAGATCAGGAACACTCCCCCTTTGAACGGAACATTATGCCAACAATCGTTCTCAATGATTCCTAATCTTGCTCTTACGCATCACGTGAAGGAAAATAGTTTATATTCACAGGATTCATTGCTGACTTTGGACTTTTGGAGGCGAAAATGCAAACGGACTTTCCATTGTTCAAGATTCAGGATCTTCATGCCGATAATATATAGACCCATTGGACCTCCATTGGACCCCCATTGGATCACATTCAGCCGAGCGCTGTTCGCCCCGACAACGCTAGCCCGGTGATTAAAGGCAGGACAGCTGCTGTGTATCACTGGAATAGTGGTTCACACATCAGTGGATATTTACCTGCGTTATTCACACGAGGTTGGCAGTACCGCGATAGCTCAGCTGGCAAAACACGTGCAGGGTAAGCTCTGTGCCGCCGGTTCCATTCCGGCTAACAGCTTTGGAGTTTGAATGTGAAAAACCACAAGTGGATTTTCCATCATGTAAAAATATATTCGGTTTTGCGTTGGCTGGGTTGAAGGTCATTATCACAGTAGGTGGAGTGGAGTGAAGTGGAGTTGTGGGGTGGGGTGCAGTGGTGAGGTGAGGTGGAGTGAAGTGGAGTGGTGTGGAGTGGAGTGAGGTGGTGTTGGTCTGTTAGTGTGTGGTGATGCTGCATTGACCAGTGAAAATGGGCTTTCAGGGGTAGTTTCTCTTTTCGAATACTCTGAATTTTGCCAAGGCAGTTGAAGGGCCAGGAAACTTTGTTTGGACTGCAATCGACAAACTGAGACACGCTCAACTGGTTCAAGGCAAAGCTAGTTGATCTAGAGCATCAGTACAGAACGACTAGTACAAATCAAAATAGTCCATTGTCCAAGGATCTCATCTTCACACTCAAACAATTGTAGGACTAAAAACCGTTGCTATCTTACGTCCAGATAAAGTTTCCTTAGTCTTCGTAATGGACAAAACACAGTACAAAGAAAAGATGACGACAATTCTGAGCGACACAGCCAAAGCCTAGCCGGACCGAAAAGACGATACACAGCAAATAGAAAAGAAGATATGTGCCCAAATGAAGACCCTCGTGCAAGCAACTATAATTCAAGAATCAGCTGTCAAATACTTACGTCCAAGGAGAACCTAGGCACAGCAAGTATACGGTCTAAAAATTACATAAAACAAGTATCCCGGTGCAATCAATACTCTTAATCGTCAACTCGCCACAGGAGAATTTGGCCAAATGGTTGGCAGAGTTAATGAAACCCGTCACAGATACCATCAGTCAATTCAAATTCAAGGACGGCTTCGAGATATGTGAATTGCTGAAAAAAAGAAATATAAGGAACCACAAACTATATATCATGGACATCAACTCCTAATTCACAACTGCTCCATTGAATGGGATTATCAATAAGGTCTGCAGAACAATTGAACAAAACGACCTACGAATTGGATTGCCATGAGGCGAGTTAGCAAGACTTTCTACTCCGTACCTCCAATGTCACGTTCAACTTTCTCGGTCAAAGTTGCAGACGAATTGAGAGGTCGCTATGGGTAGCCCATTGGAACCGATATTGACAGACATCTTCGTTGCCAAACTTGAACACAAGCTGGCAGACAACATAGAGAAGCTCAGTTTATGCTGTCCGTATTTGAATGATTCATTTGATTCATTTGATTCATTTGATGGTTCATTATTGGCAAAGCCAATGAAGACGGAAAGAGCCTGGCTGATCAGTTAAGTATGATAGATCCAAAAATCTCTTCAACTTCCAGCAAGGGAGAGAACGGGCAAATATGTTTTTCGGACATCAAAATCTCCAGCCGACGGGATTGACTGATAAAATGGTCTGCCTCCCGAAATCGCACATGAGATGGACAATATCTAAATTTCACGAGTTTTGCTCCAGACGCCTACAGAATCAGAAAGCTGTACCTAAGAGCATGTCCAATTGATACCGAGGGTAAATTAGACGAGGAAGAAGCTGTCAAAAAACCCTACAAGCAAGAGGCTCTCCAGTCACTTTTATTCGGAATTAATCCCAACCTAAGGATAATGGGCAAAAACTGTCCGACATGCAAAAATGCAGGCTGTCTTGGAATTGCCTTTCAAAGTTGGTGACGTCAGTTGGTCTATCAAAAAACATCTGAACTCCGAGGTCAAACGTAGCTATTACGAGGCTGAACTACCAGTTGTCTTCAAAACCACACGGAGTATCTACAGCACCCGTGAAAGAACAGCTGACCCCCTCAGCGTTTACCGGTCTTACTACGGATGCTCAGCCGTTTACGTAGGCAAGACTGAAAGGTAGCTGTGTCTTCCAATAACCGAACACAAATCGGAGTGGTTACGTGAAATAATGGAAGACCATTCTGCAACACTGAAGTCATCGACAAAACAAACAGAATTCAGGTCATCGATAACACAACATCTGTTGGAATCGAAGCTTTATGTCAACTCTAGCAGGGCCCTTAGAACCATCTACCGAAGCATAAACACCGGTGTACTGAATTACGCCCAAGCCTTTGCCATTCATAATCATATCCTTGATCTGTGCATGCAGCTTGAAAGGACCATTTATCTAGCCTTACCACGGTGACAATCTGCCCCACCGTTATCTTACTTCGGTCAGTATGTTGATGTGTTTGACTGAAAGTTTGATTTTCCAAAGTCCGTTTTATTCTGACTATGAAACAGTTATCGTGAATGCAGTAAGCACTTGCCAAGAGGATGCAAAATGATCGTGGATATAGTGTACAAACTAATGTTTTGGACTTCTTTATTCTAATTAGTAGATATATGGCTATCACTTCAGTCGTGGATAAGGTCCGGTGTCGGATTGACTTTTATCGATTTGGGGGTAACCCGACGAGCTACAAAGAATACGGGCTAATCACTGAAAACCGCTGTTTGCTCTCCATTGTTGTCGTTCTAAAATGACCTTGGGACTATTGAAACTATTCAAAGCATGACGTGTTCTTTGTTGCCATGAATTCAGAATACTTTTCCTGTGTTTAAGAAGCTAAACTCGCTCCAGCCTTTTTCCATGCACGCATTGTTTCATTTTTATTTATTTTTCTAAGCATTATCACTTGGTTAGATAGAGGAAACGTTTTATAATAATAACTTTTCAGTTTAGAATGGACGAAAGAAGATGTCAAGCTCAGCGACCTGAAGCTTATGAAATGCAGAACTATACCTACGAATGGTAAGCCAAATTGGGATTATTTTGTGTAATACAAAAATATAATCTGTTTTTGTATTTACGACAGTGTGCATATTATAAACATACATACGTTTATATCGAGTATGCTCATTTGGACTTTGTTCTGACAGTTTATCCTTTTATTATCCACCGTGGCAAGGTATTGCCGTAGCAACTTTAGTAGAAGAAGCAAATGTGCCTTGTGTGTTGTTTCAATATATATATATATATATATATATATATATATATATATATATATATATATATATATATATATATATATATATATATACAATAGTCTGCTGTCCTTGTTTCCTATTCTTTTGAGTCACAGTTGCTTGACAGCATCCCTCATACATATCACGACACAGGGAGGTCGTAACCAATGTAAATATGCCAAACGCGTGTATCCCAGGTTTTTTCTCACTTGAAAATATAAATAATAGTAGAGCCGTGTTTTAATCCATAAATCAAATTGGAAACCACATTTTATTTGTGTAATTCAGTCTCTGTTAAGAGTCCATGGAATAATCCGAAAAGCAATCTTTGAATCTCGTCCTCAAAATGGGGATTGAGACGAAAAAATAGCTTTCCTAGTAAGCTGCTTATATATGAATGCAGATTTATTATACAGAAAGTGAGAATATTACCAAGGGATTAGAATGACATCTATATAAAAGTGAAAGCGCATTAAATTACTCAGTATTTTGATGTTCGCCGTCGTCAGAGCTTCGGGTTTGGACCATAATACTGTTTTTGTCTTCTCAGTGAATTCATTCCGACTCAGAATTTACCTGGGTCTGCGGATTGGTTGTTGTTACTTGTAATCAAATCATCTTTTTAATGTAAAATGCCATCCATTCGTGAGTTTCTGTTGCATTGAAAAAACTCCCATGGTCCCTTTGACTCTGTAAATGTACGTACAACTAAAGCTGGACTTTCGAATTCGTAAACGTGGGCTACTTTATAAACAGCTTTCATTGGCCCACCAATCAGTCTCCAAGGTCAACTTCACTAATGGCTAAATTACCCAATATCGTCTATCATTTTAAAACCCACAGGTTTGCTCGGATAGTTTGTCACTATTTTCGTTTACCTTTTATCACTAGATATTTTTAATGAATATGCCGTTTATGTTTTGATGCTTTTGGTTTGAAAACTGTCTTCTACTACAGGGTTAAAATACTTTGTTGACCAATAAAAGTAGCACCTTAATTACTGAAAAATTATCCTAAAGTTAATTCACAAGTTATTTTTTTTATTTCGAGCTGTGGATAACATGAATCGGTTGTAGACTGGAAACCGATAACTATATCCCACTAGAAACTGGTCTGATTCAATTCTTCCTGGAATATAATCTTGTCAATAATAAGAGTGGAATGCAGAGTAGCAGTGACCTAGACTGCTTAAAGCTCCAGCTTGTTTTGTTAAATCCAACTTTCGAGTCCATCTGGTAAAAGACCCTGCATGTGAAGGAAAATACAAGTAAGTTTACATTTATGAAATAAGGTTCAGTATATATGACAAATGTCCAGCTGATCAAAATATGGAAAGCCATAGACCTCGGTAGAATCCCCGCCCACTCGTTGTCACCAGCTACGCTTTGCTATTGAGCGCACTTATTTTATACAAGGAGCCAATGATCTTCCGTGTGTTCATCAGCCCAGCTCATTAGTGTCTCATCAGGCTCCCAAGCTTAATCAAACCACTATATCAGGGCTCTCACAGTTAACCAAGTGAACTATAAGGCCAAGCCAAGGTCTTCGGACCTTTCGCATACAGGGCATACTATATTATACTATATATACTATCTATGATTTCATTAGCACAGGACATTCAGCTCAGGGAACTTGTGATTTCACTGTCCACAGCAGGATTCCCAGGGGAGCCAGTAGAGTACGTGTTACAAAAGCTTGCGTGGAGTTTATGTGTGCGGTTGAATCCAGGTGGGGTCAGCGAGTTTTCACATTTGGATAAATTCAAAACTATCATTTGATATGGTAAATGAAGCTTCGCTTTAAGGATGTGAGTACTAAATAATTTATGTGTGAGTTTTCTTCATATTTAAAAGACAGCAACAATTTAATCTTCTGTAATATAGTTTTCTGTTCTCACGTGCGTTAGTATATTTTCTTCTTGAGATACAACCTATTCTTTATTCGAGCTTAAAGTTATATCGCTCTGTTGTTTTTGCCCCCTACGGCAATTTTTACCTTGCTAATAAATTTCACATTTTCCGCGAAATTCGCGATTTTTTGTCATCATCGGGTTTTCATGAACAGAGCCCGACCGAAGTAGAATATTTCACTGGGAAAATGAACAACATCTATATTAAACAACGATCAAATGGTACGTTATCGTAGTTCTCAAGACATAGAACTCTCTACGCACAACATGGTCAGCTGATGGTAAGTGATTTTAGCAGTCCAAACGCTCGCGATCGATCCGACAAGTGAGGGTCGCTTGTTACTAATCGGAAGGCAGAATAGAAGGTGAAAATAACGGATAATAAAGAGATGTTATTCAACAAAAATGGTTTGTTTAAAATTTCCTCTGCGGCTACTTTTACTGAATATCAAAGTTCAGTGCAAATAAAAGCAAGGTAGTCAGCACAACGCCTTAAACACTCTCAAGCCCTTAAATATCGAGAGTAATCAAAATTTTGTAGTTAGTGTGCAAAACCCGTCGAGGTAAAATTCTCTTAACATCCTGTTTAGGCATTCCAAAAGGATAATGTAAGGAAACATTTGAACTCTGTATCAGGCTCGTCAAACAAAATCTAATGCATAAAAAGTTATCCTCTTCGTTTTGGTACAGAGGATAATAACGTTTTATCAGGCAGATAAGCGAGATAAATAGCGAGATGCGAGATTTTATTTTGATGACACTTTCGCCTGCAAAACTCGTGCTGATTCATGTTTGAACTGAGCATGGAACAACACTACATGAAAAGACAGCCAAAAAAATAGGAAACGGTTCAATAAGTCTGATTGGTTAACGCCAAGGCGAAAGCACATCGTGAGTCAACAGTTTCTGTGCATATAGAGGAGCCTAGCTAGCTCACAAAAGGCTAACGGCTTTGAATTCCAATTTCGTGCAACCACTCGGAACACTCAACTCCGATCACTTCAATGATGAATGGTGTTTTGTGATCGATTATGCCGACTTTCTCTTGACCCAATAAGGGAAGAGCCATCCTCTAACCGTTTAGGTACATGCTCCTTCATCAGTTGACTGAGGCACGGTTCTGCCTATATAGGTGTAGCCGCAGCTGCAGGTGATCTAATGAATAACGTGAGAGGCGTTGAGATCCGTGAAACTCTTTGATTAGGTTTGTACATCTAGTCCTTTGATAGTGTGCAAAAACTGCAATCCAGCCGCCAAATATGTACGCTTCAGTGCATATTTCAAATTTCGGCTAGTTCTGTTGAACGGGTTGGTCAATTTTCAACGGTAGAGATAAAGTAACTCACTTTTCCCAGCCACTTCGGCTAGTGAGGTCGTATACCTTTCTCTTCTGTGGACCTGGATGAATTTATTCGGGTAGCCATTCGCTCAGAGGGTCTGAGTTATGCTCTCCCCACCCTTCTGCTCTGTAGAGTAGGGTTTTCGCTAAACCACGTCTGCAGGCAACTGATGTTAAGCTGGGAAACTAAACGCATTATCTACTTCAAGTGGTCTTCTGATGAATGTTCTTTTGAATTTCTCCTCATGTTTAGTGATTAGGATATCCAGGAAAGCGAGCCCGTTGTCAATTTCTATTTTACACTTTTCTGATAAGTTGGGATGTATGGTTTTCATTAGGTTGAAAAACTTGCTTAAATGTTCTTCTTCAGTTAAAACGGAAATGTAGTCGACAGAAAGCTTGAATAGGGAAAATTAGATGATATTCTGATGTACTTTTTGCTGTAGCACTTCCATATATATATATATATATATATATATATATATATATATATATATATATATATATATATATGCTATTGTGGACTGCCGCGGGCTACACGTTGTAATACCACTAATCTCTTTTTAAGTCTGCCCTTCAAAACGAAACTGTATGTTTCCGGTGTATGGGAGGATGGGATCACTAAATTACGCAACAGGAATACGCAATGTGAGATCGGGTGTTGAGACTACATCGCATAAATAATCCACTTTTTCCCGTAGAGGGAATCAGTTGCAACGAAAGATATTTTAGGAATCCACGGACTTCTGTTTTACGGTATCTGATAGTTCGAATGAGCCTTCTTATCTCTATGGTATAATCTGATTTTTTGTAGGAGAGGGAATATCTACTAACTAGCCTACCGCCGTATGATTAGCCGAGTCCTGCATACAGTAAATAGGTTTCCATGAAAATCTTGGTTTGCAGATTTTTGGATAACCCCTCACTTTTTGCGTACCCATCGACTTAGTCTTTTATATAGGTCCTCAAAGATAAATCCCCGCATGCTTAATGCCAGGAGGTGTCACTTTGCCTGTTTTTCTACGAGTTTGTATGTATGAAAATGTTATTTGTAACTGAGCAGATCCCGAGGAATAAAGTAATATACTATTTATAATTTTGCTTGTAATAAATTAAAAATTTTACAAGAGCATTCTTTTATTTAGTCCGTATTCGTAATTCCAAGATTCTCTCAACAATTAGACCCGCTTTAGGGTGTCTAGAGGACATAATTTGGAACTGGTGCCTTGTTGATCAACCTAATATTGGTTCAAGGTTTAATTTAATTGTCGCTGATCTAGCAACAAATTACTGAAAATCCAAAGCTGTCATACCGGTAATTTCGGGTTGATTTATGAAGCCCGTTTTGTTCGTTGTTCCGCCTTGGTCTTTATTATCCGACCAAATGAGGGTATCGTTTAGGATTTTTCAACTGCTGTTGGCCTACGAAAGAAATACAGTCATTTAAGTCGAGGACGTACACCGACGGCTCCTATTTATAATCCTTATCTTTTTGTTGACTTGCCTACGCTTGCGGCTTCTGTGTATGTATATATGACCTGGAGGGACAATTAATTTGAATATACGAATGCAAGCAAAAAGAACTGTAACAGTTCAAACCCCTCTGTATATTGCCTATGACAGAGTATTCAATGGGTATTGTTGAGCATCAGGCTCTGGCCATTTAACGTATCAGGCAATATGACTGAATGAGCTGCCATGAGACATTACTTAGCAATGCAGAAAAATACTCATCCAAGCAAGAAATAAATTGTCAAGGCTAATAACTGTGTAAGTTCTCTTTGTGATAAAGGTTTGCTTCCGACAAGCGTAATACAAGGCCCAAATTATTGGTGAAAAGTAATATCTGTAGCTGTGGCCCCCGGGGTTACAGTTGCAGCCGAGTGGTTATATCTTTCCTCAAAATTTCAGTTTGATTTTACCCTACTTCTCAGGGGAGTGGATCAACCTGTTATTCATCCGACATCTCTTACACAACAGAAATCCCGCCTTCCTATCGCCTTTTCTAACGTTACCTTTAATGCTGATTACCATAATTGTTTGTTTTTGTAGGTTCAGCTCTTGTAGAGGCTGTACTTTCTTTTAAGGACTCCTGTATCATATCTTGGGTTAGACGGAAGTCATTCTAAGACATTTTTTCTATGCCTTTTCGGGTCCAACAGGTGACATCCAACAGGAGTTCACTTATGCCAGTCCCAGGTGGTTAGGAATGAACAAACCTTTCCGAAGATAAGTGTTTTCTCGAGCTGCTTTCTTATCACCTCAATTCGCAAGCATGAAACGAAACTGCGGTAGGTCCGTCAAAACCGAAAACTACTACCTCATTTTTGTTGATGTGGGTAAGTTAGTTTTCACTTCTATTAAACTCCTCTATTTCGGTTCGTTGCAGACTTTCCCCGTATTTTTGTGTTTGTATCTTATCTCCAGCTTGTCTTTGAAAAAATATCTTTTACTACTTTCAGGTCACTGAAGAAAGCTGAAACATTTAACTCAAGCTTCTCTCAAATACCTGGCTATTTTGCCCGCTGCTCAACCTAAACCATGAACCCACGTTCTCCTCTACTAGGAACCAGAACCTCTTCTTGGACATAGATCAAACTCTAGGGTTTGAGGACTGTTTGCCACCTGCAAGCGAGAAAGTGCACCTAAAATTGTTCTTATTGTGCGATAATATTAACTCAAGCATTTCTGACACTTTCCTAGAATAAGAGTTGGCCTATATCTTTCACCTGTCCTGGTTAGATAATTTTATCTAGTTTGATGGTTGTGTTCTGCCTAATTCATTTCATTATCAAATTATAAAATAAGTTCCCCCGCAATCAAAATCCTGACTCTGTGCTGAATGTTGCATGCCTCCTTTGTTTTCAAGTTTCACAAAACGCCCTGGGAAATCCGTGCGGCCTTTAACAGAATCCTGCAAGAAAGGATTTTTCAAAAGCTGATGACTACTTGCCCTTGGGAACTAATAGATTTCAGCTTTCTCTACTACCAGTTTATACATATGTTGCCTCGTATAACGCGCTTTCTTTGAACTCTGGGATATCTCATGGATCCACGAGCACTACCACTCTAAGTCTCATCCTTATCTTAGATTTCTTGAAGAAAACTCCGAACTTCACCTAGTAACTTAGCCCATAAAACCCTTCGTCGAACATTTAGCTTCTATCTGCTTCTTATATCCCTCCTTCAAGCTCCACAATTTTCAAAAATCTATAATTCTGCAGGACAGAACTAAAATGATGTCACCGATTTAAGGTAAAACAGAGTTCTTTTGATTCGCTCTTTGGCCCCTTTTAGGCCCGAACCCCTTAAAAGTACACCATTTCTCCATAGAAGATTTTGACAGGAATTCAATCTTTTCATAGCCTTATGACATTCTGTTTATATATCTACGTTAATGTCCTGGGCACTGTATCTCTGCTGCACACCAACAGATTTTCTGTGCAATAATATACAGTAGAGAACTCACATAAGTCCTACGGTCCAATAATGAAATAGTTTTTGAGGTGTGGTTACTCCGTCCACTTTCACATTTTTCGGACGCTATCGAGCGCAAAATAACTAGCCTACTTGACGATTTCTCACTTGCTCGAAATCTTTAGCATCTTGTTCTTTTCTGCAATCTTCAACATCGATTTCACCTTATTCCGTTTAGTATTACGAACACGTATGTGTTTAAAAAAACTCAAGTTTGTCTTGCGCAGTTATCGATACAATACTTTCTACTGGAACAGGATAACTATAAGAATAATTTTTCAACTTTTGCCTCTCGTACATTTTCCAAGGTTTTTCTTGGTTCTTTACGTTTTCGTAATAAAAATGGTACATAAAGTGCAGTTGTCACTGAGAACATATAGTTGATACCATTTAATCATCCCGTGTGAGGAGTTGAGCATCACAGAACAGAATCTCTGGCGGTCCTGAAACTAAACCATGTGAAATCTACACAAACAACTGATGGTAGAAAGTAGCTGACGAAGGTATTCCGAAAGACAACAAGGTCCGTGGGTAAAAATGTGTCACGCCTTCAAAATAAAATGTAGATTCAACAACCGTGAGGGTTTTTGGGCCTACCTGACGAAATGTAGGCGCTAAAAGTCGTGAGCCTCATGAGGTTGCAGTTCGTGCGCAGAAGCCAACCGAGCTTTAGTACCGAATGGCCTGTATCAGACAGAGGTTTGCTTGTGTAAAAATAGTTGCTGCCATCGCGGGCGCTTAGTAGTAGTTCTTACAGTTGATTTATTTCATTAATAGGCAGCAGTTCTTTCCTGGATCATGCTAAAGAAGTCTATAGCTTGATCTAAAAGATGCAACGCATACAGAAGATGATCCGTGCCCGGGTCAGTAACGAATAACCAAAACATTTTTTGAGGGACATATCAGATATGTTCGGTGCACACTTCTCTTTGAGTATCCTGCGGACTACTTCCATTCAGAGACTTTTAAGTTCCCTTTTTGTGGACGGATCTAGTTATCGGATCTTTTGGGCTATCCCTATAGGACAGAATGAGAATGGCTTTAAAGCTGGCCAGAAGGAATACGTAAGCCCTACAGTTCTACAACCAGGAAAAGTCATTATTTTCCTCCCGAAAAACTAACGAAAACTTGCCAATAAAAAAGGATATCGTTTTTGTGTTAGGTTGTACTTAGTTTTCGCAAATGAGAACTAACATGCCAAACTCCAGTACGATAAAAGGCGATAATATGTAGAAAGGACAGTTAAAAGTTGTTATTAATTTCTAATAGTCTAACTTAGAACTAATAAGAACCTATAGGGGGGGAGCGATCAAGCACGTCAATAAGAAACACCAAATAATACAATCAGGGAAGCAGATTTCCAGTGTCTTTTCATGCGTTATTAGGTTTCGTGATTGATAAGAGAATTTGTCCCCTTTTCTCTTGAAACAAGAATCATATATTGTAGTAAATGATCTAGCTGTTTCATCAAAAATGCGGAGCAAGGCGGTTATTGAGATACTTTTAATTAGCTTGGAAAGAATTTGTAGTAATTTGATGGATAACCCGTGGAATAATGATCTTTCATCCTCTAGTCATGCAACAGCCATTTTTTATCAATTTTGATGCTGAATTACAACCTAATTTTCATGGCTCTGTACTCAATATATTAGGTGTGTAACGTGAATTCAACGAAAAATTTTCGAATATTATTTACTTATTTCATTTTTACCTGCCGATAGAATGTGTTTAAATAGAACTGATCATCACCTCCACAGTCCAGCAAGCAATCCTAGTTACGCACTTCTGGCTTTATTATTCCACATATAAGTAGTGGTTAATTATGACGTTATGACCATTGCAGAAATCAGAACTCAGCTTACTTCCGCTCACTCAAACTATTTTTCTCATCTTCGATAAATTACTTTAGGAATATTGGTTTGAATTTCAAATGACGGTAATCCTAAGACATTTAGAACTCATTGATAGATTATAATCTTAAGCTAATGAAAAAAAGAAACCGTGTAGTTTCTGAGACAGAGGTACCGGTTATTGCACACACACACTACTTTTGTTGTCCTATCTTTCGCCGAAAAGGACGAGAAATATCCAACAAGCATTTTTAAGCCTGAGTAATGGCTAGTAGCTCGAAAGTCTTTTTATTAGATATTTTCTTCAGTTTTTAAACAACTTAGAATTTCTTATCCAGTTTTTGATAATTTCAGGGTAGTTTTCCCGGACTTTATCTTGTCAAGCTCTGTTTTAAAGTATGACGGAAGATTTTTTTCTAAAAAAACTGATATTAGATACTTCCTGAACTCCGTAGCAGTACCAGTCAGAAGAAATGTAGATCTAGCTAATTGAACTTTGGGAGATTAAGGCAGCTATCCAAAATTCACGCTGAATGAAAAAAGAAAAACAAAAAGTTTTGCAAGGGGCCGCTTTTTATTGATTTTTTATTCAAAATAACGCGTCACAAAAACAAAGTCCGTGAATGGTAAGTGTAGGCGGGATTTTAAACTAGAGTGGTTCAAGGGAGTCACGGCTCACGTATCTGATCGAGGTCTATCTCTGCCCTGGAAGGGTCTTCTACAGCCTCCCCAAGTAATCATCAACTTTCATCCAATAGGTCCTAAGTGCTTGCGTAAACTGTTTTTGAACAAATAACAAGGAAAAGCCGATAATAAAAACTATCATTTTCACTGTAAGCAGAAAAATACACAGCTATTCTCGGTTTTCTATCTCATGGTCCACCGGTGAGACTGGGGGGCACTGCAATATTTTCATACTCAAAGAGAAAACACCAAAAATAAATCTGAGCTCAGATTTCTCTGCTTTTTATCCGTACAACAAGTTTCCAGTACCAAGTGAAACCTTTGTTTTAAGAATAAAAAAGTGATCAAATCTGACCTGATCAAAATTTTGATCTCATAACTTAACAACTTTATCAGGCTTTTCTCTACCAAGTGCATAGGAAAATTAAATAATTTTTGCGTCCTTGCCTCAAACCGTTATTTATATTGTGCCCGTTAACCTTTCGAAAGTACTCTGCTTTTGCTGCGAGTTTCAGGTTTCTGTGACGTTACTTCTTTAACCGTCAAGAAAAGGGATTATATTTGTTCAAACTGTGAATAAGTCTGAAAACGAATGACCATCAAAGTGACTCGTACAGAACTTCAATTTAGGTTTCATATATCCAGAAGAAATAGTTATTTCCACATGTCAAACAAACTGTTTCACAAGTAAGTAGGACGGAGATATAACTTTCTCTTTCTCATCGCATTTTGAGAAATGTCTAAAACATAATTGAGATGGTTTATTATATTTACTTTTTGTGCTAATTTAGCCTCAAAACCACTCTATTGCCTAAAAACTCGCGTAGATATGTCATTCTTTTGACCGCGAAGTTGTGACTTGACTGTGCAACAATTCCCGACAGTGCCTGTACGACGGTAAATAGATATAATGTTGGAAATCATTCTACGAGAGAATCTCAGTTTACCATCATTTAAGATTAGATTACCAAATGCAGGATGAATTCAGCGTAATAATGAGCCAAACTTAAAAAGATAGCAGTTAATCTCATGGTTAGACTGGTTTTTTGTATCACAAATAGTCTGCCTTTGTAAACAATTTTTCACCGGAAACATACGACAGACGAATTTGACTTTAGATAAAAGCCTTAGGGGCGGAGCTAATTTTTCTCTCTATGCACAGGTATTTTTTGCAGCCCGCTAATTCCCCCTTCCATCAAAGTGCCAAAACTAAACTGCAATAGAGTGCCTATTGGACTTAGTTAGAGGCTTCTGACAACCAAGCCATAAAAATGATTTTAGATAGAGGGCCGAACCAAACAAATTCTCGTTTACTGCCCTTCTTCAAAAAAGCCCCTAAAAGTTTAGTAATTTTTTCGAAATTTCGTGATTTTCATAGGGTAGATAAAACTCAGCATAGTGATGACTGTTTTCGGAGACTTTGCATTATTTTACTTCCAATTGCCAGTTAAAAGGGATACTAAGCTCAATGTTGCTCCAAATAAAATATCGATACTTTAGGATGAATTTCCTGCGACAAAACTTACTTCCTTTAGGAGCTGGTGCGGGAAATTCATTAGACCCCGAATAGTTTTCCTAGATTCTTAGTCGTTTTTCTGTTTTGATTTTTTTTTTAATCCTAAATGTATGCGGGTGGCACAATCATTCTAGCAGATTAACAACCATTACTTCTTTTGGTTACTCTTGAAACAACTTTGTGTTAGCAGACGATCTCATTTTAAAACAAAGTATTTCAACTTAACGCAGGTAACAATGAGTTGAAAAGGAAACGTTTATTCAGGTAGAGCATCATGATTGTTGTTTTCCCCGATATTACTTATGTTTACTCGCAAAATCACTAATTCTTTTGTAGAACAAAAGATTTCCGTTTTAAAATGTAGCTTTTTGCAATAAATATATATGACGTAAAACTTCATATGTATACCTTGAATTATCTCACTCACGTATCTATAAATTCTTTCACAGTATGTATTATTGTAACTCGGCTTTCGGAAATCCAGTCGCAGTCTGTAGATTGGCTAGGCATTTATGTAATCACAACTGGAAACTGTAAGAACAATTAGTGGTTTTTTTATCATAAGCCTTATGATCTAGGTTGCCTGAAGCCCAGTGATGCGAGGTCTTCTTGATAATCAGCTTTCTCAAGCAAGAGATACAATCCCAATGTTCCAACAGTGATTATTTTGTTAAGACTGCGTGATGATACAGACGGGGCTTTTGCCTTGTCCTAGAATATACGACTTTTTACTTGTCAGTCTTCGGACAAACTCTCTTACATTGCCTCAATGTAAATCTTTAAATGAATGAGGGTTAGTGAGCTTTTGTTCCTGTGTAAGGTGGCGGAAATAGAAGACTAACAACGATTGCAGCAAGCTGCCCCTGATCTGGCCGTTGCATTACTTGGGATCAGCGCAGAAAACTTTTCCGAATTCCCACTTTGCTTCCGTATATTGAGGCTTCAGATATACTGAGACTTACAGGCATGCTATTCCACTGTCTTCGGAGAGCAGACTGCACTTGGTAAAGCCTAGCAGATGAGTGGCCCATTACACTTTCATAATAACGTAAAGCTTGCCTTGCATCGTCTTCATTACTTTTATGAATAAAGCAAATGCTACACATTGCCAACCTGCTGCAAGTTATAAAAAATTCAGCATTAGTCTCTACAGAGCACGAAAAACAGTCGAAAGTTAACGGAGTTAACTCTTTGGGATGAATCGACAAAACCAGACTACCGCAATCAAGGAGACAGTAAACCATTGTGATGGGATTGTACACGGCCAAGAGCTTAGAAAGCAGAAAAGAAACTAATTTTGTATTATTCTACTGGGAGATTTATCTGACAGGTAAAGTCAAGCAGGAAAGTATGAACCTCTGTCGCATTTGTCATGTACAACACTTGTAAAGATATCTCCTAAAAAACTTTTCAATTTTGTTTTTGTTGATCATAAATTGAAGCACCTATGGTTTGCAGTGACCTGCCAATAGGTTGGTTTATATATGGCCAAGGGTCACTGAAAAGCAATAAATTGTTTAAAAAGAACCATTCTAGCACTCGCTAGGTTTTTTGAAAGTCACGCAGTCAATAATGTCATATATAATACTGGACTAAAAATACGTTATGCCTTCCATTTTTGTCTGCTTCTGATACTTCGTTCATTTTTGTATATTATATAAATACTTCATCCATACCAGTTTGGTCTTAATAACTAGTCCTACCTTTCTATGAGGAGAAAAATGTTTGTTTTGTTGGATTCTGAATATGGACAAATCGGATGAATGGCTAGCTTCCCGTTGTCTGATAAACCTTAATGGGCTCATCACCAAAGTGCATTCAGTTCCCAGTTTTACTTTATATTTATAAGTTTAAATTATATATATTAAATAATCTCAACCCCATCCCCGTGAGCTACAACGGTATTCTATCAGGAGGATTATTCCGGTATTGATCGGTTTGTAGCATTTCTCCTGGTCCGCCTAAGCAGAGAGTCTATAAATTAGTAACAGTAACAAGTGCCCAAAGGGATTTCTGTGTTCCCTAAATAAAAAATGCTTGTAAATGGTTTCTAAAAGGCCAGCCTTCCTTCAAAAACTAAGCGAAACTGACTCAGTAATCCTAGCTAAAGTAATACGAGGTCATTTTGGAGGTTAACCCGTAAAAAAACTGAAATCTCAGCGACTCGCTTAAGTTGCCCATTTCTGTGACTTTGGTGTGTCAAACGGCGTTCAAGCAAGCCCAGAAATACCACATTTTTCAATAAAATAATGACTACAGTTTCATATATTAGGCCTATGTAAGCCATTAGCGGATACGTGTTACTTCAGTAGGAATAGTATTGGAATCCGCACCAAGGCCAAGGTAGCAACGAACGAAATTCGAACAATTAATAAAAAGCTGCTTTTCAAGCTTAGTTTTCAACAAAATTTCACGGTTACTGTTTTCGTTTGACTGAGGCAACCGACCGGAAAAATAACCGTTTTCTTAATTTCAATTAGATTTTCTTCTCTCGAATGATCATGTAACTTCCAGAAACTTCATCTTTCCAAACATACTCAATTCCAAGGTAGCACACCCATACGTGGCCCGTTTAGAACCCATATGAGCATACCCAGGTTTCGGAAAAAGTGCTCGAAAAAATAATAACGCTCCCTATTCTCGTTGTTCTGCATCAAAACCAGCTACGCTTATCTCGAGAAAAAGGAAGACCCTAGGGTCTTCCTTGCTTATAACTAAAGGGAGCCCTTTAGTTATAAGCAAGTATTTTGCAAATCTGTTAAGAGCAGATCGTATGTTATTTAATTTTATAGGCATACGCTGAACAGTTTCACAAAGTACCTTTATGAGAAAATTCTTTGTTCGCTCCTGTTAAAAACAATAAGAGTCTCATAATTAAACTCCTTTTGAATTTAATAATTACGCGTTGTTATTTACGGAGTATATGTTCCAAGAGCTACTTGGATTATGTTTTCATATGTGAGCATTTGAGCTCAGAAGCGGGTAAGCAATAAATATATTCATCATGAAAGTAGCACTTCTAGACAGAATTAATACTTTTCAGCAGGACTGTCCAAATAGGTTACCAGACTTATTACCGCCACTGTGAAATGGACTTTAGTCTTCTATGACATTGCGCTACTTCAATATCCAGAAAACACTCCATTATTTTGTCCATTTATACGATATGTAAATCCGCAATCATACTTACCTACCAGTGTCATTACATATTCAGCGGATGTGTCGCTCCGCGATAGAAACATTATTCCTTTTTCCGTCACTATTTTCCCAACTCTGACAGTAATTCAGACATCTTGTCTCTCATTCTGTAGTTTTCTTGTTGTCTGTCAATGGAAGGTTTTCATTGCTTCTACACGAAAACTCATGCACGACTCAAATACAGCGGCGTTCAGATGCGACCTTAGGTTCGGCCTGAGCTTGAAGTTATGGCGACTTGAAGTAGTGCGCGGGTTCGAGGCTGGACCTGAACTGTACCCGGTTCCTGTGGTATCTTCCAGTCTGTGGTATTTGTTTTGCGGAATTCAAGAGAGCTTAAAATAGGGCGTTACTACCGGGGCGTATGCGGCAGATGATAGCACAGATAGTGGACTAAAGTGGCCAGTAAAGCAACATGGATGTCGCACTGTGAAACAGCCATGAAAGAGTGCGATAAAGAACCGCAGAGAAAGCGCATCATCAATGTATCCAGGAAGATGAAATCGTAACAGCAAGTTTTTGTGTTTTGCTTTTTTCGGTGTGGAGTCCAGCAAGACTAGCCGGGTGAAGGAAACTAGCCGATTATCAGAAGCAACTTGAAATGTTGGAAAGGTTTACGGAAGAAGTTTTTTGCCAAAGGAGCTTAATCGTTCGCCTTTTAAAGGTTTCTTTGCTCGGTGCGCCTATTGCCCTCTGCCGTAAGTGGTTCCAAAGAGAGACTATTCTGTGGGCTAAACGTTTTTACAGATGATAGTACGCGAGTAAGGCTTGATTACTTTCTTATCGTAACCTCTGGGAGTGTCCGGGTTCAAGCGCGGTAATGAATGGTCTGCTAGCTCTGTGATGAACGTTTTGTACTTGAGGGAAAGATCTCTAACTCTTCGAGTCAGGTCGATCAGCCGTTGAGGATAGGGTGTGCGCAACAATCCGCGAACTAGTTTCGCTGACTTTCTCTGTGTACTCTCTAATGTGTCTCGGTCCTTTTCCGGGCCAGAGTGTACAGTCTGACTGCTGCATTCCCGGAAAGGTCGGATGTAATTCTCATAAAAGATATGGAAGTCACCTTTCATTACCGCATGGAAGTTTCGTTCCACCATGTTGAGAGCGCGAAAGGAGCACCTGTTGACCAGGTGGTGGTGACAAGCGGGTGAAAGTGACTTGTTTAACCAAAAGCCGAAGACCATATGCTGCCCGATATCCTGGACAGATTTGGCATTACTGGCTCATAAGCCTGGGGCCGAGGAGTTACCAAATGACATGCTCACACACTTGTCATCACTAATTGGTATGCTCCAGTCACCTAACCATTCATTGGCTTGATCCAGAGCCAACTGCAATTTTGTGGCATCGTTGCGGCAGTTGGTTACATTGTCAGATCACATTGCAATGTTCACCGGTATGCTGCTTGACAGGTTACTTATATAAATGAAAAACTACAAGGGACACATCACTGGTTCTTGGGGGATTCCAGAGTGGACTGTTATCCTTCTGCGATGCAAGGTCCAGCTCTGACAGTGAAACAGCGAGTAGCGGGAGAGCTATGAAGAAGAGAGAGCATGCTGACCGAAATGCCGCGGGATTCCAGTCTGCGCATAACAGTAGTATGTGGTATCCCGTCAAAAACATTTGCAAGGTCGTAAAGGTTCCTGGTAGAATCAGGCCTTCGTCGTAGGCTCAATACCATCCACGAAGCTAAAAGTGCTGGTGAAGCATGGCCTTCCCGGCAAAAAGCCATAGCATCAGAGGAGATTCATCCATTCTTGGGCGGGTGTGCCAGTGTAACTGGCCTAAGCTTGCTTCCAAAGATCCTTCTGGGTGTAACGACCGGTTGCGGTAAATCCTCCGAAGTCACCACAATCTCATGTTTCCCTGATATCGCCCGCTCACATACGCTACTTGAGTGCTTTTATACAACTAATTTTTCAATAATAAACCTTTGTTTGTTCGCGCCCAACGCGCTACCCTGCCATATCTTATCTTGGGCCTGCATGGCGCACGTACTCGTCTCTCGCACGCCGCAATTCGGTTCTCGTTTCCTGATTCCGTGTGATGCCTAATTGGGGTTTTTGTCTGTTTTATGCTACTGTTAATTCAATAATCCAGTATCGAAGGTTGACGGATCAATCGCGTCTTGATTTCGAGGTCCATTTCGAATTTGGCTAAGTATTACTCAAAAGCATGTTACAATGCTCGATGGATCAGTTTGGAACCAGAAAACGCGCAGCATGCCCAGAAAAGGACCGAAACAATGGGAATCAGGAAGGGCAGTAATGCGGCAAGTCAGTGGGGCGGGTCTGGGTAATTTTGACCCTATGGTTATTGTTAGGTCACCTAGCTCTTTCAGTGCCAGTTCGTGTATTACTGAGAGTACCATCGATTGCAAGAATGTTGTTCGACGTGAAGTATAGTCATGCACACTGGCTGTGTCTATCGCCCACCTTCCTCTACTACTACAGGCTTATCTCCATTACCTGAAGCCTATGATTATCTTTGGCTACTACCTTCGGCTGCGAAAACCATAGCAAGTGACTTAAACTGGCCTAAATACCCTGGACGAACCCCACCATACCCTCAACTTGATAGACTTTGTCTCTGGTACTCAACACGTTAAAACCGCCACTAGAAACCAAGATTGGAGCAGTAGTTTTCCAACGGCTGACCCCCAGCAGGTGACTGATCACCTTTTGTAGTGACCGGTCGTGGAAAATCCCCCCAAAACCGTTGCGGTTCAATGTTTTTTTATTACCATCACTAACTTGCCCACATTATTGACGTGTCTTTACTCACTGTTTTGTCATATCCTTGTTCTGGACCTACGTGACACACGTACTCCTCGCTCGTAAGCCGCGATTTGGTTTTTAGTTTGTTGAGTCCTTATGATCTCATAACTGAGGTTTGTATCTGTTTGGCGTCGTTGTTCATTCAATAATCTGCTATCGTGAAATATCACGGATAATCGCCTTTTGATTTCGGGATCCGTTGAGAATTTAGCTGGGCATTGCTAAAACGTGTGTTACACCTTTGCCTCGACATGGAAAAATGCCTCTTGAAGCTTAGTCGTATTGCCCGAATCTCCTCCCTTAGGAAATCCAAGCTTTCCTCCTCCCAACAAAAACGCCTTTGGATGCAGACTTTACCTCCGAAACCACGGCTTCTCCGTTTTCATGGGACTAAAACACCTTACTGATATTATCTGGGACCTAAAGGAAGACCAGCTTCGCAGTGAAGAAGCTAAAGCTCTGATGAATCCCAATAAAACCTTGAAATTCCCACCCCCACGTGAATCTGGGAATTCGACAACAGACGCTACCATCCAATAAGCTGCGTTACCAAATAAAAGTTAAGCCTCCCCCTTCTTATGTTCTTGAGACCTCGAACCTTTACTTCGCCACTTCCATGGCCCCCGCCTTCGAATTAACCCCCGCCTCCCCCGAATCCTCCTGCTATCATCAGCTCCTCTCTATCTACCACAACATTTGAAGTAAGCATTATTTCCAGGCTCATTTCACGTTACAAAGCATCTGGGAATCCTGGGTCAGATGAGTTATCCCCAACTGCAATCATCAAAGGTCGATCGGGCCTTCCAAGTCTATTACCAAACCTATTTACCTTGTCACCCACGTCCACTTTGGTACCGTCGAACTGGGGGCTTTCAGTCATCATTCCACCACACAAAAAGACCTGTCCATGAACTCACAAATTACCGTTTCATTATTCGAGCCCCTATCACTTCCAGGATAATTGAAACCACGGGTAAAGAAGGCATAACTACCCACCTTCTCGCCTCAAACCTTCTTAGCAGTAGGCAGAGCGGGTTTCTCAAATCACGACCATGCACCACACGTCAGTTTGATTTCCTCGACATAGTCACAAAGGCTGGTAATAGAGCGCAAGCTTTAGTCGTTCTTTCCCTAGAATTACCTAAGGCTTTCGACTGTGTTCCTTACCACCACCTCATCACCAAATCGCGTTCATTTAGCATTACTGACCCACTGCTTTCTTGGCTGCAGCCCTATATCACCCATCGTTCCCAAGGGGTCTTCACCAACGGGCATGCTTCTAACCCAAAACATGTTACAAGTGGAGTTATACAGGGTGGTGTTCTGGGTCTTCTCCTATTTCTTCTGTACCTTCATGAAGCGCTGGATCTAGTACACCACGGCATGCCATTCTTGCTTTCAGATGATATAAAAACGGTCTACTCTTTCAATTTTATTGTTTGTACCCCTACCCCTTGCAACATTTCCGCGGACCTCTCTGCACTTGGCCACTGGTGTCACTCCTGAGTGATGAACTTGTCCACTGCTGAGAGCACGGCCCCAACCCATAAACTGCAACTGCCCCCTGGATCCTCAACTCTTGGTGGATCCTTAGTTGCCAGTCGACCTTCCATCCGAGATTTGAGTCTCAATTATATCAGATCTCTCAACTTCTCTGAGAATTCCGCCATCCAAGCGGCCAAGGCTTGAAGAGCTGAGGCCCTTCTATTCCGCCTCTTTTTTCTACGGGACAGTATCATCAGCATCTACAAATCCCACATCAGATCTTGGCTTAGATATTTCCCAATAGCCTTTTCTAACATGACACAATTTGACGAGGTTGGGCTGGAAAGTACGCACGAGTTTCACCAAACTGCTACTTAGTTGGTCCACATCCTTAAATTATAGAGCACAATGCCAATATCTGCACCTCGACCCACCCCGGCTCCGCAGCTTGGGACTAAATTTGTCTCCTTGTATAACCTGCCCCATAACCGGTCTTTTTCCTTTAACCCGGTACGCTTCTCCTGCGAAACCCTTTACTCACTTCGACACCGGCCTTTTACTGTCGCTTCCAGTGTAGATAGATCGGTACGGTCATATTTTTTCCCTCTTGTCTACTTCAAGTTCTGGAATAATTTGCCCATCACCATTCGAGCTTCACAGACCAAGTCCCTACTTTTATCGGCACTCATTCCCTATCTCAGCGTTGAAAGTGCACTTCATTTATCTAATATGTGCGTAGCGGCGGATATAGAATACAAGGAGGGCCTTGACTTCTAAGGCCAACTCCTTTGCAAACCCTGTTCCCCCCATTCCAGAACACAATCAGAGATAGATGGTTCCATCTATCTGACTGAATCCTTGGCGCTTGGCCATTCCAGCAATGAGTGAACGGAATTGAAATACCATTATTTTCCTACACACCGCTCCCCCTTTATCCCGCAGTCTAAGTCGCCTTTATACCTTGTACCCTACGGGTTTTTGTTCGCCCCCATTAACCGGTAATCAAAAGCAGGGGCACACCCTGACCGCCTTTCTCTACCTGTTTTCCCTTCCCAGATCTCTCCTTGTGTGCAATTCACCCTCAACGTTGGTCTACTGCCTTGGCCTCTTAAAGGTCATTCCCATTATAACCGGGCCTGGACAACACTGTTGAGTAGTCGCATACTAACAGCTGGCTCCGCCCTCTGAGACCCCTCGCAACCTGGCCGTCTGATCGCGGATCTTATACCCTCACGGTTGAACTACTCCCCACAAGCATAACCATTATTGAACACTAGTGCCATCCCCAACGGTGCGGGGCACAGTCAGATCCACTGCTTTGGCCGGCGCCCATCGGGCGTGCAGGCCGTCTGAAAAGACGTGCAGGCGCGATGAGGCCAGTGGATCACACCCCCTGTGTTTACTTCGAAGTGTTTTTCAGGCTGAGCGTCCAGCACACAATCAGCCCCACCCACTAGCACCGATTGTGGATCGAATTCTCTAACTCTCCCTGCCCTACCGCAACCAAAGCTGTCGGCTGCAGACCGCATGCACCCTTGTTCAGCCACCGTAAGCCCACCTGTCACTCTTGTAATCACTTTTATAGTTTCCATTTTTGTCGTTCTTCCATGGCATGCATACCAACCCATCCTGTCCTTGCTCTTATCGACTCTCACCGTGTCACTTCTCAAGGCATGTCACTGTCGTCCTACTCGCTTTACTCTCCAGACCCCGCTAATATTTCACTTTCCACCCATGTCGTCATTGCCGGCTCGTAGTCTCTATTCACGTGATATTACCCCAGGCTCACAGAGCTCACTGATGGCATTCTTAAGCCTCACTGCCTACAGTTCTGTCAAATCCTCCCTCGTTCTCCCCTCTCACGCCTAATGCCATTATTCACCAGTCCCATCGGCACCCGCGACCAACACCCACATTAGATCTCGCCTTTCAAAACTTTACATCTCTTGCAGAAACGTTTACCGTCTAATCACCACCCCTGTATTTCCTTGCTTGACTCGGCAATTCCTCTGTGGACCCTTCCATTGGGAAGTTCCCCGATGAGCATCCTCCAGTTCCACCCACTTGTAAACTTGCCTGCCGGCACACAGCTCTCCAGTTCTACCGCTCCGAATCCAACCTGCATTCAGTTCTCCTGCCTTGCGTTCATCCACCTGTTTACCTGTCCTGGTGCTTCTTCTTTCTGTGCTTTCTTCGTGCTTCACCTGTAGCAAAACGGTCTGAGAGGTTGTGTCCCACCTGTCTCTTCGGTTCGTGTCCTCATCTCGTGTTTCGCACACTGCTCGCCACAGGCCTCTTCTGTGTGTTTTCCGGCTGCCCTGCCTTTTCGAGTTCCACTGATTGTAAGTTCTTTGTGACTTCACAGTTTTCACCCAAAGTTTCGATCTGTTTCATCTGCTATAACCCGATTCCTTCGGCACTCCTCTTGTTTGTTTCTCTCCCATATCATTCGCCATCACAGCTGCTGCATCTTTGCACCACAGACAGCCTCATCTCCAAATTACCTTTCTCCCCTTTTATCTTCTTTCGCTCTGGGCTGCCCACCCATCTTCACCGCCGACACCTCGCCGGGTAGTGCAAGTCAGTTTATTACCAATTCTCCCAGTCTAAACCGTCAACACATGTCTCACCTACCATAATCAGACTGTTAGATCCATTTTCACCTGTTCTCTTTCATCCTTTCCTTCATCTCCTCCCTTCTATGAGCTAATCTCCATAACGGTCATAACTTATGTGCCTCCAAATTCTTTCCTCTCTCTCTATTGAACCCGTCATGTTCGCCAGTCGAGGAAAAAAGTCACCAGTGTATTCCTTAGCTGATTCCATACCATTCGATCTAAGCTTACCTGCCTCTTTCAATCACTGATATTCCTTTTCTAGGACTCCACTGCTAATGCTCTTGCTCCTCTTATATATATATATATATATATATATATATATATATATATATATATATATATATATATATATATATATATATATATATATGCTTTTGCTTTGCATCCTGCAGTTGCTTACCGGGCACTCCTTACGCCATCTTCTCACTGACCGTCATGATACGCATCCATTCCTTCAACATTTCCGCCTCCATCGTGTCCAGTCCTTCCGAATCTATTTTGTCATCTGATCCACCCATAGCATCTTGCATCGCTAGCTGCCTGCCTCACAATGAGTTTCGTTTCCTTTTTGCCGACCATGTACAGCAGAGTACCGGTGCTTTATCGCCATCTAATCCCTTGCAGTGCATGTCACTTTTTTCTCCATCGTCTCCCGCTACCATAGTTAATCATGCCGATCTCTAGCCCATCTCGTGTATATCTGCCTGCTTTCACATGTCTCCCCCTGGACCAGTCAGATTCTCCACTTCATCTTGGCTTTCATGTACACTGGGCATCATTTTTAATCCGCCCTTGGGTTCATTCAAACTCCCTACATTTGTATTTGGTGTGTGTATACTTATCACACCTTTATCTCCCCTAAATCGCTCTTCTAGTTCTACTTATCCTAATTTGTCATGCATATTTCTACATTTTCACAAATCTTGTCTGTCCGTCCCATGGCCCGTAAAAATCTGATCATGCATCTGACGTGCTTCGGGCGCCCCTGAAATAAACCGTTATTGTTATTATTACTAAGCTGAGGGTATAAAGCCTGGAATGGCAACTGGCAGCAGGCTGAGGAGGCAGAACAAGAATGTAGATAGAACGAGCGTTAGCAAAAGGCCAAAGACTATGATCCGTCCGACAGATCGGGACAAATAAAACTAGGGAACTCTGCGCCGGCCGTCGAGCAAAATCCTCAACACCACCAACGATCCGTCTGCCAAGAGTAAAACTGACGGTTTTTGACGGATGATCTGAACACCCGTGCAAATTAATCTGGCACTTTGTAACTTTCGCCCAAAATAGGGTAACCGACCTCGGACAAAGACTTATCTATTTGACCCACTACTGTCGAGGCCGAGCAAGAGAAGTTCAACCCAGAACAAGGCTACACACGAGCAAGGAAGTTTTCGAGGGACTGTCTGGTCAGCCACTCGAAGTAGCTCACAATCTGATAGAAGGCGTGACATCAGATGCCAAAAGAACTAAGGGAGACGTCTATGCTATGGTCGACCCAGAAATGAACATGCAGAACTGTTCAGTAGATCTCGATCACCCAGTGTACAGGGCTGATCTCGACGCAGTGCTTACACCGGAGGGTACAGCTCGCTGCCTCTCGTCCGAGAAGCAGGGTCGGTGGGCGGGAGGGGCGGAACATATAAGCCGGAGGGTCCTTGAGGCCAACCTCGGGGACTTAGCCGAATACCCAGCGAGGAAACCAGCATGGCTAGAAGTAGACTTGGTTGACTTAGCCGTGGTAGCTACCGGTTGAACAGAACTGGCGCCAGCCAAGCTCAAAACGCTGCTCGGGATCAGCCGAAATATCAGCCTTGGACCAATGCACACGCCATTTCGCGCAAAGCTGTAGCTCATCGAAGTTGTGGGTTTTGTGATGCCAGCCATGGGCTAGAGTGCCGGAAGTTCATCAACGTCACAATAGACGAACGTTGAGGAATGGCGACGACGGCAGGAGCGTGCTTCATATGCCTCAACACCACGCACCGGGCGGCAACTTGTTGAACGGGGACCAGATGTGGTCACGAGGGTTGTGCGGGCAGACACCATCGATTGTTACACCAGGCTAGAGAAACTATAACCAAAGCGAGCACCAAGCCCAGTATGATTTGTTCAACGTCGCAGTCTGCCAGTAAACCGGTACGTTTATGAGTAGTTGTCGTGAAAGTGGTGACCACAACTGGGGTGGTCAACGCGTTGGTTTTCGTCGACAATGGATCGGACACCCCCCCCCCAGTAAAGAAGCGGTTTGCCGACAAACACCGGCTCGCTAAAATTACTACGTCGTTAGCAGTGAGCACGGTGAGCGGAACACAAGTACTGACTGACGGCGAGTTGAGGTTATAGCTCGTCCCCTTAGACAATAAAGAGCAAGTAGAATCAACGAAGGCATTTACGTTAGCTGATCTCCCCATGCGAGCACTAAGTTCGGTGAACGCAGTTTTGACTAGGAGGCCCCATCTGCGGGATATAACTGTCTTAGGCTGGGAGGATGACGAAGTCTATTTTCTTATCGGCTGCGATGTGCCAGAGGCACATTGTGCGCTAGACCAGAGAGTAGGTGACCACCAAGCAGCCCACGCAGCTCGCCTAGCACTAGGATGGGTATGATACGGTCCAGCCGGGAAAAGTGATTCCGTGAGTAACGTTTCAGAGGAAACGGATCGCATGGAGTATCAGTAGCATCAGTCGTATGAAAAAGTGTTTCATGACGTTGGAGGTGAAGGACCATCATTGTCTCAAGAGGACCACCTCGCTCTGCAGACGGTGCGGCAATGAACCAGAGGCCTCAAAACAGTCCGCGACTCCTCTTTCGTGGCGCACACTGGCTGACTCTTGGGTCCATAACAGAAACTATGCTGTTCAAAGATTATTGTGAATAAAATAAAGCTTCGTTCGAGATAGGTATATGTGGAAAAGGTAGACAGAAGTAGTGATGCGAAACAAAGCGCTTGGCTACCGTTAAAGTGTGCCCCCAATCACCATCGGCCGGGAGGAAATACGATAACCACCTCATCACCCGGTTCTTTACCCCCAAGAAACCCGAGAAAGCAAGGGTTTTCTTCGATTGTGCAGCCAAGTTCCAAGGCAAGTTGGTAAGTGGTCGTCTGCTACAAGGGCTCGACTGGACCGCGCCGTTGATGGAAGTCTTTTGCCGTTTCAGGTTAAGTGGAGTAGCGCTGTCGGCCGACATCAGGGCTATGCTTCTCCAGGTGGAAGTACCGGTAGGGAAACGAGACGCCTTTTTATTCCTGTGGTGGAAAGAGAACAATCAAAACAAATCGGTGTTAGAATATATAATGACAATCCACTTCCTCGGAGCGAAGTCATCACTGTGTTGTGCGAATTAAGCCCTCCTAGAAACCACTGATATATGGAGTTCTGGTCCATCGGTAGGCAGCGTCAGCAGAAAGCTCTACGTCAGTGACTACCCTGGAACGTTTGATGGTGGAGACTCGGCCCTAGTGCAATTCGGGTGCCCTAAACGATTGTTAGAAGGAGGCCGTTTCCACCTCACAAAATAGATGTGGAAAGCATGAGGGGTGCTCGAAGTCATTCTGCACCACGAGTGTCGGAAAGGTTAGAGATCTAGACAGCTGTCCACTCCCCAAAGGGGGCACGGCAGGAGTACATTGGAATGCGGAAATAAATGACTCTGTTTTCGAGTGAAAAGTTTCCGATCGACCGGAACCACATCGTGATATACTGTCAGCAGTCTTTAGCCTGCTTGATCCGCCCGATTTTATCTCTCCCTGGCCGTGACCCAGAAGGATCCTGCTGCAGCTGCTCTGGCTCCAGAAAGTTGATTGGGACCAACTGCTGGACCGCGAAGAGCGGCTGGAGTGGGAAGAATTTCCGACCACTTCAAAGAAATTGGGAGACTTGCGGATTCCGCGATGTTTGCCCCCGGTCACACAACAAAAAGGAAAGAGCTACACACCTTTTCTGGCCGGTCCGGAGTCGAATGCAAAACCGTGGTGTACAGACGACGGTGCGTGAATGATAGACAATACCTTCCGAGGATCCTGTTCGCCAAAGCTCGCGTTGTCCGCGCAGTGAGCCCAGTGCAGCCTTATTGGCAGCAAGGGCGACATAAGCGGTTAATAGATGTTTCTACCCTTATATTTGGTTAGCTTGTTTTTGGACGGACTCGACAAAAGTGCTGTAGTGTGCCACCAACGCCGCGAGTCACTTCAGTACTTTTGTTGCCAACCGGCTCACGACCGTCCACGGCGAAGCTGCCACGAACCAGTGTAAACTTGTCAAGTCTGTTGACAACCCAGCCGACTTACGCTCCCAAGGTGCTACCGGCTTCCGGCAACTAAACACGCTGACGGGAGGGTCAAAATTCCTGCACATGCCTCAACAGGACTGTCCCGGGAAAGAACTGAAGCTCCTTCTGGAATTGGAAGTGGAGATCAAAGGCTCAGTGATGACAGTGACACTCACCGAAAAGACATCTATTTGCCACGGTTGGCGAGGTTTTCTTCATGAACGAAGAGGCCCCGGGCTTTATTGTGTTTGTCCAGGTTTAGGAAGCGTTTGTTGATCATGGAAGAGTTCTTCCATTCAGCGGTATACGAATGGGTCTGGTAAGCCCTGATGAATCATGAGCCGCAGGGTACGATTTACTCAAGCTGATACCAGGGAAGGCTTTCATCCGAGAACTCGGGAGTGCCGGAGAAGCGGGACCAATCGGGAAAAGTTGATAACTTCTAAAAAACAACTTAAGTCATTTCATTTTCAAACTCGTTGATGTAATACTACTGGTTGGGTGGTAGACTGACCAACTCTCATCTGAGTTTTGACACAAAGTACAAAATACAGCCACCAGCTTGACCACGTGATAGAACTAATGAACCAACACTTTCACGCCGTACAGGGACTCGCTGGGAAAAGCCAAGTGGCAAGCGTCACCCGAAAGCCTTTTTAGTTATTTGGAGGAAGAGCGACTGTGAAACTCGTGATGCAACGTTGTGTACGCTGTAGGAGACGCAGTGCCGTAGCGGGCAATAACTCACGGCTCCGCTGCTAGAAAGTAGAGTGACTCCGGTTTGGTGGCCTTTCAGTGATACCGGACTGGACCATTTCGGGCCTTGGAGAATCAAGTGTGAGAAAGGCTGGAAAAAAGGTGCGGAGGTATCATGAAATGCATGAATTCACCTGCTGTACGCCTAGACGTTACGCATTCCATGACAGCGGAACCTTTCCTCCGGGCCCTACACAGTTTCACCAACCGAAGATGCATACCAGCAGATATTTACTCTGACAATCGGAAAAATTTTGTGGACGCCCATCGGGAACTGCAGCGTTGGCTCCAAAGCATAAGCAGGGACCAGTTGCAGAACCAAACCGCGGCTTATAGCATGCATTTGTACTTCAAACCCCACAGGACGGTCACCGCTGTGGCGTGTGGGAAAGACTGATCAGATCCACCAGGCAAATATTGCTGTCGATCATTGAGCAACAGCCGCCGGACGACGAAACGTTGAATACCGTCATGAGTGAGGTCGAGAGAATTCTGAACAACCGCCCGCTGGTTTTAGTAACCAAAGGCGACCCCACCCATCTGGCATTCCCCCGAACGACTTATTGACGTTAAGGAAGAACAGGGGTTTCCAGGGGCCAACGAACCTTCGTGACAGCTGCCTACACTGGTTGAAGAAGACCAAAAACCTTGCCGAGATTGTTTGGAGGCGATGGCCGCGGGAATACCTAAAGGCTTTGGAGCTCTACAGAAGCCATTAATCTAATCTAAACCACCCAAAGTAAGCGACATAGTGATGATCTCCGACAAACAGGCTCATTTCAGTACCTGGCCTTCGGGCTTTTTCATGGAATTTATCAACAGTTCTGACAAACAGATAAGAGCTTCCGAGGTGAAGACCACCAAATGAGTGCTGACTCGCGATGTGCACAGTATCAGCCCCCTCGAGTGTGAAGACGGACCAGCAGATGTCACAGAACCCCGATAGACCTCCTAAGACCCCAGAAAACTCAACCATTGTGCGCCACCCAAGGAACTATTCTATAAACCCTGATTGCTACTTTTGACTTCCGCTGCACAACCTCAGACAAGGCATGCCATGTTGTTCACCGTTCCTCATTCGTCAATGACGTTGTTAAAAGCTTTTTCCCTGTATGGCAGTATTTATGATTTACTCACGTACTCAGACAAACTCACACTCAATTACCCACACGTGCATGGGACACGTTTCTGCCCCGTAACCTCCAACAGAACCTTTCATGGTACTCACGGTTCCTGGCTTGGCATTGACGTTATGTAAGAAGTTTTCAGCATGTGGTAGCAGTTGTTACTTACCCACATGCCCAATTACAACTTCGCTCACGACACCCACCCACCCAGCATAAGCAGCCGATTCACGACGGCTCTCCAGAAGACAGCACATATTCCGGAACCGACGCATCGCCCTTCCCGCCCGCAGTCGAGCAGCTTTTCCCGTGGACGATGCAGAGTAACGTCGCGTCGCCCTGGCCACCGGACCAAGTTATGTCGTGAATGGAGTGCTGAAGTCAGAAGTATTTGTTGCACGCACTGATAGCAGGGTCTAAGAGAGTATGGACAATCGGTACCCCTATTACAAACCTTTGACTCTGCCAAAATTCTGGAGGGTTTTGGTGGGCGCTTTAAAGTCCCGTTGTGATAAATCCTCCGAAGTCACCACAATTTCATGTTTCCCTGATATCGCCCGCTCACATACGCTACTTGAGTGCTTTTATACATCTAATTTTTCAATAATAAACCTTTGTTTGTTCGCGCCCAACGCGCTACCCTGCCATATCTTATCTTGGGCCTGCATGGCGCACGTACTCGTCTCTCGCACGCCGCAATTCGGTTCTCGTTTTCGGATTCCGTGTGATGCATAATTGGGGTTTTTGTCTGTCTTATGCCACTGTTAACTCAATAATCCAGTATCGTAGGTTGACGGATCAATCGCGTCTTGATTTCGGGGTTCATTCCAAATTTAGCTTTGTATTGCTCAAATGCGTGTGACATCGGGAATGCTTGCCAGGCCAATTGGTCCCTAGCTCCTCGGTTGATGACGACCGCCCTTTTTGAAGATGGGGCTGATTGTTGCCCTCTTCCAATAGGTTTCGAAAGTACCGGAGTATCGGCGGCGCTGAAGAGCTCCGTATAGATTTCCGCTAATATTACGGACGTTTCTTTAGGACTTCGATGGTGAACCTCTTCCGGGCCCATCGAACAAGATGGTCTAAAGTGACGGAAGTGGCTCTCTACCTCCAGTTTATGTAAAATGTTGTGGCTGGAGTACCATCTACAAGACAAGGTGCTAGTGGGGTATCATCTGGCTGCCGGGTTCTCTTCATGAACCTCAAAGGAGCGGGCCTGTCTGAGCTTGCCCACGCAAGGCTGCCCTCTTTCTGTCTGAAGAAAACTCCCTCATTTTTGCCTTGCAAGCTGTAAGAGTGGGTTTATTTTTCTGCCACATCCGTTCTCAGTCCTCTGGTTTTGAGCCTGGCGAACGCCATGGAGCTTTTATCTAATAGGTTCCTGATTGATCGCGGCAGCAGAGGTTTACCTGTGGCCGTGACTCGCTCACTAGGGGCATGAAGTTGGCAGGCCTGGCTGACACGGTCCTCAAGGCAGCTGTTGAGATCCGCTGCGACAGCCAGTCAATTTGAGGTGCTAACATTTTGAACCAGAAATGGCCTTAGATCATCAAGGTTGTTTAATAATAATAATAGTTTATTTCGGATAAAGCCGAAGAGTGCTGCAACGCAAGGTCAAACAGTACAGTTGAAAGCTGAATCAGAGTTTCAGGGGGATTATACAATTACATGCACTCGATTGAAAGTAAGAGAAAGAATTCAGGTCAATTCTTGTGTTGGCTCCCGGCAAATTTTAACTCGAGGTCGGGTAGCCCAGCCGGTCAAAGTTAGGGTGCAACTGATCTGCCAAGTTTTGGAGTGGATTGTGGTTATTAAAGATTTACACAAACCCTGCGGAAGGAAGTTTGTCCTGCCGGAGGACCAGACTGGATTGACGGATATACGGTTACTATAAAAGAGAAACATTCTTGAAGGAGAATTTATCAAGCAATACAGTTTTGCAGTGTATAAGAGGGGCTGCGCAGCAAAATTCGACAATAAAAGGAGGTGGCACTGCGCATGAAGAAAAAGAAAAATCAGTTGGGGATCACCGTTGTAATGTTTAGTGACGATATATCGGTTGAGCCAATTATATAACAAACGGACAACACACTGGACTGCGAAGGCCAAAGTGATGGCGAACGAAGTGTCCGGATAGAAGCACGTAAACTTTGGGCAGGTTGTTTGCTTTCAGAAAAAAGGAATAGATTGCACCAATATGAAAATTGGAACTGGCGATAAATCGATGTGCAGTGCTTAACTACCACAGTAGGAAAGACAGCCTGCAAAAATGATGGAGTGACTAGTAGGAGACTGCCAATTTATGTTTTTTACGGAATGTGGACCACTTGATGGCGACAAAACAGAGCTCTGCGGTACAGGTGCTTATAAGTTGTGCATGTGTGGGACAGGATACCTTGTAAGATGAGGATATTGCATTACCACGGCCTCAAGTGGGCTAACGTTGCATCTGGCAGGGGAGACAAGCAACCACAAAATCATCGGGTATTGGGAATCTCTGAAGATATACTTCGCGGTGACATATAATTTCTGAAGAATGTGGTGCGGAAGTGAATGGCAAAAACAAAAGCGTTAGTTTTTGACTATATCAATAAAAGTAGCAAAAGAAGGTGAGCTTTATCTTGGGGAATGGTTAAATTTACGAATGAGACTGATGAATAGTTTGGCACGAAACCGCTGGGGGAGGGGACCGGGAACATCGAGCTAAGAACGTTGATGAGTTTTTAAATGCGCGATAATTATGCACAAAAAAAGTAAATTTTGCAGGCGTAAGAAGCGGTGAGCACAATGGAGAGTCAATGTTAGCTGGAGGAGCACATTTGCAGCATTTTGGGCACATGAACGGAGATTTTTCGTTGTTTGTTTGTTTTTTTAGTCAGCATCTGGTGCTGGTGGGAGGGGCGGATTGGGCGCTGGACACCCAACCTGAAAGCCACCTCTGGAGGCAGGAAGTACGATCTACGAACCAAGCTAAACCAACACATCGTTGCAGACATCCTGCATTCCCTGTGGACACCGGCCAAAGCAGTGGATCTGATCGGGCCCCGCACCGACGGGATTTGCACGGGTAGTGTAGGTCGAGATCACGTAGCAGTAGAGGTGGAGCGGTCTAGGCGATTGTGAGGAATCCTGGAGAAGAGGGTCCATGAGTAAGCGACGGAATGATGGGCGGGTGTTAGATTCTCAGCCGGAAGTGTGGGCCAGATAGTTCGCCAGCATTATCTCCTGAGTGCTCCAAGAAATCAAAAGGGAAATGCGCGCCCGTTGGCGCATGGAAACATCAAAATAGATGGAGGCAGTCTGGGGTGCTCCCAGCTGAGGATGAAGGATCAGTGGTGAAAAGAAAAATCTAGTAATTTGGACGTACAACTTTGAGAGGAATGAGGGCTATGAGCTATTGATAGTGAATGAGAATACAAAAGAATGACCAAACTATGAATAAAGATGATGTTTTGGAGGCGAATGGGGGTCACGTGAATTGGATTTAGTGTTGGAACGCCAGGGCAAAGTATCGAAGGGGAATGGAATCAGTTTGGACCTGGTGAAGCGAATTAAGTATGAAGGATATTGATCGGAGACGTTAGAGTGCGTGAAATGGGGAGAACCTTACAAGGGCAGTGTCAGTGACGTAATTCATTCTAAGGGATAATAATATGCTGGCGATGGAGAAGGTTTATAGGGTAGGTGATGCCGACGTTGCAAAGTATGTTACTTGGGTCATGTTTTCCTTGTCCATTCAGAAATCCAGTTACCCTTATTCCAACGTGTTGCACGTGTGGGTTAATTGTAGTACTTTGGCGATAATCAAATATCTTGAAAGGACAATTTTGCATCGGTCTAGTGTCTGGCAGGCCCGAGTGTCTTCAGAAAGCCTGTTCCAAATACGGGAACAGAGGGTAATGAAGAACCTTTTTCTTAGTTTTGCCCGGGAATGTGAAACTTTGGTAGTATGACTTCGGTCACGAAGAGGTTAGGGTGCGCCTTGAGCGGAACACATACCCGTGATGAACGTATGCGCTTTAGAATGTAGGACGTAGAACAAAAGATGAAGATCGAGTTTCACATGTCCTAGCTACAGGATTTCAAGTCTTAATTACTCACAACTCTCTTTGTAATTCGGGGGAGATGATAAGGTGAGGAAGCTTTTGGTGAATGATCGCTGAACTCTTCTAGTTGCAAGTCTATCAGATTTGCACATGTGAGTGTATACCATAGAGCAGTACTCGAGCTGCGGTCTTATTTGAGGTCTTTTCCTGTGGCAGGTTTGTGTTAATAATAATAATAATAATAATGGTACATTTCTGGACCGTGGTCGAGAGGCACGCACGTAAGCACGATCAGAGTTTACAATATTACTGATTGAGATGGAGAATTCACAAATTTCAAGGGGGGGGTTGACATATCACAGCAGCGATGGAATAAGGCTGAGGAGGGTTTGAATGAATCAAGACAGCCAAAGAACACACGGCGAATACGAATTGATTCCGGGTCAACTGCGGCAATGGTAACGAATCGGCCGGATGTAGGAATGTTCAGACGGACATTGGCTTAGGACGCAGGAAATACAATATTCACAAGAATGGTGCAAGAAAATGGTCGGCAGTGCATATTCATATTCGCTTAAAAAGGCAAATGTCTTTGAGACAAAGGAGGCAGGGAGGAACTTCATGAAGTTTCGCAGAAGAATACTAATTTTCATAGATTTGTGGATAAGAAAAGGAATAGTACCCTCTGAGAAGGTGAGGCAGCTTCCACGAGAAGTAGTGTGTGTCATCTGGTGTCGGCAGTTCGCCGCTGGTGGAAGATGGATGAAGTTTCAGAAAGGACCAATCAGCAATCGGAATGCCGTGTCCACGAGGAACAAAATAAGGCAAGACAAGGGTGAAAACTTTTGCAATCGACCAGGCTACGCTGCTAAATTGGCGAATACATCATTCTGTTGAGTTTCTTATGGCTTTTCTGTGTCCGTGTTGGGCTTTTGGGACAAGAGTTGGCTTCGGTTTTTGTTCGGTGTTTCATCATGCGAAGGAGGAGGGTATCGCCCACTCTGGACCGATCGCTATATAATTAGAAGTCCTCGCAAGGTGGCTTCGACATCGAGAGTGTCTTGCGGTGAGAATTCCTCAGTAAGCCTCAGAATGGCATATGCAGCCATACCAGGACTTTTGTGGGTGAAACCCGGTGGCTAGACTGTATTCTCTGTAGCCGGCATTTGACGTGGTTGTAGACGGGCAGAGAAAAAATATAAGCTGTATGCACGACATACTACAGCCAGGCAGCGTGATGGCCGGGTGGTTCTGAAACTGAAAAAGGGAGGATTGCAGTCTGGGAGATGTTCCAGCTGAGGGTTGGCGTGAGCAAAATAACGGATAAGAGTACGGATGTTGGGAATGAGGCACAATGGTCTTAGTGAAATGAGGAGCCGTTAGTACTGTGATTCGGTGTTCTTCAGGGCTAACTGGGCTTACACTACTAGGCAAAGTTATTGATTACCAATTCGGCCATTCACCTAGAAGCCTTATCTTTCGGGGTTAATAAAGCCGTGGAGGTGCTTTTGGACTAGGGTCGGAGGGCTACATGAGAAACCAGCTGGGCAGCACAAAGAACCTTGAATGGCAAGTTTGCATAATAGGTCTAGGGGATATATGACAAATCCCACAGTGGTGTTTTACAGGTCACAAGGAAGTAGCTGAGACACACTATGAACCCAAATGGCAAGCTTATATGATATATCCAGAGGATGCATGGTATATCCTATCATGGGGTATCAACAGGTCTAATGCTGCAGGTAGCTGTTAGGTAAGGCTGCAAACTGGAGAGTGGACTGGATTCTAGGACAGGAGGGACGGCGTTTTCTTACAAGAAGGAAGAAAAACAGGTAAGTGGGCGAAAAATACGGGCGCTTTTCTCTACTTTCTTACATGTAGGTTTATGTGTACAATGATATCTACATGGATATAATTAGCGCTTTGATGAGACGTGTCTGTCGTCTAACGTACATACTTGTTGTCCAGAGCCACGGTCGTTTTGTAGCTGACGTCACCAAACATGCCAGGCGTGCATGGGAGGTTACGAGGTGACTAAAAATTAGATCGGGAGGTGGGTAAGCATATGTGGAGAGACCAGTTCACTATCACCCCAGTCAGTCTCGTGAATAGGAACCAAAAGCACGTCAGGCGGACAAGGGCGGTGTGGAGTTTTCCCTTTCTCAGGGTCAAGTCTGAGCTGATGGGGGACTTCCATGATTGGAGTTTGCCATTTCCTCCGAAGCCCGATAATAATGGTATATATAGATCAAATAGACCCCACTAGGTCTTTTTTGTTCTCCGCTTTTTTTCCAACAGAGGGGTAGCTGAGCCCATATAGGAACTTTCCATAGCCCCTCCGCCCGATCGTAATTTTTAGAGTATATATCATTTTTGCGACTGCTCTGGGCGGTCTGTTTTCCCCACATCCGGAGGTAGGGCTCGAAAAAATTCGAAATAAGAGCGAATTTCGAGGAGGTTGTAGGATGTTAGACGAGGAGGACTGCAAACGAAGTTCCCGCTGAGGCCATTTCGGTTTTTGAACAATGGGACGGGGGAAGCCTCAGTAATGGGAGTTGCTGGGAGACTTCTCACTAGGTCTGGCCTATTCCGTTTGAGTCCCAGGAGCTTAAAGTACTCGATGGCAGAGCCAGGGTTGATGAGACCAAAAGAGGCCCCTTCTTGACTGCCTCCCCTTTTTCCGGGGGCTCCATTAGTCTCAGTTTTTGTGCAGATGACAGTGATTTCCTGACTGCCATCAGATTTTTCCACATCCATTTTTGGCGTGCTGAATGCTAGGGGCTCGGTTGGTGCCTGAGAATCACGGGCAGGAGAACGGGAAACCCCTGAGGGGCCACTGGGGGAAGCGACTTCCACAAATTCAGCTGCTGACATTAGCTCCGGGTTGTCTCCCACTTTGGTGACAACCATTCGGTGAGAGCAAGAACGCTCGGGGTCGCTGTTCTCCCCTTGAAATTCCCTTTTTCTAGACTATACACCCTTGACCTGCTAGCTCTCGGGGCGAAATGGATAGGTTTATCTTTTAAGACACCTCCGACATGCTTGAACATCCATGTCAGCGTGCCTTCCTATGTGAGTAGATTGAAGATAACACCGTCAGGTTTGGTTTCTAAGATTAGTCCCTCCTTTTTCTTAGACTTCAAAAAGCAGCCAGGTTGACTTGGCTGGGTTGGGAGTTTTGGTGATTAAACCTCTAAAGAGAGCTTTACCCGGATTGAAGCTTTCGAGGAACGATCCCAAATTATAACTCTTTTGGTGCGTTGGACCCTGGTTCGATTCATTGAGGCTTATCCAGTACCGTCCACTGGGATGCCTCGACAACTTCAGTTCTTGCAGCGGTTGTCGGGAGCTGATTCATGGTTAGAGCTCTAGGTGAGCAACCTCAGACTGTGGAACGGACATCCAAACCCTCAGTTTGCTCGCCTCAGTAACCGGTCTGTCATAACAAGGAAGGCTGAAGACGTGGCCAGCGTCAGAACCACTTGGTTTTAAGTCCAGTGGCATGGGAGGAATAGATGCGGCGAAGTTCAGGATCGAGGTGCTATTACCTATTTATTCATAGGCGGAGTATAAACTTAGTACACCAAACCAAGAAAAATGAGAAGAATAGAGGAAACTCAAGGATGAGCAGCGGGTTCACAAACAGCAGTAAACAGCAGAAGCAGCTCTCACTCAAAGGGACGGCCGGGCCAAAGCCAAGTTTTCGTTATCGGAGGCAGCCTCTTCACCGCCCGATCCTGGCCGTCACTTCAGGGTCCAAGCTCGCTCCATGGTTTCTTAAAAGTGTTTCAAGTTTCATTTTAAACACTTCGTAATATGCCTCTTCCACCACGTCAGTTGGGAGTGAATTTGTAGAGCTCGCATTGATTCTTATACCTCTGTCCGAAAGTTTACCGATTTCAATTTTTCTCAGCACTGCTATATCGTCCACTCTCGTTTGCTTCGTATGTCCATCGATCCATGCTCAGGTGACCCCAATGACACATGCACATGCACGTACGTTCCCTCACGTTATTGGCCTGATCATTTGCACTTGGAATAAACACGTAGGCGGCCATACAACGTGAGCCTTTTCGCCACAACTTCAACCCTTTGGTTGCCCTCCCCAGGAAGACGGCGGGCCTGCGGTAGACCATTCGACCGCAGCTTCATGAGCCTCATCGAGTTTTCCCTGGTGCGCGAGTGGCCACGAATGGGGTCAGGTCAGGTCGGGCTAAAAGACTTGCTGATCGAGCCAACAAACTTCCGGTCTCTTGCACGGAGAGCTCAAAGGGTCCCCGCCGTGTTGGGACTTCCAGGGCTGGACCGCAGCTCGCAGCATCGTCCGGCTCCTCGCACTAGTGGTCTCCGTGTGCTTCGACCTTAGTAAGGACCCTCTTTTTTTCGTAGGCGTGGGGAATAGTGGGGCGGGGAATTCCGGGTTAGACCTCCCATGTTTTCATCCCCATTTGACTCCAGGATCAAGCGGTTAACCGCAAATTTTACTTCATCAGTAGCTTCACCCAGCCGGCTTCTAAGGGCATCAACGGGATTTGCTTTCATCATCTTTATTGCTAGTTCTTTCCACTCGAGAGCTGACCCATTGGTTTCTGTTCTTTACAGACCTTCCCAGGGATTTTTAACGTCCTCTATTTTTGTACCAGATTAGTCGTTCATGACTCTGTGCAGATGAATACATGTCGTAAGTGATAATAACTGATGACTTTCTGAATGATTATTTGTGCGGTCCCTGAATAAACTTTCTATGGCTGTTGACGGCTCAATCTGTCGACAGTTCGCGCATGTTTATTTGTCATTCCCCATGTGGACTGTGTAGGTAAGCCAGTCGTGTAGTATCTAATCTCACTTCAACGATGAGTTGAATAGCGCTAGCTGTCTGGCTTGTTGGCCAGCTGATAATTCCAGTGTCACTAGATGAAGTTCATCAGGCCCAGCTGCCCTTCTCAATAACGGGTGCCTTAGACTCTTGTAAACTTCGCTCCCGCAGACTTTGGAATCCATTACCTTAAAAGTGCGTGTGTTCTGTAAGGCGGGTTTTCCGGAAGCATCTGGATCCGGTCCGCATACTCTTCAACAAATCCCAGTAGATTCTCAGTCATCTCTTGCTCAGTGTGCACCCATGTCCTGATTTCGTTCTCCATTCTCCCCGCAGAACCTCTCAGGGTGGCTCTTGATTGCATGTAATAGTACGGCAATTTAGGATCTACCTTAACCCTCGCTGCAATCCTGTAGTCCTAAATTCTAGTCGTAATTTCAAAGCCGTAGTTCCAGCTACCCCGTGTTTTGGGGCGGCTCAGTACGCATTCGTGAGATCTAACCTTTGCGAGGCCGCCTGTTTTCGCTTAAAGGCTTTTTTCAAAAGACTGCTCCACCTTGGCCAGATGCCCTCCAGCTTTTCATTCCTCAAAGAAAACAAGTTCATCTGTAAAGTTTGACGTCGTATCCCTGAAGTTTCGCCGAAGTTTCTACATAATAAATCCAAGTTGAATCCGACTTCTAGACCCGGAATGCAACTACCTGCAGCCATTTTTATATATCCAGGAGAAATTTTGCATAAGTTTTTCTGGCGCCTGCACTCCCTGAAGGCTCACTTCCATCCCCAGAATTTCTTGGTCACTCTTGTCAACCGGAATCCATACGTCGAGCGCTTTTGGATCTTCTGGAGCTCCTCTGGTTGCTTTACCAGGAGGCAGTGCTATCTGTCTACACCTCCACCAGCCTAATTTCTCTAAAATCTGATCAGTCTTCAGTTCCACAAATTCCTTCGATGGCCTGGTGTAAGTACGTTTCACTCCACAGTTGCCGTCGAACTCCGATAAGAAAATGGCTCTTCGTCTTCTTTTCCATATGGCTCGTGATTATTACGGATATTTCAACCCTTGTTTCCGTGACTCGCACACTACGAAAAAGCCATCCTCTTTCGTAGGTGTTACAGTGGTCTGCCATGAGTATTATGATACTAACTAGCAATTGACTGTCCTTCCCTTCCTCCCCTCTCCCTTCCTCTATCTCTGAATTATAGACGCAGTAGGGATTATCCGTACAAGCGGCCTTTGAAAACTACTCTTTGGCTTAAAATCAACTTTGGGCACAAAGGCACAGCCTCAACAATGATAGGTCAAGTTTCCTCTTGGACATTTCACCTTCAGCCTTTAAACCCACCTCAGCAAGCAGAGAACTCCAGAGGTTCGTAGCCATTCTAGATAAGTGTAGACTAGCGGCAAGCCAGAAGATTGTATCTCCATCAATATATCTGAACGCCTGTGAGCAAACCATGACCCACAGAGCGGGAAGCCCGCTTGAAGCTTAGGTCCCGGATCATCCTGAAAGATACGACAAACTTCGATGAGATCTCCACACATCTTCTATAGGGGCTTTTGAAAAATCATCAGCCCACAGGCAAGATGAGTAGCATACCTATTCACTCTTACCAACTTGGTTGGCTGAACAGCTATACAGGGAAGCCCAAGCGCCTCAGCATATTCAAGTTGAAGTAGCACACTTGAAAAGAGCAACAGGCGGACGTTGACATGCGGAAGTTCCTCGAGAGACCAACGAGTAGAGCCGGCAACATCTCATGACGAATCCCACTCAGTCCAAGCGGCTTTGGTTTGCAGCTAGAAAAACACCAAAACTTCTAGGTCTTGCTCTCATTCAGCTTTTTATCGCAGGGATCAAGACAGGTGGCGACCCGTTGACGACACAGGACGGCCCACACATACGTGGGCAAGCTTCTTATGGTTTACTGAAGCCATGCACACAGAGGACCAGCTCAAGAGCGTATCCAAGTTTTCCTGCAGAATTGCATTATCAGTATAACAGAAGATTTAGTACCACGGTTCCAGATCATACGCAAGCAGCAGACATGACGTCGTGAAAAACGTTGGGAGATTATTCACGCAGGAGGGGAATAGTAACCGCTCAAGGACAGAATTCTGTAGGCTCCCTTGGTAGCTGGATACCACCTAAAGGTAGTTCTCGAGACTCCGGCTTGAACTCGCCATCTTAGGAAATCCTCGATCCCTCTCAGTAGGAAACGGCCAGCCCCTTTAATCTAAGCTCTTCAACGAGATGGTCGTATGGAACTCTGTTAAAAGCCCCAATGTGACCCACGAAGTTAACGTCGACTAAAACTCCTTGGCCTCCTTTCCATTCCAAAGTTCAAGAGCGAGCAGAAGAGTGAATGGGCGGAAACACATTTAGCTATGTCCCTCCTGCTGGTCACTGATCGGGAATGGCCTTCTGTGTGTTCCCGAACACGTGTGACTGTCAGATGTTCCAAATGGTGAAGGTCAGACTCACATTAAGGCAGTAGGCAGCCTATCTTGTCACCGCCTCTGAACAGAGGAACAACAATTATATCTTCGCGGCCATGTGGTAGTTTTCCTTCTGGAAGCGAGGTGTTCGGAGCTTGGGGATTACCAAAGCCATGGTATCAGCGAGTTTGCTCAAACCCAAAGGTGGAGTCCGCCACGATTGGCGGGCTGGTTGGAAACGAAATATGGTGGTTTTCCCTTACTTCCTCCGTATGAAAGCACTTATGCACGGCAGCTGGCCTCACCACTGTCGGAGGGGTTGACGTAGAATCCTCTTTTACCTACAGTGATGCTCAGGGTGCATTCAGGACGTCAACCAAAGCTTCTCTGCTGTCAGCGATCTTATGAGCTTGGGGAAAGGTTGGCATTCAAAGAGTCGCCATCGTATTGCTTTTTAGATAAGCAAACAACCGCTTGGGTGCTCAAAGTCAGTCGGCTTTCAGTCCTTTGTCAAAACTTCATCGCTTGGTTAACTTCACAGACGAATGCTAATTCCATATCCGCCTGTAAGCCTCATGGCCGTCTCCACTCTCCCAATTCCTTCTTCATGCTCGACTTCTAATGAGGAGAAGCAATCGTAATTCCCGATCAGCTTTCGAAGGGTCATACGCCAGACAGCACTGACGGCAACGCTCAACAAAGTAACTGACTTTCTGAAGGATCCCGTCAATGGTATCACTCCAGGCCGTTTTCGCATCACCAGATGAGTCTTTCTCCTAAGGTATTTTCCACCGCTTCTGATGCATCCCTGGAAGGGATGAGCCAGACGTGGGTTCCTTAGTGTAGACTAAGGGACATTTGGCCACCTCGTCTCCTCCGTATGCACAACACAGTGTGGCAGAAGGTAGAAGAGCGATCTCGGAAACACCCGACACTGTCGGGGTCAGCAGAACATTCTGAGTGGGTAGCTGCCCGCCTAGGAGTCCTGCAGTAATTCATGAGTATAGGGACTGAGCCAAATTCACCCGGATTTCCTGTTTATTTTTTTGGTTGGCGATTTCAGGTGCAGTTGAATGACTGTAGGTCAGATTACAGAGTGACCTGTTGGAACCAGTTAGAGTTCCGGAGGGAAAACTTTTCTGTGCATGAAAATGATTTTGAATGATGAAGGTCGGCAGCATGCCAGAGCTGCCGCGCAAACTGAGCCAGGGTTCCAGTCCAAAAACTTTTCAGCAGCAAACTCTCGACAACCGGAGGTTTTCCGATGAATATCCCCCAAATCGGGCAATGCAAGTCTGATTTCTTCACGTGTAGGGACCTTTTAGTCAGAATGTTAGTCATGAATGTTGTAGTGCGAAAAAGTAACGATTTTTGCAGTGCGGGCGGAATCCAAATACTTACTTCCGGTAACACTCGTTTTGAATAGCAATATTCAAGGTTTAGAGAGACGAACAGACCAGAGTAAATCCAAAGAGAAAAAAGAAGATTCTCCGGGGGGTCCTGTGGTACCTTTACCTGCCTGTTACCTCAGTTTTGTTGTACATCGTCTCCGACAGGGAGCCTTTGTCGCCGCTCGTTCAACACTCCAGAAATGAACGTGATAGATACTATCACAATGAAACGGATCCGGAAGACTAAACAAACAGTTCTTGTTCAAAGTAGATCCATTTGACGGGGAAATTTCTGCACGCCGAATCGAGACAAACAAATAGATTTCCTTAGCTTTGCAGTCAATAAGACGGCCTCAGACGAGAAAGCCACAGGATTTTACCCCAATAACGACGAAATTATGCCGAGTCATATTAAGGTAAATTAAGGTGAACCAATTTGTTTCATTATCACGCAAAATATACTGACAATTTAAATGTTAGACACCCCCAAGGATAAACGATCAAATTGCAAATAATGTAAACGGAATGACATCAAGAAGGAAAACAGCAGCAAGATTAACACAGAAAAAGTACCCCAAACGTAGGAAAACAGGCAGTTGGGCAAAATTCCATGTCAAAGAACCTTGACCATTGTGTAAGGCCGCGCCTCTAACAGTAATCCTTGGTAAGTAGTCGGCCAAAATGCAATCAAAATGTAGGACAGAAAGTTATAAAAGAAAAACAGATGACAAACGGGTACAAACCAAAAATTATAATACAGTAGCTCGAATAGAAGCAATAAGTGAACAACAATGATAATAATAATAATAATAATAATAATAATAATAATAATAATAGTTCATTCCGGGTAACCCCGGAGCATACGGCAACACAAGGTCAAAAGGTGCATTTAAAAGCGAAATCTAAACCCAAGAGACTCATATATGTACGTGCTTCCGATATGGCCTGAAAGAAAGTGTTTAAGTTATTCTTTATGGCAGCATCCGGCAAATTTGAACTCAAAGTCGGGTGGCCAGGCCGGCCAAACCAGATGAGGCCGGCTGGAAGTAGTGTGAATAGTAGACCCACACATAGGTATTAAAAAGGAGGACTGTACGACCATTGAATCAAACCGGCCCGAAGGAAGTTCCATTTGCCTTAGAGAAAAAGCAATTTTCAAGGTAGAGGTAAGCCAGCGACAGAGCCTCGCGATGTATGAAAGCGGTTAGGATTAAAAATCAAACAGTGAAAAAGGAGTAAAACTGAGGATACAGAACAAGAAAAATCCGCCAAAGAATATGTTTTCAGCGTTTACTGACCAAACGTTGTCCGAGTTGGTTATATATTCAATGAACAATTCATCTGTAGAGGGTGATCGCCGAGGTGATGGTGAAAGAAGTGGATGGATGGAAACGGGTAAACCTCAAGCAGATTGCTTACTTTCAGGATAATATTTATGTGAGTGAGAATTATAATAATAATAATAATGGTATATTTCTGGACCGTGGTCAAGAAGCACGCATGTAAGCATGATCAGAGTTTACAATATCACTGAATGAAATGGAAAATTTCACAAAATTGAAGGAGAGATTAGCAAATCACGGTAACAATGGAATAAGGCTGCCGAGAGTTTTAATGAATCAAAACGAGCAAGGAACACACGGCGAACACTAATTGATTTCAAGTCAACGGCGGCAATAGTAGTGAATCAGCCGGATATAGGAAGGTTCAGACGGACATTGGCTTAGGACGCAGGAAATACGATATTTACAAGAATAATGCGAGGAAAAGGTCGGCACTGCATATTCATGTTCACTTAAAAAGGTAATTGACGTTGAGACAAAGGAGGCAGGGAAGAATTTCACGAAGGTTCGCAGAGGAATACTAATTTTCATAGACTTGCGGATGTGAAAAGGAATAGTACCCCTTGAAAAGGTGAGACAATTTTCGTGAGAGGTGATGTGTGTCATCTGGTGTCAGCAGTTCGCCGCTGGTGGAGGATGGATGGAGTTCCAGGAAGGAATAAGCAACAATCGGAATGTCGTGTCCATGCGGAACAAAATAAGGCAAGACAAGAGTAAAGACCTTTGCAATAGGCAGGTTATGCTGGTAAATTGGCAAATACATCATTTTGTTGAGTTTCTTGTGGGTTTTCTGTGTCCATGTTGGGCTTTTTGGGCAAGGGTTGACTGCGGTTTTGTTCGCTTTCTCATGGAAAAGAGGCGGGCATCGCCGAATCTGGACCGATCACAGTATAATTAGAAGTCCTCGCACGGCAGCTTCGACATCGGGAGGGTCTTGTAGTGAGAATTCTTCAGTAAGCCTCAGAGTAACGTATGCAGTGATACCAGGACTTGTTTTGGGTGAACCCGTTGCTAGATCGTATTCGCGGTAGCCAGCCTTTGGTGTGGTTGTAGACGGGCAGAGAAAAAGACAAGCTGTCTGCACGATATATCACAGCCAGGCAACGTGATGGCCGGGTGGTTCTGAAATTGAAAAAGGGAGGATCGCAGTCTGGGAGATGTTCCAGCTGAGGGTTAGCGTGAGCAAAATAACGAGAGTACGGATGTTGGAAATGAGGCACAATGGTCTTAGTTAAATGTGGGGTCGTTGGTATTGTGGTTCGGTGTTCGTGAGGGCTAACTGGTATTATACTACTAGGCAAAGTTATTGGTTACCGAATCAGCCGTTCACCGGGAAGTCTTATCTTTATGAGTTAATAAAGTCGTGGAAGTGCATTTGGACTAGGGTCTGAGGGCTACGTGAGAAAGCTGCTGGGCAACACGAAGAACCTCGAATGGCAAGTTTGCATAATAGGTCTAGGGGATATATGACGAATCCCACAGTGGTGTTTTACAGGTCACAAAGAAGCAGCTAGGACACACCAGAACCCGAATGGCTAGCTTATATGATAGATCCGGAAGATGTATGACAAGTCCTATCGTGGGGTATCTACAGGTCTAATGCTGCAGGTTGCTGTTCGTTAAGGCTGTAAACTGGAGAGTAGGCCAGATTCTAGGACAAGAGGAATGCCGCTTTCTTACGAAAAGGGGGGAAAACATACTTGGGCGAAGAATACGGGCGCTTTTTTTCTACGTTCTTACATATATGTTTATATATAAAATAATATCTACATGCGAATTACGGCCAGGCAAGGAAGCTGAGAGGAGCGGAAGCCAGAATAAATAAGAGAAGAGTCGAAGGATCAAGGAGCGAAGTATTGGGTGGTGGGGCTTAATATCTTAGGACCCAGCACCACTGAACAATTTGGTGCTAGGGGAAAACATCAATGACTAAAAACCTTCGGTTAGAGGAAAGTTGTTTTACATGGCAGCCCTAGTGCTATATAGCGAAAGAGGCAGTAATCGTTTAGACAAAGTTGTGAAGACCGGCTACTGAATTAGATGAGGCAGGGTTGTAAAGGGGTCAGGTGATAGAAGGTGAACGTGGGTGAGTAGCGAGAACCGGCAGGCATCTAGCTACCTATAGTTGTAAACGACAAAACTGTATCCTTCTGCAATGTAGGTTGTACGTAAAAAATGATAATGAATGTTACGTCTGGCGTCTGTCGTTAGACAGAAAATGGTAGGCTTGAGGTATGGTGCCATGATCCTAGTAGTGGAACCCGTTTTTGAAGGCCAGCTCGACGGATAGCAGAAAGCGGGAGGAGAGGCTGAAGCTAGGGTTCTAAAGTTCGATGCCTTCTTCATAGGCTCGATCCTCAGATATGCTGGCGTTAGTCAAAGATATCATATGACTAACGGTAAGTTGTGATTTAAGGGCATGGCTAAACTGGGTTATTGACGTACATTTGCGAATGGTCAGGGGTAGCTTATTCCAAAGCTTTGAATATTTAATGAGAAAGAAGTTGGATCTTATTGCCAGCCTGGACTGTGGGATGGTCAGACTGAAGTCTCTGTGGCGCAGAGGATAAGATGAGGGTAGTGAAAATTGTACAGAGTTGGTAGAAGTGAACGCAGAGCGATGAATAAGTCTATATAGAAAACACAAATTAAGCCTGACATGTCTAAGCCATACGGGGTCAAGTTTTAATAGAGTGCATCGCTCTTTATAGCTCAGTGGAGAAGAGTATCCTATGAGCTTCTTGGTGAAGGTGCGCTGAACTTTCTCCAGGCGTATTCTATCAGATTTAGATATTCCGGAGAAGATTATAGGGCAATATTCGAGGTGGGGTCTAGCATGGGATTGGTATGTAAGAAGAATACTATGTTTCATTTTGAATGATCTGAGGACTAGTCCTATTATCTGTCTGGCCCTGGCCGTCTGAAATGAGACATGTTCCGAGAATTGTAGATTGTTAGTGTATCGAAGCCCAAGATCCTTTACTGATGAGCTTGGGGCGATGGGTACTTGGTTCAGTGACAGAGTTCCGAGGGGGACTTGACATCTGTAGGTTGTGTAGAAACTTTTGGATGTCGAGAAGCACATCTGCCATGAAGTGCACCATCGATCAAGTTTCTCAAGATCATTACCTATTTCAGACAGCGCTGTACTCAAATCTTGATGGCGGAACTCATAAACGATTTTGATGTCGTCGGCGAACAGGAAAGGTGTGCCGTGTTGCACAATCGAGAAAATGTCGTTAATATAGAGTAGGAAAAATAGCGGACCAAGTACACTTCCTTGTATGACTCCACTAGTGACAGGCGTCGGTTGCGATAGATGACCATTAGCATATACAACCTGGGTTCGATCCGACAGGTAGGAAGTGATCCATGATAAAAGCGGGTCATGGATACCGTAGGCCCGGAGTTTTGTTAACAACCGGGAGTGAGGAACTCGGTCAAATGCCTTGGTCATATCGAGGTAGATGATAATCATAGATTTTCCGTCGTCGGCTGCCGTGGTCAGTAGATTGAAGAAATCAAACTGGCATGTGGTACAAGAACGTGACTTTAGGAAGCCATGTTGACCGCTGTGAATAAGGTTATGCGAAATGAGATAATCGGACATCCGCTGCTTAATCAAACGCTCCATTATCCTGGCAGCTAAAGGGGTATGGTTAATAGGACGATAATTTGAAGGGTCATGCACTGGACCCTTTTTGTGGATAGGAATAATGGTTGAAGTTTTCCACTGGGATGGAAAAGTGCCATTTTTAAGGGATAAGTTATAGAGATTCATAAAGATAGCCGCGGCGTCAGTTCCACCAAGATGAAAGAGTGCTGGGGGGATGCCGTCATAGCCAGGGCGGGAGGAGGGTCTAACACGCATCAGTAGGAGGGCCACGTCGCTCAAACTGAATTCAATGTCAGAGAGAATTTGCTCGGTTATGAGGGGTACGGGTGGTGGATTTGAAGTGGCGTCAGTGGTCATGGATTCTGAAAAGAAGGTATTGAGGGCCTCAGCGATTTCAGCTGCAGATTTAATTTGCGTGTTATTCCCCAAAATTAAATAGGGTATCCCTGTAGGCTCTCTTTGATTTCTGCTCTTTAGCAGTCTGGACAATCGGTGCGATCTGTCGAAGGACTTCAAGGCCGAAAGCTCCTGCTTTTTCTGCAGTTCATTAGTCCGAAGACTGATGGTTACAGAGAGAGAGTGGAGTTGCAATAGTATGGAGAAGTCCTTGGTTTTATTGTAGATCTTCTGCAGTTTTGCATGTTTATTTTGCAGCCTTGTTTGATAGGAACTGTGGGTTTGAGAGCGGTTGGTCCCGATGGTGGTGATTGCTGACAAGCAGCTATGCAGCTTATGGTAGAGTACGTCACTAGCAAGCTGAGTGTTGTGCTGTAGGAAGTAGTCATCCCAGTTGAGGGATCGAAGCATAGGCTTGAGGTTCATCCAGTTGATCTTATGCAGGGGCTGTTGGGATGAACTACATATAGGGTCTATGGGTCTGGCTGTGAATCTGCAAGATACCATTCTATGGTCACTGCCTGGGAAAAGGTTGAGGGTGGTAGTCACCACATGCGATAAGCCAATGGTAAATATCAGGTCAAGTATGCTGTTACCTCTGGTTGGAGTCATTACGTGCTGGACCCAGCGCCCTGCGCGTATGGTCGAAACGAAGCTCGTGAAGTATTGGGGTGATGACATGGTGTCCCAGCGGATATTAGGTGCATTGAAGTCGCCAGCAATGAGTTTTGACGAAGAGGGTAATAGTGCAAAGTGGTCAAAGGCTTTGACTACATGGGCGAGGTCCGTGATGTTTGAATTGGGTGGTCGATAAACGCAACCAATATGGAGTGGAGAGTTGGCCAGAAGAACCGTTACCCATATTGAGTCCTGAATTGAGTTCAGTACTGGATCAGAGAGAGGAATGGTAGGCAAGCTGTTTTTAACGTGGATTAGACAGCCTCCTCCACGACGACGACGATTTTTCATGAAGGTCTGATAACCAGCAATGGCAATTTGGTCCAATGGGACAGAATCATTTAGCCAGGTTTCGGTTATGACAATGATGTCGAAGTCGGAAGACAGTACTATATTACGGAGAGTATGGGTTTTATTCAGTAATGAGCGAGCGTTAATGAGAAGCAAGTTAAGTGCAACTGTACCGTCATGGTGTGGAGTGGGAACAACCATCTGCGGATGTTGATGGCTAACACTACCGAGGTGGTAAACGTCATTAAGTGGACTCATAACGACAGGGTTGTCGTGTATAGAAGTGAAGGAGTCTAAACAGGGGTTAGAAGTGGGGAGCCGGCATTGTGAAGAAGGGGTGAAGCTGGGTTGGGGGGGTGCCGTCAAGAAAAAATTGGTCGTTTGAGGAGGTGGGATTTCCGGGGTGGTTGAAGTAGCCAGGTGGGGGGTTGGATGCTGAGGTAATGGGTAACGGCAAGTGAGATGGCAGAAAGTAGTGGTGACTGGGTTCAACGGGGTACGCAGGGGGCGGGTAGTTGCCGCTTGACCAAGACCGACGAAATAACTGTAGTTGGTTGGGCTGGCCCATCCTGTGTTCAGGAAAGGGCGCGGAGCTAGACAATTGAGGCCATTGGTTATAATTCGACTGGGGGTTACTTATTTGTATCATTGGAGAGGAGAGAAATTGGTTACAGAGGTTCGACGGTAGGTGCTGGCGCTCAGCTAAATGACTGGGAAACTGTTTCGGGATACTTAGAGAGTATGGTATGTTTGGTCCTGATGCATGACGATGCGTTACTCGGTGGCCGTTTTCGCCTGTATTGTAGAGTGGAGTTGGGAGGACATTGTCGATAAGCCGAGGTACCGCGGTAATACAGCGAGGTGGGGTTGGCTGCTTTAGGGTGATGAAGGGTTGCGTCATGCTCGCCAACATGTATGAATTATTTAGGGTGTACTTAGAGCGCTTGGTGGGGGTTCTAAATGGGGTTCTGAGAAGACTTCCGGGGGGGATTACGGGAGTAGCCGGAGTAGCTAAAAGCTGTGGGGGGACACAGAATTCTGTCTGCCGATTGGACAATTGGCTATATGGTAGATCATGGCTTTTATGGACGATTTGTGTCCGCCAGACAGTGGGACATGAGTTAGGGCGGGACGGACTGTTGGTAACTGACTTCCCCGGAGTCTTTTTCTGTGGTGAGACGGTGGGCAGTAGGTTGACGTTAGCAGCAGCAGGCCTGGATGCACGGGACTTTGGTGGCCCTTTGCTACTAGTGGGTTCGGCATGGATATCGTTGCCTTTTGTGGGAGCCGAGGTTGATGGTAGAATGCAGGGCCGTTTACTAGGGGGATGTGCTGGAGATGGGGTGGTGGTCAGGTCTAAGTCAACTAGAGTAGTGCAGGCAACTGAGGGCTTTTGTGTTACGGCGTCACTCGACAAGCAGCGAGAAGACGCGGCGACTGATATTTCAGCCACAGGTTGCGCTAAGGCACTTTTTAGTGATCGAAAAACCTCTCTTTGGAGGGGCGTTTTATCCGGTTGTATTCTTATTCTTTTGAATGGGGTGGAATTGGCAATGATTTGCCAACTAGTTATGAATTCTCTAGCAGTTACTTCGTCAGCGAATTGGAACTTTAAAGGACAGTCAGTGCGTTGTGATTTTTTGCGCAGTCGAGTGCAATAGCACCTGTGGTGTGCCATGTTGCAAGCATTCAGGATGGCGAGTTTGGTTGACGGCAGGGGTAGTCGATCAGGGATGTTGAAAACTATCGCGTTTTTGGAGTTGGCTATACGCTTATGAACTTCCGTCGCAACTGAGTCTAAGAAGCGGCCCGCCATGACTAGGCTCTGGCGATTAGCAATAGGCGTGGGCTCCATTATGCTAGATAAAGGGGATATCTTTATTAGAATATCATCGATGGACTGGATCTGGTTATGCAGGTCCGCCACTCTTTGATCTACTTCGTTAATCTTCTTGTTGACTACGTCATAAACATCAACGAGAGGTACTGAGCATGGACTGAGTGCAGACTGGGGTTGAGTGTTCCTGGTTTTTTTGAGCCTAACGGTACGAATTGCCTGATTTGCACCCGGGACCTTGGCACGTTTACGCAGGCCCTTTGGAGCTTCCATTAGTAGTTCGGGAGATAATGTGAAGAAGAGGGAAAGATTATGGGTCAGCAAGTTAAACTTTTCGAGAGTGTGAAGCTACGTAGAAAATTTTGGGTATTTTTCTTACGCCTTTCTAGCTAAATGACAGACGGTTATAAGTTTCATAAACATAAAAACCAAACATAACCTAGGGAAAATAGAGGCCCGGTGTAGCGCAGGTGGACAAGTGTGTGCCACCTAGCCATGATTGTAACAGAGACAGCTCGCAAAGAGTATATGAATGGAGTCAACGATAAAACCAGATGGACTACCCTCTGGTGAGTGGTTGCCAGAGTGATGGCGAAAGGAAGGGCCGGAGAGAAACGGGTGAACTCTGAGCAGATTGTTTACCTTTAACACGGGAATGGGAGCTGAGCCACGGTTCAATGTGTGTAGCACAGCCAAGACAGTAGCAGATGCATGGCTGGCAAAGGAAGTGTTTAAATAAATGACGGGTGAGCATTTTCGTACTGGCTAGCTTTATTTAAGGGCTAAACATGATGAAAGGGGGGCTGCGGTTTTTGAAATTTTCTAGGAGGATCTATCAGGATAGAACGGTTGCTCAATACGTTGGAGGAATTTGGCGGCTGGGCGTGGGTGGAATAAGTGGTAAACCAAAAAACGGCACTTGTGGAGCGAGGTTACTAGAGTGAGGTTGGAAGAAGCGGCCAAATAGAAACAGATAAATGTTGAGCAGATTGTTTACTTTCAGAATGGTGGATTATAATGCGTCAATACGGAAGAGGAAGCTGAGTGAAAGATCAGTGTTGATCCATACCTACGACAGTGGAAGAGCCTCGCAGCCTGCAGAGAAGAAGTAATTGACAGGTAAAGTGCCATCTCTTGACGCTGCTTATAAAAGGCGGGCGGCATGAAGCCGACAGAACAAAACACGACGTTACAGGTGCTCCTCGGATGTACATGTGCGGGGAGAACATTCAGCTTTGGAAGCAGAGGATACTGCAAAGCAACAGCTCTAAGTGGGGGAACAGAGGGACTGATGGAGGGAACAAACTGTTTCAAAATCGTCGACCGTTGTGATATTCTGGAGATAAATATTTCGCTTTGAAAAATACTGTTTGAAGGCTGCGGAGCGGAAGTGAAGGGCAGCATTCAAGATGACCATTTCCGAATACACCAGTAAACGTGATGAAATGTTGCGTGTTTTATCCGGGGGACCGGTTAAAGTTGCGTATGTGACTAGTGAGTATTTGTTCCGAATCCGCAAGAAAGCTGGTCATGAAAGATTGAACGAGAACGGTAATGGTCTTTTAAATGTGCGATAATTATACGCAGAAGTAAGTACGCTTTACCGGGCGTAAGAAATGGTAAGTTATGACGGCAAAGATAGAGGCTGGCACGATGGAAGGTAGGTGATCTTGGGGAAAGGGCGGCATACATGCAGCATTTCGGGTATGTAAATATTGTTTTTTTATCAGCAACCGGTGCTGGTGGGTGGACTAACCGCGGGCTGGACACCCAACCTGAAAACCACTTTTGGTGACGGGAGGGGAACCCGCCAACCCAGCTGCCCCCGCAAGTCATAGCATTCTTCCCGCGTCCGATGGTAGCCGGTCAAAGTGGTGGAACCGACGGAGCCCCGCACCAGCCAGATTTGCACTAATGAAGTTGACGTGGTCCCATGGCCGCGGAGACTGAATGGTCCAGGAGCTTGCAACCAGGTTGCAAGGGGTCCTGGAGAGCAGGGCCAGAGGGGTACGACGTGATGACTAGCAGGCTTCGGGTTTTCAGCCGGAGATGTGAGCAAGATACTTAGCGGGTATCGTCTGTGGATCATTCCAAGCTATCCGAGGGAAGACGAACGTCAGTGGGTGCCTGGAAAATGAAAATTGAAGCAAGGGAGGCCCCCGGGTGAGGATCGAAGGTCAAAGGTAAAAATAAACATCCATTATTTGGAAACTGGAACTAACTCCTGGTGGATGTGGGTTACAGGCCGTTGAAGGAGGAGAGAAACGCAAAAACTGCGAAAACTATGAGGAGGGATAAAGATAATTAGGAAATGAGCGGTGGTCGCCCGAATGGGATTCTTGGTTGGAGTGCAGGGGCGAACATGAAGAAGAGGAATGGGACCCGTCTGGACCGCGTAAAGCCAATTTAGTATTACTTGGAGAAGGGACAACAAACGAGATTAAGTCCCCTCCAGCGGAGACCATAATGTATGGAAAGGGGATGAAGGAAGCCACGGGCCCATGGGAATAGTTGCCGTATTGAGTGAGTCCTATCTAGGTGGAAGATTACCATAATAAATGATGGAATCGATGAACCTGGGTGATGGTCGATAGTTAGGTAGTTTTCGATCATGCTGGGGCTAAGGCATCTAAGACGGAAGACCTGGAGGGTGAAACTCCAGAAAAGAAAGTGCCACAAGGTTTAGAGTTTGGGTTGAGACTGGACTTGGAGTACCCACTTCGTATAATAACAAACGAAATTCGACGTGAAAACCTGGAACAAAGCTAGCTGAAGGACAGTATAAGGTAAGCATAAGTGACGTCATAAATGAAGGTTGAATTCTGTCGATGGGCCCCTTCAATTAAGGGAACTGAGACTGAGTTCCCTCCAACGGAGAACTTAGTGCACGTAACGGGCAAGAAGGAAGCTCTACGCCTAGGGGTATAGATGCCATCCCGAATGAATGTTATCTTAAAGGAAGAATTGGCTGGGATCTACAGAAGGTTGTACAAGAAAGGTAAGTGAGACCTGAATGATATACGGCCGGGAGATCCACGGCAAATTGTATGGCACGTAAGTCGCCTGGCCCGTGAATCAGAACCGCGTTCCAGTAATCCAGACCAACTTCGTACGCTCGCGGATCCGAAGTGTACTGGTCATTGTTAGATGCGAGTGTCGGTACATCAAGGAATTTGTTTAATTTCTCTTCAAGTCTCGGTGAGTGGACTATTGAACGGGCTTTTGGTGGAAACTTATTCCACATTTGGGAATATTTAACAAAAGATGGGTTGGACCGGTGGCTGATTGTCGAAGACGGCCCAATGACCAAATGATGGATTCATCGTAACCAATACCTGAAGTTTATTGCGTCTCGTACCACGGAGGAGGCCTTGCAACATCTGTATTTTAATAGTGAGAGGAAAAGGGACAAAGTGTGCCGAATAGTATCAGCGGTAATTCTGCAACGCTGGCGCATGCTACAGCTAACTATTACTCACTGAATTATGGCAGAAGATGTATAACAACTGTGGATTGTCAGCAAGTAAGAAAGTAGTCTCATGGCAAACCGCGGTAAGTATATCATTCATGTACATGATGAACAACAACAGACCCAGCGCACTGTCTTGAATCACACCACGGGCTACAGGACTAGGTGTGGAAATTGAGCCATCAGCGCTTACTACCTGGATGCACGAGGACAAGTAAGATTCTAGTAGGGCATGCGGCGAGCTAGTAGTGCCGTACTCCTGGGCATTTGATACCAGACAAATATGAGACACCTCAACGAAAGCCCGGGGCATGTCTAAAAAGATTGCAATCACGGCCTAACCGTCACCGTCGGCTATAATGAAGAGTTCCAGAAAGACGGTCATAGAAGCTGCGCAGGATCGATCTTTCAGGAAACCATGCAGACCATGTTTTTTTAATGGGCTTATTGAGGAGTTGATCTCTTAGTTTAACTTTACTCAACCCTTCCGTAATTCTCGTGAATACTAGGGTGTGAGTCGCTGGCCGGTACTTGGATGGTTCGTCCCTTGTTCCTTTCTCATGAGTTGAAATAATACGGCCATCCGTGCTCGTTGAAAAATTCCTCTCCTGCTTGCCTTCACATGCTTCCTGACAAACGTTTGACTGCTCTCCATGAATTTATTCGTGAGGACAATGTTTTGTGGTCGAAAATTATTCTACGCTTGATCCACTTACTTTTTCTTTTTATGGTTGTGCTTTCTTACTGAGGTTACTTTGCGGACATTTGCTACAGCAGTGAGATGCACTGACTCAAGACAAGTATGTTCCATCAAGGCTTGGTTTCACTTTATTGCTCACTTCGACTGATGGTAGACGTTTGGCTAATTTACGCTGATATTCTAGCTGCCACACCCAGGAAATTGTTCTTTGGGTCTGATTAGGAGTGGGAAACTTATTCCACTTGAATGGACTCCAGGACAGGTAGTTGGTATTTGCTATTTTCGTCCAGCTGTTCTCTTTTTACACAGTATTGTCCTGTTTTGAGCTACCCTTTGGTTGGATAGTGACCGAGGCTCATTGTCAAAGGTATGATCGTGTTCGTGCTCTTATTTCCACTCTCTAATGGCGCCGCAGAATTTGCAGAGCAATTATGTTCTTGATTTGGATTCAGCATTGTTACGGACTACGCGTTGCTTTGAGGCTCCCATGTGCTACCCAGAACGAGTGAGGCCTATTATTTGATGAACTGAGCATTGGATCTTTGGTCGGGCTTCTTTGGACCAAACCGTGAGCGTCTTTTTCGTTATAGTGCTTTGACACCTCCTCTGGAGCGATGCGAACAACAAGGAGCAATACGGCGACTACAAGACTCAACTATTCTGAAGATGGAATCGGCTCGGATCGAATCATCGCTGGAACGCGGCAAGTCCCTCCTGATAGTTTCTCTGTTCATGGCTCTGGATCGACAGGCTCTAGTCGGCATAGTTGTGAAGTCCATCCACCGGGACTTTCTAGCGAAGTGTGGCAACCAATTTCGACACATTTTAAAACAAAGTCGAGTCCGAATAGCTGTGGTACTATGTAAAACAAATTAATTAGTTTTACAACAATCAAACCTAAGTAGTGTTCCTTCTGGGCTCCCAATTGAACAACAACTCAACCACTGCGGCTGTATTACAGAAAAAGGTTAGATACAGAAGATGAGATTACCGAATATATTCACAAGGAAGTTCAAACTGAGCGACTCACGCTCGAGGCAACAGTAGAAGTCCGGTTCGAGACAAAGATTTAGAGCAATTGAACAAACAACCGAAATTCCGGCAAAGATACTCAATTTGAGTGAAAAACTTCATTTGTAACATAGAAGCCAATGCGTGAAACGAGGTATCCTGAACTCCTTCACAACAGCCGTTCTTCGAGGTCGAGTTTATCTCTTGTCAAGCTTAAGAAACTCCACCTCAAAGGGAACTTGCACAGGATTCAAAGGCTTTAAAGAAGACCTGAATGAAGAATTTCTGAGAGTTGAGAGAGAGAGCCAAAGACGGCCAAACTCTCATAGGGCGAGAAAGAAGCGCGTCTTTGCGGTCTCTTGACTCAAACAACTGTGATAAATGAGTGCGTGAATAAGTTCAAGTGCATACGAGGTCGATGTATAATGAGTTCATAAATACTAATGACCAAGGAGATGAAAAACCGGTTGGCAAGACTCTAAACATAAGTTTTATAATGCGGCTTTCCACTAAGTGGGTGGGATACATTTACTAAAACTAGAACTGTTTTCTTTCGGTGGTCGGCCAGCAATGTACTGGAAGTTCATTCGACCATTCCGTGTGTACGTCACCTCAAAGGTTATGGATGACAGTCAAAGCTTGATGTACTAGCTTCGTTACTGTAAGGGTGAGGCTCCGGAGGCAGTTGAGAAAAGCGTGATGCTGCCTCCCAGCGCGGATATCATAGAGCTTGTTAGATAATAACTGAGTCATTTGGCCGCCAACGCGAGGTGATGTCGTTACTCCAAGGAGGCCTTATGCGAGGGCTCAACAACGACAGCTTCGACTCAGAAGCGCTGTTGACACTAGCCGTTAGGGTAGAGAGCCGCGTGGTCACTTTCGAGCAAGTGAATTACATGTCCCATCTCAACTAGCCGGCTACCCTGGAAGGTATTGTTAGTGGTCTTTCGTGAAACCTTACGGAATAAATGGGCCCAGGGAGTTGATCTGTTGACATAAGACGGTCGGTGATCAACTTTTAGCGAAATCACGGAATTCGTGCCAAACACGGCCAGGATCTCTAGTAGTCGCTTCGGACGACTGACTAGCTGATCTAAGACCGCCGGTCGGGTGAACAAAGCAACTCGTAACCCAGGTCCATGTCACTCTGGATCTAGTTGGTCCATAATCACAGTGCAGCAGGACAAAGAGCGACCTCGAACTTGCCCAGTATGTGATGGGAAGCACTCGATAGCACTAAGTTGAAGGGCTTTGGTGTAAAAAGTACTTGCGAGATAAGTAGAAGCCAGAAAAGAAGGTCATGCTTCATGTGTCCTGAAGAAAGCCATGGGGCCGGTGACTGCAGTTCAGAAGAAAGTGGCTCACATGAGGGCACCAGTGGATTCAAGAAAATGAGTGCTGTTATTGAGTAAAGTTGAAGCAAAAAACAGGCTGAACGCTTCCGCCGTACCCAGTGATTTTACAAGGTGCGTGTAATTAAAATAGAGAAAATTGGTAAATATTTTTGGTTTGGGGCTCATTGATTTTATCAGCCTTGCAAGAATCTCGACTTTCCGGAATGTTGCAAGACCCTATGTCCCTGTCGTATCTTTTCACTCTCGGAGCACCGCTTTACAGTTTCAGATACACGATTCAGCTGCATAAGCAGTGCGAAACCCCTTATTTTAAGACAAACTCTCTGGTACCTACCTAGTTTCCAGCTGAAGCGAGACTGTTTACTGCTTTGCCGGCGAACTGATTATCGTTTCGACGGGGTCATTAGATTGGGACAGTGTTCAAAGATCAAGTAGAGTTGGTCTAACACCAGCACTCAAAAAGGAAGTGTTCCTATTCTGGTTGCGAACCAAAGAAGTTATTAAGTTCCGTTTACCCATATGATGTGTCTTATATGAGGATATCGGCTCTTTCTATTTTTTGAGCACTGTAAAGGAGCAGTGCCTAGTCGCTTGAGCACTGCCGGGTGCCCTGAAAGGTCATTATAACTCGGGTTATTCCTGGCTACGAGACTTGGTCAAGAGAGTTGTCGCGTCCCTGTGGGGACGCGACGTGCCGCCTCCATCCTCCGAAGCGGGTTGCATTCAAAAAGTGCGGTGAATGGCGTGGAGCTGTCAGTGATGTCCAGCATATTTTTGGTGCACTGAAGTCGCCAGATACCAACTTTGGGCTCATTGGAAGATCACTAATTTGATTGCGTCGATAAATCACAAAAAGCCGTCAGAATAAGGTCTGGGCGGACAGTGTATGCGGAGTAGTGGCGGTTCTTGACTTCCGGCCTCAGAACTCAACCGTACAGAAGCAACAGTGCCATCTGGGATAGGATGGTAAATGCTTGTCGCTATGACGGCTCTCCTCAAGGATACTAGGCAGCCTTCTCCAAGTAGATGTATTTTGCCTTCGCTGAGGGATTTGTGGCCAAGTACCTCAAGGTCGTTAACTCGATCGGAGTCCGTTAACCAAAGTTCCGCCATTAAAATAAAGTTATAATCTTTCGGTAATGCAGCTGATCGTACGCATTGCATTTTACCCCTAATACAGCTTGCATTCACCAATAAAAATATGAAAATTCGAGTTTCCTTGACGTCATCACTGGTATTAGTACTTACGGTCTGTTGTCCGCACAGCTTAATCTGAAATGAATCATCAGTGCGGGGTGCAAGCCCTGTTGAGTTATCATTTTTAAATTCTGCTGAAGGTCCTTGGTCTTCAATTGGAATAAAAAATGACGGGGTACTAAGTAATTCGTTACTGTACAGCTGGTTGGAACGGCTTAAACCAGGCATGGCTAGGTAATGGGGCCATGTTGTGCCCACGGTACGTATGTAAAAGGTGCAGTTTGGGTAAACATTGGTTGCTAACCGATAGAACTGGCAGATAATTTAACAGATGGTCGGGGGGAGATGGAAATAACGGAGGGCTCACTGTTTCAGTCTAGTAGGAAGTTTCCATTGGTCGGGAGTTAGGCACAAAAGAGGGTTGCTCATCATTCCATCTATTTTTATCTTGGGTAGGGTCCCAGTGTTGCTGTATTATCGTCTTCGAAGTACTGTTTTGAGACATACGCTGAGAGATACGAAAGGACCCTTGGTAAGGTAAGTAGATCGGCACCAAATATGACCTAGAGTAGAAGCCATCATTGCCACTGTTCGTGCATCGCCGTATCGTTTACCAGCATGACTATCTGGCCCTGTTAACTGACTTTCCTTTACCCTCTCTTCTGAGTGGTCCTGTTTACTTTACCAAGACCGAACAAACAAGTTCCTAATCCAGACAGCCAAGACTGGAAGTAAGTGAAACCGGAAGACTGCGGTTAGTCCACGCTGGCCACTAAGCTTTGCCGGGCCGTATTGAAACACGCTACGCAAAGTTGGTTAGTTTCACTAGCACACAAAGGGTCCATTATGTTCCTTGGTAGAAACGGTCAACGGTAGAGAGGGAAAGTAAACATCTGTGATGGAAAACACAGCACAGTCATGAACCAACACCAGCAAAAGTAATTTGGGAGTAATCCGTGAAAGGGCACGGGTGTTGCTGGGTGCTGCGGGAAGGGAGTCAAATGAGATGGAGTGGGGTGTTGCCGGTGCCGCCCTAGTTACATGATTCAGCGCTCCAGTCGATTGTTAGGAGTGAATCCGGCAGCCTAAGGAGGCCGTGGTCTCAAGTTGATACGGATATGACGGGGCATGCTGTTTCTCTTCAGGCGCTTCTGGCCTGCTTGTCACCTAAGCCTAACACAGAAACTGGGGCTGAGGTTTCCATGCACCGTTCTTGGGCGGCCTTCTGTAACCCCATGGGGCATAACGCTCATTCTCCGTGTTGGCTATCAAAATATTGTCTTGCACCTGCGGAGACAGTTTCTAATTGGTAAGTCTCCGTATGGCTGGGGCACCAAGGCCCCAGACTCTAACAGTACGAAGCAAAAATCAAATACGCTTTTATATTCACCGAGTTCTCGGATTGGGGCAGTTATCGAGGCTGTAGTTCGTGGAGCCATCTGTGCAAAAGTTGATGTTGATTGTCACAAGGAATTTTGTCTGATAAAAACAGGTGTTGTGGCTTCCTTAGCCAGGCTTTCACTCGATGAGGTGGTGTAATTGTTAGCCGTAGAAGTGATGATAGTTACGGATTAAACTAAACCCTTTTGGTACGGCATTAGATATGACGGTGCACGACCACATTATATTGCACGATGCCGAACAGGTAGCACTGAGCACTGACCTCTTGTGCGTAGTGAGTGTCACAGTTAATCCAAAATAAAGTGGCTGTGTAAAATTTGAAGTCAATCCTTACTTTTGGTTAATAATCCAGACAGGTTTGGGAGTCCAGGGTAACAATATTGTGGGTATGGCACTTCGAAAGGCCAATAAGATATTCGGTGAGCAGTTCCGGACGGACGAAGAAACACATGGTTTCTGCAGCGGGAAGAAACAGAATGTCCACCTATGTGAGGTATATGCGGGAAACACTTTCCCCATATTTGCTTAGCTGTTCAAATTACACAAAAACATGTGCCCCATTAAAAGTCGAGCACTTACTAATACACAACGAACGGCCATTTTGAAAGCTGGTTTTTACCTTTCCATCTCGACCGTGGGTAAATGACCTGTTTGAAATCCCACTCCATGCAAAGCACTTTTAGCTTCACAAGGTGGGACTCTGCTCGTCAGGAAAATCGAAAGCTCGCAATATACACCTGCTTTTTCATGACACAACCTTCCCCACATATATGAACTCGGTTTTGGTTGACCTGATACTTAAAATATACGCTTGTTGCATTGAAATTTGGCTCTCCGTTGGAGCCATCGGGAGTCATGCTTGAGGTTTGTATAGGATGCGAAATTGTTACTTTCACGATTCAATACTTTAAAGTTTGCTCATCGATTTTCTTTTGACCTTGAGATCCGCTCAATCTTGATGTTCAGCTGCTCGAATAGTGTTTCTTGTGACTCACTCCGTGGCATATCTTTCCACTTCACCCCTGACCCCAGCAGGATATCGCGTTTGATATGGGGCATAGCCCAACTTCGATTCTCTCACTAGTTGCTTTTGGAGGCGTAATTGAGGTTTGTGTGGAGTTTGTGGGTTTTTACCCCCAATTTAGTAACGTAAGTTGTAGGATCAAACTTGCTTTTCAGCCGGAACCATTCATTTGTCTACTCTCCAGTCGAATTAGGAACAGCTGTTTGGAACAGTGCTGGAGGCTTTTGGTCGTATAAATGCAGTCATATTCCCGTTCATTTAAAGGATAGATTAAAAATCCTAAAGAATAATTAGCAGGGCGAAAAAGCTTTTAAAAATATGGAGCTCATACAACATGCCTTGGTGGTCGTTGAGGATGCAGAACAGAAACCCAAGTTTAGTTTTCATTTTTAGCACGTAAATTATACCATTTTGTGGAGGCTATTGTGAGTCTTTCCTCCTAAATGGTGCTACGCGTAGCCAAGTGCGCGGATCTCAAAGAAAGTCAGATCGGTCCAAATATTCGAAAGTATTAGACCAATAAGGTATGAAATTATAAAATACTTGCCAGCTTACATTACGCGTCCAAAATTGTTAGCAATCGATAAAAATATAGTTTAGTAATGCTCAATACCAGACATCACTACAACGGTGGAGCCAGAGGTCAAGTCCAAGATGTGTCACCATCGAAAAACCAAGGTATTGACGACAACACAAAAGTGCCCCATGGTGTGTTGTAAAATGCGCAATATTCAGTGGAAAATTATCATCCTCAGGGAACAAGTATGTTTGTTGGAACACTGGCTGAGGATCTTCTATAAGTGAGTTAGAGCTCTTGCGGGTGAATTATGTGGCGGAAATATTCAATTCACTGGAAACAGTCGCCATATTTTTGGTAATCGACCTGATCTCCAGATGTTTGGAATTTTCAATGAAGCGGGAACATCGGGCATTTTATCCAGCGAGGTTTGCAGATTGTACGCCTTTGCTGCTTTAGTTAAACCACAGTATTTTCATCTAACGATGTGGCAACTAATCTTGACGCTTCCCACTGTCTCCGTCCTACCTTCAAGTGCAAACCTCTGCCCGTACTCTCATCTGTCTTCGCTCCGATAACTCACGCTACGTCACTCCACTAAGGCCCCATTCACCCATTCTACCCATGCCCAGATATTTATTTTTCTTTTTAGCATGTCATTCTCTCTCACTTCCTGCCTCTGACCTGCAGCTACCTGATTCTTTCGCTCATACAGCTTAATGATCGGGTCTTTATATCCCCACTGCCTAGCCCGATGGAATACCACTCCTCGTTCTCTTTTTTGGTGCCTCACTCCGTTACTAACCAGTCCCAACCCTCGTCATGCCCATTTCCCAAGTCAAGAACCGTCACTTCTATCGTTTCATCTTTTACAGTAACCCTGACTGTCAATACTCATCTCCATCACATACTTCTCGTCCAGCTCAACCGATCTCCCCTGAGCCTTCCGTTTGCCGCTGTTTAGCCTGGGGTCTTTCGGCCCGCTCAGTCTGCTCACTCTTCTGCAGGCCTGAGGATTTCCGAATCCTCCGTCGTGACTTGGCAATCCAAATGTTCTCCTGCTCACTGTTTCATCGTCGGTACACTTGTCCAGATGCTTCCTTTTTTGGTAGTCATCACACGACGCTTCTGCGGTGAAATGATTAAATCAGCCTACTGTTACCCGTTTTCTTCAGTTATTTCCTGAACCTTCCCCCCTTGTATGAGTCTTACGACAGCTGGTAACGTTCTGGCGCTTCTCGGGTTGGTCAGCCCTTCCATTTTTCCTTCATGAGTTCATCCAGGTTCACCTTCCATAAGGATATTGGAGTAACATGATTTCCCTGTTTAAACCTCACTCGTTAGATCCACCTTTACTGGCCTTTTCTGATCACCCCGCATTCACCTTTTCACCTTTTTCGCCACTGTTATCGCAGTACCCTTGAACTTTAGTTCTTTTCCCTCTCCAGTTTGCTTTCTCTGCTGATGATCCATATTCCACCGACTCTCTTAAAACCATACTCACTTTGTTCCCCGTGTCCCACCAGCCTTTTCTTCCGCCGTCATATAGCTGTCTCTCCACCATGTGCTTCTGTTTTCGATATATTTGTATCCCAGGCATCCAGTTCCATACCCTGGTTCCATTCACTCATCAAAAAGTAAAACTGCTTCATATCACCCTCATCGTCGTTCCACTCCTTTTCAAAGCAAAGCGGTTTCTTGTTTATCGTTTTCCTTTGCGTCGGCTGTTTTAACTCATTTTGTGTACTTCTCAAGCACAACCCCCTATTTCCTCCAATTTCCACTTGATTTGGACTCTTTTCAACGTCTGAACCTAACTTGCAAATTCCCTGGGAACCCCATTCGATTCCGTCAATCAATCCGTTTCAACAATGTCCCGTACTTCTTAGTGTGCATAAATTTGCCTCACTTTTTGCATATGTTTGTCATATAGGTGTCTACATCACCACTGAATACCATATTATATTACCACCTCTACCGTTTCTTCAGGTATCCAGCACGCCTAGGACCTCTTTAAAAGGAACCCCCATTATTAGGATTAAATAGGGTTCACGGTTGGCGGCAAGCAACACAGCATCCAATGGATTGGGTCTCACATTCAGGGGGCCGCTTATCATTCGCTTTCTACTGCTCAACCTGTCGGGGTGACTCACAAGCTTTGCAAATTGCGAGACCTTATCCTGGCCTGCGCTGAAATGGTGGAGAGTTATTTCTGTTCTTCATGAACCTGCAAATGCAGGCTAGGTACTTAGAAATGCCAATAAAACGTTGAATTTCCCATAGAAGGAGAAGGGGTCACACTAAAGGGTAGCACAAGTGGCAACAGTGAATTGTGATTTCTTCAAGATATTACTCCTAAACCGAAAGGATTTCCAACATCAATTTCCGGTAGATCATAGAGAAGATTCTCCGGTTATGCTGCTTGCTACAGTGAATTTCGAATAAATTTACGTCTGCCGTGAAGGGCTTGCACGCCCTCCTCTACGATGTATGAATTTAAAATAGAGCCAGCTGGCTCATCGGGCATTACACGAAATCCAAAGCAAAACATCAGACGAACAAGTGGCTTTACGGCTCGTTGTCGGTAATGCCGAGCTGACAATTTGTGCGGATGCCGGCGACTGAATATTTTGGAAGAGATGGACCGGATTAGGGGAAGTATATTATTCACGGGTACAGCGCTTATTCTAGCCGACCGAAAATACTTTACAACTTCAATGAAGTGATGTTTGCCATGCGAGCACTAGAGCAGAGGTAACTGCATCTGCCGGGTAGAAGGCTTAATACCAAGGATGCCCGCAACCGTGAAAGTGGGTCAGAAAGGCTATAGATCCCTCGAATGAATGCGATTGGTGGACATTTCATCTTGTGTTCGACTTCATCATCTATCGTGATCATGGTATAAGCTGTTACGTGACTGGGGAAGTCAAAAGTAGTTCGCGGGTGAGCTCGAAGGTAGGTCACCGGACAAAGCAAAAGCTCAGTTTTCCGGCATTCCTTTTTGCTTGCTTGGTGGAGGTGATTTCGCCCTGAAAAATATACAGGTAACACAATGAGAGAACCAAATATGAGGGTTCCACCCACAGCAAGTACGGGGCAACGGAAAAGAGACCCCCGGATACCGGAAGAACAATAACGACACGACAGTCTACCGACTAATCTAAGAATGTGCAGGTGGGTGGGGACACATTCATGACATACGACGTATAGCGCATATGGCAACCAACATAGAATCAACGGCATCGGAACCACGCCAGAAAACTGTTGATTTGAATGTCCAAGGCGAAAGATTTTACGATCTTCGCGCTCAAAGATCCTCAACTCACTAATCAAGCTGCACCACGAATAGAAACAGGTTGGTTTCGAATATGTGACGTGTTTTGACAGGCAGCGCATTAGCTATATACGTGGATTCATGTGTTGCCGCGTACCTCGATGTGCGAATAATGTCAGCTTCTTCGGCACGACACAGTTCACTTGATACCCAACGCAATCAACACCGGATTCCAGGTGGGTGAACTGCGGAACTCTTATCCGTAGCCGTCTTTCCCAAGGCAGCACAGCAGGCACAGGGACATATTTGTTGTAACGGACCGCTTCGAAAGTTGGGATACGGTTTTCGGCATTCTCGATCAACGTCCAGTTACGGTCACTACTGTGGTGATGAACATATTTTAGTCTATCTCTGGATTCCAAAGTAGAAAACCACCTTTCAAAATTTGTATGCTAAGAGAACGGGTTTCGGAACTGCTTGGAGAGACTGAAATTCCGAAGGATAGGCTAAAACATACACGCCCCAGTCTGATGGTCTCGCAAAAAGGAATAATGGCACTACCAAAGAAAGGCTGATGAAAACGATCGTTAGTAGTACGCACTGTCGTTGTCGTTCCTATCATCGGGCATCAAAGCTGTCCAAACTTGAACATTTTCCATTCCAAGAGAAGTGTTGCGGGGCAGTTTTATTGCCTGTTCGTCTTAAATTGAGCCTGTGGCCGACATTTGGGATGAGGTCCCACAAGTTCCACAACTCACTGGGGATAACAAACCAGAAACCAATAGCCACTCAGGTCTTGAAGACAGCCTGTCGTATGCAGACCAAGAGTGGGCCATGATTTTTGTCAGTGGGTGCCCCTGTAAGTTAAAGCAGGGGCTTCCAGGAATAAAAATGTACCCTGCATCACGAAAGTTTATGCCTTAGTAGGGAGGGCTTCTCACCGTCTTGAAAGACCATCACCCGGTTTACGAAGTAGAGTGCAATCATGAATAGCAGAGTGTCCATTGGAATGATATACTGAGGTGGCACTAGGATCCACAGCAAACGCGTCACTAGAGATTTTGCGTATCCGATTGCCAGGCAATCAATATCCAGCGGGTAGGAATCGTGGAGACCGATGACAGGGCCAACATAACACCGATACCCCAGGACAGTAGAGAGGAGTTGACCCTGCAGAGCGCTCTCTTTTGTCGGGGCAGTGTGGTGGGGTAGTTCGTTCGAAAACAATTTTGAACCTCACAGTGGCAATGAATAGTTTCACCTCACTTAAACTGGACACAATGAGATGAACCAAAGCATAAGAAGCAAGTGGCTGCATTTTAAAACCAAATAAGACTTGGTTCAGAATGTATTGGATATCTCCGACACAAACAGGCATTTTTTAATGGGTTATTAGTTCTGGAATCGCCCTTTATAACGATAATAATAACAATAATAATAATAATAACGGTTTACTTCGGGGACACCCGAAGCATGCTTCGTTGCATAATCGTATGGTGCAAGCGAGGTCACAAAAGATATTCTTGGATATTCATTTGGGAATATGCAGCACAAAACAGTGTAGAGGTTTTATTGATCACGTGAATGAAAGCCCGTCAAAACTGAATTCGGAGGTAAGATAGAGGCGTCACCTAGTAATGAGTAGGATGAGCTTCGTGGGTAGAGTAAGTAATCACGTAAAGCAGGGATGGGAAGAAAAGCACAGGACTTCGGATAGTATCGATACTAAATCGCACGGAGAGTATACTGACGGGAGAAATTTGGAAAAAGCACTAACGGAAAACTGGGGAAATTATTTGAGATGGCGAATACGCACTCATACCAATAGTTTTAGTAACGAAGAAATAGCACAAATTTCATACCAGGGGAGCTGCAAGGTGTTCTGTGAAGGGGAGTACTGCGTAGGTGGCACCGAAATTTCGATTCACCACGGAATGACTACTCAATATCCGGCAAGAGGTTGGGTAACACTCAAGCATAGTGGGATGCATGTGTCCGCCCAAACACGTAAACTTGGAAGAAGAGAGTGGAAAAAGTTAACCGACAAGTGAAATGCGATTCAAACAAAGGTTTTGTTTTGGGTTACTTAGTGAACACAGGTTGATAACAAAGTGGACGGAGGTGCTAGTGCACGGTGATCTTATGAAGCCATGCAAAGTAAGTTCGTAAGTGAGACGGTCAGGACAAGTAGATGATCGCGTAACGGAATATGCTGATTGGAGTCTGACTTGGAGCATTAGGGAAACTAGTGGACGCCCAGTTACCTGGTGTACGTAAAATTCATTTCCGGAAGGGGGTTAGAGAAATAGCCCTCAAGGTGGTATTCGAGGTAGATGGCAAATCGTTGAAAATTGGTGAATGGAACCGCTGTAAAGTTCTTTCGTGGTCTCCAATGGTGAGAGGGGTGTTGAAAATGCACGATAAATCATATGATTGAAATCTAGTCTCCTATTACTCGATTGCACGACGTAACCAAGGTCTGCAAGGTTGTTTATAACGGTATGCCTCCGTTGTGCTTAGGCCCCTACAGAGAAGTTGCCCATCACAGGAGTCGATTGCCAAGCAAGAAGCTGGTTGTCACCGTTCAAAGCCGGTGACGAAAGGGTGATATATCATGTAGCGAAGACGTTCAAGAAACCGCTGCGGGCCAGTCCGGATGGTCTTGCGGGGTAATGTGTTTGATTCACAATCTTTCACTCGAGGGTTCTAGTTCCTATCTGGAGCTCGTTGGATGTACACTACAGATGATTCCTAACAGAGATGGAACAGCTGTACAGTACTTCCGTGGTTTTCAATGGCGAGTTGAGTGTTGAAGCTGCATGGTGAATCACGTCATACAAATATAATCTCCTTCCACTCCATTTCTCAAAGTTGAAGTTGTTGAAATGTGGGTGGAATGATGTTTAACTGTGGGTTTTTCCGGGGTTGTTTCGAGACTGATATATGAGGGATACAGGTGCACAATCTAGTGGGCACAACGGTGGTCTACTTTTTGGATATCCGACGGAATCAACTAGATTTACTGCATCACTGAAGCTGTCAAAAAAAGCAAACGGTTGAATGACTGGGTACTTTGAGGAAAGTCCAACCTGGGACCTTAGGAAGACACACAGGTTAACTGTAACCTGGACTACCGTTAGTTGATTTCTAGCCAAATACGTGGAGAAATATCTCAGTGGATAGCGGTGCAGGTGTCCAATCATGATAGTTTGGTGGAACAGCGACAGAGTCTATTAGGTAGGCGAAATGTGACGCTATTATGGATTTGTCTGTGTTATTTACCGAATAGCATGGGAGCGTCAAAAGTTGGTGAAAAGGTGGATATATTGAATTGATAGAGTCATATGACGGTAATTCATATGAAGAGCTCTCAGGAAGTGCAGACGATTGCACTGTCACGTACGCCAAAGAAAGTCTGACACGGGACACTGGAGAAGTGATCGTTCGGTCGGTATCCTGGATTCCGGATAATTCATTACCAGTGCGACAGCCAGGAAATGCTAATGACCAAATGAATGGGAAAGCAGCGGAAGAATAAAATAGGACAGAGAGTTGGTGTCCCGCAGACGATTCGCTGGAGGAGGGACCACTTCGATCTTCGTGATTTTGTTGGAAGGTGAGAAAAACTACTCCTAAATGACAGTTCTGTTTAGATAAATGGTGTGGTAACATAAAAGCGCCCAGTGGATCAATGAACTCCCCAAGAGCTTATAGGGAAAAGTAATGTTTATAATTAAGATATCTGGCCGGTGAGACCTTTTCATACCTAGGGGTGCAGAAGTCGGTAAATGGACATGGTATAACAAGGGTAAAATGGTATCGATTCAGATGGTTGGAAAGCAAGCCAGTTGAGACAAATGTCGGTGGCAACAGTTAGCAGCTCCCTTCTCTGGGCCGAGCGAAAACAAGTGCATATGTCGATCTAGAACTTGAAAGTGTGAGTGGCAGATTTTGTTTACGAAGGTTGGCGGAGGCAACGAGAGGTAGCAGCAAGATGCAGAGGATAGTGTTTTTCAATCCAAAACTGGTATTAAAGAGTGAGGCTGGCCATCAGCCGGGCACCTAAACTGAAAACCACTTCTGATAGCAAGAAGGGCGGTTCTTCAGCCTGGTTGGGCTTGCAGGTCGCTGCAGACAGCCTGTGAGCCTGGAGTGCCCCTTGCGGAATGGTGGATCTGACAGCGCCCGCACCTTTAGGATTGACATGAGTTTTCTTAGTGGGACAAAACTTCAGTAAGTATGGGGGAGTCCAAGATTTGGCGACCAGGTGTCAGGAGATCCAGGAAAGTAACCAGGGGAGCATCAGTTTGGTAACGTGAGAACCGCCGATCGAAAGGTGGAAACGTAGGCAAGGTTAGTAACCAGTGCGGTCTCCAGGATGCTAAAAGTCATCGAGAGGAGTATATTTATAAACTTAGGTCTCGAAATGAAAAGGAAGTAAAGAAACGCTACCCGGAATGCTCCCGTTTGGGGATAAACGGGAATCGGTATAAAAAGAAACACTGACTGACAGTGAACCACTGTTCGGCCTCAGAAGTCAGACATGGACTGAGGGTTTTAGCTCAGTTTCATCCGTCACAGACCACCGGCGTTTGAGCGACTCACAAGTGCGTACCCTTCTCATGGGCTTGGTCATCAGGTGTGTCCTTTAGGAGAAGGAGTTAGGTTCGTGTAACCGAGTGGAACTTACCCAGCGCACTGATGGCTGGAGGTGGACCTCCGTAATTCTGGCGGTAGCATTTCCCATAGGTTTTGGTACATTGAGATGAAGACGTGTGAATGTAAGCTAGTGTTGGTAGTGGGGCTGAAAGGGTAGCAGCCCTATGAGGTAGTGGATGGCTAGAAACGGACGCGAGGCGCCGTGGATTGGGAGTATACGACCCGTTGTGAAAAATATTATGCAGAAACGTAGTGTTCGGTTTCATACGGCGTAGCCACAAGTGGTTTATTTTAAAAACTGAGCATTGTTCTTTATAAGTGAGGTGTGAGCTCCATTCCTCTGGCTCTTAGTAAAACTTCGTTGGAAGGATTCGATACCAGCTCTGCCTGATGTGTGCATATCAAAAAATATTGACGGGCAGTTTCCTACCACGGGGCTGGCAAGAAATTTATAGGGGGAGAAAGCAGTCTCAAATGCGGAAGGAGCGAAGTGTCAGGCCTATGCTACTTCTAACCTTAACAAATCGGAGGGCCAAATATTTGGAGAAATTAGGTATGCAGGAATAGCTTGAGCCAGGGTCCCAAACAGTTTGTTTGCTGGCAGTGAACGAACCACAAGTGGCTAGAGACCCAAGAAGTAGGTTGCTTTTGTTTGTAAGTAACCTACATTAGTCAGCAGGAGGATTCATCTGCCAAGTTGAGCACCATCCATCGAGCGCGGAAATGTCTTCAGAAGTACTTAAGTTAGCCGAGGCGAGACAGTCAGGCAAGCATGGGTAGACAGTCTTTATGTCGTCAGCAAAAAAGAAATGGAGTGCCATGACTAGCCAAGATGAGTATGTCGTTCATATGCACGAGAAAGAGCAGAGGTCCGAGGAGCCCACCCTGTCTAACGCAGCTTGCAACCGGTTTAGGCCTGGAAGTGTCCATTTATGGGGACAACCTGGAAGCGATTAGATAGGTCAGAGGTGATCCAGTATAGCATTGCATCAGCCATGACAAAGGATCGAATTCTGGCCAGAAGATGACAGTGTGGCAAGCCTTTGACATATCCCAGTAAAGCACTATAAAAGCCATTCCATTGTCTGCCGCCCCAGTGACGAGACCCAAAAAACCGAGGTGGCACTTTGCGTAAGGTCTTGACCGAGGGGAACCACGTTGTCGGGGAATAATGTTGTTCAACTTAAAGAGGTACTTCACGATGAGTTTTTACCGATTTCTTCCACTAATCGATAAAGAATAGGAGTAAAAGTGTACCTGAGTCATCAGATTTCCCTGTAAACGGGGTTGAAGCGGTAACTGGAGGAAGAGGATAAGGTCCAAAACTGGTAATTGGAGTCATAGTTGAAACAAAAAATGAGAAAAATGCCTCAGCAACATTTAGGAGAGTGAAGAGGGGCACACTGTCGGTTGTTACTTTGTGCAGGACATCTCATTGATTATTAGAGGTGCTGTCCTTGTGCTGTAAAGACAGTCGAAGTTACCTATTTGGATGTTGAAGAACCTTCAGCTCCAGGTTATGTGATGTAGTTTCTTCTGGTCTTTGGATAGTAGAACTGACGCGAATAAGTTAGACAAAAGCTACAACGTCGTGTGCATTTTCACAAATGTTTTGAAGTTCGGCATACGTTTTTTACAGAGGGGTCATATAGGAGTTTCTGTTATTCCAATGCTGAAGGAGGCTGGCAATCTTCTCAAGAAATCTGGAGAACTGTTCGTAAATAATGTCGGTAGCGTGTTTCGGAGCACCAAAGAGAAATACTCCCTCCAATCCGCTTGTCGAATGGTCGTAGGGAGAAATCTCCAGCGGGAAAAGGAGCGAGTTTGATGCGAGGATTCAAGGGTTGGCTGTGGGCTTGTGGGATAGCGTCAGTTAACCTTATTGTGATTGCTTTGTGAGAGATATGATGGGTGAAAACGAGATCTAAAATGCTATCTTCCTTCGTGAAATGGAGGATATGGGGTGCCTTTCCCCTTACTTTATTACTCGTTACAAATGATAAATGTTTATCTGGTGCAAAAGAAGTTGGCCGAGCCGTATTAGGTAGGTTAACGTAATCAGCTATAACCTTCACACTTGAGGGTGGCAAGGGGAGGTATTTGAATGCTTCCACCAGGTGGTGGACTTCAGAGAAACTTCTGCCTGGAGTACCTCAAATACATCCAACATGAGGCTCAGAGTCGGAGACGTGGACAGTAAGCCAAAAGTGTTATGAGATGCGGCTACGTAGAGGGTGCTAGAGTATTGTTGCTGTTTAGATCTGCTTGACAACTTCCAAACAACCTCAGTCAATACGTGGTTTTCTATTTGGCTTGAAGATTTTACGGCCCACGAGAGAAATCTGGTCCATTGGAGTGTAATATGCTGATCACGTCTTACAGATCAGGAAGATATTATGAGTAGAATCAGTGGCCACTTATCATGGATGCCCAGTTTTTGTGATGGACAGGAGGGTAAAAAGAATCAACCAGATTCTGTTAGTAGTACTGCAGAATTCGGTTGGTCGATTAGATTGTGTGGTGCGGAATAGTCTGGATTCGTGGTCTGACCTAGGGACCCGTACTCGGGTGGCACATCAGCACCGACGACTGAAGGGTTTGACTTGTAAGCTGTTTTTGGTGGTATGGTGCACTTCGGGAAAAAGAAGGGTGGATGATGCTGTGGTGCCGGATGTGTTAAGGCGCGACGTGCATGAACCCTTTGAGACTTAAGAGTTAGTGAGAAAGTCTGGGCTGTTGGCTTTTCTGTTCACACAGGGTAAGATAATGACGCTAGATTCGATAGCCTTGTTATCCTTGAGGAGCCCCGGCTTGGGATACAGGCTTACACGAAGTGGTAGAGGTAAGGAATGGGTAGCCGATAACTTTGACGTGCGGAGTTTTCGAAGCTGGTGCGCAAAAGGTGCTGGAATTTACCCAAGGAAAGAAATACCATTGTTTGGCCTGCTATTATCATAGGGATTTAGAAGATTTGCCCATGGTAGAGGGGGTCTAAGGAAAGGTGTCGGCATGTCATACATTGTCAGGGGTTGATTTGGCGTTAGAGGAGTCCATAGATGCTGTTTTGTGAAAGGGTTTCTGGCTCAAAAGCGGTACAAGCTCGTTAGTCAGATGGAACTCAGGCGAGACACCTGTGTTGTGGCAGTGGGTCCTCATGCCCGCCCTGACTCAACGACTGGCTCTGGAATAAGGAGGTTCGTGCAGTGGTGTGACGACACGGTAGCTGACTTGAGGGAGGATTGGCAGTTGTTGGTGTTGTCTGGCGGAGTTAATTGATTGCGTGTTTGGCAAACGGTGCTGACTGAGCTGTGTCTCCATCGTTCCAGATATATTCAGTAGCAGTATTCACGCAGTTATATCATGAGGGTTCCAGGTGGGCGCACTATGCCGTTGAAATGATGCTGCCGGTAGACCTGCTGGCTTGAGGTTATACGGGGGGCGAGAATCGTTATGACAATTTGTGAGTGACCTTGAAAATGTGGAATTGCTTGTTGATGAAGTGGCTTTTTTGCTATTTATTATATCAGCCTGCAGTTTGATGATTTTGACAAAAGTAGCTTGAAGAACTGTTTGACAGGGACAGACGAACTCTGCTGTTGAAAATTGGCCAGAAAAGTGAAAGAACAGAGCACAGAGGTACTGTGGCGAGGGCTTCTGTAGCTTGAAAAATGGCACACTTGGTGAGCCGAGTTGCATGCGTTCAGTTTGATGGCTCTCACAAATTGAATGAGTGGTCTGCTCGGGGTACTTCATGCTACAGCACTGCAAGCCTTCATTATTCTTCCATGAGTTTCCGAGGCCACTGCATCCATTTAACGGCAGGCTTTGGGCAAGATCTCCACGTCAGCCTGATCTATTGGTTCACCAGTGATCGGCAATAGGGAAACCTTTGATAAAACACAATCAGCGGACTGCCATTCATTAAAACAATCGACTATTTCTTCCGAAGTCACTGTTTATATTTTTAATCCCGCTGTAAATATCGACAGGTGATACGAAGGGCGCGCTGGCTGCTGCCATCAAGTCGGCATTTGTGTTTTCACTCCGAAGGCCAGAGTGGTTCGTTTTAGACCGGGCGGACAACCATGTCCGAAAACATGCTTAGACGTATATTTTGAGCCTAAAACAAAACTGCCACGTTCGAAAAGAGCTTACTGTTAAACTCCCAGCCCTAAGAAGGTTTCTTTTCGCAGCTTCACTTTGGAAAGAAAAGTATGTAGACGCGTCGTCAAGTCCTCATATCAACAGATATAGTTGCTTACATGTTTGATACGCAAATGCTTTTACGGAGAGTGATTGAGGGCACGAAGGTTCGGATTTCAAAGATGGTCAAAATATCAAGGATTGCTCCAGCAGAAGTTTCGTGGTATTTCGAGTGTCAGAAAACATTTACTACAGTTTTCTGGGTATTTAGGTTAAGTTTTACCACAGAAACACCAAACTAGGCACTGGATGACCCACACAGCAGAAGGGACTGCAACTCATGGCGAGGTACGGGTGGATACCTAAGTGGAGCGATCCAGCCGAGAATCAAGGAATACTTAATAAATTAGGTCTTGGGGGTGATTTTAGGTGGGTTCTTCCATATTCACCGATTCGGTTGAAATAGGGAGACGCATGTGTAAGAGTGAGCGCGTTTTTAGTGCCAAAGTAAGGCAGGCACAGGTACAGACAAGCTCGTGAGTCAATGCTGTATGCAACCAAAAAAGCAAGGCAATTGTAAAATCGGGTTAAGCTGCACAAGGCCGTGCAACATAGGGCAGTGTGATTGGCCAACGTTATCCGGAATGGAGCAAGGCATACATCAGTTGTGTACGTGCTTGAGTGTGACTGCTAGGTTATCTGTCCAAGCACATGCCTGCCCTAGCCGAACACAACACTTTTGAGCCTAAAATTCCAGTACAAAGCTCATGTTGATACTTCTCGATGATGACACCTCTTAAAATACAATGCTTCAACGCAAATAGCGATTCCTACTGGGAATGGCACTAAACCGAGTCTAAATGATGGAAGAAGCAAAAAACGAGACAAACTGATTTACACGTCTAGATGACCCTGACCTGAACTGAATTCTATTAGAATAAATATTAGCCTGCATGTCTCCCGAATGGTAGCCCCTAGGTAGCCGAAGTAAGGTAACTTGAAATTGCACCTGCACCTCACTGCAACTCTTCATTTCCAATCGGTGTCGCACAGCCAAGAGGGCTGAACCAAGAATCAAAGCAAGACTCTTTGGGTATTTTTGTGGTACCTCATCGGTAAAGTAAGTAATTGCAAACCGGGCACAAACTTCACGCTAACAAATAACTGTAAAACGGGAGGTTCGCTTAAGCAAAGCCTGAAATCAAAAATGATCCCTATGGCAAAGTGGAGAGTCAGGTGTGATGGGCATGTTGGGTAAATTTTAATTTTGCTACCGCAAAAGTAACAGTGAGAGTGCTGGGGTGTGTGGTTCAGATGTAGGTACGTGTAATCTGTGAAATATAAGGGTGGTAGTATTCGAGAGGGACTTTGACACATGTGTTGCCCCGATGTAGCTGATAAACTCAACGGATGGTCGAAAAGTTGATGTTTTTAAGAATCAGACTGATCTGCACCGAAACATCGTTGCAGTCCAGGTAGTGTACCGGAAAAGTCAACTGCAGTAGAACAATGAACGATACGAAAAAGTCAGATGATTAGTGGAGAACTTCGGCGACATCATAGATTGGTCAAAACATTATATTACACCTTCAGTGTAGCGAATTAACATCGTCCGGGATATACATTTCCAAGCCTCCTCCGCTTACGTGGATTCCATCAACAAGAATAAGCACGCTCATTTGAAGGTCATCCCTAAGTTCAGCACAATAAGCGGACCACGGCTCTGTTAACGCAGCCACCGGAGGAGAATAGAACAGTGAACATGCATCGGACTCATCCCGCTCGTTCGGCTAATATCTGGCTTCAGATGAAGGTGTCATTATGCTTGCCTCCATCTGCCGGCCTCACAAGAGTCCTTACTGCAAGCCTCGCGTGCGGATTGTTCAGATGATTGTCGGAAGCGGCTCCCGAGTTGCCGTCGCCCAATCTTACCCTATAATACCGGATGAGCAAGACTGTTTTCCCCCTGGCCCGGATTTTGCCACTCACTCAGTTACAAATTACTTTTTCTTTTTTTCAGGATTCTAATGTGAGGGTTACACTCTTTCAGGCATTCCAGCTTTTGCTCCTCCGTGGCAAAGAGCAAGCTTCTTGTAACGAAGAACCCTCGAGCAAGCAAGGGTAATGGGTACACTCACTTTTCTCATGTGAAAAGCCACACACATCGTCCTATCACTCTATTTGTTTTAAGGCGAAATGGCCAAGTGTGGACTTCGAGCTTACAACCGACGAAAACTGGAAGTGTTTTATCCGTGAGGTCAATGGAAACCTGGCAATTGCCCGTTCAGCGAAAGTTATGCATGTGGAGGAGCAACAAAGACGAAAACGGAGCCCGAAAGGATTGAAGATAAAATAAATTCTGAACGAAGATTGGAAACTTCCTCTCACTCAGAGTGATCTACTCCATTCCAACTTCTTCCGCGGAGAACGTTATGGCAAAAATGCAAAGTGGAAAAGAGGCATCGCGTTCTATGTTGTTTTGAGTTTTTTGCTAAGCGCATTAAGGAAAGTCTTTCAAGGATGCCCCGCCTCATGGATGGCGGCTGGTTCGTTGGAGTAGTATGAAGATTCCTCTTGGAGTTATGGTTTCCTGCGACCGAGAGGGGAGACTGTGATAACCAGATAAAAGCGTCACTGCACATCAGAAAGAACTCAGCTAACCTGCAACAGCGGCCATAGAGTTTGTAGAAATATTTTAAGGACACAGATCCATAGCCAATGGTTTCTTTCGAAACATAAAACTCCTGGTCGCGGTGAAGTCTGTTCAACGATTCGCTATCCGGTTCTCTGAGTAATAAACTTCACTCGTTCTGGATAGCGCGTCGAAGCTTCAGAGCGAAGCGCGGCCGAAGTAACTACAGAACCCGAATCAAAGCAAGATAGCTCCGCAATTTTTACGGCACTATTCATAGGTAATTTATAAGCGCATGATGATCGAACATTTGGCAGTGAGCCTCAGTCACTACGAGGCCAAAAGACAATCAAGATCAGGAGAGAAGTGTGCAAAATAAATAGTTGGAGAGGATTAATGGAAATATAGTCCCCGTTTCGTGGTTCAAGCAAAGGGCATAAAATTCTACACTCCAATCATTCCCGACAAGCAATTTCCCGAGCGTGGCAGCAAAACTCACCCGAAATGAGCTGAACGACTACGACCCATCAACGCGCGAGAAAACGAAATCGCACAGTAATAAAACAAGCTGCTTTTATTTATTGCAACTTGTTACCACACAAAAAGCTTCTCAAAGTTATTTTGCCGACAAGGCACGACCAGGAAAGAGGAAAATAAGTGCCTCGACAGTGGAGTGGACGAAGACCACAAACCAGAGTCAGCAGGAATGAAGTGGAAAAAGCAGTCCAAAATGCAGGTAAAAGTTAGTGAACTTCCGTTCTTACAGGATTCTACACTAATCTTAAGGATACCTCCTAGTGGCAAGTGACCTAGAATAGGAACCGGCCCGGGCCGTTTCTGTCTACTTACGCTCCCCAGACTGTTGAGTTCACAGGACTTACAGCAGCACTTTTCCGTGCCTTCTAGCCTAGAAATCTCTCTTCCGTGACTACCAGCACCGCGTCACAGTTTTTAAGGTTCCTCTGCTTGCTTATCCTCGTTTGCCTGGTTTGTAAAAAGGGTAAATGTTCTTTCGCCCAAAGCCGCAAGAGGGCTTCTGTCAAACTGTTCACTTCTTTCCACCCGTGTAAATAACCGTCCTTCTTGCTAACTTCCGCAGTTTTATCATCGATGTCCCAGAGCACAAGCACGTTGTTCGGTGTAACAGCCGGTACGTAGCTTGTGTTTGAAGCCATAGGTGCTAGTGGAGGGTTATTCCAGAATCCGTTTGGCCCACACGAAGCAGGACCCGAAGAGTTCATCGCTGAAGGTCTGCCTTGCAGTCAAAATCAATGACAACATTTGCACAAATCTTATCATGCCATCCAAAACCCCGCCTTAATGACCGGATCCTAGGAACTGAAATGCCACGGAATTCACTCAGCTCACAGCCGGTGACCAATCTCATTCTGTCCAAACGAGTAGTACACGCTTCCAGCTCTGATACAGAACCAATGAAATTTGATCCCTTGTCACTATGTACTCCTTTATGTACTCCTTCTGTGCCTACAAAACCCAGGAGCCATGATGAATGAATCAATGAACAGCTCGAAGGCAACTGCTGTGTGCACTGCCTTAGTTCAAAGGCAGGCGAATAGAAATCCGCTCATGCTGCTGTGAGCGAGGCGGCATTTTAAGACCCCTACTTTATTTTCGATTCAATGTAGGACGAGACTGTTTTCTTTATGTAAGTAAAAGGAAGTTGTTCCGGTCGTTCATCTTTCACGTCCGCCATGGAACTCGTGCTCACTTCGGTTGGCTGCAAATTTCTATGTGGATCTCTCTAACACGACATTGCACTTAAGCATGCATATGTGCTTGACCACTTCTCCCTTGTTTTTTCGCTCCAGTAACTGCGATGAGCTCCCGTGGGCAATGGAGCGGTGACCACTGTTATGGCCCTTATCATTGTCATCTGTTCCATTCTGGTGACCAGTGCCACTCATGGTCGCATCTATCGTGGTGGTCGACATAGCATAGGAAACAAGTCGTCAGCTTACACGCTTATGTGCAGCTCACACTCGGCTGTTGTCTCATGGCCCGTGTCCCTCGCCTTCCTGGCCACCCCAACCTTGGGCTGGATCATGCCTAGCTCGATCAGCACAACGGAATTGACCCGTGTTTGTCATGGACTCAGCGCGCGTCGCCCCGGGCCAGACGGTCGTACAGCTCCGTCGCTTGAAGAGCTCATACTAAGAAATGAGTCATCTCCCGTGAATCACAAGTACATAGCTTGATTGGTGTATTATTATCCTGAGCTCGTCCTAATTATGGGCCTCTAGCCCTAGCCCGGCTGCGCCGTTCTTGTGAGAGCATCATCCGGTGAACCACATCTGCCGCTGTCCGATGTCCCACAGCAGCCTCTACCGTTCAGTCCATCCGGTAATCGGTACGTAAGTCAGTTTCACCATTCTGATTTCGGCTACTTGTTAAATATGGCCAACAGCGGAATCTACGTCAAAACATAGCTATTCGATGAAAGGTTGAATTATCGTGAGGCGATCACCTCGTTCGAAGGGTTTCCCGGGATTTTTGGTGGGGTTGCTATATTTTAGCTGCTATTAGCTTGCTCTCTGGCAGCAGCTATCTTGGTGCTCCTTGGCATGAATCTGTTCATTGTTTCATTGTCTGGATCTTACGCACGGAAAAAGCCGACCAAAGAAGTGACCGATTTCAAGCAGAGCTTTACGACCGCACAAAAACCACAGTCTCGCAGCATATTTTCGAAACACTGCTGGGAAAACTACCACTGCTGATAGTATGGATGCCACGGTGAGATATCGAAATGACCGTTGCCACTGCAACTGCTGCTCACTTCCCTGATACTACATACCGTCCCCCTGGCTGTCATAATCATCCTCATCTTCCTCGGCTTTCTCGTTCGTTTATTCGTCTGGATTCCCTGTATTGTTTCATTGCATTTAGTACGTAGTCATTTTGCTAGCGGTAGTGATTTTCTTGTGGCAATCGCGGATTTTCTCTCGACGGTTTGCACAATTTTGTTGCTTGGATATACTTGAGCAGCGTACCCATCCTACTTTTCCTCTCATGCATGACTTCACACATTCCATCACGCTTGCCGGCTATCCTTCTTACGTACCCGCGAGTTCGAGACCTCAAAATTAAAAGACCTTCTTAAGTATTTTGGATTTATTTCTCCAATGCCACATAAAAAATTGCGCCGTCGTTGATTATTACCTCTTGAATCGTTTAATGAGCCTTTCCCTCGGAGCAATGAAACAACATGCTCCCTGAATTTTTAAACTGACTGTCTGTCTATCTACTCGTTTTTCACTTTACGCCATTGAGCGCGCTTCGAAATACTCTAGCTCTGTTGCCGGTGCGCTTCACCTGCCTCCGTCTTTTTTCTTCACTATTATGGCTTTGAGGGAATCTCCTTTGCCTGTGAACTTTAACTCCTTTGGTTTTGCATTCCATTCTATGTATTATTTGCTTTATTCCTTTGTTTCTTTACGGGCAAATGAACACGACAGTTATTTTACCTGTCTTATGCTCCATTCAGCACGCTTTTGTTGGCCTAATTGTTCTTTCCCCCAGACGTTCGGATCACTCGGTTCTACGCTGTTTCAGCAACAATCTTCTCCCTCCTGTCCTAGGTTGAGTAGAAACAACGGAGCCTTCCATCGGTTGATCTTTGTTGTTCTCGAGTCTGCTCATTGCCGTGAGCCGGACCGCCACTTTCTTGGTAAAGCCCTGTTATGGTTTGATTGATGATCGGTCGATAGTCTATGGCCCAGTCAGTGGTCGGCCAGCAACCTTTTGTCTGATATGGTTCAAGTCATGTGTTTGTTACAAATTCATTTTGTTCCTATTCTGTCAGGTCAAGTGGTCAGTTTCTTGGCTAATTTTACGCTCCCTCCAACTTTAAAAGACGCAAAATATTTTTAACCCGTATTCTGTTTATCCCTGGGTCCATATCAAAGTTTGGTAATCCGAAAGCAATAAGCTGAGATTTAAGGGCCTGGTCATACGTGTTTATTTTTATGTGGTTATATTTCCTCCTTATTTTTCACGTTTTATGCATCCGTTCCATTGAATAATGGGACCGGTGCTGTTTTTCGGGTGCCGGTGCTGCTGTCAAATTCGATCAGCCTATTCATAAATGTCTTTAGTTTTACCAGGCAAGGAACCCCGAGAACTCGACTAAGCTAAGTTCATTGTCCTAGGTTGTTCTGCGCATCTGAGTCGGTCACTCAAGCTCTACTGTTTTACTCAATGCTCTATCGCATAGAGCCTAATCATGATCCTTGAGCCGCCTATTCGATGGATTAGTCGAGTAAACCACATCTCTTTTCAGACCTTCTGCCTTGCACTCCAAAATAGAGCCGAAGCAGTCAACACCCACAAAACAGAAAGTCAACCATCCTTCCTCAACACAGAGTAAACTTAGCGGCACTATCATATTTTGACCGCAAGCAGCAGTAGTCTTCTGAAAGATGACATCTTCCAAAGGCCTGATTCTTATCAACATCCCGTAAGTTTGAGAAAGGACGGGAAGGACCTGAGAGGCCCCACAGGGCCCGTCTGTACAATGGCAGTGGTACATTATTGGATCTTTTGCCTGGTGCCTTTTGGGTAGGATCCCTGTGTGCTTAAAATTCCATGAAATAACTGGCATAGGTCGGTCGCCTACCTACACAAAAATCGCTTCGCTAGAAGGGACTTATTTTCTCAATAGACCTGTTGGATTATCTCTGGTGGCCTGCTTTGCACGCCCCTCCATTAACCACTGTCAATATCCGTAATTTAGTCTCTTGTTCAGGGTAAGTAGCTCCATCTTCACCGGGCCTCCAGCCTCAAGATAAAGCGTGCTCATAATATAGGATACTAACATAGTTATTCACGCAACAGCCCTCATGTGCCTCGAACAGCGATAATAATGGCGTAGATGTCGTATTACATCTGATTATATTCTCCAAGCAACGGCTGACACCGTTTTCCCTATCTCTGTTCCTTTGTTTGAAACCCAGACTGGAAATCAGTGGTGACGTGATCACAAAGAACGTCAAGCCTGTTCAACCGAGGTCCCAAGTCCTTCTCCTTTGATTTGGCTAGTTAGCTGAAACCAGCCAAGCTTTCTTTGGAGTTTGTGCGCCACTATTATGATGCCGTGGAGAATTCGGTCTTAAGCGCCAACCCGCTACAAGGGTGCTGGATCAAGTAGACTTGTTAACAACTTGGTGCTTCGCTACCATGGACTCAGCCAAACATTATATGTGATCAGACAGCCCTGGTAGAGCATTTTTACCATTTTCCCCGCCCTTGGCATCCAGCACGGCGGCAGACAACTCCAGCTGGGTTGTTATACCAGGGTTTGTGGGGTTGGGTGAGACTCACTGTATAGTAGTGCAGTGCACAGCAGTTTATCTGCTGCTACACTCCATGAGTAAGCATCTATCCCGTAGCCCATTTCGGATGCGCTAGAAACGCATGTGATCCCGCCGAGCCGGCCTTGCGTTCGCCTTCAATGCGCACTCTTCCAGGGATCTGATTAGTGCCCAGACCTCAAACAAAATACACTCGCTTCCGCAGATGGTCGCTTCGTACAGTATCCAGAGGTTTACCCCAGCCCACTTCGGTCTACGTGACCCTTGAGAAGGTAGCTTCAAGGGTAAGCACGGTGGGGCAGCCAGGCCCAGAGGATAGCACCAAGAACTCAAGTTCGACAGTGTGTCCCATCTAGTTACTTGTTCGCTGGGTAACCGAATTTGGAAAGTACAATCGTGGGGTGTTTAACCCACTGGGCCCCTAAGGCTCATAGGAAACTGGTGTCCCTCTAAGGCAGAGGGGCACGATTGCTCTGCAGCTTCTGTGACACTAATAATGTCCCTAACTCGGACTTATTGGATGTGCATTTACTTAGCTTAAACCCGGCCTACAACAACTTGGTCATATCTTCCGCAAACTCACTTGTCTCGTCACGGGCGGCAAAAGATAAGAGGCAGCCGCCTACTTAAAAGATACAGCCGACCGCGTGAAGCATAGCCTGGTCATAGCTTTTTTATGGCCGGCCGACCGGCCGTGGAGGTGCAAAATTAGAGCAAAAAGGTGAAGAAGTTGCTTTGAACCGGATGGGCCGGCTTACGGTAACCACAGGGTTTGGCAGCTGGACAATTGGGGTGCCCCTTAAAGCTTTCGGGCACCTTCACCGGAATAAAAGTTTTCTCCGCATAAGCTGCAATGGCTATTAAACCCTTTCGAAATAGCATTAGTATTTCCACTAGATCGGCAGCCTTGTCAGGGCCTTGATAAAGCATTTTGAATAAAATCGCCTACTGCTTTTCTCCGAGCATTCCAAGACTAAAAGCAATTCATCAGGCTTTCGTTTACTGACTACCGCGTGTTGCGGCAGGTACCACAGTGGTTGGTGATAAAACTATAGTTGTCGTTCTGTGATGTCAGCCGCATACCCCTAGTCTATAGGTTTTTCCTTCCACTGGGAATGTCTGGCAAGCACCCGTTTACTACGAGATAGGACCGGCCCAAGTGTCGCAGTCGTGCGAGTGCGGAAGAAAGATTACCGAGTCCTGTCTTAGCACCTTCCTTCCACGGTAAGGGAAACAAAGTCTAGCGACCGGTTACGAAAAATCCCCCCAAAACGCAATTTCATGTTCCTTCAACATCGCCTGCAATATTTTCTTTTTTATACACTGTTTTCAAGAACAGCCCTTTGTTTGTTCGCGCCCAAAGTGCCACTCTTTCATGTCTTATTTTGGACCTGCATGAAGCTCGTGCTCGTTTTTCGCAAGCCGCAACTTGGCTCTCATATTCTGAGTCCCGTGACCGCACAATTGAGGTTCGTATATATTTTATGTCATCGTTCACTTGTTATTCTAGTGTTGTAGAACATACGGATAAACGCATTCTGATTTAGATTTCCGTTTCAAATTTGGCTACATATTGCTCAAGAGCGCCAAAACCTGAGGACCTGACTCCGCCCTGCAGACAGCCTTCGGGTCTTCTGTCGGCAGACTCCTACCCAAGGACTTTACGCATGCAAAATCCACTTTTTATATCCTTTTCGGCCGATCCGCCAACCCAGGACAGCTTGCTGAAGTGAAGTTGACAGAACTCGACATGTAAGCTGAGTGGCTTGGGGGTCCGGATAAAGTCCAACCTAACAAAGTGCGTGTGGGGCACGGGTGTTTCCGGCAGCCGAGTCTCCTATCCGGGACCGATACGTCACATCCGGCCAGCACTATTACTCCCCGGTAGCTCTCCTCAACTGGCAAATAAGCCAGGTCTGACCATAGCTTTATTCTCTGGGAGCCCCCACTAGTCGACCTGGCCACAGGTTATTCTCTAACTGCAACGGGTTGTTCTAGGCTAACGGAGTCCTTTTCCTCCACTGAAAACACGTGGAAGATGTCATTAGTTGGACCAGTTATGACGATCCCATTGACATTTTTCGCTGTTACCTAGTTACTTCACCATTCCGGGTCAAACGGTTGTACTACTTCCGCTCTATTCACAGCCGGGTCCGATCCACTTTTCAGCAGAGCGTACCCACTCACAACTTGACTTTTAGCTCCCAATTTAACTGGAATCAAACCCAGGGGTACATGGCCACCTAGGGACCCAGTTGACGTTGAAAACCCTCGATGGCTTCGGGCAGCAGAAGTTTGACACTTTTCGCGACCACTTGCAGCGAGCACTGGTGCTAACCCAATTGATCCTTGAAGTCTCATCTGATTCTTGCATTACAGTCACAGTTATTCAATGGCTGGTCCCAGTAATTTTTCATTACCACTATAGAGTTAACCCTACCTTCCTTGTACTACTGCTCTGCTAGTCTAAATCCCACATTCGTCCCTGATAAGAAGCCGTGACTTTTTATATCCCTCCAAAAAATTCACGCCCTCTTCTGCTCCTAAGCCCAGCTAATACACAAGGAACCGAGCCCACGACTTACGGGGAGTGTGTTTAGCCAGCAGAGAATCAGACATGCTTCGATGGCAATAAAACTACGATGGACGCGTCAGCCCGATATACCCCCTCTGCAAGATTGTTTTTACCTTCCCTCTTCACCAGCCTACAGATGCAGCCAGGAAAAGGCTTCAGCTAGTGTCAGGATCTTTCTATGTTTGCAGCTGACAGCTGGGAGCCGTCAGTCGTACTTCCCACCTGCAGGCTTACTTGCCCCTATTTTCAGTCTGTACTGCCCAAAACAGCAACACCTCTGAGATGCTCAGGTGCTTAGGCCAAGGCTTCTTCCAAACCTGAGGAAAACTGTCTAACCCTGGAGCAGGCCTTGCATGCAGGGAAGCCCCAATAATCTGCCAACCACCTGTTCGCTTGGTATGCCATTTCTTCACCCGCCTGCGTCTACACCGTGTGATATCGTATCGAACTTTCCGTCCCCAATTGCTGACCCTGCTTTTTTATCTCACCCACGTCCCCAACACGCACCTCACGACCGGAAACCGAACCGCCTGTAAGTACACGTATTCCCGTTGTTGTTATTATCTTGATCACCTCTACTCATTCAAGTTCACTGAAGATAACCGAGTACGGGAAGGTGAGAACATCCTCGCGGATTACACCTCTCTAGGTTTTCCAAATAACCAAAATCCTGCCCTCTTATCTTGGCCAACTTGCAGTGCTGGAAACCTTCTTGGAATGGCAATCAATAACTAAGCGCGAAGTCAACTACCAATCCTTGCAGTAATAAGCTGCATAAAACACTGAACAGTGCATTGTCAAGTTGTATGTCGAAGGATCTCATAGACCACCGTTTCCCTGCAAAGGAAATGCCTCATCTAGTCTGGTATCTCATTTCCACCCCAAATTTTTACCACTAACATTCCTCACTGACTCTCCTGGTATCAAATTTTTAAAAAGTCTTAGGTCACCTAACTCTGGCTTCGCAGCAACTGCCTCTCCGCCCTTCACAGCATGATCTTCTTTGTCGGGTACCTATCCAATTATATTATGGACCTTGTTTTCTGATCCCATCCGCGGTCCTCAAAATGGCCTCTCTTCTCATATGCCATAAGCCAACTCGGTTATTTTACTCCGGCCAAGCCTCTACTTATTATTATTTACCCTTAAACTCCACATCTATTTAGATACCCTACAAAACTATCACACTGCTTCCGCCCAATTGAACTAGCATGGATCTGTCCACTGGCCGTCGGTTGGCAAAATACGTTACCAGAACTATCACTGTCTGGTTTTCCTTGCCAAGTCAACCATAACCCTCAGCTGAAAAAGCTCCCATACCGCCACGCCCTTAATATATTTTGGGTCCTGTTGGTTACATGGGTAGCCTCTGGGCTTCGAGGCTTCCCCCGGGCTACCGTATAGATTTACCAATTTGATCAATCGTTAACCATCCTCACTCTTGTTCACCAAAACACTGCCCAGCTTCATTCAACTATTATTCGTACAGCTGTGCTGTTGTTGCGGTCAAGCACATCTTACTTTTCAAGTTTAGTGTTTACCTCAAACAGCCGTGTAATGCTGTATTCTGTGATCATGCCTTGTGCATGTGTCCTGACCGCAGTCGAAAAATATACCTTTATTACTGTTATTCAATTGCTGGCCTCCTTCACGGCATAAAACCAAGCACCGTGCTACAGAGCCTTCCCCATCTCGCCGCTGCTTCCATTTCGGGGAATTTTGGGCACATAGATACACCGTGTCTTTCCGTAGGTAAAACCTAAGGCGATGTCTGACCGCGGTTATCTTGAGTCACTACGTTAAAGCTGCAATTCTGTCCAGGACCGCGGATGCATGTATGTAAGGTCTGGTAAGATGGATGGGTCATATTATTCCTCAACGTCAACTGATCAAAGCGACTGCGACTTATTCTGACTATGGAAAGCACGAGTCCCGCAGGCTCCCTGAAATCGGCTCCTCGGCAGCTATGAGTTATCTTGTCCGCAGTCTTAACCCATTTGCACCACAAGGAATACGACAAAAGCTGCACTGTTTTCTCGAGGACTGCCAGCGACTTTGGGTCTAACGTGCACTTCAATTGCTCCAGCTGTCTCCTGCGGTCCCCCACACAAAATAACAGTATTGATAGAGAATCAGAGTCCACTTCGCCGGAGCCTATTCCTCCTGGCAGCCAACCTAACAGGGACCAAACCACCTCATACGGCCTGGCAGAAAAGTATTTTCGTATTAAACAAGCTCCCTTATATTTTGCATCGGATGGGAGCACAACGAGCTCTTCTATGCTTTCTTCTGCCCTACCTTCGCAGTAAAGCAGTAAGCATAACGGACTCTGCCCGATATTCAGGGTTTTTAAGTCTACACAGGTATTGAACCGCCGGATAAACTTCCGGCCACCGGTCAAATTTTAGTAAGTCGACCCTGGGTAGGTCCACACTGACGGGGCCCTCCAGATCAGTGCGCGTGCTCTCCGCCTTGTAACCTTTTCTGTCATTCAACCAGAATCTCTTCACCGGGCCATGATATTCTGCTGGTTTCGTAGCCCTTTCGATCCGATAACCAACGTGCTGGTAGACCGCTTCCGTTCTATCAGTTTTGAAGAAAGCGAGGATAAGTTGTCCTCCAAGCCCTCCACCAGCTGTACGTCCCTAACTCTTAAGGAACTGCCAAAATCTGGTACACCTGCTCTCCCTCCAAATCTTTGATTTCTTGTTCCATTCCCTCCAGCAAGTTTCTTTTCCTCAGATAAATCAAGGAGGTGCTAACATTCAGTAAAATGCTCGGTCGAACAGAACCATTGGCTCCAAGGCCCGGAGCTTATAAACCATCCATAGAAAACTGCCAGGTATCCCGAAAGTCCTGTTCTGATCCATTACTGGCTCTGTTCACGCCCAGCGGCGTCCTCATACTCCTGATAATCGACAAGTCGAAGTACCGCTTCGACCAAAACGCGAGTCCCGGTGAAAGTGAGTTTTTCCAACAATTCTCCTTCCAGTTCACTGAGTAATTAACTTCACTCGTTCTGGATAGCGCCTCTGAGCCTCAGAGCAACGCGCGGCCGAAGTAACTACAGAACTCAAATCAAAGCAAGATTGCTTCGCAAATTTTACGGCAATATTCTTAGGTAATTTATAAGCATGTGATGGTCGAACATTTTACAGTGAGTCTCACTCACCGTAACGACCGGTCATGGAAAGTCCCCCCAAAAAACACTGCAGTTCCATGTTTCCCCTAACATCAATCACTCATTTACACTATTGACTTGTTTTATGCACTGTATGTTTTTACGAACCAACGTTCGTTTGTTCACATCCAGCGCGCTGCTTTGTCATATCCTTGTTCCGGACCTGCGTGACGCACGTGCTCCTCTCTCACACGCCGAAATTCGGTTCTCGTTTTTGAGTCCTTGTCATCGCACAATTGAGGTTTGTATCTGTTTCGTATCATTGTTTATTCAATAATCTAGTAGCGTAGAACTTCACGGATAATTGCTTTCAGGCTTCGAGATCCGCTGCGAATTTGGCTACGCATTGCTCAAAGGTGTCATAAAACTCAATCGATCAACTCGAAACGAGGGCATAGGCAACATGCCATGAAAAGGATAGAAGCAGTTGGCATCTGGACAGGAAGTAATAAGGCAATTCATCGGAGAGGTTTTGGGTACTTTTGATTCTTTAGTTAGTTCTAGGCCGGCTTATCTTGTCAGTGATAGCTCATGTATTACTGAGGGTTACATGGATTGCAAGAATGTCGATCTACCCAGGCTGAAGATATCAGACCTAGAATAACAACTGTTATCGGCTAGGCAACAGGCTCAGGAAGCAGAAGAGAAGTGTAGACAGAACGAGAATGAGCATAAGACCAATGACTAGACCTATCTGACAGATCAGGACAAATCAAAATAGGAAACTGTGCTCCGGTCGCCGAATATAAAACATCAACGCTATCAACGGTTGATCTGCCAAGAGAATAACTAACAATTTTTGACGGACGATCTGAACATTATTGCATGCTCATTAGGCAGTTCGAAACTTTCGTCGAAGACAAAATAACCGACCCCGGGCAAAGGCTTCTCTACCTGGCTCATTACTGCCTAGGCCGAGGAAGAGAAGCTGTCGAGGGGTGCAACATACTGGACCCGGACCAGGGCTACTCAAGGGCAAGGAAAGTCATGAGGGACCTGTTCTGCCAACTTTTTAAGGTATCCCGCAATCTAATAGAATGCATGATGGTAGAGGCCAAAATAGCTTAGGGCGACGTCTATACGACGGCCGACCTAGTGACCAAAATGCAGAACTGTTCAACAGCCCTCCATCATTTAGGTTACAGGGCTGATCTTGATGCAATGCATATGGTAGAGGGCATAGTCCGTCACCTCTCTCCCGAACTACAGGTTCGGTGGGCGGAAGAGGCGGAACGTACAAGCCGAGGCGACCGGGGGGCTAACTTCGAAGACTTGGCTGAATACTTGGACAAGCAAACCAAGATAGCCGACAGTAGATTTCGTTGACTCGTCCGACACAGTAACCGAGTAAACAAATGCAGTACTAGCCAGACTCAAACCACTGCTCGGGAACACCCTAACTATCGGCCTTGTACCAATGCACACGCCATTTCGCGCAAGGCTGTAGCTCATCGACGTTGTGGGTTTTGTGATGCCAGCCATGGGCTAGAGTGCCGGAAGTTCATCAACGCCACAATAGACAAACGTTGAGGAATGGCGACGGCGGCAGGAGCGTGCTTCATATGCCTCAACACCACGCACTGGGCGGCAGCTTGTTGAACGGGGACCAGATGTGGTCACGAGGGTTGTGCGGGCAGACACCATCGATTGTTACACCAGGCTAGAGAAACTATAACCAAAGCGAGCACAAAGCCCAGTGTGATTTGTTCAACGTCGCAGTCTGCCAGTAAACCGGTACGTTTATGAGTAGTTGTCGTGGGAGTAGTGACCCCAACTGGGGTAGTCATCGCGTTGGTTTTCGTCGACAATGGATCGGACACCCCCCCCAGTAAAGAAGCGGTTTGCCGACAAACACCGGCTCGCTAAAATTACTACGTCGTTAGCAGTGAGCACGGTGAGCGGAACACAAGTACTGACTGAAGGCGGGTTGAGGTTATAGCTCGTCCCCTTAGACAATAAAGAGCAAATAGAATCAACGAAGGCATTTACGTTAGCTGATCTCCCCATGCAAGCACTAAGTTCGGTGAACGCAGTCTTGACTAGGAGGCCTCATCTGCGGGATATAACCGTCTTAGGCTGGAAGGAAGACGAAGTGTGGCTTCTCATTGGCCGTGATGCGCCAGAGGCACACTGAGTGCTTGACCAGAGAGTGGGCAACTGCCAGGCAACTTATGCCGTACGCATGGCTCTGGGAATTATATTGTATGGTCCAATAGGGGGACGCGGTGTAAAGTCCGGCCATCGTACCGTTCGAGAAACGCGTAGCAACCAATTTAGACAGGATTTAAAACAAAGTCGATTCCAAATAGTCTCTGTACTACGTACAACAAATTAAGCAGTTATACAATGATCAAAACTCAATTGCGTTCCTCCCGGGCCCTTAAGCTCCAAATTGAACAACGAATCAACAACTACAACTGAATTGCAGCAAAAGGTGAGATACAGAAGGTAAGGTCACCGAATACAGTCAAAACGAAGTTAAAGCTCAGCGACTCACGCTCGAGGCAACGGTTGGAGTCCGGTTTGAGACAAAGATTTAGAGCGGTAAAACATATAATCGGAATTCCGGCGAGGATAGTTCATACGAATGAAAAATTTCGTTTGTAAAATGGATGCTGATGCGTGAAACGGCGTATCCTGCACTCCTCTAAACCGGCCTCCAAAATCCAACCCGGATTTTTCTTGTGCACCCCTAGGTGTGATCGGCCTCGTGCATTGGCCCTTTCTAAGGTTCTCCAATACCTAACACCGTCAACAGCAGCCTCCAGTTGGGCCAGTGGATCAACTCTCAGAGCCCCCCCCGGTTTGGCAGATCCGAAGACCCGCCTCTCACCTGAGGAGAGTTGGCCTTTGAACTTACTCCACCAGCCTCCGGTTCACCCTCAATAAGGCAAACTATTCGGATGTCACAGAGCACTAATTCTTCATTAGTTCGCACTGTTGCCGTTCGCACCAAGCCATCGTCCGAAGTTGAGAAGCTTTTGATAACTCCGATCGGCCACCGGTCACGTGGCAAGACCTCCAAAACTAGCAGCACCACAGCATCCGATCTGAAGTTGCTTTCTCGAGTTATCTATTTCTGCCGCCGTAGTAATAGTGGAATATATTTCCTGATCCATCCATTCCAAAGCACAGCTGTTAGTTAGTTTGCCTGCCTCCATTGACAAACCAGTCCATCTCGCAACGAATTCGTTGAATTATCTCGTGGGTTCGCCCTGAGGATAAGTAGGTCATTGGGCGTGAGTACTGGCAGATCACGGCAGTCCGAGGTCAAACGCACTAGCGGTTGTCCGTTTACTATCCGCTCAAGTTCTGTAAGAAATGCCAACAATATTTCGTCAGTCATCTGCTGTCAGTCGCAAACTGAAAGAAGTACTTTTCTAACCGAGAACACTATGATCTCCCATATGCCACCACGTTGACTAGCACGGGGGGGATTGAAGTGCCACTGCTCGCCCCGTTGCAACAATCTATCAGCAATCTTATCACTAGACCAGTTTCTCATTATGTCATTCAGTTTTCCTTCAGCCCCAACGAAGTTTGTACTGTTATCACTAAAATTCTTGGGCGGTGCCCCTCTCCTCGTCATGAAACGCAGTAGTGTCACAATGAATGAATCCGTGCTTAGAGAATAAGCAACTTCAATATGTACCGCACGCACCTGGAGGCAGCTGAAGATGAATCCATATAGTGTCTCTATGCTGCGCCCATGTTTAACTGCAAAGTGGGCCAAAATAATCCATTATGACGTATTTGAACGGAAATCAACCTTGTTGGACTTTATTAGGCGACAGAGGAGCCAATATCTGTTTGCCTACGACTGCCAAATGCTTCCTACACTTCCAACATCCTCCTACAACATGTTTGACGGCAGCTCCCCTGTACAATCCGAAAGATTTTGTAAAGTTCTGCAAGTAATTGAGATGATCCTGCACGTCCTTCCATTGCGTGATACCATCGGATTATTGAGTCTGTCATCGGGTGGGTCCTGGGTAGCATCACCAGATGTTTCACACCCTGGAGCTGACTGGATTAGTTCATTCGTCCTCTAGCACAACTAATTCCATTTATTGAAACTGGATCGAGTTTTAATAGAGTCCTATTCATCGGCGATTTGTTAGCTCAAAGATTATCATTCCTGGCTCGTGACCATTTTAACTCTTCACCATAGACCTTAGCTTGTACCATCAGAATAACACTTTCCTCCGCTCTAGCAGTGTCGTATAAGTTCATCGGCCCAGTTCTCAATCCTAGATCCGTGCACCCGCCTCTCATGATTGCAACTTACGTTTTAAAACGGGTTAACTATGCTACCGACTTCAGCGAGTGTAGCTAACTGGAGTGCCTAGCTAGAAGTGCGTCCGTTCATGCATCCTGCAACACTGTGAGAACTGTACTCGAAGGCTGCTTCAACTCAAAATTTGGTGGTGCCGCAGCAACCGTAGGACTGGTCGGCCATAAAGTTTCATCGTTCATCAAGAATTTAAGACCTTCGAACCAGCAGCTGATATCACTCGGTGATGTTGTGCCTCTTGATGCCAAGTCTGCAGGGTTAGCCTTCGACCTGACATGATGATACTGCCAGGGTTCCGACCACTGATTGGTTCCAGCCAAACGGTTCACGATGTACGTACCAAATCTCGTTTGATTGTCGCTGATGTAGTAGAAAACTATGACTGAGTCCGTCCAGTAGTAATTTTTATCAAATTTGATTCCAGTTTCTTCCATAAGGATCCGAGAGACTCTAACGGCCAGCCTTGCTGCGGCTAACCCCAATCAAAGGATCGTTACGGTCTTCATAGGAGCTACTCTTGATCTGGAGAACAGTAGAGCACAGTAGGGGGCTATGTCCCTTGAAACCATTCTGGGATACGCCACCACCCCACAGCCAACTTCAGAAGCGCCACAAAATACATGAAGCTGTACACCTTCGTTCAGTGAGTCACCTCTAATCACAGGAAGCTGAATTTTGAATGCTCATAGTTGTTCCATACTCCTTAACTACTTATTCCAGCATCGTAAGGGTTTTTCTCCAATTGGGTCGTTCCAACCAAGCTTCAAGCGACACAGTGATTGCAATAACACCTTGCCTGGCAGAATGAAAGGTGAAACCAACTCTAGTGGGTCGAACACCGATGATACTATAGACAACAAGCCACGCCTTGTTTGAGGTTTTTCGCGCATCGCGAGTGAAAACTGGAACGTGTCTTCTATTGCTTTCCACTCTAATCCCAAAGTCCTCTCCGGCACAGGCGCGCAACCATCTATTTCCAAAGTGAAGTGGGCCAGCTCAGATCTCGGTAAAATATCCAGCACTTCCTCACGATTACACACCCACTTATGAAGCTGGAATCCGCCTCGTGATAGTAAATCACCGATCTGGATGGCAAAGCCTTCTGCATTCTCCAGTGTGGACAAAGAAACAAGATAGTCGTCTACATAGGAGTTGTTATACACGGTACTATAGACGTAGCCCTCATACCGTCCTCCCCAATCGTCTGCCGTGCGACGTAACGCGAAATTCGCACAAAATGGAGAGGAAGTGGCACCAAATGGGTGGACATCCATTTCACATTCAACAAGATTACCACCTAGTTGACCACCTTCCAACCAAAGGAACCTCAGTGCTCCTTTGTCCCTCGTCGGCACTCGAACCTGCATAAGCATTTCTTCAATATCCGCAGCCAATGCGACAAATGTTTTTCGAAAGCGAAGCAACACTCCAACTAAGCTTGCCGTCTTGTCCGGCCCCTGTAGCAAGTAATCATTCAGGGAGTGTCCCCGGAATTCAGCCGCACAGCCAAACGCCACCCTCAATTTGCTAGGCCTTTTAGGGATTGTAAATGCCTGATGTGGTGAGTACCGCTTTGGCTCTAAACCCAGTTGTAACTGTATATCAGGCACCAATTAGAAGTGGCCCTTGCGCACATGACTCTCCATTATGGGGTATTTATCTAAGAATTCAGGGTCATGCGCATACCCTTTGCTAGAGCCTCTCAATTTTCCTTTGGCCACAATATCTGTCTTATCTGTCTCAGGAAATACTAAAAACTACAGTTTCTTAGGGCATTCAGTTAACCCATAGAAATTCTGGGATTTTTTTCTCAGCAGTAAAATCTAACCTGGCTCTAGTCTGCCTTTACTTTCTCGCCTCACTCACAGCATATTTTGATATTTCAAAATGCCACGTGCAGTAAAGAAGACCTCCAATAATACCCCATCCAATCATACTCTGGTTACCAGGGAAAATATGCTTATTCAAACTTCCTTGGCCTTAAAACAATGTTCGGTTGACCTCTCTGACTCTGTGGGCTTGGCGATAGAAGGAACAGCTGTTTTAGACCAAATCATCTCGTATATAAATTCTCAGCTTCTGAAGTTGGAAGATACAGTATTTGAACTCGTCCTCCCACTGTGCATCACTGAACGCATCGAACATTCTACCTCACAACACCTGACGGCGGCTGAACGCTTTATCGACTCTGTTGCTTCCGAAGTTCTCATAAGAGTGAAGAACTCCCGTAATTCAGCCGTGTTTAAAGTCCCAGACAGAATACTCCTCGAGTGTGTCAAGCATAAGCTGTTGAATGCATGTGGTATGGCCTACTTTCCTTAGTAAATGACAAGGCTTCGTAAGCGCTATCAGCGCTGCAACTGTCCAATCCTGATGCGGTTTGCAGATAATCTATCTGCCAAGGAATTCATTGAAATGCGTAACACTATAGCTTCTAATTCCCCCTATAAAAACATAAAAATAGCCAAAGGTAAAACCCCTCCTCAAAGGGAAAATTAATAGATCCCCCTCGGCTTTCCCCACCAGAAAGATCCCTGATATTCCTGAGCCTTCGACACAGATGGATGGCAGCTCCGTCGCTTCTTCCCAAGTCTCCAGTGCTTTATCTTCACACGCGCTTCCTGCCTCTTCACAACCGCCCACTGCCTCCTCATCTGCTCTCATACTGAACTCTTTAAAACCTGATCCCACTATTGTTGATCTAGACAATTCCGCTTCTCTCTCTTACTGCCACCCAGAAAAAGAAGCCAACTATTGCCTCGCTCTCTCGCCTTATCGCCTGTTAGGTACACCCCCAACTCTACTTCTCTCCGTTTTCTTCAGTGATAAACTGCTCGCAGTCCGGAGGAATATATCACCCAGTCTTCCCACCCTTTTTACGAACCCCTCCTTCATTTAACTGTCTCCCCTTAAAACAACTCGCTTAACTCACCGAATAAGGTTTCGACCTTAGAAATATCCCTTGCTCCAATGCGTCGGTGGTCCCTACAAATCCATCGGGCTCATCGCCTGTCAATATCAAAATACGGCCTCCATACGCCATCCACTCTGCCTCACGTCTTACTCCTATTCTGACAACCACCTCTACTGCTCCCGTTACTAATTGCCCCATTTTTGGTGTTCTACCCAACTTGAGTTACCCCTCCCACAATATGCAGCCTACTCCACCACCCTACACCCCTATGCCTCAAGCATTTTCAACCCTGCCCTCTGCACTTCTCTTTAGCCAATACTCAATTCCGACTGGATGGTATTTCTCAACTGCTCCTAACCACCCCCGTCTCGTATCGACCCGCCAAACTCCGCAGGTTTTCCCCTCTGCTCCGACACTTTCCCCTCCGTTGATGCCCAGTTTCTCTACCACTCGGCAGTCTATTTCACAGAAACATTTACTCCAGCTTGGTTGGAAGCCACCCCAGCTGAACCTCCACTAGCCTTAACATCAACATATTCCCCTTTGACCCTGATCCCCGCTCCTTCCAATCGCGATAGCCTGCCTCCTTCCAATTTACACTACCCCCCTGATGTGCCTATATCACCTCCCACAAATGGTATATCTTTGGCCTTATTCAAATCGCACTCCATTCTTGACAAACTCCAGCACTTAAAAAAACTTGTCTGCGCAAATAATCACGACATTATCTCGGTAACGGAATCCTGGCTGTCTGAGGGCACTCCCAATGATCAAATATCTTTGGTAGGGTACGGTCTTCTACGTACTGACAGACCGACCCAGCCTGGTGGTGGATGCCTAGCCTGAGTGAAGGAACTCTACACTACGACCCCTCTTTTACACACGACTCTTGATTCTATTCCCGATTCTCTATGGTTCGCTATCAATCTCCAAAGCACTGTTCTTCACATTGGCTGCGCGTATGGCTCGCCAAATTCCTTCAGTTTTTGTCTCCACTTCTAATTGGGTCTTTTGAAAGCCTCTCTTTCCTTCCCTCTGGAACCAAGCTTATTGCGGGCGACCTTAATTTCCCTAGCATTTGTTGGCCAACTCTTCCGGCTCCTCTCAATCTTACGGACCTGATCACCAGCATTCATCTCGGTGGCTGGACACATGTCGAACCTACCAGAAATGGGGACACACTAGATCTGGTATTTACTCATAAAAGGTCCGTAACAAAGTTTTCCCGGCAGCGACCATAAAATGGTTATCTGCCATCTGCCCCTCAGTGGTCCATCTAATTCCGCACACCCCTCCAACAATATATTCCTATGCAGAAACTGGACCTCGCTAGTCACGCTTATTCGCCAGAAAGACTGGGGTGATTACTTCCTCACCCATGACCCTCGGCTTGCTGCGGATATTTTCTACTCCTTGTTTTCCGACTGTCTGAAAAAATTGTCTAATACTCCCTAGACTGTTCCTAAAAAAGAGGTCGCCTGTCCCGCCACTCCATAAGAAGTATCGTAAACTTCTCAAAAACCACATAATTCCAACGACTTTTCAATTTTCATTTGTCTAAATTGCCTTCCCACACTTATTCAACAACAAGGTAATACGCGACTTCGTGACCAAGAAGCTAAGGCATTGGGCCATCCCAACAAGTTGCAACTTCTTTTTGTGTTGCATAAGTCTAGAAACGCTTGTGTTAAGGCCCGCTTCCAACTTCTGGTTCTGGATAATAACTCATCCGTCACCCCACCCCCCCCCCACCTTGTATAGCAGAAGCCTTCAATGCATTCTTTGCTTCAGCCATGGCTTCAGCTACTCTCATTGCACCTCCCCATCTTCAACACTTACCGACTCTGTCCGTTCTACTATACACTTTGATGACAGGAGTATTTCTAAGCTACTGACCAATAGCAAACCCTCCCCTCGATTAGGCCTTGGTGGCTTGTCACCAGTTGCTCTTGTCAATGGTGGACCGGATCTCCCCCTGTTGCTGCTTAACTTTTTCACTCTTTCACCTAATGGCAGCACAGTACCTGCTAACTGCAAGCACCCGTTAATCGTTCCCATTCATAAAAAGGGACCTTTACATGAGGTGTCCAATTATCGCCCTATAAACCATACCCCCATTTCATCCAGTACAACGGAAAAAATACTTAAAGACCACGTCATTAACTATTTATTAAGCTTCAATCTTATTAATGACAACCAACATGGATTCCTCCGTTCACTGTCCTGCATGACTTGTCAGTATGATTTTCTGAATCTCGTCACCGGCCCCGCTGAAAGTGGGAAATCTTTTGTTGTTCTTTATTTCGACTTATCCAAGGCATTTGATCGTGTACCTCACCCCACCTGTTAACAAAGTTACGGTCATTTGGCATTGTCGATCCACTACATTCTAGGTTCTCATCTTACTTCATCGTTCACGGGTCGTCTTAATTAACCTGCACACCTTCAATCCTAAGCCCGTTACTAGAGATGTTATTCAGGGCAGTGTTTTAGGCCCCTTGCTTTTCCTCCTATATATAAATTATGGGTTTTAAACAATACTTATTGGCACGCCGTTTTTGTTCGCGGACGACATTAAGATAGTCCACACTTTTTCGCCTGGCAACCTCAGTACTACCATCTCCAGAATCTTCGCTGGTTTAGCCACTCTTGATGAATAGTGCTCAACCTGTGCGATGAAATTCTCCACCGATAAGTGTATTTTTCTTACTTGCAAACGCCAGGTTTCTCCTGGTTCTTTATGCATCGGCGGTTCACCCATCGACAGCCAGCCCTTAGTAAGAGACCTTGGCTTAGGTTATTCTTGCTCTTTGAACTTCTCGGAACATGCTTTCTCCCAATTGGTGAAGGCTAGAAAGTGTCTTGGTCTTCTGTTCTGATCTTTTCGGCCTAGGGAGGGCTTTCTTTACATGTACAAGGTACTTGCCAGGCCCCTTCTCGGGTATTGTCCCCTAATCTTCACTGGTATGGAAAAATCCGACAGGATTACTATCGAACTTATTCAAGGTAGATTCGCAAAGCACTTTATCGGTTGGTAGCCAAACTTAAAATACAGGGAACGATGTTTATCTCCCAAAATTCAACCAGTACGGCTTCTTTGCACCAAGCTCACCCTGGCGTTTCTGTACGAGCTATTGACTAAGTAATCTTATTGCTCCAACCAGTTGTGTTTCGCCCCGGATACTGGATAGTCACTCAGAAACAGACAGTATATTATTACCACACCCTCCGCGAGGACCGTTCTACGCTCTAAGTTCCTTCTCCTCAAGTACTCCAAAATCTGGAATAAACTTCCTTTGCACATCAGATCTTCTCATTCAGAGTATGCATTCGTGCATGCAATTGATAAATTCCTTTCTGTCCCAACTGTTGTGGGCTTATTCAACGTTCACATAACCAAAAGTGAAGCTTACAAAAAAGGCCTCGACTTTTAATCCAATGCTCTGCTTTCTCGCCTTACCTTACCTTCCTAAATAACTTCACCGCTTTTGAAATTCTGAATGTTCTATTTGACCGCTCCTTCTTAGACTTCGCCATCGACCTATGAAAAGCGTGTCTGCGTCCACCAACTATTTTTCCATACCAACTTATAGGATCCCGCCAATTTCACTTTGAAATAAGTCCTTCTAAATGCTTTCGCACTTAAAGAGAGGCCACCGTAACACTCCCCAAAGATTGTCCACATGCCACATCCGCTCCACGATTTTTTACCTTTATTTAGTTATATCGGGTTTGCGGCCCTGAAACAAACCTGAAGAACACTATAGAAACTGCATCAGTAACCACCACCTGGTCGACTACATATATGTCCATATATATATATATATATATATATATATATATATATACTCATTACCGCCCTGTAATAATTAGCACAAGCATGGTAAGTAACCCAACGCCCCTCGATATCTCTTTGCTTACAATGCCTATTTTCCGCACCAGGTCCCACGGCGTATACTTCCCTCTCCACCTCTGCGATCTTAAACTGGAAAAATTCAGTCTCATTTATCTCACTTAGCGTGGCTCACCAACTGAACCCAACACCCAGTTATGACGTCACCGATTCTGCCCCCACCCTATCCCACAGCCAATTTTCTTCCATAATTTCATACAGAATTTACTTGTTCTCTTCTACTGAATAACTACTCCAGATCAAATCCCAGTCTCATTACTGAATCTTACGGCTCTCGGTTATCCATGGTTTACCGTTCCCTTTATTTAGTCTCACATGTCATAGACCGACCTTCGCTTTAGTCCATCCACTAATGGACCGATGTTGAGGAATATCTACCCCGCCATTCTCTGTGGTAGTCTTTTTCATCATTCTGTTTTTTTTGTACGAATCCTCGTCTATTTACTGATCCATGTATGTCTCACCCCTTCAACGTCTCACCCTCTTTTCTATCTCCCATTCTATAGCAACAGAATGGGCATTAGCTCGACAGTCCTTGATATCCTTTCGCTTACACTGCCTCTTTTCAACACAAGTTCCCACCACATATACTTCCCTCCCCACCTCTGCAATTTTAAACTAGAAAATTCAGTCTTATTTATCTCACTTAGCGTGGCTCACTAACTAAACTCAACATCCAATTACGACGTCATCAGTTCTGCCCCCGCCCTTTCTACAGCTAAGTTTCTTCCGTAATTTAATGCAGAAATTAGTCTTTTCTTCCGCTGAATAACTATTCTAGGTGAAGTAATAACCTACCCATTGGATGCTTCAGTCCGTACTTATGCGTTTCCTTTTTTTAGTCTCACGTTTCCTGGCCTCAGTTTGTCTTAGGGATCCGCTGCATAGATGAGCCCGTCCTTCACTTTTGTTCCTCTTTCCATTAACCGTTGATCCTCGGCTGGGCTATACCCATACTGCGTTTCTCTACCTCATTTCCTTTTCCAGTCATCCTCAATGCCGGTCAACCACCTCGGACTCTACACTGACAACCTTTCTGGCTGGTGCACCTGGATGGTAATGCTGTATGGTCCTCTGTCGATCGCTGTTCCCGTTGGCTCTGTTGCCCAAGTTCCCACAAATTGTCCAGTTGATCCTAGACCGGATACCCTTATTGTGATTGCTCAGCCCTCTGCACAACCATCAATGAACACTGGTGCCATTCCCAACGGTGCGGGGCTTGGTCGGATCCACCGCTTTGGCCGGCGCACATCGGGCGTGCAGGTCGTCTGCAGCGATGTGCGAGCGCAATCAGGCTGGTGGATCACACCTCCGGTGTTCATCTCGAAGTGTTTTTCAGGTTGGGTGTCCAGCGCACGGTCAGCTTCATTCACTAGCACCGGTTGCTGATTGCACGTTCCAACTCTCCTCGTCCTACCGCATTTATCACTGTCATTTGCGGACCGCATGCTCCCTCTATTCTTCCGCCACTTTTCGCTAATCTATCGCTCTTGTCAGCACTCTCATCACTTCCCTTCCGTGTCGTTTCACCTCAGTACGCACACCAATCCTTTCTGCTTTTGTTCCTATCGTGTTTCACAATGACAACCCTCACTGCATGATGACACTCTTGCCCTATCCATTTACCCTGCCCAAGCCCGTAATATGTTCTTTTCCACCCATTTTGCCCTGTCGGCTCCTAATCAGTATTCACTCGGTTCCTCCATACACCCATGAAGCTGACTGATCGCATAACTCTCTAGCTACCATTGTGCGATATCCGCTTTTGTCCATCTTACTTCCCCCCATCACCTCCCAGACAGATACTTAAACATGACCAGTCCCCATCTAGGAACCCGTCGTTCCAACCTTTGCATTTTTTACGACCAAATGTATTATCTTTTTACCACTCCCATATTTTTCATGTCTTAATCCGTAATTCTTCTATGGCTCGTCCTTTTAGGCAGTGAACAGATTGGCAACTTCTGGTTCAATCCCTTGGTGCATTGGCTGGTGAGCACGCAACTCTCCACTTCCATTCTCCCAACTCTGAAGCACAACTATTTTTCGTGCGTTATTGTTCTATCACAGGCTCTCCCGTCCGGATTTTTTTCTTCTTTTCGGTCTTCATCCTGTATCATCTGCAGTGAAACAATCTTATTCATCAACTCTCACCTGGTTTTCTCTGGTCAACACTCTCGTCTGCCTCGTACATTGCTCGCCACAGGCATCTTCATTGTGCCTTTCAGGCTGCGCCGCCTTTCCGAGTTCCACTCAGTGTAATTTCACCGTAAAGTCATGATTCTCACCTACATTTTCAATGCATGCGACCAGCTGTTACCTGAGCTTTCTGATCCTCCACTTCCTTATCCCTCTTCCATGTTGTGCGCTGTTACAACTGACGCATTTCCTCACCGCAGTCCTTCTAACCTCCCAGTGAGATTTTACACCTCTCCGAACACCCCGTACTTTCAGTCGCTCTGCGTTCTCCAGCCCTTTTCGCGGCCATATTCTTGCTGCATAAATTACGTCCATTTATTGAAGCCTTACTCATGCTTGACTGTCACCACATCTCACACCTGCCATAATCACACTGTTAGATTCACTCTTACCCGTTTTCGTCGATCCTTTCCTTTATATTCCCTCGCTTATCAACTTCTGCTAACAGCCATCACTTCTGTGCTTCCAAAGTTGGTTCTCTTTTGCTGTTGATCCCCCATGTTCATCTGTCATAAAAAATTCATCAGGGTTTATCCAAGTTAATTACGCACAGTTTGACCCAACCCCACCAGTCTCGTCCAACCACTGCTACTTCCGTGTTCCATCACTTTACTGTTGTTTGCTCCTGCTCCGATATATGTACACACAGATTTATTTCTGTATCCACATATTTTCTCTGCCTCCTTCAGTTCTTTGCCGGCCAGTTCTTTTGCCACCATGCCACCGCCCCTCATGGTGTGCGTCCATTTTGTCTATAACTGTGCCCCACATTTACCGTGTCTCGATCCTTTTGCGGCATTGATGCCATCTGACTCACTCTTTTGGTCTTGTACTGCTAGCTCCCTGTTTTCAAATTGACACGGTCCGTTTATTGCAGTAAAGCAAAGTGCATGGCTACCTAGTCCCCAGCTGCACAACTCAATTTTTCGTTCTTCTTTTCTTCTCTTCTTTTTTCCTTTTTTCTTCACAGTTTCTCGTAACGATAGTTCCTCATGTCGATTTTCAGTCCTCCTCATGCGAAACTCCCAGGTTCCGGTCTCCTTCCCTTGGCTCAACCAGCTGCTTCGTCTGACCTTGACCTTCAAATTCATCGAGCCCATATCTGAACCCGTCTCCGGGTTCACTTAAACCTCCTTCGTTACACTTCGGTGTGCATACATTTGTCTCCTTCTCGTCTCTTTTCTTTTTCTTCCTACCCCTCTTTGTGTTACGTACTCACAAACTTTTCATGAAATATTTCTGTCAGTTTTTTCTTTTGTAAAATTTTGATCATGAGTAAGGCACGCCTCGGGCGTCTCCGAAATGAACCAAAAATAATATTAATAATCATTTGGAAGTCTCTCTACAGGATCTCTCAATGGGAGAACAACTTCATGGTGTCGGCTCAACGAGGTTATGGCGCTGGAAGTCATATGAACAGCCTGTTTGCCTTCTGATGAAACAGAGATTTTCGATTCATACCCATCGCAAAAATCGGCGTTGTAGAGTCGATTGACTTGTTCCGCTAAGGGCTCGATTCCCCTCTCAGTGTTGTTTGCTGTCCTCACAAAGCGTGGTTCCTGGTTTATCAGACCAAGAACAATCAATCCTTAAGCCGTCCGCACGGCTAGGGTTGTTTTATTTTAGCGCATCTTTGCTCCAAAGCCCGATGTGTTTCTGGGACGTCGGCACCTATCAGGACTTGCACTCTGGAATCTTTCAGATTCTGCCTGTGGGCGCAGTGTAAATGAGGCCAGGATAAAACGTCCGCCTCTCTGCAGTACTGAACCGCTTGGATTGGTGACCTATCAACCCAGAAGGCCCTCTCTGTATCCATGTTCTGACAATGAGTTCACTCGCAGCTTCGTTATTCCCGAACTCTTGTGGTAGTTCCATTTACGGTGGAAATCAAAAGTGAGGTCTAGGATGCCTTCAGGCCTACCAGCCCCGTAAGGTCTTTCTGTAATAAAGCCACATACGACCGTCTGTCCGTCAGAGCCCAGATTTCCACAGAGCCCCCCGGTCCGCCTAATGGTACTGGTAGCACACCAAAACTGACACCACATTGTGGCCTAAGAGTAGCCGAACAATTATTGGTCCACTGCCCAGGCCGTCTTGCACTGTTCGCACCCAGCTTATCCAGCAGCAGCCCTTGTGTTATATCCTGTGTGTCTAGATCGGTACGTTGCTTCTGTGTAAATCGCAGTAGGGGTGGTGCCGTTTCCGGCAACGTGATTTTGAACAAGGTTTGGAAATAGGACAGTTGCTAGACAGATGTCCACACTTGAGACGCGAAAAACAGGCCTTGATTTCTCTAACTAACGCCCAACGACCGGGTATATCACGAGGCAGGAAAAGCTGACGTTCCCCAGGCGCGTGTATTCCATTACATACCGAGCGCCTGCTGCGACCAACAAAGTACTACCCTGTTTTGGCGTGAGCCGTGTCGCTTCTGGATACGGGTTTTGTGCATAATTACTCCAACTGGATGACCGCGAATACCCCTGAGCCTCACAATCAGCTGCCAGTTTGCCGAACATACTTCGGGAAGTCCGTGCCTCACGGGACGCTAGGTGCTGCAAATCTTGGAACCTGGGTTCATCTCCTCTTCTCAAGATATCATCGACGGTCCTAGCCCACAAATCTTGGGGACAAGTTGGTAGCACTCGGGCAATCCTTTCCATAGTCTGCAATGGGTTGAGGTCCGACATGCCATTCATCTCTGTGAGAGCAATTTCACAGTTGAGCATTTTCAGCGACAACTTAGTCGGAGCACCCAAACCTCCCACCAGAGGCTTCAAACCTTGCCTTAAGCCGCCAATCAGTGAACGAGCCACTACATGATCTTGTCCACACAGGTCCTTTAAGATCTCCCTAGCCCCGCCGTATGCCAGTGTTGGAGGCAATATAGCACATTCGGCAATCGAGTCCATCGCTTCTACTTTGCAGTAATGCGTCAAATAAGGGAGGCTCTGAACATTGTCTTAAAATTTAACTTCGACGTAATATTTAAACTGTTTCACAAACTTCCAGTACGTTGACGAATAGCCCGCAAAAGACCACAGTTCCATCCTGGAAAAGTCCAAACGATAATCCACCGCAGGTTCCGCCACTGGAACCACGCTTGTTGTTCGTGGTGCATCTTTCTGCACATGGCAAGCACCTAGGTAGCGAGAAATATGCTCACTGACTATTACTTCACCTTGACTCCATCTCTGCTGACTAGGTTTTCTTCTTCCTCAGCGAGTGCCAAATGTGGTTTCACCGTTTCCGTCTCATTCCTCACCTTGAGCAGCTAACGTTTCTCATCTAACTCTAATTGTTCCGCAGCCTGCTTCTCCTTCAACTCAGCTAACAACACATCAGCTTTAGCCCTTTGGGAAACCGAGCTAATCCTAGAACAACCTGATATACTAAACCCCGATCAAGAAACATGACTAACACCTACGGGCAAAGGGGCTTGGTTCACCTACAGGGCATTGTCCTTTGATCGGGGAAGGTTTGCCGAATTGCTGCCTAATTTCATGTCTTAGCGGTTGCCAAGGATATTGAGTACTCTAAAGTCGGGCCACCGTAACGTTCGAGAAACGCGTAGCAACCAATTTAGACAGGATTTAAAACAAAGTCGATTCCAAATAGTCTCTGTACTACGTACAACAAATTAAGCAGTTATACAATGATCAAAACTCAATTGCGTTCCTCCCGGGCCCTTAAGCTCCAAATTGAACAACGAATCAACAACTACAACTGAATTGCAGCAAAAGGTGAGATACAGAAGGTAAGGTCACCGAATACAGTCAAAACGAAGTTAAAGCTCAGCGACTCACGCCCGAGGCAACGGTTGGAGTCCGGTTTGAGACTGAGATATAGATTTGTATAATATGATTCATCATGCAGCTTGATTGCTCAACGCAACTTTGAAGACCATGAGAGTACTGTACAGCTGCTTCATCCTTGTTGGGAACCATCAGCATTGCACATCCACCGAGCCCCCACTGAGAGTCGAACCCTAGGTGAACGGTTGTGAATCGAACAACTCAACCACGAGGCAATCCGGGCCAGATCTCACTCATTATACAAATCTAACCCCCAATACTCACTTACAACTAGTAACCAAGCTCTGTGGGTTGTTCACAACGGAATGCCCTTGTTGTACTTAGGCTCCTAAAGAGAAGTCATCCATCATAGGAGCCGATGGCTGTTCGGGAAGCGGGTTGTTACCGTTCAAAGCCAGTGATGGCAAGGTGCTATATCATGTAGTGTAGATGTTCAACAAACCGTTGAGAGCCAGCCCGGATAGCCTTGCGGTTAAGGTGTTCGATTCACAATTGTTCACCCCGGGTTCAAGTCCCCGTGGGGGATCGGTGGATATGAACTTCCGATGGTTCGCAACTAGGATGAAACGGCTGTACAGTGCTTCCATGATTTCCAATGGTGAGTTGAGCAATCAAGCTACATGATGAATCATATTTTACAAAGATTTAGAGCAATAAAACTTACAAATGGAATTCCCGCGAAGACAGTTCATACGATTCAAAAATGTCGTTTTTAACATGGATGCTAATGCATGGAAGGTAGTATCCTGAACTCTTTTGCACGTGGTTCCGGTAAGTACGTATCAGTCAAAACAAACCGCATAGAGTGTCAGTTGCAGCGGCTATACGAAGAGGAGTTTCACGACTTTGGAGGCGAAAGACTAGCGCTGTCTCAAGAAGACCACTTCGCTTTTCAAGCAGTGCGGCAAGGAACTAGATGTCTTAAAAAGCAGTTCGAGGCTCCCTCCCACGGCGCACACCAGCTGACCAGTGGGTTGACAACAGAAACCATGAGCTGCAAAGACTACCACGACTGAAAGAACGCTTCTTTCGAGACCAGGGTTAGTGGGAACGATGGGCAGAATTCTTGAAGCGAAAGGAAGCTCTCGACTACAGTGAAAAGGTGCCCGCAAACACCGACGGCCGAAAGGGTGTCTGGTATCCACCTAAACACCCGATTATCAACCCCAAGAACCCCAAAAATATGTGGGTGGTTTTCGACTGTGCGGCCAAGTTCCAGGACAAGTCGTCAAACGATCGCCTACTACAAGGACCTGACTGGACCACACCACTAATCGAAGTTTTGTGCCGTTTCAGAGTGGGTAGAGTGGCGTTGTCCGCCGATATCAGGGAAATGTTTCACCAGGTGAAGATTCCGGCAGGAGAACGAGATGCTTTGCGTTCCCTGTGGTGGGAAGAGAGCGACCGGGACAACACAGTGGTGAGTTATGGGATGACCGTCCACCCCTTCGGAGCCATTTCATCATTTTTTTGTGCGTACTACGCTCTTCGGTAATCAGCAAACAAGCACGGAGATTCGGTCCGCCAGTCGGTGGTAGATAGCTTCAGCAGAAACTTCTACATCAATGGCTTTCCTGGGTCATTCGATGATGTAGACTCGGCCCTAGCGCAATTCAGGCCTAACAAGATTGCTAGAAGCGGGTGGCTTTTATCTAACAAAATTGATGTCGAAAGCTTCGGAAGTGCTCCAAGTCATTCTGTACCACGAGAGGGTCAAAAAGGTTAGAGGTCCGGAAGGCTCCCCACTCCCCACCGAATGCATTCTAGTAATACAATGGAATGCGGAAACGGAAGACTTTGTTTTCGAGCTAAACTTTCCCGAGCTGCCAGTAACCCGTCGTGGTATACTATCTGCCGTCTCTAGTTTGTTCGATCCGCTCGATTTCGTCTCTCCCTGACAGTCACCCGGAAAGATCCTGCTGCAGCTGCTGTGCCGTAAGAAAGTCGATTGGGACGTACCACTGGACTGAGAAAACCGGACGGACTCGGAAGAATTTATAAACAACCTAAAGAACCTGGGGGACGCACGGATTTCACGATGTCTGCCCTCTGGTCATGTGACACGGACGGGAGAACTGCACGCCTTTTCTGACGCATACGAAGTCGGTTAAGGAGCCGTGGTATACGGACGGTGGTGCACGGGAGATGGACAACGCACTGCGAGGACCCTGCTCGTCAAAGCCCGCGTTATCCCACTGAAGTCGGTTTCAATCCGGCGCCTTGAACTCAGCGCAGCTGTCTTCGCAGTCAGGGTGCTACAAGCGGTAAAGAGATGCTTTGACCTCTACATTTGGTCCGCTAGTTTTTGGACGGACCCGACGACGGTACTGTACTACGTTAATAATGTCAGGAGCCGGTAAAGTACTTTCGTTGCTAACCGACTCACGATCGTCCACGACGAATCCGCCGTGATCCAGTGGAAGCATGTCAGGTCTGACGATAACCCAGCCGATCTGTGCCCCCGAGGTGCGACCAACTTCCGGAAGCTGGAAACGTGGACGAGAAGAACGAGGTTCCTGAAAATGCCTAAACATGACTGGCCCGTGTACGAACTAAAACCCCTCTGGAATTGGAACTGCTGATCAAAGGTGTAGTGATGACAGCCACATTCATCGAAGCGACATGGATTTTATCGCGTATGGTCAGACTTTCTTCCTGGATGAAGACACTTCCTGCATTAGTTTGGTAGGCCAGGTTCAAGAGGCATTTGTTAGTCCTGAAAAGGGATCCGCCCCTCCAGCCGGATACGAATAGGTCCGATAAGCCCCGACGAAATACGAGCAGCAGAACACGATATATTCAAGGTGATGCAACGGGAGGCTTACACGTGAGAACATGAGAGGGTGGAAGAAGCAAGACCAATCGACACGGAAATATCATCTCCGAGAGGCGACTTGAAACATTTAAACCACAAGCCCACTAATGCACGGCTACGGGTAGATGGTAGGCTGATCAAATCCCACCTGGGCCTTGACACAAAGCAAGCCATATTTCTGCCGTATCGACAACCTGTGGTAGAGCTAATGATCCCACACGTCCAAGCCGTGGAGGGACATGTCGGGGTAAGTCATGTGACCAGCGTCATCCGAAAGCTTCTTTGGTTGCTGAGAGGAAGAGCCACTGCAAAAAGCGAAATACGACGTTGTGTACATTGTAGGAGATGCAATGTAGCAGCGGGCAAACGATTCTTGGCCCCGTTACCAGAATTCAGAGTGACTCCATACTGGTGGCCGTTCAGCGACACCGGGTTGGACTGCTTCGGGCTCTTGTGGATCAAGTGTGAAAAGGGGTTGGGAAAACCATACGGGTGTACCATGACGTGCACGAAGTCACACGAGGTACACTTAGAAGTTGCGCATTCGACGACAACCGACTCTTTCCTACGGGCCTTGCAGCTCCTTATCAACAGAAGAGGCGTACCGGCAAATACGTACTCCGACAATCAGTCGAACTTCGTGGGCGCTCACCGGGAACTGCAGTGTTGGCGCAAAGATATGAACAGGGACGAACTGCAGAATTGAACCGTGGCCTATGGTACACATTGATACTTCAATCCCCCGCAGGTCTGTCATCGCGGCGGCGTATGGGAAAGCCTGATCCGGTCCACCAGGCGAATATCACTGTAGATAATTGAGAAACAGCCGCCCGACGACGAGGCGTTGGGCACCGTCGTGACAGGTCAAGAGAACTTGTGAACAACCGCCCACTGGTTTCAGTAAACAACGGCGGCCCCAGCAATCTGGCTCTCACCCCGAAAGGTTTATTGAAATTAAGGTCGAACGAGGGTTTCCAAGGACCGGTAAACCTTCGTGGGAGCCACCTCCACGGATGGAAGCAGGCTAACCGTCTTGCCAAGATTTTTGGAGGAGATGGCTTTGGGAGTACCTACCAGCTCTGCAAGCTCGACAGAAGTGGCTGATCAAAACAAAACCATTCAAGGTTGGGGATGTAGCGATGACCTCCGACGAACACGCGCATTTTAGCATCTGGCATTTGGAAGTGGTTATGGAAACCATCGAAAGCTCTGGCGAAAAAATAAGAACTATGAAGTTGAAGACCGCAAAAGGAACGCTAATTCGCGACGTACGCAGTATCAGCCTTTTCGGGAGTGAAGAAGGAGAAGCCGACGACACGGAAACCCAGCAGATTATCTTTCATTTGTCTTCGAGATGGTTAAAGAAATCCCCACGTGTGGGGGCATTTACGACGTACAGCCTTTTTGAACTATCATGCACCCTGACACATAAACACCTACATGGTACACGTTTATACGTCATAACCTCCCTCAAACACGTTGCAGTGCTCACTGCTTTTCGTTGACGTTACAGAAGGCATTTGCCGTACGCGATAGTAGCTGTGATTCCGCCATACACCCAGACACACACCAATCACATTCACAATACACGCTCATAGTTCATGACCTCTACCGAAGCACGCCTTAGGGCCGATTGTTCTACGTGTATCACTGATATAATGGAAGATATCTTCCGTAGTAATGGTCGGTACTAATATCCCGTATACCGGAATGCCACCTCGTCCATTACACCCACACGCACACACACACAAACACACGCGGCCGGGGCCCAACGGCTCTCCCGAGGACGGCACCTATGTTTCTCCTTCACGCCCGTCATCCATCAGCTTTTCTCATGGACGATGCAGAGAAACATCGAGTCGGTGTGGCCACCGGATCAGTTGCTACAGTGAGTAGAACGTCGACAACAAAGTAACAGGTACGCGCACTTAGAGCAGGTTCTAGGCGGGCAGGAACAATCACTACCCATATTCCAAACGTTTGATGCTGATAAGATTCGGGAGGATTTTGGTGGGCGGTATAACGACCGGTCGTGGAAAATCCCCCCCAAACTCACTGCAGTTCCATGCTTCCCCTAACATCAATCACTCATTTACACTATTGACTTGTTTTATGCACTGTACGTTTTTATGAACCAACGTTCGTTTGTTCACATCCAGCGCGCTGCTTTGTCATATCCTTGTTCCGGACCTGCATGACGCACGTGCTCCTCTCTCACACGCCAAAATTCGGTTCCCGTTTTTGAGTCCTTGTCATCGCACAATTGAGGTTCGTATCTGTTTCGTATCATTGTTCATTCAATAATCTAGTAGCGTAGAACTTCATGTATAATCGCTTTCAGGCTTCGGGATCCGTTGCGAATTTGGCTACGCATTGCTCAAAAGTGTCTTACAGTCACTACGAAGCCAAAAAGGAGTCAAAATCAAGACAGAAGTATGTGAAATAAATAGTCGGACAGAATTAACAAAAAGAAAGTCCATGTCCCGTGGTTCAAGCAAAGAGAATAAAACTCTACACCCCAATCATGCCCGACAAACAATTTTCTGATCGTAGCAGCAAAAAATCACCTTAGGTGAACTGAACGACTGCGGTCCTTCAAAATGCAAGAAAAAGCAATCTCACAGTAATAAAACATGCTCCTTCAAGTTATTGCAACTTGTTACCACACCAAAAGCTTCTCAAAGTTATTTTGCCGACAAGGCACGACCAGGAAAAAGAAAAATAAGTACCTCGACAGTGGAGTGGACGACGACCACAAACCAGAGTCAGCAGGAATGAGGTGGAGAAAGCAGTCCGAAATCCACCAAGCTAATGTATAAAACTAAAAGCTAAACGATTTCCAACCATCCGGAATGGTACACTGATAAAAAGTCTATTATCAGATTCCCTTCCCACGGGCCGTTAATTATTCCTTCACTCGTTCATCTCGAGGACTCTTAAAAGAGACATTACCTTGTCTTGCGAGTTTTAGGTTGGAGCCTTTCAAAATCTTCAAACCTTTCGAATATTCCGCAGCACTTGCAAGGGTTGGATTGAAACAAGAAACTGTATGTTGGGCGGTACTCACTACAGAATGGAGGAACTGTCTTTTAAACACAAGTGAAGTTTAACAGCGCAGCTATGAAGCCTGTTACCAACAAAGATTACTCAATCTCTTGTCACATCTCCCAGTCAGGCGACCGAAGCCAAGAGATCTTACCCGCTCAGGTTTTGATCATTTATCGCTCACAAAATCCCCCACTTTACGCCCAGTAATTTGAGTATTCATCCTTAACCACCTCAGTGACTTTCCTGTTGCAGTCTCTCAGGGCATCCTCAATCAAAATTTTTAGCGGGGCCGGATTCGGTTGGTCCTCGCTTCCCTCAAAATACGACTGACAAACTTAAGGCTCCACAAGCGTCTATTTTCTGCGGTGTGTGGTTAATGAGACTTCTCCGATGGACTGAAGAAGTTTGTCTCACATCTCTAAAGGAACAGCTGAGAACATCTATCTAGTTAAACCCATAAGCCTGACTATAATAACGAGATGGTCTTCTCCGTCGCAGGCTTTTCACCAGCAACGTGCTGACGATCACGGATAGCCTAATCAAAACACACATTTGTGACCGGCTTTCTCCGAGGCATTTGGATGAGTCCCGTGAGCTCTCCCTTATAGGATGCGGGCAAATGGGACACGGACCTTTTCCTGAGCATCTTGTATGGCTTCCATACCCAAAGCAAATTCACGATTCTAGTGAAAAAGTTGAGTCAGAACTATTCAAAAACAAAAGCGACGTCCCGAAGCCATTGGTCCGAGACCCCCTTCAATATCTGGTCTGAAAAGACTAGGTCTAGTTAGCCCTTTTCATCGGGTTCATGGGCCCAAGTTTGTGATAATAATGCTAGTTTATTTCGGAGACGCCCTGGGCATGCCAGGTGCATGGACAACTGTTTACAGGTGATGGAGTAAACAGACAAAACCCTTGAAAATTTAGAAGTTCGCATGAGAGAATTTTGAAGGAAGAGACTTAGAATGAGGAGTAACGTGGTATGAAAGTATGGCAAATTTATGCACACCAAAGAAGATGTACTGAGTTTAAATGGACCCATGGACAGATTCAAATGGACGCCCGGTGAGTTTGAAGAGTCAAGGTCAGGTGGAGGATCCGGTTGGTCATCATAGGGACATCTGAAAGCTGACTGATATACATGAGTAAGGCTAGAAATCGACATGAGAAATTATAATAGCGGGAGACGATGGGTAACAAGTGAGATTCACTGCAAAGGATTAGGTAGCAACGAAGCATTAGCACTCCGCAATAGATGGTCGGCGAACAGCGCACAAAACTCATTGTAAAACAGGGAGCGAGCAAAGTAAGACGTAAAATGTGAATCAGGTAAAATACAGTTTATAGGAATTCGACACAGTAGATGTGGGTTATAGATGCAGAAGGAATGGATACATATCATGGCGGTCAGCGGGATGATAGCAAGAGAGATGACCTGTGAGGAACTGCAGGATACAGAGCGAATGCATATATACATATGTACGCTTGTTTATATATATTTATATATATGTATATATATAAATACAAGAGAAGCCGGATCAATAACAATGGAGTCCTAGAAAGAAATTATCAGTTATTAGGAGGGGCAGGTTAGGTTAGGTCGAATGTTTGTAGAATTAACTTTGGAACGTCGTGGTGAATTATCTTCATGACAGGTGAACTTGGTGGATCAACAGAGAGTGGAGAATGCGGAAGCACAGAAAAGATGACGACTGAGGAGCAGTTCAAAAAAGGGGAGATGATGGAAAGTATCGAAGAGAACAGGTAAGAGTGGAACTAATAACCTGATTGATATAGGTGAGACATGCGGTGTCGGTCAGGAATGGGAGAAGTCTTAATAAATGAGCTTACATTATTCTGTAGGAAGATGGTGGCCATGGAGATGGCTCATCGGCGCAGGGCGATTGTGCACACAAAGTGGAGAAAGTTACTTGGGAGGTGAAACTGTCCGTGGTGCAAGAAGCAGCACCTGTGACGGCAAACAGTGTGGGAGAGGAATGGGCAAAAGGGGTACCAGAGAGTAATACCTGATCAAACGGACCAAAGCCGTAAATGAGAACTATGACGAAACAGGGCGTTTACATTAGGTGGCAAGTAAAAAATCAGAAAGGTCCGAAAGGCACATAAAATGCCCGTGGCAAGCAGTAGACGAGACAGAAGATGGGAGCACAGGCCGAAAAAGACAGGTGAGACATAACTAGTAAGATCATCTCATTGCAGGTGGAACACGAAAAAGGCAGAGAAGAAAGAAGCACCGGAACAGGTAAACCGGTGGACGAACATAAAGCATGAGCAATGGATGCGCGTCGGAGTCGGGGACATGGAAGTTGGGAGCCGCGTGCATGTCGGCAATTGTACAAGTGGATGCAAATGGACGATACTAATCGAAGCTCTGCCAAGTGGAAGGATCCACAGAGGAATCGCGGAGCCAGGCAAGGAAAATAGAGTGGTAGTGACTAGATAATAAATGTGGCTGTGAGAGTTGCAGAGTTTGGAACGGCAGTTCTAATATGCAAATTGGTCATGGGTGCGGGTGGGACTGGTGAGTAATGGTATTGGGCATAAGAAGGGAGAACGAGGGAGGATTTGAGAGAACGGTAGGCAATGAGGAGTAAGAATGCGATCAGTGAGCTTTATGGGCATAGTGTGATACTAAATGAATGGATAGAGACATGGGTGAAGAAATAATATATTGGCGGTCATCGGCAGAGTTGAGTGATTAGGACGATAGTGACGTGCAATGAGAGGTAACACTGTGAGAGCTCATAGGAGCAGGGACAGAATGGGTAAGCGTGCATACCACAGAAGAAAGAAAAAATGGATGTGACTAGGGCGATAGGTGGGCGTACAGTGGCGAACAAGGATGGTTGGAGCATGCGGTCTGCAGAAGACAGCATTAGAGCGTGCGGTCCGCAACCGGTGATAGTGGGTGGAACTGGCCGTGCGCTGGACACCCAACCTGAAAAACACTTCAAGGTGAACACCGAAGGTGTGATCCACCAGCCTGATTGCGCTTGCACATCGCTGCAGACGACCTGCACGCCCGATGTGCGCTGGCCAAAGCGGCGGATCTGACCGAGCCCCGCACCGTTGGGAATGGCACCAATGTTTATTGATGGTTATGCATGTGGGGCGTAGTTCAACTGTAAACGTATGAGATATAAGTTCGGCGGTCTGATGGTCGGGTTGCCGGGGGTTCCAGGGGACGGAGCCAGCTGCTAATAATCGACCAAACAGCGGCGTTATCCAGGCGCGTATACCAACGTTGGGGGTGAAATGCACCTAAGGAGAGAACTGGAAAAGGAGAGCAGATAAAAAAGAGCAGTCAGGGTATGCCCCTGCTGTGGGTCAACGGTTAATGGAGGCATATAAAAACCAGTAAAGGACTAGGCAAAAGAGTGACAGAAACCACGGCGTTAGGCGAGAGCAAAGTGGTTGAAATTAGTGGCATTTCAATTTGTTTGATTCATTAAGGAAATGGCCATAGGTAGTCTAACGTTGAGAACTCAGTCAGATAGATGAAACTGCCCCTCGTTCGCTGTGTCCTTAACTGAAGGGAGCAGGGTCGGCGAAGGAGTTGGTCTTAGAAGTCGAGGTCCCTCTCATAAGCTATATTTTCTGCCATGCTCAAATTAGATGACTGGAGTTCACGGGTGGCGCTGAGATATGGGCTGAGTGCCGACCGAAATTTGAACTTGGTTCGTGAAGCTCGAAGGGTGATGGGCAACTTGTTCCAGACTTTGGAGTGGACAAGAAGGAAAAGACATGCCCGTATGGCCGACTTAGCTATACTAGAGGGGACAGTAAAAGGCTTGTGCCGAAGTGAGTAGGGGGTTTCACGGTAGAAGCTTACTGGGTCAAAGGAAGAAGACCGGTTATGGAGGAGGTTATACAAAAATACTAAGTTTAGTCTTAAGCGGCGGAGCCAGAGTGGGTCAAGATCCAGATTTTGGCATCGTTCTCTATAGCTTAAAGACGTGGACCAACCGAGTAGTTGTTTAGTGAAACGCCTTTGTATGCCTTCAATCGCAACTCTGTCGAATTTTGTCATGTTATAAAATATTATTGGGCAGTATTCAAGCAAAGGCCTAACGTGGGATTTGTAGATGCTGATTATACCGTCCCGGAGACGAAAGGAGCGGAAGAGAAGGACCATACTTCTTCTAGCCTTGTCCGCTTGGATGGCGGCGTGCTCAGAAAAGTTGAGGGAGCAGGACTAGATGGGGCCTAAATCCCGGAAGGTAGGTCGACTGGCTATTGAGGACCCACCAAGAGTTAAGGATCCAGGGTCAATTGGAGCTTGTAGGTTAGGACCTCGCACTTATCAGTGGAAAAGCTCATCCTCCAGGTGTGGCACTAGCGGTCAAGTGCAGAAATGTCAGCGGAAATGTTGCAAAGAGCAGGGATAGCATTATTAGAATTGAAAGAGGAGACTATTTGTATATCGTCTGCAAACAACAAGGGCCTGCCGTGATGTACTAGATCCAATGGGTCAATAATGCACATTAAAAATAGGGGAGGACCCAGTACACTGCCCTGTATAACGCCACTAGTAACGGGTTTCGGTTTAAAAGTATGTCCATTGGTGAGGACCACTTGCGAACGATGAGCGAGATAAGATTTCAGCCAAGGAAGCAGCGAGTTAGTAATGCCGAATGAACGCAATTTGGAGATAAGACGCAGGTGTGGAACACGGTAGAAAGCGTTCGACAGATCCGGGTAGACAATTACTAACGCCTGCCCGCTATCAACAGCCTTACCGACTAGGTTGTGGAAGTCGTACTGACATGTAGTACATGATCGCGATTTGAGAAACCCGTGCTGCCTATAGCCAAGAGGGTTCGAAGCGAGAAGATGGGTAGTAATGCCATCTTTGATAATCGCTTCCATTATTCTGGAAATGATAGGGGTATGGTTGATGGGATGGTAATTAGCGAGTTCGTGGGCAGGTCCTTTTTATGTCGTGGAATGATGACTGAACGCTTCCAGTTCGACGGTACCAAACTAAATTTGAGTGACAAGGTGAATAGGTTTAGTAATAAAAGTGAAAGGTCCGATCCATCGTTAATGATTGCAGCTAGGGGCAACCCGTCTACTCAAGGATGAGCAGATGTTTTATAGCGTGAAACGAGCCTGGAAATAACATTTGCTTCAAAGGTTAGCGCAGATAGGAAAGAGCTGGTAAAAGCCAGAGGATTTTGGGGGCTGTATCTGGGGCAGAGGCTATGGAATTGGCGAAGTAATGGTTAAAGGCCTCAGAGATATCAGAAGGGGAAGTGACCGAAGTTTTGTTCGGTAACAACGTATTGAATCATAGTATCTGTTGCCTAATTCCTAGATTTGTGTAGGAGTGAGAGTTTCAAGGCTTCATTAAGATGCCTTAGGGCTTTGGCTTCTGCGTAGCGGAGCTGTTTTTCCTTTAGGTCCTGGATAACATCGGTAAGACGCGTTAGTCTCATGGGAAGAGAGAAGTCATGGTTTTAGAGGTAAAATCTTTGCATCTAAAGGTATTTTTGTTGGAGGGGAGACAAGTTTGGACTTCCTAAGGGAGGAGTTTTGGGATATTGGACTTATTTTAGAGAGGCGGTTTTCCATGTTAAGGTAAAAGTGATCAGCCACCTGTTGGGGGTCAGCCGTTAGAAAAAAACTGCACCAATCTTGGTTACAGATGAGATTGGGCGGAGGGTTCCAATTTAAACGGACGGAATTGTTGACTGGGGTCAGATAGTCTGACGGATAAGGATGGGATGAAAGATTACCGGCCACTATCTCATGGTTGCTACCGGAGAAAATTTACTCAGAACGGAAACCGAAAAGTGGGAAACGCTATGGGTGAATATAAGATTTAGGATGTTGGCGTTTCTAGTGGGGGTTTAACGTGTTGCACCCAGCCCCCAATGTGAGTATGGGACACAAAGTCTATAAGTTTGGAGTTGCCGAGAGGTTTCTCCAGGATATTTTGGGCCAGTTAAAATCACCGGCTATGATTTCCGCCGCCGAAGGTAGTAGAGAAAGGCAATCAAAGGCTTCGATTAAAGGAGTCAAGTCTGCAATAGTAGATGAGGGCGGGCGATAAGCACAACCAATGCGCATGGCTACAGTTGAGAACCGAATGGTGAGCCATAGAGAATCCGGAATTGAGTCGAGTTTGGCATGTCTGATGGGGACTACTGAGAGGGCTTGCTGTACATACACTAGGCGCCCATTTCCGCGTCTGTCAATCCTATTTATCCTAAAAACCTTGTACCTTCAAGCATAATTTCGCTTGTGCTGGTGTGTTCGGTGAGCCAGGTTTCAGTGATAAGGATTATGTCAGGATTGGATGTTATGACATAATTTTTTAAGTGATGAAGCTTATTCAAGATGGACCGCGAGTTAAATAAGATGAATGATAACCCACTCATGTGGAAGTGGGTGTCGGGGTTAGTTAAGGTGGAGGAGTTGTTGGTCGGAGGAAGTGCATGGTGAGGGGCGAGTTGGAGCTATCACCAAAGAGGAGGAAAAGCGAGCTTTGGATGCCTCCGCGACGGTTTCGGAAGAATCGGCGACGGACGAACCGGAAATAATCAGTTTTGGGTTATTACGGGGTGAAAGAGAAGACCTTAGACGAAGTAGTCCTGCTACTAGTCCTGATTCGTTGGGATAGTTTTATGCTCCAGTTCAGTGCCAGAATACGGGGTTATGGAAGGTATTGGCTTTCTCAAGTGACAACCTTGGTATTGGTCGATGTTGTATGGTAAGAGCAAGCCTCAGAGGGTAAGGACCAAAAGAGTTTGGGGTGGCTTCGCCGCTTATCGACGCCGCTTTCCCGGGTGGGGAAAGATAGGAATCGGCTGTTGGCAGAGGGGGTATATGTAGGTTATTTCGGAAAGAGGTAGCGGCAATACGCAATGTTGGGTAGTTGGCCCGCGAAGTTGGGTGTGTTACCGATGGTGCGAACGACTGGCAAGGTGCCGGTATTGGAAAGTGGTTCATTAGGGCTAGAAGAAATGAAAGATTTTGGGATTGTATGCCACAGGGTGGAGAAAATTTACTCTAAAAGGTTTTGTGGATGTATCCTGCGCGTAAAACGACTGTGGTGGGATAGGCAGTGGCGGGGCAAAACGAAAATTTTGGTATTGTAAAGGAACTAACGGGACGAACGGTGGAGGCACGGAAAAGTTGGGAAATGATGAGCTAGGCAGATGCAGCTTTGAATGATAGCTGTGAGATGGTTTGCGAGCATCGTCCGTATAAATTCGCGTAGAGCTGGGATTTCGCCGGGAGGAATTACGGTTTGAGAAACTATCTATTTTGGGAACAGAAACTGTGGGTCCCGGCATTAGTGACATCTTACTAGGGTATCTGTTCGCTTTTAATCTTTGCAGGACCTTCGGGGTGTAGCCTAGTGAACTAAATGTTGAGGCCCTCAGTGTGGATGGATTGTGGGTTGCCGAATTCTGGATTTGCGGCCATGGGTTACCGTTGGTATCGGCTTTCTGATTTGGGGGCTGAGTGTGGGTCGTTACCAACTTTCGGCCCATGGGTGATAAGTTAGATTGCAGCAGTGAGGTTGTGTTCTTAGGTAAGCTACTTCTTGGCAGCTTGTTTGCTGGAGTATGCCCTGAAGGCTGACGGGTTTGATTCGAGCGAGAATGACCTGGCAATGGTACGGTGCGGTCCGGTGAATGGGTTTCAGTCGTGGCTTTATGGTGTGGTCAAGAAAGACCATACGTTGATTTATGTGTCGCCTTGGGAGAGTGATGCAAAGTTGTTAGGTCAGGGAGGCCTCGCGATTGAGGTAGCTTCTTCTGATGCACAGAGCTAAGCTGTCTAGAAGGACTCGGTGGATTCGAGTCACAGGCATCTACGACACTATTGACGAGCCTAGGGAGCTTGGAGACTGGTGGATTTGGAGAAGGCCTAGGAGTTGCGTCAAGATCTGCACCAGACATTTGTTGGCTGGAAGACGTTGGTTGCATAGAGTAGGTTAGGGGAATGACGGGGTTAGGTGTCTTTTGGACGGGTTTCTGCCTCGGATGTTTGCAAGATTTCAACTTTCTCAGCACTTCTCGTTGCAGCGGCGTTTTTTCGGGTGCTGTTCGAATGTTCTTGTATGGAGAATTATTAGTGATAACTGTTTGTTTATGAATAAACTGACTGGCTGCCAGTGAGCCCGGAAATTGGAAAAGTAGGGGGCACTGTTGCCGTTGTGTTTGTTTGCGCAGTCTGCTGCTACTGCATATCACACGTTCCATGTTAGCGGCTTTTAGCAAGGTACTGCTGCCTATGCTGAGTGAGGCCCTACAGGGAATGTTAAATACAATGGCGTGATTCGAGTTTCGTATTCGTTTTGCAACCTCTGCAGATATGCTGTCAAAAAAGCTACAAGTTGCAACTAAGTTACAGTCTGTAGTTACCATTGAAAAGCTCCAGGAGTTGAGCCAGTAGTGTCAGAATTCTGGTTGCCCTGTCAAGAGCTTCAATCCGCCATTCGGGTGAGCTAGCGTGTTATAAGAGGCGTCAACCTTGCTATTCGCGTCATCATGGATATTCGCTAATGAGACGGAGCATGGCCTAGTGATTGAGGGACGTACGGCTACGAGTGGCATAATCTTACTGGCCGGTCTGCTTCTTTCGTAATTGCGCATTGTGACTGTAGGTTTCGAATAATCAACTGGTTTTACCGAAAATTTTGCCACTGCAAAAGGCTCAAATACGGAAGGGAGCTGAAATGATATAGGAAGTCACCTAGGATGTTTGCAAATGGGGTTGACCAGGTGGTTTCACTGGACAAAGGGGGTTAGAGTTTTAGCCAATCAGGAAACGATAATTAAAAGGGTTGGTTTAGCAAACAATCGTTAATTATTTTATAGACGGGCTCACAATGGGTGATTTGTGGCAGGTATAGATCTAGATTTCCTACTAAAGAGTTATGTTGAATTTTCGCGGTAATAAAATATGGACCCAGAGTGGTGTGTCGCAGTTATTGCCACGGAAGATTTGACGCTTCAGAGTAGATAAATATTACTACTAGGTGCCACGTGAAAACAGGCCCGACCGATAGAAAAAGGAAAAAAGAGACAACCTGATATATACGTCAAGTTGACCTTCACCCCGCAAGTTACCAACAAAGATTACTCAATCTCTTGTCACATCTCCCAGTCAGGCGACCGAAACCAAGAGGTCTTACCCGCTCAAGTTTTGATCATTTATCGCTCACAAAATCCCCCACTTTACGCCCAGTAATTTGAGTATTCATCCTTAACCACCTCAGTGACTTTCCTGTTGCAGTCTCTCAGGGCATCCTCAATCAAAATTTTTAGCGGGGCCGGATTCGGTTGGTCCTCGCTTCCCTCAAAATACGACTGACAAACTTAAGGCTCCACAAGCGTCTATTTTCTGCGGTGTGTGGTTAATGAGACTTCTCCGATGGACTGAAGAAGTTTGTCTCACATCTCTAAAGGAACAGCTGAGAACATCTATCTAGTTAAACCCATAAGCCTGACTATAATAACGAGATGGTCTTCTCCGTCGCAGGCTTTTCACCAGCAACGTGCTGACGATCACGGATAGCCTAATCAAAACACACATTTGTGACCGGCTTTCTCCGAGGCATTTGGATGAGTCCCGTGAGCTCTCCCTTATAGGATGCGGGCAAATGGGACACGGACCTTTTCCTGAGCATCTTGTATGGCTTCCATACCCAAAGCAAATTCACGATTCTAGTGAAAAAGTTGAGTCAGAACTATTCAAAAACAAGAGCGACGTCCCGAAGCCATTGGTCCGAGGCCCCCCTCAATATCTGGTCTGAAAAGACTAGGTCTAGTTAGCCCTTTTCATCGGGTTCATGAGCCCAAATTTGTGTCTCGACCACGGTCCAGAAATAAATTACTAATAATATTACCCTTGCAGACGATGCTACCCTCGACAGTAAGCTCGTAGTATATCTGCTGACAGACGTAGAAGGAGAAAAATTCTGGTGCGAGGGTTGGAATTTTCCGAAAACCGACGTGTAAGCCTTTCGACAAGTAGAGTAGCTTGTTGTATATTCTCCCCTAGCCGATATGATTCCTTTCCGAGTGTCACCTACGGAGAGGTTTTGCCTCCAGTTGGAAGTAATTTTCTGTCTTCAGTCGCAGCCATCTAGCTTGCAAGGCAGCTCCCTGAAACCTACATGTGATCCAAATTATGTGCACAATATTCTTTCTAAAAATAGTTTTCCTGTGATTTACGTTGCTTACGCTCATTTTTTTGAAGCTCCGTGGCCAAGTGGTGCAACCCAATTTTATTACTGATAATAAAGGTATAGATGAGGCCCGGGAGGTTCCTACTGGGATACTTTTAAGTCCTTTATTCTTCCCCTCCTCTTGCTCCGCGTAACCCATCCCCTTTAATTGTGTGCAATAGAGGTTTCTTTCCATTATTAATTCACTTTTTCGTCAGGTCTGAGTGACTGCTTCTCTGTTGTTTGTCCATCTTTTGCTTTTTCCAGGCCACTGCAGGAAGTCTACCCATCCGAGAAGTGGCTTTTCCTTTGGATCTCATTCCGTTGGCATGAGGGTAACTGATGGAAGTGACACCATCCCAGACTCGGTGTCCGAGCTTATCTTTCTTGGAGAAAACATCGAGCCCCCAACCCCGCCTTCCAACAGAGTTTCTTCTTCAGAAAATGGTAAGAGAAAATGAAATGAGATAGAACCTAAAGCTGATTTCTTTTTCTCGCCTCATACTTCGCCGTCGTTTCGTTGTGGAACTGCGCGTCACACGCGACAACTTTACCAATAAGCTGCAAAAAGCCAAATAAAAATTTCCAAAGCTGAGAGGGGTTCGGTCCGAAGTTCATACAGTAATCAGAATGAACCAAACTGATTGGACCTAACGGAATGCCTGCCACTCAAAAGTGAGGGGACAAAAGCAGCAAAAAGACCGGGGCAGCGAAATAGTAGGTTAATTTTTTTACGGAACTGGTTTGTATAAATAGGGTAGATTGCAGAAACTAATTGGTAGACTAGCAGTTACCTGTCCTTGTCCATCCTGATTGGTTGATGCCCTTCAGCGTGCCTGGCACGAAGCTGTACCTGGTCGTATCACGTGCTACAGTAGCTGAACCAATACGGTCTACTGAAGCAAGAAAATGAAATTGTTCCCGTACAGAATTCGCAAGTCTGATGACCAGACATGAAGTCGCCTTGCATTTGTTAGTAACGAAAATAAGCGGAGATCAAAGAAAGACGGGCTCAACGCTCCAGCAAACAATCACAAAGCCCGCAAATCAAGCAGCAAACTAAGAGGTAGGATCCCCAAATATATGGTGGTTTCAACGGGCATGCGATCATTAGGGATACAATTCCCGTCTAGCCATTGAAATGATCGAAACGACAGGTGTCGACGGATTTTGTAGTTACGTTATTCATCCTGTTGAGTTGAAGGGATGGGAGGCTAGATGAGCTGACGTTCGGGGTTGACTGGCCTGACAGCTACTCGTCTCCAGAACGGCGCGGAAGGAAATGGCTGCGGGCCAGTGTAGGATGGCGCTTGATTGGCTCAAAAAGGCGGGCTGCAAAAAACCAGTCGATTGAAGGATTTGAGGCCGGCCTAAAGTTTTTATCTGCCAGAGCCTAGTCAACGTTTGACTGACCGCTCAAGTACCCTGGTGGATGACCCAGGAGGGTGACCCACAAATCCTGCAGGACTTCTGAAACGGGTCTGCACGCCTGGGATGTGGACAGGTACTTGGAAGCACTACTGTATCCGGCCGTAAGCCGCTTCCTGTGACCATTAAGTATGCGACACCGAAGGAATGATAAGAGATGTAAAACGAAGTGGAGAGCTCGGTGCGAAGCTTCATTGGGTCGCTATGGAGCGGCTATTATTTCGATAGCGGACTTAACTGGACGCCCATTTGTGAACAAATCACCTAAGCTGTGGGCCTGCAGTTGTGGTTTAAATGAGTTCGGTTCAGTGAGGAGTAGCTACAATTAACTCCTCATTTCCCCGTGGGGGTTGCTCACGTGCGATCTGGAAGTACAAAGAAAGGAGACCGGAAGGACCGAGGCTCTGCCGGTGTGTAAGCAGGCACCAGAGTTAGTGCTAAATAACATGGGAAAGCCGGTCCAAGCAGTGGGGCCGCACACCCATTGTAACGGTTATTCCGACTGTGCGTAACGCGTAGCCAATTCAAACGAATCCCAAAACCAGAACAAGATTGATTCGTGGTTTCTACGGTACTAGATTAACAAATTATGTGCTTATTATTATGTGCCAACCTCAACCGTACGGCCACAACGTCTAGCAACGAGGACCACAGTTCAACAAAAGTCAATGTCAGGTACCACTGTCACGGCAGTCCAAGTTCGAATCGAAATTATGCCGATTCACGTGAGCAAAATATAAACAAATGTTGAAGTGTAGTGATTGATGTATGTTGTACTTGTTCGAGGGTCAGTAAAACAAAGAGCATAGCCTCAACAATAAAAGTATATGACAACGGCTAGGGAGGATATCCAAACATGTACGTGACACCGTCCACCAAATCCCCCCATGAAACGGTCAAAATCCAAGGAGTAAACAGGGGCACTGATCCGCCCTGTCCTGCCTAAACCCTAGGTCAGTGCATACGTAGGTCGCTAGGGGCTTCATCTATCGTTGGCTAGTCGCAGACAAGCTTTCAGATACCTCGATGTCTTAGAGTTTCTTCTGAGTGTGATATAACATTATCCGTGTACGAAAAAGTAGTTCGATGTGATCTGGACGCGTAGACAGATTACGGAATGTGTAGGAAAAGGCTGCTCGAACAAGAGTGAAGTACTTGACAAGATGATGGCTGAGAATTCTTGATGAAAAATCGAGATGGCTGCAGGGTACTCGAACATCAGGAGCTAAACGTGTGGTGTTATCACATTTGAAGTGTGTTCGTCTCTTATCTTATATACTCTTGGACATAAGTTGAATAATAATGCAAATAGGTCACGGAAAAAGTGATAGTTCCACAAAAGGTCAACAAGTGCTTGTTCAAGATTTTCCGCTGCTTCACAAACAATGTCATGTCGTGCGATAAACTTGGGTTTCGATAACTAACTCCATTGTAAATCGTGAAAACCGTATCAAATTGGACACAATTATACTTCAAAGACTGTGGGAATGATTGGGACCTACGGGAGAATGAAAAAGGGATAAATGAACACAATCAGCTTCATTTGGCATCAGCAGGCTTGGTTTTAGCACGGTCTGTAGCGTCGACTTCGCCCTCGCCATAGTTACCTTCAAGCAGACATATCTTACGGATATCTCGCAATACATCTCTTTTGTTCTTTCTCACCGTCACCGTGCGCACGAGGCCATCGATTTCTGTGAGGCAGTCCTTGATCACTCCAGCCGGCCAATCGTCTTTATATAATTGACTCTTCACGAGGATGAAACATCGCCACGTCTGAACAACCTCTCTTTGAGGATCCACTTTTGCCGAAGCTGCAGTGACGGTAAGTACTCCCTCGTCCAACGTTTCGAGGAAGCCTGTGCCAGGTGGTTAACTTGTTTTCATCCTACGATGCACGTTCCACGTGGGGTTTTTCGTGCGATTGTTCCTACTTTTGACCGCAGTATTAACAGGTCGTCGGGAGTGAGAGCCGGTTCGCCTTCCGGGTCTGGGACGATCGGCACCAGGGGTCTGTTGTTCAGTATGCGTTCTACTTCTGTTAGTAAAGTAGTCAGCATATCGTCATCGAGGTTTTGGTGTGAGGCCAGGGCCGTGAGTATTTTCCTGGTCGATCGTATCAGCCCTTCTCAAAACTCCACCGCGAAGATTGGCGTAGGTTGGGTTGAAGTGCCATTCTATCCCCTTTGCTACGGTCTTGATTTGTATTTTGGCGTGGTCCAGGCGGTCCCACCATTTATCTAACTCCTTATGATCCCCAACGAAGTTCAAGCCATTGTCTGAGCATACATTCCTGGGGACTTCTCGCCTTGAGATGAACCTTTGAAAATCCATTAGAAATGAATCGGTGGTAATATTATACTCTACTGCGAGAGGGACTTATAGAAGACGTTCGAGAGCGGCTGGTGAGCGTGTCTCCTATTGGGTCTAGCAGCAAAATACCAAAGATGGCCCCTCTATCGGACGAGTAGGGAAAACGCGAGTCGGTTTACAGATGCGAGGTGTATTCTATATATCGTGGCACCGAAACAGTACCGACACGAGAGAAACACCGAACGGAAAACGAAACGAAACGCAACGGCTGTGCAGAAAGCGAACCGCGAGCGTGTACAATCGGCGAACAACCGAAAGTGAAGGTAATTCGAAACTAGGTCGACGGAAACCTCGGAAAAGTCGGTTCAGTAAAACGTACGCAACCGGAGAACACCATAAGGTCGATGTCAAACGTCAGAAAAGATCGTGGCTATGCTGTAGGATGCCGACGGGTGAAATCCGTGGTATGCAGGAACCGCAGGATGATGGTTGAGCTTAAACCAGATTCGTTGTCAATTCCATCGGTTGCGTGAATCGTCATCCAGGTGTGCCACACCAATAACGTCCAGCGTCGGGTACCCGTTAACCAATATGATATCCGGAAGCCAAATCGGTAAGTTCGTAAATGGCAAGGAACGAAAGCGACAGGGCCAATCCAGAATGCAAACGTTGGTGCCAAAATTCTCCAGATTTCGTGGGACCAGCGAAGCGTACCATATGGCGAGGTTCCATGAAACGAAAGGAAAAGAAAAACTGGAGTAGCAGGCGCAATTGACTTGTCTAGAATACAGTAATAACTAATGAGGCATGTTAAGTCGTGTCGGAACGATAAAACGAAAGTTATTACCGAGAAGTGCAATGGTTAAGATCATGTTTGACCTTGTTGCGAAAACATGCTGGGCAAACGATCTTCCGGCCGGAAGGTGAGACGGTAGCCTCATTCGCGGACGGGTGCGTAGAAGTGCTCTGCTGAATTGAACATGAGACGATAGCCTCATTCGAAGTCGTAGCAGGCAACGCTAACTGCAGACCTTGACGTGACACGGAAGTGTCGTCAGCAGGTAGTGCATGGTTAACATCGAATCTCATGTCAGCGGGCGACACGTTGTCATCAACGTACGCGGCTTTGAGACGATCGATGCTCGCGGTATCGACGCGACCTTGTCGGTCAACCTTAAAGGTCTTGTAGTGACGAGAAATCACGCGAAATGGACCTGCGTAAGGCTGTTGTAATGGTTTCAGTACTGAATCAACACGAATGAATACATGCGAACAAGTTTCGAGTTCGGTCGGAACAAAAACCTGTCGTCGCTGCATCCGAGTCTGCGCCGGAGAGAGATTTTGCATGTACGTAGACAAACGGTGAACGTAAGTCTGTACGGCAAGTGAGTCTGTACTCCGTTGCGCAAAGAATTCCCCAGGCAGTCGTAATGTCGTGCCGTAGACAAGTTCTGCGGCGGAACATTGGATATCTGCCTTTATGCAAGTCCTGATACCAAGCAGAACTAGCGGTAACGTTTCGTACCAGCCGGAGTTCGCGTGTAGTTTAAGAGCCGCTTTGAGTTGGCGATGAAAACGTTCGACTAAACCATTCGATGCCGGATGGTACGCGGTCGTGCGAATGCGCTCCGTACCCAGCATGTGATTTAACGAAGAGAATAGATCGGACTCAAATTGTTGCCCTCGATCGGTAGTGATTGTGGAAGGAAAACCATGTGAAGCTATCTATCGTTCTATCAGATGTTGAGCCACTGATTCGGCCGTGACGACAGAGATGGGAATAGCCTCGGGCCATCTCGTAAATCTATCGATGCACGTTAGTGAGTAGGCGTACCCGTGTGATGGGGTCAATGGACCCACAATGTCTACGTGGATATGATCGAAGCAAGCATCGGGCGCGGCAAGAGTACCGATAGGCGAAGCTACGTGCCTATGCACTTTAGATCTTTGACACTGTAGACACTATTTTGCTCACATGCGAACATCTTTATTCATGGACGGCCAGAAGCATCGTGCAGCTACTAATCGGAGACTGACTGCGATGCCTGGATGTGAGAGTCCATGTAGGGTATCGAATACGAGAAGTCGATATGTGGAGAGTACGACTGGTCGCGGCAGCCCAGTAGACATGTTGCAGAGTATAGTCCCAGCACTGGTGGCCAGAGGTACGGACTGGCACTGCAGCGACGATGACTGAGCGACTTCCATACATGAAGAATCCTGTGCCTGTGCTGCAGCCATGGCAGGGATGTCTAAAACCGAAGATTTAATTGCATTTAGCGGTATACGCGACAAAGCATCTGCAACGCAGTTCGACTCACCTTGAGCGTATCGTAGGTCAGTCGTGAACTGAGAAATATAGTCTAAATGTCTGACTTCTCGTGGGGGGTAACGGTCGGACTTAGTATGCAATGCATGCGCCAAAGACTTATGGTCGGTATAGAGAAGGAAATATCGACCCTCGACTGCATGGCGCAAGTGCTTAACGGTATTATATGCAGCCAGCAGTTCACGACCAAACGCACTATATTTGGTTTCCGTGGAACAGAGGCGTCGAGAAAAGAACTCTAATGGCAGCCATATCCCAGAAACTGACTGTTGCAGGACCTCTCCGATGGCAAAGTCGGATGCATCCACCGCTATGCTTAGCGTGGCGGACGGAACTGGGTGCAGTAAGATCGTGGTCTGAGCCAATGTCGCTTTAATATCCGAGAATGCTACTCGTGCGGCGTTCGTGAGCAACAACTTACGTGGATTGCCACGAAGTAGGTCAGTTATTGGAAGCAGACCTTCAGCAGCATGGGGTATGAAACGACGATAAAAGTTAACTAACCCCAAAAATGCCTTAAGCTCTTTGATTGAGGACGGTACGGCGTAATCTAGATTAGCGCGTACTTTATCCTCGAAAGGCCTAATACCCTCTCGAGCGATCTTGTGGCCAAGTTCACATTTATCAGGATTGACTACTATTCGATGTTCGGACAAACGTTGAAATAGTAGCGTCAAAAGTTGAAAATGTTCATCTACGCTCGACGATGCGATTAGCAAGCCATCGATATAGACGTGAACAAATTCCAAGTCTCGCGTAATGCTATCGATAAACCTCTGGAATGTCTGAGCAGCATTTCGCAAACCAAAGGGCATAAGTAGGAACTCAAACAAACCAAAAGAAGTCGTGACAGCGGTTTTCTCGACATCTTCAGCGGCGACTGGGATCTGGTGATAGGTTCGCACCAAATCGATCTCAGAAAATACAGTCGTGCCGTGAAGTGATGCCGTGATGTCGTGTATGTGAGGTGTCCAATAACTATCGTAACGGGTAACCGAATTTAGTGCGCCATAGTCGCCACATGGTTGCCAGCTAATGCCGTCTTTCTTAAGAACCATGTGTAGAGGTGAGGCCTGTGGACTGTGAGAAGGACGAACAATACCTTTAGAAAGTAAAGTGTCAAACTCACGTTTGGCGAAAACCAATTTGTCCGGTGCCAGTCGGCGAGGTCGTGCAGTGATTGGTGGTCTTTTAGTGACAATGTGGTGTGCCACACGATCGGTCACTGTCTCTATCTCTTCAAATATTTTAGTCAATATGGAGAATTTAGTAAATGAAGACTTAAAATCGTGCGGAATGTTAGAAAACAATCCTGTGATTAGGTGTGCATCCGTTCGATCTGCAAGACCCGTCAATTTAGTGTCCGACGAAGATTCGATAAGCTGCAGCCTACATGAATCAACAAGTAATTCATAGTGCTGCAGAAAATCGATTCCCAGTATGCCTGTGGGAACATCCGCAAGAATGAACGTCCACAGATACCGTCGTCGTGGTCCCAGGTTGGCCGCAAGCCGTCTAGTGCAGTATGTAGGAATGGAAGAACCATTCGCCGCTGGCAGCCGAAGCAAAGAGGCTCATGGCTTGTCTTTAACAACCGGCAAGAGAGAAACTTGGGCCCCAGTATCGACCAGGGACCTAGCGTTAGTGCACGAATCATGCACGTAAAATAAACGGCCAACCTGAGACTGATTGCTGGCGAGTACGGCCGCTTCCACTCGCCGGTAGTGCCGTTTCCCGCCGCGTATGAACACGGCTGTCTGCACCTACGAGCGGCTGGTCCGCAAATGCGGTGGAACCAAAAAAACCGCTGGTAGGATGATCTGGTTTGGACGAGGCAGATGAGGCGGATTCACGGCGGACGTGGGCAGTGGAGGGCGCCCGTCCGTGCCGTTGCTTACGTGGGCTACTGCGAGGAGTCGGTATTTTAACTCCTTGAAGGACAGGCGGCTCTGGATGGATCGAGAGTGCCGAGGCCTCTCCGGCGATTTATCCAGGTCAACATCCTGAGGATTGCGCGGTGTCATGGCAATCAGGGGATTAGCCCCACTGCCGACACGTGCGACTATCTTGTCAGCCACGGCGGCTGCTCGTTCCAAGGACGAGCCCTCGAGGAGAGTAGCTACAGTGGTCTGAACATGGAAGGGTAAAGAGTCCGACCACAGTTACTTAACTATCTCCGAATCCTTATCGGCGGGCCCTGCCAAGGACCGGAGGTGAGCTAGGTGGCGGCTGGGTTTCGTATCCCTTATGGGGTGCAGTACCAGTAGCTGACGTAACCGTTCCTCCCAAGAAGGAAGGATATGTTGCAGTATGGCCTCCTTAAGCCCATGGTGTGGCTGCTCTTGAGGAGGTTCTAATACTAAATCTCTCACTGAGGCGATAACTTCGCCCGGGATTGCCTCTAAGGCATAGGAAAATCGTTGGCGTTGGCAGGTAATCCTAAGTGCCTCAAATTGCAGCTCCAAGGCTGCAAACCAAAACTCAGGATCATGTGGGATAAACGCCACAGGCTTGAAAGCAACCGCAGACAAAGTGAGATCTGTGTCGAGCTGCATCTTATCCTCTGACATGGTTACGTTGCGATAGTAAATCGTGAAAAATATATATCGTGCAACAAAAAGAGGACGCGAAACAGCGAAAAATCACAGTTTCACCGGGAGCGCGAATAATCCAGGAGGTTTTGGAAGTTTCGGGCTCACCAATATTGAAGTTCGAAAGCGGCTGGTGAGCGTGTCTCCTATTGGGTCTAGCAGCAAAATACCAAAGATGGCCCCTCTATCGGACGAGTAGGGAAAACGCGAGTCGGTTTACAGATGCGAGGTGTATTCTATATATCGTGGCACCGAAACAGTACCGACACGAGAGAAACACCGAACGGAAAACGAAACGAAACGCAACGGCTGTGCAGAAAGCGAACCGCGAGCGTGTACAATCGGCGAACAACCGAAAGTGAAGGTAATTCGAAACTAGGTCGACGGAAACCTCGGAAAAGTCGGTTCAGTAAAACGTACGCAACCGGAGAACACCATAAGGTCGATGTCAAACGTCAGAAAAGATCGTAGAGAAAATAGATTCAAAATGGTGTCCAGAAAACAGTCATTTTCTCATAACGATCGAGGTCACTACAGACTACCCTGCATTGTAAGCATGTTATCAGGCAGCCATACCTCCTTTGCGTGCTCCTTTCTGTCGTTCAAGTAACGGGCCAAAGCGGTCGACGCCAATTTCCACGAACGGGCACCATCCTGGTTGAACTCTTACGGCTGGAAGGGGGCCAGCATTCGTTGGCCTGCTACAACTCTTAGGCAACGACAAGTGATGCAGCTGCCTATGAGTCTCTTGACCGTCGCTGGTCCCTTTGTCACCCAAAATCGTCAGAGCATATTACTCAATAATTGGTTCGAACCTGCGTGTCCCTCTTCTCGATGCACATTGGTCTATCAGGCATCTCCTTATGTAGTGGTCATCAGGACCTATTCTGCGGTATTTTGTTTTGCACTCTAGGTTTGAATTCGTCAGTTGCCCTCCCCCCCAACTTTCAGCAGTCCGTTGGCTTGCATAGCGTTTGGTCTTCGGATACTGCTGTAAAACAGCCTGTTTTCTTTGGTGTTATCATCTATCCTGACTAGCTCGCGGGCCTCGAACGGGAAAGCGTCTAGCAGCAGTAGGAGTGGAAAGTCGAGTTTGGCTTGGTTCAGCTCGCCCGGTAGAATCGTCCCCGCGTTTAATGTGTTCTGTGGTCCGGCGCCTGTTAAGATCAATAGGAGTAAATTGTATCGCGTCCACCAGACCACGGCTCTTAACACTATTGTCCGGTCGGGAAAGTGGCACAGTTTTTCTGTATGGCTTGCGCTTCCAATGGAGTTTGAAGCCAGTACCAGCCTTTTGGTCTCGATATCGCCACCATCAGCCCTAGGTATTAGTAGCTTTGGCCACATCTCTTTGGACGCAGTTAGGAAGTCCGGCCCCATTGTCCACATCCGCAACCCCGGTAGTGTTTTCAGGCCCCTTGAGCAGAAGTCGGCCGGGTTACTGGCGGATTATACGTAGTGCCATCGATCAGTCTTAGTGGACTCGCGGATTATAGTGAGGCTGTTGGCCACGAAAGTGTCAAAGCCAGTGATAATGTTGTTTATATAATGTAGTACCGTGGCTGAGTCCGTCCAAAAGTTGGGTTCCTAGTTTATCCCTTCGAAACATCTAATTAGCTTCTTGGCTTTCACGGCCAGTACTGCTGCCGTCCGTTCCAGCCTCGGAATGGACACCGTTTTCAGTGGAGCCACTCTCTCCTTTGTGTATAATATCTGACTGTGTGGCCCACCATTTTCGCCTACCCAGCGGCCGTAAGCCACTACCCCCTAGCCTATTTCTGATGCATTAGAAAATAAGTGGAGTCGGGCGTCATTTGTGCACTTGATTCCTGTCAAGCATCTTTGTATTTTGATCTCACCAAGTTGACCCAGGCTGTGCAGCCAGTCGCGCCATCGCTTGTCGCCGTCATCTTGGAGAGGTTCGTCCCAGCTCGTCCCTCTCTGGCACAGCGATTGCAGCAAGCACTTTCCCGGTAAAAACCATGGCGAAACGAAACCTGGGGCATCACAGAGGCTTGAGACTGATGATAGGATTCTTCTCGGTGTGGCTGATCGTTTGGGTATGTCCAGAGTTATTATGAATTCGTCACCTCTGGGTTTCCACTGAAGTTCAAGCTTGCGCTCCGTTTGTGAAGAGGATCCCAAAAGCTCTTTCTTACACTCCATTTTCCCGGATTTCGGGATAACACTGAGTACCTCGTGGCTGTTTGAAGTCCATTTAGTGAGGTTGAACCCTCTGGGCTTTACAGTGGCGACCAGTTCAGTAATATATAGAATAGCAGTATTTGGGTCGTGAAAGGAACACGGAAAATCGTCCACGTGGAAACCGTTCACTGCTCTTCCTAACAGATTGCTGGTGCCGCCGAAACGCATCAGGGTTTCCCAGAGGGTAGGGTTGGTACAGAAGGGAGACGATACCGCCCCGAAGGGATGCACAGTCAGCCTGCACTCGCTCGATGCACCACTTGCGTGGCTTTCGGGCCACTACAGAGGACGAAAGGCGTCCCTATCTCCAACGGACATCTTTACTTGTAGAAATATTTCACGTATGTCCGCACAGACGGCCACTTTTCCTAGCCGAAAACGACATCAAACCCCGACTAGTGGGGTTGTCCAGCCTGGGCCCTGTGGTATATGGTCGTTGAGTGACACACACTGACATTTCGCGGCACAGTCCAAAACCACCCTAACCTTCTCCGGTTTCTTTGGGTTAGCACCCGGGTGATGAGGTAGGTACCACTCCGAATTTGAGCTGATTACGGCTGTATCCACTCTTTCTATGTAACCCAAGCCTATGTTGCGTGGTTCTGGATTTAGCCTGGTTTTGAGGGAGCCTAATTTTTTCAGAGCCATTTCTCGGCTGTTTGGCATAGGTTTCGTGTTGGGTCTCCACGGGACAGGAACCTCGAAAGGATCTACTACATACTTAGCGATCTTGGCTACCATTCTCAAAGCCGTCCCGTCTTCTTGTGATAGGGCATCTCTATCAGTGGCCAGGTGGGCAAATTCGGCGTTATATACCTGTTGGAATGCCTGTTCAATGTTCGTCTTTTCCACCGAGGTGTGGTTGATTCGGATTTCTTTGCCTTATCTTCTGTTTCTACTACCGTATAAAGTCCGACGGAATACAGTGCGTACCGCATAGGGTGCTTTGTGGCTTCCTATTCTTTGATCCGGGACCCAAGTGCGCTCCCGGTACATCACAACCGATCAGCAGATCAATTTCGTTGTTCTGACACGCCTCGGTCGTAACCCCGTCGAGATGCGGCCACTGAGTCAGGATCGATTGCACTGACTGAGGTGCCCTCGGCGGCAGATTCTTTATGATGAATGCTTCTAGAGTTTCTGGTCTATCAATGTTGACAAGGAAACGAGTTGTAGGTGCGGTTTGGTCTACTGGATGACCTGGATGCCACCCATTGTGCTCACCGCTAATGAAGACTGATCCCCGCTGATCCCATATCTCTCTGCAAACTCCTTCCTTACTAAAGTGGTATCCGGTCCACTATCTACGAAAGCCAACGCCCTTAAAACCCCAACTGGGGTTTCAACTCCAGCTGCTATTACTCCCAGGCTAATGTGCTTGCTGGTGGAGCAAGACACTGGGCAGACCACACTTGGATTCGGGGTTTATTTGGCACCCAGTTTCTGGGATTTGTGTGCTAGGTAAAGGTGCTTCCCATGGCACCCATCTTGACTACAACTGGGTCTCGTTCGGCGCACCACTACTCGATGTGACCCGTTGAGACAGACGAAGCATGCGCCCGGTCTCTTAGCCATTTCCCATCGTTCAACGACGTCTACGTTGCAGAAGCGAGGGCACTCCTCTATGCGATGAGGTGCCCCACAAACTTTGCACACCGGCACGTTTTCAACTTCGCGAGATAATGCGTGCGTGTTTGCAATTGATTGGCTTCTACTGGGTTCCCTGGTCCAGGTTTGCGTCGTCGTAGTCCTAGGTAGCTTGCTCGTCTCGCGCACAAGTTGACCGAAACAACCTTTTGCTATTCGGGCATGACTTTACATAAACCGCGTCAGGTCTTCAAACGTGGTTTCTCGCTCAAGTCTACCAATCCCTTCGGCTTCCTCGGCCCATCTACCCTGTAGTTCTGTGGGTAAACAAAGCACTATGGTCTCCAATGTGGGCAGTGCTTTCAGGTCCGATCGGTAATCTAGGCGATGCAGTAAACACAAGAATCTCAGTCCTGGATCGGATACGCTCCTTTCCACAAAGTTCTCGTATTGTTTAGCGCACTTACAGTACTGTTATGCACTCCCGTCGAATGAGGACAATTCCACTCTTGGTAAGCCAATAGTGTGGGTTACACTGGTACAAGTGGACTTAATCGTTCCACGGAACTGCTAGGCTGAATGGCCGTAAGCTCAGTGGTCTCCAAAGTCTCCTCTCGCTCCCATCTTCGAAGTTGATCTTTCCTGGTAGATTCAGCTTCTTCCCTAGCCTGCCTAAGCTTGGTTTCTAATTCAATTATTCTCATTCGATAGATATCATCACCTTTGAATTCTATACCACTGGCTGAAGTACATGAAATTGCACTGACAGGACTAGTAGACCTAGCAATATCTAAGGAATCAGTATCACCCCAAAATGCCCCAGGGACTTGCCGGGATACTCCCCGTCCAGCTTCGATTTGCCTTTGTCTTCTTCTTGGCATTTCTGATTGAGTTCCTCCTGGAGATTCCAAGTTGAGTACCGTGTCGGTTATTCCGACTGTGCGTAACGCGTAGCCAATTCAAACGAATCCCAAAACCAGATCAAGATTGATTCGTGGTTTCTACGGTACTAGATTAACAAATTATGTGCTTATTATTATGTGCCAACCTCAACCGTACGGCCACAACGTCTAGCAACGAGGACCACAGTTCAACAAAAGTCAATGTCAGGTACCACTGTCACGGCAGTCCAAGTTCGAATCAAAATTATGCCGATTCACGTGAGCAAAATATAAACAAATGTTGGAGTGTAGTGATTGATGTATGTTGGACTTGTTCGAGGGTCAGTAAAACAAAGAGCATAGCCTCAACAATAAAAGTATATGGCAACGGCCAGGGAGGATTTCCACGCAGGCATGCTACACCCATTCTCTCTAAGACACCGTCCTCAGTCCAATATTATAAGATATCATTGTTTCCCCAGCCATCTCTACTCATCTCCCAGAAATACTCCTCATCTTGGCGGATCTTACGGACGAAAATGGATCACACGAAACCCCTAACAACTGTGTTCCCGCACCGAACCCACGTAATACTCCAAAAAGTCAAGACCAATTTTCACATGAACTCGCGACAAACATGTTCGGGCTGAGCTGACTCGGTAAATATTTTTGTACTAATGGCCGCAAGTTGCATATCAGTTAGAATGAAATAACAGGTCTTAGTTATTGGCCCACCAATAATGTGGCGCCTCAGGTGTGTTATAATATAGTGGCTGGTGGTTGGCTGGCTTATAAATGGACTCAGCTGATTATGGAATTTGGCTCAGTGTGCTCATCGCCCTGTTTCGAGGTCGAACGGAGGTCGGGTTTCACAATGGGAGCAGAAATTTCGGCACCGCGACCACTTACCAAGTTCCCTTCTTTGAATACGCTCCCACTGTCATTGGAGCGAAAACGCGCGATGAGCAAGGGACGTTGTACGTGTGGGAATCCGCTGTACATGGACAGCAGTGAGTTCGGGTCCGGGAGGAGAAGTTCAGTGAAGATTCAGCCTGCCGATGAAAAATTATTTCAAAAGGTCATGGAAATAATGAAGCCTTTTGAGCTCAGTGTTAATCAATACAACCACTTTTGTGACCTCATGAGTGAGACGATGGATAAGGGACTTAAGTTGGCTACCCATCAAGAGGCTTCCATCAAAATGTACCCGACTTATGTTTCGAAAATTCCTGATGGGACAGGTATGTAAACTTGAATTCATTTAGTCATTGCAGTAGAATCTGGTGCTTACCTTGCCTTGGATCTTGGGGGTACGAACTATCGTGTTCTGCTCGTGCACTTCAGCGGGAAAAGTACCCTTCCGCGGATAGAAGAGAGGACTTATGCTGTACCGCACAGTAAGATGTCGGGAACAGGAGAAGAAGTGAGTGGCCCCGGATATGAACGTGCAAGTTTCTTGCTGGGTTGTGACCAGCAGTATCGTAACAACAATAATAATAAAGATATTCTATTAACAACTTAAGCAGTCAACAACAGCATATTAAAATGAGCCTCCTCCGATAATCGTATCCGCACGCGTCGGTCAATTAAACTTTGATTATCCGTATTGGTGTGATATCCACTTGTTCACCCAGTGTAATTAAAAGCTTTCAGCTCATTGCATACAGTGATGCTGCCGTGAACTTGTGCGATGCATGCTACTGTTCCGACAAAATTATGGTCACCAACATCACCTCATAAGTTGCATTCCACAGATTTGTGGAACCATCCCTTGTAGCGCCCAGCCCTTTCGTAACATCAGTTTCCAGTCGGTTTGTTTAGTAGCCATTTTACACGGATCAACAATGAATTTATACGAAGGAAATCGACGACGGGATTAATGTGCAAAGCTTAGTCGGTGTTTTACTTAAATACATGTTCATTTCACCGAAGTTCCCTAAAATGCCCCGGTCTTAATTGCTCTATCCCCTCGAAACGGGTAAGATAAGGACAATTAATGGGAGAAGCACAAACTGATAAATAGAAATGAGCATCGTTATGTGTAATTTGGGACCAGTGACAGGAATAACCGAAGCATATCACGTATTTCGAACGATTGGCATAAACCGCTCGGAAACCGGTCAGAAACCGCTTCGAAACCGATCGGTTTTTGGTCGGTTTTCGCGTAGCTTTTACTATTGAGCCGATCGGGTTTCGTGCGGTTTCTGACCGGTTCCCCGGACAGTTTCTGAACAGTTTTGGACGGTTTGTGCGAATCGTTTGAAATACGTGATATGCTTCGGTTGTTATGTCCCTAAATTACGTATTACGATGCTCATTTCTATTTATCAGTCTGTGATTCTCCCATTAGTTATCCTTATTTTTCCCATTTCGAGGGGATAGAGCGATATAAACCGAGGTATGTCAGGACACTCAGGTGAAATAAACCGATATATTTAGATGAAACGCCAACTGAACATTGCTCAATAATCCGGCCGTCGATTTCCCTAGTATAAGTTCAATGTTGATCTGTGTAAAATGGTTACTAAACAAACCGATCAAAAATCGATCGGCGTTGTAGTGAAACCTATCGAAAATCTGCCGAAAACCGACCGGTCTCGGAGCGGTTTTGCTACTAAGGATGTGTTTCGTTTAGAGTTCATCTCGATCGAAGTCAAGATTGGTTCGTTGCATGGATGATTTATTCAGCGCAAGGTTCGAGTCGCAATTTGTTATACTAATTGATGGAGGTTATAAACAATAGCTCTATTAAACCAGTCAAGTCTGTGCACAGTATTTCGTTTCGCGCGACACCTCGGTTGAGCTTCCATCGTCTAGTAAAAGCCATTTATCTTTCCTAGCTTTTCGATTATATCGCTAAAACCCTGGCGGACTTCCTCAAGAGTCATGGCGTTGCGGAAAAGCGTTGCGACCTTGGATTCACGTTTTCCTTCCCCTGCGAGCAAAAGGGATTAACAGATGCAGTGTTGGTACGATGGACCAAGGGATTCTCCGCCGCCGGGGTCACCGGTCAAAACGTTGCCCAGCTACTCCAAGATGCTATAGATCGTGCGGTAAGCGTTATATGTCTGGTATTGATGGTTGGTTATTATTATTGAGTTGATTTCTGCCGAAGAACTCTTCGGCAGCGCACCAAGTTGTGGTTTAACTCTAGGAAGTAGCGGTGAGCAATGTTCCGTGGAACTGACTTTTTGTTGCATGCGCAGCCGATTCAGCATTGTACACGTTTACATCATTCTGACTAACAAAACATTCCATGATTTCGTAATAACCGGGTTTATTGATTACAGCTGCACTACCAAGTAATGGAGGTTCCATTAAATCAAGTGGAACTTCAGAGCGGTATAAGTACATAAGTTGTGAGTAAAATAAATTTCCCGTGTGATGTTTGTTGCAATCCGCAACTTTTTCCCCCACAGGGTGCCAATGCTCAGTGCGTTGCAGTTGTCAATGATACCGTCGGAACACTTGCTTCTTGCGCATTGGAAGATCCGCGTTGTGCTGTTGGGCTGATAGTTGGTGAGTTTCGACGTAGTTTCGTCGCATACCCCCTTATTTCTTAACGCGCACCACTCATGAAACAAATTCACAAATCTAGCATGTGCCTAGATCCTACGTTCCCACTGCAGTTTTTCCAAACGATGTGCTCGCCAGTGATAAGAAACGGGATAGCGAAACCATTTCCCGCCGAATGAGTTTCTGATCTTTTTTTTTCCTTTTTAAAGGTACCGGAACCAATGCAGCGTATGTGGAACGATCGGAAAATGTACAACTGATGGATGACAAGTCGAACGAGTTTGTCGTTATTAACACAGAATGGGGTGCATTCGGCGAGGCCGGTGAATTTAATGCATTGAGAACGCGGTTCGATAAATCAGTTGATACCGAAAGTATCAATCCGGGCAAACAGCTGTAAGTTCTTTTTGCTGGTGTTTATGCCTCATCACGCTAGGGTCATTTCAGATGGCATTTGGGTATTCATATTTTGTGTTCTATTCACTAAGTTGCAGAGGCAGAGCGTACCAAAAGAAGCAGCTCAATGTTCTTGGGGTATGGGCACGGTGGAAATAGCTTTTTGTAGTAATACGTGAGAGGCATGCATCATGAGGCAAATCCGTGAACACTACGATTCAGGTGCACTATTTCGGTCTTTCATCTTATGTATTCTGCCATCAAGGATGCTGTTTGATGTTGAGTAGACAGGCAGCACAAACTAAGACTGCAATTTCCAATATCCGTCCATTCAGTAGTGTGTGGCGTCACCCGCGAACTCAGTATAGCAATAGTTGTAGTATTTGTATGCGTCCCGCTCACATTTACACAAATGTCGGGCCTCCAGATTTTGTTGTAACGGAAACAACTATACCGACTTTTAGACGATTAAAATAACCAGGCCGAGTGATTGACCGATAGTAGTCGAGTGGTTTGGAGCGTTTGATTACCACTTTGGCGGTCGGAGGCTCGAATCCCTGCCGTCACTGGTTACCTTGGTGGTGAACGGTATTGTACTGTCATTCGTATCGTCACCACACCCGATCCATTGGGACTTTATGTGGTTCTTTGTCACTCAGTCACAGTGTCTGGTTTCCGGTTATCTCTAATTGTGCAGTGGGCCTTTGCGGCTATGGGGTGTATACCCCTTCCACTGCACTCAAGTGCGAGCATAATCAAAAGAACTCAATGGCAACATGGTGCTCTTCGGGATGCTTTAGACATTTAGCAAATTCAACAAACACGCTGAAGAATTCTGTCCGTGGGTATGCGCATGCAATATCTCGGATGTCGTGTCCCATTTAGTCGTGTTTGATCTAGTGATTTGTTGTGTACCCGATACTTAATACCTAGATTTAACGCTTTGGTCCAGTATACTCACTGAGTTCGATCAGTGCTTCAAAAAGATGAGTTTTTCACACCGACAGTCTTCGTGTTTCTTCTGCCCACAGTGGCCGGATTTCTAAGACAATAATGGGCCTACTTGATGCGGTGCATATTTAACCCTAGATGGGCAAACGGATGTCTCGTTGACGCCATAGTTGACTGATTTTGGTAAAGCTCAAGCGTACCTTCTGTATGCATGCTGACACTTCATCCGATATCCAATCTCCGATCAAAGTGCAGATGCACGAATTCTTTCGTGCTTACATGAGCGGCGGTAAATCATCGAATTGAATATCGATCTGCAATCTTCTCAGCGAGACGGAAAGCTGGTCACACTGACCACTGTCTTTCTGCTCTTGGTCGCGGCAGTATGAAGTAAAAGATGTAACTGCTCTGTCAAAGTTCAACCGGTGCGCGCTTACAACACGACTTCACTTAGTGTTTACGTTCCGACTGTATTAGATGATGATGATGATAATGGTTATAACGCGGCACTGAAACGCACAAATATTTACTCACGAAAATCTAGCTGTTCATCTGGTTGTGAGCAAACGTTCGTACATCAAATGAACTCAGGCAGTCCATTTCAAATAAACAGTTTTCATAATATTACAGTCCCTGACTCTGTTTGGAACACATGCTATATTTGGCCACGTTCCCATTCAGTGTTTCGCTTTTGTGCATGAATTCACCGGTGGTGTACTTCGGTTGTGTACAGATGGCCAGATATGTAGACGCCACCGAATTGCTTACAAAATCCCTCTAAATCAGCTCGTATTTTCCACGCATCGTCCCTAATTTATATCGTTGTATCACAGTTCATTTAATACTTTAGTATTTTAATTGCTGCAGTGTGAACCTAACGCCTGCACAGGATCCATAATGGAATAAAATACGTTAGATTACCGTGAGCCAATTCAAATACTTTCCAAAACCCAATGTGACGCGCTTTCGTTGCCAACCACTTCTGGTCGATATTCCCTAAATGAGGCGGTTTTCTAGCCAATGCACGCATAAGCCTGAAAATATCCGCGTATCTGGTCGGCACCCGTGTGCTAGTCATCCCGTTCGGTTAACCGGATTTGTTTACGACAATCAGTCCCACTGCTAGCCTGCCTACGGAAACGAGGTCGCTACCTCAAGTCAATTAAAATTTGCCCACTGGGCGGTTTTTCGGGGAACATTTATTTTCCTGGACCAGGGTCTGCAAATGTGGGCGATCATACTCATGGCCTGACGGCCACTTCTAGACTTACCTGTACAGCTAGAGTTTTAACCATCGTGCTACTTAGTAAGCCTGTCGTGGATGAAGACCAATTAAACTGCTTCTCGAAATGCTCCGCCCAACGTACCAGATGACGTTTCTGAGTCTGAATTATTGAGCCATTTGCCTACTTGATGAGCTCGCTAACGCATGGCTTTCGTTGACCAGTATTTCTAACTAGACGGAGAAGGTTGCGGCTGTTTCCAATCACAGCAGCTTTTCCCATCTTACACTTTCCAATCCGTCACTGCTCACGGTCGTTTCTCAGGCTCTGAATCAGTTGGCACTTAAAATGTCTCCGTGCTTCATGTATGGAATCCGGAGAAGTCGGTCTGCGAGCATCTAACAATCCAACTAAAGACGCAGATATCCATCATTTCTGTTTATATCTGGTTGAACCTCGGGTAGCATTAGCTGTCTCTAGTACGGCATGCCTAGTCTCTTTCTATCGCTGTTCTGAATCCTGGGCATTTGGTTGCATTGATAACCTGGCGGGTAATTATGCTTTGAAAACATCATCATCGTACAGCGTTAAACAGTAGGGCAAGCCCCACTGACCACTGCCTTTCTCACCATATTGCACGTTGAATTAGAAAGTATGAATATACAAGATGGACAGGGAGTGGACCTACATGGGTAGGAAAAGAAAAGAATGCCCTAGTAGCCAACACACGGAATACACAGTCTAACTGTACAAACGCACATCGATCAGTCGTTCTGATTCGATAGAAATTGACAACACGATCGTCAGTGCTCGCGGTTCGCTGCCATATCCTTCAGTGTCTTCAGCCAACTAATAGATGGATCTTTTGGACCCCAACCACGAAGACGTGAAGCACCTACTTTTCCTAAGTTCGCTGTACATTTTCTCATTCCTCATTGCCACGTCATCCGTCTACCTCCCCGTGGTTTTTTCCACTCCTGAGGAGGAACGGAGAATAGGACACGGTACGGTAGACGTGTGTTTGCCATACGTAACACGTGTCCCAACCAACGAAGTCTACTAAGCTGGATACGCTGTGACAGAACGTTCTCTGAATTAGTACCCAATACTCGCTTTCTGACCTCATCGTCGCTTACTCGGCTATTCCACCCAATCCTAGCGATACTACGTAAACATCGATGGTCAAAAACCTCAAGACGACGAATACTTTCAGCACGCAGACTCCAAGTTTCGCAATCATACAACAAAACTGAACGCACAGTGGCACAGTATACACGACCTTTCAACTTCAGTGAAATATCGGATCGGCGCCACAAGTGCTTCAGTCCAGCGTACGCCGCTCGAGCTTTGGATATCCGCGTGCTCACCTCTACTACTGTGCTCCCATCCGTCGTCACGCTGCTGCCAAGGTAGGTGAAGTGGTCGACAACTGCCAGCACCTCCCCATCGAGCATCAAGCTCGGAATTGTTGATGTCCAGTCTTGTAACATCACCTTGCACTTTGAAGGTGCAAAGCGCTTTGAAAACAGATCGATGGTAATCGTCCAGTAGCAGCTGCGGGTAACGGTTGGCTTTGGCGTTGTTTCGGCCACCGGCCAGATGCAAGATAAAACGAGCACGGACAAGATCTTGACCAGTGTCTACAAATGTGGACCAAAACTAGTCAAAAACCTTGAGTTGATCCAAGCTAGCGGTAACCGATAACAGTAATCGATCTGGGTCCAACCCTGTGAAGGCACAGGAGGACACCAGGTTGGTCAGAGTTGCTTTTTGTGCGACCCTTTGACTTGTCGTAGTAAATTGTGATGTAACGGCATGATTATGAATCACTGAAGACGAGCTTGTTCGCCAAACTGTGTTCTCCAGATTTGTACTCGTTAGAAATGGTCCATGGTGGGAACATAGTTGAATGAGTCGGTCATCGTTATCGGTTCGATCGGATGGGACGCTAAATCGGTCTCCTTTGTGCCTCCGCCCCATCTGGACTTCCAGCTATTATGCCCTTGTAGCGCACGCTGTGGAGCAGTTGAGACAAGTGGTAGAATCCGTCTTTAGCCTTGGGAAAACTACAGTCAGTCGGGGCATACAAAAACCACAAACAGGTATCGATGCTTCAGTCTGGTGCTGTTGGCATGCACAACCGTGCAGCCGAACCGCACACAGATGATTGCTGACTCGTTCCAGTCATGGTTCGGAGACACAACACCTGTTTTAAAGGTTTCAAAGAATCTTTTCTGTTAGTTCACCTGTATGTGGAAAAAGATAGGCGTCTGCGTTAAGTGTTTAATTGCCTGTCTGGTCAATTACTAGTCTTCCGTTGTGATATTCGTAACAATGAGAATGAGTATCTCGACTGTTCTATTATGCCAGAAGATAATAGGTATTAGACCTCAGACTCGATGAACATTGCATCTCACGGATTTCGTATCATTGGGTCTGCAGTCGAGAGAAAGATGTCCAGAAAGAGATTGCAGTTCAGTTCTAGCCTCAAGTAAGTCACGAAGAGAAAATGCAGGTTTAGAACCGGGAAATAGGATATCAGCACGTTCGTTTAGTCGAAGAAAACCGAACGAGCAAAACATCGGTGCATAATTCAGACAGTAGAAAGTTTATTGCACTCATAAGTGTCGTTTATTTGAATATATACGAATGAATAAACGTGAGTGGAACTTAACAAGCTGGGGTATGCCGTAGAGGTTCTTTGTTGTAATGTAGCGGCGTACCAACTGTACCTTCCGACCACAGTCTTCGAAATATAGCTCTCTGAACCGCCGGTGTCAATAACTGCATGTAACGTGATCCCCGTTCACAGTGATACGAATAACTGGCAGTGAAGAGTGGTTGCTGCAATGATAGTGAAAGGTAGTACAAAATTCGTGGATGACGCAATGTATCGAGGGGATGGGGGCTTTCCGGCGTTGGAAACTTGACGGACCCGCTCTAAATGGCCTTTTCCCCCGTCCTTTGCTTTAAGCCTTTTCTTCTAGGCATTTGATTTTCGGATATCGATTCAATCAACAGAGGTGAAAGAAAATTTACCAACAGCCGATACTAGACTTACAGTATCAAGTGAATCACCCGGTGTTTCAGAAGCCAGGTTCTTCATAGACAAGAAGTGTGACGCTTGTGGATTATCGCTGTATGACTGATTGTTGTTGTGCTCGATTTGTCTAGCTAGATTATATGCGAACAAAGGTGAGTTTCTCTTCTGGCAGTCGTTGCCTGATTTGATTAGAGCTCAAGCCACGGTGAATGAGTTAGAAATGAATTCGTTGCGGTATTCTTTATCAGGCGCTGCTTTAAAACCAATAGACAGTAGATGATTTTAGTTTTCGGAAGAATTGGTCTAGCGTTTGTCCGTGTTCCTGCCCGATAGTGGATAGCACGTGTCGCGCAAGAAATTGCATTTTTGGTTGTAAAAATAGGTTCTGAGGAGCCGTGATGGCGGTACCGTAATCTGTGCAGTCAGTTGTGTCTAGTCGGGTGGGATGGATTTATTTGTCTGCAGCTTCCGGCGAATGGGGATCTGCGTCTTACCGGTCTGGTCTTAGGACGTGCTTCATGTTATACAAGTTGATTACATTGTAATAATCAACAGGCGCTCGGTGTTAGGCTCTAACCCACTTGTAACACGGTTGTCAAAAGTCAGTTTTTCGGGAAGAGCAGTCGGTTTATTGTCATAGCGTGCAATGAGAAAATCTCAGTCAGTGGTTAGCAAACAGTAGCCGAAGTTAAAGCGTAAGTGGACAAGAGTTACAGAACATTGACATGTACGAGAATAAGCGACGGGAAAGAGCACATACAAAACATTCTAATTCTCACTACAGTACTGCTTTGGGATTAGAAGTCGGCTTTTCCTAGGTTGATAAAATGAAGGTGTGTGCGTATTTCATCACTGCGTAGGCATTGGTGATGGCGAGTATGCGCATATTTAGGAAGAGCTGTCTGTTTGAAGCCTCACTGAAACCGGGTAGTCGTATATACAGCACCACAGTTTTACCTCCGCGGTTTACGATATTGATTTGTCTGTAGTTATAATGGGTTTGTTTATGTAGTTGAACCCTACCTTCAGTTACGATTTTCTCTGATTTAACCTATCGGTTTCTGTCTTTGTTTTTGAGAGAAGACTTACTCAGCGCAATATAATTTGGCATCATTATTTTCCCTAGGTTCGAGAAAATGATTTCCGGGATGTATTTGGGCGAAATAGTCCGGCACATTTTGGTTTACCTGGTTCAAGAAAAGCTGCTGTTCCGTGGAGAAATGCCAGAAAAGTTATTGATCAAGGATGCCTTGGCAACCAAGTACTTGACAGAAGTTGAGCGGTACGTTGTCTTTTCGCTTATGATAACGCATGATGCCAAACCATGAGGCTAAATTTCATGTGATATCTGGAGATCAACCATGAAGTGGTCGTTGTTATCGATGCTCACTCACTTCTCCCATTTTCACTGTGGTCTATTGTGACATTTTGTTCATTCTGTCTCTGATATACCGCAAAAACGGCGGTCGCAACACGAATTAGCAATTAGATGTTGAATTACTCAAGTTTTTTGATTTTCTCTTCCAGCGATCCGCCTCACCTAAGCTATCGGGCCCATTACATGTTGACTGAAGACCTCGAGGTACGTGTTGTGGAACCCATCGATGACCGGATCGTTAGATATGTGTGCGAAGTTGTTACCAAGCGAGCGGCATATTTGGTGGGAGCAGGTAAGATTCACTGACTTTGTTCGCATTTCACGTGATCAAATGCCCATTCCTGTGCCAGATGGTTTATGCTCTAGAGGTACTTCCAAGGTATATTTCTCCAACGTTTACCAACAACCGTTCGGTGAGATAAGTTGGGTTCCTATCCAGTGAGTGGTAGTTTCACTTCTGTGCCCACCCAATGTGTCCTGCAAGTTATCAGTAGCTCAAACCCTGGTTAAAACTTTGGTAGGTTTTTCCATGTCAGACGTCAGCTAAGCGGAGCATCTGCATATCATCTACAGTTTCTAATTAACCCTAACTTGCTGTCATTGGAATACAAATTTGATGACATGACTGCCTGTTACGCAGGTGGATTGAGAATGAAGTAGGCATATTGAGTAGTCAGCAGTAGCCCGCTTGACTAACATCTTGTCTAGGTCTTCCGTTTTCGTATCTCGAGGCCTGTTTATCAGTTACGCATAGGTGAATTTATCAGTACATTGGTTGGATAGTGTGCGACTTGTTTTCACCAAATATTCGTGATACCTTCTAACTGAGCTGCATCGTAAATAAAACTCATTCTTCCAAATGATAGGTATCGCCTGCCTGCTTCGGCGAATGAAGAGAAAAGAAGTCACAGTTGGAATCGATGGTTCGCTTTACAAATTTCATCCGAGGTTTTGCGAAAGAATGACCGACATTATCGACAAACTAAAACCAGAAGATTCTAGAGTGAGTCAAGTATTCTGAGTATTTCGAGGTTTTGTGAAGTTGCATTGATTCTCATTGATCAAAGATACTTCCCTCAGTCCCGTTCAAAGGTTTGTTCGGCTCAGGTACAGCAGAGGCTCATGCTGAAGTTTAATTAACCTACAAAAGCAGTGTTTTTGAGCCAGTTTCATATTTATATTTTGTTTATTTTCAGTTTCACCTCCGTTTATCCGAAGATGGAAGCGGCAAAGGAGCGGCAGCAATCGCCGCGGCTGCTACTCGATGAGTTATTTCGACTGAAGCAGGTTGCATTCGATGTTCGCCGGTGTGAAAAGACTCGTTCATGCAGTTGGAATACCGTCCCATGTACATTTTTCGCTCTTCAACGAACCAGTACGTAGTAAAAGACGGAACTAATCTTATTTTCGATCCCCTGTCTATGACTCCAGTTTTACGCAGACCCAAAGATTTCGAACCTTTATCCCTTTCCTGCTTGTTACAAACTGCCAAGTATGATGTAATCTACCATCCGTGCTACAACCTATACAACCGGCCCTCTGAGGACGTGCATTCTCTAGTCACAATTTGAAGCCCCTCATTCGAATACTTTCTAGTCTTCGCGCTTTCTTTCGTAATTTGTGATAGCTTATACTTAGTGTTCACGTGTGAACCGCCGGCTTCGTTTGCAATCCATTCAGTAACACTTTCGGCGTTCATTTAACTTGTTTCATTATTTCACGTCTTTTTTACGTTTCTGTCATCAGTTAGCTGTCGGGAACTTTGTACTCTTAAGTTGAATAAAATTCCGTTACAAATACTTATCACTGTTATGCAGATGTGCCTTGATGGGTATAGATGGGTGTTTGAGATATCATACATCATTCGATCTTCTGTCATTATCATAGCTGAATTACTATCTGCGCTGTCACGGTAATGCCAGTCGGATGTGAATAACAAGTAAATATTATATGGCGCGCATCATTGAATATTCATTTGCTTAACGACAGTTACCAAGAGGAGAAGGGGGAGTACAATTAGTAAAATGACATTTTGTGATTTTCGCAAACGCAAAACATGTCCAAGTCACCGGAGGGGTTGTAAAGTGGTCACTTCATTTAGAGGGTGACTATCGGTATCTAACATGCGAGGAAAAACCCCGTCATTGCTCACTCGGTGTTCCCACAAGGCGTGAGCAACGCTTCGGAGACATCGGTCATCAAACACAAAGCGACCGAGCATCTTCAACACGGTGGCCGGGTCCTTCAGCCGTAGGGTAAGCCACTACGGGCCACGGCGTTAGACGCCCGTCCCCTAAGAGAGCCGGATATCACGGCTGTGCCACAGGTGTCGCAGGTTGGCGAAAGCTGTTCTAGCTCGCTATTCATGAACTGATCTCTTCCCCGACCCAACATCCCGCTGTGGCCAAGTTCCTGAGGTGCTAGAAGTAACCGACTATCTCGAGCTCATCACAAAGGGTGTGTAGGCACAGGCTCCTACCAGTTTTGCAAAGGCACGGGGCACTTGGAAGACGCAAAATGCGTTTCATATCTGGACACCTCAATCACTAAGCGGTCCAAAGCGTGTCGAGTTGCCTGTGCATTATCACTCAGCAAGGTGATACCATCGGCATACTCCAAACCGAAAGCTGTTCCCTGGGAGGAGTTCAACTCCACCGTTTAGTAGGTCAGACAATACTTTCCGTAGAAGATCTTCTTTAGCAAAGTTGGAAAGAAATGGGGATACAGGGCAACCATCGTCGTGCTTCACTGGAGACGACAACAAAGAGCAAAAGGTGGCCGTCAGCTCTTGCCCGTCCTGAGGTATGACGGTACAAGTCTTTGAGGACCGATATATACATATCGGGTATTCCCTCTCTGTTATTCAACCTTTGTCTTCTGTCCCTAACCATCCCTCTTTGCCCCATCTATCCACCCATAATGCTCCCATTGATAACACGGTCGATACTCGCAACGATTCACTGTCAAATAGTATCGGGAATAATCCTCTGACTGGTAACTCACATTTTCTCAAGCCCCGTCAGCCTCTGAATCTCGGCTCCTTCAACGTGCGTACACTCATGCAGGCCGGTCAGCAGGCGTGCCTAGCCCTCGCAATGAACTCTCTGAAGATTGATGTTTGCTGCTTAAGCGAAACGCGTATCCAGGATTCGAGCAGTGTAATTCAGCTAACTGCTCCTGGTATCTCATCGAGGTATATTCTACGCACCTCAGGAGACGAAGCAGCTAGAGCTGTGGGTCAACGTGGTGTAAGAATTGTCTTGACTGACAAGGCTGAGGCTGCCCTATTAGACTGGATCCCTGTTAACAGTCGTTTATGTGCTGTGAGACTCCAAGGGTCAGTCGGCGTTCGAAAGGATAGCTGTGTAAAACGCAATTTGTTTGTGATCTCGGCGTACGCCCCAACGGACTGCAGCTCAGACTTGCAGAAAGATGAGTTCTATGATGCCCTCGCCACTCTCGTTCGCAGCAGTAAAGGTTCTGACATTGTAGTGCTAGCTGGTGACTTCAATGCACAAGTTGGCAAACTTAGTGCGTCAGAAGCCTGTTTAGGTGGGCGTTGTGCTTTGCCCGCTGAGCGCACAGATAACGGGGATAGGCTTCTCCAATTTTGTGCAGACAATCGATTGTTCTTGTCTAGCACAAATTTCCGACACAGCTCGCGTCGCACAGCGACATGGCGCTCTAACTCTACAGGTACTTTTAGTCAAATTGACCATATCGCCGTAAGCTACCGATGGCGCAGTTCTGTTCAGAACTGTAGATCTTACTGGTCCACGTACGTAGAGTCGGACCATGCATTAGTTTTAATGCGATTATCTCTCCAGCTCCATGGCCATCGTCGCAAACCGCAAACCGGATTAGCCGTGCAACGTTTGTGTGATCCAGACGTTTGCACCAGTTATGAGCAGAAGTTAGCACATGAGCTAGGATCTACGACGAACAGTAATGTAGATGAACATTGGTCTCATATCAAACAGGCGATGCACGTTGCAGCAGGTTTTGCCTGTGGTCCTGGATCCGTTGTCCATCAGAGACAGTGGATCTCGCAAGAGTCGCTGAGTATAATGGAGCAAAACTGTCAGCTTTCGAACCGTAAAGAGATGAATAAGATGCGGAGAAAGCTGCAAAGACAAGTTACGCGAAGCCTTAAGAAGGATCGCGAAAATTGGTGGGTCAATGTAGCCGAAGAAATGGAAGTGGCAGCTGCTTCAGGTAACAGTCAAAGACTGTTCAAACTTATTCGTGACACCAGTGGACGGCGAACTCAGGTCAGTGAAACGATTTGCAATAGGAATGGAGAACCCATCCATAACAAACAGCAAAGGCTTGAGCGATGGGCCGAGTACTTCAAGGAACAGTTTAGCTGGCCGCACGCTAGTGTAGTTACTCCCGTGTCAACAACTGTGACTTCTTGGGTGGTATCACTTGAGCCCCCATCAGAAGTAGAAGTAGAGTCATGTATTCGATTACTAAGGCGGGGGAAAGCGGCAGGTCCCGACGAACTTCCCCCAGTTCTTTTCAAACTGGGTAGTGAGGCGTTGATAAAATCACTTACCGCCTTGCTCCGTGACATTTGGAAGGAGGAGCGTATTCCGTTAATATTGAGCGAGTCATTGATTGTTCCCATCTTCAAGAAGGGAATACGCAATGACTGTGGTAATCATCGTGGGATTAGCTTAATCCCGATAGTCTCCAAAGTATTAGCTTCGATTTTGCTGCACCGTCTTACACCGGCTCGCGAGAGGAATGTCCGCGAACAACAGGCTGGATTCCGCCCAGGTCGAGGATGCACCGACCAGATTTTTACTCTTCGTCGACTACTTGAAACGCGTCACACTCACCGCCGACCGACAATAATGCTTTTCTTAGACCTGAAAGGCGTCTTCGACTCAGTTGATCGAACAGCATTTTTCAGTGTTCTTCATCGAAAAGGTATGCCCCAGAAGTTCGTGAACCCACTGAGATCATTGTATTCTCATACTTCTGGCCGCGTTAGGGTTTACGGTGAACTATCCGGTCGGTTCGAAACGACCAGTGGTGTTCGGCAGGGATGCCCTTTGTCTCCATTCCTTTTTAACTTCGTCATGGATGAAATAATGGAGAGTGCGTTGCAAAATCTTCAAGATGTAGGCCTCGAACTAGGAAATAGTGAAGAGCTATGTGACCTAGATTCCGCGGGCGACGTTGTCTGCTTGTTCGAATGCACGGAACATGCTTAGCGTGCACTGGATAATCTCGCAAGAGCTGTAGCTTCATTCGGCATGCGCTTTGCACCTTCAAAGTCCAAGGTGATGTTACAAGACTGGACGTCAACGATTCCGAGCTTGATGCTCGATGGGGAGGTGCTGTCAGTTGTCGACCACTTCACCTACCTCGGTAGCTGCGTGACGACGGATGGGAGCACAGTAGTAGAGGTGAGTACGCGGATATCCAAAGCTCGAGCGGCGTACGCTGGACTGAAGCACTTGTGGCGCCGATCCGATATTTCACTGAAGTTGAAAGGTCGTGTATACTGTGCCACTGTGCGTTCAGTTTTGTTGTATGATTGCGAAACTTGGAGTCTGCGTGCTGAAAATATTCGTCGTCTTGAGGTTTTCGACCATCGGTGTTTACGTAGTATCGCTAGGATTGGGTGGAATAGCCGAGTAAGCGACGATGAGGTAAGAAAGCGAGTATTGGGTACTAATTCAGAGAACGTTTTGTCACAGCGTATCCAACTTAGTAGACTTCGTTGGTTGGGACACGTGTTACGTATGGCAAACACACGTCTACCGTACCGTGTCCTATTCTCCGCCCCTCCTAGGGAGTGGAAGAGACCACATGGAGGTCAACAGATGACGTGGCAGCGAGGAATGAGAAAATGTACAGCAGACTTAGGAAAAGTAGGTGCTTCACGTCTTCGTGGTTGGGGTCCAAAAGATCCGTCTACCAGTTGGCTGGAGACACCGAAGGAAATGGCTGCGAACCGCGAACAGTGGAGATCGTGTTGTCACCTTCTATCGAATCAGAATGTTTGATCGGTGTACGTTTGTACAGTTAGACTGTGTATTCCGTGTGTTGGCTACTAGGGCATTCTTTCCTTTTCCCACCCATGTAGGTCCACTCCCTGTCCATCTTGTATATTCATACTTTTTAATTCAACGTGCAACATGGTGAGAAAGGCAGTGGTCAGTGGGGCTTGCCCTACTGTTTAACGCTGTACGATGATGGTGATGATGATATATATATATAGGAGATCTGGGGAAAACGGTGCACATTTACGGGAATTAGACACAAAATGTGGGGAACACTAGCAGTTTGCTTCGGTTGGTGCTAGCCGCTTCCTTACATTTAGCGCAAAGGATGAGAATTGTTATTATGTGCTCTGTCAGAAGACTTGTGTGTTCCAGAGGCGCCCGGTGAAACTCGCGATGGGAATCAAGTGTTTGAGACCAGATAACTGACATGTAAGGCAACAGGTTAGTAGCAAGTCCGTGACAACTGTCCGAAATGGCGACTGTTCGGCAGAGTATTGTGTTCTAGAAGAGAGTGAAACTGCATTGTTATTATGGATATAAAGTATTTGAACTAAGGGAGAGAGGAAGATAAATATCGGCTCTGCCGGATACCTCCTCCTAGGAATAGGAAAAACCTGAACGAATTTAGACTAGTGGGATTTAATGCTGAAAAAGACACTGAGGAGAAGGATAACTCTAAATGTTGGGCCTTTTGAGTGTTAACAGCCGGCAGAATACCATCGGAAGCAGGAAGTTCGGGTAAATTTAAACAAAAGGTTGAGTCAACTAAAATTCGTGGTTGTAGTCAACGGGTTAGAGGTGGACCCGTTTAGGATACTGAAGGCTGGAGTGGATGAAAACAGTGATAGAGGGGAGTTCAAGGCGAACAAGGTTGCAGTCGTTGCAGCTTTTGTGTGCGTTTGGACTGGTGGGCTCTAGATTCGTTCAACGTTTGATAAGGGGATGAAAGATGCAAGATACGGTTGATAGCTTTTGAAAGGAACTAACGTAGACAATTTCCAGTTCCATAAGAAGTCACGTTGTTACCTTCTCTCTTAACAAATTTACTGAGCTTTGAATTTCGAATATTCGTTTCGTGTTTGCGCTTAAAGTGACGGGAGAAAGGACTACAGAATAACCGCCGACCACTCCAGCAAGCGTTTATATCCATTCTGGGCAGTGTTGTTTCTTAAGGTTTGGAATAGTGGGTCATCATCATCATCATCGTACAGCGTTAAACAGTAGGGCAAGCCCCACTGACCACTGCCTTTCTCACCATATTGCACGTTGAATTAGAAAGTATGAATATACAAGATGGACAGGGAGTGGACCTACATGGGTGGGAAAAGGAAAGAATGCCCTAGTAGCCAACACACGGAATACACAGTCTAACTGTACAAACGCACATCGATCAGTCGTTCTGATTCGATAGAAATTGACAACACGATCGTCAGTGCTCGCGGTTCGCTGCCATATCCTTCAGTGTCTTCAGCCTTTAGTTCTAACAAGAACCTATCCGCAAGGCAGCGGGATGGCTTAGTGGAGGCCCATTTGCTTGGATCAATTATTCTTCCACTGATTTTGTCGATTGAGTTGTCAGCTCAAATCAACCCCCAACCTGGGGGACCAGGAGACTGAGCTTTGTCCGACCTCTACCCGTTGACCTGTCAGGCATGATTGCATCTCCGGCTTAAAGAAGCCATCCTGTATAGCTCTTTGGGTCATAGAGGCGCGCAAGCCATCACACCACGTCAAGGTGCAGTCTCGTCGTGATGGTGAATAGTGGCCAACTAAGATAGACATTTGAGATTAACCTCCATTACATTCTAAGCTGAAACGAAGAAATCACATAAGAAAACACTGTCATACGGAGGCACCACGGAAACCACACATTCAGTGAACGCGTACCATCAAAGAGTTTGGAGGAGTCTTTTCATGACGTTCTTCATGTGACTTTTACCCACTGTCTCGAGTTAAAGAGCAACGCAGTGAAAAGACTATCGTCATACTCGCCAACAGGAGAGGATAAATTTGGGCTAGAAAACCGAGAAGGACCAGAATTTGTCCTGCATCTTCTTGATGCACGCCAGTCGACCCCCGGCTGGAGGCGAGTATAATGAAACGGCTCGTAACGAGATGTGGGCTTGACTTCACTATGCACAGAGACCACAAAATCTCGTGGTCACAACGTACATCACAGATGGGGCGTGCTGTCATCATGGGCAGTTCCCATAAGCTGTTCTACTTCATTCGAGTCAGCGGTAGGAAACCATTAGGTGTGAGCGAAACGATCTGCAAAATTGACGGTTCGCTGATTCAATCAACAGCGGAGTCTCGGACGCTGGACGTAGTACTTCTATACATAACTTGACTGGTGTGATGTACCAGCCTCACTTATGGTTGCTTTGGCTTACGTCCCATGGTCTGTTTCGACAAACCCACCTATTGAGGTGGAGATCTGCAGGGAAATACGGGCTTTAGGACGCCTCAAAGCGCCGGACTCCAATGGCATTAGGCAGCCTGAAATTAATCAGGCGGTCAGTTGGAAGGAGCAGCCGTTTGTAAGGCGTGGGACTAATCTGAGTGTTATTTTTGTTAAGCATACTGATTATGGAATAATCGATATCATGGGAAGTGATAACGGGTGTTGTTGACACTACACATGTTATTAGATAGTGAGTAAAGGATGAGATATCTAGATTTACCCTTATTTATATGTCCCATCAGCCGACCCACGCGGTGCATCAAAAATGCTAGACTAATCCAGCACTGCCGATGGCAATACCCCAGCTCTTTTAAAATTCGCGGAACACGGTTTGTCACAGAACTTCACGTTTTTGTTCTTGGAGATCTGGGATCCTGAGCAGGTCCCGTCATTGTTGTGAAATCCATTGTCGTCCTCATCTTCAAGGGCTCGCGTATTGACTGCGCGAACCGCAAAGGTGAAAACCTGATCCCAATAGCGTCGAAGCTGCTAGCGTCCGTCGTAATTCGCAGATTGTGCCAAACGCGTGAAGAGCAAGTTGGGTCTTGCCCCGGTCGTGGATGTATCGATCAAATCCCCACCACCCGACAGCTGTCAGAGCACCGTCGTATTTCCCAAATACCGACGATCATCGCGTTCTTAGATGTTCGTGCGGCCTTGGAGTCTGTCGACAGGACTGCACTGTGGACTTTGTTCCGAAGAAATGGAATACCCGATATGTATATATCGGTCCTCAAAGACTTGTACCGTCATACCTCAGGACGGGCAAGAGCTGACGGCCACCTTTTGCTCTTTGTTGTCGTCTCCAGTGAAGCACGACGATGGTTGCCCTGTATCCCCATTTCTTTCCAACTTTGCTAAAGAAGATCTTCTACGGAAAGTATTGTCTGACCTACTAAACGGTGGAGTTGAACTCCTCCCAGGGAACAGCTTTCGGTTTGGAGTATGCCGATGGTATCACCTTGCTGAGTGATAATGCACAGGCAACTCGACACGCTTTGGACCGCTTAGTGATTGAGGTGTCCAGATATGAAACGCATTTTGCGTCTTCCAAGTGCCCCGTGTCTTTGCAAAACTGGTAGGAGCCTGTGCCTACACACCCTTTGTGATGAGCTCGAGATAGTCGGTTACTTCTAGCACCTCAGGAACTTGGCCACAGCGGGATGTTGGGTCGGGGAAGAGATCAGTTCATGAATAGCGAGCTAGAACAGCTTTCGCCAACCTGCGACACCTGTGGCACAGCCGTGATATCCGGCTCTCTTAGGGGACGGGCGTCTAACGCCGTGGCCCGTAGTGGCTTACCCTACGGCTGAAGGACCCGGCCACCGTGTTGAAGATGCTCGGTCGCTTTGTGTTTGATGACCGATGTCTCCGAAGCGTTGCTCACGTCTTGTGGGAACACCGAGTGAGCAATGAGGGGGTTTTTCATCGCATGTTAGATACCGATAGTCACCCTCTAAATGAAGTGACCACTTTACAACCCCTCCGGTGACTTGGACATGTTTTGCGTTTGCGAAAATCACAAAATGTCATTTTACTAATTGTACTCCCCCTTCTCCTCTTGGTAGCTGTCGTTGTCAAGGTCTGGCCATTGATTTCATATATATATATATATATATATATATATATATATATATATATATATATATATATATATATATATATATATATATATATAGTTTCTGGTTGGGGCTTAATTCGAGATCTGGATCGACGCTAGCTTCGGTTTGGTCTTCCCGGCTTCTAGGTTGGGGCCCATGGGATGGCGATTTTCGTAGGCGAGACTCTCATAGGGGCATTTCTGAGTAGAAAATTCAGGGCATGAATGCTGTACTGCCTGTCTTCTGCAGGTCGTTGCCCGCAAAGACACAAAACCAACAGGAACACAAGACATCAAAAAGTGTTTGAATTAAACAAAGATACGCTCAGGTTTCTTCGAATAATTAACCATTCTCTTATATCCTGTTGTATCTTATCCTTCCCATTTTTTGGCTGTGTTGCTTTTAACGTTCTGTCGTCGACACCAAACTCGATTTCAAGTCAGTGATAAATCTGTGGAATGCTGCGGCCATTTGGTGTGTAACTGGGATCACTGCATGGTAGTCTTCATCATGATCTAACGCTTCTATGTGATCGTGCCACAATGGGCCCAATTTTGTAGTGGATGGTACCACCTGTTCGATACACCAACGTCGTATCTCCAACCAATAAGGCCTTAGTTCTGCCTAGTGCATGATAAATCACTGTGGTTATCTTAATTTGTGATTGAATATCTATTGCACCGATGCTGTCATTTTCCAGTTATTATTTCAGTTATTCTGTCTGGTCGGACCTCGGTGGAAACCTTGAAACGCTTGTAAAATAAGTCCGTGGGCATGCGGTCGATCATAACTTCTTGTCGCCAAGGTAACCAGTCGTCCGTGAGCTATGAGCACTTATGCAAGTACAGAGGATTTCTGTTATTTCGTCCGACGAGAATAGCGTGACCTTTTCTGCCTAGGACCACTAGAGGCCGAACTAAGAGACAAAACTCGTATTGAGATTAGTTTTCGATGGTGCATTCCCTTGCCCAAGGAAGGTCCTACCCAAATTCTGTGCTATGATCAGTTCGTTTTCCACCTTCTAAATCAGGGCTTGAGTATTTTGCTTTGGATACCCTTTTAACTCATCGGTTTGCTGGACTAGTTTACGTTCAGCCTCGACGGTTCCCCGTCCTATATTTTAGTGCATCCAGAACTGGCACTTCTGACCAATTTCCGCGTAAGAAAACAAAGAAATTAAAGTAGTGGATGCCGACTGCTGTTCATAGCGCTGGAAGAATTCTGGGTGCTTGGTTGATCCCGACCACAGTAGTTCTGTACAACCTGAACTGAATGAGTATTGCACGCCACTTAGCCTGGTCGTTTTTCATTCTCGAAGCATCTGTTTCGTCACACATCCTTACCAATATAGTGAATTTTCGCGAAAATCCAACCGAAGAACCCTTGTTTGGTAGGAACATTTCATCCTTAATGTGGCTGACCGTGATATGATGATGGCTATCCCGGTGACTTATTAGGGACTTCAGAATCGAAGACAGCGTTGTGCAAGTGGTCCGTGCATATATCACGATAAATGCACATGATCTAGATAATCGTGAGCTAGCTTCATTTGACTGTTATTCTAGATGGGAAAATTTTTGCATTTACTTACGTATTCTATTCCATACCGTTGCACAAAAGGAGTGAAAGGTATTAGTTTTATGCACACAGGAGAGAGAGAGAGAGAGAGAGAGAGAGAGAGAGAGAGAGAGAGAGAGTGAAATCAACGTGGTACGCATGTTGCTAGTATATGACGGATCTGTGCACCACTTATCGGTCCAATAAAGTAGTAACTAGCAGAAATTTATTTAACTCAGGTTGGTGAATGATGTAAAAAAGCCCAGTAGGTTTCAGAATTCAATGTGTCGCTTTAAGACCTCTGGTTGCAGTCAGTGATTTCCAGAGGTCAAAAAATGTAAGAATAGTTGACTTGCAGGATGTCAACGATTCGTATCTTATTATATTTATTTCACGCGGATCCTGAAACGTGCCACGTAAACCTGGAAGAATCCAGTATTTAAGACGCATGAATGAGCACTTACACAGAGGTGACCTATCTTACGGATTCCTATAGCTCAAGTATGATGCGAATACTTGTTCTAGCAATTTCAAATATGGATAATTGCTAAAATAATTCAATAACCTAACTCAACGGTGTACTCACATTTCCAATGGTTAGTCACAAATGTCCTCGAAAGAAGTAAAGCTGGTGTGCGCAATGAGTCACAGAATTCCATGGAAATTAATTTATGGCGTCTGGGGCACCCTCGCACGCCGTGTGGCTTCGTGTCCTTCAACGAACAGCAGACCCAACCAATCAGAAGTTTTCGGAACCAGATTATTCTAAAACCGGATTGCACTGTGAATGGTGCCATATCCCGTTTCATGCTCAAACGAGTGCATTACAAGTAAATCAGACGATAATACATGTTCACTAGTCCAGTCATCCCAGTTCTGATTGTGTGTAGTTCTGGACGCGAGTTATTTCAGTAAACGCGGGGTATTCCGGATTGACGTAAGCACTACAGAACCCCTTATTCATTCACCAGGCTACGAAACTGTTTATCACAATAGACAGCTACTGATGGTCTACTGTATTCTGAAGGCCTTTATTGTCCGAACCACCAAAATACAGTTGTTGTGTTCAATACGTACTAATTTATTTAGTCGCCAGCCTAAGCGCAGTTAAGGTGCCCACATTATAATAGTAAACTGGGTGTTATGTAGTTTGCAGTCCAGCACTGGAAGCGTTCTGATCTTCTCACTATCTGGTCATCAAAACTGAGGACTGGCCAGTGGGTGTGAACCTATTTGTTTCATTGAATGGTGAAGCTGTGACTTTTCGCAGTCAAATGCAGTCTACGAAGCAACGGGTTCGCACGGAGGCCGGTCGGTGATCATTTGAATCCTGTGCTTGAAGGGGGGACTTGCTTCAGTCCACTCGAATTGGTCTACCTTTTGGTATGATTTATCGGCTTATGGACCTTGGTGTAGCAGATTGTTGTAATAAGAAGTGAGCGATGAGTAACAGATGAATGCCAAAACGTGGTATGATGCTGTACGAGTTCACTAGATTATGATGAAGTCCCGAGCACAGTCAATACTTCAGTCTCACCCTCCCCTCTCGACACCGTTCTTTGGGCAAACGATAACTGCAGTTTAGCGTCGTCACGGATAGCCCATGAACTGATGCGCACCGAAGACGATTCATTATTCGCTTTATAGCTTCAACAGGTCAATCACAGTTTGAACCTGTTTCATGCACTATCCTTGCTTCGTGACTTCTCGTTTCCGTTGCATAGTATCAGAACAGTCTGCGCACCATTTTAGGCCCTAACCTCTCTCTGCTTATTAAACAAACACATACACCATCTGCCTACTGATTCCCTCGATTTATAATGCACCCAACGAGTTATTGACATGCCGTGCCCAGTGGACGCACAGCCTCCTCCTAATTGAGCATTTTTCGGCTCGTTATGTTCAACTAATGGCTTTTGCACCCACGAAATTGATAGACGAGAATAAATGAATTTTAGCAATAGAACTGTTCATTGTGCTCAGCGTACGAATTCACCATCCATGTAACAGGATTCTTCGCTTTGTTAGGGATTTGTGTTCACGATCGATTTGAAAACGATAAAAGCGTAGCAAACCAGTTTACTTTCTTTTTCTTGTGCAAACAAGATCACAGTATTATCATTCGAATAGCTTTCCTTGAACAGCTAATTAGTTCGTTTTTTAGGACAAAATCTTTAGTAATTTATCTATTAGCCAGGTTTTGTACGTGGTAAGATATGTAAAACTATATGCGTGACATGATCGTAATATAGCCGAGTAGATTGAATAATCAAATACCAAGAAGTAATTTCCGTCTATTACCGATCATACCTAATACAGACCTACATAATCATCTTGCTAGAGCTTATTCAGAGGTAAGTAATTTGAGAGGTTCATGCTTGTGGGAGGCCTACCTATCCTGTGTGAAGTGGTTCATCAGTTTGAGATGAACTAAGCTTTTCCCAATGCGGATGGACTTGATGAGTATTTAATTACTTTGCGTCATTCACCATAGAGTGAGTTCTGTGCTGTAGTTTTGGGGTTACGTGAGACTAGTGTCAAATACTCTGATCTTGTCATGACAACATTTATTTAGTCAATTCGTTTGCAAAAAGGTTTTCAAGACTGGATTTGAGGAGGTGACGCAGATAAGTTCTTACCGTTCTGTTTTAACTCACCCATTGCTTACGTACCTTGGTTTTCATTTAAAGCTTACTTCTGTTCCAAATTACCAGGAAAACTCTCAAATTACTGACAACTTGGAACCGTACCAAACCTTTTGTGGTAATGAGACAGTTTGGTCTAGTTTGATCTTGGTTACCCTCCGCACACCCTCCACAGTTAACTTTGTAGTAGTCAAGCTTTGCCAGTGTTGTTTTATCAACGTTGCTTCGATCTTCCAGGTATATCTACTGCATTCAAGTGAGCGGTCAAATTTCATTGATTACAGTCAACTGTGAGCGCCAAAATTCGTGTTCTGAAAACCCATTACATAGCCAAGACGTATATCCCAATTTTTATCCCAATACAATATCACAGACACTGCAAATAAATCAATCTTCTTATCATTTCATTACATCCCCACTTCGGTGTCCACACACGAGACGCTGAATTGATTTTAGTTTAGCACCTCTGTTATTCCGATGTAAGCGATGATGATTACGCGACAGAAAAAAACTAAAGGCTTAGGACTCCAAAAACACTGATTAAACGTTTACCAATTTGTCCATTATCAACGAGTTGGCCAAACCTTAGCCCTAAACTTGATCGTTGAATAAAGGAAGCAAGACTGATTTTGATGCTTATGGTTTTTCAACAAATTATATCCCCAGTGCAACCACAGGGGTAGTTGAATTCCAGTTTTTGAAGACGGCGTACGTCACGTGACATACGACTTGTCTTGAAAAGTGTCTCGCTGTTACACAATGATTGGCTCAGGTTCTAGTGCCTCTAGTTGACTTTCTCTCCATGGTCAGTAACTGAACCGGTAATCGGAAATAGCATTGATTTATTTCCTCCGGTTGCTGCAGTCTGTTGTCGAGTCTGTCCGCCGAAGAGAGGCGAAACTGTTGCTGTAACCAAAGCCTCGCCACCATACCGGGCACATTCAAGTAGCCAATCAGGTGAATCACGTGAGCAAATAGTCCCGCGTGAGTCAGCCTGCAGCAAACGAGCATTAGAGTAAACTTGCGCGCACGCCTCGATTGGTGTTTTCGCTGTTCCTGTTGAGTATCAGCTACTCTGATTGGATGTTTCTTTATCCGTGTCCGCTACTCTTTCTTATCATCATATTCTGCTTTCCCAGCATCTGGTCAAACCTTTGATTGAGCATATCGGGAAAAGATGTAACAGAATTACAGATGTACGTAAACGCCAACTCAACACATTTTACTTAATCTAACTCAGGTTGGAAATCTCATGAATGAACCTTATTCCCCCGCTGTATTTGACGTCATCGAAACTCAGTAGACTTACCTTAAAGTACCCCTTATTGAACCGCCGCTCATCCATTTATTTACTGAGAGGTACTGTTTTTTACGAATGAATACTGATTAGACTATCTTTTTTCTCCAGACGAGGTTATTCCCTATTTTGAATTTGTATTTGTGGGGTTGATAGACTTGAAAATCCTGTCTTCCTTGCTGTTCAATGTTGTCCTGAAGTGTTGTCAGCTACTTCTGATACTGTGAACTACATCTATTTTTCGCTTACCTGTCGCGCGTGACCTTGAAACAATCACAAAAAGGCTACCTTATGGGCTGCTGACCTTCGCTTGTGAACGGTTGAACAGCGCATGCCTCCATAAACCGACCAGCCACCAATGAAAAAAGTCACGTGATGTGGTCAATTGATTAAGGACAGCGCGGCTAGTTGGTCCATTCACACAAATTTCCCATTTGCCCAGTCTGTTGGCGAAATTCGGATGATCAAATAAAGTTGTTTAGAAAAGGACATATTCACGAAATCATAGAAGAAAAGGAGACGTTCGTAGGATATGTCATTGTCAAGATGAGCCTGACTCCTAGATTACAGAGAATCGCTTTGCATTTTTTGCATCTCTTCCAAAGTTTTTCTGTAATCAATCAGCTGTTAATTCTGTTGAACAGAGAAAGTCACAAAAGGAAAAACGTAAAGAGGAAAAAGCTATGTGAATCATTCCGGCTACTTTTGCCACCAACAAATTCTGTAAATATAACAAAAAATGTGCTGTAAATTCCGTTCAGCTGTGGGCTGTTCGTCTCATTGGGAAGTAACTGATGGGGCTAGTCCAGTGATTAACACTAGAACGACGGGGGTGTCCTAGGAGATGCTGGCTCGTACTGAGAACCGATTAACTTTTTTTGATTTTCACGGCCATTCGACGAAATTTCGTGACTTTTCCTGACAGTAAGTCTCCCTTTTCCGTCCAAATCTCGATGAAATCCATCAAATAGTTTACACTCTAGAAACACCCAAGTAGCTTTCGAGGACAGGAAGACGAAGCGTGCGCCCAGACAGATGGCAGTCTGTGTCATTTTATTCGTTCTCACACCGGCTGATAACCACATCTCGCCCCTTGTCAGGTCATCCGATTCAAATGGTGGCCCGATCGCGTTTCTAGCGTGGCAACTGGGTTGGCAAAGGGTACTTTGTTAGAAGTTTTTGCTAGTCATGGCAACGTACCGATATCCCATCATTCTGAAGGCGAGAAGTACATACTATTCAGGTCATGATAGTTGGCTTTTTCAGCGGATGACCGATCGGAGAAGGTATTCAGCTGCATTCGTTCTGTTTCTTGATGGCGACCTGGGTTGTGACTCGACAGGAAGCTAGGTGGTTCACGCTTCTGAGGAATGAAAGCGGAGAATGTGTACAAGAATCCCCGGGTAATTTTGTTTCGCGAATAAAAAAATGCGGCGGGTTGTATTCGCCAGAAGAGGATCCAGTTGGATAACAAACGTGCCAACCTCAGCTGTGGCAGAAACTCCATGGAAAACACTTCTAGAGTTCTACCGGGAATCCCGAAGGAGTACGACAAAAATACAAAGTGCAATGGGCGCCTTCAGTCCTTTGTTAACGACCCACTGCTACGCGCAGTGCTGCAGTACAGGAAAACTTCAAAAATGTCGTCGTCGACGAACGAACTGAAGACTTTTTTTGGTCTTCAGTGTGCGCGTGATTCATAGGGTAAAAATCAGCCTTTCCTAATAGAATGCGAATTTTGGATAGTAGGTACTTCCTAGATAGCTTTTGTCCGGTAAGGCGTCATATTTACCAAAAGAAATGAGCAAACTAATTATATACATATCGAACAAACCAGACAAATTCGGCGTCAAAGTTTTGATGTTTTTCGACACAAAATCCAAGCATATTTTTACCATACACCAAAATCTGGGAGCATTTGAAAAGCAGTTGAGATGTGGACGAGATCTGTCCGAAGACGTTATGGGGTTTATGGATGGTTTGTGGAACAAGGGCTACAATCTCATATCGAATAACTTTATCGATACTCCTCGGCAGCCCTACAGACGCACCAAATGTACGTGCAACCTTAAGCACACGGTGTTTTGACATTTCGCGAGGCTAGTTTATCATTCTGTGTTATTTCGTAGCCAGATTGGTAGTGAATAACAAATATTTACGAAAAGAGTCAAAGTATCTCGGTTCAAGCAAAGTTGCAATGAATTCAAAGTGGAGTTTCACAAGAGCCCCTCATTTTCTGACATCAAATTTGGTGTCATGGAAAATATATCATTGGATGTCGAATGCAATCAGATTCGTTTGTCTAAGATATGTCTTTTCGGAGTTATGAGGGGAGGTGTCCATAAGGTCATCTCATCGTTCTGTCAAGGCTTTCCCTATGGTCGTTCTGGTGGTAAAACCAGAACAGTTGTTGTGTATTATTGGAATATTTGTTTGCGCATAACCGGATATTCCGTTGTTTTATTCACACTCGACTGGCAGTGCCGCGACAGCTCAGCTCATATAGAATCTGCCCCGTAAAGGAAAGGTCGCTGGTCGTCTCCGGCTCGCGACGTTAGACTTTTTGATGCGAGAAATGAGATACGTTGAGAAATATTCATTGTGTTGCCAAAGAAAATCAACTAATCACTTAAATGAATGAAGGAGAAAGCTGCTGAATAGTAGTCTTGGAATGAGATCATTTCATAATAGCTCAGAAGAAAGATTTGATATGGAACTTTATTTCATGGCTGTACAAGAGTGCAGTGGAAGTGACGTAATGTGATAAATTATGACCTCAGAAACATAGAACAGCCGGCAATCGTGAACCTGAGATCTGGAGTGGAGCACCACAATATCCAAATAGGTCAGGGGCGATAACGAATCAGATGGGGTTCCGTCTTTGTACCTTGGAGGAGGTATAGAGAGCTCGGTCGCCACCGGTCCAATCTAAGAAAGTTCCTAATAGATTACTCAGTTATGAAGCGTGCAACGGAAATTACGGACCTAACAAAATGTTAGGCACATTAATAACAAAAAGTTCCGTTGACTGATTCACAGCTGTCCAGATAACTAGTGTACAAAGTCCTATGTACAGTACAGTTACATTTCGCCCATTCAAGTTCTCCATAAAGCAGAAAATTACAACCAGTGTGCCATCGAATCGCTAGCAGTTTAAAATCTATCGATCGATCTTTCCAGTCAGTCTGTGGTCAGTTATTCGACTGTGAACAGCAATTAACGTTGAATATGCATGAATAATTACACACATCCTGTAAGAAAAAGACCAAATTCTGCATTTGTATTTGTATGACAAACTTTTACAAGCGACGTGCTTACATATCAGTCAAAAGGGCTTCGACAAAACCGGGGTAAATTAAGTTAAATGTGCAACAACGGACGCCAAAGGTATATAAGAGTGAAAAAGAAAACGAAAACGTCAACCGTATTCACAAAGTATTTCCGTTGTATACAATGGAAAATCCACTTGCATTTTTCACACCAAGAGGCCCAACTCCGCGAGTCGGAATCGAACTAGTGACATCCCGGTTGCCGAGCTGATGCTCTACCTGATGAGTTATCGCAGTGCGGTAAATCGGGTATGAATAACGGAAGTGAATATTTAATGATGAACATCAAACCTGAAGGACCGGAATCTTGCCGCCACTGGTCACCGCCCGGATTTGGCAGCTTCTGATTGGCCGCCAGTCCCATCCTGAAGGGTTGCGTCATCGGTGTATAATAGTTAAGAAGGGTAGTAAATTAATATTACGTATGCAGCGGTAAGTATGCCGTAGAACAAATCGCAAAAACGGTTGCTCGTAAGTCCATTATTTGGGTGTGTCATTAAAAATCATATGATGCTGAGAAGTCGTACAGAATGACGAAAATGGGATACATTTAGTCCATGGAATACAGCATTGCAAAAACTGAATTTTACCTATAATCGACCAAGTATAATTTTGCAGGCTTCTGTGCTTATAAAAAGATTCATTATGCGGTATGAACGTTCAAACCACTGAGAACCATGAAAGTACTCTACAGCTGTTAGGAATAATCAACAGTCTACATCTACCGGGCCCCAACCGGAACTTTAACCCGAGATGAACGACGATGAATCGAACACCTTAACCACAATGCTATCCGGACTGGCTCTCAACGATTTACTGAACTTCTATACTACACGATACAGTGCCCTCCCGACACTGGCTTCGAATGTTGGCTTATGTTTCAGTCAGAAATGTTCGCTCCAAACCATCACAGGAGGTTTAAATAAATATTATAGAAATCAGTTTTTCACATGGTATAAATGCATAAACCAAATGAAGTTTATACACCAAGATTAGAGCACGATCCAGCCACTACTCCCTCTCTCTCTCTTTCTCTCAGAGTATCCGTTTGATAAAACGCTAACCCAGTACAGAAGTAGGCAATCTTTATAATTGTTTATTCGTGATCTAATACAACGTAAATAGGAGCGCGACCTCGTCCGGGAGCAGCAGGAGGGCAAGTTGGCATGCCAAATGTGTGCTTGTAGTCCTCAAGTATCTTCCAAGCAAGCACACACATCTTAGTGTATTTATAATTAGGCTGAGCGAGCAGTTCCTCGTTAGATATTAGGCCAAAAAGATCATTGGTTATTAAAGCAGACCAAAACATTTTGGAATATTTTTAAAAAGGTCGGGGAATATAACAGCAGAACAATGTATTATAATGTGGATTACATATGGACAGACACAGGTATATGGGATTGATAATGGGGTCTAGAAAGGAACGCAAAAACCGAGTGAATGATTTTGTCCCATGACTTACACTACTAAGTGCATTGAACGCCAATTTAGAATTTTCCCTCATAGTCTCAAGTGACTTATTGGATACACGGATTAAGTAAGACGTGTTTAGGTCAGCTTTTACCAGAATAAACAGAAATTCCCGCACATTTTATCTGGTGGGATGTTCTTACAAACCTGTCCCCACTTAAACCGCTTGTCTGAATTACCCAATTCCTACACACCTGAAAAACGTGACTGTGCCCATTTCTGGACATAGGACAACTGTATTATTCGACAGTTGGTCAATTCAGTCGGAAGAGAACAGCAAACATGTAATAGTCGTAGGGAACTGAGTTGATAGTCCGTATCGAAACTGCCCCCACCCAGAACTACGCGAACGGAAGTGGCAAGAAGACCAAGTTCGCGAAATAGCGCGTTAATTGTATTTTCAAAGTGGGTTCGTATAAATATGTTTAATTAGAGAATATAATTCGTGGAATCAAAGATGACCAATCACAGGGAGCTTTTGTCGGAATTGTCCGCGGCGATCCCAATTGGTTGAGGTTCATCCGTGTACGTGGTTACGAAGCTGTGCCTGGCCGTATCACGTGTGACAGCTGCTGAATCACCACAAAACAGTTGATTAGACTCAACCAAGCGACGGGAAGTATGCAGACTGCAAATAAAGTATCATTTCATATATCGTTGAATGTGCAACCGTCCTGTCTAACTTTCTATCATCGACAAGTATATAATGGTTGCTCAGGGTTGCTCAGCAGACTTATTTCTTAGTATAATTATAATCTACTAGTCACGATGGTCAGATAAGCATATAATAAGGCAATTCAATGGAAGGGTGCTGCATCATGCAGTGTATATGTTTAACAGACCGTTGAGTGCCAGCCCGGATAGCCTTGTGGTTAGGTGTTCGACTCACAGCGTTCACCCCGGATTCGATTCCGAGTGGGGACTCGGTAGATTTGGATCGCTGATTATTCCTAACAAGGATAAAACAATTGTACAATGTTTCCATGCTCCTCAATTATGAGTTGTGTATTACTACTGCATGATAAATCATATTCTGCTATTCGGAATCCGACACAATAGTTGATCTCCTCGCATTCTGTCATTTTTGGTTCAGTATCCTTTAGAACTGGGACTGACGAAACTAGTATCTATTAGTAAGCCATACAGTAGTAAACTGTTTGATCAATTTGTGTCTAACTCCTAAGGCTAACAACTGTCGTCACAGGAAAACACTTGCTTAGAACGAAAGGGGTTTCTCTAGATATAGTAAAAATGTTGATCACACAAAAGGCTACATGAGAGGGAATCGTCTCGTTTAAAGTGAAATGTAGGGAAAAAGACTACCGAATCTGTTAAAATCATCGAAATTCACTGAAATTTCGCTGAATGAAGGATTTCTTCCCACCTGGATCCCACGCATACGTATTTCAGTAGATGCGCCCGAAAGAATGATATATCCAGGATGGTCTTATCGAAGGTCTGCACTATAGGCTGCCTGACATCGTTGGAAACACAATAAAATCTTTTCCCCAGTTTCTTGATTTTTTCCAACTCACATCAGCCGTTTGCTCTCTCAGTTATATATATATATATATATATATATATATATATATAATCATAAATAATAGCATGCTAACAGAGCAGGGAATAAAAGCCAACTTTTGGGAACGACCTGTCCACTTCTCGTTGAGGATGCTCGGCGTCTTTCCGTGTTTGACAACCACTGTCTCCGAAGCATCGTTCGAATTTGGTGGGAACATCGAGTGAGCAACGGCGAAGATCGCCGTCGTATTAAGCCGCCCTCTCAAGGAAGTGATCGCTGTACACCAACTCCCGCGGCCCGGTCACTTTTCACGGAGGCCTGCCCTACCTCTCCATGATCTATTCGCACTTGCTGGGCAAGGCTAGAAGAAGCAACGCGGTGGTTAGGCCACGCTTTGGCCCAGGAGTACGATGAAGCTAGCATCAGCATTGGCTTCGGCTGGTGCTTCCCACCTCCTTGGATGGGGCCCAAGGGACGAGGGTTGTCGTGGATTGGAGTCGTTGAAGTACAAGACTGAAAATCGAAGTGAGTGGCGCGAATACTGTGCGGTCAGCCTGTTGAATTCTCCTGCTCCGTAATTATAAAAATATCTTTCCGAAGAACAAAATAACAAGAGACACCAAAAAGTGTATGGGGAAAGGCAACAGTATCAGCATTTTTTCTCTCTCACCAAATGTCTGTTTTGCGGTATTGTACTCCCCTTTCCTTGTTTTTGTAGTTCTTATTGTTGAATTGGGACCTTGTTCGATCTCGGGCTGATATATATATATATATATATATATATATATATATATATATATATATATATATATATATATATATATATATATATATATAATAAAATCGGGGTTCACGCGGTGGCTCATTTAATTCTACTTCCTATTTTTGATGAGCATCAGTCACTACATTGTTTTGCTGAAACACGATATCGGTAGTAAAGTCCCAAATCTTCCACTGATCAGCAGGCAGTTTCGGCGTCTCCAGCGAGAAACCCAAAACTTCATAGGTCATTTCTTCCTTTCCCGAAAAGCAATCATTTTAGTCTTGGTACCCACATTTTCCCACGTAAAAGACAAAGTACCTTAACTGAAATGCAGACAATCAAATAATTTGAAAAATACATGTATGCCCTGTGATAAGGTCCCATCAGTAGAAAGGAGAAGCTTTCCATTGCCTAATTCCATCATTAACAGAAATTGTGACGGGGTTCCATTCAGGCCGATATACTCATTGATCTTTCAGTCAATAACGGCTGCTATAGCGTATACACATCGCCCTGAATTCGCTCATTCCACAAACGGTTTTATTCCAATCAATCAAATTTCTGCACTGCGTCGAACTTTTCTGTTTATCCGTTGCCCACTGACCGGCCCTGCTTGGTCGCACGCGATTGTATGTTCTGCTTGCACACGGGATAGAAGATCTACCAGTATATCATTTTTTACCACAACTGCTAGTGTTACAGCTGATTTCTACACATCATATGCTGCCAATAATGACATACACAACACTTATTCCATAAAATGACGATCGAAAAACGACAATTGATGAAATTTACCGACGAAACAGTTCAAATACAGTAGAGTAGATACTCTCAAAAGAAGTAGTTGTGATTAAAGTTGTCTGTCCATGAAAATTTTGTTATGAATAGCAAACAACCGATCAAGTCACCGATGATTATGATTAGGCAAGACAACTGAGCATAACGAACTCCACGGTTCTCGATGATAATGACGACGAGAACCATTCGGTGAATGACTTGCTTAGTTGACTCAGCTGATTATGACTGACTTATTGAATACTTTCCCGTTACTCGTGTAGGAAACGACACTGATTCCGACGATGACGATAATGTAGCCTCTATGATAAAGCAGACGAACATGACGATCGCGGTGATAATAATGTTCATGGAAGTGATGAGAACGACGATGGTTATCAACATTATTACTACCATCATCAAAGGTAGAGGTCGACTGGTTTAGCGTGTTTGGTAGCCAATTCGGAGGTCGGATATTCGAATCCTCGCCATCACTGGTTACTTAGGTGCTAGAGGGAAATCCCCACTGTCATCTGGCTCGTTACCAAGCCTGACCGTATATATATATATATATATATATATATATATATATATATATATATATATATATATATATATATATATATATATATATATATATATATATATATATAAAGCGCTCATGTATATGAGTTGAACTTAAGCGGAAATAATGGTAACGGGTAAACCACGACAAGTGGCTGAATAATATGTCATTAGGTAAAAAAACATTACTCAACGGCGCATTCTTCTTGATAGGCCACAATCTGGAACGTTGATAAACAGGTTCTTGACTCCTACGCATGATTGACATGGGCTCCTTCACGAACCTTTCACTACCATAAACGCCAACTGTTAGTTGAATGATGAATAAGTCGATCAACAGACTCCTGACTGCTGCGATTATTTTAAGATCATAAACTGGTTGTCGTTGAGGGCTTCCTAGCTAATCGCAGTTCTTTGCAACTTGTTCATCAGTGCATGCGGCCAATACATTCCGCACAGTCCCAGCCAAATCTTTGCAGACAAAGTGCTTGAGCGTTGCTACCTGAAGTTCCTTCATACCATTTCACAATCTTACCATGCTCGCTGCCGATACTTCTGTCCTTTTTGCACTCTTTGGGCATTACGATTTATATCTTGCTTGGACGACTGTGTACAATACACAGTCACCTGTACCTAGAACAATGACAGAATGAAATTCACCGCATGGTAGTAATTATGCAGGTTAAAATGCCAATTATACACGTACACAGTATTGTGCACTGTAAAACAACTTCACTACGATAAATGTGTGCATTAGTTGTTTATATATCATGAACAAATACATCAAAGTATATAATACGCTTCTTTCTTGCTAAGTCTACACATAATAACAAGGATATTTACTACTGGACTACATTCGTTTAAAACAGGCAACGGCATATTTCCAAGACACAAACCGAAACAAAATGGCACCGCCTGGCCACAAGGGTAATGACTAGAACAAATAAGCCTAATTGACCCAAAACTTGGTCTCCGGGATTTTCGCGAACATTATCCCTTTACACCATCTAGTAAACTTGTTAATCATTTATGTAATATTTTGTGAAGCTTACTGCTTCGGCGTGTCACCCCAACGTTCCGTTGGGAAGCGCCCAAAAGCGTTGTGATTTGTGCTTCCTCCGTGTTTCAATATCAATGTTTTCGCTTTTGTACATGCCCCTTTGGCTGCACTCATGCACCAGCATGTATTGGAAAAATCGAACGATGAAGATTCGAAAGATTAATAATAACAATAATAATTACTACAAATGCCAGCCTATCAGTTGCACTCAGTTTTGGGGTGACTTTTGAGCTGAGCTTTCTCTATGAAATAGAACATCTTTTAAAGGCCAAAAACTACCTAATGACATTGCATTCCAACACAAGGAGTTTCAAAGTCTGATAATGGCATTTAGGAGAATCGGAAAGTTGCGAGTGACGGTCACAGGAATCCTGTTTCAGTGCATAAAGAAGCAGCCCAAACGAGGCGACAGAACGTAATTGAGGGCAGTGTCTGAGTCTTCTATGGCTATGACCGGGTACGGATATTATGCGCCAGAATGTGTATTTTTGACTTGATGGTTGCACTTGCAAATTGTATTCGTAAATCAGTCAATGTCACTTTACAGATTGATTCAAAAAAGTGGTAGACTTCATACTGAGCAAATTTTGTTTCTGTGTCAGTTTAATTCATATTGATTGTATTTCCAATTACGTATATTTCAGAAGGCTAAGTACAAGAAAAGAATGAATTAGTCTGTTAGGGATATCATGATGAATAAAGACCAACAGATATTCAAGCCAAGTCAAGTTATGCAGATTTTTCATGTAGCCGAGGATGAATATTAGGCAACTGCATAACCACTGTCATGCTCAAAATTTCAATAGAAAAAAGTGCTTTCAGTGAAGCCAGTTAATAAGTCCGGTGGTGATCGTATGTGGGATGATGAGGAATGGAACGAGTTATGGAACTGCAGAGAGTTCATAAGGTACAGTACGGGATAAAAGTCTACGACTTGACTGACTAGCAGGCACTGATTGCATTTTGCTAAGATCGGGATGAAGGGTATATAAGTGTATACATTTTGGTCAAAATGCTATAGAAGAATATCAAGCATTACTCCTAATGTTAGGTTAAGATAAAGTGCATGAAAAGGTTGTAGGTAATTCCAATATGTTGAGACAAGTCATGAGGAGATCTGACCATAACTTTACAATCGTTGAAAAGCAATCCGGGGCAAATGACGGGGGACGCATGAAAGGACGCACAAAAATACAGTTCACCTAATTATTTAAAAAGGAGTAGGGGATGACTTTAGTCGGACCGGGTTAAAGATGGATGGTCCGAATTAAAAGATTTCTGCATTATGATACGTCCAGCTGAGATCACAGCAGATGGTTAAACTGAAATGCTCGTCGGAGGATGGACATTTTGTTCGTTCTCGGTAAGAGACACGGTAAGATGTGCTTCTCAGTCATGTCTTAGTTGATACTATACTTTTTTAGCCGCCTTTTGCTTTCTGGACAATGAAGAATGCTAACAAAGTAAACGGGAATATGATAAGCGCAGTTCCCTACGCATGCAACAAATCGTAAAGGGCGTACGCATGGTGTCGTCGTGCTGTTTAGGCATGCTTTGAAATAATACTCAGATGGACACTGATCAGCTAAGCACCTAACACGCTATTCGGCGTAATAAAGTGCCATTTCTACTGCTGTATACGAAGTTCACTAGACATTTAACTACTTACGATTTCAGTCTTATTGACACACTCAGAACTCGATCACTGGACGACAGTATGGATTCTGTGTACAATGGGAGTCCTCCTGCCCCGCTACTTCTATTTTCTGGGGAAATGGGAAATCAGCTTGCACTTTGCATCCCCAATTCCTTGCCGTGAGTCGGAATCGACCCACCGACCTTCCACGTACCTACAAGTTACTCTACCAGATGAACAATTTTGGCACGGCTAACTGAACTCGGATAAGCTAAGGGAACACTGAATAATGAGCAGTCACAACAGTCGCGGTACTCATCATCTACAGTGGTTCTCACCGCCGTAATAACCTAGTTGTGGCAAGAACTTTTACGCATAGAAACGCGATCGAAATTTGCATTACCTACAGCAGTTTGGAAACTCGGACATTATAAAACCTTTTATTTTGTCACAACCATGAATTTCGCGTGCGAACTTAGGGCTTATCGAAACTGCCTTTCTTCCCCAAAACATAAGAAAACCCTATCACACATTATCGCACCTTTTCATAACTGCTATCTATTGGATCAATTAATTGTCCTTTTGTGAATGACATTCTTTCCTTTGCTACAAACTTTCATGCATAATAATGTAGTTAGAACAAAAAAGGCGAGAAAACAAAAAAAGACTATTCACACTACTTGAAGATGACGAAATTGCAGAACATTCCCGTTGGGTTCAGACGCACGTGTTATCATGCGTCAAAGATGAATAACTGTCACTGAATAACTTGCCCGTTCAGCGATATCCTCCGTGAACTACAAACAGTCTTTCTCGTTTTGATGTTGACTTTTTGGCATTAAACGTCACTCAGCGGTCGGTTTCGTCTCATTTTTACTCCACTATCTTCCATATTCCTGTAAGTCGGATATATTGCTCTCCACAGAATTCTTATTTAGTTGTCGATCCTAAGTGTCAGTGTCACGATGTGTTGTCGATCTTAAAAATGTAATGCTGACGATATTCAACATCGATTATATTCAGCACACTTTCAGGTCACTGCGCCCAAAGCTCACTAATATAATTGTCACTTTAAACGACAAAATATCAGTCTGTGGCGCCCGTCACTCCAATAATATGCAGGTTTGATCCCCTACTGTTCACAATTGTTCGGGGAGCACGAGTTCCAAGATCAGCTAGGTCTCTGGTTTTGCTACAGAACAGATTGAGAACCCTGCTGTAAGCAGTCAATTAGATTACAAATTAGGTCATTTTTGGTGTATGCCGTGTGCTAACTTAATTCTGGGTGATAAACTGTGAGATCTAATGGAGAAAAGTTCGAAGCCCTGGTAGTGGCCGGACAGCTCGGCCGGTAGAGCACAAGCATGGCCAGCGCCCATATGGGGTTTGAATCCTACCGGAGTAGACATTCAGATCTATTGAAGATTAAATGCTTTTTCATAATCCAAATTACCATTTTCCCATTTGTCTGATGCTTTATGGCTTTAGAGACATTATTTTGTTCCATTTCAGTTTATTCGCATTATAAATCATAGTTCCGGAGTTAGAAACAATAGTTGACCAACGAAATATCCGATCGTGGTCTGTACTGAGAGTCACTTCCCATGTACAAATTCCAGCCAATCGTCAGAGCGATTGCTAGATCGTATGTGAACAACTGTAACAACTAGCGATTCGAGTTATTAGTATCTCCATCAACCCGCATATATCCAACTATCAGCAATTGCTGTCTTAACTACCTCAACATGAGCTAAAAGTAGCCGGTCTTGTCCGGATTAAGGAGACAACACAATGCGCTCTCTGATTAAACTCGGAATTTTCTCTTGAGATACATCTCTGTGTTCTGTCTGTAAGACCTAACGGACAGTCGAGAGGAATGTACAACAACTTAGCGGCACTCAAGTTACGTATTAGCACCTTCAACTAATCGCTAAACAAAGAGAGTGACTTATCACCATTTCCACGCAGCCACATTCTTTCTGTCAAGGTATCGGGTGCTTCAGCCTAACTGTGGTTGGAATCACGGAGAAGTAAAGGGGGTGAATGAAAAACGTTCATCCGAAACATGCGCTGTGATGAAAAGATTGATCACAGTGCTAATTAGTTATCATTGTACATGCGCTAAGTGGACCAGACAGCTCTATTGGGTAACACCAGTTTGGCTACCGAGAGAAAGTCGGTTGCGAAAAAATCGCATAATTATATTTTAGTAGACAAGATGGATCCGGGTGAATAGACGTGGTGAGGATGGTCTGCAAAGGAAACAAGGTTGAGCCGCTGTTAGTAATTAGTAAATAAGTACTGCGCCAAATTTCCGCAACCCGTTCTCTCCCCAAAAGGGCACACCGAGAAGTCCGATCCGTTAATAGTAAGTAGTCGACAAAAGTGAGTAATCATCTTGAAAACAGGGAGTTCCAGGGACTGATACAATGGAAAGAGAGTTTCATGAGGGTTCAGTATCTTCGGGCTGGTCTTGGACACTAGATTCAATGACATTTAGACCTGAAAGGCAATTAAAATAGCAACAGAATATGGATAAAACAATGGAAATGGTAATGCTGCTTTCGCAATTTAGCCTGAGGACCTCTATTGCCACTAAAGCTTCACAAGTAACAAGTGCGCAACATTGCTACGCTTTGGACTCAACCTAATGCGCTGTCGGATTGGCGCAGAGGCTTCCGTTACTGTGTGGGGAATTCATACATACCCAGATGTCTGCGCCGATCGAGGCCCCCCCCACCCGGTGTTCGCCACTGGAGGATTTTATAATTGAAATTGCCACTCTGATATGACCAACTTGACTGAGGAAAGCTCTTGTCCGTTGACGTGTAATGTAATTCCACTTAGAATATAACCGTTTAGGACACGTCTACATCATTGTCACTGCCATTGCTATTGCTTCTGACTAAGACCGAATTTCACTGCTGCACCTTAGAGCTGTCAAAGAGCAGTGAAAAACGTGTCAGAAACCAGAAATTGCTCGTTTCTATCAGCAGTCTAGTCTAAAGGTAAAAGTCTTTGTATTGGGGACTTTTCAGACTGACTGTACACCGACCTTGAAAGGTGTTAGCCTCGGTAACCGAAACATCGACCGACTACCTACATTTCTGACAAGGCTCTGTGACCGATTACCTAACGCCTACAAGTATTTGATGTTCAATAAAAAATGTCACGGTGAAAACCATCTACCGGTAACCATGACCAAAGCGAAAAGATGTAATGAGTTGTTACAGATTTTCACACTTTGAATTATTAGACGTTCTAATGTACCTAATATCACTGAATACCTATTAGCAGGTTTTTATGCTACAGTTCATGTCATGAGTCAGCAACTGAAACGGCTCGTTTCTACGAGGCGAGCTGTTAACTGAAGAGCACAGACACGACCAGACTAGACTTGGCAGTTCATCTGATTGAAATCCAAATGGACCAGAAAAGCTACCACCACTTCATGAATTAGTCTTTTAATGCTCGACAGAACAGAAATTTGTTTTATAACCTCGGGTTTGCTACCTTCATCCACACTGTCAGCTTGGTCAACAAACAGAAACTGATCGCTTACCTTCCACTTTTAAATTATTCAGTTATGAAAATATTTACTCCTAATCAATGTCGCAGAAGTGTTCAGAATATATTATAAAAGTATCTTCCTTTTGGGATTAAAAGCCAGCAGTTAGCCATTGGATGACCGGTACGATGCAAACAGCTTATTGTTGCCTTGTGCCTGCTTTTTGTTGTTGAAGACCTCGTGCCGTTGTTCACAGGAGTGGCAGAGTGTCATGTACTACCTGGAGATTAGTATCCGAAACCGATGACACTTATTTACAGTGGAGCGACAAACAGTGTAAGAGAATCATAGAGGAGAAAGCAGCGAGCTACAACACGGAGTACGAGTTAAGTAATAGCACGCTGCGACTGGTCGAGTACCGGATTGGCGTTGATCGTATAACTTTGATGCAAATGACCAGTTCTGTTGCAGCCGAATCTTGCAAGTATTATCTTAAATCACGAGTTGGAAAAGATGACCTTCCACCTGGTACATCTGGTTCACGAGCAGGCCATACATTTCGTGCAATCAAGCTTTGTTCGCAATGAACACAGCACAAAGGTGAAACGAATACAGTATGTCGATAAAGAAAATTATGTTTTGTGGGTTACTTCACTGAACATCCGAGTCTTGAAAGCATTCGTCATCACATAGTCAGCTAGTCTATGCTACAGTAAGTGGATCGATAAGATATATTCGGAAGATAACTTCGGAATTCAGAGCACATCACCTTTTAGTGAGAGTCTCATTTACTACTGGGCTCCGATCACGCTTTTCGCATATGCGTTGAATGGATCTCCGTTCATCCGCATAAGACAGGTAGAGATTTATGATGCCCTAAATGTGTAACACACATCACCTGATTTCGTGAGTCTTGTCACTGGGTGTGGTACGTTGATACAAAACTCAAGCCTTCCATCAAGTGTCTCGATATTCCTAAATCAGTTCGTCAGATATTTAAGCTCAAACACTGCGATTTTTTGTCTGTATTTCAAACTGCAGACGCACATGAAGGATTGCAATAAAAGTATGAATTCTCAGTCCCGGTATCTACGGTCTTCCAAGTCCAGAGAATAAATGTGGGTCTCAAGCAAGTCCACAAAGTAATGTTTCTTTATAGGGACAAACTCTTCTTTTTGTATAGAACAATGGTGAACCATTTCTGGAATAAGGTCATAGCTTGCTAGACTTTTTTGAAGGGTTTGGGGGCTTGGGGTCGAAGTTGACGGTCGGCTGCCAGTAGAAGTCCCATAACTCAGCTTCTCGGAACAAGGTGGGATACTTGGTGCATTCCAACTTGTTTCCTGGCGAGTTTCATGTGAGAGAGTGTATACAAACAAGAGCGCAGAAATCGATCACTGCTTGTAGTGAACTAAGTACTCACGAAACTGATGATCTTATTGCTCTGACCTATTTGCAAAGCTGCTTGATGAGTGGGAAGTTATGAGTTGATTCAATCTATGAGTTCCAAACGTGCTAAGTCCACTCATCCAGAAAATTAGCGAATAACTAAATGGCACTCTATCCCAAGACTTAAAGTGGAATATAATCTTCAGGCAAATTAATAAGTTCCGGAATAGTTGGTCTGACATCAACGAACAGTAACAGATTCTACGAAATAAATATGAATATTCAGAAATCGGTTGCAGTCATTGCAAAACACTCGTTTTCGTTCAGTTGTTACACGTATCGCAATACTGCGCAGCCACGATTCGCGTTAGAAAGCTTTATTCGGAATAGGATTAGACAAGAAAGAATACTGTTGATGGCGAAAATTTTGGGTTAGTTGTGCAGAAAAATGTCATGCTAGAATGTTTTGATTCGATATTCTTTGATGGCAAATCCCAGTTAAGGTGGGATTCATTCACACAAGGTCTCCATACTGACAAAATATTGGCGCTTCTATAAGTTTTCCCAATCAGTCTAGAAAGACAATTTGTTCTGTACGTAACTGGTAAAATGTTTTTACTCTGTCCCCACCCCTAAAAGGTCATCACGAACTACCCATTCATCAAAAGTAACACTGAAAGATGAAATTGGTTTTTTCTTCCTAGGATCGATGAGATTTTCCCGGTTCACCCTTTCGTCGGAAACCAACAACCACCTGATGATAGCGGGAGAGAGTGCAGGGAGAAATCTGCTACAGACAGAAATCGATAGCCCAAATATTCGTGACTGACTGTTCACATTAGGGATATTTTCCGGACACGGGTTCGATAAGTAAGCACTGAGATGTTAGTTACGTGTTGTTTATGTACACATTTAAGGGCATCAGTTTGGCCCGGTGCAAGAAGACTGATTGCATCTTCCAAAGAAACAGTAACTCGGACTTCTACTTTCAAAACTCTCAGAAGGAATACGTACGAAACAGAGCAAATTTATTACTTTTTCTCTCTTGGTGTTTTACTCGCTTGCGTTTGTTGATATTTCTCCCTATATTCTGTAGCTTAAAATAAAGAGATGAAAAAAGTAAATCTAACCAAACTCAAGATTTAGTGGAGTTGGCTGTCTGACGTCACTGGGTTTCGAATTGGTTCGTTCCATTTGCGTAACTGACATACTTTTGTTATGTAGAATAATTCTGCATCAGAAAAGTTTTTCCAGACTGTGCTAAGAAGCCTGTGATAACCTGAAGATGAAAACGAAATCCCAGAGCAACCAACCAGAAGGTTAAACGCCCATGCTTTGCAAGTGCTTTGACACCATATTGATTTACTTCAAGCTATTACGAATCTCTACAGAACAGCCTTGCTCATCATCCTTGAAGTCAGCACTTTGCAAATCATCAAGAAAAGGATTAATTTTCCTTTCCTCGTAGTCTTTGGATCTTATGTTGTACTGAAACAGGCTATCTATTTGAGAAAAGTCATCCTTTATTCTTTTTTATGCCAACAGAATGGAACAGCATATATAAAGAACTGCTCACATTTCTCTCTAAGTTTTGATTTTGTCACATTCCTGAATGACACAGCAGTAACGATCACCAGCATCCATTCTTCGAACTACAGCAACAACCACAACAGAAGCAGGAACAATGACAACAGCAGCAACAAAGTGGCCACACCCCAGCTCTGACAGACGGTGCATGCTCTCCTGCAGGCGGCTAAGATACACTCTAGTTATTCATTCGTCTGGTGTGTGCGCGTGTACGTACCCCATCCCTAGTATTTGACTAATCAAAACAATTCTCATTTCTGACTCGTGAGTGGAGACGAATTTGCAGAAACTTGAGTGAATTCAGTCGCATACACTCTGAGCTTAGTGTTCTTCTTCTGATTGTCATCTCACTACACCCAATTCAACATCACGTGGGTGCGTCACATGTGTCAATTTGGTTCATCTGATTCCGCATCATTCTGTTTCAGTCAGATAGTTCACACTGGATCGTGTCTGCAAGGCTCAGGAGGTTCAACTTCTTTTTATTTTCTTATCTATATTCAGCGCGCATACCTCTTTGCCCGATCTAATTTCATTTCAGTTTGGAACGGTGAAGTTGGAACTATTTAAATTGCCATTCCACCATCTCAAATTTCATTGCTTTCAGGTCAAAGTTCAGTTTATGAAGAAAGCGTGAAAGATAGATCGACACCTCTTGTATCGAACTTCTTTTTACCGAGTCTCAATAGATAACGTGTTTCTAAGTGACTCCAAGTATAGGAATAACAATCATCTAGAAGCTGAAAATATAAACTGAAGCAGTTTTTTCTCGGAAAAAAAATTGAAAGCAAACGAACAGGTGGACTTTACTGGTCAAAATGACGAACTCACTGTTGTGAATTTTTCCTTCCCAGAACGTCAGATAAACAAAAGATTATATGCCTAGAACTAGCTTACGAGTAATTTCCCTTTTTCCAATATATAGTACGGAAAAGTTAGAATTTTCTGTAAATCTTCAAAACGAGTGGAACAAAAAGGCGATATGTCTGCCCCCAGCTAGTAAATGTACTACTTCTGAAGAGAGGAAAACAGGTTTTCCCATTGGTCATAAACGTTGGTATTCTCAAGACTGAGCCAGAAGTAATCGAGCCACCGTCATTGGGTTTGCCGGTGGTTAAATAAGAAAATCTTACCCCGTGTGAAATGAAACGCCACACCGCATGCCCTTGCGCTCAACCGGACAACGAGGACGCATTCGGCACAAATACAAGCGATCACTTGATTTCTGGGACGGACGAAAAGCATTCTCGATGCGTCAACCAGCGGGCGAATACGTCTGCGTGTACGATTCATCGGACCGGGTAGTCGATCGTCGTGGCTTCGTTGGTTGCGGTCACATCGGTAGAACAAAGAAAATCAGTCTGCCAGATCGTCGGTGGTCATTCCGTCCTAGGCCGCAGCTACAGGAAGCAGAATTTTGTCATTGCTAGCTTCCTCAAGGGTGTAGCTAGGGAAATATACCCCACCTCCTCGAAGGTCCACTAAACTATTAGGGATAGTCGGCAACTAGATCCCGAGACTCGGGTTAGAGCCTCACACATGGTCCCAAATGGTCAGAATGAGGGCGTTCAAATTATTTGTCTATTTATCGAGAGTGAACGGAAAAGAAGCAAAGCTCCGAGAAGCAGCTCAACTTGGTAAATGTCTGGTAAGAGACCATCTGAGTGAGATTACCTGTATCTCCTTCAGATTAGACCCGCTGATGACTCACCTGTGGGTTTACAATCAGCACGGTCGTAATTATGGATATCAGTTGACTTTTTGATGAGAAGTGGATGTCAGCTGTTTTGCCACGTCTCGTATGATGTTCAGTTTACGGAGCGTGGGTTGGAAGCTTTTAACAGTATGGCTCAATAAACTTTAAGGAAATTAAATGGCAATCTGTCGAAAGTTAGTGCCTTCTCAGTACATTGAAAATGTAACAATCGTCTTAGTATCTCATCTAGGTCAATAAAATACATTCTAACCTATAAATAATTATAATTTAATCTTTGTCTCATAATACGCCATACGAATACGAAATACTTAAGGATCTACATCAAGGATTTAGCATTTCACAAAATATGGCGATTTTTATCATATGGCATCGTCCGTAATACGCTACATGAACATGGATTTTCATGAGCCTGTCAACGATATGATCGACGAGAGTCTGTCAGTCATAAAATTGAGTCAGAACTCTGCAGGTTCCAGATTCGAGTCTTGTAATCACCCGTATACCTTCCTCTTCCTTTCAACATCTTCCTATTGGCCATACCTTTGTTCCATAACTACCGTACTGTGCTCGCATAAGAACATAGGAAGGGTTAAAAATTATTTTATTCTCAAGTTCAGTTCTGTCTCGTACACGTTTGGTTTTCTGAACACTTTCTATGCTCGTGAATTCAAACTAACGGGTGATTTGCTGGGTAGTATAGACAGAAACCGTGGTTTACTCAGTAACACTGAATGTCTGTCTGAATGGACTGAAAAATGAAGCATAATATTTTACGCGTTACACTGGAGTATGCACAAAACATGGTGCCCGTTAAAGACGCTTCTATTGTAGCGGGAAAGGCTGCGTCAACAGAACGATGCGAGTATCACACCGATCAGACCAATCAATCGGAAGGCACAGACAAAGGAGCAGACAGCGAATACGTGTGAAGCTTCCCACAGCAGACTGAAAGAGGCGCGTTTACTAGCAGACTGGATGTAGCTAGTCCTCAGGAAACCAGCAAAATAGCCCAAGTGAGGGGCCACCAATCAAGGTGTCAACCGGAACGATCGAACCAGCCGAACGGCAATAGTGAGCAAAAGGATCAAATTAATGGCCACAAGCAACTGACCAGAATGCAGCTGAAATTTTCAGGTAGCCCAAAAACCAATATTGCCACAGCGTTTTCTGGAAAATAGAACTATGTAAGCGGTTACACACGTCTCACCAAATTGTCTGGCATCTCGAAACTAGGTGTTTCTCAACGGTCTTGCCTTATTCATTACAGTGTGACCTTGTAGGGGTCACCTATAGGCTTATTCTTTTTATCCTCTATTTACATGCGTTGGTACATCATTGTTCTCGTACAGACTGAAGTTTCACCAAATAGTTCTTTCGGCTTCTGGAAGCATACGATCTGTTTTAGTTTTGGATAGCTGGTGAAACTTACCTTTTTCAAAACAGTTCGCCCGCTTCCAGGACTATGAACTCAGTCATTTTAGACCGTGAGCTATCATTCACAACCTTTCGGAAAGCTAACAATAATGGAACTTCTTACTAGATACTTTCTGGTGAGACTTTGAATCACCTAGTAATGCGCACCAAAATCTGTACATTTGATCTCAAACGTTTGCAAGAAGGCCTCACATTTCTCTACTAGTTAGGCGTCTACTACACGTTGGCGTTCATTTGGACAGCACCATCTCGTACTTCCAAGATTCCCTCCAGAAAGGTAGAAGCTTCCGCGTGACGCGTATATTACTCTACGTTGTACTAAACAACGGTTTTTTTCTTGATACTCAAAACCACAATCCCGTAGATCACTTCAGTCGAGGTATTCATCTGTTGATGATTGCGTACATCTGTACTGAGGTAAATAAGATTATTTTTTCTCAGCGTAAACTGGTAAAATTTGGGGGCGGAATGAACAAATTGACTGTATTCTCTCAGTCTCGATAATTAAATCCATGGACCGCTTTAAAACCCTAAAACTGGTCATCCAATTTGACATCACATTTAATGGCAAAATAACACACGTCCTCTCAAAGATTCCTATTCGTCTTCTTCGAGAATAGACAGAAGGTTTGAAGCAGCTGTTACACTAAAAGGCCCTGAATGATAGACGTTTACACGGCAAAACTGCTTGTTTTGATTGGTTTTGTACTGTATTGTGTATTGTGTGCATAGTAGTGTTAGATAGCTCTGCTGTCGCCCGACTCACTACCACGCCTGATTTATGGAGGCCTTATGTGGTTCGCCCCTTTAGGTCTCAGGATCATGATTGCCGGTTTCCTTCACACTACGGATCATGCAAATACACAATGACACAAGTACTCGCTCTCTCTCTCGCTCTACTCACTCGAAAAACAAGCACGAATTCATCACCTTCACTAACATTCGCGGCGTGAACCATAATATCGATTCTGTGCAACAATTTCTCCAATCTTCCTCTCCTCTTGCCCTATTTTTAACCGAATCAGACACCACCCACCTCCAATTTCCAAACTATACCTTTCACTCCTTTTTTCACTCAAAGCTGACGTCTGTGTCTTTGTCCACCAGTCAGTCACCACATCCAGAATCCGAAATCTTGACTTTTCTAGTAGTGGATTTCAGTTATTGTGGCCGAAACTCCGACGTCTTCATTTTAATCACTACTTTTGTGTAGTTTACCGTTCACCCAACAGTAGAGACCCATCGATCATTGATTTCTTATTTTCAATCATTGAGCATTTGTTTTTACGGGTCCCAACTGCCATATCACCAACTGAGGAGATTTTAATGTTTACAATCGAGATTGGCTGATTCGATCATTGAACACCGGCTCTGGGGTGCGAAGCGGAACATTTCGCCGTGGTCAACAACCTGTGCCAACTTGTTGGCCTCACCACACGTATTCCCGATCGAGCTGGCAATCGCGCCCATACCCTTGATTTGATTCTCACTTTTGTCCTTTCTCTGTTCTCAGGCATCTCTGCTCTCCCTCCACTTGGCTCGTCTGAACACTGTAATATCTCATATCCCATCAGTTTTGCTGGCCCCGATCCTCCACCTACCTCGAGACTTACATCTTGGGGTTTCACTTCTGCCAAGCGATTTTCTAGCCTCCTATCCTTGGAATGATTGCTGCTTTACTTCAGACGTTTCCGTTTCTAACTTCACTGCCATTATTCTTCCAGGTGTGCAACTTTTTATTCCTCACTTTTCCAGACCCGGCAAACCCAAATCCCCGGAGTGGTTCAACCACGCACGTGATCGTGCTGTACGTTTGAAGAGTGCAACATTTCTCCGGGGGCGCAGCTCGCCCACTCCCGACTCCCACAGTCGCTTCGTGCAAGCCAGGAACGGATGCTCGTCAACTATACAGTGAGCTAAAGAAAGCTTCGTCCGCTGGAAAGCCGAACGCTTACTCTCATCTGCCACCGGTAGCCGAACATTTTGGTCCCTCTCCAAGGCAGTTCCTCACAAATTTTACCCTTCCAATTTCCCCCCCCCCTCTCAATCTGTAATTCTTCTAGTGATCTTGTTTGTGAACCATACGAGAAAGCCGACGTTTTTGCCTCGAGGTTTGCATTCAACTCAACCTACCCACTTATTCTACTGCTCCGGTTCCTTCTCTTCCCTCTGTCTCCCATTATCAACCTCATATTAGCACTAGGAAGATCAGCCAAGCGCTGCATTCTCTTGACGAATGCAAATCACCCAGTCCGGACGGTATACCACACATAGTCCTTAAATTGTATGCCCCTGAATTGGCTCCTCTCTTACGTCGTCTTTTCTCTCTCTCTCTATGCTCAACTTTTCCGATCCCCTGGGAACAAGCCGCGATTTTTCCTATTCCCAAAACGGGGTGATCTTTCTGACCCGGATAAGTATTGTCCTATTTCCCCCACATCTGTTATTTTGAAAGTATCCGTAACAGTAACCTCCGACCAACTGCGTGCGTTTCTCGAACGCGAAGGACTACTGAGTGATCGACAATACGGATTCGGACCTCGCCTTTCCATCGGTGATCTGCTATCTCCCGTCTCACACTCATGGTCGACTGCATTCAACAACCATGGAGGAACACACAAGGTCTCTCCTGACATCTCTTGGGCATTTGACCGAATTTAGCACCAAGGTCTTTTGGCGAAACTGCCTACTTTCGGGTTTTCCTTCACACTTGTACGGTGGATATCAAGTTTCCTCGGTAAGCGAACCATCGCCGTCTGAGTTTACGAGGTTCTGTCCCAGCCATTTCCAGTGAATGCTGGTGTTGTCCAGGGTTCAGTACTTGCTCCCACCTTATTTCTTTCACTTATTAATGATTTTTTATCCACTGCTTCCAACCCAATCCATTCCTTTGCGGATGACGCCATCCTTCATTCTTCCCTTTCTTACCGCACTCCCCGTCATGCCAACGCCAACATCGACCGTGACCTCCATGTGATGGATGCACCTTTGGAGTTCGACCTTGAACACATCTTCTGGGGATCCCACAATCATGCTGCATTTGTTGCTTCCAAAACTTCTGTTATCTCAATTTCCTTGAAACACCATTCATTCTCCCAACATTTATCCTTTGATTTAATTGTATTACCTTCCACAGGTTCTATCCCTCTTCTAAGCTCATCTATAACTTCTTCTCTATGTTGGTCCACCTTCATATCTCAGCCCGCATCTCGTGCTGCGCGCAAAGTTAGTTCTCTGCTTTGTGGCGAACTCTTCTTCAAACCACCTCATCTACTGCTGTAAAAGGTTCAAATTCACCTAGCACTTGAATATTGCAGTCCCGTGTGAGTTGGAGGTTCATCCACCTCTTTTTCTGTTATTGATTGGATCCAAATTAAGATCATCCGGCTGATCAACGATCCTTCTTTAACCACCAATCTGCAGTCACTAGCCCATAGTCGGGCTGTTGCTTCGTTGTCTCTCTTCTACTGACACTATTTTGGATTTTATTCTTCTGAGCTTGCTTCAACAGTTTCCCTTCCCAATACTTTTTCCCGAACATCACGTACCCAGGCAACTAGTCATCCTTATCAGGTTTCTGTCACTAGATATAGTACTTCTATTTTTCAATCTTCTTTCTTTCCACGGACCATTAATTTATGGAACACCCTTCCTCTTTCTGTCTTCCCACCCACCTACAATTTGTCCCTCTTTAAAAGCAGGATCAATAGACTGGTTCTAACTTGAATGTCCCCCACAGCCCACTTTCACAGTGTCTTCTGTTTAGAGGGTTTACCTCCTATGCTGTAATTCAATTTACGTGTGGTAAAAATATATATACTGTATTGTATATATGCTAGCTTCCTCAAAGTTGTACTTTCAAGCCAAAAATATGCCAAAATAAGTAACTGAGCTAAACGGGATCTCATTTTAAACACAATGTCATCCTTGTTTATTAGGACACATGCTAGAAAAGGAGCAACGGAATTCCCTCAGAAGTTGATGGCGTCCGATGGTATGGAGTTCCTTAGCTTAACCCAAAATTCTTCCCAGTGCTTTTTCGGATTTCACCCATCTAAAGAGTATCTCTCATCTGTCCCCAACCCCGTCCATAGTAGTAGGTACGTATCCAGTGCGCACTGTTCTTGGGTCGAAGTACCGCTCAAAAGTGGCATCTTGACCCATATTCCATACCCCGAGGTGATGTTGACTAGAGTTTACATCCTCCCCGTTCTCTCTTTCTCTCTCCCGCTCTCTCTCTCTCCCGCTCTCTCTCTCTCCCGCTCTCTCTCTCTCTCTCTCTCTCTCTCTATATATATATATATATATATGTATATATATATATATATATATATTACATGATTTCGCAAGACAGCAGTGGAACGGGTATATATGTCATAGCCAAAAGGACCCACTCCACCATTAGGGATAACCGGTAACCGGACCCTGAGTTTTGAAGTGGCAGAGAGCCGCATAGGTTCCCAGCAGATCAGGAGCGGTAACGACCCCACGGGGTTATTGTCTGCTACAAAAAGTAACCGGTGATGCTGGGGTTAGAATCTCTGACCTCCGGAGTGGTAAGCAAAAGGTCTAAACCACTCGACCACCACTGGTTAAGACTCTACAACGCATACATCACAATATGTTAAAGCATCATCAATTTTTCACCTTCCACAGCACATAAATGAAGCCATCAGATTTATTGACGGGCAAACAAGTGAAGAGCAAAAATGTTCACATGATAATTTCTTGCAGTAAATTTGTCTACGCAATTCTTTTCGGCAAGCTTGACAAGTGCTGAACTGATCCAGCTATTAAAAGTTACTAATTCCGACGGGTTTTAAACCCGAGCATGGAAGCCATCCACACTTTGATACAACTTTCTCTTTACCAGCTATGAAGACAAGCTGAACTGAGGTGAGGGTCAGAAGGTGGTATTGAATTTCTCTCGACCTCCAACCTGATGTATGTAGTCAGCTTGTGTGACAGAAGCGAACAGTACCTATCAGTGATTACCCAATACTACAGAAAAAGTATATTTTCCTTTTCAAAGTGACATCCAGTTGTTCATCAAGGATCAAGAGTGAAATAAAAGAGTGAGAGCCATCACTCTACAAAACTAAGAAATAAGGCCGTTACATGCGGAGTACATGTGAATTTTGGTGTTTGAGCATCAACATCATTGTAGCGCTGCTAACAAATTCGAATTCTTATTTTGTCAATTACCAGCTGTACAATATTTCAGAAGAGGGAATCCAACCAATTAAACGACTGCCGGTGGATAAATTTGGCTGGCGGTGCCGATACTATTCAAAACCGGGACTTTTCACACTCGTGGTTAACAGTTCGATCACCGTAGAGGATCCGGCATCATCATCGGTGTTGCTCAATTTAGATGTAGGATACTGGGAGCCAAAGATCAATATCAGGACTAGACGTTTCATCTGAATAGATTGCTGTGGTTGGGGAGGGTTTTGTGCATATCCTAAAATGGACCCTTTCGGGATACGTGATTCTCCAAAGCAGATAGTTGTTAAAGGATAAGTCGAGATGGTTAGTATCAGATATGGGGAAAATGGTTGGAAATCTTACCCAGTGGTTTTGGTTATGCTGTACAAGTTGCTCTACCATATTGAGATCGATCAGATCCACCTTCCGGTTGGTTGGAGACAGTGGGCTACAGGGCCGATTACCGTCGTCACCGGAGTACTTACATTTGAACTGTTTTCGTTTGCATGTCCTCAGCTTGCGTCTTTCCCAACTGTTTGTTTTGTTTCATATGACCCGGTTTATTTTACGTCCAAATGAGTTGTTCCGCCAGACTGCAGCCAAAACCAACGTGATGAAAGGAGTGTAGAGGCTCAAAATTCAAAGTGTCTTCACCGTCTGTAAAGATTTTGGTTTCAGAATTCCTTCACGATACGATTATCAGATAAGTTCGCATTCTCTGAGAATGAAAAGTAACCCAACCAGGATGTTGGTTAAGCTGTCGAGCAAGGAGAGATCAGTATGAAATTTCCAAAAATCTACTGCCATTCTCCGTCTGCCCTATAGTACTGCCTCCCTTGAAGTAATTCCGGTTACCCCATAGTCCATCGTAGAATTCCTTTTGACGGGCTTGACAAACGTGCGATTGATTCCAGTGTTAGAAGCCGTCAGCCTGGCTTGGATTCCAGTTCCCATCTGTGGACTATCTAAGCCGTAATATGGCTTGCGCTCTACTCCTAGGGCTTTGGGCATTCGTCAAATCTGCCAAAACCACTTTTCTTAATATGCCCGTGTATTCGACTTGTGAACACTGGTTGACTAGCGGTAAAATCCTGCATTGAGCTGTCAAACTGTAAGTTTACAGCATCGGTTGCTATTGGATTAACGTAATTTGTGTAGGAGTTTGATATAATCCTTCGCTGATAGGGCGAAAGCAATACGGAAGCGTAAACAGTTCCCAGTGTAATCTCGTTTTTTTATTGTTTTATTAAATTCGTTTTCGCTAAATAATTGTAGAGCAACATTTCCAGGAAAGAAGTCATGGTCAAATAAAAACGGCTAATCGTGGAGGTGACCGGCGACGGTGAAAAGATACGATTCCGTGACAGAAGGGTTGAAAAAACACTATGGTGACTGTTTAACCACGGCCAGTCATGTGTTGGTTTCGCGTCAGGCGCTGTTACGATGCATTTCATGTCCCAGTTAGTATCAGGGCAAAAAAGCACGCAACAGTTCTGTATGAGTTTTTCGAAGAAAAAAGTAATTGGAAGTTAATTTTGCGTTGGCGGACTGGTTCAGTTGACAGACAGCATGCATTCGCCCGTCCAGAAGCAAGGGTAAGTTCGGAGTCATCCGAGAATGCCGCCGGTAGTCCAGAATCGAAGCCAAGATTGAAGCCAGCCAGGTGGGTAAAATTTTTCCGACTGTGCTTATGTTCGAATTACTTTGAATGCTAAATGAACCGCAGTAAAATCTTAGAAACTTAAATTGCACAATCTTGGAGTCGGTGAGATTTGCCGAGATTCATGTTCCTGTTGCAAATTCTCCGGTGCGACAGACTTCGGGCCCGTATTCATACGTAGTCATAACTGTGCTGGAAATGAAGCGCGATACACTCGTAGTATAAATTTAAGAAAATGGTGATCACATGCTTGTTCCGGTTTATTTGCCTTGAAGGAGGGCCTGAACCAAATTTAGGTCAGTTGCTAAGACACTCTAACATCAACAAAAAGAGCGTCCATTGTCGATCGCACACGCTAAGGAGTACCTTTGATAATGCCCCTGTTTCCTAGGGGAACACTCACCGTATCATAGGGAAAGCGTTCACATAAAAGTCAGTAATTAATGTACGCTGTTAGTAAGAGACGAAAAATGATGTCTGATGACTTGCCGAGAACCTAAACTGTTTTGAATGAGTGCTACATGATCTAGTTTTAACTCGACGCACTTAAGCAACTTCGAGTCCAAACAATCCAAAGCCAGTACTTAATACAACGGCAAAAGACGCCAACCGAATGGACTGTACATGGTGAAATAGCTCAGGCATAGAGCTATGAAAGAATAGAGAAGGTGCGTTGGCAGTAGCTGTGAATGCAGACAAGTTATCTATTATCGACCATGGTAGTTTTATTCCAGCAGCATTTCGTGACTTTATGGTCCGCTAGCTATTTAACCAAGCCAGCTGGGTTCCGAAACAAGATCCTTGTGTACACAGTCAATTTCAATAGAGAGTTCCAATCGGACCTAAGCGTGGGCCGTCGCGTCTTTCTAAATGATGAACAGAAAACCATGAGAAGAATTACTGCGGCCACAATTGCATAGATTGTAATTGGGGTCGAACTATGATCAAGCGATCATCATTGGTGAGCTTCAGTCCTTGCGATCCTAAATTCGGGTGTGGGCACCACCGGTTACTTCCCCATTTGTGAGCCTCTAATTGGCTACGACTCCTTTCCCAATGATATAAGGCATCATTGCGGTATAACGAATAATGGAAATAAAGAAATATTATCATCTAAGATAATAATAATAATTCATTCCAAGCTCCAGAATTTTCAGTTAGTAAGCATAACCGATAATCTTTGACGATTCTTGATTAATCCAACCAAGCAGCTCCTTACTGTTGCTATGACTTTCGTTGGCACACAACTTCAGGAGTTATCATCATGAAACCGTTGATTTACTTACCTTCCTGAGCTTCTTGCTCAATTTTGTCATTTTTTGCACATATTAACTCGTTTGAATGGTTCCATGGTCACATTAGAATAACAACACTGAAGAGTGAACATCTGTTCTCAATGATTCCTACTCTTGTTCTTACAGATCATTCATTGGTGACAATGTTGCATTTGAATAACCCTTTTCTGGATTAAAAGTTATGGATACAATAGGTTTCTTGGTGGAGTGGAGTGGAGTGATGTGATGCTTTTCTGCTATAGTGTGTGCCGTAATGTCGATTTGGCTCGTCCGACATTCAACAGCTTCAGATAGGCATCCAAATACTAAGGTTTAATTAGAATTAACCAAGCGGAAATATTTCACGTTAAATTCATTCCGCCAAGCCCAATGATGATTTTCGATCATGTTAAGAAGAGATAACCGGTATTTTGAAGTTCAGAGTGGACAGGAAGCTAAAAGGAATATGTGATCGCAAAGTAGCTGAAGCCGATAAACTGGTATGGGATATCATTGCCGTCCAACCTCAGAGGCATGTCCAACTCGCGGTTGGAGTTCGGGAGGCGGTAACCCTTAAGGTAGTTAGTTGGTCGTCAATAGGAGAACAAATCATGGAATAATCGATCTACCAGCAATAATGACCCTTTGTCAAGGATATGGATGTTTTCTGTTTGGTGACGAAAGCTTTGTGGAAAGTATCGGGAAATATGATCGGCTTGGCGTGACCGATTAGCGCGTAGGACCCTTATCCGTTTCTCAAACTACGATCTAGACAGGACAAGATCCGGGGTTAGGGAAAGCAGAATCAGTCAGTTGTCACAGATCCTTCTAAATATGTTCTTAGTGACATATTAGTCAATCTGGACTGAAGAATCACCACTGGATGAGCCGACAAAACCCCTCAATAGGCAATCAAATGTGAACAAAATAGATTGCACTTCAGGCAATAAGCCGCAATTTAGCGTCCATCGGCTAGAGATACAACTATTAGTAGAAGCTTCGGAGAAGAGTCAAGTTACATTTGACTTCCTATCCGTTGGGACTTTACTCTTAGAAAGTACAAGAAGTTAGTCTATCCAACCGAGGAAGATAGGCTCAAAAAGGTGTAAAATGGAATACGGCTTTTAGGCTTCTAGGAATGCACTGAACTAAATCGCTGAACCCAGCTATCATCTGTGAAGAAGAAAATGTTGTAAGAGCGGAAATCTGTGCGATTAGGCAAGCAGTTTTAGAACAAGGTTGGACGAAAACAATGAAGGATACACACTCCAGAATATCTAAAATTCAAACGATAAAAGTAACATCAACAACACGGCTTTGTCGGTAGAAAAATCGATTAGCCGACTTTTCGGTTACTGTGACTATCCCTTCTCGTTTAACGCATCACAAGGTGCATAGTTTTACGATACACTCCGAACCTCGATAAAAAGTAACACTGAATATTTGAAATTCACTCTCGAAAACGCACCCGTGTTCACCTATTCGAAAAAAATTTAAATGATAACTCTTTTTTGACACTAGTTCACTAGTTTTTTCCCCATTTTAAATATTAAAACAGTTGACCGCAGTCGCAAAGGTTCAGGTCGGTTTTCTAGCTTTTCACTTGCCGCCATATTCCATTCTTAATGAAACCAAATAAACATAATCCTCTTCGTGGGAGATTCTGTATTGTCCGTCAGATGAGACCAAAATATTATACGAGGAGCATACATTTACAACGAACACTTTAGCCGCCGTACAATTTTCTCTTAGAAGCAGCTGAAAAGATTCCTGTTCCACAACTATGAAGGACAATCCAGGTGCCTCATTTAACTACCAATAGGTTGCGTTCACACTGGAGCGTATTATTCACTTAACTGAAAACGAGAACAAAAATCCCCTTATTGATGTTTATCCCAGTTCGCCGTCAAAACAACATGAGTCATGTTGATGTCGGACATGACTTTATCTCCTCCCACGAACTAGATTGGTCCACGTTCGCCAATCTCTAATTGAACCGAATTACAATGTTTTCACGATCATTTATGAGGGATTTTGATCTGATTTGATTATGTGGTCTTGTTGCCAGAAGGCGCTTCGTAAAGTCTCTGATTGTGGTAACGAATTGCACGGAGCTGCGACTGAAAAAATCAGCGGAATTCAGTGGTTCACACTCCTGATACGCTCGTATCAGGTAAACGTGAGTGTACGTGTGTGTGTGTGTGTGTGTGTGTGTGTGTGTGTGTGTGTGTGTGTGTGCGTTCGTTTGACGCCGTCAGATTTGGCTCCTGTTGAAACAGAACTAAATGATTTCTGTATTCATTGGACTCCTAAACGATTGATTAATTTGCACATTGAGTTCATGTCCATACACAAACAGGTGTGAATAAGTGGGCTGTCCCGGCCGTGATCACGCTGATCTAGAGGGCAAGTGAAATAGGGTGATGATGAAGCTGGGTTGGTGACAACGATAGATATGGCACCGTAGTTTTCCAAACCACATGGGGCCATGATAAATCCCTTCTATTATGAGCGTCAGGAATCAGCTACAGCAGTAAACACTTTCGCTTGAGATTCAAATGAATTTCTCGACTTTCAGATCTCAAAAGGAAATTCCGAATTCCGCTACTGCTTCCAGTTTTAAAATTATTTCTTGTAGAAATTTTCTGCCCAGAATTACCAGCACTAGTTGAGCCAGTAAAGGCTGAAGCCACCAGCCACGTAGATTGTATTTTGTTCAGTAGTACTGATTTCAGATAGTCTGCTGTCGCAATCACCATGACAAGGTAAACATGAATGGTAAGAAATGCTGTTGGACTGAGCTTTAAATATTTTGTGGAGGGATTGACACCTCATATGGAACACTACCTTTTTACTAGATTTGGAATTTCCCTTAATCCAGCTGTTGGTCTTATAAACTTTCGAGTGGATTAGCCCATTCCACAGTTTCAGCCTGAAGCAAAACGGAAAGCTAACTACCAATCCCTAACTGAAAACAAGCCTTCCAACCTAATTGAAGTTAATATTACCGGTATGACCAGGTTTTATACCCGAAAAATCTCCAGATCAGGTGTGAAATGATTTTGAAGACCAGATGACTAGCATATAAGTTGTTTGAAGTAATTCTGATAGTTTGTTATAGTTTTTCACATCACCGCTATTGGTGCCGAAGTAGACGTAGCCCATCTTTGCGATCTTGCAAATAAGTGATTATTCATACCATATTTGGGTTGTTTCATACAACCCCATTTTGCTGAAATCACTGAACTTTTAACCCGCAAAGATATTTTCTGCCTAAATGGGTCCACTTGTCCTGGTTAATTGAAAAATCAGCGAAGATTACTACGGCGTGATTTCATTGAATGTTTTCTTATGTAGTGACAAGAACAAGAACAAGAAGGACAGCAATAAAAACAACAACATAATACTGTAATACCGGACTCATAAATAAACTATTTCACAAAATTCAAGAGTAAAACACCACAGTTTAACAGCCAGTCGTTGTTGTTTATGTGTCAAGAAGGGCACAGAAACCATGACACATGCCTCCTAAATCACAAAAGATACAATGGTTGTGCGTACGAACAGGATTTTCACGGCATTCGCCAGTTCAGTCACTTCTCTTCCTGTTTGTATGGTGGGGTTTCTGTTCAAGACAAAACAAGTTGGTTCGCATCGGGGTGGTAATCGAAGGGGAATCAAAATCTCCTCATAGTCGAAAATGTATCTCACAATGACTGATGAGCGAAGAATGAGATAACCTTTAACCCACTTTGTTACGCCACAGTGTTCGGAAGTGAGATACTGTGATGATTATTATTTAACAGTACTTCGTGTTACACCACATCTGTGAATGCTTGCAGATTATTACTATACAATGTACTATTCCAGTTACTTGTCAATCCAGTTGGTGTTCTCGCCATTTCCGTGCGTTTATTTCGCGATGTATAGTTTTCTGTCTTCGTTGCCAATAGTCTAAGATCTCGATTGAATTTCAAGTTCTTACATCTGCCTTCGAGGTCGACTCAACATCATGGATATCTGGTGGTTTCTGATGTTCACAACACTACACAAGAGGTTGAAAATTACATCGAGTATTTCGAAGTCTGGCTTTTAACTCATAGACTCAGGGCTTTGGAGAAGTAAGCTGCACGTTTTCTGATAGTTCCTGAAAAGGATGTGAAAAATCTGGGAAAGAATTTGCCTTTTCCGAAGCTTCCAATGTCTCCGTCATACAAATTCTTGAGGAAGTGACTTCGGTAGTATTCTCAAGCAGTGAATCTCGAGGATGTTGAACAGGTGGAATTTTATCCAGCAATGCGAGATACCAACCAGCCAACGTGGATTTGATTTTCAATCGCAGACGTACGCTTTGGAATGGAATTTTGATAATCTGCTTGAAATACTGTTGCGAGGCGTGTTGATTACTGATATCAGCTGCTCAGGGTTGCAACAGAGACCACTCTTACTTCAGTAAGGCACCTTCATATCCATGAAACTTCGATTTAAGCAATATCAAGATGAGCTGTCAGTAACCGATCACTGGTTTTGTTCAACTCTAAAAATCTGAAGCCATCCTCTGATCCACTGTAAAGGCCTGTGAAATGCGTTCTTCGAAGAAATCAATTCGACCACAATTCTCACTCCCGATCACCTCAATCAATCAAATAGAGGAACGAAGGTAGCTGTTGCGGTTAAAACTTTCTTGATTGATCTGCGGATTTTGTAAAGTTCAGTGCAAAAATGTGACAGGACAGATCATATTGCTACGGGGAATGCAGAAGCGACAGAACGAGGAAAGTATCAAGCCCATCGGGATAACCAGTCAAGAGCCACAGACCAAAGAGAGGACGCTGAATATGTCTAAAGAGTCAAAAAACAGAGAGAAAAAGCTCTGCTCACTTGTAGACGGAACTTAGCGGGATCTCAAGCGATAAAAAATAGCCTATATAGGGAGCTACCGAGCAAGCCGTTAGCTGGAGCAATCGGACCAATGGAACAGAAACCGTATACAAAAGAATCAACCCAATTGCCGCAAGTACCTGACCAGAACGTAACCGAAATACTGAGGCAGGCGGCAAATTGATATTGGTACAGCGCGGTCCAAAAGAAACAAACAATATAAATGGTTGCACATGCTTTACCAATTCCACTTGTCTGCATGGTCAAATACAGGCGTATCTCAAACGTCTCGCTTTCTTTGTTGCAAAATCCCGTCTGTATGTAGAAGTAGTGAAAGTAAAAAGACATGTTTAAAAGAATGTTTATCCGAATATTTCAATTTTCCCACAGATTTTCATTCTCTTGCGCTGATTAGTGTCGGTTGCGATCTTCCTAGCCATAATGCTTTTTTGCTCATCTTGAATCACTCTTTTCTACATTAATTCAAATAGGAACACCGGTAGTGTCGACTCATTTATCCCTCAAAAGGTAGTTTAGAACATTATTTCGAAAGCACAACTGCAACCCAGTGCTACTCCAGTTGAAGGCATCATTGGCCCATAATTACATAGACATGGTCCCGGTAAATTATTTCTCACCAATGAGCAATTCGGTACGTACAGATGCTATTTAGTTGTATTTGGCCTAGATATTTCCATTATTGGTTTAAAATCCATGAACAGTTTGTGCGTTCCACTAAATTATTAGTCTGATTTTCAAAAATCTTTTATTCGGCATTTAATTCTCGACTGTTTTCAAGTTTTCGATGGTATCAGAGTGGCTCCTATACGTCTTTCGATGACTGGTTATCTAAGTTTTATGAAGCTCCACGTCATTCCCCTCAAACTTCGTGATCCCGTGAAAGTAATTTTAGACGAGTTGGTCTGTAAGCCCAATCAGTGAATTCTTCAACGTGGGCTACATCGACTGTGAATCCACTAAAAAGCAATGGGGGAAACCCGAGGATTTTTGACCATTATCGTATCACATTTACCGAATTACCGGAACAACCTAGGTGTTACACTCTAGCACCTGCAGATGTTCTTGATCGATTTTAAGTTCAAACCTTTTTTCGATACTTGACCCAAAAGACGCATCTTTACAGATACCACTTGAACAGCAGTCCTGCGAAGTAACTATCGTTCACATGCCGTTTGGTTTTTGTCAGCACAATTTTCTACTTTTCGATCTGACAGTTTTCCCTGTCATTTTTCAAAACTCTATTGACTATCTTGTTTGACCTAAAAGGTGTTTATACGTACCAAGATAGTGCTATCGTTTACTCTTCTAATAAGATTTGCATGATGAACCTCTGCCTTTGTTGCTAGATAAATTTCGTAAATACAATGTAGACGTCAACCCTACCAAGTATGTTTTCTCCACTTCTGAGTTCTCTTGTTTGGATTCTTTGGTTGATGATTTCGATTTTCGTCCTGATCATATTCGTTTTGATCCTTTAGCCAATGTGCCATTTCCCAAGTCGTTTGCTCATTCACGGTCTCTAACAAGTTCTCTTCAGTATTGTTTGAAAGTTATTCACAATTCGTCAGCCTAAGTACCCCTTTACTCGATCTTCTTTCCCAGTAGACGTTTCAGTGGTCTCCAGTGCACGAAAAGTGCTTACTAGGCTCACCGAATCTTTGTCATATATTGCTGTACTCCGCATACTTTCGCTGCATACACTTGACAGTTATCAGTGACGTCTCCTGCGGTTATTGTGGTCCTACTAGAACAAGAGGACAATACACCTTTGTGCTCAGCATTGCTGAACGCGGATGTTCACCAACACGACGTGAGATACGGGATATTCATTGAACCACCGAGAGTTGGCTCCACTATTTTTTTGCACTTATTTCACTATCGTCAGTGATCACGAAGCCCTAAAGTTCATATATAAGCCCTTTGGTCCTTTTATATGTGGTCAGCAGCCACGGTTCAGCGATGGCGTGTAGCTTTATCTGCGTGCTCCTACTGTGACGGAGAATGCTGGGGCAAGAGAACGATGTGAATATAAAATCGATCGGACCAACCAACCAAGAGTCACAAACAGAAGAACAGACGGCGAATATGTCGGAGGCTTCCCGAAGAAGACAGAAGGAGACATACAGACTAGCAGAGGGAAAGCAGCAGGATCTCGGCATCCAGAAAGATAGCCAAGATCTGGGGCTGCCGATCAAGCTGTCAACCGGGACAATCGGACTAGCCGAACTGAAATGATGCCGAAGAGAAGCAAGCTATCCGCCGCAAGTAACTGGCCAAAAAGCAGCCGGATCACTCAAGCAGCCGCAAGAGCAATGTTGATGCCGCGTGGTCTGGAAAAGGGGCTGTATGAATGGTTGTGTGTTTCATGGACTTGACTTGTTTGGCAGTTGAAATACAAGTGTCCTAGCCCGTCTTAAAGTCCTTGTTACACTACGACCTTCAGTATAGTAAATTCATTATTAATGCCGACTACTTGTCGCGTTTTGCCATTTCTGGTAAATGCTCCACTGCGGACTGATCACTCAAGCAACCACCTGTTAGTCAGCCATATCTAGTCCACGGGATCAGGAGGAACTATAATACCGTCATATTTTTCATTCATTGATGATGACATGAGATGTTGAGCGTCATTTTCTTGAAATTTAGCAACTTCGTAGAGATACCAGTGACCTGCACTGGTATTCCGTGATACAACGGAAGCATTATTGTGCCTCCTCCATTATGAACCGCGGTTTTGAAAAAATTACATTTCGAAAGCCTTGGTATTGCAAAAATGAAATCTGTCGTTCATTTTACTTGCTAGTGGCCAGAGCCGGACAATCATTTATGTAGTATTGTCTAAATCTGTCTTCACTGTCTACATAAACTTCACAAACTACCATAAAAAATGGAAGCCATGGCCTATGTCTTCAGGACCCGGGCATTGTGTTCATGCTGCGCATTGTGGTTCATTTCTAGGCTGGTTATATGCTCTGGCCGTTAGTGATTACTACTCCTGTGGGCGATTTCACTAGTACGGTCCTCCCTAAAACATTCAACAAAGGTGATCCGTGTGATTGTTACTCACAATGGAAGCGATTTCTTGGTGAAGAAAGTGAACGATCAGTGAAATCGCGGGGTTTTCGCGATGTTCTGACTCCACGTAAACACCCACTATTTAATGGTGCAGCGGTAAACTTTGATCGTAATTTGAAGAGTGCCATGGAATCTGTACTTGTCAATACGTTCGATGAACTGAACGGAAGGGTTCATAATTCCCTAAAGCACTACAGTAATTCCTGTCATTAGACTTCTGGACAGAGTTTCACCAAGTTGCTTAGGAAAGGAGTGGCTCGAACAAACTTGTCAAGACCAGTATTCATCGAAGAAATGAACTAATACTTCCTGTTGATTTTTCTTAATCAAATGGCCAAAAGGACTTTGTAAGATTCGTGATTCGTTGGTGGTTCCATACACTCTAGATATTTAAATAAGATTCATTTTACTAAGCCCGTTTTCGACATGGTTTTTGATAGTCTTAACTTCGATTATTCTGAATCTATTCCAGAAGAGACCCATTCAAATGTATCAGTCACTAATTCAACCGTACAAGTTCGAAGATCTGAAAGATTGCTCCGTGTAGAACGGATGAACTACAGAAAGTCAGAGCTTCATTCCAGCTGTGGCGGATGTGTTTACTGTTAGTGACCGTACTTTGTATTGGTTTTATCCAATCTGAGCGTACATGTACATCATGATTGCGCAGATAACAAATTTTGATCAGTTGTCATTTCAAGTGGTGTTCCCATCACATCAATGCGCATAGTTTGGGCTGGAGGATTTTCTGCTTTCGCTGGTACTCAAGGGATTTCGAATTCCCACAGATACATACATACCCACCTGTGCTATCGCAATAATTCGATAGCCACATACAGATAATGTATGCGTGTGTGTGTGAGAGATAGAAGGAGAGAGAGAGAGAGAGAGAGAGAGAGAGAGAGAGAGAGAGAGAGAGAGAAAACGACTGAGCAACCACAGACTAAGCAATCCTGTTTGCCTGTGAATACACAGAAGGAATTCACCAAGCACCCAAAACACGTGAGTACCTTCTCGAACAGAATATATTCATTCATTTCTGATGGGTGGAGTGTGACATCGTTTGACGCAAATACCTGATTTGCTACCAAATCGTATGAATTTATCGAATATATATTCTTTCTTCCAATGGGTGTGGTCTTGAATCTACTTTTCAGTGCGTCAAAAAAACTAGAAGAAAGCTATTTCAGGTTTCGGATACACGTAGTTTGCTGTTGAAAAGTTGTTAAAGCCATATTTAGAACAAGCAACGCACCCAGTAAAACAAATTAGAAGAATGATCATTGTTGATCACAATATGTTGAACTGGTTTTCAAAACAGATGACGGAAGCAACCCTCAGAACTGAAAATTAAAGGTGTTCCATATCTTACTTCAGATATGAACAATTATGATCTGATAAAGTCGACACCAACAAAAAGCGAGATCTATGGTAGTCAAGACGAAATAAACAAATAGAAAAGATATAAAAAAGCTTTGTGCAAAGTAGATATGAGGGTAGTGACAGATACGTCAATAGGCGAGCATCTGCTGACCGACAAGGGCCTCGTAGCGGACCCCGCAAATGCTAGGAGATTTGCAAATGTGCCCAAGCCCAAAGACTCAAAGGGAGTCGCAAGCTCTATCGGAATAGTCTACCATTTGAGCAATTTCCTCCTTCGAATTGTTGACCTAATACAGACCATGTGATAATTCACCCACAAAAGGATAGACTGGCAATGAGATGTGCATCAACAGTGTGCGTTTGAAAGGACAAAGAATGCCGTGAGCATAACACCGATATAGGCCTATCATCGGTCAGAGCTTCCTTTAATTTTTCAGTGTGACGACAGTTAGTCCTGTCTGAGAGTAGTGCTTTCACAACGTGGAAGGCCGATATGTTATCAAAGACGCAATCTTTTCCAGCCAGGATGAACTAAGCTCACATAAAAAAGGAAATGCCCGCCGTGGTTTTTGCCTTACAGCTTTTGAATACCTATACGTATGGCAGAAAGACAACCATTCAAAGTGATCACAACCCCCTCATTACTATCGCTACAAAACTCCTAATTGATCTACCAAAGCTTCTATAAAGGACGGTAATCAAGTAGTATAGGATAGCTTCTGGATGACAGGACAAAATTTCCCCTGAACACATGACCAATTTCGTGGTATGCGTACCCGGTACTTTTCCGCCTAATCATCCTTATACTTGAGCACTCCACAGTTGGTTTACAGCTGTAATCTCATTTGAGTCGAATGGAGCTTGCATGGACGGGGAGTCCATTTTTAAAATCACACTTTGGAAGGATCACCGTGTGATTCTAAAAATGGACTCCCTGTCCATGAAAGCTCCATTCGATGCAAATGAGATTACAGAGGTTACTAAAATTCCAGAAGTACGATCACTAGCAGGTCTTTCTTCCCGGAACTTGGATGGTTATCGCTGATATATTATCCCAGGGGTAAGCAGCGAATGACCATAGTAATCCGATGAAGTATGAACAAGTAGTGTAATGCATAAAAAGATTTCGTCAAATTGCAAAGAGCAACTGCCGGCGAACTACGTCCCTCAACAACTCATAGGGTCCATTTCCAGCGAATGGTCTTGGATTAAAGAAGGTAGGCCAAAGCAGATAGCTTTATTGTTCAAGAAGCAAGAATTACTCTTTGTTGATAATAGTCTAGTATTCAAAGGGACCGACAATTTATCCCGGACCACCACCGAGAAGAATTATTGGGGAGATTTCATTTGTTATGCAACAATGTAAACAGTAACGTCCGCAGGGCAAAGCAAATATTCTACTGGTTTGTTATGAACGGTCGGATTAGATACTATGAATCATGATGCAAACTACATTGAATCACTCAGAACAGACAAAGGAAGGAAACAGTTTGGCTTCAACAGCTATCTACCCTACCCTGGCAGATTTTGGTCACAAAAATTTTCGAAGAAGAGAGGAAATACTTTCTGGTTCTGGCCGATTATTAGTGGTTTCTTCGAATTTGACCTGCCTCATACCACAAGCACACTCAACGCAATGGACCGATGATACTGTCATTTTGCAAGCCACTGGATCAAAGAGACACTGTTTTTTGACAACAGGTACCTGTTTATGGGTGTAGAATTCCCGCATTTCAATCAGAGGTGGATGATTAAACATCGGATCCATAGCCAATAGCACAGTCAATCCAAAGGCGAAGCCGAGCGAGAAATGAAGGTCGCGAAAGGAATACCAGCTTTAGCAAAATAATCAAGTACTACCCCAATTTAATGCGTATGGGACAAAGAAGTATCCCGAATGCTAAAGTCCAATGAATAGATTGTTCAAAGAAAAACTCGGATGTTGCTTTTCACAGTAGGAGATATTTTGGAGCCCAAAGATGAACACCCTGGTAAAGCACAAAGCCGTTTACAACGCAGAAGAGACACAAAATTTTATCTCGACTGTGGAACACAAAACCTACCAGAGCTTTAGGAAGGGGAAAATATACGGGGTTCAGGAGGTACCATAAAGACCTCGTCAATGGAGAGAAGTAGCTACCCTAGGATACTTGGGAAATCGATCGTGCGAGGTGAAGATAGATAAGACAACCAAAAGAAAATGTAGAGAAAACATGCATTTGAAAGGTTAGACTTTCGGGAAATAATAACAGAGTAGAGGAAGCTGTCATACCGAGAAGCGGCTGACACTTTATCAAAGAGGGGAAGATGTGAGAATTGTGGCAAGCACGTCTGTAGACTACCTGGATCAGTAGTCAGAAAGCTAGCCTTCACCAGTGAAGAATGAAGAAAAGGTTAGACTCAGGAAAGCAGATCGATGACTTGGTAAGCAGAGAGCACGTCATTGCTTGCCCAGAACCTTGGACAATATTGGGGCCGGCAAAGTGGGCCGATGAGCCAATCAGAGGCCAGCAGATATCTGAACAGACCAGATCCGAATCAGCCAACTGGGTTGCAATCAGACCATCCAGCTGGGTGAGAAGCTTTTAAATACCGATTGAGTAAACAAGGTGTCATGCAAGGTTTTCCTTATGGTCACTGCACATCTTGTGTAAACTATCTATCTTGTACCAACAAAATGAAATAGTTCGAAGCCAGAAAGTCTTTTTACTGGAGCAAGGATCAATAAAATACTTTGCCCCAGTATTCAGTGATTCATCCGAAAGATAATCGTATACTGTCTTATTTAGCTAATGTTATCAAATAAAGCGAGACTGAACCCACCAGGAAATACTGAAGGCTAAGCTTGTCTTCTTCCAACAGTACGTATTTTGAGAACCAGTGCATCCGTATCTTGATACGATTCTGGCCACTGTTAACCTACCTCTTATTTGGCAGGCAAAATTTTCTGTGAAAACTCCTTGAGATGATCACTAACAGAAAAAAGATTCGAAGAAAGACTGAAAATGTTATGGTTTCAGGTTCAAACAAATCACTGAACTAAGTTAAAACTCATCTGTTTATTTCTAGCCAACAGAATGTAAGCATTTTCAACCACGATCCGATTGAATCAGTCAGCATGGTCTGTCGCGATTTCCTCGTTTTCTCCTACTAGAGTAAGTTTGTCAGTCGACAAAGATGTGAGAATCAAGTGGCAGATACGCCTACCACCACTGTATCCTTAAGAGAATAATCAATCTAGCTCATTATGCCTTAATCTGAAGGAGCGAAAATGTTTCTCTCAAGCCAATTCATCTCAGACTAACTTACCAGTCTGCATTGACCGACGGTGGTCAAGTAAACAGCATGGTGGGCTTTTAGCCCTTCCGTCCTGGGTTCGAATCCCGCTTCCACCACCGGTCAGTTTCCCCAATCGACGGCCTATAATTGACCGCGACCTACCTGCTGAAATATTGTACCACTGTTATGTAAGAAAAAAGAAGTAAACACAAATGTAAAAAGATAAAAGGCTGATTATTGTCTAGATTGAGAGGAGCCAAGCAATCCCCCACCGCCAATGGTCAAACTGTCCCATGGAAAACCACAGACGTGGAGGTCCAGAGTTTGGAACTCGTCTGTGCTGGTCACTTCATCCATTCGGCGGCCTTTCAATGCTCGCGGCGTCCTTTCAAAGTTCGCGGCGTCCTTCCAGAAATGTTCTACTTTTCTTATATAAAAGTAAAGGGATCAAAAAGATCACTAGACAATACAGTGGTGTTTCTAGTTTTCTAAATTCACCACTTAGCTCGTCAGGTAACAAACGTATATCTGACCGCAACATCAAAAGGTAAAAAGCGAATAACACAGTCGTTCCTGCCTCTCAACGAGCTATTTTCATGAAGTAATTATGTCATTGTGGTAAATCAGTCACCTTAGCAGACGTAGAAGCAATTTACTGAAGGACACCCAAGACACAATCTAGCACAAACAATAAAAAAGAGGAAGAGCACGATTCTATGAACGGCTAGGTTTTCTCCCCTCATCTGCATAGTATCAGATAAAAGACACTAATTTTTGGTGGACTAAATGAAGCCTCATATTCCGAAATATTTCTATTTCATTGAAGTGTTACTTCTTGTTTGAATGATCCTGTAACCCAAAATCTACCACGGGGATCGAGCTTCGAATCACATCCTACTAAAGGAAAGGTTTGGGTGATCTTTTGCTGCAGTTTGATTTTCTGAATTTTGGGTTCTATTTGGATTACATCGAACTGGTTCAGGAACCCGTTCAGGTAGTTCGACAATTCAATACTTGACTCAGCTAGACTTCCTGACTCTGGTTTTCTGTGACCATGTCTCGGCGACCTCGCCTTACCAACTCGAGTTGGCACAACGAACTGTTCCAGGCTCAACGCACGATCGGCCATGTTCGATCAGGCCACTGCCTTGGGTACAGTCAAATCGATCACGTGAACTGGCATTTCGGCGACTCCATCAGCCCGTTCGGTGCACCCCACGGTTGGATGCACACGTGATCGTTTATGGTACATCTAATGGGCACGTTAACAACCATGTTTTTCGGTCACAGATGAAACTTCGGTCACACTTTGGTTGACGTTCTGGTTTTTGATTAGAGGGCAGGTATAACGGTAGTCATGTGTAAGACTGTCCGAGAGAAATTACGAGAGTTAAGATAATCGATGTCAGTTCTATTCCTTCCCATTAACTCTAGTAAGAACATTCTTCTGGCTTTGAACCATTCTGTTTTATTAACGGAAGACAGACTTTTTGTATAGAATGCAAGAGTCACTGTCGCCAATCGTCGCACCAGAAACTAATAGCTCCAAGCTGGCATCGCTTAACGTGTCTTCTAATTGAATAATTAACGATACGGCCAACCACTACGCGACCGGAATCCTTTTCGTATTATCGATCCGTTTTCTTGTTGTTCGTGATTCCGGTCGCTCAAACTTTGACTCGGATTCCGGACAGGCGCTGACTGACTGGCCGCTAAGGAAACTTGGCTGTCTACGGTCGATGAGATACCTCATGCTCTCATAATGCCCAAGGTCATTCGTCAGACTAGACACTCAGACAGACACCTCCCCGCATATCTCCGAGAAGAAATGTCCGAAGCAAACCAATCTGATCGCATTCGAATGCTTAGTATGAGATATTTCCAGTGATACCAAATTTAAGAAAGGGAAATGGAGTTCTAGTATCAAGCACTAAATTGAATCCTTTGCATGATTCCTTAAAAGGAGATGCTTTGGTTATTAGGGTCAAAAAGATCCAATGTTGTACTGGTGGCAAGCCCAACTGCCATTCCAGGAAAGTGATTAGGTCACAAATTTAGTGGGGACAAGTGGGTGACCTAAAAAGTCCCGAAACTTGTTTGTCATCCTGGGTGAAGACGGATCAGACAACACAAACCACCCTCAGTGTCCAAGTTGACACTTCGTTTTCTGCCCCCAAAAACGATTAGGGTGTTTGTAGAGTGTGTAATGATTTGGCGGAAACGCTTGAAACTCATCGTCGGGGTAAGTTAGGAAATTTCGGTGAACTGTTATAGGAAACATAGAAGTTATTTGACTTTTACCGAGTCAGTGCTCCCCGGGTGTATATTTTTCTAGTGTTAAAACTGTTAACTCAGGCCCCTAAACGAAGTCTTCTGTTGCAGAAGTTTCTTTGGACAGGTAATGAACGCTTCATAGATAGAAGCATTTTATGGACTATGCTAACCCGGGTACTCATTGCGTTTCCCTGCCCATAACAAGAGAGTGACTGAATGAGTAACGGGTGCAACAACTCATGTTTCGTGAGGCTTAACAGCCTATACCATAAATCAGTTGATCGTTCTTCCGTTTGGATTCGGATTTTGTGCCTTTACTAGTTGCTTCAGCCCCAGTGGGTGTGTCGATTTCACTTCAGTATTTTGCTATCTAAAAATAGAATTTGCTGACGAAATTTAGCCACTTGGCCGTTAGCAACGCCGACATGGTGAACACAGCAGCGTGGAACAATCGGTTGACCAATGGGATTTCGGGCTGATGCACACCCAGCATAAGCCGGCTGTCTGGCCCACTGACCAGATTGGAGAGACGAACACGTGGTCCCATTTGGGACGAAGAACAACACTACTGGGTAAAATTAGCAAAGGAATGCGTGGGCGAAACAATTTGTTGTGAATAGCCGGAACGAGATAAGCGACTATGCATTGTTCCAGGCCAAAAGCATTTACAACCGTGTTGCCAGCTAAATCACTCAGTTAGACGACAATGGTGTGGGGTTCATCTAATTGGAATTAGTTTAGATGAAGATTAGAATTGTTTAAATAAACTACATAAGCACGGTCTGGTTATTTCTGTGCCAGATCAACGATCAGTCAGCCGACTTTCATTATCATCGGCCTCCCAGGGCCAGTATATCGGTTTGAGAAACTTAAGGTCAACTCTGTTATTCGACTGATCAGACCAACTATGCAAGCCAAAGAAGCCGTGTCAGTTAACCTAAATATCGTACATTCAGGGAATCATGATGGTCTGTAACCCTACTAACAAGAATTCACACAACGAAGGTGCTGCCTGTATTTTCCACTATCACGTGGTCTGTACGCCATCATTGCAAACGGATTGATACGGATAACAGAAATCGGGAAAATGACACCTTCACGAGCTGTTTCGTTCACTATCGAATGAAGAATCTATTACGCAAACTGAGTGAACATTTTGAATCCTCAAAAACTTAAAATAGGGATTCTAGGCTTTGTTGTTTTGGACAGCTCCCTTAAAAACTATTATGCTGTTATCGCGTAATGCGGCGCAAAATAACCTCACTCATTCTTAACCGGTTTCTTACGTACTCTATCTAGTAGCACTTCGACTGGATCAGATCTACAGAACAAAATCCACTGTTTCCATCGATGAAACTGGACTGGTGCACCTAGATGGCGCATACAGTTGAGCTGCTGATGCCTATTTCCTTCGAACTTACGACCATGGTCAAGCGAGTATACCTTTAACTCAACGAATTTCTCCGAAAGCCGAGGAAAGCATGCCAAAAACCAATTATGGTCGAGATGAAGCAACTTTTTACTATTTTACCATTTAGTGACCAGGTATTAAACCAAAATAAATAGAAATCTTAATTTTAGCCATAAAGCCTTCATGCACATCGGCTCAATTGCGTCTGTTGCAGACCACCAAAAGGTTAAGCTTCAAAAAGCACTCAAAGAGTCTTGCCCGTCCTAATTTCTCACATGTTGCTATCAGTTCACTTGCAGCTGAGCCGTTGCTCACATCGGAAAAAAGGATCGCTGATTGGCTCAACGAGCACACCCGAATGGTTGGTAAAATCAATGACGCAAAACAATGCGACCTCAGAGAATGACGTCAAATCTACGGCTTATTCAATTGCAAAACACTAAATTGCATCAAGTCACGAGGTTGACCTGACCAAATCCTTCACAATGATATTGTGCAATCCCAAACTGAAGCTGTTAGCATTCAGCGAAGCGAGGCTTATCATGGTGAATCAGTCGGCTCTTTGGGCATAGAAACGGTTGACACAAAATGTTTGTTTGCTTTAGCACTAACCGAACAGACCTCTCTCTCCCTTATCGAAAGCACTGTAATAGCTTCCAACATAACCCATTCCACTGTATTACTTTTCTCGCTGTATGATATGTAAACTGATATGTTTTACGTAGGCGGTAGATAAAAGTAAATGAAATGCTTGCATCTCAAGACTTGTCTCCTTTCTGTTCTCATGAGTCGGATAAACGGGGCCCATAGCTTTTCATTTCTGGATTCCAGAGTATTGTAGCAGCAATCTCATTATAATCGATTGGAGCGTGCATGGACATTGTGAGAATTATATGATCTCTCTTCCGAAGTTAATTGATCGGTTAGCGCGGTTGACCTTCAGAAAGAAGACACATGATACGATGTACGCTCAAGTATAAGACCCATTGGGCGGAAGAGTACCGGGTACTCATACCTGATAGGCGGCAACAACCGCAAAACCGGTCGAGTTTCCGGGGCCACTTTGTCCTGTCATCCAGATACAATTCCATACTACTCAGTTCGAAAATCAAAAGAATATTATCATTATATTTGTTGAGCTTATTGATAGCAACAGTAGCCCGAATGATGTACATAGCTCATTTCTCTGTCATGCATTGCCATGTAGAGTCTTCTTTTGTAGATAGACTTCACAGATAATCCACTTCAAGATGGAGTCTTCTGGAATCACGTCGATTATTTTCGTCTATCATGAAGCCGACAAACGAATAGGCCCTTTCAGCTTTCAATAAGAACGTTTTTCATTAGAGGAGAATAGAGTTATCGCCTACACGTAGGTACTGGAAGGAAAGTAGGTGAATGAGAATTAGTAGGTCACCGTTCTAAAAGACGATAAATGTAGTTGTTGATTCAGTAGTGAAGTGCTCACCATTCGGTCTCTTGAACCTGAACTTCGGCCATGAACTTGGTGAAAGTTGATATACGCGTAGTTTTCGGCTGACTATGAACCTTTCACATGTAAACGGTAACCTCTCCCTGTTGCTTCCCAAACTCGGTAGGCATAACGAAAGAGCGAATGAGCGGGCCAACTCGTATTACGCTTGAATCAGTTTACGGCAAGTACAAATACAAGAAAGTCTCAAGCGAACGAAAGCTGTCAATCAGTATCAGTCGTACAGGAAGTAGGTTGAATGTGACTGGTGGAGTAGGGCAGTGGAGAATATGGTTCAGGCAGGTATCCGATTCTCTAGTATAAGCCGGCTGGGATGAGAGTGGATAACAAGCGAATGCCCTTCGTGCATGGGTGAGCTCCAAAGCATCAAATGACTGAGCAAACCGAGAGCAACGCTGCCCTTCCCAGAAACCCTGAGCTGCATCTACCCGGACAATCGTACGTAGTGGAGGGGCTCGTACCCGGGCTACGTGCACTAGGAAACTGTATGACCATACAAGGATAGCGGGAATGTGTTATGTCAAATTTGGTTGGTACAAACTCGTTTATATGAAGAAGGTGGGCACTTGTTGGTAGATAACGCACCGAAAGATCACAAAGCGATTCCGCTGTATCCACACGATATGACTGTCACTGTTCGGTTTCACGTGATTAGTTGGATACTGGAAACGAAGCTATAGCACACCGGAGAGCGTGTGAAGACACTTGAATCACTACAGTTAATTAGAGAAAGAAAGTAACTTGATTCCCTCATTCGTAGCACACAAAAACTTGATGACGTGTGGTCCAGTAATATTGGCACCTAGAACTCACAATTAGCAAATAACACTGTTTATTGAGAGGTTTCTTTCTCTATATTATTCCAAGCTAAGTCTGTTTACTTCATTTGTATGCAGTTTTGGATTTGCGGATGCGTACATACAAGCGAATTTTCAGTTGTCTATAAGATCCGGACTGTTTGAGCCAATAACATATTTTAGAAGTAAACTTTGTTTTCTCAAATTTTGACTTAAATCATTTGGAACAGCTGACCTATGGCTGTCATGTGTTAACTTACATGCCGTTCGGTGGCGTTCTCTCTCTCAAAAAGTTTGACCTTAAGCTACCGGAATTTTGCATGCATTCGTCGTTATTCTATCTGATCTCCTGAGCAGGCAAGACAAGCGAATGAATCAGTTATGGCTTCTGGAGTTTGTGTCTTTCTCCGATGACAATCAGGCTGTGAAATTTCCCATTCGAATTAAAAATATTTGGAGGAACTAAGAGAGTTTTGCTTCTCATATACTTAGTTTTATTATTTGTAGCATCACACAAGGTGGAATGTTGCCATCAATATGACATTAATGATTGCTCTCATGCTGATATTGCTCGGACAGAGTCATTCTGAATCGATAGCATTAGCAAAACAGGTAGAAGACAAATAACGTTGAACGTGACAATCTCACTTGATTTGACAATCACCCATTACTGCGAAAATAGTGGCCAGTTTTGACACTAAGGTATTGTTTTGGTCCGGCTCACTACCTGTAATGAGAAGTTTCTTCTACCTCCGAATCATCTCGTTTCATTGGTACTAGCGTACAACTTACGTAATATGCAGGATGATCATAGCCTTATCCCTGCGAGAAAACCTATTGGTCCAACTGTCACTTAAAACGGGCTCTTTTGAATGGTTAGTCCGATTACAACCCCGACTGGTTAGTTCGATTCCGGTCGGTTCAGACAACTGTAGACCACTGATCGGTCCATCTTTCCGTTTCGCTGGCTCCGATCTTGCCTTCGATTCTAAGTGGGTGATGGTGTGCTATCTACAAATGAAACTAGACTGTCTATCGACGATATGTCAGCCCGCATCCTTATAAGTATTACCTGGCTCATCATTATCCTTAATTTTTAAACATAATGCAAAGTAAAATAAGATTGGCTCCGTGTATCCATGCTATGATATAGGAGACTGTCTCCGATACTGATCTCCATGCATAAAGGCAGCAAAAATTGCAGTTTAACGGTAGGTCTCTGTTAAAAGCCAATGGTTTACCTTAACCGTTCACATAGTCCCCGGATCTTTTGGAGAATAAAATCTGTCCTATGAAACCGTTTGTACAGTTTGGGCAAGCTAAAGACCTAATCGTGCTTCATGAAATTGAAAGCCACATTGAGTTACACGCGAAATGGACTTAACCCCACCTTCATATTGTCCAATGCTCCAAAGGGTTAATCAGTAATGCACTATGCTCCTGTGTGGGCGGCTCGAACTGACTGTGACAGATTTACCAGTTTGACACATTACTACAGACTATCCGAATAGCTTACGATATTTTGATATCGACCAAAGGAAGTAATTCAATTGCAATCTTCCAGGACTTTTCAAAACTGTTCTTTGACGGTCAGAGTGATACTACCGCATCACGACCTATTACAGTAATTCAATCTACCACTGCATGAAACCAATATGATCAACGGTCAGATCCTGGGTCAGATATGACGTTGCAACATTTCATCAATTTTAGTTCATTTTCATCTGTGATTTCTCGTGTTAAAATATAAGCGTAAGATAATTTTTGGCTAAGGGTTCCAATACGCCTCACATATTCAAATTATCCGTACTAACAAGGACGAAGTTCGTGACGTTGGAGGCGTGTAAACAACCATTCGGGCGAGCTTGATATATTATGGTCTCGGGTTCAGATTGGTCAATTCCTCTTCGGCAGATTCAATTTGGCCAACAATTTCCTCCTGAAATATCGTGCCCATTCTGATGTATAAGCGAAATACGAAGTAGAACGTCATTGTTGTCGAAAATAACGCTCAAGGACAACCACTAAAATCTTGGAATTTCCCCAAAATATACAGAATGACATGACAGTGGTATGCCACTCCGGTCGAGTTCTTTCAAGTTGATTCAATAAATGAAACGTTCGAGATTTAATTGACTAATCAGTAAGCGGATACTGCAATATATTTTCCATTCACTGACCAGACCGTAATTAGACTTGATATTTAACCCAAGTTTTCTTCAGTCGTAAGGACTTCCGTCATCAATAATTGATATGGTTTTCTCCAAGTGCACCGTTGCTTCTAGAAAATCTCACCAACACAGAAGAAGAAAAATGGATACAAACATAGATCAGTCAGTAAGCGAGCGGAATAATGATCACGAAGCACACGTTATTGTCTCTGTGAGTTGTACCTGTCACTTTTCAGGGCGAAAATGTCTGTTAATTAGCCAAGAGCCGAAAGTGTACAAATTTCCTAAGTTTGTTTTGGAGTCTTTGTGTTTATGGTTTTGTTTGTGCACGAATCTCTGAGAGTAGAGCGGAAGTTCCACTTCCCATTGTCCATGGGTTTTGTGAAACTGGATTGGAAATAAACCACGACGACAGCGGCAGCCGATCGAATTTGCTCAGCCGGTGAATTCTGGTCCTATTTTAAGTAAGCCAGTATCTTTAGCGATAAGTAATTGAAATTTGTTGTACATCACAAACGAATGCAGACAGGTACAAATTATCCCCTTAGTCACGTGACATCATAAATTTCCCCTAACTCTACAACTGAGTGAGAATGCTTTTGGGATAACTGAGATACTATGTGCTATAGTGAATCAACCATAAACTCGAGAAGCTGTCAAAAAATAAGACAAGTAGTCCGTTTCACATTCAGTAGCATTGTTTGTTCCCATATTATTCATCGATCAATACAGCTGACTTCTATATTGGTAAATGGGCCAGACAACGGAGCTCCAGCGAATGGTGAGTTAAAAGCTTCAGCCGAAAGTTTTGATATTTGTTTCCACCACACACGGTTGAAGGCATCACTGTGGTCTCCAAATCAAACACTGATTGGCTTACCTTTCTACAGAGTAACAATGTACATCGATTATCATGGATAAAATGGCACCCAGTGGGGTGCTTCGCTGACGACTTTCAAACTGGCCGGGGTCACAGCTTCTCTTTTCAAAGGACGTTCAGTGCAATAAGGTTCTTTCAGATGTTTTCATGACAATAGATGTACACCCTACTCTTCGCAAACCGGACCTATCCTTATTTGGCACTAGGGAGCTGGATGCTACTACCCCCATAATACGGTATATTTTAAGGATTAAGGGTAGATTAGGTTCACTTGTTAACACTGAAGACGAAAAGAGAACAAATTCAGTTAGCACCCCTCCTGACAACCTGCATGAACCACTGGCTTTATCATATTCAACTCAGAACAGCTTCCCATATAGTCCAAAGAAATAAGTCACTGATAGCTACGTATCCCAATATAATCTCTGCCATCATTCGTACGGAGTGTGAAGCCCTTATTCTAGGTGGCAAATCAGTCGAGTCTGCTAATTAGCTTCACTATCTTTCAACTTCCAAGTCCGCTTACATAGGCGAACAGCCTGCAAGTAAGTGCCTCACTTCACCTTGTGGTTTCCGCACTATTTTACAAGCTAGCGAGCATTTCAGTGATAAGTTGTGAATCTCCATCTCAGCAGGAGTTTTGCCCACTTTGTTTTCCCGAGTTCAAGGTCATGGAGCGCAAAGACGTTTGGGTCACACCATTTTATTGAATTTTAATAGTACGTGAATGAGTGGACAGAGTTTCGCGGAAGCACACGATCGCTTTCGCGGTTAGTTTTGCTCATCGGGTATGCTGTCACTCCCAGTGGACCTTTCTACGAGGAGTATCCTTCACAGCCGTGATGAACAAGCTAGATAAATTGCTGGAAAAAATCCATCCCACCAAAATCTCTTCACAACAAACGGCGAGTGCATCTATTAGAAACGGTCCCTAAAAAGGTATTCAACAAAAAATCTTTTACGTCATGCTCTATGAGTGGGTTTCAGCTGTCAAAAACCTACTATGGTATTCCATTGGTTACAGGCCATACAAACTGTAAGTATTAGAGTCAATGTAACATGCTTGCATTGAAATAAAAACCAAAAGTACTCATACCAGACTCTCATTGGATGAGTCGCTATGGATTTTGAATTCTACAGAATCTCTCGAAGTGAACATATTGGACCGATACCTGATGACCAGGACAAGTGTGTGTGTAGCCCGATATTAGACGAATCTCTGCTTTGAAACCCTTTTAAATCCATGAAGATTGGTCTGAAGCCGACCGGTCATTTGCATCCATGCAAGCTGACCACTCCAATCTTCCACGCCGTTGGTAATGAGAAAAGAAAAGACGGAATTGTACGATAGTAGTATAATTTCGCCCGATTACCAGTACTTTCGGTCAGTTTTCAATAAGCTATTTCAATTTTTTCTTCACCAGACTACCCAGAACATGGCCGGTTTTATTCTGAGGAAAACTTGCTGTCATAAAGAGTAAATAAGGTTTTGGTATAAATTCAAAGAAGTCCGTGCAAAGTGATTCCTGCCGACGTACATTGTGGATTAAAAATACTTAACACTCGAGGTTCCGGTTAAAGCAACGGTATTCTTTTGTAGAATATTTGTCAGGAAAAACGAGATATACTGTTCATCCATTCCGTTATCAACCATCTCGACACATAAACTGAGCGCCCCAGTGCGATTAACCATATCAACAACAAAAAGAAATATCCGTGCGGTCAGTAGGACAGCGATTTTTTGTCCAAGCAGCGGATACTTAACTGGTTGACTTCGTAGGAGGAGTCAAGAGACGAAGGCGAAATTATATTACTGTAAACTACCACAATTAATATGAATTATTATAAATGTAGGCACTTTTGGAATGGCCATGGAGCTCAGGATTTTGATCACGATTGATAAGTCAACAGTACAGATCCCACTATATTCGCAGAAATCATCACCATCATCCGAATCATTATCATCATCCGGACCATCGTTGTTCGAATCAACACCATCCGAGTTAGTTTATTATTATTATTGTTATTATTATTATTATTATTGGCATTTGTGTTTATTACCCATCAGGAGTGCAGCTGTCTTTGAAAAGCGGCCATCATCGGTTTTATCCGAGTTTAAATATATAATTCAGTGAGTGTAACCGATCGGACTAGGGCATGAAGTGTATCGAAAAACCGATTCACCATTCGATATGGTAAAGATAGATGTTTTCTCTCGATAACATCTACACTGAGAAAGGATCACTGTAGTAACCGAAACGGAGGCTAATTAGAGTTTCTGTGGTCGTGCTGTTACTGACTGCTAAAAATTCGCATATGAAACTGGGTGTATCACGTGCTCGTCGAGACCGTATTTTGCCCCTTTTAGTAACAAGTACCAAACCCAGGATAAGGGGAAAATATGATATGAGGGCAAACAGTACCGGTGTGATCTGTTTTGTCCGAATGAAACGGAGCAACACAAGCTTGGAGGTCAATGGAAGATGAAATGTTTGCGATATCTATCATTTTGAGGTCTTTTTCTGTGCAAATTGACTCCTCCTGATTGTCTGTCTTTGATTACGTTTCTAATTTTCACTTGTCCTCATCACTTAAATCCGACTCTTTAAACACTACCATATAAACACAAACAATGGATCACAGTGGATTATCCTCTTCCATGACCTGACATTTCGAAGATCAATCAGTGAGAAGTATTTCGTGAATTGGTAAGCTTCAAAACCACCTGCCTCAGAAAGTTGACTGAGTACCAGAACCCCGCAATCCCTTGTTGAACACAGAATGCTTTCACGATCGGGCCAGAATCTGAATGATTTTCACCCCAGTCACTGTTAAGCTTTTTCACAGGAAGATCGATTCATTATTTCATTCGGAAACATGATTAAATTAAAAAACAATATTTTGCTCATCATCACAATGTGGCTCGGTACAGAAAGAGGGAACCGGGTAGCTCGAATCCCGTTGAAGTTGATGACGACTGAACCGCTTCACGTGTCTAAAAGATTTGTGCTTACTGTTGGACCGAGAAACCGTGTGGGCCCTTACGGTCATAGTTTCTCAGGCGTCGACTTACGCGTACCTCGTAGAAATCCGCGTACGATGACACATTTAGGAAAGGTATTAGTATGCAGTGTATCAAGGAAAAAATGTATCTTGAGTCGATAATTCTGCAAGCGTACTCTAAGTTTGGAACCATTGTTGAAGTCATTAGTTCTACAGGGTGGAGTCGGCTATGTAAGTCTCGTATATCGTTGACATATTTTCGGAATTTAATTCAAGAAATGAGAACAAAAATGGGTGCGTCTTTTGAGGACCTTCATGTGATGTGCTTTCTATTGAAAGATCTTCACTGATAAATTTTTCCGTCTTTGTGCGTGTGTAAGGTACCAGTCGGTTTTGACACGTGACAGCACACAACTCAAGTACCAACAATGCATGCAACATCAGTTTGTCTCAAAAAAACCAAAGGTGACGGGACACTCGGTTCTGGCGAAGTGCTACCATTTAATGACAGAACAGCAAGCACCATTCCTGTTGGATCTGTTCGACTCGTGCCTTGGCTGTGACAAATCCAGCTGTCATTGGGCGTGGTTTTTGACGTCTTCTGGATACTGCGTGTCACAGAAAAACAGCAAACAAACAACTTGTAGTCATCGATAAAAGAAAGAAGGTAACTCTTTCTGGCACCAGGAATTTTACACCACATGACACACCAATTTGAAACATAGACTGATGAGAATTTGTATTTTGATACTGCGTCATCTTAAATGAAGGAGCGAAAGAGATCCTGACCAGACACTTTTCCTCCCCCGCCCCCTTGCTTTTATGAATTTCGGCTGGCAGAAAACCTGGTTATATCGTACATGTTGATAGAGATCTTTCTTCGATGAGAACTTCATAACAACTTTGTTGAGATCACAAACAAGAAGAAAGTTTCTTTCAAGATCACATTGGGATAACAAGCTCTTTGCCTGGTTCAAGGCGATAAGAGTCGGTATCAGTTTTAGGCATGAATTGCTAGATACATTCAACTAGTAAAGTATCCTACGCGGTAGTTTGAAATTCAGAAAATATACCTTGAGAGTCTTGCAACACGATTTAGGAGCCTTGAATTCATTCCAAACTATGGCACAAAACCCCGAAGTTACGAGACACATCGTGATATACCACACACATTAAAGAACATGATACACAACCAGAAACAGACTCAAGAACTGACTAGACACTAGAAACGGTCAAATATCATACGTAGGGAAATCTCACCTGTTAGGCAGCGTATGACTTTGATGTTCAAACAAATGAGATAAATAAAAGTTTACACATTCCGGGCAATTAGTGGTCGAGTGGTTTTGAGCGATTGCTTACCACGGCCATCACCGGTTACTTTCGCGGGAGACGGTAATCCACAGTCGTCCGGCTCGTTACCGTACCTGACTTATAGGGACCTTGTGTTGTTCTCCGACTCTCTAAGTCTCACGGTCTGGTTTCTGGTTATCTCTAAGAGTGCAGTGGGCCTTTTGACTATGGGGTTTATTCCTTTCATTGCGATCAAGAGGAAGCATGCAATAAAAATAATCCACGGTCATCACATCACTTGTGAGTGCGTGCGGTACCAGACAAACAGACGTTTTGTAAACCAGCATTCTAAAAGAAAGTTTTGTGTGTATCTTTGAGTGCAACAGCAACATATGCCAACATGAGGCCACGCAGTTAGGTCTAAACTTTTATCAAAATTATCGATCAACAAATAGTTAAAATGCTCAGCCGTGACAGGTTCTGAAGTATTTCGTGGCCTAATTTGAGCTGCTTGTTTCCATACTTGATAAGTGGCGTGATAAGACCGGTATCCACAAATGAGAACCACAAAAGTTTAACTGAATCTTCTTTTTTAAAACAAACTTCACATATCACGAGTGCATTAGTCAAGACATTCGCCTTATTCCAACAAATCTCTAGAGTTTGTGAAGTTAAATTTTGGATACTGCTTAACAAGGCGTGAAATCATAAATAAAACAATATTTTATGGCTATGATTGATCCACAGGTGCAAATGAACACAGTAGGGATGATCTACCCAAAGCCTAACCAACTATCGCTCCCTTTCCGTCAATCGATGAACTGGTAAATCGATTTACCACGACCATGCTTCCTTCGACACGTGAACGCAACAATTTGCATACGCCTTCAGCGAGGCCATAAATCTATGCCACGTATATTGTTTTCGCATAAAACAAACTAGAAAGGAAAGGACATAGGAATTTAGATGTGACAAAATGTCAATGGTTAACAGGTTGAAGTTATCGAAACAAAGGTACTTTGACTCGAAATATTTCGAGATGGAATGAAAGCCAAAACAACAAATTTTCCCCAATATGTGGCTACTTACTTAATAGAAATTGCGCTGTTTTTGTTCGTTTTACGCAAATGACTGGTGGTTGTTTTATATGAATCAGCTACATATTTGAAGGTCACAGTTATCGGTTCTCGGTTCTATGGCTTGTTACGCAGTATGTAGCATAGCCTATGCGCGGACGTAAGTATGGAATTCAAGACTGATTCTCTTTCCTTTATCCATTTATCCTCACTGATAAGTAGTATCTGTTCGTGGCAGAACGAATTCCATCTCGTAACCGCACTACCGGACAAGTTGTTCTATACCTTTTCTATCGGATGTGTGCATTTAATTACTCAGACTTCGCTCAAGTTTGCTCGATTCATCTATCTCTAGCTAATACCTAATCCTGGCCGAGCACGAAAACGGAACTTTGACACGACTGAACACACACACACACACACACACACACACACACAGACCTGTGATCCATCGTGATTTTGCGCACATTTCCTCTTACAACAATTTGGCTGGACAGAATGAAATGCAGCTGTGTTTTCTGTGTCGAAGCCTTGTTTCACAATTGGGTGGCATGACTGAGTGCATGTTCCAGTGTGCGAGAACTTTTCGCCAGTTTGACCTTTGAAGCAGCTATCGTAACTCGCGGCGTCATGAATTCTTTCGTTCTATTGATAGGGTTGATGTGCAACGAGGTTACGACCGTTTCAGTTTTCACTTGCTCGACCATTCATCTCCGTCTTTCGCAGACATTTATCCGTGTGGATACGCCTAGAGTATCCAAGTATACTGGCAAAGTATACACTACAGACGTGACAATCTGCAGTTTTGACAGACACTACTCATTCTTGACTCTTATAGATAACATTGTTGGAAAAGCATTCCTTTTAGATCAATAGGACCTCTATCGATGACGTGGAATTGAATGAGAAAAATACTGTCGATCCATTGGAAAGATAACTCTAGTGGTAAACCATCATAATAAAGCTGTTGGTGGTTGAAACTTCCTCGGTTATAGTTTGGACTTGCTCTCATTGTGTACTCTGTGAGGATAATCAGACAAAAGTGCCATATTTATCGCACTACCTGTCCGCGTAACAAAGGTCCACGCTGTCATTCAATCTCTACGGACATTCAGTGTCTCCGACAAAGTGGATGAATGTAAACCACATTGAACGTGATAAAATGATTACCTACATCATGGTTATGCCATTATTCTCCTGCATGCCATGAACTTCACGGATTCGTGTACAGCCTGAAAATTTAACGGATCGAGTTTTGTTGTGTACCTTGATACGTGGGTCATGATCTAGTTATCCAGGAAAACCCAGTATATTTTAACAAACAACCAAAAGGGAGACATACATTTTTACTTCATTTTTTATTGATTAGGTTGAACTTGGAACTGTTACTCTTTTTCAGGATTGCTGAAATCTAAATTGTGGTTGTAAGTAAGCATGACAGCTTGAAAGAACAAATCCATCAGTGATGTGGAGTCAATGTGATTGACCCGAGTCGGATGATCAAAAACAGGTGTGTCTATTCTCACATAGAATCTCACAGTATTTTCAGGTAGTGTCACAAACACTTCAGTCTAAATTATCCAGACCATAGGGTCCGTCATCAACTTAAGGGGGAGGGGGGGAGAATACATTTCCATTAGTTTAATTAATCACTGATCATTTACGTCTTCATTTAAAATTTTTTCCTGTTTTTACAAATTCCCCGTGACATGTTGGCCTAGTTGATAAACAGCTGCCCCTCAACCCTCACTCCAATCCCCAAATCTCGATGTCTCAGACAATTGACACAGTCTATCAAATGAGACTTCTCGATTCCCACCAGATGATAGTACGGAGGTAGAATGCGAGGGACAAAGTACAAACTATGCATGTGTGTGTGTGTGCGTGTGTGTGTGTGGGTGGGTGGGTGGGTGGAGGAGGGAGTGGATGGGTGTGTGTGAGCTTGAGTGTGAGTAGTGCTAGCTTGAATGAATCACCAGTACAACCCCGATGACCAGGAACGGAGACCGTGCGGAGTGAAATAGAGGCAGGAATGTTGAACACATACCATTGTGATTCTTTCAGATTTTTCAATAGCTTTGTGAATGACCTTACCATATACATCATTCAGTCCATCTCGGATGTGTGTCAGTAAAATAGATGTGCAGTAAAACAACAATGGTGCATCACAAACCCTTATCGATGTTACACGGTGAGTGATTGTATTTCACGCTAACATATTTTCGAAAACCGGTTATTTTTCAGACAGCTTTTCCATCGGAATTGATGGGTATTTTGTATGCAAAGTAATTTCTTCTCGTAGGAGTTATCTCGTTCATAACCTCTTCCGAAAACTGACTAGAAACATACACAAGATTTGAAAACGATACAACCTAGAATTGGCAAGAAAACAAACAACAAAGGTGGAATCACACGCAATGTTGACCTACATTCTTCTCTTTTGTTGCTAGCCTCACGTTCAATAGAAATGCGTGGTACGGCAAATTTATCGACAACCGGTTTTGACAATTACTGTGTGCTGAGCGAAACAGAGAACAGACGGAATACCGCAAATTCAGACCAAAAATTCATACTATCTGTATTAAACTCTATATACTGATGATGATACTGAATCGTAGCACCTTATTCAAACACTACTAACAATAGCAGTTACATTATCAGAACATGCAAACCCGGTAGTAGTATGGCGCACAATATGATAGTTATACTCGCCCCAAAGAGCAGCTCTAATGAGGGTGACTAAACTTGCCTTATTTGCTCGCATCACGCCACTTTCTCCAAAACACCATAGTTATCTGCTTTGTCGTTACTTGTTCTTCGGAAAGGGGGGGGGGGGGTTGATTGAGAACTTGAGAAGCCTCCTGAATAACTTGAACCTCCTGCTGTACATCCCTGCAAGATGGAATATACTTCCGATATGGAAATACTGATGAAATTATTTTATTTTCATCTGCGTAAAAATCATTCCGATGAGTTTCCCCTTTATAGTTGAGTGTTGAAAAATAAGATTGCCACTCCGTTATAGACCTATGTATTTTTACCAGCTTTCAAAATAAAATTGATCATTGAACAAAAAGTGATCTTGATCTTGTCCGTCATCGATTGTTGGTATTGGTCAATCCTAATAACTCTTGTCAATGCGTAGCTTGTGTAGACCGGAATTGGATCCGTGTCGCAAAAAAGCCATTCACATTGGTGCTCCGTCCAACATCCAAAATATTGTTCATCACAGATTGGAACATGCATTTGATCCTATATACTAGTGCAAGGGTACACCCAACACCGCCTTATGAGTTTAGTTTATTCAAGCTAGAAATCAACAGGTCTTTCAATTTCTGTTTCTGACTTAAACGGCGGAATTGCAAATTCGGAGCAAGTTGAACAACCAACATTCAATCAATGTCACCGATGGGTATTTTAATGTTCGCTGGTTTTCATGTTCACTATCCAAATTTTATTCAAAAATTATAGTTGACGGAACACTATGGAATACTGATTACTACTGACCACTATATATGGTTTGTGGTGAAACGCATGTTAATGTAGTGGTTCTGCAAGCGATTCAGAGGACACGGGCCGGTACAGCTTCGTCGCTAGGTATGCTGCAGAGCTACGGCCAATCAGAATAGGTACAACAAAAGCTCGCTGTGATTAGTACAATAATGATCTGCCAGTTATTTCCTTTTATATAGCATCCATGCGAATCAGTTTTGAAATAGAACTAGCTTACAGTTACACAGCCTTGGTCTTCTTGCCATTTCGGTTCATGTAAATCTGGTCTGAAACGATTCCAATATCATCCCAGTTCAGTTATTGCCAATAGTAAAACTGACGTCGCATCAGGGAAATGCCCAGTATTGAACAGCTGAACCTGCTTGACGGGGCATCTGGAATTGATATTTGGATTGAACGGTTCGAGCTACGGGACATCATAAGCAATGATGTAGAGAATAAAACTACTTTATCCTTGATGGTTGGCGGCCAGTTATTCTATTGGTTGGTGACAAACCCGGTCTACTTGGGAGCATGCAACTTAAGTTCCGTTCGAAGAGTTGAAGGCTGCCCTTCTAGGCCGCGTTTTTCCGAGTAAATTTCAGGTGAAAGAGGGGATGAAAATACATTCGCTATTCCAGGATCCCGGCACTAATTTCCGTGAATTCAATTTTATATTGCAGATAAAGTCTGGGAGGTGTCAGTTAAAAACTCAACTGCGTGATTGATTGATTGTCGGTGTGAATCATCCGGAGCTGTAGAATAGGCTTTTTCCAAAGCCACACCTGACGTTCTCTGAGACCCGGTGAATGCGTGGGCAGTCTGATGATATCTCCAAAATGACAGCCACTTATTCCGTGGTTCATTTCTAACAGATTCAGTCCCGCATATTATGCAATTCACATCGAAAACTCAAACCCAAGCCAGTCAACCAGACGACTCCTGAACGCAAACCAGCACACCCGAACCTTTGCTTTTCGTGTGACGAATTCGATCTCCTTCCCACCTGCCGTTTTCGTAATGCATAGTGAGGAAACTTGTTATGTCCGCAAAATGTGTCACCAGTACAGATGCCAAGTGGAAAATACGACCCATGGTGATTCAGGAGATAGTGCCAATTCGGTGCATATTGTAACGAAGTAGGCAAGACGGGTGAGGAACACTTAGATTCAAGCAGCCGGGCAAGTTAACTTGGTGAAGCACGCATAACCATTCATATAGTCCTTTTTCCAAATCACTCTGCAGCAACACTGATCCACCGGCTGCTTGAGCATTTCGCCTCCATTCTGGTCAGTTTCCTGTGGTCATCAGCTTGGTTCTCTTGTGCACTATTTCTATTTGGCTGGTACGATGGTTCCAGTTGCCCGCTTGATCGATAGCCCTTCATATGGCTATCTTGATGGCTGCCTGAGAACCCGCTGTGTCCCGTCTGCTGGTCCGTATGCCTCTCTAAGTCGGGCGAGGAAAGCTTTCCACGTAGTCTCTGTCTGTCCTGTAGTTTGTGGCTTCCGATTGGTTTGTCTGATCGGTTTGACACCCTTATCGTCCTGTTCACACAACAATCCCCGCTACAATATACTGAAGATTACGATTGATTCTAACCAATTTTTGTACAAAACGGTTCAATTTCAATGAGACTTGCTGAATGTACTCGTTGTGGATACTGAGAGCTGCGAGTCTGTCATCCCCACAGTAGTGTTTGACTTGATCCAGCCCAGTGTGATCGTTCACACTATTGAAGTGCGTATCCTTGGTGTTATTGATCAATGCCTCTCACTGCTGGTCGAAACCATACACTCATGTTTTGGATGAAAAGTGTATATGTTCCGGTGCCATTTATTATCCCCGTAGATAGTTCATAGATCCTCAGTTCTAAGGCCCAGAAGGAAAGGGGCCATTCGATGATCCTCTAGACAACCTCCGAGACTCCGAAAGTTGATCGCGAAATGTTTCGATGAGAAGGACGGCATGGCGGTTGAACCCGTAAAGTTGGAATTTGACGGTATTTCAATGTTTCTGACGAGAAGAATACTGTCGTACAGCCATCGAGAAGATGTCTGAAGACGCTTACCACGATGGAACGAGATGGTGTTATTGCACTTGTGACCTCATCCATTTGAGGGACTCCACTCGAGGTGGCGATGAAGAGAGACGGAAAGATACTCCGAATTTGCAGTGGTTATGGGCTGATTCTGAATCCGCGGTTGCAGAGTTTCTATGTAACTACTGTGGATCCAAAACACTTCAAGACAAGCATGCTCGAAAGCGAGTCCTTTTCGAAAATTGACCTAGCTAATGTATGTTTGTAAATTCCACAGAACACGGAATCGAAACCGCTGTCTTCGCGATCGACTTGTGATATCATTTTCATTCCGTAAGTCAGGTTTGGATGAATTGTCCTAAGGCCATTTGGACGTACAGAGAGTGAAGTCACTGGGTCGGCACATGCGCTGGTGGCCAGAATTGAGTGCAGAAATGCACTACGACAAAAAACTGCGATCCATGTTTGCACAAAGTCAAGTCGAGGCTAGAAACAACTGGAATAATTGACTCGAATGTTGCGTCTCGTAGCAGAGAGGCCATGTTGACATTTGTGGCCCATTTTTGAACTGATACCATGCCTCAGTACCAATAGATTCTGAGCCATCCAACTCTCTAGCTCCAGTGAGAACCATTTAATTTACTTAATGGAAGACAGAGAGCTTATATAGAATGCAAGAGTAATAGTCACCAATCGTTGCACCACAAACTAACAGATTCAAGATGACATCGAATATTGTCTCTTCCAATTGAATAATTGATAATAGGGCCAACCACCACTTGATGAGAATCCTTTCGTGTCATATCGATCCACTTCTTCTGTCGTCCGTAATACCCTTCTTTCAAATTTCGACCTGAATTTGGAACAGGTGCTAACGAAATGGCTGCTTACAAAACTTGACTGTTTATCAACAACGATGCAACCCATACCCTCACAGGTTCAGACTTCCGTAGTATGTAAACAGATGGACGAAATTTCCCGGAGTGTACAAGCTTGAAGAGGAGTGGACAGAGGAGTACCGGGTACGCATACCTGATGAGAGGCAACTACCGCGAAACCAGACCTGTGCTTCCGGGAAATTTTGTCCACACATTTACATACTATTCACTATCAAAATATATATATATATATATATATACACTGATAGTAAGTAGTGTGTAAACGTGTGGACAAAATTTCCCCGGAAGCTCACGAAAAGGTTTCGCGGTTGCTGCCGCTCATCAGGGGAAATTTTGTCCACATGTTTGCATACTGCTGACTATCAATATGAGCGTTTGCAAATGCAGCCTCGTTTGTCGTTGGGTTAGCTGTGACCCACACAAGAAAAACTATGAGAAATCACAGTTGTGATTCATTTGTGGGCTCTTCAATGAAGAGTATCCATTCTCACTCCAGACGATTCAAATTAGATCCTAGTGAGCCTTATATATATATATATATATATATATATATATATATATATATATATATATATATATATATATATATATAATCTACTCAGTTTTGACTGAAATCTTCTTCCAAGCTTCGCTCGTTTCCTTTGTTTCACCTCCAAATGTTTTGAGGAAATGAAATGCTAACTAACTGTGCTACACCTGTCTTCTCTCATGCATCAAGTAAATGGACCGTTAAGGAAAAAATGTTTGGTTCTCTCACTGAGTTGAAGCTTTGCCCTCACATAAAAGGATCAATAATGTCAGACAAGTCCGTTTCTGGAATTGAAATAGGTCAGTTTGCTAAAATGAGTTCATGAAACCCATTAGCATCGTTGACTTGACTGGGAATAGCTATTGCACATCGAAATTGTGATAGCCCATCCGGTTATAAGAGTCGATAAGGACCCATTTAACAAGACAAGCAGAAGAACTAGTATAACAGGTCTTGCACGTGTAGTCCCTAACCCAGCTCCACTACACTCACATTTGACGATCCATCACATGTCCCTGAATATCGTCTCATACATTCTTATTCTCAAAAGGTATTGTACAGACATACGATAAAAAAGACAAACTGACCATACTAACTGGCTACCCCTGAACTACTCTGAGCTAAAACTACCAACAAAGACATCGATCAGTTATTCACGAAGAGGCAGGAATAATTGTAGGACAAATCCATGTTGATCAGTTATGCAAAGAATCATCATCCGTCAAGAGTATTCTGACAACGAGTTCAACGAGGCATTTGATCTAAACAAACAGTGAACTTTGCTATCAAAAGTTACAGTGGTTGGCATACTTCGTCTATCCGGAAGCAAACTCTGTAGTGTCGAGTGATGTGCAGGTGAGTTTTATGAAGTGCTTTCAAAAGTAGGATTTCATGTCATATGGAAGCCTAAACTGCCTTTGGAATTTCAATGTTCACTTATTTTCAACTTGCACGCTCCATCATGGAACGGTGAGTCGAGATTGCTCTGAGCATTTTCGCACTATATGATATAGAATCTCTATAAAAATTCGAAGATAAAATGTCAAGGTTATCTGGACAGTGGGCGAGGGTCTGGCATGTTTACAGTCCACTTAGGCTACCACTTTATCTTTTTCTAAATTTTAATTGATGTCTTGTTGTTTCAACAAATTAATGCACACACGTATCGACTGTGTGCGGTCAGTTGCAATTCCTTTCTCTGGACACTACTAACAAGTTGTTAGTCACTGCAAGCTTATTTTCACGAATATGGTTGTGGGAAGGATTGGCTGATGAACCTGTGTCAATGCTTTTCTGTCTAGTAGAAATACACGGAAGTGATAATGTACCACTGTTCCACCCTTGTTCTAACTCATCAATGCGCACATTCACCCTGTCTCATTCGGAAAGGAGACACAGCATGCAGGATCCCAATTCCCATTAGTCTTTTCGGACAGGGTCCATAATGAGATTTTTGTATCAACACATGTAATGAAACACGTAACAATGGCAATGAACAATATCCCATTTCTAACATGGATCATTTTATTAGCAAACTCTGTAAGGTAATAGAAGTGCCCCGCCCATCTATTACGCAAGGACTCCGCTTCGAACACAAGCATCCAAGAAGTAGTGTGATGGTAGTAAGTAAGGCGTTCCGTTTCGTCAAGTCCGAAGTGATGGGTGCGTACAAAGGCATGCAAAGTAGACGTGACAATCCTGTCCACATTATCAGTACTGATAGCTTAGTGGTTTGTGCTTGCTAGACACAATCCGGGTTGTTCGATTTGAATCACAGTTGAGACTCGACGCCATCTTACTCCGGTTTGACTGGACCCCCCGACAACTTCATCACGTCCTCGAAACCTGGATAGCAGTGCGATTCCAACATCCTTCCAATTATCTTTAGATTGTTTACGCTGCTTTCCATATCATTTTTTCATGTTTTTATGGACTTGTGCAACCTGACAACTTCTGTAATAATTTCGTAATTAGTATCTTGGTTTTAATTTTAGTAAAATGCACGACTATTTTCGAACACGATCTATAAAACTGCTGAATATAGAATTTGCTGATTATTTTATACATCAGTGTCACTATAAATGGCCTTAGTCTCCTAAATTCTGTCCTTTTTCTTAGCCGAAGCACAACAAGTTCTCGAAGCATAGTATGACCAGTGTCATTATTCCAATTGTCTGAGTTGTAGTCATTATTTTCATTCTGTTATAAATATCTACTTGAAAAATACAAGATTTTAGAATTACAGCACATTGATTTTATAGTGAATGGCAACAAATTTGTTATCCATTTTTCCAACTCGAGAAGCAGTTTACGCCCCTTAGACAAGTGCACTGGCACTGGAAGTGTGCAACAGAACTACAACTATATGCGCAAGAAAATGAATCGGTCAACTTGTATAATATGATTCATTATGAAGCTTCAATGCTCTACTCACCATTGAAAACCATGGAAGCACTGTACAGCTGTTTCTGCCATGTTGGGAATCATCAACAGTGCACATTAACGGAACTCCCACGGGGACTCGAACCCGGGGTGAACGACTGCGAATCGAACTCCCTAACCGCAAGGCTATCCGGATTGGCTCTTAGCGGTTTGTTGAACATCTACACTACATGATATAGCATCCTTCCGTCACTGGCTTTTGAACGGTAACAACCCGCTTCCCACACAGCGATCGACTCTTATGATGGATGACTTCTGCGTAGGGGCCTAAGTACAACGAAGGCATTCCGTTATGAACAACCTACAGAGCTTGGTTACTATTTGCAATTGAGTAGTAGGAGATTAGATTTGTATATAATATGATTTATCATGCAGCTTGAACGCTCAACTCACCATTGAGTGACCATGGAAACACTGTACAGCTGTTTCATCCTGTTGTTGGGAGTCATCAGTGGTGCACACCCACCGATTCCCCACGGGGACTCGAACTCGGGACGAAGGATTGTGAGTCGAAAACAATTTAACCACAAGGCTACCGGTGATGGCTTTCGACGGTTTGTTGAACATCTACACTGCATGATATATTACCCTTCCATCACTGGCTCTGAACTGTAACAACCCGCTTCCCGCACAACTAGCGACTGCTATGATGGATTAGTTGGGCGTTGAAGCTGCATAATGAATCATATTATACAAATCTACTCTCCTACTACTGAATTCAATTAGTCAACTGTTTTTCATTCATCGTTTACAAACCTTCTCTGTCACATCGCTAATTCGACCTGATCTAGTTCAATCCAAATCACCGATAACAAATGTTTGCACTTCGGAGTTGGACCTTGACATGACCGTGTTCGTTCTAAAGATATTGCAATCCTTTGAAATGGTCTTTGGAATCATCAAAAGTAAGTCTATTCACTAGTTTCTGAAGTAACATAATATATAATCTGTATTCTAACAGTACTATTTAATAACAATGCTAATCAACCTAATAAATAATTGTAATACTATATGTGAGGGCAAATAACAAGGCAAAATCGCCTCCCCGTGTCCACGCAAATCAACGTGACCAAGGAACCATATGCCAGTTTTACTCTTTCCATAAAACGAGTAATTTTATCCTACATTTCCTCCTTTACTCGGAGCACTTTGCTATCTCACAACGATCTAGACAGGAGATGTGTCACGTTGTGTCAGTGTGTCGACCCACCTAAATTAGCACGATTTCCCATAACAGAATACTGGAATATGTGGTTATTCTCCTTACTAGAAAAGGCGGGTTCATGTTAACGTTGTGTCGTTGGAAACTCGTTCATTAGAAACGTGAACGATCAAAGCGGTATACGAAAGAACCGTACGTGCGTATTTGTGCTTCAGTAGAGTTAGCTGACTACGAATAGATATGAGTAAGAAGTAAACGACTGCGGATGACATAGCAGGGATGAAGCAGATTTAGAGTGCTCCCACGGGTGTAAATGGTCAAGGGAGCTTTGTCACTTCACGATGTGTCATTTGTTATTCCCACTTCCGAAGTTTCAAGTCCTGTTATAGTCTACTGAAAGGCTTGCTAGTAGCCAGATTTTGAATCGAGTCAAGGAACTAATGGAAAATGTAACCCGAGTGGTCGTTGAATGGGGGCAAGCCGAAAGATGAAATCGTTCATGTTCTGACAAACTTTGGTGACAAATGGAACTCTTACCAGTCAGAAGAAGTGGCTTCCAGTTCGGATTTCAATAACATTACTTTGATCCTTCATGTCTTCGCAACTCAAAGAAAACGGACAATTATGACCTAATCCATCCAATCGCAGTTATATTCACCTACGAAACTCGCACAAGCAACTTCACCCCATAAAATTAGAAGACACAGTAGAAATTTGAGCCCTGTGGAAAAAGCAGTAATCATTCTTTGTTTTTCATGGTCTTAGTCAGCAAAATTTCATCAGCCCCTTTGTTTCTGTCATTCCTAATCATAATTGAGCATGAATCACACGGTTAAAATTCATTGCATGATTCCAATAATGGAATTGAGTTTAGCTTGTCATCTGACCATTCATGACCAATATGTATGTAGTACATATAAAGCTCGAGGTCACAGAGCCCGTTCTTCGTTTGTTTATTTATGTCAGCGGTTACTGACTTCCATCAGCTCAAACATACATTTTTGTTTGTTCCATGTGCAAACAGCTAAAACGCAGCACATCTTGCTAACGTCATTCGTACTGCTTCTAGCTTCAAGACTTGAGCGATAAAATACTTTCTTACAAAATAAATTAATATTTGCGTTACTTGCTCAATCTTCAGAAATTCCTGTTGGAAAAATTGAGCTTGTTCCACATTCCACAGGCTGACCTCAGAATTTACATAATATCTGTAAATTCCGATCTGGTGCTCAGTGTTCTGATTTGCCGTATGGTTTTATGACGTGTCCTCGGGAGATCACAAGAGTTACTCTTCGTGGTGGTGGATGCCTAATTTGGGCATTTATCAATGAAATAAGGTCAACGCTCGATTGTAGCTGATAATAACACGTATTATCCAAAATGAGCTGAACTCTGCATGTGAGTAGAGGAACAGTGGCCTTTTGACAAAGTAGAATTTGTTTATATCTTGCTCAAACAAATGACAAAAGTAGTCCGCGGTTCCTGGAACCTTTTGCACGTCAGATTTAATCGTGGCAGTGCTGCATTTATGTAAGCATGTTGAATAAAAATAAGTTTTAAAACCCTTACCCCTTTAAATGAACGTCTGAATTCACCCCACATTTAAACATCTTTTGTAAACGATTCTCTGTGAAACATATTCTCAAGTTTGTTGAATTGAGCACTTTATATCTATCTATCTTTCGATATGTAAGAGAGTGGGTGGTAATTGTATTTAAAACAACCCATTTTTGTATATTTTAATCATGCTTACCATTTGTTCTCTTAAGATGGTTTGCTGTTTTGGTGGGGGTGTTGGACTACTAAAATTGCAGCTCGACCTATGCCTCGCGATAATTCAGAAGATCAGTGTCCCGGATAAACTGAGCAAAGTGTTCGTCCGTCGATTTTCAGATTTTCATTTTGGTTACTGATAATCGTTGTAGTAGTAAAATGACGCCCGACAACAATATCAGCCGAAAATAAATGTTACATTGTCCCACTGAACCGATGACTGATAATACCAGTATTTGTCCATTACGTCCTCAAAGGCAGAATACTGCAGCAAAAATGATCACACGAATTTAGCGACGCAATGCCATGGCCCTGTTAGTGGCATGCAGAAGAATATGAACTTGCCTATTGGAAATAAACTGGTCACGTTGGTTTAGTTGGCTGCCGCTTGCGTGGAGCACGCGACTCAAACCAAGTTATATAAAGTACTAGTTTTTACTCACTCTGTCCAATTATGTGAAATATTTTCTCAGTGATCTGTCATTTGGTTTAACAGTCATTCTAGCTGGCTATGTGAGGCGCAAACTTGCATATTCATATTAGTCTCCTGGTTTTGAGAGTCTACCATGAGTCAGATTCATTTTCAACAACCACTAATCATGCATTCAGTGCAGTGGTTCTGCTTGCTGCTTCTCAGCAGCAACCTAACAAGAAAGTCAAAAAAATCCAAAGTATAAAAGAGGATAAGATGAAATATAAACTATAGTATCAGGCAGTAGAGTAATTTGAGTGTAAACACAAAAGCGTCACTGATCGCGACAGATGACACACAGTCAATAAGGATTCATAAACACAACTGTCAGTTATCGACTGCCGAATGTGGCGTATATTGGTTCGATTTGATGGAACAGGATTGGTACACATGAAAAAAAGTTGCTGTGCGAAATGCAACAATTTAGTGCTAATACTAAGTTGAAACTGATTCAGGCGAATTACCAAATTTTCACAGTTACAAATGGAAAACCACTGAAAGACCAATCATTATTTTCATTATTAAACAATACTCGTTATTTTGTACAAGCGTATTACACAGCTTCCGCGGAGCTCAGGGATTAATCGGGTCGGTAGAGCTATATGAACGGGGTTCGTAATTATTAACCATGCACTTGCATATTCTATCTAATATATTTACCAAAATATCAGTCAAGTAGTCAAATCAATTCTCTAAAATCAGCTATGCGCTGCTTGCATTAAAATTCCTACTGAAACTGTTAGTGGCAATACTTCGTGTTGTCTTATTGCATCTGTGATTACATGTGCATCTCTATTATTCTGAGCAAAGCTTGATTGCGTGTACCATTACACCCGGTGTTTTCACGACTTCAGTAACCTCAGTTCGAGTTGCAGATTCTCCACATCCATTGGGAGTAGACCAATTTGCCAATTCATTTTGACTAATCACGTGAACCATTTCATGAGATTTCATTTTCGGTAGTCCTGGGGTGAGCCCGTCGAAGACCATATTCTTTGAATAAATGAAATGAAAATCCTAAGAATGAGGACAGTGATTTTGACCATTACTGAAGCACATTTCACAATGCAGTACCAGTAATCAGATACCAAAGAAATTTGAGCTCTCGCACCAATTATGAAAATTACAGTCAGCACATGTGACCACTTCCGGAGCACTAACTGACCAAAATTGAATGTTGTCTGGAGAAATCTGTCTGTTGGTGGACCAAAACCTGATCACAATGAAACGAATTTCAGATGCATCTTCTGGCCATGAGAACTTGCGAGGAAATCCTGTGCATACTCCAATTATTTGATTTTCCATGTTGACTGAGAACTTCAGACGTCAGACTTCACAAAAGGAAGTTGTGTCAGGGGATGCACTAGCAACTTTACTTTCATCCAAAAAGATGTCATTTTCATCTAACCGTTGACTGACCAGATGCACTGAACTCTAAACTGTTTATATGGCTTTGCGAAGATCGTATGACATGCATTGGAATTCAGAAATACCTAACTTTGTGATCACGGATGTATTTGGAAGATCACTGCGGTTGACGCACATATCATTGTGAAGAATATCTATGCAACTGCAGATTGTACAAACCCTCAAGTTAATTGTAGGGTATTGGTGTGTGGAAATTGATAGCAGTGGAACATAGCACCAGAAAATCGCCACAAGGTCACCAGTCGGCAGATGACCTTTTGTGGGCCGTGTGAAGTCGGGACGCCTACAGACTTGAAGGAGATCTAATGAAGTCAAGATCGAGCATATGCTGAAATATGACTTCGGTTATTTTGAGATCACAAAAGTCAAGAGCTTGGTATGGCAATGGGCAATAGGACCAAGTGTGATTCTGTGATACAGCACGGCACTTGTGTTCAAATGTCCAGGCAAGTCGTTGAGAAGCTTCTGGTGATGAGAACCGGAGAAAGTGATGACTCATTAGTTTATGTGCTACCAGTCGATTAGGTTTATTTAGATATCTTTTTAGCAGCTACCAAATCGAAGCCCAAATGATTTAGGTGATTTAAGAAGTAATGTCGAATGACGTTTCCATGCATCCACTAGCAGTGACATTTATGATATGATATCTTTATTGAAAGTAGGCGACTCTGAGTAGGGATGCTTGAATCACTCGGCTTGCCAATCTTCTTGTTATTTGAGTTAATACTCCATCGACTTGGTGCACATCCCAACTTTATCGCTGTGGTATTCCCGGTTCCAGGATACACACTGGTATTTCAGCACCAAGTTACTTCGAGTGTGTTCCACTGTGTTCTGTGAGATACTCAAAAGGTGATCACAACCTACTCACTGCGTCCCTCTGAACATAATGTGGTCGCAGCTTCCCAGACGAAGGGATAATTATTTTGAGCGATTTTGCAACAAAACAGAAGAGTCCGTCTAATCAGTTATCTAAGCTCTAATCTAGCAGAGCCATGTAGTTGAAAGAATGCTCCTTTACTGTGCTACTGAAAGGTGTGTGATGTTACTACCACGACAATATCAGACAAACTGGGATTCTTTAAATGAACATTCATCGACTTCGGGGGAAGCCACACCTTTGAAACTCACACGTGGTACTGCTCTAGTGCTCCAAATACTTTCCAGTCACGCGTTTCAGCAGTATGTTTTTTCTAGACACAGACCGCGAGAGTGTGGACCGGCACGTTATCGACAAGTGGCTTAGTTCCATTAGCAGACAGCATGCCATCGTCTGTCCAAAACCCATGGCAGAGTTGCAGTCAGTGAAGCTGATCGTGGTCCAATCAGTTCGTGACAAAACGGAAATAAATCGTTCAAAAAGTTGCCAACAGTATCAAACAATAAGCTACCAACAGCTATTTTAACCGAACAGGAGGGAATCAGCAAATCGGGTTTGTAACTAAAAGAGTCAGTCAGAAGACCCGAATATAGATCACTTTCTGGACCAATGCACTTCCTCTAATTTCTTTGACTGCGGCCGCTTGGCATCCTATTCAAACTGTCTGTCCAGCGATTATACAACGAGGTGGTTCGAAATCCTTTCACTGGAGTTAGTTGAACGAATCAGAACACAGACCACATGAAATATCTATGGTAATCAGCTTTACAGGGTATTAATCCACTAGGTTGAAATAAGATGTGTGGGGAGTGTTAGACCAGATGGTAAATTGGTGAACCACATCACCCACGACTCTTTCACCGCAAATATTTTCAGGTTCCCCGAGCTTCACCGTTATGCATGCACTGTTCCACACACATATATACACTAGTATAAGTATGCATACATACATACATACGTGCATGCATGCATGCATTCATGCACACATAAATGCACACACACACATCAAATTAAATTAAATCATACTGGAGAACGAAGACAAGGACTAGCAAGCGTATTGGTACTGACTGAGTCAAAAATTCAAAATGACAAGAAATGTGGCAGAAAATAGAACCCCATTGGTCTTCTCTGCTGTGGCGTCACCTTTGAAGGGGAGACCAGTGAATAGATTTTTCTTAGCTACCCTTAAAACCTCTCTGTTGTTCGTTCATACCCCATACCGCAGGCGATGAATTTTTGTGAATGGCCATTCCCTGATAGAACGCTGTGGATTGTCTGTAGCTCTACGCCCAGCGGATCATTAGAGCATATGCATTTAGTTCTTGATGTCAAGCACCTTATCAGGTTTCTTTGTTGGCTTTTGAGCACAGAAGTTTAAAAAGTTTGTATGGCCCATTCCATGTTGCCTTTCTGTATACTTTTCTTTGTATTAAGCCTTCCGGGGTACCTCGTCAGAACAACATCCAAAAATGGAAGACGGTTATCCGTTTCTAGCTCAGCCAAGAACCGCGCCGCTCGATGAGCGGAGTTGAACATTTTTACGATTTTATTTACATCTGTGTGTCGTTCAGTCGTGCAGAAAATATGGTTCACACAAGGATAACAATGGTAAAGATCCGATACTGTTATCTTTGATTCTCTATCTTCCGGATTAGCCACGAAAATATCAGCTCACAGTGGGCCTGGGAAGGATCTTATTGAGACTCCGTCTTTTGTCTGCCCTGTGTCCTGTCAAATGGAAACTGTACGTTTAATGTGCATTTCAATAACCGTTCTTTGAGATTTAATCTTGGGATTCATATCGGAAGTTGTTTTTCTTCAATAAATGAACAAATAAAGTTCACCGTTTCCACCAACGGCACGTTTGTGAACAGAGAGGCAAAATCATCTTGCTGTCAATGTTTGCTTCTCTGATGACCTCGACAAACTGGAAAGTGTCAAGGAGAGTGTGCGTTGCAGTCAATTTATGCACTGGTTCCCAAATTTCTACAAGCCCACGCACCGTGGTACGATAAGCTGAGTTAGTCATGTAAGGAATTGGACATAAAAGTACTCCGGTTTTGTGGATCTTGAGATGCTCGTAAAATCGTGGTACGGTTGAACATACAGGCTTCATTTTCTCGAAGAGGCTAGGGAATATATAACCAATAGACCTTAGGATTTTCAGAGCATTCTTCATTTCTTTCTCAGCACTATCCGTCTGGACTTTTCAAGATGCATCTTTCGTGAATTGTGACTCATCAGCGAGTACTTATGATAACTTCGTATTACAGTCACATCCATTCATTATGACAATGCCAGAACCTTTATCCGGTTGACCTAGACCAATCTGTTCATTCCTTTGCAACATCGGAATCAGGACATTCAGAAATAGTATCAGAAATAGGCATACTAAAACCAATTCGGTTTAAGTGCCTACAGTGTACACAGCCATTATCCAAATCGAGAATCTTACATTATTTTTCCAGTTTAAGAACAATACCGCGGAAAGGTCTTAGTTAATTTGCTCAATAAGTAAACTCAACCAATTCCAAACTGACCAAGCTTGTACGCAATGCTCTGTTCCTAAACAGCTTGGCTGGACTCTCTCCGGTATCCGAATGGGCGGAGTTACAGCACTGCAGTAGAAAATTGCAAACACTCGAGTCAAGTTCATCAAAAGTACTGATATGCAAAGATAAAATCGCACTTTTCCAAATAAGAACAAAGTTTTCGGCTGTACCATTGGATTATAGGTGTTGAGGTGGAGTTGCCACTTGGTGACAACCTAACGATTTCAGCCAGTCAGTCACCTTCTTCGCCGCCAAGTGGCTTCCATTAGCGGTGACCAAAGCACACGGAGCACTTTCACGACTGAATGTTTTACGTAGAGCCGTAATCGTGAAATCAGCATAAGGAGAAGTGGTGAAATATACCTCCGGCCAATGAGAGTAAGAACCAATTATAAACAAAACATAGTAACTGCTTAGAAATGGAACACAATAGTCAGCATGAACACGTTGCCAGAGCTCGGAGGAAATAGGCTACGGCTTCCATTTCGATGGTTGTGTGTGACGTTTATGGAAATAATGACTATATGTTTCAGTGATACGGCACAAATTGTCGTCCAAATCTATTTTCCCATACCTAAGTGTCCGGAATGCAAATCCTGCAAAACCGCAGCCAGTCATGTGAGAGGTATGATGATTCTGTCTTTACAACTTAGGATACCATCACAAGTCACCGACATATCTTTGGGCCGTTTATAGAATTCAGGAAATCGACGTCGAACATCTGCTCACCATTCATGTCAAACACAACATATAATGGCACTATGGTACTTCCTCGTTTCACGACCTAGATCTGGTCGACTAACAGTTAATGGCTGTGTGAGTAAGCAGTCAGCAGTAGAAGGTTTCTCAGAAATGGTGTAAAGAGACAAGCAATCCGCAAGTGTAATAGATTGTTCTTTGCGATAATCAATACCATAAGAGTCTGCCGATAAAGCAACTCTCCAGCGCTCAACCATGGCTGCCGACGACTCAACCAGGGACCGACGTGAATTATAAATAAATTTGAGAGCTTCGTGATCGGTGACAATGGTGAACTGAGTACCAAACAAGCACTTGTGCAGATGAGTAACGATTCAGTAAACAGCCAAAGCCTCACGTTGCGTTTGTGAATATCCGCGTTCACCTGCACTTCGTCGGCGATAAAAGCATAAAACTGGATGACCCTCTTCTTATAGCACGGCAACGATACTGGTAGGAGACGTATCCGAACCAACAGCCGAAGATGCATTAGGGGTAAAGTACGAAGTACAGCATTATTTGAGGAATACAATAATCAACCACGTAAGAATTGTTTTTGCGCTGGAAACCACTGGAAAGTCTGTTGGCACATATCTGAATAAACCTAATCGACTGGTAGCACATAAACTAATGAGTCATCACTTTCTCCGGTTCTCATCACCAGAAGCTTCTCAACGACTTGCCTGGACATTTGAACACAAGTGCCGTGCTGTATCACAGAATCACACTTGGTCCTATTGCCCATTGCCATACCAAGCTCTTGACCTTTGTGATCTCAAAATAACCGAAGTCATATTTCAGCATATGCTCGATCTTGACTTCATTAGATCTCCTTCAAGTCTGTAGGCGTCCCGACTTCACACGGCCCACAAAAGGTCATCTGCCGACTGGTGACCTTGTGGCGATTTTCTGGTGCTATGTTCCACTGCTATCAATTTCCACACACCAATACCCTACAATTAACTTGAGGGTTTGTACAATCTGCAGTTGCATAGATATTCTTCACAATGATATGTGCGTCAACCGCAGTGATCTTCCAAATACATCCGTGATCACAAAGTTAGGTATTTCTGAATTCCAATGCATGTCATACGATCTTCGCAAAGCCATATAAACAGTTTAGAGTTCAGTGCATCTGGTCAGTCAACGGTTAGATGAAAATGACATCTTTTTGGATGAAAGTAAAGTTGCTAGTGCATCCCCTGACACAACCTCCTTTTGTGAAGTCTGACGTCTGAAGTTCTCAGTCAACATGGAAAATCAAATAATTGGAGTATGCACAGGATTTCCTCGCAAGTTCTCATGGCCAGAAGATGCATCTGAAATTCGTTTCATTGTGATCAGGTTTTGGTCCACCAACAGACAGATTTCTCCAGACAACATTCAATTTTGGTCAGTTAGTGCTCCGGAAGTGGTCACATGTGCTGACTGTAATTTTCATAATTGGTGCGAGAGCTCAAATTTCTTTGGTATCTGATTACTGGTACTGCATTGTGAAATGTGCTTCAGTAATGGTCAAAATCACTGTCCTCATTCTTAGGATTTTCATTTCATTTATTCAAAGAATATGGTCTTCGACGGGCTCACCCCAGGACTACCGAAAATGAAATCTCATGAAATGGTTCACGTGATTAGTCAAAATGAATTGGCAAATTGGTCTACTCCCAATGGATGTGGAGAATCTGCAACTCGAACTGAGGTTACTGAAGTCGTGAAAACACCGGGTGTAATGGTACACGCAATCAAGCTTTGCTCAGAATAATAGAGATGCACATGTAATCACAGATGCAATAAGACAACACGAAGTATTGCCACTAACAGTTTCAGTAGGAATTTTAATGCAAGCAGCGCATAGCTGATTTTAGAGAATTGATTTGACTACTTGACTGATATTTTGGTAAATATATTAGATAGAATATGCAAGTGCATGGTTAATAATTACGAACCCCGTTCATATAGCTCTACCGACCCGATTAATCCCTGAGCTCCGCGGAAGCTGTGTAATACGCTTGTACAAAATAACGAGTATTGTTTAATAATGAAAATAATGATTGGTCTTTCAGTGGTTTTCCATTTGTAACTGTGAAAATTTGGTAATTCGCCTGAATCAGTTTCAACTTAGTATTAGCACTAAATTGTTGCATTTCGCACAGCAACTTTTTTTCATGTGTACCAATCCTGTTCCATCAAATCGAACCAATATACGCCACATTCGGCAGTCGATAACTGACAGTTGTGTTTATGAATCCTTATTGACTGTGTGTCATCTGTCGCGATCAGTGACGCTTTTGTGTTTACACTCAAATTACTCTACTGCCTGATACTATAGTTTATATTTCATCTTATCCTCTTTTATACTTTGGATTTTTTTGACTTTCTTGTTAGGTTGCTGCTGAGAAGCAGCAAGCAGAACCACTGCACTGAATGCATGATTAGTGGTTGTTGAAAATGAATCTGACTCATGGTAGACTCTCAAAACCAGGAGACTAATATGAATATGCAAGTTTGCGCCTCACATAGCCAGCTAGAATGACTGTTAAACCAAATGACAGATCACTGAGAAAATATTTCACATAATTGGACAGAGTGAGTAAAAACTAGTACTTTATATAACTTGGTTTGAGTCGCGTGCTCCACGCAAGCGGCAGCCAACTAAACCAACGTGACCAGTTTATTTCCAATAGGCAAGTTCATATTCTTCTGCATGCCACTAACAGGGCCATGGCATTGCGTCGCTAAATTCGTGTGATCATTTTTGCTGCAGTATTCTGCCTTTGAGGACGTAATGGACAAATACTGGTATTATCAGTCATCGGTTCAGTGGGACAATGTAACATTTATTTTCGGCTGATATTGTTGTCGGGCGTCATTTTACTACTACAACGATTATCAGTAACCAAAATGAAAATCTGAAAATCGACGGACGAACACTTTGCTCAGTTTATCCGGGACACTGATCTTCTGAATTATCGCGAGGCATAGGTCGAGCTGCAATTTTAGTAGTCCAACACCCCCACCAAAACAGCAAACCATCTTAAGAGAACAAATGGTAAGCATGATTAAAATATACAAAAATGGGTTGTTTTAAATACAATTACCACCCACTCTCTTACATATCGAAAGATAGATAGATATAAAGTGCTCAATTCAACAAACTTGAGAATATGTTTCACAGAGAATCGTTTACAAAAGATGTTTAAATGTGGGGTGAATTCAGACGTTCATTTAAAGGGGTAAGGGTTTTAAAACTTATTTTTATTCAACATGCTTACATAAATGCAGCACTGCCACGATTAAATCTGACGTGCAAAAGGTTCCAGGAACCGCGGACTACTTTTGTCATTTGTTTGAGCAAGATATAAACAAATTCTACTTTGTCAAAAGGCCACTGTTCCTCTACTCACATGCAGAGTTCAGCTCATTTTGGATAATACGTGTTATTATCAGCTACAATCGAGCGTTGACCTTATTTCATTGATAAATGCCCAAATTAGGCATCCACCACCACGAAGAGTAACTCTTGTGATCTCCCGAGGACACGTCATAAAACCATACGGCAAATCAGAACACTGAGCACCAGATCGGAATTTACAGATATTATGTAAATTCTGAGGTCAGCCTGTGGAATGTGGAACAAGCTCAATTTTTCCAACAGGAATTTCTGAAGATTGAGCAAGTAACGCAAATATTAATTTATTTTGTAAGAAAGTATTTTATCGCTCAAGTCTTGAAGCTAGAAGCAGTACGAATGACGTTAGCAAGATGTGCTGCGTTTTAGCTGTTTGCACATGGAACAAACAAAAATGTATGTTTGAGCTGATGGAAGTCAGTAACCGCTGACATAAATAAACAAACGAAGAACGGGCTCTGTGACCTCGAGCTTTATATGTACTACATACATATTGGTCATGAATGGTCAGATGACAAGCTAAACTCAATTCCATTATTGGAATCATGCAATGAATTTTAACCGTGTGATTCATGCTCAATTATGATTAGGAATGACAGAAACAAAGGGGCTGATGAAATTTTGCTGACTAAGACCATGAAAAACAAAGAATGATTACTGCTTTTTCCACAGGGCTCAAATTTCTACTGTGTCTTCTAATTTTATGGGGTGAAGTTGCTTGTGCGAGTTTCGTAGGTGAATATAACTGCGATTGGATGGATTAGGTCATAATTGTCCGTTTTCTTTGAGTTGCGAAGACATGAAGGATCAAAGTAATGTTATTGAAATCCGAACTGGAAGCCACTTCTTCTGACTGGTAAGAGTTCCATTTGTCACCAAAGTTTGTCAGAACATGAACGATTTCATCTTTCGGCTTGCCCCCATTCAACGACCACTCGGGTTACATTTTCCATTAGTTCCTTGACTCGATTCAAAATCTGGCTACTAGCAAGCCTTTCAGTAGACTATAACAGGACTTGAAACTTCGGAAGTGGGAATAACAAATGACACATCGTGAAGTGACAAAGCTCCCTTGACCATTTACACCCGTGGGAGCACTCTAAATCTGCTTCATCCCTGCTATGTCATCCGCAGTCGTTTACTTCTTACTCATATCTATTCGTAGTCAGCTAACTCTACTGAAGCACAAATACGCACGTACGGTTCTTTCGTATACCGCTTTGATCGTTCACGTTTCTAATGAACGAGTTTCCAACGACACAACGTTAACATGAACCCGCCTTTTCTAGTAAGGAGAATAACCACATATTCCAGTATTCTGTTATGGGAAATCGTGCTAATTTAGGTGGGTCGACACACTGACACAACGTGACACATCTCCTGTCTGGATCGTTGTGAGATAGCAAAGTGCTCTGAGTAAAGGAGGAAATGTAGGATAAAATTCCTCGTTTTATGGGAAGAGTAAAACTGGCATATGGTTCCTTGGTCACGTTGGTTTGCGTGGACACGGGGAGGCGATTTTGCCTTGTTATTTACCCTCACATATAGTATTACAATTATTTATTAGGTTGATTAGCATTGTTATTAAATAGTACTGTTAGAATACAGATTATATATTATGTTACTTCAGAAACTAGTGAATAGACTTACTTTTGATGATTCCAAAGACCATTTCAAAGGATTGCAATATCTTTAGAACGAACACGGTCATGTCAAGGTCCAACTCCGAAGTGCAAACATTTGTTATCGGTGATTTGGATTGAACTAGATCAGGTCGAATTAGCGATGTGACAGAGAAGGTTTGTAAACGATGAATGAAAAACAGTTGACTAATTGAATTCAGTAGTAGGAGAGTAGATTTGTATAATATGATTCATTATGCAGCTTCAACGCCCAACTAATCCATCATAGCAGTCGCTAGTTGTGCGGGAAGCGGGTTGTTACAGTTCAGAGCCAGTGATGGAAGGGTAATATATCATGCAGTGTAGATGTTCAACAAACCGTCGAAAGCCATCACCGGTAGCCTTGTGGTTAAATTGTTTTCGACTCACAATCCTTCGTCCCGAGTTCGAGTCCCCGTGGGGAATCGGTGGGTGTGCACCACTGATGACTCCCAACAACAGGATGAAACAGCTGTACAGTGTTTCCATGGTCACTCAATGGTGAGTTGAGCGTTCAAGCTGCATGATAAATCATATTATATACAAATCTAATCTCCTACTACTCAATTGCAAATAGTAACCAAGCTCTGTAGGTTGTTCATAACGGAATGCCTTCGTTGTACTTAGGCCCCTACGCAGAAGTCATCCATCATAAGAGTCGATCGCTGTGTGGGAAGCGGGTTGTTACCGTTCAAAAGCCAGTGACGGAAGGATGCTATATCATGTGGTGTAGATGTTCAACAAACCGCTGAGAGCCAACCCGGATAGCCTTGCGGTTAGGGAGTTCGATTCGCAGTCGTTCACCCCGGGTTCGAGTCCCCGTGGGAGTTCCGTTAATGTGCACTGTTGATGATTCCCAACATGGCAGAAACAGCTGTACAGTGCTTCCATGGTTTTCAATGGTGAGTAGAGCATTGAAGCTTCATAATGAATCATATTATACAAGTTGACCGATTCATTTTCTTGCGCATATAGTTGTAGTTCTGTTGCACACTTCCAGTGCCAGTGCACTTGTCTAAGGGGCGTAAACTGCTTCTCGAGTTGGAAAAATGGATAACAAATTTGTTGCCATTCACTATAAAATCAATGTGCTGTAATTCTAAAATCTTGTATTTTTCAAGTAGACATTTATAACAGAATGAAAATACTGACTACAACTCAGACAATTGGAATAATGACACTGGTCATACTATGCTTCGAGAACTTGTTGTGCTTCGGCTAAGAAAAAGGACAGAATTTAGGAGACTAAGGCCATTTATAGTGACACTGATGTATAAAATAATCAGCAAATTCTATATTCAGCAGTTTTATAGATCGTGTTCGAAAATAGTCGTGCATTTTACTAAAATTAAAACCAAGATACTAATTACGAAATTATTACAGAAGTTGTCAGGTTGCACAAGTCCATAAAAACATGAAAAAATGATATGGAAAGCAGCGTCAACAATCTAAAGATAATTGGAAGGATGTTGGAATCGCACTGCTATCCAGGTTTCGAGGACGTGATGAAGTTGTCGGGGGGTTCAGTCATACCGGAGTAAGATGGCGTCGAGTCCCAACTGTGATTCAAATCGAACAATCCGGATTGTGTCTAGCAAGCACAAACCACTAAGCTATCAGTACTGATAATGTGGACAGGATTGTCACGTCTACTTTGCATGCCTTTGTACGCACCCATCACTTCGGACTTGACGAAACGGAACGCCTTACTTACTACCATCACACTACTTCTTGGATGCTTGTGTTCGAAGCGGAGTCCTTGCGTAATAGATGGGCGGGGCACTTCTATTACCTTACAGAGTTTGCTAATAAAATGATCCATGTTAGAAATGAGATATTGTTCATTGCCATTGTTACGTGTTTCATTACATGTGTTGATACAAAAATCTCATTATGGACCCTGTCCGAAAAGACTATTGGGAATTGGGATCCTGCATGCTGTGTCTCCTTTCCGAATGAGACAGGGTAAATGTGCGCATTGATGAGTTAGAAAAAGGGTGGAACAGTGGTACATTATCACTTCCGTGTATTTCTACTAGGCAGAAAAGCATTGACACAGGTTCATCAGCCAATCCTTCCCACAACCATATTCGTGAAAATAAGCTTGCAGTGACTAACAACTTGTTAGTAGTGTCCAGAGAAAGGAATTACAACTGACAGCACACAGTCGATACGTGTGTGCATTAATTTGTTGAAACAACAAGACATCAATTAAAATTTAAAAAAAGATAAAGTGGTAGCCTAAGTGGACTGTAAACATGCCAGACCCTCGCCCACTGTCCAGATAACCTTGACATTTTATCTTCGAAGTTTTATAGAGATTCTATATCACATAGTGCGAAAATGCTCAGAGCAATCTCGACTCACCGTTCCATGATGGAGCGTGAAATTTGAGAAGAAGTGAACGTGGAAATTTCCCAGTCAAGTCAAGGATGCTAATGGGTTTCATGATCTCATTTCAGCAAGCTGACCTATTTCAGTTCCAGAAACGGACTTGTCTGATATTAATGATCCTTTTAGATGAGGGTCAAGCTTCAGCTCAGTGAAGGAACCAAACCGTTTTTTCCTTAATGGTCCAATTACTTGATGCATGAGAGAAGACAGGTGTAGCACAGTTAGTTAGCATTTCATTTCCTCAAAAGAATTAGGAATTAAAGTAAGGAAACCAGCGAGACGTGGAAGAAGTTTTTAGTCAAACTGAATAGGTTATATATATATGTACTACTCGGGAAAACGTGGCATAGAAGAGGAGCCTTCAACTCTTCGAACGGAACTTAAGTTGTATGATCCCACATAGACCTGGTTTTCACCAACGAATAGAATAACCGGCCGCCAACCATCAAGGATAAAGTAGTTTTATTCTCTACATCATTGCTTATGATGTCCCGTAGCTCGAACCGTTCAATCCAAATATCAATTCCAGATGCCCCGTCAAGCAGGTTCAGCTGTTCAATACTGGGCATTTCCCTGATGCGACGTCAATTATACTATTGGCAATAACTGAACTGGGATGGTATTGGAATCGTTTCAGACTAGATTTACATGAACCGAAATGGCAAGAAGACCAAGGCTGTGTAACTGTATGCTAGTTTTATTGTAAAACTGATTTGTATGGATGCTATATAAAAGGAGATAACTGGCAGATCACTATTGTACTAATCACAGCGAGCTTTTGTTGTACCTATTCTGATTGGCCGTAGCTCTGCAGCATACCTAGCGACGAAGCTGTATCGGCCCGTGTCCTCTGAATCGCTTGCAGAACCACTACATTGACATGCGTTTCACCACAAACCATATATAGTGGTCAGTAGTAATCAGTATTCCATAGTGTTCCGTCAACTATAATTTGTGAATAAAATCTGGATAGTGAACATGAAAACCAGCGAACATTAAAATACCCATCGGTGACATTGATTGAATGTTGGTTGTTCAACTTGCTCCGAATTTGCAATTCCGCCGTTTAAGTCAGAAACAGAAATTGAAAGACCTGCTGATTTCTAGCTTGAATAAACTAAACTCATAAGGCGGTGTTGGGTGTACCCTTGCACTAGTATATAGGATCAAATGCATGTTCCAATCTGTGATGAACAATATTTTGGATGTTGGACGGAGCACCAATGTGAATGGCTTTTTTGCGACACGGATCCAATTCCGGTCTACACAAGCTACGCATTGACAAGAGTTATTAGGATTGACCAATACCAACAATCGATGACGGACAAGATCAAGATCACTTTTTGTTTAATGATCAATTTTATTTTGAAAGCTGGTAAAAATACCTAAGTCTATAACGGAGTGGCAATCATATTTTTCAACACTCAACTATAAAGGGGAAACTCATCGGAATGATTTTTACGCAGATGAAAATAAAATAATTTCATCAATATTTCCATATCGGAAATATATTCCATCTTGCAGGGATGTACAGCAGGAGGTTCAAGTTATTCAGAAGGCTTCTCAAGTTATCAGTCAACCCCCTCCCCCCCCCTTTCCGAAGAACAAGTAACGACAAAGCAAATAACTATGGTGTTTTGGAGAAAATGGCGTGATGCGAGCAAATGAAGCAAGTTTAGTCACCCTCATTAGAGCTGCTCTTTGGTGCGAGTATAACTATCATATTGTGCGCCATACTACTACCGGGTTTGCATGTTCTGATAATGTAACTGCTATTGTTAGTAGTGTTTGAATAAAGTGCTACGATTCAGTATCATCATCAGTATATAGAGTTTAATACAGATAGTATGAATTTTTGGTCTGAATTTGCGGTATTCCGTCTGTTCTCTGTTTCGCTCAGCACACAGTAATTGTCAAAACCGGTTGTCGATAAATTTGCCGTACCACGCATTTCTATTGAACGTGAGGCTAGCAACAAAAGAGAAGAATGTAGGTCAACATTGCGTGTGATTCCACCTTTGTTGTTTGTTTTCTTGCCAATTCTAGGTTGTATCGTTTTCAAATCTTGTGTATGTTTCTAGTCAGTTTTCGGAAGAGGTTATGAACGAGATAACTCCTACGAGAAGAAATTACTTTGCATACAAAATACCCATCAATTCCGATGGAATAGCTGTCTGAAAAATAACCGGTTTTCGAAAATATGTTAGCGTGAAATACAATCACTCACCGTGTAACATCGATAAGGGTTTGTGATGCACCATTGTTGTTTTACTGCACATCTATTTTACTGACACACATCCGAGATGGACTGAATGATGTATATGGTAAGGTCATTCACAAAGCTATTGAAAAATCTGAAAGAATCACAATGGTATGTGTTCAACATTCCTGCCTCTATTTCACTCCGCACGATCTCCGTTCCTGGTCATCGGGGTTGTACTGGTGATTCACTCAAGCTAGCACTACTCACACTCAAGCTCACACACACCCATCCACTCCCTCCCCCACCCACCCACCCACCCACACACACACACACACACGCACACACACACGCACACATGCATAGTTTGTACTTTGTCCCTCGCATTCTACCTCCGTACTATCATCTGGTGGGAATCGAGAAGTCTCATTTGATAGACTGTGTCAATTGTCTGAGACATCGAGATTTGGGGATTGGAGTGAGGGTTGAGGGGCAGCTGTTTATCAACTAGGCCAACATGTCACGGGGAATTTGTAAAAACAGGAAAAAATTTTAAATGAAGACGTAAATGATCAGTGAACAATTAAACTAATGGAAATGTATTCTCCCCCCCCCCCTTAAGTTTATGACGGACCCTATGGTCTGGATAATTTAGACTGAAGTGTTTGTGACACTACCTAAAAAGATTGTGATATTCTATGTGAGAATAGACACACCTGTTTTTGATCATCCGACTCGGGTCAATCACATTGACTCCACATCACTGATGGATTTTTTCTTTCAAGCTGTCATGCTTACTTACAACCACAATTTAGATTTCAGCAATCCTGAAAAAGAGTAACAGTTCCAAGTTCAACCTAATCAATAAAAAATGAAGTAAAAATGCATGTCTCCCTTTTGGTTGTTTGTTAAAATATACTGGGTTTTCCTGGATAACTAAATCATGACCCACGTATCAAGGTACACAACAAAACTCGATCCGTTAAATTTTCAGGCTGTACACGAATCTGTGAAGTTCATGACATGCAGGAGAATAATGGCATAACCATGATGTAGGTAATCATTTTATCACGTTCAATGTGGTTTACATTCATCCACTTTGTCGGAGACACTGGATGTCCGTAGAGATTGAATGACAGTGTGGACCTTTGTTACGCGGACAGGTAGTGCGATAAATATGGCACTTTTGTCTAATTATCTTAAATTTTAGTTTCCACAAGGCGCACACAATGAGAGCAAGTCAAAACGATAATCGAAGGATTTTCAACCACTAACAGCTTTATTACGATGGTTTGCCACTAGAGTTGCGTTCCCAATGGATCGGCAGCATTTTTCTCATTCAATTTCACGTCATCGATTAAGGTCCATATTAGTGTCTGACGAAAAGACAGATTGTTATGTCTGGATTCATCTTTTCGACCCCAAGATGTGAGGAATGCAAATCAGTCAGGTCAGCTGATTGTAATGTTGGTGGCATAATAATGCAATAATTGAAACAAAAAACACCATCATAAGTCACAGCAATGTCTTCGCGACACTTGTGAAACCCCATAAACCGACATTTGACATCAGCTTTCCAACCATGACGAAAACGAGACGAAATAGCATGGTAATGCTTCCCAGTTTCATGAATCAGATCGGATCGATTTATAGGAGGTCGTTGGATTAAACAAAACCATCAGAGGAGGTTTCCTTAGAAGAAGCATAATGGGATAATTAGTCTGCATGAGGAATGGCTTCTGCTTTAGGATTTTCAGTATCATAAGAGTATGCGCTAAAAGCAACATTCCACCGCTGAACAGAGGCTGCGGATAATATTGCCAACGAAGTGTGTGGATCTCAAGTGAAGTTCACCGATTCATGATCAGTTACTAATGTGAAGTGTGATCAAAAAAAGTATTTGTGTAATTGAGTGACTGCCCAAAACACAGCTAGATTCTCACATTGTGTCTATGAATATCCAAGTTCTGCAGGACTAAGTCAACACGAAATGCACAACACTGGATGAACATCCTGTTCGAGTACAGCTCCGGTACCAGTGGGAGAAGCATCCGTGATGAAATTGAAATGGTAACTTTGGTGGAGATGCATGCAAAACTGCACTAGTAGAAAGAAAATTGAGCAGTTGTGGAAGCACACGCTCATGTACGGATAATCACTCAAATTAAGTTTGAAAAGTGAGGTCATGCAAGGGTTCTGCTTGAGATGAAATGTCTGGAATATGTCTGGAGTCATACTACATTGAATCCAACAACAAAAGAAGTTCTTCAAGAAATGTAGGTGAACCAGCGTGCGATAAAGAAGAAAAACGGTCCGGATCGGGTAGAAAACCATGTTCGTCTACCAGATATCCTAAATACGTGGAATGAGTGATTGAACAAGTACATTTGCCGGGATTATTAACAACATTAAGCAAACGGAATTTTTCAAGCAAAAAACATGAACGTTCGTCATTTAATTTCCTAAATGGCGCTTGAACAACGATATCGTCTTGATAAGTGACGACACCCTGAAAACCAGAAATCAGAGAATGAATGTCATTTTGGAAAATTTGGGGTGACAGACTGAGACCACAAGGTAAAATTGCAAACTGAGTGCATCAGAAGCTTGTTTTGGCGGCCGCTGGGCTTTACCTGCTGAACGTACAGATAACGGGGATAGACTTCTCCAGTTTTGTGTAGACAATCGATTGTTCTTGTCTAGCACTAATTTCCGACACAGCTCGCGTCGCACAGCAACATGGTGCTCTAACTCTACAGGTACTTTGAGTCAAATTGATCATATTGCCGTAAGCTACCAGTGGCGCAGTTCTGTTCAGAACTGTAGATCTTACTGGTTCACGTACGTAGAGTCGGACCATGCATTAGTTTTAATGCGATTATCTCCAGTTCCATGGTTATCGTCGCAAACCACAAACCCGACTAGCCGTGCAACCTATGTGTGATCCAGAAGCATGCACCCGTTATGAGCAGAAGTTAGAACATGAGCTAAGATATACGACGAACAGTAATGTAGACGAGCATTGGGCTCACATCAAACAGGCGATGCACGTGGCAGCAGGTTCTGCCTGTGGTCCTAGATCCGATGTCCATCAAAGACACTGGATTTCACAAGAGTCGCTGAGTATAATGGAGCAAAGGCGTCAGCTCTCGAACTGTAAGGAGATGAATAAGATAAGAAGACATCTCCAAAGGCAAGTTACGAAAAGCCTTAAGAATGATCGCGAAAATTGGTGGGTCAAGGTAGCCGAAGAAATGGAAAAAGCAGCTGCTTCAGGTAACAGTCAAAGACTGTTCTAACTTATTCGTGACACCGGTGGGCGGCGAACCCAGTTCAGTGAAACGATTTGGGATAGAAATGGAGAACCCATCCATGGCAAACAGCAAAGGCTTGAGCGATGGGCCGAGTACTTCAAGGAACAGTTTAGCCGGCCGCGTTCTAGTGTAGTTACTCCTGTGTCAACAATTGTGACTTCTTGGATGGTATCACTTGAGCTCCCATCGGAAATAGAAGTAGAGTCATGTATTCGATAACTAAGGCGGAGGAAAGCGGCAGGTCCCGACGAACTTCCTCCAGTTCTTTTCAAACTGTGTGGTGAGGTGTTGATAAAATGACTTACCGCCTTGCTCCGTGACATTTGGAACGAGGAGAGTATTCCGTTAATACGGAGCGAGCCATTGATTGTTCCCATCTTCAAGAAGGGAATACGCAATGACTGCAGTAACCATCGTGGGATTAGCTTAATTCCGATAGTCACCAAATTATTAGCCTCAATTCTACTGCACCTTTTTACACCCACTCGCGAGAGGAATGTCCGCGAACAGCAGGCTGGATTCCGCCCAGGTCGAGGATGCATCGACCAGATTTTTACTCTTCGCCGACTACTTGAAACGCGTCACACGCACCGCCGACCGACAATAATGATTTTCTTAGACTTGAAAGGCGTCTTCGATTCAGTTAATCGAACAGCGTTTTTCAGTGCTCTTCATCGAAAAGGTATGCCCCAGAAGTTCGTGAACCCACTGAGATCATTTTATCCTCATGCTTCTGGCAGCGTTACAGTTTACGGTGAACTATCCGGTAGGTTAGAAACGACCAGTGGTGCTCGACAAGAATTTCTCATTTCTCCGTCCCTGTCCAACTTCGTCATGGACAAAATAATGGAGAGTGCGTTGCAAAATCTTCAGGATGTAGGCCTCGAACTAGAAAATAGTAGAAAGCTATGTGACCTAGATTACGCGGACGACGTTGTCTGCTTGTTCAAATGCACGGAACATCCTCAGCGTGCACTAGATAGACTCTCAAGAGCTGTAGCTCCATTCGGCATGCGCTTTGCATCTTCAAAGTGTAAAGTGATGTTACAAGACTGGACGTCAACGATTCCGAGCTTGATGCTCCATGGGGAGGTGCTGTCAGTTGTCGACCACGTCACCTACCTCGGCAGCAGCGTGACGACGGATGGGAGCACAGTAGTAGAGGTGAGCACGCGGATATCCAAAGCTTGAGTGGAGTACTCTGGACTGAAGCACTTGTGGCGGCGACCTGATATTTCACTGAAGTTGAAAGGTCGTGTATACTATGTTACAGAGCGTTCTTTTTGTTGTATGGTTGCGAGACTTGGAGTCGGCGGGCTGAAAATATTCGCCGTCTTCAGGTTTCGACCACTTCGTCGTCTTCCCAGTCTACAACGGTTACATCCTGCAGGTAAAGCCACCTAGTCAAGATTGCGTCCACCGACCTTGGTGCTTGCATGGGGAGATCAGCTAACTTGAATGCTTCCGTTGGTTCGATTTGCTCGTTAGTGTCTAAGGAGATGAGTTGCAACCTCAACCGGCCGGCAGTCATTACTTGTGTTTTTCCCACAGTACCCACTGCTAACGACGTCGCACTGTTAGCGAGCCGGTGTTTGTCGGCAAACCGCTCTTTCACTAGGGTAGTGTCGGATCCACTATCGACGAAAGCCAACGCTTTGACCACCCCAATTGGGGTCACCACTTCCACGACAACTACTCCTAAACGTACTGGTTTACTGGCAGACCTCGACGTTGAACAAATCACACTGGGCTTGGTGCTCGCCTCGGGCAAGGTTACTCTCGCCCGGTGTAACAATCGATGGTGTCTTCCCGTGCAGCCCTCGTAACCACATCGGTTCCTTGTTTTACAAGCTGCCGCCCGGTGCGTGGCTTTGAGACATATAAAGCACGCTCCTGTTATCCTCGCCATTCCCCATCGTTCGTCTGTTGTGGCGTTGACAAACTTGGGGCATTCTAGTAGTCCATGGCTAGCATCACAGGACCTGCAACTTGGTTGCGCTATGGCATCGCGTGAAATGGCGTGTGCATTGGTCCAAAGCTGATATTTTGGCTGTTCCCGATCAGTGGTTTGAACCTTACTAGTACTAGACTTGTTTTCTCGGTTGCCGTCCCGGATGAGTCGACGAAATCTGCTGTCGGCTATCTTGGTTTGCCTGTCCAAGTATTCGGTCAGGTCTTCGAAGTTAGCCTCCCGGTCGCCTCGGCTTATACGTCCCGCCTCTTCCGCCCACCGACCCTGCAGTTCGGGAGAGAGGTGACGGAATATGCCTTCCAAGGTGTGCATTGCATCTAGGTCAGTCCTGTAATCTAAATGGTTGAGGGCTATTGAGCAGTTCTGCATTTTGATCACCACGTCTGCCATTGTGTAGACATCGCCCTTGGTTCTTTTTGCCTCTAACATCACGCCCTCTATTAGGTTACGGGCTACTTTGAAAGGTTGGCCAAACAGGTTCCTCCGAATCTTCCTTGCTCTTGTGTAGCCTTGTTCCGGGTCGAGCATGGTACACCCGTCGATAACTTCTCTTGCTCGGCCTCGACAGTAGTGAGTCAGATAAAGAAGCCCTTGCCCGGGGTCGGTTATCTTATTATCGACGAAAGTTTCTAACTGCTTGACAAGCTTGCAGTAGTATTCAGATCGCCCGTCGAAAACCGTCAGCTCTACTCTTGGCAGATCGATCGTTGGTGGCGTTGATGTTTTATAGTCGGCGACCGGCGTGGAGTTTCCTATTTTATTGTGCCCTGATCTATCGGAAAGGTCGTAGTCGTTGGTCTCATGCTCACGCTCTTTCTGTCTACACTTCTGTTCTGCTTCGTGTGCCTGTTGCCTAGCCGATAACAGTTGTTGTTCTAGATCTAATATCCTCAGCCTATATAGATCGACATCTTTACAATCCATATTGCCCTCAGTAACACATGAGCTAGCACTGACAGGACTGGGTGATCTAGCATTAACTAAAGAATCAAAGGTACCCAAAACCTCCCCAGTGGCTTGCCGTATTACTTCCTGTCCAGATTCCAATGTCTTCGATCATTTTCTTGGCATTTTGCGTGTTTTCTCGTTCCAAATTGACCACCGACGTTTGCGGAGTATCTCTAGGATTGGGGGGAATAGCCGAGTGGACAATGGTGGGGTCAGAAATCGAGTTTTGGGTACTAATTCGGGGAACGTTCTGTCACAGCGTATCCAGCTTAGTAGACTTCGTTGGTTGGGACACGTGTTACGTATGGCAAACACACGTCTACCGTACCGTGTCCTATTCTCCGTTCCTCCTCGGGAGTGGAAAAAACCACGGGGAGGTAGACGGATGACGTGGCAATGAGGAATGAGAAAATGTACAGCGAACTTAGGAAAAGTAGGTGCTTTACGTCTTCGTGGTTGGGGTCCAAAAGATCCATCCACCAGTTGGCTGGAGACACTGAAGGATATGGCAGCGAACCGTGAACAGTGGCGATCGTGTTGTCACTTTCTGTCGAATCAGAATGACTGGTCGATGTGCGTTTGTACAGTTATACTGTGTATTCCGTGTGTTGGCTACTGGGGCATTCTTTCCTTTTCCCATCCGTGTAGGTCCACTTCCTACCCATCTTGTATATTCATACTTTCTAATTCAACGTGCAACATGGTGAGAAAGGCAGTGGTCAGTGGGGCTTGCCCTTCTGTTTACCGCTGTACGATGATGGTGACGATTATCACATAGATTTGGAAAACCACAAGTTGAATTTGAGAAATGAACTCAGTGTTCGGATTTCGCATCGGTAAAGTGCATTTCATTGGTCCACTGACCACAAGGCTCTCTGTCCGATCATTGTCCGTTGTGACTGCCTGTCACACCACGCTCTTCCCGTACGAAAATGGCACAGACCTAAGTCTTGCGACTTGTCGTGCTCACGGACGGACATAGATCCGATGGATCAGTAGGGTCGTGTGATCTGATCCAGAGAAACAAGCTGTCCTCAACCTATCAATGGAAGTGACCGCACATTGAGCTGGACTGACTACGATCATAAATGTTAGGATTGTTAACATTCAACTCAGCTAGTGAAGTTGAAGTCAACACAAAACATGCAATTGTTAGGGTTTCTCATTTACTTAGCTCTGAGTTCAGAAGACGGGGACTAAATGCATGCGGCAAATTGTTCTTATATTTAAGACACTGAATATCCCTCATTCAATTGGCCAGTACTCCAGTGCTCCAAGGTGTTAACATTTTGCATACTCTTCTCAGTGACCATCAGTATGAAATTTACACAAAATGGTGTTGGCAAATACAATGAACGGATACGAAACACCAACTACCGTGTTCCTCCAAAAATAGAACCCAGTCTTATATTAATTTCTCAACCCAAAATACACGGGGGCTTAATTTTGAGGGTAAACATCCGGAAAGGCAAAACAAAGCCTCAGTTCCTCTCGTAGAACGAAATAGTTTCCAGTAGAAACCCGTTTTGTCGTACTGAAGGTCCTATTAATTTTCCAATTGTATCTAGTAAAATGCAATCATTCCGTCCTCTTCTTTGATGTCGTCCTAAATTACGAAACCCCGAAATTCAGACTGTATTTCTGGCAAATTCATTTCTTGGAGGATCAGTGACCGCAATTACTCATGTTTAGCAATGGAAATTTCCTCAAATGAACACTTTTCGTCCAAGTAGCCCTCTGGTAGTGTATAGGCAACGCAACTATCGGTATCCTTATGCAATGAATTCCACAATAAATTCATGATTTCTTGAGCATTAGGTTTGATAAACTTTTCACTTTGATATCTCTCCACGCTAAGTTCGAGATACTCATCCACTTCCATCCGCCAATAATCCTGGGATGGATTTCGGTAGTAGGAGATTGGATTAGAATTTAAAAAAATAATTCATCATGCAGCAACAACGCTTAACGATACTTCCATGGTTTTCAATTGTAGGTGAAACTGTGTTATTTGTTAATCCTTGAATGGATTGAATGTGAAAGATGTATTTTGGCAAACTGAGTTATCATTGCCACGAAGTTCGGAGAAATGGGTCATGTTGGGATACGAGACCGCATCCTTGCGCATATTACGCGGACGCATCTGAATAATTTAGACTTACTGCCGAATAATTTCCACCTGATTTCGAGACAAAACGGAAAGTGATTTAGTGCTCTAGTGTTGTGTGTGTGACTCATGCCACCGATCGGTATGATTGAAGAAACTACGTGATTGATAAGAGTCAGCCAATGAACGAGTGCGTATATTTTGTGTGTGTGTGTGTGTGTGTGTGTGTGTGTGTGTGTGTGTGTGTATGTCGCACATTTGTGGTCTAGGAATGGTACACACACCAACGTGAATTCAGCTCAACCTGGGTGTATGGATGGTTCTACGCTTGCCGCGATGATTAGTTTTCATTCGTGCACCTCTGTGTTCACACGGCTTTGTGTGTCTTCTTTATGGACGACCTAGGCGCGTTGAAGATAGAAGGCCTCAGACTACGAAAAACGTACGGGGGACTTCATTGCGGACATCCTGTTGTACCAGACCCATCGTACTGACCAAAGAGTAACATCTTACGGCAGTGTTCATCCTCGAAAGGGTTTGTAGGTGCGTGCATCCGCTTGAGCATGTGTGTTTTCTCAGCACAATACACGGACAATCGTGTCATAGTCCCAGGGATAGTCGGGTGAACACCCTCTTGGTGGAAGAGTTTCATGCAGCAAAACGTGTGAGTGTGTATGAACAGAAAACTAGTTGCACCTGAAAAATGAATGTATGCTATAGCCTAAATCTGACTGAAGCCACTACTTTACTAATATAGACGGAGTCGTCAGATGAATGGTGCATGGTGCCGGTGAATACAGGAAAAGCGTACAGGGTGGTGATCGATAAAATTGGAGGGCCTCAGAAAATCTACTATAGTTAAAAACCACAGGATATGTCGAGATCAACGGGCAATCTCGCTATCTTGCCATACATCAATTGAAACGGGGAATATTTCGTGCTGGATTGCTTGGAGGCGCGATGTGATAGCAACAATAACGGTAGTGCCTGCTCCCAACCTCCCCCTTTTGTCGCCAACCATTCTTTGATAGTGCGATTGTTCCGTTCAGTAAGACCATTTGTTTGGGGATGATATGGGGTTGTGCGTATCCTTCGGATTCCACGTTTCTCCAGACACTTTCGAAATTCATCGCTCTCAAAACACGGACCTTGGTCGGTGATGATCGATTGTGGAGTCCCATGACTGGCTACGATACGTTCCATCATGACCGTACTGACAGTATTGGAGCGTTGATCAGGAAAGCCGACGGCCTCGATCCAGTGCGTGAAATGTTCGGTCATAACCACTATGTATTTTTTGCCTCGATGTGACTTTGGAAATTGCTCCATCAGATCAATGGACCACAATTCCCCTATCGCTGAAACTGGAATCGACTGTATCGGACACTGAGCTGCGCGCGAATCGGACTTGAAACGTCGGAACTGCTCGCACGCCAAGACCTGGTTCATCACATCGTTTCGCATATTTGGCTGATATGCTCTTCGCTGCAGTAATTCATATGTTCGACTGTGGCCGGTGGGGGTCATCTCGTGACACACTTTGATTAGTTAGTTGAGTATGTTTCAGGCACGACGACCACTGACCCTTTTGACCCGGACCGTCGCTTCATGAGCACACCTGAGGCGCTCAGATGGAGCTGCTTCCAGGTTGGTCGCCACAGGCGCTGTTCATCTTTTCTTAGCCGCGTCTCCCCACTTGCTAGTGCTTGCATTACTTTCGTCAGTTGCCGATCTTGTCGTTGTTGATCTACTAGTCTCTGGGGGTCTTGCTTCAGGTGTAGCATGTTGACTCCAGTAAGAATTTTAATATCAGGATGTGTTTCCTCAGGACAGGACAGAACATCGGTCATGTGTTTGTCTGTGCCCGCAACGTGATCAATGTAAAATCAAATTCCTGGAGACGAAGTGTCCATCGGGCCAGTTTGCTTCGAGGATCCCTTGTTGTCTTGATCCACTCCAATGGTTTGTGATCAGTCTCAATATGAAACCGTTCACCTAGCAGATACGGTCGCCACTTTTCCAACGCCCACACGATAGCCAAACACTCCTTTTCAGTTGTAGAATATTTTTTCTCCGCTGGCGTGAGCACTCTGCTTGCGTTTTCCACCACACCACTCATCTGTTTTAGCATTGCTCTGATACCTAAGTCGCTGGCATCTGTATTGACCGTGAAAGGCTCGCCAACGACCGGCAGCTGCAACGTGAGCTGTTCGTTCGACATGGTACGTTGGATGTGACAGAACGCCTGATTCGCCTCCGGACTCCATTTAAATTTGTGCTCCCTCTTGAGAAGGGCGTATAAAGGCTCCACGATAGATGTGAAATTTTTCACAAATCGACTGTAGTATGCAGCGCAACCCAAGAACCGTCTCAGTGATCTTTTAGAGGTCGATATTGGAAATTCCTTCAGTTTAGGAATTTTCCCGGAAAGAGATCGGAGTTCTCCGTTGCCTACCTTGTAGCCCAGATGAGTGACCATCGAACTTCCTATCTGAGAATTTGGTCCGTTTATTCTCAGCTCCGCTTCCTTCACGCGCCTCAACAAGTTCTCCAAATGTACAACATGCTCATTGACCGCCTGACTGTAGATCACAATATAATCTCCGTAGACAGCCACGTTTGTTAGTCCTGCCAATAACTTAAGCATTAGAAGATGAAAGGTAAACGGCTCCCCTGATAGACCGAATGGCCTCCTCAGAAAACGGTATTGCTTGTCCCCGACGGTGGATGTTGTTTTGTCTTGATCCTCCTTCTTTATTGGAATTTGCCAGTATCCTGACCGCAGGTCGATCACCAAATATATTGTGGCTGATGCTATTTATAGAATATCTCTGCTACCGAAGGCACCGGCACCGGCTTGTGTTTGGTTACGTCGCTTACAAGTCGAAAATCAATGCAAAATCAGAATTTCCCGTTGGGCTTTCTAACGAGTAGCACAGGTGAGTTGTACGTGCTCGGCGCTTCTTCGATAACTCCTTCTCCTAGCATATTGTTCACTTGTCGCTTTACCTCATCCTCCAGATTGACGGGAATGCGACGAGGTTCATATGGTCGAAAGGCCTCAGGCTCTATAGGTATTTCGTGTTCCACCCAGTCACAAAACCGGTGGTGTCTTCATCCGTCGTAAGCAGCTTCGAGAAATCCAGTATGGTCGGTTGAAATGCCGGGTTCACACTGCTGCATATTTGGTTTGTAATGGACCCACTTGTCTGTTTGGATGATTGACGAACAATTGGTATTGAGCCAAAATTCGTGATCAACCGATATCCTTTTAGATCAATTACTGCATTCAATGTCCGCAAGAGATCGGCGCCCAGAATTGTTTCGTTGCTGTCGTGTGATATCATGAACGTATGCATCAGGGTCCTATCGTTTATTCGAACCATCCTTTGGACCGTTCCGTCTATATTCAGTGTGTGTCCTCCCACCGTCCTGACTTCCATGGCACATGACTGCACCTTCTTCCCTGGCAAACACCTTGTCAACGAAACCGCCCCACCCGTATATATCAAACAGACTTCATTAAGCTCGTTAATCTCCACTTGTGCTCGTATATCCCCTCGATCTACTGTCCCGATAACGACCTAATTTCGAAAACACGGTAAGTAGGAGTTCAAATCTCTATTTCTTGACTGATGCTGTTCGCGTTTGCGACACTGACGCCAAAAGTGTCCCACTTTTCCGCTGTAGAAACCTCGGGCTTGACTCGGTTTGCTTGCAGTTGCCGGTCTCAACTTCTTTTGAAAAGCCATCCGTGATATTTCCTCAATGCACTCTTTCTCCGTTCTTGAGTCTTCTGCGTTTGACTCATTTGCCACGGTCGTGTCGGGATTGGATAATCCACGGACAGCCTCCGTCAACTGTAAAATATCCATCTTGAGCCCGACGCGGACGCTACGTATTCGGTCTTGCATGGGCTCTGGTAAGCTGTCCACAAAGCGGTCCGCCAGCAGCTGAGCACGTGCCTCTCTGTCCAGCGTGAGCAACGCGCCACCCAGGAGTGATCCGAGCTCTACGGCATGCACCGAGGGGTCTGCGCCAACTCCAAACTGGGCCGCCTTGAATTGCCGCATTGCCTCCTGACGGTCGGTCGGGGTGTCGAATCCCGCAATCAGTGCGTCCTTGGCGGCGGCCCACTCCATCTTCTCCGGGTCCCTTCGCGCCTCATCCAGCACTGCCCGCACCCTGCCCTTGAGAAGTGTTCGAAGGGCTGCCAACTTACCCCGGCCCGACCGAATCCCCGAGAGCTCCATCAGGTTCTCAAACTGAAATGGCCACGGGATCCTTATCCTGATCACGGCATCAAACGATATATTCTACAGGAAATGCCAAGAGCTCATTCGAAGCTGAACAAAATAAACCAAAGATTACAAACATACTGCTTTGCAAAAGCCGCCGTCCTGTCTACTCGAAGATAGTCAACACCCGATGGAGGAGCAGTCCTGTGATTTGCCTTGAGTCGTTCACCTCATCGCGGTTAGTCTCTTGGGTATGGCGGCGTTGGAAATCCACAACTGTCAACAATTCCGTTTTCAGCAGTCGACTACTTGCTAAGTAGTATATACACTCTCCACACTACTACTAGCCTGGAGATGACGGTTAGAAAACGACAAAGTGATCCTCTAAGAGAAGCAGAATCAAAACAGCTCCATGCCAGGATGAAAGCAAATCTAATGTCTTATATTATAAAATCCACTTCCCTTTTCCGCATCTGAAAGCCCAAATCTGTTATTCACCATTTGTATGTTCGCCTCTATGTAAATCGATGACTGTTTGAACATATACGGTGGCGATCTATCGTAATTTACGTCGTGCGTGGATCACACCATAAAAAATTGACACAGTGGGTTTCGAAAACTAGGGAAAATCAGAGATTTCATGAGTGTTTGTGTGGGAAAGGTGCTGCATATCTACCGTACCGGGGAACAGTCCGGATCTCGATCGAAAAACGAAATACTGGTTCTCTTCAGAACCGGAGAACGATTAGTCATTATTCTCAAAGAACTATACAGCCTGGTCGCCCGCTTTCTACTACCTGCTTTCTTATTTCCACCAGCGATCACACAATCCAAGATCGCATGTATGTACTTGTGTAAAAGAATGATAATGAACGACTGGCTTATGAACAATTATCATGCCTATCACGGTGCGGATGAGGCCTTGGGTTTTTGTAGTTTCTGAGCAGCTGGGTGGCCGAGCGTCCAGAATGTCTTAACACAGGTTCAGTAGCTATCGGCGAATCAGAATCAACATACGTGGAACTTGGAACAACATCCATAAACTTATTTCGGGAAACGAAGTGCGGTTCTGTGATAGAAGAGAAATATAAATGGTAACGTCTTAAATAATCTTCGACCCAAGTGAAGAAGGTTCAGTTTTAGTGACGAAGAAGGGGTAACCAAAGGAATGTCCAGTTCGGTTTCTGAGAGAAGCACTAGATGACATCGAAATAGGTCATGCAAGTCTATTTATTTCCCTTATAACAATATCAGTCTGAAGTAGTTGAAAAAAGAGATTACAGGATGTAAAACAGGAATGGCAATTCAAGATTCGAAACCACCAGTATCCATAATGAAATCATATCGAATTGTTCCACCAAGGAGGAATGGACGATTTATGTTTATTATCTGCACCCACCACTGAGAGAGCGACTTTTGGAAAATGACTAGCTGAATCAGATCTGTAATGGAAAAATATAAGGGTAACTGTCTGCACGCGGTGTGGATATGTCCTACGTTACCACGTCTGTAGCATTTCGAAATTTACTAGTTGGATGATAATGGAGTTTACCGCAACAATCGCTTTCACCTAAGAAATGTTCACTGAATTTAACACGTTGTGACCACGAACACGTGGTAACTATTGGCGATTGGTTAAGAGCTCAGATAAATGGCCTCTGGCAGACGACGGGCTACCACCTACACGCAATACACGGGGACATTTTTTCTCGTTATACAAGCGAAGAAAGTGTTACAGTCCCAAATCCAAATACTAAAGGCATCACATTTTCTATAGAGTGAAAAACGAAATAGTGTGTGAAATAATGACATTCAACGGGACACTTAAGTGACCATTGCAAGGATGATCGGGCCAGTTGTTCTAATTTAGAGGACTTTCGGCACATTAGGGGTCTTTGGACACACAAGTTGGGGGTATTAGACTGTGTGGTATATTCTGGAGCTTTTCGCTGCATCTTCACTAGTGGGTACTACAGTCAAGGTGATTGATTTTAAAGTCTTTTAAATATCTTGCAGACTGTTCACATGCACTCGCGTCATAAACTCTACTCTAGTATGAACCAAAGTATGTTCATGGAACAAAAGCTTATTAAATAAACATGTGACTGCTGAGGATGAGCTGAGAGCAAATTCAGTTTGCACCCTTGGCTGCCACCCATCTGAAGCACCGACTTTATCACAGTTTCTCCTCGTTAGTACCTCATATACTTAGAATGAATATCACTTATGTGATCCTCCCCAAGGGTCATTGTGGAGCCTAGACCCAGTTACATGCATTAAATATCGATCAGGACAGCTAATTTGCTTCTCAATCGTTTAATTTTCAAGTACACTTTCCCAGCTGACTAAAATATACACTATATGGTATCCACTTTATTTGCCCTACTAACAAGCTTTTGAGTAGTGAATTGCGAGATTCGACCTCCCCGCAATGTCCTCACATTCATCATCCACCTCACGCGTGCACACATATTCCTGGAAAGTGAAGTAGTAGTTTTGTAATGTTGATTTTTTGAAATACATACGATACTAAGTACGAGTCGATAAGTAACACTCTTCCTTCTTCTTTAGATTTTGGGTATTGGAGTACATTACTATGCCCAAAGAGACAAATTAGAAAAGGAATTGGATGCGCAAGAAGGCCCTCGGTGAGAAGAAATGTCCCATTTGTGAAGAAGTCACGAAAAGTTCACAAATTTAACAAACTGAGCAACGTGTTCGATGTTTTATACACTGACAGCCTTCTCTGGAATCAGCTCTTTGAAGATGCTTCGTGAACTACTGTCTCACCTTCAATCCAGCTTTGTTCCCGAACTGTTTTCTCCGAAGGATCATTCAGCGATTATAACTGATGCATTTCCTACTGACTGAACTGCTGTACCTAAGTAGTACGAGCGGCCAGCCTTTCGCATTTCAAGGAGGCTTGCTAAAGCTGAACAAGGATATTCACAAACACAAAGGGAAGCCTTTGCGGTTTACTGGACCGTCAAGCGTCTACATACATATTTGCTTGGTCAATAGCTCTCCAATAAAGTTCAGCTAATATCCACACCATTCTTCATCCAAGTGGTCAGTGACTGTGGTTTATTGACGGATTATTTCACTTACAATGGAAACATGCGGTCATAGAAAAACAGAGTCAGGAACACAAACGTAAAATGTTCATGCACTATAGATCATAAAAACATAAGTCTGAACTGTGTCAGTACATTAGAAAAGGGGAATTAGATCATAAATGTTCGAGGTTCATGGTGCATGTACACTCTACTCATGAGTAGGGCAAGCGAGAAAATCACCAGAAAACAAATCACAAAAAATTAATTTACACGTTTCATACAGATTATTATGGACTCGTCTTGGGTGAATACTATGCCCTTGTTGTCTTTGATGTCTATTCTTGTTGGCCAAACCTACACTTACCAACGTCACCCTAGACAGACTATTAAAATTGCTTCCAGAAAATCTTTCAGCAGAGAACAAGTCCCGTTTGCACTAGTTACTGCCAATGGTACACATGTCACTACTAAATTCTTGGATGAGTGATTGAAAGGACTTGGTTATATTCTCGTGTATATGATTCCTCATCACCCCAGTTGATTGATCTTGCAGAGAATTTTGCACGCAAGCTCACCAAAGCACTTCATTCTGTTAATCCCCATTAACTTCTCGAACTTGATAGAGCTACTGACAATTTTCATGTGCAATATCATAATACTACACATACTGCTGTTGGCAAAAGTTCTTCTCAGTTATTTCAATGCCGTTATGTGAGAACCGATTATGGGTGTATTTAGTAATGCTAATATCAGTTATTTCAGAGGTAATGGTTTCAGGCCGGCAAACGGAATCGTCGCTTTGCATAACAGAAACTGGATAGTTACTGTTCTGGATATAGACGATTTATTCAGTACCAAAAGTCACTTTGTCCAGAGACAGCTGAATAGTTTATCTGATGTAATTTCATCAACAAGAAGATGTGGAACAGTTTGTTCACTGCCACGAAGAGATTGCAAATAATCCCACCTTAGCTTGAGATGAGGCGGACTGGGAACATTTACTTTATTGCACGGAGAATTTTATAAGGGCTCGAATAACCGTCACTCATGAAGAAAATTTTCGGGGAAAGTGTTTCCAATGATTTTAATGTCACGAAACATATCACGCCGGTTGACACGAGCTGCAATCAACTATAATCAACCTTGTTAACGGGGCGTTGTCAAATATGCCAAGAAGAACGCAGAAATCACAGTGCTCAAAAATAAAGTTCCCAGTGTATCAGGTCAGAAGTCATTCTAGGAAAACTGTTTGATTGTAGAATAATGAACCAGATCATGTCTCACACGGGGTCTTAAATCCTACTGGCTTGGATACATCTATTCATATGCAGTGAAATTTTAAAATGGCAATACCACTGGAAACTTCATTGATTCAGTACGCACAATTTTCTGCTAGAAGTTACTATTCGAATAAGATTAGGAATTTTTTCCTTGTGTGTAGCAGAAATTTCTGCGAGGGTGCATCCTAGCACGCTAGAGATTGATCATTTTTGAAAAAGCTGAACTCTATGGAATTTCCTAAATGTCGGATATTACCTCTGGGATTATTTGAACCAGAGAAGAAGATAATCGACCAGTTGGTCGCGAAAGTTGTCCTGACACCCGTGAGCTTGTCCTCTTGGGCTACACCAATCATGGCCCCATTGATGATAGATAGGAAAACTTCTAGAATTCGTGGAGATTATCGTATCACCGTGAGTAAATTCCTGAATCAAACCCGTTCTTCTACAATTTATTCGGAGGACATTCTGCATCAGTTTCATAGTTTGAAATTCTTCTCCAAGTTGGATCTTAAGGATGCATTTCTACAAATACCAATTGACGAAAAATCCCGTGAGTTCACAACAATCAATACACCTTTTGGGCTATTTCAGTATAACATTTTACCTTGTGGTCTCAGTCTGTCACCCCAAATTTTCCAAAATGACATTCATTCTCTGATTTCTGGTTTTCAGGGTGTCGTCACTTATCAAGACGATATCGTTGTTCAAGCGCCATTTAGGAAATTAAATGACGAACGTTCATGTTTTTTGCTTGAAAAATTCCGTTTGCTTAATGTTGTTAATAATCCCGGCAAATGTACTTGTTCAATCACTCATTCCACGTATTTAGGATATCTGGTAGACGAACATGGTTTTCTACCCGATCCGGACCGTTTTTCTTCTTTATCGCACGCTGGTTCACCTACATTTCTTGAAGAACTTCTTTTGTTGTTGGATTCAATGTAGTATGACTCCAGACATATTCCAGACATTTCATCTCAAGCAGAACCCTTGCATGACCTCACTTTTCAAACTTAATTTGAGTGATTATCCGTACATGAGCGTGTGCTTCCTCAACTGCTCAATTTTCTTTCTACTAGTGCAGTTTTGCATGCATCTCCACCAAAGTTACCATTTCAATTTCATCACGGATGCTTCTCCCACTGGTACCGGAGCTGTACTCGAACAGGATGTTCATCCAGTGTTGTGCATTTCGTGTTGACTTAGTCCTGCAGAACTTGGATATTCATAGACACAATGTGAGAATCTAGCTGTGTTTTGGGCAGTCACTCAATTACACAAATACTTTTTTTGATCACACTTCACATTAGTAACTGATCATGAATCGGTGAACTTCACTTGAGATCCACACACTTCGTTGGCAATATTATCCGCAGCCTCTGTTCAGCGGTGGAATGTTGCTTTTAGCGCATACTCTTATGATACTGAAAATCCTAAAGCAGAAGCCATTCCTCATGCAGACTAATTATCCCATTATGCTTCTTCTAAGGAAACCTCCTCTGATGGTTTTGTTTAATCCAACGACCTCCTATAAATCGATCCGATCTGATTCATGAAACTGGGAAGCATTACCATGCTATTTCGTCTCGTTTTCGTCATGGTTGGAAAGCTGATGTCAAATGTCGGTTTATGGGGTTTCACAAGTGTCGCGAAGACATTGCTGTGACTTATGATGGTGTTTTTTGTTTCAATTATTGCATTATTATGCCACCAACATTACAATCAGCTGACCTGACTGATTTTCAATCCTCACATCTTGGTATCGAAAAGATGAAACCCTTGGCTCGACTTACCTGTTGGTGGCTTTCAATGATTTGTGATTTATGCCAATTCGCTAAATGTTGCACTGACTGTGTGTATAAAATTCACTCGCAACCTTCCAAGTGTACTCCGTGGCTCATATCATGCTAGGCCTTGCAGCGTGTTCATGCTCATTACTGAGGTTTATTCCACTACCTCATCGAGCTCTGATTTCACTATTACTGCGCTTCTCAAGACATTTAGCGGAGAAGGAGTACCATATGCGTTGTATATTGATGACGGGAGTCATTTCACTGCTCAGAAGTTGACAGACTGTTTGAATTGCAGGGGTTGTCATCACGTGTTTACTTCTCCACGCTGAAATTCTTGTCCGGATATTGAAGAGAGCTACGAAATCCACAAGTGCGGGAACATTCAATGAACTCGAAAGAACTGTTAACAATTTCCTAGTACATTATCGTACTTCAGCCCATTCAACCACGGGTACCGGTCGGGCGAGTCTGTTCAAGGGCCGTACACTACGCACCAATTTACTCCAGCTCGAGTACTCGGAACTATTTTACCACAAGGGGAATAATTTGATACCTTCAACAGGCATTGTACTGAAGCAACTCAGGAATAGACTTTGTCAGATTTTGGAACTTGCTGACGGTTTGATTCACCGAAGACACATAGATCAGAGTGCCTTTAGTCCTATATCTATTAGCAATCTAGTTCATACTAATCCCGATCTTCCTAAGTTTCCCCCAAATGGAAATGATCCCAGCAAAATTTCCAGTTCAACAGGAACCATCCGAAGGTTGGAAAGTTTACGGAACAAAGAAAGCCGTGATTACAAAAATCCAAAACTTCATTTAAACCTCGGTGGATGTGACGATTTTTGATGGCAGTATTTCATGTTCTCTTATTGCATTTGCATTTTTATTTACTTTACAACTGCGCAGAAGACAAGTTCGATTTTGTGCTCGTTCATCTGGTGTTCTTGATCTTCAATTACTCATAGTTCGGGCAGAAGCAGTATTGCTTTCATCGTGAGTAGTAAAACTACTCAAGTTCAATTACAGTACGTAACTTCTACCATTTCTGTTTTATTCGCTTACTACGATATTGTTCGTACCAGTGCGCAATACACGGTAGAGTACAGTGCTTCTCGTGTCATATTCTTGTTCTGATTTCGTGGTATGCTGTGCGGGATGATACTACAGTAATCCATACACATTCACACATGATTATGTATTTTCCTACTGATTACATGCACCGTATGTGTCTAGGGGGTACGCGTAAACCTGTGTTGCTATGGACGAATTCACCAGTCCCTAAGGGCTACCTTCTACCAAGGAATCAAATACACCACTTTGTATCTCAGGTACCTCACGAGTTTCACCATAAGCACCATGCATGGGAGTAATATCGATCGTTCAAAGCTACAGAATACCGTCAATTTTTGTTGCACTTAGTCATAGTTTGTGTAAGCGTGTACTATCAATTCATTCTTACTGTCATTTTTTTCGGTTATCATTACCGCTCGTATTCTTGCAAATCCGAACAGTCCTTAGGAGCTTAAGTTTGCGCGGGATTTGATGAACTCATTTGCACAAACGCACAAAGATGTGTATGGATAAGGGAAAAAGTCTATTAATGTGTATTTGTTAATCTGCATTCCTGACGATGGTGAGTACCACGATGCTTTAAACCATATCAGTGATTTTTGTTTCAGTCATTTATGTTCTCCATGAAACGGATGATCAAGGACACAACAAAGATATCCGCTCAAATACACTGACCATGAATTGAATCTAAGGTGTCCGCTTCATGGATGGAACAGCAAGCTATTAAGTTGCAACGTCATGGAAGTCATCCTCACCTTCTTAATGGCAATTACGTCATTTTAAGTGCAGCCCTAGATAGTATTATAATAGTGCATGAATTGTTTGCCTCCATAAAATTCACAGGGTCTTACGATGATGAGGGCTTTTTAGTTGGTTTTCCACGATTTTTACACCTGGAAAATTATTCTGATTCTCCCATTGATTCGGTTTATCAAAATGTTCATTACGCTAAAATGCTTTGTCCACTTGCCATCAAGTGTCAACCGAAGTTCACAGATTGTAAATACGTTGCACTATGCAAACTTTTCTCATCAACCTTCTTGACATTCGCTGATACTTCAGCTTTTTCATTTATTCTGAGCATTGTACGGGTTGCAACTTTTTATCCTTCCGCAGCACACAATTCACGCATACTGGTCTCCTGCAACCCTTCCACCATTGATTACTAGTTTTGATTTTCCGCAGCGTTTTTTAAATCGCCTGCTCCGCCTTTTCATCTCTGAATTTCTGATCTTGTCTCCACCGTTGTCGCTTATTCAAGTTGCATTTTTGGCACACAACCCAGTTGTTTTAGCGCGTTCTAACACGGCTTGACACTGCGATCAAGTACCAACCAGAATCTTATGTCAATTGAGTAATTTAACTTCTTGGCACCTTGAATAATGCTGTACTGGTTGATCGTGCACCTATGCATGCCTCTCGACCCATTCGGGGAATATATCAGTATTACTACTATTATTATAATGGAAAATACTATCTACCTTTTCCTCTTTGTAACCTATCTTTTATTAAAAAAGTGATTTGGCTCACAGATTTGTTTCTTTGTGACTAAAATTACTCTTCTTTTCAGATGTTCTCAGGAATATCAACGTTCACCGTAGCACACCTACTGGACGACGAGAACCAGGGAGTATGATTCATAAGCCAGAAGAGGCTTACTGCTGATGAGACACGCGCATTCTTTCCCAATGGGGACAGTGCCCAATTACGCAGATTAATGGGGAATCATGCAACACTGTCGGGTAATACTATCCTCTCAAGCAGCTCGCCCAACGAGCCCCCAATCGGACTCGCTTTGGGCTACCGTTGAGCCATCGTTGGGCTGATGTTAGGCAGGGCTACCTACGCCCAATTGGAAGCGCGTTGGGCTATGCCCGAAGTTCAAAAAAATCGCTGGAAGTGGGTACCTTTTCTTTCCTTCATCCATCTTAACTGTCCACTTCTTAGTTTATTAGCTAATATCCATCCTTCCGACCAAAGTCACTAATTATTCACTCACTAGAAAAAGTTTGTGAAAATCACCAAGTTTATTATAATAATGGCACACAAAGAGCATGTAAAAACTTGCTATTCGAGGACAGGTTCATTCAGAACGTTCGGAAGACGTTCATCATTCTTGTGGCACATGGTCACCAGATCTGAAATATCATGCACAAAGGTGAGACAGTGGCACTTAAAGAAAAGTTAGACAACAAAATATTTTCGCATGCAGGTTTAAAAAATACTTCGGCTAAAAACTGTTTTCAACAAAACAGTTTACCATCTGATGATTTATGTATCAAAACAACTATAACCAATGAAATAGGAAAATACCAAGTAAACTCAACTAAATCAGAGGAACATGTAGGGCTGTGATTTATGGTAAACTGTTACCAAGCTTCAGAATGCCTAAAGAGCTGTTCATTACACAAACTGAATAAAAAAATCTCAATAGAAAAAGGAGCTTGAGATTTCTTTCGAAGAAAATGTTAGTTCACGTACTCGCATTCTCATTTCACATCGTCTTGAATTCCAGCATCTATAAACGAACGCTTTGCTTCCTAACGTAAAACACCGGTTTGTTTGTGAACCTTAGGATGGAACGTAGAGTGTTTGCAGTTAAGTCAAAGAAAACAAACTTCATTGACTTACCCTTGGCGGAAGCAATGAGTCTGTTTTGAGCGGCATTTCATTGAGCACTCTCAAACCAACGGCACACACTGTTCTTTCAAGCTGTATTTCTCGAATTGCTAAAAAAATAAAATAATACGAAAATGCTAACCTACATGGATGATCGACTGCTGCTTGAAAAAGCCATAGGCCCTAAATCTACTGTTGGATAAACTCTTGTGTCTTTACTTCAATAGCATGGACACCAGGAGTAACTATCTACGGTGAACTAAGATTTGAGAAATACTCGAAAACGTTCGGTTTTTCTTAGCACACCTATTAACTGTGATTCAGGCTACGGAAGCCGGTGCTCCCATAAGGTTGCCTCGCCAAAATAAAGCACTCCGTACTAAGGACCTTCTTGCACCTCCGACAACTCTCCCACCTTGTAGCGACAGCCATCTTTGTTCACACTTTTAACACGTTTATTATTTAACTGAACGCTGACTACCAATCGCGGTCACCATTTGACCGTTGCTCTTGCGCACGCTCTCACGCACGCTCCCAAATACACGCTAACCACTATCTTTCCCAATCGCCTTCTCGTTCTCACGGGTCGTGGAGAATACCGTTGTGGTTAACATATTCGTACGGTGCCGAGCATTGGAGTAATGTGCAAGTGGCCCACGTAGTACAGAGGACCGAAGAACGCGTTTATTAAGGAAACCACGAAGTAAGGTTTAGCGACCCTACAACCTTGTCTCTTACCGCATGACAATATATTCTGGGTCCCATAATTTGGATATGAACGGCCAACGTTACATAGAGATTGCGTGAACTCCAAAGAAACCAACAATACGAAAAGACTACTTCAATGTCCAAGGACGTATATACATGTATACACGCACACGCATATGTATAGATGGGACTATATGTGCGGAGATATAACAATATACCAGGGTTAAAATAAACGACAAAAATGCGTCTTAGTTATCTCTATGAGAGGTGAATCGCTTTTCTCCATAGAAAACCGAACAGCACATCCGAACAGCCGAGAATGAGGAAAATCAGTACGTCATCGCAGATAGTGTCTTGTGGTCCAACCTTTATGTTCGTCTGATTGACGCTAGGCGAGCAAACTGCAAAAAACTTTTAACTGTGATGAAATTTTGTGTGCGGAAAGGTAGAATGGTATCTTCAGTTTCCCTGTGAACTTTTTTAATTTACAAATATTCAGTACATAAACAGGTTTGCCAACGTTGCCTTCACTGGCCACCGTAGCTGGTTCCGCCGGGTGAGCTGCTACGGATGGTCGGTGGCTCACAGGTGATTTAGGGGTGAGGATCCCGGTAGTTATCGGAATTACGCTCAAAATGAGGGAAATGGATTGTCCAGCGTGAAGAGATTCATGGTGAACCCGTAAGGACCATGAAAAATGGTCAGGATGGCCGTATTACCGTCACTGATGCTAAGCAATACCTGGGTAGTGGAAACCTTTGGCGTGTCTTGTTGCGGGAGTGCACTGCCATAATTATGAACGACATTTTAGTGAATTTAGTACAGATTACGAAAAATAAGTTCTATAACAGGTGCCCCTAACACCAGATTTTTAGTGAGAGGAACATTTTGTAGCATTCATTCATTCATTCTTCATAATAGAGGCAGTGGGTGTTTCTGTAAGGTTGATTAGACCTTACTTCGCGGTTTCCTTAGTAAACGCGTGCTTCGGTCCTTTGTACTGCGTGGACCACCTGCACGTTACTCTAATGTGCGGCACTGTACAAATATGTTAACCAGAACAGTATTCTCCACGACCCGTGAGAACGAGAAGGCGATTGGGAAAGATAGTGGTTAGCGTGTATTTGGGAGCGTGCGTGAGAGCGTGCGCAAGAGCAACGGTCAAATGGTGACCGCGATTGGCAGTCAGCGTTCAGTTAAACAATAAACGTGGTAAAAGTATGAACGAAGATGGCAACCGCTACAAGGGCCTCCTCCTAGAAGTCCGACGGAGTTGGGCTTCGATCGTGATGGTAAGCCGGAATTATTGATTGTCCAGGAACTCCTCATAGCCTGTCCGTTATATTGTTGTTGACGTCGAACGACTGCTGATGAGTTTGCCGGTGCCTGCTTTCTCGATGTCCGATGTGCGTAGGTCCTACTGTGTTTTGGCGCCTACGGGTCTCATACGAATGCAAGCCGGAAAATGCCTCGTCAGGTCCATCCAAAAAGACGTCCAGTTGCCGTCTCCAGTGCCAGGCTGACCAATCGTCCCGTAGTCCAGTGAGCGGTTGGCTCTCTGAACGTGCACGGGAGTCAGCCAGGCTATGGATGAAGCCAATATGACTGTGTAGATCCGTCAGAGAGAGGACAAGGTAAACTGGAACAAAACAGCGCCTGAGGGCGCCGGCGGATGTTGGACCGTAATAACAACACACAAGCGATGTTCGGTGTTGTTGGAGTCGCTAGGAGACCAGAAGAAAATGAAACCATAACTACCGATTGTAATTTCACGGGTCTGTTTTTTTGGTAAATTCATGGCGAACTTCCCAACTCATTGCTAACAGTCGGTTGTAAAAATCGTCACGAAATCGGCGAAGCGGACGGGATTTCGTAGTTGGCGACCGCGACGGCTACTTCGCGTTGCGGGTACGGTTGTAGAATCTGATGGACTAGCTGCGGAGTCCTCACTAGGCGTAATTGGGGGTGGTTCGAGTGGTAACTCGCTCGATGCAGGTGACTGAGCGACTTGAGTGGGTGTGAATTGGCCGAGCGGCTTGCACTCAATGACGGCAGGCTTGAGACGGTCGATAGATACGGTGTCGTGTCGTCCGTTGATGCCTATGACAAATGTTTTTGCCCTACGTTTCATCACCCGAAACGGGCCAGTGTATGGCGCTTGTAGTGGTGATCGAACGCCATCGACGCGAAGGAATACATGAGTAGCGGTTCCCAACGCAGTTGGGACATAACTTGTAGACTGTTGTTCACGCGGCGGACTGGCCTTGAGCACTCGCATGTGCTGCGTAAGGCGCCCAGCATAGTCGCCGTAGTCGAAAGTCACGGTTGGTGAAGGGGCTACCAACTCCCCAGGCAGACGAAGTGTACAGTCATATACTAGTACGGCCGGTGTTGTGTGTAACTTCTCCTTAACGGTAGTACGCAGGCTTAAGAGTTCTGATGGTAGTGTTTCACTCCAAAGGGGGTCACCGTTTGCTCGAAGGGCGGCTTTTAGTTGCCGGTGGAAACGCCCAACCATACCATTGGCCTGAGGGTGGTAAGCTGTCGTCTTAACGTGTTGGCAACCGAGCGTAGCGAGTAGGTTGCCGAAAGCGCCGTCAAAGTGTGGACCGCGATCGGTGGTCACTATTGCCGGGCAACCGAAATGACTAACCCAACCGGTCAGAAAAGCTTTCGCGGCCTCTTCCGAGGTGGGACGAGGGATAGGGATGGCCTGCGGCCAGCGAGTAAAACGATCCACGCATGTGAGTATGTAAACGTACCCCAGCGAAGGTGGGAGTGGTCCTACGAGGTCGACGTGCACATGATGAAAACGTGTTTCAGGTTCTGGGAACCTGGCTAACGCCGCCTTAATGTGCCTATGGGTCTTAACACGTTGACACTGCAGACAAGCACGAGCCCATTGACGGACATCTCGTTTGACATTGTGCCAAACAAAACGCTCAGTTATCAGTTTCACTGAGTCAGTCACACCCGGATGAGCCAGATTATGGAGTGTCAGGAACGTAGGATAACGGTGGGCAGCAGGAACTACTGGCCTATGGCGACCTTGCGACACATCGCACACGATGGTATTCTGGGAAGCTGGGATAGGCACTGTGGTTAAACTCAAAGAACCGTTTCGTCGAAGTTGTTCGATGTCAGGGTCCATAGTTTGAGCCTGTGCCATTGCGTCCAAGTTGATATTAGGCGTTTGTGACAGACTTAGTTGATATACGCGCGATAAGGCGTCTGCGACGGGATTAAGTACCCCAGAGACGTGTCGTATGTCCACAGTAAACTGTGAGACAAAGTCTAAGTGGCGAATCTCGCGTGGTGAGTATCGGTCGAAAGCTGACTTCAGTGCGTAAACCAAAGGCTTGTGGTCTGTAAACACCGTGAACGAACGGCCTTCGAGTGCATGTCGAAAATGACGGATTCCCTAGTAGATGGCTAATAACTCTCTACCGAACGTGCTGTACCTTGATTCCGCGGGTTGTAGGCGCTTGGAAGAGAATGCTAAAGGTTGCCAAGAGCCATCTACGAACTGTTGCAGTACTTCTCCAACCGCTGTGTCCGAGGCATCCGTCACTAACGAAATAGGAGCTAAAGGGTCGGGGTGTGTAAGGAGTGCTGTGTTGGCGACAGCATCTTTGACCAATGCAAATGCTACTAGTGCCGTGTCGGGAAACACGAACTTCCGCTTACCTCCGCGCAACAGGTCGGTGAGGGGTTGCATCATTTCCGCACAGTGAGGAATAAATCGGCGGTAGAAATTCACCAGGCCGGCAAACTGACGCAACTGGCGAAAAGATTTAGGTTCAGGGTAGTCGCAAATAGCGGAACCTTTATCTGACAGAGGGCGGATACACGAGGATGAAATAGAATGTCCTATGAAAGTGATATCAGACCGGCCTAATTCGCATTTTGCGATATTGATCGTAACGCCGTGCTGGCTAAGGCGTTCGGAAAGTGCTCGTAAGTGTGAAGCGTGCTCTTGCTCTGAAGAACTCGCCACCAAAATATCATCCAGGTATACGTGGACATTTTCCAAACCACGAGTTGCCTCGTGCATGAACCGTTGAAAGGTCTGGGCTGCACTGCTGAGTTCAAACGGCATTCGCAGAAACTCGAACAGCCCGAAAGGTGTAGTGACGGCAGCTTTAGGGATATCGGCCTCTGCTACCGGGATCTGGTTACACGCCCGAACCAAATCGATACGGCTGAAGACGGAGCAACCTGATAAAGACGAAGTAAGATCCTGTATATGGGGAATCGGGTATCAGTCAGGGACGGTGACTTTGTTAAGCGCTCTGTTATCACCACAGGGTCGCCAGTCGCCACTAGACTTAGGGACCATATGAAGAGGGGAAGCCCAAGGGCTACTGGAAGGGCGTATTATACCCAGTTCTAGCATATGTTCGAATTCAGCCTGTGCAACACGAAGCTTGTCTGGTGCTAACCGACGTGGCCTACTGAACACTGGGGGTCCCTTAGTATCGATATGGTGAGTGACACTGGTCGTCACTGCTGGGAGAGGCCCGGCCTGCCGAAATATGGCCGGGTAGGCGGCGATGAGTTCGCCATAAGGTTGGCGTGCCGGTGGTTGAACGTAAAAGGGCGCGACGTGATTCGCTCGCGAATTATGACTCGCAACAGCGAGAGTGGTCTGACGATCCACCACTCTGCGGCGCCGTGCATCAACTAAAAAGTCAAAGTGCTGCAGGAAGTCAATGCCCAGAATTGGGTACGGGATGTCGGCAATGATGAATACCCAAAGAAAATTACGCTTTAAACCCAAGTTTAAGGTGAGCGACCGTTGGCCAAACGTTGGGGTGGCCGTGCCATCGGCAGCGCGTAGTGTTTGGGCCTGCGGTGTGCTATTGTCGTCTTTCGCTCGGGGGAGGACGCTCACTTCGGCACCGGTATCTACAAGGAATAGGTTATTTGAAATGATGTCCCTTACGTTCAAAAGACGACTATTGGTGTGATACCCGGCTTCGTGGATCGCCACCACGGGCCGGGGGTTTAGTTTCCTTGATGAGCACCGGGAAACGTACACCCTGGTTCGCATCGTTTGGCTCCCTCACCGAAGCGACTGTGGTATTAACAATACCCTTCTTTTGAAGAACCGACAAAACGTCGTCGCAATGACGGACTATGAAGCCTAGGTTAGCGTGCGCGGAGCCACTCCTGTGATCCACTTCTAACTGCTAGGCGTTGCAGGCTCGCGTCAATTCTAGACAAAACTGACGCGAGGTCATTAGATGTTGGCAAGGCAGGCACCGTTGCGACGGAGGGCCTGGTTACTCCAGTTACAGCGGGGTTGTATCGTGACATAATGTCATCAGCTATCGCGGCGGTTTCCTCCAGCGAGAATTTGCGCGTGGCACTTAGTAAAACTGGAATGTTATGCGGCAAACGCTGCAGCGAGTCCTCGCCTATTGTCGGTCCTCTCAAGCGCTGCATCTCACGCAGCAGTTCGAAGGGCTTCCTACTTCCAAGCTCAACGTTTTGAAGTTGTTGCATACGTTGGTCTTGCGTTGGGGTCGTGCGGGCAATGACAGCCTCCTTTAAAGCCTCGTAGCTTCGGGAAGAGATTATTACGTCTCTTACTTGCATTGTGACCTCTGGCGGGAGGCGGCCTGCTACCCACCTGAAACGGCTGGCGTCGCTGGTTATACGGCAGTTTTCGAATTCTAACTCGACCAGCGTGAACCAGAGTTCTGTATCAGCAGGTGTGAATGCCGGTATGTGCAGCTTGATCGCCTCAACGGTGGGGTCTGAGCAGGGTTTCCGTTCAGTAGACATAGCGATTGCTTTATCGAACACAGACGGGAAAAGAAACCAACGATCAATGGGGAAATATAATCTTCGCGAGAAAAGAACAAAAATCACGACGAACTAGACATCATAAATATGTATGGACAAAAAAAATTATTTGGTAAACCGACCAAAAAATCAACAGATAGGGAAACAATAAAACACAAAAACGTACGCAGACGGGACCTTCAACGGTAGAAAACAAGGAAACTCACGTGACCTGAGGATCACGTCGGGCTCACCAATTGTAAGGTTGATTAGACCTTACTTCGCGGTTTCCTTAGTAAACGCGTGCTTCGGTCCTTTGTACTGCGTGGACCACCTGCACGTTACTCTAATGTGCGGCACTGTACAAATATGTTAACCAGAACAGTATTCTCCACAACCCGTGAGAACGAGAAGGCGATTGGGAAAGATAGTGGTTAGCGTGTATTTGGGAGCGTGCGTGAGAGCGTGCGCAAGATCAACGGTCAAATGGTGACCGCGATTGGCAGTCAGCGTTCAGTTAAACAATAAACGTGGTAAAAGTATGAACGAAGATGGCAACCGCTACATCTCTCCCGTGTGAGCCTCCTCGCCACAGATCACTGATGTAGACTCACACGTGAGTCTCCCAAACCACCTCTTTAGAAACACATACAGAAGTCGCCTGAACAATGTGTCGTTAGGCTCTTCCACCACTTCGGCTGACAGAGTTCCACAGATTGGTCACCCTCCGAGATGAACGGTACACCTGTGGGAGGACCACCGACTGCAGTTTCTTTAGAGTGAGCGGATATCCCCTCGTACGGTCACCTCCGTGAAGAGGGAGCTCTGCAAGCAGTTCTCGGCCGAGGTCACTTCTGGTGATACGCCTGGTGGAGATCAGGTCTCCTTGGACTTTCCGATATGCCACTGGAAACAGCCCTGTGATCTTCAGCCGCTCTTCCTAGCTGACCCCGAATAGCCCTCCGATAAGGTGGCTTGCGCCTCTCTGTACTTTTTTCAATTTTGCAACTTCTGCCAAGGTACAATCGAAAACGGCTGGCCCCCGTATTCCAACCTGGGACATATATGGGTTGCATGCGGTACCTTGAAAGCGTTGAGTTAGAGATGGCCGGATGATCGAGTAATCAGTCCGAGGATACTCCACTCTGACGGACAAGTTCCATCAGTGTTGTGCTTCGTTTTTAGTAACGAGGCCACTGCCACTCCCAGATCTTTTTTACAGACAGAACTCGAAAGGGGTACCCCGTGTTTATAAAACATCCCACCGCTTAACGGCGCTCCTACTCGCATATGCGCACACTTGTCGGTGTTGACTGGCAGTGACCACAGATCTGACCATCTTTCAAGGGCTTTGATGTCCTCCCGAAGAACGACCTCACCTTCATTTGATGTAATTTTACGCCAGATCTTAATGTCGTCTGCGTAGATGAAACAGGGTGATTGAAAAACTGGCGGTTGATCACTGATATAGTCCAGGAAGAGGAGCGGACCTAGAACCGATCCTTGCCAAGTTGACATTGGCTGTGCTACTGATACTGCAAGGGTTTATCCCTTAGAAAGTCCTCTCTCCACAGGATCAAGGGATCTACAACACCAAGAGCCTTTAGCTTACCTAATAGACGGTCATGCGGGACCGTGCCAATAGCTTCGCTAAAATCCACGAGGATTACGTCTGTAGGGTGTCTTTCGGCCTTGGCCATCGTCCGGCCTTCTCGTGCGATTACCAAGTTTGTCAGGCACGACCCACTTTTCCAAAAACCATGTTGTTGTAGGCATGGTAAGTCGTATACCCCAATATGTTCCCAGATTCGCGTTGCCAGCAGGAGCTCCATTACCTTTCCTGCCATCGGTGTTAGACTGATAGGTCAATAGTTGGCAGTCTCGGCCTTCGCCCCACCTTTGTACAGTGGCACGACGGCCGCTTTCTTCCATTCTTGAGGGAGCATTCCCACTGCTAAAGATGCGCTGAACACTTGTGTGACTGGTTGGGTAAGCACATCGGCCAGCTCTTTTCCAACTAAAGGATGAACACCATCAGGTCCCCGGGACTGGTTAACTCTGATGGTACGTAAGGTTGCCGCCACTTATTCTTCGGTGATTTCTCGGCACGACATTTGAGGGGCCTCCACTGCTATGTATGAGGGATGATTGTGCCTTTGTTCAGGAGCATAGACTGACAAGTTGTGCCTCGCCAGTATCTCTGCCTTGTGTTCATCTGCAACTCCCAGCGAGTGTCCGTCCAACGGGGCTGGGATTGCAGTTGTGGTTCGCGTCCTCCGTAGCAGATATGTGAACAGGCGTTAGGGTGCACGGATTGAGTTTATTGCTTACGTCTCCTCGGAAATACATCGCTATTCTCGCCTCAGTTGGGTGCTCCGATTTCGGACGGTGCTGTGTCGGACATATCCCTCCTCAGTCACGTGACATTTTTTCCACGCTCGATTCCGGAGCTTCAAAAGACGCCTAAGTTTTGAGCCAAACCAAGGTGAGCCTCTTGCATGCTGTCGCTGTCTGGATGGTGGAGTGAAGGTTTGGCGTAGTTTCGTCCCAAGTTACTCCCCAAGCCTTGTCTATTTCGTACAGTCTTGGAGGGTGCCATATCACTGGGAATACGGCCTCTTTGACTTATTGGAACGGCATTCGCCAGACTTTGAGTCCACCCTGTGGTCTGGGAACAAACGTCGCTCCTCTCTTCCAGCTGACTGTCAACACCGCATGGTAGCTGCACCCTAGTGGAGGTAGGTACACAACCTGATCAACATCGGAACGTCTTGGAGATACCACAAGACCTGGGATAGAAGCTTAGTGATCCTGGGTTCAAGCCGGCCTTCTGACATGTTGGTACAGAAGAAGCTGCAGCACCGTTGAAAGGAACTCGCGGGAAGATACACGCTAATGGCGCACCGGATCCGGACCGGCACCGGACCGGTTCCGGTAATGTGCCGGTAGAGTTCCGGTGATTTTCCGGTAATATGCCGGTGATCTTCCGGTAAACGGTGGGCAAGCGAAAAATCGACGTGCTCTGACCCATAATCCATCTCCACGTACCTCCACATTTCAAATCCCATTCCTACGATAAAAACGTTTCGTTAGCCGCTATCAAAGGGTGATCACAATCACTGCCAGGAAACTACATTAGCTAAAAGCATCGAATTTCCCGTTTTCCTAATAGTGGTTTTATCGATGGCCTATGTACATCACCAACCTCTCATGTATAAGTGGTCCTTAAAGCGCTCCATCGCGATCGGAAGCAAACTCACTTAAAAGCACTAACGAGTAGAAAATGCAGAAGGAACTGTAAATGATAAATTTTTATAAAAATCACTGTACAAGAGAAGGTTGAACATATTCTCCCAACAGAACAGATATAAACCTCAATTATGCGATCACAAGGACTCAGAAAAAGAAAACCGAGTTGCGGCGTGCCAGAAGGGAGCACGCGCGTCACTCGGGTCTAGGACAACGATATGACAGAGCTGCCCACTGGACGTGAACAAACAAACGATGTAATATGCTCAGACAGTTGGCCACTCCCAACTTTATCGCTGTAAGTGTTGATGCTTGCTGGCGCACTTACTGAGCTCCGGCTCACCGAGTTTTCTTCCTGTCTTTGCAGATCGTGCACGTGCAACCTCCACGGAAGGCACTGCATCCAGCATACAACAACGTTGGTTCGTACAAATATTCAGTTCATAAGACAAGTCAACAGTGTAAATAAGTGAGTCATGTTGAAGAAACATGGAACTGCAGTGTTCTATTTGGATTTTCCACAACCGGCCATTACAGTGACCATCGCCAGCTTAAAGCCGTACGCCAGTCAGTATTTCCCGAAGATCTGCTTCTAGGGACCGATAAACGACAAAATTACGGGCTGTTCCTACCTGGGTTTGGGTAGAGGAGTCGGAACACGCTGATGGATTTCTCGCTATTCCCTTTGTGGCTCATAAGGGCCTAAACAGCATGAGGATTTTGTTACCACTCATGACTGTGAAGTTATTGATTGCTGGGTAAAAATTGTTTGTGTTGATCAAATGTTGGTAAGTTTCTTCCAAGTCATTGGTCGACCCGCTCGTTACATTTGATTGGAGCAGCTGTCATGTATAAACTGAAGCAAAGGCGCCGCGCCCCATCTTTGGGGTGCAGCTTGATCGGTGCGGTGCGGGTCGCAGGGTGTCAGCTATTCTGTGGGCGATTCAGCCGGCGGTCGGCCAATGGTGTCTGGTTTGGAAGCATTCAGCTACGGATTCCATGACCGGTTCGCGTTTCCGCTTTTGCAGTTCACGGACCAGTGAGTTAGCCGGAAAACGAGTTCATCAAGTACCGTTCCTGTACGCGTTTGGCACGTTTGCAGTGCCACTTTTGAAGAACTACATGTGCGTGTCATCTCCGGCCGGATGACGGACGATCAAAGAATGAGATAACGCGAAACCGGCCTCCGTGGGCCGCTAATTTGTGATCAATACCTAGAGGTGTTGTCTTCCTTCAGGTGCGTTCGTTATCCCTCACCAGCAACGCTGGTAGGTGAGTCTTCTTTCAGGCGCGCAACAACGGAGCCCTGTAGTGTGATAGTTGATGGACATAGTGGGAATGAAGTATACTTTCGTAACGGGTAGTTGAGTGCACCACTTGCGAAGCAGAGGCCACTGGGTTCGTCGTAACAATGACTGTTATATAGCCTCAGTGGTTGTACAACCTGTCCAGTAGAGTTCGTTGTAAGGTGTTCTGTTAGCTAGAAGCCGATGCCTGGGTGTGCAGACATTAAAGCTCAACGGATGCAGTTACTAGTACACAGCAGGTACCAGAGTTGCCTAACTGCGAATCGGGTCAGCTTTTTTCGTACCCCACGGTATGCTGCGTTATATCAGTTGACTTATGCGTAGTAGGTGGAAATAGGGAACTTGCAGCCTCCGATGGAGCAGTCATGTATACGTTTAAAATACTAGCAAGCTCCTTACGGGCTAGTGTTTTAGGATTATCCTCAATTAAGTCAGCACCTGCTCTCGTATAGAGTCTATAGCCCCTGGTCCTCGGTCTGTGACACGATAGCGAATATACTCAGCAGCTCGCAAAGCAGAACTCAAAACGCTGGAGCGGGACAGCGTGTGTATTGGAGCAGCGCAAAGGCGTGCAGGCGACGTACTCAGGCGGAGCAAGTGGCGCCACCAAAAACGGTAATTGTTCAAATAAACAAATTTGTTGGTCTTTGTCATCGTACGTTGTACTCGTAGCACTACGGTGGTCTACCCTTAGAAGGCCGACGCAGATGGGCTTCGACCCGTGATGGATACGTCGGCTTCGGTGGCGAGAGACGTTTTCCATGCCTCCCGCCGCGATCGAACACAAAATTTAGGCCAACACAAGCCGTTCTCCATGACTCACACATTGATAACTGTGCGTCGATCGAAAAATCACGTCCTCCTCAACATTTCATCCGATTGGGGTAGACTCCGCTTCTCACTTGGCAGTGGTGAATGTGTTGTAAGGTTTGTCGTTGTCGGCATGTCCCAACGTTCCGTTTTCCTGTGGTTGTTATTGGCTTCGTAAACTAGCCAGTGCCCGGCGTCAAATGAGTTCTGTCGCGATCAGATCAGCGTTGTTCTTGAGCCATGCGAGATCCTGGAATTCCATATGGTTCTGTCCGACGGGACGAGCTAGAAGTCAAGAAACACCAGGAACGTGAGCCTCGGGGCGCGGACGGATATTCGACCGAGGGGGACATAACGGCGCAACACAGGCTGCCGCTGCCCTTGTCGTGATAACTACGTGGTCCTGCATTCATGCATAATAGGTCTACGTACAAGTTGAATATGAGGAGCAAACTTAAATACATACAACTGTTACGTATTCAGAAAACCTCGTTGGCTGTCGCAGCTCGCGGCCGCGTCGATTTCTCCTGTTGAGGGGTGCAGCTGTGTCTTCCGGGGAGTTTTGTGTTGCAAAAGATAACAAGGGGTCGTTAGCTGGAGTGACGAGGGCCGACTCGGGACGACTAACGGAAGGTTGTGAGTAGGTGGGGACACTGGAAGGGTTGTTCGGGGTGGGTTCCACCTCGATGAAGGCTGGTTTAAGGCGGTCTATGCTGATGGTCTCTTTCCCGCCTTCAACGTCCACCACGTATTTCTTTTCCTTTCGCTGGACGACGCGAAACGGGACGGAGTAAGCCGCTTGCAGTGGTGACCGCACTGCGTCCCCTCGAATAAACACATGGCTGGCGGTCGCTAGAGTGGTAGGTATGTAGTTTCTGAGGGTTTGTTTGCGTGTTGGGGTGTGCTTTATCCCCAGCATTTGGTGTGACAACTGTTTTGCGTAATCCCCGTAATTGAAACTCACAGGTCGTAATGGACAAACCAACTCACCTGGGAGTCTTGGTGTGCAACCGTAAACCAGTTCGGCGGCCGTAACACCCATGTCGGCGGTAACGGTGTTACGCAGTCCTAAGAGAACGATCGACAAAACTTCACTCCATAATGGGTTATCACGAGCACGAAGGGCGGCTTTCAGCTGGCGATGGAATTGCTCCACCATGCTATGAGCCTCAGGGTGATAGGCCGTCGTCTTTTTGTGTCTGCAACCGAATGCGTCCAGTAGCTCGTGGAAGGTGCCACCAAAACGAGAACCGCTGTCAGTGGTCACGATAGCAGGACAGCCGAACTGTCTCACCCAACCAGTTAGAAATGCTTTCGCAGCTTCCTCTGGGGTTGGGTGAGGAATAGGTATGGCCTGTGGCCAGCGAGTGATGCGGTCTACGCAAGTGAGGACGTAGACTCAGCCGTTGGATGGCCGAGGGGGCCCCACGAAATCCACATGCACACGATGAATAAGTGCGTCCGGCTCGCAGTATGTGCCTAACGCAGACTTGGTGTGACGATGTGTTTTAACGCGTTGGCATTAAAGACAAGCGCGGGCTCAAAGACGTTCGTCACTTTTGACGTAAGGCCAGACAAATCGCTCGGTGACCAGTTTCATTTAGGCGGTCACCAGGGCGCGATGAGTTTTGGCAGCTGATAAAAACTGGCCTTCGAAAACTGGCAGGAACTAGTGGTCAGGGCCGACCCTGTGACACATCGCAAATAATGGTTATGCCCGAAGTTGGAAGGGTCATTGGCACTAGTTCCAGGGCGTTGCTGTTTCTGAGTTGCTGTACTTCAGGATCTGCTGTTTGGGCTGCGGCAAATGCTTTTAGGTCTATGCCCATGGGTAGTGGGTCGTCGATATTGTGGATGCGTGAGAGTGCGTCTGCTTCAGGATTGTGTGCCCCAGAGGCGTGTCGAATGTCCGTAGTAAACTGCGAAACATAGTCCAAGTGGCAAATCTCGCGCGGCGAATATCGGTCAAAAGCTAACTGAGGGGAGTACACTAGTGGTTTATGATCTGTAAACACTGTGAAAGTTTGGCCCCCGAGTGTGTGCCGGAAGTGTCGGATACCCAAATAGATTGCCCGTAGTTCTATGTTGAACGTATTATATCGGGATTCCGCAGGCTGGAGACGCTTGAAGAAAAAAGCTATTGGTTGCTATGAATTGTTGACGAATTGCTGCAACACAGCTTCGACAGCCGTGTCCGCAGCATCTGTTCCTAATGCCAGGGGAGCAGAAGAATCGGAATACGAAAGGAGTGCCATGTTGGCGATAGCTTCCTTGATCGAAGTAAACGCTGCCTTTTTCGTGTCTGGAAAAATGAGTTTCCGCTTACCTTCACGTAAAAGGTCTGTTAGAGGCTGCATTATTTCGGCTCAGTGTGGGATGGAGCGGCGATAAAAGTTAACCAAGCCAGAAAATTGGCGCAATTGTCGGTAAGAGTGAGGCTCAGGATAGTCGCGAATCGCAGCCACATGTCAGGCACGGGCTGCATGTCCGAGGCTGAAATTTCGCGACCTAAGAATATGACGGTTGTCCTACCTAATTCGCACTTGATAAGGTTAATGGTCACACTGTGTTGGCTAAGACGTTCGGAAAGAGCGCGCAGGTGTGCCGTATGCTCTTGTCCTGAAGCACTTGCCACCAAAATATCGTCTAAGTACAAGCAGACATACTTCAAACCGTGGGTTGCTTTATGCATAAACCTTTGGAAGGTTTGAACTGCATTGCTGAGCCAAAAGGGCATGCGCAAAAACTCAAATGGTCCGAATGGAGTTGTGGCAGCGGTTTTAGGGATGTCAGCCTCTACTACCGGGACTTGGTGGTAGGCTCTAAGGAGGTCGATTCGACTGAAAACGGAGCGAACAGACAGGGTGGAAGTAAGATCTTGAATACGTAGAATAGGGTACCTGTCTGGAATGATAGCCTGGTTGAGGGCCCTATAGTCACCGCAGGGCTCAGGTCGCCATTAGGTTTAGGAACCATGGGAAGGGGCGAGACCCAAGGGCTACTAGACGGGCGTATTCTGCCTAATTCTAGCATGTGTTCGAACTCAGCCTGTGCTGCGCGGAGCTTGCCTAGTGTCAAGCCACGTGGTCGGCTAAATGCTGGGGGTCCTTTAGTGACAATATGGTGGGTAACGTTAGTGGTCACAGCGGGAAGGGGGCCAGATTGTCTTAGCATTGTCGGGTAAGCTGAAAGCAGGTCTGCGTACGGGTGTTCGGCCTGCGGTTTGATGTATAAAGGCGTGATGTGATTCACGGAGGAATACGAACCAGTTACGGAAAGACAAGTCTGTCGATCGACAACTCTCCGGCCTTGCGCACCGAACAGGAGGTCGAAATGGTCAAGGAAATCGTTACCCAGTATGGGATAGGGGACGTCTGCTATTATTAATACCCAGCGAAACGTGCGACGTAGTCCTCAGTTGAGCCTGAGTGACTTACGGCCGTAACTAGCGATAGGGGTGCCATTGGCAGCACGGCGTTGTTGGACTGATGGGATCGTTGCATCACCTGCTTCCTTTGGAATGACACTAACTGCGGCACCGGTGTCAATTAGGAGCAGGTTATTGGAAACTCAATCTCGAACATGCAACAGACGTCTGCTATCACGGCTGTCGATCGCGTTAGTCGTCGGGATATTAGTTTCCCTGTTTGGCACCTGGGAAGGTGCAACCGGCTTTGCAGCGCCGGGCCTTCTCCCCAAACCGTTTGTGGCACCAGCAGTGCGCTGATCGGGATGGGTTAACCGGGCTGTCAGGGGAAGGGTTTCTGATATGTTTAAGTCACTTAGAGTTGTGATAGGCTTTACGGTTTCTACAGTGAGAACATCCAGGGGGGAAAAGTCTGAAAGTCCGCTCGAAAGCAGCCATCAGATTGTCTCCGGAGTGTGTTCCTACTGTGGGAGCGGTGGTCTGCGAGCTGCTCGAGTTTGCTACGGCCGTAATTTGTGCATGGTACCGTTTAATGATACCCTCCGCTAGTTTTGCCGCTTCTGTTAGCTTGAGGTGGCTAGGACCTTCCAGCAGTGCTCGAATATTTGGAGGTAGTCGCTGTACCCACAATTCTTTGAGGACTTTTTCCTCTGAAAGTTGCCCTGCCAGCTGCTGCATTTCTCTCAGTAATGCAGAGGGTTTCTTGCTACCTGACTCTGTCCCTTTGATCAGCCGCTTCACTCTGGACGATTTTGATGGCAAAAGACAAGAGATTACCGCGTCTTTCGCGGTAGTGTAAAAACTGTTATTGAATATTACTTCGCGTATCTGAGTATCAAAGTCACGGGGAAGACGACCGATAGTCCACAAGTAACGGGTTCGCTCGCTTGTGGTTCTATGTGATTCAAACTCTGCCTCTAACATACGAAACCAGAGTTGAGGGTCATCAATAAAAAACTCAGGGACGGCTAGTGAGACTGTCAAAATGGGGGCGGCTCCGGATCAGGCTTGCGGCCGTTGCTAGCCACATGTGCAATGGTATATCAAATGTAAACCCATATATAAAGATCAATTCAGCAACCGTGATACACTTATGATATCGACATGAGAAAAACATAAAACGGATATGGAAGCAGAAATTTGGAATTTACCGTTTATGTGTCAGAAAAAGTGTACATGTAAACGAATAAATGTGATTGAGGGACTTACGGGTGTCTTTGGAGGATTGACTTTAATGTTCGGGCTCACCAGTTTAGGATTATCCTCAATTAAGTCAGCACCTGCTCTCGTATAGAGTCTATAGCCCCTGGTCCTCGGTCTGTGACACGATAGCGAATATACTCAGCAGCTCGCAAAGCAGAACTCAAAACGCTGGAGCGGGACAGCGTGTGTATTGGAGCAGCGCAAAGGCGTGCAGGCGACGTACTCAGGCGGAGCAAGTGGCGCCACCAAAAACGGTAATTGTTCAAATAAACAAATTTGTTGGTCTTTGTCATCGTACGTTGTACCCGTAGCACTACAATGTGAGCGCCAGAGAATAGAATCGGAATGACGGAATATACATGGGACCATTACATGTGCATACATAAATGTGTCCCTATTTGTGCAGCCTTTTTTTATTTGGGAATCGGGGGCTTTTACGCGCGCAGTGGAAGTCCGTATATATATATATATATATATATATATATATATATATATATATATATATATATATATATATATATGTACATATATATCCGCATATATATGATGCGTTTGGGCAACCCACACGTGGATACCAATGGGCGGAAATAAACACCAGAATTTCGAGCCCCTGACCAGGATGTGTCATACAAGCTACCAAAAGATATTGTAAAGGCTAATACCGGAACTGCGTGAGACCGCGGACCTACGCGTGAGTTGCGCATATCATTCCGGTACCACACCTTGCTACGGATGTCTATTTATAAACAAGGCACACAAGCACACGTATAAATGTGTCTTTAAACCTCGCAGCGCACAAATACCTCCGTACGTTGGCCGCGATTCAAATGAATAACAACGGATTACATTTGAGCAACGTTAGCAGCGGGCTGGAGATGCGTATAAGGCATAACCGATTGTTTTCACTTCAGTTTACTCATGCCTCACGGGCTGCTAAACTGCCACGTGACTGAGAAGCCATAGTGCAGGGAAACATTCTCCCATTCACATGCCGCTTGATGCTAACGATGAACATGACTTAGGTCATGTGTACGAGCTCGTACACAGACCCAAGCGGTTTACGACACTTGCTAGAAGTCAAACGATCGCAATCACTGTATTTATAGAAGATAAGTCCCATACGATAAAATGCTGTATACAATGCATTCAGTAACGTTTGCGCTGCATGAGCATGGGGAAGATTCGCCGAATTTGCATGGAACCAGTATATGCTTATATATTTATATGTATAAATGTACATATATATGTATATATATACATATAGATATAGATATACCTTCATGTACATGCGTGTACGTACATATATATATATATATATATATATATATATATATATATATACAACGATGTATGCTTATACATGTATATGCATATACATATGTATATATATATGTGTGTGTATACATATACGTACACACATATATACATATTTACTCATCAAAATGTTAGCTTTTAGAAAACCAAACGTGGAGGTAAGCCATACAAACTACCAGAACATAGTGCACAAGCCGGTACCTGAACTGCATTAGTCGGTCAGTTGCGTATATTATATCTAACTACAAACGTCCATTTACATAGAGGGCACAACAAACCCTCGGCTTGCAATCGCGTCCGAGGTAAGTTTAGTAGTTAAGCTTCAGTAAACCGAACTGGGACGGTATTGAGAGTGAACCTCGTATTAAGGAAAGTATATCATTGACGTCGTCAATACCGATATGTGTTACAGACGATTATATACACATACGTGTTCCAATGTTTGTATACCTGTATACGCGTACCTGCACTTCCACATACACATCGTCCATTCATTCTGCAGTGGGTCACGGGGTGCAATCCCTTATTATTTTCAAGTTACTTAGTATACGTTCTGCGTTGCACGTAAGTCACATTCATCACCATCATGGTACGCACGTATCGCGGCTTATCTAAACCTTAGTCACAATACTGTTACATGAGTAGTTCTCCGTACGTCACGTGCGTCATTTTAATTACGCCCTTCAGTGACATCGTTAGGGCTCACAACGGATGCATACCACTTTCGTCGCAGAATTAGGTACTACAATGAAAGTTGATGGACGTCTGTCAGACTTTGATTGCGCTCACAGTGGAAAGGAAAGAGCTTTTGATTCCACCAACAGGCTATTTTAAGTCCGTTCGGCAAAACGTAATAATAACAGCAGTCATTGCACATATTACACAACCATGCAGGGTGTACAAATTTGTGTGCGCCAAAAATATAATTGGTGGATAAAAGGTCCGATGGAAACTAACTATTAAGCCTAATAATATACAGTTTCAAGGAATACCTCACGAGTATGCCACACTGAGACTGAAACTACGTGAAAATAAATCTACAAATAACACTGATATTTGACTGCTCAATACAAATCCACGTTTTGAACTGCCTACTGCTGCAACATAGACTTTCTTCTCACCTTAAACTTATTATGGGCATCGATTTCTTGGATGCAAAACGACATTTTACTTGAAGAATTTGAATGCGAAATGCATAATAAATCATTTATAAGACGGAATTTTGCTTTTTTCACAAAGATACCAATAGGAGATAAAAGTTTCAGTTGAAAGTCCAACTGAAACATTCAGCTGATCAGTCAAGTTATTATTACCAACATTGATAAGCAGCCTAAAGATACACTTCCCAAGCGAGCTATACCGAGACTACAACTTTGTGGATATAAATCTACAACTAACATGGTTAAGTGGCTGTACTTTTCGTGCTTACATTTTTAACCTCTACAGGTGCAACATAAGCTTCCATGACGGGTAAAACTCAACAGAAGGATCAATTTCTTGGATGTAATATTCCCAATTTACTGACGGGTCTGAATACACAATGCACAATACACCATTTGTACGATGAAATTTCAATATAGAATTAGTAGATCAATTCATCATTTTTCTAGAGTGGCGCGTCACCAGGCGGGGGCGCAATTTCAAAAAAACGGGTAGGAACAATCCGGGATACCATAAATGACTCCGACAGACGCAAATCCGCCGGGACGACGCGACGCCATAGAGATTCTTCAAAGCCCTAAGGGTCTATCACTTTACCCAACTGTAGCAAAGGGAAGTCGGCTGGGATGGACATCGCCAAGCCTCCTCCCCTATCAGCACGGTAGAGTGTGTATCCTGAAATAGCCACTTCCGAATCCTGCACCTCACTAATAAGCCACTTCTCCGTCAAGGCAATCAATGTTGACGATTGGTGAACCAGACGTGCCTCGAGCTCATCTCGCTTGTTCAACAGACTCCTGACATTGGACGGCGTGATAAGTCCTTTTCCTCTTCGGTTTTTCCTCCCCAAACGCACCCTTGTAGCACTTCTACAGCGAGAGCCTCCCGATTGGTGACGCTGTTGAGAGTGAACGGTTCCCGTCTCAGTTGAAGAAGTCTCCGTTGAACACGAAAATCCCGAAAAAAGACCCGCTTCCCCATTAGTCTGGTGTTCGCTTAGCTCTCTCGATGCCAACCGAAGCCCCTCTCTTTCCTCGGGGTCGGGATCTTGAAGGAGTCAGTTTTTCTCCTTTTAGCCTGTAGGACCGCTGTAGCTTCCAGCGGCATTCCTCATCGGATCCAAAGGCCACCTTCAGCGAGCGGGGGCTACTGTTCTCATTTTTCCCCCAAGCGAAAAACGGCTTTGTCCTTCACATTACTCGCCAAGTTCCCCCCCCCCTCATTGGTGGAGAATATCTTGAAGAATATGTCCCACAGAAGGGACTCGTCGTGATCTGATCTGCTTTGTGACTCCGACTCGGTCGATTCCGGCAGGTTCACGACTAGGAAGCATTGGTTCCTCTGTTTCAGGGCCGTCCGTTGCCGTGGTTTTACCTTTTTCCACTGACCCATGGCCTCTGTCTGCCCTTGACCGGGGCCTGTATCTCCGTCCGCTGCATCGGAACACTCACTATAGGGGAATTCCAATTTGAGTCCACGGATAACAGTGACTTTGATATCCTTCGGATTTATAACGGAATGAATATATATAGGGAAAAGCGGACGAGGTCCACATAGAAGTGGCTGCGGCCACCGGGATGGCAGTTTCGGTGTCTGTACAGGGAGGAAAATAGATAGACACTGAAAAAACGTTGGATTGTATTTGATGGCTGGGTAAGATGGTTTGATATTCTTTCTTCTGCGTGCATGAGGCGTAAATCGTAGTGCAGTAGAGCCGTCACGTGTGTCAGTAGATGCGACGATGGCGAGTCTGGTAATTTGTGCACGTTGGGGGAACCCCCCAATAGCGATGTTAAGTTGATGCATCGTGGAAGTAGTATTGCATCATAGGTCGCTGATGTGGTGGGTTTCTGAATCTTTGTGCCCAATGAGGCTTGGAATTCCATTCGTTTCAATAGATGTTTGGGTGTCTCAGCTGGCGGGTGTGAAAGTGGATTGCGGAACACCGTCAGAGGTCGCACCTGCCAAGGTCCGCCCTAGAAGATTTCGAGAGCTATTGCCTTAAGCGGTAGGACGCCTCTGGGAAACAACCCCAGGCGGGTAAATCAAAGGCTTCTGTTACGAGATTCATTCATGTGGTCCGAAGGGGGACGGCGAAAAATTAGGGATTTGGAATAATGTATGGGAAAGATCAGAACTACAGGGACTCCTGTAGAGGAGACCAAGAAACCTTGATTGACCCATAAACATTCGTAACAAAAACAACATTATTTAATTCGCGTGTACTATCCTTACCGCACCTCAGCGTGTTTGTTTTACTACACTAAATCTTTGTTACAAATCGGACCCTAGCAGGTACCCCCAGCTTTGCTCGCTCACACTGAACTTCGCTGTGACTTCACTCTCTGCGGTTGATGGGTCATTACTCAAGGTTGGAGCTTTGGGGCTTGGGAAGACAGCTTTTGGGGTCTGGTTGTTGTAAAATTTGTTGGCTTGTCGTGAACCATACCATAGCTGTCTTGAATCGACTTCGCTTTAAATGGTGTCGAAATTTGTTGCTTTGCTTTGCTCACACTTTCAGTTTGTTGAACTTTATGACCACAACGTCAAAACTTATTGTAGACGGAGGGGAGTTTTACGTGGAGCCATGAGTTCTGAGAAAAAACCAGAAGGTGAGATGTGATCCAAGCAGCCATCAAAGAGGCTCTGGCCGAAGGTCCAAAAGCTCCGACAAAGTCGATGCACGAAAATTCATTCAAAGTGAAACAATGCTGGTGTGTTTCCGGAATGGGTCAAGAACGGCGCCTAAGTGCGTGATCAATGGTTACAGCACTGTTCATGGTGCAAATCAATTTGTCACTCAGCAGCGGCGTCCGGCACTGGTAGAGCACCCTGAAAAGACCAATGCTGGTGCGCCAAATACAACTCGCGATCAGACGATATACAAGAGAAGGTTAAGGATTTAAAAATGAAACGGTGAAGAAGTTGACTAGAAAAAGCTGCAGAAAATTGAAACTGAAAGAATACCACTTCGATGGTGATATACATGAACGGGCCCCGGCACAAAGCCTAAAGTTACCGGCCGGTTGGTGTCCTTTCAGTACCGTGCATGTGCTCAGGAAACACTCGGCTGGGAGCCCAGTACAGAATAGCTTCGAGTGAGCGGTGTAGCACAGGGTTGTTAAAAACAATCAAGTCTAGCGAATTACCCATTTTTCACTGAGGAGGTGATCAGGCGAAAAAATGAACGAACGTTTGGCTGAGGTCTGTCTGATGGAATTGAGTGGTGCTTTTGACTCCATGAACCACAGACTCCTAGACATCAATTTGCGGATTATGGGAATTGTTGGCAAGACAAGACAGTGCGAGGATAGATTTCTAGTAGGGCAAACATTTTGTCCTAAGGCAGTCAGTCAAGTCCGCCAGCCAGAAGAGGTGGCTAGCGGGATGCCACGAGGCTCCATGCTCGGCCCTCCGCTTTTCCTCGCCAGAAATGGTTTGGAGCGTGAAGTCGGCAACATCCTCTTTTGCTTTGCCCTGCAAGATCAAGACGGCTAAAGCAGATATGGCGAGGGATGTTAGCCATCGAAAACAGGTAGAGCAAGTAGAACCTTTCTCCGAATCACACCAAATGGTGACGTCTGACCACGAGCAAAGTGGCTAGTAGGAGTGGCATGCGGTCACCGCAAAAGGTCTCCCAAGTCAACTTTCCGAGTAAAATGTTTGGCAATAACTTCAGGCGGTCGAGTTAGTGCACCTTTGCTGCGAATACTGCTAGCCCCGAACTCAGTATCCGCTCAGCACTGCTCGGCAAAATAACCCGGGGCGAAGATAGCTCGAAATATCTGTGAAGTATTTCGCAGTGGACGACAGAAACTGCAGTACATGTTCCGAACTTCAGCAAATCAAAAGGTACATATACAACGATCCCGAAGTCCAATTCGACGGTTTTGAGCGCCTTAAAAATCTCCGGACCCCTTTGTTACAAACGTCACGCTTTTTCTCCGAGTTTCCTCCCTCAACAGGGCGAATCAGTAGGATTATCACCATTTCTGTGGCGATGATAGCCCTATTATTTTTAAATGCGACCAGAAACAATGGTAGTGCATCTGGTTTACTTTTTCCGTGTGGGGTACAAAACGGCAGCCAAATCTCTCTGAAAGGACGAATCCCTTCCAATTATCTGTGGTCCCCTTTTTCTTATTGCCGCTATCACCAACTCTGATACAGAATCAGTCAGTTCCAAACGAGGAAATACCTATCAAGACCCTGCGGTAGACACTTCGCTATTATGTCAGTTTGAAGCCATCGTGTCTGAGTAGGCTACTGGTCCCTTTGACAAACTCGGCTTCCCGACTTCATCAGTCATGGATGCTAAAAGTCGGCCAAATAAGAACCACGCAAATTGCATGAGCTACGGCTATGGGCACTCGCTTTTGGAAAAACTTGCCACTTTTTTAAAACACAAATGGGATGTGATGCTTACCGAAGTAGTGCACTCTAAGCTAGAACTCCTATGGGCTTTTGGTGAGGCAGCAGTGAGCGTACAGAAATTAGCCGGCCGCCTTTCCTAAAACCTTTCCATATTCTACCTTCTTTTTCCTTTCGATACTCCCAGCGGCATTAAAGCCTTTCTAGGATTTGTTCTTTCGGGTCAGTCTACTTTGCGTCCCAACCACCTAGTGAAAGCAGAGCCAATAGACATTTGTTGTAGGGAACACGATTCTCTAATTCATAAATACTGACAAACAAGGGCAAATGGACATACAACTGAACTTCTCCAAAAGCACGACGATAACTGTCGGTGCCACTCGAGTCGAACGGTGCGACAGAATACCAAGTAGTCCGAGTTAAGGAAATCGACTTTTAACACGTTTTGGGAGCTGGTTGGAGGTGTGTCAGGTGTTTGCGAGTTGTGGAATGGTCATAGGGCAAAAAGTTCGGATCTCTACGCGTGTCAGTGTGTGTGCTCTTTCCGGTGGTCCCGGGTGGACAGTAATCACTAGTGCGAGTTCAAGTGAGAGTGATACTCTGGGCCAACATGGCGTGGGGGAAAAAGTGGTGAATGAATGTCATTCCGTGCGCCTAATGCAGAGAGAGCAGTCATGAGTGTGTGTGCACGTCACCGCGAGACTCCATAGAGAGAGAACAAACGTGCGGTCACGTGAGAGTGCTTGTGTCAAGGATCGTGGAGCGGAAAACGATAATCTTGCGTGGGCGCACGATGGCGTGTGAGGACAATACATGCTGGCAGTATTGCCATGTGTGAATGCTCCGGAGTTTATGAACAGCTGAAAGTGATCCGGAGAAGTCTGCTCGTGCGATGCACTTGTGTCTGACACGGATTATAGCTAAACCAGATGGACGAGCTGGACCAGGACAGTTGTACCATTTGCACAGTTAACAGCAGACAACTGCGGAAAGTACAGTTAGGGTAACACAGTAACCAAAGCTCGTCTTGGCCTCTTTCAGGTGTCCTCACCTGCGCAAACGTGTCTCCAATATCAGCAGTCGGAGCAAACTGTCCCAGCTTTAACCGCGACTGAAGACCAGCGACGTTTGCAGCCAAATTTGAACCAGGAACAGATGGTTGTTTGGTGATGCTCCTTTGAAATTAGCTGCGCAGTCGAAAGTGCTCAAAGGCTTCCTGGCTTCTTCGGACTTACTGCTGCATGATGGAGAAGATACCAGCAAAAGCTAGTTCGCTGCTTTCCCTTTGCCATGGGAATCGCATAGCTTTATTTTGGGTCATATCCCGGAAGGGCTGAGCACTTGTGTTTAAATTTTGGTATCTTGGCGCAACCACTTATTTAACGATGGCAAGGGATTACCAGTTCTAATACGATTGCTGTTAATATTGAGACATCCATCTTTCCAGGGTAAACCACATAGATTGTTCTCCAGGGCCTCCTCCAGAATACCTGTAGCTCACTGTTCCTCGACTGACTACCAACGGTCGAGTAAATTTTTATCCACGAAGTCTCGATCGCTGAACCCACGAAGATATCTTCCCAACTTTTTCAGCGTACCAAGGTAGGCAAAAGCATGGCATCCATGTCTACGGTGGGCATCTAACGAACCCCGTAAAACCCGACCGAAGGGTACATCGTCGGCGTACGGGTGGCTTTTAATCCCTCTCCTTCGTTCCAGTGCCTGATGAACCTCTGGCTTGTCCAGCCCCAACAACATACCAACCTGTTAGAGAAGGAGAGGATTGAGCGGAATATCCTTTACGTGATCCCACTCGGACTAGATGCTTTTGTCCCGCAAACGGCCAGGGAAAACTGGGGTCCAAAGGTTCTTTTACTCCGGCTTTGTCACTACCACCTCGTCACCACCTACAGACATCACAGTGACTGTTACTCTTTTACCGACAGAAAAAGTGGATCCTACCGGGGGACTCAAAGGCACCTATTCATTGACACCCCCAATCTGACGTGTTCAACCAACATAGTTCTAATAGACGAGGCCTTGCATCCGGTATCCAATGTAACGTACATGCGTGGAAATCCTCCCTAGCTATTGTCATACGCTTGTGTTTTGAGACTATCCTCTTTATTCAATTGACCCCGGAACAAATAAAACCTGTGTCAATCACTACACTTCAATATTTGTTTATATTCTGCTCACGTGAAGTGGCATAATTTTGATTCCAACTTGGACTGCCGTGATGGTGGTACCTGACGTTGGCATTTGTTGAACTTTGGTCCTCGTTGTCAGACGCTGTGGCCGTACAGTTGAGGTTGGAACATATTATTATGCACATAATTTGTTAATCCAGTGCCGTAAAAACTATGAATCAATTTTGTTCTGGTTTTGGGATTCGTTTTGAAATGGCTACGAGTTGCTCACAGTCGGAATAGCCGTTACATCCAATACAGAGTTACCACCACTGATCCTTCAGATTCACTGATACTTTAGGGCACTTCACCTGGACACAGGCCTCAAACTTTTATGAACTTTTTGTACGGGGCACTAATATTCCATTACGCACCTGATGCAGAGGTCGACAATGAAAATAAGTACAGTTTTCTCATCGCACGGGTTTTGGTGGCTGTATTTATCGGCTAAATGTCCATAATGCAGACAAAAGTAACATTGTTTATTCTCCGAGATTACCGGCCGAAGTTTTTTGATGTCAAGCAAACAAAAGTCCGAGCACTCTTTGAGAGGACGCTAGTTCCCTCACTTATCTCACATAATGTCACCAAGTGTGGCCAAAGTAGACCCTGGATAAGAAATTCGTTCTACTTCCGGGTTTTCCAATCTCTGCTAACGATTTTACCAGAGATTAATGGTGTCTGTTTTGTTGCAGCGCTGTACGGAGGCTTACCAGTTTACGCCGGTTTTGGAAATCTTCTTCCCTCTATCTTGCACGAGTTTCTTCTGCTTCTCCAACACAACCCAAAGCCACAAGTCGTAATAACTTGTTCAAAACCTTTTCTACGGTTTCGATCGCGTTCACAAGTGAAACATTTCAACTGTTCGAGTGCTTCTGCATAATGAGCTGACAGATTCGCATATCATAGATGCTCTGAATCATACAGTACCTTTTCCGGACCTATGATCTGATCCAATATGGACCTTATAATGACATATCGAGGGGCGAACAAATCCCATGGTGGGGCTTGTAATTTATCTCGAGGACAGCTCGAGGCAAGCTTTAAAGCAAGACCAAGGGGTACATGTGAGGCCAATAGGCTTATCCAACTGACACTTATAAGTATACACAAACCAGAGTACAAGGAAAGTTTTAAGTGCACCGCACTTGGATGATAATAGTTCCCGAAAAAACCGGAAGCCAAGGCCAGATGGTCGAGCCGTCAGAGAAAAATGGACCTTGCTGAAACTTCGGACCATGAAACATGAAGTGAGCGTGAACAGATGGAACCAGAGGGGAGCTATATGGGGGCAGTGGATAATTTCAACGAAACAGTCTTTTACGAGAAATGTTAAAAGTGATTGGGACCCCGAAATGGATGAGATGGATGTGGAGGGAAACAGGTAGAAGAGGAGGGACAACAAATCAGCATGTAAATAAAGTAAGTCGATCAACCTAGCACTTGGTGATGATCGGAGGATGACAACTAAAATACGCACACCACTCAAAGATGATCACACGTTGGGATGGGGGCATCGAATTTCGCGGTAAGTAAAGGGGCCGATGAGAACAGCAGACATGGAGCGATGGACTTTCTCGCGATGGCAATAGTGAAAGAGATCGCTTAAGGTCAAACTACCTGATGGTCATTGAGAAGCACTTAGAGTGGACAGCACAGTAAAGGAGAGCTGAAGCAAGTGCCCGGAGAAAGGAGGTCAATATATGTCACACTTCTGTCTTAAAGGTGTACCAGTGGATCCGACAAGGAAAGCAGTCTGCAGAACGAGTTGACTAGTGGAAAGCAAAAGTGGAATGGGCAAGATGCTTCACAAGACCAGGAAAGTGTAACGGAGGATCTCAGAGCAGATGATCAGTTGGTACTTTGGGAGGAGTTATTATTCACCAATCAGATCTGGGCAGGAGGAAGTATATAAAGATCATTTTCAGACGGGGGGACAGAGAAGTTTGACTTCCAGGGCAGACAGTACTGCAGATAGTCTTCAGGCTGGGTGGGTGGAACTGTATTGGGGAACATCAACGACCCAGTAGGACGAAGCTCATCGGGTTTGCGAATCCTAGGGAGAAGAGTGCGTCTTTAGCTCCAGCGGAAGTGGTTTAGGATACCCTCCGAGAAGCTTTCGCCTTGAAGCCAGGTAAATGGGCTGGTTGGCCAGCATCCGCCGGTGGGAATAGCCTCGACCCTAGAAAACCGTCAATTTCGTAATAGCTTTGCTAAATGCAGAACTCCTTCACCAGGTCGGCAATGTACCCTATCCCTAAAGAAGGCCTCAGAGGAAACAAGGCCCTTCAGCACTAGTCAGAAGGGATAGGTGGAGGACAAAATAGTATCTCGTCCCTAGTAGCCAAAAAATGGGGCCAGTACTCGGAACTAGGTTGTGAGTGCCACCATTAACAGCTGTGCCCCAAGAGGGCTGGAGAATACGACCTTGTGTTAAACCGAAGAGTGCAGCTTCCGAAAAAAGTGGAGCGAACTGGCAGCAGAGACAGCTGCTGCTGACTGCATAGGAGTCACCGAAACCAGGCTTAAGGCAGGGAATGAAGCGGCTGTCCTCCCCTTTTCTGACTCTCATATTCATCGAGCTGATGCGGCGGATGAAAGGGATGGTCGCGGTGTCGTGATAATGGTCTCAGACACAGGAAAGCAGATAGCTGGGGACAGCACCACATCAAAAAATACGCACGCGGTCCTCAGTTACTTGAAACTACACCAAGCTGGAGCGCGAGTTACGCGTGTGCATGAGCCCCTTTTTCACGTGCTTGTGTGGAAATTCTCCCCAGCCATTGTCGCATACTTGCATTGTTAAGACTACGCTTTTTATCTTACTGACCTCCAAACTAATACAGCATGCATCAACCACTGGACTTGAACAGTTTTTCATATTTTGCTCATGTGCTTTGGCAACGGATAGGGACGCGGTCATCGTAAAGTCATTATTTTCACTTGCAGTTTCAAACCATGTGATCAGCTAGTACCTGATGTTTTTGATCCTCCACTTCCTTATTTCTCTCCCCCTTGTTATGCGCTGTTACAATCGCTGCTTCTTTGCACCACAGTTCTTCTAACCTCCAAGATAACGTTCTCCAGGGACCTTTTGCGCTTCTCTAACCACCCTGTGCTTCCATACGCTCTCCGTTCTTCAGCCATTTTCACGGTCATCTTCTTGTTGCATAATGAACGCCCATTTGTTACCGCTTCGCCCATTTCCGACCGTCACCACATGTCACACCCGCGCTAATCAGATTGTTAGATTCACTCTCACCTGTTTTCGTCGATCCTTTCCTTCGTATTCCATCGCTTATCAACTTCTGCTGTTAGCCACCACTTCTGTGCATGCAAAGTAGTTTCTATCTCTCTCTGTGTTGACCCTCCATGTTCGCCTGTCACAAAAATATTCATCAGGGCTTATCCAGGTTAATTCCGTACCATTTGACCCAACCCTACATATCTCTTCCAAGCAGCGCTACTTCCGTGTTCCGTCCCTTCATTGTTGTTTGCTTCTGCCCTTATATATATATATATATATACGTGTATATATATATATATATATATACGTATATATATAAAGGCATGCATAGATATATATACATATATATATATATATATATCCGCATGTTTTCTCTACCTCCTGCAGTTCTTCGCCGGCAAGTTCTCTAGCCGCCATGCCGCCGCCTCTCATAATATAAGTCCGTTTATTGCAATAAAGCATAGCAATTAGAGAATATAATTGGTAGACTCAAAGATGGCCAATCACACGAAACTTTTGTCGGAATTGTCCGCGGTGATCCTGCTTGGTTGAGGCTCATCCGTGTACTTGGTCAAGAAGCTGTACCAGGGCGTATCACATGTGACAGTTGCCGATTCACTACAAGTACTCATCTTGGGACCTTCACGGGGAAGTCAATCAGAAATGCCAAGAAGAGGACAAAGGCAAACGGAAGCCGGACATGAAGTAACCCGGAAAGTCCCTGGGGTGTTTTTGGACGATATTGGTTCTTTATGTATTGTGATGTCTGCTAGCCCTGTCAATGCAACTTCACACATTTTTGGCAAACGATGCAGAATGTAAACGTAAAGATAGTTATAGATTTACAACGGTAGTATTGGAAAACCAGCTTACTCAGGCTAGGGAAGAAGGCGAGTCAGCCAGAAAAGAACATCTTCGAAGACGGGAGCTAGAGGTGGGCTCGGAAACCACATAGCATGCGGCCATTAATTCCGGCGATTCCGTGGAACGATTGAAAACTATTTGTGCTGAAGGAAAGCGGGCAGTTTACTTACCGAAAGTGGGGATGCCCCCTTTTAATGGAGGAGCAGAACAGCACTGCGGGTTCAGTAAGCCATTCTAGAACTTTTTAGGGAGGAGAGTATCTGAATCAGGGCAGATGTTTCTGTGTCTGCTACATTACCGTCGTGGAAAAGCCAGGGAAGCAGTCAACGGGTGCTCGATGCTGGATCCCAAAATGGGTTACTCCCAAACACGTGAAATCCTAGAAGACCTGCCTAGGCAACCATTTAAAGTCCCTCGGAACTTGATCGATGGAGCTCTATAAAAGGCAAGATGTCCCAAGGGAGAGTCGGGCTCTTACGTCAGTCGGGTGACAAAAATCAGAACGGCAGCATCGATCTGAATCACTTGAATTATCGATCGGACCTGAACGCACTGCACACATTGGAAACCAGTGCACGGTTTCCCCAAAACACGGCAGAGTAAATGTGCAGAGGAAGTTGAGGGGATCAGCAGATTTTGGCGATGGACTACTTTTGAGGACCTGAGGCAGTTTATAGACCGTCAAGCCCGAATAGCGAACAGTAGTTTCGGTCAACCTGTGCGCGAGACGAGCAGGTTACCTAGGATTGCGACTACTCAAAGCTGGACCAGGAAACAGGTGAAAGCCAACCATGGGCGAAGACACGAGCTTGATCCGGCGAAGGCGAAAATTTGCCGGTATGTAAGGTTCTTGGGGCACTTCGTCGCCTAGTGGAATGTCCTCGCTTCAGTAAAGTAGACGTCGATTAACGATGGGTAATGGCTAAGAGACTGGGCGCGAGTTTTGTCTGTCTCACCGATTCACATCGAGCAGCTGTGTGCCGAATGTAAGCAAGTTGTTATCAGGATGGAGTCCACGAGCAGCATCTTTATTCGGTTGGACTTTATGTGGAAGTACAGATGGAAGATGCGGCGAACAGATCCAAATCAACCGCACTTCTGTGGAAACGGCGAACATCGAACAAGCATTCCAACAGCTGCATAACAACGAACTTGCCGACGTGGACATTGATAGAGACGCCCCATTGCGAGAAGATAGGTGGGCCCTGAAAATGGTAGCCGAGAACGCCAAGTATGTAATAGATCGTTTCGAGGTTCCTGTCCCATGGAGACCCAACATGAAACCCATGCCACACAGTCGAGAAATGGCTCTGAAAAGATTACACTTCCTCAAAACCAGGTTAATCTGAGTACCACAATTGGGGAAAGAGTACAAGCGAGCTATGCAGCATAACACGGACTTCGGTTATGTAGAAAGAGCAGGTACAACATTAGTGGGCGCAAACTTGAGATGGTACCTACTCCATCACTTGGTGGTGAACCCAAAGGAACCGGGGAAGTTCAGGGTGGTTTTTGACTGTGCCGCAAAATGTCACGGTTTGTCATCCAGTGACCATATACTACAGGGTCCAGGCTGGACGACATCACTAGTCGAGGTTTTACGCCGTTTTCTGCTGGGAAAGTTGGCCGGCTCCGCGGACATACGTGAAATGTTTCTACAAATGAAGATGCCCGTTGAAGACAGAGACACCTCTCGTCTTCTCTGGTGGCCTGAAGGCGACGCAAGTCGTGCACCGGACGAGAACAGGCTGACGGTTCATCCCTTTTGGACGGTATCACCCCCCTTCCGTGCTAGTTTTGACCTCCGGGAAACCCTCAAGCTTTTCGGCAGCACCGGCAACCTGTGAAAAGAGCGGTAGACCATTTCTACCTGAACGATTGACTGTGTTTCTTTGACGACCCCAATACTGCTATTCTATATATGACCGAACTGACTGCCACTCTAATGTCTGAAGGATTCAACCTCACTAAATGTACTTCAAACAGCCAGGAGGTCTTCAGTGTTGTCCCGAATTCCGAGGAAATATAGTGCTCGAGAGAGCTTTTGGGATCCTCTTCACAAATGGAGTGCACGCCTGGAGTTTAATGGAAACCCGAAGGTGACGTATTTGTATTCACTCTGGACCTACCCAAACGACCGGCCACACGGAGATGAATCCTATCATCAGTCTCAAGCCTCTTTAATCCCCTGGGTTTTGTTTCCCTATGGCTGTTACCGGGAAAGTGCTCGCTGCAATTGCCGTGTCAGAGAGGGACGGGTTGGGACGAACCTCTCCAAGATGACGACGACAAGCGATGGCGCGACTGGCTGCACAGCCTAGATCAACTTGGTGAGATCAGGATACAAAGATGTCTGACAGAAATCAAGTTTACAAACGATGTCCAACTCCACCTGTTTTCTGATGAATCCGAAGCAGACTAAAGGATAGTGGCTTACGGCCGCCGAGTAGACGAAAATGGTGGCGGCACTGTTAGATAATATTCGCAAAGGCGAGAATAGCTTCACTGTAGACGGTGTCCATTCCGAGTCTGGATGTGACTGCAGCCTTGAGGCTGATTGGAAGATGCTTCGATCGGATAAACCGGGAATCCGACTTCTGGACGGACTCAGCTACGGTACTACGTTACATAAACGGCTTTTCTGCGCATTTTACCATCTTCGTGGTCACCAGACTCACTATGACTCGTGGATCATTTAAGACCGATCAATGGCACCATCGGCCATCCGCCAGTAATCCGGCCGACCCCTGCTCAAGGGACACAAAACACAAGAAAGGCTGCGGATATGGACAATGGGACCGGATTTCCTAACTGCATCTAAAGAGATGTGGCCAGCACTACAAACGCCCAAGCCTGAGGGTGGCGATATAGAAGTGAAACGACAGATACTGGCCACAAACTCCACGGAAGGAGTAAGTCTGACGGAAAATCTGTGCCATTTCCCCGACTGGATAAGAATGTAAGGAACCGTGGCCTGGTGGACAAGATACAAAATATTGTTACCGATTTTGATGGACACACGACCTCACATAACTTTAAACGTGGGAACGATATCATCGGGTGAGCTGGACCAGGCCGAACTCGATGTATTACGCTTACTACAACTAAACGCCTTCCCTTCAGGACCCATGAGCTGGCTAGCGTAGACGGCAACACCAAAAGAACCAAGCTGTTGCACAGCAGCATCCGAGGACTAGAACCCGCGCGAGCCAATGGGCTACTGATAGTGGCGAAGGCGAAGTCAAAGAGACAGGTCAAGCTAAAACCAAGTCTACAATGCTAAATGAAGCTGAATTGATTTATATGTCCTTAAGGGACTCGGCTGTGGGTCCCAACATTTCACACTGTCTCCCAAGTATATTCGTGTCTAATTTGGAATGGTGTCCACGATTTACAATGGAGTTAGTTGTCGAAACTCGAGTTTGGCAAACCACACTAAGTTATTTGTGAAATAGGGGAAACTTTGGAACCAGCGCTTGTTGGCCGTTTGTGGAAACCTCTATTTCCGTGACCTCCTGTTTGTATTATTAACAAACCTGGGTTCAAATTGACACGGGTTTTGAGCCAAACGTACTTTTACAGTGATTAGATCACACTTTGAGCTCTCTGATGTTTCATGTGCCCTGTAGCCATCCCGATTCTTCATGGAGAATTCCCGGTCTTAAATTTACCCCGTACTTTACTCTTATCCGTAAAGCTTTTTTCCTATGCATTACGTAATCTGTATACGCATCCCGATCACGTCAAAGTCCCTTTGTCGTATACCGATGGTGTGGCATCACCTTCAGACGAAACTCTAAGACAGGTGTATGAGGCATAGACCCAAGAAAATCTGTAAGGGTGTCTGCGACTAGCCAACAATAGATGGAGCCCGATGCAGCCGGCATATGCACTGACTTTGTGGTCTAGGCAGGTTGGGGCGAATCAGTACCTCTATACACCCCTTGGATGTTGACCGTTTCAGGGGAGGATTTGGTGGGCGGTGTAGAGCACATGTGTGGAACTCCTTCCTAACCACTGTCGCTTACTTGTGTTGCTGAGGCTATGTTCTTTATTTTACTGTCCCCCGAACTATTACAGCATGCATCAACAACTACACTTAAACACTTTTCCATATTTTGCTCATGAGCCGTGGCATATTTTTGAGTCGAACTCAGACTGCCGTGACGGTGGTACCTCACCTTCTTTGAACTCTGATCCCCGTCGCTAGACGTTGTGGCCGTGCAGTTGAGGTTTGCGCACTTCTTTATGCGTATAATTTATTAATTCCATACCGTAGAACCAGCTGATCGATCTTGTTGTGACTTTGGGATTTGTGAGCTGAGCTACGCGTTACTCACGGTCGGAATACCTGTCACACCTCTGCTACCCACCGGAGGATCTAGTCTTGCCCAGCTACCGTCGCAAGGCCATAGCCGGATCAGATGAACTCATACACATAGGGGACTTCGATTCCCCGAGATAGACAGGGTGAATCCGTGGGCCGTGGGAGGTGCCTCCTCCGTCAGACAGCTGGACTGTGTACTGGAGGGGGCTTGTCCGGCATGTCCTATGACCAACCAGGTGAAGGGACGGACAGACCCCGGGATGCTGGACCCAGCTGCCACTAAAAGCACTTGAGATATTGGGGGACTACAGATGGCCACATCCTAGAGAGAGGCTACGAAGGGGTGATAAGCCGCAACTACCTGACCCTGAAGGATAGGGAGCCCCACAAAATTGAAGGGTGCTTTAAAAATGTTGATACACATGGCCTATTCATTCGAGTCCATGCACTGGGACAGGACCCCATGGTGAAAATGCGGAGAATTGACTATATCCAGGAGAAGTTTTTTGTTGTTCACAGCTTTCTACGCCAGTTCGCAGAATCCACGGGGAAAGGATGGACACCGTGGAGGACCAGCAAAGCAGCCGGGGTCCAAAGCCGGAAACACTGGTCGTTGTGTCACCATCAGCAGAATGGAGACTACAGGGGATACTCACGGTTAAAAGTAGCTCCATAAGTGGCCCTTAGCTTCCAAAAGCAATGGAGGCCATCTTAAGGGATCACGCTAGCTATAAAAACTGAAAAGTGCCCAAAAGCCCACAACGACTACGCAAGATCGGAATCAGTCTTGCCAGTAAATGCGTGTTCCTTCAAGGACGGCAATGGTAACCATGCCCTCGACAGTAGCTTCAGGGCTGTGAGAGCTTTCATCCGTCAGTAGCTTAGAGCTGGTAGAAGGGACGGTCATTTTACCCCCGGTCTGGTAGTTTAGCTGAATTCACGGGTCGCAGCCAATATAAGCAATGTGCCCACTAACTTGTCGAATATGCGACCGAGCAGACGTGTCACAGAAAATGGAAGATAGGGTACACTGGTGAAGCACACTACTGCGTAAGGTCCCTCGTTGCAATACTTGGTTCAGTTTGCTGATGCACTCATGAAGGTAATTGTCCAGCGGTTTTGGTTTCCCTTTATCACAGTAGAATCCAACAGGGAAGACCCCATTGACTTGTGGTCTTGTAATTCGCCCCAACATTAGCCACAACTGCAAGTCCGACGATCGGTAGATGATGTTGCCGTCAAAATGCAGTTGAATGTCTAGGATGCACTTAGGCAGTTTAGGTGCCGATATGGACTGCACGATTCCTCCCGCAAGTCTTGGGTGAAAACAACTTCCTTCTGCAAGCATTGGGCAATACACCACCTGGGGGCCCCACACAGCCTCCTTGGGTCCCCGGGGAATGTTTGGGAGACGCTTAGCCAGTAAGCGCAACACCACGGCTCGCTGAGACTTATTAAAGCGGTACTTATCTAAGTTGTAACGCAGTTCCTGGATCTGTTCACCAGTGTCGTTAACGTTCTTGGCATCTGAAAGAAGTGATCTGTACCAACCACACACCTCAGGTTACCTTCATCAACCCTCTGGTTTGCTTTGAAAGCCGATATTGACATCAGTCCGTGATCCTCGTTAAACGAGACTGGTGAAGTCCTTGGCAGCAAACCAGAAATATCAAAATTGATGGGATTATCGGTGAGTTGTTTTTTGCTTTGGAAATTATGAACCCCATTTAACCACACCATGACTGTCGTACACCGCACATCCATTACGATGTTCCCACAAGCTCGCACACATACAACATGGGCACAGTGCGAGCATCAACACTTTTCGCCTAAGGTGGTATGTTTGCAGTCTGCACAAGCCAGTCATGTTCGGCTTCTTAACCAGAAGCGTGAGCTGAAAGCATCAGCATTATCACCGTCGTAGAACTACGTTGCCTATTGACACTGGCTGTCAAAAAAACTGAAAACGTATATAAGGTCCACTTTTGCAGACCCGGTAGGATACCAACCATAACCCAACTAAATCCCAACCATAAGCCAATCGGATCTCAAACACAACCCGAATTGAGCTTCACCATAACTTACAGGGGTTTGATACAGAGTATATAAACTTTCACCCGTACCCCTTATTGAACCAATTTCAGTATTGACATAGAAGTGTGTTTTCATATACATATGATGACTTTGGAATCCACTGCGAAGCTGACAGGGGCTTATTCATGACCAGTGAGATAGTACACCTGAATAACTCTAAATTTACGGCCGATAGGCATAATTATGCTCGTATAAAACCTTAGTCACGTTAAGTGCACGAAGTGTATGCCATCCAAAGCAGTAGAATGCAAAACTACAATCATTCAGAGAAGATAATGGTGAGTCACAGCCGTAACACAACGAACCGCCAGTAGGCAGTGACCATCCAAAATGGCGGGAGGCATCACAATGCCTGTTTTCTTCGGAAATTAAATGTTTTCGGAATGTTTTTACAATTTTCGTCTCAAATAAATATGTCTTACTTTCCAAAAATGATGAACAAAAACCCCAATCTAATCCCCATCAGAACTCAACAGTAACATAGGGATGTGTGCCACTTTGGTGTACTTTGAACCCTCTCTCTTTTCCCATTGCCCTTTATCCGGTGAACTATCTTCCAGCTCACGGGTGAAATTCAGATTACTAGATAGTCACGGGATCCGGGACCATTTGAGCTTCGGCCTTGTACCAGTGTACTAATCCAAGACAGGTCCGTCAGTCCTCGAATCGAACCTTACCGCAATACACCGGCAAGTCTTTTAGTGTCGCACTTGGAATTGTAGTTCCTGTGGTTATGTCATTGTTGGCTATAATATGAACAAAGCCTCCAAAAAGAGTCAAAAATGTTTCATCCAGGTGCCTAGCTTGTTCAAAAGTTGTTCGCTCATGCAACAGATCTCTTCGGTGTGATGGCTGTGACGGTTGGGTCCATCTTGAATGTTTCGAAATAAATGGTGATCTTTCTGAAGCTCTGGACAAGTGCCGTGTGAAAACGCTCAAAGTGCTTTGCATCAAAAGCACCGAGCTATCAACACACTGGTGGCTGGCAAAGCGGTCAGCGAAGGTGGCTCTTCCTGCCACAGATATGGCAGCGTCACCATTCTCGTTGTCATCATCAGCAGCGCCAGCAATCATTTCATCAACATCAATAGCAGTAGAATCAGCGGCACCATCATCGTCTTTTTCTATGCCAAAGTCATCGCTCTCACCGTCATCGTTGCCGTTGGAAACGAGAACTTCCGCCAGGATATCTTTTCCTGACTGTGCTACGTACGCTGAGGTGGCTTCAGCATCTGTCACTGAGCCAACCGGAACAAAACGCCGCCAGTTCCAGAAGCTACCTAAGCCTGCCTTGTAACGACAATCATTTTGGCATTTTGCGTATTTTCTCCTTCCTAGTTGATCAACTGAGTATGGCAAACAATGCGGTAAGGTACTAGAGGCCTTAAAAAACAGTTCCAAGTTCCCCTCCCATGGCGTACATCTGCTGACCCGTGGACTAATAACAGAGGCTATGTTCTCCAAAGACTACTGCGACTGAAGGAACGCTTCGTCCAAGACCAGGATCTGCGGGAACGATAGGCACAATCAACGAAGTGAAACAAAGCTGTCGGCTACGTCGAAAATGCGCCTGCCAACACCTACGACCGAAAGAGTATCTGGTATCTACCTCACCACCCGGTTATCAACCTCAAGAAACCCGAAAAATCTGCGGGTGGTTTTCGACTGTGCAGCCAAGTTCCAGGACCAGTCGTTAAACGATCGTCTACTACAAGGACCTGACTGGACCACACCACTAACCGAAGTTTTGTGCCTTTTCAGAATGGGTAGGGTGGCCTTGTCCGCCGACATTGGGGAAATGTTTCATCAGGTGAAGATACCGGTAGGAGAACGAGATGCGTTGCGTTTCCTGTGGTGGGAAGAGAACGACCGGGACAACGCAGTGATAGATTATAGGATGGCCGTCCACCCCTTCGGAGCCATATAGTCACCTTCGGAAATCTGCCAACAAACATGGAGATTTGGTCTACAGGTCGGTGGTAGATGGCGTCAGCAGAAATTTCTACGTCGACGACTATCTTGGGTCATTCGATGACGTAGACTCAGCCCTAGCGTAGTTCAGAGGCCTGACAAGATTGCTAAAAGAGGGCGGCTTCCATCTAACAAAATGGACGTCGAAAGCTTCAAGATTGCTCGAGGTCGTTCAGTACAACGAGAGGGCCGAAAGGGTTAGAGATCTGGACGGCTCTCCACTCCCTACCGAACGCACTTTGGGAACACAATGGGATGCGGAAATGGACGACCTTGCTTTCGAGCTAAACGTTCCCGAGCTGCCAGTAACCCGTCGAGACATACTATCCGCTGTCTCCATTCTGTTCGACCCGCTCGGTTTAGTCTCACCCTGGATGCTACTCGGAAAGATCTTACTGCAGCGGCTGTGCCGTAGGAAAGTCGACTGGGACCAATCACTGGACCAAGAAGACCGGCTGGACTGGGAAGAATTTCTGAATACCTTTAAAACATTAGGGGACGTAAGGATTCCACGATGTTTGACTCCTGGTCATGCAACACGGATAGGAGAACTACAGGCCTTTTTCGATGCATCCGAAGTCGGTTATGGAGCTGTGGTTTACGGACGATGATGTACGGGAGATGGACAATATACTACGAGGATCCTGTTCGATAAAGCCCGCGTCGCCCCACTGAAGTCGGTCTCAATCCCACGCCTTGAACTCAGCGCAGCCGTGTGAGCAGTCAGGGCGGTACAAGCGGTGAAGAAATGTTTTGACTTCTACATTTGGTCGGCCAGCTTTGGATGGACTCAACGATAGTACTTTACTATATCAACGACGTCCGGAGCCGGTTTAGCACTTTCGTTGCCGACCGGCTCACGGTTATCCACGATGAATCAGCCATGAACCAGTGGAATCATGTCAGGTCTGGCGATAATCCGGCCGACCTGTGCTCCCGAGGTGCGACCAACTTCAGGCAACTAGACCCGTGGACAAGAGGGCTAAACTTCCTGCACTTGCCCAAACAGGACTGGCCCGTGTTCGAATTAAAACCTCCTACGGAAGTAGAACTGGAGATCAAAGGCTTAGTGAAAGCGGCCAACGTCGTCGAAGCGACATCCATTCTATCGCGACTGGTCAGGTTTTCTTCCTGGATGAAGACGCTTCGTTCGCTAGTTTGGTTAACCAGATTCAAGAGAAATTTACTAGTCATGAAAGGGCTACGCCCCTCAGGCCGGAAACGGGTCGGCCCGATAGGTCCCGATGAGCTACAAGCGGCAGAGTACGATATTTTCAGAATGATACAACGCGAAGCTTTCGCCCGAGAACTCGAGAGGGCCGAAGAAATGAGACCAATCAACAAAGATATATCATCTCCAAGAGGCAAATTAAAGCACTTAAACCCCAAAACTCATTGATGGATTGCTGCGGGTGGACGGTAGGCTGGCCAACGCCCACCTGAGCTTCGACTCAAAGTACCCTACGCTGCCGCTGGCTCCACAACCTGTGGTAGAGCCGTGGAGGGACATGCCGGGGAAAGTCACGTGACGAGCGTCATCCGAAAGCGTCTATGGCTGCTGAGAGGAAGGGCCACTGTAAAACGCGTAATCCGAGGCTGTGTGCAATGTAGGAGACGCAATGACACGGCGGGCAAACAGCTCATGGCCCCGCCACCAGAATGGAAGGTGACTGCGGTCTGGTGGCCGTTCAGCGACACGGGGTTGGACTATTTTGGGCCCTTATGGATCAAGTGCGGGAAAAGATTAGAAAAGCGGTATGGATGTATCATGACGTGCATGAAGTCACGCGCGGTACACCTAGAAGTCACACATTCGATGACGACTGATTCTTTCCTACGGTCCTTGAGGAGATTTGTCAACCGAAGAGGCGTAACGGTAGATTTAAACGGTGATAACGGTCGAACCTTGTGGAAGCTCAACGAGAATGGCAGCTTCGGGAAAAAACACAAACAGGGACAAACTGCAGGATCGAACCGTGGCCTACGGCATACGACGGCATTTCAAACCCCCGCAGGCCAGCCACCGCGGCGGCGTATGGGAACGCATGATCCGGTCCGCCAGAAGGATATTGCTACCGATCATGGAGTAACAGCCACCCGACGACGAGACGCTGGATGCCGTCTTGACTGAGGTCGAGAGAATTCTGAACAACCTCCCCCTGGCTCCAGTAATGAACGGCGACCTCACCCACCTGGCACTCACCCCGAACGACTTATTGACGTTAAGATCGAACGAGGGTTTCCAAGGGCCGGCAAACCTTCGTGGGAGCTACCTCCACGGATCGAAGCAGGCGAACTACCTTACCAAGGTTTTCTGGAGGCGATGGCTGTGGGAGTACCTACTTGCTCTGCAGACTCGACAGAAGTGGCCGGCCAAAACAAGACCATTCAATGTTGGTGATGTGGTGACGGTCACAGAAGAACGCCCACATTTCAGCTCCTGGTCCTTGGGGGGGGGGGGGGGGGTATGTAAACCATCGAAAGCACTGACGGAATGATAAGGACGGTGAAGGTGAAGACAGCCAAAGGAGCGCTAATTCGCGACATACGCAGTATTAGCCTACTCGAGAGTGAAGGCGGAGAAGCTAATAACCCTGAGGCCCAGTAGACTATATCGCATTCTTCTTCCAGGTGGGTAAAGAAACCCCATATATGGCAACATTCACGACACGGTAACGTATCGAACCGTCATACATCCCGACGCACACACACGCCTACAATATACACGTTTATACCGCACGACCTCCGTCAAACACGTTACGGTGCTCACAGTTTTTCGTTGACGTTACAGAAGATTTTTTTTACGATTTGTGGTGGTACATGCGATTCCATTGTACACCCAGACACATACGCACATACCCGATGCACGCTATGTCCCGCAACCCCTATCAAACATGTGACAGTGTTCGCCGTTTGTTTTTGTTGAAGTTACTGAATGTCTATGCATATGTGGAAGTAGTGGTGACTACACCGTACACACACACTGACGCAAGCACATGCAGCCAGGGCAAGACCGCCCTTCCAAGGACAGCATCTATGTTTCCCTTCACGCCCGCCACCGGCCAGTTGTTCTCGTGGAAGATGTGGAATAGCCCCGCGTCGGTGTGGCCACCAGATTAGGTGCGACCATGAGTAGAACGTTGACGACAAGCTTTAGGTACGAGTACTGACAGCACGGCCTAGGTAGGTAGGAAGAATCAGTACCTTTATACCAAACCTTTGCCTCTGCTGAGTATTGGGGGGGATTTTGGTGGGCGGTGTAACCACCGGTCGTGGAAAGTCCCCTAAAACCTTTGCAGTTCCATGTTTTTCTTAACATCACTCACTTGCCTACACTATTGACGTGTCTTTACGCACCGTTTGTTTTTATGGACCGATTGTTGTTTGTTCGCTCCCAGAGTGCTACTTTGTCGTATCCTTGTTCTTGACCTGCTTGACGCACGTGCTCCTCGCACGCACGCCGCAATTTGGCTCTCGTTTGTCGAGTACTTTTGGTCTCATAATTGAGGTTTGTATCTGTTTGATGTCAATGTTCATTCAGTAATCTAGTACCGTAGAATCTCACGGATAATCGCCTTTTGATTTCGGGATCAGTTGTGAATTTGGCTACGCATTGCTCAAATGCGTGTTACGGGGCCCATGCTTCACTGGATTGAGGAGTTCTTGGTCGAGAGAAACTTTTCCGTGAGAGTTACACAGTCCCGGTCCGCGTGGTATCCAGTTGGCGGAGGTGCGCCGCAAGGCCCCGGGCTAGGATCCCTGTTTTTTCTAGTGTCTGTGAAAGACCTGTCACAGACCCTTCGATCCCAATGCCTTATCTACTCCGACGACCTAAAGATCTGGCGCACCGTTCGATCGGCAGAGGATCGTGAGATACTACAGGAGGATCTCCAGGCTCTAGTCAATTGGTCGACCACCTTGGGTCTACCGATAAAAGTGGACAAATACACGAGCGTGAGGACCGTGGCCCCAATAATACTTCCGGCTACTGCTTTGGGAGTATCGTACCCCGTCACACTCAGGAGGAAAAGGACCTCGGAGTTGTTGTCACCAAAAATCTGAAGACGAGAGCACACACCGAGAGAGTGTGCATTTCAGCATGGAGGTTACTTGGTCCCATTCGTCGTTCATTTGGGCCTCTACCCCTGGACACCTTCAGATTGCTGAATGTCTCACATGTACGTCCTCGCTTGGAATATGGCGGTCCGGATGTCTACCTCCGCACGGCAGCGGAAGAAGCCAAACCGGAACGAGTGCAACGTGCTACCACACACCTCGTGACCGGACTGCGTGTGTTCAGCTGTGAGGAGCTCCTGGAAGTCACTGAGTTGTTTCCCACTGCGTCTCCACGTCTTCGAGGCGACCTCATCTATGCCAGGCGAACAATTTCTGATGAGTTGGGCCGGGACCTGCAGTCTAAATTCCCTCTCAGGAACAATAATGGCACCAGAGGACAAGCCTCGAAGCTTCGTAAGGTGCATTCCACTGGCCTACCGGCCTTCTATCGACTGTCAAGGAGAGTGATCAATCTCTGGAACGTTCTACCTACCGAAGTGGTGGAAATGGAAACCGAGACACTGTTTAGGAGAAAATTGGATCAGACCCTGGAGACTTATTGGCGAAGCACCGACATCCAGCGGAGTCGACAGAGTACGATACGATGGGGCCTATACGGGAAGACTTCCCTCTGCCCTTTACCTGAAGACTGAAGTGTAGTGGTCAGGTTGTAAGCCACCATACTGCTGTTCGAATAAAGTAAGTATTGGTGCCGTTGATACACTTAATGAGCTTCGGCTCATGGAGTTTTTCCTTCTCTTGAGCTTTTGTAAACCAAACACGGTCAACTCCTCGGCGGAAGATCACTGCTACTTGCATGTTACAGAAGGCTGAATCCCCGTGACCTTTCCAAGGTTGCTTGGGGTGTGACTAGTGCTTGGGTGTGGTACCGATATGTGTCTTCGACTCTTTTTTGGATGTTAGCGGTCACTGGCAATTCTGATACAACTCGGATACGTTGGTCTCTTTGTATCTCCAATTCTTACCGATGAGGAGTAAACATGAAACGCCAAACTGATCTTCTGGGGTTTTTCAAGGCGGTGAGTTCTGAAAATCTGAAAAACATGGCGACCACCTTGGTGGCATACACAATTTTCCATATTTCATGAGCCTCTCAGTTTGCGTGCTATCGTTATTTACGCTTCCAAAACATTTTTCTTCAAATACCGCGGATTGGACGTAATGCACCGTGCATAACTGGTGTGCATACCATCGACTGGCCGTGGCCATTACCTGTCCTATGCCAACTGAACTGAACCATTTTTCTGCCGAAACATGTAACAATACTACCCAAGTAGCGAACCTGGTTGGGAACTGGCTGGTTATCGTGTTGGGACCGGACTTGTAGCGGGCGAACAGGCTAGAAGCAGGCTCCGGTTGAGTTTAGACCGGGTTTGCAACGGATTTCGATCAGGCGAACCCAGCTGCAAACTGGCCGGGCTTTGGCTGTGTTCGGAACGGTCTCGGGCTGGGTCCCCAGATAGGTTCGTCACACACTATCCCCGCTATATTACACCAGACAATTCCGCATCTACGAGTTTCGTGTAACCTTAGTTTCCACAAAACGCTGACGTCCTATCCCATAATCTAAAGGGAAGATGGCGGCAAAGAATAATAATGTCCGTTTCATTAATGAAAAGTGCGAAATTTGCTGACAGTTCGATACTTTAAGGTTGGTGTTTTTGTGGCAGTGCAGAGTAGTGAACAAATTGAATGGAATTAGTCTGGAAGGGCTGAGTCCCACTACGAAGTTGAATGTTTTTTTGTTTTGAGAGCCAAGAAAATAGCCTTCCATAAGCTGCCATTCAAACGTTCCACCTGACTATTAGCTCGAGGATTGTATGCCGTCGTGTGACTGAGCGCCACGCTCTTATCTTGTGGAAACTGTTAGTTTCGATGACACAAAAGCGGATCCTCGGTCAGAGTGTATGTAAGCAGGCACGCCGAATAAAACAACTAGTTGACACAGACACTTAATTACCGTCGCTGCCGATACATCTGAGCGATCAAATGCAAAAGAAAAACAAAAGTACTCGTCAGCACCAGTTAGAAGGTTGCGATTGTGGATAGCGGAAGACAGTGTACCTTTAAAGTGAATACTCAGTCACTCGAACGGTTGTGAAGCTTTGATTAAGCAATCCTTGGGGTATTTGTAAAACCGAGATTTCATTTTTGCACCGATAGGATACCTGGTACTCATGTCTTTGCCTTTATTCACAGAGTAAGGAAAGTTTTTGGTACGCGCAAAGTAAAGCGTGTGGGTAATCCCAGGACGACACAAGGACGCATGCAAGTATTTTAACTGGGTTCCATTAAAGCAAGAAGCACATGCTGAGAAAGTGTGTTGGTCACATGACTATCTTTACCGGGCCGGGAGGTTATGTAATGATGGTAAGCTGGTAGTTCAGGCTGCCATCTCTGAATCTTATCATTCTTGATTTTTCTATATATAGATCGGTGGTGGTCCAGTGAGTTAGAGCGTTTGATTACCATCTCGGAGGTCCGGGGTTCCGATCCCCGCCATCGCCGGTTACTTTGGTGGTAGACAGCATTTCACTGTCGTCCGGATCGATGCCACTCCAAGTCTCAGGTTCTGGTTGCCGTTTATACCTGATAGTGCAGTGGACCTTCGTGGCTATAGTGTATACACCCCTTCTACTGCACTCATGCACAAGAATGTAATAAAAAATATTAATAAAATAATTTGCAAGAGTGTCAACCTTAGAGTAATTGTGCAGTCAAGTCAAGTTGTCCGTTAGCACGTGAGTAATGTACTACACTCGTCATTCATACAAAAGTTTCCACGAAGTTTTTGCATCGAGTGTTAATTATTTCCTTATAAATGAATAGGATCGCTTGTTTTCAAATCCCGGGCAACGGCTAAATCAATTTTCTTCACAGTTGCTCTCAGAATGCTCTTACCTTGCAAACTACTGCGCTTATTGTCTTTTCATCTGCTTATCATTTCAGGCTGATAAGAAATTGGAAATTTCAGCACCAAAGTTCAGCAGCTCACAAGGTGCCAATCAGTTTTCCTCGGATGACCAAGGTAAACAAATGTTCATTTTTGTTCTTTTCTGTTCCACGGTAGGATAATAAAAAATGTTAAAATAACAATAATTTTCCTCGATTCTGCTTGTTCCCAATGGACCTTATATAAGTGGTGGTAGACAGTAATCCACTGTCGTCCGGATCGTTATCACACCTGACCTGTTGGGACCTTATGTGTTTCTCCACCTCAAGTCCCAGGGTCTGGTTGCCGGGTATCCCTAATAGCTCAGTGGGCCTTTTTGGCAATGGAGTATATACCCCTTTCACTGCACTCATGCACAAGCATGAAGTAAAAAGTGGTATCTAGACTCTTTGTGTCGAAGCTTAAGAATAATTACTGATAGGACGTTTTGTGCTTCCTCATTGTACCTCTCAATTTCTATGTTGTATCTCCACTGTTTGTGCTCTGCTTGAGAATCGTGATTAGGTAGAGCTCATTTAATTCGCGATCCATAGGCATTCTGTCTCCCATTTATGTTGTTCCTTTATTCTATTTCATTTTCCTAGCTGAAAATGTGTCTGGACTGACGGACACCTCAATTATCGGAGACACACCAAATGCTTCCAGAGTGTGTAATGTTCTTCAAAATACCCTATCATCTCCCACTTTCCCGGTGAACAAGAGTGATCTCGATGCTTCCAAGCAACTGCCAACCTTACAGAAGCGACGCGGACCAGCTCACAGGCGTTCATCACTTACAGTCCGACGTCAAGCCGAGCTATTGGAAAAATACCAATCGGCATTAGATTTCGACGGCGGACCTTCGAATGAAACTGCGGTGGAACGCGAATCTCGTCAAGCTAATGCCTCCGCTAAACTTCGACGCGGCAAATATGATAGTCTAAATTATGCTCCAGTTGATCAAATTACGGTATCACCTATTTCTCGAAGTTCGTCATTGCCCGGGGAACAAAGGGCTTTCAGTCATCGTTCGGAAACGTTAGTCAATCGGGCGCTGCAAGCATCTGCAAAACCCCGACGACCCTTCTCTGAGATCACAGAGACACTAAAGGCCGATGAAACCCTAATTAAACGTCTGAAGCCCCTCGTAGATCAACCTAAACGATGTCCACCGGAAGCATTTAGTTCACCAACGTTTGTTGAAAACGATAAGAAAACATTGACTCCTTCTGGTCTTAATAACTTGAATTCAGAGGAAATGGGCGCTCTAAACGAAATCATGAATCTTTTAGAGGACGACAGTGCTTCACCAAAGCCGGTAACAACGTTGACCTCTCGAAAGATCATAAGCAAAATCAAACGGCGTAAAATAAAGCCGTCTATTAACGCAGTGGAATCTCCAGGCATTCAAAAAGCTCAAACAACTCAGTTTGTCAAAAACATTTCTTTGACGAATTCAGCTTTGGATGACTCACTGACCCAGCTAAACCTTAGTAACTGGTCAATGAACGACAGCTTTGGCGAGTTGTAAGTTGTAGTTAGCAGTGTGACATTTGTTGCTTTTATGTAAATGTATATCACTGCCCCATTAGGTTTGGAAATCTTGGCATTTACGAACGCTTTTTTTACCGCTTCTCTGGTTTCTGACCGCCTTGTTGGCGCTGTTTAGTTTGATAAATCGGTAGATCAAATTCAAAGTAGGCCATGGTTTCACTATGACCAAGCTCACTTCGTGAATCCGTGGTGGTAAAATGGTCACCTTAGTGGATTTGGCTCTTCGAACCTCGGGTTCGAAATTCACTGTCCCCGTACAAGTTCCCCTCCTCAGCAGCCTCTGATCAATCGCACCTCATTCTTTGCCATAATATACCAATAACACATGACAAAATGAAGTGGAATCCAAATGGGACCAAAAAGATATGTTTCCTGTAAAGGGCCTTATCAATTTCCCCTCCTTTGATTTAGGATCGATGCAAAACGCCACAGGTAACTGCGGCTCTGAAGAAAGCAGTAGTTCAGGTGTCGAGTATAAATCGAATACACTTCCTAAGCCTAGATGTTCACTTCACTTGGCTGCCTTAGACGTCCGCACACTATGTCAAATAGGGCAACAGGCTGCCCTCGCTAAAACTCTTGACTCTTTTAAAGTAGATGTATGCTGTATCTCCGAAACACGCATACGAGACCCCACTTCTGTGATCACTCTTCGCACCCCAGATACGACTTCAGTCCCTCGCTTCACTCTTCGCGTGTTGGGTGATTTGGTATCTAGTGCTCGTGGTCAGGCCGGCGTTGTGATTGCTTTGAGTATGAGAGCTGAGCGTGCACTGCTGGACTGGATTCCAGTCAGCAGTCGTTTGTGGGCATTTCGGTTGGAAGTTTCTGTTCGTGTCAACAACAACAAAATGAAGCATCATTGCTTGTTCGTCGTGCCTGTGTGTGCGCCGACTGACTGCAGTTCCTCTGAGACCAAGGACGAATTCTACCAGGATTTGTCTTAGCTGCTTCGAAGCTCAGGTTCAATGGACGTGGTGATCATTGCTGGGGATTTTAACGCCCAAGTTGACCGTTTGGAAGATTCCGAAAGACACATGTGAGGCCCATTTGCCACCCCAGCCGATCGTATTGATAACGGCGATCGTCTCATCCGGTTGTGGTCCGACCACAGATTCTTTCTAGCGAGTACGAATTTCTGCCATAAGTGGTGGCATAGACTCACATGGTGTCCTCCTGCGACTCCACAACATTGGACTCAGATTGACCATATTATGATTGGTCACCGCTGGCGTGGATCAATTGAAGATTGTCGTTCATTTTGGTGTATGCCTGTGGACTCAGATCACGCCTTGGTGCGTGCTCGATTCCGTTTGTGTCATCCGTGGTCGCACCAGAGTAAGTGCCACTCGTCCCGCGCAGTTGCTTTCGGACAATAACCAATGATACGATTTCCAGACGGGGCTGTCTACATTACTATCTAGGGAGCCGGACGTCTGGGACCCAAATAAACGCTGGGAACAGATAAAGGAAGCTTAGTATGCCTCTTCAAATGCCACCCAGGACTTTGGTTCAGATAGGCCTCCTAAACGATGGATATCTTCGACATCAATTGCTCTGTTACATATTTGCAGATCCGTCCCTCCGGATGCCACATTCAGTAAAGTGCGCGAACCCCTGAGACGCCAACTGACTAGGAGTCTAAGAAATGACCGCGAGCAGTGCCTGATCGCGAAATGTAACGAAATGGAAAGGGCTGCATCCATTGGCAATGCTCGCAACCTTTTCCGTTTGATTAGAGGCACTGGTCCACGGAAGCCTGGTGTAAATGAGTAAATAATGGAATCCGACGGTTCATTGATTCACTCTCAGGGACGTTGTCTGGATCGTTGAGCGGAGCACTTTAAAACAATTCAGTTGACCCACTTCAACAGTGGACATTCCAAATATACCTGCCAACGAAACGATACAGGTGGATATCAGTCCTCCATCAGAGATGGAGATTATGCGGGAGATAGGTAACTTCAAAAGGTACGAAGCCGCCGGACTGGGTGGGTTGTCTCCATCTTTCTGCAGGATGAGGGCCAAACTTTAGTTCCGGGGTTAACACAACTTCCCAGGAATATTTGGGATAGTGAGTAGATTCCCAGGCGATGGTGTGAATCGGTGATGGTTCCCATTTACAAGAAAGGTTACAGGTCCTCTTGTAAAAACCACAGAGGAATTCGCTTGATAAGCATCACGTCCAAACTGCTCACTGGTCTTACTATCCACCAATTATTCAGTGCCCGTGAAATGTGTACGCGTGAGAACCAAGCTGGTTTCAACTCAGGTCGGGGTTGTATCGACCACATCTTTACTCTTTGACAAGTGCTAGAGCACAGGCACATCTTCCGTAAGTCCACAATCTGTCTTTCTTGGTCTAAAAGTGGCGTTCAATTTAGTCGACCGCACAGTTCTCTGGTGATGTCTCTCATTGGAGTGTGTGCCAGAGAAGTTTATTTCTCTCTTCCAATGTTTGTATGCAAATAGCCGAAGCCGAATTCGTGCTCACGGCTATCAGTCACCCGAGTTCATCACAGAAAGTGGTGTTCGTCAGGGTTGCCCTCTTTCGTCCTTTCTCTTTAATTTTGTAATTGAGTTGATTCTTGAGGTAGCACTATCCTCGTGTAAGAATAGTGGCATCGATCTTTGCTCAGGCAGTAAACTGTCTGACTTGGAATACGTGGACAATATTGTTATTCTGAGTAAAGATCCAGGTAAGTTTCAAGCTGTCTTAGATAGCCTCAACAACAGTGTAGCAATGTTTGGGATGTTTTGCACCTTCAAAGTGTGAAATGCTGCTGCAGGACTGGGTTGACTCAGCCTTAACTCTTGTCTTGGCAGGGGAAGCTTTAGCTGAGGTGGAAAAATCTTGTTACTTGGGTAGTTACATTTCACCAGGTGGGCAGGTATCAAATGAAGTGTCATCGCGTGTGCAGAAGGCGCGTTTGGCTTTTGTCAACCTCCGTCATCTGTGGCGCTGGCGTGACATCCGATTGTCTGTTAAGTGTAGAGTGTACAGTGCGACGGTTAGGTCCGTTCATTGGTACGGTTCAGAAACATGGCCATTAAGGGTAGAAGATGGGCAAAGACTGTCAGTGTTCGAGCATCGATGTCTCCGTAGCATTGCCCGAGTATGGTGGGAACACCGTGTCAGCAATGCTGGGGTTAGACGTAAGGTGTTGGGAACCAGAGGTCAGTCTCTGGATCAAGCATTGAATCTAAACGGGTTAAGGTGGTTGGGACATGTGTTACGTATGTCCACCGATAGACTTTCTCTGCATACGCTGTTCTCTGAGGGTGGTAGTAATTGGGAGGTGGTCAGTCCATGACATGGCAAAAGGTATGAAAACCCTGACCAGTGGACTTGGCCACGTAGGACGTTTTATACTTCCAGGTTGGGGTCCACGCGACCCACCTACCAAATGGTTCGAGACATTAAGTGATATGGCCAGGTGTCGCGGCCAGTGGCGTAGTTGCATTCGGACTTTCTCTGCCCTCTTGATTTCCGCTTATTACTTTGGTTTTTTGAGTTCTTTTTCACTTTATGCTTCCATTATTTTTGCCGTTTATTGGACGATGCTGGAAAACAGCAACCGAAACCTGAGCACAGGAATGCGAGGTTCATGATTTAAGAAACTGAAACTGATCAAATTAAATTCGCACTGACTTCATATATTACAACGGACAAGAAAATGCTGCGATTTATTCTTCGTCAGTTTGCTTTCCACTGGTCAGCAGTTTTAAATGCGACGGGTATTTCAAAGGGGGGGAGATTTTTATTCAATGTTTACACGCAAGTGCAGTGGAACGGGGCATACCCCATAACCATAAGGGCTTACTGTGCTATCAGGCGGAACCGGAGACCATGGCCATGAGACTTGGATTAGAAAGCCAAGCAAGTTGTTTATAGTTTAGACGTGCAAAAAGCCGGACGAAAGATACTTCTGTCAACAGCTGAAACAAGAACGAGGAAACAAGAAAGACAAGCACAGTTCATGAGGGTATTGCTGTCATTGCATCTTTAGTTGGATTGTGGTGGTCATTTATGAAAATATACCAATGAAAGTAAAAACACGGTACTTTTTCGTTGTTGTCGGTTTATTTTAAAGAAATGCTATTCGAACCGAAATCCCCCACACTTGCGAGAAATGTGGCTGATTTTTTTTGTTAATAAATCGAACTATTGCTATTAATCACTTTTTCGGAGAGTTTCCCGTAATTCGCAGATCTTGGGTGCGCCTGGTAACACGCAAATCTGCTCCTCTGAATTGCGATCATTCACGCATTGTTTCTAATCACTCCGACCACACACGCACAGTTTCAGGGATTTCCGAGTACCACATGCACTGTGAAAACTTCTCATGATATCCGGAGATAAGATTAAGTACTTCACATTTGTAGCTGCGCGCTAAGTAAATTTGGAAGATCATGTGCATGCAATTTCCGTTATTTAGAAAGATCTAAATCCAAAAGTTTTCGGAAGATATACAGTGTTTAGAGGTATCGGTAATTTCAGCGGAAATTTAGATATCCAGATGGTCTTGTATTTTTTGGTGCCATTTTTTGCATTATCACAATCCAACGACCCGGGTGGTTCAGGAGGTAACCTAATCACTACATTCAGTAGTTTTATAGTAACTTGAATTTAAATTTCCATGTTGTTTCTTCTGCTTTGTGTCTTGTATTTTTCTTGAGATTCAGCGAACAATTTTGTTCCTTTTGTATCTTCAGTAACACTGACCGGCAGGGCGATGCGATATCATCAATCGAGACTGTACCACTCGCTGATACTGAGTTGTATCGCGGTCAGATCACGGGAATCGAAAAATCAAGGTAAGGTCATGTTGATGCAGTGTAATAACTCAATGGAAGTTCCGTATCTTCAGAATCTATTTTCTTGTCAATGTTTTTTTAAAGTTAGAAGCTCGCCATTTGCCTACTGATAACCAGCTTATTATGTTTTAAATGAAATTGGTTTCAGAGACCACATCATGCTCAAAATGGGTCTAGAAGATTCCGTTCCAACTAACCGAGAGACAAGCGCTTCCTTGGAGGTGATTCTTACCGATTCCTGGTATGCTGCCATTTACATTCTACCCGTCATTGTGTGATATTTTTGCTGATTTTCATCGGCTTGTAAGTGTACCCTGAAATTTAGCCCCGTCCAAGATAGTATCTTCAGTCCCAACGATGTTAGACAAACGTTGTGGTCCTGGTGATTGCGGACGAATCCACCTACGTGTATTGCGTATGAGAAATAGCTTTTTTAACATTTCGTGATCTACACAGCCCGTCGCCAAATTTGACGAGATATGCGAACGCCGAGTGTAATGAAGTGAGGACGGCACGTGAGCTTAAATATTGCTTTCCTGTTATCTCTGCTGATTGCGCATCTGTTCGGTAAGCGGAAGGTTGCCGGTTCGATTTTGGCTCGCGGAGTTGAACTTTGACTGGTGGTGGTCGAGTGGATTAGAGCGTTTGCTTGCTAACGCTGATCACTTTAGTGTCACAAAGTAATCCACTGTCGTTCCGGCTCTTGACCTCATGTGGTTCTCCACTCCAAGTTTCAGGATCTGGTTGTCGGCTATCCCTAGTAGTGCAGTAGGTCTTTGAGGCTGTGGTGTACCTGTCTCTTTCACTGCACCCATGCCATTACGACGAGAATGAACCATGGCGTGGTGTAATGGATTGCGTGCTTCCATGACCCAAAGAACTATGCAGGATGGCTTCCTTAAGCCGGAGATGCAATCATGCCTGACAGGTCAATGGGTAGAGGCCAGATGAAGTCCAGCCTCAGAACCAGTTCATTAGCAACATCTGGTTCTAACCACTATGCCCCTGGAGAAGACATTCGACCGAACAAACACGGAGAGAAAACAATAAAATCTTACAGATAGGAACAGTTCACCGGTCAAAAAACCTCGTCTAGGTGGACGTGAAAATGGAGTACCTGGGGTTTCTCTCAACAGTGGGAGAAGTCATCGCACTTCATTGGGCAGCTATCGCCCGCCTAAGCTGGGCAGCACTCGTCCCAAAGAATATTGCCCCGTCCGCGTCACGCTTGGTCCGTTGGGTGCATCAGGAATGAATCCCAAAAGCGTATTGACAACAAAGTGCCTTTTGTGAAAACCACAGGGGAATTCGCTTGATAAGCATCACGTCCAAACTGCTCACTGGTCTTACTATCCACCAATTATTCAGTGCCCGTGAAATGTGTACGCGTGAGAACCAAGCTGGTTTCAACTCAGGTCGGGGTTGTATCGACCACATCTTTACTCTTTGACAAGTGCTAGAGCACAGGCACATCTTCCGTAAGTCCACAATCTGTCTTTCTTGGTCTAAAAGTGGCGTTCAATTTAGTCGACCGCACAGTTCTCTGGTGATGTCTCTCATTGGAGTGTGTGCCAGAGAAGTTTATTTCTCTCTTCCAATGTTTGTATGCAAATAGCCGAAGCCGAATTCGTGCTCACGGCTATCAGTCACCCGAGTTCATCACAGAAAGTGGTGTTCGTCAGGGTTGCCCTCTTTCGTCCTTTCTCTTTAATTTTGTAATTGAGTTGATTCTTGAGGTAGCACTATCCTCGTGTAAGAATAGTGGCATCGATCTTTGCTCAGGCAGTAAACTGTCTGACTTGGAATACGTGGACAATATTGTTATTCTGAGTAAAGATCCAGGTAAGTTTCAAGCTGTCTTAGATAGCCTCAACAACAGTGTAGCAATGTTTGGGATGTTTTGCACCTTCAAAGTGTGAAATGCTGCTGCAGGACTGGGTTGACTCAGCCTTAACTCTTGTCTTGGCAGGGGAAGCTTTAGCTGAGGTGGAAAAATCTTGTTACTTGGGTAGTTACATTTCACCAGGTGGGCAGGTATCAAATGAAGTGTCATCGCGTGTGCAGAAGGCGCGTTTGGCTTTTGTCAACCTCCGTCATCTGTGGCGCTGGCGTGACATCCGATTGTCTGTTAAGTGTAGAGTGTACAGTGCGACGGTTAGGTCCGTTCATTGGTACGGTTCAGAAACATGGCCATTAAGGGTAGAAGATGGGCAAAGACTGTCAGTGTTCGAGCATCGATGTCTCCGTAGCATTGCCCGAGTATGGTGGGAACACCGTGTCAGCAATGCTGGGGTTAGACGTAAGGTGTTGGGAACCAGAGGTCAGTCTCTGGATCAAGCATTGAATCTAAACGGGTTAAGGTGGTTGGGACATGTGTTACGTATGTCCACCGATAGACTTTCTCTGCATACGCTGTTCTCTGAGGGTGGTAGTAATTGGGAGGTGGTCAGTCCATGACATGGCAAAAGGTATGAAAACCCTGACCAGTGGACTTGGCCACGTAGGACGTTTTATACTTCCAGGTTGGGGTCCACGCGACCCACCTACCAAATGGTTCGAGACATTAAGTGATATGGCCAGGTGTCGCGGCCAGTGGCGTAGTTGCATTCGGACTTTCTCTGCCCTCTTGATTTCCGCTTATTACTTTGGTTTTTTGAGTTCTTTTTCACTTTATGCTTCCATTATTTTTGCCGTTTATTGGACGATGCTGGAAAACAGCAACCGAAACCTGAGCACAGGAATGCGAGGTTCATGATTTAAGAAACTGAAACTGATCAAATTAAATTCGCACTGACTTCATATATTACAACGGACAAGAAAATGCTGCGATTTATTCTTCGTCAGTTTGCTTTCCACTGGTCAGCAGTTTTAAATGCGACGGGTATTTCAAAGGGGGGGAGATTTTTATTCAATGTTTACACGCAAGTGCAGTGGAACGGGGCATACCCCATAACCATAAGGGCTTACTGTGCTATCAGGCGGAACCGGAGACCATGGCCATGAGACTTGGATTAGAAAGCCAAGCAAGTTGTTTATAGTTTAGACGTGCAAAAAGCCGGACGAAAGATACTTCTGTCAACAGCTGAAACAAGAACGAGGAAACAAGAAAGACAAGCACAGTTCATGAGGGTATTGCTGTCATTGCATCTTTAGTTGGATTGTGGTGGTCATTTATGAAAATATACCAATGAAAGTAAAAACACGGTACTTTTTCGTTGTTGTCGGTTTATTTTAAAGAAATGCTATTCGAACCGAAATCCCCCACACTTGCGAGAAATGTGGCTGATTTTTTTTGTTAATAAATCGAACTATTGCTATTAATCACTTTTTCGGAGAGTTTCCCGTAATTCGCAGATCTTGGGTGCGCCTGGTAACACGCAAATCTGCTCCTCTGAATTGCGATCATTCACGCATTGTTTCTAATCACTCCGACCACACACGCACAGTTTCAGGGATTTCCGAGTACCACATGCACTGTGAAAACTTCTCATGATATCCGGAGATAAGATTAAGTACTTCACATTTGTAGCTGCGCGCTAAGTAAATTTGGAAGATCATGTGCATGCAATTTCCGTTATTTAGAAAGATCTAAATCCAAAAGTTTTCGGAAGATATACAGTGTTTAGAGGTATCGGTAATTTCAGCGGAAATTTAGATATCCAGATGGTCTTGTATTTTTTGGTGCCATTTTTTGCATTATCACAATCCAACGACCCGGGTGGTTCAGGAGGTAACCTAATCACTACATTCAGTAGTTTTATAGTAACTTGAATTTAAATTTCCATGTTGTTTCTTCTGCTTTGTGTCTTGTATTTTTCTTGAGATTCAGCGAACAATTTTGTTCCTTTTGTATCTTCAGTAACACTGACCGGCAGGGCGATGCGATATCATCAATCGAGACTGTACCACTCGCTGATACTGAGTTGTATCGCGGTCAGATCACGGGAATCGAAAAATCAAGGTAAGGTCATGTTGATGCAGTGTAATAACTCAATGGAAGTTCCGTATCTTCAGAATCTATTTTCTTGTCAATGTTTTTTTAAAGTTAGAAGCTCGCCATTTGCCTACTGATAACCAGCTTATTATGTTTTAAATGAAATTGGTTTCAGAGACCACATCATGCTCAAAATGGGTCTAGAAGATTCCGTTCCAACTAACCGAGAGACAAGCGCTTCCTTGGAGGTGATTCTTACCGATTCCTGGTATGCTGCCATTTACATTCTACCCGTCATTGTGTGATATTTTTGCTGATTTTCATCGGCTTGTAAGTGTACCCTGAAATTTAGCCCCGTCCAAGATAGTATCTTCAGTCCCAACGATGTTAGACAAACGTTGTGGTCCTGGTGATTGCGGACGAATCCACCTACGTGTATTGCGTATGAGAAATAGCTTTTTTAACATTTCGTGATCTACACAGCCCGTCGCCAAATTTGACGAGATATGCGAACGCCGAGTGTAATGAAGTGAGGACGGCACGTGAGCTTAAATATTGCTTTCCTGTTATCTCTGCTGATTGCGCATCTGTTCGGTAAGCGGAAGGTTGCCGGTTCGATTTTGGCTCGCGGAGTTGAACTTTGACTGGTGGTGGTCGAGTGGATTAGAGCGTTTGCTTGCTAACGCTGATCACTTTAGTGTCACAAAGTAATCCACTGTCGTTCCGGCTCTTGACCTCATGTGGTTCTCCACTCCAAGTTTCAGGATCTGGTTGTCGGCTATCCCTAGTAGTGCAGTAGGTCTTTGAGGCTGTGGTGTACCTGTCTCTTTCACTGCACCCATGCCATTACGACGAGAATGAACCATGGCGTGGTGTAATGGATTGCGTGCTTCCATGACCCAAAGAACTATGCAGGATGGCTTCCTTAAGCCGGAGATGCAATCATGCCTGACAGGTCAATGGGTAGAGGCCAGATGAAGTCCAGCCTCAGAACCAGTTCATTAGCAACATCTGGTTCTAACCACTATGCCCCTGGAGAAGACATTCGACCGAACAAACACGGAGAGAAAACAATAAAATCTTACAGATAGGAACAGTTCACCGGTCAAAAAACCTCGTCTAGGTGGACGTGAAAATGGAGTACCTGGGGTTTCTCTCAACAGTGGGAGAAGTCATCGCACTTCATTGGGCAGCTATCGCCCGCCTAAGCTGGGCAGCACTCGTCCCAAAGAATATTGCCCCGTCCGCGTCACGCTTGGTCCGTTGGGTGCATCAGGAATGAATCCCAAAAGCGTATTGACAACAAAGTGCCTTTTGTGAAAACCACAGGGGAATTCGCTTGATAAGCATCACGTCCAAACTGCTCACTGGTCTTACTATCCACCAATTATTCAGTGCCCGTGAAATGTGTACGCGTGAGAACCAAGCTGGTTTCAACTCAGGTCGGGGTTGTATCGACCACATCTTTACTCTTTGACAAGTGCTAGAGCACAGGCACATCTTCCGTAAGTCCACAATCTGTCTTTCTTGGTCTAAAAGTGGCGTTCAATTTAGTCGACCGCACAGTTCTCTGGTGATGTCTCTCATTGGAGTGTGTGCCAGAGAAGTTTATTTCTCTCTTCCAATGTTTGTATGCAAATAGCCGAAGCCGAATTCGTGCTCACGGCTATCAGTCACCCGAGTTCATCACAGAAAGTGGTGTTCGTCAGGGTTGCCCTCTTTCGTCCTTTCTCTTTAATTTTGTAATTGAGTTGATTCTTGAGGTAGCACTATCCTCGTGTGAGAATAGTGGCATCGATCTTTGCTCAGGCAGTAAACTGTCTGACTTGGAATACGTGGACAATATTGTTATTCTGAGTAAAGATCCAGGTAAGTTTCAAGCTGTCTTAGATAGCCTCAACAACAGTGTAGCAATGTTTGGGATGTTTTGCACCTTCAAAGTGTGAAATGCTGCTGCAGGACTGGGTTGACTCAGCCTTAACTCTTGTCTTGGCAGGGGAAGCTTTAGCTGAGGTGGAAAAATCTTGTTACTTGGGTAGTTACATTTCACCAGGTGGGCAGGTATCAAATGAAGTGTCATCGCGTGTGCAGAAGGCGCGTTTGGCTTTTGTCAACCTCCGTCATCTGTGGCGCTGGCGTGACATCCGATTGTCTGTTAAGTGTAGAGTGTACAGTGCGACGGTTAGGTCCGTTCATTGGTACGGTTCAGAAACATGGCCATTAAGGGTAGAAGATGGGCAAAGACTGTCAGTGTTCGAGCATCGATGTCTCCGTAGCATTGCCCGAGTATGGTGGGAACACCGTGTCAGCAATGCTGGGGTTAGACGTAAGGTGTTGGGAACCAGAGGTCAGTCTCTGGATCAAGCATTGAATCTAAACGGGTTAAGGTGGTTGGGACATGTGTTACGTATGTCCACCGATAGACTTTCTCTGCATACGCTGTTCTCTGAGGGTGGTAGTAATTGGGAGGTGGTCAGTCCATGACATGGCAAAAGGTATGAAAACCCTGACCAGTGGACTTGGCCACGTAGGACGTTTTATACTTCCAGGTTGGGGTCCACGCGACCCACCTACCAAATGGTTCGAGACATTAAGTGATATGGCCAGGTGTCGCGGCCAGTGGCGTAGTTGCATTCGGACTTTCTCTGCCCTCTTGATTTCCGCTTATTACTTTGGTTTTTTGAGTTCTTTTTCACTTTATGCTTCCATTATTTTTGCCGTTTATTGGACGATGCTGGAAAACAGCAACCGAAACCTGAGCATAGGAGTGCGGGGTTCATGGTCGAATAAACTGATAGTTGAAATAGTCGCTGTGATGAAAAAGTAGTTGTCTGCGTTCATTATCTCCCGAAATTCCCCATCGTGATGGTTTTAGTCGAGGGTAGTAAAATGTTACACGAAGATAACCACGTCTCATTCGAGGTTTTACTACCCAGTAACAATCCATCGACTCTGGTGAATTTGTGTATCCAAAGCTCTCAACACAGGTAATCAGAAAAGAGAAAAAGACAGGCGGGGTGTAATGTCAAAGGTGGGTTGCACGAAAATTGCTATTTCATTGCGTAAAATTGCAGGTAACTTAGCTTAGCCAACACATCGGATATGGTCCTTCGAACCTCCAGTAATCGCGTATAGTGCAGATTTGGGTATCAAGCTGATATTAGACTATATTTGTTGCTTCAGTTTCGCCTTTACAGTTAGATTGATCCCGGGGCACGAATGAAGTTTCACTATGTTCATCGTCTCTGTTTTTCCGGCACACAGTCGCGGTCAGTAGCGTAGTTGCACTCAAACTCTGTCTTTGTCTTCATGATTTCTGCTCCGTACCTTTCTTTCGGCTCTTTTTCATTTCGTGTTCCTATTTTATTTACCCTTGACGCGACGATGCTTGAAGGTAGCAACCGAAACCAGAGGACAAAAGGGCTAGGTTCAAAATTGTGAACTTAACTGAACTAATTTATGACTCATTCGTATGGTTTTCTGTTGTTCTTCCGCAATCAGGGATGTACCACAATAGTTCGTCTCTCATCCAGTTCCTATACACAGTTAGTCGAGGTATATTTTGTATCTGTAGTAATTTTCATCTAGGTTCATCAGAAAGTGTGATTTGTTCTTTCCGCCTTTGTTTTTCTAACTTTGGAATTGAAGTTATGTTAAGAATGACTCTGTCCACGTGTGGAAATGGTGACAGTTAGCTTTGCTTAGTTTGAACACTCTGAAAAGCCTGGGCGATGTAAAGCTTCCGAACTATAGTTCTTGTCAGCTGTTGCGTTCTAGTGATTTGAACAACGACTGGCTATGCTTTCCGGTACATTTTTCTTCTTCCAAGTACTGAACGACGCTTCAGGAATGCTTTAATTGAACACTCCCGGACAGGCATCAACAACTCGAACAGATTAATTTTGTTACCCAAATGATTGTTTTATATCAAATAGTAGTGCGCTGGCGAAATGTCAAGGCGTATGCCAAAAGTGCACTTGACCTATGCCAGCTTTAACCACCTGAGGCGTCGATGGTACAGCCATCAGAGGTTGAGTACTACAGCAGCTAGATTAGCTTTTCTATTCCACTTTGGAACGTTGTCATTATGATTGATTACCGCAGTACTTTCCGTGATTTGTGGAACAGCCGATGCGGAACTTAGGTAGCACAACCAAATATCACTTTCAGCGGTATGTTTGCGTCTATCAACTGTTCGCTTGACGAACTTGTTTGCCGTTCCTGTCCGTCCTCTAAACACCCATTCGTTCCACTCCTAATGGGATGATTCAAGTAGATAACACTCAAATGTGAATTTAGCAAGTCATCAAGTTGGGACCAAAAATAAATTTTGGCCGATAGGCATTCTCTCTTACATCCAGCGAAAAAATTTCTAATCGCTCTCGATTCTCACTATTTGCACACTTAAACTGGCTCAAAATATTCCATCTGTGATGAGAAACGAAGGAGCTCCGATCTAAACCAGAATATGGAATTGACTTCGATAATTTTTATGGGAGCGAAAATACGGGTGAAAATAAAAAAATCGATCACAGCAAAAGTATTTGACCGCCAGACGGATGACCTAGCCACAGTTTCTAGAAATTGTATGTTACGGTCATTCTGTTTATGGGCCCCGTTGCGCCTCCTCGGTATGCTTTTCACAAGAGACTGATACGCATTTTGACTGATATCAATCCCTTCTCGTTTCAGTGCAGTCACGAGTGCAGTTGTTGACGCATAAAACCGTTCTCATGTTTGCTACACGCTTTTACTGCACAAACCTGAGGACGGTGTATTTTTCACTCCGGTCATAGTGATCTGGACGAATTTCGAGCTCATGTCGTTTCAGTTTCCGATCGCGATAGATCTTTTTGTTCTCACCCGTGTTTTCGCTCCCATATATAACTTTCTGGTTTGAAATAAAAAAATTCAGTTCCTCGTCCGAGATGAAATTCTTGGAGCAAGTTTAAGTGTCCACACTCAGTTGCCTTGCGATCTTTTATAATCTCTCTGGGATATTGGAAGGCCAAGCAATAACAACAACTGTGTCGTCTGCTGAATGTAATTTTGAAAACACTGAAAATGAATCAACGTAAGCGGTCATTGCATTTAGTGTCGTTGAATTTTGTCGATGCTTTGATGCAAATTTGTAGTATCACAAAGTTTTGCTCATAAGGTACATCGTCGTCTGCATGTAAACCGGCAACGGTGGTAAGATTGGTGTATGAATCCTTCTTCGTACCCTGATATGCTCTGAGCTGAGTAAATTTCATTTTATTGCAGGGCAGAAGAAGATTTCACTTTGGGCGATACAATTCAAATAGTTCCCGGTGTCGGTCTTTCAATCCACGGACGACAGATCACAATCAGCGATTCCCCTGGGTTTTCTAAATCCGAACAAGGTCTGGAAAACCATATACCGGCCTTGCTGATTCAATATCCAGATTTTCTGGTTCCTTGCACGAAACTCGTCGGTAGTCTTTATTGCACCCGGCGATCCGTGATCGAACAGTTTTGGCCCGCAGGTGACAGTGCCCCCGAGAGCGTGTCTGTCGCAAAGGATGGCTCCAATCAAACCCATCCGGGCTTCGTTATGCTTTTAGGGAGTCTTTTGCACGAACTCTTTCAACAGGTAAGAAAAATACCAATTTTATTGGTTGTATGCATTCCACAGCTTCGTTAAACTAACCTTGTTTGTTTGCCCTTTCAGTTGATTAACCTGAGACATCCGACCGTAGAAGATGGAAAGGCCTTTGTTCAGTCTATGGTGATTCGAGCCGACTTCATTCTCCAAGCGTAAGCACATTTTTATATGCACATTATTTCGGACAGTGCAGTAAATTCCTCATACCGTATTAATTACGCAAAATACCGGAACAGAATTTGCAAGTAAATGCGTTTTTATCGGTCGTAAACCGTGGTCTTCGGACGTTTGCTGAGTAGTGTACAAAATTTCTAGTACCAATTTTTTTAATTTTTCTATTTACTTCGTTTTATTATGTAAAAATAGTACAATATTTCAGGGAGGAGGTCGTGGTCAATCAGAAGCTGTCAATTGGGAAGAGGGACCGGCGGCGTCGGCGTGAGTATTTGAACCCCCGGGGGGGGGGGGGGGGGGGGCAGAAGCGTCGAAAGTCCATGGTGTTAACCGTGTGACCACCGCCGGTCTTAAATTGTGTTTCTATCTGTTATTAATCTCAACTAAAAGAAAGATCCGCAGTCCTACAAGTGTTTGATTATGGTTTTCTGATCTCACCGTTCCAATGGGGATTTTATTTCGACCCCATTTGAGGTATACCATTTTCGAACGAGCGATTTTTCAAACATTTTTATCCCAATGCGGGACTGTTAAACGCATTTAATAGCTACTCCTAATCACTGGCTCGAATTGGTCACAGTTTGTAGATATTTATTTTTTTCTTTTCATTGAAATGTTCCTTGTTGTCGATTCTGTGCTTTCAGATACGTCTGTGGTACGAAAGTCGCGGACCTACGCATGGTGTTATTCGAGAAAATAAAAACGATACTTAATTGGATTGAAGTTCACCGCAGGATTGATCTGTTAGTTTGCGTTTATTTTTCTTTGTATAGATCAGGTGGACTGCTTAGTTTAGGTGGTGTACCATGTCAAAATGTCTCGGAACATGTCAGTGTGTAGCTGTTGCGTTGTAGTGTATCGTTTGTATGACCGCGAGTTAGCTCAGTGTCGTTTTTTATCACATGCATGCGCATGAGTGCAGTGGAAGAGGTATATACCCCGTAGCCTCAAAGAATGGCTGCAATCATAAGGATGAGCGACAACCTGATCCTAGGGCTTGCAGTGGGGAACCACTTAAGGTCACAATAAGTCTGGTCTGGTAGCGGGCCGGACGACAGTGAATCACTTTCTACCACCAAAGTGACCGACGGTGGTGGGGTTCGAACCTCTGACCTCCGAGCTGGTCAACAAATGCTCTAAACCACTCGACCAACATCAGTCGAATATCAGAACTTTGAATGCTATTTGCCCACAGTGTAGTTCGAGACGGTACGTAGTAACTCTCATGCGTGTTAAAAACTTGATAGACCTCTTCCTGTCCAAATTACCATCGGTCTCTGTATTTCCACAGCTCTTGATTTACTCGAGGGTTATTCCTGAATATCACAGCTACTGATGCGTCTTGGCTCTGTAACGGGAGTGATCAGGCACTCAGGGTCAACCGTATGTTGATCATTGTTCCTGTCGAAAAGATTGAGCAGCAGTTCTTGTTTAATATATGCTTCACGTCCTCCTTGTAATAATAAACGTTAGGAAGTCAGTTCAGCTAGAGTGAATTTGTATGGAACGCTCTGCTAGGGTGTTCGTAGAGTGCCTACGGATGAAAAGACAATATATGAACTTCTTGCTTTGGGGAAAGTGTGCCTGTGTTCTTTGACTCCTTTGCTCGGTTGTGACCTCTTTCCTCGGAATTCCGTTTGTTTTGTTCATCGTTACTCTTTGGCTGGGTAAAATGGAGATGTATGTGTTATTGTTTATTGTCCATCCTGATTCGGTTCCAATTGGACTGATCATTTTGTAGCGAGAGGGTGAAAACGAACGAGGCACTTTATTTACTCACCCACACAACTGGAAATAGTAAATCATATGACACCGTTTAGAATAGTTTGTTTTCACACACGTACTGCACTAATATCAATTTTTCGACAATCGGTGCATTTGGACTCCTTTTTGGCCATGCCTCTGCGCGGTCATTGTGCTTGTCTTCATGCGCACTGTTGGCTTCCAAAACAGTCACCGTTTTTTCTTCATCTTCTTTTTCTTCTTCGGCCTGTGACTCTTGATTAACCGACCCAACCGTCTCGGTAACCGCCTCCTCCTTTTGTTGCCACAGCGGTGCCCGCTACAATTTGTACTGTTTTTCGTGATTCCTTCACGCAATTCAGTTTAGCATTTCTGACTGCACTTCGGAAGGCGGTAAATGAGTGTCGTCCGGCTCGTTGTCACATCTAACCTATCGGGACTTTATGTACTTCTCTAGCACCCCATATCTTGGTCAGATTACCGTTTATCCCTGCAAGTGCAATGGGCCTTCAAGGCTGTGAGATGTGAATCCTTTCCTCTGCACTTATGCGCAAGTAAATAATATAAGAAGTCAATAACATCTGCATCACCAATCAATTTTCTGATTTGTGGTGTATACTGAATAGGCTACATGAGTGCTGCTCCCAGTATCCGAGTTGCGTCTAAAATATCAACTAGTGATGACTTACAAGCCTGATCCATCAGCGATATACCACCACTCCAATCCTAAAGGTCAAGATTGCCGACTGTCTTTTTTAGTACAAGTGAGTCTCCTTGGATTTGGATTCTACGCTATAAATTTTCTTGAGCTTGAACATAAGGTGAGGCACAAAGTAGTCCGTTGAATGATATGTGGGACTCACAGTCCTCTTCCTACCGGCTGAGGTTGAGTCCCATCCGGGATTCGGTGGATTACGCACCGCCCCGAGACTGATTGCTAACAGACCGAATGAAAAACATCTGTACAAAGTGCTTCCGCGGACTTTAAATGGGAATTTGAGTGGCGATAAACCGTTCAAACCTCCTACCGAAACTAGAGCTGAGAATAATATCCCATGACAGACAACGAAACTAAAGTGCGTACCAGTAGTACTTCATAATAACCTTATATTGATAGTTAGTAGTATGTAAATGGGTTGGCGAAATTTCCTAGAAAGCATATGACCGGTTCTGCTATTATTGCCGCTCATCAGGTATGCGTATCCGGTACTCCTCTGCCCAATCATCTTCATACTTGTATCTGCGGCTTTGTTGTTTGTTTGGTTAGCACTGACCTACCTACGGTAATCACATTTGTGATTCATTGGCGGACTCTTCAACGAAGAGTTGCCGTACACACTCCTGATGCTTCACATTAGATCCTTGTAGTTATATATATATATATATATATATATATATATATATATATATATATATATATATATATATACCATAAAATTGTGTGCGTCTAATCCCATCGTGTCTCACGTTACTTTAAATTTGGTGCTGCACTTTACCACCAATTTCAGTACCCCTCGTTCATCAACCGTGCGGAAGCCCGTAGTTCATGAGGTGTTGGATATCGAAGAGAATATTTGGTCAACAAGGTAAGTCAGTGAATCTAAATTGTACGGATGGCGTTGACTTCCTTTTGAATGGTTCAGTCAAACTGCATTTTTCGGCTGATGTAGGTTAGGCTGAACACCAAGCTACTAACATCTTTATCAGTAGCCAAAATAGAAAGTTCAAACTCCTGGGGGTGGAACCGAAGTTACGGAACAAGCTGTCCGGATTGTCTGTTATGATGTTGTCCCTCCCTTTGTTTTGCTACTTTAGAACTTTTAGGTTTAGAAATCTCACAAGTACAAATGTTGCTTCGTGATTCTCTGCTCGTCATATCTGATAAACGAATAATATTGAGTATTTGCGAGTGCACAGGCGGGCGTTAGAATAGTATGAATTTTTTTACATGCTTGCGTATGTGTGCAGTGGAAGGGGCATTTACCCCATTGCCACGAAGGTCTACTGCACTATCAGGTATAACCAGCAATCAGACCCTGAGACTTGGAGTGGCGAAGAACCACATAAGGTCCCAATGGGTCGGGTGTGGTTACGATTCGGAAGACAGTGGATTACTGTCTACCACCAAAGTAACTGGTGATGGTGGGGACTCGAACCCCGGACCTCCGAGTTAGTAAGCCAACGCTCTAAACCACTAGACCACCATCGGTTTATCTCCTCATGCTTGCTCAAGATGAGTTCTGTGATAGCAAGGAATAGGCGGGAATTTTCAAGGCTGTACAAACTAATTGGAATGTGAAGTTTATGAACGGTGAAGGTTGCTCTGCCACTTATTTGAAACAAATGACTGAAGTAAACCACAGACGCGTATGTGCCAGCATAATGGCAACAGAAGAGCCCAAGGATAACAGAAATAGAAAAAAATTAGCGTACTTCAGTGTCCGGATGACCAGGATATTCGTGGGAGCTGTGAAAGTATCGGTCTACCACATAACGACTTTTAGTGAAATGCATAGGCTCAAACAGAAGCCTGTCGTGTACTATGAGGGTTATCCGACAGTTTAAAAATGCTAATAAGCTACTCAAATGTGTTGTTGAGCCGATCGACAACGGGGCTGTCCTCCACGGTAGGTTACAGACAGCGACAGGCTTCAGTTTGTTGCACTTGGGGTTCCTAATCACTGGACCAGCGGCGGGCTAGATTTCGTGCTTCGAGTGCGACCTTTCAACTCGGTACGAAAACATTTGTGTTCGAATACCGTTATGCCGACTAAGAACACTGTAACATGCAGCAGTTCGGGGGAGAAAGAATTGTGTTTCCTCTTAGTTTTCCTTCTTAAAAAATTGATATCACTGGCGAATTCATCAGGGGAAACACGCCCAAAAGGGAAGGAAAATGAGCGTTCGGAGAAACAAGAGAAATAGTAGTTCTGCTTAGAATGTATTGAAAATGAACATGAAACTTCTAATGTCACTTAATTGGGCCATACAAATTGGTCGTCCTTGAGAATTCCGTCAGTGCTCAAGAGATAGCCAGTGGATGTGGTCAATAAATGTTGTCTAGGAAATAATGTGCAAGCACTGTACAGGTATTGCGTTAAATACGTCTGTACAAAAATAGCACCACGGGCATACTAGCATCAACTAGCTAATGGCTGATGTGATCATATTTCTCCACCATGTCTCTTTAAATCTCCAGAAGGGCTGAGATTTGACCTCACATCGGTTGCAGCTGAACATTCATCTCTAGTGGTGCACAAAACATTTACTTGATCGGGATTGAGCAGTTGTCAACTAAATCTCTAACAACCACTCGAGGGAATTCCTGAAGCATCCCGATATCCTTTACACAACTCGATCAGTAGATTCACCGACAAACGGGTCATTCCGTTGCAGTGGATAAGGCCAGACACACCCGAAAGCTGGCAAGGTAACATATGGGGACAAACTAACCCATACTACCTTACATGGAGCCCAATTATTGGTCTAGAAGTCACCGACCTTTGTACCTCATCGAGCATATTAAAATTGGGCTAGTCTATGCGGACAATCTCACACCAACCCTTTGGTAAAACACACACACTAGTGTTAACCAACAGGGCTAACACTCGAGGATTACAGAGAACCCTTCTTTGACAGCACTGGTGCCAGAGATCTCTTTTTATGAGTCAGTTATTCCTCCCCTCGAACACAATTTGCGTGTGTTTCTTTGAAACCCATATTTCACTTATTCTTATCGCTGATGTCTTCTAGGAAGTACAGAAAAATAAACAGGTTGGTCAGACTACCCTCCTCCCCGTATTGCTCAGGGCATTGTCTAATTTTACTTTATTAAGGTGTTTAGATGTCTGACTTATACAGTAAGTATGTTCCAAACTATTCGATAGTGAATAAATTACCCACACCACTGAATCCAAGCGCTTTAGCCAAAATCATCCTCCGAGTTAATTGCCGTACCTTTATTGTCTTCCTCAATCTTAGTTCGGTCGCGCCTCGGCATCGTGATTTTCTCATGCTGTGTGCACTTCTCCTCCCACTTTCCATCTCAGGTTTGGTCTGAAAGGAAAAATCGATTTATCGGCTCTTTGTGCGGCACCTACCTCTTCATTCGGCAAGACACAAACGGTTCCGTCAGATGACTCCATCGTTTTATCCCTAGTTCCCATAGAACTGAAAACTGGTCGACCAACGTACTCCGTGGAGCACAAAGGTCAAGTACGTGACATCAACATCGATGTTTTTGGCCACTTGGATCCCCTAATACTAGCCGCATCGTGCATTAGGAATCGAATAATTTTGAGCTTGATACGCAGCCAAGCGAAAGCTACTCGTGACGTAACTAACCTGCAGTGAGACATGCTTACGTACTTCACTTCACTATGGCTTGCTCCCTGGAGAGGATAAGCTTCGTGAATGTCTCTGGTCGCGACTGAACATGCTGGTTGACATCGCAGCACAAATATCAGAGCATGTAGATGGCATGATCATGCATTTTCATGGGTATTTGGTGCGAAGGACGTCCCTAGCGTCACTCGGCTTTTTTCGAGAGCGCACCTCTACCGTTCGCACAATCAAGTGTGGTCTGCAAGGCAGCAATGTGGAACTGATTTTGTCCGTGGTTCATCATCTGTTTCTAAAGCCCTGAGCCATAGAATCGTACGCTTCGTCGATCGGTCTGGCTATCATAGTTGAATGCAGGATTGCAAACGTCCCGTTGACAACAGTCTTGATGCGGTTTGTCCGAGAGGTCGGATTGGATCGACTTACAGAAACAGTTTTGTGTCTAAAACACCATACCAGTGAACTAACTGTGCAGTCGTTCTGTATTGCTCAGATTTTGCTTACAGTGCTATGCACGTCCTCTGATTGCCGTAGGGCTATCCACTTTCAATTGATTTGATTCATTCCATGTTTCACGCGGGAATTTCATTGCAAAATGTGCTTTGATTTCATTTTTGCCGCTTTTCAACTTGTCTCGTTTTACTTTAGATAGATAATATGTGACGACATGGTGGTTATGTTCCGTTGTCTCATTCATTTTGATTGTTCCTGTCCACGCTGTCTGCTTTTCTACAGGTACTACTGTATTTGTTGATGCTGTTTGATCGATATGGATCCCACTACAAGTTTGCCCGTAAAAAAAATGTTCAAACTGCGCGATTCGGATGGTTGGTGTATTTACAGGACCCACAATCGTCCGTCACCGCTGCTTCTGATCCAGGTCTAATTGAACCAAAGATGTCTGAATTTCGAGGCCTAATCCAAACTAGAAATCGTATTGCTGCACACCTGATGCGCGTTACGGGTGCCAACCTTGATAGTCCTCATCAGGGAACTTCGTCAAGTCTCCCTTGGAAACCCGAATTGCCCGAGCCGACAAAGCGTTTACACACGTGTAAGATGTGTCCCGTTCAACTAGCTTGCAGTTTGTTGTCCGCGAGAAACGATTCCATTCACAATGATTGTTCTTCGAAAAGGTTCGTTTCTATCGGTCAGGAATGTACAGTTTTCCAAGAAAGCTTTTGTGCGCATTTTCCCGTTTGTTCGTAATTTACTCGAAATGCTTGCATCCTGTGGCCTCGCAAAAACAGCCTCGTCGCACGTTTTTTTCGTCCGACTTCAATCTCGGAGTTAGGTTTTGTGAGGGAATGGGCCCAGCGCATTGGCAATAGACAGCCTGGTTCAATGAAGCAAACAGCACGTGATCGGCTGACCATAATCGCCGACAAGAGTAGAGCCAGTCAAGCGATCAGTGGACCAATCAGCGGTTACCATTTGTCCGAACCGACCAGAGCCGAATCAACCAATCAAAACGCAGCCATACAAACCAACGCGAGAGGCCGTTTAGGTCTATCAGTAGACCAATAAGCTTCTATGTATGATTCTGGTCATAATCAGCACATCTTAGATAAACGATATATTTTGTACCAATAAATGAAACTGATTCGAAGGCAGAAAGGTTTTCTCACTAGATTTAGTGGGGCAGTATAAAACAGATGTTCATTTTTTATCCGATATTTTCTTGGAAACAGTTTATCTGAATTCTCATCTAGCCACACCTGCAGTGATTGAAGTCACTACAAAGAAGTAAACATCCGGACAGTGTTACAGATTTCCTAAATAATATGAATAAATGCACCCTTAAAGTGCGAAATGCCGCAGCAGTTCTGATTTGGTTCAGCCAAATCCTAAGGTACCGTAAGAGACATTTATGTAGATAAGTTCAGTTATCCACGCTCTTAAATTTCAGTCGGATAGATGGATTACTTATCCGTGTGCATTTAGTTTACACATTTGGCATTTGTCCACCTCAATTATGTGTGCGGTTGATGTGGTATTTGTTTACTTACGAAGGGACTACGGTATTTAAGTCAGTTGTGTATGGCACAGGAGCCTGACCGCTGCGAGTCACTTTAAACTTAGTTCGTTTTTGAATGGCGACTGCTTAGCACTATCCTTTCAATCTGGTGAGAAAGTCAAATCAACAATGCTCAAATTGAGCGCAGAGTATAGGGCACGCACGGTAAATCATTTAATCGAACACTAAGACCAACAAGGATACGGTGGTTGGCACGTGTTGCACATTGCTTAATGTGTGATGTTCGCTTATGTAGTTTGTGGTCGATCCGTGACACAGAAGGAATCTATGAAAAACGTGACCAGTTCACTTAGTTGTGTAAGACGTGTCAGGTTTCGTGAGTCGCGGTGAAAAAACGGCAACGGATTCGAATATGGAGATGGGTCGTTGACTAGGCAAATGACTTTCTGCCGGATTTTCTGTTTTATAGATTTATATCGGCTGTATTACAAATACTCTACCGGTAGTGATATGAGCTTTATTTGATGGGATGAATCACTTAGTGTTCTAATATCTTTGTTGTTTATACTCAATCTCTGACAGTCTTGAGATTCCTGGACATATTTTTCGTCGCTCAACACTGTTTCATTTTAGTTATTCAATTACCTTTATTCTGTTTGTTTTTCTATGTTCATTCACAGTGCGACTATGATTACCGAGATCACAAGTGTTTCCGAACTACTCACAACCAAGAGAACTCATCTGACCACAGATCATGTATCATTTTTTCTACGCTGGTCTCGCTTGATTTTGTTGGAACTGGCCGATACGGACCGTTTGGAAAATGTCGTTCGTCAGATCGTTATTGGACACCGCTGGAAAAAGTCCACGTGAGTATTTTTGACAAGCTGCGTGTCTGCCGATGGTTGAACTTCATTTTCATGCACCCCAAAAGAACCATCCTTTCCCCGTCCGTAAATTTGGCGAAATTCATTTCGATGTCTAAAGTGGCATAGGTGTCGCTTTGCATACGGAGCTTTTCGCTTATATCAGTGATCTACCAGCTTCCCCAACGTCTGAGGTACCTGAATTACTCTGACGATGCTGTTCTTTGTTAAGTCGTTTTCGATCCCTCAGATTTTATAAACTTCGGTGGAAATTTATCTCAAGTGGAACATTTCCGACCCAGTTTGGTTTAGAACAACCTCTCTAAGTACGTTGATTGTGTTTGCAGCAATCCTCGCTCCCCTTTCCTAGTAGTTCAAAATCCCCATCTGGAGTGAGTTCTGTCAAGTACTTGGGAATAATGATCTACGATGGACGATTCACATTCAAAACTGCATTGCAGTACTGCAATGTTTTTCTTTTCAAATACGGAAACTCGGATAAATTTGTACGCCACAGTCAACTATTTCCATGTTCGTCTTCCAGTGCGCTCTTCCTACCCTGCTTCGGTGCTCTTCCTCTAGAATAAATCTGCACGAAAACTCCCCAGTACCTTACCTCGCACGGGTTCTGAACAATTTGGGGGGGGGGGACTTGGTGGTTGAGCTACTTACAAAACTTTATGATTAGCTTAGTTTTCTCTCGCTCTCACCTATTGAAGTACGATCCGGTTAGAATTTATGTACTATCTGTGTTTACCCAAATATTTCGCCATTTGTGACATCTTAGTCATTTTTCTTGTTTCATTTCTGCGTGTCATAACTGGGATGTTGACATACCGCCTGCATAAGTCCTCCCCAAGAAAACACGATTAGCAACGCACGGCCACTGATAGATTTGTCCTTTCCCACGATCCATGAAAAATCGCCAGAAATCGGAAATCTTTTATCCGGTATTGTAAAAAAACAGCAATGCATAGTGACACGAACGGAAACAAGGATGATGCATCAAGGTGTACTAAACGACAGCTTCACTGGTGTGAATTATATTTAGTTTCTCCAGATGGCGATCTGCCGGCCACTTTCCAGTGGTAATATTTTGTTATACTCTACAAAGCGATTGATTCATGGAGGAATTCACCCTAATTTTCCTCTTACGCATCACGTTTTCGATCCCATTTTCTGCTGCGCTTTTGGTGAATGCGCATCACTTCACACTGCGTTGCCAGAATGTTACCAGAATGCTGTAGTAAGGCCAAACAATTATGATAAGAAAAACTGCTCGAATAGCAATGCGCTATTTAAACTCACGTTGCCTAACACCTCTGCTGATTAGGTTTGTGGAACTCGTCGGACTCTGAGTTCAATCCTCAAGCAGTCAATTTCATTAGTCAAGGTTGTCTTACATTGTCTCCATATGTTGACAAATCATATCATCGATTCATTCATCTAATCACCGTGCGTTCAGAAAGTGGATCAACACTCGCGAGCAATGCACTCTTTATAGACAGTCTAGCCTGTTGTGGCCGGACAGTTTCTTCACGGAGATACAGCAGCTGTCGACCAGATCGTTGCCATACTTCACCTAATATGGGACCTTATGTTCTCCGTTGCAAGTCTCATGGTCATGGCAGCTTGCTATCCGTGGTACTTCAGTGAGTATTTCAGGCCACGGAGTATCCATTTTTTAATGCACGCAGGCACACGCATGGCTAAAACAATTGCCCAATAAACCGTGTCACTTATTCTATCCTGAATTAACGTAGGCTCCATAGTTGGTTTCACATCACGAAGGACTGACAAGAATTGTTTTTTACACACTTGCATGCGTATTTTAAATCCACTAACATGTACCCACTTGACGTTTAGTAATTGTTGTATATGATCCTACTTGCGCTTTTACCACCTCTCCCGAGTTTAGAGATCACGAAACACGACTTACCGTGCGGGCTCTTCGTGCCATCCACGGCATGAAAAACCCCGCGAATGGACAGTGGATCACCTTATTCACTTCTTGTACTCCCGACGTAGAATCACCGTCCCAACCAGGGTAGGTTTACATTCTATGCTCTGTTGACAACACATTCCATGGACTGTTTTTAGTTGTGACCGCTGGGAATTGGATATGTCTTGTCATGGTTTCAACTAGTCAGCTCTATTCAACATAGCAGTTGATGAGAACAGGAAGAAAAGAGGTCGCGAGATGGGAGCATTTTACTTACTTTTTATTTTTATTTTCCATTACCTCCTTATTATGTGATAATGGTGTAATATTTCAGAAAGAGGCTCTCATTCAATTTGAGGCTACCAATTGGGAAAAGTGGCCGGGCGGCAGAAGCAGGATTCGAACTCGGAACAGAGGGATGGAAAACCCGCCATGATGACCGTTTGACCATCGCGAACGTAAAACGTCAGCGCGTTTATGATGCAATACGGGAGAGATGTAACAATAAAGTCAGCAGGATCGAAAGTTCCTACTGTGTGTACGGTGGGGGGAATACGATACGTTAGGTTAATGCCAAGGTAGACAAACATTTCGTATCAAGCGTTTTTTTCGCGCTGAGCGCTGGTTGATGCGTCATGATAAGCGCCGCTTCTCTGAAAGCCAATGGCTTTGGTAATGGATTGCGCAACACTGCTCTGAAAGATTTTGGTCAGGTCAACTTTGTGACGTGGCGCGATTTATTGTGATGCAATCGAAGAGGCCGGCGATTTTACGTCATTGTGTGTGTGTGTGGCCCCAGCGGATCGCTTCGTCGACTTCAACAGCCGTTTGTATATGTGTTCTGACACTCGTTCATCCCGGCAGAGGCCCGTTCTGCCAATGTATACGTCACCGCTGCTTCGAGTGAATCGATGGGGTGTGAAACGTTGGGATCGACAAAATTGTCTGAGTGGTTTTGAAAACTCGACCCCTTGGTTATGTGCAGCAAACGTGACTGCGCCGGTGTGTGTGTGTGTGTTAGCGCTGATTTGAGATTTCGATTTATTTAAGTGGCCATCTTTGAAAAGCGGAGGTGACCCCCCACTGCGATGTAAGAGCTTTCAATCCAGCCTACTTTTTTGTTTTACATCGTACTGTGCCGTACGTACTGACATGCTTTACGTTCGCGGTCGATCAGAGTAACCGAAATGTTTGCATCTTGCGACCTGTGTTGATTCTGTTTTTTAAGAATGGGATAAGAGGGGCCCAGTGCTTTTAATTACTTAACACAGTCGATAAAGTATCATTTTACTACGTACAAAACGAATCAAATACTTTGATAATTGTCTCATGCTACAAACCAGATCCTCTTGAGGTTTACCCAGCAATAAGTTCGAAGAAGAAAAATGCTGCAGTAACTCTTCATTTTACCCATGGTTCATGTACTTCAAAATAGCTTGTTTGGTCCAAGTAATCTTGGGACTGAACTTCGCACGAGGAGCAGCTTTATCGATTTGAAAGTGGGCCCGCGACTGTGCTGTACTTGGTGCTGTCTCGCGTGGACTGCTTTATCATCACTGGCGTGTGCGCAGATGGTCCGGTGTCAGTCGAGTGGTAAGGTGCCATCATCTCTGAGACACGACGGTCAAACCCGGCCACCGCCGGTGGTCATATTGACGGTAGACAGTGATCCGTTGTCGCTCGGCACATTATTACGCCTACCTTCAAGTGGTCGACCACTTTAATCCGCAGGGTTATGACTGCCGGCTATCCCTAATAATGTAGTGAGGTTATGGTATCAATCTGTCCCTTCCACTGTACTCATGCGAAAGCATGGAAGAAAAAGTCCATGGGTAGAGTACGCTTCTAATAAACTTGTGCTACACCACACTCATTGGTTTATGTGCATTGAGCATACGCCTGCGCATCCCATGCCGCACTAGTTACTGTTCACATCTGAATAGAGAAGCCATAATCACAATATTAGATGGCTTATGTCCGGGGCTGTTTCGTTGCATCTCCGCACTGTGCATACTACGGGCAGAAATTACCATCATGGGATAATTATGAAAGAACAATTAGCAACAAAATTACCAACTCACTCGTTCCATCGTGGTAAACGTGATGTCATATGCAGTACTTTCTGTTTGCACAGAGATGGCTTCCACCGCCTGGTTGCTATAATGTCCGCCAGTCGAAGCAGTTTGCTGTTATCAGCCCTGTAAATGATGTGAAACGCTTTCTGCTTATCAATCCAATGTTGCGTCACCAGTAAGTATTAAGCTGAGTTGATGATGACGGTGTTCTGTTAGCCTGCCGATCGTTTTTGTGTGCTGTGGTTGGGCCAGTTGCACGTTTGTTCGCATATGAACCGTGATACCATTTGTTGTCGATAGTATGCACTGCAAAACGATGCAACGAAATAGTCCTAAACATAAATCGTGCAATATTACAATTCTGGCTTCTGTATTCAAATTAGTCACGGGAATCGGCTGTTTCCATTTTCCCAAAACTGTCTACATTCCCGAATATTATAAAGAAAAGTGTTGCCGCGATCAAATTACGGCCGTCGGTAGTCAACCGGTCACCGGGCTCCGAATTCTTCCACCACCCGTCATTTCTTCATCTGAGAGCACTTAATTGATCGCGGCCCACCTACAGAATTATTGTACCTTGGTTGTGTGGTAAATCAACGTAATGAAAATATATTTTACCTGTTAGTCGTAATGACCGTTCGCGTCTGTCTTTATGTGCTATCTATTCATCCTTTGTTTTTATCAGCGACTTTGATCCAGCCCCCGGAGATTTCGTCATCGTAAGCAGCCACGACCGTAACAATGTGGGTGTCGCACTAGGTACGATTCTATCTCCGGAAGAAATTACCGACACCCATATCTCTTCGCGGCCGGAATTCCGAAACTCACGAAACCCGATTCTGTTATCCACTGACGGGTAAGTCCATTGTTCACTGACGGCTCATCTCCCATCGATGCTATATGATAATTTCAACGATTTACGTTGTCCTAGTAAATTGACGTTTCTTTGTCTACCAGCCGTTGCTATGATCTTCCTGCAGTTTACGACAAGATTTCTGTCGCGTACGAACTACTAATTGGGGAAACAGTTCAGTTTCCCCATATTGAGGTGCAGATTACAATAGTGGTGTGATTTTCCCCAAAAATATTTTACTTTTTTTATATATCCGAGTTATTGTTTAATAATTTGAATTTCTATCTCATCGCGCCATGATATTGATGACGTATATGTTGCCTCCGTGCGACTGTTTGATCACTCCAGCTGCCCATCGATTCTCAAGATCGGCCTACTCCATCCCAGTAGAACCTGTGTAAGCAGCTGAGTTCAGTGCTCCCTGAACCACAGGCATTACGTGCCCAGTGAAATAATAAACCATTGCCCGTCGAAAATTAACTTGTGTTCTCATTCAAGTTAGCGGACGGTCTAGCCTCACTATTGCTCTTCTATTACTGATCAGATATTACGATCCAAGAAACAGCCGTTGTGCTAGGTAACACTCGAGCATCTAACATCTGTTCGATTCATTCAAAAATGGCAGCAGTTGGAGACTGTTGTGAAAGACACGACCCTACTATGGAACCCACCTTGTTTTTCGACGATTTCTTTCGCACCAAACCACTTTTGGCGACCAAATCTGGCATACTAAAGTGCTAACACACTACTCTATTAAATATGGACACAAATTTCATACATGATTCAGATAAATCGATTTACCCCAGATAATGTGCTTCGGAGGATTCAAAATGCTATTTCCGGAGTCATCGGTGGAAGAAATTCATTTGATGATTTGGTGTAGTAGTCAGTCTCCCTTCGAGAACTGCTGGCTGAGTTTTTCCATCCTCAACTATCACACCCCAGATCACCACTAAGCCAATGCCAAAGGCTCAACGACTAGAGTCTGACTTGCTCATCCTGAAGTCGTGCCAGTGGTTTATGATTCCACGAGAGAGTTGATACAAATAGAAATCACACATTCGTCAGAAACGGGGGTTGTTCGCAACATACGTTATTTAAAAGAGCACAAAGCTGCCGGGCCGGGTGGGTTGTCTCGGGCTTACACAGTGGCGCAGTTTATTGGTGTGCGAGGATAACGTTACTTCCGGATTACACCTCGGGTGCCTATTGCTGCGGATAGGCTATCCGGAAAATGTACTTCTATTATTATTACTGCGATGAATACAAAAACTACTAGTACTGCTTCATTTTCGTTTCTCGCATGTTATTTGCTGATGAATTGTTTTTCCGGTTCACCGTTGAATTCCGAACCGAATTCTCCGCATTCTCACTAGCGTGTCTTGTATGTGGTTAATTACCTGTTCATTGTGTCCCATTCTATGCATGTTAGTCCTGTTACTACCGCTAGTGCTACTGCACTCCGACAACTACTGCTACGACCACCGTTGTTGTTTCTGCTGCTGTTGCTACTCACTTTGTTTTTTTAATTTTATGCGGCCAGCTCCTGCGAGAGGATGAGCCGGCCTCATGCATGTTCCGAATGGCACCTGGTCAAGTGGCCATCGAATGCGAGACCTGAGCATAGGGAAATCCAGTTCGGCTTCCAGTTGCGAACGCCGTAGACGGACTTGAGTCCTAACCGCTCAGCGCCCGATTTAACAGTACTGGCCCATGTTTTCAGCTGTCCTCAAAGCTGACAGTGCCATCCTGGACGTGGAACAGCAGAGAGGCACTGTTTTGAGGCATCTTTGTCCGGACGTCGTAGGGCATGTCCAGATCACTTTAATCGTCGGTGTTGGAGGAGCACTGACAGCTTTTCGATGTCGAAACACCGTTGTCTTATTGTGTCGTTTGAAAGCTTGCCGTGCCAAACCACTTTCAATATCCGTCGCAGATACCAGTAGTTAAACACTTCTGGTTTTCTGATGTCCTCGATGCGTAGTGGCTACCTCTCGTAGCCGTAGGTCAATAATGGACGGATAGCGACTTGGAAGACGTGGACTTTGACCCGGAGGCTGATTTCGTTGCACACCCATAGTGCATTGCGAATCTGTAGAAACGCAATCCTAGCATTGTCAATGCGCAACTTGACTTTGTCTTTGGCTTGACTGTTTGGGAGGATCGTGGGGCCCAAATATTTGAACGCCGAGACGTGCTCAACTTGTTCGCCGTTCAAGTATATCGGTAGAATGGACTCTGTAGTACATGTCGAAAGGATCTTGGTCTTCAACGTATTGATCTCTAGTCTCATGAATTTTGCGAAAGCTTCTACGCAATTGAGAACCGGCTGTAACGCAGTTGGGCTATATACAAGGATGACGATGTAGTCTGCGAACTCTAGATCGGCGAGGAAAGCATCGGTGCCCAGCTGAAAACCAGGGCAATCAGTGAGCGTCGGACGGATTATCCAATCGATGGTATAGTTGAACTGCACTGGTGACAAGGGATAGTCTTGTCCAACCTCGCAGTTGAAGGAGAAATCACTGGACTGCTCTCCGTAGATAAGTATTCTCGCACGCGTATCTGCGTAGTACGACTTCATGAGACTGACAAGCTTCTGAGGCATTTCATCGGCTCGTAGTATGGTCCATAACGATTCTCTGTCATCTGAGTCATACATAGCCCGCGAATCAATAAAACAAGCTGCAGTCGGTTGTTGAAACTTGTACCGATGTTCTAATACTCGGCGAAGGGTGAATATTTGGTCCATGCATCCTCTACCACGGCGGAAGCTTTCTTAATTGAGGCGTGTGCGCGCGGCCCGCACCGCCGAGAAGCGGCTCAACTAAAGGACAAAGAATTATTTGGCGGCCACGTCGATCAAACTGATGCCTCGGTAGTTTTCGCGCACACGGTCCTGTCGCCTTTCTTTGGAAAAGAGAGAAATAATAAAGTCCCCCAGTCAGCTGGGAATTGTTCTTTTTCCAAAATGGGCATAATAGGGTGTACAATGGCCCGAGCAGTGTCGAAAGACACGATTTATATATCTCCGGTGTGATGTCATCTTCTGCAGAGGATTTCCGGTTCTTCAGCTTCTGTATTAAATCGATAGTATCTTCTCGGCTTGGTGGATTGTTATTAATATCATAGATCTCGCTCTGGATGGCTGAGATTGGGTTCACAGAGCTTGCCACGGGACGGTTCAGTAGACAATCGAAGTGTTCGGTCCATCGCCGTATCTTTTTGGCCTTCCCAGGAGTAAGCAGCCCGGAAGCACCGCGCAGGAGGGGTTCTGCTGGATGCCACATGCTGGACGCAGTGTGTATGAGACGGAAGAGCTTTGAGAAGTCGCCGCAAATAGCCGCCGTCTCCATGGTTTCTGTGGTTTCGGTCCAGTAGTTGTTGCGGTCGTTCCTGGTCGAACGATTGACTTTTCGTCGGATATCACGGAAGTCTGGTTGACGATTCAGACGGGCATCTCTAGTCTTTTCGGTTAACTGGAGAATCGCCCCTGAAATCCAGTCTTTCTGTCGTCGGCCTCGCCTAAAGCTCAGTTTGTCTAAGATGGATTGTTGCATCGATGCCTTTAGTGAAGTCCACTGATTTTCCACCTGTACTTCTCCACCCTTGGACGTGGTGGCTAGATAGAAGAAAATAGCGTGTGAGATCGCTTGGCACTTTCTGGTTGGTCGTAATGCTGCTGTGCTAATCCGCTTCGGGGCACATTTTTTGCGACGGCTGGCTAAGTGGATCTTGGGGCGTGGATGGACGAGAGTGTAGTCAGTGCTATTCTTGTTACCAGTCTCCGCGCCTCAGTAGAACCGGCAATCTTCAATCGAAGATGACCAGCGTGATCGTATGAGAATGTCGTCGATGTGGTGCGTTATGTAACCGTCATCAGAGTACCGCTTTTAACAAGTGCTTCCTCAGATATTGGAAGCGGGTGTTGGTGACGGTTAAGCTGTTGAAGTCTGCAAAGTCGTCAAGACATTCACCACTGCTGCACTGCTGTTCGAGACCATATTTCCTCAAAATGTGTCTAGTTGCTTGGGTGGAGGCACCAGTTTGGGCGTTCCAGTCCGCCGTAACCAGGTGTTATGACCCACGGGTTCTTTTCTACGGCCTGAGTGGGAACCTGTGCATTCGACCTCAGCTTGCGACTCCAATCGCTCCAGCCTGCTATGGAAATTCAGAAGACGACAACTTAGTCTCCCAAAACGACTGCTTCTTACAAGAATTACTACTCGCTATTTAAAACAGACGTCGAACCTTCCCGAACTCGGGCGTCCAGTTAGGCTCAAGCTCTGTTGGTCCGATTACGTTGATTAAAACGTCTACCGAATTTATTGTTGATCCGTTGACCCCATTTACGCCGGACTGTAGATGACTGCTCGTTCAGCGAAAGGAGTTGAGTCTTGAGTTATCCAATAAGTTATTGATTATTGATTATTCACTCGACCGGGCACGCTCGAATTGGCTAATAGCTTGCTTGAGGAAAAAGTTTTTCTTTCTTTTTTAACTTCCTAAAACCAGGGGATTGTCACGTTTCCGGACGCTGTTTAACGCTTCTTGTATTTTGTCATAGAGCTCATCCTCTGCCGCTTCTTCGGCTGTAGCTGCCGGGGCATAGACTGCAACAACCAATGCATTCAAGGATGAGGCGCGAAAATGAGCGAAGGCGATCCGAGGCAATATTGTGTTCCATGAGAGCAGTATCTTGTTAGTCTTGTTGCTGACAATTATCGCGACGCCATGGAGACCAGAGCTGTCCGTGAGTACAGTGATAGAGGTGGCAACTGCCGTCTACTCCGGGTACCTTTATACACCGGATGCCGGAATTCGGCAGCCGAACTTCGAAAAGACATGCAATTTTTATGCGATAGTCGTGTGGCGTTTGTGGGGTGATGGCTTGGCTTCCGATGTCCAAGAGTGTTCTCACATTCCACCAGGCGATTTGTATGTGGTTTAGCGTCTTAAGGCCCTCAGCTAGCATGTGTCACCCCGACTGCGGAGAGAAGACGAGGCGCGTCGCTTGCCAGGGACGCCGTAACATAAGCGATGTGTGAAGAGGAACTTGTCATGAAGAGTCTTGGGAATTTGGTACAAAGTGACGTCCTCAGCGTCACTCGGTATTTCGTTCGAGGCAGCAAATCCAGCCCGTGCACAACCAAGTGCTACCTGTTGGGTAACAGGAAGTTCTTGAGTTGGGAGCCGGTGACCGAACGAGGGGTTTGTACGCCTTTTGGATGGTGGCCTACCAATCTGGGATGCCCAACGCGTCCGAGTGATCTTGGAGTATAGTTGCCGGTGGCTCCCTAGGAGCTCGTTCACCATTTGGTAGAAGTGACCTAGGTCCAGGAATCCATGCAACCCTGTTGATTGTACATATTTCTTTGGTAGCCGTTGGATTCCAACAGGTCCCATCCGCCTATGCAGGAGTGTCTGTCTTCACATGTTGGGTGCAGTTTCACCGAGGTTTTTAGGCATCGGTTACCCTCAGCCTAGTTTGGCCCGTCTGTCGAGCGGTTTGTTGGGGTGTGGCCGCAGATGCATGCCTCGGCTTCGTGGAACCACAGATGAGAGTTGGGCAGGTGATGGAGACCAAAGATGTGGAAGCACGACAGTCTATCAACTTAGAGATAATACTCCTCTTAAATACCTCGTACATTCTGCTCCCAGCACCAATTGTTAGGGCCCGCAAGATGTATCTATGACATAGGTTGTTGGCTACACACTACTCTCCTGCACATCACCAAAATCAATCAAATATAACAGCAATGTCTATTTGCGTAATATCTGCTCAGTCCTCTTGAAGGTAGTCGTTATTCAGTCGGAGGATGCAATCCTGTGATCCGCATACCTTCCTCAACCTTATTGCGTTCGGTCCCTCTGACGTAGTCGCGTTCATTATCAATCCACAGTTGTCCATAACTGTGTTTTGAGAAATCAACTATCCACCTGTTCAGTAAGTAGTATGCACAATCCACCACACGACTGCTATTGTAAAAGTCTACAGGACGTTCCGGGTAAGCAGGTTGTTTATTGCAAACCATTCATTTGGGCATCGATAAAATTAACCAAGCACAATAGAATTGCTCATTTGTGGCCTCGGTATCTAGTCCGTAGGAAAGCAGTGGTAATTTAATCAGGGATGCCGTCATGTGGTTTTTATGCGTTTCTTCATCTTACTGCATTCAGTCCGTGTGACGTAATCACGTCCATTATAGCTCAATGATTGTTCATAATTGAAATCATCCGAAGCTATTTCACTGTTGATTCGTCAGCAAACAAGGTGCAAACGAACTTTAGTTTTCAATAATTTCTTTATCTATCCATTACAGTCACATTTATGTGAAAACGAAATGAGGGGAACGAAGGAACGTGCGTAGTCAGTTGGTCAGTCGACCGGTTAGCCGGCCAGTCAATCCATAAACACGTGTAACGCATCGCTTTAGGGGAGGACGACGTCATCGACCTTCTGCCACACTTCTGTGCTCTGGCGTCGTTGCCACCACGTGACAAAATCGAATTAGAAGCCGGTGAAATGAATACAACTATAAACAGTTTATCCACTATTATCGTTACGTAGAAGATATAGTTTGTACTGGGAGAAATGATAAAACTGTTCAATATCGAGCATACAACCACACAATTTTGGTTGAACCAGAGGTTGACAACCACCTTTATTTTTTTGAGATTGAATTAGCGAAACTTTTGGACGGTTCCATCCGAATGTACGTTCTTAATAGAGCAAGATGGAATGGACAATATGCAAACCTCAATAGTTTTGTTCCAATCGACCAGAAACGAAACTTAATGTGATGTTTAGGATTCAGAGCTGCACATAGCTGCTCGGGTGATGCGCTAGGCGTTGATCTGAAAACGATCCGCCGTATTCTGTCCGAAAACGGCTAACCAGACAGGATCATCGAATGCAATAGAAAACACCGAACACAGCCGGAGTAAATACCTCAACTAAAAAAGAAAACCCTATTCCTCAAAGTTCTTTGCAAAGGAAACACTGTAACTGAGAGAATGAGCAGTGATATTCGCTACATGCGAAGCCGAATTGAACGCTACTAAGCTCAGATGCCTATTTTCGATATCGACCATCATAAAATGTGAGAACAAAGATGAATTTCCCTTTATGATCGTTTATCAGTTCAAGTGCGCTAGTGTCACTTATGTGGATTGAACAACAAAGCATCTATCTAAGAGCATCGAAGAGCACCCACCATGTTGATCCCGACGTAGAGGAAAAAGAGCCGTATCGAGTCATATCGTTGATCATCTTTTAGACTCAAGATGCACAGTTGGTCTGGCAACTTCATTCAGTATCCTGTACAGAAACCACCGAACGAGCCAAAAGCAGTCGGATAAAGTACACTAGAAATGAACGAGGCAATCAGTGTCCGACTGCTACGACCAATGCTGTGGCAGACCTTGGCGATTCCGTACGCCGAAATAACCGTCGCCGTGTGGTACAGAATTCTGGAGCAGGTATGCAGCACACTGCAGCGTTCCGGACAATTCTCACAACTTCCTCGTTTAAAAAAAACCTAACAGGAAAGGTCCATGTTCCCCGACAAGTACAATGATGCTTGGAATTCCCAGCTCTTATGGTCATCAACTGGGTAGACCAATGGGAGTTATCTTAGTTTTGGCTGTAAATTAGCCGAGCTGAACTAGTTTTTCTTCGGTCATGACTTTGCTTGTTACGAACGGTGGGCTGAATTTCATATCCTTCCCTCGATACCAGTTGTAATGCTGTAGAAGCCAACCGCGAAGCGACAAGCAACCTCAGCTTGGCACTCACAGACGTATCGGGTGAGAAACCAGAAGACGTGAACGGAACGGTACGCACGTGTATTGTGTAATAGGAAAATAAGAAAAATCGGTACTTTACAGAGTACTCGGTTTAAAACAAAAGGGTTCACAATGTTTGTCAGTCACGGTTGAGCATCCTACGTTTAGTTTTCATAACGCTTTGCGAATTGACCAGACTCTGAAATGGAAGAGAAGGCAAACTTTGATCACGCGGTCATTCACAAGCCTTTGACTCACTCCTGCTTCCATTTCACTGCCCTACCTCTGGAACGACACTGTACTCATTGCCTGTTGTGTTCGTTACAACCGCTCTTCCACCTTTTGGACCGACTTCAACCGTCCGTTCTACAACCGGAAGCGCACCAGCTGGGACGACTTCCATGTCATTTTGTTGAGCGTTGGGTATTGTTAAGTACAGTGTCAGATAATAATAGAGTACTGTAGCAGCTTCCTCGTAGTATGAACTAATCATCCTTATCGTTTAAAGGTTCGGAGACCGAATGAAGAGAATTTCATAAGGACCTTGCCCCGGTCGGTGTACTGCCTTGTAGTGGGCGTGGTTTCTCTAAATCAATCTCACAAAGGAAAGGTGATTGTCAACATCTGGTTCAACCAAAATTGTGTGGTTGTATGCTCGATATTGAACAGTTTTATTATTTCTCCCAGTACAAACTGAATCTTCTACGTAACGATAATAGTTGTATTCATTTCACCGGCTTCTAATTCGATTTTGTCACGTGGTGGCAACGATGCCAGAGCACAGAAGTGCGGCGTTTAAACAACTGAAATGAATATTTTGCTTTAAAATAATGATATGCTTTTTCCGATTTCGTCTGTGTTTTTATACCACCGTTTCGCATTCGTATTTCGGATAATTTTTGAGAACTACCTAACGCTTACTCATTTAAAAGTATTTTTTTTCAATTAGTGTCATTTGTAGGCATAATTGAATGTTATCCCCACAGTTATGACTAGTAAATAATACTTTGACGTGTTGATTTGCTAACAGATTTTCTGACTGTTTTCACCCTCTGCTGTTCCATGCACTGAAACTGCCGTTTTCTGTCTGAATCGCTTCTGAAAGGCCGTTACCGAAGTGGATCGATTCCTTCAGATTGGATCGATACGTGACGTCGAAGGGCACACAGCTCAACCTTTCTAATATGGTAAATCTGATGGAAGATTCTGAACTGAGGTGTGTTGTCATCACCATCGTCATCATCCTGCATTCGTCGGCATTTCTGCACCTTTTAATTTACATCTCACCTGTCACGCATTTTCTGTTTGTAGCTAGTATGGTAGTCAACGTTTTGACCACTCGCGATAAAATCACGTCCGGAAAGCCGGTTCCAAATGGCCATGGAACCTTGTATGATGAGCGTGCAGGATCAGCACTGTAGACACGTGATGCAAACCACTAGATCAAAAGCCAAGGTTCACCAGGCTGTGATGATTGTACCGTGTCTGCGGCGCATGCCTCAGGACAGGACAAATTTATCAGATTTTAGTGGTTGGACGGTCAGTAAACGTGGCCAATTCGTACTATGTAAAGTTCGATCAGTAGATCTAACTAAGTAGGACGTGATGGGTTTCTTGGGTGGGGTATCCGTGAGATCCACGTACTCATTGGTCAGATAGATAGAAAGATATGGCGATGTATCGCAACAATTGCCGTTTTTGCATTCACGCATTTTCTCCATTCACTTGGTATTATCGTTTATAGCTTTTTGTTTGCTAGTTATCTTTTTTAGTCTTTTGGTTTTTTGAGTGGAGGCTCTTCAGACGGACTGCGATCAGCTTTCTGAACCGTCTCGCCTATCCGTCTTCCAAAACGCGCTAGGTAAAAAAGCTGATAAAATTAACCAACACTGGTCGCTTATACGAAATGCTTTGCATTCCGCTGGCCTAGTGAGTTGCGGCCTATCTGAGTGTCTGCTCAGTTTTTGCACGTTTTTGAATCACGTCAATGGATACCGGCTGAAATCGAATATTGTGAAACACGGCTCGTAACGAGACTTTCACTCAACGCAAATATTCGTAGGGACCACGAAATCCGGTGGTCACAACGTGCATCAGTGGTGGAGCCCACCGCTGCCATGGGGAATTCCCGCAAGTTGTTCTATCTCATTCGAGTCACTGATGGGAAGTCACCAGGTGTGAGTGAAGCTGTGAAGCTGACGGTTCGTCAATTCGCAATCAACAGCGACGTCTCGAACGCTAGGCGGAGCACTTTAAGACTCACTTTAGCTGGCCCTCAGTGTCAACCCTTCCCATGGCTCTTCCGACACACGTCCTGTGGTCCGTTTCGACAGATTCGCCAACTGAGGCGGAGATTCACGGAAATCCAAGCCTTTGGGTGGCACAAAGCACCGGGCTCTGATAGCCTTCCCCAGCTCTTTTTGATGATGGTGAAATACAACTTGTTAGAGAATTCGTGTTTTGCTCCGGAAAATTTGGAATTCCAGGCATTCTTTGCCCCTCGAAGATTTGTGCTGTCATATCTCAGGTCGGGTTAAGGTCTACGGTTCTCTTTCACCCCCCTTCGTCATCTTCATTGGGGCGCGACCAGGTACCACGGAATTCCTTGGCTTGTCTTCCAAGCGGCGGAATCGAACTTTTTCCAAAAACAGAATCTTCGACTTTCAATAGGCCGACTTGATCGTCTTACTGACTGAGAATGCACAGGTAATGCAACACGCTCTGAACCATTTGGCGACTGAAGTAACGCGATATATTATGCACTTCGCGGCTTCCAAGTGCAAAGTACTTTTGCAAGACTAACCGAGCCTGTGTCTGCACTCACCCTTTGTGATGATCATGTAAAATTAGTTGGTAACTTTAAGTACCTCGGAAGCTTGGTTACAGCTAGAGGTGGATTTGGGGGGAAGGTCACATCACGTATAGCCAGGATCAAAACAGTTTTCGCCAACCTGTGGTGCCACCGTGGCATCTGACTCCCTCCTAAGGGACGGTTGTGCATCGCGGGGGTTCATAGTGTTTTACTCTACGGTTGCGAGACCTGGCCATTCCGCGTTGAGGATGCTCAGCACCTTTCCGTGTTCAGCAACTGATGTCTTTGAAGCATTACTCGCATCTGACGTGATTTTCGAATGAGTAGTAATAAGGTTTGTCATCTTGCGGGTAGTTCCTCTCTGACCAAAATGATCGCTCTACACCGCCTCCGGTGGCTCGGTCATTTTTTCCAATGCCTGCCCATCGTCTACCTTTCCGTGCTTTGTCCGAACATGCTGGACAAGGTAGAAAGAAGCAGTACGGCTGTCAGGTCATGTCTTTGCATATATGTATGAAGCAGCTGGCATCAGCACTGGTTTCGGTTTGTGATTCTCACCTTCCTGGTCAGAAACGTTGAGGGGCATGACTCAGAATAAAAGTCTTCGGCGCGAATGCTGTAAGGTCTGGCTGTTGAACTCTCGTTTCCGATTAATACGAAATATATCATTCAGATAAAATCAACGAAACATCAAAAGTGTACGATAAGAAAACAAAAAGTGACATCGTATCATATCATTTAACTAACTGTTTGTTTTCACGTTATATATATATATATATATATATATATATATATATATATATATATATATATATTGATAGTGAATAGTATATATATAAACCCACTGAATAATCCCATTTCAGCGAATGAGCTCGTTTTCGGTGACATCATTCTCGTGGTTAGTACAATTACATTTATAGGTTAGGAATGCATAAATGATGAACAATATATCTGTGTTGAAGTGTGATTGGGTAGTCATCAAAATTGGTGTTGCGTAGCTAAGGAAGATAGGAGGTAAAATTTTCCCCGGCTGGGAAAAGGACCAGTGGAACAGTGAACATGGGTTTCAGGGATTATCCATTTCCGGTTTCAACCAAAAGGTCAGCGTTTGGGTGACACTGAGTTCCAGGGTCGGTCTCGGGTCGCGGCCAGGACAGTTTGAGTGTTTTAACGAAACGTTGCTGGATGTTGCTTTCGAGCGAATTTCCCCGCGTTCGTAGGGGCTGTAGACTATTTCGAGAGCGTAATCGTTCACGTAGTGTCCAGTGTCCGAAAGGCACGCCACAGTTGCGCTGGCAATGGATTTTCTGTTTCTCGTCGTCAGGCAAGCTGCTTCGGGCTCTTTGATCCTTAGTGATAGTTGCCGTGTCGTCCTATCTATATAGCCTGCCGAACATAAGCAAACAAACGAATAGGTTAGCATGGATGAGATGAAGATAGGTAACTTGTCTTTCAGTTTCGTTGAGACCGCTCGTCGGCCGACAAAGCGGGCACTTAGTGTGGCAGCGGAAAAGGTGTGAGCGATTGCCTTTTCCAAGCGTCTTATTAGTAACTCGTTTTTGTCATCTTTGAAAGGGATAAATTTCTTCTTAACGGTCACGAACGCCTGTTTCTTTGCTGTTTCTGGTATGTTTTTCTGAATGAAGCGTTCCATATATGCGTTATCCAGAAGCGTTTGCTTTAAAATGTCTGGTTCTTCACTCATCGTCTCACTCGAGCAGAGCATTTGCACACGGGCTGGCGAAATTGGTGTACTGCCCTGTCCACTTTGGTTTGCTATATACGCGACGGAGCAGTTTGCCATCGTCACCTCTTAAAAAGAGTACATCTAGAAAGTGGGAAGTGTTCCTTTCTTCTAATTCCGACGTGAAATCAACCGCATTATGAACCTGATTGAACTCCTCCATCAATGACTCCAACCGTGTATGACTGTCAGTTAGAGCAAAAATACCATCTACATATCGAGAGTAGATGGGTGGACTTTCTATCATATCACTGAGTTTCCCATTTTCCAGCTTAGCCGTGAATATATCAGCAAATAAGGGGCTAAGAGGTAACGCCATAACGACCGTATCGGTCTGACGGTATAATTCTCCGTTCAAGGTAAACTGGACACTGAAATTGGATCATAACAGTATTTCCTTCAGATTGGTTATTGGAATACCAATATTGATTTCGCTTTGTACGATAAATTCACACAAATAGTTGATCGTTTCTAGAGGCGGAACGTTGGTGAACAAAAATGTCACATCCAGAGAGGTCATCGTTAGTTCCCCAGCATGTTGCTCGCTAATTAGTTCGATGGGATGGAGTGTCTTTTAGGCCGTAGCGGGCAATCCTTTGGCGAACTGGTTAAAGTATATCTACGAGGCATCGGGAAACTGGGCAACACGGCGATGCACTAGAACAGTGGAGGAACAATTAACCGGAGCTCTGAAGTCACTGAAAGGGCTCGGTGTTGTCTCCCATACCACCCTAGAAGAGCCAAGATCAACTGGCACCACTGTTCCCCGACTTTACGGGTTACCAAAGGTTCACAATTCAGGAATAACATCGAGGCCGAAACTGGACATAAGAATATTATATATATATATATATATATATATATATATATATATATATATATATATATAAACACATTGTGCACAACACTAGCCTTTTATTCGAAGTCCGCTTTCAACGTCATCGACCACGCGGTTTCGTAGCATCAGTCTTCCTTGACATATGTGCGAAGTCTTTTCCTTTTATCGTTTATTTGGAGGATCAAAAGTGACGCCAGGCTTATGGCGCTCCATCATCTGATGTAACTACGTTGAATTTATCGGAGTGAACCCTTTTAATCTTTTCTTTTTGGTTATAATAAGCGATGTCCTTAGGATCACACCATCCTCTTTTTTACTACACGTCTAGTGAATTACAGCGTAGGGGGTAAACCCCATAATTAAAAGACACTGAAGAAGTGGGTTGTGGTGGAGCATTCACGTAAGAAGCAGTTTATCAATTCTGCTTCCAAAGAGAGAGAGAGGTTATAAGTAGGTAAGAAGACTGAAAGAGGGAGAGTGTCACATAGTTTACCGGTCCGGGAAAAGAAAGAAGATTGAAAGACAGAAGTACAACATCTGGGAACAGAAATTTTATGTGGATGACTAGCTGCCTGGATACGTGATAATCGGAAAAAGCTTTGGGAAAATGTACGGGATTTTGGACTTTGATCTTGTTTAATGGGGAAATCTGAACAGCAGCGCTTTGCCTCGAACCAAGATGCTAATTACAGGGTTTGTTGACTTCTACATCCACTGCATGAAACTATTATGTGATTAAATTTATCAAATACCAACGCTGGCCATTTGGACCAATTTTGATATTTTGGCAACTACATTCCCTTCTACAATCTTATTTCGTATTGCGTATCAATGCGCATACAACCGTCTCCGTCGGCGTTTGCCAACCATGTCCGGTACATCATTTGCTCTCAGGTTGTGGTGAGCATACTCGTAAATCTGCTGGGATGACTGGGTCAGCAGTGCTGTAACTTCCGGTGTTTACTCAGCGGTCGAAGTATTTTGCAACAGTTTCTGATATTTCAGACTTCTTAGTACCGTTCGTTTTGTCACATAGTTCGGCATTTGGACCGTAGACAGCAAGAAAACAACAGCAGTTGGTTAAATTTAAGCTCTAATGGGGACCATTATCGATGCCCTGCGTTTTTCGTCATGATCGCTATCAGTTGTACTCGATTCCGGTAAGCTTTTTACCAGTTCGCGTTCAAGTGCAAAGTACCAGTTGCCACTTTGTTTTATCATATTTATCGTAGGATAAGTTCTCAGCCAGACATCGAATTATTTCTGTTTTGACCTCAGTGCGTACTTGCGTCGTCTGATTGTCAACCGAAACGAACCCACCTTCTCCAGTACACTTTCGAAGCGTACTGTGCAAGATAGTGAGTTTTCACATTCATTCTGAACGTTTTTCGTTTTCAGTTCGTACTTTTCTCAAACCAATGAATATGGATCAACGAACAGCTATATTGCGCGTCCTTATGGCTAATGACTATGTTCTCATTCAAGGCTATCCGGGAACAGGTGGGTACTCAGTCCCCTTTGATCTTTGATCGACCGGTTCATGTATCCACACCACTTACGTTCATTCTTTTCGTCTCTGAAAGGTAAAACACAAACATTGACTACTTTACTCAAAGTGCTTATCCTGCTCGGCCGGAAAACGCTGGTTGTGGCCCACACGCACTCCGCGGTTGATAATCTGTTAGGTAGATTGATACAGGTAAGTGGCCTTGAGATTTTGTGGGTCAGGAGCGTCTATTCAATCTTTGTGCGTTTTTTCATCTTAAGAGTAGTACACACAATAAATGTTCAGTATTCGTCAAATAAAGCAGTAATTTCTCAGATTTCCGATCTTCGTTTATTGAAGTAGTCTTGTGACCACAGAACACATGCGAAGTAGTTGCATATCGAACCGATCGTCGCACCCCTGGTTATGGGCATGCAAATTATGCGAAGGAAGCCATTGCTTGAATCCCGACCAAGTCACACACGTGGCGATTCAATATGGTACAGACCTCCGAATACCATGTCCGAGGTACATGGTTTGAATCCTACCACCACCGTTGAATTTCGATGGTAGGCAGCATTCTATTGTCGCCCGCCGCTGTTTCACACCTAAGTTTTTCTTTTCGTTACTTTTTTTGACCATCTAATAATCGTGCAGTGTTTCTGAGAGAGGTTTTCGGCTACCTGGGGTAAGTGACCGGCGGTGGCGGAAGGGGACAGAACGGTCTAAAGTTCATCGTGATGACCGTTTGACTATTGCTGGTCACCTGTTGAGTTTATTCGAGCCTTATGTGGCTCTCCACTCCGCATCACACTCATATTTACCGGTTCTCCTTGATATCACCGTGCGTTTATCATTGTACAAGTGTCTTTTCCACTGCACTTATGCAAAGAGCATTATTTAAAAGTTATCGCTTTGTGTTGTTACCGAATGACTTGTCATGAATTATCAGCATTGCATAGGTTTGACGCACAACGTGGGACCTTCTAGCTGTCCGAATCATCCTTTTGCAATCGGACAGTTTGTCATGAATCAATGCAGCACTAAGCGCGTTTGACATGAATAGAAATATATGTAAACGTGTGGACAAAGCCTCCCCGGAAGCACACGGCCTGTTTTGCGGTTGTTGCCGCTCATCAGGTATGCGTACCCGGTACTCCTCTGCCCACTCGTCCTCATAGTTGTACACTCCGATCTTATATGTTCACTGAAATCTAATTTGAATCGTCTGGAGTGTGAATGGATACTCTTCATTGAAGAGCCCACAAATGAATCACAACCGTAATTTCTCATAGTTATTCGTGTCTGGGGCACTGCTAACCCAACGAACAACGAGGCTGCATGTGCAAGCGCTCATATTGATAGTAAGTAGTATGTAAACGTGTGGACTATATATATATCGTCACCCTCCCCACATAAATTAACTACAGGTACCTAGTTCGTTCAACCCTGGTTATTGTGGCATTTTAGTCGCGCTGCTCGAATCGCTTCACTGCATAAACGTTAAACTTCCCAAAATTCTGACTTCGGTGTTTTTTCCTGTTTCCGTTTTAGTCCGGTGAGAAGCGCGTGTTACGTCTGGGCTCAGCTGATCGAATAAGACCGGATCTATTGGACTTTTGTTTTGAGAAAATACTGACCAATTCAAGCTCGAATTCGGATACCGAAGATGCCGTTGATCGTTGTCAACGTCTCATTGACGAAGCGGTAAGTGGGCCTTGTTTGTGTCTTCTTTGTGCTTTTTTGTGGTATATCGCACACGGTGGGATTCACAAAATATAGACAAAGCTTTCAACCGACGTACTAGGTTGCGGTACAAACAGCTCATGTCTAAGGTAGCAGTACTCCACGAACAAAATATGATTAGTCAACCGTCACGGTATCCGGTCAGACGTCTCAGAGCATTGTAATAGGTCCACCAGCGACAAGATACCATACACTACTGTAATCATAATCGGAATTTTGTTGCAGCTCCACCTGATTAGACCATTACTTCACCACTCCAAACAATATGCATAAGATATTCCGACCAATTTGTCAGGATGGATTTTATTTAACCGCTTTCAAAAGGAACCTTAATCAATACATTTACCTGATGGCTGACCATTTTGCAAAATGGTGCGATTGAATGCTTGGTTCATTGCGGAGACCCTGATGAGGACTTTTTTCTCTTTAATTAAAGCTGCAATGACCGAAGTTACTGTTGTTCATCACGCGCCATCAGATATTACTAGCGCACCCCCACTCATTCCTCATTGGTCCAGCGCGTACTTTTGCCCACTTGTAATAATGCTTTACGTCATATTGAGCCTACCAAGGCAAGCACCACCTAAACCGTTGAGCACTTTTTACATTTGAAATTTGTACTCATTGCACACGTCGTTGTGACTTGGACCTTCTGTCCTCCCCCTCTCTGTCGTTTCTGACGAGTTAGTAGTCGGGCTAACTAGTGAATTTCGCCCGCTGTACCGTTGTTGTATCATAGTTTTGACATCGTCTGTGTTGTACGATTTCCGGGTTCCGAAACCGATCTTACGCTTTCTGTGTGAGTCCCGTGTGCATGTTCTCAGTCATGCTCATTTTCCGTGTTAGCCTTTGTGAATCAAGGCTTGTGTGAATCCGCAGAAGGAGCTCTCTATGGTGCTGACCTCACAATATTCGTGATAGTCATTTCTGGGATTTATTTGTAGTCATCACGCAATCGTAGTCCAGTTTGGATCATTTGATCACAGATTTACTTCAGTGTGCCTAAATTCACCTTCAATGTGCTTGGCATATCACAGCGTAAAGTTTCTGTGCTACAAACCGTTTGATCTGTTCTCCTGGTTCTATCTGTTCACGACGCGGTTTGCGTGTCCTTTTGAGTTATGCCGTTTCCAGGTGCTCTTAGCGTTCGTGCTCATAACACAAAAAAGGTCTTGATGAATTTGAATCGAACAGGTCGATGAATGTTGTAATTTGAGCCCCAGTTCAGCCAGTCACTGACCATGCACCTGACTTGAGTGTTTTTCTAGAAAGTCTACCTGAAATGTAGAATCAAAAGGCTGAGCAGAGCACTGTGCTATTAGACTCATAGGGTTCTACCGGCCGTATGTTACAATGATTCACACATTTATTCGGCAATGATACTAATAGCTAAAACAATGTGTTCTTATTTTTGACTTTTTAACCCTTATTTCTTAGTATCATTCGTTTACTTGTTTTTTCGGATTTGGTGTTCTGGAAATTCGGCGTGCTCGCTTGATATCTGTTGTTTGGGTTGTTTACCACAGGTTGTAGTTGGTTGCAGTGCGCTTGCGGCGAGCGGTGGTCAGGGCGCAAGGCACGCGGCTCTGTGTCGTATCCAATTCGATACGGTCGTGATAGACGAAGCCACTCAGCTATTGCTTCCTACTGCAATTGGCTCGCTGTTCTGCCTCCGTCCCAAACCAACAGTTCCCGGGGCACGTTTCGTTCTGGTTGGCGATCCATACCAGTTACCCCCGCTGGTACAAAGTTCCCGTGCGCGGTATGCGTCCCGATATCTGTCTTTGTTTCCATTGTCATTTTTGCCAATTCGTTTTGGTTTGATCCCAATAATAATTTACAGAATTTAATGGTAAATAATACTTCACTATCGCCGGAACAATAGTAGTTAAAGCGCAGCCGGTAGTCAAAGACCAGATTACTAAAATACACAGTTGACAATCAAATGAACTAAACTGAACCGACTAACCACTGGTAATCCACGTACACGTTTGTTTGAAAAAAAACTTAAATTTAACCAATATTCGTTGTTACTTTCAGTCACGCGGGTTACGAATGCAGTTTGTTCTCCCACCTTCTCAACCGAAAAGATTCCTGCCCGTTGGACAGAAGAACCTCGAATGTTGTGCTAAGTGATTCCAGTACTGTTTCATCACTCGCGAAAAATCCAGCACTCGTCGAGCTCACTTTACAGTACCGAATGAACCGTCGTATTCTGCTTCTATCCAATCAGCTGACTTACTCACATGCGATTCGATCCGCAAATACGAAAATTTCTGAGGCCTCTTTGGCAGATGTATTGCGTCCGAATGATTCGGAGATGGTAAGTGGAAAAAATGTTGCTACAATCCTTATCCACCACTCATCTAGAATTTGCATGTTTTGACTATCATAGTTGAAGAACTACTTGCAATAGGTTATCGGGCTATCCAGATCACCCCATCATCTTAACTCAGTCATCGTTTTCGACCAAGACATTCGAATCTTTCAGTGATGAAGTGTTCGATCAACTTTATGTTCTTCATCTGTCGATACCCTTGGCGATAGAATCGTCAGATATAAAAGACTTATCAGATCAAGTAACTAAGTTCTCCGATGTTATTTATATTTGGTTTGTCACAGGTGTCCAGTTTATGACAGCTATGGTTCAATTGCTGCCCGGCCTGTCGGTGCATCTTCAGGGGTCGCTAAACTTATTTCACACCCTGAAAATCCCCTACATGCAGTCGGTCACCCACACCTACTCCGCACTCACTACTTACTTATCCTCTAATACATTCTCACTGATGGCAAATTCCTTACTTTTTAAATCCAGACACATTCCTGGACGAAGCGCGTCTACAGCACGGACGTAACCGATTCAGTGATTTTCCTGGATACGCATTTAGTAAGTAATCGCCCAAGATGGAGTCTCACTTTTTCTTGCTGTGACACCAAACCTTTGAAATTCTAAGTTGTGTCGCTTTTGACTTTTACAAGTTCCAATGAACTTAGGTAATTTGTATTTCCTATCAATAGGGATATTGCCTCCGCCATTTACGCTCAAAGAACAACCAGTACTTTTTTATTACACGTAGAGGGAATTGAAGTAACGGGAGTTTGGAGAGAGAAAGGGAGAGGTGAAGTGGTCTGACAAAACCAATTGATTGATCTTATTTTGGGTGCGAGATCGACTTTACGTAGTCGGGAATGCAGTAGGTTGAATGATGTTCCACAACGTGTCAACCTGTTGAAAGAAGCAATATTGAATGGCCAAGGCCTGATACCTGTTGACAGAGACCTTATCCGGATGATTAGTTGTCTTTGTTTGATCACGGGAACAAAAACTGTCGAGATATAAATGAGTTTTTTTAATGAAGTTGGTAGAAAAGGGACACTAAGGCGATTACTTGGCGATAGACAGGAGACTGCAAATGGGAGTTTAAGCAAGAGTCTCCTGTCGGGTGAATGATGCATGAAACTGGTATCTGGAGAAGTCAGCATACATCATTACTTCGGTGACGAAAGCAGGTTGATGATGGGCACGTGGAAGTCAGCCTTGTATAGAAAGAGAGACTAGAAAAAAGTAAAGAACCGAAGACTTACGAGGGTGAGCTATACGTTTCGATCAAATATAGGGTAGTGTATTGAAAGACTAAAGCAAGTAGTCTGCAGAATCAACGTTGTATTTGAAATTACAAATTTTGACAAGGGTCCACCTGGTTTTGGCAAGTAGTTATGAATGAACGAGCGAGCTTGTGAATATAGCTAGAGAAAAATCAGCAGCCTCATTCTACTTACGGGCAAAGCATATCAAGCGCTGTTGAGAAACGGGATAGTGTTGCCCCGGAATAGTTTATAACTGCCTATCTGTCTTCACTCAACCTCCGTTTCCGGTTTGACATATTTCTTTTGCCGATGAGAATATAGATTATTTCGCCAATGCTAGCTCATTTATGAGCTGCGGATGTGATGGGACCCAGTCTCCTTTAAAATGCGAACAGTTTGTGCCTTCGCTCATCCATCTTTGTGTTTGATGCGTGGCTATTTATATCATCTCGCCGGATAATTAATTTGTCCGTTTTAGTCCGTCCCGTGTTTTCTTTTCAATACCCAACGTTTACGTTTATGTTCCCCATCATGACCTAGCGCAGATCTAACCGTTGAGTGATGATGTAGTGCTCAATAAGTTTAATACTATCGATACTATCAGTATCGATAGTTTGAAAGTAAGTTCCAGACTTGCGCCGTTTCGTGATGAGGAACATCAGCGTTCACTTCAGCTCAAACAACTGTGTGTCGGCTTCGGCTACTAACTCAGCCAGGACCTCAATTTGAAGTCAAACCAGTCAAGATTGTGAAAAAGTAGTAATATTATTACTACTATTAATAGTAGTAACAAGTGGATAAAGTGAGTGTGTCGAACAACAGTGCCACTGATCACGAAACCCAGCCATATCTTTCATTGTACTTAACCAGTGAGTGAGTGGATCTCCTAGACCCCAACCAGGAAACCTTACACGGCCTAGTCCACTGATCAGGCTTTTCGTCACCTTTCTTCCATTTTATGAACCATCCTTTCTCGTTTCCTAACCACTTCCTGCCCCAGCAAATACTCCATCTAGGGACACATCCCAACTAGCTTACGCTGGTGAATTTAAGCGTTTCATACAATGAAATGTTTCGTGTGTTCGATTATCTGCACCCATGTTCAACATTGATGATCCGGTGTCCGTGACAGCAACGTTACTAAGACGTCGTTGTTCAAGTACCGATAGTTTTGTGTCTTTCTTCCCCAGATGGTCACGTTTCTAAACGTACGGAAGAACTTCTTTAATTGCTGCGGCGTACACTGGACTTTTGATAGGTAGACATGTCACAGATGACTTAGGATGGCGAAAATTAGTGGCACTTTCTGTATTTGTCTGAAGGTACACAACAAAGACAATGCACGAAACCTGACACCGCACGGCTAGATGGTGTGCGCTCACTAAACAAGGCACAGTACTTCCTGGACCCGTTATCGCACAACGAATGTTGCTTGGGTGGATGACACCTTGGACACAGAACGCGGATTTCAATGAGGCTAATCTATCTACTAGCAACAGAAAGAAACCAAACAGACAATATAATTGCGCGCATATTAGTTGAACGCCAGAACAAGCCAAACTGAGTCGTCGGGGCTACTGTTTTTATAGTTGAGTAAGACAACCTTACGAAATTGGGGAAATGTACCAATCAGAAACTGGAAAAGGCAATGCTAAAACTACAGTGAAGAAAAACAGAAGAATACACAGTGGCGCGAAAAAGAATCGAATTTCATAGAAAAATTACTTTTATACAAAAATAATATTCGAGTTTGTATCGGCGGGTCTGAATAATATATAGCTCCCAAAACAGGAGCCTTTTTCCTTAACAGTTTACGACAATACTTCACCTGATATCTGACCTCCAGGTGAAATTCTGTTGTTTGGGCAATAAAGCTTGTCTACTTTATTTACTGTCCTTCTAGAGACGGTAAGGTTTAGTGTTCGACTCAGCCGTCCTGCAGCATCGTTTTGTGTTTTGGAGGTACAAAACGCATCCCAAACATTGCCACACAGTTATTCACGCTGTATAAGGTAATTAATGAACAAAACACTGGAAAAACTTAAACAGGCGGCTTATCCACTAAGCAATGACAGTATGAAAACCCGCATTTCGACTACGAAGAGGGATGTTCAGATAGCCTACGTTTTTCCAATAAACTGAATTACACCACATCGACAGACCAAGGGTAATAAACAGTAATTACGTGTGCATTAGGAAACGTTCTTTCCAAATTTGAATTGAAGAGAAACGTATTTGCTGTATTTCTATTCATATCCTCCTTCTTATTTCACAGTGGAATTGTTGTTCACCTCATTCAAAATCCGGAACGCATTTTCAAAACCGTACAGAGGCCGGATTGGTTGTTTGGATTCTGTCAGGATTTTTCCGGGTAAGTTATTGGTAGGGGACACCGAACAGGAAATCGAAAGGGTCACAGAGCATTCCAATTTTCATTCTTATCTTTTTCTTGTGTTAGATATTTTACCTATTAAACATTTCCATATACTTGATAGGGGGAGCATAGAAGATCAAACAAGCTCTGGTGTCACCACTATTCTCGTTATTTGCCTCGTAAGGGTAATCTTGTGGTTTTTTCAGAACGTATTGGGATAAACAGTTAGAGTTCGGTCATGGATATCTTATTAGATGTTGGTATTACAATAACACTGATAAAATAGAAGTACAACGCTAGAGTGATTTTATATGAATAAATAAAGGTTTCATGACCGCTCGGGCGTGAAATCAAGCAAGGTTCAAAGGCAACAACGACAACTTCAAAAAATGGGAGGGGAGGTACACCATTATTACTGCCACGAAACCTTTATTCATCTATCTAAATTTGCTCCGGCGTTGCACTATTGTTTTATCAGTTTTATTGGTGTATTAACATGAGTTATTCATAATCCAGTTCTAATCGTTTATTCCGATACGTTTCGTAAAAAAACGTAACCTACCCTGACAAAGCAAATAATCAAGACAGCGATGATATTATTCCCTCGATTAGATATCCATTTAAATATTCCAGTTAGGAATCACTCCCACTCTCAAATTAAAATCGAAATTGTATTATCCCATTATCAGTTGCATTCATTCCTTTCGGCGAACGACGCTGTCATTACATTCAGCAATGCCCTCTCCCCTTGTCTCTTAGTTTGAACTGAAAGCGGCTGATGTGGGAGTGATCGCACCTCATCGGAAGCAGGTAGCGTTAATCAGAGAACTTTTAGCCAATTCCCCAAGCCGACCCGACGAATCTCGATTGGTAGAGGTGAACACGGTAGATCAATTTCAAGGAAGAGATAAACGGCTCATCGTGCTCTCATTGACTACGTGTTCCGGCGCGACCGTCTCAGATGGTTCCTTCGATCAGGTAATTACTTACATAAATTCACTCAGCGTCTTTTTGTGGCTTGTACACTTGTAAACGTAACCGCTGACTCGTGGATCGCGACGCCCTACTGTTAAACAAATGTAGTTGCCGTTAATATAACTGACTGCAAAGCTTAATTGCCACTGTGCACTCTTTGTTCACCAACAGCTAGCCGTCATGTTGTTGCAAGTGCGGCTTCCCTTGTCCTAAGTGTTCTTTCGTAAATGCATGCGGATGGCATCATCCCTTCTGTCCCTAGACTAGTTTGTAATTTGAACGCAGACTTTAGAAGTTGTGAGTAAAGTAGTGTGATATTAGTCCATAGGCAACAAATCGTTTTTGTTTATAAATCGGATTGGTGTTAAACGAGTGTCACCATACTTATTCGCTTAGTCCGTCTTCAGTAAAATGACTTCACAGTTGATAAGTTCCGCGTCACTCAGTCCGTTTTTATCAGATTCCAATAGTTCACAATGCGATACGTACTCCGTACTATTCTTTTCACAGAAGACGAAAAAATGAATCACATTTTCCGCTGTATTAGTGTGGTTCATCAACGTACGGATTGTAAACATGACTGAACAATCGCTAGTCAGTGTCCGGCGTTTGAGATTTTTAGATTTTACCGACACTTGTTACCAGTTAATTTTTTATATGGCTTTCCGTCCTGGTGTTGCTGATAGAAATCAACTTCCTGTTTGTGTTCAGAACCAACGATCCACTACGGGTAGGCTGGGACTACTGGACAGTCTACCCCGTCTCACAGTTGCACTAACCAGGGCCAAACACAAATTGCTTCTAATCGGATGCCCTGGCACGTGCGATGCTTTCGCGCCAAAACACGCGACCGAGTCGGTTCGAGATTCAGACAAACGATCTCTGGACAAACTGTTTACGCTACTCGAACGCATAAGTGCGACCGAGACTTTACCGGTCGCTAGTCGAACTATTTTGGATACATGATGAAAACGATTCCGTGCTCGGTTTTTGCCTTCCATATTCCGTTTTACAATTCACATTTATGCTTTTTGAGCTTTTGATTATTGTCCCCAAATACTTCATTTTGTCTTTCCGATCTCAGGAGAGTTCTCAATGTAGGTGAATTTCAGATGTCAAGAGTACTACGAATTTTTTATATTTTTATTTTATGCTGTGTTTAAACGTATAATTAAACGTCTTGTGTCAGTGTGATATTTTCAACAATTCATTTGTGCGAGTAAATAGAAATAGGTGGATTGGGGCATCACTTCGTCTGGTATGCTTCTTATTGCCTGCTAACCCATAAACGAGTAGTCGAAAAACAGTAGTCAGAAGTTTGCATCACAGTGCCAAGGGAAACCAGTGACCATAATCCGGATAATTGATGTGCTGGGTGAATCACAATGTTTCAGTAGATCAAACTTTTTAGTGAGCCCGGCAACCGTAAAGGCGGGGTTCGAACCTTCGACGTGTGCCACCCGACTACCCGCGGTCACCTGTAATGGATAAAGTCCATTACGGATGATTTATTCACACTTCGTTGATGTACCTTTTTCTCTCTATCCGTTTGTTTATTTCGTTCACATGTGTTAGATCTACAAATGGGAATCGAAACTAGGATACCAGTACTCGGAATTATTAGTTTTTTTGAGGTGAATCAGTGTGAACTATGCGCTTCTGATTAGGCTCTGTGCGGTATTCTTCGGGAGTGGGTACAGCACTGGGGCTTGCATTTTCACTCTTGCTACCGAAAACGCAGTAGCCGAGGTTAGATTTTGACTTTTTCTGACTTCTTGAGAAATATTACATTGCGCTGTCTGCTTGAGAAGACGGTGAACGACACCGGAATTTGCAGGTTATACCTTAAAAAAGTTCTGTGCTTAACCTACGAATGATCCGGTAAAGCTACCAACGTAAATCGATGACACCGTTAGTGGTTTATCAACCGATGTGGACTCGTTTATTGTGACCAATGTTGTTGTTGTTGATCAGTGTGACAGCGCCTTGCGTGGAACGCCCGAGTCGAATCGCAGTCTAGGTAACACCTCCTCAGCGGTATGTCATCCGTTAGCACAGTGAATATCTCTAACCCGTTTGCGGTTTAATTTCGTATATTCACTTTGGTCTCCTGAATGGAAGAGAATTCAGTGAATCTGATCCAGTTGGAACAACCATTAACGGTTCTTTGATTACTGCTTCTCTGCAGCAACCTAACTTAGGAACCAAAACGATCACTACTACGACAAAATAGGAATAAAACTACAAATAATAGTATCTATTCGATTATTGATTTGTGGATACAAGAGCCGCAGTTGTCATGGTTCGTTGTCATATTTTCTTGCCTATAATCACTGATTGCATGGATTTCGTGTACCCCATCGTGGAAGCCCGACACGCCAATAATGGTCAGGTGTACTTATCCGGCTTTAAATACCTTTCTTCTGTGCTACGGACTAACAGCTTAATAGCGCTCACCCTATCAAATTCTGTGTAGTATTTATACGTGATAGTAAATTCAACATCACCAACCAGACTATGGGTTAAACTTGTTAGTTGTATTTTGTCTAATAATTGTCAGGCTGTGTTGAAACTAATATCCGCATATTGTGAACAATTGACAGCTTTCTTGCAATAGTTTCATTCAAGCCATCAGTTAGGGATGATAATGTGGTTTGTTAGTTACTGCGATATGCGCAGTCACTACGATTATTTCGTGCACGGTCACAGGCGCTTAGTCCAATCTCAGACAGTTCTTGTGATCCGGTGATTGAGGAAACTTCCCATAATTACAACTAGGTATCATTTGTCATTTTGGAGGACGCTGGGCGTGTTACTGAATTCGACTTGACTACATTTCACAAAACTAAAATGATATGTGATCAACTTGTGATAGAATCAAACAGTTTTTCTAACGGACCGCTTAGTCCCCTAGAATTATTATTGACAACATCAATCTATCCATAGACCATGCCAGTAAGAGTACGGGATATCGAAATATATATGATCGAATGCAAGATTATTTCACGTCGAGTAGATTTTCAGAGTGATTTCATCGAACCGCTGTAGTCAGTCACAAGACTGATGAGCGAACATAATGCCTGGATAAATACCGTGCCAATTACTTTATTCGTCAGTATCGATGATCAGTTAAAGTGTGAAACAGGATAATTTATTGTAGATTGATGGTCCTTTTTAACAGGCGATCCAGCACCAACTTTCCCGATTGCACGGTAGACTGAACTGAAGGACCGCTGAGCGTCCAGATCCGTACACAGCCATCTGTGTCACCTGTGGCCACAAGATTGGGGCTGAAAAAATCCGGTTAAAAACATGACGGTAGGCTATGGGATGCTTACCTTTTCCGATTACAACATAATGTGATCATAGGTGCCGCTGGTCTTTCCTGTAGATTATTGAAGTCTGCAGTCGGGATGATGCTGTTCAAAATTGTAATTCCATTACAAGTCTCGGGGTCATCAGAGGCATCCACATTTTCAAGCGGTTCGTTCAACAAGTCGCATACAGAAAGAGCCCCGTTTTCTGAGGTACATAACACAATATTTGGATGACTTTGAAGAAATTGGGCAGCCAAAATATTCCCCTGACCAAGGTCTACACTGGTAGATTGGCTAGTTTGAAGAGTATTGTGAAGCTGCAACAAAGCGATGGAGTGGAGTTCAGAAATATCACCTCAAAAATATGCATAGCAGTTCACACAAATGATTGTCCTCCTGCAAATTGAACTCATCCCAGCCAGAAATTCCAGTTTTTGATGTCACAAATATCGTAGATTGCGATAAACTGCCTAGACTAGCCATTGTAACTGCCTTTCGAAACACTGACCACTAACCCTTTACGGCGTCTTCACTGCGATGAATAGGTGTGAGTAGTAGCTTATTCAACAATGTCTCCCAACTCCGATCTGCGTCACAACGAAACATATTCCATGTCGCTCTATATACCGTACCGTCACCGATATGGTCGAATTAAGAAAAACGAAATGACGTTGTAATTCAGAAATCTAGGCGACTACGCGCTTCACTAGAGCTGCTTACTTTTAACACAAGTTGATTGTAACTTTTTCAGTCCTGTCAAATTATGGTATTGCGGCATGACGCGAAGTGCTCCTCTGTAAGGAAACTGATTAATTTAAAGTGGGAGATACCATTGAATCGTGATATAATGTTAACGGACCTTCACAAAATCACAAAACCTCTCACCAGAAAGTCGTCGAAAATGATAGGGAACAATAAAATGAATAGGATTTTTCTGGAATGGAGTGCAACTGTGAAGCGCCACTTTCAATCCACCGCACTACTGCTTGAAATGAGATACTTTGGCAACATTCGTAAATGCCTTTATCTATCAATGTTTTGCAGAACATGATTGGGTCGCAATTTGAATTGGTACACTCAGGTGACCTAGATAGGCTTGGGACTTGGTTATCTTTCTGTGTGAGGACAGATCAGAACAAAAACAGCCACCGGTGTCCAAGCGGACACCGACAGACACAAGACAGATCAAAACATGTGAAGAAGAAGGCTCATAAACGAAAACTGACTGGCATCGACCACGACTTTTTGTGTGTATCCCGGTTGAGCTGAATTCTTTTCGGAAGATACACCTCAACAGTCACTGCGTGTGTGTGCGCACGTCCACCAACACAACGCACTCACTGGGTTGACTGACACTACGAATACCAGCACGCTGAGTGGTATTTAGTGTCAAATGCGTGTTTTTGATAGTGTTGCTTAGGTTAGGCATTAGGCAGCGCAAATTGAACTCTCAGATGAAAAAGCACATTTGATCTTCGCATGAGATGCAGTCTGTCGGTGTGTGAACAGGATTACTCCGATCCATCGATTTTCAGCATGCCTACGATAACGTGACTTGCAGGTTGACTGCGTCCGATTAAGCCCAAGAAGAAACAATACGTCTGGACACTACGAGTACGCCATCAACGGTAAAGACAACAGAAATGGGAGGGATTTACGACCAGACAATTGTGCTTCATGGAAGTGCCAATGTTTTGACAGTCTATCGCTTCAAAAAAATGTGAGTCAAAGCACTACTGTTTACCTTTTTTCTATTATTTCTTAGCGTAGTCACTTTAAGGCAGTTGGAACGGAGAACCGCCGCATGTGTAGTTTGCTGAATGCTAAATGAATCGCTAACGTTCACGGTAGTTTTCTATCTGCTAACATGGGCAGCGTTATCACTGAGGGCCATCGCAGTAGTTCACCATCTAACAAACTGTTTATTATGAAGAACTCCATGAATAGTGAAACCCGATTGAATTGGTTAAATTAAACAGATTGAGAACATGCAATCATACAACGTCTAACGAAGGCAGAATTTATAACTCGGATTTATCGGAATGGAAACAATCTGGAGTGTCCAGCCCGAGCTCGAAATCAAGATCACAAGAAGTGGGGTTAATGCGACGCTATTGCGGAATGTCGTGGTGATTTATTAGAAGTGTCTGAAGGAATCATAATCAAAAATTATCGATGTCAACCGCTTGAGACCGCCATTGGTTCTTTCTAGAGCCGAATAACGATCAACCGGTCATTTTGAAGACCAATACAACCCGATTATTGGATACCACTTTATATTGATTTCAACGTAGTCAATATAACGCGGTTAGAGGGGAGAACCATCGTGTGTGTAGTGAGTATCATCTGTTCTTGTCTGACAGCTTGATAAGGCTTTTTAGTTAAATTATGACAATCAAACACCATATACACATTTAACCCGTAGTCGGATTGGTGGTGTTGATTTCGTTAATTATTAAAAGGCAGATCTAAGCGGAACACCCATAGTGGAAGTCAAATTGGTCGATGATGTGGATAAATTGGCACTTTTTGTCGATATATTAGGTGGCCCTATGTGCCGAAAAATCTGATTATGATAAAATATTTCCCCCGCATAATTATTTGATCAGCAGCGTGTCATTTGGACATTACAGATGACCCTTTCGTAAATAAGACACAACGGAGGCGTTAGTGTATGCATCGGCGTATTTGATGCATAGATTAGGATGAAGGATAATTCGCAAACAAAACATAAACAGGGAGACTGGATTGTTTATTTTGCAACGTTTTTGTTGGTGGGAGGGGTATCAAGCATTTTGGGCGACAACAACGTGTTGTAAAACAGTCAGTTAGCTGATCTCTGGTTGAGGGTAGGATACCGCTTGCCGCTGGAGTATATAGCAAGTTTTCTTGCTAACACGACCAAACCCAACAGTTGATTATTTGGCACATCATGACACACTTGCGATTCCCGATGAGTGATAGAAAAAAATCTATGGCGCTAGAGGGCCAACAATATCTGATTCGCCGTGTGCGTGGTAATACTAATAATGGTTCACACCAGGGATGTTTTTCAATAAGATTTTACATGCTTTCAAGGTGCTTTATATGTACCACACAGATCATTTTTTCCATTATTTCACTGGCGCTACAGATTCAATTTTTTTTATTGTCCGATATATTCAGACGGCATTCCCATTGATACCGTTAGCTCGTAACCGCATGTGATAGGGTTATCGGAGAATAATCTGGACCACTGGCTTCACAACTTGTAAACTAGAATAACTCCTTGCAGACTTCCAAGGAATCGACCACATGCTGGTATTTATCTGTCGATAGTCTCGGTTTCACGGCAGCCTTTACTGGGGAGAATTGTGCCCGTATGCAAAATATACGGTCTAGGTAATCAGGCTAGATGTATGATTTGCTTACTGACAAGTATAAAAGTAGACCGGCGCGGAATGCAGTTTAGATGGGCATGGACAAGTCTCCAAAAATTTTCCACGACTTGAAACGCACTGTACGTGGCGCCACAGAAACAGTTAAGTGAGTATACACAGGATGAGGCTGTAGAATATAACACCTTATTCTTTAATCGTAAGTACACAACTGGCTTTGATGCAAATAGAATATGGAGTTTTTTGCCTCATTCAAGGTTTTATCAACCGCTCCTGACAGTCTGCGATGCATAATAGCCGCTGGGATGGACCTGGGTCAGGCGCATATAACTCGGCCTTCCTCCTGTCTTTTTTCGACCCGCCACCTTATCTTTAGTTTCGCCTTGTTCACCTAACGTTGTTCATATAAAATGGTGTGATTGTGAATGGCTGAAAACGAGCTTGTTCGCCTGGATATTCATTCTCTAGCCCGTAAAAATCAATGAAAATGTGAATTGAAGTGGGCCAAAGGTGATTCAGATGGGATAAAGATTGTGAAGGAGTTGGGATTAGATCGACTATATCGTGATAATCAGTCCTGAGTCCTTGAGGTTTGAGTAGTCGGCTTGCTCCCAGAGTAATTAGAGGGCTTAGACACACTTTTTCTGTATGCACGGAGTAGGTGCGAAAAGACGAACGCCGATCGCTTCGGCGGCGGCCAGATGTATTTGCATGATGAGTTTGTATCCTATACGTGGCGTTATTTGTCTCTGGTCTCCTAACCCGAAACCCTCAGAAGCCAATCGTTCGTGGTCATTCATGGGCTTCTCCAAATTCAATCTACCTTCAACAACCTTGAACCACGAATAATGTGTGGTAAAGTGGGGCTTTCGAATTTCTTTCACGCAGTGTTAATTATCGTGGTAGCTTGAAGATACTCTCATTATACGTGACTATTTTCACGTTCGTGTCAGTGATTGCGTTCTTGATGATTTGATGCGACGCGTACTTTTTGGCAACCGTGCAGGAGACCGTAGGATTCACATGAAAATTGGAATCACGTATCTTATCTTATTCTGAGCGAACTATGTTGAAAGGAATCAGACTAAACACATTTCGAAAATTTCGGGATGAAGAGGTGCTCAGGATTGACCGGCGGTGGTCGAGTGGTTTAGAGCATTGGCTTACTACCTCGGAGGTCTGAGGTTCGAATCCCCGCCATCACCCGTTACTTTGGTGGTAGACAGTAGCCCACTGTCGCCTGGATCGTTACCACACCTGATCTTTTCGGACCTTATGTGCTTCTTCGCCACTATATGTCTCAAGGTCTGGTTGCCGGTTATCTCCAATAGTGCAGCGGGCCTTCGTGACCATGGGATGATTGCCCCTTCCACTGCACTCATGTGCAAGCACGTAATTAAAAAAATCAATGTGCGTACCGATGAGCCGTTGCCTGGAATTTGCCCAATTTTGTGAAAATCGTCTAGTGACAACCTTTTGCCGAAAACTAAAGAACGCATATTGTGGCGCGTCATCATTACATGAATCTTGGCTCCATTTAGCGATTTACTGCAATCTCGTTAATTTAACTGCCCCCAACCTGGAGTATACATGAAAAGTGGGTAGGATTTGTTTAGACCAGTCACGCATTTGTAATTCATCAATGCCAGTAAAGCTTCCGGATTTAATCGACCTTCCAATCGCGTCCGAAAACCAATGCAAATGGATCAGTCATCAATGTTTGTTTGATATATTCGTCTGTAATGATTGTTCATGAGCTTCAGTTAGCTTTCTCTGCGCAACACTATAACATTGATGACCTTGTATTGTGCAAATGCACACTGGTCCGGGCGTAATTCACTTGACACTCTGATGATTGGTGGGACTGCCTTCTAATACAGTACAGAATACACTATCAAATTTGACTTCATGACAGGTAATTTGAAACCACGCAATCCTATCTTCTTGATTTTCTTGATTCGAATGCTGTTGCTTGCGAGTTTAACGACTGAGTTGAATGATTTTAAATCTGGTGCATTGTTTGGGATAGCATCTTAGACAGAAAGATAGATGTTTTGTGAGAATAACTGGAAAATCCAATTATTTTATTACCAAAATTTGCAGTGTGAAGAGATCAAGAAGTTGCTAATGGAACACTTGCAATCTGCAAACTTTGAGAGTGACCAAGAGGCAAAGTTTCGCCAGCTTAAACGGGCATATTTTAGAAGTAATTCACTATGCTTTCATCAAACTCTCCGACGTTATTCCGAAAACCTGGTTAAGATTTAAACACCATGACAGATCCGGGAACTTACCATGGCAATTTTGTAATTTTAAAATTGCAATTTGCGCCTCATGATTGTATATTCTATAAAATTGCTCTGGTAACAGTGTCATTAAATACGGTCAGAAAACCCAACCAATCCCTTTGTATCGTTCTCAATGTCAGAACAAGATGAATACCCAATTGCTCATATTTCACGCTAAGTACCTAGTGTCCGAGATTTTCCAGTTAAGCAACGCGCGACCTTAACTGTGAACCGGTCAGCCAATCATCACTGTGAATACTTGGTCATATCCGAATTCATCAATTTATCTTATTAGGAATCCCAAAGTGCGGCATGGATCTTTCGATACTGTGGTTCAGCACTGGTGCAAAACGCTTCTACACTCAAGATACTGAACACTTCAGGAATGAGAAAAATCCCTCACGGATTCAATCGAGGCAGATAAACAATCTTGCAATAGATCTGATTTGGATGGTTTGATTTTTTTATCACAAGCTTGCGCATGAGTGCAGTGGAAGGGGTATATACCCCATAGCCACATAAGGTCTCAATAGACCAGTTGTGACAAAAATCCGAACGACAGCGGATTACTATTTACCACCAAAGTAAACGGTGATGGTAAAGATTCAGACCTTCGACCTCCGAGGTGGTAATCAAACACTCTAAACCACTGGACTACCACCGTTACGTCTGATTTGTAAAACCAGGAGAATTTTTGGTTCTGATTTTTCCAGCCCTCAAACGTGAATGGATAGCCAGAATGAAATGTAGACTCCGAACTTGTTTTTACGGGCTTCTGCTTTTTTAACTTTTGTGTCATTAGTCCCCAGTCACCTGAACTAATTGTACTCCAGTCACCCATAAATCGAGAAAAAAATCCTTTGGTCGGTCCCCCTTGATGACTTGAGAATGACGCTGTGCAGACAACCAACGACTGTGTCACCGGTTTGTGCAAACACTGTTCCAACTTTCTCAGTGAGAGTTGTGTCCGACTTCACATAAACCCTGGGAACTGATTCATGCAGCTTACGAGATCCATTCATCAATAAGTATTGTGTTTTAACGATTATTGCTTCCCATTCTTGCTAACCCAAATGATTTTACACGAAGCCGACTGTACATTACGGGAGTTGTTCAGTAGCAAAACTGTACCACATGCGTTGGTTACTGACAATGGACAAACTGCCCTAATGAACTAGAATATCATCACAATTTCACTGCTCTTAACGGCCTGCTATCAAAAGGTGAGAGAAGACGTAATACCGATCGACATTTCACACACATGATAAGAAATTTCTGCAAAATAACCACATTTTTTCATGCGAGCGGTTAGACTCCTCTTCGACAGTATCTCTTTCGACTCCGCAACACGTAGTAAACTGAACCGGTTGCAATTCCCTAAAGTACAACAGCTTTTGGGCAAACTAAGACGAAATCTTCCTTGTGAATGACTCGGTTGTTTCTATCTAGTATCAACCGCGATTGACAATTTACTAATTACCACCGCCCGCCGCTTTTGCTATACTTCACCTTCCTGTAAGGCAAATAAGGTACAACTCTCAGTTCCCTATGAAATGAAACAAGTATAACATGTTCAAACGCAAACTGTCAGTGCTGTGTCTGTGTTGAAAATTGTTTTATTATTAACTGAATGTATTGTTGGCATGAGGAGCCTGAATCTCATGTAATGGAAAATCCACTTGAATTTTTCACATCGAAAAGTCTGACGCCGCGAGGCGGCATCAGACTTCTCGATGTGAAAAATGCAAGTGGATTTTCCACTACATGTTCTACTATTCTCTGTTGTTCTACTCCTAATCCTTCTTTTTCAATTGCCTTAGGACCTACAATTAGACGCGAGAACAACATGGCTTAACCAAGGCGAACTGAACTTTTCAAGTCAAGTATTGATACATTCTTATGGTTAATGAGTATCCAATCTTCACTTGTCAACCTACACTCCTCTTTCAATTTCTCACCTGTATGGTAGACCCCGATCCACACGAAAGTACCAAATTCCTTTCCGTGCTCGACCAATCAAGTGTTTGGATGGGGCCCATCTGCCTTGAGAGGCAAAATTGCACAGGCGATGGATAACGCGTCGTTTGATCTGTACAGAAAAATACCATCAAAACCAATCTCGTATTGTAAAATTCAAGTTCTGCTCTACTTTGGTTACAGCGAAACGATGTAGCTACATTCAAGCTGTGTGCAAGAGTAAAATCTTTGCTATCGAAGCCTGACCACTGCAGACCAGTTATTCTGCATGGTTCCGAAACATGGCCACTGTGGGTGATGGATATACGAAGATTGTCAGTATTTGAACACCGTTGTCTTCGCGGCATTGCTCGAATCTGGAAGGAACACCGCATCAGCAATGCCGAGGTTAAGCGCAGAGTATTAGGCACGAAAGTATTGTATGAAATACTAGGCTAAGATGGTTAGGGCATATATTGCGCATGTTCCCGCATAGGATTACTCGACACGCTTTAATCGCCAAGGCGCATAATGGTTGGAAGATGAGTAAGAGTGGTTAATCTATGACATTGGAAAAGGATATGAAAGTTTAACCAGTGGGTTTGGTCATGTATGGCGTGTTAGACTTCCTGGGTGGGGTCCAACAGAACCCCTCGATCGGTAATTAAATACGTTGGAGGATATGGCCCGGTGTCGTGGTCAGTGGCGCTCTTGTATTCACAAACTTTCTTCGTCGGCTCAGTATTATTTGGACTTCTCTTCTCCCTTTTCTCATACTCTTGCTTTTTCTTCACTATTCCCGATTGAGGTGGCTGCTGAGGGATAGCAACCAAGGCCACCGCATCCAGTTCGTGATTAATGGTTGTTTGAACCGAACTGGACATCAGAATGGATTGATCTCATTAGCATTGGTGTTTCTAACCTTCTCCTTGCACTGCTAGGGTCGTTTGCAAAACGCAGAATTACTGGCTGATTCGATGCATCTATTCCACGCGTAATTTGGTTTGTTCAGTTATTCATGAATATAAGGAAGAAGCTCTTGAATAATAACAGAAGGCAGGGCCTAGGCGAACACATGTTTTCGGTGATCCAGGCTTTTGACAGTGAGGCGTAATTTAACCATGTCCCCTGTTAATCGGCTGACTGGCAGCCTAACCAATCAATTGACTGACTTATTGTCTACACGTGTTCCTTTGTTACCTAATATTGTTTGCATATAAATATGATTTTAACTGGCTTGAGAATGAAACCACCGAAAACATATTTTGCCCTACGTCTCACTTTCTGATATTTATGAATAATTACAATATGCAATAGTTAAGAATGATGAAATTATCAACAATGAGATGATGACACTACACCTAGAAGATAGGTACAAACAAATTATTCATATTTCTACTTTTTGATTATCAGGTACTACAAATATACTTTGAGTAAATTTGTTTGACAACCTCGTCTTAAATTGCCAATGAAGTGATCTGTCATACCAAGAAAAAATCTTACGTTCCAATTGTCCACCGCTTCCGAGGAACAATTGTGTATAAATGAGAAAAACGACCTGCTGGACAAACAAAACAGGTTGAGAGAAAATTCAGCAGCTTGTTACTGGGTCAAATATTTATTGTAGATAAATGCCTAACGAAAATCTGGGCGTATTGGTGACAGAAATCACCTAAATTGCTAGTGAATGTGCCTTGCTTTAAAATCCGTAAAGATACTGGTTCATACCTGACAACTCTGTTGGACAGAATTTACTCAGATTGCACATGAGGACTCCGCCACTGCCAGTCCCGACTACCATCAAATCCGGTTGATGTGGGGACAGCGCGGCCGTGGTTAGGCTAACCGCGTGCTCCGTGTGCGCGGTCCCGGTTTCCGTTGATCGTCTCAGGCCGGAATAAGAAACTTTGTTTTCCATACTTCTCGGTATTGGTTGATCACTATTTCGCACCTGGAAACTAGAACACCAAGTAGATAAGGCTGCGTCATCTAGTGTTACTAAAGGCAATAAATGGTGAGGAAAAATTATCATCTAAAGTTAACATGACTCGCCTACATTTTACGAGCAAAAGGATAAACCGAGTAGGAGTGACATGAAGGGAAAATGTCCTGTTTGTTTATTCACATAATAAGTCAGCTTAAATCTGGAATATGTGGTAACCTGGACACCAGTGAACACATAATCCCTTTTGTTACCATGGGTCTAATTCTTCCTGTCGGTTTCTTCATCCGTTTGGTACCATCATCTGTAATTCTCTTCCTACTATTTCATAAGCTTTTGATATTGAGGTTTGGATTGAGGTTCTTGTTGATATACAGCAACCAGAATCGCTGTATATATTGCACGAAGAATAGGTATAGAAACAGAAATGCAATGATCAGTTGTTGCGAGTAAAGCATACACGCTCTTATTCAATAAAGATTGTGAACTATCCGATCTCTCTTCACAAACTAATTTGAAACTTACGTTTTTGTACACTTCAACTTGGATGAAGTGTGTGAACCTTCCAAATTCCAACAAATAATTCGTCCGTCATCTCCAACGGTAACCAATTTGGTGATCGACAGTCGATGTCCTTCACTAACAGCTTTTCGTTCACCAGAATAATGGTTCCCGGTGTCACACAGCCATTCGATACAGTTAATTGATTCGGTGTGTCCACCTTCAGTACAGCCGGCTGTAGCCAAGAGGATATCCGATTCTTTTGCTAGGTTGTATACAACTAGATCGCCTGGGAAAGGAAGATTTCCGCTTTCAACGTTTGTCTCTAAATGAGAGGTTCATCAAATTGGTAACTATGATCTGCTGACATGAATAATGTTCTAAGTGGAAATTCCCTTGTCATCTAAAGCCCCATTAGCGTTCACTTTTAGCTACAACGGTTGATTGTTTTATTTCGCTAGGCTACCTACATCAGAGGTAGTTATTTGCACTTATTCAGGGGCAACGGTCTGGAGAGCGCCCGACCTGCTGTCGTCACAATGGATAGGCATACTTCTTTACCGAATCTGCTAAAGAACTTTGGCAGAATTAACTATCAAACGCTGGTTACATATTCATATCTAAATTCACTATGCAATTCTGCAAGGCGGATTTTAAGGGAACATCTGCCCAGGTTGTTCAGTGAATGGTTATGCTATTATTGTACTGTTAACTAAAACCGCGTTTCTGTGGGATCTGGGGCCAGGTCTTATATTTCTCTGTGTGTAGCTTCTGTGAAGTATAACACCGAGTAAATTTTGGGAGAATCTCGCTCTCTCGGGCACAACAATAGGTACTCTAAGGTTTGTCTGATACTTTAAGGACTTCGAGTGCAGATGACTACACGATAGTTAGAAACAATGATAAACTTCTCTTTTAAATGACAAATGACTTGGTTTATTTTACAGCCCCAACGGGCACTGGTCTCTCGACTGCTGTAAACAACTGATTTTCATGATCCTATATATTTACGGCTCTGACCAAAACTGATAATGAGATATTAGATTCGACCAGTTTCCGTGAATGCAGGTAGACCAGCCTCATATCTACTATGCTGTTAGAAGGTCGGAACTTACCGCAAAATTGCTATTCACTGCGTACAGCGAGGCAACCTGTAGCTTGATCATAAAACGCTGGCCCAAATCCGGTTACTGGTCAGCTACCTTTCACGTCATCTTTTTGACTAGAAACAGTCTAAGCCAAACAGTTAGCAACACACTCAGAAACAACCCCGTTCATCATCTTCATACCGTTCGTATTTTGTTGCAAGGCCACTTCTCAGTACATTGAGCTGGATAGCGGTGCGAAAGCATTGCTTCCGCGGCTTATCTCTTGCATATTATTGCATTTTGATGGGCAAATTTATTCGGAGAAACCATCACCCTACAGTTTTTTTTGCTAACGACTGGGGCTGATTATCGAGAGTCATAGTTGTGTTGGTTGCAGTAATGTCGGTAGAACAGAGAAATTCAAACTTCTGGACCGTTAACTGTCACTCCGTTCTTGACCGTAGCTACGGGGAGCAAGATTAAGAGAGTTCAGTCGACTTCTCGCTTTACCAAGAATAAACAGGAATGGAGCAAACCCCATAAAATCGCTACAAGCTGGAACAGCAAATCGAGTGTTCATCTGTACGTGCAATGTTAACGAAATTTGTCGAAAGCTTGTAGGCGATCTAGTGCCCGCCATCTGGGTGTTCGACAAGTATCCAAATCAACCGTTAGGGACTCGGAAAACAAATTTGAGAAGACGGGTAGTGTGCATGACGAACACAAAAATGAGAACCAGAATGGCAAACAGAAAATGGTGCGCTCATGGTACTGCTGAAAAATTGCGGAACGTCCACAGAGTGGCACTCAGCAACTGTCTCAGGAATATAACGTGAGCCAAACGTCCGTCGTTCGCGTTTTGAAGGAGCACGGCTTCAGACAGTTTGGAGGTTCAGGAACTGAAATGCACTGACTTAATGATGAGAGTCATTTTTCTTATAGTTTCCAGATGAAAAGGATACAATCTCGACCTTAGTCAGCGATGAAGTCACCTTTTATGTGTATGAATCGAGTAGACGATTCAACTATTTGGTTGCCGGTAATACCCAACGACACATCGACTTCAGGAGACGGTAACTTCAAAATCTAATGGCGTGCTGGAGTATAAGGGATACAAACAGTCGGATCGTCTCCCTTTCGGGAGCATGCCATGGATGGGCGATTTATTGCATTCTACATGCAATTCTACAGGACAATCTTGTAAACAAATTTTACGAGAAAAAGTGTTGCTGCTGTTGGATTCCTGAGGAGTATTTGGAAGGATTTAGTTTCAAAAGAACGGTCCTGTGCCGTATCATACAAGAATACCCAAATGAGATATTCCTCGGGAAAGGAACCGGCAGTGGAGGTTCATACGAATGGCCACTGCACTCACCAGATATCAGTCCACCGTATTTTTATTCACGGGGTATTTGAAGCGTACGGTTTACTCCAAGAGCCATAATCCCCACAGGGAGCGAGCATGGTTTTCATGCACCAATGCCGTGCTATCCCGTATAGCACCTTGTACAACGTTCAAGAGTATTCTTTGTGAGCAGAATGCCGAACAGTACCTTGAGCACTATGTAGTATTACAATTTATACTAAACCATATTGAAAATTACACAGCTAGCCTTTGTAGCTCGAGTTCTTATAAAGAAGTTGATTTACGGGAAACTTCCTAAAGAGAGCAGATTAGGTCACCGACTTCGGAAAAGGGAGCCGATCTTTTTTCGTGCAGTGAACTGTCTGACTCGGAATACGCGGGTGATTTTGCTCTCGAGTGAAGATCCAGGAAAGTTGTAAGCTTTTCTAGATATACAGCTGAAATATCATTTGGGCCGTATGGAGTCCATTTTTAGAATTACACCGTGATTCTTCCTTCGGAACGAAGACGGGATTGTAGCTGTTAACCAACTGTGGAGTGCTCAAGTAAAGGGTTGACTGGGCAGAATGGTACTAGGTACGCACACCTGATGAATGGCAACCACCGAGAAACAGATCGCGTGCTTCCCTGGATATTTTGTCCTGTCATCCGGATACAATACCATATTATTCGTATCTTTTTTCTAGATAGCCTAAAAACAGTGTAACAAAGTTTTGGATGAGCCTTGCACTTTCAAGGTGTAAAATGCTGCTGCAGGACGGGCTTCGTTCTACACCAAATCTTGTGTTGGCAGGGGACGCTCTAGCTGAAGTACATAGGTTTTGTTACCAGGGCAATTATATCTCACAAAGTGGACAGATATCGGATGAAGTGTCATCGCGTATGCAGAAGGCACGTTTGACTTTTGCTAACCTCAGTCATCTGTGATATCCGTGATATCCGATTGTCTATCAAGGGCCGATTGTACAATGCGGCGGTTAGATGGGTTCTTTGATACGGTTAAGAAACATGGTCGATGAGGAAAGAAGACAGGTGAAGGCAGCCGGTGTTTGAGCATCGATGCCTCCGCAGCATTGCTCTAATATGGTGGGAACACCGTATCAGCAATGCTGAGGTTAAACGTAGGATGTTGGAAACCAGTGTTCAGTCACTGGAACAAGCACTGAATCTAAAAAGGTTGAGGTGGTTGGGACATGTGTTACATGTGCCCACTAACAGACTGATAGACACTGTCCTCCGAGGTAAGTAGTGGTTTGAAAATAGGTCGAGGTATTCAGTCCATGAAATGACAGAAAGGTATGAAAACCTTGACCAGTGAACTTGGTCAAATAGGATGTGTTAGACTTTCGGGTTGGGGTCCACGCGACCCACCTACCAAATGGTTGGAGACACTAAGTGATATGGTTAGATGTCACGGCCAATAAGGTAGTTGCATTCGAACTCTATCTTTGTCTTCGTGTTTTCTGTTAGGTATTTTGTTTTCAGCTCTTTTTCACTTCATGCTTCCATTCTTTTTTCCCTTGACTTGACGATGCTGGGAGGTAGCAACCGGAACCAGAGCACAGGAATGTGAGGCTAATGATCGAATGAACTGAACTATATGAAACGCGGAAGCATAAACGACCTGCTGTTAAACCCTTATTGTGCTTTTACTGTGCCCGTTCGGGAAGATGTATTTCAGGGCGTTGAAAAAACTAGAGTGATTTCCGAAACGCTAGTAAAGAATTGCAGTTTGAAACTCGTCAGAAAAGGGGGAAGCCTCCAGAAATTTTTAACATGTCGATATAAATGCGGCATTCGATCTAAAACGTTCACCTAAGTTGTCCATCTGGTGGGTGTGTCTGGGAGTGTGCGCAGTTCGAATATCTCGACAACTACAAAACTCGAAGGCTGTAACGTCATAGCTCAGAGATTTTGAACTAGATGTTCCACTGTCTATGGGTGCACGTAAAATGGGTGTGGTGTTTCACTACACACTAGGCACGGTTTTTTTTCTCTCACCACCGACCAGCCTAACGATGATTCTTCAGTTACATCTAACTCACCCTGTACATGTGATTTCGTTAGGCATTCCATACGGCAGGGCTCAAACGTACATGGTTGTGTGATCTGAAACTTGACATCTCGGGGTGTGATCCTTTCCGAGGCACGCCACTTCCCCACCTGGCAGCATATGATCGGCCGCAGTCCTCCTCCCCCAGAAATACTACACCATGTCGTCTGATTATTTGTGTTTATCATCGCTCGCTACTCATTAGTAGCCAAAGGTTCACTGCTTTTCTATCGAATGTCTAGCTGCATTTTGCAGTCAGAGACTTTATCCTTGTGGAGGAAATAATTGTTGACTGGGAAAGTATAATAATCAAAAAAAAGAATAGACATGATCCGAAAAAAATGTTAGGCACTTTACCAACCCGCGAAGGTTCCAACAGCGAGGAGAGATGGGGTTGAGGGATGAAATTTCACACTCATCGCGCATCCATTACAATCGATTTTAGAATCGGGGATTGATTCGTCTATATTTTCACGCGATAAATTCCATAGTGACACAAATCCGTTGTGGATGCACCAACTTTCATGATCGAGCAGCCCATATCTGGTTATTGTATAGGAAATTATTACGACATTAAGATGAAAGAGGTTTCCCCGAGTCTAGGAGAAATCCAGTTAAACTTCTATATTTTATGATGACGTGTGCAAACTTTTTCACTTCAATGGTAGTACAGGAATTCTTAGTAGGTAAATCCAAAAATTACCGAATGTAACGAGTAAGGTACCTCAAAAGCTGTTGCCTTGATTTCTGCCTCAAGATACGGCCACCAGCACTGCACCTCTATCTAAAACCGTCGGTTGAATTAACTCTCGGAGATGTCTGTGCAAAAGGTTGGAAGTAGAAGACTAGGTGCATGTCTGTCTGATTTCTGCGTAATGGCATCTTCAGTTTTTGGCCAGACTGTTCTCCCCAATATTGCAAAGTTATTCAAAATAAGCACCAGTTCCTTTGTGAAGTTCTTATTTAGGGATACCTGAAAGTCTTTATGACACCTGTCTGGATTAAATGAGTAGAGAATGTTTTGTGGTAATTCTGCATTGCACACTGACTGCCAGAATATGAGTCATTCTTTGTGTCACTGAATTTTTATTGGACAGTACGATCCAATCTATAATAAGACAACTTTGTGCTACGAAAAGGATACGCTACAGCTATGGTAAATCCGGTGCAGCTCCAAGAGAGTCCCGTGACCGAATACTGCAGAGCGAAAGTAGACCATAGGAAAATCAGCCTTACCGTTGCAACATCAGAGCTTCTAACGCACAAACAATGTCTTGCCTGGAGAGATAAGGATACATCAGAGGTTTTCACAGTGTTCTTAAATGCTTTTGATCTGGAATTTTTGTACAAACATTCCGTCAATAATGTCTCTGCTCTTCGTAGAAAATCCAGCAGTTTGGCTGATGACAACTCATCTTCAGCACACACTTCTTTTGCGTCTGACTCATATTCCGTGTCTGTTTGGCACTTCAGGAAATTCTTCTGGTTGTTCACAGTAAGTTTACCTGAACGGTCTTTTTCTTTCCCACCTGAAGTCCACGATGAACAATTTTATAGGCATCCGTCTGAATATTACTTTCGCAGTAATTACTGTGAATAAACAATACCAAATGCATGGTTTGAGTATGATGGAAAAAGACAAACATTATGTTAAAATTAGGCCCAAAGGGTCCCTGTTCTACAGGGTATCTAATTTAGTAAACTCCACAAAATTCACTAATGTGCCGGCTGGAAACATCAAAAGATAGTTCACATTATTGTGGTCGGCCTCCCCCGCCAGATACATGATGGTTGTGGTCTTCTTCTGACCTAGTAACTACGGATAAACCTGGAAGCATACAGGCAACCTATTACTTCTCACTTCTGCAACATAGTAAGTAGCGCTTATGAAAGTCGGTTTATTTGAATTTAACTTTTATGGTTGAACAGCGTGGAAATTTCACTTATAGGACCAAAATCTCAGTATCAATGAGATGAAGAAAATGTGACCACTGAAGCGCCACTAGTTGCAACAAATCGCCAAAGCTAGCACTGATCCAAACCATCCCGTAAGCGAACCCGCGACGGTAGACTTTAGGCGTCCTGCATAGCACAGTCCGCCTGTCTGGTTTTTCATATCATTCTTCCATGTCAGGGGTTGCCTAACCTTAGTCATCTTTCAATCAGTATTCACCCCAGATGAAAGTTCTATCCAGGACTATGTGCGGTACGTGTCTCAAGAGATTCTTCTTGCGTGCACGTGACCTCAGTATTGCAGACTCGCCATTACCCCAAATTCGAGTAATGCTGCTAAGAAATCATTGTTCCAACACCCACAACCTTTGTTTCTTCGGACCGCAGTGGCTAACTTTACTAACCCCTGATGCGTATTCGAAGGTTACATCGATGCCACAAATGACTGAGTTTTCGCAGGCCAAACGCACGTCCTGTGTGTGAAATGACATTTCATCTTAACTTTAAGTGAAATGTAGCTGCCTAAATAGCAGAACTTAGCTGACGAATTACAGGCAAAATCATCATAAACAGTTAGCTTCCACTAACATAACCAAAACAAAGTCATGTCGTTTTGGTTGCTATCTGGAAGATAAAAACTTGTATATACTAAAAGAGTGAGGAGATTGTGAGTCAAACTATCCTGTTTATGAATATAAACTGAAGAGTTCTATTGGTAATTTCATATCACTAAATTTCCATTTAATACTGAGTCTCGAAGACGAAAAGTGAAGGATTGGGCTAACACATTCTACACGATCGCAAAAAATGATCGAAATTTTGCTGCCTTTCCACCGTCCCTCGAAGGAACCACATTTACCTCCTCGCAATGGTCTGAGTCTCTGAACATTGTATGCCAAGGAGTTCTAACCGGAAACACGCGCAGCATATACTTCAACCAACGTAGTCAGTCCATGTCCAGCTTATGGTCAGATGATAACCTCGTGAAATCGATAATCTTCATCTACCCACAATACTGTTGATCTGGTGATGTCACCAAACTTCAACAATGATTCAAAAAATCAAACACTAGATTTTTAGTGCATGTGCATCACCTAACAACATGGACGACGTTCCAGAGTCGCATAACAAAGGAACGCTCTGCGTAAGCTTACTATTATCCTTCGAGGGGCAAACGGATTTTACATCAATGACACATGCATGACACATCGAACTGGATCGCACTTATAAGCTCTTGATAGGCAAGACGTTCAACTAACTCAAGAAATGAAAGAAGAGACTAAGCGGAATCTTAATCCTACCGACCCATAGCCGTGGAAACCAATTCTTTGCGGGAACGCGTCAACCCAACTGGCTCCCGGAATACTCAATGAACCAATAATCCAAGCCAATAAAAATAAAGACTGAACGAAAACAAAACATAAAAACAAAAAAATACTATTTACATAAATATACAGGTATGTTAGGTTAGATTTCAAGAGGTCGAGCACGGGGATCGCCCTCTGCGCACTGGTGATATCAATTCAACTGGTGATGAAACGTTTGCGACCTAACCACCAAGCACAGCGATCAGAAAGCGCTGAACAACACCAGCCTCAACAAAAAACCAACAATTTTCAAAAGTATTGAGAACAACTTCGGAGGTGCAACGCTCAAACCTGTTTGTCGCCGGGAGTTGTTTTGCCTGCCGACATGAAAACTGTGTTTGTGAAATTCATGACTACCTTCTACGTCAGTTGTTTGATTTTTTCTGAACGTATTTCCGACAAACTAAGCACATTATTCCTTAAGGCTTAAGAGACCGGTTATTGTTCGTTGAACAGACACAGCGACTGTTGATTGTTGAGGATATGTGTATTTCAAACATCGCTCCAATATCTTGTTGTCAGCAGTGTTAGGTACAGGAGGCATGTAATATGTGAAAAGTCAGTACTTTAGGGGTTACAACTTTTGGTTGGTGAATTGTGCACGCCACTAGGTTAAATTTCTTTAAGCACAATGCTCACTGGAGTGAATAGTAGTTGGCAGATAAACCAGAACAACAACTCTATGACATGGAAGAAACATATGGGAACTCTATCCACTAAATCTACCCATGAAAGGAGCCTTGAGCCTCCCGAATGAGATTCACGAAACTCACCTAGCCAAAAGTGGATATGATCATTCGCTATTAGCTGAGATTTCTTTTTCACAATATTTTTTCGTCTCCCGGATGGTATCTTGTTTTTCTTACATCCTCTTATTCCCCAAGGTTCCGGTTATGCTTTTGTTGAAAGATGGACATCACAAACAAATGGTTGTGTCTGAATAGCGTCACCAAAAACACCAGAATGAAGTCAACGCTACTTTTCTATCTACGTATTGGGTTTTGCTGTCTTGGACGACCAACCTGAGTATTAACAATGTTCGCTAGTGAGACCGGTAAACAACCACCCACCTTTACGAGCTTGAATTTCCGAATGTGGTTTACGTCTGACCTACAGTCAGTGCGACGAATACATCAAAGCGAATAGGCAGTGGTCATTGATAAACGTTATACTGGTAGTCTGTGAGTCCTCAAAACAAAGTACGTACTTAGTTGTTCACCGCATTCTATTTAGGCAAATCAAATGCTAGAACGGTTTAAAAACGAATCTCCAGTTTGGCTTAAAAATTTATGAACATCCCTGACGTAAGTTTAATCTTACGGCCGTGTTATATTGTTGCATACAATGCTTGTGTATGGTGTGGACAGTAAATGTGAGGACACCCTGGAAAGTCTAATGTGGCAGTTTACTACTCAAAAGCTCGTTAGTAGACAAAGAAAGTAGCTAAGACGTTGTGAAACATTCGTGGAACCAAAATAGAACAATTTCTCAGCTAAGGATATGCCCCCCTTGATAAATCTCTTACAACTGTTGTTTCACAGCCCATGTTATTCGTTCTACGGTTATATTTTTTTCAGCAATCTTTCCTTTCTGTTGAACTTTGGAAACGGTTTTTGTGTCCATTTGTTGATTAGACTTATCTCATCGGATGTCTGTATTCAGGCTAAAAGAGTGAACCACAAGTCCCATGATGATAGTGCCGTAAAATAATAAATAGATTTGTTTGACAATGTGGGGCACGTCGTACATATCGCCACATTCCTTTTAGGAATGATGAAAAATGCCTTGCGGTGAACAATTTGAAAGGTTAACACAGAGTAAAAACGACTCGACTATGCTAGTTTTAGATTGTGACTTACAGTTAAGTGATGAAAGTAAGTGGATCGGTCAATAATTTATTCATTGAAGTATAAAACAGACTGTTTCCAAGTAGTATTTTACGTGTTTATGTGGGATAGAAACAGTGATGGGATGATACTCTGAAGAACGTCTGCCGTTGAAAGTAGTTAAAACGTTGTGACCATGACCGTTTGTTAACTATTCTCAAATGGTAAAGAGATCAGATAAATTACCTCCAGTAGGTGGCGACCTATCATATACACCTAATATATGTGGCAACTTTTCCCTCGTTACACAGTTGAATGCATCATTACAATCCCGACTACAAATCCTAACGGCTTTACACTTCTCATAGGGTGAAAAACAAAATAGTGTGTGAAATTAGGATATTCAATTGGACATCCAAGTGACGGTATGTTCCGGATTATTTCGCTGCTTCTTTACTAGTGCGTACTTCAGTCAATGTGATTGATTTTAGAGTCCCTCAAATATCTTCCAGGCAGTCGACGTGCACTTGCTTCACGGGTGCCATTCTATCCTATTTCAGGGTATCTACGTGGAACAAAATTTGATCGAACAAACAGGTTAACGCTGAGGATGAAGTGAGAGCAAATTCACTTAGCACCCGTGTCGGCAACCCGTATGGACCACTGACTTTATCGCACTTCGCCTTTTAGAACCCCGTATACTTCAAAGGAATACATCACCTATGAACTCTTCGTTTGAGGTTAGTGGGGATCTTGCACCCATTCATCTACAATAAATGTCAGTCATGTCCGCTAATTTTCTTCCCTGTCATCTAATTTTCACGTACACTTTTCTTGCTGCCTTATTTATTTTGTGGTGTTTGCTCCGTTTTGCCTACTGACGGGCTTTTGAGTAGTATATTGCCACAATGGACTTTCTAGGAGTGACTTCACATTTATTGCCCACAATGTACAAGGAGCACATTATTCACCAGAGAGCCTTCCCAGTCTATTTTGGGCAGCAAGCGAGTTTTGGTGGTTTCAAGCAATGGCATCCTGGGCAAGTATTTGGCCGATTTGATGAGCGAGATAGTGGGCAACCATACTTCTACCCATGAATTGGCGTATTATTAACTGACGACCTAAATATTTATTTCACGGAGGCTTTAACAAGAAGTAATAAAGAAAGCTGTGCAATTCAAATCTGACGTAAATTTCTGGTGCGGGTGAGCACTACAACAAGACAAGCATTATTCCACATCTTGTTATGTTCTTTCACTTCTCGTTGCACTACTCGTCAACTTTCAAGTATTTCCCGAACCGATGCTGAACTCGAAAGAGGCACACTGTGCCACAATTCAATTTTGCTGGTTGTTACGTATTCAGGTTAGGTTTGTCTCCCCGTTAAAATTTTGAGACAACAACTTTCCCAATAATTTAGTTATCTTGGAGACAAGGTATAGTTGCGGACTTCCAGCTTTTAGTTCATCATAGTTCTTTGCTGGCAATATTAACGTGATGTCATACTACTTTGTGAGCTATTGTGGAAACTCCACTGTGCCGATCCAAACAATTAGATTACTTTGCCAACAGTTGCAGCGTTGGATCGGTGGATAGGGGATTTTCTGATATATGCGCAAGCTTTTATTCATATTTGTATGCTCAAATGTCACAGTTATGAAAAGAATCATAAGAATATTGTCCCGCTTGCATCAGCAGCCTGACTTACTAGATAAGTCAATAACTCCTCATACTCTGACTTTTTATCATGGGAGGCTAAGCCTTTTAGCAATATGCAAACTTCCACAGTGAACTATTTCATATCGTTTTGAACATACCGTATATCTTTTTGTTCTGATAAACAATTCACCACTGTGGTGATTGCGTCGCTGAACATTGTTGGTTTTTATGGCTTCACCGGTCACGATTGAATTTGGATTCTTCACTCAAAACCAAAGCAATCTGCGTAATCTATATGAGGAATAGAAAAGAAAAATGTATTTACGGAGAATTACTCTCAATGCTTTGAATCACTTTTACATTATACATTTTCAACTGATGCAAACCTAACAGTCGCAGTTTGACTGCCTTCGTAGATCGCCTTATTATTCAGTTGTAAGCCCTCGAACGCTAAACTAGAATTTCCCAACACTAGTTATTTTGACCGAATCAAGAGATACTACAAATCGAATCTTCAGTTATCAATAATGGTTGACAGTACTTTTTGTATGATATATTTCTTCACTGAAAAATAGTTGTATATGTTGGAAATATTTATTTCAAAGTTTTCAAGCAGCAATAGAAACGGTTGCCGTGAGAACATCCTAAAAGCGTTTTCCTAAATACAGCCAGTCACCACAACGTATGACTTACTTACGACTTATTTCCTATTGTACCTGATTTGTAAAATGAGGGTAACTGGCTTTTTGTCCTTTATATTTTATATAATAGAATTCATCATGCAGTGTAAATTCCCGAACCACCATTGAAAACCATGGAAGTAGCGTACAGCTATTTCACCCTTGCTAGGAATTGTAAGCAGTGCACGTCCATCGAGCCTAAACGGGGACTCAAACCCGGGATGAACGGTTGTGATTCGAACGCGTTATCACCAGACTATACGGCCTGGCTCTCAAACTTTTATCGACTTTACTCACTACATGATATAACGTCCTTCCAACAATGGCGTTGAACGTTATGAGAGCATCTCCCGTCAGATAACTAGTAGAGTTTGGTTCCTATATTTGTAAAATTTGCAACAAATAAAGATCAAGTCAAGCCAATTATATGCTTTAGGCACTGGAGGATGAATATTTAGCTGTTACATGAACACTGCACTGCAGAAATCAGCAAAAGAAAGAATACAATAGGAATGAAACGTACGAATAAAGGAGCTATCACAGAAGTGAGGTCTTGTATGTGTGTTTCGGAGACACAGCATACATCTATTTTAAAGGTGTCAAGTGTTTTAGCGAGGGCAGCCTGTTGCCCTATCTGACACAGTGTGCGGACGTTGAAGGCAACCAAGTGAAGTGAACATTTGGGCTTAAAAAGTGCATCTGATTTATACCCAACTCCTGAACTACTGCTTTCATCAGAGCCACAGTTACCCGTGGCGTTTTGCATCGACCTTAAATTAAAAGAGGGGAAATTGGTAAGGCACTTTACAGGAAACATACTGGAGGTTTCTGGGCGAATCATACTTCGCGGCTGCTCACACTGCAGAAGGGGTTTTTCTTTGGGTACCCTAAAAGCCTAATCCACAAGGCAGTGGGGCGTTAACCCAGCACGGAGACGTGACCGAAGAACCCGTGAAGGAACTTCTTCTGGTCTGTCACGTGAGACTTGATTACTCCATTTGTTTTGTTTTGTCTTCGTTGGTGCTTTCTTCTCGATCCGCTTTTCGGATTCAGTCCTTAGTCCCATGCACCCAATGGAGCAAGCTGAATGTGGACGAGGCAGCATCCTTTGGGCTGGGGTCTGCCCAGCTTAGGCGGGCGATGGCTGCCCAATGAAGTGCGATGACTTCTCCCACCGTCGAGAGAAATCCCAGGTACTCCATTTCCAAGTCCATCTAGTGGAGGTTTTTTGACCGATAAACTGTTTCTCCCCGTGTTTATTCACTGGAGTGTCCTCTCCAGGGGCATAGTGATTAGGACCAGATGTTGCCCATGAACCGTTCTGAGACTGGACTTCGTCTAGCCTCTACCCATTGACCTGTCAGGCATGATTGCATCACCGGCTTAAGGAAGCCATCCTGCATAGCTCTTTAAATCATTGAGGCACGAAAGCCAATCACACCACTTCAAGGTGCAGTCTCATCGTGATGACAAAAAGGTATTAAAACCTTGACCAGTGGACTTGGCCAAGTAGGACGTGTTAGACTTCCAGGTTGGGGTCTACGCGATCCGCCTGCCAAATGGTTGGAGATATTAAGTGATATGGCTAGGTGTTGCGGTCAGTGGCGTGGCTGCATTTGAACACTTTTCTTGTTCTTTTGATTTCCGCTTGATACTTTGACTTTTTTGAATCTCCATTACTGTGCCTCTATTCTTTTCGCTCTTTATTCGACAATGCTAGAAGGTATCAGCCGAAACCAGAGCACAGAAATGCGAGGTTGGTGGTTGAATAAACTGAACCGAGCTGATTAACTGAACGAGTTAGGAAATTCGATAGTGACAGAATATGGGTTGGTGAGGAAACGAGCGAGGTAAGAAACTACAGACGATCTATATGCTCTAGTACGAGAAAACAAATGCGTATATTGAGGTCGAATGGCACATGTTGATATGCACGTGCTAAGATCGGATTGAAGGGAATAAGTGCCGTCTTTCAAGATCTTAAGGAGGGAAGTTAAACATATCTCGTGACGTTGGACTGTGATAAGGTGTATAAGCAGGTCACCAGCGATACCACTACCTTGAGACAGACTTTTAAGGTATTTGAAGTCAATTTTCAAATCTTTCGCAAGCAGTTCGGGGAATGTGACGGGAGAAGCTTAAAGCCAGTGCGGAAAAACGTTTGAAAACACAAAGCGTCTTATTAAATGAAAGGGGGCAGAAAATGACTTGAGTCGTATCAGGTACAAGGTGAGTCACCAAACTTTCGAGAAGACAGTCGCGACGTGATCTGCCGAGGTAAGGTCACGGCTGATGGTCACACCGGGGTACTTTACAGACGATACTCTTTGTACTGGTTTACCATCGATGACTAAGTCTGGATTAGATACTATCAGGTTGGAGTGTTGATGGGTTTTATGGAGACAGAACAGAATATCAGAGCACTTTCAGGGATTCATTCTTAGATTTCGACCTGGAGACCAGTTGACGAGCTCAGTTACTCTTTGTTGTAAACGAGGAAATGTGGAGCTGTTAGAGTTGGACATTCCAAAAGCCACATTATCAACGTACTTATTAAGAAGGTAATCGTCATAAATGGGCATGGATGATATTTAGGCAGAAAACAAAAACGGTGGTAGAATGGCACCCTGGATAACGCCTTGTGTAGAAAGGAGCATGGAAGAAGTTCGGCCACATTTTTCAAGTTGCTGTCGATCGGAAAAATAGTCAGACAAAAGAATAATGCTGGAGGTATTGACACCCAAGCCAACAAATCATGGAGTAATTTGATCTTTCAACGCAATTAAATGCGTCTCTATAACCAAAGAAACTGACTCTACGTGGATTTTGCGATCAACAGATGATAAAACAGAGTGAGTGAGAGAGGCCAGGGCATCAAGGATTGACCATGATTGGCGATACTCGAATTACTTGGATTTCAACATATTGATCTAGACAGACAGTCTTTTCATTAGGATCTTTTTCAAAAACTGTAAAAACTTCTAATGTGCAACGTATTGGATATACTTAACATGTACCCTTTTTGAGTACTGGAGTGATAGAAGCCAATGTTCAACTATCGGGGATAATATTGCCATTTGAAGATGTCAAATAGGTCAGAAAATACGGGGGATATAGTGCTTGTGCAGTTCTCCAACAGGATCGGTTGTAGGAAGTCGGGGCCGTTTGCCTTGTTTTCATAGAGGCGAGTGAGCTCTTTGTAAAAGTTAAACGAGATGATGCTCTCCGTGACAGGATTGTGGCAGGAGTTAGTATCGTGGTTTGAGATGACTCATAGGTATGAGGTAGCGGTGAATCGACGAATGAGTTTAGCAACGTCAGCTAAAGGTGACAACTTGCGAAAACTGGCACCGCTTAGGTGCACGATCGTCTTCCACGTCCCCGACGATTGCTGGTGGCGGCTGCCAAACTGGATTCATTGGGCGTTCAGTCTTTGAAGTTCAGCTTTGATGGATTTTGACAAAGCTCTCACTGTACCGTGGCATCCAGCCCTCATACGACGCAATCGCTTCATCTGAGGGGAAGAGTAACGGCCGGGTCGGACGTGCAGTTTCCATGGGGCAGCAAACATTAAAGCAGGAGCTAAGTTAATTAGTTAAATGTTCACGAAACAACGGGGGACGGAGTAAGAAAATATGCTTAGGTCAGACAAATAAACTATATCTCCGAGTCGCGTGGAGTTTACTGGGTGAGAATGTTGACTGTATATTTTACAGTCAAGGCTTTGAGCGAAACGTATATGTCTAATCTTAGGTTAAACAACTGTGGAACCTTTTAAAGTCGCATGACCAGAAGAGCCGAGTGGCGGCAACAGGCAATATGAAACAAGTCCGGATTATTACCAAGACAAAGATCGAGCGCGGCGTCAAGTCTGTTGGGTAAGGTAGCTATAATGGCCTGGCCAAGGGATGTAAGGAATCTCACCTCGAACCAGTTAAAGTCGCCACAGACGACACATAAGGTAGAGCCAACAAAACTCAAAAGATTTGGGAAGGAAATATTGGTGAATTCATCAACTTCAGCTCTGAGCTTGAGCAAGCAAGGACAAGTTGTGTAAATGTACATAGTAATAGAAATTGTAGATCTGTGATGACATAAATGTTTAGGTTTGCACTCTAGTACAGAAGTACTGATGTGAGATTTCAAACAAGTATGAATCCCCAAACCCGTCCAAAACATCGATTTTCCAAACGTTTTTCGACCGTTCTGTTTGACCTCTATTTCCCACAGGTCAAAAGTGAATTGATACGGAAAAAACCGAAGACCGGAGTACTGCACACTGTTTATTAAACATGTTTTCAATATATTTATTTGAATACATGGAAGTTGCCCTTATTACCAAGTTACAGATTGTTTTGTTTCATGCCTCCTAAAATGAGTAAAATAAGGATAATTATCAAGAATTCATGGTTTGGGAGATAAAGGCGAGCAACAGAAATGTAGTTTTGAAAAAGTGGCAGAAACTAATGAAGCTCAATCGGTTTAAACCACTCGGAAACCGCTCGAAAACCGGTAAAAAACCGATTGGTTTCAGAGCGGTTTTGGAGCGGTTTTGTAACCAGGGTTATTTTTCGTACGTTTAAACGATCGCCCATTTAAAAAAGATAATTACATCTTCGTACGGTTTACGGTACGGAGCCGGGCGGTCGACGCGAAAGACAAAAAATCATCTAGTAGGGTAATTTCATCAACAGTATCAGTGTGTAGCCAGGTTGAAACGATCTGGAGATGACTGAGTGTGGATGCGTAAATTTGTGAACAAAAATTATTACGGAAAAACATAACTAACTAGTTCTTAGCTCTAGGCATTCTGTAAGTTGTTCGACGCCACAAGGCTACTTGTCTGCTTGCTGTAAGAACAACTAGTTCCTACCACCTAAAAAACACAATTTTGGCTGCTTTGTTTGCGGAGGTTTGGACCTAAGCTTCCTTGGGAGCATCGTGTCTGCTGTCGTTTTAATAAGTAAACGTTACACACATTGTTTCAATACAAACCGCACTTCAGCTATCGCAATGATTTTCCCATCTTGTGTATCGTGTCACTAATCTATCTGTGAATGGGATTTTGGCTCATTCTAACCCAATCAGTTCTGTGCTACTTAAAAAGACCGATTCACATTTGTTCGGTGAACTATTGGATATATACCCGTCCGTACTACCTGCCGTAACCAGCTCAGCAGACCATCACATTGGTAGGTCAGACCCTCCAGTTTCTGCTAGGGCACGCCGGCTTACATCAGACGAACTTGAAATCGCGCGAGCTGAGTTCGAGTACAGGCTTCAATTAGGTAATAGTCACGCATCAAACAGTCCCTGGGCTTCACCACTTCATATGGTTTCTAAATTGTCAGGCGATTGGCTACCATGTGGAGATTATAGAGTCCTCAGTAATACCACTGCCCCATATGGGTACCCCATCCCACACATTCAGGATATCGCGGCCAACCTCAACGGTGCTCGTGTGTTCTCAAAGACAGATCTGGTACGCGCCTGTCACTAGATTCCCATTGCAGACGAGGATATTCTCAGGACAGCGGTAACAACAGCTTTTGGCCTATTTGAATTTCTGCGCATGCCATTTGGTTTACGCAACGCTGCACAAACCCTTCAGCATTTTATTGGCCAGGTCACCAGGGGTTTAGATTTCCCTTCCGCCTATATAGACGACTTGTTAGTAATAAGTGAGTCTGGAGATGCAAGTAAACAGCATGTACATCACTTTTTTGGGTATTTGGCCGTACATGGTATCACCGTCAAAATAAACAAAAAACCTTTGGCCAGAATGCAGTTGAGGTATAAGGCCATATGATTGATGAACGCGGTATTCAACTCTTCAAATGCCTCAAGATGGTCGAGGGTGGGTTTTCCAGGCTCCGAGATGGCTGCTCGTCCTGAACGCCTTTTGAAGTGCTCCCAAACGACCATGTTTGCCAAACAGCCTCTAGTGAGGAAGTCCTACTCACTGCCTTCTCGTGGTGGAGGTGTTCTCACCAAAGTGAGAGGACGAAAGCGAATGCCCGGCGCCCTCCACCGGGTTGACTGGCTGATAGTCAGCCTAGCGGAGATGGCTAGACCCTGATTCCAAACCAAACACGGGTGGCGTATGAGGCGTCCAACATTATGTTCACCGGCGTCTGTGGTGGAGCAGTCTACTGCGCACCTAGGATTTCTGGCCCCATCCAAAGGGCGTATGAACTGAGCAATCAGTCACCGGCTCCAGGGGGCTACAAAACCCTCCCATTGTCCTACCGCCTTGTATGTTAGACGTTCTGCTCAAACGCTCGAGGCAGATCCCCCTACGTCAACCCCTACTTCGGGCTGGGCCAACCGGTAGTATTCGGCCCACACGATTTCTTGGAATTAAAATCACAACACGGAGAACAAGCCATGACACAGCTTCGTGTATATCAAGGCGTTGATTCGAAGTCGTGCTTTGTGACGGTTACGTTGTGGTAAATTGTGCTCCAACTTCGAACAGATTTCCCCTGTGAATCCACGTTTACTCACCTGTTTCATGTTTTTGCATGGCTCTACGCCTCTGTACTTTGGGCCGAGTTACCAGTGCATGTATATATATATATATATATATATATATATATATATATATATATATATATATATATTCAACCCCTTGAAGAGAAAGTACAGGCCGTTTGTGACTTTTCGCTATCAACTTCACTGGCCACCGTTCGTCGTTCCAACGGGATGGTAAGCTATTATTGACTCTTCACCCCAACCTGTGCTTACTTAATATGCCCCTTAACAGACTTACTTCGAGAGACTAAAGGTTGTCTAATAGGATTACTCAAAGACGGTAAAACTGCCTTCAATGCAGTTAAAGACGCATTCGCTTCGGCTACTTTACTCGTTCATTTCGACGCTGAAGCCAAATTGGGTATAATCACTGATGCCTCGAACAAAGCTATAGGCGGCGTGCTCCAGCAGTGGTTCACATTACAATGGAAGCCACTAATCCTTTTTTCTCGTCTCTCCTACCAGCTGAAACTAATTACTCTACGTTTATTCGGGAACTACTTACTGTTTACAGTACTGTTAGACATTTCCGACATATCTTCGAAGGTAAACGATCAATTATATTCACCGGCTATAAGCCATCGACGTATATTTCTTACAGTCGGCCGATAAACATTCACCACGTGAGTTGCGTCATGTAAACTTCGTGGCACAGCTTCTTAGTGATGTTTTTCACGTTTCTAGCGCTGACAACGTTGTGTCTGATGCTCTTTCTCCAGTGGATACTACTTCTATTCTACCAATGGTCATAGATCTTGAAGCTTTGGCTGCAGTCCAACGTGCAGAACTGTATTTCACAGATCCAAGCCAGATAGCGTCAATTAAACCTCCGGAGTTTCCTTTAGCCACTTCTTCGAGCTCGACAATGTGTAACACAACTTTGCCACACCCACGCCCCATCGTACCAAAGTCGTAACACCTCACAATTTTGGACGTTTTATATAATTTAGCCCATCCTGGTGTCCCAGCCACCACCAAGCTAGTGGCACATAGGTATATCTGGCACGGCACGCAGAAGAATACCGGTAATTGGGTTCGTTTATGCGTCTGGTGCCAATGACCGAAGGTAAGTAGACACGCAGTGGCTCCACTAGACCACTTTCCAGTTGTGTTCTCATGGTTTTCTCATATCCACATGGAGATCGTTGATCCCCTCGGCCCGTGTAAAGGTTTACGCTGCCTTCCTGCCATGGTCGACCGTTTCGCCCGTTTGCCAGAGGCTGTGCCTATTGCCAACGCAGAGACAGAAACCGTAGTAGCTGCTTTGATGGAAGGTTCGGTTCCATTGCACAGTTCCCCTGCAATGGCCGTGGCCCACAATTTGAGTCACACTTATTTGCAGATACACTGCGTATTTAAGGTTGTCGACGTCCTCGCACGACGGAAAATCACCCAGCAGCCAACGGTATGGTTCGGCATTTTCGTCGCCAGCTCAAAGCTTCGCTCATCGCTTCTGACAGTTCTAACTGGGTATAGGCACCTCTAGTTCTTCTCTGGGGTTTGATTCCCGCTTATAAATCCGATAATAATGCGTCAGCTTCAGAACTAACTTCGGTCAAACTTTTCGGCTACCCGGGGATTACTTTGCTTGAGGTCGTGTGAGTGACGACGGTTGTGCCTTATATGCTCAACAGTTGGATGCACAGATGCGCCGTTTGCAAATGCACTCTCCACAAACGCCATCCCGATCGACCTACATTCCACCAGAACTGCTCACTTTCCCCTACGTCTTCATATACGTGAATAGCTTTATAACATCTCTACAGCGGCCTTACGAAGGCCCATTTAAGGTGCTCGGGCGACGCGATCGAGTTTAAATTACTGATCGAAACGTTAAGCGTGAAAATATATCTATCGACCGTCTTAAGTTTGCACACCTTGACGATAGTCTAGGAAGAAAGAGACTGCTCAACGGTAGCACTCCAATAGTTCCTTCACCCATCATAAATGCCACCGCTGCGCCTCAAACAGCACACCTGGAAACCGTGGGGCTGCAGCAAACGACGCGATCTGGCCAAAGCGTCCCGTGGACATCAATCATTTTTTCGGTCGCACTTAACGTTGTCCTCGTCATCTGACGTATTACTAAGTTATTTTGGACAACAGAATAGTACTTCATACATTCTGAAACTTGTTCTTTGAACCGACCGACCGGGGTAAGTCCTTTTTATTTTGTTTTTATTCATCGCCGTTTTATCACGTGTTTTATTTTACTCTTCCATTGTTGTTACGGACAGTGTGGATGAAAGAATCTCCAGGAAGTCGTGTTGGATTAACCATTTCGTAAATGTGTATATTTTTTCTGCTACACCTAGAGGCCGGCTTTGTATATGACTTCTCAGCCCCGGCTCCCTTCAGTGGTTCCCCTCCGGCTGCGAGAGCTGATTTTGGCAGTTTATCATGGTCCCCACGACCGATGGCGCATGAGGCTTGAGATGTTTATGGGGACCGGCGAGCGGTACTCCCCCAGTTAGATCGATGGGTTGCATTTACAGATCCCTCCCGGAAAGGAGTTGTTATAACCACCAGGAAATAACTAAATTTGAGTGTGTAACCTCATAACCAAATATTACTCTTGATAAACACAACCAGTTAGCACCTAGCTCTTAGCAGTTTGTATGTTCTTCGAAGCCACAGGGCTGTGCGCTTTTTGTCTGCTTGCAGCAAGGACGATTGGTTTCCGTTATTTGAAAAATACATTTTGACTGCTCTGCTTGCGGACGGTTGAGTCTTTAGCCCCCTCAGCCAGTATCGCGTCCGGTGTCGCTCCCGGACGTGAATGTGAACGACATTGTTTTATTACACATTGTCTCTCACCTTTTTCACCGACATTTACCGTATATTGGCACGCGTAGAAACTTTTGTCTTGTTGTTCGTTCCATAGGCCATTTTCCGTATCCGGAGTGCTAAGCAGGATCAAGGAAGTACAAAACCGTTTTACAACAACCTTTAGGAGCTAGTAGTTCGCTGTGGCGACTGTCAACGATTCGAATAAGCTAGAAGGAGAAGTAACTAGGGAAATTCTACGGATACCTTTCAAACATCGACTGACAATCAACTTTGCTTATTTGTCTAACACATTATCGTTTATCTGAAGTCTTGCTGTCAATCACGGTAGCCATTTGATCGCCTCACGTGCAAGCTACACGCACGCTTCTGCAATACACACTAATCACTTCCTCTCTTTTAACCGTGTTCTCTATCTCATGGGTCGTGGGAAGCAATGCTCTGGCTATCGTGTCGGCGTCATGCGAAGTAACACAGTGACGGATGGGTGGTCCGCGCATGGTAGAAAAGACTAACGAATGTGCACAGCTAAAGAAACCGCATGGGGAAGTTTACGCTACCTTACAGGTTTCAATAAACCAACGCTGGGTGGAGAAGTCTAGTGCTGGGCAAACGCTGGACTGCAGAATTTTGCTGTATTTACTGGGAAAACCTGTAGTGTACTTTCGTGAAATTCTAAGGTTACTACAGATACACTTGTAATAACCTAGAATTAAGTAAAAAGTTATAAACGGGAATCGGGGAAATGAAAAGTAGAAAAGGGTTAACGGCTGCTGAGGCACCCTTTTCTGCAAATGGCCATTTGCAGAAAAATTCGGACGATGATCAGCTCGAGCTGAGCCTATTTGGACCCCAATAGTGGCGCCCATCGTTCCTCATGGAACTCCCCATTATACGCACATAGTTTGCCCATCCGGGGGCCAGATGGGCCCCATCTGGGCGTGCTGTTTGTGCCTCAATACTAACCATCCATCATCTATCCCACTGCCTTTTACCGTCTGTTCAGTTCAGTTTAGTCCAGTTCCCACAAAACAAAAGTGGCCGGAACCAACCGAGCGTGCGGATCGTCGTGCTTTCGGCGAGTTTCCTTGGCTCCCAACAATGTGCGTTGAATGCTGTCATGCAATAATATAGAGTCGGGAATTTTGGCTCGTTTCCTGTTTCTTCAATTATTCTAGGTATCTAGTTAGTATCTGGCATCCGCAGTACTGAAAGGCTTATTGTAGCAAAATATTCTGTTACTTTTTTGAGCCATACAACACCCGGTTTATTATACTCCTGGCGATTGATAAGATCCATCAATTTCGCAAATTTTCAGAGAAATATTATATAAATTCGCAGTTTATTATAACAGGTAAGCACATGGTTGATTAGGGTTGCAATCCAAATAACTCGCTTAAGTCGGTCCAACTGGATTAATTAGCTGGACTAAGGAATCTTCCTTTTCCTAAATTTCAAACCAGCTCCTTATGATAGTTTAGCTTTCAAAAAACTCCTTCCGTTTTGTTTTTTACTGGTTTTCGAAAGCTACCTTATAGCGAAGAGTTCGCTTATTTCAAAGATTTCGTGGAATCACATAAGAACAATATAGTGACGAGCGCACATCTAGTGGCACAACGTTTCTATAACAACGGTCGAAAATTGATGTAAACAGAGGTGTTCAAAACAGTCCCGTTCAGTTTGCATGACTTTACTGCAGTCTGCTAGATCTTCCAGTTGTAATGCACGTTGGGTCCGAAGGTCTGAAAATAGATGCACATATCAGCACAACTGGTCACAGCACGAGGTCAGTCACAACAGAAGACGAAGCTCGGAAAACAATGGACTTTTATTGGTGTAAAGTTGGTTAGACCTTACTTCGCGGTTTCCTTAGTAAACGCGTGCTTCGGTCCTTTGTACTGCGTGGACCACCTGCACGTCACTCTAATGCTCGGCACTGTACGAATATGTTACCCAGAACAGTATTATCCACGACCCGTGAGAACGAGGAGGCGATTGGGAGAGATAGTGGTCAGCGTATATCTAGGAGGGTGCGTGAGAGCAAGAGCAACGGTCAAATGGCAACCGGGCTTGGCAGTCAGCGTTCAGTTGAACAATAAACGCTGTAAAATTAGGAATGAAGATGGCAACCGCAACATTGGCACGAGGCGACGCGGTAACTGGTGCAGGTCGAAACCGGAAGTGGGGTCAAACGGGGGCGTCCATGGGGACTTTTATACAGTTTTGGGGTCGGGTTCAAGGACAGTATTCAGGAGGAGAGGGAGGTGAGGTGCCTGCCGGACTGGATGGCTCCGCCTAGTGGTTAACGACGGCACCTGGAAAATAAAAGGACAGGAGACAGGATTATGTACAATCAGAAATGCACTACACAGCCCCCTCTCATGAAAGGGCTGTCCTCAGCCCTTCTGTATGCACTTCAACCTCCTCAGCAACAGATGGAATGCTGGAGGGTCTGCTGCTAACTATTCCATCGTTGTGTGTCGCGGGTTTCAGCCGGTTGTTGTGTACAATTTGGCTTTGGGTTTCTGGGTTTTCGCCGACGCGAGCAACACGGAACGTCGTGGGGCTCAAGGTTTCGATCACAATGAAGGGTCCGGTCCAGTCATACTTAAACTTGGAAGGTACTCCCGGGATCTGCGTCATCGACTTCATCCAAACCTCTTCACCAGGCTGTACTGGCGTTCCGTGAGCTTTGCGATCGTAGAACTCTTTATGATGGCGTTGTGCTGTCCTCAGATGTGTACGTGCAAGACGATGATTGTCGCCGACGGCTCAGCAAAGATTAACTGCATAGTCCGTTGAGGTCCGTATGTCGTCGGCGAGCCGTAGCACCGTAAGATCGATGGGTAACCGCAATTCCCGTCCGGTGATCATGAAATGTGGCGATTGCTCTGTCGAAGTGTGCACTGATGCCCTGTATGCGAGCAAACATGTGGGTAGCGCACCACCCCAGTGTCGAGTGGTATTTCTCTCTATAAAGGTTTTCAGCAAGTATTTAAGGTTGGGTTTGTTCGTTCCATAAGCCCATTCCCTTGGGGGTGGTACGGTGTCATGCGGGCTTTTTTTATCCCCAGTAGCTGACACATGTCGGCCAATAACATACTTTCGAAGCTGGAGCCCTGGTCCGTGTGGAGGGACAGTGGTGCCCCCCAAAGTGCGATCAAGGTATTAAAGATTGTCTGGGCTATGGTAAAGGAATCAGTGCTTGGTACACGTTCTGCTTTACACCATTCCGTGAAGTAATCTATCATGACCAGAACAAAGCGATTCCCTCTGTTGGGCTCGGGGAAAGGACCGACAATGTCAATCCCCAACCGTTCGTTTGGGTATCCTGCCATGATGGGTGCCAATGGTGCCCGGTTAGTGGTCCCTGGCGCCTTGAAACGCATACACAGTTGACAATAGTTACAGAAATTCACTATATCTCTCACCTGATGTGGCCATCAAAACCTGGTGCGAACCGCTGCCAACATCATCCGTTGTCCGACATGTCCCAGCTCACGGTGCAATTCTGCCAGCACTGTCTCGACAGCACCCTAGGGGTACCACTATCCTCCTCGTATTGGTGAGTTCATATTGAAGATACAGGATGCCATCTACGATCATCAAGTGTTCCCACAGACTCCACAAACACAGGGTTTCCCAACTCTGGCCAGCCATTTCTTCTCGTGTCGATTTAGTACTGTTTGCTTTTAACCGCCTATGTATCAGCTCCAATTCCGGATCTATTGCTTGGCTTCTCCTCCAAACATCCGACGGCGCCGCCTGCAGCGTGACAGCCGTTACGTGAGTTCTGGAGCACGTGGGACACTCTCCATCTGCCCTGCAAGGTCGTCTTGATAGGGCATCCGCATTTTGATGGCTGCGCCCCGGGCGGTGGATACATTGAAACCAGTACTCTTGCATCTTTTCCTGCCATCTGGCAACTTGACCGGCAGCATCCTTGAACGGCTGCAACCAAACTAGCGCCTGGTGGTCGGTTCGAACGATAAACGCTTTTCCCAATAGGTGATGGCGGAAATGAGACAAGAAATACACTGAAGCCAACATCTCCTTTCGTGTTGTGCAATAGTTCCTCTCGTGTTTATTTAGACATCGACTTCCATAAGCTATGACTTGTTCTATACCGTTCTGATTCTGAGACAGTACTGCACCAATTCCCGTTTCACTTGCGTCCGTGTCCAAAACGAAGGGTTCAGCTTCAGGAGAAAATACCTGTGGGGCTAGGACAGGTGAGTTGGTCAGAGCCTCTTTAAGCGCCTGGAAGGCATTATTACATTCCTCCGTCCAACGGAAATTACTCCTTGCCTCGGTCAACCGGTGTAGTGGGGATGCAGCTGTGGCAGAGCCGCCTACAAATCGTCTGTAATATGAGGCTAAATCCATGAAAATTCTTACCTCATCCAAACTACTAGGGGTCGGCCATTGCTGGATTTGCTTGACTTTTTCTGAATCTGTATGAACCCCTTTGCGTCCTACAAGGTGTCCCAGCTACTGAACCCGTGCCCGTAGAAAATGACATTTACTCGGTTTCACCCTCAAGCCTGCCGCCTGTAACTGTTCAAATATACACCGTAAAGTTTCGATGTGGTCTTGGAACGTCTGACTATGAATGACAATGTCATCCAGGTAAACCAGGCTTTTCGTCGACGTAAGATCACTCAGCACTTTCTGCATCAGGCGCTGCAACTTAGCTGGAGTATTGGTTAACCCGAAGGGCACGGTTTGAAATTCATACAATCCGGACGGTATCAAAAAGGCCGTTTTCTCCCGGTCCTCCATACTAACCTCTACCTGCCAATATCCCGACGCCAGATTTATGAGACACTGATGGAGGGCTAAAAAGTCACCACCAAGGATAGCGTCCCAAAGTAATTTATTTACGACAATAGCTTGGTGGGCAAACTCCTGGTGGCCTATGGGAAAGGTGGGGTTGGCAACACCCAGTGTCTTGATTTCCTGATTATTAACGGTCCAAAGACTTTGCGGCACCCACTCCTCCAGAGTGATCATAGGAGCCTCCCGAACCAACGTGCGGCTAGACCCAGTATCGATCAAAAATGTGCCCTCTACCCCATTACTGAAGCCGTTAACTGTTGGTGAGAAATTATCAAAAACAGTAGAAACGACTGGCACAGAACTAGTAAATAAGAAATAATAATAATATTCGTATATTTCTCGGCCATGGTCGAGACGCACGCGCTAGCACATGATCATGGTGTAACACGTTACTCAAAGAGATGAAATTTTCACAAATTCTGAGTATGAAAGTCGAGAGTATCAGAGATGGAAAAACAGAGACTGCAACAGTTTGAATGGATCATTCTGATAATGGTTTGCGCGGCAGTTTTGAACCAGTTTCGAATCCGGGCTAGGCAGTGGTGCGCGTTGGAGATATAGAAAAAATTGTTAACGCAGTGCCAAGGAGGCATTATGAACAAGAATGACGCAAGCCAAGGAAACCGGAAGCCAACTAAGGTTATGCAGATGGAGTAAATTTTGAACAAGAAGAAAAGGGGGGGGGAATCGACGCATGCGAAGAGGATAGCTATCCATGAAGACAATGAAGACCCTGAATGACGGATTTACCGGAGTTCGATAAACGGAATGAGTTTTGAAGCAGGCGGACATGAGGCCAATTTCGTGAAAGTGATCTGGTGGATGTGGGAGAAACAGCAGTCCATAAAAAGGTGAGTTTAGATTCAGGGCCAGTAACATGTACTATTCAGTAATAAGAAGGCGCAAATGGAGGGTCCTCGAGAAGTGGAGAGTCAAATTCCAGCAGGCTACGGTTCGGAGGAAAGATAACCTGTGGTAGCGGATAATAAAGTGGGAAATCTCCGCATGGACTTCAGCGTTATTATGCTGTTTCACGGACAAATATATATGCATGTGTTGACGCATTTGCCTTCAGTGTTATTCGGCGTCACTTCTGGTAGCGTACGACATCGAATGCGTAAGTTTCGTCTGGCGGGGCAAAGTATGTGTCGGTCAGTCAGCCAAGTGTGGCTGTATATTAGCGGCATGCGCGTGAACTAGAATTCGTGTTGATTGCGTTAGAAAACGCTGAACGATCTGATAAGTAATTAGGGGTATTTCCTGTTGTGTGGTTTGATTTCGGTCTCAGTTGCTATGGTAGGTTCCACTTGAGTCCCTGTCCGTACGAGTCAAAGCGGCGTCCTTGGTTAGCCAATTTGGCGACTGAGATAGTGGGAGACAACGAACTTGAAATAAAGAGGGATTGCAGTCTGGACGTGGTTCCAGCTGTGGGTCATGATAATACATGAAGACAATAAATGATGGATTGATTAGGTCTATAATAATAATAATAATAATAATAATGGTATATTTCTGGACCGTGGTCAAGAAGCACGCATGTAAGCATGATCAGAGTTTACAATATCACTGAATGAAATGGAAAATTTCACAAAATTGAAGGAGAGATTAGCAAATCACGGTAACAATGGAATAAGGCTGCCGAGAGTTTTAATGAATCAAAACGAGCAAAGAACACACGGCGAACACTAATTGATTTCAAGTCAACGGCGGCAATAGTAGTGAATCAGCCGGATATAGGAAGGTTCAGACGGACATTGGCTTAGGACGCAGGAAATACGATATTTACAAGAATAATGCGAGGAAAAGGTCGGCACTGCATATTCATGTTCACTTAAAAAGGTAATTGACGTTGAGACAAAGGAGGCAGGGAAGAATTTCACGAAGGTTCGCAGAGGAATACTAATTTTCATAGACTTGCGGATGTGAAAAGGAATAGTACCCCTTGAAAAGGTGAGACAATTTTCGTGAGAGGTGATGTGTGTCATCTGGTGTCAGCAGTTCGCCGCTGGTGGAGGATGGATGGAGTTCCAGGAAGGAATAAGCAACAATCGGAATGTCGTGTCCATGCGGAACAAAATAAGGCAAGACAAGCGTAAAGACCTTTGCAATAGGCAGGTTATGCTAGTAAATTGGCAAATACATCATTTTGTTGAGTTTCTTGTGGGTTTTCTGTGTCCATGTTGGGCTTTTTGGGCAAGGGTTGACTGCGGTTTTGTTCGCTTTCTCATGGAGAAGAGGCGGGCATCGCCGAATCTGGACCGATCACAGTATAATTAGAAGTCCTCGCACGGCAGCTTCGACATCGGGAGGGTCTTGTAGTGAGAATTCTTCAGTAAGCCTCAGAGTAACGTATGCAGTGATACCAGGACTTGTTTTGGGTGAACCCCGTTGCTAGATCGTATTCGCGGTAGCCAGCTTTTGGTGTGGTTGTAGACGGGCAGAGAAAAAGACAAGCTGTCTGCACGATATATTACAGCCACGCAACGTGATGGCCGAGTGGTTCTGAAATTGAAAAAGGGAGGATCGCAGTCTGGGAGATGTTCCAGCTGAGGGTTAGCGTGAGCAAAATAACGAGAGTACGGATGTTGGAAATGAGGCACAATGGTCTTAGTTAAATGTGGGGTCGTTGGTATTGTGGTTCGGTGTTCGTGAGGGCTAACTGGTATTATACTACTAGGCAAAGTTATTGGTTACCGAATCGGCCGTTCACCGGGAAGTCTTATCTTTATGAGTTAATAAAGTCGTGGAAGTGCATTTGGACTAGGGTCTGAGGGCTACGTGAGAAAGCTGCTGGGCAACACGAAGAACCTCGAATGGCATGTTTGCATAATAGGTCTAGGGGATATATGACGAATCCCACAGTGGTGTTTTACAGGTCACAAAGAAGCAGCTAGGACACACCAGAACCCGAATGGCTAGCTTATATGATAGATCCGGAAGATGTATGACAAGTCCTATCGTGGGGTATCTACAGGTCTAATGCTGCAGGTTGCTGTTCGTTAAGGCTGTAAACTGGAGAGTAGGCCGGATTCTAGGACAAGAGGAATGCCGCCTTCTTACGAAAAGGGGTGAAAACATACTTGGGCGAAGAATACGGGCGCTTTTCTCTACGTTCTTACATATATGTTTATATATAAAATAATATCTACATGCGAATTACGGCCAGGCAAGGAAGCTGAGAGGAGCGGAAGCCAGAATAAATAAGAGAAGAGTCGAAGGATCAAGGAGCGAAGTATTGGGTGGTGGGGCTTAATATCTTAGGACCCAGCACCACTGAACAATTTGGTGCTAGAGGAAAACATCAATGACTAAAAACCTTCGGTTAGAGGAAAGTTGTTTTACATGGCAGCCCTAGTGCTATATAGCGAAAGAGGCAGTAATCGTTTAGACAAAGTTGTGAAGACCGGCTACTGAATTAGATGAGGCAGGGTTGTAAAGGGGTCAGGTGATAGTAGGTGAACGTGGGTGAGTAGCGAGAACCGGCAGGCATCTAGCTACCTATAGTTGTAAACGACAAAACTGTATCCTTCTGCAATGTAGGTTGTACGTAAAAAATGATAATGAATGTTACGTCTGGCGTCTGTCGTTAGACAGAAAATGGTAGGCTTGAGGTATGGTGCCATGATCCTAGTAGTGGAACCCGTTTTTGAAGGCCAGCTCGACGGATAGCAGAAAGCGGGAGGAGAGGCTGAAGCTAGGGTTCTAAAGTTCGATGCCTTCTTCATAGGCTCGATCCTCAGATATGCTGGCGTTAGTCAAAGATATCATATGACTAACGGTAAGTTGTGATTTAAGGGCATGGCTAAACTGGGTTATTGACGTACATTTGCGAATGGTCAGGGGTAGCTTATTCCAAAGCTTTGAATATTTAATGAGAAAGAAGTTGGATCTTATTGCCAGCCTGGACTGTGGGATGGTCAGACTGAAGTCTCTGTGGCGCAGAGGATAAGATGAGGGTAGTGAAAATTGTACAGAGTTGGTAGAGGTGAACGCAGAGCGATGAATAAGTCTATATAGAAAACACAAATTAAGCCTGACATGTCTAAGCCATACGGGGTCAAGTTTTAATAGAGTGCATCGCTCTTTATAGCTCAGTGGAGAAGAGTATCCTATGAGCTTCTTGGTGAAGGTGCGCTGAACTTTCTCCAGGCGTATTCTATCAGATTTAGATATTCCGGAGAAGATTATAGGGCAATATTCGAGGTGGGGTCTAGCATGGGATTGGTATGTAAGAAGAATACTATGTTTCATTTTGAATGATCTGAGGACTAGTCCTATTATCTGTCTGGCCCTGGCCGTCTGAAATGAGACATGTTCCGAGAATTGTAGATTGTTAGTGTATCGAAGCCCAAGATCCTTTACTGATGAGCTTGGGGCGATGGGGACTTGGTTCAGTGACAGAGTACCCAGGGGGACTTGACATCTGTAGGTTGTGTAGAAACTTTTGGATGTCGAGAAGCACATCTGCCATGAAGTGCACCATCGATCAAGTTTCTCAAGATCATTACCTATTTCAGACAGCGCTGTACTCAAATCTTGATGGCGGAACTCATAAACGATTTTGATGTCGTCGGCGAACAGGAAAGGTGTGCCGTGTTGCACAATCGAGAAAATGTCGTTAATATAGAGTAAGAAAAATAGCGGACCAAGTACACTTCCTTGTATGACTCCACTAGTGACAGGCGTCGGTTGCGATAGATGACCATTAGCATATACAACCTGGGTTCGATCCGACAGGTAGGAAGTGATCCATGATAAAAGCGGGTCATGGATACCGTAGGCCCGGAGTTTTGTTAACAACCGGGAGTGAGGAACTCGGTCAAATGCCTTGGTCATATCGAGGTAGATGATAATCATAGATTTTCCGTCGTCGGCTGCCGTGGTCAGTAGATTGAAGAAATCAAACTGGCATGTGGTACAAGAACGTGACTTTATGAAGCCATGTTGACCGCTGTGAATAAGGTTATGCGAAATGAGATAATCGGACATCCGCTGCTTAATCAAACGCTCCATTATCCTGGCAGCTAAAGGGGTATGGTTAATAGGACGATAATTTGAAGGGTCATGCACTGGACCCTTTTTGTGGATAGGAATAATGGTTGAAGTTTTCCACTGGGATGGAAAAGTGCCATTTTTAAGGGATAAGTTGTAGAGATTCATAAAGATAGCAGCGATGTCAGTTCCACCAAGATGAAAGAGTGCTGGGGGGATGCCGTCATAGCCAGGGCGGGAGGAGGGTCTAACACGCGGCAGCAGGTGGGTCACATCGTTCAAACTAAATTCAATGTCAGAGAGAACTTGCTCAGTGATGAGGGGTACGGGTGGCGGGTTTACAGTGGCGTCAGTGGTCATGGATTCTGAAAAGAAGGTATTGAGCGCCTCAGCGATTTCAGCTGCAGATTTAATATGCGTGCTATTTCCCAAAATTAGATATGGTATCCCTGTAGGCTCTCTCTGATTTCTGCTCTTCAGCAGTCGGGACAATCGGTACGATCTGTCGAAGGAATTCAAGGCCGAAAGCTCCTGCTTTCTCAGCAGTTCATTAGTCCGAAGACTGATGGTGACAGAGAGAGAGTGAAGTTGCAATAGTATGGAGAAGTCCTTGGTTTTATTGTAGATCTTCTGCAGTTTTGCATGTTTATTTTGCAGCCTTGTTTGGTAAGAGCCGCGGGCTTGAGAACGGTTGGTCCCGATGGTGGTGATTGCTGACAAGCAGCTATGTAGCTTATGGTACAGTACGTCACTGGCGAGCTGAGTGTTGTGCTGTAGGAAGTAGTCATCCCAGTTGAGGGATCGAAGCATAGGCTTGAGGTTCATCCAGTTGATCGTGTGCAGGGGCTGTTGAGATGAGCTACATATGGGGTCTATGGGCCCGGCTGTGAATCTGCAAGATACCATTCTGTGGTCACTGCCTGGGAAAGGGTTGAGGGCGGTAGTCATCACGTCCGATAGGCCAATGGTAAATATCAGGTCTAGTATGCTGTGAGTGGGGCATGGGTAAAATAGGCTCGCAGTGGATTTGAGCTATACTTCTGCAGGCTGACGAAGTTGCGTACAATGGCTTGGTAACTGTGTATGCATTTCAAAGGATTTATGATTTGCCAATGAGCAGGGCATCGCTGGGATACTAATAAAAGGCTAAGGGCTTCACGGTTAAGATCGGTTAGAAATGATAACCCTCAATACCGTTTGCTTACGCAGAACGCAGTTTGGCAACGAGGCGATAAGATAGGTTTGAAATAACAGACTGAGTGAGTAGGACTAACACACTTTTTGCGTAGCGCTACTCTGTTACTGTCTCTTTCGGTATAGTGGTTATTCTATACTGAGTAGTTTCTGAGGAGTCTGAAAGTAGAGGGAACTATTGGGGTGACAGTGGTGGTACGTTAGAGGCAATTGGTCACTTGCCTTGGAACACTGACGTGAGATCATCTATGCTCTTCCTCGATAGTGCTATCGTACTGAGATTAAGCTCCAGTGTGGGCAAGAAAATCGGACGTGGATATGATTGCATGGTTATTGTGGTATCTTTTTCGTTGTTATCGTACTGCGAAGCAGGACAACACCGATGTGAGGACTGGTTTGGGGACCGTGAAAGGTGGGAATGAGGTGGGTCCGAATTTTCGTCAGGGAAGCAAACTCAAACGGTCTACATACGGTGCTCATGGCAGGCGGCACAAGGGCCAGCTTCAGGTGGGGAGGTAGCACGATACACAACTACTGACATCCAGCACTTGGCGCTCCAAGAATGATCCACACTTTTTTAGACGTTCTTTTTATTTATTTATTTATTTTTATCACAGTCAGGTATCTGGTATGGAATGACTTACTGATAGCTCCGTTATGTTCCTTCCTGGTCATGTTTTCTTCCTTCCGTTCGTTGGCCTGTAACCAGCGTTCCAGTTGAAAACGTCCCCCTCAGTCCCGGCGGTATGGACCTCTCGTTGGTTGGTCACCGTGGCGGCCGCTAACGTTGGGCATGCCCTGCGGGCTCTTCGGAGATAGTTGGGCCCCAACTGTTGCTTTCCCTTTTGCCGCCCGTTCGGCAGCCTCGAGCAGGTTTCCCGGCGGGTCAAGTGAGAGCATTTCTCCTAAAGCTGCTGAGTTCACTCCGTCTATGAACCGGAGTAATATCAGCATCTCCCTCACCAAGGGGTCAAACCCGACGAGAGCTTGACGAGCGATCTTCTTCAGCTCCAACAAGTACTGTCGAACACCTTCCCCCGATCTTTGAGTGCGATACCGGAACTCGTCTCTCAGCTCGCTCATGGTTTTCTGGGGCTTAAAATTTTCCGCAAAATTGAGAAGGTCTCTTCACTGACTTCCCCTTTTGGGATCTTGTCATGAACCAAGGTAAACTCATCCTGGCCCAGTAGTGACAAAAAGGTATACCGGCGATGACCAGGCTCATATAGTTCCAAATATGGGCCCCCTCTAGCCTCCCACCTATCGAAATCATCGCCAATATCAAATTTCTCTGGTGTTGGTAATGACACAGGTGTTGGTTTATTTGCGGATTGCCCCAACCGCATCAGGGCATCGATCAAAATGGTAATCGCATTAGCGGAGGCATCAAATTCCGGTTTCTCAGGATTTGTATGGTCTGCCATTTGCTGAGATCCCACCGCTGCCACCAATCTTTTATTGCACTTGGGGTCCAGAGGTCTGAAAATAGATGCACAGATCAGCACAACTGGTCACAGCACGAGCTCAGTCACAACAGAAGACGAAGCTCGGAAAACAATGGACTTTTATTGGCACGAGGCGGCGCGGTAACTGGTGCAGGTCGAAACCGGAAGTGGGGTCAAACGGGGGCGTCCATGGGGACTTTTATACAGTTTTGGGGTCGGGGTCAAGGGCAGTGTTCAGAAGGAGAGGGAGGTGAGGTGCCTGCCGGACTGGATGGCTCCGCCTAGTGGTTAACGACGGCACCTGGAAAATAAAAGGACAGGAGACAGGATTATGCACAATTAGAAATGCACTACAAAGTTCCTTGTGCTAATGTAATGTTGGTTAGTTTTTGCTCTGCGTTTTCCTTAGTAAACGCGTGCTTCGGTCCTTTGTTCTTCGGGGACCACCTGCACGTTACTCTAATGCTCGGCACTGTACGAATATGTTACCCAGAACAGTATTCTCTACGACCCGTGAGAACGAGAAGGCGATTGGGAGAGATAGTGGTTTGCGTGTATTTGGGAGAGTGCGTGAGAGCAAAAGCAACGGTCAAATGGCCACCGCGCTTGGCAGTCAGCGTTCAGTTAAACGATAAACGTGGTAAAATTGTGAATGGTGATGGTAACCACCACAGTGGCCTCCTCCTAGAAGTCCGAAGGAGTTGGGCTTATATCGTGGTGGTAGGCCGGAATTATTGGTTGTCCAGGTACTCCTCATAGCATGTCCGTTATATTGTTGGTGACGTCGAACGACTGCTGATGAGTTTACCGGTGTCTGCATTCTCGAGGCCCGATGTGCGTAGGTCCGACTGTGTTTTGACGCTCACGGCTCTCATACGAATGCGAGCCGGAAGATGCCGCGCCAGGTCCATCCAAAACGGCGTCCACTCGTCGTCTCCAGTACCAGCCTGACGAATAGTCCCGTTATCCAGTGAGTGGTTGGCTCCCTGAACGTGCACGGGAGTCAGCGCGGCTACGGATGAAGCCAATGTGACTGTGTAGATACGTCCGAGAGAGGACAAGGTAAACTGGGACAAAGTAGCGCTTGAGGGCGCCGGCGGATGTTGGACCGTAATAACAACACGCGACCGATGTTCGGTGTTGTTGAAGTCGCTAGGAGACCAGAAGAAAATGAAATCATAACTACCGATTGTAATTTTACGGGCCTGTTGTTTGGTAAATCCATGGCGAACTTCCCAACTTATTGCTAACAGTCGGTTGTAAACATCGTCAAAAAATCGGCGAAGCGGACGGGATTTCGTAGCTGGCGATCGCGATGTCTACTTCGCGTTGCAGTACATTTGGAGAATCTGGTGGACTAGCTGCCGAGTCCTCACTAGGCGTAATTGGGGGTGGTTCGATTAGTAACTCGCTCGATGCGGGTGACTGAGCTGCTTGAGTAGGTGTAAATTGGCCGAGTGGCTTACACTCCATGACGGCAGGCTTGAGACGGTCAATAGATACGGTGTCGTGTCGTCCGATGATGTCTATGACGAACGTTTTTGCCCTACGTTTTATCGCACGAAACGGGCCAGTGTATGGCGCTTGTAGTGGTGATCTGACGCCATCGACGCGAAGGAATAATGGAGTAGCGGTTCCTAACGCAGTTGGGACATAACTTGCAGACTGTTGTTCGCGCAGGCCGACTGGCCTTGAGCACTCGCATGTGCTGCGTTAGGCGCTGAACATTCTCACCGTGGTCGAAGGTCAAGGTTGGTGAGGGGGCTACCAACTCCCCAGGCAGACGAAGTGTACAGCCATGTACTAGTACGGCCGGCGTTGTGTGTAATTCTTCCTTAACGGTACTACGCAGGCTTGGGAGTGCTGTCGGTAGGGTTTCACTCCAAAGAGGACTAGCGTTTGCTCAAAGGGCGGCTTTTAATTGCCGGTGGAAACGCTCGACCATACCATTGGCCTGAGGGTGGTAAGCTGTCGTTTTAACGTGTTGGCAACTGAGCGTAGCGAGCAGGCTGCCAAAAGAGCCGTCAAAGTGTGAACCGCGATCGGTGGTCACTATCGCCGGGCACCCGAAATGACTAACCCAACCGGTCAGAAAAACTTTCGTGGCCTCTTCTGACGTGGGACTAGGGATAGGAATGGCCCGCGGCCAACGAGTTAAACGATCCACGCATGTGAGTATGTAAACGTATCCAAGGGAAGGTAGAAATGGTCCTACGATGTCGACGTGTACATGATGAAAACGTGTTTCAGGTTCTGGGAACCAAGCCAACGCCGCCTTAGTGTGCCTATGGGTCTTAACACTTTGACCTTGCAGGCAAGCACGAGCCCATTGACGGACATTTCGTTTGACATTGTGCCAAACAAATCGCTCAGTTATCAGTTTCACCGAGGCCGTCACACCCGGGTGAGCCAGATTATGGAGTGTCAGGAACGTAGGATAACGGCGGGCAACAAGAACCACGGGCCCAGGGTGACTTTGCGACACATCGCACACGATGGCATTCTGGAAATCTGGGATAGGTACCTTGGTTAAGCTCAAAGAACCGTTTTGTCGAAGTTGTTCGATGTCATGGCCCATAGTTTGGGTCTGTGCCGTACCAAAGGCTTGTGGTCTGTAAACACCGTGAACGAACGGCCTTCGAGTGCATGTCGAAAATGACAGATTCCCGAGTAGATGGCTAATAACTCCCTACCAAATGCGCTGTACCTAGATTCGGCGGGTTGTAGGCGCTTGGAGAAGAATGCTAAAGGTTGCCAAGAGTCATCTACGAACTGTTGCAGTACTGCTCCAACCGCTGTGTCCGAGGCATCCGTCACTGCGGAAATAGGAGCCAAAGGGCCGAGGTGGATAAGGAGTGCTGTGTTGGCGACAGCATCTTTGACCAATGCAAATGCTACTTGTGCCGTATCGGAAAACACGAACTTCCGCTTACCTCCGCGCAACAGGTCGGTGAGGGGTTGCATCATTTCCGCACAGTGCGGAATAAGTCGGCGGTAGAAATTCACCAGGCCGGCAAACTGGCGCAACTGGCGAGAAGAATGGGGTTCAGGGTAGTCGCGAATAGCGGAAACTTCATCCGAGAGAGGGCGGATACCCGAGGATGAAATAGAATGTCCTATGAAGGTGATATCAGCCCGGCCTAATTCGCATTTCGCGATATTGATCGTAACGCCGCGCTGGCTGAGGCGTTCGAAAAGTGCTGGTAAGTGTGTAGCGTGCTCTTGCTCTGAAGAACTCGCCACCAAAATATCATCCAGGTATACGTGGACATTTTCCGAACCACGAGTTGCCTCGTGCATGAACCGTTGAAAGGTCTGGGCTGCATTGCTGAGTCCAAACGGCATTCTCAGAAACTCGAACAGCCCGAAAGGCGTAGTGACGGCAGTTTTGGGGATATCGGCCTCTGCTACCGGGATCTGGTTGTATGCGCGAACTAAATCGATACAGCTGAAGACGGAGCAACCTGATAAAGACAAAGCAAGGTCCTGTATATGGGGAATCGGGTATCGGTCAGCGACGGTGACTTTGTTAAGCGCTCTGTAATCACCACAGGGTCGCCAGTCGCCACTAGACTTAGGGACCATATGAAGGGGGGAAGCCCAAGGGCTACTAGAAGGGCGTATTATACCCAGTTCTAGCATATGTTCGAATTCAGCCTGTGCAACATGAAGCTTGTTTGGTGCTAACCGACGCGGCCTACTGAACACTGGGGGTCCCTTAGTATCGATATGGTGAGTGACACTGGTGGTCACTGCTGGGAGAGGCCCGGCCTGCCGAAATATGGCCGGGTAGGCGGCGATGAGTTCGCTATAAGGTTGGTGTGCCGGAGGTTGGGCGTAAAAAAGCGTGACGTGATTCACTCGCGAATTACAACCCGCAAAAGCGAGAGTGGTCCGACGATCCACCACTCTGCGGCGCCGTGCATCAACTAGCAAGTCAAAGTGCTGCAGGAAGTCAATGCCCAGAATTGGGTACGGGACGTCGGCGATGATGAATACCCAACGAAAATTGCGCTTTAAACCCAAGTTTAAGGTGAGCGACCGCTGGCCAAATGTTGGGATGGCCGTGCCATTGGCAGCGCGTAGTGTTTGGGCCTGCAGCGTGCTATTGTCGCCTTTCTGTCGGAGGAGGACGCTCACTTCGGCACCGGTATCTACAAGGAATAGGTTATTTGAAATGATGTCCCCTACGTTTAAAAGACGACTGTTGGTCTGATACCCGGCTTCGTGGGTCGCCACGACGGGCCGGGGGTTAAGCTTCTCTAATGAACACCAGAAAAAGTACACCCTGGTTCGCATCGTTTGGCTCCCTCACCCAAGCGACTGTGGTACTTACAATATCCTTCCTTTGAAGAGCCGGAACCTCGTCTCAGTGACGTACTATGACGCTTAGGTGAGCGTGCGCGGTGCCGCTCCTGTGATCCACTTCATATTACTGCTAGGCGTTGCAGGCTCGTGTCAATTCTAGACAAAACTGACGCGAGGTCATTAGATGTTGGCAAGGTAGGCACCGTTGTGACGGAGGGCCTGGTTACTCCAGCTACAGGGGGGTTGTATCGTGACATAATGTCATCAGCTACTGCTGCAGTTTCCTCCAGTGAACACTTGCGCGTGGCACTTAGTAAAACTGGGATGTTGTGCGGCAAACGCTGCAGTCAAAGTTCCCTTAAGAGCGGGTCCTCGCCTACCGTCGGTCCTCTCAAGCGCTGCATCTCACGCAGCAGTTCGGAGGGCTTCCTGCTTCCAAGGTCGATGGTTTGAAGTTGTTGCATACGTTGGTCCTGCGTTGGGGTCTTGCGGGCAATGACGGCCTTCTTCAAAGCCTCATAGCTTCGGGAAGAGATTATTACTTCCCTTACTTGCAGCATGACCTCCGGCGGGAGGCGGCCTGCTACCCACCTGAAACGGCTGGCGTCACTGATTATACAACAGCCTTTGAATTCTAACTCAACCAGCGTGAACCACAGTTCTGGATCTTCAGGTGTGAAAGCTGGTGTGTGCATCTTGATTGCCCCAACGGTGGGGTCTGAGCAATGTTTCCGTTCAGCAGACATATCGATTACTTTATCGGATACAGACGGGAAAAAAAATCAACGACCAATGTGGTAACATAATATTTGAAAGCAAAAATCACGACGAACTAGACATCAAAAATATGCATGGACAACAAAATGGTTTGGTAAAGCGACCAAAATATCAGCAGATAGGAAAATAATCAAACACAGAAGCATACGCAGACGGGATTTTGAACGGTAGAAAACAAGGAAACTCACCTGACCTAGGGATCGCGTCGGGCTCACCAATTTTAAGGTTGGTTAGACCTTACTTCGCGTTTTCCTTAGAAACGCGTGCTTCGGTCCTTTGTTCTTCGGGGACCACCTGCACGTTACTCTAATGCTCGGCACTGTACGAATATGTTACCCAGAACAGTATTCTCTACGACCCGTGAGAAAGAGAAGGCGATTGGGAGAGATAGTGGTTTGCGTGTATTTGGGAGAGTGCGTGAGAGCAAGAGCAACGGTCAAATGGCCACCGCGCTTGGCAGTCAGCGTTCAGTTAAACAACAAACATGGTAGAAGTATGAACAAAATTAGCCAACGCTGCGCTAGTGAGCTCTTTGATCTCCAGTTGCTTTGACCTTATGAAGAGTCTTCTCTTCGTAGGCGCGCCTGAGAAAGGTGGGACAGTGCTCAGCTCAGTTCACTTCAGTTTAGCCCAGCTTTCACAAAATGAATTGGCTGAAACCAATCGAGTGTCCAGATCGCTTTATTGTCAGCGAGTTTCCTCGGCTCCCAACTTTGCGCGTTGAATGTGCTGTCTGGAAGGCAGAAGTTGTGAGGCAGTATCATTTTCACATACATAAGCTCGTTAACAAGAATACAAGGGGCTCATTACCTGGCCCCTCGTCCACATATCCAGCTCTGGGAAAGCTGCTTCGCAGGGTGAATCTAGGGCGTTCACGAAAGTTGTACGATGCTGTATCCAGCAGCATCTTCCCACAGTCAATTCCCCATAGACAGAATCCTATTCATAAAACATTTGGCCCGTATGTCCAGGCTTGAGTATGTGATCTGTGTAAAGTACATGTGTGGAAATCCTCCTTAACAGTTTTCACACTTGTATTGTTGAGACTATATTTTTTATCTCTTTGGTCCTCGAACAGTGACGGCATGCATCAATCGCTACACTACAGCATTTGTTTATATTTTGCTCACTTGTAGTGGCATATTTTGATTCGAACTTGGACTGCCGTGGCGGTGGTACCTGACATCGACCTTTGTTGAACTCTGGTTCTCGTTGTTAGATGTTGTGGCCGCACAGTCAAGGTTTGTACATATTTATATGCGCATAACTTGTCAATCCACCATCGTAGAAACTACGAATCAGTCTTGGTCTGGTTTTGGGATTTGTTTTTAAATTGGCTACGAGTTACGTACAGTCGGAATAGCCGTTACACTCTGTAGCTCAAGACTATGGTTCCTGGTGCCGCACTCAGGGGAAATATTGGGTTGGACTTGCCGCAGAGCTTCGCTCCAGCTTTGACTCTGGGATCAAGCTTCTAGTCCCCAACTCTGTTAGACCAAAGACTTCATGTGGGAAAAGGGTCGAATACAGAACAAATATGATGGACGGGAGGGGACAAAGAGGATGCTAATCGCTACTCTAAGCAAGCAGTCCACCTCAAAACTTTCTCAGTCGATGTTTGAAGGGTATCCGTAGAATTTCCTTAGTTACTTCTCCTTCTAGCTTATTCGAATCGTTGACAGTCACCACAGCGACCTACTGGCTCCTAAAGGTTGTTCTAAAACGGTTTTGTACTTCCTTGATCCTGCTTAGCACTCCGGACACGGAAAATGGCCTATGGAACGAACAACAAGACAAAAGTTTCTACGCGTGCCAATATACGGTAAATGTCGGTGAAAAAGGTGAGAGACAATGTGTAATAAAACAATGTCGTTCACATTCACGTCCGGGAGCGACACCGGACGCGATACTGGCTGAGGGGGCTAAAGACTCAACCGTCCGCAAGCAGAGCAGTCAAAATGTATTTTTCAAATAACGGAAACCAATCGTCCTTGCTGCAAGCAGACAAAAAGCGCACAGCCCTGTGGCTTCGAAGAACATACAAACTGCTAAGAGCTAGGTGCTAACTGGTTGTGTTTATCAAGAGTAATATTTGGTTATGAGGTTACACACTCAAATTTAGTTATTTCCTGGTGGTTATAACAACTCCTTTCCGGGAGGGATCTGTAAATGCAACCCATCGATCTAACTGGGGGAGTACCGCTCGCCGGTCCCCATAAACATCTCAAGCCTCATGCGCCATCGGTCGTGGGGACCATGATAAACTGCCAAAATCAGCTCTCGCAGCCGGAGGGGAACCACTGAAGGGAGCCGGGGCTGAGAAGTCATATACAAAGCCGGCCTCTAGGTGTAGCAGAAAAAATATACACATTTACGAAATGGTTAATCCAACACGACTTCCTGGAGATTCTTTCATCCACACTGTCCGTAACAACAATGGAAGAGTAAAATAAAACACGTGATAAAACGGCGATGAATAAAAACAAAATAAAAAGGACTTACCCCGGTCGGTCGGTTCAAAGAACAAGTTTCAGAATGTATGAAGTACTATTCTGTTGTCCAAAATAATTTAGTAATACGTCAGATGACGAGGACAACGTTAAGTGCGACCGAAAAAATGATTGATGTCCACGGGACGCTTTGGCCAGATCGCGTCGTTTGCTGCAGCCCCACGGTTTCCAGGTGTGCTGTTTGAGGCGCAGCGGTGGCATTTATGATGGGTGAAGGAACTATTGGAGTGCTACCGTTGAGCAGTGTCTTTCTTCCTAGACTATCGTCAAGGTGTGCAAACTTAAGACGGTCGATAGATATATTTTCACGCTTAACGTTTCGATCAGTAATTTAAACTCGATCGCGTCGCCCGAGCACCTTAAATGGGCCTTCGTAAGGCCGCTGTAGAGATGTTATAAAGCTATTCACGTATATGAAGACGTAGGGGAAAGTGAGCAGTTCTGGTGGAATGTAGGTCGATCGGGATGGCGTTTGTGGAGAGTGCATTTGCAAACGGCGCATCTGTGCATCCAACTGTTGAGCATATAAGGCACAACCGTCGTCACTCACACGACCTCAAGCAAAGTAATCCCCGGGTAGCCGAAAAGTTTGACCGAAGTTAGTTCTGAAGCTGACGCATTATTATCGGATTTATAAGCGGGAATCAAACCCCAGAGAAGAACTAGAGGTGCCTATACCCAGTTAGAACTGTCAGAAGCGATGAGCGAAGCTTTGAGCTGGCGACGAAAATGCCGAACCATACCGTTGGCTGCTGGGTGATTTTCCGTCGTGCGAGGACGTCGACAACCTTAAATACGCAGTGTATCTGCAAATAAGTGTGACTCAAATTGTGGGCCACGGCCATTGCAGGGGAACTGTGCAATGGAACCGAACCTTCCATCAAAGCAGCTACTACGGTTTCTGTCTCTGCGTTGGCAATAGGCACAGCCTCTGGCAAACGGGCGAAACGGTCGACCATGGCAGGAAGGCAGCGTAAACCTTTACACGGGCCGAGGGGATCAACGATCTCCATGTGGATATGAGAAAACCATGAGAACACAACTGGAAAGTGGTCTAGTGGAGCCACTGCGTGTCTACTTACCTTCGGTCATTGGCACCAGACGCATAAACGAACCCAATTACCGGTATTCTTCTGCGTGCCGTGCCAGATATACCTATGTGCCACTAGCTTGGTGGTGGCTGGGACACCAGGATGGGCTAAATTATATAAAACGTCCAAAATTGTGAGGTGTTACGACTTTGGTACGATGGGGCGTGGGTGTGGCAAAGTTGTGTTACACATTGTCGAGCTCGAAGAAGTGGCTAAAGGAAACTCCGGAGGTTTAATTGACGCTATCTGGCTTGGATCTGTGAAATACAGTTCTGCACGTTGGACTGCAGCCAAAGCTTCAAGATCTATGACCATTGGTAGAATAGAAGTAGTATCCACTGGAGAAAGAGCATCAGACACAACGTTGTCAGCGCTAGAAACGTGAAAAACATCACTAAGAAGCTGTGCCACAAAGTTTACATGACGCAACTCACGTGGTGAATGTTTATCGGCCGACTGTAAGAAATATACGTCGATGGCTTATAGCCGGTGAATATAATTGATCGTTTACCTTCGAAGATATGTCGGAAATGTCTAACAGTACTGTAAACAGTAAGTAGTTCCCGAATAAACGTAGAGTAATTAGTTTCAGCTGGTAGGAGAGACGAGAAAAAAGGGTTAGTGGCTTCCATTGTAATGTGAACCACTGCTGGAGCACGCCGCCTATAGCTTTGTTCGAGGCATCAGTGATTATACCCAATTTGGCTTCAGCGTCGAAATGAACGAGTAAAGTAGCCGAAGCGAATGCGTCTTTAACTGCATTGAAGGCAGTTTTACCGTCTTTGAGTAATCCTATTAGACAACCTTTAGTCTCTCGAAGTAAGTCTGTTAAGGGGCATATTAAGTAAGCACAGGTTGGGGTGAAGAGTCAATAATAGCTTACCATCCCGTTGGAACGACGAACGGTGGCCAGTGAAGTTGATAGCGAAAAGTCACAAACGGCCTGTACTTTCTCTTCAAGGGGTTGAATATATATATATATATATATATATATATATACATGCACTGGTAACTCGGCCCAAAGTACAGAGGCGTAGAGCCATGCAAAAACATGAAACAGGTGAGTAAACGTGGATTCACAGGGGAAATGTGTTCGAAGTTGGAGCACAATTTACCACAACGTAACCGTCACAAAGCACGACTTCGAATCAACGCCTTGATATACACGAAGCTGTGTCATGGCTTGTTCTCCGTGTTGTGATTTTAATTCCAAGAAATCGTGTGGGCCGAATACTACCGGTTGGCCCAGCCCGAAGTAGGGGTTGACGTAGGGGGATCTGCCTCGAGCGTTTGAGCAGAACGTCTAACATACAAGGCGGTAGGACAATGGGAGGGTTTTGTAGCCCCCTGGAGCCGGTGACTGATTGCTCAGTTCATACGCCCTTTGGATGGGGCCAGAAATCCTAGGTGCGCAGTAGACTGCTCCACCACAGACGCCGGTGAACATAATGTTGGACGCCTCATACGCCACCCGTGTTTGGTTTGGAATCAGGGTCTAGCCATCTCCGCTAGGCTGACTATTAGCCAGTCAACCCGGTGGAGGGCGCCGGGCATTCGCTTTCGTCCTCTCACTTTGGTGAGAACACCTCCACCACGAGAAGGCAGTGAGTAGGACTTCCTCACTAGAGGCTGTTTGGCAAACATGGTCGTTTGGGAGCACTTCAAAAGGCGTTCAGGACGAGCAGCCATCTCGGAGCCTGGAAGACCCACCCTCGACCATCTTGAGGCATTTGAAGAGTTGAATACCGCGTTCATCAATCACTTAATTACATTCTACATGGCTTATCTAGCAAATCTCCCCTGATTCTCGACATAGTAGGATCTATCTAGAGTTTTTACATCCCATCGCTATAACCCAACTCCTACCTTATTTTCGCTACGCATCCTCCGGTGCACCTTCTGAAGTTTCTGTCCCACTGTGCCTCCATTCATTTGTTTTATTTTGCCATAAGAGCGCACTTTCGTTCCACCCGGTCCGCCGACCCCATACTTACAATATACTCTCCCGCAAAACCTGCTGTTGTGATCCAAGCAACAGCTAGGTACCTACCGTATTCTGTGGGGTTCAACCTGTGCACACCACACAGCAAAACTTCTTCCATCTCACTATTCCTCATCGTCCCAAGTCTCCTAGGCCTAACAGTATATATAGCGGGTCATATAGCTCACTGTCCGTACCTCATTGCCACATCGGTCTCATCTAGACCTTTGCACACATAGCATTCAGGAACACTCCTGGTCTGCTCAGACCTTTGGCCTGTCTCTGTCTAGTTGACTGACTTCCTGCTATCTTTTTACCTCCGCCATATATTTCTACTTATCATGCTATCCCGGCCCCCAACCAGTACTCGGAAAATCCGTATCGCTAAGGCTGGCAAATCCAAACGCACCCAACCCCTCCCAAAATCCAGGCCGTGCTCTGTCACCCTCGTTAACGTCGACGGTGAAGCTTCTAATAGTCCTACTGGCCTTAAGCAGAGTTTCTTCGAACTTAGTAACAAGGTCGAGCTGATTGGTGAAATCCTTTCAAAGGTTTCACCCCTGGCCACTCTCCTTGACCCTGCAGCCGCTACATCGCCCAAGAACTTGGTTTCGGTGGGACTCCTCCTCGACTCCGTGTCTACTGAAATATACCACTGCATTTCCAACTCCAAGAAAGCAGTGGTTTTCATTGTTGCAGACCGCTTAGCACTTTTCTTGGCGAAACACAACATACCAAGTTCGTGCAACATGGCTCACTATAGATGCCATTGCAGGAGGCTACGTAAAAAGTCCCAGCGACATAGTTGCCCCCTGCTATTCCAATTCACGGACGATCTAACAGCTACAGAGTTCATTAGCAACAAGTCGACGATTGCTGCCCTTTCGCCGTATAAGGATATCAAGATATTCTCTAATAAAACCCCCCTCCAACGGGAAATACTTCGTTCGTTGAGAAATAACTCCGCCTTGCCCATGCAGACTGACCCCACTGTAACCGACATGGTTACCCAATGCCCCTCTGTCAAGAAGTCAAAGGCGAGCCCAGCGCCTCGCCCTGCCTGCCTGCAAACTGTCGACTTAGGTATGTCTAACTCCCCAACCCCGGTTCCGCTTCCACTCAAACGCCCTTTTTTACCATCTCCCCCAGTAGCCTCTGCTGGCAGTAGCTCTCGCTCCCCGACCACAGGCCCCAAGCGGCACTCCACTTCAGTATTAAAGCCGCGCTCCCCCGTCACAGTCTCTGAGCCAAAACAAGACCCTGGTACAACCAACAGCCTCCGCCGTACTACTTCCAATCCGTCCTCCGAGCCGTTGACAAGTGTTGTCACCCGCCGCTCTCGCTCTAACGACTCTACCAACTACCCACCGGCTGCTAGCTCAGCCGCGACACTTCGTTTCTATCCTCATAAGTGCCGCTCTAATCACCCCACAAGCCCACCTGGTACTCCTACCAGGTCCGCTCTTGCCCAACTAATCACCTCACCTATTACCCCCCACTCTCAATCGGCTTCTGCCTATAGCGTACTCTCGGATCCTCCAGGTGATAACCAACTGAGCCACCATCCGGATTCGTCCAACGCCATCGTCCCTATATGCAGGAGTGACCTTCAGGGCCTTGCCAGTGCCACTCGCCCTTCCATTGCCTCGCACCCCCTTCCACTGTCTTTCCCTCTCTCTGGTCGCATAGGTCACACCAATCCTCCATCTCCGTTGCTACCGTATATCCCTCCCTGCCCCCAGACACCAACCCTCCATACTATAGCCCCAGCATGCCTCCGCTGTTCCCCCTGCTCACCTCCACCAACCCTCATCTATCCCTGAAGTACCACGTACGTACCCTAGCAGATACTCTAGGTTCCTACCTGTATCCCACCTCCTCGCCCCACCTCCCCACTTACCGGCTCCCCTGCCCCTCATGAGCCTCCAAACCTTTCCAAATTTCGCCACTCCCTTTCCGCCCCCCACCTCACACTACGTCCCAGTTACTCTCCCACATGCCTTCACCCCCATACCGACCTACCGGCCTTATACTGACTCTGCCCAACAGGTAGGTTACCTGCAGTCAAGATCTCGTTCTTTTCCTGACCGGTGCCGTCCGCACCCGTGGCCATATGGCTAGTCGCCTTATGGACCATATCCATAAACTTTCACAGGCTCATATCACTGTTCGCTCCCCACTCGAGGCCATGCCACTCAGCACCTTACACCACGCACTCCCCCCTGTCCACCCCGCTTCGACAGATATTCTTAACATCTCACTTTGCCATATGGTGCTCCCTCCCTCTGCACCGCGTGACACCCCTCCGGCCCACATCAGCGGTGTGCTGCACACCCACCGTATTGATCACCCACAGCGATCGGCAGCGCCTAATGCTAACGCTTCTCCTACGTTCCGTCCCCCACCCAACACTGCCTGCCCTCCCCCTTATACTGACGCTCTATCCCCACTGAGACCCAACTCCTATCACCACAGCGATCCCAATAGTCTTGCACCTGGCATCCATGCTTTGCGCACACCGACACCGTACTCATTCCTACTAGTTCTTATTAACGCTCGCTCAATAATTGGAAAAATATCGCACCTGCAATCTTTGGCATTTACATCAAACGCTGACATTATACTAATAACTGAATCCTGGCTGTCAGATGATGCTTCGCTTGACCTTGTTCGCATAGCTGTGTATCAATGCTTCTCGAAAACCCGCCAGTCCAGACGTGGAGGGGGCTTTTTAGCCTTTGCCAAATGCACTATCCACGCTAGTGTTATCGATCACCCCTCTCTTCTCCTCACTGAGGATTCGTTATGGCTATCCATTCACACCTCCGGCCCGAACCTCCTCCTTGGCTGCGTCTACGTCCCCCCGGGTCTGGAGCCTGCAAAAATTGACTCTGCCGTGGATGTCTTCAGTGCTGCGCTTGACTACCCTGCCAGTGCAAAAATTATTGCGGGTGACTTTAACTTTCCTTCAATTTGCTGGTCCTCCCATACTAGCCCTCCCGCCCTCTCCACCTTCCTTTCTTGTGTCCGTCTTGGTGGATGGACCCAACATGTCTCCTGCCCTACTAGGGGGAACAACATCTTGGACCTAGTATTCTCCATTGATTTTCCTGATATGATCACCCAGATTACTGATCACTTCCCGGGTAGTGACCACCGTATTGTCAGGTGCAAGTTCAGCTGTTCTCATCCGATGCAATCCTCTCCCCCTGTTCTGACTTCCTACAGTTCCTGTAACTGGCCCCTAGTGCCAATGATAATCCGCATCCTTAACTGGGACACATTTTTTCTTTCATCCGATCCCCTCACTGTCGTGAACTCTCTCTACTCCAACCTCCTTCACTGCCTAAATACCGCCAACCCATGTGTCGACCCACGCCCCAATTCCAGCACCTCTCGCCCGTCACTTTTAGAGCGTAAGCTGTCTAAGCTGCAACTTACCTTCGCTAGATCACACGACTTTACAATTCTCCTGCGCATAAACCAGCTACAAATGAGGCTGCGTTGCATGGTCGATTCACATCTGAGAAGGCAAGAGGCCATCGCCCTAGCACACCCAAACAAAACTGGCTACCTGTCCAACCTGCTTAGTAAAAGGTCTAATCAATCCAATCATACCTCGCCCAAGTTCCTCATCTGCGGCTCATCTACCGCTAATACTCCAGCATCTATTTCTGAGGCCTTCAATGAGCATTTTTCTTCCTCCCTTATAAGCTGTCCTGGTATTCCCCCTCCTACAATCCAGCCCTGCTCCCCTGCCTCTCTTTCATCGATTCCCTTCACCCATCTAGAAATTGAAAAATCAGTTTCGTCTATTAAACCTTCCTCGAAACCGGGACCAGATGATCTCCCACCGGCCCTCCTCCGTTTCGGTGGTCCTGACCTCCCTTTATTGTTACTTAATATGTATACCACCTCCATGATTCACAGGTTCGTCCCCCCTCAATGGAAATCCTCTGTTATAGTTCCGCGCTTCAAAAGGGCGTATTACACGACCCAGATAACTATCGGCCCATCAATCACACCCCAGTAGTCTGCAAAGTTATGGAGAGAATTATCAAAAGACACATTGTCCAGTACCTCTTATCTAACAACCTGCTGAACCCTGGTCAGCATGGTTTCTTGATTTCCCGTTCCTGCTCTTCCTGCCAGCTTGACTTTCTCAATGTCCTATCGTCTGCTGCCGACGCCGGCAACTCTGTAATTGTCCTGTACCTGGACATGTCTAAGGCTTTTGACCGTGTTCCCCATATTCATCTGTTGGCCAAAATCCGATCTCTCGGTATTACTGACCCTCTCCTCTCCTGGCTATCTTCCTATCTCTCTAACAGATCACAAGCCGTGCTCGTCGACGGCCACCTATCTTCCGCCAAACCAATTACTAGCGGCGTCATCCAAGGCCGTGTCCTAGGCCCATTACTATTCCTTATTTATATCAATGACATTTTCTCTTCTATTCGACACGGCACTCCTTTCCTCTTTGCGACGATTTAAAAATAGTGTACTCTTTCCTCCCTAGTGACCTATCCGTGACTCTATGCAACATATCGCAGGACTTACTCGTTCTCCAAACTTGGTGCGTCTCGTGGTTCATGAAATTCTCTGCGGAGAAAAGCTTCCTCCTACCGTACAAGTGCACGGTACCACCCGGCCAAATTTGTCTGGACGGTCTGCCCATCCCCATACACCCCATGGTTACCGATCTTGGCGTGCGCTACTCTTGTTCCTTTAACTTCTCAGAACAGGCATCATTCCAAATCGCTAAGGCTAACAGAACCCTAGGCCTGATCAACCGGTGTTTCCTAATACCGGCCAGTCGCCTGTCCATGTATCTCTCACACGTGAGACCGCTCCTAGAATATTGTCCCATTACCTCCAGCCTCTGGCCACGTTCCTCCATTGTATCTCTTGAGAACGTTCAGCGTACCTTCACCAAAAGGCTGTTGGGCGTATCCCTAGCTCTAACATACCGCCAGCGCTGTGAGCTCCTACAAATTGAGCCTCTATGGATTCGTCGCATGAGGCTCAACCTGATTTTCCTCTTTAAGCTAATCCATAACCTGGCCTACACCTCTTATCCCATCTCATTGGCTGCGCCCTGCTCCTACCCCAACCGGCACCGTGCCTTCTCTCTCACTGTCCCTCATTCTAATCTCTGTCTGAAGTCCGATTCTTTCTGTCAGCCTTTTCCAAAATCTGGAATAAGCTGCCCCTTAGCTTACGCAGTGCCTCCTAAATGTTCGCTTTTAGGCGCGCACTTTTGTCATACTTAACAGTCCCCAATGCTATATTGCTCACCAATGAGCTCGCCTCCGCCGACCTGGCCTTTGAAAGAGGTCTCACACTGTAACTCTACTACCTCTGCGTCACAAGCCACTAGGTACACCCCGCGAACTAAGGCCATTGCCTTCACTGATCCACAGCGATCCTACCGCCTGTCATCATAAGGTAACCTAATTGCTCACCTACGTTCATCTCTTATCCATCATATTTACTCTTTTTCTCCTCAGTATCCGTTGATTCTCAGCTGGGGCACACCCAGACTGCGCTTCTCTACCCCTTTTCCCTTTCCAGTGATCCCCGCTGACGGCCAACCACTTCGGGCACCGTAATTACCATCTCCCTGGCAGGTGCATCTGGACAATATTGCTACACGGTCGTCTACCACTTGCTGTTTCCGTTGGCTCTCCTGTCCATGGTCTCACGGCTTGGTCAATTATTCCTGGTTTACGCACCCCCATCGCGGTCGTTTTGTTCCCTGTACAATTATCCATGATCACTCGTGCCACTCAGAACAGTGCGGGGCGCGGTCAGATCCACCGCTATGGCCGGCGCACATCGGGCGTGCAGGCCGTCTGCAATGATGTGCGAGCGCAACTAGACTGGTGGATCACACCTCCTGCGTTCACTTCACGAAGTGTTTTTCAGGTTGGGTGCCCAGCGCACGGCCAGTCCCACCCACTAGCACCGGTTGCGGGTGGCACGCCCTAACTTTTCTTGAACTACCGAATCCAATGCTGTCGGTTGAAAATTGCATGCTCCTCATCGTTTTTCCGCCACAGCTTGTTCACCTATAGCTCTTATCATCTGTTCCCACTTCCCGTTTTTGTCGCCCTACCACGGTATGCACATCTTCCCGTTTTGTCCTCCCTCCTATTGCCTCTCTCTACATCAACTTTCACTGCTTTGAGTCACTATCGTCCTAACCACTCTTCTCTGTCGACGCTCGCCAATAACTCTCTTCTCACCTGCCGTCATTGCTGGCTTCTATCATCTATGCGCTTGGTGTTACCCTCTGCTCAGAACGCCCATTGATAGCTTCCTTAAAACCTGTCGCCCTGTTAATCCCTCCTCGTGCCCCATGCCATGATGCACCAACCACACCCGCACCCATGCCCAATCCGCATATTAGAAATTGCCGCTTCATACTTCACATCCTTTGCAGTCGTATTTATTATCTAATCACCACCACCATATCTTCCTCACTTGGCCCCGCTATTCCTCTGCGGTTCTTTCCAGTGTCCTGATTAGTATCCACCTGTTTAATTGTCTGCCGGCACACAGCTCTCCAGCTTCATTGCCCCAACCCCTTTGCGCATTCATTTTTTGTGGCCTTTTTGCTCTATTACTGGTCCACTTATCTCGGGGCTTCCCGCTTCCTTTTCCGCCTCCTTCGTGTTTCATCTGCAGTAAAATGATCTGATTGGTGATTTCTTACCTGTGTCTCCTCGGTCATTGCTTTCATCCCTTGATCCGTTTATTGCTCGCTACAGGCATTTCTCTGTACCTTCCAGTGTGGTCCGCTTTTCCATGTTCCACCATTGTAATGACAATGTTACGTCGTGACGTTCTTTTACAGTTCCAAATTGTTTGACCTGTCAATACCCGATTCCTCTGGCCCGTCACTACATCTCGCACCTGCATTGATCAAATAATTAGACCCATTCTTACCTGTTTTCCTTGATCCTGTCTTTCATCTTCACTCTTCCATGAATTGCTCCTCACAGTCTTCCTCACTTCTGTGCTTCCACATTCTATTTTTCTCTCCGTTGGGCTGCCACGTGCACTTGTCATGTAGTTAATCCACCACGAAATTCCAAAGTTAATCCTACAACCAATTGATCTAACATTACCTACTCCTCCTATTGACTGATAATTTCTTTCTAGGACCCCATTGTTATTGCTCCTGCTTCTCTTAAACCTATACATATATATACAAGTAATCTCTATATATATATATATATATAAACTTACGCACATATATCTATGTGCACGCGCTCTGCATCTTGCAGTTCCTCACCTGCCATTGCTCTTGCTATCATCCCAACGACCGTCATCATAGGCATCCATCAACTCTACATCTGTGCCTCACATCTACCGTATCCAATCCTTCTAAATCGTTTTTGTCTTCTGATCATCCCTCTACGTCTTGCATTGCTCGCTGCCTGTTTTACGGTGAGTTTTGTGTCCTGTCCGCCGACAATCCACTGCAAAGTACCAATGCTTCATTGTCATCTAATCCACTGCAATGCACCTCACCTTTTTCTCCATCGTTCCTCGCTACTGCAATTCTTTATACCGATTTCCAGCCTTTCTCGTGTTTACCAGTCTGCCTCTATATGTAATTGCCCGGGACCAGCCATTCAGTCCACCTGACCTTGAATTTCAAATTCACCGGGCGTCCATTCAAATCCGCTCTTGAGCTCATTTAAACTCCACACAATCTCTATGGTGTGCATACGTTTATACTATTTTCATCCTACCTTATTCACCCTTCTGAGCCTTTCTACCCAATAGTTTAATGAGAGTCTCCATATTTCCATGAATTATATCTGTCCATTCCATCACCTGTATCTACATGATCATGCACATGGCATGCTTCGGGCGCTTCCGAAATAAACCATTATTATTATTATTATTATTATTATATGGCCTTATACCTCAAATGCATTCTGGCCAAAGGTTTTTTGTTTATTTTGACGGTGATACCATGTACGGCCAAATACCCAAAAAAGTGATGTACATGCTGTTTACTTGCATCTCCAGACTCACTTATTACTAACAAGTCGTCTATATAGGCGGAAGGGAAATCTAAACCCCTGGTGACCTGGCCAATAAAATGCTGAAGGGTTTGTGCAGCGTTGCGTAAACCAAATGGCATGCGCAGAAATTCAAATAGGCCAAAAGCTGTTGTTACCGCTGTCCTGAGAATATCCTCGTCTGCAATGGGAATCTAGTGACAGGCGCGTACCAGATCTGTCTTTGAGAACACACGAGCACCGTTGAGGTTGGCCGCGATATCCTGAATGTGTGGGATGGGGTACCCATATGGGGCAGTGGTATTACTGAGGACTCTATAATCTCCACATGGTAGCCAATCGCCTGACAATTTAGAAACCATATGAAGTGGTGAAGCCCAGGGACTGTTTGATGCGTGACTATTACCTAATTGAAGCCTGTACTCGAACTCAGCTCGCGCGATTTCAAGTTCGTCTGATGTAAGCCGGCGTGCCCTAGCAGAAACTGGAGGGTCTGACCTACCAATGTGATGGTCTGCTGAGCTGGTTACGGCAGGTAGTACGGACGGGTATATATCCAATAGTTCACCGAACAAATGTGAATCGGTCTTTTTAAGTAGCACAGAACTGATTGGGTCAGAATGAGCCAAAATCCCATTCACCGATAGATTAGTGACACTATGCGCAAGACGTTTCTTAGACAATTTTGCAAGAGGTCGTTGTTATGCGGGAATTTGTTACCATGTGTGAACATTTGAACTTCTATAATCAAGAAAAACGAACGGAAATGGCAGCGGAGGCCAAAATCTTATGTCTTCTTGGTTTGTCCACAAGTCTGAATAGAAGTCTCATTAGCAGCGCATAAGTTGGAACAGGAGCACCTAATCTGATTCTGACCTGATGTGGGGGCACACTTACTTCAGTACCAGTGTCTACTTAGTGCAGCGTCCCTGAATTACGGTCAATTTTATAGAACAGGCTGCAACCCTGACCAGAAGAGTTCATCGCATCTACTCACAGGCTTCCTCTTGTCCCTGACTGGCTGGGGCCATGGCACAATGCGGAGTGCATTAACGCTCCTTCGGACGATATCTTTGATGATGCCATCAAAGAGCACCGGTTGATGTCTACTGGACCGGAACTCTTATGTCGCTTCTACTGGGACATCCTTTTGGCGACGTCCTCTTTTAAGTGTTGCCTGGTTTGGAAGCCCAACTAATGAAAAAAATGAGTGCCTGGACCTTTTTAACAAGGTTGTGCACAGTGGCTGGTAGAGAGGCAACAACTTACTCAGGTTTTGAGAAAGTCACCTGAATGACCCTCGGCCCGTAGGTTTCTCTAATTTCTTCGGCCTTCTCAGCAAGCCTTTCGAGAAGTTCCCCTGTGAACTCAAAAAAATCCTTCCGCATGTTGCTTAGAAGACGCTGGGACAAATCTGTCTCAGGAGAATATCATGGATCTTGGTATTTCCCAAAAGAGTCCGTATGTGCCAAAGCATCTGCGAAGGTTTGTGATCTCTGAGCTCGGTGTCTGCAAACAAAAGAGGAATTCGCTGTTCGTCGGGTAAACCAATCCGGCTTACGACCGCACACACATGTAATATATATATATATATATATATATATATATATATATCTGTATTGCATCCTGCATTTTTTTGCCGGCTATTTCTCATGCTACTATCCTGCTCCCCCTCAAGTTATGCGTCCAATCTTTTTACATCTGCACCTCATATTTACCATATCAAATCCCTACAAATCATTCTTGCCATCTGCATCACCCTTTGCTTATTCCAGTGTACTCTACCTGTTCTACGATGGGTTTTGTGCCCTTTTCGCTGACCATCTACTGCAGTGTGGCACAGGCTTATTGATATATGATACTTAGCAAAGGATCCCTCTTTTTTCTCCACAGTCTCCTGCTACCACCTTTTTCCATATCAATTTCTAGCCACCTCCATGCACGCCCGACGGTTTTCAGATATCTCCAACTGGGCCACAGGCATTTCTCGTGCGCTTTACGGTCTGCTCAGCTTTTCCATGTTCCACCATTGAAATGACAACGTAACGTCACGGCGTTCTTTTATAGTTCCAAATTGTTTGACCCGTCACCACCCGATTCCTCTGGTCCGTATATCAGTCGGCATTCAGATGTATTTACCCGGACCAGTCATTCAGTCCATCTGACCATAACTTTCGAACTCACCGGGCGTATATTCAAATCCGCCCTTGAGTTGATTTAAACTCCACATAATCTCTATGGTGTGCATACATTTATCCTATTTTCATCCCACTTTATTTCCCACTCTGAGCCTATTTATCCTATATTTTCACGAGAGTCTCCACATTTTCCTGAATTATATCTGTCCATTCCATCACCAGTATCAACAAGATCATGCACATGGCACGCTACGGGCGTCTCCGAAATAAACCGTTATTATTAATATTAATATTATTATTATTACCATTTGTCGCTTTCTTAAGGGTTGGGTTCTTCTGATTCCAAAACATCTGTCTGTTCGCCGAATATGTGTGGAAGGATAACTGCGATCACGTAGTGAAATTCTCTGCTTTCCGTGGTCACACCGAGCGAAGCAAAACTCTGATTCTAACCGCGCGAAAGAAGCACTAGGCTTGCTTTCCCCGAAAAGGGAGAACGGATTGGCGGATGCACCTACTGTAACAGCCGGTCGTGGAAAATCCCCCTATTTCCCTCGCGATTCAGTATTTTTCCCAACATCACTCATTTGCCTACACTGTTGACTTGTCCTTACGAACTGGTTGTTTTTCTGGACCAATTGTTGTTTGTTCACTCCCAGAGCGCTGCTTTGGCACATCCTTGTTCAGGACCTGCGTGACACACGTGCTGTTTGCTCACATGCTGCTATTCGGTTTCTCGTTGTTGAGTCCTTGTGATCGTATTATTGAGGTTTGTATATTTTTTATGTGATTGTTCATGGAATAATCTAGTATCGTAGAATATCGCGGACAATCGTCTTTTTGATTTCGGGATCCGTTGCGAATTTGGCTGCGCATTGCTCAAACGATCGTTACAATACTCAATGAATCAATTTAGAACGAGGAAAAACACGCAAAATGCCAGGAAAATGATCGAAAATATTGGAATCCGGACAGGAAGTAACACGGCAAGTCTCTGGGGAGGTTTTATGTACATTCGATTCTTTAGTTAATGCTAGATTGCCTAGTCCTGTCAGTGCTAGTTCATGTGGTAATGAAAGCAATATTGATCGTAAGGATGTCGATTTATATAAGCTAAGAATACAAGACCTAGAGCAACAGTTACTATCGGCTAGACTACAGGCGCAGGAAGCAGAGGAGAAGTGTACACAGAAAGAGCGAGAGCATGAGACCAGTGACTTCGACACTTCCGATAGATTAGGGTGCAATAAGATAGGGAACCCCATGCCGGTCGCCGACTACAAGCCACCATCGATCGATCCGCCTAGAGTGGAACTAACGGTTTTTGACGGGCGAGCTGAGCAATACTGCAAGTTTGTCAAGCAGTTCAAGACGTTCGTTGAAAATAAGGTAACCGACCCTGGGAAAAGGCCTCTCTACCTGACTCACTACTGCCGGGGCCGAGCAAGAGAAGCTATCGACGGGTGCACCATGCTCGAACCAGAACAAGGCTTCTGAGCTTCTGGACGGATTCAACGATAGTACTTCACTATATCAACAACGTCCGGAGCCGGTTTAGTACTTTCGTTGCTAACCGGATCACGATTATCCACGATGAATCAGCCACGCACCAGTGGAACGACGTCAGGTCTGGCGATAATCCAGCCGACCTGTGCTCCCGAGGTGCGAACAACTTCAGGCAACTAGACACGTGGACGAGAGGGCCAAACCTCCCGCACTTGCCCAAACAGGACTGGCCCGTGTTCGAATTAAAAAACCCCACGGAAGTAGAACTGGAGATCAAAGGCGTAGTGATAGCGGCCAACGTCGTCAAAGCGACATCCATTCTATCGCGACTGGTCAGGTTTTCTTCCTGGATGAAGACGCTTCGTTCGCTAGTTTGGTTAACCAGATTCAAGAGAAATTTACTAGTCATGAAAGGGCTACGCCCCTCAGGCCGGAAACGGGTCGGCCCGATAGGTCCCGATGAGCTACAAGCGGCAGAGTACGATATTTTTAGAATGATACGACGCGAGGCTTTCGCCCGAGAACTCAAGAGGCGGACGAAGTGGGGCCGACCAATAAAGACATGCCATCTCCAAGAGGCGAGCTGAAGCGTTTAAACCCCAAACTCATCGACGGACTGCTTCGGGTGGATGGTAGGCTGACCAACGCCCACCTGAACTTCAACACAAAGTATCCTATACTGCTGCCTGCGAGATAACCTGTAGTGGAGCTAATGATTCAACACGTCCGCGCCGTGGAGGGACATGCCGGGGAAAGTCACGTGACGAGCGTCATCCGAAAGCGCCTTTGGTTGTTGAAAGGACGAGAGACTGTAAAACGCGTAATCCGACGGTGTGTGCAATGCAGGAGACGCAATGCCACAGCAGGCAAACAACTCATGGCCCCACTACCAGAATGCAGGGTGACTACGGGCTGGTGGCCGTTCAGTGACACCGGGTTGGACTATTTCGGGCCCTTGTGGATCAAGTACGGGAAAAGATTAGAAAAGCGATATAGATGTATCATGACGTGCATGAAGTCACGTGCGGTACACCTAGAAGTCGCACATTCGATGACGACCGATTCGTTTCAACGGGCCTTGCAAAGATTTATCAACCGAAGAGACGTACCGGCCGATATATACTCAGATAATGGATCTAACTTTGTGGGCGCTCACCGGGAATTGCAGCGTTAGCACAAGAACATAAACAGGGACGAACTGCAGGATCGAACCGTGGCCTACGGCATACGATGGCATTTCAGCCCCCCACAGGCCAGCCACCGAGGCGGCGTATTGAAACGCATGATCCGGTCCGCCAGACGGATATTGTTGTCAATCATGGAGCAGCAGCCGCCTGACGACGAGACGCTGAACACCGTCATGACTGAGGTGGAGCGAATCCTGAACAACCGCCCCCTGGTTCCAGTAATGAACGGCGACCCCACCCACCTGGCGCTCACCCCGAACGACTTATTGACGTTAAGGTCGAACGAGGGTTTCCAAGGGCCGGTAAACTACCTCCACGGATGGAAGCAAGCGAACTATCTGGCCAAGGTCTTCTGGAGGCGATGGCTGCGGGAGTACCTACCGGCTTTGCAGACTCGACAGAAGTGGCTGGCCAAAACAAGACCATTCAAAGTTTGGGACGTGGTTATGATCGCCGACGAACGCGCACATTTCAGCGCTTGGTCTTTGGGAGTAGTTACGGAAACCATCAAAAGCACTGACGGAATGATAAGAACAGTGAAGGTGAAGACAGCTAATGGAGTGCTCATTCGTGACATACGCAGTATTACCCTACTCGAGAGCGAAGACGGAGGAGCTGATAACCCTGAGGCCTAGTAAACCTATTCAGACCAGTCATCGAGGTGGATAAAGAAACACCATATATACCACACGGTCTCCGTCAAACACGTTACAGTGCTCGCGGTCTTTCGTTGACATTACAGAAGGTTCTTTCCGATATGTGGTGATGAATGCGATCCCATTGTACATCCCGATACATACACACATGCACGGCGCACTCTACATCCCGTAAACCCATCAAACATGTGACAGTGTTTGTTGTTTTGCTTTTTGTTGACGTTACCGAATGCCCCTTGCAAATGTGGAAGTAGCGGAGCTCAGGTCACACACACATGCTACACTTTACTCGTTTTTTGCCACACAGTCTTTTGTTGACATTGCAGAAAGTCCTCCTTTGATGTGTAGTCATACCTGTGAATTCATTGTACACCGCGGCACACACACACACTCACACACACTCAAGCACATACATCCAGGACCGGACGGCCCTTTACGAGGACAACATCTATGTGATCCTTCACGCCCGCCATCGGTCATTTGGTCTCGTGGAAGATGTATACTAGCCTCACGTCTATGTAGCCAATGGGTAAGGTGAGACCAGTAGTAGAACGTTGACGACGAGCATTAGACGCGCGCACTGACAGCAGGGCCTAGGTAGGTGGAAAGAATCAGTACCTTTATACCGAACCTTTGACTCTGCTAAGGATCCGGGAGGATTTTGGTGGGCGGTGTAACAGCCGGTCGTGGAAAATCCCCCTATTTCCCTCGCGATTCAGTATTTTTCCCAACATCACTCATTTGCCTACACTGTTGACTTGTCCTTACGAACTGGTTGTTCTTCTGGACCAATTGTTGTTTGTTCGCTCCCAGAGCGCTGCTTTGGCACATCTTTGCTCAGGACCTGCGTGACACACGTGCTGTCTGCTCACACGCTGCTATTCGGTTTCTCGTTGTTGAGTCCTTGTGATCGTATTATTGAGGTTTGTATATTTTTTATGTCATTGTTCATGTGATAATCTAGTATCGTAGAATATCACGGATAATCGTCTTTTTGATTTCGGGATCCGTTGCGAATTTGGTTGCGCATTGCAGAAACGTTCGTTACAACTACTTCGGCTGTAATACATTTAGAGTCGCACACATTGCAAATGTTATAATAAATTAAATTATTCAAAAAGCTAAGAAAACTATGCGGTGAGGATAATTCAAAAAAGGAATTAAAAATATTGAGTTGCTACGGAATAAAGTTGGCAAAATTATACAACGGTACTCGGGGATCTAGAGTAAAAATGGGATAATCGCGTCGGGCGTCGGGAAAGGAAGATTCCTTAGTCCAGCTAATTAATCCAGTTGGACCGACTTAAGCGAGTTATTTGGATTGCAACCCTAATCAACCATGTGCTTACCTGTTATAATAAACTGCGAATTTATATAATATTTCTCTGAAAATTTGCGAAATTGATGGATCTTATCAATCGCCAGGGGTATAATAAACCTGATGTTGTATGGTATACCTGGATGACATTATCATTCATAGTCAGACGTTCCAAGACCACATCGAAACTTTACGGTGTATATTTGAACAGTTACAGGCGGCAGGCTTGAGGGTGAAACCGAGTAAATGTCATTTTCTACGGGCACGGGTTCAGTATCTGGGACACCTTGTAAGACGCGAAGGGGTTCATACAGATTCAGAAAAAGTCAAGCAAATCCAGCAATGGCCGACCCCTAGTAGTTTGGATGAGGTAAGAATTTTCATGGATTTAGCCTCATATTACAGACGATTTGTAGGCGGCTCTGCCACAGCTGCATCCTCACTACACCGGTTGACCGAGGCAAGGAGTAATTTCCGTTGGACTGAGGAATGTAATAATGCCTTCCAGGCGCTTAAAGAGGCTCTGACCAACTCACTTGTCCTAGCCCCACAGGTATTTTCTCCTGAAGCTGAACCCTTCGTTTTGGACACGGACGCAAGTGAAACGGGAATTGGTACAGTACCGTCTCATAATCAGAACGGTATAGAACAAGTCATAGCTTATGGAAGTCAATGTCTAAATAAACACGAGAGGAACTATTGCACAACACGAAAGGAGATGTTGGCTTCAGTGTATTTCTTGTCTCATTTCCGCCATCACCTATTGGGAAAAGCGTTTATCGTTCGAACCGACCACCAGGCGCTAGTTTGGTTGCAGCCGTTCAAGGATGCTGCCGGTCAAGTTGCCAGATGGCAGGAAAAGATGCAAGAGTACTGGTTTCAATGTATCCACCGCCCGGGGCGCAGCCATCAAAATGCGGATGCCCTATCAAGACGACCTTGCAGGGCACATGGAGAGTGTCCCACGTGCTCCAGAACTCACGTAACGGCTGTCACGCTGCAGGCGGCGCCGTCGGATGTTTGGAGGAGAAGCCAAGCAATAGATCCGGAATTGGAGCTGATACATAGGCGGTTAAAAGCAAACAGTACTAAATCGACACGAGAAGAAATGGCTGGCCAGAGTTGGGAAACCCTGTGTTTGTGGAGTCTGTGGGAACACTTGATGATCGTAGATGGCATCCTGTATCTTCAATATGAACTCACTAATACGAGGAGGATAGTGGTACCCCTAGGGTGCTGTCGAGACAGTGCTGGCAGAATTGCACCGTGAGCTGGGACATGTCGGACAACGGATGATGTTGGCAGCGGTTCGCACCAGGTTTTGATGGCCACATCAGGTGAGAGATATAGTGAATTTCTGTAACTATTGTCAACTGTGTATGCGTTTCAAGGCGCCAGGGACCACTAACCGGGCACCATTGGCACCCATCATGGCAGGATACCCAAACGAACGGTTGGGGATTGACATTGTCGGTCCTTTCCCCGAGCCCAATAGAGGGAATCGCTTTGTTCTGGTCATGATAGATTACTTCACGGAATGGTGTAAAGCAGAACGTGTACCAAGCACTGATTCCTTTACCATAGCCCAGACAATCTTTAATACCTTGATCGCACTTTGGGGGGCACCACTGTCCCTCCACACGGACCAGGGCTCCAGCTTCGAAAGTATGTTATTGGCCGACATGTGTCAGCTACTGGGGATAAAAAAAACCCGCATGACACCGTACCACCCCCAAGGGAATGGGCTTGTGGAACGAACAAACCCAACCTTAAAAAACTTGCTGAAAAAATTTATAGAGAGAAATACCACTCGACACTGGGGTGGTGCGCTACCCACATGTTTGCTCGCATACAGGGCATCAGTGCACACTTCGACAGAGCAATCGCCACATTTCATGATCACCGGACGGGAATTGCGGTTACCCATCGATCTTACGGTGCTACGGCTCGCCGACGACATACGGACCTCAACGGACTATGCAGTTAATCTTTGCTGAGCCGTCGGCGACAATCATCGTCTTGCACGTACACATCTGAGGACAGCACAACGCCATCATAAAGAGTTCTACGATCGCGAAGCTCACGGAACGCCAGTACAGCCTGGTGAAGAGGTTTGGATGAAGTCGATGACGCAGATCCCGGGAGTACCTTCCAAGTTTAAGTATGACTGGACCGGACCCTTCATTGTGATCGAAACCTTGAGCCCCACGACGTTCCGTGTTGCTCGCGTCGGCGAAAACCCAGAAACCCAAAGCCAAATTGTACACAACAACCGGCTGAAACCCGCGACACACAACGATGGAATAGTTAGCAGCAGACCCTCCAGCATTCCATCTGTTGCTGAGGAGGTTGAAGTGCATACAGAAGGGCTGAGGACAGCCCTTTCATGAGAGGGGGCTGTGTAGTGCATTTCTGATTGTACATAATCCTGTCTACTGTCCATTTATTTTCCAGGTGCCGTCGTTAACCACTAGGCGGAGCCATCCAGTCCGGCAGGCACCTCACCTCCCTCTCCTCCTGAATACTGTCCTTGAACCCGACCCCAAAACTGTATAAAAGTCCCCATGGACGCCCCCGTTTGACCCCACTTCCGGTTTCGACCTGCACCAGTTACCGCGTCGCCTCGTGCCAATGTTGCGGTTGCCATCTTCATTCCTAATTTTACAGCGTTTATTGTTCAACTGAACGCTGACTGCCAAGCCCGGTTGCCATTTGACCGTTGCTCTTGCTCTCACGCACCCTCCTAGATATACGCTGACCACTATCTCTCCCAATCGCCTCCTCGTTCTCACGGGTCGTGGATAATACTGTTCTGGGTAACATATTCGTACAGTGCCGAGCATTAGAGTGACGTGCAGGTGGTCCACGCAGTACAAAGGACCGAAGCACGCGTTTACTAAGGAAACCGCGAAGTAAGGTCTAACCAACCTTACACCAATAAAAGTCCATTGTTTTCCGAGCTTCGTCTTCTGTTGTGACTGACCTCGTGCTGTGACCAGTTGTGCTGATATGTGCATCTTTTCAGACCTTCGGACCCAACGTGCATTACAACTGGAAGATCTAGCAGACTGCAGTAAAGTCATGCAAACTAAACGGGACTGTTTTGAACACCTCTGTTTACATCAATTTTCGACCGTTGTTATAGAAACGTTGTGCCACTAGATGTGCGCTCGTCACTATATCGTTCTTATGTGATTCCACGAAATCTTTGAAATAAGCGAACTCTTCGCTATAAGGTAGCTTTCGAAAACCAGTAAAAAACAAAACGGAAGGAGTTTTTGAAAGCTAAACTACCATAAGGAGCTGGTCTGAAATTTAGGAAAAGGAAGATTCCTTAGTCCAGCTAATTAATCCAGTTGGACCGACTTAAGCGAGTTATTTGGATTGCAACCCTAATCAACCATGTGCTTACCTGTTATAATAAACTGCGAATTTATATAATATTTCTCTGAAAATTTGCGAAATTGATGGATCTTATCAATCGCCAGGGGTATAATAAACCGGGTGTTGTATGGCTCAAAAAAGTAACAGAATATTTTGCTACAATAAGCCTTTCAGTACTGCGGATGCCAGATACTAACTAGATACCTAGAATAATTGAAGAAACAGGAAACGAGCCAAAATTCCCGACTCTATATTATTGCATGACAGCATTCAACGCACATTGTTGGGAGCCAAGGAAACTCGCCGAAAGCACGACGATCCGCACGCTCGGTTGGTTCCGGCCACTTTTGTTTTGTGGGAACTGGACTAAACTGAACTGAACAGACGGTAAAAGGCAGTGGAATAGATGATGGATGGTTAGTATTGAGGCACAAACAGCACGCCCAGATGGGGCCCATCTGGCCCCCGGATGGGCAAACTATGTGCGTATAATGGGGAGTTCCACGAGGAACGATGGGCGCCACTATTGGGGTCCAAATAGGCTCAGCTCGAGCTGATCATCGTCCGAAATTTTTGGTTATGAGGTTACACACTCAAACTCAGTCCTCTCTAGGTCGCGGCATCTCTGCGCTAGCAGCCTGTCACTCCCCTTTCCTCGAAGTCTAAATAAAGATTCCTCAGTGCAGTTAGTTACCGTTCCTTAGGCATTTTTGAACCGTTCTAGCATGTCCCATCGGGATCACCGTCTATTTAACGGGAATGGGTTCGTCTTATCTAACTCCTCTTCGTAGCTGACCCCCGGCAACATCCAAACCACCTAGAAAATCTCCAAGGTACTTGCTCCAGGGTTTTTTCATCCCGCACTAGGGACGGACTCCAGACCAGAAAGCAGCATTCCTTTGAAGGTCTCACAGTGGCCTTGTGTTTAAGTAGCAAGACTTCTGGTTTCACCTAGCTTACTGAGAGCCTCAGCCGGTGAAGTGCGCTCGAGGATATTTTCGCGGCGCTGTTCCATTACCTAGCTGTTTTATTGTCCACTTTAATTACCACTCCCAGATCCCTAAACTCCACTCTTTGATCAAGAGCCTACCGGTTGGCTCCGGATGCCAGGTGCTAGCTTTGTCCCGAGAGTGGACTAAGAAAAGGGTAAAAATCCATAAAATTCAAAGGTTGCCAAAAGACGAGCAAGGCGTAGAATGCAAGTATTAGCGTTCTTCCGCGGGGGATCATTTTCTTTCCCGAAACAAGCTTCCGGAGTAATAGCCAGTGGGACACCACCGTATGTGCCCCTTCACCGTCCACTCTTGGTCTTGCCGGTGCCGCTTCAGATTAGCTTCGAGTTTCCCTTTGGAAAGTTTGTAGTTTCCCTTTTCGCAACGTCAGCTTGCGGTGAGGTCCGCATTTTGGTTGCCACCCTTGGGAAAGTAGACAGACCGAGGGTAGCCCGGACGACCGCGACTAGTCCCCGACCGGCACCGAAGGTGGGATTTCGCCGGCAACTCGGTGCCAATTTCGCCCTCAAGCAGTCGTCGGATTCATATCAGGTCGCCTGTACATCATCGGTAAACTTCCTACAAGAGACCCGTTGATTCAAGCCGTCTGTGGTAATTAACCTCACTTAGTGCAACGGCGAGACGGGGGTTGGCTCGTTGCACCCGTTCCAGATTCGCAAATTCGGAACCGTGCGGAGAAACTTGGAGGTTGCACCATGCTGCAGTAGTGGGCAAGTATGAAAGCTCCACAAGATAGCCTCACAAACTTCCGACGGATGGAGCCTTGGATTTTCCAAGCTGAGGCACACAACTTGTCAGTGTGATTGCTGGTTTTCAGCGCGAATGGCTCTGTCACACCTAGGTCTGTTTGACTGACGGACACTCAAAGAGCCCACTTGTAAATCCACGTAATCTGCTGTATTTTTGACCACACGCGTGAAATTCAGGTTGTGTCGTTTTCTTTTTTTGCTTATACCACTGTTTAGACTTGTAGCTGTGTCCACCCTAGTATATACCACCTAATTACCTGAAACCATGACCTAGTTGTGTAAACAACTGCGACACACCGCCGAACAGACGCTAGTACTTGTCCGAGTTAGAGTTATAGACTATATTGATCATTCACTGCTCTAATTCGATTTAATTACACTCTACATGGCCTATCTGGCAAATCTCCCCTGATTCTCGACACAGTAAGATCTATCTAGCGTTTTTGCATCCCATCGCTATAACCCAACTCCTATCTTATTTTCGCTACGCATCCACCGGTGCACCTTCTGAAGTTTCTGTCCCACTGTGCCTCCATTCATTTGTTTTATTTTGCCATAAGAGCGCACTTTCGTTCCACCCGGTCCGCCGACCCCATACTTACAATATACTTTCCCGCAAAACCTGCTGTTGTGATCCAAGCAACAGCTAAGTACCTACCGTATTCTGTGGGGTTCAACCTGTGCACACCATACAGCAAAACTTCTTCCATCTCACTATTCCTCATCGTCCCACGTCTCCTAATCCCAACTGTATATATAGCGGGTCATACAACTCACTGCCCGTACCACATTGCCGCATAGGTCTCATCTAGACCTTTGCGCACATAGCACCCAGGCACACTCCTGGTCTACTCAGACCTTTGGCTTGTCTGTGTCTAGTTGACCGATTCCCTGCTACCTTTTTACCTCCGTCATATATTCCTACTTGTCATGCTATCCCGGTCCCCAACCAGTACTCGGAAAATCCGTATCGCTAAGGCTGGCAAATCAAAACCCACCCAACCCCTCCCAAAATCCAGGCCGTGCTCTGTCACCCTCGTTAATGTCGACGGTGAAGCTTTTATTAGTCCTACTGGCCTTAAGCAGAGTTTCTTCGAACTTAGTAACAAGGTCGAGCTGATTGGTGAAATCCTTTCAAAGGTTTCACCCCTGGCCACTCTCCTTGACCCTGTAGCCGCTACATCGCCCAAGAACTTGGTTTCGGTGGGACTCCTCCTCGACTCCGTGTCTACTGAAATATACCACTGCATTTCCAACTCCAAGAAAGCAGTGGTTTTTATTGTTGCAGACCGCTTAGCACTTTCCTTGGCGAAACACAACATACCAAGTTCGTGCAACATGGCTCACTATAGATGCCATTGCAGGAGGCTACGTAAAAAGTCCCAGCGACATAGTTGCCCCCTGCTATTCCAATTCACGGACGATCTAACAGCTACAGAGTTCATTAGCAACAAGTCGACGATTGCTGCCCTTTCGCCGTATAAGGATATCAAGATATTCTCTGATAAAACCCCCCTCCAACGGGAAATACTTCGTTCGTTGAGAAATAACTCCGCCTTGCCCATGCAGACTGACCCCACTGTAACCGACATGGTTACCCAATGCCCCTCTGTCAAGAAGTCAAAGGCGAGCCCAGCGCCTCGCCCTGCCTGCCTGCAAACTGTCGACTTAGGTATGTCTAACTCCCCAACCCCGGTTCCGCTTCCACTCAAACGCCCTTTTTTACCATCTCCCCCAGTAGCCTCTGCTGGCAGTAGCTCTCGCTCCCCGACCACAGGCCCCAAGCGGCACTCCACTTCAGTATTAAAGCCGCGCTCCCCCGTCACAGTCTCTGAGCCAAAACAAGACCCTGGTACAACCAACAGCCTCCGCCGTACTACTTCCAATCCGTCCTCCGAGCCGTTGACAAGTGTTGTCACCCGCCGCTCTCGCTCTAACGACTCTACCAACTACCCACCGGCTGCTAGCTCAGCCGCGACACTTCGTTTCTATCCTCATAAGTGCCGCTCTAATCACCCCACAAGCCCACCTGGTACTCCTACCAGGTCCGCTCTTGCCTAACTAATCACCCCACCCATTACCCCCAGCTCTCAATCGGCTTCTGCTTATAGCGTACTCTCGGATCCTCCAGGTGATAACCAACTGAGCCACCATCCGGATTCGTCCAACGCCATCGTCCCTATATGCAGGAGTGACCTTCAGGGCCTTGCCAGTGCCACTCGCCCTTCCATTGCCTCGCACCCCCTTCCACTGTCTTTCCCTCTCTCTGGTCGCATAGGTCACACCAATCCTCCATCTCCGTTGCTACCGTATATCCCTCCCTGCCCCCAGACACCAACCCTCCATACTATAGCCCCAGCATGCCTCCGCTGTTCCCCCTGCTCACCTCCACCAACCCTCATCTATCCCTGAAGTACCACGTACGTACCCTAGCAGATACTCTAGGTTCCTACCTGTATCCCACCTCCTCGCCCCACCTCCCCACTTACCGGCTCCCCTGCCCCTCATGAGCCTCCAAACCTTTCCAAATTTCGCCACTCCCATTCCGCCCCCCACCCCAGACTACTTCCCAGTTACTCTCCCACATGCCTTCACCCCCATACCGACCTACCGGCCTTATACTGACTCTGCCCAACAGGTAGGTTACCTGCAGTCAAGATGTCGTTTTTTTTCCTGACCGGTGCCGTCCGCACCCGTGGCCATATTGCTAGTCGCCTTATGGACCATATCGATAAACTTTCACAGACTCATGTCACTGATGGCTCCCCACTCGATGTCATGCCACTTAATACCTTACACCACGCACTCCTCCCTGTCCACCCCGCTTCGACAGATATTCTTAACCTCCCACTTTGCCATATGGTGCTCCCTCCCTCTGCACCGCGTGACACCCCTCCGGCCCACATCAGCGGTGTGCTGCACACCCACCGTGTTGATCACCCACGGCGATTGGCTGCGCCTAATGCTAACGCTTCTCCTACGTTCCGTCCCCCACCCAACACTGCCTGCCCTCCCCTTTCTACTGACACTCTATCCCCACTGAGACCCAACTCCTATCGCCACAGCGATCCCAATAGTCTTGCACCTGGCATCCATGCTTTGCGCACACCGACACCGTACTCATTCCTACTAGTTCTTATTAACGCTCGCTCAATAATTGGAAAAATATCGCACCTGCGATCCTTGGCATTTACATCAAACGCTGACATTATACTAATAACTGAATCCTGGCTGTCAGATGATGCTTCGCTTGACCTTGTTCGCATAGCTGTGTATCAATGCTTCTCGAACACCCGCCAGTCCAGACGTGGAGGGGGCTTTTTAGCCTTTGCCAAATGCACTATCCACGCTAGTGTTATCGATCACCCCTCTCTTCTCCTCACTGAGGATTCGTTATGGCTATCCATTCACACCTCCGGCCCGAACCTCCTCCTTGGCTGCGTCTACGTCCCCCCGGGTCTGGAGCCTGCAAAAATTGACTCTGCCGTGGATGTCTTCAGTGCTGCGCTTGACTACCCTGTTAGTGCAAAAATTATTGCGGGTGACTTTAACTTTCCTTCCATTTGCTGGTCCTCCTTTACTCGCCCTCCCGCCCTCTCCACCTTCCTTTCCTGTGTCCGTCCTGGTGGATGGACCCAACATGTCTCCTGCCCTACTAGGGGGAACAACATCTTGGACCTAGTATTCTCCATTGATTTTCCTGATATGATCACCCAGATTACTGATCACCTCCCGGGTAGTGACCACCGTATTGTCAGGTGCAAGTTCAGCTGCTTCAGCTGTTCTCATCCGATGCAATCCTCTCCCCCTGTTCTGACTTCCTACCATTCCTGTAACTGGCCCCTAGTGCCAATGATAATCCACTCCCTTAACTGGGACACATTTTTTCTTTCATCCGATCCCCTCACTGTCGTGAACTCTCTCTACTCCAACCTCCTACACTGCCTAAATACCGCCAACCCATGTGTCGACCCACGCCCCAATTCCAGCACCTCACGCCCGTCACTTTTAGAGCGTAAGCTGTCTAGGCTGCAACTAACCTTCGCTAGATCACACGACTTTACAATTCTCCTGCGCATAAACCAGCTACAAATGAGGCTGCGTTGCATGGTCGATTCACATCTGAGAAGGCAAGAGGCCATCGCCCTAGCACACCCAAACAAAACTGGCTACCTGTTCAACCTACTTAGTAAAAGGTCCAATCAATCCAATCATACCTCGCCCAAGTTCCTCATCTGCGGATCATCTACCGCTAATACTCCGGCATCTATTTCTGAGGCCTTCTCAGCTGGGGCAAACCCAGACTGCGCTTCTCTATCCCTTTTCCCTTTCCAGTGATCCTCAGTGACGGCCAACCACTTCGGGCACTGTACTAACCATCTCCCTGGCAGGTGCACCTGGACAATATTGCTACACTGTCGTCTACCACTCGCTGTTTCCGTTGGCACTCCTGACCATGGTATCACGTCTTGGTCAATTGTTCCTAGTTCACGCACCCCCATCGCGGTCGTTTTGTCCCCTGTACAATTATACATGAACACTCGTGCCACTCAGAACAGTGCGGGGCGCGGTCAGATCCACCGCTATGGCCGGCGCACATCGGGCGTGCAGGCCGTCTGCAATGATGTGCGAGCGCAACTAGACTGGTGGATCACACCTCCTGCGTTCACTTCACGAAGTGTTTTTCAGGTTGGGTGCCCAGCGCACGGCCAGTCCCACCCACTAGCACCGGTTGCGGGTGGCACGCCCTAACTTTTCTTGAACTACCGAATCCAATGCTGTCGATTGAAAATTGCATGCTCCTCATCGTTTTTCCGCCACAGCTTGTTCACCTATAGCTCTTATCATCTGTTCCCACTTCCCATTTTTGTCGCCCCGCCACGGCATGCACACCTACCCGTTTTGTCCTTCCTCCTATCGCCTCTCTCTGCATCAACTCTCACTGCATTGAGTCACTATCGTCCTAACCACTCTTCTCTGTCGACGCTCGCCAATAACTCTTTTCTCACCTGCCATCATTGCTGGCTTCTATTATCTATGCGCTTGGTGTTACCCTCTGCTCAGAACGCCTATTGATAGTTTCCTTAAACTTGTCGTTCTGTTAAATCCCTCCTCATGCCCAATGCCATTATGCGCCGATCGCACCCGCACTTATGACCAATCCGCATATTAGAACTTGCCGCCCCAAACTTCGCATCTTTTACAGTCGTATTTATCTGATCACCACCACCATATCTTCCTCACTTGGCTCCGCGATTCCTCTGTGGTTCTTTCCAGTGTCCTGATTAGGATCCACCTGTTCAATTGTCTGCCGGCACACAGCTTTCCAGCCTCATTGCCCCAACTCCGTTGCGCGTTCATTTTTTGTGGCCTTTTTGTTTTATTACTAGTTCACTTATCTCGGGGCGTCCCGCTTCCTGGTCCGCCTCCTTCGTGTTTCATCTGCAGTGAAAAGATCTGATTAGTGATTTTTTACCTGTGTCTCCTCGATCATTGCTTTCATCCCTTGATCCGTTTATTGCTCGCTGCAGGCATTTTTCTGTACCTTTCAGTGTGGTCTGCTTTTCCATGTTCCACCATTGTAATGACAATGTTACGTCGTGAATTTCTTTTACAGTTCCAAATTGTTTGACCTGTCGCTACCCGATTCCTCTGGTCCGTCACCACATGTCGCACCTGCATTGATCAAATAATTGGACCCATTCTTACCTGTTCTCCTCGATCCTGTCTTTCATCTTCACTCTTCCATGAATTGCTCCTCACAGTCTTCCTCACTTCTGTGCTTCCGCATTCTATTTTTTCCCTCCGTTGGGCTGCCATTTGCAGTTGTCATGACGTTAACCCACCACGATATTCCAAAGTCAATTCTACAACCATTTGATCTAACATTACCTACCCCTCCCAATGACTGATAATTTCTTTCTAGGACCCCATTGTTATTGCTCCTGATTCTCTCATACCTATACATATATATATATATATGTATATAATAAATCTACATATGTATATATAAACGTACGCATTTATATACATATATATATGTGCACGCGCTCTGCATCTTGCAGTTCCTCACCTGCCATTTCTCTTGCTATCATCCCAACGACCGTCATTATATGCATCCATCAATTCCATATCTGTGCCTCACATCTACCGTATCCAATCCTTCTAAATCGTTTTTGTCTTCTGATCATCCCTCTACGTCTTGCATTGCTCCCTGCCAGTTTGACAATGGGTTTTGTGCCCTGTCCGCCGACAATCCACTGCAAAGTACCAATGCTTCGTTGATATCTGATTCACTACAGTGCACCTCACCTTTTTCTCCATCTTTCCTCGCTATTGCAGTTCCTTATACCGATTTCCAGCCTTTCTCGTGTTTACCAGTCGGCCTCCATATGTAATTGCCCGGACCAGCCATTCAGTCAATCTGACCTTGACTTTCAAACTCGCCGGGCGTCAATTCAAATCCGCTCTTGAGCTCATTTAAACTTCACACGATCTCTATGGTGTGCATGCGTTTATCCTTTTTTCATCCTACCTTATTCCCCATTCTGAGCCTTTTCATCCAATATTTTCAAAAGAGTCTCCATATTTCCATGAATTAAATCTGTCCATTCCATCACCTGTATCAACAAGATCATGCACATGGCATGCTTCGAGCGTTTCCGAAATAAACCATCATTATTATTATTATTATTTTGGGATTGTCGGAATGGACCAGAAAAGATAGTAACGGCCGGTTTTGGAAAGTCCTCCCAGAAACACTGTATTTTTACGTTTCCTTGACATCACTCGCTCATATACGCTACTTGCGTGTTTTTGTGCGCTGTACATTTTCATGAACCAACGTTTGTTTGTTCGCGTGCATCAACCTTTGCACTCGAACATTTGTTCGTATTACGCCCATGTTTCGTGGCACATTTTCGATCCAAACCCGGACAGCCGCGAGGGTGATACCCGATGGGGACCTTTGTTCTACTGTGGTCTTCGTTATTAGACCTTGTGGACGTACAGTTGATGTTTGTACATTATTGATATGAGCATAGTTTGTTAGTTCGGTACCGTGGAATCAGCGAATTGATCTTTAACTTAATTTGGGCTATGCCAACTGGGCTACGCGGTACTCACGATCGGAAAAATTACTACAACGACCGCATCTCGTAGGAGTGCTGGCAAGCCCGGAAGTACCCTCGTCCTCCTATTATACGCTACCAGTCTTCTCGGTGCAGAGAAGGAGGCGGCCGCGAGTCGCTCTTGCTGCTCGCTTCTATTCGTAGTCTTCAGCACTGAACAACAATTTCAGGTAAATTAGTGAATTTCATATCCCATGCCGGAGAATCAGAAATGCTATCAAGCTCGGTTTCTTTGTCCCAAATGACCGCGTAAACCGTTATCCAACCACAAAGGTCCTTCAGCATGACTTCGTCCTTTGTGTGACAGTGCAGACGAAATCGCCAGTGCAGTAATTCCCAACTGAGAGTGACTCCAGGCTTCGTCCACTTTGTCACCAATGGTCGAATCTTTTGGAATGACAGAAGCAGCCCAGTTCACTTCAACAAAAGTTATTAGCCAAACATTCAGTTCACACAGCGGCTTCTGATGAACGGAAGATCCGCCGCTTCAATGGACGACGAGCACTGCTTGGTCACTGGGGCCAGAAGGTAATAGAAGATCGATTCCACTTATGTCAGAATTTCCTCGAGCAAACAAAATGGCAAGAATGGATATTTGATCGGCCTACTTCGAGGTCGGCCCTTGAGCATGTTGAGGCGAGGAGCAGTCACGTACTGTTTTATGTAGAAAATGGGAGAAAGTCTCCGCGGATATCTTGCAGCCGCTTGACACCCGGTAATTACGAGGGGGGTTAAATTCGCCAAAAGCCATACGACGACAACCTGTCATCCATCAATGCTTAGAATCCAGAATACCTGATACTTCGGCTCCCGGGGTATGATAAATGATCCCAAGCACCACGTGGCCAAAGTTGGAGGGATTTTTGTGCAACAATCCGCCCCTCCTACAGGTATTGGCCAACAAAGGTAACAGGTACGTGTAGTGGTACCCGGTTCTCACGTACGTGTTGACAGCCCCTCGGCCTCTGGCGTCAATTCCATCCACACGAAACAGTAAGAACCCCAGTATGGAGAGCGAGTCTATATTTCGTGACAGAGTAAAGCGTGGCGAAACAAATCGATCTCAAAGCAAAACGATACTGGCCCGAATACTCCACCATACTAGATCAGCAAAATGTTATCGAACAAAACACCCATGAATCTCAATTCTGTGGCCAAAATGATTGCCAAACGAAAACAAAGTTCAACAATTTCCGATAGCAAGAACGATCGCCACGAACGGGTCCAGGGGTTAAGTCAAACTGGCTCACAGCTAAGTATAAAGTGCAAAATAAGTAAATACGCTCAAAATGTGCTCAGTGTTATGTGCTGTTAAATGTGCGGCACTCAACGCAGTATTCACGGTATTTGGGAATGGACACGTAGGGGAAATATTCGGTAAGCGTTTTTCGTGTGCGAGTAACAGTTTCGGCAGCCTAAATGAGTCTGCCTTTATGCACATAGTTCCGCCGAACAACTTCGTTATCCCGAATTGGACGACTTCTGGTTGTCCTTCAGCCAACTATGAACGACGCCCAACCCCCAACAAGATCAGAAGGAACACTGGACGGGTGGGAATCACGCGTTACACATTAGTTGAACAGTGCAATGACGGTGCGAAAAATCACGCTGCCATACGTAATGGTAGTCCTCCTTGGGCAGACCGCTGACAAAACAACAATGAACAGTGTGCTGGCTCAACCGAGTGCTATCCAGCAGGAAACGAAAGTACTTCGAAAGAGTTAATGGTCAAGTGGTATAGATTGACAAAGTCAGAAGAGGAGTCACAGAATAAGACTGCAACTCACGGACTTTTATTACGAAACCTTTGAAATTTTAATAGTTGGAGACCTACCGTGGGTCACCCACTGTAACCGTCACATTGCGTGATGCACCTCCCGCCGAAATTCTTCCGTGGCTTTCAGCATCTAAGTTTTTGAGATGGGGCCGTGATTTTTGCCCCACCCACCGAATCCTTCTGTCAACGTCGTTAATCCTACCGCCTAGCCTAGGTCTTCTCCTGTATGTGATTCCTCCTGGACGGTTTCTCGCTACTCCGCTCCAACTGCTTCCAGGAAACTTCGTCTGCCGATCAAGGGAATGTTTACACCTATGTGCAGAAGCGTGCTCGGGAAAATGAATGGGATAAGTAGGCAAGTTTTAGGAATCGGCCGGATAAAGGACTTCCTCACAGGGGTAAAGCAGCCAAAGTAGGATATGAAGTTCCAAAGAGGATTGGAGGAAATTGCAAAATGATTGAGCTTTGCGAACCTCCAATTCCAATCCAAAGACAGCTTCAATAATGGGTGCCTGATGAGGATTGTGATGACGCAAACATCGACTGTAAACTGACTCAACGATTGAAACTTTCGAGGCAAAAGTCTTTCTAAAACCAGTCATTGAATGATTGCTCCTATGAGCAAACTCGTTACAAACAGGTTTAAAGCCATGGGCTCATTTAGAGTCTCTACAAGGTTCTCTTCTGTCACCTGTGCAAATTGTGCCGGAATTTGGATGAAAATTTACTTTAAACGTTGTGTACATGAGTGAAGTCTTTGGGAGAGATGAATAAGATTAGTGCGGTGTCCGTCGACATCGATGGATCAGAGGCGTCTCCCTTCCAAGCGTGCCAGTGTCGACGTTGCTCTCACCCCCGCGGCCTGCAAGTGGATATAATTTTCTGACATCGTGAATGCACTCTCCGTTCTTTATTTTACCAACACTGTACACGCAAGTCCGTCGAAGCCGGCCCGGCACTCCTTGGTAATTCCAAGCGGCTAACTTTCGTTTGGAGTTTGCTCTTCAACCAAGGTTGAAGGTCGTTTATCACCAACAACCTCTTTTTGGTGATCCACTTTTGCTTGAACAGCAGTGTTGGTAGATATTATTGCGTCCACGCTTCCGAAAACCATTGTCCGAGGTAACTGACCAGCTTTCAACCCTAAGGGTACGTGCGCCTTAGTGTCACTGGCGGTTCGCCGCCTTTGTTGAGTTTTTTCATTTATGAACCTTTTGAAAGCAGATAGATCTCATGTGCTTCGTTGGAAGTGACAGACACTGGCGGAATTTTGCCCAAAAATGCTCTCTATTTTAGAAAGAAAAGTACTCAAAGTCTCATCATCCGAAGGCTGTTGTTCCACCAACGCCGTTGGTAGCCTCCTTGCAAACCCTGAAGGTCCCTCCTATGCATCCCACAACCTCTAGCTTGCGGAGGGCCGGAGTGCCAGCAGACTCTTTTGATGCTAGTTCTTTTATGGATTCTAGGCTTGTCCAGGGGCCCCCACCAATCTCCTAGCCCCTTTTGGGCTCTGACAAAATTCAATCCATTGTCCGAAAGATGTTGGTTGGTATGCCCTTCTTTCCAACAAAGCTTTGGAAAGCCGGCATAAGCCACTCGCCGAGTGTGCCACCTACGGACGAACTGTCCTCTTCTGTGGGTACGTTTTTGAGCAGCCCTACCTCCTTTCAATAGACTTACTCCCCGTTACTATGAGAAGACTGAAATAGTCAATGTCCGTCTTGGGAACGACCATCAACGTGCTGGTACTCAGGCCGCTGGCAACTGACCCACCGCTACCGCTTTCGCTTGTCAGCACCAAAAGTAGTTGGCAGTGACTCTTCTTACAGCGGCTCTTCAGGCTGTTATTCGAAACCACTAGAGTAAGCTGTTCAGCAGGTGGGCCTCCTCTTCGTGTAATGGTGTAGTGGTATTGTTAGGTTGAAAAATCCTTTGCACGGTGTGCACCAGGTGATAGTACTGGCTGCTTGGCGTCAAAGCCCAGGCCTGAGTTATTCAATCCGCCAACGATTCCTAAGAACCCATCGAGTAAAATGGGACAGTCTCTTCACAGGGCTTTGAACACCTTCGGTCGTTTTTCTCCGTCTCTTTTACTCACAGCTGAGTATTCTTAGACACAGGCCTGAGTATTCGTAATACGTACAGCCTGGCTTTTCGCCCGCTTGAGTTTTGTGGGAAAAATGGGGCCACTATCCGAGCTACTCACCGGTCTGAGACCGGCCAGTATCAGTGTCCGCTGTTTGTATCCTGTCCACCAAACCACTGCCCCGACCACCTTTGTTAAAACACAGGGGCAGGGCGATTCAGTCAGCAAAACATCCCTGTTGATATCGTTGGCGGTTGATGCCACGGGTTCTTTGTCCACTTCCGCCTTGCGCACTTTAGTTGACGGGAACAAAGGGAAATACTCTTTGGAGCAGGCCTGGAGTCTCCGGTCCATTCAACCAATTGGACAACTCGTGCAAGCTTATCAAGCCCGGTAAACAAGAATCGGCGGGATTGCCAGGTGACGGCACATAATGTCACTGATTGGATGTAGTCAACTTGTGAATCACAATGAATCGATTTACCGCGAGGCGGCTAAACCGAGTGTAACAGCCGGTCGTGGAAAATCCCCCTATTTCCCTCGCGATTCAGTATTTTTCCCAACATCACTCATTTGCCTACACTGTTGACTTGTCCTTACGAACTGGTTGTTTTTCTGGACCAATTGTTGTTTGTTCACTCCCAGAGCGCTGCTTTGGCACATCCTTGTTCAGGACCTGCGTGACGCACGTGCTGTTTGCTCACATGCTGCTATTCGGTTTCTCGTTGTTGAGTCCTTGTGATCGTATTATTGAGGTTTGTATATTTTTTATGTGATTGTTCATGGAATAATCTAGTATCGTAGAATATCGCGGACAATCGTCTTTTTGATTTCGGGATCCGTTGCGAATTTGGCTGCGCATTGCTCAAACGATCGTTACAATACTCAATGAATCAATTTGGAACGAGGAAAAACACGCAAAATGCCAGGAAAATGATCGAAAATATTGGAATCCGGACAGGAAGTAACACGGCAAGTCTCTGGGGAGGTTTTATGTACATTCGATTCTTTAGTTAATGCTAGATTGCCTAGTCCTGTCAGTGCTAGTTCATGTGGTAATGAAAGCAATATTGATCGTAAGGATGTCGATTTATATAAGCTGAGAATACAAGACCTAGAGCAACAGTTACTATCGGCTAGACTACAGGCGCAGGAAGCAGAGGAGAAGTGTACACAGAAAGAGCGAGAGCATGAGACCAGTGACTTCGACACTTCCGATAGATTAGGGTGCAATAAGATAGGGAACCCCATGCCGGTCGCCGACTGCAAGCCACCATCGATCGATCCGCCTAGAGTGGAACTAACGGTTTTTGACGGGCGAGCTGAGCAATACTGCAAGTTTGTCAAGCAGTTCAAGACGTTCGTTGAAAATAAGGTAACCGACCCTGGGAAAAGGCCTCTCTACCTGACTCACTACTGCCGGGGCCGAGCAAGAGAAGCTATCGACGGGTGCACCATGCTCGACCCAGAACAAGGCTACACAAGGGCAAGGAAGATCCTAAGGGACCTGTTTGGCCAACTTTTCAAAGTAGCCCGTAACCTAATAGAGGGCGTGATGTTAGAGGCAAAGAGAACTAAGGGCGACGTCTACACCATGGCCGACCTGGTGATTAAGATGCAAAACTGCTCAATAGCACTCGACCATTTAGGTTACAGGGCTGACCTAGACGCCATGCACACTTTGGAAGGCATAGTCCGTCACCTCTCTCCCGAACTACAGGGTCGGTGGGCGGAAGAAGCAGAACGGAAAAGCCGAAGCGACAGAGAAGCCAACTTCGAAGACCTGACCGAATACTTGGACAGGCAAACGAAGATAGCTGACAGCAGGTTCGGCCGACTCATCCGGGTCAGCAACCAAACAAACAAGCCCAGTACTAGCCAAGTCCAAACCCCTGTACGGAAACATCCAAAATACCAGCCTTGGACCAATACACATGTCATTTCACGAGATGCTACGGAGCAACCCAATTGCAGATCCTGTGGTACTAGCCATGGCCTACCAGAATGCCCCAAGTTCGGCAACGCCACAATAGACGAACGGTGGGGAATGGCGAGGATGGCAGGAGCATGTTTTATCTGTCTCATCACCACGCACCGGGCAGCAGCCTGTAGGACAAGGAACCGATGTGGTTACGAGGGCTGCATGGGCAGACACCATCGGCTGCTGCATCAGGCGAGAGTAACCATATCCGAGGCGAGTAACAAACCCAGCGTGATTTGTTCAACGTCACGATCTGCCAGTAAACCAGTACGTTTAGGCGTAGTGGCCGTGGCAGTAGTGACCCCGACTGGGATGGTCAAGGCGTTGGCTTTCGTTGATAGTGGATCCGACACCACTTTAGTGAAAGAGCGGTTTGCCGACAAACACCAACCGGCTAAAGGTGCGACGTCGTTGGCGGTGAGCACGGTGGGCGGAACACAGGTAATGACTGCCGGTAGATTGAGGCTGCAACTCATCTCTCTAGACACTAACGAGGAAATTGAACCAGCGGAGACATTCACGTTAGCGGATCTCCCCATGCGAGCACCAAGGTCGGTGAACGCAATCTTGACTCGGTGGCCCCACCTGCAGGATGTAACCGTTGTAGACTGGGAAGATGATGAAGTGGATCTCCTCATCGGATGCGACGTGCCAGAGGCGCATTGGGTGCTTGACCAAAGAGTGAGCGACCGCCAAGCACCTTATGCCGTACGCACGGCTCTGAGATGGATGTTGTACGGTCCAGTAAGGGTACGCAGTTCCGTGAATTACTTATCCGAAGAAACGGACCGCATTGAGTATCATCTGCAACGACTGTATGAAAAGGAATTTCGTGACGTTGGAGACGAAAGGCCATCGTTATCTCAAGAGGATCACTTCGCTCTACAAACGGTACGGCAAGGCACTAGAGGCCTCAAAAAACAGTTCGAGGTTCCCTTCCCATGGCGCACATCGGTCGACCCGTAGACTGACAACAGAAATCATGTTCTCCAACGATTACTACGACTAAAAGAATGCTTCATTCGAGACCAGAACCTGTGGGAACGATACGCGGATTTGATGAAGCGAAACGAGGCCCTCGGTTACGTTGAAAAGGTGCCTGTTAACACCGACAGCAAAAGGGGTATCTGGTATCTGCCTCACCTCCCGGTTATCAACTCCAAGAAACCCAAGAAACTGCGCGTGGTTTTCGAGTGCGCGGCCAAGTTCCAGGGCAAGTCGTTAAATGATTGCCTACTACAGGGGCCTGACTGGACCACTCCACTGATCGACGTTTTGTGCCGTTTCAGAGTGGGTAAAGAGGCTTTGTCTGCCGACATTAGGGAAATGTTCCATCAGGTGAAGATTCCGGTAGGAGAACGAGATGCTTTGCGTTTTCTGTGGTGGGAGGAGAGCGACCGGGACAACGCAGTGGTGAATTATAGGATGACCGTCCACCCCTTCGGAGCCATATCGTCACCATTTTATGCGAACTACGCCCTCCGAGAATCAGCGAACAAACATGGCGATCTAGTACATCGGACGGTGGTAGAAAGCGTCAGCAGGAACTTCTACGTCGACGACTACCTTGGGTCATTCGATGATGTGGAATCAGCTCTAGAGCAGTTCGGGGGTCTGACGAGATTGCTGGAAGAGGGCGGCTTCCATCTAACTAAATGGATGTCGAACGCTTCCGAAGTGCTGAAGGTCATCCCGTATCACGAAAAGGCCGAAAGGGTAAGAGATTTGGACGGCTCCCCACTTCCTATCGAGCGCACCTTAGGGATACAATGGGACGCGGAAACGGACGAATCCGTTTTCGAACTGAACGTTCCCGAGCTGCCAATAACCCGTCGTGGCATACTATCTGCCGTCTCAAGTTTGTTCGACCCGCTCGGTTTCGTCTCACCATGGCTGCTACCCGGAAAGATCTTGCTGCAGCGGCTGTGCCGTAAGAAATTCGATTGGGACCAGTCACTGGACCGAGGGGACCGGTTGGATTGGGAAGACTTTTTAAACACCTTGAAGAAATTAGGGGACATAAGAATCCCACGATGTTTGACTCCTGGCCAAACGACACGGACTGGAGAACTACATGCCTTTTCCGATGCATCCGAAGTCGGTTATGGAGCTGTGGTGTACGGACGATGGTGCGCAGGAGATGGACAATATACCACGAGGATCCTGTTCGCCAAAGCCCGCGTTGCTCCACTGAAGTCGGTCTCAATCCCACGCCTTGAACTCAGCGCAGCCGTGTTGGCAGTCAGGGTGGTGCAAGCTGTGAAGAGATGTTTCGATCTCTACATTTGGTCGGTGAGCTTCTGGACGGATTCAACGATAGTACTTTACTATATCAACAACGTCCGGAGCCGGTTTAGTACTTTCGTTGCCAACCGGCTCACGATTATCCACGATGAATCAGCCACGCACCAGTGGAACGACGTCAGGTCTGGCGATAATCCAGCCGACCTGTGCTCCCGAGGTGCGAACAACTTCAGGCAACTAGACACGTGGACGAGAGGGCCAAACCTCCCGCACTTGCCCAAACAGGACTGGCCCGTGTTCGAATTAAAAAACCCCACGGAAGTAGAACTGGAGATCAAAGGCGTAGTGATAGCGGCCAACGTCGTCAAAGCGACATCCATTCTATCGCGACTGGTCAGGTTTTCTTCCTGGATGAAGACGCTTCGTTCGCTAGTTTGGTTAACCAGATTCAAGAGAAATTTACTAGTCATGAAAGGGCTACGCCCCTCAGGCCGGAAACGGGTCGGCCCGATAGGTCCCGATGAGCTACAAGCGGCAGAGTACGATATTTTTAGAATGATACGACGCGAGGCTTTCGCCCGAGAACTCAAGAGGCGGACGAAGTGGGGCCGACCAATAAAGACATGCCATCTCCAAGAGGCGAGCTGAAGCGTTTAAACCCCAAACTCATCGACGGACTGCTTCGGGTGGATGGTAGGCTGACCAACGCCCACCTGAACTTCAACACAAAGTATCCTATACTGCTGCCTGCGAGATAACCTGTAGTGGAGCTAATGATTCAACACGTCCGCGCCGTGGAGGGACATGCCGGGGAAAGTCACGTGACGAGCGTCATCCGAAAGCGCCTTTGGTTGTTGAAAGGACGAGAGACTGTAAAACGCGTAATCCGACGGTGTGTGCAATGCAGGAGACGCAATGCCACAGCAGGCAAACAACTCATGGCCCCACTACCAGAATGCAGGGTGACTACGGGCTGGTGGCCGTTCAGTGACACCGGGTTGGACTATTTCGGGCCCTTGTGGATCAAGTACGGGAAAAGATTAGAAAAGCGATAAAGATGTATCATGACGTGCATGAAGTCACGTGCGGTACACCTAGAAGTCGCACATTCGATGACGACCGATTCGTTTCAACGGGCCTTGCAAAGATTTATCAACCGAAGAGACGTACCGGCCGATATATACTCAGATAATGGATCTAACTTTGTGGGCGCTCACCGGGAATTGCAGCGTTAGCACAAGAACATAAACAGGGACGAACTGCAGGATCGAACCGTGGCCTACGGCATACGATGGCATTTCAGCCCCCCACAGGCCAGCCACCGAGGCGGCGTATTGAAACGCATGATCCGGTCCGCCAGACGGATATTGTTGTCAATCATGGAGCAGCAGCCGCCTGACGACGAGACGCTGAACACCGTCATGACTGAGGTGGAGCGAATCCTGAACAACCGCCCCCTGGTTCCAGTAATGAACGGCGACCCCACCCACCTGGCGCTCACCCCGAACGACTTATTGACGTTAAGGTCGAACGAGGGTTTCCAAGGGCCGGTAAACTACCTCCACGGATGGAAGCAAGCGAACTATCTGGCCAAGGTCTTCTGGAGGCGATGGCTGCGGGAGTACCTACCGGCTTTGCAGACTCGACAGAAGTGGCTGGCCAAAACAAGACCATTCAAAGTTTGGGACGTGGTTATGATCGCCGACGAACGCGCACATTTCAGCGCTTGGTCTTTGGGAGTAGTTACGGAAACCATCAAAAGCACTGACGGAATGATAAGAACAGTGAAGGTGAAGACAGCTAATGGAGTGCTCATTCGTGACATACGCAGTATTACCCTACTCGAGAGCGAAGACGGAGGAGCTGATAACCCTGAGGCCTAGTAAACCTATTCAGACCAGTCATCGAGGTGGATAAAGAAACACCATATATACCACACGGTCTCCGTCAAACACGTTACAGTGCTCGCGGTCTTTCGTTGACATTACAGAAGGTTCTTTCCGATATGTGGTGATGAATGCGATCCCATTGTACATCCCGATACATACACACATGCACGGCGCACTCTACATCCCGTAAACCCATCAAACATGTGACAGTGTTTGTTGTTTTGCTTTTTGTTGACGTTACCGAATGCCCCTTGCAAATGTGGAAGTAGCGGAGCTCAGGTCACACACACATGCTACACTTTACTCGTTTTTTGCCACACAGTCTTTTGTTGACATTGCAGAAAGTCCTCCTTTGATGTGTAGTCATACCTGTGAATTCATTGTACACCGCGGCACACACACACACTCACACACACTCAAGCACATACATCCAGGACCGGACGGCCCTTTACGAGGACAACATCTATGTGATCCTTCACGCCCGCCATCGGTCATTTGGTCTCGTGGAAGATGTATACTAGCCTCACGTCTATGTAGCCAATGGGTAAGGTGAGACCAGTAGTAGAACGTTGACGACGAGCATTAGACGCGCGCACTGACAGCAGGGCCTAGGTAGGTGGAAAGAATCAGTACCTTTATACCGAACCTTTGACTCTGCTAAGGATCCGGGAGGATTTTGGTGGGCGGTGTAACAGCCGGTCGTGGAAAATCCCCCTATTTCCCTCGCGATTCAGTATTTTTCCCAACATCACTCATTTGCCTACACTGTTGACTTGTCCTTACGAACTGGTTGTTCTTCTGGACCAATTGTTGTTTGTTCGCTACAAGAGCGCTACTTTGGCACATCCTTGCTCAGGACCTGCGTGACGCACGTGCTGTCTGCTCACACGCTGCTATTCGGTTTCTCGTTGTTGAGTCCTTGTGATCGTATTATTGAGGTTTGTATATTTTTTATGTCATTGTTCATGTGATAATCTAGTATCGTAGAATATCACGGATAATCGTCTTTTTGATTTCGGGATCCGTTGTGAATTTGGTTACGGATTGCTCAAACGTTCGTTACACCGAGTGCTCGTACTGTGGGTGTGGTGAATTACGATATAGCAATCTGTTTGAAATCCACATCCCAGATTACTTCCATGAAGTTTTTTCTCCATAGTGTCCACTCTTAGGGATAGGACTGCCGCCTTCAATTCCAACTTCGTAATAGAAACTACTTCTAGCAAAGAGACCTTGGCTTTGGCGAATAATGGCCTGATTTATGCGTGTTCTTTTATTTCCATTCTGCTGCATCAGGCCACCGCTCCCTATCCCTCCTTGGATGTATGTGGACTTCTTCGCCGGCCCATCAAACTTAGGGCTTTTCGTTATTTTTATCGGCTTTAGAATAGCCATCCCATTCAACCACCCGAACCACTGTTTTTGAGATTCTTCCTTTAGCTTTTGTCCATTTTCAACTTGTTTCCGCATAGTCTTTGTAGTAATATCTTTCCTGGAAGCAATCACGCGACATATACTAAGCGAATCTTATACGCTTGCGGCAGATTGCTACAGCCCTCGGTGTGCGACCGGTGTTTCTGGGGAGCTCAGCTGGAATATAAACTCGTCACTTTCAGCCTCCCATAACAATCCCAGGAGGAGTCCAACAGATTAACAGTTCCCGTGAAATTCTCAGACTCCGCCGGGCTTTTTTACTTTGGATATGCACTTGCACACTTGACAGCGGTTCGCCATCCTTTCCGTCCGACGCAAACCGCCTCGTTTAAGACTCATCCTTAGCTAGATCGCCTGATGCATAGCAGCTTTGGCGTCATCAAACGGTCCGTAAAAGTCGTCAGCGCAAAAGTTTTCGAATAAACTAGCCTACACTGTGGAATCACCGGAAGAGCTGCACTGCTCAGTTGTCTCTCCCAGGGCGATGTTTGTTCCAAAAGGTGAGGAAACCGCCCTAAAATGGATGCACCGTCAGGCAGTATTCCTCAGGTTGTTCGTCAGTATCGCGATTCGGCCACAGAAGTAGACAGATTGCGTTTCTATGTTCAACCGCAACCCTTACCTGAGGAAACATTTCCCGTGTGTCTGCGGATAAGGCTGTCCCGCCCATTCTAAATTGGCACACTACTTTGGTCAGGGGGGCAGTCAAGTTGGGGCCCTGCAGAAAGCCGTCTCTCAAAGAAATTCCACGGTATTTTGCAGCACATAGGAAGACTTCTCGTTTTTTAGGGTTTCTGGGATTTGCCGCGATATGGTGGAGTAGATGTCATGTTCTTCTGGTAAAGTTTGTATGGGCCCCCGCTGTGAAACAAACTTAGTCAAGGTTCCGATACGTAGCTCCTAAATACCCCTTTCTTCAATTTTGGACCCCGATCAAAAAGCTTCTTCAGGTACTCCAACCATTTTAGGGCAGTTTCTCGGTTGATTGGTCGGCGGTCCATTCAAAATTGCCGCGGGAAAGACACTTCAAATCATCCAATAGTGGACCGCGTCGCAGCGTTTGCCGTTCACAAGGCTGTTTTGTCCCCCGGTGAAGGTTCCTGTGGTTCCATGGATAGGTCCGAAACTTCGAAATTGTGCAACACATGAAAAGCAGCCTGAAAGTCATTTTCAGTTAGGCCGAGAAAGTTAACGGAGGCCTTTTGAGTACTTACAGTAAGTGTTTCGCATAGTATACATTCGAAAATAGTGTGAATGGCTTATGGCTCCTTGAGCTTCCCAAGCCTTTGGTCTGGTACCCAGTCAACCTCAAGCACATCACATCGGTTGTAGCTTCCTGGAACGGTATGCCTCGCAGGTGGGACCACCGATTTGCAATGGCTTCATTGGATTCTGTGGGTCCCGTTGGACGGCTATCAATGGGGAAAGCCTTTTGCACAAAGACCACTTCCGTGTCCGCCAGTGACGGTAAATGTAGCTTGATTTTGTCCGACTGAGTCACACGCGTGCCTCCAACGGCAAAGATCGTCAATGACGTGAGTTCCATAACCGGGCCGTGCGGTTTCACCAACTCATCACTCTTTAGCGCATTATCAGATCCTGCGTCCAAAAACGCCACCATCTTAAACCTTCTCCCGCTCGTCATGACCCTCAGTAGGACTACCTTAGAAGTTGCAGGTTTAACCTGGTTGCCTGCACAGTTTTAGGCTTTTTACGTTCGGCCAGGGCCCTGGGTTCAAGCTCTTGGACAGTGTGCAGAAATGTCAGGTGAATTCGCCTGTATCCTTTATAATGGCACTTAGCTTTCCTATGACATACAGCTGTGCATCGCTAGTCATTCAGAGGTACAAAACAGGCACCGTTTTTTCTGGCCACTTCAATCTATCGGGAATGCCTAACTACGGGAAACATAGGCATTCTGGCAGTCAATTAGTCGCCTCCCATAGATTTCAGTCCGCCAAATGTGTGCTGTCATGCAAGATAGGGTGGGTACTTGCCCATGGTTGGCTTACTGTCTAGTTCTTCTGCCCAACTGGTGTAGCATGTGGGCTGCGCCTAGATATCCTACCCTCGCGAACGGTCTGCCCGAATCTGCTGTTGGCAGTCCGTGGCACGTGTATGATATACTTGATCGGTATTCCAACGTAGCTTCACATCCTCAACTTGGTAAATTTTCTACTTCCTCAACTCAATGACAAGGTAGTCCAACTGGCAAGCAAAAGAGAATCGATTCTGGTGTGCTCAGAACACTGGGATCAAAACAATAGTCCAGGTGGTTGAGGACGTGCTGCAATTCTACGCTTTAAGAACTAGATTAATTAACGGAGACGTATCACCCTTCCAGCTTTCAGCCTCCTGGTGTAATCCTTCAGTGGGTTCGCGTGCCATTCAGAATGGTTGTACAAAAAAGTTCTCCGGAGTATTACGAGCTCTCCCGTAGATCATGACTGGATCCAACATAGCGCATCTCTTCACTGTTTCTGGGGTTCCCCCACGAGAATATTTTACGTGATAAGGAAGCCTTTGTCCCTAGATCTTAAACTCGATGAGTATCACTTACGTTTTCACGAATTCATGGCATTGATCTATACGTCCATCGAAGGTCATCAGCTTTATTTTCAGAGGATCTACTGTTGACAATCTTCCTGACACTTGCTACTGAACTGATCTCTAGGATTCAGCCTCGTGAGATATTTCTTGACCTGTCTTGTCCCCAACAGTTTTTTACCTGAATGCAAGTCAGCCAGCCTTGCGTGAACAAAAAGCATCGTTTATCTCGCCAATTTTTATTCGTTCTGTAATTGAGCCATTCGGAACCTAAACATATCACTCTCCTCATACTTTAAGTTATCTGGTGAGACATATGAAATGGCACCGACAGAATTTATAGACCTAGCCATATCCAGAGAACCAAAACCACCTAGTACCGACCCAGAGGCTTGCAGAACTACTTTCTTTCCAGGTTCCTTCAGTTTTGCTCCTTTTCTCGGCTAATCTCTTGACCATTTTTGCAGAGGTTCCAACTGATTGACGTAAGTATTTATTCCGTGATAGAGTAAAGTGTGGCGAAACAAATCGATCTCAAAGCAAAACGATACTGGCCCGAATACTCCACCATACTAGATCAGCAAAATGTTATCGAACAAAACACCCATGAATCTCAATTCTGTGGCCAAAATGATTGCCAAACGAAAACAAAGTTCAACAATTTCCGATAGCAAGAACGATCGCCACGAACGGGTCCAGGGGTTAAGTCAAACTGGCTCACAGCTAAGTATAAAGTGCAAAATAAGTAAATACGCTCAAAATGTGCTCAGTGTTATGTGCTGTTAAATGTGCGGCACTCAACGCAGTATTCACGGTATTTGGGAATGGACACGTAGGGGAAATATTCGGTAAGCGTTTTCCTGTGTGAGTGGCTTAGAGCAATACAGTGAGACATCTGAACTCCAAGTGTCATCTGTTAGCCATGTTTCAGTGGGTACTATGATAGACTGGGTTTTGGACAGCACAAATGCCTTCAGCTTATTGCTTTTGTTTGATAATTCACACACTCTGGTCGGCACCAGCTTAGCAACTGCAGTCCGGCGGTCCCCTTTCAGAAAATCCGCTGCTGCGGGTTGAGCGCTGTTCAAGATTAGTGGTCGGCAGCTTGTCTGTACTCTTTTCCGGACCATTCGAAAACCTCGAGACAGAGGTCCATTACAAGGTTTTCCCTTCGCTTTCAAATGTCCGCACGGGCTTGACTCATCGTTCGATGCTCCTAAGGAGAAAAGTCTTCGTGGAGACGAACGGGCTCTCCTTCTAAACGGTAGAACCATCCTGGAACCCTTCTCTTGTACTCTTGGGAACTAAGAACTGTACTCAGATTCCGCAGTCTTCCGGACTCTTTAAAGGTTCTGAGTTTAGTACCGACTTGACTCGGACTAATGCTACCACTCCTGTCCCACCTTCTTTAAACAAGTTATTAGGAATCAGTCTGAGTTTTGCCGGATCACGATCCAGTCTGCCCCGGGGGGAAGGCGCTGTAGTCTCCGGGAAGTTGAGCGCAAAAAAGCTCTGTTCATTGGGTGATGAAATCCTTTTTAGGGTTGTGGCAACCTTCTTTCACTTGTTGGTGTCAGCCTGAGCGTCATCTAGGAGGCCCACGTGCCTTGGTCATTCGACAACCGGTGGTCAGCCCAAAACATTGTCTTCCATTGCAGGCGGAGGACAATCTCTCGTGCTCTTCTTTCTTTTTGGCTAGTAGCCACAGAAGTTTAGGGGGGAAACCTAGGCACAGTACAGCAGAAGATTTACAGCTGGCGCACATGCCCTCGCCGGTGGCATGCTGGGAATCATATGGGTCAGAGGTGAGACCAGTAGGAGCTGAGGCTTGATCACAGTGCAGTTAGAACAATACATTTTATTAGGTGTTTTCACACAGTTTCCTACGCTCATATTTATCGGCAGGGATTTTGGAACGGTGAATGTGGAGTCGTACATTACAGTCGTCACAAAGCGGGTTTTCACCCTAAGTCACACAGTTTTCCTACAGAATAAACTATCACAGGCCTTAAAGGGACCCATTTCACTCACTTTGCTTTAAAAATCCAAGAGCGAGGGGGATAGTAATACACAGGTGAAGAATTCGTGGAGTTCAACGACGCACGTAGCAGGCATGGTGCAGCTGATGCAGTCATTGCAGTGTGTGATCTGAAGGAAAACGCCGGACTACAAAGGCACAGCGCACTTATATTTATCAAACACCAATATGGCCTTCAGGGGCTTGCTCACTGTAGGACCGGCGGAAAAGTTGAGGGACGGTTTGCACTGAAACATTGTGGAGCACGTTTACGTTTCACAGCAATAAGAGACGGAATACTAGCCAACTTAGCTAAAGGTTCAACACCCCGCAAGCACAGCATTCAAGGGTGTTTTTCAATTGGCGGAAACCAATTGTTCTCACAGCCGGCAGACAAAAAATGAACACCCTGCAGCATGTAACAACATTCAAACTACCTTCCGGTATATAATAACCAGTTATGTTTGTCCACGGGGGATCTTCTTGACGACTTTACACTTTCAAGCTCAGTCATGTCCAGGTTGCCGCGAATGCGAGTTCAATTTAGCTTCCACATAATGGAGGTGGCCAAGTCCAACTGTGCGCCCAGATCTTTATGTTATCCACGAGTTTCCCGGGCTCCCGAAATTGCACGTCGAGTGTTTTGTCTAGTAAAAAGAACTAACTACCAGGTACAACCTTTAAGGGACGTAAGTTCAATAACAAAAAGGCCCCGAAGTCATTATCTTAATCCCCAATTTTATAAGGCTACAATTTGCGCTACACAGCGGCGCCACCCTGTGTGAAAAACGGGATGAGGGAGGAAGCAAACCGAACATGAGAAATGATTTGCAAATCACAATAAATGAACACCAAATGGATGAAAAAATAGAAGAAAAACCATTAGGGTTGCTCATAGAGACAAAACCATTGCAACGTGAGCCGGCTCCTCGTCGTTTACCAGTTGGTCACTCTCCTAGCCGTTCGCACTTCGGTTGATTGCTCTGTCCTCATCTGAGGTCTGTCTCATAAAGCTTCTTTTATCATTTCTTGACCATTCATGTAGTTCAATCATGACTTTCCTTCATTTCGGTAAGATGGAAAGTATAGGCAAGATGGCAACTAAGCCTCGCAGCCTGCAGCACCCTAGAACAAAAAGATGGGACAGAAGAACAGTGCAGGAGACTCTGGTGCTCTGAGAGTAGTGTATGGGCAGAAACAGAGGGAACCCTGTGTAAAGTCTGTCAAGCATATATCCCCACATTGTTCGAGTGCCATTGCAAGAAGTACTATCAGGTGCTTCGTGAACACGAAAAACTTAGTTGGGTATGCCGTCGACGCAAAAAGGCTGATAATGATGGATATGAAGGCCACCGATAAAGCTGGAGTGGCAGAAGAAAATGGGAAAATAGGAAGGTCCCTAGAAGAAAGATGGCGTAATGTAAAAACAGCAATTGCCGAGAATCCATCCCTGGCAGCCCAAACAACACCAGGGCAAAGCCAAGACAGCAAGCAGTGGTTGCCATGCTGAATCATGACAGTGGCGAGAATAAGTACCTCAGAATAACTAGTAAGTAAAGTAAAACGGGAAACATAGAGTATCACTGAGATTGTGGTCACACTACGGAAAAATAGCGACATCGCCCTGGGACAAAACCGGAGTGTTGAAGTTCACGGAGTTCCAGAACCGTTCGTGAAAATTGAAAAGCACAGAGACAGGGCAAGCAAATATGACCCGGACCACTTATTCCGGGTGGTAGACAGCCCTGGGCATGGGGCCGTCAAAAAGGTTATGAGATTAGGGAGGTGGAATGGGAAGACAAAGCTGGAGGGGGCGAACTAGCACCATTTATCTGTGGGTACAAGCGGAATAGAACAGAACCCCCAAAAGCCATTGTTCAAAATGGAGAAGGTTCCGCCCCGCCCCATTACTGAAGGATCGAACGGTCGAAAACTGAAGGAAAGGGATCAGGGAAACTGATCTCCACGGAGACTCCAGGGAAGATGTTGTGTAAAGCAACACAGAAAGCAGAAAGAATATTTTTCAAAAGCAGCGCCAGAAATCCAACGGGAATGCGAAAACGTTCCGGCTCCTCGGTTCGTGGCCTGAGAACCTGCGGCCTCCCCTAGAAGACGTAGTAAAATAAATGGGGTGGTTTTGATGCTCGTGGCCAAGGCCGACGGTGCAAGTATAGGTTACAAATAGCCCGAGATAAAGGATGGGGCAATGGGAGTAGATTTGATAGCAGTCACTGTAGCGAGGCTAAGACCAGGCGAAAGCGACGGTGGATCGATTCCAAACTTCCAATCGTCCATAGGGGGGATGAGCCTGAAGGTCAAATCAGAGGTGGTATCATGGTTCTTATGGAGGAAAAGTACGACGCTCTCTGCAGCAGTCCACTCGCTACTCCCATGGGTGGATCGAAAGTATCAGCCGTCTGCTCGTATCGGAGCCTAGGAGCGGAGGCGGATGAGGTCAGTGGTCTTCTTGCAGTCATCAGTGAGAGTGCTGAAGTGGGATAGAAGGTAGTAACTCCCACCGATTTATGAGCTCTCAAAACAGGCTGAACCTCAGAAACCGCCCCAGAAAGCACTTATGGGGAATGACTGATCCGCCTAATCCGCGTAGAGACTCTTGTATGACATGAAAATCAAGCAAAAAGAAGGAGACTCCGTCAGCAGTCGTCAATTCTTGATCTAGTGATGACAACAGCCACCAATGACGTAGAAAACCTATAAATTGGGGAACTAGTGTGTAAGAGTGATCAAGAGGCAATCAAATCTGGTCTAAACATTCGAAGAATAAGACGGCCTGGTAAATTTGGAAGGGACTTCCCAAAGATAGACGATAATGGCCTGATGGAACTGGGTCTTCGGATAGATTGCGAGATGGTGGGTGATAATTAAAACTAACACCGTGGATACGGATCAAGAGCAAACAGTTAGAAATAACAAAGGCCGTCGCATCACTGAAAAAGGCAAAAAAACGGGCTGGCACCTTGGTGGCTTACCGAGTAAGAAAGGTCCCGAAGCAGAAACAATGATCACTCAAGAATCACAAAAACATAGCGGCTTCCGGCCCCAACTACCGTTCGAAGCAGCAACATAGGGAGTATCTGAGATATAAAACAGAGCGGGAGCTACTGTAAGGAAAGTCATGTGCAAAACGCCAAGAGCAATCCCAAGGCACACCACAACAACTTTCAGTCTGGTTAGGCACCGGGAAAATCTTCAGGTGGTGTCAGGACTTAGAGCGAGGGCGGGCTCTAAGTGGGCGGGAAAAACAGCGAACCTGTCGGAATCACTTCGGCAAGTTCACAGACCAAACCAGGGTGCTCAGAGGCTACCTAATCCCAGAGGCAGAGAAGCCTCAGAAAAGTGGATCGAAGAAATAAAAGTGAATGGGGTGATGAACGGCCTAAAACAGCTAGAAGTAGCCAGGGCGGTGGGGGACGAATGACATCTGGCCAGCAACACTGAAGCTACCAGGGTTCATCTTGGCGGAGCCTTTAGCTGAGTTATTCACCGTATCATTTGAAAAGCGTGTGTTACCTAGAGACTGGCTTGTGTTGGTTGTCACGCCCCTTCGTGAGGGCGGAGACAGAGACATATGCACCAGTTACAGGCCGATTAACCGGAACGTGGTGCTTGAAAACCCTCGAGAGAAACCTTCGTGGTAGAACGTTTAGACTCTCAGAAGGGAGAACGTTGATAAGTATCAACCGGAATCGGTTCTGAAGCAGACTCTCCTGTTTCTCCAACCTACTAGTCTTCCTCAATGAGGCATCCAGCTTAACAGACCGAGGAGATTGTGTGGAAGCCTAATATCTGGATTCCCAGAAGGCCTGCGATTCGATTAATGACCAACTGCTAGAGGCAAAGATTCCAACTCACGGCAAGAGTACAAAGGTGGATTGTGCGCAGCCTGCAGGAGAGGGTTTTCCGAGTGACAACAGAAGGCTGCTTGTCGGACAGTGACAGACTGCATACTGGAGTTCCGCAAGGATCAGTCCTGGAACAGCTGTTGTTCCCGATGTACGATAATGACCCTACGGACGGGTTGGAAAACCTGCGCCCCCTTTTGCGGCCGACATCGGGGTGGTGGAGGCAGCGGATGACGCGCCCGTTCAGCATGACCTAGAAAGGGTATACCAATAGGTGGTGGAGCGGGGCCTTCCCCTCATTCTGAGCAAAGGTTTACGCCCAATCAAAGAAGAACAACAATGGCACACCCCATAGGTGGGCCCACCAGACAATCGGGGAGGCACTGGCTCGGACCATGGAAGCCTGGGAATTGGGGATGATGGCGAGCGCTGACCTTAAGTCGAGTATCCAGCGTCAGACGGTAAGGCACCAGGCACGTTCACCCTGCACGGGCTAAGAAGAGTGGGCAACTCTAGGAAACCGATAGTCTTGTTGCCACGGTGCAAGACGTTTCGGAGCTCCCGCCTAGAAAACTGTGTCCAGGACTGCAGACCATATTTGGTGAGGTACATTGAGGCCCTTGATCAGCTACAGCTGCGATTCAAGCGATGGTTGGCAAAATATAGACGTTTATGCTGCGGACAAAAACTGAGCTGCGTAAGAATGGCTGCCTGAGACGAAACGCACCGACCACCAAGAAAGGGTGCATTTTGACTCGGATCAGAAGTCAGAAATTTGCAGTTAGGATGGCTAGCTACCGCAGTAAACCGCCAGGGGATTTGACAAACGTGGGCACAGTGGCCGAGTTCAAAGGGAGATTAGATTAGGCGTGGGTGACTTTGTTTGAAGAGATACTGTCAGGAGCCTTCAATACCGATTTTTGAGCAACTGAATAGCTCCTTTCACTTCACTCCTCGTTGAGCCCCTATCTAGTACCAGTTTCCATCACTATATTATCTTCCTTATCAAGAAGATTGATGATAAGAAGTGCGTGGAGCTCGGCTGTGATCCGGAAGGTTGTTGAAGAAAAGGGGGATCGGAGGCCTAACCTGATCTTCCTCTGATCACGGCTAACTACAGAAGGAGACTCGTCTCCTCCAACTGTTGAAGCCCCGGAGGATACAAGGAACTCACCGTTGCAGGACTCTGAGCACTAAGGCATCCCGCCGTCAAGGTGTGGAGCCGAACCGGAAAATGAACTGAATTCTGAGAATTCCGTGTTCCAGCGTGCATCTGTGGCGTTATTGAAAGCACGTGAGTCACGCACGCTCAAGATATGATATGATAAAGAAGTGCGTTGAACGCGAATAAACAAAGGTTGGTTCACAGAAACGTAAGTTATCCGAAACACGCAAATAATGTACGTAAGCGAGTACTTCCATGAAATCACAATAATGCAGTGCTTTCAAAGGATTTTCCACGGTCGATCGTTACAGACGCAACCACTTGCAAACGTTTATGGCTTTTCAATGATTCCTATGAAGCCGTGATTCCAATATGCATGCGGTTACATAAATCTGCAGTTTTCGACTTTACTTTTCTGGATTACTCCCACCAAAATCCTTTCAATCCTATCAGGGTAGAAGGTTTGGAATGAGGGTACTTATCCTTCCTATCGACCGAGGCCCTGCTTTCAGTACGAGAACTACTACTGCTGACGTCCGGAATCCACCCACATACACGCACGGTCGCAGGTGATCCGTTGGCTACAAGGAAGAGTTATTCTACAATGTCTGTAAAAGCCGCTGCCCGGCCGCAGGCACGAAAGGCGAAGATGCGTAGAGACTCAAAACCCAGTTGCCGTCCTTCAGAAGGCATTCGTGCATGTGTACGTGAGCCTCCGCGATTGAGGTAACCACAATAACCACCACATACGGAAAAGTTTTCAACAATGTCAGTAACAAAACAGGAAATCATGAGACGATATCATGCCATGGTGGAAGTGTGGGATGAACTGCCTGCCTTGCGCGCGTATATGTGGACACGAGGTGAAGTTTACGCGCGGAAACAACGACCACCATTCGTGGAACAACCTTGTGGGTTGCAAACAATAGTTGGCCACTCAGGGAACTAAAATGATCTAATGAAAATCGGTAACAAATGTTCTACTCAGCTATGGTGGATATGTTTGCCCGCGAGTGCAGGGAACCGTTACTATACGGATGGGTGCTATGATAAAGTTGCTTGGGTATGTGTCCTTGGTCTGAAGCTTTCATCTGTGTGCTATTGGGCGACTGAATCTGTGGCTTCCACCGATCCGTCCCAAACTTCCAGAAGACCGATTTTGCGCTCATCACGAGTCAACGTTCCCTTGGTGGTCCTAATCTCCACTACTCTTATTGGCGCTTTGGAATTGTTGATGACTACCACGACAACGTCCAAAGGCCACGTGCTAAAGTTAGCATGTTCGTCAGAGATCATGACTACGTCACCAACTTTGAGTGGTCTTTCCTTAGTGAGCCACTTTTGTCGGGTTCGAAGGATCGGTAGTTATTCTCGTATCCATCGTTTTCAAAGCACCCTGGTCAAGCAGTTCAGGTAGCTACCACAGAGGCTCGCCAGCCCTTGGAATCCAACATTTGTCCTTAGGGTCGGCGGATCTTTTGAGGTAAGAGACAGGAGGGTAGGGTTGCTGGAAGATACTGGGAGTAAGACACCGTTGGGCAATGCGTAGCCAAATTCATAAAGGATCTCGAAATCAAAAGGCGATTATCCGTGAAATTCTACGATACTAGGTTATTGAATTAACATTGACACGAAACAGATACAAGCCTCGATTACGCGAATAAAAGGACTCAAAAACCAGAACCGAATAGAGGTGTGCGAGAGAGGAGCACATGCTTCACGCATGTCCGGAACAAGGATATGACAAAGCAGCGCGCTGGAAGCGAACAAACGAACGCTGGTTCATAAAAAAGATGCAGTGCATAAAATAAGTCATTAGTGTAAATAAGTGAGTGATGTTAGGGAAAGCATGGAACTACAGTGATTTTGGGGGATTTCCACGACCGGTCGTTACACTGGGGCTATGGGGCGAGTGTTCAAGGTTCACCCTACCTCGGCCATCACGGTGCTCAGTGTCTCATCGTCTGGCGGTCATTAATCACTTGGCGAAAGGAATATCCATCTAGTTGACCTAATCAAGCGTTTTCAAGCGCCACCCCGGTGACTGGCCTGCAGGGATCAAGGTGCCTTTGCATGACATATGCCACGGTTTTTTCCTGTAGCTGGTCACGGTTTACATTTTAGTGCCAACTCTGCGATTCTGGTTTAGCGCCCACGAAATTCAACCCACCGTGGGAACAAACGGTACGTCCCTTCTCTCAGCAGGTCACTGCAGGGCCTGAGGGAGAGAGTCTGGGTCATCGAATGCGCAACTTCCAAGTACACTGCTAGGGACTCCATGCAATTCATGATGCATGCGCATTTGATCTATGAGGATCCGAGAAAGTAAGCCTGGCGTCACTCACCGGCAGCCGCCTCGGGGCCACTCTACACTCCGGCAGTGGAGCCATATATTTCTTGCCGGCTACTGCCGTGCGTCTTCTGGGCTGCACATGAAGTCGTACTGAGCTTTTCAAACTTGCTCTTCTCAGTATCCAAAAGCCGCTTCCGAATGACACTCGCCACGTGGCTTTCCCCGACTTGCCCCCCCCCATGGCGTATGTGTGTTGAATCGGCAGGTCTATCACGAATTGCCTAGACGGTAATGATATGGGAGGCTTCGCGTCACAAATCAGGTAGGAAATCCCCAGCGTTCCTCCTACCCTTGGTAGTCCATCGATGAGTTTTTGGTTCAGAGATCCCAAGTTGCCCTTTGATAATGATGTCCTTTCGTTGCCTGATCCCGTCCCTCCACGATTATCGTACTCCTGGAGGAAAGCCTCGAGTTGCATCATCCTGAATAGATCACACCCTTCGAATCGAGGCTCATCGGGAGTTACTGGAACCACACGTGCGCGGCTGAATGGATGGATACCTTCTACGATCAACAAATGTTTCTCAAACCTAGTCAACACACCAGTGATCGGAGCTTCTTTTTCTGAAAGGACAACTCAACCAACAGCGAAACGATCACTAGTTAGGAAAATATCGCATCTGCGATCCCCGGCACTTGCTCTCAACCCTGACATAATGCTAGTAACTGAATCCTGGCTGTCCAAAGATACCTCACTCGACTATGTTCACAAGCTGGGTATCAAAGCTTCTCAAGAACTAGCCGGTTCCGGCTAAGTGAGGGCTGCTTGGCCTTTGTCATATGCACTATCCAAGCTAGATTTTGACTACCTCACTCTTCTGCTCACTGAAGATTTACTATGGCTATCCAGTCACGCCTCTAGGTAGAACCTACCCATTGGCTGCGTCTACGTCCCTCCAGCTCTGGAGCTCTCTAAAACAGACAGTCTTGGATGTCTTTTTGCCGCACTTGGCCAACTTGCCAGGGCGAACATTATTGCGGGCAACTTTAACCTTCCTCCAACCTGCTTGTCCTGTTATAGTAGCCCCCCCACCCTCTCCACCCTCCACCTGTGTCCCTTTTGGTGGGTAGACCCAAGGTGTCTCCAGCCTCATAAGGAGGGACGACGTCTTGGATCTAGAGTTCTCTGTCTGCATTCCTGGTATCACCACTCAAGTCACTGACAACTTCCCTGGTAGTGATCCCAGTATTGTCTCCTGTATATTCAGTGGCCTCAGCTATTCCCATCCGAATCAATTCCCTCCTTCCTACCGTTCATGTAACTAGCCTCTGGTACCGGAATTCCCTAATTGGTGCGCCTTTTTTCCTACCGCTGATCCTATCATCGTTGTCAGCCATCTATACCCCAACTTCTCACACTGCCTAAATACTGCTCAACGATGTGCCCATCTACGCCCCGAGTCACGCATTTCCCCCTCGTTCTTTTTAGGGAGTAAGCTGGCCAAGCTGCAAGGTGATTTCGCTAGATCACGTGACCTCAAAACTCCGTGCATCAACAATTTGCAGCCGAGGCCATTCCGTATGACTGAGTTGCACCTGAGAACAAAAGAGGACGCCGCTTTGGCTCACCTTAACAAAACCGGCCTTATGTTCAACCTGCTTAGTAAAGGGCTCAACAGCCCCACCTAGGTTTCTCATCTGCGGCTCAACCACTTATAGTACCAAAGAGCCTATTTCTTAGCCCTTCAGTGATCACTTCTCTTCCCCTCTTATCACCTGTACTGGTGCCTTTCCCCCTGCCATCCTCTCCAGCACCTCAGCCACTGTTTTATCGATGCCCTTCACCCATCTAGAGATTGACAAATTGGTATCTGTTAATCCCTCCCAAACACCAGCCCCAGATAGTTTTTCACCTGCCCTCCCCTGGTCCTCACCCTCCTTTGCTGTTATTTATTGTGTACGCAACCTCCATGCTTCACAGCTCTATCTGCTTTTGATGCAAAACATCAATCATCACGCTGCGCCTCACGAATGGAGCACTGCATGATCCGGAATTCTACTGGTCCGTTAGCCACGCTTTAGTAGCCCGAAAAATCATGGAAAGAATTATAAGAACACACTGCTTGGTACCTCCTGTCTAACAGCCTAGTGAACCATGGCCAGCTTGGCATTCTGAACCCCCGTTTCTGTTCCTCCCGTCAGCTAGACTTTATTAGTGTCTCATTGTCTGCAGTTGACGCCGGCAACTCAGCTATTGGTCTGTGCCTTGAGGCCTCTGAGGCTTTTGGCCGTATTCCCCATACCCACTTGACAGCCAAAGTCCGATTTCTTAGTGTAAAGGATCCGCGTCTTTCCTGGTTGTTCTCACATCTCTCTCAAGGATCCCAATCTGTACTGGTTGACGGCTACCTAGCCTTTGCCGAACCCATTACTAGTGGCGTCATCCAAGAGTATCTTTGGTGCACTACTATTCTTCATTTATATCAACGACTTTTTCTCTTCCATTTACCACGGTACCCCATTCACCCTTTCCAATGGTATAAATGTAGTTTACCCCTTCCGTCCTAATGACCTGTTATTCACCCTATGCAACTCACTCGGGGACTTATCCCTTCTCTGAACCTGGTGCACCTCATGGTTCACGAAATTCTGTGCAGATGAAAAGTTCCCCTTACATTAAAAAACACTCAGTACCGCCAGCCAACTTAGTCTCCACGGCCTTCCCATCCCGAAAACCTCCACCCTTATTGATCTTGGCATCAGCCACCCCTGTTCCTTTAACTTCATGGAACACCGTTCCCAGTCGCTAAGGTTTGGCGAATCCTAGGCGTGATACACCGATGTTTCTTTCCACCCACCAGTCGCCTTTCCATAAGTCTCTCACATGTGAGACCACTGTTTGAATACGGCCCGATTACTTCCAGCCACTGGCCACGCTCTTCTGTTACATATCTGGAGAATGTTCGGCTTGCTTTTGCCAAAACGTTCTTGGAGGTATCAATAAAACAGCCCAACGCCAACGCTGTGGGCTCCTGCGCGTCAAACCGCTGCGGTCTCGCAGCATGAGCCCCAGCTTAGCCCTTCTGTCTAAGCTAATCCGAAACCAAGCCCACACTTCCTATTATATCTCATTCACTGCCCCTGTTCCTAGCCCCTTCGCTGTGGTCCCTTTTCTCCTCCTGTCCCTAAATCCAACCTCCATCTGAGGTCCCCACTGTTTTTGTCAGCATATTCAAAAATCCGGAATAAGCTTCCCCGCAAAATACGCAGTACCTCTTCACCGTACTCTTTTGAGAGAGCGATTCTTATTTAATGAACTATCTCTAATGCTTTATAGCTAGCTAATGAGTGCGTCCTCACCGAACTGGTCTTCGGAAGAGGCCTCACACCATCACCCAGCTACCTATGCGCCACAAGCCAATCCCTTTTCTTCCTCTCAGTGCCACGATATGGGATAATTGCCCTCCCTGAACAGCATTGGATTTATCTCCTGCTTTCAATGCAACAACTCTACCTTTGACCCACATTCTTCTGTGTATTCATCCAGACTAAGCCTGTCTCTTTCTATCTTGCTTAAAAGTTGACCTCATCCAATTTACACACTGCTTTTGCCCATGCTAATAAAGTAGGACGTAGCCATCCACGCCTATTCTCCCCGGCTGGACCTGAGGACCCACCGCATTGATGAGCCCTTATTTTGCCCTTTTTACTTATTTCACTCTTCCTCTCCGTCAACCGTTGATCCACAGTCGGGGCATACCCAGACAGTGCCTTCATCTCGCCTCTCTCTCCAACGACCCTCGGTGACCGTTAGTCACTTCGGGCACTGAAGTCGTCATTGTGAAGTATATGCATGCAAATCCTCCCCAATCGTTGTCACATACTTTTGTTGTCGAGACTAAGGTATTTATCTCATTGACTCTTGAACAAGTGCAGTGCTCATCAACCACTAAACTTGAACATTTGTTTATATTTTGCTCATGTGCCGTGGCATACTTTTGGTTTGAACTCTGACTGCCGTGACGGCCGTAACCGACAGTGATTTCTGCCGAAATCTGGTCCTCATTGTTAAACGTTGTGGTCGTGCATTTGAGGTTTGTACATAATTTTATATGCGTATAATTTCCTAATTCGGTACCGTAGGATAAGCGAACCGATCTTGTTCCGACTCTTGGATTCGTTATAAAGGCTTCGTTTTACTCAAGATCGGAATAACCGTTACATTACTTGCCTTGGAGCCTTCACGAAGAAATCAATCAGAAATGCCAAGATAAGGACGAAAGTAAGCCAGAGTTGGACGGGAAATAACCCAGCAAGCCCCTGGTGTATTACGGGTGACACTGATTCTTTAGATACTGTTGGGTCCACCAGTAGAGTCAGCGCAACTTCACGTATTTCAGCCAATGATGCATAGTATTAAAATGATAACGTTCATAGATCGAGAACTTCGGACCCAGAAAACCAGTTTCGGCAGGCCAGAGAAGTAGATGAGTCAGCCAGTAAAGATCATCTTCGAAGACGGGAGCGAGAGGTGATCTTGGAAACGACGGAGCATGCGACCACTCATCCTAAAAATTCCATGGAATGACTGAAACCGATTTGTGCCACTTGGGCACACGCAAATGGCATACTGAAATTTTAGTTGTCCTCATCTGATGGAACCTCGGAACGGTACTGCAAATTAATTAAACAATACGGGAACTTCGTAGAGAGGGGCTTACCTGATCCAGGGCAGGGATTCTTGTGTTTGCCTCATTGCCGTCGTGGAAGAGCCAGGGAAGCCATCGACGGGTGCTTGAGGCTGGATCCCAAGTAAGGTTACACCCAAGCACTTGGAACTATGGAAGAGCTGTTTGAGTATCCATTTAAGTTCTCTCGGAACTTGATCGATGGAGTGCTATCAGAGGCAAGGCTTCCCAAGGGCAAATCTGGTTTTCTTATCAGTCTGGTGTTAAAGAAGCAGAACTGCAGCATCGCTCTGAATCATCTACATTACCGACCAGACCTGAACACACTGCACACATTAAAGACCACAGTGGGCAGTTTGCCCGGTTTACTTCAGAGTTGGCGGACCAAGGAAGCCGAGGGGATCAGTAGATTTGGGCGACAGACTACGTTTAGGGACCTGAAGCAATTAATGGGCCGCCATGCACGAACAGCAAACGGTCGTTTCGGCCAACTTTTTCACAAGACGAGCAACCTACCTAGGACAGCCACGAAACAAATTTCTGATCCCAATAGAAGCCAGATATGGGAAAAGGCACACGCATTATCCCGCGAAGTTAAAAATATGCCGGTATGTCGGCTTCGTGGAGCGCTTCGTCGCCCAGTGTGATGTCTCCGCTTCCGTAAAATAGACGTCGACGAACTCCAGGTAATGGCTAGGGGATTAGGAGCGTGCTCTGTTTGTCTCAAAGATTCGCATCAAGCATCCGTGTGCCAAATGTGAGCAGGTAGTATTAAGGATGGGTGATACGGGAAACACCATTACCTGCAGCACAAACCCAAGGAATCGAATGCCGAAGAAATCCCGAAGCCAAGTGTTGTCTGCTCAGCGTCTCGCTCTGTTATTTAGCCCAGTCGCCTAGAGTAATAGCAGTCGGCGTAGAAACCCCAGTTGGGTGATAAGAACCTTGGCCTTCGTAGGTAGTGGCTCGGATACCACTCTGGGGAGGGGGGACTTTTCCGAGAGATATGGGATCAGAGGACATCATTCTTCATTAGGGATGAGCACAGTGAGTGGCTCCCAGATCATCCAATCAACCAAACTGCACCTTCAGCTCTTTCCCATGGTCAACAACAAAAGAATAAAAAGCCTTGAAGCAGTCACCATAAAAGAATTCCCGATGAGAGCACCTCGGTCGGTACAATAGATTCGGAATCGGTGGCTGCATCACGACGGGGTCCCAATCGAGCGGCGGCAGAATAACGAAATAGAACTCTTGATCGGTAGTGAGTTACTGAAAGCACACTGGGCCCCGGACCAAAAATTAGGAAGCCGCGTAGCACTGTGTGAAGCACACAATATTTGATTGGACTTTAATGGAAGTACAAAAGGAAGACACGGCCAACAGGCCCAATTCAACCGCACCTAAGTGGAAACGGCGGTCATCGAACAGGCATTCTGACAGCTGTATAACGCCGAATTTGCTGGCGTGGCCATCGATAGAGATGCCAGATCGCGAAAAGATAGTTCGGCTCTGAAGATGGTAGCCGAGAAAGCCCAGTGTACGATACATAGCTTTGAGGTTCCTCACCCGTGGATATCCGACGGGAAACCAGTGCTGCACAGTCGAGAAATGGCTTTTAACAGATCGTGCTCCCTCAAAAGCAGGCCAATTCCAGAACCACAATTGAGGATAAAATATATGCAAGCCATGCAACATAACATAGAATTTTGTCATATAGGAAGAGCAGATACAGCAGCAACCAGCACAGATTTGAGGTGGTACTTACCCCACCACCCGATCGCGGACCCATAGAAACCGGGGAAGGTCTCGGTGGTCTTGAGTTGTGCCACGAAATGTCAGGGTGTGTCACTCATCGACCATAAACTAAAGAGCCCGGGCTGGACGATATCACTAGTCGAGGTTATATGCCGTTTTGGCCAGGAAAGGTGGCATTCTCTGCTGACATACTTGAAGTGTTTCTACAAGTGAAAAAGCCCGCCAAAGATGGGGAAGCATTCCGTTCTCTCTGGTGGCCCGAAAGGGACGTAGCTCGTAAACCGGACGAGTAAAGGGTGGCGGTTCATCCTTTTGAAATATCGTCCCCTTTTCGAGCTAACTTCGCCCTCCGTGAAGCCCTTAAGCGTTTTGGCAGCACCAACGGTCTGTTCTGAAGATCAATGGGCCGTTTCTACGTGGACGACTTTTATAATCCATTGACGACCTAAATACTGCTATTACATACCTGGCGGAACCGACCGCCACTCATAAGGCAGGAGGGTTCAGCTTCACAAACTGGACCTCAAATAGCCCTGAGATTCTCCAATCTAGTCCGAAGTATGAGAAAATTGAGTTCGCAAGGGAGCTTCTGAGATCCTCTTTCAAAACAGGGTGCAAGCTTGGACTTCAATGGAGGCCCGAAGGCGACGAATTCACATTCACTCTGGACCCACCCAAACAGCCCGCCACACGGAGAGGAATCCTATCGTCGCTCTCAAGAATCTATGATCCCTTGGGTTTTGCTTCACCGTTGCTGCTGCCGGTAAAGTGCTAGCTACAATCGCTGTGCCAGAGGAGGACGGGTTTGGATGAACCTCTCCGGGAAGACGAGGACAGGCCACGGCGTAACTGGTTGCACAGTCTTGATCAACTTGGCGAGATCCTGATACCAAGATGCTTGACAGGAATCAAGTGTACACGCGAAGCCCAAAGCATTTTGTTTTCAAATGCGTCAGAAGTAGGCTACGGGGTGGGGGCTTATGGCTGCTAAGAAGATGAAAATGGTGGGCGGCACGATCAGATAGTATTCGCAAAGGCGAGAGCAGCTCCACTAAAGACGATGTCCATTTCAAGGCTAGAATTGACTGCTGCAGCACTGGTCGTGAAAGTCGCAAAGCTGAGTAGAAGGTGCTTTGATCAATAAAAATGGGAATCCAGCTTTTGGACTGACTCATCCAGAGTACTCTACTATATAAACAACACTTACACTTGTTTTACCACATTCGGTGACAAAGGACCCATCGTGATCCATGAGTTGACTAGGACCGATCAGTGGCACTATGTACAATCCGCCAGAAACCGGGCTGACTTCTGATCAAGGGGCCCATAAACACCAAAAAGGCTGCGGATGTGGACAGCGGGACTGGAATTTGTAACAGCATCTAAAGGGGTGTGGCCAGCACTACAGACACCCAGGCCTGAGAATGGTGACATTGGACTGGAAAGACTAATACTGGCTACAAACTCCACGGGAAGGGTAAATCCAATGGAAAATCTGTGTCGTATCCTCGACTGGATAAAAATGTTAGGAACCGTGGTCTGGTGGACGGGGTAAAATATGCTCGCATTGATTCTGAAGGGCACACGACCACAAAATAGGTTAAATATGGGAAGGATACTACCGGACAAGTTGAACCAAGCCGATATCGATGTCCTAGGCCCAATAAGATTAGGCGCCTTCCAGCCCGATACCATGAGCTGTCTAGGATAAACGATAAAACCAAGAGAAGCAGGCTATCGCATAATGGCATCGACAGATTAAACCCCATGCGAGCCAACAGGCTACTGAGTACCCGAGGGAGGTTGACGAATTCAAATCTAGAGTACGATACAAAACATCCTATAATAGTTCCTGGCAGCCAACACTTCACGAGATGCTGACAGGTCATGAACATCAACAGGGAGGAGGCACTGGTTTGAACCACTTATTAAATAATTTACGTCGGCGATTTGGGCGACCAATGGGCCAGCTGTAGCGAAGCTTCTCGTCGACAAATGCATCATTTGTCGTAGCCGGATTGCGGTAGCAGGGTAGTAAATGATGGCCCTCCCTCCGGCTGTAAGAAGTCAACGAGATGGTGTCCATCAGTGGAAACTGGCGTCAATTGTTTTGGTCAGTTATTCGTTCTACAGCATAGGTACATACAAAAGAGATATGGCCGCCTGAAAACGTTTACAATCCAGAACAGTTTATCTCGCAGTAGAGCACTAAGTGACCACAGATTCATTCCTAGTGGCATTCCAAAGGTTTGTCGCAAAGTGGGGTTTTCCTTGAAAAGTGTGCTCAGACAATGACTCGAACTTCGTTAGAGTCGTGAGTCGCCGCCTGGTTCGAATTTTTGAGGTGCTCTGCTCTGCCCTCATCTGTTTACCCTCGTAGTGAAGTAACAATGGTTATTTCACAAAAACCACGTACTGCAGTTTTTACGGAAGTACGCTTTTTATTCGAGTAAGTTTTTTTACCCCGACTGGTTCGTTTTTGGTAAAGTTCTGTTTCGTTGGCAAGGGGTTTTATTCGTCTTCAGCTTGATAATTGTGTTTATTCACGCAATTATCAAAGCCGCCTAGTGCTTTCGGTATACTCTCTTTACGCTTTTTCCTGGGTTACACTTTTTGGGTCCCTCTGATAGCACGACGATCATTTGCAGTGAAAATTCACGTTGGGTTTGTAGTTGCAAAGAGTCTGTTGGGACAAGTGTAGTGTGATATGTGCATCGAGTGGTACCACCAGAGCTGCCCTGCCCTGTACAACAAAAGCTAAGAGCTGCTCACGGAGCACGACTCGTTGAAATGTATGTGTTAGCTGTGCTGCTCTGGCAGAGAAATGCTCACGTATACAGTGGGGATAGCTAGATGGAAAAAACGGTACCACAGCAGGAAGCTAAGACAAAGGGTTACAACACAGCCCGGTAATAGCAACGCGCACAGTTGCCAGGAAAAACGAGCAGCAGGCGAAGAAGGGCAAGTCGGAAAGCACCAAGCCCCAGCACATACCCAGGGAAGCGGTAGAGATGGAGATGCTTAAACAGAGGATAGAGACTTGAGAAAGAGTTCAAAAATAAAAGTCGTCACCAATGGAGTTGTTCAGAAGATTAGGCTTTTTCTCCCGCAAATTATGCAGAGCTGGCTGTTAAAGTGGAGCGGACCATCAAAGGAAGCCGAACAAAGGCATTTTGCAAATGTGCTGAGAATGGCGGGTGTTATCCACTGGCTTGACGTTTGCAAAGCGCCATAGATTAGGGCTTTGAAAGGCAAACAGCAAGCTCAATCCGAGGATCCCGCTATCGTCATTTCTAGCACATACAGCAGAGACCTGCTGCTAGGCCGGACACAAAGAGTTGAGCAAGCCACAGGGGAGTATATAAGGACTACGCCTCACACCCCCTTTCGTGGCACCGGCACAGAATCCGCCGCATCCATCAAAACCGGGACTCAAGCATCCGGTTATCATGATAGTCAAGGCTGACGTCACACCTCTGAGCAAATCTACACCTAAGGCCGAGATCGTTAGCAATAGCCAAGCTAACAGTCAATACTGAACTTGCCAGCTAAAAAATAAAGCAAGTGTGGCAGCATGAACAAAAGTAAACACGAAGGGTATGAAGAAAGTGGACGCTCAGCGACTGCTTGCCAACAGTAGTGGGGGTGTGACCAAGGTGGAAACGAAAGTGGAGGTGAAGCCAACCCAGATCACACAGAACGTCACTAATACGGACGAAAGCTGGGCAGCAGTCGTTGCACGAACACCTACACCGTTGAGCAACAGCGGGTCCCTGACGCCCTCGAGAGGCAACAGGATGCCAAGTAACGAGACAAGGGAAGCCTCAGGAGTTTCATTCGACAGCATTACAATTACTATGCAGTGTGTGGCCTAGAAGGTTCAGGAAAATATAGACCTGGTGACTGTTAACGCCAAAAACGGAGTGTCCCCTAGGGAATTGCTGCTGAGGGTACAACGGCCCAAAAGGGAATAACCAAAGCAGATGGCCTGGGAGTAGGGATCGCCTTGTGGAACACAAATGCCTGTAGCTTAGGAGGTAAGTTTAGGAACTTCCAACTAAAACTAACGGTCATAGCTATCTCGGCGAAATGGCTGAAAAAGGTCCAGAGTGTCATGCAACCTCGTGGCTACACCGCCTACAGACAAGACTGAAAAGACGGCAGGCTGGGTGGGGGGTACTACTTCTCGTAAGGGCTGATTATAATCAGTGGGGATCCCGTTTAAACTCGTCACACCCAACATGCAAGCCACTGCACTTTGTGTCCCCCCAGGTTGATGTCCGGTTGGGATATTTTTTGTCTACAGAGCCCCGCAAGCAGGCGGGTATGAAGGCCCCGGACCTCTCCGGCTTCTACAGGTGGTGTTGAGTAGGCCACAGCTCTTTATGGTGTTGGGAGGCATGAACCTCCCAGTAATAAACTAGGACGATGAATGTGCCCCTAGGGAAACCACCGGAAATATTCTGGTGATGTGGCTTCACAATTACGCCCTCACACAACATGTAAGAAAGCAAACAGCTTCCGCGACAGGCAACGTCCATCTACTCCGGATCTGCCTGTAACCAGGTATCGACCTGACGTCACCTCTTTGGTGCTAGGGGAGCCACTGGGGAAGAGCGATCATGGAGTCCCACGAGCAACGTTCACTGTAAGGCGCAACAAATCAGGATCTAGGTAGGACCGAAACCAAGCTACAGTGGAAGAGGATCAACTGAGGATAAGAGCACGAAGCATATGCTGGCACCAGGAAGTCCTGGAGCTTTCTGTGGAGGATAGGTGGAGGACAATAAAACCGGGCTAATAGGCTTGACAGATGAGTTTGCTCCGTTGGCACAGCAACAAAACAGGAGCCCGTCCCCTCGGTGGAAGCCCAAGACTGCGAGACCATTACCTGTTCGTAGAAGGCTGTGGGCTCATTACAAACTTCATAGCTCGTACTACTACTACTACAAGACAGCCAGAAATAGGGCACAAGCCCTGCAACGAGAAGCAAAGCACCAGTATGAGAGGAAACCAGCCAAAAATATGGAGGCAGGTCCATAGAAGTTCTTCGCTCATGTGCAGTCCAAGAAAGCGACGCGTGAGAACGTAAGCATCTTGGACATATCAGACGGAAGCATTGCCCCCAATGATAAAGACAAGGCAGAAACCTTACTTGCTTTCTTTTAGAGCGTGCTTCGTCAGGATCATATACTTAGTGTGGGGGGATCAGATACAGGGAGTGCGCCAGTGCTTCAGGAGCTTACTGTAGGCGAGGACGAGGTGCTCCACGAGCTCAGATATTAGTGCAAGCACAAAGTAGACGGACTGCATGCAATCCATCCGGCGATTGTTCAGCCTATTTTCGGTATCTTACCAGGGGCTACAGCTCAGCTGCACGAAGCTTCTCCAAGGGAGGGTGAGGTGCCAGAGGATTGGTGCAAGGCCATTGCAGCAATACCGCAAGGATAAAGTAGGCTTCGAGGGGTGCAGCGACTTGAAACTAGAATGATCGCCGGTCGAATGGGGGAGCCCAAAGCCCAGCATCTAGAGGTTCTTAACCTTTTCGCCTTAGAGCCGTGTAGACGGCAAGGTGACCTAATAGAATTGTTCAAGTTCATGAAGGGTCCGTCAAGTATAGACATGAGTGATTTGTTCGCTTATGTCCCTGATTATAACACATGTCTGAGCAATGCGTAGCCAAATTCGCAACGAATCCCGAAATCAAAAGGCGATTATCCGTGATATTCTAAGATACTAGATTATTGAATGAACAATGACACCAAAAAGATACGAACCTTAATAATGAGATCACAAGGACTGAAAAAACGAGAAACCGAATTGTAGCGTGCGAGCAAGGAGCATGTGCGTTGCGCAGCTCCAGAACAAGGATATGACAAAATAGCTCTCTTGGCGCGAACAAACAATAACTGGTCCATGAAAGCAAACAGTTCGCAAAGACACGTCAATAGCGTAAGCAAGTGAGTGATGTCAAGAAAAACACTGAACTGCAAAGGTTTTAGGGGGATTTTCCACGACCGGTCGTTACACTGATTGCGGCACCAGGAGATACAGTCTTAAGCTATAATGGACGTACCCAAGGCTGGACATACGGACTAAACTCTTAACAAATAAGGTTGTATCTGTGTGGAATGGTCTAGCAGGGGATGCTGTTTGATGCGGCAATGTACCAACCTCCAAGATGGCCCGAGATTCAAGCTGCAAGTTCGTCAACGAGCTCATGTCTGTGTGGATGATACTGCCTCGCAAGTTCTACCTTTCAGGCAAAACGTTCAGTGCGCAGTGTTGATAGCCAAGGAAACTCACCGACAACACAACGATCTGGAAGCTCGATTTGTCCCAGCCACGTTCGTCCTGTGGAAGCTGAACTGAACTGATCTCATGAGTAGTTGGGGAGATGGAGGAACATCTTGGACCGCGCCGAAATAAGAAACGGTAGCAAGGGAAATAGAATGACACTTCAACCAGCCCAATGCCAGTCCTCGCGGCGGCATAAGAGAAAAGCTGGCAAGATCAACCAGAAGGATACTCATGGCCCCAATCTCACAGCAAACCCTCGATGATGAGTTACTGATCATAAAAATTGAGGTAGAAAGCATATTGAACACTAGACCCCTGGAGCCGATCGTCCCGGACCCGGAAGGCGAACTGGCTCTGACTCCAAATGATATGTTGTTATTACTGTCAGAGGTAGGAGCAACGACGCCGAAACCTCTCCGTGGAAAATACATCATGGGATAAAAACAAGCAAACCAACTGGCACAGATATTCTGAAAACATTGGAAGAGGAATTACTCACCGGCCTTGTAGCTTCGGCAAAATCGGACCTCCAAAGAGAGGTCGTTTAGTCTTGGCAATGTCACTGCCCTCGTGGAGGGCCACTTACACAAAGATGAATGGCCTATTGGAGCGCTCAAGGACTTTCGTACAGAAATTGATGGCCTCGCACGCACGGTGGTGCTGGAAAAGGACAAAGGAGGCGTACTGCGAGATGCACGTAAAATGTGTTTGCTTCACCGGGATAGCGGCAAGGGCGGCGTCGGAGCGACAGACCAAGCCCAATGCAGGTTTACTGATGCCAACCCTTCACGCAGTCTTTAAAGTACTCTTGCTTCCTATTTGATACGGTGTTCACGATTTACTATGGAGTTAGTTTTCTGAGGCTCCAATTTAGCACACTACACGAAATGGCTTGTGAAACAGCTGAAACTTCGGAACAAGCACTTATCCACCGTTCCTAGGAACATCCCTATTTCCGGAACTTCCAGTCAGTAATAATACCCAATCTGTGTTCAGAACGATATAAGTTTTGAACCGAAAGCACTTTTACTTTGACTCAATCCTGCGCTGAACTCTGAAGTTTCAAGCTCCTCACAGCCATCTCGATTCTTCATCGAGAATTCTCAGTCTTTGTTCGGCCAAGCACTTTGCTCTTAGACGGGAAGCCTTTTGTCCTTTACATTTCCCGAACCCCCTATGCATCCAGATCACACCGAGGCCCCTTCCTTTGTACATCGGTAATGACGTATCATCTTCAATGAGAATCTAAGATGCGGTTGTATGCAGCGTAACCTCAAGAAAACCCGCGAGGTTGTCCGCGACCCCTCAACGATAGATTTGGCCCATGGTGCCCGAAGTATGCACTGACTTTAGGGTCTAGGTAGGATAGTGTGAATCAGTACCCCAATTCACTCCTTGGATATCAAACTTTTCAAGGGGGGATTTGGTGGGCAGTGTAAAGGTAATGCGTGGAAGTCCTCCCCAATCGTTGTCACATACTTTTGTTGTCGAGACTAAGGTATTTATCTCATTGACTCTTGAACAAGTGCAGTGCTCATCAACCACTAAACTTGAACATTTGTTTATATTTTGCTCATGTGCCGTGGCATACTTTTGGTTTGAACTCGGACTGCCGTGACGGCCGTAACCGACAGTGATTTCTGCCGAAATCTGGTCCTCATTGTTAAACGTTGTGGTCGTGCAGTTGAGGTTTGTACATAATTTTATATGCGTATAATTTCCTAATTCGGTACCGTAGGATAAGCGAACCGATCTTGTTCCGACTCTTGGATTCGTTATAAAGGCTTCGTTTTACTCAAGATCGGAATTACCGTTGCAGTTTCTTCTCCGGAAGATGCATCTATTCAACAACGCTATATGGTAATCTACCACTGGCCGTCCCATTTAGCTCCGCTGTTCAAGGTCTCTCACAACCTGGCCAGTCGATCCTGGAAAATATGTGCATATCGTGGCCACTCCGCCTAAATTGTACAGCCATCAATGACCACTCGTGCCAATCCCAACGGTGCCGGGAGCTGTCAGATCCAACTATTTGGCTAGCGTAAACCGGGCTTGCAGACAGTCCTCAAAGATGTGCGAGCTCAAATAAAATGGCAGATCGCATCCCGTGTCATCAAAAACGGTCTCCATGTTGGGTGTCCAGATCACGGCCAGTCCCACCCACTAGCTTCCCTTTCGGACTACAGAATACCTTTTTTGAGCCCGTACTGTTACAGTTACCATGCCATTAGCTCCGTGTTCTTCTACCACTTTTTTCCTCCGTCGAGCTCGCTCTCAATATTGACATAATTACTCATTTTTTTCTTGCCCGGCAGAGTTTATCATTCCACCTAAGTACAAACCTAGGGTGTTGCTATCATCTCCGCTTACCACCCCGTCTTTTCCTTGGCACCCAATGAGAGCCCATAATAAGCATAGATCTTGGATAGGACCTCTGTGCCCAAGCTCTTCGAGTTTTCACGCCTTGTTACTCTTCTCTCCCCTCTGTGAGCTTCCCATTCCCCATTTTGGAGCTAGCGGCTACTACTCATTCACTGGCACATTTGTTTTCGTTTTTCGTTTCCTCACCATAATTTGCCAATCCACTTTCTTCGCTGAAATATATTCCGCAGTCTTCCAACAGCCAAGAATGTGATTAGTGATTATTTGCCCCCTCCGTCAGTCCAACTGTCCTCCTACACAGTGTCCTTTCATTGCTTTATCCTGAGCTCGCAGGGCACCACGACGCCCCCACATTCGTTCATCTCAAGAATATTTATCACACTGCTCCCCCGTGGCTACTATCTCAAGAGACCCGTCAAAATGGTCACCAAAAAATATCCACTCTCCGTCCACCTGAAGTGACGTCGCCTTTGCAAGATATCCGCGCATGAAATCACTTTTCAACTTGTCCCAGATGGATTTATCACTCAGCTATCACCTCCAAGGTAATATGTCATTATCCATCTACTAAACATTAAAAAACTAGCCGAGAGCCTACCTTTCCTTCGCCGGCTTTTCCTTCATCACTTTGGTGGTCCTTCTTTCCCTCCAGTTGTGCTATTCTTTCGGCTCTCTCAGTATATGAATGACTTTATAAGTAACCAGCATCGATATTCTACCACTATCTCCGATGCTTGATCTGTTTTACGCTGTAGCTGTTTTTACACGCCAGCCTTCTGATTTATATGTCATGCAGCTTTACTCGTCTGTCCTTACCGCAAAGTGAGTTTACCGCAATGTTAAATAACTGGTGAGCACTTGCGTTTCATCCGTTCTATCACCTCTTCTCTGGATTATCTCCCTCTATAGTCGCTGCAGCCATGCCCACTCCATACTGACTCATCTTCCATTTTACACTGATGTTTCTCGGCTAAACCAATAAAGACAAACAGTTCGCCTCCTGCTTCCTGTCCTCCCCGTCCTTTCCCTCATCATCACTATGGTGGTCTCCTTATACATCCGGAGGTACCCCTCTTTCGCCGCATAACTGATTCCACCAGTATCCAACCATCAGCTTATACTGCCATCTCCACCAACTGTTTTACTTTATTCCTTCAGAGCCTCTGCAATCTCCACACAAAGCACTTCACATTGATTCACTGCCATAATTCCATAAGCTTGCTAATATCTCATGACATATCTATAATAATGAAACCAATTCTTTGATCAACTAACAACTCTCGTGTAGCTATTTCTTCCATCTCCGCTCTCGAAATCTGTCCTTGTATCCCTCGGATTCGAATTTTTCTTTCCCAGTGCTTGACTTCTTCGGCATCTTACCATCAAACTTCACCACAATACTGGCAGTTGATTCACTGCATTTCATCTCTGAAGATCCAATCTTCGACATAGTCGAGTTTTCCATCCATGCACCTTTTACATCCTGCAGCGTGCAAATGACTCCTTGAATTCCCCCTAGCTAGCACTTCTTTCTACAAGAACCTAGCAAATCCTTTGGCTATGCCGGAATTTTTAACGTTGTGATCACTTCCGGTAGTAGTTGTGCTTACAATCTCCCTTCCTAACCGATTCAAACCAACAATAGTCGAATCCACTGTTTGACCTTGACCTTCAGATATGCCGGGCACTGCTACTGTTCTGGCCCTGCGCACAAATGTCTCGCCCTTTTCGGAAATTCCGATTGGGACCACTCAAGTCATCTTTTCAAGCACATTAGCGCGCTTCAGGAGCATCCGAAATATACCATCATTATCATTATCGGTAAAGACAGATGTCGGTTTGAAGACTACTGCAGTCATTACAGTGCCTTTGATCTCCACTTGCGATTCAAGAGGTAGTTTTGGTCCGCAAGCAGACCAATCCCGTTCCAGCACGCACAGGAATTTCGATCCTCCAGTCCATGTGTCTAACAGACGAAAAGTGGTCGCACCTCCGGGGCACAAATCGGCTGGGCTGTCAACTAACTTAACATGCTGCCACTGGTCTACAGTGGTTTCTTTGTGTATGGTTGTGCACCGATTAGCGAAGAGAGTACTGAAATGACCCCTGACGTGATTGATGTAATACCGCACTATTTTTGAGTCCGTTCAAAATTTGGCTGACCAGTTATTGGAGTCGAAGCACCTCCTTATCGCTTGTAAAAGCCCTAACAGCCAATACGGCCCACTAGGTTTGAAATGCGGGATCAAATTTGATTCAAGTGGTGCAAAGCGAGCTCTGAACAACAGAATCCTCGTAGTGTAGCGTCCATCACCCAGACACCACGGTCCATACACTACAGCCCCGTACTCAGCCTCCAACGCATCAGCTAAGGCATACAGTTCTCTCGTCTGGGCTGTGTGATCAGGGGATAAACACCTGGGAGTCCCTGCTTCCCCGAGCTTCTTTAGAGTGACCAGAAACTGGTCCCACTCTAGCCTGTCCCCTCTATCAAGAGGCTGGCCCCCACCGACTCTCTTCAGAAAGAGCCACTGCAGTGGGGTTTTTCTGAGCAGCAACCAAGGGGAAGACAAAATGGGTCTTGCAGACCAGAGATAAATGACAGTTTACCTCGGCGAGTAGCTGGCTGATTGAGGACGTTCAGCTCGGAAACGAATTCGTTCGTTTCCGATTTCCACTGTATTCCTAGAATGCCTTCCTTTGGGAGCTGCGATCTTTTTGCATCTCGAACGTTTTCTGCTTTCGCATTATGCGAAAAGAACGTCCGGCGCATTTGATATCCATTTCGTGAGGTGAAATCCGCCCTTCTGTAGCAATTCTGTCAGGCACCTAAATTGTGTTATAGGCGTGTCAACTTTATCGGATTATCCAAGCCAGTGCTCGACTCAGAAATTTCTGCTGAAACTATCTGATACAGCCCAGTGAACCGAAGTTTCATACCCTTTTTCGGCTTCTCGTAGGACGCAGTTCGCACGGGAGAGTGATGATATCGTTCCAAATGGATGAACTGTCGCTTCAAATTTTTCTAGTAGTTCTAGTCCAACCATAAGAAATGCAACGCATCTGTTTCCTCTACCTGTTTTTTCACCTGAAGAAGCATCTCTCTAATGTCGGCCGAAAAAGCCATTCTGCCTGGCTTGAACCGACACAAGACCTCGGTCGGCAGTGTCGTCCAATCGGGCCCTTGTAGTGAACGATCATTTATCGACTTCCCTGGAAACTTGGACGCGCAATCGAAAACCACCAGCAGTTTTTCGGGTTTCTATGGATGGAGAACCGGGTAGTAGGACAAGTACCACATCCCTTCTTGGTTGTTGATGGTTGCAGGCACATTTTATACGTAACCAAACACTTCGATTCGCATCATTACCTCCGAGTTCCCTTTCGAGAGAACCTCATTCCGGCCAAAACATTCTTTTAAACGTCGCAGTCTCTGGAGAGAGTAAGTTCTGACATCAGCGAGAAGGTTAGCATGTGAACGCCACAGCAGGGGCACGTCGAATGGTATTTTAGGCTTTCGGTCTCTTGCCGTACTGTCTGAAGTGCGAAGTGGTCCTATCACGATAATGACAGTCGGTCTTCCACATTGTCATGAAACTCTCGCCGGTTCAGAATCTGCAGCTGCTGCTCTATGCGTTCCGTTTCAGTTGATGCTTAATTTGTGGAACCACGTCCCACGGCTAAGCCGTACATTATCCATCCTAGTATCGTACGTACGGCACAGGGAGCCCGACTGTCGCCCACTCTCTGATCCAGAACCCAAGGTGCTTCTGGCATGTCGCAGCCGGTAAGAAGGTTGACTTCCTCATCCTCCTAGTCCACGACGGTTGCGCCCCGTAAATGTAGCCATCTAGATAAAATCGCATTCGTCGACCTTGGTGCCCACATCAGGAGAGTGGCCAATGTGAAAGCTTCGATTCGTTCATCGGTTTTCAGGGAGAAGAGTTGCAATCTCAGCCAGTCTGCGGTTATTACCTGGGTTCTGCCCACCATACCCACAGCCAAGGAGGTTGGGACTTTCGCAAGCTGGTTTTCGCCGGAAAACCGCTCGTTCACCGAAGCGGTGTCCGATCCGTTATCAGTGGTGGCCAAGGCTTTGGCCACCGCTTTAGCCGTCATCACTCGTACAGCGACTACTTCCAGACGTACTGGTTTATTGGCAGACCATGATGTTGACCAGGTCACGCTGGGCCTTGTATTCTCGTCTGGCTCACCTTCTTCCACCTTGTGTAGTAGTAGATGGTGTCGGCCTGGACAGCCTCCGTGATCACATCAAGCTCTCACTCGGCAATCTGCCGCCCAGTGTGAGGTGTTAGGGTAGAACAAACACTCTCCTACCGTCCTTGCCATTCACCAACGTTCATTTACTGCGCCTCCGATGAATTTCGGAAAGTCTGAGATAAACTGGTTCTAGGTCTATCTGTTCTGTTGCTGTCTCGAACGAGTCGACCAAATCTGCGACCGGCTATTCTCGCTTGCTTATATGCCTAACTAGTCAGGCCTTGCTGTCACCCCGGCTTAGACTTTCTGCTCCTCCGGCCCAACGACCCTATAGTTCGGGTGGGAGACAACTAACTACTCCCTCAGAGGTGCGCATTGCGTCGAGATCGCCCCGTAACCCGTGATCAAAGGAATTTCGAACAATTTTGCATATAATTTGCAAGGTGGACTACAGTGTAGACGTCGCTCTTTGTTAGCCTGGCTTCCGGCATCACCCCCTCTCTCAGAATGCGAGCAGCTTTTTGTAGTTGGCTAGCTCCATTTACATTTTTCCTGCTTCCTGGGTCCGTCGACTAGGGCGTAATAGCAGTTGTTCTAGTTCTAATATACTCAGCCTGAATAAATCAGCATTCTTAGAATCAACCAACCCTCAGTAATACGTAAAAACGCACTGAAAGGTTCAGGAGATTTGACATTATCTATAGTATCAAATGTACCCTAGCCCTCCCCAGTGGTGGCGGCCCCACGGACACCAAACTCACCAAAATGCAAACAGAAGCTTAGAGCTTAGATGAGCCTTGCTTATGAATAGGTATCTGTGCTCAGGTTTGCTTCGGATGGTCAACCGCTCTCCACGAGTATCCAATTCCGGCTCTAGGTCTTCATCCATCTATGGGTAGTCTACCTTTTAGAACCTTTCCTTTCAGTCACATTCAGTGGATTATAGTCAGGAAAATTGTACTTCAGAATACTTTCATACATCCAGACCCGACTCAACCAGTGCGGCGTGATACCCTTCGGTCGGACAAAGGCTTATTTTAGAAGTCCTGTGGGACACATGGGTGTTCTCACAAGTCATCCATCGAGGTACGCAACTGATCAGGCGAAAGTTAACCAGGCTCTTCGATAAGTCTGGAATTCAGCCTAATCTCAGTCTCTTCAATCGACTGGTTGTTCGAAGTCCGTTTGTTTAAGTCCACCTGGTACCTGCAGACTCGTTGGCATCGCCATTTTACGCCACAAAACTCTAGCGGCAAGGCGCACTCCAGCCCGTCAGCTCTGGCCATTAGCTCGTTCAGCCCTGCATCTCCTGTCAGTTATATAGGATTATCAATATAATTACCAAAACCCATCAATTGCTATCGTTCTGCGAGTTCCATTCTCCGGACCGGAATTGAGTCCGTATATATCGTGCGAACGTGTAAGCAGAGGCTTGCCGAGCTATTTTCTGTCCGGGTTCCGATTGCCTTGTTCTATTTCTGGACATGCTGCGTGTTTTCTCGTCCCGAATTGATCAAGTGGAGTATTATAACACGCTTTGTAAAATACGTAGCCGAATTCGTAGGAATTCCGAAACCAAAACAAAATTGATCTATATTTCTACGACGCTGAATTACTGAGTGAACAACACCATAAAATACATACAAACCTCGAATATGCGATCACAAAGACTGAAAAACGAGAATCGAGTTCAAAGCGTGCGACGGACAAGCACGTGAGTCACGCGGGCTCAAGATATGATATGATAAAGAAGTGCGTTGAACGCGAATAAACAAAGGTTGGTTCACAGAAACGTAAGTTATCCGAAACACGCAAATAATGTACGTAAGCGAGTACTTCCATGAAATCACAATAATGCAGTGCTTTCAAAAGAATTTTCCACGGTCGATCGTTACAGACGCAACCACTTGCAAACGTTTATGGCTTTTCAATGATTCCTATGAAGCCGTGATTCCAATTTGCATACGGTTACATGAATCTGTATTTTTCGACTTTACTTCCCTGGTGTAAGGTTGGTTAGACCTTACTTCGCGGTTTCCTTATTAAACGCGTGCTTCGGTCCTTTGTGCTGCGTGGACCACCTGCACGTTACTCTAATGCTCGGCACTGTACGAATATGTTACCCAGAACAGTATTCTCCACGACCCGTGAGAACGAGAAGACGATTGGGAGAGATAGTGGTTAGCGTGTATTTGGGAGGGTGCGTGAGAGCGTGCGCAAGAGCAACGGTCAAATGGCCACCGCGCTCGGCAGTCAGCGTTCAGTTGAACAATAAACGTGGTAAAAGTATGAACGAGGATGGCAACCGCTACAGGGGCCTCCTCCTAGGAGTCCGACGGAGTTGGGCTTCGATCGTGATGGTAAGCCGGAATTATTGGTTGTCCAGGAACTCCTCATAGCTTGTTTGTTATATTGTTGGTGACGTCGAACGACTGCTGATGAGTTTACTGGTGCCTGCACTCTCGAGGTCCGATGTGCGTAGGTCCAACTGTGTTTTGTCGCCCACGGGTCTCATACGAATGCAAGCCGGAAAATGCCTCGGTAGGTCCATCCAAAAAGGCGTCCAGTTGCCGTCTCCAGTGCCAGGCTGGCCAATCGTCCCATTGTCCAGTGAGCGGTTGGCTCCCTGAACGTGCACGGGAGTAAGCCAGGCTACGGATGAATCCAATGTGACTGTATAGATCCGTCTGAGAGAGGGCAAGGTAAACTGGAACAAAATAGCGCCGGAGGGCGCCGGCGGATGTTGGACCGTAATAACAACACACAAGCGATGTTCGGTGTTGTTGGAGTTGCTAGGAGACCAGAAGAAAATGAAACCATAACCACCGATTGTAATTTCACGGGTTTGTTGTTTGGTAAATCCATGGCGAACTTCCCAACTTATTGCTAAAAGTCGGTTGTAAAAATCGTCACAAAATCGGCGAAGCGGACGGGATTTCGTAGTAGGTGACCGCGACAGCTACTTCGCGTTGCGGGTACGGTTGGCTGCCGAGTCCTCACTAGGCGTAATTGGGGGTGGTTAGAGTGGTAACTCGCTCGATGCAGGTGACTGAGCGGCTTGAGTGGGTGTAAATTGGCCGAGCGGCTCGCACTCCATGACGGAAGGCTTGAGACGGTCGATAGATACGGTGTCGTGTCGCCCGCTGATAACTATGACAAATGTATTTGCCCTACGTTTTATCGCACGAAACGGGCCAGTGTATGGCGCTTGTAGTGGTGATCTGACGCCATCGACGCGAAGGAATAATGGAGTAGCGGTTCCTAACGCAGTTACGACATAACTTGTAGACTGTTGTTCACGCGGCGGACTGGCCTTGAGCACTCGCATGTGCTGCGTTAGGCGCTGAACATTCTCACCGTGGTCGAAGGTCACGGTTGGTGAGGGGGCTACCAACTCCCCAGGCAGACGAAGTGTACAGCCATGTACTAGTACGGCCGGCGTTGTGTGTAATTCTTCCTTAACGGTACTACGCAGGCTTGGGAGTGCTGTCGGTAGGGTTTCACTCCAAAGAGGACTAGCGTTTGCTCAAAGGGCGGCTTTTAATTGCCGGTGGAAACGCTCGACCATACCATTGGCCTGAGGGTGGTAAGCTGTCGTCTTTACGTGTTGGCAACTGAGCGTAGCGAGCGGGCTGCCAAAAGAGCCGTCAAAGTGTGAACCGCGATCGGTGGTCACTATCGCCGGGCAACCGAAATGACTAACCCAACCGGTCAGAAAAACTTTCGTGGCCTCTTCTGACGTGGGACGAGGGATAGGAATGGCCCGCGGCCAACGAGTTAAACGATCCACGCATGTGAGTATGTAAACGTATCCAAGGGAAGGTAGAAATAGTCCTACGATGTCGACGTGTACATGATGAAAACGTGTTTCAGGTTCTGGGAACCTGACAAACGCCGCCTTAGTGTGCCTATGGGTCTTAACACTTTGACCTTGCAGGCAAGCACGAGCCCATTGACGGACATTTCGTTTGACATTGTGCCAAACAAATCGCTCAGTTATCAGTTTCACCGAGGCAGTCACACCCGGATGAGCCAGATTATGGAGTGTCAGGAACGTAGGATAACGGTGGGCAGCAGGAACTACTGGCCTAGGGCGACCTTGCGACACATCGCACACGATGGTATTCTGGGAAGCTGGGATAGGCACTGTGGTTAAACTCAAAGAACCGTTTTGTCGAAGCGGTTCGATGTCAGGGACCATAGTTTGAGCCTGTGCCATTGCGTCCAAGTTGATGTTAGGCGTCTGTGACAGACTTAGTTGATATAAGCGCGATAAGGCGTCTGCGATGGGATTAAGTACCCCAGAGACGTGTGGTATGTCCACAGTAAACTGTGAGACAAAGTCTAAGTGGCGAATCTCGCGTGATGAGTATCGATCCGAAGCTGACTTTAGTGCGTAAACCAAAGGCTTGTGGTCTGTAAACACCGTGAACGAACGGCCTTCGAGTGCATGTCGAAAATGACGGATTCCCGAGTAGATGGCTAATAACTCCCTACCAAATGCGCTGTACCTAGATTCGGCGGGTTGTAGGCGCTTGGAGAAGAATGCTAAAGGTTGCCAAGAGTCATCTACGAACTGTTGCAGTACTGCTCCAACCGCTGTGTCCGAGGCATCCGTCACTGCGGAAATAGGAGCCAAAGGGCCGAGGTGGATAAGGAGTGCTGTGTTGGCGACAGCATCTTTGACCAATGCAAATGCTACTTGTGCCGTATCGGAAAACACGAACTTCCGCTTACCTCCGCGCAACAGGTCGGTGAGGGGTTGCATCATTTCCGCACAGTGCGGAATAAGTCGGCGGTAGAAATTCACCAGGCCGGCAAACTGGCGCAACTGGCGAGAAGAATGGGGTTCAGGGTAGTCGCGAATAGCGGAAACTTCATCCGAGAGAGGGCGGATACCCGAGGATGAAATAGAATGTCCTATGAAGGTGATATCAGCCCGGCCTAATTCGCATTTCGCGATATTGATCGTAACGCCGCGCTGGCTGAGGCGTTCGAAAAGTGCTGGTAAGTGTGTAGCGTGCTCTTGCTCTGAAGAACTCGCCACCAAAATATCATCCAGGTATACGTGGACATTTTCCGAACCACGAGTTGCCTCGTGCATGAACCGTTGAAAGGTCTGGGCTGCATTGCTGAGTCCAAACGGCATTCTCAGAAACTCGAACAGCCCGAAAGGCGTAGTGACGGCAGTTTTGGGGATATCGGCCTCTGCTACCGGGATCTGGTTGTATGCGCGAACTAAATCGATACAGCTGAAGACGGAGCAACCTGATAAAGACAAAGCAAGGTCCTGTATATGGGGAATCGGGTATCGGTCAGCGACGGTGACTTTGTTAAGCGCTCTGTAATCACCACAGGGTCGCCAGTCGCCACTAGACTTAGGGACCATATGAAGGGGGGAAGCCCAAGGGCTACTAGAAGGGCGTATTATACCCAGTTCTAGCATATGTTCGAATTCAGCCTGTGCAACATGAAGCTTGTTTGGTGCTAACCGACGCGGCCTACTGAACACTGGGGGTCCCTTAGTATCGATATGGTGAGTGACACTGGTGGTCACTGCTGGGAGAGGCCCGGCCTGCCGAAATATGGCCGGGTAGGCGGCGATGAGTTCGCTATAAGGTTGGTGTGCCGGAGGTTGGGCGTAAAAAAGCGTGACGTGATTCACTCGCGAATTACAACCCGCAAAAGCGAGAGTGGTCCGACGATCCACCACTCTGCGGCGCCGTGCATCAACTAGCAAGTCAAAGTGCTGCAGGAAGTCAATGCCCAGAATTGGGTACGGGACGTCGGCGATGATGAATACCCAACGAAAATTGCGCTTTAAACCCAAGTTTAAGGTGAGCGACCGCTGGCCAAATGTTGGGATGGCCGTGCCATTGGCAGCGCGTAGTGTTTGGGCCTGCAGCGTGCTATTGTCGCCTTTCTGTCGGAGGAGGACGCTCACTTCGGCACCGGTATCTACAAGGAATAGGTTATTTGAAATGATGTCCCCTACATTCAAAAGACGACTGTTGGTCTGATACCCGGCTTCGTGGGTCGCCACGACGGGCCGGGGGTTAAGCTTCTCTAATGAACACCAGAAAAAGTACACCCTGGTTCGCATCGTTTGGCTCCCTCACCCAAGCGACTGTGGTACTTACAATATCCTTCCTTTGAAGAGCCGGAACCTCGTCTCAGTGACGTACTATGACGCTTAGGTGAGCGTGCGCGGTGCCGCTCCTGTGATCCACTTCATATTACTGCTAGGCGTTGCAGGCTCGTGTCAATTCTAGACAAAACTGACGCGAGGTCATTAGATGTTGGCAAGGTAGGCACCGTTGTGACGGAGGGCCTGGTTACTCCAGCTACAGCGGGGTTGTATCGTGACATAATGTCATCAGCTACTGCTGCAGTTTCCTCCAGTGAACACTTGCGCGTGGCACTTAGTAAAACTGGGATGTTGTGCGGCAAACGCTGCAGCCAAAGTTCCCTTAAGAGCGGGTCCTCGCCTACCGTCGGTCCTCTCAAGCGCTGCATCTCACGCAGCAGTTCGGAGGGCTTCCTACTTCCAAGCCCAACGTTTTGAAGTTGTTGCATACGTTGGTCCTGCGTTGGGGTCGTGCGGGCAATGACGGCCTCCTTTAAGGCCTCATAGCTTCGGGAAGAGATTATTACTTCCCTTACTTGCAGCATGACCTCCGGCGGGAGTCGGCCTACTACCCACCTGAAACGGCTGGCGTCACTGGTTATACGGCAGTTTTCGAATTCTAACTCCGCCAGCGTGAACCAGAGTTCTGGATCAGCTGGCGTGAATGCCGGTATGTGCAGAGTGATCGCCCCAACGGTGGGGTCTGACCAGGATTTCCGTTCGGCAGACATATCGATTACTTTATGGAATACAGACGGGAAAAGAAATCAACGACCAGTGGGGCACTATAGTCTTCGCGAAAAAAATTACGACGAACTAGACACACAAATGATCTATGGACGAAAAAAAATTATTTCGTAAACCAACCAAAATATCAAGATAGGGAAACAATAAAACACACAAAAACGTACGCAGACGGGACCTTGAACGGTAGAAAACAAGGAAACTCACGTGACCTGGGGATCACGTCGGGCTCACCAATTTGTAAGGTTGGTTAGGCCTTACTTTGCGGTTTCCTTATTAAACGCGTGCTTCGGTCCTTTGTGCTGCGTGGATCACCTGCACGTTACTCTAATGCTCGGCACTGTACGAATATATTACCCAGAACAGTATTCTCCACGACCCGTGAGAACGAGAAGACGATTGGGAGAGATAGTGGTTAGCGTATATTTTAGGAGTGTGCGTGAGAGCGTGCGCAAGAGCAACGGTCAAATGGCCACCGCGCTCGGCAGTCAGCGTTCAGTTAAACAATAAACGTGGTAAAAGTATGAACGAAGATGGCAACCGTTACACTGGATTACGTACTTTCCTTTGAGTATGACTACAGGAGGGGTTCATTGGGAACGAAGTGGTATTTACGAACTTCTGGTTTGGAAGTGCGCAACGAAAAACCGTTCAAAAACAGACTCATTGTTGCCGTCGAGGGTGAGTTAAAGAAATTCATTGTCTTTGACTAAACTCCAGACGCTGTTCGGTCCATCCCAAGAATCGCAGAAAACCGGTGTCTGTCGTTGAAAAACATAGAGCTTCGGTTTATCAAAGATAGAAATCAAGGCAATGCAAGACGAGAACGCAGGTTGGTAAACTATCAATTCCTTCGAAACAAATCTCAGGCTGCCTTTTCCCATAAAACTACTCCATTCATTTGGTGTAATCAACACCTCTTAAGACATTCTGAAGAACAATAACAATTTATCATGAACCACGACTCTACAAGTTCCTCAGATTTAGTTCCTAGTTTATTTGATATTTAAGTATTTCACTGATTCATTTGGTAAGATACAGAAATTATCAGATAATTGTCTGTTTTGTTGAAAACAGTTTTCAATGAAACTATCTTTGAAATGTGCACGCAAAAGTCTGTTGCTGTCCAGCTTTTCCTAAATGCGACTGTCTTATTTTTCTACATCTCGATATTTCAGATCCGGTGACGATGTAACCTAAGAACGATGAACATCTTCGAACATTCTGAATGAAGCAGTCTTTGAATTGAAATTAGTACAAGTTTTCATTATGCGATTTTTATAATAAGCTGAGTGGTTTTCGCAAACTGTTTTCCTAATCAGAGATGGATTAGTGGTTTCGATCGAAAGGATGGATGGTGGGAAAAAAGACTGAGAAACGGGCAGTTAGGACCGATTAGGAATATAAGAGATACCCACATCCAGCAATTTTTTCGAACGTTGAGCGTAGACCAACGCGCTCCCGATTTGGTGCTGATAGCGCTGTCCAACGTTTCTAACGATGTAGCGCAACGTTAAACCAACGTTAGCCTAACGTGGCCCAAAGCTCGCATGATCGTGAGCGCGTTGTGTGCCCTGCTTGAGTTACCAACTGTCCCCTCGTAAGTGCCTACTACTTCTGAAAACGACTTTCTACTACCTGTCTGCGATGCTTTGGGGCTCAAGCTGGTGGTACTACCTGGTGAGAGTTCATCCTTCTCTTGGGCCTGCAACTTGAAAACTAGGCCGGCAGCCTCCTCATTTTATTACACGCTTGCGCATGAGTGCAGGGAAGGGGTATATACCCCATAGCCACGAGGGCCCACTGCACTATTGGGGATAACCGGTAACCGAACTCTGAGACTTGGGGTGTCGAAGAACCACATGGGGTACCAATAGAGCAGGTGTGGCAACGATTCGGACAATAATGGATTACTGTCCGCCACCAAGGTTTCTTACAAGGAAAGCAGACCAACTCAGCCCATCATTTCCGTTTATAAAGGGAATAGATGTCCCTTGCTATTCCTAAACACCTTGAGTGAGCCCACTTCTTGCACACCTCGCACTCTATGAAGTTTATTACACGTTTCTTGCATGCTGATGCCAGAGAAGTGGCATGCTGACAAACACACAAAATGTAGTAAAAACAGCTCAAGAGCTGTATCAGCAAAAACAGGAAACTTTGACATTTCCGAGTACAACCCTTTAACGTAAATGCACAAAAGCTCCAAGCGAGGAGAGATCGCTTCACAAAAACACCGAATACTACTCGGCAGTACTAAGAGGAAAATGAAATTTTCTCTAAATAAAATGCAGCTTAAATGCGATTCTGATACGCTCAATAGTATGAAATAACCGGAGTTAATTCACAAAAAAGCATGACTGAATCGCGAGCTTCAGCTAGCGACAGGGTGAGTGGACTTCTGACACCGCTGGTACAGCTACTCTGGCCATCTTCGATAACCATGCATAGTAACTTAGTAACCAAGTGTTACTTTACGATAGTATATCTTCTGAACTCTCAAAGCAGGTACGAGATGCAGACCAAACCATAGTATTTAGCATTCCCGATAAGACCTCCCCAAGCAGTGCTCCCAATGCGCTCCCAGTGGGCGCGCGCATGTATTCTGACACCCAGAACCTGAAGGTGAACGACCAAAGTTATGTAGTGATCGGTACTCAATATTGTACGAATTTCACAACAAACAACACTAGAAAACGACTCCCTCAATGTCTAAGGATATACGTGCACGTATATATATATATATATATATATATATATATGGAATTATATACACGGAGAGATAACAATACACTGGAGCTAAAATAAACTTTAAAACAGCGCATTAGTTATCTCTATGAGTGATGAGACATTTTTCACCATAGAAGAACCGATTAGCAAATCCTATCAACAGAGAATAAAGAAAACCATTATGGCTGTAAGGTTGATTAGACCTTACTTCGCGGTTTCCTTATTAAACGCGTGCTTCGGTACTTTGTATTGCGTGGATCACCTGCACTTTACTCTAATGTGCGGCACTGTACGAATATGTTACCCAGAACAGTATTCTCCACGACCCGTGAGAACGAGAAGACGATTGGGAGAGATAGTGGTTAGCGTGTATTTGGGAGCGTGCGTGAGAGCGTGCGCAAGAGCAACAGTCAAATCGCAACAGCGCTTGGAAGTCAGCGTTCAGTTAAACAATAAACGTGGTAAAAGTATGAATGAAGAATGCAACGGCTACATGACTGCTCCTAGTCACAGGGGCATTCAGTAAAACGAAATGTACTATTTTCGTAACACAGATATATATTAGTAAATATTGTGGTACTCTTATTATTATGTTTCTTATGAAATTTCACGAACTTCTGCGCAATATTCCAAGGCACATATCAGGAATCATTTTAGCCCAACGTTCGGCCAACCGTTTTGGGTATTGTACTGCTTTGGTCGACCAGTGCCTCGCAAATTCTGCTAACGTGAAATTGATAATGTGCCGTAGATTGGGTACGCAAATGAACACAACGTAACCAGTGTTCCCCGCTTTTCCAGTTTTCGCACGGGATGACAACCGGTAAGTATATTCAACACAAAAAGTTACTGCTATTGGCTTGCCAAACAAGAACGTCAGGATAACCTCGGGAGAAATGCTACTCCAAAGAGAAATACTAAGAAAATGAGCTTTCTTAAACGTCCAGGCCCAGCACTCGCCAGAAATTCACCTGAACATTGAAATCCCGCAAGTTACTCCATGCAGCCGCCCTCTAGTAACCAACAGCTGCTAAATGTGGACCTTGATGCAGACCCCAGACCTTCCACCAGTGTGACATTCTCGAAAAGTCCTAGACTCATTAGTAACGGCATGGACGCCAGAAGCCCGAATTCCTTAGTTCATGCATTATGCATAATAAACTACTACCTAAGTCTCATAGTTTGCCTAACTTAACAACCCCGCTTGAGTCTCCAAAGGTGACACAAAATGACTATGATAGGTAAAATCCTCCAACTTTAGCAACAAACAAATTTTATTCTTCGTCTGAAGCTGTCCCGTCAGTCCGCTGGGCAAACCCCCACAAACCAACTATCGTCAAGCAAAGTCCCTAATGACACACGTCTGCCCTTGTAATCTGCTTCATCACTGTTGGATTGAAAGTTTGTGTAGTTTCATCTCGAGCCTCCACTACCTTATGACGGTAAAAATAGATTCCTACGACCTCTAAACCAAAACTGGCCAATCAGCCCTTCACCCCCACGAAAGGTTTTAACGTCCAGTGTACCAGACAGCTATTTACCTGTATCGTTAGGTCACACTCCGATAGCCACACAAAAACCACAACCAAGCAGATTCTTTGGTAGACTGCCACCAATTCAAGTGACCATAAATTCTGTACCTAAACTAGACACCTTCTCAAGCCCTCGTCACCTCCAGCGAAATTCCAGCATCACTAGTTTTATGCGGTTCATACTGGCAACCCATTGCACAACACCACCTCTCTATAGCTGACATGGTCTAACATATCTTTCCAAAACTTTAACTTGCCCCCATCCTTCATCCTCTATTTCCATGAACATTTCAAACTTTTCTGCATTATCTACCGTTTTTGATTCCACGGCAGCTGTGTTACCCACAGGATACTTCCACGAATTCCTCTCGTGTACACTTCCACTACACTGCAGCATTCAGTCGCGAAATCTCCCCGTTTTTCTTGCCTTATCGAAGTGTTTTAGGAGCCTAGATCTTGTCGGTCGTTTACTGAAATCTCCGCTGTGACTGATATTCTCAACTGTTCACCTTTCCACACCGTAACCTCCATGTCACTACCATGTGAACCACTTATTCACATCTCCCGCTCAGCCACCACTCCGCAAGATGAGCCCGTTCTGGTCGATGATGTGGCAGTTGGAAACTCACTCAGCCCCAATGGACTTCCACTGCCCTTACGTGAACCACAGCGACCCTTGAGCTCAAAAATACAGTCACGATTTCCCTTTTACTACTGAATCCCCGTTCGCTAGCAGGAAAGGTTCGAATGCTGAGGAAACAAGTACTTGCTTCCCATTTGGAATTCTTTTGGTCATGGAACCATGCTATAGTGATCAGCCGATCACCCCCATCTATCACTTGCTTGACTGTACGTTTCGCGCACTCGGCAACCGCCAGCGCTACTTCTGATGCACTTCCTCGGCACAAGCCAGCGTGCGGTTTCTGTACCCAGGCCTAGTGAGAATACACACGGCTGTCACTCCATGGTCTTTTCTCGTTGACTTCCTCGAGGAACGCGATCGTAGAAGCTAACGGAGTGTCCCCTTCTGTAAAGCAATCAGCCAATCGGGGACTTAAACTAAATAAGCAGTAAAAGACCCGGTTATTGGAAGAGCTCTGAACCAATGTGCTTCGTACCATAATTTCGATTTCAGTCACTTAGTATTCTACATAAAGTTTGTTTTGCAAAATAAACGAGATTATTCGAAGGCGCAAGAGTTTTCTCACAAAAGCCGTGGGGGCGAAACAGAGCACGGGGTACTTGGAGAGGTGCTCCTTCGAGAAAAATCCTGCTGCTAAACATGAAAGATTGAGATTGATGATTCTAAAGGAAGTGAATTTTCAAAGAAATACAGTGACAATTCACGACTGTGTTCAGAATTCTGGAAACAGTATGCAACAGATCCTTTTATTCGCACATCAGTAAAAACGTACGTAAGCGAGCAAATAAGAAAACAAGTGAATCATCAATGGGCTAGCGCAAGCATAATAATGTGTCAAGCTGACGGCAACAAACAATCAATGTCAGTCTCAAGTCCACCTAACCACATGTGATTCGCAAAGTGGGACAAGGCAGAGAGTGGAACAGACCGGTGTAGTGACATTTAACTTTGCCCATTTGTTTAACGGGTTACCTTTTAGAAAAAGTACCGTGGCGAACACATATCTGTCTTTTCGCTACTTCTCCTCAGGCCAATACAGTGCAAGTGCGAAGTTTTAGAGTTTTTCGAAAATGTGATCCAGAGTATTAACGTAAAGGCACAACGAATGTTAAATCCGCTTCCGTCGCATTTGTGTGTGCGCGTTAACCGCCAGGTTCACCAGTCTTGTGTGTCTGTCCCACCATCACGTTGACCTTTGGCCAAGGGAGCTGTAGCTTCTTGACAAATTGATTTTGCGGGCACAGGATTGGCTTATGTAACCTGAGTGCAATCGCCTCGGCGGTAGACAGGATTCGTTGTCTGACCCCTTTGGAGCGGTTTGCCGACATGGTGGATAACGGCAAACGGCCCATCTCGCGTAAGTGTGTGACCCGTATCGATCGCATGGGCCGGTATTGCGCTGGTTACCGTCTTACGGATCCCTTTGGTCAACCATGTAAGACAGTGTTCTTGGACTCGATCGGACAAGCACCTGGTTGTTCTTCCACAGGATCAAGAGTAGGAATATACACAGCATGGGGTGCAAAAGCCAGGCAGCTTGTCTTTGAGTTTCAGTTGTAAGCATGGTTCAGTGTTGAACGAGATTTGCAGCTTGGCTGCGTCTGACGTATTTGTCACCGCATTAGGTGACCGTCGGGTCAGTGTTTCTGCAGCCCTATCTCTTTTGAATTCTATTCGAGCGAATAAGATCTTTTTTGGGGACGTTAAGGTATCTTGGCCTGGCTGAAACCACATGTTATGTTTGTGAAGGCTTATCAACAGAAGACATCAACATAGGCATACCAGTCGATATATGCAAGGAGCTCCTGAAACTGTACACTACCAACGTACAATTTCAGTTTGAATACGCCGCCTGGATCGAAGAACACGTAAGTGCAATGTTGCATCTGTGTATAGACAAACCTAGTTATGAAATTTAGTGCTTTTCGCTGGAAGGGGCATTCGGTAAGAAGCAAACATAGCATCAAAGCCTTGCCTATTTACAAAGATGCTAATCTCAACTTTATCGCGTGCTTTTCTCCCTTTGGAATCAGGTGCTACTAATGTCATCCACGAATGAATGGGCATATTTATTCAGTTCTTTCAGAAGTGCTCAGAAAAAGTCGTTGCTGAACAGCTGGGTGCGTCAACTGTATTTCTGTTTAGCAATACCCCTAGGCATAGACGCATGTAAAACAATATTTCAACCCCGGGACATACAGCTCGCTTTATCTCACCTTACAGTCTATTTTTCCATCCTATTGAAGAAGTGCGTAGTGGTTTCAAGAACGTAGTGAAGCAACTGTTAATTGCACGTGAAATGACAGTTTTGCGAGTACGGACAAATCATTTGTTGGAATATATCACCTCCCAAGATATGCAGAAAATCTCTTCAAAACCTCGTGCTTCTAATCACAGACACAGTTTTACTTTTATACTTTCATCCAAAATTATGACAACTTGTTGGCGTAACCACAAATTGTGAAAAAGTTATATGTATAACACATTTGCTCAAAGCTCGTTGTTGGCTGTTTTGGTCCCGTGCTACAAATAAATGCAATGGCACAGTAAGCATTAAGGTCGCCAAGTAATTTTTTCAGTGTTGCCATTTCGATCCAGCTTTGTGAGTTAAAACATGATCCGTTCATCCCTAAACCGACTTGTGAAATGGCTTTCCAATCGATGTAAGGTTCAGGCCGTTCGTATTATGTTCCATTGATGCATTTAACCTAGTGTATAAACCGTTGGACAATTTTCCCATTTTAGATTGCTAGCATCTCACAAAGATATTCAACTAGGTTTGTTTTATAAAATATAGGTCGTAATGAGTGCTCTCACAAATCGGCCAATTTCAGCGAACAGACAACGAACCACAGTGCTAGCCATGGTATGGAAAACTTCGTCGATGGCCATAGACTCTTAAAAGATAACCTGTAGCTTTCCAGATCTATGTATTAATTTCGTGAATCAACGTGATAGATTATCGAATCAATCTTTAGATGGTATACGCATGTTCAAGTGCGCGTGTTTGTGTTTGTTTGTTTGCGTGTTGCATGACCAACCCAAGTCATTGGCATTCGCACGTGACTCATTTCAGTCCCGATGGCCTAGCATTCGTGTACGCGATGCTTGTCTGTCCCACGTTCTGCCTTGCTCCACTTTACCAATGACATGCGGCTGGGCGCGCGTGTAACTGACAATCCTTGGTCCTGTCCACTTGACATTATCATGTTTGCGCTTGCTAGTGGATGTTTCACTCGTTTACCCGCTTGCCGGCCCGCGCACGTCTTTACTGATATGCTCATAAACGAGTCTATTGCGGAAGGTTTTCTGAATTCTGAAAACAACAATGTGCATGTACATGTGTGTGTGTGCGTGTGCGTGTGCGTGTGCGTATGCGTGTTGGAGATACTCTGGGTCAACGTGGTATGAGGGCGACCAATATGTCAGTTAATTAACGATGCTGGGGTATTCGCGTTTATTACACGAAGAATGGGCTTGTGTGTCACCGCATGACTCCATACCGAGAGAATGGAAATGCGGATCGGGGGTAGTTATCGCCACACCGTTGATTGCGGACTGCTGCGGAACGTCATGTCCTTTCGGGGAGACTGTTCGGTAATTTGCAGATTACTATGGTGATAAGGTGGTGTATAGCGTATGCAGACCTATACACTGGTCTCGATGATATGAACCATGGTTTGTTGAATTCCCGTCTTTTCCGTTTAAATATTGTATTGTATTGTATTGAAGACAAGCAAGTTAACAAAAACTCACATTTCAGCCAAAAGGAGGAAAACTGATCAATGACACTTTGAAATACGCATAAAAATAGGTACTTTTGAAATAAAACTGGTTCAGCCACCTAGGTTAGTGCGAATTTCCTTTGTGGCTTTTATTTTGTCAGCCAGAGCGCGTGCTAAGCAAGGCACTGTAGAGTTACGATAGACATTTATGCGGGATGGGATAAGCCTGAATTCGGAACGTGTGGAGGGATGAGAACGGCATGCAGATAAGTCACAGTACAGGGGATGGGTGGGGTCTGCAAGAATCTTCTTGACGAATTTTTCACAGGCTGTAATATGCGAGTCACAAACCTTGGAGATAAGACAGCCCATGGAAATCAAAGAGACACGACTGACAGTGGCTAGGCCGCGGCGTAGAATGATGAAATCTTTCTTAAGTAGACCAGGAAAGATAACGGGAGAGAAGTAGAGTAAGACCGGTAGGACACACTGATGGATAAAAGAAAGAGTGACAGCTTGTGTGGCACCAAACTGCCTTAGCCTACGAATTTGAAAGGACGGTTTAAGCAGTTTTCTAACACAATCAAGAATCTGAGGAGACCATCGTAAATTGGTGCTGATTGTGACGCCTAAGTGTTTGGCCGAGTCAGCTCTGGAAATTGGGACACCGTTGATGAGTGATTGCTTAATGGGATAAGAGGAACGAGAAAGAGAGAAAGTACACTCAAAACATTTGGAAGTGTTGAGATGTAGTCCAGGATGGGACGAAAAAGAATTAAAGTCTTGTTGGTTGCACATAGGTTGGCAAAGCACGACTTCATCAGCGTACTTAAAAAGTTGTGCGGATGAAGCAGTGGTCAAGTCGCTAATGTATGTAGTGAAGAGAAAGAGGGAAAGAACGGCACGCTGAAGAACACCTGAGTTGTTAGTCAAAGGACTCGATAAACTTGTACCAACTCTAGTACGTTGAGTTCTGTTGGAAAAGTAATCTTTCAACCACGAGAGTAAAGAAATGCGACAGCCAGAAGACTCTAACTTTTGATGAAGTAGAGAGCAGGGAACAGAATCGAATGTGGAAGAATAGTAGAGGAAAATACATGGGATGTAATTTACGGGAAATGAAATGAAATGGCAAACTGGAGCAACTGCATCCAGAGTGCATCTGGTGGGTTTGTACGCAAACTGGTGGGGGTCATTTGGAACAGCGAGAGAGGAACTCAATCGACTGAGGATAACTCGCTCGGTCAACTTGAGTGCAGAAGAAGTGATGATGACGTGACGGAAGCGTTTTGACGAAATGTTGGACTTGAAGTGTTGGGGAATAGGCATTACTGTCACGGGTTTCCAGGAGGCAGGAATGGCACCAACATCAGCAGTTTTATAGATGAGGAAAGTCACGATTCCGGATAGCTGACGTGCTCCAAATTTGAGGACTGTGGAGGGCAAACCGTCTGGACACATAGCAGAAGCTATTTTTGAGGTTCGAAGAAGCTTCAAGACTTCTTCCGAGGAAAATGGCTCTATACCTAAGGGAACAGAAGGAAAATAAGAGGGCAGGGTATCCGATGAAGGATGAATGAACGTGGTGTTCAGGCTGTCGGCATTTATGTCGTAATTTTTTGATCGGGCCCGTTGTCCACGTAGAAGCCGGATTCCTTGCCGGAGAAGTTTGCTTCCGGTGGTACAAAAGAACTGGTGGGCAAATGTCTCGTTCAGCCGTCGAATCTCTTATTTGATCAAGGTGGAGTGTCGTTTCACCGAAGCCTGGTCAGGTAGTTTATAGGCACGTTCTTTTTGCCTTCTCAGAAATTTCAGCAATGGAGAAGCTATTCTACCGTTGTTAAAAAACGCAGCCTCCATAGGACAACACAAATCAAATACCTCTCTCAGTGTCTTCGTAAATAGGTCTAGTGAGCAAAGAGAGCAATCGAAGGAAAACCACGGATTAACAATGGAAAAGGATCTCTGAAGAAGGGTAGTGTTGATGGGTGACAGATTTCTAGAGGCTATCTTTAATGGTTTCGTCCTGATGAGTGAGTAGTGCGCTGAAAGTGAAAATACTTTGGGTCTGATGATAACGAGAGCGTGATCACTCGTTCAAACCGGGAGCTTTCACTTGTAAGCGAAAAAGATCCGGATGGTTTGCGATAATTCTGTCTGAAACAGCGTTCCCTCTAGTTGGGATAAGAAGGGGTCACTTAAACCAAAAGCAAGTAAGGGATACGTAGGTGCATGATTAAAATCTCCCACAACAAAGCACAAACAGTCAGACAGTATTGGAACCGGGACGGGTATGAAAGCGTCAAAGAACAGGTCTATGTCCCTTTGGGAGCATAAAGGAGCTATACACATGTTACTGATCACAGCTCCTCGAAAAAGGATCTATAAAACCAGGATTAGTTGGCACTTCTGGAAGTATTTACTCTAATTGAAGTGCACGAAAATATGGTTGAGTCGATCATTGTGAGAGTGAAGAATTGTAGTGATTCGAGTGTCTCCACACGCAGCTCAGTGTGCTATAGCTTCATTTCCAGTATCCAGCCGATCGCGTAGAGCCGGACCGTAAATGTTAGGTTGTGTAGATACAGCGAAGTCGCCTTGTGATTGGTCGGCACGTTATCTCCCAATAAGTACATGCCTATTTTTACATACAAACCAGTGAGCACCAGCCAAAAGTAACAGAATACATTCTTGCTGTTCTTGTCTAGTTTTGTCGTTTTTTTCGGTGCGCGTAGTCCGAGTCCAGGTTATTTCATTACGTAAGATTGGCCGGTTAGATACGATTCTTACAATTGGCGTCGCGACATGGAGTCACTGACCATTGAGCACTTAAACTTGCACAGTAATCCATCACAAATCGAAGAATGGGGCGAACGATTTGAGCTCTGATGCAGTATTCGTGAAGGAACTACGCAAGACCAGTCGGCTTTATTCCTCACTGCTGGTGGCCGCGATTTGTATTCGTTTTTGAAGAACTTGGCAGACCCCGATGCTCCCGCATAACAATGGTTTGAGAAATTGAAAGAACTTCTGCTGATCCATGTTATGCCAGTCGATTTCCCGGCCACCGAACGCGCAAAATTCAATTTACTAGTGCGAGAACAAAACATGTCTTGTCGCGAATTTACTCTACAAATGAATCAGCAGGCTACCCGTTGCAATTACGGAGATCGACTGGAGGAAGTGGTCTGTGATCTACTAATTGCCAGAATCAACAGCACCACGCTACAGCGGCGCTTGCTGGAACAGAAGAGCTTGAACTTTTGAGAGGCTCGAAGAATTTGTGAGCAATTTGATGACGTGCAATCCACCAACACACCCAAGAACACCATTTTGTCTCAACAAATGACGTCCAAGCCAACGCACCCACGCCGTAACCACCAGACACACGTCAACCAGTCACGCCATTCCGATGCTGCCGTGTCTCACAAACCAATGAACAGATGCACGTCATGCGGAGATTTCCATCCACGCTCAACGTGTCGATTCCGTCAAGCCGTATGCCATGCATGTGGCAAAACTGGCCACATACAAAAGGTATGCCGGGGATCCAAGTGCAACATGAAAGGGTGACGGGAACGAATAAAACCGAAGATACCAAACCCATCTACACATTGAATACTACCGGTCAGAATTACCAATTCCTGTACAAACCGGTGTCATTTGAATGCGGATTTCAACATGAGTTCATTGTGTATTCGGGAAGTTGTGAGTCCATCATTCCTGACAAGGTGCTGAAGGTGATTTCTCCCCGGACAACCACAAAACCTACTAAAGTAAGCATTCGGAGTGTAACCGGCCACCACCTCACGCTGTTGAGTGAAATGACCCTGATGGTAAAATCCAAGCAACAGACGTATGTTCCAGTCCGCTTCCTGATTTCCGTTAATAGTCCGTCTATTCTTGGACTGAATGCATTACAAGCCATGAGCCACTCACTTTCATTTACCACAGCCTCCGCCACTCCCGTCAATCTGGTGATTCATCAATGGCTAGTGATACAATGCTCCAACAATCGTGGCGGAATGGCAGTGGAGCCGGTAAAGTTGGAAGTCGATGGTGATCCACTTTTTGTCAGACGAAGAGTGCTGTCGTACGGTCAAAGTAAAGGTGTTCTGAAAGCACTGAGGTAAATGGAGCCCTCGATCGAAAGCATGCATACGCCTAATGCACACACAACAAGAGTCACCAAAGAATCAAGCACACTTGAGGCCGATCCGTCGTTGTCTGCAATACTATTTCAGGTTCTTGCCGAATTTAGCAACGAAGGCGCAGCCGTTGTTCCTCGCCCAGTCATCCAATGTATGGCAGTGGACGGGCCAATGCGAGAGAGTTCTGCGAGATCTCATTAACAGCATTATTGGATGTCCGTTAGCCCCATTTGCACCATCCAAACAGGCAGTGCTAATCACGGATGCGTCTGAGGTTGGAACCTGTGCAATGCTTGAACAAGATGGATGCCCGATTATCTGTATTTCTCGAATTCTGAATGCTGCTGAGGTAGGATACTCGCAGAAACTGAAAGAAGCACTGGCTGTATTCTGGGCGGTATGACGTCTTCATAAGTACCTGACTGGGGTAACGTTCATAATTGTCACGGACCACCAAGCGCTACAGTTTCTATTCGACCCGAATAAGTCCGTTTCCAAGTCCACAGCCGCCATAATGCAACGGCGGAGTATTTCCCTGGCTGCATATAATTACCATATCCTACATCGGCCTGGTAAAACAATTCCGCATACTGATTTTCTATCAAGATTCTCGTGACTCACCGCATCTGAACAGTGTTATTTCATGTAACCTGCCACTCCAATGTCGAGAGAGAAGTTACGCAAATATACTAGACGGTATTACTCGTCAGTAATTTCTGCTATCAAGAAAGGCTGGCAATTGGAGGTGAAACGAAAGTATCCACAGTTTTTCGTGAATCGAGAGGATTTATGCATACAACCTGACCGAGTACTGTGTTGTGGCGATCGGTTGGTCATATCTTCTCCCCTACGCAAAACGGCTCTAGATCTGCTTAAAGGTCACTTGGAGGTGGAGAAGATGAAGTCTCTAGCTCGGCAAATGTGTTAATGGCCTGAGGTGGATGCGGACATATGTACAACAGCCAAGAACTGTGATGCGTATCCACGTAAAGCGAAATCAAAACAGAACAACTGGAACCTCTGGCCCGGCAGCCACGTACCATGGCAACGCATACAAGCCGATTTCTGCGGTCCGTTCCTGAACAAATACCATACTTTCGTACTGATCGATTCATACTCGAAATGGCCTGAAGTATTTTTACCATCAAAGCCAACTACGCCGTTCGTAATCCAGGCTTTAAGGAAATGCTTCATCCGGGAAGGTATCCCACAATTGCTTGTCACCTATAATGGTCTCCATTTCTGAGCATCTGAGTTAAAATGTTGGTTGGATAGCATTGACTGTCGACATCTTCGAACGGCACCTCGCCATCCATGTTCTAACGTTGCTGCGGAAATTTTGGTACGTACTGTAAAGAGTGCTATCGCCTCAAACAATCCGAAGACACTGCCGGAATGGGAGACTTTTCTGGACAATTTTCTATTTCAATATCGTAATGCAGTGCATTCGACGACGAAAGAAACTCCAGCCATGTTGTTCAGATCAAGAAGTCTTAGATCGTCACCAAGATGCTTGGATTCCAGCGATGTAACATACTTTCGAGGCACCGATCTCCGGCCAGCCAGTGGGATCATTGCAAGGCAACTTGGTCAATCCATGGTGGAGATCACGGACCTTAAAGACACGTACTCTAAATGGCCGGAAGTGTTCCTGATGAGTTCGCCAACCATTGCGTTCGTAATCCAGGTGTTACGGAAATGCTTCGGCCGAGAAGGAATCCCACAGGTAATGGTCACCGATAACGGATCGCAATCCTGAGTGGCAGAGCTGAAATGCTGGCTTGATAGATTGGACGTCGGCATCTACTTACGGTGCCACCCCACCCTTGTTCTAACGGCGCAGCGGAAAACTTGGTTTTTTCTTTGAAAATTTCGATAACATCAGCCAAACAGAGAAAGTTGCCCGACTTGGAAGCGTTCCTCGACAATTTCTTGTTACAGTATAGAAAAGCACCGCATACAACCTCCAAGGAGAGTCCAGCCATTCTCTTCAAGTCCAGAAGACTACGGTCATCGTTGATGTGTTTTGACTCCAGTGATGTCACATACTTCCTTGGAAACGAGCTTCGACCAACTTGTGGAATTATCACAAGACCACTTAGTCAAGCTATGGTCGAGATCATGGATCTCAACGATGGATCGGTGCATCGGAGCCACCTCAGCCAAATACATTTCAAAGCAGAAACCGACGATGTAACCAATGGCATGGCTGAGACGATCGAGGATCCAGACGGTGACCGTGTTGATGACCGTGACACATCTATTCCGCCTCCTGAAAAGACTCCTGCAGAGGCTGGGCCACAGCCACCAGCTCCATCCCGATGGTCAGTACGACAGACGAGTCAAATTGACGAGGAACTCTTGAGGGAGGAAGGTTGTGGTGATGCAGCAGCTGTCACACGTGATATGATCAGGTACAGCTTCGTAACGACATACACGGATGAACCTCAACCAATCAGGATCGCCGCAGACAAGTCCGACAAAAGCTCGCTGTGGTTGGTCATCTTCGAGTCTACCAATTATATTCTCTAATTTAACATATTTATACAAACCCGCTCTGCCATAAAACCAACGTGCTATTTCGCGGCCTTGGTCTACTTGCTACTTCCGTTCGCGTAGTTCTGGGTGGTGGCAATTTCAATACGGACTGTCAGTCCAGTTCATTACGAATAATACAGAAGGTCAATGTTATATTGAATCCTACTTGAGGAGGAGATTTCGGGGAACTCGTATACCAAATGCAATTATGACAGCGGATTCCCCATGATACTCCGCTACTGTTTTCACTTGTGGCCATCGGACATACCGGGCGTCCACTAACCAGTTCTGGTGGATAACCCCATAGGATTTACCCTCGTTGAGTCACACCAGTCGATACTTCTACATGTTTAAAGTATTACGACGGTCGTCCGTGGTACAACGTGCTAATTTAGTGTATAGAGAAGTTGAAGTCCTTGTTGGTGTACGACCATTTATCGTAAAAAATACACAACATTGGTACATTAACTTTATACACTCCTACAGAAATAAGAAGACCTTTGACTTGTACAGCTCGCACGTCAGTAGTTGTTTTGAACTGTCCCACTAACTCGAGTGAGAAGTTATTTCTTCCTTCGAACCACCTCAGTTTATTGGTACAAAATAGGTCATTTATATAAGATATGTGGTGACGGTAACCAAATCCTTGACTGCAAATTTATTGGCCTAATTTTCATTGACATGCGCCTCTTCTGGCTGGCTGATCTGATTGCAAACCGCTGGGCTGATTCGGATCCGATCGGTTCAGATAACAGCTGGTCTCTGATTGGTCAATTATGCGGCTTCGCTGGTGGCAATCTTGTCCTCGGTTTTGAACGAGTGGTGACGTAGTGTCTACCAGCCAAATCATCGATCTGCGTCGCGGGGTCCTACCTTGTCCTTGATTCTGGACAAGCGAAGGCGTGCTGTCTGACCATCGAACCCAGACTTCTTTGTTTGGGTCCGCTACTATCCTCACAGTAGTATAATGTTCAGCTTGCAGATGACCAAACGAATATATGTACAGATAGAGTGCATGAACTTGGTGAAAAATTGTGTTTGGTTGCTGAACCGCTGAAATTGATCCTGTCATCCGTTATGTTTGAGACTATACCTGGAAGATTATCCCCACAAACGATGTTGTTACGTGATTGGTAGGTTACACATGCATTTTGTGAATTACAGAATTCGGATATGGCGTTATCCCATTTAGGACCGCATCGGTGTCATCAAAACAGTAATGTCGGCGCTCCCGAAAGGGACTGCTTTTGCATGCTATAGACGTCGCTATAAATGTTGACCTGTCTTTCTAAGGTCTTTAATCATACCTTGAATGATCGTGCGTCCCACGATTGTCTGCGCTACATTTCGTAGTAAACCTAATCAATGTCCCTTTGTAATTATTATCAACATCAACTCATGTTACTCAGAATTCGCCACTGAAGAATCATTCACTCGGATTAGAGACAATGTGTTATGCTTCACTATCCTCTACTCGTTTTTATGAAAACTGGCAAAGATCAAGTTGGACTAGGCAACGCAAACAAGCCGGTTGGCAGACTGCTCTTAGTCGCACAACGCCGAGGAAGATGACAGTTCCCGCATTGGTCAGTACTAACATTCGGTCCCTGTTTGGGAAGATGTCCTTCCTAACCGGCGTCCTGAACTCTCGGATTAACACGAATACCTGTGTGACCTGTATCCAACAGTCTTGAGTAAATGAAGGTACTGATGACGAACTCGTTCTCCTTGAGAACTTTGAGTGCTTTCGTCAAGACAGAAAACAGTGCAAGAAGAAGCTAGGTGGTAGTGTGATTACTTACATCAATTCCGAATGGCCTGGCAAGTCTGAAGTTATTTTTACATTCTCCTGTAATGGCGTTGAATACGTGGTTGTTAAATGTCATTCTAAATTCTCGCCTTTTTCGAGGAGCTGTGATCAGTAACATGTGTATAGCTCCTTTATGCTCCCAAAGGGACATAGACCTGTTCTTTGACGCTTTCATACCCGTCCCGGTTCCAATACTGTCTGACTGTTTGTGCTTTGTTGTGGGAGATTTTAATCATGCACCTACGTATCCCTTACTTGCTTTTGGTTTAAGTGACCCCTTCTTATCCCAACTAGAGGGAACGCTGTTTCAGACAGAATTATCGCAAACCATCCGGATCTTTTTCGCTTACAAGTGAAAGCTCCCGGTTTGAACGAGTGATCACGCTCTCGTTATCATCAGACCCAAAGTATTTTCACTTTCAGCGCACTACTCACTCATCAGGACGAAACCATTAAAGATAGCCTCTAGAAATCTGTCACCCATCAACACTACCCTTCTTCAGAGATCCTTTTCCATTGTTAATCCGTGGTTTTCCTTCGATTGCTCTCTTTGCTCACTAGACCTATTTACGAAGACACTGAGAGAGGTATTTGATTTGTGTTGTCCTATGGAGGCTGCGTTTTTTAACAACGGTAGAATAGCTTCTCCATTGCTGAAATTTCTGAGAAGGCAAAAAGAACGTGCCTATAAACTACCTGACCAGGCTTCGGTGAAACGACACTCCACCTTGATCAAATAAGAGATTCGACGGCTGAACGAGACATTTGCCCACCAGTTCTTTTGTACCACCGGAAGCAAACTTCTCCGGCAAGGAATCCGGCTTCTACGTGGACAACGGGCCCGATCAAAAAATTACGACATAAATGCCGACAGCCTGAACACCACGTTCATTCATCCTTCATCGGATACCCTGCCCTCTTATTTTCCTTCTGTTCCCTTAGGTATAGAGCCATTTTCCTCGGAAGAAGTCTTGAAGCTTCTTCGAACCTCAAAAATAGCTTCTGCTATGTGTCCAGACGGTTTGCCCTCCACAGTCCTCAAATTTGGAGCACGTCAGCTATCCGGAATCGTGACTTTCCTCATCTATAAAACTGCTGATGTTGGTGCCATTCCTGCCTCCTGGAAACCCGTGACAGTAATGCCTATTCCCCAACACTTCAAGTCCAACATTTCGTCAAAACGCTTCCGTCACGTCATCATCACTTCTTCTGCACTCAAGTTGACCGAGCGAGTTATCCTCAGTCGATTGAGTTCCTCTCTCGCTGTTCCAAATGACCCCCACCAGTTTGCGTACAAACCCACCAGATGCACTCTGGATGCAGTTGCTCCAGTTTGCCATTTCATTTCATTTCCCGTAAATTACATCCCATGTATTTTCCTCTACTATTCTTCCACATTCGATTCTGTTCCCTGCTCTCTACTTCATCAAAAGTTAGAGTCTTCTGGCTGTCGCATTTCTTTACTCTCGTGGTTGAAAGATTACTTTTCCAACAGAACTCAACGTACTAGAGTTGGTACAAGTTTATCGAGTCCTTTGACTAACAACTCAGGTGTTCTTCAGCGTGCCGTTCTTTCCCTCTTTCTCTTCACTACATACATTAGCGACTTGACCACTGCTTCATCCGCACAACTTTTTAAGTACGCTGATGAAGTCGTGCTTTGCCAACCTATGTGCAACCAACAAGACTTTAATTCTTTTTCGTCCCATCCTGGACTACATCTCAACACTTCCAAATGTTTTGAGTGTACTTTCTCTCTTTCTCGTTCCTCTTATCCCATTAAGCAATCACTCATCAACGGTGTCCCAATTTCCAGAGCTGACTCGGCCAAACACTTAGGCGTCACAATCAGCACCAATTTACGATGGTCTCCTCAGATTCTTGATTGTGTTAGAAAACTGCTTAAACCGTCCTTTCAAATTCGTAGGCTAAGGCAGTTTGGTGCCACACAAGCTGTCACTCTTTCTTTTATCCATCAGTGTGTCCTACCGGTCTTACTCTACTTCTCTCCCGTTATCTTTCCTGGTCTACTTAAGAAAGATTTCATCATTCTACGCCGCGGCCTAGCCACTGTCAGTCGTGTCTCTTTGATTTCCATGGGCTGTCTTATCTCCAAGGTTTGTGACTCGCATATTACAGCCTGTGAAAAATTCGTCAAGAAGATTCTTGCAGACCCCACCCATCCCCTGTACTGTGACTTATCTGCATGCCGTTCTCATCCCTCCACACGTTCCGAATTCAGGCTTATCCCATCCCGCATAAATGTCTATCGTAACTCTACAGTGCCTTGCTTAGCACGCGCTCTGGCTGACAAAATAAAAGCCACAAAGGAAATTCGCACTAACCTAGGTGGCTGAACCAGTTTTATTTCAAAAGTACCTATTTTTATGCGTATTTCAAAGTGTCATTGATCAGTTTTCCTCCTTTTGGCTGAAATGTGAGTTTTTGTTAACTTGCTTGTCTTCAATACAATACAATACAATATTTAAACGGAAAAGACGGGAATTCAACAAACCATGGTTCATATCATCGAGACCAGTGTATAAGTCTGCATACGCTATACACCACCTTATCACCATAGTAATCTGCAAATTACCGAACAGTCTCCCCAAAAGGACATGACGTTCCGCAGCAGTCCGCAATCAACGGTGTGGCGATAACTACCCCCGATCCGCATTTCCATTCTCTCGGTATGGAGTCATGCGGTGACACACAAGCCCATTCTTCGTGTAATAAACGCGAATACCCCAGCATCGTTAATTAACTGACATATTGGTCGCCCTCATACCACGTTGACCCAGAGTATCTCCAACACGCATACGCACACGCACACGCACACGCACACACACGCATACATACACACACGCACGCACACACACACACATGTACATGCACATTGTTGTTTTCAGAATTCAGAAAACCTTCCGCAATAGACTCGTTTATGAGCATATCAGTAAAGACGTGCGCGGGCCGGCAAGCGGGTAAACGAGTGAAACATCCACTAGCAAGCGCAAACATGATAATGTCAAGTGGACAGGACCAAGGATTGTCAGTTACACGCGCGCCCAGCCGCATGTCATTGGTAAAGTGGAGCAAGGCAGAACGTGGGACAGACAAGCATCGCGTACACGAATGCTAGGCCATCGGGACTGAAATGAGTCACGTGCGAATGCCAATGACTTGGGTTGGTCATGCAACACGCAAACAAACAAACACAAACACACGCACTTGAACATGCGTATACCATCTAAAGATTGATTCGATAATCTATCACGTTGATTCACGAAATTAATACATAGATCTGGAAAGCTACAGGTTATCTTTTAAGAGTCTATGGCCATCGACGAAGTTTTCCATACCATGGCTAGCACTGTGGTTCGTTGTCTGTTCGCTGAAATTGGCCGATTTGTGAGAGCACTCATTACGACCTATATTTTATAAAACAAACCTAGTTGAATATCTTTGTGAAATGCTAGCAATCTAAAATGGGAAAACTGTCCAACGGTTTATACACTAGGTTAAATGCATCAATGGAACATAATACGAACGGCCTGAACCTTACATCGATTGGAAAGCCATTTCACAAGTCGGTTTAGGGATGAACGGATCATGTTTTAACTCACAAAGCTGGATCGAAATGGCAACACTGAAAAAATTACTTGGCGACCTTAATGCTTACTGTGCCATTGCATTTATTTGTAGCACGGGACCAAAACAGCCAACAACGAGCTTTGAGCAAATGTGTTATACATATAACTTTTTCACAATTTGTGGTTACGCCAACAAGTTGTCATAATTTTGGATGAAAGTATAAAAGTAAAACTGTGTCTGTGATTAGAAGCACGAGGTTTTGAAGAGATTTTCTGCATATCTTGGGAGGTGATATATTCCAACAAATGATTTGTCCGTACTCGCAAAACTGTCATTTCACGTGCAATTAACAGTTGCTTCACTACGTTCTTGAAACCACTACGCACTTCTTCAATAGGATGGAAAAATAGACTGTAAGGTGAGATAAAGCGAGCTGTATGTCCCGGGGTTGAAATATTGTTTTACATGCGTCTATGCCTAGGGGTATTGCTAAACAGAAATACAGTTGACGCACCCAGCTGTTCAGCAACGACTTTTTCTGAGCACTTCTGAAAGAACTGAATAAATATGCCCATTCATTCGTGGATGACATTAGTAGCACCTGATTCCAAAGGGAGAAAAGCACGCGATAAAGTTGAGATTAGCATCTTTGTAAATAGGCAAGGCTTTGATGCTATGTTTGCTTCTTACCGAATGCCCCTTCCAGCGAAAAGCACTAAATTTCATAACTAGGTTTGTCTATACACAGATGCAACATTGCACTTACGTGTTCTTCGATCCAGGCGGCGTATTCAAACTGAAATTGTACGTTGGTAGTGTACAGTTTCAGGAGCTCCTTGCATATATCGACTGGTATGCCTATGTTGATGTCTTCTGTTGATAAGCCTTCACAAACATAACATGTGGTTTCAGCCAGGCCAAGATACCTTAACGTCCCCAAAAAAGATCTTATTCGCTCGAATAGAATTCAAAAGAGATAGGGCTGCAGAAACACTGACCCGACGGTCACCTAATGCGGTGACAAATACGTCAGACGCAGCCAAGCTGCAAATCTCGTTCAACACTGAACCATGCTTACAACTGAAACTCAAAGACAAGCTGCCTGGCTTTTGCACCCCATGCTGTGTATATTCCTACTCTTGATCCTGTGGAAGAACAACCAGGTGCTTGTCCGATCGAGTCCAAGAACACTGTCTTACATGGTTGACCAAAGGGATCCGTAAGACGGTAACCAGCGCAATACCGGCCCATGCGATCGATACGGGTCACACACTTACGCGAGATGGGCCGTTTGCCGTTATCCACCATGTCGGCAAACCGCTCCAAAGGGGTCAGACAACGAATCCTGTCTACCGCCGAGGCGATTGCACTCAGGTTACATAAGCCAATCCTGTGCCCGCAAAATCAATTTGTCAAGAAGCTACAGCTCCCTTGGCCAAAGGTCAACGTGATGGTGGGACAGACACACAAGACTGGTGAACCTGGCGGTTAACGCGCACACACAAATGCGACGGAAGCGGATTTAACATTCGTTGTGCCTTTACGTTAATACTCTGGATCACATTTTCGAAAAACTCTAAAACTTCGCACTTGCACTGTATTGGCCTGAGGAGAAGTAGCGAAAAGACAGATATGTGTTCGCCACGGTACTTTTTCTAAAAGGTAACCCGTTAAACAAATGGGCAAAGTTAAATGTCACTACACCGGTCTGTTCCACTCTCTGCCTTGTCCCACTTTGCGAATCACATGTGGTTAGGTGGACTTGAGACTGACATTGATTGTTTGTTGCCGTCAGCTTGACACATTATTATGCTTGCGCTAGCCCATTGATGATTCACTTGTTTTCTTATTTGCTCGCTTACGTACGTTTTTACTGATGTGCGAATAAAAGGATCTGTTGCATACTGTTTCCAGAATTCTGAACACAGTCGTGAATTGTCACTGTATTTCTTTGAAAATTCACTTCCTTTAGAATCATCAATCTCAATCTTTCATGTTTAGCAGCAGGATTTTTCTCGAAGGAGCACCTCTCCAAGTACCCCGTGCTCTGTTTCGCCCCCACGGCTTTTGTGAGAAAACTCTTGCGCCTTCGAATAATCTCGTTTATTTTGCAAAACAAACTTTATGTAGAATACTAAGTGACTGAAATCGAAATTATGGTACGAAGCACATTGGTTCAGAGCTCTTCCAATAACCGGGTCTTTTACTGCTTATTTAGTTTAAGTCCCCGATTGGCTGATTGCTTTACAGAAAGGGACACTCCGTTAGCTTCTACGATCGCGTTCCTCGAGGAAGTCAACGAGAAAAGACCATGGAGTGACAGCCGTGTGTATTCTCACTAGGCCTGGGTACAGAAACCGCACGCTGGCTTGTGCCGAGGAAGTGCATCAGAAGTAGCGCTGGCGGTTGCCGAGTGCGCGAAACGTACAGTCAAGCAAGTGATAGATGGGGGTGATCGGCTGATCACTATAGCATGGTTCCATGACCAAAAGAATTCCAAATGGGAAGCAAGTACTTGTTTCCTCAGCATTCGAACTTTTCCTGCTAGCGAACGAGGATTCAGTAGTAAAAGGGAAATCGTGACTGTATTTTTGAGCTCAAGGGTCGCTGTGGTTCACGTAAGGGCAGTGGAAGTCCATTGGGGCTGAGTGAGTTTCCAACTGCCACATCATCGACCAGAACGGGCTCATCTTGCGGAGTGGTGGCTGAGCGGGAGATGTGAATAAGTGGTTCACATGGTAGTGACATGGAGGTTACGGTGTGGAAAGGTGAACAGTTGAGAATATCAGTCACAGCGGAGATTTCAGTAAACGACCGACAAGATCTAGGCTCCTAAAACACTTCGATAAGGCAAGAAAAACGGGGAGATTTCGCGACTGAATGCTGCAGTGTAGTGGAAGTGTACACGAGAGGAATTCGTGGAAGTATCCTGTGTGTAACACAGCTGCCGTGGAATCAAAAACGGTAGATAATGCAGAAAAGTTTGAAATGTTCATGGAAATAGAGGATGAAGGATGGGGGCAAGTTAAAGTTTTGGAAAGATATGTTAGACCATGTCAGCTATAGAGAGGTGGTGTTGTGCAATGGGTTGCCAGTATGAACCGCATAAAACTAGTGATGCTGGAATTTCGCTGGAGGTGACGAGGGCTTGAGAAGGTGTCTAGTTTAGGTACAGAATTTATGGTCACTTGAATTGGTGGCAGTCTACCAAAGAATCTGCTTGGTTGTGGTTTTTGTGTGGCTATCGGAGTGTGACCTAACGATACAGGTAAATAGCTGTCTGGTACACTGGACGTTAAAACCTTTCGTGGGGGTGAAGGGCTGATTGGCCAGTTTTGGTAAGCATCTAATGCTTTTTTTGGCGTAATACAGTGCTACGTGTATGGAGCCATCAAATTATTTGGTGTTCGGAGTCCCAGTGATACGGTTTATGGTTTAATACTCACTTGCCACATGAGCATTTGTAGTTCACTAAGCATATAGTTACGTATGACTGTGAATGACTGACCTTTGGTCTTCGCCTTCCCGTCTGGTCACTCCATTTCCTCGTGACCATGCTACCGTGTTTGTCCTTCACCACGCTTGTATGTGCGTTCCCTAAGTCGATTATTCTCTTCTGGCCGTTGACTGGTAAAACGCTCCCGGCAATTAACGACTCCCTTTGTGAATCATCTTACTTGTTCCTGTATCGCCGTTGCACGCGCTTGCCGTCCCAATTGCTTGGGCGTTTTGAAGCCATTTCGACTGTCTTGGTACTGTGGTCCGTTTGTCCACAATTTGAGGTGTTATTATCATTTTTTGATAACCTCATCCCACAGCCAACCTATTAAAGTGAGTTTGCGTTCTCTGACTTGGGAGTCGGGGTTCTTGTAATAATAAAGGGACGAAAATCCTGTGCAAGTGGTCTTTGACACATTCGAGTATCTGCAAAATATCTTTTACAGCCATTGGGTCATACGAGGTACCCTCAGTTGCCACCTAGGGACTTTGTTCCACTGCACCCCAGAGTTCTTTGACGGCTTGCTTCCTTTCAGCCAGGTGGAGGTATAATCGCATGATTGGAATTCATCCTTGGTTAAGCTTGGCCCGAATTCCATGTTACCGAAAAGTTTTCCATTATCGATCAATCAATCTGCGTCAACACCATCGTTTCTGGGTTTACTATACAGTCGAATCCGTACATACCAGAGCTGTATGCTACCGAGCGTCTCCATGTGTCCTTTAGGGTGATCACCATCACTTGGGTGACCGTAAATAAGATGTACTCCCCAAATAAGCTGTTGTAGACGACCAGCTACAGAGCTCAATGATGCGGTGGGATTTTTGCTCTAAAACATCACAAAGCAGCTGGTTGCACTGTAACTCGGCAGTGTGGCTGAGCAGCCATAGCTCCTATTCGTATTCCACTTGCCCGATAAGGTTTCACAAAAGAGGCGAATGAACCACACATTTGGCTACCTTTTCATCTTGACTACCGCTGCTCTCTTACAGGACTCGTTTGGATGCACAAAGACTAGAGGCTGATCCTCGAACAAAAAGATGTACTCTGGACCGGACGACTGAATGGTACAACTGCCCACAACCCAAATAATTACGATAGATATTATAATGAATTATTGGACTTTCATGCGCACGGGCACTTCTCATGCGACCATAAGCTCTTTTACACCGCACATAACTACTTTTCTCCCAAATCCTCCCTCTTCTTCCAACATCTCATCACTTTTAACGGGAATTTCGGCCGACCGTACGAGCTGTAGTACCTCTGGTGGAAATCCTGGCTGTATACTTTCTCGTCCGTTCTCGCCTAACTTCCAAGCCCCACCGAATCAACTACCACCGACTGAAGCTCTCGTTTGTCCTCGATGCCCTTTCAAGCCAGCTAAGCTGAAAATGTGAACCCTGATGCGTATAGAGAAACACGCAGGTTTAGCTCTTACGCTTGAAACCCTTTTCACCTATGTGTATTGCATTCAAGACTCCTGTTTCGTCATTCAATTGACGCCGCCATCAAATCTTTCAGTGAAGTTTCACTTATGCTTTTCTGGGGACGACAAGGCTACCATTTCTGGTCGTGCTTGCATTGGTGTGATTTTTAGTAGGTGGGCTCAAGCCAAGCTGTGAGACTGGATCCTTATATGCCGTCGGTTATGGGCATTAGGACTTAAAGGGTCGTACAAAGGCCAGCAGTCGCTATCCTGGTAGTCAGGGTTTGTTTTTCGCTTCGGCGTATGCACCAACCGCTTGCAGCCCAGATACAATCAGAAATGATTCCTGTCAAAAACCACACAACCTCGTACTCAAAGAAAGCCGGACTGATATTTTGATTTTAGTAGGAGATATGAATTCTGGAGTAGGCCGGCTGTCATCAAACAACGCTTATTTAGGAGGCACTTTTGGGTTAGATTCTTCTCGTTCGGAAAATGGGAAACGGATTTGGACTCTATGCTTTGGCCACCGCCTATTCCTCGCCAGTACGAGCTTCAGAAGCTCCGCTCACCGGTACTCCACCTGTCGGCCTCCCTTTTCCAATCAGCAATGTACCCAGATTGACCACACAGCCATAAGCCGCAAACGGTGAGTTTGCATACAAGACTACAGAGCATACTGGAGCACCCCCTGGTGACTCGTATCACGCTCTAGTTTGCATCAAGCTGACAATGTGCTTCGGTGGGAGCTCCAACGACTGCTATCTACGAGCTTTCTACCAGATCTTGAAGCATCGAAAAACAAAACGAGCAAAAACGCTGATCAAAAACATTCAACAGATGGTTTAACCGTCGTGCGTATATTTTCATCCCGATTACATTGATCATAGCAAACAGGCTGAAGATGTTCAGTATTCTCTCCCATATACCTCAGCTTTCCGAGGGAATATCACGGAGCGGAATTTCAGATCCTGGTGATAAAACGAACTGCTCTCCTCTATAGAAGTTTACTGAGGATGGAGTTAGTGGCGGCGTTTGAACTTCGCTTCTCGAAGTTAATAACCAGACACTTCTGCGACTCCATCACCACTGATCGTTCATAAGTGGCCTTGGGTTGGACGAACACATACCAGAGCAGCTTCATTTGTAATTAACAAGACGTCTGGATTTGTTCTATGTCCACTTTTGCAGCATGTGGCAGTTCATACTACTGCATCACACACATAGGTGAGTGTTGCACACCGAAAACCAGTAACAACGAGAGCACATACGAACGTGCACTCGAATATCAATCTCAAGCAGAGCTAGTCACATAATGGATGGAGTTGGACAAATGAGTGTGGTACGGACGCGCATCGCACGCCCGAGTGCAAGGCGAACGGGACAGGAATGAACCACGTGCGAGTGTCATTGACGCATAGAGTAAGCCCCACAACATCGTGTGACTGAATAATAATGGACAACAATGAACACTTCGCACGCACATTTTACGGTGAAGATAATCAGTTAAAGGTCTATTGTTGACGTGTGCTGCTCAGAACATTGATCTCCCTGACCGAAGAACGCATCAAACCACTATAATTATTCACAGGTCCTATTGGTATCCTAAACATAAATTTCAGCTTCTGATGATCAGAACAAAAGCAGACACTTATCAGCTTACTTTGGCCACCTCTGTTCTCAGTTAGATGGTTAGTTGATTGCAGTGAGATATTGTTCGTCTAGGTTATTCTCATTGAAATGCAGCTGTCGGTCGTCGTCTGGTCTTGGTAGTCGATCGTTCTACGTCTTTCCGTGCTTTAACGTTGATTTATTCTGACCACTTGACTATTTGAGTCTAAATGACTTCTACGTCACACCTCTTGAATATTTTGTTACTTTTGTCACGGTGTGTTCCAAATCCTCCTAATAATCGTTTATTTGATTACAGCTGTTTCGGTGACATGCATGTAATACTCTTCTTTTTGGTCATTCAGTTGACCATTGGGCTGCTTTGGAAAGTTGTCGCCTCGTGTATTGTCAAGTAGCTTCACCAGAGAGCACGAAAAATTAACAATTGCTATCATCCAATTAAATTTAAATGATATTCAAATTTGTACAGGAAGATTCGACGTGTCGTATCAGTGAATTAAATAAAACACTCAAAAGCACTGCGTTTTATTCTTATCTATCCCGTCATGAATTTGCACTGTTCCGCGGAGTACTAAAACGTTGAAGCGTTGTTATTAGTTTCATATACAGCTGCATCGTTCTGAATTTAAGCTAAGAAAAAAACATCGCTCATCCCGCATCCGTGTAACAACGCGGGGCTGTATTGAAGCTAATGAGGGCGACGCAAAACAAGCGTAATACCCTTCACTGATAACGGAGTTCATCTCACATGATAAGACTACCTGGACAGCGGACATAGTATGGTGATTGAGCAAGCAATTCATGAAACACGACCCGAAATGCCTCGTGGCTACATAAACTGAAGAGCTCCAAACTATCAAAGTCGCTGTGAACGCGTACACCAAAAGCCCGCTGCGATTGGTCACCTTTTGATCAGCCAGTTATTTTCTTAATTCTATAATTTTTAGACAAATCCCTTCTGCAGTAAGATTATTGTAGTTTTTCAGCCTTGACCGTCTCACAATTTCTGTTTGCGTATTTCTGAATTGGAGCGACTTCAATACGTTCTTAGTCCAAGCGTTGCAAACAGTACAGTTGGCATCGCCTCATGGAGATGCCCAATACTGAACGACTGAACCTGCGTGCAAGTGCACTTGAAATTAATGATTGAATTCAACGGTTTGAGCTACGGTGCAGCATATAAAAGGATGCAAACAAGGAGAAGCAGACTGCGTTCTTCTTGACGGCTGACGACCATTTATTGTATTCGTAGATTAAAAACCTTGTCTTCCACAGGGCACCTGTTCCAGTTCCATTCGAAGAGTTGAAGTCTCTTCTCCTAGGCTGTGTTGTTCCGGGTAATCTCTAAGCGATAGAGAGGGCCAAACTCCATTTGCTGGGCCGTGGTTTCAGCATGAATTTCCATGAATTCATTCTTGTGCTATAGACGCAGGCTGAAAGGTGTCATTTCGGGAATCACTTGGAGAACCATCTGCGCGACCGATTAATTGCCGGTATGAATCATCTTTAACTGCGGAAATTAATAATGAAACTAGACCTGACTTTCTCTGAGGCTTCGTTGATATCTGAACAACCCAATGCCGTCTACGAAGCGACGATTCAGCATTCCGTGGTTCATTACCGACGCGTTCTATCCCGTGTGATAGGCAGTTCACGTCAAATACCTCGGTTGAAGCCACCAAACAAAGCCGCTCCTAAATGAAACCTGCGCCGCTGAATCGTTGCTTCTCGTGCGGTGGATTCTACCTCACTACCAACTGCAGCTTTCGTAATGAAATATGCTATTCCTGTGGGAAGATTGGCCATATCCGCAAGGTGTGTCGCCAGTCCAGATGCAGTGTGGTGCTTGTGACCCCTGGTAATTTGAAAGATGACGTCAATTCCGGATATATTGGAAATAGCGATTGATTCAAATCAGTTCTTGTATATATATATATATATATATATATATATATATATATATATATATATATATATATATATATATATATATATATATATATATATATATATATATATATATATAAAGAAGTACGGCAGTGATGTTCGGCAAAACGAATTTTGCAATAATTTTTGCAACCATCGAAAGTGAGATAGCGACTAAAATGAAGGAGTTTACCCATTTATACTTTTAACAAAACCGATGAGGAAGGTATACTAGGGATTTTGGTATTTCAGCACCAATGTCTTCGAGGAATCAGGGGTTTCTGGTGTGTAATCACAGCCTAAATACTTAGCTTAGGCTGAAATTACTGTGCCGATGAGTTTAGTCATAAGATGAAGTACTAACACCTACCTCGATACGATGTTCGGGCTAAGTGTTGTGCATGTCTTCGGGGAGTTATCGGTGTGAAACTGTATTAATCGATACACTCGGACTGATGGGACGTGCTGGAATGGCTCTAACTTAGGATTACATATGTCAGAGTGACCAAGACTGTGGGACTTGCACGTTACCTTCTTTTGTAACTCATATATATATATATATATATATATATATATATATATATATATATATATATATATGGTATGCTACAGTGTGCTAATCGTTAAAAACTGCTTGGTTACCCACAGAGGGTTTTTATTGGGCCTCTTTACAATGCTTCTGGTTAACTGAGGTTTCTCACTCTTCGCGATCTCAAAGCTGTACCGTACGGTGTCAAGTGAACTGTCTGGTGAATTATCTCAGAAACGTTCATAGAATGAAACAATGGCTGTTGGAAGACAGAGGATGGTGGCCAGTCAATGACATGGAAGGAAGGCATGATTGGTCAAACCAGTGGACTTGACCATGCAGGTGTCATGAAATTGGACTATCCTGGTTAATAAATTTCAGTCGATCATGCTATTTCATTTTCTCCCTTCCTCTTCTGTTGACCTGTGGTTAACTTCGTTCAACGGATCCTTGAAGACTGTAGTTGCTATTAGGGACTGAAAAGTCATGCATCAATCTATTTTGCTGTACTTCCATTTCAGCGTGTCACACACTTGAATATACTCTCGATTCCAAGAGTAGGTCTTCTTCCAGCTGACAGTGATAGTATCGTACCGCGACCCAGGAGAGTAAACAAGAAAACTTAATGTTATGGTGGGGGACCAGCTGGTACATATCAACTAGACGGCCTGGTTCGCACGTGAGTTTGGCGACCAGCTAGCACGTCTTCGACTGTCCTGAGTTGAGGACAAGACTGGGGCGAAAGAAGCGAACCGAAGGACCAATCACATGCCAGCTGTCATCTGAACCGAATTAACCAAATGGTTTTGTAACCAGACTAACGACTCAGAAGAGCTGGTTGTGAATACCAAATGGACTAATAGGTGTGTGGGCCAGCATTTGGTTACAGCCACCATGCATCATATATAAACCGTCGTTTCTATACTAATAAATCGAGGTGGTTGGGAAGTAGAAACGTCTTTTCACTGGAGTTATTTGGACAGATTGGAAAACTACCAGCGTCGTACCAGATATTCCGACCCAGACGGATGCTACTATTCTGTCAAGTGCTTGCAACACCACCAATTAAAATGTTCTCAAAACCTTATCATAACGGTCGAGTGTAGGTTCGGAGAAGTTTTCATGAGACATTTACTTCCGCTTGGAAAGTGAAGTTAGACGATTTATCATGGTGTTTGCAGCAGCGTAACAGATTGATCTAGTCATGAGCCCACTTTCAAACGAGGCCTACGACCGCGTTAGCGAGGCTGGTTTATCCAATGTCGCTGATACGGACAGCGCACTCGAGCAGATCCGACGGTAGCTGGATGCTCTGGGAACAACCGGTAGGATACTGATATCAGTTACTCAGAACAACTTTCGAGTGGGAATGCTGCAATATATGACTTAGAGAGGATATCCGGAGGAGGAGACTTCCGATATCGATTGCCCAGAAAAATTCACAGAAACTGTACCTAACAAAGCGGCTAAAAAGATACCGCTTTGTAGAAATTTTTAAAAATTAGCAAAAGCCGTAACGGCGGAGTTGAAAGGAGCATATATGTAGGCTTCGTTAGACGAAAACCGGTCCTGTCAGAAGTGCTGCAGCATGCCATCTCGGTAAACGTAACAGCAATGAGATAACGGGCTACGCACGAATGCTTACGGACAGAAGATGATGAATCAAAAGTCGAGGATGACGTCCGTGTGCATGGTGGATGCTCATTAGTAAAAGCCAATCGGCGATGAGGGCAGATAGCGCGGTGAAAGAAGGCTTACAAAGACGCTCGAGCTACCTCAACGGTGCGCTGTAATCAAACTACCGAAGTACCTGAAGTCGCCGAATAATTTTAGCTGATCACCACACAGGGTAAGTAAAAGCACAGGCTCCGGCCAGTCTCGCAAGAGCACTTTACACTTGGAGGGAGCAAAGTGCATGCCACATCTGGACACCTAAATCACCAAACTGTCAAAAACGTTTAGCTTTGCCTTTGCATCGTCACTCTACAAGGAGATATCATCGGTGCATTCTAAATCAAAAATTCTGTTCCTTGGAAGGAGTTCAACTCCACCTCTTGGTAGACCACACGCCTTTCTTAAGAACATCCTCAAAGTTGAAGAGCAATAACGATATCGAGAAACCTTGACGTACTCCACAAGAGACGGCAAGAGGGGGAGAAAGTTGGTCGTACGCCCTAATCAGAACTGAGGAGTGACGATAAAGTTCTTGGAAGATCAACATATTTTTCAGGTTCTCTATTTATCAGCATGTGGTTACACAGTGCCATCCAGTCGGCAAAGTCAAAGACCGCAGAAACGTCTAGAATCACCTGGACGGTATGACGGTGCTCGAGCAGCTGCCGGAAGGCGAAGATTTGATCGATGCACCCGCGACCAGCGCAAAACCCAGCCTGCTTCCTGCGCGTCTGCTATTCTTGAGTCTGGCACAAACTGTGAAGTATGGTAGACGCAAGCAGCTTCAAAGCTGTTGAGATAAGGCTAACACCTCAACGGCTAGCGCAGTCACTGCGAGAGTCCTTCTTAAAAATGGAGACAACAATCCATTCCTGCACAAGAAAGGGATCTGTTTTGAATTCCAGACAGTCGAGAACAAAACATGAAGTTCTTCAGCGAAGTGGTTCTACGTCATCTTTTAACAGGGTAGTGGGAAGGCCGTTGGAGTCCGGAGCTTGTGGCATCTCAAGGCCTGGACCTCCGCCTCTGTTAGTGGATCTCTTGTAACAGAAGATGGGACGTGTGCCGAACTTACTATACGTGAAGCTGGCACAGGAGGCCAGCTAAAGTGATTGTCAGTACTCTGTTAGGCGTTCGAGACGCCGTTGCTGACTGTGAATTGGCAAACCTTCAGCTTCATAGATTCTTCCACTCACACCTAATGGTTTCCTATGATGACCCGAATAAGATAGAACCACTTACGAGAATCTTCCTTGGAGGCAGCAAGCTCCATCTCTCAGGAACGTTGCGACCACCAGATTTCGCGGTCTCCGAGTGGACTTATGTTAAGTGCAAGTCTCATTACGAGCCTTGCTTCATTATACTCGCTTCCTGCCGAGGTTGACTGGCTTGCGTCAAGAAAGCGAAGAGATTTAGGATAAATCCAGAGTGTCATGGTGCGTCGCGACAGGCCAAAACTCATTAGACTAGCGGAATGCAAAGCATTCTTTATAAGTGACAAAAACTGGCTTATGTAATCAGGTGGTGCCGCAGATATTCTCTCAGCTAGCGCGTTTAGGAATAAGGACGGTCTAGCTAGTTGGGATAGCTGATCATAGTCTAGCAGTCGTTGGAGCTCCCACCGAAGCACATTGTCAGCTTGATGCAAACTAGAGCGTGATACGAGTCACCAGGGGGTGCTCCAGTATGCTCTGTAGTCTTGTATGCAAACTCACCGTTTGCGGCTTATGGCTGTGTGGTCAATCTGGGTACATTGCTGATTGGAAAAGGGAGGCCGACAGGTGGAGTACCGGTGAGCGGAGCTTCTGAAGCTCGTACTGGCGAGGAATAGGCGGTGGCCAAAGCATAGAGTCCAAATCCGTTTCCCATTTTCCGAACGAGAAGAATCTAACCCAAAAGTGCCTCCTAAATAAGCGTTGTTTGATGACAGCCGGCCTACTCCAGAATTCATATCTCCTACTAAAATCAAAATATCAGTCCGGCTTTCTTTGAGTACGAGGTTGTGTGGTTTTTGACAGGAATCATTTCTGATTGTATCTGGGCTGCAAGCGGTTGGTGCATACGCCGAAGCGAAAAACAAACCCTGACTACCAGGATGGCGACTGCTGGCCTTTGTACGACCCTTTAAGTCCTAATGCCCATAACCGACGGCATATAAGGATCCAGTCTCACAGCTTGGCTTGAGCCCACCTACTAAAAATCACACCAATGCAAGCACGACCAGAAATGGTAGCCTTGTCGTCCCCAGAAAAGCATAAGTGAAACTTCACTGAAAGATTTGATGGCGGCGTCAATTGAATGACGAAACAGGAGTCTTGAATGCAATACACATAGGTGAAAAGGGTTTCAAGCGTAAGAGCTAAACCTGCGTGTTTCTCTATACGCATCAGGGTTCACATTTTCAGCTTAGCTGGCTTGAAAGGGCATCGAGGACAAACGAGAGCTTCAGTCGGTGGTAGTTGATTCGGTGGGGCTTGGAAGTTAGGCGAGAACGGACGAGAAAGTATACAGCCAGGATTTCCACCAGAGGTACTACAGCTCGTACGGTCGGCCGAAATTCCCGTTAAAAGTGATGAGATGTTGGAAGAAGAGGGAGGATTTGGGAGAAAAGTAGTTATGTGCGGTGTAAAAGAGCTTATGGTCGCATGAGAAGTGCCCGTGCGCATGAAAGTCCAATAATTCATTATAATATCTATCGTAATTATTTGGGTTGTGGGCAGTTGTACCATTCAGTCGTCCGGTCCAGAGTACATCTTTTTGTTCGAGGATCAGCCTCTAGTCTTTGTGCATCCAAACGAGTCCTGTAAGAGAGCAGCGGTAGTCAAGATGAAAAGGTAGCCAAATGTGTGGTTCATTCGCCTCTTTTGTGAAACCTTATCGGGCAAGTGGAATACGAATAGGAGCTATGGCTGCTCAGCCACACTGCCGAGTTACAGTGCAACCAGCTGCTTTGTGATGTTTTAGAGCAAAAATCCCACCGCATCATTGAGCTCTGTAGCTGGTCGTCTACAACAGCTTATTTGGAGAGTACATCTTATTTACGGTCACCCAAGTGATGGTGATCACCCTAAAGGACACATGGAGACGCTCGGTAGCATACAGCTCTGGTATGTACGGATTCGACTGTATAGTAAACCCAGAAACGATGGTGTTGACGCAGATTGATTGATCGATAATGGAAAACTTTTCGGTAACATGGAATTCGGGCCAAGCTTAACCAAGGATGAATTCCAATCATGCGATTATACCTCCACCTGGCTGAAAGGAAGCAAGCCGTCAAAGAACTCTGGGGTGCAGTGGAACAAAGTCCCTAGGTGGCAACTGAGGGTACCTCGTATGACCCAATGGCTGTAAAAGATATTTTGCAGATACTCGAATGTGTCAAAGACCACTTGCACAGGATTTTCGTCCCTTTATTATTACAAGAACCCCGACTCCCAAGTCAGAGAACGCAAAATCACTTTAATAGGTTGGCTGTGGGATGAGGTTATCAAAAAATGATAATAACACCTCAAATTGTGGACAAACGGACCACAGTACCAAGACAGTCGAAATGGCTTCAAAACGCCCAAGCAATTGGGACGGCAAGCGCGTGCAACGGCGATACAGGAACAAGTAAGGTGATTCACAAAGGGAGTCGTTAATTGCCGGGAGCGTTTTACCAGTCAACGGCCAGAAGAGAATAATCGACTTAGGGAACGCACATACAAGCGTGGTGAAGGACAAACACGGTAGCATGGTCACGAGGAAATGGAGTGACCAGACGGGAAGGCGAAGACCAAAGGTCAGTCATTCACAGTCATACGTAACTATATGCTTAGTGAACTACAAATGCTCATGTGGCAAGTGAGTATTAAACCATAAACCGTATCACTGGGACTCCGAACACCAAATAATTTGATGGCTCCATACACGTAGCACTGTATTACGCCAAAAAAAGCATTAGATGCTTACGTGGTCAGCGTAAATGGGGATATTTTTTCAAAGTATATCGTGTGGGCCCTACTGCGCGTATATGGAATTGTGCTTATCAAGTTTTCATTGACTCTGCTCATATTGTGGGAGGAGGAAGTTACAGGCGCTTGAAAAGGATTAGTGTGAACTAGGATGTGAGTAAGAAGAAAGCATCAGTTAAACTGATTTTGTTGGCCGGAAACTACAACTCAGTGTCCCATTTGGGCTGTTTTTTCGGAATGCGTTACCATAGCGACTCTCGGTCAGAGTCTTTTTGAAGCACATAAGTAAGTTGACTGGTTTTTACCTGTTGGTAAACACGAAGCAAAGCTTATCAGAATATTCCTACAGCTGGAATATTTTAAGTATCTGGCGCTCCAACCTAAATCTAGCCGGGACCGCGAACAAGTTATACACTGTACGACAAAGTATGGGACCTCGCACCTCATTCTCCCGATTCTGCATTCTCTAAAGAAACCAGATCTAGTCAGAACGAGTGAATACCCATTTCGATGCAGAATGTAAAATTTCACAACACAAAATTGCAATCAGGTAACTAAATCAGAGTATACGAAAAAAGAGGGTGACAAAAGTATAAAACCCCTTCAGCTGGGTCGGAACAGTTACTACAGAAAATCGTGCTCAACCGCGATTCTACTTGAGAACCTCGATACGCCTTTTCGGCATACTTGTTACAAAACGTGTGATTATTCTTTGGTCAATATGCACCCATTCTCGTTTAAGGGCGGTTACTAGTTCACTCGTTGAGCGGTAAACCGTGGAATCCTTGTATGCCTGGAGAACAAGTATGTCCCATAGGTTCTCACTCGAGTTTATATCTGGGCTGCAGGCTGACTACTGCAGTAACCATGATTCCACGGAACAAAAGCCAACACTCTGCAGTGTATGAGCAGTGTACAGAAGCATTATCATGTTGTAACATGGTGTCGTCTTGTAATCTGTTGGTCACCATCTGGATCAAAAACAGTCCCAATGTACAGATATATGCAATGAAACCTTGTATACCCTCAAGTATAACTAGCTCACCTCGGCCGTTGGCTAAGAAAGCTTCCCAAACCGCCACTGAACTCTTGTCGTTGTTTCTTTGGCTGTAAATTCTTTATTCTACTCTGATGTCACGCTAGAAAGCATTCCGTCCACCCAAATTTCTTTTAGTCACTAAGATAGACATTTTCCCCCTAGTTTAATCATGCTTAGTTTGCTTCAGCTCACAATTAGCCTTGTTCTCCGTGCAACGGAGTGATAGCAATATATCTTTTCATTCTTTTGTATTTCATCCACGGCATGCTATGAGTGTTCTCTGTAACGTTCGTTCTGGAACACTGAATTCGATCAAGTCTTTCAACGTGGACGTGTAACATGTTATTGGAGCAAACTGATTTCCATTTGGTAGAACGTGGATATTTTGCCCTAAAAATCTGTTACTTTATTTCCGTGTAGCATTACACAGACGCAGTTCCGTGAGTGTATACGTGCAACCAAAGACAGTGAAGGTCACTTAGGTCACTAGAGTGCAAGACATGCTCCAGTGCACATGAATCACGTGATCCCGGTTCTCATGGCTTCGTCAGTCGCCAAATCCACAGACCGAACTGATCAGCTTGTTGCCATGCTGAATGATCCGTCTGGTTCTGAGAAATTTTCCATGGGATTGCTTGCCGCAATGGGGCGTCCCATACTTTTGTCAGCCTCGATTTACACTTTTTCTGCTCTAATTAGCACACGGCATGGTTCTGTTCTGTAATTTAGTAAGCCGTATGGTATTGTGCATCCGGTCGTTCTAGTGAGATATGGTTTCTTTAGAAAATACAGAAGTGGGAATAAGCGGAAAAATGGGAAGAATCCCACACATTTGTCGAGCAGTGTTTCAGTGGCCTAAGCATTCAACGGATACATTTACACTGAGGAAAAGATTGATCAGTGTATTGGGTAAATATCATTGTGCGTCCGTATCGTAGGCCAGACACATCTCTCCTCTGGTACCACTATTAGAATTTCATCATTGTTTCGGAATTAGGGCAAAATTATTCACAAATAGATCAAAATTATTCGGAATTAGGTTCAAGTTATTCGGAAGTGCTACCCGATTGGCTATTGGAGAATTCCTCCTGATTGGTCTGAAGACCTGAATATCTACCACCCTTACACATTTCGCGTAGGTGGCCACACCATGCGCTCGTCGTCTGCGTACCGCACCATAATGTGCGTACACAATTACGCACGTGGACTCGACCCTGTCATGACCAGAGTCAAGAAGCTCAGTAACTATCATGTGACCGAACCAGGTGATCGAAAAGCGATCATTAACACGACCAGTAGACAGAGGTATGCCTCTCAGTCGGCTTTACGCGTTCCAAGTGGACGAAGACAACAGAGCAAGTGAAATCACACTGCGGTCCCAGACTGACTCCGAGGCCAATAGTGGGAAACGAGAACGCCAGTGCGGTTACAATGGTCCATATGTATCGGAATTTCAATCCGCCTTCACCGTTGCTGTGTAGTGATAAAAAATTATCGGGGCACGCGAATGATAGACTTCAGTTAGGCTCCATCTTTGAGTGGCTGCTAGGCGACACTTCGGATGTCAAAATGTATAAACTCGCAGGTGCAAGAATTGTGAGCGTGTTTCTCTGTATTTTGTGTTACCAACATCCACAAAAGCCTTAGTTGTCAGCCTAGTAACAGCGGCATTCTGTGAACGATTCAGATTGGTATGTGAACTGGGGCTTGGCTACGGAAACTGCATTACGGCCAAAGTAGTGAATATATATCTATACACCGGGCCGACACACATTGCAGCACACCCGAACTCCGAAAAAACGAACTGATCAGGATTTTCAAGTTGGTCATGGCAATCAGTTACCCAAAAAGTTTCCTAAACTCTTGCATCCGAAATAGCAAAAAAGCCAAAAGAAAAGTAGCCCACAACGCATAGTCGTGCTACCGTACGTACGAGGAGCATTGGAGGCAGTAGATCGTATGCTAAAATCGTTGGGCATCAAAATTGCCCCATAAACTCGTCAGCACCCTGCGGACCGCCCTATTCAACGGAAAAGACCGTGTAGACCAGCACGATCAACCAAGAGTGGTCTACGCTATCCCTTACCTAGGATGTGATAAGGAATACATAGGCGAAACAGGTAAACAACTACGTACTCGTCTACACGAACACAAACTAGCATTACGACTCGCCGACCCACACTCACAGATTTTTAACCACTGCGCAGAAATATATATATATATATATATATATATATATATATATATATATATATATATATATATATATATATATATGGACCAAATCAGGTAGCGAGGACCCCTCACAACGAGTCGTTGTGAAATACAGCCTTTGAATGAAGCATCTTTGGAGGCTGTGGAGATAATTATTGATTTTGGAAGACATTCTGGTCTCTCCTCCGTTCGTGTTTTAGTCTGTGTTGACAGAAATACATCGTGTTGTTAATTAATTGGAATAAACCGTTAGACTGCGATTTCCCTGGCCCCTTTACCGTCGGAATATATTGGGCTTTTGCAGAGTATACCAGTACTGTAGGAGTTCCAGAGAGCCACAGAAAGCTGTCAGTTGAGATAAGGTTGGCCCCAAACCACGACACAAGTTGTAAAGTAGTATCTAACCGGTGAATTGTACGTAATGAAATAACCTGTACTCGGACTACGCGTACTGAAAGAACTACGAGACCAAACAAGAACAGAAAGAATGTTTTCTGTTATATTTTATTGGTGTTCACTTATTTGTATACAGAAATAGGCATGTTTTTATTGACAGCTAACGTGCTGACCAACCGTAAGTCGACTTCGCTGTATCTGCATTTACGGTCCGGCTTTACACGATAGGCTGAATACTGGAAATGAAGCTATAGCACACTGAACTGCGTGTAGAGACACTCGAATCACTACAACCCGCCTCCCTCAGAAGATCCTCATCGATTTGGCTTTCTTGACGTACAGATCTTCGAACTGGTGCGGTCGGCTGTAGTTGCGTCTCATCGACTGTTTCGTCTTCTTCGTTTGGAGCCGCGTGATTATCGTTCTAGCTCGTGGTTTCTGCTGCGCATTCAGGAGGTTCTCTGAAGTGATGTTGAGTAAGGTAGAGCTGGTGCGCGGTTGCGTACGAGACCATTCTCCTCAGTTCAGCTGAAGCTCAAACGGTAGTGAATACAGTAGTGAGAAATGGGCTCTTCCGTCGAGGCGCACCTTGTTTATTGGAACAAAGAGTTTGATTTTGGTAGCTCTTTTGTAGCGGACTTGTATCGGTCGCTTGGGATCGACAAGGTGCTTACTACATGATAATATTTTCTAGGCATTGGGTTGGTTGAAAGCAGTATTATAACATTTATTGCCAAGCTCATACACTTGATTGCAGGAAGTAGGGATTGTGGTATGAAAATGGCCTGCGGCATGTTAGCATATCATAGTTCGGTGGGTTTATCAACCAGTTTTCTTGTGGTTAACAGAGATTTGCCTTTCCCGAGATATCCGGACGCCCGCTGTGAATGTTCAGAGTTCGATGTTAGTTTACGGTGCAAATGGACTCCAAGATTCGATAAAACGAGCGGAGGATCTCGCTCGCATTCGCCGACGAGTACCTCAAACACATCGGAAGAGATGTTATGATAGAAAGGAGTTTGGTGTATCACAGCTTTAAAACAACCTGGTGTGGCCTTACTTGTCACTGGTCACTAGGGGATACCAACAAAGCTATCTAGACAATGGAAAGGACCCTGCTTATTTGAGAATATGCAGTCAGACAGCATGTAATCCAAGGTGGACGGAGACCTAACTATCTATCTCATTTATGGTTCACTTTATTTAACTCAAGTCTTACGAGAGCTTAGCTAACGTTAATAATGATTCCCAGCCTCCAGTAAATTTCGAGTTAGAAGCGACTATAGAGGGTGGGAGAGCTGAGCCTCGGAGGACGAAGCCAACTGAGAGGGAGTGTTGTGTGACGAAATGTGAAAACGCCGCTTAACTTTCTGTCGATCATGCTAATGCGTATTCTCCTTTTCTCTTCCAATCAACTAAGCTAACTTGGTATAAGCGTGAACTGATCCTTGAAGACCGTCTGTGTTAATGAGGACTGAACCGTAACGCCCTAATCTTTGGGTCACTGGAATTCCGTTTCAGTATGCAACATATTTAAATATATTCTCGATTCTAAGAGTGCGTCTACTCCCTGCTGAACTTCACGTAGAGCTTGTTCAAGCTTTTTGCATGGGACCTGAGAGGTTTGACTAATCAGTTCTTAGACACTGAATGAAATGGAAATGTACAATGCCCCGTGGTGTTCTTATACTCACGCTATTTCTTCACCTACATGTTGCCAGCATTTGCGATTATCGCCTACATTGGCAGAAAGTGTACATAATCAACGGTTGGCACGGATCGCCATGGTCAACCCGTATCTATACATGCTTACTCTTACGAAATAACTGTAGTGCACGATCGTTAAAAATTGGTGACTGGAATACCGGTCAAACGTGTTTATTTGATTATAAACCTGTCTTGAGAACGATTTCTCGCGGGTACATAAACTTTGCATGGATTCTTTTTCAACAAGATTTTCTATTTAATATCTAAAACCGAAACATCTGTACACCCTCTTTAATTTTCTGGCTGTCTGAGTTGCAGAAGGAATATCCACATGTTTTATGATCTTTTCCAACTGTAACCGAAGGAATATTGAAGCACATTGAAACCGTTCACTAATCATGTCACAAATTGTGAGCTGAAAACTGTGAAACAATCTCCTTTCATACCAGGCTACTTAAACAGTGGTGAAACTGCAAAATGCAACGGCCAGTCAGTTATTACACTGTTTGTTATCGGTTGGAAACATCGATAGTATTTGAATTCCAGCTGAGAAGACCTAAGGTTGTTTAGGTTCTGAAAAGGATCGGTTAATCGTACTCTGACCATTACCGCCCTGAAGCATGCTTACACTCCCAGGACCAAGTGCAGCCAACTCACTGCCACATTGGGCCATCTCAATCATCGAAGCAACCGTACCATATTTTAATAACATGAAACCAAACAATATTGCATATTCATTATATATATATATATATATATATATATATATATATATATATTATAAACACTTTTCGTGAGGAATTACTTCTCATGATGGGAATTAAAAAACCTAACCGGTTGGTATCCAACACGGCGAAGTCCCACGGTATATCCCAAGTTAACGTAATTTATATATTCTTATTTCCGCATCACGTCTGTGAACCGAATGCTGATGTTACTCAGAGACCAGTGTCACTACATCTACCGGATAGTCAAATTTTTCTCGCTAGCTCAAAGGCGTCTAATGCAAAATGACTTCATTTCCAGCCAGGTTCAGACAGTTTGGTTCTGTCTCTCACATCGCATGACCCCATTGATCCACCGGACGGACGTCCGTCCGTGAGCGCGACAAGTTGCACAACTGAGATCTGTGCCATTTTTGCACGGGAAGAGCGTGGTAAGGTAGGCGGTCACAACGGCTGATGGTCGACCAGAGAGACGTGTGGTCAGTGGACCAACTAAATACACTCTACCGATGCGAAAACCAACCACTGAGTTTGGTCCACAAATTAAACTCAGTTTTCCAAAACTGTGATAATTTAGCAAATCCATGTGATAGTTTCTCAGATCAATCTTAAAGTGGTATAGCGTCAGCGCGATGTCTCAGACTGCCTATGTATCTGGCTTGTTCACGCTGTCATTCCCAATCTGGCTCACTGTAACTGACATCTCAGGCACGCACCTGCTCATGCGAGCCTGGACTGCGTGAATGGATAATTCGAGGTCACGACTTCAAATCTTGCTTGTCTGAGGTGGTGGTCCATTCGTGCAGTCTAGGCACACACGTGTAGACATGTAGGTGGTCTGAATAACTAGGCTGTCGCTAATATCGATAACTGAAAACCGTTGGCCGTTAGCTGTTGGCATGGCCTCGTGTGCTGTTGGCTGCACTTGGTCCGAGGAGTGCAAGCAAGTATCGGGGTGGTGATGGTCAGAGAACGGTTGGCCGATTGTTTTCAGAACCTAAACAAATTTGGGTCTTTTAGATTGGTATTCAGATACCGTCGATGTTTATAAACTGATAACAAACTGCATAACAACGGTATGCCCATTACATTTTCTAGTTATATGCTGCACATCACAAGCATAGGGCCCCCTCATTTCCCCGCATATTTTCGCTTCTGCATTCTCCAACGAAACCACATCTCGCCAGAACGACCAAGTGCACAGTACTATTCGGTATAGCAAATTCCAGAACGAAACTATGCACTATTTTCTATCCATGCCAGTTCGATACACAGTTGGAACGTCTATCAACGAACTGTCTGATCTCATCAGCGTGAGTATCAGGTGAAACGTATGTACTGATGAAGACGATATGCCAAACCGAGCTAAGAAAAAAACGACCAACTAATGATCTCAACCTCCGTATGGTCACCGGAACTAGTTCTTAGGATTTCGGTTTCAACGGTCAAAACTCCTAAATATTTGTGAATATTCGGTTAAACCTCTGGCAATCAGAAAACTAAGGATAAACTCTAGTTATACGTAAACGTTCGCATTCAATAATGGAACGTTGTCTCATATGCCTGTAATTAAACGATATTTCAGTTAGTGCGGACAAAACGGGTTTACAGTGGAGTACACAGATTGGCTCGGGTGGTTCAGTTTAATCACAATAAGCGAGCACATATTCATAGAAATATAACTAAGAATCCGTCAGCATCTTGGCGTAATCACTACAGGGTAACATTTAAACGTTTGAGGTCATGATTCGTAAATACTGACGTCGCTGGTCTTCATATCAAGGAGGCAACCTTTTGACTTTTTTCGTCTGATGTGGGGGGAAATAAGAGCGTGCCGCCGCCATCGCAAAATAGGAATACGAAATTTTCGAGGCGTACCCGGAATCACTAAACGCACTGTGTAAACTGAAAACCGAATGGAATGACAAATTATGGCACCAACAACTGAGAAATACCAGTCCAAAGCGATACGATAAAAACATTATTCCCTCTTAACTGTCTTCATGAGGAATCCCAAATCAGGGCTAAATTTCACTTCATTTTGGTTTGAACAGAGAACAACTGTGAAATCAATAAAACGCTTTTGGTTAAATGCAGCACCATGTACAGTCTGCAAATTATCTTCGGTGTCCATCCATATGGGTCGCATTTCAGTTTCCACTACTGAATTCCAGTTTTTACTACTGGAACAATTGTCAGTAGGCAAAAAAGTATGTGACCGCCCTGAATAGGGGACAAAATGAATGCCGTATACTGGCGATCGGATAGTCAGTGATACCATTCCGTACTACGTTTTTCTGCCACGAAGGTCTTCCAAAAGGAGATTTCCATACCGTCCCGGGGCTTACTGTTTTTGTGAATTAATTTGCTGCTTTAATTCAAAAAGTTGCACAAGGAAGACAACTGACGCGTTAAATGGCGACATAAACCTCATCCACAATTAATTGTGTTCCACTTTCGCTGACTGGAGAACCGAACACTGCTGTAGTCGTCCTACTCTTCTAACCTCTAATTTCATTTGGCATTTCCTCATTGGTTCCATGATTCCACTCTACCATATGTACGAATTCCAATTATTCAGAGAGCACTGTGAGGATGAATGGTGTAAAATGAGAGTAATAAACTATATCATTTTGGGTTGCACCGTGCTGGAAAAACAGGCCGGAAAGGTAGCATCTTACAGGGACTATCATCTTCCGTTCTATGCGAACTTTTCTTCCAAGCACCCTGATTATTACTTCTGCAGATTACGACTTTAAACCAGTTCTCCCTGGATAGCCTTCCAACCTCCGAACGATATTTTACCGTGGAAGTGATGGAGCGTTGATAATTTCTCCTGGATAAAAAAGCAGGCACGTCACTGAAATATCAGCCAGATAGAGTGGTATGATGTACATCATCTAACCACTTTAGACAAATTGCAAAACAGCTCCGTTTATACTATTAGGTGCATATTTCATCAGAATGCCTGCAGGTCGTCCGGATCCCTAATGAATAAATCTCTTCTCCCATATCCAGTTATTAACCTTCTGTCTAGCCCCTCCGTAACTGTAATTAGCTACGATGAAGTAGTAACTATTTGTCCTACGGTATCAACCGAAGAGGAATTTAGTTAGCTTTTCTGATATTCTTCAAAAAATTGCGAGCTATACTGAACAGGTTGATCCATCGCTAATCCTTTCCAGTTGTTCGTGGTATTTACTTATTCGGTCTCACTATGCCTCTTGAATGACAAGTATGCTCCGAGCACTATTCGAGTACACGGAGTTGAATCTGCCAAGTACCCTGGAGTGATGTTAAGCACTGATATTCTCATGTTATCAGTTGTGTGCGCGAATTGTACTGACTTATATTTCAAATTCCATAGCACAAGCAACTCTTCATCACAATTATCAACACACACTATCTCTGGTGACACCAATAGTACTGTAACCATGTGGACATGAAATTGTCACTTGTTGTTTCCATGATTACCAAGTTTCTCGTTCTTTCTTCTTTTATATTAACTTCAGTACGTATAAAGTGTACCAGTGTGTCAGTTGCGAAGCCCCGAAAACAATCTCAATCTCTACCGAGTGTTCTGATGCCTTAACTGGGTATTTTTAATTAATTCCGCGGTAAATCCACATTCATTTTTTCCACACGTATTCTCATGACACCCACTCGCGCTGTGGTCACGTTACTCGGGTTCAGCCGGCTATCTCTAGAATATCTCACCAGTCCGTGTGTAGTAGTCAGCGTGCAGCAGAATGCATGCATACGGCGTCACGGCTGTTGTAATGTGTGTGTGTGTGTGTGTGTGTGTGTGTGTGTGTAGGTGCGTGTGTGTGCGGTGTATGTGGGCGCGCATACGCTGACTACAACACACGGACTGGTAAGATATTCTAGGGATAGCCGGCTGAACCCGGCTAACGTGACCACAGCGCGAGCGGGAATCATGAGAGGACGTGTGGAGTGGTCTGTTAGTGGAAGTGATCGAAACACCTGTTGTCTATGTCTAGCGATCAAGATGGACATAGAGCAGACAGGCATTGGGCGGAAGATCGGTGACGGAGTAAGCGCATCTCTGCGTGCGCACGTGGACACAAGCTAGGAACAGTGGGACTGGTTATGGATCGTAACTGACGTATGCGTCAACCACGCTGTGATGTGTATACCCAGGTTGAGCTGTATTCACGTTGATGAATACTCCGTTACCAAATCACATGCGCACCACGCACGTTCAGACACGAAATACTTGTGCTACGTTCAGGATAGAAGGCCCAGTCCATGAAAATCACGCAAACAATTTAGCTGCTGTTCCCAAGTTGTGCACGAGTGTGCACGCACACAGGTACGCTCACTCAGACATCCAGCTTTCAACCAAGGCCTGCCTGCTCCGTGGTCCTGACAAGATGAATTCTACTCACTATTTGAAAATGTTGCAGGAGACTCTGGGTCCCTACCTGGGAAGTTTACCGCTCCCAACCTGATCAAGGGTACTGTTCCAGCAGGATGGAGCACCACCGCATAACACGACTTTCGTCACGAATTGGCTTGATGAGACCCTCCCGTTGCAATGGGTCGGACTGAAAGGACCGATAGCTTGGCCACCACGGTCTCTAGATTTAACTCCCATGGGTTTCTTTTTCTGGGGTTATATGAAGAGGGTGGTTTACAACCCGAAGCTGGAGACCATAGAGGAGTTGAAGGCCAGGACTGTTCCCGTGTGCCAGGCGATCCCTACGTCTAACCTGGAGGTGATACAGCGTAATCAGATTCGAAAGGTTCAGTGGTGTAAGACGCAAGATGATGGAATTTTTGAACACCTTATGTGAGTGGTTGGGACGCTGATGATTGCAGAACAACAAAATTGTCCTCTCTAGGAGTGGAGAGCGAATATACCGCATCTTTTCAGGACCACCCCTTTTTGATTGATTATTTATCGTTTAACTTGTTCAATTCACAAGTTATCTTTGGGTGGAGTAAAGAATTATTGGTTCGGGTAGGTCCATTTATTGTTGCCGGTGAGACTTATGGACGATGAATTATTCCGTCGAATCTCCGAACTTCTGAAGTATAATGTTGTAGCTGATTCCCGGAGCATTTGAATACAGGTGGAAACGACGATAAACCGTCGTCTTGGGAGTAGTGGGACCGGACCAACAATGAGTTGCGCTATACAGTCCCGGGAAACAACCATTGTGTTCGGCTGTCAAGTGACACTTTCTTAACTCTTTGTGACAGTTCCGTAAAGCTATATGACAGTTTATCAAATCAACCTTAAACTCAGAGAATGTATTGTTGGCACCAGGAGCCTGAATCGTATGTAATAGAAGATCTACTTGCATTTTTCTCATCGAAAAGTAGGTGGCCGGTTCGATTCCGGCTCGCGGCGTCCGACTTTTCGATGCGAAAAATGCAAGTGGATTTTCCATTACAGCCTCAAATTGTTGTGGGTTCAGTATCGATTGACTCCACTGCATCACTTATGCAAGCAGGGTTGCCTGGTGAACGGAGAACGGCGAAGAGAAAATCGGGGCCGAAATCTGGGGTATGACTCACCAATAATGAGGGCATCTTCGGTTATCCACTATTACTTAATGGGTTGATGGTTTGAGAACTGCTTACTGTCCACCTTAGGACAGAGGAATGGAAACACCTCATGACAAGATCAACGTGACTATATCCACTTGACTTGAGGTTGAGCCGTTGTTAACTCAAGTGAATCATATGCAACCACAGATGAAGCTATCAAGTTTTTTCCCAGACATTAACGTATAAATCACATATGTTCTTGCTCAGTTAAAAAATATGGTTGGAAGATGTACAAATGACTACAACGCAAACTATTACGAGGAAGAAATTGAGTAAATTTTTCAAACTTTGTCGAGAAACGAAGAAAAAAATCGAATGTTGACTTAATGCAGAATTAATTAAAAATACCCAGTTGAGGCATCAGAACACTCGGTAGAGATTGAGATTGTTTTCGGAGCTTCGCAACTGACTAAATATGGCACACTTTATACGTACTGAAGTTAATATAAAAGAAGAAAGAACGAGAAACTTGGTAATCATGGAAACAACAAGTGACAATTTCATGTCCACATGGTTACAGTACTATTGGTGTCACCAGAGATAGTGTGTGTTGATAATTGTGATGAAGAGTTGCTTGTGCTATGGAGTTTGAAATATAAGTCAGTACAATTCGCGCACACAACTGATAACATGAGAATATCAGTGCTTAACATCATTCCAGGGTACTTGGCAGATTCAACTCCGTGTACTCGAATAGTGCTCGGAGCATACTTATCACTCGAGAAGCTTAGTAAGGTAAGGTGAAGATACCAGTAGAACAGTACGAAGCGTTACGTGAAAGATCATTTTCTTCATAATAAGTCACAATGTTTTGAAGATTATCTAGTAGGTTACCTATTCCGCTTTGGTTGATACAGCATGATAAATACTTGCAATGTTAGCATACTGCGTTCCAGTCTCTGAGGATCTATACCACAGGCTGCCTACGTAATTGTGGGGAAAAGGGCGAAAGCACAGCAGCTTGAAGAGTGCGCAAGTTATTTTTCAGGAAACTGGACGACTTACTGGGATATCTAGTATTTGGGATACCCCGCGAAGAACTATTCGTATATCATGCCGACAAATTAGGGGAGTGACCGAAGGAATGAGGCCTGTGTAGTACATGTGACCTTGAAATCAAGTTAAACTTCGAAGACTAGTCATCTGGTATTCAGCTAACATATTTATCAGAGTTATTCAGCAATTCATGGTTACGATGAACTGGATAGGATGTACCACATCATTCTCTTTGTGTGATGCTTCTGTGGCCTGCGTGCACGTTACCTTTTCAGTCAAAGGAAGACATGGATTCTCAGACACTTCCGTGCTTAGAATACCTGCGTCGGCCGCTGTGAAGGGTACCTCAGGGGAGAACTGGTTTAACGTCAAAAATGGCAGTAACAGTTATTGGGTTGGTTGGAAAAAGGGTTCATATAGAGCAGGGAAACAAATGTTCCTGTAAAATGCTTCAAGTCTGACCTACGTTTTTGGAACAGTGCAAACCGAAACGATGTGTTTTATTACTCTCATTCTACGTCATTCATCCTCGCAGTGCTCTCTAAACGATTGGAATCCGTACATATGATAGAGCAGAATCATGGAACCGATGAGGAAATACCAAATGAAATTAGAGGTTAGAAAATGAGGACGACAATAGCAGTGTTGGTTTAGAAGTCAGCGAAAGCTGAGCTCATTTGTGAATGAGGTATTAGTTTTTTGCCTGATGCGCCAGTTCTCTCTCATGTCCACTGCAGTGATTTAATGTTGCAAACTAATTCAAAAAATGCATGGGCTCAAGACGGTATGGAAATCTCGGCACATTTATTTTCCTTCTGGAAGACGTTCGTGGCAGAAAAACGTAGTACGGGATGGTATCATTGACTATCCGATCGAGAGTACACTGCATACAATTTGTCCACTGATCCACGGAGGCTAAGTGATTTTTGGCTACTGACAATGTTGTCAGTAGTAAAAACTGAAATGCGACCCATATGGACTATCACCGGAAATAGTTTACGGACTGCACACATTCTTTCACGCTCATATTCTTCTCATTGTTTTGTACATCAAAATTTGCTGTTTTCTCTAATTGCCAGAAACGCATTTACAATGCATCCGCGGGCGGTTACCAAGAATCACTCCCTCTGCATAGCCTGTGAGCCTTCCGAGATCCGTGACAGTAGAAACCAAACATACAATCCCAAATGCCATTATTAGCGCACCAGCTTTGACGTGGCAGACTTTACTGAATTTATTGGGATCCCGTTCGAACGACGCGATTGTCTGGCCGAAAGCTGTATCGAATTAAACTGCAGGGGTGACTTCATGTGGCCTGTTTGATGTCATTTTGCTAGACATAGCTGACGAGCCGTGAGTCACTGTGCTATTTCCTTTATACCTTATTTTTGTGTACTTGTATTTGTTTGCACTTTTTATTTTCATCTATTTTCATCGAGCCGCCACGAATATCTTTCTGAGCTATCTAATAACAAAATTAAATATTTTTGCACTCGAAAGTGTTAGTTCTCTGATTACCGAAGTGCGACGTCGTGGGTAGACCTATTTACAATCGCACAATGCATTCACCGGCTTTAGGACTGCTTTCTGAATAAGTTAGGATGAAGTCAGTCGACAAGGAGCTATGAAGATAGAAAGTATCGGGCAGTCCTGAAATTTACAAGAATTGTCCAAACCTTTTTGATGTGACTGTATTGTAGGTCTACTATGTGCGCAAAAAGAACTTTCTGTTCGATATTTACTTCCGTTTCGTCATTTTCACTAAAATAGAATATCGTAATTTTGCCGGGACAAAAGAAGGCGAAGCAAAATACTAAACTGAATACAGGTGCCATCGAAACAGGAATTTTTGATTTCGCTAGATGACTGCAAGTATTGCAATAACTGGTAAATATTTCAGCCATTAGTGCCTGTCACCGCCACGAACAGGACCCCTCACATCGCTCGTCACCAATTTCATCACTCGCTGTTACATGTCTCCGACGGATTGGAGTGGACGAAAGCGTCTTTCTCTAAAATACCTCTATTCCATTGTTTGAATAAAGCGAAGCAAATAATACTCGACTCGTATAATGGTGAATAATTCTGAAAAACAAAACTAATCCCAGCTTTTCATCAACTAACTGAATAATTTTACAGTTTTCCAATAAAGTAGTCGCAAACTCCATGGTTCGCTTTGGCGTAATCGAAAGAGCAATCATCGAAAATCCCCCCATAACGAAATATGATGTTATATCTGACGGCGTAACATTTCTCCGGATCACACTTGGCAGAAAAACAAGTGCACAGGAAGTAAGTTAGATTAATAAACCGATGTTTTCGAAAAGGTCTTCTAGGATATGATAACGAAAACCTGTGCCCTCTACAAAATTTTACGACGAACAGTGAAATTGGAAAGTATAGCGCTTAATTGTGTTTCTGGAAGCATTTTAGAATGGGAACAAAGCACGACGAAAGTTTTTGTTCAAACATATGTTTTTCGTCAACCTGGTGGCGAATTTCAAATATGGAAAGACATCTTCAACCAAGATACTTGCGGTCAAAAAAGCAATTTGCTGTCAGGCATTCTAAGCCGATTCTACTCAAGCAGCGCTTTTGTAGCGTCTTGCGCACAAATCAAATAATGTATGCAACTTTCAGATGATCGGAGCTGTCCTTACACATTTCCATAGTCTAGTTCGACAATCCCGTTCACTTGTAATGTAAAAATCCAGTTGAAGGATGTAGGGCATACTTCAGAACATCACGATTCGGTTGTCGATCTTTGAATTTGATGGCTGAATGAAAATAACAAGACGGGTGCGTACAAAAAAATAGTGCTGACAAAATCATCACAAAATGTCCCCGCTGAAACGTGTATACTGAAATGAGGCAAGATATCCTTTCAAATATGGAACCATAAATTAATCAGCGAAGACTATCAGGAGAAGTCAGCAGAACCCTCTCAGATGCGTAACTACAAATCCTGTGCGCACCCAAACCGATTGTGTGTTTTCGAATGAAGGATAGAAAGCCAGATTTTGCAGCCTCTTTTTTGTATGTATCAGTTCACCTGTTCGAACACGAGGGCAGTTAAGACGATTACGAGTGCTATGTGCCCACACCTTATTGGGTCAGACCACTCGATGGTAAACCCCTTTCTCATCATTTAGAAACTTCCGGGGGAGGACGAGTCAGGCGTTGCATCTTAGCCACAGACGAGGCAGTGATTATTCGTCACTACGATCCTCCCTTGTGGGCTCAGAAACAATCTGCGCAAGCTTTTAATCTCTTTTGGTAAATTTTTTCCTGAACATGTGTGCACCACACACACACATCCTACACTGTGATCAATTTCACAAGCGCATACACGTGCAAAGACAGATTTGGATCACCATTCCTCTTGTTTTGTGAGTCACATACGATGTTATACGATGGTATGGACACAAATAAGTGAAAATGAGCTTGTTCACCAAGCTGTTGTGTTGTCCGTATATTCTGCGGGACCCTTCAGACATCATTTCGGATCAGTTTTCCCCATCATAAACCTCACACCCGAATGTCTGAGTTATGACTGTTGTCTGGTAACGAGAGCCTGCCTGGGTGGTGGAGCAAAAGTTTGACATAACTGAGGGATTTTACCCCGAATTACTCCCCAAGCCTTGTATATCTCGTACGGACCCTGTGGTACTCGATCTGCTCCACATCGGTACGTTTTGGAGATAGTACCAAGACTGGGACACACGTTTGAAGATCTTGGGTTCGGGTTGACATCCTGACTTGTTGGCACAGGGAAAGCTCCAACATCATTGATAAGATTTCACTGGAAAATGAATCCGCTCCCGCACTGCACCGTAGATTCTCCCAGTCAATATTCGGCGAGTTCAAGTCACCCGAAATTGGAGAGTGACCATCGCCAGCCTAACGTCGTACGGCAGTCGGTATTTACGGATGGTCTGCTGCTAGAGACCGATAAATGACTCCGAACTATCCAAATCCACTTAACGCGAAGCCGGAGAGATTCTCCAAGGCCCTCCGAGTCTATCCGGCTACCCAACTGTAGCGAAGTGACGTCGGCTCGGATATACATAAGCACACCTCCTCCACGAGCTTGGCTTCTGTCAACACAATAGAGCCTGCTTGGTCGGTGATGCTGTTGAGATTGAAAGGCTTCCACTGCGGCTGAAGACGCCTCCGTTTTACTCAAAAATAGTGGATAAATAGACCTGTTTCTCTACTGGCTTGGCGTTCGTGGTGCTCTCGCGACGCCAACCTATGCTTTTTTCTGTCCTCGAGCTTGATATCTTGGAGGAGTCACGCCTTCTCTCCTTTTAGTCTGTAAAACCGTTGTAGCACCTAACGGGATTCCTCATCGGAACCAAAGACCACCCTGAGCGATATTTTCTGGACTTCAACCCAGAAAGTTAACATTCCATGGAACTGAGTCCATGAGACAAGATTTTCGTACTTTAATACTGTGTCATGTAATTTCAACTTTGCAACCTCTGGCGATCTAGAGCACAACATACAGTGAACATTGATGCGTGACGCTTGACAAACGACTTACGTATAGAGATTAGGCGTCTGCGCAAATGACCCAACAGAACTACTCAGTACGCTACGTCTAAATTCATTATTTGCTCAACTCCCTGAAATCTGCGGAGCAACAGGGAAACTTAACCATGGTAAAAGAAAATGGTGAAAACGTTTTGTTTTATTGTATCGGAACCCAAATCATTTCGGAGTGTATCGAAAAAAAACGATGTGCCATGTGATATGTTAAAAGTAAGTTTTATCGTTCGGTAACACAGCGTTGTTGGAAATGATGGTAGTCTGTCGACCGTTAGACTACCTCGGATAACCTTTCCAAACCGTATGAAGTTATAATTGTCAAATGAACGAGATGGTACTTCGTCGGACACACCATCAGTATGTAAGATACATGCGATAGGCTAAAATATTGTTCAACTACTCCATCATTTCCATGATTATAAAGAAGCTTCGGATTCGAACAAGCCCAGTCGTTTAGCCGTCTCCTGCACTTCGAAGATTCAAAACATACGAAACATCACAATTCTATTGTTTGTCGAGTAAAAACTGAATAATCACTGATATCTGGTTATCGGTATCCACTCACACCTAATGTAGCAATGTCAGTGCCTGGAATAGTGTTGTGAAATAACTTAACTTATTAGAATGAGTGAGTTCACTTTGCCTGGTATGTAGACCATGCGTATCTTCGCTCCTTTGTCATATCAGGCGTAAATGAATAATAACAGCAAGTTTGCTACTTAACTGGAGGGCAGATTGAAGTCCACTTGCTCGGTGATCGTGTACCGTTGTTCGTCATTCGGTGCTTTATTGTATTGATTTTGAATTTTCTCTACCATTTGGTTTTGTATTTTCCCACTATGACGCTCATTGGAAAGCATCAATCGAAAGCAATTGCATTCCGATACGAAGTTAAGTTGTCAACCGAAGCGAAACCGTAAATATCTTCATGATGAGGGAAGCAGTATATGAGTTAAAGATGCATGTGGCCATTTTTTGTTAATTTTACTGAGATAAAAAAAATACTGAATGCTGAAATAAATAGAATAGCGTGAATATTATAATCTCACTTTCATGTGTTCAGACAATGCACTGAAGTCAGAGAGAACGTGACTTACGCGGAAGTTTCAGTTCTTTTATTGGGAATATTTCTTCTTCATTAAATGGTTCTGATTTCCACTCAATAACTCGGGAGACCGCGGAAGGACATTCGTCAAGCATGTTGATCGAATAGGCCTTATTCATTAGATGTGCCCTGGAAATTCCAATCATTATTCGCGCGGCCTCAACGGATTCGCGAAAATCTTCAGGTTTCAGACACTTAATGGAATGGATGAATATACACAAAGGTTTTAGTATGGGGGTCAAGTTCAATTTAACAACCTCATGCTTTCTGAACTGTTTTCATCATTACAGAAAACCTTTAATTAGTCACACATTTCTCATCAGGAGCAACAGATACACTTGCGTTCAAAGACGAGAAACCGCTACGCATCTAGTGGGCGAAACATTCCATATGGTATAGATATCATATCTTTTTGGACTATAGAATGCATTCATGCTAGAATACTTGTCTCTATTGATGATTAAATTAAATGCGAGGTTTATTATAAAATAAAGAAAAAGGAACAGTCATTGCGACCATCACTGCCATCCCGCAACAAATATTAGTGCAACAAACTACCGGCTATTGACGGTAGAGCGAAAGAACAATAAAATTTCCGATAGATTTGTTGATAAGGTTGGCTAAAGGCACATTAACATCATTTCGACTATCGCTCAGGTAATTTCAATAGTTACATTTGTGTGGCTTATTTTATTGCTGTTCTTCAATACTCCAACTCAGGGAGCATTGGAAATAATGAGTCATTTATGAATACTAGATATCTATGATCCACAATTCCTTTGCAACTTTTCATACACGTGAGTCTTTCTGATGAACTTGAATTATGACACAGAATAGTGGTTTGCGACACTACGTGTAATAGGCATGGTTTGGACCAAATTTGTCTGAAGAACGTAATTTAAAGAGGAGAATAATTGTCATTCAGAAGAGTCCACATACTGGCGGGTTTTACAATACCAATATACACAGTTAAGTTGTGCTGGGATGGCACCCAGAAGTTGGTAATGGGTAAGTAGTTTTCTTCTTTATCCAGTGTGGAGACAGAGGACAATGTTCCCTTGTTATTCTCGGCACCTCAGCTCCGGGACATGAACTCAAGCGGGAGTATCCTGCCCCCATCTCTTCAGAAAGAAGACAGAATGTTGTCTGCGCACGTGATCATAGAACTCTTCCACCACCTCATTTGGCAGCGCGTACCATAATTTGACCATCCATCGAAAGAGACGATCAAATAAAGGCAAGTTCACAGACCAGCGACTCATTATTAGAGGCAGATCTCCTTTCATACAGCTGCACTCGAGAAGAGGGAACTCTGCACATAGAGCTGGACCCAAATTCCCTCGGAAAAGGCGTACGGTACGGATTAGATTGGCTATTACTCTTGGTTATGCCGCTGGAAACAACGCGGTAGTCTACAGATGACCTTCGTAACTTGTCCCTTATAGGTTGCGTCTCGCTGCACCCTTTCCAGTCTAAACAATTCCACAGCTCAACGTGGGTATTCGGTTAGTCGTAGACATATTTGGGAGGCGTAAAGCACCTCGAAAGCTTCCGGAGAGAATGGTTTGAACTGAGGACGAATGAATGCAAATAAGGGCACAGACTTTGTCTGTATGAAAAACGGTGGGTTCAGGGTCGACCCTTGTGCCATGCCACTAGAAGCAACGTACCAGTGTATCATCGGTTACTCAACTCTCACGGAAAACGTCCCGTTTTCGATAAATCATTGACTCAGTGAAGCTTCGGTTCCAAGACATCCAGGATCCTGAGATTTGAATTATCCGGTCGTGATATACTTTTTTGAAGGCTTTGGTAAAGTCCACAACAATTACTTCCGTACAGCATTCAAACGAAAAACCGCTTTTGCATACGAGTAGTCATTATCAAAAGTATTATTTCTTAAAGTACATGGGAATAGATATCTAAATACCTGGATCATGTGTGGCAGGCTGTAGGCTTTCTTCATCCATTTGAGCCCTGAGGCATGATCGCCAATTGCATCATATGCTGATCCGAGCATTTGGCAAGCTCGACCGAGTTCGGTCCATCGACCGTGACGTTCGCAAACACAGGCAAACTTTTGCAGATGCTGAATGCTTTCTTCGAGACGCTTTTGCCTAAAAGTGATTAAGTGCATATAAAGATGTTTGAGGATAGATTAACCAGTTTGGATGTCTTGTGGATAAAAATGAGCGGCAATGATCTCCAAACGGTCATCGCAACTAAGTTGAGAATAATTCAACTTGGGTCTGTTTGTCAAGCTTTCGTCATTTTAGCTCAACTTGTTGCTCACTTCGACCTGTTACCACAATGCAACAATTTTAATCACCAACTTCAAGAAAAAGTAGAAGTAAGAAAGCCGATGATAGACGACGGTAACAGAAGAATACTAGGTGAAACATTAGGAGAACGAGCGGGTTATTCAGGTGTTCTGGATACAATCGAAAACCTGATGACGCTATCAGAATTCACCACAGGGGGCCTCTAACTATTGTGCACCCGAGAAAAGACGCGAAAAACACTATACAATCGGCTTTCTCTGACGTATCCGTATCTTCTTTGACTTAATGCCCATATTCAGTCGGAGGACATGTGCATAGGAACTTTACAGCACCAATGTTAGGTAAAACTAAAATACATTTGACGAAGGAAGAAAAATTGCCAATAACAGATGTTTTTAAACTCAACGCTGAGATCTGCTATTCAGTATTCACGGTCGTGTGGGAATGAACAATGGTAATCCTACCGGGAATTGATGAATTTTATGTTGATAAGTAGGCTGGCTGGGGTTTTTATCTCATGATTGTGTGGGTATCGGGTAGTTCCTGCTGCTCCCAACTTCACTGGGCATACACCAAAATTTTTTGTAATCAGTCTAACATGTTGGTTGGGGTATCAGTCAGTCACCAGTCGGAAAGTCACCACAATTTCTCCCACCGGGAGTGCACACCGGGTCCGCTTTGGTTGCCTGTTTGGGTTCACAATAACCCGAGGACCATAGCTGGACCAAACGGTATACCAATGAAAGCAGTTTCCCACAAAACGTGCATAGGTGACTTATGAGACGGACGGTATGGAAGGTCTCTTAGCCATAAAATTTGACGAAACTTTTGGTAGAAATGAAAAGCCACGGAGCCATCAAAATTACAGACGTCACACGTCAATCCGGCTTGCTGTGAGCATCTATCCCAGCTAACACTTATATATGGGACAGTAAATAGATGTCCCTAACACCATAAAAAGAAACAAAGTAGACGATAAACGACCAAAGTTAGAACGATAAAAAAGGAATTTTTACCACACGTCAACCGATGTTTTGACTGCTGCTCATTTTACAAGGGATTATCACACGGTACTCAGGCCACTGACAGTGGTCCTCAGCCATACTTGTCTGTTCTAACGAATAAAATGTTTTCTCTCTTTGGCTCAAATCGGGTGGTCGGTTAACACCAGTGGAAGTCAGCATATATTACCTTTCCATGCCTTGATCAAATTCACGAACTCAGTGCACTTCCTACAAATACTCCCCATGCACTGGGAACGGTGCTTCTGGTTGCCATCTCACAGCAGAATACGGCAAAGTAGGCAGTGAGTGAGAGTATCTAAAATACGACCATACCACCAAAGGCGGTTTGGTGTGAATACCTTCGTAATGACATGGCTGTTTACAGCTTGAATTTGAAGGCGAATCTAATCTTTTCTCCTCTATCACTGCGGAAAAGCGAGGTGAATGCTTCTGAGGTGCGATTTCGGTAATTGAAAACATAATTTGTTCCATCCACGTTATGTATCCCGCCCTCCGGGATGATTTGCGTATCAAGGTTGAGCTATATAAACTGCAGATAAACGAAAACCTTCCAGTTTGTTCATGACAAGACCTTTATCCCCACACCATTGTCCGATTTGATACAGCACTAAAGGTACTCGGAGGTACGGAATGTCTGATTTGCAGGAAAACCAGTACACCTTATGGGGACCTGTTTTGCACTTGGGTGGAGAGAAGAGTATGCAGGCTATTGATGATCGTAAGATGATATGAATATACCGGAAAATAAACATTAGTCATGTGGTGAAGACAAGGCCTAATCTATTATTAACGAAGTAAAATCGCTCTGTTTCTACATAAGTAAATTGCCTCCATTCATATCTTAAGCAGACCCTTCACTAACATCCACACAGTCAGGAAAGCCAGCTGGTGACTATCAGGGGAAACCTGAAAATGAAAGATTGTAAGCGAAGGTAAAACAGGCGAAACACAAATGCACTGATAAGAACAAATTCTAGTGACAACAGTTCAGTTCAGTTTATTCAACCATTCACCTCACACTTCTGTGCTCTGGTTTCGATTTCTGCCTTCCGGCATCGTCCAGTAAAGGGCGGAAAAAACAGAAACATAGTGGTAAAGATCTAAAAAGTCGAAGTACCCAGGGGAAACCAAGACGACAAGGAAAGAGTCCGAATGCAACTACACCACTGACTGCGACACCTAGCCATATCACTTAATGTCTCCAACCATTTGGCAGGCGGATCATGTGGACTCCAACCTGGAAGTCTAACACGTCCTACTTGGCCAAGTCCACTGGTCAGGGTTTTCATACCTTTTTGCCATGTCATGGAATGACCACCTCGACCTACCTTCCAATCACCATCTGCCTTAGAGAACAGCGTACGCTGAAGAAGTTTATCAGTGGGCATGCGTAACACGTGTCTCAACTACCTTAACCTGTTAAGGTTCAGCACTTGATCCAGAGACTGGCCTCTGGTTCCCAACACCTTACATCTAACCTCAGCATTGCTGATACGGTGTTCCCACTATAGTCGGGCAATGCTACGGAGAAATCGATGCTCGAACACTGACAGTTTTCGCCTATCTTCTACCCTCAAAGGCCATGTTTCCGAACCGTATAAAAGAACGGACCTCACCACCGCAGTGTACACTCTACACTTAACAGACAATCGGATGTCACGCCAGCGCCACAGATGACGGAGGTTGACAAAAGCCAAACACGCCTTCTGTATACGCGATGACACTTCATCCGTTAGCAGTCCACCTGGTGAAATGTAACTGCCCAGGTAACAAAATTTATCCACTTCAGCTAGAGCTTGCCCTACCAACACAAGGTTTGGTGTTGAACCAACCCAGTCCTGCTAGAGCATTTCACACTTTGAAGGTGCAAAACATCCCAAACATTCCTACACTGTTGGTAAGGCTATCTAAAAGAGCTTGCAACTTATCTGGATCTTCACTCAGAAGAATAATATCGTCCACGTATTCCAAGTCAGACAGTTTACTTCCTGAGCAAAGATTAACGCCGCTGTTCTCACACGAAGATAGGGCTATCTCAAGAATCAATTCAACTACGAAATTGAGGAGAAAGGGTGAGAGAGGGCAATTTTGACGAACACCATTTTCTGTGGTGAACTCGAGTGACTGATAGCCGTGAGCACGAACTCGGCTTCGGCTATTTCCATACAAGCATTGGAAAGGAGAAGTAAATTTCTCTGGCACACCTTTCAGTGAGAGGCAGAGCCAGAGAACGGTACGGTCGACCGAACTGAACGCCGCTTTTAAACTAAGACACAGATTGTGGGCCTATGAAAGCTGTGTCTGTGCTCTGAGGTTTGCCGAAGAGTGAAGATGTGGTCGATACAACCACGACCGGGTTTAAAACCAGCTTGATTCTCACGCGCACACATTTCACGGGCACTGGATAATCGGTGGAGAATAAGACCAGTGAGCAGTTCAGACGCAGTACTTACCAAACTCATTCCTGTGTGATTTTCACAAGAGGACCTGTCACCCTTCTTGTAAATCAGCACAATCACCGATTCACACCATTCCCTCGGAATCTGCCCACTATCCCAAATATTTCGGGGGAGTTTTGTTAACCCCCATCCTGCAGAAAGATGGAGACAACCCATCCAGTCCAGCGGCTTTATACCTTTTGAAGTAACCTATCTCTCGCATTATCTCCATCTCGGATGGAGGACTGATATCCACCTGCATTGTTTCGCTGGCAGGTACATTTGGAAGGTCCACCGTTGAAGTGGGACAACTGAATTGTTCCCTAAAGTGCTCTTCCCGGCGCTCCAGGCGACGTCCCTGAGAGTGAATCAGTGAGACGTTGGATTCCTTAATTAACTAATTTACACCAGGCTTCCATGAACCGATACCTCTAATCAAACGGAAGAGGCTGCGAGTATTGCCAGTAAAAGCAGCCTTTTCCATTTCCTTACATTTCGCAATCCACCACTGCTCACGGTCATTCCTCAAGCTCCTAGTCAGTTGGCGTCTCAGGGCTTTACGCACTTCATTGAATGTGGAATCCGGAGGGACGGATCTGCAAGTATCCAACAGAGCAACTGATGTCGAAGATATCCATCGTTTGTGAGACCAACCAGAGTTCTGGGTGGCATTCGAAGCGGCATACTAAGCTTCCTTGACTGTTGCCAGCGTTCATTTGGGTCCTGAACATCTGGCTGCATCGATATCTGCGTAGACAGCTCCATCTGGAAACTCTGTCGCTGGTTATCGTCTAAAAGCAACTGCACAGGACGCGTGGCATTTACTTTGGTGCGACCACGGACGAAACGTAAACAGAACCGAGCACGTTCCAAGGCGTGATCTGAGTCCACAGGCGTAGACCAAAATAAATGACAATCTTCAATTGATTCACGCCAACGGTGACCAATGACAATATGGTCAATCTGGGTCCAAAGTTGTGAAGACGAAGGAGGATGCCATGTGAGTCTTGCCGCTTCTTATGGTAGAAGTTCGTACTTGCGAGAAACAATCTGAGGTCAGAAATCAGCTGAATGAGACGATCTCTGTTATCGGTAAGATTGGCTGGGATAGCAAATGGGTCTCACATGTGCCTTTTCGGAATCTCCCAAACGGCCAACTTGGGCGTTAAAATCCCCAGCAATGACCACCACATCCGTTGAACGTGAGTTTCAAAGTAGCTGAGACAAATCCTAATAGAATTTGTCCTTGGTCTCAGAGGAACTGCAGTCAACCGGGCACACACAGGCACGACGAACAAGCAGTGACGCTTCAGTTTGTTGTTGACACGAACAGAACCTTCCAACCGAACTGCCCACAAACGACTGCTGACTGGAATCCAGTCTAGCAGTGCACGCTCAGCTCTCATACTCAAAGCAAGCCCAAAACCAGCCTGACCACGAGCTCTAGACACCGAATCACCCGACACGCGAAGAGTGAAGTGAGAGACTGAGACTGCACCTGGGGTGCGAAGAGTTATCACAGAAGTGGGGTCTTTTATGCGTGTTTCGGAGACAGCATACATCTATTTTAAAGGTGTCAAGTGTTTTAGCGAGGGCAGCCTGTTGCCCTATCTGACATGTGTGCGGACGTTGAAGGCAGCCAAGTGAAGTGAACATTTGGGCTTGAAAAGTGCATCTGATTTATACCCAACTCCTGGACTACTGCTTTCATCAGAGCCACAGTTACCCGTGGCGTTTTGCATCGACCTTAAATTAAAAGAGGGGAAATTGGTAAGGCACTTTACAGGAAACATACTGGAGGTTTCTGGGCGAATCATACTTCGCGGCTGCCCACACTGCAGAAGGGGTTTTTCTTTGGGAACCCTAACCAGATCCTTTGATTCAAAAGCCTAATTCACAAGGCAGTGAGGCGTTAGCCCAGCACGGAGACGTGACCGAAGAACCCGTGAAGGAACTTCTTCTGGTCTGTCACGTGAGACCTGATTACTGCATGTGTATTGTCTTGTCTTCGCTGGTGCTTTCTTCTCGATCCGCTTTCCGGATTCCGTCGTTAGTCCCATGCACCTAATGGAGCAAGTGGAATGTGAACTGGGCAACATCCTTTGGGCTGGGGTCTGCCCAGCATAGGCGGGCGATAACTGCCCAATGAAGTGCGATGACTTCTCCCACCGTCGACAGGAACCCCGAGTATTCCACTCCTACGTCCATCTAGTGGAAGTTTTATACCGGTAAACTGTTTCTCCCCGTGTTTATTCGGTGGAGGGCATATTGAATGGAACCAAAAGTTGCCCATCAGCTGGTTCTGAAACTGGACTTTGTCGGGCTTCTACCCATCGACCTGTCAGGCATCACTGTATCTCTAGAGGCAACACTTCACTGTACGCCTTGAATTCTTAAGAGCTTTTCAAATTTTTAAAAAATCTCACTTGAATTGTGTATAATTCTGCGGTATAACTAAACTACTAAGAATCTGCTGACCAGTCAGTGTAAATTCTTTCCCGGTGCAGATTTAGCTTCATTTCAGAAGATCTTTAGAAAGGATTGCGGTGAACAATCTATTAATTATTAGAACACGTTGTTAAGCCAACGAGATGGATTGGTTCAAAGTGATATCAGTGAAACCGATGAGTTTTGGAGGCCTCGAAAGGTGAACAGTTTAGACCACTAATCTTGTGCCTGCATTTTATACACGTCCAAAGTAACGTACTCCCAGTGGTCAGTGGGGTGGGACTAGACCCTCTATTCCTCTTTCGAAATCTTGCTCAAAAAGAGCTGGGCGTTTATGTGAGATTCTTTTGTAGCTTTTTCCAACAATCCGGATCGGTAATTCATCGATATGCCATGTCATCCAATTATTTGCCCGTATGTACCGCTTGTGGATTTTTTTCTACCAAAAAAAACAGGATAATGAACGGGAGTCATAGTTACAATAGTCCTTCTCAGTAGAGGTTACCTCTTACCGTTGACATAGCTTAGCCAAAGCCTCACAGGCTAGGCCCAAATTTGTGTAGTCTTCTTTTGCCGAGGCTTTTTCAAAGTACGATTTATAGGTCTGAAAAAAATAAATCAGTCAATTAAACAAAAACTTGACGAAGAAACAATTTTGTCCACGAAAAGAAAATAATGTTTTTGGCCACATTTAAAGGACCACTGCCACTTAATTCCCAAAAGACAACACATCCGACACCAAGGTAAACTTATGGTCACTGTTCTCCGCCATTTTAAGCTGCATAAAACTGTTTTGAGTTCGATGTGTAATTGGAGTTGATCAAAATGGTTTAAATTTCCGGTTATTGATCTCATATATGTCTGATTACAATTAAACGCGAGGCCGTAGTAGTCGTTACTCTCTGACAGATTGAAGGGTTCGTGTAACTATGGCACGAGTACTGTCCGATAAGTGCGTTAGCCCAAAAAATTAGCAAATTCCGTATATGCACGTGTGCATGAAACACGCCTCGTGCCGAGATGACCACCAAATACAAGTCTTCTTGCAGATCGCGAAATCCGATGCTCGCAACATGCATCAGTAATGGAACGCGTTGTCGCCATGGTCAATTACCAAAAGTTGTTCTATCTCATCCGAGTCGCCGGTAGGAAATCATTAGGTGGAAACAAAACGACCTGCCAAGCTGATGGCTCGCCAATTACAGTCAGCAACGGCATCTCGAAAGCCTGGCAGAGTACTTCCAGATACAATCTAACTGGCCCTTAGAGTCAGCTTCTCCTATAGCTCTTCCGGCACACGACCCGCAGTCTGTTTCAACAGATTCACTTATGAAAGCGGAGATCCGGAAGGAAATCTAAGCCTCAGGACGTCACAAAGCCATAATCTCCGATGGAATTCCTCAATCCTTTTCAAAAATGGTGAAGTACAGCCTGTTCGAGAAATTCATGAGTTGTTCTCAAATGGTTTTAATTCAGATAAGGTCCCTTCATTGTGGGGAATCGACTCTTGTCTCCACATTGAAGAAGAGATCGCTTAGTCAGTTCCCTAACCATAAGGGTATAAGCTTTATGCCAATAGCCTTGAAGCTATTTAGGTCTATCATACTTTGTAGGTTATACCAAACGCGTGCAGAGCAGACTTGCGAGCAGTTGGCTGGGATTGTTGCCAGACGTGGATGTATCGACCAGGTTTTCAACCTCCAACAGCACCTAAAGCACCTTCATCACTTCCAAAGACCAACGATAGGCGTGTTCTTAGATGTTAGCGAGGACGTCGACTTTGTCGACAGAATCATATTGTGCGGTTGTTTGTTGAGGAATAGAGTACCTGAGAAGTATTTGGTAATCCTCAAAGAATTTTATCGTCACACCTCAGTTTGGGTTAGAGCATATGGCCAGCTTTCGTCCAATTTTATCGTCTCCGGCGAATTGCGACAAGGTTGCCCTATGCCTCCATTTATTTTCGACTTTGCCACAGAAGATGTACTACGGAATACTTCGTCAGCTCCTTCAACAGCGGAGCTGAACCCTATCCATGGAACAGAGTTTTCGATTCGGAATGTGCCGATAACATCATATTGTTGAGTACCAATGCGTGGGCAGTTCAACGCACTCTGAATCACTTGGCGATATGGTATGCACTTTGCGACTTTCAAGTACAAAGTGCTTTCGCAAGAGTAGCAGTGGCCTGCCTCTGTATTCACTCTCTTTTGTGATCAGCTACAGTTACTCAGTATCATTGAGTACCACGAGAGCCTGATTACAGCTGAAGATGGTGTAGGAACGAGATCTTCTTACGAATAGCGAGTGCAATAGCAGCTTTTGCAAACCTGCGACACCTGAGGCGCTACCATGACATTCGGTCCTTCCTTGATGGATGGGTATACAATGTCACGGGTCGCAATGTTTTATCCTACGGTTGCGTGATCAAGCCACTCTGTGTTGAGCATACTCGGAGTCTTTCTTGGTTCGAAAACCGTTATCTGAAGTATTGCTCACTTCTGGTGGGAACATCGAGTGAGTTGTGACGAGGTGCGCCGTCGTGTGTTGGATACGGATAGCCGCCTATTGACCGGAGTGATCTCTCTTAAAAGCATATGGTGGCTGGGACATGTTTTGCGTATGCATGTCCATCGTCTATGTTTTTGTGCCCTATTCGTATGTGTTGGGCAGGGCTAGAATACGTGACGCGGTGGTCAGGCGATGACTTGGCATAACGGTATGAAGAAGCTAGCATTAGCATTGGCTTCTGTTGTTGCTTCCCGCCTTCTTGATTGAAGCTCAAGAGATAAGGACTGTCATTGATTGGATGCGTTGAGAGACATGGCTTACAGTAGAAGTAAGTGTTGCGAATGCTATACAGTTTGTCTGTTGAATTCTTGCATCCCATAAACTCGCAAATGTCATTCAGATAAACGAAATAACAAAAACATGATAATGCGTACTAGTAAAGGAGAAAAATCGCAATTTCGTATACTTTTATGTGAACTACTTCATGTACTCTGCTTTATTTCCCTCTTTTGAACTTGCTACGTCGGCACAATGCTCGATTTCATGACCCTGAATATATATATATATATATATATATATATATATATATGCATCTAGTTTTTGTATGCCGAATATTCTGTGGAAGAATATATAAAGTTCAACGGTTAAGTAATGTGAAGTACTGGTGTGAATCACTCTTTGAGTGAATCATTTCCTTAGCATTTATTTTGGTTATTCCAGCTCCTTCGGACGAAAAGCAAATGAATACAATGATCTACCGGTAAAGTAACAGATAAAATCTTCAGTGTACGAAATGATTTTGATTTGTTTTGGTGGTGGATTTTGTTTATGGTAATGGTAGGCCCATGCACAAAACAAAGCTATTTTTTGGATCAAATCAGAGGTTTTAAGCAGGTTACGGAGATGGTAACAATAGTTTTCAAGAGTATTTATTTCGGGTAACTATGTGAACAGATGCTATTTAAAAATCAGCAACTGATACACAGTAACGAAGTCGGACATTTTGATAACCCACTTTAAGCGCTTCGTCAAATTGACCGGCATCCTCAAGCAATAGACCCAGCCGACGCCAAACAGGAGCTTCTACATTCCACTGATCACCTGAAATTTCGACAGTATAAACGGTTTATGGGGAAAAGTACCAAACGGACATCAATTCTAAAACACAACTGTGTGAAAGTATGATACAGGAATGCCGCGTATATATGGTGGATTAAGTAGACACAAATCAGAATGATTACCAATGTAATTTTACGAGACGGGAGATATAATCGGTCCGCTTCCGTATAAGGAGTACATAACCACGCGATGCATATCTCGATCGGAATACGTTTCTCGGCATCATGATAAAAACGAAAGACCTACACTTGAGTGAAATCTCTTGAGCTTCACGACAAAGTCTGATTCGATCAGAATGGTATTCCTCAGCGGATTCGTCTATTCTCTTCAGGTAATTCTCAACCAGATATTTGGTCGCCAAATTTGAAAGCAATACGCCACAATCGTTTGTCCATTGTTTCCCGCGAGTGAGATTGTAAAACTCCTGTAGACTAACCGCAGCAGGAATAAGCTGTCCTAGAATGGAAGAAGATTGATGAATTGTGAAAATTGATCTTTCTGAGTTCAGTCAACTGATTTTCTTAATTTTTAGACAAAAATGTTTTTTAGAGAAATATTACTCAACTGTTTTTCCAGCAAAATAAAATATACGTAAAATGGATCAGTTCACTTGCTACTTTTACACGTCTGCGTTTTTAGTGTGGGTCTGCACATTTTGCCTCGTGGTAACATATAGACAAACACACACAAAATTTCCTTTTTTTCACGCTTGTCCATTGGTCCGGATTGCAAACCGACACAAACACGTACACTTTGTTGTTTCTTCTATCTTCACTTCGTCATCTGCACGAACCCATTACGTACCACAATACAAGTGATCCTACGGTCTCAGCCTCCTATTTCGGATTTTCTAGAATAAGCAAACTGGATGATTGTTGCACCAGCCATAACAACAGAAACTCGGGGTTTGGCCCTCTGCTCCCACGGTGATCACGCCATGAAAATGTAGAAAATTATGAGAACCCTAACCGGATGATAGGCTTTCTGTGGGTCCCTGAGATCTACCAACTTATCGATTATCCCCTTTTGTAGATATGGCTGACCAGAAACCATGCTGACTTATTTGAGCAATCAGTTCAATTCATTTCGAACAACCATTAAAAATGTTGTGGATAAAGCAGTTCTGGTTGCTATCTGTCAGTGGAAAGCTCAAACATAAATAGGAAAAAGGAGTATGTAAAAAGTTAGGAGCGAACCACAAACAGACCGAGTCGCCACACCATATCTTCCAACGTTTCTAAGATCTGAGATGTGATCGCCCGAACCCCACTCAGGAAACATAACGCGAGCTGCACGGCCAGGTCCACTGGTCAAGCTTTTCGTACCTGGACTGGCCAGCATTACTTACCTTTCAAACACTACCTACACCAGCGAAAACTGCACGTTGAGGAATCAAATCCGTGGGCATGCGCAGAACGTTCAGATCAGCTTAGACTGGCGAGCCTTAGCGTTTGATCTTCTGGTTTTCTTCCTGTACCTAATACTCAACAACCAATCTCAGAAATGCCCATGCAGTGATCTCACCAGAATTGCACAAGGCTACGAAGATCGTGGTGTTCAAATACCAATAACTCTCGAGTATTCTCTACCCTCAGTAACCAAGCCCCGGAACACTACGAAATAAGTGGGCAAACTGCTGCAGCATACGAACTACTCCTTATTAGATAAGCGGATACCACGTTGATATCGCAGGTCTTGTTTTTTTACTTCCTTTTTATTATAAAATAATTTCATTCCATTTCAGGAGAAGATTTGTGGCCGATTAGATGCTACCTATTAGGGAGCGCGACCGGCGGAGACAGGTATCGAACCGGGATCATAAGAGTCTAAAGTGTACCGTTACGGACGTTTGACCACCATCGGCAGGCTAGTGGCTGTATGATGACTATATACGAGATGACACTTCATCTAATATTTCTAAGTAATATGGCATGTTGATAAGCTTAGGAGTTTCACTTTGGAATTAAGTAGTTTATGGATGAGTGCACAAAGTTTCTCGGGAAAACACCATCGATTTTGCGTATATTGCCTCTCTTTAGGTATACATAACCGGTGCTTCTCTGTTTAGTCGTCTTCATACTTTTACCGTCCGTAGATGTGCCGTTCACAAGGATCAAATTTGGTGCTTCATATATATATATATATATATATATATATATATATATATATATATATTGCCGCTCATCAGGTATGCGTACCCGGTACTCCTCTGCCCACTCGTCCTCATACTTGTGCACTCCGATGTTATATGTTCACTAGGATCTAATTTGAGTCGTCCGGAGTGTGAATGGACACTACTACATTCTAATACTTGCTATCAACATGAGCGGTTACAGATGCAGCCTCGTTGTTTGTTGGGCTAGCAGTGACCCAGACACGAATAACTATCGAAAATCACAGTTGTGATTCATTTGTGAGCTTTTCAATGAAGAGTATCCATTTACACTCCAGACGGTTCAAATTAGATCCTAGTAAATATATATATATATATATATATATATATATATATATATCAAGGTGAAAAAAAGTAAACGTTAGCGAGTAACTCACCACGACTCTGTAATATCAATCCGTAATATTGGTGTGCAGTGGCTAACTTCAGTTTATCATCATCAGTGATAGTTTCCGCAATTTTTAAAGCGTATTTTAAAAAGTGTTCTGCAAGCCATAGATCATCTGGACAATCTTGAAATGCTCGACCAAGAAGAAGGTATGAAGTGAACAACGTGTGATGATCTCTACGTCTGCTGGCTTTTTCCGCCTGGGACAAGTGATGGGCAAGCAGTTTGATTTTTTCTGGTTGCTCCGCAATGGGGGGAATGAACCATAAAGGAGAATCGGGCCCAGCAATGCGTCTATCTTCATTCTGTTTTTCATAAAGATGGAACATTTCTGAAAATGCTTTATGGTATCCGTTTTGTAGGAGACACCGACACATTGTTTCATAGATAGGCTCTCGCAATCTGAGTATAATAGAAAAAAACATTTTTATTGATAAATTTTGTCTTTCTGCTAATTTGAATGATGAATCCATAACATTGCTAGAATAATTGGGTGGATCTATAGGAGAAACCATCGGTAGATTTACAAACAGGAGAAGTGGAACAATATCAAAGTGCTTTCAACCTAAAAGAATAACACAGTACAACGGAAACATAAAAATCATGATCGAGCCCAAGGAAGCGCTGAAGACCGTTCCATTGAGACGATCATGACATAAACGACTGCGATTTTGAACAAATTCCAAGTGATCGGTGGTGGTCGAGAGGTTTAGAGCGTTTGCTTAAAACCCCGTAGGTCGGAAGCTAGAATCCCCATCATCGGCTGAGGGAAATAAAGCAGAGTACATGAAGTAGTTCACATAAAAGTATACGAAATTGCGATTTTTCTCCTTTACTAGTACGCATTATCATGTTTTTGTTATTTCGTTTATCTGAATGACATTTGCGAGTTTATGGGATGCAAGAATTCAACAGACAAACTGTATAGCATTCGCAACACTTACTTCTACTGTAAGCCATGTCTCTCAACGCATCCAATCAATGACAGTCCTTATCTCTTGAGCTTCAATCAAGAAGGCGGGAAGCAACAACAGAAGCCAATGCTAATGCTAGCTTCTTCATACCGTTATGCCAAGTCATCGCCTGACCACCGCGTCACGTATTCTAGCCCTGCCCAACACATACGAATAGGGCACAAAAACATAGACGATGGACATGCATACGCAAAACATGTCCCAGCCACCATATGCTTTTAAGAGAGATCACTCCGGTCAATAGGCGGCTATCCGTATCCAACACACGACGGCGCACCTCGTCACAACTCACTCGATGTTCCCACCAGAAGTGAGCAATACTTCAGATAACGGTTTTCGAACCAAGAAAGACTCCGAGTATGCTCAACACAGAGTGGCTTGATCACGCAACCGTAGGATAAAACATTGCGACCCGTGACATTGTATACCCATCCATCAAGGAAGGACCGAATGTCATGGTAGCGCCTCAGGTGTCGCAGGTTTGCAAAAGCTGCTATTGCACTCGCTATTCGTAAGAAGATCTCGTTCCTACACCATCTTCAGCTGTAATCAGGCTCTCGTGGTACTCAATGATACTGAGTAACTGTAGCTGATCACAAAAGAGAGTGAATACAGAGGCAGGCCACTGCTACTCTTGCGAAAGCACTTTGTACTTGAAAGTCGCAAAGTGCATACCATATCGCCAAGTGATTCAGAGTGCGTTGAACTGCCCACGCATTGGTACTCAACAATATGATGTTATCGGCACATTCCGAATCGAAAACTCTGTTCCATGGATAGGGTTCAGCTCCGCTGTTGAAGGAGCTGACGAAGTATTCCGTAGTACATCTTCTGTGGCAAAGTCGAAAATAAATGGAGGCATAGGGCAACCTTGTCGCAATTCGCCGGAGACGATAAAATTGGACGAAAGCTGGCCATATGCTCTAACCCAAACTGAGGTGTGACGATAAAATTCTTTGAGGATTACCAAATACTTCTCAGGTACTCTATTCCTCAACAAACAACCGCACAATATGATTCTGTCGACAAAGTCGACGTCCTCGCTAACATCTAAGAACACGCCTATCGTTGGTCTTTGGAAGTGATGAAGGTGCTTTAGGTGCTGTTGGAGGTTGAAAACCTGGTCGATACATCCACGTCTGGCAACAATCCCAGCCAACTGCTCGCAAGTCTGCTCTGCACGCGTTTGGTATAACCTACAAAGTATGATAGACCTAAATAGCTTCAAGGCTATTGGCATAAAGCTTATACCCTTATGGTTAGGGAACTGACTAAGCGATCTCTTCTTCAATGTGGAGACAAGAGTCGATTCCCCACAATGAAGGGACCTTATCTGAATTAAAACCATTTGAGAACAACTCATGAATTTCTCGAACAGGCTGTACTTCACCATTTTTGAAAAGGATTGAGGAATTCCATCGGAGATTATGGCTTTGTGACGTCCTGAGGCTTAGATTTCCTTCCGGATCTCCGCTTTCATAAGTGAATCTGTTGAAACAGACTGCGGGTCGTGTGCCGGAAGAGCTATAGGAGAAGCTGACTCTAAGGGCCAGTTAGATTGTATCTGGAAGTACTCTGCCAGGCTTTCGAGATGCCGTTGCTGACTGTAATTGGCGAGCCATCAGCTTGGCAGGTCGTTTTGTTTCCACCTAATGATTTCCTACCGGCGACTCGGATGAGATAGAACAACTTTTGGTAATTGACCATGGCGACAACGCGTTCCATTACTGATGCATGTTGCGAGCATCGGATTTCGCGATCTGCAAGAAGACTTGTATTTGGTGGTCATCTCGGCACTAGGCGTCTTTTGTTGTGCTTGCTAGGAGCCGGGATCTACTGGTGTTTATGATGAACGTGCAGGGATTGAGAATAGATTCTTGGCGTCATAGCGCCATGTGACGGGGCACAGCACATTAGATCAACGGAATGGAAAGCATTCCTAATATGTGGTTCTTTCAGTTTGAATAATGTCGTGCGTCGTAGGTAAACGGTGTCGAACGACGGATAAGTGAGATAAATCAGGAAGCATATCGCTATCGAGCCTCCGTTGCAATGTGATTTTGGAACGTCCATCGAAGTACATGGACAGCTCAATGCAAACTAATGTTTGGTAGAAGTCAACAAGTGTACTCCATAATGATCGGCAGTCACGTGTGCAACCCCGCCGTTTGCGGCTTATGGTGATGTGGTCCATCGGAGCCCAGTGTTGACTCGAAGAGAGCGGACGACACGTGGCGTACCAGTGAGTGGAGCGTCTAAATCTCGTACTGGCAAGGAACAGACGATGGCGAGAGCATAGAGTCCAAACGCATTTATCCCAGTTTTCGAACGACAGGTATCTGACCCAAAAAGGCCGCTTAAATAAGCCTCGTTTGTGACCACCGACCTACTCCAGCAATCATGTCTCCTGTCAAAATCATAATATCAGCGCTACTCGCCTTACCTCCAGCATAAGGTGCTGTCTTTTAGAACGCAAACTGGGTCTTTACTTAAATTTCAGTTGCCTCTAACCTTAGTGTACGGCTAAGTACAACTGACTGAGTCATATATTGAAAATCACTAGTTCGTTGCAGCGGAGATTTGTTCATAGGGGATAGGATATGCATTCCTTTAGGGATCGTTTATGATATTTTTGCAAATACTAGATAGTTTGCTGTACCGTACCCTATTTTATTTGTCATATCTAATTTGAATGAAACTTTTGGCCATGAACCCTTTGAATAAAGTCACTAAAACAACCAATCCGTTGACAACATTCCTTCGCATTGTAAGGTTTACAAAGCTGTTTTCAGCTAAAAGTCAACAAACTACAGTTCAGAACAACATGAGATTTCCGTTGGAAAAAAAGTAGAACAACACAAGGTGGCGAACAAGCTCGTTTTCAGTGATTCATAATCATGCCATTACATCACATTTTATATGAACAGTGTTAGGTGAACAGAACAGAAATCAAGATAAGGCGATGAGATCCGTTGATCCGACTAATGACACCGCAGACACCCATTCACGGTCCAGAGACGGATCGAGGTCACGCATGTGATAACTGATCCCCTCTCCCCCAATTAAATTTTGACTCATCGCCTTATTTCGATTTCTGTTCTGTTCACCTGACACTGTTCATATAAAATGTGATGTAATGGCATGATTACGAATCACTGAAAACGAGCTTGTTCGCCACCTTGTGTTGTCCTCCATGTGCCCTGTGGGAATATTCGAAAAAAATGTACCAATTCGTCGATTCTTCTAGAGAGCTGGAAGCATTTTCATAGGATAGGATGCACTCAGATATTTCGGTGTACATTCATAATGTTTATTGGGATAAATAAAACGTTTACAGGCATGCAAGCATACACACACACAAACCGGGATATTTGGGTAGGATAATCACCAAGATTAGAGGTCACCAGACACGACCGACTCAGGAAGACCTTCCATAAGTACATGTTCAAAGTCGAGAGGAAAATGTAGATCAGTCAACTGAAACGTATTTGGTGGTGATGCTGTTTTTGTTGTCATGGTATGTTTACAGGGTAGATAGCTACACTGTCGCCCGGTTCACTGCCATGCCGAATCCGTTAAGGCTATATATGGTTCTCTACTCCAAGTCTCAGGGTTGGGTTGCTGGTTCTCTTATCAACTGCGAATTTCACGAACCATATGAATAATCGTTTTCGCTCAACTGTGCGCACTCACAGAACTGGCGTAAAGCTCTCATTGTCCTCATTACGATTTGCGGTTTGAATCGAAATGTTGACCCTGTGCACAGTTTCATCAGTCCTCCTGTCCCATTGTCTTATTTTCGAGGGGAACAAAAATTTCTCCCTCTCCAGTCATCTTCAATTTTTCAACTATTCGCTTCCTTCCTACTATTTCCTCGAAGCCTACGGCTGCGCCTATATTCAGCAGCTTTCTCTCGCCTTTCGCATCTTGACTTCTTCAGCCGGGACTTTCAAGTCACGTAATTGAAAATTCGGCTTCTTTCTTCTAACTATTTTTTTGTACTGTTAACCGCCCCCTCAACAACAACGACCTTCTGATTTCGGAGTTATTATCTTCATACATTGCTACGCTGACTTCAATTATCCTTGGTGATTTTTGTGTCCACTGCAAGGATTGCCTATTGCACTCATCGGACACTTTTGCCGTGGTCAACTACACTTGGTAACTGGTGAACCTCCCTGGACGCATTCCCCGTGTAATTGGCGAACGTCCACACACACTTCTCTGTCAACCCTGGGCTCATCGAACCATTGTCTCATTGAATTTCCCACTAATTTTTCTCACCCATCCCAACGCCAAACTCTAGACGCACCTTTTGGTGTTACGATTCTGCTGACTGGGATGGCACACGGAACTTTCTGGCCTATTGCCCTTGAAAGACTGTTGTTTTGTGTCTGATGTTTCTGTATCTGCTTCTAATTTCAGTAAGACAGTGTTTCAAGGTATGCATATTTTAAACCCGGCAAAACCCAATCACATGATAGTTTAACCCCGCTTGCAATCATGCTGTCCGTTTGAAAAACACAGCGGGACGTCGATGGCACTGCTCATCCAACCGGACATCTCAACACCGCTTCGTGCAAGCTAGGAACAAATGCTCACTCACCATACAGGGGGATAATGAACACTTCGTACGCCACAAAGCTAAACGATTGACCTCATCCACTACCGGTAATCAATCATTCTGGTCCCTTGCAAAGGCGGTTTCCCGTAATTTCTGCTCTTCCAACTTTCCTCTCATTTGCAATTTCTCTGGTTTTCTGGTCTGCCACTCTCTGGATAATGCCGAGGCTTTGTCTCCCATTTTGCCTCATACTTCAATCGATCTGTCAGCCTTATTCTTCTCTGCCTTTCTCTCACCGTACCAACCATACTTTTCTTGTTATACCTGCCAGAAAGGTTCGCTAGGTTCTGTGTACCTTGAACGTTTTCAAACCACCCGGTCCGGACGGTATTCCATCTATCGTCCTAAAAATGTCAGCTCCCGAATTTTTCCCGATTTTACGGTGTCTTCTCCTTTCTTCCCTCAATCAACAAACCTCTCCCTCTCAGTGGAAGAACAAAGAAACTCACTTGGTCTCGCTGGAAATCTCAAAAGCTATCGATCAAGTTTGGCATGAAGGTCTACTATGGAAATTGACTCCGTTCGGGTCCCATCTGGCGCTCGTATCGTGGATTTCATGCTTCCTCAGCAAACGAAGCATCTCCGTTCGAGTAAATGGGGCATTGTCTCAGCCGTCCTCTGTGAATTTCAGTGTTCCTCAAAGTTCCATACTTGCACTCACCCTCCTGCTTCTGTTTAGTAACAATCTTCTATCTTCAACCTCCAGCCCACTTCAGTTTTGCTGATACCGCAACTCTCCGTTGCTGCCTTTTTATTTTACCACTAGCCAGGTCACCATCAATAACGGTCACGATCTGTATGTTCCTAATACATCATTTGCTCCCGATCTAGAAAAATTACACTTCGGATGCCACCAACCATGTCTGTTTTAGTGCTTCAAAAACATCTCTTCTTTCTGTTTCACTCAAACATCCCTCTCATTATCCTCTTCAGCTTTAAGGCTCGATACCCCTTCGTTCCACGAGGTCACTTTTCTTACTAGGCTTATCCATAAATACTTTTTACTGTTCTCATTTTTTATCTACTCTTGCCTCTCGTGCTGAGCGCAGTGTTGGTATTCTGTTAGGCGCTAGACGCTTTTTTACACTCAATGAACTTCTTTTTTTGTACAAAACTCATATTCATCTAACCCTTAAATACTACAGTCACGTAAACAGTGGAGTTTTATCTACCGCTCTTTCTCATTTTGATCAGGTTCTAAGAAAGACTGCCAGGTTAATCAGCGATCTCGCACTAACGTCCAATCTGCAGTCGCCCGCCCATAGCCGGGAGTTTGCTGCATTGTCTCTTTTCTGCCGTTATTATTTTGGTTTTCGTTCATCAGAAACTGCATTGACAGTTGCGCTACCATGAATTTCTCTCGCTCATCTCGTATACAGGCGGCCAATCAACCGTATCAGGTCCCTAATTGTCGAACTTCTTTATTCCAGTCTTCCTCAGTTCTCCGTATCGCAGAGCTTTGGAACACACTCTCTCCGTATTTCCAACCACTTACAATCTTCCTGCTTTCAAAAGCAGGGTCAGCGAACTGAGTCCTTCTCGAATTTTCTTCACCTACATTCCCTTTGCAGCATGTCATTTGACTATGAGTTTGCCTTTTTTAGTGCAAATCACTTCGTGTAATAAAAAGAGGACCTAGATTATGGAATCTCTAGATTCGTTCAAATAAAGTGAACGAGTAATTTTTCGATGTTCACATACAGCTACTTGATACTTCTCTGTTTTACAATGAGTCCAATTTATCCAACACAAGTTTGTGCTTCATAGTGAGAAGTGAGACGATGTGACGATACAGACTAATTGATAACTATTGATTGAACGATCAAGTGATAACTGCTGATGCATTCGATCAATATTGTAAAGCTTAAGCATTTACAATGAGAACTGAAGTGATTCAAGAATTACCGAAAACTAAAGCTTCTTTTCATTGCAGAAACGATTTTATGTCGGACCAAAGATTCATTGCGCGGATGTCTCATTTGTGCTTTCTGTAAAATTTTCCTGGTTAAGCGGAGTGGTCACAACTGTGATATAAATGTACAATTACTCATTTGTGAAGTACTTTAGTCTCGTCTTTGAACTTCTTGACTGAAATGCGTACGCTATCGAAAGACTGTCAAATTTCAATGTGAACTATTCTGTCGTTTCCACCACCCGCCCACCTCGTACCTTCAGGTGTGAGTACTGATGAAAGTTGACAATACAGAATAGCCAGTAGCATGTTGGATTACACTGAGCAATTCAGTTGGAAGCATATGTAAACAAGATACAGGAGCAAAACTAACTGAGTTATTATGAATTCGTAAGCTTTGTTGGGTTGTGAATTTGACGTAGCCATTTCATTTGGCCTCTGCAGTTGTCCAACATGCTACTTCCAAGAATTGTAACCAGATGGCTTGACATGAGTGGTCAATGTGGGTTGGCTACACAGCGGTAAACAACTTCAAAGGTCAACTACCGTGTAAAGACATAAGAAACACAGCGGATTTATCTCTATTTTCCCTGTTGTGGACACATCTAAGACGCAACGGTTGATCTTAGTAGGTCTTCGTCAGCTACAGGATTCTCTTGTCATAAAAAGGAACCCTGCAGAGTGGCTAACTACCACATTAGTTGAATGGATCTTATGCTTGCTTATATGGGCCCTTAGTTCCAACGCAATTACAGTGCGGATTTATTATTCCCCAAAATCAAATAAATAGCTACGCGCTAAATGTGATATAATGCAGAAGAAACCGATTCAACTATGAGGGGAACATTGATTAATCTGAGCGTATTCAACAACAGATATTGGGCGATTAGTTACCATCTTATTATCAAAACGTGCATGTTCAACTCAGTATTAGAAACTACGCAAGCATTATATATATATATATATATATATATATATATATATATATATATATATATATATATATAGGGAATCACCAACAGTACATTCCATCGAGCTCTCACGGAGGCTAGTACCCGGGGTGAACGATTGAGTCGATCCCCATTTTAACTCTCAACGGTTTGTTGACCAACAAAATATTAAATTATAAAGCTCCCTCTCGTCACTGGCCTTGAACGGCAACAACTCGTTGCATGACAGCACTGGACTCCTATGAATGTGCCTTTCCGATGGTTCCCAACAAGGTTGAGACTGTTGTACGGTACTCAGTATGTCAGGCCCACGGTAACCGAAACATTGGCTCACAATTTCCCGCCGAAAACGCCGTGTTATTGATGTGATTTTTCGTTTGTTGTGCAGTACTTTCATGGTATCCAATGGTGATTATAACGTTGATGCATGATGAGTCATATTATACAAATTTATGTTCCAAATGCTTGGTTTGTTTGTTAAATATATCTTCACCATATGAGTATTGAAAGGTTCTTCTAAAAGTGCATTTCTCCTTGGAAATAAAATACCCCAGGTAGGTCGGAAAATTCAGTCTACTCGTTATACATTCAAAGGGTTAAATGAAAATACTCACAGGCTCACGTCCTTTCGAGTCAGATGGGGAACTTCTGCTCTTAAGCGAAGCTTTGTTGTTTGGTCACTAAGGTTTTCTCCTAGCTGACCACAATTTATTGGAGCAAGTTTCCGTGGTCCCAGGTTAGAAACGTTGCATCCAATGCAATGTTCAATTGGTTCGTCAACGCGATTTACAATATCACACGCGATACCTGTTCCACTGGCAACAAAGCCAGTGTACTTGCTTATCAAAGATTGTGCTGCGTGTCTTCCAGCATAACAAGATGAGTATGATGGTATCGTATCGGCAGTGTTATTTACTTCCCTAGGAACTGCCACGTAAGTTGGTTGGATACCATTCATGGTGCCGATCTATCGGGTCTAAGTCAGTATCCTTCTGAACATTAGACCGAATGACAGATGACTTGGCCACTGAGGCCTGTCTGCATTGATCGATCAGGTTATTCGAATTTTACTACGCCGTGATTGGTTGAATCTATCAATCAGTATGCCGTTGAAGTTGGTCACTTGATATAGCAGTTATGTGGTTAGACATTTGTAATTTAACCCCATTGAAAATGATGGAAATATTATATATCACACTGACTTTACACCGTCTACGAAAACCAAAATGGACCCACATTCCGGAGGAGTAAGACCAGATATCATACACGGGAAAACTTATATCGGTGATTTGATTTATTAGTTTGGAAAATGAACTCAACCTCCACATTCTTATTTTGTCGTTGACTTTTGATAAGGTGGAAATGACTTTCTAAAGGTACTTTTGAATGAGGTGGACAGTGAAAACCAAGAAGTACCCAGTAGGAATTTTATCTACACCGATTCCGATGTGGCTATGAATCCGCTGCTGTTTTGTGGGTAGATAAATACGTTAACCAAAACGTTTATCCTCATACTTTCATCAAAAACCGGTCAAAAATTACCCTGTTCGGTGCCTAACGAGCTAGCACGCATGGGTAATTAGGAAAAAAAAGACATTTGGTATCGTGGTTTGGTTCTATCAATAATTCTACTGCTCACTGCAGCCTGTGTCAGACGGGCGCGAGATATTGTATCTGACTCAGAGAAGAGTATGTGGACTATAACTCAAGAATATAAAAGGGCCAAACGAACTCGATCCTGTTTTTGTGTCAGTATTGCCAACCACTGGCGGTAAACTTTAGTGTTCTGTTTTCGTCTCGTCCAGCCACAAACTACATCAAACAAAGTAATAAAGTCCAATGAACAGCACAGAAAGGCAGAAGTAGAAAACCAAGTAATCGAAAACGAATGCGAAAGTGCCACCAGCCATTAAGCTTGACCAATTCGCTAATGGACTAAACCCATTCGTTTTGCTGATTTTGTGGTCCGCACCCACGCGGCCAAAACCTTTCGTCGACGTTTTCTCATCGTGCGGTCTCACTACATATTCAACCAGTTCGCTAAAGGTTATCAGGCTGTGTTTGGGACGTGTTAAGCGTGACCGCGGATGATTCCTCGGCACACAAGGTTGGCTAAGGAGAGTAATGGTTTGAAGATGAGTAGAGCTGGGCAGTCCATGATGTGGAAGAAAAGCATGATAATATTCCCTAGTGGACTGGGCCGTGCAGGGCATGTATGCTTCCCGGGTGGGATCCAAGAAACCCTTTCACCGTGTTTAGATGCATTTGAGGGTATGACTCGGTGGCACTCTTGTATTTAAAAACGTTCTTTCTCGACTTGATACTAATTGTAGTTCTTACTCCCTTCATACTCTTATTTTTTATTCATTATTTCCGACTGAGGTTGCCTCTGGGAAAAAGTATGGAAGTGAACTGAACCGAATGAGTTCACGTAGGCGACGCAAAAGTCTGAGTAAAGATTGAATTGTCTAAACAGTCAACACCCTGTACATTAACTACGCAATGTGATTTTGTTTTAACTGTCTGGCATGGCTTGTTGCGTCGTACAGAATGAGGGCTTAGGTGGAGTAACCTGCCTCCCATTATTTGTGGTGCCATCGCGATTACCGAGTTAGGTGGGAACATCAGGTGCATGCATGCGTTGATTCACCAGGCATCGCACAGGGCACGGCCCGGAACACCTTTGTGGTGATAGACGCCGAGGGGCTTCAGTCGATCAGACTCACGGTTAGCAAGTGCAACAAAAGCCCGCTGTGATTGTTGCCTTGTAATCTACCAACTATTCTCTTGAACTTAACATTGTTATACAAATTGATCCTACCATAGAATTCACGTGTAATTTCGTAGCCTTGGTCTTCTTGCAAGTTCGGTTTGAGTAGTTCTGGGTTGGAGTGATTTTAGTACAATCTATCAATCAGAGCATTGCAAATCGTACAATGCATCATCAGTTTCTGCCTTTCTTGCCTTAGAGAAACCCGGAATATGCTTGTGAAATAAAATCCGAGTAGCACGTTTATTCGTAACTTTTGGATGTCGATTTCATCTTAAAAACAAACATTTTTACAGTTCATTTAGCAACAATGAACGCAAGCAATTGCTGTTGGATCAGATTCTATTTTACCCACTAAAAGGCTTATAGAATCTGGCGTGTACCATCCGAGTATGCCATTTTTCTTCAGGACCAGGTTGGTTCAGTACAAAATCGTATGCTAGCGACAGAAATCTTATCCGAAGTAGGTGTTTTTGTTAACTTGACAATGTATCTCGTCAGGTGGTCGTATGAGGTGTCGTCCAGCACAAAGAAGGACCGTTTGGCTTTTACAAATCTCAGACATATGTGGCGCCTACGTGACTTGCGTATCATTATCAGATATCGAATGAACACAGTAACAGTTAGATCAGTCCTCCCATATAACTCGAAAACATGGTCGTCACTGGTGGAAGACACATAAAAACTATCAGCGTTTGAGCATCCATTTCTCTACTAGGGTGCAAACAAATCATTACCGAAGTCGAAGTAAGGCCTAGGGTGCTGGTGCTTAGAGGCAAGTCCCTGGAGCGAGCGGCTGATGTAAACAACCGACGGTAGAGATAAACTCCTTTGTTATGCTTTGCTCTCCGAGACGGGTAGCGGTTGAAAGATGGGTCGAGTTGGTCAGTGCATGTCCGATAGGCTTGACCGAGTAGGATGTGCTCTACTTCCAGCTTTAGTTCCTGAGAACAGCTTACCGGAAACGTGTAGACAATGGGCGACGTGGCTAGATTGCGCCGTCAGTGAAGTAGTCGCATTCGAGTTCTTCTTTCGATTACATGGCTATTTTTGCTCGTCATGCGTTGATTAAATTATGTTCTGATTATGTTGCGCTGCGAGGTAGAGAACAAAATAAATGTACAAAGGTGAGAGGTTAGTGGTTCAAGTGAAATGAATTGAATTACTGAGACTCAAAAGAATACCTTATTCCGATGTCAACGCATCGGTAATTGGTGGTTTCTTAAGATATGATCGCTTTCCTCACTGCCCGCTCCTGTCGTAAAAGCCCCAGTGAGGTGGATACAGATCACGCCGCCATACAGTTGGAAGTTCATCAGACGTCAAGTACGTTTAACCTTGTAGTACAATCTCGGTAGCCTATATGCAACACTATTTTGATCTGTTTGGACTGACGTTCTAGTCAGACCAACGGCAGATTAGGTATGGAAGCGAGCCAACATGTTAACGAGACTTGATGCGGTAACCAGACTACTTTGAATGCGCGGCCATTTTCTGCGGCGGACCATCAAATATGCCTGTTCTGGGCAATTGTTTTGGGGTTGTTCTCACAACAACTTAGTAAACTCACTAACTGAAGAAACGTGAGTTCACTTCATCAGATGAAATGAAAGATTATTAGGATCTCCAAAGCAGATTCATTATACTGACACAATAGAATGTTTTAGTACCGTAAATTCGCTACTCAGCGAGTGACACAATACGACTATATATATATATATATATATATATATATATATATATATATATATATATATATATATATATATATATATAATACGTTCTGTAATTTCCACACAAAATACCAGCGGACATCCTACATCACCCCTGTACCACTTTCAACGCCAATAATCCGTAAAATCTACGTAGTGATTCATATCGTTTTTGCATGTTCACTGGAGTATCGTCAGAATTCGGATTTTTTTCAAAAACTGTAATTTGAGGTATTAGTGATTCTCCTATTTTTGTTGAATAAATCGGTGGGATAGTTTTCAGGCGGAAAATAAGCTTTCTGATGCGCAAGTGCATGATAACAATTTAAAGCAATGAATAAAGCAGAACAGTGGGGCACGGTGAGCAACGTATTCCAGTTATGGCAATCACATAATGCCACAGTGATTTGTTGATGGATCGTAAGTGACCATTAAAAAGGAGGTCAAGTTTTGTTCTATAAACTTCAAAATCATCTCAAAGCGGAACCAATATGTCTTTAGGACTACCAACCCACAAAAGAATATATGACTAATGACATTGTGTAACGCTTGACCAGCCGGTGGCAAAGTGTTCCGGCTTCTCATTCTGCAAGATAACTTCCAAACTCGCAGCAAAGATAGGAAACCGTCACACTGGGAATTTGACTGTTTCGGTTAGAGTTCACTGATTGGATTTAGAATTCTCACGAGTAGTATGCAAGCATTCAACAAAGGAGTGTATCAGCAGACTGTATCCACGATGAATAAACCACGTTTTGGAAACTACGTGCTTGAGTCAATTTTTATCAATATTCAGTGTGCTTTCTGCTGTTGGTTGACGACAACTCCCGTCGTTACTAAGCCGCATTGCGCCGCTGTCAGTCAAAAAACACTTCGATTGAAATCCAGCGATGGTAATACGGTCGCCCTAACAAACGTGAAAACTGGAGTCCCCGCTTTCGAATTCTGTCGCCTCCAGTCGCTTACTTTTTGGGCAGCCTCTAACTGGCCGCGACCCCTCCCTTCCTGAAGATGCCCAAAGTCTTGATGTTTAGTTAAAATAAAAAAGAAGTGCGGCAATCGGACGCAAATAAACCAAGATAACATACAGCGATGCGCAAAGACGATTTAAAACGATACACATTAACTCGCCTGGTTTTTAGCAGTAAACCAGCCTCGTCTGTCACTTCGCATTCGGACGAACAGCACCACCCGACGAAATCCAAAGGACATTCTGATCTATGGCCGATATCCGGAATCGAACTGGCGATCTTCCGATTACCGGGTGGTTTTTCTACCAGCTGAGACATCGCGGTACGGCCATCGAACGCAACCTGGTGGCGTGGGTTTCTGGGTGCGGAATATGCAAGCCAGTTTTTCATTACTTATATGATCTTTTTCCTAGTGCCATTTATGTTTTCCATATAAGGCATTATCATTATTATCTGAATCGGCCGTACAGTGGGTGCTTCCATGGATTTCAGTGGTGAGCTGAGGGTTGATACTTTGATCGGCTGATTGGACTTTGAACTTCACCTTCTACGTACAAACCTCGGGTCATCCGATCAAGCCTGTACTCGGAAGCACCAGCCCCGAGTTTCGCCTTTGTAAAAGCTCATCAGTGATGCATATCCTCTGCCATACCCAGGGTTTGAGCCTGCAAGTAACCGTGAGGTGCATACTATTTGATGAACATTATTTTCCCTTATCATTATAATTTGAACGCATCGGAAGTGAGTTCCTCTCATATGGAGTCACTTATCAATTTAATTCAGCAGATTTCACTCCACTGTCCTGTTGTTCATTAACCATCATCCCCAAACCAGTAATGGTAGCTGTTCAAAGACATTTCCAGGATTAGCGAGTCACTCCGCTTTCTCACTATTCGCACTAACACGCGAGCATCTGTTTCAGCGTGTGTCAGTGTGGTGGTGAGTGTACGCGGGTATGCGTCTGTGCAGTGATGTCAACGCAGACGGCAGTGGGATATTTTGCGGATAACCGGATGAACGCAGTGTAGTGCACAACGCGATTAAGACTGGTTAAAAAACTCATTTGCGGTTAAATGTGACGGTTTGGTGTTGTCTAAAGTAGGCTGTGTCGTCTGGGCGGGTGGGATCATCGGGTGACCGGCGCACGGTGAAGAAATGAACACAGCGAGAAAATCACTCGGTGATTCGGTAATATTGGAGATGTCTCAGATCGCCTACCGCTACTGGTTCTATGGTGACAGTTACAGAACGACACACCAGACCCTCAGGGCAGCGGAATGAAAACGGAGTACAAAGCCAGAAAAAATGTGAATAGAATCTGTTTCCGGCTTCGTCTTGTGCAATCCACGCTCATTCAGGAGGCGGTGATGAAATTAGACTTTGCGTCCACTTCCCATTCAGATTTCGGACTGTCTCAAAATATTGTTCAAGTCAGGTCAGTAGTAGCGCTACATACCAGAATGGATTGATTTTCGGCATTTTCACCACACTTGGGGACATAGAATCGGGAAATGTGTACAGATTGTGTTAATTTTGATCCCAAAAAAGTTCCGTAAGAGAGTGGTGGTCTTCGTCGAGCCAACAGGCAGACGAGAAAGATATGAGGAAACAGAACTGTGGTGTACAGAAGAGCGAGAAACCCGAAATTTGAACTTCGTTCATGTATGGTGCTTTCAAGAAAACCGATCCACCTCCGGGAGATTCGTCTTGCTATTTTGGCTACTAAAACTAATAGCAGTAGCCAAATTTGCGCACCTCCGGGGTCAGTCGAAAACTGGCATCAAATTATATTGAAATATAGATCAGCTGCACCGGTACTTAAGACTCATCACTTCAAGAGTGCAATTGTTACCCCGGAATGATTATATTACCATACTGATTCATTCCGACAGTAATATTAGTATTTTCTCGATGGATGTTCTCGTTTCTTGTGATCAAACTAGATCATCCGAGTCAATCTGTGTATTCCGTTGGAAACCCACGTTATCCGCGGCAACTGAAACTTCATCCGATTACAGGAGTATGCGACAACATTTTGTTGTTGAGTATCAGAAGTTTAAATCCAACTGAAGGTTTCATTTGGTTTTCTGATTGTCAGAAATGTAGAAAGAATATCATCAAACGTTGTGAACATCGTCAACGGAAATCGACAGTTCCAATGGACTACGCATCTATTGCGATCACTGGTGGCTGTTATTCACCTTTTCTTAGGTCCTTGTGCTCCGTTTTGGATAGGAGGCCTCAGTCTATGAAAATCACGGAAACAATCAGCCGCTGTTAATTTCACCTCTGCTCCTTGATTGTGCACTTACTCAGTCACTCAGCTTTCCACTAAGGCCTGTCCGCTCCGTGATCCTTTTGACCGTCATGATTTCAATAACAGGTGGATTGTATTTCAATATCGGATAGAGCTGTGCACGTTGACCGTGGTTTGTCTCGGTCGCCCACGCTCTTATACGTCTCACGTGACATGTTTGCAACGTTTGTGTGGCGTGCAGTTTTCCAGAGTTACTTATGGGGTGCACTGTATAAATAGAAGCAGTTGTCCTACGGTCCCACTTTCCGTTGCAATGACCTGGTCTGCTACAGAGGCTTCCGAGCTAGCGGCGCTTACGGTTGGCGGCCTTAGCCTGAGAAAGGCTTGCGAGGAGTTTCACCTACACCACTCGGATCAACCGAAGCCATCCCACCAAGTGTGCTACAATGCTGTGCGCATACTAATAGAAACTGAAAGGGTAGTGTCTGCGAAACTACCCGGCCGTCCACAATCGGTCACCATCAGCGAGCAGTCGGTCAGATTATAAAAGTTACTGTCTGAGAAACCCTGCGTATCTCTCAGGGAGGCCTTCCGGGGAATTGGTAAATTCTCACACTTCTGTCGCGAATATCCCAGAACGGGAGGGCTACAAGAGCTATTCATCGCGTCCCGTCCACGCTCTATTTCTCGGTGACAAACAGCGGTGCTTGGAATTTTGCGACTGGTTCAAAAGTCGACTTTCTCTGGCAGCCAACATCATCCAAGTATATCATATTCTCCGACAAATCTACATTCTACTTGCATAATGTGAAGGGCTTTCGACAAGGGAGCAGTTGGCATAAGAACACTTTTGTACATCAAGAAGACCATCGACAAGGTGATAAGAAGGTGAACGTCTGATGTGTACTCCACCACTCCCGAATAATTGGCCCAATGTTCCTTCCTGGCAAGATGAATTCTACTCACTATTTGAAAATGTTGCAGGAGACTCTGGGTCCCTACCTGGGAAGTTTACCGCTCCCAACTTGATCAAGAGTACTGTTCCAGCACGACTTTCGTCACGAATTGGCTTGATGAGACCCTCCCGTTGCAGTGGATCGGACTGAAAGGACCGATAACTTGGCCACCATGGCCTCCAGATTTAACTCGTATGGGTTTCTTTTTCTAGAGTTATATGAAAAGGGTAATTTACAGCCCGGAGCCGGCGACCACAGAGGAATTGAAGGCCAGGATTGTTTCCGTGTGCCAGGAGACTCCAACATTTATGCTGGAGGCGGTACAATGTAATCTGATTTAAATGGTTCAGTTGTGTGTGACTCAATATGGCGGAGTTCTCGAACATCTTATGTGAGTGGTTGGGACGTTCACGATCGGAGAACAACAAAATAGTCCTCTCTAGGACTGGTGAATGAATGAACGACATATTTTCAAGGTCATTGGCTTTTCGATTCATTGTTTATGGTTCAACTTTTTCAATTTACAAGCTATCTGCGGGTGGGGTAACAAATTGGAACTTCGGGTTGGTCCATTTATTGTTGCCGGTGAGACATATGGGCGATGAACTAATCCATCGATTATCCGAACTTCTGAATCAAAAGGTTGCCACTGATTCCAGGAACATTCAAGCATAGATGGGAACAAAGGTGAATCTTCGTCTTCGGAGAAATGGGACCGAACAAACAATGAGTCGCGTCATACGGGAACAGGAAAACCATTGCGTTCCTATCCTAACTGACAGTATCTTAACTCCATGTGATTGCTCCGCAAAGCCATATGACAGCTTATCGAGTCAACTTCAAATTGTTCTCGGGTCAGTATCGATTGTCTCCATTGCATCGCTAATGTGAGCAGGGTTGTCGGGTGAACCAAGCAGGGTGGAGACAAGACCGGTACGAAAATTGGGGTGTGACTCACTAATGTTGAAAGCGTCTTGGGTTATCTACTATTGCTCAATCGGGTGGCGGTTTCAGAACTGCTTACTGTCCACCTTAGGGTAGAGGAATGAAAACACAATACATCATGAAAGAGAAGATAACACTACTCGGGCACACAATTGACGAAATAATAATATCAATAATAAACGTCATTCCGAAGCACTTAGAGGATTGAACTCTATGCAACTGAATAGTGCGCGGCGGTGGTCAAACAATCATCGTGGTGGGCTTTCAACCCCCTCTGTTTCAGGTTCGAATACTGTTCCCGTCGCCGACAGCCTATAACTGGCCGCAGCCCCCTTCCTGAAATACTGTACCATTATCATATAATAGAAAGGTAAAAAGACTCAGGGAAGCTGAGTGAAATGAGATGAGGACACATTCAGAAAACTAGGAATGTTACAGAAAATTTAACTTTTTTCAGAATATCGCACAATGTTTTGAAGATTATCAGATAGGTTATTTATTCCTCTTTGGTTGATACAGCATGAAAAATAATTGCGACGTTAGCGTACCACATTATAATTCCAGAGGAGCCATACGAGAGGTTGCTAACATAAGTGATGAAAGGGGCGAAAGCACAGCAGCCTGCAGAGTACGAAAATTAATAATCAGAAATCTGGACGTTTTACCGGCAAATCTAGCATTTGGGATACGTCCCGAAAAATTGTTCGTACACCATGCTAATAAACTAAGTGAGCAACCGAAGGAATGGGGCTTGTATGATACCAGTGGTCGTGGAATGAAGTTTGAGGTTGGATAATATTCAATAAACATGCACCCGACAGATTTAACAGAGTTGCTTGGCAACATACGGCCACAATAAACTGGGAAGGATACATGTGTGATGTTTCTGTGGCGTACGTATGCGTTATTCTCTCATTCGAAGGCGAGCATCGATGCTCGGGCACTTCCGTGTTAATATACTTGGGGTGTTGAATAATGAATGACCCACCCGTGAAGGACATCCCAGAGCATTTGGTTTACCGTGAAATACTGCACAAGTAATTAGGTCGATCGGAATTATGGTTCTTGTAGGAGAAAATTATTTTATTGTCAGTAGTTTTACAGTTCTGGTTGTCCTCCGGCGGGATGCTAAAGGAAATGACGTAAAGAACTGCTCTCACTCCACATCATTCACCCTCACCATGCCATCTATTTGGTTGATAAGTTATACATTCCGTTGAGTGCAATCACGGAATCGAATTGGAAACACAAAGTAAAACAACAGATCAGTGAACAAAGGCAACAATAGTAGGTCTGGGTGTAACAATCGGCGAAAAGAGAAATGGATTAATATCGAATGAGCTTATAATCTGCCATATGACCTATCAGATGGCGATCGAGACCAACGCAGTTAGTAATGAACCGATTTAAAGTAGAATACAAATGCACAATATACCTTAAACCACGAAATCGGTATGGACATCTCGGCGCACTTATCTATCCGTTTGGAAGACGTTCGAGGCAGCCAAAAAAGCGAGTGACGTTGTCATTGATCCTCCGTTCACAGACATGCTCCATCGGATTTTCCAGCTAGTTCATGGCGATTTTTATGAACGTCGACTCCGCACAATTGTTTAAGTAGTAAAAACTGGAATTCGACCAAAATCCACCGTCGTCGGTATCAATTTACGGACTATACATTTGAAAGCGAATAAATCTATCAGGACCCCCATTGCGTACTGAACCGCATTGAACGTAAAAAAATGCCTATTGGACCATGTAAGACCTACATGAATAAGCGCACCTCGTCGCTGAATAGTTTTTTGGCTAATAATTTCGCTCTGGAGTATAAGATACTGCAAAGTAGCAACCAAAACCACTGAATTCGAGTTTGAGATTGAAGGCCGGAATTGCTGAAGTGAACTGAAACGTATTTCCTAGATCTTTAAAAGGTTAGACATGTGCTATATAAACCTGGGACTTTTTCACGGCTGCATATCACTGTACTTCTGTCACGACATGTACAACGAAATGTCTCCATGTAAATCACTTCCAGGGAAATGAGTGAATCTACGCTAGTTTTTCTTCTGGTAGATTTTCAACATGGTGAGCTAATGAATTTCTTGTACTTTGTCTTTAATGTGTACTCTTTAACTACTTAAAAATTCCTCGGGTGGTATGCACTTTTATATACCCAAGCATTGTAGATCTGCTGCAGTAATGAGCAGTTTGAACAGAATTCTGACTTTTAATCAATACCTCCGAGCTGTGAAATGCATTTCGAAAACAAAAATCTTGAAACCCGTGTGCTTCCGGACAAGCGATGACGCGCTATCTGCTCACCAAATCATCGATATGCTACCCTGAATTTAACATTGACCTTTCCTCTGGACGACTGAAGGCGTGTTGTCTGCTAAACGAACCAGGCCGCCAATAGGCGATATGTCTGCCAATATACTCACACCCTAAAACGATGGTATTTCCTTCAGCTTAAGCGCTCATTAGCCATGCATTAGTTATGGCCATCTCCTAACAAAACCAGAAAATAAAAGCAAAATGAGAAGTGTGAACATAGCAGACAAAAGTACAAATGAAGGCACCAGGGAAGTAAACATATAAAATGAACACAAGAGTTCCACTGGGCTCGTTACCCATAGCCATATCCGAAGGCGGGCAGCACCGACCGAAACCAGTGGTTCTCTGTACATTTACGCCAAATCATGGCCTGAACGCTACGTCACTTCTTTTAGCCTTACCCAGGACGTTTGAATAGAGCACGGAAAGGTAGATGATAGACAGGCTTACACGAAAAATGGCCGATCTACCGGTGGTGTAGAACGACCACTATCCGCGTCCAATATGACGGAAAACCTCGTCATTACTAGTTCGGTGTTCCCACCAAAAGTGAACAATGCTTTGGAGACATCGGCTGCCGGACACAAAAAGACGTCAAGCATCCTCAACGCAGCGACCGGGTTTCGCAACTGTAGAGTAAAATGACACGAACCAGGCCGACGTACACCAGTCCCTTAATGGAGAGCCGGGTATAACCGAGGTGCCACAAGTGTCGCAGGTTTGCGAAAGCTGCCCTAAATTTCGATTTCATGATGGGATCTCCTCCCGTTCACCATCTCCAGCTGTAATCAAGCTCCCGAGTAATCAACTATCTCTAGATTATCACCACAGAGTGAGTGCAGGCATAGGCTCTTGTCAGTCTTGTAAAAGTGCTTTGCAATTGAAAAGTGCAAAATGCTCACCATATTTGGACACCTCAATCGCCAAGCGGATCAGAGCGTGTTGAATTGCCTGTGCATTGTTAATCAACAATGTGAGGTCGTTGGCGTATTCTACGTCGAAAACTGTGTTTATTGGGAGTTCAACTTCACCGGTTGAAAGATCATTCAATGCATTCCGTAGTACATTCGCCATGGCAGAGTTGAGAAGGAATGAGGATTTAGAGAAACCCTGTCTTACTCAACCGCAGACAACAAAAGGGGACGGAAGCTGGCCGTAAACCCTAACCCGACCTGAGGTACGGTGGCATAATTCTTTGAGGATTGACACATGCTAGTCTGGTGCAATCTCTCCAAAAAATATTCCAGAATGCAATCCCATCGACAGAGTCGACGGCCACGCAAGTGTCTAGAAACACGCCGATCGCTGTTCTTTGGAAGGTATGACGGTGCTCTAACAGCTGTCGTAGAGTGAAGACCTTGATCGGTACATCCGCGACCGGTAAGAAACCTAGCATGCTCTTCGCGACTATCCTCTTCACGCGCTTGATACAACCTGCGAAGTATGACAGACGTAAGCAGCTTATAAGCTACTGGGATAAGCTTACATCCCTAATGATTGGCGAAGTCACTACGCGAGCCCTTCTTAAAGACGGAACAGCAATTGAGTCACCTCAACAAGAAGGTGCTGTTCTGAATTCCAAATTTTTTGGAACAACATGTGAAGTTCTAGAACAAGATGTAATCTACCGCCTATAATAAGGGTCCCAGGACGGCTTTCAAAGCCCGGCGCTGGGTGATGTTGTAATGCATGGATTTCCCTGCGGATCTGCGCCTCAGTGATGGACCTGTCTAAACAGACCAAGTGAAGTGTGCTGGAAGAGCTATAGGAGAGGCTGAAACTGGGCGCCACCTAAACCGTATCAAATGACGGATTATTTCGCAACCTCCAAAACTGTTGAACATACAGCCCGACGATGTATTTTGAAAAAATATTAAGTAGGAAGAAACAATTGCGTTTCGTTATTTGAAAAATATCGGTTTCAAAAACAGACGTGGTAAAGCACAAGTCCACTTTCGAAGACATTGCAAAATGAAAGGAAGAACCATAGCGTTGGATTAATTGAGGTAAAAACCTCGTTGACTAGCAGCCGCTAGTAAATGTTGCTTCATTTCTGAAACACTCTGATATTCCGGTAATTTGAGATAGTGCATACAAGTGTTCACACTGGGAAACGGTCCACAAGTTGAGCCATCCTTTTTAGCCACCTTTGAATGATCAACAAAAACAGACATTTGAAGGTTATTGTGAAATGGTTAGTGAACGTTATCAACACACCTCAATATTACCTCGGTTGCAGCAAAAAAGATCATGAAAATGTGTGGATATTCGTTCTACACTTCTGACAATCAGAAAACCAAACGAAACCTTCAGTTGGATTTAAACTTCTGATACTCAACAACAAAATGTTGTCGCATACTCCTGTAATCGGATGAAGTTTCAGTTGCCGCGGATAACGTGGGTTTCCAACGGAATACACAGATTGACTCGGATGATCTAGTTTGATCACAAGAAACGAGAACATCCATAGAGAAAATACTAATATTACTGTCGGAATGAATCAGTATGGTAATGTAATAATTCCGGGGTTACCATTTGCACATTTGAAGTAATGATTCGCAGGTATCGATATCGCTGATCATCGTTTCAACGAGACAACTTGACGCCCTTTTTCGGCCAACACCAGAGAAACTCAGAAACTACCCATTATCACTGCTATCAGTAGCCAGAATAGCAATACGAAACTTGGAGAGCGTAACCGTAGTTACTGAACACCCTGTACGACACATTTAACCGGACCAGCAATCGGCTGCCTTGATAAAGCCGGAGACTTTGATGTTGCATGGAAAGTTATCCAACGATAGTCAAACTAAGAACTGCTAAGCTTACTGCAGTTTCAATTGGCTAGTGATGAAAAGCTAGATGCGAAAGTGCTTTCAGTGAACATATAACTATGTAATTTTACGAATAGATGGGAGTAACTAATAGGTCAATAATCACTATATTTCTCCTGGACTAGTTTTGCAGGTTAGACATGTTTTTATAAGCCCCAGTGTAGGAAAGTACCTATTTAGGGCGTGTGGCGTCACGATATTCTCGAAAATGTACTGTAACGCTGTGGCGTAGACCGCCATTACCATGTTCTCTTATGTACGTGTTGGTGCCTGTTTGAATTCCTACTGAGCTTCAACTTATCGAATTTTCTCTCCCCACCCTTGCAGATCGTACACATACGCCCTCACAGAAGGGCACCGCTTCCAGCACACGCTTCACCACCGTGCCAGTCTCTCTGTCCACGTCGTAAGGCGCCGGCGACGTGGACGTGTGTTGAGCCGTTGTCGTTTACGTTGTGTCGTGAACGTCGCCCATTCATTCATTTGTTTCACTAGGCTGCTTTGTATAACACCTGATGCGACAATTCAGAAAAGCTTCCATACAGAACACAAGAAAGCATATTGGAAATACTTCTAATACCTCGGGTGAGACAACAAAAAGTATCATTTACTGGTGGGTAGCCGATCCCGTGAATCGTTTGCCCCAACATTTTTTCCGATAAGTCGCTCAGAAATTCCAAAGACTATTCATGTCCGAACGCACTTTGGGCATTCGGAACAGCGGATTTTGAGAGCCATACTTTCTGAAACCACAAACTAGTATTGAATTAGCTGCAGGTTCCTGAATAACCGAAGGTAGTCTGGACTGAAAATATTAGCCTAATGCTGAGTGAATCGTTACATAGTTAGAACCAGTTATCCCGCTGTGTCAAAAATTCGTCGGAACATTTTATCCTGCGATTGAGTTTAACATTTACCTGCAATTGACATCGATTTTGCCATACCTTCTCGTGCATTTGGGATCTGGAACGTGAAGTGAATAATCTATTTCCGAGTAGGTGATGTACCTCACAGTGACGCTGGTTCTCTTCTCATTAAAGAGTTTCGTAAATACCGCACACAAATTCTCAATTATTTTATATCATCAACTCCTGATAGTAATGTATGAAAGTCCAAATTTTGGATATTCACGCCCATGAACTGTGCGTTAACGGTTTGCACCATACAAACACGACATAATATAATGCCCACCTTCCATGTTTTAACATTTGCTGACTGTTTGCGATCGACAGCAATGCTGACGCTTAAGTATGTGAAACTAGCAAACCCAGTATATAGAAACGAGGACACTTCAAAGTTACCTTGAGTTTTGGGTGCAAATTGCGTAATCCACCAGGTGGAAGTGTGGGACATCCTGTTACAAAACGTAGGAAAGCTCGTCGCTCCAGCGTATCGAAACTGGCAAGGGTCTCGACTAACATCAGGAATCCTTTTGAAGTACGACTGTATCCAGCCGCTGGCTCACAATACATCAAAAATTCCTCAGCGCTCCAATCCGGGCTCGATTCGCCAGATATGAGTCGTCCCAATTCTCTCGGAGTGAACATAGAAAGTGAACTGAGAGGAATAACCCGTTCAAATCCGGCTTTTTGGGAAAATCGAGCAGATGGGTGGAAAACTGTCTTCTTAGTCATGAATATTTTGGTCATTACCAGTTATAAAGCATAGCCAACTTCTTTATGCACGCTTCCTCTCTATTCAGTATCGATTTCTCAATCACCACCGAGAATCATTTTGAGTGCTGAACAGTATTTTACTTGCATGTTGACATTCGGTACTAGCGAAGTTGAAACAAGTACTACCCTTTATTTTGTTTAGCTGACTGTCATTCGGACTCCATTTTTCACGCACAAACCTCAGGTCATCCGACCCACCTGCACTCGGAAGCATCAGACTCGAGTTTCGCTCTTGTTAGAACTCATCAGTGGTGCATATCCTCCGCCACACCCAGGGTTTGAACCCGGGCCCTCTCACCTAGAAGGCGTGTGTGTTACCACTGTGCTCTCGTCCGGGCTGATCCGAATCGCCAAGGTAACCTTGTTCAGATGTCGACGATGTGCTTGAGAGGTGGAGTCCGAAGGACAGTCAGCTAAACAAAATACTCATCAATCCCACACACTACTCGCGAGTAACTGCGTGATATATACTACCCTTTAGTCAATTTTCGCGGTTCTCAACGACACTTCTCATGTCAACAATACATAATACAGTCATCGAATATTGTGTAGTATCGAAGGCAGAAATAAGCTCCTAGATGGATATTTCCCGAGAGACTTTCCTTCCAAACCGAAATCGCTGAGACCAAAGTGGACTCATAGGGACGTTAGTTAACGGAATGAAACTCATAATTACTAAGTCATAACATACGTTCTTCATCGACACGCGAGAAAATCACAGGTGATCGGACATCAACTAAACAAAACGGATGTTCCTACGTAGTATACATAAGCGTACGATGAGTATAAGTAACGCTTCAAATATGTTGTGTGTGTATATCCAATGATGAGTGTTTGTAGGATAGCACTGACTGAGAGCAACCGGTTCACGTGAGCACACAGTGAACGTACCCCGAAACGCATGCAGCTGCCTACGTATGCCATGCACGAGTGCAAACTGTAAGGACCTGTGCACATACAAATCTGCATTTGAGGGATCAAGTTGTTCGTCCTCTTCGTTGATGTCGTGCACGCTGTTAGCCATTTCCAGTTGAGTAGAATCGTCATATCGTCTCGTGAGCGGGAACTCAGTTTGTCCAAATCTCTGAAAATGCAGCAACTCCGAATGAAGCATTACGCTGAAGTTCCTTGATAAAATCTAAAAAGCACTCAATTCAAGGTAAAAAACGAAGAAACGAGAAATAAATCAACTAATTATGGTCGAAGTTTATGATATAATTATCCTTGTGAAAAACTGGCAATCAGAGCCGTGCTAACCATTGTCACTGGGCTGAATGCCATTGAGATACAAAGGGATGCCAGATCGCATGAGAAAAAACGTTGCTGTAATTCCAGATCAGCTCTTTCGTATTCCGTGCTACCGGGTGTGAAGTTTATTGCATCTCTTTCATGTATATAAGCCAATAAATCCGACAGAAATCGGCCGCGTTCAGGAAAGATTTCGGAAAAGTGCCGGATGTTCAGTATGCCCGATGGCCATATGCTGTTCGGATCACAGGGCAGCTTTTCGTTTAGTTGCGATTCCTTGTTGCCCTCCTCGGTAAGCAAGTATAGGAACGAAAACGATAACGGCAAATCCATCTGACGCTGATCCTACATGCGAATAACAGATGATGGGTAGGAAAATCAGAGATGCGTATCGATGAAGCAGAAAAAACAAAACCCTGAGTAGCATTTGAGTGAAATTAGTTACCACCATGTGTCCGCATCATTTTCAGCTAATAAATCCCAATATACGAACGATTCTGTGATTTAAATGCACAGTAATTCTTCTTAGCTGTCTCACTAACTCTAGTCAAAAGACTATTCAACCCTCAGATCATCTCGCTTTATTATACAAAAACAAGCGGTTTATATAGGATAGTAGGTAACTACAACCAAAACCATGGTAGGAAGCGCATTGGTCCAGAGCGCATTTCACAACCGGACCTGCTGACTGGCCCTTCTGGTTACGCACCCGATTGGTTGAGCTCGCCCAGGTCGGTTAAAACAAATCTTGGCAGTTCATTGGTTCATTCCATTTCGTTCGGGTAATACAATACTTCGCCGGTGATTGGTTGGTTCCGTTGCGTCCAGTTGATTCCGCTCGGTTCGGTGAGGGTGACTGTTTGCGGTTGATTGAATGATTTCGTTGCGTTTCGTGCCACCTGACTGGGCCATCGATTGTAAGCGGATATGCTGTCTGCTAACGGAACTGGGTCGTCTATCGAGGAGTTAGCCAATACCCTCACTATAACACCTACCATTTTCAAGTATGCTCTTTCGATCAGTTAAAAATTAATGTCAATAAACTGATCTACGTTTTATATCCCTTGATCACTGGCTGTTTATGCTGTGACAATAAAAAAATCAAAAACACAAGCGATGAGTACCTATTCCATTCGGCGATTATGAGTCATTAACGTAAACTAACGTCACGCAACTGTAGAAAGCCGATGTTTTAAATTTTAGTAAATTCTCTGTGATATCTGAAAAAAATCAGCTTTCAAAATTATTACTTTTTGTAGAAAACCGTGACTGGGACAGAATAACTTATGCTGCTGTAGAATGTGCCAAACGATCCCTAAACGCCAACAATATCTAAATGGGAAAGTCAGCGCTGATCTATTGCTATTCTAGACAAATTAGTATTAAAATTTCCAGCAGCTTAACGATAGGCCAGTGGCAAGTGCGCCATCTTTTTGGTCATCATTCAGGGTAATTCGGCTAGGCAGATGTTTCATTTCTGCGATGTGATTGGAATACGGGTGACCGAACGGACGTCAAGACAGACAGCACACGCATAGTGCACTTGCCACCAGCTCACCTTCACGCAACCCAGTGTTTAGCAATGTCTGGTCTTGTAAAGAGTGTGGCAATGATGAATTTCACATTCGGATTATCCTGAAGTGTCTACTGATTTTTTTGAACACACACAAGTTGTAAAGGTTCAAGAGCTATCCAGATTCTCCAAACTATCATCCGTACAATACAGGACTCCTGGTCTAGCAAATCATTTAATTTTGAGCTGTGCTAGTTTCTGTCCATATATCAATATCACTTATCATATAGATTTCGATGCAGAATAAAGGAATATCAATAATATCTGAACAGCGGCTACCTCCTATGGGACATAAAAGTGTAAAGTGAAAACGGTCCTCAAACACAACATTAACCATAGTTTTTTCGTGGGAGACTTCCATTGAAAAGTCATTTTCAAGTCACCAGTTTACCATGAAATAATTAAATATGGAGATAATGCAATCCACAAAACTGGATTCGTAAATATTCCTCATTTAGGGTCTTTGCATTTTGAAACTGTCATCATTTGTTATTCGCCCACGGGTATAGTGATTAACGAAGAATGACGAACAAACAAACACTGACGTGCAAAAACGCATTTTCTGACTGAACGCTATCGTCATAGTTTATCATGGCCCGTTAGCACATGTCAGACAACAAGTAAATATATTTTTGAAGCCATTGTTAAACGTTTATCGGTAAATCGAGATGCCACCAGTGCCATTTATTTGGAGGACGCAAAATCTACAAGGAAGCAATTTCGGAAATAAGGCTAAGACTGCCAACGAACCGCGAGGCATTTTGCAACAGCAACGCCCAGAACATAGAAGCGTAACTCAGTCCCCGGTGGAAGCTGTTCTTCTGGCCACGGTGCAGGAAACAATCCCATAGGAGGATTCACATAGAAATCTTCCTCAGCACAGGACTTCCAAAAGCACTCGGTATCCAGTGCAGTATCTTGATAGGAGTGCAGAAACTGGCATGTATCTGACTCATCCTTGATGGTATTCCTCATGAGACAATCTGATGTGCGCGCACAAGCGCGATCCTCACTGACCCAAAGTCCATGCTTGTGTCGTCTGTCGAGAAAAAAGATAAGTATTATTTCAATGAAAATGAAACATTTTCAAAGTACTAACCGGACATCCGCATACATCCTTACTTAGAACTCTTATCTTACCTCAGTTCAGCTGACAACAGCGCATAGAATTCCATGGTCGGTCCCAAACCCGTGCCTTCTTCACCTTCGAATTCGACTTCCAATTCCTGTTGGAAGTCAGCATGAGCTAATAACAGTCTGACACTGGAACACCAGAAAGTATTTCGACCACCCAAAAACGGTGAGCATAGGTACAACAGAGGGTCAGAATCTTCGCACACCTCGCTGGAATCAAACGTAGTCCGGGGTCTAGGTACTCTGGCCATATGACGTTGCAGACGACCCAGGGCAGTCAGTGATGGTGGATTGGCAAACCCAAGGGAAGAACCATAAGCGCTCGAGCCAAAACCTGACAGAAGGTAGTAACGTCACTTTGTAAGACAAACTGAAGACTGACAATCGTTCATCAAACAACCTACAACAGAAGAACTAAAGTTTGTGCATTCCTTGTCCGGTGAAGGATCGGCATATGGTGAAAAGGTTAGTAAAAATCAATTTTTTCCTTGAAAAGGGATTTGAATAACATTTTTTATATTGTAGATTCAACGTGTTCAATATGGCGGAAGGAGTATAGCGTACTGATAGGAGGGACCAGTGTAATATTAAAAAGAACGAGACTGTATGTTCGTAATAAATTAAACAAAGAACCGCACAAAATCCAAATCAATACTATGTGAATTTGAAGAGGATCACAATGACGATCAGCGCCGAAGCCCGTAGAAAACAGCAAGCTTGAAATCAACATGAACGCTATCAACTCTTCACCATAAACACAATCATCGTTGTGTACAGCTGTGCGTTGAGTGACAGGTAGTTATTCAAAATCAGTTATGATCTTATAAAATGTAATTGTTTTCAGAAACGACGATGCTTCTCCTTTTGCAAAAATGATGGTCTTAAAATTGGTGAAAGTATCAGTCTACTGAAGCGAGGAAAAACTTACAGAGGTGTTGTGATAGTTCAATTAGTCAGTCTGAATAGAACAAATGATAAATATGGCTAAAATAAAAAGGGAATCTTCAAATGAATGTTTTCTTAATTACCAGAATTTGTATTCATTATGGTAGAAGGAGTCCAGCTGAAAGATACTGGAGGGCCAAATATTCTACCATTCTGCCGTTCTCTGAAACCCATACCGACGTCAAGCCTTTGGAGCATGGAGGAAAGACCAGTAAGATTGGCACTTGCGTTGGGTGTTCTTGCATTACCCGCTTGCTTTTGAAGCCAAGAAATTGCTCTGGTGAGAGAAGAAACGTTTACATAGTCAACCGGTTTGAGAGATAAAAGTCATCAAAGAAAGTCTGGACACAATTTTAGGTTTAAAGTTTTGCTCGTTGTAGATATTAGCCAATCTCAGCAAAACGCGATTAGCAGTGTTGTCAAATGACACAAACAACCTTTAGAAATTCTTACAGGTTTAAAGCTGTAACTGCTACAACTTTCGAACCTCGTCTTCTTGCGCAACTTATGGTGTTGTCAATTTCGAGTTCCAGTTTTTGTTTACGAATCTGTGCACGCATTAGAATCTTGTGCTTTTGTGTTTATAGTCGCAATGGACGTGAGTAACGTGTAATCTTCACAGGGGTTTTTCTCCCAGAAACAGGAGAACAGAAAACGCGCCTTAGACGTCTAGTTTAACGCTGCATTTCAGTGGTTTGTATCATAAAACGAGGGGGTAAAAGACTAGAAGGGATTCATGCAAACGCTTCAGCGGGTGTATGTCGAGAATAACACGCAAATCGAAGAATAAGTAAATTGTCAGTAATTCCTACATTCGTCTTGACAGAATCCTGCAGGGTTCAAATTTCAGCAGCGAATTGACAATTCGTAACCAATTGTTCTGCAAAATCCTATAAAAACACTGGCCGTTTACTGCAGGAACGAAAGCAAATTTGATATTCAGAAAGCTAAACTCATCAACCTCTGAAGGCCGTGGAATTTACGGCACCTACAGCATATCCAACATCATTTTGTAGGGAAATTGCATTCACTCATGTGTAAAAAATAAATTTACTCTTAGTCAGATAAAAATAGAAACTAAAATACAGTGTTCTGTTAAAACCCTATACGCGTGTGAACAGAACAGTGTACGGTACCAGGCGCGTCCCAGATCGCGAATAGGGAAACGAAAACCATACCACTGGTTACTCCTGGGTAAATCTGGCCCTAGATAGCTACAGAAGAAGGATGCGGACGAGCAGCGGCCGTGTCCAAGGGTGCGGTGGGTCATTGCTTCACCAACGTCTTCCTCTGTGGATTGTACTGAGACGTGGTGCATGTGGCCCACAACTAAATAAGGCCATCGACCCTTGCCCCGTTCAATTTACCCGACAAGGCATCAAAAGAGAGAAGAAAATCAAGTTTCAAGAGGGCCGAGGGTACCACTTTGTCACATTACTCCAGAGGATCATGAATAATTGTGAAACCATGAACTCTTATCATGCTATGGCGTTCCCAGGAAAGAACGTACCCGCGGACAATCCTAGATTCGATGGTGTTGCATTCGCCCGCAGTACAAACCAACAGCGCAGTGGTACCTTGGGAACCGATTTCCTCCAGGGAAAACCTGGAGGGGTTCCCCTGACGTTGATTACAATCTATGCACCAACCAATACGGCAGAAAATGCATCAAAACAAGAGTTCTATGACACCTTACAAGAATTCATCGATCGTGTCCTAAAATGCAACATACTTGTAGCAAAAATTTCATCGCGGTCTGACTGAAAACAGATTTATGAAAATGTGAACGTTCATACACGAACCCGATCGGACCACGTGGAATCAGCTGATTAAAGACCGATGCGTACGACCCGAACATGTATGGATGACTCTGAAGAAAAATGGCATATTGATCGAACGCCCAGTCAGAGATAGTCCTGAACGGCGCAGAAATAAATACGCACTCTACAACTCTCTGTAGCAGGAGACTGGAACGTGCGAACAGGCCCCTCATATGAGATCACTCACCATGTCTCAGAAATGTCTGAACCTGGCCAACGTTGCGAGGATGAACACCACTTAGTGAACCCGGTCGATGTCGACAGATTGCTTGACTGCAACACATCCTTCCAACACCCTAAACGAGGGCCACATCGCGAGTCAACTTGACTATATCTTAGAACGATCTCGTTGGGCTTCGCATATGGAGGACTGCTGAGCTTACTGCGGGGCAGCGACGGGAAATATGTATAATACAGACCACGTCCTCGTACGTGCTTGCTTCAGAACCCATCTGTCTACGCGACTTAAGGTCTCACCACCGAGTCGAATCAACGTCACAGTTTTAGGCATGCCAGAAAAGCACCAGGTGCCGTCGTGTACCATCTCAACCGGACAGATGCAACTACAATGGAAGGTAATCAAGCCGGTAGTCAAAGAAATTGCTTGGAAGGAACTAAGAACAGGGAAAACTTCTACAAGACTGTATCACAGTGACTACTCTGCAAAAGCCAGCCAAGGCACGGGAATCTCGCCTAGTAAGAAGCACCGAACATCGCAACCAAAAGGCAGAAAACTCGAGCTTTGCCAGAGATACTCATAGAAAGTACTGGGCAGGAGTGGTGGAGAAGATGGAGACCACGCCAGGCAAACTATTTCGACCCATTCGAAACGCTTTGAATAGGCGCCGCAAGCCTGAGTCCGTTGCGCGTGATGCCACACGATGGCTCATCCTTCAACAGGAAAGAAAAATGAAACGATCAGTAGGGTATTACGACTTTCTAGCACCACGTTGAACCTACCACCCCCAGTGCGTTTAGAGCCGCGCAGCGTCAACTGCGAGGTCGTCAACAGGCTGAGGAAAAGCTAAACTGATGGAGAGGACAGCATCCCACCATTAGCGTACAAGATCTGCTTGTCACCAATGCTCGATAGTTTTCATGCGCTACTCTGCCCTAGATGGGAAAGTGAGATATTCTCGAATGACTGAGGTGCGTCTATTCTGTTGACATTTCTCAAGAAATGGGACAAAACTGTGTGCGAGGACTACCAAGGGGTTGAACTGATTTACGTTGCTACAAAGATGTTGTGTATTACTAATCAACCCTGCTCGGTTACAACACTGCCGCACTCCACCAAACCAGGGAAGTTTCCACCGTGTCAGTGGACTGTAACGCATTGGCGGAGACCGCCATTCCCATTCTCTCTGATGTAAGTGTTGGTACCTGCTTATACACTTATTGGGCTCCGGCTCATCGGGTTTTCATTTTTGCTATCCCTCTGCAGATCGTGTACGTGCAACCTCCACGGAAGAGCGCAGCATTCGGCAGCCCTGCTCGTCTGTGTCCGTGTCGGACCGCCGTCGTTTCCGCTGTGTTGTGGGTGCGTTCGTTACCGTGTTACAGACTAAATTAACCCGCTGTGTCGAATACTGAAACACCGTTTCAAAGTCTAACAGCTAAAGATAATCTACATCGATTTGCGTACTGCTGTTGACACAGTTTGTTGTGAGTAAGCATGAATGTAATAGGATCCTGATGGCGTATAGTGCATCCACTAGCGCATGGGCTTGAGTGTACTGTGAAGAAACTTCTGAATTCACAGTCAGCTCCGGAGTGAGGGCAGGTTGCCCCCTCTCACCGGCGCTGTTTCACTACGCCATTATCTGGAAGATGGAAAATGGCCAATTACCCCGGTATCCAAGTGAATCCAACAGCACATATCTCGAACCTGGAGTTTGCGGACAGTATTGTTGTGCTGAAAGATTCTCCTACCATACTTCAACCTGTCCTCGATCAGCTCGATTTCTTCGCGAAGACTATTGGCCTCAAAGTTAATACAGTGAAACTGAAGAATTTTTCGATTTACCGGTTGTCGTCAGCTCAGCTACCAATCACCAGAAAATCAAGTATGCACCATCGTTCGAATACCTGGGTCAACTGCGCTTCCGAACCGCCAGGCGAAGAATGAAGTATCACAAAGGATTGACAGTGACAGATAGTGTTTCTTCAGCTACGACCGTTGCTGTGAGCATAGAGAAGGCAGTCTCCGGATCAAAATCCGTGTCTTAGGTGCCGTCATCCGAGTCGGTCAAACACAAGTGTGAAACCTGGTAACCGAGAGTTGTGAATAGACCAGGTTGACCACTGGTGTTTTCAGTTCTTCGTATGAACTAGTAGGGAAGACTATCAAACGACAGAACAAGGAAACTAGATTTCGATATTTCTGTCGTCCTTCAATGTCGTCGATACAAAACTGTTCAGACAGACGCTCTACTCTGCACTGTTTCCGCGATGATGCCGCTGCCTTGAGGGCTAGCTGAAAACGTGAATCGGCACAGCCGAGAAGGACTTGAATCGCTTATCCCTACAGTCGGCCCACGGCCTCACTACTGAAAACAAATATGGCTCATGATTTGCACCGGACTAGAATCCAATCGTCGCACGTCAGCAGCGATGGTGTGCAATATACATGGAGTCGAATTATCCTCTTACAGGAGACAGTCGTACTGAAGCAACAATCAAATAATATTAAGCAAGTGAATTTGTCGCACTGAATCCGTCATCATATCAATCCGCAACAGAACATCAATAACGTAACGACGACGAGCTGATAACCGTGTATTCCAATCACATCTACTGCGTAGTATTACATTACAAAGTCAGTCACCTCACCTGCTTATGCCTAGACTCGAAACGCGCCAAAATTCGTGTCTCACTTCGAATGGAAAAAGAAATTTGAATTTGGCCACAAACGGAGAAATCCATCTGACCGTTTCATTCACACGTCGTTCTTCGCTCAAGTCCGAATTCGTATGACACAGCACGTGTGTATGGCTGAGCACAAACCATATGTCATGTGCGAACAGCATTAATTTTCTAGTCATTCGAGAGGACTGAAAGGCTGTGAGCAGCTCATCATTGTCAGCATCATCTTGTCTGTCAATCTCACTCATGAATACATTTGTTTCTGAACAACGTTTGATCGGAGTTTTTATTTCGCAACCGGAGTAGTCGTCCATTTGATCAACGCACATTGCTGAATTTCGTGACGTGTGCCGATGCCGAGAAGCTGTTGAAATTTCATAAAGCATTGCCAAAGAATCCAATAGTTTTTCACGCCATTTGGAATCAGCAAATGACGGCGGGTTGCACACTTCCTCCTTATGTTTTGGTTCGCGCTGACAGAATGGAAATATTATTTTTTAGGACTGAAAGTACACATTAGTTATGTTACAGTTTGGTTAAGCCTATTGAATACCATAACGGCTCAGCAGATGATAAAATGAACGAGGTAACGCGATGAGTTATTTTGTGTGCATAACGAGGTGTTCTGAGAAATAAGCGTCTAGTGTTTATTACCTGACTTCATGATTGTTTTCAAAACCATAATCCACGAGGACGTTTGCTTAGGGGGTTGAAGTGGCGCACTCTATGATTTTATCACACCAAAGATTACCGTTCCAGCAAGCTTAACTTGGATAATCATAGCAATAATACTCTTCTGCTTCCTATTATTCATCATACACAAACGTTCAATATTTTTTGGGATGGGCTCGCGGCCAGTCGGAGGCTGTTGAATGGGCATGTGAATAGCGGCGGTAAGACTCGATCTCGGGACAACGATATCTAAAACTCGTCATGATGACCGTTTGACCACCGCGGGCCTGTTAGTACAAGAGCACTAAGTTATGAAATTATGCATGTGGAATCATAAACGTAAAAAATAAAACTGAGTTTAAAACACCTTGTTTCAAATATTCTTTCTCATAAATATTTCTCTATACATTCAATGACTAGATCCAGTAAATTTTATGGGACAGGTGAAAAGTGCTGACAAAATCCGTCTCTCGCCCACAAGCAATGCACTAAGAAAAATACTGGTCTCCGATTTCACTTGTCGATCTAAATATCTTGGATTCTTCGTATGCCACCTGAATAGCCATTCCGACCCTATTAGTACATTGGTAAACAATTTGGTCGGTTGCTGACAAACTGCACATTTTTAAAGAAATAAAAGTTTAGATTTCCGATTCAAACGATGATGTTAGAAATCCTGCTTTGACACAGTACCTCATAAAAAATAATGAACAGATCCTATGATAGAACTTTGGGAAGCAATTTCGCATGGCAGACAAGAAACAGCCCAACATTACAATTGAGTCCCCTAAAATGGACAGCGGAATTAAACCCCCAATGAAGAACAGATTAATTAAACGACCAATATCGGAACGGGCCCAAACACCGCATTGCAACCAAATGACGAACGGTTAGCAAAATCTCAGCCTTTGACATCAACGAAACCAACGATAAGGGCAGTCTAAATTATCAATAATCCTATAGTGTGAAGATAATAATTTCAACCAACCTCAGTTTTCAGTTCACATCTAGACAATTCATTTTGTTGATCGCATTCTTCTAGTGCGTAGTCAAGAAGATACGTTTGGTTCCACAATCTGGTGAATTGTGTACGTGCTGGCTTGAGTACTCCGCTTCCCATGAACTCTTCTGTATAGTCAGCTCCATCCTGCGAAAGCCAAATTAACAGCAAATCATCAGTCAAGAGTGTTTCAAAGAACCGGTTTGCATCAAACATCCCACTCTATGGAATTATTAATTAATTAGTGTCAATCACACACTTAGGGACTGAAAAGTGCTATATTTTTGATGGTAATTTCCAACGGAGTTTGTCGTGCATTTCTGATGCTGCAAGTATTCAGTCACTGCAGGGCACATATCGTTCTAATTGGAAAGAAACAGTAATAAATGGGTTTGGCCACATCCTTTGAAACAGAGTAGATGCTGACCAGAGTTGATTAAGGAACCCGAGGAAAACTACAAACAGTATGCAGTCACCGGCTATCTTAAGATATCAAGCTGAAATGTCTTTAATGCGTTTATTAGATGGGTCAATAAGAGCACATAAGTGAGCCCTTTCGTACCACAAACTGAGGCGAAATAAGTCCAAAACGTTAGTACCAAAAACTAATTTTATCATTGAAGTGACACTCTAGGATGCCTATATCAGAGTTTGGGTATTAGAATTCATTTGATACTGCTAACTTCAGCGTAATTCACGACAATACGCGATTTCTGACAGATGAAAGTAATGACTTTGGGAAATGTATAACCAATCTATTTGTTATTTTTGGTCCTTTGCGGTCGCAGGTTGGTGAAACATTTTAATACAGTCCCTGGTACCGATTCCTGAATCAATTTAAAAAGTTCAATAATTACTTGATTGCCGACAACGAGTTAATTGAGAGTCTACGCAGAAATGGAAAGAAACCGATCCGAAACTGATAATTTCTTCCTTCGACTGAAAACGTAACTGTAAAAATGCTTTTATGAAGAATCCCGACGTCAGCTTTGCTTTCACCAACCAACCACTTACTAGCTTCGGTTGCTGTATTTCAGAAAAGTAAATTTCACGGATGGGAAAATGAAACAGCCACAGGTAAAGCTTCAGAATTGATAAGAAATGGCGTGATTAGAATGGTACTAACAGCCACTAAACGCTGACAATTTCGTCCTTCAAATGAGTGTACAGTTCTGAGGATTCCGATAGTGACACTGAGGAGTCAGATACCTAACGAATTGATCTCATTTTTGATTAGTAATTAGTAATCTGGAATCCAACTTTTATTTAATTCATTAGGCTAACGAAGTTGTGCAAAAAAATAAGGATCAGATGGAACAATCGATGTGATTAGCCGGCTTGACTTCGAAAAAAAACGGACTTCTATCTGTCTACGTTTGTCAGGTTAACTTAATACAATCAATGGCACATGAGTGACAAGAGTATGCTGAGTAGCAACTACGATTCTGGATTTTTCGGGTATGGAATGTGATGGAGAAGAGAAATTGCATCATTCGGTGAACTAAATTCGTCATTCAATTGCGAGAGCGCATGAACTATGAAAGGTACACGGAAGTCAACGTTTATACACTTTGTAACTAAGTGACCTAGACACGAGATTGAGTCAAAACCCTCTTTTACAAGGCATGTAAAATCTGCAGGGCAGACCAACCGCAGAAGGAGGATTTCGTAACTCAAGGTATGGGAAAATGGTTACCCCAATAATTTCACTGATTCACAGAAAAGAAAGGTCTAACACCCTGCAAGCTGTCACAGTAGAACAAAAAGCGGTATATTTTACTGCCACCGTTTGAAGATGATTCATCTGCTTCACCGAACTGGCCGGAATCTGAAAAATGCGCTAAAGAGTAACCATGAGGCGGCTGAATTGCGGACTTTCTAAATCATCAAAGGAACAAGCTACCAAGCCTACACAAAAAGTCTATCTTACCCCAATGTTTCTCGTCATTCAAAAGTTCACCTGAAGCTTCGGAGACATCTACCTTGCAGAACGGGGCCTCGCACAACGTACAGGATTGTCTTCTCAAAACTGAGTGCTCGGTACATAAACAAACGCCAAGTGTCAAAGTAGAGAACACAAGCTCGCTTTACTACATGCACTATAAGACAGATGACCAAACGTGTACAACGTACTTCAAATAAAGAAAACAACATTGGAGCGCGAACAATAGTTTCCAATGATTCCTAATCATGCTGTTACACATCATATAGGTGAGAGTTATGCATTTGATTGGCCGTTGGCTTGGTTGAAGACCATTTTTTACAACAGGTGTGTGGTGTGGGGGGGGGGAGGAGATGGTGTGGTGTTTGTCAGTTAATGTGTGGTGATGCTGAATCGACCACTGTTGGTGGGTTTTCAGGGGGTCATTTCTCGTTTCGGATGGTCCGTCTTTGACCAAGGCAACTGAAGTGCCTGAACTAGTTGTTTTTGCGTGCACAGATCCGGGCTTAGTAGACGTATGGCGATCGCTTCAGCCGTGGCCAGGGTCCTTTGATCGGTTGGGGGGAACACGAGACACAACACTGAATGAGTCATTCGGGTCGATCCTATGACCACTATCGGTTAGATGAATAAGAATAGGACTGTTGATTGTGCCCGTATCCCCGTGACTCGGCCACTTCGGGAGATGCTCTTTGATGCGTTGAGACAGGCGCCTGGCCGTGCGACCTATGTAAGACGCGCCACATACGCACTTGGACGAATAGATAATCACAGATGAGGTCAGCTCAGGTAACCGGTCTTTCACTTGCATTCGGATCATCGGTGAAGTGGAAACACACACATTTCAGTTTTGCAGCTGGGAATGTTAAGTTCACAATTGCTCCAAATGATCTCGCTAGTCGTTCTGTATGCGTATCTCCTTTGAATGGTACTTTCAAGGAAAGTTCCTTCTTTGGGACGCAAGCAAATCGTTCTGCGGGTGTAGTTGGTTCAGCATTGTTCAAGATAAACTTCTCTGGATACCCGTTCTCCTGCAGTACTTGTTTTATGAGTTTCAGTTCCTCTTCCAGAGTATCCTGCGAGCATATGCTACGGCCCTGAAGGCTAGACATCGGACTAGGTTCCTCTTGTAGCGCAATGGCACAAAGCCATGAAAGTTTGTGTATTGGCCGTTCCACGTTTTCTTTCCGTAGACTCGTCGTTCGATGGATCCATTTTCCCGTCTGGCGATCATCACGTCGAGGAAAGCTAGTTTGTTTTCGGCTTCTGTTCCCATTGTGTAATCAAGAGGGCTATGGGCACGCTTGAAGTCTTCTAGAATAGCTGAAACATTACGATCTTCGTCTGCTATACAGAAAATATCATCCATGTATCAGATGTAATAATCCAAAGTTTCTATTATCTTCTCAATTTTCTTGCTTTCTAACCTCCCCATAAATGTACCCGCTAGCAGGCTACCTAGTGGGGAACCCATCGCGATGCCGTCTCGCTGGCGGTAGAAGTAGTCATTGAACAGAAGCTGAACATTGAGAATGCAACGTAGTAGTAGTTCCTTCAGTCTTTATACTGGAATGCCTATTTGTGTGTTGGATGTTCGACTGAACTCACATAGAAGCCCACGGTTTCTAGTAATGGCACATTTGTAAATAACGACACCACATCAAGCGACATCATTGTTTTCTTGTGTAGGTTTGCATTCTGTATGACGGACACAAACTGAAAATTATCTCACAGACTATGTTCAGCGAGTCTTATGCGAATGAGTTCCAAGAGTTCTATCGGCCATTGTGCCATTGCTTGGTACGGAGAATTCGTCATCGCCACAATCGGTCGGATTGGAATACGTCTTTGTGGGTTTCCGGAAGTCCACAGAGACGTGGAATGGTCGATCTATTTGGCTTTAGTTTTTCGAATGTGGCATTGTTTATACAGCCCTGATATCAGTCGTCTTAGGCATCCGGCTAGTTCTCTCTCTTTTTAGATTCGTCTTTTCCTTTGTGACAGACAGAACGCTTTGTTTGATCTTCCAACAATCTGGAAAGTTTTTTAATGTATCCTCGTTTGTCCATGAGGACAACCAGAACCTTCATCTGGTCCTTGCTCTTACTCAGCCCCTTCAGCGCGTCCAGGTGTTCTCTAGTGATCTGTCCACAACTTTGTATCTGAATTTTACGAAACCTGTAGCAGCTCGCCACAAGCACACTTTTGAATCGTTCTAAATCGATGTCCGTTCTGGGTGTCAGGTCCTTAGTTTGACTCAATAAATTTTCAAATTGTACCTCCAAATCATGTCTACCGTCACTTCTAACAGGACAGCAGAACTTCCATCCCAAAGAAAGACCCTCCATCAAGATTGGACTTAAAGTGATACTGGAGTAATTGCGTACAAGCCTATTTGGATTGCTGGGAAAGGCGATTGGTGGTTTTAGAGGATTAATACCACTAATCAAGCGATCACCAGTAATTTGAACGCGGCATGCACAGATTCGACCTACGAATTCATTGATTACGAAATTTCCTGCTCCGGTAGATTGTCCATATATTTTTGTCGTTGTGAAACATTCCGCTCGAATTTTGCTATTTTGGATTTCACTGAGTCACAAACACTTATGGCATGCTCTCGAAGGGCTCTACTATTAGGGTAAATCCGGCTTCGGCGCAGTGGTTTCCAGAAGCGTTTAGGGTATTCATTGATTCTAACACAATTTTTCTTCAGAATTTCACACGTGTCATAGCCTCCGCAAGTCGTGTGAAAAACTTGAGGAACGCATCTAATTCGTTTACCGCAGAGGGTGACTTAGTAGATCTGAATTGCTTGAAAAGTCCCAGGGTCACAATAAAAAAGCAAATGTTCGCTATCCAATGTTGTTTTTTTATTGTGGGGAGGTTAGAAAGCAAGAAAATTGAGAAGATAATAGAAACTTTGGATTATTACATCTGATACATGGATGATATTTTCTGTATAGCAGACGAAGATCGTAATGTTTCAGCTATTCTAGAAGACTTCAAGCGTGCCCATAGCCCTCTTGATTTCACAATGGGAACAGAAGCCGAAAACAAACTAGCTTTCCTCGACGTGATGATCGCCAGACGGGAAAATGGATCCATCGAACGACGAGTCTACGGAAAGAAAACGTGGAACGGCCAATACACAAACTTTCATGGCTTTGTGCCATTGCGCTACAAGAGGAACCTAGTCCGATGTCTAGCCTTCAGGGCCGTAGCATATGCTCGCAGGATACTCTGGAAGAGGAACTGAAACTCATAAAACAAGTACTGCAGGAGAACGGGTATCCAGAGAAGTTTATCTTGAACAATGCTGAACCAACTACACCCGCAGAACGATTTGCTTGCGTCCCAAAGAAGGAACTTTCCTTGAAAGTACCATTCAAAGGAGATACGCATACAGAACGACTAGCGAGATCATTTGGAGCAATTGTGAACTTAACATTCCCAGCTGCAAAACTGAAATGTGTGTGTTTCCACTTCACCGATGATCCGAATGCAAGTGAAAGACCGGTTACCTGAGCTGACCTCATCTGTGATTATCTATTCGTCCAAGTGCGTATGTGGCGCGTCTTACATAGGTCGCACGGCCAGGCGCCTGTCTCAACGCATCAAAGAGCATCTCCCGAAGTGGCCGAGTCACGGGGATACGGGCACAATCAACAGTCCTATTCTTATTCATCTAACCGATAGTGGTCATAGGATCGACCCGAATGACTCATTCAGTGTTGTGTCTCGTGTTCCCCCCAACCGATCAAAGGACCCTGGCCACGGCTGAAGCGATCGCCATACGTCTACTAAGCCCGGATCTGTGCACGCAAAAACAACTAGTTCAGGCACTTCAGTTGCCTTGGTCAAAGACGGACCATCCGAAACGAGAAATGACCCCCTGAAAACCCACCAACAGTGGTCGATTCAGCATCACCACACATTAACTGACAAACACCACACCATCTCCTCCCCCCCCCACACCACACACCTGTTGTAAAAAATGGTCTTCAACCAAGCCAACGGCCAATCAAATGCATAACTCTCACCTATATGATGTGTAACAGCAAGATTAGGAATCATTGGAAACTATTGTTCGCGCTCCAATGTTGTTGTTTTTAATGTGACCATGGGACGTTTCAGGCAATATCTCATATTGTGAGGAAACCGACCACAGAATCAAAACAGTCGATAAAGGTTTGAGAACGCTCCGGCAACAATAGGCTGGAAAGGCTGGAGATGGCAATGCAGGAGGGAGTCAAATGGTTTGCAAGGCAATCCTTAATCATGGAGGGGGCATTTGACCAATCAACGGTCAGAAGAGGAGTATAGATCCGAGGGAACACACGCGTGGTGAAGGGCAAACGGAAAAACATGGTCATGAGGAAGTGCGTGATCATAGAGGGATCACCATGTTCAGTCATTCACATGGATAAGACAGGCGGAGAGAGAAATTGAATTACGTCCAAACATTTGGGACTTGTCAAGTAACCCAGGTCACGGATACCAGCGGGTTATTTCAAAACCGGGGAGAAAGGTTACGTAAGCCATAAAATCGAAGAGATAAGATCAAGGATTAGAATCATGACAATTAAGGTCAATCGGCGCCCGTCATAGAAATAAAGCAAAAGTTGCGTGGTGCAATGGGACTGAACAAACAAATTATCACTCGGGCGTGGGAGCGAAGGTGTGGTGGTCGGCGTAGAAACAAGTGGTTAAATTGCATGGAGAGCAAACGAACTGTTTGGCAAAGACAATTGTGGTAGATAGCGTGGGATCTGAACTAAACCAGTTTAACGGGGTCTCTCGATGGGGCGAGCTGAATTTCCACGTCCGATTTCAATGAATCTTTACAGCCAACAAATGAGGGAGCATGTGTCGAAATGGCTTATCCCTCACTTGGACAGCAAACGACCATGAGAAACCTGGAGTTATCGATCGCGAAACACCTTTCGTCATTAGATTGATTTGAGTCGAGTGTTCCGAGCGATTGCATGAAGTCGGAACCCGAACCTCTTAGCATTTTCTGGGTTTGTATAGACTTAGACTCCCACTATGCGCGCAGAAACTGTTGACCCATGATGCATTTGCCTTGGGGCTCACCAATCAGATTCACCGAGCAGTTTCCTAGTTTGTCCAGTACTGTCTGTTCCTGTTTTCTCCGTGCCTCATTTGAACAATAACTGGCGTAAAGCACGCGATTGAGAAGATTGAGCTGGATGCTTGCATCTCGCCATCTATCTGTTCCGATAAACTGGATTAGGGGAACCAATGTTTCAAACTAAGCAATAACCGAATGGACAGTCGATTTACGGATGACAACTTTATGTCAGAACTCACCAGCAAGTATCGAAGTAAATGAACATCATCACGAGACAAGTAGTATCTAACTGGCTTAGTTTGTGGGTGACTTGGTTCCAAAGGATTTTGAAACGGCATACTATCCAGTGTCAACTCATTATTGAGGAAAGAAGCATTTTCCGGGTTAGCTCCCAATGAATCTGAGGTGGACCTTGAGAGTGAAGATCGAGGCGATACAGTCGATAAAGAAGATCCAAGAACAACGGTTATGGCGTCCACAACTGGTTCACGATGAAACCACAGCTGGGCTGTTTTTGATAGCTTTCTCCCGCTTCCTATCAGTGTAGTGTCATAACTGTTAGACGACGAAGCTAAAATTTCCCGCGACCATTGTATTGCAGGCCATGGAACACAATTTGGGATGGTGAACGTTGCAGTGGATGGCTGATGTGCCGAACTGGACCTGGAGTCGAATGGGGGTATTAAGCCACTCAGATGAGCCTCAATTGTCTCCACTTTAATTGTTTCTGTAACTTGTGGACGAAAAGTACTTTTGTGTGAATGCATGCTTTGAGTCATTCGATGCGCATCACGTGGTGTATGAGGTGCTAATGGGACTGGAGGTGGGGACAATAGCGAAGGACCTGGCTGTGATACACCGGTAGTCCTTGTTGATCGATCCACTGAAGTTGCCAAAGGGTCAAACAAAAATTTCCATGGATCATCCACTTGAGACACTGAAAATGACGGAGCGGATGGACAAGGAACACATGGTGCGACATCACAGCTGCTGGCGCCGGCATTTGACGGCGATGTTGATATTTGAATATGAGTTAGTTTCGTTTTGGGATCAAGAACAGTACTGACGGTGGAAATGCCCATGCATTGTTTGGAGATCTAGTAAAGAATAAACGAAGATCACAGTTGAGAGGTAGTAAATTCAAAAATGTCATAATTAAACCCTAAACAAAAAACAAATCAGCTGCTTCAGAAGAATGGACGAAACATAGATATAGGGAACTTTCACGTTTTCTCTTTTCGATTGGTTTTCAAAAGAAAACCTCCGAGATTGGTAGATAATTCATCTTGAATTGCAGCTTAGTAGATGAAAATGAACGTAGTCAACAAACTATTTACAAACACTGAGGACGGATCATCCGTGCTTGAGTTCTGATCCAACCAGTGATGTTGGAGTGAAGTGAACACTGGAAAGCCAGTCATCGACAGTCAAGAGGTGTTTGCAAAAGTCACAGTCCTGGACGCTGATTATGGAACATCAAGGTAGCAATGTTTGGGATGTATTTTGCACCTTCAAAGTGTTAACTGCTGCTGAAGGACTGAGTTGGCGCTACACCTAACTTTGTCTTGGCAGTAGAAACTCTGGCTGGAGTAGATAACTTTTGTTTCTTGGGCAGTTACATCTCACCAATTAGTCGGACAGCGGATGAGGTGTCGTCACGTACACAGAAGGCGCATCGGATTTTTGCTTACCTGTCATCTGTGGCGCCGATGAGACATCCGGTTGTCTGTTAAGGATCAAACGTACGCTGCGACGGTCAGATCAGTCCTTTCATACGGCTGGGAAACATGACCCTTAAGGGTATAAGACAGGCGAGCATCGATGTCTCTGTAGCATTGACAGAATATGGTGGGAACACCGTATCAGCAATAATGAGGTTATGCGTAGGGTGCTAGGAACCGGTGGTAAGCCACTGGAACAAGCAGAGCCTACACAGGTTAAGGTAGCTGTGATATATGTTAAACATGCCCACCGAGACCCCATTGACGCATGCGCTTCTCCGAGACAGGTGATGGTTGGAGGGTAGGTCAAAGTGGTCGGTCCTTGACATGAAAAAAATATGAAAATCTTGACCAGTGGACTTGGCGAAGTAGGATGTGTCAGACTTCCTGGTTGGGGTTTATGAGATCTGCCCACCGGACGGTTTTATATATTAAACGACATGCCTAAGTGTCGTGGTGTGGCGCATTTACAAATAAACATTTTCTCCATCTACTTGATTTCACTGATTGCTTTGTTTTATCTTCTTTCAATCTTTGTGCTTCTATTCATTTTACTCCCTACTAAACGGTGCTGCGAGGTAGCAACTAAAACCAAAGCCCGGAATTGAGAGATTATTAGTTAAAAGAACTGAACTGATGGTCAATTCAATCTACCAGAGTATCTATTTTCTGATGATCGGCTCATACTTGCCTTTTACTAGGCAAATATTTACATCCAAATACGTGTGTGATTGATGAGATCTTGCAAAAACAAAACATCAAAATCATGAGATGCTGTAAACCACGTTATATTGTAATCGAGTAAGAATAATAAGCATTCATTTTGGCCACATCGTCACTTACTATTTCGGAATCCACAGGATCTATTTTTTCCCACTGATCAAACTTTCGTCGCTTACCATGAAGCGGTTTTGCTTGGGACCCGGTATGCAACGGAGGACAGTGTGTAGGAGAATGTGGACTACATCCAGACTCGCTGGCGTTTGCCATGATGCGCAACTCAAGTGTTCTACCAATGGCTTCCAGTTCTGCATCCATTTCTTCTTGTTTTTGTGTGTCGTCCGTGAGAGCACGAAAGCTGGCGAAAATTGCACAGCTATCTTCCGGATTTTCCTCAGTCTCCACACCATATTCCGGGTCATTTTCCCTGAACTCTTCCTCCGTAACGCCATCTTCCTCGTTAGAGTCGTAATTATCTGGAGCCAGCATCACCTTCCACGGAACCCGTCCATCCAATTCGGAACATATGGTTGTTGGCTGATTAGATGCAGCGTCTAGCCCAGGGCTCGGAATGACTGTCGCTGTATGTGTATCGTCGGGGTTGGGTGGCAGAGATGAATTTGAGCCGGCAACAATAACGGGCACTGAAGTAGCGCAATTTACCACTTCACCTCTGACTTCATTAGCCTGTCGAGCTGGGGAACCGTCAGAGAACCCAGATGTCGGCACACCGGCACCGGGCTCGTTGAATAGAGACTGGCTAGTTACCTCTTCATGTTGATCACTCATTGTCAGGTATGGTGCGGAACGTTGGGCTTCATTTTGGTTTTCAAGCTCTTGGTCTATAGAAAGCGAATTAGCATCTTCCCAATTGGACGAGTGAGTTGCGAGCGGAATCATGTTCTTTAGACACAAAAAACAACAATAATTCTGATGTAACTCATCATTTCTTTTTTGGGAGGGGACTGCATAACACTTATTGTATTTCTTAATGACACTAGTTATCACTGATACGGAAACCGTGGCACCGCTTACTGCTTTTGCGGAGGCTTCATATTGGGTAGTTATAAAGATCAAAAACATTTCATGAACTGTTGATCGGTATAAATTTAAGAATTTCATCTAATAAAACAATCTATGGATGCTTTTATTGATCAGTCACTCGTTAGATAAGCTGAGACTTTGGAATTTTAATTAGCGTTACAAACAGCACTGTTGCAAATACACCCAAATAAGTTCATGCACATTACGATTACGAGTGGTTTGATTATAAGGTAATAGACAAGCGACTTTGGTAATGACTTAAAAGAGAAGCATAAAGGTTTGAGACATTACCCCGGGCCTTCTCATCGAGCCTCAAAAGAATATCCATTGTTATTACCATGGCACCCTTGAACACCAGTACGTCTCACACAACCATTCTGATAGATAAACCCTGTCGAGGGACTATAATGAGAGGAAATGAATATCACGACCCGGTTTGATTCTAAACAGCGAAATGTTTGAGCCGGAATACCTACCAATTCAGCAAGGATCCATTTTTCATGTCATCAACTCACAGTAATTCTGAATTGATGATTCGAGCTGTCTCATTCTTCCAATAGCGGAGAATCAATAAATGAATGCTGAAACCCGTTCTTCTATATTCATGTTAACGAAGGAGATACTTTCACCAGGATGAGATAGGAATGACAATTTATTCGCTGAATTTAAGCTGGCGGTGGACGAACGGTCGTCATGGTGGGCTTTAGACCCTTCTGCCTCCGTTTTGAATCATACCGCGGTCGCCCCTAGTCTCCATATAATTGGCAGCCTCTAATTCACCGCGACCCCCATCCTGAAATATTGTGCTATTATTATATAGTAAAAAGAAAGGGAGAAAATAATTAGAATGATTATCACTCTGGAAGTACGGATTTGTATTTACTAGAAACTGAAGGTGGGTTCAGTTATTTAGCAATTTTCGGGTGTATTTATATAAAACGAGATATCTTTGAATATACACGTACCGGTGTCGATGTCGCCTGCCTTGGGTTGATTGCAGATTGCGCTGTGGATGAAATGTTGAGCCACGGGGAAGAACAGCATAATAAATAAGGAAGAATGAGTATGATTCAGACATGGAAAGAGAATAAACTACTTCGCTAACAGCTAACCCTTACTTGAATAGACCGAGTCGTTACAAAGCACAAGATCAGCAACATAATGCTTATGGCTGTTAATTTATGATCTCGTATGATCATTCGCACAAAGAATTACTTCCATAAACTGTTTGGGATAGCAAACACTGTTTCCAATGGTTCCAAACCGTGCCCACTCAGATCATATTGATGACACAGTAGAATAGCCGAAGCATGCATACTGCTGCGTTTCTTGATAATAGCATAAGGCAAGAACAGACTGACTTTTCTCGAAATACCGATGGCCGGAAAAGATAGATCCATCCAACGGCGGATCTACAGACGTGGACCAGTCAAAAAACAAAGTTCAATTGTTTTCTTCAACCACGTTATAAGAACTTAATTTGGTGCCTAGCTTCCAGAGTCCGTGACACATGCTTATCAAGTGATCTGAAAGACGAACTCACACTTTTCCATTCTTAATTCAAGTAAGGCCATTGTAAATTTAAGTGAATTTTCAGTAACTTGAAAACAACCCAACGTATCTTCAATTGAAGCCCTCAATCGCATCGCTCTACAAGCACAGCACACTCCACACTCAATCGCCCCCATCTTCGTACGTTTTCATTACACGGTTCTTGCTATCCGGTTTGTAAATCGTTCGAGCCAATGACAAACACATTCTTAATTACGAACAAGTGGTTTGGATCGTGACTCGGTCCTTATTACACAGTGAAACCACTTTCCACTCTGTCATTTGTCATTTTCCTGACCATATCCATCCGCCCTAGTCTGTCGACCACGTAGTCGGCTCAGTGGACAAAAACTGCAGTAGCAAGACGAACTACCGATCAGTTAGTTCATCGGTTACAGTCACAATCACTGCCTGACGAAAGGATAGGTACACGCTCCATTGTTCACTTTGGATCATAGAGATTTAAACAATCCAAAAATAACTTAAGTCTTCCGAATGCATTTGGTCACACAATTATCCTTAACTCAGAGCTAATCCGATAAGAAACTGTATCGACTGCATGTTTCATAACGATTCCAGCTCGATTGACTTGACTGTTATCAGTTTCAAGTTATTGTACGTTTCGCATGTAATGACGTTTTTGTTTTTCGACTACTAACAACGTGTTAGTAGTTAAAGTCTACATGCTGAACTTCACGGTCCCCTTTTGTGTTACTCCGCCCAGAGTTGGTCATCTCACTTGACTCAGTCGCGATTCGCCATTAATCGCAATGAGGTGTTAATATGAAGCTTCGGTTTCATTTGTTTCATTTTCATCTGGTCGTACGCTTTTACGTGGTTCTGGAATGTCTCGATTGTTTTATCCTTTCTGACATTGATCGGCGTTTGTTTGAATAAGCATATGACGCTGCCGCCTGGTTTAAAAGTAAATCTGACTCAATTTCTGTATTTCGCTGGGTTCAAAAATTGGCTGTATCTCTTTGCTATTCACTGATCACTACCGTGACTATGTTTCAGAATATTACCCTTACAAACGAAAGTCTTTTGAATTCCGTTCGAGGCGCGAAGTAAGCCACACCGAGTTCTCGGTGAGAGCTGCTAAGTTGTATGAATTCAAGTGGAATTTAATCGGAACGATCAAAGTTGACGGTCGAAAGGATTTCGTTTACAGTTATGGTCGTATTAAGCCGCAAATGGATTGATATCTTATCAGATACACGGTTCAAGGCGATCAAAAACCTCAACATTTCCCCCACAATATTGATGAATTCTCGACTGATTGACCACATCGTTTTCTGCCGACTATTAGGAGAAAATGAACATCAGAGGTGTCTATTTAATCCAATTATTGTCTCGAGTACGTAGCAATAAAGTGCACTGACCAGGAGTGAAAAATGAATGTCTTTACGTGAGGTGGTACAAAGATTTCGAGATATTCTTTGTTACCATCAGTTAAGTCTTTTCCGTCGATTCTCAGGATGCGTGCAATGAAAACGCCCACTGCCATCCAACGCAGTGGACCGCAAAGCATGCAAAGATAACACCCAAAATACACAAAGCTATTCCCTAAATAACTTATTGATTTCCACTTACTTATCGTATCCATAGACCAAATGCTAATGTTATTCAGAGACCGGTACCATAACTCAGTTTACCGGGTGACCGATATATATTCGCTAGGTCAAAGGCATCGAACATAATGTGACTTCATTCACATTGTACAGGTGGGGGTACCTTGTTTGTCTCTCCCAAATCAAATGGACCCAACGATAAACTAGACCAACGCCCGTTTGCGAGCACGAATGAGGTCTGGACAGAAACAGCGTGGGAAGAAAGGTGGTAACAACGGTCCATCATTAGCTAGACAGACGTGCGGCCAGTTGATCAATAAGATGAGCTACATGAAAGCGGCAACCAACCATTGTGGTCGGTTCTCAAATAAAACTTAGTTCTCCAAGTCGAATGGGATATTTTCTTAATTCTAACTGATAGTTTCTCAGCTCAATCTCACAGTGGTCGCAACTACCAGTCGACATCACCTACCGCATGCACGCAAGACCTTCCGCACATATGCGCTTATCACGGAGACCTAAACTTATCCGTGATAACAGGGCGGATACTTCTCAGGAAGGCGACGGAGGACCGTGCCAAGTCAATCACGTTTCTGTGTTCAGAGAACAGTGCGATTGGTACTTTCGGTTGAAGTCAAGGTGACATAACTAAGCATGTGCTGCAAGAGATTGGCTGCCATAAGAAAATTATTTATTTGAACATTGAACAGATTGTGCCTGCAGAGCGGTTTGCTTGCGTCCCAAAGGAATTTCTCGTGGGAGTTTCGCTCAAAGATCCCCACCATTCAGTTGAAGGCAGTCCGGCTGCGGACTACGGCCATGAAGCTGATTGCTATTCGCCAAGTAAGTCCTTATCTGTGCATACAGGCACGACCAATCCAGGCAATTGCACTGTCTTGGTCAAGGGCAAAATTCGATCAACAAATACTGAACTCTGACGGTCCTCCGTCAGTGACTGAAATAAAAAAAAAAAACGGATCCTCGTATGCTCACACGAACCACAGAATCTCACCAACCCTTTCGTATTACTCTGAAAACAACCTTCACTTCAATCAAAGGTAAACCAAATCATCTACATAACCCGTGAGAGCACGAACAGGAGTCACTGAAAATAAGAGTATACTCTGCAGGGTTGTTCTTACTGTGACCACCAGGTACGCCGCCTAATTTTTCTTCTTGTTCATTCGTAGTACTTATTTTCGATTTCATTCTCATATTAGCCATTACCATGTTCCATATCAGTCACAAATTATTCGTTCTGAATTACGACTAACGAGAAGAATTCATCAAAATTGTGTTAAGGGTGACTCAACCAACCAAATGGACTTTGTTGACTACAAACTATTCAAGGCTTGGTGAAATGTACTGTTTTTACTGATTACCAACCGGTGTTTAGCAGAAAAGAGTAGTAAAAAGCTCGAAAGTTCCTATTATTTTCTTAAGATGGAATCAAATAAGAATACCACAAATAACTATTATGGTGGATAAGCAAGATAAAGTGAAGTTCCCGATATAAATTTCTGTGGGGTAAATATTAGAAACTCGATAATCTTCACCACTGGCTAGTATCACGTTCACGAATGGGCGCCTCGCTTATCTATTGTAGCGGGGAATGCTGGAGTAACATGACGACACGGATATCAAACCGATCGACAGCCACAGAAAAAAGAACAGACGGCGAATATATCGGAGGCATTCCGAGGCAGACAAAAAAAGGCATACGAACTAGCAGATGGATCCCAGGCAACCAGCGAGATAGCCCAGGTCAGGGGCTGCCAATCGAGTTGTTAACCGGGACAATCGGACTGGCGGAAAAGAAATGGTACCCAAGAAAAGCAAGTTATCAGCTACAGGCAACTGACCAGAACGCAGCCGAAACACTCAGGCAGCCGCAAGAGCAGTGTTGGTGCAGCGTGGTCTGGAAAAGGGGCTATATAAACGATTGTAAGTGTTTTATGAACTTGACTTGTTTGGCCGTCGAAATGAAAGTGTTCTAACCCGTCTTGTCGTCTTCGTTACACTATTACTCAAGATATCAGTAAGCGAACAACATGAAGTAAGTGCAATAGAGGTTATGCGAATTAATACTACTATGGCTGCTACTCAGAACCGATTAGTTTTGGTATGCAACTTGTTCCGAACAAAAAAATCGGGCACGTGTGCTACTCTATGCTTCGGCTGTATCTCTCCGACAAAAGGAGAAAGTTGAATATTACACGGGTAAAATTTATTGGTTTTATTGTTACTGATTTTCACAGTCAACTGTGTGAAGTGGACAAGAACTTAGAGCTAGTAACAAAAAGTCCGAAACCATTTGAGCCTCTAGGACCATCTAAACGGATAAGTGTTACTTACTTATTTGTGACTGGTAGGCGGGTGGATCCCTTAAAACTCTGGGACCGTAGCCTGCGAACAGCAGGGGCATTATTCTGGTGAAAGTCGGCAATAAGGCTTCAGATAGCCAATTGGGAGTGATTGGCAGTAAATAGGATGCCAACGATGGCTGATTTGAAACCAACACAAATTCCTGACACAAGTAAAAATGACAGTGGAATGGTACATAAATAGTTCGCAGAATGTATTATTGGCACGAGGAGCGTGGATCTTAGATTGTGTAAAATCTACTTGGATTTTTGCATCCCAAAGTTCAACGCTGCGAGCCGGAATCGAATCCAACCGACCATGCCGCGATAGCTCAGCTGATAAGCGGAAGATCGCCGGTTTGATTTCGGCTCGCAGTGTCAAACTTTTGGATGTGAAACCTGGAACTGAATTTTCCATCATATGAAAAGAATTACAGGAATATAGGTTTAGGCGTGGATACAAGCAAACAATGGGCTTAGTATTTCAAACTTGAGAGTGTCTGGCAGTGGCAAAACGAGTTACGTCACAAACTCATGCTGTATTTAAAAATCCGGTCGGGGTTTGCGGTTGATGACTGCCTCGGTAAATCTTAGTAATCGTAGATTCCGCAATCGCATGGCATTACGGAACGCCTTGGATGGGTCAATCTGACGATCAGTGTTGAGCAGATGATACAAACAACCCTTTGGTGACATTTGAGACTCACAACCTTGCTGCATGTTGGATTCAGCTTCCAGTTGGGTGAATAAGGATAACTGTCTATTTCTGCCAAACCGAATGAAAAAAACCACACAATGTATCGACGGCTTACCCATGGGGAGTAAACCGTTGTTACTGCATGTTGAACGAACGATTCTAAATAAATCCAAATCTCACACTATTCATATGTGCGCGTTTAGTGTCCGGTAATACGGCGTTGTCGGAAATGAGGATGGCTAGTAGACGTTTTGGTTACTGGGGTTACCCTTCTCGAGACCGGTTTAGCATAGATTGTAAACACTTACATATAGCGATTCACATGTACCATTTTTCCTATTTACTTCCAACTGATTTAGGCTCTCATACACTATTCAGACTGCTAATAATTTGATCTTAGTAACAACTACGTTACTGACCAATATAATGCCACGAGACGGCAGAAGTTTATTCCACCAATCATAATCCACGAGATGGCTTCACTACTGACCAAGGAGTTTGTCGATAAGCTGATGTTTACAGCAGGAAATATGGTAGATACAAATACGGTACAAGAATTGTGGTTAAAAGGCCTCACAAGCGCTAAAGTACCATGGAAACCGTCGAATTTGTTACATTATAATATAAAGCGATGAGATAAACGCTTACGTAGGTTCATAGTTTACGATTATGCTCAGTCGCTTCTGAAATCTGCAGCTAGACAGACATTGTTTGAACTTTTGGATATAGCAAACTTAAATGAAATCAGAGGGATGCTGAAAACTCAACATTTTGTTAATTTCATCAAACGCACTCGACAAGGTCTTACCTGACTCGTTTCCTGTACTCCCGACTGCATTGACTGGTTGTGCGCTAACAGTTCACTGTTCAGATTTGTCAAATCTTTCTCAAGTTGTTTTGATACTGCCGGAGGATTTTAGTGGGTACCGCCTATTGAATTTAATTTATCGCTCACCTTGACTATGTTTAATTGAAGAGGATTTCAGTTTCAAAAGATCCATACGCTGATGAACTTCTTTGTCCGTTGGAATACGTAGGTCGAAACGGCCCTGCGTGGTGTAAATAGCAGTAAAACTTCATAGCCGCATAGGGTGGAGTTGTTCACGTACACATACCAACAGAAACTTCCAGAATGACTGGGGAACCTGGGGGACAGTTTCTCATGGAATATATTCGCTTAGTAACCATTAATTTTTATCACTAGCCACTTGTCTGCTTGGTTCAATCCTTTAACTTGTCGTAATATATTGTGATGTAATTGCATGATTATGAATCACTGAAAACGAGCCTGTTCACCAAACCGTGTTCCCCGAATGTATTTATTGGGAATTTTCCGACAAATAAATATCCGTTATTTTGTGAACAATGTTTTTTGATTGTCATTACGTCGACAATAACGAAATTAGATGGGATTTATTGTGATTAAGATCATCACAGTGAATATCGCACACATGACTGTATTCCAGACATAAGCATCAACTAAACAGCAGAGAATTGCTTTAGAGTAATGTATTTATTGAGCCAGTCCATTAAATAAGAGATCTTGAAATAAGACGTAAAGCATAACTGATCAACAGCGGCGTTGTTCGGACGGTCAACATCGCGAGATTCAGACATTAACGTTCCGGGTTGGTTGATAATCCCGCTGACCACTTTCACATTCATTAGCCTTTGATTGGTAGAGATCCCCTTCCAGAGATATTTTGCGTTTTTGAATAATAAATAAGAAGTAAGAAGGTCATTTTCACCTATTATTAATTAAATCACAAGTGAAGAAAATTATGTTGATAAAACTAAGGCTTGGAGCAGGAAGACAAGCTAAACCTCAGGTGAGTTATTTTCAAATATCTGCTGGTGCTGCACTGGGATTTTGATAGTTATCGACAGAGCCATGACCGAGAGACAACCCCTCTCAAAAACCGATGGAATGTATGAAAGGACCAATGAATCCACGAAGTGCTGTACCACATAGCATCAAAAAAGGCCCTTTTTCCCACTTAATTGGTTCAGGTTTATAAACGATGCAGATTACAGAAATAGGTTTCCTTCATTACCAGTAGTATAGCGTCAAATCGATTGTCAAACATGACTTCACAAATAGAATCTTTAACAATCGTACACCCTTCGAAGCCAAGACCCACCTCGGCATCATCCATGAAGTATTTGCTGTCTGTTTGACTCTTCTCTGAAAATCCGGTGGTTGGGCCATCTAACCACTGTACTGACAAATGTCCGTTCTCATCAACTGAAGATAGTACTCGACCCAAAGTTGGCAATTCATCCTGAATGTCATTCTCATTGGCCACAGCTGAACTTGTTTGTTGTGTGCTTCGACTTTGTGCTGTTGGATTATTCGAGATCGGCCAGTGCTCGCATAACGCTGAAGATGCTTCAGCGGGAAACTCGGAATCACATAATGCAAGTGGCACATTTGGCACGACATATGTACCTGGCTGGAATTGCTGAATATATGATACTGCGTTGGAAGCGGATTCCTGAAATAAAATGTTTCAAGTAAGATTATTTGAATGAATTAGTCATACAGAATTAAAAGAGATGAGTAGAGGATTATTATTTTTGGCCAAACCAGGAATATGACAACCCAGGCAGACGTGAAACATTCACAGACAGTTCAGTGGTCGCCGATTTAATGAGTAAAACCTACATTGTTTTACCGAAGGATAATTTAATAACAACAGAATAAATTACGCATAAGTTCAACAATGTCTCTTTAATCACATATTTCCCTACGGTATGATGTTCGCGCCTGCTTCCCTGTCGGGCCAGTAAATTTATCAAACGGCGTGTGTTACTCGTGAAAAAATGAAGCAGTCTGAACATGGTCCAAATGGAATGAGTTCTTCTCTTATCGAATCTAGTGCCACTAACCTTAATCGTCACGTCCAAAATACGTTATCACAACCCCAGAACGCTAATCATTAATATAACACCACGTCACGAATGGAGCCAAAATATTTTCTCGCCTCAGTTCACAGACGAAGTATAAATAGGTTGAATTTCTTTTTGTATTGAATTCGAATGAAAACAGAAGTCTCAGTTCATCCCTGAATACGGATAAGTATAGTACTTTTTACTGTGGTAAATAACGAACAGTACGAGGTTTTTCCCAAATAGTGTGTCTAACCAAAGAGAAGCTCCTAACAAGAGGAATTCACAAAAACGACATAGTTAATGATTTCCATTACCTGTTGAGGTACACTATTCTGTCAAGTGAAACTACTCATATGTGTAATCTTCCAAAAATACATATTTCAAAGAAGAATCCAATCTGAATTCTGACGAGAAATGAATGGTACTCGCGTGAAATCAATTACAAGATTAACATAAAAACACTTCATAATGAAAAATCTGACGTTTTTCTCAACATTACACGGGAATGATCACAAATTTTCCCGTTGTTTAGTACCAATGACGGTTATTTCTCGCAGGAAAGCGGCACAGGCTAACCTGGGGTCCTCCTGCGCGTTCATAGCGTTGGATTCAAGTTGAACACATGGTTATCGGTTATTGCTGGCACCGGGACCAGGGTGATCGCAGACTCCCTGATTCCTGGCGGAGGACTGACCTTGCACTCTGGCAGGTTGAAGCCTGCGACGATTCCAAATCGGGCTCGTTCGATTGCTTAGTTTTTGCTAGTGGGGAGGTCTTCGAACCACCTTTTACTTCCTGCCGGCGGTGGTCAAATGGTCGTCATCGCGGACTTTGGACATCTACAACTCGAGTTCGATTCCTACCACCACCAATCACTTCCCCATTCGGCAGTCTTTGACTAACCGCGGTCCCCTTCCGAAAATATTGTACATTGTCATATCATTGAATTAAAAAAAAAGTAAAAGAGTATAATTACCTTTATTATTAAGACTACTGCTCATTCTGGTCTAAGTCTGCCGGCTGATCCCGCTCGAATCCGAGCACGGCTTTGCCCACTTCTCATGGGTGAACGAATCAAGGCCGAAACCAACCGCCTCTGTAGCTGCTACTGGGTCTGTTTTCCAAACAGAATCATCCACCAGCTTGTCGATGTAGTCAAATACCCTGGATCCAGATGAATTACAGACAGATGCCAAGGAGGCCCAACTCGAGGCCGCTAATGCTGTCCTAATCCCAAGAACCAGAGACAGAAACAATGGATACTTGCATCCTCATTTGCACTGTCAGATGCGAGCAGATCAATTCCTCCTGATCCCAGATATGATAAGGCTCGGAGATGCCTTAAACAATAACTGATCGCGAGCCCGAGAAACGAAAGCGAGCAGTGAAGTGTAAGGGGATAGAAAATGCTGTGGTGATCGGCAATAGCTGCAACCTTCTCCGTCTAATTAAGAACACCAGTTTACAGCAGCGGTGTTAGTGAACTGCTCAAAGAGAACGACTCACTGATTCGGACTCAGAAGTGTCGTGTGGGTTGTTGGGTGGAGCACTTGGAGAAATAGCTTAGCCGATATTTATTCACAACAGATGTACAATGATTAGAGTTCAGATTCAGACAGCAGTCCTTCATCAAAGGCAGAGGTTCTCTGTGAGACAAACTACCTTAAACGACATAAAGCTGACGGACCGGATAGGTTCCCCTCGTCTATTTTTAAAGGCAGTGGATAAGCATCATCACCGAAGTTGACAAAGCTCTTCGGTTTGGTATGGTAGACAGAACAAATGCCAGAGCTGGTGTGAGTTGGTGATCGTATCGATTTATAAGGGCGACAGCTCCTCCTGTGAAAACCATAGAATAAATTTGGGTAAGATCGCATCTAAACTGTTCATTGGTATTATTCTATACCGCTTACCTTACACATGCAAATATTCTTTTCGAGAGAATCAAGTTGGGTTTAGACCTGGTCAGTCTTTTGTTGACCACATCTTCATTGTCCGAAAAACTGGAGGACATAAGCAAACCTTCCATAGCCCCATCTCCGTTTTTCTTGATCTGAAAGCGGCCCTCGACTCAGTCAACCGCACATTTCTCCAGCACTGCCTCTTGTTGAAGGGTGTACCAGAGAAATTCATTTCCATCATAAAATTTCTACAGATGGATAGCCGAAGCCAAGTTCGGGCTTACGGTGATCTTTCACTGGAGTTCACCACGAGAAGTGATGTACGTCACGGTTACCCCCTTTCTTTTTTCTCTCTTCATCTTTGTGATTGATATGGTCTTAGAGACCGTGCTTCTGTCAGGTGAGGATAATGGTACTGAGTTTTTCCGGGGTGGAAATGTGTCAGACCGTGAATATGCGGACGACAAAGCTCTCCTAAATGAACATTCAGGTAAGTTGCAAGCTTTGCTGGACAGCTTGAAAACTGCGTAGCAATGTCTGGCACACTTTCCGCACATTTATAGTGCAAGATGCTGTTGCACGACTGGGTTGGTCCAACACCAAACCTTTCAGTATCTGGGGCGATTATAGACCAGGTAGGTAATTTATGCTGCCTGGGCAGGTGCATTTCACCCGGATGTTGGATATTCGATGAAATGTCTTCGCACATACAGAAAGTTCGTTCAGCATTTGCGAACCTTAGCTATTTGTGGTACCGAGATGACGTCCGTTCGTCTATCAACGGTCGAATGCACACTGCAACAGCCAGGCTAGTTCGTCTGTATGGTTCAGAAACAATGGCTACTGCAGGTGGAGGATATATGAAGGTTGTCGGCGTTCGAACATTGATATCCTCGTAGCATTGTTACAGACTGGTGCGAACACCACAGTAGCCATGCTGAGGCTAAGTGCAGAGTATTTGGCACACGAACCAAAGCATTAGATGAAGCAGTAAAGGTCACCGGGACTTATGTTACGCATACCCCCCGAATAGGATTCCTCGGTGTGCAATATTGGTTGAAGGGGGTGGGGGAACAATGGCTTGAAGACTAAGGGTGACCAGTCCGTGATTGAGAGGGAGGTATGGAAAGCCTACCCGGTGAACGTGTCCGTGTGGGGCACGTTATGATTCCTGGGTGGGATCCAAGAGATATCCCCACGCAATAGGTAGATATATTAGAGGATATGACTCGGCGTCGCCATCAGTGGCGCTCTTCTGTACAAAGTCTTTTTTTGTCAACTTGATACCACGTGTAGTTTTTACCCGTGTTTTTTCAATATTTCAGACTGAGACTGCCGCTGAGAAATTGCAATCAGAGTCACCGCACCCAGTGCACGGTTCACGCTTTTTTAACTGAACTGACGGTCACTTAGCAACCACAGTCTAAGGTACAGTAACTAAACCTTAACCACAAATCCATACCGCACGTGGTCACATTATATGTGAATTTTGATCCCAGTTACGGAGCTTGGTAGTCTTGTGCGAGCCACATTACCAATCATGATCTAATGTAATGTAGGTACCCCGGGAAGGTTTGGTTAATGCAATCTAGGTCGTGGTCGCAAGTGGCTACTAAACAACAGGGAAATCTGTAGTTTTATCGCAATACGAGTGCAGATAATACGATCCTGAATTTGTGAAACCGTTTATAGGTTGGACACAGATCCAGAGATTTGTTATCGAATGATCTGTTAGAAAAGCATTAATTTCCATTATCTTTTCCACAATTAATTATAGAGGCATTATTAATGCGTTATTTTGTTTTAAAATACCGTATCTTGTACAGTGAACAGTTTCTTGACAGTGCCAAAAAACTCGATTCCACGTAAATCCAAGCTCATCCGGGTTGCTGGTTTTTGTTCTTGAGTAGAGCTTCTCAAACGTAAGGGCAGGACAATTAGTCTAATGAAACGCCACACTCTCTTCTCATGATCTTCTGTACTTGAAATGGTCCAAAGTTTATGGCCGTTGGGTCCCCAAAAGTCCGCTGGATTCCCCACGGGAAGCACGTGGTGTTCTTTCAAAGTAGTCCATTGTATTCCATTATTGGAACCCTAGAAGTTTCGAGACAGAAATGTAACCATCTGCAAAATATAAGATACATGAAACTAAACTCTAAGTTCTAGCACATTCGGTAGTCCGTGAACACGGTATGCAGTGTTCATGTTTGGTTATAAGTAATGGCGGAAGGGCGCTAAATCATGTAGTGCATAAGTCCAATGAACCGTTGAGAGCCAGCCCGGATGACCTCGTGATTAAATGTTCGACTCATAATCGTTCACTCCAGGTGCGAGTCCCAGTGGGGGCTTGGTGGATGTACACTGCTGATGATTTCTGACAAGGATGAAACAGCTCTACAATGTTTCCATGGTCCTCAACGGGGAGTTGAACATCTACACTGCATGATGAACCATTATATATATATATATATATATATATATATATATATATATATATATATATATATATATATATATATATATATATATATATATATATATATATATATATATATATATATATATATATATATACTCGAAACTATTTACCATGTTCAGTAGTAAAGATACTTTGAAATCACACACAAAAATGTAATGCAGATGATGATTCTGTCCACAGAATTACAGAGTCAAAATCGAAAAATCAAACTGTCTTCGTACCTGAATCTGCCAGTTAAAAAGTCTAGGCCATTTGTCGGCATGCACAGGCACTTGTATGAGATAATGCGACAGCTCCAGTTGTATACCAAGGTCGAAGGCGATCCACGCGGTGGCTCGTCTTGACCATGTAGTGTTACTGGCAGGCCGAATGCGCACCCCTGAAAGGAAGGTGGACGCACAAGACCTCGTACGGGAGCAATAGGGTGAGTGGCTTTTGTGAAAGTTACGCCACGGTTTTGAAGGTTCGTTGTGAACACCTCGATCGGCATCATGGGATTTTTCTGCACGAGTCATTAGCACTGACCCCAAAGTGACAGGGTCTTCATTGAGCTTAGAGTCGGAGCTCAACAGCTTCACAAATCCATGCAAACGGAGCGGATTAGCCCACTTTTCTTCTCTGCCTCCATTGGTACCGAGCCACTCAAATACACCACCTTCAAATATTTTTGCGTTGCACGTGTTATCATTGATATAGCTTGCATAGGGTGACTCCTGTAAAAGGTAGTAAGATATTCAACAGAACCGTCCCCCGTGAGTAAATATCCACCAACGAAAAATGGCCCAAATTACAAGAACAAACTGTCACTCAGGCTTTTTCATTTTTCACTACGAGGACAAACTGAATGAGCATTATTCAGTAAACGTATCGACGTTCCACGACATCACGTTCTAGAGCAAGCAGACTAAACAGTTACTTGTTACCTTTTGAGCATAACTGAAGAGTGAAAACAAGATTATGCCAAAGAAAACCAACTCGGAACAATAAACAATAGTTACGTTTTAGAAGGCCACAATCGACTGATCTCTTCTGGTCCAAATTCTTTTCTGTGAAAAAGTGACTTGGAATAAAAACCTCCCAATTAACCTTTCATTTTAACCGATCTGACCAACGAGTAGCACAGAACACAACTCCAAATTAGCGACACAGCCCAATTGGTGAAGATTTCCGTTTTCTACTTAATAAGTACCTTTCACGAGTACATCATTGATCAATCATCGTCTAGTTGACTACTGATTGTTTAATTAGCGTCACTACTCAGTGAACTTGGTTAGGACAAGAAGATAAACGCTAACAACATTAGGAAAATGGTTATTTACAGATGTCTGTAGTCATTAAAGAGGAATAACATAATTAAAGTTGCCGGCTATCCTCGTTCAAATGAAACTTTGTAGCACCTTGAGCTAACTAGCTCATTTGTTCGTCCGTTAACCTACCTAACATCAAACCCTTATCAGATCGACAACCTAGTACACTTACATAATTGAGCTATAAACTCACTGAAAATAGCATCGAGTGAAAAGTATTCGGAAGTAAATTCACATATCAAAAATAACTCATTTTTGTGGATTAAATGACTGGACTGCTTCCCGAAATAGCCGATGGCCCAAGTGAAATTCGGCAGGGCTATGCGAAACATGATTGTCAAACATTTATGAAGTAAGCGCAACAAGAAACAAACGTTCGCGGTAGGGGAGCTAGAATCACGTGGGTCCGAGATGCTTCTATAAAAACTACCTTATTCTGGGACCTGATTTACATGCAACTGATCTCGGAAAATACCTGGTCAGAAGTCTACCGTACTTAGCCTGAGAAAACTTGGGGTTACTCTGGTCTTTCTTACAAATTAATCCTGTTTCTTGATGTATGTATCTTAAAATTACATCGAGATCTTTTTGGGAGCTCTTGGCAAATACGAGAGTTGATTTAGGATAGAGGATTTCATTGATTCATATCTGAAACACAAAAAACAATGAGCTCTGTCTTTCATTTTGTAGAATAATTATGACTAACTTATTACTGGAATGAATCATGCCACCGAAGCATTCGCTCGCTAATTATAAGATCTGAAAAACAATACCCCATAATATGAAAGACGAGCAACACAGTTTGACTGTTTACGATCCGTTCTGTCATGAATAATTTGAAAACAAAACAAAAACAATTAGCAATGACATAATGGATGACAACTGAAGGAGAAACTCGCACATACAAATAAAGTCCTTGGTGGGACCAAGCGTATACAATTTGGCTCCTGTTCCATATCATGAACGAACCCCATATATCTTAATTCATCATTGTACCTGTGATAAGAATCCACAAGAACGGCAAGCAATATTAAGGACTTAGCCGGTAATTCGTATCAAAATCATAGCATATGCAAATGTTCGTATAAGAAATTTAATGAATTTGCCGATAAGCCTTAAAAAACACAAAAAGTCAGTGTACATCTCTTTTAGATAGCCGCGCACAGCTTGAAAACGGATTGTTTCACATTCCACAGTTTCTGTCGGAAGATCTCTGTCCGAGGATACTACACTATTTGTATGGTTTCTGCAACAGTGAAATCAAATGTGTTTTGAAATGTTCCGGTGAACAGAACCATGATTTACCCCATGACAAACACACCGTCAGAACAAAATGCACCGGACAATAGCCAGTACACACTAAGCAAATGATGATTCCATCAGCTTGACTAGTGAAAAAATTGCCACAAGGGTCTTGCATCTTTTCAACGAGATCTTCCAGCATATTCTTATCTTCTATTGCAAAAACGAATGAAGCAAAGTCGAGGATTCATTTCCAATACTGAAGAAAAATTTTAATGGACTTTATCCACAATGAACTTGGAGAAGAGTTGTACACAATACAGAAAAAAATTAACTAGTGATTTCATCACTACGTTAGTGGACTCTATGCCCACAAGGCCGGAAAAAACTAATTAGGTGTAACGAATAGATAAATTCCACAAACCGCGATGTCCAGGGACGTTTGACAACATATGTATAACGTATATTTTTATTGCCCCAAGATAATTCTTAAATGCCATCCTTGACCAACCCGAGATCCGCATTCCCGCGATCAACCGAATACCCAGTATCTAAGTCCTACACAAGCCTCGGATATTCCACCTGATCACTAATTCATTTTAACTATAAAAGAACTTTACCCTACGACCAAATAGCTGACAACATGGACCCAACGGACGCAGATCAAAGTATTTTTTCAATTTCCCTGATCTGTTTTAACCCATTCCAGCCTCATGTTTTCGCATAAACATAGGGAAACTAGGAACGCAAAGCTGTGCATGTACTTACTATCAGAAAGAAAAATCAGGTTTGGAGAAAACTCTCGTGCTGTCCTTCATTTCGTGAAATTTTCAATTGTGTTTGAAGCCCGCCCAGTAATGAAAAACCAAAACAAGTCATCGGTGATGAAGCTCCGATGTTTCCTACAATGAGCAGGTGGTTCTCACGATTCGAAAATGGCGATTTTTCCACGGAGGATGCCATCGCCAGCGCCGCTCGAAACAGCGACACGTGATAAAAATGAAGTTGCTGCGAAAGTCGTTTACTGACCATCGTATGAATTGGAGCTCCATCGCTGATGATTTACTTTGACTTATCCAAACTGAGTGGGCTTCAAACCTAGTCCAAAATTGTACAAAACGAACGACTGCTAGAGCTTTTTTGAAAAGTCGACTTTTCTTTCGCGCCGGAAGTACACACATTTTGCATTCCTTGTCCCCAAATTTCTCGTGCGAATAAAGTGAGCTTAAAAGTCTCTATGAAGTTGAAATAAACGTTTTGATATATCTTCAGCGATGCTTTATAGTATAATAATCAGACGCTTGGTAAAATCCTGCGCGAGAGCTGCTCAACATAATCCAAAAACTGATTGCTCATACTGAATTCATGAGAATTTGATCAAGGTGACCTTATCACTTTACTGACTATGGGATACGGCAAGTCTGGATAGCCACCTACGTTTGTGCGAAAATATTTTTGCTAAGTTTCTTCGCGGTATCAGAACGTTACATAATAATATGATAACGATGAGCATCCGATGAATTATTTTCCCAATGGCGTTGGATGATGAGCATAAAATAAAACAGGAAAAATAGAAAGCGTAAAACGAAGAGTGGGAAAAAGGATGCAGCGTAAAATGGGAATAAAGGATCTTAGACGAGTAAAGTAAACCATAAAGTATGAATGACTCGCTAAATCATGATCTGTCAGTAAAAGATGCAAATATTTGTCTAATAAATTTGAATGGTGACATGTTGATGGTTCTTGGTTGCACAATATTGTACTGCGTCCAGTTGGAAATAACCGAAATTTTCTTTGTGACTTCTCTATTGATACAACTATAGCTTCAGATGTAAATAAGATATAGACATAACATACCATGGAATTTTCTCCGCGGTGCTTACGACCCAATCTTGCAACTGCTTGACAGTGACCAACGGCTGCACATACAGATGATGGTGTGACAAGTCAACACGCCGATGAAACGTTTCCACGGCGGTGTTGGTTTCACTCCTTTTTCTAGTGGAATTAACAAGCTGGGGTTGCATCTGGATTGTTTTTGTCAACAGCTGTTCAGGTATGTTGATAAACTGTGTGACCGGTATAGGATAACGTTCAACCTGTAAATCATGCGGGCATTGAGCAGCCACTAAGTTTTTGATGGTAGAAACAATATTTGTGTTCATAATACCCTGACTAGTGACGAAGTCCCCTTTGAAATCAAGGGTAAATTTGAGGCTATGCTGTTGATCAAGACAGAAGCAACTAATGCTCAAATGATACTGCACACAGATAAAAAAATAAGATTCAGTGTCCGAAAAGACTTCATTACGAAGCCACCTCTAATCGACTCATCTCAGCAGGCCGAACAATGACTTTTCATTGAATGATTCGTGGAAATAGCAAAAATCAAATCACAAATAATGGTAACTCAAAGCAAATCCCGAAGGTTCCTCCGTTGTCTTTATTTCGAACAATTTTTGAGAAACTGCAGGCTAAGACGATTTGATGAACTTGCCCCAATATCAGTGATCAGTTCTGCGGAGCTGAACATTCAGGCAAGCATGAGACACAATAGATTTTGATTATTGGAAATGAAAACCAGTCTTAAGTTAGTCTCGTAGACAATAAAGTCTACGGATAAATATCCCCACAAAACTGCATCCGGTGTCATGCCAGTAGATACTTGTCAACACCAAAACTTTAGATGGAAACTATAACTATTGTCCTTGTTAGTGGATGAGTTCTCAGAAGCCGAATACTGCCCACTGCCATCAATGTCCGGTCTGTGATTCAGTCATAAACAAACTCAGCTAGGCATCTTCAAAATGCGAGATTATATGTACCAAGCAACTGAAGCTAAGCGGCCAACTGATCTTTGGTCGGTACTGCCAACCACTAGAACTTTAATGAATTTCTTCTAAGTACTGGTTTTCTCGACGATTCAATCAGAATTGTCCTCATTGTATATATTTTCATATCTAGTATTTTGTGGTGTCTCACGTCTTATCAATCAAAAATCCGCCAAGCTTTTGATGGGTACATCCTTGGATCAAATAGACTGAAAACATTCTGTTCTAGTACGCAAGACGGAATTCGTGCATTTTGGTGCTAAATCATTCTCAGAGGAAGAATAAGTGATTGACACAGAAAGACTACACAGATCATCCCTATTGACTTAATGGTGCACTCGCTTCAGAAACAGATATTCAGGTAACGAATGAACCGGCAATATTTGAAGGATTTCCGAAGAATGCACAATTTCTCGGATTTGTTACCTATGTCAACTCGGCACAGAGTGGCAAGTCTACCACTGTTTTCAAATACTCTGCAAACGGTACTGAATGACTTTATACAGTGTTGTCTTACAACAGTACCCCTTTCAATTACCTGCGGGTCCTCACGCTTGGCAACGAGTTTCGAGCGTTTTCGAATGCAGTCAGAAATCGTGCAAAAAGTCTGCTACGGAAGGTACGTGGGCACTTAAGAAAACATCGTGCTGGTTGGAGAGCTACTCTAAGACATTATACTGCTTCCAAATACCGATACCGTCAATATTATCTTCAGACATTCGTTCCCTTTTGGAGAAATTTGATGAAGTATCCACATCAGCTCGCAAAAAGAATCAAAAAACGTCAGCGCAATAATCCTCCAGGAAAGTTGGTTGTACAAAGAGACTGATGATGTCGTCAATATTGATGGTTTTGAAGTTTTGAGGGGCGATCGGTCCGCGAACCCAAGGAACCGAGGACGTGGGGTTATCACATTTATCAGTTGTAAGTGGTGCGAGTCGTCTCACCTGTCCTTCTAATTCAACACGATGAAGATCAACTGCATTGCAGTTCGTTGTAAGCTACCTTTCCTGAGTTCCTTTCGCCGTCTTGTCCTCGTTAACTCTTACGTCGCACCAGATACTCCCGCTTATGATTTCAGTCAGTTATTCGACAGCCTTTCCAACTATCTTATTACAAGTCTAGATCAGTCCTTGTGTATTGTAGCAGGAGATTTGAAAAGAATTTACTTATCCTATTTAATCATCTTGGATTTTTCGAATCTTGTGCACATCCCAACGTGATTCGACGAGCTTGCATCCCTGAGAATCTTGATAAACCAAGGACATTTGTTGGCTCTACTGATTTTTCTATTTTTCCTTTACACGATGCGTCCTCATGCTGTGAGCACTTGACAGACTATCGTAACTTTTGTTACCCCATGAAAATCTATTATTTTCGGCCCGATAGATTTTCCTCCCCTCGCTTGAAGAGGGGCTTGCAAATCGGGCCGGCATTATGCTGTAAAATAGCTATCTACACTCATCATGACAAAACTACCGGCGGGGCCTTCAAAATCGGCCGCGTTGTCTATTTTTTCTCCGGACTTTTATGCTACATACTCACTATCACACTGCTTACATTATTCGCGTCAGTTTTTCCTTGTTTCCATAGTAATTGTTGTACGGCAAAAGTCACACTAAATATTGAGCTCTAACAATAATGCCTAGTTTTGTATCATAAACGAGGATCGTTATGGTGTCCCGTAAATTCACTAGCACTGCTGCAAAAACTCCATCTGGTGGATCTGTATGGAAGAGACTAAAAAGGATCTTTGGCATATCTGAAGGCCACATAAAGAAGCATAGCACTCGTTGGAAATTATCTTCACGAAGACAGAACATCACTAACATCAGTATATCCACTAATATGAGTTGCAACATACGCTCGCTGCCGGGAAATTTGTCTGACTCATCCTAAACTGTTCGTAGCCGAGAATACAAACAGCTTGGTGTACTTATGATTCAAGAAAGTTGGCTGCACAATGACATTGAGGACGAAATCGTCAACATTGATAATTTCGTGCCTTGCCGGGTAGACTGTCCAGTTCCCTACAAAAATCACGGTGGGTGAACCATCACCTATGTCAACGATCGATGGTGTAAGTTATCCCGAAATTTGTCTACTCATTCCACGGCACATATCAGTGCCTCTGTTCTTCAATGCAAACCTAAACATTTGAGTCATTACTGGTCCCTTGTTATCGCCAATGTATGTATATCTCCTACATGTTCTACCAACGAACTTGATGAATACTCCCATATTTTTTCCATGTTCCTTCTTAATCATTTAGATTCATCTTTTTGTATAGTCTGTGGTGACTTCAATAGGTCGGATTTTGGTTTTCTTACAACACTTGGGTTGAAAAACACTACCACCTTCCCAACCAGACTTGAAGCTCATTTAGATCATTTTTAAGAACAATCTCAACGTGTTTCATACTGGTTATCGTTCACCGATGGGAAGTTCGGATCAAACGGTCATTAAATTTTCTCCTACTGCTTGCGGAGAGAACAACCATCTACGATTTGCGCAATGTGGCGACCGACTGAGTCGTAAACATCAATGCTCCCCGGACAACCTTGCTAGACTTGCAAACATGATTGCAGGGACGGATCCTAATACATTCTCTCATTTAGATTTATCTTTGTCCTACGATCACCTGACAAACTACTCGTGTTGCCTGATATCCGTCTTCTCTTCAGGTTAACTCCGGTATTTTTCAGGGTGCCATTCTGTCCTCATTTCTTTTCTCTCTTGATATTAGTAAACTCCCCCATTTTGCCTAATCTCATTGGCTGCAAATATGCCGATGATGTACTTTGACGTATCGATAACGCAAATGTAAGTTTGAATTTTTTTCAAAACAGTCTGAATGAGCTTTGCTACTGGTCTACCGCTCATTATTTTAACGTCCTAAAATTCGTTGGCGTGCCCCTTAATCTTCAATGTGGATCATGTTACTAAACTGTTTTTAATCACATCCCATATCTCTCTATTGATTACCAACACTTACCTGAAGCTTCTTCCGCCAGTTACCTAGAAGTTACTCTAACTTACAACCTTTGGTGGACTAGACACGCTGAAACAGTCATCAAAGTCAGAAAGTTTTCTTTTCTATCATTCAGACTACGAAAACTAAGAGTATCTTACAATCTTGTACTTCAATATGTAACCCCTCGAATTCTCTCCCTTTGACTTCACTGCTCTTTCATAATTTTTCCTGGTTAAAATGGAAAATATTTTGATTTCATCATCAAGTCTCTGAAATTACTCTCCCGTTGTAGCAACATCATTAGGGGTATTCTAACGGACTCAATCATTAGCAAGCATTTTAATGCTTCCGACAAATTCACAAATATCTTAATTACCGACACAAATCTTTGTCTTCACTCCACACTCTCTAAAGCCGCCTCATTTTGTTCCACCCGCTCGAAATCCAAAATACTTCATTCGCGCACGTCTACACATAGGAACAGCCTCATCCTTTACCTTGTCCGCCTACTCGTAGACCACGACCGAGTAATCAACGATCTCAGTATTCACCTTCGTCTTTAATCGAACTGTATGTACTGCTTTCTTTTGCTTCCACGCATTTATCTGCAACTTCCAATAAGCTCCCAAAATCTTTTCTTTTGGATTCCTCTGTAAATCGCGGGTGCTGAAAACTCACCCTACATCGGGTGCATAAAAGCATTCATTGACTTAACTGGTTGGGCTTGGTTTGCTCACTTCAGAAGCACCATTTTCACAAACGTGCATATAGCACCTCTTTGTGCACAGTCCAGTATATCCTCCTTTTATGACACTTTTATGCCATTTCTAGTTCCCCTCTTAGACAAACATTTACATGTTATTACTTATCCGGTTTTATCGTTTGGATATCAGTAACTCTGCCACAAGAGGAAACTCTGTGTTAGACGAAGTCTTTACAAAACGCTCTCGTTTATTTTCTTTTAAACTGAATGTCCCTTGCTCCTCAAGTGACCATAGCTTGCGTCTTCTGAGACCAAAAATCTATTCACACACTGCCTGTGGATTATTCACATCTTCAAATCAGGCGATATTTCGCCTTCAAAACTTTTCCCTCCACGGCCTGTCCCTTCTTAATGCGGTCATTGATGTTGCCTTTTCGTTTACCTCTACGCCCTCAATTTTTCAGGCTGCAGAACTGTTTACGGAAACCCTATGTGGCGTCCTTAACTTGCGTTGCCCCACCGAAACACTGTTCACCTCTAGTGGTAGGATTGCCTCGCCAACACTCAAAGTACTTAGAAGACAAGAGGAAATCGCATACAAGTCTTGATGAAGTTCAGAAGTCAGGAGGCTTTCACCGTTGATCAAGACAGAGATAAAGCGTTCGGATGCTTCCTTTACCAGAGTTTCTGCAGACCAAGAATCGTAAGTTTCTTTGGCATGGCATAAGACTTTTGTGTGGCCAGAAGAATAAACGCACAACCGATAACGTCGACGTAAACCACCTCAATGCTACATTTAAACATCCTTCGAATGACAGCCCTCTCTCATATTCCCTTTGTGTTTCTGAGGGTCTTCAACCTTTCTCTACTGCAGATATCTATAAAATTCTTTGTAAATCCGAAACACCGTCGGCTGCTGGTCCTGATGGCTTTCCTCCAGCGATTCCCAAGTATGGTGTCACTCAACTTACCACACCAATCACCACTTTGATAAATGAGACTGTATTCAACGTTTGATACCTGTTCTGTGGCATCCAGTTACCCCCATTCCAATTTTTAAAGCCTTCAACACCTCTGGTAGAGTTAAACGGTTTCGCTCCACTGCCCTCACATCTGCAAACCTTGCTGCAAAGGCTGTTATCACTCACCTTCAAACGCATCTCAGTGTGCTACCTGACCCTTTTCAGTTTGCTCATAAACCCCTCATGTTGTAGCCTGCTTGGTCCATTCTATCACTAAATTTGTAAACAACTCTGAGCAATCTGTCCGCTGCGTATCCCCGATTATTCTCCAGCTTTTGATTCTGTACCCCGATCTCGTATCCTCCAGAAGCTTGAATCTTTCGACTGTCCGGCGCAACTTCTTTCCTGGCCATCGAACAATTTTCATAATCGAGTTCAGCAAACTAAGATCGTGCAAAACATATCAAGACCTCTTGTTAACAATCCCGGTGTACTCCAGGGTGCAGTGCTATCCGCCTTTTTACTTCTGACCTATATTAGAGATCATACGGTTTCTTCTCCACCCAACTTAATTATGCTGATGACATTGTCGTTTGTCAAGCTATTTCTGAATACCCAGACTACAGGGGATTCGATGGAAACCTGACTCGAACAGAATGTTTTTCTTCCCAGTTGGGTCTAAAACTGAATCCACCTGAATGCCTTGAATGTGTTTTCAGTTTCCCTACAGATCCTGTGACACTGAATTCCAAATCCCTACCCAGAGTTAGTTCCGTCAAGTATATGGGTGTGAGCCTAGACATCAATTGAAGATAGACATCTCACATTTAGTGCTGTATTGGTAAACTGCGACGCCTATCTTTTCAAATAAAAAACTCGGGCAGTTTCGTACATCACCAAAAATTGTCTCCAATTTTGTTCTTCAGTGTGTTCTCCCGGTCATTATATTGTTCACCCGTAATTTTCCCCAGCTTTTTGAAACAAGACTTCAAAGCCTTTCGCCGAGAATTGGTAATCATGAACCGCGTTTCATCTCTCGCCCTTGATTTTCTTTTGACAGAACTAGTCAAACATTGGATTTTGTGTAGCCCTAGTCCACAATATATTATGGGATCCAAGGCATCTACTACACCCTGACTTATCTCTTCGTCGTGCCCACTCATCCACCAGATCTGAATTTCGACGCCCCTCCAGAATTAACGTATATAAAAACTCGCCTGTGCCCTATCTGGAGCAAGAACTGACCAACAAGGAAAAGAGTAAAACAGAATTACTTTCTAAATCTGGTTATTTTTTCCCCCCTCCACTGTTATATACCTTTGGCACCCACTGCTGCATATTTTGTTTATTTCACCCCAGTTCTTTCAAAGCTTTTTGACTGAAATGTAAGCATGTCGCTTGCATGTCTGTTTATACAAATACAAATTGAAATCAAAATGAGTAGGTTTTCAAGAGTTTTCATGAATCGGTGGATATATCGGGTTCCAGAAAAGACGACGTGGTCTCTTAGAAAAACCATACAGGGAATATTTTGACTAATAGTGCATCGCAATTAGGCATGGCGATTATTGCATGGCGGTTATCTCAAGATTTTAGTGTGTATTTGTGAGGCAAAAGATGGATTCAGGAGTGAACACGGTGATGTTGACTGTTATTACTCATTCCGTGGGATTCACTGAAATCCTTCGTATGAGGTTTTTGACTTAGTTGGGCACAGGAATCTCTGACGCTGACCAGTTCTGAAGGAATCTCTTGGGAATCCCATTGCTTACAAATGTTAGAAACTGAAGGGCCCATGTGCAGCTTACGGTGTTATTTTACCCGATTGCCTGTGGCATGGGACTTTCGTGGTTTTCTTCTGTAGTAAGTCCTTCGGTCTTGAGTGTGCAAACGACTTCATGATTTCACTTTTACATTTAGGGGAGTTTTAAACTTACCTGAGAGTCCCAAGCGGAGTGCGTAAGAAATGCGCTTTGTACCTTAAAAGTCCGGGTTACTAATTCAGAAATGGCATGCATATTATAGAAATAAAGTAAGTTCCCTTGTATGGTTGGGAAAGTATCTCGTTGCAGGTGAAAAAAGGCGGAAAATCTCGATGTTCAAACGTCGCTCTTAACTCAGCATTCTTCGAATCTTGTGGAACAACCAGATTTATCAAGTGAGATAACACAAAAACTACCTAGTAATAGAGAAAATTCGTCTTAGACCAAAGGGTCAACCCTGACAAGGTACGCTGGCCAGAGCGTGTCCTGTGTACGGCAACTCTCTTGGACTGTGCCACCCGCGGACACACGAGATGGATAGAAAGTTGGGAAGTGTTTAGTTCATGTAGTTATGGAAAAAATCAAAAACCCTTGTTATTGGGCTTGAACGTGCAATTTGTGGTAGGCTTCCTAGGTTTAAGTCCCCTAAGTTCACCTGTTTCATGATCGGTGCCGTTAGCTAACCTAATCACGTAGCACGATCAATGGCGTTCTTTTCTCATCCACTTGGTGCCTTAATTTGTATACTCTCATTACTTATTCATCTATTTGTTGCCCAAGTAGTGCTGACAGATACCAATCTTGGAATCGACTGGGAAACTGAAAATGACCTAAACCGAAATCGGTTTCTGAAAAAGCTCCAATTAGAGCAACTTTGGTAAAAGAAGATGAAATCAACAGAATAAAACTATACCGGTGACTCACAAATTCCAGGACAGAAATAAGTTTCCTAGCTAGTAGTTTTTTGTCCATATGTGTCCACATTTTGTTCAGCTTTTCATCACTTTCAGTCGATCTAATTTCAGTCCCGCTATCAGCGACATGTTCGGAAAAATTCTGAAATGGAATAACCAGCATGAAGAACATTTCAAAAATATTTAATTCAGTAAGGTGTGGAATGAGGAGAATTGGGGAAGAAGACATCTACGATGAAGAATGGCGGTAGAATGGACGGTAAGTTTCCAGTTGTTCAAATCAAGTGTTACTACGTAAGTGCTTACCAATCGGTAACACAGTGATGTCGGTGGGTATTGTAATTATCCGACGCTTCAGATACAACTGATAACATTTCTCAAGGCAGGTCTAAACGTGAATGATTTTGTAGTAATTTTTCCAAGCCAATAGGTGTCAGACGGTGCGTGTGTTCGTATGTGAGACAGTGCAGGGAGTTGGACTGCCATCTCCACTATCGGTATCCGTTGCGGTGAGGTCACTGGAGGTCAAAAAGGCTTTTTGGCCATTGCGGCGTTTATCCTTTAGTGATATCAGCGCCATCCGGATGCTTGAAATTCTTGCCACTGCTTTTCCATTCATGCATGCTGGGTCGTTGATAGTTGTCAAGAACTCGGCATGCAGGCACTGAGTAAGGGTTCCAAATCTATTTTGGAAGACCCCGGTGTTATTTTAGTTATTGATGTGGTATTCAGTCAAGTGTGATCACCGAATACCGTTCTATGGTCAAAACACGAGCTGTGTGCGGATATTTATCGGTGATTTCATTATCAAGCCAATACAATTATATACACAGGACGATTTATCTTGTATTATTTTATGACAGGAGTTAAATCGTCCAACTCAGAAATGATAAAGTGAGATGGCGGATGAGTCTAATTGAGCCAAGTCTAATTTGCATAAATGAACGCTTCAAATAGCTTTAAAACCATTTATTCAGTCGTTTTGACTTTTTTTGAACTTGCTTGTCTTCTATTATTCACTTTTTCTTGTTTAGTATTCCGGCCATCATTATGGTGCGGATTCTTCTCTTCCTCTCTAATTTCTGTTAAGATTTGTACATAGGGTCGAGCTGTCTCACATCTGATTCCAAGTACCCAATTGTACGCTTCACCACCAATTCAAACATTTCCAGACAATGCGAAACGAAAGCATATTTCGACCTTTACTGTTGCATTTTTTTCAAACCTGAATATAATCACGCGTGAGCGTTTGAATATTCCTGCCCCCACCCGCCGAACCTGCTTCACTTCATCCGCCTTTGTGACGAGATGAACCTCACCGAAGTTTACCCCATATCTAAATTTGAGCATCTCTATTAACGTTCGTCCTTGCACTTGATGTTTACCACAAAATTCGGGTTCATGGTTCGCTTTATGAGTTACACAGAGATTAAACAAAAATCTAGTAAAATGACTAAGGATACTTAATGTCACATGGTTCGACGAACGCCATCAAGGAAGTCTTGATGAATCGTTATTTTCGGCACTAAATTTCGGCGCCCTACGGGGGAGAAACGTTGTGTGGTCACATCGTAGCGGGGAATGCTGCGACAACAGAACCAGGCGAGTACCAAACCGATCAGATCAATCAGTTGAGAACCACAGCCCAAGGAACGGACGGTGAATATGTCGGAAGTATCCCGCAACAGACAAAAAGAGGCACCTGAGCTTGTAGATTAAACTCAGCGGGACCCCGGGTAACCAATAGGATAGCCCATGTGAAGGGCTACCAATTACGATGCTAATCGGATCAATTAGACCTCTCGAATGGAAATGGCGGACAAAAGAATCAACCTAATGGGGACAGGCACATGACCAGAACGAGCGAAAATGCTCAGGCAGCTGGTGGGTCAATGTTGCTAAAGCGTGGTCTGGAAAAGAACTGTACAGACCGCCGTACTTGTTTTACTAACTTGACTTGTTTGGCTAGTTAAATACAGGCGTGCTTCACCGATCTTGCTATCTTTACTAAAATATCGGTAATGAATCCAGAACACATATGAGTAACATAAAAAACCATCCAAGCAGAAAGCAGCATGTGAGATATTCGCTAAGTGAATAGTAGACGGCGTTTTAATCGTCTTGATATAACTCATCTATGATTCTTCAACTAGCGCAAATAAGAAAGATGAAGTAACAGTTCAGAACATCTTAACCTGGTCTGTTTTGGGACCGTTCTGAGGCCGGCACGAGAATCGGTAATGAAAGCTTTAGATCGCTGTGAACCACAACTTTGTCATTTTGAGACTTAAGATCGCTTTGGTAGAGCCAACATACTTCTTGTTGCACTTAAATGAGGGAGCAGAAATAGTGAACAACTAAATCAAGCAGGATGGGGTCCACGGATAGAGGCATTACATTTTTCGTGGTTCGTGGGAGTGCCTAGAAAGATGAAATTTCGTGGTAAGTGTACCTTTCATCTGTTGCCTGGAGAAACGAGTGGATCGTTTGCACACAGCTCACCTTCAACCAGCTCCACAAAACGGGGACAAAGCGGCTGGATATAATTTCGTACGGAGTGGCCTTCTCCAAACAGGACATAAGCTCTGTAATGCGTGTCCTTTCATCCACCAGTTCTTCTCCTTGGATGAGCATTTTAGTATCTGGAGTGATGCAGGTTTCTAACCAAGCCGCATGTCTGGATAGTTCGTTTGCAAGCACCAGCTGATAAGTCGGATATGAGGCATGACTGGTCCCGGCAAATTTGTTTTTCAGGCTTTGTCGCTTCTTTTCCATCAAACGCATCAAAAGATCGGATAAAATTATGGAAACACGACCAACAGTCCGTTGTATATTTCTAAGGCGCGCTTCACGATGTCTAGAATAAACGAGAGACAAAAACATGTTAGTTATCTGTGACAGAAAATAGATTTGTCTTTGTTCATAGTTACTGAACAACGCATCTATTTTCCTCCGTCGATTTGAAAACATTCATATCAGTAAGAAAAATAAATAGTCATATCAATGCCAATTCACATTTTTCAACAGTAAAACAGAAGAAACGTACATCAGAAACTTACTTAAATCTAACATATTGTCGCTGACCGATGTTCAGATTCTCGAGGAATTTCGTCAACCTGAAAGGCAGTGTGAAACTCTCGAAATCAAAACCTTATCTTGATATACTATGCCAATGAGAAACTTATGTTGAGAAGGCTTCTGCTGACTACCCCAACAAATAAGTGTTTTTCCCGTTTGAAATTCTGAACTTCATATCTTGGGTTCACTGTTATACTCGTTGTTAGTTTCGATTTAACTTTTAGTCAAGTGAAAAGGAACAAAATGTTGTTGACTGTCCATTGTTGTCGACTGATGATAAAAACCGTGGTGTTGCAGGATTACCAGGTTTAGTGTCACTTAAAGTCAGCTTTGTGACATTCAGTCTCATAAAACAATTCGATTTATGTCACTTACAACTGTGATATATATATATATATATATATATATATATATATATATATATATATATATTGAATTCTCATCTCCAGAAAAGAGATCGAACAGACCTGTGCTTGAAGGGTTCACTGTGCAATCAGTTTCACGTTTAAAGTGGATTATTTTATTTACATGGAACTTGGATGATCTGGTTTCGATCAGTATGTCACAGCACATATATAGTATCTCATCCAGTCATGTTGTTTATTCCATTGACATGTGACTGACGAGGCTAGTCGTGATTAACATCAGAAAGGTTACTGTGTATTATTAGAATAGTGGTGGTGCATCATTGGATTTTAACTGGATTTATTCACTTCCTACGGCCGTACCGCTACAGCTAAGTTAGCAGACCAACTGCCCGGTATACGGATGGTTACCCATTAGACTCCAGTTCGCGGTGTGAACGTTTGGATGCGAAAAATGAAAATGGATTTTCAATTTCTATATGATTCCGGTGCCTCGTACCAATAGTAAATTCTACATAGATGGGATCATTAAACAAATGCTAGAAATACCAACAAACTCAAGATATTCCTATTGTTTCGCATAATAATACTGACCTGAGATTACCAGAGCTTCTGGTCATTGATCCACTCTGATAAACGATTTGCGACGTTTCACCGTATGTACGAACTCCTGAGAGTCTTGTTGGAAAGCATAATATTTTTGACTGTTTATAAGCAAGTTGTTCTCTAAGACACTCTCGACTTTTATTGGGGTCGGCCGCATTCGTCAAAATTTTTCTCAACTTTTGCCAATCGCGTTCATATGTACGCGTACCATGCCCAGACGAGGGAACCTCTGTGTATTTCAAGGCGCTCCAACAAGTGGTCTCCGTAGTTTCATTGTACACAGTCTCGTCGTCACTATCATCTAGATTCCACTTCCCCTGACACTCTGGATGACTGCACACAGTGATTTGTTGGTCTTCAGTGAGAGGAACTGTTGTTTGGTTTAATGCATCTTGCCTGGGATCCAGAATTAGCCACAGACCTTGCGGGCTTACTGATATGCGAATAGCATCCACATAGAGTGCAGTTAATTTTCCTGATGCAGTCAGGTTTTGTCTCGAATTTGGCGCTTCAAAGTTAGCCTGATAACGTATTGACAAACCGGCAGATGCTGTTTTTGTTTCCCTAATGGCTTCGGAAACTTCATGTTTTGTCTCAGTTGATTTAATTGGGTGGACTGAATTTTCGCAAGCACCATGTTGCTCATTCTTCGCAATGTCACGAAACTTGAAATGGTCCAGCACATCACTGCGAATCGGGTTAAAACGAGTCTTATCCTGGCTGGCTTCGACGTGTTCATGGGTCCCTTTGGGTGAATTAGTTTGCTTTATTCTGTCCGCCTCTAAATTTGACTGGCTTCTTGGAAGAACACGAGACGGCGAGCGGACCTCCACCTTAGCATCATCATTCTCCATATGAGATGAGATGTTCATCGCTTGTTCATTGTTCAGTTGTTCATCCTCAGGGAAATCTCGGGTTTCGCTCGTTTCTCCTGCGAGATTTTGGATGCAATTTGAGAATGCTTTGTTACCGAAGCTGACAGTGACATTGAAAATACAGTCGGAGGATAATGGAACTTGAGGATTTGTGGTCATCTCATTCGTCGATGAAGAAGAATTCGCTATATTGTCGGTGGCTGGTAGGAGTGAGTCGGAGATAAGAGCGTTTGAGGCGTGTACCAAATCTTCTTCCTCACTGTGTTGTTGATTTCCAGATGAAGCGGCTGCGCAAAGGCGGTTCATGGTTCGACCATCAGGCTCTGTACCTGACAGCTCCTCCGTTGGCAAGTTCGATGTACTCTGTATCGGTAGAAGTGGAAGAGCTTGGCCCTTATCTGAAGAACAAGCGAGAACAGGTTGTCTACCTTTTCCTACATGCGTTGCATTAGTCGGAATTGTGCGAAGAGGTGAGGCCGTCTTGCAGAGTGGTAATGGCAGCATTCCATAAAACATATGGCGAATTTGAACAATCAGTGGATGGGCCTTCAACCACAGATCACTGGCAAGATCTAGAACAAAGAAAAATAAGATGCTCGGTTGGGACATCCTACCGGTTATTGAGCGACATCATACGATTAGCTGCGGTAAACCGCAATTCACGTTGGTGGTTGGTGTGATTGCGTCTTCGTTACTGCCAATTTCACCTCTAATCACTGATAATGCGTTCACAATCAGATTCACATAAGCAAAAATCTGGTTAGCATTCAGGACAGCGTTAAAGTTTTATTCATCTGTGAACAATAAAAAACGTTACGAGGACGCAGCCACAAAACCGGCTGCAAATTTTCGTTCCGCTAGTTGTGACAACCAGAATAATAAAGTTTCCATGATATATTGATATGTCAATTCCATGCGAAGATTCACAGATGTTTCCTAGTATTTTGGGGCAAAGCATTGGTACAAAAACCGATTTTCAGTGATGTAGTAACGAACTACTTCAGACGATTTTTAGAAATTTTGTAAACATTCTTAGTGAAATCTAGATGAATGAGTGCAGGATTTAATAAACAAAATACTCACCGTTTCTTTCAATTGGTGGTCCGTCAAATTGAAGCAGTAAAACTGTTAGTCCATCTGCTGACTCGCTAGCAGAGGAGGGTAACAAATACTTTTTGGCTATTTTTTCAGTTTTGTTTACTGTCCCGGCTGCTTTTTCACAACCTCGTTCGTCAGAGCATGGCGGTGGTGATGACGATGATGGTTGTCCCACCTTCGGCACGTTTTCTTTTCTCTGAACCAAGTACACCTGCATCTGGCATTCGGTTTCTTTTTTACTCTCACTTTGTATGTACACCACGTCTATCCAGAAGAGGGCAAATTCGTGAAACAGAAGTACTGAACGAGGACCAGTTCTCATGAGACACCAGTCACCGAAAGTATATGCCTGATAGTATCCCAGTTCATGCATACACTGAAATCGAGAAACCTGCAAATGGCAAAACACAAATTCTTGATCTCGGCTCATTTGATAAACGCAAAAGATCAATAAAGATGACTTTTGATTATTTTTCATCAATACTAATGCATCATAAAACTGACATTTCAGCTAAGAGACCAACCAAATTTGCTTGCTTGAAGAGATATCCATTTATGCTAACACGTCGGGAGGTAAGTCAATATTTATTATCCCAAATCGAAATTTTTCCGTAACTGCATAAGTGAACAGTTCAAGGTCAAGCAAGATAAATGATGGGACGTTTAGCAAAAACAACCGAATGCTTCGCTTTCAGACAGAATGAAAGAAGACCGTGACTAAAAATTGTCTTCCAAGTAGCAAAGATTGGCTACGATAATTTGTCGAACCATGACAACTTACCACCTCTCTTGGTTCAATGGGAATGGTCTAAAACGGGAAAGGAAACACAGCTTAATTTGTTCATCGTTAAAATCTAAAATATTTTTTCATGCTTGGGCACGTGTGAAGTGAAAGGTGCATACCCCTTACTTCGAAGAGTCACTCAACTTTGAAGGATAATCAGCAATCATGACCCCGAGATATGGAGTGGAGAACCACATAAGGCCCCAACAACTCACGCTTGGTAACGAGATGGACGACAGCTGGTTGCTGTCTGTCATCGATGTCACCGGCGGTGGCGGGGTTTGAAACTCGTATCTGAGACGTGATATATATATATATATATATATATATATATATATATATATATATATATATATATATATATATATATATATATATATATATATATCACACCGGCATGAAATCAAGCACGGTGCCAACACAACCACAACAATTACGAAAATAGGAGGGGTAGTAGAACACACTTTTCGATGATTTTTGTCACTTTGTGTGTCGGAATGACTTTTATGTGATCAGAAGGCACGGGAGTTACCCGTGCTAATTCAACAATGAGTCTAATGTGATGAGAGCGAAACGAGGGAAAATTGACGGACCCTGATATAGATTGCTTTAATCTAATTCAATTCCCGCATAGTCAATATGAACAAGTGGGTTGAATACCCATATAATTAATTCATAAATGGACACATTCACCTCAAATTGAGCTTAAGGGCGAACAGTCAACTGCCACTAGACATCCACGTGAGGAAGGCGGCGAAGAAAGGTGCAAGAGATCCGCGAATCAGATGTATTAGGGTACCCATCGCAACAACATATTTCACTTACTGATGGTGCTTCGACAAAACTTGGGATGTACATTGATACTCTCTCCCTCATCAGTCCTTCGTCATCATCGACGAGAGCTTCTGTATGATCTTGTTCAGATTCGGTGGATTCGGGAGCACCCGACAAATTACTCGGTAGGCTGACATTTGAACTCCTCCAACTAAGAAGTTGAGGTATACCGAACCGATGCATTGCAGTGAGAAAGCACGGTAAATCAATCAAGGCTGGGATCATTGTCATCATGAGGAATACCTCCTCTGAAGAACCCTAACAAAAAATTAAAATAGATAACAAGTCAACCTTTCCGTGAAAATGGCCACATTAGTTCTATGCCAAGTCGGTTAGTTGATTGAACTTACGAGGAGGTTACAGTGGGAATGTATGCAAAATACCGTAAAAATACTTTGGTTTTAGTTTAAGAACAATAAGTAAATCCAGACACAACCAACAATTTCAAAGACGAAACGTGGGTGGTTTTTGCTTGAGAATTGGATGAAATAGTTGTTAGCCGCTTCTAAAAGTATAATCAAGTAGTCTGACTGGGCAATAAATCAATTTTGCACAATAATCCATCTGTGAGAGTTTCTTAAATTTAAGAAAAAGTTGTGGATTTTGATGATGCAATCGACGTGAAATGTCATGCAAATCTAAAGTCTCATTTGGTGAAGGAGATACACCAGTTCGCATTTGACGCCAGCTGAGTGGTCATGAGCACACGTTTTATCTTCGTGTGCACAAAATCCCGTACTGACCTTCAGTGTCAAAACAATAAAATTACGAACGATTAGATGCTTTGCCAAATCTAAATTCAACGTCTGAAGTAGTATCCATACATGGATGGACAAAATTTCTCGGAAGCACACGACCAGATTCGCGGTCACTGCAGTCCATCAGGTATGCGTCTCGTTTTCCTCTGACCTTCACAGCGATCTATAGGGAGCATTTAACCACACTCCTGATGCACAAATGAGATTATTGTGAATTACAAACAATATCGGAATGAATTTTATGGCAGCAGTGGTTCGATTGTACCACTGTGGTATTGTTTGGTGTTTTGTTCGATCCTGGTAGCTCTAGTAAGAAGACTTTTCTGCCTTCGAACAATCTCAATTTATTGGTATAAAACATATTGATAATATAAGATATGCTGATTATTACCAAAACCTTGCATAAAAGTTTATTGATCTACTGAAAAACCGAAACGGTCCGTCTGGCTGTGCCCGGATTGGTTGATTCGGTTCTGATCGGTTCAAACGAATGTTAACCGCTGATTAGTCCATTGATCGCTTGACCCGCTCCGCTCTTGTCGGCGATTCTAGTCAGCCGATCGCGTGCTGTCTGCTTCACTACCTCCGATCATGCCATGCTGTCTGATCACTGAACCAGGTCGTCTATTGGTAATGTGCCGAGTCGATTCCATCACATTTGAGGTTTTATTACTCTGTTTCGAGATAATGACGAAGGGTGCCACACACACGCGTAAAGAGTTTGCGTGTCGAAATTGAAACCGAAATCGAGTTCTGAATACCGACACTTCCATCCTCCAGATAAGTCGGTTTATGGAAATTCATGGATGTGGACAACTCACTTCGATAACTGGCTGCATAAACAGCTGCAACGAATGTCCCGATGATTTCCGCTGAGTAAAAGCAATATTAGCGACCCAAATCAATCTAGCACAAATCTCGGGTCTTCCCTACCGTGGGCTATATGGGGCGGCTCGCTCCTGCACTGGCTTAACCTAGATCAAGGTGTGAGCTCATACTACAGGCATCCATGTAGAATGATAACTTCGCGATCTAGTGTAAGCTCTTTATCCGAAAAGATCGCATTATCGTTGCCCTTGCTAACCTTTTTAGCATTAAAGTTGGCCTCATGCGACCGGTCATCCACACCACGATGGATGCATCGTCATATTAGTGTACTAATAAAAAAGAGAGCACGTTCTTTGTTAATCGAATTTATCCCAATAAGGAAAAAGCTAAGCCTGGTGGTTGTGAAAAATAAGGCAATTTTTAGAGATTTACCCTTAGTAAATTTGCATCAACATTTCGAATGTTTCGTTTTGTTGATGATCTGGTCATTACTAGTGGCGTTCTCGACTAGACTTATATTTCTCTGCAGCAGTAATTGTCGTTCTTCAAAATACATCTAACACTTGACTGGGCTGCCTACAAATACCCCAGTATGGTAGGGGTGGGTGTCTTAGGCTCCGAGATGGTTGCTTGTCCTTAACGCCTCTCGAAGAGCTCCAAAGTGAGCGTGCGTCTAACACAGCCTCTGCTGAGGAAGTCCTACTCACTGACTTTTTGCGGTGGAGGTGTTCTCACTAAAGGGATAGGACGAAACCGAATGCCCGGTGCTCTCCACCGGGTTGAATGACTAGTAGTCAGTCTAGCGGAGATGGCTAAACCCTGATCCCAAACCAACCATGGATGGCGTATGAGGCGCACAACGGTATGCTCACCGGCATCTGTGACGGAGAGGCGTACTGGGCACCCAGGATGTTTGGCCTTATCCGAAGAGCGTATAAACTGAGCATTCGGTCACCAGCTCCCAGCGGGTTACTGGCCCCGCTGCCTTGAGGGTTAAGCTTTGGATGGCTAAAGGCTACCGTTGTGGATCCCTAAGAAAAACACCCGCTTTGGCTTGGACAACCTGGCAGTATCGCACCAAGAAGCAAATCATGGACTCGGGCTATCTACCCCTTCCTTCCCGATTGTATCGTTTTGTTTGGCACAGTCTGAAACTAGACCGGTGTGAAATATATTTTTATATATGACTGGGCTGCTGAACAGATTGCACAAAGGAAGACACTGAGTAGAAAAACCAATTGACCAGAAAGACTCCGACTACACATTGCTCTTGAGCACCAGAGCACGAGACATTACATGAACGTGGTGGGACAGAAAAGGTAAGCTTGAGAAGAATGTAGCACAGGTCTATAGAAAAAGTTTGGTGGTTAAGCCTCTGGTGCTGTGATTAAAAAGATAGAAAGTCCTGTGAAGCTTGTCGTTTTTGCCGCGGGCGCCAGACGACAAAGACAACATGTATTGGTCCAATTCGGCAAAATGAAAATATGTTGATAGTTTGTAAAACATGGTTTTGGATGTTGAAGGTGAATGGGATGCCTCCAGGTTTCGGAGACTATAGTGGTCACCTGGCTTTCTAGGTGACTAGGGCTGAAAAATCCAATCTGACTCAATCAAACAAGTGTTGAGGCTTGGTCGCCTGTCATTCAATACGTATTGGTACGGACATCTGTACCTATAACTGTCGGTAAACGCGTGATCTGAGAGATGTCAAATAAAGTGGTTTTTTGATGTATGTGCCACCGCGCCCAAAACGGTCAACTTGGCGATGAACAGTGGATGCCAACTGAGATAACTCACGATGGATGAGTCACGTACTGAGCATGCAGAGCACGATGCAGCAAAACCATGCATGTTTCGTGGGCGCGCATACATCAAATGAACCAGTGGTGACCACGTTTCATCCATTCACACACATTCCCACCACTGGACAACAGGTGTATAAACAGCCCGCGTTTCAAGTCGATTTTCGGCTACAGGAGCTTCCCTCAATCAAACTGTACAAACGCCGAGCGAGAATTCATCTTGTTCGATATCAGATCACGAGGATTCGTCGCATCATTCAGGAAAATGAGAATATTATTATACACATATTTACTCATTTATGACGGTTGATGATGAGACACATTTCAGTTCATGGATAGCAAGATAACCAGGATAAACCGTGCATCAATTAACACAATAGATGGTAGATTCATTCTTACTTGACTTAAGACACTGGCTAACATTCGTGTAAAGTTATTACAAAACTGTGAACCATTGGCAGAGATTGCTTTGAATAATATTCCTTCATCTTCCGTGGGACGCCACTTTTGCATCTGATAAAGTACACCAAAACCAGTTTTCGACCGAACGCATCGGCATATAATTTGTAAAGCACGAATCCTGATGTGAAAATCGATGAAAAACATGTAAACGTACTAACAGGAAATTCATACACACACCTCTAATCCAACATGACAAGACGGAATCTACAGATAACCGAGGTAGTTCATCTAACGGGTTAAGTAAGACAAAAGAAACGTTCCATTGAATAATTATTCCCCAACATCATATTGAATAAGCTACGCAAGCTGTTCTAAAGAAACTTTTGCAAAAATCTTGAGGCCCTTTCTATCGTTACATAACAGACATAATTCAAGATTCCAGTTATAGCTATAAGACAGATAAGATAAATAGCAATGCGAAATCGTATTTAAACGGAGTCCTAACGAATTGACCCAACGAGTATTTTACTGGTTATTAAAGTTCCTGAGGTCTCAATGGGTCTTTTGACCAATCAAACCATGAAGACATCGCCATGGTTAAGGTCGCTATTCTTATGACGACACTGAATGGGTCTATTTTGTTTTGATAGAATTAGGTAAAAATTGCGTGTCATACCCATCACCCTCATATATCATTCAAACTGACCAAGGTTACGGGAACTGGAAACTGGAGCAAACCGATACTGCTTAATTTACTCATGAACTTACACTATAGATGCACTTATTAGGTTAGTTGGTCAAACGGATCCAAATCAGTGCTTACACCGAAAGATAGTGGCTTTATTGATTAGCATGTACGAAACAAGCCCAGGCAACACAATGACCAATTGAGCGATCAAAAATCGACCAATTGTGGTCAGTTGGGTAAACCCTATTTGTTTGTCCCGTGCGCTTAATCGTTAGTAATGTGACACATAGGATGCGGCAAAGGGGCTTGCCTCGGCTGCCTAAAGCAACCGGCCCAAAATAGTCCCAATTCCGTTTTACTGACACCAGCTGTGCAGCCTGAGGTGCCGCCATCGTAAGGCATGCAAAGGGACTTGTCCTATCCGGTTTTACCAACTGTGCCCGTCAGTGGTCGGCTCGTGATGCTTGGGTATGTGAGCCCAACCTAGCTGACCAATATCAAGTTATAAACACCAGCTCAGAGCCATGTGTCAAGAGCCACGGATCACGTCAACGAAGCTATGTGATTTCTTTGCTGTAGTGGTAGCTAGAAAACAACGGTTACTATTTTTGGCCAGATTCGTCCCTCGTCCCCACGAAGAACACTGATCGACATGGTGCAATTAAAAAAACCAAATGAACCACACCATTATGAACAAATATCGAAACAGGATTACCAACTCTAGCAACCTTACAATAAACAGGAAAACGCGATCTGAGTTCGCCATCCCGTCCCATCCTGCGAGATATACGCCTTAAAGTAGGACTACTGGGAAATAAAATTCTAGTTCGTAGGCATTCAGTCTTCATAAACCGGGATTTGTTCCCAAATCCCAGTTCCCCAGTTTTCTTTAGTTATTTCTAACGAATTGCAGTCATATTGGCGCATCTCAAGAAAAGATCACTGTAAGCCAGCTTTGTGAGCAGTAGGTAACAAAGCCTTCGATTAGATCCATTCACTCATGATCATCTGAGAAGAACACTTTGGTGATGCAAAGAGGGTATCTCTAACACTTGTTTCTGTTGTCTAAATCTGAGTCGAGTCTAACAATGAGATCATAGTGGTCAGCGAACAACTGTAGGTGTTGACAGGGAATTAAGCCCGTCCACAAATGTTGTAGTACGGTATCACTGGCGCTGGCATCTTTAACGTATTGCTGTACCACTAGGATGGAGACTAAAGAAGCTCAGAGTGTGGAGCGAAGTGACAGGGTGTTTATTTTGGAGTTATGTGAAAAATAGGTAAATGTTTGGTATTCGGTAACACAAGGTTGTCGGATATGTTGGTATTCTGTCAAAGTTTCGATTACAGCTGCAACAAAGGGGAAATCTAGGTCAAATGACTAAATCGCCCTAACGAAATCAAGGCGTAACTCGACAACCACACTTCACTCTATAGCTGAAGGCTGCATCATTTACTGAGATAACACAAAAATCCTCCAGCGCAGATTACGTACATGAGCCCAGTATCTATATACCAAAGCTTTGACAGTTAGCACCAATTAACATGCCAAAACTCTATCATCATCGATACTGATAGCAGGAATGGAGACCCAACCCCACAACTTCAATGCACAGAGTTTGACAAGCAATGGCTTCATGTTATCCCAGGATCCTTACTGAAAAAGGTTAGCCTCGGTAACCGAAACTTCGACCTGTTTAGTGTTGCTCTCTCATAGCCAGGAAGAACGTTTCTTTGCTCTCGAACAACCTCACTTTGGTAACGTGAAACAATGATTATGTAGGGTGTTCATCCTTGCATCTAGTCAATGCACAACACTTATTGGTCCGACTGGTACGGGCGACCAATCCTTTTAATGTGCTGGTGTTGAACCTAAACACCGCTTGAAGGGATTCATCTGTCATTTTATCGATCCACGCCCTCGATCGGCTATCCCATTGCTCGTGGTTCGGTTGTCCCAAGCCTTGAGCTTGACACTGGACAATCTCTCACTGCACACTCCACAGCACACTGGTCGCGTTGGTCTGCCAAGAGGAACAGGCAGCGTGTCGAACACAGATTAACCATCAGCCTCACAGACTGATTACCAACATTTTCACCAATGTTGTTACCGAATATCAAATGTATACATATAATATAACGTGGCGCATCGTTTTTCGGACACACTCCGAACCAAATTCGGTTCCGATACACTATAAAAATATGTGGAAAAAGGATAAAAGTATGCAGAAGTGCCATTTGACTGACTGGACGGAATTGCATTCCGATAGGTCTGAGATCCAGCGTGTCGGCACCCGTCACCTTATTCACATTAGCGACCGCGTCGAACACGCATCGTGTGCGGACGTACGATGATGCAAGTGGAATCAATATGGTCGTGAACGTGGTTCGGGTACCCCGTGACTGAACCGCATAATCGTGTCCTTATCGCTAGCCCAGGTCAAGCCTCGGCCCCGGATGCGGCTCTCACTTCCCAGGTGGGCAAAGAAGACAAGACATTGCTTTCAACGATGGGGTTAGAAGGTATCCCTTAAGGAGGAATCACACTATGTGAAAACCAACGCAAGTCTGTCCGAATCCTACGTGATTTGGAGCAATAAATGTGAAAGTGAATTTTGCGACTGGGCGTTTGACTACAACGGACTTCATCACACATCTGACGGGTTCAGTGTCACGTGCTGAAGTACCATACTTCCAGGAGAGAAGCTAGGGCTATTTTTAACACGAAAACAACAATGTCGGATAGTTTATTACTACGCCGAGTTTGGTGGTGTATAATGGTCCCCTTTTTGTGAACTGGTCAAGAGGAAAGCTACATTCAATTGTTACAATTCACCCGAATAAGGCGGGTTGAATGAAAAGAAAAACTACCACGAGGCCAGAAAATAATTACTGTTAGTCGAATGGGGCGATAGATAATTGCCTTCCTGATCTTGGGTTTTCCCTCAGTCAACAACCTGAGTGAGCTCGTGCTCTCACATGATGAACCAGTTATTTTTTGAACATACACATACTGCAAAACCAACTTGTTGTTATTTTCTTCTATCTAAATCCATGACGATTTTTGTTCTTGGGCACCGAAGGTTACTATCCATCTGTGAGACTAACATTTTAGCATAGCCTTGGTGAGTTGAACGAATGAGAATAATAGACCGCATACGTAGGCTAAAACGAGGAAATAGCACTCACCTTAGGGAAGGTTTTGAGGTCATCAGGTAAACTTCAGTCAGAACTGGTAATGCAATCCTCAGAAGTTTGGCAAAAGGAGTTGTTCGCTCGATAGACAGTTCTTGTTTAAATTCTAGGGTTAATTATGACACCATCTTCAAAACGCACACTCACGCTCTTCGGATTTCTGCAACATCTTCAGTGATTTTCTGTAACGTTCGGGATTCGTCCCACGTTCGTAAGCGGCGTTCAATGCATACAAGGCTAGTTGTGCCGGTGTCCGTCCGTAAATATCCCGCAGCCGTGGATTGGCTAAACTGTTTTCTGTCCCATGCTTTTCCGCATATGGAGTAAGACCGAGCAGGGCCCTCACTATTTGTACTTGGCCGTAAGCAGCAGCATAGTGCAGTGCAGAACCCACTAAACCAGAGTTTACGTCCACTCCGCGAGTACACAAAGCCGTGAGGGCTGCACCGTTCCCGGCTGCAAGAGCCCATGCTAACAGGGGTTGTCCGCACGAATCTAACCAATTGCAACTGACCTGGGCGCTTTGCAGTATGGAAACAAGATCCCCTGAATTCGAACAGAAGAGTAAGTAAGCATGAAAATAAGTAATCAAATAACAACTTGGATTACATCTTCACAGAAGAATTTCAACTTGCCAGCTTCTCGAACTATTATTACCACGTCAAATCAACTTATCTGTCAAATTTTAACGAATCTTCTGGCAAAAAGTATGTATAAAATATAGAATAAGGCCTGTATGAACTTGGTTCATGAACGCCTGTGAACGAAGATAATACGGCACTAATCAAATGCCAGAAAACTATTCGTTAGATAAGAACACGTGGTGAACGAAATTACACTACACATAGTTCTGTTTCAAGATTAACAACACTATATCTATTGAAGTTGGGCAGATTTGAAAATTTTTTCCAAGTGATTCAAACTACAGACATCAAATCACTTTTTCGCGATCTATGTTGGCTTGCCACTCGAACAGACGTACCCGAGGTCAATATAATGTCAGAAGACAGTCAAATTCTCGGTAAATGGTGTGTGTGTGTGTGGTTCTGTAAAAATAAAATAATTACATCAGTGGTGCATAGCGCAATAAACAGGAGCAAAACTTATATTCGAAGTGAGTTACCAGCCGTCCAAGCGTAAAAATGACCAGACCCAAGATGATCGACCAGTCAGAGCAAAGTTCAGAAGAACCGACCAATATGATTAAAGAAAATGGGTGTTCCAGTCATAGAGTCTGGCTACTGAGATAGTAGTCAGTAGCAAAACGCAGAAAACGGAATAGTACGGTGTTTCATGAATGTCGAAAGTCGTTAACCCCGGTGAGATTCGAACCCACGCACGGTTGTCACCCTCCCATTAGTACCACGTAAGCTTAACCAGCTAAGCGACGGGGCTACGTCCAAGGGTCTCTGACTTTTCGCACATGGATCACACAGTTTTGCCCACCCTAACAGTATATTTGTCTGAACGAATAATAGAGTGAAGTTTCAATATTGTTGCTCATTCGAATTTGAAACAATAAGAAAAATGGCACAACAACTAAGCAAGTCTGAAGAATCTCATGGTAAGTGTTCTGAACTAGTTTGACGTTAGTCCGTCATTTTCTCGTTTTTTAATACTAACGGTCTTCGTTTTTTCTTTTCAGCACATGTACTCGCATTGTTAGAAGATTGAAGCATTCTTTCGGACCTGTCTTCTCTCTCTCAGTTCGTTGCTCAATCATTCGAGTTCATAACAATTTAACCTTCTAACAGCCCATGGAACGCTTATCACGTCCGGAACGTTTCGAAGCTGATCCACACTCTCCATCGGCCGTAGAACAGTGGATTCATTGGCATGAAAAATTCACAAATTTTCTTTCTGTCATTGACGTGCCCAATCTCGGCAAAAAGAAACTTCTTGTGAACTTCCATCTACCAGTATGTGGTCGATTGTCTGAGTTGAGGACGCCATACAAACTCTTGAGTCAGTTTACGTTAAGCCGAAAAATGAAGTGTTTTCTCGGCATTTGCTAGCTACTACCAAACAAGAACCCAGCCGGACAGTAGATCAGTTTCTACAAAAAATACGTTGTCTTGCTAAAGACTGTAACTTTAAGGCGGTTTCTGCTAACCAAGACCGCGACGAGGCCATCCGTGACGCGTTCATCGCAGGGCTGCACTCTAATATCATCCATCAACGGCTACTTGAAAAGCAAACGCTAGACCTCCAACACGCTTTCAACGAAGCATGTATGCTGGAGCATGCTCAGCAGCAGTCTCTTCTCTATGATTCGACTACCTGCGGACCGTACGGCGCCACGTCAGAACTGACAGAAACTGCCGTCTCAGCTCCCTCTCCAGGTGCTTACGAGTCACAGCTAGAAACCGAGGAAATGATCGCAACAACTGCTAAAAATTGCTTCTTTTGTGGTAAAGTTTGGTACCCGCGTTCAAAATGTCCGACCCGGAAAGTCACTTGTAACTCGTGCGGAAAAAGGGGCAATTCCAGAAGGTTTGTCGATCAAATCCCCAAAAACAACGCACTGAGTCCTCATTAGAACCTGCCGTTTAATCTCTTGTTGCCAAATCTTTTACCGGTTTATCCAAATCTACGGTACAGGTTCTGATTAACGGTGTACCGTTGAAGGTATTTATCGATACGGGGAGTTGTGAGAGCTACTTATCAAGTAATATCGTTGCACAATATCATTGGTCTGTACTGCCCTCTACTAGTACGGTGGAGTGTATATACTACTTAGCAAGTAGTTGCTTGCTGAAACGCAACTGTGGTCAGTTGTGCACTGGCAAACGCTGCTATGTCCAAGGGATTAAGAGCGATGAAGTGAACGACGGCATGCAAACTACACGACTGCTCCTCAGTCTAGATGGTGACTGTCTTTCAGTGGACAGGACAGCGACTTGGCAACGAAGCATGTTTGTAACACTTGGTCAGTTTTGTCGATGTCTGAACCAGCTGGTTCCAATGAACAATCTATTACTTAGACATATCTTGTGGATTACAACTCTAGTACGATTTTTTGGCACCAACTCCACTGTCTTGTGTTACCCGAGGTCACATATACGTCTGTGTTAGATACAAAAACACTCTACAAATCCGTTAAATTTTCTCCCTTAGATGATTTATGTACTGACTTCATTCTCGGTCTTGGTTTTTTGAGTCGGCATCAAAATGTGACTAGTCCCCTAGACAGTGATTGACCACCCTTCTCTGTATGTACGCTAACTGCTGCAAAAGTCGACATTCCATCACTATTTAACAATCTGGATTCCGATTGTAGACCTATCGTCACTAAGTCCCGCCGTCATTCTGTTGCGGACTTGAGGTTTATTCAAAGAGAAGTTGATCGACTACTAGAGAATAATATCATTGAGCCTTCAACATCCCCTTGGCGAGCCTAAGTTTTGGTCACCATGAATGAAAGACATAATAAACGCATAGTGGTCGACTACAGCCAAACCATTAATCAGTTTACGCACCTTGATGCCTACCCTCTGCCTCGAATAGATGACCTCGTAGAGAAGGTGTCCCAATACGCCGTTTTCAGCACGCTGGATATTCAGAGTGCCTACCATCGAATTCCCATACGTGAGGGTGGAAAACCGTGTACTGCCTTTGAAGCCTGTGGGAAATCATACCAGTTCTGCCGCATATCGTTTGGCGTGACGAATGGGGTAGCCTGCTTCCAGCGCGCTGTTGATAGCATCATAAGTGATGAATCCTTACAAGACACATACGCCTATGTGGAAAACGTTACAGCGTGCGACCTCGACTTGGAGGAAGATAAAAAAAAACCCGCAGAACTTCCTTGATGTAGCAAAGAGACGTGGCATTCCATTCAACGAGAGCAACAGCGTAATCGCTGCAACAAACGTCCGACTGCTCGGCTGCGAAATTTCGCAAGGCTTGATCAAACCAGACTCGGAACGTTTCCAAGCCCTAAGATAACTCACCCCTCCACGGGATATCCGATCACAGAAGAAAATAGTGGGGATGCTGGCGTACTATACCAACTGGATCCCACACTTCCCTGATAAGATTCACCCCCTGGTGCACAACCGTACATTCCAAGCTCCTTATAATGCGACGACGACCTTTCGAAATCTTAAAGACGAATTGGAAAGAGCTGTTGTGTATATCATCGACTACAGTCGCCCTCTGATTGTCGGAACGAACGCATCAGATATCGCCATTGCGGCCACACTGAACCAAGATGGTCGTCCTGTCGCTTTCTTTTCACGCACTCTGTCTCCAAGTGAACATAGGTACTCTGCGATTGAAAAAGGAGCCTGTGCCATCATAGAAACCCTGAGAAAATGGAGGCATTTTCTATTGGGGAACCACTTTACTCTCATCACTGATCAACGCTCAGTCGCCTTCATGTACGACCGGTTGCATAAGGGCAAAGTAAAGAATGACAAAATTCAGCGGTGGAAATGGGAGCTTTTTGCTACCTTTATGACATTCAATATCGTCCTGGAGTCCACAACAAAGCGGCCGACACATTCTCTCGGGACAATTGTATTTCCGCCGTATCGCAAGTTGATCTAAAACATTTACACAATACGCCATGCCATCTTGGTATCATACGCATGTTACATCTTGTCCGTTCTAAAAACTTACCGTTCTCTGTTGACGAAGTTCGATCAGTTGCCAATCGACGCGGAATTTGTTCGGAACTAAAACCTCGTTTTGTTAAACAACAGTTCGGCAAATTAATAAAAGCTACTCAGCCATTTGAAAGAATCTGTATTGACTTTAAAGGCCCCTTACCACCTACCTCCCGTAACAAGTACCTTTTGACGATGATCGACGAATATTCACGATTTCCTTTTGCTTTCGCTTGTTCTGACTTATCTTCTTCCAAATTTGTCTTGTGTCTTACCCAACTATTTTCTCTATCTGGAATGCTCTTCTATGTCCATTCCAACCGTGGCACTACTTTCATGTCGTCTGAAGTTCAGACATTCCTCCACGACAAAGGACTGGCAGCCAGTCACACCACTCCATACAATCCACGAGGAAAAGGTCAGGTGAAGCGGTTGAATGGGATCCTATGGAAAGCCATCACGCTAGCATTGAAATCACAACAACTAGACACTTGTCACTGGGAATCCGTACTCTTGGATGCCTTTCATTCAGTTCGTTCGTCGTTGTGCACCACTACTAATAAGACACCCCATGAGCGCCTTTTTAATTTCCACCGCAATTATACTAGTAGAACCTCCCTCCATACCTGGTTGTCAAAACCCGGGCCTATCCTATTAAAAAGAATGGCACGGTCTCCGAAATATGACCCCTTCGGTGGAAGAAGTGCAGCTTCTAAACTAATCCTCAATATGCTCGAATTCGTCTCTCAAGTGATAATGAAGACACTATGTCACCGAGGCACTTTGCCCCCAAACCAGTCGTCTCGGAGGTCTCTCATCGATGGCAGACGAATCAACATGCCTTTCCGACCGCCGAACCATTTAAACACACGTCCGAACCCCTGTCATCCTATATCCCTGATCCGTCAGAAAACTTTCGGCAGCTGCTGGAGGTCCAACAACGAACCACACCATAGAATCTACGGAGTCGTGAACTTTGCTCGGGGAGTGACCGCCCCTTTCATGCTACACTGAAAATGTATCCAGCGGGGGAGAATGTTATGAACGAGTTTGACGTTAGTCCGCCATTTTCTCGTCTTTTAATACTAACGGTCTTCGTTTTTTTCCTTTTCAGCACATGTACTCGCATTGTTAGAAGATTGAAGCGTTCTTTCGAACCTGTCTTCTCTCTCTCAGTTCGTCTCTCAATCATTCGAGTTTATAACAGTAAGTTACTGACACCTCTTTGGTTTTCATGTTTCCGATGGCATGTGTGTACAAGTATCAAATGGGATATGGCGGTTCGCTTGTTCGTAAAGTGAGGGCAACTCTTACTCAGGAATAGTAATAATAATACGATTGTTGGTGATTCGGATGTCTTTTGCGGCCCCAACAGTATTCCATAGTCTGTATGCCACAGATCGTGGAAAAATTATCTGAGCAAAACTGCACCACTTTCAGGTCCTAAATGAGTACGAATACCAAGAAGGCGAGGTCACTCAAACCCTGAATGGTAAGCACATAACATGGATTAGGCCAACCCCTAGAACATTGTAGGATAAACTTACTGAATGGAAAAACTGAAAGAAGCTATAGTCTAACTTTGGCTCACTTCGGTCACATGTTCCAGACTTGTGGATTATTCACGTCGCATCTACGTATTCTGGTTTTTAATTTTACCTCCTCACGCAACCCTACCGGAAATGTCGCAGCTCAAGCTGTAAACTAGAGGTGAAGTGCAGAGGGTGTCAATGGAAAGTTATGGAAATAGAATATGATTCTGAGTGCAAAATTTTAAGTGACATGACAACGGGCTATTTTGACTATTGTTTTTATTAAACGAATTAGAAGACCTCCCTAATGCTGACTAACATTATATATATATATATATATATATATATATATATATATATATATATATATATATATATATATATAATTTCCACATGCTTGCACCCGAGAGCAGTGAAGGGAGTACATCCCGTAATCTCCAAGACACACTGAATCATTGGATATAGCCGGCAACCAGGTCCTGAGATTTAGAATGGAGAACCACATAAGGTCCCAATAGGCCAGATGTGGTAACGAGTCGGTCGACTATGTATTACCATTTACCAGCTTGAAATAAAGTACGCCGCAAACGAAACAACGAAAACAGTAATAAAAGCGGAGGGGATGAAGTACAACACAGTACGATAAGAAGTTAGAAAAAGGACATGATAGGGTCTGATATCTTTGTTTATTCGTCGGGTACTTTTGATGTTTTTTGTTGGTTTATTTGTTTGAATGACAGTTTGGGGTTTAGCAGACAGTATTCGCGCCACTGACATGTCTTAAACCATATCTCTCAACGTCACTAATTATTGACAATCCTTATCGCTTGGGTCCCCATCGGGAAGGCCGAAAGCTCCAACCGAAGCCAATACCGACGCTGATCTCTTCATACAATACCATACGCCAAGGTATGGTCTAACCACTGCGCTGCTGCTTCCAGCCTTGCCCCGCACGAGCGAATAAAGCGTATAAAGGTGAAAGATGGGCAGGCATGCGCAAAACAGATGGGATAAAACAGGTTGCTATACAATTCCGCAAATATTGCTTCTGAGTGTTCTGCCCACCAATATCACAACTATTTTCCCCTATTACAATCTTGCCCAGAACTAATTTTGCCGGTAAATCATTCTTTTTGTGAAAAGCACTCAGTGGAATGGGAACAGTCTGAGATGAATGAAGCACACCGGAGTAATATTTCACGGCTTATGGTAATGAATAAATTTCACTTGCCCAGGTTGCCTTTATTAGCTAGGCTGTTTGCGATCCAATGGTGAAATCGATCCATTGCAACTCTGGCATCATCTGCGATTCCTAGCTGATCAAATGCCTGGCGTGCTGCCAAAAAAATTCCTTGAGAGACGGATGTTTCTATTTGACTGCCTACGGATGCACCGGATGAGGATGACCCCAAAGATCGTAAATTTGGCAAACCACAACGATCACGATTAACCAAAGGCTCCAATGGTTTCGGACTAATAAGTCTAGCGGTGACGCATGCCTTCCATTGTTTCCTAAACCGGGAAGTTTGGTTGCATTCCGATTGGTTCACTCCCAATGAAGTCCCTTGAGTTCGTTGAAAATCTGGAGATAGGACTGATGATGAAGATGGCATTCCATTGTTTGGAACGACAACAGTATCGACAGCGCTTGCCGTATTTTCTGATGGCACCATGGACATAGACAAATTAAGAAGTCCGTCCGCCAAGTGCAACGTAGGAAGGAGAACATCGTTGGTCGAGCTGAAAGTATATCTGCATTTTTTAATTATCTGGTTAACAGGAAAGAAACCTTGCAACTACCATTTAAATTATTAAATGCAACCCAAACCAAATGAAGTGCGCAAAGGCTCAGATAATCTAAGGCTTGCTCACAATTTGCATTCTGTGACAAATTCCGTGGAATAATTCAGTTGTCACGGTAAAACTTGCACCAATGAATTTACTTAGCCCTTGAAAACCGGATAATTCCTAAAATATGGAAAATGACGTTCACTATAATTTCTCCAATTAACTGTTAATAATAAAGTTCAGAGTGGATTATTTGGTTGCTAAGTTTGCCTAGTTCGTGAGCTCCTGTATAAACAGTATATCATCTGCTGTGGCCAAACCAGTGTGGTTGTTTGGTCACGGCTGATTATCACCTCAATTCCAATTTTATGCTTTATCTGCTGGTTTGGTGTAGATATTATTCAGTTGCCTATCTCTCTTCCCATGCCAAAACATTCTTAGATCGAATAACGGCTCACCTTACGTTCTTCGTGTGTTTTATCTTGCCCATCGGACGCCCCGCCGTTCATAAAAAAACACCAAAAATGTTTCAGTAGAGATGAAACGTGGTTAGGAAGTACAATATTGACCTGAAAATGACGCCGTATATAAAATAACTGGTGAGCACGTATGTTACATAGCAGAATTACAATAAACTCGTTGGTAGTGTCGTAGCCCCTTCTGTTAAACCTTCGAACTTTCTAGAGACGACGAAAACATCGAAGTAAACTGCAGTTTTTCATAAATTTATTGATGATCAGTAAGGCTCGTGAATCAAACATGCAACTTGTAATACAATAATTTCTGTCAGAAAACACCAAATTCTGATCAGAAATCAACAAGGTTACTCACTCTATGCTATTTGCTTTGCCCATGTTTGTTTTGGTTTTCAATTTGGAAGCCAATAACGCGTACTGGAACAGATTGGTCAACCTGCAGCTGTTTGAAATAGAGACCAGTAAACTTGATTGACCGCGGCATAGGCTTAATATGAGTTCCACCACCATGGCAGCTAGATATCCTGTAAGATAGGCCCCGTCATTGAATGTATGCGGAAGCTGAGCTGGGGGCGAACTGTTTTCTGTTAAAGTCTGTTCTTCTTTCACAGCGGCGCAATTTTTCGTGCCTGAATTTTAAAAAGTCCTCTAGTTTAGTCGGCGGAAGAACGGAGCAAAGAGGACGGCAGTGTTGTACAGTACTGGTTTTATCAGTCAAGAGTACAATTTTTGATTAACCACCTAAAACAGAGTTTGTGGCAAAGCGGTTGTACATCTAGTAGCTAGAACAAAATAATGAACTTATAAAAGAGACTGATGAATCTGAATAAGCTCACTCTGTGATGATCAGTTATCTTCATTAAAAGGAATTAAGCAAACATCTCGAATGTCAAGCACATTAGATTTTGTAAATACGAAGACCAGCATCGTTCGTAATAACAGCATTTGTATTTCCCGCTCTCATGACATACTTGGGTTGCTTCTTGTGCTGTAAGAAGACTCCAAATTCGTCCTCATTTGTTCTTGGGGAACAAGAAGAGAAAGAAATTTTTCGACCAAGTTGTCCTCAGTGGCAATCTGCTCGATGATGACTTTGGAGTTAGGTAATCGCCGACAAGCAGTAAAAACCGTATGTAAACAATCCAAACATCCACAAGTAACTTGGAGATCTCGATGAGTGATCATCTGAATGAGGCTTGAAATCCAACGTCGTAAAATACCGACTGAAGGTGAGATTGCAGTATTTTGGGTTGTACATGGTTGGACTGCAGTGCAGTCCTCCTTTAGCCAAATATCCAGCAGATTCGACAATCGTCCAGCAACATACAGCCCAGACCTGTAAATTATAAACCATTATCTACTCTCATGTAACCTGATGAAAACTATGGTATCTTGCTGCATTTTTCAATACCCGATCATCAAAAAGTACATGAAAAATGAGCAACTTGTAAGGTTATAATCATACAAGTTCCAAGTACCAAGTACATTTTCGGCTCCTTGGTGACAACCATGTGACCAACGTGAGCGGTCTGTCGGTATGGCCCTGCATCTCCTTACTTCACGTAAATTCTATGATAATAGTATTTAAAGTTATTCACAACGTTTTTTCTTTCGATAACAGCTTAACATGAATTATATAAACAACAGGCTAATTGCATAATGTCTCACCATGAGGTGTCAAAACTAAATTCACCATTGAAAAGCATTGTACAGCTGTTTCGCCTTTGTTAGGGATCATCAGCAGTGCACGCCCATTAAGCCCCCACCGGGACTCAAATCCGGGTTAACGAGTGCCAGTCGATCATCGGGCTAACTCTCAACAGCTTATGGCAAATCAGCAGAACATGATAAAGCAACCTTCCGCGACTGACTTTGAACGGTAACAACCCATTGCGTGACAACAATCGTCTCCCTTTATGGATGTCTACTCTGTGGAGGCCTAAGTTCAACGAAGACATTCCGTTATAAATAACGTACAGCTGCTATGCGTGTGAGTAGTAAATTCGATTTATATAATTTGAAGGACAATAGATCATGTTGTGTTGCTGTTCAATGAATCGCTGGCAGCCAACCTGGACTGGTAGAAAAGTATGAAACCTTGACCAAGTAGGACATGTTTGACTTCCGCGTTGGAGTCCACGCGACCAATCTACCAGACGGTTGGAGACTTTAGGTGATATAGTAGGTTTCGCAGCCAGCAGCTCAGTTTCATTTGAATTCTTTATTTCTTTTCGTGATTTCCGCTTCTAACTTTGCTTTCGATTCTTTTTCACTTCATACCTCTATTCTTTTTGCCCTTAAATCAATGATGCAAGGAGGTAGCCAAAACAGGAGCACGGGATTGCAAAGTAACTGGTTGAATGAACTGAATTAAAATGGTGGCTTAGTAATCGATTCACGATCGTCCACCCTCGGTCTGTGTCTCAGAAGGGGCTCGATGGATTTCCATTGCTGGTGGTTTTCAACAAGGACGAAACAGCCGTGCAGGGCTTCTACGGTTAGTTGGATTTTGATACCGCATAATTAATCATAATATACAAACGTAAACTTATGCTACTTACATTCAAGTGGCTAGCAACAGCAAATGTAAGAAAATGGTCTCAGATAAATTTCAAAAAATACATGCCTTGACCTTTTTACCCAGTATTCCACCACTTGATGGTTGAGCGGTTAATCTGACCACCAAGCGAAACGGAGCCAAACGCATACCATAATGCGTATTTTGTTCCCCCCTAAACTACAGCAAGGTGAAGTTATTGAATAATCTGCGGTGAACACTTCGATTGCACCGGCAATAGAGAGCGAACGTTCAAACGTAAAGTAGGCGGTGGAGATTCAACCAATGCCAAAATGGACAGGTGTGATAAAAGTATTGAGCAGCATTTTACTTCGATCGTAGTAAATTCTTTGTTTCATCCCACTTGAAGTTTTAGTTCTTTAGTTTTGCTGTCAACCCTAATATTTGCGTTAACACAACGCCTAAATAATGCAGTTGTTTCTCCGGGTAACTCATATTTACATGTCTTTTCTACCCCTGTTCGATCAAAATCATATTTTTGTGGGTGACTCTAAAAGCACGCTTATATATTAGACTCGGTAAACGTTTTACATCTCCAATCCGTAATATTTCGCAATTAGACATTATCCTAATGATGAACCTTGAACTAATTATTTCTGTAAGCACCATCATTAAGTGTCTAATAATAATATCTTAAGTCGAAAATCTAACCCCACGGTAGCCATTTTTCATATACACAGTACAAAAATACTCGTTTTTCCATTGAAACCTACTGGAATAAATACTCTCACTTCCAAACTGCTCTTGGAATATGATGATCTCATGGGTTAGGAGTTTCTTAAATAACCAGCTCACGGTATCAAACATTATGAGAAAGGTGGTCGTATCTGAAACCTCCACTGTCTCACTAAACCTGCTTATTTCAGCACAGCAAGGTGGCCTCGTTTTTTGCTTTTGGTGGTCGGGTTGTATAAAGGTTTACTACTTCATCATTGTCATCTTACAGCGTTAAACAGCTGGGTGAGCCCCGCTGACCACTGTCTTTTCCACTATGTTGCATGTAGCAACAAAAACAATGAATTCACAAAGTGTACAGAGAGTAGACCTACAGGATTGACACATGGAATACACAGTCTAACTACAAACGCACACTGGTCAATCATCCAGATTTGACAGAAATTGACAACACGATCGCCACTGCTCACGGTTCGCTGACATATCTTTCATTATCTCTAAACAATTGGTTGAGGGGTCTTTTGGACTCCAATCACGAAGACTTTAGGCACCTCACTTTCCTAATTTCGCCGTACACTTTCTCATTACCCATTACCACGTCATGTATTGACCTCCATGTGACTTTATCCCCGAGGAGGAACGGAAAAATGGGCACGGCAAAGCAGACGTGTTTGGCGTATGCAACATGTGCCCCAACCAACCAACTCTACTAAAATGGATATTCTGTGGCAGCATGTTCTCCGAACTGGCACCTAATGCTTGGTTTCTGACCTTAGCATTGCATCTTTTCCAAATTAAGTCTTTCCATGCTCACTTTTATCTTCCAGAATAAGAATTTATGGTAATTTTCCTTATTGTACCCATTTTAGGTGCATGAAATAAAACTATCTATAACTTGATATTTAAAGGGATTTTACTGTACTGAATTATTATATCGAAATAAAGTTTTCATCAAGCAGTGAAAAATACCCCGGTTGTCGATTTCCTTCGTATCAATGCACTTTCGATCCGTGTAAAATGGCTACTAAACAAACCGGTCGGAAACTGTTCGGAAACCGATGTTACGAACGGGCTGAGTATTACAAGGGTACCTTTCAGCATCATCGAGTATGAGGTAAAAAGCTTTTTTCCGTTTACGCGATGATACTTCTATTCCAGAATAGAAGCACAAAGTCAAACAGATCCATCAGTTACTATATATATATATATATATATATATATATATATATATATATATATATATATGGTGCACAACCATCAGCTGTAAGTGTTACTGTAATGCCTGGCGAATAAGTTCCACGGAAAAATACCGTCTTTCAAGGAGGGTGATGAGTCTATGGAATGCATTACCAGCAGAAGTGGTGGAACAGGAAAATAACCACATAGTCGAGCGACGCCTGGACGTATTTCTGAAGAGATTTTGGAAAGAAAGGTACACCTAAGTACGTGCCCCAGCGTTGAAGCGACAAGGCTCATACGCGAGGGCGTCCCACTGCCTCTAATTTTGGAGACTGAACCAGAAGATGGATTTGATCCATTAAGAAAACGGTACGTCACGTGTCATGATAGGATGCACGCGCGCGATGACTTGTATTCATTATGATCTAGAATTCTTACCTCAAGGTATCTAAATGTATGGCTTTCCACGAATTTGACAGAAACTCGAGGACGCTTGAAGTGCAACCAATTATCTTGTATACATTGGACTCCCTTCGAACAAGCTCCTCCATCAACTGACGTCATGAAATAGTGAGGCTTTATGTGGAATTACCTTGATAATTTGTTGTGCCAAGTCACTTTCTACCGGGACAACCAAATCACTGCTCTCAAGGTGTAAACATATGGCACAAATGGAACCTTCAATCTCAAAAAGACAAGAAGCAGTTTCCAATGGAAGTATTTGTGTGTAGTATGTCAAAACGCGCGAAGCAGACTCCAGAACAGCAGCTGGTGAGTCAAAATCGACAAATAATTTTACGAGAGCAGGTATAAATGCTGAAGGGGGATATTCTTTTTTCAAGGCCTCTGAAGTATCCATTTGGAGGATGAACAAACATAATTGTTCTAGGGCTGTCAGCTGAAGGTCCCTTGATGTCTCAGGACGACTTTGCAGAAGATTAAGAATGAACACTGCGTTTTCGTCCGACATAACGAACGAGAACCACTCTCGAAATCGCGCGCGCGACAACACATCAACCGCGCCCTCGTAGGCCCGCCAAAACATTCAGTTCAGTTCAGTATCCAGGACTTAGCAACTGTCTGCCGGATTGTCCAGTTTCTTGCGCCAGTGGGTCGTTTTATCTTCATGTGCGGCGTCGTTATGGACAGTTGTCCTTTCTTCGTAGGCCCGTCTGTGAAAAAGGGGACAGGAAATTTAGGGTTGGGCCTGTCACAGTGCTCCATCCTGACTTGACTTTACTATCAAGATGTTAGCCCTCAACTCTGCTAAGCCTATTGCCCCATGGAAATAAAGGATAAATGTAGGTAAAGTAGAGGGACGCAAGAGTGACAGACAGAACTGAAATACTGCGCTCTACATCACGACCTCGGGCTGCGCGGAGGACAGGGAAAAGAAAAAGCACACTAGTTAGGGAGGAAAGTAGAAATTGATCTGCTGCAGTGACCTCGATCATTCTGAGGAATTGGCTTCTTTCTGGACACCATTTTGCATTTATTTTCCCTACGAGCCTCTCTGACGTTTGACATCGACCTCATTGTTCCGTTCGGTTGCGTAGGTTTTACTGGACCGACGTTTCCGAGGTCTCCGCCGACCTCGTTTTGGGTCACTTTCACTTTCGGTATTTCGCCGATAGTGCGCGCCCGCAGTCCGCCTTCTGCCCAGCCGTTGCGTTTATATCCGTTCGGTGTTCCTCTCGTATCGATACTGTTTCGGTACCAAGATATATGAAACACACCTTTGCATCTGTAAACCGACTTGCGCCCACTCTATTCGTCCCATAGGGGGATAACGTTGGTGTTGTGCAGTGAGACTGAACAGAAGATACCTTCGCTAGCTGCCCACGAAATCTTTCTACATTGGCAAGCCCGAAGCGTGCAGAACCTTCCTGGATTATTTGCCGGCTCGGTGAGTCCGTGATTTCCTTGCTGTTTCACGTCCTCGTTTTGTTGCACGAAATATATTTTTCACGATATTTCATCGCAACACAATCATGTCTGGGGAAAAGATGCTGTTCGACGAAGACATCACTTTACCCGCGGTTGCTTTCAAACCGAAGTCTTTTATCGCACACTACCCTGAGGTTTGGTTTGCAGCATTAGGGCTTCAGTTTGAGGCACGTAGGATTACCGGCCAACTCCATCCATTTTCCTACGCCTTGGAGACAGTTCCGAGGGACTTCATCGCCTCAACGAGTGATTTAGTTTTAAATCCTCCCCAAGAGCGACCCTACGATCGGCCCAAGGGGGGCTTCTCTGCAGCACTTCCTACCTTCCCAGTTCAGTTCAGTTTTGCACAGGACAGGTAATGGCCACGGCCAATCGAGCGTCCAGAATTCCTTCGATGGTATGCACACCAGTTATGCAAACATCACAACCCAGTGTAACCCGTTGAATCCCCGCTAAAAGTGAGAGCGATACGGAAAACCTCATCCCACATCAACTGCGCGAGACATTATGCATCGTGAGCTTTCACTGAGACTGTATACAATGAGCGAAAAGGTCTATTATTACATACTCCAGAAAGACTACAGTACTCCCTGTCATCCATCTAGGTAACACACTCAAAGCCCACTACAAGGCAACGTCTGTTTTCACCTGCCATCCAGGGAACCTCTGAAGTGCTGGACGGTCTGTAGATCTAGCATTCCCCCAGGCAGACCGTTCCAACTGTTCACAACCCTGTTGTCGAAGAAGTGCGATTTAGCCATCAACCTAGCTCGGACTTTCGTCAGCTTCTTCTCATGTCCTCTTGTTCTGGAACCTAAAGCCACTTGGAATTGACCACCCAGTCAAGGGCCAGAAAAGCCCTTCATTACCCTGAACCTTTCTATAAGATCCCGTCGCCATCTCCTCTCTGACGACAGAAGATTTAGATCACAGAGTCTCTGCTCGTAAGCCTTACCTCTCTGCCCTTCAGTCATTCGCTTGGCGAAATGACTTTTCTCCGGGCGGGGTGAGCAAGCCTGCACTCTACCCTCTTAGTGAGGTCGTGCTATGGCCGCGTAAGTATGTACGAATATTTCCGGCTGCCTGCAAGACAGTGCTGATCGCGGTCTAAAGAGCTCATCACGAGTCTTTTGTGGAGCGGCATTGCCCCGGCCCGACCATTTAAAGTCACTGCTCATGATGACCCCAAGGTCTTTAACCCTACTGACTGCCTCTTTGATGAACAGCCCTTGGTCATGAGCGACAGTTGGGCTTCCTGTTGACATTGACAACAAGTGGCTTTTTTCGGCGCTCAGGGAAAAGTTTCATTTGTATGCCCAGTCCATGATGATACCTATATCCCCGCTTAAGTCCACCCTACCGTCAGATCGAAACAATTTTCACATCAACCGCAAAAATAAAGCTGGGCGATTGAAGAGCGGATGCCAGGTCGTTAGTGAGCAACAAGAATAGGGCCGGGCCTAGGACGGATCCCTGAGGTACACCACTGGTGACATTCATCAGACTGGAGCACCTGTCCCCTAAGTTGACGTAAAACTTTCCGTAGGAGGGGAAGTCATCCAGCCACCTATATAGTGGCCCACATATGCTAAACGTCTCCACCTTGCATAGCAAAAGACAATGGTCAAAGGAGTTGAATGCTTTGTTGAAGTCGAAGTACCATACCTCAACTTGCCTACCTTCGTTCAGTAGTCGAGTTAGTTCATCTAAGAGCAAGAGATTGGCTAGATAAGATCTATTCTTCAGGAATCCATGCTGGACCGGACTTGGCATGAAGTGCTCCAGTAAGTGCTGATGGATGTGTGCACAGATGATCCTCTCAAGGACTTTACATGGGATGCTAGTTAGGCTTACCAGACTGTAGTTATGCACGGCCGACTTAGGTCCACTCTTACGTATTGCCACGACGGCCGCGACTTTCCAGTCCCGGGGTGGCTTACTCTGATCCAGCGTGGACCTGTACAGCTTGCATACCATGGAGCTACGATATCCGCCAACGGCTTGATAAAAGCTGGGTGGATGCCATCTGGGCTGACTGACTTGTGGCTGCTTAATTCCTGTAGGTAGTTACGTACACTTCCCTCTGAGAGATTTAGTTCGTTTAACTGCGGAGCAGGGTGCAACAGAGCCCGTTCTACTCGTACCGTACTATCTATCCTACACGCATTACCAAAGTATCCTTCCGGAGCATCTGCTTTGCCCTGGTCATCGCTGGCAATACCGTGGTCCCTAGTGGAATGTGGACCCACGGCATTCTTTGTGGAGCCTTTCGACTCCACATAGCTGTAGAATTTTTCTGCCCTTGTCTTATGCAGTGGGCCAATCTGGGCTCAAATTCTTGCTCCGAAGTTCGCAAAGGGCCCACTGTCTCTTTTCTAAGCTTTGTATAAGGGTTCCAGGCTAGCAGACTGCCGTAAGCTTTGTATTGGTTCCAGTCTTCCTGCACTTGCATTTGCCCTCCCCACTGCTTCGTCCCAAGGGCGCGAACTCTTCCTGTAGGGCAATCGGGGATCACTTTATCACCTGCCATCGCTCATGGACAGTAGCCCCCTCCATGGTGTTCCAGTTAAACCCCTCGCCCTATTACGAAGCCTATCTGTGTTCATACCACCGAAAAGTCTAACCAGCCTTGAGAGTACCTTGGGTTGCTTCATTTTAGGGTGATTTTGACACACGCGTTGTCACTCTTGCCCAGCCACGCGCAGTATTGTAGTCAAGACACATCCCATCCAGCACAAAATACCACCTTCCATGTGGTAGATTCACCACATGAATACCACTTCTGTTTTTCTCGAGGATGAGTGCTTTTTTAGCTCAAAATGGCCAAATTGATTCTTCGCAGAACATAGGAACTCGTCTTTGTGCAAAGAAATTTCGATAAAAAGAGTATTACGAAAACTAGTTGACTTTGATTTGTTTTAGTGTGCTACTAGTTTTTGGCGCGTGTCTGCCAGCCCTCCCTGTCGAGTGATCGGGTATGGTCTGCGCTAATTTCTCGTTCGTGATTCTGTCCTTGGGTGACGATATTTTTCGCCAAGTTCAGGACGGATCTCTAAATTTGATTTTTGTGATATAACTCACTTTATTTCGGACAGTTTCTTCAATATGGTACTTGGATTAGTGAGCTTTTGTCCCAGGGCAGCGATCTATCCGCTCAGCTTCATAATATTATTGAAAACCACAAAAAAGGTGGCAGTTCGTAGATGGTCGTCTCTTTTCAGCCTGTCTTATTAAATTATGCGGATTTAACTATTTTAACGATGCCTGGAAGAAGATTTTCCCATCCTGGTTTGTAAAAATTCGCTGAGAAGCGAAGACCGCGTCAACTGCTTCGAGCATCAAACAGGTCAACAGCAGAAGCATCTACATCGGATTCAGCCGAGACGGCTGTCTATCTGAGTCCGGCTGGTAAGACTTGACTGCCTATTGTGTTCACTTATATCTTAGACAATGCGGAACACGTGAATACTTCTACATTTGGCTGTCATATTGCTGCTTCGGAATTCAGGAGTGTGACTGATGCGAACATATGGATAAGCACTGGGAACATATTGGATGATATCCGTCTTTTGTTCAGCCAATGCTGTTCACGTGGATCCCACTTCTATCTGCATCTCCATTCAGCTACTTTTTGATGGCGTGTGTTGCTTCAAGGACTCCACAAAGCACCTGTGGCCCATACAATTCCGTATCGTGAAACCATTTCTCACGTGCCCCTATGTTTTTGGGATTTTCTATGGTGACAGCGAACTGCTGGAGGTGGTTGAATATCTAACGGACTTGATTTCGGAATTAAAGCTTGTTTCTAGTAAGGGAATTGCTATGCCCGGAAGGCCTTCTAAAATTGACGTGAATCTGCAAGCCGTTTTGTGTGACTCTCCTGCCCGAGCTTTTATAAAGCAGATCAAGGGACATGCTGGATACCACGGATGTGATAGGTGTGTTTGCGGAGGTGTTTATGTCGCGGGCCGTATGACAGTTCCCAATCCGTGAAGTTCCCTTCGCACAGACACTTCATTTCGCATGCGTTTGTATCCGGGTCACCACCAATCGACGCGCTCACCCTTTGAAGAATAGCCTATTAATATGATAGCTGCATTTCCTTGTGAACCTATGCATCTGATATTCTTAGGTGTAGTTCGCAAGATCATGTTGCTACTGAGGAATGATATAAACTATAAAATACGATGTTGTGATGCAGATCACCTATCGGATCTAATCATGAGATGCGGGAAGTAGACTCCATGTGACTTTGCGCGAAAATGTAGGTCGCTAGGTCATCTGGAAAGGTGGAAAGCCACAAAACCACGGCTGTTTTTACTTTATATGGGTTCAGTTCACTTGCGGCTTGTTTTATGTAGATTACCATATCTGAACTTTCTAACCTTGTCCATTATCTTGTACATATTTCCCAGTGATTATTTCTTTGCATATTTTGCATTAGCAGATAACCTGTTAACAAAGTTTATTTCTCAACTTCATTATCCGTATTCACCATCACAATTATCATACAATGTCCACACATTGGAGCACTTGGGGTTAGATGTCGAACGGCTTGGGAACGTAAACTTATTTTCAGCCTTCGTCTATGAGTCATCAGTGTCAAAAGTAAGGCGAATCATCAGGGGACCTAATAGACCCCACATACAGATTTTCAGGCGACTTTCTGAGGCTTACAACATAGGCCAACGAATGTAGCCGCCAGATGAGTCCGATGATGTAGGTGTTATCGATTCCGAGTACCACGAGGAATCAAGCAGGTGAAATGGCAAAGCACCGTTCTCACTACAGAGGGCGCAGACTGTTTTGTGAACGTACAGATGAATCCTGGTAAAGTCGTGGGTATTGTAGATGACGCCATTGTTTACCAGCTGTTCAAAGAACCAGCAGATGTTTTCACTCATGAAATACCATCTTCTCATCTGTTAATTTTCCGTGGAAGTGTACTTTTGCCAGAGAAACTGTTTGCGATTCTTACAGGAATGCTGTGTAAATATTTTTACATACCAGTTGACGACACTGGGATTGTGGTTCCTGTTTTGCATACACTACGGAGATAAAGTTATTTTTACACAGTGTTCATCTTCTTACTTAGTTCTGACCGCGGCACTTCGCTGGTCATCTTCCCATGTAACAGGAAATATGCAGAAACTCCAACTTCTCCTGCACTCTTAGACGTTCCTGATAGTGAAAATCATAGGCCTGGGAGTTACGGAAACAGTCCCCCAAAAGTGGGTGGTAAATGGTGAGTATTTGCGCTGGCCTCAGACTGCAGAGGACGAAATGGCCCGTCGTTGCCTGAACAATGAAGACCCTGGCACCAACTTCACCTTGCACGAAGTCACTATCCTTGTCATTTGCATTAAGTCCTAAAAATTCATTAATTTCACTTTACTGATGATATGCAGGAAGCGAGAAGGTCCAGAAGTGGCTTCGCTGATAGCGCTGATGAAAACAAAGATTTCCACGAAGGACATGTTCGCCCGCGGAGCTTAATGTAATGAGAACATATTTTGATTGGTAAATTTTGCAGTAAACGACCACATCGATTCTTGGCCACCGAATCAAGCTCTAATGAATCGGATAACTCGCCTGAAATGGAGGACTGCCGAAAACATTCTGAAAAAGAAGACATTCCACCAATATTTCACTCTTATCCTACACCTCCAAGCAAACTGGAATTGAGGTATGAGCATATTTTCGTGTGCATTGTGCTCAGAGAAGAAACTCCATCAACATCAAAGACACCAAGAAGAGTACCTATGAGGAAAATGTCCAATTCGAAGGACTGCTTTCGCGCGGAACCGATTAATTTCTACTTTTACTGTCCACCAAGGGCTTCAAATGATGCAATGGAGCAACGGCTTCAGAAGATGCAACGCGACATTGAACGCATGAAGGGTAAGTCTTCAGCCATTACTTCAATGTTCTCTGTAGAAGACCTAGTTCAAGTGCGGGAAATGTGTTGCCAACTTTAGGCCGCAAACCAGCAAAAAGAAATTCACATTTCGACGGTGGACTCAGCTGGATTTATGGCCAAGGAGGATTTTCATCTGCCACTGGAAAGTGTTGATGATCTTATGATAATTGAGCAGTAGTTGGCCAAAAAACAGCCGAAAAAGCTTGGTAGGTTCATGTAGTTGAAGTTATTTATTTTTTCAAATCACCCTACTGTCCTCCGTTGGTGGGCGAACATTTGGTGAGACAATTTGGACCCTACTGCTGAAAGTGTTGCATGCCAACCTCGTGAAAGAATGCAGCCTCAGGAAAAAACAAAAAATTGCGCTTGATGACAAACGGTTATTTGGAGTGATGCAAGGTACTTCCTTTCAATTACTTATGAGTCTGATATTTATCACGCCAGCAAAGCGTTTCTCTATAAGTTTATACCTATTTTCACCTTATTTTCCAAATGCTGCTAAATCACACACCGTTTTGGGGAATCATTCGGATTCAAGTTTCCGATTTCATGTTCGCATGTGGCTGCACAACACGAGGTCTCGGAAATACATTAGGTCAAACCAGGATTGCCAAGTAAACGCCGTAGGTTTTCAGGTTGCACCGCACCTGGAATCGGAGGAGCCGGAGAGCTCTGCTTGAGCTTGTAAAAAGCCGTAATATATTGCTACAGCTATTATTTGTCTTTTTCATCAAGCCACACTGTCGTATTGAGTGCTAAGAAGAAATGTGAGATATTTTCGGGATACTCTTGGTAACAATTAAGATCGTGTCGTTTATGTACGTATCATCGGTCTGTTAATGAAATATTGCTAATATTACGGCGCTAGAACTCCCTTATTCAGTGGCTTATGTTAAACAATTAGTGTGAAGGCTATACGGAAGCCGGAGCAAAGGTGCCTAATTGAAAAGGGTCCTGTCGCGTTCCATCGACAGGTGTTTTTTATGTGGTATTATTAAGTTTTACTTAAGTGGTATTTAGGTGTTACTACTAAGTCGTATTTAAGCGATATTATCGGGGTCACTAAGCACCCAAAAAACCCCTCTTTGAAGTGGTAAAAACATGTCAAAAACATGTTTTACCACGTTTTGTGCTGGCTGGGATCTTTGGGTAGATTTGTTATCGCTGGATCCACCAAGTATGGAGCTTTTCCAGCCCTATGTTTGGTATTTTCCCTAATATGCCGGTGCAACGCATTGACATGCGGCCATTCTAAGTAGGTTTGCTGCTCCGATCCCTGCAGGCAGACCTCAGCGGTCCAGTCGATATGCGGAAGAGTGAAGTCACCAACTGTGGGGATCTTTTGTGCCTTCCTGACTAGTTCAGACAAGGTCAGCGGTAGACAAACATCCTCGTCGTGGTTTCTACTTGGTGCCCTGTAGACACGAACAACGTTAACCCTTCTTCCTGGAAGGATGATCGTAACTGCGCACAACTGGACATTGCGAGTGCACATCTTGGTCTGAGACTCAAGGCGATTTGTGACTGACCTAATGAAGATGGCTACGCCTCCACCAAGTCAATGGTGTTCTCTATCCTGCCTATAGACAGCAAAACCGTTACTTTTTGGTCCTGGCACATGGTCTTCCGTAGAAAGCCGCGTTTCCCCAACGGCAACTATTGACGAGTGGTGCTCCTTAGTGGTTTGGCGAGTTCCATCCATCTATTCCTAATACTACACGCTTTAGCGTACAACACCACGGCGTTTGCTCCGTCGCTGACGTGTCTCCTATTATTTTCTCCAGTCTGAGATGACGTCAAGTTCTTGCTTTGGTCACCCCCGCTGGTGTGCACCATGTGGACTGGCGACCCAGAACTTCCGGTCTATCTCTGTAGGAGTTGCCGTAACATCCTGGCTGACAAGGGCCGCGCCGTCCTCCACCTTCAGACAAAACTACCAAATGTCATCTTTCAGCTCAAATTCAATTACAACTATTCCGGACTCCGCACGTGGTTTCTTTGCTGCTGTCGGGACCGGGGCCTGAGAGCCGAGTACTGCATTTCGTCTAACTTGTTTGTTCCACACCAGCGCCCTGGCTGGTAGATCAGGTTATCCACGGTACTAGGTCACCAGGCCTTATTCCGTACTTGTCTGGCACAATTTGGTATCTACCCTTGGTGGTGTGAGCCCTTATTGCTGCCCTCTCTAGCAGTCTATCCCGAGGGGCCTCATCACTGAACTCTCTAGTATTGGCCTTGCTCTATGTTCGCCCTTGTTCCCAAGTGGTGACTTCCATGTCTCCACTCTGTACACCCTCCTTAGAGTAGTAGGGTACGGGGCATCTGTAATTCGCAGTATGTCGTAGACCCTCCTCCCATCTACATCCAGCCTGGCGTTCGATTTCCTTATGAAAGGTTCTTCCTAACCTAGGGTCAGGAGCCTGCAGCTTGAGACCCTACCCATCGACAAGATCTGCCTTTGCAGATCCTTCGCCTTGTTCTCCTGCACCAGGAGCGCAGGATCATCCACCCTAGCTTGTCCGTCCCTCTCTATATCAATCTCGATCTTCTTTTTGGATTGCCTTGCCTTTCTGGGCTTCTGCTCAGACCACTTGCCTTCGTCGGTCTGCTTCAAGGAGGTTGGGGAAACGGCAGCATGGCAAGATCTTGGAAATGGCCAACTCCCTTCAATGACTGTACTCTAAGGCGTGCCTAATACTTCTGCAAACGACTTCCTGCTACCTGATAGCGGTATTTTGGGGCTTACGTCTGTGGTACTGCTTGGTAGGGGTTGGTCCTGCCCTTGGGCCTGCACATTAGAGGCCAGACCGGCAGCCTCCTTGCCGGGAGACAGACCCACTTAGCACATGGGTCCTGTTTATAAAAGAAGTCATTTGCTATTCCTGAACGCCTTGAATGAGCCCACCTCTTGCACACCTCACACTGTCTACCATTGACCACAAGTTTTCCGCAAACTAGGTGCGAGCCGCGGGTTGGAAAAGCGTGGCATACCCGAAAATCACAAAACAAAGGAGGAAAACAGCTCAAATGCTCCTTAGCCAACACAAAGTAAAAACTATGACACTAGCAGGTGCAGCGCCTTAACACGAAAGAACAAAAATCTCCAGGCAAGAAAAGATAGCTTCACAAAAATACCGAATATTTCTCGGCCGTACTACAAGGAGATTAACAAATATTCTCCGAATAAAACACACCTTCATTGCAATTCTGGTACGCTCAGTAATGTGAATTAAACCGGATTAATTCACGAAACCATTCAAAAGCTCAATTTAAAGGAGGGAGCTTTATGAATTCAAACCCCATGGTACTCACCCAGGAGGAGCGCTTACGTCAGCTAGTTGCCCGGCACCCCATAGGGATACAAAACCCAGCCGCCACCCAGCTCACCGCCCCTGGCAGCGTCCCCCGATTAGGATTCGAGGACAGTTAGGGAATTGCGGTTGGACTCCTCACCCTTTCGCTTTCAGACCACCGTAACTGCTCGCCACGAGAACTCATCCTTGTAACGAGCAGCCGCTGTGGCTGACAAGATTGTCACACGCGTCGGCAATGGGGCTAATGACCAATTTCCACGGCATGGTGCAATCCTCTGGGTGTTGATCTGGATGAATAGCCAGAGAGGTCTCGGCAATCTTGGTGCATTCAGATCTCACTGTCATTTAAAGACAGAGGTAAAGTACTAACCCCTCACAGTAGCCCAAGTAGGCAACGGCACTGACGAGCGCCCCCTACTGCCCACGTCCGCCATGAGTCCGCCTCACCTGTCTACTCCAAAGCAGACCACCCTACCAGCGGATTTTGTTAGTTCCACCGCGTTTTCTTACCAGCCACCCGCAGGCGCTGACAGCCAGGTTCATCCGAGCCGGGAAACCCCCTGCAGGCGGGCAAAAGCGACCGTAATCGCCGGCAATAGGTCACAGGTTGGTCATCTGTTATACGAGCATGATTCACACACTAAAGCTAGGATCCTGGTTGATACTGGGGCCATAATTCCTGTTTTGCATGATGGTAAAGACAAGCCGCGAGCTTCTTTGCCTCTGCTGCCCGAGTAACGTATACTACGGTCGTCAGTAACGCGTAGACCCATCGACGAATCACAACTTCAGAAAAAGATTGGCTTGCCGATTCTGCGGCACAGAATTAACAAATTCTAAGCATGCAAATATGTGCAAACCCCAATTGTACAGTCTCCACCTTTAGCACTGAAGACCAGGGTTTAACAAAGGTCACTGTCAGGTGCCACCGTCACGGCAGTCCGAATTCGAACCAAATTTTGCCAAGGCACATGAGCAAAACACAAACAAACGTTCAGGTGTAGTGGTTGATGAGTGCTGTACTTTCTCAAGGGTCAATAAGATAAATGCCATAGTCTCAGCAAAACAAGTACTTGACAACAATTGGTGAGGATCTCCAATTATGTGACTTACCGTCCACAGCGAATGGTTCCTCAGTTCCTACTTACCGCGAGAGACAGCTTGCGGTTAACCTGGGACCACGACGACGGTATGCAGGGCCCTTCACCATTTTGGACATTCCCACAGGATAGTGGGAATCGATTTTCTGCAGCACCATGGAAAACTTGTTGATTCACGTAGGTTGCGGCTCATCGTTCCTTCGTCGGACACTAAATTTACGGACCTCAAAGCTCGAACAGATGCACACCAAATTACGGGTTTGTCTTCTAACATTCCCCAGGATTTTCAGTCTTTACCTACTGAACTTCCCATTTTGCTTAAACCACTTGAAGAGGTGGATACAATGACCGATCGTGTGGCACAATACACTGTCACTAACGAACCACCAGTCACGGCACGACCTCGCCGACTGGCGCCGGACAAACTGGCTTTCGCCAGACGTGAGTTTGACACGTCACCTTCCGAAGGTATTGTTCGCCCCCCTCATAGGCCATGGGCCTCACTTCCACACATGTTTCTTAAGTAAGATGTCATTAGCTGGTGACCCTGTGGCGATTATAGCCCATCAAACTCGGTTGCCCGTTACAATGGCTATCCGATACCCCACATACACGACATCACGGCATCATTTCACGGCACGACTGTATTTTCTAAGATCGATTTATTACCGGCCTATCACCGTATCCCAGTCGCCGCTGAAGATGTCGGGAAAACCGCTGTCACGACTCATTTTGGTTTGTTTGAGTTCTTACGTATGCCTTTTGGTTTGCCAAATGCTGCTCAGACATTCCAGAGGTTCGTAGGCAGCATTGCACGAGACTTGTTACTTGTTGACGCGTATATCGATGACTTGTTAATCGCATCGTAGAGCATAGGTGAACATTTCCAACATTTGACGCTACTATTTCAATGTTTGTCCGAACATCGAATAGTAGTCAACCCTGATAAATGTGAGATTGGCAAACCGGAACTTGTGTTCGTCGGCTACAAGATAACTCGAGAGGCTACTAAGCCTTGCGAGGATAAAGTGCGCTATTCTAGATCACGCCGTACCGTCCATATTCAAGGAGCTCAAGGCATTTTTGGAGTTAGTTAACTTTTATCGTCGTTTCATACCCCATGCCGCTGAAAGTCTGCTTCCAATAACTGATCTACTTCGTAGCAATCCACGTAAGTTGTCGACTACGGATGCCGCACGAGTGGCGTTCTCGGAGATTAAAGCGACATTAGCTCATACCACACTCCTAACGCACCAAGTTCCGTACGCCAAGCTAAGCGCAGCGGTGGATGCATCTGACTTTGCCATTGGAGAGGTCCTGCAACAGTCTGTTTCTGGGGTATGGCAGCCATTAGAGTTTTTCTCTGGACGCCTCAATCCCACGGAAACCAAATATAGTGCTTTTGGTCGTGAACTGCTGGCTGCATATAATGCCGTTAAGCACTTCCGTCATGCAGTCGAGGGGCGATATTTCATCCTCTATACCGACCATAAGGCTTTGCCGTGTGCCTTGAATACTAAGTCTGATATCTAGACTGTAATTCTCAGTTCACGACCGACCTACGACACGTTAAAGGTGAGTCAAACTGCGTTGCAGATGCCCTGTCGCGTATTTCGCTTAATGCAATTAAATCTCCGGTTTTAGACATCCCTGCCACGGCTGCGGCACAGGCACAGGATTCTTCATGTATGGAAGCCGCTCAGTCATCGTCGCTACAGTGTCAGTCCGTACCTCTGGCCACCAGTGCTGGGACTATACTCTGCGACATGTTTACTGGCATGCCTCGACCAATCGTACCCTCTACATATCGGCGTCTCGTGTTCGATACCCTACATGGACTCTCACATCCAGGCATCGCAGCCAGTCTCCGATTAGTAGCTGCACGATAGGTCTGGCCGTCCATGAATAAAGATGTTCGCATGTGGGCAAAACAGTGTCTACAATGTCAACGATCTAAAGTGCATAGGCACGTAGCTTCGCCCATCGGTACTTTTGCTTCGCCTGATGCTCGCTTCGATCATATCCACGTAGACATTATGGGTTCATTGACCCCATCACACAGGTAAACCCATTTATTAACGTGCATCGATAGATTTACGAGGTGGCCCGAGGCTGTTTCCACCTCCATCCTCACGGCCAAATCATTGACTCGACATCTGATAGAACGATGGATAGCTCGATATGGTTTTCCTTCTACAATCACTACCGATCGAGGGCAACAATTTCAGTCCGAACTATTCTCTTCATTAACTCACATGCTGTGTACGGACTGTATTCGCACTACCGCCCACCATCCGGCATCGAATGGTTTAGTCGAAAGCTTTCATCGCCAACCCAAAACGGCCCTTAAAGCGCAAGATAGTCCCGACTGGTATGAAACCTTTCCACTAGTTCTGCTTGGTACCAGGACTTGCATAGAGACAGATATCCAATGTTTCGCTTAAATTGTCTACGGCACGGCATTATGACTGCTTGGGAAATTCTTTACGCCAGAGAGTACAGATTCACTTGTCGTACAGACTTACGTTCACCGTTTGCATACGTGCATGCAAAATCTCGCTCCGACGCAGACTTGAAGGCAGCAACGACAGGTTTTCGTTCCGACCGAACTGGAAACTTGATCGCATGCACTCATTCGTGTTGATTCGATGTGCAAACCATTACAACAGCCTCACGAAGGTCCACTTCGTATGATTTCTCGTCACAATAAGACCTTTGGGGCTGATCGATAAGGTCGCATCGATACAGTTAACATCGATCGTCTCAAAGCCACGTACATTGATGATAGCATGATGCCCGCTGGCCTGAGATTTGATGTTAACCCTGCAGTACCTGTTGACGACACTTGCGTGTCACGTCAAATCCTCTGTTAGCGAAGCCTGCTACCACTTCGAATGAGGCTATCGTCTCGCTTCCAGGTCAGCGCCCAGTTGGCACTGCGATGATGTCGAATGAGATTGTCGTCTCACGTTCAACTCAGCAGCGCATGCCTATGAACCCCTCCTCGAATGAGGCTCCAGTCTCAAGTTCCGGTCGAGAAATCGCTTGCGCGACGAGTCTCCGCGACTAGGTCGAACACGATCTTAATCAAAGCACTTTGCAGCAATAACTTTCGTTTTTATCTTTTCGACACGACATACAATACCTCATTAATTACTACTGTATTCCAGTTCATTCCATTGCTGTTGCTACAAGCTTCCCGTTTCTTTTCTCTCTGCCGGTCCCACGAAATTTGGATGATTTTGGCACTCACGTTTGCCTTCTTGATGGGATTTATCTTTGTCGTTACTTGCCGCCGACGAATCTACCTATTTGACTCTAGTAGGTTATACTGGTTGCCCAAAGCTGGACGCTATTGATGAGGCCTACCAGGATGGCGGTTCACGCAACCGGTGTCATTAGCGGCGAACCTGGTTTACTCTCGATCATCAATCTACTGTTCCCGCATGCCGCGGATTCTGCCCGTCAACATCCTGCAGCACAGCTACATTCACTTATTTTGCACTCGTTCACGCGCACGAATATCGTTTGTACTCATTCACCTCCCTGACGATTTTCGAAAGCTTTCCACGCTTTCCAGCGGTGGGCTGCTAAAGTGAACTCGATCATTGTGAGGAAATGACTTCTTTCTGGACACCATTTTGCATTTATTTTCCCTACGAGCCTCTCTGACGTTTGACATCGACCTCATTGTTCCGTTCGGTTGCGTAGGTTTTACTGGACCGACGTTTCCGAGGTCTCCGCCGACCTCGTTTTGGGTCACTTTCACTTTCGGTATTTCGCCGATAGTGCGCGCCCGCAGTCCGCCTTCTGCCCAGCCGTTGCGTTTATATCCGTTCGGTGTTTCTCTCGTATCGATACTGTTTCGGTACCAAGATATATGAAACACACCTTTGCATCTGTAAACCAACTTGCTCCTACTCTATTCGTTGGTGTTGTGCAGTGAGACCGAACAGAAGATACCTTCGCTAGCTGCCCTCGTATGTCTTCCTTAATACAAAGAGACAAAAAACAAACAAGCAGCCATAAAGGATTTTACCAGAGATGGAGTCACAAAAATAATGCGACTTTTTATTGTAAGGGATCTTTTCAATTACTGGGTAAAGAGTGAAACGGCAGGTGTGCAGTCGGTGCTTTCTCCATCACTCCTTACTATAAGAAAATAAAATTCGGGCGCAAGGAAGCGGGCAATTACCGCAACTCAGCTCAACACAAGGAACCTAGGCCAGCTGGGACATTGATGACCAGTCTCACGAGTGGACAAGTAACCTGTGACACTATCGAATGATAAGCCAGCGAGCTAGCCAGTTTGTGCCAGAATCTCTCATTTAGATCAAGTGGAATCTTTTCTTGTGCTCTCATGCTATCTGTAGTTCCCTGACCGAATAGATTGCGGGCCCTGCCATACCAGCTGAACCAGTCAAACGGCTTTTCTTAAAGCCTAAATACGCACAGATCCTGCACCAAGAAACCACTCGCAGGGTCTCCAAAAGCTGCAAAGCGTGAGGTCAAGGCCAGTTTCCTTGCCGTCAGGTGGGATGTTCTTTATACGTGCAGGGCTGCATATGCTGCAATATTTTCTCATTTTGTTTCCATTGGGGAAAGTATCAAGATACAGAAGAAAGCCTTTGTGCTCTGCGAGAGACCTGATAATCTGACCCGGGTATACTCAAGGTCTATAGCTAGAGGAAGGGAACAGGACTCACCGTATCGTGGCAGGAACCTTGGCAGAACCCCAGCAAAACACTTTGAGCGCAGATGGTCACATAGATGGAGCTAGCTTGATATCTAAAAGTGGCGCAACTGAGGTCTCGCTACTGATGCTGACTAGAAAGGCAACTGGCGTGCAACGGGAAAGAAAAGTAAAGATCTGCCAGGCAAGTAGTCTTGTAAAGTCTTCCAAGACCGTGTTGAAAGAGGTGAAAAGCTTGTCTGATCTGATCCAAATTCAGGCCACCCAAATGAAAGTGCTTTGAGCTCAGACAAGTTCTATGACAGATATAATAAGGAGGATGCAGGCTAGCACGGAAATAGAACTGGGATACAACAGAAAAGTGGTTATATAGGGTCCAAGCGAACCTTTTTACAAGGAGACAGGGCAGAGTAACCAGCATTTGGGAAAACGAGATACTAATCCGCCAAGACAGTTTATTGGGGGGGGGGGGTTATACTTCTGGGTGGACGGAGATTAAATGGAGATGAGCAATCACCTGGGAAGCCTTCCCCGGCTGAGATGGGGACCCCAATATCGAGGAGCTTTCATCGCCGCGGCGGACAGAGTCAGTATGAATTCCAGGTGCGGTAATAAAATGGAATAGGAAGACTCAGTATCCTGGAGCGTCAAAGCAGGTTCATGAGAAATTGAAGTGTCCTCATCAACCCAACCTGTGCAACAGACACGGCCGTTTTATTCATGTCGTCCATAGTGCACCTCACACCAAGCATCGCACGAATGACTAAGAACACAAGAAGTGATTAGGTGCTGTAAAATGCCCCATGGAACGAGGTGGTAAGTAAGGCTTTTGGCTAGTCACAAATCAGAAGCCCAAGCGGAGCAAAAGATGCGGGGAGTCGAACGGGAGGGAATGCAAAGCTATCACCGAAACGTGGCCGCTAGAGGGTGACAGGATGAGCCAAACACTTCCGGAGCAATGGAGTGTGCACAGAGCTGACCGTGAGGACGGAGGAATGAGAGTAAGCGTACCGTTGCTAGTAGCCCAACACATTTCAAAAGGAGATTACTGGGTATATTACACCCAGTATACGGGCAGTGGCAGCTCAAGTAAAATATGAAGTGGGCGGCGCTAGTGTTTGCGTGCAGGAGCCCGTCCTTTGGAGCGGGGGAAGGTTCGGGCCTCCTAGAATACCTAGCAGTATCGTTTGGGACCGCAGAAGGGCTTTTAGTCCTGGGGTAGTCAAACGCAACAGAGGTAGAATGACAAGCATGATGGGCCCCGGCAGGGTAATTCGGTCAGAGGTTGCTTGATTGTACTGAGGAAAAGGCACCAATACAGCCCATTCGCCAGAGCACAAGATGGGGGGGAGGGTCAGACTCCGGGGACACCGGACCTAGTTATACCCAAATTTTGTGGAGAAATAGATGATATATCCGTATTGTGCCCCTTTAGGGCAAAGCGGCAATAGAGCCTCCTCCTTCAGGCCCCTCGGCTAGAGGGGAGCCTCATAAGATAAGTGGCGCAGGGCCTCCAGGAAACAGGACGAGATACGCGTGATAGCGGCGGCAAAGTTGCTCGTTAGGGATACCCAGGGCTACGTGGAAGAAATGCGGGGTTTTATAAGAGGCTGCTTATTACTTGTGACGAATGAAGTGGCTCCGCTGCCCAGTGTCCGGAGAAGAGGCTCACAACCGTGATGGACAAGAGGCATGACTTTGGCTTTGAAGCGCAAGCACGAAGCATCGCGGAGACCTCAGGAAGCTGGTGGACATGGGTGCTTCATCCAGTAAAATACGAATAAACAAGTAGGTAGAGGATCATCAGAGGTCGGAGAAACTGAGGTACGAATTGGGAATCGTGAGGGATACGAAAAAACAAAAAGTGTCCTACCACCACCTCCGGGCGAAAGCGGCCATGAAGATTGTAGTGGAAGGAGTGAAGTTTGCGAATGGGGACCCAGCTGAGGACAACAAGCAAAAGGCAGGTGTTTTCGGGAAGTGCTTCTGTGGGAGGAGGTCCACAAGACGGACCAAGGTCGTCCACCGCCGCCCCTAGGAGGGTCCAGGCCTAGGGAAATGGGAAAGCTTGAGATTAAACCTGAAGTTGTTCCACTAGGCTTTGAGGCTCTTGACAGGAGAAAATCCCCGGGACCAGGTGGCATGCACCCCGCAACCCTGGAGCCGACGGCCAGGATATTAGCAGGCCCTCTAGTTGAGTTGTTCAACAAACCTCCTGGGAAGGCAAAACTTACCTCCGCCATATATTTCTACTTATCATGCTATCCCGGCCCCCAACCAGTACTCGGAAAATCCGTATCGCCAAAGCTGGCAAATCCAAACGCACCCAACCCCTCCCAAAAACCAGGCCGGGCTCTGTTACCCTCGTTAACGTCGACGGTGAAGCTTCTAATAGTCCTAATGGCCTAAAGCAGAGTTTCGTCGAACTTAGTAACAAGGTCGAGCTGATTGGTGAAATCCTTTCAAAGGTTTCACCCCTGGCTACTCTCCTTGACCCTGTAGCCGCTACATCGCCCAAGAACTTGGTTTCGGTGGGACACCTCCTCGACTCCGTGTCTACTGAAATATACCACCGCATTGCCAACTCCAAGAACGCAGTGGTTTTTAATGTTCCAGACCGCTTACCACTTTCCTTGGCGAAACACAACATACTAAGTTCGTGCAACATGGCTCACTATAGATGCCATTGCAGGAGGCTACGTAAAAAGTCCCAGCGACATAGTTGCCCCCTGCTATTCCAATTCACGGACGATCTAACAGCTACAGAGTTCATTAGCAACAAGTCGACGATTGCTGCCCTTTCGCCGTATAAGGATATCAAGATATTCTCTGATAAAACCCCCCTCCAACGGGAAATACTTCGTTCGTTGAGAAATAACTCCGCCTTGCCCATGCAGACTGACCCCACTGTAACCGACATGGTTACCCAATGCCCCTCTGTCAAGAAGTCAAAGGCGAGCCCAGCGCCTCGCCCTGCCTGCCTGCAAACTGTCGACTTAGGTATGTCTAACTCCCCAACCCCGGTTCCGCTTCCACTCAAACGCTCTTTTTTACCATCTCCCCCAGTAGCTTCTACTAGCAGTAGCTCTCGCTCCCCGACCACAGGCCCCAAGCGGCACTCCACTTCAGTATTAAAGCCGCGCTCCCCCGTCATAGTCTCTGAGCCAAAACAAGACCCTGGTACAACCAACAGCCCCCGCCGTACTACTTCCAATCCGTCCTCCGAGCCGTTGACAAGTGTTGTCACCCGCCGCTCTCGCTCTAACGACTCTACAAACTACCCACCATCTGCTAGCTCAGCCGCGACACTTCGTTTCTATCCTCATAAGTGCCGCTCTAATCCCCCCATAAGCCTACCTGGTACTCCTACCAGGTCCGCACTTGCCCAACTAATCACCTCACCTATTACCCCCCACTCTCAATCGGCTTCTGCCTATAGCGTACTCTCGGATCCTCCAGGTGATAACCAACTGGGCCACCATCCGGATCCGTCTAACGCCATCGTCCCTTTGAGTAGGAGTGACCTTCAGGGCCTTGCCAGTGCCACTCACCCTTCCACTGCCTCGCACCCCCTTCCACTGTCTTTCCCCCTCTCTGATCGCATGGGTTACACCAACCCTCCATCTCCGTTGCTACCGTATATCCCTCCCTGCGCCCCAGACACCAACCCTCCATACTATAGCCCCAGCATGCTTCCGCTGTTCCCCCTGCTCACCTCCACCAACCCTCATCTAACCCTGAAGTGCCACGTACATACCCTAGCAGATACTCTAGGTTCGTACCTGTATCCCGCCTCCTCGCCCGACCCCCCCACTCACCGGGTCCCCAGCTCCTCATGAGCCTCCAAACCTTTCCAAATTTCGCCACTCCCTTCCCGCCCCCCACCCCACACTACGTCCCAGTTACTCTCCCACATGCCTTCACCCCCATACCGACCTACCGGCCTTATACTGACTCTGCCCAACAGGTAGGTTACCTGCAGCCAGGATCTCGTTTTTTTCCTGACCGGTGCCCTCCGCACCCGTGGCCATATTGCTAGTCGCCCTATGGACCATATCCAGGCTCATATCACTGTTCGCTCCCCACTCGAGGCCATGCCACTCAGCACCTTACACCACGCACTCCCCCCTGTCCACCCCGCTTCGACAGATATTCCTAACCTCTCACTTTGCCATATGGTGCCACCTCCCTCTGCACCGTGTGACACCCCTCCGGCCCACATCAGCGGTGTGCTGCACACCCACCGTATTGATCACCCACAGCGATCGGCTGCGTCTAATGCTAACGCTTCTCCTACTTTCCGTCCCCCACCCAACACTGCCTGCCCTCCCCCTTATACTGACGCTCTATCCCCACTGAGACCCAACTCCTATCGCCACAGCGATCCCAATAGTCTTGCACCTGGCATCCATGCTTTGCGCACACCGACACTGAACTCATTCCTACTAGTTCTTACTAACGCTCGCTCAATAATTGGAAAACTATCGCACCTGCGATCTTTGGCATTTACGTCAAACGCTGACATTATACTAATAACTGAATCCTGGCTGTCAGATGATGCTTCGCTTGACCTTGTTCGCATAGCTGGGTATCAATGCTTCTCGAACACCCGCCAGTCCAGGCGGGGAGGGGGCTGTTTAGCCTTTGTCAAATGCACTATCCACGCTAGTGTTATCGACCACCCCCCTCTTCTCCTTATTGAGGATTCGTTATGGCTATCCATTCACGCCTCCGGCCAGAACCTCCTCCTTGGCTGCGTCTACGTCCCCCCGGGTCTGGAGCCTGCAAAAATTGACTCTGCCGTGGATGTCTTCAATGCTGCGCTTGACTACCCTGCCAGTGCAAAAATTATTGCGGGTGACTTTAACTTTCCTTCAATTTTCTGGTCCTCCCATACTAGCCCTCCCGCCCTCTCCACCTTCCTTTCTTGTGTCCGTCTTGGTGGATAGACCCAACATGTCTCCTGCCCTACTAGGGGGAACAACATCTTGGACCTAGTATTCTCCATTGATTTTCTTGATATGATCACCCAGATTACTGATCACTTCCCGGGTAGTGACCACCGTATTGTCAGGTGCAAGTTCAGCTGTCCTCATCCGATGCAATCCTCTCCCCCTGTTCTGACTTCCTACCGTTCCTGTAACTGGCCCCTAGTGCCAATGATAATCCACATCCTTAACTGGGACACATTTTTTCTTTCATCCGATCCCCTCACTGTCGTGAACTCTCTCTACTCCAACCTTCTACACTGCCTAAATACCGCCAACCCATGTGTCGACCCACGCCCCAATTCCAGCACCTCACGCCTGTCACTTTTAGAGCGTAAGCTGTCTAAGCTGCAACTTACCTTCGCTAGATCACACGACTTTACAATTCTCCTGCGCATAAACCAGCTACAAATGAGGCTGCGTTGCATGGTCGATTCGCATCTGAGAAGGCAAGAAGCCATCGCCCTAGCACACCCAAACAAAACTGGCTACCTGTCCAACCTGCTTAGTAAAAGGTCCAATCAATCCAATCATATCTCGCCCAAGTTCCTCATCTGCGGCTCATCTACCGCTAATACTCCAGCATCTATTTCTGAGGCCTTCAATGAGCATTTTTCTTCCTCCCTTATAAGCTGTCCTGGTATTCCCCCTCCTACAATCCAGCCCTGCTCCCCTGCCTCTCTTTCATCGATTCCCCTCACCCATCTAGAAATTGAAAAATCGGTTTCGTCTATTAAACCTTCCTCGAAACCGGGACCAGATGATCTCCCACCGGCCCTCCTCCGTTTCGGTGGTCCTGACCTCCCTTTATTGTTACTTAATATGTATACCACCTCCATGATTCACAGTTTCGTCCCCCCTCAATGGAAATCCTCTGTTATAGTTCCGCGCTTCAAAAGGGCGTATTACACGACCCAGATAACTATCGGCCCATCAATCACACCCCAGTAGTCTGCAAAATTATGGAGAGAATTATCAAAAGACACATTGTCCAGTACCTCTTATCTAACAACTTGCTGAACCCTGGTCAGCATGGTTTCTTGAACTCCCGTTCCTGCTCTTCCTGCCAGCTTGACTTTCTCAATGTCCTATCGTCTGCTGCCGACGCCGGAAACTCTGTAATTGTCCTGTACCTCGACATGTCTAAGGCTTTTGACCGTGTTCCCCACATTCATCTGTTGCACAAAATCCGATCTCTCGGTATTACTGACCCTCTCCTCTCCTGGCTATCCTCCCATCTCTCTAACAGATCACAAGCCGTGCTCGTCGACGGCCACCTATCTTCCGCCAAACCAATTACTAGCGGCGTCATCCAAGGCAGTGTCCTAGGCCCATTACTATTCCTTATTTATATCAATGACATTTTCTCTTCTATTCGACACGGCACTCCTTTCCTCTTTGCCGACGATATAAAAATAGTGTACTCTTTCCTCCCTAGTGACCTATCCGTGACTCTATGCAACATATCGCATGACTTACTCGTTCTCCAAACTTGGTGCATCTCGTGGTTCATGAAATTTTCTGCGGAGAAAAGCTTCCTCCTACCGTACAAGTGCACGGTACAACCCGGCCAAATTTGTCTGGACGGTCTGCCCATCCCCATACACCCCATGGTTACCGATCTTGGCGTGCGCTACTCTTGTTCCTTTAACTTCTCAGAACAGGCATCATTCCAAATCGCTAAGGCTAAGAGAACCCTAGGCCTGATCAATCGGTGTTTCCTAATACCGGCCAGTCGCCTGTCCATGTATCTCTCACACGTGAGACCGCTCCTAGAATATTGTCCCATTACCTCCGGCCTCTGGCCACGTTCCTCCATTGTATCTCTTGAGAACGTTCAGCGTACCTTCACCAAAAGGCTGTTGGGCGTATCCCTAGCTCTAACATACCGCCAGCGCTGTGAGCTCCTACAAATTGAGCCTCTATGGATTCGTCGCATGAGGCTCAACCTGATTTTCCTCTTTAAGCTAATCCATAACCTGGCCTACACCTCTTATCCCATCTCATTCGCTGCGCCCTGCTCCTACCCCATCCGGCACCGTGCCTTCTCTCTCACTGTCCCTCATTCTAATCTCTGTCTGAAGTCCAGATTCTTTCTGTCAGCCTATTCCAAAATCTGGAATAAGCTGCCCCTTAGCTTACGCAGTGCCTCCTCAGTGTTCGCTTTTAGGCGCGCACTTTTGTCATACTTAACAGTCCCCAATGCTATATTGCTCACCAATGCGCTCGTCTCCGCCGACCTGGCCTTTGAAAGAGGTCTCACACTGTAACTCTACTACCTCTGCGTCACAAGCCACTAGGTACACCCCGCGAACTAAGGCCATTGCCTTCACTGATCCACAGCGATCCTACCGCCTGTCATCATAAGGTAACCTAATTGCTCACCTACGTTCATCTCTTATCCATCATATTCACTTTTTTTCTCCTCAGTATCCGTTGATTCTCAGCTAGGGCACACCCGGACTGCGCTTCTCTATCCCTTTTCCCTCTCCAGTGATCCCCGCTGACGGCCAACCACTTTGGGCACCGTAATTACCATCTCCCTGGCAGGTGCATCTGGATAATATTGCTACACGATCGTCTACCACTTGCTGTTTCCGTTGGCTCTCCTGTCCATGGTCTCACGGCTTGGTCAATTGTTCCTGGTTCACGCACCCCCATCGCGGTCGTTTTGTCCCCTGTACAATTATCCATGATCACTCGTGCCACTCCCAACAGTGCGGGGCGCGGTCAGATCCACCGCTATGGCCGGCGCACATCGGGCGTGCAGGCCGTCTGCAACGATGTGCGATCGCAACTGGACTGGTGGATCACACCTCCTGCGTTCACTTCACGAAGTGTTTTTCAGGTTGGGTGCCCAGCGCACGGCCAGTCCCACCCACTAGCACCGGTTGCGGGTGGCACGCCCTAACTTTTCTTGAACTACCGAATCCAATGCTGTCGGTTGAAAATTGCATGCTCCTCATCGTTTTTCCGCCACAGCTTGTTCACCTATAGCTCTTATCATCTGTTTCCACTTCCCGTCTTTGTCGCCCTACCACGGTATGCACACCTTCCCGTTTTGTCCTCCCTCCTATTGCCTGTCTCTACATCAACTTTCACTGCTTTGAGTCACTACCGTCTAACCACTCTTCTCTGTCGACGCTCGCCAATAACTCCTTTCCCACCTGCCGTCATTGCTGTCTTCTATCATCTATGCGCTTGGTGTTACCCTCTGCTCAGAACGCCCATTGATAGCTTCCTTAAAACCTGTCGCCCTGTTAATCCCTCCTCGTGCCCCATGCCATGATGCACCAACCGCACCCGCACCCATGCCCAATCCGCATATTAGAACTTGCCGCTCCAAACTTCGCATCTTTTACAGTCGTATTTATTATCTAATCACCACCACCATATCTTCTTCACTTGGCCCCGCGATTCCTCTGCGGTTCTTTCCAGTGTCCTGATTAGTATCCACCTGTTCAATTGTCTGCCGGCACACAGCTCTCCAGCTCCATTGCCCCAACTCCTTTGCGCGTTCGTTTTTTTGTGGCCTTTTTGTTCTATTACTGGTCCACTTATCTCGGGGCTTCCCGCTTCCTTGTCCGCCTCCTTCGTGTTTCATCTGCAGTAAAATGATCTCATTGGTGATTTCTTACCTGTGTCTCCTCGGTCATTGCTTTCATCCCTTGATCCGTTTATTGCTCGCTACAGGCATTTCTCTGTACCTTCCAGTGTGGTCCGCTTTTCCATGTTCCACCGTTGTATTGACAATGTTATGTCGTGACGTTCTTTTACAGTTCCAAATTGTTTGACCTGTCACTACCCGATTCCTCTGGTCCGTCACTACATCTCGCACCTGCATTGATCAAATAATTAGACCCATTCTGACCTGTTTTCCTTGATCCTGTCTTTCATCTTCACTCTTCCATGAATTGCTCCTCACAGTCTCCATCACTTCTGTGCTTCCACATTCTATTTTTCTCTCCGTTGGGCTGCCACGTGCACTTGTCATGAAGTTAAGCCACCACGACATTCCAAAGTTAATCCTACAACCAATTGATCTAACATTACCTACTCCTCCTAATGACTGATAATTTCTTTCTAGGACCCCATTGTTATTGCTCCTGCTTCTCTTAAACCTATACATATATACAATTAATCTATATATATATATGTATATAAACTTACGCATATATATCTATGTGCACGCTCTCTGCATCTTGCAGTTCCTCACCTGCCATTTCTCTTGCTATCATCCCAACGACCGTCATCATAGGCATCCATCAACTCTACATCTGTGCCTCACACCTACCGTATCCAATCCTTCTAAATCGTTTTTGTCATCTGATCATCCCTCTACGTCTTGCATTGCTCGCTGCCTGTTTTGCGGTGAGTTTTGTGTCCTGTCTGCCGACAATTCACTGCGAAGTACCAATGCTTCATTGTCATCTAATCCACTGCAATGCACCTCACCTTTTTCTCCATCGTTCCTCGCTACTGCAATTCTTTATACCGATTTCCAGCCTTTCTCATGTTTACCAGTCTGCCTTTATATGTAATTGCCCGGGACCAGCCATCCAGCCCACCTGACCTTGAATTTCAAATTCACCGGGCGTCCATTCAAATCCGCTCTTGAGCTCATTTAAACTCCACACAATCTCTATGGTGTGCATACGTTCATACTATTTTCATCCTACCTTATTCACCCTTCTGAGCCTTTTTACCCAATATTTTAATGAGAGTCTCCATATTTCCATGAATTATATCTGTCCATTCCATCACCTGTATCTACATGATCATGCACATGGCATGCTTCGGGCGCTTCCGAAATAAACCATTATTATTATTATTATTATTACTGTCGAAGGGAAAACAGCGGAAGTCATACCAATACACACTGATGATAGAAGGGGTGAAATGGAGGATCATCGGCCTGTTGGTCTACTCCCTGTGGTCCTCAAAGTAATGGAGAGAGCAATTAGAAATGCTCTGGTGAGGCACCTGGAGATGAACAACCTGGCTGCAGGGTACAGCGAGGGTCCATAAAAGGAAGCCCCACGTCAGCAATCTCCTCAGCATCCTCGACGAAGTGGCTTGGAGGCCAGACCAAGGCGAAGAAGTTTAGGTGTGCTTTCTTCACTACGGCAAGGCAGTTGATAGCGTGAACCAAAGACCATTGCTGCATAAACTAGGTCGGATGAATGCTGCTACAGGGGTGGAGGACTAGATGTGAACCTACATGCGCGATAGAATATTATTCTTCAAAATTGAGAACGCTAAGTCTGCAGTGGAGAGGGCAGCAAGTGGGGCACCGCAAGGATTAGTGCCGGGACCAGTACCTTTCCTGGTATATTTGGACGACCTACTAAGTGTTCCTAGATCCCCACGCTTTATGTTAGCAGAAGACTTGCAAATTGTGGGATCTATTGAATTCACCCAGATTCCGGAACACCTAGATCCTACCCAGTAACGGATGGTGGCCTGGGACCTACCATCAAACACAGGAGATGCATCACTCTGTTAGGAGGTGGGTTCAGGAGGCCCGCCACCTGAACCCGGACAACCCAGAACCAGTGGCCCGGAAGACAGATCCGAGAACCTGAAACGATCGTTACAAGCGACTCTAAACCTTGGCTTGGAGCCTGTAAGCGGCCAGCTGAGAAGAACTGTAACTTCAGGGGACCATAGAGTTATGCTACCCTTTTACACCGCACTGCTGAGACCCCTCTTGGGGTAATTTTTCCAGGCATGGGGTTCCCAGTTAGTTAGGGGCACCCGTGCGCTGGAGGAGGCCCAAAGGAGGTTCACAAGAACCATCTCCGGTCTAAGGGGACCAGAGTAAGGGGATAGATGGGCATCGCTGGATCTGTTCTCTCTCAAGCGTAGACGCTTAAGGGGCGACCTTACAGAAGCCATGGAGGAACTAAAAGGGTTTTCAAGGACGAACACGCCATTTATCACCCGTGGCATAAACTCCACCCTCCGAGGTCACGAACTGTAGCTTGTTAAGCCAGGGACCAACAAGAATATCAGAGCCCAGTTCTTCCCGTGCAGACTAATAAACTACTGGAATTAACCCCTTGCGGACTTAGTGGAAGCAGATACTGTCATCGATTTTACAGGGACGTTGGACCCCTCGTGGACACGAACTTCCGAAGTGCCAGTGAGAAAGCGGATAAAGATAACAAAACTTTCATCCCAACTAATCTGTTTCTCTTCTTCCTGGTCTTCTGCTTCTTTTTCCTTCTTCTTCTCCCCCTTCTTCTTCTTCCTATTGTTTGACCTTTTGTTTATTTATTTTTTCCTTCTCATCAACTTTCATCAACTCCTCCTTGATTCCTCGAAGACCCTCTAGTCTTCCTTCTTTACAAGAGAGCCCGCTATCGGGTGACCAGCCTTTGCATGACGAGTGAACCTGTCGGCTGCGGATGCTCCGGCCCATCGAAATGTTGCTTTCGCTGCCCCTTCCGATGGTGACCCGATATAAGTCGCGGTGCTGAATTTTCGTCCAGCGACGGACAACGATTCCGAGAAGCCGAGGCCAGGTGAAATGCGGGGGACCATAGGGGCAATGAACTGGATCACCGTTGACGCCGGCTGCCAGTCCTGTACTCTGATCCAATTTCATTTGACGTGAGGGGGTTGTAATCTTTACCCGCACGAAACGGTCCCTCCCGCTCCTTATCCAGTCAATGTTTAGCCACGTCCAGCAAAAATGCCTCGACTGTCTTCCCCTCCACTTTGTTTCACTCGTTGGCAGACCTCACAGCAAACGGCTGGCCCATAATCCCAGTCCGTACACCGTCCTTTGCGAGTTGATGCTTGTGCCCTCGTAGCCAGTCAATCCTCCGAAATCTAAAGGGGGACTGCACGGGTCCAACTAGCGTGCCTATACTCTTAGCAGTCTTGAACACTTCTGTTAAGTCTCCTCTTGGCCTCCTTACTAAAGAGAGTAGATTCAACTAGTCTAATTTCTGCTCGTAACCTAGTCTCTGGGAGCATCCAGACCGCCTAGGGAACACTGCTGTACTTGCTGGAGGATTTTTATCCTGTACGAGGAACCGGCTCCAGACCTGGACGCAATGTTCCTTGTTGGGGTCTCACAGCCGCTCTATACATCGACGTTAGGACTCCTGGTCCCCTAGACCTCGTCAGGCTCTCCTTTTGGTGAAGAGTGCATGCGGCTTTTTCGCGGCGCTCCCACTGCCTGCCTGGTTAAGCTTCTTTTTGATTAACACTCCCAGATCCTTAGCCTTCACTGTTTGGGCAAACGTGTTCTGGCTGCCTGGTGTGGTGTGACTGGGCCATGGTCCTTTCTCAACTACACCTGTTTGTAGAGCGGGGGAGGTCCCACGCCACCGACCACGCATAAGCACCATCCAGATCTCTGTGTACGGTACCATCTGCCACCTTTCCAAGAAGTTCGACATCAACCGCAAGTACGAAGCAGTCATCATCCAGTTCATTTGTTAGGTTGTTATTGAACAAGGCCAACTGCAGGAAGCCCGGGACTGACCCCCGTCTTACACCGCCATGGGTCCTCCTCATCCTGGAAAATCTTCCCCTACTCTCTTGTGAAACTGCCCTCCAGCGAGTTTTCTGATAATCCACCTCTATGCCAGCAAACTCAACCTGAATTATTTAAGCTTCCCGGCCAAAAGCCTTTGGTTTAAGGGGTAAATGCCTTTCGAAGGTCCACATGGCGGATTTCATTTCTTTCCATTCAGTCTAGTTCCTTAACTGCTTGATCTTAGTGGTTAGACAAGCTTGACCTTCTGTGGATGACTCCCAGCCGGTGGGGTGATGTCAACAGGTTGCTTCCCACGTGCATAACTACGCGGTCGCGGACTATCCCTTCCGCGGCTTTCATTGGTACTGACGCCAGGTTCATCGGTGGAAAATTCCCGCACACCTCCCTGTCGCCCTTCTTTGGTCTGGAGTGACGGTGGATGTGAGCCAGCCCTGTGGTTTCTGATCTTCTTCCAACGGTGTTTTGAACAGGGGCATTAGCTGTCTGAATAATAGACCAGCTAACGGTTCCACAGCTGCTGGCTGAACTCTGGCATATCCCGCTGCGTCGCACGACGTCAATAGCCTAGGGTTGTCGTAAAAGTCGCTTTCACAGGCTTCGGTGGGCACCTTTTCCGGGATATGCGGGTTTTGCCCAGTGGATTCTCCGCTCGCCCCCGATTCGATCGATGTACCCTCTGAACCAGCCGCCGTAAATTCTCAGCCTCTTGCTTCTGGTCGCCTGCTTTCACCTGACAGCATTTTTTACCCCAACGCACCCCAGTAGCGGGGTGCTCTCCTCATTTACTTACTTCATGGGGGCCACTCCCTGGTGACTTCTGACAGTTTTTCCCTGAAGCTTAGCCACTGCGCCTTCACACAGTATCCTGCTGTTGGCACCGGCCGTTCGACCTAAAGTGCTAGTTCCCGCAGCCTATCTTTTATATCCCGGAGAAATTCTAGGTGTATTTGCCCCGGTACCTTCATTCTTTGGAGGTTCACTGTCATTCTCAGGACTCCGTGGTCTCTCTTGCAAACCGGGTTCCTTCTTCCTAGCATTTATAAGTCCTTTGGAGCCCTCTTCAGCTTTGAGTTGAGAAGAGACAGTGCCTGACCAAAACTCCAACAAGTTACCTGCCCCACTTGCTGACACGGGATCCCTAGTTCGACAAAATCCCCCAGTCCCTCGCCGAAAGTTCCCTCCGGGGCCGTTAAGGCTTCCTAGTCCTTTACAAGTGCGTTAAAATCACCTAATATAAGTGCTTTCCGCCCCGCACTTGCTGCTCGGCCAAGATATGGTAACTATTCTTCACCTTCATCTTGGCAAGATTCCGGACTTCAATGCGTAGAGTCTACTGGAATTTTGGGTCTCATTGCCGTGACAACTATCTCTGTAACTTGCACGTTGAACGAGGTAGGCCGTCCGCCATGGTAGGTGCCAAGGTGGTCTGCCACGAGTGCAAGCACACAACCTCCCACATGTCTGTCACGTCTAAAGAGGCCATGGCTGTGTTTTGTCTCGGACAGTCCACCCCAATCTTCAGTCGCGCGTGACCACGTCTCACTGAGCGATATGACGTCCGTACTCTCTGCCCCAGCCCACAGCTCTGACATCCCGTTCCTTAAACTTGCTGCTCTCTTGGGGACTACTAGTAGCATCGTCTTTTTTCGACTTGTTCTTGTCCCGTCGAGGAGGATATTTCCCCCTCCGGTGTGGTGCCCGGGGGGCAATTTTTGCGAAAACGGCTTTGTCAGCCTCATCGCCTCTGTTCAGTCCACCTTCACTGGTCGATGTAGCAGCCTGTGTGGTGCTTGCCTTCGGAGGAACTTGCGTCGCCATAAACGTAGGCAAGCTGCCCATGTATGCTACATCGTTTTGGCCCGCATTGGCCGCCTTCGTAGCCCTATTTTCTGACACCGGCCCATGAGCACTCAGAACTCGTGAATGAGTCGTCTTCATCAGCGCCGTGTTATATCATATTAGTTAAATATCGGTAGGCCCTACCCGCCTCTCACTTAATTTTGTATCGTCAGATGATCTCACCTGCGCTGCCCTTCGAGCTTTCAGCCGTGATGAGATACCCTTACCTATTTCGCTGACAGGGAAATTTGACGGGTGTGAGAAGTGGCTAGCACTTGTTTTTTTCCGCCCCAGTCTGGTTTTCCAGCCACATCACCCTTTTGAGGGAGAGGTGCCCGAATACGCTCACTGTCCACTGAAGATTTACAGCGTGGTACCTCACGGCCCTTTCGCGCTGCGTGCCCACCTGCGCACAGGGTTCTGGGATAACGTTGATGACCACATTTCCGCTTCTCCCAAAAGCTATGTGTTTTCAGTTCTACAGCTTGCGAACGACCACCAAAGCTTTCGTCAGCCATCCTCCAAGGGCGTTTTCCCGTTCTCGAAGGTCATCGAACAATTCCACTTTTGACTCTATCTTTTAACGCTCTATGGTTTCTCCTTTAAACACCCTAGGTGACTTCCCATAGAATTTCATCTCCGTTCCGTATCTAGGCTCTTTGCAGTCGCTAAATGTTCAATAAAACTAGTGGGTTATCCGAAGCCTGCAGACACAATGCGCAATTCCAAAAGAAGCAGACCGGCCGGTAAGATTTTTCCACTCGTAGCCGTACGTCTCCCAATCACTACACCATGCTCCGTTTCATTAACGAACATCCATGATGACGCAAATAGTAAGATTGACAGCCTCTTACAACACGTTAGCTCACTCGAATCGCGGATTGGAGATCTTGACAGAGCCATCAGAATTCTGACACCACTGGCTCAACTCCTCGAGCCCTCTATGGTAACTACGGACTGCAACTTAGTTGCCACGTGTAACTTCATTGACAGCATATCTGCAGAGGTTTCAAAACGAATACGAAACTCGAATCACGTCATTGTATTTAACATTCCCGATAGGGCCCCACTCAACATGGCCAGCAGTACCTTGCTGAAGGCTGCTAACATGGAACGTGTGATATGCCGTAGCAGCAGACTACGCAAACAAACACAACGACACCAATGCCCTCTACTTTTTCAATTTCCGGACTCTGACGGCCAGTGAGTTCATTCATAAACAAACAATTATTGCTATTAATTCGCCATACAAGAACATTCGAATAGCACCTGACAAAACGCCACTACAAAGAGAAGTGCTGAGAAAGTCGAACTCCCGCAAACACCCAAGGCAGGAATCTGCCCAAAAGACACATAACCCCGTCATTCCCCTAACCTACTCTATGAAACCAGCGTCTACCAGGCAACGACTGTCTGATGTAGACCTTGACGCAACGCCTGGGCCTTCTCCAAATCCACCAGTCTCCAAGCGCCCTAGGCTCGTCATTAGTGTCGCAGATGCCTGGGACTCGAATCCACCAAGTCCTGCCAGACAGCTTAGCTCTGTGCATCAGAAGCAGCTACCTAACTCGCGTAGCCTCCCTGACCTAACAACTTTGCATCACTCTCCCAAGGCGACACATAAATCAAAGTGTGGTCGTTCTTGTCCACACCACATAGCCACGACTAAAACCCATCCGCGCGACCGCACCATACCATTTCCAGGTCATTTTCGTTCGAATCAAACCTGTCAGAATTCAGGGCATACACCCGTAAGCAAGCTGCCAAGAAGTAGCGTACCTAAGGACACAACCTCACCGTTGCAATCTAACTTATCACCAATGGTCCGAAAGTTGGTAACGATCTACACTCAGCCCCCAATGCAGAGTGTCGATAGCAACGGTAACACATGGCCGCAAATCCAGAATTCGGCAACCCACACTCCATCCCTACTGAAAGCCTCAACATTTAGTTCATTAGGCAACGACCGCCTTATATCACCAGGCTGCACCCCTAATGTCATGCAAAGATTAGAAGCGAACAGACACTCTTGTGAGATGTCACTGATGCCGAGACGAACTGTTTCTGTTCCCAAAATAGATTGTTTCTCAAACCGTAATTCCTACCAGCGAAATCCCCGCTCTACGCGCATTTATGCGGACGATACTCGCAAAGCACTTCACAGCTATTATTCAAAGCTGCATCTGCCTAGCTCTTCATTTCCTTACTTTTCCGTGCCGCCACCGTTTATCCCGCTAGTTCCTTTACCATACCAAAATTTTCGTTTTGCTCCACCACAGGCGTTTTACGCGCAGGATACATCCACAAACCCCCTCCGAGTAAATTTTCCCCACCCTGTGGCATACAATCCCACAATCTTTCGTCTCTTCTAGCCCTGACGAACCACTTTTCAATACCGACACCTAATCAGTCGTTCATACCTGCGGCAGCACACCGAACTCCGAAGGCCAACTACCCAACACTGCGTATTACCAATACCTCCTTCGTTGATGACCTCCATATAAGCCCCATACCAACCGCCGATTCCTATCCTACCTCACCCGGGCAAGTCGCATCGATGGGCGGCGAAGCCACCCCAAACTCTTTTAGTCCCTACCCCCTGAGGCCTGCTCTTACCACACAACAACCAATACCAAGGTTGTCACGTGGGCAAGCCAATACCTTCCATAACCACGTATTCTATCACTGCACTGGGGCATTGAACGATCCCAACGAATCAGGACAAGTGGCAGGACTACTTCGTCTAAGGTCTTCTCTTTCACCCAGTAATAACCCTAAATTAATTACTTCCGGTTCGTCGGCGGCTGGTGCTTCTAAAGCCATCGCGGAGGCATCCAACGTTCACTTTTCCTCCTCTTCGGTAATAGCTCCAACTCACGCCCCTCACCGTGCACTTCCTCCGACCAACAACTCCCATACGTTACCTAACCCTGACACTCACTTCCACATGAGTGGGTTGTCATTCATCTTATTTAACTCGCGATCCATCCTAAATAAGCTTCATCACTTAAAAAATTATGTCATAACCTCCAGTCCTGATATCATCTTTATTACTGAAACCTGGCTCACCGAACACACCAGCACAAGCGAAATTAGGCTTGAAGGGCACAAGGTTTTTAGGGTAAATAGGATCGACAGACGCGGAGGTGGGTGCCTTGTGTACGTACAGCACGCCCTTTCAGTAGTCCTCATCAGACATGCCACACTGGACTCAATTCCGGATTCTCTATGGCTCACAATTCGGTTCTCAACTGTAGTCATGCACATTGGCTGTTTCTATCGCCCGCCCTCATCTACTATTGCAGACTTAACTTCTTTAATTGAAGCCTTTGATTACCTTTCACTACTACCTTCGGCAGCGAAAATCATAGCCGGTGATTTTAACTGGCCTAAAATATCCTGGAGAAACCTCACGGCACCTCCCAACTTAATAGACTTTGTGTCCCATACTCACATTGGGGGCTGGGTGCAACACGTTAAAACCCCTACTAGAAACGCCAACATACTAGATCTTATATTCACCCACAGCGTTACCCACTTTTCGGTTTCCGTTCTGAATAAATTTCCGGGTAGCGACCATAAGATAGTGGCCGGTAACCTTTCCTTCAATCCTTATCCATCAGACTATCTGACCCCAGTCAACAATCCCGTCCGTTTAAATTGGAACCCTCTGCCCAATCTCATCCATAATCAAGATTGGATTAGTTTTTTTCTAACGGCTGACCCCCAACAAACGGCTGATCACTTTTACTTTAACATGGGAAACTGCCTCCAGAAACTTAGCCCAATATCCCAAAACTCCTCCCTTAGGAAGTCCAAGCTTGCATCCCTCCAACAAAAGTACCTTAAGATGCAAAGACTTTACCTCCAAAACCACGACTTCTCTCTTTTCATAAGGCTAACGCGTCTTACTGATATTATCCGGGACCTAAAGGAAAAACAGCTCCGCAACGAAGAATCCAAAGCCCTAAGGCATCCCAACAAAGCACTAAAACTCTCACTCCTACACAAATCTAGGAATTCGGCAACGGATACTATGATCCAATATGCCGTGTTACCGAATAAAACTTCGGCCACCTCCCCTTCTGATATCGCTGAGGCCTTCAACCATTACTTCGCCAATTCCATGGCCCTAGCCTCAGACACAGCACCCCCAAATCCTCTGGCTATTACCAGCTCTTCCTTATCTACCCTAACCTTTGAAGTAAACGTTATTTTTAGGCTCATCTCACGTTATAAAGCATCTGCGCGTCCTGGACCAGACGGGTTGCCCCCAGCTGCAATCATTAACGGTGGATCGGACCTTCCACTTTTACTACTGAACCTATTCACCTTGTCACTGAAATTTAGTTTGGCACCGTCGAACTGGAAGCGTTCAGTCATCATCCCACGACATAAAAAAGGACCTGTCCACGAACTTGCTAATTACCGCCCCATCAACCATACCCCTATCATTTCCAGAATAATGGAAACGATTATCAAAGATGGCATTACCACCCATCTTCTCGCTTCTAACCTTCTTAGCGATAGGCAGCACGGGTTCCTCAAATCGCGATCATGCACCACATGTCAGTTTGACTTCCTCAACCTAGTCACTAAGGCTGTTGATAGCGGGCAGGCATTAGTAGTTGTCTACCTAGATCTGTCGAAGGCTTTCGACCGTGTTCCACACCTGCATCTTATCTCCAAATTGCGTTCATTCGGCATTGGTGACCCGCTGCTTTCTTGGCTGAAATCTTATCTTGCTCATCGTTCGCAAGTGGTCCTCGCCAACGGACATACTTCTAAACCGAAACCTGTTACAAGTGGCGTTATACAGGGAAGCGTACTGGGTCCTCTCCTATTTCTGATGTACAATAATGACGCATTGGATCTAGTACACCATGGCACGCCATTCTTGTTTGCAGACGATATAAAAATAGTTTACTCTTTCAATTCCAATGATGCTACCCATACTCTTTGCAACATTTCCGCTGACCTCGCAGCACTTGACCGCTGGTGCCACACCTGGAGGATGAGCTTTTCCACTGATAAGTGCGAGGTCCTAACCTACAAGTCCAATTGCCCCCTGGATCCTTAACTCTTGGTGGGTCCCCAATAGCCATTCGACCTACTGTCCGCGATTTGGGCCTCAACTATTCTTGCTCCCTCAACTTTTCTGAGCACGCTGCCATCCAAGCGGCCAAGGCTAGAAGAAGTGTGGCCCTTCTCTTCCGGTCCTTTCGTCTCCGGGACAGCATCATCAGCATCTACAAATCACACATCAGGCCTTTGCTCGAATACTGCCCAATAATATTTTCTAACATGACGAAATTCGACAGAGTTGCGATTGAAAGCATACAAAGGTGTTTCACCAAACAACTACTTGGTTGGTCCACGTCTTCAAGCTATAGAGAACGATGCCAAAATCTGGATGTTGACCCACTCTGGCTCCGCCGCTTAAGACTAAACTTAGTCTTTTTGTATAACCTGCTCCATAACCGGTCTTTTTCCTTTGACCCAGTAAGCTTCTCCCGTGAAACCCCCTACTCACTTCGGCACAGGCCTTTTACTGTCCCTTCTAGTATAGCTAAGTCGGCCATACGGTCACGTTTCTTCCTTCTTGTCTACTCTAAAGTCTGGAACAAGTTGCTCATCACCCTTCGAGCTTCACAAACCAAGTCCCAATTTCTTTCGGCACTCATCCCATATCTCAGCGTCACCCGTGCACTACAGTTATCTAATATGTGCTTGGCAGAAGAAATAGCTTACGAGAGGGGCCTCGACTTCTAAGACCAAACCCTTCTCCGACCCGGCTCCCTTTAATTAAGGACACAATCAACGATAGACAGTTTCATCTATCTGGCTGAGTTCTCAACGTTAGACTATCTATGGCCATTTCCTCAATGATCCGAACAAATGGAAATGCCACTAATTTTAACCACTTTGCTTCCATCCAACCCCGTAGTTTCTGTCACTCTTATGCCTCGTCCTTCACTGGTTTTTATATGCCTCCATTAACCGTTGATCCGCAGCAGGGGCACACCCTGACTGCTGCTTTCTATCTGCTCTCCTTTTCCACGTAACCCCCCTTCATTCTTAGCCCTTTTTCAAATCCTGTCATGTTAATTTCCACGTTTTCAAGGGTTTTGTCTGTTTTTTCCATCACTTGTAAACAGCTGATTATGCACTTGGCATGCCTCGGACGTCTCCGAAATACACCATTATTATTCACCATTACATTATCATAACCCACAGCTGGAAACACGTCCAGACTGCAGTACCCCTTTATTTCAGGCTTGCTGTCTCCCACTATCTCAGTCGCAAAACTGGCTAACCAAGGATGCCACTTTGACTCGTACGGACAGAGACTCAAGTGGAACCTACCATAGCAATTGGGACCGAAATCAAACCATACAACAGGAAATACTCCTAATTGCTTATCAGATCGTTCAACGTTTTCAAACGCAACCAACTCGAGTTCCAGTTCACGCGCATGCCGCTACTATACAGCCACACTCGACGGATCGACCGACACATACATTGTCCTGCCAGACGAACCTTACGCACTCGATGCCGTACGTTACCAGAAACGACGCTGAATAACACTGAAGGCAAATGTGTCAACACACACATATATATTTGTCAGTGAAACAGCATAATAAAGCTGAAGTCCATGCGGAGATTTCCCACTTTATCATCCGTTACCACTGTTTATCTTTCCTACAACCCGTAGCCGGCTGGAAATTGACTCTCCACTTCCCGAAGACCTTCCAGTTGCGCTTTCTTATTTCAGAATGGTACATGTTACTGATCCTGAATCTAAACTCACCTTTTTATGGTCTGCTGTTTCTCCAATATCCACCAGTGTTCACTCTCACAAAATTGTTCTCATGCCCCCCTGCTTCAAAACTCATTCCGTTTATTGAACTCCGGTAAATCCGTCATTCAGGGTTTGCATTGTCTTCATGATCGCTATCCTCTTCGCATGCGTTGATTTTCCCGAACATACTTCTTTACAATTTCCCCCCTTTTTCCTCTTGCTCAAAAATTTACTCCATCTGCATAACCTCGGTGGGCCTCCGGTTTCCTTGGCTTGCATCATTCTCGTTCATAATGCGTCCTCAGCACTGCGTTAATGATTTTTCGATATCTCCACCGCGAACCAGTGCCCAGGCCGGAATCGAAACCGGTTCAAATGCGCCGCGCGAAAAAATTATCAGAATGATCCATTCAAACTGTTGCTGGCTTTGTTTTTCCATCTTTGATACTCTCGACTTTCATATTCTGAATTTGTGAATATTCCATCTTATTGAGTAACGTGTTACACCATGATCATGCGCTACAGCGTGCAACTCGACTATGGCCGAGAAATATGCCAGTATTATTATTATTATTATTATTATTATTATTATTATTATTTAATGTCCCTCACATCTCCGCGGCTTCTTTATTCGGTCAGCTGGGGCTTTGACTATGCGCACTGTCTGTTCCTCATCTTCGGGCAATCCAGAATCCTCCGTCGCAGTCCTTAAAACCTTTGCCTGAGATTAGGCTTCGTGCTATACCTCAGAAGGCACTTGAGTCCCGGTCTTTTGAACCTCATTTTTCGGTTCATTTCAGTTCAGTTCAGCTTCCTGGGCTCGATGGTAATCTGCCAGGTTTTCCAGTCTACGGCACCTGTGAGCCTTTTGGTCACGAGTTGGTTCGACATAGGGAACATTCGTCTTTCCTGGAAGGGCTTGTCTGAGAACTGTTGGACAGAATAATTCGGGCCGCTTTCAGTTGGCTAACCGAAGGTCGTAACGAACCATCACCAAGAAGCAGACTTGCGCGGCCTATTTCATCCTAGTCCCTGGGCCATTGACGAAAATTGTGAGCTACCTCGTTTGATCCCTAGAGCTCAGTGTTCTTCCGCTCCAGCATTTGTTAAGTTCATCCTTGCCTGCTTTTTTATGGAGCCACCTCATAATTTAAGAGCCCGCGGTGGTCCTGAAGTCTTGAAGTACGAGGCCTGGGCTTAAATTTTCCCGGATCTTTTATTTATCTTGTCATCCAAATAGTGCCGGTGAGCCGAAAGTTGCCGCATTTGACAGTGGGAGAGCATTCAGTCACACAGCATTTCCCTAAGCAGACGTAAACTAACCGATATTGTCCTGAAAAATCTACCGAAAAGCCCAAGATGAGTTTTTGAGCGACGAGTTTCCGCTCGGCCTTGTCAACCTGTCGGCCTACATTTCTTTGTTATTAGTCTTATCAACAACAATTTCACCTTTATCGTTGGATCCCATTTTGAATGCGTTGGCGAAACTGACTTGGAGGGCTGCACAAATAGCATTATTACTAGGTCCTCTCTTTTTGGATCTTCTCATGTTCGCGTGTGGTTTATCTCGGTCGAGACCCAGTTTCATTTTCGTTAGATCATCTCGTAGGCAACAGTGATCACTTGCTTCAGCACTCAGCTGCCGGCCAAAATAACCTTCGAGGTTATTGGTATGATTGACTGCATATCAGACGAAGCACCGTACAAAAAGCTTCAGGCGGCTTTGGTAAATAGGGTAACGTCATCTGATGGGGCCCATTAGCAACAACTGTTGGCTGGCTCCGAGTCACTTGGTCGCACCACATCCAATATATGGCACGTGTGATAATTAGGCCCAAAGTACAGTGTCAGTACAACCTTTGACGCAGCTGTGGGTAAAAGGCCTCTCAGTAAGTCCCTCAACAACCCTACCCGTACAGGAAGCCAAAGCCGTTCTAGGAAAGCTGAGGGCAACTGGAGATGAAATACGCAGATGCAGCTTGCATGCACATCGTCAACCACTTTGAGGTCCCACTTGAAATGTCACGCAATAAGTCTAAGCGACTTGATGATCTAACAACGTTTGCTGGAGGTGCTCTCACAGATCGATGCCGTCAGCCTTTCTACTAAAGGTCAGCAACGGCAGTCCGGATCCAATTTCGGTCTCAGCTCCAAGCTTGACGGATCTGAAGAGGATCTAGAATGGTACCACCAACACCAGCTTTGGGCAAACTTGTCGAAAAGCAGTTGACCCTTTACACAAGAAAATATGTATGCATGCACTCCCATTTGCATAGATCTTCAGAGCAAGCCAGTGATGGTGGTGGCAGATGCTGGCAACCACAATTGTTGCCCATTTTCAACCTATGGCAAATAAGCCAAACTCTTGTTCCTGGCCAATGCCGGTGCAGATATCAATGTTATCCAAAATATCCGTGAAAATGCTACCTCCAACCTTTGCAAGCCGCGAACCGCTGCAATTTCTGAAAATGTTACCCAGCTGATTACCCTTACATTGGCCTCAGATGACGCTCCCCAAGAAATTTTACGACGGCAGGTATCCTTTTCCCTTTTCAAGCATAGACTTTTTACCACAATGCAGCTTGGCGATCAGCTTGAAACACAGGGTTCTGTACGGCTGTGCGACTAGGTAACTGGCCAAGGGCAAAACCACAGCCCCCAAATCTATTGTTACCCGGTAAATTCTGCGGAGACCGGACGTCTACGAATCAGTTCTTCCTATTTTCCTCAAACGATGCTTCATTTTTGCGAAGCTTCTTAGGCGAAGCATGGATTGATCCGTCATGTGACCAAAGGGCCTACCAAAGCAGACAGCCCAAGAAGGATAACCTCTGAGAAACTGAGAACAAGTATACACTAATTCAACGTCGCGCTAGCTTTGAGGATCATTCCCTCGTTCAACAGCCCACTGGCCTCAAAGCCGCACGTATTTCTAGGGTCAACGCACGAGGAATGGTGAATTATGGGCACTTAACAACTCAACAATCACGGCCCGCTGTCCATTTCTACGTATCCGCGACTCCTCTCTCGGGTTGGATAATAATGGTTCGTTTTGGAGAAAACCGGGTCACTATTCTGTCCGCAATCCGATGATACAGACGAAGAAAGATTCAGAAATTCCATGGGGCTGGAGCAGATTTGTGTGTATGAGAGGGCAAGGAAAGAGGCCGAACTGTCTAAAATTATAAGGGCACCCGACAAAACCAAAACTCGGGGTTAGAAGTTCGAGCCGTCTGGTGACAAATGAAGCCACCTGGAAAGGTTGGATATACCCACAAAAGTTGTCGAAGCTAATCACAGGAGCAAGGTACTGCAGCACTACCGAAAGATATCCCAGCTGATTCTATTTTTACGAGAAGGAAGACTGTCAAAATTGAGGGGTGTGAGGGGTCATTAGCAGACTGCAAAGAGGGATATGGACTGAGGACTCAACAACTGAGGGCGATGGAATATAAGCAATGGAACATTGTGAAAAAATGAGATGGTATATTGGAAGAATCTACCAGTGCACTGGCGGCTTCGGTAATGTAAATGCTAGCCAATAGATCCCGTGGGGAAAGAATGCCAGAGTTATGACGAGCAAAATAACCAAAAATGGGCAGGTATCCGATCCGTGGATGGATTATTTAAGATGGGACAGGCACGTAGTGCAACATGCAGACGCGAATATAGTGGCAAATCGATCATGGGGACGTAGCTAGGGCAATATGGAGACCAATAGCGTGTGGAACAAATAGTAGAGCATATAGACGACATGGAGTATAGATGTACACCTTCCGATGACCATTTCAATAGAACCGTCACGCCACAAGGACAAGAACAAAAGCCGCGTGAGATTGACCTAGAATGATGAAAGGGGAAGAGGCCCTCAAAGTAGAGTATAAGTGAAATGTATCGGCCGGCAAAGGTAGTAGTGACGACTTCTGTACACATAATATGGCAAAGCAAAACAAGTAGAAAGCGAGTAACACCTCCAAAGAAGGGGAGACTATCAAAGTATTGATTAGACGGATTACCGAATGGGGGACTGGTCAACGAAGGACCACAATAAAATGGGCGGACCGTGACACATCAACATGGTGAAAGGAATGTTGAACCATCTGAAACACAAAGCTACAGCGATTACAGAGCCAAAGGCGTGCGAGGGGGATGATGGAGTAAATGGAGGGTTAGTGAATACCTCTCGGTGACTGTTTTTATACGTGGGCCATAAAGTAGTGGCCGAGAATCAAGTCTGTAGTACCTAAGGATCTGAAGCAAAGAAAAGGGTGGGAAGGTCAGATAAAGAATAAAGTAGGTCAATTGATGAACATAATGATAAGGATTGATGTGTAGTGTCTGGCGGAATCGGCAACATACCAAGCGGGTGATCAGGAGCGACTGCCTGCGAAAAATTGGTAGGCTTTCGAAGAATTGCTCCCTTCGTGATAGAAGGTAATGATATGCTAACTTGAAAGTGGTAACTAGGTGATAAGGTGCTCTGGTATGCTCAGCAGCGGAGAGTTCAGGGTGGGCCTGCATCTCAAGGTGGCGTCGGAAAATGTTGAAAGTAAAAATGCATCTATCATTGATTATTTTGAAGGCACCACGCCACAATAACAGAGAGGTGAAAATGTAGGATGAATATACCTGAGGTATGCAGATATGGAGGTGATATAATTGTATGAAAGATCGTGATAAAGCTAAAGGAGTGCTGATTTTTCTGGAAAAAGTGGACTGACGAACGTTTGGCGTAATCATTGGTTATATTGCTGGTCACTGAAGTATTATGCAAGGATATTTTAGCTGGAGGCGTCAACTGGTTATGGTGACTAGAGAAGAGACGGCAACAATAACTGTGCAAACGAATGAATGCATCCAAAGTAGCTGAGATTCTTACCACGGAGAAGGGACACTTACGGACTGATCTGATGATTATCCAAGAGCAAATCTCGAAAAATGCAGGTATAAGATAATATGCCAAAGGGAATGAACCATTTGCATAGGGCGTCGATTTGTGTCAAGAAAAGACGGCGCTAGTTAACGGTAGGAAGAATGCACTAGAGATTACACGGATGGGGTAGAAAATACTTACCGGGCGTAAGAACCAAGTGGTGAGGACGACACTGAAGGCGTGTCCCATGAGGAACCAATGACGACAAGGAAAGACAGTGCAAATGACACCACCACAGCAGCCAGTGGGCAGTGAAAACCGTAGTTTCGAAGTCAGCAAGTAGTGCCAATCGATTGGACTGACTTTGGGCTGGGCATCCAAATTGAAAACTACTTCTCAACCATGGTAGAGCCAGAAGGTGCTATCCGCCATCCTAGTTGCACCCGCACATCGTTGCGAATGTCCTGCACGGCCTGTGCGCTTCAGCGAATTGAGGGATCTGACCGAGCTGCTCCCATATAGGATGAGAAAAACCAAACATTAGTAGTTTTACTTGTGATGGACAACACCGACGGGTAGGTGCTTTCTATCACCGGTTGAAAAGGTTGAAAAGCGTTCCGGAGATAGCGGCCCGTGACTACATGGATGGGTTGGCGGGCATTTACCAGATTAGCATCAAAATGCGACGGCCCAGACAGCAGGGGACACAGTACCCACAGACGTATGGTGTCGAAGAATTATACATACGTAGGGTTGGAGAAACGAAAAAGGGGTACGAGAAGAGGGGCCCAGTCTGGGTAGATCCCGGATGAAAATCAGCACTCACCAGCCAGAACAGATGGGGTGGAAATGGGCTCGGGCTATGCAAATTGGTGGGGATTACTGATGGTAGTAGAAAATCCTACGACAAGGATCGGATTTTAGGCAGAGCTTGTGTCATATGACATGGGATCACTACTGGTCATATAAGGAAGATACGTGACGCGCCAGAGATCAAGTAGCTCAAAACCAGAGGAGAAATGCGAAGTAGAAAAGGAAGTGGGCATGGCCGATGTTGTGTCACTATCAAACCAGCCGGACTCTTGCTTGGCATTGGATGATGTGCAAATAACGTACTGACCGGCTGTGGAAAATCCCCCCAGAAACACTGCACGTATAATCCGAGGGGACCGTGAGTCTAACTTCAGAGACTTAGCCGAATACTTGGACAGGCCAACCAAGAAAGCGGACAGTAGATTCGGCCGACTCATCCGGGGCAATAATCGGGTGAATAGACCTAGCACCAGCCAGGCTTAAACCACTGCACGGAAACATTCAAAATACCAACCATGGACCAATTCACACGGCATTCCACGCAAGGCTATGGCGTATCGAAGTTGCAGGTCCTGCGACGCTAGCCATGGGCTACTAGATTGCCCCAAGTTCATCAAGGCCACAGTGGACTGATGTTGGAGAATGGCGAGGATGACAGAAGAGTGCTTTATATGCCTCAGTACCACACTGCGGCCGGCTGCTTGCCAAACAAGAACCGGATGTGTTCATGCGCGGGTAGACACCACCGATTGTTACATTGGGCAAAAGGACCTACTCCAGAGGCGAACGCCAAGCCCAGTGTGATTTGTTCAACATCGCGGTCTGCCATCAAACCAATACGTCTTGGAAAAGTGCCGAGGGAGTGATAACCTCAACTGGGGTGGTAAAAGCTTTGGCCCCGGTCTACAGTGGATCAGACCCTACCCTGGTGAAGGAGCGGTATGCTGACAAGCCCTGGCTAGCTAGGAGCACGACGTCGTTAGCGGTGAGCACTGTGGGCGGAGAACAAGCAATGACTGCTGGCCGGTTGAGGTTGCGACTCATCTCCTTAGACACTAACAAGCAAATCGAGTCAACGGAGGTATTTGCATGGGCTGATTCCCCCTTGAGAGTACCACTCTCAGTGAATACAATTTTAGCTAGGTGGCCCAACCTACACGATGTCCCCGTCGTAGGCTGAGATGACGACCAAGTGGATCTCCTCATCGGTTGTGACTTGCCAGAGGCACTTCGGGAGCTGGACCGGGGAGTGGGCACCCGCCAGGCACCCTATGCCGTGCACACAACTCTAAGATGGATATCATGTGGTCTAGCCGGGGGACGTGGTTTCGTGAACCACGTATCAGCCGAAGCGGATCGCAATTGCTATGGTCGTACAAAAAGGGGCTTTACGACACTGGAGACGAAAGACTATCATTTTCTCAAGAGAATTACTCTGCTGTGTAGACAGTGCGGTGAGGAACTAGGGGCCTTAGTAAACAGTCCGAGGTCCCCCAATGGCGCACACTAGCTGGACCCTGGGTTGATAACGGGAACTATGCTATGCAAAGACTACTGCGACTGAAAGAAAGCTCCATTCGAGGCCAGGATCTGTGGGAACGACAGGCAGAAGTAATGAAGCGAAACGAAGCTCTCGGCTACGTTAAAAGGTGCCTGCCACCACCGACAGCCGGGAGGGGAAATGGTATCAGTTCCGCCATCTGGTTCTTTACTTCAAGAAACCCGAAAAGCTGCCGGTGGTTTTCGATTGTGTAGCCAAATTCCAAGGCAAGTCGTTAAATGATCGCCTGTTACAAGGGGCCCAACTGGGCCACGCCGTCGGTGGAAGTCTTGTGCATTTTCAGAGTGGGCAGAGTGGCCTTGTCCGCCGATATCAAGGAAATTTTTTTCTGGTGAAAATACCCGCAGAAGAGCGAGATGCGCCGCGATACCTATGATGGGAAGAGGACAACCGGGACAAAGCAGTGATAAATTAAAAAATGACCATCCACCCCTCCGGAGCGATATCATCACCGTTTTGTGCAAACTTCACCTTTCGAGAAACGGAGAACAAGCATGGAGCCCTTGTTCATCGGTTGGTAGTAGATGACGTCAGTAGAAACTTCTACGTCTACGACTGTCTGGTGTCATTTGATGGTGTAAACTCGGCCCTAGAGCAGTTCAGGGGCCTAACGAGATATCTAAAAAAAGCGGCTTCCATCTCACGCTTCGGAAGTGCTCGAGGTCATTCCATACCATGAGAGGGCCAAAATGGTTCGAGATCTGGACGGCTGTCCAACCCCTACCGGAAGCACTCCAGGAATACAACGGAATGCGGAAAGGAACTACTTTGTTTTTGAGCTAAATTTTCCAGACCAACGAATAACTGGTCGCGGTAAAATATCGCATGCCCCTAGATTGTTCTATCCGCTTGGTTTTTTCTGGCCCTGGCTGTTACCCGGAAATATCCCGCCGACGCTTCTCTGCCGTAAGGAAGTCGATTGGGACCAGCCACTGGACCGGGAAGACTGACTTGACTGGGGGGAATTAATGAAAAACTTGAAGAAACTATGGGGCAAATAGATTCCACGCAGCTTGCCCTTGGTCACACAACAAAGACATGAGAAATACTCACCCTTCCTGACGCATCCGAAGTCGGTTGCGGAGCCATGGTGTACGGACCACTGTACTCGGGAGGCTGAAGATACGTTATGAGGACTCTGTTTGCCAAGGCCCGCGTTTCCCTGCTGAAATCGGTTTCGATCCCAAGCCTTGAGCTCAGAGCAGCCGTGTTAGCGGCTACGGCGGTACAAGCGGTAAAGTGATGCTTCAGCTTCTATATTTGGTCAGCTAGTTTTTGGAAGAACTCGACGATAGCCCTGTACCACACTACCAACTTCAGAAGCGGTTTTAGTACTTTCGTTGTTAACCGGCTCACGATCATCCACGAAAAAGCTGCCTTGAACCAGTGGAAACATTGCAAGTCTGGCAATAAACCAGCCGATCTTCACTCCCGAGGTGCGACCAACTTCCTGCAACTGGACACTTGGACGGAAGTACCGAAATTCCCGCCAGTGCCCCAGCAGGACAGGCCCGTATACGAACTGAAGCCCCTCTGGAATCGAAACCGGAGAACAAAGGCGCAGTAATGACGGTTACAATCGCCGATTCGGCATTTATTTTTGCCGCGGTTGGTCAGGCTTTCCTCCTAGATGGATTCTCTTTGATCCCTGGTATGGTTGGCTAGGTTCGATAGACATTTGCTAGTCATGGAAGAGATCCACCTCTCCAGCGGTGTACCTGTGGGTCCGATTAGCTCCGACGGATTACGGGTCGTAGAACACGACTCAGTCAAGACGATACGACGGGAGGCTTTTAACGGATAACTCTAGAGGGCCTAAGAAGCGGGACCAATCGACAACGGGATATCTTCTCCGAAAGACAACTTGAAGCAATCAAGCCCCAAACTCGTTAACGGATTACCACGGGTAGATGGTAGGCTGGCCAAATCCCATCTGAGTTTTGGCACGAAATATCCTATACAGCTACCGGCTTGACAAACTGTGATAGAACCAATGATCCAACACATCCGCGCCGTAGAGGGACATGACGGAGAAAGTCACGTGGTAAGCTTCATCCGGAGGCGCTTTGGGCTACTGAGAGAAAGAGTGGCTGTAAAACGCGCAATCCAACATTGTGAACATTGTAGGAGAAGCAACGCCATAGCGGAGAACAGTACATGGCTCCGCTCCCAAGATGTGGACAGGCTCCTCATTGGTGGACGTTCAGTGACACCGGGCTGGAATGTTTCGGGCCTATGTGGATCAAGTGGGGAAGGAGGTTGGAAAAAGGATACCAGTGCATGAAGTGCATGAAGTCACTCGCGGTGCACCTAGAAGTTACGCACCCGATGACGACCGGCCCCCTAATCCAGGCTTGGCCAGGCTTTATCAACGGCAGAGGCATATAAGTGGATATATGCTCCGACAAGGGATCAACCTTCGTGGGCTCTCATTGGCAGCTGCAGCGTAGGCTCCAAAACGTGAATAGGGATGAGCTGCAGAACCGAACCTCGGCTTATGGAATAAGATGGCACTTCAAACCCCACGCGGGTCAGTCATCGCGGTGGTGTATGGAAGCGCCTGATCGGGTTCACCAGGCAAACATTGCGGCCGATCATCGAGCGACAGTCGCCTGACGACGAAAAGCTAGGCACCGTCATGACCAAAGCCGGAAAAACTCCGGACAACCGTCCATTGATTCCATTGACCAACGGCGACCCCACCCATCTGGCCTTCACTCCGAACGACCTATTGAATTGAAGGTCGAACGTGGGTTACCAAGGGCCGACAGACCTTCGTAGAAGCTACCTTCATGGATGAAAGCAGGCAAATTATCTTGCCAAGGAGTTTTGAAAGCGATGGCTGCGGGAGTACCTACGGGCTCTGTAAATTCGACGGGAGTGTTTAACCAAAGCAGGACCACTAATGGTTGGGGATGTAGTGATGATCGCCGACGAACAAGCTCTTTTCACCACCTGGCCTTTAAGCGTTGTTATGGAAAATATCGAAAGCTCTGAAGAACTGCCAAAGTGAAGCCCGCCAACAGAATGCTAACCCGTGATGTACACAGTATTGATCTCCTCGAAAGTGAAGAAGGAGCAGCCGACATCACAAAACCCTGGTAGACTGATCCTCACTCCTCTTTGAAGTGGTTAAAGGCACCTCTCGTCTGTGGTGGCATTTATGGCGAACTGACGTACTCAACTTCACTCCCATCCAGTCACACACATATATGATACACATTTATGCTTCCTCACCTCCGTCAAAAACTTTGCAGTGTTGGATGTTCCTCTCTTATCACTGACACTATGGAAAAAAACCTCCCGTAGGTAGCATTTGCTACTATTTGCCCATATATCATCGTGCGACCTCACTGATGACACGCACACACGCACACACTCAAGCAAGCACACACAGCCAGTTCACGACGGCTCCCCCGAGGACAGCACCTATATTCCTCCTTCACGCCCGCCAGCGATCAGCCTTTCTCATGGGTGATGCTGACTAACATCGAGTCGCTTTAGCCACCGCATCAAGTGCGATCGTGAGTAGAATACTGATGTCAGAAGTATTAGGTACTCGTACTGGCAGCAGGGTCTAGGTAGGTAGGGAGAATCAGTACCCCTGTCCCCAACCTTTGACTCTGCTAAGATTCGGGAAGATTTTGGTAGGAAGTGTAACGACCGATCGTGGAGAATCCCTCCAGAATCACTGCAATTTCATGTTTCCTTGACATCACGCGCTCATACACACTATTTTCATGTTTTTATGCAAACATAACCTTATGAGGTTGCATGGCTACTGATGTCCATTAATAACGAAGATGAGTCGTCTACTCGAGTCGTGGTGGGATGCCGTTGAACAGCTGCTGACATTCTATGGCTATTATAGGCTGGGCATCTGCCATATCTTTTGGATGGACAAGGATTCGAGAAGCGATGACAACCAGCGGTACTTATGTGATCTAGATGTATTTTCCCAGATATCCATCTCACCGTAAACAAGATTGTGTCGGGGTTGCTGTGTAATGCTTGGATCTTTATTTGGAGGAGTTTCTCAGTTATTGGGCTACTACTAATAAGTAGGAAGCCACCAGTTAAGCTGGAAAAGGGAGCTTTCGCGTCACTTAGAGTAGATGGAAAAGGCAGGGTATGACATGTTGGGCGATCACGAATATTGGTCATGGCAGGGTTTTCAGTGGGGATCCCAGGATGCAAGATACTTAAGGGCGTGGTATCAGGGATTGTGTGATCAGTATGGGCTGAACTGCTGCTGCCGTGTTGGGATTGAGAAGGGCTCATAAGGCTGTGGTGCCTGGATTTGTCAACATGCAGCAGAGGTGGATTCAGTTAAATGGAAGAAACCGTTAGGTCGGTGGGGACAGTACTAGTGGAAGCTTAGGGGGAATTTGTAGGCGAGAGGGACAGATGTGGGGTCCCAGTTTCTTCAATGGTTTGGAGTGCGTGGGTTATCCTAGGGGGCAACCTCGATAGTGGCTGGCATCATACGCTGGGAGTAGATCCCACGGTCTCGCCTGTAGATTCGTACCAGGGGGTGAACTGGCATTCAGAACTGGAGGGTATAAACTGAAGGCTTTTGGTGGTGGGCTGGGCAGTTGTAAACGCAAAGGCTGGTGATGGTGTTCCGTCCGGCTATGCCAAAATGCGACGTGGGCGGGCTCCCCAAGATTGAAGTACTGTTGGGTTGTTGGTAGGTACTTGAGTAGGTTCATTGGAAAAAGTATTTAATGGGAGAGGGGTCACAGCTACATAGGTGGCTTCGTGACGTGAGGCCTGTTGGGGGCACTTGGAGGAAAGAGAGCACAGGGAGTTACTGACAAGGCACGAGTCATAATGTGGTGGGCCGATGGAGGTGGTGAATACTGTCGAAGAAGCGAGGAAGAGTCGTAGGTGATGGGGAGATCGTGCGGGACACTGAGATGAGATTGGCGCGGTAGTAGTAGGGACAACGATAATTTGGGATGGGACGGAAAGTCACATGAGGGAGAGAAAGTCCAGGTGTAGGAAGCCAATGATAGGATGATAAGAGCGGTTGGTCATGAAAAGAAGGAAAAGCTGGTTAGCATTCATCTATGAAAGGCCAGCCGTTGAATATTCCGTCAGCTCTGCCAGGGCAATGTAGTGGATAGATCTGGATGGGCAGCCGGGAGAAGCGATTCCTGAGAGATAGACCAGCCATAACTTTAGGCCTCGATCCACCTGTATAAGCCAAGGGTGTATTTTGTTTTGTATTGCTCTTACGCCAACCGACCAAGATGGTGGTCAGCAAGTGCTTACTAGAGAGTGAGACAAGCTGATGGAAATAGCTGGGCCTGAGTGAGGGAGAATTATGGTTCAAATGTGGGTAGGCTGACTGCCCTTGCTAAAGGCACCTTGTTGGAAGCTATTTTGGACTTAAAGGGTTCGATCACGGAAATTTCAGAGATGTACAGGGGGCTGAAGGCGTACGTGGCATAATATCTACTCGGCGTTTCTCTCAAGGCAAATGAGATGGCAAGCGGGAGACTGGTTGGTCAGGATCTTCTTTGAACGGCTGCGACTGAAAGTTAAGGAAACGGTGGATCAATTTTGTATTTTTCGGTGTTCTTGATGCTACTGTGAAGATGTTGGTTGGATTTCCATGCACGGCAGAACTTTCGCGTCGGGAGCCAAAAGTTTTCTCTGTGTTGTCGGCAACTATTTTGGCACCAATAAATTGGGAATAAGAAGCAATCGTGCTCCAAAGTTTATTGAGTTTCCGTGCAGTTTTCTCATCACGGGATTGGAATAGGGGCATGCAGATTATAATCTACGTCATTTTTCGCGGCTTGATGCATTGGTAAGGAAGGCTTGCCACGTTGCAGACACTGAGGATGCTGTGCCCCAATGAATTTAGTGGAACAGGACCAGGCACAATAAAGACTGCGGCACTGATGGAGCTCTTATGGCTTCTGATAAGTTTAGTGGCTATGGAATCGAGGAAGCTACCGGCTTTTAGCAGATCTTGGGTTGTAACGGAATTCTACGATCGTTGAAATGTACGTAACATATTTCAAAATACGTCAAGCTGCACAAATCCCAACGTTCTCTGCTCCGTGACTCAGGGTAGGCCAAAAGCAAGCAGGTTCAGGATTATCGAGGTTCAGGCTGCCAAGTCAACGAAATGTCTATGGAAGATAAAGGATAAAATCAATGCACGCACCGGACAGCGGTCACTTAAGGTCGGCGTCCGATTTGTGGTTCAGCGAAAGAGCAGGTGTGGAGCAAAACGTTATTGGAAAACATAAATTTGAAGTGGGGGCAGGGGAGCCAGGTCGATCCTGATTTAGAGCCTCGAGTGTGATCGTTTTGTCGGTTACATGGGTGACTGGCTTTTCAGCAGTCAGTACTTTGGGTAAGGTGGGTCAGATCGATGGATGACAGCTGGCTGGTGAGATTTGGACGGTCGTATTCCATGACTTTCATTCCTTTTCTTGTATCACCAAATCATCAACCAGTACGACAGAGCGGGACGCTTTAGGCTATGTTTTTGGTGGTGCTTTCAAGTGGACTTTAGAGGTTTGACTTCTTGCAGTTCCTTTTAAATTTATTTTGACGCTGGACGCTCTATCAGGTATTAGAGAATGTTCGCCGGTGTCTAAACAGAGCTGTTCTGCTCAAAAGGTAAAGAAACCGATCAAAACCATGAGAAGTTACGTGTTAGGAGCCCGGAGGAGCAAGAAAATGGTGGACACTGGGAGTTATAAATACTCTGAGGTGGGCAGAGGATTCTATCGGAGTAGGAATAATAACTTAAGTGGTGAGGCTATAGGTGCGTGGTGGGTACGGAGTGGAAAACAGCTATCCGCTTGTTAACATAAGGCCTCAAGTGTATAGGATGCAAGGGCCACTAACGAAGTAAAACCTGGATAGGAAACGGAAAGGGTCAAATGTAATTCACCGTTCCATATGTTTTTTATTTCATTTAGTGCCAACACCTTTTAAGGTGGTATGGGACATTCATTTGTGTGCAAAAAATGGAGCTCTCGCAATTGTGTGGCGCGGACGATCACGGCAGCAGGTTCTTGTGTCCAGCAGTACGTTAGTATATAATATAAAAATTGTAATACTACTTCTGAACGATGGTGAGTTGACCTTGGCCTAAGATTGTGCATTAGTATTTGAATCCTCTTCCGTTCAAACCTTTCTAGCTGTTCTCAGATGCAAACTTCACACCCTCTTATCTTAATCTGCTGAAGACGGAATTGAATAGTAAGGCCAACATTGACTGTGATGCAGCGGCCAAAGCCTCCCCTGTTTTGACCAAAAGGTGAAAGTCCTCGTCGGGGTGAATTTTGTTTAACGAATAACCGATCGACCCACCGAGTACTCTGCCTAGCTCGTCCTGCATAGTACCACAGAGCCTCGAAGCAACACGTGGGACAGTTCGGTAGGGAACCAAAATGGGGGCAAAATCGCTCAAAAAAGTCTACGACACCACTTGTGAGGTAAAATATAAGAACACAACGATCATACGTTCGACAGTGGACCTCAGTCACTATTCAGCTAGGAAGCTGTGAGACCATAATAAAAATGTGTAAAAAAGGAAGATTGGATTGAAAGGAATAATCAGAAAGTACCTGTTATTTTTTAACACTAAATAGAAAAAACTTGCAAGCCTTGTCAGGCCCAGTAAAAACTGCCCCGAGCGTGGCAGCTGAAAACCAGAGCAGACAAATAGAACGTCCACCTTCCTTCAACACGAGCAAGAATGCGAAGTCGAACCTCAACAGAGAAAACCGCTTTTAATCGGCACAACCCATTACCACACAAAATGTCCACGAATTCACCCCCAATAAAAAAGGACAACCATAAAAACGTGAACGCCTCAACCGCAGACAGTGAATGAAAACCAAAGGCGGTGGCAGGAAGTGTGCGGTGGGAGAGTAGCCCAAAATCTACGAGAAAATATGCCGTTGTGGCAGATGAGGCATTTTCACTCATTCAGGATGTTAATCGCGTCGCTCCACCTTCTCGTTAACCTCCTGGTTTGTTTGTCGGTGGGGATGAATCAGACGCTAACGGAAAGGTTAGACGGGATTTGGTTAGCGCTGGGTCAGAAATGAAAGCATCTGGGGCCATGCACGGGGCGGCCGAAGCCAAAATGAAGGCGGCTGAGAAGCTTGGAAGACTTGGTAGTGGGATCAATACGGGGCGACCATCAGTCGGACAAACGGATGATGGCGACGTCCATTCTAAACAGTTTATCATGGACCCCAACATTTCAAAGATTAGGGAAACCGCGGTGGCGACTTTCATTGTGTTGGTAAATTTGCCAGGCCGAGAAAGGCAGATGGGCTAAGCCGGTTGCTACTGGGATAAGAATCGTTAAAATGTTAGCTTCTTGGGTTCAGTGGTTAGTTTGTATAGTATTTTCCCTCCTTGGACAATCTGGGGGTCGGATCAAGAGTCAAGTTAGGGGTGATGGTCAGCTTTTGAACTATACGCCCCAGCAGCGTAAAGGGAAAGCGGAAGGAACTGCCAGAGGTCATTCACTTTTTCCTGCTGGTGGAAGTTATCAACTTGACTGGTCAGAAGCATCACACTTTGGATGCTAGATGGAATAGCCAGACAAGGATTAATCGTTCCAGACCCGGAAGCCTTGCCGTCTTATGCTAAGAATGTGACTACTTGCGCGGCCGCACCGGAGTAACTAGAATGTTTGAGTGAGCTCATTTGGCTTACACTATGGAGACTGTCTTGAGTAAATCACCTCGGCACGTGGCAGTTGGCTGAATAAAAATGGCAGACCGGGGTCTACCAGACAGAAAACCAACCATTGTTTTGAGATTTATGTTAGCTTTTTAGTGCGAGTTTGGAGGGGAATAGGTACAGTTATCCACCCTTCCGAGTGAAGAATGCGCTGGGTAGTTGTAGAAAAAACGGTTCGAACCACAAAGCTTTCGCGGCTTCTAAATTGACGTGCTTATCACCAAGTATCACGACAAACACAGCTGGGAAGCCCGTCAAGAGTTTGAAATTGTCTGTACATTTCCCTCCTTCCCATGTTTATTGCATTCTTTTTGCACGGCACCCTTCTGCTGTGCCGACGCTCGGATGCAACCAATCAATGCTCACGTTTTTTGAACATACATACACATGACAGCGATGTAGGGTAGTGCAGATCTGGGAGCAAAACTGTTTCTCCGGGAAATTTGGCTTTGTGACTTGAAATCGTTTTGAAACTTTTTCAACCTGAGAGTCGAATGCTATCGGTGAACCGTTGTGGGTTCGTTCTACGCTATCTGGCTCCTTTTTTCTTCTTTCGGGCATATTTATGTCTGCTCACCTAACCACTCTAATCTACCTATTCTAGTTTGCTAACATTTTCCTGAATATCACTCATTAGTGCAATAAAATTCCAAGGATTACCACTTGAAGAATACTGGGACTCTTTGTCCCGATCAAAGGCTTGTTTAGTCCGCTCACGTTCAGGTCACCATGTTGATCAATTTTAACTGGGAAAGTTGTGTGAAGAAAATTGCGGTCTTGGACAGCGGCATTTGATGCAGGAGATGAATAAGGTGTCGCTTCTAGGAGCATCCTGTCGGCAGTTTCGTACCGGTCTGGGTGTTAGCTTGTGGGTTACACCGGGCATTACTGAAGTTTCTAACAATCTCCTACGCATCAGCTCGCTGCTCTTCTTGTGTACAGAAGCGTGTGGCAAGTGCCGTGGTTTCGGTCTGGCAGGAAGGACAGCTGAAATTTGTCTGAAGGATCCAGGTGAGATATTGTACATTTTTTTGAAAAAGCCTCATATATTTGATTTCTTTTGATGGCAAGGTAATCACAGTTAGGAGCGCTTGCGTGGTTTATTCGGTTCTGGGAGTGCGGACCACGAAATCCAGCCAGAACAGCTTGTCTAACCGGGTTTGTTTGAACGGACTCAGATGTGCAGTTGTTTCTTGACGCATGATCGAAGTTGCTATTTTTCCAGACATTCCTTTGCCGCTTTGGGTTTGGAGTGAAGAAGTTTCAGACGAGACTCTTATGCTGACCACGCTTCTTCGGACCGGGTGGTATGAAGTCTGTTGAATAATAGTCTTTTGAGTAAATTCAGAGCGTTTCAGGCACTTTCGGGAAATGTCGAGCCAATCTACACGGATTCCAAAGCAAAACTAGGTTGAATCGAAGATTTTTCGTCTCCGGCTTGTGAAATGAGCAACATCAGAAAAGCATTTTAACCTCAGGTAAGCGATCATAAGGACTCAGAACGAGAGCCGAGCTCAGGGCGTGAGAAAACCGAGCACTTGAGTCACACAGGTTGAAACAAGATGTGACAAAAACCGCTAGTTGTAATCCAGTAAACGAGGGCAGGTGCACAAAAACATAGGTGATGCGAAGCACGCGTAATGCATGTAATCCATCAGTTCCACGAATCAAATCTACCACGGTGTCTTCGGAGGATTTTCCAAATCTAGTGATCGCACAAAGTCTGCCGGATATTAAGAACAACCTACAGAGTTTCTGTGAAAAGCATTTTGATGAGAGTGATCCGTTTTCCTTCGTTGTGTGAAGTTGTTAAGAAATACTTTTCTCAAGGATCCAGAAATAAAAGTTAGAAAGATATATTCATTTAGGGTTACGCTGAAGACGAATATGCGATGCAGGTGCCAGGAGGGTTCATGGCAGACAAGTGAGTGAAGCGGTATCTGCCAGACCATGCGGTGATGAATTCTTAAATGCCTGGAAAAGTCCTAACTGCCCTTGACCGTTATTCAGAGTTTCAAGTAAATCGCTGTTTATGCATTTTTCACGGTTTCAATTTGTTTTTGAGTTTAATAAGTGTACTTTTGCAGTTCCATCGGAAACTTGTAACCTTGTACCCCGATAACGAAGATGTGATCCCACAAGCGGAAGTGCCATAAAAAGATCGAGGTGCTCTTCTATTTCTCTGGTTGTTTAATGGTGATACTTTTAAAATAAATGAACTCAGGTTAATGGCACACCCCTCTGGAGCAATGTCATCACCTTTCTATACGGAGTTTGCTCCGAAGAGAACAGGTACTTTGTTTGGGCATGGGTTTTCGTCGGTGGTGTAGGAAGTAGTTTTGAAGGATTTTTACGTCTATAATTGCTTAGTGTCCATTAGCTGTGCCACAGAAGCCCCCTGTTTAGTAGTAGGACTGTGCTGTCCATTAAGTCCTGGTGGGTTAAGGTTAACCTAAAGGTTCAGTACCGGCCGAGATGTTTTTAACGCCATTTCGTTTGATGGGAGGAACGGAGCTATAAGATAAACATTGATCAGAACAGACTGCCGACGGTGATAACTTTGGATGTGGTTTGGAGTATTGACGTGAACTCCTTGGGAAATCAGTCTCATGCGAAGGACCGGCCAAGCTCACGAAGAGCTCTTTTGGCGCTACTACCCGCAACCTGAGCTCCTTTAGTTTGGACAAGTCCGTTTGTCTCACTTATGAAACAGTTGTTTCAAGATTTCTGATGGAATAAATTTGGCTGGGACAGACCACTGGGCGTGAATACTGGATCACGGCAGAAAATAATAAAAAGAACTGGTTGAAGGTACGAAATCTGTGAGAAACAAGGCGGTATGCCCAGGGTGTTGAAAATAGAAGCGGACTTCGAATCACACTTGTTTTGTGACGCGTATGAGGCCGGCTATGGGGCATTACCCTACCTCAGGTTGGCGCCCAACACGTCGGAACCAAGAAGTGTTGCTGTGTTCGCTTAGTGGTGTGCGCCCCCCCCAAAGACCATCTCCATAACAAAAGTTGGAGTCGGCTGTGGCTGTAGTTACTGCACCAGCGGCAAAAGTGCTTGAGATGTAAATGGATCTGAAGAGGCGCGCCGTTTATTTTTGGACTAATTCTCTCTCAGTTCTTTATTACGCGAAGAGCAATGTAGGATGCTTGCTAAAATTTTGATAGCCGAGGTTCAAAGATACTCTCCCGCTCACTTCTCACGTGATGGAGATACGTGTCAGGAAAGGCAAATCCAGCAAGCCTAGTCCCTCAATAGATGCCATTTGGGGAGAAGGACGGTCAACTATGGAATTATGACCCAGAGATTTGTGGTCTCCGATAGTCGCTGAATCCAAAGATGAAAGGCTTACCGAAGCGTGGCATGAGTTGTTGAAGATAAAGATGCTTACTGGGGTTGATTGTAGTAAACTACAGCGCTTTTCACTCACAATTCGAGCGCTGCTCTTCCTGGATTACTTCATGAAACGGAGCTGTCTGAGTGCCTTGGTATAAGCAATATCTAACTATTTCCAGACTGTGAAGTGAATTAGATTTGTAAGGTGCCGTTTAACAGCCCAGGGTATATAAAGGGTTGTGCTGCCATTGTGAGGTTAGTACAAGCCGAATGTTTGAGCACCAAAATCGAATCAATGGAGTGAGACAATCACTCGAGGCACTATTTTACGCACTGCTCCACACGAAAATTTTGCCCTGTTAGAACTGACGGGCCGTAGCTCTTAGGAGGACCTTTAGTTTTGGCCAACCTTTTGCAGTGAGCTAAGTGTTTTGTCATTCTCATAGACTTGCACAGAATCAGTTTGTGGATCATTAAAAATTTTCATGAAATGGAGGGTTGTGTCGACTGTTTCCAAGTTCTATTGATTTTTCATCTGCGCTTCCGTATTGTATTAAGATAATAAGATAATGTGGGCTGCCTCACAATTACGTGAAAATGGGCTATTCTGGACCGTGTTTTGTTGGACCTAGCGGAGTTGAGAATAAAAGATACGGCGGTTTATTCACCCATGAGCGTGGGAGGTGTGCACCTCGGGGCGGTGCTTTCCTTTTTGACAGATCCTCTTTCACGACAGTGAAAGACTCCATGGCCACGAGGTGTCAGCCACTCTTTTTCCATTGACGAAGGCATGCTTAAAGGGGCTTGAGCTGAAATTCTTGGTCTTATTCATGGGTTTCGGTAGGGTAAAAATGACCTCCTATCAAACCGTAGTATTGAATGAAGATTTGGACCGCCGGAGGCTACTAACTAATGCTGGGTTAAGAGGCATTGTGCGCTGATAGTGGTGTGTGCTACATTCAGTTGCACTTGGCCATCACATGATAGATGAGGATGTCTGGTGAACTTCCTGGCTGAGATCGATAGGATCATCAGCAATCGCCTCTTTGTGCGAGTGACAGATTATTTCGAGGAACTCAAAGCATCGGCTCCCAGCAGTATTGAAACTGCTTTATCTCAAGATTCCCTCTACGCTTTTGTCAGACACCGGGAAGTGGTACACCTGTTAACGAGTTCATTTTTGAAAAGTTGAAAGACCGAGTAAGGGAGCGTGTTTGCGAGAAAGACGGATGCGGGTTATGACAGATGAGGGTCTGGAACCGGGAATTCGGTCCCCCTAGTGAGCGATAGTTAGAGTATGAACCATTGTCCGCTAGGTATTGTTAGCTAAGGGCTGTCTTAAGAGGACGGGCTTGCCGAAGGGACAAATTTGCGTGTTCCATGGGTTCTTGTGGCATGGCGTACGCAAAACGTGTTTGTTAGAGATTGCGAGCGGTTAGTTTATTTATAAAATGCACATAGTTTCTGACTGCGGATGTTTGTCATGGCTATTAATTTGACAAACGTTTTTATTGTTTTTGTTGTAGCACGTTTATGCCTTCATATCCAGCTGACTGATGAACTTTCACTTATGCTATATAGGCATTTTGACTAGGTTCATCACATCAATGACTGTTGATACTTTCCACCGTTGATCACTCTTCCAACGTCTCTGTTTAAATCGTTGCTCTCTCTTGTATGTCTCGTTGAATGTGACGTGGTTTGCGCCTAGCCGGATGACAAGCCTTCAATTAGCAAACGATTTCGCAATGCATGTGAACAACTTTGTATTGATGACCGGCAAAAAACGGAAAGTAAGTCGTTGGGTCCATCGTCATTATTGTGGGCTTACCCGCACTGTCACATGCGGTCCGTGTCCCAGGGGAGTTGTGGTACCGTACAGCTTCTGGAGTGGCTAGTATTTCCAAGCGCACCAGCTACATGTGGTCCATGCTTCGGTCGCTTTCTGGGAGGTTTGACCGCTCACCTTTTGGCAACTCCCAAAAACAGATTAAAGCACAAGTTCGGAGTCGTTTTTAAAAATATTTTACCCTGTTGGGTCCGTCTGTAATAGCGGATGCCTGAAACAAACCAAGAAGAATCAGTGGAAAGTATCTGTAACGGCTACCTTGTTTTGCTTACTTCAAGTTTTCTTGTTTTGATCAAAGATGGTACTTGTGGGCGCCGACCAAGAGATCCAGCTTTGTGATAACACGCAGTGCGTGGATATCGCCAAGTTACTGTGACGAAATGAAGACCTTATTTGGGTGGCCGAACGATGCTTGTTTAGCAGTGGTTCTTGTTCATACTTCAGATTGGCGTTGCTGTGCCATTTCGACCTGGTTGTAGTTCGTCACTCTATTTTTGTGAGCCACCGGAATAGCTGGCTTTGTTCGGTGAGAAAACTCTGAAAAATTGTCCGTGCCTTTGGGCTCTAATCAGGCTATTGTTGTTTCGCTGATACATCATGTCATCCGTCTCAGAAAAGGCACACGAAAGATGGAGGGGCCTTACCGTTTTGCATGCCATCTAACCTTGATTTTCTAGCCTGGGCTGATCTCATTTGACCCCGTTATCGTGCCCACCTAAAGTCTCTAGGGCTGTCCTTGGTGTGCATACGTTTGCCTACATCACCAGAAAATATTTCATCATATCAGTTCTTACATCATTTGATCACGTATTATCAAATGCTCGAGGCTTCTCCAAAATGGATCATTACTATTTTTATTACTGCTACTCATGTTTCAAAGAAGTAAGGTTGAAGACATCCTATAATGTGTGGTGTATGGCAAGCAATTTCTTTACTTTCATTGTTGTGATTGATAACAAAAATGCACGGTGAGCCATCGGAGGGACTTTTAGTCAGCTTGGTAAAATTGAAACTCAATAAAGCTACTTGAACAACGGGAAAAATGTTGTGCTTATCTCCTCATGAGACATTACGAGAAGCTGAAGCCAAAGCTTTCGTAACAACCTGTCCTTCGCTTTAAATAATACATGAGCTACCTCCGTTACTCAACCCCTTTACTCACTACAGCTCGCATCGTACCTGCGCCTTTTTATTCCCCGCAACCAGTTACTTGTTCGCGAGTGACCGAAGGTCCCGGACAGGTGGATTTATTGGACTGTCCCTTCAAAAGAGCAGTCGGATAACATTTGTACTCAAAGATCCAAGGCATGCACCTCATCAGTTCCACCCAAAACCGCAACTACTCTGAACCACAAGAGCACGAAGCTTTACCACATGCGCTAAGTATTATCCTTCGTTTAACCTCATGAGTTTCAGCTGGACCCATTAATTAATCTCTACTATCGTTCATAACCTCTCCAGAATCCCACCTATACTTGAGACAGTCAAACCAAAACCATTTATGGCAGTCACTCACTCCCATACTTACTGGAGCACAATTTTCATGCGAACTTGCCTCAGACTGTGCTCGTTAACCTTAGGCTCCTTACTTAAAACAAGTTTTATAACCGACTTTTGTCGCTTGCAATATTATGCAAAACCGTCGCACAATCGCCAGGCCCCACTCTGATGGCCTTGCGAAGTTTACAACCGAACGAATACCTCGGCAGGCCTTCACAAACGCTAGTGCTTACAATTTCCTTTCCTGAGTTATACAGCTTCTCGATCCAAAACTTCCTCCCAGTCAAGTGTCAGCTCCACGCGATGTTTTGCGGATCGTACTCGCAATCGACCTCACAGATATTCTCCCAAGCTGACTATGCCTAACTCATCATTCACTAACCTTTCCATACCTCCACCGTTTATCCCACTGGGTTGATTACCCTGCCGGAATTCTCGGTTCCTCCCCCCAGTGGCAACCCAACTACAGCCCTTTTACTCACAGGAAGTCCAAAACCCCCTTTGTGCAAATTTCCACCGCTCAGTGGCACTTAACCCCACCATCTCTTTTTTTCTCGCCTAAATGAACAACTTCCCAAAACCAGCATCTTACCAGTCGTTTGCACCTCCGAAAGCACACCGAACTCCGCACATCAACTACGCTTCATTGCACGTTTCCATCTTCACCCTGAATACCAGCCTTTATATGCCCTCTCTTTCAGTCATCGATACCTGACCTACCCCACCCGGGCAAGCAGCTTGGACATGCGACGAAACTGCCCCACGTCCTCCCAGTTCCTAACTTCCGAAGCCCGCTCTTACCACATATTACCCACCTCACCAAGGTTGCCTCGTGGGAGAATCAACACTCTCCAGGACTCCATATTTCGTCATCCCACTACGAGTGTAACAGCGCCAGCAAATACCGGCGATTACTCGCCGCTCCTTGGAAATGCCGGGTCACTTTCGGATAAGACTGGCCCTATAGGATCACGAGCCACCTTAAAGAACCCTGATACTATTATGGCAGCCAACACGTGATTCACTGGGGACACCTCAGTCGACCACTTTGCCATTGTTGGTTTCGACATATTTTCACATCTTCGTGGAGATAGACTTGGGGGGAGCACTTAATACGCGTTCGGAAATGCATCCCAACAACCGACATCAACCACCCCCTACTTGTTAATAACTTCCACTGTGTGTTGCCACTGCTGCGATCTGGTCTCCAAAGCTTATATGTAAGGCGCATCCACCGCCCCTCCACTGGTGCGTGGCTGATTTATCGTGGATAATCGTGAGCCGGTTAGCAACGAAAGTACTAAACCGGCTCCGTACGTTGTTAATGTAGTAAAGTACTATCGTTGAATCCGTCCAGAAGCTCACCGACCAAATGTAGAGATCGAAACATCTCTTCACAGCTTGCACCACCCTGACTGCCAACACGGCTGCGCTATGGAGGGACATGCCGGGGAAAGTCACGTGACGAGCGTCATCCGAAAGCGTCTTTGGTTGTTGAGAGGACGAGAGACTGTAAAACGCGTAATCCGACGGTGTGTGCAATGCAGGAGACGCAATGCCACAGCGAGCAAACAACTCATGGCCCCACTACCAGAATGCAGGGTGACTACGGGCTGGTGGCCGTTCAGTGACACCGGGTTGGACTATTTCGGGCCCTTGTGGATCAAGTGCGGGGAAAGATTAGAAAAGCGATACGGATGTATCATGACGTGCAAGAAATCACGTGCGGTACACCTAGAAGTCGCACATTCGATGACGACCGATTCGTTTCTACGGGCCTTGCAAAAATTTATCAACCGAAGAGGCGTACCGGCCGATATATACTCAGATAATGGATCGAACTTTATGGGCGCTCACCGGGAGTTGCAGCGTTGGCACAAGAACATAAACAGGGACGAACTGCAGAATCGAACCGTGGCCTACGGCATACGATGGCATTTCAACCCCCCACAGGCCAGTCACCGAGGCGGCATATGGGAACGCCAGACGGATATTGCTGTCAATCATGGAGCAGCAGCCGCCCGACGACGAGACGCTGAACACCGTCATGACTGAGGTGGAGCGAATCCTGAACAACCGCCCCCTGGTTCCAGTATTGAACGGCGACCTCACCCACCTGGCGCTCACCCCGAACGACTTATTGACGTTAAAGTCGAACGAGGGCTTCCAAGGACCGGTAAACCTTCGTGGGAGCTACCTCCACGGGTGGAAGCAAGCGAACTATCTGGCCAAGGTCTTCTGGAGGCGATGGCTGCGGGAGTACCTGCCGGCTTTGCAGACTCGACAGAAGTGGCTGGCCAAAACAAGACCTTTCAAAGTTGGGGACGTGGTTATGATCGCCGACGAACGCGCACATTTCAGCGCTTGGTCTTTGGGAGTAGTTACGGAAACCATCAAAAGCACTGACGAAATGATAAGAACGGTGAAGGTGAAGACAGCTAACGGAGTGCTCATTCGTGACATACGCAGTATTACCCTACTCGAGAGCGAAGACGGAGGAGCTGATAACCCTGAGGCCTAGTAAACCTTTTTCACACCAGTAATCGAGGTGGATAAAGAAACACCATATATACCACACAATCTCCATCAAACACGTTAAGGTGCTCGCGGTCCTTCCGTTGACATTATAGAAGGTTCTTTCCGATATGTGGTGATGAGTGCGATTCCATTATACATCCCGATACATACACGCATGCACGACGCACTCTACATCCCGTAAACCCATCATACATGTGACAGTGTTCTTTGTTTGCCTTTTGTTGACGCTACCAAATGCCCCTTGCATATGTGGAAGTAGCGGAGCTCAGGTCACACATACATGCTACATTTACTCGTTTTCTTACCACGCGGTCTTTTGTTGACATTGCAGAAAGTCCTCCTTTGATGTGTAGTCATACCTGTGATTTCATTGTAACCCCGGCACACACACACACGCACACACACACCCAAGCACGTACATGCAGGACCCGACGGCCCCTTACGAGGACAACGTCTATGTGACCATTCACGCCCGCCATCGGTCATTTGGTCTTGTGGAAGATGTAGACTAGCCTCACGTCTATGTAGCCAATGGGTTAGGTGCGACCAGTAGTAGAACGTCGACGACGAGCATTAGACGCGCGCACTGACAGCAGGGCCTAGGCAGGTAGGAAGAATCAGTACCTTTATACCGAACCTTTGACTTTGCTAAGGATCCAGGAGGATTTTGGTGGGCGGTGTAACAGCCGGTCGTGGAAAATCCCCCTTTTTCCCTCGCGATTCAGTGTTTTTTCCCAACATCACTCATTTCCATACACTATTGACTTGTCTTTACGAACTGGTTGTTTTTCTGGAACAATTGTTGTTTGTTCGCGCCCAGAGCGCTATTTTGGCACATCCTTGTTCAGGACCTGCGTGACGCACGTGCTGTCTGCTCACACGCTGCTATTCGGTTTCTCGTTGTTGAGTCTTTGTGATCGTATTATTGAGGTTTGTATATTGTTTGTCATTGTTTATTTTAATAATCTAGTATCGTAGAATTATCACGGACAATCGCCTTCTGATTTCGGGATCCGTTGCGAATTTGGCTACGCATTGCTCAAACGTTCGTAACACAAGACTCACTTTACTTCGACACTTTTATGGAAGCTTCCAGCACGGCTTTTGAATGCCCCTGCGGCGCAAAACTTATCGTAGGTGGCTTCAATCTCTCCGAAATTTGTTGGTCTTTACTCTCTGAACCCGATGGCTCCCTTGACTCACTCTCTTGTATCAGTCTTGTACAGTGGACCCAAAGCGTAACGACTCCCACCAGAGGACTGATTATTCTGCAATCCCCCTTCTTCCACAGTTTCTCGGTGGTTTCTACCGAGGTCTCAAGCTACTTCCGAGTAGTGACCACAAGATAGTTTGTCTTCATCTTTTCCAGATCCTGCTGGATACCTTTTATCTACCACAAAGCCTGAATATAAACCTCCAGTGACAGCAAGGTTTCGTGTGCTGGTTGATTCTATCATGTTGTTTTTCATAATTAATGGTCAAGGAGAACAGTCTGGGGAGCACTTACTGCTGTCCTTCTTCCGCTGATTAATTTGATCGCAACCTATCCGAAAGGCACATAACTCTTCCTATAGCCTTCTATTGGACTGAGTTAAGTCTCCGATAAGGTTGTCTCAATCTTAGCCGATGCAACGTCAAAAAAGCACCGACCAATAATACACTAGCGGCCACTGCCAATTGTTTTCAGCCCGTTTGGCTTACCATTTTCCGCTGTCCACTTTGCCCAGTGTCTGACAATCCTTCTGCCTTGACAACACGTCACTTACGCCGTTGGAGTACCATACTCAGATAGTATGCATCACTCATGGCAGTCACCCACTGATATATTATGCTTAGCCGTGACCTCACTTTGCCAATTTCCAGTGACCAACTACTGTGGAATGGAACCCATCTCTTTGAAGGGCGCACCCAAAACACTGTAGGCAGATCTCACCTATGATGCCCTGTTCGGATGCGGAAAAGCTCCAGAAGACTCCATATAATAAAGCATTTGTCATTTTAGGAGTGGTCGGGTCCAGTCCAGGCAAGCACCTTGACAGTCTTCTCGTTTTCGATATTTTGTTCCCCCTTGATGGCTTCGTCTTTGTAGTTATTTCTTAGTATCTTGGGTCTCCATCCTTCTTCGCCAACAGCCGATTCACGTTGCTGAATCACACCCGTAAGTCCTGGTATTCATCTCATCTTGTCCACAGTATCCTGGCTATTTCCATATTCGTAAGCGTTCTCTTGAGCACTCTTTTGCGGTTTCTTCCGTTTACTTCCTTCAGTGAACTTAAAAAGGCACCCCTCACGATTTCTGCATCATCCCTGCATATGTTGTATCTTCTGCGTCGTGAGATAACGTTCGTTTTAATAATTTCACGTCCAGCCAGTTCTTTGCTATGGCCGATGAAGATCGAGACTGACTCGTATTTTTTCGTGTGAACCCTTGCCACTATAGTTCATACAAACTGGGTCCAGTTTTATTCTCTTGTTTCCTGAAGTGGCCGACTCCTTTCACAATTTGTATTTTTCTGCTTCAATGAGCTACAGTGTACACTTTGATCATGTTCTCATGCGTGCTTCTTGCCCGCGGTAGGGAAGTATGCCGGCATTATTGTTATCGTCACATTTAAATTCGAGCCTCTGTCGCGCACTACAAAACCTGCTCCATCTGATTGGCCCATTCCTCGAGCAGACTGGCGGTTCGCTCCAGGAGTCTTTCTAATCCTCATCTGGGTCAATTACCTTCTCACATCCACCCCAGGGACCTTAGCGGACTCTCGCTACTGTACGCTTTCTGTGCCTGACTAGACTTGACACCTCCTCTATGCAAGACCTTCCTAGGAAATGAATCTGTATGACCCGTATCGAACGGAGCATTCTTGATTTGCAAAGTAATTACTCCGTCTTGTGACTTCCTCCCTACCGTACCCGTGCTCTACCCATATTGCACTCTCCGTTGAAAGAGAACAGCTTCTCGTAAAACAAGAAACTCGAGCACTGAACCATCCCAACAAATCGGGGCAGGTAGCAGGGATAATCAGCCAGTGGTCTTCTCCTTCACTCCGTAATATCCCAAAATTAACCTCTTCCGGGTCGTCCACTGCTGAACCGCCCGAGATCATCGCGGGAGCGTTAAACTCTCACATTTGTTCTTCCATGATAGCTTTTACTCGTGCTCCACTCCTCATAGTTTCTTCCTCGAATTATTCCAGACTTTCCCTCATTAGTTTCAATTCTAGCGATATAGGCAGATTAACCTCCATGACAAGGGCTTCCGATGAACCCGACGCAGAGGGTCTCTCCAGCATTTATCCGCCTAGGTGGTGTAGACGTGATCTTGTTTCTTCCTAGCCTTTTTGCGCTTTCTATGATGAACAGCGCCGTCCCTCAACAATGGGAGTCTTCGGTGATTATTGCGTGTTTTAAAAATGGTTCGCTCTGAGATCCGGATAACTGTGGACCGATAAAACACTTACCAACTATGTGCAAGCTCATGGAAGGCCCAGTCAATATTCATATTCAGGATTTTTTGACCTCAAACAACCCGGTAACGGCTATCAGCATGGACCTGTTAAGAATCTTTCATACACATATCATTTGAACTTCTTTAACTGTCTTACCAATTCCTTAGATGGTGGTCAATCAGCCGTCGTTATATTCTTCGATATGACCAAAGCATTCGATCGCTTGCTTCATGTTCCTCTTTTTGTCCAAAATTCGTCCGCTTGGCATAGTCGACCGTTTGCTCTCCTGGCCCTGCTCTTACCTACCCGACCGATCCCAAGCGGTCCTGATTGGCGACCACCTGTCACCACCTAATTTAATCGCCAGCGGCTTCATCCAGTGTAGCTTTTTGGGTCCACTTCTATCTCTCACGCATGCCAAGGATGTGTTCTCTTGACTCGCCATGGCACTGCTCCGCCGACGATATTAAACTTCTCTATGTTTTTGACGCTGAGAATCTCCGTACTACCTTAGAAGGAATACAAAACGATCTAAATAGCCATATCTGCCGGTGTTCTACTTGGCACGTGAAAATTTATCTTGGTTAAAGCACGGTACTTCCTTATAAGTGCCTTGTTTCCCTCGATAGCCTGGTCATCAATTGTCTCCCGTTCGGTCTTAGCCCCTTTTTCGTGGTTTGAATCCGCTTTTTTCATGCACGTTGAACTTCTCTGGATTTGCCTCTTTCCGAACAGCTAAAACTAAGCTCAGAACTGGTTTTATACTTCGATGTCTCAAGCTCAGTCAGGGCCGACTGCTAGCCTTTACTACCCATGCTGGACCCCTTCTGGCATACTGTTCTCTTACTACTTCTAACGTGCCATGTTCCAACATTATCGCCTTAGAGAATATCCTTCTGTCATTTACCAGACTACCAAGGGGTACATCAGCCACTCTCTCATACTGACAGAGATGTGAGTTCTATAACCTCGACCGGCTATGGCTACGCCGCATTAAACCAAATTTATTTTTCTCCTATAGGCTTTTGCTCCGCCACCTGAACCCTTCCACCCGAATGACCTTCGGTCAAAACTGCATCTGTCCTCCTGGGCACAGAGCCTTTTATTTGCTCTTCCCACTTGCCGGGCTCCCCTTTGCAGCTAAGTTTTCATTGTTGTATTTAGCAATATCTGGAACAAACTTTAAGTTACTATTCGTCGCCCTGACTCCCTTCACCGGTTCCAGCATAATATAAATAAATATCTTACTACGAGACCATCCCTGCAGCTAAGTAACCATACCGTAACTATCGGCACTGCCTTTGAGATTGGCCACTGGTTATAGTTTTGCCTACTAACGCTCCAGCTTTGTTACCTTGTCGGCTGGACTAAGTTTTCTGCGAGCTGCATGCAGCACTCTGTCCTTGTGTGAACTAATGCTTCAGTGAACGTGAACCCCACTGAACCGGCCCTTTCCCATTTTTCCCCCCATTGTAACCAAGACCGTCCTCACACCGGTGTCTCCTTGCTAGTGGTACGCTAAGGACGACAAAAGAACATACTAATCACTCTACCGATACAACGTGACGCTTCCTTGCCAACACCGAAATAGAATTTTGACGTACCAGCAAAACTCCGCTTGAAGAATAGTCAACCCCAAGTTCCCTCTTTTTGAGACCAGTTTCACCGACGCGCTACGACCGACCTCCTTAGTAATTACCCCCCGCTAGCTTACTGTCCTGTTCTATCATCTTGGCCGAGCAACCGCACGGTAATGCTATCACCAGCAGCCAAAGGCATCATTTTAATTCGTAATCACTCCCAATACTTTTCGGCCTTTCCACACTTCAAGACGGCCCATCACATCCTGTCAAGTAGCATCCTTCTTCACACTGAGCTATCACCTTTAATCCACCTAGCCTCGAAGAGCCTAACTCTCTTTTCCAGGTACAGTCTAAAGTGGCCTACTCCCCACCAGGTTCACAAACGCCCACTTTTATCCCCCAGTTGGACCCGATTAAATCGGGCACTCCCTCGATGCACCCCCCTGTATCTCTCCCCTCTTCAAACATCGCTTCTTCCCCCACGAATACCCACCATAAAAATCAGACAACTGATGGTTTACAAATGCCAAAACACACTTTTGCTAAGCCGACGGATTATTGATGTCGCATTTCAAAGCCTGTATTTAGGAAATTGTATTGTACCTTGCCACCATTATTCGCAACTGGCACTGCCACCAGGTTGTTGAATCTCTTTCATCCCTTTCCCATCCAAACTCGTTGTTGTCAAGTTCAGACCGAACAACCTGAAGAATATAAGGCTGTCTGGGATTGCTACTAGCTACCACGGAGCACTCTGGATCAATCTCACTGAGCTTTCACAAAAGATCTCTGCAACGCAGAGAAGCCAGGATATCGTGGACTACCAGGGGACTTCCTGAAAGGGGCTTGGGCGGATCCCGGGAATTTTTCTATACTGCTCGATCACGTAACCCTTGCTAAGCCTGTCTTTGTAGATATGTCCAAAGCAGATAGTGCAGTGGCTAGGTGCAACACAGACTCTGCCAACAAGCTGACTGCATACTGCTCTTTGGTATCCGTCCCCTACCAGTCACAGTCTACGAGCGCCAACGGTCGGGCTACAGTGAAATACTTCTCTCTGGGGAGGTTCAAATCGAATAACTTCTTGACTGTTCTGGTTCGGAATAGACTCGACCCGTTAAAAACACGGGATTTCAAGGCACCGATAAGGTCTGGTTTCTCATGCTTAAGCGGAGGGCCGGAAGGCTAGCCCATCTGTGTGAGCTGCTTAACCACCCATTGAGAGCCGGCCGAGTCCCCCGAGAGTGAAAGACCTGGATTGTCTCTTCAATTCTCAAGCTCGGCGACTAATATGAACCCCAAAACTGTTGTTCAGTAGCACTACTGTCCTTAGTCCCGAAGGTTATGGAAAGCCTGATTGGTGATGCATCCCGCGATTTCGTTGAAGACGGCAGCCTGCACAGCCGAAACGTGGTTTTTGACGGAGTGGATTATACCGAATGAACCTCGCTGAGGCTGTGGAGCGGTTCGCTATAGATTTTGACAGGTGGGTTCAGAAGGGCATCACCCAGCTAGACCTATCGATAGCACCCGACCGGATGGGCTATGCCCCACTACTGGAAACGCTGCTCGACCTTGGGCTCCGCGAGTCTTTTGTAACTCGGGTGTCGGGCTTTCACGGCGGCCGTACATTCCAGCTCGAGTGAATGGAGCTATCTTGGACAAATTTTATGCCCCAAGCGGAGGGCTATAGGGCTCTCGAGGCCGTGTACTATCTTCCTAGACGACCTTCCACTGTAGAAACATTCCAATGTTCTGTTATACTCCAGTCATGCCAGAATATGTTTCGAGATTTGAATCAAACCGGAACATGCTTCACAAGCTGAATTGGACAGTCTGCACCGACCGTCGATCACGAGCAGCCTCCCCTTGAACAGAAACAAGTGCCAAGTAATTCACATGGTGAGAAACTTGCTCATCGGGCACTCGCTGGGGGCTAACGAGTTATAGGTTGGGGCGGAAGAGAGGGACTTAAGCTGGATTCTTTGGGGCCTTCTATTTCCATAAACTAAGTGTAGCACCTCAGCTAGCAGGGCTTAGTTTAGACTAAGCCAGCCCAGTGGACTTCCGCGTAAGTTCACCCCCGGTTCGTTCATGAGAATCTTTTCAGCTCTCTTCGAGCTGAACCTGGAAAGAAACATCCGGGCTTACTCGCCAGTACTAGAAGGGGTAAGGACGGTCGAAAAAATTCAAAGGGGGGCCTGAAAATCGAAGCTGGGCTTGCCGAACGTAACCCCTCCTCAGCAGACTCCGCTCCCTGAATTTGCACAGCTTGGTGTACCGACGGTCGAGAGGAGACCTTGGGCATCTCAGGAACATCCTAATATCCTAATAAATCAGGGGCACCATAATCAGCATCCCTTTACAGTAAAGTCCACTCCGTCGCTGCACAGCCAATACCAAAATCCAGGGAGGCAAAGTCCATGAATGAGAGCAATAAAACATTTTTTTCTCGGTAAGTGTCTGCCGCTCGTTTAATTTGCTGCCAGCACTGTTAGTCGAAAGATTTGCGAACAGTTTTTCAGAGGACTAATCTACTGGCACGTAACGGAACTCTACTCAGGTGCCACATTCGAGACCTCAACTACAGCATTCGGAATAACGACATCTGTACGGCTTTGAGGAGGTAAGTTGAGAGTGCCTGGGCTGGTATGATGATGGCACGGGTGAGTTTTGTTTGCAGCTTGTTTGAGAATCGCATGTTAGCGTGATATTGGGGTAGAATTGCCAGATTATCCGTACTTTCTACCCATTCTTCCTGCAACTCACACCGCGCAGCTGCGTATTCGCCTTGGGCTGGGGGAATGGACAAAAGGGACACTGAAGCACACCACAGACGGGCATCACTCGGTAAGTTTCAAACCCACATGAGCAAGGCGGACGAAAATTGGTCTTCTTGCCTTTAGAGCAGCCCACTTGATCAGACCAAAAAGAGCACAGAAAGGGGGTTTATCAAGGTACGCTTTGAGTGGCTAGAAGCGTATTAGGAATGAAACGAAAAAGAGAGGAAAGTGCAAGGAAATTGCATGACATGGAGGGAAAAAAGGACGATGAGAATAAAGTAAATGGTATGAATATCTTTACCTTTTCTCTGAAATTTGGAATTTCCCTGTGCCAACGGAAAGCACATACCACTATCCCCCGCCACAATAAGGGCCGCCTCTATGATCCTCTAAATTATCGACCCAATAAACGCTCACCCACAGCTCCTAGATTACTTGAACCTCAACCAAAAAGGAGCCTTCCCCAGTACTTATTTTCCGGTAACCTAAAACGTAAGGGCTAACACGGCTTTTCAAGAGCTTGGTCTTGTAACGCCTGTCAGCTTGACCTTTCAACCCGGACCAGAGACGCGGACAGTAGGGGATGCCCATTTGTCAACTTCTTGGACATGACTAGAGCATTTCGCCGAGTCCCTTACTATCGGCTCCTGAACAAACTCAAAGCTTCCGACCCTCAATTCCCTAGTCTCAACTAGTTCTTCTCCTACCTCTCCTACAGCAGTCATGTTGTACAAACCGATAGCCATCTGTCACAAATCTTCCCTGTCTTCAATGGAGTGACTCAGGTAGGCAGGTAAGGACTACTTTTATTCTTGATTTACATTATTGGTTTCTCCTCTACGATATTTCACTGTATCCGTGTTCCGTTTGCTGATGACTTAAAAGGTGTAAGTGAATTCTCACCCCAGAACCTGTACGACGTAGCTGCTAACATACAGTACGATTCAAAACGCCCTAAACGATGGTGTCATTGCAGGAAATTGGGGTTCTGTGCCAAAAAATGCACCCTAATGACCCCGCGCTGTCAAGTCGCTCAGAACTCTTTTCTCATACACAAATCTCCAATAAGCACACCCGATCAGTACGGGATCCTGGGTTTCACTGCTCGTGCACTTTGAGCTTGTCAGAACTGCTTCGGTCGGCCAAGGAAGAGAAGTCCGGAGGATTCCTCCGTGGATCGCCCACATCAGTGGTAATATTATTAACAATAGTACTGGTATATTCCTGGGTGACGGTGGGGGAACACGAGCAAAAGCATGATCATGGGGCACGAAGTTACTAAGTACAACTAATTGTACAATAATTTTAAGGGTACGATTCAAAACTATCAGCAACAGAAAGAAATATTTAGCAGTAGTTTGAACGGATCAAACTAATAACGGTTTGCGCGGCAAATGCAAACCAGTTTTGAGTTGGAGGCGAGCGATGTGAGAATAATGAAAAGGGCAGTAATACGTAAAGCTGAAGTGCAAGCCATGAAATACAGACATGCAGGAGCTCAGTAAAAGTAGTTACTTGTGCAACAGGGGGACAAAACAAACTGTATGAAAGTGCACCCCGGAACATTGGTGAATATGAAAAGAAGAGCAACCATACAAAAAGGGAGAGTTTGGTTCCACTATCAGTATTCCATAACTTGCAGTTAAGAGAAAGCGTAGGTGGAGGATTCTGGATCAGTGAAGAATCAGTTTGAGCAGGATACGGATCGAAGGAAGAATAAAGCCCTACAACAGATGTCAGAGTGGAAAGCCCTCATAGACTGGAGTCCTTTCATACTGGTAAGCTGACAAATATTTTGTCTTCGTGAATCTCTGTGTTATTCCTCGTCTTTACTGGGAACCACGTATAAGGGGGATAAGTGGCTTCGCATTTGGGTAGAGTACAGAAATTTTAGGAATAGCAAATTTCCTTGTTACCAAAGCAGAGTTTGGTGTTGGGTTGTTCCAAATGGGATCCAGAAATGACCAGGGTGCGATTGGCGCCGGTAATCTGCATCATCCCATAGGTATGGGCCTTCTAGCGGAGTAAAAGGTATGTGTCGGTGAACCGGCCGGATATGGTGAGGCATGACAGACGATGCCGATCAAGTATAGGGGCTGGAGTGGTGGTGGGTAGCAGAAGAACTGTTGTTTGTGTGGGCTTCAGTATTGATGTCGATAGGGGTGGAGTTGCATTAGGAGACGCTAATAGATCTTCCGACAAGCAATTGGGAGTTTTTCACACCAAGTGACTTGACTGCATTCCCGGCGGCTATGAGAAGCTCAGTTAGGCCTCCGCCGGCAGGAGTCAAAAGTTAATCCTTGGTCATCCAGTGTAGAGACTGTAGTAGGGGTAGGCGACGAAGTATTCAGGACCTGAAATGAATGAGATTTGCAATCTGGACATGGTTCCTGCTGCGAGTTATCATAATAAATAATGACAATTTATAATGAATTGGTTGGCTTTATATAAATGGGGCAAGGATGAAGTTTTATATGGGTAGCCAGTGACAACCATGCCTTTTCCTGATCTGGATTTTACTTCACAAGTCCAAATAGTATAGGCTTTGAGGGGGTTGGACTGTACTACTGCAGGGCGGCGACTTCGAGTACACCGGGTAAGCAACTCTGTAAACAGTCAAAAGTATTATTGATTTGTACCTTGGCATGGTGGAGCTGGAATACTAAAGAGACCCGAGGCATTATAATTATGAGGAATGAAATATGGTGACCCCCAATACCGTTTGGTTATTCACAATGGAGAACAGCACAGAGCCTGTAAGATGGGTTTGAAAGAATAGATCTTGTGTGAATGGGACCGGTACCCTGAGAGCATACCACTGTTTTTGTTTCTCTCTTTTTTGGCCCTTTGGTTTTCCAGTGTTGAAAAAATCTGGGGAACATGACAGCAAGATTAGAGAAAAAACAGTCGAAGATGTTGGCTGTAAAAAATGAGAGAGAGCTGGTTTTGTTCACAGAAAGGCAGACTGGGCCTCGGCTACAATCCGATTCGATGGTGCTGGCACACTAAGGCCGTGCTTGAATGCCATCAAGGTAATCTTCTGAAGTGGTAGTAGCAAGGTTACTGTGAAACTTTCATCGTCTTTAGCGTACGTCAGGGCAAAGCACCCCCTTTTGATAGCCGGTTTGGGAACATTGGGAGGTGGGAACAGGATAGGGCAGAATTTTCGCCTGGGGAGCGAACTCCAGAGATCTGCTTTCAGCGCTCATGGTGGGCGGGGCTAGGGCCTTTTTCGCGTAGGTAGCTATCACTTTACACATCTAGTAGCATCAAGCAAGTGGCCCTCTGGTCACATATCTGGCTGTCAGAGAAGATGGAGGTGCTTTCAGTCGGTGATCACAGCTCTCAGGCCCCAGCCGAAACTTGGACCGCACTCGACAAGCCGCGTTGGAATTAGGTCAACCGCACTGATCATTCCGTAGCAACTCTGCTTCTCGGTGAAGTAGGTCACGTGTAACAAGACTGGTGTGCATGGAAAGCAAAACAATAGGGCATTTTTTCCTGCTTTTTATGCCAACCTCTCGCTTTTTGATGTCAGTGTCGCCTCACTGGTGGTCAACTCTGGAAGAAGACAGTTGCAGCCGGGCATGTTCACAGATGCGCCGGGGAACCACTCGCAATATCCGTGGAGTCAAGAACACCGGGGCGGTTTACGTGGGACACAAAATGTGGAGGCAGATAGAGTGCACCTCAGCCTGAGATTATTCGATGGGATCCATGTTCGCCGAGACACCAGTTTGAACAGAGATGAAGCTTCACGTACAGCGCTAACTATTTGATCAGAAAGGAAAGGAAACCCTGCTGTATAGGCTGAGTTTAATTAAAGGTACTGAGTTCATTTGAGTCAGACTGCAATGGGTATGGCTCCCGTATCTAAGAACGTGGACCGAAATATGCGATAGGTCGCTGTGCCAACGTGTTTCGAAGAGGACAGTTGGTGGTGAAAAACCATAACTGGGTGGCAGCCATAGATGGTACGAATGAACGGCAGAGTCTCTGTGCCGTTACAGAGCTCCTTAATTAGGACTAGGATGGGCGGAAAGGATATTTGTTTCCCCAGTACCCTGGTTCTATCTTGAAGATCTGAGCCCTTGAAATATGAGCATTGTACACCCAGGTCAGCTTGGTTGCCAACGAGGTGTTTATCCGATGCTTTTCAAATTGTTTGGGTGTGCAACATGATTACAGCGAATCAAGTGGCTTGTGCCGAGGGCTAGAAGGGATGATCGTGGACTAGGGTAGAGGATAGCGATAGTAAATAGTAAATTGTCTGCAAGCAGTGGTTGAGGATTATCACTAGAGAAACTAAATGGGATATCATAGGATGGGTTGTAACGAGACTGTATGAAAAATGAATGATGAAATCAAAATATGTGATTTTACTCGTTTGTTGTCCAAGACAGGAGCGACGACATCCTGCTTAGAAACGGGGTTGCAAGAAGGGTGGACTACGTGAACTAGTGAATACAAGATGGTCGAGCTGGTAGAGGTGCCATGAGAGAGTTATTGTTGAACGCCCCTTTCAAACCCGTGACCTATGGAAGTACGTTTACTAGTCAGGGTGATTGCATTAGGAAAATCGATGTGCTTAGAGCTCGCTTAAAAGAAGAGACATTGGACAGAATTCGTGTATCAAGTGGGAGTTTATTCCATACTCCACCGTAACAGATGGGGTTGAGCTCAGTGGTGGTCCGGGTAAAAACGAAATACGGTTTCGCATCAAGTATACACGGTGGACAATAAAAGGTGGGCGAATGGTGGTAAAATGTGCCTGCGCGCAAGCTTAGACGACGGAATGACACTTAGCTTCATGCATCTCAGCCAAAGGGGATTGGGTTCGAGTTGGTCACACCGCTCACTATGGGATGCAAGTAAGTTTGATCCAATCAAGCATTGAACAAGGGTGTTTAGACTGTTTCAATTGCCGTGAGAGCGGTTTCTGTCCTGTTAGAGCTAATGAGAGAGCAGTATTCTAGAACTGGCCTGGCACGGGAGCGGTGTACTTTCAAGCAGTTGTTTTTAAGCTTAAAGCTACGAAAGATCGGGCCAGTGAGCCGTCTTGCCTTAGCTGTTTGATGGCCTGTCTTTTCGGATAGGTTGGAAATAGAAGGGTAAAATAGGCCAAAGTATCTTACTTAGGGAAGAATGAGGATTGGGTGGCCACTAAGCAGGACGAATCCAGGGCCAATGGCACTCTTAATGGGAGGTGGTGCAATTTTGAAAGACGAGAACTGCGTATGCCATGTGTGACTCTCCTGGGCGGTGGAGGTTAGATCGTAAAAGACATCAGCTATTGTGGCCGACAGGTGGCATGGGCCAAATGTGTACTCCATCTTAAGACGGTGAACAAACAGATATAGAGTGCCTTGGTGGACTGCTGCAAAGGCGCCTTCCACATACATGAGGAGACGTAGGGCGCTTAAGACACTTCCCCGAATCACTCCACTTGCTATGGACTTAGATGATGACGGATGATCATCGACCAAAACCGCTTAAGGGCAGAAAGACGAACAATAAGATAACTGGGAAAGAAGACTGCCAGTATTAAGAAAGAGCGAATTTTAGGTATCAGGTTGGTATGTGACACTCTCTCAAACACCCTAGTCACATCCAGAAACAGGGTTATGACTGCCCACTTTATGTACACTGTGGTAGTAACGCTATTAAGAGGTTGGAACTGATAGAAGCTGCATGATCTGCCTCCAGTGAAGCCGTGCCTGGAGGGATTAACCAGGCCGAGAACTTGTCGTTTAGCTATCCGTTCCATCATTCCACACATTATAAGAGTGTGGTTGATACGGTGGCAGTTGTCACATTCATGTAAAGATCCATTCTTGGATGAGGGGCGATGATAAGGAGGCTGCTGTGGAGCAATAGAAAGGATGCAAACTCGGCTTAAAATGCCCCAGGTACAGTTTCAGATGAGTTTGCAGATTTAGTGTAGCAAGTTATGGCGTTGGAGGTAGTATGTGAATTACGTCCAGACCTTGGGTTTGCCAATCTTGACAGACATCCGTATTTTAGTGCATAGTTGAGGGCGGCACTCTTTTGATAAGCTGTCATTCTTTAGAGCGACAATCTCCTCTGACAGTGACTTCAGGAAAAGAAGTATTGAGAAGTCCCCGGACTTTGGGTAGCTGCTCCTCAAAGCTAAGATCTTCAGTTCCATATTTGATTTTCTGGGTGACGGTCGGGGATTGCGGGCAATTATAGAGGTGTTGCTGCTCGATAGATATAAGAGGCTAAAGAAAGTATGCCAACAGAGTGCTAGCTTGCAGAAATGCGGTGCAACAGAAATAGAAAAAGAATGACTCACATTAGGTCCACAATTTTTAGCAAGCTGACATCAAGCCGGCTACGTAAAAGTTGCTCCTCAGGTTCAGTTTGGTGCAGCTTTTGGTCAGGAGGCCGTACGTCGTCTGAATGGGTCCCTGTAATTCCAGAGCTGATTGTCAAGTCTCGATAGGTGAGCCGAAATAGAGTTCGGGATAGTGCGAGTTCGGTCATTATTGCCACAGGTCACAAGGCCAACAAGCGACGCAGAAAGAACAGTCCACCTTAACAGCTTGATGGTCAGTTGAAAACGTGTATTCAGTAATTTGATAAAACAATAAAGCGTGCAAAATACGGTGAAAATAAGGTGTTAGATTATGAGGAATATACAAGTTACCACAAAATCTTCCTCTAGAGTGTTGCGACAAAAAAGACGGAAAAAGCTCGATGTGAAGGTGCTTAGGAATCAGAGTCCTGCAAGCAAAGTGAAAGGTGTGTAGTTCTGCCAAAATAAGCCGGTTTTTTGGAGCTTGAGCCTTTCGGGGGTCCTGTGATGGTGACGACGGTATTTGTGATGGTGAGTAAGGCGGTTCCTTAAAAGATGGCCATGCTGTTGATGGAGGCAAATGGGAAGATTCCGAAGATGTGAGAGTGAATGGAACAACGGCGGAATCTGTCACAAATGAGGGCTCAGAGTGAGCCACATTAAGGCAGTCAAAGCCTATCGAATGGTTATCTGCCTTGAAATCAATGACGAGGTACTTAGCACAACTTTTGATACCTTGAAATGGACCATCGTATGGCGGTTGAAGGGGCTAACAAACTGTGTCATCCTGAACAAGAACAAAAGGTGAAACGGATTAGTCACGAGAAGCTTGCGATGGACCGGCGGTGTGTCTTGCATCTGTAGGTTGGAGTTCACGTATGCGACTAGTTAAGCGTGGTATGCGTGGCGCCGGGTCTAGGTCTGGAGTACAATTGACGATAATCTAATCTCCTGGAAGATGCAAGGAGGTACCATGAACGATTTCGAGTGGGGTGCAGTGTAAATCATTGATTTTGTTGCCAATGCCAAAGAGTATCACCGATAGTTTCCCCGTCCATCTGTTTGACAAGGCACACATGACGGAAGCCTTCAGCTGGCGGCGGAGACACTCGACAAGACCGTTGGAAGCTGGATGATACGTCATGGCTTTATGTGTTCGTGACCAAGAATCCGAATGAGATCATGGAAGAGTCCGAGCATGAACAAAGCGTCGCTTTCTGATGTAGTAGTAGCGGGCACTCCAAAAGAAGCTATCCAAGTGTCCACAAAATTTTGTGTGACCTTTTCAGAGGAAACGTATTGATGGAAACAGCATCGGGCCAAAGGAGCAAACGATCGAAACATGCCGAAATGTTATTAATACCATTGGAGGGGGGAAGTGAGCCAACTAAGTCAATGTGGACAAGCTTAAAACAACCATCAGGCAAAGCAAACGTACTCTGTGCCACCGTAGTGGTAGTAATCATGGTTTATTCCTCACAAACGGACGAGATGCGTGCGATGGACATGATCAGAGTTCACAGGTGAAGCGATTGTACAGAATTGGACAACGTTGTATCGTCAGTGTACAAGACAGAAAAGGAAGATCAAATTAAATTTGCCACCAGAAGAGGCAAATTCTGAAAGATTTACCCGGCGGAATTGAGCTTCAAGGTCATTGTGTGAAAATGCATCGGGTGGGAGCAGCAGGCTGAAATGTCGAATAAGGCGAAACATTAGTGTAGAAAATGTTGGAGATGACTGGATGATGATATAGAACCGAGAAGGCTCACGACTGTAAGATGATCTCCTGCTTACTGCAGTCAAAAGCGTAATGGTTCCATTATTGGTAAGAAAAATAATGTACAGTAAGACGAGTTTAATGTTTGCCAGTTTCAAGCTTACCAATTCTTGTTTTACGGAGGGTGCAGTAAAATGACGGTTGCGAAAAGCTGCGCGGGGCTTTGTGGGAGTACTTAAGAAATCCCGCTAGATTCTGTGAGGCTGAACTGAGAATCAGGAGCTGCAACTCATGTTAATGATGGACGCACTGGAAGGTGTCAGTAAACTACAGCTTCCTATGGATTTCCAGAATGCATTTATTGATGTGTCAGCGGAACGACAATAAAAAACGAAGTTTGTTTGCCTGGATTTTGCACGGTATTTTCGCCATCGAATGGCGGAGAGGGTTGAATTCCAACGAGCAGGTGTTTAGTGAAGTTTGAGGGAAGGTGAGAAGAGTATCAACGGCACATCCCGGGGAATTTTCGGGTATTGATTAGGGGGATAATGCAATTAATCCGTCTGTGAAGTCCATCTGTAGTTCACCAATTTCCACAGGTGTATGATTCCACGTGCTAGTAATTCGGTAAATACCGGTAGAGGGAGATAAAAACCCCTTGTAGAGTACTGAGTATAGGGATAATTCGAAAATTCTTTTGGTGGTCGATGTTTACGAAAATCCAAGCAAAAAACTAATCTGGAAGAAAATCGAAAGTAGAACGACTGCCTGAGTGGGCTCCAGCTGTGGTTAATCGGGTAACGGTGTGAAGTTCCTCAAAAACCTAGGCCATCTTTATAACCCTTATCCTCCGCGGTGCAGGGGTTGATAATATTGATTACTGTAGGCACTACGAAGAATTTATCTACCTTCATCCTAAACTCTGGTCCGTCGTCGAGTGAACAAAATTCTAGTGGCATTTTATCCCATATTTGATAAAAATTTACTATGAAGAAGTTAGACAGCAGAACTGCCTTAGAACTTGGGACAGCCAGAGGGAAACTGCCTCGTCGTAATGAGTGCCGAAAGTCGGTGGGTATTCCGGGTTTTGGTGATGAGCCACAAATCTGACATTTGGTGAATTTATGGAAGAAAGACAGATTAATTTTAGTCTTCGTAGCCAAAAAGAATCAAGGTTTAAAGGATCTCGACGCTTCTCTTAGTTCAGTGTTGCACAGTAGCCTAGTAATTGCTTTTTGAATGTTCTTTGAATATTCTCAATGGGCATTTGGTCATTCTGTCGCATTTTGGAATAAACCACCGACCCACAGTACGAAAGCGGTCTAACCTGGGTCCTATAGACTTTGAGTTTGCTTTCTTGTAATAGAAACGTTCTGTGAATAATTCCAATCAGCCTTTTGGCCCTCGAAACCTGAATAGCTGTTGGTTCCAATAGAAGTTAAACGAGCAAGAGTAATGAAGACCCAAATCTAGTATTGATGAATTGTTTGCGACTACTTGACCATCTTTGCTGGGCAGCCCTGGTGGTGCAACACTTTTATGGGTCAGAAATCTCCATTAAACCAAGTAGTCTCCCGAGTGCTTAGTGAAGTTAGATCCTGCAATGTTACCCATAGTTGTTTTTCAATAATGGGGGTCAAAGGTATAAAATATGTTTACATCATCAGCAAAGAAAAAATGGATTCTGTGACGGATTACGCCGAATATATCGTTTACTTACACTGGAAAGAGTATTGGTCCTAGAACTCCACATCGAACGACTCCTCTAGTTACAGCTATCGGTAGTGACACTGCCATTTACATTTACCTCCTGGCAGCCTGGAGACAAATAAGATGAGAGCCACGAATACAAGAGGTCAATAATGCTATAAGTTTTTACTTTGTCCAAAATCGGAGAGTGAGAAACTCGGTCAAAAGCTTTAGTCATATCGGAAAAACTATAATCATCAACTTGCCGCTGTTGGCGGCCATCGTTGTAATATTTAAAAAACCAGTCTTACATGTAAAACATGAGCGGTTTTTGAGAAAATCTTGCTGGACCGCATTTATAGGGTCATTTCCAAGAAGGCTATCCGTAAGCTCAGCTTTATTCAGCCTTTCCATGATCCTTGAGAAAACTGGGCGTGACTGGCCGGTCTTTAGCTTACTGGACCATACTTTGATCTTCTGTTATAAATTGGAACAATGATTAAAGTTTACCACAGGCTGGGATGCTAAGTAATTCTGCATGGATAAGTTGAATATGCTAGACCATAAAGCTGGAAAATCTGTTACGCCAAACCTAAAAATGGCTGTAGGTCAAGCATCGGGCCCGTGGTGGTAGAACACTCTATTACTTGGCAACAGAGGTGATATGTCGTTTGGGTAAAAAGAAGCGGCGGACAGAATTTCCGAGGAGTTAAGTGTCAGAATCTGAATAACGGCACAAGAATCACTTGTCAAGGTGAATGCAAAGAACACAGTGAAAGCCTTCGATACGTCTTGCACTTTGTTTACTCAAGTATTATTGCAGAAAAAAGAGGGAATAGCTAGAGTGGATTGGATGTTTCTACATTTTACTAATTTAGCTAAAATTTCTACGCTTTCGGGGTTGCGCAAAGCACTTTGTTGTTGTTTTTTCAACCAATCCGACAAGGAGATGCTATCTCAAGATAGGCGGACGGATAGTACGCTTGCGGAGAAACCTCTTGTTTTGAGAAATTCACGTTGCAGTTTCGAAAGTCGCTATTTCATTCGGGATATTTTGTTTGGCTTCGCTCATTTGATGGAATAATTTTTAAGAGGCAGCAATTTAAGATAGAGTGAAGCTTGTCTGCTGCCTTTGGTGGTTCCCAAGATAGGAAAAATTCACCCCAGTTTTGGATGCGAATAAGCGGAGGTAATTGGTCCCATTAAGCATGATAGAACGAGCCAGTAACGGGTAGATTTTGGTGGATTATCATAAGGATAGAGAACCTACAGGTAACCATGGAGTGATCACTTCCCGAAAACTTCTCTTGGACGAGGGAGAACACGTGTGTGAAGATCAAGTCTAGAATGTTATATAATCTTGTTGGTGGAGACAAGCAAAACACTTCCCACTAATCGGATAGCGGTCGCGAAGCCAAATAAGTTCTGTGGAGACGGAATAGTTGACCCAGCAACACCCGGTGCATTAAAGTCACCGGACTTGAGCTTGGGTCCGCTAAGGAGGCCTGCGACGACATTCACGGCTTCCACGATAGGTAGGAAGTCAAAGCCATTCGGGTCAGGCAGACGGTAAAAGCAACCAATCAAAATCTCATTATGCCGAGATGTGACGCCGGGGCACACTGAATCTTCCGTGCTGTCCGGAACTGGATGCTCAAGCAAAGACGCGACAAGGCCTCCCCCTTACTTGCATTAGGCAGCCTCCCCTTGCTCCAGTTCGATCTATTTTTCCTGAAGGCCGTGTAACCTGCCACAGCAGTGTCTTCAGTGGGTGCAGTATCGGACAACCGTGCTCTAGTTATTAAAGCGGGATAATATGTTAGGGCCGTGGAACTCACTGAGTGCCTCTTGTTCAGTACCGATCGAGCATTGGTCAATACCAAAGATAAGAGCCCAGGCTGGAGTTCATTGCTGTGCTCACCAACAAAGGCTCAGTTAGATGTTTTATCATGGCGTTATTGCATTGTGGGAGACAGAAGTCTTTTCGGTGGTGTAGACGGGTTTGTATGAGATAAAGGTGAAGGTGATAGAATGTCAAATTTGGAAGTAGCCATCAAGCTGACGAGGATATTTTTATTTGGGCAGTTCGAGAATTTAGGTGGTTGGAGAAGAGGTAGCTCCGGACGTAAGAGGTATGAAAGGTTAACAGTTTTTCCGGAAAACTTGTCATAATCGCTTTTCAGAGCAGGTACAACGTCGTGTTTGTAGTTGGCCCGTGCAAGAAACGTATAAACCAGATTACTAATGAAGAAAAGAAAGTTGATCTGAGAGCATCAACGGATTCGATAACGAACGGCAAAAGCAAGGTTGCTGCTCTAGCCTTGGAAAGACTTGGTTCCCACAAGGTGGACATTTTTGGGGAGGAACTAGATAAGGAGGTGGAGGAAAGTTTAGAAATGAGTTTGCGGGAATGGTAAATGGGGAAGTCTGAGATCGTGTAGTAGCTATCGTTCGCTGAGCATAGGAAGAGAAGTGCCAGGGCAGGTATGCTTCTGTATGACGGTAAGAGGTGCAAGTGAAAGCGGTTGGATAAACTGATAACAGCAAGCCAAATGCTAATTTTTGTAAAAAGCTCTTGAAGGAATCGACCCTGAGCAGTGCTCTTCGGTTCTTTATTGAAAGAGTCTTTCCACTCGGGCACACTGAGTACCTGTGATGAATAAATGTGTTACTGAGGTTGCTTTTCTCAGTGGCTATTTTTGCCGTCAGTATTCTGATGAGAAGACAGCGTGTGTTTTGTTGGCGGTGCTCTTGTTGTTAGATGCGAATTATAAGGTGTGGTAGAGGTATTCGCTACGCCGTTCGCTGGCCTGATGGGTAAGCCCTGAGTGTGGAAATTTTCGAGAACAAGCGATGTCGCAATTCTCCGGACTGAAGAGAAATTGGTGGTGGTCCGGTTTATTTGAAATCGCTTGTTAGATGACTGTGCCAGCAACGGTGATAAAGATTCATTTAGGTCCGCCGATACCAGCCGAGAGTGACGAGGTGAGGTTGATGGGGAAACAGAAAGCTCAATGCGTGGCTGCCTTTCTGACGATGAGGTTTCGGGACCCGAGATAGGAGCTGACCTTATGGCGTTATTTACCAATCTAGGGACCTTTCTCTAGAAGGATGTTCTGTCAGCGGTTACTGTACTAATCTTGAACGAATTATTACCCTCTAAAACCTGCTACTTGCTGGTGAATTCTGTTGTCGCATATTCATGTAAGAATTGGGAAGGTAGGGGACAGTTTTTACTTTGTGTCCGCTCCAGTGGTCCACAGTAATGATGCCAGTGATGTGCCACATTGCAAACACCGGGGATAGTATTCTCCACTGTCCACAGGGGTAAACGGTCCGGAACATTGAACACAACCGCCTGTCTAGAATAATTCTTAGGCGGACGAATTTCCGCAGCTTGTATATCAATAAAGTTTCCAGCTGCCATTAGACCTCTGGCTTCTGGAAGTGTTGCCGGATTGGCAATATATGCGAGGACTGGCAGCTTGGAAAGCTGGTCTTTAATTCACGAGATGTGTTTATCTATTTGAGTTAATTTTAGTTCCAATATACGGCTTTCTTGTTGGTCTCGTCAAATAGTATGTCGATAAACTTCAGAACGTTGGCGTGGTAAAAAGTGTTTTTCCCAGGCGCGAAGGTCCTAGCGTATTTAAGTCCGGATGAGACGATAAGTAACGGGTTTCCCAGAAGGATGAACACCTGATTGTGACACCGGATGAAAGTGATCAAAAATAGGGGGACGTTATGGTGTCGGAGGCCAGCGGGACGGATCTAGGTCCACATTGCTCGTTGGTGCACTGGTTGACGGGGAAAGTGGCGAGTTAGACGGTGCGGGATTGTTCCGGGGAGAACGGGTGGGACTGAATCAGAGGGTAGTGAAACACTTGGCTGCCGGCTGTCGATCTAAGGACCTCCCTCTGCAGCGGAGCCTTCTCAGAAGTAATTTTTATGTTCCTAAATGGAGTGGACTTTGTGATGGACTCTCTCTCCTTAATGACCTTCATGGCATGGCCTTCCCCGTGGAATGGAAACCATGGTGAACACGTGTTCCGCTGTGACTTTATTGTGTTTCTTTTGCAGTAACACTCGTGGTGTGACATATTGCAGGCAATAAGCGGTGACTTTTTAATCGAGAATTTGGGCAGACCGTCCGTACCAATAGAAACAAAGGCCGTTTGGGGGTTTTCATCTTTTAGTGGGCTTCGGACGCATTAAAGCCCAGGAAGTGACTAGCCGATAGTAGATTTCCGGTGTTTGGGTATTTTTGATGGACCGGAGATACATGCCAGTAGAATCAACATGGTCAGAGCATCATCCATAGTACGTAGTGCCTTTCTAAAGACAACAAGTTTTGCTAAAGTGCACCTTGTTTGTTACCAGCTTCACTCCGTTTATCGGCTAGTTTTACTAAACAGAGTGACGAGGACGTAGGAAGCCGGGGCTTTCAGTGCTTTCAGGTTGGATGCGGTTGGATGCTTGGTAAGTGATGCCATTGGTAGACGATTCAGGCTCGGTACGACATACAATTCTTATGGATGTGGATCACTTTATCAGTTAACAGCCTTATATTTCATTGTTCACGAAGATCCCCGCATTATTCTGGGGTGAATGAATACCCTGAGGAGCTGCTTTGTAACAGATTACCCTAGATATCTCGGTAGAAAATGCACCCATGAAAGCACGTTAATTGACGTGGTATAGAGCAGCGGTGGTGGCGGGCGCGCAGCTGCTCTATACACATCTCTTGTCCCACCTGTTTTATGCCAGACCCTGCCTAAAATACTGCCTCTCCACCTTCAAACATACCCGTCAAACTAACAGAATAACTTTGGAGAATGTTCTTTGCTCATCAACAGAACAGCTGCCTGGCTGTTATACCACATACTAGGAGGAGCCGTGTGCTGTTCTCCACACTGAAATCATATGGCCAAGCCGTATGAAACTTGACCTTCGATTCCTCTGCAGGCTATCTCATAGCCTGGCATTTTTTCCATTGACACACCATGTGCCCAGTCGACTGCTACATGCTCCCTCTATCACAGAAATTTGCTTCTCGTCATTTCAGACCCCAGTTTAACTGCGAGATATAGTTCTTTTCTGCTGAAACTGTTCACACTTTGAACTAAACTCCCCGCTGAAGTTCGTCAGGTTATCTCCCCCATCCAGCTGAAAACATCAGTAGCACATTATCTCACCCCTGAAAACTCACATATTAGCTGACACTGATATGTCTGAGGCCCGAGCTCTTGAAGTGGAAACGGACTTCTAATTAGTCCTATCGGAACCACGTTTAGTATGCTTTTCTTTTTCGAGAAAAAATTTGCACCCTGGCGTGTCTAGAGCCGCACAACCCCCTCGTCAGACAAGTTCTTCCCATAGCCCTATCGGCCGCTGCCAGTCGTTCCCCGTGTCTACAATCATCGTCCCTACCGTTTGGCTCTTAACAGTCCCCCGTCAAAGCACTCTACTCCAAGGCATCCCTAATCAGTTTGCACATCTATTCACACTTGGGTTCACTCATTACTGGTTTTCCTTTCATTGCTAAATCATACCAAGGCTCGGGATAGTCTGACACTAGAGCCACGCAAATTTCGTTTACTTTTGTCGCTCAGTCAAAACACCTGGCCCCCAATTTTGCAATGGCCCAGTACCTTCGCAAATTATATCCTCTCCCAGGATGGTTGCATGAGACTGTTATTTTATCTCTCCCTAAGTTTACGGCCGAAACAACTGCCAAACCGAAGCACGTTATCACTTTTCAAAATTACCTGCCAAGGACCATTTTTGTCTATCCTATTCCATGAGCAACAACCTGGGACTTTTCTCTCTCTGGGTGTAGCAACTAGACGGCCGATACGGTTTGAAACTTGAACGTCACTCGACCGATTTACTACCGGCTTTTCGAGCTGGAATCCACGCAATCCATCCACTTAATCATGGACCACTTCAAGACAGGGCAGTGGTGCAACTCACTCTAATCCCAATAGTGCGGGACGCAGTCGGATCCACTGCTTTGACGGGTGCAAATCAGGCGTGCAGGACTTTTGCAACGATGTGCGGGGCAGCTAGGTTGGCCGATGGCACTCCCTGCCACCCTCAAGGCTTTGAAATTGGAAGTCTGTCACATGGCCTGTCCCACCGCTGGCACCCTTTGTGGATTACGAAACATCATTTTGAGCTCATATTGCTGCTGCTAAAATTTCATTCGCCGTGTCTCCTGCAAAGATTGCTTCTTCGTAGAACTCGCTGTTAATATCGGCTTCATTACTTACCTATCCGTGCCCGGCGAAATTTTCACTCAATTTGTGCCAAATAGCACGTAGTTCTCATCCGTGCCCGCCAACTACTTTTCACCCTGGCATACTACGATTGCCTATATAAATACTCACCGATTCCGGCAAGTACCTCAACGCTCGTGTTCCCCGTGCTCCGCGTTTGATTACCCTCTGTAACAACCGGTCGTGGAAACCCGCCTCCAGAAAAACCACTGCAGTTCCATGTTTTCCTTAACCTCACTCACTTTTTATACTAATAACTTGTTTCATGCACTGTGTGTTTTTCTGGACCAACTTTTGTTTTGCCGTTTCCAGCAAGCTGCTTTGTCTCATCCTTGTTCTGGACTTGCTTGAAGCGCGTGCTTCTTAATCTCTCGCATGCCGCAATTCGGTTCTCCTTTTTGAGTCCTTTTGGTTGGCTTATATCTGTTTCATGTTGTTGTTCATTCAATAATTTAGTATCGTAGAATTTCGTGGATATTGGCCTTCTGATTTCGGGATCTGTTGCGAATTTGGCCAAGCATTGCTCAAATGTGTGATACGCCTTCCTGTTCCCGCCGTAATTTTGCCCATTCAGCTCGTCAAAACTTGCCAATATTCTTTCACTGGCGCATTTGTTGTGGATGTTCAGTCCCTCACCGCGATGGCCAAAGTATGCCCTTCACTGAAGTATATTCCGTAGTCTTCCAGCAGTCAGCAGTATGACTGGTGGTGTTTTGCCCCTCCGTCAGTCCGACCGTTTGCCTAGAGCGTTCTTTCATTGCTTTATCCTGATCTTGCAGAGCACCATGACTCCTCCACATTTGCTCGTCTCACATGTTTATCATGCAGCTGGTGCTGTTGACTTTGCCCGAAGACACAACTGTCAAAAAGGTCATCAAAAGTTGCTCACTTACCTTCCACCAACTATAAAATCACGTTTGCATGCTATTCGCCCAAGCAAAACCTTTTTACCTCATCCCACATTGATATATCATTCAACTACAACCTTCGCACTGGTAAATCGTCATCCCTCTATTATACAGTAAAGAAAACATCTAGTTGCCTATCAGTCCTTCGCCGGCCTTTCCCCCATTACTCTTGCAGTCGCTTTCTCTCCATCAAGATTAGCCATTCGTCTGACTCCTTTGACTTATAAATAATTCCTCAAGAGACGGGCATCCATATTCGATCACTATCTCCGACGCTTGGGTTATTTTATGCTACCGCTGTTGTTACACCTCTGCCCTCTCAGTTATACGTTGTACAGCTTTATTCTATTGTAATCAAGTGATATGCACTTACTTGTCATCAAATCTATCGTCTCCCCTGCGAGGTGCCTCCCTTTTTATTCGCTGTCCTTAAGAGCACCCCACATTGAATAACTTTCCGTTTTCACACTGATACTTCTTGACCAACCCAATACGGGCAGTTAATTCGCCTAGTGCAGCCTGTTCTCCTTCAGTCTTATCTTCGTCTTCACTTCGGTTTTCTCTTCATCCCTCCAGAGGTGTCACGCCTCCGCTAAAAATCTGATTTCACTAGAATCCGACCACCAATTTCTACTGTCACCCCCGCCAACCGTTTTTTGCTCCGTACTCACTGGTCTGGTATCTGCCTCTTTGCCAATATCGTGTGGTCTACCTACTAAAACGGTCATCCGGACATTTATCTTCCCTCCAATCTATTGTCGCCTCTGCGAGTAGTTAGCTTCTACAATGGCCATATAACGTGCCTCATATTGACTTGTCGCCATAATTCTATATCCTTGGTGATACTCCGTGGCATACCTACAGTAGTGTGAATGATTCGCTGAACGCTTTCCGGCTTTTTTGGCTATTTCTTCCATCTCTGTTGTTGAAATCTCTGCATCTCTCCACCGGATTCGTTGTTCTCTTTCCTTGTAACTAAAAGCAACGACATCTCGCCATCAGATTTCACAGCCATATTAGTTGATTTATTCATTGCGTTGTATTTCTGAAGATCCATTCTTGTACATCTTCGAGTTTTCAATTTATATACTTTTCGTACACTGCAGAGTGCAAACTACTCCGAATTTCAGTGGATAAAATCTTTTTGGAAAGGGTCGACAGATAAGCTTTGATTAGGCTTGGGCTTCATATTGTCATGATAATTTTTGGCATTATTTATGTTTAAACTCCCACCTTTTAGCAGACTTCAACCACCGTTAGCCGACTTGACCATTTGACCTCAACCTTCAACTTTGCCGGCTGTTGTTATCGTTTCAATCCGCTTGACCATTCTCCGTCAACCCTCCCTATACACATGCTTTACCCCTTTGAAAACTCCGATTCTGACACCACTTGAATCATCCAATGATCTTTTTCAGAGTGATTCGGGACCATCCGTAAAGTACCATTATTATTAAAGTTGAATCCTTCTGGTCCAAAATACCGGAAGTGGCCACCAGACCTATAGGTATGCTTGGCCCTCCAACTCGTTCTCGACGGCCTAACCAGGATCCTCCGTGGGTTTATCCTGAGCTTCCACGTGCTCTCAGCAGTAGAAGCCTCGCACTGTTAATTTGTTCACGTACTAAGGACTGGTACGAGCTATACTAAGCCATCCGAAAGGCTTATGCCCAAGAAAATGGAGAAAATATTTCGAAAATATGTTTGCTAAGGACTGCTTTACTTAAGCAAAGCGGCGTCACGCAAGTATGGAAAGAAGAACCCGGGTAAACACCGTTGAAACACTCTTAGCTGAACAAGATGCAAACTGTGAAACAGACATTCAGAAAACAGAGTTTCTTGTGCAATGCCACTCCCTTGTGTATAAAACGTAGTTGACCCCATCGCCATCCTTGTCTCATATAGGTACCGCCTTCGCGCTGCAGCCTTTCTATGCAGCTGATGGTATCTTGGAAATAAGGGGTCTAAGAATTCATAAGTCTCCATGACCAGATGTTATTCGTCCGGCTGTATTGCGTGGATCGCCCAACAAACTAACATCGTCTTTGGCCGATCTTTTTCAATTTGTAGCGAAGCACGGGAAGTTTGCCTGGTAGACGGAAGGCCGCGATTATTAGTCCGCTTTGCGTAGGGGCTTTGCAGGAGGTACTGACCTACTATCTCCGGACGAGCCTAACCCGTAGTTCGGAAAAAGCGAGGGAAAGACTAGTGTTGATGCTAACCTGGAAGCACTTGGAGTCATATGAGCTTCATGTAAGCCCCGCTCTCCACGGCTTCCATCCAAAGGACCCATGTGTCACAAACCTTCTGTTGGCGAGAGGATGGTGAGCAGAAGCTATCAAGGGTGTCTAAAATGAGGACGTAGTCTTTGATTCAGGAAGGCCTTTGACAAGGTACCTTATGACCAAAAGTCAGAAAAATGCTAGGCCTATGGTCACCAAAGTCGTAAGCTTGACTGGATTGCAAACATCCCGAAAGGAAGGACCTTTTAGACATATGTGCCCGGTCGAGGTCAAACTGGTACGTCGCATTGTGTGTGATCGGCCGGTAAACTTCTTCTTAGGCAGCTGCTCTTTCTGACCTGCGTCACCTACTTGCCGTCAGCCTTCCTGGCACCTTGTTTTGTTTATGCAAATGGTATAGAACTGTGGTGTGCTGAGGAGTTGGACTTGAACAGTGCAGGAGTAATTGGGTGCTTTGGCACGATGGTCCGACCTGTGGGTCTTGCCAGCAAATGTATCCAAGTGCGCACGCATGCTTGTCCGGAGAAGAGTATCGGACCATGTGTGTCGCATCAGGAACAAAGTGCTACAGGCAGTGTCGTGTGAATGAGACCTTTGGATTGAGCCGTCTTCGCCCGTCAAGCTCGAACTCACAAGGAAGACTTATGTGGCCCTTCCAGCGCCATCTTTGTTGCCGTATATCGCTCATTTGTCCTGCTGTGTCGGAGGATCCCGACTGCTGAATTCCTTATATGTTCGTCGCAGACTTGAATGCAGACGTGTTGCAGAATATCTGTGCACTGTCAGCGAGATAGTGGAACTGGAAGAATGCAATCCTTCGTGACGGGACCCATCAGTGCCATGCTTGAGGCCAGCTATGCGAATAGTCCGGGGATGTTTGTTCTTTCCTCTGAGTGCTATCAGAACATTTTTGGCGACGAACAGCTTAGGGAGGTCCTTCGCCGTGAAATGGGTCCGCAATTGCAGGTAAACTTTCCCTTTTGGATGAAATGCCGAAAGCGGGGCCATCCTCTTAAGCTCCCAAAACTTCCATCGACTAGCTTGCCACTGGCTTATAGTCTTTCACCGAAGAGCGACTAACATTTTGAACTCTCTACCGGCATCTGTGGTGGAAGAAGAGGAAGACGCTCGGTTCAAACGAAATCATAACGTGCATTTGGAGGAGCTGTAGAGGAAAGCCTCCTAAGCTTGAACCTAGAGTCAGTGGGAAGAAGCTTAGTCAGGACGTTTCCCTCGGCCTTCCGACGAGGAAGGTGTGGCCCCGAACTTTCCTTGACGGGCTGCAATGGCTGACATCTCAATGCTGTACGGGTCGGTGATAGTTCGTAAAACCTTCAGCCAACTATACATCGATTTTTTGCACCCCTTCAGCCTCTCCAAACCACTTTTGGTCACGGCCGTTGACTCTTCGTAAGTGGTTGCATATAGGAAAAGTTTCAATAAATTTAGTTAGTTCATTGGAGGTGGCTGCCTCTCCTTTCCTTTCACTCTGTTTTTAACTGCCTCCGTTTCGGGTCTCTCTACAAGCCGTATAGTCACCTGACCCTTCGTGGTTCGGCAAAGTTTTTCTGTTCCATTCTAACGATCAGCCTGGGGAAGTGCACAGCCAATGAGGATTTACAGAGTTCTGCTTTATTATTGTTCCGTATTCATATACTTCGATAATGAAAATAAACGTTCCGTTTCTTGATGGATCTGAAATATCAAATTTCGGTAGTTCGGGTTTTGAAGGAGGTGAAAATCAGTTGCTCATTTTGCGTACAGGCTAACACCCCGGCCGATCGTACACACCTCAATCTTTCCACTGCTATCTATTCTTTTTTACTTTAATCCTCTTTTTTCCCCGTCACCAGCCGGGCTCCATTACTGAAGGACTGGACTGGCACAGCTTCAGTTGAGGAAAATAAAGAGACGTGCCCTTCACCGCGACTTTGGGGACGGTCATTTGCGAAGTATCCCAGGAGGTGGAAGGGGTAACAATCGACAGTAGCTTCAGGAAAGCGACTGTATTACGAGAAAAAGGTTTGGGTGCTTGAGTTCTGGACCCTAGCATCTAACAAACCCATCCAGAAAGGGCCGAAAAATGGAGGGTTTTTGGTGCCTTTGGCTTAAATCAACGCTACATGCATGGCTCAAAATGGATGGAGCTCAAAGCCAGGACTCTGAGTTCAGATGTGTAGCAGTTGCTGAAAAGTGGCTAAGACCAGAAGAAAATGACAATGGACCAATTCCAAAATGCTAATCTTTTTGGGGGTGAATGAGCTGGACGGTCGGATCGGAGGTGGGCGTAAAACCCTCAAGTAATTCTCTTCCATCAGGTTATAGCCGTGACATGCTTTGAGCAATATGTAACCGAATTCAAAAGTATCCCAAAACCGAAACACGATTGAGCCGCAAATTCTACGATAATGGACTGTTAAATGAGCAATAAAACAAACCGTATACGAATCTGAACTATACAGTCACACAAGTTCAAAATATTAGAACCAAGTTTGCGGCGTGCGAGGGACAAACACGTGTGTCACGCAGGTCCAAGAGGGGATATGTCAAGGTAGCGCATTTGACTCTAACGAGCAAAGGTTGGTCAGTAGAAGCGTAAAGTGCTCGGAACGCGCAAATAGTGTGTGTGGGAGAGTAATATCACGAAAACACGAAATTACAGTGTCTATGAAGTACTTCTTACAACCGATCATTATAACGACTCTGTGGTCCCATAGTCCTTTTTCTGTCTCTTTCCCGGAAACTCGAGTCTCATCACGCTAATACAATTTTCCGATAACCAATACTCACCAATTTGCACACATGCTCGTATTATGTTAGGACCTCATTCTACTCGGTTCCTGCATACTTCTGATTCCTTACCAACCCAACGGAGAACGGGCACTTTCGTATCCACATAAAACTGCTTCACCTTAACTCCGAGTGTTTTCTTTTCTTTCCACTATTTTTGCCCCTCTCACTCATCGTTGTACAACGACCAGACTGCTGCCTACTTTTCCCATCCCACTTTCAGATCCTTTCTGATCTCACCCTTTTCTATCGTGTCGTTCTTTATACTCATCTGGGCCCCTTTTTACCTCTACCACCTGCCTGCTTAACTATTTTGTACTCTTTTTAGGCCTGTCCTGCGTCATCACCCAACTACCCGACAAAACCGCCACCGTTTCTGCCGGTTAATCCCCCGCGGTTCGGTCCACTGGCCGTCAGGTAACAAAACTATCATTGTCTGGTCTCCAATAAAACGGTAATCTTAACCTCCAGAAGAAACTTTTTCCAGACTGACGCACTCCTGATCTCTTTCCGATCACTCGGGCCACCTGGGTAACCAACAACCGAATCGACGTTGCCCCCGGGTCACCGTACGGACTAAACGATTTGATTGATCGGATTGGACATGGTTGTAGAATCGTGAATGACTGGGATTTCTTCATCTGTTACGCCTTTGTGTTTCTTTAAGGGATCTTAGTCTACTCTCTTCCACATCGGTCTACATGACACCGTTTTGTGATCGTCATCCTTCTGTTATCAAGGCATTTGCTTCTTCTCTTTTGGTCGTGTTGTTTTTGTGAGATATCTTTGTGGACATAGTACGGCAGTGGGGCGCGTGGACTGTATTCGTTTGTTTTATTGTGGTTTGGATCCACTTTCTCGCCCACTTCGACGGGCCGTGGACGCTTAGCTCGTTGACGTAGACGTTTTTGGCTCCGGGCTAAGGATTTTTTTCTTTGGTCATGATTAAGCATGGAAAGTTTATTCTATATGTTTGGACTGCAAGAGAGGTACTTTCTATGTATTGCTTTCGTTCAGCTTTTGCTTTGTGCAGATTTACGTCTCGATTGTGCTACTTTCAGGCTGGAAACTGAGTAAGGCTCATTGCCAAAGGTATGATTGATATGTACTTGTATTTTAACTCAAAATGGTACCGTAGAATTTTCGGAGCAGCCTTGTTCTGACTTTGGTTCCTCATCGACTTGGGCTACTCCTTGTTTTGAAGTTGCTAGGCGCTATCCAGAAGGAGTGGAGTTAATTATTCGGTGATTAGATCAGCGAATCACTGGGCAGACTTCACCCTGACCGGAACCCGTAAGGTTTGGTCGAAACATAGTTTAAACCTAAATTTGCCCCTGCTGACGTACGCGGGTCAGTGATCACGATCCTATAACCAGGGTGCAATACATCATGATAGTCTGACCGGACTACAGGGCGGGTTCCCGACACCTGTCATCACCCCACACTGCATGACATCTATTTCCCTTACCCCATATGAACAATTCCAATCATTCTGCATCGCAGTACTGAAAACAATGACCAGAATCTACCTGTCGCAGTTGCTATCTCAACCTAACCTCCCCGCTTCTTCAACCAACTCCAACCTGGCTTCTATCTGCCTACCACCCTCATCATCCGCTACCTACCATCAGCGGCAACCAAGGCCCTTTTGAAGCAAAGTACCAACCACACGTAACAAATCAGAACTTGGTTATTCACTCTTTTACCACGTATACAGAAAGTTTTGTCCTTACATTCATCTAACCACTGCTGTCCGTTTGGGCCTGGCCTTCTCCGATTCGCAGCTGTTTTTCCCCTTCCTTATCATCCCTGTTCATTTGCTTTTTCACATCAGCAGCTTCTTCTGTCTCCAATAGACTGTTTTTTTCGGAGGCCCCTTTTTGTAGCTCTCTGTTCCGCGTCCGTTCACTATTTACGCTCTCCAACAGCACACTGCGTTCTTGGTGAAGTTCTTTCCGTGGTATGAATTCCCAAATAGAACTGAAACTGCTTTTACAAAGTCAGTCCTATTATCACACATGACCCACTTGTATTTATGTCCCAAGCTCTATCCACAGTTGGTTATCCAATAATGAACCGACCTTTTCTTTATCCTGCTGCCTTCTACGACTTCACTTCGATAACTCCTTGTGGACTTTATTTGAACCTTGCCTTATCGTGATCGTCTCACGCGGTCTATCCACGTTGAGCCATCACACATATTCAGTTCGGGCATCCTCGATTCCCTTTCTGCAAGTCCCAACCCTTCTTCGGATATCTCTTTCACTCCCCCACATCCACTCTTTCCTCGTTTTCATACACGTCGACTGTACATCAAAAGTCATATGTTATCGTGATCCATTCTTGAACACCGGACCTGTCACTGTCAGCTTCAGGCACCGGTAAGGTAAATAAATAAATAAATAAATAAATATTGGTATATTTCTCGGCCATAGTCGAGACGCACGCGCTAAAGCATGATCATGGTGTACACGGTACTCAATAAGATGAAATGTTCACATATTCTAAGTATGAAAGTCGCGAGTATTAGAGATGAAAAAACAAAGACAGGAAAAGTTTGAATGGATCATTCTGATAATGGTCTGCGCGGCAGTTTTAACCCAGTTTCGAATCCGGATCAGGCAGTGGTGCGCGGTGGAGATATCGAGAAAATCGTTAACGCAGTGCTGAGGAGGCATTATTAACAAGAATGATGCAAGCCCAGGAAACCAGAGGCCAACTAAGGTTCTGCAGGTGGAATAAATTTTGAACAAGAAGAAAAGGGGGAAAATCTACGCATGCGAAGAGGATAGCGATCCATGAAGACAATGCAGACCCTGAGTGACGGATTTACCGGAGTTCTGTAAACGGAATGAGTTTTGAAGCAGGGGGACATGAGGCCAATTTCGTGAAAGTAAACACCGGTGGATATGGGAGAAACAGCAGTCCATAAAAAGGTGAGTTTAGATTCAGGGCCAGTAACATGTACTATTCAGAAATAAGAAGGCGCAACTGGAGGGTCCTCGAGAAATGGAGAGTCAAATTCCAGCCGGCTACGGTTCGGAGGAAAGATAACCTGTGTTAACGGATAATAAAGTGGGAAAATCTTCGCATGGACTTCAGCTTTATTATGCTGTTTCACGGACAAATATATATGCATGTGTTGACGCATTTGCCTTCAGTGTTATTCGGCGTCACTTCTGGTAGCGTACGACATCGAATGCGTAAGTTTCGTCTGGCGGGGCAAAGTATGTGTCGGTCAGTCAGCCAAGTGTGGCTGTATATTAGCGGCATGCGCGTGAACTAGAATTCGTGTTGATTGCGTTAGAAAACGCTGAACGATCTGATAAGTAATTAGGGGTATTTCCTGTTGTGTGGTTTGGTTTCGGTCCCAGTTGCTATGGTAGGTTACACTTGAGTCTCTGTCCGTACGAAGCGGCCTCCTTGGTTAGCCAATTTGGCGACTGAGATAGTGGGAGACAACGACCTGAAATAAAGGGAGATTGCAGTCTGGACGTGGTTTCAGCTGTGGGTTATGATAATACATGAAGGCAATAAACAATGGATTGGTTAGGTCTATGTGAGTGGGGCATGGGTAAAATAGGCTCGCAGTGGATTTGAGCTATACTGCTGCAGGCTGACGAAGTTGCGTACACAGGCTTGGTAACTGTATGCATTTCAAAGGTACGTGGGGTATTATTCCTGCCTTGACTCACTGTCCGTGTTGTAATGTCCGACGCCCGTAGCTTCAATGGTTCTAGCAAGTACTGCATTATTGCTGTTCTCCAGTAGAGCTTTTCTGTATTTCTACGCTTGGTTAGTTGCCCAAAACGTTTTCTCTCAAAATGGAAGATGATTTACACCTGAAATGTTGCAAATATGGAAATATTTCCCCCAGTTACCACCTATTTTTCATCGTACTCGTCTCCATCGTCACCATCCTGACTCACAGCTTCTTTCGCCCGGCAAAGTCTACTTTTCCTAGCACATAATTATCGCGTGGTAAAAGACCCTTTCCGTACTCGGCTTACCGTCCATCATCCTTTTTCCCGAGGATTCGTGCCAAACCACCCGGTTGTCTCATTCGCAAACTTTAACAATCCCCGAGATAAAACTCGCCCTTTTTTATCACAGTTACTGATATATTTGAAAAACGTCACATTTATTGTTGCCGTATACTTCAGTCCCACAGTGTCCAAACAGTATATTTCATTGAGGAATATATGTCATCAGAGCATCCCAACGGTCGACGATATCGAGACAGTTCGCTCTCTCTATCAGTCCCCCTGTTCGCCCACACGGCTGTGGCATTGCAATATCCTCACCTTGCAAAGATTCACGCGCTCCCCATATATTCACATCTGAGAGACATCTGTATCGCGGCTTTTTGATCTTTTGCCATCACATGATCCACCTTTTACAAAGAATACCAACAGATAGTATTTTACCTGTCAACTACTTCACAGCCCAACTTTGCAACTGTATTCATCGGTTGTTTGGCGCTTTTTCTTATTCGGTATTCTATCTTGGTAAGTCCTCTCAGACCGTTTCGATCCTTGCATCTCTCTGCCCTTAGAAAACGATAATCCTACGTAAATACTTACTTGTCATTTAAACATTCATCTCCTTTGCAAACCTTGTATCTGCGACTATCATGGCTACGCATCAAAAACTGATTTGTGGCCTAGTTCCCGTTTACATCCGGCCACGTCTTTCACCATCACCTAAGCGATCTCTCTCTACAAATGAGTCGTTCACTGGGTATTTAACTGACTCAGCCAATGTTCGGTCGCTGAGCGTTACAAGGGTAATCTTCGAAAGACTTTCTTGTTCTTTGTCTGCAAATTCATTCCTTTCATCGTCCGATTTCCGATCCAAAGCCATACTCCGCGGAGCGCCATAGCTGGTTCATGTCTCCCTTTGAAAGTTCTTTTTCCTCGAGGTGAACAAAACTTCCGTCAATTCCGCTTGATTCCCTCGTTGCACAGTCCCTCTTTTAGTAATGCTTCAGTAAGAGTCTACTACCTCCGACCAGCTTTTTCCTGACTTGGCCGGCTTGGCCACCCGACCGTGAGTGCCAATTTGCCTGGCGCCGCCTTAAAGAGTAACTTAAATACTTTCCGCTGTAACATATGGAGTGCACATACCTGAAACATCCTTCTGGAATTCGTACTCTACATCCAAATGTACCGTTTGATCTTGCATTGCAGCATGCCTTGGGGTCATCCGAAATGAACAACTACCATTGTCATCCTCAATTGAAGCGTTAACCATCTCCACTTTGGTTCACTCAAAAATTGCCTAGCTTTATTGCTTTATCACTGCAGTTGCGTAAACCTCAAGTTCCAAAGTTGTGAACACCTCACATTGCTGCTTATTGCTGTATTTTCTGATCAAGCTCCGTACATGTGTCTTGACCCTGGTCAGGAGATATACGTACATTACTATAACGGTTCTTATAGGGATACAGTACGATGTTTGAGAGCAGTCAACTTGTCGTGCCCAACATATGAGCGGTGGAGGCTTTAGTAGCTAACGGTAGACCGGAAGCGTCAATACTTCTCAAGTATAGAAGCCCAGGAGCGGAAGCTGATGAGGACAGAGACCTGCTTGCGGCCATCACTAACGGTGCAAATGCGGGAAGAAAGTTACTTAATATTGATGGTGTTGATGCGGCCGAGACAGAATAAACCTCAGAAGCTACTCCAGAATGTACCTTTGGGGAGAGATTGATCCACCTAATCCACAGGAAGGCCTTTGTCTCGTAAGTAAATCAAGTGAAAAGATGGCCTTTCGGTCAGTCCCCATCAGCCCTTTGTCTGGTGGTGAGAATAGCCCCAAATGACATAGAAAACCTGGAAGTTGAAGGGCCTAAAGGTAGGGCTAAACCTTCAGGGAATAGGTGCGCCCAATACGTTTAGAAGAGTCTTGTTAAAGATGGACGGAAAAGGCTTGGTGAAACTGGGCCTCTGGGTGGAGTGGGAGTTGGAGAGCGATAAACCCAGGGTAGAACTCCTACAGAATTTGATCAAGGGCAGTGTTAGAAATAACAGATGCAGTCGCGCCAATTAGAAGGGTTGGAATGGAACGGATCACTGCCGTGGCTTGCAAGCCAAGCGAGAAGGGCCCTGAAGCAGAAGCAAAGAGATTCTAAGAAGCGCAGAAGCACAGCGGCCATTGGGCTCTCCCAAGGTTCGGCTCAGCGAGAACTAGATTATTTCAGACACGGTAAAAGAGCACGAACGACTTCGAGGAACCTACTCCGCGGAGTGTTAAAAGCAATAATAAAGCACACTATCGATACGGTCAGTCTAAGGAAGCACTAGGGCAGGCCGTGGAAGGGGTCAGGGGCTCACACTGAGTGCCAGCAACAAGCAAACAGGCAAAAGGAACCGAATTTTTAAATTTTTCCAGAGGTATACGGACGGGAGCAGGGTGCTATGCGGCCACCTACGAGTGGAGGCAGTGAAGTCTCAGAAAAGAAGGGAGAAGAAATCAGTGCAAAAGAGTTGTCCCATAGCCTAAAGCTACTAAAGGTATCCAGGGCTGAGGGTCTCCATGACATTTACCAAGCAACATCAAAGCCACTAGCGTCCATCTCCGCCGAACCGCTAGCTAAGCCCTTCAGCACGTCATTAGACAAGAGTGTACTACCTAAGGGCTGGCTTGTGTCGATCATCGCATCAGCTTATAAAGGTGGTCACAGAGGCACGTGTGCCAGTTACAGGCCGATTAACCTGACACCTTGCTTAAAACTCTGGAGAAAATACTGAGGCAGAATGGCAACCCCGTTAGAGAAGGAAAAGCTGGTAACTATCAACCTGCTTGGGTTCTCTTCAACCTAAGGAATTTCCTGAAGGAAGGGGCTGCCTGAGCTGACCGAGAGGAACAAGAAAAGTCCAATATCTGGATTTCCGGAAGGCCCTCGATTCGGTTAGCCACAGACTGCTCGAAGCCAAGGTGGAAACGGTTCAGCTGACGGTGAAAACATAGAAGTAGATCGTACACAGCCTAAAGAGGGGGGGGGGTTTCCAAGTGAGACTAAAGAGCAGCATGTCGGAAAGTGGAAGACTGCACACCGGCTTTCCCCAAGGGTCCGTCCCGGCGCCCCAACTTCCTGATTGCAATAAAGACCCTGGAGATGAGTGGGAAAACCCTTGCTTCTCGTCCGTGGACGACGTCAAGAAGGAAGCTCCACCAGAAAACGCGGCGGGTCAGCGCGATCTAGACAAGGTATACCAGGGTGTAGTGGCGTGAGGTCTTCCCCTCAACACGAGCAAGGGTCGGCACCTCGTCAAACAGGCAGGGGGCACAGCCCGTCCGATGTTTGGGCCTACGAGGCGATGGGGATGCACTGTAACGAACGTTTGAGCAATGCGTAGCCAAATTCGCAACGGATCCCGAAATCAAAAGACGATTATCCGTGATATTCTACGATACTAGATTATTACAATAAACAATGACATAAACAATATACAAACCTCAATAATACGATCACAAGGACTCAACAACGAGAAACCGAATGGCAGCGTGTGAGCAGACAGCACGTGCGTCACGCAGGTCCTGAACAAGGATGTGCCAAAATAGCGCTCTGGGCGCGAACAAACAACAATTGGTCCAGAAAAACAACCAGTTCGTGAAGACAAGTCAATAGTGTATGGAAATGAGTGATGTTGGGAAAAACACTGAATCGCGAGGGAAAAAGGGGGATTTTCCACGACCGGCTGTTACACCGCCCACCAAAATCCTCCTGGATCCTTAGCAGAGTCCAAGGTTCGGTATAAAGGTACTGATTCTTCCTACCTGCCTAGGCCCTGCTGTCAGTGCGCGCGTCTAATGCTCGTCGTCAACGTTCTACTACTGGTCGCACCTAATCCATTGGATACATAGACGTGAGGCTAGTCTACATCTTCCACAAGACCAAATGACCGATGGCGGGCGTGAATGGTCACATAGACGTTGTCCTCGTAAGGGGCCGTCCGGTCCTGGATGTATGTGCTAGAGTGTGCGTGTGAGTGCGTGTGTGTGTGCCGAGGTTACAATGAAATCACAGGTATGACTACACATCAAAGGAGGACTTTCTGCAATGTCAACAAAAGACCGTGTGGCAAGAAAACGAGTAAATGTAGCATGTATGTGTGACCTGAGCTCCGCTAATTCCACATATGCAAGGGGCATTCGGTAGCGTCAACAAAAAACAAACAAAGAACACTGTCACATGTATGATGGGTTTACGGGATGTAGAGTGCGTCGTGCATGCGGGTATGTATCGGGATGTATAATGGAATCGCACTCATCACCACATATCGGAAAGAACCTTCTGTGATGTCAACGAAAGGACCGCGAGCACCTTAACGTGTTTGATGGAGATTGTGTGGTATATATGGTGTTTCTTTATCCACCTCGATTACTGGTGTGAAAAAGGTTTACTAGGCCTCGGGGTTATCAGCTCCTCCGTCTTCGCTCTCGAGTAGGTTAATACTGCGTATGTCACGAATGAGCACTCCGTTAGCTGTCTTCACCTTCACCGTTCTTATCATTTCGTCAGTGCTTTTGATGGTTTCCGTAACTACTCCCAAAGACCAAGCGCTGAAATGTGCGCGTTCGTCGGCGATCATAACCACGTCCCCAACTTTGAATGGTCTTGATTTGGCCAGCCACTTCTGTCGAGTCTGCAAAGCCGGTAGGTACTCCCGTAGCCAGCGCCTCCAGAAGACCTTGGCCAGATAGTTCGCTTGCTTCCACCCGTGGAGGTAGCTCCCACGAAGGTTTACCGGTCCTTGGAAGCCCTCGTTCGACTTTAACGTCAATAAGTCGTTCGGGGTGAGCGCCAGGTGGGTGGGGTCGCCGTTCAATACTGGAACCAGGGGGCGGTTGTTCAGGATTCGCTCCACCTCAGTCATGACGGTGTTCAGGGTCTCGTCGTCGGGCGGCTGCTGCTCCATGATTGACAGCAATATCCGTCTGGCGGACCGGATCATGCGTTCCCATATGCCGCCTCGGTGACTGGCCTGTGGGGGGTTGAAATGCCAGCGTATGCCGTAGGCCACGGTTCGGTTCTGCAGTTCGTCCCTGTTTATGTTCTTGTGCCAACGCTGCAATTCCCGGTGAGCGCCCACAAAGTTCGATCCATTATCTGAGTATATATCGGCCGGTACGCCTCTTCGGTTGATAAATCTTTGCAAGGCCCGTAGAAACGAATCGGTCGTCATCGAATGTGCGACTTCTAGGTGTACCGCACGTGATTTCATGCACGTCATGATACATCCGTATCGCTTTTCTAATCTTTTCCCGCACTTGATCCACAAGGGCCCGAAATAGTCCAACCCGGTGTCACTGAACGGCCACCAGCCCGTAGTTACCCTGCATTCTGGTAGCGGGGCCATGAGTTGTTTGCTCGCTGTGGCATTGCGTCTCCTGCATTGCACACACCGTCGGATCACGCGTTTTACAGTCTCTCGTCCTCTCAACAACCAAAGACGCTTTCGGATGACGCTCGTCACGTGACTTCCCCCGGCATGTCCCTCCACGGCGTGGACGTGTTGAATCATTAGCTCTACTACGGGTTGTCTCGCAGGCAGCAGTATAGGATACTTTGTGTCGAAGTTCAGGTGGGCGTTGGTCAGCCTACCATCCACCCGCAGCAGTCCGTTGATGATTTTGGGGTTTAAACGCTTCAGCTCGCCTCTTGGAGATGGCATGTCTTCATTGGTCAGCCCCACTTCTTCCGCCCTCTTGAGTTCTTGGGCGAAAGCCTCGCGTTGTATCATTCTGAAAATATCGTACTCTGCCGCTTGTAGCTCATCGGGACCTATCGGGCCGACCGGTATCCGACCTGAGGGCCGTAGCCCTTTCATGACTAGTAAACTTATCTTGAACCTGGTTAACCAAACTAGCGAACGAAGCGTCTTCATCCAGGAGGAAAACCTGACCAGTCGCGATAAAATGGGCGACGCTTCGACGACGTTGGTTGCTATCACTACGCCTTTGATCTCCAGTTCCAATTCCGTAGGGGGTTTTAATTCGAACACGGGCCAGTCCTGTTTGGGCAATTGCAGGAAGTTCGGCCCTCTCGTCCACGTGTCCAGTTGCCTGAAGTTGTTCGCACCTCGGGAGCACAGGTCGGCCGGATTATCGCCAGACCTGACATGACTCCACTGGTGCGTGGCCGATTCATCGTGGATAATCGTGAGCCGGTTAGCAACGAAAGTACTAAACCGGCTCCGTACGTTGTTAATGTAGTAAAGTACTATCGTTGAATCCGTCCAGAAGCTCACCGACCAAATGTAGAGATCGAAACATCTCTTCACAGCTTGCACCACCCTGACTGCCAACACGGCTGCGCTGAGTTCAAGGCGTGGGATTGAGACCGACTTCAGTGGAGCAACGCGGGCTTTGGCGAACAGGATCCTCGTGGTATATTGTCCATCTCCTGCGCACCATCGTCCGTACACCACAGCTCCATAACCGACTTCGGATGCATCGGAAAAGGCATGTAGTTCTCCAGTCCGTGTCGTATGGCCAGGGGTCAAACATCGTGGTATTCTTATGTCCCTTAATTTCTCCAAGGTGTTCAGAAATTCTTCCCAGTCCAGCCGGTCCCCTCGGTCCAGTGACTGGTCCCAATCAACTTTCTTACGGCACAGCCGCTGCAGCAAGATCTTTCCGGGTAGCAGCCATGGTGAGACGAAACCGAGCGGGTCGAACAAACTTGAGACGGCAGATAGTATGCCACGACGGGTTATTGGCAGCTCGGGAACGTTCAGTTCGAAAACAAAATCGTCCGTTTCCGCGTCCCATTGTATCCCTAAGGTGCGCTCGATAGGAAGTGGAGAGCCGTCCAAATCTCTTACCCTTTCGACCTTTTCGTGATACGGGATGACCTTCAGCACTTCCGAAGCGTTCGACATCCATTTAGTTAGATGGAAGCCACCCTCTTCCAGCAATCTCGTCAGACCCCTGAACTGCTCTAGAGCTGATTCCACATCATCGAATGACCCAAGGTAGTCGTCGACGTAGAAGTTCCTGCTGACGCTTTCTACCACCGACCGATGGACCAGATCGCCATGTTTGTTCGCTGATTCTCGGAGGGCGTAGTTGGCACAAAATGGTGACGATATGGCTCCGAAGGGGTGGACGGTCATTCTATAATTCACCACTGCATTCTCCCGGTCGCTCCCTTCCCACCACAGGAAACGCAAAGCATCTCGTTCTCCTACCGGAATCTTCACCTGATGGAACATTTCCCTAATGTCAGCAGACAAAGCCACTTTACCCACTCTGAAACGGCACAGAACATCGATCAGTGGTGTGGTCCAGTCAGGCCCCTGTAGTAGGCGATCGTTTAACGACTTGCCCTGGAACTTGGCCGCACAGTCGAAAACCACGCGCAGTTTATTGGGTTTCTTGGGGTTGATAACCGGATGGTGAGGCAGATACCAGATACCCCTTTTGCTGTCGGTGTTAACAGGCACCCTTTCAACGTAACCGAGGTCCTCGTTTCGCTTCATCAAATCCGCGTATCGTTCCCACAGATTCTGGTCTCGAATGAAGCGTTCTTTTAGTCGTAGTAATCGTTGGAGAACATAATTTCTGTTGTCAGTCCACGGGTCGACCGGTGTGCGCCATGGGAGGGGAACCTCGAACTGTTTTTTGAGGCCTCTAGAGCCTTGCCGCACCGTTTGTAGAGCGAAGTGATCCTCTTGAGACAACGTCGGTCTTTCGTCCCCAATGTCATGAAACTCCTTTTCATAAAGCCGTTGCAGATGATACTCTATGCGGTCCGTTTCGGCGGATAAGTAATTCACGGAACCGCGTACCCCTACTGGACCGTATAACATCCATCCCAGAGCCGTGCGTACGGCATAAGGTGCCTGGCGGTCGCCCACTCTTTGGTCAAGCACCCAATGCGCCTCTGGCACGTCGCATCCGATGAGGAGATCCACCTCATCATCTTCCCAGTCTACAACGGTTACATCCTTCAGGTGGGGCCATCGAGTCAAGATTGCGTTCACCGACCTTAATGCTCGCATGGGGAGATCCGCTAACGTGAATGCCTCCGTTGGTTCAATTTCCTCGTTAGTGTCTAGAGAGATGAGTTGCAGCCTTAATCTACCGGCAGTCATTACCTGTGTTCCGCCCACCGTGCTCACCGCTAACGACGTCGCACCTTTAGCCAGTTGGTGTTTGTCGGCAAACCGCTCTTTCACTAAAGTGGTGTCGGATCCACTATCAAAGAAAGCCAACGCCTTGACTATCCCAGTCGGAGTCACTACTCCCACGGCCACTACGCCTAAACGTACCGGTTTACTGGCAGATTGTGAAGTTGAACAAATCACGCTGGGCTTGGCACTCGCCTCGGATATGGTTATTCTTGCTTGATGCAGCAGCCGATGGTGTCTGCCCGTGCAGCCCTCGTAACCACATCGATTCCTTGTTCTACAGGCTGCTGCCCGGTGCGTGGTGTTGAGACAGATGAAACATGCTCCTGCCATCCTCGCCATTCCCCACCGTTCGTCTATTGTGGCATTGCCGAACTTGGGGCATTCTGGTAGGCTATGGCTAGTACCACAGGATCTGCAATTTGGTTTCGCCGTAGCATCTCGTGAAATGACGTGTGTGTTGGTCCAAGGCTGGTACTTTGGATGTTCCCGTACAGGGGTTTGGACTTGGCTAGTACCGGGCTTGTTTGCTCGGTTGCTGTCCCGGATGAGTCGGCCGAATCTGCTGTCAGCTATCTTCGTTTGCCTGTCTAAGTATTCAGTCAGGTCTTCGAAGTTGGCTTCTCTGTCGCCTCGGCTTATCCGTTCAGCTTCTTCCGCCCACCGACCCTGTAGTTCGGGAGAGAGGTGACGGACTATGCCTTCCAAAGTGTGCATGGCGTCTAGGTCAGCTCTGTAGCCTAAATGGTCGAGGGCTATTGAGCAGTTCTGCATCTTGATCACCAGGTCGGCCATGGTGTAGACGTCGCCCTTGGTTTTCTTTGCCTCTGCCATCACGCCCTCTATTAGGTTACGGGCTACTTTGAAAGGTTGGCCAAACAAGTCCCTCAGAATCTTTCTTGCCCTTGTGTAGCCTTGTTCTGGATCGAGCATGGTGCATCCGTCGATAGCTTCTCGCGCTCGGCCTCGGCAGTAGTGAGTAAGGTAAAGAAGCCTTTGCCCAGGGTCGGTTACCTTGTTTTCAACGAACGTCTCGAACTGTTTGACAAACTTGCAATATTGCTCAGCTCGCCCGTCGAAAACCGTTAACTCCACTCTAGGCAGATCGATCGATGGTGGTTTGTAGTCGGCGACCTGCGTGGGGTTCCCTACCTTGTTGCACTCTAACCTATCGGAAGTGTCGAAGTCACTGGTCCTATACTCTCGCTGTTTCTGTGTACACTTCTCTGCTTCATGCGCCTGTAGTCTAGCCGAAAGTAACTGTTGCTCTAGTTCTATTATTCTCAGCTTATATAGATCAACATCCTTACGATCAATATTGCTTTCAATAACACATGAGCTAGCACTGACAGGACTAGGCGACCTAGCATTAACTAACGAATCATATGTACCCAAAACCTCCCCAGAGACTTGCCGTATTACTTCCTGTCCGGGTTCGACTGCTTTTGATCCTTTCCTTGGCATTTTGCGTGAATTTTCCTCGTTCCAAATAGATCTATTGAGTATTGTTACGAACGTTTGAGCAATGCGTAGCCAAATTCGCAACGGATCCCGAAATCAGAAGGCGATTATCCGTGATAATTCTACGATACTAGATTATTAAAATAAACAATGACATAAACAATATACAAACCTCAATAATACGATCACAAAGACTCAACAACGAGAAACCGAATGGCAGCGTGTGAGCAGACAGCACGTGCGTCACGCAGGTCCTGAGCAAGGATGTGCCAAAATAGCGCTCTGGGCGCGAACAAACAAAAATTGGTCCAGAAAAACAGCCAGTTCGTAAAGACAAGTCAATAGTGTATGCAAATGAGTGATGTTGGGAAAAAACACTGAATCGCGAGGGAAAAAGGGGGATTTTCCACGACCGGTTGTTACACTCGGTGCTCGGCCCTCTGCTCTTCCTCATCTTCATCAACGACCTAGCACGTGGGCTTACAAACCCCACCTTTATGTTTGCCGATGACGTCAAGATAGCTGGAATAGATATAGAACTTGACGTGTTAGCAGTACAAAACTGGGCACGCAAATGGGACCTTCCACTTAACCTCAACAAGTGTCAATGCTTGACCACAAATACAGGGGCTAGTGAGAATGGTGTGGGTTCGTTACAAGTGGTCTCGCAGGTCAAAGACTTGGGCGTTATAATGGACAACAGCTTCAAGCCCTCAAAGCAGTGCACCTCAGCAGCCAATACGGCCAGGAGAGAACTCTTGCGAGTCAGATCCATTATGTCGTGTAGAGATCCGGAGATTTTCGTTCCGATATACCAAGCCATAGTTAGGCAGCATATGAAGTACTGCATGCAAGCCTGGGCACCGTACTACCAAAAAGATATAGACTGTCTGAAGAAAGTACAAAGGCTAGCCACTAGAATGGTGGCTGGGCAAGGGGGGTTTGGCTACACAGAGCGTCTCCGTGCCCTAGATCTGTTCTCGATGAAACGGCGGTGTGCTCACGGGGATTTGATAGAAACCTTCAAGGTAATGAAGGGACTGTCAGGAATAAAACGAGAGGACCTTTCCTCTCCGATCCCAGAGAGAGGCACAAGGGGGCATAGCCTAAGATTACAAAGAAAGCATTCGAGGCTCCAAATTAGGGCGAATTACTTCTCAAATAGAGTGGTACCCTATTGGAATGAGCTCCCGGAAGAGGTCATAAATACCCCAACCGTGAAGGCTTTTAGGAAAGCAGTAGACCTATGTTGGGTGGCAGTATACCTCGAATTATGTTAAGCAGTTTTTAGGGTCAGGCGCAATTTACTCATTGTTTCCACCTTTCTCTGCCCGGGCTGATATTGCACAAAATTTCTGCCTTTCAGAAAAAGAAAATCACACAGTGTTGGGAGCTACGGAAACGCGCCGACAACACAGCTATCTGGACACACGATTGGCTCTAGCCACACCAAGTCCTGTGCAAACTGAACTGAACTGAACTGAACTGAACTGAACTGAACTGAGTATAAATGCTGCGATACCCCTGAAGGTCGTGTGACGTTGCGATGAATAAGCTGTCGCTGGAACCTTTTACTCCTTCTTTGTCCCATTCAGCCAAAGAAAGATGGGTCTGTATATATCCATGCTACATTAACAGCCGGAAAACAAGAGAAAGGGGTCGAAAAATCGCTACCGAAAAGTGTGTTGAAAATCCTAAACATCCAGAAGTTACTTTTGCCTTGGGACGTCTGTCTCTTGAATATTTACTTGAAACGAAGGTAGATTTCATTGGTTTCTCCCAATTCTCAAGGTCCATCCAAGAGAACTTGATACAACAGAACCTTCGATTCGGTGGCGCATCCGTGTTCATTTGAAAAACGATGAAGGCCATCCAATCAATGATCAGTAGGTTCAGTACGATCTGTTTAAAATTGTTTCAGGGTCCGTAACAGAAAAGCTCTTTTTGAATACGTGGCGTCGGTGATATCAATGATGCGCACCAAGCGTGGTCCTGCTGGCCCTGGCGCTATTTATGAGCAGACAAATCTAAGCAAGAAGGGGAAGAAAAGACGGAAATAGGCGAAAAACTGTGCCACACATGTAAATATTGCTTTCCACGAAAACAATTTTCCACGTTACTTTCATGAACTTCTTTGCTCCACTTGATACGCTTGATCATTAATGAGTGTGAACTGAAATATCTGCATTGAGTGTGCAGGATCCCAGTGATATCAGATTGATGCTGATAGCAAATTTGTCTCTCAGAGCTTTTGCTACAGTTAAATTTGGATTTCGTCGAGTTGGATCCATTACGTCGTGTAGAGAGCCGGAGATTTTCATTCCGATATACCAAGCCATAGTCAGGCCGCACATGGAGTACTGCGTGCAAGCCTGGGCACCGTACTACCAAAAAGATATAGACTGTCTGGAGAAAGTACAAAGGCTAGCCACTAGAATGGTGGCTGGGCAAGGGGGGTTTGGCTACACAGAGCGTCTCCGTGCCCTAGATCTGTTCTCGATGAAACGGCGGTGTGCTCGCGGGGATTTGATAGAAACCTTCAAGGTAATGAAGGGACTGTCAGGAATAAAACGAGAGGACCTTTCCTCTCCGATCCCAGAGAGAGGCACAAGGGGGCATAGCCTTAGATTACAAAGAAAGCACTCGGGGCTCCAAATTAGGGCGAATTACTTCTCAAATAGAGTGGTACCCTATTGGAATGAGCTCTCGGAGGAGGTCATAAATACCACAGCAGTGAAGGCTTTTAAGAAAGCAGTAAACCTGTGTTGAGTGGCAGTATACCTCGAATTATGTTAAGCAGTTTTTAGGGTCAGGCGCAATTTACTCATTGTTTCCACCTTTCTCTGCCCGGGCTGATATTGCACAAAATTTCTGCCTTTCAGAAAAAGAAAATCACACAGTGTTGGGAGCTACGGAAACGCGCCGACAACACAGCTATCTGGACACACGATTGGCTCTAGCCACACCAAGTCCTGTGCAGACTGAACTAGACTGAACAATTCGCGCAGGTTTTTGTGCTGCTAGAGCCGATTGCGCACTCATGTGGTTGAGTTGTCGGCGCTTTTCCGTGGCTCCGAACATTGCGTGGTATTTTCTTTTTCAGAGAGAGGAGTTTTATTTAGTTTCAGTTCCAACACGGAAAAAGGAAAGCCGATGAGTGTATTGTCTCCGACGCTGAGTTTGACTCACATACTTCGGGATATACTGCCCCCAACACTCTTTTACTGTTTCTTCGAAAGCCTTCACTGTCGTTGTATTTGCTTCTTCCTCCGGGAGCTTACTCAAGAGGGATGTAACTTTGTTTGCGAGGCAATTTGCCCTAAATTGAAGCCTTGAGTGCTTTTTGAAGTCTAACGCTATGCTCTCTTGTCCTGCTCTATGAGATCATAGAGAAAAGCTCTTGATTTATACCAGAGAAACCCTTCATTTCCTTGAAGGTTCTATGAAACTCCCGCGTAGACGCAGCCGCTTCATCGAAAACATCCAGGGCGCGAACACGCTCTACGTAGCTATTCCCACGTGGCTAGTTACCATTCTAGGGGTTAACCTTTTCACCTTTTTTGAGCAGTCTATCTTTCTGGTAGTACGGTGTCTAGGCTTGCGAACCCTTAAACGGGAGCGGATTAGAAATGTCAATAGACGTCACTCGGAGTGCGCACTCTGGTCCTACTTTTACGCGTACATTCACAATCTTTTTGATAGAAAGCGAAGGATTTTCCACTATCCAGGGTTTGCTGCCATGCTTCCCTGTATCTGAGAAAGCCGATAATGAGACCTCTTGGGCTTTAACCAGCAAGTTGAGAAATCTAACCTTACTTATCTTGGCGCACACTTTCATAACCTTCACGGTCTCTTCCATCTTTGCACAACAATGCAAAACGATGCCTGATGCGTCTAACATACGTACCCCAGTCAGCAAAATCCTAATCCTACCTATCTACGTAAAGAACAGCCAGTGCTTAACCAAAAACCGGGTGCACTGTCTCTGTTGCCAGCCACGTCGCTGCATTCTGCCCTCATTAGATTTCGCATAAAGCGGTAGTTCGACGAACATTTTCCATACTCATCCCAAGTATCACGATCGCACAGCCTAACTTCTCCAACTTCAACCCTATGGACAAAACCTTTCAGTTTCACTAAAACGTGATGGTGACACAAGTGGTCCAATCCTGCGTACGGTGCGCTAGTATTGGATGTGCACACACTCACTTCTATTGTGTGCTGCTATCTTTCTTGATACCGATTCCCGTGTTTATGAGGTACTCTTTTATGCTATGTACACCACCGACTATTATTAGACTGGGAATAACCGACGTTCCATTTTGAAGCATTACTTTTTAGAAACAAAAACCACATGTCATTTTGAGGCACGTCACTTACTTTTTAGTCCACTGCGCATTGAGTACGATTCATAGATCAACACAGAAATGGTCGTTGGTATGCCTTAAGTCTTATTCTGCCATCGCTTTTTTATTGAATGCGCATGAGGACAGCAGAAGAGGTATACCCCATAGCCTCAAGGCCCACTGCACTATTAGGTATAACCAGCAACCACATCTCGATACTTCGAGTGGGAAACCATGCAAGGTCCCAGAGTTCGGGTGTGGCAACGAGTCAGACGACAGTAGATTGCTGTCTACCACCAAAATAACCGGCGGTGGTGGAGTTCGAACCTCTGACCACTGAGGTGGTAATCAAACGTTCTAAATTGCTTGGTCACCACCGGTTGTTCATTCCACACCGGCATATTGTGCATTATTTCTTCGATGGCGAAGTCGAAAGAGAACACTCCGAAGGATGTCCCAGTCCTAAAGTATACTGTAGTGTTCATCGTTCGTTCTTACTCGACCAGGAGTGTCCAAGTAGTGGTTTCAGTGGATTTTTAGATTTATGAACCATATAATTTCAGAAGAGGAAACCGAGCTGCGCTAACCGATTCGAACGCTCTTGAGGTCGAGGATGACTGAGCTTGTGGGACTTTTACAAGCGTGATGTAGTTAAGGTCACACATCCTATCGACACAGTTGTGACCTGGAAGCAGTCCGGTCTATTGTTCTCGGATAGTGCAAAGCGGGGGATTATCACAGGTACTGGGACTTTCCTTATGATATAAGAAAGACATGGTTTTTAGGCCGGTCCTCGCAAGGTCCTTTCTTGAAAACGGAGGTAACTAATGGTTGACCCTCTGACGGCGGAACGCACTCCATGTTCCGTAATAGACTCCACTAATGAGTCATTCATTTTGAAGGGTATTGAGCGATTGAATTATTGACGGAGACCTTTCTGCGTTTCAGCATCCGAATGGTTGATTTCACTTCTGCATCCTACTTGGATTTACTAAATAGGTTTCTTTCGGTACTGATCGGAAAAATTCAGTAATATCTGGTCAGCTGAATTTTTCCATCATTTATTCGGTCCATCAGTCACGTGTGAATCGGTCGTTCACTGTTGTTGCATTCTTTCTCCAACCGAGGTTCGTTGACTACCGGTACCATGGGTTAGTTTGGGCGAATATTGACCGTTTCCTGTGGCGGAAGCCATGTTTCTTCACTTGTCTGTTTCATATTTCAAAATCTTATTTGGGACCAATGACGATTTGACATTGTAAACCATTTTGGCCTTTATTATGTTGTTATCCGATGGAATATGATGCTTACGTTCAATCAACTCTATTGGATTTTGAGATTCCGAGTGTTTATGGAGGCGAAACTCGCTGCTTATAGCATCACACGTTTGGCACGGTTCCAGCACACATCAACACCGCTTCACAAGCTGTTCCGTTCATTTTACGACCGATCCTCATAGCGACAACAAATGTCCGACTCTGATTAGTCACGTACGGTCCGTGAAGCCTGATAACTGCATCAAAATCCAGTGAAGAGGCATGAAGCTCATCACTACCAATGCATGGTCGGAGTTTACACATCTGGTACAACTGTACGGACAAAGTGCAGCATTGTGATTAAATTGAATGAGAAGTTAAAAAAATAATGCCTGACTGGTAAGCTTTAATCGTTCGAAAACGAGGCATAAGAGCTAAAACGAGACGAGCGAAATGTTAGAGGATGCAAACAAAATGAGTGCGAAATGAGTGTGACATTCACCATCACTTGGAAAACAAAGACTAGCGTAGGATGTTTTGTGTAGATCGTAGGCGAGGAATGGAAAATATTAACGCTGCCTAACCAAGAATGCGTTTTATGTCTCACGGTTTTGAATAAGGTCTCACTGTTTGCTGTTGTAAGAAAACGCTCTCGAAGGTTGTTTCCGGGTCACCAAGAGATTTTACCTGGTCAGAGGCACTTGTTTGCGAATCGGGGGTGTACGGCGAGTCATTAGCTAAAATAGAGTCTGATAAAGGGATAGGTGTTGCTGAAGTTGTTGGTTCTACAAGGGCAAAATGACGAATAAATACTGTTTCTTCGCGTCTGTCAAAAGGGTGAGTGTGAGCATACTCGGTTTTCATCACATGCTTGCGCATGAGTGCAGTGGAGGGGGTAAATACTCCATGGCCACGAAGGCCCACTACACTGTTAAGTACAACCGGTAACCAAACCCTGAGACTTGGAGTGGGGAACCACACAAGGTTCGAATAGGTAAGGTGTAGAAATGGTCCGGACGACATTGGATTACTGTCTACCCCTTCGGGTTGTTCTCCAGCAGTTCGACGTCCTCCACCGTGGGACCATACTTAGACAAGTGGATGTTGTTTCGCTGTAGCACTGGCCCAGATGTTAAAAACCACTGAGTTAAATTGGTGCTGGAGGCAGATTTTCCATGATGAATGGTCATAAATTCGTGGAGGAGTCTCAGAGATGACCTGATAGCATGCAGTGTCTCTGGTAGTACCGAATCCCACTGATCAGTTACGAGATCTTAAACGAGGACAGAGGTGTACTGTTTCTTATACTATCCCATTCAGCCGTTCAAATTGACTATTGCCTTGAGAATTGTAGCTGGTTGTTCTGCTAGTGGCTACAGTACGGTCGTAAAAGAATATCTTCAATTCATACGACGTAAAAGAGGCTCCTTGGTTAAAATGTAGATAGTGCGGCTTGCCAAATACAGCAAGCAATGTCAATAAGCGAGAAACATTGATGGAAGCAGTCATGTCAAAACAGGAGAAAGCAAATGGAAGACGAGAATACTCATCTATGATTGTCAGAATGTAGCAATTACGGGTGAATAAGGGATGGGTCCCTTGAGGTCAACACTGAGACTTTCAAATGGCTGTATTTCTGTTACCGGATTTACGGGAAGCGCTTTAGACGGACACAAACAGAATATTGTTGCATTATCACCTTGGCATTATCAAAAAAGGCAAGGTTTTTGTTCGAACACAATGGCGTCGGTGGGTGATACCCGGATTGCAAAGACTGTCATAAAGTCGCTTCGGTTCATCGACAGAATGAGTGTCCCCATAAAATGCCCGGGATAAAGTATCGGCTGCGGTATTCTTTGAACCTGGACAGTAAATTACGTCATAGGATGGTTGTGAAAGTCCAATGCGTCATCGTTTGATTTTGTGGCTCTATTTTGCTGCTCATTTTCATGTACATGAATGCAACGGAACATTAGTGTGTATTCAACTTTAAGGAGACACCTAAGAGATAATGCCGCCACTTTCGAAAAGCTTCAACGATCCCACAAGCTTCCTCTACCGCTGAATATGTTCGCTCTATGAGTGACAGTACACAAAAAGGGCTACGGGAGGACCATTTTGAATAAGAGTAGCAGGGGTTGCTATGTCAAATGTATCGGTTTCGACTACAAGTGGTGTGTCTTTATCGATTGCTAACAGCGATGATTGAGTTAATCCAGGCTTCAATGGTTCATGCGGTGAAAGTACTTCTTTGGGATGGGAGAAATTCCTGTTTAAAATTGACGGATGAGTTCTGTCCGAAAAACGGGAGACCTATTAGGAGTAGTATAAAAACGTTCCCACAACTCTTTGTTGCGCCTTTAAATCCTTGGGAGCATGCAGTTTGAAAAAAGCGTTAAAACCTCCCGAGTTGAACTTTACCGTTTACTTAGATATTTCATAGCCCAGCAGTCAAACTACTTTGATGGTTAAGACACTTTTTATGATTCGGAGTCAAACAGTAATTCTTAGTCATTCTCAAGAACTTTTTCAGATTGACTTGGTGGTGTGCCACATTTTTCCCACTGTCACTATTGTTGTCAACGTAAATAAATGATCCTTCGTGCCCTCCTCACTCAACAAGGTCGTGCATTGCGCACTGGAAACAAGCAACCGTTAGTTACTCCAAACGGTATTTGGAGAAATCTGTTTAAGTTGTTGCATGCTTCGAAAGCCGTGTACCGCCGTTCGTTTTCCTTTATAAGAATCTGGTGGTATGTGGTCTGTGTAAGTCTAAGGTATTGTAGATACTTAACTGTAAAATTTTCCCTACTAAGTCGTCTATGCAGGGTAGCGGGTAGGCATCTAGAAAGATGAATTGGTTGAAACAGAGACCACAAAGTGAGGTTGACCAAGTCCCTTGAAAGCGTATTTCTACTGACTTTTGTTGTAAACAGGACCTGCTTCAGTAGTGTGTCAGCACGTAAGTCAAGGAGAACGGACAGCTTGACATTTTTCTACTGGTTACCCTTTTAAAGCAACGAGAAAAAACAGTGGCCTTTGGCACTGTTGTTAATACGGGTAGAAGCGAGGTCAACCTTACTTTTGGATGCCATTGTTGACGATTTGTTCCGGAGCGCAATATTCTCAGAGAGAACTCTTTGAGCTTTCCTTGTTTATCAGGGCTTGTTATGCTACTCCGTTGACTACCACATCAGTAATAGCCTTAATAAGGCCCGCTGGAGCGGCGGATGTCGTGATGGAGGAAGCAAGGAAAGAAGAGGTAGTTGCGGCATGTTTTGTGCTTGTAGATGCCCGGCGGACCTTTCGAAAATGTCCTCGTTTACCATACGGCCTGCAGGTTGCATCTCGTTGGAGATTTGTAATGAGGATGGCGATCATAACTAGAAAAGAAACCGCCGGTCCGGGATGCAGCCAGTGTCGCTTCCGCCTGTTTATTGGATACCCGACTCAGGACATTCGAACTATCTATCGCAGTGGTAATATACATCGAAGGTTTGGATTGAGCGAATGTCTGCGACTGGTGATGAACTAGATCGAGAGATCCAGCTTGGCTGTGTGTGGTACCTACGTCAAGTGTTTTGATCCCGGGAAGCCACTAACGAATAAGGTTTGATAAAAGTCCAGTGATGGACGCATCGCGGGTGGTGTTCTCTTCGTTTTGCTTGGCACGGACAGTTTTAAAATTAAAATCTCCGGCAAGATTTTTAAGCTTTTTCATAAATTGGTCAGTGGTTTCGATATCATTCTGCTTCGATGCTGCCGGAATATGTTGCGAGATTTCATTTTTGGTTTGCATGTATAATAATCCTCCTCATCAAGAAACACTAGCCGGTATCTTCCTGATTGTTTCTTGTCGCGAGGTATCGCATTCAGTGAGGTAGATGGTCAAAAAGAAATGGCCACAAGTAGTATCCCTTTCAACATGGAGTTAGCTAAAAATATACTTCTTGTGTCTTTCAACCATTCTGCAAAGTGAATTAAGTCAGAAGGACTTGTGTCGACCTGGCAACCCTAAGAACAACCGAGCAAAACATGTGGTCTCCAAGTTAATCAAAGTTCGATACGAAAACAGCTTACTAGCATCAGGATTACTGTTCACCTTATCACATTGACAGGCAAACGATATCGACGTCTTGGCATGAGATGGAAACCCTCCTACCCGCAAACAACAAAGACCTTTAACATTATTGCTGAATGACCCAAATAAAACTCGGTCATCATGCGTGTTTTGGGTTTCCAGTTGACCGACAAGCTTTTGGGAAATGTCTTTTTATCCAGACGATTTATGTGTAGCGTATTATCCGGGGATTTAAAGCGAAGGTGCAGAGAATATCCAAAGAAGAAACAATAAGAACTGCTTAGCACCAGGGCAGACTTGCCCTAATACCTTGGTTTGTTCCTCCATGGTTTTGTGCCCCGTTGGTAGTGACAACACACTACGCGGGATTGCCATTTCCAGGGACTCTGTTTGTTCGAAGGCTGTCTTGATTTTCAAAATTTGGTGATCAAGAAACCTCTGATTTATCCTATTTGACGACATTCCAGTTTTGAATGCGTCTCGCATTGCGTCGTCGAAATTCTGTTACTCCGTCACCGCTGTAGATTTATAATCCTTAGCAAAAGTTCTAATCTTTTGAGCAAACTGGTCACAAGTTTTACTGGATTCCTGTTTGCAAGTTGCTAAAGGATGACGCTCAAAAACTTCGTGTATATGGATACTAGTCGTGATCTTGCAGTATACTATGCGTGACAATCTGATGTGTTTGTAGATGGATGGTACCATATAGTTTGACAGTATTTTCATTTTGTCTAGATTGTGTTTATATATGGAACCGAGAAAGCTTGCAGATGTGAAATACCAATGCTTCCGCCGATCAGCGGTGTCAGGGGAATTCGGACCACCTGTAGCACAATCCGATCAGAGACAACGGTCCATAGTTAGAAATGAGTAAATTGTTGTAAAGCAGAACTATGCAATTCATAAAGGCAAACGTGATGTTGTATCCAAACAGTAGAGAGGACGAAAGGCCTAGTGTCTTAGGCGTTACTCATCTGGAACATGATATCCACCACAACGAAAGCAAGAACAGCGTATTTATATAATAACAAATTCATGGATAATAACATGGCAAAAATCACAACAGGAAGAATCCAAATAGTTGGCGCTAATACTGGGCTGTGTGCATAGGAAACTCCGTAGTCTCATGATTATTCGATAAAATTTGGGTGAAATAATCGTGAAAAGGAAGTGTAAAAACAACCGAATAAAACTTGCGCACATTTTGATCCCCTTCTGCAATCTTCCCTTGCTCCTGGCACCGTGTGGGACTTCAGGCCGATACGTAAGAGGATACTTGATTCACGCTTAGGAGAGGTCGTAGATGTTGAGACAAATGAGGTTGATTGCACAAAACGCGTGGCAATTCCTGAACTGATGACAAGCTGTTCGTACCATTCGGATTGCGGCAAGGATCATCATATACAGATCTATTCTCGCTGTTTGCACAGTTGAGGATGACGTTGGTTAATTGCTAATGCCTCCGCGTATCTCAATAATCGTTGATTGTTTGTGACATAAGTGACCGTGAACGCCGTGCTCAGATTAACACAGTGATTTGTCTCCCACAGGTGTTTCGTAATGGATGACCTGAGTGTTCTGCGTGCGTTCGATGACGTCACTGATTGTATCTGTCCGCTCATATACAGATCTAATTTATTCATGATCAGTCTATATAAATACTGATACAGAACAAGGTGTGAGGATGTAACATCTGATGTGGGACTACATACTGCAATATAACGCGATCACGAATGGGCGGTAAATGGGCTTGAAGATCTGTATGAGACTACCTGACAGGATGAAGCAACCTTCACTGTGCTATTCTTAATTCAGTGGCGATGATCTTTTGAATTCCGTTTATTCAGCAGTGATTTTTGTTTGGCGCAGTACATCTAGAGCGTTTAGGATGTCTACCGGTTCGATTTTTACATTATTTTATTCGATTTTCTCCAACCCAAAGTAGAATATTCTTTTTGGGTGCGTCTTAAGACTGTCAGTGCATTGTGGCTAGGTAAGTACACAGTGAAATCCGGTTCATACACTTAAGACAGCTGAACGCTTCGTATCCAGTTCAGTTCTTCCAGCCATCAACCTCGCACTTATATGCTATGCTATTGGTTGCTACCTTACAGCATCGCCATTTCGATAACATAGCGAATGGAAGCATAAAATGAAAAAGAGCCGAAAACAAAGTAATGTTAAAATCATGAAATCGAAGATAAGGCCCGAATGCAACTACGCCAGTGGTAGCGACAACTAGCCGTATCAAGTAATGTCTGCAACCACCTGGTAGGTGAGTCTCCTGGACCCCAACCTGGAAATCTACCACTTCGTTCCTGGCCAAGTCCACTGGTCAGTTTTCATACCTTTCTGCCATTTCATGAACTGACCACCTCGACATACTCCCCAGCCACTACCTACCTTGGAGCACAGTGTACGCCGAATGTCTGTCGGTAGGCACGCGTAGTACATCTCCCAGCCATCTTAATCTGCTTAGATTCAGTAACTGTTTCAGTGACTGATCTCTGGTTTCAAACGCCGTTAATCTCACTAATACGAAGTTCCCACCGTATTCAAGCAATACTGTGAGAATATCGATGCTCGAATTTCGACAGTGTTCGCGTATCTTCTATCTATAACGGCAATGATCCTGAGCCGTATAGAAGGATAATTCTAACAGCCTGTGGTGTTATTGTAACTGTTTTATACACGTGATCTTGCCCTTTGCTTGTTCTCTTGCATATTGGCGTTTTTAAACTCATCTACCAACGTCTTAGCTGTGGCTTTGTTGCAAGTGGGTTAAGACCTAACACCGAGTTACTCAAAACATCTGCTATCGATCGTACACTGGTTAATCATTACGACTTATTCATTTTGTCACATTTGAATCTAATTTTGTGACCAGACTGTCTAGCCGAAGATCCCCACTCGTCGGATGCTGTAGACCAATGGATTCACTGGGAAAAAACGTTCAACTATTTTCTGGCTTTCATCGCATCTTTGAGTATCGATAAACCTGCTGCTTTCACAAACAGCACCACTCCATATTATATATATATATATATATATATATATATATATATATATATATATATAAACTGCACTTGACTTGCTATCCATTTTCAGACAAGAACGTGGGTGGAAGCTCGACCAATTCCTCCAAGAAGTAAAATTCTTTTCCTCCGATTACTACTTCAAGTCAGTACTCGCTGAAGAGTTACGCGACGGATTCATCCACATTTTATTCATCAGTGGGTTGACCTCCAAACAAACAAGGCAGTGATCATTAGAAGAGACAATATTTAACTTCATATTCACCTGTAAATTAGCTAGGTTAACTGAACTTGCGCAGAAGCAGTCCAGACGCGGTTTATTCATCATCTACGAAGAATCTACTTTATCCTGAAACTCAGGCGAACTAACATGATACTGAAGGTCCCATTTCGGCTTTTGGCAACTTTTCCCGCTAATTTTGTGGGTTAAGCTAACAACTGAGAATTAAATGCATAGGCTGTGGAGAGAGGGCCATTTCCACCAGAAAGCGGTCGACACATTGAATCACCTATAGGTTCCATACTTTCATTTATCACTGTTACAGTTACTATCCATTACCTCTCAAGTGCTGTCATCCGTAACACTGTGAATGGGATCACGTTACATGCAATTATTGGAAACGTTTTGTTGCTGCTATTTTTCCCGTGCGAATATTTTGTTTCATACGCTACACAGATTTGATGAACACAGTATGTTATTAAACTAACTTCGTGACCTAATCTGTTTTTTGTGATTGATGAATGGCAGGTGATAAAAGTGAGTAACAGTCTGACTTTAGTCAGTCGATATTCTTCTGGAGTCTGATTGCCCTCGTCTTGGTTAAAATACATTTGAATGAAAGGCTTTGTAGACAGATATTTGTGTCAGTTGCGGCTTTGTTCTAACAATGATCGAATGGCCTCGAAGGTTGGTAAAACGTAAGCCCTCCAGAAATTAGCCTTACTTGGTAAACTGAGCACGTCTGGGTGTTAGCGAAAATTGGTAATTTTTTCATTAGTAGTGGTTCCAAGGAGAGCACAGAAGACCACAACATCCAGAAAATTTGTACGAGCCTTAGTTGTCGATTAGTGACGACATATAAGGGGAATGTCAATAGAGAAATAGAATGACATGTTTGATCAAGTTGTTTTGTGATTTTACAAGTGGGCAAGACGGTCAATAAATCAACCTGTCTGATTTGCAGGCTGGTTTTGTTGTTGTTCTGCTGTTCTGCTGAACTATAAACGGTTAGGATGCAGTGTAACAAGTGCCGTTAATGTGAGATCGCACTTATTTCTTGTTTTGGACCTCCTTTATTGTTTAATGATCCGTATTATGCTGAATCCCGCAGCTGTTTCGATCTGGCTTCCGTCGCCAGAGTTAATGCATGCTTTGCTGTTAGCGTGATTGATTTTGGTTTGTTCTGAGTTGCAAAAGAGTTTCACTTCTACTAAGGCAATGGGTTTCTGAAATATTTCACTGCCCGAACCTGCTGTTTTTGCTTCACATAGAGGTCGTTTATGTTCATTCAGGTCCCAGTTGAATAACATCTTTGCAAACTCGATAATAAGTGGGGCAGTGTGTTGGATATGCTTTTGTTTTACCACATCTGTGGCGTTTCCGGATTGATCAGCAAGCCGAAACAACCGCAGAAATTATGCGGGCGAACTATGCACAACACGGAATCCCGATTCCAGTGATTTCTGATGGTGAACCTTAGTTTCACAGATGTGGCATTTCGAACACCGTACTATCAGTCCTTACCGCAGTCAATCCAACGGTAAAGCAGAGAGCGCGGTAAAACAGACGAAGAAGATACTCAAGAAGTTCAAGTTCGAGGACAGCAATCCGCTTATTACTCTCCTTGAGCTTCGAAGTACGCCTTCTGTAACTGGGACCAAGCCCGACGAAAGGCATGTTTGGAAAAGGAACGCGCATCAACCAACCCGTTTGTGCCGGGTTACTGGGTCCAGATATCGTAGCGTCTTCGGTAAGCAAACTGAAACTAAAAAGCGAATGACGGTGCAAAAACAGTTTTGCAATCGAGGCAGAAAACCACTGCATCCAGTGAGCCCAGTTGACACAGTCCGGATTCAACCAATAGAACCAACAGAATAATCCTGGATTAAAAGAGAAGTGCTATCACGCGCAGCAAGGAAATATTGCCTAATACGCTCTGAAGGTCTTCGGGTAAGAAGAAGTAGGGTTCATTCGAAAAAATCTGAAGGAGGCAATGATGAATGGGACAAGACCATGGGAGGAGACAGCGAAGGTGCAGAGGAGAAAAGCGAAAATAATAGCCGAGAGACTAGAACAGATAGCACTATAAAATCATCGAGCGGAGAGAAGAATTCGCCGTCTCGAACTTGGAGTGGTCACAGCTACCAGCCGGTATTCAAGTAGAAGCTTTCCAAAACGGGAAGGATTTGTTAGATATGCTTTTGTTTTACCACATCAATGGCTTTTCCGGATTAGTCTGCAAGACACTTTTGTTTGCACATTATAAGTCGAGCAGTCTGACTAGCGAAAAAGGCTGTATAGACCATCAAGAAATTAGCAACGATTGGGATTTCCTTGTTGCAAGTTGTAACTGTATATTGATTGCTTTTCCTGAAGAACCGATTTTTAACAGAAAGCTTTTATCAAATTATCTTCACCAACTACAATGCTGTTATTTGGTTGCTTTGAAGCGAATGTTGGGGTTACGATCACGTTCGCCAGTAAACTTGACCGAAAACAGTTCTCCGATAAACAGAATTTCTAACAAACGTTTTGATTTATTAATGTAAAGATCGAATCCGAAAGACTGTTAAATCCATAAAGTTCATGGTGGACTTATTTGAATGTACAGCTGTTTTTCTTACTAACGGGTCTATTACTATGAACAACAATAACTGAAATCTGCAAACTAATTTTCTGGAGGTATGCGGGATCTATATTTTTCCTCCTTTAAAACGATACATTATTACGGAAGTGAAAAAATTTGTAAAACTCTACCTGCTCCGTTTTCATCCCCCGAATTCTGCGCACATTCGGATTGATTCACTCTGCAGATGGACAAAATTTTCAGATACATCCTCCAGCCGTCTCTTCTGGTGATGCCTTCAAATGGATTATCTGGTCAGGCCATGCTGGTAATGTTTTTTCCCTTCTATTGACCAATATCAGATGTGGATGAGTAATGGAGTCTTAACCATCTCAGAGAAGCCGAGTGAACGGCTCCGTTTTGGGTGCCAAGAAGACGTGGTTTATTTTAACGTTTGTGCACTGTCGCGGTGACAAACTGCTCCCCTTTTTCTTGTTGCGCAAGTTCAGCGATAGATTTGATTTCCAACTAAAAATAGACAATTAGTGTCAGAACCGAGATCAGTTCGGAGTGTATCGAAAAATCGATGCGCCATGTGAAATGTTATGGTGGAATTTATTGTTTAATAACACAGCGTAGTCGACATCGTTGGTAGGTTGTTGACGTTTCGGTCACCACGGGTTTCGGTTGTATAACCAGTCTTGAGAAAGATTACCCGTGGTGACCGAAACGTCGACAACCTACCAACGATTTCGACTACGCTGTGTTATTAAACAATAAAATTCTACTAAAAAAAATAGACAACCCGTCACGATTTTTTATTTTGAAGAGGTATATCGTTCCGGCTGGTTTGCGGATCACATTCACGGGTAAAATCAGAATTGTGCACAGGAGAATTACGGACCAGACTTTGCACAGTTGTAGTTTGTTTACTTATGAGTAGCACTCCTTAGATGGCTAATAAAATTGATCTGCTATGAATAAATCGACCGAGGTTGTTTTGGCCTCAAAATTAAACACATCCTGAAACCCTCCAGAACCTGAAAAATTTCTCACAACGCTGCGTACCTATACGAAAAATGTATTTCCGTGGGGGTGTAGGCGAGTAAAATACCAAAAGTATTCTAGAGCAAATTGAAGTGATTGGTCTGTTTCAAGCTGAACCAGTTTCTCAATCGGGTGACCTGAGGTTTGCGCGTGAAACGTGGAGTCCAAAAGGACAGTCAATCAAACGGAAATCCTTTTACTTCCCCGATTTTCACGTCTCTAGTTAAAGGAAACCGTTACTTATATTTGATTTTGGTTGGTACTATAAAAATCATAATCATGGAAGTTACAACAACGTTTCTTTGTCCAATCACGGAGAGGGATCTCTAGTGGTCACACAGGAGATAAGCTTGGCTGCACAACAGAAAAATGGAAGGGGATGGGTCTTATTCCGTGAAGGTCTTCGCCAAAATGCAGTTGTTTTCGAACAGTGAGAAAGAAGAATCATTTGCATTACTTCCGCTTAGTAATTCTTTCCAATGTTCATACGTATAGACTCCAATCAATGTGGCCTTGAATATTCGTCACCCCGAGCTACCGAGCTCCGGTCAATCTCACGAACCAGATCAGAAGCGTCATTTTGCACACAACCGGAACAAAGGTCACACGAATCCGCCACGACGTCCTATGCAAACAAAAGCTCCTGCCTCACAGCCTAAAACTACCTTGGCAACAAACTGTGATGCAGTCAAATGCCCAGTGAACAGCCCTAGCAAAATAATGCGATTACACAGACATGGCTGCGGATACTTGTGCCCATTGATCAACACTTCTCCTTCTCTCTTTGTGAAAAATGACAGTCTTAATGAATTGTTTGACCGGTATTTATGTAAAGGCTTGGAAATGAATAACTGTAAAGGATTCTTCGTTTCGTCTATCTTAAGAACCCGAACACTGTCCAACCGAGCCCGTGATTCGTTTGACCTACTCGTGTTTGGTTCACGTACACTGATCCACCCCACCGTCTACGGGCTATTCAACACACTCTATTTTCTATCATCACCTGTGTGAATCATGAAGACAGGCAATCGTCCACAAGCGTTTAGGGTATTCACTGAATAATCCCGCTGCATTATAGCGAAAAGGGCACGATAGTGAACAGGTTCGTTTTCGGTAAATTCATACTCTGGCTAATACAGTGACTTATATATGGCAGGAGTGCACACTTTTTGGAATAACGTTCACAAAGTCATAATAAGACTGAATAATTAATGTGGTAGGTGTTGTGCGGTTCGTGAAAGAGGAAAGTTTGTTGCTCGTGGTAGGGATAGTCCGGTAAACACAGTACATTTGAAATGGGTTGATTGTTTGCTGTCACGGCTGAGGGGTCACGGTTGAAGGTACATTGATTCCTTCTACCATTTTCCGATTGCTGCCAGGGTAGCTGAAGTGATTTCACAGATCGTTTGTTTGAAGAAAGCCATGAGTTCAACTGCCTAATCGCGATTGATTTAGCTGTGTCCAAATGGTTTGCCGAAAATTTCTTGGCGAATCAACGGATACTTTGTAGATCATCTCGAAAGCTTCGTCGTTCACCAACTATTTATGTTTGGCAAGCTAGGTAGGAAAAATGACACGGCAGCTGTCTCAAAGAATCAAAGACTACAAACCGGCTTGGCTGAGGACAGGAACTAGAAAAACCGACACTAGCGCAATCGTAGCGCACCTTACAAACATAGGGCATCAGGTAAACGGCGAAATTTCCAAGATAATCTGAATCCGTCGAAGGCCGTTTGTCAAATAAATTTTCGAACAGTTGAAGTACGCAAAAGATTTGTGAAATCACTTCAGCTACCCTGGCAGCAATCGGAAAATGGTAGAAGGAATCAATGTACCTTCAACCGTGACCCCTCAGCCGTGACAGCAAACAATCAACCCATTTCAAATGTACTGTGTTTACCGGACTATCCCTACCACGAGCAACAAACTTTCCTCTTTCACGAACCGCACAACACCTACCACATTAATTATTCAGTCTTATTATGACTTTGTGAACGTTATTCCAAAAAGTGTGCACTCCTACCATATATAAGTCACTGTATTAGCCAGAGTATGAATTTACCGAAAAAGAACTTGTTCACTATCGTTTAGGGTATCTTCCAGTAGTGTCTGTCTTTTACCACGGGACCTCTGTGCGTGTAACTATGTGATCATCGGTTTTTGTATGCAAAGATAATGACTTAAGAGGCGAAAGACGATCACTTCTGCTGTACGCATTTTGTGTTGAGTCGTCTAGGCGACTCAGAATAGAACTAGTCATTTTCTATCTGTCTTACGATGACTCAGTTACTTGAGATTAAACTGATTAAAGCATGGATGCAAAAGCCTGTGTGTGCCACTATGTAGGACATACCACATGAGCACTTGAAATTGATTGAATTATCAGAGGTAATGTTAGACCATACGGTGTTATTCACTTGAATGTAATTCATCGGCAATACGGACAACCCACATTTCAGTTTTGCAGCTGAAAACATTGAGTTGAACGCTGATCTATTTGATGCTTGTACCTGTTCTTTGTGCATATCCCTTTGAATGACACTGGCAAGAATAATTCATTTGGGAGGCGGAAGAAATTCCTCACAGCTGCAGTGCGTTTACCGTTTTTGAAAATACACTTTTCTGGGAATCCGTACTCTAGCAGCGCTTGTGTGATAAGTCAGTTTATCTTTCAAAGTGCGTTTCAAGCATATACCACGGGCCTTGAAAACAAGACACCAGGTCTTTCTCTGTGGACTGATCATTGGATGGACCCATTCTTCTCTTTGGTTATCAGTAAACCAAGGGTATGTAGTCTGCTCTTGTTTTCCAACGTGATATCTAGCGGTCCATGTACGGGCTTGAACTCTTCGAAATCTCTGATACATCGCAGTCCTTATCCAATACATATGGAATATCGGTAATACGTCGTCTGCAATGATCCGAGGATTCTAGTTTTTTCTTCAGGTTTCGTTTTCAAATTTGCCATGGATAGGCCTGCTGGCAAGTAATCTAGTGGGGAGCCCATGGCAGTGTAGTTCAGTTGGTGATGGAGGCAGTAATTCACCGGGAGGGACACTGTTATAACGAACAGTCCTGGCCTGATTATCCCAGTCAAAAACGAAACACGAGTAACTGAACTAGAACAGTCTAATGAGATTTATTTTTGAATGGTTTTACGAGGTAAAGACAATGCGAGTACAACTCGATAAAAACAGTAGATTGGGTGATACATGTGAAGGCGAAAGAAACGTTGATCAATCACGTGCGGCCCGATGAGAGTTGGCGGACATCAGCCGCAGTATGAAGCGAACTGAATTATGGTTTCATTACAAACAGTACCTTAACTGTGCAACTTAGCTATAGTTCGTTCAGGCTTTCTACTGAAATGCTTATTTATACGTTGGACATCTTTATATGTTCATACAGAAAGTCTACTTTCCTCGGTAAAGAATGTTCGTGAACAACAAAACCACAACCGCCAATATTACAGTGTACTTCTCTATGTTCGCACTTACCGTGGTGGATACGAATATAAAATTTTATCATAGACTAAGTTAGGCAAGTCGTACGTGAATGGATTTCCGACGTTCTACCAAGCATTTTGTGATTATGTTTTGCAGTCAATTCGTCACCACTACCATTGGTCACATTGGAGTACTATCTCTGTGAATTTCCGGGGGGTCATACAGACGCGGAATAGTCGATCCCTTTGGCTTTAAGTTCTTACATTTAGAACGTGGTGGATAGCCCTACTTCTTGGTCTTCCCGGACATTCGCTTGATTCTTTCGTAGTGTTTTTGGTTTTGTCTCGCCTCTTCCGAAATACACCTTTTCCAAGATAATCTTGTTTTTTTTTCAGGAAGGCTATCCCCGAAACCCTACCAAATCTTAAAGTTACCATATCTTTATCCCTCTGTAACTCCTTCAGAGCAATCAGGTATTTTCTAGTGATTGGCTCACAACTTTTACAGTAGCAGCCGTAGTCACAACCATGATTTTAACTGGTTTCAGTCCTATGCCCGAACAAGACGGTAGATCCTTAACTTGACTCGTTGGATTTTCGAGCTTCTCCCTGAAACCAAACCAATTGTTTTTCCTCACGGAACAGCTGAACTTCCATCTTGGCGAAAGGGCTGTGCTGTGAGATCAACATCCGTTCGTTTTTCAGGAGCTTCTACTCACTTCTGCAGTGGTATACGTACATGGACGAAACGAGTTCAGGTTAGTTTCTGTGCTTGAAAGTTTCAGGTTGTGGGAAATGGAGCACATGGAAAGAAGAAAACAGAACCGGGTTGACTGAACGTCTCATATTAACTGCGCCGCTACGAAGGACATAGGACCAGACCAGGCGCAAGCGGAGCGGTATTGAACAAGTGTCCCCGTTCAACTATTTGGAATGCGATTCCTTCAAGCTATGTGCATCGAATTCCACCCATAGTTCAAGTCAAGCCAATAAACGCTTTTAAGCATCCGAAGTCTGGTAAAAGCTCTCAACAAATATGTGGTTTACTGAGGAATCCAAAAGAAAAGATTGTAAGGGCTAGTTCAACCATGTTTGTCAGTAAATTGGCAAAAATAGTCAGAATAAACCTGGTCGATATGATCCATCTACTCTCGAAATCAGCTGGCCGTAAATGTTTACGAAACTCTAACTCACGGTGTCCTGAATCACACCGCTCTTTCTCTGTATGTCTCTGTTCACCCTAAATAACTCGTTGAGCGTAGTACCAACCATTGCGTCACCAGCGCATCACAAGTAGGTATAGATGCAATTCTTGGGCGTTTATATTCTTGCTCAAATAAAGGCGTGTTTACAAATCGAAGTTGGGGATAAAAACGAGAACTAGGTCGGTTTGTTCGTTCCCCGACACTTGAAGGTTAACATGTTATGCACGCTTCCCAGTCAATCAGTTTGTTAAACCGCACTGATCCACCTTTGCTCTTACCAAATGTGTGGTAGCGGAAAAACACTTACCATTAAAACTGGAGTGGTTGGACACTGAAAACTTGCAGCGTGTGGTACGCAGGTCAGTGAATGTTAGGTGAAATTTGCAAAACTATAGGTGGCATGAGCACGTTTGGTATTTCGCACGCAGACCCGTGGACGTCAACAGACTACGGGGCAGAGGGAAATGACAAAATATACGGAAAACTTGGGAAAGGTAGGGGCCTCACGTTCTCGTGGTTGGGGTCCAAACGATCCTCCACCCACTTGGCTGGAGACACTGAAAGATTTGACAGCGAACCGTGAACAGTGGCGATCGCGTTGTCACTTTCTGTCCAATCAGAATGATTGATCGATGTGCATTTGTACATTTAAGCTGTGTATTCCGCGTGTTGGCTACTAGGGCATTCTTTTGTTTTCCCGCCCCTTTGGATCCACTCCCTATCCACCCTTCTATTACTACGTGCAACATGGCGAGGAAGGCAGGGGTCAATGGGGCTCGCCCTCCTGTTTATCGTTGTACGGTGATGATGATATTGATGATGTGCATAGACATTTCAACCGCATTTCCAGCCGTATATTTTCAAGTGGTAGGATACTTCTAATAGTAAGATAGTTTGTGTCGGTTAAACAAACGTAGTTTCTTCGAACCATATGAGAAAGTCATTCAGTGAAAAGACCAGGTGTACACGAAGCTACAATGGTGAAATTGGTCTGGGGGGTTGGATAGCGAAAGAACGGGGGCGTTGAACAAAGAGGCACATACAGAACTTGGGATAGATTCTGAGAGGACAATTGGAGTCATCCATTTTCACTGTGCCGAATGACTTTCTCCTCGTTAGTAGAAAGGAAGTTAGCGGTTTCTCACAGTGCATAAGACATTAAAAATTATTCCAATTAAGTGGGATGGTGTAGTTGGTTAGCGGACTAGTGAAAAATATTTGTGCGATTTACCCTACCAGTGGTCTTGTCAATTCGGCTAAGTCTAAATAATAGCATTCTAAAATCTTTAAAAGAAAGAGCTCAGGACAGATAATATGAACGATTATGAATGAGGTTATGCGGCACGTATGTAAAATGATTTCTCAGGTAGTCTTAGCGTGGCGAAGTTTCAAAATACCAACATGGCTTAGCAACAGATATAGTAATATCGAGTATGTGGATTGGAAGGAGCTGTAACAGATTAACGGAAATATGCTGTCGATGCATGACAACAGCTCTGGCTAGTGGAGAGTTTTGTGGCCACGTGAAACTTAGGAGACGAGAGCGGTCTGCGAACTCCTCGAAAGCACTTGATTGGTTGCTCCACGAATATCCTTCGCTCAGTGTGTTCCATATTATTGTTTACAATCGTGAAAAAACTGAAGATGGCATAGCTGTGCTATTAAGGAGGAATTACTTCAAAACATCAAACATACCGGATTTTATTCACTTCCCAATAATGCGAGATTGTGGAAAAAAATTTTACGCGGAAAAAGAAGTGTTTTTAGTTTGGTATTTCTAAATGCACAGTATTCACGGATGTTTGCACCCTTTGGCACGTGAATTGATCTACGAGAAAATATGGACTAACGGGTCGAGGCAACATTTACGGGCAGTTACGAACTGTAACAAACATAAGGAATCAAAATAGATTTATCGATTTTTCCAGCTCTGACTTGCGTGGAGAACAAAATGTTCACACTCAACATGTTTGAAGCAAACAAACTTAGGAAAGAAACTAATTTGTGGCGGCCTAATATGTTTTATTGAAAACGTTTTGTCTCGAAAAACACTGGCAACACACTCTTTACTTACGCGTCAGGTTGTTCTCAAAAAGAGATTTCTACTACGTAAACAAAACATATAATAGGTACAGCTCATTTCGATCATTTTTCCCCGCTGTAAATCGCTTTGATAGGAAAGTTCATGAAGTTCAGCAAACAAATGCACCTTTCATGAGTCCAAATGTCGAATGATGTCACCGGCTTGTGGCAGCTTACCTTATTAAGAGTTTTACGACCCAAAGTTCACTACACCATTAGAGCAGTAGTTGATCGGGAGACCTTTCCTCGACGTTGACAATTGCAGAAGAGGGGTGAGAGTGTGTTTGATTTTGGGAAACAGTCAGGGCCAAACATAATCTCAAAATGCAGATAGAAGAAAATGCGATTTTCTCGATTCTCAGACTCATTCTACTTGTCATACTGAGTGATTTTGAGGCGATAGTTGGATGGTTATCATTCTGATCACGTAATTACGAAGTTCGAATTTCAGATTAAATAGTGTTTTTCCAACATGGTCTAAGTGACAAATTTCACTTCCAGTGGATATCTGAAAGATGTGTGGTTGAAAGAACACAAGAATGGCCAGTAATCTGATTTAATTGCGGAGATTAGATGTCATGCGTGATAAGCTGTCTATCTGTGAGCAGTGAGAAAAAAGGAGATGCCGAAACGTAGTACTTCGGAACTAGAATCCGTTTCAAATCGTTGATTAATCTGATATCGGCTGGATTAAATTTTCATTCATGTGCGATTTGCGATAATATGAACAAACTATTTTTTCATTCACGGCGTGAATAAATTTTGCGTATGGAGGAGAACGAAATATTTTTGCACACGATCGATTATTTACTAATGTGCCCGTCACCCCTCTCCTTATTCTGACGTGAATTCAGTTAACAAGAACGTGAAAGGGATAGAGATTGTGAAGTGCAGTTATTTCATTTACATTCCTTGGTTGACGACGTAAAAAAATCGGTGTATACATGATACGGCTCGCAGTATTACCGGTAGAGTAGTCCATGATTCGAGTAAGATTGTGTCATTAACGCCAGGGGAAACAGTTTATAGCAACTAGTTTTACGTACAGATTTGATCGGCATGGTTCAGCTAAACGCTAGCAGGTTTGTTTGCTGACTGCGTCATCGCACTTTGAACGACCGGGTCAGGTCAACTGGATGATCTGTTGAAAGGTCAGAGGATGTTCTTGATCCCGTCCGAAAGCACGTGGTATCTTATTGTGCGCGAGACTCATTTGAACTGGCAAACCCTAACAACTCTACGGCGTGATCATAGAATGTGCTCAATGGATACTGATTATTTCCATCAGAGTACCTCTTCGGTTCTATCTATTTAAACTTATCTGTGTCTTATGAATGAGAACTGAACATGAATGTACCATTTTCTAAGGCATTTTACCCGGATTCCGGATGGTACAATTCAACAGATAAGCAATATGGAACTATTTTTATATGCAGTTCTCTAGTCTCACACAAGTAGTTCAGAAAACTTTTTCATAGGGCCCGTGACACTCACATTGCTAATAAACTGGAGAATGCAGATTTTGTGAAAAGAAATGTCTTAGCCAGTCGTCATCCCGAAAAAAATGTATTGAACACTACAGGAAAACGTGATCCCAAATGAAGCCTGCTTTGACGACGATAGGCAAGTCAGTTTATTACTTACGGTTACGCATCACGCAAAACGCTAGATGACTGAGACCCATGATCATTGACAGTCTCATACGTTGTCTACCAGATCATTTGCAGTTACTACGAGGCGTGCATAGGCAGCACAGAACAAGACTTATCTTAGACAGTGTTCAAATCCATCTTGAAGTGGATTTTGCACTCAACTTTCGGCATTAGCAACCGTGAAGCCCCTCCATTCAAAAGGTCTTTGAGATGACCTGACGCGGTCATTTAAAATGTGACTATGCAGTCGGAATGCAAAGCAGCTATCGTTGAGCAAATTTTTGTCGGTCAACTCAGAAAGCCTCCCTCACAGACCGCGGAAATAATTATTGCAAATTATCTACATTCTCTGGCATTATCCGCACAACCTCGTATAAATCATTGACTACTCTCTCACGAACATTTTCGTCATTGTTAATCCTACGTATGATATCATCTATAAACTAATATTTTCAAGTAACCTAACGAAAGAAGTAAGCAAAATGTTTGTGCAGTGTTAGACAAGCGAAATCACAAACCAAAGCTGACAACACCAACTTACCACGGGATACAGGTCAAGAGTTACAAAGGGAACAAACCAAAAAGCAAACACTCACTTGTAGTCCAATGAAAGTTCACTTTCCACTTTGCAAGCGGAAAACATATTACTTGAAGGGTATAACAAGAGGTTATGGGCAGAGGACAATGTTACTATTCATATGATTCGTATTCATGGCATGACACGGACCAACCAGGTTCTGGAAGGGGATGAGTGAAAGATTCATGTGATGCATGCATTCCAAATTCCCAGGCACGCTTCGACTTTGTTGCACTTGCTTATCACAATCATTAACTCCTGGTTATTAATAACGGGAAAAGGTGACCCAACATTTGTAGTTTAACATGATTTGACCGATGGTGGTAGACTTTCGAATCGAATACCAAATGAGGTGTTCTGAAAAGGAAAAAAGGGCAGTAATTTGTTTTTCGTATGTTATTTACTAACATGGCATTCACAAGGAAGCAATTTTTGTTGGGAATCATCAGCCACGCATATCAAATGACTTAGATCTAGGATGAGAACCCAGTATACATCATTGTGGATCATACATCGAAGTAACCGAACCCTGTGAGCTGACTTTCAATGAACACACTACGTGGTATATAACTTATCTGCCCCTGATTTTGAACACCAAGAACTTGGTTCCCACACAGCCACCGGATCCAATGGCTAAAGTCTTCTCAGAAGACAATTTCAAATTACATCAAGTACCGCTGAAGTCAGACAAGCTGTGGGTAGACAGATTCGATTCTTACCTATAACGCGGTGCACCGGGCTTAAGTTCCAGTTTCAAGGTGGTTGATATTCACTAAGGGTTGTTCTCAATATGCAGCCCTAACCAGTTATACTATACAGATATGTTTGATGTCAAGCTGTAGGCAGACAAGAGGAAAAATTTCCCGGAGGCACGTTACCGGTTTCTCGGACTTTACCACTGAGCTTGTACGCATATATATATATATATATATATATATATATATATATATATATATATATATATATATATATATATATATATATATATATATATATATATGCATATATATATATATATATATATATATGCATATATATATAGGCAAAACATGATCTTACTGCACGACAAGATAGGCCAGCAGAATGCAAAGCATTCTTGATAAGCGACCAGTGCTGGTTTATGTCATCTTGTGGGACTACTTCTAGCTTCTTATCTAGCGCGTTTTGGAAGGTGGATAACTGAGATGGATCGGAAAATTTATCACAATACAGCCGTCGTTGCAGCATGCGTTTGGAACGCCCACCAAAGCACATGGACAGCTTAGTGCAAACTAATGCGTGGTCGGAATCAAAGAGGGTGCTTCCGTACTAGTGACAATCTTGCATGCAATCCCGAAATTTGTAGCTTATAGCGATGTGGTTGATCTGGACCCACTTTCGGCTCGAAGAGGGCGGACGCCAAATGGCGTACCGACTATTAGGACGTCTGTAGTTTGTATTGGCGAGGAACAGGCGATGGTCTAAGGAAAGGTCCGAAAGCTATTCCCCGTTTTTCGAGGGATTATTCCAGCCCGAAAAGGCCTCCTAGATGGGCCTCGTTCGATGACTGTTCACCAACACTAGCAGTGGGATCTCCTGCCAAAATCACGATATCAGCCCGACGTGCTTTGTGTAAGAGGTCCTTGAGCTTTTAAAAGAACGTATCTTAGATTGTATCTGGACTGAAATCGGTGGGCGCCTACGCCAAACGGACTAAAAGATTGCGTTTAACGAAGCGGTGACTGCTCAGTTTGCACAAAATCCTGAATCTTACTGTGTATAAACGACCGTCTGTTGGGATCTAGTCTGACAGTGCAGCTTCAGCTTTTCCACTGAAAGACCAGAAGCAGCAGCCTCAGCATCCCCCAAAAGGCGTAAGTGTAACTTCATGGGACGATTATATGGGGGCTTTAATCGAATGATGGAACTGGAGTCTTGAATGCGAGTCTTTTGAATGTAACACATACAACGGGGAGGGATTCAAGCATACGAGCTAGACTCGCATGTTGTCTTATACATATCAAGGTTCGAACATTGAAAGTAGGTAGTTTGATTGGGCACCGAGGACGAATCACTGGCTAAGCCGGTGGTAGCGGGTTTGATGAGACTCGGAAGCTAGATGAAGAGGGTTGACAGAACAAAGTGAGGATTTCCATCAGTGGCATTACAGCGGGCACGGTGGACCGAAGAATTCGTGGGGTGTGGAAATGGAAATGAAAGTGTGAAGGGAGTAGAGGTAGGAGAACAAATTTGTACGGTATGGGAGAGTGTTCGTTTGTGCGCGCGGAAGAGCAGTTAATCATAGTGGTCGAATCTGTCATGGTTGTTGGATTGTGGACTGTTGTACTACTCGGTGGCCCGGCCCACAGCAAGCGCTTTTATTTGAGCTTGTGCCTCTAGTCTTTGCGCAACCAAGCGTGTCCTGCAAGGCAGCAGAGTTGGTCCAGACTAGCCGGTCATGGTTCATTCGCCTCTTATGTAAACTTCTAAGAACCGGTGACTGAATGTTCAGTTCGTTTGACCTCCGGATGAGGCTTGACATCCTGGGTGTCCACTACACTCCTACGCCACAGAAGCCGGCTAGCCTAGTATTGTACTCCACATACGCCACCCACGGTTGGTCTAGAATCAGGGTTTAGCCATCTCCTCTAGACTGCCTCTTAGTCAGCCAACCCGGTGGATAGCTAAGGGCATTGGCTTTCGTCCTCTCACTTTAGTGAGAATGCTGCCACAAGAAGGCACTGAGTGAGAGTTCCTCAGCAAAAGCTGTGGCAGATGTACGGTCATTTGGGAGTATTTTGAGAGGTGTTCAGGACAAGTGGCAATCCCGGAGCCTGAGATGCCCACAACCGACCATACTGAGGCAATTAGAGGCTCATGTATGCGTACCAGATATGCATACCTCATGGGCGATAATAATCGCGGAACCGGTAGTGTACTTCTGAGAAATCTCGTCCATACGTCTACATACTTCTTACTATCAAATGCATCTGCTTGTGACCGTAGCCTTATCAAGGATTGTGACGGATTCAAACTTTTTCCCCTTGATGAACACTTCAACGAACAGCACCCGTTCACACTCCTGAAGCAACAGATGTAATCCTTGCGTACAGCTACGCAAAGCTTCCATTTTTCTCTGGTGATGAGTTAAGAGAAGTTTCCGCAAAATTATTCATTCTATGAAGAAAATAACGTTTAAAATCCTAGCCTAATGAACTGGGGCATCCTTTGCTGCGTGACAGCTAACATACCGTTGCCTGGAAATGCGCTCCAAAAGAAAGTCAGCGTCAGACGAACATGGATCTTACATGGTGATACACTAATTTTGTCCCCATTTCACGTCTTATATAATCTGCTATCCATGTACATTCCTCCGAAAATAGTACGAATAACGACGGGTTTATACCTTTTCCTTATACTTTCGGCTGCACTGAAACCTATGTTGGACATTTTGAGATACTCATTAACGGATTTCACAAGTTATTTATTGAAATGACGTATCAACTTGACAGAAGTAGTAAGCCTCCCAAAATCCATTTTGGGGATGTAAGTCAAATTACTGCTTCTTTGTTATGGTGCTTTTCTGTCCATGAATATGTGATCGTTCATTCCATCTGACTGTTTTCTCTGAGTTACAGGCATAATTTGGTATACTTAAGGTAATTAATGCTATATAAACAGTACTCTTTACTGATGGCTTCACTTCTGTTAAATTCGAAGTGTTTCTGCTAAATTGTTACAGTTCTTTTCACATAGCGTTTGGTTTTAAAAAGAATTGTCAGGGAGTAACTTGTGGTGAACCTACCGTGTGTGTGTGTGCAATCGTGTGGTCTGACTGAATAGGCTCACTGAACTATTGAAATCTGCTAATCGATTACGAATGGTCTGACTGAATAGTACGGGTATTGTTACTCAGACGGCTTTTGTTAGTTCAGGTTGATTCATTTCAGTAAAGCTTTGGACACTCAAACGAAGCAAAATTAGCACGCGACGGGACTTGAGGATAGGTTTATGTATGTGTGTGTATACGTATGTATGTATGTATATATGCATATATGTATGTATGTATGTATGTATGTATGTATGTATGTATGTATGTATGTATGTATGTATGTATGTATGTATGTATGTATGTATGTATGTATGTATGTATGTATGTATGTATGTATGTATGTATGTATGTATATATGCATATATGTATGTATGTATGTATGTATGTATGTATGTATGTATGTATGTATGTATGTATGTATGTATGTATGTATGTATGTATGCATGTATGTATTTATGTATGTATGTATGTATGTATGTATATATGTATGTACGTGTGTGTGTGTGTGTGTGTGTGTGTGTGTGTGTGTGTGTGTGGACTACAAAGAGAGAAATCTAGTGAATCCAATTTTTGTTCAAGGACAGAGGACATATTTTTAAATTGTATGGATCTTTTTCTTTTGCTTGAATGCACGCGTATGATACCGCCAAACGGTATACCTCTGACATTTACTCTACACGGTTCGGCCTACGGCCTCTGTGCTCAGAAGTTGGGGAAATTTGCTCTCGATATGGGGATACTGGGTGATCGTGCTATTTATTTGTTATCACTGGTATTAGACGTGTGCTCCTAAAGCACACGTACCGCCATACTAGCAAATAGCACACGGGGCAGAAATCAAGCTAGCTTGTTGCTGCGCAATGTTCACAATGTTGCTTTCAGTATATTCCCTGACATTCAGGTTTATATGCTACTGCTTGGCCACAATTCAAATTCCGTCCTACGAGTACGTACATCGTGATAAACGAAATTACAGGAAGAAAGTTCGGACTGTTTTAAAATCACAGGAATAAAGAAGACTGTAGAAACGGGCATGCTAAATTGTGAGATGTAAACCAGGATCGCCGTAAAAAAGAACTTGTCTGTGTTAAACATTAGAATAAATTTTTGCCCCTGGTGAAAAATAACTGATTTATGGTTCATGATGCCTCATTTTGCTCAGATCAATAAGCTAGGAGGTGGATAACCGATCAGCAAATTTTGTTACTTCGACCCTTTTCGTGGACTGTATGGCGAACGCTAGGTAGAAGTCAATCGAGTGAGGCGTTTATATCGAACGATCGAAGGATAATGTCGAGAAAAACGAGGCCAAGACGTCAAGCCCATTAATTTCCGAAAGAAAGTAGCTTCAAAGTGGTCCAAATCTTTCAGAAAGTTGCGAAAAACTATTTTCGACTTGGAAATTTTCTCGGAAATCTCATCCCTGATTCTGCATGTGCGAGTAGTGTCCGTTGTTTCAGCTCAGAGAGCCTTGGATCTCGAATCATCCCTCTGTTTTGAAGTATAGCTTGAGTGAATCTCGTTCACGTATCACGTGTGACCTGAACACCGATCGATCCCATATCCCTGAGTACTGGAAATGATCCACTGACGACGAAGGTTGTTGCGTTTGCTCACCAGTCCGGAAGTTTTGCTATTTATTCAGGGGTAGATTAAGTAGCATTTCGCACCTTATGAGACACATTTTCCGGGATAAGTAGGTTCATCTAAGTCTTTCTTTGAATCTTTGTGTAAGTAATGGTTTGACACACCACTGTGCCAAATTTGGTCACCCTAAATGGTTTGGTTCCAAAATTATCGCAGAAGAGCAGGGTGGGTTCAATAGTATATCGTGTGCTATCGCTGAGTGAACTCTGTTCATTCAATTCGAAGAGTATACTGGAAGAAGAAATGAATCATAAGGCTATTTAAAGCTTATATCGGGATTAGCGTGACCTGGATGAACCCTGGTAAAGAAACGATATCACATCGAGTGACTGAGCCTGAGCGGTAGGGGGCCCAAATTCCAGCAGCACTGGCCACCAGGAGTCGCAGGTGGGCCGCGGTTCCCCAGCTGCCACAGAGTTCTGACATGCGGTTCTGATGTGATTCTTCACTCAAAATCTCGGGTTCCCCGTTGCTGGGTCTTGACGGCGGTACAGTGGATCACTGTGACCATGAGCTCTATATGCACCATCCTATGCGCTCATGTGCAGCGGTGGAATAAGGTAGACAAATAAGATAGTCTTTACTCGGCCTCCCGATACCTTTACTCATTCAATCTTGTTGCGTCCTCTCTCAGCCGTTCATGAAAAGTATTATCTAGTATATGCGTTCCGGCTGAACTGAATTTTCAGAAGTGACCCCACGAACGCGGCGGAATAACCACTTTTTTGTATCACTGCTCAGGCAACAAAAGTGGCTTCTGATGGTTTCCTTTCATGAGGCCATTTGTGAGACTTTATTTCAGCAGATTTCACGCCGAATTCATTTGATGATTAGGAATTATTATGCCCAACTGAGAAGTGCTGTGATAAAGCTAAGCACTGAAGGGAAAACCTATACTTCGACCATCAAAGTTAGGTACCCAACAGAGGTAACTTAAAATACTTGGTAGGAGACTTGATGCAAAAGTCTGTTTCCTTGGACGACTTACACCATTTGGGTTTCAGAATCAATTACTGAAAGCTCAAATAGTATACTACCCCTTTTCTGGAGCCGGAATTATGGGATACCACTGAACATGTCAGTTTGATCACGAATGCTGATTTGTATTTCGTAGAGGGCTGTATTGCTCCTTATTTTGTACGGTAAAATCACTTGAACTGCGAACTACACCTAAAACAATAACGAAGACCGTAACTGGAACAAAATCTCCCGCTAGAAGACTATGTATAACAGCGACTAAGACGGATATGAGGAAAGCCAAACTTCTTGGTGAAAATCTATATAAATATTAGTTGAGTCAACATTATCTCTATTACCTAGGGGCATTCCCGGGCACAACTAGTACGCAGCACATTTCATCGTAAACAGTTTTGCAGATACCAAATGATCATAAACGGTGCTCGCGCTCAGGGTAACTGTGACAACACTGAGTCCCGTATATGGAAGTCAAATATTCATTCCTAATAGATGGACCACCCGCAGTTCTGTCTAGCAAATTATTCGATAAACAGAGATCACTGATGTTTACGAATACCAACGAATGTTCACATGTAACTGTAGTAACCAAAATCACAGTTTGTATGCTGGTCCACTCCTCGATTGACTTCACATTCATAAAATGGTTCCGTCAAAAATCTCACAAAGCCAATCAAAGTGACTTTATTCGGAACACACATCATTTTAACGCCATTTCAGAAAAGAATGTCTGATTCATACAATGATCAGAGACTCCACCGTGAAGAAATGTTGATGATCTGATAACTGAGTTGCCGAAGTATTGCTTTTTATTCTCAAAATATCGAGTCAAATTATGTGTGGAGTAGGTGCTACCATTTACTTTACTCTCCAATGCTAAAAAATCGAAATATCAATATTTTTAGGACCCGATGGGTGAATTATCCTCGTATGGTCTTATTCGAAAGTTTCCATGAGAAGAGGCAAACACTTATTTAAAAATTCTTTGATACTGGTGACAACACGAATTGTTCGGCTATCTGAATCCAAATTTTAAAACTTTTCAATCCCGGTGGTGTTTGAATTGTAGGACAAAAATCATTTTGTAGAGACAACCAAACGGACGAATTCTTGTGCTTAGCCGATGAAAACGCCAATACTCGCTCGTTGTCTCCTTTCTTCTTCGGGGTGTGTGACGGTCGTAAAACGAATCACTGTTTGTATTCGTCTACTCCGACAAATTCTCACATTTGTCATCTAAGTAATGAAACATTACCATTGAAGATCATGTACTTACAAGTGAAAAATACACGAAATCTCCTGTGGGTCAAGACTATTTCTGAATATTCTCTGAGTTGTGAGGAATGAAAACGCATGATTTATTCATGAAACAGTAAATGAAGCGCTTCACGGGTTGCTACTGTTCATCAAAGAGTTATCCAACGACCAAATAAAATAGACAGGCTATGGAGTTGTTGTTTGGTTAAGAGAATACATGATCATATTTAATCGCTAGAGAACCCTACGACTAAAAGCTCCAATAATTGCCCCCATAGTCAAACTTAAATCCGTTACGTAATAGAATAACTGAGTACCTGATAATGCTTCCGGTTGACTTGTTGCATTCAGTTTGCAGTAATAAATGCAGTCCGCGTAATACTGGTTCTTTTATCATTTGTCGGTCAAAGTCCAGCGGCACACGAGTTGTGTCACATGAGACTGCCACGTGTATTAAGGTTCGTAGGCCACGTGGATCACGAGGTGCAGATCGCGAAAAAAATGTTGGGATTTTTTAATCCAAATTTTGATGTTATTCAGTAGTCTTCGGTAATCAATTCATGGCCACCATCCATTATTTTAGTGATCACACGTGTACCTCCCAATGACAAACCGCGCATTAGTTGCTTTGATGGTCTGACCCTCAGGAACCATCTGGATTTGTTCTTTACATTTCTTCCAAAATATTTTTTCCGCCTTCTGTAAATTTTTTTTGAGTAGGCTGAAGGACAATCTATCCCGTGGAAGATATCGTAGAATATTTCTACAGAACCGTATGGAAAATGTCACTATCCACTGGAATTTCTAGTGAAGTATACCCTATTACTAAACAGCAGTAGAGACATACTTTTGCAAATGTGTCTGATATCGAAGTCCTGCGGTACAGCTTATTTTTTTGCCGATCAACCTTCATTCCCCCCGGCTATCCGTCAGTACCAGTGTGTTATGATTGGTTCAATTGGTGAAAAGGCGCAAAACGGAACTGCCGTCCCCCTTTAACCGTATTGGAAATCGAGCTCAGAACTCTTTCTCATAAATTCGGTTTTAATGGGCTGGTGATAATATAGTCATTCTTTCACAGTGTTTCTATACTAGTCTTTACATCGAATAATGAGAAATTGATTAAAGGTTACATCCGAGCAAATCTACTCTATTTTCCTCTTAATCCGGTCAAAATTAACGAAAGAGTTTCTGTTTACCTTTGCACACAAAACTATAACAAATTTATTCGACGAAATGGCATTTTGGTTACTCTTTTTAAACCGAACTACATGTCCCGGTTTTCTACGGCTCTGCAAATTTTGATATCTATCCCAGGAACTTCATAACCAACGCTTTTCCTGCCACTCTGAATTATCCTCATCGGTCTTCAACAATGATCGTTTTTCTTTTTTATACAAATGCTTGTCCGTTCTCTCGCTTGGATCGACGAACTTACTTTCATTCTCCGCGACTTCTGTGGATGCAAATGGTCGCATTCAATCGAGCATTGGTAAATGGACGGGTACTGGTTGCTTGCCCGGGTGGTCAACTGTTCGCATGGCTATTACGCGGATGCTGAACCGCGTACCTATGTGTGCACAAAGGCTGACACAATGTGACCCTTTGCACTACGAGCGTGCGGTGGACTCACCGATTGCTAATCGGGGGTCACTAACTGCCGTTTCATTTAATTCTAGTTCGCCATTGTCAACCAGTGTTGAAGGCCCGACAGTTACTTAGCAAAACTTTGTGCTGTCAGATAATTTCTAGCCGCTTGGCAGCGACAACTCTGAGCGTGGAACCTCAGTCTGAAAACCGGTAACATGTTAATCTGTCACTGCCTTTGTTGTCATTTATGTTGATGGTTTCAATGAAACGGTGACTCGGAACAGAAGAGCCAGGAAAATGTGTCGAGTGAACACTAGAAATGACGGTCACTAACTATATCTTCAACAATAAAAACAGTCACGTTGGTGGTAAAATAAATAAAAGGGAATATTATTATTATTATTCTCATAAAACACAGGGTCTGAAGTCAGGCATCGTACCAGCACCTTAAATATAGAAATGGGTAACACTGGGAAGAAAAGTGATTAGAATAGCATTTTTTTGGCTGTTTCACTGCATGTATTTTGTGAGCTTTTAGAAGCTTTGTTCAATATTTATGAGACCGGTGGTTCCAGAGTATCCAACCAATGACAGTCTTCTTCCTCCGGATCTCAACCGTGGAGCCGGGAGGCACCAACGGGGGTCAATGCTGACGTCGGCTTCTTCGTACCCTTGCATCAAGTTGTGGTCTGACAAGCCTTTTTGATTAAAGTATTTGATACCTTGACCAGGATGAACTTCCCGTGGTCGAAACGAACGGAGGACGGGGACGTACGGAGTCTCCTGGGGGACTTTGAGGACATAGTGCTCGAGGGGATCCAGTTGGGCCGGGCTAAGTAGACGGTCTTTTGAGCGCTTCTTGAGGTCAGGCTGTAGGCGGTGAAGGGGGCAGCGTGAAGATGAAAGACAGAACGAGGATGGCCGAAGAACAGATTGAAACTCGTTATTCTTGCTGTGAAAATGTGGGACATGTTTGGCATGAAAATCCTGAACTTCTAAATGATAACGCGAGAAACGAAGACGTGTCAAATGATGCACTCGTCATCGGGGCGTTTGACTGCTGGTCAGTTCAAGCATAAGTCGAAACTAACCACCACAATAACCCTTGCCTGGCTGAGGCAGCACTGAATAATCCGCTAGCCCAGCAGCTGTCGGGCCTTAAGTTTCAGCCATATGCAATTCAGACGGAGACTGTTGGAGGCCATGTTCGGGATGACGGTGGAACAACACAGCGTATTTTTATATCACACAAGACGCACAGCTGACACAGAAGGTCTAATCTTACTCAGACTCGGTAACAAAAATTCATTAGCGTTAGGATGCCGCACACGATGAAAGCTCAATGCTAAGTAGACACGCAACACAAATCACAACACGATACCAAATGAATGAGCTGTACGGGAAACACAGGGTACGAAGCTACGTAGACTCACAGCACAGAACACGAGATACAAGCCAAGTAAGCACACGAGACACAGAACACAATCACGGACTACGAGTGATACGTGGGACTTCGTAGGACTAATAATACAACTGGTTGCTTGGGCCCAAACTCCTAGACCCGTAGTCGCACAAAGAAAATAGCCCTCGGCTGGCCCATGACTCGAACACAGGGCGCGAACTTCAACGATGCTAGCCCACCGGTTAGCTAGAGTAAGAAGCCAGACACAAGGAGGTACCACGCATTAAAAGATGACGACCAAACCAAGTCAAACTGAAGAGTCAACTCTACCGTTTATATAGTCTGTATGAGAGACCTTGTGAAAATCACGCAAGAACCAATCAGCGAAGTCACGTGAACAGTATAAAAACAACAATTGGAGGTAATCATGAAAATATTCAACCGGCGGGAAAAAATTTAAATTTTGTAAAACAATTGAAATGCAATTTATTCGAAAACTAAACAGCTTTATGGAAAGGTAATATTAAGGTTGAATTCTGTGGGTTCGAGTGTGCTTGAAAAGAATCTTTTTCTAAATGGAAAGTCGCCCGAACAGTATTGTTCTCAGTGACAACGGAGTGATCGTGCACGATCTTAAGCTGTTGTGCGACAACATTCGAGCAGCTGTGTGCTCATTGTGTGTAATACCAGGTCGTCGTGGTCAATGATCGGACGAAGCCCACCGCCTATCGTTTGTCTTTATTTACTTTCTTTTCTTCTACAACAATGGCACACCATTTCAGGAGGAAGGGGGGGGGGGGCGGGGGCCAGTTTGAGGCTGCCAACTGGGGGAAGTGATCGGGTGGCGGAAGCAGGATATGAGCCCTGAACAGAGGGGGTTGGAAGCCCACTGCGATGACCGTTGGACCGCCTGGGGAGTTGTGGGACTGATGACCATACCGCCACGAACCTGTGTTGAAGCGCTGAACTGTGGAGAACTGAAGACCGCCCAAAGGGTGTGGTGGAGCATATACTACTCGCCGTAAAATAATACGTAGTTATGTGCAAAAAACAACTGGGGACCACTGAGCGACAACGAACGTGATTACGTCATATGGACTAAATGCAATGAGATGAACTAAGGCATACGGTTTACGTGAATGCATCCTCCGAGCAGCTAAGATCTGGCTGAAACTAGACTGGATATCATTGATACAAATGAAAAGTTTTGTTGTGATTGAATGATTTTGTTAACCTTTGGATGCTTGTTTATAACACTGGAAGTACTGCCTAAGAGTTTAGGACACAGTCGGTGTGTACCAGTTATTAAAGAGCTGCCGGTATTTCTATTTTTTCTATTTGGTTTCGATTTAAGTTCTTATCCCATTAACTGATGACGTCATGTTTTACGGTACAGCAACAGGTCTGGAATTCTGATCCAGTTTCCACAGGTTTGGCCTCGGCTTTCGCCACGTGACCTGAGCCGTTTTTGTGACCGCTGTTCACCGCCGATAGGCTTTTCAGACCCGGCGGATCTCTGCCCCATGTCAATTTGACGTGTCTGCCTTAAGATGGCCTAATTCGTTTGTCATGGTGTGTCTGTGCACTTTGGCATTCGGCCAATCACTGATCACCTGGAAGGTAAAAGCACCCCAAACACCGATTTCGTCGTGCACATGCAGCATCATGCGGGGTAGCCGCATTGCGCACAGTGACCTTAACGCACTCGTGATCTGAGCCAATAACCTTTCAGATGATCGCTAAAGGAGCAATATCCTTTACGCGAAGTCTACACTATGATAAATCTGCATTCGGGCTTATTTTTGTGCGCATTTCGGAGCGATTTAGACGACACATGATCGAGGGTCATACGTGTCGATGGAAAAAGTGTAAGTCATACATACTGTTCGCGAATTTTTGGCTGTTTGTGTTAGTGTAGTTTGCTAAGGCGCGGGTTTGAGTACCGTAAGCGCAAACTTACTACGTCAATGTTTACCAGGTTTTATCTTCCATCCAATTCTCACCGGTGCTAGCTGGTTGTAAGAGATTCGTAGTAATTTTTCAACGTTCAAGGACGATATTTCATGTGACCTATAGTATGTGTGGTCGCAGTCTGACCGTACATAATTGCTCGGATGTTTTAATCCTCTACTTGCTCATGAGTGTAGTGGTAGAGGTATGCTCCATGACCTCAAAGGCCCATTGCTCTAGTAAAGAAAACCGGAAAGACCCAGAGACTTGGAGTGACAAACCGCATGAGGTTGCAATGGCTCAAGCGTTCCAACGAGTTGGCCACAAGGAGGGTTGTCGTCTGTCAACAATGCGTTCGAACCTCGCACTTCAGAAATGACGTGGACCAATCCCACTCTACCATAGACGGTTATAAAGAGAAAAAATGAAACATTTCGGATGATTTTATATAAATTTGTGTTACAACTGAAACCGAACTAAACACTGTCGTTAGTTTCTACAGACTGCATCCAACACTGTTAGTGGATGTGCCTCAAAAATTTGTGCGATCTCAAGCTGGTCAAACCAGCGTGGAAAATATGGATTGAACATAAATAGGCTTAGTCTGCTTTTGATCTTCACCGTAGTCACAGTATTTGTCGCTTAATTTGCCGCGTGCATAAATCTCAAAAGTGCTTATCCTCCATGGCAGTTTAATGGGTCCGTGTGGTGATAGAGCCTGCCCATGCTGTGTTCGTGTTTAGGGGGGGGAAAAATAGACATTTTTGGGTTGAAAGCTTTTATAAAGAAACTGAATTTCCAAGAGGATGTGACGTTTCAAGTTAGACAGTAATGTCCTAAACAAGCCAATGAAATATTTGCTAGCACCGTCTTTCAGATATTATGTTGGCAAGATAGATTTCACCGAAGTAGCTTTCTGTCAGTATTCATTTCCAACGTTTTGGTTAGAAATATTCTCAGAATGACCTATAACTTGTGTGACAGTAACACTGACTTCCGGATGACGCTTTAAACCTCTCTAGATAATCCGAATGATAAAAAGCATTGTTTGTGAAAAATACTGTTACTGGGCGGGGTTAGTTCAAACTTATGCCTATAAGATTACCACTGATCGAATTAGAAAAATTGGGTATATGTATTCCACCTGACCTTGAGTGGAGGTTCGTGGCGCATGCGGGAGGCGAATTCAGCTGTTGGAATTAAAATTTTTATGGACTCTACGAGACATTTGCGTATCTTTAAAATACAATTTCATGTATTCTGACTAATGCGAAAGTTTAAATAGTGAGAAGTGTAAATTGGCTAATAATCGATTCACCTTGTAACATCAACGCACAGCTCGCCATTGAAAACCATCGAGGCACTGTACAGCTGTTTCATCCTTGTTATAAATCATCACCGGTGCACATCTACCGAGACTCCAGAGGACTCGAACACGAGAGGAGCGATTGCGAGTCGAATACCTAACTATCAGGCTATCCGGGCTGGATCTCAGCGGTTTGTGCATATTCATCGCTACACGATATAGCGCCCTTCAGATACTGACTTTCCAAGGATACTATGCCGTTAATCGCACGTTGATCGACTCGTACGAAGTACGACTTCTCTGTAGGAGGCCTAAGTGAAATAAAACAAAAACCGCGGCCACTTGATCGGTACAAGCATTAGGAGATGAAACCCTGATGGCCTGGTGTGTGAGTCACAATCAGGCACTCCGATGTCCCGGTCCCGGGTGGGGCTTGGTGGATAAGCGCCGCTGATTATTCCAAAGAAGTCAGACAAAAAGAGCTAGCTGCTCAGTGTTTGCTTCAATGACGAGTCCAGCGTTGTTACCGCTCGATGAATCATTTTGTCAGATCTGGACGTGTTGAATTGGCCCATATGATAAATGTCATTGATCCGGCGTGTGTTCCATTAACTGATCATGGGTTATACCATTTACCTACCGCTATGATATCAGCACATGACATCCAACAGTGAACATGTGATTTGACTGCCCACAGCAAAATTTCCCTGTGAATCAAGGGATAAGCTAGAGTTCTCTTAGTATTCAGCTCAAAACTTTTATCCTGACTTTGTAATACACTCCAAGCCTGTTACTGTTTGGGCATCCGCTTCAACGAGACCAAGATACCCAATAATTAGAGACACTAAACACGGCCATGTCTGTATGGTTGATATGATTTGATTCAGGTCAATTATGATCAGGCGTGACTGCAAGGCAGCTGCTAACATCAGAGTGTGAAGGGTGACAAAGCAGAAATGCAGTCGAAGTGCCGTCTATCATTTATACATCAATATTCATCAATTTCCTGCTAGGGTTTTACTGGAAGATAGCGGCCACAATCAGTGCACCCACTGTCAGTGTCTGTTTAAAACGAACAGAACTGACCCAGTCAGCTGAAGGGATTGCTGATAATCGTTCGAGAGTTTTCGTGGGGACTGCCGGTCAACACTGTATCGCAGTTGTCTGAGTATTTTGAATTAAGAAAAATAAAATGATCGTCAAGCGAACCTTTGACCAGTGTAACACTTTAGTCTGGTGATGGAACTCGGGAACAATTGTAGAACTGCAGATTTATATTTAAATGACGCTTGAAAAACAGCGAATGCCACGTTTACAGATTAAATCTTCAGTTCAGTTCTAATAACCGTTACCGATGCACTGGGTGCGGTGGCGTTGGCTACTACCCACCATTGTCTTCCTCGATCGGAAATAATGAAATAAGAGCACGAAGAGAACTATGAATAAAATCAAGCTGACGAGCTAATTTATTAAATACAAGAGTGCCATTGATCACGGCTCCGAGCCACATCCTTTAATGTATCTAATCACTGAGTGTGTGTGTGTGGGGTCTCTTGGACCCCATACAGAAAGCGTAAGACGTCCCACATGACAAAGTCCAAAAGTTATTCAGTAAATACCAGTGCCCTTAGAAGAATATATATATATATATATATATATATATATATATAATTTATTTATTCACCGACAACCCGGTACAATGTGCAGAGGCGCAGTGCCATGCAAAAACATGCGTACTCATATACGTGGAGATTTCATGTAAGCATGTGTGCTGGATACTACCCGGTTTCCCAGACCGAAGTAGAGAAACATCACGGCATAGTTCCTGAGGAAATTTCAACAGATGTAATTTCCCAACCACCCCATAAGGGATCAGAAAACATTTTAGGGAAGGACTGTGGTGCTGCGTGCGAATGATGTGGAACTTTCTGCAGAAATTAGGAAGCATTTTCTTTGATTGGAAGATGAAGCTCAAAAGACACACTTAACAAAAAGCTAGTTAACCAATAGACAGTATTCTTTGGATGAAAATGTAATGGACCAAATACCCAGCAACCTGGAATGGGCTGGGTAATGTCTGATAGTTAATGTGTCATGAATGAGACAAAATGGACTAAAATCGATCAAAAAGGAATAAAAGAGAAAATAGTGCTTAACTGTGGACATATGTGGTGGTGTTCAAGTATTTTTATTTGGGAAAGGTGTGGAAATGCAAAGAAATGTCAGGCACGATGAAAAATGACCTCACATACAGCATGAGACGAAGGCGTGATGCAACAGATGCAGCGAAAAACGTGGGATGGACTCGGGCTTACAAGCTTGCAAAGTTAATGCATGTGAAGTCGTATCATTTTACTGGCAAAAGATTAATGATTCAGTCTGATAAATTTGACGTCTTGGAAAAATGTGATTGTTGAAGGCAAAAACCAGGTCCACCTTGGTGGAATTACACTAGACAGATCGATTGTTATGTTACTTCATGTGTAAGTCACGGGATGTGTGCAGGATGGAGTGGATTTGGATGCAAGGGGGCCAATTTCATGTGAGATACAATATTTATCAAGAACACTTTGGTGAAATGCATTAGTATGTATATTCGTACTGCAGAATTACTGAAATTAATGACCTTTTCCTTCCTTCCTGTTCGACATAAACTGCAGAAGGAATCTACTAGCAACACCTTGGGTAAGAGGCTGCCGCAGAACTCAAACAAGTTTACATGCGGTCATCTGTGTCGGTCATCGCTGAACAGATTCCAGATGCTGAAGACAACGGAATACAGTCATGAGTTCACGTTGTGGTTAAGTTCGAGGGTTCCGTCTCTAGTCATTTGACATAATGTGGAAAAATGATTTATTTTTGTTGTTGCGTCGCGCTTTAGACAAGCAAGATATTTGGGGAGCGCATACTGACACTCGATTGAGTTGATGCTATAGCTAAACGTTAGATGCAGTATTATTGTTGCATTATTGGTGCATCACAAAAAAAACAGCCTGTTGAGTAATTCATCGTTACGAGAAAGGTGTCACGTGACCGAAATTTTGAGCTTAGTTTTGGTCGTAAATTTCACATGCTAGTCTAATATTTCTTAAACCGACCTGAATATGGTTGTGGGATCGAGACAATACCACCGTCAGACGCGATCAAACATTGAACTCCAGTTGCATATCCATTTGTTCGTATGCAGTTATGAAATCTTCAGTATTTATTGCCGGTGGCAAGGTGCGTCAGCGTTGCTTGTTTCTCACGAAATCGACGGTTTTAATGTTGACTTTGCAAAGTCAGGAGAAATAAGGTTACAGATACGCACGTTCAATTAATCACACTTGGTACTGTCATGGTTTGCTTAGCAGTTGTATGAAACGGTTTCGAAACGCATGATGAGACCCTTATGTGCATATGTTCGTTTGGTTAAGAGCTGTGAGATGAGAGTTAACTTCTTGTTGTTCTGCCGGCGTTCGCCGTGTATTGATCTGACTGGTTTGCAGTGAACCGAAAAAAGGAATGTTGGCTCACCAATAACGGTTTCGTGCGCACTTGATTGATATAAGCGTACTCCAAATTTTCTGGGGTTGAAGTCTATCACACGGAATTGTGATAACCTAGGTTACCTTAGAAACGTTGTGTTTTGTGTTTTCCACGCTGGATGAGGACCGTTGCTATGTGTGTTAATGTTTTTTCGAGCAGTTGAGGAGATTAAGATTTTTTGGAGCCATCTTGCCTCAGTCAATAGTTCTGGGTTAGTCCACTGGGGCCGACAATCTAATCTAATCATGGCGGCCAAAGACACTCTTGTCTGGCTAAAAGCAATTCGATGAAACGTCGCATTTTTGTTTTCTAACAGCATAAGAATGCCTCAGTAACTATCAGTCTTCATTTCGTACGAATGGATCAATTTTGCGCCGTTTCATCGAGTAGTGGTGGGAAATAGTTATCAAAGTATAAAACAGTTATTGGACAGAACTAATTACAAAGGTCGTATAACCAGCATTGGATTTTTTCTGTACAACTGTGCACAAAGCCTTTGCATCATAATTTGCATATATCAGGCAGATGACATTCAATCACAACTGCGGAATCAGGCTGTTAAGGGGGCAAGATCCCAAACTTGGAGATCTTTGATCATTGATATCTTCGGTTTTTGTCCGGGACTGAACAAAGTCAGACCACATGAAGAACGCAGCTGCCAGACAGGCATAGACTCATGACTACACCAGCGCCGTCTCCATTGGTTCAGTCACGTTCCTTGGCTATTCGGAAGATAACTTAAGCTGGGAGTTTTGCTATCAATGCCTTGTTTAGGCTACATTTATGTCACCGTGTTGGTCAGTATGAGGCATGCATTGTAAAAGTTAGTGGGAAAATCGAACTATGTTGTCTGCAGTACACCTTCGGTGTCTTTCACTCGCTGGGCTTTAATGTGCTATCCTTGGAGCAGATGGTAGAGCTTGAGAAATGGTCTTCACAGACACCCTAGAAACCGAAATCAAACAAGTATTGGTCACTTGACCATGAAACTAAGCAAGTAGTTCGTTGGATCTATTTAGAAAAACCACACCATTTGCCTGATTCAGAGAGGTTTAAAACTCCCAAGTTGCCACGCAGCTTAAACTTTGAGATTATTGAACTGACAGTGAAACAAAAAGCTTGGTTTGTCACACACTGGGGTTATGAGTCGATTCGTTTGTCAGCAATTAAACGAGTTCTGCGTCAGTCGTAATGGTAGGAAAATCTCTATTGTTGCCATGCTCGCTAGGACACTCAAGTGTCCGTTTTGGTTCAGCACTTCACGTTTCTCAATCCAGACCATTGACTTCAGCCGCTAGTACAGTAAATTACTGTGCTTGTGTAGACAGAATTTCCCATTGTACTTAACAGACCCGTCTTTGAAAACCATGATGACTTTGATATACTGATAATCGGACAGTAGGACGATACACCGAGAACAGAAGACTACGCGAACGGGTAAACATTTTTTCACTGTATATGATGAATTGGAATGACCGCTTGTTCAGGAAACCTGAATAGGTGTTTGCTATGTGCCAGCCTGGTGTTATTCATCGATTATGAGAACAATCTCAGTTACGGTCCGTAAGCGTTCTGTTTTGTACCACTAACTTATCAGGTAGCGCATTCTCATCCCGAAATATTTTTAGATCCAGTGGACTTTCCAAGTATATCCTGTTCTTCCTAGTTTCATTCAGGTATCTGGGTGAAAAATGAAGAGAATTTACTCATAAACAACTGCAGTTGAGTCAAGCCGCGTTTATGTACAAAAATTGCCACACAATGATATATTACTTGTCTACGAACAAAACAGTCTTCATAAATGATGTAGCATATTTTACGAGCTCTCTAATCAACCAATGCCACCTGCTTATGATACTTCGTCCTTGTTTATGAGCAATCCGCGGCAGTTCTGATCGACACTTCTAGCAGTGCTGCCTCAACGACAGATAAACAGAGACTCTCAGACCGACAAAAACGCACTGAAGCTGGCCACAACCAATGCGGGCGGAGTGGCGCGCATGAGTTGGGAGGCATCTAGGACTGCCGATCGGACAGTACACCGTTTCAGTATGCATCTAGTTATCCCTTTGTTTTGGCTGATCTACAAAGAGCACGCGGACGCAATGCGTTCTTCATCGTTCAGGGTTTCTGGATGAACAAATAGCGGTAGCTCCATTAAATAACATCAGTCAACACCAGTCGACGTTCAAAAATATTCTGCGTTTGTCTTGCGTGACATTTTGTGATCTGGTACAACGTGCGCCAAAACACTAGATTTCTCCAGAACCATTTCAACTTCTGGGTGGGCCCCGGTTGATATCGGCTGGCGGAGAGCATACTGAAACACATTTAACCATGAGATATTATCTTGAGGTGCCTCAACGATGAAATGTGAAGCATCCAGGGGAAACTGCTGTGAATATTATAATTTCAACTGGGTCATCGGTAGAATCCATCCCGTCATCCTGCACCCTTTCCTGCCTCTACTGTGACTGTCAATACGTGTCTACTGACCCATTTCGACAGATTCGCACACAACAGTGAAATCCACGAAGAATTCCCTATGAAGTCATACGGCACCTGTTTTCTCGCCAACTCTGTCTTGTGAAGAGTACGGAAAAATCCTCAACCTTGTTAGGTAAACGGGGAAGGTCATTTTTGTTCTAATCGTTCAAAGACGCTTGCAGTGTAACAACTCCAACCTGGTCCCAGTAACAGCCCAGGTGCGTTAGTGGCTAACAAAGTCCGCAGATTGTGCCACACACATAAAGAGCAGTAGCTGTTTAATCACTGTCAATTGTTGACCGAAATACTGTGTATAGCCATAAGAGTGGCTTGCGATCCCACCGATAAAACTGCAAGGCAGAACAGTCTGTTTAGAGATAAAATACTTGAGGGTTCTATACTGTTATAACTCAGTTTGACAGGGCATATAATCATCTTCCGCGTCACAAGAACAACTATGCTGCTTTGTCATCTGATCCATCACACGGTAAAGTTGATTTCCTTCTAGAGGACGAAGTTTTTTTTTGGAATACAACGATAGGTGGTTGACCAATTAATGATTGAAGTTTCTGGTAAGTTATTTGAACTTAATAGTCACTTTTATCCAGTTTAGTTCATTCAGTTGCAAAATGCTTTTCCAAAGCTAGCATCGAACTAGATTTGCTGTCATTTTCTAAATAATGAGAACAAAAATAATTAAGATAAACTTTCATTTTTTTTACTTAATACACAACAAGGATACTCCATCCCTCTGGAATGGAAGTACAGCCAACGGACGACTACCGAATAGAGGAATGAGGGGAGATGCTCAGTTTCGACCCCTAGGGTAACAAGGTTAGCCGTGCTGACCGTTTGACCACAGCCACGGCGAGTGGTTGACTATTATTGTCGATTCATTGGTAGCTGCATCGCAGGGAGTGGAGGTCTGGAGTAAATCATACCAAAAGCAATCAAGACTAGAGCGGATTGCGTCAAACTATGAAACTTGTGGTGTCACCACGACATCTGACATTTATTGAAGGGGCGCATGTGCACCACCGCAGCGCGTAATGGTTTGCTCCTCTTTTGTGAAACATGACTACTCTGCACCCAGAATGCTCAAGGGCTATCTGTATTCGGTCATCGATATCTCCAAAATACAGCTCACCTTTGCTGCCATACCATTTAGACAACGATGACGTCTCTCATTGTGTATTCGGAGTGGATAGTTACCCTGTTATTGAGATAGTCACACTACACAGCCTCATAAGCCTGAAAAATATTTTTCATATACCTGTCCATTTTCTATCTGTGTACTCTGGGCAAGGTATATGCGCACATGCACAAAGCAGTAACTTATTTTATCCAAGTATGATATGGTAAACCCCTCGCACGATAAAACTGAAATACTTTCTTGTATATTCAGACCTTTGTCGAATTTCATACTGATGCTGGGTCTGGATGCATTCGGTAATTTCATATATTCGACAGCTGTAAAAGGATGTTAGGTTGTGTACTCCCAGTGATTTCAAATATTGCTGTCGTTTGTAGCTCAGGTGGATTGTTTATACCAGGTGGTGATCGCTGAGCTTGGTGTTTAGGTCGCAAACGTTTCATCACCAGTGGAAGTGATGAAACGTTTGCGACCTAAATGTCAAGCTCAGCGATCACCAACCGATACAACTAAGTTGAATACTTCCTGCTACACTGTGTCGAGCTGAACCCCAACGAGTGTTGGTTCAAACTAATTATAATTTATGTACAATATCTTAGTTACTGCAGTCAAATTCTCTCCTTGTTAATGAAATTTGCAGTCAGTTTACGGTGTATTACTGACTTACAACGTGGGCAGGTCAAAGGTCAGTGCAAACAACGACACCTTTTGACAACTGATCCAGGCTTTGTTCACGTGTACGCACAACTAATTTGATAAATTATGTGAGTTTTCCGTTCCATTACATTGTTCGCTCGAATTTTCCGACCACAAATCGATTTTCGTGTTTAATGATCAGTGGAAATGTGACCGATTTATCGACCAAAATATATAGTGCTCGGAACGGTATACTCACTTGGTGACTACTGCTGTTTCCGCTGTGCTGCTCATGGTTGCCGTTACAGAAGCTCTCATTAGCACGAAAGTAATTAGGTTTAATGACTGTTGTGGTGTTTACTCCTTTGACCGATGTCACACCTAAAACCTAGCCTGTTTTCGCCTAGAGAGCGCATATGCTGTTGATTCATCGGATTTTCTCCCTGGTACGCTAGCTTGACTAATTAACATGTCTGAGGCCAGATTAAGTATAGAGTCGGCGAATTGTTATCATCTTACGAGATGCAACGAACTTGAGAATGAATCAGAGTTTCGGGATTTTTCAGTTTTATTTCAGGAAGAACAAAAGCACTCATGAATTTCATTCGATTGGGACTATACTAAAAGGTCATTGCATGAGCATTCGATCTATCGATCCGCTGTTGTTCTACTTTATGGATGTAACTGGTTCATGTACTCCACATTCAATTACCAGTTTCCGTCAGGCCTGAAATTTTTCCGTCCAATCTGTCGAATAAATCGCACAAATACTCTCTCGCGAAGCACTTCCTTCCGTAATAGATGATTATTATCCCTTTTACCAATAGTACTTTTAGCATTACAACTACTAATACAACAACAGCAGCGAGTACTACTTCTACCCCTACCAAAAGTATATAATGATTGATCATGCCATTATATTTGACTATTATTCACAAACTTCTGTTTCTCGGTCTAGGTGTTGATGTGTCTCAGCTCCTGCTCCTCGTCTGTTCGCCGATCATTTAGTTGTCGATTTGTTTATCATTCATCAAAATAGCTTCCTCCTATTTTCCTCAATTTCTCAATAAGCTGCCGATTCGCACGACCCGAAAGATATCTGGTATCCCAACTATCAGCATTTTATTTTCTCGTTCTGATCAAGTATCGCAAGTAACATGTAAAATGACCGACATCCAGTCATTTTCCATTTATTCTTGACTATCATTCTTCTCTAGCTTGGTTGGTCTTTTGGTTATCATTTGACATAGCTTGCTATAAAGAAAAATCAACAGGGACAGCTGAAGCTTGCATACGTAATGGTGAATAGATCAGCGGAAGGATGAAACCTTTTTCAAGTCGGCACCTTATTGATCCTAAAGGTGACTGACGCCTAGCTTTCGGTACTCAACTGGTACTATCTGAAAACTGGCTCAGTGCTATTGTAACGAACAAGACAAGAAGGGCGAGGAACACTTTATTCGAGCCGCCAGACAAGTCAAACTGGTGAAACATTCATAACCTTTTATATAGTCCTTTTTCCCTGACCGCGCTACTGCAGCATTGGTCCCCCGGCTGCCCGAGCATTTTGACTGCGTTCTGGCCAGCTGCCTATGGCAATTAGCCTGATTCACTTGTGCACTATTGCCGTTCGGCTAGTCGGATTGTTCCGGTTGACGGCTTGATCGGTAACCTCTCACATGGGCTGTCTTGCTGGTTACCGGACATTTCGCCGCGTCTCATCTGCTAGTCCGTATGCCCCTTTTTGTCTGCGCGGGATGCTCTCGACACATTCACCGTCAGTTCTTTGGTCTGTGGCTCTCGTTTCGTTGGCTAGATCGGACTGATATTCTCATCGTTTTGTTGCTTCAGCATTCCCCCCTACACCTTGTTACGGAGATCAATGTTCTTTCGACATTGCTCACTAGATGATTTCTTGATAAAAGTTGTCCCAGTAATTCAATGTCCGCGTATCTCCCCGTCTATTTGTTTGCAGCTATTGTTATCTCAATTAGGAATACTTTTTGCCTTTTTCTCTACTCATTCTTATTTTTAAAGAATGACTTCGTACACACAAAATGTTACTAAAGTCGGATCACGGACCGAGGAGCTCAGAAAACTATTCAGATTGGCCTTACCTACAGTGAGTCTTAATACAGTATGATACGTTTACTTTCCGCTCCCTAGTGAAATCAGATATGAGCATTAAGTCATTACGGGATTCGCTTTGCTCAATCGAATTTTTTGGGTTTTGCATTGAATTTTTGCTATGGAATATGCTACACTAGGATTATATTAGTGCAGAACGAGTGATGTTCGTCTTTTCTTTACTGTTGATAATTCGGTAAGGGGTGACCGTTCCGGCTGTTCATGATACAACACTGACTTGTCACAGTTTCGAAGCTGTAGACAGAATTTTTTTTACCAAGAATCATCACTGATATGCACTTAACGAGACTCCTGAACCCAAAAGGTTGGAATATTGGTTAGATTTTTAGCGCGAACCAATCAGAATGGCTTTCAACGATGCGCTTTGTTTTGAAACTACGGAGTCGCATAGGCCATAGATTAGGAAGCTGCTGCTTTTTTCGGATGAATCATTCGTTTGTATCCCACAGGTAGTGGACGAATAGGATACCCGTCTATCACCTATGGGCTCGGTCTCCGTTCCGACCACCGATTATATTGCAGTGCGCTGTCGCCCGGCTCAATGCCCCATGTCTCACGTATTGAGATCTCATGTTTCTCCACTGCAAAGCCAAGGGTGACGGTTACCGCTTACCGTTGCTAGAGCAGTGGGAACTTGTGCCAATTTATATATGCCCGTCATACAGCACTTGTGCTTAATAACGGAATACAACAGTTCATTGACGCGATCCAGGATTGTTGTTTCTCAATTCTGTTCCATATTAGCATTTACAATAATAATAGTGTTCGCTCTACTTGGTTCGAAATAGCAATGAATACTGGTTTTTATAGGGACAAGTAAAGCGCACATGTACAACTAATGTTTCAGTGACATGAGCATTTAGTCTTCCGCTGGGTCTGATGAACTCAAAAACTGCATAGATCTTTTGAATAAAATTCCCAGAAGTTACGTGGAAAATAAGTTTCTTTGATTTCAAAAAGAAACTACTTGACGGCCTACTGTGTAGTGAGGCCGATTTCACTCAAGAAAAGCATTTTTCCTTAACCATCAATCACAGTTTTATCACTGGAAGGAATTCGAACGAGTTAATTCCTCCATTTCGGGAGACAGAACAGTGGTGAATGAGGGTTAGGACCAACTTCATTGTCTTATTTTCTAATAACTGAATTCTTTTGATGACCAGAAAGTATACGGGTAATAGGACGATGTCAGGAGGTCCGTTTTAGCTGGGTAACTTACCATATGTGTTCATGCATCTCTTGCCTCATCCTATATAAAGTGTTAATTTTTGGTTACAATTCAACACAATTTCCGCACTTGTTCGTAGTTACATTTTTGTTAGGATTGGAGGATCGAGGAATCACTGGCTGGGGAAAATCCAGAGGTTAGCACGCCGACATAACACTCCGGACCTTGCTAGTTCTTGGACCTGTTCTACTTGATCGTTAACTAATAAAACAATGACATGCGCACTGACCGCTTTCTTAACTGCTGGTCTTCAGATGGGTAAGATAGTTGCTGTATAGCCATTGAAGAATAACTGGACCCCTTTTTACTACCTAAATAGGGTTCAAAATCTACCAAGGGACTTAAAATTTTAAGTCTTAAGTTTAAAAGCCTTTTTGTAACAGATTTTTCTTGTTTGAGGAACATCGTTTTGCTGTCTAATTTCTACGTTTTTTGATGCGGTCCCACTAATCGATGGAATTGGTTTCTACTACGAGAATGACCCAATTGCTATTGTGGTTAAATGTTGCTAGAGAATGTTTTTAGTTATGTGAGTTCATTCATGAGAGGTGAGTCTGAAGGCTTCCGTGAACAAAGTGGATCAGTCTGACGCTGAAGGTCTTCGACATAAAGTGCACCCTGAGGCGGTATTGGGAGTTGCCACTTTAGCCGTTTCAGTCTTAGGGAGAGCATACAATTATACCTTTATCTCAAAGTGCGTTAGCAACTTACTAACCCTGCGTGAAAGATAATTATCTGAACACCTCTAGTGAGTCCAGTACCTATTCAACAGTTTTATTCGTTATAGCTCCTGTGGTAAATGTAGCATTCTGCTGATTGAGTCCTCGTTGTTTCATCATTGAGGTGTTTTAGTCGATCAATGAACTGGGCTAGCAGGTGGACCAGACACCCACAGCTGTATTTGCTCTTCATCGACGCCACGGAACGTGAGCTTTGGCTTACGCGGGAATCATTTTCAGCTTGATCACCTATTGTACACAGTTTTTTCCGACTCTCGAGGTAACCCTCTCCTTCTCTCACACAGCATGATTCAGTGAGTGAAAGCTATTAGTACGGTTGATATGCTATTTCTAGTCTTCAAAACGCAGGGGACAGAGGGTTGGGGGTGGTTCCGGTTGGTGACCTGAATTTAGGTGCCTTCGAGTTTCCAAAGTTCATTCTGTGTGCGTGAGTCATTAGTTCAAGTTTCGGAAAGTGAGGTCGCAGTTTTGTTCTCATGTACAATGGACTTCCTCACTAAGAGTTTATCGAGTTTTGGTGTACTGCTGGGTGGAAGTTCAGATCAACTGTCTGCCTTTCCACGAGATAACAATGTTTTGTGAGTCCCGTTCTCGGTACTTAACCTAATTTCATGTTATTCAAAAATTACTGAGATAATTCCTCATATTTTACATCAGAGTGCTCTTTATTGCATTCCGTTGGTACATCTTTGATTAGGACCTTCAGTTATAATCTGTACAAGTCATCCTTATTGTGTGTGAGTCGAGAGAACAATAGAAACACCATACAAAAATTAAAACGGCACTGCATCGGGCATCCGAATCCGTATTTGCACACACCGATCCTGGACCCCAATCCGTGTGAGATCCGAAATTAGGTTGTCTGCTGGATAGAATGAGAACACTGGAAACAACAGCCGACATTTCTATAGTGAGGCTGGGGTGGGGGTGGGGGACAAAGCGGCAATGTAGACTGCCCCATCCGTTTGAAGAGCCTTTGAGTTCGGACGGAAGTGACCTTGTTCAAGAAAGTTCATTTATTACATAAATAAGGGGAAAACAGACAAAAAACGGATACGCAAATAAATTAGGGCATTATTCCGATTTTTCTGATGCAGTTTTAAATTGCTCACCCAGGTTATCAGTTGTTCACTGAATTTCTTTGTAAAACACTGCATCAAAACATTATCGAACAAGTGCCACTGATTCACAATCAGGTGGCAGTTAATTTGTTTATCTTTATGAAATTCCGCTGACGCCGTATTGGACCATACTTTGAGGAATATTTCGCATGTGTGACCGTTCGCCTCCGAAAAATAGCAAGAAGGAAAGTGCTTAGGATTCAAGAAGACCCTTGAACTAGTTCTACCTAACTCATTTCAATGTTGGCGATTGACTGATTTATCTTTCCTCTGTATCTGTTATGCGAAAGCGAGCGCATTTCTTTTAATTCATGCTGGCGGAACCCAGGTCTTAGAGTTCATGATCAAAATTGCGAAAACAGACCCACTACCGTTCGATCCAACAAACAGTTGCTATAATCCCAATCCGATAATTATTTTATCCATAGAAAACTAAAAAGGTGACTTGTCTTCACACCGAGTTGTCGTAAAGCAGTTGCTATGTAAATGTCGCCCACAGATCACATCACCCAACGCGCAAATGATCAGATGTACGGCCGTTCGGATCAAGGTGTTGTTAGCGGACAATGTTTGACTAGATGCTAGTGCTTGCTAATAGCGCCCAAAGCTTTTAATAGTGTTCTCACGCTTCTTCCCTACGGCCAGCGTTTTGATTGTCTGTGTTTTGCTGCTGATATCAAGAATATAATACACTGAGAAAGCAAACGGAAAGGTGAAAGTTCAAAAAAATAACACCCTGACAGAATGTACTGGCAATGGACCTGTCCAATACAGCATGCCTATTTCGCCGGCTATTGGCTAGGTATGAGACATTACACATTCAATCCTCGAAGATTTATTGTGCTTGCATATGAATGCAGTAGAAGTGCTTACCTGGTAACCTCAGAGGCCCACTGCACTAAGGATTAACGACAACCTGACCCTGACACCAACAGTGGAGACCCGCACGTGGTCCCAGTAGATCAGTGGTAGCAACGAGCCTTGCGTCAGTGGATCACTGTGGCCGGCTGTGGTAAAATTCGAACCTCCGAACTCCGAAGTGATAAGCAAGTGCTCTACTACTACCATTACTGGTTGAACAGGCCTACTTCCAGACGGAATCCCTCACTGCATTTTGCTCACTTAAGTGAGTAGCTGTTGGACTGTAGTGTGAAGAAACCGTACAAAAATCTTTATTAGTGAACACAGCTGTGCTGTCCAAGACTTCTTTAGTGGGGCTCGAGAGGTTTGTTTGTATCACATAACCGCAGATAATCAGCAACATGGTTCAGTGCCACGGTGAGTGGTTTAGTTATATCCCAAGTCTTATTGGGTCTGCTTTACGTCTCATTTCTTCGTTCCAATATTTTCATCACGATGGTACTGAAAGATGGCAATTAAAATCGCAACATTCAGAAGGATTTTGCTGTCACAGAACTGTATTCGGCAACATTTCCGAGTGTAGTAATTTTGGGCTCAACTAATAGTCTGTCCATGTGGTTGGTTGTTTGAGCTCAAACAATCGAGGCTTTTCAGGTAATTGTTTCATCAATCTAGCAATTCACTCTTGCCTGAGAGTTTTGTTTTAGATTCATACTCTACTTTTATTTCTAGATGATCACACAACTACTTCGGTTCCTCAACCCATCAATCAGCATCATGGTCTGTGGTCATCTGAGCCGAGAGGAATTGGACGCTTCTTCAATGGCTACGACTGTGAGTAATCGATAATATCGCTTTGTTCACTCTATCTTTTGCAACCTGACCGATGTTGCTGCCTTACTGCAGTGATCGGGTTGGCGTGCTACGATGACCCCTAGGGCTGTGCTAAATGGAGCGCAAAGCGCTTCCTCAGAGTCACCTATATCGGGCAGGCCGAGCGCGAGTAGACAGACAAAAGCAACATGGCGTTCGGTCACCGGCTCCCAACGTACAAAGTTCTTGTTGCCCGACAGGTGGCACTTGGTTGTGCGCTGGCTAGAGTTGCTACCTCGAACAAAAGGCTGAGTGTCGCTTGGGACCTCACTTCGTACATAATTTCCAAGATTCTCCAAGACCGGTTCATTTACCCACACAGGTGGTATTCCGGACTTCCATGAAGCCGGGTTATCTTCTCAGAGGAGTTAGCCGTATAAAAGTAAAAGTAATGTATCCTTTGCAAGATTTTTGACGGTCCGTAGGGAGCTCATTCAGAGTTGGATGTGTGCTATCATTCGGTGCGAAATAGGGGCTGTAATAATAGATCGTTGTTTCCCTCAAAGGTTGTGCTAGAAAAGGTTCTTGTAATTTACTCGTTCCACCCCAAGGAAAGCTGCACACTGTCACATCACTTTACCGTTTCCAACCCTTGTTCAGTTTTTCATAACTCGCCTGTTAACGGTCATGCCGTGGACATGCAACGGGGTTTACAATGGTTTAGTCTGAGAAAAACGAACGGTGCTCACAATTTTTGAAAGGATATTTCAAGCGCATTCAAGCTCATCCCTCAAAGTGTCTTTGTTCTCGCTGGTCCCATAGTAACCAATAATATGGAGTTTGAAGGTCACATAGATATATACTAGAGTACAAAAATTATTCAACGATAGAAACTGAATTTGTCTTGGTTTTTCCTCTGTACACGCAAAAATGAATCCAATATTCCCACTGAGGTCAAATTATTTTTTGAAACAACTAACCAAGGCTAGGTTTTCAATGCTAACGATTTGGTCGATAGCGGGCACATGCTCATTCCGCTGTTCGCTCAGTGGTCTGAGTTAAAAGTGGGTTAGCTGCAAATTAGTTCTATTGCTGTGTAGTATCAACCTATTCAAACGGAGACTACTCCAACACGAGACACTGGAACAAGGATAATAATTAGAGATAAAACTGCAGTGGCCATGCAGCGGAACTCAAATGACAGGAAATGCTGCCGTCAAAATAGTCCATTTTTTACACCCACAATCCACGTCGATCCGTCCTCCTTTGAGCCGCGTGTCTTCCCTCGTTCATCAGACTGATCTGAGTGAAGTCTGGGCCTTGTCCTTGGTTGCCGAGGCTGTGATACAATCTGCTTTCTCCTCGGTGGGGTTTATTTGGTTAATTTCGCGAACTGTTCTGAAAATATTCCCATCTTTTTTATGTCCGTAATTCTTCGTTGATTTACGCTAACAGTTCCATGGTTGTCTCATTCTGTTTTCGCAACAGTCAAATACTGTTGATCCATTAGAGGACGAAACCTCTAGAAGTGGTTTTATTTAGGTTCATCATTGGATCGCGCATCAAATAAATACTGATATGCCTGAGTGCGGGGGTTCTTCAAAGCCTCTCACAAGTAACGTGTTCACGTAGGAAATTGAGATGTTTCATTGGGTGCAACTTCACAATTCGTTTTGTTGGATAATTGAACTAGGAAGTTTAGAGAATTTTTCAGGTTTCACTTTGGTCTTTGTGATGGTAACTCGATGAACGTTCGGTACCTGATTTTGTGATACAGGATCACTACGGACATTTTCCAGACTGGAGTTACCGACTTTTATCATTTAGAAAACTGCAAGCCTGCTGATCAAGCAAATGGATATTAGTGAATAACGTTTTTGAGGCTTCCGGCAGCCTTTATATGTAAGCGTTTGCTATTCGGTAGCACAGCGAAAGTGTTGAAACAGCAGCATTTCCGACAATGCTATTTGATTTCCTCATTGGTCCTTATGACTTATTCTTTTGTAAGAATAATAAGATCAGGTTTTTAAAACGAGCTGCACCATACCCATAACGCAATGTTATGTTTCTAAGTGTAGGCGCCGGTTATTTGCAAGTATTTGTTGCATCTGTCACAACTAAAGGTCTACTTTGCGACCCAGAATTGAACTGCTAACCTTCCGCTTACCGAGCAATGGCGCTACCAGCTAAGATATCACCAAACGGAAATCAAATGCGGAACCACCATGCCAGTTATGCACAGCACCTTTTCCGGCTTTGATCACTGGACTAGTCTGGCCGATCACTTCCCAATGGGACGAATGAGATCCAAAGAACATTTTGATATGCCCAAGGACTTTGTCAATCTGCCTTCTCGTACCATCACTGAACGTTACATCTTCGTGAATAGTTTGATATGCATTGTGGTATTGGTATGGGCACATTTTTTACCTTAAGATTGTGAACTGAAGTTAAGTCATTGAAAGACACTTTGGTAGGAAAAGTAGTCAAGCTTTCATGTAGACGGTTTCATTTCATCCGGACTGTTATCCTGTATGTAAATGGCGTGCTTGAATGAATTTTACCATTCGTAACATCGGCTTGACATTCATTTGCCCGTGTGTATACTGCGATGGATAGATGAGCTCCTTTTTACGCCACGACAACCTGAACACAAAACTGAAGATGTACGTTTTTCACATTTCTCCAAGCTGATGGGAATACGAGGTCTGCAATGCTGAAGTGAAGTTTCTATGATTGGGTGTACAAGGCAATCCGGTAGGCCAAACTCTACGTATGCTCAGACCACACTGGCGGCAAGTAACAGACGTCTCGACCAATGGTGCTTTGTGTTCACATTGTCCCTTCACTTACCTCACTTTATTCCTAACATTCTCACATCAATAACACTAATTCCTTCTTAGGTTTTTTTGAAAAAAGACGATCATGATATAAACCCTATTATCGATTATTGAAACTACAGTGAGATCAGAAACTGAGGAGCAATGCTGACCTCAAGTGAAAACTGTACGGGTAAAAATGACTTTACATGAGGCGGTGCCATCATTTTTTCACCAATCGACAGGACATCGTTTCCGGTGGAATCAACTTCATATAATCAGTTTCATTTGTTGCCTTTCGACTACTTTGCATACTGATTAGCCCCACGCATCTTCCGGAATTTCAATGATAATTGACGTGCATCTTAGTAGAGTCAGTCTGTTTGAACTAAGAATGAAAGCATGCACTGCACCACGATAAAAACACTACTTATTGACACGAGTTTAGGTTCAACGATGACGGATAAAATCAGACACACAATAAGAAAACATCTAACCCTGAGTCCAAACAACTGTGCATGGTGGCACCCTAGAGACCACAAACGTTTGTGCTAACTTTGATTGTGCTTCTCAAGTACAAGTCGCGAATCCGACAAATGAACAGCTGTGTCAATTCCAAAAACAATTATTAACAATCATCTGTATCTGTCACCTTGAAAAACAGTTGGAGGTTTAACCTCTTCTCTTTTGTATTTCGTCTCCCATCGTAAAATCTCTTCGTTGAAAACAGGCATATATTGGCTCATTGAATAATTTATATCCAGGGCCATTTCGCTACATTTCTGTGGGTACCTACGGTAGAACAATACACTGTCTACATACACTACTCGCCAAAAATGTCTTCCCCCGATCCGAAATAGTCAAGCCAATGTACATCAGTGAAATCTTCGAAAGAAAGCAAAGTGTTTCGTTGTGGAAAAATGGTGCGATCATTATCAAATGGTCTATCAGTAGAATATGGGGGAGCCACATGTGAATGATATAACATTTACCCGTCGACTCGTGTTCGCTATCAACCGTCTAAATATTTGTACTGCCGTCTATGATCTGATCCCACAAAATTCGATTTGGTTGAGATCGAGTGATCGAGTTGGCCACAGGAGTGCCTTGATATTGTGATACGCATCAAATTCCCGCAAGAGAAGAGAACGGTACGCGTGCGCGTTGTCTTCCTGGGAAATCCCTATAGTGGTTGTGCTCAGCAGTGGCAAGATGTGTCGAATCGGGACTTATAAGTAAATTTGCTCACTGAGTGTGCTGTACTGTAATATCAGCTCGCTCCGACTTTTCCACTAGACGGGCACTGAACCTGCACTTTTGCTGTCATCATACCACCTTTCTTAGTTCCAGAGATTTGTTCCAAAACCCGCAGTCAACGATCACGGTTGAATACCAAAAATACTGACTCATCGGTCCAAGTAATGGATTCCTGTAGTTGAACCGATCGATCAATTTGCTCACTGTCTGTCTTGATAGAACAAAAGATACCTGATAACCTCGTGATGTAACCTCTTCGATTCCCACCTTTTGGTTGCACGCATCACGTGAACTCAAGAGAACGGTTAGACGTGTGACTTGTCAGATTGGAAGGTGCATTAGTCGCCGAAACACAGCTCCTACCAAAAAATCAACCGATCTTGAGGCTTCCTACAGTCAGTTCAGAATATTTCAAACAAGCCCAAAGCTTACAGCTGTAATCTCATTTGAATCAAATGGAGCGTGTGATTCTAAAAATGGATTCCCCGTCCATGCACGCTCCATTTGATTCAAATGAGATTACAGCTGTAAACCAACTGTGGAGTGCTCAAGTATAAGGATGACTGGGCGGAAGAGTACCGGGTACGCATACCTAATGAGCGGCAATAACTACGAAACCGGTCATGTGCTTCCGGGGAAATTTTGTCCTGTCATCCAGATACAATGCCATACTACTCATATCGAAAAGCTCAAAGCTGTTGTAGTTTTCCTCTATCTAACGGCTGACTGCACGACGCAAGAGTACAACTGTGATTGTCTTGTTTGAAATAAACCGTCTGACGGTATGGAGCCTCAGGTCCATGGTGTATTTTAAGTCAAGTCAAATATTTGCTTTATACACCCCGGTGGGCGAATATTCAGCAGTACATGGCTATACTCACAGCAATAACACGAAAAAATGCAGCAGTTACAACAACAAAAAAGGCAATGGTAAGGAGTGATTTAAAAGCTAGGAAAATCAACGTTGTTTAAGTTCAGTGTCGCTTATTGCGGGAATACATAAAAAGCGAGCAAGGTAAGGGACACGGAGGACCGGTAGGCAGCCGTGTGTGCAAAAATCATTTCATACTTATTACGGGTGGACGAGGAGAAGGCACACATGCTGAGGTCCCTGTGAGACGGGTGAAGTGAGTCACTCAAATTTCTCTCGGCGAACCTTTTGCACATTTTGTGATGTTCGGATATGATGGAGTCTGTGAGATCTTCACGAGGTATACCACTTGAACAGGATAAGTGCTTGAGATACTTTTAATATGGTAAAATCTTTAGCATGTAGGCAAGTAAAGAAGACGGGAGAAGAATAAAGCCAGTGAAGTAATATGCATGCAATGACAAAACGTTGAATGATGTAAATGGGTACAGGCATTGCTTTCAGAGGCAAAGCATTTTAGGTTAGTCTTCTCACTTTTATGAAAACGCAAATAACATGTTCAATCCAACAAAGATTATGGGTAATCTTAATCCCAATGTAGTTGATCTGTAGTTGATGCCAGACGGATATGTTTCCTACGTGAAAATTTGGACGGGATTTTAGAAAGTTTAAATACTTAGAGCCTTTGAGAAGAGAAGAAACAATATCTGAGCATTCACGGTATTTAAGGTTGCGATATGGGCTTTGGACCAATGGTCAGTATCCTAGAGACCAGATTGGAGTTCATATGCAGCTGATGCATCAGGATGGGGTAACCCAACAGCAGCATCATTTACATACTTTGTAGTAAAAGAACAGTTGCTGACAGGAATGGAGAGCGCGTAGACTGAGAATAGGAAAGTTGAGAGAATTGCGCCCTGTGGGACGCGATGGGTTACACGAGAGATGGAAGAAGTTCTGTTTCCGTATCTTGTGAAACCGTTGTCAATTGTCCAGTGAGTGAGTGTTGCATTCCGTTATTTGAGAGTGCATTGAAAAGTTTTCGTCTGTCAACACTGGTAAATGCGTCACTGTAATCTGGGAAGCAGTTACGCACAGCTTTTGATTTGTTCTCCGGCGACGACAAGACATTATGAATCAAGAAAGCAATAGCATTCAAGGTAGAGCAGGAGCGGCGGAAGCAGAACGGGTTCATGTCTCGTATTATCAAATCATTGGACGGTTCCTGGGGCAATGAATTCTCAAGCACCTTTAATGAGATGGAGGTACAGGCAGTTGGACGGAATTTGTCCGTTTCTTTCTTGGGCACAGATGTGATGAGAGCTGATCTACAACAGTCAGAAATCTTCTTTCAATACAAGCATTGAATGGGTAATTGCATCATTTACTGAAGGGGGGGGGGCATTTTTTGGCGAATTGTACAGGATTATGAACAACCAGGCAAGACAAAATGCTACACAGATTGGGACTGTGCTGGAAGGGATTAGTAATAGTGATAGCACTATCAAACGTACCTCTTTCTGTTGGTGTAACAGTTCCGTTTCATGTGTTGTTCTATCTTGCCCGAATGTAAACAAGGTTTCGTAGAGTAGTGTGAACTGGCAGAGAAGCAGTGAAGTTGTCGTGGACGTGAATCGTCGATTGTTTCAATAATGATTTTCCTCTTTAGTTTCATCACGAAAAAACTTGTTTTAACACCCTCCGCTTTATCCCCCCCCCGTGTGAGAAAAAACATGCATAGACCACATTCTTAGGTGATACGTCGTGGCACCTCGGGATTAACTCTAGATCCACAAGAAGTTGGGCGCGTCATGTTTTGCAAAACCTTTGTAGTAATCCTGGCTATTGGTCGTTCGTTTTACACTTCCACAGTGATCCTGATCGTGATTTTGGGGGGTACTCATTGTCAGTTATACTTCTTTTTTTTTGAAAGTTAATCAACGTGCTCGGTCTCAGTGTGGATACCGGTTTCGCTACGGCATTTGACACCTTATTCTCTCAGGTAAGTAGAACTACTTTTACAACTGAGTTACGACCAAACAGTACTGCTACTTCTGCCTTGCTGTCAGTTGGTTAATTTCAATACTTCTGATCTCTGTGAAATTGTGTTTTAGTCCACTATTCAAGAAAAGTAGACGAGAATGTTCACGTGACTGTGGAATTCAAAGTGCCGGGTGCTTTAGATCATACAATAGTTTGTGCTGGCAAACATCATTCAGTTCCGTTGTATGGCTACATGGTGACCTTTAAAAATCGATCTATTTTCGGCATAAAATTTTAACGTTGAAAGTAACCAGCGAAGTGGGGGACTCTGAAAAAATCACTTTGGGATTAGTTCATTTTAGTTAATTTTGAAGAGTAAAAGTTGTATACTCTTGTAGCGAAAGAATTGTGGATGGTTTATTTACTGATTTTCTTGAGGAAGAAGAAAGATCAGTTGATGGAATCAGTGTGCCTGTGAATAGAAAGTCAACGAGCGTATTGAAAGATGAAAAATTACATGAGGGATTAGAGAAACAAGCCCAGTGTTACAAGGCTGAGTCAAATTATGCCTATCATATTGGCAAATATCGAGCCCAGTACACTGCAGCGAGCAAGAAAACGGAAAGGAAAAGAATAGCGAGTGTGGGAAGGAAGAAAGGAAGCTAAACAAGTGCAGTATGCAAGGATCAGTGTTCCTCCATGGGGAGTGCTCGCTTTCGATCTGCAAAATAGAAAAAAACAGAAAACTCTATAAGAACAAGGGCTCAGTAAGTGCATCAACAGGATCCTACACTCACATTAGTCGAATACCAATACGGTTTCCTACAGCCTGCTCATTACATTAGGTATGTGACTCCACGAGGCCAAAAGATAGGCAAAACTATGCCACTACGAGCTTGCATCATTCCAAACATATTAGACACCGTTGCATGAAAGATAAAGGTGTGTTAGTAATAGGAACACGATGTGTTTACACCAGCTGCGACTCATTTCAGAAAGTGCGAAGCAGCATTGAACTGCCTTGTGTCCCTTCCAGACTGATTTTGGTTAGTCATTGTCTAGCCTGTGAGCTGCAGGGTTACGCGAATACAGTTTGTTTAAACTGTTCTGATTGAAAATGTTCTTTGGCACCAAATGTTTTACTCCAGGAGATACTCGTCTTTATGATGAATTATAGGCGAGCTCAAGGGAGGTTACGAAATAGCGTCATACGACGCGACTGTGGCTTCCCCAATCAGAGATGGACCTGAGGTCATAAATCGATACATGAAAGGTGTGACAGTTATTGGGGTTTGAAGGGGTTTCCCCACTTTAAAATTGTATGGACAGACTGGGAAAAAAGAAAATGACACTGGCAAAATATGACCGGTTGTAGTAGATAAAAAGTAATTACTTGGTTCGGGCTCGTCGACTGGTAGATATTTCCATCAGCAACAAGAAAAAGGTTTTGAACAATTAGTTGTCAGTCAAAGGGGTGCAATAAATGTGATAACTCGTGGTTGGAGGTGAACACTGGACTTTTTTGCTTGATTCCAAATCCGGATGGTTTTAGGTTTCCCTCGATAGGACAGACTAGAAGTCGGAACTTACATTGAAGGTCCGAAATATAAACGACGGGGGCCCACTGGTTTGCTTTTGACCAGGTAAACCGTTATTTTGTTCCGTTTGTGGTTATATAACATCAGCTTGCACGAACAAGAGGCTAGGCGGAGCGGTCCCATTGATGAAATGTTGAATATTTTTTTAGCTCCGTATGTAATTGCACGCATATATGAATGGTTTTTACACAAACGCAGTATGATACACGTCTAAAATGTACTGTAATATAAGGTGAAAGAGTAGGTGACACTTTAGAAGAAGGGGTAATTAATCTAGCTGACCAAATCATAACGACGAGGTGAACACGAACGGTGGGATTCCGTAGAAGTGACTGAAGAGGGAAATTCGATCGGACTACTCTGGGCCGATTAGAGAGGAAAGTGGTATTGATAAGTTTTGATGATGGCGATAGGTCAGTGTGCACCCGGTCTTTCTAGACCAGCCGACATGCTTATGCAAGATTAACTGAGAGGCGCAGATTATGAAACCCTGTGAATAATTCTGCATGACTCAGAAACACCTGGAGAACTCGTGTGCTGCCTATGCTCATGATATCATTTGTCAATGGCATGGAAGTAGTCATCATCGGTTGGTAATGACTGAGGAAGTGCACGACTACAAAGAATTCCATACTTCATCGGTCGTTGCACAGGATTACCAGGACCGCGTTGCCCATTGCATTGAGCAGGGTGGGTAGTGATAGGTGGGCTACTGCTCAGAGTTCCCTCTCTTTTATTCAACCTTTGTCTTTTGTCCCTAACCATCTCTCTATCCACCCATAATGCTCCCACTGACAACACAGCTGACGCTCGTAACGGTTTATTGTCAAATAGTGTCGGGAATAATCCTTTATCCTGTAACTCACATTTTCTCGAGCCTCGTTAGCCTCTGAGTCTCATCTCCAGCGTGCGTACTCTCATGTAGACCGGTCAGCAGGCGTACCTAGCCCTCACAATGAACTCTCTGAAGATAGATGTCTGCTGCGTAAGTGAAACGCATATCCAGGATTCGAGCAGTGTGATTCAACTAACTGCTCTTGGTATCTCATCGAGGTATTTTCCGCGCACCTCAGCAGACGAAGAGGTTAAGTCTGTGGGTCAACGTGGTGTAGGATTAGTCTTGACTGACCAGGCTGAGGCTGCCCTCTTAGACTAGATCCCGATTAACAGTCGGTTATGTGCAGTTAGACTCCAGGGACCAGTCGGTGTTCCAAAGGATAGTTGTGTTAAGCTTAACTTGTTTGTATTCTCGGCAAAGGCTCCAGCAGACTGCAGCTCTGCCACATAAAGGTAAGTTCTATGATGCCACTTGGCGACTTCAATGCACAAGTTGGCAAATTTAGTGCGTCAGGGGCTTGTTTAGGCGGGCGTTGTGCTTTACCCGCTCAGCGCACAGATAACAGAGATGGTCTGCTCCAGCTTTGTGCAGACAATCGGTTATTCCTATCTAGTATGAAATTCCGTCGCAGCTCGCGTCGCAGGGCGACATGGTGCTCTAACTCTACAGACACTTTGAGTCAGATTGGTCATATCGCAGTAAGCTACCGGTGGCACAGTTATGTTCAGAACTGTGGATCTTCATGGTCCATGTACGTAGAGTCGGACCATGCATTAGTTTTATTGCGATTAGCTCACAAACTCCTTGGTTATCGACGCAAACAGCAAACCCGGTTAGCCGTGCAACGTTTATCTGATCCAGAAGTCCGCACCCGTCATGAACAGAAGTTATCACATGAGCTAAGATCTACGACGAACATTAATATAGATGGGCATTGCGCCTATATCAAACGGGCTGTGCACGTTGCAGCAGGTTTTACCTGTAGTTTGAGATCCGATGTCCATCATAGACACTGGATTTTGCAAGAGTCGTTAAGTATAATGCAGCAAAAGCGTCAGCTCTCGAACTGTAAGGAGATGAATAAGATAAGAAGACATCTGCATAGATAAGTAAGGAAAAGCCTTAAGAATGGTCGCGAAAATTGTTGGGTCAAGATAGTTGAGGAAATGGAAGTAGCAGCTGCTTCAGGTAACAGTCAAAGACTGTCCAAACTTATTCGCGACATCCGTGGACGGCGGTAGAAATGGAGAGCCTATTCAGGGAAAAGAGGAAAGGCTGAACCGCTGAGCCGGATACTTCAAGGGGAAGTATAGGTGACAGCGCGCTAATGTAGTTACTCCTATATATATATATATATATATATATATATATATATATATATATATATATATATACATATATATATATATAACACGGATCTGGTACAGACAGCGTGCCAAAAAGACCATGGGACGACATGAAGACAATGTACGAAAAGAAAAAGGGCAGAAATGCTAGAAAGACTTTTTCGCAGGTTTTTCCACGCACTGTATTTTGATTTTTTTGTTCATATCGTTTGTGGTTTTTATATATGAAAGGGGAAGGATGGGGAGCCAGCAAAGCATTCCATACAGCATTGACGCCACTGACTCCGGTTTCGGGCCATATCCGCCAGCGTATCAAGCCAACTGTTTTCGGTGTCATTCTTACTCCGACTTGGTAGGCAACAGGGCCCCACTGCGGCCAAACGGATAGTCAGTTTTTTAAAATTTATCCTCCAGGTCGTCGGTTGTCCACCACGCCGCTGTTTCCAATCGTGTCTAGTGAGCGCGAACAAAGCGTGGCGAGGTAAACGCTGAGCGGTCATCCGCGACACACGACCCAACCACCCTAGCCGTCAAAGAGAAACAATTACCCTGAGTGATAAACAGTCCATCCCGAATACTCTCTTCCGCACTTCGTCATTACTGACGTAATGCTGCCACCCTACTCGTGTGATTGGCTGTAGACAACGGTGGTCGAATACTGTCAGCCGGTCCAGATCCTCTTCTCTAACTGGCCAGGTTCCGCATCCGTGAAGTAGCACCGAGCGAACTGCGGCTTTATAGACTCTCCCCTTTAGGGAAACCCTGATGTCGTGACGACACCACAGGTGCCTTAGGTTGACAAAAGCCGAACGACCCTTAGAGATGCGCAGAGAGATCTCGTCTCCGATACCTCTACCAGTGTGAATACAACTGACCAGGTACACAAAGCTGCTGACAGTCTCCAAGCGTCCCACACAAAGAGTGAGTGCAGGAGAAATCTCCTCGCCAGTCCTGAAGAAGCATTTTGCATTTGGATGGAGCAAAATGCATGCCCTACTCGGTGACTTCGACGGCCAAGTGGTTTAAGGCATTTTGGACGAATTGAGGGTCGTCTCCCAACAAGACGACGTCGTCCGCATAGTCCAAGTCAGCAACTCCGCGCCCGGTAGAAGTTCCACATCACTGTTTGCAACACCGGTAAAGGCTCTTTGCAGCAGATCATGCACTATGAAGTTGAGGAGGAATGGGGACATAGAGCATCCTTGCCGAACGCCACTTGAGATGACGAAGGACTCGAGGTCTGTCTAAAGACAGCTTTCAGAATGGAAACGTACTTCTTGGGCATGCCGTTCCTCAACAGGCAAGTCCATAGGGCAGTTCTTTCGACAGAGTCAAAGGCGGCCCTAATGTCCAGAAACACAACGATAGCTGGCTTCTGATACACGTTACGGTGTTCAAGTAGGAGCCGAAGAATTGAGATTTGATCCGTGCAACCGCGGCCGGGACGGAACCTAGCTTGTTCTTCACGACAATGGGGTTCGTACAATGGAGAAAGTCGGCGGAGGATAATGGACACTAAGAATTTTGAAGCGACAGAGATCAGGCTCATTCTCCGATGATGAGAACACAGTGTACGGCTACCCTTTTCAAAGATGAGCACGGTAGTCGATTCCCCCAGGGTGTAGGAACTTTTACTTCCGTTCAAAACTTTGAGACACAGGGTTGTCAATTCTCTCACCAGAACCATCTCGCCATCTTTGAAAAGCGCAGTAGGGAAGCGGTCTGATCCGTGTGCCTTGTGGCGCTTGAGGGTTTGTAGGTCTTTCTAAATTTCCGCTTCTGTCGGGGGCCTGTCTGGAATAGACCACGCAGAAAGTGTAGGAGTTCCAGGTGCAGTAGAAGCAGCCGGTTGACAACCAAACTGGGAGCGAAGGTGTTCTGCCTAGTGGTCTAGTCTGCGCTACAGGTTGGTGATTGGTGTCCCATCGGTTTCGTGGAGGGTCTCGCTAACACCTGTTTTCCGCGGTCCGGTGGCGCGAATGATTTGAAAGAGTTTCCTGGAGCCATCAGAGGCAGAAGCTGCTTCCATCTCAATGGCATGCTCTGACCACCATGTCTCACGATCAGCACGCAAACTGTTTTTCACACGCGAACGGAGTTCACGGCGTGCTTCGTTGTATCTTGCATCAGCAGAGATATGTCGGCGGTTCTCAAGCAGTAATAAGGAATTTGAAGAAATCCAACTTCCCTGGATATGGCGGACCGTACCACAAGTGGTCAGGCCGGCATTTAGTAAGGCTTCTTTCAGTCGCTCTCAGTGCTCATTGACATCAGGTGGAGCGGTGGATTCTAGTGCCTAGGCCAGCGTAGTCTGAAAGGATTCCAGCAATAAAGGGTCGTTCAGCTTGTTTATATTTAGACGAGCATGATTCGAACTCTTCGAGCCCCCAAACAGCAAGCAGATCGCAGAGCAGACTGACGTGTGATCAGAATCGAGACAGGTTGATTAGTAAGAGCGACAGTTTAACCCGCTGCTGCGCCAACGGTGGCTAATCGCAACATGATCGATTTGAGACCATTCCTGAGTTGAGGAAGGAGGACGCCAGGCGGCGGTACGTCGTTTGGAGTTGCGAAAGTTTGAGCTTGCTAGAAAAAGCTCGTGATCAGCACATATTGTCAGCAATCGGTCCTCATTGTTAGAACGACTGGAGCTGAGGCCAAACTGCCCTCCTAGATGACGTTCACTAGCTGTCAGGCGACCGACGCGCGTGATAAGATATCCGGCGAGAACCACGATATCTTTTCGGCGAGCTGTAAGCAGGAGCATATGAAGCTTCTGGTAGAATTTAGCTTTGTCTACCTCCAGACTGTAGTCCGTCGGGGCGTAGGCGGAAATGAAAGATAAGTCACGCGTGCGATCTCGATGTCTAGTTACTCGGCAAGAACCTCGCAGCCGGACTACACAAAGTCCGCTATTGATAGGAATCCAGTCTGACATGGCCGCTTCAGCTCTACCGCTCAGAGCAATTCCAACACTGGCCTGGCCGGCTGCTGTAGTTTCCGGGTCTCCAGACAGGCATAGATGAAGCTTGGTATTGGCATTCGCTTGGGACGTTAGTCTGATCGTGGAGCTTGCGTCTTGCAGTCTTGTCTCTGAGAGGCAGCAGATATCGATCGAGAGCGACTTTAGTATGCGAGATAGACTCGCCTGTTGTCTGATTTGCATAAGCGTGCGTACGCTGTAGCTGGCCAATTTTAATCGTAGGAGAGGTTAAAGAAAGGTGGGCTCGGTGGTATGATTTGCTGTGACAGTCGAAGGGCAGAAGTTTCTCGCGGCGGTCTGGTCACAAGTGGCGGCAGTAGTAGGGCAGTTTTGCTGCGGGGTAGATACGTGTCTGGCACATCAAGCAACGGGAGAGGTAGAGAGAGGGTGGATAGGTTCCGAGTTTGGTGGTGGATGAGCTTGTAAGCTTGCGATGGCGAACGATCGTAAAAGAGAGTGAGAAGAAAGCAAATTTGTATGAAAGTCCACGGTTCAGTTTGCGGGCGTAGTAATGCCAGGTTGCCCAGGCCAGAGCAGGTGGTTTTCATAGGGGTCCATAACCGGAGCCTTTAGCTGTCCAAAGCCTCACCCGCAAGGCGACGGGACGGAGCGCGGTGTCCGAAACCTACTGGGGGCCGGTGACTGATCATTCAGTTCATATACCCTTCGGATGAGGCCAAACATCCTGGATGCCCAGTACACCCCTCCGCGCTGGGCGTTCGCCTTCGTCCTCCGTTCCGAGAAGGCTGTGTGTAGGACTTCCTCAGCAGAAGCTATTTGGTACTCGTGGTCATCTGGGAGCATTTCGAAAGGTGTTTAGGGCGAGCGGCCAACTCGGAGCTTGAGCCACCCACCCACCCCGACCATACTGAGGCATTTTGGAGTCTTACTCCGGTGTCAACAACTGCGATTCCTTGGGGAGCATCACTTGATCTCCCATCGGAAGTAAAAGTGGACTTGAGCATTCGATCACCAGACTGAGGGAAAGCAATCGGTCTCGACGAACTTCCCCCAGTTCTTTTCAGAATGGATGATGGTGCATTGGAAAAATCACTTACCACTTTGCTCCGTGATGTTCGGAAAAAAAACGTATCCAACTATGAAGGGGTGAGTCACTGACTGTCCCTATCTTCAAGATAGGAATACGCAGTGACTGTGGTACTCATCGTAGGATTAAACTAATTCCGATAGTCACTAAGGTATTAGCCTCGATTTTGTTGCGTCGTCTTACACTGGCTTTCAAGAGGAACGCCGACGAATAACAGGCCGAATTCCATCCAGGTGGAGGATGCATCGACCAGGTTTTTACTCTTCATCAATTACTGGAAGTGCGTCACGCACACCGTCGACCAACAATGATGGTTTTCCTCGACTTGAAGGACGTCTTCGATTCAGTCGATCGGACGGCGCTGTTCAATGCTCTTCACCAGGAAAGGTATGTCACAGAAGTTCGTGAATCTACTGAGGTCGTTATACTCTCATATTTCTGGCCACTTAAGGGTTTACGGAGAAGTACCCAGTCGGCTCGAAAAGACCAACGGTGTTTGACAGAGATGTCCGATTTCTCCATTCTTGTTTTACTTCGTCATGAACGAAATAATGGAGAATGCCTTGGAAATTCTCCAGGATGTGGGCATCGAACTAAGAAATATTGAGAAGCTGTGTGAACTAGATTACACAGACGGCGTTGTCTGCTTGTTCGAATGCACGGAACATGCCTAACGTGTACTAAATAGACTTGCGAGAACTGTAGCTCCATTCGTCATGCGCTTTGCTCCCCCAAAATGTAAAGTGGTGTTGCAAGACTGGACGTCAACGATTCCGAGCTTGATGTTCGATGGGGAGGTGCTGACAATTGTTGACCGCTTTAGTTACCCCGGAAGTAGCGTGACGACCGATGGGAGCACGGTAGTCGAGGGGAGCACGCGCATTTCCAAGGCCCGAGGGCCGTACTCTGGACTGAAGCACTTGTGGCGCCGAGCTGAAATTTCACTGAAGTTGAAAGGTCGTGAGTGCTTTCAGTTTTGTTGTATGGTTGCGAGAATCGGGGTCTGCGTGCAAAAGATATTCGTCGTCTTCTGGTTTTCGACCACCGATGCTTGCGTAGTATCGCTACGATTGGATGGAGTGACCGGGCAAGCAATACTGAGGTTAGAAATAGAGTATTGGGTACCACTTCAGGGAGTTCTCTATCAAAGCGTATCCAGCTTAGCAGGCTTCGTTGGTCAGGGCACGTGTTGCGCATGGCAGACACACGCCTGCCGTACCGTGCCCTATTCTTCGTTCCTCCTCACTAGTGAAAGAAGCCACGTCGAGGTCAACAGATGACTTGGCAACGAGGAATGGAAAATTGTACAGCAAACTTGGGAAAAGTAGGTGCTTCACGTCTTTGTCGTTAGGGTCCAAAAGATCTGTCAACCAGCTAGTTGGAGACACTGGAGGATTCGGCAGCGAACCGTGGACAGTGGAGATCGCGGTGTCACTTTCTGTCAAATCAGAATGATTTATCGATGTGCGTTTGCACAGTTATACTGTGTATTCCGTGTGTTGGCTACTAGGGCGTTTTTTTCTTTTCCCTCCCTTGTAGGTCCACTTCCTATCCATCTTGTATAGTCATACTTTCTACTTCAGCGTGCAACATGGTGAGAAAGGCAGTGATCAGTGGGGCTTGCCCCACTGTTTAACGCTGTACGATGATGTTGATGGAGATGAGGTTCACAGAAAGAGTCTGCAGTGCAACCCTAGAGCTTGAAATAGCACGCTACATATGAATGCTATCCATGGGTATTGATTTTTTTCAAAAGAATGTAGCACAGTCCACCACCTGTTACTTAGTGTGCAAATAGGGTATGCAGTTATACAGACAATAGAATCATGTACGAACTTGAGAGGTTTCTCTGGACGTTTCTTCATAGGTATCTTCCGTGGCGTGAAAACCGGATTTACGGCTTCTTATTCTGGGATAAGCATCTATATAATTTTACTACATTAACCTTTTCAATGCTAACTTCACGGCTTCCTAATTCAATGCTTTCCGTGACTTGTTTTTGTCAGTCAGCTTTCTGTACCGCGTTAGTTGTGATGGTTCCAACTGTGCCATTGTTCAGACCTAATCAGGAATTTTTTTCGGGAAATTCGAATTAATGGTACACTTTAGGTGTTAGGAAGCGAGATGCTATAATATACAAGCTGACGGTTATGCTGCCAGTGGAAAACTCATCTATGAACCATAAGCTGATTGCTTGGAATCGCTGTACAGAGACAAATTTGTTTTTGTAGCGTGAACATTTTCCAGAACTTATTGCGACTTTCATGATTTTCTGAATGATTGTGTACATTCGATTCGGCTCTCTTGCCCACAGAATCGTCTGGCTCATTGTTGTGTGGCCGGAAATTGTTCTTGGTTTCTATCCATTCCTTCCTGTTTTTAGGCTTATGGAAGCAAACAGAAAAAAGTTCTCGGACTGCTACTCCAAAGAGGTAATGTGCACTTGGAAAGCCAGTTGACGCACACGGATGCCTAATCTTGTTCTTCTTTCTCATTTTGTCTTCTTTCAAAATGGCCTACCGTAGCACTGTGTGTCGTGTTCCTCATGTTTTCCGTCCTGGCTTGTCTTCATGTGAACATCGTACCGCTATTGATTCTGCTGAAGCAAGATTCGCTCATATCCTCGTGAGTTGTCTGTCTCTTGTTGTACATTTAGAAATAATGCGAATATGAGTTGCACCCAGACAGAAGCTGAGATTTTTTCGCAGCTTGTTCCAACAGATATCAGTTCCTCTGTAATTGTCAAATGTGGTTAGCGAATGACATGGGTGAGTGAACTGATTACCATGTTGTTCGGTGAGGTTGATACCCTGCGGTCATCCTGCATCGTCTAGGCGCTGTAAATCGGAGCCGTTAGAGTTTACCACGCATGATGCTGCAGCGTGATTTGACGTATGGATGTTGCTGATATTACCAGGCGTTGGAAGCCAGTTGTTTAAACATACAGAATTCGGATCCCCGCTACTGGTGCCAAAATATGTGTAGTTGGGCCTTCAGGTCCCATGTGATTATGGGCAAATTTCGCTTATTCGGGCTATGTTTTCGGTTTTAGTTTGGTGTCGATTGATCCCACAGTATCAACATTCCATTCACTCAGAAATCGTCTAGAGACAGACAGGAACAAATTCTTGTAAAGCTTTGGGTTTCATGATGTTTAGTTACGACCATAATTCCTGATTCATTTCTAGGGATTATTGTTTGCAATTTGAAATTGGAGTACTATATAAGTGTCTCAACCCAGTATATATATATATATATATATATATATATATATATATATATATATATATATATATATGTACACATTAAAAAGGGACAAACACTATGGGTGACCAAGAAAATACTTCCATCAACCGTTTTTGCAATGACGACACTGGCAGCTGAATGCGCTAGTTTGGCTTCATCAAAGCTGCACTTACCGTAAGCAAGGTCAAGAATCAGCCCTCAGCCATCCCGGACATTAGATTCATTGAGAAAGACCAACTGTCTTCGTTGAGCTCTTCAGTGATTGTCTAACGGTTCGAGTGCAACTGTAGAGATAGTTGAAGGACGAGACATTTGTCTAGACGTACTAACGAGCAGCAATCACGCCTGCTTCAACACGAGTGGGAAAGTGTCATTTCTAGTTTGATAACTGTCTTTGTATTGGAATCAGGAAATTTGGCTGTAATGGGCGGCGATCTTCTAGTGTACAAGGTACCACATATTTATTCGAAGACGATCAAGCACAGTGTTGGTGAACACTATTCGGGTCCTTAAACCTGAACAGTATTTGGGTAGCAGAATCAAGTGTCTGACGGAAACACTACAGTGACCATTTCAGTGCTTGGGCAGCAGACAGGCAGATTCTATATCCGATGACTGAGTATATTAAAAGCAGATTTTTGTTTCCACTTGAGAAGATTTTGAACTAGTTCTGGGTCCATTTTGGTTTGGGAATCGTTTAAAGTCGGGTTTTTCTTAAACTGCTTCCGGTCTGAAACAAATGCGATCCGCGTTCTGCTGAAAGCAGCTTTGATTTAATGGGCTTTGAATTTTCTCCAGTTTGATAGAAATGCCCGTGGTGATTCCCTTGTCATATCTTTCAAAAACCATTTAATATAGTCCCTGCTGTTTGTTTTTGTTCTCTTTTCAGACTTACCTCAGAATATCTGATGTACTGTCTTCCTGGACTGGCAGTAAGCGTTTAATGATGCATTTCTTGACGGATAAGTTATCATTTTCGTCGCACAAAAATGTGTGAGCAAAAAGAGACGCCTGATGGTAAATCCTATTGTTGAACAACATAAGAATATTAAGCTCTAGTCGTTCACGGTTTTCTGATTCACAATTTCCAGTTTAGGTTTCCGTTTCTTTACGACACGCCTTTCATGACAGTTGAAGTAATCTTTCCAAATGCAAATAGTGTTTTCCGGTGAAGTGAAAAAGATAACCGCTCGTTTTGAATTCGTTTCAATGGAGAGTGTGAAGAACTAATCATGCTGTGTGGACAGTTTGGAAAAATTTCTTTCCATCTATGAAATAGGTTCTCGGCATGACTTTCTCTTCTTTTTGATGAGTTACGGGTTGTTGTTGTCAGTTTTCTCACTCATTGACAATTCATAAACTTTACCTAGTTGTTTTGCAATCCGGTAAGGGCAACGGAAGAAGGTGGGCTTATTATTACTGGACTAATCAGGCTTATTCTCTTATACTGAATTCAGGTGCTATTTCACAGCTACTTTTTCAAGTTACATCAAGTTCGCAGAGGAAAATTTATTGTTTTCTTGTCTTTGAAGTCAATAGTTTTGGCTCAGTAACTTGTTTTGCTTTGGTCTCCAAGATGACCTTCATCGTCTGTTAAAAGAAGAAAAATCTGGTTTTTGATAAGAAAGCGTAATGATATGCAGACTTGCTTTTATTTTCACTTGTATGCGATTATCTTTTCGAGAGGATAAAAGAGCTTCTTAGATGTCTCTGATAGTAGCTGTCCACGCGCTCCGGTCTGTAGTGAGATCCGTACACCGTAAAATCCAATTATTGCGCCAGTCCCATACTTCAAAGACGGACTGAAGGCCTGAGTGATTCATGTCTGCCCTAATAATATTAACCCATGTCTTCAGTTGGCCCCCAAGGTGTCATTCCTAGTCTGAGCAGGGTGATGGCAGTAGGCTGCTTTTCGTAGGTTCCGTTTCGGGTCGGCAAAGGACATGGCTGAACTACTGTAGGCAACTTCGTTGATGCAATGAAGGGAGTCGTTCTGTATTTTCGCGCGGCGGAGTTTGGGGCCCGAGCATACCACCTAATTTTGGTCTTATGGCGGAGGTGCCGGTGGTCAAAGCTTTCCAACCTTTTTGTATCGTCTACTCTCAGTGGTCAGGTTTCGTGCGTGTACGTAAGAACTGGGCGGATGACAGCTTGATATATGCACAGCCTCGTGCAGAAACTTATTTCGCTGCAAGACCACAATGATTTGCGAAGTTGCAGGAACGCTCTCCTTACGCGGTCTACAGGAAGTTTAGCTTCGCCTCTGACCTGGCTGTTTGACTGGATAGTAGAACCCAGGTACTTGAAGTGGTTCACCTGTTCGAGAGTTACGCCAATGACGCGTATGGAGCGCGTTGGGTCTTGAGAAGTCGTGAAGAATTTCGTTTTTTCAGCGTTTACCTCCAGACCAACAGCCTTGGCTTCACACAGAATACGTTCGAAAACCATCTGCAGGGTTCCGGGATCTTCTCCTAGAATGTCAGTGTCGTAGGCCAATTCGAGGTCTGTATTACACAAATCGTAGCCATGTTCTTTTCCTTGAAGGCTGTCAGGGGCACGACGCATTATCCTGTCTGTAGCCTAGTAAAATAGAGGTAGTGATAGAAGGTAACTTTGGCGGACGCAGGAGACCTCGCCGTAGGTGCGGACGCGCACCTGTGTTGTCCAGTAGTACGATCCTACCGATGTGATGCACTTTTAGGACATCTTGTCCAGTCATGGTACGCTCCAGAGTCAGCGGAATCGAATGCTCCCCGAAAGTCAATGAAGCACGCTGTGGTGGATTGCTGAAATTTATAGTGATATTCTAGAACTCACCGTAGCTTGAAGATCTAGTCAACACAACATCCTCCTTGATTAAAACTACACTGGTTGGAGTGTGTTCGTCCTTTTTGAACAGCAACAAAGCTATTTAGCAGAATGGTCACAAAAAGCTTAGCCGCTATATCGATGAGGCTGATATCCTGTAGTTCGCGCAGACAGTCTTTTCACCCTTTTCCATGTAGCGAGTAGGATGAAGGTTAGCCAGTCTTTGGCGAAAAATTCGGTGTTTCAGGTCTTACGGAATAGCGTACTTAGTGAGTTCAGTAGAATTGGCAAACTGGATTTGAGGATCTTGGGTGGGATGTCATACTCGTTGTCCGAACAGCGGCGACGGCTTCCAATTCTTTGGGATTCTCGAGGTCGGTTGCATATTGTTCTGTCGCCTGGTGTTATTACACAGGTGTATTGGATAGCAGGACGGTTGAGCAGGTGACCGAGTTGTTCGACCCATTTCTGAGGCCTCTGGCTGTGGTCCGATATGTGGTGACCTCTGTTGTGTCTGATCGCAAACCCCTGGATTATCTTCGGTCAGTAATTCCTCGATCGATCTATTCCAACGGAAAAGTAATCATGAACAAGTCCGGAAGCCGTATTTTATTGTAAATAAAAATCAACACGATATGGCATGAAGCAGGGAATACATAGATACATAGGGCGTTGTAACTGGTCGCCCAGCGTGGTGTGCAAATGTGACTGGTTATTTCGGATCACAGTGCCTAATACATCTAATTTGTTGGTGGGTTGGTTTGAAGGGTATGCAGTAGGTTGTCTCTCAGTGGTCGGTGTGAACAGTGACGTGTGGTGGTTCATGGATTCATGCGTCATGACTGCACTGCTATGTGGGATATGTTTTTACAAAAGTGAGAGGAAGAAAGCAAATGCCCGGCGTTCTTCACCGGGTTGACCGACTGATTGTCAGTCTAGGGGAGATAGCTTAACCCTAATTCCAAACCAACCACTGAGTGGCGTATGAGGCGCACGACACTGTCCTCCGGCGTCTGTGGCAAAGGGGTGTACAGGACACCCAGGTTGTCTGGCCCCATCCGAAGGGCGTATGAACTGAGCAGTAAGTCATCGACCTCCAGTGGTCTACGGACCCCACGCTTCGTCTCACGGACTTGCAGGTTAAGCCTTGGATAGCTAAAGGCTCTGGTTGTGCGCTCCCAAGAAAAGCACCTGCTTTGGCCTGGGCAACCTGGGAGTATTGCGCCTGCAAACAAAACAGCTCATGGAATATGACTACACATACCCCATCTTTGCCCTTTTTACTGTTTTTTTGGCACAGCCTGAAATCAGGAGAGTGTGAAGTATAATATATAATACTATGAGGGCCTTGTCATTGGTTGGTGTTAAGAAAGCGTTATGTCCGTGGGGTGGAAGACTGTGGACAGCGGCCTTGCTGATGGTGTTTTCAGGGAGATTCCCGACTACCTGATAGCTGTTACTGTCGCGTAGCATTAGAAGAGGAGTTTGCGCTTTCCCCGAATAGTAGCGTATGAGTCGGGAAAACCTCCTTAAGTCTTCGACAGCAACTGCCATTTACATCCGACCTACAACTTCAGACCAAACTCGTTTACGACCCCTCTTCGATGATTTTGTGGCTTTGCGGCGAAGGTTGTCGTAATCACGTGAATCACGCAACCTCGTGCCTCTAGCTTTAGCGCAGCGATTAGGGGTTTCTGCAGAGATTCGATATCTCCTGTGCCACTTTGTTTTGTCTTGTTGCTCAAGACAGGCACAGGAGATGGGTACCTTTAGCCCCATCCATTGCCCACTCAAACTACCATCCTCGTCGATCGGAGCTAGGACTGGATGAAATAGCGTTTGACAAGACTTAGACATTGTCCGGAATTGTTGAATTAGAAGTATCTACTCTGCAGTTAGAATTAGATTTCCGTCGTACTGAAGGGTGAAGCTTGAGGCAAGTGCGTTTCAGTGTGTGGCCCGTGCCGTTGGTGTTTCCCGCTACGCCGTCCCACCATGCCCGACAGTTCTCGACCGATGATGCCCAACGAGAGCGCACCAAGATGTAGTCGATTTGGTGCTCTATCTCACCGTCGTTGGGGTATCAAGACAGCAGGTGCCTTTTTGGATACTGAAAGAGGGTATTGGTGACGACCGGTCGATTGAGGTCCGCAAACGTGATCAGATGGTCACCATTTTCGTCTCGCTTGCTGAGGCCGAAAGTCCCCAGTTCATGTTAGGTATACTCGTCTGCTGGTGCCTTGTGGGTGACCCAATCTCCTGCAGCTAGCAGGATAACGCGTATGGGAACCCGATTGATTGAATTCTGAAGTTCATTGTAGGAAACACCTTTAGTGGTTGGCTCAGCATGTAGCGTTGGGTCGCAGACTGAAATCACGATCACGTTAAACGGAGTGCTTCTGTGCAGTATCGTGACGATTCCTGCTGAAACTGGTTCCCAAGAGATCAGGGCGTGGTGAGCTCGACCGTTCATTGTGATCGCAACTTTAAGGAGCCCGGAATTATCTACTGCTCCACTGTGGTACATCCAGTATGGTGCTTCTGTTTGAGGGACTTTAATGTGTCGGCTGTCAGAGTTGGGTGGGCGTGCCTAGGATAGACAAGCTACGTCAATTCCGTAATTTTAGAGAGTGCTCAGGATAATGTACTGGCTAGCAGTATCTAGGAGAGCTCATACATTCCAGAAGGGTACGTGGACTCGTGGTCTTATGTTTAGGTCTAGGTTCCCAGCTAGTACTTTGGTCACCCCGGCCACGGGGGGAGCACAGCGTGCATGATCGGAGCAAATTGTTGGGAAAATCCTCGAAGAGATTTGGTAGTAGTGTATGAAGTGGCGTCTTCTGTGTCAATCGATTTTTGTTCGAGGTGACACCTCTAGCCCTTGCACAGACAAGTGTTACCTGTCGGGCAACAGGAATTTCGTGTGCAGACGTAGTCACTGAATGAAACTGAGAATGTAAGAATGATCAGAATCGGTGGCGGAATATCTCATAGTGTTTCAGCGGCGTGATTTCCTAGGTATGGATTGGATGCAAAAACGTTTCCGATTTACATAACACCACATCGTTCAATTCACAAAGAACCAATGAGTTCACGTTGGCTTCTTTTTTGCTCCACCAAATGCCGCATGTGATCGACTGTGAACGGGTGGTCCTCGTTATTTCCATTACGTAACTGATGGTTTGACAGCTTACGGTAAATTTTAGAGGAATACGCCCTTTACAAAGCAAACAGAGCCTGAAATGGAATGAACCGAACATTGCAAGGATTGTTTTGGATACCTAAACATTCGAGAACTGTTTGTGAACTCATTTTTTCTTGAAGTTTTTCCTAGATACTTTTGATAAATCATTACCGTTTCAGTTGGAGAATCAGATCAAAGTTGGCACGAAACAGTAATGTCGCATAAAAAAAATAGTGCGATGATGTGATAGTGTATGAGCATAGAAACCGGATTGGTTCGTTGCCATCAGTTTTCTCGTGATTAGACACGTGTGTTGTCACTCCATAAACAAACATACGAAAAGGGCTGTCAAAAATCAAAGCACATATTGTGGTAATGTTTCTTCGTCGGAGCTTTTAAACTCAGAAGTCTGACTTCATGGGGCTCACTGGAGGCAAATGTTTCAAAACGAAACAGTTTTTTTTCTCGATTGTGTTTCAGACCATTAGAGAGTAGACGTGAAATGGAATCGCCGAACGCTTTATTAGACTGAAGTTTGTCCGAGGAAGGATCGGGCTATTCGATGAAGTCTTCACAGTTATTCGTTTTAAGTTCACAAGTTAGTGAAATAGGTGAGCGTAGTGTTGTAAAATGACAGCCTTAAAATGAGTAGTCAAGCTATTTCTATGTATTCATCAGGTATCTGTGTTCTCCCCTGATAGAATCACTAAGAAACATGAAACATTCTATTTTGCATGTGCTGTAGAGTGATATTTGTCCGGTCGCGTACCGCCGCATTCGGCCCAAATACTATTGATTATTGCGCTAATCAGCCTGTAGTGAATTTGATCGCAGCATAAGCCAGGCGTGTTAATCAGTTTGTCCTTAAAACAAAAAGTGATGACTAGTCTGATGACCTCAGGTGACGGCCTGGATACATCTGCAACGTGGGATTCAGTCTGACTGGATAAACAAGATACGGCTGCCCGGCGTTCACATGAAATTGCACAGTTGCATTGAGTTCGGTTCGTAAAGATTGCTACATTAGGAATGCTTGCAGGTTGTAGATAATATGAGGTCTAAAAATGATGAAAACCGTGGATTCTGGTTCACTTGCAAATTCCATTGAAACTTGTTTGATTTGTAGTCATATTGCACTAGTTCAACGAATTCTCCTGCCCAGTGTCTGTCAATACCATTGGTAATTTCAAGGGATACTTCGAACCGTCGGGGTTAGGTTCAGTGCGTTTATTTCATTAGATGCAATTTTGTCACCGTTTCAGTTTTAAAAATCACTTCCCAAACTCGGTGAAATTGTGAGTGGGAAACAAAATACCACTGCAGAATCATCGGATGGTGATGGTTGTTTTTCTTGTAACCTTTTCCGTTTCAGTGCGATTTCCTGTTTTTGACCTTCGGTCGGTATTTACAAGCTCAGAATATTGTTCTACCAATGCTTTGCTCCTCGTGTTTGGGTACCGTGCTCAACGCACTACTCCAGTATTGCTTTGTTGCTCACTACAGCCTCGGTCTCAGGTCAGTAAAAACAATACATGTTTGTCAAAAAAGGAAACAATTTCTTTTCCGTGGTTTTTTTAATCATTTTGGCGCATCGCATTACATGAATCTACTTTTTCACACGACTGGAATAGGTGAAGGATGCAACTGGGATATGTGATCACAGAATTTTTCTGCTTGGAACTCTGGAATGAAACGCTGGATAGTTTATTGTATGTAGGTTCTCCGCAATGCTTGTATACAATGTAGGCTTCTACCACGAAGGCGTCCATCACCACTGTGCGGGAGGTTAGTTTATAACGCCCAAAACTAGGGACACAGGGGCGCCATTTCATGTGGTGTTGAGGCTGGAAATCGTTGTGAGACAGCACGGATAGCCTATTGGGAAGGTGTGTGGCTCACAGCCATTCACCTCGGTTTCGAGTTGTAGTTGGGATTTAAACTGTGATTCTTAGAACACCAGATGAAGCAGCCGTACAGTGCATCCATAACCATCACTAGTGAGTGAAGTGCTGATACTACACTGAGAATTATTTCGCAAAGTGAAGAGATCACTTTCAGAACTGAACGTTTGTCAGTGATGTCCACAATACCGACTCTGTTCGACAAAGTCAAACTGCGCAGTTGTTTATCTGGTCTGACGTTGTTAAAAAGATGCCCAAGATAGTAATATCGCGGTTTTATCTTAGTCGGAATTATCAAGTTCTGCTTGCGTTCATATTATCGAGTAATGGTGTGCCGAACGGATAGCCAACCGACCATCAACAACGGACTGTATAGGAAGACAACCGATGAGGCCATCGAACCAAATAAAATAAAGCCATGATTGAATGCCCAATTTTGATTCTTTCCTTCACCATCAATCGACCTCAAACGATTGTTAGAAGATGAGTAAGTCAGTAAGTTAGTCAATCAGTCGTTAGATCGGTCAAACTGCACTTCGCACACGCACGCACGCACCCACCACACTCACTCACTCACTCACTCACTCACTCACTCACTCACTCACTCACTCACTCACTCACTCACTCACTCACTCACTCACTCACTCACTCACTCACTCACTCACTCACTCACTCACTCACTCACTCACTCACTCACTCACTCACTCACTCACTCACTCACTCACTCACTCACTCACTCACTCACTCACTCACTCACTCACTCACTCACTCACTCAATAGTTCACCTACTTCTGGCGCTTCTGAAAGACTAACTTTTTCTTTGTATTGTAGGCAATGGTAGGCACCATGGAAGACCAACAAAGACAATGGTTTATGGATAAGCCGTGTAAGGAAGGTGATCGTGTGGAGCGAATGGTATTAGGGCCAAAGTTCAGAGGAGGTGAATATAGGTTATTCTTTAGTGGGACAGAAGCAGAAGCTTTTGAAGCATTGGAAAATACTTGATTGGTGGTACCTAAGGAAGAGATTTGTACAGATCAGAAATAAGTGATGTATTAGGAACAGAGCGGTCGTGATCGATATTGGTGGTGGTCTGGCGAGTAGCAAGGTAAAGAATTGAGCAATGGCGAGTGGCATCATCGGCGAAACAATAAAGTGGGTTGGAGGCTGGAGACAGAAGACCATTAACAAACGGGAGAAAATTAGTAGGTGCAAGTATGGAACCTTGAAGAACACCAACATTTACGGGAAACGGCTGAGATAGAGCTCCTTTGACCTAGATTGAGATGATTTGCTTGCTGAGAAAACATGACAGCCACGGTACAAGAGTCGGCTGAAACCCGAACGAAGACAGCTTCGACAGCAGACCCTTATGCCAAACTCGGTCGAAAGCTTTTGAGAAGTTCAGGGAGACTCTGTGATTATAGAGTGCGGCCGGCCAGGAGTGTGAGATGACCGTTAGTAGGTTGCCCGTAGAACGACGAGGGCAGAATCCATAATGACGGCCACACAATGAACCTTCACGTCCAAGGAACGGGCATAGTTGGTCGGAGATAATGGTTCTAACACTCCCGAGAGCATAAGAGTGAGGGTGATGGGACGATAGTCGTTGAAGTCAGGAGAGTCATCGGGTTTCGGGATTGGAAAAATGGCGTTCCTTCACGAAGTTGGAGGAGGTAAAATTGAGGCTAACTCTGGAGCCCACATTCTTAGGACGATGGGTGAAATACCGCCCTGACCGGGTGGTTTGGAAACACACGGATTACGCAGAACTCGATGAACCATTCTGGTAGTTATAACATGAAGAAAATCGTAGCTGGGATCATGAGAGAAAGGCGGAGAAGAAGTAGAGCTGACAGATGGATTGGTGTCTGATGAAAAAATGGGAGACAAAACCTTATACTTATTTAGAAGATCGCAGACCAGAAAAACCAGAGGAGTTGCAAATGGGAGGGCAGAAATTACGGGAAACCGCCTTTGCAAGGGACCAGAATGATCAACTACCAGTAGCGGATGAGGCTAATCGTTTAGTTTTCTGGCGTACGAAATGTTCTTTAACCATCTGTATGGTGAGCTGACATTTGTTCCTGGGTGCACAAAATCGTATTGAAATGTTTGGTTGGGTAAGCGGCGCCACCGGTGGTACGCTGAGTTTTTGAAACGGAAGGCATGGTCACAAGCGTGGGTAAACTGAACACGGGATTGGGTTTTGCCGGGTTTAAAAGATGCATACCTTGAAGAACCTTCTTGGTGAAATTATAAATGGATACAGAACCATCAAATACAAAACAATAGTTGTTCCAGAGTAACAGGTTAAAAAATTGCGAATACCACCTTCGTCAGCAGAATGGTAACGTCAAAAGGTACGTCCAGAGTTCGGTGTTGAGACGGAATGAGAAAAACTGATGAAAAATGAGACGAGACAATCGTTCGATGAGCCCAGGATCGACAAGGAAGTGATATTATAAAATAAAGAAGCAGTGGATATAGTTAAGAGGTCAAGAGTGTGCAGGCGGTCGCCAGTAAAATCGGGACTACGTCTAGGGTGGTCCATCAGCTGACAAAGGCTGTTGACCGCGGCGAAAGCCTCAGCTTCGCTTTTCATGGTTGAAGTGTCTAATGAGTGTACTAGGCAATCTTTGCTGTGACAGTCAAACCACTGACTTAACAACTGGGGTCTGTTTAGTTTAGTATACCAGTTGTTATAGATAATAACCCAAAAATCATTGGGTCATTGCTGTTGGGTGAGGAGTAAACAGTAAAAAATGATGGGCAAAAGAAGGGAACCGAATTTTCAACCACGTTAATTGAGAGCCTCGGCTGGAGAACTCATGATGCAAAAGTCGGGATAGGCGGCAGAATAATGGATATAGATGCAGGTACCAGCTTTGGGAAAGAAGCAGGAATGAAGTGACTTGTTGAGAAATTGAGAGTGACTCGTGTCGGACGAGGGAGAAATTAGTGTTTCGGTCAAAAATGAAGCATTGGGGAAGGAAGGCTGAAGAAATAGGTGCATGGAGTCAACATTCCGATTCAAATCACGAATCTTAGTGAGGGTAGTGGAAACTTGATGCGCGTTCTGTAAGTGAGAGCGCCTAGCCGAATGAAAATGACTATTCCTGTAATCTGTGAAATTCATAACTGATGATAGTGAATCGACAGCTCAATTCTGAGAGGTATAGATGGTAAGCAAAAGCTGCAAATCACTCGACCACCACCGGTCAAATTACTAAGTACCTCTTTTGTAGCCTAGCTGGCCATTCTCACTCACCTGCCGAGACGCACAAACGTTCACTTTGAAATCTACGCAGTCAGCTTTGAGTGGTGAGCAGGAAAACCAGTGCTTCAAATGATCAGAGTTCCTGGCCACTTCAGTTTTAGAATACGGTAATACACATCCACTCTATCCAGGTTAGGGAACCTTTACTTGTAATCGCTTATTTTTAAATTACGCAATGTCAGATTTGCAATATCGGTTCACATTTATATGTAGTCACATCTTCCCCAAGATTTTCCAAGAGTTTGTGAATTTCATTATTTTCTCCTTTCTGTGCCACAGGACGTCTGCTCTGTGCCTCTCTTGCTCATTCGCATTCATGTTTCTCGGAGTATTGACTTATTTGCGATTGTCCAAGGTTTTTACGGAAACATGGCCAAGTAAGTCAATGTCCGTCGACGTTTGCTTTTTAGACTCACGCGAAGATAGAAGCCAGCTTTTGCTTTTAATGATGTGGAATCACAGTTTCTTGAGTTGACCAGAAAACCCGCCTCTAAAACTTTTATATAATGTAATTCATCATGCAATATCAACGCTCAACTCACCATTGAAAACCATGGAAGCACTGCACATCAGTCTGATTCCTGTTAGGAATCACCAGCAGCGCACAACCACCGAGCCAATACGGGGGCTCGGACCTGGGGTTGACCGGTTATGGGTCACCCACCTAACCAACAAACAATTCGGGCTGGCTCTCAACGATTTGTTGAACATACGCACTATTTGATATAGCACCCTCCCACCACCGATTTTGAGCGGTAACAATCCGTTTCTCACACAACGATCGACTCTTGTGATGGATGACTTCTCTGTAGGGACCTAAGTACAACGAAGGCATTCCGTTATGAACAACGTGTAAAGCTCTGCAACTATGTGGGATTCGAGCCCGAGTGGGAGCTTCGTGGACTTGAACTGCTGATGATTCCGAAAAAAGATGAAACAGGTGTGTGGCGCTTCCATGGTTTTCATCAGTGATTTGTGCGTAGATACTGCATGATGAATCATATTAGACAAATCTAATCTACTACTCATATTAAAAATCTATTTTTGTTGAAGGCTTCATTAAACCTCCTGATTGACGAACTGAAGGTATCATAAGAGATCTTAAGGCAACATGGATCTTTGTCATAAACAATTTGGCTATGATACTCTTCCTTTGGCTAATCTGTGGTGGTCGAGTGGTTTAAGTGTGCACTACGTCATTTATCGGAGATTCGAGTCACACCATCGCCGGTTACGTTGGTGATAGCAATCCGATTTTGTCCAGCTCCATACTTCAACAAACTTCATGTGGTTCCTCATCTCTCCAAGTCCCAAGGTCATGGTTGACTGTTGCCCTTGGTTGCACAATGGATATCTGAAGCTATGGGATATGCGTCTTTTTCTGCACTGATGCGTAATAAAAAAAACAATGGTACCGCATTTTGGGACGAGTGAGTTGCCTCTCACAGACACAGCAGCAGAAAATGACCGGGTGCGGTTATGTTCGAATCCAGAACAGCTGGATTCTTATCATTCTGTGGCAGTCGTTTACGAGGGTAATCATAGAAAGGAGAAATACGTCGGCATGTTTACCCCTCTGCCTGATCGGTACCCAAGTACGTTAGTTGATTTGCCAGTAAGTTATAGATCTGAACTGACTGCCAAATTCAAGAAAAAATACTTGAAAACCGTTGACTATCAGTGGACAGATGGTAATACGTTCCAAATCGGGTTCAGCTTGGTGGATCTGTGAGAGCGCAAAAAACTGTACTGAGTGAATACGATTGATCCGCTTCTCTTGTGCCTGGTTCTAAGCCGTCCCACTGAATCTGGCGTAAAGGCTTTTCTGCCCTCGAATCATCTCGTTTTATTAGTGTAAATCAAAAAGTACATACAGGTCGTTAGGCCATGTACCCAGCAAATGCACGTAACATGTTGGTCGGACCTGTGTGGGTGACCAAGCCTTGAGGCTTAAACATCACTGAAAACATTCATTTCTCATTCTGTCAAAGCACGCCATCGATCGGCTATACTGTCGCTCGTGTTTTGGTGGACTCCGTTCGGAGCAGATGCTGACGCACTGGCTGCCAGCGGGATCAAGCTGTCTATCGAACCGCACCCTGACACATCAAGACTAGCTTGAACACAAATAATTCGGTTTTGAGTGGCGGCGTCAAAGCCCGCGAACAACAGCTGTATTTTCTGAAAAAGTTACTGGGTTTCGAGATACCCATGATTTATGACTCAAGTAATAATTATTCTTGTTAATTTGCCAATTTATTTCTATTTTCGTTACTATCCTAGAAATCAATATAAAAGCAGCATTGAGCAACTGGGGTATAATCTTTCGGATGGGCATTCCTGGTGTGTTCATGGTTGCTTTGGAAGAATGGTGCTTCGAGGCACTCACATTTGTGGCAGGTTAGTGAGTTGTCAGTATTTCAGCTTACATTTTTTGAGCAAGAACTGCTGCTGCAAGAACTGCAGCGTCCCTTGCCAGTATTCTTTTGATTATCATAGCATGATTAGCGAATCAGTTGAGCATAGTATTAGTTTAAAAAATGCGAAGAAAAGTTCTGTTTTGCAGTACTCTCTGCGGTGTGCGAACTGAATATTGAGTGATTGAGAGACGGTCAGATAACAGCTTCTGAGTGAATACTCGACTAGGTAGCAAACTTATCTGCCCAACCTGTTTGGAACGCGTTTCAGGTCTTATAATTGCAAAACCGTGGTGTAGTTCTGAGTCGGTCCAACCATATACCAAATAGTATCACGGAATTAGTGAACTAGATAGAAACTTTCACTCATCTGCACGGACCTCGGATATCGGAGATCAGAAAAAGTGTCATCCTGTTTCCGATTCCATTTTTTTCAAAATTGTGCCAAAATTTATTGCTCCGTGGTACATCCGACCTATTTATTTATTTCCAATGCTCAAACTGGACTATTTCTTCAAAAAATGTTGCTTCAAAACTCTGGTCCGGTAATGTCAAAAAACCAACGTTTACTGGCAAAAGTACAAAATCTGTGGCATACTGAGACTGATTTTATCACTGCTCTGATTGGTTTTGTCTCCACCGCATCTAAATATTCTAATTAATTTTATTTTTTTAGGATCGATGGGTGAGGTTACGTTGGGTGCACATGCTATCGCTTTCCAGATACAATCAATAATCTACATGGTGAGTTTTGATGGACAAGAATTCATGTTATGTGAGACGCAGTTTACGAATTAATTTGTTATTGGTCCAGACGTGGTGTGTTCAGTAATTTCGACTTGAGTGATTGTGAATCAAGCTCGGTCGAACAAGTGAATCGGATAATCTAACGAGATGGGATCCGTATTTCCTCTCTCTCTCTCTACATAAATATGTATCATACAGGTATCGTCGAAATTCCGTAGACATCAAGGCTTTTCGAGATAATCAACCTCCAGCAAAAGTGCTTGCACCCTCGCAAAATTTTCTGTTATATGGCAAACTTGCGATAACTTCTCTTCAAAAAAGGAATAAATTCCTAATTTTATCAAATGGCGACTTCTAACAGAGAACGGTGGAAAAATAAATGACTCATTTTTCCATTGACGTTGCTACTATAGAGGTTTATAACACAAGGATAGATACGTCCTCGTCCAAAAGATGTACAGCTTCGTGTGAGATATAGCGTGGTCCAGGAGTTTTTTTAGTACTTCTGATCTGAGGGACTGATAACTTTTATTTTTTGAGCCGTGTGAATTTCACGGTGAATCACAAAATCAACAATCGTTTCGCAAAGATGAAATCTATACAGTAGGAGTTTTTGTCACAAATTTGACTGGATCGGGAATCTTCAAAGGCAGTAAATTGAAAGGAAAGTATTGATCTTCACGATACATGCGATCACAGAAGGAAGGCAAACTGTGATTCAAGCTACCTGCCAAGGACAAACAATGTAAACGCCACACAGCTGGTGGTTGACTCACGGAGATGTAAATGGCTGCAAACCAGTAACAAAAAAGTTAGAAAAATAACAAAATCCGCACAGAAAATCCACCAGATGGACATTTCAGAACTAGTTGACACCTGGTCAATCGATCTTTCACAATCATTGTTTTGACCGGTTGTCTATTCTCAAGTAGATGGTTTCTGAGTGAAGGGATGAGTCCATTTCGCTGTGAAGACTCTCCATTGGATATCATTCCTGAAAAATGAGAAAAATGTGCAAGTTCAATAATGTAATGAAAAAGAAAGGAGTGTGGACCATGATAGTAGTATATCATGTGTTTACACTTCTGCATGAATGATCCACAAATGTAATCCTATCCGCCTTACTAATAATTAGAATATTTACAGGCAAACAAACGTGTTTCGAAGGTGACAAATCGCTTTGCCTTGTTGGCATGTAAAGCATTGCCGAACTTTTGTTTATAGATTATGTGGGAGCAAGAGTCACGCAAAAATGTACATGCAGAACGTCAATAGAATAAGTTGCGATAAGTTCCAAGTTACATGAGAAACTTGCGATGAATTCTTCCTTGCACATAAGAAATAAATCTTGATCTTAGTCAAACCGTGGCTTTGGCAAAATGTTGTAGCAGTTAGATTATTGACGTCGTCAGTGGTTTTGCTACTGTAAAGTTTAGTAAGAAATGGGTGGGTGTGTCCACGTCCAAAAGATGTGCAGCTTCATGTGAGATATGACCTAGCACGTCATCCTACGGTAAAACAGTGTTCCTAGAATGAGGCCTTATTTGATGGACTGGAAACCTTTATTGTTTGAGCTCTATGAATTTTGTGGCGACTCGCGAAACCATCATTCACGAAGAAAGGTTCCAGGGAAGCCCTTTCCGATGATTTTGAGGTCACCGAACACCACGTCAGTTGATATTTGCAGCAATAAATCACAATCGAGAATGTTGGTGGAAGGTTGTCAAAGGCACAGAGAACAAAACAGAATTTGTCGTGCTCAAAACAAGCAGTTCTGATTCCACTGGACCAGAATCCATTCTAGGAATACTATCTTAATTTAGAACGATGCGCCAGGCCATGTCTCACAAGAGCTGAGTCTTACAACGTCTTGCATTTTAAACAATCTGACACCCTTTGATTTGGGATATGCCTTTTTTGTCATCATAATAATAATAGTGATAATTATCAGACATGATTCTTTGTTGATGAATCAGTCTGTTCATGAACTTCCTGTATATGTGATCGCTGTTCACTTGTGTTTACGTATATAAACTTAACATTATCGGGCTTTGGATTGTACGACTTTGAACCTGACGGTCTTGCAATCGAAATTTCCTTTGCAGTCACTGTCCCATTTAATGTCTTTAGATCACCAGTAGAATACCACATTCTATCAGGCTTTTCCACAAGCTCTTCCGTCTTCTCATTTATGGATCCTAATCATTGCTCTTATGAACTATCTCTGATATTTGACGTTTGGTTTGGTTTTTTAATACATGCTTGCGACTGAGTACGGTGGAAGTGTATTTAACCCATAGCCACAAAGGCCCACTACACTATTACGGACAACCGGCAACTGGACCCTGAGACTTGGAGCGGAGAAGAACCACATAAGGTCCCAATAGGTCAGGTATGATAACGATGCGGATGACAGTGGATTATTGTCTACCACCAAATTAACCGGTGGTGGTGGGGATTCGATCCTCGGACCTCCAAGGTGGTAGTCAAACGCTCTACACCACTCGACCACCACCCACGAGGCATTTTTATCTCTGCAGGATATTGCTGATGTATCATGTTTTACCACCATCTTGCTTTGAAACCTTGACTCCACGAATGGTAGACTCTCTCTCTCTCTCTTTGTTCTGTGATCAGCTTCCGAACCGTTTGCTACGTTGCTGATTGGAAACACCTGAATCTGATGATTCACTGGCACTGTCTCTGTGGTAGCACGGTTAGCGGTCAAAGAAACGGTTGCAACCACCGTTGTTGGGTGTATCAACGGGGGGCAGTTGCCAGCGACCTGATTTTCAGAAAATAGACTATACCTAATTTTGAAATTTATTATGTCTGTTCTTAGTTCAGTTTCCATAGTACTTAAACGATGACTGTAATAAGGCTGCTACTAGATCTTCTAGATTCAAAATTTTATGTTTTTATTGAATTCCTAAATTATACTCTACCACAGTAGCTGAAAAAATAATCCTTCTATCGATTTCAGGTTCCTCTGGGCATTTTCACCGCTGTGAATATCCGTGTTGGTCAAAGGCTGGGTGCATTCGACCCCGTAGGTAGTCATTTCGCGTACACAACGGCTTTGGCTTTGATGCGTAAGTCATGTGCGAGTAAAACACACTTAATCAATTGTACAGGTGATTACGAACAGAGAAGCCAATGAGCATTTTTTTCCAAAACCTTTGCAATCCTCGAGTACGATATTCGATAGACATTCTTCAACTAGTAGAACTGATCAAGAAACGACACGCATTACGGATTCTTTACCAAGACATCTTCAGTGAACTGTAGGTCAGCTCACGAGGCTTCTGTTGAAGTACACGATAAATAAAAGAGAATAATATCACAATGCTTCGCTACTTCGCAGAGGAAAGATTTAACGCACGAGTTTTTCAACTAGGAAAGACGAAAATGCACAACGAAACACGGTTGCACTAATTCATATTGTGCTCAGTGGGCTGAACGAAGGGGAAAAAGTTGATACAATGAAACTAAGGAGTGCTCAGTTCAACGATGAAGGTAATAATTATTTGGTATGGTAGCCTGTTTTAATAGAACTACAGCACGGATTCTCTTAACGTGCAGAATGTCATCGATAGCCCTCGTTCTTCATTTGTTTATTTTCTTGTTTTCAGTTTTCTCGAACCAAAACCCCAGCAATAACTGACTGTCTTAAAAAGTTTTAGAAGAAACCATGGTTAAACCCGAAGAACCTTCGGGAACTTGGATGCACATGATCCAGTATGTGGCCCTAGTCACTTATCTATTTTGAGAAGAAATGGGACTTGCATGTCAGCAATGATGGCAAGATTCTGACTCTGTCAGATTTCGATCTTCCTCACGGTGTTTGCGGTCCCACAGATTCAGTGCGTGGGTTATTCTGCAGTAATCAGAGTAGTACCACTGACTATCCCTTCAAATTAAAGTTAGTCATCACTCAAGGTTTAGTAATATCATGTGAGTTCCGATTGTGATGGGGTGCATACTCTTACTGCATAAACATGTAGTTAGTTGTTCGGAAACAGGTATAGCCAATTATGGAAGGACAATGAGAGCGACTACATCAGACGGACCGAAAGCAGTGTGGTGTGTGTGAAATTTGGCGTGTAAACCAATGTATTCAAGTGGATTGGGCAGCTGTTATGCAAATAAACATTATGGTTAAACTTGATTGATATTGACGACGTTTGAACAAGTAGTTCGCGATGAACAAACTGTTTACCGTGCACGTCATGTGGACTGTTTCTGTATGACAAATAATGCGGCGTCACCCTCTCCACATACTCAGTCGCTTCCGGGCCGCACCACATACGTCGCTCTCACCAGCATTTGTGGTATGAGTTGCAGTGCTGATTCTGTGTAATATCTTCTGGTCGTACTGTCCTCATGTTATTGTTTGCCGAAATTGTCTCGTTAGGCCCAATCTACCTGCTATTCAGTCTTCCCAAGAAGTCGTTTTTTACGCCTCTTTCCATCAGATGTTTGCCCCTTTGTAATTTGAATCGAAGTAATTACGTAACCTTCCCGTGAGCACTACTGCACATGCGGGGCAACTGCGAGCAAAATCCCCGGTTTTCTCAAAATGTTTTCGGGGTTAATGTATTTGGTCCACTTGGTTCATCGAATCACGGTGTTGGCCTTCCTTCCATTCCCTTTGCTAGCCTTGTTCAATGATCCGTCTCTGGATGCGTTTACTAGCTCTGCGAATTTGCCAGTTGAACACATGTTTTTCTCTAATTCCAGTAAAAATGTATCTTGCTTCCTCACCGAAGCATTTTCAAGGAATATTCGTTACTTAACCGCAAGTCATTAATTACCTTGGCACTTAGATTTGTGAACCATCGAAAAGGAATTAGAATTACCTAGGTCCGTATATTTTTCTTTCAACAATTTCACGGACTCCTCCATTCATTTATCTTCATCTTCGATATAGTATCATCCTCTTACGAGTCTTGTACCAAATAGGTACGCCACTACCTAAACTACAATAAAAAATGAATCCGGAATGTATTCTATACATCACGCGAAAAATATTACCCTGCTACATAGGCCCTGGTATTTCTCATTCCATCTCGTTATCTCCCCTATCCCCAGGGAAATCCTAAGGGTTCCTCGTTCATAAAAGTTTACCCATTCTTGTTTCAATAAACGCCTCCCCCATTTTTCACACTGATCATTTCGTCAGACGCTCAAACGAAAATTTCTGGGTAACTGCGCATACCGCCTGGACACAAAGGACTGTTGAGCAATCGTTGACTCGAATGTAGACCTCATAAATAGTGAATTGATTCACTGATCCTTGCAAACGCAGGGCCTTCAAATTCGGCCGCTTTGGATCTTCATGATACATAGTCACTTTCACACAGGTTTTATTTTTCGCGCCAATTTTTTTCTTGTTGCCAAGGTAACTGTTGTGCGACTAAAGTCACTCTAAATTTTGTGCTTAAACGATAACGACAAATTTCGTGTCATACACGGGGATCTTTATACAGTCTCTCAAATTTGCTAGCAATGGGGCAAAAATCCCACCGGCTGGGTCTATGTGGAACAGAGTTAACGAATCTTCGGGGAATCTAAACGCGTCGGTCAGAAAGGCAAAACATCACCAACATCAGTAAACCCTCGATTATGGGCTGCAACACGCTTGCTGCTGTGGAATTTGTCTGGTTTGACCTACACTGTTTGCAGCCGGAAATACAAACAGCTTGGTGTACTTTTGATCCAAGAAAAGTGGCAGCATAACGACAATATGGGCGAACACGTCAACATTGATGACTTCATACCTCTCCGGGTAGACCGTATAGTTCCCTACAAAATTCACGGTGTTGGAGCCATCACCTATGCCAGCAATCGGTGGTGTAAATTATCCCGAAATTCGTTTACTCACTCCCAGCACATATCAGTGCCTTTGTTCTCCAACGTAAACCTAAACATTTGAGTCATTACCGGTCCGTTCTTATCGCCAATATATATATATATCCTACATGGTCTACCGACGAACTTGATGAAAACTGCCATATGTTTTCCATGTTCCTTCTTAATTATTTGGATTCATCTTTCTGTATAATTTGTGGTGACTCCAATAGGTCGGATGTCGGCTTTCTTTCAACACTTGGGCTGGAAAACACTACCACCTTCCCAACCTGACTTGAAGCTCATTTAGATCATTTTTATGAACAATATCAACGTGTTCTATATTGATTGTCGTTCACCGGTGAGCAGTTCGAAAGGCAATCAATAAATTTTCCCCTACTATTAACGAAGAGAGCAACCAATAACAGTTTACGCAATGTGGCGACCGAATGAGTCGTAAACACCAATGCTCCCCGGACAACCTCGCTAGACTTGCAAACATGATTGCCGAGACGGATTCTAATACATTCTATCACTTAGGTTTATCTTTGTTTTGCGATCACCTGACAAACTACCCAAAGTTTTTCTTTGATATTTGTTGCCCAATTGAAACTGTGCATATTCTTGCAGATGGATTTCCATCCCTTCATCTAAAACAACTGCGTCGTGAAAAAGAACGTGCATACAAAGCTAAAAATTGTCCTCTCGTCAAAATTCTATCGGGGCCAATCAAAGTCGAACTATACAAACTGAATGACCATGTATGTTCGGACGACGAGAACAAATAAAATTAGTTACGATACTTGAAACGTTCTCACACAGTTGAGTGACAAAAGCTGAGAGAAATTCTCACCAGCGGTAGATGTTGGAGAACTCAGTCGGAACTGCAACGGTGGCAGAGACACACCATCAGCTTCCAGTTTCAATGCTAACAGCCGTTCGGTGCTGATCAGTCATTTCTTTGATTCCCTCGACGTGTACAAAGAACTGACCCAACTTCAACCTGACGAAGCATGTGGCCCTGATGGGCTATCGCCGATTGTGCTGTTGTCGTATTATCCCCCTACCATACCTGACCTCTTCAATTGCTGCTTCTTCCATACAAGAATCTCTGACGGATGGAAAGTGGCCTCCTTTGCACCCATATCCAAGATAAGAACTAACAGGTTTCGCCCCCAGCAGCGTGCATGTTTGTTACCCTCAAGGTTTTTGAAAGCCAACTGCTATAGTGAATATCTCTTCAGCTTAATGTGTCTGACCCTAACCAATTCGTCTACCGTCGTGCACGTTCTATGCTCGATGCTCTCGTTCCCCCCACACATTCCGTGTTATCATCACTGGATCAGAAATGTATGGCGGTTAGGGTTTGTTTTTTCGATTAGTGATGCACATTTTTGTAACATTCTTGAGCATGAGTGTAATGGAAAGGGCATATACCCGATAGCCATGAAGGCCCACTGCACTATTAGAGATAACCGGCAACAAGACTTGGAGTGACGGAAAATCACAAGGTCCCAATAGGTCAGGTGTGAAAACGATCTGGACGACAGCGGATTATTGTCTACCACCGAAACGGACCGATGATGGTGGGGATTCGAACGTCGGACCTCCAAGGAGGTAATCAAACACTCTAGACCACTCGACCACCACCGATCATGCGTGGACAGATCCTGACTGGTAGCTAAATTCAGCCAAAGGCGGTTCATTTGATACTCAACTACTTCTTTGATCGACAGCAGTTTTCACAGTTTCGTGGTAAAACGTCCTCCGCGCTTCCATCCACACAAGGTGTCTCACAAGGAACAATCCTATCTCTGTTTTTGTTTTCTATTTTCGTCTTCTTTATGGCTTCCCATGATGACTATATGCTCCTGAAATGAGTCGACGATGTAATTCTTGGTATCATCTACACAACCTCTTCTACAGAACAGCATAACTGAGCTTGCTAATTGGTTCTCAATACACAACCTGCAAATGAATCCCCCTAAATCTTGCGATAGATTGTTTTGTATTCACAAGGGGATTAGGTATTCGAATCTTTTAAAATCCACTCCCTGGTCGTTGTTTTCAGCGTGTTGGTCAGACTGATGCCGGCAACCCAGCCTTGAGGCTTAAACACTGCTGACAGGACTCGTCGCTCATTCTATCGATCCGCACCACCGATCGGCTGTCCTGACACTCGAGATTCCGCCGCTTCAAGCCTTGGGCTTGGTACCGCACCAGTGCTGACTGCCACCGTGACGTGGCTGTCCATCGATAATGAGTCAGCCCATTACCTGACGACGACCTACTGCGGCTCATATGTTCGACCATAATATGAGTTCAAAAGTATGACATAAATTTAACGTAATTCTCACGGGTTTTCAGTTCACACTATTCTCGATAAGGCAAAGGTTTTCCGGGTTATAACTCTTGAAAACTTCCAATTTGCGCATGCCACGTCTCCAAAACGTGCAATAAAGACCCCCATCAATGTGATCATGCTTAGCAATCCAGAAATAAGCTTGGAATGTTGTTTCACTCTTCTCATATCTAGTTCTCGTGGTCATGCTGACGTTAGAATTGCTTCAAACACGAGATCAGAACGTGCATTTCTGGAGTGGGTCCCAGTCAGTAGTCGTTTGTGTGCAGTTCGGTTGGACGGTTCTGTACGAGTCAACAGTTGCAGATTGAAGCGTCGGTGGTTGTTTTTCGTGTCTGTATGTGTGCCCACCAACCGTAGTTCTGCTGAGTTAAAACATGAAATCTGTTGAAATTTGTCTCGACTGCCTCGGAGTGTGCGTTCAACGCATGTGGTGGTCATTGCTGGCGATTTCAGTCTTCATGTTGGCTGCTCTGAGGATTCTGAATGGACACATAGGTGGCCCACTCGCTATCCTAGTAATCATCTCATCTACCTACGTCCTGAACATAGGTTGTTTCTGATGAGTTCGAAAGTCTTCCTTAAAAAAATGGCACTGGACTTAGATCGACCACATTGTGAATGATCACCGCTGGCGTGGATTGTCGTTCATTCTGGTTCTTAACTGTGAACTGTTACAATCCCAGTTTTATACTCGCTTTTGTTTAGATCTGGTCTTTTGTCGCACCAAAGCTGAAGCCGTCCGTGTCGCCCAGCTGTTTTGAAACAATCACAAACGATTTACTTTCCAGGCAGAAAGTTCAACCCAGTTTTCTATGAAACCGAAAGCCCAGAACATAAGCAAACACTGACAACAGATCAACGAGGCCCTGTACGCTGCTCCCAGTTTCGTTTGAGATTTAAAACCATAGATATCTTCGACGTCGGTTGCTCTAATAGATGCTGTCAGATCCGACTCTCTAGACACCGCATTCAACGAGGTATGTATCTCCCTGAGACTTGATCTGATAAGGAATTTGGAAAATGACTGCAAGCAGTGATGAATGAACTGCGAAATGTAGGGAAATGAAGAGGGAAGACTGTGGATACTTGTAATGGTAGCAACCTTTGACGTTTTATGGAAAGTACAGACCAATGGAAAACGTATAAATGAGATGATCGCTGTGTGTCAGGGCCGAACGAGGTTCGGAGTGTATCGAAAAAACGATGCGCCGTGCGATGTGTTAAACAAGATATAATGTCAGTAACACGGCATTGTCGGTGAAAAATTATAAACCGACGTTTCGGTTGCCACTTGTAACCTTTTTCAAGGCAGTTTTACAATCGATTTACTGTTACTGACATTATACCTCGTTTGAGGTGATCTCTGGTTCCTTCTCAGGAAAGTCATCTGGAGCTTTGTGTGGAGCACTTTACACAGCAGTTTAGTTGACCCACTCACACGGTGGATCTCGTTATATTACCTGCAGAAGAGAAGATGTAAGTAGAAATTTCAAATATCAGAAAGTATTAGAAATGGAGGTTATCCGTGAAGTAGATTATCTAAAGAGACAAAGCTACAGGACCAGATGGATTGTTTCTGTCCTTGTTCAAGGTTTTACATGAAATGTGACAGATTCTTTTGTGAAAATCGCAGAAATCTTAGCTTGGCGAGTGTTACAACCAAACTGCCTGTTGGTATTTTTATCCGTCAATTTCCCAACATTTGCGAAGGGTGCATGCGTGAAAACCATGCTCAATTCAAATCCGATGTGCGTTGTATTGATCACATTTGTACCCTCCAAGTTATTTCAGAGCACAAACATATTTTCCCTAGGCTTACAATATCCCCACTTCCTGATATGCAAGCTGCGTTTGACTCAGTCGATCGGACAGTTCTCTGACGCTGCCTATTATTCAAAGATGCGTCAAAGAAATAAATTTCTGTTTTTTAATCAATAAAGGCTGACAGTCAAAGCCAATCTTGTGCTTGCAGCGATCTACGAATTGAGTGCACCAAGAGAAGTGGTGGGCCTCCTGGTTGCCCTCTATTACTCACCCGTTTCGCTTGTGTCGTTGGACTGACTGTAATAACAGCCTTATCCCGGTGTGAGAGTAATGGCGTCGATATTTGCCCAGATAGTGAACTATCCACTTTAGAATACGCGGACAATGTTGCGCGTCTGAGTTAAGATTCCAGTAAATTGCACATCTTTCTAGATAGTCTAAAAGTGCAGTGTAGTGACATTTGAGATGCGTTTTCCGTCTGCGAATTGGTGACACGGACTAGGTTGACACCATATCAAAGCTTATCCTGGTAGCCTCAGCTGAAACAGATAAGTCTTTTACCTGGTTATTTACATCCAACTTGGCGGTGGGATAACAGATGACGTTTTTCTACGTACACAGAAGTTCGTTTGGCTTTTGCCAATTTTAACCACCTGCGACGCCGGCGTGGCATCCGATTGTGTGTGAGGGTTCGTGGTCTTCCCTTTAATGCGGTTCAGAAATATGGCCGTTTAGGGGTAAATGATAAGCAAAGGCCTCTGATGTGTGTTTTCCTCTCGACTGGGAAACTCTGCGAGGTAGCAATCCAAACCAGAGCAGAGAAGTGTGAGGTTATTGGTCGAAAGAGCTGAACTAAACTCCGTCCACCACTGAGTCACGCAAGATGTATCAAGACGTTTATATTGTATAGCGCAAAATTTCACTTTCAAAACTGTTTACCTTACTATGCAAGTGTTTATTGTTTGGTAACAGGGCGTTGTCAGAAATGATGGCAGTCAGTCGAAGTTTCGATTACCACAGGTAATCTTTCTCAGGTTTAATTTGCAATCGTATAACTTTACATGGAGCATCGTTTTCTCGATACATTTCGAAGTGATTTCGGCTTCGAAACACGGTCTACGGTGATGTAATAACCTATCATGGTAGCCTAGTTTCTCTCGGTCACCGATTGATCTGCTTAGTTGATTCGAGTTAGTCTCGGCTCTTCCAAAAGAGTGTTGGTCTCCCCCGAGGCTGCTTACTTTTATCCATCCTGTCTACAGTTTTCGTCGACGAAAGGTTATCCCTTACTCTCAGCCTCAACGAGGCCTTTGACAGTGATGGCATCGTACTCTCTCTCTAATTCCCAACTCGTCTGTTTCATCTCCACCGATGAGATTGACCGCCATGTTTCCTGTTACTCACTGAAATCCGATCATGGACACACCGATGAATGCACTAACAGTCGGAATCTCTGCAGCGCTTGTATAAACTTCGTTTTTTATCCCCCTTGAACATGAGGAAATTCTTCTTCACTCTTTTATTTTTATTCACCCTCTCTTTGTTTTACCGAGTAACGCTCCCCTTCGGAACGATTCGGACTTTTATCCCTTTCCCGGTACCCTTATATCTCATAAAGATTCAATTTCGCCCCATTCAGGTCCTGTGTAATCTATTTTTCTCATCGGCGACTCTTACGTGGATTCTCATTGTCAGTGGCTTTACCATCCTTCTTTCGTTACTAATTTGGATTTTGTTTCATTGCTCATTTACGGTTGGTAGCAGCTGAAAACAGAAGACACACTTCTTTTCATTCTGTTGAGATTCATTTATGGTTTTACAGTTCGGCTTTTGCCGCTCCCCAGAAACCCTCCTTCTCTCTAACGGTCGTGTTGCTTCTCCTATGGTAAATTCATTAAAAAGCTGTGAGAAACATTTCTGCATAACTCGGGACAATTCAAAGTATGACGCATTTCTGTTTTACTAAAGTAGAAGGAAATCAAACGCATTGACATGCGGCGTGCTAGTCAACTTGTATGGAACCACAGCAACAATCGCTTATGACAAAACTCTTGAATTCAGTATGAAATGAAAAAGGAACAACTGGTCTGTACATCGGACTTTGGTAATGATGACTACATCTATCTAACAACTTTCCTATTTCATTCATCTCCGAGGATGGCGCGCACAAAACCCCGTTGGCCAGATAACGAGTATTCAGGCTGCTTCGTTCGACTAAGATAAGTTGACCTGTTGATCCTGATTGCGCGTCGTCATCAATTTAGAGCCGTGGTGCTGTCGCTCTGACTGATATATTTATCTCTCTTTTACAAATCATTGTGCTTGTATTCTATTTCCCACTGATAGAGACCCGCTAAAATTTTCCAGTACCTAAGACCCTGTAACTCTAGTGTTCCCGACAAAAGCTTCCGTCCCATTGCTCGAACCTCATCCGGTCTTAAACTGATATAGCGTGCCATTTCCGAAAGCTTGAATCCCTTTACAAATGCTCCCAGCGAACCCCTTTAGTTTACGACCGCCGTGGCGAGGCTTCGGACCTTCGAGGTGGTAATCAACCTCTCTAAACTACTCCCCTACCGCCGGTCAAATGGTCAAGTGCAAAGTTAGCTCGCGAAATCCTTTCAGGCTTCACCCACCATTTACTCCATGATCTATCCAAGTGTAATTCCCTTGCCTCCACACGGTCCTTTTTTGATCCCTGCCCTATCGTGTCACCGACTGCAGAAGCTTCACTGTTCCTAATCTGGCTCGAAGTCTCATAAACATGGCGCAAGTCATAGCTGAAGTTGGTGTCAGTTTTTGACGCGTGATCATTTTCTCGTCTCCAAAATTCAACGAGGCGCTAAGTGTAAATCATTTTTAGCTGGAATGCGGAAATCTGTCCACGCAAAAGCCAGAAAAATAGTACAAACAAGACCGCTGCATTGAACAAGCCTTTGGAATGTCCCTTTTCCAACCCCGCATTTCAGAGATCGATTCTCATTGAGCACAGGAACTTCTGCTGCTCTGTGAACAGGTATCCGCAAGCACTGAGCTTCTGTGTTTAGGTCAACCTGAATCTTCCGACTGATATGGTGACCTTTCTATAATCTGTGGCGGAGGCTTTTTGGTTATGATAATTTATATCTCTCTTGACTTCCTTTCGAGTCAGTCACAATTCCTTCTTCTGCCTGTGGCTGTCCATTGACGAAATCACTTTCAAAGTCACCTCCTCCGGTTACAACCTTATGCTCCGATACGTTTAAGACGGGGCGACCTTGCAAGCCTCGCTGATTTTATTGACGTCACGCATCTTCTCCATAATCAAGTGTAACGAAGGTGGCATGGTGACGTAATGTACCAAACTTTCAACGGTATCGCCAAATTCATTTGTGCAAGTCTTTTAAAGACTAGTATGAAACTTACGGACACTTTTCTTACGCGTGAAAAAGTGTGTATCCTTATTCAGCCAATCATTGTACCTTGTGAAACCTTATTTCTGGCAGACTGTAAAGTTCAATAACAGATAATTCATTCATTCCGGCGGCGGAATATAAATCACGAAAACAAATTTCCGTAATGGTTGCTACATCGAAGAAAATGTACGTTCTGTCCACGGATTCCCTTTTAATGTCACGATTAGTGTGTGGTAAGCACTGATGAGAAGTCTTTGTGATTGCGTACATGCTCCATGTTTCTCGCTTACGGCTATTGCTCTTTAATTGTGAGGGTATGGGCTGACTTATCTTTGTTAGACAATCAAATTTGGTTAGAAGTCCATCAGCGCCTTTCCAAAATCCAGGCTGAGGTTTGAGTGAACGGAATCACGAACGAGAGGGTAACGGATCGATTAGACGAGATAGGATCCCCGCCAGGTGGTGACCGGCTGTATCACCAATCAACCAATCAGAACAGTCGCAACCCAATGCCAGTTTAAACCGACTAGTTTGTGATGCGACGATCGGTGACGATTGCTGTTGCATCCTAATATGAACCGCCTTTTCTCCGTTCATAAAATGAGATAACTCGAAAGCAGAAAAAACCCATTAGATCTGTTGGGACGGGACAGAATAATAATTACTACATTGTACCGATGCTAAACCAGTTACTCTGGTAATCAGAAGTCCAATGTGCACCCGACCGGACGTGTTGGGGTATCGTCGAATGATTTTCCACCATCTATGGAAATCAAACGCCTATAAAAGCAGTAGAATTTTTCCCAGTGAAGTCCAATAAACTTCGATTGAACATTAGTTGAGCCCATCGTGAGTTCACGAGATAAAATGGATGATATTCTTTGAACCAATAACATCAGTGACCGATTCCGCATTCCACTTTATTCAGTCATCAAAACTTGGGGGTAGGCATATATTTATGTTTTACTTTATGGCGTCGGCAAATGTTCATCATAATGTGACCATTGACGACCATTCATCTGCGCAGTCAGTGGATCAAAATAAAAAATTTCAATCAGCATATCGGGCGAACATGCCCATCTTCCAATTCTCACACTTATGATCATCATTTTCCAGAACTCATGGTGCCCCAAAAATCTGTTCATGTCGAGAAATGCAAAAATAGAAGCGCTTTACTTTGGTGGGATTGTGCAAGCAGAAAATTAAAAAGTTTTTACAACCGCATCCAACGATTCCATAAACAACGAGGTTTTAATTTATCAGCTTTTCGTTGCTTATTCCCATAGCTATCTCCTTCTATGTTCACATCAAATCAAGTTAGTTGATCAATATCAAAGCTTTCTCAAACTTGTTAGTTTCTGATTTGCGGGTGTGTCAATGGAATTCGTGGGTGTACAATATGAACGCCCGTTCTTTACTATTTTCTTCGTCATCCAATGGCTTGGTCAGAGGAAGCGATATGCTTTTAGAAACTACGGCTAGATTTTCACATTTTCATGGGTTGAATGTTAAGAATGACACCTTTGTAAGCTCTTAGAACTCACTCTTTATTGTTTGAAATCAACTCGTGTACATATCTGTAGGATAATCTAGTTACGGGTTGCACCTGCGGCTATCCTGAAGTACTGAATCGAGCAAGTTCATCCTACCTGGCGTTCAGGAAAAAGTACCTTCCAGAGGCTCGGTGTTTCAACTACTTTGTCTCTGGGCTTTTTTTTCTGAGTTGACTTTAGACCTTTATATTGGTAACTTTTGGTTGTTATTCTTAAACGAAGGACCATGACTCAAAATCGGAATACTTGACTAACGTAATGTTCGACGTTATTTCCGCAGTTGGAAATGAGTGTTGGTTCCTGTCTAGCTGTCAGAGTGCCACTTTTGCATGAGGGCAATAACCATAGTATTATCATAAGTGTGAAACCAATGTGAACTGTGTAAAAAGCTATGGTTTCTTCGATCAGAAATCGGTATTTCGTCTCGTACGTTGTTGCTACATTGTTTGCGTGTGTGCCAGTCACATTTGTTATGGTCGGAATGGAACAGCAACGGCCGTTGTATTTTCTGCGAACAGTTGTTGCATTGATCGACCGTAAACCTTTGCTACTAGTAACGATCAGTTTTACTACATTAGATGGTAAAAACGGAATTACTAGTGTTTTACAATTATCAACAAATGACCAACTTGGTGCTAGGCAGCTGCGTGATCGTCCAACCCATGGCCACTTTATGTAGTGCTTTAGTTTCTTGGTTACCATAGTCTTAATTGCCTGAACAGCTCATGAGCCCTTCAGTGTCATGTGAACAAAAGCTAATATGCTATGATTGCTGTTTGTCGTAACGTCTGCACGAGTTTACTCCCGCGACGAAGGCAGAAAAATTTCGAAACTCTGACGCAAGATGTAACGGTTTACTCAACTTGTATGGATCGCAATTGACCTGGAATGTATCAACACTAACATAAATGCAAAGATGGAAACGAAAACACAGAATACTAGTGAATTAACACGACATTCACCCCCGCTGGACAAAAGCAGTCAGGTTCAGCGTGTAGGTGCAGGTTATACAGATGGAATTTCTGTTGCTGCGCAAGTTTGCCTGAAACAGTGTCGGCGGCAGGAGTGGCGGATGTGAGTGTGGCGTATAACTGGGACCATATTCCGTTGCATTATTCGTGGAATGTGAGCTTGTCTGCGGTGTATCAAGAGGAACTTCCGATGCTTGGGGCGTTTCTAATTTTGCCACTGCAAATCGCCTGTCGAGGCACAGAAATGTTTTTGTTCTTTGTAATTAGTCAGTTTATTGTGGCGTAGTGTGGATTACAATTATTGAACATGTCTTCTTCAACCAGAAGATTAAACCTTGAGGAGCGGTTCACCAGTTTGGGTATCACGGGACCAAGAATAGTGTGCCAGGTTGGCAGTACAGCACAGTTAGGTGATCGCTGAGGAATGTTAAACCTTTTATGTGGAGTGCAATTCGTGGCTGTTCATATAAGTGAGCTGATAGAATGCGGAGTATCCGAAAGATCGGTCTACTATTGCGAACCTGGGAGACCCTTGGTATTTAGGGATAAAAAAGTTGCTTTCAGTCCATTTCCTTGGAGTTTTTAGGCAGTTGTGTGACTGAAAACCATATTCTTCTTTCGCAGATACTCCGACAGCTCAGTTGATATGAATGTATGCATGCTGACATGCCGGATATAGTGAGTAGCGGAAGCAAACAACCGATGACAGTATGAAGATGAATATATGGACAACCAACCACAAATAGGAAGCGCAGTAGGTCAGAATGCATCAGTTGCGAGTTGTCGAGGTCAGGGTTCCCTCAGAGTCAGTGGTCAGTCTTGGAATTGGCTGTACTGCTTTGATAAGACGATTAGTGGGTCATTCGTAGAGTCGCGACTTTACTTACACAAATGTGAGGCCGCGCAATTTAATATTTATATCATAAGTCGAATGGAGCAGGGTTTTAGATCGCACAAAGTGATCTGTTCGAAAAATTCTGGTATAGCATAGCGAATCACGTAGTCCTCCTAACTTGGTCACATCGAGAGGGCGAACCAACTACCGTATTGTCTTTTCCTTGTCTGTAAATTACTTCATAGCAGTAAGTGGATAGTTCAAGTCTCCGTCGTTGAACGTTGTCATTTCAGATTTTCCTCGACTATTCTCTGTCGTACATAAAGACCATGTAGTGCCGAACCGCGATAAGTTTGAAGTGAGTTTCTCGAAGATAAAGTCTCCACCTACGAAGAGCCTCAGTATTTGAGCATGCTTCCTCTTCTACAGCAGATTGGTAGCTTTTGCTGTCTTGTAAGGAACGAGAGAACGAGGCTACGGGATCATTTTACTGCCTCACTGGGGCAGCTATGGCGGCGTCAGACGCGTCCATCTCAATCACCAACAGAGCTATTTTAAAGTTACAGAGCTTCCCACAGCCCTTTTAAGTTAGTCAAATACGTATTTGACGTGCTACGTCGGAGAAAGAGTTGGCTTTTACAAGCAGATCTTTCTTCTGGAGCAGCGTGAGGGTATGCGCTAAAAGCGGTAAGAAAACATTGTGGCGCGACGCAGAGACTTCATATCTCTTGTTGGTGGAGTTTCGTAAACGTATTCAATCAGATCTGGATCAAGTGTTCTCCTTGCAGTATTTGATAACCCATAAACTGGGCGTTATTGGGAGTTATTTTTTGAATATGGGTTGATTGCTATATCATATCTCTCCGCAGCTTTCAGGAAATGCTCAAGGTTTCAATCGTAGAACTGTCTGACCACACCGAAAACGGTCATTTTGCTGATATAAACAATCGTATGTGTGACACCTTTCGCTTCCCGATTTTCGTCAGTCGTAAGTTTACAACAAGCTACACTCCTAACGGTATACGTCGAAACTGACAGGGAGCTGTATCTGCTCCCAAAGCAGTATATGGCTTTTCATACGGGAATCCGATGGCACACACTCTTCACATCCAAAGTACAGTACACTGCATAACGTGATAAAGCCTCGGCCATCTTTTCCGATTTGAGATGGCGGGTAAACCGTTGATAGTTTGACTAAAACTCATGATCATTTTTTGTGGTTTTCGTTTCCAGTTACCCGTACGTGTATTCTCTGGAGTAGCTGTATGGTTCAGTGATCACGTCATTCAGGAGACGCTAGAGCGTTCATTTCCAACCGAATCTATACGAAATGTGGCAGTGATAGTGTAGCAGTCAGGCGCTAGGTGAGCGAATAAGGGAGGAGACTGTACCTCGGTGGTATCCAGCAAGCGCAATAAAGCTTACCTCGTTCGCCGCCGAGTGACATTTCTACATTGCCATTTAACCAGAGAAATTCCTGGTTAGCTAAAATATCAGATGATAGAAGGCTTGACGTTACCATACAAAACATTCTCATTGCAGACATTTGCCATGAAATACTTCGTAGTAGCAAATACCAGAGATGTAGATGCTACAGTTATTCGAGAGTCATTTGATCGAATTTCCCCGATGTGAGAATCTACAGCAGATTGTGAATTTCCTCTGTCAGAAATACCAGTGTCCACGAGTGCTTGTAGTTCAACCTCTTTAGTGGTGATGCTTGGATACGGCGGACGCTGTTGTTCAGGTCCCACCTGGTGGGTTGGCTGGCTGTCCTACTGGAGAAGAGTTAACCAGGGTAGAAGAAGTGCAGGATGCGTTCTCAGTTTCATAGGAGAGTGATTGTTTTTGGTCAGTCTCTAGTGATCTAACCATATCACGGGACGTTTTAGAATATAAAGTAAGCTCCACTCAAACCCTCTTTTGAATGGAATCGGCTTTTAGACTGGTGATAAATCCGCTGGGCATACCCACGTCACAATATTGTTCAACAGATACGGGGCGCAAATCCCGGTCTTTTTTAAATGTTTGATGCTCTCAAAAAATTAGTCCGCGATTTGTCCAATCTGTTGTTTACGAGCGGTGAGGGAATAGTGAGCGAAAACAACAATTTCGCGGAAGTCGTACACAGATTGGAGAACTGAACTGGTGCTACCGGAATTCTAACACTCGAGGACTTTAAGAAACGCTTGGAGAGAGAGAAAACCAATATGCATGTGAAGATTTTCGGCTGTAGCGGTTACGTCCACCGTTTGGATGCATCGGGCAAGTTCATATCACAGTCGGATTTTTCCGAGCGCAGATGACATTTCCTGTGTTACTAGTTGAGTAGATTGGAATGTCTGCTCAAATTTATATCCATAATAAAAACGGAAAACTTCAGAACTCCAACTCAGAAAGTAAAGCTTTACCTAACAACAAAAAGCGTAAGTGGGCCGGGAAGCAAAAACAGCAACACATAAGAATTAACTAGCACGACAGCCATGGAACCAAAATTTGCATATTCATGGGGTTTGCTTTGCGGGACGTGTATTCCATGTAGGTGCTACGTGCTCCCGAACGAGCTTAGTGAGGATAAATAAGGCCGTATTGCTATAACCCATTTCTGTGATATTGTGCGAAAATAAGACAAACACAGCTTCTGTTGCCGAAGTGTCTGCATGGAAATGTAATTCCCAAGGAAGCCTTTCACGATGTTTTTGAATTTACTTTTGAAACCGATTGTGTGGGATACAATAGTAAAAATATCGAGTTTGCGGTTACTGAGGAAGGATATGATGGGTTTGATTGATATACAGCTCAACTATAATAAACAAATTGTACGAATAGAATAGAGGTATCAGGTAAGGAAAACTGATTTGAATAATATCAAATTTGTTCGGATGAGACGTCATCTTTGTGTTTCTCGGTATGCTCCGCAATTCACCGGACTCGTTGTAATTTTCCGCTGCTAAGTGATGCGGGCAATATCTGTCAAACTTTTTCGAAATTATTCGGATTGGGTTAGCTCTAAATACCAAAGTTCCTCGTTTTCCTTGTTAGCCAATTCCGTGCTACAACTAATTAGGTTTTTGATATCCGAAAACATGTTTACATGTTAACGTGGGATAATTTGTAACCCGGAATCATATTTGGTGCCTGTATGCAAAGCCTGTTTTTCTCCCAGCTGTGAAAGGGCTGGTCTTATCTTCGTTTCAGCAATGGAGAGGTTGATGCAGTATGTAACTCAGCCAAAACGTATCTCACCCCAGATGCTGTTCGTCATTCCGCTCCATTATTGTGAATATGAATGGATAAGCGTACGATTTTTAAATATTCATACAATTTAAATTTAACCAAATCATTCCTCATACGATTGATAACATTGAAACATTTTTTTAAGTATGCCCAATCCGTTTCGATGAGAATTTTCCCACAAGTCCTTCTTCTCGGTCTCATTACAGCTGTAATTGCCCTTCTTACCAGTGGTCCAGTGATACTTTTTCGACGTTACCTGCCGCTTTTGTTCACAGAAGATCGGTATGTCAGCACTCTGATTTGTACCACGTTCAGTCTCTGTTGATTCAGTGTGATTTAATCATTCAGAACGCACAACTATTCCATCCGAAGACTGTTCGCTCATTATTTGCACTATGAACATACCTGATTTACCGAAGGATCATCCGTCATACTGAGCATTGGAGCTAGGAGACCTTTATATTCAACTGTATTAGATAAGCAGTTGGTACGAGTATGTTCAAATATTTTAGCTAGGTTTCTCCGATTTATGCATACAGGTTTTGACTACTGATCATTTCGTAAGTAAAACGTTGTTTACTAACATTTTATATTTCATTCATCTAATGTTTTCTTTAAATCTTTCAGAGATGTTTGCTTACTGGCAAGCTCCTTACTACCTCTACTATTGGTTTTCCAGACATTCGAAGGATTCGCTGTAAGTGGATAACGGTGTCGATTAGTTTAGGTGAACTAAAAAAGACATCAAACATCAATATTTTTGTGACCGTCGGGTAGCTAATAAAATCCTATCTACTATCTTCTAAATAAGGAACAAACAAATTCACTTCCGACGAATTTTTGAATGAAACAGGCATCATTCGCATTCAGCGAGTTACTTTACTACAACTGTCATACTACTTGGTAAAAGAAGAATTACGCTGCCTAGCTTACAAATTATTATGGAATAAAAACATTTTTGCGAAAACGGCGAGGTGGTTCGTGATAATAAATTTACACGTGATTCATCAGAAGGTGAATCCATATGGTCTGAAAATTGGAGAGTGTTTTCTAACTTATACATGGGTTTGATTCATACTTATATATGTAATGTATATGTACATATTTACATGCGCATGAGTGCAGTGGAAAGGGTATACATAATCCATAGCCACAAAGGATCACTACTGTATTAGAGATAACCAGCAGAGAGACCCTGAGACTTGGAGTGGAGAATCACACAAGATCGAGTAGCTTAGGTGTGTCAACGATCCGAACGACGATGGATTACTGTCTACCACTAGAATTTCAGTACAAACAGCATATATAAATATAACATATATATATATATATATATATATATATATATATATATATATATATATATATATATATGAGATACATGGGGTGATAAAGAGACCACCGTTTCTCTAGATTACCTGTGGATTGCAAAATGGTGGATGGAATCAAATTTTTTAAATATCTAACTCCTTTGACTTCGTAACAAATGGTCTTCAATGCCGTTACCGATGACCATTATTAGAAGCTATCGCTTTATACTCCGCCAACCGTCTGGAAAGAATAACTGATGGTAGAATGTTGAATGATATAGCAGCATTTGTAATCCTTTTTATTCTTTCCTGATGGCATAATTGCTCAATAATTTTACACCACTGAATAATATCGTTTATTTAAAATGTCGACTTTCTATCTCAGTCATTGTGTCCCGTTTGTTCTATCTACAGGGAGTTTCAGAAGCAGTACTCTTAGCCTGTGGACGTCAGAGTACCGGTGCCGCCATCATTTTCTCCGGGTACTATTGCATTGGGATGCCGTTTGCTCTCATTCTAGCCTATCGAACGTCTTTGGGTATACACGGTAAGTGGAAAGGAAAAGCCTCAATCCTCTTATCTTGGAAACCTTCTCGCTATAGAGGACGACTTCTGAACAATCCTAATTCGGTGATTCGGTATGGCGCAGTGGTAACACACGCACCTTCGAGGGGATAAAGTCCGGGTTCAGACCTTGGGTGAGGCGGAGGATACGCACCACTGGTGAGCTCTAACAATAGTAAAACTCGAATCTGAGTGCTAGGCTGGTCGGATGATCTGAAGTTTGTGGGTGAATGGTGGAGTCCAAAGTTCTGTCAGCTAAGTAAAAATACAACAAAGTTGTGGGAAATTCCGGCTATTAGTTTGGCTCCGAAACATCCGCCACGCGGTATCCGTGAACTTTCGTTTTTGTGTTGTACAGTTGTGCCGCACTCCAGACGTGAGTGTCTTACACTTCACTCACTAGTTTTGGTTTCTAAATCAAATCGGTCCTATGAGTTAAAGCCTCATAGGGCTTTGTGAACTTACCCAGTGCTGTGACGTAGCACCACATCTTTTTTCGAAATGACTACAAAATGTTCACGACTATTCCAGCTTGACCAGAACCTGGACGTCTTTTTGGTGGTACGCACGTTGAATGTGAACTCTGAAATTATTGGTTAGAACGTATATCTAGAACAGTTTCGTCAACCGCTAGGGTGTGTGTTCGTTCTGTTTTTTTTTCGAATTTTCTGGTAGTCTCCTGTACGGAAGTTGAACAGCCTTGTATTTTGACATCGTACGGACAATGTTGTGCAATCTTCCGTTGGTTTCTCACCGTGAGAGCAAAAAAACATTCCTTGTAATAACTGTGAAAGTTCGGTGCGTAATGCTGAACTCAGAGACGCACCGTCGTAGGGATTTTTACTGATTGTCTAATTTTCGCACGCTGGTTACGTGAATATTTAGCTAGAAGAGCTGGCTGGCAAGCTTTTGGAACTTAAGATCATTCATAGGTGTTAAGGCGTTACTTTCGAGCTACCGATTTCAGTTATCCATTTTCGCTCGGGCTCTGAACATTCGTGACCTTTCTCATGATTTCCTATTTTCAGTAGTTTCAGAAACAAAATTTGACTGATACATAGACAGACAGTCTGAATCGAATTTCTCTAATTTCTTCCTCAACGCATTGTTGTTTGTCTGTCCTACACGAAGGTGCTTGGTATGGACTGGCCACCGGATTTGGCATAACCACCTTGGTGTATTTCACGTTGGCTATGAGAACCAATTGGGTTGAAGAAGCGCGGCATGTGAGTTAACGGAATAACCTCCAAATTAGACTCCATCTAGATTGCAATTCTGTTTTTCCAGTTATGGACCCGAAGCATATCTAATTTTACTGTTGTGAAGTTAGTTACCTTTAAACCATTCATCTATTTGATGAGCATTTTACGATTGATCTGTGTTGATTGGGCACTAAAACTCTTCAGAACACGACAGTATAAATCTTGCTCTTTCCTTTGTTCTCAATTTTCTTTGCATACAATATTAACCCTGTAGCGTATGATCTAATGCAAATGATAGCGGTAAGTAGGCTATGACCATTCTGATACCTGGCGAGAAAATATACGTGGGGTTATCCTCTGGAGATGACAATGGGCGATACGGAGACTTTCTGTTTATAGAAATTCAAACTTCCGGTGGGGGGGGGGACGCTACTGGGGAACACAGTACCAATCCGCGAGAAATAGATGGATACAAACTTTTGTCTTTCGGGGAGCCAATGGCAAATAAATGTGTGGTTAGGTTTTGGACGTAAAGTTCTTTCGAATGGAACCCCACAACTGCACGTAAAAGCAGAATTTAAGCATTTATCTATCCCAGTTCTTGAAATTGAGACTGAATAGGTTCAAATAACTACTACTAGAACAATTCACGTGGGTGAGAATTTCAGTTGGGATTGGATACAGTCTAGGATTACCAATCATCTTGTCTTTGAAGGCCGTTGAAAGCAGTACACGGCCGTTTCAACTCACTTGCAGGGTATGACGAAACTTCCCAGTTAGAGCTTGATAGATTTCCACCGCTGATGCAATTAGATTTTCAATTTTGGTGGAATGGCTGACTTCTTGTGATGAACTATGGTTCATTAATATTATTAGGAGGTAATTTATAGCAATTATCGTTATTAATTTACTAAATTGATCGTCAACAACCCCCATAAAATTGGAACGGTTTAAAAGTGGTTTGTCTTGGCCAAACTATTCGTGCCTGCAACCGATTTGAGGTAGCGCCTAATAAGGCGACGGGTTTTATTCGCAAATTTTATTCGATATGCTCGACGGCTCCACACAACGGCTGACCTAATTTCCTTTCACATAGCAACAAGACGTCGCCGTCTTTGGAAATCCCGACCGGAGAGATACGATACTGACCTGATCGAACAAGTTCGAAATCGGCTTCAGCGATAAGAACAATTTTTGAACACACAACTGATCATTTCTAAGATTTTACATAAATTTCATTGCCACTGCAAGTGGCTAAGAGCGTTTGTTTACCACCTGCAGGGTCAGAGATTGGAATTCTCGCCACGGTGGTTGCTTTGGTAGTAAGCAGTTATGCACTGTCGTCCAGCTTGTTACTGCACCTGACCTGTTGGGACCTTGTGTAGTTCTCCACGCTGAGTCTAAGGGTCTAATTTCTGGTTATCCATGATAGTGTAGGGGGCTTTTGGTGTGATGCGGTATACTCTTCCACTGCACTCATGCGCGAACATGTAATAAAAGCCAGCTTTTCGGATATTGCGCGTACTCTTTTCCGATGAGGGCTGACAGCATGGATAACATCACCCGGTTGGGCTACCTTCAGTTTCCAGTCAAATTCCCGAACAATGAAAATTCTAAGAGTCATTCATTATTACGTGCTGCGGGGAGTGCTGTTTATCGCTACAAGAAACGTAATGCAACCAAATAAATAAACTGACAGTGCGCTAACTACACATTGGTTATTCTTGTCGTTTGCGGTTCACTCAGTGATAGATGAACAAAGCTTCTACTTTCGGGAGCATGGCAGTAATGATTAGTACAAGAACCAATGCAAACGTCGTTTCTTACAGTCCCTTACACTGTCATATACTAAGTAGCATGCAAGTTTGGTACCCATAAGTCCGTATTTGGGCCGTAAGGTTTTGTTATGAATATCTTGTCATACGAACTCGATTGGTAAACCGTCAGTCCGACAACCGGGCCTTGGCCGGACGAAGGAGAAAAAACCGGCAGCTCTAAACATGGATTGCTGTACTTCTGTGTTTTTTTTCAATCTGAGGAGTAACAAATTGTCCCGACAGAGTTAAGAACGAGTCAGTGTGAAGTCACAAGGCATAGGGTATTTTGAACAAACACCACTAGGAGAACGTGCACAATTAGGCTCAAAACTGCCAAAAGTTTTGCGTTTTTTCATTTATCCCTTTAGGCTCATTTCAATATCAGTATACAACGCGAATCTCTGAAAAATTTCAATGAAGAGGAAAGGAACGAGCTTCTCAATGGAATCGCCAAGAAGAATAATGGTAAGTAGTGCCAAAACCTCGTGATACCCTTTCCATTTACCGTCCACTTGGCAAGCATTCAAATATCTTTTCTGAACTCGTTACCCAGATAATGTTTTCTCCATCGACCATCTTATAAATGACATTCTGACATAGTTCGAATTACTATTCATCACAGACAAGTGTTTATCGTTCATTAACACAGCGTCATCCGAAAAGATAGTAGTCAGTGGACGTTTCGGTTAACACGAGTAAAGTTTCTCAAGACCAGTTTACAATCCACATCAACATCAAGTCAGTCGGATCGTTTTTTCTCTCGCTTGTGTTGATCGAGTGATACAAAACGTAATCCACTTGCAATCAGATGTTGGTCGACCAATATTTTGTGGCTAGAAACCCTACTTCGACTCCAGCTCGATCCTTCTATCTAAGTTTCATTTTTATCACTGCGGGTTTCCGGAATAACGTGACAGGCCTTGGTGATCATGAGTAAATCACTCCTGCAGTACTTTTCATAGTTTAGGAGTCAAACGCCGCAGTTTAAGAGCCTTGTGCCACAGTTTACCAACCCTGCAAGGCTTGTAAACTGTGGCACAAAGCTTTTAAACTATGGTGTTTGGCTCTTGAACTACAAAAGCTGCAGTAGGCAAGCGGAAAAGTATCCACAGTTGGAGACCTTTGGTTGAATAAAAACCACTGCAGTCATCTTAGTCAAACCTGCGGCATCCAGATTCAAACGAAATGGAAGCTAACTAAAATATTTAGTCCGCTAATCACATTAGCTGGGCAAAAGAATTTGATCTGATGCTTTTCACGGAGAAGTGAACTAAAACCGAAGTTTTTTCAGAACCTTTCAGTACCGCTCCGAATTTTCCCAAGAATCTTCAAACAGTTGGAAGTTGTGCCGAGAAAATGACATTCATATAAACTCTGGGCTTTACTAGTACTCGGTATTAGTTGACACATTCAGAACAATTCAGCATTTTTGACTGCACAAGTAGAGCACCTAGATGAGAACGAAATAATAGTCAGTTTGCAGTGTGTCTTATTCGGTGGGTTACGAATAACTGATAACCGACATTTACCGAAGATTCTCGACGGATTGAAAATTGCAGGGCTCGGCGCAGTCATGCAGTCAGTCATGGTAAAGGACTTCTTGTAGTCATTAGAATACTCGCAATACAATCCAAATAATGCCAAGTGTCAAGTTATGATTTTCAATACGGTTCTTTTTAAATTATCACACATGTGACACAGAAACTGTACAAACCTCAAGGGTAACCGCTCCGTGAATTACAGCCGGCCAAATGCAAGTAAATTCAGGATCGCTCGAGGTTCAAGCGCTCAAGTGAACGAAATGTCTATGGATAATATGGGTCAAAGATCATCGGACAGAATCACTGCAAGTACCGGTCAGCGCCCGCATGAGGTCGATGTCCTATGTTTGGCTCATCGAGCGAGCAGGTGTGGCGCAAAACGTTAATGGGAAACACAAATTTGGGGTGAGGGTAGAGTGGTCGAATCGATCTTCAGCTAGAGCCGTCGAATTCAGTTGTTTTGTCGACTACAGTCAGACTAGTCTTTCTTCTGATCGTTTCAGTCAAATGATATGAAACGTTCCGTCCCTAACCGTGTGATAAAAAACTTTTTGGCTTTATGATGATTAGACCATGGTATTTGCTACTTCAGTGACTACTCAGTTGGCCTTTGTTTGTAAATCAGCCTGTGGATTGTAAAACAAGCGATCTCCTTAAGAATAACACATTAGAAATGATGAGCAGCTTCACCGATACAAAGCTGCCTAGAAGAGGTGCATTTATTTCCCACTATATACAGACATTTTCGGCGTTGTAAAGATTTGTCGTCGTTCGACTCTAGTCTGCTTGACATTCACATCAAAATGTCAAGACTGTAGGCCTTCTCATAGTGCAGTGAAATCCCATAGACATGCCATTTATTTTTTTGATCATATGACGGTATAGACTGACATATGAACGTAGTTTGGTTCAAGCAACGCTAGATCCAGGTTATGCAGCCTAAAAATAGCCTCGGGAATGGAGTATTAGCTTGTTTGGATCTGCTGTTATTACAGAGTTATCAGTTCCGGTTTGGTACACGGAAGTACAATATACTGCTGTTCAAGCATCAAATATCTCTCCTTTCTAGAGGAACATAAGGACTTCAGAGATCTACAGAAGTGTCTCCCTCATATTAGTACTGTGAAAAATTTCATAGTTGACCATTGTCAGTGATTCGATGATTATATGTTGGGAGTTACTGAGAAGCGTTTGCTTGAACACATTAAAACGTATGTAGCTGAAAACTCACTGAAGCGGTTTATCCAAAACCGCATCTTCGGTTGCCGTTGAGATGTGATTGTGATCAGAAGTTGCACAGTGGAAGCCAACGCTGCTAATCTGTGAACTGATTGACTGGGAAATGAAAAGATGTACTTGTGTGCATATAAAATTCGTATATATCACAGTTGTGATTCATTTGTGGGCTCTTCAATGAAGAGTACCCATTCACACTCCAGACGATTCAAATAAGATTCTAGTGAACATATATATATATATATATATATATATATATATATATATATATATATATATATGTTCTCGATTGTTATTTATTGCTGCAAATATCAACTGCGTGGTGTTCGGTGATCTCAAAATCATCGGAAAGGGCTTCCCCGGAACCTTTCTTCGCGAGTGATGGTTTCGCGAGTAGCCATAAAATTCATAGAGCTCAAAAAATAAAGGTTTCCAGTCCATCAAATAAGGCCTCATTCTAGGAACACTGTTTTACCGTAGGATGACGTGCTAGGTCATATCTCACATGAAGCTGCACATCTTTTGGACGTGGACACACCCACCCATTTCTTACTAAACTTTACAGTAGCAAAGCCACTGACGACGTCAATAATCCAACTTCCACAACATTTTGCCAAAGCCACGATTTGACTAAGATCAAGATTTATTTCTCATGTGCAAGTTTCTCATGTAACTTGGAATTTATCGCAACTTATTCTATTGACGTTCAGCATGTACATTTTTGCCTGGGTTTTGCTTTCACATAATCTATAAACAAAAGTTCGGCAATGCTTTACATGCCAACAAGGCAGAACGATTTGTCACCTTTGAAACACGTTTGTTTGCCTGTAAACATTCTAATTAATGGTAAGGCGGATAGGATTACATTTGTGGATCATTCATGCAGAAGTGTAAACACATGATACACTACTATCATGGTCCACACTCCTTTCTTTTTCATTACATTATTGAACTTGCACATTTTTCTCATTTTTCAGGAATGATATCCAATGGAGAGTCTTCACAGCGAAATGGACTCATCCCTTCACTCAGAAACCATCTACTTGAGAATAGACAACCGGTCAAAACAATGATTGTGAAAGATCGATTGACCAGGTGCCAACTAGTTCTGAAATGTCCATCTGGTGGATTTTCTGTGCGGATTTTGTTATTTTTCTCACTTTTTTGTTACTGGTTTGCAGCCATTTACATCTCCGTGAGTCAACCACCAGCTGTGTGGCGTTTACATTGTTTGTCCTTGGCAGGTAGCTTGAATCACAGTTTGCCTTCGTTCTGTGATCGCATGCATCGTGAAGATCAATACTTTCCTTTCAATTTACTGCCTTTGAAGTTTCCCGATCCAGTCAAATTTGTGACAAAAACTCCTACCGTATAGATCTGATCTTTGCGAAACGACTTTTTTATGCATACATACACTTGGACAGTTTACGAGACACATTTTTGTATCTTTCTCTCCGAATTGGATAGATCGTAACAAATGATTTCTTTTTTAAATATTTTACGTCTTACAGTTTCTCGCAGGTTGATTTCTGTCAAAATGGCTCTCAGGGGAACGACATGCGCACTTTACGAGGTCATTTGGGAATGATGATACCTCTCTACACGAACACTGGTACTAAGTTGAATAATTTCCGTATTTCGCGCTTGGGTATGCTCATAAAATTATTCTACCGCAGATATTTTTGGTTTCATGCCCGCGCATGACTACGGTGGAATGGACATTTCGCATTGTCTAAAATGCCCGTTGCACTCTTGGGGATAACTGGCTGCTGAGGTCAGCCGTGCTTGAGTGCCATTCAGCAGCAAGCTGATGACTACCACATAAAGGGCTCGCGGTGTTGGGTCTCAAAACTCCACTCTGATGTGAATTGCTTCCCGCTGCTCTACCTCCGCCGGTCAAATGACTTGACCACATTTATTCGTTTGGTTGCGATTTTACAAAATCAATGAAGTGGAACTAACAACGAGTGGGGTGGTCAGTTTTACAGGTCATACTAATTAGTAACGGCACGAGTAAAACAACAAAGTTTATGTTGAACGTGATAGGAAAAGTGTAAGGAAATCAGTTACCAAATCTGTAACTGTCCCACTTGTTCCGTTGTCTATGGATCTCGGTTGCGCCGTCAATCGTAGATGAGTGTTGGCTCACGGTTCTGTTGACTCATTAGTTCAAGGGAATCTCACCTTTTGCAGGACTGAGAGTGACGTGTCAGTGATGAAAGAAATACGCAGAACAACTGGTGAATCACTGAACTCACTCCCGACGCTTCGGACGATTCAGAATGGAGGTAAATGGCCTGATTGCTGTGCGATGCGCTTAAAAACGCTCAAAACCGGTAGTTAATCGACATTCTATTATGAATATTAAATAATTTCCGAAAATCGTACAGCGAAACAGCCGAAGGAGAACTTTGTTGTGTTCACGTCCCTCATATTTTGGGGTTCGTACTAAGTGATCCTTCAGCAGCTTCAAGTAGATAGAACCATTTCATTTGTCGATGGACTGTTCATGATAAGAATATGGCCAAATGCGAAGTTTTTTCTGGGCCAGTTTTGCTAGAAGTACACTTATGATTCTGTTACTTTGTGGTGGTTGACAGTTGTCAATTAAAGTCGCTATTCCGTGTGAAAACATGTGAATTAAACAGCGAATAGCCAAGAGAAAAATATTTTTTCACTTCTGGGATTTCTTAGCATTGGTGTAGGTTGTGAAGTTGGTAGTTTTAATTCAGCCAATTATTTTTCAAGTCAATTAGTTCTTACTTGAACCGCGTTTGGGAGACATATGACTAGGCGAAACAAACTGGCGTTGATAGCAGAACATTTGTTCAGGTCAGAGGCCATCTGTCGATTCAGTCGTCTCGAATCACGGTACGAATGGAGAAAAGCTCGCGCAGTATGAGCGAAGGGTACTTCAACATCACAACCCAGAATATCAAGCCTTTCATTTTCCAAATTTATCAAATGTGTTCCTAACGGTCCGCTGCTGTCCAGATTACATGAATTTACATTTCGATTTTACCATATTCGGCCCAGAGGACGAAATTGGTCCTTTTGGTGTACTGCCACTTGATTCGGGATAATACGTGAAAATTACTCAAACATGATCTCCATTTTTGTAGATCACAATGAAACACAACCTTGAAATAACTGGAGATGGATGAAGAATGAAAATTAGTTCTCCCAAATTGGATTCTGATATTTTTTGGGTTGAAGCTTGTTGCTCACTTTTGTCGTGGGGTATTGGTAGATCACTGGATCGCAGAATTAGGAGAGTGAATAATTTTGCTTGGATGTGAGTAATGCGTGGTGTCTGTAAATTACGCTCCAATACTCCTAACATTCGTTCGGGCATTTTTGAATAGATTCTCATAGGTAATAATATCTATCGAAAAGGATGTCTGCTGCCTATTAGTGGGCTCGTTTATCGAAATAGTAATAAACCCTCTATTCCCTATTTAATTTGCTGTCAGAAAGAATAGAAATAGATAACCCTACCGGCTGAATGGTGGAAACCGGGAAATGGTCGTCGTTTATTCTTTCGGGTCTTTTTCACCTACAAGATGGAATTTGGAACACTAATAAAATATGTTTTCACCCATTCTGATGATACACAGGTATCCCCGTTGAGGGGCAAACTATATTGTACGACAACCCGTAGTTGAGAACTACACGCAACGTGTCAGTGTTTTGTTCTATTCAAGAGGCATAACATGAGAGATAGTCAGCAATCCTCAAAGCTCACCAGAAAGAATAGAATAGTTCCACCGGGGTTCAAAGTATCGGTCTTTGTACCTAGCTATGCAAGTTAGTTACTGCCTTTAGCCACAAATGTTTTTTTACCCCTAATAGCAGTTTCTTACAGTGGAAATGCGATCTACATTCGCGCATTCTCCATATATGCTGACTTCGGTTTCCAGTTCCATGAATAAAATTGTCTATTTTCCCGTTGTGTTTGACATCAGGATCTCTTTCGGAATAATTAGCCGATATACGAAGCCGAAATACTTTGCGCTGCAGAGGACGTGGAACTGATCTTGAAACTGTTGCAATATGAACACATATTTGACACATTTTTGTTTCGTAAGTACCTTGTATTTGTATTTGTATTTGATTACACCTTCGTGTAGATAGACTTTCGCATTTCAGTCATCCTAGATATACATCTGGTACCTCATCGAACTGAGTGAATGAAGAAAAAAGATTACGTAACAAATTGTTAAGAAATTCCACTGATACTCGCACCCGATTTGTGCTGATCCGGGTCAGATAAGGAACCGGATAGTTGATGTAGTCTTCAGTGTGAAAGGGTGTGGATCGAGATGCGGAACGTATAAAAACAAGAGAGTTACAATTGGATTTTGCGAGCAAAATGTTTACATTTGGCCAGGTTCAGTTAGTACAACTTGGCAGATAGTTTAGTTAGGATAGACAAATAAATAGGCCTCCAGTAGGCATTGTAATATCTTTCTTCATCAGACCAACAAAAGTAACAGGGAAACAGGGAAAATCTTGATGAACTGAAAGAGAAATGGTACTCTGGCGATGTGACGATATCTGTCTAGGTCTAGATATGTTGCAACAACAGACCATTTTTGCAGCGCGTTTTTGAACTTGGGAGAAAATGCCAGTGTTTGACAGTCGATATTTTCCGATAAACCGATTATGACGAGGTCTACACCTTGTATATTTTAACAAGGTAGGATGACAACCAGCTTCTGGTCAAGTTAGTTAATAGCATTGCACGTTTGTCATAAACCATAAAGTAAGCGGGAGGGGAATAAGTTGTTAGAGACCAGCTCATCTAGATGGCTATATACAAATCAAATCACTGAAATGTTTTCAAGGATAAAGGTCATGCAACTTGACTATCATAGAAGACACCATCTCGAATTAGGGAAATGCAAAACGAGTCGTGACAAGGGGTAGGAGGAACGACCAGCAATATAGCAGACAAGCTAAACGTGGAATAACAGATCCGTTTTAGGAAAGAGCAGGCTGTATCGTGTGTACTAGCAAACACAAATTAGCGATAAGTCAGAAATTCAAAAAGTGATTGTTTCATTGTTGGTAGAGATGTTTTTATGAGATTTCGGGAGAAACGATGATGGCTCAGCTAGGCAAGTGATTTCCTTGTTAAATATTCCAACTTGTTTAAAGCTAATCACACTTTTGAGAACTGTCCTATATCGAGGGCATGAACACATTTTCACCCTTTTTCTGACGATGTCTGTGATATTCTCACTTGTGATGCACATCATAATCTGTTACAATCCCACGTTGTTTGGTTTGCCCCAAAGGTATATTGATTAATGGCTCTTTGGCTTTCTACTTTTTCACTTTCAGTCGATATCGACTTTCCTCGTGTTATATTATTTGTTTTATCACGTTTGCTGTAGTGATTTGTCTTGTGTGTCTTCTCACCATTTTATCTTTCTCCCATTCCCTATTTGGCACAACGAAGACGATTTGTATGTCATAAATTTGTAATTTATTTTGCTTTCTTTAACAAATCATGATTGTAAACTATGACCACGAGTCCACTGCAGTATGAGATTGCCATTTGTAAGGCTGGTAAGCCGGCATCATTACACTGAGGTACCTTACCAAAATAACCCATGCGGCTTAAATACTTTTCCAGAAAAAGCTCTATTTTCTATACATCTTAAGTGGTCAGCGATAGTCAAAATGAGTATCGTCGTGGACTTCGGATGGTAACCCTCCGGGTTCGATTCTCGACAGTGCCGGTCAGCTCTTCATTTGACAGCTTATCATCGGTCGCGGCCACCTTCCCGAACTGTTTTATTCTGTCGTGTAATACATAAAAGAAGCAGAAAGCATATTTTTATAATACTGTGGAAATCTATGAATTCAGTACATTTCACCCACGGAATAGCACGACGTATCAATGTCACAGAAAATCGTTGATATTTAGTTGATTAGGAGACTATCCACGTTCTTGAAAGTCACAAATGACTGATTTCAGGGAGCTAATACTGTGTATACATTTTACTGTGACCTCCATGCGCGGTTAAGGTGAGCATTTTATTGAACTTATTGCCACCAGTACATTATTTGAACCTATTTCCTGTCTTGATATTCCATGCTTGTTAGTCTAAATTGATTTTTTTAATCAGCAGTCGTAAAATGCTTTCAACATTTGTATAAACAATTCGTATGTCATAAGTTTTCAAACTTACGCGAACGATTATCTCGTGATGGGAATTGTTTCTCGTTCGGTGGACGTCAATTTTGCTTAGCGAGCTCATGTCTGTTTGTATATTTCTTGTGATCCTCATCTTAAGGGAAACATTAGGCGGTAATGTCGTGTTTTGTTACGTGGTTTGCGTTGTTTGTGTAGAATTCTCGTGATGTTTTTTTCTGTGTGATGTAGCGTTCTGTTCCGCACACGTTTGTTTCAAACATAATATTTTGCCCGAAAAAATGTCCGATGCCCGCAAATGATCAAAGTGACATGGAAAACATTCTAGGGTTGATTTACTGAATAATTCATCGGAAATTGACAAAAATGACCAATGAATTCTCGGTCGAAACCTTTGAAACTCGATAAATTCGAGTTTTCTTGTGTTCAATATGGACTGAATTCTTCACGTAGTCTCAGTAATGGGCGGAATGTAACGTTTGGCTCGGAGCAGAAATGGAATCCGCTTCTTTATTGAGGAACCCACTTCGAAGTAGCTAGATGGAGGCGAACGAGAACACCAGTGAGTCTATGACAAAAAACATTCCAAACTGGTTTGTTATCTTTCATTAGAAGATTTGTTCGAAATGGCAATATTTGCAACATTATGCAGCCTCGGTGAAATCCAAACGTGCACTGCTGGGGAGCCATTCGAACGGGAGTACCGAGTGTGCTCTAGCAACTGAAGTAAGAGGAATTCGTGGGTGAATCCAGCTGGCTATCTGCCAAAGCAATAATCCATCATGACACTGCATTTTCTTCTTGCTCTTTTAGCAAATTGAATGAATCAGCTTTCTCTTATGTTATTGTCAGAATGGAGAACTCAATGAATTACCAATCAATATGGGTACAAGTTAGGCATAATAACATATACACAGGGGAAGACAAAGAGATTTTTCGAACTGATCATCCAAAAAACCGTAACTTTCATTATCCATAAACCCAGAAGGTGAGAATAGTTGTATAGAACCGCTTGTGTAACGATTTGAAGACAAAATGAGCAAGCATGACGACGGCTGCCAAATGAGCGCACTGAATCATGTACATCCTTGCCGAGGCACAGTAATGCGCACAGAAAAACTCCGGCAGAAAAAATGCTCTTCAGGCTTATCTCTTTCATTCGGCCGGGAGCGGATTAACTAGAACAAGAGAACTAGTTTTTGGTACACTCCGTATACTTGAAAGATTCTTACTTGCTGCACGTGTTGCTCAGTCCAGAGTTGTCAACGGCAAGAAGGCCTATTCCTGTTTGACTCGCACAGTCGAAAGCACAAGCTTAGTTAAAAATTGAACGTGATTTTATTCACACCCAGGTGACAAAACAACCGAACCAGCCTTCACGTTCTGTTCGTCGCTAACGGTGAGCTCATCAGGAGGGTCTTTAAACCTTACTCGGAGATTTGGACACACAAAAACCAGTTTTCCACTTGTCCTGGAAATCCTAAGACGCGCAGGAGTGATTTCTTCCTTTTTCTTATTCCAATTTGATGGAAAAAACAAGATAGAAAAACTCTAGTTGACGACGCACATTTTCCCATTCTCCTTGGAAAGTATTGGGACCTTCAGTTTTACTAGCTCTGTTTACAACTTCAATTATTTTGGGTACTCCGTTGCAAATTCTAATGAAATCTTGCTTAAAAATGAGGAGCTTTTCACCAAAAGTTGACTGCTTTAATTTCTTATCTACTAGTAGCATATTTTTCCCATTCATTATTTTGACTTGCATCCCAGCACTTTCCAAAGTTTGTTCTACTACTCGTGCTATTTTCAAGATTCTACATTGTATGTCAAATTTTGCCATTCTTCCTTTGAGACAGGAAACAGTTCCGCTGATTGCCTAATATGGACATACGTAACAAACCGTGAATTCGAGTCTGGTAAAGATATCGAGTTCAGTACACTAAGGTGGAGTGAATTGGATCAGTCAGTCCAAGCATCCTAGATAGCAGTACAAAAGTGTACTTTCCGGGAAGCATCAAACTATTGGTGCCTATCTCATGTAGAGTTTTTACTGGGAACAGCTTAGAGAAGTAGAAGTTTTGATGAGTCTGTAGGATAGAGGAAGGGCCACAGCAGTGTCGGTAGAAACATTATAATTAGCCGACTTTTTCGGTTACCGTGAGTAATCTTTCTCAATCCAGTTTTACAACTAAATAATTCCATGGAGTCAGTTGCAGGTCAGAGAATGTGTGTGTGCACTTTGAATCATTCATCTATTAGATTGATTGGTTTTTAGTCGCACAAGTTCCTATTATCAGTCAGTGGTGACGAGTTCAACTGTTGATATGACCTTTGGGGCTTTTTCTGCATGAGTAGTAGTGGCATTGTATCTGGATGACAGATACAGTGCTATACTACTCGTATCGAAACTTCATACTTGAGATCACATGTCCTCCTTCTGAAGTTTGGTCGTGTCAACCGACGAATTAACTTTGGAAGAATACCGTACGATTCTAAAAATGGACTCTCCGTCCTTGCACTCTCCATTCGATTCAAACGAGATTACAGCTGAACTTTGAGATGCTTATTCGTTAGTATTATCAGTGAGGTCCAAATTATGGATATCTCAGTCCCGTCGTTTTACTTGACGCACGCAGGGTGGATAATAATTTCCAGGGCTTCGGCAGTACAAACACTCGGTGCATGTTTTCAATCCATACTGGAGGACTTTCGGGTTTTTCGTAGTCCATGCTGTGTCCTTCGGCTATGTCGTGAAGAACGCTCGCTGAATCTCGCTCTAGTTTTACTGAAGCTGTCACGCTGGAGAGATTATATTTTTATTTTCTGTTGTGTTCCGTTATTCTGATCCTAAATACTCTAGGACTCTATTCAGTATATTTAACTGGATATTCTTTACAAGTGAATTTATGAATGCAGTTGTTTTGATGTTGCCAGTTAACTGAATCTCTGGATTTGGTGAGGTGGGTAGTCCGAGAGTTGTCAGTCCGAAAGAAGGTGTGGATGGGGTGATCACTGAGGTTTTTTTCTAATTGCTTCAGAAGTTCCTGATCATCCGGGATAATGAGAGGAGGTCCGACTAGAACCCAATCAGTCTAATACATGAACAATTTAACGTGCACACACTTCCGCTGACATGCAAATGAAGCCCTGGAGTCATTTAATTGTAAAACTGGATTGGCAAAGATTATTCACGGTAACCGAAACCTCGGCTAATTACAATTTTTTTTCCACCAGCTACGACATATCATTGACACAGTACTTTTTTTAATTTGGCATATCGTATAATGCATCTTTTTTTGATGCACTACGAACTTCTTTCGGTTCTAACGCACTGAGGGATGGGCTTTTTCCCAACGAGAAGGTGATCGTGCGCAGCTAACTATATCATTTTATCCGCAGAGCCTGGATAAGTTCAAGTACAATTTAGGATATAAACAACTTTAAAGGATCTCATTTCATGACCATTGGAAAATCGATGGATTTCATGGCTTTATCTACCTTTTTATTGACATACTTGAGTAAATATTTAGCAGAACCAAACTCATTTTATTCGCTCCCAAAGTTTACCAACGGACTTTGATTTTGCGGTGATACACAGGTAGGGGGAGGATATGTGGTATTTTTCCCTCACTAGTGAGGCTACTTGCTATGGATGTTTACCATATAGCTATAAAAGAAGGATATACGAAATTTCATGATTGCTCAATACACGTTGACATAAAGTTTCCGTAACCATGTTTAATTCTACCATTGTTCTACCTAAAACTAATGAGAACTGTAGGTATTTGGGATAATGCTTGGGGAAAAAAGCAATCCATCGATTACTATCGGTTACTGGTTAGCCTATCACTATTAGAACATAGAAAAGCAAGGGAACACGGTAGTTCACTAAACGTTTTTTGCTTCTAACCGCCGTTCGATTTATAATTGAGTCCGCTTGACAATACTCCGTCAATGAGTCCAAGATATAATGAGAAATGACGACTTTCAGTTGATGATAGAGAATGGACTGTGAAACTGAGTGTTGCTCTTCAGTGTACTTGGGATCGCGTGCTATCACATAGGTTCTATCTTTTATTAACTTGAAGAAGGAATTGCAGGACATCCTTGGTAATCTCCTAACACCAGTTCAAAAACCAGCCTCAGATAACCTCCTTGTTTTACAATGCTACCAGTTATCTGCCCCGCATTCGCCCCTGCAAAAATATTGTCCGTTCATTGCAAGTTACATCGCGAGTGAGCAAGGCGTGGAAATATAGCACATTTGACTTACGATGAACGAACTATGATAATCATCGACGGTGACGCAAAGTTGTGTGTGACAATCTTATTTACGGGACGTGTTTAGAATGTGCTACTGTTCAAAACCCCAAAATTGTCCTGTATTTGGTCTGGACTAAATGAATGTTGAATTTCATGCAACAATTGGTTTATGATTTCACATTTTAAATGGATGAAGCTCCCAGTAGATTTTTTTATTTCTAAGAAAACTCCGTCTGTTCGATGAAGTGATATTAGATGAGGCAAAGTCAAGGGTCACATTAGCTGTGCACGACTAGCTAAGTTCTCAATACGCAACTTGATATTTATTAAATGTTCGTGGGTGGTGTTCAATCCCGTATGGTTTTCCGGTTTTTTTCTAAGATCTAAAGCTCTTTTCTCATTTTTCGGTCACAAGCTTGGGAGAATATGAAAACGACTTGTAGAGGAGTCTTCTAGTTCTTTCCTTTTGGTCGCGGACCAACAAAGCATTTTTCTAATTTTCACGCATATGTCAAAAGTCCCTTAAGTGGGTTGAATCAAAATTACGAAGAGTTACATATTACTCATTCACTTTAGCTGGCCATGAATATCGTCTGTATTGATGATAAACGTATACTTCGATTACTGGGGATAACGAGTGAGTATCTTGGGCCTCCAATAAATAAAATAGAGACGGAAATACACTAAAAAGGTATGATTTAGAGGCAGAGACACTTAACGACGTCCACGTTCAGCGTCGATATTTGCGGGACCACATAAGAAACGGAAAAGGCGAGGAACAAGAGAGGACCACTGGCCTGTTGTACGTGCGCAAAGCACTTTATAGCTGTTACGCATGGAGGAGGAAGCACACTTGCTCAGGTTGCAGTGAAGCTGATGATGTGAGTCATTCAGGACTCGATCAGTGAATCTTTTGCACATTTTGTGATGTTCGGATATGATGGAGTCTGTGAGATTTTCACGAGGTATACCAATTGAACAGGACAAGTGCTTGAGATACTTTTAATTTGGTAAAATATTTAGCATGTAGGCAAGTAAAGAAGACAGGAGAAGAATAAAACCAGTGAAGTAATATGCATGCAATGACAAAACGTTGAATGATGTAAATGGGTACAGGCATTGCTTTCAGAGGCAAAGCATTTTAGGTTAGTCTTCTCACTTTTGTGGAAACGCAGGCAACATGTTCAATCCAACAAAGATTATGGGTGATCTTGGTCCCAATGTATTTGATCGGTAGTTGATGCCAGACGGATATGTTTCCTACGTGAAAATTTGGACGGGATTTTAGAAAGTTTAAATACTTAGAGCCTTTGAGAAGAGAAGAATTAATATCTGAGCATTCACGGTATTTAAGGTTGCGATATGGGCTTTGGACCAATGGTCAGTATTTTAGAGACCAGATTGGAGTTCATGTGCAGCTGATGCATCAGGATGGGGTAACCCAACAGCAGCATCATTTGCATACTTTGTAGTAAAAGAACAGTTGCTGACAGGAATGGAGAGCGCGTAGACTGAGAATAGGAAAGTTGAGAGAATTGCGCCCTGTGGGACGCGATGGGTTACACGAGAGAAGGAAGAAGTTCTGTTTCTGTATTTTGTGAAACAGTGGCCGAGTAAAAAAATCCGATAATAGCCCGATGGGTGTCTGTTGCATTCCGTCAGTTAAGAAGAAGCCGAGAGGTCTTTGTCTATCAAAACTGTGGAATGCCTCACGGTATTCTAGAAAACAGGTTCATGCAGGTCTTGATTCCTTGTCCATCGAAGACAAGGCAGGGAGTCAAATCAGCAGTAGCTACGCAGAGAAAGAGCGGCGATGGGCGAACCGGTCTCTTTTTTTAAAGTCACTGGACGGTTATTGGAGTATTAGCTTCACAAACACCTTTACTGTGATAGGGGTACACTCAAATAGATGGATTTTTACCATTCCTTTCTTGGGCACAAGTGTGGTGGAAGCTGATATGCAACTCTTAGAAATTTTTCCACAATCCAAGCTTTGAATAAATAGCTGAGTCCTTACCGGAGTGAGTGCTTGTGCACACTGCTACAGTTCTTCTAAGAATGCTTTTAAACAACCATGCGTGTGCATTACATAAGCTGCCCAATAGTGCCAATGAAACCAAAAAGGGCCTTACTCTTCCCTCGCACTAGGTTCTATTTGAAACATCGCATTTCCTGTGCCCAGTCGTAGGTTACAAGCATTTACGTTCAAAGAGTTGAACCATGAAAAGAACATTGTAACCTAACTATTTCCGTTTGTGTTTTGACCCTCCTGATGAACATGATTAGTGATCATTAGGGGAAGATAATGAATATTACCCAATCTTCTAACCCACACATCAGACTAGTTTTTCAATCAATCAGATTATTTTGCTTGGCTGACTGTCTTTCGGACTCCATCCTCCACGCTTAAACTTCAGATCATTCGACCAGCGTCTCACTCAGAAGCATCAGACTCGAGTTTCGCCCTTGTAACCCCTCATCATCAGTGGTGCGTATCTTCCACCGCAAACAGGGTTTGAACCTATGGCCCCTCCGCCCCGAAGGCCTCTGTTACCACTGACTGGCAGTCATAGAGAAAGACATTGAAACAAATTTAACTCAGTGATTTGGATCAGCCCAGACGAGAGAGAGGTAGCGTGAGGGTAAGGTTGGTCAGATAACCTGCGGTTTGCGCTTGAAAGGTGGAGTCCAAGGAACAATCAGCCAAATAAAGTGTCAACAATCCCGCGTACTACTGGCAATTCATTGTGAGATATACAAATTTACGTTACGCTACCCCAAAAGGAAGTCATTCATTGGACAAGTTATCATTTTAGAGGTAAAAATAGCATTTGAAGGATAATTTTTGTGGCCATACTTCCATTTTTTAGTGTTTTAGGAAAGCACTTCCTGGCCAAAAAGAAATGTGTTTGAACTGGTGAAAGTTTATAGTATGAAACAGAAGATGCATGTTACAGTTCTTCACCGTCCACCTGGGGCGGACACTGTCATGATTGACAAAATTTGTTCACTGCTCGAGGGTGTGCACTCTTGGAAGGGAAGTTCAGGAAGAAGCGCGAAACGTGTATTTAAACACGGAGGCAATCTATCTGCATGCACCAAACTTCTGAAAAGTTTAAGCGAAATCACTGATGTCCATCGAGCTTGAATTAGAACAGGAAATGAAGTTTTATCAGAGAGGAATTCAGTGTTAACAGTTTCAGGCTTTATTGTCGCCTTTCTTACATTTCCGGATGCCGCTGCATGGATCCCACACATAACCAGACTGTGAGCTTGAGGTGTTCTGAAATATGGAAAACCCACTCTTAACAGTGTTCGCACGCAGTTTGAGCACAGGATTTCAGAGCTAAATAGTTGCTTTCAGTCATTCCTTCTATAGTCCTTTCAGAACATTGTTGTGTTGACGTGTTGAATATGATCAGAGGTCATGGTAAATGGCGGTAACGTGCGAGGCTTTTGGATGGACATTTTGGTCAACACGACTATTGATCGTGGCAGTCCCATGGTTCGGTATGAGTAGCTGCACAGGGGGTGATCGATTTCTGACCAGGTTAGTTAGGTTGGGGGATTGAGCTAACTATTTCTGTTTGCATAGGGTAGGCGTAAAGAGACGAAAGCCTGCCGCCTGAGCGGAGGGATGTGTGTAGAAGGAAGTATTTGGGAAGACACTTGACACAAAATTCACTTTCTAGATTACCAAATGAACCTGACCGAATAAAAGTCACCCTGAAGAACCGTAGTCAACACTATCGCGGATAAACTGAGCTCAACCAGAAACAAATAATTCAGTCTTACAGAGGAACCTAATTTAATACAATGAGTTGATGCTATCAAAAATAGACTGGAATTGCTATCCGTGGCGGTAATCATGGATAAATTTGATTTTATCAGAAAAAAGTCCGAAATGCCTCCAGTCGAGTACAAATTCACAAATCCACCAAGAAGAGAAAAGGCTAACAAAGGTGAAAATACGGCAATCCCTAAAAGACCGAAGCTGCTCACACCCACTAAATTTTGGGAAAATCAAGACAACTAGAATTACCACTTCACTTTTAAATGGATCATCTGGTGGCAGTCACACTACTTGGTCGACTTTAAACTCTCCTGTTCTGGCTTTGAATCTTATCGCCGGTGGTCACATCCACCAGCTGGCAGCATCTAACCGGCCGCAATCCGCTTCCCAAAGTCTCGTACTATTCTTATATAATAAAGAGGACGAACGAATGATTCATAAAACCGGCTTATTGCTAAGGCGGATTCTTTCAATGAGAACATCTTATCACAAAAGTCTAGTGGCTCCTAGCCGAATAATGACGCGTACTCGGATGCTTCGTCAGTTGCGTTCCCAGAGATTCTTCTGTATCTGGAGATTCAGTTTTTTATGAAATGACTCGTCAAGCAGTATGAGTGCTCAACTCACCATGAAGAACCATGTATGCACTGTGCAGTTCTGTTTCATCATTGTTAAGAAGCATGAGCAGTCCATCGAGTTCCAGACTGGGGAGTCGAACCCCGAATGCGTTATTTTGAGCAGCATACATGGTTCACGAAGGCCATCGGAACTGGATCTGAGCATTTGGTCCCACTATACATTTTTTGACACAAGGTGGATGTTACCCGTATCACCGAGGGGCAGCCCGCATAGATTGGTAGTCAGATGTTCGTCCGTTATGCGTTTTGAGTTTGAATCCGAGTTGAGGCTTTGTGGACATCGCTGCTGAAAATTCCCAAAAAGGATAAAACGGCTTTTCAAAGGTTCCCATTGATATGAGCTCCCGTATTGCATGATTATTTATTTCTTTTGAATCTGTCAAAATAATGCAGCATCGAAACAACAATTAGGGCCAAATGTTTTCCTCAAACTTGGTTTCTCTTTTCCCTAGATTGCATATTATAGACACCAATGACGTCATTTTGTGAATTCATTGAAATAAGCCAAGCATCATTGAGCAGGCCGTAGAAAAGCCTAAAAGAACTGCTTCCAAGATGTACTTTTTAGAGCTCAATGACTATTTAACAAAAAGCTGTTGCATCAAAAAGATAGCTCACTCAAGGGACCACTCTTGGGCCTGTTTTGGGAATAAATGCTGATGTTACTTATGGATGCAGTAAAATAAAAAGTTCAACAAATAGCTCTGCTGTGACGTTACTTTTGTAGTAAGCAGGCCCTTGGCAGCCATAGTGATGTTTGATTACCGTGAGTATAAGACCATGTTGCAGCACTTACTGAGCCTTTGTTTTCATGGAGTTATCTGTGTTTTTTGTATTTGCAGATCGAACACAAACAAACTCCCACGGAGGAACACTGATCCTTGAATAGTTCACGTAGACGAAAAAGTGTGCGCTACCGATGAACAGACAAGTGCCAAGAAGAGAACACTAATATTACGAAGGAAACAGAAAATCTGTCACACTGCACTGGAGAATTGGTGGAACCGTTGAAAAGCTAAAACTTAGAATAAATGGTACATAAACATCCACAGATTTCCTCTGTAAGAAATAAAACTAGCAAGCTCGTGTAGTTTAGCAAGCGAGAAAGATTTTCTGGAAACGCCATCGACGATGAATTATGCAAAGTCAAAAATAGGTGCGCGAAATGATAGGCTAAGACACGGCCCCAGTCGTCAAGTCATAAAGACATAGTTATCTAATAGTGCTGCAAGAAAAACGCAACTCCTGTCCTCGTATCCTGCATTTTTACATGCTCTAAGATGATGCAAAAATTTAAAACAAGAAGTGTTGCTCAACCTAGCCACTTTGCTGAGAAATCTGCTGGTCCAAACGTGCACGTAGCGCAACCCACATTACCCTGACCGTAAGGTAACTGACCCAATTGATTGAGGATCATTGCTCACGTTGGGTTCAACATGGAGTGGCAGGCACCGTAATAAGCGCCATTCTCGGACACATTTCTATAACATGCCTGTGCATGATGGCAGCGAAGGAGTATATCTATCCCATAGACACAAGGGCCCACTGATCTTTTAGGGTTAACAGGCAACTAGACCCTGAGACCTGGAGTGAAGAACCGCATAAGGTCCCAATAGGTCAGGTGTGGTAACGACCCGGACACAGTGGAATACTGTGGAATGTTGAACAAAACGGAATACAGATTGCTGAGGCGCAAAGGGATTCGTCCCGAGGACCGCTGGAGCAAGAAACAGTATCTAAATCAGGGACTGAAGCCACAAGTCCTCTGGCCTGACCTGACCTGACCCGAACTGATGGGTAAAGGCCACCAAGTACACAAAATCAGCATACTGGCTTGTGAAAAGTCCCCCCTAAGTTCCACAGACACATCGATCCACATACGTTTTCCACTGCAGAGGAAACCAGTATCCGTTTTTTCGCACCTACCCGGCGCACAATGTGAAGTTCATTAGAGCACTCAAATTAATCTGGACGCAAGTCGGCTACCCCAACCCCAGTTACTCAGGTCCGAACTATGTGATTGCCATGATCCACAACAAGTGAAGCCAGCAATCGCATTGCTCTCTAAAGACGTGCAAATGATTGGCTTCACAGGCTTTCAGTCGTCACGGTCATTGAATCTGTGCCCTGCCATGATCCATTAGGAATGAACTGAATTCTCGGGTGATAAATGCAAATGTATAAGCGAATCCCTCTGTGAAGGGAGGAGGTCGTGTTGACTGATCGATGCGACTGTGACTTCTACGAAAAGTTCACGCGAAGCACTCATAGATCAGCAAGTTGCTCTTGTCAGCACAAAACATTGCTACTGGGTGAAATTCATCATGGGAGAGACTAGGGACGGATAGATACCATCAGGCAGGTGACAGGTTTGACTGACTTAGTATGTCAAAACATCACAACTGTCAGCTTTCGGGTGTGCGTAGAGTAACAAGACTCAGTCAATCTCTGGAGTGAAACTGGGTTGAGTTGTGCACTAAAAGCCGAATCACTCTTGAATTACTCATTTCGTAGTCATAGATGAGTTCATCAATGACTTGCACAATTCACAGAGTGGATGCAAAGACACGCATGTTAACGGCGAGTGATAATGGACATTATTGATACTTGGTAAATGAAGCAGTACTAGACCTTCTCAGTTTACTCAAAGTGACAGACTTTTCCAACAAATGTCTGATTGTGAAGTCGAAGAGTCTGGTTCCTGTATTGAAGCGTAGCCAGTGATACCGTCCCCAGCTCTCGAAAGACGAACTACTTAAAAAGAACTCGATTTTGTTTAATCGTACTCGTGCTACTAATTGCAAAGTCCAGGAAGAGCCACTAAACGGTTTTACAATCTTGAGGAATCAGCTTTATCCGCAACGCACGTTAGTGATGTCGAATAAACTGTTCGGTGTCGGAGCAAAACAAATCGTGAACAGCCAGGCCAGGTATCTACACGACTGGCGAGCAAAACAGAAAAATACCGTGTTCCAATTTTCGAGGTGCAGCTGGTACTCATTTTAAATACTTCCATTGAAAACTCAATAATAAGTGACATACCGACCGTGCTCTTGGAACGCGCTGTTACGTATTTATCTTTGTATCGATTCTAACCCTCCATTCCGTACCACGGCTATTTGTTCTATATTGCCCATGACCTATACCACACTTCGGCACTACGATTTCCAATATGAATAAAATCAACTATTTGCTTCTGAACGTGCGTTCTCATGTGAGACTTCATCATTTCGAACATCAAGCTGGAATTTCTCGTCGGTACACTTCCTAGTATCTAGCGTAAGCTATGAGAATGCGAGGTCTTTTTATTTCGAGTCATGAGTACATCCTTGTTAACGCATGTCACTTGAACGAGGGTTCTTGGTCGCACGGATTAGCACCTATATAATGATTCTAACGTGTCCGAATGACTATCTGAAAGCAGCAAGAAAAAATTAGATTCTTCCTAAAAACATTTTCTGGACCGTGAAAAATAACTGATTACGTTAGAAATTGGTATACACTTACCTTTAAACAGTAGCACCACAATAAGAAAGATAAGTAAAAAAACTACCTGGATGAAATGACATTCATTTATCTGTGTTGAAATCCATACTCGCAAAATGTGCATACCTGCATTTTTCGCATTCTGCGATACTTCTTCGCGTTTTAATCGATGGAAGATGTGTACACCATACTTAGTTTCATTATGAACAGGAAAGTTGAGTGAGTCGTGTCTAGAGAAACGAAATGTTTATCAGGCACACCGAAACTCACTTAATTTGGGTGGCTAGCCGACGAAACCGAAACTGCACGTGACCGAGATGAAATTCAAGGCGGAAAGCCCTCCCCTGAGAAATCGATACGCATCTGCTTTTGTCTGGAAGGTGAATGAGCTTGCGTTTTGATGGCAAATAAGAGATTGCTTAGTTTTTCATCTTACTGACCTCGGTAATTGGATAAGCAATTTGCAGCTGAAAAACTGGTGTACTCTAATCACGGACGACATTTAACTTTAAGCCGGTTATCGTTCTGCGCAGCTCAGAGAGACAGCGAAAGTTTTATGAATTACCGTTGAATTAGGCTTATCAATGTTTCTTGTTTCGTCTACCATTTGGATGGACATTTTCAGTGACCTGGATCCTTGTATGTTTGAAAACATTGATGAAGGAATGGATTCTGAAAACCATGAACTCTCAAACTAATTCATCTCCAACAATGTCATTTTTATTCATAAACAGACATTTACAAAATGCCCTGAAATAGCATTTACAGTGTTATCTGCTTTTTGTGAAATAAATTATTTTTTGAAATATTCGAATGGTGTAATATATGTGACTAAAAAGCGAACCAAAATGGTGAACATTTTTCATTTGGTCACGGGAACCTATTTGAGACAGACGTTAACGCAAACTGATGAGCATAGACTGTATAACCCAGGTAGTTAACAAGCACTAGTTAACCTACAAACTGTTTGTTAGCCTCTGGAGTTTTTTACAGCATGGCGTGTTTCTTGTTCATAGTATTTTTTGTTTAGTGGCATAATCAGTACTTCCGTCAGTGTATTGTATCTTTATCATGTCAATCATCAGTCCTACTGTTTGAAATATTTAGGTTCTTGGAAATGAATATTTCGAAGAACGTTTTTAATTTTTCAGCAGTATTGCTACTTTCAAGTCTTTCAAGTACTGATTTTGTTCTTCTTCACATTACTGACATCAGACTAAACTTTCCGATAACAATTGAGGTGAGTGATATTTTTATTTTGCACGAACTTATTGTATCTGAGCATTCAGTCAGGTAGTTGCCAATCTTACTGTGATTTGTTCGCTCCTTTGTGACTTATTGAGGGTTCATTTGCTGAGGGCTTACTTTTATCTAATCAATTAATGATTTTGTCGGTTCTCAATTCCTTAACCGTCTGATTTCGCACGGGCTTTTTTGGTGCTTTTTCATCAATAGTACAAATAGGGAGACCGGAATTATATAATGTTGAAATGTCGTTTTTGATGCTCTCAGCAATTTTTGGCCTGCCGTTGATAAACTGTACCACAATTTGTCAAATTTTTATTCAGCTTCCAAGATCCTTCCGACTTCGTGCTTGTTAAAAAAATGTTGGTTTTCATTATACCGTTCGGGGTTTCCAGGGTTTCTTGTGTCAGAACCGAGATCGGTTCGGAGTGTATCGAAAAATCTATGTGCCGTGTGAAATTTTATATTAAAATTTTACTGTCTAATAATACAGCTTGGTCGAAATCGTTGGTAGGTTATCGACGACAAAAAAAATGTACTTTCCCAGGGTTTCAGTTACAATCCTGCTTTACTGCTACTTGTTATCGTGTTTATCCTTCGTGAAAAAGCAGCTGGGATAAATCGTTGAAAAAGTAAGGTAGGTAGTTGGAAACTATACAACGATTTACTTTGTCTTAAGTTTCGATTTTTGATGTAAATAGTATGTCACTGTATGTGGACGGTATGACGAAATTTCTGCGGAACCACATGACCAGTTTCGCGGTAATTGCCTTCCATCAGGTTTGCATTCCCGGTACTCTCCTGCCCAATCATCTCTCTGGTTGAGCACTTCATTTTAGGTTCGCCGCCTTAATCTTATTTGAATGATCACCTTTTGATGAAAAAAGTGGACTGCTCGTCCATGCACGCTCCTTACAATTCAAATCGAATTAAGGTGATGAACCTAATCTGGAGAGCTCAGTTACGGGGATGATTGAGCAATGAAATACCGAATACACATGCCTGATGAGCGGGAACAACCGTGAAACTGGTCGTGTGATTCCGGGGTGGTGTTTGTCCTGTCATTCATATACAATCACATCGCCTACATCAAAACCGAAAGTTGGAACAACTTGCTTTCGCTCTAAAAGTTATCTTTGACAAACCGACAAAAGTGCTCTCGAGGAATCACTTGATTCTAAAAATGGACCCTTCCTCCATGGAAAGTTTTTTACTTCGTTCTGTTTACTAAAAGGAGACAGAATAGTTCGACAATAAAATTGCCCATATTCGTTCTGTTGTTGCTTTCAAAGGACAAATAACGAGTGGGCAACAACAATGATCTCGGATGACTGACTGCAGCAGCTGTTTGCTATCACTAGCATGAGAAATAGCCATGGAGCATGAAAGGTTGTTTATGAAACCTCTCGATCCCCTCCAAAATAAACTACGTCATTTGGGAAACCGCCATCAGGGCCATTAGTTCCAGCATTCTGTTTATAGTCACAATCAGTTTTGATAAACGACAAACGCAGCGGCTTTTGACTGCAAATTAAAATCAGCTGTGAACAATAGGATAGCAGTAGTTTGTGCTCAGTTTGTTATGATAGTACACTAAGAGTAAAGTACAATCAGGGTTCGAAGCCCCCGTGTTGATTCGTCTGAAAAAACGGATGTTACTGACCCAATATCAGCCGTAAGAAGTACAAGTGTTGATATACGTGCTACGTGAACATTATAACCATACGAACTATTTTCAGGTACTGACAAATTCCAGTACTCTGGCCGAGAATGCTGAGGCAGCTGTTGTTTTTAAATCTCACTCTGAAAAATCATATAGAAGTCAATTGAATTCCAAAGCAACAATTTCGTGCTGGTCGGTCAAACTCGTTGATACCAATCGTTGACTGAGTTTGAGGGTTTTGCAAGAAAAAATGAGCCAGTAAAATTCGAAGAAACTTTTTTCCCTTCATTTTCGGTAATGCGCTTTTCTTCTTCAGTAAATAAGTTGCTGTAGTCTAGCGGGAAACTGCAAATGATTATTCGAACTGATTAACTAAATTTTGATACAAGGTAGCGGACTCAATTGAAAATTCCAACCAGTTTTTGGTTATCTCAGTAGCAGTTCTCCATTCTGAGTCCACCTAGTCAATTTCAGGTAAATGCAAATGTCTCCCACTCCCAGGACGGCCTCACGCAGTTAGCGGAACCGAACCGGAACCAAACCGGAACCTATAGCAAATCGACTCCTAAAGCCCCTTCGATTTTGCAGATGACATTTCAGGCCAGCAGCAAATGAATCCCATTATCGAAGAAACCATTTTTCCGAACAAATGCTGTCTACGATTTTCATGCCGAATCGGTCCCTCATCCTGCAACGCACAGTGACCGTCTAATTCGCGCGTCTCGATCCAGAGAGAGTTAGACAAACGTCTCGGTTTCCCAAGATTTCTTTCCCATAATTGTTAAAACCAGCGAGAATTCACTGGAAGTAATTCCTTATGTAGTAAAGATCTAGCTACATTAATTCCTAAATGAGGCAGGCTGTTAGCTGATAAAACTTCACAGTGAATTTTCTGTATCAACACTCACAGCTTTGAGGCATGTCAGAAATACGATGTCTAGATTCACTGCAACGTTTTGCGATGCAATTCGGTTGGGCTCATAGTACGACTTGAGAAGCAGGTACTCATTTCCTCTTGACTAATTCATTTTGGTTCCGTAAATAAAACACGACGGTTGATCATTTTTTTGGTCTCATCGATGAATTAGGGATTCACTGACTACGAAATGCAAAGTTGTCATATTTGCAACTTGTAAGTGTATGAGAAGTTTCAGTTCCAGCTTGATAAGATTTTGGGATGAATTTACGTTTTGTACTTTCATCCCACACTAATAGACAAAACTACTGAGTTGATCACCGAAGGTCCAGTCACTGATGAATAATAAATAAGAGAGGAGATGAAGTATTATTATTTATTACTGTTATTATAATGACGTTGTCATTCCACTTCTTAAATCAGTGGAACAGAAGAGGTAACAAGCCTCGATATTTGCTACAACCCACACTTAATATCGACCGAAGCTAGCATCTATGATCCCGAGTTTTGAAGCAGAGGATTGCATTGAATTCTAACTTGATGGAATTGCTGAATTGTTGGACCACAAACGAAAGGTCTAGCATGGGCAGTGCAAGTTGGTGGTGAAGTTTAAGCTCAGTAAAATTTTCGAGAAATACCTCACAGTAATTCGTATTATTGGGTCTAGTTGTTTTTCCAAATGATGGATGGGCTATCACGATTGACCGTAACCGAAGAACTGAGTCAGGCTTATTTTGGTCTCCTATCATAGAGCACATTTTCCTTTGTTATAGTTACTGAACCATGGCCAAGAAACTCTGTTGACTTAAGGTGGAAAGGCATTCATTTTTTCAACCACGTATCAGCTATATTATTAAGTTTATACAGCTACTTAAAATAACGCTTTTCCCCCGAATTTATTTCGTGATGATGCAACATAATAATTCAAAAACTCGTTTTCAAGAAATTATTAAGGAGAAAAATCGTTTATGAATTTTCATTCTTTATTTATCTAATCAGGGAATACTGTTTGATGACTGAATTCAGAATCACATTCACTCACACAAAATTTTCATCGTCAAAAACCAGGTTGGCGTAAACAAGTGAAAATTCGGTCGATTCACACCAGGAAAATGTTATTGATTCCTAACAAGAAAGCTGCCGCGCATGATTTCCAAAGATAAGCTGAGTGTTCACACTGCTTGATGAATCACACTGCGTAACGCGATATTTATAAAAGCTAAATTTATTGTTACCGAATGGTTAACATTCCATTTCTTTCTGTCAATAGATCAGAAAAGAGAAGCTCAAAATGAATTACGTAAAATCTAGACTGATTTGAATAGCTCCCGTGTTCCCATTCACAAACTAATTATTTCCTTCCCTACGATTCACCCTGATTTGATGTTTGGTAACAATTATTAGCAGCGAATACTTACTGAGGCCCAACTGGGTCTCGAATCTTAAGTGTATGATTGTAAGTCGCACACGATGACCACCAGGCAGTGCGGATTGGTTCTCAACAAATTCGTCGTGGTATTCCATGATAATAAATAACGCCATCCGCACTGCAACTGACTTCTATGATGAAGGACTTCCCGGGCTGAAGCGATCGTAGTACAGGTTACGGGAAGTTGTGGTGCAAAATCAGAGCCGGAAGTGTTCATCGTTATTAGCAGTGAGTAGGGCATTGATACAGAGTTAGAAGAATCAAATCTTCCGTTTATTTTATATTACCTCTCAAATGACCATGGGGATTTTGAGCGGTGTTTTGAGATACCGTGTCTAACAAAAGCGGAAATCAGACTTCCTAAAACCAAGTTTCATTATTGATTCTGCATTTTCAGGTAAAACCCAAGGAAAAAGAAAACCGACAAAAGACAAAAGTAGATAGTCAGATTTATGTTCTCAAAAATCCGACGACCAGAAAATAAGTTTCACTAATTTCTGAGCATGAACCTATCGAATTCTGTTCAAATTATTCTTGAAGGAGGACAAAGTGAATGCAGAGCTGGATTTCTTCACACCGTGATCATGTTTTCGTTCTTGCAATAATTTAGGAGTTATCACTGTCAACGAAACGTCATTCACTTCAAATCATTGCACCTTTGATTCTTATCCGTTTACTAGTTCGTGGGTATCAGATTAATTGATGATCCAATTTCATGTTATCGGTTGTAAACAGCCGTGTGTTTGTTTTACTTTCCCCAGGGGAACCAAATAAAGGGAATCAAACACTCAATTATCAGAAGCCGATTTTCCAGATTATCGTCGGTGTGTAGTCCATGGAGGGCTTTCTCGTTAAATTATTATTTAGAAATTTACAAGTTTCTAACCAAAGATCCTGGTTAACAAGAGCATTTATGGGGTTTTCTCTGCTACTTCTGGAATCAATATAATAATTGCGCGTTCGTTTTCAAAATGCCTTAGGAATATGTGGAAACAGTGAGAATGTTATCAGAAATTTTGTTCCTAGAAGCGGATAAGCCCAGAATAACAACGCCTACCAGCAAATTGATGAGGTTATCACCTCTGGGATAATCAGGATGAAAAACTCCAATCAGACAAGCAAGAAGAATAATTAGCGTGTAAATAAGTTGATTCCCTACGGATCCTCATCAGATCGCATTGCATGACACTCGATATTTATCTCGACAGCGTGTTGCTTTCTCGACTAAAAGCACTGAATAGTTTTCTAACACACGGGTTATAGGGATTGACCAAGCAGTAGCAAGGCAAAACTCAACAATGAAACTATGAAAGAAATAGAAACACTTCTCATCCCTGTTAAGACTACTCAGCCCCGCACTTCCACCTAGTCCAGACTGGGATTCAAACCCGGGGTGTTACTTTCAAAAGTCGGACGTCTAACCATTGAGCTATCCAGACAGGTTGTTTCCTTAAGATTGACATTACATGATATGGTTAACCGAAATCGACTGGTGTATGGTTATTCAGTATATATATATATATATATATATATATATATATATATATATATATATATATATATAAGTCTCTTACTAGGACCTAATTTGAATCCTCTGGAGTGTGGATGGATACTCCTCATTGAAGAGCCAACAAATGAATCACAACTGGGATTTCTGCTAGTTATTCGTGCCTGGGTGACTGCTGACCCAACGAACTGCATGTGCAAGCGCTTGTGATTATAGTAAGTCAAGTGTAAGTAAAATGTGTGGACAAAATTCCCCCGGGAGCACACTACCGGTTTCGCAGTTGATGCTGCTCTTGAGGTAGGCCTATCCGGTATTCCTCCGCCCATTCACCTTCATCTTCCACCGTGGAAATGTTTCCCAAGCGCCTACATACTACTGGTAAATATATATATATATATATATATAAAGAATCTGCTCTCCTAGTACGTCTGTTTACCATGGTCACTGCTACTCAACCTAAACCCTAATTTTTGTTGACGCAAAAAACCCGGAAGGAGTGGTTCTTTATTAGATGAACCGTGTCTCACAAGTAGCACCTTTCCTATGTTACGATGCACATTTTTTTGGAAAGTGCAATTTAAGCTACCATTGTATCATCACAGTTTCGGTTATCCGTTGGTCTGTCTTCTAAGCGAAAAATTCGGAATTGTAGCAAACAAACCAGTGGGTTTAGAAATATAGTAACTCCGTTGGTCGGTAATTTCGCAATAACTATACAAATAGCTGATTCGGTAAGTAACAGAATAATTTTATTGCAAGATCCTTTATGGACTCTTCATTTCGATCAGGTGGACTAACTGAACTTGGGTTCTGAATGCTTCATCCTTTGAAAGGAATCAACGCTCTTTCTGCAGTTTTTTGCTGCTAATGTTACAGTCTTCCTTCCTTTTGTTTTCAAGTTGTCTAAAGCCATTTGTGCTGACCCCGAATGTGGACATTCGAAGCTCAAAGCGGAAGATAGGCGCCATCTGCACGCCTCGTTCCAAAATGAACCAGTCGTTTGAGCGTCCTTTCCGGGGTTTCCACGCTACTCGTGCTGCACGTGCTACACAACACGTGTGCAAGAAGCGGACTTTCACAATTGTGCCCGCGTCCATGATCAGGTCAGATCAAATGGAGTGTGCGTGTGTGTATGACGTTCGCTTGTTGTGCTAAAATAACCACATCTTTGGTAGTGACGATTCCATCCGTTAACCTAATCCAAGCATGGACGAGAACAAAGAATGAATCAAAAGTAGCAAAAATATGCACTTAAGGACTGACAAAAATTGGGGCAGTACAACGAATCATATTGATATTGCTCGCATTGGGAGAGAGAACTGACAGCTAGGGAGGACGAGTCAGCAATAAAAAATGCCCACTGCGTAGTCATCAATGCTAGACTCCTAGGGTAGTATTTCAAACTTTTTGACAGGAATATAATTTGCCCAATGGCTAGGACATTGATAATGCGGAAAACAAAGTCACTGACCAGTTGTTATCCCACAAGCAAGCTTGTGCTGTATGGTGAATGAAGTTAGCGGAACACACACTAGTCAGTTATTCTATGCAAGTAGATTTCTTCAAGTGCACAGAAAGTGATCAGCTCATTTATTGACTTGGTAAAATCCAACCAAGCATTCCATTTTCCTCAGAGCGAGTTGACTACATCGTTACTTGGAATAGAAGTTAAGGTGAAAAAGCAGAGATTCTCATTGTACCATGCAGTTTAAAAGATCGTCTATTGTGGTAGAACATCAGTAACTGTGTCAATGTATAATTCAGCTTGGTGGATTGCGTATTTAACATGAATTCTAACCAAATTTATGAAGCCATTTTCCATCATATTTGAAGATTTACAACGGCTGATTGTCTTTTATTCAAGTCATTTCCTATATCAGTCACGGGAGATTATTCTCACATTGTTTCTGATTTTCAACAAAGTCAGATAGGACATTTGGCAGCAAAAGTGCACCCATTGTGTAAACTATGATTTGCATTATTGTTAAACCAGGTAATGAATAATACAAAACTTTACCGATCATCCCAAAAGATTAGGAGTGATTCCAATAAACTGACAATTACTCTACAATTATTTTAACTAAGAAACCACGATTTTCGCTACAAACAAAGTTATATCAGTTTATTTCGTCCAGCTATCGGCGAACAAATGAGATCTTCTGCGCACACAAGTTTGTGTGTATGAATTTAGTCAAGCAGCGCAAAAGTTCTTCGTGGAAGGCGCGTTCGCGAAAGACGCCCGAGCCTAAACAAGAAATTCAGTTAGCCGAACACTTCTTATCTCTTTATCCGAAAGAGACTGTTCAGATTTCTCGTACCGGGCTGCTTCAATCATCAGGTAAACCAAGTAGCTATATTTGCTACCAAATGTGACTTAACGCGGAACACAGTTTTAGGACAACATAAATCACGTTTTGGTGTTTTCTTCTCGTAAAACAGTCATTCACGGCACACGATGAAACCATTGCATTGAATTTCAAATTTTGGATCACATCCATTGCTAAGGTGGTCATCGAATTCTGCACTTAGTTTTAACCGTTCTCATGATCTACGACGATCTTTTTCTTTTTTCTTATTTAGATGAAAAATCAGCGAAGCAGAAATGAATCATCACGGTTGTAACCCCCCATGACAAGTGAACGTTCACGCAAGGTTTCATTGCTGACATTAGCCGGCCTTGACCTTGCTTATTACGGGATGGGTGGTGAATACTCTTGGTGGGACGTGTTATATCTAACTGTGTGAAGAGCCGCTTTTTTAGGCTGAGTGAAACCCGGAAATTGATTTTCCGGAGACTGATTTTCGCCATCAATTTTAGCTGCTCCATTCAGTCAGATTTCATAAAAATTCATAGCAGTTCGTCCTGTGAAAAAAGAGCATTCACGGTCAGCAGAATAAATACGGTCGAAAAATCAAGCTTTATTATCTTGGTCTGCTTTGTTTAATTTTATCGATAAACATTACTTGGTATGCTTATCTGGTGAGCGGCAGTAACCTCAATCGGATCCTTTGATCGTCGGCGGTCAAACTGTTGTCATCATGGACTCTGAACGATGAGGACTTGCATTCGATTCCCTCTTTTGTCGGTCACTTCCCCATGTGGTAGCTCCTCTTGGACCGCGGCTCTCTTCGTGAACTGTTTTATTTTGTTGCATAATGAGTGAAAAGGAAGTAAAAAGAATATTCTTTAAAATTTTATTTGAATTTTTTGAACCAATGCTTCGGACCCTCATGCAACATGACGAATATCATTCACGCCAATCATAGTTCTTTTGGTTTATTGGGGCATCAATCATGAGAAACTCACTCCTAAATGGGGGATGGTATCCCGCGTGTCTGCTCACATTTACTGCATAGCTGTAGTGCGTGTCTCGTCGCACACTTGTGTTCAGTTCTTCTCTGCGTAGCGTGACGCTTATGCAAGCTAGCAAAACAGCTCTTCATTCAGGCGCTGTTCTCGGGTTTTCCTCAATTATTGAGCGCTATTTTGCACCGGTAATGAACTGATATGTCATACTGCCACATCATTTTTATCCTCATTCCTACCCGGACAATTCAGTCACTGCACTATGGTTGTACACATAAGACTGACCGCTTTGCTCACCCAACTGGTCGCCTGACTTCTTTGTTCTGACCCTTGTACTATCAGTATTCTCCTGCTTCATGTTTTGATATGGCTCGTACAATAGTCGAACCGTTATCGGTTGATAGTCTCAGTCTTCTGTCCTGCCCTCGCGAGAAGCAGCCGGTCAAGATTATATTCCTGCCCAAGTCGGAAGGATTGTTTGCATGAAATGCAACAGCTGTTCTGTCTGGGCTGTGTCCTAATGCTATCGGGCATCGTGAAGCGACTGGGATTGAAGTTGGTATCCTTGCTTAAATATGAACCGTAATCTAACTACCCAACCTGGCGAAGAAATCAGTCTCAATACAATAAGCCTAACCAACAGGGAAGAAATCGATGTCAACAGGAGCGTGTAGTTTCGCGCTACGGTGATCAGATCACTGTGAATTACTGTGCAATTTCATCTTTGTTTCCATCATTTCCCACAGAAGATTAGAGATTTTACGGGGGAAAAAGAAGAACACAAGGTAAGTATGGTATAAACGATTTGATCAGACATCAGCTTACCAGATAAACGAAATTTTGATAAGGTCTAGTATACTAAACTGTTGTTATCGCGTACGGTTCCCGCTCACTTCAAAAAACATGTTAGGTCAGCTGCATCGACGTGGATGAAAATCAGTAGTTAGGTGCATTCTGCAGGTCACAACGACGCCATACTACGGTACCTCTGGGTTCAGAATTGAGAACAGGAAGAAGAATAAAAGCTTGTCGTACAAGTAAAGTGATGACGAAAAATGACTGTTCTGTGATAAGACAATTTTCTTGTGACCAGATTGCTCTACTGTTTCAGTCAAAGGTTCAACAAAGGTGTTTAGAAGTATTTAGATCGAAGAGAAACGACGTAGTATTGTTCAGTTTTTGAGCATAATATATCACTACTCAGGAGCGAAATCATAGGGTTAGTTATATTGGTTATTTCTGGTTAAACTGTGACAGCGTTTCAACAGTTTTAGTAACCGGACTCCTGCCAAGCTAGAACTCCTCGGTGGCCAGAAGTACTCAGCCCTCCGAAAAGGGTCAAAACATCAACCAGCAGGCTGACCAAGGTGGGACGTGCTAGGCTTCCAAGTAGAAACTAAATATCCAGTTATCAAGTGCCTGAAGACACGTGGCTAGACAGTTAAACGTAGAGGCCAGTAGGATATTTTGAAAACTGATGACAGCTTTTTTTGGAAATGGCTTTGAAACGCGTTTGACCTGTATGGAACACATTGATTTACTCCCACAATTTCATTGGAATTCGCCACTGTTTACTCTTGGGCTGTAGAAGTCACCTTTGGGCTATCGCTTGGAATGTTAATCAATAAACGGACGGGATTAGTTTCATCCTCGCGATATCAGATCTGTTCATCGATTTGACAAACTCACTTCAGGTTAGAGCATGAATCTATTTGGGATGTGTATTTGTGTGTTGTATTTCACTGGAATCCCCTAACATCAAAAGAGTGGACATAGGGTGCAAATGGTTTTCCACTGGTTAGATTATACAACAGTGGGGCGGATACGTTGCAGTTTGACAGGATGGGATTTAGCATCATCTATTTAATTCTCACCGATCTACCAGTTTTTCGGTGTTTTGAGTCCAGTTGGATATACATTAGCTGATTTTTTGGTATGTAAATTAACCCCTTTTTGGGAAAATAGGTGTAATGGTTGCCTAGGGACAACCGGTCAGTCTGACGGGGAGATAAAAGAGAGCCAATTAGATCCATTCATTATTTTCAATCACTTTAGTCAGCAGTTGTTGCTGGATGAAATTTTCTCATTTATTGGGAAGTCTGCCTGAGCAACTTGTATGCATTTAATATGTCCTGTGTGATTGGTAAACTGGAACACTTAGATTAAAAAAGCTGCGATTTCGTTTGAAAGTCATTGCGTAGTTTCTTCCCGTGGACCGCCTACGGAAAGAATGATTGTTTGTCTCTTTAAATGCAGTCATTATCAGTTGAATATCATTGGTCTTCCCACTTGCCTTACGAATTTCATATGGAATGCATAGATGTAGATCCGGTATTCGGAACACTGATTTCACACAGAATGTATTCATTGGCACAGGGAGATGGGATCTTAATCTCGACTAACTGGTTCCCGATATGAACCTGAATAGAGAACTCAACAGAGTTACACTGCACAATTTGTAGCAGGATAGATTTCACCGTATCTTATCTTCCATAAGCTCATTGCAGTTCATCCGAGCATACTGCTTTCCGTAGCGTGCGAGTCCGACAACAGGTTCGCAGTTTTGGACATTATGATAACCAGGCTTCCAGACGGTAGGTTCAGTATGTTCGTATACCGAAAACACACATGGTTAGGACAGTATCTTCATTTTACTATCTTTGAGCTCCCGAGTTATAAACTTAGGCTAGTGAGGACCATGTGCGAAACAGCCCGTAAACTCTGTACGTCAGATATGCTCAACTCTGAAACGGAACTGCTAAATGACGTATTCCAATCAAATGGCTACCCGCAAAATCTTATCAAAGGACACTCCACCCCACGCAGTCAAAATGGTCGGCCATTGTCAGTCCCTAAATGTAAGGTTTTGACTGCAGCTGCCACTCAAGGGCGATATCACAACAAAGCTGTTCGCACTGCGCCTCAAATTGGCAATCAAGCAGTCATACAATGCCGTCGAACCTGTCCTACTGTACACTTGCAGACAGATATCCTTCCCCCCAGTCAGACAACCGTTATCTGTTCGTCCCAAAGCACACGTATGGGTGTTCGGCCACCTATCTAAGCCGAACGGCAACTTTGACTGAGAGTGACCGAACAGGTCTCGTGGTGGGTGGACACTTATGTTAACCAATGGGAAGCATACGGCCAAAGGTCGCCGGCCAGGCAACCGCCAGCCCACTCCCCTCCCCCCATCGCATTTCATTTATTAGACATAAAAAGCAGCGGATCGACTGCACAACTGCATTCTGTGTGATCTTCTCTGCCACCAATTCATATCTACTACAGTTTACTGAGGGGATTGCAATCCAAAGATGGGAACCTAGTTTGTGCAAGCGGAAGAAATTATACGTTGCCCTGGTGTTGCCTGTGGTAAAACCATCACAGTATGAGTTACAGCATAATCTATCCGAATACAAATTTTGCAACATATATCTGCTAAACTCTCTTTTCAAATCTCATATACTGAAAAGTTCACTGGCGTTTTTCACACCAAACCGGCCGTACCGCAACAGCTCAGCCGGTGGAACGTCTGTTCCTTAAGCGGAATGTCGCCCGCTAGATTTTGGCCCATGATGCCGGACTTTTGGGCTCAGAAAATGCAAATGAATTGACCACTGCTGTTTGATTTATTTTACAACAAATAAATCATGAATGTACACGAAACAGATTGGTCAATTCGTTCCCCTGCTTACAACCCAACCATGGAATACATCATGAAAATTATCGCGTACACGCAAGGGTACTCCGATGCATGTGTTACGATTGAGCTGTTGTGTATCAAATGACCACTCGATACATCCTTGCTTTAGTCTCAGAAAGTACATGGCGGTGACATCAATTCTTCACAAAGATGAAACATTTTTGAAGTTAGGCCTGTGTAACCTGGTTGAGTGTGTCACTGTTTCTGACCGCAGTCCGTTACGTTTTATTGCCGCTTCCCATTTTTTCTTACAGTTCACGATATTCTAGATCACATTACCATCATTTCTCGTTGGACAAACTTATATCACTGTTTATGTCATAACATTGCTCTAGAATTAAAAAATATATTGATATGATCACCAACACGGGCTTCTATCCTTTTTACTATCATGTTTGTTATTAAATAGATGAAGTTTTCATCGGTACGTACCGCACCGACATCGTTGGTATCCACGCACAGTTGAATAAACCAAAGCCATTCATACTGACCGAAATGACTGCTTGTTTAACCAGTATCGATACTTGGTGAGTAGCCCGACTTCCTGTTCCACACATAAACACACACACACACACACACACAGGCACATGATTCAGATTTAGCAAACTATCAGATTTTTTCCACTAGATCAAAATATATTTGACCATACATATCCCTCTCTGTGATTCGACACGTGTACTTCTTTCCTCCTCTAGTTGTTCCTGTATTGTCTCCTTCAGTCAATTTGCTGTAGCCAGAATAGAGCTGTTAAAATACACAAGAAATACGACCGATGAAATGCGGCCATCGTTGGGCAGCAACAAGGTACGATATTTTTCCTCGAAACAAAGTTCTCTCGCATCACACGGTAATTCGAAGAACACAGAATTTCAAACAGAACGGGTTTATTTGATCACAAATATGTTCAGAACACAGAAACACTTGGACTTTTTCGAGATACAATAAGTATCAGTTTTTGTGTCTGCGTTTGTTGTGTGTGTATGTATATGTATGCGTAATGCATGTGTTCGCCCATTCGTAGCATCTATTTGCATTCAATTTCGTATTGACACAGGAAGCTTTGTGATGCACAGAGACGCACGGATAAACGCTCATCCCACAGTAATCTGCCGTAATGTCATCTAATTATCATTGAACACTACCCCTCTGCACAATAGGCATCAAATAGCCTTGACAACCCCACCCCCAATAATTGTTTGACAGAACGAGCAACAGGTTGACAGTGCAATGCGGAATCACCAATGAACCAAACGTACAATCTGAAGGGGTCTCAGTATTCGAAGTGCATTTCGTTGAGCAGATCATGCTTAAATATTTCCAAACCGTTACCATTCAGGTCCCCGTTACGAACTTTCTCCTCCAATCGCTTCCAGCGTACTCTGTTTGAGTTGATAGTGACCAGGAAGTCTTTGCCTTCGGGGAACATTCGTTCAAAAACTCTGAAGGAGTAAAGAGAAACATGAATGACATTGAATTATTGTTTACACAAAGTTGATTCATGCACGCGTTGTTTGTCGAAGGTTCCGGTAGCACAACTGTTGAACTGAAACGAAATTCAAGCGATTACTGAACATCCCAGGGCCTGACATATCAATGCCTTACACACCAGAATTAATCCTACCCGAAATTGTTACCAGTTAGGGTGACTGTGCGAACCGAATGTACTTTCGCAGGCAGGGGACCTATTTCTCACTGTAAACACGATCGATGACAGAAAACCTAGCTGTGCAAACGAGCAATCTGAATTACCTCAGTTCTACAGGAAATGTTAGCTGAGTCGTCTCTGTCCGAGGTCTATGTAAACACCACTAGGTGACTCCAGCGGCCTGTTGGGAGGATATTGGATTCGTACTAGGACGTTAACGATCAATCAGTCGCTGCAGTTTTCTGCACACCTTTCAATAGTATGAGGTTATGTTCTGGCTGTTTGTCAATGGCCTGCTAAGTCAGCTGAGCAGTCAACACTTGTGCGGTACCAAGCCCAAGGCTCGGGACAACAGAATCTCGAGTAACAGGAAGGCCAATCCTTGGTGTGAAAGTGGAACCCTGTTGGCAGTGTTCAAGCCTCAAGGCTTGGTTTCGCATTACAGTCTGACCAGTACGTTGAATGCGAAGACCGGGTGCAGGAAACAGCATCCCGTACATTCATTGTTTTGCACTAATAAACGAATTGATTCGAGGACAGGAATGTCTTCTTAATGTGTGTGTGCGCGTGATTAAAACCACTCACGGGAAACACCGGCTCTTCATCCTGGTTCTATCAAATATAAGATGCATAGTGCCCCGTATAAATAATTCAACTCTTTTACTTTTCTGCGATGGAATGGGAAGAAAATCAAGGATTCCAGACGGCCTACCAACAATAATCCTAAGAGCATATGCAAGGGAAACCTGTCACCTTTAGACAAAAAGAATAATGCTAACGAACATTTCCGACTGCCGAAGGATGCCCTTCTATCACTGCCGTGCCCAAGAAATGTTCAACTAAGTTGAGTCTCATCACCTGCATGTCAATAGCTTTCAAAGTGTTTGAAAAGCTTGTGTTTCGTAGACTTTCCCCTCAGATCAGTTTACTGAACCCTAAGTAAATTGCATACACCGATGCTCCAATATGACTCCGGACGTTCAAACTTTACCTACCCATTTTGTTTCATCATCCTTAGACGGCAAAAGTAAGACGATCAGGGCTTGCTCTTTTAACTACAGCGGCGCATTCCACTGTGTTGACAGTTCAAGTTACTGCAGATTCTTGTAGACTGCAGAGTTTGCACGCCTCGTATACAGTTATTGTTTAAATACTTTCCCAATCATAAATATTTCATCCCATTTCTGAGAGGCAAACCACTCATAAGTCCTCTTTTACGACAGGTGTTTTATAAGGTGTCCTCCTATCACCTTTCCCATTCGCTACTCACATGTCACTGACACCTTAGTGCGATGACAGTTTGCTTATTAAATATTCTGATGGTGTTATCCTCGGTGTGTTAAGTTCAGACACTCCTGCAAAAGAAATTCACAGGGCCCACTAACAGGTCTTGGAGCCTTAACTTTAAACTGAACCTTTCGGAGTGCTCCGATATTTTCTTTTGTCTCAACAACGCACTGGTTGTTCTGTTCCGCTTGCATCTATTTCGGTCCTACTTATTAACGGTGGGCATATTGCTAAGATTCATATATCAGATATCGGCCAAGATCTCCTCTGGTGCGACCAGTTGAGTGTTGTTTTCTTAAAAGCAAGACTTTTAACCTTTCGTGTTGTTCCACTGGAGTATTTTTCTACTCCATCACACTTAATTAAACGCTTCATATTCGCATTGATCTCGTCCCACCGGTTTAAAGCTTCCCCAGTTATTTTTCCAGGTTTGCTTGCCAAAGATTTCAAACTTACAGTCAGCACTTACAAATGGCTTTCTCAAGGTGCAGTGATCCCCTATGACGAGTTCGCTCAGTATATAATATCACAACATCATTTCCCCTGTTAGAAGTTTCCTTGAAGACCAATCACATCTCCTTCACCCAGATCTCAGGAAATGTGCTTCTAGGTCGTTCACCAGATCCTGCTATCTATCTATCTATCTACCTATCTTTCTATGCTCCTGTCTATCTATCTCCCTATCTATGTATGTATCAATCTGTCTACGTTTGTGTATATAGGTAGCTGCTGTCAGGAATCCCCAGTTATCGCAGTTTTCAAAGTAATCCCTGTCTAACGCACGAGGTCTCATTTTGTTTCAATTTTCTGAGTCAAATGAGAAACCTCCGGCAATTCGTTCGTAATACGCAAGAGATAAACTCATCATTTTCTTGAAAGCATGACTTTTAGCAGAAAATTTGTGAAAAGTGAATCACTGAGTATTTTAGTGGCTTTGCAATTGTATCATTTTCTAACAGAGAAACAAATTTATCCATTTCTGTAAAAGGTACCATCTCAAATGAAGCGTAACTTCAAGCAACATTTTACAATAAGGCAGCCTCACTTAAATAACCTGTGGTCTGACTGGCAGGAAACTTTCATCTCTTAAGCACTGTGATTTCCACGTTGTTTTGGGTATCTTTAACAGCTCCCTATCAGCAAGACTGATGGTGAGTTATTGCAGCCCTCGTCAACCGAATTGCGGCTTTTTTGAGAACTTGAATGCAATAAAATGAAATTCTTCGAAATTGTCCTTTCATTACAGGCGTGTTAGTCAGCTCCCTATTTCTCCCCGTGTTTCATTCAAAGCTGTTGGATGGTCAAAACGACTTTGATTTGATTAGGATGATTTTGTCGTTGCAACAGTTGGCCTCCATTGGCCACACCCTTTCGATCGGCTAAAGGCCGAAGCGCCTAACTTTTCCCCACGGGGGTTTGTACAAGCTTATGGGAGTTCGTTGTCAAATCTTGCAGACTAAATAATTGTAGCTCTCCGGCTGTTATGCTTATCCGAATACAGCTAGCATCATAACTCAAGTCGAATATGTTCGGTTTTTGTATACCAAATTTTGTTAGGACATCACTTTTCACGTGAACGATGTGAAAAACGTTGTAGTTCACAAGAAGAATAGAAAATAAGTTTGTCACAGGAACAAACATTCCATGGGCTCGCACAATGTTACCTTTCTCCGTTTTGATAACGTAACGGAACTTTCTGGCTTCCACTAAATATTTCTTCAACATAGAGGAAAAAAGGCACGGAACAGGCCGCTCTCTTAGGACCTCGAAATCCAGGTCACGCGTTCGAAATCAACCAGGAGATTTTCTCCAGTGAAACTATCACTCATTATGAGTTGCTGTTTAACTGTTAGATAACATGATATTATTCATACATATCAGTCCACTTTTTGCTTCTTCCTGTTAGACAGAAGCGTGACAGATAATTCAGAAAAAAGCGCTCCTACTAAGATCAGCATTTACTTCTCAGTGACCAAACCACCTGTGACGAATTTCACTTTCGTCAGTTTATCAATAAACCATTTTCAATATTCAATTAATTTCGGAACTCCGAACTTCAGACTAATTTATCATGATGACCAAGGTCACGCAATTTCAGTCCTCAGAGCATCGCAGCAAAACTAACGTAACTGACATTGTGTCCTATGAAATTATATATTTCAGTTTTGTGTCATGATATACTACGAAAAGTTCAGGAAAGAGGAGCTGACTACGAATTTTTACTATATATATATATATATATATATATATATATATATATATATATATATATATATATATATATATATATATAGCCACTAGCAGTTTATCATAGCGAATGCTATTTCACGAACTGTGAGCAAATCAGCACTTATTATATATCCTTAACAACTAATTGATAAGTCCGCGCAAGGGCAACTGCGCGAAGTAGGGCTATCAAGTTACGCAAGTGCACCTGCAACAATGTTCAGCATCTTCATCAAACACTGCGATCAGGAGGATCAGTTTACTTTATCTTAAAAGGCGTATTCTGTACTCAACCAAATACTTAACAATTTGAGGGGATGTTATGATGGTACTTCTGGATTATTATTTAGGTTAGGTTTCATATTTTAGTATCTTGTAAATGCCAAGGTCAAGTTTTGATAGCGGAGGAAATTTGGCATCTAAAAGCTTTAACTGTACGACCTCTGAGAATTATTGTTTTCGCGATATACCTGCTTCTCTGCGCAGCATGATGAACGAGCTGGAGTGACTTTAGTATCCAAAGTGGAAATTGAAACAATCAGTCCATCACATTCCCCGAAGTCAGACACCCATTGGTCATCCTTTCACGTCCGTCCCATATAATCGCCATCCCCAGTGCTTATTGTGCAACTACTTTTGACCCGCCTTCGTGCTCTTGCTACAACCATTGAACGACGGTTTTGATTATCTGCGAATCTTGGACAGATTCTCCACAATTTGTGGCAAGCAATCTTCAATGCTTGCATAATCCTCCTCTAGCACAAGGTTTGTGCACTTTTCAACTCTAGTCCAGCCCCTGCACAGGAAATCCGTGACAGATTATTTGTTCTTGCATGGCCAACATGAAGCACAACTAAACGGTAGCACAATTACCGTATGAAATGCTGTGTAGCCTTAGTATCAGTTGCAGCACAGATTGTCAAATGGACCCCGTAATAATTGGGGTAAGGCGCTTTCCTACGAGATTATCTTTCTGTTGATTTCTGGGTAAAGCACAGCTCTGGAAATCCGTTTGTGTGACTTATAGGTAGGTGCTATAACTTTCGTTCGAAGTCATATTTAAATGATCAGTTAGGAATTTTTTTTTCAGACATGTGAAGCACGATAAATGTGTGCCTTTCTTTTCGTTTCAGTAAAACTACAAAAACATTCCTCACTGGCACCACATCCACGAGAGCAAGGCCGCCGTCTTTTCCCGTCTGCACGGAAAATTCGATAGTTGCATTAAAACTGTTGAAAGTCTGCAAGGATTTCTCAAATTATCCAGTCATATTTGAATAAGAATCATGGCACTTTGTGATAGTGTTTAAACATATCTCATTAGGACGGTACCACGATGCGTCGCAGGACTTATCACATGGGAAGACCTTGGTAGCAGCTTCTCATGCTACTTCACATTCTTTCCATGAAAGTGTCCCATAGATTGCAAACTTCAGATTTCACGTACGGCCCAAAATTAGTCACTCCCACATTGATGTTTTGAAGATTTCCCGTCAGCCTGTGGTAAATAAGATAAACTACTGTCACTGTGTAGAGACATTTATTGTACCGAGATTTCATATCACCTGAGGGCGAGCTACTATTGCTAACATTCACCTCAAGGAGAAATGCATTTTCCACTTGGTGAATTGATTTGATAGTAGAAAACTCCTTTGATAATTTCGGGAATTTTTGGGGCTTTTATTTTTTCAGATCCAACCCATCATTATGGAGTACTCATCCCAAGAGTCAGTACCACACGTGAATCTTTAGAAACGTGTAGTATGTGGTGATTAGGACTAACGAAATAGCTGTCTTTCGTAAATTTCCTGACTTAGAAACACATCATCTGAAATGTTTTGGTGATTTTCGAATCTTTTTTTCACTACGGGCAGCCAAGCATCTGTTCACCAGTTACCCCTTTTTCCATAAGCCAAAATCAAAAAAACGAATTTTCCGAGAAAAGTCTTAAGTTAATTTGATCATTACTTCAAGTACTAGGGTCTTAGGTTTTGACTGAACAGCTGGACGTATTTCTTTTCTATACTTTCTTTTGTGCTCCGTACGCTTAATAGAAATACGAAGATTCTCTAGGGCTCGATTTGACAACAGCCATTCTGAAAACTCCTTAAACCTAAGGAAATGTATTTTATTGCGTCTTAATAAGCTTCAAAAGTAAGCGCTTCCGTGAACATTCTGTCTTGCCACTCACATATAACACCATAATACTCATCAAAAATTCTTACCTGGGATCGTGCGTCTTTGTTCTGGAGGTTAATCATGTTAATCGACGAAATAACTTTGGAGGAATCATTGTGTGATCATAAAAATGGAATGCTCGTCCAGGTACGCTCCTCACAGTTGCCATGAGATTACTGTGGAATGTTCAAGTCCAGGGCTGATTGGGCAGGAGAGTACCGGGTACACGTACTTGATGACCGTCAGCAACCGCAAAACCGTTCATGTGATTCCGGGGAAACTTTGTCCCGTCATCTAGATACGATAACATCCTACTCGTATCGTATATGTGCTTACTCTCAAAGGGATTTTATCCTTTATGATTTCCGTTCTATTTACCTTCACTGGCGATCACTGAACAAATTGCTCTATTATTATGTCAATGTCTCACCTTGTAACAGTTCATATAGAAAGTTTTATTGCAGCACACGTGTGCAAGCCTGATTGGTAGTGTATTCATTTTAGGTCTCAACTGTATGTTGGTATATCTAGTTCACATATTGTTTTTTTCAGTTAAGTTTGTTTAGTGTTCGTCACCATCCAATTTAAAATCAGCTGTCCTTCTTCAAGTGTACATTTCATTTGACGTCAAAATTCTGTATGGGGGTAAAAATGCTCTCAGACGGAACACAGTTTGGTTCATTATAATCGTGGTGGATAAGTGAAGGGCCTGATTAGAACAATTTTACATTTTTTGGGTTTGAAATAAACTACCCCGTTTAACAGGTTGATCTCTTGTAAAGTTGACGCCGATTGTTAATCTGTTTCAGTTATCTATGAAAGAAAGTTTCAGCAAGCACTTGTGAAATTCAGTATGCCGTTATACTGGAATCACTTTGTAATTATACAGTTCATTCCTGAGGTCCTGTCTGTAACTAATGCATGGCTAATGGCCTTGTGAATAAGAAGCGAAGTTAGGCTTGTCTTCTATTGTTCGGTGAGCATAGCTACCACTACCAGTGAGTTTTTAGATGGGCATGAATTTAAGGCATTGGAACCGTTATCAGTATTGTTTCTTTGATGCATGTTCGAATGAAATTATGATAACTTATCGACGCTGGCTGTTAATTTTATGGCTCCTGTGACAAACTCAAGAGCAAAGATTACCAGCAATAGTGTGATACGGTTAGTCTGTTCAATTATGAATTAGTTCTTATCATGATGAATTAGAGAGACGAATAAGAAAATCTATCGGTTGTTTAGGTGTCAGTAAAAACCATTTGTGTGACAAAAATACGGACAGAGTCGAAAAAATTATATCAGAGGAGCTAAAACAGTGTTTGAGGCAATGGGGCTGGCACTTTGCCAATAGACGACCTAGCTTGTTTAGTAGATAGCACGATGGTTTGGCTAACAGCCAGCACGTCTTCACCTGTCCTGAATCGAGGACAAGATTGAAGCAGACGAAGCGGACCGAGGAATCAAACAAATGTCAACTGTCGTCAGAACCGGATCAACCAACTGGGTCTGTTGCGAGACTAACCATTCAGAATATTTGGCTGTAAATAACAGACGAACCAATAAGTATGCGCCCAGGGTTTAGCTATGACCATCGTGTATCGTGTATAAGCTGTCGTTTTTGTTTTGAAAAATCGAGATGATTTGAAGGCAAAATAATCTTTTTACCAGAGCTAACGGGTCGGATCAGAATAGTGCCAAAATTTTGGGGGCCCTATATACAGACGCAGCACATTGGAAGGTTATTATTGAGCAACTCTGCTGGCATTTTAGGGGGATGCAAGCGAGTAACAGGGACCCCATATTCCATCCTGAGAATTTGTGATGGGAAACAGTTAGAGGCAAATATTCGCGCAGGACCTCATCGAAGATAAATTATTGTCTAGATTAGAAAACATAGCATGATTAGTCTTATATGAAAGTAAGTTAATACTGGAGTGAAATATTATCTGCATTTTCCAGTGGCAATGTTGAAAACAAATCCAGTCGGAGAACGAAACTGACCGGAAGAATTTCAGTCGCACACACTTACAGTTGACCAGTTATGCACTAGAATAGATGAATCTTGGAAAGTAGGTGAAACGTGGAAGATCAAATGCAATGGAATAATATGCGATAGCTCAGGGATGGATCCCGATGGAACTAGATAAGCTGACACCAGAGGAAAAACTCACTCGTAAAGTGGTGAAATTATGTAATCGAGGAACGAAATTTGTAAGCTTGGAACACACGCTCGTTCGCGGTCCATACTGTCAGCCGGATTGTGACCAAGTGCCTTTTCCAAGTCCCCTTGACGGAAAAATTCCTCATAAATCAGTTTTGCCACCTGTACCGTGTTGGCCCAGTTCTTGGTCTGATCGCTCAGGTCGGCCGCGGTCATGAGTAAACACAAGAGCAGGTTGTGATGGTTTCCACTTTGGGCATTGTAACCAACGTCTGCCATGTGCTTCAAGTTGGGCAGAATATTCAAATGATGCGCGAGATCTGTGGCCAGAATAATATCACGTATGAGATCCAAAATCTGACTGTATTGCTTTGAGGACGAAAAGAGGAAATATTGGATATTTAGGACCACACAGAAGGATTCATTTACCATATTATTGAACAACGATTACAATTATATGTAACAAAGAGAACCACTGGTTTATCAAATAGTTGAAAAAATAACTTGATGACCCCGTTTCATCAGATACGAGTTCATTTAAGACCACATCTTCCTCGTGGCCAGCTTAGATACACCTATAGGGTGGGAATGAATTATTTATGAAAAATGTTTGTGTCTAGATATCGTTGAGCAGTTATAAAATCTGATGTTGTGTAGTTAGAAGTAAAAATATAAGACCGTTTTTGTTCCGTGGTTGGGAAGGGGTCAGCAAAAGTATGGAAGTGGATTTTGGGGATTACTCACTTTCTGTTTCGGCCAAAGGGTAAGCGTGTGTCTCCTCGAATTTGAAGGCCCCTTTTTGGATCTAGGTCAGGGCTGATGAAGTACCCTATCGAATAGCTTTTGAGAACAAAGCAATGGGTTAATTGATCCGATCGCCAAAGCTTCTGCTTTTACTAATTGGTGCTTTTGGGCTGCTTTCAGCACATTTTTAGGGAATTCGTGAACAATGATGATGGATTTCTTACCTATTGTATCATACGACTTGTCGAACATGACTAATCAGATGAATTGGTTAGCACGGATGACGTAAGGAAAGACAGTTTGTCTGCAAGGTTAATTAGCGTCATGAATATGCTAGCGAAGCGGAAACGAACGAGCGATTGCCTTTTTCAGTCATCGTAGTAGTAACTAGCTTTTCTTGTCTCTTTTAAAAGAGGATTGAGTATATCTTTATCCCATCCTCAAGGTTACAAACGCCTGACCTTCGGTCTGTCCTGAGTGAAACGTCAGGAGTATCCGTTTTTCAGGAATATTTGCTTCAACTTTTCCGGCTCTTCACTCATCTCAGACACGCCGATCATTCGCACATAAGATGTGAAGAAATAGATTAAGTTCCATTTGCTTTCCAGAGGCACAACGCCGGGGAAATTAGTGCACTGGTCTGTTCACCCTGGTTTACGATATCCGCGACGGAACAGTTTGCCACTGTTGCATTTCGTGAAACATATATTTGGAAAGTGTAAAGTGTTTCCTTCTTCCATTTCTGACGTGAAGTCAATAGCATTGTGGGCCCGGTGAAACTCCTCTACCAGTAACTCCAGCCTTGCGTGCCCGTCAGTTAGGACAGAAATATCATCGGCTTATCGACAGTAGATGAGTAGACTTTTTAGGCTATCCCGGAGTAGTGCATCCTCCAGTTCAATAACGAGCCTGCCTGCTGATGAGCGGCCTAGTGATGAGCCCGTAGCGATTCCGTACGTCCGGAGATGCAATTCTTCATCGAAGCTAAGCTGGATATTGAAGGTCCGTTAAATTAATGGTTCCTTCAGATTAGAATAATCCAAACCTTACTTTTGAAGTCATTCCCGCTGTCTACGAGAAGAAAACTTTGTACTCATCAAGTGAGCTGCTATCTTTCGTTCTCACATGCATCCTTGGAAGCGTGTGTCTGATATCAAACTATGGATGATGAAACCATGAGAAAAACCTAATGAACAAACCCTTTAACAATTCCAAGCAATTCATTTGACTGTCTGTTGACTCGTTAGACGGTGCTGGTAGTGGTTGACTCTTGACCAACACGAAGCTTGTTCTTCCCAGCAGATTAACACCAATACAGTGAGTCATGGGATGTGTAAGCATAGCCTGTCCAATATTGAGATCGAGGATTGAGACAATGGGATCCTGATAGACAGGACAGTGGATCAGTGGCGTGAATCGCTACAATGAGAGTTGAATTCTGTGAAGCGGCATTAAGCCTCAGTATCAGCAAATTAGAAGCTTGGCTGCCCGCTCCAATCGGATCAATACGTTTTTTTGCAACGAGTGGGTACAAGGACCATCGTCCTACATAATCGCTGTTTTACGCTAATAAAAGGAGATGGTTCGAGGATGAGAGAGTCTTCTAACTAGGCCTAGTGGACGGAAACGAAGAGTAGACAAAGTGAGACTGTTCTGATTCAAAAAAGATTGCCCGTTTCTGTTGTTTGCCTTTTGAGCGCCCAATAACCCGGCGACTTATCATTCGGATTGCAAAATCTGTTCTACACTTAGTTAGTTTTTCGCATTGTTTATCCACAAACAGCTGCCGTGCAATAAGTTTACATTCCAAATAGTTTCATATGAACCTCGATTTTCTCTCTATGGACGCGTAAAAATATTGGTTCTATCCGGAATGGAACAATCGTTTTCCATTGTACAAAAAAAAGCAGTGTCTTTTTATTACAATTTATAAACTCATTCATTCTCAGTTTTTCTCCCTTAGATTGGAAGCACCAGCTTTTACAAGCTATCACTGTTTATTTCTTCTGCGGCTGAAAATTTGTTGAAACAAATCAGGTAGAACTTTGCTTTCTTAAAATCTCGCCCGGTCACATCTCTTCATTGGACGCAGCTATCGGTGCGGCATTTTCATTTTTTTTCTGTTTACTCGTCCAAATTACTGAACCATTCCCCTAGTACTCGTAGAGCTATCCTAATCCTTTGATGTCCGATTGAAATGCTATTTACATTCGTTTGTAGGGTGGGCTCTAGGTCACCGGAATTTCTCAGAAGGCAAAACGAAAGCGTTAAAGGTCTCACCGAGGTTTAGAAGTTAAACACTACTCACATCTGATCAAGGAAGAAAAGAAACTATTGGATAAGCCGTTTACCGCACATTTCCTGAGAACTAGGAACCTCACACTTTTGCAGTATACCAAAAGGCTACTTTGTGGCTATTAAACTAATCCCCCGAGAGTTGATATTATTGTAGACCACCTTAAAGCTACTTCTATTCACCCTTCCACTTACCTTTCTCCTTCGTATTCTTCCTATGCTAGTACTGACAGCGAACTTCCGACACATTAAAAATTTTTCCCGGTTGTTCTTCTGCAAGTCTGAATGACGTTTTCCTCCGGATTCTCAGCTAAAAGTCCGCCCAGTTTGCGGAATCCATGGCAATTTGTTGAACCAAAACCTACGAAATTGTCCAAAACCTGAATTTCTGAAGACCAGTCACTGTCACTCTGATTTCCAAAAGGGACCAATAAAACCAGCAGGAAAAATGTTTTTTTTTCAATATTGCTTACATCTGAAGCACTGAAAATTGCCGAGAAGGCAGCACTTAGCCATCTTCAAACCCACCGAAATCTACAGCCCAACCCTTGTCAGTTTGGGCACACACCCAAAAGATCCCTTCTCGATGATAAGATTTCCTTAGTTCAGTTCAGTACTAAATCCCTAGACAGATCCGCTCGATAAGACCGCCGTGTTCCTTGATTATTTCACAGCATTTGTTCATCAACTGGTCGACTTTTTCAAAATTTTACAGACTTCTACTGTCTTTCACAAGTAGTTACTTGGCTGTCTAACTATTTTTACAATAGAATGCAGAATACCAAGTTTGGGCACAAACGTTCCAAATCTCTTGTCATTAGTTTTAAAGTACCCTCTGTACTGCTTTTTCTACCTTCCTATTGTTCACACTTACCAATGGCCTGTCAGTTTCTTCATCCTCTGAGGTATTTAAGTACGAGAATGTTTTTGTCGGATTATTTTCAACGCCTCCGATTACAGAATCTTCCATAAAACTAGTATCGAATAGAACATTTTCCCACTCGATCCGATTAGAAAATGAACTATCCCAATATCTAGATTGTGTTTTCAGTGACTTCCGTTCCTCAATCCCAACAAGATATAACTTTCTTAATTTCGAATCCCTCTCTAAAGTGAGCTTTGTCAAGCACTTGGGAATTAACATTGATAACAACCTACAATGGACAAATCACATTCAAAACTGTATTGGAGAACCGCGACGACTCTCTTTCCCTAAACGGAAACTCAGACTGTTTGGGGGGTTTCAGTCAGTTAATTTCAAATTCGTTTTCCCGTGTGTTCTTCCTGTCCCGTTTTACTGTCACCCTGCATTCTTTTCCGGCCATCTGAAACAGAACCTTAAAGCTGTGCGCCATAGCTTTGGAATTATAAGTCTCGTTTCGTCTATCTCCAGCAGTACACTTTTGATGAACCCGTTGGTCAGCATACTGAATATTGTTTGATTCCAAGCTACGGGATAATCCAGAACCCTACTCATAATTTACACTCAGAATTGGCATTCGGTTGCTCCCATTTATCCACTCGATATGTATTCCGGCGCCATTCCTCAAAAATAAACCTGCACCAAATCTCCCCAATACCCTATCTTGGTCGGATTCTGACCAATGGGGAGAAGACGAATGGTGATTTTTTTTACAAAACCCGAAAACTAATTTAGTTTTCCTGTACTCTGACTCTCTTTTCCATTCATGGATATACGCCCCAGTTAGAACCTCTCATTGGGTACTTAACCAAGTATTTTACCATTTGTACCATCTTGATTATTTTCTCGTGTTCCGTTTTTGTGATCAGTGGCTGAAATGTCCGCATACTGTCTGCGTAAGCCGACCACACAAATACAAACACAAATTTCAGCTCACCGAACTTCTTCGGAAAAAGTACAATATAATTTTATCATGGTAAACAAATAATACCGTGTTTGAGAAGACCACTGTATCCTGTTTACTGCTATTAGCAATGAGGGTCAGATAGACCGCTTTGAGTGAGTTTGTAAGTAATATAGACAGAATTTGAATCACCCGTGTAAGTAACTTTTTGTTTTGCTATGATATGGCAGAAAAAAGCAAGTATAACAGCGAACGTTGAGTTTGACAATGCTGGATGAGACAGATTACTGTTGCGCAAATTTGCAAGGACGGAATTGCTAAGGGAGCCCTATGTTTTCCATAGTAGGTTATTCATCATGTATTATTTAAAAGCTTTCTGAAATAGATTGTATCCATGAGCTTTGTGTTTAGTTCATATAACGTAGGTTTGATTTGAGAAGTATCGTTAAAACGACCTTACACTACCATCAAGCTAGTTTCTCGGTTTTGGAAAATATTTCCATGAATCAGAAATTACAGTTCACGAATCAAGCTATGCCTGTTATTCAAGATCTGCATCGAATTGGGTACCGTTTCTCCTTTCGGCCAGATGTCATTAGGTCGGTGAAGGGGATATAGCACCTCTGTCCACACAGGTGTTGCTTTCACAAACGTCACATTGTACGTCAGGAGTTCACTCGAAATATACGTTCAACTGGAGTCAGGCTATCCTAATAAAAGCCATACCGTGCTTCATCACAAATCATTAGAGGAATCTGGTTCGGTAAATTATTTTTCTGGGGTCAACCAGAAATGGATAGCATTGACGTGACTCGACTTGCAATAAGCGATTCGCTACAGACACATTTTGGCAATCTTTCCTCGTCGCAGTTCTAACGCCCAGCCTGACTAACACACAGACACAGTTTGAACAGTAAAACTTACGCCAACGCTAGTATGAGGCTTTTTATTACCTGAATCAGATTAATATTGAATAGGGGAGTGATTGAACAAACCTGAGGCATTTGTTGGGTTGAAAAGCTCTCATTTTGTTTGAAAGAACAGATTTATTGATGTCTAATGAAAATACCACCTGGTTTTACACAAATAAAAACTTGTACAGATAATTGGTGCAGTCTTGGAAATTGTGTTTAGTTCGAAATTACCTTGGTGTATTAAATTAGCTCCAAGTAGTCCAACATAACAAACTCATTACTTTATAACTGGAATGGTACGTACTAGCTGTCATATACCTTGGAACTGAATATAAAGCTCGGAAATGCTCTTGTGCTCAGTGTATCAGGATCGAAAGAGGCTCGAGGTTTATCGAAAAATCGCTATCACATTTGATGAGTTAGGCGAGAAAAGAGTAGTGTCAATGACACAACTTTATCAGTGGAAAGTTATATTTATCCGACGTTTCGCTTACTACGGGCGAGCTTTTACAGGGTAATTTTGATTTCTAAGCTGCCTTGATAAAGGTTACCCGCGGCAATCAAAACTTCCGTTTATTATAACTTCCTCATTGGCACTTCCGCGGTATTGACGGGATTTTTCCGGTTTTACTGATTTGCTTTTTTACACTCCTCTGTGAAGTCTCTTTTGCAAAACTCTAACAGATGTTCATTTGCTTCCAATTTACAAGTTGAAATTTCCATGCTGAACCCAGTTTGGGTCCGTTGTCGGTGCTCCCAGTCATCTAGATCAACCGGATTAAAAGTTTGTCCACCCGTCTCCACTTCCCCGCGTATACTCTCGTTTGCTGTCCACTTTAGTGTTCCACTCATTTACGGACCTATTTCCGTGTCAGTCTATTCGGTATATTCATCCACCGAACTTGTACTCATATCTGTGAACGGCCCGCTTGTTGACCTTATCGGATCAACTATTACTAGCCCATGGTATCCAACTGACTTCATCGTTTATTCCCGTCGTGTCCCTCAGTTTCAAATCTGCTGGTTACAGGCAGAATCCATTACCGACATTGTTTCCACGCCTGTAATCGCGCCTCATTCCGGTTGTGCCGTTTGTTTGACGATCCTGCTTTGTCTGGTAGTCTGCGCCATCATTGATCTCTTTCTCTCTGCCATCGTGTTCCGTGGCTTGAACCGCGTGTTTCACACTTTCACGTAGCTTCATGTTAAACAATGACCATGACTGATCATTTTTCTCTGACCATATTTTGTTTGACTGTCTGCCCCCTTGTATGTGGTGGGTTTTCGCTATCGAACCCGCCAGCGTGTGCTTGCTACTCCACTTGACGGGTGATCCGGAACACTGTGGTCGACCCGTACATTGAGACAGGAATGCCCACCGTTTAAGGTATGCTTTCAATCCTGTTTGACTGATTCTCTTATGATACAAGTAAATTAACGACTTCGCTTTCTACAAGCCATTCCTTTACTATCGACGATAGTCCGGAAAGGCAGTAACCAGCAAATGATGACCCGATTAGCAACAGCTGTCAAATACTAGCTTTCCCAAAGCCAGAGACAAAGTACTTGGATCCTGAAGCTGTCGGAGATCCACAGGCTCACTTACAAAGCGTGGTCGTATGGCCTCGTCACTATAATACAAGAATAACCAAGCTGCAGTCAATAACTCTCTCGGTGAAACTTTCCTACAAAACGGCTTTGTGTTCAAGGTGATCCCAAATGGAATGCATTTAAAAAAACTGTGTAAGGCTAAATAAATTCTGGCAGCCATTCATCATGTTTGAAGTTGATAGTATCAGTCTCCTGAAAGACTTACGGCTTCTGTCAGCGATTCAAACACATTGCAATCCTTCGTGTTTAGAATGCAGATAGTTTGTGAGAAATGGTGTCTTTCTAGTACAGACCCCTCTGAACTGTACAGTGCGGCCAATGTGGATTTCGATTGTAACTGGGGACAGAAAGACAAGGAGTGATGAAAAGGAAGGTTTCGTGATAGTAAGCCCGAAGCGAGACTAAATCATGGATAGGAATTGCCAAGGCACACCCCTCTATGAGGCCGAGCACGGAGGTCTAGGAATCCTTAAAACTGCAGGCAATTGGGTTTATCAATAACGGTAGAGAACCAAGCTGGTTTTCTCGGTGCATTCGGTGGTATAAGTGAGGAACCAACGGTTCTCTGTCCAGATATCACTGATAATACATGAATAGGCGTACAGTGTATGCTTACATTTGAGCGCGATTTGCATGCAAAGAAAATAAGCATCATGGGTAAATAATCCACTGAAAATTAACTTATTTTCCGTAGATAATCCTTATTGAATGTCAAAGTATACGTATAGTTTCCTCTTCAAGGAATATCTTCCTCAGCTCGTTTTCTACCCTACGCGATCCAGTACTACGACCATTGTGACGAGGAATGGCATCTGATGGACACATCTAGAATTCAGCAGTTTTGGTGATATTAACGTAACTTCCCCGTGCACTTGGTGATGTACACGGTTATCGTTTTTACATAATAATCATACGGTAAAAAAAATTTGACTAAAATATGGCGGACCTATACTTCAGTGTTCTGAACATCCCTGTGGTTGCATCAATGAAGACACGGTATGATATTTCAGTATTAGAAGTAGGAGATTCAATGCTTCCTTATTTGATTCATCATGATTGTCCCGAAATAGAAGCAGTCTATAGAAGGAGTCGCTCGCTGTGCGAGAAATTCTCTGCTGACATTCAAAGCCAGTGTGGAAGGGCGCTAAAACACGTATTGTATAAGTTCAATAAACTTTTGTGACCTTTCCGGATAGCTTGGTCTTTTGTTGTTCCACTCAGAATCATTCACCCTAGATCGAGTCCTCGCGGGGAATGGGTGGATGTGCACTGCTGATGAAACAGCTCTACGGTGCGTCCATGGTCTTTAATGGTAAGTTGAGCGTTCACTTTGAATGATGGATCGTATAATGCATATATAGAATTTATTAGCCCAGTGACTCGGTAAGGCTTTTCTAATCTGTATGTAAACACCTAAACATTCATACATTACGTGGCTCGTTTCACTCTTGTGAGCTTTTGCCCAAAAGTAATCTGTTTGCAAATGTAACGTGCTCCTTTGATGTTGCTGCATTATTTGCAAATGCGCCCCTGCGTGAAACTGTGAAATTTACGCTTCGTTTTATAACAGAAAAATATCAAACTCCGCGTACCACCAGAGTTTCTAGAACCAATCATTTTATTATGCACAGAAAATATCCGACTCCCGTTTCGAAGGAAAGCCTTCCGGCAAGTCGAAGGAATCGCACTGGGAAGATCGATGGATCTTTTTTGCTGATACTTTGATGGGCCTTTTCGAAGCACGAGTGGATGCGGCTATCAGAAGGACGGTTCTGTAAACGAGGCGTGTGGACGATTCTTTTCGTAGTGGTGAATCAAGGAGAAGATAACGGAGAGACTCTAAATGAATTTAGCAAAACACATCGGAACTTGAATTTTACATTTCAACTGTAACAGCAGAGGTCACTACCCTTCTGCAAAGTCTTATTAACTCGAAAAGGGGAAGGATATATTCGGCTGTTCTTTTTCCGTAAGAAGACTTGATCTGGAAAGAACTTCTATTTGAATAGCTTCGTTTGGATAGAACCCTTTTTTCTGGGCAAGAAGCATCTGTACGAAAGATACTCTGCAAAACAAGGAGACAATTATCTGTGTCTCATTACCCGATTACGGATTTCCTTCTCTTGCAGCTGCAAGGATGCACACGTCGCCAGGACCGACCGATTACCTGCAAACTAGAATGGCCGGACATATTCTAGAGTGCACTTGAGGCACGCTGATTCAGCCTAGCCCACCGAAATTGACTGCATCATGTAGGCCGACCTCGCCACCGTGGATCCGTCGAACGCATTCTCGGTCTCGCTACATCACCGCGACAAAGACGGAATATGGTTATTGGAGGTAGTATCGATCGCTCACACCAAACCCGCCTTGTCCAACAGAGTACGACCTTAATCCTTAACCTATAGAGACTTCAGCAAATCACACGTAGTCACGCACACGTATCGATCTGGAGATGACTGAATTTGAATGTTTAAATTCATGAATAAGAACCATTGTAGATAAACATAACTAATTAACACTTAGCTTTTGACAGTCTGTATGTTGTTCGATGCCTCAGGGCTGTTCCTTGTTTGTCTGCTTGCCGTAATAACAAATGGTTTCGGCCAGTGGAACAATACTTCTAACCCTTCTACGTACCAGTGATTGGACTTTAGCCCCACCCCCCACCCCCTAGCTTGAATCATGTCCGGTGTCGCTCTAACACTGAAACTTGGTCGACGTGGTTTCAATACAACCGGTCCTTCACCTATCCCACCGACTTTAATCGTTTTTTGACTACCTTTGGGAATTTTGGCTTTTTGCCCGTTCCTTATGTCTTTATCAGGAACTTGTTAGTGCCGAGTAGTCCGGAGTGCTAAACAATCACACACAGGCACAAACACAAAATCAAGGCATCAAGCCCTTTAAAACTGTTTTAATTAGTCTGTTCGTTTCACACTCCCTTTTTTTAGTTCGGAAGTCGCGTTTCTGAGTGGTTCATTGTTCAAGACAGTAGTACTTTATGTTGGTTGGTACACATTCCTATTTGCATTTGGTATTGCCATGAAGAGGAGCAGAGGAACTAATTGGTTCCACCCTATCCACATTTTTGGTAAGCAGAATGCAAGGAGTATTCCGAAGAATTTTCACTATCATGTTCTTCGAGATCAGAATGTAATACTCAGTCGCCTAGTAGTTCTGCATGAGGTATGGTTAGGGCTATTCTTATGATGAACAGTTGCCGGTACCCCTTATGAAAAGAGAAACAAAAATCACAAAAGATTAGAAGAGAGTTGGAAAAAATTGAGGTAACTACTTTAGTCATAGACAAAGGTAAAACACTACTCACTTGGAAACTGTTATTTGTGCCACGATGATCGATGTCATGGCAGAGGGAGGCAACAAAAAGAGCGAAAAATTCCATGTCCGTCAGATAGTTCTCAGACAATGGGAGATTCATCCCGCAAACGTAGACAAAATGACAAACTGAGAATGCATGCATCCAGTTGTGATACGCTGGATCTCGGTATCCCCGTCGAACCATCAGAATGAATCTGGCCAATGTTTTTCGTGATATACGCCAGTGCTTTATCAGTCCAAGTTCTTCAAACATGCTCAGGCATGCCTGTGAGTAGAAAGTAAGAAGATCGGAAAATTTATTAAACAGTCTCTTAGTCTTCATTTATTTGCCCTACAAAAGACGTTATCATCCTCTTACTGCCTTCATCGGTATTATTTTATATTACATTTCACACTCGCCTGACTTCCAGCTGTGTGCCAAGCAAAAATTGGCACAACGGAGGAAGGTGGGATGCATGGAGAGTGATTCCATGTTTTGTTTTCTTTGTTAGCGCAATACTGCCGGGTTGCCCAAGCCAAAGCAGGCTGCTTTCTTGAAGATCCACAAACTCGGCTTTTATCTATTCAAGGTTTAACGTGCAAGGCATCGAATCGTAGTGTGGAGTCCGTAACCCTGTGGGGACCGGTGACTGATTGCTCAGTTCTTACGCCCTTCGGATGAGGCCAGACATCCTGGGTGCCCTGTTTACTCTCTGCTACAAATGTCAGTGAACATAGAGCTGTAGGCTTCGTACACTATCCGTGATCGGTTTGGAATTAGGGTTTGGCCATCTCCCCTAGACTGACTGTCAGTTAGTCAACCTGGTGGAAAAGTTCAGGCATTCGCCTTCGTCCTTGCACTTTGGGTAAAATATCTTCAGCCCGAGAAGGCGGTGTATGCTTGAGTGTTAGTGTGCCTTCAACAGTGTGCCACAGTAACGCTTTCAACGGATTCAGGTACACTGAATGATTGACTTATTTTCGAAAGAAGGGGGAAACATTTGCAGGAAGTACCGAAGGTACTTAGAACGTTTTCGTGCCTATCTATCTGGACTATCTACTGATTGGCTTGGTCAACATATGAACCTAGTTTTCTCCGATCCAAAAGTTCCTCAGAATTACAATTGATAACTACGCACCACTGATCTCTGGCATGTGTGATCTGTTCAGCATAGGATTTAGACCTTAGTCTTCTTATAGCAAAAGCGATCCTCAGTCACATTTCGTTACAGGCTCTCCAGACTGTGAACAGCTGCGAGATTAAACGTGTTGTGTGCACAAACAAGCACGCGCACAGACATCTGTCATAGGTCCTCATAGTATATCTTTTTTCACTTATACTGAAAACAAAAATAAGTGACTGGAATTAACAGAACAACCAGTAGAATGGTTCCAACTGCTTTTGTATTCAGATGGTTAGTTTAGTTGACCCTCTTGACACATTTACTGACAGCTATTGATACTTCAACAGAATCATCTTCGAACTGAATTCCAGGTGAAAAAGCACACTTATTATGTGCTGGCCATCGCTGTTCGTGTCACAGCCTTCAGGTCACATTCTATGACCCTTTAGCTTATTGCATCGTGAAATAATTTATTTGCCTTCACCTCTCGAACCAAATTGATTAGAATAGACTGATGAAATAAGTCATCGTTCATCTGACTGATTTCATCCAAGTTACTCTTAAAAAGGAAGTTTCAGAAACCCTGAAATATTGCAAATGAATCACGTGGTCAAGTATAAAAACCACTCGATATGAAAATGGTTCAGCTCCGTGTTTCATTTGGAATAAATTTCACTGATTTTTGAAACAGCGCAGCATTTAAAAAGACCGGTCCCGCTTTTTTCTTGATGTGTTGAGTAACAACTCAGCAAATTATCATCCAGTAAGGGAAACAAGCCGGAGCTGTTTGAAAATGTTTTCAAAACGAGTAAGTGATCACTTCGTGTTCACATGTCCATCCATTTGGCCCAATGCGATTGCCATAATGGTGAATAAAAAACGAAATGTATGCTGTTGGAGTGGGAATCGTAAAGAAAACCAATCATTCAATCATCTTAAGATACCAATCTCTCTGGAGTGATAGAAAACTACAGTATGACCACGCATTTGGAACAAGCGTTTTATAAACCGAAGTTCAAAATTTGTTATGTTCAGCTTGTTAGTAAATTTTCAAGGTATTCATTGGAACAAATGGAATTTCCAACACTTTAGATGCTCGCGGATGGTATGAAAGTTTTCATGTCGCCGCAAAGAGGACTTGGCATTTTGTCCACAATTTGTGTTGGCTTATTTTATTTGATATAATAAAGACGTACCAGGAAGGTCGAATCCTCGATAATAATATTTCGTGGAATAGAGGAAAACGATGAGGGTGGATCTAGCAGAGAGTCCATTGGTGGGATGCGACATCCTGACAACCACTGAACTTTCTCTTCTGAGACCTGAGAAGAGATTAAAAAACAAATCGATGATTTAAAATGATCCTAAATTCGCAAAAGTTTCTTTCAGTACCGTAAGCCACGTTCGTTATTCATATATTGAAAACAAAAATAATCAAGGAGCTTCCCGTTGGTAAGAAGATATACAGCATTTTATCAGAAACTATAAGAGATTCGTTTCCAGAGGGCTCGTTTGAATACGTTTTCGGAGGCAAACAATTGTTTTCAATGATTTATTCTCTATCCCGTACAAATCATACTGGAAAAGGGGGCGGTAAAATGGTCAGGGTTTATTCGGATTGAACAACAGGGTTGTGTGTATGTGTGTGCGGTTGTGGGAGTGGGAAGTTGGGATTAGATCGTCATCGCTACGTCCGGATCTGAGTCTTTGTGGTAGAAGTGGTCCATTTGTGGCCAGAGTAATTAAGAGACTTGGAAGAAATTTTCTTTGAGCACAGAACAGGTGCAAAAAGCCTAACGCTAACAATCTTTGCGGTGACCAGAGTTTGCAGACGGATTTGCTTATGGGAATTATGGTACGGAATGCGAAGTCTACGTTTACTTGATTACCTGAGTTTACCAAGTGTCCGAAAATGGCATTCCCCATGGTTCCTGTTTTTAGTGTTGGAGTCACCTTGATGTGAGCGAATGAAACTCCAAATTTTGTAAAGGATGCTGTTTTTGGACAAATATGATCGACCATAATCTCATTTGAACCGTAAGGAATGTGCACGAAAGAAGAGTCCCAATCAAAGAATCCCAAGGCGAGTCTCCCAAAGTTATTGCGTCGGTTAACACGACTAAACTTCAGGAAGAGGACAAATGGTCACAAGTTTGGATTTTTGAAATAACTAGCATGGTTCTGGACGGCACTGGATGACACAACGTAATTGCTCCGAAAGCACACGACCGGTTGCATGTGGTTGTGTGATTGCGGGGTAATTAAGTCCTGTCATTTAGATACTTCACCATACTACTTGCAGCGAATAAAAGAATGGTATATGATGGAAAAACCACTTGTATTTTTTCCACCCAAAAGTTCAAGGCCTCGAGCTGGAAAAGAACCTGCAACATTCCGCTTTCACCGGGAAGATGCTCCACTAGCTGAGCTATCTCGGCTGGGCCGACTGGGTGTGAATAACGCAAGTGAACATCCACAAAGGCGCAAACCATCTCAGTGATACACGGCAGCTGTCCTGGTTTGGATCATTGGGCTTTTCTGGTCGTTAATTTCCTGGTGAGAAAAACTGCAAGTGGATTTTCCATTATATAAGATTCAGGCTGCTGAAGCCGATAATAATTTATTTGAAAAATGAAAGTCTTTTTAATTATATCACAATATACGGAGATAGGGGAGAATATCTCCCTTTAGGTCAGCAGGGTATTTTAATACAAGTTATTATGTGAGCATTCATCGAGCGAGAATACTTGTGGTTGGTTTATTGGCTAATATTGAAACTATTTTCTGGGAAGTGAGCCTATATTATCCAGGTTTAACTGACTACTGTAAACTGAAATGATATGGGGTCTTACCGGTATATTAGAAGGTTCATGTGTTCCCCTGCAGATGATTCTAATGTTCACATATTCAGTTGTGAATTATGACACAACTCCATTTAATTAACTAAGCCATTCAACGGGACAAACGTGATATTTGATAAACAATTTTCCCGTGGTAAACTCGCTGGTTTAGATACCCATACATCGTGCTTCTCTCACTTATTTTCCAATTACCGCTTAATTCAGAATCACTGAATTCACGGATGGCATACACGTAAACATTGTCACTTGGTATTTCGTTAGAGATGAAAAAAATGTGCTCCATTCAAAAAATAAGATATTTGCATAATCGAATCACGTGCACGAATTCATGTATATGCATAGATGTACGCAATGTTTATCACCTACTTGCATGTGATACATCATCAGTTCATTGGCCAACCGAGTTTTATGTTGAGCATCTTGAACTCGTTTGTACATCAGAGACTGCAACACAAGAAGAAGGAGAAAAAATTAATGCGCTCAGCTGTGCGAATGATCTTTTAGCTACAGTCACTGACATACTGTTGTTTTCAGGTACCCTGACTTCGTAGACATACATTCTGTGAATGATTTGATGAAATGAATTACCGTGAAAAGGATTCAGGAAATGAAATTCCGGGGACTTACCGGAATTATTCCTTTGTAAAAAGTGGGTCATACTACAGATTAGCCCAAGTAAGCCAATTCATGTATTGATCCCAGTGTATCTTGTGAAACTGTCTTATGGATAGCAGGACAAATTAACGAACTTTGTTGGTTGGCAGTCATCCGGTTTGCTGAAACGTTTCACAGTCTATACACCACTGCTACATTCATGTTACTAAATCCATTATCTTATTTTATATTTCAGTATTTAAATTTCCAACACCGTGCTTTATGATAAGCTCATTCGTGTTATAGGATGACGACATCATGATTGAGTGATAGTCACTTGAGGAAAAAGTAGGCAGAAATAACAACCATTTTGCAAAACTATTTTATCTTCACTGGTCAAGAAAACACTATACGTCGTCGTGATTCACAATAAGGAAAGAATCCTCGCGACAAATACACTTTCAAATGGAAATGATAGTAACAGTCTACTTAATTCTTTCATATACCCGTCCAAATAATTTGATGCAAAGTTTTACTGATAAGACAAACAATATTTGCTTTCAGACAGCATTTCTCATTTATGCTTTGATAGAACTCAGAAGTTAGGATGATTATTGTTGATTTGCGCTCTAATACAGTGAGAAGAACTGGAAAAATTGACTCGAATACTAACGTTCAGTGAGACTGGATGACAGAAAGGTTTTTATCAGGATGTCATCAAATTTCCTATAAATTCGGAAGTCAGTTCAGCTTTTATCGGCTCTGACGGCATTCGGAGTGCGGACCGTAAGATGCCGCTGCTTGGCTATCTTTGGGTGATAGACGGCTGTCACGCTCAGATCTAAGAGCATTTTGTGATCCGCCCACTACGAATCGCTACAGTCTACGTGAGAGCAATTCTGAAGAATATATTAACAGTATTTTCCTGCAAGATTGGACTGATCGGCAAACGGGCAACTTTTTGGTGTACGGGAGACACAACCCTAAAGCTACAAATAACTTCATTGCCACGGATATCACTGTCATCCAAATAAATTACTAGGCAGATTTGTTTCTAACAGGCCACTTATTGATGATCAAATTTAGAAACTGTTTTACCTTTATGGAGCAAGACAAGCACTGAGATGTTTCTACGATAAAGATTACACGATCTATACAAAAGGGGGTTGGTCGCCAGAAAAGTGGTCTTTCATTTGATGAATTATATTCACATAGTAATCGTGAGAAATTCATGCCAGTGGGTGACAGTTAATTATTGCTACATCCACAACTTTAATCCGTTGAATCTTTTTCCATTGTTACTACGGGCCTGGGTAACAATTACCTCGATATTTTTGTCAACTTTACAACTTGAGCAGATCACGGTAATTGTGATTATTCATCGTAAGAGCATGAACAGCTAATGATTAATTTCCGACATCTATGAAGCGTTAAACAACAGATCCTAATCGTGAACGTGTAGCAACTACGTTTGACCTGTACAGCCTACACTCGTAAGTTAGCTATTGAAGCAAAAAGAACGAAGGGCTACAGTTAGTTGATACGCAGTTAGTTATCTGCAATACTAATTTCGATCGGCGGTGATCGAACAGTCATAATCGAGAACTTCAGGCCATAACAACCCGGGTACGATTCCCGTCGCCACCAATCACTTTCTCATTCGGCAGCCTTTCCTTGGCCGTTACTTCGTTCCTGAAATGTTGCACATGGTTGTATGACAAACGAAAATTTAGTAGAAGGAGTGTGATGTATTGCGTGTTGAATCGTTGGATCGTCGTGGACTGTAAAACCGACTTTGTCAAAACAAATTTGAAACAGATTGAATACGTTATGGTGACAAACAACTACGTGTATATTTGACTTGAGCAGGTATGGGCAACGATTTCTTCTCTTTTACATGGATTTACCGATCCAATGAATAGACTGATTTTCATCAACGGGATCCGTCAAAGTAAGTTTCACGGAGACAGAAGGAGCTATCGTGGGATAAAACCTGCACTATTCCGAATCACTCAGGCAATGAAAACCGTTAGTGCGGTTACAATACGCTCACTCTCCTTCAACTAGGGATTCTAAATCGCGTTTTTTTGATTTGTGAATTGTGATGCCCAGTTGTGTCTGATCGATCCTTCAGCTTAACCTTCGTATATCTGACGTTATGCGAACGGCAGATTCCTAAAGGTTAGTCACTATTCGTAGCATAGCTCATACTTTTAAATACTTTGTACATCCTAACCATACGGCTGACTTACCACAAGCCCAAATGAAGTCAAACCTAATTACTGTGGGAAAATTGTGTGCCTAAATTCTCAGAATACCAAGCTTATAATGTATCAAACAGACAAAACTTTCACCCCATCCTTGTCACTAAGAGGTACCATATTGATGTCATTTTTAGTAAAATAAGGGAACATATGTTGTAGAAATTAACTCACATGAACAATACTGATACAGCAATAAACCGAGAACGCCTTGGCTATGTCCTCATCCGCGTGAGTGAAGTAAGGGAAGTTAATTTTGTTGCACAATTGTGCCACACCGACAATTCCATCCTTTTCATTTTTGATTGGAAAGCACAAGATATTCCTTTGTGGACGAGAGAACGAGGATTCAAACGAACGTTATTATTGCTACTTCGTGACCCAGAATGAAGACGGATCAAATGGTATCTTACGAACACGATCACACGTTGGTCAGAGAACCTACCGAGTGTGAAATCCGGTTTCCTCATCCACCCCACGATAGAACAGAGGGTGCGTGTACGCGTCTTTAATATTCAGAATTTCACCTGGTTTTGGGAAAACAGTTGTGGACATCAGAAGTAAGATCGCATATGAAAATGGTACTGTTATTTGCATATGACAGTCTGAAAGGAGTGCATCTTTACGGCATGCATCAGTCTACCGAAAGTTTTACAGAAAAACGTGATTTATGTCTTCATGGAAAATACTGAGAAGAGTTCGAAAAGCTTTTTAAGAACAAATGCTATTAAAACGTAGAGTCAGCAAGTTAGTAAATATGCCTTCTTTGTATGTTTTGCATAGACAAGATCAACTGGGCCTAAAACAAGTACATTTAAAGTCACCAGGTATTTTTGCCTAACCAACACTTTGATGAAGAACGAAAACTGTTGTCTTTTTGAAAAGAAGAATGAGGTTCTTCATTGGTAACAATCTAGAACTTTTTTTCAAAGCACTTATCAGAAATAAATCTAGGCTCTTGTTGACCTTATCCCTTTCACTAAGGTCGTTAGTTCGAACCAATATCCATCTTTTTTGCTAGTGTACTGGTGAGAGTTATAGCGCATTCTAAAGACGTGGGCAGGTACTATGGTCAGTGACACATTTCCGGTAGAGTCTTTTATTCATTTTCATGATTTTTGTTCGTAATTTTTTTGTTTGTTTGTCTCCGTATACTTCTATTCTGTCTGCTCTCTGTTGGACGACGCCTCAAGGTAGCAACCAGAACACCGAGGGGACAGTTAGTGATTGAAGAAAACGACCTTAACTGAACTGAATTAATTTATCATGGAGACCGGAGTAGTGCATTGGAAATCTAGTAAATGTATGGTTATGCACAGTCCGCTAGCAACATACTGCATGCAAACCAATGGTCTCATTCTAAGCAGGGCTGTATGCTATCTCGAGTTAACAAGTGCGAGGTAGTCACATGCGTCATTCTTCATCATCAATATTCTCGTTCTCCTCTCGATTCTTAGGAAAACTTCTATTTGTTCTTCCCTTCTAGTCTTAACCTTCTTGTTGTAATGTACGAGTGGTACAATATTTCAAGCAGGAGGTCGCGGCCGATTAAAGACTACCAATTAGGGAAGTGATTGGCGGGGGCGACGGCGGCACGATTTGAACCGAAAAGGTCTACTGTTCACCATGAGGACACCTGGGTCACCGCCGGTCAGACGTCCAGCATTTCGCAGTATCTTGTTTCACTTTTGTTAAGTTGCTATTGGCTTACTACCCAAATCAAGCATTCAGAATTTTATGATATTGGTCTTCATTTTAAACAGAGATTCCAGTGATCAGTGAAAGTACAGGATGATATATTAGATTAGGCATCAAAAATCGATTTCAAATGGAAATAGAACTGTTTGTAAGAGACACAACTAGATTTCATACGTGTTTTTGTAAAGACCTGTGCCGTATAAAGTAAGAAACGGTATCACTCACCGGTCGTTGCGACATATCCTGCGATGCCCTGAGTTGTGGCTATACGAATTTCTTCCGGAAGCTTTTAGCAAACCGAATTCCCAAAAACAATGATAATGATTTGTGAGAGCAGTGATGCATCGGGAAATATTTAAAACATTAGAATCTCCGGCATATATCCAACTATACAGAAAAACAGTAAAGCTGTTCGGAGTAGAATAGGAGTAGTTAGAATTTTGGTTTATTGTAGAGCATTATACACCGAACTTTCTATTTGCTCTCATTAATTATTAATAAAAGAGGTAAGGAAAGCTTGGAAGTATTCGCGACAAACAGTCCCCGAGATACTGAAGAAATTCTGACTAAAAACGATCTCACTAAATATGCTTCAGTACTTGGAATGCGTAATCAAACTTGGATCTCGTCTTACCCTATCCTGAAAAACTTTAAGATGCTTTAACGAACCGCACCATATTCATATTTTGTCCATTCGAGCAACCAACCTAGCAGACTTTCATTAGTCACCGTAGAACCGCTGCCAAAAACGTTTCTCAGAAAGAAACGATGAAAATTAAGCTCCCTTGCTGGCTTTGGCAGACTGCAGAGTTATATGTCAGCCTAAAATTGTTTCAAGAACCGGTTTCCATTCAAAATAATAAGATGAAATAGTCGAATTCCCAGTTTCGCACAGAATAGTTTATTGTGAATTTGTATACCCCGGGGCTTACAAGCAGTGTTTTCTAGGTTTAAGTTCAGTGCTTCTGAGTGCCATCCCAGAATGACACTTGATGGCCTAACGCACTTCAAAACTACATGATAAAGCATCGATAAGATACTGAGTACAGACTTGCAAGAATTTTTTCTCCTCAAATGGGAGAACAGAAAGTGTTGAGAGAAAATAACATCCATTCACGCGCGATTGATTGGACGCATGTCTGGCAAAATAGTTATCGCGGAAACCATAAACAAATCAGGTGAACACTTTGCGAAAGCAAAGGCATAAAGCAGATGCATTCACCAAGGGGTATTAGAATAGGTGAATTTGAAGCTGAATGAAAGACTGAAATCCATTCGAGTTTTTCACATCTCGGAACGAGCTTTTTAGCATGTTACTATAACTTAAAAAACTTTCAAGCTCTAGGATAAGCAAGCTGACAGCAACGACATGATGTCCCTGGACAGGTACCATCAGCTTTTACTTCTCTGTAATAACGTGACTTCCAGATTTTCTTATCAGCTTGGATGTACTCGCCAAAACAGGTGTATGACATTTTTAAGTGTCAGACACAAATCAGTTGCTGCTCAGAACAGCGTATATATCTAAGCACAACGCAGTTTGAATATTCTAAATTTAAACCAGTAGAAAAGCCTTCAAGTTCAGTAAGAGGTCTCTCCCAACCTGTTTATATTATTTATCTCTTGTTCAGCCACACTGGTAGTTCTTCTGGATTGGCAGAATAAAGTTTGCGGACAATTTTGAAAACACACAGCCCCAAAGGTAGAAAAGCACTCAGTCTTTAGGGAAGCTTAACCAACACAGATGCTACGTAACATAAGAAATAAAATAGTCCATGAATGCGCCAAGCGGCAGCGCTGTCATTGTAGATGATAAAATAAGACAAAGTGCTTATTAGTTCTGATTGATTTATGATGCTCAGTTTCTGTCGTATGTAATCTTGCTTCAACACCGAACCAAGAATAAAATGTGATCAAAAAGAGAACAGATCGATGTGATTCTCAAAGTTTCTAATCCTTCCAGATGAAAGTTAACTTCGTTTTGCAATGTTTCAAGGATTTGGGATGAGGAACTCAGAAATCTGTGATCTCTCAATAATTTCTATTCTGTTACTTTGATTTTATTTTCGACAAGTGAACCGCCACCTAAAAATGTCATACTTGTTAACATCTAGACGAATATAGCCTTTGAATGAGTGCAAGCGTTTGCGGAAATGAAGGTGAAAAAATATCTACTGGGCGATTTTACAGTTATCAAGGCTGTTAGTATGAGAATCAAAATCTCATCGCTGAATGTAGATCAGGAATCGAAATGCACATTGTGTGAGTCTCCATGAGCCGTTCTCCACACCATTTCGGCCTAGTTTAACTATGTCCCTGGCTTAGCCTAATGTCAATGTCAAATACGTGTCATAGCTCAAAATTTTCATCTCGGAATAACAATTTGACTCCTTTGAGCAGCTATCCATCTTTTATAGCAGCTTTGTGTTAAGCAGAATACAATAGACTCGGGAGAACTCATTTCCTCTTGAAATGGACTTTCGCATTAAACAGCTTTTTCGCGGTCATGCTGATGAGATAATCATTTGCGTATTATTACCTCAATTTCATAAGCAATTGTTTTCCCATGCAAAACGAGGCATATATATATATATATATATATATATATATATATATATATAAAAGATCGGAGTTAAAAACGTGTGAATGAACGATTTTTTGGGTCGACAAAGCTATTGTCATGTCACTGGGTAATGCCAAAGATTTCATTAGGATTTTCCGCGTATCACGTAAAATAAGGAGGGCCCACGTTTAATTTTAACTCACCGTAACTTTCTGTCCCTCTTGAGTGACAAAGATAGTCTACAAAACGAATCGAAAGGTAGGGTGAATATTTGGGTGGATACTTTATACTCCGTTGTGCCGGTACATGACAATCAATAAGAGTGAGATTCACAATAGGATGCCACGTACTACGAAACATACTGTTTCAGAATCTGATGAAACTAATAAATAAATGCCCAACTGCATCCAAAAGAAAGGTGATATGAATGAATCACGCAGTTATGGTCAAGACCATGATAACAAAGTTCGTTGATCGAATGTTTGGTGAAAGTTAGGAATCTAGTTGTCTATTTGGGAAATTTCGTCCCAAACTCCTAACTTATAAAACCATAGCTTGCATTATCAAATATGTCAGATAAAACACTTTCAGGCCAGTGAACAGCAGACATCAGCATCAAAAAGTAAATGAACAAGCTGGAAATGATCGGCTCCTTTCACCATGGAAACGGTGAGCTACAACGATGCGCAGCTAATTAGTCGATGTTTTGTACCGCCCAAAATCACTTGACACTTTACATTATTTATGATGCCTTACGTCCTTCACCAATTCACCAGAGCTGCCTGAGATATATTTGGCGTTGATTTTCTCCTAAAACTTTGGTCCATTCAGATATGTGAACTACGATGAACTAAAGGTAGTTTAGCTAACAAGAGTAAAACTACGTTCAGCTTTAAGTTGGGGACAAATGTTACTCACGTTCTTGTTCGGCGCAGTTGGTAGTCCATCCAGAACTTTTGCTACAAGAACGTTAGTTTCCGGTTCTAATAGAAACACGGAACATCTGAGAGAAAAAAAGCAACAATACACATTAGTTGCATCAAACTAGCAACCTATGAACGAAATATTGCTCTGATCCTTCTTTTCTCATCTATTTCCCAACTCTGATGGAGATGTTCGAATGAGACAATTGAATGCAAAGTTGATTGCAGTTATTCACTAAATCTTATGTTACACTGCACACACCTAATTCATGGGTTTTCTAAAGATCATTTGGTACAACAAGCCACGTCCAGTGTTAGATTAGAACTCCTCCAGGTGTTCTTGTCCGGGAAATACTACGTTGGAAATTGAGAATTTCGCTTTTTGCACTATGACCTCAGTTTCTTTGTTCAAGAGTACGTCCGACTAAATGTTCTCTGTTGAACAGTCCACTATGGAAACACAGCAGCGATTAGTTTATCATTTATTGTGGGTTTGCCACTACAAAAATGAAGGAAAAGGCGACGTGGTCACAAGCCCGTATTTTACCAGTAAGTGATTTGTAAATGAGCTCTATTAACTGTGAAATCGGTCCTGCGCTTCGGGAAATTTTTTTCTGTTCATCTATATAATACTCACACACGGTGAATGAACTTGCTGCCTCCTTGTCCTTCGGGTTATTTAGGACCAGCCAATAAAGAAATATTAACTAGTCACTGTACTGTGTTTGTATACTGAATTCATCCACAAACAGCATCCATTCACACAGCTAGCTTTAAAGGCGAGGTTCTTGTGCGAAGTACACCTCAGGAGCGTATCAGTCTGAGAATGATCGAACAAAGGAGTGCGAGGCACGCCCACTTAATCAGCGACAATAATTGTGGAACCGGCCTTGTGTTTCTGGCAACTTGTGTCCGCCAAACAACTTGCAATTCACTACCCATTTCGTGCCGTGTGGGTTCCCCGCCGAAATTCGAATGTATGAGCTTCCATGATCGGTATCATTTGAAAAAAATACACAAACTGATCTTCGGCCGGCGGTGATGAAATAGTCATCATTGTGGACTGTGGCCAATAAAGACCCGGGTTCGAGTCCCACCACCGCCGAACACTTTCCCCCTTGGGTAGCCTCGCATTGGCAGCGGCCCACCTAATGAATAGCTGTACTTAGAGTTTAATGAATAAGGGGAGCAAACGAATACTTTGAGAACTTCATATTGTCCGTGAAAATTCCTGTCGAATTTACCACCCATAAGTCAAACTAAACAGATGATCTCACCTTTCCGCTTTTGTTAGATTTTGCGCTTCTTGCATTATTTTCAAAAGTAGATCAGTCAGGTCCATCATGTGGGTGAAGATGTTTCCCGCAACTTTCAGCATATCCTAGCAAATGAGAGATAGGAAATTAAACAAAGCTTGTTGATGTAGGTCGGTCACGCGATTAACTCCACGGTATTTGACAAACATTTGTTTAATTTGTTAGATATTCTAGACTGCATTTGCATCATTATGTCCCTAGTTGAGCATAAATAAGCTCAACAATTAACTTGGCACGTCATGCTTTTTCCCCGATGGACTACTCGTACTCTGTAAAACGTTTTATTGGGAACCAGTAAGTGGACCTATGTTCAAAAGTACTGGGAAAGACCAAAGTCAGTGTTGAATAATCCCAACCTATTTCCTGCTTCCAGGCAAGTTGTCGGTTTTGTTTAGGTCTTTTGCAAACAACAAAAAGCTGATAGATTCAAAACCTATATTTTGGAACGCACTTAGTCTGCCCATAACGTTCTCCGTGGTCCTCAGCAAAACTAATTATAGTGCGACATATTACTGCCCGTTTTCATCAGGCCAAAAAGCCTTCTTCTATTAGCTTGCCATTCCAGCGCAGTAGTATTATCTCACGGAGATTATTCTCCTAGAATATGAGTTCGCTAACTCTTTTCCAAACCGTAGAAAGGCCAGTCTCTGGACAAAATATGCTGACGTGTCCACGTGTTTTTGGCTTCAACGATATAGATATTCTTTTCCCAACAGCGGAGTACGCAAGTACGGAACAATGTTTTTGGGGGCCATTATGAAGACTGAGAATAAAGTAACAAGGCACAGCTTCAACAGGCTGAGTCAAAACTCACTTGGAACTGCAAATCAGGGTGTCTGATAGGAGTAGCATTTCTTACTTGACAGACTGTTGTGCCCTCGGGGTATCTTCCATCTTTCTGGTTTCCATCTGAAAACTAGCTCTCACCTGTGGCTCCACGAAACTGAAGTATGCATCACAGGCCACACTTCAACCAACCGCTTGACTGGCGAACTAAGCTAGGTTGAGGATAACCGAGGTCGAAAACCTAGGAGACGGTGTTCGATATGCGAAGACCGTTACCCCTGAATGGGCGGAAGAGATTTACTGTAGTATCCAAAAGCTGTGAAAGAAATCGGTCGAACTAACGGGGATGCATGGACCCTGGATTGGGTTCTATTCAATCGAATGGCTTACGAGCTCCTAGAGAGCCACCAGCAACCTTGCATCAACACACTGCTGCCTTGCATCCCGCTCTTTGTTCTGCAAAGACTGGAGACCCGACCTCAAGAAAAAGTTAAGTGACGCTGGGAAAGTCTCTTGTACCAAACACCGATGAAACTTCATGGTTACATCATTATGAAGCCGACTAATCCTTTCCAAGAAGCCAGCCGAAGTAAAGTAAAGTAACTTTTACCATTTGTTTTACCACCTCCTATTTTTAACTAATCTGAAGCCCATCTATCAGAGTTGTAATAGTAGCCAAGCTTTATGGAAACCATTCCACCTCCAAAGCCTCCCCACTCCATCTTCGCCTATCCCACATACTGTTTGTACGTACCGTAGTCATCTGATATCATCAGTGCGGAGATGGCAACTTCCCCGATCCAGCTTCCTCATCTGGTTTAGCCGCAACCTGTGTCGGACAGACATGCATCACGCTTGCAGACGTGGCCGTTCATACACTCACGCACATTCACACATGACTCTGCTAGCATCATGCGTTATCCTCCGGCGCCATCACACACGCACATACACATACACATACACACACACACACACTTGAACTCACAGTAGTGATCAATAGGATACTACTTAAACACACACACTTCGGAACTGTCAGCCCTGTGTACATTTAACCGCACGCACACACCTTACGCGCACCCTATCAGCTCCAAACGCGATTTGGGTCGATCCGCTCAAGCTGGACTACTCGGCATTTCGTCGCATTGTTGGACGCGAGTCCACTGTCAGTTTTCGTCGTACTTTCAAAGATTTTCACTTGTGTCCGTTTACTTTATATGCTAATGATAATGAATTGCAAAACCTTGTTCTCTGAGATCAACGTCTGTTGACTATGCGTCTACTGGGCTGCTTGGACGCGAAGTTAACTGATTCAAACGAAAGGATCCTAAAAAAGGATTTAACGCAGTTAAGGATATCGAAGCGAACAAGCAGGATGAAACCGATCGGGTTTTACGGAAGGCGGCCGGAACAACCCTACACTAAACACACGATGGCTCTACTTATTTTCATTCAGTTAGAACTAGAAATGTTTGCTGATTTTTTTAGGCTCACACAGGTCTTCCGGCTCCAGCTGTCTTCCACTAGTGGTAATGAGAGGAAGTGCATCTGAATAATACTTATTATGTGATATTTCTTCGTCAGATCTCTTTGTATCTGATATTTCTGTCGGAAATCGATCTCTGCTGATTTCTTTCTTATTTTTCATAATAATGATTATTCTAATCTTGATAACTGCCGTCTCCTTTTCATCGTTTTTATTATGAACTTCATGGAATTCATAAAAGCGGAGCAGCTTTGCCCTTTGATCTGGAACGCAAATGTCTTGACGACATATCTACCTCTTACATATTTCACGTGTATCCCGTATGATCTCCCATTAGCGATTCCCATGTCATCTTATCTTATCTTTGGATGTCTTCATGACCCAGAACGTTGTCTGAGTATGCATATTTTACACCGGTTTGGAACCAAGCATGTTACCAAAGCAACAACAATCATTGAAAAAAAGGGGAGGGGCCGTAGGACACAAAAAAGGAGACAGTTACTAGAAATGTAAGGTGCTATTATTTTTTTTTTCTTCTTTCACCGAACACTTTTCGAAGCGTTTGTCATTTCGTTTGTCAGAATACCAATTTTTGTGATTACTGGGCACGGAAGTTCGACAGACAGACTACTCAGCTTTCGCTCCACGGACTTCTTTTCTTAGCCACGTCCCTCAATGTCTCTAACCAACGACAAAGCTTGTTCCTTGGGCCCCAACAAGGGAGACGGGAAGAATCAGACTCTACGAACACGCCATGGCCTGACCGCCGATTTGCTTCTCCCAGCCTTGCCCAGCATGTGCAAATAGAGCTCGGAAAGGAAGATGATGGGCAGGCTTTCGTAACACATGACCGAGCCATCAGAGGTGGTGAAGAGCGACCTCTTTGTTAAGAGGCTGGCTATCCGTGACTAACACACGACAGCACCCCTCGTCATTACTCAATCGATGTTCCCGTTCAGGCGTGAGCACTGCTTCAGAGACGTTCGTTGTCAAAAGCAGAAAGATCCAGAAAGTCTAGGCTGTTTGCTTATCAACGAAATCTCTCGGATCTCGGCTCTCTACAGGTTTCACCATGTGAATTTGAAGATTTCATTAGGATCGCTCAATTTCGACCCATGCCAATCGTGCTCCTACCTCAGAGTTCCTTGCTTTACCGCATCCTACCCATGACTCCCAGTATTGAAATTTTATCCTGTGGCTAACCCGTGTATCTGTGGAATAAGACCCCGTTCACTTCACCTGAAGGTCTCATGGTTGCTGTGCATTATGCTTCTATAAAACTGGACTTGAATATTGCCATGGTCTGGGGGCCTAAAACCACGGATTTAAAGTCCTTTCCAATTCTCAAGTTCGCTAACGGCTCGCTTCATTCCACTTCTTTGTGGCACCCTTGTACCTCCATTGTTTTCATTCATAGGTTAGTTCACCTGTTTCCGAAATCACTTTGCGCAACTTTCTATGCCATGCGAATCTTCACTCCTCTAACTGACTGCACTTTACCACGCATAAAAGAGGCTCTAATTTCGACTACTGTATTTAACTAAAGGTTGGGGCTACTTATTGTTCCTTTTTCTTCTAAATCTGTTCCGAAGAAGAATCATTTGCCTTATTGTCAACTCATCTCCCACTCCGACTCCACATTATCTTCACCACCCCCACCATCTAGCATTATTGTTTTTATCATGTGAACTGATTTCTGTGAATACTCCTTCAGTGGCCGATTTCCGTGGACGTCGTCTACAACTAGTGAGTCATTATTATCAGATGTATTCATAAATTTTTGCAGTCCTTTATCATAACCACAAAATTTTAGGACAGTTCATCATATTCCTTTGTTCCGGATATCTTCGTGTGCAGAATCAATAAATTGCCCCTACTGTGAATGACTTTTCCAGCCCTACTGAACTTCATATCCAATGGACTGTAAGAATAGCGCTTTTCATTCTGTCATGTTCAGTCATGTAAAAAGGTTCAGAAACAACTTGGTTTAACACCGATGTAAGTTTACTTGCAGACGAATCTTAGGTCAACCTTAATGAACTCTACTACTTTCATATGGGCAAACGAGACACAAATCTATCGTGAACAGTCATTCCTTCACTGACTAGCTCGACCACCTATAGCTATGTCAATCTAACAGCATGAACTATCTGCTTATTCGTGGCCTCACGTGACCGATCTCGTGTAGCCATCCAAAAATCTGATAATTGTAGGACGACGGGTACGAGAAAACGCCGTTGGCTATGGTACTGTATTGCTTCTTGTCCTTCGAATAATGCTAGTCATAGCCGGAATGACACGAAAATGCTCAGCTGTTTGTGACATATCAGGCAATCATCTTTGCTAACATTATGCTCCCTTTCCACGGCTCCATGTCATGCTGCGAGCATTGTATTATCGGGGGAGGTTATATGGTTTGTTTGGTATATGATCAACCAAACTGTCCTCAGTTTGACCTAATTCAGTTGATTACAATAAGCCTGTGGCTGTACACGAAATCACTCCGAGGAATGCTAACAAAATTCTCATCAGTGTCTGACTGAGGATATTTCCCAACTACGACAGAACTGATCAAATGATACTGATATTTTCCCATAGCACCCATTACTACTTAATGCATATAGACTTTTGCACCAACGAGAAGACACTTTTGAACCAATTCCCAACTGGATGTGTGCGAATAGTGATTTTATCAATACTAGCTTTGAATCTACAATTTCGATAACGTTGATCTATTCCCCAGTTTAAACACGATGCTAAAAATGTGTTTAATGATTTTCATAGAAATGGTGTTCTTTACAGTCTAACTGCTACTTCTCTGGTGCGATTTATTCTCAGTATCTGGGTAAAAACAGACACATCTCATCTTAGGTTTGGATCTTCCCAAGAACTATGGCTCTGGTAGGCCTTCATTCAACTTTTTTATTTCATTAGTTACAATGCACTGTGGAGTACCTCCGTGGGTACAAGACTTGTAGTTCAAATACACTAGCCTGATGCGAGATAACCTATTGCAGCAGATGGCCAAAAGTGATTCGCCAAAACAAATGTGAGTCACTTTACCTGTGCGCGTTGTTCACCTTCTTCTATTGTGTCAGTCGTGTTCACGAGATACTGACATTCCGGTAAAAGGGTATTTCAAAACTTCTGGTTTTCAGATCAATTCTCATGCACTTTATGGTCACTAGCGTGTTTTTTAGTGTGAAAATGGTGAAAGGTTACTATATAACTCACATATCAGCTTGAACAATAAGCCTATAACTTACCTCAGTCCTAGCCTTAATCACACGCTCATTTTGGTAGGCCACAGAACATTTCAGAAGGGTCAGTGTGTACTTGAAGCAGTTTTGTACTGTCTGTTCGTCAGTCTTATTGAATCTGTGAAGTGTTGCGGAAGAGGCATATGAGTTAAAGCATTAGCTCAAATGGGCCGCGATTAGGTCCAAACAGATATTTTTACGAAATATTTATTACACATCAAAACGACCGGGGCATATACTCCACGAAGGCTAATAAAAAGATAAACTCTTAGTGATCACATTTCTGCCGTCAACCGTTGTGCTTCGGATGTTCAGCCAGGTCAGTTCAATTCATTCGCTCACCCACTGACTCATCAATTTCCTGCGTACTCAGCAACCATAAAGCGATTGTGACCTGAAAATGACCCTAGGGCACATGTTCCAAATCAACAGCTCCCTTGAGATTGAATTGTACAACCGAAACTTTCCAGAACCATTTTATTAGTAAGATGGAATCAGTTGATACGGTTTTGTCACATTTTTCTGTGAATGAGTGCAGTGGAAGCAGTATAACCCATATCCCCAAAGGCTCACTGCTCTAGTGGCTAGTGCCGTAGTAGGTGGCAAACATACCCCGAGACTCGGAGTGGAGAATCACGTATGATTCCAATGGGTCAGGGGTTGTACTGAGCAAGGCAACAGTGAGTAACCCTGTACACTCAGTGACCGATGGTGACAAGGAATCGAACCCCCCACCTCCGAGGCGGTAAGCAGGCTCTCTAAAGCCCTCGGTCACCGCATGTCGGTCCTACATCTGCTCGATCGAGTATGCGTAACGGCCTGGAAGAAATTACACTCAGAATCTTTCTCTTGTGATGTGGTTTCCATACCTGATGCAAATCGGTATTCGCCTGTTTTACCCTTATCTTTTGGCTCCTCTATAACCGTTTATAATTAGGTTGTCTAACCCATGATTGACGAGTCAAGTTAACACTTTGTAACTGAAACTGTAGCTTTGTGTCAGAGCGTTTGACCGAGTGCTTTTGAACCATACAAGGCGGACTATTAACTCTGAATTTACTATACGCATTAGAACCACGTATATACTGAGCTACAAGGCTAAAAAGGGCTTCACATTTTGATCAGGTCAGCATTTGTCACATCTTTTTAAGCTTGCTTTGGAATTGAAGAATAACAGGGTTGAACGCATTATTATCCCAAAATTATGATTACTCAGGTGGATTTTGTTGATTTGTGCAAGATACTTATTAAAATGAGCCACTTTTTATGAATAACCAGTAAACTTCGTGAGGCGCAAAACTCTAAAAACCTTGTTATTGTGGTTTGCCACCCGAAGGCTAAGGAAATGTGAATGGTAAATTGTAGCATTACTTGTCCGTCGCACGTCACATTGCTGCCGGTATTCTCCGACGTGCGGTAAAATTTTAAACCTGACTGTCAGTCATTCAAATCGAACACAAAAGTACACATAGAAATGGTGCACCATTGTTATTTACTTTTTCAGAGACTGATAAGTTTACCAGACTTTCCAGATTTCAGTAGAAATGAGGCATTCCAGGTTTTCCAGAGGTAATTCTCCTAATTATCAAAACAAGATGCACTTACACTAATGTTCGACAGAAGACAATTGATCCTGTCGTCTAGACTTTTCCCCCTGGTTCTCGAAGGAGCGTAAATCGGGAAAATATTCACAGTAACTGTTCAGGGTTGACCTCACGAACCCATTCATCTCATGAAATTTGATTCGGCAGATGTGAGAAATACTGAAAGATACAAACGCCAAACATCACCGACCCTGCTGAGACTTAACCGGCAGTGGTCAGACGGTTATCATGGTAGGCTTCTGACCAACCTGTCTCAGGTTGGAATGCTTGTGCCATTCCTGTAGGTCACTTTCCTAAGTGGCAGCCTTTCATTGACCATGACTCATTTCCTGTACTATGCTACTACTACTATAAAATGATAAAAAGGAAGTGAATAAAACAAGTACAAAAACAGGGCATCCAGCCTGCCCTGAGACTGCGAGCATCAGAGAATTCGGACTGACTACAAGTGGAACCTTGCTTTTGTTTTTCCAAATTACATTAGTGAATAGCATTGGTCTCATTGAGCTTATACATTTGACTGTCTGCGGCACGTTATCAACGAGCCTCCTGCAAATGAATTCACTGGCAGGGTTGCCTGTCTAGAAGATTCAGTCTAGATCCCGTCCAAAAGATTTAGCTAATGACGCACTTCTCCGACAAATCGTCGCCCAGATCTTGTTTATTCTCCCCATTAGCAAAAGCAGAATCCGAGTCATCACCATCACAATTGTAATTATGATCCCTATAATAACCAGCATTAGTGTAATCTTACCAGTGGTTGTAGTACTGATTGGGATTATAACCCTATGACGTACCACCGGGAAATCAACAGCACACTGTGAGTTGTTATTCCAGCAGAAAATACCACCTACTGACACTCAGTGCTGATTTATTGCTACGATACAAATGAGGTACAATGAAAGTTAATTTCAGAGAGGGCGCTGAGGAATGCTTGGCAGAAGCGAATTCGAAATCCCCAAACTCTTGAGAATGGACAACTAAGATCCGTTGTGAGAAAAGCCAATCGAAAGTAAATAGTCTCTATTCGGATGGTAGATTCCATGATAGTCTCATGAACAAGCAAATTGTTGTGCTTCTAGTAATTTCAAAAGAAGAATGGAATGGACGGTCGGCCTCGTCTAGACATCAACTTGGAGCTGCCCTAACTAGCCGGGTGTATGTGAACTTTTGCAGTTATTGCGGCCTCCGACCAAAGTGTTAAACAAGCCGTAAATACTTTGCCAGCTGATTGGGTCTACCATGTGACTTTCTTTTCTTTTTCGACTAACAGTTTTCTCACTTACTATGCTCAGGTACAGCACAAAAATGTTTTCTCGATGGACTGGCAGGACTCAAGCTTGCGACTTAGAGGTCGATTATTTTCAAACATCATGCCCCTGTATAGCGTTCCAGAATTCAGCAGCGCTTGATGTATTTGGATCGTTAATAGCTATAAAAAGTCATTTGATTCTCTTGGTTTTCAGACGAAACACATCAACGTTTGCTTGATCCCAAGAAGCATAATTTTCACCCCAGCAGAGGCACTGCAGTGTTACAAATTTTCAAAAATACAAAACTATAGAGAAGAAGCAAATTCTTTTCTCATCAACGTATGCTCTAGGAAGATTTTTGATTCGTCTTGGAGTGAAAAGAAAGCACAGTTGTCTCAGGTCTTTGACTTCGCTCTGTATCTCATACCTGTTTGGACTGCTTTTTAAGCGAGGCAGATAGGACTTACTCAGTGGATGATCGTTTGTTCAGTAGGCCAACAACACCGCATAAATGGTACGATGCTTGTGTATACAGAGGACAGAGGAGCAACGAAAACACGTTCAAACTATCTCCAAGTGAACTGGATAGGTCAGAGTCGTCCAACGCTGAACCGGTCCGCGTAGAATTGGATAATAAAATGTGAACAAGTGTCTTTTTCTGTTCCTGTGTGAAGATACGGTATTGATAAATTACCGAAGATGGGCCTGTGATGTGCCAGGTCTGCGACATTTGAAATATCATTACTTTTCATTTATTTTAAAAGGCTGTCAGATAAGTAATTTTGAATGAGGTGTTTGGGCAAGTGGTCGAAATGTTTTCGTACAATTTTAAAAGCAACTTCCTACCATGTGATCTTCGAAACAAAGAAATTGAGGAGCAAAGATAGGTTACTGTGCTCTGTCCTGTGGAGGTGGCCCATAAAGTCGGATCAAACTTGGTCTATAGCCCATCAAATTATCCAACAGTTGATATTCGCTACTGATGCACATGTGGAGCTCTGACAATTAAAATCTACCTATTACGGTCTAAATTACTAAGATAGGTATAAACTTATTGGAATGAGAAAGGTTTCAATAACACTGATAATATACGCCAAATTACAAAGCAAGAAGGGTCGAGAGCTATCTGGTTTCCCTTTGTTTGAAGTAGGATAAACGATACGTATCAGAATAATATGGCCCAGTTTATTATTGTAATATATTCAATTTCTAAAAGTCCTGTGTCTTACAACAGACAGTAAAGCACAACTTCGAGTTTTCTCATCTGGATCATGATGATCACATTTACGATAACAAGGTCTTAAAGTGGATGCTAGATGTTCCAATAGTGAATCTGAACTTGACACCCGTAACCAAAACCACTGCTGTGATATTATCCCCCAGAATGGAAAAATGTCATCCCTGAATGTTCGTTTTATTGAAATATGTAGATTACTAACTACCCAAAAGGGCATTTCGACTGACAAATGTTCCACCAAATCATCTCAGCAAATACGTAAGAACGGCAGGTTGGCTTTATTGCAATCGATAAAAGTAACGGTTATAAGGAACTCACCTCACTGAGATCAGTGGTGAATACGGCATTTTTTGAGAGGATTACTTCAGTGAACAGATCGTCATTCAGCTGCAATAAAAAAGGTTCCCGAAGTTTGTTGAACATTTTACTCAAACTATAGTTGAGGTAGATTTGCTAAAAGAGATACTCGCTGTAATTATTGACAGAATTACTACCCCTCCATAAATTTAGTTTAAAACTTTGTAGGTAATAACATTTTCTGGTCTTGAGAAGAAACGCCTTTAGTTACCAGTTTCTCATCATTCTATAACTCATTTGAACCACTACCTTCAGTCCAAATAGTAATAAAGACGAACTGGCGCAACTAATGCAGTAATGCAGTTCAGTAGGATATCGCGCATGTGACCTTTCCGTGGTTATTTGACCTCAGAAGATTGATGTATAAACCAGAAAAATGAACAATAGAGGATATAAACAGTTAACTTACATCTATTCCCATTGGTTCTTGAAAATCCTTATCACCTGCAAACTGAAACACACAGTGGAAGGGTAGAAACTCATTGTAAAATACAAGGTGGACCTTCAGTGTCTAAGCGTTTCTTTTGAATGTTGTCTGGATCCAGCTGTCGATGAGTTCATTTACTCTGTACTATTATCATAATTTTACTTTTTTTCAAGAAAAGTTTTTAAAATTTCGTAGCATATTTCATCGGAACCGGATTTTTGTGTCCTGGAAGTCAACTCAGGCCAGTCCAGCTATTACTCGCACATTTTATTGTGTTCCTTGCTGTTTGGGCTACAGTTAGCGTTTTTTTTTCCTCACGAGGTTAGTTCACTGGGGCGTTTTGCTTGCCTCATTGGCTAGTCCGTGAATTTGTGCTATGTTTTGTATGCATCGTAATTGAATTTCGATATTGCCCTGGCTTGGTACCTCTCGGTTGGTCACATGAAGTTCAGGAAGTTACGAGATTAGGTCAGCTGAATCCCCAAGTAAATTTGATTGGTCAAGTAGCGCCCAAGTATAACGTGTATCGGCGTTTTCAACATCAATTTGGATAGCAGAACTCAAAGACAAAAGGTTGAGAGGAAAAATCCTGACTTCTGACAAAATGACACGAAGCGGTCCCATATCTTTTGTCATATGCCTTCTTTTTCAAGGGCTGTTGTGTATTTTTACGGAAAAATGTAATTTGGTAAATAGGCTTTCTTTTTTTGATAGCCAAATACTGGCCTAGGTATTTATCACTCAACAACCAAAACCAGAGAGGTTGCACTGAATTTCATAGCCTCAACGGAACAATTTTACAATAAATGAATAACTAAATGCTTCACAATCAGACCATTCACGGTAGCCCTAATGGTAACTAAGTGCTCTAAGTTACTGGCAAAAGGTTTCAGTGACTAGGGTTTACAGCCCATCAGTACCGAAGAGAACGTCATTGGTAAGGAATGATTTACTCTGCATCACAGAGGCTAGCCTACTTGGAGATTTTAGGATTCACCAATTTAAGGTTATTCCCCAAGGTTATTGGCTGACCGCGGGAGGTATGTATGGGGCTCCATTCCGGCGCTATGCCCACTTATATTCGTCATTTAATAAGAGTACAGAACACCAAATAAGGTTGCTACGACATACCCATCTTCAGTGCTGACATCTTTGCTTTCTTTCCCGATATTCCGTGACCACGCCTAAAGGTCTTTATATGTCAATAGACTACTTGAATGAAAAATGCCTTTTCATATACTTCCGTTAAACTCAGTATAGTTTTTGAGAGTTCGGTCTTGAAATGTTTAGGTCAGTGCGATCTCAGAAAAAAGAACGTGGAATTTTCCCCCGGTATATCCCCTGCATTGAAATCCCATTTAAGAAACATCCCATAAAAGTATTCGAAGTCAGCAGCTTGCAGTTTTGTGAAACAAATCAAACTCACTCACGTTGCAAACGAATTCCGATGTGCCGGGAATTTGCAATACAAGGAATCCAGTTTCCGCACCGGTTTCGGATATTATCTAGCCATATTGTGGAAGTCGTACGGAGAAAAAATGTAAATGAAGCGGTTTTAATCATTTATACCCGGCAAACATCTGCTTTGAATTGTCCCTGTTCAAGTAGAAATTAATTATTTAAGGAAATATTTCAATTAGCCTGTTCGAACTGAGGGTCGTTTTGATCACGCAAGTCAGATGGCGACAGAATAAATAATTCAACTTCAAATTAAGACAAATCGATTTGCAAGAGAAGCAGATGACCATTAGTCACTATCGGGGACAAAACCATAAATACATCCTGTTAAAAGCAAAGCGAAAAACATCTGGAGGTTATTTGCAGACGGCGGTCGTAAATTCGTCTAATCACTGAATTCCGCATATGGTTAGTGTGAAACCAAGCTTGATTAGCATAGAAGCAAAATCTCACTCTCGTTATATTCTCTAGTCAGTGTTTACAGCTTAAATAAGATGTTCTGTCATTTCTTCACGATGATTTATTGTAACTCCAATGGGATCACTAGCTGAACTTGAGTTAGAATGCCAGCGAATTAGAGATAATGTTGCTTATTAAATACTGAAGCCCAAATTCAAGGAAGGACACCGTTTCGTGGTTAGTGCTTGCACTGTGATTACGCAAATCGCTAATAAAATGCCCGAAGATGAATAAGAGAAAAGGAACTCACGTATTTCATTACAGTCGTCGGCAATTGCGCAACATCAACAGCGCACATGGATTCTGTCGATTGCAAATGGTAGAAAGAATGCACAGTTGAACTGCAATTTGCTATCGGTCACTAGTATTTAAAACGTATAGTGATATCAGAGATATAGAGGCACCAGAGGAATGTCCTAACTTCTACTTTCTAAAAAGATAAATCCAGAGAACTAAAGGTTTGAACAGTTTTTACAATTATTCACCAGAAAAGTTATTCTCGATCTGAATTTATTAATACACAAGAAATAAAGAATACTTCCTTAAACTTGAGTAGTGAATTGTCGTGAGATAACGGTTTTGCAGATTTGTAAATGGTGCGAAACCCTTGGATTGGTCTCATAGATCAGCTGGCAGAGAAGGCGTGGTACTAAAGGTTCGGTGGCGTCCGTACTTGGTCCGGTGACTTTTACCCATTGAATTAGCTCAGGATTACTAAAGAGCTGACTTGATTTACATCTAATATTTCGTTGTTCCACTGTTTCAATTACTTTTAGTACTACATAATAGAAGCACAATAGTTTAGGAAGAGAGTAGCGACCAGCTGTAGGCTACCAACTGTGGAAATGACCAGAGGTGCCTAATGGAGTCCAACCGTGGTTTGAAGGGTTTGAAGCTCACCACCCTGATCGTTTGACCATCACCTGTCACCATCATTGTGGTTTTATACCCTTGACGACGTATTAAATATAGGAGCTCCACGCAGCCTACTGCAAGTTAAACGAGATATATCAGGTACTTACATAGGTGAATTTCTTCAGTGGTCGTGTTTTTCTGCGTACAACTGAGTTGTCATTGGTGCAATATACCATACCCACGATATCTCGCTTATACCAGATGGTTATCGCTAAACGATGGTATGGCATATATAATAGAGCAGTACTCGAGGAGAGTAAAACAGTTCCTGGATTTTCAGTTTTCGCAATAAATCAAGTCCTATCACCTTTTTGTTGTGAACAGAGATGAGGCACTGCTTAAAAATAGAGCTATTTTCAATGATGGTGAATCTCGATGAATTCAACCTAGTGCCTTATCGAACCTCACCTACGGAAGAGACGATATATATTGGGTTCGTACCCAGTTATTCACTTCAAATTGACGTTGGTCGATTATTGACTAATAATTTACCGATTGAAGAACCCACTGTAGTATTTTGAATGAAACAAACTAACTCAACGTGTATTATCAGCGTTCAAAAAGGCTGACGGTATTTTATTGCAGTTTGATGGAGCAGAACCATACACTGCCAAGGCTTAACGGCTGGCTGCTGCACTCAAGCACCAGTAGTTGAAAACCTTTTTTCTCTGCTTTGCAGCTTCAACAGATCGACTCATCGAAAATATACCGGCCAGATTTATCAAGTTGGTTACGGTATAATAAAACATGGCAGATATCACCAGGTTGATTCACAGTCTTACAAAGTTTAGACAACGGTAATCGAGTGATTTAGCTACGATAATGTTAGATAGACCACTCTTTGTTTAGTCGACCAGCTTCTACTTCAATCAACTTGTCTACGTAATCTAAAATGAATTGTGTACACCAGTCACCAGCTGTTGAAAGAAACCTTTTGTATGGGACGTTTTTTGTGTTCTAATTTACAACCGAAACACATCAGTTATTCAAAATCTACTACTGAGACTTGGAACAAATAAATCATCAAATTGGAAGTGAAAACGTCAGAGTTCCTTATGACTAATTTGTGTGTTTCTGCAACAACTCAAAGTGCGTATTTTCTTTCTGACCACTGAACAAAGCTTTCCCTGTAAAACGAGAACAAGAATTAGGCTGGACGTCTGACCCGCCGCTGGCGTCGGGTGGGTCACAAGAATTTTGATCACAGGATTGAGCTATATACTAAATAGAATATAAAATATGGAGTGAACACACACGGAAACCGACCGAATAGCGAGTACATGGTTGGATCGCTCATTTGACGCAGGTACTGCTCAAGAGAGAAATCTAACATGTTACTCGATCATTGCACTTAGAAGGCACGACAGATTGGATGCTAATCCAGTGTATCCGTAATTACAAGCAAATAAACAAGCTTGGAGCTTTTCATATTGCGATTATCTGTAGGTAAAATCCAGTCCCAATCAATGAGAACCTTTTCCAAGATATCACCAAAGTGAGTGCAGTCGCAGGTGATTAGTCAGATGTTTTTTGGCTAACCGAAATTTTTATTGATGAACACTATTTCTCATGGGTTAAAATAGCGGGATTTGATTAAGTGCCGCTTTGATGACAGGAAGTTGCCGCCTGTAGCAACGTTCAAAGGTAGCTGGTGACCAGTAAATGGTGCGATACACTTTGAAAAATCACATAGAATGAAGAACTAGTTACCGACTGGCCAGTACTTCTGTGATGTGTCATGGTTGACATTTTTCTATGCGTGATTAAGAAATAAAACTTAATTTGCTGAACCAAATATATGTGGAAGACAGTGAGCCAAGCAAAAAATGTCAATATTTATGGTGAAATCCCATCGATAAAGCGAAATGGACTCAAATATAGAATGCGTTCCTAATAGGCGTTAACAACTAAAAACAAAACCCGACTATTTCATTGCATCGCAACACGAAAGAAGATTGTTTCAAAATATAGTGTAACCAGCCGAGGGTCCGAAAGACCCACATGACCGACCAGTTTTGTGTACCTCTCTGAGTGAGCAACATCTGGGAAAGATGCATTCTGCCCTTTTGTGTACAGAACGCTGATATGAAGAAGAGGCTGACGAACAATAAAGTGACCATATGGGGCAGAGTACAAATCTTTTTCTGGTCACTACATGCCTCCAGTTTCATCTAGGAAAATATTGAATGAACAAGAGCTTTACAGATTTTTATCCTGATCCTGCTTTCCACCAATAATGAGTAAAGCTGCGAGTGCACATGTATAGGGATGATTGCGCAGGAGAGTATCGGGAACTTCAATAACCACGAATCTGGTAGTGTGCGTCCGGAAAAATTATATCCTGCCATCTATATTCAGTACAGTTCTGCTTATATCGAAAAGCTGTGCTGTAATTTTAGAAATTCAAAGTCATAGGTTGACTGAAATCACAAATATATACTCGTAAATTGAGCAAACGGCTAATTTGAACAACACACGAACGCTTCTACACAAACCAAAGTTGAAGTTACTAACCACGTTTTACGGACGGAATGATTATGCACTTGAGTAGGGAACGCTGGTTATTCTGAAGGCTTTTCTATCAAACAGTGTTACGGGCGTACAAGGGCTGAGCATATTGTTTCCACGACAAATTAAATTAGATTCCTTGTTTTCTCAGCTTGAAAGCCGATGAAACGAGTAACTTTGTGCACTGGTTTTCCATTAAGTATTTGGCACTAAAATGAACCTTGGAAATAAACGCACTCTTTTTAACAAGACACTTCACCGTCATAAATGTGTATCATTTTTCACCAATCAGATGAATATACCTTGGGATGAACTAATTCAAGATACAAAATTGATTAAGCAGGATAGGAACCTTATTCGCAGTAGATCTTTCCTATGGTATGTTGTAAGGATTATGGAGTCAAAATGAGCAAAGCGGAAGTAAAAATTTCAGGTTCACGGCGTTTTCAATGACATTAACTGATCAGAGACCGATTGGCCAGAATAGTCAGGTGACAATGGGTACCGGTGGAAAAACCGTTAGTGCAAAAGCTCACGGAAAAAATCCAGGTTTTTTGAATTCTCTGACTGGGGTGAGGAGTTGGAAATCTCGTGGACACCTCGACTGCACGTTTCGCGTCTCCGTACTAATGTGCCAGCCTCATTGTAAGCGGCAAACATCTGCTCCAGTCGGACTATTCGATCCAATGCTACCGAAAGCTAATTGATTTTGATGAAAAAGGAACAGTGGGAAAACTAGTGAATTAGGACATTTATGGACAAAAAAATACTACTAACTTCCGTATCGTTCCCCTCCGTCCGAGATTATTTCCGTTTTTTACAATAGAAAAGCAGATCGCTTATGAATCTTCATTCGTGATTTTATGACGGTTAGTACTGTCAAAGGCAGTTTGTAAACAAAACAACTTTATAGGAACTACGCTATTTGTTTTGAAATAACCTTGTTTGTGTAGGGTTTTCTGCTTGTCGAGTTTTATTATTCATTTTATCATGTATGCTGAATCGCTCGAAGCAGAGCATCGTAAGCAAAGGGTTTATTCTTCAAAGTTCGACGAGGTGAGTTTCCCGGTAATGCTCTGATTAATGGTTTACTTTTGGGGCCCTAATTGACGCACATAAAACATCATTGAACACTGGACTCTCTTGTTCTATCACAGGCTAACTACGGCGAAGAATGTTTTTTAATCACAAAACCAAATAAAGCTTAAGTGCCACCCTCGAAACAAAACTAATTCATGTCTTCTGATGCAAGTTCCGAGTTAAAATCGCGCTTATTATGAGTGCGAGTGGGAAATACTTTGGTCTTTGTCGCTAAGACACCGTGTAATGTAAATTTCTATTCTATGTACATGGCCAAACTGGTCGGGGACAAAAACGGCTTATTTTCCATCATACTGAGCATCACTTCCGATCATTTCTCAGCTTTAGGGAAGCAAATGACTAAGGTTGTTTTTGCTCTTCACATAGACCACTGTGCGATGAAATTTCATTAAACCCGGAAATCCGGGATTGGATAATACAACCTAGATCACGAAAACACTTGTAGTTCATCCCAAGAATTATTTAAGGCCATCGGACTGAATAAATTGACAGAATCAACTTCTGGAAATTTTCACTATATCTGCTCATAGCTACAGCCTAGTAGGTGCAAATTTCAAAACCTTTAACTCTTTTTTGGCCAAAGTTATGGCATCCATGTTGATCGAGTCAGATTTTACTACTTTCATACTTCATCGGATATATCCTTACTGCGAATAGTATTCACGGTAAGGTTAGGTTGAGCTGAAAATAGATAATTCGGCAAGCGGACGAAATCCCGCAACTCAAAACGGTCAGTCTCGACGTGATTAGAATTCGCAGAGGAAGCGGACGAACTGCGCCTACAACTTAAATGCCAATCAGTCTAGGTGGGCAGTGAAAAGCTACGGTAAATTTTTCTTCCAAAACTGATACATCCATTTTTAGGTTGTTTTAACTGTTTCTGGTCTCAGATATCAGCAAGCTAGTTTTAAACTCAGAATGATCTTTGCACGCAGAGGGTTTGGTGTACTGAAAAAGATAAGTTAGTGGGTGTCAGTTACCTGTTCTCGTAAAATTCGAGCTCGGTGGATCGTCGCTTTTGGTAGGGTGTCAGCCACAAGCTGGAAATAAATAAAAACCGGATAAAGGGAATAAATAGGCTACACAGAACCACGAACGGCTTTGTGCACAGTACTGAGCTGTTGATAATGCTATTAATTAATCCTCGTGTTAAAAGTCATTGACCCCGCTGGATTTCAACCTACACTTGGAAACCCTTGTCCCACGCTTTATGATCGCGTTCGTTTCATCAACTGAGATACTCAGAGTTCTCAAAATGAGTACGTGAGGAGGTGGAGGATAGTCAACCGGCAGATCCACTCAAAACTCTCGGCTTGTCCAAACCCGTTTTTCATGTTGTTCACGTGCCCTATTGGAAAGCCCTTTCAAACTGTACAGGCCATAGAATCAAACCGGTAAAAGAAAAGTAATATTTAGGTAAAAGATCAAGGCGGCTAGTCTGTTACACAGTAAACCTAATTATTGAGCCTGTCCATGGTTGGAGTTTTCGAGATTCACGATGAGATGCATATGAAATGCGACCTGTAATTAGAGACAGTTCATGTACAACTTTCTACCAAGAGATGTTGGCTGACGAACTACATCCCCTTGGCCTGGATCTCAGTAAATATACTTCTGCATCCTCTAAACGATTTGGCAGTTAACTCCTTTATGTTTGTACCAAGATCTACAAGTTGTGCACATAACTGTGTCTCACTCGTTTCCTTGCCAGCCTAGATGTTATCATTTCAGAACTAAACTCAATGCTGAGTTGATATTATATTTCACACTCTGTATCATTTCGTAATCGGGATTGATTACGTAGCTGCTGAATATCTACCTTTGGGTGTATAAAGTATATATTTGACTTGACTAGGCTTGACTCGAAATGGTCAGGTGTTGCGGTCATTTGGACATTTGTGCGTCCGAAGTTACCTTATTGAATTGTCCGCTTTCATGTTTATTTCACCAGCCTCAGTTTGTTCAACTTTGAGCAAGGTGGCTTTCCTAATATTCGAAATCATTGCACTAAATCCTAAGGACGCTACGTTATTACACTAAACTGAACTGAAATAGTGGAGACTATAGAGGCAGCAGTCATACTTCTTTTGAGGAATTGAGGTAGTGCCCCTAAAAAGATCTTTTAGTGTCGTCATGCTTTGTTCCAATAGTAAATATATGGAAATGTGATATCTACGTAAAGTTGAAAGCGTCTTTATCCTCTAGGACAACCAGTAATGAAAACAGCTAGATACACCTCTGGTCAATTCGACTGTTGCCTAACAAATCAAACCAGGCTGCTCGTAGAAAACCAGGTATGCTACTGACTTGCTTGGACGTTTGTGACTAAGCTGGTCATTTTGAGAAAAACCTATTAGAGTGAGGAAATAATACCTGTATTTTCTGTTCTCTGAGCAGTTTTATGCCCATCGTTTTTCTCAACAAAATGAATTACAAGCACTGTGACAAGACGAAGAGTTTTTATTATTCACTTTTTGTATAATTGGTTTTCCTCTTCCCTTTTTGTCTTTACGAACCTCTAAAATTTGCATCTTCATAATGCTTGCTTCATCCCTGACGCCAATACTGAATCTATCGAAACTGTAACAGCACTTAGAACTTTCCAAACGTCCTGATGTGTTCTGTGATCAAATATGTATAGTGAAATTATATCGGGATTATCACAAGAGCATAACCATGCACATTGAAAGTATATGCGAATCACCCAAGTGAATAGTGAGGAAGCGTTTACTCACAACGAACTGTGCACTTTGTTCGACGAACATCTTCGGCGGACTGAGATAAAACGAAACGACTGCAACAGAATAGTGAGATGAGATTATCAGGTACTATGAGCACGGTTACACGAAAATATCATACTCCGGGCTAAGTAAATGAAAAAAATTGCTGCTGAAACCTAAAAACAGTCAGAGTATCTCGACTTGCCTCTCTCTGTGTATATATGGAAGATATGTAAAGAATACAGCTGTGTACTACCCCAAGGTTAATGCTTTGCAATGTTCCCCTGGGGGAATTCTTGATCTGAAAGTTGTCATGGATGCTTAGTTTCACTACCGTGATTCTCCAATAAAATGAGTTTCTAGACTTGAATGGCCGAGTAAGATTTATATATATATATATATATATATATATATATATATATATATATATATATATATATATATATATATATATATATATATATATATATATATATATATATATATATATATATATATATATATATATATATACGATTACTCTGATTCCCTGGCCCAAAGGAGATGTTGTTGGAAACAAAAACGATCCACCACAGATGGACTAGAATCACAGCCTATAAGAAGTTATGCATCCCGCTGGTAAGTGCACCTCGACGAATGGAACTTTGGGAATCATCTGACTTATAGTATTGTAATTATCACAGATATACACGGAAATAAGCAATTTCAGTTGCCTTGGGGTTATCAGTCTAGCTATTGGATATACATCTGCATAAAGATTATTTTATTTGTTTGGTGAGATTTATATGCATAAAGGAAGAGCCCTTGGTTTCTTAAAATCACCAATAACACTAAATGCCTGGAAAGTTTCACGAAATGATTGGATAGGGTACTGAAATAAAGTTCGCTTTCAAAACTCGCACTCGCATAAAAGTTATAATCCCAGTGAAAAATAACAAAAATTATTCGTTCGACATTTAATTGTGGCAAGTACAGGTTCAAGCGTGGTGTTAAAGCAGCCCAATGTGGAAAACTGTTTGATGAAGTAAATAAATTTCCGGAAGCTTGTAGTTAGTAATGCCTGACCTAATGGACAACTCCACAACTGTAAAGCAAACAGTTAGGCAAGAGCAGTCTGGTTACTAATTACAAAAACCGTGAACCTATACGAAACCAACAAACCAAAAAACGACAAAAGGCTGTTCATCGCTACGAAATTGTCCTCTATTGATTCAGTGTTGCAAATGATGAAAACAAGGGACATTTATACGTCATAGAATTTCCAAGTATTCAAGGTTGACGTTCGACTTGTTCACCATGGGTCTCCAAAGCAAAAAGTTTTCCTATGTTCTACCGAGCTTATATTAGGTTTACTATTACTGTGATAAATAGTGAGGAGGATTCATTCAGGTTAATCCAAATTATCAATATCTGGGAGTACTAGAAAGTGAAGAGAATCAGATCCAATCGGCAACCCTTCTGCTTCTCTCTCAGAAGACGCCACATAAATGTGCTGAGGATGACGTGATTATGCAAAAAAATACAGTCGGGTTAGTCACTGCTTCCCGTCGTATTTCTTTCACCCCACTAGACCTCTGAGTGGAGACCTACGAGCTTTTCTACTGCTTGGTGGCCCGCCCACAGCACCCGAGTGTTTTATGAATTGCGTGCATCTTACAAGCAGAGTAAGAACTAATACTGCCGCCATCGTTCATCGATAGTTCCACACCCTGGGAGTGTCAAACCTAATAGATGAGAACTGTATTTCCGTAAGAAGATGGCCCTACTTGGGTAGTGAATTCAGGTGAACACTCACATATGCACTAACTATAATCTCCGCACAACCCTCAGTTGATGAACAACGTCTTACTCTAGCCCTTCAGTAATAGGTGTACGATGAGCAAATTGCGGCATAAAATGCTGAACAATTTGCATAGCATTCAAAAGTGTGAAAAAAATTTCATTTGTTATCCAAACCTTGAAGTTAGGCGCTCGACTTGAAAAAGAAAAGCGTCCTCTATGGGAAATACTAGTGTTATGATGAATTTAAGTAGCACAATACACTCTATGCAGTCTGAGTGAGCTGTAAAACAGTTCTGCTCTGAACTGTCACTTTCTTTCCGATGGTTTAATCCGAGGTTGCCCTGGAAACTACTGGTCCTAGACCAGAGTGATGCTGCGCTCAAACGAGTAATTATCCAGTTTTTTCTTTACGCTTTACTCGAAGGACTTTAATGTTCAGTGGTTGGCTGACGAAGTTGGTCGATAAATAAGAATATGCGTTCTCTATCGTTTCAACGAAAGCTAGTTGAAGTATTGTATCCGTTTTGCAATGAACTCAAAATAAAAAAGAGAAAAACAAACTAACAGACAATTATTGTCATTGGAAAGTGAATTTTGATTAGAGCATCTCCATCACAGTCCAAGCGTATTTGAAGCAGATAATGATAAGTGTTTTGCAGGCAGGTTGTGTGAAAAGCAAATATTGTTAGTCGGATAGGGAAAAGCTTATCACTCACGGAATACAAGACCGTCCAAAGTACACGGACACCATGAACACCAGGTGGAACCTGGTTCTAAGACTGATATAATTAAATAAATTCCACAGTCAGAATCATCAAGAGCGACGGTGTAATTATTATAAAATAAAACACTTCTTATTTAGTTGCTGTTTTATTTCAGCTGCAATTTCGGAAAGTTAAAATTACTTCCATGGATTTTGAGACTTTCCGTGATTTTCCACCAACTCTTCTGGAGCAGCGAAAATTCCAGTCGTCCATTTTAGTTGCCGCAATGAACGCAGCGGATCGATAGGTCAGACTTGAACAGAGTTCTCAGATGATGTGTTCTTTAACTGCGTGACATAAATTGAACCTAATACTTCACCGATCAATAGTTCGAATGCTTTTTATCATTATTATTACCCAAGAGAGAAAAGTGGTTTACTCATGAAGTGAACGATTTTGCTTTTTAGGGTTTCATTGATTACGAAATCTGATGTAGTAGATCAGCTATTCAGAACAAGAAAACTGAGAACTTTTTACTATCACGATTTGCTTGAAAACGGAATCAACAAGGGTTTCGCGAGATGGATGAATTTTTTCTGAAAGAGTGCAAAATGACTTACGTTCTTTATCTCTTACATCTTGAAATGTCATTTCTCGTGTAACAGGTCTGCCTTCGACTGCATCAATTATCATTTTCGCGAACTCATTTGATAACTTTTTTATTGTGATATCTCCATTGGTAGAGTTGCTGCATTTTTAAACGATAAGAGAGAAATAGGGTTGGTGAAAATCAAGCAAGCAACAAAAAAAAAACAAGCAAATATTCCTCAATTAAATGGGTGTGGTATTCATCATTTAGAGTTTTATGACCCAATCACATGTGTCTTCATTTGCATGATCTGCCCGAACAGTGCGGTTTTGAATAAAGCAGCTCTGAATTTTCAACTAATTTGTTTGACGGATGCGGTGCTTTATAATTACTTTTAAAAACTTTTACCAGTACAAGTTACTTTAAACAGTATAGCCGAACAGACCTAGTTACTACCACAGCCCATCCCGGTTGATACAAGACACTGTAGTATAGTCAGCTAAATCAAGTCACAATCAAGAAAAGAAATTCCTAAACCAGTTGCATTCGAGAAAACATCTTTGCCTTGGATAAGAATGTTCGTCATTAACCCCATCGATTCTAATCTCTTTCTGTGCTGTTTAAAAAAAGAAGCTTGTTATCATACTTGACCAGTTTCCACCATTGTTTATTCTACAATCGCAAGCTTTCTTTACGCTGCTTATTTATGAAGTGTCCCTCTGACGTAATACTAGAAAAAGGTGAAAACCGTAAATCCAAGATTCAGTAATCTGATTTTGCCTGAAGAGATACGTTGTTTTACTGTTCATTAGCTAGAACGAAACCACAGCGAAAGGGAAGTATTTACTTTTGAGCAATAAAGCCTAATATCCCAGAGTATCGAAGACATTTGAATTTTTATAGATTACCGAATTGATACCGCAACTAAACGACTGCTAACTATCACTCGGAATTTAAAAGTCACTGTTTTTCTCATTCACTATTTATCCTTACTGCCAAATGCAAATCCTTCGACTAATCACTCGTGTTGTGTGTGAAGAGGTACTGCGGTGTTCGGCTCAGACAGTCACGCGGGCCAGTTGATCGATTAACCATCAAATTCTACTTTTGCTGGCTCTTGCCCAGTTTACTGTTTACGTTCTACAATAGAGACGTGTTCTGTTGATAAGCTACTTATTTCCGGATGCTGAGGGTAGCATCGACTGATCTCCTAATAACAGCCCACATGATTTTGAAAGCCTTTGAGAAACATGTTTGTCACTAGCACTACCGAAGACCACTGATTTCAAACGCAAGTCATCAGCTTTGATGAAGATTTTACGATGCTCATTTCCAATTCTTAATATCTTACTGAGATCAAACAGACTTTGAAGTGGTACAGTGCCCCAGGAGAGGAAGCTTCCCATTGAGTCTTTTTAACTTTGGTATTTGGTTAGTCACCAGCACCTCCTATGAGCAAAGCCATTACTGTATTTTTCAGTCATACTTTTTAAATGCCGAAACCTTGTCATTTTTATCCAGCCGCTTGTAAGATAGTGACCCTTGCACAACAACCTCAAATGACAATGACCTCTCAACACAATCACGCAGCTGAACTGTGTTGCAAACACAACCACTGTTTTACACGGGATCGAACTATACACGACTGCGTAGTCAGCCACTTAAATTTGGTGCTTCAATCAGGCCGGGTTTATTTAATTTGTACCCTACTGGATGGGCATTTCGAAGGACGCTTTGCTAACTTGTTGCAATGAATTTGCCAGCACCTTTGTGGCTGCACAGTTTTAAAAAATTAACATTGCTTTCACTGCCTAAGTAGAACACTTTTGTGAGAAAGAAAGTGACGAGCGGATAGTGGTGTAGATGTACAGTGAGACGTCCTGATTAGTCCTTAAGGCTTCCAGCTAAGGTGAACCGAGATTAACTATGATGGATGAAATGTCCAAAAATTCCAGACAATCAAATTCAGTTTTACCTTCGAGGTTTTCTACGCAGTTGGTGTGTTCGCATCTTGGGGAGTATTACCACTGCTGGTATCAGTATGAGCTTTGATATGTAGCGTGTTCGAGAACAAGCAATATCCAGAATAAGCGAAAGTTTCACGCTAGTCTGCTTGTTTATAAAAAAAAAATGTGCACACATTTTGAGTCTACCAGAGCCGTCAAAATGTGAACCGTTTTGAGCACATGTAAACCGTTAAATGTTTGGAGTTATCTGGGATGTGAAACTTCCATCCTTGAATTCCTAATCAGTTTTTGACATTCTTTTTAATAGTGATTTTAATGAAATGATGAAATCTGTTGTAAAAGTGATAGTCTAAATTCACAAATGCTTCTATATGCAAAAACAATTGATCATCAGCTTAACGGTCCACTCACCGTATCTCGCGTAATAATACATCAACTGGACAGTCAATGGACCTCTGGCGACTGCTTGAGATAATCAAACCCGCGGTGCGCTAGAATGAGAAAGAGAGAAGAGTAGGGATGGATGTGGTAGCACCGAAAATTCAGATTGTTCTAATATTGTAGTTATTCGAAAATACTTCCCAGGCGGCCATGCCAACTGCCGGTCATTGCATCCATAACCTTTCTGTCTACCATACTGTACTTTGTTGGAAAAAGTACCAAAATACCACGAAACAAATACAAATGTAAAAGAATACCTATTCATCTATAGTCGAGTGAAACTCGTCAATAATGTCCTAAAGCTTACATAAGTAACAATATTAGCAATGACACAGCTTCCGCTTCAGTCAGAGCGTATGATCCCGCAATAAGCAAGTAGTAAGTTATCAATCAGAACCAGTCAATCGAAGAGAAGAAGTAACGTGAGGGTCATATGAGCAAAACCTTCCAGAAAGTCGTTCTAACTAACTAACTAAATAACTATGCGAAGTTTTAATCGCTGGTTATTCAAAGATACAGAAGTGCAAATCAGCAATGAACGTTGCCTTAGGGACATAAGTTGTGCAATAAAAAACTCCACGAAAGCAGCTCCACTTACGCAAGAAGGAAACAGTATTTTGGCGATATTCAGCACTTGTTCTCTTAGTTCGTCCTTTGTGATGAGAGGACCCAATAAACGAGAAACCTGATTCACCTAAACAGAAGCACAGGAGAACACATGTAAGTCAAAGTTAGGTTTGTATAGATGCATCCCAAATGATTCGACAGCTTCGTATTAGAAAGAAAATATGTTTAGAAAGAAGCGGGAATAAACAGTGACGTTTGTTTAAATAAACGATTAGGTTCCAAGGACTCAAGACACACTTTTATTCTATATTTATTGGCATACTGCCGGCAAAACAGGCCAATAAAAAGTGAAAATAGCAAGCAACAACTGAAACACTAAGTGACCGTGATACAGAACCATTTTTGTCTTTGATTTTACCTTATCTGTCATCATTTATCTTCTGATTCACTTCCTTTTCCTACGCAATAATGGTCCAGTATTTTAGGAAAAGGACGCAATTGACTAGGGGCTGACTTTTTGGGAAAATAACTGGCGGCGGAAGCAGAATTCGAATCTGGGACCGAAGGGCTGAACATAACCTGTGATGACCGTTTGAACACCACAGATCCTGCACACTGTCTCACTTCTTCATCATTCTTTTCGATGTTCAGTTGTTCATGAGTGCTTGAAAACCACAGGATGCCTCTCAAGAATGTCAGACAGAGCACACATCAATGTCGCCCATTTTCAACCGTAGATTTGGCGTATTTACTACAAAGTGACTCCCACGTTAGCAGCCTGATTAGAATTTAGTAATAAAGTCACCTATTGTACGCCAAAGTTGATTTGTTTGCCGGTCTCATAGGTTTCTCCTTCGGTGTTGCACAGCAAGAGGAAAAAAACAAGGTTGGCACGATCACAAACCACCTTCGCGTAAGCAGCGAAGTCGCGATTACCTTGTTTATCGGGCGGCTAGTCAAACGCAAATTACACAGACTAACTTCCGTGTGGCACAGCTGGTGCTGTCACAAAACTGACAGATGTGAAAAAATGCTGTTCAGTGACAACTGATCATTTTCCTTAAATTTTCAAAGCTGATGCTCGACGAAAGCAGCTTTCGACTAAATTTTGCTTGACTTTCAGGCGGATCAAATTGTGCACTTTTGCTGTCCGGAAAACAAGCGCCCCTTGGAAACAACAGCTTGGGATCTATCTCCCAGCTCACAGAGACAATCTAGTCGCCTATCGTATTAACAAAACAGAATAAACACTTGACTATATTCCTTAGAAAAAGCCAAATCCTATAGCACATTGAGATAGCAACATCCGTTTCAATATGGCATTATTGTTCCTGACCAGAATACCGTTTATCACAGTCACCGTAGAAACCGAAGTATACAATGAGAAATAGTTCGACGTTTCACACTTCTAGTCATGAGGCGTCAATAAATGACTTACCAGTGGCAACAGATAATGTGTTTCCTAAGATAGGTTGGGGAACTACTCAGAGTGTGACATTGGCGAGTTAAAATTGCATTCTTTTTTCAGTAGTTTCGAGGAGCCTAGCTTGGAGTTGCAAAAGCAGGTCCAGTGATCAAAAACTGTTGAAAACCCCCAATCTGATCTACCATCAACACCAGTTTTCAAAAGCAGTAGCAACGTGCTATTGAAATAATAACATCAATCACTGTATTCAGTTGAAAACAAAAAGTCTGGCTAAAATACCCCAGACATCAGGATACTGCGAAATAATCAGTCTCTAGCGAAACTGGTTGCATTCCGGAAACTTTTTCGAAATTACACGGGGAACTTACAATAACATTATTTCATACAAGGAATACATTCCAAATCTTTTTCAGATAGGGATTTTTCGCAGAAAACTGTGCAAATTAAATCACTGATTTTTCCAGCAATTTCGTCTCTCTTAATCCTTTAACATGAGTAGATTTGTCCAAGTCTTTAGGGTGTACAACTTCTCGTGAGATATGACCTGAAGTATCATTCTACAATAAGAAGATTTTTCTAGAATAAATTCTGGTCAGACTTACTGAGGCTTTTACCTTTTAAGCACGCTGAATTCCGCGTTGTGCAGGTTGACTTTATTGGTGCCCTTTCAACAAGATTGCAGCCCTTGTCAACCGTCTTGGTGAGTTTCACGAATAACCAGTCATTAAAATAAACTTCTTCGGAAATTTCCCTTCATGATGGACGTATTCTTGAGCTCCTTATTCTCATCACAGTTTGTTTAAAGTAAATCGTTGGTTAAAATGATTCATGATGCTATTTGAATACTTCAGTGGTTTAGCCACCTTTGCTGCTCGTGTGTCACTGATTTTCGGTCGGCTGATAGGCTAAAGTAACTCACGTTTCTCTGCCTCTGTTTGCAAAGCTTCTCCCAGAATGAATGCGCATTGCTCTCTGGCCGTTATTTATATCACACTACAGATATCGTATTCATTCAAGTCGAATGCGTGTGTAAATTACACACCACACAATATTATGACACCGCTTTCTGGATGAATAATGAAAAAAACTTTCCGTCATTCACAATATTACAAAATACGTTCACCGCAGGAACCATTGCCTGGTGAGCCCTCAAGATCTCATCCCTATGCTTTTGAAATAGAAGAGTATTTTTCTGGTTTTCAGTAAATATTTCTTCGAAGCAGTGAAAATAAAATAGATAGTTAAACGGCCACGCTCATATGACCTACGGGTCTAGATCATGCATTCGAAATGAACTAGAAGATTCTCTTCCAGTGAAGCCACGATTCATCGCAAATGGACTGTTGAAATGTGGAACAAAATAACGTTCTCTTTATATTTTTGCTTGATTTTTGGCTATTCCTCTTAGGCAGAAATATGGCCAGTTTTTATGAAGAAGCATTTCTAATCGGGTCAGCATTTATGACAATGACAAATCCAACCATGATGAATCTCAACTTCGTACGTTTATCAATAAGCTCCATCGAACAATAAACCAATTTCGTACCACTGAGCTTTAGATTAGTTGATCATGGTGTCCAAGATCACACAAATTCAATCATCAGAGCATCGCAGCAGAACTAACGTGTTTGACATCAAGTTTAATAGAATTTTCTATTTCTGCTTTGTGTTGTGGTATACTACGAAAAGTCGCGAGGAGAGGAATTGATTAGGAAGAAAAACGTTTGTCTAGAGAATTTCCATAACAGTTTTATATTGTACTCATTGTCAAGATCTTCACTGAAGATATTTCGGTGTTAGGTTCGTCCTCTATAGAATCGGATGTAAATCACTCAGAAAGTAATTATTTTCATCAGAAAACAGCTTTCCAAAGGCTAGTGACTTACGGTAACTGAAGAGATGAATGATAAAGGGTACGTGTACGGTGACGACCAGTGTGCTTTTATATGGTAAAAAAGATTACAGTTTTTTGCCTTACAAAGACAAAGAATTTCGTTGTGTGCGGAACTGGGTACACACTTCGTTCAGTTTATGATCAATTTTCGGGACTAGTAGAGTTCACGTTTACTGAGGCATAAGCAGGAATTTGCATCATTCCAATGGAGTTTGCACAGGAAGTATTGATCGTAAAACTGTCAATATGAGCTCTAACTAACCACTGCCTCCGAAGCCAATTGGAAAAATATAAGAGGACAAAAATATATTGAAGCCTTTTACACATAACTTTCATTTGACCCAACTTCGTCTTATTCGCACAAAGTAACAAGCAAGTCATCGTGAAAAACCAGTCACGATTTAGTACTCCACATGACTTTTGTAAGCATATTTCAAGTAAAACTGGCGGTTATCTGAAACGCCTGACACCCCTGAATATAGGATCATTTTACAGATATTTTAATTTGTCAGACATGACTGTTATTTTATTAAATCAAAACACAACCATTAGTAAGTATTATCTTTCATGTTTATTGCATTTTTTCTCGAACGAAAAAGGAGAAAATACTTTTCCTCAACTGTATCCTAAGTAATTGACATGAAAACCTTCAACAAGACCAGTCTAACTTGAGGGGTCATTTTTCTTGTTATTAAACTTTGAAAACATGATCACTTTTGATTCATGTTGGAGAAAACATTCTTCGGGAGCCAATGAACAGGTTATTATTACTAAGCGTTTACTACTCGCACTCTCCAAAACAAACAATCCAGAAAACCAAAATCATTAAATGTAACAGGCTTTTTGGTTTAGATCTTTAGGTTTTACCTACTTTTAGTCTGATTGGAAGCGAATACTTTGAATCTTTCGGGTGAGTAAAAGTTAATTTCGGAAAGGCAAAATCTTAGGTTATTTTCCTTCGGTGCTTTTCTTTACGTATTTCCTAATGCATCCAGAAATTATCAACCTTTGGCAATTATAATTCAATAGTTCTGACTATCTGGAGAACACAGTTTGGCGAACGAGCTCGTTTTCAGTGATTCATAATCATGCAATTACATCACAATGTGTTATGACAAGTCAGAAGGTTGAACCAATTAGATAAGTGGGAAGTGATAGAAATTATCAATGAAAAGGAGTGGGGGGAGGAAGAAAACAACTGTAATCCGGGCTTAAATCAAAACCGGATGTGTACTATTTTTCTGGTGTTTTCAGTTTTCATCTGGTCTATGGCCTGTTGTGGGGTGAAGGGACGTCCAGGGAAGCATAAGGGCACATACAAATTGCTTTTGAGGACATAGAGGGGATTATGGAGGCGGATTCTGACGGCTTCAGCTGTGGCTAGTATACGACACTTTGCCGGTCTTGATTGCCCACTCCGAACCTTATACAGCGCACGGAAGGCCTCAGCCACGTTTACTGCGTGATTAGCCTGGGCAAGGTATGAAACGACAACGCTAGTGAGTGACCTAACTGCTCCAGTGTTCAACCATGCAGGGTGGTGTTCGCTGATGCGTTCAGACAAATGTCTGGTCTGCGGCCGATATACGTTGTTCCACAGGAACAAGTGAATGAATAAACACAAAATGAGGCTGCAGAATCAGGCTCTTCGTCTTTCAACCGCAAAAGCGTTACCGGCCGGGATTCCATCAAAACCCGGAGCTTAGGTGTGTAGAAAATTTTGCTGATTGACCCTGGCAATGTTCTCTGCACATTCCTTGCCAACGTATCACCCTTGAATGGTAAAGAGGTGTAGATCGGCTTTCTTTCCACCCCAAACTTCTTTGGGCTTTCTAATTTAACTCGCATTATCTTCTCAACTAGCCGGTCCGGATAGCCGTTTTGGATGAGGGATGTTCGCACCGTTTGCAGCTCTTCTTCAGCGGTGCCCTCCGAACATACTCTTCTTGCCTTGTTTGTGAGGCATCGAATTAGGTTCTTTTTAAACTTTAGAGTCACAAAGCTGTGGAAGTGAATGTACTGCCCATTCTGTGTACCGACCGGCTGATTGATCCGTTTTCAAGGCGATTCATCCGAAAGTCAAGGAAGATGATTGTATTGTTTGACTCTGTTTCTATTGTGAAATGTAAGTTTGTTTGAGCTCAGTTAAATCGGGCTAACAGTTGTCTTCTGTGGTCTGATGAATTGATAACACAGAAAATGTCATCTACGTAGCGTTTGTATACAACACATTTTCGGATTGTAGATTCCAGTGGACCATTTTCTCACTTTGCCATAAAGACATCCGCAAGTAGTGGTCCGAGTGGGGAGCCCATTGCTACCCCATCCTTTTGGCGGTAGATCTGGTGGTTACATTTAAACTGAATGTTGTATGTGCATGAAAACAGCAACTGTTTCAGATCTTCTATTGGTATGCCTGTCTCAATTGTGTTCCTTTCAATATAGTCACATAGGTAATCGATAGTTTCACCTATTGGGATGCTAGTATAACGTGGACTGACGTCTAATGAAAGCATCCGACATTCTTTCATGTTTGGGTATTTCACGCAGTTTACGAATTCAAATGTGTCTTTGAGGCTGTACTTCGACATTGCCTGTCTTACCGGTTCCAGTAACCTTACCAACCATTTAGCCACCGCATGGTATGGTGAATTACAGATGTCGAGGATAGGTCTTAATAGGACACCACTCTTATGTGTTTTCGGTTACCCGTACAATCTGAGAATGGTTGTTCCCGTAGGGCGTATCCGTTCAAATGTGGCTGAGTCTATCATATCTCTGCTTCAGACGTAGCAGCGAGTTGGATAGCGACTTCTCTACTTGTTGTGTCTTATCTTTTTGGAGACCATTTTCGCGAATTTAGATGTGTCATTCAGAAAGATATCCATTTTCTCAATATAGTCTGACCTGTTGAGAAGCTCTATACCTGTTCACTTGTCCGGCTTCGATATGATAACGTCACTATTCTTTTTCAGTTTCTTTTAACCGTTGCATATGAACTGTCCTCAGTAGTCCTCTTGGTGACGGCTCAGCTGTATGGTGTTGATAACATGTATTCACTAACGTGGATTTAAAGTTCTGTAGCCCCAGCTGTGACGATGGGAGTAGACCCGACAGATGAGCCTAAATGTTCTCAAATTCCACTCCCACTTGTTGGTTGCTTGGACAGCAGAATTTTTGTCCCAATGATGAAACTTCTAGTAACGTCTTGTCTAGTTGGAGGTCAGATAAATTGTGGACGAAACTCTCGGGGTTTGACGGGAACTCTCTCATTGGTTTTGATCCCTCGATCCGTTTGAACAACTTTTGTCTTTTGCGAACAACTTGATTATTCACAACCGTTTGGACATAATCTTCGAACGATTGCTTTTCATCCACAGACAAGTGATCCAGAACACGAGAAGATATCACGAATGTTCGTTCTAATTACGCAATATGGTTACTTACGGTATCATGCTCATTAAGCAGTTGACGCCTAAGTGTCATGCTCAGTAAAATCAGTGATATTTCTGGTTGTCTCCCAGTTAGTATCTACGGAATTTACTATTCTATGGGCTCGATGGACACACAGACTTCTGGATGGAAATAACATAAGTGAATTTTCCGCTTTTCTGGTTTCATTGAGCTTATGCTGTGAATATGTTTCAAATCGTACTGGACTGGATTCTGTTTATTTTACTAGGAAGGGAACGACTAGGCTGGTTCGCTGATTGAAAGCAAGGAAATTTCTGTGTATCGTTGAATATTCACTGACACTACCGAGATAGTTCAACTTGTAGAGCATCTGCTCGGTATAATCGGAATGTCACCGATTCGATTCCGGCTTATGGCGTTGAACCTTCCGATGCGAAAAATGCAAGTAGATTTTTTCTTGCCTAAGATATGAAATAGTTTGACCTGATGGTTCGATATTCGTCATGTGAGCATGCAGTACACTGATTACAGTACGCATTATACCCCGGTTAGTGAGCTAGTGGTAACCATTATTAGTGATAAATTCTTTCAACGTTTTGGGTATGTGCTTCAGTAAATTGCAGATGAGATCATCGAATATCCTTTACTCTTTTACACAGCGATTGTCCCAAAGCACAAAGTAGAGGCAGCGAATTTACATTTTTCTACAAAATTGCTGGCAAATCTTAATCGCATTGCACTGAAAGCTGTTGGAAAGGAATTGTTTAGACTGCACTGAAGTATTTATGGGTTTCACTATACCAAAGGGGAATCACAAATGAGTGGATATGCTCAATTTACATCTTATAGATTTGTCCTACAAACAGAAGGTATCTATTTCAGCGAGTTATCAGAGAGGCTGCACGATGTGGCACAACATATTTCAACTGAATTTCTGACACACCATTCTGGACACATTTATCGAGTATGCTCTATGAGTTTCCTTTTAATGTAGGCTTCCTACGTAGTAATCAATCAACAGGGTTTTTTATAATGTGCTGCATTACGCCCCATCAGACGCAATTACTTTGCCAACATCTTGATATCGATATCGATAGCAGGACGAAATTGTTGCAGTGCATACCGTTTGGGTGAGTCATCCAAGTCTCACCGTATGGCACGTATTCGTTTGCGAAATAAATCGATGATCGAAACGACCTAGGACGTGATTTGAATTCCTTCATGAATGTGGCACGTGACATTCTTAGTGCGATTCTTGATGCCAGCTTTAGATGAAAGGAAAGCTGTTAAAGAATAATTTGCCTCATATACCTTCTCGGAGATGCCCGGAATGGTGCCGGACAACTTATCCTTGGATAGATATGGGGCGCATCTGAAAGGCAGTTTTATCCCCGCTCAGAAAACGGTCTTCCTGCTGAGATGATCCAGCCTTTTGCACGTCACCAAATTTTCTTGCAATATTCCCGATGAATGAGCCCTGCCATAACATTCTGAGAAATTGCCTTCCCTTAGTATGTTGGTATTCATTTTGCTTCTTCCGAAGAAGTGAAAAAATTCACAACACATGAAGAAGATGGACCGCTAGTGGCACTATCAACTCTTCCCCATTGTTGGTAAGGGCCATCTGGAATTCAATTCACCTTTGTAATCTGGTTGATCCTTCATATTCGACATCCTATTAATTACGTGATATGATGCATCATGTAGGGTGAAGTTTTTAAACCGTTGAAAACTGTCAAAGTACTAAACAGCTGTATCATCCTTGTTAGGAATAATCAGCAGTGCAAATTCATCGAGCCCCGGCAAGGACTTGAACCCAGGGTGAACGGTCGTAAGTCGAACTCCTTAACCGTAAGAATATCCGGGCTGGCACTCAGCCGTTTATTGGACTTATACACTACGTGATACAGCGCTCTTACGACACTGGCTTCGAATGTTAGCGGAGCATTTCCCGCACAGCAAGCAACTCCTGTGCTGGACTGTTTTCAATGGCTTGAACTTTCATACTGCATGATAAATCATATTCTTCAAAAATCAAATCACATACCTATTTCTGTTCGTCCCGACTGATGCATCACTCAGTGCTTCTGATTGGTCAACTGTATATATTCAGAAGAGTTGTCCGTAAGTTTTTGAACCTTTCATTCAGTGTCATTTGTTTCATGTTTATTTCCTTTGCGCATACATTTTCTGTTAGCTCATCTGACCACACTCCTCCGCTCGTTGTTCATTTACTTCAGTGAATTTAGATCACTTTGGCACTGACTTGGATCATTTAGGTGTCTATATAGCTTAAGTAATAAAATGAAGAATTGATGAACCCGAAATGTTTCACTACTTGATCTTGATCTATTTTTTCTCCCGAATTTCACACAATTTGTCAAGTCCTTTAACTATTCTCCCGATGAACACTCGTTTTCTTTAAACCACCTACTTCCAATCTGACCGGTCTTCGAGTGTGGTTTAGACAGATGAAGGCCTTATTCACCAATAGTAGTATTACCGGTGAGTGCTTGGTGTTCGATTCTGATGTATTCATGTGGATCTCTGCTTCATATTAGAACTGAAAAATCACAAGTCAACAGACACCAAAATCAAGCTTTGCACAATCAGAATTGGAAACTACACCATCTCCGGTTGTAAAACCAGTCTTGAAAAAGGTTACCAGTGGTGACCGAAACGTCGACAACCTACCAACGATTTCCACTACGCTGTGTTATTAAACAATAAAATTTTACCGGGGGATTACCTAGCTCTGAATAGGGACACCACCACAGCCCGGTATCCCATCCCACACACACATAACCTGGTATACAACCTCTGCACCTTTTTAAAAATGGTCTCGTTTTGGCATATCACCAGATTCCTAAGGCAGAAGAAGCTATTCCCAGTTTTGTCGTCATCACAACCTCTGACTCTTTTGAGCTAACTAGAAGGCGTTTCGGTTGCGATATACCGCACCAATGTTTTAGCATTTCATCGTCGAAGTTGTACGAGATCTGCCGTTTGCCTTTTGATAGAATAAAGAGCTCTTTTTTCAAAAGTTCACCTGAGGAACGTCCCACACTTCTTCGTTAGTTACACATTTTCAGAATTACAGGGTCCAAATGAATCTCGACAAGCGCGTTTGGTGTAGGTTCATCCGGTTTTCAGGTTCATCATATTCGTAAAAACAAAACCTCTTCAATCATCAAAGGAGTGCAAGACATAATGTCCTTCTTAGTTCCAAGAAACCCATACAGTTACGTCATTTTCTGGGCTTTTTGAAATATTATTGCCTTTTTATCCCTCACATCTCTTCCATTCTCTCATCAGTGACCAAACTTCTATAACCGAATCCAAGAGTTACAAATTTTTCTTCCGAAACCAAGGCAGATTTTAATGATGCCAATAAGGCCCTCATCAGTGCAACCGTTCTACACCATCCTATTCCAGAATCAAACATTTCGTGGATCCTAGCAACAGAAAAGGCAAAGTGAGCTTCAATTTTCAACTTTATCATCACTCAAGCTTCGGCCCGCCCAGAAGCGTAATGATGCTTTTTTTCTGTTGAACTTCTCTCGATTTACTTGACAATCTGTAACTTTTGTCATCTTTTGTAGGGTGAAACGTTTGCGCCCATACCGGTCACAAACTGTTGTCTGGTACACCTAGTGCCAAGCCTGGTGGTCACTCAACAGCAGAAATCCACCACTTGGATTGTATCACTCAGCCCACCACTGGTAAAGGCTAAGCTTGTGGTTCTAACAATGTTGTGACCAAAGCTTTCGCAAGATTGGAAATCAGTATGGTAAACCCTTTGATCTCACTTAGCTTGCCAGATAGCAACTTGAGGATGCAAGGTATACAGGCATCACCATCCTTCAACTCAAAGATTACCCGGATATCTGGCCTTCAAACCGATTAATTTCCACTCTCTTTGTCTAGCCTACCACGATCTCTGGCTTCAACTTGTGGACTAAACATAGGTAACATTGTCAGAGAGACAAAGTTCGCTGTCGAGCCTTTTCATCTACCAGCTCATTTTCCGTGCTCCATGTTCCACTCTTGCTTAGTTGAGTGATTTATTGTCACACTGGCTTCATAAAAGGAAACCAGGATTACAGTGCAGATGTGGCTGTCTTTGTAGCAGAACCGAAGCTTCGTTCCACTTTCCTTGATAGTTCCCGCCTCTCACAGCAGACGCGAAATCGGTCTGCACGTGGTTCTTTTATTTGTAAACTTTTCGTAATAGACTGATGTCTGTATTATGTCTACACTGAATCAGTGCAGCTTTGTTTCGGGTGCATGATCAGTAATCCTGTCTCAACTGAGTCAGTCTTGGTTTTTTCAGCTGAAAACTCTCAAGAGGAAATAGTCTAATGGATTCGGAAAAACAGAAGAAGGTTGTTTGTTGAAATCAGTGTACTGAGTCAACAAAGAAGCACTGTGAATACTTGGTCGTTGTAGAAAGTACTCTTCAAACAGTATTAGAGCGTGCCTAATTAATAGTGTTTGGTAACTTCCAACAACGTCGATGAGTCTTTACAGTTCAGTTCACCTAACTTCATTCAACCATTAACCTTGCTTTTCTGTGCTCTGGTTTTGGTTGCTAGGGCTTTGCATCTGACCAGGTGGACAGTTGTTGGTTTAATTGTCATCTGGCATAAACAAGTCACGTTTGGTTTTTGCTAGCCTCAGTCATCTGTAGCGCCGGCTTGACATCTGATGGTCTTTCAAGATTCCGGTGTACAATGAGGCGGTTAGGTCTGTTCTTCTATGCGGCTCAGACATATGACCGTTGAGGGTAGAATATAGGTGAAGACGAGCGGTGTTTGAGCATCGATATCTCCGCAGCTTTGCTCGAGTACCGTGGGATTACAGTATTAGTAATGCTAAGGTTAGACGTAGAATGTGGGTGACCAGTTGTCATTCAATGGCAAAAGTCTTGAATTTAAACAGGTTAAGGTGGCTAGGACATGTATTACGCATGCCCACCAACAGACGGCCTCGACGCATGCTATTCTCCGAGGCGGATAGAGGTTGAAAGGTAGGTGGAGATGGTCTGTCCGTAGCAGAAAGGTATAAAAACCGTGATCTATGGACTTGACTGAGTAGGATTTTTTAGACTTCCGGTTTGGGGTCCACCCCTACCGGATATTTGAAGACTTTAGGTGATACGCCCGGGTGTCACTGCCTGTACCGTAGTTCAAATTCTTTCTTTATCTGCGCAATTTCCGACTGTTACCTCCTCTCAGCTCTTTTTCACCTCATTTTTCTATTCTTTTTGCCCTTGGCTCGACGATGCTGGGAGGTAGCAACCGAGAACGGAGCACAGATATGCTAGGTTAATGGTGGACTAAAGTGAACTGGACCACTACCTCGTAGCGTGGTCGAGTCAAGTGTAATCCATCTACTTTCGGAATTAAAATTTCCGTACAAATGGCTCAATCATTGAACAATTATTCAAAACGTAAAGGAAAATCTATTTGTTCATCCTGAATGACATCATTTTCCCTGATGCTTTGAGTTGAAAAATGTGGCTTCGGTATAAATCACTGCGGATAGGTAGCCGGAAGTCTGTGACTAAATTAGTGTTTGAACAGAAGGAAAGTTAGTTAGTTTGTGCTTACCGACTTACTTGATTCGTATCCACAAGTGGACACTGAACATCTCATACCTATCACGTAAATCACGGACTATCGGCAGTCTGGCAGATATCAAATTTATTTGATATGCCTTATGATTTTGGATTCACTATTATCTCTCCTTCTTCTTGACAGATTCAAACCAGTAGATCTACCACTTGAGGTGACACATTAAAGATAGAATAAATTAATATGAAAAGGCCTTATAATAGAGCAGGGTGTTTGCTTTCAGGGAGTCCAATAATTACTCATTCTTTAGTACCACATATGCTCTACCAGCTGAGCCAAGAGGCTACACCGGACGACTAGGGACATTTTTCACACAAGGATCAGTTAGTTTACCTATCCAAACCACACTGTAGAACATGACACTGGTCATATTGAACTAATTTCTAATTTACTGTTTAAGGCAGGATTTCTCTAGTAAATTTGGGTGGCAACCATGCTCGGGTTGAAATTCCGCCGGACTCAGCACATTTTAGCATTTTGATCATTTCATCATTAACTCGTTATCTCTTTTAGATTCTCACTAGTTGAAAATGAGGCATTGTGTAGTGTTTACCACAATGGTGCAAACGGGAATTCAATACGGTGCTACTTTTGGTTACCAAAGAAAGGAGGGAGAACAATGATACATCAATATCAAGCCAAACATTCCGAACCCTAAATGGATGTGGTTGTTGTCTCAGTTCAGTTCGGTTTGGATAGCCACTAACTTTGCACCGGGTGCCATGACTCCAGTTACTGTCTCTCAGAAGGGTCCTCCAATAAAACAAGCGTATGGAGGAGTTAATAGAACTACCGTTGGTGATATCAAGTCTATGAAGAAAGTTAGTGAATATAAAATCACTACTGATCGCGACATCAAATCATATCCTCCAATGTAACCAAAGATTGGGGACATCTTAAACCTTAAAAAAGAAGCGCAACACGCCACACATGACCGTTTCAAATCGTTAGGCTTTCATGAACTTAGTAAGTCGCATGGACTGGTCAACCTTGATAGTTTTCCAACCATCAACCTGTCAGCGAAAACTACGAGCTGAGGAATCTTATCCGGGGACGTTCATAATATATGTCCCAACCACCTTAACCTTATAAGCGTTAATGTTTTACCTAATCATTTAGTTCAACGTCTGGGACATTATACATCAGTTTCTACACTCCATCCAACGCAGGCAATAAAACACGTGCTATTTTCTTGCTTTACTGAGTAAACTTTACTATGCTTAGCGGATTAAGCTATGGTTGTTATTATTTGTAAATGAACAAATCGACGTACTACAAAGAACAACGAAGCTATCTGTCACACTTAAAAAGTACACAATATTTAAAAAATCTAACATTCAATTAATTTGTTAAGATCATTCAACAAGCTATAATGAGATCATTTCTCTTTTCACTGATCATTCAATAGAAATCAGAATTACTATGATCACTGGTTATTACACAGGGAAAATTTTCCCACTTACAGCAAGAGTCAACTTATCCTTTGATGGAATATCCGCGGATTTTCATTATATAGGCAGGTAACCTGTGGCCATTGGAAAAACCTATTTTGGCGCAATTAAAAAAGTGACCATGAGCCCAGGAAACTTTGAAACGCCTCAACAGTCCATATATGTCATTATTGTTTTGTTCTCAAGGCTTAGGTGCGTCGTACTGCGAGGAGTCTTTCCCAGTCCCTAAGCTACAGTGAATTTTGTCTTATTATCGACAAAGCAGGTCAAAAAATGAGAATTCTCCCTGAAAAGCAAAACTACCCGGTAAACTTTTAGCACTTTAAATTGGTGGTGAATTTTACGAAGGCCAGACTGACTTTCGTGAACTTGCGTTACTTGTGGCGCTCCAAAGATACCTGTCCCTCATCGAAGGGATGGGTGTACAATGTTACAGAGCATGTAGTATTGCTCTACATTTGCGAATCCCAAAAGCATGCTTGTCTTTCATCAATCATTTTGTCGGCCTTTCGGGTTTCCTGTGAATGGCTCTTAGAAGTGATATGGCGGTTGAACTCTGAATGCGCTTAGGGGTGTGAAGAATTCGACGTCAGCAGTGAACAAATGTGAAGCGTCCCAACCAATCGGTAAGGACCCAAAGGACGTGTATTGTCGTTCTACAGAGGCAGTGAGAATACGGCTCAGAAAGGAAGTCTTTGATACGAATGCTACTAGGAGGGTTAGGAAAAATCTCGGCCCACACAAACGTGGAAACACTTTTAAAATTGAGATATCGGCGCGGGGAAACAACCAGAGAAATTATTTGTATGCAGTTCCCCTCCTTGTTACTTCTTTCTGTACTAGTAGTGTTGGTAGCATGCACGTATGGTGAAAATACTGAAAAATGAAAAAAGTTTTTACTTGACTTATTCAGTACACTTGGCTTTCGACTAAATCGTCGATGCTTCTGGAGCAGATTACCGCTATTATCATTTTTGAAGAGATTTATTCGTGCACAAAACAAGAAGCAAACAATGAAACGTTTCAACAGATTGACATTCAGATCACCCCTGAACCATTCATATTAGGGTTTTGAGGATACCTGTTTTGCTTCTGTCGACCGGGGACCCTACAGATACAACGTCTATCCTTTTTGTCTGTTATTACTAAAGGACATTTGTACAAGTACAAATTGGGTGATCAACGGATATGGTGGCATCTATGTGATGTGCGCTGTTGAAAACCAGATCGGTTAATCTTACGGTCAAACTGTTGCACTAATAGTCATGCCTTTCTTTTGGAATCTAGTTCCAATATGCATTCTTCATTGTGAGTACCTGCACTGCATCTCGTTAGTCACCGTATGCCAGAGGGAACAGCCGTACAGTGCTGCAGTTGATTCTCAAAATCTAGCCGGAAAGCTTGGCCATGTAGACCGTGTTTTTCACAGTGAGTGGAACCCGGAAATCCCCCCCCCCTTCCCTAGTGGTTAAAGTCAAAAGAGTGAGTTTTTAAGATTTGCCATTACCCACTGGAATAAAACCACACACCTTCTTCGTCCATTTGGTACGACTAACCGTGTATTATGTTTTCCATTTTCTCATACTCTTGATTGGTTTGATTTCCATGTGGGGCTTTTTGTTCGGAGATACGAACGAAAAATAGCACTCCCATGGCACGGTTGGTGTTTGTATAAACTGAACTAAACCACCCGAGAAACAACGATTCACGAGGAAACTTTCTACAGGTAATCAATATTTCAATAATTTCATTTAGCTAAAAGCCGTGTTTTAAAAAAGTCCTTCAGCATTGAATGCGTATTCGATAAAGTGGTGTACTGAAGCTAGTCAAGGAACTCTGGGTACTGGGTAATAAAACCACAGTAGATAGTTTGAATTTGAAAGTTATGTAAGCCGAATGTCTTTATAGTAGATGTATTCTCTGCAGGGACTAATTCAAAAACTCTAAACCAAATTTCGAAATTCGGTTGCGGGAACCCCTTGGAAAAGCGTTTCACTAACGGATCAATTCGTTTATTGGCATCTACATATCCCAATAACAGATGGGGAAGGTTACCGTTTATTGCTCATGGGTTGGAAAGTAAAACATACCAGTTTGTCAGCATATTTTGATATTCAGAGAGTAGCATCCCTGTTTGGTTTTGTCAGTCACAGGGATAGCTTCGCATGAGTCTTGATGCCATAGAAAATTAGCACGATTCTCAAGACACGTGTCTTGACCATTTTTATGAAATTCCGGCTGGCTATGTAACTTTCGATCATTAAGACAAGAGCATTCTTAACTGTGGTGTTGACCGTGTTTTGTTTCAGAATGACAACCGGTATAGTGACATCCTGGCGTCTTTTAACAACGCTATTCACATGTTTGATGATAAGACCGACAGACTGGAAGTCATTTTTGAAGCCTTCGGTGAAACTGAGTTCACACCCTGATAAACCAGTTATTGGAAGATTACACAGCACAACGGAGGATTTATTATTACTGGAAAGCTTAATAGTCTTTGTTTACCATTATCGTTGACCCAGTTTATAAGCGGTTAATTTGAAGTGCGTACTTTATCATTCGGTCATTATATGATATTCCCATTCAATAGCTATAATGCAGACTGCATATACTGATAGTTAATCTGAAAAGAAATGTTTACGAAATTTGTAACATAAAGAATGTTCTTTTCGGTCTATCACTTAAGGCATTTACACATATGGTACTAGGTAAAGGAGAGTATGTGTGCAGCTATAGATAGCAGAGAGCGAGTAAGTGTGCGACAAACAGAAAAACAGGTGCGGGGCTGGGAAGAATTTCCACTCGGGAACCATAAGAGAGTCACTTGTTACTGCCACGGCCACAACTGTTGCACAAGGTTACGTTGCTTGCACAATGCCGGCTTCAATGGTCGAATTGCTATGGCTTCTGACGTTATCAGCTACCCCCACCGTAACCCTTCACGTGAACTCTGGGAGTTGTCAGGACTGGTTCGAAAGCTCTCACTGTGTCGATTTGATGTCCACTATCCACCAGATGTTGTAGGATTGCGCTATTGATAGTCCGAACTGTTTCTTTGCGCAAAGAAGCCGGGACGTGTTCTGATATCCTCTTTGACAGGCGTCTCGTCGTATGTCCAATATACTGTGCACTACAACAGCACATCAACTGATATAGAATAAAAGGTTGAGGCTGATGAGGCAACCTTTCCTTGGATTGTTGAACAATGGAAGGCTTGGTATTTGTTAGGATTTGGATATGTTCAGCGGGGAAGGACTTCCCGAGGGCTTTAGATAAGCATAGATGAAGAGTTTCTAAAGTTTTGTCACCCTTGAACAGGACAGTTAGGAAGACATCCTTTTTCTTGGCCATTTGCATTCGCATTTTGCGTTTCCCTTCTGTCACATGTTGACGAATGAACGGTTCAAGAGAACAGTTTTTTTTAGTATGTCGCGTATGTGTCCCAGTTTTTGGGCAGTCTTATCAGGGCTATATAGGTTCCTTGCTCTGTAGATCAGACAGCTCACTAGGTGGCTTTAGTATCGTGGGAGAAAAAACTCAGGAAATGTGTGGATTGTCCCAACCATGTAGATTCCCGATACACCTTTATTTCTATATGTTCTTCCTTTATTCTACATAATCTCACGTCGAGAAAAGCGAGAAAATGGCCCTTCTCCATCTCCATTGTACAAGTGGTCGTTGCGTGGGCATTGTTGAATGCCTGCAGTAGTTCAGTACCATCTGCTGCTGAGTCACAGATTATGAAAACGTCATCCATATATCTGGTATACATTTATAGACTGTCGATGGTGCTGCGTAGTGGCCCACTTTCGAGCTTGGCTAAGAATACATCCACCAGAAGGGGTCCAAAGAGGTGATCCCATTGCCACCCTATCCTTCTGTCTGTAGTATTTCTCGTTGTACAGTCATGGTACATTCCATGTAGATCTTAGGATTAGTTCTTTTAACTTGGCCACGGGGAATGTCGAGTTTGATATAATTATCGATCAGGTATTGACAGATGAATTCTACAGTCTCGATAAACGGAACGCTGGTGAATAGGAATTCTACATCTAAGGAAAGCATAGTCCGTTCAGACATATCCTGATGTTTTATCATCTCCACAAAAGATAACGAATCCTTCAGTCCTTTCTTCGCTAGTGACTTGCGCACGGGTTCAAGAATTTCTGCAACCCACTGAGCTGAGGCGTGACAGGCTGAAGTGATCATGTAAATCACTGGTCTTAGGGGTACATTTGATTTGTGCACTTATGGCAATCCATAGATTTTGGGTAGTTTCGAGCCGCAGGGTACAAGTTTGCTGTAGAGATTTTTGGAAATGGCGTTGTCTGACTCAAGATGTCTCAAGATCTCTGTCAAATTAGTCTTGGCTTCTTGTGTTTTGTCCTTCTCACCTGGATGGTAAGTGGACTTGCTCTCGTTAGATAAAATAGTCGTCATTCTTCTTTCATAGTCGCCTCGGTCTAGCACAACCCATCCCGCACCTTTATCCGGTTTTGATAGTAGTATATCTTGATTATTCAGTAGTTCTGGGATGGCTTCTCTATGTTGCTTAGTCGATTCTCGTTCAACGGAGATCTTGTAGCGTGATACTTTCGATGTTCATAAACAAGTGGTGTTTTCAGGCCGCCACCTGAGTCAGATGAAGCTGGCACCAGGGCCCAATAAACTTTCAAACTGAGTTTTAAATTCCATCAGATGATAACGTGGCTGAGTTGCGCAAAATTTTGGTCCGGAAGATAAAGTCTCATACTGTAATTTAATAAGCGTCACAGAAGAATGTTTGTCGACAAACTCTTCCGGATCTTCTGGTAATCTGGACGGTGGTACTCTTGTTTCCAGGCTCCTGAGGAAATCCCCTCGCTTGTTTCCACGAGCTTTTCGACAAACTGTCTCAAAGTCATTTTTATGTGTCGATATCATTATGTTCATCCACGCTTCGGGAAAGTACAGTTACTTTTAAAAGTACTGGAGTTAGGTAGTCATTAAGTGTAGTCGGTTAGATTTGATGACAGCGAAGTGGAACTACGGAACCTGAATTCCCGATAAGCCTTTCTAAGAAAATGAGTTAGCTCAAGCTGAAAAACTTCCTTTCACGTTTAGTTGGACAGAGAGGATGAATTTAGCAACTTTAATTCTTCGCTGTTACCGAACGCTGTTTGTAAGCGAGAAAATAATCAGTTATTCTAATGATGGAAATGTTTGTTGCAAATTATGCCTGATACGGTTACAATTGATGGAATAAGCATCCTTATGACGTGAAATTGGCCACATAGAGCAGGTGGGATTCAGGGGATCTCCACACTCAGAGGTGAAATGCATCAGAGGAGTTGGACAGTTATCGCTACCTGTTTACCTCTTCTGTTCACATACTTTATTTATAAACTTTACACAATTAATACTTTATTCTTACACGGATAAATGTATATATTCTACCGGCTTGATGTCAAACAGTCCCTAAGCAGTGACAACAATAACAACAGTAGTAGAGGAGAAGTAGAACACAACGAAAGAAACAATTAGTGAAAAATAACATGCTGTGATCTCCTTCCTTTTCACCGAACAGTTTTCCATGTTTTTGTCTTTTTGTTTCGGCCTCCAGATGCATCAGTGGGGTCGGGAGTGTGTGTCTCTGGTTCCGAAATGGCTACTTGCTTTGAACGCCTCTCTGGATGCTCCCAAAGGACCACGCGTCTCAAACAGCCTCTTCTGAAGAGGTCCTGCACACTGCCCTCTCGGGATGGACTTATTTTCACCAAAGTAGGAGAAAGGAGGTGAGCTCTCGGTGCTATCCACTGGATTGACTGTCTGAGAGTCAGTAAAGAGGAGATGGCTAAACCCTGATTCCAAACCAAACACAGGCAGAGTACGAAGAATGCTGCTCCATGTTCACAGGCATCTGTAGCGGAGGGTTTACTGAACACCCAGGGTGTCTGGCCTTATCCGAAGTGCGTGCGAACTGAGCAATCAGTCGCCGGCCTCCATTAGTTTACGGACCTCATGCTACGCCTCGATGCCTTGCGGGTAAAGCGGTGGATAGTTAAAGGCTCCGGTTGTGAACTAATAAGAAAATCATTGAGGACGCTAGCTTCTTTATACCTCTATGCCGAGTCATCCCCTGGCAGCCACTTTGCTTCTCTCAGCCATGCCCAGCACGTGCAAATAGAACACGAAAAGGAAGACGATGGACAGGCGTTTGCACAAATTGCCGAGCTACTGGAGGTGGTGTAGAGCGACCACTTCGTTAAGAGGCTGGGTATCCGTGCCTAACTTACGAAGGCACCCCTCGTCAATACTCACTCGATATTCCCACCAGACGCGAGCAATAGTTCGTAGACACTGGTTGTCGAACACAGAAAGTCATCAAGTATCCTCAGGGAGAAGTGGAGTAGGGCAAAACGCTAAGAACTGCAGTGAAGTACACTCAACCTTTAAGGAGAGCTGGAAGTCATGGCGACGCCACGTGTCTCAAATTTGTGAAAGTTGCTCTAGCTCTCGCCATTCATGAACTGATCTCCACAACAACACCTCCAGCTGTTATCAAGCCTTCAAGATACTTGAAGTTGTCAATTAACTCAAGATGATCACCACAAAGAATGAGTGCAGGCACAGGCTCCTGCCAATCTTGAAAAAAGCGCTTTGCACTTGGAAGGCTCAAAGTCCATTCCATATCTGGATACCCCAGTCTCCAAGCGGTCCAAGGGGTGTTGCATTGTCTGTGCTTTATCACTCAGCAAGGCGATATCGTTGACGTATTCCAAGTCGAAGACTTCATTTCCTGACAAGAGTTCCACTCCACCTTTTCGCTGAACATCCTCTATGGCAAAGTTAAAGAGAAATGCGGATGTAGAGCTACATTTTGGGTCCCACTGGAGACAACAAAAGAGGGCGAAATCTAGTCGTAGGTCCTTACCAGGCCTAAGGTGTAACGACTCAACTCTTTGAGGACTGCTACGTACTTTTCAGGTACTCCTTTTCTCATCAAACAATTATGTAGTGCAGTATTATAGAAAGAGTCGAAGGCTGCGCAAACGTCCAGGAACACGATGACTGTCGGTCTCTGGAAATCGTAACGGTGCTCTAGCATAGGTCGGAGGGTGAGGACTTGATCACTACATCCATGACGGAATTAAAACCAGTTTGCTCCTCTTGATTCTGCCCTTCACGAAATTGGTACAGCCTGGATCTTCAACGTAATTGGGATAAGGCTTGCGTCCCTGTGGGTAGAGCAGTCACCTTGGAAGCCCTTCATGGGAATGAAGATAAACAACTGACTCCCTCACTTGGAGAAAACCTACTAAGAATTCCAAACTTCTTACAAGAAAACATGAACTTCTCCAACGAGCTGCATCCCACTGTCTTCAAAAAAGGCTGGAGGAAGACCATCGGAGCCCGACGCCCTGTAACGTCGTAAGGCCTGGATTTCCCTTCTGATCTCCGCCTTGATAGGTAGATCCGTCGAAAATAACCACTGATTGTGTGCCGGAAGAGTAATAGGGAAGGCTGATCTTGAGGGCCAGAAAAACTGCGTCTGAAAACACTCCGCCTGACTGACGCTGCTTTTGATTGAGAATTGGCGAACCGTCAGCTTTACAAATTGTTTCATTCACACCTAATGGCTTCCTTCAAATGAGATAGAACAGCTTGCGGGCATTTCCCATAGAGGAAACGCGTTCCACCTCTGAGGCACATTGCAATCACCAGATTTCGTGATCCCAACGAAGACTCACGTTAAGTGCACGTCTCATTACGAGCCATACTTCGTTTTACTCGCTTCTAGTAGAGATCAGCTTCTTCCAGTACATGGCAGAAGGTGGTCGGAGCTGAAGTGAACAGATTTTGACATAATCTCGTAGTGGGACTCTACAGAGAGTTGAAATGGACAAACAGTGTAGAACCGAGCACTTTTAAATGCAGTCAGAAGCAAGACGTTGAATCGAGTACAGGGGTTAAAGTTCGAAACTGTTCGGTTGCTTTTTATTGCATGATGTTTACACACACACACACACACACACACACACACACACACACACACACGCACACACACAATCACCATCGGAGCTGCACGTAAAATCGAATCAGCATAAACGTATGGCACTTTCCATCCTCCATGTTTCGTGAAGTCCACAGAAAAAATTTGGATAGCCAACAACACAAAAATAAGCACTCGATCTAATTTAGGATCGGGAGAAGTATTTTAATTTCCGGAAAATGCAAGCGGAATTCAGGGGTATCTACTTTCTGTTCCATGCTACTTGGCAAGCGGTAAGTTATTCCGACCTGAATGGAAGGTTCAGGTTGAGGAAGAAGCCTAATAAGTAAAAAGTTCAAAGATAATACATTCCCCATGGTCCATCGAATTTCCTCGGAATGATTGCGGAGGCAACAAGACACATTTGATTGTCGTGAATGAACTAAACCGATTTTCAATGCATCCAATATCATGAAAGTCTAAAGATCAGTGAAAATTTGTTATTCTGTACATGATTACGTCGGGTGAACTTATTCCTAATTTCTGCGTTTACTTCTTTAGCAATAAAGTACATTTGAAGTGTATAGTATGCCGAACATAATATTCACAATAAATTGATGCCGCATTAGCCACAGATGGTCTTTTGTTGTTTTTACCGTTTGTGCCAGGCGCACCTGCTGGTATGATAGAGCCTCGGATATTATCTATGGTCTTGTCCTTCGTTCTCTGTAGTGCGTCCTTTTGTGATAATGACGCAATATTTCAGGAAGAAAGTTCCCGCCAATTACAGGCTGCCCATGTAGGGAGTTGCAGGCGGAGGAGAGAGGATATGAACCCCGAGGATAGAAAGTTGTATTCTACACCATGATGATAGTTTGAGCACCGTCGCTGAAACTACGTAATAAGGAGAGGATGAACGAATATTCCTTATTGATTCACTCTAGGTCGTGATATACTGGAAAAATACATTATTCTCAGGATTGGAAAATTCGAAATACGAAAAAAATGAAAATGATGGCGTATTAAGCAAAGCTAAGTTAATTTTTCCTACATCAGTCACAGAAGGCAACCTTTAAGCATCCAACTTACAGCATTCTCCATTTCAAAATAATATTTTCCCCAACATTGAGTAAAATAATGGCTTTCTTGATCGATAGTGTTCACAGATCTGTGGGTATTATTTCCAAAAGGAATACATCCAGCAAATAAAGTCAATACACCAGAATGCAGTTTGGCTGTAAAACCCGATGCACCCTCAGCGGTAGCCAATGATATTAGCGAAACAGACGACAGCTTGTACCTAGAACCCCATTGGTTTTCACGCTGGCCAATCAAAATGCATGACCTCATTTTGACCAAGGATGCAAAGTCGTCAACCACATAGAGACCAATGAGAGTTTGTTAACGTGGTTTACAGTCATCGTTATAATGCATTCACAAAGAAAAAAGTCACGCGCAGAATCTATCAAGCACTCCCTTAGTTTTGACATATTCAGACAAAAGGAGAAAGGCGTGACAGGATTTCCATTGTCATAACCAGGAACAGAATGATCGTTTGTTCCCAGCATTGTAGCTTAGAGATATAAATAGATGATTTTGTTGTTCGTTATTCGCACCGTACCATATTGGAAAATTTAAGACTGAGGTAACGGTTTGTGACAATGAAAGTAAAACTATTCCAAGTGATTCTCCCTAACAATAAAAACACTGCTAATCCTGCTATCAATGCCTTAAATAAAACAATATTTCGGTCTATTCACGGAGTGCACTGCCAGGACAAAAGGGGAAATGAAGACCATTTTATTTTGTGCAACTTGTACAATTCCCTCGCTCTACTATATTATCTTGTTTTCACTGCATATCATGTTTTATTGTTTGGTCAAATTATTAAAAACGCATACCTGAGAACCTGTACGTGGTTATCATGGCAGTGTCATTTGAGGATGTTGTGAGACCCGTGTGGCAACTGTAATAAACCCTTTCGGTTTTGTGTGCCGTTTATTCACTCATCTGCAGCCACGTGGTAGCCCATACTGTAATTATTGGGATCCAGCGTCAACGAAATATTTCGAAGAGCCAGCTGTGCATGTGGTCGTTTAATATCTGTTTCCGGGACAATGCTAACTATCTGTAAGTCATGATGTGCTTATCTAACGGCACTGTGGTTTTTTGTAGCACATTCATAGTTTTTTAGCCTTTTTTCTTATCTAGCAGATACAGTGTGGACGGAAATGAAACTTCACTTTAGGTGAGCCCCACATCCATCCAAGGATAAGTTCCCCACTACATTTCCATGCACTTCCGAGAAGATATATGAAGCAAATTATTTTTCAACAGCTATCTTCCGATCTAAAGCCGGCATCAAGAGTCACACTAAGAATGTCACGTGCCACATTCATGAGGGAATTCAAATCACGTCCCAAATCGTTCTGATTATCGATTTACTTCGCAAACGAACACGTGCTATATGGTGAGCCTTGGGTAACTCACTCAAACGCTATCCTCTGCTATAGTTTAGTCCCGATATCCATCCCAATGATAGGAGGCCACCTGGTGACATGTAATGCTTTAGAATATAAAGGCTACTGTTAGTTTTCTGTTTTTTAAGAAACCCAGAATAAGAAGAATCAGATTGAGCATGCACGTTATATGCCTCCAGATTGTGATTTATAACTACGCACGATTTGCGGACTAGACTCCCGTCCAGCGAATGGAGATATTGATAACCCTGTATAAATGACAGGAGACGGGAGACTGAACGAGGTAATGGCCAGAGCTGACGAGCTGGAGTGCGCCTTGCTGCCTGCGTAAATTGACGTATGATTTTTCGATGCTGTCGACTTTTCCGGTGCCAGAGGGACTCAAACAAAACAGACTTCAAGTAACCAGTCGATTGAAGGGACCAAGGCTAAACCGAATTCCTGACCTATCGAAAAGCCTGGTCCACGTTCGCTAAGCCTGTTGCGTACCTCAATGAATGAATGGTGAGGATCACCCAAAATGTCCTACAGGATTTCTAAGCTAGGCCGATGTGTCCGACCGAAGAAGATTATAACACCACACTGGTTAAATCGGGTCTGGATGAGTGAAAGTACTTTGAAGTACTTTTGTCCTGATTATAAGCCACTTTATGTGACTGAGAAGAAAGATTCAAAAAGGAAGATCGCCTATAGCTAGAGGAGGGCCTGACACCGGAATTGGCCTCTCCTGGGGAGCGGTTGTCATTCCCAAATAAATCTAATTGAAAATACCTATTTGTAAACAACGCGCTTAAGCTCTAAGCTCGCAATGACATTTTAATGAGTTTGCTGTCTGCGAAGCAGCTACAGTGAGACCAGTTTCAGAAATACCCTTCATTCTCATTGTTTACGGCAGAAGTTTATTAATTTTCTCCTTACTGAACTTTTATAGCATAATTGGTTGACCCACTTTAGCAAAACATACCTATTCGTCTCCCAGTGACATTGATGTTCACGTTATTCACAAGGTTGGAAGAATCCGTCACGAGTGAAGTCGAAGCAACTTCCCAGTAGTCGAAAAATGATCCGTAAGTTTGCATATTTTACTTAATTACTATGAATAAATAAAAAGCATTTTACTTTCTTCGGTTCACTTTTTCTCAGGGTTGTTGTTCGTTTACCTAGACAAACTGACAACCTTTGGTATTTTCTGGCAGAAAGGTCTTTAATGGGGTAAAAAGAACCTCAAATGTCTCTGCATTTTGCTATTCACGAAGTGCCCGGTATAGAAATTGAAATATTTTTCAGGGTAGAGCAAAAGATGCAGCTGATAAGCTAATTCGGATGAATTATTGCATCACCCAACTGCCAGTGGATAAAAGCACTACGGAATGTAGATTTATGGCAAACAGCAAGCGCCCAGTTATGACTAAGCCAGTTCTAGTCTACCCACGTAAAACTTTTTCAGTTCTCTGCATGATATGGGGTTGTATTACCCAAAAAGGTTTGAATTGGGCCGACAAGTTGGTTGTGAAATCGCAAGTGGTGAAAGTAAACTGACGGATTTCGACGAGAGATTTGTCGTTCCTTTTGTGTTCATGTTTGCGAACTTGAACATGTCAACCTGGTAAAACATTGCGATGATTCTTTGCTTGTCGACCATGGATCAATTCGAAAATTCGAACAGACTGGGTGTTGTGAAGACGGCTAAGTGACTTGTGCATTTAAATCCCGATCAAATGTCCACCGGCCCCTTAATCTCAGGTTCCGTCGTATTCCTCCATTCTGCATGATTCGTGCATGAGGGAAGTTAAAGGACTGTAATACACAAACCAGCATCGACCCGACTTGGTTCCGATCTCCGACTGAAGAGTAGCAAGTTCCGGGACGAGCGTGTTACGGTTTGCGCAAGACTGATTCCACAAGCATGTTTCCGCTCTATTGCTGATCGGTCATGCGGCAGTGCAGAAAACAAGATTACCTACGAAAAAGGTGACACATTCGAGAATAACTTCATGCCAAGAAACCGTTCCGATTTTGTAAGCTAGTATTTCCTGAAAAACTTTTCAGGTCATTCTGACCAAAGTGGATTTTATTGAATAAACGAACCACGAAGGCTAGAGCCGGTAATCAGTGTAATTTGATCCATATATAACGATTTGATACCGTAAAACTATGCTGCTTTCATAGATCAAAGTGGTTGTTAGTTTTTCCGTCCAAACTATACCCAGCTTGCACATATAAATCATTTATAATTGGGCAACGATCCCGAATTCAAGCATAGTCAGACACTAATAATACAGAAGAAGAATGGTAATTGGATGAGAACAGCTTCACTGTCTGTTTCGCCGCACGAAATTCTTCAATTTTTGAACGTTTTTTCCATGATATGGAGCTTAGGAATTTCTTACGTACCTCGCGGTGGCATTCACTACTCTGAAATCCGTTCTGAGCCATATCCCTCAACGTCTTTAACCCAAGGCATGAGCCCTTAGGCCCTAACCGAAAGGCTATGGCACATCAACTGTGTGCTGTACCGATGTCAACGTTTTCGTACCGCTACATGAATTCATGATCTCACCACTGCGTCCTTTTTTCCAGAGATTTAGAGAGAGTACAAACAGCATACCCAATGGCAGATCATAAGCAGGCATGAGCAAGCCTTGCTCAAGCCACTGGTGGCGATGTGAAGTGATTACGTCCCTCTGGGGGCTGCTTTCCATACCCAGCATACGACGATGAATCCCATCATTGCTCACACAGTGCTCTCGTCAAAAGATAAGGCTTCACGGATATCGGCCTCCAGCTACTGGAAGTAACTGAGCATCATCATAGCAGAACTGCCGGGACTCACCGCCTTGGAGGAAAACACCGCACTCTGTAGCATTGTGGATCTGTTCAGTTGAGAAGAGATGGGCATTATGGAGCTGTCCCAAGTGACTCAAGTTCACGAAAGCTAGTCTGCACCTCGTTATTCGTAACGCATTCTCCACATCAACTCCACTTTCAGCTGCTAAGCAACTTTGGTCATGGGATGAATTTAGTCATTGTGGTCTGTTACACCCTAAAATTTGTTAGCCACCGAAATTAGAAAAATCGCTCGCATTCTCAGTATTGTGCTATTGGGTGCCTTCATTTAGCGAGTAAGAATTCTCGAGTAAGTAAAACATTGCGTACCATATAACTAGTAGGTCGGTATCCGAATTTCTCGTCTAGTGGAAATCAGTTCTGCAACAGCTATCTTTCAAAGTGGCGGTTTTTCTATTGCAGAGAAAGGCATTCAAGTCGTACGCAACTTGTCGAATTCTCCACTGCTTTACCAGCACATAAGTTGCACAAACAATATACTCAAAAACTAATATTAGGTCTTGATATATTTTATCTGGTTTAAGCGGTGTGTTCGATTGATTGTGTCCTCAGTAAGAATCATCTCCTCTTCGTACGTGAAGTTGTATAGTCTAAGTTCCAATCAGCAGCGACTCGGCAAATAATTCGACTACCAACATACACCTGGAGTTTCACATAGAGACACGATAAAAATGATCTCACGGAATGAAAACTTCAGATTTGGTTGAAGTCAGCTCGTAATTCTCTGGCCACATTTTGCGTGAAGAGGCTAATTATCGCCAGTGCCGTCTGCCTCAATCTACCACACCTCACGTGACAAGTCTGTCAAATGTGTTATGACTTCTTTCCACTGAAAATGAAAACGTCGTATTATCAACGTTTCACTTTTGCATAACTTCGACGGAATCAGTCAACATAATGGTTGGACAGAATATTACCGTAGAATAAAGTCAGATTGCCTTAAATAATTAGGCCCCTTTTGGAGAAATTTTTCATAGTTACTTCACCCTCAGAGATGGAAGAACCAGAAGCATGTGTTGTCATTTTCTAGAAGATAAATTTACGCACGAACAAAACATTTCACCATTTTTAGTCAACACCCAAGTTCACCCACATTAGTTAGACGATTAAATTTAAAGTAAATGGCTTTTAACTATATTTCTGTTGGCAGTCAGATAGTATGAATGTTTGTCCTCGTCGAGACAGGAAGTTCCACTTCAACCACTGCCTGTCGCTTTGGTGGTAGTTAGCTAGCTGTCTTTTCCTGGCTCCATACCAAGCTTCACCTACTGGGTCCGTATATGGAACTCGGCCCTATGCTTCTGGGCTCGAATGCTAGGATTCCCGAACAATCTACTGGGGCCGATGGGTCTGATGAGTATGAGCCTTACAACAAACTCCATTGAAATTGGGTAACCGAAAATTGTATTACCAGAAGTTCTGTTTTTCTCATTTGATCCACAGTTCTTGGAGATTCGGAGATACGGACGTGGAATCTGAAAATCTTTACGCTTATTTATCCAGCCTACCTCCACCTTCACAAATGGAACTACTGAATCTTAGATATATCCCAGTGAATACGGCCTACATGAAGCATCATTTCCAGATTGTATAGGTTACCAAAAATTCAAGAGAATGCTTTCCCTCTAAAACTTATTCTTGACATGTGCAATCCACCGTACCGTGCCGTGGCCGACTGGTTGACAACTCTGATAGAACTGGTTAGACAGAAAATATCAAAACACAGCCTGGAAGATACATTTGAATTCATAAAATGTGTAAAAGACCTGAATAAGAAAGAGCGACGGAGGCTATCGTTGGATATCAGTTTAATCTTTACCACAGTGAAACCATAGATCACGCACGTGATATTGTCGAAAACGACGCGATCGAGATAGGTATCCCTCCGGAAGCTTTGAAACAATTGCTGTTTTTCTTCACACACCACGTTTAGTTCAAGTTCAGCGATCAGATCTGCCGTCAGAGGGAGGGAATAGCATGGGTTCTCTACTGAGATCACTGTTTGCCGACGCCTTTGTGGTAAAGTTGGAATATGGCCTACTTGGATCAAAGATCGATAGCTGTAGCTTGTACAAAGCCTCTGTGTAATCAATTCCTCAGACCAAATAGGTCAACTGTCAGATTTGTTTGACTCAGATCTTGACAGCTTGCAGTATACAAATAGAAACAGAATCAAACAACGAAATTGTTTTTTTTTTGAATGTTCGAAGGAGTCGTCGTGTCAACGGTTCAGTCAGCCTATCAGTAAAATGTACGACCACTTGGAATGGACAATACATCTATTTATACAGTTTCGTTCCTCTTGGGGTGGAAATGAGCCCAATTGGTTGCCTCAGAAATGGAGTAAGACTAAAATGTTTGGAGGACACCGTTGAGAAAGAACTTCGACTTCTGCGAAGAATTTTTAGTCAGAATAGCTACCCGGATAGCCCAGCTGATAAGATAACGCGAATGGAATGAAAACTCCAGGAGAGTCCGTGGTAGAAAGAAAGTTAGTATACATAGCTTCACCATTCAGAGGTTACTGTTTGGCAAAGACTGCACAAAGAGCAGTATCAGGCGTCATCAGCGAAACATCTTAGGCCCCTAGTCTCCGAATGTTGTTGCATTCCAGATCGGCAGTGCTTTCGCAGTTGAAAGACAAAATATTCAATTACGCAGCTTCTTTCTGTGTGTGCTCATTCACTTGTTCCTATGGAGCAATGTACATCGATTGCAGGACCAGGTGTTTGTCTGAACGTATCTGCGATCACCATCCTCCACCGCTGAACACTGGAGCGATTAAATCGCTCTCCAGAGAGATTCTTCCACACATAGCTCAGTTCAATCATGCAGTAAACGTGTACGAGGCTTTTCGTGTCCTGTATAAGGTCCGCGGTCGATATTCACAGACATCAAAATTTTGCGTCCTGGTCACTGCTGAGACTGCCGGAGTCCCACTAAGCCACCCTACCCCGTGTGCTCAAAAATAATATGTGCCCTTAAGCTGCCCTTGCCCACCCTCGACTCCGCAACAGGCCATGGATCAGATAAAACTCGACTTAATAGGTGAGAAGCAGTACACCTCCGGTCTTGATTTATGACTGGATTACAACCGTCTTTCTTTTTTTTCATCATTAATCTCTGTCACTCCCTATTTGCCTAATTGGTCCTATCCCTAGACATTTCGTAGTGTATTGTGATGTAATGTTATAAGTGTGCAAAAGGCGAAATCCATGGAGATTTTTGGGAATAGTGTATAAAGTGATGCTCCCAGCTTCACTCGGCTTTTTGTTCGAGGTTGCACCTCTAGCCCGTGTGCAATCAAGTGCAATCTGTTGGGTAAAAAGAAGATCGTGTGTTGGAAGCCTGTGGCCGATCAAGCTGTTCGTACGTCTTTTGGAGAGTGGTCTAACAATCCGGGATGCCCAACCCAACCAATGTGGTTTTAGTGCACTGTTGCCGGTGGCTCCGCTAGAGCTCATTTGCCATACGGTAGAAGTGACCAAGACCCAGAGGCCCATACGATCCTGTTGGTTGGACAGCTTTTATTTTTGTTCCTTGGATCAACCCGTAGACCTCGTCCACCCGTCCACGAACAACTGTTTTAGCACGCTGAGCTCTATCTCACCGAGATTTTCTGGGCTCAGCTAACCTCCAACCTGGCTTGGCCCTCCTGTTGAACGATTTACCCAGGATTGACCGCAGATGTATGCTTCAGCTTAGTGAAGCCACAGATGAGAGTCGGATAACTGATGGAGACCAAAGAGAAGATAGTTTACCAAATCAGAGGAGCTGCTCTTCTCAGTCATCCAGTACACCATACCCGGCGTGAGTATGAATCAATAAACTGAGCTTGTTCGTCAGTCAAAGTTTATTCAATTACTCATTACTTTACCCAAATCAGAAAAGGGTTTTATTGGAGTCTCTCCTATTTCGCATAATTTGATTCAACATGTAGTATCTGTGGTCAACTCATCACCGAACATTATGAAAACACTTCAAAAGGGTAGTGCATTCATTTTTACCGTTTTTGCAGTTCAAAATGAACAGAAGTCTAATATTTTGCATGATTGATAAATCAAGGAAGATCTGCACGGGAGGCAGCAGAAAATGAACTTTGTTTTCTGTGGAGTGTAGTCCGGCAAAAAGGCTGCCTGGAAATACTTATTGACGGGATGATAAAAAGACGTGAAAAAAGACCAAAGCAAATAAGCTCTTCAGCGAATCCTATATTTACCTCAATGGTGTTCAAAAGAAATACGGAAACAGAAATTATTCAACAAAGAATACACAACTAGAAGTTCTGTCAGCACCCAAAACGGTGGTGGATTTTCGACGGGAGGATAGACGCCGCATTCTGCCGCATCTTTTCGTGTGTATTCAGTCACCTCTTCCCATGGAATTATGCACATTGTCCTTACGATCGGGCGTTTGTCCAAATAAGTCCATCGATACCACCAGCCTTGGCACAACTCGGGAGAAATTCCGACAGTTACGGGTGCTGTGTGCTCACGTATCGTTTAGTCGAGTCATTCAGGAGAGGTGATAAACTCCCATCGTATCATTTACAGATTTTGGGGCAAACAAACAATACTTGACGAATGTTGCATTTTAGCCACCTTCCTCACGGCAGTTTTACAATCAAACAACTCCAAGGATTCAGTTACAAGTCAACGTAGGTGTGCGCTGGTGTCAAATCTTTCGTCGATTAGATTGATTGGTATTTATTCACATCTGCTCCCATTATCAGTCAGTGGTGACTGGGTCAACAGTCGATGTGGTGTTTGGATTGCTTGTTCGGCAATGATGTCATTGCGGTCCGAATTCCGTCTTTTCGGTTGACGCATGCAAGATGAGTGCTAATTTCTAGAGCTTTGGCATACTAGCTCTCAGCGCATGTTTCCGATCCTCACTGGAGGAGTTTCATCTTTCCGTAGTCCGAAGTGTCCCTCTGCTATGTCGAGAAGAGCGACCGCGAAATCCCGCTGTAGTTTTGCTAAGGTTGTCATATTGGATATCTTGTATTTTTATTTTCTCTGGTGTTCCTTGATTATGATCTGAAGATGTTATTGTTATTACGTTTTTCTTGTTTAACACACCATACGGTGCATCATTTTTTCGATACAATCAGAACCTCGTGCGGTCCTGACATGCTGTGTGCAACCACTGTAATCGTTTTCACACGTAAGCACACACGCACATACACGTGCAGAGACACATCACGAACGTCATTCCCGTTTCTTATTTTGTGAATCTTGAGTAAAATTCCTGAAGACGAGTTGGTTCGTGGCACTGTTTTGTTCTCCGCGTATCCTATGGGACCTTTTTTACATCTGTTTTTGGCCACATGTGTGAGGTAATAAATCTTTTGAGAACCAGAGAAAGTTAATTCATTTGATGCTTTGTTTCCTTTACTCCAAATTTTGTTCAGCATTTTTATCAAGACTTTACTGGACGCACACAGTTTCGTTTTTTTGTAGCTCCAAAAACCGAACTAAATATCGAAATAACTCACTTGGAGAGAAAAAGTTCATTTAAGTTTTTCCAGCTATTCTGTCTATCCACCCATAAATCAGTCGCTTAGCATGAGGAAAACCGAGTTTTTGACCACCTAGTATTCGCCAAAAGGTTGTTTGGAATTGACACTCCAAAGAAGACTACTCAGTTGAAACAAAAAAAACAAAGAAATCCTAAATTATCAGGTGGTATATGAGAATCATACGGGAAGAACTTGGGAAACTTGGAGCAGAAAGGAGAAAATTAACCCGGTTGAGATTGAAGGCCGGAGGGGGCATTGGTGGTTTCACTCAACTACGTGGAAGAGGAATCATAAGTGACCGGCCCATTATAGCTGCAGTTACTGGTCGTGATGGAAATATATAATAGGTCATAACCTAATCTATTTTCTTCTGTGGCACGAAAATTTTCTAATACGAGTAATTTAACCATTATCCAAATGTGTCTGGAAAAAAAATTTCTAAAAGATTGAAAAGATCTGCACGTGGTGGTCGGGATACCTGAAAACACTACCGTTTTAGGAGAAAAGTAAATGGGATGTATCACTTGTAAAACTTTAATCAACAGTAATTCAGTAACCACTTAAAACGACATACTAAGCTATCAACTACCGCGTAACCAACTTACGTGGATAACAAAAACGATCAAGGGTATTCGCACAAAATCATTTATTACCTAACTCTATCAGGTGGCTTCTTATGTTAGGAATTTCTTGTTCCCGTTCAACAATGAGTTTGACATGGTCGTCAGAATAGCACAGCAGTTCAGAGGGTTTGTCCCGTTTCCAGATGAAGGCGTATTTATCTGGTCAAATCGATCACTTGTGCCTCGGTACGCAAATCTAGCTTCGGTTTTAATACATCAAAATACCAGCATCATTCACGCTACGCATAAAGACACTGTCCGAATTCGAGTCTCATAGCGGTTTTGTGAAATGTGTGCACCGCACGCATATAACGGCAAACTCTGGTACAGAAAGTGCATACTAGCTAAGCATACAACTTCGTGACCAGGACATACAAAAAAATTGCGGTTTGAGTTCCTTTTCAGTAGGGATCACAAAGCGATAGCTTCACTACTTTCATCATTTCTTTTTTCAACAGTGGACCAAAAGTCAGAAGAAGCTGCCGTAAAATTGAAAAATAAGACAATTCAAAAATCTCTAATTTACATCTTGTTTTCCTACTAAAATACCGTGATCCACCCATATTTTCAGTGGAGTATTTCCGTTATTCGAAATAATCAACATCCACCACAAAGGGTTGCACACTTGTAGAACTTTCTAAGTTATGGGGAAATTAGCAATAAACTCATTTAATAAGAACGAGGGATAAATCCCCAATCTTATTCAGATCGTGACTTCAAGCAAAAAACTGGAAAGATTAAGTCACTGAATTTTCCATTTTAAAACTAGTGGATAGATTTGTCCACGCCTATAAGATGCACATTCGTTTGTGAGAGACGACCTGGAGCATTATCCTACAGTGAGACTATTTTTCTAAAATAAATTCGTGTCTAATAGACAGGAAACTTTCATCTTTTCCACACTGTCCAGACCACCTTTCATAAAGTCCCATCTACGAGATTTATCATGATGTTATGCGGTATGCACCAACAAATGTGGTAAGATTTGAGACCTAATAGTCACTTAAATCGGTTCCTTATGGAATTTCTTTTTCAACGGACGTATTTGTAACCTCTCTAAAACTCACTACAGTTTGTTCAAAGGAAACCAATGAGCAAAAAGATTCAGGATGCTGAGTAGTACGGGATTGCATCCGGATGACAGGACAGAAGTTCCCCTTACGCACATTACAGGTTTCGTGGATTTGCCGCCCCGATACAATGCCATATTACTCACATCGAAAATCCATACTTGGGACCTTGAGTCCTCGTTCAAAAAGGTTAGCCGTGCTAAACGACGAATAAAATTTGGAAGAATTATCGTGTGATTCTAAAAGTGGAATTCCAGTCCACGCACGCTCCATTCGATTCAAGTGAGATTACAGATTTGGGATGCTGTTCAAATATTTGAGTGAATGAGACATTAAGTTAGCCTTTGTAGTTCATATAATGCTGAGTTTTGACCGGCTGAAAGCCAAAGCAATTAATATTTCTCTGCCCCAGTTCACAAAGGCCCATGGGATTTTTTTTACCAAATCTTCCAGACTGAATACTCATTGCTTCTTGGCCGGTATATTTATTACAATGCTGGTAGTACCATGATACAAGTCAATTGTAATTGTAAGTTGCAAACTATCTATTGTTCTGACGCCTCTATTTAGGGAATAATGAGAAGGAGATACAGTTAATAATAAGAAAGCTAGAAAATGTATTTATCGCAAACGGAAGAGTTCTATTGGTTCGCACAATGTGCTCTCTCTTCTGTGACGGAGTAGCGGAATTTTCCGGTTTCCAGCAAATCTTCCTTCAACGTCGTAAAACTAAAATAGATATTTGGCGAGACTTGCTGATATGAACGTGAAATCCAGGTCACACATTCGAATTAAACCACATGTTTCCCTCCAAAGAAACTGCGGTTCCTCGTGCGTTGACTGTTTGACTGTCAGACAACATACTATTCCCCCATTTTTGTTCATTCCCTTTTGCTTCTTTCGGTCGGGCAGAAACATGGCAGGCAATTAAGAAAAAGAAACGTTTCTAGTCGGATCAACATTTATGACAATGACAAAACTAACCATGGTGAATCACAACTTCGTCCGTTCATCAATAAGCCTCATTTATTATCTAACTGATTTCGTACGACTGAACTTCGGATTACTTTTTCATGGTGACCAAGATCACACTTATTCAATCATTGGCGTATCGCAGCAAAACTAAAGTAGCTGACATCAAATTCAGTAGAGTTTTGTATCTGAGCCTTGTGTTGTGGTATACTACGAAAAGTCGCTGGGAGAGGAATTGATTACGAAGAAAATGCTCGTCTGGGGAATTTCGAAAACACCTCCATAGTTGTCCCCAAAATTTGCTGAAAGGAAGGTTTTCTTCTCAACTGATTCCTCTTGCCTGAACTTCTAATAGTATATCATGTTACTGGCTGAATATTCACTTCTCGGGGTGCATGAGGCATTTACCTGATTTGACTGGAATTTAAAAACTCTCTGTAGAATATGATATCAGTCGAGTCAATTTTCCTGCGATTCTCCGATGATTAAAAGTGTGTGACATTGATTTCTGTGATAAATCAACCCGAAGTTCAGAAGTCCGAAGTTAGTTAGGTGTTGAACGTGGCTTACTGTTAAACAGTTGAAGATTAAGTTCACCGCAGGAGGTTTTCTTCCGTGATAGATAAGTACTGATCCCAACAAAAATATTTATTTTCTTCTGGCTTTTCTGCCAAGTATCTGCCTGACAGCGAGAAATACAAACGAAACGAACCTACTTTAATAAAACCATATTGTCTAACAGTCCAACAGCCACTTTACGGTAAGTGGTAAGCTCACCGGAGGAAAACCACTGGTGTATCTTCAATGCGTGACCTGGGTTTCAAGGTCACACTAGTGCGTTTCTGTAAATATCCATTTTATTTATGCCCCGTTGAAGTAAATTTTTGCCGAAAGTCAGAAAATTCCGCTACTTCATCACAGAGAAAAAGTTAATTTCTTGCAAGCTCCGTGGGAAGCTTTTCGCCTTGATAAATGTAAGTACTACTTTTTTTGTAGATGATATTCTTCCGTGTTTTTCAAGTGAAAATGATACTGTAAGACTATTTAGTGAGGAAAAAATAAAGTGTCCGATTTTATCAATAATACTGTTGGCTACATTCGATTGAAAAAAGTATCTTTAATAGAGTAATGAGTTTATAGACGTGGAGATTTGATCAGGTTCACTTACGCCATTGAATACAAGGATGAAGAAAACTAAGTTGCTTTAACCATCCGCCGATCAAAACCAGAACTGTAAGAGCAATCACGAAATTTTCGCTATAAAATGTAAATCCTTCATGGCTATCAATTTACTGCACATGAACTGCATGGGACTTGGAGAGCTTACGAAAATAAAACAACATTTCCGGCGAAAAGCACTTATTGACTATGAAGTTCTAAAATCCATCACGCTGATTTATATCATTTGGAAAACTATCATCAGCATTTTTGGTAGGACGTGATCAAGGGCACGGTGAACAACGTGGAATTCTCCGAGTTCAATAAATAAAAGTTTTCCCCTCCAGTGAGACGAGAAAAAAGTCTATAAATTTGTCGTGTTGTAGGATAATTCACCAGGTCATATCTCACATTAGGCTGTACTTTGCCATAAAGCCATGGACTTGTGACGGCTCGATGAAGAAGAGAGGCGAGAATGAAGAAGTATGTCACCGAGTGCTTGTGTAGAGAAATACGGCGTGACAGGAATAAAACATCTCGTCCCCACTCTTCAGCAAATCGATATAAAACCGGTCATATGAAACTGCCCCGCAATTTTGGTTCAATGCGGCTTTCGGTCAAAAGGTCGTATGTCGTTCTAATGGAGCGTGATAACTCCGGGGCTAGCTGGCAGATCAGAGTAGATGCGCTAAAAATAGGTTTTTCGATTGGGAGTTTTGGTTGCTATCGCCAAGCGTCTCACAAAGCTCACAGGCGACTGGGAGAAAACAAGCCACAGTAACCACTTACTGGTGAGTTGGAAAAATCTTTAATAATTTGATGGAAAAATTAAAGGTGATGTACAGTGCAGTGAAAAGAATATTGCAGAATATGCGTAATGTACAAGGTAACACAAACAAATCCACCTATCTGCCATCAGTTTTTACAGTGGTGATACTAGTGGAAATTTTTATAACTCAAGTTTTAGAATTTCTTCCCAAAAACCGTGATCTTAATAAGATCGAGATATTATGCTTAAGTAACTTGAAAAAGTTTCCGGAGATGCAAAGCCGCTAGTGAGTGAAAACATTTCTCCTTTGAAAAACCACTTTTTTCAGGAAACATCGACAGAGGCTGTGAAGATAATGGACAAAAGTATGAAACCAGTACATGACCGATGCTCCCGTACAGGCGTTGTTTTCCCCTCAGTGCTTTTACTTGCTTTTGTCCAAAGTTGTGAGTAAATTCTGAATCACATCCAAATCTGATTAGTTCGAGGGTTGTCCTGAAAATCAGTCAGTTACTTTTGCCGCGATTTCACTACTTTAAAAATGTAAAGTACATGAATATACTTGTGGCACATGACAGAGTAGCAGGATAGTTTCCTTGAAGAAATTCTGCCCTGACAGGCTGTAAATGAATATCTCTTGAATTCAGTGAGTTCGTTGATTACACTTTCCAGACAAGAATGACTATGATTCAGTGCAGCCCATATCAGTCGAAAGAATTTGTGATCTCAAATTCATTCGGATGATTTACTTCTATAATTTATCATCATGAGCCCCCTTTTTCTGAGGTATCTAGGTCTCATCGCTCGCCATACAAAGTAAGCCGATACGCACAACTAATCGCTTTCCTTTGCAATTGAAATTAGTCATTATATTTGTTGGATTATATTTCTGGCATTAGATAGACACAACGTTAGTGCGGTTTACTTTTGTTATCCCTTATAGGTAACAGTGTGAAGGCTTTCTTGGAAAATCATCACCTTGGATATACTCATTGCTCTTTGGACGTCCTGTTTGTAACATAATAAGTATAACATGGTTTTTGAAGTCGGGGGTATTTCTACGGGCTGCATTTAGCTGTGAGATTGTTTGGTAACAGTATCACGATGAAATGCATTTTATTCAGTAGAAAGATTGCGAGCAACATCCTTCACGGAACCATTTGTCCAATGAATCCGGGGAATTTTATCTCACCTAGTCTAACTCAAGTGGTAGGTTTTTCACATTTTGAACACATCTAACTGCCTCACCGCAGAAGTGAAATGGACATTCAGTGAAACACATCTATTTGACCTCAGTTTTAACATCACGTAGTCGAACAAAACCGAAATCCTTATTCTGATGAAACTGTTGTCAATTGCGAGTAGTCTGTTTCGCTGCAAGCTCACAAGAATTCTCCGAAAGTGTTTTACTGTGCTTGCTTCTTCGTTCAAGGCAGATATACGGTTCGTACCCCAGTTTTACTCATTAAGAAAAAAGACAAAGGTAAATTTTTTACTCTAATGTTTAAAATATTAGTTGTGTTCGAAGTGTGGGTAATTTTAGACTTCCAAGCCTTTGCAAAATAGATCTTGGCAACCGAAGTAATACCGTTTCAACTGCACATGGATTTCCACAGAACGAGCACACACAATCATTGGTTTCCGTGGTATATTTTGTGTCCAAACAGTGTTTGGTATATTACAGGAAAATAGGAGAAGAAAAATTCAACGATTCAAAAGAGAATTGCGACTCAAATTTTATTTGTGGCCGTGGATGGCTAGCATGCCTTTGGTATATATTTGGCCAACGAACAATTGATTTTCAACGCATGAAGAAAATTTGCTCGATTTTTTGGGGGTTAGTTCCGTTAGCTCTGCGCTAACGTCAAAGATCCGCTGTTGTTCCGTATTAAATTATCCCGTATTAGTTGTATAAGCATAGATGAGTCATCTCATTCATGATAAAACGACTGCTTTCACAAAGGTTAAGTATATAATCCAAGTTGACAACCTATGGTAATACTTTTGATCTAACCGGATCAGGAACAACAGAATGCGCAAGCGTGTATCTCTTTTGAACACGATAGATTTCAGGCCCAATTGGACTGATACATGTGCCAGGGGCTAGTCAACTTAGACATCAAGGTATGAATTTTAATCCACAATGAATGACAACGAAAATCGAAAGTAAAGGTCATAACCGAGGTCCGGGTCAACGATGTGGTTCAACTGAAACGTTCAGTCCCGTATGAGGCAAGCCCAATTACCAATGCTTCCTGGGAACTCATAATACGATCAGGTAGGCTTTCGATGCATTGCATTCCCAGATGGAATGTAAGCGTTTAGAATTTGTCAGTTAACATCACCTTCAGCCATAAATTATTATCAGTAACTGTGCAATTCCTACATGGAATGAGTACATAAATTATTTTTGTGCATAGACTTGATGAAAGGAAATGCAAATTCATTTGATAATCTTGTAAAGTAGTGCATAACAGTATAAACTGCAAAAAAATTGAGTATTCATTGAAGTTTGAATTCAAAATGCTTCCTTATTTTCCTCATTAATCATATTTACCCGGTTCTGCTATGCTATTCCCAGACATAATTCCATTTAAGACAAAGAAGCGGCCATTTATCCGGAAGGGGAAGACTTTCAGTGAAAAGTTATCAGATATATGCTTTGGCAACGGTAACAAGTACATGATGAGGAGAAAAACAGTGATGGTTGAATCAGTACTCTGTGCTCGGTAATGAAGAGCGAAATGGGAAGTGGACTATTGCGATTAGTTGGGTTTTTATCACACGTGGTTTATTGAATGTTCCTTCGAAGCAACCTGCCTAGCTAAGTACGAAGTAACCGAGTTATAAACCCTGTGGTATTGGAAAGTATGAGTTCGAATTCACTACCTGCAGCGGGGTGAGAAATGCTACCAGTTAGAGATGAATGTAACGGGTGTGTACCTTTTGAAAGTATAGTGCAGCAAAATCTTCCAGAGGCAGAAAAACGGATTTTTCCACGATATTCCACAACTCAGAGTAGAATACTTTACTGTACTTAGAAATGCTTTTGGTAGAGTGCTTGATTACCATGACCTTTTTGACTGGCTGACCAGGAAAAATGGTAAAGGAACAATATAACCAGTGACATAGCACGCAATGATTTAGGCAGACGTACCTGGAGACCTCAGATGGGAGATATAGACCTTTATCCTCCCTACCTTTCAAAAAGTAGTTTTTACGTGATGGGTCTCTTTATAATCTGAGGAGGTCAGTATACCAAGGGTATTTATAGCTCTGGACTCTGTTTATGTGTAAAACTTCTATCAAGACTGTTGAATATTTTCATTGTAATGTGGATTTGCGATCAGACGAAAACAGCACCCCTACAAGCTTGTTGAGATTAGCAGCTAAATTGGCGCAGTTTGACCATTCCGCCATCGTATAGATAGAATTTTTAGGATATTGACATTAACATTGTTCCGGAATTCAAGATCTTCGTTGTATTCGAAATCAACGAATGATGTACTAGAGGCAAGGCCATAAATACAGCAAGCGAAAGAAAAATGGTGATAGGGTAGCATCTTGCAATACTCCGGTGTAACCAGAAGTGGTAAAGGATCCGCAACCATTCAGGTATGTGAACTGAGATAAGTTCGAGAAATATTCTCATAACCAACCGGAAGACTTAGAGGATATTTCTTGCTGGTTGAAAAGGTATGGTAAAAATTCTCCCTTGAGGAGCTGTCGAACTCGCCAGCCACAAGAAGAAGTGAGATGTCAATCAAGTCTATCAGTGTCGAATGGAATGAATCCGGGAAAATGGTTGGTCCCATGTAGCTGCAGTCTGAGAATATGTACAAATTGGATATAGCAAAAGAAGAACTGCTACTGATAAAAAGTGTCTTTCATTCAATGGTCTGACAACAAATGTTTTGTGTGCTGTATATATAAGATCACTAAGATGAACGAATCTAAGGATTGTGTACGTTGGTAGTAACACTTGATTTGGATTTCCTGTCTGGCTATCCGTCCAGCCTATAGATGTGGAATCCATAAAGCTTCAATAACTCATCATCTATGGTCGAATGAAGCTAAGTTTCTTGAAACAAAACAACATCTTAGCTGGTATGTTCCAAAACTTCCTGTTATTAGCTGATATGGGGCATTCTCACCATGACTGAACTGATATAGGATGATATAATTAGCGAGACGCATACTGTCCTAATATTTCTTTTCTAGAAAATACCTTTCTGTCTAATACAGATTTAGCCAACCGCGAGTTGCACGATTCTTGTTTCCTTGCTCCTAGCAAAACGAGAAGAATAGGGCGAATTCTGCGTTTCAGTCAAGTCCAGCTTTGTTTCAGACGAAAATCAAAGTGCGCATTGTAATTACGCGACGAGGAAGAAACGTTGATGTTTTCACGAAAACAGTGGACCGCTCCGATATAAATTCGCACTAACCAAAGCACTACAAATCACGGCCGAGTTCAAAAGTCCCACCGCGTTCAAGCTTTACGAGAAATACGAAAGACTAATAAAAAACTGTGCACGTGGGACGAATGCGATCGCTGTTACTAACTGCATCGATTCTTTCAGGACTTCGTTTTAGTAACGGGTACTGATATAAACATGATAGGTTTTTCTACTTTTTTGAACACGCAACGGATCCGCGATGAAAGAATAATGAGGTAATTAGTTACATTCATCGCCATCAAATTTCTGCTGTTCCATTTTGTAAAATAATATTATTCCGCTTGTGACTTGCTCTACCGTTTCATTACAACTGCAAATGACTGACTGTTGTACACAGAGCACTTCGAACAAAGGAGAAATGAACTGGTGATCGGCAACACATTTTTACAAATTGGAACAAATCAGAAAGACGAAAATAATGTCAATCACAGAAGAGTAGCATTTTTTTCGGGACTGCGTGGATGTTACTCGTGATGGTTGGTGGTTATCATGAAGGATCACATCTGAACAAACTTAACTCGGTTATCCGGATCAGCTCAAACTAGGGTGAGGCGAAGCAGTGGCAGCACACGTAAATTTGGAGTGAAAAGATCCGGGTTCAAACCCTGGATACGGCGGGGGACATCCACAGCTGTCTGAGTATTGCAAAATCGGATTTTAATCTGATGCTTGCGGGGGCAGAGTATATCGGATAATCCGAGATTTTTGCGTGAAAGCTGGAGTATTTTGTTTAAGTGTGTTGGAATCAGAATGGTTGCAAATGCTTCGACTTTGATCAACATCGTCGCAAACCTCTGATTGGCGATCTCTTGCTAGATAGAATGATAACTCATTTATCCCAATGAAAAAAATTCAGTTTGGGCCAAAATTGGGCCCTTTGAATCACTTAGAGTTGTTTGCTTTTACTTGCAGTAATAGTTTGAAACTCAGCTCATTTGAAATTGAATGTACGCAGTCTATTCTTGTAGATTTTCTCAATGAGCTTTATCTAGTAACAGATTTCCAACTTTGGATGATTAGAAGTGGTTGCTGAAGGACACTACTCTAAACTGCAAGCAAGAACGCGAACAACACGTTAGTGGTGACAGAAAGTTTTCAGCATTTCAGTAGCATATTTTGTAGGCATAGTATTAGTGTTTCCATTAAGAAAGAGAGGTTATTTTCCTTTTTCTACGTTTACTTCTGTGTTTCCTCTGTTTATTTTCCCATAGACGTGACTGGAGCGCATTCAGATATCTCAGACCAAAGAGATTCTGATACACAAGAGACTTTGAACACAGGCTCACCCTCCCAAAACTGCTGATGGTAGAGGGTGGCGGCTGTAAGCTGACTTTCGCCCAATACTCGCCGATGTCTCTGTGATCTTGTTGTCTGTGCGTGGAGTAAACCGTGTATTGGACGTCGGGCTGACATATGTTTTCCAAATAATAATCTGGTTTGTTTTGGATCTATTCTAGAAAGGTAGTCATCCAGTCATCTCCTGAGATCCGCCTCGTATCCTACAGTTTACATCAAAAGTCTAACAAGAAACAAACTATTAACAGACCAATGTGTATAGATAGAGAGCTTTAAATCGGCGTAAATTGAACAATATCATTGTGAATGCTATTTAGACAGGTTGATGATTCCTGATCGCAGCTATTGGTGAAAACATGTGGATACACCGCTGGCAACACTAGTCGACAGAGTGGTTTTGTTATCGATGCGTCACTCTTGTTTGACAGGAAAAGTAGTTCCTTGCAAGTGGTTTGTTTATCGCATCAGATAGATTTTGAAGTAAAATGGAAAGTGTTTTACTTCGAAGTTTAAATTACCGCAAGTCAAACTGTTCCCAATAACATGACGTCAAAAATTATCCCTGCCTAATTTAATTCAAAAAACTCGCCTCAGACAATTTGCTTGCTAAATTATACTTCTACGATGACTGTAAATCAGACTCGTTCACCGAAAAACAAAAAATCAACTACTCCTTCGTCCCATTCCGCTCAGTTATTAGCATTGACATATTGCCTGGAGAGCGGAACAGTTTGAAGACCACGCATACATTGTTGGAATATTTGGTGCAGATCAAGTTGATCAAAGTGTCAAATGTCTGTAAAGTCAACGGTAACTAATTACGTCACAGCAAAGCTTTTTCAAAATGAAGTACATATTCGAGATATGACGAGGCATTGATCCGGACACTTCTGATTGTTCCCTTAGGATATCCGTCTTGAGACAGCCACATTATGTTCACTGCTTTCCCTGCGGTGTACTTGTGTGCCTCAGGTGAACAAGCAGACTCATGAATGTGGAAAAATGCTAGTAGCTATCACTTTGACTGTGTAGGTCGGACAAGAAGACAAAATCCGTGACTGAGCATGTGTGTGTTTGAATCCAGTGTGATTATTTGAGCAGTTTTGATGAGATCGAGCTTTGTGCCGATAAGGTTTTTCAAGTACAAAATAAAGTTGCGTGACGGGTTTTAGCAACATACAGAAATTTTGCGAGTATCGATGTGATCCAACTAATTTAGGTCTTATTTTATGGGTTCTCACGAAAAACTACAACCGCGTCACATTCCGGTTGTAAACGCAGTACACACTCAGATGATAATCTGACACAATTTAGCAAACACGTATGATTTCAGGACTTCGGTGTCACACTAAACCACTATGACAATCAAAAGTAGAGACCCTAATTCTCATTATCTGCTTCAACAAGGTGGGTGATGTCAACACTGAGTGGATATGTTTTACAGACTTTTGATCGATGTGCACCTGTAGTGTCAATTATCAGTGAGGTATGAATTTCAAAACTGGTGCTTAATAAAGGCCAATCCCCATGCGTAACAAAACTGTTGTCACTTATAAGCCATTTGGGGCATTTGATGTGTCTCGTCGCAATCATCCCCATTGTGGCGAGAGACTTTGAAATGCATTCAACATACTTGTCCATTTTATTTTACCGAAAATTTGAACGTTGAATAAATTGCCACATCCTCAATCTTGTCTGCACACAGCTCTCATCTTTGACCCATCGCTGACGAAGCAACCGACATAAGACACCGAACTTAGGAAGAAAGCGACTGATTTGATCATTGTGCTTCCGTGTCAAATAATTTCAACCTTATCCAACAGGTCCCATTAAATCCGGCGAAAGTATACTGTGAACCATTTGGAGAAGTCCGATTCTCTTAGTCCCGTTATCTTACCAAGTAAAATACACGGAAATTGAACTCAGGATAAAGTTGTGTATAATCCCAATTTCTGAAATGAATAGCTTTCACATGAAGTTTAAAACTTCCGTAGTGTTCGAACAGATGGTTTTACGAATATAACTAATAAATCATTGTCCAGAAGGAAAAACGGAAAGCCGAAAGCAGCACGGTCATCCCACTTGCATATTTGCTAAGGAAGCTAAAAGTTTTATTCACTAACGAGCTTTATTAGTTTTCCTGTTCTAATTTCGCGCAGATACTGGAGATGACAACGTGTTCCGTATGTGCTGCTTACAACACGCTTATAAATCTCATGAATTTGAATTGCATGGATTGTTTTCTAGTACATCTTTCGCTTTAGCGAAACGGGCAATTTATATTTTCAAAGCTTATGCAGCCCTAAAAATGTTTAAACCAAACATGATGTCAGTAACACGGCGTTGTCAATGGGAAATTATAAGCCGACATTTCGGTTATCGTCGGTAACCTTTCTCAAGGCAGTTTTTCAATCAAATGACTATGAGGAATCAATTACCGGTCAACGGTGTGTTTGTGCGTGTGTTAGATCGGTTGTCGATTAGATTAACCGGAGCCCGTGGCGACGAGGTCAACTGTTGATGTGACCTTTGGTCTGCTTCTGTGTTGGTGATGTCAGTGCGTTCCAAATTCCGAGAATCTCTGCCCCGTCAATTCGGTTGACGCATGCAGGATGGGTGCTAATTGCCTGCGTTTCGGCATCCTAGCCCTCAGTACATGTTTTCAGTCCGTGTTGGGGGATTTTTGTGTTTTCGTGTTCTATACTGAGTCTCTCGGCTATGGCGTGAAGAGCGATCGATGAATTCCACCCTAGTTTCGCTAAGGCTGTTGTACTGGAGGGCTAGTATTTCTCTTTTCTTGTGTGTTCCATTATTCTAGTCTTAGGTTGTCTGGATGTTTGTCCAATATATTCAGCTGGACATTCCTTGCAAATGGTTTTGTAAATGCAATTGTTTTTGTCCCGCAAGTTGATTGAATTCTTGGCTTCGGTGAGGTGGCAAGACAAAGCATTGTCAATCCGAAAGAATGTGCGGATAATAAAATCGCTGATAAATTTTGAATTACCTCAAACGTGTCTGATCTGTATGGAATGCCAATGGAAGCAAGATAGTATTTACCTCTAACAGCTTGTGTCGTTGGTTCCTTTTTTCTCCTCAATTGGTTTCTTATTAGAAATGTCAGGTAGTGATTTTCGTGAAGAACTTAGCTTAAGAGTCTCATTTCTTCTCCACGAGTGGTATTCTTTTTATAGAGATTTTCAACTCTGTTGGCTAACGACAAGATAAGCGTTCGTTTTGTGCAATGAGAATGAGCTGAATCGAAAAGCAAATAATTATCCAAGTGTATTGATTTTCGATGAATACAGGAGGTGAACGTTTGGGAGTCATTCACCTTCAGACGGCAGTCCAGAAAACTTAATACTCTGCCGGTATCCTCTGTCTGCATCGTAAAGGTAATGGAGCTCCATTGTTCATTAGGGCATTGAAGGAATTTATCCTTGTGCTTGGAATTGATAACCACAAACGTATCATCAACATACCTCACATGTAAATGTGGGGAAGTTTTGAAAGCAGCTAGTGCTTTGGATTCGACTGAACGTAGAAAGAGATTGGCAACATTTGGGGAAACAGGAGATCCCATAGCCGTGCCATCAGTTTGTCTGTATAATTCTTATCTGAAGATAAAGTAAGCCGAAGTAAGACAGAGTTCTTAGCCAGTGGCGATTTTGAAGGGCCATAATGAACATCGAGTTTCTAAGGAAGCATCAGAGGTCGAGAAGAAATATAAATAGCCTAGGCTATCTTTTGTTGGGATACTTGTATATAAAGAGATTACATAGAAGCTCAATGCAACTTCATCACTCGTTAGTTCAATGTTTTGTACAATACGGACAAACTCGAAAGATTCACTAATGTGACTTACCACCACTTTTGAAACGGTTTGAGTAGAGAACTGAGATATCTTACTAACTTGTAGTTTCCACACGGTAAGTAGTCCACAATCGGGTGAATAGGTATATTCGATTTATGGATTTTTGGTAACCCACAAAATCTTTCATTCCTATTCGTTTTAGGTGCCAGAGCAAACCATAATATTTTTCCGACTTCTTCTTCAAGGTTGCACAGATATTTGTTTGTGATGGCTTTTGCTTTGTTGAGGGCGGTATTGGCTTTTCCATCTTCAATCTCTTCACAAGTTCCACTTGTAAGGTGTTCCGACGCTTTTGATTCGTAGTCTGATCTGAGTATGTATCAATTCGGTGACAGATGGCTCCTATGTCGTGCGACTTGACGTGAGGCAAAATTGTTGAAAATCAGCCCAAACACTGCACCGTTTGTTACACACACACACACACACACACACCACACCACACCACACACACAGAGAGAGAGAGAGAATTACTGCGCGCTATTGATAATTCCCTGCAACCCGTGTTCTGTATTTGCGAGTTCTTAAATGGCGACTTGATCATCGCTGATGCTTTGTGAATGATTCAATGGTTGTTTCCGAATTTCTTGAGGGAACCTTATCTCTTTTCACTCAACGTTGAGAAGCAAACATAGATAAGCATTTATAATGAGCAAATAGCTCTGATATATTGATCTTGGTAAAGCATGAGTATAATTACTTTGAGATCTTTATTCAGTTATCAAGAGCATATATTTGTGGACAAACTACACATAGAAGGAATACTGCTAAGATGTCGATTCCTGGTAAAAAAAATATCCTCATCAAAATGCCGGAAAAATGATGGTGGGCAGTTCTAGAATCCAAAAGTCAAGGTCACCAATCAAAAAACTCGAAACAATCAATCAATTTACAGCGAGTTATTTAAAGTGACAGAAACAACACTTCATTGGTAAACTTAACTTTTGTTTGAGGTCAACATACGTCAGTGCCATCAGAGACAGAATACGACCCAGTCAAATTGAGGTCAAACATCTGCTTCATACACCGGCTTGTGCCGTATGTTCAAGAGGTCCAAGGAAGAACGCGAATAACAACAAGCTATACGTTAGCGCAAACAAAGAGGTGTCAACCCGAAGATGTTATCTGGAGACGTCCAACCGTGAGCATAATATAATGAGAGTCAATAGGATCGGTGGATTTTCCCAAGTGGCTTTTTATGGTTCTTTTGGGATTCTGCTGTCTACATTGAAAGACTGGTATGCCAAATAATTGCTACTGATATACATGGTTCAAGCAACAGATCGAAACGAGGTTCTCGTCTAAGCGTTCTATTATGGATTTTGTTGATGATAGAATGGCGAACATTTATAACCGTTACGTCTAAATATCATTGTTAAGACGGGGCCATCGTCAGTCAATTTTGGTGGTAATTAGCACTTATTCACTACCTTGCTTGTAACTTTATCTTACCCATTAGAGCCTTCTGTGACTATGACCACTCTAAGATTGAGCGGCATGGTTTTTATTTCCCTTGATAGTACAGTGAATCCCTGGGGCACTGAGGTGTGCCCCCACCACTGCCAACGTGCGCCGATATAGATTAAGATGCAGCGCAGGCTGATTGATTAGATGAAATTCTAAAGGCAAATTCCATTCAGTCGTTTATGAACAACGGATCCTCGGTGGATATGATTCCTTTAGGAATATATTTTCTTATATATATATATATATATATATATATATATATATATATATATATATATATATATATATATATAGAGTCCACAAATGAATCGAAACTGTGATTTTTTGTTAGTTATTCGTGTCTGGTACACTGCTAAATCACCGAACCACGAGGCTGCATGTGCATGCGCTCATGTGACTGGTGAGTAGGAGTTGCTACATGACATGGTGTGGGTAGAATGACGGTCCTCGTACAAAGCGCATAAAAAGACTGATTTTGGTTTACAAAAGTTTTTTTTTAATTTCTAATCTGTTCCTTTAACGGAAACAAAATTGGTTTAGGTAGTTACGGAATTATTACAAAAAGCAAAACCGGTGAAACTAGTCACATTTTATTACCCAAAATGAATTCTTACACATCAATTAGTGAAAACGTGGAGATGTAAACTTGTGTAAGAGATTCATGAAATCAGTTTGCTCCGGAGTGCTTTTCTAATGCAACAAACTGGTCGTTCGCTTCTTTAGAAAAAAGATATTGACAGAGACCATGGCATCAATTGGCCTAGAGACAGACTGAAGAAGACCTGACTCTGTTCAGATCTGCCAACAAAAAGCAAAACAAACCATGTTGAGGGACAAGGGGTTGATGTTTCGCATTGTGAGCCTATTAAGTCAATCGGATTAATGCCTCGAGAATAGTGAACAAAAGAGTATCACCCAACACTTGCAAATGAATGGTCAAAAACTTGCTGGATTACATTCAATAAGTTAGCATAGGTTTTGTTGAAGTGAGGGCTTAGAAAATGCATATTTGAATGGCCACACTTTTTGCTGCTCAGAGTTGTCCGGATTTGTTCACGCGAACTTCTCCCCCTCCCTCCCTCCCTCCGCTTCCTCCCTCCGCTCCCTCAAATTCCGTTCCTTTCGCGTTCGTCTAGATTGTGATGCGCAAAACACTAAAAAACGTTTTAGATCTACAAATTGTCGTCCTAAATAGGAAAAAAGAACCATAGGAAAATCGGAAGCAATGAGGACACCAGTCGTTAGAAAGGAAAATGAGGTTTTATAGGTGATTACCATTGTCAGCAATTTTATCATCATTCTGTTCCAACTGGATCAAATGTTTGTTATTCCGAACGACTATTTTCTTCTGTCAGTCCATTTGTGAATGTGAATAGATACTTGTTGGACAAACAAAAATAAAGGTGAAGATCCCGATTTCGATTGGAAATTATTTTGTTCCCATAGAGTTATGATAAAATCTCTCATCGGTAGAATTAATTTAGGATAATGAATGCACACACTGATGTAAAACGAACTCGATTCTAAGATTTGAAACATTTTACAGAACGTGCAGAATTGAATACTTCCGACGACTTGGCTTCAGTTGTTCACAAAAGCAGAAGGACGCAACCGAGCACTGTTATTCAAGTCAAATCAGCTACACTGATAGTTCTGAGTCAAATCAGAACTAACTAATACAGACTGTCAGCCCATTCAAGTATTCTAATAAGATACTGATTAGAATCAAGAAGATGTGCAAAGCGTAAACTGTTTGCCAAGCAACTGTTTCCGTTAAAGAAGCGCCCAAAAATACCCGTTCGGTTAAACAGTGACAAGCTGCATTTTCGTGACCACTGAAAGAAAAACTGTACAGAAATGTTAACACTAAATAATACCGTGAGATTTGCATAGCCCAGGACTCACAAGACGTCATTCGTCAGGTTGATGCATTGCTTGCTTAAATATTTATCAACGAAATATTCAATCATAGGTTCATGGAGTCATTTTAGGCGCCATTACGAACTGAAGACAGCGATTATCAGAGATTCACCTTATTTGCATCGATTTTATTGAATCATTCTATTGAAATAGTGGTCATATCAATTGCAAGCTTACCTCAAATCTTAGACAATGAACGTTCACAGATCAGTAAGGTAAGCCGGTTATCGAAAACCAATACAAAGCGATCGGTTTATTATTTATTAGGATGGTTTACAAACTTATGGAAAACTTTGATGGATATACTTTTCGTCAATGGGATGCATTGAGTGACAGATCAGTTGTATGAGTACAAATATATGTATGTGAATATGAGTAGTAGATTTCCAAAACGTATGATTCATTATGTGGAGTGAACTTTCAAATTATCGAAATTCATCCAGTAGGAGAGTCGCTGGCTGTGCTGGAAATGACCTGCTAACATTCGAGGTCAGTGTCGAAAGAGAGTTCTATCATGCTGTGTATAATTCCGCTAAACTACCGGGTGCCAGTCCGGATAGCCTTGTGGTAAAGGTGTTCGACTCACAATCATTCGCCTCTGGTTGCAGTCCCCTTTGGGATTTGATGATTGTGCGTTGCTGAAAATTCCCAGGAAAGATAAAATAGCTCAGCGGGGCTTTCATGGTTTTCAGTGGTAATTTGAGCATTTATGTAAATATGTGTTTGTCATTCTCCCTCTGAATGTTTGCCTGGTAAAAATGTAAACAACCAGGATGCTTAACAAATCCCTAAATAAATACATTCATTTAGTCGAACATGTGATTTGTTTTCCGTTTCGTAGGTCGACTGATCACGAGGCAGGTATAATGCTCGTGGAATCATTCAAAATTACCGTTTTTAATTCCTTCTCGTAGGGATGATGAGTAGCAAAGCCCGAAGTTGTTCCAATTTCTTCCTGCCTAGCACATTTATTTCAGTGTATGAATGGAAGAACAAATTTAGCTTCACTTCAAATTTGTACCAGTAAATTTCCCCTGAAATGCATAGACTGTATTTCTTCCCTCAAAACGGATCTACTAACTTAATTTAATTTAACAGTCACACGTTGAGCATCCCGAGCAGGGCAAGGAAAAATAATGGATCTCTAACTTGTTCTTGAAGCTACCTAGGAAGCGTAGGAGAGGATAAATAAAGATGAACGGTTTCACGTGACAACTGAACGCTTTATTCGTTCAGTGACCAGAAATCAGGTTAAAATTCGAGATTAACTGACAATTGCCACAAGTTATTGTGAATATTATGGGGGTGGTTTAGAAATGGGACAGATATGAACTTATTTCCCGAGAACAATTTTGTTCCAGAGGCACACAAAATGTAGGCATTATTCTTGATTAGGAAGGGCACATGCTGACTCGAAATAGGTAGTCCTAGTAACATAACATCGTTCAAGTTCAGTTCCGAACAGAAACACCACGGAGTATTCAAAATTTATTGATGCTGCCAAAGCAAACGAAATTCAAAGTGCTTTGTGGCCTAATCCCTGTATCTGATTGAAAGCTTCCAGAGTTTGGAGAAAAGTGTCACTTATGCAGTACATTTCGTTATACATTACCACTCATGAATTGAGTGCCACAGTACTACAACTACCATTGAAATTATAATCACAATGACAATGACAATAACCACTAAAAGTACCACTAAAACAATAACATTTAGCACAGACTCTGCTACGAGCACAATCCAAATGAGATATCGTGGTGCTTAGGTAAGGCTTTGTTATGGGAAGTCATTTTTCCTGATCCAAGAGCATCCTTGAGACTGAAAACTATGGTGATTCTAGTAAATTTCTACTGAACCAGCCAATGAGATAAGCAGATTATTACAAAGAGAAGTAGTGGTGTCGAATGCCACCTTTCAATGGACTTCTAAGACTTCAGTTTCCTTGTTTGATGAACAACTTGGTGATTTGCTCATTTGGACAATATCCATACAAACCAGATCAGACTGATGGAGTGGGGAAAAAATGAATCAGATTTTCTATTGCTCTCAATATTGATTCCAATTGTGGATGCACACTTTCGTTGGATTTTCATCATCATCAAGTGCAGCGTTTGTGACAAATTTGAGTGTTGTATTTAATTTAGTTAAAATTTCAATGACATGAGCATTTTACGCATTCATGTTGTTCTCCTCTGGTCCTTTCATAAAACTAAGTACGTGAATAATTAAAGTATGGTGTAGCCAACATATGCAGAGGTTGTTTAATTATGATATCATAATTTTGGTCTTGTTTTCAGTACTTATATAAAAAATACCAAAATGCCCCTTCAGCAATCAGTTCCAGTTGTGTTTTGTTACACAGAATATTTCAAGTTAATTGAGGAAACAAAATTGTGTCACCTACTGTTTTGACGTCACACGATGTTTCTTCTCAACAGATTCAAGGAAACAGGAAATAGAAGAACCCGAATTCTATTTGTTTCCCTGTAATCAACGGTCACATTTATGCATGTTATTGTGTTGTTCCAAGTATGCCCTAATTTGTGCACTTTTTCAGTCACACATTCGTCGTTCAAACTATCCGATACCCAGATTTGCAACAATCCAAACATACAAGCCGTTGTTTTGGTTTATTTTATATCGATGTCAGCAGATCCGATCTGCCAACCATCACTCAGTCGATCCCGTACACACATCAATACCTGGGTATCGCAGACACTGTTTTGTCACACCAATACCGCTTTGCAAAGTATGTGATGGAGTTTACATGTGCTCAGTTTACAAATAAATATTACGAAGGTCGATGATAAAAACGTGCTACGAATGACGTGTATTCCACGAGAGTTCTAGTCTTGGTGAACCAAAACAATCCGAAACTTTATATATATATATATATATATATATATATATATATATATATATATATATAGCAATCATGAATGTCAAAAATGTGGCTAATATTCCCTCGCAGGGAACTGTATAAATAATCTGGGGCAGCCATCATTTCCGTTACTTTGTTTTATAACGGTTCAAATCAAGTACCTTACTACTCAAACCAAATTAAATCTCAACGAAGAAATCAATATTTCTCTGTTTTTGTATTTTCGTTGTTGTTAGTGGTTGATCATAAAGCCTTCGGCGTTAACTCACGATCATTTTTCGTCGGGATGAAAGTTTATCCTCAATCCCCAAATTATTTGACTTTCATCTAAGAATACTTTGTGATTCCATTATTGGTGCTCCATTCTTTGAGACATCAGGACACCGATAATCAACTGGCAATAAGTATTGTCGTTTTATTTAGTTCTACTTCAGCGAAAGCTGTCTGGGTTTACATATTCAAAAATATAATTAATTCTAGTTGGATGTTGTCAAAAAGTGACAGTTGGCTGTCAATATTAAAACTGTTTAGAATTAGTCTGTAAAAGGCGCGACATTTTCAATGCTGAGGATTGCAAATCATTCTGACCGACTTTGTCCATCGATTATCTTAACGACCGATTTTATGTAGATAAAAATGAACATATGATAAGAATACAATCCATCAGTTGTACCTCAGTTCTGACATTATTTTCTCAATTCGACTAACTTGACATTGTTACATCCGTGCCAGTGAAAGCAATATCTTTGTGCGTGAGGCTCATCCCCGGTTTCGAACTTGTCCGGTACAATTGCGGACTAGAGAGTGGTCACTTGATTCATGCTTGCGTCAAAATTCAATTGAATGATATCTTTTGGTCCATTTTTCTAGTCACTTTTGTCAGCTTTGTTTCTCGTCTTATCATCAGTTTAGAAAATCCATGTCCAATTGTTTCCGAAGTAGCAAGCTAAAGCCATTTCTATGGTATTCATATAAAAGGCAATACTTTGATGCAGAAATACGGTTTGTGGTTTCGTCTCTGTTTTGAACTCGAATGAAAAAGGATTCAGGCGTTTATCTTGGTTCTAATTTGAGTAGAAAAGATAAAAAGTATGAAACTAATTGAAGGTTATTCATTGTATTGATTTATTTATTGATTTTGGGTAATTGATTTAGCCGAACTAACTTCTCACTGTAAAGTGAGACTAAAGGACAATCAGGTAGGTTGTTGGTTGTAAAGATGAATATGTTTCTATCAACTAGGTTGGATTTGCAGGATAGTGCTCACTCCGAACCTCGTTCGGCCCTGACGTTCTGAATATAATCACCCATCGAATTGCTCTGGGGCAGAAACTGGCTAACTAAATCAACCACTTTTCATTCAATCAGCGTTGTGTTCGCAACAACATTATCCCCAAATGCAAGTGTGTAAAGCCGCCAGAAAACTCGATTCGTTCTAACAAAGCTGCTGTGACAGCATCCCGTACGTTCTTACGAAAAAATACTCACGACACCACCATAAACATAAGTTCAATATGTTACCGAATACAAAATCTTGATGCTTGTCTCCGTTCTGTGCTTCCACTGGAAGTTTTGGACCAATCTAGCCAAGTAAGAAAGTTTGACAAGCTATCGAATCAAAAGACGACCGAAAGAGGATCAAAGTCAAAGTTACAACAGCCCAGTGGGATTGATTCCGGAAGTCTTGTCAAAAACCTATCGGACAGATCTTTGACACCGACTGAACTACAGTTGATACAAAAAAGCCTGAGTTTTAATTCACTACGAAAGACCTTTACTGATACAGGAAGTAGTTCCTTCACTGGAGCAAGCACTGGAAAGACTTCCTGACAAAGAAGCCAACCAAGCCCGACTTAGAGTATGCAAATTCCTAAAGAACCAAAAACCAAAGGCATCAAATGTAACGACAGAGGAAATAGAGGAGCTGACTACGCTAAACGGGGTCATTCTATTCGCATCACCAAGGCTGACAAAAGCAGTGTCACTGTCATCTTAGATAGATCAGACTACGAATCAAAAGCGTCGGAACACCTTACAAGTGGAACTTGTGAAGAGATTGAAGATGGAAAAGCCAATACCGCCCTCAACAAAGCAAAAGCCATCACAAACAAATATCTGTGCAACCTTGAAGAAGAAGTCGGAAAAATATTATGGTTTGCTCTGGCACCTAAAACGAATAGGAATGAAAGATTTTGTGGGTTACCAAAAATCCATAAATCGAATATACCTATTCACCCGATTGTGGACTACTTACCGTGTGGAAACTACAAGTTAGTAAGATATCTCAGTTCTCTACTCAAACCGTTTCAAAAGTGGTGGTAAGTCACATTAGTGAATCTTTCGAGTTTGTCCGTATTGTACAAAACATTGAACTAACGAGTGATGAAGTTGCATTGAGCTTCTATGTAATCTCTTTATATACAAGTATCCCAACAAAAGATAGCCTAGGCTATTTATATTTCTTCTCGACCTCTGATGCTTCCTTAGAAACTCGATGTTCATTATGGCCCTTCAAAATCGCCACTGGCTAAGAACTCTGTCTTACTTCGGCTTACTTTATCTTCAGATAAGAATTATACAGACAAACTGATGGCACGGCTATGGGATCTCCTGTTTCCCCAAATGTTGCCAATCTCTTTCTACGTTCAGTCGAATCCAAAGCACTAGCTGCTTTCAAAACTTCCCCACATTTACATGTGAGGTATGTTGATGATACGTTTGTGGTTATCAATTCCAAGCACAAGGATAAATTCCTTCAATGCCCTAATGAACAATGGAGCTCCATTACCTTTACGATGCAGACAGAGGATACCGGCAGAGTATTAAGTTTTCTGGACTGCCGTCTGAAGGTGAATGACTCCCAAACGTTCACCTCCTGTATTCATCGAAAATCAATACACTTGGATAATTATTTGCTTTTCGATTCAGCTCATTCTCATTGCACAAAACGAACGCTTATCTTGTCGTTAGCCAACAGAGTTGAAAATCTCTATAAAAAGAATACCACTCGTGGAGAAGAAATGAGACTCTTAAGCTAAGTTCTTCACGAAAATCACTACCTGACATTTCTAATAAGAAACCAATTGAGGAGAAAAAAGGAACCAACGACACAAGCTGTTAGAGGTAAATACTATCTTGCTTCCATTGGCATTCCATACAGATCAGACACGTTTGAGGTAATTTAAAATTTATCAGCGATTTTATTATCCGCACATTCTTTCGGATTGACAATGCTTTGTCTTGCCACCTCACCGAAGCCAAGAATTCAATCAACTTGCGGGACAAAAACAATTGCATTTACAAAACCATTTGCAAGGAATGTCCAGCTGAATATATTGGACAAACATCCAGACAACCTAAGACTAGAATAATGGAACACACAAGAAAAGAGAAATACTAGCCCTCCAGTACAACAGCCTTAGCGAAACTAGGGTGGAATTCATCGATCGCTCTTCACGCCATAGCCGAGAGACTCAGTATAGAACACGAAAACACAAAAATCCCCCAACACGGACTGAAAACATGTACTGAGGGCTAGGATGCCGAAACGCAGGCAATTAGCACCCATCCTGCATGCGTCAACCGAATTGACGGGGCAGAGATTCTCGGAATTTGGAACGCACTGACATCACCAACACAGAAGCAGACCAAAGGTCACATCAACAGTTGACCTCGTCGCCACGGGCTCCGGTTAATCTAATCGACAACCGATCTAACACACGCACAAACACACCGTTGACCGGTAATTGATTCCTCATAGTCATTTGATTGAAAAACTGCCTTGAGAAAGGTTACCGACGATAACCGAAATGTCGGCTTATAATTTCCCATTGACAACGCCGTGTTACTGACATCATGTTTGGTTTAAACATTTTTAGGGCTGCATAAGCTTTGAAAATATAAATTGCCCGTTTCGCTAAAGCGAAAGATGTACTAGAAAACAATCCATGCAATTCAAATTCATGAGATTTATAAGCGTGTTGTAAGCAGCACATACGGAACACGTTGTCATCTCCAGTATCTGCGCGAAATTAGAACAGGAAAACTAATAAAGCTCGTTAGTGAATAAAACTTTTAGCTTCCTTAGCAAATATGCAAGTGGGATGACCGTGCTGCTTTCGGCTTTCCGTTTTTCCTTCTGGACAATGATTTATTAGTTATATTCGTAAAACCATCTGTTCGAACACTACGGAAGTTTTAAACTTCATGTGAAAGCTATTCATTTCAGAAATTGGGATTATACACAACTTTATCCTGAGTTCAATTTCCGTGTATTTTACTTGGTAAGATAACGGGACTAAGAGAATCGGACTTCTCCAAATGGTTCACAGTATACTTTCGCCGGATTTAATGGGACCTGTTGGATAAGGTTGAAATTATTTGACACGGAAGCACAATGATCAAATCAGTCGCTTTCTTCCTAAGTTCGGTGTCTTATGTCGGTTGCTTCGTCAGCGATGGGTCAAAGATGAGAGCTGTGTGCAGACAAGATTGAGGATGTGGCAATTTATTCAACGTTCAAATTTTCGGTAAAATAAAATGGACAAGTATGTTGAATGCATTTCAAAATCTCTCGCCACAACGGGGATGATTGCTACTAGACTTGTCAAATAATCCAAATGGCTTATAAGTGGCAACAGTTTTGTTACGCATGGGGATTGGCCTTTATTAAGCACCAGTTTTGAAATTCGCACCTTACTGATAGTTGACACTACAGGTGCACATCGATCAAAAGTCTGTAAAAAAATATCCACTCAGTGTTGACATCACCGTCCCTGTTGAAGCAGATAATGAGAATTAGGGTCTCTACTTTTGATTGTCATAGTGGTTTAGTGTGACACCGAAGTCCTGAAATCATACGTGTTTGTTAAATTGTGTCAGATTATCATCTGAGTGTGTACTGCGTTTACAACCGGAATGTGACGCGGTTGTAGTTTTTCGTGAGAACCCATAAAATAAGACCTAAATTAGTTGGATCACATCGATACTCGCAAAGTTTTTGTAGGTTGCTAAAACCCGTCACGCAACTTTATTTTGTACCTGAAAAACCTTATCGGCACAAAGCTCGATCTCATCAAAACTGCTCAAATAATCACACTGGATTCAAACACACACATGCTTAGTCACGGATTTTGTCTTCTTGTCCGACCTACACTGTCAACGTCATCGCTACTAGAATTATTTCACATTCATGAGTCTGCTTGTTCACCTGAGGCACACAAGTACACCGCAGGGAAAGCAGTGAACATAATGTGGCTGTCTCAAGACGGATATCCTAAGGGAACAATCAGAAGTGTCCGGATCAATGCATCGTCATATCTCGAATACGTACTTCATTTTGATAAAGCTTTGCTGTGACGTAATCAGTTACCGTTGACTTTACAGACATTTGACACTTTGATCAACTTGATCTGCACCAAATATTCCAACAATGTATGCATGGTCTTCAAACTGTTACGCTCTCCAGGCAATATGTCGATGCTAATGACTGAGCGGAGGAGGACGAAAGAGTAGTTGATTTTTTGTTTTTCGGTGAACGAGTCTGATTTGCAGTCATCGTAGAAGTATAAATTAGCAAGCAAATTGTCTGAGGCGAGTTTTTTGAATTAAATTAGGCAGGGATAATTTTTGACGTCATGTTATTGGGAACAGTTTGACTTGCGGTAATATAAACTTCGAAGTAAAACACTTTCCATTTTACTTCAAAATCTATCTGATGCGATAAACAAACCACTTGCAAGGAACTACTTTTCCTGTCAAACAAGAGTGACGCATCGATAACAAAACTGCTCTGCCGACTAGTGTTGCCAGCGGTGTATCCACATGTTTTCACCAATAGCTGCGATCAGGAATCATCAACCTGTCTGAATAGCATTCACAATGATATTGTTCAACTTAAGCCGATTTAAAGCTCTCTATCTATATACATTGGTCTGTTAATAGTTTGTTTCTTGTTAGACTTTTGATGTAAACTGTAGGATACGAGGCGGATCTCAGGAGATGACTGGATGACTACCGTTCTAAAATAGGTCCAAAACAAACCAGATTATTATTTGGAAAACAGATGTCAGCCCGACGTCCAATACACGGTTTACTCCACGCACAGACAACAAGATCACAGAGACATCGGCGAGTATTGGGCGAAAGTCAGCTTACAGCCGCCACCCTCTACCATCAGCAGTTTTGGGAGGGTGAGCCTGTGTTCAAAGTCTCTTGTGTATCAGAATCTCTTTGGTCTGAGATATCTGAATGCGCTCCAGTCACGTCTATGGGAAAATAAACAGAGGAAGCACAGAAGTAAACGTAGAAAAAGGAAAATAACCTCTCTTTCTTAATGGAAACACTAATACTATGCCTACAAAATATGCTACTGAAATGCTGAAAACTTTCTGTCACCACTAACGTGTTGTTCGCGTTCTTGCTTGCAGTTTAGAGTAGCGTCCTTGAGTAACAACTTCTAATCGTCCAAAGTTGGAAAACTGTTACTAGATAAAGCTCACCGAGAAAATCTACAAGGATAGACTGCGTACGTTCGATTTCAAATGAGCTGAGTTTCAAACTATTACTGCAAGTAAAAGCAAACAACTCTAAGTGATTCAAAGGGCCCAATTTTGACCCAAACTGAATTATTTCCATTGGGATAAATGAGTTACTATTCTATCTAGCAAGGGATCACCATCAAAGGTTTGCGACGATGTGGTTCTGAGTCAGATCGTTTGCATCCATTCTGATCTCAGTACATTTGGATAAAATATTCCAAATATTCCACGCTTTCCATTCCAGTTGCATCGCACACTGGGTACAGATCTCAACTAGTTCACGTTTGGCTTTCCTTACAGACATTGTGGCCATCTTTACCCGTTTGTTCTCCAGACTGGACTACACCAAGTACTTAGTAATCGTATATGTTTCACTTCCACTTGCTATTAATGTGCGGGAGTGTTGGTAGTTTGCTTGGCTACCTGTCCTTTTCAATTCGAAGGTGTGTGTTACCTCTGTGCGACGTCACACTCGTCCGGGCTGATCCGGATCACCGAGTTAAGTTAGTTCAACAACCATCAATGCACCACAGATGAGCTCAAACATGAGTCAAACTTGAGTCTGGTGCTTCCGGGTGCAGGGTTGGTCGGACGACCTGAGTTATGCGCATGAAGGATGGAGTTCAAAAGACAGTCAGTCAAGCGATATATCGATGAATTTAATTAAATAGCATTCTCCAGCGGCCTATGCTAGTTCAGTTATGTTTAGAAAAACTGCAACCCTCTACATTCCATTTGGGTCCATCACTCCGTTATTTTCATCTTGTCCTATTGATCACTTGTTCTATTATCTGGCCTTGCGAAGAAAGTAATCGAATGTACTTTGCGCTTTCTAGTTACAACTAGTCGTGTTTCATACATCTGTTCATGGAAAAAATTCCATAAATGTATTTACAAACAGTACATGGTACACAGATTTGGCTTTTGAGATACTCCTGACAATACGCACTCATAGCAAACCGATTTGGTTCCTTGCCAAATCTGTTTTCATGGTCTATTAGGATGCAATATCAATACCGGATGAGTTTCAAATTACTAGATGTTTTCATTAACGGAACTATCTGGCTGCGAATACAACTTTCGTTCGAAACAGAATAATTTATTGGCTTTTTTATTGTTAGCAACCACACATCAGGCATTAGACAAAAAGGTATCAACCATGTGACGTCAACTTCAACCAATGAAAGTACTTCGATATTTCGCCTATTTTTAATCACTCACTACACACTATATAAGGGCCCATTCGAATGCCAAGCAGAACAGACTTGCTTTTACAAGATAACCTCAAAGGAAGCCAGATGATATCATCATTTGGCACTCATAAATGAAAGCCTGGTAAAAGATTCGGTAGATTTGACCTCAGGATGTGGAAATCAAAGGTAAGTATCTGCCCACTTCTTTTGTTTACAAACCAAATAGACTGATTTCCGCATAGGGGATTGCTAGAGATCATTTTGTCAACTTCTATGACTCTCGTTTAACCAGTAGACTTAAGAATGATGATCCTGATGCCACGAAAATCACTTTTTTTAGCTCCAGCAAAGAGAACATCTCAAAAGTGATGTCTGTGTTGATCCATGTGAATATATAATGAACGTCACTGGGAAATATCGTTCTACTCTGTAATAAGGCAAAATGCAGCGTCAGTCACGGACGAAACCAGCTGCTTCTGTACAGAACGATACTTGGCTCAAAGTGTGGCTCAGTACGTTTGGAAATAGTCTTTGCACTCAAAAACTAAGACTGTATAAAACAAGTCCCGAAAAGAAATCCAGCGTCGAATATCGCGAAGCACCTGTTTTCAAGAAGTCATCGACTGTTCTGATCTGTTTATTTAAGGCACAATTCCCCTTTTTGGAATGCCAAACTGCTAGCGTTTAGTGAAGCTTTGATGACCAATGCAGAAAACCCTTTTATTGGTGGATAAAAACAATCAGTGAAAACAAAGTCTTCACACGCAATGTCTCCACAGTCCCGAAAAAATTGAGGTCCTTTTGAAACAGACATTGTTCTCGACTTTCTGATTTGTAACAACTTAAGAAAAATACGTTGCTCATCACAAATTCAATTCCTTTTTATCTGACGTGCCATGTGTTCAACGGTAAATCATTTGTAGTTCTATTGAAACGGTAGTGCAAGTCAAAAGAGGAATGATATCGTTCTACAAAACGGAACTGCAGTAATTTGATGGCGATGGAAGTAACTAATTACCTAATCATTCATTCATTGTGGATCTGTTGCGTGTTCAGGAATGGAGAAAAACGTATCATGTTTAGAACAGTACCAGTTACTGAAATGAAATCCTGGAAGAGACGATGCAATTAGTAACAGCGATCACACACCTTGAATGCGCATATTTTCTGATAACTCTTACACGCTTTTTCGTTAACATTAGGTGCCACGGGAAAAATAGATTCGGCTCTGATTCGTTTTGCAACCGTTAGCGCGAATTTGCAACAGCGCGGTCAACGGTCTACGTGACTAAATCAAATTTTCGTCCCCGAAGATTAATAAGGTCGATCGTGCCCGATTTACCAAGCAATTAAAAAGAACAAATGAGATTCCATCGTCGTACAAACAATCTCCGCGGGGACCGCTGGAGGTAGAGTGATTTAGCGCATTTGAATGCCAATCTCGGAAATCGAAGGTTCGAATCCCACCACCATCGGTCACTTTGGTGGTAGACAATAATCCTCACTGAAATCCGGCTCATTACCAAATCGTACCAATAAGAAACCTATGTGGTTCTCCATGCCAGATCTCAGGGTCTATTTGATGGCTATCCCAAAATGTAATGGGAATCGCTGAGGCTATTCAGTGTGCCTCTTACAATGCACTCGTGCGCACGAACGTAATGAAAAGGAACCAATACTTACACAGTTTTCTGGACTTTTCCTCAGGATACGCAATTTTTGAATTCACGTGCGTATCAGGTAAGAAGAATGTGATAAAGCCTTCCCGTGCGAAACACATTTCGGTGAAGTGTGCAAACTTTCTAGACATTTCCGCTCAAAATGTCGTTATTGACTAGGCTGTGGTTTGGAATAATTCTTTGTCAGACCAATAATTTCAACCAAGTTAGTTATAGTGTATTGTCGTGAACCACGGCATCATCCCAATTATTCTTCGTGTATAGTGATCTCTGTCTGATAACTGGCTGCCCATAGCCTGATTGTCGTTTGCAGGAGATATATTATTACAAAACGAAAGTGGTCTCCTACCCACTTCCTGCTACTCTTGTGGGTTTTCATGCACAACTCTGTGTTGGCTAAACCCATTATCCGTCTGACTGGGAACTCGACGATGCCTTCTTTCTCTTTGTTTCGCATAAATTTCAATAAAAACAAAGTTTGCAAGCTATAAAATAATTCGAAAGCCATCTCCGTCAACGTGAATACCTCCCCGAGCATATTCGCCCGTGGAGTATGTGGTGATAAAAAGGGTTGTTAACCTCGATAGCCTACTTGCCACATCAGACATATTCCCATTCTGGGGAGCTCTGATCATATTGATCCATTAGAAGTCAAACATAACGGACCCATTCTCCAAAGTCAATGCACCACAAACTTCAAGCTTTTAAATCCAGTGCATGGAACAGGCAAAATAGCCACAGTATCGGCACTAATGCGCAATACAAAACGAGAGAGATTCGAGTTCCAATTTGGTTTCTGATGAATAGAAAAAATACATGGTCGCATATTATTCACACATTTTGCGTATTTTATTTCAATCCAAAGAACCAAACCATGTTCAAGTTAGATTAAGGTGAACCACTTCTTGAGGTGGGATGCATTTGTATGAGATAATGAATGATTCCTTCTTATTAGCTATTCGATGAATACTACGGGAAAGTGTAAGTTGGGGAATATTTTTCACAGACCGTGCAGAAAAATGTAGAATCAACTGTCACACTGATTGTTTCTCTTGAGTGAATGTCCCCGTTGTCACTAACCCCATAAATTACTAACGCTTTCAGTTCGCACAGTGTTATTTGATTGTCCTGTGTGTTTGTTACAAATCACTTGCTGAAACTAATTTCATTTCCTTGACTTGTGCTCTCAATTGAAGAAAAGATATGCATCTTTCAGTTGTCAAGATTGATATTTTGAATAGCACTGTCAAGATAAATTGACAAGCTTTTACGGCAAATTAGATCTGAGGGGCTAATGGGTCCATACGTAATTCCACTGAGTGAGGTACTCTGAACATGTGTAATATGAAATTTCCCTCCAAGTGATAGTGGTCATTCAAATATCAATAAATGTATTTGACTCCTAATACTTGTGAACCTGGTCACTTTGATGCTCTTCGTTATCTGTAGGACACAGATTTAACTCGTAATAAGACGTGATTTTACAACCACTTCCAATGTTAGCTGTCATCGTGTTCAGTTACCGCCTCGTAGGGGAATGTTGTTCATAGGATCTGAAGTGCAAGCGCGAACTAGTTCTGGCTCTTTAGTGTAAACATTCCAAAGGGTGCAAAGTCTGATCACTGCTGCCTTAGATAAGATCCGAACACTGTGGTCTGGGCCGTCGAATTGATGCTTCCCGTGGGCAGGTTAGGGCTGTGACCAAGAGCGTGGGTATTTTCTCGGCGTGCAACTCGTTTTCCCCACTCCGTTGGTTACTGCTTCATCTAGACATATGTTTGCCCTTTAGATTCACTAACGTTGTCCCACATACACAGTGAGAAAAAATCCGCGCATGTCTGACCAGTTATATTGTTACTGCATGTTACTGTCTTTCATCATTGGTATTCTTTTGGGGTACACAAAGCTCTAAGAAAATGGACAGTAACCTCATGCAAAACTACCCTTTGCTTAGAAACGAATAACATGAAAGTTTTCATGAAAATTGACAGTGAAAGATTATGCAAGACACACGAAAATCGGCACAATGTTTTCAGATATAAATATTTGGACAAATCTCTAATTGTAAAACTGAAATTATCCTTTCATATCTATTTCCTTTATCTGGTGATATTATTTTATATAAGCTCTAGAGGGAATGTACGAATTTTTGTTCTACTGCTAAATTTGAAGCTTACAACAACTGATATACACTTGCTGTTGAGAGGGCAAAATATGTGTTTCCTGCAGTGCTGACCTCTATGAGGTGAATAGGTGAATCAGTCCGCTAATGCCGCGGCAAAGTGACCATGAACAACAATATCAGTGCACTTTGAAGTTCGCAGATGCCTCTGTGGTCTTATTGCTTGAAATTACACCACCAAACCCGGATTATCCTGACTTCCAAATATCATTACTTGTGTTGTAGTCTCTGAGGTTAGGTTCCTTTTGGTCTTCTGGGGTCCGGGGAAGGTTCATTTCAGCCATTTTGTCAATCCCACGTGTATGTGTTTCGTTGATCCCTGAGTAAGGTACCTGCTGAATCATATGGCTTGAAAATTATATCCTGTCACACGTTCTCACTATTACTATGTTCCCGAATAGGTGAACGACGAGTCATGTTTTATTGAATTCTAAAGAAACTGCTACCCCTTGCTGTAGTATATTCTGACGGATCTACTTGGCTAACAGACTGTCCATGCCAGTACTGAGTTGATTTCCTGAGTCAAAGCAATGTGTAAAGGGATTCTGTGTTTTCGTTACCTTAGCGTGAGAACAAGCCTTAGCAAGCTGGACAGACATTTTTGAATTCACGTCCACTGTCCACTGGGAAAAATTCTACGTCCACTGCCTGATAGTAAGTTCTAGGGTGGTCCTGAGAGTGACCTACAGTAGCGAACTAATCTGCTCACGCACTTGTTTCCGCGACTGCATTTTAACTCGCAAATTAAACTGGAGTCTTTCAGATCGCCGAAAGTTCAAAGTTCGAGCCTATTCTATCGGCTTCTTCTCAGTTCCAGCACATTGTTGAACTTTTTGCCGTAGATTATCTACTTAACCCTTAATGTTTGGTCATTATAAGCTTTTGGCTGTTTTGTCCTGCACCTTGACTCACAATGAGCTGGAGTTCAAACTCGGCATCACTTCGAGCCTCCCTCGTCGGCTTTCCCACTGTCGGATTGATTACCAGTGAATTAGTTAACGTCAAAAATGCATAGTATGGCGACAACTGAGCATGCTTTTCAACCTAACATAAGTTCACCTGCACAGTGATCCCACACAGAACAACTTCTGCAATTTACTTCTTCATATAAGCCGGGATAAACGAAGTACCAAGCGAAGATACCTGTCTGCTGTACATTAAATTTTAATTTTCATTGTTTGTCACTAACAAACATATAAACTGAAGAGCATCTCGCGTATATTTTCATTCTGTTAAACACCGTCGACTTTCTACAAATGATTGAGTGGCATTATAGGACCGAAGCACAAACATCAAAAGTAGTTCAAAATGACTCGTAATTTTGGATCCATTAGCTTCTCAAATCTAATTTGCCGTAAAAGCTTGTCAATTTATCTTGACAGTGCTATTCAAAATATCAATCTTGACAACTGAAAGATGCATATCTTTTCTTCAATTGAGAGCACAAGTCAAGGAAATGAAATTAGTTTCAGCAAGTGATTTGTAACAAACACACAGGACAATCAAATAACACTGTGCGAACTGAAAGCGTTAGTAATTTATGGGGTTAGTGACAACGGGGACATTCACTCAAGAGAAACAATCAGTGTGACAGTTGATTCTACATTTTTCTGCACGGTCTGTGAAAAATATTCCCCAACTTACACTTTCCCGTAGTATTCATCGAATAGCTAATAAGAAGGAATCATTCATTATCTCATACAAATGCATCCCACCTCAAGAAGTGGTTCACCTTAATCTAACTTGAACATGGTTTGGTTCTTTGGATTGAAATAAAATACGCAAAATGTGTGAATAATATGCGACCATGTATTTTTTCTATTCATCAGAAACCAAATTGGAACTCGAATCTCTCTCGTTTTGTATTGCGCATTAGTGCCGATACTGTGGCTATTTTGCCTGTTCCATGCACTGGATTTAAAAGCTTGAAGTTTGTGGTGCATTGACTTTGGAGAATGGGTCCGTTATGTTTGACTTCTAATGGATCAATATGATCAGAGCTCCCCAGAATGGGAATATGTCTGATGTGGCAAGTAGGCTATCGAGGTTAACAACCCTTTTTATCACCACATACTCCACGGGCGAATATGCTCGGGGAGGTATTCACGTTGACGGAGATGGCTTTCGAATTATTTTATAGCTTGCAAACTTTGTTTTTATTGAAATTTATGCGAAACAAAGAGAAAGAAGGCATCGTCGAGTTCCCAGTCAGACGGATAATGGGTTTAGCCAACACAGAGTTGTGCATGAAAACCCACAAGAGTAGCAGGAAGTGGGTAGGAGACCACTTTCGTTTTGTAATAATATATCTCCTGCAAACGACAATCAGGCTATGGGCAGCCAGTTATCAGACAGAGATCACTATACACGAAGAATAATTGGGATGATGCCGTGGTTCACGACAATACACTATAACTAACTTGGTTGAAATTATTGGTCTGACAAAGAATTATTCCAAACCACAGCCTAGTCAATAACGACATTTTGAGCGGAAATGTCTAGAAAGTTTGCACACTTCACCGAAATGTGTTTCGCACGGGAAGGCTTTATCACATTCTTCTTACCTGATACGCACGTGAATTCAAAAATTGCGTATCCTGAGGAAAAGTCCAGAAAACTGTGTAAGTATTGGTTCCTTTTCATTACGTTCGTGCGCACGAGTGCATTGTAAGAGGCACACTGAATAGCCTCAGCGATTCCCATTACATTTTGGGATAGCCATCAAATAGACCCTGAGATCTGGCATGGAGAACCACATAGGTTTCTTATTGGTACGATTTGGTAATGAGCCGGATTTCAGTGAGGATTATTGTCTACCACCAAAGTGACCGATGGTGGTGGGATTCGAACCTTCGATTTCCGAGATTGGCATTCAAATGCGCTAAATCACTCTACCTCCAGCGGTCCCCGCGGAGATTGTTTGTACGACGATTGTCTCTGTTTTTTTTTCTTTCAAACACTGTGCCGATTTTTGTTAATTGAAGTATTTCTGAATTTCCAAAACAATTTTGATGTTGGTATCTGTTGTGTTACTTAAATGTTTTTGAGCGTGCTTGGTTGGTTAATGTAATTTTAGAAATATTCTTTGATCTGGCTCTCGTAGTCCGATTTTTCCATGTGAATGCATTTGGATTTTCCATCACATACTTTGGTCCTTTCAAATTCTTTATTGCGTGTATCACTCTACCTCCAGCGGTCATTGCGGAGATTGTTTGTACGACGATTGTCTTTGTTTTTTTTTTCTTTCAAACACTGTGCCGATTTTTATTAATTGAAGTATTTCTGAATTTCCAAAACAATTTTGATGTTGGTATCTGTAGTGTTACTTAAATGTTTTTGAGCGTTCTTGGTTGGTTAATGTAATTTTAGAAATATTCTTTGATCTGGCTCTCGGAGTCCGATTTTTCCATGTGAATGCATTTGGATTTTCCATCACATACTTTGGTCCCTTCAAATTTTTTATTGCGTGTATCACCGGTGGCTATCCGAAGTAGAACACGTGATTCGAATAATTGATCTTCATAACGTCTAGTACGGTATTTTATTTGTCGCACGCACTATACGGATTCCAATATGATTACAGGTGTAATCCAACTCTGGACTGATTTGGTTTAGGATTAATGAGACAGAAGAGTATTGGATAGGCATACCTGACAAGTAGCAACAACTGTGAAACCAGTGAGGTGCTTCCGGAGGCATTTTATCCTGTCCTCCTGACGCAGTACCATACTACCCATGAAAAAATCTATAATTTAGCATCATTTTCGTTATCTGCATACTGCACAACCTATGGTTTAGATAATTTTTCAGATAAAACTATTCACAGCCTTTGAAAATAAAATACGAGAGATGTGGTATTATTGACTGTTCATCTAGAGAGTATTCGGCCACATTATTCCATCAAATATTTTGTGTCACTGAACAACGGACAGTGGTTGATCATAAAAGTGCAGTGGCCACATAATGGTGGTGGTAAGAAGCCTCAATATCAATCATTTTTCAAGAATTGTCAAATAATAATCGATGGGGACATTCTTCGTGTCAGAAGTAAACAGCCAAAAGCAAAAAGCGATTGGTTAAGGTCACGAAGATGAATGTTCTATGAATGGAGAGGAGAAACGTGTAAGGACAAGCCGGCAAATGATCCAGGAACGAGAGTAAAATAAACTATGACGAATTTTTCGTTAGTATGAAATAAAAATATTACTTCTCCTCCACCATGCTTTCATTTTGTTTTGCTTTTCTTTTTTTAATGGAGCTTTCGACGACCACAACCAAGCTGTAAGACAAAAAATCTTTCCATCTTGCGTGCAAAACTCGTGGATAGTTCTTGAAAGAAATTCGTATTCTAACATTCCTGAACTTCCACATTTAAATATACCAGTTTTGGTCAAACCAGCATTATTATTTATAAGTATTGCAGATCTCATTTTCCCCATTCTTGGCAGTGTATAAATTTTTCTTTTAAAATATCATTAGCTTCACGCTCATTCGCGAATGCTACTTGTCAAAGTGCATAATAGTGGGAAAATTGTTTTGGTATTCCCATCGGAATATGGATTAAAACAGATAAATCTGGCTTGTTGCTTTTCCAAATTAGATAGGTTTTTGTGTAAGACATCTAGGGTGTGTGAGTGAATCGTTTCCAAATGCTGCTTGCACACAGATGTACTTGTGAATAACAAAAATGACGTGATTTTCCCCATACAATCTGTGTAGATAAAGTCTGATGCGCCACACAATCGGGCCGTGCAGTCGTATTTCTGAGGTTCCTTACAAAGTGGAGTACGAGGGGATTTATGATTTATTAATCAACTTCAGACCGTTGAACTGTGATCATTCCACGTACTGCTCACAAGCAACTAGATTAGTTCGGCTCACATCGGTTACACTTCACTTTGTTCAACTAGTGCACAATCGTGCAACGCAACTGCACACAACCAGTGTTATCGTGCACGGATGATTCCACTTACTGTAAATCTTGTTTGTTTTGTCTGCCAATTGATTTTTACACTTCTTGCGTTTCTTGTAGCTCAACAGCTTTCTCTTAACAGCAATTAACATCTTTATGACACTGAGTGCATTTCTTGAAAATTATTTCCTACTTTCTCATGTCTTCTGGCATACACTTTCTGTCTAGAAAAACATTTCATGTGCAATAAAATTCGGTGTATTTCCTGATAGTTTTTGTGTACTCTGATTCATTTTGGGGCAGTTCACTTGCTATGATTGATTTCACAGGCAAGATATTTTGCCCAGTGACCACCTGAATCTTTAGAGTAATCCGTTTGGGATTGTAGAGTGGACTGAAAGATGTGAATTTTGAGCCACATTATCCAGAAAGGGAGAAAGCAGGACCGGTCTGTCGTGTCCCCAAATGCCGGAAGAAGGTTCTTGTATTCCGCACTCAAAACGTATCATTCTGAAGTGCACTAGCAAGGCTGTCTGTCGAAATGCTAAATAAACTTTTGTCGGATCAAGTTCCATTGGTTACCTTTCAGACGACCAAGGGAAAGTTAAGTTCACTTCACTTGTACGAGGAAGAATGTGTCACTTCGTGATTTCATTTTGTCTAAACATCGTCTAAAGCAGAGTGGTTAGCTTTTTCACGTTTAAGTCCTGAGGTTCTCCCATAGAAAATATGTTATATTAGTTGTATACCGTGAACGCGCTTCACTTGACCAAACTATGCATGCCCTCAAAAGGTTCATCGGCTTTCTGATGAGTAGGCGCAAGCTCATTGTTTCAAAAGAGTGACTTTATAAGTGCATCCCATAACTCGCGATTTTCATCAACTGATTTCAAGAAATTCCTAGTACCTCATAATGCCAAAAATGAATGATAACATTTACTAGTAAATTGCAGAAAAATAGAAATAGTCTGGATAAAAGTATAATTTTAAAGCCGGTTGTGCAGGACACTTGCAAAACACATGTACTCAATGCCTCGGATCCATAAATAAGCCTTTTGAACTGAGTATATCTTTGTTCACATAATGATTGTGATCATACCTAGGTGGTTGCTTCACTTCACCCGACTAGTTCAATGACTATTCTATCCAAAAATGATGATTTTTCTAGTTGGCGCGCTGGAGAAATGTTGAATTATTTGTTTCCGTGGGTTTTGGAAGAAACAGCCATATCTGACTTACTCCACGAGAAGCACCTCCAAAAGGCTTTTCTGATCTACCGGTTTTATCATAAAAGGTGCACTTCGTCCTATTCTTCTTTCAACAGTATTTTGCTATTGTTAACGTTGCACGGCATGTGGATTATATCTTCGCAATATTGAATTATATTTAGTTATTCCATAAAATACACACACCCGAAACCAAGTTTGAATTGAAAAACTCCACTCTTGAGATGTGGTGGTTCAATAACGACAAAAGAAATGGTATATCCGGGTCAACGGCAAGCGTGAAAAAACAAGTCACGGTTACTCGTCTGATAGTCGTGAACAATCAGCACGTGGCTATTCTCACGGAACTTACTCTGTGCATGGTGGCTGACCCACGTGAACGAAGATCCATACGAAAACATATTAGAGGAGAAAGATGCTACTAACACGTTTTCCACTAGCAACCTGACTGCTAGCAGTGACAAAACATGTTGGACAAACAATATACGGTTGTACTTTTGAGTGAACCATGTTTTTTTACCAAGTAGTGAACTGATCCCCCCAGTAATAGTCCTAAAGAAAATGACCCATTGTCACTATGTTCACCTATTCAGTCTACTAGTACTTGTCAGTTTGCGTTCGTAAAACTGATAATAAATCAGAAAAAGTGAGTGGAACCACATTTTTGAGTAAAGACCTTTGAATCACCGTTAGTTTGACATTCAACGGGTAGACGATGTAAATTCGAAAGCTTGGTGGGCCCAACGACGGAAAGTTTGCGAGAATGTATACTTGAATTGTACCAGCAAAACCACTGTCAATACAGCAACAACAAACCTACATCCAGCTGCTTCCCTTAAAAAATCTATGCCCCCGAGAAAGAAAAATTGCTCATGTTCTCACCGGTAGAACTCAGATCGGTGAAGTTTATTGAATCAACCCTTATTTTGAGAATTTCAAACAAAATGATAGAAAATGGAATATCAGAATGCTTTCCATGCAAACATGAACCATTTATTGAATCAGGGCGGTAATTCTTGACCAGACGGGATTTTTTACTAATCAGAGTTGTGTGCCAAGTCGTTCCTTGCTGATTCTTACATACTGACTTTCGCGATTTTGTAATGCCTCATCCGAATAGAGTGGATTTGGTATCAATTTAAATCCCTAGCGGATCGTAAACAGCCACGGTGGAACAGTTGTCTGCTCTTCTACATTAGCTGCGTTGGTCAACCGGTTACTTTATATCCTACTTCCTTGAATGGGGTGAAAATGAACTGTTTTTCAGCTGGCTGTAATAACTAGGTGAATTGTTCTCATGTGAAGCTGTCATACAGAAGTTTTGTTTGATCTTTAGTCAGTCTTTATAATTGAAAGTAATGCTACAGATGCCGACGTAGTATGCCAGCCATTTCATTTCACTGAAACGTTGTCCCCTCACGTCATGCGCAACGGATACTGTGCATGGGTGAAATGGTATTCTTATAGCACCATTTACGACAAATCGTATTGAACTCCGCCTGTTTATTCAAGACCATAGGATTATTCAAATGTTTTCCTGATACGGATAACTTTGTGTTCATTGCTTATCGGTTATTCACAAATATGATAGAACACCATGGCGCTCCCATAGTTCAAATAATCAGGCTCCATCACTGATGCTATCCACTTGGTCAACTTCGAATGACGGGTTGACCCGAAGTGTGCTTGGGGAAGGGTTACTATGTAATCCCTGCCGATCAAAGTTAGACTGGCCCATAAAACATATCACAGTAAACTGTTTGTGATTCCTTTGATTGAACACATTTTGTTTGCATCAGTAGGATCAATGCGCTTACCTGTCTCCTTCTAAAATCAGTGACTCACAATTGTTACTCTCCAGCGCGCGATACGAATTTCACCACGACGGAGATAGATTTTAACCAATTTATGATAATGAACACCAAGGCCTACTTTCGCGTACACGTAAAAGGACACTTTTTTCCCGCAAAACATAGCTTTCTTAACAGACTTTAATTCCTCATAATATCTAGCATCCTGAGTGCCGTGATTGCAAGTGCACAGTTCAAATTTTTGATCATTTCATGGACCTACCTTTTGTTGAGTGAACTCCCTTTCCATGAGGAGAATGATGACAACGATGGCCATTTGACCGATTGATTTCCTCACTGAATTGAATCTACCGATAATGATTGTTTGACCTTGGTTTGCTGAAATACCTCTATTTCACTTCTGACACATTTGCTCTCGATGTTGAAATGAATATGCAGCTTTTTAAAAACAATTACATTCTCCTTTCCTCTAGTCCCGTGTTACCATAGGTTAACGTCCGTAGACCATGACAACGAATTACTTAAGTATCAATGTGAAAGTCCATTCTGGTTTCAGTTTGCAATTACTGTATTCCATTATTAGGGTTTAGCAAATCAACAGAGAGCCCCCAAGTTTACCTGTCTTTTGCGGAGTATATATAAAAACCACAAAACCAAATGAGACTGAACTACTTTGAATTCGTTTTTATTGATAAGCACAAAAACCTCCTGATTGAATTTCCTCTTGTAGAACCCCTAAAATGTTCGTTTGATAAGAAATCACTTTTTGATGGGATTTTCCATTTAGGGTTGTTCTCCGTATTATCTGCACGGAGTGAAATTATTTGTGCAGGCACTTTGAGAACTGTCTTGTAATGAGGACTTCGGGAAGTCAAGAAGCTCACTTTTTGGCCAAGAACAGAGAAACTGATCAGTGCCACTTTCGAATAAGTATAAAGAATAGGTAAGCAGAAAAAAACTGATTCATGTGAAGTTTCCCTGTGACTCTCATCTTTTCCGTCAGAACACGTGTGTAATAAGACTCTGTAGAGTTGTAAAGGATATTTATACGAGGGGGGATGGGTCTAAATGTGGAACGTGTGGAGGGATGTGAAAGAGATTCCGACAAGTCCTGGTACATCGGATAGGTGTGGTCCTGAAGAATCTTTCTAGTGTATCTCTCATAGACTATAATGCGTACGTCGCAAACTTTGGCGATGAGGGAGCCTAAACGAATCAAAAAACAGGACTAATAATGCTCAATCCGCGGAGTAGTGTGACAAAATATTTCTTAAATAGACCAGACAAGGTTACTGGAGAGCAGTAAAGTAAAATTGGGAGGATACATTTTTGGAAAAAAGGACAAAAACAACAGCCCATTTGAAACCCGTCTGCCTTAGCCTACGAATTTGAACATACAGTCCACGAGGTTTTTTGCTCATTAAAATATACAAGAAGACCATAGCATTTTCTGTGCTGACTGTAGTGCATCAGTCAGGGATACTTGGCTCATTCTGGTTGGGATAATAAAATTAGGCATCTGATACACCAGTAAGCACAGAATGATCTGCATCTTATTTCAGCGAAACGAAGTAGCAAAGACCATTACATAGCACGACGGAGGTAACAATGTGTTGTGAATAAAATGTGGGAAAATCCACAAGTCGGTGAGGGAAGCAGCCATTTGTGAACTATTATCGTCACACATATGAAGAAAATGTAAGATTGTGATTACTTTACCTATCGTCTCCGTTTATGTTCTCAAGTTTATTTTCTTCTCCAATGGTTTGGTCTGCTCTTCCCCGTGTGAATAAAAAGCCTCTAAATCCATACGCATAGAGCAGATAGATCAGTTCGAGAAAAACTGAGGTTGGTCAGCAGTTTTAGGTTCTTTCGAGTAGCTCATCAAGAAGGATTTATTATGCAAGAGGGATAAATTTCACCGACAACTCATTCGTTCTGGTGAAGTGCGCACACTTGGGGCGTATGGATAAACCTGTGCTTGCGCTGACATGAAGGCGTTGATTCGATCACAGTCCGGAAAAATTATTCACAATGACAACTGATCCCTTGACAAACAAAATGGGTCTGACGCATGTTGGAAGCTGGATGTTAAATGAAGGATTTTGGAGTAGAATAGGTAGACTTGATTTGTCTTCAGGTATATTTTTAGATAATCATATCAAGGTCCATTCTATCGGTTGGTGATGTTTTCTGGTAACGTTCCTGCTTACTCTACTCGTGAGTAGTATAAGCATATATAATGGATATTTAGCTCTCATCACCCATTTTCTCCTTTTCCAATGCACCTATCTAGTTTATACTAACGTTGAACGTTATAAGGCGTAAACACTTTACATTCACAATCCTGACTTTGATCTCTCAGGATTATATATTTCTATTGCAAGAAAAGTTTTTCGACCGTCTCCCTCTCTCGTATGCCATTCATTAATATGAAATCATATTCTTCATTCCCTACTAGCATCAACCTCGTATTTTTACATTTACATTCTTTAACTCGTTGTTTGGTGTTGGAGCTGTTATTTTCAGTTTAAATCTAACAGTAATTTAATCTAATAAATGTTAAGCGGGACTTCAATCTTTACAGACCTTTTAGTGTTGCAGTGCATGCCAACTCATGACACGGCGTTACTCATTGGGTGCACCTTGTGTCGATGTACAAACTGAATGAAACAAATCTGGATGATGTTATATTAACATCGAATCACTGAAGGCCACTTGCATGTCTTTGTTGATTAAAGTGGATCAGGAGTTATTTATCTTCGCTAGAGTCAAGTTTTGTTCTATATGTTGGACAGCAGACAAGCAAGTACTATTTTAATGTATCCCAGTGAGGTTCAGTTGCATGATTGTTCTCTTCAGAAACTGATGTGCGTATAATTTGCCGCATTAGAAGAAGTTGGTTCTACACTGCACCATCTACTTATGATCCCTAGCAGAGGAGTGAATGTGGCACCAGGAAGTGTTTTCATAACCAGAGTGATGGACTGGGATATCTGGAAAATTGATAACACCACACTTGGTGCCCAGAGTGCCGAACATATGCAGGGGTTTTATCCCAAGTTCAGCGTCTGGTCCATGGACAGTCGAGTGACAATTTTTCCTGGAAAGCCTATCGTCTGATGCCATTGCGAAATAGGCCTTTCAAAAGCTTCTGAACAAACCGGATTATTAAGCACCAAAATTTAGCAAGCTGGGTTTTGGCCTAAGATTTATTCAGAATCGTCATTTTTTGTCAAGTGATTGTAGGAGACAAATACGTGTAAAAAGTAGTCTGCTGGCAGAAACAAATTCCAAGACTTCAAGCAGCAGTATTTACTTGAGAAATAAATCTCATTCGATTGGTTGGGAATAGTGATTATATTGATAAACATGAGGTCAAGTACAAGAAACGGACAATCATTCTACTATTGTCGAATTCTGGGTAACTTTAGGTTACTATTCAGTCTCAACCAAAATGTGAGCAGCTTCACCAGGTATTTAGCATACTGTTGCAGTGTTCACCCAACGTGGTCTAATTAAAACTCCATTTCTACTGTGAATTTTAAACGGCTCCACTCGGATTTTCTTCCTATTTGACACAATTTGGTCAATAATATCACCGGAAAGTACAAAAATGAAGGGAGATAGTAGCCTTCAGGAAAGTTCGAGCGGCCGTAGACTAGGTAACCGGCACTGAAACAGGAAATGACGAACGTTAGCGTATTGTCTTGGATGATGCCTCCATTTACCGAAAGAAAGTTTATTCAAAGGTGTCATAAGAAAACCGAGTGAAATAGATGAAAGCAATATGGTCTCGATTTGGGATTGAATCATGTGAAGACACATGATTTTCCAGTCTTGTATTAACACTTCTTTACTTGTGAAGTCCTTACACTTTATTGTTTACGAGTTCCACCGATCGTTTAACTATCACAGAGTAGTATTGCACTGGATATTTCTAATTCCATATCACAGAAAGGAGACATCCTGTCCCATAGGCAGAAGGAACCATCGTTCGACCAGAAGGAACTAGATACCGTGATGCTGAGGTCTGGACGGGAAAGTGGCATACAAACTCATTATCGCTAGCATGAAAAGAGGCAAGGCCATAAATCATGTGTTGCCTGTCACCTGATTGGGGCGACGGTGGAGTTGCAATAACACGGTTTGAACTGGTGTCCAGTGTTGGCCCTTTATACCACTCAGCTAGCAAGTCTGGATTGGGTTGCACCGTTCTCACAACAATCCGCGTGACATGGTCACTTCCGTGTTTACATGATAAAGTTATTCGCGTCAGAAACGGTGTTGTTATAAATAAATTTGTTTAAACTAAACTATATTGAAAGAATACTATTAGTTATGCTTAGTCTGCTTTTTATAAAAGGAAATTTATCAATAATTTAGGTACATATTCAACTCTGAACCATCATGAGCTTTTTTCCTTTTCCTTGTGAATCAACATTTTTAGGAGAAATTTGTTTGCTTAAGTCTTATCGAATAATTCAATCTTAAAATGTGCGTTTAAGGTCACATTGTGTCCTCGGATGTTAACATGAAAAAGCTGTTATTTTTCCAAACCGAAGTTTACGCTAAAAATGTTTTAGCGTTCATAACACGTCTGTTAGCCAACTCTTGATAGCTAGTTATTCAATAAAATGAATTCTAAGGAAGACAGTTCTCCTACACACTGGGAACTGTGTTGCACTGCGTAATTTCGTCCTATGCTCTCGACAAGAAGCATCTGCGAGAAGAAATTTTGCCTGACCAATTTGAAGAGTTGAAGGGAGAAATTGTGTTGTCCATAACACCACGTGTTACTCACATTTCTTTTTCCCCCGTAAAACACACCTCAAAGCGCATCGATTTTTCTGTGCACACTGAATTTAAGGCATTTGCCGAAATTTCCTTTGCATCCGGGCATTCTGAATTATTCAATTTCCAGCACACAAAGTTGCACTCTGCTACAGCTCTAAGACGAACAACCTAGTGTGAGACAGGTCCTAGGGCGTTATTTCACAGTAAGATTGTTTTCCTAGACTAAATTCCGGTTTGATAAACACAGAATTTTTATTTTATGAACCAGGAGGATTTTGCCTTTTTTCACGGTATCTCTGATAAAGCTCCATCAGCACAACCAGATCATGGATTATTGTAGCCTATGTCAGAAACGGTTACCTCCGAAAATTATTTTTCGAATAGTGGTTTTGTGAACCCCCTTTAAAATTCCAATGGACAAAAGAATAAAAGTTCCTTGTCCATCAGACCAGTAGATGTTCGGACAAAACAGTCTTACTGTAGAACGATGAACCAGGTCGTGTCTTTTACGGTGCTCTACGTATGACAGTTGTGCGCACTTCCACCCGCTTGTTATAAAGTCTTACAGCAACAAAACCTGCTGACAAATTCACTAAACTGATGTTCAGAATTTCCTCCTAGCAGAGGCAAGTTGTATATGATTAGGAATTTATTCTTAATGTGCCAGGAAGAAGTCATCACAATGTTACCAGGGTGTCACCTTGAATTTTGACTGTATCTACAGCACTTTGTTTAAAACGTACTGCTGGTAGAAAAAAGATCACGGAAAAAAACGGGAACAGATCTGCTTCGATTTCACCTAGGCCGGAAATAACACTTTGGACATTTTTGCAGCAGGAAGCATTTGATAAAAAGGAGTTTCAATGAGACTTTAGTCATTTGTATATTGCTGACGTACAATTTTATTCGTAAAGTCCTGGATGAATATTTTGGCAATTTGTTTTGCGGCTAAATGCTTGAATAATATGTCAAAAGCATGGGTTCAAGCACTCTTCTTATGATCACATTTTAAGAAAATTTACTATTAGAAATGACCAATAGTCTTCCGACTTTCCCCTCAACTAACACGAGGGAATTTGAGGTGCAGAAACAACTGAATTGTGTTCTTATCAGGGGAACTCTAGATAATCAATACCATCAAGTTAACAGTGAATTATGCGTAGTTTAGTGAGTCAAATAAAATTATTTTACTTCTTACTGTGTCTATCATGATGTCAAAGTCAAAATTTGATTAGTTCGTAGATGTACTTCAGCAGCTGTGAGTGTAACACTACTGCCTCAGATTAGCTAAGGAGTTGAGTAAATATTGAGGCAATAAGAAAATATGAATTTCTGCTTGCTGTTCCCTGAAAATGAATGGAGTTAATGGATTACTTTATGGACGAACAAAACGTCCGATATAAACGGTGTAAACCACTGTTTTGTTCGTCAATGAAGCTACACGTAGGCTGAAAGAATGTTTTCCCATCCTTGTCAGAAATGGTTATCCCAGCTAGGACTTCAAACATTTGTCCCACTGTGTGGCACAAAACTCTCCGGCATAGTTACCGTAGATCTGCTTTTCGTCAGCTTCACGTGCAATGTATCTAAGGAAATTTCTTATCTTCGACTAGAAAGACCTCGTTAAAAAAGTTCATTGATTGGAGTTCTCCCTTTCATTTGAAAGGTTGAGCATAAAACAATAATTTAAGACGGAAGGCTGAAGTTTCACTGTTGGAAAACTAATCAGAAAATCTAAATTGACGCTTGAGTGAAGTTTAAATCACGGTTGGCTGAAGATCAGAGCCTCAGTGTCACAACACACCTATATGAGCTACTTCTAACACGTGATTCACCTTAGAAAATATAAAATCATCTCTATTAGACCTCATAAAATCGCACCTGAGATTCCGGTTTCTTGAGTAAATTGAACCTCTTATCTACGCACCGAAAGTTTTGGCGTAATCGTGAGAAAATTAAAGACGTAAAACAACTGACATTGAAAACCTAGAAAATAGTTTCGGTGTTTTTTTGAAACTCATGCTTTCTATCAGTTTCATTGTTAGCTCATATGGATAGTGAAAATCCAAAAATCCATTTGATACAAACAGGACTGATTTGTTAGCAGTATGGAATTCCATCTGGATTGCATGATGAAATTTTCCCTGAAGAACACTTCTAGTTTCGTTGTTGTGGCCACTCATCAGGTATATGTCCCCGTGCCGTTCTACTCAACAATTTTTATGCTTGAGCATTCCATAGTTAGTTCGTCCATGGACTCTGCTCACGATTCAAGGGAGATTACGGCCATAAGAATGACATATATGAGTCACTCAAACAAATTCTGCCTCCTAATGATTTTTATTCGATCCAAAACGGATCAAATACAAAGATGTCGCCTGATTATTACTGCAAAACTTCTGTGAAACGGAATAAGTCTCATTCGCGTCGGTGAAGAGCGCTAGTTACGTATCACAGTGTAGAGCTTTATTTTATTAATTTGATCAAAGCGGCGTCATAATTGAAGAAACGATAACAAGAGAGAAACTCGAGTCTGATACTTCCGAGTGCAGGTTGGTTGGATGACCTGAGGTTTGCACGTGAAACGTGGAGTCCAAAGTACAGTCAACCAAATAAAGATAATTAAAGTACTTTGTCCGAGGCTTTTCTGCACAATTTAATATAATCCGAAGTGGGTTTAGTGTTGCAGTTGTCATTTCTTACAATTCCGGAACATTGCACATAATTACCCAGAAATTCTGGAGTTTCTCTCCCCCTTTTTTCCAGCAATCATGTTACCCGTAAATCACTCACTGTCCGATTGTTTGCAGTTTGGAAGTAACTTTCGTCATAACTCCGCGTACGCAACAGTGGCAACACTGATAAAAAGAGAACCAATCGTTTTTGTGCGCTAGTGGTTGTACTTCATGATCATTCGAGGTGGTGGCGTTAAGCTTGGCTTCAGTGCAATGGAGAGTAGCCGTCTTTTATGAAGTCACTTGCATGTGAACTGGCTACCACAAGATTTATTTACCTCGTTCTCGTTTGCAATAGATCTTGAAAAAATGTTCAGACGAATAAACCGGAGCGCAAATCTGTACTCGTCACGTGTTTCAATATTGCATAATATTCCTTCTGGTTTTTCGAATCCGTCGTGGTTATTCGAGTATCGTCCACCTGAGATATTTTTATAAGCACTGTTATCTTCGTTGCAGTATTCTACAATATTTCTCAGCGAGCGACCAGCAAGTTTAACACTATAGTCTCATTGGAAAAGTAATCCACATTTAGAATGATAGTGATGGACAGCTGATTCAAAACGTAAAGTTATGGAACTTCTAAAGGCTTAGTGATTCTGATATCCGATGAATTATTAGCTCTGACAAAGTGCCTACTTGTGATTATTTGAGTAGAAAAACAATGTCAATCAAATAAATAAATAAGTCAGAAGACAAACATCGTGAGTGGAATCCTTCCGTACACTCTCATCTGTCGTGTACGTATAAAATCCAGCAAGAAAAGTAACTACGATATGAAATTGAATGACCAATCAGAGTGGTTTGTGTGTGATTGCACATGGTTGTCTGAAGCCATGGTTGATTCAGGGTGAAGGTCGTACGCTTTTGGACACTTACGACCGGTTTGGTGCAAGCGATCGATAATGCCTCTATCATCTTTAGTTGGTGCTCGTCGTGGTTACGTAACAAGAAAGCGAACGCGTTCGTTGGATCTACCTTTTGACCTTTTTCGATCAAGTGGCAAGAAATGGCCGAAGTCAGCCTAAATGATGCAATCGAATGTTGTAGGCTAGGCTTACTTACCGCGTCACGTATGTACTTTGGAATGTGTTCGGTCATTCTAGTTCGTAGTGATCGGTCGGTCCTACCAATATAGACTTTCTTGCAGCTGATAGAGAAGACGTAGATGTAGTGGAAGGTAGATCCCACCGAATGGCCATCTTTGAATGGGGCGTGAGGAGGAGCCATGTGAATGAGTAAAAGTGTAGTGCAGCGGTTGAGTGTGTTCTATGTCATGGATTTGTATTGCTTTGTACAATAAGCCGTGTTACTGGCTCTCCGTTTTACGGGAGAGAAATGTAGATATCTTCTTTGAACACCCAAGAAAGAGATGACTGGGTCCGGTTTCTTATGTGATGATGGAAACGAATAAAAGCGTCAGGATACCCGTTATCACATAATGGGGCATGTATATTTGTCTCCTGGTTTGGCAGAGTATCTCCCACACTGATTTGTCTCTCTCTGAAGAATAGCTTTCGGGCCAGAGCTTTTTCATGCTCTATTAGTGAGAAGCTTTTGAAATGGAGGTACTATCTACACCAGTTCTTCTACTCGTGAGCTACAAATCCATGTGCGGCACGGATTTATCGCAGAACTTCAAATGAAAAACTGAAACGTATAGGTTGTCACATCCCTGTTCTATACGATTTACCGCAGACACACAAAACAAATGTTCCGTAACGCCCTATTTTATCAATAAATGGCTTACCCTACCATAAATTAACTCAGCGGCTAGTCGAATTTATTCAACCAGTACGTTAGCTCCTCGGTATTCACAGCTGCGTGATTCGCTTCAACTTTATGATCTTTGTCAAAAATTAACGTGCTCTAGAAAGTAGTTTGCTCCTTTGGTGTGAATTCACTACTCACCAATGTGCTCCCGCCCGAAACCGTGGACTGTATATGCGAATTTACCATGCAGGAAAATATCGGCCTCAATGCACCAACAGAGATTCTAAAACCATATGTTTTATTGTTCACACAGAACATCCGATTCCATTTTCAAAGGACAGCCTTCACACAAATTCATGGAGTTGCAAAGGGCAGGCCGCTGGATCCTATTTTGGGTAATATTTTCATGGGTGTGATCATAGTGCAACAAGGACGACAACACCGGGTAGGATACTTATATTCCAACGGCTAAGCAAGTCAAATCATGAAACACAATCGTTTATATAGGCCCTTTTCCAGACTGCGCGGCACCAACATTGCTGTTGCGGTTGCTTGAGTGATTTGGCTGCTTTCTGGCTAGTTGCTCGTGGCCGATAGCCTGCTTCTCCTGGGCGTCATTCCTATCCGGTTGGTCCGATCGTCTCAGTTTATGGATTGATAGGCAGCCCCTCACCTGGGCTATCTTTCTGGTTGCCGGAGATCCCGCTGATTTCCCCGTGGTTGTTCGCATGTCTCTTTTTGTATGTTTCAGGATGCCTCCGACATATTTGCCGTCTGTTCCTTTGTCTGTGGCCCTCTTTCGGTCCGTCCGTTCGCCTTGATCTTCACGTCGTTCCCTTGCACCAGCATTCTCCGTTACAATAGTACGACTGGATGCTTTGATACCGTGGCTTTAGACAACCACATGCAATCACACACATACGCATGACTTCGAAATTCAGAAAACTACTCTAATTATTCATTTCATTTCATGTCGTAGTTATTTTACTTGCTGGACTTTATACGTACACGACCGACAAGAGTGTACGAAAGGAATTCCTCTCGCAGTGCTTTCCTCCTGAATTGTTTATTCAAAAGCATCTCGGGATCTAAATGTTTCAAATGAAGAAGCTCCTAAAAGCATACGTATGTCAAGGTGTATGTTGCCTTCAGTATTCAGTTTAGCTGATGATGAACTTCCATTTAGCTCTAAAATACTCAAAGGTGAAAGAGAGAATGAAAAAAGGTAGAAACAATGATTTATTTTAACAAATGTGAATAGAATAGTCAAAAACAGGACCTCTTCCTTGAGTCTCTGCACATTCATGCTACAGTCAATGTGGATTTTATAGCTGGCGAAACAACCTTTGAAACTGAGATAATAGTGAAGTGATGTCAGCCAACTACTTAGCAAGCGATCGAATCCAGTCGTCAAAATGAATTGCTGCGCAGCCATTCCGGAGCAGCTGCGTCTCTGTGCCAAATCAAACAGTCTACGAATTCATATGTTGATCCTCAAAAGACTACCTTAGCAGAAAAGCGAGACAACCGCGTCACAGGATTTATGAGTGTATCCCAGTAGGGCTTTAAAAATTGACGAATGGTCCGTTCACGGTGATGACGTTACCAACCAAACAAAAAGCAGTCACACTTTCTAATACGCAACATCTGGTTGAGCGGAAATATTCTGTAGTTCCACTCAACTCGTTTCAAGTCATACACAGCAATACAAAAACGTGAGATTGCTCAGGTATGCAGAAGCCCTTGTTTTTCTCAATTATAAACCTGAAAAAGCTCAAGCAGCGTGCATGTCTTATCAGTTTAGTATTGCTCTGGTGACCAAACATTTAGTCCTTGTCCCGTTCTTGTTCACTCATACCAAATTGTTCCCTTCAAACTCACCTCACCTCTATGTGGTTATTTTGTTGATTACATAAGAATCAAGTTGACTTCAGTATCCACGCGTACATGTGCAACAAAATGGTTCTGGATGCATCATCTAAACCTATGTTTCTGACTGCTCTACTCAGAAAGAAGTTGGCTGATCATCTATTAGTCCGATATAAGTAAACTATTCAGCACTAAAGCCTCTTTCGCAGTATGCGAAAAATATTCTCGGGGAAAAACCCCTAATGAAAATATCCTTTTTTACCTCATGCGAATTGCCCTTCATGATGTTTTCGAACGGTGAGTGATAATCCTATCAATGGTAGCAACCCTATTTTCAGTCGACAGCGTAGAAATACGAAATATTTTTTTCAAATGAGGTCAATATAATTTGGTTAGACTGCTTTTATGTGCGATTCTGTGAGAAAAGCTATTATTGGTAGCTATTTTTTCTCGACCATCACAAACTATAAACAGCTAATCGGTAAAATAACCAAGCTCTACTCTTCTTTTTTTAACCTTCGTAAAAGCGCGTAAGCTTATCCGTAACTGGTATAATCTGACAGATGACTTTAGTTAAAATCGTTCGAATTGTCTCATTACGTGCAACCAAAATCTCACTGAACAATTAAACACCCAAATGACACCCAGTTAACTTTATATTATGCCGCAGTAAAATCAGTATAACATGAATCAAATCTTTTGTTCCCGGGTTTCATTTTCTGGTCTCAGATACTCACGATCAAATCATCAATCACACGTGTTACGAGCTGTGGAAATGAATCAATCAAATCTGCTAGCATCACCTAACGTATTCCAATTTCTATATCACGCAGTCACCTGCGAGTAATGGGTGCAATGGTTGATACTTTGTTGGTGGCCGGATGACCTGAGGTTAGTGTGTGAAAGGTGGAACCCAAAGTATCGTCAGTCAAGTAAAGTATTCAGATTTATTGCAATTATCAAACGTCATTATGGATTAGCATGAATCTGATCCAGGCATTCTGCATACAGTACAACGCGTCTTCAGTGTTGTGCAACTACAACACCGTGAGAACCAAACACTACACGTCAAACATCGGTATGCAAAGCATGTGCTGTGCCGACTACTGGTTTGAATAATTGACGTAAGCAATCGGAATAAGGGATAAGATGCTAATTAGCTATGCATTGTAAAAAGATCCTTTTGCCGACAGTGCCACCTATCTAATTGGCGGAACGAAAGTTCATTTTTTGTCTGAGTGAAGATGATGTAGAATTTCAAATTTCTGATATTATGTAAGCGGCTTGTATGAGTGTTTATTCCTTTTTTGAGCTGACTCCAGATCCATTATTCGCTGGAAAATTAACTTAAAAAAATGGACAGTGATCGAAAACAAACCCGGTAGTGTAATCCGATTTCTAGAATATGACATTTTGGTGGTCTTCCATACTTGATCGAAGATCGGATTGGCAAAGAGGCGAAAAGAAATGTTGCTTTCTAAATGGTATTTGCTGAATTGATTAAATCAGCTCGGTTTTGTTAAAAAAAACTCGGCTACTGCCACCGAGTGCGATATTGAAAAATTCGATCCATCCCCCCTCCCCTATGTTTTGGGTACGGTGGATTGGGTTTCAACCTTGTATTCCAAACCATTACCGTGACTTACTCCAATTAATCATAACCAAATAGGAATAAGTAACCTAAAAACGATACGTGGCACATAATATCTGCCTTGCAGGATATCGTATACGGCCATTGAGAAAATTCAGATGATAAGTTATTTTCTCCGGAATGAATTTCTTTTCCTCAAACTTCCTACAGTATATCAAACAGCTGGTGTAAATTTAGAATTCTGTTCAACATAATATTTTTACCTTAGACCAGCAACAATTTGCGAGTAATCGAAATTCAGTGACCTGTGCGTGAGGATATGAGCAGACGTATCGTCAATAAATGGCCTAGTATCGCTGAAAAACAGCTCGTCATCGTTTGTCCAGAATCGGAGGCACGACTGGAACCAGCGAAGCGGATCGATTGACCGATTAGTTGCCCGCAGTTGTCTGGACCGACTGCAAGCAAATCAACTATTCGGGTTTACTACCCGACTAACCAAGCAGAAGAACCGGTCAAGAATGACGTTTGGAAGGGTGAGTTTTCGTGCTAGGATTTGGCTCTGATCACCATGCTTATTACAGAAACAGTCACTTTGGCGGTCATAAACGAGAGGGTTCTAAGGCACAAGTGTCTTCTTGCTAGAGCTGGTGGGACAGACCAGAACACTTGGTTACCATGATGACACTTCCAGGAGCTTGAAAGTTCGAAGTCAGTGACTAATTTGTAAAATTACAAAAATATAATTTATCGCAGGTGGGTATCATCACTGGCAAACAAATTCTGACCCTACCTGTTTGTGAAAGCGTCGACCATATGAACTTTTTAGAAAAAATCACAAACAACACAAAAGTATTTCGATGATTCCGAGTAATCGCGGAGCTCAAATGTGAACTTATAATTTATGTTGAACTCAAGGAGGGAAATAATTCTGTTCGTTCTAAATTCCTGAGGCTTTCTCATTGCAGAATAATGCAACAGGTCATGTCTCACATCAGGTGCACGCATATCTTAAGTCGTGAACAAATCTACTTACTTGTTGAAAGTCTTAAGATTAGCGGGACAATAAACAGATCAGATGCTCAAATCATGCAGTTTCCCCTTGCCAACTCGATTCAAACAGGATTGCGAATTTGTTCTCAAAGCTGAAGAATGGTATCATAGCACTTTACCTGCTGGGAACAGCTGAAGCAAAAATTATGCACGTAATGGAGCACAAAATAACCCGGGCTCTCATAACTAGGTCAATGCACTTTATGCAGCCTCAGAGGCTGAAAACCGTCACGGAGAACAGGGTGGGCGGAAGATTTAGCCTTTTTAACAGGGAAATTTTATGTATTTATGACATTCTGATGTAATTCCCTTGTGATCTATGGTCTTTTATTTGTTCTACTTGCAGCCCAAGTTCTCTCAGTTTCCGGGTTGATAATGCCTAAAAATGGCTTATTTTATGTTTTTCACTGACGGGTGAGACAACTAGGATTGTATTTATATTCGCTAATCACCAAGGGTCATTTGTTAGTGAAAGAACACATGTATGTAGGGGACAGATTACTTCCAAAACTACCATGTCCTTTCCGAATTTCGACAACAACTGTATTTTCTGACCTTTCTCTATCTCGGGATGCCGGATTGATTCAGCTTTCTAGCTTGTATCTACTTCATTATGAATGCAGGTCCTTCAGCACAGAAAATGAGGTACATACTAGTCACCAAATCGTAGTCTAAAGTTATTTCCAAGTAACCGTGGTCGAAATAGTTGTGGGTTTTGCAAACAGCGAACGGCAAATGATAAACCAATAACTGTCCTCGAGAATTCACGAATTTTCGTCTCTTCTAAGAGAATCACAGCTTTCTTTGGCAGATATCAAAAGAAAAGGAATGCTTTTCAAGGCATGATACAGTTATGGTCACGTGATCTTAGAGCACGCGCTGAATCTGTCATGCACAGCAGAAAAATTCCTGAATGATTTCCACTGAACTGATTTACATTTGGCGTCAGTGACCAAACCAAAATAGAAACATTATGATCTTCATGGGGCTCAAATTTATGCTCCAGCTCTTTCAGAATACGGCGTAATTCTACCAAGTTGATCCAAATCCGTGAAAATGAGAGCACACACAACATCATTTTCTCTGTTGAGCAAAGCCATGTTTACCACTCATTGAGTTCCATTTATTTCAGTCTTGGAAACCCAGAAAAGCTTATAGGACAGTTACTTTTGTTCGGATTTATTAAAGTAACATTCTCACCACAAGATGACAAAAGCACTTATGAGGAAAACAATTTTTCTGTGGAATAAAGGATAGTTCAGTTCCCATTTTGTTCTATCGTTACTTTGATTTATTCTGAATGTACTCCTAGTCCAATATTGAACAAAGCTTTGTACAATAAATAATTTCTTTTGAGTGACAACAGGGATCATTGCATCACTATACTGCTGTGTGGTAGCAGGTGATGAATAACAAACTATTAGACTAGAACTAAGCACTGAAAAAACTGAATAAAGTACAGCGGAAAGTCTTCCAGTTTTCTGTCCAACTTTGACTGGTATGGCATACAGACAAAACATTTTTGTGTCCAACATATTGTTACATAAGTTGTTGTGAAAAAGCTTCTTAGTACATTTCCGGGCACCGTGCACGGTTGTGTGTATGTATTGTTTGGGATCACACTCAGTCAACCGACTGACCGATAAGAATAATCCGTTTATTTACTGGGGGTGAAACAGAAGTTAGCTCGACATCTTTTCCACTTTACTCCGTAGACTGGGCTTTGATAATGACTCATGATGACTGGATTTGGCGATAAAGCTAATACATTTCATTGATGCGGAATTTACCACATCGATCATCTTGGTATAATAGGACAAATATTCAAAGTGAACAAATTCTTTGGGTTTTTGTTCGGCTTAAAATGCGGTTTCCAAAAGGAAGTTTAATTTTGGGGTATTGACTGGAAATTCATTGCCGTGAGTGGTGTGACTTATCAGTGGGTAAAATTAATATGCCTTCGACTTAAAACAGCATAAAAGTGTATAAGACAGCTTCTAGACAGCATCCTTTGGTAACTTGTGCTTCCTGGTATTGATTCACCCACTCACATAATTGAATAGCTATAATAGTAATAATAATGATAATAAGCTTTGTGGACTATATCGGACAGTTGCCTTAAACTTCCTCTTTAATGCTTGGACTTTTGAAATGCGACTCGCTTGACTGCTGTCCTTTATAGTTTAGCCAAACAAGAATCACGGCACTTCAGAACAGTTCTGTGAAAGGACACTGCGCGATTGTCACCGGCTACACTACACTGATGTGTCAGCTTTCTTTATTAATTGTTGTCCTCACTTTTGGGGGTCTTCCTTTATAAAAACGTTTCATTTTACTCCGTATCTGATTTTATTTATGTATTATCTTATTTTTCAGGGAATAAATGGGCACCACTGTCGTAGACCGATCAAAGATCGTTGTTCATTCTGCTCAGTCGGCAAGTAATCACCCGTTTACATCCAGCATCGTCGCCTTAGACGAAAACCTACGTTTTGCTTCCCGCGCAAAAACCTCTACGCCGTGGTCGATACAACCAGACCCTTAGAATCTAACTGAGCGGTGGAAGAAAGCTTTGTATGTCGCTGCTGACGCCACTCAAGACCTCGTTTCAAGTGTAACACAAAGTTATTCCCTGTTTTAGATGGTCACAGACCCGTCTCGCTGGATATCATATTCAGCGATGCTCGCAACTCGTTGAGGTGTAAATGGACTATCAGTTTCAGAAATGATCAGGAAAGGTGGTAGATTGCACAGTCTGGGAAAATGGAGAAGGCTACTGTGATTAGTAATATTTACAAACTACACAGTTTGGTTAGCCGTATCGATCTTCTTAAAACAGGTATGACTGAGGTTATCAAGTTATCCAACCTCTTACTAATTCACTCTCATGAATTTCGATTTGAACGTTTGGTGTAACGCTTCGAGGGGCACATTAACAAGTCCACCTCCACGGTAAGCCTTAAGACGACACCTGCATACAAGCAAAGCATCAGAAAAGAAGATCGAAGCCAACGATTCGGAATGGTTATCTCCTTTGACTTTTAAGAAGTCGTAGTGCTAGAGTGAATATATATATATATATATATATATATATATATATATATATATATGCATAATGTACAACTTTGGAATAGGGACAGATCTCTCAGGTAAACGGTAATGGTTGTTCATCGTACTTATTTATAAGAAAGGTGACGTTTCTTGTAGAAGCCTTACAGGAATCAGCTTCTGCAGTATTGAATTTAAGTTGTACACTGACTTTATCCTATGCCGAATATTCAAAGCCTGAGAGTGTTATTCTCGAGAGAGACAAGACGGTTTCACAATCGGTCGGGCTTTTATCAAACACGTTTTACCCTTAGACTTTTAGTAACACCGGAGCAACCTCCTTTGACCTACGATTACTCTCTTCCTTGATCTGAAAATGGAGTTTGACTCAACTGAACATTCAGTTCTTTGGTGCTGCCTTTCTAGTGTGTGCCTGAGAGATTCATATCTTTTTTCAGTCCCTGCAAGCAAAAAGCCGAAGCGCAGTTCGTTTCTATGGACATTTTTTACTTAAGTTCTTCACCGGAGGTGCTATACGTGAAAGTTTCTCTCTGTCAGCCTCAAGTTTTAACTTTGCAAATGGAATGTCTCTGGAAGAGACCATTTCTTCATGCGAGAGTAGCGGCATCCATAGTTGTTTGTACAGTGAACTGGCTGACTTGGAAGATGGGAACTACTTTGCGCTTAGGAGCGAAGATGTAGTCTATTTGCGCGTTGTAATTGGCAGTATATACAACAGTGCAACGATGTTTAGAGAGCATTTTACACTTTCTTATTTTAAACTTTTACTGCAGAATTGTAATAACAATACACCAAACCTAATCCCGGAAGTAGACTTAACGGAAGTAGACCAGTTTTATCACCGGGGCAGTTATACCTGGTGGTTTGGTATCAGATAAAATGTCGTCAATAATACCAATGAATGGTTTGGATTTTACTAGTCTGATCCACCTTTGGTGCTAGCTTGACATCCAAATGTGTACGCAAAGGGAGTGTACTCTGAGACGCTCGGGACCGTCTTTTGAAGTCGCATAAAAACTTGGTCGGTACAGGTGGAAGATCTGTAGAGGCCATCAGTGTTTGAGCGTTGGTATCCCCGCAGCTTTGCTCGAGTGTGATGAGAAAACCTTATTAGCAATTTTGAGGTTAGGTGTAAAGTTGTGGGACCAAAACAGCATCCTTAACAGTAAGCTCTGAATCAAAACATGTTAGGGTGGTTGGAACATGTGTTATGCATGTCCGTAGGCAGACTTCCACGAAGTACATTGTCTTCTGAGACAGGCAGTAATTTTGTATTGCAAATAAATTGATTTACGGTAAAAGGGGCAAACCCGTAATCAAAAGAAGTACGGCAAAGGGGATATGGGTGCGGAAGATTCAAGTAGGATTCAGTTTGCTAGCCCTGCTTTTGAAAACAAAAAAATTGTAAGTGGTTGAAAATATGGAAGGAGAGAGTTCCAAGGCTTCTCTATACGGGGGATAAAGAAAGACTGAAATAAGGAAGTCAGACATCTATGAAAAGAGACCTGATACTGGTGACGATAGAAAGTCAAGGGGGAGGGGACTGCCGAAGCGAATTCTGATGAACAAAGACCAAAATAATAACGTTAGGAAAGGGATAGTGAGACAAATTTCCGGTAATTGGCAAATGGCTGCAGTGTGAAGGTTAAAGAAGGAACATTTAATGATCGGACAGATCTTTTTTGTACCCGATCAAGAAGAGAATGGACAGTAGACAAAGCTTCATTCTATACTTGACTGCTGTATTCAAGAGTCGGGTGGTTTTGAGCATTGTACAAAAGAATAAAGTGAGCTAGTGTAAAACGGCTTATGGCGCGGAATAGAAAACCAACTTTGAGTGCAGCACGGGAGACAATGCGGAAGGAGACCAACAAAGAGATGAATTTGTGGATAAGCCTAGTAAGGAAACTGACCCTGTGGAGCGAGGGGCAGTCCAGCCAAAATTCGGATGAGGAAAATACGGGAGATGATTGAGTGAAAAGAAAAGGACAGAATTTTTTGAAGTAATAAAGCAAACATCCTTGGTGGAACCCCAGGCGAAGATTTGTTGCAGATCAGAACCAAGTGATAAATTAAGAACAGAACGATGGTGATCGATGTTGGTGCTGGCCTGGAGAGTGATAAGGTAAGAAATGGAGCAAAGGCGAGTGGGATCATCGGTGAAACAGTGAAGTGGGTTGGAGGTTTAGGACGGGTGATCTTTAATAAGCAGAAGAAGTATGGTGGGCGCAAGTTTGGAACCTTGGGGAATAACAGAACTCGCAGGAAACGGCTGAGATAGAGCTCCTTTGACTTGGACGGAGATGGTTCGCTTGCTGAGGAAACATGACATCCGTGTGGGGGTTCGAAGTATTGTTCATGACATGACTAAGCGATGTAAATCCCCAGCAAGTGTGTTTGATCGAGTAAGAAGTCCTAGACTTCCGCGTTGTGGTCCTACAGACCCATCGACCAGATGGTTGGACACACTATTTGACATGTTTGGGTGTTGCGTTTCGTAGCGTAGTTGCTTCGATCTCCCTCTTCCCATGTATGGCCTTAACTCGAAACTTTTTATTTGCCCTCTATGCCTTCATTCATCCCACATTTGACTAGGTGGTTCTTTAAATCAGCAACGAAAACCAGAGCACAAGATTGCAAGGTTAAAAGAGCTAAGTTGAACTGTTTTCTCATATTTTGACAAGTCTACGGCCCATTCTTCAACTTCCAATTGGTTTTCTAGCATACAGTGTTGAAATGTATTATCTCGTTTCAAGTTATCCACGTTATAAAGATGCTTCTTCGTAGACTACTTTTATTTTACTGTTTGCGTATTAGGATCAAATGTAATACGTTCAGCAAGGTGAAAATAGCATGGAATGCTTCGTGCATTTATTATCCTACCGACGATGGCTTGCTGCAACTGTTCTCCAGCCAATTTATTTCTCTCCAATTACTCATGACATTCCTCCGTGGAAGCGCAGAATTCACATTGCTATGAAAAAACGAACATTTTGGTACCGTGGATAAGTGAGACATCTTGGCATGGTATTCGAGGAATAATTCCCCAAGGGGAAAATTTAAAACCGGTCCTGCGGATTCTGTGTGTTGCAGTTTGTTAGAAATAACCAAAATAACCCGGACGAATTCATGTGGTAGTTCTCAACCAAAGAGTTAACCAGCCTTTCGTCATAATTACTTCCTTTAACGCGGATGCTTGTAGATTTAAAACTAGATAACATTTTGAGTTCGTCGGTTTTTTTATTTAATAAACTTTTCTTCTGTCCGAGAACAGCAGTCACATTGTTTGTTTAAAGTTCAGTCACCCGGTGTCGATATGACATCCGGCCACAATCACCTGTGAATGCTTCAAAATCTGTAAACTGATCCGCTATTGGCCAGACATCCAGAGTTGAATCACGAGATTACCATCTGAATTTTGAAGTAATCACTACGTGAATCGTACCAGTCAGTATGACCACCTCAATGATCTTTGTTAAAAGCAGTTAAAGTCACTTAAAGTTTATTAAGGTACAAATAAGTTGTCATTTGCATAGCCCATACGCAGCTCTCAACCGCAAGTTCATTAATGAAATTAAGATCAGCTAAACACGCGCTATACGTGTTTCATTTACAAAACATTACTCTGATCAAACTGGACAACTGGTTTCAGGCCCCTGCTCAAGCATAAGACTGAAAACGTTTGAGATCAGATTTATCGTGTATACACACCCACCTACGTCGTGAAAACATGGATCTTATTTCTTCATTTGAGTAAAAAGAGCATGATTATCTGACAGTACCAAATCCTTCACCAATAAATTGTACAAAATACCAGGGAATCCGAAGACTGAAGTCATTTGTGCCCATTACAGTGCCACACACCTGTGGAATTTCGGTAATCTTGTTTTGACCGCCTTACTGGTGACCTTGTCTAGTGATAATAACCATCACGCGGACCAGCCAATAGTTGAAACCGTAGCAGAAGTAAAACCATATTTGTTTTACTGGTCAGTATTTTTTTGACAGATGTAAGACGGAAACTAGAAGATGAATAACTCCCATGATTACTTCCAAGCTATTCAACCTCATCAGTTCATTCAAGTTATAAAACCAGCAAACCCTGCGATAACCACGAGGCATACAAGATCACTTGTTTGAAGTTTATCCGAAGATGGTTCTGCACAACCCATACCAGCTTCCGTCAAAGGCTCATTCGGACGTTATATATATATATATATATATATATATATATATATATATATATATATATATATATATATATATTCACCAGGATCTAATTTGAATCGTCAGAAGTGTGAATGGACACTTGGTTTAAGAACCCATGAATAAATCCCAACAGTGATTTCTAATAGTTATTCGTCTCTGGGTCACTGCTAACCCAACGAACAACGAGGCTGCATATGTAAGCGCTCATATTGATGGTAAGTAGTATGCGTGACATCAAGCGTGGTGCCTACACAGCCAAGACAGTAACAAAATTAGGGAAAGGGAGCAGAATACTGTAAAAGAGAGTTAATAAAACAGTAAAATGCTAATATTTTTGCTCTTCAGCGCACAATTGCTGATGTTCTTTGTCATTTTGTTTGTCGGAATGGAAATCTTGTGATTACGGGGCACGAGTGCTCGACAGACGGACCGCACAGTATTCGTGCGACTGAATTATATTGTGGGTCATGTTTCTCAACGTCTCTAACCAAGGACAGTACTCGTCACCCGTGCCCCAACCAGGGAGGCGGGAAGTACCAGCCGAAGTCATTGCTGATGCTAACTTCCTTGTACCTCTACGCTAATTCGGACAGCGTATGCACGAACCAACGATAATTACTGAGATAGTGCAACCTTTTGAACCAGAAACATTTTGTCACCACAATACTCTCAGTCATATCGAAGCAGATGTCGATTATGTAGTGTATCTATGAATGGTCATATTCTGCGTGGGTTCTGAGCAAGAAAACATTCCTCAATGATGCAGTTAAGCCCTCTTGGAAAATAAAGTGAATGATAAATTTTTCTTCCTTCCGTTATTTCACAACAATAGTGCAAAACAAGAAAATGTGATTGATTACCAGTTACTTTGGAGAAAATTCATTGGCAACGAATTTCAGCCGTAGAGACCCAACGTTGTCCTGACACGATGTTAAACATTCGACTCATACCAGGTTCGCAATGAAGGATAAAAGGGATTCAGTACCACTCCCCTGTATGAGATCTAACCAAGCTCTTTTGTATACATTCGTAATCCATTAGATATCAGATCATCATAGAGAGACACACTTGAGTATGTTTAACAAATAACTTGGCTACCAGAATATGATGAGCTGTTCACTGCATTGATTTGTGTATCAATCAACACACAAAGAACAAAGGTGTATTCGTAACACCACTACGCTATTGAGTAAAGTTTACCAATATAGTTACAATTTAGGAGATTAGAATAGACCAAATGAGACAACTGAGGCAGTTTTTTTCAATCGAAGATGGGCATCTATGTCGGGGCCAAAAGATTCATCTCTTCCAAGACGCCTGCTGGTTGGTAAACTGAGCCGACTGGTTAAGAAAGAACAACTGCAACGGGCAACTTCAGTGAAAACTTGGTTTGAATAATTGTCTTCGTCATGAGGTATAAGTTGGTCAAATAAACAGGATTACTGCTCAAATGGGATGAATTTCCGGTACACTCCTAAACTGGTGACAATGCTTATGATAGATGCGTGTGCAGACACGCGCATGATCGGTGTAATCGAGAATCGAACAGACGATGAATGGCCGGTAACATCATACGTTGATTCGGAATTCAAGGCTACACGCATTGCCATCGCAAATAGTCCTTGAAAAGTGTATACAAGAACGTTGAAAACATTTATTTTTTATGGAATTAACTATACATAATAAGAAATCGAATCATTCACTTTATTGAACCTTCGATATAATAAGGTAGATCAAAAACTGTGAAAATTCCGCCTTTTCGGAAATCACACGCGCGCACACACACATTAAGTTCAGGGAGCTTTGCTCAGTTTCACTAACGATCAATTGTTAACGACTTTCCGCAGTGTATGTATTTGCGTCTCAAACTAGACAACATTTGGAACCATCGGTGAATTGATCTGGGTAGGTGATGCTCCATCAATCTGTCTGAAACAAGCATCGCTATCATTCATACACGAAGACACAGATAAACGCCTGATTTGGATAGAAATATTTGAATTGCAGTTCTACGGGTGGTTTTCAATCGAACGGGATCGATTACGTGGTATTTATAGTCAGTATTATTATCGTTTTTTGTTTTGGCAGCTTCACTGTTCAACATAATCGTATTTAGTGAGAATAATGAATGTCGTTCGTCAAAATGTAGAACCACGTGTAAGTGTCTAAATCATGTGACTCAGTACCCTCGAACTCTAGTCATGTTTACATTAAATAATCACAATCTTTGAGGCACGCAATTTTCCACTACAATCTGAGAAGAACATAGCGTCCATTTGAAACACTATAGGAGTTTACATCAACTAACTAGTTTTTTAACAATGAAAAATTGCATCACTTAGTGATGTTATATAATCAACCCAAGATCCTTTCGGGGTGTACATAATCCGTCAAGGAAGAATGAGTGGATCATATCCGTAATGACCATTCTTCAAATCAACTTACTTCTGAACACCAACATTATCTCTTGTTCCGGAGAAAATGGACTATTTAACAATGAAGAAAAGTTATCTTTAATTGATCTTAATCTGGATGAGTCCCACGAAGCACCGACCAGTTTGTCGTTAAAGATCCGATCGCTGATTAGTTCCCAAGAATTGCATTCTCAGAGCGTTGTCGTGATGTGAACCACCGTAAAACCCGCTTTGTACACTGTGCAGATGAATGCTGGTTAAGAATAAGTCGGATTTCGGGGTAACGTTGTCCAACTCCAATGAGGCGGTCTCTGGTTGACTCCAATGAACACTGTAGATTAGCTCAAAACTTCATTTCCACTGCAAATCATGCTTTTCGATGTGACCTAGTTATTCCGTCGAGTAGTGCCACAATATTCGATCAGAGTGGTAGAGGGGATCGAGGTCACGGGGATTGGTGAGTCTAAGTTGGTCAGTGTACTTTTAGACAACGAGGCGCACAAATGCACTCATTGTATTCGCAGTCTTCGACCAGGACAGTTAAACTGCTCAGAAAATTTCTCTGTATATATGTGCGCATTGGTTTAACCTTGGGAAATGGATCCTCACTACGTCATAGTACATAGTACTAAATCTAACTGCCTGTGGATCTTTTGGAAGGAGCCTATAGACAACAATGACGAGTAAACTAGCCTTCGCTGAAAGCATCATCGATTTACTATACCGAGAATAATTATACGCGATAGATACTCACTAGCTGAACGCGTCTCAAGAATTGTCTTGTGGCACGATCTACGAGTTTATCACTTAAATTATATCTAAATTGGCAGACAATCAATAACTAGGAAAAGGTCAACACTCAGAAGAAAAATGTGATGAACAGTCGCATACATTACCGTAAAACTAATGATTATAGAGAAGACTGTGCCGACAATTTTGTAAAATTTGCTCTTCATAGCTGTTGGACATGTCAATCGTAAATGCCTAACCCAGTTTTATGGATAGACCATCAGCATTTGACTCTTAATTATAGATTTGATCGTCTAAGTTCACATCGGTGACCTGGCAATGTTCATGCTTAGATTATAAATTTATTTATTATTGTTTATGATATATACACATATGTAAGAACAAACAATTCACCACGCAGCAACAAAGCTTAGCTCACCACTGAAACACTGTACGGCTGTTTCATCCTCGTTAGGAATCGTCAGCAGTGCACATCCATCGGAACCCCACTGGATATCGAATCCGGGGTGAACGACTGATTTGAACACCTAACCATCAGGCTATCCGGACTGGATCTCAACGGCTTGTGTAACTTCATTAATGTATGGTATAGCTCCCTTACATCACTAGTATTTCAATGGTGATAACCAAATGACCGCACGCCGACCGACTCCTATGACGGACAACGTTGACGAAAGAAGCTCAAGTGCCAACAAAGACTACGTTCGAAACAACAGAGCTTGGCTACTTGAGCAATTCCAAGCGTTTGCAAACGTTCATATTGACGGCAAGTAGTATGTAAACGTGCGGTTAAAATTTTGCACAAGCGGTCTCGTTGTTTATTGGGTTAGTGGCTCTAGCACTACAAACCTATGCGAGCAAACCGTACGTAAAAGAATGCTCACTCGGATCCAGTCCAATGGTATACGCTAATTCCCAATGTTCCCACTAAATAACAAATTGCCAGACATGCGTAGTCAGAAGAGAAACTAGGGTTATCGTCGCAAACAAACTGCGGATAGTGAGATGACCTCGTATATGAGCATCGGAGACAAAGCATTCAACTCATTCACAGACTTCAAGCGCTGCGGTAACCTTCGGGTTTACTTTTTTCGATCCAAGCCGGAGCCTTCCGTTCAGCGGCTTCATGGATAAGGCGGTGGCGGGTGGAAGAAGGGGTGAGTAATCAAAAATGGAAACATGACCGAAGCATCCGTGTAAGACCTTTCTATGACCTATCACGTGATATATTGAGACGTTTGAGTCTTGTTGCTCGTCAGGTCACCTACATTCTATTCGTTTTACGGATGTATTCTGAGGGCGCCTTTTATCAAAAAAATACAACTGATCTTAAGCTGTATTTCTTTCCATACCTAACTGATTTGAATAATACGGCACGCGAGAAGCCTGACAAGACGTCATGACGACCACTGGTAAGAAGGGAACAGCTGTAGTGCACCGTTTTGGCTAAAATGACCGAAATATGAAAAAAAGGTTAACGAGTACATTTTACCGTGTTGTTGATAAGCAAAATCTAGTTTGTGGTGATCTTCATAGTTACGGACTTCATATCGTTGACCGCGGTACGTGTGAGCGTTAGAAATAAATGCTATGCGAGATAAAACGCTAATCTACTTCTCAACGACTTCAGCTGGGTCTCCTTAATGGGGACCGACAGTCCCAAAATCTTTACTGCTCACACAGGCGGAGGTGGCGTGATGTGACTCAAGACCGTCAACTTAGAATAAGATGAAGCAATCTGCGCCCCAAAAATGTATGGAGGCGTATAGACAAACGTTGTAAACCAGAGCTGAAAAAGTCCAGTGAAGATGTAAAATTAGGGAAGTCACATGATGATGCGCAACTGTCATTCAATACGAATTCAAACGAGATGATGCGCAGGTAAAAAGACAAACACAACCATGTTATGTTGCTAACAAATGAAAAGTACAACAGTTGACTAACCGGGAGGGAGTGAAGAGAAGTAAGGCAATGGTGTTGTGTGTATCGAGCTGAGATTTTCAATGTTGTTGTTGTAAAAATACGCAATATCTACATAAAATGACAGAATCAGGAAGACGATTCTGAAGACTGACTGGTAATAACATTTGTGACTATTGGTCATACACTTTCCGTCCGTGAGCTCATTACATGGACCTGTGAAATCGGAATTCCGGAAAAATTGGGAGAAAAAAGTAATAAAATGATGCGGGACCTTCGCGACCGATAAGGACGAGCGATTATTGATTGAATATAAAAATTCGGAATAAGAGTGTTTGTTGCTAGGTAGATATGGCGCGAAATCAGGACGGCAAAAACACTTAAGTGTGTATGTGTGGCAAATTGACTGAACGATGTCAGCTCAGTGATCCAGTCGGCTCGGATTGCGGTTGTGTGCACTGGCCCCCCGTACTTGTGCTGCTGTTGCTGTTGTTCGAGCTGTAGGAACCGTTCGGATTGTGTGCACCGGTGTCCACAGACCCACGCTTGTTGCGCTTGAGGAGCAACGGATTCTGTGAAGTCTCAATAGGCTGCAAAATGGGCACATTGTCGTAGTCTTTGCGCATTGATTGTAAACCCTCTGTCATGGCCTCCTGCAGGGGATGTGCATAGAGCAATTAGAAGCAGACGGTTAGATACGAAAGCCATGATGAAAACCAGAAGAGAGTTGGAGGGTAATTGGAACCATATGGCAGAGGATTACCAGTTCTGTTGCATAGCAATAAAATATTGAATGACACCAATCAATGAGTAGGTGACTGAAAATAGCAGCGATGTGTAAATTGAAGTGATACGTTGTTGTATAAACTGAATCACCCCACTCGCACTCCCTCACGCTCTTTAACACTATCAACGGAGCAAGACAGACAACAGCAACAATCAAACACTATTGAGAGTAAGTTTTATTCAGGGCGCATGTTATTGATGTACCAAGAAATCACTATTTTGAACTCCTGCTAGTACTGGCTTTCGACTGGACTGTGTTATGGTTGTGGCAGATCAACCGAGATACTGATGCAACATTCAGATCGAAGATGCACGAAAACAAAGATTTAAACCATAAACTGGATGCGGAAAATATCAGATGATGTCGGAATCTGATTTCTTTTCACCCACGTGATTGAGAGATGAATCGAGGCAAGTGTGCATCCCCGGAGGACAGAAATTTTCATTTCACAATACTCATGATCAGCAAGATTTCCACAACGATTTACCGGAGGCAGGTAGCTACAAAGACGTTTTCATGTTCCAATCTAAGTCTGGATTAATTTCCAAAGGAGATGAACGTGTACTGCACGATCATTGGCTCTGATCAGTCGCTATAGGCAAACCGATGTCTGTGTGGGGACAGTCACGAAGTCAAACAAACCGGCAGACAAAGATTGTAGACGAGTAGAGGATAAGTATTACACGTTGAATTTTAGACTGGTACAAAGAGCCCAGATCTTGGAGCTAATGAAAAAAATCCACTTGTGTTATTCGCACCCGGTTGGCTGTACCGCGATAGCTCAGCCGGTAGAACCTTTGTCCGGTTAGCGGAATGTCACCGGTTTGATTCCGACTCGCGGCATTGGACTTTTGGATGCGAAAAAACAAAGGGATTGTCCAATATCCATAAATGTAGTACTGTAAAAACGTAAAATCAGATAAAGACAATCAGACAGACCTGGTCCAGAAGAAATTTTGGCAGAAGGTCGAATAAAGTCACATAAACCTCAAGTACTGGCCTACTTCTTCCCAAGGAGACTACGAAAAACGGCAACCTCTCTCCATTTGCGTTTGGTAGCGATTGGCTGAACATAGACAGTATAGTTTTACCACATACCAATTTTCGTATTTTCCTATATATTTCGGAAATCTGTCCGAGAACAGAGACGTCTGAAGTCCGAACACAAATGGCATGTAACTGCAGTGCAGCTGTTCAGTTCAATTCATTCAACGATCATGCACCAAATCAGCGCTCCGCTTTTGGTTACTGCATCGCAAAATAAATCGAAGTATTATGGTCAAATAGACAGCATGAGTTTGTTTATGAAAACAACGTAGACAAACATTCTGAATAAAAGTAAGACATTGGCCGTGGTGCTTAGAAATTCCACCCAACGCGAACAATCATCTAAAAGGCAGATCTCTAGGATCTCAGCCCGGAAGCCCAATGAATCTTCTGTAGTCGGATCCACAGACAAAGGATTCCTTGTCTTCCCACCACGGGATAGGCGGACCACCTCGACTTATCCTCCAACCTGACGTTTGGTCCCCAACACCCTACGCCTGATATCGGCATTTCTGACAAGGTGCCCCCCCCCCCATACTTGAGCAGTGCTGCGAGGATAGTCATGCTCCAAGAACAACAGTCTCCGTGTCTACTATCCAAAACGGCTACTTTCCTGAGGAGTACTGGAGGAATGATTGAATTACAAAAGATCTTTAATGGACAAACGGGTGTCACGTACACACCACTGTCAGTTGAGATCGGCCAAAAATGAATAAAGTTTCGATCAGAAGGAACAGTGGTCTATATGTGCATCGTTTTACCTGTACCAATTAGCGGTGAAGGTGAGCTAACGAAATCGTTCTTTAGTGCTCCATCTTAAGTTCCAGATGGGGTTCCTGAGTGCGAGTCTGTGAGTCGTCTAATTTCCTGCTTATCTGACATACCCTGTAATAACGGTCAAACGGCTCAAGGTTGCTACTGTTTAGTGGTCACAGGTTCATTCTACATTCACTCATATTTCGTAAATCATCGCTGCTCGCAAGCAATTCTCGATCTGCTAATCAGTTGACGCTTTGGGGATTCGCGCTCCCCGTTGTATATGGGATCCGAAGACTGGTTCTTGGGGAATTTAGCAGCTGATGTTGAAAATGTTCAGTGTCCTCGAGGACGATTGGGATAAAAGTCTTGTATGGCATTTGTAGCAGCGTAAAAGGCTTTCTTGATCAGCAGCCGGTATTTTTTAAGGTCTTGGGCATCTGGTTGCGTCGAAAACCATGGAGAAAGTTCTGCCTGAAGGACAGATTCACGGTTGTCATTGAGAAGTAAGGTGTGTGGGACGGGTGGCTTTAGCGTTACTGCGACCACTAACGGAACACAAACAAAAGCGATTACCTCCCAAGGTGTGAAATGAGTTCACAGGCGCGGAATTAGCGACAATCTCTCAATTAATCCATACCCGCAATGACCAGTGCCAATGGCGATCCTATGTGAGCCTATGCCACCTTTTGCGACAGAATATCGTACTCTCCAGGAACAATTCATAGTCAAAATACACCTGGATAAGACAGTCATTAAAAGTCCGTACCACTTACAGAGTGGACGCTCTGCCAATGGATATACCGGTAAATTGTAAATAAACGGGAGTATCATTAAAATTCAATTGAGAATACGAACTAGTTCACCAGATCCCTAGTGATGTTCAGTTCAGTTCAGCTCAGTTCACATAGCACTTCTGTGTTCTGGTTTTGGTTGCTACCTCCAAGCATCGTCGAATCAATGGCAAAAATAGAAGCAGAAACAGCCGTAAACAATGTAATAAACGGAAATCGTGAAGCGATTGAACACAACTACGCCACGGGGTCGCGATACCTAGCCATATCGTTTATTATTTCCAATCACTTGGTCTCGTGGACCCCAACTCGGAAGTCTAACACATCCTAATCGGCCAAGTTCACAGGTCAAGACTTTGATACCTTTCTGTCATATCATGGACGGACAACTTCGATCTACCCTCCAACTACTACCTATCTCGGAGAGCAGCGCATGCTGAGGAAGCCTGTCGGTGAGCATGCGTACCACACGTCTCATCGTGATGGCCCTAGTGATGTATCTTCGAGGGTTTGAGTAATCAGTTCGAGGAGTGAGTGATTGAGCCGGGGGTGGTCGTCTGTTCTCAACATCCAACATAGCTTTACAAATCTATATTTCACCCAGCGAATTGCCAGCAAGTCAGAGCAAACGGATGCATCGTGAACAAGTCACAACCCGTAAAGAATCCGCACAGTTTCCCAGCTTAACACAAAAAACCAAAACAAACAGATGCAACGCACGACAGATCGTAGATTAATCAACTTATCGCTGACCACCAGTCTGCCGACACAAATAGAATACAAATAATCAAGTCAAACAATTCTCCCACACACTTATGCCACTCGCAAGAAATGTCAGAAATTTGTCACATGTACCAGGTGTTACTACAAAAACGTACGTTACGACTACTCTCCCGTTGTTCCAACCGTATTGTAAATCGTAAATGCAGAACAACAGGCAAGCACAGATTTATCTCTATCTCTCTGTGCGCATGCTTTGTGAACTGCAATGTGCACCAGCTGTATGCTAGCAGGTGCTTTCAGTGCACAATAAAGAGAAAGCTACTAGATAGATAAACAAAGCTATCGATTCGTTCTGTGAGAATAGCTGTAAAACAGGTTGCTGATTTTTGTCATCAGATGGCAATTACAGAAACCGATAATTTATAGCACTTGTAGAGCGAAACACGAAATAAGTGTTCCGTAGCAGGTCCCACAACGTGGCGTTCTAATTTTCGCAATCAGGGAAACACCGTTATTTTGGTTCAATACCATCGAGGCAACCGGTCAAAGTGATGACGCCAAGTGAGAAGTGGAAGCAACGAAACGTTGAGTTATTATAACTCAGTGTCCTTGATGACCTATCGAATAGAAGCTCCGTAAAATGAACAGATAATATGCCAATAGTGAAGCGGGACTCCAAACATTCCAAATGACTGGTCCCATTCATCCTGAATGTTGGAGAATAGAAATGCACGAAAACAAACCTCAGGTAGTCAGTTGGCATTCCTCCATATATTGGTACATTCAGCACGTCAGCCTCAGTCAATAACTAGTACCTGGATATTCAATTATGTCGGTTATGATGCACCTTAATGTACATATGTATTTCGCTTCTTTGTGAGCTTATTAGTTAATTACATTCAGGCACAATAAAACGCTGTTTTGAAAGTAGTGGGCAATGCTGTGGCAACAGAACGAGGCGAGCCTCAAACATATCGGGCCAACTAAATGAGAGTCCCAGCCCAAAGAAGAGACGCTGAATATGTCGGAAGCATCCCACAATAGGCAAGAAGAGGCACCTGAACTCAGCGGGAACTCAGGTAGCCAGAGATCAATTGAATATTCTACTCTTTTTGCTTGCGATAACTGAAGCATATTTCTTATAAAGTGCGCAACAAAAGTATGGGACCCCCTCATTTTCCCTCTTTGATATTCCCTAACGAAACCATATCTGGTTAGAACGACCGAAGAATACCCATTGTGAAGTAGAATAGGAAATTTTAAAACAATTTGTTTAGAGCTAGTTAAATCAGAATATGCGGAAAACGGGAGTGATCAAAGCATAGGACTCCTGTCAGCTGGGATTCTATAGTTGGCACGTAAAATCGTGTGTAACCGCCATTCCGCTCAAGGGCCTCGATACATTTTTTTGATTACATGCTTGCGCATGAGTGCGGTGCAAGAGACGTTTACCCTATAGCCACAAAGGCTCACTTCACTACTGAGGATAACCGGAAACCAGACCCTGAGACTTGGAGTGGCGAAGAACCTTATAAGATACCAATAGATCAGGTGTGGTAACGATCCGGGCGACAGTGGATTATTGTCTACCACCAAAGTAACCGGTGATGGCGGGGTATACTTCTTATACTTCTTACAAGACCTGTGATTGTCCCTTGGTCAGTATTCATCCATTCTCGCTTGAAGACGGTTACCAAATTCACTCTTTGACCGGTAAACCATGGCATCCTTACACATCTAGCGAGTACACATGCCCCAATCGGGCTTAGATCCGGTCTGCTGGTTGACCTTGATCCCACGGAACAACAGCCAACATTTTGTAGCGCATGCGCAATGAACAAAAGCATAATCACGTTGAAATCTGGCATCATCGTGTATTTTGTCGGTCACTAGCAGGGACAAATACAGCTCCAAAGTACGAATATACGCAACGGAATCATGTATACCCCAAGTATAAATAGCTCACTTCGGCGGCTGATCAAGAAGGCTCTTCAAATCAGCACCGAAATCTTATTTCTTTGACTGAAAATTCCTTCTTTTCTGATGTTATCAGTAATAATTCCAAGCATCCGGCCCATCCAAATTATTTTTTTCGTTACTAAAATAGACATTTCCTACTTCTCTGCCCATACTACGTGTGCGTTTCATCCCATGATAGGCGTTGTTCTTTATGCATTGGTGTGAGAAAAAAGTATCTTTGTATTTACTTTTAATTTCATCCACGACACAGCTTTCAGTATTCTGTGAAACGTTCGTTTCGAAACAATGACGCCAATCAAAGCTTTCAACGTAGACATGGAGCATGTGTCATTGGAGGTTAGACGAATTAATCTGCGTTCGTCCGATTTCGTTAGTCTTCTTTTGACGACCCATGCTCTTGCTAGGCGCATACTGCTTGTGACATTCTAAACACCAGTCTATGACATTTCTGAGTCTCTTGCACTGCCTGGAGATCTCATGCAAACTGAGTTCTATTTGGCAGAACGCGGACATTTCGCCCTTCTCAAAATCTGTTAGTTTACTTCCGTGTGGCATCGCGCAGACCGAATTCGATATGATCTCTGCACGGTATATGCGTGTAAACAACACAAATGAAGGTCACCTATTTCACGAGGGTGCATCACGTGCTCAGGTGCATTCGAATAACGTGATTCCGGGTTTCATAGATTAGTCAGTCGCCAAATCCACAGACCGAACTAATCAGCTTGTTGTTAGGCTCAGTGGTTCTGCGAAATTTTTCATAGGATAGCGCACCGCAATAGAGGGGGGGAAGGGGAGGCTATACTGTTATCACCCTCGATTTTTGTTTCCTGCTCTAACTAGCGCATAGTGCACAGTTTCATTCAGAAACTTGGTATGTCGTATCGCACCGTGCATTCAGTTATTCTGACCAGATTTGATTTGGCTAGAGAACACAGAACCGGAGATTTGCGGAATATGAGGGGGTCCTATACTTGTGTCGTGCAGTGTAGTGCATTGTGCAACACAAATGTTTTCATAAATTCCCTAGATTCAATCGACCTTCCTACCGAAAGCGTAACCGACCGAAAAGTCTTCATCGTGTTGGTCTGAGTGTCAGCGTGAAGACAGATCTAAACAACAACAATAACTCGCGGGAATTATTCTTGGAGAAAACCTTGAATATTCTACAGAATATTTGCCTTACTTGAATGGTCAGCCGCCGGAGTCACCATGGTCTTTTAAAAGCAAAGCAGACAACTAACGCGATTATTGGCAAATAAATTTCAATACCAATTATGTGGTTTTCATGAACCAACCTTTGAAACCCGCATTTTACAGACCAAAATCATTAGCTAACGCTGAGTAAACTAATAGCTGGCAGGGAAAACCACTGTACCAGTGCACAAAGATGTAAATTATTAGGATTCGTTCGATTCGATAGTTCCACGCCGTGCAGAACGAAGCACAAGATGACTTTTCTTGTATTGTTCAGACAAAACAGTTTTCGGTCAGCTCGAGGCACGGGTGCGCGAGCGAGCAAAAGTTCACCTATGACCCAGACACCGGTCTGAATTCAGACAGTTCTGAAATGGTCACAGACCCATAGAACGATCGCTGCTAGTTTACGGTCATTCTAAGTTGTCGATATGCCGCTAACCTGAAAACTACCGGTAGATGGGAGACGCAGATTTGTCGTTTTCACTGCTGTTTGTTGCGTCTGGGACAGGCCAAAAAGCAACCAAACTCAGTGTGAGGGAATGTGTTAACCCATCGTTGGCGGGCAGCCAATTCACTTTGGAATTCAGCACTGGTGCGGTACCAAGCCCAAGGCTTAAGACAGCTAAACCTTAAGTGAGAAGACAAACGATCGTTGGAGTGGATTGATAAATGAGAGATGAGTCTTGTCAGCGTTGTTTGAGCCTCAAGGCGTGATCGCCCACACCAGCCGGACCAATGCATTGTGCGCAACGGGTGTGCGAGTGTGAGAGCAACCTATATATGCTTTGTTTTGTGCTAATAAGCTGAGACGATCCTGGGGCAGATCCGAGTTCTCACCAGAGCTAGTGAAACGGAACAAAACACTCAGTTGGTTTGCGTTTACACCATCGAGCTTTATTGAAGAAATTTCAGAACATAAGGTGGACAATCGATGCCTCGTATGTAGTATTCTTAATTTAATCGTCATTTTCACCTTGAGAACATTTGCTCCACGCTTTGCGGTAATCGGCCGATGGTTTTGAATCATTTCCACATCACAGAGTGATCAACAAGAGGATATTGTATATTACCGAATGGTTTGTGCTCCGAGTGGCCGATGGGCACTTCACTACTACTCATTTCAGATGGGTTCATGAATAGGAACATGTATGAAGATGTAAGACGCTGTTTGGTCACGCTTTCTTTCACCTGTACGTGACGTGCGCATTCGGACGACCCCCCCCCACACACACACATATATAAATGCATACATGCATGCATACATACAAGCATACATGCATACACATACATACATACTTACACACACACACACACAGAGAAGATGATATGCAACTTCTCATCTGTAAGTAAGTTCGCGAGGTGAGGAATTATGTTCACAACGAATATTCGTTCCACTAGCCCAATCACGGCGGTTTAGCATGAGGACTGTTTACATGCACGAGTTTTTACTCACCTCTACCAACTAGCATATGATGATGAGTCTATCAATGAGCATCCAGATACTGGTTTGTAGCCGGTGGTGGTCGAGTGGTTTAGGGCGTTTGATAACCACATCAGAGGTCATAGGGTCGAATCCCGCCACCGTATTTCAGAGGGAATTCACCCAGGTCACCCCCAGAATGTGGTCGGACAAAGTCAGCACCCGTTCAGTTAGCCACATCACCAGTTATCTGATATACACGGTACCAATACCGGAGTTTATAAATAGGAGTATAAGAGCAAGTCCAACGTATGCATGGGCAGGTTCAGTTAGGATGAGTATACTGAGGTGTGTGATGAATGATGAGATAACAGTGTTTAGAAAAATAATCGCAGAAAATAGGGAGTATGCACCCACTTTCAATCAAAGACTTCAATTCTGTCAATTTCATTCAACCACTATTCTCACTTCTGTGCTCTGGTTTCGGTTACTACCCTCTAGCATCGTCGAGTCAGGGGCAAAAAGAATAGAAGCATGAAGTAGAAAAAAGCCGAAAGCAAGGTAAGAAGGGAAAATCACAAAGACAAAAACAAAGTTCAAATGCAACTACGCTACTGATCGCGACATCTAGCCACATCACTTACTGTCTCCAACCATTTGGTAGGCGGGTCATGTGGACCCCAACCCGGAAGTTTAACTCGTCCTACTTGGCCAAATCTACTGGCCAAAGTTTTATGCCTTTCTGTCATATCGTGGACTGACCACATCGACCTACCTTCCAATCACCACCGGCCTCGGAAAACAGGGTAAGCCAAGAACGTCTATCGGTGGGCATGCGTAACACATGTCCCAGCCACCTTGACCTGTTTAGATTCACTATTTGATCCACTGACTAACCTTTGGTTCGCAACACCCTACGTCCAATCTCAGTATTACTGATACCATGTTCCCATCATATTCGGGTAATGCTACGGAGATATCGACGCTCGAACACCGACAGTCCTCATCTATCTTCCACTCTTGACGGCCATGTTTCTGAGCCGTATAAAAGAACGGATCTAACCGCCGCAGTGTACGCTCAACCCTAGAGAGACAATCGGATGTCGCGCCGGCGCCACAAATGGCTGAGGTTGGAAAAGCCAAACGTGCCTTCTGCATACGCGATGACACTTCACCCGATATTTATCCACCTGGGGAGATGTAACTGCTCAGACAATAAAACTTATCTACTTCAGCTCGAGTTCCTCCTACCAAGACAAGACTTGGTGTTGTGCCAACCCAGTCTTGCAGTAGCATTTTACACTTTGAAGGTGTGAAAAACATCCCAAATATAGCTACATTGTTGTTTAGGCTATCTGGGAAACTTTACAACTTTAGTGAAACCATGCCGGAGTACTGTGTAGTCGAATGAGTCGAATGCCGCTTTCAGATCAGGTAAGACAGAGATTGTGCGCCTACGAAGGTGTGAATATGCTCTGAGATCTGTCGAAGAGCAACGATATGATCGATACAACCCCGACCAAGTCTGAAACCAGCTTGATTATCGGGCGTACACATTTCACGGGCGCTGGATAATCGGTGGAGAATAAGCCCAGTGAGCAGTTTAGATGCAATACTTACTAAGCCAATTCCTATGTAATTTTTCCAATAGGACCCATCACCTTTCTTGTAAAACGGCACAATCACCGATACATACCTTTTCCTGGGAATCTGTTCACTCACCCAGATTACCCGAAGGAGTTTTGTTAACTTTGCAACCAAAGCTTCGCCACTATCCTTGAAAAAAAGATGGAGACAATCAGTCCAGTCCAGCGGCTTTGTACCTTTTCAAGAAACCTATCTCCTGCATAACCTTCATTTCCGATAGAGGAGTGATATCTACCTACATCGTTTCTCTAGCAGATATATGCAGAAGGTCCGCTGTTGAAGTGGACCAAATGAACTGTCCCTTAAAGTGCTCCCCCAACGGTCCAGACGATGCCTCTGAGAGTGAGTCCGTGAGCCGTCGGATTCCTTGGTGAACTCACTTACACCAGACCTCAGTGGATCGGTACCTCCAATCAAACGGTAAAGCTTTCGAGCACTACCAACATACGTAGTTCCCTTCATTTCCCAACATTCCACAATCCACCACCGCTCACAGTCACTTCTCAAGCTCCTGGTTAGTTGGCGTCTCAGGGGTTTACGCACTTCATTGAACGTGGCATCCAGAGGGACGGATCTGCGAACATCCAACAGAGCAATTGATGTCGAAGATATCCATCTTTTGTGGGGCCTACTTAAACTTGTGTAGCATTGGAAGTGGCATACAAAGCTTCCTTGGTCTGTTGAAGGCATCCACCTGGGTCGTGTACATCCGGCTTCGTTGATAACCGTGTGGACAGTTCTAATTGAAAAGCAGACGGTCGGTTATCGTCTAGAAACAACTGTGCGGAACGGGTGGCTTTTACGTTGGTGCGACCACAGACGAGACGTGAACAGAAGCGAGCACATACCGAGGCGTGATCTGAGTCCACAGGCGTACACCAAAATGAACGACAACCTTCAACTGATCCACGCCAGCGGTGACCAATGACAATGTAGTCAATTTGAGTCCAACGTTGTGGAAATGTAGAAGGATGCTGTATGAGTCTATGCCGCTTCCTATGGAAGAAGTTCGTACTCCAGAAACAATTTGTGGTCAGACCACAACTAGACGAGACGATCGCCGTTATCGGTACGATAAACCGGGATAGAAAACGGGCCTCTGATCTGCCTTTCGGAATCTCCCAAACGGCGAAAGTGGGCATTGAAATCCCCAGTAATGACCAATACATCCGTTGGACGCACACTTCGAAGCAGTTGACACAAATCCTGGTGGAATTCGTCCTTGATCTCAGAGGAACTGCAGTCAGTAGGCGCATATACAGACACGACGAACAAGCAGCGACGCTTCAATTTGTTGCTGTGGACACGCACAGAACTGTCCCACCGAACTACACACAAACGACTGCTGACTGGAATCCAGTCTAACAGTGCACACTCGACTCTCATGCTCAAAACAATCCCAACGCCAGCCTAACCACGAGTACTAGAAACCAGATCACCCGACACACGAAGAGTAAAGCAAGAGACTGACGTGGTATCTGGGATGCGAAGCGTGATTACAGAAGTGGGGTCTTGTATGCACGTTTCGGAGACACAGCATACATTCATTTTGAAAGTGTCAAGAGCTTTTGCGAGGGAAGCCTGTTATCCTGTTTGACATGGTGTGCAGACATTGAAGGCAGCCAAGTGAAGCGGACATTATGGCTCAGGGAGTGCTCGACTCCTGAACTATTGCTTTCTTCAGAGCCGCAATTACCCGTGGCGCTTTGCATGGAGCTTAAACTAAAGAAGGAAAATTGGTAAGGCCTTCTGAAGGAAAGATGCTGGAGGTTTGTAGGCAAATCATACTTCGCGGCTGCCCACATCGCAGAAGGGTTTTTTTGGGAACCCTAACCGGAGCCTTACACTCGAAAGTCCAAACCACAAAACATTGAGGCGTTAACTCAGCTCGGGAACGTGGCCAAACCACTCACGAAGGAACTTCTGGCCTGTCATGTGCTGATGCTTTGTCATCGATTCGCTTTTCGGATTCAGTCCTCAGCTCCATGCGGAACATTGACGGGGCAACATCCTTTGGGCCAGGAGGCTGACCAGCTTAGGTGGCCAATAGCTGCCCAATAAAGTGCGATGACTTCTTCAACCGTCGGGAGAAATACCAGGTAATCCACTCCTGCGTCTATCTAGTGCAGGTTTTTAGACCGGCAAACTTTTTCCCTCCATGTTTATTCGCAGGGGTGTCCTCTCCAGGGGCATAGTGGTGAGAACCAGATGTTGTCCCTAAAATGTTCTATCAACAGCTCCCGATAATCTGCGATGTACAATATCCGCTGGGATATCACCTTTGAACGGCAAGCGGAGGTATACAGACTTTTCTGGGACAACTGTGGTCTTCGCTCTTTCTTCCACTGGTCGCATTGTCCTGCCAATGAAACGATCCAGATATTTATTTTGCAGGAATATATTGTGCAGAAAACGAAGTTCGTTGTCCAGTGTCCTCAGCACAGATTCTGCGCGCTCTACTTAACAGGCAACGAATTAAGTTGCGCTGGAATTTGAGTGGCACAGAACTTCAAAAGTGAATATACTGCCCATTCCACGTTGCTTTCTTGTGCACTGATAGTTGAGCGGAGCCACCCGCTCGACGACTAAGGCACACATCTAGAAAGACCGTTTCGTTGTTTGCTTCTTTTTTCATCGTAGACTGGATATTAGGATGGGCTGTGTTGAACATGTTTAACGTAAAGTTTATGTCCATGGTGTCATCTGTCACGCATATTACACGTCGCGTTTATAGAGTATACATTGTCTGATGGGCGACTGCAGTTGATTATTCTCAATTTTCGCTATGAAAACATCGGCGAATAATGGTCTCAAGGGTGACCCCATTGCTACTCCATCTTTTTGACGATTAATTTCATCGCTGAATTCAACGTGCATATAAAAGCAGTTGTTTCAGTTCGTCCACTAGAAGGCCCATCTTAATGTTGTTTTCTTGAACGTGGTCACACAAATAGCCAATAGTTTCAGTGATCGGTACGCCAGTGAACAATGAGGTGACAACATGTGAACATTTGTTTCTCTCTCATGTTTATATTTCGGATACTGCCCACAAAATCGAAAGTGTCTCGAAAATTGTTTTGAGATTGCAGCTCTTACTGGCTCCAATAAGCCAGTTATCTACTTGACCACTGCATGGTGGAGTGAGTTACACGTCTAAAATAGGTCTTGACAGTATGCCTTCCTTGTGGACTTTTGATGGGCCGTACAGTCTGGGAGTTATCGTCCCGGTTGGCCGTGTCCGTTCGAATGTGGTTAAATCTATGATCCCTTTCTGCTTCAGTGATCATATTCTCTTGGAGAAAGATGTTTCTATCTGGACCGTCTTATCCCTCTCATTGGGGGGCTTTGGTGAATTTGGACGCGTCATGCAATATTGCTTTCACTTTTTTATTTAGGTCAATCTATCAAGAATCACGACTCCTGCGCCTTTACCGGGTCTTAACTGAATAATATCTTTATTTGTGTTTAGATCGTTCAAGCACCTCAAATGCTCCGTCGTCAATATGCTCTTTGTTGATGGTTTGTTGTCCCGGTATTGGTAGCAAGCGTTAACGAGAGTGGACATCAGCTTCTCCATCTCTTGTAATGACGATGGGTCCAGGTCTGTAAGTTGAGCAAAGGGATTCTCAAATTCAACTTCCGTATCCATTTGTTTCCCTTTATTTCTAAGGCAGCAAAACTTAGGTCCTGGTGATAACATTTCGAGCAACGTTTTGTCCAAACTTATTGACGAAAAACTGTCGGTAGATTCCATTGGGTCAGAGGGGAACTCACCAACTGGTTTCGTTGGATTAACAAGTTTTCCTAATGAAAAGAGTTTTCGTTGGGTCTGTTTGTCACCTATTGTTTCCACGTACGCGTCGAATAACTGCTGTCCTTACGGTGTTAGTTTGTCAAACACATGCGCGGATTTGATAAGATCACTCATTCGGTCGGATACAGAATCTCGCTCATTAAGAGCACGGCGGCGTGGAGACACACGGGTGATGTTAGTACGGTTCCTTCTCAACACTGTTCAGTGTTGCTTAGGATATTCTGATTTCATAATACAACCGTCAATAAACTGAACTCGATCCTATGCTACTGCCAAGTTCGTACGGAACTTAATGTAACTGTTAAGTTCACGAAGCACGCCTAGGTCTTTGGCTTGCTTTAATTGTCCGAATAATCCCACAGATCACATGGAGAACGACACAACGTGGCGAACAAGCTAGTTTTCAGTGACTCACAATCATGCCATTATACCACATTTTATGCGGACAATGTTAAGTGAACAGTCTGTCAAAGCAGCAACACTTCTACAATGACTACCGTTCCTCGGGGTAACGCTGTAGGCATTGTGTCACAAAACGTCGGAGACCTTAAAGTCGTGCACTCATCTGTTTATTCATTACACACTTTTACAGTAGCAAAACCATGGAAAATTCAAAGATTCAATTTCCGCATAACGTTTCCTTACTAGTTTCGGTGTGAATGTGACTGACATTTTGTTTTCAGTGTTGAGGAAATCGGTAAATATGTCTTCTCTGTATTGGGTTTTGGAGGCCGGGTTACAAAGTCGTGTGTACGTGATAAAGCAGTTATAAAAAACCGCTATGGGACTCGAAACTCGAAGCTACTCGTTCGTATTCCCGATTGGTACATCATAAGTCAAATGTGATGGTTCTCATACACAGCTAATTTACCATAAAACAGAAAATTTCACTATCGCTGCAGAAAACGCATGAATGCAGTGGAAGGGGTATACATCCCATAGCCACGAGGGCCCACTGCGCCATTGGGGATAATCGGTAACCGAACCCTGAGACTTGGAGTGGCGAAGAACCCCATAAGGTCCCAGTAGGTCAGGTATGGTAACGATCCGGAAGTCAATGGATTACTGTCTACCACCAAAAATCTAGTATGAACTCCAATCTGTGTTTCAAGGTTTCCACTGGCAACTCTATCTGATTGCGCACTGCATCCATGTGGCTAATGGGTATTCCTTTCTAGCTGCGTTGATAAATGAGAATGGGATAAGAAACCGTCTTCAACTGGGAAGGAAAAATCGGAGATCGATCGTGCACAACAATTGTAAACCACATAATGAAGATCCCATAGGCAGTGTATTGGCCAGGTCGTAAACCGTCATATTGTTGTTCGAGTAATGTAAGTGTTGGTGTCGTTGATACACTTACTCAGCTTCGGTTCATAGAGTTTTTCCGTCTCTTGTGCTTTTTCAGATCGAACACGCTTAACTCCCCGGCGGAAGATCACTACTACTTGCATGTCACAAATTTGGTGCCGCGACCCGGGACCGAATGTTATGGGAGGCCATGATGATTGACTTGAAGATGGCCGTACAGATAATCGTGCTCTGTGAAGTGTGACACGGTTTTGATGCGGCCCAGTAGAAATCTTTTGAACTGGCCTGCACGGAGTAGTAAAACGGGAAGCCTGATAGGTTGTGTAGTTTTGAGGCACCGCGTGGTCGGCAGTGATCCTGTAAAATGGCCTGCTCGAGGCGTGGTCCCAGGGAACTGAGTACTCCTGTGGTGTGATGGAGGAGTGAGTAACACTGTGGACAATGCTCTTTCGTTGAAGGGGAGTGGTGTAATGGCCAGGTTGTAAGCCGCCATATTGTTGTTCGAGTGATGTAAGTGTTGGTGCCGTTGATACGCTTACTGAGCTTCGGCTCATGGAGTTTTTCCGTCTCTTGTGCTTTTGCAGATCGAACACGCTCAACCCCCCGGCGGAAAATCACTGCTACTTGCATGTTACAGCAGTACCCCCAGGCATAACATCGCGTATAAAATTAAACTGGGCAAAAAAGGCATACACACACATACGCATATTTACATGTACGGGAGATTGAGATACCAGCGGATCTCTTCACTTACTTCAATCTGATCCCAAAGTGCTCCAGAGAGCAATCTGCTGGTTTCTAACGGGGTTGCCGGGACGGTAGTATATTGGGCGATCCACGGGTGTTCCATGACCTGTGAACTGGATAGTCTCTTTTCCGGTTTGGTAAGTAAAAGGCGTCGGATTAAGTCTTTCGCTGTTCAGTGTGTGGGACAAAAAAAAGAAATCAAACGAATACCCATGAGTACGAAAGTGGAAGTAGGCCGTCACAGTCGGCCAAAATTGAACAAGCACTTCAATGAAGAGATAATGAGTGTATGATTGCGAGCATGATACATGTGAACCACTATATGCCACATACATACAGATGTCTACATGCTTTCATTCATACTACTATTCACCACAAAAACGCATATCAATCAAGAAGTCACTTCATCTAAGGCTTGATGCACTTCCTGTTATCAAACCCAAAAGGGACTGCATTGTTGCTTCTATAGAGCCACGGAGCTCAGTGTCTTAAAATAGTATTTCATAGCAATCGCGTGACCATAAATAATTCCTGATTATTTTATCAAATATCAAAAGGCGGATACATATGTCAACACATGATGAGGGGAAAGACGATACAAACGCACGTATGGCGCCGGTCTCAGAACTACAGGCGCGTAGGGAGGGTTGTCTACAGTTAGCGAAAACACTTCAAGGAGACATGGAAGGAGATAATTTTACAGTATTCTGAGTATTCAAGTGAGAAACCAGGAGATATTCACTCATTTGAGACCATTACAAAAGCAGCTAAACACGACTTTTGCCCACTGATCAGAATCCTTGCTAACAGCCAAAGTATTTACCATTTCCGCCTCCAAATTTTATTAACCACAAGCTTTCCTTACTCAGGCCGCTAACACCCATCATGGTTTATTGCTGCTTCCCCCATTACAATCAGGCATATTCACCAATTCCGCTAAATACATATTGACCTCCCGGTCACAATTAATTTCAAAATTGTACCGAAGGGACGTATGCTTGAGTCTGACCCTATTATAGGATATCACTTCTTCCAGCCTCATTCTTCCGGAATCGCCCATCACTGGATGTGCGTCTGCGCTCATGTTCAGAAAAAGAACGTTCCTTTGAACTACTACCTCGGTTCCGGTGCTGATATTGGTTTGAGTGGTATGCGCAGCTCCGGCTGTGACTGCTCCATTTCGACGGTGCCCTTTCAGAAGCATATCTAGTACATTCAGGTGTTCCTCGGGCTTCCACATCTTCTCAAAATTTAACAAACAATGTTATTCACCAATCAAAGTTCCATCTATCCATTCGCCATTTCTATTTCATCCACCTCAAACTTAGTCCGTGTCCCTTCCGTTCTGTAACCCACTTGGGCTGAATATTGGAATCACCTTAGCTAAGCCTCACGTAATCCTAATTTACTGGGAAAGCTATATTGAAATATAACCAAAATAACATTGTCAAGGAGTATTACATAGGTGGTTAGCATTGTCGTGAACTCAATGTCGTTTGTGCATCGACAACAGCAGGCTGCCATGCAGTACAACATCGGTGTGCGGACTGGTTCAACTACACATGGATGGTAACATGGGGTACAATTTAACGGTCAATAGAGAAGCGCAATCTAACGGTCAACATTAAGTAGACATGACAGATAGCACTAGGGCTTACTTTGAATACAGGGAGGGGGACCACGGTACACATCCATTTACATCCAGCAAGTGGTGCCTCGGGGGTGATCCACATTTTTCATAATATTTTTCAAAAGCATTTTTATCACGATCTGATGTTTCAGTGTTAAAGAAGGTGGACTTGTTTTTGGTGAGCGACAACAGCACCGAAACCGTGACCGAAACACAGATCACATGTGACAAGTGGCAGTGGGAAAAGGTCAGCAGCACAAGTCATTCAATTGCAGCATTGCTAGCCTGAGACATGGGTCGCATGAGATGAAGTAGGTGACCTAAGAAGATTAAAGCAGTATGATTTTTCTCACATTTGTATGCCAATCTTATTGTTTTTTTTAATGATTAGGTCGTCTCATTGGTGCTCAACCCTGTGTTAGGAAGCAACCACTATCAGGAATGTTCAGGAGTGTGAAGCAGAACCACCCACTATATCCGTGAAGTTAAGAGCACCAAGTTGAGTCGCACGAGGAACCAAATACAGAAACAGGTGGATTGTATCACAATCTGAGGAACATTCGATGGAATTTACGTTTAGGGAAGTAACAGCTTACACATAGATGAAGCGCAGTGTGCAACGCGACAACGACGAAAACAAAACATGTTTTGACGGCAGAGCTCGAAATTGATCATTGCTAATTTTGTTCACAAGTATATCAAACGCTTTGGAGTGTCCTTTTAACTTTGCTTTTCATGCGGTTATCTTCTAAAAGAGGATGATCCGGCTTCATGAACTTTGTGAATTGCGCCTGCCCACGAACGATGATCAGGGGTGAGATCGGAACACAGGGAGACCCAGTTCTTGTTCCAAAGTCGAGCATCGTAAACAGACTGGGGTCCCAGTTGCTCGACATCGGATTTTACAATGCTGACCCATTTTTCAGTTGTCCTCCAAGGCGGCAGTGCCAACCTTGGCACGGAACAGGTGACAAACGCTGTTCTGGGGTCTCGGTGTTCGGGCGTCACAGGGTACGGCTGAATCATTGCAAACGTCGCCAGTGAAGGAATACGGACAACTTGAAAATGTGGAATCAGCGTTCTCTTATCGTATCGCTAGATTTCTTATCGCCCCTGATCACTTTGAAAATCATTCTCATGCATCGACGGACTAATGCTCCCAGCTTTCTGGTGTCTCTGATGTGCAGTGGCTACTCTTCGCAGCAGCAGGTCAATATGGGGCGGATGGCTGCTTGGAAGATCCAGATTTTGGTTTGGAGACTGATCTCGTTCGCGCCCAAAGTGACTTGCGTAGCTGAAAAAACACTCCCCCGGTGTTGTCGATTCGCACTTTGATTTCACCTTTGGCTTGGCTGTTTGGGAGAACAATGAAGCCTAAGTATTTGAATGTCTGCATTTGCTCAATTAGCTTGTTGTCGGCGTACATTCGTTGTGCGGACTGTGCAGCCCAATTTGGAAGGATCTCAGCCTTTAATGTATTGAATTCTAGCCCCATGGTTTTCGCGAAGAAAACCACAAGATTCAGCATTGGCTGTAGGCCAGTGGGACTGTCGACAGTATCGGGCGCAAATTCCGAATCAGCTAATAAGAAGTCCGGGCTACGGTGTACGGCAGAATAATCCATGAGCGCTTACCGTATTACCCGATCGATAGCGTAATTGAACAAGGCTGGCGGCAACGGGCAACCCTGTCGAACATCAGAGTTGAGGGAAGATTCATCGGATTCTTCTCCGTAAAATCGTGTTCTGGCACGCGTAGTTGAATAGTACAATTTCAAGAGTGTGACAGGTTTTTTCCGGTATGCCGCCTGCTTGCAGAATAGTCCATAAAGCGTGTCTGTCAGCCGAGTCAGAAATATATATATATATATATATATATATATATATATATATATATATATATATATATATATATATTACACCGGCTTGAGAACAAGCAGTGTGCCAATGCAACAACAACGAAAACAAATCATAACGTCCGGGGGAGGGGGAGAGAATAAGAGTCAAATGCTGCATGAAAACCAACGAAGCAGGCTGATGCTGGTTGTTGAAGTTTTAGGCGATATTTCAGTAATCGACGAAGAGTAAACATTTTTTCCATGCATCTCCTTCTGTGACGGAAGCCTTCTTGATTGGGACGAATGCGTGCGTCCCTCACGGTTGAGAAGTTATCCAATAGGAGCACGGAAAATATACTTGCAACTAAGTTAATCAGGCGGTGGTTGTCGCACACCATCCTATCACCTATTTTTGGGGAGCGCGTAGGATTTAAGATTCCCAGTCCGTGGGAAATCATTTTTCTCCCCAAATTGAACAGAATAGAGTGTGGAGAGACTCTACCAGTGTCCGAAGACAGGATTTATATAACTCCCTCGATACCGTCTTCTCCTGGGGCCTTTCGGTTCTCTAGATTGTGTATCACAGTAGAAATGTCCTGTAGGGATGGAGGGCCGACACTGATATCGTAGTTTTATTGACTGGTGGAAATTCGATTTGCTGAGCTTGCTGGGAGAGGGCTCAATAGACTGTCAAAATGCTTGATCCATCTCCGCATTTTTTTAGTTGTTCTGGGATTATTAGCTGGGGAGCGTCGAAAGGAGGGGTTCTATGGGATGTCGCATCCCGGATGCATTGCGAAAGAGACGGAAGAGTTTTGAGAAATCACCACAGTTAGCCACCGCCGCTATATTGTCCCCGATTTCGGGCCAGTGAATGTTTCTATCGTTTCTTGCCGAGCGAGTGGCTTTTCGTCGAACTTCCCGAAAGGCAAGAAGGTCATTTAGGAGGGTATATTAGGCATTTTTTGATAAATGGACGATCGTCCCCGATATCCAGTCCTCCTGTCATTGTCATATAGTGCCCAGCTCGTCGACGTCAGATTACTTGCTAGATGATTTTAGTGAATTCCATTGTTACTCCACAGATGTTTCTTCACTGACTATGTGTTTGGTCGTCAGACAGGCGGCAATGGCATCTGATATTGCTTGTTGTTTTGTCAGTGATCCTAGGGCAACAACGTCGATCCTCCTCGGGATACAATTGGTTGAGTAAACTTGAGGCGTGCACGGACATGGGTATAGTTGTTGCCATTCTTATTTCCTGTCTCTGCACCTCTGTAGGACTAGCAATCTTCGGTTGAGAATGCCCAGCGAGATCGTATCAGTATATAGTTGGTTTTGTTATTTACTTCCTTCTTATTGTATGATAACCGTACAATATTTAAGGAAGGGGGTCCCGTCACTAGATGCGTCATACAAGATAGTGTTCTTAGTCCACTACGATTTCTACTCTATTTCAATGCTAGTTTTCCATGCTTACAGTACGTCATCCCGTTGTTGTTTGCTTATGATCTCAAAACCGTATATAAATTTTACTTCTAGAACTTAAACACCTCTATCCGCAACATAACAAGTAACCCAAGAAGACTTGACCGATGGTGCGCTCTGTGGAGTAGGACATTTTCTCCGGCTAAAAGTTGTTTGACGTCCTTCAGATGTCCTCATATAACCTCATATAACCTTACTAATATATGGTTTCCCATTACCCACAACCTATCAGTATGGGACCTCGGTCTGCACCACTCAGGCAATCTCAAGCTCTCCGAACACGCGTCTTTCCAAATTTCAAAGGCAAAACGGAATATTAGTCTCATACATGGATCTTTCATGCTTCAAGAAAGCAAACTCGACCTTTAAGTTTCATAACACACCTCACCTAGAATACTGTCCTATTACTTTTACTAGTATGCACGGATCCGACCGTGTTGCCTTGGAGAACATTTAACGTTCATTCATCAAGCAGCTCTTTGGATATTCCACAAATCTGAACTACAAAGAACGTTATAATACACTTCACTTAGGCCCTCCGTGGCTTTGTCGCATGAGACTTAACCTAGGTTTCCTATTTAGGCTACTCCATCGATTAGCATTCTCTACTACTGATCCGTTGAGTCTTTCTCTCCCTATTAAATGTTCAATACATCGTAGAGACCTACGGTTCACCGTCCCTAGATCAAGACTAGTACTCACGTCTGACGTCTTTCTCATAAAATATTCCAGTGTATGGAATAAGCTCCCAATAAGCGTACGCAGATGTCAATCTGCAACCCAATTCAAGAACTCATAAGAACGTTTCCTAACAGTTTCCAATGTCATTCTTTTGACTGATTATAGTAAAACTAAAGAGCTTGCCTTCGAACGAGGTTTTGATTATTAAAACTTCTCTTTGTGTATAGACCACGCCTGTATTCTATCCACGAACGCCATTGAACGTCATTTATTCTGGCGGAATCATCCCGCACTTGGCCTCACTAAGACCAAAAAGCTCTAAGGATTTCATTTGTTGAATTCTGTTTTCCAACTGTTCATTATATTCGCATAATTGAATCATCAGATCCATGCCACCCAACTATCTGTTTCTTAACATGTGACTTCAAAGTTAACCCTTTCAGAAAGCTTAACTTCGACCCATTAAATACTACTGCGTCCGCCAGTGATCGGCCACTCCAAAGCGTTTGATATACTTGTGAACAAAATTAGCAATGATCAATTTCGAGCTCTGCCGTCAAAACATGTTTTGTTTTCGTCGTTGTCGCGTTGCACACTGCGCTTCATCTATGTGTAAGCTGTTACTTCCCTAAACGTAAATTCCATCGAATGTTCCTCAGATTGTGATACAATCCACCTGTTTCTGTATTTGGTTCCTCGTGCGACTCAACTTGGTGCTCTTAACTTCACGGATATAGTGGGTGGTTCTGCTTCACACTCCTGAACATTCCTGATAGTGGTTGCTTCCTAACACAGGGTTGAGCACCAATGAGACGACCTAATCATTAAAAAAAACAATAAGATTGGCATACAAATGTGAGAAAAATCATACTGCTTTAATCTTCTTAGGTCACCTACTTCATCTCATGCGACCCATGTCTCAGGCTAGCAATGCTGCAATTGAATGACTTGTGCTGCTGACCTTTTCCCACTGCCACTTGTCACATGTGATCTGTGTTTCGGTCACGGTTTCGGTGCTGTTGTCGCTCACCAAAAACAAGTCCACCTTCTTTAACACTGAAACATCAGATCGTGATAAAAATGCTTTTGAAAAATATTATGAAAAATGTGGATCACCCCCGAGGCACCACTTGCTGGATGTAAATGGATGTGTACCGTGGTCCCCCTCCCTGTATTCAAAGTAAGCCCTAGTGCTATCTGTCATGTCTACTTAATGTTGACCGTTAGATTGCGCTTCTCTATTGACCGTTAAATTGTACCCCATGTTACCATCCATGTGCAGCTGAACCAACAAGGCAGCAGACTTTTATTCCAGAAGATCTGATGGGAAGTAATGGTACATACACCTAATTCAAAATGCTTTGGCGGTTGCGGAGTAAGACAAAAGGGTAATGGTTCTATTTACTGGTCAGCCACGTTCGCCCCGTTACAATGACGTCCTCGGACATATGTGGAGCTTTAATATATAGCACTTGTCAGGCGGGAAACCTACTGCATTTTCGCGTAGTGTCACTGTTTAGTCAGCGAGCCAGATCTGCCTTTTCCACTATACTGGCGGCCACTCCTCATTCGAGACCTGAAGACGCACCCGATAGCATACAGCTCTACTCTTCATCAAGGACTCTGGGGGTTAAAGCTGAGAACAGCATAATGTCTCAGTGAGTCAGGCATGGTAATTAGTCGGGTCTTGCCCGAACTCGAAGACCAGCATGGTCTGAGTCACTTGCAACTCCTCTTGTAAGTATGTATGTATATATATGTCGTCCAGCGAAATTCAGCATTGATTAAAACTCCCCAGGAGCCTGTGATCAGTGAACCCGTTGATCTTGGACATTCAGGGCCCTTCTGAAACGGGTGCTATCAAATTTCAAGATTTGATTTGGTTATTTCTCTGTTTACGTTTTTGGTTGTACACCTCTGAGAATACAAAACCACTCATTTATTCTGTGTATGTGCACCCGAAAGGTGTAAATTTCGACCGATATCTTATTATGTGCGAAGAAATAAAGATCGATTTGTTCAGAGCACCAAGTAGTAAGCAAAAGGCGATTTTTTACCCTGCGACCTTAGGAGATCCCGCATGTGATGCACTGATAAATGGACTGCACTCTAGTAATATTGTGAGACAAGGTTCCTGGGACTAACAAACTTGAACTTGCAAGCTGCTATTATATGGCACCATCAATATATGCGGTCTAGAAACAACCGGTTTTAACAGAATGGTGATACCTAATGCGCTTTCATGTACTCATTGACTGATGCGCCGCATAACCACTCCCAACTGACCCGATCAGTTAGGCATAAACCATTTACATCTACCAACTAGAACGTCGCACACTTGTTCTGAAACAATTATAAATATCCTCCGAAAAAAAATTCCGTCGGGGACGTCATTAGGAAAGCTAACATAAAAATAAAGCATTTAAACGTGCACGCAGATATTGACCAATAAACTGACCAGTGAAGAATGAGAAGCAGAGAACAAAGAAATATTTCCCACGACCCACTGGAGATTCATGGGCACATCAGACTTCGCGGCTGCCCACATCGCAGAAGGGTTTTTTTGGGAACCCTAACCGGAGCCTTACACTCGAAAGTCCAAACCACAAAACATTGAGGCGTTAACTCAGCTCGGGAACGTGGCCAAACCACTCACGAAGGAACTTCTGGCCTGTCATGTGCTGATGCTTTGTCATCGATTCGCTTTTCGGATTCAGTCCTCAGCTCCATGCGGAACATTGACGGGGCAACATCCTTTGGGCCAGGAGGCTGACCAGCTTAGGTGGCCAATAGCTGCCCAATAAAGTGCGATGACTTCTCCAACCGTCGGGAGAAATACCAGGTAATCCACTCCTGCGTCTATCTAGTGCAGGTTTTTAGACTGGCAAACTTCTTCCCTCCATGTTTATTCGCAGGGGTGTCCTCTCCAGGGGCATAGTGGTTAGAACCAGATGTTGTCCGGCAACCAGATCAGAGACTAGACAAAGTCTAGTCTCTACCCATTGATCTGTCAGGCATGATTGTATTTTCGGCTTAAGGAAGTCATCGTGCATAGCGTTTTGGGCCATGGAGGCACATAAGCCATTACACCACACCAAGGTGCAGTGCCGTTGTGGTGGTAAGTAAGTTAACCAACTTCATCCGTCATCAGTCCCGTATTACCATCGGCTGAACCAGATGTTGCTCTTGTCTGACGGTTTCGAATGACTACCAAGATCATTGTAAATGAAGATGAATTACAAGCTCATCAGAAGAGTGAAATTTTCAACACTTCTGAATTAATTGCTCGTTGATACTTGTAGAAATCCCCCTATTTGATTGAAAAAACTCCCCCTAGGAACCAACTTCGGGCTATCTTGCTAGAGTTCTCCATAGGTACACTCCGTGAACTCTCGGAGAATACATCCAATGTGTTACCGACACCGAGATGTGTTTTCCTTTGACCAAAATGTCTGGATCAAATGAACTGAACTTCAATCCGACCCGCCTCCACTTCCGTGAGCCAACTGGCTATTCCACCCACTAATTGGGCATATTTGCTGGCCCATGTTTACATGTCATTGATAGGTCTTTAGCCTGTACCTGTGATCGACCCGTTGTTGGTTTTACTTTCTCGCGCTGATTCCTGCTAACCTGCGGTTTCCAACCAGTCATTGAGCACTTTTTGGTCCCACGGTGCTCTACCGTTTACTGGCCATCTGGTCTCCATACCGACTGTTTTTCACCCTCGTCTTCATTCACATATTCATGTGTCTAATCAAACCCGTTCACTCACTCACCTGCTTTTATGACATCCTGAACAGATCTTGTTGCATACGTAATCGAACGCTCAAGCAAGTAGCAAGCAGAACTACCGTATCGTAAGCATCAACCAGTATCCTGAGCGTAATACATTATGACAGGCACAGACGAGTGATAACCAATGTAAAACAAGGTCAAACGTGACGTGAACTAAATGGGACGCACGAACTAATGAGCGTCAATTTCACAGACCAATGGGTAGAGACTAGACTTTGTCTAGTCTCTGATCTGGTTGCCGGACAACATCTGGTTCTAACCACTATGCCCCTGGAGAGGACACCCCTGCGAATAAACATGGAGGGAAGAAGTTTGCCAGTCTAAAAACCTGCACTAGATAGACGCAGGAGTGGATTACCTGGTATTTCTCCCGACGGTTGGAGAAGTCATCGCACTTTATTGGGCAGCTATTGGCCACCTAAGCTGGTCAGCCTCCTGGCCCAAAGGATGTTGCCCCGTCAATGTTCCGCATGGAGCTGAGGACTGAATCCGAAAAGCGAATCGATGACAAAGCATCAGCACATGACAGGCCAGAAGTTCCTTCGTGAGTGGTTTGGCCACGTTCCCGAGCTGAGTTAACGCCTCAATGTTTTGTGGTTTGGACTTTCGAGTGTAAGGCTCCGGTTAGGGTTCCCAAAAAAAACCCTTCTGCGATGTGGGCAGCCGCGAAGTCTGATGTGCCCATGAATCTCCAGTGGGTCGTGGGAAATATTTCTTTGTTCTCTGCTTCTCATTCTTCACTGGTCAGTTTATTGGTCAATATCTGCGTGCACGTTTAAATGCTCTATTTTTATGTTAGCTTCCCTAATGACTTCCAAGACGGAATTTTGCCTACAAACCTCCAGCATCTTTCCTTCAGAAGGCCTTACCAATTTCCCTTCTTTAGTTTAAGCCCCATGCAAAGCGCCACGGGTAACTGCGGCTCTGAAGAAAGCAATAGTTCAGGAGTCGAGCACTCCCTGAGCCATAATGTCCGCTTCACTTGGCTGCCTTCAATGTCTGCACACCATGTCAAACAGGATAACAGGCTTCCCTCGCAAAAGCTCTTGACACTTTCAAAATGAATGTATGCTGTGTCTCCGAAACGTGCATACAAGACCCACTTCTGTAATCACGCTTCGCACCCCAGATACAACGTCAGTCTCTTGCTTTACTCTTCGTGTGTCGGGTGATCTGGTTTCTAGTACTCGTGGTTAGGCTGGCGTTGGGATTGTTTTGAGCATGAGAGTCGAGTGTGCATTGTTAGACTGGATTCCAGTCAGCAGTCGTTTGTGTGTAGTTCGGTGGGACAGTTCTGTGCGTGTCCACAGCAACAAATTGAAGCGTCGCTGCTTGTTCGTCGTGTCTGTATATGCGCCTACTGACTGCAGTTCCTCTGAGATCAAGGACGAATTCCACCAGGATTTGTGTCAACTGCTTCGAAGTGTGCGTCCAACGGATGTATTGGTCATTACTGAGGATTTCAATGCCCACTTTCGCCGTTTGGGAGATTCCGAAAGGCAGATCAGAGGCCCGTTTTCTATCCCGGTTTATCGTACCGATAACGGCGATCGTCTCGTCTAGTTGTGGTCTGACCACAAATTGTTTCTGGAGTACGAACTTCTTCCATAGGAAGCGGCATAGACTCATACAGCATCCTTCTACATTTCCACAACGTTGGACTCAAATTGACTACATTGTCATTGGTCACCGCTGGCGTGGATCAGTTGAAGGTTGTCGTTCATTTTGGTGTACGCCTGTGGACTCAGATCACGCCTCGGTATGTGCTCGCTTCTGTTCACGTCTCGTCTGTGGTCGCACCAACGTAAAAGCCACCCGTTCCGCACAGTTGTTTCTAGACGATAACCGACCGTCTGCTTTTCAATTAGAACTGTCCACACGGTTATCAACGAAGCCGGATGTACACGACCCAGGTGGATGCCTTCAACAGACCAAGGAAGCTTTGTATGCCACTTCCAATGCTACACAAGTTTAAGTAGGCCCCACAAAAGATGGATATCTTCGACATCAATCGTTCTGTTGGATGTTCGCAGATCCGTCCCTCTGGATGCGACATTCAATGAAGTGCGTAAACCCTTGAGACGCCAACTAACCAGGAGCTTGAAAAGTGACTGTGAGCGGTGGTGGATTGTGGAATGTTGGGAAATGAAGGGAACTACGTATGTTGGTAGTACTCGAAAGCTTTACCGTTTGATTGGAGGTACCGATCCACTGAGGTCTGGTGTAAGTGAGTTCACCAAGGAATCCGACGGCTCACGGACTCACTCTCAGAGGCATCGTCTGGACCGTTGGGGGAGCACTTTAAGGGACAGTTCATTTGGTCCACTTCAACAGCGGACCTTCTGCATATATCTGCTAGAAAAACGATGTAGGTAGATATCACTCCTCTATCGGAAATGAAGGTTATGCAGGAGATAGGTTTCTTGAAAAGGTACAAAGCCGCTGGACTGGACTGATTGTCTCCATCTTTTTTCAAGGATAGTGGCGAAGGTTTGGTTGCAAAGTTAACAAAACTCCTTCGGGTAATCTGGGTGAGTGAACAGATTCCCAGGAAAAGGTATGTATCGGTGATTGTGCCGTTTTACAAGAAAGGTGATGGGTCCTATTGGAAAAATTACATAGGAATTGGCTTAGTAAGTATTGCATCTAAACTGCTCACTGGGCTTATTCTCCACCGATTATCCAGCGCCCGTGAAATGTGTACGCCCGATAATCAAGCTGGTTTCAGATTTGGTCGGGGTTGTATCGATTATATCGTTGCTCTTCGACAGATAGAGCATATTCACACCTTCGTAGGCGCACAATCTCTGTCTTACCTGATCTGAAAGCGGCATTCGACTCATTCGACTACACAGTTCTCCGGCATGGTTTCACTAAAGTTGTAAAGTTTCCCAGATAGCCTAAACAACAATGTAGCTATATTTGGGATGTTTTTCACACCTTCAAAGTGTAAAATGCTACTGCAAGACTGGGTTGGCACAACACCAAGTCTTGTCTTGGTAGGAGGAACTCGAGCTGAAGTAGATAAGTTTTATTGTCTGAGCAGTTACATCTCACCAGGTGGATAAATATCGGGTGAAGTGACATCTCTTATACAGAAGACACGTTTGGCTTTTCCAACCTCAGCCATTTGTGGCGCCGGCGCGACATCCGATTGTCTCTCTAGGGTTGAGCGTACACTGCGGCGGTTAGATCCGTTCTTTTATACGGCTCAGAAACATGGCCGTCAAGAGTGGAAGATAGATGAGGACTGTCGGTGTTCGAGCGTCGATATCTCCGTAGCATTACCCGAATATGATGGGAACATGGTATCAGTAATACTGAGATTGGACGTAGGGTGTTGCGAACCAAAGGTTAGTCAGTGGATCAAATAGTGAATCTAAACAGGTCAAGGTGGCTGGGACATGTGTTACGCATGCCCACCGATAGACGTTCTTGGCTTACCCTGTTTTCCGAGGCCGGTGGTGATTGGAAGGTACGTCGATGTGGTCAGTCCATGATATGACAGAAAGGCATAAAACTTTGGCCAGTAGATTTGGCCAAGTAGGACGAGTTAAACTTCCGGGTTGGGGTCCACATGACCCGCCTACCAAATGGTTGGAGACAGTAAGTGATGTGGCTAGATGTCGCGATCAGTAGCGTAGTTGCATTTGAACTTTGTTTTTGTCTTTGTGATTTTCCCTTCTTACCTTGCTTTCGGCTCTTTTCCACTTCATGCTTCTATTCTTTTTGTCCCTGACTCGACGATGCTGGAGGGTAGTAACCGAAACCAGAGCACAGAAGTGAGGTTAATGTTTTATTGAACTGAACTGAACTGAACTGAATACCATCCGGAGCAACTGGTGATGTTTCAGTGGATAATATTGGTGGTGCTCATGCGTTCACTGATTCCGAACTGGACAGACTCAGGAGCATGCTGGGCCAATAGCAGCTAACGCATACACTGTTAATGGACTCGATGAGTATCAGTGACAGACAAACACTACTAAACCAACACCGGAATGCAGAAATACATAACAACAAACTAAAATCATGAGTGGAAGGTAAGTGATTGGGATGTAAAAAAACGTCTGTTATCTTCATTCGCGCAAAACCAGCCTGTACGCAGCACTGAGAGAATCTAACATTACAAACAGGTATGTATTGGCCGCCTGAAAACCAACCAATGTTGACAGAGGAAATATCGGAGCTTCCATCACAGGACACACGCAAACCTATGACAAAATTGAATAAGGGACAATAGAAATTCATTAGGACGGTATTCTAACAGTGATAATTCCTCCCTAGGTGTCTACCTCAAGGGTCTTACCTCAGACCCATTACATAAAACTTGAGATTTTAAGTTTTCGTGTTCTGACTAAGAGACACCAGAAATGATGACAGGTGCATGAATACGAATTAAATTGAATGAATTCAGGATTTAGTATAACAACCAGTAGTGTTTGCAGTTAGTCCTACCAAATAACACTGAAACACCAAACTAAAACGGTGGCCTTATACAGTGTACGAAATGTTATTAAACTCGCTGTTTTTCTGCAACTGCCTTTGATCCAAACCATTTGAGGCAACCAAATTGGGTAAGCTGATGTGCAAACCCACTACTATAACAAATATAAATACGGACTTCAAACGTGACCCAGATAAGTCAATTTATCCCGGATAATGGCACTGAGGGTGTGAAATGCTATTAAACACATCCACAGCGAACTGGATTGCAAAAGCAGTGACCTTTGTCAGTATTTGCATATTTTCAATAATCAGGGGTGCTTAGTCATTTCATTGAGCAGTGTCCACGTCACGTGGCTTGTGAACGAAGTTTATTCAGGCTATACATTCTGATTAGAAGTAGCAACCTCACATTTACCAAAACGACTGGTAAGAAGACACAGGTTATCTGAGTTGGTGGGAGGAAACTGCTAGCATACAAAGATTCGGGAGTGATCATAAGTCAGGGTTTTAAAAACAACTCGTAACTTTTTGAAGGATCTCAATCATTTTATCGCGCACAGAAAACGAGGAATTTGAAAAATGATCTCCGAGCAGACCATGAAAAGACTCTTGCACGGTGCATCAAATAACAACAAAAATAAGTGTGTCCTTACAACTGCATATAGGAGTTCGTTTTGTACACCAACTCATATGATCCGCATCACATGTAATACAGAAAGGTGTAATCAATGCCTCGGATTACTGACCATCATTTTCAAAATCAAGAGGAACAGGGCAGAAACCGCATCACTTACACTGCTGAATGGAATGGTGCGATAACTAGCAGTGGGAAAATATCTGACTAAGACGGCCATGACGAAATCGTCTACAGCTGGAAGGAATTCGAAAAACCAACGCTGGAATTTAGTCGCTCAGCCCTCCATAGTGGTATTCAGCGGTCTGGATGCGATTTTTCAGGACTGAAAACTTCAACTGGCAGTTCTAGAGACCAACTTCACTAGAATGTGACTACTGCATCGAAACGTCAAGACCATGGACCCGCTTGCTCATTCAAAAATCAAGCCAGATTGGAAATCCCTTGGGTCTATCAGCGAGGTGATTCTACGGGTATGGAAGAGTCCATAACAATCTGCCCGGGTTTAATTACATCGTCCTCTATGCGTGGGACAACATGGAACCTAATGCCATACAAAATGTAACTGGAAACATGCTTGAATTTTGCACTTCAGTTACGGACATTACATGCTATTGTGTTTCGTAACCAATAGGTAGTTTTTGTCATCCATCCACAGATGGGTTTAATTATATTTCGGGCAATATCTATGCATATTTACTTCTTTTTCAAGACCCTAACTAGACTAAGGGAAAACGTTTTCCTATTTTATTCACATGAACTCAGTTCCATGTGAAAATAAAAGTGAAGACTCAGAAATGGGAAGGACTTACCACCACTGGAAATATGTCGCCAATGAGAATCGGGGAAATCATAATTGCCGTATATGATATTGGTCTCCATCTGTGGAGAAATCGGTTGCCCATTGCGGCTGAAGAATGGAGGAAACCCTGAAAGTCTAATGCTACAATCAAAAGTCGGTCGCAAATTTTAACTTACAATATGTAGGTAATGATACCAAGGGACCAGAGATCACAGGATTTGTCGTACCGTTCTCGGTTAAGTATCTCTGGGGCTATTTTAAAGCAACTGTTATATTACTGACTGACACATTACCGACATAATAAGGAGTGTAACAAGGTGTTTTCAAGGAATTCTCCCATACAACTTCGCGTGCAAAGCCGAAGTCAGTTAGCTTTAGTAGAGCATCCTCATTACTAGATGAAAATAGGAGATTTTCGGGCTGTAAAAGGTTGGGACGCATTAAATAGCAAGTGACAAAACGCGTACTTTAAGGTCTCGATGTGCAATATTTCTGGCATGCAAATAAGCGATCGCAGAGGCAATTTGATGAACGAGGCGAGCGGCTTCTAATGGTTGAACAAATTATTTTATTGCCAAGGTGATTGTGACGTACCACACTCCGTGAACGTAGTCTTCGACTTGATGCGATTAAAAAGTTCCCCGCCTTGCATACATTCCAGCACCATCAAGATATACTTTTTGCCAGTGTTCTGATTGTTATTTTCGTATACATCAACTACTCTGACCACGTTTGGACAGTCCGACGCACGCCAATGTAATTCAGCCTCTCGACGAGCAGCCGGAGTGTCTTCAAGGATCTAACGCGAACACAAGAGATACAATACGCGCCGATCAGTATCGCACGGTCAGCAAAAATAAAAAGCAATCAGATGGTTTAGGTGCACAACAAAACTGAATCTAAATCTGTAAAATGAACTGTTAATTAGAAAAAACTACCGAAGCCAGTCAAGACAAACCTGTATAGTGAAAAATTCATTTTTGGAGTGAAAAATAGATGACGGTTCAAACATTCGCTACCGTTTACCTCAACCAGAAATTATCCTGCTTAAGCCTTTTTGTTTAGATTCAGTGAATTAAGCTCAACAGAAAGCGTTTCTTCCTATTATTTCCGCGTGCAAATCATAACGTCGTTTGGAAACAGTAGTATCTCTTGTTTTTATCGCGGTCGCCTGTAAAGCAGCAGAGATTAGCAACCTTTCGTGAAAGACGATAAACAAGGGGTGAACCAGCCGAGTGATGCCCCGGCAATGTGAGGAAACAGCCCCCCATCCGGTAGTTCACCGGAGGAATCTTCATCTGCAATACCGCTCTCATGTTGCCTCTGAAGGAATTTCTCGAAGTGATTGAATATACATGGATTCGCCGGAATTTTCCGGCGTTCGAATTCCCGCTATTACCGGTTAATTTGGCGATAGACAGTAACGCAATGTCGTTTGGCTCCTCATCACACCTGACCCGTTGGGACCTTGTGTGGTTCTCCACTCCAAGTCTCAGGGTCTGGTTGCCGGTTATCCCTAATAATACCGTGGACCTTTGTGGCTACGGGGTATGTATCTCTTCCACAGCACTCATGCGCAAGCATGTCGTAAAAAGAGGACAATCTGAAACCTCAGCCGATCCTGGTAGCTGATCCCACGCCATCCACCGAGTCTCCTAATAATGCGTTGCATCTTCGTCCCATCATTCCACAGACAATGCAGGGATAGGTAGCAGAACGTTCGTATTCAAATCCCGGAAGGACCTGGGTGGCACACAGCGACCAGAAAGCATGGTGGCACTTATCATGGTCCCTGCAGAGGCGCAGAGCTTACTTGTGATAAAGTGGATCGTAGGAGATAACGGAGCCTTAATTCCTATTTCCTACTCACAGGGTGGCTTACAAATGGTTTTATATCCGACTAGATAAGTCAAATACTCTCATTGTCGGAATATCCCAAGCAGCACGACTGCCCCTTTTAGCGTCACCCGAGAGCCCCTCTGACCGCACCGCCAATTCATTAGACAATACGTATCACCCAGTGACTTACGACTAGTCTATAAATTCTCACATTATGGAATGTTATCCTATCGATATGGAATGAAATGTGTTGAGAACTGTTTCTCTTAGACAAACTGATTGCCCCTGAGGACCCACGCTTCTCTAGTTACTTCAAGTTGACTACAGTCTTTTTAGTATTTAATAGACAACACTATCGTGACTTTCGAGCAACATCTTAGAGGGCACTCAGGGGACGGCCGACCGTCTCCTTGTGTTGCTTGGGTCATCTAGCAATCCACAAAACCTATACCGTGTGACTTTGGGCCTTTTCTCAAAACACCCTGAGAATATTGTAGAATATTTTAGATTAAACTGCTGTGAAGGAACTCACTTTAAGGGCGTACGAACATCCAGAACGAACACTAACGCATTTTACTACTTTGCCGCTTACACCAGCACCTAGGACCGCATTTGTGATTTGATAGTCATTTGTGATTTTTGTTTTCTTTGGCAAGAAAGATTGTCGCCCTCCTTGCATTACAAATACGGGGCACTGAACAAACGCCACCGACAACACCACAGACGAAATGTGACACCAGCAGCCCAATTTGTGGTGCATCAAGGTCAAATGAAATCAGCTTTCAGTTCAGTTCAGTTCGGTTGTCTTGAAGTCTTGAAGTACTACACGGGTTCGAGGCTTTGAGCCCAATTGTCCCGGTTCTTTAGGAAATCTTTGATCTCCTGTCGGATTCACCGAGCTGAAACGCGAGTAAAAAGAAGCGGGGGGGGGGGGGCGGGAGTGGCAGCGAAAACAAGATACATATAACCGCATTCAGTGTCACACTGTGGACAGTTCAGTTCAGTTCAGTTCAGTTCAGTTCAGTTTGCAGTGCCTTAAGCTGAGTGGGGGTTCGGCATCCATGAACATATATGCAATAAAAGACAACTATTTTGTTTGTTTGTTTTTTTGACAATTATTGGGAGAGACCCAGGTAGAGGTCTAGCTTTTTCTTGAAGATAGTTTTGTTCTGCGAGAGAACAATATCTTCCGGAAGTGCATTCCACATGGTAATAACCCTATAGCTAAAAAAGTTGATCCTTAGTGAAGTGCGTGGCCTCGGTTTGAAAACTTTTCTGCTGTGACCACGGAGAGAGGAGGCTGGACAGACGGAGAAGAAGCAATCGCTTTGACCTGTTTCAAAAAGGTGAAACATCAAAAACAGATCACCTCTTACGCGTCTTACGTCAAGGGGATAGAGGTTGAGGAGTGAGAGGCGGACGGGATAAGGTAGATGGGATAGACCACTTACTGCCTTGGTGGAGGCCCGCTGAACCCTTTCTAGGATCTCACGGTCTCGGACAAGACCAGAGTGCACTATCTGACTACCGTACTCCAGCAGAGGTCGGATATAAGTGCCGAAAATTATGGGGAAATCATCCTTAAATATGCGCGGGAAGGACCTTCGAATCATGTTTAGAACTCGAAAGGCGGACTTGCTCGCAAGTTCGTGATGATGAGAGAAGGACAAGTTACAATCTAACCAGAAACCGAGCATCTTGTGTCGGTTAACCCTTGGCAGAGTGGCTGCTCCATTAATGGAAAACGTGTGACCAGTCTCTCTGCCGAAAGACATGCTCACGCATTTGTCATCAATAACTGGGAGGTTCCAATCCTCGGACCAGCGTTTTGTTTCATAAACTGCAATTTGCAGGTCTTCAACGCTTGAACTCCATCGGTTCCGTTCAGTTTGCACCGAACTTGGTATGGTTAGAGCCAATCGAGTGTCCGTACAGTGGAGTCGTCGGTGCACTTCCGTAGCTCCCAACACCGCGTGATTTTCTTTTTCTGAAAGGCAGGAATGTTGTGCAGTATCAGCCCTGGCAAAGAAAGGAGGAAACAGTGAGTAAATTGCGTCTGACCCTAAAAACTGCCTAACATAACTCGGGGTATACTGCTTTCTTAAAAGCCTTGACTGTTGTGGTATTTATGACCTCCTCCGGGAGCTTGTTCCAATAGGCTACTACTCTATTCGAGAAGTGCTACGCTCTAATTTGGAGCCTCAAATGCCTCCTTCGTATTCTAGGGCTATGCCCCATTGTGCCTCCAACAGGGCTCAGAAAAAAGGTCTATTTGACTTGTTCCTGACATTCCGTTCATTACCTTGAAGATTCCGAGGTCAGAGGCAGTGGGACACCTCCCGTATGAGCCTCATCGCCCTCCACTCATGACTATAGCCTTAAGACAATAATTCACGCCAAAGCCCAATCAGATTTGCATCCAGTTTCCTTTTTAAAAGATTCCATTTGCCCTTTTTCACCACGTTAGCTGGCAGCGGGTCCCACAGTTTAGTTGCTCTTCAGGAAAGACGGTGGATCAACGAGATCCTAGTCGACTGCAGCCCAGTTCACCCCGGGGTATTCGCCGGATGCATATCAGACCACCTGCAACACACGTTTGAGTAAGGTGTAACCGAATTCGCAACGGATCCGGAAATCAAAAGGCGGTTACCCGTGATATTCTACGATACTAGCTTATTAAATGAACAACGACACCAAAAAGATACAAACCTCAATAATGAGATCACAGGGACTCAACCAACGAGAAACCGAGTTGCAGCGTGCGAGTGGGCGAGCAGCACGTGCGTCATGCAGGTCCAGAACAGGGATATGACAAAGTAGCGCTCTGGGTGCGAACAAACGACAATTGGTCCAAAAAACAAACAGTTCGTTAAGGCACGTCATTAGTGTAGGCAATTGGGTGACCCTAAGAAAACAATGAATCGCACAGGTTTTAGGGAGATTTTCCACGACCGGTCGGTAAACCACCCACCGAAATCCTCCCGAATTCTTAGCAGAGTCAAAGGTTTGGTATAAAGGTACTGATTATTCCTACCTACCTAGGCCCTGCTGTCAGTGCGCGAGCCTAATGCTTGTCGTCAACGTTCTACTCATGGTAGCACCTAATCCGTTGGCTACATAGACGTGAGGTTATTCTGCATCTTCCACGAGAATAACTGACCGAGGGCAGGCGTGAAGAAGGAACATAGATGCTGTCCTTGGAAAGGCCGTCCTGCCCTGGCTGTGTGTGCTTGCGTGAGTGTGTGTGTGTATGATGTAATCGACGCTGCTGCCACATGCAAAGACACTTCAGTGACGTCAACAAAAGCAAATTGCGGACACCGTCACATGTTTGATAGGGGTTGCGTGACATGGCGTGGTTCGGGTATGTGCTTATGTGTCTGGATGTATATTGGAATCACAAGTATCACCACACATAAAAAGAGGGCTTCCTGCAAAGTCAACGAAAGACTGTGAGCACGGTAACGTGTTTGGCGGGGACCGTGTGGAATAAACGGTGTGTGTGAGTGCTGTGTGTGCCGGTGTGTACAATGAAATCACAGGTATGACTACACATCAAAGGAGGACTTTCTGCAATGTCAACAAAAGACCGTGTGGCAAGAAAACGAGTAAAATGTAGCATGTGTGTGTGACCTAAGCTCCGCTACTTGTACATATGCAAGGGGCATTCGCTAACGTCAACAAAAAAAAAACGACGAACACTGTCACATGTTTGATAGGGATTGCGGGACATAGCGTGCATCGGGTATGTGTGCGTGTCTGGATGTACAATGGAATCGCTTTTATCACCACATATCAGAATAAATCTTCCGTAATATCAACGAAAGACTGTGGGCACTGTAACGTGTTTGACGGAGACCATGCGGTATACCGAGTACAATGTAGGTGAGTGTTCGTCGAAGTGTATGATGGCTCGATACGTCGGTGTGTCGGGACTGCTTCCATGTATGAGGTTTCTCTACCCACCTCGCTGACTAGCGCGAAACAGTCTACTAGGCCTCAGCGTTATCAGCTTCTCCGCCTTCGCTCTCAAGTAGGCTAATACTGTGTATATCACGAATGAGCGCTCCATTAGCTATCTTCACCTTCACCGTTCTTATCATTAAGTCAGTGCTTTTGATGGTTTCCGTAACTACTCCCAAAGACCAAGTGCTGAAATGTGCGCGTTCGTCGGCGATCATCACCACATCCCCAATTTTGAATGGTCTTGTTTTCACCTTCCACTTCTGTCGGGTCTGCAGAGCCGGTAGGTACTCCCGCAGCCATCGCCTCCAGAAGACCTTGGCCAGATAGTTCGCTTGCTTCCATCCGTGGAGGTAGCTCCCACGAAGGTTTACCGGCCCTTGGAAACCCTCGTTCGACCTTAACATCAATAAGTCGTTCGGGGTGAGCGCCAGGTGGGTGGGTTCGCCGTTCATTACTGGAACCAGGAAGCGGTTGTTCAGGATTCGCTCCATCTCAGTCATGACTGCAGTCAGCGTCTCGTCGTCGGGCGGCTGCTGCTCCATGATTGACAGCAACATCCGTCTGGCGGACCGGATCATGCGTTCCCATATGCCGCCTCGGTGACTGGCCTGTGGGGGGTTGAAATGCCATCGTATGCCGTAGGCCACGGTTCGATTCTGCAGTTCGTCCCTGTTTATGTTCTTGTGCGAACGCTGCAATTCCCGTTGAGCGCCCACAAAGTTCGACCCCTTATCTGGGTATATATCGACCGGTACTCCTCTCCGGTTGATAAATCTTTGCAAGGCCCGGAGAAACGAATCGGTCGTCATCGAATGTGCGACTTCTAGGTGTACCGCACGTGATTTCATGCACGTCATGATACATCCGCATCGCTTTTCTAATCTTTTCCCGCACTTGATCCACAAGAGCCCGAAATAGTCTGGACGGCCACCAGCCCGTAGTCACCCTGCATTCTGGTAGTGGGGCCATGAGTTGTTTGCCTGCTGTGGCATTGCGTCGCCTACATTGCACACACCGTCGGATTACGCGTTTTACAGTCTCTCGTCCTCTCAACAACCAAAGACGCTTTCGGATGACGCTCGTCACGTGACTTTCCCCGGCATGTCCCTCCACAGCGTGGACGTGTTGGATCATTAGTTCTACTACAGGTTGTCTCGCCGGCAGCAACTAAGGGTAGTTTTTGTCGAAGCTCTGTGGGCCTTGGTCAGCCTACCATCCACTCGCAGCAGTCCGTCAATGAGTTTGGAGTTAAAATGCTTCAATTCGCCTCTTGGAGATGGTATGTCTTTATTGGTCGGTCCCACTTCTTCCACCCTCTTGAGTTCTCGGGTGAAAGCCTCGCTTTGTATCATTCTAAAAATATCGTATCCTGCAGCTTGTAGCTCATCGGGACCTATCGGGCCGACCCGTATCCAGCCTGAGGGGAGTAGCCCTTTCATGACTAGTAAATTTCTCTTGAACCTGGTTAACGAAACTAACGCACGAAGTATCTTCATCCAGGAAGAAAGTCTGACCAATCACGATAAGATGGATGTCTCTTAGACGACGTTGGCCGCTATCATTACGCCTTTGATCTCCAGTTTTACTTCCGTAGGGGTTTTTAATTTGAACACGGGACAGTCCTGCTTAGGCACTTGCAGGAAGTTTTGCCTCTTCGTCCACGTGTCCAGTTGCCTGAAGTTGTTCGCACCTCGGAAGCACAGGCCGGCCGGCTTATCGTCAGACCTGACATGATTCCACTGGTTCGTGGCTGATTCGTCGTGGATAATCGTGAGTCGGTTAGCAACGAAAGTACTAAACCAGCTCCAGACGTTGCTAATGTAGTAAAGTACTATCGTTGAATCCGTCCAGAAGCTCACCGATCAAATGTAGAGATCAAAACATCTATTCACAGCTTGCACCACCCTGACTGCCAGCACGGCTGCGCTGAGTTCAAGGCGTGGGATCGAGACCAACCTCAGTGGAGCAACGCGGGCTTTGGTGAACAGGATCCTCGTGGTATATTGTCCACCTCCTGTGCACCATCGTCCGTACACCATGGACCCGTAACCGACTTCGGATGCATCGGAAAAGGCATGTAGTTCTCCAGTCCGTGTCGTATGGCCAGGAGTCAAACATCGTGGGATTCTTATGTCCCCTAATTTCTTCGAGGTATTCAGAAATTCTTCCCAGTCCAGCCGGTCTTCTCGGTCCAGTGGCTGGTCCCAATCGACTTTCTTACGGCACAGCTGCTGCAGCAAGATCTTTCCTGGCAGCAGCCAGGGTGAGACGAAACCGAGCGGGTCGAACAGACTAGAGACAGCGGATGGTATACCTCGACGGGCTACTGTCAGCTCGGGAACGTTTAGCTCGAAAACAAAGTCGTCCGTTACCGCGTCCCATTGTATTCCCGAAGTGCGTTCGATAGAGAGTAGAGAGCCTTCCAAATCTCTAACCCTTTCGGCCTTCTCGTGGTACGGAATGACTTCGAGCACTTCTGAAGCTTTCAACATCCACTTTGCTAGATGGGAGCTGCCCTCTTCTACCAAACTTTTCGGGCCTCTGAACTGCTCTAGAGTTGATTCCACATCATCGAATGACCCAAGGTAGTCGTCGACGTAGAAATTCCTGCTGACGCTATCTACCACCGACCGATGGGCCAAATCTCCATGTTTGTTCGCAGCTTCCCGGAGGGCGTAGTAAGCACAGAATGGTGAGGATATGGCTCCGAAGGGGTGGACAGTCGTCCTATAATTCATCGCCGCTTTGTCACGGTCGCTCCCTTCCCACCACAAGAAACGCAAAGCATTCCGTTCTTCTACTGGTGTTTTCACCTGGTGAAACATTTCCCTGATATCTGCGGACAAGGCCACTCTACCCACTCTGAAAGGGCGTAAAACTTCGCTTATTGGTGTGGCCCAGTCAGGTCCTGGTGGCAGGCGATCGCTTAACGACCTGCCTTGGAACTTGGCTGCACAGTCGAAAACCACCCGCAGTTTTTGGGTTTCTTGGGGTTGATAACCGGGTGGTGAGGTAGATGCCAGACACCCTTTCGGCCGTCGGTGTTGACAGGCACCGTTTCAACGTAGCCGAGAGCTTCGTTTCGCTTCGGTAATTCTGCGTATCGTTCCCGCAGATCCTGGTCTCGAACGAAGCGTTCCTTCAGTCTTAGTAGTCTCTGGAGAACATAGTTTCTGTTATCAGTCCACGGGTCAGCGGATGTAAGCCATGGGAGGGGAACCTTGAACTGTTTTTTAAGGCCTCTAGTGCCTTGCCGCACCGTTTGTGAAGCAAAATGACCCTCTTGAGACAACGATGGTCCTTCGTCTCCGAGATCATGAAACTCCTTTTCACACGGCCGCTGCAGGTGATACTCTATGTGGTCCTTTACGGCGGATAAATAATTCACAGAACCACGTTAATCTACTGGGCCAAATAACATCCATCCCAGAACCATGCGTACGGCGTAAGGTGCCTGGAGGTCGCCCAATCTCTGGTCGATTACCCAAGGTGCCCCTGGCAAGTCGCAGCCGATGAGGAGATCCACTTCGTCGTCTTCCCAGTCTACGACGGTTGCATCCTGCAGGTAGGGCCACCTAGTCAAGATTGCGTTCACGAACCTTGGTGCTCGCATGGGGAGGTCAGCTAATGTGAATGCTTCCGTCGGTTCGATTTGCTCGTCAGTGTCTAAGGGGATGAGCTGCAACCTCAACCGGCCGGCAGTCATTACCTTTGTTCCGCCCACCGTGCTTACTGCTAACGACGTCACACTTTTAGCGAGCCGGTGTTTGCCGGAAAAACGCTCTCTCACTAGGGTAGTATCCGACCCACTGTTGATGGAAGCCAAAGCTTTAACCCCCCCCCAGTTGAGGTCGCCACTCCCACGGCAGCTACTCCTAAAAGTACCGGTTTACTGGCAGGCCGAGACGTTGAAAAAATCGCACTGGGCTCTGTGCTCGCCTCGGGTAACAGTCGATGGCGTCGGCCCGTGCAGCCCTCGTGAACACATCTGTTCCGTGTTCCACAAGCTGCCGCCCGGTGCGTGGTGTTGAGACATATAAAGCACGCCCCTGTCATCCTCGCCATTCCTGATCTTTCGTCTATTGTGGCGATGACGAAATTCGGGAATTCTAGTAGCCCATGGCTAGCGTCACAGGACCAGCAAGGCTGGTTGCGCTATGGCATCGCGTGAAACGGCGTGTGCATTAGTCCAAGGCGGATACTCCGGCTGTCCCCGAGCAGTGGTTTTAACCTGGATCGGGTGCTGTCCCGGATGAGTCCACCAAATCTGATGCCGTCTATCTTGGTTTGCCTGTCCAAGTATTCGGTTAGTTCTTCGAAGTTAGCCTCCCGGAGGCCTCGGCTCATCCGTTCCGCCTCTTCCGCCTACCTACCCTGTAATTAGGGATGGAGGTGACGGACTATGCCTTTCCAAGGTGTGCATTGCATCTAGGTCAGCCCTGTAACCTAAATGGTCGAGGGCTATTGGGCAGTTCTGCATCTTGATCACCAGGTCGACCATGGTGTAGACGTCGCCCTTGGTTCTTTTTTCCTCTACCATCACGCCCTCTATTAAGTTACGGGCTACTTTGAAAGGTTGGCCAAACAAGTCCCTTAGAATCATCGTTGCCCTTGTGTAGCCTTGTTCTGGGTCGAGCATGGTGCACCCGTCGATAGCTTCCCTTGCTCGGCCTCGGCAGTAGTGAGTCAGGTAGAGAAGCCTTTGCCCAGGGTCGGTTACCTTATTTTCGACGAACGTCTCGAACTGCTTGACGAACTTACAGTAGTGTTCGGATCGTCCGTTGAAAACCGTCGGTTCTACTGCTGGTAAATCGATCGTTGGTGTTTTATAGTCGGCGAGCGGCGGAGAATCTCCTATTTTATTGTGCCTTGATTTTTCGGAAGGGCCGTAATCGTTGGCCTCACACTCACGCTTTTTCTGTCTACACTTTTTTCTGCTTCCTGGGCCTGTTGTCTAGCCGATAACAGTTGTTGTTCTAGGTCTAATATCCTCAGCCTATATAGATCGACAGCCTTATTGTCCGTATTGCCCTCAGTAACACATGATCTAGCACTGACAGGACTGGACGATTTAGCATTAACTAAAGAATCGAAGGTATCCAAAATCTCCCCCAGCGACTTGCCTTATTACTTCCTGTCCAGATTCCAATGTCTTTGATCCTTTTCTTGGCATTTTGTGTGTTTTCTCGTTCCCAATTGATCAACTGAGTATCGTAACACACGTTTGAGCAATACGTAGCCAAATTCACAACGGATCCGGAAATCAAAAGGCGGTTACCCGTGATATTCTACGATACTAGATTAATAAATGAACAACGACACCAAAAAGATACAAACCTCAATAATGAGATCACAGGGACTCAACCAACGAGAAACCGAGTTGCAGCGTGCGAGTGGGCGAGCAGCACGTGCGTCATGCAGGTCCAGAACAGGGATATGACAAAGTAGCGCTCTGGGTGCAAACAAACAACAATTGGTCCAAAAAACAAACAGTTTGTAAAGACACGTCAATAGTGTAGGCAAGTGAATGATGTTAAGAAAGACTTGGAACTGCAACAGTTTTAGGAGAATTTTTCACTACCGGTCGTTACCGCATGAATTTGGGCAGAATGAATGAGTATCTACCCATTACATCCATCACAAAGCAGAGATTCTGCCCTGGGTATCACGGTTTCAAATCAGGTTAAACGATCAGGCACTTTGCGACAGTCCGCCCCACTCAACATGTAGTGGTAATCCACCGAGAGAACGATAATTATCCACGAATGACGAAATCGCGGAGCTCAAAGACACACGTAGAGCAGCCGAGGATTCCTGTAGTTCAATTCATTTCAGCTCAGTTCGGCTTTCGCAGGACTTCTTGTGGCTGAAGCCAATCGAGTGTCCAAATAATTGTGTTGTCAGTGGGTTTCTGTAGCTCCCAACAATGTATGTTCGAGAAGGCAGTGGGTGTCCACCTATTGAGATACGGACACTGATGAGGTCTTTTGGGCGCCTGCTACGTCAAGATTTCGTTTGGGATCTCCAGCCAAAACGACTTCGTTTTGGAAACCTCGCCTGAATAGTGCACTCAGCCCAAAGGACAAGGGCTGACTTCCACGGCACGAGTTGTCAGTTGCATCTGTGGGACCCAGTGCTTGGACTACTTGAAATCTCCTCAAGTCTTTTGCTGGATTAAAGTTCTGAGCCCGTGAAGTACACCAGGATGGCTGTCGGGAGTAGCATCAAGAGCTGCACTTTGATGGGGTAAAATCCCGTATATCAGCTGGCCAGGCCAGGTCAGGTCAAGTCAGCCAGAAAGAGCCCGGTTCCTTGAGTGCGAGAGCCTCAATATCTCGTGATGTTTAGCCTGGGATAGTATTTTCTGGGCACTTTGGTTTGATGAATTTGGTTTCAGAGCGCAAGTTTGGGTTCACTTCCGGGAAAGGCACGGACTCACTAATTGAGCTGGCTGGAAGGTAGAACACAACACGAACACACACCAGGCTATGTGAGAGAAACATTTTCTGATCCGTGAAACTAGATGGAGTGGAGGAGACAACGTGCGTAATGCTAAACAAAAGAAATGAACGAATACACGGAGGAGAAAGAGCTACAGACTGTTGGAGAGGCGGATGTGTGGGAGGAATTGTAATCGGTTCAAATGATGAATGAGGTGGGTAATTTGAGTTTCACGAAAGATTGGGAGACATTGATGGCCGGACCTCGTCCAGTTCAGCCTTGAACTGCCTGACTGTATGAGGGAACCACTTCCTCGGGAAGTTCATTCCATGCATTACCAGCTACAAAAGAGAAGTAATTAGCCCCGGTACATCGTCTTGTTCTGGGGTTCGCAAGTTTTAGATTGTGTACCCCCAGGGCCGAGTGTAAAGTACATGTGTTAGGATCCTCCGCAGCGGTTATCACATACTTGTATCGTTGAGACTATGTCCTTTATCTTATTGGCCCTCGAACAAATACAGCTTGCATCAACCACTACACTTGAACATTTGTTTACTGTTTGCTTATGTACCGTGGCATATTTTTGATTCGAACTTGAAATACCGTGACGACGGTGCCTGACACTGACCCTTCGTGGAACTCTGGTCCTCGTTGTCAAACTTATTGCCGGTACAGTTGAGGTCTGTACATATTTATGTGCGTAAAACTTGGTAATCCGGTATGGTAGAAACTACGAATCAATCTTGTCCTGACTTGGGGATTCGTTAATTTGATACTCGGTACTCACCATCCGGATCACTGGTGCAGTACTCAATTGGAAACCTCCGGGATGAAATCAATCAGAAATGCCAAGAAGAGGACGAAAGCAAACCGAAGCTGGACAGAAAGTAACTCAGCAAGTCCCTTGGGTATTTTTGGGTGATACTGATACCTTAGATATTGTTAGGTCTACTGTTCCTGCCAGTGCATGTATTTTAGCCAATGACATATGATTTAGACGCAGTGACATTTATAGATTGAGAATAATGGAATTGGAAAACCAGCTTAGGCAGGCTAGAGAAGAAGCTGAGCCAGCCAAGAAGTAACATCTTTGAAGATGGGAGCTAGAGATGGGCTTGGAATCCACAGAACATAAGGCCTTTCATCGTAGCAATTCTATGGAACGATTGAAGCCGACTCGCGTTAGCGGAACACACGCAACTGGCTCAACAAAAGTGGAAATGTCCCCCTTTGACGAGAGTGCAAAACAGTACTGCAAGTTTGTTAAACAATACGGGAAACTCGTGGAAATAAGAGTATCTGACCCAGGGCAGAGATCCTTGTATCTGCTAAGTTACTATCATGAAAGAGCCAAGAAAGCGATCGATTGGAGTTCTATGCTGGATCCCGAGGAGGTTACACTGGGGCACGAGAAGTCTTGAAAGACCTGTCTGGACAACCACTTGAAGTCGCTGGGAACTCGATCAACGGTGTATTATCAGGGGCAAGACTTTCCAAAGGCGAGTCAGTCTGTGGTAAAAAGGCAGAATTGCAACGTCGCCCTGAATCACTGAATTATCTGTCGGACCTGAATGCACTGCATACATTGAAGACAATAGTGCGCAGTTTACCCGCAGAACTACAGAGTAGATGGGCCAAAAATCCCGAAGGGATCAGTAGATTTGGGCGAGAAACCATGTTTGAAGACCTGACGCAGATTATAGACCGTCATGCCCGAATAGCAAACAATCGTTTCGGTCAACTTGTGCATGAGACGGGCAAGCTACTTAGGACTGTGACGACAAGGCTAGACCAGGGAACCGGGCAGAAGCCAATCATCGGCAAGCACACAAGCACTATCCAGCGAAGGGGAAAATTTTCCGGTGTATGTGGTTTGCGGGGTGCCTCATCGCATGGCGGAATCCCTCGCTTCCGTAACGTAAACCCCGGCGAACGATGGGAAATGGCTAAGGGACAGGACTTGTGCTTTATTTGTCTCAAGGATTCACACTGAGCGGCGGCGAGCCGAATAATAACCAGTTGTGGTCAGGATGGATGCCGTGGGTAGCATCATTACCTAGGACAAAAATGCCAGAAATTGAATGCCGAAGAAACCCTGAAGCCAAATGTGGTCTGCTCAGTGTCGTGCTCCACTAACAACACCTTTAGCCTGGGAGTAATAGCAGTCGGCGCAGAAACCCCAGCTGAGGCTATAAGAGCGGTGGCCTTTGTAGATAGTGACTCGGATACCACTATAGCAAGGAGGGAGTTTGCATAGAGATGTGGGATCAGAGGGGAATAATTTCCATTAGCGGTGGGCACAGGGGGTGGCACCCCTGTCATTCGAAAAACCAAGCTCCACCTACAGCCCGTTTCCTCAGTCAATAACGATAGAGCGGAATCTCTAGAAGCATTCGCCGTAAAGGATCTGCCGATGGAAGCACCTCAGTCAGTGCAATCGATTCTGACTCAGTGGCCGCATCTCGACTGGGTTACGATAGAGGAGTGGCAGAAAAACGAAGTTGATCTGCTGATCGGTTGTGATGTACGGAAGCCTACTGGGTTCTAGATCAAAGAATTGGAAGCCGCGAACCACCGTACGAAGTAAGCGCAATGTTTGGTTGTACTTTATATGGTAGTACAGACGGAAGATGCGGCAAACAAATCCAAGTAAACTGCACTTCGGTGGAAACGGCGAGCTTTGCACCAGCACTTCAACAGCTGAATAAAGCCGAATTTGCTGACCTTGCCATTGATAGAGATGCCCCATCACGAGGAGATAGGTCGGCTTTGAAAATGGTAGCCGAGAAAGATAAGTATGTAATAGATCGTTTCGAGGTTCCTGTCCCATAGAGACCCAAAATGGAACCAACGCCGAACAGCCAAAAGTGGCTCCGAAGAGCTTATGCTTCTCCAAAAACAGTCAAACTTGAGAACCGTTGTAAACTCAGACTGTCAAGGTCATCGTGCCGCAAAATCAGGTTGTCCAATTCTTCTTTCCTTCTCGGCCTCAAGGTCAAGCATTTAGTTGTTACTAGTATTTATTACTATTCCAACTGATATACTGATCCTATAGTAGCAATTACGGCTTCACACCAACCTGCGGGTGTCATCTGTTATCGCAAATCAATGCAATATATCTTTTTAGAGGTTCAGTGTTTCCAACAAACTTAATCCATCTGTCAAAACTCTCTCTAAGTAGTTTCTGTTTATCCGGTCTCCGAAACTTAATTAATTGCTTTTCTCCCGCCTTTTTTATACCTTGCATTTCAACGTGGTCCCTTAGTTCGCCCACTATCTGTCAGTTGCCACCCTACTGGCATTACTTTGCTCCCTGCAACATTGCGTTGAAAAAACTACCAATTGCTCCAGCAGCTTGGCTATGTGCTCCATTGCCGCTCACCGGCCCAAAATCGCAGCTAGCAACCGCCGTTTTAAGGCAGCTCACCTCCAAGGCAAGCTCCAAATTTGTTCATTATCCCTCGTAGATATACTTGGAGATGCCACCAAATCAACCGCCGGAATAAGCAAAAGCATGAATAGTTTCTCCTTTCGGCCTGAAGCTTTTGATGAAGCCATCGGTCAGTTGGGCCCATTAGCCTTCCTGCTCGATCCATCTGTACATCACACTCAGGCCAACCTAATCTCGGCCAAGAAGTTCGTCGATACAGTCGCTTCCGAAATCTTTAGAGGTATCAAAAAGGTCAACAAGACAATAGTATTCCATCTTCCAGAAGGATTACCCCTCTCTACTGCTAAGAATTTAATCCTAAAGACTTGCTATCTGGATTCGCAATCGTGCCACTATGTCAGACCCCGCAAAACTTCGCAACAAAATACACATCCGCTACTATTCCAGTTTATTACTGAAGTTGCTGCCAAGGACTTTATTAGCCGACAGTTTTTTGTCGTTTCCAATACGGGATTCAAGTGGTCGAGAAAGCTTGCTGATAAAACCCCTCTACTGAGAGAGGTTCACAAAAGACATAACCCTAGTAAACATTTAGCCAGAAGTCCCTCTCAGATGAACGATTTACCAGGTGCCGGTCATCATGCGAAAACATTTTCCGTAGTTAGTCGCAGAAATAGCTGTTGAACTGGGCGGCTCGTCTGTCTCCACTCCGTTCGAACCGCGTCGCAAGCCTCGAAGCTTGCAGACTAATAATAATAATATAATAATATTGGTTTATTTCGGAAACGCCTGAAGCATGCCGTGTGCGTGATCTTTTTGATACAGGTGATGGAATGGACAGATATAATTCATGAAACTATGGAAATTCTCATAAAAATATTGCATAAAAAACCTCAAAAGGGGGAATAAAATAGGATGAAAATAGGATAAACGTATGCACACCATAGAGATTGTGTGGAGTTTGAATGAACTCACGGGTGGATTTTAATGAGTGCCCGGTGAGTATGAAAGTCAAGGTCAGATGAACTGGGTGGCTGGTCCAGGTAAATGCATCTGAAGGCCGACTGATAAACATGAGAAAGGCTGGAAATCGGTATAAGGAACTGCAGTACCCAGGGACGATGGAGAAAAAAGTGAGGTGCACTGCAGTGGATCAGATATCAGTGAAGCATTGGTACTCTGCAGTGGATCGTCGGCGGACAGGGCACATCAGTCATTGTAAAACAGGCAGCGAGCAATACAAGACGTAGAGGGTTGATCGAATGACAAAAACGATTTAGGAGGATTGGATACGGTAGGTGTTAGGCACAGATGTAGAATTGATGGATGCATATGATGAAGGTCGTTGGGATGATAACAAGAGAAATGGCCGGTGAGGAACTGCAAGATTCAGAGCGTGTGCACATAGATATATATGCGCAAGTCTATATATATATGTATATATATATTATACATATGTATAGATATAAGAGGAGCAGGAGTAATAACAATGGGGTTCTAGAAAGAAATTATCAGTCATTGGGAGGGGTAGGTAAGGTTAAATCAAATGTTTGTAGAATTAACTTTGAAATATCGTGGTGGATTAACTTCATGACAGGTGCACATGGCAGCCCAACGGAGGGAAAAAAGGAATGCGGAAGCATAGAAGTGATGAAGACTGTGAGGAGCAGTTCATGGAACAGTGAAGATGAAAGAGAGGATCGAGGAGAACAAGTAAGAATGGGTCTAATTATTTGATCAATGCAGGTACGACATGTGGTGACGGACCAGAGGAATCGGGTAGTGGCAGGTCAAACGATTTGGAACTGTAAGAGAACATCATGATGTAGCATGAGAAATAGCCGGCAAAGAAGTGCAGGATGCAGTACATATATATATATATATATATATATATATATATATATATATATATATAAGTACATAAATAGATAAGCGAGTAGCAGGAACAAAGAGCAGTGGAGTACTAGGAAATAAAAGTATCAGTGATTGGAAGAGGGAGATGGGATTGGATCAAAGTGTGCAGGATTGACTTGGGAGAATCCAGACGAAGTTTTTCGTGGCGGGATAACCTAGTGGATCAACAGATAGAGAAGACTGAAGAAGCACAAAAGTGGCGCCGGCCGTTAAGAGAAAATAGTAAGCGAGGGAAGATGAAGTGTAAGATCGAAGAGATCAGGTAAGAATGGGTCTAATTATTTGATCAACGCAGGTGCGACATGTGGTGACGGACCAGAGGAATCGGGTAGTGACTGATCAGACGGTTTGGAATTGTAAAAGAGCGCCTTGACGTAACGTTGTCTTTACAGTCGGTGGGACATGGAAAAGCGGACCACACTGGAAGGTACAGAAAAATGCCTGTAGCGAGCAATAAACGGATCAAGGGATGAAAGCAATGACCGAGGAGACACAGATAAGAAATGACCAATCAGATCATTTTACTGCAGATGAAACACGAAGGAGGCGGAGAAAGAAGCACGACGCCCCAAGATAAGCGAACCAGTAATAGAACAAGAAGGTCACAAAAAAATGAATGCGCAATGGAGTTGGGGCAATAGAGCTGGAGAGCTGTGTGCCGGCAGACAATTTAACAGGTGGAGACTAATCGGGACACTGGAAAGAACCACAGAGGAATCGCGGAACCAAGAGAGGAAGATATGGTGGTGGTGATTAGATAATAAGTGCGACTGTAAAAGAAGCGAAGTTTGGAGCGGCAAGTTCTAACATGCGAATTGGTCATGGGTGCGGGTGCGGTTGGTGCGTCATGGCATTGGGCTTAAGGAGGGAGAACAAGGAGGGATTTAACAGGACGACGGGTATAAGAATGCTAATATTGGGTATCCTGAGCAGAGGGTAACACCAAGCGCATAGAGGACAGAAGCCAGCAATGACGGCAGGTAGAAAAAGAGATATTGGTGAGCGTCGGAAGAGAAGAGTGGTTAGGACGATAGTGAATCAATGCAGTGAAAGTTGATGTAGAGAGAGACGATAGGAGGAAGGACAAAACGGGTAGGTGTGCATGCCGTGGCAGGGCAACAAAAAATGGGAAGTGATAACAGATGATAAGAACTGTAGGTGAACAAACTGTGGCGGAAAAAGGATGAGGAGCATGCAATTTTCAACCGACAGCATTGGATTCGGTAGTCCGAGAAAAGTTAGAGCGTGCCATCCGCAACCGGTGCTGCTGGGTGGGACTGGCCGTGCTCTGGGCACCCAACCTGAAAAACACTCCGTGAAGTGAACACAGGAGGTGTGATTCACCAATCTAATTGCGCTGGCACATCGTTTCAGACGGCCTGCACGCCCGATGTGCGCCGGCAATAGCGGTGGATCTGACCGCGCCCCGCACTGTTGGGAGTGGCACGAGTGATCATGGATAATTGTACAGGGGACAAAACGACCGCGATAGGGGTGCGTTAACCGGGAACAATTGACCAAGACGTGAGACGATGGACAGGAGAGCCAACGGAAACAGCGAGTGGTAGACGACCGTGTAGCAATATTATCCAGGTGCACCTGCCAGGGAGATGGTAAGTACGGTGCCCGAAGTTGTTGGCCGTCACTGAGGATCACTGGACAGGGAAAAGGGATAGAGAAGCGCAGTCTGGGTGTGCCCGAGCTGAGAATCAACAGATACTGGGGAGAAAAATGTGAATATGATGGATAAGAGATGAACGTAGGTGAGCAATAGGGTTATCTCATGAAGGCAGGAGGTAGGTTCGCTATGGATCAGTGAAGGCAATGACCTTAGTTCGCGGCACTAGAGAGTGGGGAGGTGTCGGGCAGGGGGACGGTCCAACTGAATATGTGCTTGCCGAGGTCCACAACACTGATTAAAGTCCCTCTGAGTCCAAGAATAGTAAAAAATTATCACACAAAACCTCGACTGACATGGTTCCCTCGACTAGCTCAAGGAGTGTCCGGTTGAACGTGCAAACTACTCTCACAGCATATAGTTAAAGGAACGAACGCCAACCTTCGCAGGAGTCCAAAATCCAACACTGGTTTGGGAAAACAGCCCAAAACCCAAAGCAAAATCTGTAATCACTGGACTGTTCACGTCAAGACTAGCCATTCCTTGTGTAACGAACGTTTGAGCAGTGCGTAGTCAAATTCGCAACGGATCCCGAAATCAAAAGACGATTATCCGTGATATTCTACGATACTAGATTATTACATGAACAATGACATAAACAATAAACGAACCTCAATAATACGATCACAAGGACTCAACAACGAGAAACCGAATAGCAGCGTGTGAGCAGACAGCACGTGCGTCACGCAGGTCCTGAACAAGGATGTCCCAAAGTAGCGCTCTGGGCGCGAACCAACAACAATTGGTCCATAAAAACAAACAGTTCGTAAAGACAAGTCAACAGTGTATGCAAATGAGTGATGTTGGGAAAAACACTGAATCGCGAGGGAAAAAGGGGGATTTTCCACGACCGGCTCTTACACCGCCCACCAAAATCCTCCTGGATCCTCAGCAGAGTCAAAGGTTCGGTATAAATTTACTGATTCTTTCTACCTGCATAGGCCCTGCTGTCAGTGCGCGCGTCTAATGCTCGTCGTCAACGTTCTACTACTGGTCGCACCTAACCCATTGGCTACATAGACGTGAGGCTAGTCTACATCTTCCACGAGACCAAATGACCGATGGCGGGCGTGAAGGATCACACAGATGTTGTCCTCTTAAAGGGCCGTCCGGTCCTGGATGTACGTGCTTGAGTGTGTGTGAGTGCTGTGTGTGCCGGTGTGTACAATGAAATCACAGGTATGACTACACATCAAAGGAGGACTTTCTGCAATGTCAACAAAAGACCGTGTGGCAAGAAAACGAGTAAAATGTAGCATGTGTGTGTGACCTGAGCTCCGCTACTTCCACATATGCAAGGGGCATTCGCTAACGTCAAAAAAAGCAAAACAACGAACACTGTCACATGTTTGATGGGTTTACGGGATGTAGAGTGCGTCGTGCATGTGTGTATGTATCGGGATGTACAGTGGAATCGCTTTTATCACCACATATCGGAATAAATCTTCCGTAATGTCAACGAAAGACTGTGGGCACTGTAACGTGTTTGACGGAGACCATGCGGTATACCGAGTACAATGTAGGTGAGTGTTCGTCGAAGTGTATGATGGCTCGATACGTCGGTGTGTCGGGACTGCTTCCATATATGAGGTTTCTCTACCCACCTCGCTGACTAGCGCGAAACAGTCTACTAGGCCTCAGCGTTATCAGCTTCTCCGCCTTCGCTCTCAAGTAGGCTAATACTGTGTATATCACGAATGAGCGCTCCATTAGCTGTCTTCACCTTCACCGTTCTTATCATTAAGTCAGTGCTTTTGATGGTTTCCGTAACTACTCCCAAAGACCAAGTGCTGAAATGTGCGCGTTCGTCGGCGATCATCACCACATCCCCAATTTTGAATGGTCTTGTTTTCACCATCCACTTCTGTCAGGTCTGCAGAGCCGGTAGGTACTCCCGCAGCCATCGCCTCCAGAAGACCTTGGCCAGATAGTTCGCTTGCTTCCATCCGTGGAGGTAGCTCCCACGAAGGTTTACCGGCCCCTGGAAACCTTCGTTCGACCTTAACATCAATAAGTCGTTCGGGGTGAGCGCCAGGTGGGTGGGTTCGCCGTTCATTACTGGAACCAGGAAGCGGTTGTGCAGGATTCGCTCCATCTCAGTCATGACGGCAGTCAGCGTCTCGTCGTCGGGCGGCTGCTGCTCCATGATTGACAGCAACATCCGTCTGGCGGACCGGATCATGCGTTCATATACGCAGCCGCGGTGGCTGGTCTACGGGGGGTTGAAATGCCATCGTATGCCGTAGGCCACGGTTCGATCCTGCAGTTCATCCCCGTTTATGTTCCTGTGCCAACGCTGCAATTCCCGTTGAGCGCCCACAAAGTTCGACCCCTTATCTGGGTATATATCGACCGGTACTCCTCTCCGGTTGATAAATCTTTGCAAGGCCCGGAGAAACGAATCGGTCGTCATCGAATGTGCGACTTCTAGGTGTACCGCACGTGATTTCATGCACGTCATGATACATCCGCATCGCTTTTCTAATCTTTTCCCGCACTTGATCCACAAGAGCCCGAAATAGTCTGGACGGCCACCAGCCCGTAGTCACCCTGCATTCTGGTAGTGGGGCCATGAGTTGTTTGCCTGCTGTGGCATTGCGTCGCCTACATTGCACACACCGTCGGATTACGCGTTTCACAGTCTCTCGTCCTCTCAACAACCAAAGACGCTTTCGGATGACGCTCGTCACGTGACTTTCCCCGGCATGTCCCTCCATGGCGTGGACGTGTTGGATCATTAGTTCTACTACAGGTTGTCTCGCCGGCAGCAACTAAGGGTAGTTTTTGTCGAAGCTCAGTGGGCCTTGGTCAGCCTACCATCCACTCGCAGCAGTCCGTCAATGAGCTTGGAGTTAAAATGCTTCAATTCGCCTCTTGGAGATGGTATGTCTTTATTGGTCGGTCCCACTTCTTCCACCCTCTTGAGTTCTCGGGTGAAAGCCTCGCTTTGTATCATTCTGAAAATATCGTATCCTGCAGCTTGTAGCTCATCGGGACCTATCGGGCCGACCCGTATCCGGCCTGAGGGGAGTAGCCCTTTCATGACTAGTAAATTTCTCTTGAACCTGGTTAACCAAACTAGCGAACGAAGCGTCTTCATCCAGGAAGAAAACCTGACCAGTCGCGATAGAATGGACGACGCTTCGACGACGTTGGTTGCTATCACTACGCCTTTGATCTCCAATTCCGTAGGGGGTTTTAATTCAAAACACGGGCCAGTCCTGTTTGGGCAATTGCAGGAAGTTTGGCCCTCTCGTCCACGTGTCCAGTTGCCTGAAGTTGTTCGCACCTCGGGAGCACAGGCCGGCCGGATTATCGCCAGACCTGACATGATTCCACTGGTTCGTGGCTGATTCATCGTGGATAATCGTGAGCCGGTTAGCAACGAAAGTACTAAACCGGCTGCGTACGTTGTTAATGTAGTAAAGTACTATCGTTGAATCCGTCCAGAAGCTCACCGATCAAATGTAGAGATCAAAACATCTATTCACAGCTTGCACCACCCTGACTGCCAGCACGGCTGCGTTGAGTTCAAGGCGTGGGATTGAGACCGACTTCAGTGGAGCAACGCGGGCTTTGGCGAACAGGATCCTCGTGGTATATTGTCCATCTCCTGCGCACCATCGTCCGTACACCACAGTTCCATAACCGACTTCGGATGCATCGGAAAAGGCATGTAGTTCTCCAGTCCGTGTCGTATGGCCAGGAGTCAAACATCGTGGGATTCATATGTCCCCTAATTTCTTCAAGGTGTTCTAAAATTCTTCCCAGTCCAACTGGTCTCCTCGGTCCAGTGGCTGGTCCCAATCGACTTTCTTACGGCACAGCCGCTGAAGCAAGATCTTTCCGGGTAGCAGCCATGGTGAGACGAAACCGAGCGGGTCGAACAAACTTCAGACGGCAGAGAGTATGCCACGACGGGTTATTGGCAGCTGGGGAACGTTGAGCTAGAAAACAAAATCGCCCGTTCCCGCGTCCCATTTTATCCCTAAGGTGCGCTTGATAGGAGGTGGAGAGCCGTCCAAATCTCTTACCCTTTCGGCCTTTTCGTGATACAAGATGACCTTCAGCACTTCTGAAGCGTTTGACATCCATTTAGTTAGATGGAAGCTGCCCTCTTCCAGCAATCTCGTCAGACCCCTGAACTGCTCTAGAGTTGATTCCACATCATCGAATGACCCAAGGTAGTCGTCGACGTAGAAGTTCCTGCTGACGCTATCTACTACCGTCCGATGTACTAGATCGCCATGTTTGTTCGCTGATTCTCAGAGGGCGTAGTTTGCACACAATCGTGACGCTAGGCAACGAAGGGGTAGACGGTCATCCTATAATTCACCACTGCGTTGTCCCGGTCGCTCCCTCCCCACCACAAGAAATGCAGAGCATCTCGTTCTCCTACCGGAATCTTCACCTGATGGAACATTTCCCTAATGTCAGCAGACAAAGCCACTTTACCCACTCTGAAACGGCACAAAACATCGATCAGTGGTGTGGTCCAGTCAGGCCCCTGTAGTAGGCGATCGTTTAACGACTTGCCCTGGAACTTGGCCGCACAGTCAAAAACCACCCGCAGTTTATTGGGTTTCTTGGGGTTGATAACCGGATGGTGAGGCAGATACCAGATACCCCTTTTGCTGTCGGTGTTGACAGGCACCTTTTCAACGTAACCGAGGGCCTCGTTTCGCTTCATCAAATCCGCGTATCGTTCCCACAGATTCTGGTCTCAAATGAAGCGTTCTTTTAGTCGTAGTAATCGTTGGAGAACATAATTTCTGTTATCAGTCCACGGGTTGACCGATGTGCGCCATGGGAGGGGAACCTCGAACTGCTTTTTGAGGCCTCTAGTGCCTCGCCGTACCGTTTGTAGAGCGAAGTGATCCTCTTGAGACAACGTCGGTCTTTCGTCTCCAATGTCATGAAACTTCTTTTCATACAGCCGCTGCAGATGATACTCTATGCGGTCCGTTTCGGCGGATAACTAATTCACGGAACCGCTTACCCCTACTGGACCGTATAACATCCATCCCAGAGCCGTGCGTACGGCATAAGGTGCCTGGCGGTCGCCCACTCTCTGGTCAACCACCCAATGCGCCTCTGGATCGTCGCATCCGACGAGGAGATCCACCTCATCATCTTCCCAGTCTACAACGGTTACATACTGCAGGCGGGGCCACCGAGTCAAGATTGCGTTCACCGACCTTAGTGCTCGCATGGGGAGATCCGCTAACGTGGGTGCCTCCGTTGGTTCAATTTCCTCGTTAGTGTCTAAAGAGATGAGTTGCAGCCTTATTCTACCGGCAGTCATTACCTGTGTTCCGCCCACAGTGCTCACTACCAACGACGTCGCACCTTTAGCCAGTTGGTGTTTGTCGGCAAACCGCTCGTTCACTAAAGTGGTGTCGGATCCACTATCAAACGAAAGCCAACGCCTTGACTATCTCAGTCGGAGTCACTACTCCCACGGCCACTACGCCTAGACGCACCGGTTTACTGGCAGATCGTGACGTTGAACAAATAACGCTGGGTTTGGTACTCGCCTCGGATATAGTTACTCTCGCCTGATGCAGCAGCCGATGGTGTCTGCCCGTGCAGCCCTCGTAACCACATCGATTCCTTGTTCTACAGGCTGCTGCCAGGTGCGTGGTGTTGAGACAGATAAAACATGCTCTTGCCATCCTCGCCATTCCCCACCGTTCGTCTATTGTGGCGTTGCCGAACTTGGGGCATTCTGGTAGGCCATGGCTAGTGTAAGAGCCGGTCGTGGAAAATCCCCCTTTTACCCTCGCGATTCAGTGTTTTTCCCAACATAACTCACTTGCCTACACCATTGACTTGTCTTTACGAACTGGTTGTTTTTCTGGACCAATTGTTGTTTGTTCGCGCCCAGAGCGCTACTTTGGGACATCCTTGTTCAGGACCTGCGTGACGCACGTGCTGTCTGCTCACACGCTGCTATTCGGTTTCTCGTTGTTGAGTCCTTGTGATCGTATTATTGAGGTTTGTATATTGTTTATGTCATTGTTTATTGTAATATGCTAGTATCGTAGAATATCACGGATAATCGTCTTTTGATTTCGAGATCCGTTGTTAATTTGGCTACGCATTGCTCAAACGTTCGTAACAATACTCAATAGATCAATTTTGGAACGAGGAAAAATCACGCAAAATGCCAAGAAAAGGATCAAAGGCAGTCGAACCCGGACAGGAAGTAATACGGCAAGTCTCTGGGGAGGTTTTGGGTACATATGATCCTTTAGTTAATGCTGGATCGCCTAGTCCTGTCAGTGCTAGTTCATGTGTTATTGAAAACAATATTGATCGTAAGGATGTCGATTTATATAAGCTGAGAATACTACGCTGGGCTTGGCACTCGCCTCGGATATGGGTACTCTCGCCTGATGCAGCAGCCGATGGTGTCTGCCCGTGCAGCCCTCGTAACCACATCGATTCCTTGTTCTACAGGCTGCTGCCCGGTGCGTGGTGTTGCGACAGATAAAACATGCTCCTGCCATCCTCGCCATTCCCCACCGTTCGTCTATTGTGGCGTTGCCGAACTTGGGGCATTCTGGTAGGCCGTGGCTAGTACCACAGGATCTGCAATTGTGTTGCGCCGTAGCATCTCGTGAAATGACATGTGTATTGGTCCAAGGCTGGTACTTTGGATGTTCCCGTACAGGGGTTTGGACTTGGCTAGTACTGGGCTTGTTTGCTCGGTTGCTGTCCCGGATGAGTCGGCCGAACCTGCTGTCAGCTACCTTCGTTTGCCTGTCCAAGTATTCAGTCAGGTCTTCGAAGTTGGCTTCTCTGTCGCTTCGGCTTATCCGTTCAGCTTCTTCCGCCCACCGACCCTGTAGTTCGGGAGGGAGGTGACGGACTATGTTTTCCAAATTGTGCATGGCATCTAGGTCAGCCCTGTAACCTAAATGGTCGAGGGCTATTGAGCAGTTCTGCATCTTGATCACCAGGTCGGCCATGGTGTAGACGTCGCCCTTGGTTCTTTTTGCCTCTACCGTCACGCCCTCTATTAAGTTACGGGCTACTTTGAAAGGTTGGCCAAACAAGTCCCTTAGAATCTTCGTTGCCCTTGTGTAGCCTTGTTCTGGGTCGAGCATGGTGTGCCCGTCGATAGCTTCCCTTGCTCGGCCTCGGCAGTAGTGAGTCAGGTAGAGAAGCCTTTGCCCAGGGTCGGTTACCTTATTTTCAACGAACGTCTCGAACTGCTTGACAAACTTGCAGTATTGCTCAGCTCGCCCGTCGAAAACCGTTAGTTCCACTCTAGGCAGATCGAACGATGTTGGTTTGTAGTCGGCGACCGGCATGGGGTTCCCTATCTTACTGCACCCTAATCTATCGGAAGTGTCGAAGTCGCTGGTCTCATGCTCTAGCTCTTTCTGTGTACACTTCTTCTCTGCTTCCTGTGCCTGTATTCTAACCCGATAGTAACTGTTGTTCTAGATCTATTATTCTCAGCCTATACAAATCAACATCCTTACGATCAATATTGCTCTCATTAACGCATGAATTAGCACTGACAGGACTAGGTGATCTAGCAATAACTAAAGAATCAAATGTACCCAAAACCTCCCCAGAGACTTGCCGTATTACTTCCTGTCCGGGTTCGACTGCCTTTGATCCTTTTCTTGGCTTTTTGCGTGTTTTTTCTCGTTCCAAAATTGATCTATTGAGTATTGTTACGAACGTTTGAGCAATGCGTAGCCAAATTAACAACGGATCTCGAAATCAAAAGACGATTATCCGTGATATTCTACGATACTAGCATATTACAATAAACAATGACATAAACAATATACAAACCTCAATAATACGATCACAAGGACTCAACAACGAGAAACCGAATAGCAGCGTGTGAGCAGACAGCACGTGCGTCACGCAGGTCCTGAACAAGGATGTCCCAAAGTAGCGCTCTGGGCGCGAACAAACAACAATTGGTCCAGAAAAACAACCAGTTCGTGAAGACAAGTCAATAGTGTAGGCAAATGAATGATGTTGGGAAAAACACTGAATCGCGAGGGTAAAAGGGGGATTTTCCACGACCGGCTGTTACACCTTGTATGCATCAGAAAAGCTAGGGACTTGATGTATTTGCACCAGTATCAGTAACAAATTCAAAATAAATGGAGTAACTTTGGCGCAAAATCAGACATCTCACCTCGGGGAGCCATGCCTTGCTCTCCGAACCCAATCAGTCTTTCGCCTCCAGGTAGAGTGAAGCATAACAACACTTCCTCTAACAAAGAAACAAGCAGTCGTGGCAAGACTACTCAGATCGTTATGCCAGTACCTCGTCCAAATGCAGTTCCGGTTAACTACTTATAGCCCACCCAACCGCTTGTATCCTGCCTCCCATTTCCATGTACTCGTGAACTTTCGGACTCACAACCTCTCCATCCAAATTTGCCGATTTTTCCGTTTCCTCTAAACGCCCCACCTACTTCTATGCCATAACTCTCTCCACACCATCCTACAGTCCACCTGTGGCTTCCATTACTTCAAACCTGGCGGCCAACCTGGTGCGTCACACACTCTAAGTACGTCATGGCCATGATAATGATAGTTTCGCAATTGCACTTTTCTATGCTCGCTCTCTTGTGGGCAAACATACACCCGTCTGCTCCTTCGCACTGCAGTCTCACCTGGATGTGGTCCTCGTAAATGAAACTTGGCTTACTGATAAAACTTCCCTCCGACACATATCCATACTCGGTTGTAATATATTTGCTAGGAACGGATCTGAGAGACGTGGTGGTCGTTGTCTTGCTTATAGTAAGGGCAGTCTTGGAATACACTTACTCCAACTTCCTGTCCTTGATAAGGTTAAATACTCTGTTTGGATCTCCACACCACGGCTTCAGGTGTAGCTCGTCGTTGGTTGTGATTAATGTCCGCCGTACTGTAACATGGGCGACGTAAATGCAATCACTTGCACGTTTTGTCACGTGGCCGAAATACCACAAGCTGCTAAAATCATAGCCGGGGACTTCAAACTATCTGACATATGTTGGACAACCCTGAATTCCTCTCCGAAATAAGGCAACTTTATCGAACGTATCGTCACAGGTAGATGGACGCGACACGTTACATCACCAGCAAGAGGGAGCAATGTTCTTGACCTTTAGGCCCCCGAAATACAAAGGAAAATGTCTCAAACCACTTTCCTGGTTGTGATCGTTAGATCATGACATGTAAAGTCTCCTGTAAAATCCAGCCATTGGAACGTTCGGGCGACGCGTAGCAACCAATTTCGACAAAATTCAAAACAAAGTCGGTTGCAAATAGCTACGGTACTGTATACAACAAATTGACCAATTTTACAATAATCAAACTTCAATAGTGTTCCTTCTGGGCTCTTAAGCTCCAAATTGGACAAGAAGTCAGCAGCTAAAGCTGAATTACAGCAAATGGTTAGATACAGAGGATGAGATTACCGAATATATTCGCAACGAAATTCAAAATAAGTGAATCTCGTTCGAGGCAACGGTGGGCGTCCGGTTTGTGACAAAGATTTAGAGAAATAAAGCAAACAACCAGAATTCCGGCAAAGATAGTTCATATGAAAGCTAAGTGTCGTTTGCAACATGGACGCTAATGCATGGAACGGGGTTTCCTGGACTTCTTTGCATCTCCGTTCAACCGCATCACTAAGAAAATCCTCAAAATAGGAAATCTTTCCGAATTGCAAATTTGGGATATTATACCTACCATCCTGCGTAATAAGACCTGGGGTGGATTCTTCCTAATATCTGATCCCGAGCTGGCATCGGATGTGATGTACTCTAACTTAGTCGGCTTTCTTAACGTCACCTTTCCCGAGATAATCGAGGTCATTGTGGGGAAGACCTATCGACAACAAAAAATGCAACGAAAATTCGAGAAGTAGCAGCTTGCCTACGAAAGGACCAACAACCTCTCTATCCTCCTCTGCCTCAGCCACCCCTCATGTCAGCTACTGAGCGAAAGGAAGAACAAGCCGGAAAAGCAAGAACTGCACGCTCCCAACTAGCCGAGTAAAATAGCCTACCTCTCTGGCCCTAATAAACCTCGAAGCGTCCGCAGTAAAACCAAAAAAGCATATTTGCTTCCATCAGAGAACATTTATATTAGCTCGCCGCAATTATTCGCTGAGGAGTTCAGCAATTTCATCTCTTCCACCTTCATAACACACCACAGTGTTCCAACCCGGGATTTCACCTCCTCGATTGCCGATACCATATCAACCGCAGTATTCTCAGCCAACGAAGTCAGAAGGCCGTTAAGTAACACCCGGTCCCTAGCCCGCCCTGGACCCGATAGTATCCCTACAGCTCTGCTTCATCTTGGCGGTCCTGACAATGCGGTGCTTTTGCTGAACTTATTTAACCTCTCCATGTCACAAAACATTTTCCCATCCCAGTGAAAAGCCTACGCCCTCGTTCTTCTTCATAAGAAGGGTGCACCACAGGCCCCTGCTAACTACCTCCTCATAAACCACACTCCCATTATATCTAAGATAATGGAACGAGTAGTTAAAATATGATTGCCCATTTTATCTCCACCCGTGGGTTAATAAATGACGACGAACAAGGCTTTTTAATGTCCAAGTGGTGTTCGACCGGCCAACTTGATTTTCTTAATCTAATCACAATGTCGGCTGACTCTGGAAAGGCACTTCGTGTTACCTTCCTTAATATTACGAAAGCATTTGATCGCGTGCCTCATGCTCAGCTGATAGCCAAGGTTACATTTTACGGCATAACAGACCCACTATTTTCTTGGTTTTCATCCTTTCTGAAAATGAGGTGGCAAGCTGTGAACATTGAGGGTTACCTCTCACCACTCCAGCCAGTCACAAGTGATGTTATGCATGGCTGCGTGTTAGGCCCACTTTTATTCCTCCTCTACATTAACGACGTGTTCAGAGTAATACGGCATGGAACCACGTTTCTATTCGCCGGTGATATAAAATTGTGTATTTCTTCAAACCTCATACCATGACCTATACCCTCACCGAAATATTGGCGACTTGAACTCTCTCGACATATGGTGCAACACTTGAGGAGTGAGTTTCTCAACTGCTAAGAATGCCATTCTCATGTATAAAAGTAAATTCCTCCCGAATCACTCGCCTTAAACGGCTTGTACATTCCTACTACTCCACCAGCACGAGATGTTGGCCTACATTATTCCTGCACGTTTACCTTGCGAGAACAAGCCACATGCCAGGTGTTTAAGACTAGGGGATTGATAGCCCTCATCTGCAGAACTTTTGGAATGCGCGACAGCCAGCTTCTGATCTTTAAATCCTACGCCAGACCGCAGCTCGGTTACTGCTCTCTGATATAAACTCACATGCGCAAATCTGATAGATTTTCGACTGAAAGAGCTCGGCGACCTTCCACTAAGCACTTATTTGGCTCATCATCTCCCTTGAACAACTGAGGTATGAGCAACTAGGACTTGAAACCCCGCGGCTACGACGTATGAAACTCAGTCTTTATCTTCCATTCAAAGTCCTACATTCCGGAGCACATACGTCCATCAATGATCTTTGTTTCGCTCAAAACGCACCCTACCATCTCCGTAACAGAAATCATACCACTAAGGTTCCATACTTCAGGACAGAGCTAAGAGAAAGGTTCTTCATCACTGTATATTACCGTTTTTAGAACCAAATCCCTGAAGACATACGGGCCCCCCAGACACTAGACCGACTCAAAATTGTCCTCACAAAATATTTAGATGTAGCCAAGGTACTACAGTTAACCCACAGGTGCAGCACGTTGGAATGAGCTTACGAGGGTAACCTGGATTTCTGAATAGACGAGGAAAACACCATCCAAGCAACATCCTTTAGAACGTCGACAACAAACAATCCATGCGCCTTTTCCATCGCCAGGATATTAGTATCTCTTAGAATGAATTACAGAACTGACACTGTTCGTGTTAGATTCTCCCTAATTCACCCGCTCTGATGCATCTTATCTATCTCCATCATAATTAATTCGCTTTACTCGGTCCGAACCGACCTCATTTCCTTTCTTCATTTTGACCTAGCGTTATAACAGTGAATCCAATTACGGCGACCCCCATTCACCTCCAAACCATCATCCTTATTCATAGTTTTGGTCGTTATTTTCGTACTCTTATTCACTTCCAATGGCTCATAGCCCTCATTATTTCCAAAGCAGTCTGTGTCTTAATTAATAGATTCTCTTTTCACTATTGACCGTTGATCCTCAGTTGGGAGCATCCCAGACTGCCTCTCTCTACTCTTATGTTCAAAGGCACCAACTGGAGCGCATCTGCCTTTTGATGTCTTGGAGTCATCCGGAGATAATACCAGCGATAAATCTGGCTCACACTTTCGGCTGAAAATCTGATACCCGCCCATCATTTCGCCACTCACTCATTGACCCTTTTCTCCAGGACCCCTCTCCATCTCCCACACTACTCCATGTCTACGGCTATGTGATCTCGGCCAACGTCACCTGTGCAAATCCCGCCTGTGCGGGGAGCGGTTAGATCCACCGCTTTGGAAGGTGCAATCGGGCGAGCAGGACCACTGCAACGATGTGCGGGCGCAACTGGGCTGGTAGATCGCACCTTCTGCCTCCAAAAGCCGTTTTCAGGTTGGGTGTCCAGCTCACGGTCAGCCCTACCCACTAGCTTTGCCTGCCGATTAAGAAAAACAAACAAAGAAATAAAAAGAACACCATTCATACACTCAAAGTGCTGCAACTGTGCTGCTGTCTCCTCCAGGTAAAGTGGACTCTCCATCGTGCTCGCTTCTAAATTCGCCATCAAAACTGACCGCTTTTACGCCCGGCAAAATTGACTTTCTTTGATGAATAGTTATAACACACAAAAAACCCATCAGCATTCTTAGCTCGTTGTTCCCGGTCCATTTCCCCGAGGGTCAATGCTAAACATTTCACCAGTTTCATTCGTAAACTTAACCATTCTCCCAGAAAAGTTTGACTCCCTTTCGCTACTTTTGCCGTTATACCCGAAAACTAACGCATTTATTGTTGCCATTCACTTCCGACCACCACCACTTTCAAACAGTATATGACACTGCGAAATATATCTCTAGAGATTCGCGATAATCGATGATTCTGCGATTGTTCGCCTTTTCTGTCAGTTCTGTTCACCCACTGAGGGTGTAAAGGAGTTCAGGAAACCCCGTTCCATGCATTAGCATCCATATTACAAACGACATTTATCATTCGTATGAACTATCTTTGCTGGAATTCCGATTGCTTGTTTTATTTCTTTAAATCTTTGTCACAAACCGGACTCCTACCGTTGCCTCGAGCAAGCGTCGCTCAGCTTGAATTTCGTTGTGACTGTATTTGGTAATCTCATCTTCTGTAGCTAACCTTTGCTGTAACCCAGCTGCAGTTGTGGATTTGTTGTCCAATTTGGAACAAAAGAGCCCAGGAGGAACACTATTGAGGTTTGATTATTGTAAAATTAATTAATTTGTTGTACATAGTACCGTAGCTTTGGAATCGACTTTGTTTTGAATTGTGTCGAAATTGGTTGCTACGCGTCGCTCGAGCGTTCCGGTGGCTGGACTTTACAGTACTCAATATCCTTGGCAATTGCTGAGACATGAAATTACGCAGCGACTCGGCTAACCGTTCCGAATTATAGGACAATACCCTGCAGGTGAACCAAAACCCTCTGTCCGTAGGTGTTGGTCATGTTTCTTGCTCAGGCTCTAGTATATCAGGTTGTTCTAGGGTTAGCTCGGTTTCCCATAGAGCTAGAGCTGATCTGTTGTTAGCTGAGTTGAAGGAGAAGCAGTTTGCAGAACAATTAGAGTTAGATAAGCAACGTAAGCTGCTCCAGGTGAGGAATGAGACGGAAATGGCGAAACTGCGTTTGGCACTCGCTGAGGAAGAAGAAGATCCAGTCAACAGAGATGAAGTCAAGGGTGGAGTAATGATCAGTGAACGTCTTTCTCGTTACCTAGGTGATTTCCACGTGCAGAACGATGCACCACGAACAACAAGCTTGGTTCCAGGGGCGGAACCTGCAGTGAATTATCGTTTGGACTTACCCAGGGTGGAACTGGAGTCATTTGCGGGCTACTCGTCAAAGTACTGGAGGTTTGTGAAACAGTTCGAATATTACGTCGAAGGCAGAGTTCAAGACGATGGCCAGCGCCTACTTTATTTGATGCATTACTGCAAGGGACAAGCAAGGGATGCGATTGCCGAATGTGTTATGTTGCCTCCAACAATGGCATACAATAGGGCTAGGGAAATCCTAAAGGATCTGTATGGACAAGATCATGTAGTGGCTCGTTCACTGATTGACGGCTTACTGCAAGGTCTGAAGCCTCTGGTGGAAGATTCGGATGCCCTGACCAAATTGTCGTTAAAAATGCTGAACTGTGAAGTTACCCTCACGCAGACGAATTGCATGTCAGACCTCAACTCATTGCAGACTATGGAACGTATCACTCGAGTGCTACCAACGCGTCTCCAGGATTTGTGGGCTAGGACCGTTGATGATATTTTGGGAGGAGGAGACGAACCGAGGTTCCAAGATCTGCAGCACCTAGTGTCCCGTGAGGCACGGATTGCTCGAAGTATGTTTGGCAAACTGGCTGCCAGTAGCAAGGCTCAGGGGTATTCGCGGTCATCCAGTTGGAGGAATTATGCACAAAACCAGCATCCAGAAGCGACACGGTTCACGCCAAATAAGGGTAGTACTTTGTTGGTCGCAGCTAATTGGTGTTCGGTATGTAATGGAATACACGCACTTGAGGAATGTCAGCGATTCCTTTCTCGTGATATATCCGGTCGTTGGGCGTTGATCAAAGAAATCAAGGCTTGTTTTTCGTGTCTCAAGTGTGGACATCTGTCTAGCAACTGTTCTGTTTCCAAACCATGTTCAACATCAGGTTGTCCGAAATGGCGCCACCCTCTACTGCATGTTGCACAGAAGCAATATACCGATCGAGTCACGCAAGATACAACACAAGGGCTGCAGCTTGATAAGCTGGGTACGGACGAGGCAAGAAAGCCTGGGCAGCGGACCAATAATTGTGCGGCTACTCTTAGGCCAGAATGTCGGGTCAGTTTAGGTGTACTACCAGTGCGAGTAGACGGACCGGGGGGCTCGGTGGAGACCTACGCTCTGCTGGACAGCGGGTGTGATGTGACTCTAATACAAAAAGACATTATGGAGCTGATGGGCCTGAAGGCATCCCCGACCTCACTTTCGATTTCGACCGTAAATGGGACTACCACTTGGAATTCGGGAATAACGGAGCTGCAACTGAACTCATTGTCAGAGATTGATTTCGTGAATGTAGAGAGAGCCTTTTGTGTTGATAGGTTACCAATCCAAGCAGTCCAGTACTGCACAGATGCGGACATTTTATCCTGGCCTCACCTACATTGCATCCAAAGGCAGAATTTGGAAGATTCGAGAGTGCGGATCCTGATAGGTGCCGACGTCCCAGAAGCACATTGGGCATTAGAGCAAAGATGCGGCAAAAGAAAACAACCCTATGCTGTGCGGACGATTTTAGGATGGATTGTTCTCGGTCCGATAAACCAGGAACCACGCTTTGTGAGGACAGTAAACCACATTGAGAGGGGAATCGACCCCTTAGCAGAACAGATCAATCGACTGTACAATGCCGATTTCTGCGATGGGTGTACATCGGAAAACTCTCCTTCATTAGAAGACAAACAGGCCGTTGATATGGTTTCCAATGCCACAACCTGGTTGGACGGACACTATGAAGTTACACTTCCGTGGAGGAATCCTGAAGTGAGACTTCCAAATAACTATATTGTGGCCAAAGAGAGATTGAACGGCTTGAGGAAAAGGTTTTGCGCGTGACCCGGAATTCTTTGACAAATACTCTACAGTAATAGAGGGTTATGTGCGCAGGGGCCACGCCCAGTTAGTGCCCGATGTACAGCTAAAAATGGGTTTTGAGCCAAAGTGGTGATTACCACACCACCCAGTTACAAACCCTAAAAAGCCTAGCAAGTTGAGGGTGGTGTTTGACTGTGCGGCTGCATTCCAGGGACGTTCCTTGAATGATTACTTGCTACAGGGCCCGGATACGACAGCAAGCTTAGTTGGAGTGTTGCTTCGTTTTCGAAAGGAATCTGTCGCACTGGCTGCGGATATTGAAGAAATGTTCATGCAGGTTCGAATGCCGACGAGAGACAAACGAGCACTGAGGTTCCATTGGTGGGAAAATGGTCGACTAGGTGGCAATCTTGTTGAATATCAGATGAATGCCCACCCCTTTGGTGCCACTTCCTCTCCATTTTGTGCAAATTTCGCGTTACGTCGCACGGCAGACGATTGGGGAGGACAGTATGAGGAAAACGTCTCCAGGGCCGTGTATAACAACTTCTATGTGGACAACTGTCTTGTTTCTTTGCCCACACCGGAGAATGCAAGAGTTTTTGCTATCCAGATGAGTGAGTTACTATCACGAGGTGGATTCCGGCTTCATTAGTGGGTGTGTAATCGTAAGGAGGCGCTGGATTTTTTACCAAAATCTGAGCTGGCCCATCCCACTTTGGAAATAGATGATTGCGCGCCTGCGCCGGAGAGGACGTTGGGGTTAGAATGGAATGCAATAGAAGACACGTTCCAGTTTTCATTCGCAACACGCGAAAAACCTCAAACAAGGCGTGCCTTGTTGTCCATAGTATCATCCGTGTTCGACCCACTAGGGTTGGTTTCACCTTTCATTCTGCCAGGCAAGGTGTTATTGCAATCACTGTGCCGCTTGAAGTTTGGTTGGGACGACCCAATTGGAGAAGAACCCCTACGATGCTGGAATGAGTGGTTAGGAAGTATGGAACAACTTTGCGCATTCAAAATTCAGCGTTCTATTATTAGAGGTGACTCACTGAACGAAGGTGTACAGCTTCATGTATTTTGTGACGCTTCTGAAGTTGGCTATGGGGTGGTGGCGTATTCCAGAATGGTTTCAAGGGACGTAGCCCCCTACTGTGCCCTACTGTTCTCTAAGTCAAGGGTAGCTCCTCTGAAGACCGTAACGATCCCTCGATTGGAGTTAGCCGCAGCAAGACTGGCCGTTAGAGTTTCTCGGATTCTTATGGAAGAAACTGGAATCAAGTTTGGTAAGATCTACTACTGGACGGACTCTGCTATAGTTTTGCACTACATAAACAACACTAAAACGAGATTCAGTACGTACGTTGCCAACCGTTTGGCTGAAATCCATCAGTGGTCGGAACCCTGGCAGTGGCATCATGTCAGATCGGAGGCTAACCCTGCAGACTTGGCATCAAGAGGCACAACATCACCTAGTGATATCAGCTGCTGGTTCGAAGGTCCTAAATTCTTGAGAAACGTTGAAACTTCATGGCCGACCAGTCCTACGGTGTCTGCAGCACCACCAAACGTTGAGTTGAAGCAGCCTTCGAGTACAGTTCTCACAGCGTTGCAGGATGCATGGACGGACGCACTTCTAGCTAGGCACTCCAGTTGGTTTCACTTGCTGAAGTCGGTAGCGTGGTTAACCCGTTTTAAAATGTACGTTGCAGTCATGAGAGGCGAGCGCACGGATCTAGGATTGACAACTGGGCCCTTGAAGTTAAACGACATTGCTAAAGCGGAGGAAAGTGTTATTTTGATTGTACAAGCTAAGGTCTATGGCGAAGAGCTAAAATGGCTACAAGACAGGAGCAATAACCTATGCACTAACAAATCTCCGATGAACAGAACCCTATTTAAACTCGATCCAATTTTATTAAATGGAATTATTTGTGTTGGAGGACGACTGAACTACTCCAGTCAGCTTCGGGGTGTGAAACATCCGGTGATACTACCCAAGACTCACCCGATTTCAGACTCGATAATCCGATGGTATCACGCGATGGAAGGACACGCAGGACCTTCTCAGTTACTCGCGGAACTTCGCAAAAATTTTGGATTGTACAGGGGGGAGCTGCCGTCAAGCGAGTACTTGGAGGATGTTGGAAATGCCGGAAGCATTTGGCGGTCGTAGGCAAGCAGATGATGGCTCCTCTACTAGCCATTGGAGTCCAACAAGGTTGGTTTCCGTTCAAATACGTCGGAATAGATTATTTCGGCCCATTTGCGGTTAAACATGGGCGCAGCATGGAGAAACGATATGGATGCATCTTCACCTGCCTACAGATGCGTGCAGTACATATTGAAGTTTCTTATTCTCTAAGCACAGATTCATTCATTATGACATTGCTGCGTTTCATGTCGAGGAGAGTGGCACCGTCCGAGATTTTTAGTGATAACGGTAAAAACTTTGTTGGGGCTCAAAGGGAATTGAAGAACCTAATGGGAAACTGGTTTAGTGATAAGATTGCTGATAGATTGTTGCAACGGGGCGTGCAGTGGTATTTCAATCCCCCACATGCTAGTCACCGTGGTGGTATATGGGAGATCATGGTGCGCTCGGTTAGAGGAGTACTTCTTTCAATTTGTGACGAGCAGCCGATGACTGACGAAATATTGTTGACATTCCTTATGGAAAGTGAGCGGATAGTAAACGGACGACCGCTGGTGCCTTTGACCTCGGACTGTCGTGATCTGCCAGTACTCACGCCCAATGACCTACTTATCCTGAGGGCGAACCCACGAGATATTCCAACGGATTCGTTGCGCGATAGACTGGTTCGTCAGTGGAGGCAGGCAAACTACCTAACATTTGTGTTTTGGAAGAGATGGATCAGGGAATATCTTCCACTATTACAACAGCGGCAGAAGTGGATAACTCGAGAACGCAACTTTAGATCGGGTGATGTAGTGCTACTAGTTTCGGAGGCCTTGCCGCGTGGCCGGTGGCCGATAGGAGTCATCGAAAGCATCTCAGTTTCGGACGATGGTTTGGTGCGAACGGCAACAGTGCGAACTAATGAAGGATTAGTGCTTCGTGACATTAGAAAGATTTGTCTTATTGAGGGCAAACCGGACACTGGTGGTGTAAGTTCAGAGGCCAACTCTTCTCAGGTGGGAGGCGGGTCTTCGGATCTGCCGAATCGGGAGGGACCACTGAGAGTTGATCCACTTGTCCGACTGGAAGCTGCTCTTGATGGTGATCAGTTTTAGGTATTGGGGAACCGTAGGGCGAGCCGATGCATGAGGCCGACCACACCTAGCGGTGCACGGGAAAAATCCGGGTCGGATTTTGGGGGCCGGTGTAAAGGAGTTCAGGAAACCCCGTTCCATGCATTAGCATCCATATTACAAACGACATTTATCATTCGTATGAACTATCTTTGCTGGAATTCCGATTGTTTGTTTTATTTCTTTAAATCTTTGTCACAAACCGGACTCCTACCGTTGCCTCGAGCAAGCGTCGCTCAGCTTGAATTTCGTTGTGACTGTATTTGGTAATCTCATCTTCTGTAGCTAACCTTTGCTGTAACCCAGCTGCAGTTGTGGATTTGTTGTCCAATTTGGAACAAAAGAGCCCAGGAGGAACACTATTGAGGTTTGATTATTGTAAAATTAATTAATTTGTTGTACATAGTACCGTAGCTTTGGAATCGACTTTGTTTTGAATTGTGTCGAAATTGGTTGCTACGCGTCGCTCGAGCGTTCCGGTGGCTGGACTTTACAGAGGGCTATTGCATTGTAATATCCTCATCTTGCAAACTTTCATGTCCCACATATGCAAATCTGATGAGCTCTTGTACCGCAGAGTTCTGTTCTGTCACCACCAAGTGATGCACCTTCTGTAATGAACATAAATTGATAGTCTCTTTTCCGCACCTTAATCATTTCTGCCAGCTATATCTATCCTACTATTGTAGTTGAGCATCACATGTTGATTTCTTCCAGTTCTCAGTTTCGTGTTGATGCATTATATTCCCTTCTTCTGGAAGCAAACAATCCGCTCAAAATCTACATGATTCTATCCGGCCGCTTCTTTCACCAAAATATTGGCAACCACGGTTCAGGTGTGTAGTCAATTTGGTTCATCATACACACCGCCCATATCCAGCTACCAAACTTTGCAATTCTATTCGTCGGTTGTTTTATGTATTTCCTTTCCGGTGCTTTATTCCGATAGATCTTTCCACGCACTTCCGATCCCTGATATAATCCTTCCACCACGTGTAGTCATTTTATGAGGAATATCAGTATGTAAATACTTACCTGTCATTTACTTGATCATCTCTCCTGCAAGCCACGTTTCTGCCTTTATCGTAGCTATGTACCACACATCGATTTTTCACCAGTTCCCAGTTTCGTGCTGATGCATTATATTCCCTCCTTCTGAAAGCAGACAATCCGCTCGAAATCTACATGACTCCATCCGGCCACTTCTTTCACCGTCACTTTGACAACCGCAGTCTAGTTTTTTTTCTTTTTGTTATACAACTGGCTCAACCGATATACCGTCATTGAACTTCACAACAGTAATCCTCGACTGACTTTTCCTGATCTTTATGCATATTGCCACCTTTATTTATTCGTTTAATTTTACATCGTAACCCCTCTCATACATTGCAAAGCTCCATCGCCTGTTTACTTCTCCTTCGGGAATATTTCTTTTTCACGGTAACCATGTATCCGCCAATCCATTACGGTTCCCCGGAAGGACAGACTTCCTTACGTAGGATTTCTGTGCGTCTCTACTATTCCCCATCCACTCCACACCTTGGCAGAAAAATTGCGCTGTACTTTCGGCAGGTCCGACCACCTGACCTCAAGTTCAAGTTTCCCGGCCGGCACCACAAAAATGAGCTCGAATGGACTCTCTTATTTCAATGGTGTGCACAGAATTGTACAATCCTCCTGCAACTCGATTTAGCTTTCAACCTTACTGTTCCATCTTGATTTGCAGCAAGCTCCGGAGTCATCCGAAATAAACGAATATTATTAATATTATTATTATTATTATTATTATTATTATTATTATTACTGTACTGTTCGTATGAACTAAACGCTTTTCTTACTGGCTACTAACAGCTTGTCAGTAGTCACAATCTACATGTGAATCTATTTTAAGTCATTCCCGGTGTTGTTGGCACAAAGTCAGTTATTTTACTGGACTCAGTCCCGATTCGTGATTGGTCCCTAATCCAATCTGACGGTAGAGTGAAAACATGGTTTTATTTGATTCACATGGATTCGATCTTACTTTTTCGTGTGATTTGAACTGCCTTATCCGTTTCCCTCTTCCTGATATTGGCCCGCATTTGTTTAAATGAACATATGACGCTCCCACCTGGTTTAACAGCAAGTCTGACTATCCACGATCTGTGCCTCACTCGGTTCAAAATTTGGCTGTATGTTTTGCCTACTCGTTGTTCATTAATATTGCACCGATTATAGAACCGTGTTTCGGATTATTACGTCTATCAGTCGAAGTCTTTTGAAGTTTCTTCGAGACGTGAAGTAAGCCACACCGAGAAGGAGCATCATAGAAAAGCTGAAAGCAGCTAGGTCGTACGAATCTGAGTGGAATTCAATCGAAACGGTCAAAGTTGACCGTCGAAAGGATTTTGCTTACAGTTAATATTAGCAAATGAGAGCCATGCAGAACGACGTAGACTTACGCCGTATAGAGAAAAAGCAGATACAACAGTGATAGGCGAAAATCTGAGGCGGTACCTACCCCGTCATCCGACCTTAAACCCGAAGAAACCGGGGAGGGCCAAGTTGATCTTCAGTTGTGCCACGAAGTGCGAGGGTGTGTCTCTCAATGACCATATACTACAGGGCCCAGACTGGACAGCACCACTAGTCGAGGGTTTGTCTATTTAAGCTAGAAGTAGTGGTCGTCTCTGCGGACGTAGGTGAAGTGATTCTGCGAGTAAAAATGCCCGTTGAATAAAGGATCGCCTTTCGTCTTCTCTCGTGGCCCGAAAACGACATAGACCGTACACTGGACGAGTAAAATCTGATGGTTCATACCCTTGGAACGGAATCATCCCCTTTTCGGGGCTAACTTTGCCCTCCGGGAAACCCTTAAGCTTTTCGGCAGCACCAGCATCCTGTTAGAAAGGGCAGTGAATCAAGTCTACCTGGAACATTCCCTGTTCTTTTGGCGACCCAGATACTGCTATCCTTTATAAGACCAAACTGACCACCCCTCTCAAAAGCAGGAGGGTTCAACCTTAAAAAATGGACCTCAAACAGCCCTGAAATTCCCATCCTCATTCCGAAGTCCTAGAAAATTGAGCGCGTGAATGAGTTGTTGGGATCCTGTTTACAAATGGAGCGCGCGATTGGAGTCTGATGGAAGCCCGATGACGAGTTCATAATTACCCCGGACCTACCCAAACAGCCAGCCGCACGGAGAGATATCCTATCATCAATCTCAAGCCTCCTTGATCCTTTGGGTTTTGATTCACCATAGTTACTACCGAGAAAGTGCTTGCTGCAATCGCTGTGCCACAGAGGGATGGGATGGGATGAAACTCTCCAGGACGACGACAAGCGACGGCATGACTGGTTACACAGTCTAGGTCAACCTGGCGAGGTCAAGACTCCAAGGTGCTCGACAGGAATCAGGTGTACCAGCGATACCCACCTCCACTTTTTTTAGGCCACGGGTTAGTGGCTTACGGCTGACGGGTGGACGAAGATGTTGGCGGTACAGTCAGATCGTGTTCTCAAAGTCGACAGTAGTTCCACTGAAGACAGTGTCCATTCTGGGGCTAGAATTAACTTAAACAGTACTGGCCATGAAAGCCGCAACCCTGATGAGAATATGCTTTCATCAAATAAACTGGGAATCCAACTTTTGGACGGACTGACCCAATGCACTGCATTACGTAAACAACACTTACACTCGTGTTAACACCTTCGTGGCCAACGGACTCGTCGTGATCCATGAATCGACTGGGACCGACCAGTGGCACTATTTACAAGCCGCCAAGGGCCCGGCCGACTTCTGCCCACGGGGCCTTAACGCACTTGAAAGGCAGTGGATGTGGACAGCGGGACCGGACTTTCTTACCACATCTAAGGGGATGTGGCCAACACTACCAACACCCAAGCCTGAGAATGGCGACATAGGAACGAACCACTGATACTGGCTACAAGCTTCACGGGAAAAGCAAGCCTGATAGAAAACATGTGCCATTTCCCCGTCTGGATAAAAGTGTTAGGAACCGTAGCCTGGTCAAAAAAATACAAAATATTGTTACCAACTTTGATAATAATATTGATAATAATAGTATAGTTCTCGGCTATGGTCGAGACACATACGCAGGCGCATGATCATGGTGTACAGTGTTACTTAGTAAAATGAAATATTCACAAACTTCGGGTAAGAAAGTCAAAAGTGCCGGCTGTAGAAAAACATAGCCAGCGATAGTTTATACAGATCACTCTAATAATGTTTTCCGCACCAACTTTGAACCGGTTTCGGTTTCGCGCTGGGTGGTGGCGAACAGCGGGGATATCGAATAGGTAGTTCATTCGTGCTGCTAAAGTGGCATTATCAATAAAAATGATGCAAGCCATGAAAAACGGCGGTTTACCGGGTATCTCCGAACAGCGAAGTTTCAAATAGGAAGAAAAAGAGATTGTATGGAAGTACACTCGGGGAAATTGATGCATGCGAAGAGAATAGCAAGTCATAAAGCTGTTGCAAACCCAGAATGTTGGTTCTACCGGGGTTCAAGAAAAGGAATGTGTTTTGAAACAAGGAGATATGAAATCAATTTTATGAATGTACATTTTTGTGCTTTGGTGAATGGGGAAGTAACAAAGGTCCATATGAGGGTGAGTTAAATTTCGGGATCAGTGACTTGTACCATTCAGAAATGTGAAAGTGCAACTGGAGGGCCCTGGAAAAGTGGAGGATCAATTTCCAGCTGGACACGAATCGAGCAAAAAGTTGACTGTCGGAACAGATACTAAAGTAGAAAATCTCCGCCTTGACTCGGGCAATAGTATGCTGTTTCGCTGACAAATATATGTACATATATAGATGTGCATTGATGCATTGAGCCTCAGTGTTACTTGGCGTCATTACTGGTAATGTTTTACATTCTACGGGTATAGTTCGTCTGGCGAGGTGAAGGATATGTGTCGGTCAACCAGTCCAGTGTGGCGAGATATGACAGATGTAAATGACGATTGTGTTGGCTATAATGTTGATATCAGCTGGAGTGGTTTTTTGTTAGAAAACCCTAACTAATACGATAGGCAGTTGGGGATATTTCCTGCCGCGTGGCTTGCTTGCAGTCCCAGATGATATGAAAGGTCCCACTTGGGTTCCCGTCGGTACAAGTCATAGTGGCATCTTTGGTTATCCAGTTTGGCGACTGGGATGGCGGGAGGCGGCCAATCTGAAATAAACAAGGATTACAGTCTGGACGCGGTTCCAGCTGTGGTTTAGGGTAATATATGACGACAACAGTGATGAACTGGTAAGGTTTATGCCAATGGGGCAAATATGAATTTCATTTAAGCGGTCAGTGGCACCTACTCCACGTTCTGGGTGGAGCAGGCTCGCCAGGGACTGAGCTATAATGCTTCGGCCTAGCAAACTTGCGTTAAACGGTTGGGCCATTTTGTATGCGCTCTAAAGGATTATTGTTTCGCGCGTTGGAGTGGCAGTTCTGGGATACTAAGAAAATCCTAGAGCTTTAAAGTTAAAAGGATCTAAAAATGGCAACCATTGATCTAGTTAGCTTACGCAGCCTGCCCACGGGGCCTTAACGCACTTGAAAGGCAGTGGATGTGGACAGCGGGACCGGACTTTCTTACCACATCTAAGGGGATGTGGCCAACACTACCAACACCCAAGCCTGAGAATGGCGACATAGAAACGAACCACTGATACTGGCTACAAGCTTCACGGGAAGAGCAAGCCTGATAGAAAACATGTGCCATTTCCCCGTCTGGATAAAAGTGTTAGGAACCGTAGCCTGGTCAAAAAAATACAAAATATTGTTACCGATTTCGAAGGGCACACAAAAACAGAACACGTTAAATATGGGAACGTTACTGCCGGGAGAGTTGAACCAAGCCCAACCCTATGTCCCGTCCATTCAACAATTTACCGCCTTCCTATTTGAGACCTACGAGCTGGCTAGCACGGAAGATAACACCAAAAGAAGCTGGCTGTTGCAAGCAGCATCCGAAGTTCAAAATCCATGTAGGCCAACCGGTTGCTGATATGGACGAGGGCGACGTCGACGCCACAGGCCAAGCTAAATCAAAGTCTACTGATGCCAGCTGAGGCTGAATTCATTTATTTATCCTTCATGCATTCTCCTGTAGTTTCCAACCCCTCGCACAGTCTCTGAAGTACGTTTTTGTACAATTTGATGCGGTGCTCATGACTGAAAGTGGAGCTAGTTGTCGAACCCCGAATCAGGCACACGGCACAACATTGTTTGCGAAGAGGGAACGTTTTAAAAAGCACTTGTTGACCATTTGTAGGAACACCCCTTTTCCGAGACCTCCAACCTGTATTATTATCCAACCTATGTTCAAACTGATATAGGTGTTGAGTCCAGCGTGCTTTCACAATGAGTACATCACACGTTGAGTTCCGGATATTCAAGTACCCTGTAGCCATCTCAATTCTTCACCGAGAATTCCCAATCTTTATTTTGCTTTGCATTTTACTCTTTTTCGGGAGGCCTTTTCCTTCATATTCCATAATCTACCTACGCATCCAGATCACATAGAAGTCCATTTTCTTATACGGATAACGTCGTACCATTCTCAGAAGAAACTAAGACGTGGAGAGATGTAGCATAATCCCCAAGAAACCTGCAAGCTTGTCTGCGTCCAAGCCACGCTTAGGTTTACAACCCTACCTAACAGTAACCACGGCCCCCTGCCAACTACAATCACTACTGCAGCCTGGACTCTAAGCTCACTGACATGGATAACATACGGTAGCATATTGGTAACACTACAGAAGCAACAGATGACCAACACCTGCCTCACTTAAGTCTACAAAAAATGAACACGGAGAACCGTTCATATTTTCCATTCCCCACTGACTATCCCTCCTCAATCTTATAACAAATATGGTATTCATGCATCCACCACGTCATGAGATTTTCCTTCTCACTTTTAAGTTTAATCTCAGTAGGTTGGCACTAACGAGTAGGGGCACAGATGAATTCACGTCCACGTTTCTCTGCATGATAACAACTTTCCCTAACACATTACCACCAATGCCCCAGTGGTTCTTCCCGAAATCTTACTTAATTGCTCTTCACAACCTCTAATTGCGTGCAAGCCATTTACCTTTTGAAATGCAGACGCAGCAGCCCACCCGCTTCAAGCTATCTTGCTAGCCTGTAGTAGTACTTATCAACCCCCTGCAACCCGACGTTACTTTAGCTCTCGAACTAAAACCCAGATCGGAGTATAAAATGTGCCACTGAGGGCTCACATAAAGTCAACCAGCTCATTACTAACTGTCGCTATTTATAATAATAACTAACAGCTGGAACCACGTCTAGACTGCTAACATCATTTATTTCAGATTTGACGTCGCCCACTTCCGGGCTCCACTTTCGGTGACCAATGCCCACACTTTGACCTGTACCGACAGCAGCCTGAATGGCACCTTTTATACGGAACGGGATTGCAATCGAGCCACACGACCTGACCACTCCAAACTGCTTACCAGTAGATTGATAGGCGTCTTCTGGCGCAACACCTCCACTACTGATATCACTGCTGGAGTCTCCACAAATAACTGTTCACAGGCCAACTTCTACTGATTGATTGACACGTCCCTTAGCCCGCCTGATGAATCATACCCACGGGATGCTGCACGTCACCTTGGTATCACATGAAACACTCCACTAACAGAGCCAGAATAAGCAACACTGGAATCTTTTACTCATTAAAATTCGATACGCCATCCGAACGCGAGTCCACGTATCCCCCCATCCATGGTTCCTAATTATGACGCCGAATATCACTGAGAATCAATAAGACAATATATTTTTTTGTCAGCGTAACAGAACAATAAGGCGCGAGCATGCGCGGAGTTTTTTCACTCAGTTTTCTCTTGCGAAATTCCATTTTACTTTCGATTGGCATCCCGCTTGAAATTGACTCCTCACCAATTCAAGGCCTTTAAGTTGCGCTCCTTTTTTTCTGAATGCTACGGGTTATTGGTCCTGATCCTAAACTCACCTTTTATATGGGTTGCTGTTTCTTCCACACTCATCGTTTCCTAGGCCACTCCCACAAAGTTTGCTCATGTCTCCCCGTTTCATGATGCACTCTGTTTCTTATAACCGAGAATATCCACCATTGTCTTCATACAGAGCCTTTCTCTTCATACTGAACAAAGTTCACGAGTATACTCCCATTTCTTTCATCTCTCCATGTTCATAAATTATTCCGTGCACAGAACCCCAGTAGGCTTCCGTTATCCACAGCTTGCACTACTTTGGTATATAATGCATCCTTAGCGATATATTTCCACGACATATTTTGTATTTCCACGGGCCACCACCAACCGACTCAAATTCGAAGCTAAACCGTATTTACCGCGCAAACCATTATCACCTCGATCGATTCAAACTATCTGTAGCTATATTGTTTTGCTTCTCACGTTTTCGACTCGCCTTCTTGAAATTACTGTATAGTTCATTGTTCTGAGTAACGTTGTACACCATGATCATGCGCTTGCGCGTGCGTCTCGACCACGATCGAGAAATATACCATCAGATCATATCATATCATACCCTGTAGCCATCTCGATTCTTCACCAAGAATTCCCAATCTTTATTTTGCTTTGCATTTTACTCTTTTTCGGGAGGCCTTTTCCTTCATATTCCATAATCTACCTACGCATCCCGATCACATAGAAGTCCATTTTCTTATACGGATAACGTCGTACCATTCTCAGAAGAAACTAAGACGTGGAGAGATGTAGCATAATCCCCAAGAAACCTGCAAGCTTGTCTGCAACTGGCCAACGATAGATTAAGCTCATGACGACCTACGTATGCACTGACTTCAGGGTCAAGGTAGGTTAGGGCTAATCAGCGCTCCTATTTACCCATTGGATTTTGGCCGTTTCGTGGGGGGATTCGGTGGGCGGTGTAACGTACATGCGTTAAAATCCTCTTTAGCCGTTGTCATATACTTGTTTTGTTGAGACTATGCTTTTTATTTTATTGACCCTGGAACAAGTACAACATGCGTCAATCACTACACTTCAACATTTGTTTTTATCTTAATCACGTGAAGTGGCATAATTTTGACTCGAACTTGGACTGCCTTCACCGTGGTACCTGACACTGACTTTTGTTGAACTCTGGTCTTTGTTGCTAGACGTCGTGGCCGTACAATTGAGGTTTGCACATAACTATATGCGTATAACTTGGTAATCCAGTAATGTAGAAACTACGAATCAATCTTGTTCTGGTTTTGGGATTCGTTTTGAATGGGCTACACGTTACTTACAGTCGGAATAACTGTTACACTCATCCGTCTCCTATCAAAAGCAAAAAGTTCCAAGGTTGCCAATTTTTCTGCCTACCGTAGATTCCGGATACCTGGGATGGTCTCTGTAAACCTTCGATGCACAGCCTACAGAAACTTCCGGTCTCTAACTAAAGAGGGCGCTCGCGCCTGCTCAGAGTATCCTACGGGACGTCTCACAATGGCCATATACAGCCGGATAGGGACCCGAGGACTTCTGGCATCAACTGTACTTTTGAGTTGAGACAGATCCCTATTAGCTCTGCTGGCTGCGGTGGCACATTAAGCTGAGAGTTTAAGGGTCTCTTGAATAAGCAGTTCTGCATCCTTCATGGTAAGAATTCGTGCTATTTCAAGAGAGTTGCCTGGAACTTGGTACCTCGGGTAGGAAACAACAGTGAGTAGCATTTGCCAACACCATTTATCGGTAAACGATAGGTCCCAGGTTATTAACCACGTGTAAAGAGCGTCCATGTTGGATTGTACGTCATTAGCCACCCGGTTTCCGATAGCCTTAGCGAGGTGTTCACCATTTCGGCATCAGGAGGAAGGTGCAATTGTGTCAGTGAATGTGTTTTCAGCATAAACGTACGGAAGGCACAAACACAGACCAGCACTTGAAAAAGCAAAATCGTCCGCAAGCTCATGAGTTAAAGCTGTGTGCAATCAAAAATTCAGAACTATCGTACAATCGGGTTAAGATGCGCAGGGTCGTGCAACGCTGTCCGGAACGGAGCACGGCAAGCTTCGGCCAAGTAAGTGCGTGTGTGCGCGTGCGAGATTGTCTGTCTAAGCATCTGCCTGTTCAGGCCGAATACGGCAATTCATGTCGTTTACAAAAAAGCAGCAAGGAGACTTTGGCTCTTTCACCAGGTCGGTTATGAAAACAAGGAATAGCAGTGATCCTAAGATAGATCATCTTGGAACCCCACTTAAAGTGTTAGTATAAGATGAAGTGGCGCCCTCAACCCCTACGTAAAATCTTCGGTTCCCCAGGTAATCCGTTAGCCAAGCCACCACTGAGGATGCTATTTTTATTAATACCGGTTTAGGTGTGAGAAAACGGTGGTTTGCCGGGTCGAACACCTTCTGGTAGTCCAGATAGGGCACCCCGACCCCCTTGTAACAATCTTTTGAGCAATACGTAGACGAACTCTTAAGAATCCCAAGAATAAAACACGACTAATTCGTAAACCTTACAAAAATGAATTATTAAATGAATAATAGCATAAAACGTATACAAAACTCAAATGTGCGATCACACAGGCTCAAAAAACGAGAACTAAGTCTACGGCATGCGAACGACAGGCACGTGTCTCACGCAATTCCAAGATGGCTTGTGGTAAGGTGGCGTATTGGACTCGGAAAAATGGTTGGTTCACGGAAACATAAAGTGTACGGAACACGCAAGGGGTGTATGTAAAAGAGTAATATCACGAAATCATAATGTTCAATGAATGTATTGATGGAACGAAGAGCCTGAATCGAACCGGAGACCCTCAGCAAACTGGTTTACGCACTATCGATTATTCACTAGCGTTATTCACACCGGACTGTTTGGACCGCGATGACTCAGCTGGTAGAGCATTTGCCTGGTATGCGAAGGGTCACCGGTTCGATTCCGGCTCGCGGCGTCCGACTTTTCGATGTGAAGGATACAAGTGGATTTTCCGAGAACAAATCATGATGCCTTCGAAGGATTTATCTACGCCCGGCCGGTTCACCGCCCACCTAGTTCATTCCGACCCTAGCAGATTCGGAGGTTTGGAATAAGGTACTGGTTCTCCCTGCCTACCTAGACCCTGCTGTCAGCGCGCGTGACCGCTGCTGCCTACGTCTGTACTCTGCTCACATAACCACGATTGCACTTGGTTAGGTGACCAGGTAGACGTGAGGTTCCTTTGCACTTTCCACGGGAGCTGCTGCTTGGCCGTAGGCGGGAAGGGAGAAGTGAATGCTTAGAACCCATGAGCTGTCTTCTGGAGTGCATTCGTGAATGAACAAGTGTGTGTGCGTGGTGGGGAGAGGGGTGATGTAACCAAATCATGGTCACCCTGACGTGAAATTCAGGTGGCTCTTTTTTCGCTTATATCACTGTTTAGACTTGTAACTGTGTCCACCCTAGTATATACCACCTAATTACCTGAAACCGTGACCTAGTCGTGTACACAACCGCGGCACACCACCGTGCAGACGCTAGTTCTTATCGCGAGTTAGATTTATTGGTTATTCACCACTCCAATTCCATTTAATAACATTCTACATGGCTTACCTAGCATACCTCCCCTGATTCTCGCCACAAAAAAGATCCATCTGCGTTTTTACATCCCCTCGCCATAGCCCAACTCGTACCTCATTATCGCCACGCATCCACCGGTGCACCTTTTGAAGTTTCTGTCCCACTGTGCCTCCATTTATTTGTTTTCTCTGCCATAAGAGCGCTTTCTCTTTCCACCCGGTCCATCGACCCCATATCTACAATATACCTCCCCGCAAAACCTGCTGTTGTGATCCAAGCAACAGTTAAGTACCTACCGTATTCTGTGGGGTTGCACCTGTGCACACCACACAGCAAAATTTCTTCTGTGTCACTATTCCTCATCGTCCCAAGTCTCCTAATCCCGAATGTATATATAGCGGATCATACAGCTCACTTCCTGTACCACATTGTTGCATAGGTCTTATCTAGACCTTTGCGCACATAGCACCCAGGTACACTCCTGGTCTGCTCAGACCTTTGGCTTGTCTGTCCAGTTGACCGAATTCCTGCCACTTCTTTACCTTCATCATATATTCCTACTTATCGTGCCATCCCGGTCCCCAACCAGTGCTCGGAAAATCCGTATCGCTAGAGCTGGCAAATCCAAACACACCCAACCCCTCCCAGAAACCAGGCCGTGCTCTGTCGCTCTCGTTAACGTCGACGGTGAAGCTTCTAATAGTCCTAATGGCCTCAAGCAGAGTTTCGTCGAACTTAGTAACAAAGTCGAGCTGATTGGTGAAATCCTTTCAAAGGTTTCACCCCTGGCTACTCTCCTTGACCCTGTAGCCGCTACATCGCACAAGAAATTGGTTTCGGTGGGACACCTCCTCGACTCCGTGTCTACTGAAATATACCACCGCATTACGAGCCCCAAGAACGCAGTGGTTTTTATTGTTCCAGACCGCTCACCACTTTCCTTGGTGAAACACAACATACTAAGTTCGTGAAATATGGCTCACTATAGATGCTATTGCAGGAGGCTACGTAAAAAGTCCCAGCGACATAGTCGCACCCTGCTATTCCAATTCATGGACGATCTAACAGCCAGAAGGTTCATTAGCAACAAGTCGACAATTGCTGCCGTTTCGTGGTATAGGGACATCAAGATATTCCCTGATAACCCCCCCCCAACGAGAAATAACTCGCTCGCTGAGGAACAACTCCGCCTTGCCCAAGCAGGCTGACCCTACTGTGACCGACATGAAGGTTACCCAATGCCCCTCCGTCAAGAAGTCAAAAGCGAGCCCAGTGCCTCACCCTGCCTACCTGCAAAACGGTTGACCTAGATACGTCTAACTCCCCACCCCCGGTTCCGCTTCCACACAAACGCCCTTTTCTGCCATCTCCCCCAATAGCCTCTAATAACAGTAGCTCTCGCCCCCCGACCACAGGCCCCAAGCGGCACTCCACTTCAGTATTATAGACGCGATCCCCCACTATAGCCTCGGAGCCAAGACAAGACCCTGATACAACCATCAGCCCTCGCCGTACTACCCCCAATCCGTCCTCTGGGCCGTTGACAGGTGTTATCAACCGCCGCTCTTGCTCTAACGACTTTACCAACTACCCGCCAGCTGCTAGCTCAGCCGCGACACTTCGTTTCTACCCTCACAAGTGCCGCTCCAATCCTCCCATGAGCCTACCTGGTGCTCCTACCGGGTCCGCGCTTGTTCAGCTAACCGCCTCACCCATTACCCCCCACTCTCAATCGGCATCTCCTTATAGCGTACTCTCGGATCCTCCAGGTGAAAACCAGCTGGGCCACCATCCAGATTCGTCTAACGCCATCGTCCCTTTATGTAGGAGTGACGTTCATGGTCTCGCCAGTGCCACTCACCATTAAATTGCCTCGCACCCCCCTCCACTGTCTTTCCCTCTCTCTGATCGAGTGGGTCACACCAATCCTCCATCTCCGTTGCAACTCTATATCACTCCCTGCCCCCCCCAAACACCAACCCTCCATACTATAGTCCCAGCATGCCTCCGCTGTTCCCCCTGTTCCCCTCCACTAATCCCGAAGTACCACGTACGTACCCTTGCAGATACCCCAGGGTCGCACCTGTATCCCGCCTCCTTGCCCCATCTCCCCACTTACCGGCTCCCTTGCCCCTCATGAGCCTCCAAACCCTTCTAAATCTCGCCATTTCCTACCCACCCCCACCCCACACTACTTACCAGTTACTCTCTCACATAACTTCACCCCACGCCGACCTACCAGCCTTATACTGACTCTGCCCAACAGGTAGGCTACCAGCAGTCAAGATCTCGTTTTTTTCCTGACCGGTGCCCTCCGCACCCGTGGCCATATTGCTAGTCGCCCGATGTACCATATCGATAAACTTTCGCGGACCCATATCACTGATCGCTCCCCATTCGATGTCATGTCACTTAGCACCTTACACCCCGCACTCTCTCCCGTCCACTCCGCTTCGACAGATAATCTTAACCTCTCACTTTGCCATATCTTGCCTCCTCCTCCTGCACCGCGTGACACACCTCCGGCCCACATCAGCGGTATGCTGCACACCCACCGTGTTGATCACCCACAGCGATCGGCTGCGCCTAATGCTAACGCTTCTCCTACTTTCCGTCCCCTACCCAACTTTGCCTACCCTCCCTCTTCTACTGACGCTCTATCCCTACTGAGACCCAATTCCTATCGCCACAGCGATCCCAATAGTCTTGCACCTGGCATCCATGCTTTGCGCACACCGACACTGAACTCATTCCTAATAGTTCTTATTAACGCTCGAACAATAATTAGAAAAATATCGCATCTGAGATCTCTGGCATTTACCTTAAACGCTAACATTATACTAGTAACTGAATCATGGCTGCCAGATGATGCTTCGCTCGACCTTGTTCGCATAAATGGGTATCAATGCTTCTCGAACGCCCGCCAGTCAAGGAGTGGAGGGAGCTAATTAGCCTTTGTCAAATGCACTACCCACGCTAGTGCTATCGACCACCCCTCTCTTCTCTTTATTGAGGATTAGTTATGGCTATCTATTCAAGCCTCAGGCCAGAACCTCCTCCTTGGCTGCCTCTTCTTACCCCCGGGGTCTGTAGCCTGCAAAAATTGACTCTGCCGTGGATGTCTTTAATGATGCGCTTGACTATCCTGCCGGTGCAAAAATTATTGCGGGTGACTTTAACCTTCCTTCAATTTGCTGGTCCCTCTACACTAGCCCTCCGGCCCTCTCCACCTTCTTTTCCCGTGTCCGTCTTGGTGGATGGACAGAACATGTCTCCCGCCCTACTAGGGAGAACAACATCTTGAACCTAGTATTCTCCATTGATATTCTTGATATGACCACCCAGATTACTGATCAGGTGCAAGTTCAGATTTTCTCATCCGATGTAATCCTCTGCCCCTGTTCCGGCTTCTTACCGCTCCCGTAACTGGCTCCTAGTGCCAATGATAATACGCTCCCTTAACTGGGACACAATTTTTCTTTCCTCCGACCCCCTCACAGTTGTGAACTCTTTCTACTCCAATCTCCTACGCTGCCTAAGTACCGCCAACCCATGTGCCCATCCAAGCCCTAGGTCCAGCGGCTTACGCCTGTCACTTTTAGAGCGTAAGCTGTCCAAGCTGCAACTTACCTTCGCTAGATCACACGACTTTACAATTCTTCTGCGCATAAACCTGCTACAACTGAAGCTGCGTCGCACGGTCGATTCGCCTCTGAGAAGGCAAGAGGCCATCGCCATAGCCCACCCAGACAAAACTGGCTACCTGTCCAACCTGCTTAGTAAAAGGTCCAATCACTCCACCTATGCCTACCCCAAGTTCCTCATCTGTGGCTTATCTACCGCCAATACTCCAGCATCTATTTCTGAGGCCTTCAATGAGCACCTTTCTTCTTCCCTTATAAACTGTTCTGGTATTTCCCCTCCTACAATCCATCTCTGCACCTCTGCCTCTCTTTCATCGATTTCCTTCACCCATCAATAAATTGAAAAAGCAGTTTTCTCTATTAAACCTTCCCCAAAACCGAGACCAGATGATCTCCCACCGGCCCTCCTCCGTTTCTGTGGTCCTGACCTCCCCTTATTGTCACTTAACGTATACATCACCTCCATGCTTCACGGTTTCGTTCCACCTCAATGAAAATCCTCTGTTATAATTCCGCGCTTCAGAAAGGGTGCACCACACGATCCAGATAACCATCGGCCCATTAATCACACCCCAGTAGTCTGCAAAGTCATGGAGAGAATTATCAAAAAGCACATTGTCCAGTACCTCTTATCCGACAACCTGCTGAACCCTGGCCAGCATGGTTTCTTGAACTCCCGTTCCTGCCCTTCCTGCCAGCTTGACTTTCGAAATGTTCTGTTGTCTGCTGCAGACGCCGGCAACTCTGTAATCGTCCTGTACCTCGATACGTCCAAGGCTTTTGACCGTGTTCCCCATAGGCATCTGTTAGCCAAAATCCGGTCTCTCGGTATTACTGACCCTCTCCTCTCCTGGCTATCCTCCTATCTCTCTCACAGATCACAACCTGTGGTTGTCGAAGCCACCTATCTTCTGCCAAACCAATTGCTAGCGGCGTCATCCAAGGCAGTGTCTTGGGCCCATTACTATTCCTTATTTATATCAACGACATCTTCTCTTCTATTCGACACGGCACTCCTTTCCTCCCTGCCGACGATATAAAAACAGTGAACTCCTTCCTCCCTGGTGACCTATCCGTGACTCTGTGCAACGTATCGCGTGACTTACTCGTTCTCCAAACTTGGTGCGTCTCGTGGTTCATGAAATTCTCTGCGGAGAAAAGGTTCCTTCCACCATACAAGTGCACTGTACCACCCGGCCAAATTTGTCCGGACGGCCTGCACATCCCCATACACCCCAAGGTTACCGATCTTGGCGTACGCTACTCTTGTTCCTTTAACTTCTCAGAAAAGGCATCGTTCCAAATCACTAAAGCTAAGCGAACCCCAGGCGCTGTGAGATCTTACAAATTGAGCCCCTATGGATTCGTCGCGTGAGACTCAACCTGATTTGCCCCTTTAAGCTAATCCATAACCAGGCCTATACCTCTTATCTCATCTCATTCTCTGCACCCTGCTCGTACCCCGTCCGACATCGTGCCTTCTCTCTCACTGTCCCTCATTCTAATCTCAGTCTGAAGTCCCGATTCTTTCTATCAGCCTATTCCAAAATCTGGAATAAGCTCCCCCTTTGCTTACGCAGTGCCTCTTCAATGCTTGCTTTAAAGCGCGCACTTGTGTTATACTTAACAGTTCCCAATGCTATATTGCTCACCAATGAGCTCGTCTCCGGTGACCTGGCTTTTGAAAAAAGCCTCACACTGTAACTCTACTACCTCTGCACCAAAGGCCACTAGGTACACCCCATGCTCGACACTCCCCCTCTCTAGTGCCGCGAACTAAGGTCATTGCCTTCACTGATCCATAGCGAACCTACCTCCTGCCTTCATGAGATAACCCTATTGCTCACCTACGTTCATCCCTTATCCATCATATTCACATTTTTCTCCCCAGTATCTGTTGATTCTCAGCTCGGGCACACCCAGACTGCGCTTCTCTATCCCTTTTCCCTGTCCAGTGATCCTCAGTGACGGCCAACAACTTCGGGCACCGTACTTACCATCTCCCTGGCAGGTGCACCTGGATAATATTGCTACACGGTCGTCTACCACTCGCTGTTTCCGTTGGCTCTCCTGTCCATCGTCTCACGTCTTGGTCAATTGTTCCCGGTTAACGCACCCCTATCGCGGTCGTTTTGTCCCCTGTACAATTATCCATGATCACTCGTGCCACTCCCAACAGTGCGGGGCGCGGTCAGATCCACCGCTATAGCCGGCGCACATCGGGCGTGCAGGCCGTCTGAAACGATGTGCCAGCGCAATTAGATTGGTGAATCACACCTCCTGTGTTCACTTCACGGAGTGTTTTTCAGGTTGGGTGCCCAGAGCACGGCCAGTCCCACCCAGCAGCACCGGTTGCGGATGGCACGCTCTAACTTTTCTCGGACTACCGAATCCAATGCTGTCGGTTGAAAATTGCATGCTCCTCATCCTTTTTCCGCCACAGTTTGTTCACCTACAGTTCTTATCATCTGTTATCACTTCCCATTTTTTGTTGCCCTGCCACGGCATGCACACCTACCCGTTTTGTCCTTCCTCCTATCGTCTCTCTCTACATCAACTTTCACTGCATTGATTCACTATCGTCCTAACCACTCTTCTCTTCCGACGCTCACCAATATCTCTTTTTCTACCTGCCGTCATTGCTGGCTTCTGTCCTCTATGCGCTTGGTGTTACCCTCTGCTCAGGATACCCAATATTAGCATTCTTATACCCGTCGTCCTGTTAAATCCCTCCTTGTTCTCCCTCCTTAAGCCCAATGCCATGACGCACCAACCGCGCCCGCACCCATGACCAATTCGCATGTTAGAACTTGCCGCTCCAAACTTCGCTTCTTTTACAGTCGCACTTATTATCTAATCACCACCACCATATCTTCCTCTCTTGGTTCCGCGATTCCTCTGTGGTTCTTTCCAGTGTCCCGATTAGTCTCCACCTGTTAAATTGTCTGCCGGCACACAGCTCTCCAGCTCTATTGCCCCAACTCCATTGCGCATTCATTTTTTTGTGACCTTCTTGTTCTATTACTGGTTCGCTTATCTTGGGGCGTCGTGCTTCTTTCTCCGCCTCCTTCGTGTCTCATCTGCAGTAAAATGATCTGATTGGTCATTTCTTATCTGTGTCTCCTCGGTCATTGCTTTCATCCCTTGATCCGTTTATTGCTCGCTACAGGCATTTTTCTGTACCTTCCAGTGTGGTCCGCTTTTCCATGTCCCACCGACTGTAAAGACAACGTTACGTCAAGGCGCTCTTTTACAATTCCAAACCGTCTGATCAGTCACTACCCGATTCCTCTGGTCCGTCACCACATGTCGCACCTGCGTTGATCAAATAATTAGACCCATTCTTACCTGATCTCTTCGATCTTACACTTCATCTTCCCTCGCTTACTATTTTCTCTTAACGGCCGGCGCCACTTTTGTGCTTCTTCAGTCTTCTCTATCTGTTGATCCACTAGGTTATCCCGCCACGAAAAACTTCGTCTGGATTCTCCCAAGTCAATCCTGCACACTTTGATCCAATCCCATCTCCCTCTTCCAATCACTGATACTTTTATTTCCTAGTACTCCACTGCTCTTTGTTCCTGCTCCTCGCTTATCTATTTATGTACTTATATATATATATATATATATATATATATATATATATATATATATCTGTACTGCATCCTGCACTTCTTTGCCGGCTTTTTCTCATGCTACATCATGATGTTCTCTTACAGTTCCAAATCGTTTGACCTGCCACTACCCGATTCCTCTGGTCCGTCACCACATGTCGCACCTGCATTGATCAAATAATTAGACCCATTCTTACTTGTTCTCCTCGATCCTCTCTTTCATCTTCACTGTTCCATGAACTGCTCCTCACAGTCTTCATCACTTCTATGCTTCCGCATTCCTTTTTTCCCTCCGTTGGGCTGCCATGTGCACCTGTCATGAAGTTAATCCACCACGATATTTCAAAGTTAATTCTACAAACATTTGATTTAACCTTACCTACCCCTCCCAATGACTGATAATTTCTTTCTAGAACCCCATTGTTATTACTCCTGCTCCTCTTATATCTATACATATGTATAATATATATATACATATATATATAGACTTGCGCATATATATCTATGTGCACACGCTCTGAATCTTGCAGTTCCTCACCGGCCATTTCTCTTGTTATCATCCCAACGACCTTCATCATATGCATCCATCGATTCTACATCTGTGCCTAACACCTACCGTATCCAATCCTCCTAAATCGTTTTTGTCATTCGATCAACCCTCTACGTCTTGTATTGCTCGCTGCCTGTTTTACAATGACTGTTGTGCCCTGTCCGCCGACGATCCACTGATATCTGATCCACTGCAGTGCACCTCACTTTTTTCTCCATCGTCCCTGGGTACTGCAGTTCCTTATACCGATTTCCAGCCTTTCTCATGTTTATCAGTCGGCCTTCAGATGCATTTACCTGGACCAGCCACCCAGTTCATCTGACCTTGACTTTCATACTCACCGGGCACTCATTAAAATCCACCCTTGAGTTCATTCAAACTCCACACAATCTCTATGGTGTGCATACGTTTATCCTATTTTCATCCTATTTTATTCCCCCTTTTGAGGTTTTTTATGCAATATTTTTATTAAAATTTCCATAGTTTCATGAATTATATCTGTCCATTCCATCACCTGTATCAAAAAGATCACGCACACGGCATGCTTCGGACGTCTTTGAAATAAACCAATATTATTATTTTTGTTATTATCATTTTCAATATTATTACGCAGTCGTCTGCATCGATGTCATTATTGAAGCGGGAAACGGTGATTGTCGTGTAGATGGGGCATGGAGGGGGCCGTGTTTCACATGCTTGTATGTGTGCGCGTGTGACCACAAATAGGTGCGCACATTGGAAACAACAATGACAACTAGTGGAACTTTCTCTCGGGTAGCAAACAAAGGTCGGGCATTCAGGGGGCTACCACGATCTACTGGGATTCCATGATAAACGTTCTTCTCACTCTTAGCTTGTGTTCTAACCAGTGGGGAATTTGGAGCACATGAACAGAGAATTGACATTATGCAAGTGGGTGCCACGGTACTATTGCATGAGTTTGTTACCTTGGATAGAGACTTGCCGCTGAATGTATTTGGGCGACTGATTCAGTGGCTTTGACTGATCCGTCCTTACGCTCCAGTGGACTGATACTGCGCCAGCCGCGAGTCAGCACTCCCCTGGCTCTCCTAACCTTCACCGTTCCTATTGACTCTTCGGAGATGCCGATAACTTATTGGACAATTCCCAAGGATCACGAGCCAGAATGAGTATGCTCATCGGAGATCATCATTACATCGCCAACTTCGAAAGGTCCTTCTTCGGTGGGCCATTTCTGTCGATTCTGGCAGCCATCACTTCTGAAAAACCCTGGCGAGGCAATTCGCCCGCCACCCTCCTTGAAGATTGCCACCACGGAGGCTTCTCCCTGGAATCCAACCTTTAACCTCAACTTCAGTTGGCCGTTTTGGGTGAGCGGCGGGTGGGTGGGGTCGATGACAGATACTGGAACCAGGGGGTGGTTGTTCAAGATCCTATTAACTTCGGTCGTCACGGTGCCCAGGGTCTCATCTTTGGGTGGTTGTTGTTTGATTACCGACAGTAATATCCATTGGGTGGACATGACCCTACTTCCCCTGCATGCCACCGCGGTGACTGACCTGCGAGGTTTGAATGCCATCGGAAACCATATGCTACGGTCTGGTTCTTCAACCCGTCTTGGTTTACCTCTGGTGCCAGTGCTGCGATCCTCGTGGAGCGCCCACAAATTTTTAGCCGCTTTCGGTGTGGATAAATGATGGTACCCCTCTTCCTGTTGATGTAGCTCCGTAGGGCCCGGAGGAGGGAGTCAGTGGCCATCGAATGCATAACTTCGCAGTGTACCGCGCGAGACCTCATGCACACCATGAGAGGCCCCTTTCCTTTTATATCTTTTTTCCGCGCCTGATTCACAAAGTTTCAAAATAGTCAAGGCCGGTGTCACCAAACGACCTCCACCCCGGGGTAGCGATACACTTCGGCAGCGTAGCCATATGTAGCTTGCCCTCGACGGCTATGCATCTCCTACATTGAAGACACCGCCAGACTACACGTTTCACAAATGTCTTCTCTCTCAGTGTCAAAAACTGCTTCCGAATGGCACTCCTCGTTTGGCTTTCCCCGAAATGTGCCTGTACGTCATGTATGTATTGAATCATCATGTCTGTCACGAGTTGACGACGAGGTAGTAATATGGAACTTTTTGCATCGTAACTCAAGCGAATTTTCCAATCGATCACCTATTCCTAGAACCCTATCAAAGTTTTGAATTTAGAGGTTTCAAATGCTCTTTATGCAGGATACTTTTTTGTCGCTTGGTCTTGTCCCCCCAGGATTCTTGAACTCTAGAGGAAAGGCCTCAAGTGCGTCTTGAATAAATCGCATTCTGTGAATCGCGGGTCATCAGGATTTATTGGACCCACTCGTACGCGACCTAACGGGATAGCCGATTCTACAATCAACAAATACCTCTTAAATCTATGCAGCTATGCTAATAAGCAGGGCTTCTTCATTCAAGAGGAAAATCTTATTAACCATGGCAAGGTGGATGTCGGTTCGGCGGCTGCTGCAGTCATCAACTCACATTTCATCTGAATTTCTGTTTCAAGAGGTGGCTTCTGTTCGTAAACGGGCCAGCCCTGTTTAACAGTGTGCAGGAATTTCGGCCCCCATGCACTTGTCTAGGCGCAGAAAATTGATCACACCTCGGGAACACAATTCGGCTGGGTTGTCGGCTGACTTCGCATGCTTCCTCTGGCGCAAAGTAGTTTCTTTGTGCGTGATAGTGAGCCAGTTAGCGACAAAAGTACTAAAACGACTACTGAAGTTGTAATGTAGTACAGCGCTATTGTCGGTTCCGTCCATAACCTAGCTGACCAACTGAAGAAGTCGAAAAACCACTTTATTGCCTGTACCTCTCCCGCGGCCAATACGGCTGCGATGGGTTCGAGAAGCGGGGTCGAAACCGATTTTGGTCCGACCAAGCGAGCTTTGGCGAATAGAATGCTTTCAACGTATTGCTCACCTCCCAGGCACCATTATTTGCAAACCACAAACCGTACTCTACTTCAAACAAATCAGAAAACGGTGCTGGTCTCCCGTCTGTGATGTGTGATCGGGCAGCAAGCACCCTGGAACCAGTACGTCCCCTAGGTTCTCAAAAGTGATCTGGAACTCTTCACATTCCGGCCGATCTTCCTAATCAAATGGCTGGTTTATTTTTCTTTCCGCAGAGCCTCGGCAGCAAGGTCTTTCAGGGCTACAACCAGGAAGAAGCAAAAACAGGTGGATCGAACAGGCTAGAGGTGGTGGACAGCACGCCACGACGATTGACTGGTTGCCAGGGGAAGTTCGGCTGGAAAACTAATTTGTCCTTTTCCGTATTCCATTGCATTGCTACAGCGCTTTCCGTTAAGAGTGATCACCCATCCAGATCTCGAACCCATTCTGTCCTCTCGTGGAGTGGAATATCTTCAAGCACCTCCGACGCTTCTGACATCCATTTCAAGGGATAGAAACCCGCCCTTCTTCAGCCGTTCTGTTGGGAACCTAAATTATGTTATGGCCGTGTCCACGTCAGCGAAGGACCCTAGGTAGTCATCGACGCAGAAGTTTCTCCTGAGGTTGTCCTCTACCGACAGATGGATCAGGGCCTCGTGCTTGCTTGGGGTTTCTCTTGTGGAGTAGTTTGTACAAAATGGTGATGGTATCACTGCGAAGGGATGGATTGTCATTGTGCATTTTATCAGCGATTAGTCCATGTCGTTCTCATCCCACCGTACGAATCGAAGAACGTCTCTTTCCTATACCGGCATTTTCACCTGAAGCAACACTTCTCTGATGTCGGCTGACAAGGCCACTCTGCCTACCCTAAAACGGTACAGGACTTCGAATCACTGGCAGGTCCAATCGGTCCCTTGTGGCAAAAAATCATTTAAAGTTTTGCCTTGGAACTTGGATGCAAAATCAAAAACCACCAGCAATTTTTCGGGTTTCTTGGAATAGGAAACCGGGTGATGAAGCAGGTATTATAGCCTTTCTCGGTTGTCGGTGTTTGCGGGCATCTTTCCTGCTTCACTAAGCACTTATTTTTGCGTTATGGCCTCTGCGTACCGTTTTCAGAGGTTTTGTTCCCGGTCGAAACTATCTTTCAAGCGCAGTAGTCTTTGGAGAGCTTTAGGTATTTTGTCAACCAAGCCTCGGCTGGTGACGCCGCCAGAACTCGTTTTTCAGGCTTATTGTTCCTTGTCATATCCTCTGCAGCTCAAGATGGTCCTCTTGAGACAACGATAGTCGGTCTTCTCCGAGGTCATGAAAATTCTTTCCGCATAGAAGCTACACCTGGTATTTTATGTGATCCGCTTCCGCTGACTTATTATTCACGGAGCCACGTCCCCAGGCTGGACAGTACAGTATCCATTCCAGTGTCGCGCAAGCGACATAGGCTGCCCGGCGATCGCTCACCCTCTGGTCCAGCACCAACTGTGCTTCCGGCAACGCGCAGCCGATGAGAGGGTCTACTTTGTCATCCTCGCAGTCCATGACGGTTACATCTTGCAAATGGGGCCACCCAGATAAAATTGCATTGGCCGACCTTGGTGCTCGTGTGGGGAGATCGGGCAATGTGAGAGCCTCCGTTGATTCGATTTGCCCGCTGGTAACGTGTGGTGGTATCAGACAAGTAAACCCAGGTGTGTCTGCCCCGGAAAATAGCCCGCTTGAATATTCGTTTGAGTCGACGGCTGTTCCCTCGAGCGTTCCTTCTCAAACAACTCCCAACAGGTCCAGTATGCTTGTTCCGGTTCCAAGCCCCGCCCATCTAGGGGCAATAGAGCTGGGTATGACAGTTGGGGGCCCACCGTTAAACCGGCCGTGGTCTGATAGTTTGTTGGGCCACTCGAGTGGAGTTTTGGTGATTGGGGTCCCTTGTTTTTTCGCCTTTCCCACGCGAATGTTTCCCGCTTTTGTCCAAGACCATTCTTATTGGCTTCTAGAGGGGTGGCACGTTGCTGTGTATCTCAGGTCACACAACAGGTTCACCTGCCTTTGAATTCTAGTCAGTCGAAACTCAGCGCTCATGTTGATAAAGGATAGTAGAGGGATTAGAAAGAGCGGAAGTGTAGTGGGTGAAAGAACAAGGAAGAATAAGAGAAAAAGAAAGATAAGTTGGGACGGTAGCCCCGCCGAATGCAATCCACTATCTCGAAAGGGATTCCGAGAAAACATGACTACGTGTTCTACGGTCTCTCATATTATTTGGACCGCCTGCACTTTAATCTCACTCTCCGTGTTGATGGAATAAATTAACCGGGAAGGTGCTCTTCGCGGCCGTGAAAAAGAGTAGACTATCTGGGAGAGGCAATGATTGGTATGTACCCGAGAACGTGCTTGGGAGTGTGAATAACACGGACAGTCATAAATCCGCCTGAAGATTAAACCAGTAACGGCGAGAGAGGTCTGGCCATCCACCACCCTGCAGAGCTGAGCGTCAACCAAAACGTCGAAGTGTAGCGGAAAGCGGATGCACAGGGTAGGGTACGGGACGTCGGTGATGATGAATACCCAACAAACGTTAAGCCCAAAACCTACTTCAAGGAGATCGACCGCTGTCCAGGCTTTGGGGCGGCTGAGCCATTAGCCGCGCGTAGTGTTTGGACCTGAAGTGTGCTATCGACGCCTCTATGTCGGGGATGACACTCAATCTGGCACCGCTGTCCACGGGGAATAGATAATTTGAAATGACACCCCCCACATTCAAGAGGCGGCCGTTGGCCCGATACCCGGCGTCGTGGGACGCCAGTACGGGAGGCGAGTTCAGTTTCCCTGACCAGCGCCGGAAAACATTCTCCCTAGCACGCGTCATCTGGCTTCTCGTCGAAGCGACGGCGGTATTTACAATACCCCTCTTTTGAAGGGTCGCAATCGCGCCGTCTTTAGGGCTACAGCATTTCGGTTAGTGTGCGCGGTCTCGCTCCTGTTACTCACTTCTACTCTCTGCTAAGCCTAGCAGGATGGAATAAACTCCCGGCAAAACGGAAGCCAGACCGTTAGATTTTGGAGGGGCAGGCACCTTGGTGATGGAAGGCCTGGTTACCCCGTCAGGGTCGTATGGTGATCTAATGTCATGAGCAATGGCTGCGGTTTACTATAGTGAGCACTTACGCGTGGCACAGTAGAAATGGAATGTTTTGCGGAAAACGCTGCAAACGAAGCTGGTTTGACGGCGGGTCCTCGGCTACCATCGGTCCTCCCGGAAGCTGCATCCCGCGCAAAGGCTCACAGCTGTTTGAGCTTCCCGGCCCATTGCTTCGGAGTTGTAGCTTGCATCGACCCTGCATTCGGGTAGTGTAAGCAATGACTACCTATTTCAAAACCTCTCAACATTCGACGAGAGATTACTGCGTTCCTTGATTAGACCCCAACCTCCGGCGGGAGATTGCATTCTTCCCACCTGAATCGGCTGGTGTCACTGGTTATGCAGCAGCTTTCGAATTCCAATTCGGCTGACTTGAATCAGAGTTCTGGATGGGGAGGCGTGAAAGTTGGTATAAGCAGCTCGACTGCAGCAATGGCGGAGTCTGCACGTTTCTGCCCAGTAGGTATGGCTTGGTGAATAGTTTATCAAAAAATGGAGAAAATCGACGACAAAAATGAAAATGTGAGAGGGAGTGCAACCTAAAGGCAACCACGGCGAGTCAGATACCACAAGGAACAGAGGATAGAAAGGGGTTTGAAAACTGAGGCAAAAAAGTCAAAAAATTGAAATGAGGAGGCATTCAAAAACGAACGCAAACTGTGGAAAACGGGGACGTTTGTGAGGTTTGAAGATCACTTCGGGCTCGCCAGTTGTATGGCCACCAAACCTTACCTTACAATTTGAATTTTAAACTTGTGGGAAGCTCAGGTCTGCGGCACTTTATCCACAAGGGGCAGCACAAACACCATGAAAAAGTGAGGGACTGCTCGTTGTTCCATTGAAGTCACTGTCGCGCTCAGCTGGCACATGACTCTGCTGTTATCCGCCGACTAGCACTGCACCGACGGCTTGAAGTTGCCCGTTGCAACTATCCCTAAGTTCGGTTTCTGATTTTACGCCATTGATTCAGGGTTATCTGTGCTTAGGAAGCAAGTGCATCCGGGCCCCTATGCCAGCAAACTCAAACTCTTGCCTTGGCTAGAGAATAGGCTTCAGGTTACTGTCTGATTTTGGAAATCGTTTGGGCCTTCCCGAACTTGGGTGGGCCTGGGAGGTCCAAGAATCTTTGCGTCACCCGCAAACAGAAAACATCGTGACCGAAGACCACTCGGTAGATCACTCCCGACGGAGCTCCTTGGGGTGCCTAACTGGCTGCCATCTTCGTTATGGACTTAGCTCCCCCAACTATCTACTGAGACCGATCGTCCCAAGGTAGGCTTGTAACCTGCCAGTTAGCCCTGTAGCCACACCCATCGACCTAGTTTGTAAGGCAACAGTCTGTGGCTCACACCATCAACTACTTTTCAAACGTCTCCGTAGCACACCACATTTTCACTAATATCTAGGCTCCCAGATGCCTCGTCAGAGAGCTCAGTGGGTTGCCAAGACAGGCGTTTTCCTCTGTGAAACCCTGCTGTTCGTCCGAAACCGGGTCAGTAAACCCTAGAAGCCCTAAAAATGCATTTCCGATGACTCCCCGCTACTTTTATTACTGTCGACAGCAAACCGACAGGCCAATAGTTCAACCATTTTGGATTGGTACGGTTACGTCTTCTTCCGTTCGGCGGGCAATGGTGCCTCCCTGAGGCGTATGCTGAACAGCTTAGCCAAAGTCCTTTCAAGTATCCTGGCCGGCGGTTCTGGGGCCGCAAGATGCATGCCTCCTGGTACTGTGACTTCCCCCCTTTAGAGTGCTTCTCAGGATCGTAAAATAACTTTCATCGATAAAAATAACTGAATACGTATATTTCTCGATCGTAGCCGGAGTGGGCTGGTGAGTGTGTAATCAAGTTCTACAACGGTAATGTATGCCATAAAGTACTACGAATTTGCATAGGAAGTGTTGAATCTGTTTTGCCTGTTTCAACCCTGCTCATTAATGACCACCAACCCGTGCTACGTTCGGACCGGTTTGACATTCGTAATTCATTTGACGTTGACCACATGGTTGCACGGCTATCAGTGCACACGATTCCTCATCGCTCTCAAGCATTGCCCGTCCGTCACACACACAGACACACACACACACACACACGCTGAACCACCACTCGGTCGATTGACTAGACCTGGACTAGACTGCTCGATTGGGCACCGAATTCTGATCGGCTGCACCCGGCAGGCATGTTTGATCACGCACATGTACCGATGCATACAAACACGCACCCACACAAGATTGTGACCTGTTCGACCCGTGACTAATCGTGTATTTGCGCGCCTGAGCGAATCTCTGCCCTACTCCCTGGTTGGCCAGAGCCATCGATCGATTTCCGCCTGATCGCCTTTCCGTTCGTTCATGTCCCTTATATGCGCTAGTTTGATTTGGTTTCTGAGGAGAGCGCGTCACTCCAACTCGGCCTGGACACCGAATAAAGTTGACTAAAGTTCAGAATCGGACGTACGTATCTAACAGGAAGAGTGACAGATATCAGTATACATGAGGCAAAGCTGTTGTATGAAAATGGTTCAGGTTTTCGCGGTGAGTGTGAATAGTTTTAATTCAAACGAGAGCAATATCAGGAATGCGGCTGCTCACCAACGTGGCGGAGGGAATGTATCGATCCTCGCGAAAACCACGGGGGGATCCTTTGTGGCAAGCAAGGATGGGGGGATATCGCCACCACAGTATTGATGTTTAGCGAAATATCAGTGCCGAGCCTATGAATTATTTGAAGAAACGAACGATTGGTTGCGGAACAAATTTTGGCCGTGAAAAAGAGAAGCCGAAAACCCGAAAATTGGTTTTCTGGGATGGAATTTGGGATTCAAGGAGATTTAAATCTTTTTGCCCGCATTGACGATCAGAAATACCGGGAGAGCCAAATTTCCTCGGACCCACTGGGACTTCGCCAACTTTCTCAGACGGATTCGCAGATAGCCTTTTCCATGTATCTCGATATCCCATACTATATGGTCTGTTCCTCTTTTCCTTGCTCATCTAGACTCGTGACGACCAGGAGTAAGGGAAAAGGTGCAGGCAGTTAGAGTATCACCCTACTAGCGATCTCGAGTGTTCAAAGAATGAGTGAGATGTAGGGATACAGTGTGATACTAGTGGTGCCTGGCTTCATGGTAAATTTGGAGGCTCAACGACAAAACTACGTAGCACTTACTGCAAGCTTATGGGTTAGGACTGAGCCTGGCCGAACTACCAAAAGCTCCTGCTTTCGGGGCTCAGGCAAGCGAATTTAATCGTTGATTTGAATAAGGCCTTCACTCCGCTTTGAGATCCCGCCATCACTCAGGGTAAAGTTATTGGTGGAGACACTCAAAACGTCAGGACCACTCAAAATGTTGCCGAATTAAACTGTCTCTTTTTAACTGGCAACAACTTTGAAAAGTTCCAGTCAATCACTGCCAGCCCAGAGGCCAAAACTGAGACAGTCGAAGGTGAGGACCCAGCTCAATCAGCCTTCAAGTTTAGCAACAAACCCAAGGTAGGCTTCAAAATTTAGCGGGAATGTGTCGAAGTTGGAAGCAAAACCCTTTTCTCACCACCGGGTGCCTCTGTGGACACCTTTCCAAGAGATGGACTCCGTACTGTATTTAAGGACTGATCTGAGAAATTATCACACTGATTTGCGAACGTATCACACAGATTAGTAAACCATCAAGCATATTTAAAAAACTACAAGTTTGGTTTAAGGACCGAATACAGTGTTTGGTTTTTGCGTCCGTAAAATGTATTCCGTAGGCTAAATGGCGACAAGCCTCTCTGTCCGACACCTGTCCTTTGTGAGTGCTTGTTTTACCACGACCATCCTAGGCAAAAGTGACACGGGTCTTAGTTTTGAGAAATGTCGCACTGACTAGCGGATGTCGATCTGGTGGATCAGTGGGGTCGTGTGATATGAGCGTAGTATTTGAACTGGATTGAATGGTGCATCATCGGGGAGACCTCTGGGCACCACTTTTCTGTGATGTCAACGCTGCCAAGGCTGTTCACCGCACTCACCGTCAGACGGCACCAGGGTCAAATGAATACTGTACTTTCGTAAGTGCTTTCCGGAATTCTCGCGCATGAGTACTACGGCCTGGTGGGCCAGGCCCAAAAGCCTTAATGGACGGGGAACCTGAGGATGGACTACATAATTTGAGGTGGCCACGAGTTCAGTCGAAGGGCCGGATAGTAGGATCCTGGTCACTTCCTTGGTGTAGTCAGTCCGATTCCCCTAGCTTGGTAATGGTCCTTTTTGGGACAGCTTGGGGTTACCGTGATCGAAAGTGGGCTCCAAGACAGGCAGATCCACCTCAAGCCTGCTGGTCTTTGAGACGTGTAGGCCTTGCTCAACGGGTGGTAATATTCATGCACAGGTTTTCTGATGGGCTTTGGTGAAAGCACAACACTGTTAGACCTGAGTTCCGTCCTGCTGTACCTGAACCTTCGGCGGCATTCATATTGCTATCGCTATAGGCACGTAGCCTTTGGCGGTTTTCACCATGATGCATTCAATCCGGTCCATCAGGCTAAAGAACGTTCGCAGTGATTTCTGATTATTCTTCGAAAGAAAACGATATTCCTGCCCCAGTCAGGGCAGCCAAACATTGACCTCCTTTTTAACGGCTTGTCAAATTCAGTGAGAAGACCGTCAGAAGGGGAACCTATTTGTATAGGAAGCTTTCAGGGCCGCGAACTTCCCCAGCGAGGTTGGGTCGCCAGTATCTATCGTGGTATAAACCATGCTATAGTGGCACCTTTCCTTCAACCAATAAGCTCCCGGTCATGCAATCAGTACCATGCAATCTATTGCAAAAAGGCTTACGAGCCGATCCAATGAACGTTATTCGCATTCTTATTTGATGTATCCTGCGTTTAGGTTAGTGTTCTGCGACTGCCCTAGACTCGGTTACCATTTGAATAAAACCAACAATGGTTGCCTTATCAATGCACTGCAAGAGGGATACTTGGATAAAGAGTGCACGTTTCAGGAAAGTTCCATCGCTAAACATGAGATTGCGGTGCGTGATTCTCTAAGAAATGCATGTGCCAGGAATACAGTCTAAAGTTCGAGGTTTCATAATTTGGGAGGACTGCACATGGGTAAAAATGGACGGAGCTCAAGGCTGAGACAGTAAGGGGTGGACATGCAGCAGTCGCAGAATCGGGGTAAGGGGCGGGCGAAAACAACACTGGATTGACCCAAACCCCGCTCAGTCTCTATGGTGTATAGGCTGGAAGGTCGGTTTGGAGGAGATATACCGTTTCTCACAGCGGATTAGTATGACTGGTTTGAGATTGGCCGACCTATTGCTCTCAGTATCCAAGCGATAGAGGTTTTGGCTAAAGTCGTAATTTTCCTCAAGCAGTCAAGTAGTAAACATAGACGGCACAATGTCCACACCCAGACCTGTAACCATCGGCGTGATCCAAGGTAGTGTACTGGGCCCATTGTTGTTTCTCATGTACGTAAATGACATATTTACCGTGGTTCGCCATGGAACTCCGTTTTTATTTGCTGATGATGTAAAGTTGTTGTACACCTTCGACCATAACTCATTGGGTAATACTATAGCGAAAATATCGGAGGACTTACGGATGCTCAATTCGTGGAGTACCGATTCGGTAATGAAGTTCTCGGCGGATAAAAGCTGCATTCTTGCATACAAGTGTCATGTCCCCCCCGAAACGTTTAGTATGGGTGGTCATCTGATCCCCGACAAATCATCAGTAGGCTACCTGGGCATATACTACCCCTGTTCGTTTAACTTCTCGGAGCGAACAGACATTCAAATTGATGGGTACCGCAGGTTAGTAGTACTTGTCCACAAAACATTCCGTTTGCGTGAAAGAAAGTTCAGTATCTATACAACACACGTTAGACATTGCTAGAGTATGGTTCAATAGTTGGCTTCAACATGCGCCAGATTGATAGGATCACCACTGAAAATGTTCAGCGCACCTTTACTGAACAAGTAGTTGGATATTCGTCTAGTCTCAAATATAAACAGCTCTGTGACCCGCTACACCTCGAACCCCTTGGGCTCCGACGGATAAAGAACAACTTGTCTTTTTTCCACTCACTATTAAAATATGGGCCCTGCAAAGCCACCTCTGTGGTACGGGACCCATTAAGCCAAAGGTATTCGTTACGACACAGCCGTCGTTCGGTCACTGTGCCGTCCTCGAGAACCACCCTACGGTCCAACTTCTTTATAGCTAAATATTCACAAATGTGGAATAAACGTCCAACGAATGTCCGTGCAATAAGCCACTTGCCGAGATTTAAAAAGGAATTAAACAAACGGCTTGATGTCCTGACACTCGTATCAAACAATGATCCATACACTTCGGAGGAGCGAGAGTACGAAGTTGGTTTGGGTTACTGACACGTGGGTCTGAGTCGGGGGGCACGAGACCTACGTACCACACAAGTCGCCGTATATAACACTCAAGCTTTATTGATTTTTCGCGTACAACCTTGTGTTTTGCAAAGTTGAACCATTCACCAAATAGTTCCAATTTCTAGACACTAGAGGTTTCTCATTACCATTGACCGTTGATCTTCAGCTGGGAGCACCCCAGACTGCGTTTTTTATGTTTACCTTTCCAGACAACCACTGATGGTGTCTTCCCTTCGATGGCTCGGCATAATACCTGGCCCACATTTCCTCCTGAACATTCGATACCTGCCCGTCATTTCGTCACTACCAAATTGGCCCTGCTCTCCGGGACCCCTCGCAACCTGATCGCAAGCTCCTGGACTATTCGATCTCTATGTGACAACGCCAATATCATTCAATCGAAGCCCGTCGGTGAGGGGCGCGGTCATGTCCACCGCTTTGGCCGGCGCGCATCGGGCGTGCAGGGAGTCTGCAACGAGGTGCGGACGCAGCTAGGATGGCGGATCGCACCTCCTGTCAACAAAAATGGTTTCTGGTTGGGCCTCCAGCACACGTTCAGCCCCACCCACCAGCACCGCTTGCGGCAAAAAACAACGGTTATTAACCCGAACTGCTGCAAATATGGAACTTTCTCCCCCAGTGATCGCCTATTTCTCATCGTACTTGTCTCCATCTTCCTTAACTTACCACTTCTTACGCCCGGAAAGATCTAGCTTCCCTAGAACATAATTATCGCGGGTTAAAATACCGTTTCCCTACTTGGCTTACCGTTCATGATCCTTTTACCCGATGGTTCGTGCCAAACCATCCGCTTGTCCCATTCGCAAACTTAACCAATCCCCGAGATAAATCTTGCTCTTACTTTATCACAGTTATCAATATATTTGAAAAAAGCCACATTGATTGTTGCCATACACTTCCGTCCCACAAAGTCCAAACAGTATATTTCACTGAGGAACATTTGTCTCCAGAGCATCCTATCAGTCGGCTATATTGAGATAGTTCGCTCTCACTATCAGTCCTTCTGTTCGCCTACACAGCTGTAACATTGCAACACCCTCACCTTGCAAAGATTCATGCCCTCCCCATATAGTGACATCTGAGAGACAACCGTATCGCAAACGTTTTGATCTTTCGCCACTACACGATCCATCTCTTACAAAGAATACCAGCAGATAGTATTTCACCTGTCAACTACTTCACCGCCCAACTTCGCAACTGTATTCAACGGTTGTTCGATGCTTTTTCATATCCGGTATTCTATCTTGGTAAATCCTCTTAGATAATTTTGATCCTTGGATCTCTCTGGTCATCATGTTCGGCCCTTAGATAACGATAATGAAACGTAAATACTTAACTGTCACTTAAATGCTCATCTATGCAAACCGTGTATCTGCGACTATCATGGCTACGCATCACAAAGTGACTTGTCGCCAAGTTCCCATTTCCGTTTTGGTGCATCACATTCCACCATTATGAAAGTAAACAATGTGCGCAACTATTTAACGGACTCAGCCGATATTTGGTCGCTGAACATTCAAAGGAAAATCTTCGAAAGATTTTGATTGTTCTTTGTCTGCAAATTCATTCCTTTTATCGTCTGATTTCAATCCAAAGCCGTGCCATACTCCGCGGAGCGCTATAGCTGGTTCAAGTCTCCCGTGGAAATTCTTTTTTCTCAAGGTGAACAAAACTTTTGTCAATTCTGTTTGATTCTCTCGTTGCATAGCCCCTCCTTTTATACTATTTCAGGAAGAGTCTACTACCTCCGACCAGCTCGACCCTGACTTGGCCGGGTTGGCCACCCGACCTTGATTCAGATTCGCCAAGCACCGCCTTAAAGAGTCACCTAAATACTTTCTCCCGTACAATACTAAGTGCATATACCTGCATCATCCTCTTGGAATTCGCACTCTACGTCCAACTGTACCGTTTGATCTTGCGTTAAAGCATGCCTCTGGGCTCCTTGAAATAAACCATTATTATTATTATTATTATTATTATTAGCTGCGGGTGGACCAAAAAAGCCGGTTATTAGCGCCTACCGGGGCTCAGGAGCGGAAGCTAATGATGACAGGGATATGCTCACATTCATCAACATGAGGTTACGACGGGGAAAGGAGGCCACTAATGATGGGTTATTTTAACTTACTCGATATGAACCGGACCGCAGAAGCCAACCCAGAAGGTAAGTTTGTGAAAAGGCTGATTCACATAATCCACAGGAAGGCTGTCGTGCAAAGTAGTAATCAAGTGACAAAAAGGAGATCCCGTCAGTCAGCGTCATTCTTTGGTGTAGTGAGGACAAGAGCCTCAAATGACGTGTAACGCCTAGAGGCTGAGGAGCCTATAAGCGTGAGTAATAGTAACGCAATCCAGCTTGAGCTAAACCAGCAGGCAACACATGCACCTGATAGGTTTGGAAGGACTTTCCGGAAGGTATCCAAGCTTTTTTAGAACTCATGTTTGATCACATTTGGCATATTGTGCAGTCAGCAGATGGATAGGTTAGCTGCAAGAAAATCACAGCGTAGGCTCACGAAAAGGTTACTTGGATATTCCTTACTCCTAAATTGCATCTAGACCCCCCAATGACTGCTTAGTATGCAAACTAACCTATCTTCCCTTTGCAATATTATCAAACGTACGCCTTACTGTTCAGGCCCCCAGGCAAAAACTCCCTCCATCTTCTGTTTGCAACTTAGGGATGCCATGGTTTCCATTACACTATCTAGGACTGCAAAGTGGACTAAATTTTTAGCAACAAGGGTTTTCTAATTAGAACAAGTCGCCATGGCATACAATTTCGCTATTTTCACCTTTTTTACGATCCAAAAATGGATAAATAAACTTGACTGTTTCATAGCTCATTTTAATGGATGATCTCTGTAAACCTGTTACTCCAGCCTACTAACTTGCTCTGGAATGCTAACGAGTGACTTAGCTACCGTTGTCCAGTAGATAGTAATTACTGATGGGTCCCAGAATCAGGTGGAATCATTTGATATTGCGGTAGGAAGATAGAAGCGGCCACTCTCTGCCCCATTATTGCCAATGATACCTTCCATGTGTCTGTTTACCCCCTCATGATTTCCAAACCCAACGACCGCGACACCCTGTTGGCCACTGCAATTCTTTTGATTCGTCGATCCACGCTATCTGTTTTTACCGCAATGAGTAACTTCCTTTCTCACTGGCCGTTATCCAATATTGGAATGCCGCCAATGGTACAGAACATAGAGTAGCTTACAAAGTGGTATGTTATCATGGTACAGCCACATTCACACGCAAACTATTCACTTTTTGGCAGCCCATTTCGCTATACAAAGTTGCGGGCCTTGTTTTGATGGGAGATCCCTCGCTACGCATGTGGTTTTTCTTCCATCATACACGTAACATCCAGATTTGCTAGGATTTGACGAACATATATTCCGTGATCTGACATCCTCCATTTCCCTATGTAAATCTTCGTAGCACTTATCTCCTTGTTCCACGCCACATTCGGTAATAGCCTCTCGAGCAGCATTCTGTTGGATCAGCAGCCCCGTTACCTGATGTAGCATTCACATTTTCCCTGCGGTTTTATCTACTCCTACGGGAAAGAGTTACATCTCCACAGGCATTCTCTTGACCATACAGACTGCTTTATTTTTCAAACCCTATTTCACCCTTTAAAATTTTAGGCCTACTTCATATAAGCAGGCCGTTACAACTCATGTGGTTTTCCTTCCATCGTCCATGTAAAATTGGGCTCTGTTGAAACTCGATTGGTATGAACACCATGGCTTGAAATAAGCGGGAATGTACACCGCTGCCACTGACATTTGGTAGATCATGTAGAACGTTCCCTTCTGAAACCCCATTTCATCACATGAGAATGTAGTCATAGATCTGATGACCGAACTGCCACGAGTCATGTGGATTTCCTTCCGCCACAAGCGCAACATCGAATCTTGTTAGAACTCCACCTGTGTGCACACCATGACCTAAGCTTTGACTCTATCAGGGGCTCAAAACGGTTCCTCGCCGCTGCTCTCTCCTCCATGGTATCCCTTATCGACCCAAGCGTAATTATTCGCACTAAAAGTTGCTCGTTAACGCCTTCTTGTCTCACAGGTAATTCTCACTGGGCATTATTACTGTCTACTGTTAGGATCTTTCTATTTTCCTGTCCATTTATCATTGAATTCCAAAATTTAGCCACTAACATAACGAAGGCTCACTTCTGTTATTGACACTTCGTTGATTGACGTAGGTTGTTTGCATGATGTTGCCGTTCTCTTTCCCCTCTAAACCCACAGCTGATAGAACTGCCGGAATAGAGCCTTTTCAATTATGCTTCCAGAGTGTATCCACAGGAACGATTATCACCTACTTCATCCAATGAATATTAGCTTGAAACATTTTCTTGCTGGGAAAAACTGGAATTTTTGTACTATTCGACTTTCGTCCATCACAAAACTGCTCTCCCGCCGGCTCCTCTCCCCAAGATTACAAAAGCCTGGTAATCAGACCCTAGACCATTTGATCTTGCAGCAAAAATGCAAATCATTTCAATCCCAGCTCTGAGGTCGCGGTCAGATCCATCGCTTCGACCAGCACACATCGGTCTCACAGGAAGTATGCAAAAGTATGCGAACGTAACTAGATTTGAGGATCCCACATTCTCTCCCAGAAATGATGCCCAGGGTGGGTGTCCAGCACAAAACGGGTCAAATCCAGCGGCGTTGCTTGTGGATCGCAAATTTCTACTTTCATGCCCGCACCACCGCTGCAAACGTGTCATTTGCCCTGTCCATCTCCAGTTGTCATCCGTTACCCTTCGACCTTGTTCACAATACCGACCTCATTGCTTAAAATTTTCACACCGGGATAAGTTTTTCGCTCCATTTATGAACCAAACAGTGAAGAGTTTTCACGTCTTTCTATTACCAACCTTTTATCTTTGCACTCAGTGGCGGCTTACATAAACATTCATCGATCTTGTCATGCGCTTCGTCGTCTACCTTCCCTGAGGGGCACGTCTTCCTATTCTTCTACCATATTCTTAATCTCGTCTTTTACCCTTGGTAAACGTGCAGATAATATCCAATCATCGGCACATTTATTATCTTTGTTCATCCCCCAACTACAATCACCAAACGAAGCCCCAAACAGGAGTATCTTTCCGTAGTTATACGAAAATCAATGAGGTTGTCAGTAATTGTTTGCATTCTCCATCAGTCCGACTGATAGCCTGCTCAGTGCAGTCCCACTGCTTCATTCTGCTTTAGCGGAGCACCACGTTTCCTCATGCAGCTTAGCCGCTTCGTTACCATCACCTGTCAAATCTGTTTAAGTGGCATTTAGAAGTTGTACACTTATCACTTACCTACAACGTCACCCTTTTTTTGTACTCCTTTGGGCAATTCCTCAACCTCTCCTCCTAGATGTACCAATAATGAGATATACAACTGGAACCGATCCTGCCTCCATCTTCTGAGTTCTGCCCCTATCTTCGGCGGCCGATACATTTAATTCTATGGTTTTTGATACACTGTTGCCTTTCGCGATACAGTTTGTGAAGCCTTATTCATCTGTGGTTCCCGCATGGCACACATTACGCAGCTTTCATCCATCGATGTACACTTACCTGTTATCGACTCTATCATCTCTGGAGCAAAACATTATCATCCTTGCAAAGGTTGTAGTTATGCATCCCGCACAGATTTATCCTCCGTCCCCGCTTTGGCACTTCTTGATCAACAATTCGCCAAGCGCATATCCGTTTCCCTTAGACCTTTTCCCTTCATTACCATTCCACTAGCCTCCCTCCGTCTAGGTGCGCCGTTTGTTTGCTATACATCTGATCTCTCTTGTATCTAGCCACCAGTTTCTACGGCTATCTTCGCCGATGGATATAATTTACTTTATAGCCGAAGTCCCACTCCCGTCCGTCGTCTCAGACTCCATGGACATGTGACTGTCTTCCTTCCGTTCCGCGTGACCCGCCTATCAAAGTGGTCATTACCACACCTGTTATTCTTTTGCATCATCATCACTTTGCAGTAGTCCTACAAGGCACCCCAGATATATTTATTACCTTATTTCCATTTCGAAAGTTGATACCGACTGACTTGCGTACTTTCAAGCAAACGATTTTCCAAAAACGTGTCTCTGATGTTCCGTTCTCGCAAGTCTCCGGGCTTGCTTTCCGTGCTCCTCTCACACTGTGCAGCCGGAAAAACGCTATTGACACCTCATTCAATGAATTGTTCTTTATTTTAAGATGCAGAGTATCCTCTGGATACGTTCAAATTTCCAACCGCTGTCATTAGTTCCGGCACAATTCATGTATGTACTCCAAGTCTTCAACTGAATGCTCTCGGCAGTGGTCGAAGTGACCATTTGACCTTGAGCTTTAGACTTGCCGGGCTTTGTGATAGTAATGCTAATGATTACTTCGGAAAGGTCCGAAGAGCGCCAGATGCGTGGTTAAAATGTCGTGGACGAAGACATGAGAGTTAATCCATGATCATGCAAAAGCCAGCATGACTAATTTGAAGTAGATAAACTCAATATGGATAAATGTGACATCAAGATAAGATGAATATAGGCACCGCAGGGAACAGCGGAAGGAGTTTTGAATGGCCCCAATAATAATTTCGAATTATTTACCGGCAAATCCAAAAGTCAAGGTCAAATGCATGAGCTCGACTGGTCAGGGTGGTGATAGCTAGAAGTTGGGAGCTGTACTTGAGGTACGCCGAAATACAAATGAAATGGCTCTGTCTCCGAAAAACGATGGCGAGTAAATTTATGTGCTTGGAAAAAGAATGGATAGAAATGATGCATTGCTAAGCTGTTAAAGGTGATCAATTTCAGGTTGCAGAACTCAGTATAGATAGTGGAGCGGGTGGAACAGGCCTCGAGAAGTGGGCCAGATGAGAATTGTGCTCTGTGAAGGTTGGTATACGGTGGCTATGAGGTACAGATATTTTCGGAATGGTAGCAAATCAGGAGAGGCAGCTGCTTAACGCAAAGGCGGATGGCCGTCGAAAACTGGGGGATGTAAAGTGAGAATTTTCCCAGTACAGACGATGAAGTGTGGAATGTCGGCGGAAAACCATGAGATGAAAAGTAGAACGTGGTGGACCTGCAGGGAAAATTGTCAGCCTCGAGGGACCAGAGGTAATGTCAGATGTGGTTAACAGTTCGTGAAGGAAGAAAAATGAATAAAGTGATCGAAGGAAGCTGGTAGGATTATTTCAATTAACTTTTTCAGAGTAAGGGAGCCATGAAGTGGCGGCCGAAAATGGAGGTGGCAGTAAAAAGTGGAAGTACATTAAAAAGCAGTGATATGGTGACGATAGATATGGCTAGGAAACGCGAAGAAAACACAGCTACTGGGCGTTGTTTTCACGGGGACTAACAGCAGAGAAAGAATTCTTTACAACAGATGGAAAGTAGAGAGATAGGGCAATCAAAAAAGCGTGGAAAACGTGTCAGCTCCGAACAAAACAAGGAACAGAAGATGAGAAAACTGGCTGAATCAAGACAGGTAAGTGATCAATAACTAGATCATTTTGCCACGGGTGGAGCACGATGTACGCCTAGAAAACAGGAGGCTCCAGGACAAGAGAGCCTAGGATGGTACAGTGTTTGGTAGCAGTCTATGCGTAGCGGAGATTAGACTATGGAGCTGGATAGCAGCAGGCTTGCAAGGATTTGCATAAATGTAATTAACGGAAAATACCAATCGAACCGTTTGATGATGGAGAGACCAAAGGAGATTCGTAGAGCCGAGCACGACATATGTGGTGGTAAAATATTGATGGCAAACGCGGCCATAGCAGAAGCAGAAGTTGGATGACAAGTTCTAACATGGAGATTGGTCATGAGTGGTGATGTGGTTTGTGGTGAGAAACGATAAAAAAACCGAAATACGGATAGGTTTGCAAACTGCGGTAGAACAGTGACAGTCATAATAGGGAATAGTTCAACACGTGTGCATATAGGCGAAAATAGGGGCGGTTAAATTAATGAAGAGTCGGTAGATGAACCTACCGTTACTGAAAGCAGGCGGTGAAAGCCTGCGACCAGAAAACGGTCATACTGAAAACAGTGGGGCCGAGACGACGATGGAATGGAGTCCACCATCTCAGATGCAGTAAAGGTGCGGAGGTTACTACGAGGAAAGCATTGTGGGGGAAGCTAAAACCAACACAAGGAATATCACAACTACATTCATTCTGGAGCAGCACCTAGGGGAGCTGTGTGTGATGTCAGGGACCACATTGAGTGCGGATGGCAGGCAAGCAGGAAAAAGCAGCAAAACCCGTTCAAATTCCTCCGGGAATTGTATGGACAAGGCCACAGTGCTCTAGTCCCACCTTTTACTAGGCTCAGTGAAGTCCTGGGAATGCAGGTGGGAGAATATAACACAAGGGATGTATTGAACAGCCTGAAACTACCAGACGTATCCAGAGCGGCGCGGCCAGACGACATTCATCCAGGGACACCGAAGCAAGTAGCATCTATCTTGGTAAAACTACCAGCTAAGCTGTTTACCGCGTGATTAGACAGGGGTGTGCTACCTGAAGACTAGCCTATATGGATTGTCATGCCTGTTCATAAAAAAGGAAGCAAGGAAACGTGCCGGTGACAGCCCGTTCAACATGAAGACAGTGGTGCTTCAAATCCTCTCTTGAGAATGGTATGAGGTTGATCGGCAAGCCAGTTAGAGAGGAACAAGCTAATATCCATCAATCAGCATGGGTTCTGTCACGTACTTTCTGGTCTCCTCAACCTAATAGGTTTCCCGGATGAGATAACCAGTCCGATGAACCCAGGAAAACAGTAGAAAGTCCGTTACCTGAATTTGCAAGAAGCCTCTGATTCGATTCAACATAGGAGGCTCGAAGCAAGGGTTAAACTGTTCCGACAGACGGGAAAAATACAGAAGTGATTTGTGCATAGCCTAAAGGAGGAGGCTTTCCTGAGTGAGAGTGGAAGGCTGATGGCTGGATAATGGAGGGCTGCTTAGCGGTGCTCCACCAGGGTCAGTCCTGGGACCACTGTTGTTGACGACGCATATTGCCGACCTCGCGGAGGATGGGAAACCCGTGCTTCCCGTTCGTGGATGACGTCAAGGTGATAGCGGAGCTAAATTATGCCACTGTTGAGAGTGATCTGGGCTAGGCATACCAGCTGTCGGTGGAGTGGGATTTTCCCCGCCAATAGAAACAATTGTCAAGGTCTCATGGCAGGGGACAGAGCACAACTCATCCAGTTTACGAGTCCAGCAGACCATAGAGAGACTTTTGCCTAGCCCAGGGAATTCCGGGGTAAAGAGCTGTTGGCAGGCACTGAATTTAAGCCAAGTGCCCACTGTCAGAAAGTAAAGCAGAAAACCTATACGGCTCTGCACCAGCTACGAAGGTGGTCAGCTCTAGGGAGCCGCTGGTCTAGCTACCATTGTACAGGGCGTTTGTGAGACTCCATCCAGAAAACTGCATTTAATGGTGGGGGCCATATTTTGTGAGGGACACTGGGGCTCGTGAGCAGCCACAACCGTGATTCACCTGATGGCAAGCAGTGGATAGATGTTTGTGGGACGAACGTGGGTTGGAGTACCTGGGGTTATTTCATCTTCAAAATACTAAAAGGGTTCGCAAAAGCACGAGATCCAAGAGGAGATTTATTTTAGCCGCGGGGTAGTGGTTACTGAAGGGACTATGAGCCAAATATCAAGGACGAACTATGACCTGAATCACGGGTCAATCTTTCACAGTCGTGTTCCCTGTCGACTGGAACAAGCTCTCAGGAAATGTGATATTCGTCGGCAAGCCGGGTTAGTTCAGAATGAGACTTAATGGGAGTACGGAGGACCGTATCTGGAGGATGACGACCGGGAACCTGCACACCAATCCTATTGGACTATTGACCTATTTCCTCCACTTCAAAAGCCCGTGGCACCTTTGTTTGACACCACCTACCCCTTGCTATATTATCTTTATTGGCAATAAGAATGAGAGTGAGGAGTGTGCGGCTGGTGGCTGTGGTTTGTCAGTTTGTTGAAGGGAACGAGTACTTGAGGTCTGACCTAGACTTTTCCTAATTATAACCAAGGGCTGAAGGATACTCGTCTCTTCTTATTGCCGAAGCTCCGGAGGATCAAAAGAGATCACTTATGAAAGATTGTAGACATTGTGGCGTCCCTCCGTCAAGCAACGGAACTGGTTCAGTTGGTGCACTTTCACTGGCTGGTTCACCTTCAACTGAAAGTTAAACCTTCAGACAGAGTGGGCCTTCCTGTGGTCTCTATCAGGTCCTTCACTGACTGACACATTCACGGCTAAGCTGGAAAATGGGGCGACTTGTGATGCTACGGAAAGTTTTCCCATCAAACGTCGATATGGAGATGATGTTTCTGTTCAAACTGACGGTCACGCACCCTAGAGTCACTCCGGGAGGAGTCCGATCAGGCTCCTGATGCAGCTGAGTTTAAGTCAAAGCAGAAGGGAAATTTTTCAACTTCCTAGATATACTTCCTGTGAGGGGTGGCTACGGTGAACTACTCGGTCCCGTCCTTGACAAACCAATGTGGAAGAGCCAGTGCACCACTTTGCCAGGTTTGTAGCTGTGGAGCGTAAAGAAAGCCCGATATGATACCTCGCAGCCCGGGTGCGAATAATTTGCTGCAGGAGGCTGTGAGCAAAAAATTAGGCATGAAAGCAAAAGTTTCTAGATAACGAATGCCCCGAAAGTCTTATTCAGGATACGGCAGAAGTAGCAGCGGGACAGAAATTAGTGAAAGCCAAGAATCAGGAGTTATTCGTCCTAATTCAATCGAAAAAGACGGCAAAAGTCAGTTGCAGGACGCTTGGAAAAGGCGATCACTTGCATTTTTCCCGCTGCCACATTATGGACTTATTTCTACAGTTGATCAGTGATCTAAAAGAACCTAGATGGCAAATTAGCTGTCTTCACCTCATCCAGTCCAACCCGTCCATTTGTTTATTCATATTTGTCGAGCTATATAAGTGGAACCACCTTCGCAGGGAAAAAGGGAGCACAAACCAGCTTGACAGACGTCGGAAAACAGAAAATACATTACCAGCTCTATAGTGGCACACCTTGTGGACACTGGACATTACGTAAAAGACGACGCCTCCAAAATAGTTTACAGAGTCCCACCAGGCGCAGGAAGTCGCTTGAAAATAACCCCCAGTGACAGAAGAGGCTATGGAGACTGAATTACACAATCAATCGCTTTGTTTTCAAAAACTTTTCGTTATAGCACTCAACTTACCTTGGCCAGGATCCGAGATCGAACGTGAAACTCAGTGTGACCCAAAAGCTGGTCCTTTGGTTGAAACCGTAAATGGATAATCCCCGGAAGCCATTTCATCGTTTCATTGGTTCTTTCCTAACTGCGAAACAACATACCCCTCCTATCTTTCCTAACTAATTGACACCGATTTTGATGACTATCCAATTACTCTTTAACACGCATCGTGATTCCCAGAGTTGATAAGCTAACGCCTTACGTGTCTCTCAGTGATAGACTACGGTCCTTCTGTGCACCTTGGGACTGAACAAACAGAGTCTGTGATTTGGTAAAATACAACAAATTTCATTGGATTACCCTTGACGGCAACAACGAGCCCGTGCTTGTAAACAGACTTTCGTTGCGCACTTCCAAACCGGGGGCAGGCTAGTGCCACTTCGTCCAACATAGGCGCGGTCGGTTGTCACACTAAAAAAATACGTAGTTTAGAAGGAAGCTGATAAATACAAATTTATATGAATGTTTTCAAAATTGGAACATCGGCCTGTTAGACTTTACTGAAAAGTGAATAACATCTGAAAGTGATGGTGTGAATTGGTGCAGTAAACGTGTCGATAGTACGCAGTGCACGGATGACCAACTGAGTCGGAAAGTTACCCGTTACATCTATGCTGAAAGCAGACTGATTAGCGTTCCCTTTGTTTACAAATTTTGCAGGAAGCTTTTTTATATTGATAAGGTTATTTAGTCGCATAGTGCAGTAAAAATCACGTACAGAACGTAGGATGAATGCGTGCAGTACAAATGAGAATTAAAATATCATCCAGATTGATAATACTTACCAGCTTCTTACTTCGTGAATTCTTCGATATAATTGTTCCGCTTTGCTCCTTGGTCCGTTGAAGACTGACATGAATTTACCCAAATGCTTTTCATGAGGAAAGAGGGAGAAATTTTCTAACGTTCATTGGTACCGCATGCCATCCGCCAGATGCGCTAGGCAATGAATATCGTACACTTCTTCTAGAACGCAAAAATAAGACATTTGTTGGACAAAAATCAACAAGGTTGATTTGCAAGGTCAGCATTAAGTATGTAAAGCTTAAGATGTGAATACACATAAAAAGAATGGACATAAAAGTAAAAAGTGTACAGACGGGTCATCTGGTATTGAGTCACGCAAACAAGCTGGACATAAGTACAAAAGAAATTGGCCATATTCGGTTGCTTGAAAATGTTCAGCATCCACCGTAGGCGGGCACAAAAGCGGAGAATCACATGATATTGATGCGTGGATTTGCGCTATTCTACCACTTAGTTCACACGCACCGATGCTGTTTAGGTGGCAACAACGTACACGTCGAACTTTCAGTCAGTCATTAGGACGCCATTAAGTTGCTCCCAAATGTACCAAATGCACGTACTCCAAGGGAACTTCTTGACTATACCAGTTTGAAGACTACCGAACGCATTGTTACCTGTGTGTTGACCTTGGCAGTTTTTCTCACAATAGCCAGTGCCTGTTCGTCCCTTATCATGTGTGAGTGGGAATGTCATGTTTCCTTCAGTACGCAAACCATTTTGAACGCATTCATCTTATTTGAAATATCCAGCGGGACTTTTCACTCGCCGAATATAAGGCCTCACAGGTGTATCGCAAATAATAGCCGTCATTCGATATACTACGATGGAATTACCGTACAGTGTACCAATATAAAAAATGTCCATCAGTTTGTTACCGTCTGTTGTAAATAAACGTCGACGTAAAACGGTTTTGTTGAACACAGTACATTCCGATCTTTATTGTTGATAGGTAGGCTGATCGAGCTACGCGTACCGAAATCGGTCATAACTAGAGTTTCGAGGCTTAAAATAGCGTGAAACCGTCGACAGTGAGCTGAAAGTCGACGGAGTCCAGCACTCTTGGCATGCCATATATGCACCGAACCGTACGTCTCGGAGTCCAGTGTGAATATACAAGCCATCCGATAACAGCATCTCACACAACCGTGGTGTATGAGATATCGTCCTTTGGCTCGCTGGAATACCTGACAAAAAGTAACCAAAAGCATGCAGCACGTCACGTAGTTGCTTTACAGTTAGCATTGGGGTTATAAAAAAGCCGGGTAAGAACCACAAAAGAGCATCCACGGTGATGTCTGCTGGCATCTTTCTTCCAAAATGTATCTCCTTGTTGGCCTAAAAAAATGAAATAATTCACAAATATACTAACTTGTACGAATAATCTACTTTGATGTACTGGTAGTGAGTAGATCGCCGCCTAAAATATCCGGACGTCAGTTAGGCTGCTGGCTGTAACCCTCGTGGTTTATTGCTCACAGCAGAGTCCCCGTAACTCGCTGGTAGTCACCTAGCAAGGAAATAATAATCAATTGTGAATAACGGCCTACTCCGGCGATCTTGAAATATTGTCCTGATATTTTATATACCGAGTTTATTTAGAGGTTTGCTCGTGTCACGTATACTTACTAATAAAGCGAACCAAGTAAGCACAATTTTCCCGAAATAGGTCCCAAAATGACCTACAGTATGCTCCAGAAAGACCCCAAAAAGACCCTGGTGAAACAGAAATCGGTGTGTTTTTCGGTATTTTTCGAACATACCAAGAATGCAGCGCCTAATCTTATTTGCACTTTCAATTTTTGTGAACCGTACTATGTTCATTTTAGAAAGTTATTTTATTACCTTTTACAAATTCCTCTTTGATGAAAGAAAGGTTTGTAAACACTCTGAAAAATTAAGTAACACAGTGCACATAGTCTTATATACCGGAAAACCTAATAAAATGCAGTATATCAAAAATAAGTGAAAATATATGCTACCACATTTTAGATCTTTTCTAAGGTAAGTGGCGACATTCTCCATCCTACAACAAGTAACAAAAACGGTAACATAGGTGTCCCAGTGAAGATAATTTCGGGGCTAAATGCGCTATCTTTGTACAAACCGGGTTGAAAAACTGATGCTTCCAATAAAGTGAAATAACACTTCCGTGTTATAGATATTTATGAATATAATAATGCAAAAAGAATTATCGAAAACCGCCTAGTAAAAATTGGTCCCTTACGAGGACCTTTGGGAACCAAATGATGTACCCCTGTGCTGACTGGGAGCTTTAGGAGTGTAAGCGGAAAATACATGCCTACGGAGAATATGGTGCATTATATGGTGTTATTAGGTGTTACCGATTGGAGAATAAGACAGTGTAAAGGGAGAGAAGAATGCAGATGAGCACATGAATTTTTGCCTTCCCAACGAATACCGTACAGTTTCCGGCACGCGTACCGGTAGCTTTTCAGGAAGGTCACCGGCGCGTCACCGGGAGATTACAGGAATTTTACCATTGAATCACCTGAAATATGCCGGAAGCGGTCCATTTCGGCCTGGATCCGGTGTGCTACTTGGTACTTGTTCAACAGCTTCGATACCAGGCGTGACCGTATCTCTTATGAATTAAGGTAAAACAAAAAACGAAGACATTCGGTTTTTCTTGATACACTCGTTGGTGGTAATTTAGGACATGAAAGCTGAAGCTCTTATAAAGTGGCTTAGCTACTTGAAACACTTCATCGCACTGAGGGCGTTCTTCGACCTTCAGCACCCTCCCCGGTTTTTCTCTGTAAGTATGCTCATGCCTTATACCTCCAGGAACCAGAAGATCAATGACCAACGGTGTATTGCGATTCGTATTCGGTAGCGTACGCAATTCACAAAAACATCACGAAAAGACCACGAGGACGGCAGCGTGGTCGTTTTATGGTGTTTTTGTGAAGTGCGTACGCTACTGAGTACGAATTGCTATTCAACTTTATTCATTCGTTTATAGACTCTTGAAAAGCTCCATGTACATCGCAAAATATAGCATTACCATTGAAGTAAACAGTGAAAAGGCATATCTGTTTTGTAAACAAGTAATCAGTCATATTTTATCACAGGAAAAATTGGGCCGTGCAGTTTAACAACACTGGAAAAGCAAGCCTGTACTGCACCTCCTGGACACAAGGGCATTCAGTAACAGAACCTGCTACCTTTGTAAAGCAGATTTATATCATCGAAGGTTGTGATACTTTTGTTATTTTATTTGTTGTCCAATTTCGCGAACAGTTGTGCAAATTCTAAAGGCTTATGTTATCCGCCATTTCATCCCAAAGTTAGCCCAAATGTCGCCCCATAGCTCCAGGTATTGTGCTATTAGGGGTTTTGTTTAACTGAATCCATTTTTGATAGGCACTTTGTTTTTTTTCAATTTTCTAGTCATTTATCTTCTTTGGATTCGTAAATAGTGTCCAATTCCATTTTGAAAGCTCATAGGAGTGCGCTAGCAGTTAGTTAAATTATTGTGTTGGACAATTTGTTTGTGCTTGTGAATGCCTGCCTTGGGTAGCATTTTGACGGAAGTCTAATTATTTATTGAAGTAAATTGATCTGGTATTTTTATGCTCTGGTATCCCATATTTATTTGACTGACGGTCAGTTTTACGAATCAGTTCTATTAGTTAGGTTCAACTTAGTAGGGATTCTGGTCCTACCTTTGGCAAACTGACTATTTGACTAAAGCACTGAGTAGGAGTTGGTTTACCTGCTTCATGTTGTTGTTGGACGTGACGCAATTAACGTCAGGTTATTGTGACGTACATCTACCATGTTAATGATCAGTAGCATAAGGAAACAGTGCTGGGTTTACCGACGATCAAAAAGGAGAGTCAAAGGGCGTCAGTGTCGTCCGTTTGGTCCCACTTGCCTTGTCATTTCCAACTTATGTCTCGGTCGAGTTCTGGGAGTTTGTGATTGCTCACCTATTGACAGCTTTCAAGGTTGGGCTTCCCAAAATAAGTTGTAGATTGTCGGAGCAAAAAATGGAGAAAGAAAATTCAGTTGCAACCCACCACCGATCGCTGTTGTTTGATCATTGAAAAAGTGTGAGAGGCTTGGGCTTGTCTGCAATTGATACCCTATTTGCTTGGTTATAATTGTTGATAATTCGGTTGACGACGAAACTTTGATGTACTGGTCATTTAAATCAATTAGGCTGCGACAAGGACTGTGTAGATTTCTCGGATGTGCTGCGATCGAACTATCACATATCTGTGTGGCATAGCAGAACACTCCTGGGCAGTAAGTTTGTTCATCGATAAGTCTGATTCATTTACTTTGGTGTTGATATGTTCTCTAATTTTGGTGGCGTTTAATCACTGAAAAACCGTAAGTTTGTCTAATGATCGACAGTTGTTCGCTGACGGGACCTCGACAATTTATGATCAGTTTATTTCGATTGATAAAATGTTATTCATCTTGTGTAATGAGTTGATGGTTCATAAGGGTGTATTTATGCGTAGATGGTGAAATGAGTCAAACTTGTGGGTAAGGCGGTGAATATCGGATAGAATGAAAGTCAGGTGACAATAAATGGAAGCTGGATAGGTGTAACCACGTGTGAGGCACCACAGTTAAACAGGAACAATTTTCTCACAACTTTTGGGCTCCATCAATAGTGACAATGTTCTTCCCCGTTTCTCTTCATTCCCTCGTTTTCTGATTCAATCTGAATTGCGCTGATGAGCGGTCGACAATACTGGTTTCGGTGACTCAGTTGAACAACTATGATGTTCACATTTTTTTTGGATCATTCACGATTGTCTGAGAAAGCTTACAACGAAACTGGTATTTATTATTTATAACCAAGTTGTGCTTCACATACCGTATCAAAGAATGATCCTCTCTTTCATTATTTATTCTAATCGATTCTTCTCTTGGTTGGTCTATCGGGAAATATTCGTTGTCGTTGGACCTTTGTAATTTTGCTATTCTAAGCAGCTCATTATCAAGATTCCGTAACGGTATTTGGTTGCTGCTCCGGTAAGTGTTTCTCCACTCATAGAGAACACTGATTGCTGTTCGTATCATTTATTTCAAAGCCGCACGTGACTGAAATTTATGCGAAGCAGCAACAGTCAAGAGGGCAAACGGATTACATGATGGTAAAGGAAACGCTGTAATTATCGAAGTAGAAAGGTCGCGGTACGCAGTCTTGAAGAGTGTGGTCAAGGTCTAATGGGAACATTGGATTACCCTTACTTTCTGGGTTATTTGTCAGTACGGCCCGAATCACATACACCATTCAGTAAGGCTATCTTTCTTATTTTCTCGTGGAGAACTTCCTTCTCGGTTGTTACATTCACCTCTCTTTCTGAATGAAAATTTTCGGGATGTTCTTTTTATCCTTCTGACTAGTCATCAGCTTCTTATTGCATTTGCCGGATTTCGATACTGTTGCCTTCCCTCTCAGTCAAAACGAAAGTAATTCACCTTGTTCTCACAAGAAGAAGTGTGATTTCTTCCCTTCCAGTCGCTTTCAGAACACGTTCGTTAAATGTTGAACTTGCACCCACAACTTAAAATATAACCGGGATTCAAATTCGCACTCAAGAGCAATATTTTCTACGAGCCCCAGAAGCATCAAATCATTCGAGGTCAACGTAGAAACATCCTTACTGTCATCATTGGGCGATTGCTTAGTATACGTTAGACGGCAGTTAATAGTGTTTGGCGTTTTTCATCTTAAACTGCCGACTTGATACGGTCTTCAGAATACGTATATTGGACTAAGAAATGCCCTCAAAAAATTTTCTTCTGTGACTTGCTTTCTGGGTCTGAGTGACACTACATTCAGTATCCAGCTAATTCTCTTTGTATTCAGTTTCCTGCCAAACGATCTACACATCATTTCAACTTATCACACAACCCAACGAAGTTCGAACCATTGTGGATGAAAATATTTCGGGTGTTATTCTGCAGTTTACGAATCTAGCAGACGTCATCAAGAATGAATCCGCAGTGGTATAACACACAACCTGCAGATGCACAGCCCTATCTTAGATGCTTGTGAAAATGTAACACCAAAGCTTGATGAGAAAGCTTTGAAATTTATAACCAAAGGTTCGACGTCGCCTGTTCAGCATACTAGAAAGGGTCATGACTGAACTGGTTCAACAAATGAAATAATGAAAAATGGATATTATTTTTGGAGAAGATTGAGGGATAGGTATCAGCGCATGACCAACGAGTAGCAAAGGTTGAAAACCGTACATGTTACATTGACTGAAGGGGAAGCTGTGCTGTAGGCTGATGCCGGCAAATGCATGAACTGTAGAATTTTGGTACAGAGTAAGCCACAGTTGTTGTAAACGACATAGGTTGGGTGTATCATTATCTGGGTATGCCACACCACTAATGAGCATCCTCAGATTATCACTAGCCAGTAGGAATTCCACAAGCCAAATAGAAAAGTCCTTCGGAGACAAAAGATATCCTTTACCAAGCAAAACCATAATGCTAGCGCCGGAACCAAATTTCTCGGAGAATTTCGGGAAACCAACAAGGTGCACTTTATGATGAAGTTCAGTGGAACGAAAAGAGACGGAGTATTTTCAAAGCCACCTCAACGGATGAGGTAGATGTACAGTGTGTTCCCCAGAAGTAGACCCACCCCCGGGTGTGAGATTTCTATTTCAGGCAGTCAGTCGTCTTCTTCGTCGTGAAATGGTTTCCTTTATCGGTAACAATGGCACGCGGAACACCTGGACTAGATATTTTACGTACAACAGTAATCATGAAATCAGCTTTAGGAGAAGTAGAGAAATATGCCGCCGGTCAACAGAAGTAGGAATCAGTGACAACCAGACCATAATACCTTCCAAGAAATGGATCACAATAATGAGCGTGAGGACGTTGCCATGAGTCTGCAGAAAAGCCACGGCGTCCATTTTGACGGTTGTGTGCATAAAGTCATGGCAATTTTTAGCAACAGGACACAAATAGTTGTCCAACTCTGGCGACCAACAAATGAGACGGGCAAGAGATTCCATTCTGGCATTGCCTAGGTGTCCGGAATGCAAATCTTGTGAAACCGTAACTCCTATTGTAAGAGGAGCAGTGATTTCGTCGGTAAAATTCAAGATATTATCAAAAGTCACTGAAATGTTTTTGCGTCGTTCATAGAATTCAGGAAATCGAAGCCAAACACCTGCTAGCCGTGCATGTCGAAAGCAAGATATAGTAATACTTCTTGGTTTCACGAGGTAGATCTGGCTGACCAATAGGTAGTGACCGTGTGAGTGAGCAGTCAGCAGTAGAAACTTCTTCAGAAAATGCCCAGAAAGACAAGTAGTCGGAAGACGGAATGGATTGTGCTTTGCGATACTGAATGTCATGAAAATATTAGATCAAGCGACACTCCACCACTGAGTTGTGGCTGGCAAAGACGATTTAGCCAAGGACCGATATGGATTATAAACAAACTTCAGTGCATCGCGATCAGTGGCAGTGGTTAAGTGAGTGCAAAACAGGTACTTTCGCAAAGCGAGTAAGGGCCCAGTAAACAACCCCGTGCCCCACTTTGATTTTGTGAATATTCGCCTTCGGTGGCTCTGAATCGGCGAGGAATGCACAAAACTGTATGACTTTTGTTGTAGCACGGCAGTGATACCGGTGGAAGACGCGTTCGTAAAAATACTCGAAGATTCATGAGGAGAAAGAATGCGAAGTACATCATTATTTGAGAAAAACGTTAATAAACCATGTGGGAATTCTTCATGCACTGAAGACCACCGGAAAGTCTGTTGGGAGGGAAAATTGAATAAGATTGCAGTTCTAGTGGAAAATTGGGAAAAAATCCAGAGTAACACTGAACAGAACTCAGTAGAGGACGCTATCCCATGAATGACTTGGGAGAGGGCGCGTTAGATGAGGGGACAAAACGGTTGGGGTTTGGGCGAAAACCCTGAGTACCAATCTGATAACCCAAACCAGTGAACTTAGAAGTGGAGAAAACAGATCTATTAGGGCTGATGGCTACTTAGGGTTCAGAAAATTCGTCCAGTATAGAAAGCAAACTGTCATCCTGTAAATTTGTGATGGGTGCATGGATCGTAATGTCATATTGGTAAGCACAATCTCCCTCTAGATCGTAAATGAGAGAGTTGTTGGTGTATAGAAAAATAGCAACGGAAACACTAAGATGCAGAAAAATGTACTTATACGAACCCAAAGGCTTAATAATGGCGGTTGGTTCGCGAGACCACTCGTCAAAGTGGAGTCCGCAAACATGCTTCTTTTAGGTCAGTTTTCGAAAAATACCTTGAACCGTAGAACTGATAAGAGCTTCTTTAGGTCCGAGCGTGGAACACTGGGATGGTTTCAGCAACTTTTTCAAGGTAATACAATAATCACCACAGTTTTACCATCGCGTTTTATTGGAATAACTATCGGGGCCTCCATGGTGAACAACTTACCGGTGTGAGTACTTCTTTAGGGACCAAATCGTCTAATACCTTTTTCACGGGCTCATTAAGTCCGAAAGGAATAATGCTGCTTTTCGCAAAAACGGGGCAGCTGGTTACCTCAGGATGCGCAGCACATCTTTATACCATCAGAAACCTTAAAACAATCGAGAATTAGATATCGAATGCAGGATTGTTGAGAATCAGACGAAAGAACTCAGTAAAACACACATTCGGTTCATGCTATTCAAACCAACGGTGGAAGCTTCCAAGTCAATTACAAGGAAAGAACAATTATGGGAATCTAACTGTTCATCGGAAAGAAATACTTCACTTGATCCAAGCACACGTAACGAGTGACCAATAAGGCACTTGAATTAAATGGAAGCTGGTTGGAGCTGAACAGGAGGATGAACTTTCCAAAAAACCCTTTTGAGGGATGAACGAATCAAAGCTGCCGGTATCCATAATTATTAAACGTCGAAAAAAATGACTGATAATAAACGAACAGGCAATTTGACGGGAATAATCGGAACTACCTGCAGATAAGGCCAGAGACTGAAAATCTGCGGGTAAATGATTTCTTCGGAAGGACGTTCAGTAAAACATTTATTTTCACTTCTCCGTACATACAGAATATGACCTACCTGACCACACCTGTGACACTTGGCATTTCAAAGTCTACAACCCAATCGAGAATATCTTTGACCACAAGAGTTGCGAGCATTCCACTGCTTGCTTGAATGAACTGCTCGAGAGTGAGAATTTTGGCCGGATTGATTGCCTGCAAGAGAGTATTTCGTTGGTCTTGACAGTGGGACAGAACAGGACTTCGGATATTTTCGCTGAACAAAACTCGGGTTTCGTTATTACTCCCACCACACACGTCTCAGTATCATTCACAAAGAAGTTTGGTGGACTGGAAAGTGCATTCGTGGAGCGGAAGAAGTCTTTGCGCACCTCGGGACAGCTGATACTAGAAACTGATCTGTCTTGTAACCGTATCTCAAGCTGGCAAACAAAATTACACTTGGTGATCCGCATCTGCGGTTGCAACACAAAATTCCGTATTGATTGGTGAACACCCTTCATTAAAAGATGGAATTTCGCCTATTCAGCAATTTCAAAATTCACCGTTTGGATATGCTTCTGTCACAACTCTTTCAGGGCTTCTTATTGTAACGATAATTTAGAATGCAGAAAAGCCAGATTCTTCACTCGGGATTAGGCATCCTTTCTTATGACCCTCAGAAAATCTGCAGTATTCTAAGAATTCAAGGATTTTCGAGTTAAACACCAAATTTCTTACCACTTGATGTAGTCTTCAACCTTCCATGCCCTGCTAGGAACATTTAAAGTCTACAGTTTACAAATGTCCTTGATGGAAAATGATCGCGACATCAGATGTAATGGTGAGAACTAGTATTACAGCAACGAGCATAGTAAACGATCCGAACCCAACTAAGAGCACTGAAGGAGTGAGCACAAAGGTAGAATTGAAGCGCTATTCGAAGTTGCACTCTAAACAACTGGTATGTACAGGTATTGGAAAAAGTAATAAAACAACACAGTGACAACAATAACAGTTATCAAAAATATGCGAGTTATTCGCCTTAGACTAACGAATCAGAGAATCTCGTGGCCAGTCGGGGTAGTGGGGAGTGAATGGCATGCTTTTAATATAGCGGCAGATAGCGTGTGACCTGCTTCTATCTGTGTTCTATTCACGGGCAGCCTTAAGTCGCGATAAATCGTAAAAACATACTTTGCAAAGAAGAAGGATGAAAAACACGGCAAAGCCAGAGTAACCGACTACTTGGTTGTTCTGAAAAAATCAGGCTCACAAGTATAATAAACTAAAGACTGCAGACCTTCTGGCATGTCCTCTGTTGAGTCTAGGAAGGAAAAACCAAGGAAATCTATTCGACCTGAAGTTTCCAGAAATTTCGAGTTGATAGAGAAATGCGTGGGTATATTGTATATAGAGTGGTTAAAAGATAGCACCGGTACGAACAATAAACGGAAAACAAACTTGACTCGTTGACGAGGCAGAAAAAACCGTGCGTGCATAGATGGCGAAAATCAGGACGTGTGAAAAGCGAATTCAGTGGAAATGTCGTGCTTTCTGAGTTTATAAAAACACGCGCAAAGGAAGGAAAATAGCAAAGTCCTAATCGTGCGCAAAGATGGGTCGTCGTGAAAAGAATTCTAAAACGATATATGGAAAACGTTAATTTTCTTGGAACAGTCTAGGTCATTACACGTCCACCAGTGATCCGCAATTTCAAAAGTGTATGAATAAGGTTCAAACTTGGATCCATGTGACGTAGCAAATATGTGGTACTAGGACCATATGGACCCGGAAAGGGATTGAAATAGAGTCAACGATTCAGCCACTTCTGAATGAAGGTAGCAAAGTCGACATAGTGTACTAAAGTAACTGCCTAGAACTGTGTTGAAGAAAATGAAATGCATACTATTATTTCAGCAACAATGGGGTTTTGATTTTCGGGAACAAGGGCTGACTGTCTTTCTATGGGAGACTTAAAATAAAACTCACACCCTGCCACCTGAATAGGATGGGGTAACGTAAACGAATATATAGGGGCATAGTGCGAAACAGAGATACTGGTGGTTATTTGCAGACAAGGAGTTTGGGTCTTTTGAGACGGTGCATGTTAAATGGATGCCGTATGCTCTGAAGTAGAGTAAAGAAAAATTGAAAGCTTATATTCATGAAAATAGGTTGTTATGGAGCTGGGGGACGAAAAATGATATCAACATGGAGCATTGTTTATGGGGTTGAAATAATTGTACCTTTTATATTTCTACGCCTTCATTCCATGTTGCGATGCAGTCCAACATTGGTGTCTGAACTGGTTCAGAGGCAATGAGGGATGAGGCAAAGGTATAAAGCTGGGTGGTTGATGTTCTATATTGAGTGCACTTGACAGACAGCACTCAAACCTGGTTTCGGATGGGAAAATATCATGAAACCGTCAAGCAGTAATTAATGCTCCTATGGTGACTGACACATTTTCGGCGTTATTTGAATATAAAAGCTTCATAATTCACTACTGGAGAAGGCAGAGGTGGTTGGTGAGAGACAAAAGCATCCACACTGTGATAGAAAAACAAGGACCACATGTGACGTGTCACTGTGGGGAATGCTCAATGAAGCCCGTCACTGAGCAGCAACAGAGATATCCTAAGACACGGGCAGCTTGTGATGAGGTAGCTGAACTGCAGAATCTAAAACCTCGTGATAAGAGATAGCCGCTACCAATAATGACCACGGATATGAAGCAGAAACAAGCCGTTTACATAGAGTCAAGAGCACAAGGCAGAATCACATGATAAACTATATGCTGAAGCAGAGAGTACGCCTCAGTCTACTGACTATTCGATGGTTTGACTTTCAACCAAACAACAGTTCGCACAAGGATAAATCGCAGCACGCTACGCACAAGAGTACAGGTGAGATTGTGAATGCTTCCTCTCGATGGTGGAACAGGACCATCGATATTGAAGTACACGTGAGCAAAATGATGGTCCGGAGTCTCAAAACGAGCCGATAGGACTGGCGGTGTACCGGTGAATTTTGACGCGTTGGCAAAAAACGACTGCTTGTCCACTAACAAAATTCGTGGTACCTGTTAAGCTAGAAAAAACGAGCACGGATGAGTCTGCAGATGACCTGGCCCTGCCGTAAATATGTACCGAGTACTTGATATAATGCTATTCATAACCAGCTGAAAGGAAACCTGTTTTTAACAAGCAGTGAAACAGAACTGAAATCAAACTAACTGGTTTGAAGTTTCCGGTCTTGCGCTGAGGTCCGGCCATGTATATTCACATCACATTGGCCTTACTCCAGTCTTGGCATTTTGAAGTAGTAAAGGGTATGAAACTTGAGCCCAAGATTTCCAGGATTTTGTATTTTTCTTCTCTAAAAATTGCTGGTGAGCCGGGAGAAAGTCCACTGGACAAGGGGAGATGGTTCGGAATACAAATCTTGACAGTATCTTGCTTCTGATATTCACTAACAGCTAAAAGACAAATCACTAGACAATAGGAAAGACTTCCACTTTGCGGCATTTTGGTAAGCAAAAACTTCTCAGTGATGTTTCACACAGCTGCATCACCGGAGCTTTTAAGAACTCAGCAAGAAGCTGAATGGCGGCTGCGTGAATCCTGTCTGGCCTAGCTAATTTGTTCCCGTTCAGAATCCACGGCTCCTTATACCCTTTTATTCGTCTACCCTGAGCTATGGTACTGGGGGTCCCTGTGATTTCTCCATCAAGTCTTCAACACTATCTGCTGATTGGTATCTGTCCTCGAACCGCGGTCTTCTCCTCCTAGTTAGTGCTGAACGTCCCTGTGCTATTGACGAAATTGTTGCACTTTCATATGCATCTGAGATTGAACTTGAGCATAGAACTGCTAAGAGCTTGCGCAAACCGAGGTATTCAATCAGCGCCTGGAAGAATATTCCCCCACTCGTTTGATCGCTTGATCTCTGTTCCTAGCAGTCTCAGATCTGTTCCGTGCTCCGTAAGCCGTTCACAGCCTACTGGAAGAGGCAAAAAACAGCAACACCGAAAGCATAGACGGCCATATTGACATGATCACTAAGATCCAAATGACAAAGGAGAATTACGATCACCATGGCCTGTTTGAGCAGCAAAAAATCTGCCATGGTTTTGTTCGTCCAGACAGGAGGGCGTTGTTTACCACGCAGAAAGTCAACGAAGGATTGCATCGGCTTAGAACAATGTGGAGTGAATTGGCGATATTAACTAACGAATCAGTTGGAACTCTTCAGGAGCTTTATGGTGACTGGTAATGGTAAGGTAACAACGTCAATAACCTTGCTATCAGGATATCATCAGCTTCGACAACGTGACCGAGGAAGAGCAATGGCCGCTAGCCCATTTTCTATTTGGCAGCTTTGACGGCGACACAAAGTTAGGACCAGCTCTGAAGCACCACTGGAAATTTTACCTGGTGCTCAGCAGAATTAGGGCTGGAGACGAGTATTACGCCATTTTTGGGGTAGAAGAAAGATGGATTTCTGGCAACACCGTCAATAAATCTTTTAAAGCTCTGAGACGCTTTATGGGGACAAAAATGCATGTGAGGAAAATTAACCAGTCCGAAAGGTATAATGACAGTGGTTTTTGGGGATATCTTCGTCAGGCACTGGAACTTAATTACAGGCTCAAACGAGGTGGCTCTTACTGGAAATGATTCCACCTGCTAGAGCTGACTTAAAGTCGTTATTGTGCGGCACGGGATATAGGTACGCATTTTTGAGTTAGCTGAGACTCCGGTAGTCGCCACAGAGCTAGGATGTCAACTGTCAAAGGGAGGCTGGGCACCAACGCCTATAAAAAACTAACTCTGTGAAGCGTGGTGTTTGATGATGAGGGGACAAGAGGGCAACGGGAGGTCAGCGAGCTCCGCCGCACTTTCTCTTGCGCCGAGGATTTTTCCCTGTTAATCCTGGAACATTCAAGGGAGTATGAGTTTTCGGGGGTTCGCACGAAATTGGTGATACCAACGTTGACAGACTCTGACCCGAAACCACTACGCGTGGGGACTTGAAGGCAAACTATGGTTGGAGAGAGGTTATGAAGCGCCAAATATGACGACTGTTTAGCAAATAGGACTAATTCTGGACAGTGTGGGCTCGAAGTACGCACACTACAGTATATCCAGCTCTAATTTTACTTCTTCAAATAAATCACCTAAGACGTTAGTAAGCTCACTTACACATAGTTAATTCAGTAAATGAATCGCGACCAAGAGTGACGAAAGACAACATGATTCATGTCGTTGAAGTTGTAATAACAATGCCGGGATGTTAAAACCGGTCAGCAAATATATGTGAGAGCAAACCTCGAAAGAGAATCCAAAAGACGGCAGAGTCAAAAACCGAAGAAGCGTGCAACACGAGCGAAGAAAGCTGCCGAAATTATTCAAACCTTGCGCTTTCTGTTTACTATTTCAAGTATATCATATCACGGTCAATAGCAAAGGAGTAAATGAATAGTGTGTCATGGCAGGCATTTTTCGATGTCAGATGAATGGCAGCACATGCCGAAACAATCCTAAACCACCCTTAAATAAATAAAGTGGCACAGTACAACCGATACCGCTGATAGAAAAGTATGCGGAAAATAAAACTGAACTCTGTAATGCAAAGGAGAATCCGGAACTGGCACATAAATTCCGTTATGTGAAGTTTTCTGCGGAGAAAGCGCCTCTTCCACGACTAAATCAAAAAATCCCATAGGTTTTAAGGCTTTTGATGGGTATGTTGTCGGTTACGTGTAGCCGAAAAAATTCGATACACAGCTGACTATCAGTCGTAGCCCACGGGCCGAGGTGCACCAGAGTTTCGAAACCAGATGGCAGGAAATGATGATGAGCCAAAACCGGAGGGCTTCAGGCGGACTAAAACAGGCAACCTTCAAGCAGTCATTCGATTGCTAAGACTGGAGCTAACCTGGATTACCAACCTATCAAAGCGAGCTCGAAGTCTTGAAGTAGTACCAGAGTATGAGACGATAGCCCAAGTGTTTCCTGTTTTTGATAATATCTTGTTTCTGTTATTGCCGGTGAGTTAAAATATAGGTCACTGAACAACAGAGGAAAGTTCAGTTTTGTGAGCGCAAATTACGTCATTTCATTCAGGTATGCATAGCAGAAACGATTGGCTCTAGACAGACAAGGTCCTGTGCAAACCGAACCGCACTGACTTTGTATTAGGAATCCTGCGGTGAGTATTGACCTGCGCGTGTGACCCGCGAGTTGAAGTGACCTATGTCTTGTACATAAATGTGTGACTGACGAAAGTCAGCCCTACTTCAGATTGGTATCCCTTGACGGAAATGTCTGCTCTGGGTGAATTTCCTGTATCTGACTATCATCATCATCATCGTCGTACAGCGTTAAACAGTAGGGCAAGCCCCACTGACCACTGTCTTTCTCACCATGTTGCACGTTGAATTAGAAAGTACGAATATACAAGATGGAGAGGGAGTGGACCTACACGGGTAGCAATAGGAAAGAATGCCCTAGTAGCCAACACACGGAATACAGTCTAACTGTACAAACACACGTCGATCAATCATTCTGATTCGATAGAAAGTGACAACACGATCGTCACTGCTCGCGGTTCGCAGCCATATCCTTCAGTGTCTCCAGCCAACTGGTAGACAGATCTTTTGGACCCCAACCACGAAGACGTGAGGCACCTACTTTTCCTAAGTTAGCTGTATATTTTCTCATTCCTCGCTGCCACGTCATCTGTTGACCTCCACGTGGTCTCTTCCACTCCCTAGGAGGAACGGAAAATAAGACACGGTATGGTAGACGTGTGCTTGCCATACGTAACACGTGTCCCAACCAACGTAGTCTACTAAGCTGGATACGCTGTGACAGAACGTTTTCTGAATTAATACCCAATACTCGCTTTCTGACCTCATCGTTGCTTACTCGGCTATTCCACCCAATCCTAGCGATTCTACGTAAACATCGATGGTCGAAAACCTCAAGACGACGAATATCTTCAGCACGCAGACTCCAAGTTTCGCAACCATACAACAAAACTGAACGCACTGCAGCACAGTATACACGGCCTTTCAACTTCAGTGAAATATCAGGTCGGCGCCACAAGTGCTTCAGTCCAGCGTACGCCGCTCGAGCCTTGGATATCTGCGTACTCACCTCTACTACAGTTCTCCCATCCGTCGTCACGCAGCTACCGAGGTAGGTGAAGTGGTCGAAAACTGCCAGCACCTCCCCATCGAGCATCAAGCTCGGAAGCGCTGACGTCCAGTCTTGTAACATCACCTTGCACTTTGAAGGTGCAAAGCGCATGCCGAATGGAGCTACAGCTATCCCAAGTCTATCTAGTGCACGCTGAGCATGTTCCGTGCATTCGAACAAGCAGACAACGTCGTCTGCGTAATCTAGGTCACATAGCTTTTCACTATTTCCTAGTTGGATGCCAACATCCTGAAGATTTTGCAGCACACTCTCCATTATTTCGTCCACGACGAAGTTGAACAGGAATGGAGACAAAGGGCATCCCTGTCGAACACCACTGGTCGTTTCGAACCCACCGGATAGTTCACCGTAAACTCTTACTCTGCCAGAAGTATGAGGATACAATGATCTCAGTAGGTTCACGAACTTCTGGGACATACCTTTTCGATGAAGAGCACTGAAGAGCGCTGTTCGGTCAACTGAATCAAAGGCGCCTTTCAAGTCTTAGAAAACCATTATTGTCGGTCGGCGGTGCGTGTGACGCGTTTCAAGTAGTCGGCGAAGAGTAAAAATCTGGTCGATGCATCCTCGACCTGGGCGGAATCCTGCCTGCTGTTCGCGGACATTCCTCTCGCGAGCCGGTGTAAGACGATGCAGCAAAATCGAAGCTAATACTTTGGTGACTATCGTAATTAAGCTAATCCCACGATGATTACTGCAGTCATTGCGTATTCCCTTCTTGAAGATGGGAACAATCAATGACTCACTCCATATTAACGGAATACGCTCCTCGTTCCAAATGTCACGGAGCAAGGCGGTAAGTGATTTTATCAACGCCTCACCACCCAGTTTGAAAAGAACTGGGGGAAGTTCGTCGGGACCTGCCGCTTTCCCCCGCCTTAGTAATCGAATACATGACTCAACTTCTACTTCTGATGGGGGATCAAGTGATACCACCCAAGGAGTCACAGTTGTTGACACGGGAGTAACTACACTAGCGTGTGGCCAGCTAAACTGTTCCTTGAAGTATTCGGCACATCGGTCAAGCCTTCGCTGTTTGCTATGGATGGGTTCTCCATTTCTATCCCAAATCGTTTCACTGACCTGAGTTCGCCGTCCACCGGTGTCACGAATAAGTTTGAACAGTCTTTGACTGTTACTTGAAGCAGCTTCCACTTCCATTTCTTCGGCTACCTTGACCCACCAATGTTCGCGATCATTCCTGAGGCTTTTCGTAACTTTTCTTTGCAGCTTTCTCCGCATCTTATTCATCTCCTTATGGTTCGAAAGCTGACGCTTTTGCTCCATTATACTCATCCACTCTTGCGAGACCACAGGCGAAACCTGCTGCAACGTGCATCGCCTGTTTGATATGAGACCAATGCTTATCTACATTACTGTTCTCCGTGGATCCTAGCTCATGTGCTAACTTCTGCTCATACCGGGTGCGGACTTCTGTATCACACAAACGTTGCACGGCTAATCTGGTTTGCGGTTCGCGACGATGACCATGGAGCTGGAGAGATAATCGCATTAAAACTCTACGTACGTGGACCAGTAAGATCTACAGTTCTGAACAGAACTGCGCCACCGGTAGCTTACGGCGATATGGTCAATTTGACTAAAAGTACCTGTAGAGTTAGAGCGCCATGTCACTGTACGACGCGAGCTGTGTCGAAAATTAGTGCTAGACAAGAACAATCGATTGTCTGCACAAAACTGGAGAAGCCTATCCCCGTTATCTGTACGCTCAGCAGGTAAAGCACAGCGCCCACCTAAACAGGCTTCTGACACACTAAGTTTGCCAACTTGTGCATTGAAGTCACCAGCTAGCACTACAATGTCGGAACCTTTACTGCCGCGAACGAGAGTGGCGAGTGCATCATAGAACTCATCTTTCTGCAAGTCTGAGCTGCAGTCCGTTGGGGCGTACGCCGAGATCACAAACAAGTTGCGCTTAACACAACTATCCTTTCGAACGCCAACTGACCCTTGAGCTATTCCCCCTGAATAGTGGTAATATACAACTGGTGATATTAAGTTGAGCTCCTGATGCTGGATGTGGATAACCTTCGAGGTGATATGAGATGTGGATTCCGTTAATTCAGTTCAGTTCATTTCGCACAGGAGAGGCGGTGGCCATGGCCAACAGAGAGTCCATAATTCCTTTCGCGGTAAGCAAGCAAGTCAAGTACTCTACTGAAATGAAAGGTAAACGTATATACTAATGCTGGTCACAGATTTTGCGAACATGTCGCGTAGTCGAAGCAGCTACGCTGCAACTGCTGATAACTCACATTAGTGTAAAGCCGGCAAAACTTACCGCGTTGTATCCCCATGGAACGCGTTTGTCTGCCCATGGAACTACGTGTGAACCTCTTATCCGTTATTCCGAAGTTTGATATCATCTGAAAACGTCAATTCGGGCTATACTAACCATGTTTCAAGAGGAGGAAAAAAAACAATCGGAGCGGAATGTGGTCAGCTTGTGTTTGCTAAAGCCTGTGAGAGGAGCACTCGAGGGCTACGGTCAAAAGTCAGCCACACTTGGCAGTCAGGATTCAGTTGAACAACACTGGGTGGTGGACCAACAAACGACAACAAGTCTTGCAATGGGAGCAATCGCTATTAAGTTCATAATCCCAATTAGGCACCTTGATATTGACGAAAAAGCCGTACAGGGAAAAAGAAAAAAAAAATGGTGCATAAGTGGCAAACTGGGTATTTTTTAGACATGAGGACACAGAGGGTGAACAGTCATCTATCAGAAAAGGGAAAATCTCGCGAACTACCGCGCACAGCCTAATCTATGTCTGATATCAAACCCGAATTCTGTCCAGTTATTTTTCATTTTCTATATGGCTCAGTTATTGTCATGATAAAAATTACTCGTAGCATATCCCGAAAGTAAATTACTGACCAGTATTTATTGGAATTAGTGGTCGTTGTAATGTTTGCGAATGTGGTCTTTAGTGCCTACTGCTTTAATAACATGTCTGGAAACTGAAGTCAGCAGTATGACAGAACTAATCGTAAGCGGGTTCACGATTACTAATCAAATAGGAATGACCGGCCGAACACTAGGTCATATACGTCTAACAGATGGCAAAATGGTCCACCTGGCATATGCGATTAACTTTACATTTGTTTTCTCACTTGTGCCGGGCAGTCGGACATTTGTACCACTGAACTGTTAAGGTGTGAGGCATTTTTACCCTGTAAAATAGAATCATTGTACAGAAGTGAATACATATCGGGAATATATACGAAAAAATAAGTTAACACGTTGCCTTATCTGAAACAGTCAAAATACCCCGTCCCCATTCCAGAATGAGGTTCCTGATGGTTTGGTTATCATACATCTAGCCGAGAGATACTGTGTTATGTCGAGAATCAAACATTTGCTAGATAAATAAATTTCAAAACAGAATTGAGACACGAGCATTTTATTAGTAAAGTTAGGATATTTAGCTGATCACATATAGGCAAGTGCCAGATAACTTCAGGTCACACATGCCGGTTATTTAAATTAGTCCTCAAGGCTGTAGAATCCTTTTAAAATTTACGACTTTTTCAGTAAGCTTCTTCGGGCTCTGAGAGAAAAACAGCCATATGAACGCAGTTCCATAAATACGTAAGCAAAGCCTTTTATTTTACGCATTTAGATTGGCCGAGTCCTACAAAATTTGAATGTTCTTCTCCGTTGAGTGTCAGTTTAGTTTTTACCAAATTCTGCTAGTAGCTCAAGGCTTGATCTCATAGGCTGAATAAAAATTCCTGGGTTTTCATGCCAAGGTCACACTACTTCGAGCTATATACGAATCCAGTAATGAGCTTTCAACCATCAGCCTTTCCGATAGAGAACGCAAATATTGATTCATTTCTCAACCTGCCTAAATGGTACTTAGTAGGAAAACGTATGACCTGCACGTTCTTGAATCATTTTCGCGCATAGCTATTTAAGTGCCGAATTTTTGCCTCGTATTTCACTGGTTCAGTACTGTTGTCTCTGTAGCTTACATGTGCCTCAAGTTGATTGGATATAAGGAAGATACTAATCTAGTGGCTGTGAAACATAACATAAGCTAATCGCCCGTACAGGCCACCTCAGCGTTTACAACAGTCCGCCTAACAAATGTAAAAGTTACCATCACACCCTCACACCTCCTTGAGGTTTACAGTCAGCTGACTCTATGAACCTCATTTCGCAAAGATTTGTACACATCAGAAAATACGTTAGGTTTCACCCACTTCTAATGCTGACAAATTTTGCAAGTTGTAATATAACTCTCTTTAACTTAGCGTGTGGCAAATGTGTGCCCTTTTCACAAGCAACACGATAAATCCCGTTCGGATCAACCACATTTTGATCAGTTTACGGTGCTATCTAGTCAGAAAATGTGTTTTTTATACATAGCTAGTGAGGTTGTGCGTGCCTGACTCAATTTTCATTGAAACCGTTGCCAATCCTGTCTGATCATCGGTTTTTGCAATCAAACATATCCCGTCGAGCACAAGCTTTTAGTCCCTGTCCACAAGAAAAGAGAGACGATTTGACACAATTATGTGAACTACTCACATTGCTTGTAACTCAGCTGATGCGCGCTCATGATTTCCTGTATACACTCTCTGCTCACAAAAATGCTGCTTCTTGTGTAATAAATGATCAATAAATCTAAATTTACTTTTGAGTGTATAAAAGTTCTCTTTTTGAGCAATTCGACCAGTAAATAATGTTTCTATGAACATATTTTTAATACAGAATCAGTCATAAAGATAAATAACGGAAAATGTTAGCCGTTTTGTTTCAGAAAGAATGAACGTTCATCGTAGTTGGATTGATTCAGAACAGGGTAAATATCTACAAGCAGCAAGTGGTTATTACTTTAAAACTCCTTTTGTTTGTCGGATGTGCTATTAATTCCAAGAATAACGTGGACACATTTCTAAGAGTTGTGGGATAGCGCTCAAGGAACGTGAGAAAAACAACCGAGAATTTAATCATTTTTTCCTTACGTCTTTCTTGAATCTTCATATCATGGTCTTTGCAAATCCACAAAAGTAGGGCACTTTTGAAGAACGAATCCTGTTACTTTTGAAGGTCGAGACAGCAAAACAATCTTAGTCGTATTTGGTTGGGTCTACTGGGAGGCATAAGAAGTTGGAAAATCACTCATCTCTTTGGCGAAATACCCGTGGGCGCAAATCTAATTACCGATATAAGATCAAAAAGGGATTATATTCCCTCAAGTAAATTATGCCTAGAATCATCTACCAAGAAATCAGGATTAAATAGAAGAATTACCTAGTGCTGATAAACACTGGTTTAAATAACCACCATTCTTTACAAAACCAGTTTGTGTACCTAGGTGCACTAGTGGCTATAGTTGAAAATGAACACAACGAATATACCTGCATCCTTTTTTATACAGTAACTGAATGGAATTGACCAAAATTTATGATCACTGTGGTCGTAATCGAATAGAGGTCTTGTTTCGGGATTTTTTATTTAAAAGAACACAACTATGGAGGCGTGATGAGTAAATCAGATCAAATTCCTGCACTGAAATATGACCTATGCAATTGTGGATATCAAAACTTTGTAGCACAAGTGTAACCACAATAAACCACATTTTGGGGTGAACTTTTATTACTGTTGCTGGTTTTGCTGATACTATTGGTGTTAAAATACGAAAGCCATATACTTTCTTTATGGAAATCCCATTCGGAAGCAGTAGACGCAGTAGCAGCAGCGGTTGTTAACACAGAGGCAATTTGGGTCTAATGTACACCCGTTAAATTCCTCTGGAAAGATCGTGCTATCTGTGGATATTGTACAAATTTACCCACTCTGAGTGGTACCCCTTGGAATAATTCGTGTTTAGCGCACCGTTAAGTACTTTATCGTTCAGTTGGTAAAGAATACTTTATTCCTTTCGGGAGGCATGAACTACTACCTCAAAATAATAGACCACGGATTTGTTGGAGCACACATGAAGTATTGTTCCAAATCTATTGCTCTGACCTGTCGGGTTAGAGCACAAACGAATCGCAAGGTAAATTAGTCCTATTTATGCGTGGCACTCAAATGCGCAACCAGTTTACTCACCCTGATATGTCTACAAAGTAAGTCTGCTTTGCTTTCTCAAAGTAGGCTTCTGAACAATCCAGCTTTTGTTATACCATAACTAACAAAATTTGCGATAAAACAAATGCTCACTACCTTTTACTTCAGTATTTCATGTTTTGCATTGCATTGTTCACCACTCCAAGGGTACGTAATTGGCTACATGAAGGCTGAATATTCATCCTCGGAGAGCACAGACCATCTATTTGACTTCACTACACTTGATTATTGCGTCTAGGAATGGGTCAATTTTCTCCTTCGATGAGAATGATGAACACCAAGAGTCTGTGCATTTGGACAACAAAAAACAATCAGACTAAACTACTCAGTTTCATCCTATCCATCCCGTCCAATCGACAACAGTCTTCATCTGGTCGGAAGATAAAATTGTGTATTTCGTCTATGCTTTGCTTCATCTTATATACTCCGTCCTTGAGACCTAATAGCGTTTATTGTGCCTCCATATTTGTCTATAATTCTTTTCAGCAGATAACTAATTACTAATTTGGACAGTATTATGCACAGTTCACCACAAGAATATTATTCTTCTTAAAGTTTAAGTTATACAAACTTACCAGATCCGTTACTTGAGATTGATAAGTAAAAATGGGAAGCATAAAGGAAGGCATCGATTAGTCAACTGACTTTAGCTTTGTGTTCGAGGACAAAATTTCAACTAAACTTATTGCCCAAGGTACGGCCTACAAATGTTTGTTATTTTGGACGATTTATCTGTTTAGAAAAAACAAATCTGAGGGAATATGTTAAAATCAAACTCACAATGGTTCTATGTGTTTGTGGAAAATTGTGGCAAGATCAGCTTCAATCCGCCTTCCAGAGGTCCTAATAAATGCTTCAAGTTGATCTTGATGAGCCTTAAAAATAAGTCCGCGGTTTATTGTAGGATAACACTTAGAAACCAACATTTTCTATCTGTGTGAATTGCAATAACGGGATCAAATAGATTGTTTACACTATTGCCTTCGAATAGTACGACAGGATGCAAGTTTGTTTGAATTGTTAGAGTGGATATTTTTGCATGATTCGGTCAATTCGGCCATATTTTGACTTCGGAAGTAGAAGAAATGCCTTCTATTTCAGTTTTTCATAGCTCTAAGAGAATTATGAGTGCTCTCCGATCTTTATAGCTTTGTCATAGAAAAATAACTATTCCGCTTTTCCTTATTTTGTTTGATCAAATGTGATTCACTGAGCTTAAAGCACGAAATTTCGTTTTCTTCTGGATGTGGCTCCTCTAGAGGAACTTTGCGATGTTTTACTGTTTTCGCAAATTCTCCTTCCCAAATGCTGCTGACAAACGATTATGTATTTGTTTGAGTCAGTTTTTGGACTGTGAACGAGCAGTTCTACTAATCCACTCTGGGTTGATGCTGTTGTTGTTGCTATTGTTATGGGCTTTGTTGTTATTTCTGGTGTTATTGCTGCTGCTGTTATTCATACTGCTAGTTTCTTTTTTATCGCCGTCGATAGATAAATAATTTTTGATGTCAACTGTTTAATAGGTAGAAAAATGACATATGTGGGTCGTCCAGAGTCAACAAAATTAGGTTAGATAAAAAGTAGCTATGCCAAAAAATGTATTTCAATAGTCGTTTCATTATTTGTCAGAAGTTCATCAGATTCTTTAGGTAGAAATTTATCAGACAGAGTGAAGTTTTAAATCAATACCGGAAACAAACAATGTTCCGGAAAGAGCATTTGTATTCATAATTTTTATCTCAACTGAATCGTTAGGAGCGTGCACTGACAAACGTTTGATTTTTAGAATCAGAAGGCGATTCTGCCAAAGGTATTTCATCGGTTAACATGGATTGCATTCAGAGCGAGGAAATTCGGTCACAAATCTGAAATTTTGCTGTAAATAATGAGGCAGTTTCTGTTTAAGGGAACTTGAGTCCTTGTATCGTCGTTCAGGAGGTTAACTGTTTTAACAGAAAAAATAACATTGAATCATTTTGTGATTCCATAAATGGACTCTTGGTCCATGCAGACTGCATTCTACTCGAATGAGATTATGGTCATAAATCAACTCTGGAATGCTCATGTATAGAGATGATTGGGCAGGAGATTACCGGATACGTATATTTCTTGTGGGCGGCAACAAACACGAAACGGGTTGTGTGCTTCCGGAGAAATCTTGTTCCCCGATCTAGGTAATATATCGTGCTACTTATAGCGTGTCTGTGTTCCTTGGTAATCGTCAGCTTCACATGGTCAGCGAATTCTGGAGGATGCTCATATCTCCGTAACTAGCACACAGCACCAAGTGAAACAAGACTGCAGATACTTCATAATGATTGTGAAGCAGGGAGAGCCACTTTGCGGATGGTTAACTATGATACAGGGGAAGTTAAGTGAATAATACTGTGGCCGTATTACCGTAAAACCAAGGTAACATAAAAAGCTTTTTATTCTTTGTTTTCCGTGTGCTTATCATATAGTCTGCATGACGCGATAAGTGTTTGTAGGCCAAACAAACATTTGGAAATGAGAGACAGTAGGAATTGTTCATGAGGTAAGCAAATTACGTACTAAGGCCTATGAAAGATCTACTTAGACTACGGAACAAAAGACTGAGAATGACTCGGTATACGATTGCGGTGACAATAATATTAAGCAACACAGGTTCACCTGGACAAGAGACAACCCTGAGTATGCCAAGAAAGGTTTGTTCGTATTATTTAATTAATCTATTTAAGAGAGAAAGAGAGAGGTAATGTAGGAACAGTGACCACAAAAGAAGAACAGTATAATAAAACATGATTCATTTGACAAGTGAGAGGTATGGAGTCATAATAGATTTCAGGTTGGTTACCTTTAGGAAATACTTGACAGAAGTCACTAAAATTTATGATTATTCAGTCAAAAATCCAATGTTCCTTCCCGAAACACTTTCTCCTAATGCTTTATGAGCAACATTCAAAAATAAAGAATGGTTTTTAGTTTATTAAACTAACTTCCTAATTGGTCCATATGAGCTTCACTGTCTTATACTTAGGGAATCTTTATCATGGGAAAAGGTATAGTCGTGCATTGCATCTTCGCAGGTTCTGTGGAAATACTGGAGTTATTCCACGGGTAGCGAGTCTGTTTACCTACTGACGTAGAAGCTTTATACTAATTGTAAGTAACGAATTTTGATTAGAAAATATAGACGCAACTCTGGTATACGCACAAGGTAACCACTACCACTTGCCGGTCTCACAAGGCTGTGTTACTCATGCACTCTTTCGAGAATATGCATCAGCAAAGTAGAATACAGTGATTTCTCTCTCAGCTCCGGTGCTAAGCTAGCCTGTCCCTTGTCGCCCCTACTGTTCAGCTGCACAATCGACTGGATAATGTATCAGGCACTCTACCGTTACTCTGGTTCCTGGCAGGACCTCGATGCTTTTCTGCTCGACCCAGAATTTGTGAAGGAAATCGTCATCTTCGGAAATGGCTCGACTGCTTTACAACCGGTGCTGAATAGCGCACAACCTTTCCACAAAACAACTGGATTAGATATCACCACGACGAAAACCTAGATGTTTTCAGCTTGTGCTATGCAGTCCATATAACCCATACACTTCTACGGTGAAAAATCAAGCATGTTCGGGAGTCAAAATATCTAGGCTCCACGATCATGCCAGACAGCTGAGCCAAAGTTGAATTTTGCATTGATAACGCCAGAGTGGTTTTCTGTGAATTAAAAGTGCACCATAGGCGAGGAAGGAGATATTTCTACGAAAAAATGTCCACATCTTCTGGGTTGGTACCCGCTAAATACTAACCAACAGCTGTGAAATTCAGCCACCGCGTGTCTAGATTATCAGGAAGCTGGAAGTGTTGAACTGTTAGTGTCTGCAACGAATCCCCAAAGCGGCTCGAGGTGAATGTTCTTCGAACGATGCGACGATATTAAAAATCTATAACCGTTTAACATCAACGATCACCGTGATCTGGGGATGCACTACCACATTCAGACAAGAAGATCTCAGCAGAGTTCTCCTCCTGTTCCTTGTCGAGTATGGATTTGCCACTTCGGTCGACGGTGCGAAACATCGACTTATTGTTAGATTGTACGCTGAGTTATTAGTATTTAGGTCTGTCTGCGTCATTTGCAATCGAATATATTAAGGGATTTTCCTGTGATCAGGCCTGGCTTCTGATGGTCGTCTATGGGCAGGTGCCATTCGAGCCATCAATGAAGCTGGCATATTCTCTTGCATGAAACATCCACATGAACGTTAGTTTAAGTGAGTGGAGGATGGGTTCCATAGCAGTTCATATTTAAGTGGAATGAAATTCTGGGAATCAGCCAAGTAAAGCTATTCAGTTTGCAAATGTTGGCAATTTCTTATAAGCTACACTAAGGTGATAAGGAGTGCTCCTGTTAGTTTTTCCTTCTGATGGAAGCGGCGCTAGTGCATTTTATAAAGATTTACAGCTTAAAATTCTTTTCATGAAGAAATAATCGGTATGCGAAAAATGCTGCCTGGGAAGTCCACCTTTTTGTATCTTTACTGATTCTTATCAGAGAGCTGGCTCAACACATTGCCAAAAAGTTGTATTTGATAATTTTCAGGAGGAATAATGCGAAAAGTTATTTTTTAAAAATAAAACATCATGCAACTTATCCAATTCTAAAACCTTCTACTAGCGAGAAAATCTTTATGCGTTTCAATCGCTTAATCTGTTTTTCTTAAGGCTTCTACAGCATCCCCCCTTGTTTAAACATATTTACCCAATAAGTGAAAAAGATGGGAGAATTATTTGTTGTGCACTGTTTACCGAGACAATGCAAATAATGAACAGTATGGAAAAATTTAGTGCTGCTATTTGCATCCAGTTTGGACGAGTCGCTCTGATGAAAACGTTGACTGGAGAACTGGGCGAATGCAAAAATATTTGGGAATATTTTTTAATTTATTACGAACACATCCAGGCTAAATGTTGTGAGTGGTCGAGTGAAAAAGCAAGCATCGGTTGAGTAGCATACGAGTACCGAATTAGACGGCAAGAATCTGGAAAAATAATTTGAAAAACCGACTGGCAGAATTATGAGAAAAAGAGGTACTCATTTTTCCCTATAAAACTGTTATGCGAATAAAATTGAAGATGAACTTGTCACGGCAAATATTCAATAAGATCTTCGCGAAAGGACACTGGCATTGTTTTCAGATGGCACGTGATACTACGAAAATTGAACAAACATGGCTTGAAAATGGATTGACTATTTTGCGTTTCCTATCCAGAGCTTCAATTGAAATGAAGAAGGATTTCGAATTCATTCTAAGAAAATCAGGCTTAACTAACAAGGCTACTTCCGCTGTGAAATTGATCGAGAGCTTCGAACTGCAGATTTATTCGAATGATAATCCGATAGATCGGATGGAATAATGATATCCTTCACATATTCCCGTTGCAAAGAAGGAGGCTCTAATTTAGTTTGAGTGATCGAGCACAACAAAATGTCATTTGATGAATCTGATCGGTGCATCAACATGTTGTGCTGTCTGGTGTGTATCGTAGAGATCGAATTTCAAAAAGCCATACAACTATTTACCCAATCAAATCAGCTTGTTTCACTATACTGAGAAATAAAGGTGCAAGGAAAGTTGACGAATTCGGTCGTCTAGTCAAGATCGACGTCTACCGACCACTCTGTTTCTGTGGCAACGTATTGTCTCACTGTTTTTTCCACGTAGATGTGAAAAGTGTGGTGATACAAAGTTGGAATGTAGAGAAAATCAAAAATATCGATGTTTGTACATTCACTAGTTTCCACAGTAAATTTTTAAAAATTAAGACACCAATAGCTAGGGCTAATCAAACATTGTTTTTCACAATCTCAGTAAGTTATTGTTCTTCAAAACGTAACAGTACCAATGCGCAAAGGTATGGAACAGATTTGTCTAAGTATTTGGGAAATAAAATTATGCCGACCGATTCACGTGGTCATACAAATCAGACAGAGGCAACATAAGCAGATATTGAAGTTTTCTTGTGTGGTTATCAATCTTAGTGCCCAGCGCGACAGTAAGGTCTTCTGATTCAAAAGGCTTTAAGATAAGTTCCACCGCAGGAATCTCCTTTCATCATTCCCAGTGTTTATGCCCACAAGCTACTGCTACTCCCAGGCAGGGGAAAACCATCCCGACGAAGTGGTCTCAACCCTACAGAGCTTAATGAGTGTGCTTTCACCTCTTCCATGTTATTCCTAGCACTGACTTCCCAAAAGAAACTCTTTGAAATTTCATGTCACTGCCTGCACATCCACCTCTCCTAAAGGTTTCGAAAGGATAATCCTCCAATAGATGGCTGTAACTCTTATTGTCTATGACCTCGATCGGTTTTCTTGCCCCAACACTTCACATTCTGTCGGAAATTCACAAGAAGAGAAGAGCTGCCAGGATATGCTAAGCAGACTACAGTGACGGATTCGACAGCGCCGACAGAAATGATCTACTTTACTTACTCTGACATTCGGGTACCTGGCCTTTCCTTGTTTCTTCCTTCGAGTGATTACTTTCGCAACCACCAATAATCCATTAATTACAATGACTTTATCGCTTCTCTTGTTACTCCTACTTGCAGCATTTCTTACATCCCCGAAATGTCGTAGTTCCTGTATAAGAAAATACTTTTCTCGTTAATTAGGCGAATGATCTTAAACTCAACATATCGTCTGCCTCCGAATAAAATGTACCTACCCTACAAAATGGCGTCACTCAAATCCCAAAATAGTTCGATGTTCATAACTGAGAACACAACCCAGTTAGGTGTGGAGACATTGTATTTTCTCTGTTTAGCGGTAGTTAGTTTTCGAGTTTTCGAAAAGACAGTTATGGTGAATGGGAAAAGGCTGATTCATCTTGATTCAGTTAGGTACTCTGGAGTGGTACTTGACCGTTACTTCACTTGAGGCAGACATGTAAGTTTAATTTTTTGTCAATCAGATGCTTGTATCTCAATGTTTATCGTCTTAAGTTTCACCGGTTCTTACTCACCTTATCAGACGGCTTGATTTTTTGTGTTCTAACTTACTGGCCAAATGTAACACTTACCATAACTTGTGGCCTGCTATTGAAATACCTTGGAGCAACTGCTTGATGGCTTAAGGTCATAGCATCTTCATGTGCCATATAACTCCAGAACTTCACTCATTTCATCAAACTATAAAGCTGTACATCTTACCAAAAAGTTGTACATATATATACATAATGTTGTTGCTCACCCGCCCCATCAACTTATTGTCAAATATATATATCCTTTAAACCTTTTTACATCATGCCTTCGGTTTCGTAGTAGTACTGCCGTTCCCCTCAAATTATGATTTTTGCTTCACTCAGTTTCTGCGAGATCACAACTCACACGACATTCAGAATCCTGTAGGTGTTGGCTTTCCTTTGCCACAGAATGTTTGGTATCGTATTATAGGTTTTTTCCAGTATGGAAAATTAGTTGTGCAAAGGCTGGAAATTCATCTCTGGAGGTGCATAAACAATCTGCCTGACTGGTCTTGACTCCGCATCACTCACTGTTGACTTACTTCGTGACCAAAGTCCTCCTTTGCAGTTGTGCCAGACGTTCAAAAGTTTGCGGCTGCTAGAGAACTGAATCCCCGCATTAGTTAAGCAGATGACAAGCTTTGTTTCAATCACTCTCGGTTTCCTACGTAGTATTAGAATGCAATTATTGCGGAATTAAGTAGTGTGTCGACCAATTTTAAGGGAAAAATGCTGAGCAATTAAAAGTGCACACCAGTTAATAACTTGGGAATCCTGAAGGTCTGCTTTATGGTTGGTAATGTGAGGGACCTGAAACCGCATTAAATAAATGGCTATAGGGCTGATCGAGCTCACTATTCATCAAATTCACAAAAAGAGGATGGAAATCCTCATCGACCGAGATAAACAGAGCCAATATATATATGGCTTCTTGCTCATCAGATTTTTACTCTAGATAAGTAAACCAAGAAACAAATTTTCCGTCTCATTTGGTCACAGATTAGGAAATAAAAAAAATCGAATGAATAGTTCGTTTCGGAAATTCATTGAATTTCACAGCAGAACGACCAGGTGTAGAGATTTTAATTTTAGTGCCTCATATTATTGATCATAGGAGAACATCCAAGAATGATCAACCCTTTCAAATTTAATAAATGCAGCAAAATACTACAGTGATACATCGGAATAATCATCTTCACTGGATTGAGGGATTCTTACTGTCTGCAGCAATATCTTTGTCCTTCACACATTAGAGTGGTTTATTTCATTAGCAGAATGCTCCATTTTTAGCTCAAAAGATGTCTTCTAAGATAGGACATTAAGGAACATTCTCGATGGATAAAAGGGGACTAGAAATTGTTCCTAGTGAAGAAACAAATCGATGAAAAGTAACGAATTCGTATTTTGCAGCTGATGAGACATCCTTATCATTTATTTCGGAGCAAACTGACAAAAAGGAGCCAAAAATGTGCATAAAGAAAAGAAACGACTTTATACAAATTGTTGATGATGAAATAAAGGCGATTCACTTTGTTTGATCTTTCTGAAGGTGACGGTACTCATAATCGTGTAATTGAAAATTCAAATTCTGCCCTAAACCAAAAAATGGGCAGCATGGTGCAAGCCGCTAGACGAATAAGATTCAAAGTGTACTTACAGATTAGTACTGACTCCAATCCCTCAAATTTTGTGTACCATTTCACTTGAGGTTGCTTTGACTCGTACACAGACAAGAAAGAATGGTACATATGTCCAAAAGGACAGTCAATCGAACGAAAAAGAAAGAATGGGATTAGGTTTAGAAAATATCAGAGAACATATCCCAAGATGGAGTTTCCAATCAATAACTCTGTTGAACTACGCAAAACAGATTTGCCAAGTACACCCAGCATCAGCTATCGCGAAGCATTCCCATTCAACATGTCATCGAGTTGACTTGACCCGGTCATTGCGAGTACAGCACGAAAGCGGAATGCAAAACCATTAGCTGTTAGCAAAGCAATGACAGCCAGGTCAGAAAAACCCATTATCTGTGGGCCAAAATATTTGCCTCTCCTGGCAAAGGCAATATTATACCACAGTAGTTGGTGAACTATCTATCAAAAATCTTTTATCTGCTGTGAACCCGATGAGTTGTATTATATGCGAACTGCTATGTTTCACATGGGCGACAGCAGAAAGTAAGTAAAGTGTTTGCATCTCAAAATGCTTGTATTGTTTCCGTCCCTGGATAAAGAGAACACGTCTTAGACTGAGCAATATGCATTCTCATGTGCCAAAGATATGTGTTGTATTGTTTCTTGAGATTTCTGCTTTTTGCAACATTATCATTGTAATGACATCGACGGCTTCGTTAGAACAAAATGGTTCTTCCTCAGCTCAGGTGTATTTACCAATCTATGGTAATCAGTCAGTCAGTCTTGCATGATCGTCTCGTTTAACACGACACCTACTCCAGCTGTCATGCTAAATGTCGTGCGCGTTTGGATAAACAAACTACAGGTGAAGATTACCACAACAAGCAAAACAAAATTTTGCGTAATTCCCTTCGAACTAGCCGTGTATTGATTGTTCGGAAGATTCAGCGTCCACCAAATTTTTCTCACGGCTTTTGTGAGTTCATATTAGTCGCAAAACGTAAGTATCAGTAAACAAATCAAGCTGTTTCGCTAAGAAAAAGAAAAACTGAAACAAAGTATTGTAGATAAGCAAAGAAATCACTCCTATCACTGAATGTTTCTATTAAGATTGCCGTTTCGATAGCTGAAAGACGAAGTACTTGTGGTAAGGAGGAAATCTATAATCCTTTGATAGTACCTGGAGGTTTTTATTTAATGTCATTATCAGCGAGTGGGGAAAACTTGCAAATGCGGTAGCACACATGTGCTGTGTGTGAGAAACCCACAGACAAGTTTTTCCTAAACCGAGAACGTTGAGCGCAATAATGCTTTGTAAAATGAGTCCATAAGAGTGAGATGACAGACTGATCACCATAGAGCAAAATAAATCAGCACATTTGGTGAATAAGACAGATCAGTACAGACTGTCTGTACCTAAGAGAAAGCAGCCGGCAAATCCAAAGGTGCGAAGCCCCGACCATTTTTCAATGGAACTTGGCGAGCAAAGGAACCGATGTGGACTGCCAACTGCTAAGAGACTTCTCAATTTTGCAATGAAAACCAAAAAATATGGGACGGATGAAAATCCACATTTTCTCGTAAGGATGAAGACCGGCCGAGTCAGTGCTCATGAAGTAGATAAAAACAAACAGACATAAGATCGGCGTGTAAATTTAGGATAATGCAAATAAAGTTGAAAATAACGGTTGAGCTAAGTTACCTGATATCATCTGACACAGAGTACTTTACGAATACGTTTGCGACGATGATGATGACTTTCATGTACATAGCTTTCTATACATGGACACAAAAGACTGGATTAGTTGCGATGCAAACTTCGTTTCTAATTTGATTTGTTCATCTGTTGTGTTTCGTGTTACATAAGTAGACAGAAAAATACTGTTCACAGCTTCGTTTTATTTATTTATTACCTGGTGAATTAACTCAAAGTATCGGGAAGTTAAAATTCAAGCCTTAAACAAATTTCAGTTTGAGATTTTTTGAGCTCGATATTTATTTTAACAAACGATCGACTCCTCCGTAAGTGAGCTGACTGGAACTGATTTTCCGTCCCAAGATTATGGATAATGACCACCCACACATTTTCCAACCCCTTTCCAAGAAGCAGACTTACAAATTAGGATAAATATCAGCCCACATCGTAATTGTCTTCGCATGAAATTCGTATGTATGATTCTGTGAAGATTTACTTTTGTGGTTGAGAAAGTAAGCCTGATCTGCTCAGTCACCGAGAAGGAGACACATCTCCCAGTAAATAGGTCTCTGTATGATACTTTGGGTATGAATATGACCCTATGCTTTAGCGTGTAGAAAGTCCTCAGGCAGTACATGTTTTGCTACAAATCACCAGTTGAAAAATGTACAATTGTAACATGGAATCTGATCTGTTATTACAGAAAGAGCTTATTCAGGTAGAAGGTGAAGCTGATCTCGTAAATATTTGAAACACATTCAGTCTGAATGTCTCGTGAAGCTTACCCACCGGGTGTACACGCTTTGACGAAACTATATCAGCAATCCCAGTGTTTCAATAAACGAGCGACGAATCGGAAAGCTTATCCCGTGTTTGGCATCGACGAAGTGAGCAGATTTTTGGTCTGACCGCTTTGTCGGTTTCCTGGTGACTGTTGGCAGTGGAGCGGTATCCAGAAAAAAGACCTCAATGTGAGTTGTAGGTTGTTGTCTCCAGATCAGCAATTCCCCAACAGCTAGACAACTGACGTATTACCATTTGTGAGCGGTGAGGTTTACAGGAGTCCGTAAAATGTTGTACTGAATAAGAATCGATCATGAGAAACGTGACCTACACTAACCGACGTCGACGGACTACCATCATTTCAGACAACACAGTGTAACCGGATATTAAACGTTCAGTTATAACATATGACTATGGACGTTGTTTTTTGATACAGTTTGAAAGGAGTTAGGCTCAGATACATTACACGTTGCACTCCAGCCCCTTTGGTAATCTCCATGTCGGTGTGTATACGATAAGAAGATAAGAGATGAACAAAAGATAAAGAGGACTTCACGGATATCGAAATGTTTTGTTTTAGGAGGTAATGTATTTGATACTCTCATCCAAGGCTTTCACAAAAAGCTAAGGGATGACGCATATTCAATACATTTGACGAACTTCTTTTGCTTATGTTCAAATATTTCGAAAAGAATAAGCTTCTGATACATATCAGATTTCCTCATAGTATGTGAGCTGCATCACATCCCGCCGTATTAGAAAAAAGCGGAGACCTATCGTACCAAGCGTGCGAAGTAAAGCAGGACAGTGAACGGGTACGAAATTGTGACTCGGTCGCTACAACAAGCCACAAGTTAACTGGGTTTGCTTCACAAACCATCGAAATTCCCTCGAAAACCTGTCTAAAATTCTTCGGCAGTGCAAGATGACGAGAACGTTTAACAGCCCATATCTAATTTTTCAGATTGAACTATGTCATGTGCATACTGAGCAAAATTCACTGGAGATAAAATTCAGTCGAGTTCAAACAGATTTTCCCTAGATGTTAGTAAAAGGGAAAAATATATAGCATGTGATAGTTGCGGATCCGATGGACTGATAATCCACCACGGATGTGTGCACAGTAGTGCGACACTTCCCTAATAAAGACAACAAAACTATTGTCAACTAGAGCAATCTTGTGAACCGAATCGCAAAGGAATCGCCCAGAGTGCTCTCTGGAAACTACAGAGATTACGCTTCGGATCATCTAAACCACGTGATTACCCCGGTGGTGCATGAAAACAGTTTACATTACGGAACGAAGACAGTATCTTATTGGATTATAGATTGATAAAATAGAATTCCCTTCCGGTCTGGTACAAACTTTCGACTAAGAAAACATCTGAACATCAGAACGAGTTCCTGGATTAAAGGACTGAACCGAATAATGTTTCAAAACCTTAGCCTCATTTGAACTGTAAGCAGCGTGATGGAATGAAAAGTTCATTTTTAGAATCACACGATGATTTGTCCGTTGACAGGGTTAGTCTTTAAAACGAGGACACGTGGTATCTAGTTTCAACTGTTGATGTGAGTAGTATAGTATTGTACCTGGATGACAGGGCAAAATGAACAGCGCATCCATGCACGCTTCTAAAAATTCAAATTAGATTAAGGTTATAAACCCAGTGTCGAGTGCTCATGTATAGGAATGACTGGATAGGAGACTAGTGACCAAGCACACCTGGTGAGCAGCAGCAACCGCGAAACTGACAGTTTGCTTCCGGGGAAATTTTATCCTGCCATAAAAGTGTAATACCATGCTTACTAATTAGGTTCCTTTTCATCAGTAAAACGGATTCTTAAAAATTTGGAAACGAATACTATACTAATCTAGCTCAACTGAATCGATATATATATATATATATATATATATATATATATATATCAAGCCAAAATCGCGGTTGTCTGTTCTGCATGAGTTGAATTGAACTTTTGGAAAATCGGACGAATATTTTACTCTTGACAAACAGGAAGCTTCATGAAAAATATTTTTGTTTTTCATTGCATGCTTCAGAATGATTTTACTTGGTCTCAGATTATTGTTTGCTGGAGTCTATTGTACAAGCAAATTGAACATAACCTACGGAATATTTTTTGCAAGGTTGAAGGCGGGATGCTAATGATGGACTATTCGTCTACTCAAGCTCCTTACGATTCAGTTAGATTAGGGTGATAGACCTAGTGTGGAGTGCACAAGAATACGGATGAATATGTCAGGGAATAACGGGATAATGGTGAGCGGCAACAGCCGAGAAAACCATCGTGTGTTTACGAGGAAATTTTACTGTCATCCAGGTACAATACCCTGTTACGTGCATCAAAATCGCAATACATTCAACGCAGACACTAAGCGGTACTTTCACCGATCAGCCCACTCACTGAACTGGAAATAATACCGATGATCTGAGAGTGTGGTTTGGACGGTTGATGACTTGCTGAGTTTACACATAGTGTCAGTCGTACTGCTCACATCACAATTCCAAATTTGAAATGATGCTCGATTTCGGCATCTATTTGAGTATAAGAACACGAATTCGGGAAGACATGTTTGGTCAGTTCAGTTATCTGAACTGCACAACGGGAAACAAGCCCGTCGAGCAGCAAACCTGTTTTTCGATGACGACAGTACAAGCCGAATGACAATAAACACATCGTTTGAACCGTGTGGGTTAGTCAAGTGTTGTTATCCGATAAATGTTCATGGGTCATATGGGCTAGCCTCTTTCTTAGCAATGGCCCGGTTGTTTGAAATCTGCTTTTTCAGGTTCATCTGCTGCTGTCTGGTCTTGGTTCACTTCCATGTTTTTTCAAATCATTCTGGAAATGTGGTGCTTCCCGGCTCACGGGCTCCGAGAGCTAGCTAGTTATGCATCCTACATACTGACAACTCAACAGAACTGTCTATATGTCTAAAAAACCTCAAAGTCCATCTTCTTTCATTGCATTCGTTAGACACTAATCGAATGAGTAGGAATAGTTCGTGGAAGAAGTTCATGATAGAATCAAAGTCAATTTGGCTGAATCCCGTTGTATCTGATAATTTGTCGATAGCCCGCCTAGTAAACGCATCAGCCTTCCTTCCGAATAATCCTCCTCTGTGACTCATTCACACTAAGACATTATTCGCTGTGTCTCAACTCACCTCTAAGCAGCAGAAATGGGCACATTTTGCCGCTGAGCTTTCTTTGAACATTCTCGAGGTTGTCGATGATATAGCTTCCCATCCTGAATCGGACAAGCAATAGGATAAGCTTCGCCGGCTCATCCTAAAACGCATTGGCATTTACGGTCTGAACCGCCTTTCATAACTTTTGAGTGTGGTTTCTCTGGAGATAAGAACCCTTCACATCTTCCATGTCACGCGTGGTCACTTTCTTAGAGTATCCCCGGTAATGAGATGATGCTGAGATAATTGTGAATGCAACTGCTACCCAAAAATGCACAATGCACAATGCACTTTGGAGATTCTTCCAGATGAGCTACCCATAGACAAGCTAATATCAGTGGCACACCATTTCAAGGAATCTACCTCAACACTCATTATTGAATTCGTTCTTCCGATCACAGCCACCATGCGCGTGAATTTGGCCGACTCCACTGCGCGAGTAAGTGCCCCTTGTGCAGATATGATTGTCATTCAGTCGTCCCGTCCGGCACCTCAAAAACGATCTGCTCCACAAGTTATTTTTAAACTGATTCATGCTGTGAACTTAGATTAAATCTCAAGCAAATCGTTTTTTCTTACTTCGACAGCTCATAGTTGGCACAGTTCGACTTCCAGTAAATTGAAATGACAAATGAATAGAAAACCACACGACCAAAGTTTAAATGTGACATGCAGGAGCTTGAGCATTGCGACAAACAGTTCAGCTTAATAATGAGAACCGCCCAACTAAGATGTACGTCTCTGTACTAGATGACGTTGTCGATCATGAGGAATCCATCAATTTTCCGTCTCTACGTCTATTGGAATAACCGAATTCCACCATAGTCCTATCCAATGATGTTAGTTTTGAAACTGCCGACACTAGGTTAGTTATATTACACTGGGTTGCATCGTTACCTGGGGTAATCAAATGTGTAAGACGCAGTTGAATTCTGTCCAAGATATATTCTTCACAAATTACCATTTGGGTGGATAAATCGAGCTGAGTAATCTCATGGACCTTAATGAGAAGTGCCACCTGCTGTTTTAGGTCCCACAGGTCCCACGAGCCTTGCTCGTTTATCGACCCATCCAACTCCACGGGTTACATTTTGATTCTTGGAATATTATTGGACAATATTTGCATGTAATATGATAGATAGTTATATTCGATTACTACTAAGAACGAGCGTGTTCACACTCTTTCCTTCCGTCACTAATACTACCGACTGAGCAGTCGTGTACACAGTGTACCCAGAGGTGATTTGTGTTTACAGAAACGTTAACTGGTTCCGGTCTTGATAACACTGTGTTATCGAGTATTATACACTTGAGTGTAATATTTGCCACAATGCATCGCTTACGAGATACACTCTGAACCACACCGGGTTCAATGAGGTGACGTTTTTAAGGTATCCTAATGAATTCATCTAATCCGAATCGATTTTGTGCACTTGTTGATTTGATTACCCCAAACGTTTTAAAGAAGCAACCACCCGGTTTCTAAATCATTTCAGCTCTGAACATCATATGAATGTGAACGTAAAGCATTACATTCAAGGTATGAAATGAGTTGCTTCGAATTGCGGTCATCGATGTTACGGGTGGATTTGTGTGGGAAAGACGAGTTTGATCGTGCATGATTGAATAGATTCACAGTAGTCTCAGGTCAAAATTCAAACGTTTCTAAACATACGATGTAAGACCAAGCTACCTGATCTATAACGCCTCTAGTATTCTCGGGTGAGGTGTTCCACACTGATGTGGGATGACGCAGAACGCATTGTTTAGACTGATCTTGTACTCTCTATCGATCAATGGATGAGCGATAACCAAGTTAGATTTACGTATCATAGGTAACACATGCAGATTTGGGAAATTCATCACTTCTGATATCTTGTCTGCTCCCTTCGCGTTCATTACAGGATCTAAGTGCCTCAATTCACAATATTTTCTCATGCTACTCAAGGCAACATTTGAGTAACTCGCAATCACCCACCACACGCTCGAGTCCGACTTGGGGCTTGGTTGATACGCTCTGATGATCGATCTTAACCATGATGAAACAGCTCCCAATTGTTTCAGTAACTTACGTTTATCATTCGAATGCCGATCTCGTATAAGAAATTATTTCATGAAATATTTCAACTTTATTTTTCACCGTTACCACCTGTTTCCCCTGTCAATAATATCTGATACTTCTGCTTTTTCATCAAACTTTCCAGTTTGCAGTTCAATGAGCTAAGTGATTTTGATAGACTGCTCATTGCTAATTTACCAAAGAATGTCAAATTATTATTCATTCAAAATTTAATCATGACTGACTGCATTGGAAATAACTGTTCGGAAAATAAATGTATGTATGCAAGGTTGCGAAAGTCCCCAGGTAAGCAACTACCAGCCAGACTGGACTTCTGTTTTTTTTCATCAAAATTCACTTGCCAGTCAAATGTTTTCGCATGAGAATTAGTTGCAGAACACAATGAATGAAGTTGTGGACTGGAGAAATTGCCCTACAAAGTATTGCAAAAACTGAGAAACAATTGGCAAAGTGTGTATGAAAGACTATGGGAACTAGTTATTCTGTTACCCACAACGGAGCAGCTGCCCCACCCATATTTCCCATCCGCAACTGCCATATTTCCCTTCTGAGTGAATGTCGGTTGGACTGACGTCCAAAGTCATGTCGTACCCATTCAGCACCTCGGTGGCTTGGGGCTGTTTGTCCTATCTGGGCAGATGGAACTATACAGCAACGGTAAGCGTAAGATTGACTCAGTCACAGTGACAAGCCTAAATGCACACGGATATTGATAGTATTGATTCATTATGTTCTGCAACTAATTCTCATGCGAAAACATTTGACTGGCAAGTGAATTTTGATGAAAAAAAACAGAAGTCCAGTCTGGCTGGTAGTTGCTTACCTGGGGACTTTCGCAACCTTGCATACATACATTTATTTTCCGAACAGTTATTTCCAATGCAGTCAGTCATGATTAAATTTTGAATGAATAATAATTTGACATTCTTTGGTAAATTAGCAATGAGCAGTCTATCAAAATCACTTAGCTCATTGAACTGCAAACTGGAAAGTTTGATGAAAAAGCAGAAGTATCAGATATTATTGACAGGGGAAACAGGTGGTAACGGTGAAAAATAAAGTTGAAATATTTCATGAAATAATTTCTTATACGAGATCGGCATTCGAATGATAAACGTAAGTTACTGAAACAATTGGGAGCTGTTTCATCATGGTTAAGATCGATCATCAGAGCGTATCAACCAAGCCCCAAGTCGGACTCGAGCGTGTGGTGGGTGATTGCGAGTTACTCAAATGTTGCCTTGAGTAGCATGAGAAAATATTGTGAATTGAGGCACTTAGATCCTGTAATGAACGCGAAGGGAGCAGACAAGATATCAGAAGTGATGAATTTCCCAAATCTGCATGTGTTACCTATGATACGTAAATCTAACTTGGTTATCGCTCATCCATTGATCGATAGAGAGTACAAGATCAGTCTAAACAATGCGTTCTGCGTCATCCCACATCAGTGTGGAACACCTCACCCGAGAATACTAGAGGCGTTATAGATCAGGTAGCTTGGTCTTACATCGTATGTTTAGAAACGTTTGAATTTTGACCTGAGACTACTGTGAATCTATTCAATCATGCACGATCAAACTCGTCTTTCCCACACAAATCCACCCGTAACATCGATGACCGCAATTCGAAGCAACTCATTTCATACCTTGAATGTAATGCTTTACGTTCACATTCATATGATGTTCAGAGCTGAAATGATTTAGAAACCGGGTGGTTGCTTCTTTAAAACGTTTGGGGTAATCAAATCAACAAGTGCACAAAATCGATTCGGATTAGATGAATTCATTAGGATACCTTAAAAACGTCACCTCATTGAACCCGGTGTGGTTCAGAGTGTATCTCGTAAGCGATGCATTGTGGCAAATATTACACTCAAGTGTATAATACTCGATAACACAGTGTTATCAAGACCGGAACCAGTTAACGTTTCTGTAAACACAAATCACCTCTGGGTACACTGTGTACACGACTGCTCAGTCGGTAGTATTAGTGACGGAAGGAAAGAGTGTGAACACGCTCGTTCTTAGTAGTAATCGAATATAACTATCTATCATATTACATGCAAATATTGTCCAATAATATTCCAAGAATCAAAATGTAACCCGTGGAGTTGGATGGGTCGATAAACGAGCAAGGCTCGTGGGACCTGTGGGACCTAAAACAGCAGGTGGCACTTCTCATTAAGGTCCATGAGATTACTCAGCTCGATTTATCCACCCAAATGGTAATTTGTGAAGAATATATCTTGGACAGAATTCAACTGCGTCTTACACATTTGATTACCCCAGGTAACGATGCAACCCAGTGTAATATAACTAACCTAGTGTCGGCAGTTTCAAAACTAACATCATTGGATAGGACTATGGTGGAATTCGGTTATTCCAATAGACGTAGAGACGGAAAATTGATGGATTCCTCATGATCGACAACGTCATCTAGTACAGAGACGTACATCTTAGTTGGGCGGTTCTCATTATTAAGCTGAACTGTTTGTCGCAATGCTCAAGCTCCTGCATGTCACATTTAAACTTTGGTCGTGTGGTTTTCTATTCATTTGTCATTTCAATTTACTGGAAGTCGAACTGTGCCAACTATGAGCTGTCGAAGTAAGAAAAAACGATTTGCTTGAGATTTAATCTAAGTTCACAGCATGAATCAGTTTAAAAATAACTTGTGGAGCAGATCGTTTTTGAGGTGCCGGACGGGACGACTGAATGACAATCATATCTGCACAAGGGGCACTTACTCGCGCAGTGGAGTCGGCCAAATTCACGCGCATGGTGGCTGTGATCGGAAGAACGAATTCAATAATGAGTGTTGAGGTAGATTCCTTGAAATGGTGTGCCACTGATATTAGCTTGTCTATGGGTAGCTCATCTGGAAGAATCTCCAAAGTGCATTGTGCATTGTGCATTTTTGGGTAGCAGTTGCATTCACAATTATCTCAGCATCATCTCATTACCGGGGATACTCTAAGAAAGTGACCACGCGTGACATGGAAGATGTGAAGGGTTCTTATCTCCAGAGAAACCACACTCAAAAGTTATGAAAGGCGGTTCAGACCGTAAATGCCAATGCGTTTTAGGATGAGCCGGCGAAGCTTATCCTATTGCTTGTCCGATTCAGGATGGGAAGCTATATCATCGACAACCTCGAGAATGTTCAAAGAAAGCTCAGCGGCAAAATGTGCCCATTTCTGCTGCTTAGAGGTGAGTTGAGACACAGCGAATAATGTCTTAGTGTGAATGAGTCACAGAGGAGGATTATTCGGAAGGAAGGCTGATGCGTTTACTAGGCGGGCTATCGACAAATTATCAGATACAACGGGATTCAGCCAAATTGACTTTGATTCTATCATGAACTTCTTCCACGAACTATTCCTACTCATTCGATTAGTGTCTAACGAATGCAATGAAAGAAGATGGACTTTGAGGTTTTTTAGACATATAGACAGTTCTGTTGAGTTGTCAGTATGTAGGATGCATAACTAGCTAGCTCTCGGAGCCCGTGAGCCGGGAAGCACCACATTTCCAGAATGATTTGAAAAAACATGGAAGTGAACCAAGACCAGACAGCAGCAGATGAACCTGAAAAAGCAGATTTCAAACAACCGGGCCATTGCTAAGAAAGAGGCTAGCCCATATGACCCATGAACATTTATCGGATAACAACACTTGACTAACCCACACGGTTCAAACGATGTGTTTATTGTCATTCGGCTTGTACTGTCGTCATCGAAAAACAGGTTTGCTGCTCGACGGGCTTGTTTCCCGTTGTGCAGTTCAGATAACTGAACTGACCAAACATGTCTTCCCGAATTCGTGTTCTTATACTCAAATAGATGCCGAAATCGAGCATCATTTCAAATTTGGAATTGTGATGTGAGCAGTACGACTGACACTATGTGTAAACTCAGCAAGTCATCAACCGTCCAAACCACACTCTCAGATCATCGGTATTATTTCCAGTTCAGTGAGTGGGCTGATCGGTGAAAGTACCACTTAGTGTCTGCGTTGAATGTATTGCGATTTTGATGCACGTAACAGGGTATTGTACCTGGATGACAGTAAAATTTCCTCGTAAACACACGATGGTTTTCTCGGCTGTTGCCGCTCACCATTATCCCGTTATTCCCTGACATATTCATCCGTATTCTTGTGCACTCCACACTAGGTCTATCACCCTAATCTAACTGAATCGTAAGGAGCTTGAGTAGACGAATAGTCCATCATTAGCATCCCGCCTTCAACCTTGCAAAAAATATTCCGTAGGTTATGTTCAATTTGCTTGTACAATAGACTCCAGCAAACAATAATCTGAGACCAAGTAAAATCATTCTGAAGCATGCAATGAAAAACAAAAATATTTTTCATGAAGCTTCCTGTTTGTCAAGAGTAAAATATTCGTCCGATTTTCCAAAAGTTCAATTCAACTCATGCAGAACAGACAACCGCGATTTTGGCTTGATATATATATATATATATATATATATATATATATATATATATATATATATATATATCGATTCAGTTGAGCTAGATTAGTATAGTATTCGTTTTCAAATTTTTAAGAATCCGTTTTACTGATGAAAAGGAACCTAATTAGTAAGCATGGTATTACACTTTTATGGCAGGATAAAATTTCCCCGGAAGCATACTGCCAGTTTCGCGGTTGCTGCTGCTCACCAGGTGTGCTTGGTCACTAGTCTCCTATCCAGTCATTCCTATACATGAGCACTCAACACTGGCTTTATAACCTTAATCTAATTTGAATTTTTAGAAGCGTGCATGGATGCGCTGTTCATTTTGCCCTGTCATCCAGGTACAATACTATACTACTCACATCAACAGTCGAAACTAGGTACCACGTGTCCTCGTTTTAAAGACTAACCCTGTCAACGGACAAATCATCGTGTGATTCTAAAAATGAACTTTTCATTCCATCACGCTGCTTACAGTTCAAATGAGGCTAAGGTTTTGAAACATTATTCGGTTCAGTCCTTTAATCCAGGAACTCGTTCTGATGTTCAGATGTTTTCTTAGTCGAAAGTTTGTACCAGACCGGAAGGGAATTCTATTTTATCAATCTATAATCCAATAAGATACTGTCTTCGTTCCGTAATGTAAACTGTTTTCATGCACCACCGGGGTAATCACGTGGTTTAGATGATCCGAAGCGTAATCTCTGTAGTTTCCAGAGAGCACTCTGGGCGATTCCTTTGCGATTCGGTTCACAAGATTGCTCTAGTTGACAATAGTTTTGTTGTCTTTATTAGGGAAGTGTCGCACTACTGTGCACACATCCGTGGTGGATTATCAGTCCATCGGATCCGCAACTATCACATGCTATATATTTTTCCCTTTTACTAACATCTAGGGAAAATCTGTTTGAACTCGACTGAATTTTATCTCCAGTGAATTTTGCTCAGTATGCACATGACATAGTTCAATCTGAAAAATTAGATATGGGCTGTTAAACGTTCTCGTCATCTTGCACTGCCGAAGAATTTTAGACAGGTTTTCGAGGGAATTTCGATGGTTTGTGAAGCAAACCCAGTTAACTTGTGGCTTGTTGTAGCGACCGAGTCACAATTTCGTACCCGTTCACTGTCCTGCTTTACTTCGTACGCTTGGTACGATAGGTCTCCGCTTTTTTCTAACACGGCGGGATGTGATGCAGCTCACATACTATGAGGAAATCTGATATGTATCAGAAGCTTATTCTTTTCGAAATATTTGAACATAAGCAAAAGAAGTTCGTCAAATGTATTGAATATGCGTCATCCCTTAGCTTTTTGTGAAAGCTTTGGATGAGAGTATCAAATACATTACCTCCTAAAACAAAACATTTCGATATCCGTGAAGTCCTTTTTATCTTTTGTTCATCTCCTATCTTCTTATGGTATACACACCGACATGGGGATTACCAAAGGGGCTGGAGTGCAACGTGTAATGTATCAGAGCCTAACTCCTTTCAAACTGTATCAAAAACAACGTCCATAGTCATATGTTATAACTGAACGTTTAATATCCGGTTACACTGTGTTGTCTGAAATGATGGTAGTCCGTCGACGTTTTGGTTAGTGTAGGTCACGTTTCTCTCGAACGATTCCTACTAAGTACAACATTTTCGGAGAGTCACAGGAACATTTTTTCTCTCCCAACCGTCTGGGGAAAAATAAACCTAGCGGGTACGCTTTAGGTATAGTCCGTATACTCATCAATACAGCGTCATTTCGTTTTCCTCATGACCATAGGTGAATGAAATGAATAATTTATTTACTGATGTGGTTTATGAGAAAAACAGATGTGGGCTTTTCCCGTGATCCCAGCCTAGTCATGACAGATACAAGTACTTTCAATTAAGCAATGACTGCAAGCACAGACAATCTGACCGGCTTCTATGGCTCAGGAGATGGTAGGATTGACACAGACAAACGACGTTTATTCATAGGAGAGATTTGAAACTGCTCAGCGTGGCACACCGCACCAAGTTCTAGTGTTGCCAAAATACGAATGAGAAACAATACTTTGTTATCTATGAGTGTTCCGTTCTTCAGTTTATCCATATTTCAACAAACAAAAGTTGGATATCTAGAATTATGTTATAATAAATTTTTTCGATTTAGCTTTGTGACCATTTCTGAGCAGCTGCCATTACCTGATCTTGGTGACCATGATAAAGCTGTCTGTAGCGTAAATAAAGAATTTTCAATAAAGTGAATAAAAACGCAGTCGCATGTACGTTTTGTCAGTGAGTAATGAACACTGATCATTCCACGATGGTGTCTGCTTGCTGGAGAGTTAATTGCTTTGTGCTGAGTAGAAGTGACTAAGAGCAATACAATTACATTTGAAGAATACTGAATTATCTGACAGTTACTTAACAACTTCCGTTAATGCAAATGTTATATGGGTGCCCTTCATTAGGCTTCGTTTGTGTTTTTCCGATGATAGAAAAATGTACTTTTTTCTGATGTGCGTATTGCTCAGAACCTTTTCAAAACCGAAAGAAAATTTGGAGCAGTAATCATATGGGACAAGCTACCTAAAGAGGACAGGGTGGGCAAACTCCAACAAGTTGGAGTGTGATAATAGTGATTCAACCATTCGGTAAACAAATAAGAACTGGTGCGCCAGTAAATGCAATCCTATAGAGGATATATCAGCAAATCCCCATGCTACATTCCGAAGAAAGATGAGTCGAAGGTAGCCGATCTAATGTCAGTATCAAACATCAAACAAACGTGGTATAATTTGGAATGGTGGAGGAAATCAGTGTTCTTCGTTATTTGCTTTGGATATTAGTTTTCACATTCTGTGCTCTACGGCAACAATAATTGCTCACGAAAAAGTGACTCGTCGTGGGAAATTCACGCAAATGCTGATTTCAGTGATTTTGAGATCGTAAAACTGATTGACCTGTGGGGCATTGTATCACTGTCATCCTTGTCGTGAGGGGTTCTCCATAAAACTCTATCAAAGTCAAATCCAAGGGGGCCAAAGAAACATATTTCAAGTCTGACAGATTGTAAGTTCTTCTGGGATAATCTTCTGACTGCCGAGTAATGCGTAAGATTTTATTTCTCCCATAAAAATGTTCACCTGGTTGCGTTAAATGATTTCACGGCAGAAGACTCTTGGAAAATTCAAAGGTTCTTGTACACCAAATGTCCTGAGTTGAACTTGAAAAATACTTCATATGGTAATTCACAGAATTCAGACCGGAATATTGAGGAGAACATAAAAGCGGGTAACGGATAACTAGATAACTACTGATATCATATTTTGGTTGGCAAATTCTATACCTAAATGAATTTATTATTTTACTCAACAGGATCCAAGCAAGAGCACCATTAAACGGATAGGAATATACATTCTAAGCGATGAAGTGAAGTTTCGCACGCGAATGATTACAGAAGAATTCCCTTCGCGGTTCAAATCTCCAAGTGTTTGAAGATCAATGCCCAATGGTAAAAGATAATTTAGCGAAATGTTAGTGTTGTATTTTACCTCAGAGCCGGAAGATAGCCCGAAGTGACTTGGTATTTCGTGGTCAACTAGTGTTTAGTATACGTGATAAAATAATTGTGTCGAGGTAGAACGATGGCAGTTGGTGATAGATCAATTCAGGGAGTGAAAGGTATTTAAATTTGGACGATAGACGAATCTCAAAAACGTTGGTAATGGTCGTCCACTGAGCAGTCATATCCAGAATATATTCATCGGCAGTAACATAGACCGAAATGTGCACAAACGTTCAGCGGAAATAATCTCATTCCGGCCCCGACAAAAAAGAGTGTATGATCGTTCTTGTGAGCTCAGTACTTGTGAAATCTATTTCATCCTCTGTCATCGTTCATTCCTTGAAAAAGTGACATTTGATTAACAAAGTGAAACCATCAAGCATTTGATGTAGCCTCGCTGATAAGACCGAATGCAGTAAGATGTTTGACCATAGCTGTGAATAAGAGGATTAGCACAACACACATCGGTTCTGACCGGTGTTCATAAGAAATCAACGGTCCCACTCTCGAGAACAATCTCTATTAAGGCCATTCCGTGATACTCACCACTAACAAATCTCCCACATCCCATTATTTTTCGAGTGATTACTCAGCAAACCGTCCGAATGGTGAGGTATTTTTCGAAGTGATTGAAGACCAAAAGTGGGAATTTTCATCAGAGCAACACTGATGTGTAAATTGAGAATGCAAATCCGAATGATGCATTGATATCATATTCATTGCTATGATCACTCAAGTAAACTGTACTGTTACCTGCTTCGGATTCCAATCACCTATGCAAAAGTTAAATCCTGATTACGTAGCTCCCGCTGTGCACCCTCTTCCACCGGATCAATCTAGTTATCTGGCGTAAACGTATCAATCACCAGAGACTTTGCATCTTCTCAACAGATCCTAAAACAAGCGAACACGAAATCAGAACTTTTCGAATATACCAAATCGAGCAATTGGAGGATTTATACAGCTAATTGATCATAATATGTTTTCATGGCAAATCTGGAATTCTCATGGATATTTTGGTGTTTTTTCAGACATAAATTGATACCTGACAACAATAAGAAGCATTCCGCTTTATGGTTAAATAATCAAAAACAAAACATCTGTTGGGTGAAACTAGACAGTTGGTATGCTCTTCCTTGTAATTGTTCTGTCAAAAGTAGCTCATATTTGCTAGTCGTGTAAGATCACTGTCATGGCACATTTTCTCAAATTTATCAGAAATGTTTTGGAGGAACATGATGCACAGAAGAACGTGTCTTCGGTGGTCCACCTTCTGACCAATCTAACATTGAAAACACTCTCGGAATAATTGGGAATTCAACTACAGCATGAGATCTCTGAGTAACAGGGTACGTTCCCAATACGGTCTCGTTTTCAGATAAGAGAACCGACTTGACACTTGCAGAATCAAGTTGACCCCAGAACAGTTATTGTATATACAAATTATCTGAGTACACTCTGTGATGGGTATGACAGATCAAGTGGAGCGCCTTTCCATATATACCCACAATAAAACATCTGATCATTCTGAATAGAAGGCAACGGTCTGCGTGATTGAGGTCATTTAATTTGTCTGCATTTACCTTTCGGTCGATTTCCGCAAATTACGAGGCAACAATGACCTCGTGACAATGTTGCGCAAACAAATACATGAGAAGACTTTATAACGATTTCCACGTGGAAATAATGTGAACGTGAAACACGCAATACAATTAGATGAAATTCAAACTAAACATAAGGAAAATCAAATATTCTCATTTTGATTTGCATTGTTCAATGTGAATATTGCGGAACAAAGATTCTTGAATGGCGGGAGAATACAACCAAATACGGGACGTCATGTTTGTATGGAACTCTTCGGATGAGTTGAAGAGCATATCAGGGAAGGCTGAAATGCAAACGTTCACAATCAGTTCCATCGCCCGCGATGCAATTGAAGCAAAACCACTCATATTAAGTGTCAACTCTTCAGGGTAAAATTTCAATCAAATAAGATTTTATCCGCCGTGTTATTTATTCTATAGAAATATTTCTCAAGGCTGTGCAACGAGCTGCAAATGTGTAAAAGCAGCTCGGTGGGAACTCTCTAAGCAATCAAGTCCTGGCAAACCATTTTTCGCGTACAACCAAACTTGTTACACATACAATTCAATGCTTCCTCTCTCCTCTAAAATCTGACATATCATTAGCAAGCAAACAGATTGCAAGCTGAGATACTGTCTGAAAATATATAGCTACCCTACTGACAAACACAATGAGGTACCTGGAAATGCAAATTTGAATTGACACATTTCCGAATACTAATGTTTCGTAACTGGGTTGTCCTATGCCTAGCTAAGTTACTGGATTCCACAGGACACCTTGTTAGCGAATTGAAAGAGGCGTTCACCTATTCAAAATCGTTCATTTTCATCTGGAATTTCATTACCGGGTGTGGCGTGCTGATTAGATCAATACCGTTTATTTATGTACTGTATTTTCAATACCATTGTCAAATCAGATAACTGCGAACAGTTTACAACATTGAATTGACTCGATTTGATCGAACGATATTTCACAAAACCGTCAGTCATCTGTTTCACTGAGACAGTTGAAATCTCAAAAGTGATATATTTTTGACAGAATACTTCTGCTAAATTTGAAATTCAACTAAATAAAATTCAACTCTCATGTGTGCTTGAATTCACAGGACAATGTTTTCGAATAATGTACATGCTGACGTTCTGTTAGATAAACATTTCTGTTTGAAACACAATACCACATTTTGACGTAGATGGTGGTAGGCCGACGGCTAGTCGGTCGTTTTGTGGAATTAAAACAAGAAAAATATCAATCCGAATGCAATAGGACCTGATATCTCCGGCAACGTGCATATTTTTGTTATAAGCACCACTGTCGATTTTGTGAGCAAAATCCACAGCGATTCCTTAAAATCAGAGCACTCCCTCAAACTGGACTGTTTCGATTAAATTATTCACAAATCTATTATCATTTGGTCATTATCGACTTCCCAGTATCCTTTTTGACTTGACGTCCTGATATGTATACTGCCCCGAATGTGCATGTGCAGGAACAGGTTTCTTGAGAACCCCGCAATTGTCCATTCGTTACGCATGTCATACCTGAAGTTCAACTCGGTCCAACTACAAATGCAACGTATCTTGTGTTACTGATCGGTTTTACACTTGTGCGGTTTTGATTGCAGGGAGTAGGGACGACCGCATTCACAGCAAGCAAAATACAATCAGAATGTGCTTCAAAGAGTGCCGTACGGGAAAATGTTTACTTGTTCAACCAATCGTTGCCCAACACGGTATTTTCACTAGCTCTGCAGTTCAATGCGTGTCGCACAACTGTAATTGGGATCCGTTTGGTTCTGTAATGGAACGTTCAAAAGCAAACACAAGAACTGAGGAAAAATATTTTTGAGCAAAACGCGTATGGTATGTGCATCAGTTGGGTGAATTGCCTAATATCAGCAAATGCTACTTCTTGGAAAAGGCTCCAACGCAACTGCAGATACTCATATACATGCAAAATGGGCAATGCTTACGAATATTTACGTCAAAAAGCGTCCCTGCTTCATTGACTCACATTGCATGGCTCACGTTATTATATATATTCACATATTCCACTTGGTAAGCTTTTACATCTTTGATCACATTATTTTGCAAGACCATCAGCATTCTGAAGTTTCTCAACTGTGAACAAATACAAACATCAGGAAATAAGCCGGATTGTTCTTCACGAAGTATTGCTTAAATATGAACAGTATGATCGCAGAAATAAAAAGAAACGTCGTCAGCAAAACTTGTAATGATTCGAAATACGTGAAGTTGTTTTAATTCGGAGTTTCTCAATTTTGTGAACTTTGAGATGTTCCTATCTACGACTGAATTGCTTGCGAAATTCTGAATGACGGAAGATAAAAGTTAGCCCAAAATTTGGTGAAATGATTAGCACTGAGAGTGACTGGATGAAGCGAGTTCGAATTTCCCAATGGTGTTACAAATACGGATAAAAGCGGAATGGAGATTTTGTGAGGAACTGAGTATTCTCTAGTTTCCATATTTTTCTCTTTGTATGGAATCTCCGTGAAGCATTCTGTTTTTGACAGATTTGGAAATACTATCGGATGGAAACAGTGGACACTATGGATTATTTCAATTACGAAAATTGTGAATGTTCCAATGCAACGTGAATTTTAGCATTCAGCTCTGCTAGTGAACTCATTTTGTTGTTTATCATATCCCTTTGAACCTAGTTCCATAATCTTCAACCGCTCTTTTCGTGAACAGTTTAGAGCCTTTATGTCTTGTCTCAGATTTTGCGATGTTTCCTAATTTCCTCATATCCCGAGTGTCTGTAAACACTGCAATGTTTCCAAAGGAACTGAATGTTAAACGTCTCATATTATAGTTACGTCTGAATATGATTGCCTTTCTATCGTCGGATTGCAGGATTCCCTAAACTTTACAGCTCCACTCAATGAACCTTCATTTATTAGTTATAGCCTGATGTCCTTGATGAATAACGAGTTCACAGTCGCGTTTCCACTACCTAAAACTTCTAATAATCCGCATGAAATCTTGGTTAACGTATTGTCCGGTGGCTGTCGCAGATTATCCTGAAAAAATGTGGTGCATCTATGCAGTTCTCTTATTTGAACAGTTACTGAAACACAATCGTTTTGATTTTAAACCCGAGTGCCACATGCGAAGTCTGTGTTCGGTTTATCGCTGGAAAGTTTGGGAATCGTGAGCAGATAATCTTTCATTTGTTGGAACCCCCGATCATCCGGAACAAAGGAACCTATCGGCAGAAGTATGTGAATAACTTTACTGTACTATGCCGAGGTGACTTGAAAGAAGTTGGGAGTCAGTCCGGATAGCTTCGTAGTAAAGAGTAATTGGATCACGATCATAAAATCCGGGTTCGAGTCCTGGATAAAACTCAGGGGTATGCGCTGTTAATAGCTCCTTACAAATCGGAAAACACTCGTACAATACTCACATGGTGTTGAAACTATAGCCTCATGTTTTAGTCGCATAACAGGTTACTGCACGTATGCTACTTTCGCCTTAAGCAGCCATGTGCACAATAAGCACACTTGTGAACACAAACGCGTAGTGAGCAGGCAGTCGACTGGCATTTTCTTCAAGCATGAATATACAACTAGGCATCGTTCTTATAAATTCAAACTTCAGCCCGGATAGTGTATACTAATCAGTAGTATTTTGTAAAGATTGACCTTGCTCTACTTTTGAGAATTATCTGATGGCCCGCTCGTAAAATATTAGGAAGTTCCACCTAATTGTGGCTTACATAAGGGCCGGCTTACTTGTTCACTCACCCGCTACTGTCGGGTCATGTAATTGTGTTATTAAAAATAAATAGAGTGACCCTTTCTCTTGTATTCTTTCATCTTAACCTTTAGCAAGACTGGTAAGCTCTCCCTGGTGCACATTATTCTCACAACTAGTGCAGCCACCTTGACAAACAAACATACTGCTCGGTAAAATGTTTAGCGACAGGTAGTTCAGCATTCACGAGTCGCATTCTTGCTTCTTATTTCCGTAATTCTTCAGTTTCGTGCTGTAGTGATCAATAATTTAGTGTTATTGCCTAGTAAATCGTTCAACTGTGCCATTCACATTGTCATTGAAGTCCGTACGAGCAAGAGCCGATTGTATTCGTGAAGCAGAAACACCCGTTGTTATAGAACCCTGAGAAAACATTCATCAAAATAATCAGCTTAGAGGTCTGTGGGTTTAGAAGATACTGTTATCTTCCACTGAATATATCTTCTTCCTTTCTTTGAACGGAAAACTACATAACGTTCAGTTGCACTAAGCTGGTTTCAAAGCGTTTTATACACTCGGTCACATTTCAACGATGCCACTCTAAACCACACGAGAGCAAACCAAGCTGCGGAAAAAGAAATACGGTGAAGCCGAATCAGAAGTGTGGCAAGATTCAATTACGATGGATAATTACGTAACAAAATTTGATAATAATAACTCAGACAGGAGAATAGTTTGTTCCCACAAAAGCAGTTAGGAACAAACAAGGCAAGTAATTCTATTCTATCTCATAATCAGTTATCATCTAAAGAATAATAAATTACTCTGCGTGGGTGATATTGAAAACTGGAAGTAAAAAAGGCAGAAGACGGGTGCAAAAGTCTCGACCGTTTGGTAAACCTCAAAAATCTACAAAACGTCTTGAATGTACTTTTCACTCTACGATGACCTCAACTTTTGATTTTGATAAACTGATACATTTGATTGGTAACGCATTCTACTTTAATGATAACAAGATACGTATGGGTGATTTTATCTCTGTCCAGAGCTAGCTGCTCGCACTTTGCTGGCTTATCCTCGCCTTCTGCCCCCATTTGTTGCGCCAGTACTGACTGCAGCGATACACATACAAACGTCACGAAGTAAAGCACAAGTTTGTCGTAGCTACCAACCAAAACAGTTTGCCAGTTTGCAGTCAACTGATGTAATTTAATTCAAGTCCCTCTTCGAAGTCGATTAGAAAACGTATTCGGAAGGCGACACCAGTTCGTCTTCAGTATATGTATGCTGAAGCAAGTTTTTTCCAGAAGCTTTTCTGTATCTATCAAGGACGCATGAGAACCAACCTGAGATATATGTTATCAGCCGGAAGCAAAGCTCCCGAAATTGTAGTTCAGACGGTCCACTTAAACGCAGCCCGCTGGTTGGAGTCCAAAGCTGGTGACTGGTCCTAGGAAGCCGATGAATGGCAGTGAAGCGAGTGAGTTTCTGCAAAAAGCTTCAGTCAAACTCCTGAATGCCCACCTAGGTAGACGCAATTATGTAATCATTTGGAACCATAAAATACGAGTGTTCGTTGCTAGATAGTGGACTTGAGTTCTATCAACTGGAACAACAGCCGGAAGAGAAAATCATTTGAGGTAATTCAAAGTGGATTTTATGTACCATCAGATCAGTCAATCATCAGGAGAAAATGTGGGGAATTTCAGCGAGATGTTGAACAGTAGTACGAAAGCGATAGAGATATCACCATGAATAATTTATCTCCAAATGGACAGATAAGAAGCACTCAATAAATTTTTCCAAGATCAGACCACTGACAGCAAATTAGGTTCTATGAGAGCCATCGTAAACGTTTCAAGACGGAAAAATGTATTGTAAGATGTTACTTCTCATCGCATTCCAATCCCAGTTAGTTTGCCATAAAGGCAGTTTCTCCCACTTTCTCAAACGGTTCTACCCTTTAATCGGGGTATCGACCATACATTTCTAGATGACGCTAGAGGATTATTTACTGTTTCCATCCGATAGTATTTCCAAATCTGTCAAAAACAGAATGCTTCACGGAGATTCCATACAAAGAGAAAAATATGGAAACTAGAGAATACTCAGTTCCTCACAAAATCTCCATTCCGCTTTTATCCGTATTTGTAACACCATTGGGAAATTCGAACTCGCTTCATCCAGTCACTCTCAGTGCTAATCATTTCACCAAATTTTGGGCTAACTTTTATCTTCCGTCATTCAGAATTTCGCAAGCAATTCAGTCGTAGATAGGAACATCTCAAAGTTCACAAAATTGAGAAACTCCGAATTAAAACAACTTCACGTATTTCGAATCATTACAAGTTTTGCTGACGACGTTTCTTTTTATTTCTGCGATCATACTGTTCATATTTAAGCAATACTTCGTAAAGAACAATCCGGCTTATTTCCTGATGTTTGTATTTGTTCACAGTTGAGAAACTTCAGAATGCTGATGGTCTTGCAAAATAATGTGATCAAAGATGTAAAAGCTTACCAAGTGGAATATGTGAATATATATAATAACGTGAGCCATGCAATGTGAGTCAATGAAGCAGGGACGCTTTTTGACGTAAATATTCATAAGCATTGCCCATTTTGCATGTATATGAGTATCTGCAGTTGCGTTGGAGCCTTTTCCAAGAAGTAGCATTTGCTGATATTAGGCAATTCACCCAACTGATGCACATACCATACGCGTTTTGCTCAAGTATATTTTTCCTCAGTTCTTGTGTTTGCTTTTGAACGTTCCATTACAGAACCAAACGGATCCCAATTACAGTTGTGCGACACGCATTGAACTGCAGAGCTAGTGAAAATACCGTGTTGGGCAACGATTGGTTGAACAAGTAAACATTTTCCCGTACGGCACTCTTTGAAGCACATTCTGATTGTATTTTGCTTGCTGTGAATGCGGTCGTCCCTACTCCCTGCAATCAAAACCGCACAAGTGTAAAACCGATCAGTAACACAAGATACGTTGCATTTGTAGTTGGACCGAGTTGAACTTCAGGTATGACATGCGTAACGAATGGACAATTGCGGGGTTCTCAAGAAACCTGTTCCTGCACATGCACATTCGGGGCAGTATACATATCAGGACGTCAAGTCAAAAAGGATACTGGGAAGTCGATAATGACCAAATGATAATAGATTTGTGAATAATTTAATCGAAACAGTCCAGTTTGAGGGAGTGCTCTGATTTTAAGGAATCGCTGTGGATTTTGCTCACAAAATCGACAGTGGTGCTTATAACAAAAATATGCACGTTGCCGGAGATATCAGGTCCTATTGCATTCGGATTGATATTTTTCTTGTTTTAATTCCACAAAACGACCGACTAGCCGTCGGCCTACCACCATCTACGTCAAAATGTGGTATTGTGTTTCAAACAGAAATGTTTATCTAACAGAACGTCAGCATGTACATTATTCGAAAACATTGTCCTGTGAATTCAAGCACACATGAGAGTTGAATTTTATTTAGTTGAATTTCAAATTTAGCAGAAGTATTCTGTCAAAAATATATCACTTTTGAGATTTCAACTGTCTCAGTGAAACAGATGACTGACGGTTTTGTGAAATATCGTTCGATCAAATCGAGTCAATTCAATGTTGTAAACTGTTCGCAGTTATCTGATTTGACAATGGTATTGAAAATACAGTACATAAATAAACGGTATTGATCTAATCAGCACGCCACACCCGGTAATGAAATTCCAGATGAAAATGAACGATTTTGAATAGGTGAACGCCTCTTTCAATTCGCTAACAAGGTGTCCTGTGGAATCCAGTAACTTAGCTAGGCATAGGACAACCCAGTTACGAAACATTAGTATTCGGAAATGTGTCAATTCAAATTTGCATTTCCAGGTACCTCATTGTGTTTGTCAGTAGGGTAGCTATATATTTTCAGACAGTATCTCAGCTTGCAATCTGTTTGCTTGCTAATGATATGTCAGATTTTAGAGGAGAGAGGAAGCATTGAATTGTATGTGTAACAAGTTTGGTTGTACGCGAAAAATGGTTTGCCAGGACTTGATTGCTTAGAGAGTTCCCACCGAGCTGCTTTTACACATTTGCAGCTCGTTGCACAGCCTTGAGAAATATTTCTATAGAATAAATAACACGGCGGATAAAATCTTATTTGATTGAAATTTTACCCTGAAGAGTTGACACTTAATATGAGTGGTTTTGCTTCAATTGCATCGCGGGCGATGGAACTGATTGTGAACGTTTGCATTTCAGCCTTCCCTGATATGCTCTTCAACTCATCCGAAGAGTTCCATACAAACATGACGTCCCGTATTTGGTTGTATTCTCCCGCCATTCAAGAATCTTTGTTCCGCAATATTCACATTGAACAATGCAAATCAAAATGAGAATATTTGATTTTCCTTATGTTTAGTTTGAATTTCATCTAATTGTATTGCGTGTTTCACGTTCACATTATTTCCACGTGGAAATCGTTATAAAGTCTTCTCATGTATTTGTTTACGCAACATTGTCACGAGGTCATTGTTGCCTCGTAATTTGCGGAAATCGACCGAAAGGTAAATGCAGACAAATTAAATGACCTCAATCACGCAGACCGTTGCCTTCTATTCAGAATGATCAGATGTTTTATTGTGGGTATATATGGAAAGGCGCTCCACTTGATCTGTCATACCCATCACAGAGTGTACTCAGATAATTTGTATATACAATAACTGTTCTGGGGTCAACTTGATTCTGCAAGTGTCAAGTCGGTTCTCTTATCTGAAAACGAGACCGTATTGGGAACGTACCCTGTTACTCAGAGATCTCATGCTGTAGTTGAATTCCCAATTATTCCGAGAGTGTTTTCAATGTTAGATTGGTCAGAAGGTGGACCACCGAAGACACGTTCTTCTGTGCATCATGTTCCTCCAAAACATTTCTGATAAATTTGAGAAAATGTGCCATGACAGTGATCTTACACGACTAGCAAATATGAGCTACTTTTGACAGAACAATTACAAGGAAGAGCATACCAACTGTCTAGTTTCACCCAACAGATGTTTTGTTTTTGATTATTTAACCATAAAGCGGAATGCTTCTTATTGTTGTCAGGTATCAATTTATGTCTGAAAAAACACCAAAATATCCATGAGAATTCCAGATTTGCCATGAAAACATATTATGATCAATTAGCTGTATAAATCCTCCAATTGCTCGATTTGGTATATTCGAAAAGTTCTGATTTCGTGTTCGCTTGTTTTAGGATCTGTTGAGAAGATGCAAAGTCTCTGGTGATTGATACGTTTACGCCAGATAACTAGATTGATCCGGTGGAAGAGGGTGCACAGCGGGAGCTACGTAATCAGGATTTAACTTTTGCATAGGTGATTGGAATCCGAAGCAGGTAACAGTACAGTTTACTTGAGTGATCATAGCAATGAATATGATATCAATGCATCATTCGGATTTGCATTCTCAATTTACACATCAGTGTTGCTCTGATGAAAATTCCCACTTTTGGTCTTCAATCACTTCGAAAAATACCTCACCATTCGGACGGTTTGCTGAGTAATCACTCGAAAAATAATGGGATGTGGGAGATTTGTTAGTGGTGAGTATCACGGAATGGCCTTAATAGAGATTGTTCTCGAGAGTGGGACCGTTGATTTCTTATGAACACCGGTCAGAACCGATGTGTGTTGTGCTAATCCTCTTATTCACAGCTATGGTCAAACATCTTACTGCATTCGGTCTTATCAGCGAGGCTACATCAAATGCTTGATGGTTTCACTTTGTTAATCAAATGTCACTTTTTCAAGGAATGAACGATGACAGAGGATGAAATAGATTTCACAAGTACTGAGCTCACAAGAACGATCATACACTCTTTTTTGTCGGGGCCGGAATGAGATTATTTCCGCTGAACGTTTGTGCACATTTCGGTCTATGTTACTGCCGATGAATATATTCTGGATATGACTGCTCAGTGGACGTCCATTACCAACGTTTTTGAGATTCTTCTGTCGTACGAATTAGTTTACTTTTTTATCTCTATCATTTGGTTGATTTATTTCAGTTCTTTTTTCTCCCATCAGATCGCAGCCTGGGTTCTCCAAATATGCGTAGATTTTTCTAGTCGCTTCAAAAAGGACGTTCAGCTATTCACTCGTTGCTCTTGGCGACAAAATTACATCGGTTCACTAACTGAACCCGGGAAAATGTACCGTGATAATCCCGTGCTTTAGTTGTTGTTTTTCTGGCTGTGCCTAGTGATCCATATGAAAACTCTCTCCAATTTTACTGTTTTCTCAATCCTCCATTTATCTCACCTGTGTTTTTCGGACACTTTGCCCTTTTTTACGCTTACTGTCATTTACTTCACAAGCATGGATCATCATGCACCAGCATTCCGTTCACTTGCCGGGTTTTTTTGCACACTTACCCACTGCAACCTGTACGTGCACACACGCTCTCAAATCGATTATGGACGTATGCACAGAGAACCTGTTTCGCATGTGCAAAAAGATCTTGTGGGCAATTTTCAAGCAACCATTTTATTGATTAAAATAAGTAAAAATACTATCTCGCACCATCTAGAATGTTACTTTGTATCCATGACTTGGAACCCCCTGTTCAGGCAGGGGATAGCCACGCAGAAGTAACAGGGATATGAATTTTGGTCTTTGTTTCCCGTTGTTCAAATCGTCGTGGCACCACTGGTTATTTTGTCCAAACGGTATTTTTAAAATGGCTCAGAACCCCTTAATAGAATGTTGTACTATTCGAGTATAATAAAAAGAAAGTCAGTACATGAATAAAATAGGGTGAAATAATAGTTGCTTATGAGGGCTGCATATTGTGACTTTTCATATCAACCATTATAAACACCAGGTACACCCTTATGTCTCAAAATGTCCGAATGGCCGATTGCATTATTGACTGAATGAAAGAATAACATTTTATTAGTTGTCCACAATAATAAATATGGTTTAGTACTGTCGCTGTCTGGACAAAAAAAAGGAAAATGAAATGAATTTAATCATCTACTAAGTATTCCACGTTAGTCTACAAATTGCTTTGCATACATTTTGTATTTCTTGCTTGATTGAATCGGTAATTCTATTATTTGAAGACGAATACTATATTATGCTCAATTTTTCTGTAGCTTCAGTCCTACTCAAAGAGTCCTGTATTGTTTTTCTTCGTGGACATTGGAAAGCGCTTCTCGTTGTTGAGACACAGATTTATCTTCGAGACTAGGTTAGAAAGAATGAAACCGATGAACTTCAACGGAATCTTCAGTAACAACCAAACTCAGTCCAATAAGTGGAAAGCATAATTGATTTCTGCTTAATTTTTTTTACAGTGGTCGAACCTCCCTAATAAAAGCTACGAGCCAAAACAGAGTAGAAGAAGCTTGTTCATCCGAGGCTGCTGCCATACCAGTAAATAATTTATACTCTGCTACATTATCCAGTATACGTAAATTAACGTATAGTCCAACTATATCTGGCAAGTCACTAGTTTAAAAGAAAGGAAAAAAACTTGTTTTTTCATATCTATTCCATACTTGATGATTTCCGTCCTCGAGTGATTTACTAATGAAATCAGTCAACTATCAGGGAACTCGTTTGATTTTATATACCCCAAAAGGTTTACATCTACCTAATAATTAAACGTTCTTTCATCGTTAAAGTCCTCCTCTTCGATCGGGTAAACAAGTCAAAATTTGTAGTCTATAATGTCATTGGTTTGCACCGGTTGTTGAACTCAAGTGGATTGCGTGCGTGTACCAGGACTGTACCTATATGCTTGTTGACCTGGGGCACTTATACTCACCAGATTACCGTATTACTGGATGTTTTGCAATGCCTTGTACGATCAATCGTCCACCATCACGTTGAAAGTTCCGAATCAAATCACTAAAATACTCTCAGAAAATTACAAAGAACACGGCTTTCTCAGGAGAATTATAACTTATGAATCAGTTTACTCAGTAGATTTCACTGGCAATAAATATGGAACGCCATATATTTTAGTTTCATTGAAATGTACTCGTGGAGTGAACAGAGGTTTTCCTTTGGATTTCTCAAACCTACATTCTAAGTAATTCTCCAAAAATCCAATAAAATATATGTGGTTCGGTTGCGGAGTCGATGTTTCGCTTGCAGCAGGTTATGTTCTATCAGTATATCATACATTCGGACAAGTAAGTTAGGAGACGTTTCTAACATGACTCAATTTGGAGATTTAACAATAGTTTTTATTTGTCTCTGAAACGGTGGAACATAAAGAGGCAGTTGATAGATCAGTCTGTCAGTTGGTCATTTGATCCGTTAGTTGGCCAATCCAATGTTTTATGAACAGGCAAGTGGAAGGGGATGTGATGAACATCATCGTGCGAACAGTTTGTGACTTGGATCGAAAATGCCGTCACAGGTGTCATTATCAGTAGTTCGGCGGGCAATCTCGACGGTGTGCATTATATTTCTTTTGTAAGCATAGCTCGCAATTGAGTGCTCGAATACTGATCGCTTTAGCTTGCTACCTATTACATTCGATTCGTTATCCTGGACTCTATAAACAACATTATCTCGTTTTACTCTCCAGTCGAGTGTTCTGCTTTGAATAAATGTTCAGAGATTGCAATGAAAACTGTACCTTTCGCTTCTGGTTAAAACCAGTGCGGCTGATGCATTTTGGCGACTGCCTTGCAGTTCAGCTATTCTTAGAGGCATCACAGATGTATTTATCAGGACAAATGGCCATTGAAGAGGTTAAAGAAAACAATTTATCTTCCTCTCCACGTCTTGTGGCAGGACTTTGATTGCAGCTCATAGAACCACACGAGTCTCGATAAATGCATCATCACTTTCTAATGAGAGACTAAGTCGTTGGCTATTCCTGGCTAACCACTGGCAGCCTATTTGTTGTTCGTTTATTCTCCTTGTTGCAACTCATATTTATCTGGGTGACCGTTCCCGGATAGGACGTCGAGGATATCTTGTGGCTCTGAACCCAGCCTATCATCAGATCCCGTGCGTTTATAGCTTGACGTCAAATATCGAATCAGGTTTTATTTTTCACTTTATATGCGAAGACAGTTGAACGTTTCTGTGTTGTCCATTTCATGAATCCTCTCTAGAAACCGTTCTTCGGTTTAAGCCTTGGAGGCGCCTTGTTTCATGCATATTGAGAAATGAAAAATTACTGTCTCCTCCCAGCTTAGCCTAGAACCGGGTAGCTACTCAAATGGCTTTGAAGATTTCCAAGGTTTGAATGATGTATCTGTATTGGTAAGTCACACCTAAATATCGCCCACTTGACGGTAAAAATGGCGAAGCCGTGATATGGTTGTCTTCGGTTCACTATATTCCCAGTCACAAAATTTTGACTGAGTTATTCTCGTGATGATAGGGTCCCATTACCACCCCGTCATTTTGTAGGTAATAAGAGTCGTCAAATAACAATTGCACGGTAAATGTGCACCTCAATAACAATTACTTAAAAGTTCTCGTCGGGATACTCACTGGAAGATCCTATTCTTCTTTAGTGAACAAATGAAATTTGTTGTTTCTACTAGCTCCGCGTCTATGAATAGAGAGTCAATAGCTACTGAAAAGGTCACGTTTTTGTCCGTATTTGGGTATCTGATATATGGTAAATATGTTGTCATGGAAACAAGTACAGGTATGAATATAGTTTTCTTGCTTCACACACCGACCGTGAACTAAATATGCGGGGATATTTGATTGGGAATGACCCTTCTGGGGATTAGAAAATTTTTGAACTGATCCACACACAGTATAACCTCACAATAGGGGACACTTCGAGTTTTTGTGATGACACTCATAAGTTCCTAAAACCCTTAAAGAAGGGTCATTTTGCACTTAGGTATGTTTTGATACTATCCACGGGTGTTCTTTATTCAGAGGTTTTGCTGTATTTATCATCACAGGTTCAAACATGCCTCTGTACTCAACCGGCGAACAACGGTTGATTCATACGGATATCTTGCAGTAGGCTTTCAAGTCTCAGGTCCTGTTCGAAGGAGACCATCTGTTGGTGTATTTTGGCTGGGTAAACATTGTGATTAGCATATGTTCGGATCGACTAAAATGAACGGAAAATTGCTGGAGACAGAATGCATCACGAAATTAAAGTGATAAAACAAGCCCTTGATTGCTTCTTCCGCTCTCCATTGTAATAAATTATTAGTTTTGGCAGTCTTTCTTAATCATTTTTTGATCTCTGTTTGCCAGTATGAATTAAATACAACGTGGCGTTACTCTTGGCAATGATTTTCTAGTTCGTTTTCTCCAAAATTAAAAGAATTCATAAAGCCTAATTTATTCAACATAAAACCATCCGTAAAACTGGCAAAAGCTTTGTAATGGATAACATCGATTTGCACATTGGTTTACAAGATTTACCAGTTCGAACTCAACTGTTGCTTCTGCAAAGAGACCTGTATAATGCGTGATTTTTGTTTACCAAGATGGTCAGTTGTCCGTCGCTCGTCGCTTACGCTGGTGCACCAGAGATGAAAGTGGAGTGAGACCAAATGAAATGAAACCGAATTGACTCAAGTCCTTGCTTGAGTAATTTCGTGTCCAAAAGATATTGCTTACTTCTGAATAACATCAAAATGTATAAACCCGATTTGCTTTGATGTGAAAATTCGTAATACTTAGAGCAAAATAACGCCAAGTAACATCTGGCAAACCAATGTTCATAGCAATACATGTAGCCTATGGCTTTCGAAAGTATTAGTTTAAAAATCTTTCCATTAAAAACCAAATTGGTAATCAGTCGAAAAACGCAAGTTTCCTGACTGGTGCTAAAAATGAATGAACTGCTACAGCAATTAGTCTGTGGTTGTTTCAACATGCATTGCACTCTGCCATTCAACTGTTTGATTGATCTCGTGATAAAAAGAAATCCGACTGCGGGTTTCTAACTACGGTCTCCGTATATTCGATCAACGTTTTATTTGACTGAACGAAATTCGCAGTTTACACCGAGACCTGAATTTAATTATCAACGTAATTAGTGCAGGCTCTTCAAATGCATGAATATTGCTCTTGATGCTTATTTAACAGCGAATCCGGAAAGGGCTACGCTGTAGATGCTTGTATAAATGAAACGATCCCATCCTAATTGCTGGCTTCATATTGCTAACGAAAATGTTTACATTGCGCTCAGCAGTTACTTTTTCTTCAGTCCTATTTTGTTTTACCGGAATAAAGAAGTGACGAGTGAAACGCATAATTTTATACTAGAAGTGACATTCACCCACAGGTCGTGAAATTTGGCCTCACAGGGGAATTGCTTAGCAGTTAAAACGGTAAACATCAATGTTATCCAATTCGCAAGACCCCTTTTTCTGCTTCTAGGATAGCAGTCGGATTAGGATAAAATGATTATTCAAGATTTCCAAGGCCAGATACGAAGTGATGGGTTCATGTATACAATACTATTGCTTTTCTTTAGGTTGAAAGGTAACAATCAGCAAGAACCGGATAAAGCATTGGTAAAATTGGCACAAGAAACCACGAAACACAGAGTTAGAGAAATAGTACTGTTTCTAGGATTGATCAATTAGACTGTCCTTTCAAAAGAAGGTCGTCCAAAATCTTCCTATTTTAAGAAGACGGCCGAAAAGTGTCTTTCTTAATCCGTTGTAAGGTCGTTTGAAACCAGTACTGAACAGTTGATAAAATCCACGGAGGACTGGGTTTTTCCGTAAGTCAAATTGTGGAACTACATTCAAGGAACCAATTTATTGGCCACATAAGTGCATGGTGAGAAATGAACTAGACAGCTTCAAAATAGTGATATGTGGAAGTTGAAAAATACCTTCCCATCAACAAAACTGCTCTTTTTGTCACTCTTCATTATTTGGCCTGGTGTTGTTGGTCAATGCCCATCGGAGACGAAACTAGCTATGATCGATTCTTTTTCTATCACATAAATATGTCACAAAACCATTGGTCAATAATACCGTTGCTATTTGATCATTTTACACTCTACCCACTTTTATCCAAGCTAAACGGCTTTCGATTGTTTCGAAAACAGTCAACTTTGATCTACATTGGAGAACTGTGAAACCGATTTAGTTGATTCTAAAACTTAGTGATATCACTATACAGGTATTCCGCTGTTACTGTCTTCTGCGGTGACACCTGAAGGCTACGTGAAATTCGAATTAAGTGCTCCACGCACTGCAATTTGAGTGAAGTTATTCTTCTTTGAATCATATACTTCTAGGTTATAACTGCCTTACCAACCTTCTGCCAACTCCGGAACCAACAATAATTTTGAAGCTCAACGATAGGTTTTGCCAGTGCAATGAACATAACTTTTAGGAAAATAGAAACCCCACAAAATACATGGAAAGTGAAATCGTTTTTGACAGTTCATATTCTATCCAATGCATCGTATCAAGTGAATAATATTTCCTTAGGGTGAAACGTCAGAGTTTTGGTGTCCAGTAGGTTGAAAAAGACAGGGGAGGATTATGTTAGACTGATGGAAACCAGGCTGCTCTCTACCCTATGAGCGTGTTTAGTTATTATATCTAATCTGATCAATAGGACAGATTCACATCCGAAGTTTGATTTGGATCCGTAAACCTAAGGGTCTAAATAAACTGGAGACAGAGAATAGTAGAATGTGGTGAGAAAAATTCATTTTATGCTCTTCATTGCCTACTCCAAATCTTATATATCGCGATGGAGGTGCCTGCTACTCAGTAGTATAACTGAACATGATGAGAGAACTAAAAAACAGCGGGTAAAGCCGTCAAATCCTCATTTTAATACATTTCACTATTACTGTCCCTGTTGAGGAGACTCTATTTTGTTGAATTTGGATTCTCCAAGTTCGTTTCAAACTCAAGGAAACAACAAAAGCAAGCAAATAACCTTAATGCCGTGTAACCTATTGACGTGAAAACAGTTGTGTGCTAGATACGCCAAAATCGAAGAACTCGAATACCTCATGAATAATCCAAGTATGATGCTGAAAATCATCGACGATTATGTTGACCAACTAAACTTTTTTTAAAATTTTTTACAGCTAATTCCAAGGTCACCAAATTCTCTGAATCCAGTGTGCTACATTGGAGTGCCGCTGTTTTGAGTTCACGCTGCAACTATGAACGTGTTCTTCCATTTTTATGGGTCACGAGGGTTCAGCTAAGCTGTAAACTACTTGAAGGGAATATTTTCCTCTGAGAAACACTCATGAAGACATGTTTTGGAAATATGCTACAGTATAAATCTGCTACCTCTAATCAATCTCTCATCAATTTCATAGTGTGTTCCAAAAATCTACCAAATTTTAAGAAAACAGAGGAATTCGAATAAGGTAATTAAAAGATGTGGGGACAACTGTTTTTCACGTGAACTCTCAGTGCTGAGTGTACCACTGTTGTTGAAATGGGCATCGTCAAAAAATGGGATACGGTAAGACTACTATTTACTTGAAGATTTAAGTTGATGCAAGCAGTTGAATCCATAACACTAACTAGGGTCAGACCAAACAAACCTTCCTCTGCTTTCGAGCGTTGAAATAAATAATGACACTGGATATATGGCAAGCTAATGCAGGAAAAAGGCTGATTCAAGGGAGCACTTTAAGTAACTGGCAGCAGTGCAGAACAATGCCACTAGTTTCGTAAAGTCGAAACTGAAACCAGATATTCTATCTGCCAGTCCTACTTACTAGCATAACTACAAAAGTATATAAAGTGAAACATTTTCAAGATAAAACAAATGAATTTCAAATTATTTTCACTTTCCAACACCAACTTAGAAATACCTTGACCCTAGAAACGTGGATTTTACTTCCTCTTGTACAATGGTTTTCACAGCTGATTTGCTATGATCATCGTTGTTTGTGGTGATTGTGTAGGAAACGCGTTTTGTATCTAAAATTCAAACAAGAATGACATTGGGTTACTTTTATTATTTCTCGGCCCAATATCCAAGATGAAACTTGGGTAATTATACGAGGGAGAGCGCCGTAAAAACATTCACTGGGTAATGTCAGGCGAACCATAGGTAAATTAGGCCGAATAACTTGAATAATAGGATTCAGCGAAGCAAATGACAAACCGTGCAATCAGTTTATCTAAAAAAGAACCTTTAGATTTTGATGCCTTAGTCGGTTCATTGTCTTTCTATTAAGTTGTGTTGTTTCAAATTTCGTTAAAGTAGTAAAAATACTGTTGCTCAGGAAATACTACACAAGGGGAATATTTGCAAGTTCGCGAAATGAAAGTAGAAAACTGCGTAGTCAAACAAGAGATCATCCTATCGAGATGTGAATTCTAAGTCGTGAACCGTAGTCCAATACTTCATATCTTCAAATTATAGGTAAACATTCTGCAAACATAGGAATATCTCAGTTGCGCAGTAAAATAAGCAAAAAGAGACAATTGCTTTTGAATCGTTGGGGATGCATAGACTTGGAGCTGAAGGGGATGATTATGTAGGAGATTACCGGGTGCCCATATCTGATGAGCGGCAGCTACCGTGAAACCGGTCATGTGCTTCCGAGGAAACTTTGTCCTTTCGTCCAGATACAATTTCATACAGCTTACACAGGAATATAATCGCAGTCGCAATTATTTTCACGAGAAGTATATAATTAATTATTCATGTGTTTGCATGTAGTTTGAATAGGCGTTGAGCGACAAAGCAAATCATTTTCCCTCATTTACATTTTCACCTCAGTTGGTGGTGGTTTGAAAAATGTTCACGCTTTTTGTGAGCTTGTTCAGATTTTCGTTTAAATTCAATTGATTAACTCGCAGAAAGTAAAAATTACAGGCGACGTTTTCAAATTGTGCAATGCTTAGATTCGAATGTCTCACTCTAGTACTGCTCATTGGGCTGTTCCTTTGCTTTTGATAAACCACTTTATCCAATTCACAAATCACCTAAGCTGCAAAGTGGTAAATCAAATCGGAGGATTAAAAAGCGGACTCATCGATCTGAGCAAACGGACTGAACTCCAATCAAAATCTATGAATAATGAAAACTTCCTTTTTCAAAAAAAGATGAAAAGTTCTCACCGTTTTTTCATCAACTGAAGCGAAGACCTGCTACTGTCAATTCTCAACACTGCCTAATTAAATCCTAATCAAACCAACAAATCAGCAAGACTGTTTTCTGATTTGAACCATTCGGTGAGTTTAAACACTGGAAGAAAAAACACTATCAAAATTTAGTAAGCGGTAGCCTCTCCCCTTACTACAAACACTTATTGAGTTTGAAACCAAATAAAAAAGGAATATTCGTCTTTAAAATTGGGAGACAAGCAGCAATCGATCGATCAAAAAGGGTTTTCATGATAATTATCTGATATACCAAAAGAGCTCCATTTCGATAACTTGCATCTACGAAACACCACGTTTTCTAAACGACTGAGTGATATCTTTGGGTCCTGGATACTTTTGAGCTTCTTTTACTCGTTTCTTTCTTGTGGTAAAATCAACTATGCAAAACTGCGACTGAGTTTTGTGCAATAATTGAAAAGAAAGAAGTTAGACTAAAACTCCTTGTATCATTGTGTATACCTCTGGGGTTTGTTCTTTCCGGTGGAAAGAATATGATACAATGTGTTTTTATTTGAATACCTCTGATTTGTATTAAAACAAAACTGACTCTAAAATAGTAAAAAGCCAAGAGCTGAGTTTTCGAGTTACTTATAACGCAAAAGCCGGGAATGATTAAAAGGTTATTAGATGCTTGCATTTGCAAGTGTTTGAAAACACATGGTCTACTGGCACAACCTTTTCGGAAATTAACATTCAGATCTTATTTAGATACTTTTCCTAACAGCTATCCAGAGAGAGCGGTCTTTTTGATTAGGAATGTCTAAGGAGATAAACTGAAGACGTGGATATAAACAGCAACAGTATGACCGAGAGAAAGAGCACCAACCGCAAGATCGATACTCAGTCTGATGAGTCGTGCTTTTTTGATTTGCGCAGCATCATGACGTGAGGATGTTTCGCTTTTGGATTCGAATAAAGTATGGTAGGTCTCGATATTCTATATGTTGATGTAATCGTTTTGACGAAAGTACGAAGAGTTTTTCAGTTCGGGATTACAGTATGGCTAAAATGAATGAAGGATACTTCTTCAAATTAGTGCCGTAACAACAAATACAAGTTGAGTACGAAATGAATTCACGGTGGTAACCAATATATCAATGACATACCTGAAAAACTTGCGAATCATACCATCATACATGAAACAACTATTTAAAATAACCATTAATTTTGGAACCACCCAAATCATGTTAAGCACAGCTCCGAAAACCGTAAAACAAATCGAATTCACTACGGGGCAAGAACTCACTGCTCAGTTGGTTCTTCATGCGCGTAGAATATATAAAATACTGTAAATAATCTTAGATGTTGTTTTTGTATCTTGGCTTGGTCATGTAGAGAAACCAAGTGGACAGATATCATCAAAACGCTACGAACACAAGTTAGCAAAAGTTCTGGGAATGCTTGTTGAATGGTAAATCGGTTATTATAAGAACTCCTTCCACTGTGCTCCCAGGAAAATGTTTGGCAAATAGGCTGAATGCAATGCGAAATAATTGCATCAATAGCGCTTGGTTATATCAAAGACAAGAGCCAACTGCTGTGTAGAATAGTAGATATTTCGAAGGGTTTTTGAGAGAGAGAAAAACGCAATAGCTCATTATTTACACAAAGGAACCATATAAGTTAATGGACGCCGTTGAAATGAATTATGGCAAACATATGATATTTACTGAGTTAGGATCGCCAGGGAGTGTTGTAATATAAAATGGTTTCTCAATAAAAACGTACATTAAAACATTTTCAACTGCTTTATAAAGGGTTGACGTTTACTGTCGTTCTGAAAATCAATAAGAATATTATACCACGTAATTAAAAGGTGAGGTGTGTACTCAGAGGCCATAGTATCACACCGAGCAATGCAGTACACATTAAGGATGAAGTTTATTCTCATTATGTTTCCCTCAGCAAAAGTCATTTAACACTGTACCGATTGATTCGAATATTGCATTTACACACATGAAATAGTTGAATAACGAGAAATCAAATCATTTTTTCTAGTGCCATAAGCGATGATTCCGATGCGATTGCTGATGGTCAATCATGAACGCAACACAGATGTTTTTAACACCATGTGTAGCATAGTTTTTGCCCAAAGGCTTAGCGGGTAAAAATGAAATTTCACTTTAAGTAAATAAAAGATGAAAAACGAGTGTAACGCGAATTAGGTTAATGATACCACCACTCTGTGAAAATTTTATACCCTTAGACCTACGAAAGCAAACTCAACTCACAGTTGTTCATCAATCACTCTCATTGGTGTGCAACATTGGCCAAATGGAGAACACTGCCACCTGGTCTTTACGAGGTCAGGCGTGCCGAATCTTGCCCGTGCCAATAAAAGCTTTCCGTTTGCAGAGTAACACAAAGGGATGCTTTGCACCCCTAAACTTCGTGCAAATAGTGACACTATCACATAAAATGAAAAAGAAACAAACCGATCCAATTTTTTTACACATTAACTCCGTCAAAACCTTTTCTTGGCCGGATATGGTTTACGCCGACAACAGTTAGCCCAGTATGGTCTGCAAGAGTTTTTGTTTATCTCATAAATCAATTTTACGCTCCAGATTTTGCAACTGTGCTTGAAATTGATCTAAATCTGTCTGTAATATCGTTCGTTTGGAATAATAAAGCATCCTTGTTCATTTTTCGGTACTTGCACTTGACCTTTTTGCCTTCGAAAAAAGTTTGTTTTTATTTTCGGGAAAATGGTAAGGCCAAGTATGTTTTACCAAATTCGACTAACAGATCAGTTTCTAAGGTAGGATGCCAACAACGATACTTCCGTATGTGAATATTTACGAGGTTTGGTTCGATTATCAAGACACTGATCGTACAGTGTGAATGACCAGATCTCCATTGAAAGCCATGGCAACATTATGCAGATGTTGAATTCTGCTTAGGGATCGTTAGTAAAGCACATCCACCAAGCCTCCGGTGGGACTAAAACTTTTTGTGAACGATTATGAATTTATTACTTAGTACGAGAGGGCTTACGGTAATTCGTTTAACCTCACGGGTATAGAATATCGAGCTATTCTATTGATGAAGTCTCAAGAGTACTAACTGTTCGATCGCAAGGCAAACTTTTGTTATGCTGGAGAGTTAAGCTTTATTGTTACATGGTGAAATACTCGCTTTCGCCTTATTCCACTAGATTTAACTGTAAATGTCTCGAAACAAAAGCGTGACTCAGATTTCCGGTTAATAGCAAAAACCGCAGAAAGAGAGTGCATGACCTGTGGCGAAAAGACTTTTTAATTTCTTTATGTTAAATTGTTGCTTGCTTTTCAAGGAGAAGAAAACACGTTACTCCCATTAGTCATCCACATAAAATTCTGCTTCCAAAAATGGATACCGACACGGGTTTCGTGGTCTAACGGTCAGCATGGTGGACTTCACCTTTCCCGGTATCGAGTTTGAATCCTGCTGCCGCTGTCATCCTTTCCACTAGCTTTCTATTGCTCGCAACAATATCCGTAAATTATTCTACTAACTTTGTGCAGTATATAAAGAAGAAAACAGAAATTTGACGCTTAAAATAAATAAAGGACGGTCATGGGAAATGCCAAAATCTTCGTCCCTAACCTCATGAGAATAAGTCAACCAGAGTGCCCATTCGAAATTCTCTTCATTAAAGCGCCCTCCAGCTTCGGGTTCAAAAGGATAGGTTTCCCCAGTATATCCTCGTTGCACTTATTCTGATAAGCATGATCTAATTTTACGCTAATCTCCTTAGGCTCCGACCGGGGAAAACACAATTTTGCCGATAAAGCTGTTTTTTCCCGCGCCGACTTTTTCGAGAGCTTCGCAAAAGGCAGTTCTGAATGTGGATCAAGGTGCATTTTGAATATCTGTTCAGAGATAGCAATTGTTGTGTAAATAGGATTTGCTATGCAATTTGAATTGTTATTATTGCAGCTTTGTCAAGCTTTCCGTAAAAGTGACCTAATGGGTGTTGAATTAAATAGCATCGGTCGGCATGTTGGAGCTAAACACGTGAGATCGAAGCCTTAATGAAGTTTGCCGAGCAGTCAGTTATTCAAATGATTTAATTTGAATGCAATTCCAAATCCCCACGCGTGTCAATTGTCCCAATTTTTTGTAATCTGGGATAGCGCAGCCTCTATAAAGAATTATGCACTCATAATTGTTTCCTGAAATGCGGTCTTGCAGATCTGAAAAGCTTTGAGTTAATCCAGGCAGAAAATTCATTCGCTTTTGCGGTTACCACTTGTTAGTCCAATTTTGCCCGATAAGCTGTATGTTCAGTTTGCGAAACCTCAGGGTATTTTGGCTTGGATTCGTAGATAAGTTTATTTACCACACGCTACAATAAAAGCGTGGATGGTAACAGTAGGTGGGGTAAAATATCATCAGAAGTGGCATCTTCTCACGTGTGGGTCACTTGGAGATATTTTGATCCACTAAACCACAATTCCCGATAGAAACACGTAGGTGTAACTAGCCAGTGGGTAGTTGTTCATCCAAAGGAAAATCCTTCTGTGGGTGGTAAACGTACAAGTTAGTTCACTTTGGCAGATACAATTTGCTAATGTCATTTAGATAGCCAAATGAAGTAAACGATTTTGGACGATCTTATCTTCTTCCCTGAAGACAAACCTGATCGAAGAATGATCTTTTCGAGGTTGTCTAGTAAGTCGCTATTAAGGCTAGACAATGTTGATTTTGCGTCGATCTAACGCTTTACGAAATGATAAAGTGCATCATAGAGAGATGATAATGTGGAACCCGTCTAGCAGTATTTTGTTAGAGCCTGACAGGTCACTGATTTTTCAGGGGATATTCCATGAGCCGCACTCACTTCGGTAAAATGAAGTTCAAATGAAAAACATCTTTGTCAATTGCTACGTAGCTTTATCAATAGAATATCACTCAAAGTTGAGCACATGTATTTATTTTTTTAACAAAGTTTTCTTGTCGGTTGCTAACTAGTTCATTCTGAAACAATTTCTCTGTGTTACACAATCCTGACGGAGAACGGCCATGTGTCGAGCAAACATAAATAAGTCATATCTACCACTCAAAATTGAAATTGATTTCAGTAAAGTGCAGCATAATTTCGATCCCATTTTTCTTTCTCTATCCTCCATGTCTTTCTTTAGTATTATGGATGTTGAGCTTTGATGTGCGTGATCGTTTGCGCAATAGAACGTGTGATGAATGGAACAACTTGAGCGCAGTCTTCTCAACAGTGTTTTACTCACAAGGTATATTTCTTTGGTACTGTGGTCAGGCAACACAAATCATATGAAGAAATTATTTCCAGCTTATTGTTGGCACGGAGATTCGCAAAAACTCATTTTGATGAATCTATCCAGTGTGTTAGTTTGCGTCATTGAATGAATATTTTTCGTTGTTTATTGTTTGTATACGCCTGTAAGAGATGGCAATGGTTTTTTTGCCTAGAAAGCCAAGAAGCTGTCAAACCTTCGTTCATGCACAAATACTGAACCTTCTTATGTTGTAACAATGAAGAAAACACTACTCAAAACTAGGTATGCATTTCGCTGTTTTTCATAAAAATGTTCCGGTGGTTTCGTAAGCAATTTAAAGGGACTATTTATTGCCGTGGAGCTGATCTAAAAGTTCCCCTACCAGGGATACGCGGATGTGAACAAATAAAGGGGCCACACAGTGAAACAAACGGTAAAGCCTACTCGCAATACTAGGGTTCGATATACGCAATGAGCTCCTGTCCTTTCTCGATAGATGCATATATTCTTTGCTGATGTGTGAGTTTGGCTCGTACTATAGAAGCTTTAGTCACATGACAATTTGAGAGTGACCGAAACACTAGCAGTCTTCTCTTTAAAGCTGGGTGGTGGTCAGGGCTAAGTAGGGTGAATTGGTAGTTCCAAAATTTCAGGAGTCCACTTCTTACCATTACTAATTCTGCTACGATGAACATATCTAACTTTCGACATCTGACCAGTATTACTGTTCTGTTCTTAAATAAAGCCTTGCTCAGGCTGCTGCAAAACTCTAGAAGCCGTGCTTGCAGTAATGAGAGATTTCATTTGATGGATCTGGTGGGAGGTATTCCTCAGTGTAACACTGCTATCAAGCAGTAATCAGGTGCAGTGCTCAGCTTTCAATGAATCCACGACTGTTGCAGAAGGTAATGAGAACGACTGTTGAATTCGGAGGCACGGCAATTAAGATAACCAGCAACGCCGTTAGATATACGTCTGTTCTTTTGAACTGAGAATTAGCTCACCACTGTTTGGAGGTGTTCGGTAAAAATAAACATTAGACAAAAATATGCAAACGGGTTTTGGAATGCTGTGCTGAAATTTGACTGGAACCATTTTCTTTGGAACTGATTCGTTTTTTTCATATGTTGTCTCTGGGTACAACTCAAAGTTCAAAGATATTTTAAATATGATGTCAATAACCTTGTTCACATTATTTTTCTGGAGATATGTAGGCCTTCTAGTTGTATTTGCCTCGTCCAGCAAAACACTTCCCTGAACCGCAAAGGTATGGAATAGGACTTTTTTTGTAATCATGGTGGAAATGGTTGAACACACGGTTTCTTGCTATTCATGGCTGAATGCCGACCCTGCCGCAAGCAACTTCTTTAATTGTTCACTGAACGCATGACTTGCGATTACACTAGGAACTTGCGGTTGATGTTAGTTACTGGAGGGCATATATCGAGCTTTTTCGAAACCTGGATCAAGGCGCACTGAAAAACGAAACGATTCCATTACTTTAGAAATCACGAGTGAGGAAGCGTTCCGAGTTTTGCTGAAACTGTTTTTTCACAGAAAGGTTTTCACTCATTTTCAGACAGAAAACACAAAAAACAAGCTTTTTTGGTTTACAACCTATCTAAAGTCGGAGTTGAGCATTCGGCAAAGGGGGTTATGTATTGTATACGCCCAGGTAAAATATTACCATTGCAAAGCATTGTGTCCATTGATTTAGTCTGCACGTTCTAAGGTGAGGATCGAAATACTCAGACAAACATAACTCGTGATAAATAGAGCCGAAAACACTCACGAAATCGACTTTGCATTGGTAGCCCTCCTTGAGATGGTTGGTATGGTCTATTTAACTTTGTGCTCAAGATTGTCGGATGGTTGGTTCTGATGACTTGGTGAACCATGCCAGACGAAACAACGAAAAAGTAGTTGTCTCACTTCATTGATTTTTCCTGAGATAAAGTACAACATTTTTGAAAGGGCTCCGCGCCCAACGAAAGATTGCCACACAGTGAAGTGAGTAGGTGGCGGGAAAGTTCACAATGATAACCGTATTAAGAGAATTTTTTCCACGAGGCATATCTTTCGGCCTGAACGGATTTCCATACTACGGAAATACATATTCACATTTTGCACGCAGATATACTAGCGAAAATAGTACCGTTGCATTTTTTTCGATTTTATAAGCTACCTCCATAGTCTGTGGATTATTGTGATGAAAAAACTGTTTTTCGTGTTGTAGGAACAATTTGTTGCAGACTTTCCGTATTGGACTGTGGAGGAAGAAAATTAGGCGGAAAAAAGCTCAGTGTGAGTGGCCGTGTGACAGTGGAGCCGGCAGACTCACAGCTTTAGAAGCTGAATGGGTGCACTAGGAATACGACGGACCACACACTACTCGCGGAAGAGTTGCATTTGCTAATAACAATGTGGCTTACTTTTACATGCGTCCGAGCTGCTCTAGTTTTTCTGACTGCAGTTTGGATTTTTCCATCTTTGGCCTAGATGGCTTCTATCAAATGGAGCTTTATAGTACTTTGGATGACGGGACTAAATCTCTCTTCAACCACAAAACCGGTTTCGCGGTTTTTGCCGATCATTAGGTATGCATACTGGGTGGAATTGCTTTAGGAGAATTACCGCCTGATTCTGAAGATGAACTTTCCGTCCATGCACGCTTCGCTAGATTCAAATGAGATTTCCGTCGTATACCAGCTGCGGAAGTCTCAAGCATAGAGATGATTGGGCAGAAGAAAACCTGGTACGCATACATGATGAGCGGCAATAACCACGTAACCGGTCGTCTGCTTCCGGGGAATTTTTTTCCAGTTATCTTAATACAGTAATTTACTACACACGTCGAAAATACTCTTGGTCATCTCTTTCACTAGGAAAAGCTGATGTCCAATCTGTTTTTAGTAAGAATAATTTGCAAAGTCGATAAGAATGTTTAGGCATCCGACGGAAGCCTGAAAATAAAATTCAAAAGTTGACAAAATAATGCCCGTACTCGATTATTTGCAGTTGAGTATTCCTGATGCACCATGCGAATTGATGAGTGGATTATTAGATGCACAACTGATTGAATAGGTTAAATCAGCGGGAATAATAAATACACTGAACCGACGAATTACCCACGTGAAAATTCTCCACTAGAAAGGTGAAAATTCGGTGGAATAAGAATCAGAATGCGGTCCACAAATCAATAAAGCATATTGCAGCAATGTTATCTGTCTGGTTTTCTCACTCAACTTTGTTATTTCGTGAGTTGATTGAGTGAGTAGATGCTTCAGGTATATAAAAGCATACTCTGTGCAAACGGGAGTCGGGGTAGAATTTATCAATATAGTTATTATTATTATTTACATGGTATACAACAAGTACTGAGAGGAGGTAATATCAACCACTGTGCTTAATGTTCTCACTGAGCCCGATGACAAAATATTTATCTTCCTGGTGATAAACTCAACGACTGCCGATCCATGAGAAAGGGTAAAACTACCCCACTTTTTGTCCAACATCTTAAAAACCTCATCGCTTATTGAACAAAATTTTAAATTTTGTTTTTTAAATCCTCGCTTCGGCGATGGCCTATATAGACAATGTGCTTACCAGTAAGGAGCGTTTTTGCACAGGATCGAAAGATATTTCCCGTTATTTTTATAATCATCACCTGTGAGGCATTGTTTTCGCTATGCACACCTCACCCAATAGACACGTCCGATTGAATACTTGTCTAATTTCCGAAAACTACGTCCACCATTGTGTTTTCTTCTTTTGTCCTAGATCACAGTCAGCTGATATGATATGCAAACGAACGGAACTATGGTAGCATGGGCGTGGAAATACGATTTCCTTGGGGTTAGCTGTGATGGTCCTTACAAGTTTTCCATCTCTGTGTAACCAGTTAGGTGAATGCTTCTTAGCATCTCATGCATTCAGCTTCAGTTGTAGAAAACGGTGCAATAATACCGAACAAAATATACATGCATGTACGTTATTCACTCCATTGTTGTTCCAGGTTTTACTTTCCAGATGATCAAATTTATTCAGTTGAATTTTGAGAATATGGTTTTTCAATGCTGTGATTCGTGGACGCCGTTGATAATGGGTTAGTTGGTTGTTAGCTTGCTCATTTTAAATATACCCGCCTAAGTCACTGATAAATAGGTTGGAAAAGGTTGGTGGTGCTTCATTCGTTTTTCTCTCCTGCGCTTCTAATGAAAAAAGATAATCTGTTGGCAAATTGCTGAAACAACGCCTGAAGTTCCAGCGTAAAACTGGAGAGTGTCATAATTAGAATAAATTACCATCAGCTGTTCACAGTTAACAAATGAATTTTCTACAGCTTCTTAACCCGGCAGATACTTGCTTTGGTAACTACAGATAGTATTTGTACTCCACTTAGTGCTAAGTAGTTGGATATTTTGCTTCCAATCACTTGTTCATTCTAGTGACACCCGACACTTGTAGGTGACGAGCACATGATTGTTATTTTCAACCGTTTAACTGAATGTTTGCAACAATTTGAAAGGATATCGTCTAATTTCATCTTCGACGAAACGAAAATGATGTTTTTGGTTTAGGAAACCCCCGAAATTTCTTTCATAATGAAGGATAAGAAAGATTAGATATTCTGGGATAAAGAATTATAAACTTGAAGAAACATGTACAGAGAATCAAAATACAAGGAGAGATTGGCTGAAGACAAGAAAAGCGTTGTTGGTACTTTTTCCTATTTCCGGAAACCCGCAAAAACCACTCATAGAAGCATTCACAACTTATTATTGTTTATTTGTTCGGTCACGAGAAAACTGATTTGCTTTTCACGCAATTGTGATTGTTATCAAATGTTTACTTTGCCTATTTTGTGCTTTTAAAAAGGAAAACCAACACCATATTCTCCTGCCTACTAAACGGTTTCCGTCAGGAAAAAACATTTCATTAATAAATGATAAAGGCTGACGTATGAATGACAGTCCTCTTCTTCACGGTGGGATTGGCTCAGGTGAGACCAGGATCGAGTCTTGCCACTTGTCACTTTTTCATTTAGCCGCATCTTGTTAGCTATGACCAATTTCCTGAAAGTTCGACCGTTTGAGTGTGCCAAGTGAACAAATGTAGTGAACATATCGCGCTCAACTGATATTATATATGCGCTTGCAAAGATGTCTGTACTGGATTTGGTTCATTTTTTCTATGAAGCCCTTTTGCTTGAGATCCTTTTTCATCATTTTTCCATGCAACCTATACCACGCGTCTAAATGGTGTATATTTGCCACAACGTTTCAGTCATGTACTGAAATTTATTGGAACTAAAGAGAGTGATTCACCGTAGAGTGCTGACTAGCTTTTATCAAAGACTTTCAAGTAGATACGTTTGATAGAAAAGGGAAAATCCGATTGCGTTTTTTGCTTCCATAGTTATAACGCCACGAGGCGGTATCAAACAGGCTACCTTCGACTAACCGAGCAGATGTTCTACCAGCTGAGTTACCGCATTACGAAAGGCTAGTCGAATATGCATAAAGTACTTGAGTATCACTTAACGCGAAAAAGCCACTGTCCCAGCGATATACGGAAACTGTTTCGGCTTTATTCTCATTACTAACCTCATTTCTCAATTTCCACTGGAACAAACAGTACTCGGCCAAACCAGATTCAATGAACCTTGAGATATATTCAAAGAATAAATGTTTTATTGGCACGGGCGTGACCTTATCTCAGCTTTGGTCTACTTGTGCGTATGATGCGTTTAGTGAACTGAATAATCGTTCTAAACTCCTTTTCTATATACTTGAGACGACTTCAATAAATTTTGAATCATTTTGCTGCACATCTCGTCGTATAAGAATTTATTAAATATTAGGCAACCCAAGGAATGATATTCACAATTAGAAAATTCAAATGAACCGGATAGATATAAGCAATTTTGTTCATTTCGGTAACCCTCGATCAATGAAAAATGTGTTTTCGAAATCCCCCGTTTTATACTCACAGCTTCCTCATCCTCGCGCCGAATGATACAACTAAATTCAAGGCCAGAAGAGAAGCAATTAAAAAGAACCCGAAAGTCTTCGTGAATTTATATGATAAGATGACGCATGAAGCATAACAAAAATGAGAATAAAAAACACTTCTTTCTCATACCATTATTTTTGTTGCATAGAGCAAATAGGCACTGTAAATTTTCACGAAAAATATCCTTCGAAGGAAGTCTTGTGCTACAAAATGACAAGAATAACAAATTATGGCAACTCAATGGGCTATTAGAACTAGGAGCCTGAATCTTCCAAATTCTCATTAGGAATAATGCCGTTAGTGAGCGCTTTTAAGCTTCCAGCGTCGTCTGCAATACATCTAATACTTTAGATGTAACCTCGGTCGACATCGTACCAACAAGAAGCCGGTTCGCGTACGTTATATATAGACGTCATGGTCGATAAGAGCAAAAATGATGAGGTTTTTCGCCGTTAGATTGTGGTACGATGTGTCGGATTTCCATTTCCTTCTGTAGCCTTCCGGTCACTAATACCATTAAGCTGTACGTGCAAAAATATTCTTCACTGATGACATATTACAAACAGCATCTAGATAACGTTATGGTCAAAATGTTTCTACCCATCAATCAAAAAGTCTAGAGAGGGAAAAGATACCATATTTGTGTAGCAGGTACATTATCCCGTCAGAGAAATAAGTAATTTCTGGGAAAGCTTCTCCAACCTATTCTGACTTCCACAAATGATAAATAAATTAAAGTTACGCACAAAATAGTACTTAGCTTTTTCTTTTAGGCTCTCGGCGTATTAGTCCGAATCGGTTTAAACGAATCTGATTGGATGGTTTACTGTCCAGTTGTTTATTGGCTATTTATTTTATTGAATGAGGGGAAATAGATTCACACCGATTATTACTTCTCCACAGTAGATTTTCGAACGTTCATGAAAGATGGCACCCGTAATAGCATCATTGTCTGCGGATAACAAAACCGATTGCAAATCACAATTATTATGCCAAATGTGAGCGACTCAAAGTTTGAACCAAAAGGTAAAGGGAAAACCAAGAGATTATTATTATCACCCTTACTGATCGCAACTATGGGCTTTTGGATCACTGCGGCAAACAGCTCTCAGTCAGATCTGGACTCTTACACTTCAGAGTATACAAATGCATCTATGAATGTGATCACTCCGGGACATGATGACATTGATGATGAGGTCACTTCTAGTGCTCCAGCTAATCAGACGCAAAATTGTTCCCTCTCGTCAGCTGAATTTGTGATATATTTTTACATACAGACAAGTATTTGCTTCGTCGGTTTTCTTCTCAACTTGATAAATTTGGCCGTGTTTCGTAGGCCACAATTTTCGGGGGCCGCCTACACCTACATGACAGCTATGTCTGTGGCTGATGCCCTTACCTTGTTGAACTATATGCCCGTTGGACTCCTCCGGTGAGTTCCGATTGCCCGTCAGGTATACGTAGGGGCAAAACCACTGACCATGGAGTTAATGTATTGTAAATACTATGCAACGTGTTTTGTCTCACTTATCAACGGATTTTGTCAATATTTATTGCGCTTGCCTTAACTTCTACGTACAAACTTGCTGTTGTGGTGATTTGGCAAAACAAAAACCCTTGAAGTACGATAAACTTGACAGGTAGTGAAAAAATGTTCCACATGTTTGAGAACGAGGAAGTTGTATGATACTTTGTCGATGTCATTGTGACACTTCGTAAGTTTACGTAGCAGTCCATTTGGTATGACCTTTAGCAGACAGAAAAACCGATTATTGAGTAGATATTCTAGTAAAATAACATGAACTCGACTTACGGGCCTTGATCGATAATAGGAAATCGAAATAAAAAGCTTCTGTGATTTCGCGGGTAACCGGACAGCACAAACACTGTTATATATGCGTTTTAGTTTGTGTGCTTGCGTGAGTGAGTATGTACAAGTGCTTATTGTCAGCTGAACATTCAGTCATCTTCCGAAAACGGTAACTGACACAGTACTTCTTATAGAGATCGACAGAAATTCTTTTGATAGGGACTGATACTGCAGTAAGTGGAAGGTAGTTGTCCGTAGGGTGATACAAGTTTCCTCTCCTCCACTAGTAATACAGTTTCCCAAAAATGGTAGTGGAATTTCCACCTCTTTCTTCTCACCTACCACTAGTGTTTTGATGTTTTCTAATGTGATTGACACCGGATTATGCTATACTGCACTGAGGACTTCAGTTGGTTAAAAGAAACACGAATTTAAGCTACAATTTCATTTTCTAACCGAAAACCGTATATCAGTTTATCAAAGTGGCTTTGATGTGCGCAAAAATAAGGAACTTGAACATCATAAAGTTCGTCCAAAATACGTGACTTTGCATCCTTATATTTGTTGTACGCTTTTTGATATGATCGTTTCAAAGGGTTAACATAACAGTGGGTTAGATGGCATTCAACTATATTCTCATGCTTCCGCTGAAGAGAGCTTCTGCTGGTGAGACATTACCTGAAAGGGATGCATTACGATTTGGGTGGTATGTCAACGGGAATTTTCAAGTGAATTTAGTATGCTTCCTTTCTATGGCAAAGCTTTGAAAATCTGTTTCCGTGTGTCCGTAAAACATTCCGCTTGACAGGGTGATTGAGGGTGTAAGCGGGACTTCGTAAGTACTCAGTGGAGGTAAACTGAGTTCCAGTATCGATAATCAAGGTTTTGGATTCCAAAGTTGAGCAAGAAGGCGTCTCAAGGCACGGAAAATGCCTACAGAAGAAATAGATTTCACTGTAGATATTTGTGGTCTCCTTGACAAGGCCTCATCCATTATGATGAAATACTGTCGAATGACTGAACTTATCCTCAGGGACCTGAGAGTATTGATTAAAAATGCAGTGGAACTTTGATGGTAGCCCTAAAGACATTTGAACCCTCTTTGTAACATTTACCGTACTCATTAGTCTGGCCACCAATGTTTGGCCAATAACCGTGAGTTGGAGCAAGTGTCTTCATGGGAGTGAGACCAAGACTAGAACTGTGTAACTGTTGCAGTATTCAGACAACATACGACAGTCATCTACTATCGTGAGTGCATAATTGCAGTAACATCAGGAAATACAACGTTCCGTTTTTCGGTTTTAGTGAATTCAAGTTTTCACGATTTGTCATCATAAGATCAATATGGTCAGAAGTCGTATAGATGTTTTTTGTTCTACTCATTGGAAACAATGAGACAGGTGATTTTGTATAACTCCGAATGTTCTTGGATTTTGGTATTCGGATGAAATATTTATTGAAAATTGGCGAACCATCTGAAGTCAAGTTTCTTGCAATGACACACTAGGGCCGGTAGCAAAGTGGCATGAGTTTCAACAAATGAATATGGTCACGAAGTGATGCATAACGCTCTTTGAAATCAACGGGGTAGAAAGGTATTCAAAAAAGATGCATAACCTTTCCAACTCACTTTTGGCCAGGAAATTGTTTCAATCAGCATTTGTTGTTCAGGCTTTTGTCGATTTTCTGAGTAAAATACGTGAATATTTGTTTCTCCACATTTGGAAAGGAGCACAGATTATTGACTGTAGCTTTAAAGAAACAAACTTAGAAAGGTCCTATCTAATTGGCAAGTTTAGTATCATTCCTGTAGAAAGGAACGGTTGCGCTTCAAGAAATATATTTTTACTACGAACTCCGTGTAGCACTTGGTACTGAGGTGAAACGTGATATTTCTAAATCGGTGCCTTAACTGATCGTGTGTTTAGTTTAAATCATGTCAGCGACAAACTTGTGGTCGTAAGATAAACTTTCCAAGTGATCGATGGTATACTGATTTCCTTTAACTCTGTTCAACTCGCCCTGTCTCCAGACAGAGACATTGTCGGGTCGCATCTAGTTTTGCGTGTAATCAGGAAGCCCGCCCTGAAGAAAAAAGGAATAAACAACAGAGCAGACAGATTAATTTCGAAAACAAGATTTTAATTTCGAGCACAACAACGATAAGTTCTCTATCGTCGACGGTAATGCAAATCTGAAAAAAAGGATCGTGATCAGAGTGATGCAAAGAGGCGAGAGCGTGCATTTGAACCGGTCCGGATGAGCCTAACAGATGGAGAACAACCAACATTAGCCTCAATGACAACAACAGTCCAAGCAAACCTAAGGCAATGCGCTGGACCTGGGACGTAGCCAATACGGTAGCTGTCTTTTGTCTATAACGATCAAAACACTTTTTCAAACAATAATTATTCTAGAAAGATGCCACTGATCCCACTGAGGAGAAAACACGTAATGACGTTAGCAAAAATTCGATTTCCACTGTGACGTACAACGTTAAAGGAGAAAACGGCTCATCGTCGGATCGAAGGAGCTGATCGTGCAATACATTGAGCACTGAAATATGAAATTTATCACGTGGAAAAATTCTTTATTGCGTTTTCTAACGGGGCAAATACTACCATCAATTTTTGATGTGTAACAAGCTAAGCTTATCGTAGTGCAATTTCATCCTCTGCACACCGTTCAAGTTTTTATTTAAAAGCCTAGGTTTGGTATGAAGCCCCTCATCCTGTCTGTTGTCTTACCATATCATTCTTGTGTATGATAAACTACGAATCCTTAAATATGTTGCCCATATATGACCTATGGTGCATTCAAAGCAATGAGCGCATTAAGATACTGAAAGGCAAGTCAAATAATTCGGTCTATCGGTAAAAATAAGCCATTTCATATTTAATGTGAACAAGCACTACAGCCGAGAGGGAAGCAAAAGTTTACTCAATAAAGGTTTGTGAACAACACAAATTTGAAGAAATCAAACGGCCAGAATTGGCTCTGGGTCGTGTATTCTTCCGCTTTACTGTCAATGACAACTGAGCTATAGGAACCTCGAACCATGTTTAAAACTTTTTCCCAGACAGGAACCAACAAGTCAGTGTGTACAAGATAATTGTGGTTTTCATAGTAAATATTTAGTTCCCTTTGTTCATATTTACAAACCTAATGTAGTTTTTCCGATTTTTACTTCGGAAAAGACTATGTAGTTTTAGTATACATATGACTACTTCTTTCAAACATCTATCGCGTCTAGTCAAGATTCATTCCTTCCACATTTTCTGACCTAATAAGTGAAATACAAAAAGTTATGTTGTGAAAATCATCTGCCCTGTTTGCTCGTCTGACTGAAAGAGATCACCTGGTTTGTTAAAAAACATTGAAAATCAGATCAATGGTTTTATTGAAGTTCTCGACTCTTGTTTTTGTTCCATGGGGAGAAATTTATCTTTTATTCTAGATTGTTTGTTACTTCCTACACACACACACAGAAGCGAGTGCTTGCTTGGAGAGAGTCGTTGAAGAGAACAACATATAAGTGCAATAATTAGATGCAGTCGAGTCAAAAAGAAAACTATCAAGTCAACATTAAAACACTCCAATGGGCAACTTGTTTAGTGGCTTACATCTTTGACTGACTATCCAGTCTATCTAATTATGAAACAGCCAGCACGTGAGATTTCTAGTATTCATTGTATTATCAGGCCCATACAAAAATATGGGGTACAAACCTATAGACCAATGTCCTGCGTGTGGCTTGCATGTCTTCCACAATGGGAACGACCATTACGATCGTTGCCATGTAGGTGGTTTCAATTTTCCACCATTAGTGGGCAGAGATGGTTTAGAAACCGTCATTATTTGCATATTTCATTTTCTTTGATCTGTAAAGGTTGGCTTTTCCCTTTTGCTTTAGTAAATATGCACCTGAATAGAAAGGTCTATAAATAATAGTTCCCTACACTACAAAAGTATGAAACACACCCTGTTGCTGACACAGCGCTGTAAGTTGTCCTAAGTCACTCATCTTTCAATTAATCAAAAACGCCATGAAGTTGTCATTGTTGGAAGCACAATACAACATGAACTCATGATGTCATTTTCTAATGTAAATGCGAATAAATACACACTGATACTAAGAGTTCAAAGATTAGGGAATATTGCAACTCAATGTAGTTACCACAAAACATTCGTGTTCGTATTTGGCCGTTAGGGACAGCAAAGCTTTTTCACGAATTTTCTACCTTGTCGAAAAGTTGTTCGTTCATTTACGGTTGATCGGCAAAGCTGTCCTCTTTGGACGAGCTCCTTGTTTCTTGGCGAACAGAAATGTCGTATCCTTCGGATTTGAATAGACGGACGATTAGATGAGGGAATATTAAGACGAGATTTTCCGTCCGCTATTTTCTGTTTGACTCACCAAACTAAGTGAGCAAATATCTCCCGGTAGGTCCGCTTGAACTGTTTCCTTTGTTACAAATTCAACGCTGTGGTTATGGCAAAATACAAGATGTTTGCCTGTTCAACATAACAGAATAACTGATGCAACCGAACATGCCCCAGTTTCTAAAATTGCGACATACGTACTGCTTATCAGTGCTATGAAGTAAAGTCGCAGCTGTTTTATAGACCAAGAAGTGTGGAGCTTGAAAATTTATACAATCCACCGATGGAAGCCTATTTCAAGGGGCAAAGATACAACTCGTCTGCGGTAGGGGAGCTGATGTGTCCTGTTGATTCTCAGTATGATAGCTTTCAAGGTACTCCTCTTTTGCCACGAGACTGTTTGCTGTTTGATCAAAGTAGCCAGACCCAGCGTTTTGTGTGTTCGGTCACTGAACACGAACTCGTTTATCGTACGTTTATTCGGGTTTTTTTTGTATATTTATATTGCTTCCTTTTTGATGAATATATAGTCCATCTAGCTGACCAGTACACGCGATATGAAACTCTCACAAATTGAATTAGGCTTCCCCATCCTTTATGATTTGGTTTTTGATTTTATGCTCGTGACCACCAATATTCAATAATTTACCAGAGAATGGTTTGAGATTCCTGGCTGACGAACAACCCTTTACAATGACAACGATTCGAGTGGTCCATTATAAAAGAGTGATCTGAATTTTTCCCAAGAGCTAATAAAGAATTGGGAGTTCATCCTATAGGACCATCTTTCACACTTCTGACCGAGATTTGTAGTAACCAGGCTGATGATTGAACCAAATGGTCACTACCAGATTTTCAGAGTTTGATGCTTGAAACAACTTTTGGGAGAAAACTCCGAGCACCAGCAGTAATCTTCATTTTAGATCAGGCAAAGTTCATTACTTGAGTTGTATCCGCTGGTACTGAATTACATTCTGGTAATTATAGAACAAATGACAATGAGTCTGGTTAGCCGTAGATGAAATTGGACGACCTCAGAGCTGCTCAAGTAATGATACGGAGTTTCCTGAATCAGAATAACTCTTAACTTATAGTCTCTTTTGCATAAAAGTGATGACCCAAATTTCTTTAAGTCAAACATTATCTCCCTCTAGCTGACAAAATCGTCCTGAGTAGTAGACGGACCTCCAACCAAAAGAACGAGAACATTAGTTCATTCCATAATTCGTTTATTCTAGCCACTATTTGTGACGTGTAATGATGCTCGAGGTCTCGTATTTTACATCTGATGAATAGTTTATGCAGGTGCAAGCTACAGTGTTCGGGAGAACACATCAAGCAGAAGCAAGCATTTTTAAGGAAATGCTATCAAAGTGCTATTGCTATTAGGTTTTTACAAACGAAACTCTCAGAGAATAAGTTTTTTCAAATATGGAATATATAGCTCCGATTGATTTACCATTCGAGTCAGTGTTAGTATTTCTTCCTCTGCGTAAGCTGAAGTAATTTGATTAGTCATTCTGAAAACGGATCCCATTTCAAGAAAAACTCTTCTTTCACTAACACACTTTTCACTAGGTTTCTGTGAGCATTTCCAGTAACTTTAGGATAAAACTCTAGTTTTGATGTCATCAACGGTTTGATCTCACCAGGTGGACAAAAGCCTTAGGCATAAACAAAAGAGTGCGTTATTTTTGTAGTAAGAGCTTTCACTTTATCAACTGAGTTATTGAGGCGCATTCCGATAGTTGTGTATCATTTGAACGAAAAACGTGTGTCGTATCGTTTTTGTTTGGTACTAGTGACACATAGTCAACATCAAATGAATTAAAATAATGTAAAACCTCGATTTTTAATTTTCTCACATCAGTTGCTTATTTAAATCAAGCTGACATTGTAACTAAATGATGCGATATCGGCTCTAAACCGACGTTTCTCGAAGTTCACCAGGAAAATTTTGCGCATTGAGGGAAGTGCAAGCTGCTCCGTGGAAACTGTATTGATTGCACCGGCGTCCATTGTGAGCACAAAACGGTGTCAAGTTGACGGATAATTGGTGCTTCATTCACTCTGTACTGACAAGGAGTGTTATTATATAACGTGGTCGTAAACTATGGTACCGGGTTAAATGTATGTTGTGTAGAAGTGAGATATCTGGGCATATTGGACTTTTTCCGAAATAATAGAGTGAAAGAACGGATCGCAGCCTGTCAAGTAAATAGCTACTTGCAGCTAGAGCAGCGAGTCACTAGAAACAGACAAATTTTATGAAATAACTCAAGTTACCTGCATTCGCTTTTTATTCGTTCTAACATTTATATCTTGCTCCGAAAATCCGGCAAATAATCTTTTTCAGTAAAACTTCTGTCACCAAAGTACAGCCTGCTAAGCACATGATTCCGCATTATTTTTCACTATTGATGACTTGGTTTTGCACTAAAGCTCGAAAGAATTTTGCTTGTGCAATAAAACTTACTGATAAACATAAAACATGAAGAAATCTTTCGATGGGGACATTTTTGTGACTACTACTTGAAATCTATGGTGTTGCCCAACAATGCGAATCATCAGGAGTAAAACACAATTCGTTACTGTGTAGCCAAATTGTTAGAAAAACTAATTAGAGTTGAAATTGAAACTACAGACCACACTCAGAGGCCTGGATTAACTTTCTGTGTTTGTACTACACATTTTTTAACTAACTGGTCTATTTATGTTTACTAATATTATCACAACAAATTTAGCCGCACTTTGATATGTAGGAAATATCTATAAAGATGGGAGCCGACTCCTGTGACCCGCAAACTGTCAGACATGCCTTATGTTTTGTGGTATATTTCTGTAAAATATAATTTCAAAATCTTTCTGATGGACTGCCCATGGTGATGAAAATGCGCCAGTCGGCGCCTTTCAAATTTGGTTTTGAAAACAAATTCCGTAAGAACGTTTATGGGATTGAGAAGATCCGAACAACTCCCATTTGACGCTTGATGAGACCAAATTAGAGTTTCTACGTTGCTGTTTCGAACCGATTACTGGTGGAAAACTGGCAAACAAAGATGTAACAATCATCGGATGAACGTCAACTGAAAGATGGTGATGTCAGAAGAACAGCAAGGTATAATCGACTCTGCAATAGGCCCATGCCCCGGAACTCACGACTTAAAGTTTGATGAAAAAGCTTAGGGGAAAATCGGTTCAGATCAAATTCCATTGAATTCATAGTCAGTGAAAGCATTTCATTTGTCCTGCACCAACGGACGTGATTCGTGTTAGTATTTATTTGATGCTTGATTCATGGTTGGACCATGATTGTTCGTACTGATGCCTGTTATTTTTGGGCATTCTCAAATGAATTATTATGAATTACTGATTCAGGTTCAGAAGAACAAAATGTTCACGCAAGAAATGTTCACAGTCGAGCGTTTCAGAGCGTATTGATTGCAACCCAGTCAGTGATGCGTCTTCAAAAAATAAATAGCTTTGATATACTAATCGGCAAAGGAACACTGAATAACGTTTTTGTATCCGCAGTAATGCAGCGTAATGCATAGGGAAACATACAAAATTGAATGACTGATTTCTCTATTTGCCACGATGTACATACACCGCGAAACATCGTTAGCTACCAATGCGTATTCGGTTGATATACTCACTAGCTTTACAAGGGATCGTTCACCGAATGGACTTGACTTCGGTGCTTCTGATTATGGTTGCCACCATGAAAATTTCGTCTCATTCAGAAGGTCCGTTGCTTATAAATAGTAATGCTAGTGAATTTGTTTGTTACAGAAATATCCCTCAGAAACGTTGCCAGTGTCATATAACCACAGAACATAAGGAAAATAGGGGCAAATTTGTGTGATTACCTCGGCTTTCCCCGTTACAAAGGCATAAGCAGTGAACTTTTCGCCAGCCCGGGGGTAACCTTACTCGGAGACAAATATATAAATGAATGACTCCGAGGGGTAAGTTGTAAGTCAACGGATACCGGACAGGGTGTGCAAAATTGTATGGTGGTAAGTCGATTGGTTTTCAAACACAGCTGGTCCCAATATCAGAGCCAGTTGCGACGGGTTCAAGTAGAATGGTGCTCGTTTGTATGCTCCTTCTTTAGTGAAATCAGTGTGATTCATATGCTGAGAATACCGAATTCTTTCTTTTGGCCGGCACGTACAGGTTAGGTGTTAATTTTAAAAACTTTGGCACCAAGGGGCTTTCCGAATATTTGGAATCCATGTTAGAGGAAACTGATGCTTTTACAGTCCATATTTTGTCCCTCAGTTACGAATAAAAATGCTCTCAGCAGAACTGAGCTCTAATTTGAAATAAAGCTTTCCTGTTGTAATACTTCCATTTTTTTATGATGTTTCTTGCGCGATTCTGGTCTTTAGAAGCTACCTATGACTCTACCCAAAATATGCGACTAAACAATGCTGGCAGTCGGTTTGTATACGCAGTTGTTTTCGTCTTGCAGTTGGATGAGTTTTTGAAAGGCTACTTCATAATCTTGAAGGATCAGATTAACCTCCAAAACGAAGTAAATGTCATTATACAACTAGTTTGAAGGGATTTCCGGCTAAGTGAATTACAATAAACACATCCGCACATATTGCATACCCATCTTCGATGGCTGAGAGTCATTCCATTGTAAAAGGGCTTTTGGAAGGATTTGAGTGGTAATCAAACTTAACTAATTCCATTTTTCAACCGAAAAAGTCGTTTTGTGGACTTAAAAATTTAATCGTATGCGAACACATGAGCATCGCTTTTTATCTAACTTTTGAATCCCAATTTGTCCTGACGCACTTGACAGAGTAGCGGTAAAGCATTTAAACATTCATCTAATTTAAAGTATGTGGTATAACAGTTACGCGGAATCACTATTTCACTCATCTCACAGAAGATCCGGAACTTCGTAACTTTCACGTTGTTGCTTTTTTATCAACTAGTGGTGCCAAGTACACAGTAAACTAGTCACGTCTATGTTCAGACAGTAGAAACAACACGAAAGATCCTACTGTCTGCTATGGTCACAGTCACACAGGTATTGCAGAGCAATATTTATTATGTAATATACAACGGACTCCCGACAGGATCAAACCTAACAAACCAATTATTTCAAACGTCCATATATTCGACGCTATGAACGGCTGACCCAAAAGGTAATAGAAACAACAGATACTGCTCAGCGGTTTGTGTTTTCCGAATGTAATGTTAGAGCCACATGATTTTCAACACTCCAATAACAAACGTTAGTTTTCTGGTAGTAGTTTCATTAAGGAATCCTGTTTTCCTGCCTCCAGTCATGGGTTAAACAATGTAAAACGAGGAATATTATCTTGAAGGGACTTTGACCTGTATGTATATTCATTCTGGGCACAGACTCATGAAAATTCAGCTCTTCCATATACGCAGGGTAACAAAAAAAATCTAAAATAAAGCTTCTAGCTTGGTTGGCACAGAACACCCTCACAGGCTACCAGGGTAGATGGGCGTTAACCTGATTCGGCTGCCCGTGTAACATCAGGTTTTTACATGATGGAAGACGTTTTTCATATCATCACATTGGCAAAAGTAACTCTGGGAGACCACCAATAATGCCACGAATTATCTTCCTACTAGGTTAAACATTCAACGGTTCAGTCTGTTTTAATTTAGAGTAAAAGCTTATGCTGGACAGATTGGTCCAGTTCTAAAATGGTCAAGAAACATGGAGGCAAAGTGTAGGAAAACAATGCGCGCGAATAGATTCGTTCAGTTTATTCTGGTTTGCAACCTGTAACTATGGTTACTGAGGTGTAAACGTTTTGGGTTGTATAAATAACCTTGACAACAAAACTGGTTGTGGTTGTTTTCGTCTCGTGCAGCAATGCAATTTACTGGCCGGTACTCGAGATAAACAGATGGAACCACTCGAAAGAATCACTTTACACGTTACTAAGAATTCAGTATGTACATATGATCATTGAAAAACCAATGATAGACAATTGTGCATAATTATCAGCACGCCATTCACCACAAACTTAATCCATTGAGGAGGCACTGAAATTTCCGTTACCTTTTCCGTAACCACTCTACTTTCGTCAACAGACGATCCGCGGATACTTATATAGATTTCTTGCTACCATGATGATCGTGTCAATAGGTATTTGTAACGTGGCCCAGTTAGCTCATTCATCATAAGAGTTGTCCTAATGGTAGTCGATTTGTGATCCATCTATTCAACAATACGACATTTGTACCACTCACTGGTACTTTCGCTTTTTCTTTTCTTTTCAGATGTACCGGCTATTTTCCCTATTGTCAAAACGCATCTTTCAAGGCATTCCGAACAGCTGTTTTCTATTACAACGCCTACGTAACGTTTGCTGTGAATAACATGTCCGAGGCTGCAAGTGTTTGGTTCACTGTTCTGCTATCCATCGAACGGTATATGGCTATGAGGAACCTGGGAGTAAGTTTTCGCATTCGGCGGAATCGTCCTAAGGCAGTTAGCGAGAAGAAAACCTCAGACTTGTTATCTACACGCGATTGCCAATCGGACAGTTTGGAATGTCGCCCAACTTGTTCGTACAATGTCTATCAATCTCCGGAACTGATCAGAGATGGTGAGAACTGCAGAATCACTCAAAGAATAGTAAATATATTACGTCACTGCACCACATGCCGTGACTGTGTATCCTGCCCTCGGTGTCACGTCTGTATGCCGGGATCTTTTAGAAAGTTAGACGTGCGCCATTCAATCATTGTAGTCACCCTGCTAAGTATAATCTTGAATATCCCATTCTTCTTTGCTCAGGCAGTGAAGGATGTGAGCCCGACATTTGTTAGTGTTACAAACTGGACGAACAATGACACAGATATAGTTAACTACACTGCACCCAGTTTCTCTGGTACGTCTTCTACGGGACCTCAACCTGCTACACGTCTCCGCATAGAAATGACACAATTTGGCCAATCAGAGTTTTACAAAGCTTTCACGTGGTTCAAAACCGTTCTCGTGCAAATACTACCGCTTGTATTTTTATGTGTGGCAAATTTCCGCTTATTTCACTTCATCCGCGTGGCCGGACACCGAAGGCAACAAGTTCTGTCAGGGAACTCAGCCACGAAATCCTATAATATGGATCGACAGACGCACAAAAGAAAGCTAGTTGGGAAACACAAACAGAACTTGAGAAACCCGATGGTGAACGGTGGATCCAGTTCTCGATGGCAAATAGCACAGCGAAAACTCACCATATTACTGATTGTTATTGTTGCCTTGTTCATTGCTGGTCAGATTCCTCAATCAATCGCTTATGTGGAAATCTACACAGCATTTATTAAACCACTACATAGCTCCTGTGCTCCTCTCTACTGTTGTCGCCCTTATCAGATCTACCGTGCCGTGGCCAACACTGCCTGTCTGTTTACTTATGCTGTCAACTTCTTTGTCTACCTGATTTTGAACAAACATTTCCGAAGACAATTGAGAGTTTGGTGCAGACCGCTCTGTCTGTGTTGCGTGCGAATAAGCATGAAACCTCCGTTTCGTCTACGCGGAAGCCTTTCAAACATTGTCAGTCCAGTGCGACGAGAACCACAAACTCTGCCGGCAGATATGTACGGGAACAACGAGTTTAGTCGCAACGGCCGAGGTCCTTTTACACAGCTCCTTCCTACGGATTATCCGTCCGAAGCCATGTCGGCACCAGAAGCATACGGACTGCTTCCGAACCACAATAAACTACATTTGAAACTACATAGCGGAGAAAAAAGATCTTATTCACAATTGTTTCGCGCACTGAGACAGACATGTGCTCCGAGACGATCCTCGCATTTGACCACACATCAGACCAACGGCTCTAGTACACATTCCGCTAATGTATATCGGGTAAATATAGGTCAAGCTTACAGTGAGCAACCGATTCAACATCGAAATTACCTGACTGAGATACAATTCAGGTCTGGACAGAGGCCTTTTATCAGCCAAAGTTACAAGACTTGCTATTCATACGACTCTATTCTGAAAAAGGTGGTGGTTGAACGAGATTTGTGTTTATATTACGCAGCCTCTTCCGGGAAAGACCCAATCAGTTCCTCGGTTACAATCTATCAGCCACACGAACAATGCTCTCCTTTGGTGCACTACACTAGGAATCCGATGTTGCTCGACTCCAGACCGTCCGATACAACTTCAACGCATCCCTTGACACCTCTCCCAGTCGGATCACACAATGAGTTAGAAACTTCGACGAATGTGTCAAGCCCAGTGTTTGCCATGTTTCCCATTCCAAATGATTCTTACAGTTCTTGTTCACATTTGTTTTCACCTATTGCTTATCAGGAGAGCGATTTTGATGTCATTTCCGTAGACGAGTCAGTAAATATGGATCAAAATGTTTATAACAGTGCTGTGTGACAAACCTGTTCTCTGTTTGACCGTCTTTAACACCGAAGTCAACAAAACGTCATTGTGATAATTGAGTGACATTTGAGAGAGGTTCTCGTAATGATTTTAAATTGTCATTTTCTGTATTCAGCAAGATACCAGCTCAAACTTCAATTTCACTCTAAGCATGGATAAGTTTCAGTATATTTATTTGTATTTAGAAAAACCAATGTGGGTTTGACTCAAGGTTGTTGAAAGTTTTACCTTGACAGTATAGGCACATATTTAGAAGTGGACATGAGATATGTACTCGGGGACGAGCTTCCAGAACATTTCTATCACTACGGTGATTGTGGAACTGTGAATTGCACTATTCTTCCTTCGACCACCAAGAGGTAGAAGAAGCTCTGCAACAGTTTACAGATAAATATGAGTCAACGTTTGTCCGTTGAAATGGTATTTTGGTAACCTTTGTAGACCGGCAATATTGACAACTAAGATTGAATCCGTGCTTACTGGTACATACCTTTGCCTTTCATTCAGAAGTTGGGTGGGAGAAAAGTAGCAGTATGTGACAACACAGAAATCAGAAGCTGTTTGTCTCATTATGTCGTGCACTTACAGCTGTTCAGGTAACACCCTCATTTTGAACATGAACATTACAACACTGACAGACCCGAATATGTCTTGGTTGTTTGTGCGCAATAGTGTGACCAGATAAGTAAACTAAAATTAATAAAAGTCAGACTTTTTTTGATTAGCTGACATTGAATCCTAGTTCTGTCGTGTATAGATAATAAAATCAAGGGACACTCATGCTTATTGTAACAAAACTTGGTAAAATCAGAACTGAAAAGATTTGTTTTGATTTCTACAAGATTTAGTTCTCATTTCAGCGCTTTACATAAAGCAGTGTCCATCTTGTTGCGTCAGTGGGCTTGAAAAGCGTGGCGAATTTCAGTGGTAAATAAACTAAAGTAATAGTCGGGTCATGAAATGATTCCTAACAGATTTTCACAATAGTCAAGTTAATCCAAAAGTGAATAGTCGCTCACCCAGTCGGGCTTTGATTCCGCGCACGCAATCCATGCACTTTTCAGCACAGCTTGTGGTCTACCAGCTGACAACATTGGGAGTGTTTCTCCCCGAGTGATTAAGTAATTTGAGCTCACAGCTTTATTGATACATTTTCGAAATGCCATAGCTCTTAGTGTGGACTTGTACTCCATGTTATGGCAGACAAGCAGTGCACGTCAACAGTGTGCTCACCGACACAACAGGGTCAGTGAGGAATGAAAGTCCATTAAGAAAGTGCGTATTCGCGGCACACATAAACATGAAATCAGAAAGGAGCAATTCTAAATAAAACTTATTACATCATCTAACTGTATTCGTGCATGCGAAGAGAAAGTTGGTAGAAATATTTCAAAGTCTTTATTTTGAATTCAGTTTGTACAAATTTTAGTTTCAGAAATGAGCCATTTCCCATGCAGGGTGTGGCACACACTCCATATGACACAACACATTTTTGTCCTACAATATGATAACTAAATGATTAAAGATTTCGTTATCTTCTTCCATTTAGAAATAAATTTCTAATATAGCCAAGGGTCCCTCAAGCTGATAGTCACAAGCTATGGTTTTGCTATCACATGTTGGTTTTTTAGTCCACGGATGAACCAAAGTCTGCATTGCTTGCTGGGTTATTCTTGCTAACGGGCACTGAATCTCGGCAAAACTGATTCGTCGTGAGGAGGTCTGTCAGCTTCGGTATGCCAATTTCACACTGGTGCATTCTGAAATTCTGTTAATCAAGTAAATCAAGAAACGTTGCTTAAAATGGCCTCGATGTTAAGTTGCTGTTACAGGGTGAAAGGGTTACATGTAGCTTGTTAGATACTCCGTTCCAACCGTTCTTGGCATGAAACGCCTCAGTTCTATGTCTTTGAAGTGGCCAGTCCAACGTAGATACTACGTGGTCGTTTAGCAGTTATAAAATTTGGACCCACAGTTTACTGAATAAAACGGCATCTATCATACAAAGTGGAATGTCCCATTTTTTCGGTGAACAAATTATTTCAAACATTCAAAGTTCAATCAAATTTTTCTTCGACGAAGGAACAATTGTATCCACTTATCAATGCCTTTTTAATAACGTATCCACTAAAGTGCATTCGATCGGCACTGTTCATTTAGGAAAGCAGTAGGTATACGAGTGCGTGTTTGACCTTTATAGTGCTCTCACCCAGAGTGATGTTGAGGGCAACCCACGTGTTCATTTGTAACATACCATAAGAAGCTTCATTTAGGAAAGTCCCTGAACACTGGATAATTCTAACAGGTCCTTAGTACTTCAGTGGTTCAAGTGCTTCTCAAAATGAAACCGGAGTAAGTTTTATGCCAAAAATAAAGACAGTGGTCATAAAAAGGAATTATTAAAAACATTATATTTCACTGTATGAATAAAACTTACGAAGTAAAAGCTAACACAGAAACGAACTCCACCATTATTTTCAAGCTGGTGTTCCGTTAGTGTTTTCTGGGCTGAAGGTAGCCGGTGAAGACACCAAAACAATAATTTAGGCGCAAAATCAATGTGAGTAGTATGGTGTTGGATTAGCATAGCAGAACAAAATCACCCCGGAAGCTCACGATCGCTTTTGCGGTTGTTCCCGGTCATCCCGCATGCGCATTTGGATAAGGATGAGATTGCAGCTTAGACCAACTTCGAACTGCTCAAGTATACAAATGAGAGGGCAGAAGAGTGCCTTTTAGGCATACCTGAGGAGCGGCAGTAACCAGAAGACTGGTCATGTGCTTCGGGGCAAATTTTATTTTATCAACCAGACACAATGCCATGCTAATAATATCGAAATCTATAATTGGGACCATGTAGTTTAGTTCTCATGGTTAGCCATGTTAACCGACGAGTAATCTTTGGTAGAGTCACAGTGTGATACTTAAACTGGATTCTCCGTGCCTGCATGCTCGTTACGGTTCAAATGATATTATGGCGACAATCATTGTTATCCATTCGTGAAAAGACAAAATGTTGTTCTCTCATCCTCATAGTTAAAATCACGGGACACCGGAGGTACTAAAGCACGGGTTTCTTTCATGTACGGGTTTTATCCCCACAGGTATCACTGAATCTTAGCCATTAGATAATTCAGCGATGATGCATAATCCAGTTCTTTCGAGTACATCGGTGGCTTTTTACAATCTCCCTTTCGGTTATCAAACAACGTGAGCTCCAGTGAGAACGAGTTGGACATAAGTTTATTATTTTGAGCATTTAAATATTTTCTTCCACTTTACTGTCCGTTTGCTAATGAAACCCGGAGTTTGCTTTCGCGTTTCTGATTGGGAGTGAATGATTACACCGAAAAGTATTGCGATTTTTTTTGTTGGTTGCTGGTGCTGCAAACCAGTGTGACAGTGATGCATGAGGTCCACACAATCAAAGAAAGTGAAATTTTTCAGATCACTACATTTCCTGAATGGATTGCCACATTTTCCTTCATAGCAAAGAGATGTAGAGATGCATTTTGGAAATTCGAATACAGAATCTCTTACAGCATTTCTATCAAAACAATGATACCAATTTTTTGCAGAATAAGTCTTCGAAATATTCACATATCTGAAATTTTTGAGTTTAAAGTCTGCTTGAAACGTCCACTGGAATAATAAATTATTCTTGGAACGTATTATTGGTACGAGGAGCCTGAATCTTACATAATGCAAAATACCTTTGCATTTTTCAATTTCAGAAGTCCGACACCTGACTGGTCGTACGGCGGTAGCTTAGTCGGTACGGCAACTGCCCGGTAAGCGGAACGTCATCCGTTCGTTTCGTGCTGGCAGAATTAGACTTTTGGAAGTAAAAAAAGAAGGGGAATTTTCCAATTTACCATCATATTATTGTTTAAAATGGATCATGTAATAAATTATCAGATTATATTTTCGCCTGCGGCATAGAATATTATGACATAACCGGAAAGAACAACATTACTGATTCCTTCTCTCAGTAAAACCCACGAGAAAAACGTTGTAGATACACGCTCCCTGACAGTTTCCAGTTTTTCGAGGCCGTCAAAGATGCGGACATTGACAGAAAGACAATGTTCTCACTGTATGTCATCTTTGTTCACAAACATGCCGTTGATAGAAAAGGTGAATTTTGTTCGTTCATTTATCGAAGAAAGACAACTTCCTATGGGAATCCTAACAGAAAATCTCAAAGGACGGTTACTGAGATGCTCATTAAACGTACTGTTTTCGTTTGACGAAACATATTGCCGACAAAAAGATGGAGTCGCAACGGGTTCCCCCTTTGGTCAATGGTTGGCAGATATCTTCATCGCTGAAATACATGATAGCGAAATAAAGACAACAGTGCCGGGCCTTTGTCAGTATTATCGTTAAGTGGATGACATTTTCTGCACTACCGAACAGCACATAAATATAGATAAAATCGCGGAAATTTTCAAAACTGCACATCCAGAGATACGGTTCTCGGCTGAACCAGAAAGGGACAGCCATCCTCCGTTTTTGGATGTTGATCTAACTAGGCACTCTGAAGGCTCAATACAACGGAAAGTGTATAGAAAAAAATATGGAATAAGAAATACAGAAACTTTCGCAAGTTTGTGCCCGTAAAACAAACGAGAAGTCAGAAAACGCGTTTGACATCAAGGGCTAAAATTATATGCTCTGATGATACGATGGTCACTGAGCTACAGACAATCCATAACGGCCTGGCAGAGAACGGCTATCCAGAGAAATTTATCAGCTGCAATATGGAGTATAAACGAACAACAGAAAGGTTATCAGGGATAGCCAAAGAAAATCCTGTTCATCATTCCCCCCTTTCAAAAGGGGAGGCAGCAGCCGAGAGGACTGGTAAAGTTCTGTATGCTGCCGTCAAAGCCACATTTAATGCGGCTACGCCAAGGTGCCAGTTCTCAACACGTTCTGTCATCAGAAGTGAGAACAAAAAATAAACTCACTTTGTTGACTTCATCAATGATTATCTGTCAGTTCGAGTGCACTCGTGGGGCCACTTATGTTGGTCGAACAACAAGGCGTTTGTCGGAAAGCTGGCTTCAACGCGGGGCGAACGGCACGGTTTCCAGCTCAATTACTGCCCATTTACTAGATTCAGGGCATCCAATCGGAGCGGAAAATGCGTTCCGTGTAGCGTACAGTGTCCCAAGTGTCGAACCTGAAGGAATCAGATGCCGAACGCTAGAGATGGCCGAAGCTATTAGTATACGGGTCCTTAAGCCTGAGTAATGTTTGCAAGAGAAGTTAGTTCATGCGCTTGAGCTTCCCTGGACAAAGACCGATAACGTCAACCGCGATTGCATTGTCGATCCGGGTCAGTAACTGATCACATGATCACACACACGGCATTCCCCTGGATCTCTCCTCTATCAACCAATCGAATGACAGTTCGACCGATAGGCCTACAGACTATCCTGTGATTCTCTTCCCCCTTTTCTTATGACAAATGAATGTGATTGTAATGGCTTGCAAATGAATCACCGGAAACATACGTTCGCCTACACCACGTGTTTTGATCTAAACCTTTGGTCTGTTCACTATTTTCCACTGGTCATATATCATATTAGCCCGGTTAATCGCATCTTTACCATGTACACCATAAATCCCATGTCTCGCCAGTATGTTGCAGATTCTTGTAACCAAGCTATCTTATTACGCGTGTTACCATCATATCGGAACGCCCGGTATCGCTCGTGCTAAAGCCCGATAATAATCTCAAAAAGAAGCTTGTTTGCAGTAAACGTTTTACAAAAAAGAATGAATTGCCTTTGCCTTAGTAATTTGGATTGCCTTCCATTGGGTCTGAATAGGCAAATGATAGACTGCAGTATCTCTACCCAAGATAATTATCACCTCGTATTTTCAGTAGCGTGGTTACATTCTAAGGACGTTCACTTTGAGCTTGGTTCTTCCTAATTATTATTTACGTAAATATATGAAATATGAACACGAATTATAACCGTTTTTCCCATGGAATGGAAAGGTTGGTCACAAATGGTTTTTACCTGCATCGAAAGTTCATTGAATAGCTCTCGTGTGACCACTGCAACAACAACAAAATGCTGTATCAGAGGCATATAAGTAGGATCACTTGAAGTGTACTGTCACCGTCTATGGAATAAACCCTTTTTCACTTATGACCTCTTACTGTTATTTCGGGAATGCGTTCTGTGGTTAATTAAATGCTTCCATTTTCGGGGTTGACCGGCAGCTGCAGCAGTGTTCGAAACTGGAGTCAGAATGGTTTGATGTCCACCACGATGTCCATTTGGTCAAAGCCGGCTGGCGGCTTGTTCCCATTTTTCATCCACCCAGTCAAAGAATCCAAGCCCCATTGGTATCACGTCGAAAGAGGGGGTAGTACGCATATCGGTGAACAACATTTGTGGGAAACATACAACCTATTTCTAGTCTACTGTCACCCATCAGTTACGGATACCCAGAACGGCACACGCTATCGTGTCTTTTATCTGCTACAAAGGACAAAGTTTGCTGCTTGCATTCGGGTTCTCTTTTTTTCTCACGATATCCATGATATAACCCTCGCGATCTTTATTTGCGCTTTTATACGGATCGACTCCGCCTGCACAACGCAGCAGAACAGCGCGCGGATAAACTACGCGGGATTTAAAGCGCAAGTGGAACACCCAGACGATCTTCCACCCGATAGGATCTAGTCCCTGTCTTCCTGATCAGGTAACTAAGGCATTGGATTACTTGAGTGTTTGATTTAGCTGGAATTCGTTTGCTGTTCACCTGTACCCGATTAGGATTTGAAACTTGGTTATCATGTGGTGTGGTGGGTCTATTGAGTGCCCCAGCGAAACGTATTCACCGGGAGAATAACTTCTGTTTTATGGAAGTCTAATCAACTCTTAATCTACGAGACCGTTTTACGATATTTCTATAACACTTTGTGACTACAATGTGACTCCTGATGCTGGGTTATTGTATGGTTCTTTATTTTGTGATGAATGACTAATCAGTTATTTTTCCAAACAAAGATGTCCCAACTGTAGAAAACAAGCTAGTTGAGCTTGTCATATAGCAGAGTAATGTGAATATCTGAAGTTTATAATAAACCAGTAGTATTTCTTGAACCTACTCACAAAACAGTTTACCAACGGCTTGTGTTTTATCATACGGTAAGTTGACGGTTTCACAATCTACCGATCGTTGAACTCTACTTCGAGGCAGAAAACTTTCCATCACTTGCGGAATAATGATATCACCTCGATCGGTAATAAAGTATCTACCACGTAAAAACCAAGTTTATTGTCCACTTCATCATGAATAACTTAGTCGTTTTGCCTCAGTTTTTACTTCATTCCCGGCGTCTTCAGTAAGATATCTTGTGAGAGGTAACTTGTCCATACTGTGTTGGATATCCCACTGTTACTGTTAACACAGCATCAATATTGTACATCTGACGCAGATATGGACTGTTTTAGATGTAGAAATACTGCATCCGGTTTTCGTTTGTTATACTGTCTATAATAAAACATGCAAACTACCGACGCCGATTCCCGAAGTAATTTAGGTCTAGGCTAATATAGAACGTGACGCCTATTTTGCCCCTCATAGAGAGAGGCTTTTTTCTAAATAAACGGGTTTGGTTAAAGTGACTCGTAAAATATATATTATGTTCATTTATGACGTCACTCGCACTTGAGTGCATGTGACAAACCTTCAGCATGTAATCCGTTTTATGCTTGCTCTCAGATTCTTGGCCACTCGTCAAAGGCCAGTTACAGGCAATCTACGGATACCTGATGAGGTTTTGACAAAAAGCCTTCAGATCATTCGGTTAAGCCCTCCGTTTTCAAATTTGCAACGGTCCTGTAGTATCCGAAATACCCGAACTAATAGGATGTGTTGAAATCGATCCTACCCGGAATTAAGCAAACCAAAGTAGCCAGAGCACAAAGCTGCGGAATGGTACAACGGTTTTATTGTGGAACTGGTTTGCATAACTGTCACATAAAGGGAAACTGCTGGTAGATCAGAAGTTGACCAGCTATGGGTAGCTTTTACAGAACATGTCCTCGGCGATTCTGAATGGTTACGGGTCATCAGCGTGTGCAGCTACGAAGCTGTACCTGGCCATTTCACATGTGGTGCCCGCTGAACCACCACGGGTCTAATCTATTGTGACAGTAGGGTTACGTCAGTAAAACTTGCAAATATGGTCAAATGTTTTAGAATTGTTTTTGTATCCCTGATCTCCACTATTCATATGCCATATAACTGGAAATGTAAACAATCGCTCACGACATTATTGAAAAATATACTTTGTCTTTATCATTGTTTACCATAGAAGAATGAAGAGTCTACTCTGGAAAAGGCATATCTAGATTTCATTTCTAATACCCAGTTAAAAGGTAATGGATTTTCCATTCATCTTTTTGGAGAAAGGAGGCGTACAATAACTCAGATGACGGAAGTATCATTGATCTTATACGTTGCGTCTGCAAAATGCCGGGAAAAATCAGGTTTGTAGTTCTTTTGTAAACTTTGAGAGCACACAATTAAATGCCATCAAACCGATGGAATCTGCAGAGTTGATTTATTTATTCATCCTGCAATCGTCGATTGCATTCGCGTAAGTTTAATCCATTTATTCGTTGGCAAAAGCTTATTAATATTATCACTGCAAATAGTACAGATTTCTCATTTTGTTTTGACTTACAGATCTTCGTTTGTTAGTGAATTAGAGTTCTTACTGGCAGTGAGCAAAACGTACGCAAGTTCACTGAACTTCTAAGGGTCTCACGAACTAAGCTATCCAAAACAGTATCGTAGCTTAAAATAGAACGAGGCATGTGTGTCCATTTTATGTGAAACCTTTATCGAAAAAGCTGAAATTTAAAGCTCATTACTTCCAATAACGTTCTTGTTCCGATCTCGGAATCACCCACATGTGGATAGTGAAGAATTTCTAGAAACTGATATTGATTCAGTCAACTCACAGTTGTGTAGGCAATTCCATTTGTACTACACAAAAAGTCAATTACGTTTTTGTGAATCTCTATATCAGCCTTACAAAAATAAATAAATAAACATTCCCGTAACAGTGTGCACCCAGAAAAATCCACGAAACATTACCGGTGTCAATGCGCCCTTATTTGTAATTCTGATTCATCTCCTGAAACGCTGAATATGATTTAAGTAGCTTCCTTTATGTATAGGCCTTTGACTTCTGGCGCCAGTAATACATTCATGGACTGCACACGAGTTAGTATGTCCGATGAACTTTGAGAAGGTATGGGCATTGAAGTACACATGTGCGTATCGGCAAATTTTGACTTTACATCGAGTTACGATAGGAAAATATTTCACTCTCCCATCTATAAGTGATGTGTGCCAAACATTTACACTGGCATTCTTAGAACCAATCGGAGGAACATTTCAATGGTTCTATTTCAGTACTTTTCTCCTTGGTAGGGGAAATTGAACGATAGGAATGGCTGGATATCCTAATATCCAAATGCTCTTTCAAAAACGGAATTTTTGTAAAGAAACAGCGAGAGGTGGAGTTTTTGTCTTTCTGTCTGAATTGGGACAAGGCACTTGAGAGTTTTCCTGTACTTCACTCATTTTAGTCTGGAATTAAACCATCGAAAACCGGAAGACTCTTTGGAGTGCGTTGTGAAGTTGTGGTGGCCATTTACTGGAAGAAAGTTTATGTTACGATGAGGTACTACTCAGATCCTTGTTTCCGTTTTCAAAGGTGAAATTTGCGAACTTTTAACCATTATAAGAGCTAAATGATCTCAAATCAAAATTGGTTTTCTGATTCACGCTTTTCTTTCGTACTTCCTGATACGTTTCACTCTCTGTGATGAGTGAGTTCCAATTTCAGGGAAATCACTCTTTATCGGTTCAAAATCAACATGAAAGAATACTCTAGGCGCGCATCACATCCAAGCAAGCAGACAGACTTCAACCAAGCAGAAGAGAAGATAAGTGACTCATGATTCTTTACCCTTGAACAATGGGTAAAATGCTCAACGCATTACTACCAAGCAAGCTTAACATTATGGTGCTCTTCGGCAGCCATCGAATTATTTCGGTGTATACACGTTGTCAGTTCGGACGTTTGATTGATGGGTTGGCTGACTGATTGGTCGATTTGTTTGCTGATCTATCACTAAACTGCTGCGAGCTGTTTTCATTCTCCCATAAATTCATGTATATATTTTTTCTCCAGCTTAAAAGTTTCGGCATTCACTTTTTTTCAGAGCTTACTATCTTCGGTGCTACAGGTTCTGTACGTCATTTTGCTTCTTTACGAGTTGTACTGAAATCAAAGTAGAAAAGACAAATGAATATTGCACACAGAAGTCACTGGCGTTATTCAAAACATGCAACTTGAGGCTCTCAAGGAAGCTTGCTTCCTCCTTGGTAACGAGCGATCCCCATTATTCATGTTTGGTAAGAGTGTGAAGTAAGCTTATTGTCTTATTTTTCCTGTTTTTGGTTCAAAGTGGTAAAAAAATGAACGTTTATAGGGGGGACTTATTTTCGTCCTAATTTATATGAATTCTGTTTAATTGGACGACGTTATCAACCAAAACATATCTAATTATGGATGTTTTTCATAGTGTATTGTCCCTCTAATATTCCATATATGTACTTACTGTTGGTGACTGTTTTTCGTGACTTTTCGTGGAGTGCGGAATTGTCATAATGTAAAAACCTGCGGCAGGATCAGCACACGCCAAAACATATGGGCACCATCTGGTTAGTGACACCATATTTGAAATCGTTCCCTGGAGGCAAGATAAAAAATGTCATTCCAGCCACGGGCAACTAGTTCACCGTTTTTGGTTCACCATGTCCCCTCATTGCACAACTTCGCCGGAGCACACAACGAACGCAGTGCTGTTAGCCGTCACTTTCCTCAAGAGAGTTTCTACCACTGAATACCATTGTTAGACACATCCCAAGGCAGACAAGGCCGCTGTGGCAAAACTTTTTTTCTCGCTGGAGTTTGTCCTTTGTTATGTGGCAATCTATCGTACAGAGACAACGGCCAAAATATCACTGAAAAACTGGAAAACCTTACGACAGTCTTAACCTTTTTAGTAATGATCAGCACTGAACCGGGTCAGTATAGAAGCCGCACACTACCAAAGGGAAATCCATGTTGGATCTAAAGACTTGTTTCACGTCAAGCTTGATTAAAAAAGAAATAGCGGACTTTATTACTGGTCTTGGAAGTTACCAATCAGCCACGCGCACAGAAAGGGATGCTTAAAACGAAAACTTTATTTGTACAGTAGTTTCACGGTTCAAACTGGTAGGCTGAATGATGATACTGGACGAAGGATCATTTGACAAACGGTTGGAACCTTCAATCACTCAAACTCGTCAGTTTTATCTGTTGGTCCATACATTTTCCTATTTGTGTAAAAGCAACTTTTAAAGTCCAACACGTACTGCTTTGAGTTCCATAAGTTTGTTTGCCACATTGATTTCCTCCTGTCGTACAGATGAAGTACAATTCTACGTTTCAGCCTGAAAGATTTTCCTTATTCAGGTGTGATTCATAGTTTCCCTATCTTTGGCTTCGGAGGAAATCACACTGACGAGTGAAAACAGTTCGGAAGTATTGGAGACATATATTCTCTTTAGCCTGGTCAACCCGATTGATCCGAGATCACTGAGCAACTCTTCGATGTTTGATATTACTTTTCCACTCAAATCACTCTAACGTTTGTCATCTGCCATAGGGTGTCGAGGTTCACACATAGGCGAATCCTCATTGAGGTAACCTAAAACCACGTTAGGGGTTAAAGATCGGATGTTCAGAAGGCCGGCTACAAGTTATCGGAAAAGTCAATGACGAAACAGAAGATCGTTGTAGGAAAACAATGTTATCGATAATTGAGTGGCCTTCAGTAATTGACGGTGCGCATTGGGAGGTGGACTGTATCACGAAATACGCCGCCTTGATCTAACATTGTTTTGGTCACAGAATGACGTTCGGCTTGACTAATTTATAGAAAGCTACACTGAGAAATACTATCCGGCCGCTTCAGTTGAATATAGTAGACGGATAATACAAACTTGCAATTATTCTATGTGATGATAGTAATTTTCCATTTTGTTGTGTTACTAGAATTGCAAATGATGCGCAAGATTTTACCCCCGAGGGGAAGGTCATGTCGGTAGGTTATCTATGAAACAATATGGTCCTTTTTCTTGTTTAACTATTCACTATTCGCCAGCTACTTATTCGTAAGAATTCCCTTTATTTCTGTATTGGGGAATCAGCTGAGGAACAGTTGTATTTCTCTGTTTTTACCCTTAGAGACTTCAGGACTTTTATTCAGGGAAAGGACTTAGACAAAGGTGAAACAGTAAGCTCTGAAGGTAGGTCTATAACCATTCGCACTTGCACACCTGATTAAGACGAGCCAACCACAAAAATGTATTTAAATTTTTTTGGAATGTTAATCCTTATTCGTTTCATTCTTGAAAACCGTTCCATTTCACTGAACTAGTCAAATTACGAGAATTGATCTGCTATAGATAAACACGAAATATCTTACAGTAAGTTGGCAAGTTGATGTATGCTATGTCATGACTATCCTCCAGTGTTGGCTCCTTTTGGGTGCTCTTATAAAATAGTAAGCGCAAATTCGTTCAGAATTGCCAAGGTCATCAGCGACAACAGAAACACTTTTGATACTTCAATTCAGTATCAGTAAGAAACTATTTCCCCTACTTTTCTTGGAGGGACGCTCAAAAAGCGTTTAACCTAGACGTTCACTTGAACGTTTGGAAACGTACAAAGTAATGCTGAGCATTATTTGTAAAATAAACCTGACGTTTTTCAGTCACTCTTATCGTCAACGGTCCTGTTTCTCCATTTTCAGTTTGATCCACTAAGGAGAAAGCCTGTTATTTTCTCATCAGCACATTGAACGAATAATTAATTTGCCTAAATGAACAAATAATAGGCAAATATCCACCACGGATAGTAATGATCAGCCTAAATACAAGATACATCAACAGTGTTTCAATTATTAGTGAATGGTAAAATCCCTCGCAAGTCTGTCTACCAAGTTTGTTACCGCGTGTTATAGAAGGGTTTTTATCGGGTCAAATATGTGCTGCCATATAAACACGCCAGTAAAGATGTTGCTGGAATTTGCCGGACAGTATATTTTCTTCTAAATTAACTCATTTTTCCTTAACCTACTATAGTATATCACAACACAAAACTGAAATAAAAATGTATAGAACTTGATGTCAGTCACGTCAGCTCTGCTGAGATCAATTGGCGATTGACAGTGACATTTGTCTCCATGATAAACTAGTCTGAAGTTCAGACGTCCAAAATTAGTTAAGTGTCGAATATTGGTTATTGTCAAATAGGCGAAAGAAACATGCACCAAGGTTGAGATAGTCATTGAAAAACAAATGTTAAGCCAAACAGAAAAGCTTTTTTCAAATGGTCGGCCATGTTTATGCCTTATTGATGAAAGCAAAAGCGAAGGGAACAGATATAGAGAATACCGTGTTGTTTAACAGTTCAGCTGTCAACTCATGATAAATGGTAGCTTCAATCGAGGAAAACATTTATTTATTTTGAAAGCTTGACGAGGATTTTTGGGTCACTCGAGCCCGGCTGGTTACATACATGTTTTGTTTACTCTATGTTCGAGCTATGTTTACCAAAAACCAGAAACATTAGCTACTCCATCAAGAACAAGACTAATCAAATTGTGCGAGTACGTCAAACACTTGTTCCTGTCGTAAACATATTCCCCATTCTTCTCAGGAATGTCAACACGTGTTTCCTCGATATTAATGTAGAAACGTGATGTTCTGACAAGATGTGGTAGGCAAAATACAAACATATCAGATTTGAATAAGAATGTTATTTGCATAAGGATACAGGTATCAGTCAGAGAACCATAAACTTTTCATCTGAGAATAATTTTCAAAAGATTTCCGTGCATTTTTGCAACCATCTGTGGAGAGAAGTTGGTTTCTTTAGCCTTCAGCTGATCGAAAGCATGTGTTATACGGATGAAAGAAAGGTGGCTAAATTTTGCGACCACGAAGTCATCCGAATAACATTGAAAATCGTTTTGGTCATCACATTATGTGAATGAACTGCATTGAGAATTTGGGGGCTCACACACGTATCTGTAGTGTAAAGGAATTCCCGAAAAAATCACTTTATTGACTTGTAGGTTGTAAAAATCACCACGTCGGTTGACATTTGTTGTAAAAATCACCACCAACTCCAATAATGACGCAGTAATAAAGATACCGTAAACAGTTTCCTTGAAAAAGGAAGGTTTTCTTTTTGTGAGATCAAAAGTTATTATACTAAATTTTATTTTAGTACGGAATAATATGGTGGGCCATACCTCACTCGAGGCTGTGCACCTTACAGACGTGGACAAATCTGTTTATTTGTTATAGGAGTTGACAGTGGATAAGCCGCTAGAAAACTCGGGGATTTATTATTCACATGTTTCTGCTAACAGTCACAATTCGAGAACAATTGGAATTTTATTCTCTGTGTATTAGAAAAAATGCTGCAGCGATTTCCCCAAAAAGTCTTCGAATATTTTGCAACAGAGCAACTTTGAATGTTGGAGATAACCTATTTTGAAAAATCCTGATGTCTAGGGAATTTCGAGAATACCCGCAAGTCCACGGTAATCAACTGCATCAGAGCAATACTTGCGGTTCATTCAACTCCAATTCTTTGGAACGCGCCAGAATTATACTACAAGCCAGAAATTGAAGCACATTAGATCATACTTTCACGAATGATGTTTTACTTCTCTTTTAAGTGATTTATTGCTGTATTTTCAAGTGTAGGAAAGAAAATCAGCAATTTCTCGCAAACTAGAAGCGAACTCATAAGCCTTTAGAGGAATTATAAAAATATTCGGTCCTATGTGTTCATTTCACATCCCTTCCTTGGTTTCTGTAAAACGCTAGTTCGATGATAATTTATTTAAGACGGGATAACGTTCATCCTCTCATCTGACGATAAAAGTTTTCTTTTAGTTGACTTAGAAAACTCCGTTTCCCTCACTTATTTTAAACGAAAGTGTATTGGACGCTTATTTTCTAGGAAATGCAATCACGGCAAATCTTGAGTTTAAAAGCATTCGGTGTCGTATTTCACACCAAATCTTGAGGCTAAAATACCAGACACTTGGAAAAAGTTTCACAAAGGAATTCGATGCATTATTTGTCATTTATTGTTCTTTAAACGGTGCCAGGAACTGAGTTGGAGATATTTCCTTTTATCAATGTACATGATGCCCTGAATAGCTTCAGGCGTTTCATGATATCATTTGCCTATGGACACGAAATTCAGCGAAACGGAATAGAGCCCAGTGTTTTGGAGGTATCCGTTGGATAAAAATAACATCGTCCCAAAAGTAAAAAAGAAATATTTTTTAAAGTCGTTGTTTACTTTAGCCTTCCCTGCATTGTGTTGCCCGCTTATCGTTAAAAAACATCAGTGCCGGCAATAAAAAGGCCGGGCCATCTTCTGCTAGCACTTAAGTGGATCATGGAATCATGTATGCTGCACTCTAAAGCCGCACAGCAAATAGTGTTTGGTCCAGCTTTAAGCTCTGTAACCTGTGAGACACGCCAAGGAGCCAACAAAGGTTTTCAGACAAAGCATCAGTTGTCGCTGAGGAACGGCTTGAACATTATTTCTTCTTCAGTCTGGAAATTTTGGGCGTAGCTTAAGCAGTGAACATTGTTATGAAGTCGGAAGGCAATGAGGAAATAGTTCTGTACCGTCAAACTACATAGACGACGTGAATAAGACACCGAACTGAAAAATCTTGCATACGAAACTCCAAATAAAAACATCGCACCGGCTTATTTTCTATCTTTGAGTTCCGTTTAGAGAATGATAATGATTTTTTCGAGTTTGCAGCAGCAAATCTTCCAACAACTAGTTTGTTTTATGATACGATTGCATGGGAGTACTAATTGATTTACTGACTAGCTCGTCTAATGATAAACTGAATTTACTGGTCTGTACACAAGAACATAAATCATGGGATAATTGCGTGGCCCAGACACAAAAATTTGTACACGGGGCTTTTGGCCGGAGGCAAATTACTACGCGACACAATATGATACTTCAGTTTACTCAAATATAATCATAATCAAACGCAAAAGAACAACAACCGCCGCGGCAAGTCACTGAATACACTAGTGGGAATTTAGAACAGGTTGTACCCATTTATTCGTGACCCTCTTAGGTAACATTTGACCATGCAACAATTATTAAAACTGTGGAATTTCGTTCCGACACATACCGTGAAATTGGCAAACTTTTGGTGAATCCTTCAGCTTGGTGATATGTTAAATGATCCAAAAAGAAAATACCAACCCGTTTTCTGTGAACGCCAGCAAAATTATAACTAACCACAGTACACACCAAGTCGCGCTGGAAAGAGTGTCACTCATTGTGTCACGAGGATCACGGTGAAAGTTTTCATAGCTTATGGAAACAGAAACCTAGTAAATTCAGACGAGAAAGTGCGTCACTGACATCAACGAAAATGGCTTGTCCGATTCTTTGAATCAAAAAATTATACATTTTCACTGACGCAAATAAAACGCTACTTTTTCCGTGCAAATTTCACATACAAAGTGAAGTGATGTACAGTTAACCAAAAACCTCCGTTTCGTACTTTTTGACTTCGGGTCTGTAGCAGCTGATGCAAACTGTACAAGACAGAAACCAAAAAGATTCGCATAAGAGACGGAGTATCGTACGCGGGACCGAAAGTTTACTCGAAAACAGCCCTGTTTCGCAGAAGACAATTGGAAATATGAGCCATTTCAATTGATTTTCCGTGTTTCAACAGACTTCATCGACACTATGTATTCGCTACCATTCACAGAGCCATAGAAATTCCTTGGTGCTTCTAATGGATTCTGTACTGTATCAAGTACCGCTGAGTAAGTAACCCAGGGGAACATTCAAAGTAACCGGCAAAAGATCCAATTTGGTTCAACTGTGCGGCGTACGGATGAATAAGCTTCCTTGTTCCACAAACCTTGCGAGAACTTTCACATTGGTTAGCTTAGTGTTACTCGATGTACCTGACTTACAACGAATGTTCACATGCTAACACCGTACAGTGGTGCACCGCAATAATCTCATATTTTCTTTCTCAGTTACGGTTGGAGATTTGGAATAGGAAAAGTCCGTTTTCACTTAGCAGTTTGCCAAATACAAACGAAAACTTTTGATGAATAATAATGATGGCAGAAATTAGCCTTCACCTTAGACAGGAGTTTCCTTTGACCTAACTGTCATTTTCCGGAAATGTATTCGGAGGTCATGAAAAGTATTCAAATGAACCGCATTCTGATAGATCAAATAGAACAAGTCGTCAATTCATCAGGCCCACAGTGGGCATATTTTTATTGTACACTTTTAAAGATAACCAATAGGAAAAAATATGACAAAACTCTAGATTTGACAAATTATAAGTACAGCCTTTGCCATGAAGTGTCCTAAAGTTCTGTTGTAATTTAAAACCACATTTTTGAGAACGTTGTTCTGTCTTTATTCTAATGACTTATCACGGTCTTGTTATTCGGAGATCATTTGGAACCATTAGTCCAATGTATAGGGTGTCACTTCAAAGTGGTACAAAGTTTTTTCACACAGTTTTTTTGGCACACCGTGCGGATGAATGTTGCCATGTAGCTGTGTAGATTATACTTTCGAAAATGAAACGTTTTCCCCACGGAGTGATCGTTCAGAAGTACAACAAACAATCCAGTGTTAGCATTTAAATACCTCCAACTCTTTAACTCAGAGCTCGACAGAAAGCCCTAAAAGTAACACATCTTGTTAAATATCCAAACCTAAGTGCTCTTAGAGGTATAAATTATGGTAAACTTACTCAAAGGCTGTTCGAAGGTAAAAAAATGTTTTAACTGTCTGAACCTAATTTCAATCAACCAAAATGAGTCTACAGATGCATTTATTTGAGAAACAGTAGTGCAACAGGCGGTTGAGTTAATTCGTGAAATGACATACAGTACAGTGACATACGGAAACAGTAACTACCCGTCCTTGAAAACTAAGGTTATGCAAGCAAGCTGTCTAACTTCCGAGACCGTAGGCTGTCTAACTTGCGCATCTGCGTGATCGTGATGATCGCCATTTGTGCATGTGCCTCTGCGGGAATGGACACAGTTGGAGCCTCCCCATCTCCTTCTCGTCTTATAAACTAGACAGCAAATTCTAAAATCAGTTCATTTCCACTTAAGAAAATGATTGTAAAAGTTCAGGAACAAAACCTTCGAGACCATTGTATTCGAATTCAGAAATTGGGTGAGCTCCGTTTTGTTGACGTCCAAGTTTCAATCGGGCACATAGGGTTACTTTAGGTACTAATTTAGGCCAAACTGAATAACGCTACACATAATTTGTGGATTTGCCTCCCAAAAAACGGGAGTGAAGTGCTCCGTCTGAGAGTGAGATAACTTGTTGAAGTAATCACGAAACGGTTGTGAGAGGAATCCTAGTTGACTGATTTGAACCAGTTCCCACTAAAACTGGATTGTCACGTGAATGCCACAAAGGAACATGACTGAATTCATCATAGACTGCAAATACTGTAATTCACAAACGAAACATCTCATCCATTTGTTCATGAGCCTCAAAAGAGAGAAAGCAGCCGCTCGTTATTTTTATAATTTGCAGTTTCTTTTCTCATAGAATAGGCTGAAACAATACTTAGGCGGTCCGGTAACCTGTCGCAATCCTGGTCGCCTTCGATAATTTCCCAAGAAAACCGTATTTTCCAGAGTTCGCAGGAAGTGCTAAAGGAAACAGTTCCTTTCCTGGTTTTTACTCCTGTTCGATTTTCTGGTTAATAAATTTCACTCACCAGGTAAGTGGACTAGGTTTTATACTCTATGCAAGCAGTGAACAAATATTTTATCGCAGTCATCCTCTGCAGCTGTCGGTAGACCCCTGATTGGATGTACAGTTTTATATTCTTTATTGAGAGTAAAATGAATCTTGTTTATTTGTCATATTCATGATCCACGAAGAAAAAGGGGTGCAGTGATGGGTCAAGTCCACGCTTGTGAGACATAGCAAGTTATCGTATGCGTGGGTACATATCATAAATACGTTGCGCGTGTGCACATGATGATAATATACCTGGAAAAATCCACTCAGCGCGAATTTTCCAGGGAAATGCGCAGTCCAGAAAATCGTATTTGGGTGTTCATCCTGAAATTTGTGATGTAGATATAAGTTTGATAGATTCTACAATTTGAGGTACTAATGCTGCTACAGTAGTGAGAGAAGGCGCACTGACCGACACATTAAACAAAACTAACTTTCCGCATTGTTGGATAGGTAGCTTACCATGGAAGTTGGCTTAGATATGGAAATTTGGGAGAAAAATATGAAGCTATTATTGTCGTTTATTCAGGGTTTTCCGTGCAAACTGTTGCATCAAGTCTTCAAAACCAATGGCCAGCGTAGCAGACAGAAATGTTGGTGCGGATTAGGCGGTGCTTTCATCGCTATATAATTGAGTGGGGCCAGAAACGATCAAACTGTTTTGAATGCTTTTTTCAACTATTTCTCTCGGCACTAGGACCTTTTCTTTAGCGGTCTCAATGACAAACTTCTAGCATCGACTCGTGCGTACCCTCTGGCGATCCATGCTTTAGGTGATTTGGTTTTCATGTACATGGGTACCGTATATCAATCATGGCGTAAAAACTGTTTTCCCGGATTTCTCCAGGTGAGTTTCACTGCAAAAGTACATAAAATAAAAATTCGAAAAAAATCCCACCATTCAGCACTCAACCAGGAGTACCTCCGTGCACATCTTGAAATACCCGAAGGCGAAAATAGGGAACAAACTTGTTGTCGTTACGGAAGGTTAGTTGAGATCAACTAAAGCAGATATTCAAAGTGTGTGTTAGTTTGCTGAGAATTATAACCTAACGTATCCTCTTTATTCCAGCTTTAGGGGAACCATCAAATCACGAATTCTCTATGAACAGTTGATTTGCGAAGCGTGGAAAAATTAGTATGACCAATGAAGCGCAAATATACTGTCTGAAATTGTACCTGCCGAATTGTCATCTGTTTTTGACACCGGTTCAAACCATCCGTTCGTATGATCATGAAATCTGGAATAGCCTGAAATTGCTGAATTGAGAAATTTGCTGGTTTTTAGCCCACCGGACAGGAATATCCCGAATATTTGTTTATAAACTCTTGGCTTAGCTGGTAACAGATATTTTCTATCGTTGACGGTTCTTAGTGTATTGTTCAAACATTTTGATAAACTTGTCCGGCACTTTATGCACCCTAATTGTATTACTTCTTACTTTAAATAACATGCGATGCTAGGTGATACTTGATCAAAAGGATCGGTATTTTTGCATACCATACGATTCTGGAAGGTGTTTGAGCTACTTAACTAATGCTTATGTTATTTCATGCTATCGCATGAAAGCCATGGGTGAAGTACACCCGAAGGCTTCAACTCCCCTCTACTATGTTACGGACAACGGAAAACCATACCCAGGGACTTGCGGCGGAGGACCGCAAAACATTCATAATGATCAGGCCCATAAAGAACCGGACTACAGGGCATTATTTTCTGTGATCGAAGCATCGATAAAAGGCCTGGTTCCGTTAACAGGCAACATTTCACGCTTAGCCTTAAATCGATGGTTTAATCAGAACAAAACCGCTCAATCATCGGCAAACAGTAGCTCTCACCGAGCCGAGTGCAATCAGACATTCAGCTGCTAAGACTTATTTTGACCTACCAGGACGAAATCAGCCGGTCAGACAAGTGACCAAAACGGCCAGTCAAAGACCCGGTTAAGAGGAACTTTCTAGAATAATGCTTGTAGCATGATTTTGACTGTGGTCATTACTATCGTACTTAAACTGCTTGTTTTTGTGCGACAGAACGAGATGATTTGAAGGTAGAAACATCTTCTCACCAGAGATAGTGAGCCAGTTGAGAACACTGTCTACCATCAAAGTGACCGATGATGGAGGAGAGTGGAACCTCTGACCTCTTAGATGGTAAGTAAACTCTGTAAACAGCTCGACTATCACCAGACAAATCCAACACAATAGATTGTGCGATAACGTGTGAACCAGCTTCGGTCCACCGGACGATTGTCCCAGGCGTACGGCAGTTTCACATAGGGGACGAAAGGCTTCGGAGAGACACAGTAAAATCCATAAAGGATACAAAATCGCTTACTAGTTAGAGTTTGCAGACTTATTACTCACTATTATTAGTTCAAGACCTGTGTATTAAATTTAGGTGGTCACCGACGTTTTCCACTTGTGCGGACATGACATTGTTTTAAATAAGCCAAGCTATTGGCTTTGAAAGTTTTCCAAAAACATTGTGATTCCTTTCACCCAGAAGACAACATGTTATTCTGCTAGAAGCCTGGATTCACAGTGATATGGACGATGAAACTGTAAAACTTGATGTTTTCGCCGGACATTGCGCGGATTACCCTAGTGCATATCGCAATCGAGGTGGAGGAGTTATCACGCATACCAACCGCCGTCGATATACTCTAGTCAGAACAGTTTTTACCTATTCTACAATTCTAGTCAAATGTTCCGCATACGAATGAAGGCTCAAGTTTCTGGTCAGCGTTCGCTATTTTCTGCTGGTAAATGCACGCACTTCCTTCAAATGTCCCGTAACAGACAATCTAGTTTTCTTTGCTTCAGCCTCACGAATTGTGCTGATATTTCATTGCAAATATCTGCTTGCATTTTCAACCGTTTTTATGTAATCTCTATCCTTTCGGTTTGATGAACACTCGCATTTCTAACTAGACTGGAAGCTTTTCTGTCCTCTCTTTTAGTTGACAGGCCAACATTTCTCCACTTCGAATTGCTTCGAACTAGGCTCCTCTGACCAAGCAGTAATCAAAACCTCACCCAAGATCTACAATCGTACCAACTACCAGCACTTTACACTAGACCACGACTCCCAGTTCCGAATGCGCATATTTGTCTTGACAACATCTTTAAGCTACGGGAAAGGTTGCTCAGACAGAATCCTCTTCGTTCTCAGACGCCGATCTTTTAGTCTCGTGGGGCCATCTTATTAGTTATTTCAGTTTTTGCTTTCAAAACGACTGCAAGCCAACTACGATAAGGCGGGAAAAGCTGAACCATTTTGATTCACTTAGGCATTTTCGAGTTTACCTCGATCGTAACCTCACTTGGTCCAAACATGCAGGTTTCGTATTGGACGGAAACAAGGTGTCAGTCTTTCTGTGTTTCACGCCTTACATTCCATTCCTTACCGTCTCATGTTATCAAACTCTGTGATTTTTCCTGTGCCCTATCTCACTCGCCACAAGCTTCACCTGTCATATTTCCTGGTCTATTGTTGAAAAACTTCAAGTTAATTGCTAGATCTCTTATGACTTTTTCATCAGCCAGCGGCAAATCTCGAAGACACTTCACTCTTTGTGACACATCAAAAAGCTTCCAAAAGCTGTCCATAGAGACTCTCACTGATTCTGCTCATCCTGTCCGCAAATACCTAATGAAATGTATACCCATATTCTCCGCACCTTTTCAGAACAAATATCTTTATCACAAGCACCAAGGCGCACAGCAGTTCTGCTATTCCTCACCTGGCAAGGTATTTGCACAATCCAGCTCCTGTAATATTAGAACCAACACAATACTTGGAATAACACAGAACCTTACTACCTATTATTTCGGTGTTTTGCACCATTTTAATTTTTCAAAGAATTGTACGTGGTTATTTGAAGGCTGATTATTTACCTTTCAGGATGCATAAAATTGCTACGTGACTTGAAACAAAAATAGGAGGACATTACCGCCAGACTAGAAGAACTTGTTCACCTTAGAAGGGTTTTCTGTTTCTTGGTATACGGGTTGGTGAAGAATCTCACGACAAAATGAAAGGTAGAAGATTTGTAATTAGAAGTGTGAGTGAGCGAATGTTTGAGTCAGGGCCCAGTAGTTTACTGGAGAACTTGGTCACTGAGATCTGGATGAAGGTGATGTGACTGGTCATCCATTGTCTTTGAGGAAAACGTATGAAAAGCGTGTTTGTGTTGGGATACTATATGCTGGGTGGGTTGGTCACACGGGATCCCACTAGTTTGAGAAAGCTGGTTGATAGGTCCGAATGTAAGTTCGAAACCTCTGGCAAGTGAAATTAAGATAAGCCACATGAGAACATTATGCAACCAATAAAACGAGAATGTAAAAGGAATTCAGTTGTAGCTTGCAGGAGAATGAATATCTTAAGTTTAGAAAGAGAGCATCTAGTAGTAACTCCGTGGCATATGGTCAGTGATACTGCGGAAATATGCTCCTTGATAATTATTGGGACTATGCACAAGAAAATAGGAACACCCAATGCTTCCGTATATAACTTAAGAGCACCTGGAAGGATTTATTTCCATGCCTTTTGCTGCTTTCGTCAGAATATTCATCAAGCAAAGTGCAATAGTGAACATGCTTGAAAGATTTGTGGGTGGCAAATAGGAAAGGTGAGGAAAGGTACCTTGTAAAACACCCATGCTAGGAGGGAACTCTTAGCGGTTTATCCCTGAAAAGGGGTGGATTGTTCGTAATTGGAAAAGCAGTCAAACTTTAGTTGCTTGCAAATTCCGCCTTCCATACAACTTGGAGTTGGTTGGATCTGTCAGCAGTTGAATATGTCCTTGCAAACAAAAAAGCAGAATTCGATCGCTCGAATTTAGCTATCTAAAGATGATATAACGAAATGGGCAAGCAGATTTAGAATTTCTGGCAGCCTTCCATTGGCCGAGGTCCCTCGTCCAGATTTGTTGTACAATATAGTATAATGAGTAACAAAGAGGAAGTAAACGAGTAGTTATTTATTCATTTATTAGGAATGTCGGTGTACGTAAATTGGTGAGGGTCCAATAAATTGATTTGAGGGGAAAGTCTACAAAGCACAGGCTATTCAAATACTGAGAAAACTATGGTCGTGAATGCAGTGGGATTTGATGTAGATGAGATTCCTTTGGCACCAGGTTAATAGAAATAGCCTTTCACCAGTGAGGAAAGTCATTTTACTTCGGAGATCTATTGAAGTATTTTCATATAATCGGAAACATTATTCCCAAGTACTTCTTTAGGACTTACGCTAGTGGGTCATCTTAAACTCTCCCCATGTGTCGAAGGTTATGTTAGTTTTGTGTACACATCGAAGAAAGGAAAGAAATACCAAACTGCATTGTTGAGGATACACGGGTGATTTCTTTGCGACTTCTGAGTGTAATGTATTGGTGGGATATACACTAAATAAGCGCAGACATTTTCAGGTTTCATATAAATCGGCGCACGAATAAGAAAAGCGGAGCAGTTGTTTTGACCGAGTTGCTCAAAATTAAATTGGAATGCATGCACAGGTAACTCGTCACTTAATGTACAAGATGTGACACTTTATTTCCAAGTGATTTAAATCAGAAAATACACAGGAAACAGTCTATCTGCAGTTACTGAGAACTTACCGTATTTGTCAGCTTCGGACATGGCAGAATTGTGTGCCGCCAGACCCATACCAAGTAAACAGAGGTTTTTGCTTGGATGATACCTGGTTGCTGAGTGACATTGCACACATAAAACAACAAGCTGCGAACCGCTTGGTGACTGAGCTATCCACACATGTTATGCATTTTGCATATTCCTAGTGCAGGAGCCCGTGCCTAAACTCCCCTCTGTGATGTACAATTACAGATGGTTGATAATTTTTGTACCACGGTCTCTTGGCTGAATCCGGAGATGGTGTTTGGAGGTTTCGCCACCTATGGCGAGAGACAGAACAGCTTTCGCCAATTTGCATCACCTGTGTTGAGCAGTGACATCAGGCTTTATCTTAAAGGACCGTTGTACCTCACCGCGGTTCGTGGTGTGCTAATCTACTAATGCAAGACATGGCCACTTTGAGTAGGGAAACTCGGCTGCTTTCTGTGCTGGACGACTGATGTCATCGAGGCATTGCTCACATATGGTGGAAAGAGTGGATCAGAAATGACCAAATGCGCCTTGTGTTAGGCATGGATAACCGACCTCTGGCCGACTTGATCGGCCTACACGACCTCTGATGGCTCGGATATGTTTCGCAAGTACCTGTCCTTTGTGCGCTTTTTCCTGCCCTGTTTGTACGTGCCTAGCAGGCCGACAGAAGCGGCGTGGCGGTCATGCCGTGGCTTGTCGAACAGGCTTAAAGAAGCTAGCGTCTGCGAAGGCCTCGACCAGTTATTCCCGCCTTCTTGGATAGAGCCCACGGGATGATGACGTTCGTTGCTTAGAGACATTGAGGGAACTGGTTCAGTATGGAAGTCAGTGGCCAGAATGCAGTAAGTCCTGTCTTTTGAACTTCCGCGTCCCACGTACACAAACATCTCATTCGGACGAAAAAGTACAACAAACATGAAAAAATTGAGACTGAAAAGTAAAATACAAATCAGACACATAGTACCCTTATTTAAATATTGCTTCTCATGATGTTTTCACTTCCCTTCCTCACCACATTTGGACTTGTTATAGTTACGCTTGCTCCCTGCCTGAATTCAGGTCATTATATATATACATATATATATATATATATATATATATATATATATATATATATATATATATATATAAGGGATTTGGATCTCACAGGATGAAAGGAGTCAACTGAACGTGCAACCATCAGAAATGACTGGTCGTATCGTGCAAACCTCGTCTAGAGGAGAATGAATCACATGCAAGTGATGACGACGTGGATGAAGTCAAAATCGACATTGCTTGACTGATTACATTTACGATTAGATGAACTTTGATTTGGACCGAATTCATCATGTTGCGGGTAAGTAAAACAATATATCGCCACAGATATCTGTGCATAGTCGTTAATGTCTAAATACTGTCCTATTCACATTTTGTAAACATAATTAAGTAATGATCTTAATCATGAACTTATTGGTCTTGTCCTCACACGGGCATCCTAATCTCTATATATAATAATGACCGCAAAAGTAGGAATGAGCTTAATACTCTACCACATGCGCTATAGGAATGAGAAATAACGGAATTCAAGTAATACCTATTGACAGCTGGTTGTCGAAACAAGGCAACAAAATAATTTCCATCCGTAATGCGTTTTTACCCCCCAGTGTTGCAAACAGAAGACACCTATTATTCCGTGAAACGAACCTCCATGTGGTGGAATTAGATATCATTGGATTCCTTTGACCTCAACTTGGAGACAGAGCGTATCCCTTGGTCTTTCAACCCTGAGTGATACTTACTAAACTGTCGAACTACGTGCATAATCCAGCGAATCACAGAATAACTAATTAGAAAAAAGTTTGCCATTACGTGTCTCTTTGAGGAACCCTTTTCCTTGACTTATTTCAATGGAGCACTGAAAAGAGATTGGGACAGAATTTATATTGAACACCGATTAAGCATGCCATGAAAAAGCTGCTAAAGCACAATACTTATGATTACATCAAGTTCAGACAATAAGCAATTTCACATACGCTAAAGGACAGAGTCACTCTCGGTGAAACGCGCGATATAATTGGGATGAAATAGGGGGCAGTGGAGGACGGAATCGAATGAGGTCACATGTCACTACCACGGCAGCAAACGTTGCGTAATGAATGCCTCTTGAATACGCAATTCGAGCACTGACCGCAAACTCTCGCAATTTTACATTTTGCGGTCTCTCAACGATATGGAAAGCATAGTTCGGTCAACCCGATGACTCGAGTCCAACAGATGACGTGCCACTGCGCTAGATGTGGTTGGTTCTTCACAAAGAGCCAAAGTGTTCAGGATGGGCTCACACCTTCGGAGAGCGAGAGGGACGGCTTTTCGTCCCCCGACAAACCTTAAACATAGGTATAGTGAAATTGATAAATACATATGAAGGTCGTATGAAGGTCCGGTCTATCCAAGCTGGTGCGCTTGAGACCACCTTAGCTTACCGAACAAAAACGTAACATTCATCGTACTTTTTTCGAAAACTGAATTCAGTGATTCTCATAAATCCCAAAATGTATTTGATGAGAACTCAGTGCAATAGATTAAAATGTGGGTGTCTTATGACAAGATTAACGCAGCGGATATTTTGTCTTCTATTTATTCCTACCAAGACTGCTCTCATATTTTTCTACCACATATAGGATACTTAGTATTGCGTTTACTCAAAAGAAGTTATGCAGCCTTTATCTTACGTGAAGGAAAGCTCAACCAGCTATGTATGGGATGTTTTACGTGAGATTACCACATCAAATGACTCGACGGAATTGCCTGCTGGTTCTATATCAGAACACGTGGAAGTGGCGTGGTTTTCATCTGGCAGGGTGAAATGTGCATGATATGAACAGTCAGGGCTAAGAGAACTTCCTGTTTCTTACTGTTTATCTTTTACAGTATCAGAAAAGAATTACGTCTGCCTTTTGTTAGAAAAAGTAAAGGTGTGAAACAATTTGTACTAGTACACCCGCAAGAAAAAGCTATGCTGACTGATTTCCTGTAGATAAAATTCCATGTTTCCCTCTCCATTATCCGTCCACAGTATAACTTTAATATAGGGCAAGTGTAACATATAAGTTCCATCAAATGCAACCTTCACCCAAAGGTCACGTGGGCTTGGGTTTGGTGTACATAACAGTCGGACAGAGCACTTTTTGAACCGACATCCCGGCTTGCCAAATGTTTAGGTAAAATGGTACTAACAATACCTCAGTTGGGTTTTCATGTGTCATGCATCACAAGCTGTCTTACCATAAACAAAAAGAGTGATTGAAACATAGTTAGAAGGCAGTAAAAGGTTTGAACATGATGTTTCAGATACAAGCTTAATACATTAGACACAAAGATTACGTTCTACGAAATACAGGGACACGGGTATGTCAAATGTCCTTCATCCACTCAGACAGAGGACCTATCCCGGTCCCCAGCTTTCCCACTGGAAAGAAGAGTAAGACATTTCCTACAAAAGGCATCAGCTACCAAAAGATGTCGACAGACTCTTGTTGGGCTAAAAAATCCATATGGCAGTGTGTTACCTTTTGTTAGGCAATGTAATTTGCGGACATGTGCGAGGTGTACTGTAAAGCTTAGACTTCTGATGGGTAAGAATGTACGAAAAAGAATCGTAAATCCGTTTGGACGTCTGCCGCTTCTACCATCCCTCCGACATTCGACTGAAAGTAAACATTGACATCTTCGTCAGTAGACGTCTTTTGAAGTTGGAATAAACACCACAAAATGTAACCACGCCACGTGTTCATTTCCTTTGAATCCGGAGGTACATTGTAAGTTGTTTTAGTATCAGTTGGTCGCGTTCTACTATGTACTACAAAAATTATGTGAGATTTATTTATTCTTCGTTCGTCGATAAGTTTACAAAATTTGGTCCTCCAAATGTCCAATTTTCCTTTTCGAACAACCGGATTATCAGTGTGATGAGGAGTTTACTTCTTATCATGCAGACAGATAATATTACATTGTTTATTGAGTGGAAATTACAGAAAAGAGTAAGACATATACTTATGTGAGTAGTAAACATATTTGCTTAGATTCAAGCGCACTGGAAAACAGGCTAGAAATACGTCGAGGGTTCTATGGAAAAAGGGATAAACCGTTGGTTGATAACTCAGTATGGTTTCATGTTCGAATATATTTCTGAGGTTATCTTTTCAGAAAGCTGGCTTTGTTTATTGTTACACCCGGACCATCCTTATGATGAGGTTTCTGAATTCACTGCGGTTTTTTAATTAGAATCATTCAAAACATATCTGTCATAATGCCGTATTCTGTTCAGCTCTCGATATTTGTGCGAACCATACAGCCCCTTTAGAACGGTTTAGACAGGAAACGCTCCGTTTCTCGTTGGTAAGTAAGTGGAGCAATTGGTATACTCAATGGAAACGAAAGCTCTAAGCATGAAAACAACAACTTGGATAACTTTACTTCCCTATTACCAATGATTATCAGTGATGTTCAGATAATAGTTCAAATAAGGAAGATGTCAATACACGAATTGTGGTAAAGTCCATAAATACATAACAGCCGTGTGCAATCAAATGACCCAAGCAAATGAAGAAAACTGTATCTTATAATAACTACTTGAATATTTTAAAACTGAATAGGGCATTTGTGAGTAGGTTTTGTCACCCCAAAAGGGATTTCGCATCCCAATAACTGGCCGCTGATACAGCAAATAATTCCGTAGAGTTTGAATATATGAAAGCCTCTAAAGTGATTCGCTGTACCTGCAGTTTTTCCGACACAAATTGATATTTTACTAAGTATCTGTAAACACTGAATATTTCAACTTATTTCCATTTATGCAGCTACGCTTTCTTTTATCACAACTTTCATGAATCTGTAAAACAAGTTACATTATAACTCAACTAATACCTGTTGATCGGATGTCCAATTAACCTGTAAATGATTGATAGGAATGCTCTCGAACGAGGTAACGCAATGGTTGAAGAGACGAACAAGGTGTTTCATTGTCTATGTTTATTTTTGGGAGTGATCGGAATGAGTAACAAAAAATTAAATACACGACCTAAGGGACGGGAACTGGATTAGACACGTGAACGTCAAGGATGTTCAAAAAATACTTCGGAATTGTCAAATTATCATAAAAATTTCTAGAGGTAAAACGTCCGCATCATCATCGAACCATCGAACCACATAAGCAAGGAGAAATGGGCCCAGAAAAACGAAGTATATATCACTTATCACATAGAATCACGAATCTTCGTAAATTTGATTCTATGGCCATGGTTCGAAAAGCAGTACACTGTTACTAATTTACCCTTGACCGATCCCATCATTCGTTGGGGAAGAATCAGCACGACTTCACTGTGCAGCAATGACAAACATTTGCATGAACAATGAGGAAAACATGGGTTGGAGTCATGTTCACACGGGCACTTGAAGAGAAGTACGAATCTGCTTTACGACCATCAGTGACATCTGCAGAAAAGCAAGCTAAACATTAGTTAGACTCTACTAACGAGAAAATGCGCTTGGGTGAAATCAGTGTGCCGATTGTTACCATCTGATCAATAATCTGTTTTCAAAAGATCTGAGCAGTTGCATTTGCAAAACGAATTTCAGCATTCAGTTAGCCAAACGTTTTTATACGAATGCTTGAGAACTTCCTTGAGGACAATGACATCCTCAAACCACTCTTTCTAACTAGATTTACTGATTGATTTTGCAAGCCGAAAACTGAAAAATCGTTACGAAAAGAGAAATGATATCTAATAAAACCGTGATTCATGAGCTGCTCAAATAACCAGCAGAATGTTAGATATCCTTGAAACCCAGAACCACTAATCTCAGGTTGCAGCTTGTGAGCGGTTCTTATTCATCAACAACAGCAAGCTTGCATTTCATTAATTCAGCTAGTCACAGCTTACAGTACTAAAGGTAATTGATCAAAAAGCAATCAAGCTTACGGGTTCCTTTATTGATGGACCTGAAAACCCCATATGGAAGACAAAACCCAAACTGTTCAAGTCCCACTAGCTCTCGTTTCATTAGTGTCAACTACAAGGAATATATAGCTTGCTGGTCCACTCGTTGACAACTCGCTGCTCACAACGGCGAAAACGAGCAAGCCTCAATACTCAGACACTGCTGAAAGAATAAGTTTTCCATTCTGTCGGTTCACGTCATCATTCGGTTACCACGTCGCTCGGGATTCCGTTGTCTCAAGCCTAGGGCAGAAAAGGTGATCACTTTCGAAGTGACTTGGCTGTCTATCAAAGATAAATCAAAACAAACCCTCACAGTATCATTTTCTTCACAAGTTAGCTTGCTTTTCAAATAATTCAAAAAAATTTGTTTTTTGATAAATTAAATTTGTACTTCAACGCCCCGCATTATATGGGTCCCGTAAATTGTTCTCGCTGATTGGCTCGTTAGCCCAGCATTCGATTGTTTTCCAAGGTCAATCCTTGCCGCCCTAGCAAATCTACATTGAAAGCTGAGTTCACTGCGCCTAACACCATACAACTCGGGTATCCTGGACACAGTAAAGTTCCGCCAGTCAGAGTACTAACCCCGTCCTCAGTGGAGACGGCGGGTGGTCTAGTTTTACTTATGTGTGTTTACTATTTAGCAGATTTTCCGGTTCAAAGCACAATAACGTTTGATAATACAGGTCAAGGTGACTATTGATGTACCCAATAAAGTTTCTGGTTCAATAAACGATTGTGACCTTCAAGATTTTCAAAGAAATAACAGATTCTACCGAAATACGATTCAAAAAGATAAAATTATAACACTTTTCTATATGAGTGGTATGGCACTGCATGTGGATGACAGGACAAAGTTTCTTCGGAGGCACAGGACCAGTTTTGTGGTAGTTGCCGCTCATCAAGTATGCGAACCCGCTACTCTTCCGCCGAGTCATCCTCATACTTCAGCTCTCCACGGTTAGTTTAAAGCTGTAGTCTCAAATGAATTGAGTGGAGCTTGCATGGGCTGAGAGTCCATTCTTAGAACCACACGGTGGTTCGTCTATATCTAATTCTTCGGTTGCCTATGGAAGAATCACTGTGAGGTTCTAAAAGTGAACTCTCCATCCATGCGCGCGTCCATTCCATTCAGATGAGATCACTGCCATAAATTATAGCAAAGTTGCTGATTGTTTACCAACTGCGGATACAGTAAGCCAAGTCCTGTTAAATGTGACCCCTATCCTTTTCTAAGATGGTATAGCCGTTTGGACAGATATTCACAAAAAGGAAAGCCTTAGTCCGTTCAATCCGACAAGGTCACGAAAAGAAGGACTACAAGAACCCTACCGGGGAATAGTGTTCATCAGGCCAACCGAATTAGTCGAGATCTGCTTTGCCCAATAATGCACACCTCATTGACCTTGGAACTGCAGTTGCAACACTAAAGTACCCAATCTCAAAGACCATTCAGCAGAGTTTGTAGCCTGAATGATCCCTCGTCACATATCAGTTCATCTGCAGCTGCACGGAGACCTAGGTAAGCAAGAAGGCGCTTCCGCCTACAACTGGGGAGCAAGTACGGAAATCCTGGAGCAGTGAAAGACTCATTCCTTGCCTGGACAGCAAACTACCATGAGAGACTCAGCTTCCCTAATCGTGAAACTCCATTCGTCATCATGTTGATCTGGATAGAGATCTCCCAGGGACAGCACAAAATAGGAATCCCAAGCTCCTAGCTTTTTGGAGTTTTTACTGAATGATGGAATAAGACCCCTGCTGTGTACACAAAAACTGCTACTCACATTTGGCTTTTGCCCTAGCGTCAGCCAATCAGATTACCCAGACCATTTCCGAATTTGTTCTACACTATCTCTCTCATTAATATTGCTTTGTAGCCCATTTACAAGTGAATGAGCATGCTTTACTTAAGCGATTCAGATGATTGAGAAAAATAACTCTGTCCACAATTTACGTCTTCTGTCTGCTGTGATCGAAAGATTTATCAGATAATATTGCCTAATTCGGACCTGAATAAACTCCGTTTTCACAATTTAGTTCTGCTTGTAATTAAGTGATACACCCGCACACCTGTCGGATGTTGATATGTTCGAGTGCCTACTTGGCTGAAATTTTCACCGTGATTTTACGTCATCTATCTCCGCCTGGACATTCGTAATCTAGTGCACTTTCTTGTACCGGCTCCATAGGTTTAAACGGAGAGCTTCGAGGTTACTTAGTTCCGACTGACGATGGAACCATGTGGATAAAACATTGTTGTCCAGTTGTCGGTCTACAAAGACACATGTTCCCTGAGACGTGGACAATGAGCCGCGTTACACCTTTCTTTTTCATCACGTCTGGTTTAACTAATCGTGTACACTACTGAGAAGCATGCACACTATTTGGTAATTTCTAAATTGTATTAAATTTTCGCCAGCGACATAATGTTTCCGCTGGGGAAATATGAACAGAAAAAGTTAGAGAATGCCATCGTTTTGGTATTCAGTTATACATTTTGGATTTTACTCCGGTGCTTGTAAAAGTGAGATAATACGCTTTCCCTTATAAATAAATATGATTATTGAATCTCATTAGGCCGTGCGGATGAATAAATGTGGAGCGACTTCCGTAATGACCACCGGCTGTGTGCAACGGACGGTGAAGGAGAATCCGTGTTCTGTTTAATTCCGAAGAAAAAATTTTCCAGAACAAGAAAAATATTTTTCCAGTATTCTGAACTAAATGTGAAAATCAGACACTTTTTTACTCATCAAAGATAAATTAAACTGCCATTTGAGTGGTAAAGCATGTTTGCTTTTCACAGCTGCGTTCTACAGATCTGTTTCAGTAGGGATAACTAGAATCACCGTGTTATCGCCACTTTCTTTTGTAATCTAGAGAACTTAAGATAAAGTTTAGGAGCGTATTAGGTGTACACCCCACTGATATTTAGTTCACACGCAGAAGGAAGGAATATCTTGTCCTGAGATCCACCTTCCCCGGTTTTATCTACCATAGAACTATTAGCAAGATTCCGTTCGGATTGTTTGCTTTCCACGTGCTATCCGATGTGTAAACCTTGTGAGCTCTTATCAAATTCACAAATGCACTAGACTTCAACGCATCCAGATAAGAAGCACTTCAGACCACCTGTTCGTATTTCCACACGCTTAGTTCTTCGCACTATCATCGGGTGAACTGCTGGCAGCAATATGGCAGTCTGTGATTGCTCTTCCCATCTAAAACTGGTCCATGCAAGCAAACCGGTACACGCACGGACTCGACCGAAACTGGAGCGGAACGGTAACAGCTGGCCAGATGTGGGATTTCTTTGTGCTTTCCTAACCTCAGCTTGGTGATGGCGCTAAGTGTGGTGGTGTTCGTGATAGAAGGAGAGGTGCTGCTACTGCTATCGTGGCAAGATGTGTCCGGTAAACGAAATATCATGGCAGTTTCACATTTGTGCTTCACATAACAGTCTGCTCCCTATTGCTGAGTAATTATCTTCGTTTGCTGCGTTGTGTGAATTTGCTTGTGCAGGCAGCAGGCAAAAAATGAAACTTCTCAATAAGTCCACATTTTTTATTATAACGCGGGTTTAAATGCGGGTGAACAGTTTGTTAGCAAAAATTGAACCGTCTGACTGGGATTTGACGAGTAAGTATTCATTGTCCACATGAGCAGAAGGAGATTTGATTTATTCAGAATGAACCACCGTGCACCATCAAAACTCAGCGCACGATTGAAAACCATGGAAGCACCGTACACCTGTTTCATTCTTGTTAGTAATTATCAGTAGTGAGTATCCTTCATGCTTCAAAGCGGACTGGAATTGAGGGTGACCGGTTTTGAGTCGAAAACCTAAACACCACACTATCCGGGATGGCTCTCAAAGGTCTTTTGGACATCTGCACTACTAAGCAGAACGCCTTATGAACTCTTAGTAATCAGAGATATGTTTCTGATTCCTTCATAATGTGCTACTAACTTTAAATGAAATGTGAAGACTGACCAACTGAGGTTCCGAGAAGTATTTAAGTAATATAAGGAACAAAGTATTGAAGTTTCTCTGACAGCCCTTGTTCGGCGCAGCAAACCCAAATAGTTTGGACGATTGAGTTCTCGTAGTTTTATTGTAAATCTAGTAAAAAATACAAGAAAGAAGACAAAGATAAAATTGCGTTTGATTTCTTCTTGGGTTTTGTTTCAAGAAAGCACATTTCCGACAGCCACTCCCCTTTGAGTCCCACTGGTCAAGGATGGAACTGAAGATGAGGCACTGGACGATTTCCCTGCCTTGGACCGGTGGCTCATTGTTCTACTGTATTATTATTTCGCACATTCTACTTTGTCAAGAAAAAGTCTGGCGATTTTACCCGTAATAATGTCTCTGTAGATACTGCTGTTGTCTTTGTACTCACCTCTGTGGCACTAGTTCCCGAGTTAAAAGATTCAGTGCGATATTTTGGACTGAAATTAATCGATACAAAAAGGTAGAAGGGCCTCAGTTTGAACATCAAATTTGACCCTATCTAAAGCCGGATATTTGTCTGCGTCCAACAAATGACCGTATAGAGTGCACTTTGTTCGTCTCGAACCGACATGGATGGATTTATCGAGCACGATTTTTTCTCTCGTCCTCTAGTATCTGTATCTTTTTCAATTCAAGTAAGGCCCTCGTGAATACGGGTCAAGCCGAAAATTACAGCACCCTCGGAATGCATATGATAAGTTTGGGAACGGTCACTCTTCACCCATGGCACGGAATCTCTCTATTTAGTTGGAAAGTCGATGCAAAATACAGAGAATAACATAAGTCGCAGGAATTATTTATCGATTTATAAAATAGCTTGTAACACGAAAAAATATCTTTGCGATATTGTACCTCAGGTATTTATAATATTGAGTAATACTGAGTAGATGAGAATTTATTTCCAGTTATAGGTGGTGGCTAGTGAGTAAGTAGGAAACAAATCTGGTAACTTCACAACTCGTTGGAACTCCAAGGTCCTTGTTCGGGTTGTGAACGAAAACAAGTGTGAAATGTGTGACCAAATGGTTTGGAAAGGCAGGTGTAGAAAACGCATGCGGGAGAAAACAAGGAGAAGGTGGAATGTTTGCACATGGGATTCGCAGAAGAATCACTTATTACGACCATGATAACGACAACTGTTGTACAAGATTACTTTTCTCGCACATCTGGTTTGTAAGGGATATCAAATGGATTCAGTGACCACCTTCAAGCCAGATTTTACAACTCACGACATTCACATCAAAGGATTACGCAAATCGCATGATCTGGTACTAGCTTCCATTGGCTCAGTTGACTCACTCTGGAAACATCACTTTTATACGGTCTATCATCTACCTGCGACTGATTGGTACGATCGATATCATGACCGCACAATTCTGTTGCTACAGCCGTCTGCATCGTAATAACAAAAACTTTACCGAGGAATGACATGGGGATTTTTACTGACGTAACCTATGAAACCATGTATGTGTTACTTGTAGAATACCATGGCACTTATTGTACAGTGAAGGCCACTCAACAGAGTAATATGCCAACATATTTTGATTCATCTTCTCAAGTTTATCCCGATTATTGATCGTAATTACCACTTTATCTGTACTGGAAACCCTAATGAGATTATGTATCAAATATCAACCATATCCACCACCTTTCAGTAGATAAGTTAATCGAAAAATCTGATCATTTCAAATGAGAGGGGAATCGTGTTCACTCGAAAAGGGGCCCCGCTTTTCAGTCTTTTGATGGTCTCTCAATATCAGTAAGCTATGAGTATTTTCATTGAAAATACTTTAGATAATCGACGGTTCACCACACGCCTACATGGTCGACCAAAGCATCAGTAACGCATTCGTTAAGCCACAAATCACCAACATCAGACTAAGCTCGGGTCAATCCCAATCGGCTGCTTTTATGTACGTTTGAATGACCTCAGGAGACCTTAAAGTTCCGTACGGATCTGAAGTGAGATAACAATTACATTTCTTATCGACTATAACCTACTGGGTACAACAGCGAGAGAGAGACTGAAAAGATAGAAATAGGAAGAAAGGTCAGCAAAAGCTCACTTGGCCATTTTGAAACCCAGCATTTAAAGAAAATGCTTGTGAGGTGACCGGAAATACTATACGCTCTAGTTAGCACTTTACACGAAAAATAGAACTGGACGAATGCTTGAATGCGTCTCCACAACAACTGACAGACCAAACGACAGCTGTTCTGAGAACTTAATGAGCCTAGCTGTTGCAAACAAGTCGTCGACGGCAATCTGGTAGAGTGACAAAACTTTAATGTGAGCGATTAGGAAGTGGAGCCTTATATTCTGACAATCTGGTTCACTGAACCTACTAAGTGATCGTAACAAAATTTTATGGTTTTGTTACTTCAAAATGAATAATGGCCTTGAAAGTTTGACCTTGTAGAGCTTTTTCGAACTGCGGCAAAGCGCGCCATCTTATTCAGCTTAAAGTTTCGAAGTTTAGAATGCTCAAAGGTGCATATGAAATTTTACTTCAGGAAAATTAAAAGATTGAAGCACCATGAATTGTTAGGACCAATGCGAGAATTCATCAATCCCTGTGATCTTAAAACACGAAACAAAGCAAGGTTTTCCGTATCAGTAGTTTGGGATTGTATCTGGATGACAGGACTGAATGTCCCCGGATGCACACGACTTGTCATCCAGATACAATGCCATACAACTCATACCGGAAATCCATACTTGGGGCCAAGAGTCCTCGTTCTGAAGGTTAGCCGTGGTAACCGACGAACTGACTTTGAAAGAATCACCATGTAATTCTAAAAATGGATTCCCCATCTGTGCGAGCTCGATTCGATTGAAATGGGACAACAACTGCAAAGTATTATTCTCTCTTCTTCATGTTCTTCGAAATAAATACTCAAGTACAATAACCTTTGTTCTTGGTACGAGAAAATATTTCCATATGGCTTTGGAGTTATCGTAACCCATCGCGGCTACTCAAGTTTCGGTCATGTGTATTCAAGCTGAATAATAAGAAAGAAAACAGTGGTTGGCTCAGCTTCAATTGGGCAACCAGCAAAGAATACCAAGTGCAGGGAGAATGCCACTAGACCTTTTACCGTAAATCAAAGTAGCATATCACCGTAGCCGTTCAAGTAGGTTTCAGTCCGGGTCAAAAATAGTGCGACTTGTCCGGGAGGACGTGTGAAAACGCGAGTGAATTTTTAGGTGTGAACCGAAATGTCCCACTGGAATTAGGCAAAAGGACAGCACGTAAAATTTATCATTTTCGGATTTATATTTTAGTATTTACTTTCAACAACAGCTATTCTAATAAATTTCGCTTCCCGTCCAGATAAAAACCCACCTCCAAATAGGTTTATTTAGCGAGAATGATCTTGCATTCTGGTATTGCCAATATACACTTGATAAGGGGGTTTGCTGATCATTAACATAAATCAGTGTGAGTCGACAGACTGAGAATGAAGTGAGTAGTTTCCTGTGCTGATATACTACTTTTATACCGGAAATAAAACCTTTGGTTTTCACAGCCAGATGTGAGTAATGGGTACCAAACTGCGTTGCGCAAATTCGCTTTTCTTTGCGTTGGAATCAGTCATCAAATTTTCTAAAGCGTATCAGAACAAAGATTTGGAATATAAAATTACACGCCATTATTTATTGTTCTTGATAGTTCCTAATAATAGGTATGTTGATAAAATTTAGTACTTCAGTTTTTCAAAATAACGAATAAATACTAACTCCGACAGAACCATTTCTTTTTGTTCAAGTAACTACCATATATGTGTAACACGTATATAATTAAAAAGCTTTCGCTGAATACTATGTTATCTAGCGGATCGGTAGTCAACTCGAGGTTGGTGGACAACTCACCAAAAAAATATTGTGGGTTATTTCCGGTCCAGGACCTTTTAAATTAGGTCATTTGAGAGTAGAAATATAAATACTTTTTTTTCACAATGATGTAGAATGGAGTAACCAGAAAGGCGATGCCTGATGAAGAAAATAGTCAGACACGAAACATGAGGAATGCGTATCGAATCCGTGTTTCTGTGAACATTATGGTTCAAAATCGTTCCGCGAACAACTGTGATTTTTTCCGCATCCAGGGGATGTTGGCTGTAGTACTACCCATTAAACGTGGATAACCGAGTTATCCTTATAGCCATGAGAAAAATGGGTCTAAGAGCATTACCCCTATCTTGCTAGATCCTTGTAAATTCCTGCACACTATCGTAAATAACCATGAAACAAGATAAGCTGTGTTGGCTGTCGGCCATTTTCATGAACACTTTCGACGCCCAACATGAGAGGTCACGTGTATCACTCGTATTAATAATCGTTTTCACCATCGATATACTTCATACTCTTCTATATAATCCTTAAGGAGCACACAAGCAAATATAACTACTGAGGAATAATATGTCCAATAACTTTAGATTCGCAAAATTCAATAAGCTGTTTTACACACGCAATAATAAACCACGTTTCATTCTGTTGTAGAACAGTTTTCAAGGAAAACCTAATTGAAGAATAAATAAATGGTTTCTTAAGGTTTTCGTTCGGTAAGATCACGGGGAAATCTACGTAGGGTACCTTGTTTCAGGTTAATCTGGCTGTTGTAGTGAATCAGAATAGATAATTTGATAATGCATGAAATCACCTGATTCGCATATGCTGCAAAATGAAACATTCTATTCAGAGAAGGCTAACAATAAATGGGTAATCTGAAATAGAGTATGACAAACGAAGTGGCATTTCAGTCAGTATAAACGCTTAACCCAGCATGGGCAATGCCGCTAGGCATCATTGGTTGATCGCTTTGCAGGTGACGTGTTTCCCCAAACAGGGATAGATGATGTGTCGTAAATGCTTCCAAAAGCAATAAAATCCATCCCGGCTAGCCTAGTGTTCCGGTATTCGACCCACAATCGAACTTTACGGGTTCGAGGCCCAGAAGGGACTCGGGGGGAATGTCGAAACGTTTGGACAGTGCTTCCATGACATTCAATCATGAGTTCAGTTAAATCACCAGATGAACAACTAGTTTCCCATCTAATGAGACGGAATATGTAAGGTAGATCTAATCAAATAACTTCAATGCAGGTTCAGAAAATAATTTTATGTTAGTTATTGAAAACAAGAATTGGTAAAAACAATCTCCTTTTAGGCGTTAAACTTTATGAAAATTAGAACCGTCGGTCATTCCAAAACTGAAACTGTTGGTGATCATTGAAGTGCATCATCGGTCACTGATCGGTGCACAAAAGTGTCTAACAGAATGTTTGCTTGCCTTGGCACACATCAAATGGGCCTCCCTCACTTACCCGCTCAAAGTGTTGTAAGCCTCTTTAATTTTTCTCACTCCACTGCCGTATTTTTTCTACTCTGCCATACTCAGAGTGCCAGGGTTTTCCGTTTCGATGAACAAAACTAAACGAGTTGGTTGCTTATCCCCGTATACGTCTTCTTTGCTCGGCTGACTGTCCTTTGGATTCCTTCTTTCACGATCAGATCTCGGGTCATCCGATCATCCATGCAATCCGAAGCGTCATATTCGAGTTTCGCCCCTACTGGAGCTCGTCGGTGGTGCATACCACCACCGCGCCTGGGGTTTGAACCCGGGCCTTTTCACTTGGGAATAGTGCGTGTTATCACTGCACAACTCGGCTTCCGTCCAGGCTGGCTGTAATGACAGAGTTACGTTTGTTCAGATGTTGTCCTACTTTGATGCCTTATTTCCGATCTCCCCTGTGTTTGCCACGGTAAAAACGTGATTTCAGTGTTACTGTGTACAAACTGGAAATGACAGACAAATTTAGAATTTACCAACAAATGTACGTAAGTGCTCTAAATTTCACAGCAATATGATTGTTTACAGTGAGTATACATATTACGGTGTCGAAATTGAATTATTTGACAACAAGAAGTATCCTCCAAACTTGGCCTTGCTATTCCTCACACCTTTGGACTATTTTGCCATATTAACCGCGGTATCTGCATCAGTTTGACATTAGATTTCTTTTGTTATCATGAGAACGCTGTCTCGTTGTCGAAGTGCCCATTCATGCATCACATCCTTGTGATTTTACCAGATCTTCTAAATAATCAAACTTTTTGCTGGAAAGCTGTTATAGGCATTCATTAAAAAAATGAAACTAGGAGAATTTTCTAAAAGCTAAATGTTTATCGCCGTAACCATCGCATTGGTTTGAAGGTTGGACCAAGGAATCAGCTTCGTCACCTACCTGGCTGTCCATTGTCGTATGCTCCAACATTCGATCACTGCTTGGACTGTTGACGCAACGGACTGATTTTTTCCATTAAAAGGTGTACTGTCAATAGGGTGTCATTTTTCTACAAGAAACCTGGCTCTACACGAATATTATGAATGAAATTATCACACTGGATGAATTTTTCACCTTCCGCGTGGACCACCCGTCTGCGAATCGTAAAAAGGCAGAGGCTTTATTACTCCCACAAAAGAACAACTGTGTAAAGAGGCTTAAGGTATTTTTAAGTATTTCTTATCTCATATCAGTCCTTTTTTACTATAAAGCAAATCTTAACACCTAAGTCGTCGTGCTTTCATTATTTTTGCTTGCATGTACATGTCCCAAACTTTTCCTTGACTCGGGATTGGTGAATTATCCGGTGTTACCTCCACAAATGTACTGAACATTGTTGACTCCCCCCCCCCTCCCAGTGAGTTTTCTGTTGCTGTTTTAACATGTTCATTGCGAGATTTCCCAGGTCTGACCAAGATAACTACCATTCTCACCAGATCAGAAACCACGTTTGTTCATGATCAAGACCTGTTTCATATTGCTGTCGTGCTCTACTCAACTGTGGTGATCCTGTGATCGTTAAACTTCCCCCATCCATTTGTTCTAAAATTAGGCATGGACGTTTCACTAAATGCCGCAGCCCTAAAATATACATGCAACAGTGTAGCCCAGGAAACCTCGCAAGACTCAGAGATACGGTTATTAGTTCTGACCCTGACATATTCTTCCTGTCCAATCTCTCTTTGTTCTATAAGCAAATTAACTGAGTACCTTAACTTCTGCTTTGATATTCACCGCTTCATGGAAGCTTCACGCGTCCGACGGTATCGACACTTTTCTCCTCAGCTGAAGCGACTCTGTCCTATGAAGCTGCGGAACACCAGAGCCAGGGACTATGGTGTTCTCATAAACGTCACCTCCAGCGCAGGCTAATGAACTCAGTCATCGCTTTACCGCTGTTTACTGCCCACTAGCTTTTCATACAGCAACGCTGATTTCCGCCAGAACTCTGTCATAGAGAGCATCATCCACTCAGACGTACACGAAGAGCTTGCTCACCTCCATGCAAACAAGACAAGCGACCGGGACTTCCTACTGCTGATCCCATTTAAGTATTGTCCAGGTCCATTTTTCCCCGTATTCTCTGATTTCTTTGATCAATGTCTAAATCGTAATACAAATTTCTGACTGACTGAAAGTGGTTTCCATCACTCCAGTACTCAAAAAGGGTACATCCTAAGACAACCCACAAATTTGCGCATAGAAATTTCTTGAAGTTTTAGAAAAATGTTGATGAAAAGACAGCCCGTAAAATATAGCGTGCTTCACTGCCATCAGTTTGCATAAAGCTGATCAAGATCAACCCTCGGTGGACCAGTCTCTCTCACCCACTCAGTTTTATCATCTATTGATCGCCAAATGCAAGCAGTAAGGGGTTGTTTCCTCGAACATGGTGAAGCGTTCAATCGCGTTTAAATACCCAAAACTGTCCCGTGCACTCGCTGACTCCTACGTCAAACCTCTGGCATTGTTCTTTGGTGTAACTACTTTTCCAATCGCCTACAATTTATACGATGTTGCCCCCGAACTTATCCCATGCTTGCCTCCACACAAACTGTCTTCCAAACTGCCATTCCATCATCGCTTTTGTTTTCTGGTTATAAATCGTTCATGCTCAATTTTGATGAGTGTCTCCCTATAAAATACGCCGATGATATGGTTTTTGGAGTGTCCAACTCTAACAGCTTCATATTTTCCCTTTTTACAACAAAAATCAAACTAGCCCTTTGGTCTTCAGGTTGGAATCTAGGGATGAATCCCTGAAAGTGCTCTGATATTTAATTTCGTCTCCACAACGTGATAGTATCCATTCCAGAATTAGTCTTCTATGGAGAACCAGTACGAAGAACACCGTCGGTAAACTAACTCAGCATAGCCATCACTCGTGGCCTTACCTGGACGAATCATATAGTGGCCGTCTTCTAAAAAGTTCAAGTTAAGTATTTAATTTACGCACCCTGGTGGATGTATTTTCAGCAGTAATTGGCTATACTCGCGGAACTAACACGAAAAAAGCAGCGGATACAACCTCAAAAACGCCATGTAAAGGGATGATTTAGGAGTTAGGACAGTACATGTTGTCTAAGTTTAGCTTCGGTTCTTGCTGGGTTACACGATAATTGTGCAAGGTAAGGGACTACGGAGGACGGGTAGGCTGTCGTGCGTGCAAAAATCATCTCAATGATAGTGGGTGGAAGAGGAGGAAACTCACATGCTTAGGTCACTGTGAAGCGGGTGAAGTGAATCATTCATAATACTCTTTGCGAATCTTTTGTTCATTTTATGATGTTGGAATACTATGCAGTCTGTGAAATCCGCACCAGGTATACCACTTGCTTAGGATAAGTGTTTGAGAGACGTTTTTATTATGGTAAAATCTTTAGTATATAGGCCAGAGAGGTAGATGTGAGAAGAATATAGCCAGTCAGGTAATATGCATGGAAGGAAAAAACGTTGAGTGATGTAAATGGGTGCAGGCATTGCTTTCAGATGCAAGAATTACTAGGTTAGTCTTCTCACTTTTATGAAAACGCACGCAACATGTTCAGTTCAACAAAGGTCATGGATGATCGTCATTCCCGGGTATTAACCGATGGTGGATGACGAAAGGTGATGCCTCTTTTGAACGACTGGACAGGATTTCAGAAATTTAACCTAATTAGATCCTTTGAGAATGGAAAAGACAACTTCTGAGCATTTACAGAGATATAGGCTACGATCATGGGCTTTGGACCAATAATCAATATCTAAGAGACCAGAGTGGAGCTCAGGTGTAGCTGATGCATCAGGATGGGGTTACCGAATCGAAACGTCGTCTGCGTACTTTGCAGTGAAGGGATAATAAGTGGCAAGCATGGAAGACATGTAGGCGGAAAATAGAAAAGGCGAGAGGATTGCTCCCTATAGTACGTCTTGGTTTGAAACAGAAATGAAGGAGGTTTTGTCCCCGTATCCTGTAAACTGTTGCCGATTGGAGAACTAATCAGACAAAAGTCCAATGATTGAGGGTTGTATCACGTTGTTTAGAGTATGTCAAAAGACTTTTGTCGATCAACACTGGTAAATACATCACTGCAATCCAGGAAGCAGGTACGCACAGCTTTTGATTTATTGTCCAGCGACGACAAGACATCATGAGTCAAGCAAGCAGTAGCATGCAAGGTAGAGCAGGAGCAACGGTAGGCGAACTGGTTTATGTCTCGTTTTGTCAAATCACTGGATAGTTCCTGTAGTAAAAACCTCTCGAACACTTTAAATGCGATGAAGGTACAAGCAACCGGAGGGAATTTTGCTGTTCCTTTCTTGGGCTGAGTTATGATGGAGGCTGATTTCTAACAGCCGAGAATCTTCTTGCAATACAAGCATTGATTAGGAAACTGTGTCGTAACTGGTGTGTGTATTTATGCACCTCACTGTAGTGGTAGATTGTCAGGTTCGTGGGATTTGTTGCACAAAAGGTTTGACAGCTCTGTGTAAACAGTTTGAGGTGATATACTGTGGAGATGGAACTGCTAAAGCTGTGACAAGATAGGAAGTTGTTGCAACTAAACAACAAAGAACGAGTTTGCATGTTGGAGTTGCGGTTTAGATCTTCAATATTATTGTTTAGGGATGAAAGTCCTGTCGAGATATCACCCAAAAGCTTAATGGACGTTTAAAGTTTCCGACAATTTTGGTTGGCTAAGAGCATACGACCATATACACCGTTAAGCCTGCAGATTTCTGACTTAAATGATAAAGAAAGGTTTTTCACTGTACGATAGTTCCTACCATTTTAGGCACTTTATTTGCTATGGCTCAGCTTTTTGAGTGACAGAGAGGAAAACCGGTCCCTACGGATGCTTATGGTCTCCAAAGGAAAATACACATTTTAACGAAAATTCAAGTAACTGGTAAAATGCTCACAAAACACCGTGGGATCTTGATGGTTGAATATGTCGAAGTTAGTCTGCTCGATCAAAGCTTGAAATCTATGTGAGTTTTCTGAGCCAGACTGATGATTTTTGCGTTTCAGGTCACGACTGCTGGTGACTATTCTGTGGTAACTCGAGCTATATATCATTGGAACAACAGTGTTATGACGTGATCTGACGTCCTCAGGGAAGATCTATCTGAGGTTCGAAACAGATCGGGGTTGCCTGTGAAATACAAATCAACGTGGGCATCCATCCTGGTGGGGGAGTTTACAATGATTAAGGACCCAGGAGCGTCAAGAATTCCAGCTAAGAACGGTTAAAAAACCACAAAAGCAGCACAAAGAACTATCAAATTAGCCCAAAACTTTGGAAGATACAACCTCGGAGGAATCCTCAAAACACTAGTAGTGCATGTGGGACAAATATAAGCTTTCGCAGTGTTTATGGAACGACAACTACTCACATGATTAGGTTTGTTTAAGATCTTGGAAGTACTAATGAAATAATTTGAGTGTAGCCGTAGTACTTCGACGGGCTTACACCGATTGTCCTTAAGGTAAGTGATAACCCCTCCGTCGCGTTTTGCGAAGCTAGGATCGATCAGCCCGGCAGTAGGTGAAACCATCGAGATGGATGATTTTTCCGTTAACATTCTCACTAGGCAACGTTTCTTGTAGCAGTTTGACTCCACATTGCACACCTTCTTGAGGGAGGACAGGGTGTCCAAATCACCGAAGTTTCCAATGAGTGAAGGTACGTCTGAACTGAGAGTAATGGATATACTCATGTTTGATATTTTCTATTGCCAAAGAGCCACTTTCTGTCCAGCATAGTATTTCTTTAGTATTTCCAAAAACTTTGGCTTGAATCTGCCTTATTCTGTTTCTTACTTGCTTCTCGATAAATTATCGTGGTGTTATTGTGGAGTTGGTGAATTGCATAAATTCACCTGGGTATTTCGGCACTTCCTAACCGAACGATGCTTATTATGGCAACCAAGGTTGAAAAACAAAATAATTGCCGCGGTAGAGACCACGTGTAAATTGATCCCGATGATGGAAGATGGGGTAAGAGCGCGGCCAATTCCAAAAGCGCCGTCCTGCTCGACGACTCACCTTTTACTTGATACTACTGAGGTCATCTTCCACCCCATTTCATTCATTAGGAAGCTTTGTATTTTCAGGCCTCCTCTCGCACTGGTTCTATGCTTCCGCCGTCATATTCTTTGGGCTGCTTGCAAAAGATTTTAAAGTGTTCATCAGATGCTTCATATGTTATTCTCGATATTGTAGAATCACTTACGACTTGCGCTTTCACTTTTTTATAATCCAAGGTTACAAGGCAAGTCTGCATTTCTCTACTAAGATTGTGGAATACAGCAAACGCCGTATTCAACCGGATCCCGGCACTTGCATATCAACATCTGCGATTATATTCCAATATGAACGTGCGCTTGCTCACTCTACAGTTCATAAATCCTCTGTAGTTCCGTATCTTGCTAGTTTATTCACCAAACAATATTCTATCACCACAAGTTCCCTCAACTGGCTCCGTTAAAAAAGACTTTCTTCCTATTGCTGTTTTTTCTATTGCTGATTGTCGTAGTGCATTGGATATGTGGTAGCTTGATATTCATCCTCGGGTGCATAAAGCTGCAAAATAAGAAAACCTTCAAATAGCAGGTGAGCGAAAACAAAAAAGTTTATTAGAATCAGAGTATGCCATAATTGTAGAAGATCTGCTTTTAAAAGAGTAATCGAAGTCGATATTCTGTCAGGCGTAGTATGACGGTTTTGGATAAAATAGTTCCAGGTGTTGAACATACATTTCCACACTCCCAGCAATCCTTTCTCTTATTCGTCTCTGATCAAAAGTTTCTCCTTCAATGGAGCAAACAAAGACATATTCCTTCAGCGATGCATTGTTAAGTAACATCATATCTACATCCTCGCGAAAAATTTGATTGCCTGTGGCAATCTGCCAGTTTCTTCAAGGAAGTCTTATTCATATCACTTCTTTTAGGTTAGTCATCAGATATTAGGATATCTTGAATCAGAACAGTTAGGTGCAATAATTCATCAGTCTCTGGATATTTCTTCTATAAAGTTCTGTATTTTACGGTTGGGAAAAATACCTATTGCAACAGTTAGTTGGATCACCAATTTATATATTCGATGTGAACTAGCAGCTGAACTGTGCTGGATATATTGGACCACTTGGTATGTGCTTTATTCTACTGCCCATTTGACATTTCTCAAATGAAAACACCGTAGCAAGTTTGAAGATTGAATTGAATTGCTTGGATTTATTGTACGTATTTATTTTTTCCGTTTTATTTAACACGATACTGACGCACTTTGGAATAGATGATCGAAGAGCTCTATTCTACCTTGCTCATTTCATGCAAAACTGATTGCCCATTATTGATCTGTAAACGAAGAGCGTTTGAAATTGCGCAGGCCAGATTGAAGAAATTGGAGAAACTACCACAAACTAGGTGAATCAGCGTGAGCAACGGTGCGGTGACCAAACAACATCATGGGTTGGACTTTTTCTCAGTGCCCCGTCAAATCTTTCTACATCTGATAAGATCCGTATAAAACCAAAATAAAAGCCTATCCAGAAGGCAATTAGGTGATCTGATGACGTTTCTATTCGATTGGTTGAGTAGATTCGGTGGAGACCCTCGGACCGTTCAGTAGATCATTGATTAGGCGTAAGTGTCATTTTCAGCTACATTTAAAGTAAAGTGCTTTTTCAAAAAACGTAAGTTGTCCAATATCGTCCTCAATGACTTCGGTATTTCCATTGCTCTAATCGTTTGAAAAAGTACACTTCATTTCTTCGAATAAAAGCATTAGTCTTGCTCATTGCGTTTGAAGGCTATGCGTTTTTCGGGAATCGCATCCGTTCTATTCTGTGGCATTAGGATAAGAAATCCACAGAAGCTGATAACAATAATTTCGAATACAAGAATTTTTGTGATAAGCGATAGAGTCACATTTGATAGTACAGACTGTGGGAGTTCAAGGATAGTTATTGAGACCACTGCGTGGATGTCGTTAATTTTTGTTAGATCACCTAATGGTAGACCGACGGTGATCAAAAGGTTATCACGACCAACTTTGTGTTCCGTGGTCCAGGTCTCGAATTTCGGTTCCGTCGGTCACTTCCTTATTCAGCAACCACCGATAACCAGGCCCAAACCGCTGCCCGAAATATTTCATCATTTCTGTTTAACAAATAAATCAGCCATTAGGAAACTTCTAACGGAGAGTTCCAAATTGATACGACATGCACCACGAGCAGTATTTATTGTGAAATATTTAAATGTATCATGAAGGCTCGGTAATGGTAGAGATTTCTGCAGCATCCTCTTCTCGTATTATGAAATACAATGTCCTCAACCGGGCACTCTCCTGAATGACTCGTTCACTCGAAAATCACGTTTGCATGATTCATGATTCATATTATACTGGGTCATTAAACGTATTCTGTGTCCGGTTGATTGTTTAACCTTGATTTAAGGGCGTGCTTCAAACGGTAAATGTTCTGACGGATATTTCATTAACACACTCTCATCCACTGCGATTGTGTAACGCCGAGGTCCAACGTGTACCTCCACACAATTCACGTCACGAACAACGCAATTCCATTTTACGTGAGCAGTATGAAATTAAACTTGTGTAACATGACTCTGCATGCAGCAACAATGCTCAACTCATCACTGAAAACCGTGGAAGCGCAGTAGAGCTGTTGCATCCTTGTTAGAGTTTATCAGCAATGCGCACTAACCGAGCCCTCTCTGAGGCTCAAACCAGGGCGGACGAGTGTGGGTCAAACACTGCTGATAATAATTTACAGGGATGAAACAACTCAGCAGTACTTCAGGGGTTTTTAATGATGAGCTGATTTTTGACACTGTACGGTGAATTAATTCTCTATTCCGCGCTTCCCTATGCTAGTGAACAATACGTAACAAAACACACCCAAATTGTTTGTCTTGTACAGTTTCTGAGCTAGGTTTTACTCGGAGAGTATCGGAAAAACTATGCGTTATACGATGTGACATGCGAATATTTCGTATCTTGAAAACAAATTTGTCTCGAAGGATGGTAACCCGTTATAAAGATCAGTTTTGTTTTACATATGCCACACAGTTTTTCATTACACTGTGATTTAATTTCGGTCCCCGTTATTACCTAGATGAACGTGGTTTGTCAAAACTGACGTTTTACTCATTATCCGGGCGAGATAGATAGTTTAAAACATTACCAGGTCGCCCGACAAAACAAAATACTTTATTCCAAAACCTCTTTTGATACAGGATCAGAGTTATAAATCTCACTGGTTTTACTGTGGTTGAAATTACTGCTTGTTTGTAAAATTTTACCAGCAATATCATTTTTTGTTTTTTCCGTCCACAGAAAATCTCTCTGCTGATTTTCCCTAATCCGATATTTACCGGTAATCTCAGCCACATAGGGGAGTAATAATAGGGCTTCTCTGTATTAAACTGAAGGACACAAAGTCTTATACATTCAAAAAGCCCATTGTGACATTCAGAACAAAACCTTGTCCGACAGGCTTGTTTTTGATTAGACCATCTTCTGACCAAGGTAGTAGGTATGCATCCTGAAGAGTGATGTCAAGTGGTTAGTCACTTCATCTTTTAGAAACTCCAGTTGGAGTTTTTATTTCTTTTGTATTTCCTTGTCCACCTTGACAAAGTCTAAGCTTTCACCTTATGAATGTATTCTGATTCTGCAGTTGTCTGTTCTTTTCATACATAGGAATCCAGGCGATTGGGGTTTTCCTCATGGTTTAGTGATGGTTGCTATGGCAAGGAAAGTTCGGACTTTATTGTCTGACAAACCAATCATCTAAGATCCAACATTAGAGATTCTTCTTCACAAAACAACCAACACAGACGAAACGAATCCTGCCGGGGACGAACTGAACCGAAACACCAACCTGTAAGTTGCGGACTGAGATAAAGATTGTTTGCATCAAAACAGGACCGTCGAATCAATACAAACGGAGGACTGCTTATAAGAACAGACATTGCGCATGCAGGCAAGTGATAAATACAGAGGGCATATGCGAAATAAACTGGAGTATGGACTTCGTTATTGGTCGGGCTTACAAGAGGATCATTTAAACGCCCGTAATTATCCTAATATTATGAAGCATTAGATGCATTTCATGTGGATCTATCGCAGACGTTTTATTCTCTTGATACAGAAGCCCTAAAATCGTTTGAGCTAGCAAAACAATAGTGAGGGAACTGAAATATTCCGTAATGAATTACGCAGGATCCGATTAAGTAAGGTGTAATCAACTGGCCAAAATATCTACTAATAGTCATGTTGCACGACCAAACCTAAACCATATATATATATATATATATATATATATTTATATATATATATATATATATATTGTCGTACCGTAGACCAGTTGATTTAAACCGGCGTGGGATTTCTCCTCTCTGATTGGCTGATAGCTGGTAGTGTCAGCTAGTGCTTGACGGGTCGCCTCCCTTGTCTCATCGATCTGTTATCCTGTAGTTCGTGATTCCATCCGTTCAGACGTTCACCTTGATTTCGGACAGGTGCTGACATGCTGACTGCTACTGAGTCTTGCCTGTCTATGGATGATGAGTCAGCCCCTTCACTCACAAGCCTAGTATTAGTCAACAGGTAGCGTTTTTCACCCCTGCACTTTTGATCATGGTGCATTACTTTGTTGTCCTGAAATATATTGTGAAAGTATACATCTGAGCAACTACACGCACCCATCACAAACTCTCAGCGCATGTGCATGTCTCAGAATGTAGATAAGCTTAGAAAACATCCTAATCACAGCAGTTTTTTCACGTTTGATTACCATCTTCCGTGTACTCACTACGAACACTAAACCAAATGCCTTGGCGTTTGTTATGACTAGGAGTGCACTGGGAATGCTAGTCATTTTTTATTCGGTAGTTTTATCTTCACTCTACTAAGGAAGTTTCGTTGAGCTAAGGAATAGGTGTGAACATCTGGTTGGCACAGTACTTCATTAAACCTATCCCCACTCGTTTAAGATGAACAGAATATACATTGACAAATTATTACGTAATAAGAAATACGGTAATTTGTGAGAACCACTGAAAAATGAGCTGGATCAAGCCAAGATGAATATAAATGTCACTAGTTCAACCTATTCCGACTCCTCCTCACTCCTTATGGTGACTCCCAAGAACCCAATCCCTCCACACGTCGTTTTATATACAGATTTCTAAATCAAATCTGGTGTGACATGTCTGCATCCTTGACTGGCTGTCTCTAATTTTACTCAATATCTGCACTTTCGTACTCGCATCTACCTTTATTATGCTCTTTATTCGCTGTATAGATTATGGGGCGATTCCTGATAAATAGAGATCCGAACACGTCACGTCTGTAGCCGCTGAAGAATTGTGTGATGAGTTGCAGTCCTGTTATATCCAATAAATGCACTATCTCACTTCCCAACTTCTCGATTCTCCAATTTCATTCCTACAGTCTGGCACCGTTTCCTTACAAACATCTATTAATTCGCAATGCTATTGGTGACGTTGTTACCTCTGTTTTTCTACTTTGGATCGTGATGCCCCCTACCGCGAGACTAACGATACTGGAATACTTTCCTGCCTTTCTTCCTCTCAAATGTGATTATCAGCGAGGATATATTCCTGGCAACAGAAGGAATTACGTTCGTGGATTAAAATTTTGTTGTAGCTTCTGATTTATAAAAGATAACCAGCAATACAGAGATTGTGAAACGGGTTTTTAGTAAATGAAAAGTGTATGGAACCCCAAAAGTTAACTGCTGGTCGGCTACTCAGAGCGCGGTGACCGACATCTACGATATTAAATCAGAATACGAGTGAACTAGCACCCGAATGTGTTTATTTCCGAATTAAAACAAAAAGTGACAATCTGGTAGCAATGAAAATATAGCATAACACTTAGGCAAGCATAATTTCAGTTGCAATCGCTGTGAGTAGTGAGTGAGGGTGTCGAATGTTGGCAAATGACAGAGTTTGATTGAACGTTTCACCCCAAAACACCAGTGGCCTTAAAAAGTAGTCAAAATCTAAAGCACAATAAATCAGTTAAGCCTCAAGATTTTAATTGAGTGAAAAAAGAATTTTCATTATTGTTCACTTATCGGGTCGAATGAACTTTAACTTGAACCACAGTCATTATGCTCTGTGTAAGTTTTGTATCAAATCGTTCGACAGAACTTAGTATTTATCAAAAGTATGCTGGTTAAAGTCGATGGGAACAAACTGAGTGGTAGATTTACTTTGTGTTCCGGCTGGCCAGTCCCATATTCCGTACGTTAACGTCACTACCGAGAATACGTTGAAGCATTGTTCATTTGTTTTAAACTCGTTAAAAGAGCGTGAACGTTGCCGGAACGGTACAAAAGCAACACATTCAAGAAATGGAAAAATAGAGAAAAATACTTGAGATGTGGCGGTAACTCCTACAAATGAAATATTCAGATGTGGAAAAGTTTACAAATATATCTCTAATCAGTATTTTACATACACTTGGTAGAAAGCGGATATTTTAAGTGAGAGAACATTCCTGTCAAATAATATTTCCTGATATTTATTGCTGCCTGTTCTGAGCAGTCTTTATCTACTTAAACATTTGTCTGACTACCGCACTTCTTGCATACCTTACTTTTGCTGAAAGGAAAGTTAAGCTTATACCACACTAATTAGGGCGAGATTTTACCATATAATCCCTTCAGTTGATATTCTGGGCAAATGACCTTGTATTTTTCAGAACAAATCCCATAAACATGATGAACAACGTGGTTGACAAAACGCCTAAATTACAAGTACTTTTCACCGCGTTCATGGCTAGTGATTAAGAAAACCAGATCTAGACAAAAGATGTACGGATGACCAAACATTTGGGCCCCACTTTCAAGGGAAGCACACTCTTGTGAAGTTCACTGAGTTCATTATTCAAGCAAATGAATGATTCCTCAAGAACCTATGCTAATGCTTTCTGGCGTGATAAACGACAGACAAATGGTGAACAACGACGTAAGAACAGATTGTAATGCTGTTTAGAACCGTATCGTGAAACAGACAGAACCTAAGCACGAATACTTACCTTTATCCGAATGCAAGGTAGAAATTACAAAAGCCCGTCAATTAGCCTGACTACTCGGCGAAGAATTTTACAAGAAACATAAATAGTTGCCTAAGATTTATTGCACACAAGCATTTGCTAAGCACACAAACATTTCATCCAGTAATACATTGCCGGAGTTTGAATTTGGCATATGGCTAAACGAAATTCGAATTTTGCCGGAAATAATGCGGATGTTTTGGTTACTGAAATTCAGGTCAAAAAGTAGAGGAAATTGGAAAATGGATGTCAACACCAAGATAACATGGTTGTTACACTGATTGAAGTTGGCGTTATCATGCTCAGTTAATTCCTCCCAAACACACAGTGTTGCTTCATACTGTGCTTACGAATTGAATAAGTGGAAAACAAAAAATAAGTTTGTAGAATTGATTTATGACAAGAGGAGACAGAACAACCTAGGAATGGAAAACACACTCAAGTTGATTTGAAGCGATACGAATGGTTTCATTCATTTTCCGCGTTAGCCACATGTAGTTGCAGGCAGTTGCTTTTAGGCGCATAGCTGAATTCAGCTTATCATGAACAGAAATATATTAATTATATCTGTGAATATCTTTTCCTTAAACCGGTGAATGATATTTGTAGAAAGCTTCCCAGCAAGATCAAAACAGTTACACGTAAAAGGTTCTTTGGATGAAAGTGGAAGAATAGTGGTAACATCTGTCACAAAACGGATACTGAATTATGGAACCCGAATATCTTCGGATAAAAGAAACTTTCGAGTGCCAAAACACAAAAGTGAGCATTTTAACTGAATAAAATGGAAAACCGCTTCATATGGTTTTCTTCTTAGTACGGTTATGACACAATGGGGCCGATTGTGCGAGTTTCCTTCACATATGCATTCACCGTCAGTTCAAAACCGGGTGAATGATATAGTGCCAATCATATGAACATTGTACAAAAGACCAGAATCCTATAGCTCTCGCAAATGGATACAATTTATTTTATTTTATTATCCCACACCAAACAGGTCCAATAACAGTATATTACACCAACCAAAGAAAAATGTGCTGATCATGCGATTATCCATTCACACCCCATACAGGCTAAATTCCTGATATAACAAGCAAAAAATCTCATCCCTGTCACTCATTTCCTTTAGTTGATTTTTCACTTACAAAAATATTTGTGAATTCATTTCGAATTTTTCCAATATTTTCCTCCTACGAGGTATTTTGAAACAGACCTGATAGGAAATATTCATCCGCTTATAAATTTCGAGCCTGCAATCTAATGGTTTATACACGGTGTCAAAAGTTGCGACAAGTTGTCTTTCCAAATATAGGGGTTGTCGAACGCTCCCAGCTCGTTCGAAAACCCTTGGGATTCTGTTGCTTTAGATAAACTGGACGAACCTCAAACGCCACCCATATTTCGTTCCTTTTAGCCTATCCAGTCAACGGACACAGCAATGTGGGAAGCTCAAAGCAACTGCTACAATAAAGAGAAATTCATTCTGTGAACTGAAAGGCTCTTCATTACCATGAAATCGCACTGTGAATAACTTCCTTCTTAGGATTCCGAAATTAGATATTTCAACAGATTATTCCAAAAGATCTCCATCAAAAGTATAGGATATTTGATAATTTTTAATCAACTAATATGTTCACTTTTTGCAACAAACGTTTTAATGCTACATGGACAGTCTAAACTACCGATCCGATGCTTCCACCTATCAATGAAACTGTTTCTAATAACTGATTTATTTGGTTGAACTTGGACATATTAACTTGATGGGATTGATCACCAATCTTTTGAAAATATCAGGGAAAAAATTCCTAGCATGGAATATAGGATTTCTGACTTCAACCTGTATAAACGCATACGCATATCCATGGGTTTATACCAGATTAGATCACGTCCGAAATGTTTGAGAACAGACTTCAGTGTGGGATTGAAGAAGACAAAGCTGTTTTTTTCATTTACATGGTTCATCAGAAATGTGTGCGAAAAGTATGGTCCATCAAATACGAGTAACGATCTTATTCAAACGAACTGAATAAGTACAAAGAAAGCTGAGTGGTTTGTGTGTTTCTCTTTGGCTAATAAAGATTACTTATTTGGCGGAAAATATTGTGGCAAATTGATTAGATCATTCGATATAAGCATTACAACATGTGCCTTTGTAAATAATAACTGATGACGACCATCGAAATTCCGTTGCGAAATCTCTTTCAGGCAGCGCGATTCTGAACATTAAAAAAGAGAAACCATCCATTTTGTTGCTAAATCATCAAATGATTTAAATACCGAAGAATGGTTTGTTTGATTTTCACGAAATAATATCATTCATCAAACCATTCAGAACCAGCTCGGATAATGTGATTTTCAGGTGTTTGACTCAATCTTTTGCCCTCCAGGTTTGAGCCTCAGAGAAGTCTTTGTAAAAGTACACTACTGGTGATTTCCAACCAGCTTGAAACGCCTGTGCATCGTTTCCATGGTTTTCAATGAGGATTTGAGCATTGAAGCTGCATGATGAATCGGAATCTTGAAATCAAAAAGGAATCGTCGAATATCTTTGAAGTATATACGTTTTTTGACCTAAATAGATATAAAATGTTATGCCTTGGGGTTCCATAACGTAAACGAATGAACTACTGGTTACTCAGTTGCTCAATCATTTTTCCTCCCCTGAAATATATTTTTTGCGGGGATCATAATGTCGCCCACTTTGAACTCCGCCAACTCTCACCCTCTCCTTGCACGCGTACTCACTTACACTTTCTTCTATCTGAATACTGTTTTAAATAAACGGTAATCGGGGCTTTGACCGTACATAATGCCGTACAAACGGAGAACATATCCGATTTTCCTGTTAACCACTTCCCTTGCCATTGTTTGAAAGTTTGTTGGATTAAATCCGCTGATCATTTTCAAACTTCTGGAATCGTGACGCTATTAGCCAACATCATAGTATTCAATTCTGTATGGTTTAGCACCTGAAAAAGTAAACATCTTAAATAAGGTTTATGATATTCCATATAAATTATCACAAGTAATTAGGTTGTTCAAAATGCAAATGTCACGGTCAAATTATTCTTGAAAACTTACTACACCACGCAACCAAAGCTAGCCTAGATGAATCTTCAACTCCGAAAAGTTTCCGGTCCTAACACATCTTCAGAAGAGCTGCTTCTGCTACGCTGGAAGAATGTGTGTTCATTTTGTGCCATCCAAGATCATTCGAATGTATCAGGCGTTCACATTTCGCAAACGGCTTATGGCTTTCGTTCGTCCTGTTGAATATCCACGTATTTATTCATTGAGCTTTGTCGTACACCTGGGGAACGTCTTCATTTCTCCGTAAGAAAAAGGGAAGCTTCTTTTAGATGAGTTGAATCAAGTCATAAGTCTACTTGGCCGGGTGATAAATAACCCCTAGCCATTTGGTGTGATGACTCATTTTACTACTGTTTCGTGAGAGAAGCATTTGCGAAATATGGAACATTCGCGACGGATTACTCCTCGAATCCACTGAACCGAATAAAAGAAAAAACTAACCATCAATCGTCTGTTTTCCGTAGTTATCTAGTACTCCGGGTAGTCTCGATTTAGGGAACACACGTATTTCGATCCAAGGTTATTCACGGTTGCAATCGGAGAGGCATACTCGGGACAGCAAGAAGCATTTGGAAATGGTAGATGCGGAGGCTTTTCGGACGTGAAGTGGCTTTGTTTTGAAATGGTAGGATCAGTGGTGTATTGGTGGAGCAGCAACTTTCGCTGAATATGACCTGTAGAACTCCTGGCTCTAGAGTCTATAAGGCACTTCAAGTGGGAGATAGATTTCTACACCTGACTGGGTGGGTTTTCAGCATTTATACCATATATGTGGATATAGAAATACTTATGAACTGTGATAATTTTCATCCGAGCAAACACTTCATTAGTTATACTGAGACACTTTCGTCGGATCATGAAGCAGAGAAACCTGAAGCTGCAATACAGTACTGCGTTAGGCGGAATTGCGGGTATGTAGAAATTTGAACTTTTGGGAGTGTGTATGATGTAGACAGAGCTGCCGAAAGTTCTTTATATAGAGGATGATGAAAGTCTGAAAGTATTTTGGAATTAAACTAGCCACAAGCCATGAAGCGACGGTATCAACAAGTGCATGTCTGCGTACGCTACTGTATTTTGAGATTTGTTTTATAGATCTAATCACCAAATTAAAATCTTTCTTATCAGTAGGTCAGGTAAAACGACTGAGGAACAGTGCACCCATCTAGGGAGAAAAAGCACAGTTAAAAATTTCAAAGATAACTGGTGGTAGACTGAAAGTAGCACCAAAAGGAAAACGAAACATGACAACTATCTAGCTGTACGAAATAAGTGTTGAACATGCACGGATTATGATATTATTATGGGTACACTATTCGCAGATGAGAAGGGAATTCTGTTGCTGTGATCTCTATGTGGCTCAGCAGAAAATAATAAATCCTGACTTTTAGAAGCTTTCAATACAAAGGAGCTGGATGAGGACCATTTTGTTCACGTAAAGTGCTATTGAATAATAGGTTACTTAACTGAAAATATCAAAGTATGTGTAATTTTGTGGTAGCTAGAAAAATTGAGACTGATGATAAGACCCTACTCTTATTCTCTCTAAATTGGAAATTTTCTTGGATTTGTCTCTCGTGCATTCGGTAGTCGTTCTTTGATCACCATACCGAATGCCTGGAAATGGCTTAACAATTTGTGTACGACAAATCCCTAATCGACAAAAGTGATTTAACGCCTCACTTCAGCTCGTTAGATTGATGGGCGATCTGTATCATATCTTATCATTCGAATGAGAAAAACGGGTTGTGTATCTGCTGCCGTGAGACTGACTGTCATGCTAATTTATTCAAAAAGAAAATAATAGATATAGCAATCCAATCAAGACATTCACTGTTCAGCCCAGTAACTGGAAAGCAACTTGAATAAATCAATTTCGAGATGAGTAATCCCAACCCTATCTGAATGTTTATTTATCGTGGTAGTGAATTTGTTGTAAGACTCAGCATATACATATACATATATATATATATATATATATATATATATATATATATATATTCACTAGAATCTACTTTGAATCGTCTGGAGTGTGAATGGATACTCTTCATTGAAGAGCCAACAAATGAATCACAGCTGTGATTTCTCATAGTTATCCATTCACACTCCAGACGAGTCAAATTAGATTTTAGTGAACATATAACATCGGAGTGTAAAAGTATGAGGACGAGTGGGCAGAGGAGTACGCATACCTGATGAGCGGCAACAATCGCGAAACCGGTTGTGTGCTTCCAAGGAAATTTTGTCCACACGTTGACATACTACTTACTATCAATATATATATATATATATATATATATATATATATATATATATATATATATATATATATATATATATCCCACACCCGCCAGGTGGCCCGGGCCGAAGCAAGTGGTTTTCTTTGGGGCCCATGACGGGAACCTTGTGTTATCCAACGTTTACCCTGGAAGGCATCGAGACTCAGCGTGGGGTCAGTAGCCCATTGGGAGCCAACGACTGACTGCTTAGTTTAACCTGTTAAAAGAAGTTATTGACTATATCCTATTTTTCTCCTATCCGTGAATCACTTCACTGCGAAGAGTTCAGCGAATATCCTTCAAATTGAAAAATTTAAAAAAGCAATAGATCATAGTTTTTCGATTTCAGATCTCAAACCAATCCGAAGTTTAAGGCGGACCAATTCGCAAATCACGGGAATACGTCTTTTCACATTGCTCCAATTTCTTGCACGTTTTTCCACAGCGGGCCAATTATTAAAGACTCTAAACTCAAAGTGAGGTATGAGTGTTACTCCCTTAAGCTTTGGTTGGCGTCCTTTATGAAAAATTGAGTAATGATCTATGGAATCAGATATGTCAGCTTCCGAAAAGATTGTTTCACCTTGTCTGTTCAAGCTTGCTCGTCAGTATCTAAACAATCCATTGTATCTGTTTAATAGCGGGAACCGCTTTATAGCTGGAAGTCCTGGATTTCAGCAAAATATTTGGTGCACGGTATCGTAAAAATACTGGTAACTATTTGTTTGTATGAAGCTTGCGCAATGATTCGAAAGAAGAAACCAAGGAGGTTGGTCAAATTTTGAGTGACCTCAAGTATGCGATCATAAGTGTTAGGTTCGAAATAAATGCGAAGTTGGAGGTCAGTTAATTTCTGTGTACTCACTAGGGTATTGCTTGCGGGTATGCTTCAGAAGGACGAAATCTTCCGGTGTGATACATTTGGCAGTTACCGTTTCAAGTGTCAACCCCAATCTTTGGCTTTAGTGTAAAATTGAGTCCTCTTCACCTTAGCTAATAGGTACAAAGAAAAGGAGCGAAAACACTCCAGCTAGCTAAGAGATTCCTTCATTTCTACCCTCTTCCAACAAACAACCATTCAATGGGCACCCTCATATTAATTTACATGGTAACATAAGCAGAACACTTTCCAGTCAACAAACCAAGACGGTTTGAACGACTTTATTATTTGACCCCCACATAGTGCATACTGATTGGTATATTATTTCACACTTTTCGCCAACCACTAATAATACTACGAGAGGTAGATTTCGGTCCACGGTTATCCCAACTTCCACGTAACGAGGGCAGCTAATCCCACAATCTTGAACTCTAAGCAAATTCGAAGACGAGTGAATACCCAGCCATTGACACACATGGGGCAAGTTGGTGTCTTTTCACAGTCACAGGCTTTATTTGTTTGGATACGTTTTGCATAACGGAGTTTGCTGAAGTGCTCAACTCGCTACTTTATGGAAAGCTACATTGTTTATATCAGTTCAATACAGTTCTTCCAACTAACAACCTCAGAAATCCTTGCTGTGTTTTCTCATCAATACCCGTTGGAAGTGAAATAAGACCATGAATGAGGTGAATAAATGCATGAGAATCTTTTCAACTGGAACGTTATTGCAGTACGACACCAGCGTCGACATCCACAATGGCATCTTACGCATGCAATGATCCGGTAGCTGGGAATCTTGGACCAGATCCAGATAGCTGAGTATACCCCAAACTGTGAAGGTCATTGGATAGGAATGTCAAAATATTTTGCCGCACCCCCAAATGTTCATGTCAAACTATACTTCAACCATCAGCAACCTAACGGAACGTTGGAAACTGAGAAATTCTGTTTGTGGTCATTTGAAGCTCGGGTATCAAGCAGTATAATCACTTCAGACTAAGTGCATCATATTAGTTAATAACGCGTTTACAATCCATCTAATCGATTCTCTGAGAACATCGATGTTCAAGCCACCGTAGCCTTGGCATTCCCTTCACTAGAAGCAATGGACCCACGATAGTCAAGTAGATGTAGTTCTGACTTCCCAAGTCACTGATAAAAGCCCAGCATCTCTTCCGTATACTCCGAAGAATTCCTTGAACACCAGAATATCACGTAAGACGCTAATTCCAAGAAGAAAACACTTCTCTTTCAACTAAAATTTTATCTGCTAGCGTAATGTTTGATTCTGGACCCACCCAAATGCGACATATCTAAAACAAGCTCATACATTGCTTTTCACTTTCCCATGTAGAGAGGAATGTATGGCGTATATGTTTTTCCACAAATATATCAACGATACCGCTTCTGATTATCCGGTGAAACTTGGATTGTCGTATTTGAATTCCAGTAGTTTAACTGACCAGATCGCTGCTGTTTATGTTTTTGCACCTCATATGAGAGAAATTATTAACTTACTCTTTTATCTGGTGAATCCAGTTAGACTTACCTGGTGTCACCTCTACCCCTTTTGTTCGAAGCTTGTTCCTCACGAAAGCTGAAAGTGATTCAAGCAACTGTAAATTTTCGATTGAAGAAAAGAGACGGACTTTGAGAATAAGTAACTGACTAGTTGTCCGTCAAATCAATCCAAAAATCCATGAAGCCAGCCAACATTCTGATATGAAATACCACATCTAAATTTGTTCTTGCAGGATGTATGAGAAATAAAGTTCGAAATACACCTGATTATTTGACGGAAATTACGAATGGATTAGACATCAAAAGGCAACCATTCATCGCTTGCTATTGAAGCAGGAAGTAGGACGTTTTTTACATCTGACCATGTGCTGGGGATAAATTTACTTTATTCGGTGTTTGTTTGAGTGACCACAAGCGGAAGTAAAAATTGTAGCTTATTTTTTCGATAAATGCCTCAAAATATAAATTCCGGACACTAAGTCAACTTTGTAGGCTAATTACTCAAGCGTGGTTTCTTTGGTCACCGTTTGATACGATCAAAAAATAATTACTATGGAGTGAATTGAACTTCTATAAACCTCACTGAGTTCATAGGACGAAATAATTGAAATGGAACAAAGTGGAAATTTCAAACTGCAGTATTACGTAGCATTTCTGAGTACCTTCAATAAAAACGGCTTGGTAAAGTAGTATTCTTGATGATTTTGTATCATTGAGGTAGCTTTTACGATATAAATTCCAATTAGCCGACATTTCAGTGGACGTGAGTAGCATTTTTCAAGAGAGGTTTTAAAAACGAACGATTCAAAGATAGTCGTCCCAATTCAACAGATGTTGCGGTGTGTGTTTGTGTGTGCTAACGCGTGCATGTGTGGATTTCAGGTGTGCAATGACTGGAAAGTATTGGAAGGAAAACACTCACTGTCACTTTAACAGTATTATATACGTTGCATCATAATGAATCGGGTAGCTTTACGATTCAATCTACCCAATATGTTGTATGGATCCACCTTTGAGTTTTATTGGAACCAGTCCTCTGCTGGTGATAAAACAGAATATTGCTTGTCCATTCCAGAATACAATTGAATAATGATGAAGTAATTAGAAAATGCACTAGAACAAAACGAGAAAGCATTGGGAGTTTACTTTTGAGTGAATTAACCCCAAAAAATATTCTGCACGGTTACAATAATAAAATGAGACCATTTGCTTCGGTTGCCTGGTTCCTCACTCGGTAAGGAGAAAAAATTGGGTGAGCCCTTTAAAAGTGCACAACTGTCACTAGACCTGCAGGCTGTCAAATTAGTAACAGATATTCATCTATAGTTCCACGCGAATTGGAGTATCACGAGACTTTGCCGTCAATAAACCGTCAGAGAATACTTATTGAAGTTTATTTGTCAGTGAAAAGTGGATGTTGGTACACGGTGTCCTAGAGAGTAACAAAATTAGAACATTGAAAGGCCCAATCTGATATCAGCACAGTTGAGGATACATATATATATATATATTTGTATTATTATTTTCCAATTGCAACCTCCTATTACCACACAACATATTTCTTAACTTTTTTCAACCGAATACAGATGTCAACCGGTATGAACCTGGTGTTTTTGATCAACGATTTTCAGGGGCTCCTTTATTCTTTCGAACAAAGTGGGACTCCTATGAAGGAGGGCTTCTATGCAAATGTCCAACAAGGATAACAGAGCTATACACTGTTTCCATGGTTAGCAGTGGCCAGTCGAGCGTTCACACTGCATGGTGAGTCATAATGTGTTAAATCGAATCCCCTACTACTCATATGGATAAATTTGTTTCTGCTAAATACAAAGGTATCCTTCGGGAAATCGGTCACCATCAGTTATTCTCTCACAGAATTGTGGGGCAATTTACCGAGTTCATTTATAAGACAGCTCGGTCCCACTTATGATAATTCCAAACAATTTGTGTGGCCTTAATTGCCGATTTCTAGTTCAGCCTTGTGCAAAATTGACCACATATTTCAATCCAAATTCTGCTTCATCAAGCACGATGTCAGTAACGCTCGTCAAACAGAGGGATCATCCTCCGAAATTGATAACGAAGGCAACTTACAGCGTGCTGCATGAGTCAGGATAGACAACTGTGAACCAAAACCATGACAATGGAGGTTTGTTCATATCAAACTATTAGCTAGAGTGCCTCCTATAAATTCGCTCAAAGCAACCTTAAACTATCTCAGTATTGGTCACTCGTTCACTTTACTCAGAATATAGTATTATTTGGCAAAAGAATCTTCTCATTTATGCCTGTTTGTAGTTTTGCTTATTGTCTAACTGCATTGACTGATTGGCTCAACCTGCTGACAGAATACAGGAGAGAACCCATACAAACAAGTTCAATTTTTTGTGAAGACGGTAGAGCAAATGTTTCCATTCACTCTCATGTTCCTTGGACTGTGTTGAAAATGATCAATTACAGAAATGTTTAGAAAGCGGTAACCGTACTTTTAGGACTTTGGTAATTTCCCCGTGGAAAAGTGCTAATTCGAATTCGTTTTAGTCGTGAAAATGTCCTTCGCTGTGGATATGGTTTTCATCACTTGCTGGGTTTACAACAACCATGGTCATGATTCCGCGGTATATCATTATTTTCTCCCGGAACAGAGTAATATTTCATTAATTGCTGGTTCGACCACATAAGGAGACCGAACAACTATGACAAGAGAAATGCTTGGTACACAGATCAACTAATCATCGTGAGCAACGACATAATTGGATTTAAACAGAATGGTGTGTATTGTAGCTGCACCACAGGCAAAGATTTGATTGCCAATCTCCACCATATAGTGGACAATTATTTGCAAAGTGAATCCAGATCTCACATTTCCGATGTTTTTTACGAACTTCAAGTATCGGTTTTTTCGATACTAGAATATACTCAGTGCAACTATATCACCTGTTTGGATGGGAAGAGGATTGTCTTGTTCGTTTTTACGTTCTTGTTTTGTGATAGTAGTTTTCGGCAAAGAACCGGAAACCGGGAGTATAATGCAAGATAGCTCGGGTCAAAGTGCAAAACAAGGAAGCTAATCATTTGCATTGCTACTCGCCTCTCTATTGGCATTAGTTCAGCCCTCACACATGAGTCAAATGAATGGTAAAATTATTTCGGCATTTATTCTCTAGAACTGACTGGTTTTTGTGATCAAGTCGCCACCATTTTGGACATTTGTTCAATTGAACCTAGACATCACACGTCCCATTTCAGATAAAATTCAGTTCCGTCAATTCTACATTGACTTTTCTTATTACTAAATTTATCTATTCGTGAACTGAACATCTGAGGTATAGAAAAAGCCTAATTAAATATATGGTTTCACAGTAAATGCATACATGTTAGTTCACCTTAATTATCTTACAAACTTCGTTTGGTTCTCAACCCAAGCAAATAACCTGGATTCTGAGGGATTGAACATACAACAATTCATTACACATTGTTTGTAAAACAGTGGAGATTTACCAGACTATTCAGAGTTCTATATTCTGACTGAAAAATTCGGTATTACTTAGATCACATTGGACTTCGTTTCCACCCATAAAAGTCTAGTCTAAAAGCATATTAGTTCGCCATACACAACACGAACATTTCCGATCAGGAAACAGTAATTACATTACCCTCTGCCAAATCCGAAGCACATCGACTTAGTGCAGATGTAACAGGCAAAATGAAGTAGGTGCATGTGCAAGAAATTCACTTATTTGGACAAAGAAAATTGGCTGTCGATTTGCACTATTTGAAGGCATTTTGTCCTGTAATCGTCTATTGTTAGAAGACCATGAGAATAACAGAAATTAAACTTCCAAATCGGAATTGAAGAAGATTTCACATGTCTGACTTCGAAATATATTAGAATGTTCTTCTCACCGACTCTCTTATACACCACTGCACAACAATTCAGGATGGAGGCCGAGTCCAGTGGAAGGCTATTAAGTGACGAATCAGTGGCAGCCTGATGAAAGCTCAAAGAGATAATACTAGAATAGATCACGTTTTCAATTGCCACCGAACTCAAATGAACAATGAACTTTGACATGAGTGATTTTACAACAAAACAGATTGTTTCACTCATGCAACACTCAGAATTCTGCTGCCAAATAGAGGTTACGCAACGAAATCAAATACTTATGGGCAAACATCCGAGATGAACTGTGCAAATGAAAAAAAACTCTGTGGTGTAATCAGAAAATTGGTGATACTCTTACATATACTTTTGGACACTGTGATTAAGTAAGTGAGAGTTAAGCGAAAGGAAATGAGTGTTGAGGTTCAGATTTTGCACCCAATTTATCACATGTTCATCAGGGAAGTGGTGTGAATGGACAAACACGAGACCGCGACATTTGCTTTGTTCGGTGTGGGATCTTTACTGTATTATTTATATGTGTGCAAGTCGACATGTGTAGATAATCTGTCGAAACAATGGTTAACATAACTGGGAACCCTGAAATATTTTCTAGCAGAAAATATTCTCAACAGTGTTTCGTTAGTACATCCGCAATTCATACCAACAGGCTAATACTGTGTGGGGTCTAAATGTCTCGCAAATGAAGATATCATATGAGTGCTCTCGAAGTTCCATTGTGTTTTTGGTTGAATTAGGACTCAACATCGAAAACCAAATATTTTCTGCTACTAGAACATTTGAGGAAAATTTCATCCAGGAAGGACAATTAGCCGACGATTCAACTTTCGAACCAACCAGTACTGTGTGTTATACGGAAAAGATATTTTATATCACAGATAGCAATATGTCGTTCTACGAACTGTCGATTCACAGGACAAATCGTGGCAAGCCAGTCCAAAACATTTATTCCCCTCGTCGAAACGTGAATGCTAGGTTTTGACATCAGAGAATCCTGAAATTCATTTAGTTTGCGCCCATTCTACTTCATTATTCGTGCAAATCACATTGGACGGCATCGAATGCCGGCCAGGAATGCAGGTACTATAGAACAACTAACGGTGATCTGCAATAACCAACTTCATCGTTTAATTTGAATTATACTTCATTTCCGTCCAGTATCTGGCTCCGTCCTCTGTTTTTTGATTGCAGGCTGATGAATATATCAACAAATTTTATCGAAGAAAATGACAAATTGACTACCTCTGACATGTTGCGTAGTTCATCATCTCAATGGCTTCACTACTGAACACACAACTTCCATTCTCCAGACAAACGCGGATGGGAATTGCACGGAAGACTAGTGAATATCCTCCACTTACAAATTATAATTCTGCGTAATAAGCCCATCATAGTACTCAGAACAAGAGTTGTAGGCGAACATGTTTTCGGTGATTTTATTCTCAAGCCATTACAATCACATTTATATGAAAACGAATTATTAAGAAGAGTTGGAAAAAGTCTCATTAAGTCAGTGTGTATAATTAAAGGTGAGGAAGGATGGAAACCCGTGTGAGTGACCGGATTATGTAGCCGGTGCTAATTAGCTTACGTCATCGCTGCGCCCGTCTGTGTAACACAGTTGAGTGTTGGCCATGGGAGTTGTAGTGCTTGGACTAATTTTCGCTGCGCGCAAAGCTCAGGCTTCATGAGGCGGATGATAATTGCCTTGGCAGTTGCTAGTATCCGGAGCCTAATTGCTCTTGACACGTGTTGTGGGACCCGGCAGACGACTTTGAAGGCGGACCGGATGTCGATTGAATGCCCAGTTTCTAACACGTGCGAGATGATTGAACTTGATACTACTCCATTGCCTCCGTGTCTAAGCCATCGTGGGTGATGCTCCTTGATGCGTTTTGATAGCTGTCATGCCGCTCGACCTATGTAAGTAGCACCACAGGTGCACCTGAATTGATAGATGATCATGGATGAGGTCAACAAGGGCAGCTTATCTTTATTTAACATCGGATTATTGGTGAGGTGAAAAACACGCATCTGATCTTGGCAGCTTTGAAGGTGGACTTAACCGTAGCACTCAAAATTTTACAGACTCTATCGGCTGCGACATCTCCCTTGAAGGGGAGTCGAATGAATAATACTTTCTCTTCTGCTTGTGTGATTCCCACTGGTTTTATCCGTTCGGTCCAGTTTCTTTGGATAAATTTCTCAGGATAGCCGTTGCATAATAGCCTCCTACTTATGTTTGCTAGCTCGGTCTCTAGAGTACCTGCAGTGCATATATATTTTGCCCTGTGTAGAATACAGCGTATCAGATTACGTTTGTAACCAAGTGGCACAAAACTGTGAAAGTGTGAGTACTGGCCATTCCAGGTGGCTTTCCGATACACCTTCCTCTGGATCGAGCCATCATATCGTCTGGTTAGGTGTACATCAAGAAACGGTAGGCAATTTTCTTCTCCCATCTCGGTGGTGAACCTGATTGCGGAGTGCGTAGTGTTGAATTCGCGAGATATATCATCTAAGTTGGTTTGCGCATCGGCTATGCAAAATATATCATCCACATATCGGTAGTAGTGGTCCAATCGACTTATTGTTCTGCGTAATGCTTGAGCCTCCAGTTTTGCCCTGAAAATTTCAGCAAGAAGTGGTCCTAGAGGTGACCTTATAGCAACCCCATCATTCTGGCGATAATAAGTGTTGTTGAACACAAACTGTAAATTTAAAGTGCATTGAAGAATTAGTTCTCTTAGATTGGCCGTGACAAAGGTGTTAGACCTCTTGTGTGATCAGTCTAAGTTCACTTGTGACGCATCACAAAAGACCAAACAGAGAAGGCGGAAAATGGAATTACCAACACATAGAAACGCCTAAGAGACCAAATCTACATTTCACCTAGCCTCTTTGAAAGCCTTGAACCCGTAGGCTCCACCGTACCTCGACTATATGGCCTTCCAAAAATTCATAAACCTGGACTACCCCTAACGCCCCATCGTTTCCATGACAAATTTTGCATACCACACGATAGCCCGATGGATAGTTAGTCTTTTACTTTATTGAAGTTAATAAAGATGTGAACATGTCAGAAAAACAAATGTTCTCTTAAGATGTGGTTTCTTTGTTCACTAATGGATATTTGATTGAAACAGTAGACTTTATTTGTTCACTTACTGATGAAGCAGTATCCGTAGGAATTCCAACGGCCAATCTACGAGAACTCACACGGGTTTCCATCCTTCCTCACCTTTTATTATCCACACTGACTTAGTGAGACTTTTTCAAACTCTTCCTAATAATTCGTTTTCATATAAATGTGATTGTAATGGCTTGAGAATAAAATCACCGAAAACATATGCTCGCCTACAACTCGTGTTCTGAATTCATGATTCCTCGCTTTTTTCACAATAAACGTTTTACATCTTGCGGTTTTGACAAACAGTTATCTCTGCCTTACTTGTGTTTGTTATGCCTGAGCTCATCAGGATTGGCGGATGATGAAAAATATCATATTTGATGAACTAATGATTTCAGTATACGAAGACAAGGAAGCTGCTGTGCTTGTTGCGAATAACTTTGATCTGATTTCACTCGTGAGTGCGGTCTCTCAGCAGAAGCCCGTATGAGAGTTCCCCAGTGTGCGGGGTTGTCAATTCACATGTACTGGCTGCCATTTGATGACAGTCAGAGAATGGATCTCCACGGATGACATGCATTTTTACACTTCTAGTAAACGTGACCGCGAGTGAGGCATTTCAGAACGGCCACATTCACTGTGGAATGTCTGCTACGGAAATAGGGTCATGTATTATTGATTCACCTTACCCACAAAAGAAGCAACAGAAATGTCATTTTATGCAAGCCGTCAGATATGTTGTTTAAGCACGGTTGGTTATTAGTGGGTCAGATGGATTGTTTCATTTTACCGTTTTCATCGTCATCAAATCAGCTCAACCAAATGTGTGACTGGATCAGTTTGATTCCTAAGCAAGTCGTCATAACGAAACTAGGGGATATGTCAAAAAAGTGGAATTGTTGGGATGGGTGAGAGTTGGACAAAGATAAATCCGGCTCGAATTTCCATGGGAAGGTGGAATACATAAATAACACGACTGCTGCTTTCGTTTCACAGCTTTTGGGTTCTAAATGACTGAAACATTTTCCAAGCTTTCTGAACAGACATTGCTGAGACCATGGCAGAATGGACTCAAACGGTCCATTTTCCAAAATCTTGAGACATGACATGGATGTGCCTGAAAGCGGTGGCGAAATTTACTATCGTTTCATGAGAGAGTGCCAATAATTTTGAATGTTTTGAGGTAACTGACTGGGTAATTCAAATGTTTTGTCGGTTGTTTGAGGAACACAATCAGCACATCGATGCACTATGTGTTTTGTCACTCGCATGAAAAAACATGTACTGAAGTCGAACCCTTCATATCATCTCGAAAACAAAATGTCCACGTAGGCATTAGTCCCATATTTGCTTCGTCGTTAATATGCATCAAATAACTCAAATGGTTTAAGAAAATTGACCACATTTCCTCACCCTGGAGCTTGCTAGATAGAAATATATAATCTATCAATGAATCACGTAGCTCCAGCTGAAGACAAACACCCTAACCATTTTTGAGAAGAATTTTAAGTTCCCTGTTTCTCTTTATCAATGATTTTATAAAAAAACAGCTGGTAGACGTATATTTGAGGTAAACCTGGACAGAAGGATATATCAGGGCACGTGAAAAACACAACATTCTATAATGTCCGATTCAATTACAGTTTTCAGGTTCCGAAATCTCACGCCTCGTTACGGAGTGCCAACTTCTTCAAGTAACGAGCAGCATCTCATTCGTGATGGATATTTGTTCATCCTTATGACCACATTCGGAATCGTGCGGTGGAGTGCTTCCGTTAGATCGTGGAATATTTTGCATTCACTCGTCACAAATATTCGTAATAATTGGATGAGCGAAAATCAATTACATTTTAGTGAGTATTGTTAACTCAACATAATCTAATCCACTTGGGAGGACGGTCATTGAAGTCTAACTTGCATCAAACCCGTTTCCGATTCAAGGATTTTACCATAATTTCCAGTACTGTTTGGACAGCACTGTTTCCCCACTTGCAACTTGTGTTAGGAAATGTGAAACGCAGTGCAAAGACATTGTTCCAGATATGCACAGCCTGGAAGAAACTACCTGAGCCCATGTGGCCGGACCAAGAACGGATTTTAAGGTAGGAGTTATACAGAACCACTTGGACTGAATTTACTTCTCTTTGTAAACAAGTACCACAACAGTGGTGTTCAGTGTTTATTGAATTTTGCCATCACAGCAGCGTGTACGAGTTGTGCACTTTGCACTTCTCAGAGGACAGAGCTCAGATAACGTCATCTTGTTAAGTCAAGTGTGGATACGAGATCGGGAATGGTGTGAGAGTTGTTTGTGAAGTGAGAGCTCATACAAACGCGGCCGACGTAGACTGTATTGGTACAAACATTTTGAATTCATTTTCTTTTATTCTGTTCGTTTGAACTAATACAGGCTTACTATCCACGAAGTCAGCTCAGAATCTCGTGGAATGGTTTCCTTGTTGTGAATATTTCTAAACGAAATGTGTTCATCTAACAGAGCCCTTTTTGTAATCGTCTAATACATGGTGAGGAAATCTTCGGAAGAGATGAACTTGACTGATCCAAGGCATTGCATAAGGTCGTCGAAGAAGCTTCTTACTAATGATATAGAGAATATTACAATTTTCTCTTTCGTATTGCGTGAAAAGTGACAACGTGTATAATATCAACGCAACCAAACTTGCACAAGTGAATATCAAAATGTATTGTCCGCATTATTTGCTGGTGAACGCGAAATTTACAACTTACACGGAAAAAACTTCGAAGATTGATTTTCCCAAATATTTCAAACGTATTTGTAGTTTATTCGACTTGGTCTTGGGTATTTAATGGGCCAGATGAGCAAGTGATTATTCTTCGAGGTTTTACTTAGTTTTCTCACGTTATTCAATTTCAATTCACAATCAATCGAGGACTCTGAATTCCGTGATGAGAAACACGTTCATTCCCGTGTTATTTGTAATGGTCATCACCATTAATCCGCCAAAGCCATTTTGATATCTTTTCAATGGGATCATAATATAGAGATGGGCACAGGTATCTCTCTCGGAGCTTAGCGCGGTTTGAATGAAAAGCCTCATTTGTCGTGATAACAAGCATTGTTCAGGACTTATGATGCCCGAAGACCATGAATGGATTGTTCCAAATGAGTTTGACATCATTCACCTAGTTTTGAAGCTTTCGTCGACCAAATTTAGAGTTCAATCTGAGACTGTTACGGGAAACTGCTTATAATGTCCAAATCAACTAGTTTCCCGATTGCAATTTCAAAAGCAGATCTTAGTTGGAAGAAGAATATTCGCCCGTGCTATCTCGCAGACATGAAATTCGACAATCTCTTGTCTGTTCTGTCGATTAGATCAATTGGAACTGCAAAATTACTATAACGTGCATGGCAAATAACAATTTTGTTCATGTGATCTCATGCCTGTGCTGTACAACGAGCTCCTAGATCACATATCTACAGACACTGCATTCTACCAATTTCAGTAAATCGCACAGTTGTGGCTCCTGTGATAACTTCCATATCTAAGAACTAGTGGTACACAAATATATCCTTCCATTTTGGGAATGTTCGTTGAACTCCAATATAAATAATATGCGGGAATATGTCCTCTGATTTGAAGATAATATGTTTCTCCTCATAGTATACGTCTCATCTTCGTCTTCTTCCTTTTACATGAGTGAACTTGAAATGCGCGTCGTTTGTTTGAATTGTGACATGAGTGAATGATAGCTACATTCTATTTCTGGATGATTGTGTTCACTGAAATGTGAGCCACCTGTTTACTTTTAGTAATGAAAAAGGCTTATTCGAACTTATTCTCCCTGTTGGTATGACTAAGAGATGATTTCAGTGGGACCATCTGTATTAGCTGCTTGACTGATGAATCACGTGAGACAATTTATTCTGCAATTACCCTTGATAAAAGCGGGAAAATGAATGATACCATTCGTATCGCTTCAAATAAATTTAAGTGCGTTTTCCATTCCTAGATTGTTCTGTCTCTTCTTGTCATAAACCAATTCTACAATCTTATTTTTTTGTTTTCCACTCATTCAATTCGTATGCACAGTACGAAGCAACACGGTGTGTTTGGGAGGAACTAACTGAGCATGATACCGCCAACTTCAATGAGTGTAAGAACCATGTTATCTTGTTGTTGATATCCGTTTTCCAATTTCCTCTAATTTTTGATCTGAATTGCAGTAAACAAAACATCCGCGTTGTTTCCGGTAAAACTGGAATTTCACTTAGCCGTGTGCCAACATTTAGCCTCTTTTGAGGGAAATTTCATTCTCTCTCCGAGGTAGACTCAAACCAGTGCCTTTTATGAGCTAAAAGGTTCATGGGAAATTCAAACTTCGGCAAATGTATTATTAGATGGAACGCTTGTCTGCTTAGAACGTGCTTGTGTGCATTGAAGTTGAAGCAAATATTTACATTCACTAGTTGAAAGCCTTCGTAAAATTATTCGCCGAGTAGTCAGGCAAATTATTGGATTGTTGTAATTTCTACCGTGCATTTGGATAAAGCTAAATCACTACGTTAACATTTCGTCTCTGCTAGGAAACTGTTTCACAAGTCATTTTTATTCTATATTACTGTCTCTGTCTGCCATTTGCCTATCGTTCTTCACTGCAGACAGCATTGGCATGGGTACACAGTGCTTTCCATAAAAGTGGGACTTGAAGATGTGGTTATCTCATCGTCTTTTATCTAGAACTGATTTTCCTCAATATTAGTCATGAAGTCGGTCGAATATATTTGTACTTTCAACCTTGTTGCCCATTATGGATGTTGGATCTTGAGAAGTCTTCATTATTTTTCCTAATTTTATCTTATTTCGATTATCTCCATGTTGATTGTGTTGCTGTCACCCAATTCGAAGTTTTCGCAGTACGGAAGACTTCTTTGCAACCATAACCGTCATTGAAAGAACCCTATTCACGCCTGCCTGACAAGTCCGTTACGAAGAGAACAGGACAACGACAATTATTTTTCTCATTAAAATTTCGCGTGGGTAAACGAAGGCACAAATAAAAATTCCCCCTTGACGTGGGAGTGAATCCTGATCACGTATCGCTCACTTCAGGAAAATTAAATAAAACAGAGGGAGTTTGTTAATTTACTGGAATACCAGAAAAACTTATGCCATACAGAATTGCCGCCGCATAATCACTGAATATTGATGTACTCTCACCATATCAAATTTCGAACGCATCCAACGGAATATCGGCTTACTACGAAGAAACATTTACGTTTTAACACAACAAATGCGATAATCAAACGCAGCTGAAAAACAACCTTTCCTCTCTACACGATGTTTTCTTACGGGTAATCGTTTCATTCAGTTTTGACCTGTTCAACTTTATGCAATGAGAAACATTTCAAAACTATTCTGTTTTGATAATACGAAATAGTAGCCGTTAAAGGAAATGCAATTTAATTCTACGGAGTTTAGGGGTTCATTTGAACAAACTGGTTTCAGTCATCAACCCTGCATTTTATTCGTCCTAAATAATAAGTTCGAAGTTGATTCAGGTCCATGAAATTTCTATACATCAAGCAAACTCAATGTGGTGGCCAATTCTAAATGAGGAGTTTCAGTAGAATTGTCCGCCATCTCAATTATCGGAATCAGCTTCCGCTTACGTCCCAGTATAATACGCTGTCCTCGCCTGTCTAGTAGTCTATGTTATCTCGTGAGCACATTAGGAGTAGTGTAGAACAGCACCGTATCAGCTTCTTATGAATAGAATTAAAATTACGAAATTAGTTCGAATACTAGTCAAGGTGCAAAATGTCGGAAATAATTCCGCCAACCTGGTATACGCTTACCGAAATATTTCTGTGCAGTGCGGTTTATCATTCATCAAACACAAATATGGAACGAGTTAAAACAGAATAGCCTTGAACTTCTAAGTGAGCTAAGGGTACAAATGGATGATTTTGCCCATGGACTGCTTCCTATTTGTTTACGTTCTCGCAGACCGCTTTATCATCATGACCCATTGCCAGCTATCATACACACACACACACACACACACACACACACACACACACACACGAAGATGTTGAGGCACAAGCAAAACAGCATGTTTGCCCTATTTGAACGGGAACAAGGTAGAGAATAACAATGGTTGAAGTTGGCGTTCGATTGCGTTGTATTTGGGAAGATTTATCAAGATTGGAACCTCAAAGGCAATGTTTGACTTGTTCAACGTGTTTAGCTTAAAGAGACCACACCGAAGTGGAAATAATTGTTTTCAATTGTTCCTAAGCATTCTCCAAATCATCTTGCAATTAGTACACTGTGCTCATATTATTCGATGGGCTGTTATAGGCAACTGCTACAATATTGCGGAAAGAAGGCGTGATATTCCACAATTCATGTGGATTTACGAGTGTTTGACTGGTTTCGGTTGTGGCTCCGCCAATCAGTTTTTGGACGAGGCATCTGAAGCACCTGAATCCAGCAGAGTTGGAAGTGTCTTCTTGTGTGGCTTTTTGTAAAACATGAAATGGCAATCAGTGAATAATGGGAAACTGAAAATGTTCCACAAAACTTTCACTCGACATTTCCAGGAGTCCACTTGAAAATGAGCTGATGCAAATTCTAAACCAAATGAGTGAGACATGAATTCCTGTTCAATTGTTGACCTCATCCTTCCTATATGTTTTACCACAAAATGTTCGTTTATCGATCTGCTTAAATTCCACTCGCAAAGTAATCCGTGTTAATTTGGGTTGCAGTATGCATCCTAAATTTCCCTCCCATTAAGTCTCCGAATTCGATAAGGAACTTTACAACGTGCCAGTTGTGTTCTAAAGTACCGAAGAACCCAGTAGGCAACAAATCCGTTTATTATTGCATCAGTAAGCACGTAAGTAAGAGAGCAAACATGCAAGTGAATCATCGATCGGTAAGCTCAAACAGTACATGCAGTCGAACAGTGCCGCTCAGCAGCAACGAATCAACGAGCACATATGGCTTAGTGCCAAAGTCTGATTGGATAGAGTGAGCCGTTCATCGCATGGGTGAAGTCACCGTGGTGTGCGTACGTGCGTGCATGCGTGTGGGATAGTTGTTGGTATCGTGAGTCCGATCAATACATTTGGCGGCATTGTAATGACGCAGTCAGTAGTCTGACCAATAGAAGGACCACACGACAGTGCTGTGAAGGGGTGCTTCATCTACCGCGTTAACACTCTATTGAATCCAATGATCCGCAGGGTGAGTTTCGTTCATCTGTGACCAAAACGATACTCCGGGACTCCACTCATCCGTTACACGTGGACTTATCCTCTAATCGTTCCCATTCATCCACCCATTCTGCATTGAATCACCTGCGTTCTAAGACCAATCTTCACAAAATCTTCCTCACACCCTATGTGATTCGGGTTGTTACCCGTGTGGGGGAGGGAGGGAGATAAAAGCTGAGCTAATTATAAGACTTTATCACGAGACTAGCTTTCCTCCACTCACTCACCAAACTACCTCAATCGGAGCGTATTTGTTTGTACTTCATCAAATATTTGCTTTTTGTGTTACCTTGCTTATTTCGAGCTTCACTTTTTCTTGTAATAACTGAAATGTCTGTATAAAACTTTGCACAAGTCCTCCATACACATCCAAACAATAATTACTCAGGAGAGGGGAAAGACAATGAGGCAGGTTTACATCACATTGTGCATCCATGTATGTTTAATTTATCTTGACTTGTGTATGTGTGTGTGTGTATATCCTCGATTGAATATTTGTGTTCTGAATAAAGTGTAGCCACCTCGCATGCAGACGTCCTTCACACAAACACAAACTACTGCAACTAACTGCCCAGAAAAGGCGATGCCGATGATACGGTGTTATTTTAATGTCTTAGATCAAATATTTAGTTGTTTATCCGTTTTTCTTATTTTGTGTGAGAGCCCAAACATGAAAATCTAATGTTGCTTGTAGAGTTTTCTTAGGAGCTGCACTGTAAAGTGGCTGAACAAAAACGGTTCTCTCAAAATTTAGCCCCTGGTTGATCTTCTTTGTCACTGGGTTGCTGAGCTGAACACCAACTGAAAGTCTGTGTTCAGAAAACAGCTCCTTTCCGTGACGGAAATAGAATAACCGTTAACAGTAATACATGAATAATATCTCTGCAACGACTCTCGATAAACAGCTGACCTTGCTTTGCCCATTCTCTCATCCGTTGGGGGTTTGATTATCACGTAGAATGATCATCTGAAATCTTGACTGCGTTTGGGCATTCCTTTCTCTATTCAATATTCTAAAGCTGCATTGAGAGTCGGGTTTTGAAGAAACTTGAGTAGTGTGTTATCAAGATGCATAACACCAAAATCTAGATTTACCGTGGAATATTGTACCATGATTGTTCTCCTCAGATAAGAAGGGTGTTCTTTGCGACTCTCAGTTACGATGCTTTCGAAAGTCAAAATCGAAAGCAAGCCACTAATCAGCTTGAGTATGTCAGGCTGGATTGTATGAACAGTAACCACTATTTTATCAGACCACGCAACATGTCACCCCATTTGCTAATCAAACAGTCACCTACAGTTCGACGTAGGTCGGGTTACCGGATCAGTTCGACAAACGTCTATATCAACCAAATGGGCACAACAGGGCTTGAAGTTAACTGGACTCATAAATTCTGAAATGTTGGATTTTTGCTTCAAATATCACGTCATAATTCCTGTGAATACAAAGTCGTTTCGGCGTGCTGAATTGTCGTCTTCTCATCATTACGGGTTAAAATGATCAGAGTTACAAGCCGAGATCGAGCGCGCAGGTTTCCCATTCAAATTGCAGTAAGGAACCCGTGGGTCTTAACACCATGGTGAATGAATAAACAGTATGATTTATGTAATTACAACTTTATTGTTGAAATGAGCAAACCTTTGTTCTTGACACAGCATCTCTCAGAGGATGTACAGCAAATAAAACCGTCTACAATATCCTCTTTGATGAGATACTTGTTACTTTAGCTTTTGTCGTGGATGATAAGAGCTTCAGATAACATTCAAGTTCAATGAATTGAAATGCAGATCAGAAAAAATGTTGTTTTATTCGGTGATAACTGTGAATTACAATGTACTTTTGCTGTAAACCCTTTATGAGAAAGGTGATCCATGGTAAATGAAACCTTCACTAAATACCGTCATTTCCGATAATGTAGTGTAGCCAACATCAAACATTTACTCAAAGCATATCACATGGGGCATCGTCCTTCTTCATACATTTTGAACAGAACTCGGCTCCCATGATTTAGAAGACAAACATTATATGGGATGTCTTATTTCGCATTGGTAACCAGCACCGTAAAGCATGGTGAATCCGTCCGGACTGACCCAGATACAAAGTGCGTGAATGAGTGAGCTCAAAGCTAATGTTATGCGTTCGCAACCGATATGAGTTAGTGGATGGAATTTGTACCGTAATGGTAACCCATTCAGGCATTTCGGTCTACCTCAGGTACATAGTCAGCCATATACAGGATTATCTGCTGATCCAGTGATATATGAATAACATGTCATGCAAATGTGGTCTTCATGGTACGAGTCATTCCGGAGCTTGTTAGATTCTTGGCATTACATTTCACAATACGAGAAAAGGACGCGGCAGAAATCCCTACCACTCACTGACCTTCATGATGAACTGAAATACTTCAATTTCACTACTGTTCGTATTGCACTTCGTACCCATTTCGAACTCTCTTCTGGAAATTTCATAATTACTGTTTTATTTGCCATACAGAAGTGGTACAATATTTCAGACAGCAGTTCCAGCTTGTTCGAAGGAGGTTGCCGAATGGGGAAGTGAACGACGGGGCTCGAATTTGGCCTTTCGACCATGGCCGGTCCAATTTTAGGTGGTCCGGCAAATCAATGACATCTCAAAAATTATCTTTGAACTCACACAGTCTATACCATCAAATTTGTGTTCAGTAGCCTACCATAAACACGCTTGTATTCAAAATTAATTTTATCAGCTATTGTGGATTTATTTCTTTATTGCAACAAATCTGAGCAGATCAGATTCCCAAAAAACGTATCACTTTCACATACTACGAGCAAAACTAATACACTTATCCAATTTAGTGGAATATTTGTAGATTTACACACAGATTGGAGTAATGGTAAGATCGAACACAGTGAGAACAATACTGGACGATTTATGTTTTGCAAAAAAGGAAGACACTTCCAAGCTGGATGAAAATGACAGTATTGCCTAATGGAACATATAGTAAGTGAATGTGGAACCTCCCCAGAATCTATTCAACCAGTCGACTAAAAGCATTATCAAATCCAGTATTGGCTTTCTGGATGTCTTTTTATTTCGGGTGTGTACGGAAAATATCAGAAGTAGGATGATTGTGAGGGATTCAGATGCAGTTAGCAAATGTCCAACCCATGATATTATTCGGTCACCCCACCGTTGCTCACGCTTATTCAGCTAGTTTGTAGTAATTTCACCCAATCCGCAGAATAACTGCACTGAATGCCATGAAAAAACGTGCGTTATTCTGTTATCCCATGTAATATTTTGTGAAGCACTCGTCAGATAAATTGAATCTGCGGGAACATTCTCGACGAGTAAATAGCAGTATTTATTTGTATGAGAAAAGTGGTGATTTTACCAATACCAGAGTGAGTGGTTTTACATGTTTTCTGTTCGAATATTCATAATTATTTGGTTCCCAAAATAAGTTCATCTCGTCGTTTAGTGATAACAGGATTTGCGATTCAGCTTTCTTTGAATAACGTCATTTTTGGGTAACGCCATCCTCGTGGCTGATGTGGTCAAATTTATTTGGTAGGAATGTATAATTTTTTGGCTAGAGGTGTGTGTCACAGTATGATTGGGTAGTCTTGATTATTGGTGTCGCGTAGTTGGCAAAAGAATTTGGAGAGGAATGGTTGTCGATCCCTGGTTGGGAAAAGACCACCGAAACAATGACCGTGGGTTTCGGAGATTATTTTTTTCCAGTTTCAACCAACGGGTCAGTGTTTTGGTCAAGCCTATTCCGAAGGTCGGTTTTAGACCGTGGCCAGGACAGTCGGAGTGTCTTAACGAAATGTTTTCGAGAACGAAACGATGGAGTGAGTAATCTGATCGTTGCAAACTCTACCGTTGTTGGATATTGTTTAGAAGCGGCTTTTGGCGCTTTTGTGGGGACTCCATCGATAACTATGAATGCGTCCTCATTCAGGCGATGTCCGGTGTCCGCAGTATAAGATACAAATACTTTTATGTTTCACCAAGTTCACCAATCTGTTTTGTGTTGTCTGATCCTTTTTGTTGGCTGCCACGTCATTCTTCTTAAATGGCCTGCAGAATATGAGCAAATAATCCAGTAGGTTAGCATGGAAGAGGTAAAGACAGGTAACTTCTCCTCTAAGTTCCCTGAGATCACTGATTGTAGCCGACGCGCACAGGTAGTATGGCAACGTGAAAAGCGCAATCGACTGTCTATTCGAGCCCTCTTACTAGTAACTCGCTTTTGTCATCTCTTCAGAAAGAGAGTGAAATGTACACTTCTTCCTTCCTGATGGTTTGCACTGCCGGTCTCTCCGGCCACTCTAATATGTTTTTCGGAATGACACTTTGGGCTATCCGTTATCAAGAAGCGCCTGTTCTTACATTCATGGTTTTCATATTCTCGACCGAGCAAATCATTCGCATTCAGGCTATGAGGAAGTGAATGTAGCTTCGTTCACCTACTAGATGCAAAAAGATGGTACTATTATCGTACTTCTCTGGTTACACTGGTTTGCTGATAAGTGCAATGAAGTAGTTTTCCCCCTCTGATGAGACACACACTCAGAAAATGGAGATTGTTTCCTTAATATAACTCTGACGGGAAGTTCACTGCACTGTCGGCCCGGCTGCACTCTTCTACCAATTACTCCGACGGCATGCTTCCCGGTTGAAAAAAATGTCATCTGCTTATCGATGGAAAATAGGTAGGTCTGATTGCATAAATCGCCGTTGACGGGAAACTACTCATTGAAGGTATATCGTACCAGTATTTACTTCAGATTAGTTTCTCGGGTAGCAATGTTGGTTTTGTTTTCTACGATGTGGTCACCCAAAATGTAATGATTTCTAGAAGTGGGGCCCTGGTGGACATAGACATAACATCTCATTTTGTAGAGACTGTGGGAAATCTAGACTTGGAAGGCAAGCAAATGATCTCGCTAGACGTTACCTCACTGTTCACCAATGTCCCGATCGCTGAAACAATCAACTATCTATGTGAGTACATGCACGAGAACAGTATCGATCCGGGCATCTCGTTGGATGAACTGAAACAATTACTATTTATCTGCACTCATAATATCCAGTTTCAGTTTAACGGTGAAATATATCGTCAGAAGGACGGGGTCGCAATGGGGTTGCCTTTGGGACCCTTATTTGCAGATATTTTCATGGCAAAACTTGAAAATAACCAACTCATGTCAACAACTGAAGGGTGCACCTTATACAAACGGTACGTGGACGATATCGAATGTGTAGTAGATACCAGAGTGGATCCAAATGCACTACTTAATAGATTTAATACAGCTCATCCAAATGTTCAATTCACTTTGGAACAAGAAAAGTACAACAGTCTGCCTTACTTAGATGTTTGCGTAAGCCGTCGAAGTGATGGTTCCGTTCAGCTGTCAGTGCACAGGAAAGCAACTTGGAACGGTCAATACATTCATTTTCACAGTTTCGTACCACTCAAAGTGAAGAGAAATCTAGTGCGTTGCCTGGTTAATAGAGCAAAGAAAATCTGCACAGAAGACACAACAGAAAACGAACTTCGTTTTCTGAGGAGTGTTTTCCTAGAAAACGGCTATCCTGAACGGTTCATTGACAAGACGGTGCAACGAAATGAAGATAGGCCAAGACAGACAGTAGTTGAAAACAAGCCCGTATTTGTCCGTTTACCATTCAAAGGAGATACGGAAACTGAAGTTATTCAAAGAAGACTAACAGGAGCAGTCTGTAGAACATTCTACGCTGCACAATTACAAATTATGTTCGAGTCTAAACCGATCGTGTGTTTTCGACTGAAGGATAAAGTGCCAGATTCTGCAGCATCTTTTTGTGTGTATTCATTCACCTGTTCCTGTGGAACCAGGTACGTTGGCCGCACGACCAGGCACTTATCCGAACGTGTTCGTGAACACCACCCGGCTTGGTTGAACACTGGAGCAATTAAGACAATTACGAGTGCTGTGTGATCACACCTTATTGAGTCAAACCATTCCGTAGAGGTGATAAACGCTTTCCGCACAATTTACAAGGTCCGGGGCAAGCAATAAAGACTTGTCAAGTGTCGCATCTTAGCCACAGCCGAAGCCGTGAGCATTCGACTCTACAATCCTCCCCTGTGCGCTCAGAAACAATTTGTGCAAGCACTTAAACTTCCATGGCCCACTTCTTGTTCCCGAACACGTGTGCAACCACTCGAAAATTCTTCGTTGTGATCAATTCCACATGCATACACACACACACGTGCACAGACAGATTTGGATGATCATCCCCTTTGTTGGTTTGAGTCATATTTAATGTTATGTATTGGTATGAGTACGAATAACTGAAAACGAGCTTGTTCACCACGCTGTTTTGTTCTCAATTGATTTTCTGTTTCCCGTCATCAGCCATACTGATGTGTGTTCTATGATCCTTCGCGAAAATTGCCTTCTGGTTCCAACAATATTGCTTGCCAAACATCAGCAAATTGGCAAATAGTTTTGCATGGACGAACTTCCTTGGATCCTGAAGTATGCCATTAGTCTTAGTGCTATGATCTGCACGACCCATGAACACATTCCTGTATCCGTTTCCTGGTTTCAAGATGACCATATCTTTGTTATTCCTCATCACTCGCCATTCATTTCTGCGTTGAATACTGGAACCCGGGATGTCACTATCCAAATTCCATGATGATGATCGTTTGATTGTCACCAGTCTTCTTTGTGATTCTCATTTGTTATCTTTCTTTTCCAAATATGGAGTTTCGGCATGGCACCACCGGGTTACCTGTGTTCACTGAGACTCATTGCAGCAGGTTATCCTTCGATAATGAAGCAAGTGAGCAAACTCTCGTTGAACGAGGATGAGTCCAGCAATAAATGATGGCAACAAACTGTCATGGAAGACGAAATGAAAGGAATTTCACCAAGACAACATCAACTGTTATTCAATCGTCCATGGATACATTCGAAGGATAGTTATGGCCAAAGGCGCTTGAGTGCTCGTGAAAACCAGTTTTCCAAAAATTGTGTATCTCCGATAGAAACTTCGCAGTCACTACATTAATTGCTTTTAAACACCGATCCCGATCAAGTTTGATTCCATTTCTAGATGAGGTTTCCTATTCCGTTTCGTTCATCCAAAAAATGAAAATCCCTTGCCGCTGATGTGAACCATTATTCATCGGCTGGTTCATTGTGCAGCACTGATATCTTGCTGAAACTATCCTGGTTTTGGGCCAACTTATTTTGTGCCGGAATTGTAGTGCAATTTGCTTTCTCTTCATTCATATCACTTTCGTCTGCCTCGAACTGTTCTAAAAATAGCTAAATCTACCTCTTTTGTACTCGACTTTTGTCTGGTCGGCACGACTGACTACACAGCCGCATTATTTAGACGCCGCCGTTCCTAACCAGCCGTTCAGGCAAAACATTGATCCCAAACGATTCGCTCAGTAGCACGTGCTATGTCAGTCTACGTAACCTGCGACAAGAAATGTGGACAAATACGGCGCGATGTCCTTGGAAGACGAGTCCCTTTTTCCAATCCAGTTCTTGAAATCTGGTTTTGTCATGAGCTTGAGCATAGTCTCTCAGGTATTCTGTGAACAAAAGAATAGCATCTGTCGATCTCAAAAATCATTGTTTCATTTAAATTTTTACTTCTTGTTTCATTACTGATACTGTCGAAATATTTCCCTCAGATGCACGAAATTGATTCAGGTAATCATCATAAGATGGAAACGGTGCAAGCACCGCTCTGTCAAAGCTTCCTCACAAACTGCGCAGAATGAAACGAGAATATTCCATCAAACTGACCCTTGAAATTTCTTGGGACTTTTGAAGGAATTTATCAACGACAGGAGGAAATCGATCACAATTGTGCAGTTTTGCAGTTAGTCAGTGCGTTCTCAATATCTAGTTTCCCGTATTTGATTTGCCAGGGGTATTTTTGAAACAAGGGCATATCCACCCACGTGACTTGATGATTTGATTTCAAATCAACCCTGTGCTTTATTTTTTCCTAACTACGTCACATTGTCTACCCTAAACAAAAACTGCCCCTTATGGAGTTTTTCCTGGTCATTGCTTGTAAATAAACATATCCGCTCACGTTGTATATAAATTTGTAAAGTTTTCGCAATCGTTTGCACAATAGGATTAAACAAGTACACGAAAATTTTCAATTTTGTTCTGTACTTCACTAATATTTTCCAATAAATTTCCAAACAGGAGCCAATGCCAGATGTGAAGCTAACGTTAAAAATCGAACATCCGTATACTGAAAAATCCGAGGCCCATATGTGAGTTGATTCCTGAAAGTTTTTCGATCTTTGTCTCGGCGAAGTTCTCTTTCTTTTTAGACAAGTCACACAGGTTACACAACAGTTGGTCGTAAACGACACTGTAAATGTAGGTCTACGCTAAATTCAGTCAGCATATGTCTAAGGCATATTCCTCAGTTTTCATGCAGTATGTGAGAATCAGAGATATTCCACATCGAGTGGGAAAAGGGTGAGTCAAGCCTTTATTATCTGAAACCAAAATAACACAAACCTCCACAAGCCCACAGCTCAATAACTGTCTGAACGGGTCTCCACACTGATATTCATCGAACGCCAATATGGCTGCCCACACACCGACCACTACAATACTGAAGACAACTTCACAGAGCCGAATACCTCATGCACTTCTTTCCATTTCAGCACGGTTTCGCCCAATGTAGTGTTTTCCACTATGTGGTTTTCCTATTGAATGTGATGCGTCTGCTTGTCCACCAAACAGCAGTTAGTACTTCATTTGAGCTGCCCAGCATAAGAATGAAAACTAATCTTAAAATGCTGTCTGCACGATTTTGCACTTTGACAGGTAGAAACGACCATCCATATGCAGTAGTATGCACTATTCATGTTAGGCGTATGTCATGCAATGACCCCTAATATGAGTGGTTTCACATTTCGAAGGTTTCATCCCTAAGCATCAGTGATTTACCACTCTTTTGCACCGGAATTATTTTGCTCGAGAAGGACCATCCTGACAAGGAAATCAGTTTGATTGTGATAAACCGATTTGAGATTTTAGTGATCCATCACCAGCTTCTCCGGAAATTAATAATAGCATGATGTTAATACAACCGTGGAAGGATAAATGATGAAGAACGAACTAATTTCCCCAAAAAAGAAGTTTCTTCGGAACTCAGCAATATACATTAATGAATACATGGGGTGCTAGAGCAATGTCACACTGAATAACTGCATTAAGTTCATGGAATTGCTATCATTGCGCACTTTTATCTATGCTTCGTACAATCAGTGAGCGTGATCTCGCACACGTGACTAGATTTATTCGTTATCAGTGCCACGGCCATTGAGGTTGGACGATATTCGGACAAAATATCTTATCCCTTTATTTGTCTCCTTTATTTATAACCACTGAGGTCTGCAGCTTCATTTGTTTCACACATGTTTCTACGTGAATATTACTGGAAATTTATGTTCCAAATACGTTGTCGGTTTTCATTGGGTTTATATGGCATTGTGTAGAATTGAAGTAGCTCGATAATGGTGCTGCTCAGGCCATCCTCGTTGACTTATATATGGACTGGATTGATCTCTAACCCAAATCTCTTAGGGATATGTTTATTTCGTGTGCCATGGGATGGATGTTGTGGAACAGTTTCAGGAGGTGGTTGAGTGGTTTAGAGCGTTTGCATACCACCTTGGAGGACTGAGGTTCGAATCCCCACGAACACCGGTTACAATGGTGGCAGACAGTAATCCACTGTCGTCCAGATCGTTACCACATCTGAACTATTGGGACCCTATGTGGTTCTCCACCGTGATAGGTCTCAGGGTCTGGTTGCCGGGTTATCCCCAAATAGTGCAGTGGACCTTCGTGGATATGGGATAAATACCCCTTCCAACGCCCTCGTGTGTAAGCATGTATTAACAAAAGGTATCGTGCTTCGGTGATGTGTTCGTCAAGGTTTTATTCACAAAGCAGCTGACTCCTCGATCAGTACATAGGTAACACTAGTGCTTAAAAAGTCAGTGTTACATCTAATGGATTACGGCATACTATTCAACATATAAGAACATTTATCCATCTTCAACAATATCTTATGCAGACCAATTCTTCCTATTTGGCAGGCGTTACTGTTCACATTATTCAACAATTATTTCGGGTGGTACACCCATATTCAACAAATAAAACGTGACTAAACCTTGAATGTATTATACAGTAAAGTAGTCTGAGTGAATGACTGAAATCCATTCGATGACCAGTGTCCATCAAATGACCGAGAATTGAGCCAGAAATCGTTTCGGATCCACCTTGAATTTGCCAAAGCGAATCTTATTCTTCCATACAGACTGGCAACTGCCATGAATCTCAACTTATATGATTAGTAGTTTTGAAAAACCAATGTTCTTCCGAGCATATGCTCTCAATGTTACTATGGGAATTTCCCACCGAGTCGAACTTTCATCTGTAACAGAAGTACAGAATAATCCTGTCTTTGTTTGTACGCATGTGCATTTCTGTGTCACGTTTTGATGACACGATCGAGGAAACAACGGAAAGTAAAATTCATTGTCTTTGAACAAATGAACCAAAGCTACTTGTGCAAAAATAAACAGTGTTCATCCTCCTAACAGGATAGAATTATCTTATTGGTGGACCTAGAGAAAAATCTGAATATCAATGAATTCGTCACCCACTACGAACTAAGCAAGATGAGATGGTTTCTGCAAAAACAGACAACAAGTAGATTACGGTGGGAAAACAGGAATACTCATGCTACATCAACATGCGTGGCACACGTATCCCCAAGATTATTGGTAAGCCCATCAATCAAATTAAAGACTGTTGACAGCATCCTTATCCTAGCGTGTGTATCCAGTGATACACAGAACGAATCTGACAAATTCTCCTTTCGCAAATCAGTTACTCGAATCAAATTACCTACCTTTCATTTTGTGTGAAGATAGCAAAAATAATTACACCTCCATCTACGACAAGATTTCATTGTTGCTGAATGTGAAGTCTAGAAAGGGAGATGGGAATAAATGAGACAAAGTGGCATATCAAACAAATGTGTGTCCTTGTCTAGTCTCGAACAGTTAGTCGGTTGTACGCTGATACTGCTTCGGAATATTTTGTTGTGCAGGTAGCGGACAGAGAGTGGTGAGAGCACTCATTCCTTAATCGTCATTTATTCTGCGGTAAAAATTAGTCCTTTCATTGAAGATTAGACAAAATGCAGTGTATGGCTATAAAGAAAAATTCTGAAACCCCACTGATCATTTATTCAATTTACATCATCTCAGTCAAGCCAATATCATTGACTGCGTTCGGTCAACCCACAATCAAGGACGTACTGTTGAGATTCGTGGAATTTGTCAATAACTATTCACAATCACAACCAGCCGTATTTTGATTCACATTCTTCGGAAACTAACCACATGAAAACCAACAATTTGTCAGTTTTATACTTCATTCCTATTCTGTTGAAACCTTCGTCAACTTTCCAAGTTCCTCTCCGTTAGCTCGTGTCACAAGTACGAACCCTAACATGGAAGACGCAGAATGCCACACAGAATTCAGCTCGATTTCATTCAGCTTCAGAGACGAAGTTCCTCATTGTGCCACCAAGAAGTACAGCTTACTCGTCTGGCCATTCTAGCTGTGATGGATTTTACGGATTGAAAAACAGTCCACAGATTGTGCAAGTGTGATCCAACTCATCTGAAGTACAATAAACAGGGTCCAAGAGATTTTATTGGTGTCTTTCTGACTCCATGGATGATCTATTAGAATAGGTTATCCGTGGTAACCGGAACGTTGACTGATTGACTACCATTTCCTTCAAAGTTGTTACAGGACAATAAGGAAAAATACACATAACCGTCCACATGGCTCATCGTTTTTTCGGTACACTCCTAACTGATCTCGACTCCTATTCATTGATGTCTTTCCTATTATCGCTACATATGTCGAATACGCATGAATAGGAATGCAGCTAAAAGGCTGGTCTTTGCGTGTAAGTTTGACTAATATAATATGACTAACTCGATAAAGAAGTTTACCATTTTGTCAGCCCAAGATAAGCTTCCTCTGTGGGAAATTGCAATGAGAACTTATGACGATGTCTCAACAACTCTCTTTTAAAATCAACCCTTCAATTCTCATTAATTTTCCTCAAATTTACTGTACTACTGTGACACTTGGTCCACAGTTTATCTCACGCATAAATTTTTACCTTATTTTTCAAACTCGAATAGTTGTTTGACTTCATTTGTCAGACAATACAATGAACGGTTGCAAATGTGTAATTACGAAGTAACTGAGCCAGCTTCCTGCAGAAGTCACATGATTGTAGTAGATATATATAATTTGAACTGGTGATTCCACCCACGGAATTAGAGTGAGACTGCTATTCTCTGAGCAGCCGAACGATTGGGATACGCGAAAGGCCCGGATCAAACGTAATCAACACTGAGACTGTCTGCATATGCGGTTTTATCAAACAATAACCAATTAATAATTTGCTGCATATTACAAACCTCCAATCGTGAGGTATTTCGGTTACGGTAATCTTTGAAAGCACTTTCCAAAAAAGGGTTGTCCTTCGATGGAAGAATAAACAGTGAAATGGTACAACGTATCAAGGAGGAGTAAGAAAGCGCATAGCTGTGCCAAAGAATTTGCCTACAATGACAAAAGAATCCGCTCAATACGATGTGTCGAACAAAGGCAACCACAGCTGTGTCAAGTAGCGTCAGTCCGTTGTGTGTTCATCACCAACTAGTGTCAGTCAAGTGAGAACGGCTTATCGGGTCAGGCTAAAGACACTGTGTGGAAGTCAATAGTGTGAATTTCAATGGGCATCCAAATTCTACCCTTAAGGAAAAGAACATTGACCGCTGATCAGACAGAGGACCAACATCACCCACCGTAAGACCGGGAGTACGATATCAAAAAGACCAAATAACCAATGGCGAAAAGGATCACCTACACACCAGAATGCATCGATTAAAACGCTTTGTGCATAGGTGGGAATGATGTAGGATGTTTTGATGGCTAAATAAAATTAGCACATAACATCTTTACAAATTCCATTTCCAGGCATTAAACTGCCAAATATATGAATCCCATTCGTCACCTTCATCATATCCTCAGGCTCACTTCGTCAATTGAATGCTACAGCACTATACTTAGGGATAACCATGAGCAATGCCAACAAGTAAGTTTATCTAAACTCGGTTCCTTTTCATGACCCAACCTGTTGCACAGCACATGTGACATTGTTAGTTGCACATCCACGCGAGTGCGGACTTGTCCCTCAACAAACTTCGATACCATTTCAAGTTCAATGAAAGATGTTTTGACTTCAAATGAAACCATCAATCGCATCGCATCGTGAATACAGTTTGCGGTTAGTTGGATAACCGTCAGTCGTCACTTACACCTCGAAATGTCCCTTCATCGTTATGAACCAAACCATATCGTTGACTCCTCCCACCATTCAACTAAATCTCGGTTGATGAGTTTAGCAGTTTGTGACATGGTCTGCAGAGAAGAAAGATATTTGTTCCGAATTCCCGCCGATAAATCTGCAGTGACTGTAACCCGTAGGGTGAGTGGGGATGACGAACTAATCGATTGGTTGTTTCTCTTTCTAACAAGCAGCTTGACGGCTGAATAGATTTCATGACAAAAGGACGATGCGTATGATTCAAACTAGACAACTGAAACAATGAAAAAAGAAGCTGACTTCGTGGTTAGACATATTTGCTCTCATGAATGACATCCCCGACAGAAATGAGCTGCAGAAGAAATTTCTTGCGTACTTACAATTCTATCGCATCTCCACGTTTGCATTCTACGAACCTGGGAACATTATACACATTATATAAGATGTTTTGTGAAGAATAATCCAGCGTGATTCCTTGAATGCACTCAGACAAATCATGGTAAGTGCATAGTCTGATTAGCTAACCCTCCCGATGTCAAGCAAAATTCACAATCTCACGTTCTCCGTATCTCATCATGAACACTGGTTCCCATTATACTCCGTTTGGTGCCAAATTTCATTGGAAAAATCTTAGACTTCTTGTTGGGGAGATGATTCACTACATCCAAAACTGAAGACACACTTTACCCAGTATTAACGTTTTCTCAAATGACCATTCCTTTCATCTTATTGCCTTATACTGTGATAATTCATTTGAATGATTTATCGTGATTTCCGGGTTCGGGTGGCACAATCGGGCTTCTTTCTCACGAGTTAATAATCCAATTTATCATGAACTTTTACGCTCTAGCCTACGCGTCTTATATGGAGTAGCATACCCAACCAATCCGAGAGCCCTTAAACCACTTTCCATCTTGGTGTCCACTTGGCAGTACTATTTACTCTTTGAGTATCTGTGTTGATTTTAAAAACAAGACATTATTGTTCATCATTGAGGCTTCCTGCATATTTGTCTCCTTGATGCTTTTCCTAACATTTTCACAGTTGTTGCATGAAGTGTTTGATTGACTGGCACATCTTCACCTTTTATAATTTTCAATGCATCCTAAATTTGCGGGATCTGACAGTGAAGATGCAGTCGAAATAGCTGTGTGCGCGGCATCTCATAATACAATGTCAAATTCATGGGAATTTTTGTGGCTGGAGTGTCTATGAATGAACCCCTTCACACCGAATACTGGGCCTGTATAGTGCACGTGACTTTTGGGAGCATTATCCGGTTTGCTGCATGCAGTCATGCACTTCTCACCACACCACATGACTGGACCGAAAGACTGCCCAACATATTCACACTCAATCATACTGAACAGATGGATGATGTATGACCGTTCCGACAGTTGATTACCATTGTATCGGTGAAGCATCATTGTGGAAATACTTTTATGGGAAACAAAGTTTGTCACGAAATGAATAAAAAGCAAGCTGGTTAAAGGAGGAACCAGACAAGAATGACAGACAAGCTTTTTAGTTTAGAGTCCAACGGCTGATGGTTCTTATGGGTGCAATTCTATCACTGGTTTCTGACTACAAATAATGGTATGCTGGTTCAAATGTGCATAAATAACGGATTCAAGAAAGGACATGAAGCGAGTGGCCAGCAGATTGAAGTAAGGGTCATCAGCACACTGCTTGTTCTCTTGAACTCTGTGCTTTGAGCGAAATGTCATACTCCAAGTCGTTCGTGTGTAAACGAGGTCCATCAGATACATTCCGTTTAGTTTGGCGTGGTTTCATCATTGCAGTATGTTGGAAAGTTTCAAATCAAACAGTTAATAATACTGTTTCATGGTCAAATATTGAATGATAATTTAGATTCTTCCACCTTCTCATAAACGAGGTTCTAGAAAGTGACACTTTCTATTAGTAATTATCACGGCGGTAAATTGGTCGGGAGCAGACAGATTGGGACTCAGCAACCCAAATGCTGTGTTTCGTTGAAATGATCACCTGACCATCAGTGATCCATCCGGAGGGGAGATAAGTTCACAATATCCTAGTACGCGGCTGCCAGCTTGCTAAAAGCTTCCTATTGTTGCTTGTACTTTAAAGCTGACGTTGTCGCAGCAGGGATATTCACGTCGGAGTGTTTTGATAGGATAAACGAATTACGTGAGTTTTAATTTTTACATTCTGTTTTCAATGGAAGGTACAGGCAAACATGATACATTCGAAGTGGTTTTGGTCATGGATCGCAGCCAGACGTTTTGCAATTCGAAGCTTATAATGGTAGAATGCTTCAGAAAATCTACGGTTTTTCTAAGCCTAAGACAAAAGAACCAATTATTCAACCAAGATAAACAATATAGTGAATTATGGGAGGAAATTCACTCTCTCCGCATGTCAGGGCCGAACAAGGTTCGGGGTGTATCGAAAAAGCAAAGCTCTATATGATATGTTAAACGAGATATGATGTCAGTAACACGGCTTTGTCGGTGGAAAACTATGAGCCGACGTTTCGGTTACCGTAGGTAGCCTTTCTCAAGGTAGGTTTACAATCAACTTACTCTGAGGATGTGGATCCCAGAGCATACCCTACGTTTCAGTCAACAGAAGAAATCCGTTTCATTATCATCGAACTTGGACGAGCATTTTCTGCCACAACCTTATTATTTACTTTGAGGTATCTGGATTATTTTGACTATCATCAGCTTCTGAATAGTAAGTTGTCAAATTCGACCTCACCCCTATGGTGTACTCAGTAATTTTATCCCCACTATACGTGAACATGATATTACTGGAAGCGAATTCATCTGTGACGTGTCACTATATGGTGCAACAGTTCATGAAACGATCTTTTCCAAGCTGAGTCCATCATTTTTCAAAAGATGATGCTCACCATTACTCGATTACTAGTATTATTGGTCTGAAACTCTTCTCCTTCGCCATTTTGTTTTGTTCATGCACTTCTGTCATTCCCAATACATCCTGGAAACACAGCTTTGAAGTGAAAATCTGTATTCCAATGGATAAACAACAATCCACCAAGACGATAAACGCTGGTATTCGGAACTCTCTAGAGTACTGGCATTGTCTGAACTGATGCGTAAAGATATCCGGTAAACACTTTCTAAGCTCATACACTATAGCATTAGCGAAGACATACGTAATTTCACAGGTACCTTACCTAGCAAGTAGTTGTGAGTTTTTAGGACAATGACCTTAGTGATCTGCTCGTCTTTGATGGAAAAATACCTTAAAAATGTAAGCGAAACGATATTTTCGCCGATACCGGTCAGTCCTAATTATGACAAAATATAAGCCTTCGAGGGAAAATTGAAGATGATCATTTTACATTGGAATAACCCAAACATTATTAAAATCATAAAGTTCACACAATACTAAATTCTGTCACGATTTTTCGGTCTCATCGACTTAGAGTGTACTGTGTCGGTGATCAAATAACTTTTGATCTCATGCTGCATCACACAATGCATTTTTGACTACAATTGCCCACGTGTGTGGGTAGCACCTTGAATACTCCATTCCGAACAGAGAGGATTTGCGATTACTTTAAACTCTGTGCTATTGCGGGGTATTTGTATGCACTGGACCTTGAAGTTGCGCATGCCTTTTCATGTCTCACAGTGAATATTAAACAGACAAATCGTTATGAGTGACTTTACTTCCAAACCTCCGAAATGTGCATCCGTGGTAGTTCTTTGCGATTGATTTGGTAATTGGTGCTCCAATCTGCAATAGAACACTGAGCAAAAAATGTCAAAGAAAATTCACATTATTGGGCCTTTCCAGTTTCATTTGGGTCTTCGTTAAAACGATGTCGAGAAAATTCGTTTTAAGTGGATCGTCTTTTCACCATCGCTGTGAAAATATAAGCAGTTAAGAAAGGGCGAGCTCCAAGTACCTTCAGGCCAGCGCTCACACTGGTCTGAACTGCAATGCCGATTTTCGGAATGTTTTGCAGTCATCGTTCGGAAGCAGTTTCAAAGCACATTTATAGAGAAACTTCAAAATTATGGAGGAATTCCCCCTGTTCTTCTTATATAAGCACAATATAGAAATCAAAATGACCGAAGAAACGGCTTCAATCGAACTATTTAGTTGGTTACCCAATCTAAATAAAGTCTAGAATAATCTGTGATTGTGTTGGTCCGTTCGCTTTTAATTCCGTACCTTATTACATCTCAGTTTACATTGCTCAAAACCTTTCACTGTGACAACTAAGGTCACACACATTCAGCTGTCCATAGTGCACCAAAGAGTCGACGTAAATGAGAAGAGACTTCGAATAAATTAGTTTCAATACTTACTCACCTCATATACCTCAACAAAGTCACGAAGCTCGAATCATATTCTGAGTGAATTTTCAAATGCATCATAATCAACACGTTTCGTGTGTGAAATTTGGATTGCCTTCTTGTCTGACTGGTTACCTGTAGAACAATCAGCTCATTCGGATATTCGGTCATCCTCCAAAGCATGTTTATGCACCAGCACAGTGAAATGAGGACGTCTTTTGTTATAATTATAAAATGCTTTACTTCCTCTATTCGTAATACGACAATGTACAGTATTTCCAGAAGGAAACATTGGTCGACCAAAGGCTGACGAATGGGTAACCGACTGGCAGTGGCGAGGATCGAATCTGTGACGTCATCGTTCGAATTCCACGTGGATGACAGTTTGTCAACTACCAGTTCTATCAGACTGATTCAGCAACCATGATCCTGAGAATTTACGCAGAATGGACTACTTGATTGTGGTATTTATGATTGACTATACATATGACTTTAACCATTTCTTTTTCTCACAATACGTTGGCAAATATGCGTATGCATTGGTGAAATATTATGCATTTTCGGATTCTTCTGTGAGTTCCTCTTATGACAACCTGAGGCTCTTTTTCTACATCATTTTATTCCCAATAATTTTTATCGCAGCTGAACCAGCCAAATTCAATACTCTCGTTCGCACAGATAACAGTCCGTTCGTGTCTTCATTCTTGAACTTGAGAAGCAAGCTTCATAGGATGCGATTGTGGTGAACACATGAAAGATCAACTTCGAGATTGTCTGGTTGCTGGAATAAATGTACGAGAATAAAAGCAAAGACTAATAATTCATAGCGATCAAAACATTTCAGAGCAGTAGAGCCATTTGCGAACAGCATCAGGATGTCATATTCATAACTGCACCTGTGAACAATACAGTGTTGTTCAATTCAACCAGACGTGACAAAGAAATACGAGCAAAAGCTCCGCGACAATTCAGAACTTTGGGTGGTTACCGTGCCAGTGGCATTTCTTGCACGATCCGAAGCATCACTGGCCACTTTTTACCGATTTTAGGTTCATATATCATTCCGATTCGGGTTTCTAACTGTCCTCCCGTCCTTGTGAGTTTCTCATTTCTGATTCTGGCCCGTCTATTCTGGGTCTAAAAATTCTCCGTCAGTTGTATGTGAATATCCCGTTGTTTAGCACTCAGGTTGATGTTTCTCGTTCTCGAAACCCTATTCTTCAATGCTCCAAGGTTGCTGGTGGGATGTATTTACCACCTATTAGACTGGAAGTATCTGGGGACCCGATATTTGTCAAACAGGTGCATCATATCATTTGGCTTCCGTGAATCATTTCGCCTCGCTATCCAATCCGTGTGTGAAGAAGGCATCATCCCGCCAGTTCAATCCTGTAGTTGGGCTACTCCCGTTTTAACTCCCTCGAAGTCAGACGACAAGGCCCCACGAATATGTGGTGATTATCGGTTGACCCTCAACAAAAGACTATTCCAATGCTCTTGTACTACCGAAAAACTAGAGGATGTGCTCCATAGCCTTTCAGGTTCCAAAGTCTTTTCCAAGATTAGCCTCAACGATGCATACTTACAAACACCACGTGATAAGAAATCCAGTTTATCGACGGTCATCAATATTCCCTATAGATCTTTACAAGTATAATTTCCTACATTTTGGTTCGTATATGTTACTCGCTATTATCCAGCAGTCTCCTTATTTACTTATAGCCGGTCTCAATAAAGTCGAATCCTATCAAGACGATTTTCTTGTTCATGGTTCATCTAAAGTTATCCACGATTCCCGTCTTTGTCGTTTATTAGAGGGACTTCTCAAGTTCAACTTTCCAATTCGTTCTAACTGGTGTGTTTTTAGTGTTTCACAGACTTCGTGCCTGAGGTATACCGTAAATTCTGATGGCATTTATCCTGAACCCAAGCGGTTATCATCTTTATTTGATGTACCTCCGCCCACTAACATCCACAAACTTAGTTCTCTTTTAGGTATAATACAGTATTATACTCGGTTTATTCCAAATTTTCCGCATCGGGCTATCTATTTATTTGGGATCTTGTGCTTGCTGATGACGGTGGTCTATTTCTGGACACGTACTATACACTGGTAGAGGTTGATACGTTTTCTCGCTGGCCAGAAGTATTTTGGACAACGTCACCTACAACCGAATTCACGCAGACTGCATTACGCAACACTTTCGGCAGGGAAGAATTATATCCAGCCTCTGTTACAGATAACGGTACCCATTTCTCGGCTAAGTCCCTTGGTGATTGGTTGAAAGGACTTGGTTGTCGTCATTTGTATACTGCACAACACCATTCGCAGTCCAACGGATTTGCTGGGAATTTTGTTCATAGTCTGAAAAGTGATATGCAGTCTATCAATCCTCAGTCGACACCGAAAAGCTTGTCATAGTACAACTAGTAAGAGTCCAGCACAGTTATTCAGATCTTGCTTGACAACCAGTTATCAATGTGTCTTTTCTGTTGATGTAAGCTTTTTCAGAGGGAATGATTTGTCACTGTCCAGTGGCATTATTCTGGCACAAAACGGTAATCGAATGATGAACATCATCGACTGTCATGATTTGTACAGTCATCGATGACAAATCAACCAGGTACAATTCAACACAGAAGATCGGTCAGAGGACAATTCCACTGTTGTTTTGCCTACTATCGCTTTTATTGCTAATATTGACATGCAACGGGAATCCGGAGAATCATCCGAGGAATCTACGATCAGAAGATATGCAAGAATGCAAGTAATGCCCACAGGGAACGACAAGCATCCGGAGCTGAATTCAACGTGCGGCGAATGTGTTATTCATAAGTGAATATACATATGATTTTTACCATCCCTGTTGTATTCACTTACACCGATATTGCACATGCTTGTGCGCAATATACGAAATACTACTGAAGTTGTGTGCCATATCCGCGTTCTGATTCCGTGATACTCCGTGCTGGATAATACTACAATAATCCATACAGTATGGCTGGGATATGTTGTTTTACAAACATTTTCCTCGTAACACGAAACAGCTCACCCCCCGTCCCCTCCCCTCCTGTTAGAGTGAACGTTGTCGGGACCCACCGAATTTGTTCTCTCCTATCGAGAAGCAGCACTCCTGCTACAGGCACGTGATTCCAACGAGCAATGCAAAATCGTTCGTACACAGTACTGTTACCATCACTGGAGCAACAAAGCGGTGAATGCAAATATTTTTTGTGACTCGAAGTTCCATCGTTCCCACAAGTTTTGATACTGGTCTCATTCTTCAAAATTATGTAGACTTGCGTTCTCATTACACCAATATCGGATGCAGTCCTCTTCACGTGCATTCGAATCTTTGGCAAACTACTAAACGTCACCGTAACATCAAGTTTCAAGAATGTCTTCTAAGTTGACGGTCCCAGCATTATTTACGAGTGCAAGCGTGTTCAACTGCACTGGAGTGCAAGTTACTCTGATTATATGAGGTGAACCCAGAAGGCTTTCCAGCCATCAGTTCAAGTCCCAAAACCACATTAGAAAAAGTCACAACCAGTCGTGTCAATTGCTGTAGCAAACAACTGAGTGCGCACTGCAACACAGCATACACAGATATCCCGAATATCCCCTGACACTGTCAAGTGATTCCACTAACCATCAGTGGACTACGTGGAAGACCTACGATCTTCACACATACATACCAAAGTACAACATTTGACACTTTCCATAGCACAACGACTGAGACCGAGACAGTGTAGTCACACAGAGGTGGTGTCTGCCCTTCAAGAGTGAGCTCAAAGAGGAGAACATCGTGTTGAATAGACACATGAAGATATTTGCGTACTGCTTAGGCTACTTGTGAGTAGTGTGATTCTGCAAGCAAGGAATAGTTAAGATACATGAGAATCGATTCTTTATTAGCTTTTGTATAATGTAATAATGACATGAGAAGCATGGATCACATACTGTGGGGAATCCAATCACGTGTTTAGTATATAAAAAATTAACTATGGGAGCCGAAATCAACACTAAGAACTTATGCTTGTGGAGCAGATGATCTCAGTTTTCAATAGACAAATCATCATTGGCATTTATTTCGTTGCCTCAGTTCCAACACTGTCAAAGGCATGCCAAAAAGATTACTGCTCGTTTGAGACAGTAGTTGAATCTTTCATGCTTATTTGCCAAACTCCTCAGATTTTCGTTGCTCCAGGCCACTGTTCATTGTCTTCATGATCGATTTTCCCTGAGACTCTTTATTGATCGAGCTGATTATCTCTCTCACGCACACCCAAATGCACATGATTACACGCACATACACATACACACACCAACACCTCATGGGTGGTCAGGTTTGTACAATTCGGTATCTTGTAACAATTATTCTGTTGAAGTACCGCATACAGACGCATATCAGCCCTACGGTTGATTGGAGTCCGGTACCTCAATTTGCACGTAACTCTCATACTCGTCTGGACATCGGACGCACTCTATAGTACTCGAATTGGCTCATGAATTTAACTCCCGTCGTGGTGCCGTTCCGCCGACAAGTGGGGTAGATGCATCCGATTCGCATTGAAATACAGAATTTTCTAAGGTGTGTGTTGGTCGGTTAGACGGTAGGCCGTGGGAGTCAGGGCGAGAGCGGTATTCGGTGATAGCTTGGTTTGTTCGGTTTTGATTAACTGGCCAGTTGCCCCAAATACTTGACTGGTATCCATTCGAAGACCGATGTCGACCGAGTGACCAATTATTGAGCTAGAAATCTTCCACAGCCACTTTGAATTAGTCAAGGCGGATTGCACTCATTCATACAAAGAGACAGTTTTCGTACTGTGCGACCGATATAAAGTATTGTATAGAAGCACGTAAATGAGCAGACAACGGTGGAAATGGTCAACGTCGGCAGCACGTCTATTTTGTGATACTATTTAGGAATAACTTTTCAATGTACGCCTTAACCGAGCAGCCTTGAAGCTAGTTTCTCTAATGCTATTTAAGCGTCTACTGAGGGTTCTTTTATTGTGATAATAATATCCCTAATTATGAATCAGTAGTAGTAACGAGGAAAAAATTGAAATTTCACATTTGCACAAAGTACATTCGAGTTACTGGGACATGTTTTAGCATAATCCGTTGAGAGTCACCATGATGAGGTCTAGGGGATAACAGTGCGATCAAAAGACATCATTATCTCTCAAGGTCACTTCGGTTGATTTCTGAATTCGCCCTGACTCACCACCACACCAGTATGCTGTGGGTGTTTCTTCTTTCCTTTGACTCTCCACAGCAGGCAGTGCACCACATCCCCTCCGGTTAGCCCAGGCACTGAATCAGCTCTCACGGATCTGCTAGTCGTTCGGTAGAGTTCATACTTCATCATGGCGAAAAGTGATTTTTCTCATTTTTATCTTACTGTCACAATCGTGGTTAAGTGACTTCAGAGATCACAGTTTGCCTGGTTCGAAATCTCGGAGAGTAAATGGTATCCCTAATCAAAACAATACCCAGAACTGATGGGCGAACGTTAGGCTAACTTTGGGATAAAGGGCCTGGTAACATGTGCCTTGAAAATTTGCACAGATGCTCGTGAAATTTTACAGGAGATATAATATTAAGATCAACTCAATGATTATTAGTGTGTATCTGCATTACAAAAGTAGCATTTATTGTTTTGCCGAATAACCTTATGACAAGGTTAGGCCAAACTCGTTTGCTTTGTTCTCTGTTCCTGAGCCGCACTGACCGGTTTTACTATGAATGAAAATGATTCGTGACATACACAGATGAATATGTGCATTTTAGGGGGTTATTTTAACTCTAGTATTTTATAGCTTTATATACATATATACATATATTTCTATACATATATATATATAACTGCATATGATTATATGTTTATACATACATATATCCTTGGTCGGTTAGGTGGTCGAGTTATGTTGTTGGTTTCTATGAAATTCGTAAGATACTGAAAACCAATCGCTATGTAGCGTTGATCATTCATCTTCCATTTCTGGATTCATGCTTCGGGAGGCAAAATAGAAGAGGTACTGCAAGTGCAAGAGGTACCTTATTCCGGAGAAATGCTTCATTTGTAGTGAAACCATATTATGGGGGAATTTGTGTCCTGAATTAAAGTCAATGAGTACGCTGAGAACAACCGAATGTTAACAATGAGTTCGTTAATCCCAGATATGGTTACTTCTGGAATCTATGCTTTTGTATTGGTGCAACGATTTGTGGCCTAATGCAGTACTGATGTCCTGGTGTTTTGGGTGGGGATCAACCTACTAGCAGCACCCCAAAGTCAGTCATCCATACAGCTTAGTAAATTCGTAAATTATTTTAATTTTTAGGCCAGTCAATTAGTAAAACTTGGAGGAATCGTGTGTCGACATAAACGTGAATACTCTTTTGCAGTCCTTGTGCAGTTATTTTGTAACCTCCATGCTAACTGTGAAGCAACGTTATGATGTGCTGCACGCTTCGAGCTACCACATACCAGGTATTCTACGTGACCCAAGGACAATACCTCATACTCGACCGTCATGCGAGTGGTAGAAATTACAGAACTTCAACTATTTGCTTGGCTTCTCGGCGAATAACTTTACGAGAAACATATTTCAGTTAGTTAAAGTGAATAGCTGCCTGAAACTCAGTGCGCACAAACATTTACTCATCTAATGAATACACCACCTATTACCCCATTTGCCCAAGTTTGAATTTCCCATTATTCGTTCGGCTGATTTCAGACATTGGTTTAAGTGCACCTCATGATGCGAATTACACTTCCATCAAAATATAATGAACATTCGGTTATATGACGTGACGAAGTTTAAAGTCTGCCGGACACGATGCTTGAGTTTTGGCTGCTGCATTTTGGGTCAAAAATTAGAGGCAAATAGAAGACGGATGTCAGCAAAACGGTAATACAGCTGCTCCACTGACTGAAGTCATCAGTATTCCCACCAATTGATTCTTCAGAAAAAAACACCGTAATAATTCATACTAAGCCTAAGAACTCAATGCAACTTAGATAGGAACAATATAGTTTTAGAACTGGCTTTTGACAATAGACGGGAAAACAACCGAGATAATGAAAAATGCACTCCAATTTATTGGAGCCAAAACAATGGTACGATTCATTTCTCGCGTTTATCACGGGTTGCTGCGAAAGACAATATAACACTTGTAACGTTCGTCAAATCATAAATAAGGCTGTGCTTCGACGAGTCTAATTAATGCCTTGGATCAATCAATATTTATGGATAGCCTTCCAACAAGGTTCTTCCAGTCACACGCAAAAGTTCTTCGGGTGGAAATGGAAGTGTAGTTGTAATTTTTATCACAAAACGAACTCCGAAGTATAAAGCTAAAATATCTTCAGATAATAGAAGATTCCGAGAGCCAAAAAGCAGGACTGAGAAGTATGACTCAATCAGAGGTATAATTGCTGTCAAATGGTTTCCTTGTCAGTACGCTTTTGACATATTGGGATCAATTTGTATCCTGCCTGCCTTAAAATCAGAGTGGAAAATATAATGCTAGTCATGTGAACATTACACAAACGACCAGGATCCCACCTATCTCGCATATGCGTGCACTCTACCATGTGATGGACACCTTTACGGTCATTGATGTCTAAGTTGGTCCATAAATTGCTCGATGAAAATAGATCATTTCCAAGACTACCTACTACCATTCCATTTGTCCTTTATCCACTTTGTTTATATTAATCCGAGATACTTTTGCGCTTCCAAGTGTAACACCACTGGACTGATGGACATTGAGAATTCAATTCGATGGGTGAAAATAAACTAAATTCTTAGTTATTACAAATGATAAATCTATGCATATCCCGAACAAATTTCTCACTTTGTGTTTCACATTGTATGGCAAAGATAGCTGGTGGGGAAAACATGCTATCCAAGTGGCAGTACAAATTATGCTAAAATCTTTGAACTGGAAACGGGTTCGATGCAAAGTAGAGTTCAATGAATCTTTTCTCAAATGGATTACGTATTCTTGAATTATCACTGCCCACCATAATATAAATCATCTTCCCTCATCAAACCGATACGGATATTTCTACTGAGTAAATGCAGATCATTCTACAAACCGGCGAAAACATTTCCATGGTACAATTCCAATTGTGGCTGTTAGGTTGAACACACTCCTATGACGAATGGGATAATGCTCGTTACTTGAACAGGCTTGCATTCCGGGTCGAGGTGTGGGGTTATAGAATCTGGATGTTTTACTTGAATTTCCCATTACAGAATGCTGTGTTCGTCAATCGTCCTGATAAATCAGATTAGAGAGATTCACCCAATGTCATGTTTTCCAAAACCATTGAGAATGAAACAGTGGACTCTTAAAGTCTTCCCGATAATTCCTATGATGTCATACGCGGTGAACTGTACCCAATTCTCACTCATCCCAACAACTCGACACCAGACTTATTCCCGAATCTCGTTATGGCAACCTGTTTTCAAATCAAACTGATCTAATCATATATTTGTTAAGCCAATTTGATAAGGGCGAAAACGGTGAAATAAGGCATGTCATCTGACCCACTAACAACCATCCGTGCTTAGACGAGATATTCGACCGTTTGTATACAATTAAATTTCCGTTGCTTCGTTTTTGGGTAAAGTGAATCAACAATGCCTGCCTGAAAATGAGTAACAGACATCCACAATAGATGTAACCTTATTGAAGCTGTCTCACTCGTGATCACGTGCACTACAAGTACGAAAAGGAAGATCCATTCTCACATTGTTGACTATTACAAAATGTAAACGGGAGTTGATAATCATACACACTGGAGAACGAATAGGCTGTAATACAGGCTTCCGCTGAGAGGCTGTATTCACGAGTTAAAGCAAATTGAAGCTAGTCGCAACGAAAACAGTAGCACCCTTGTCGTCGTATGATGAAATCCTTAGTTCATCAATTGTGATATTTCCCATCACTCACCAATCCTGATGAGTTCAAGCAAAACAATCAAGCAATGATGAGAAGATAAATAACTTTTGAAATCAAAAGATTTAGGATATTCATTGAGATGAAAACAAGAAATTATGAACTGTACGTGAAGGATCTCGATTGACGTTTATGCAAATGTCTATCCAATTTCCTCTGGAGAATGAGATACTGGACGGAAATCTGATATGATTCAAATTCAATGATGAAATCAATCGATGCACACCAATGGTAATAGTTTTACGGTAATCGTATTTTGGCCGACATTCGATACAGTTTATTATGATTATCTCGAGTAATGAAGCGGAATGGGGGCAAACTAAGTGAATTTCACTCTCTGCTGATATCAGTAAGCTAGAATTTACTTTCCGATGAGGTAATCGCCGTTCTGCATCGACATGCCACTATTGGATCTGTGAAACGACACTTTGTAGAACGACATACTGCTATCTGTGGGATGAAATATCTTTCCCTGTATAACACACAACACTTATTCGTTGGATAGTTGAATGGTGAGTTGGTTGTCCATTCTAGATGACATTCGTGTATCCAAAGTTCCAATAGCAGTAATTATTTTGTTTTTGATGTTGAATCTTTATTCAACTAAAAATCAGTAGAACTTCAAGGGCATTCGTATGATATCATACTGTTGCGAGACATTCAGATCACACACTCACTGTTGGTCTGTTTATAAAACGTGAGTATCTTCTAACAAAATGGCATCTAAGTTGAAATAATCGATTCGAAGCTGTCGGGAATGATTTCTGCACCAAAAAATATTTCAGGTATTGCGAATTTCGGTACGCGTTGTTTCCACAGTATTGATATATATGTATACATAATAATATAAACACAATATACATTTGTATTCACCTTTGTTAAATAGAGCAAAACGTTGGGACAAGCTGTCATTTGAAATATAATATTTTTCAAACGTTGCCAGCTCGTTCGAAAATCTTTGGGATGATTTTACGTTAGACAACTTGGACAAACCTCAAACGCGACTAATATTCTTTTCCATTTGCCGATCAAATCCACGGAAGCTGCTATATGGGATATCATACAATACGCCCATCGATTCATGGAAAAACTTGTAACAGGAAGAAATTTCTTTTCGATATATCACTCCAGGCATTGACATATATAGTACTGGGTAAAAGAGGGTATATGTGCAGCTAAAGATAGCAGAGAGTGAGTAAAGGTGCAACAAATCCGGTAACTCGACAACATGCTTCAACTTGATGAATCTTGTTCGTTGTGTGAACGACAATAAGTGTGCAATGTGTAACCAAATGGCGTGAAAAGGCAGTTGTGAAAAACAAAGGTGTGAAAGAAGAGGTGTGGGGCTGGGGAGAATTGGTACAAGGGAACCATAAGAAAATCACGTGTTACGGCCACGGCTACAACAGCTGGTCTGAAAGCTGTTACCGTGTCGATTTGGTGTCCGCTATCCACCAGATGTTGTAGAATTGCGCTACTGATAGTCCGGACTGTACCTTTGCGTAAAGAAGCCGGGACGTGTTCTGAAATCCTCTTCGACAGGGATGTGCAAAACAACTGCGACAACAGACAGAAACTCCTCTAGTAAACCGGATAGAATTTCATTACCACGAAATCACACTGTGAATAACTTGATTCTCGAGATTCTCAATTTCAATAGTTCAATAGATTTTTCTGAATGATGTGAATCAGTAGTATTGGATAACGATTCTTCATTTGAAATATGTGCTTTGTTACAACAAACATTTTAATGGCACATGGATAGTCTAAGTGACTGATACGGTGCTCCAACCAATCAGTGAAATTGTTTCGAATGATCGATTTATTCTGTTGAACATGGACTTATTGACATGGAGGGACTGATCACTAACATTTCTTTCATTCTTTATAAACAAACACGTTGGCATTATATTTGAGGTCTCAAATTTCATCATATATAAATGCCTCTTCATATTCTTATCAAACAAGTATTATTAGGTCACAACCAAAATGTTCGAGGAGAGAAGTCAGTGTTAGAATATGGAAGCAAATGTGTTTTTTCATCTACACAGTTCATCTGGAATGTGTGCAAAAAGTCATAGAACCAAAATTGAGATCGATATGGCCCATCAAATACGAGTAACGATTTTATTCAAATCAGTTGAATGGGTACAAACAGGGCTAACCGGTTTGTGTGTTTTTCTTTAGTTAATAAAATAAACCTCTCTTTGGTTAATAACATTGTGGCATACAGAATAATTCAATCGGTTTAAATATAGCTGGGTGTGCATTATCAAGTGACAGCTGATGATGGCCACCAAAATTCCGTTGCGAAATCCTCTTTAGGCAACGGGATTCTCAATACTACAGAAAAGAAACCGTCCATTTTGTTGCTAAATCACCAAATGATTTAATTGCTGAAGAGCGGTTTGTTTGAACTTCACGAAATATCATGATTCATCAAACCATTCAGCATCAACCCGGATAGCTTGATATATAGATGTTTAACCTACAACCTTCTGCCCTCCGTGATTCAGTCTCAGTGAAGTCTTTGTGAACGTGAACTGCTGATGACTTCTAACAAGCATGATTCATGTGCGCATTGTTTCCATGGTTTTCAATGAGGGGTTGAACAGTGATACTGAACGAACAATCAAAATTTCGAATATATATCAGATCCGTAGAATACCTTCGAAGTGTACAATTTGTTTATCTAAACAAGTGTGTAATGTCGTGTCTTGATATTACATAGAGCGAAAAATGAAGTTCCCCGTTACCCAATTACTCCATCTCTTCTCCTTCTCTTGAATATGTTTTTATGGGAATTATATCGTAGCCCATTTCGAACTCCACCAACTCTCACTCACTCCATGCACGAGTACTCACTTGCATTTTATTCCATCTGAATACTGTTCTAAATAAATGGTATAAAGGCCTTTGACCGTCTATGATGCCTTACAAAAGGAGAACATATTCAATTTTCTTTTGCCCACTTCCCTCATATTTGTTTGAAAATCTGTAGGATTAGGCCCAGGAATGACTTGAAACTCGTAGAATCGTGATGCTATTAGCTCACACTATGCAATTCAGGTTTGCATGGTTTAGTACATGAAAATGTGATCATCTTAAATAAGGTTGATGATATCCCATATAAATTGTCAAAATTAATTAGCTGGTGCAAAAATGCGGATGTCATGGCCAAATTATCCTTGGAAATATACCACAACACACACATAAATTTGACCTAAATAAAACTTCCATTCCACAAATTATTTGATCTTAACGCATTCTGAGAGAAGTTGTGTTTATTTCGTGCCATCCTGGAGCATTTAACCGCTGATGATTTTGGTACGGATTCACTGATGGCAGATGACAGAATTCTGTCAGTGATGTGTCGATGTGCACGGTTTTGCATGGTTTTCTATGGTGGGCCAATTCTATGATCAATCTAATCTCAAAGAGAGATATATTGGTTATTCCCAAAATCTGTGATTTGTGTCACTTGGAAACAAGTGGATAATGAATTACGGGATCAGATATGTCAGCTCTCGAAATGATAGTTTCATCATATCTGTTCAAGCCTGCTCGGCAGTATCACAATAATCTATTGTATCTGTCTAATGGCAGGAACCGCTTTATAGCTGGAAATCCTGGATTTCAGCAAAATATTTGGTGCACAACATTGTAAAATATTAATAACTGTTTGCTTGTTTGGTGCACGCACAATAATTTGAAAGAAGAAACGACGGAGGTTGGACAGTTCTAAGTGGAGTCAGATATGCAATCATACGCATACTGATTGGTATATTATTTCACACTTTTCGCCAACCACTAATAATACTACGAGAGGTAGATCTCGGTCCACGGTTATCCTAACTTCCACGTAACGAGGGCAGCTAATCCCACAATCTTGAACTCTAAGCAAATTCGAAGACGAGTGAATACCCAGCCATTGACACACATGGGGCAAGTTGGTGTCTTTTCACAGTCACAGGCTTTATTTGTTTGGATATGTTTTGCATAACTGAGTTTGCTGAAGTGCTCAACTCGCTACTTTATGGAAAGCCACATTGTTTATATCAGTTCAATTCAGTTCTTCCAACTAACAACCTCAGAAATCCTTGCTGTGTTTTCTGATCAGTACTCGTTGCAAGTGAAATAAGTCCATGAATGAGGTGAATAAAAACATGAGAATCTTCCCAACGGGAACATTATTGCAGTACTACACTGGCGTCGTAACACACAACGACACCCGATGCATACAATGATCCGGTAGATGGGAACCTAGGACCAGATCCAAATAGCCTAATGTATCCTTGTTCATACGATTAGGTTCATCAGAAAGGGTATCAAATTATTTCGCCGTGTTCTTAAACCATCATTTCAGACCATCCGCCAACCACTAGCGATCCCGAAAAAATTCCTCTGACACCAAAATATCACGTGGGATGCGAATTCCAAAGTGAAAACACATCTGTTCCAACCAATATTTCTTCTGCTGGCATACCGTTTGGTGCTGAATCCACCCAAATGCGACATATCCAAAACAAGCTCATACATTGCTTTCCACTTTGCCATACAGATGTGAAAGTAGGAAGTATATGTCTTTCTACGAAAATGACAACAATGCTTCTTCTCTTTATACAGTTGAATTTGGATTGTTGAATTTCATTTCGAAATGGTAAAATTGACCTTTGTGCCCCTTCCATTATTCGAATCACTAATTGAATTTGTTATCCGATTTTGGCTTACCCCGTGTCTTCAGTTTGCAACATAGTCATCGTTTTTCTGAAGCTTATTCCTAACGAGAGCTGAAAGTGAAACAAGCAACTTTAGGTTTTCGACAGAAACAATAATTTGTACTCCGAGAATAAGTAACTGACTAGTTGTCCGTCAATTCGTTCCAGTTATCCATGAAGCTAGCAAACATTCTGATATGAAATACCATGTTCAAATTTATTTTTGGTGAATGTACAAGGAATAATGTGCGTAATACCCAAGATTGTTTGACGAAAATCACGAATGGATTAGACATCCAAAGGCGGCCATTCATCGCTTGCTATTGAAGCAGGAAGTAGGACGTTTTGCATCTGATCATGTGCTGAGGATAAATTTACTTTATTCGGTAATTAATTGAGTGACCGCCAGAGGACGTAACAGTTGTGGCTTACTGTTCCGGTAAAAGCATCAAAATATGAATGTCGAACGATAAGTCGATTTCTCATGCTATAAACTTGAACGTGGTTTCTTTGGCCACCGCTTGATACGATGAAAAATAGTTACTATGGAGTGAATTGAGCTTCTATTGTCCCCACTGAGTTCATAGGACGAAATAATTGAAATGGAACAAAGTGGAAATTTCAAGCTGCAGTTTTACGTAAAGTAGCATTTCTGAGTACCTTTAATAAAAACAGTTTGTTAAAGTAGTATTCTGGATGATTTTGTATCATTGTTGCAGCTTCTTCGATAGAGATTCCAATTAGGCGACATTCCAGTAGACGTGATAAAATCGAAAAGAAATATCCTCAAACCAACCTGCCAACTTTTATTACTAGAAAATTGTGTTATTGGTTTGTGTAGTGAAGATAGACTGGTATAATATGAATAATCATGCACTACGAACGTTCATCTAGCTTTCGAATCCATGGAAGCACTGATCAGCTGCTTCGTTCTTGTTAGGAATATTCATCAGTGCACGTCCGCCGAACCCCACGGCATATCAGACTCAGGAATAACGATCGTGAATCAAACAATAAACCACCAAGCTATCTGGGCTCGCTTTCAGCTGTTTATCGATGTTGTACATTACGTGATATGTCGTCGTTCCGCCACTGAATCTCTACGTTAGCAGGGCATTTTTCGAACAGAGAGGGGCTCCTATGAAGGAGGGCTTCTATGAAAAAAGTCCAACAAGGATAGCAGAGCTATACACTGTTTCCATGGTTAGCAGTGGCCAGTCGAGCGTTCACACTGCATGGAGAGTCATAATGTGTAAAATTGAATCCCATACTACTCATATAGGTGAAATTGATTCTGCTAAATACAAACGTATCCTTTAGGAAATCGGTTAGACCACCATCAGTTATTCCCTCATAGAATTGTGGGGCAAATTTACCGAGTTTATTAATAAGACAGTTCAGTCCCACTTACGATAATTCCAAACAATCTGTGTGGCCTCAATTGCCAATTTCTAGTTCAGCCTTGTGCAAAATTGACCAAATATTTCAATCCAAACTCTGCTCCATCGAGCAAGATGTCAGTAACGCTCATCAAACAGAGGGATCATTCTCCGAAAGTGATAACGAAGGCAATTAAAAATAGTGTGTTTTATCCCGCTTTTATCACAATGAGAATTATGTTGTGATAACAGTTTGTTTTCCAGTATCTGTTTCCAACTGATTGGAACAGCTCGGGGTTTTACTCACTTGTTTGAAATTGTGACCGTGACCAATAAATCGGAGATATTTTGGCCTGCTCGTAAATCTCCACTTGGAACAAAACGGCCACCGGGGAGAATGTTGAAGAGAAATTGCTGATCTTGAAAGTAGAAAAAATTCGATTGAACGCAGAACGTTATTTACACAGGCAATATCTACGGCTTCAACCAAGCCGGGAGAACAAAGTTTATGTTTATGTCAAAATTCATGAAGTATGTTGCTTTCGTAGGAGTAAGGAACATATTATCTACTGCATCGTAAATGCCGCTTGGACAAGATCATTTCACAAAGTTGAACCTAATCATTCTACCTCAAAATTCAAAAAGATGATAACAATTACCTCATGTCAGTTAAGCAGATGTTATTTTGTTACTGATTTGAAATGGTCGGAAATCAAGTTTTACAATCCGGACTTACAACGTTCTATGTATTTTGGTTCTAGCACGCATTGCTTGGCCGACAGTAAAACAATTTGGTTCGAATAGAAGGATAAAATGAAGGGGCGTTTGTTCTCATTTGCCGAACTGTTAACTAGTGATCACCAAAAATGTCCCGTCTTACTATTCATAGCCCCCGTGAATATGTGGTAAAACGAATAGATCATGCGTGTGGTGTCGACCGTGAAGCATGCGAGAATGTTCTCAATATAAAGCTCGAGTTTCGTGACTTGATTAGGATATATCATGTGATCGGGTAATGATACAGATTCATTCAAACAATACTCTCATCTACTTTGATCCTTTGCAGCTCGGTGGGTAATTTAATGCGTGTGTGACGTTGATAATTGGAGTGAAATGATCTAAGGGAAGTAAGCCATCGGTCAAGAAGGTATGAAAATATGATAAAACTCATCAACGAGACCGCGTAAATTATCCCAGGTTATACTTAGATAGGTTTACTATCGGAATAATTTGATAAGAGCCATTTTTCAGCCAATATATTGTTCACAGTCGTGCTCTTATGATGAGGCTGAGAAACTATGTGGTTAAAAAAGCCTTTCAAAGATGGCTGCAAAACTTACTGAGAAAATGAAATTCCAGTTCGTATCAATCTAAGTGTTGGCTTCAAAGTCATTTGACCGCGTTTTGTCTGTCGCCTACATGGTTATCGCGACATCAATTTAACGATCCATCAGGACTCAATTTCGTCATCATCTCTCTGGGGAGGATCAAATTCGAATTGCAGAGGTGGCACCTTGCTCAGTGTTTTATCATGAATAGGAGTGTCACTTATTCGACAAATCCTGAAACAAAGAAAGCAAAATACACGTTGCAGAGATAGAAGACCTAAGAAATCGAATGAAGAGAACGATCCTCTGTGCAGTATGATGAATGAATTGCCGAGAATTCCTGTGTTTAATCCAGTGCGGCAGTATCCCCAAGCCCCTTCACTCCCCGTCTGACACAAGGTGGTGACAACTCTCAATGCGACGAGTATCAGGTGATATATAGGCTGCACCGCAAGCCCAACAAATGGGAACATGTGTTGATTCTATCAGGTGATCCAAGTCAAGAGTCCATTCGTTTTGGCTATTGATTTTTTTATCATATGATTGTTTGGCGTATGATAAACTGTAGAAGGTTCGAAAAATAACATTTTTGAACAAATTTCCCACTAAAAGTTATCTTGCCGAATAACAATATATCTCACAAACTAACATTATTGATTTGGATCGGAATAAAACAGGTTACGCCTTGTCGATGGATTTCAATGAAAGAGAAGTTGAATGTTGGGAAAATCCTCACTGTCATGATTGAAAGAGTCCTCGAATTCAACGAAAAGCGGTCACCTGGGTGGGCATTTGCTTTTCAGAATGACGCTGCATGGTATTTTTCGCGAGTCACGGAGAACGGATTGTCTGTTAAATATTCCTTGTGAGGCTTGTCAATTCATGCTCAACTACAAGGTCCAGTTCATGCAATTACCCTCGAATAGTGCAGATTTAAATGTATCAGTAAAAATTTATCAGTTCTAGGGAAGAGAGAAAATCCGACGTCATTAGCAAACTTATGCCAAAAGTGAATACTCAATCCCCGACTTCCTGTGAGTGCTTTCCATCAACTCTTTTCGTTTTGTTGGACCACATTTAACGCATACGTGGGAGAATCACTAACAGAATTATCGAATGAAAAGAAACTGCCATCTGAGGTAAGCTTCAGATCAAAGTCTAATTTCTAGCTGAGTTCAATGAGATCTAACAAGGCGAAGAGCATTTAAGTGATTGAAAGAGAATTAGTAGGGAGAATCAGATGGATAATTGAGCAACGTACTCACTCTGTTTCTGTATTCTATTTGTAGGTTTCTTGCTGATCATGTGCCACCGTGCGGGTTCGTTTTGAAGCAGTGAATTTCGAATACTTTTATCTTCGGAATATTTTAGAACAATGTTGTAATATTCACGGCCACCATTCCAAGAGGAACAGGGACACTAGTTCTTGCAGAGAAACAGAAGAGACCAAACCAATAGAAACATAAAATGATTGATGTAAATGTGATAACTATTCAGTGTAATCTGACACGCGTGAATTTTAGAAGTAAAATTCGAGTCGTTTATGGCAATTACAATTTATTTCATCATGAACTTAGTGGATTCTACAATGGTGATACCGTAAAAATTCCTGAAGAACAGAGGCAAGCCAAATGCCTATTACTGTGTATGAGCATCGTGTTTTGAGTAAGAATTTGGTTGGATTTCGTGAGGGTTGTAGGTTATTGGTAGTTTCAAAACTTTGGTTTCAGCTGAAGTTTTAGCACTAATGTTTATCACGTACAAGCAGACCACAAAATATATTCTCCTAAAAGCTCGCCAGTACTTGCTGGTTATGGTACATATAGAACTAGATAGTCTTGTGTTATTCCCGTCATGTGCGTACACATACTATTAAATTATAAGTAAATAAATTAACAAGCAAGTCAATAATAAATCTAATTATTCCTTCGCTCCCTCTTGTTTGTCGGCCTATAACGCTAGCTGCTCTGATCCGTCCTAGTAACTCGGATGGAAGGACCGTTCTGGCTTCAAAACATCTCATTATATTAACAGATTATATAAGTTCCAAGGGTCTTTGTCACCGATCGTCGTCGTACAAACCAACTGGTCAAATCTGGCTTTAGGTAACGTCTCTTTTGATTTGCGTTCTTCCAGCCATCATCAGATACTGTTCCTTTCTGGTCTTTTCGACCCGTTTATCGAAGAAGAACCAACCCACAACTTCACATAAGTTATTTCTGGAAGCAATCCTCAGCCGTTCAAAAGCTTCCGAATAGGAAAGCTTAGCAAGAGCATGCAAACGATAAACCTACCGTTGATAGAAAAGTTACGCAGCAGTCTCTCAAACGTCATGTGACCATGATAACATATGAGTTAGTTTTAGGGAAATTAATACTCAGAATGCATTTGGAAATAAACTGTCTTCTTCGTGATTTCAAACGAAAGGAAGGCCTCTATCCAAGTTGAAACCGAAGCCTCAGAAGTTCTGTGTAGGCAGTACTGTGTGATCAGTCATGGGTGCAACAAAGTGAGCATTTTCAAACGACGTATCTCAGTCAAACTGACACAATTTATATCCCCCCACCGAGGGTAGCCATTGCATCAGGATGTGCAACTAACAGCCAACAAACAGCGACACAAGGCGAGTGCCGTAGATAATGGTGAGAAGCTGGATTTTTGAAGTATTCAACTCTTTATTTGTGCATCTATTTCTATTTCTTCCACTCTGTATTTTTAGAATGCATCTAAAGTATTCACTATTGGATTCGTATTTTCAGGTTTCATCTTACTCAGTGTGTCTTTTAAAAGTCTCTGACTTTAAGTCTGAATGTCGACATTTTCTCGTACCCACGAATTGTGCATGTATTCAGATTGGTTAAAACTTAGTGTTCACGATGCAAACATGTTCTGTTTGAGAATTCGTGCTTTTTTCCTTGACTTGGAGTTTGACTTTAGAGAGTATAAAGCTTTTGTCTATGAGAATTATCCCACAGAAATTGCCATTGAAAGACAAATTTGGCATCGGTTGAATTGTAGTGGTTATGCCGTAGGTGGCAAAACTGGTGTTCAACCAATCCGTGAGGACTATTCGATATAGTTGCTGAACTTTGGGCTGCTCGGCATCCTGTGTTTTCTCATTTCAGATGGAACACGCGCAACTACCACAGAAGATCATCGGTTCTAGCATACTACAGCTTCAAGCTAACTCTATAGTCTGCACAGTAGACACCTTTACAACTTACATCGTGCTGCCTCAGTCAGGATAGACAACTGTGAACCAAAACCATGACAATGGAGGTTTGTTCATATCAAACTATTACCTAGAGTGCCGCCCATGAATTCGATGAAAGCAACTTCAATCTATCTCAGTATTGGTCACTCGTTCACTGTACTCAGAATATAGTATTATTTGGCAGAAGAATCTTCTCATTTACGCCCGTTTGTAGTTCTGCTTCTTGTATAACTGCATTGACTGATTGGCTCAACCTGCTGACAGAATACAGGAGAGAACCCATACAAACAAGTTCGATGTCTTGGAGAAGACGGTAGAGCAAATGTTTCCATTCACTCTCATGTTCCTTGGACTGTGTTGAAAATGATCAATTACAGAAATGTTTAGAATGCGGTAACCGTACTTTTAGGACTTTGGTAATTTCCCCGTGGAAAAGTGCTAATTCGAATTCGTTTTAGTCGTGAAAATGTCCTTCGCTGTGGATATGGTTTTCATCACTTGCTGGGTTTACAACAACCATGGTCATGATTCCCCGGTATATCATTATTGACCCCCGGAACAGAGTAATATTTCATTAATTGCTGGTTCGACCACATAAGGAGACCGAACAACTATGACAAGAGAAATGCTTGGTACACAGATCAACTAATCATCGTGAGCAACGACATAATTGGATTTAAACAGAATGGTGTGTATTGTAGCTGCACCACAGGCAAAGATTTGATTGCCAATCTCCACCATATAGTGGACAATTATTTGCAAAGTGAATCCAGATCTCACATTTCCGATGTTTTTTACGAACTTCAAGTATCGGTTCTTTCGATACCAGAATATACTCAGTGCAACTATATCACCCGTTTGTTTGGAAAGAGGATTGTCTCGTTCGTTTCTACGTTCTTGTTGTGTGATAGTAGTTTTCGGTAAAGAACCGGAAACCGGGAGTATAATGCAAGATAGCCCGGATCAAAGTGTAAAACAAGGAAGCTAATCATTTGCATTGCTACTCGCCTCTCTATTGGCATTTGTTCAAGCCTCACACATGAGTCAACTGACTGGTCAAATTATTTCGTCATTTATTCTCTAGAATTGACTGGTTTTTGTGATTGAGTCGCCACCACTTTGGACATTGTTCAATAGAACCTAAACATCACACGTCCCATTGCAGTTAAAATTCAGTTCCATCAACTCAACATTGAGCTTTCTTACTTTTGAATTTATCTACTCGTAATCTGAACATCTGAGGTATGGAAAAACCCAATAAAATATGTGGTCTCAGTAAATTCATACGTGTTAGTTCAGTTAAATTATCTTGCAAACTTCGTTTGGTTCTCAACTCAAGCAAATAACCTGGATTGTGAGGGATTGAACATACAACAATTCATTACACATTGTTTGTAAAACAGTGGAGATCTACCAGACTATTCAGAATTCTATATTCTGACTGAAAAATTCGGTAATACTAAGATCACATTGGACTTCGTTTCCACCAATAAATGTCTAGTCTCAAAGTGCATATTAGTTTGTCCTACACAACACGAACATTTCCGATCAGGAAACAGTAATTCCATTACCCTCTGCCAAATCCGAAGCACATCGACTTAGTGCAGATGTAACAGGCAAAATGAAGTAGGTGCATGTGCGAGAAATTCACTTATTTGGACAAAGAAAATTGGCTGTCGATTTGCACTATTTGAAGGCATTTTGTCCTGTAATCGTCTATTGTTAGACGACCATGAGAATAACAGAAATTAAACTTCCAAATCGGAATTGAAGAAGCTTTCACATGTCTGACTTCGAAATATATTAGAATGTTCTTCTCACCGACTCTCTTATACACCACTGCACAACAATTCAGGATGGAGGCCGAGTCCAGTGGAAGGCTATTAAGTGACGAATCAGTGGCAGCCTGATGAAAGCTCAAAGAGATAATACTAGAATAGATCACGTTTTCAATTGCCACCGAACTCAAATGAACAATGAACTTTGACATGAGTGATTTTACAACAAAACAGATTGTTTCACTCATGCAACACTCAGAATTCTGCTGCTAAAGAGGGGTTACGCAACGAAATTAAATACTTATGGGCAAACATCCGAGATGAACTGTGCAAATGAAAAAAAACTCTGTGGTGTAATCAGAAAATTGGTGATACTCTTACATATACTTTTGGACACTGTGATTAAGTAAGTGAGAGTTAAGCGAAAGGAAATGAGTGTTAGGGTTCAGATTTTGCACCCAATTTATCACATGTTCATCAGGGAAGTGGTGTGAATGGACAAACACGAGACCGCGACATTTGCTTTGTTCGGTGTGGGATCTTCACTGTATTATTTATATATGTACAAATCGACATATATACGTAATCTATCAAAACGGTGGTTACCATAATTGGGAACCCTGAAATATTTTCTAGCAGAAAATATTCTCAACAGTGTTTCGTTAGTACATATGCAATTCATACTAACAGGCTAATACTGAGTGGGGTCTAAATGTTTCGCAAATGAATATATCATATGAGTGCTCTCGAAGTTTCATTGTGTTTTTGGTTGAATTAGGACTCAACATCGAAAACCAAATATTTTCTGCCATTAGAACATTTGAGGAAAATTTCATCCAGGAAGGACAATTTATACGACGATTCAACTTTCGAACCAACCAGTGCTGTGTGTTACACGGGAAAGATATTTTATCCCACCGATAGAAGTATGTTGTTCTACAAACTGTCGATTCACAGGACAAATCGTGGCAAGCCAGTCCAAAACATTTATTCCCCTCGTCGAAACGTGAATGCTACGTTTTGACATCAGAGAATTGTGAAATCCATTAAGTTTGCGCCCATTCTACTTCATTATTCGAGCAAATCACATTGGACGGCATCGAATGCCGGCCAGGAATGCAGGTACTATAGAACAACTAACAGTGATCTGCAATAATCAATTTCATCGTTTAATTTGAATTACACTTCATTTCCGTCCAGTATCTGGTTTCGTCCTCTGTTTTTTGATTGCAGGCTGATGAAGATATCAACAAACTTTATCGAAGAAAATTACAAATTGACTATCTCCTATTGTGTGGTTCATCTCATTGGCTTCACCACTGAACACACAACTTCCATTCTCCAGACAAATGCGGATGGAAAATTGCACGAAAAACCAGTGAATATCCTTCACTTACAATTCATAATTCCTCCCGTTTTCACAATAAACGTTTTACATCTTGCGGTTTTGACAAACATTTATCTCTGTCTTACTTGTGTTTGTTGTGCCCGAGCTCATCAGGATTGGTCAATGATGAAAAATATCATATCTGATGAATTAACGGTTTCAGTATACGAAGACAAGGAAGCTACTGTGCTTGTTGCGATTAATTTCGATTGGTATTTACTCGTGAGTACGGTCTCTCAGCAAAAGCCCGTATGAGAGTTCCCCAGTGTGCGGGGTTGTCAGTTCACATGTACTGGCTGTCATTCGATGGCAGTCAGAGAATGGATCTCCACGGATGACATGCATTTTCCCAATTCTGGTACACGTGATCGCGAGTGAGGCGATTCAGAATGGCCACATTCAATGTGGATGTCTGCTATGAAAATAGGGTCATGTATTATTGATTCACCTTACCAAGAAACGAAGCAACAGAAATGACATTTTATACAAGCCGTCAGATATCTCGCCTAAGCATTATTGGTTTTTGATATGTCTTAAAACATGCTTTATTCTACCGATTTCACCTTCATCAAATCAGCCCAACCAAATGTGTGAGTGAATCATTTTGATTCGAAAACAAAGCGTCACAACGAAATTAGGGGATATGTCAAAAGAGTGGAATTGTTGGGATGGGTGAGAGTTGGACAAAGAATAATCTGGCTCGAATTTCCATGGGAAGGTGGAATACATAAATAACACGACTGCTGCTTTCTCTTACCAGATTATGGATTCTGAATGACTGAAACATTTTCCAAACATTCTGAAGGACATTGCTGAGACCATGGCAGCATGGCTTCAAGCAGTCTATTTTCCAAAATCTCGGGACACGATATGGATGTGCCTGAAACGGCGGCGAAATTTACTATCGTTTCATGAGAGATTGCCAATAAGTTTGCATATTTTGAAGTAACTGACTGGGTAATTGAAATGTTTTGTAAGCAGATTCGAGGAACACAATCAGCACATCGATGCACCATGTGTTTTGTCATTCGCATGAACATTCCTAAATATATACAAACATGTACTGAAGACGAACCCTTCATATCACCTCGAAAACAAAATGTCCACGTAGGCATTAGTCCCATATTTGCCTCGTGGTTATTATGCATCAAATAACTCAACTGGTTTGAGAAAAGTGATCGCATTTCATCACTCTGGAGCTTGCTAGATAGAAATATATCATCTATCAATGAATCACGTAGCTCCAGCTGAAGACAAACACCTTAACCATTTTTGAGAAGAATGTTTAAGTTCACTGTTTCTCTTTATCAATGATTTTATAAAAATACAGCTGGTAGACGTTTATTTGAGGTAAACGTGGACAAAAGGATATATCAGGGCACGTGAAAAACACAACATTCTATAATGTCCGATTCAATTACAGTTTTCAGGTTCCAAAATCTCAAACCTCGTTACGGAGTGCCAACTTCTTCAAGTAACGAGCAGCATCTCATTCGTGATGGATATTTGTTCATCCTTATGACCACATTCGGAATCGTGCGGTGGAATGGTTGCGCTGGTTCGTGGAATATTTTGCATTCACTCGTCACAAATATTCGTAATAATTGGATGAGCGAAAATCAATTACATTTTAGTGAGTATTGTTAACTCAACATAACCTAATCCACTTGGGAGGACGGTCATTGAAGTCTAACTTGCATCGAACCCGTTTCCGATTCCAGAATTTTACCATAATTTCTAGTACTGTGTGGACAGCACTGTTTCCCCACTTGCAACTTGTGTTAGGAAATGTGAAAAGCAGTGTGAAGACATTGTTCCAGATATGCATAGACTTATCATAACCGAAGTAACAAAGAACTTGGTTTATTTTTGCCTGAGGATTTGGATTCTCAATGTCCATCAGTCCTATGGTATTGAAATTCAAAGAGCAATAGTTTTTCAGGGTGAGAGAAACAGAATGGATAAAGAAGAAACGGAATGGAAGTAGGTTTTGTTGGAATAGATCTATTTTTGGTGATCAGTCTATGAACCAATATACGCATCAATGACCGTGAAAGTGTCCATCACTAAACCAAAAGTATTCGTATCCAACGGAGGTGAGATTCTGGTTGTCCGTGCAATGTTCATTTGATTGGCATCATATTTTTCACTCAGCTTTGAACCGAGGGGAGGGGGAGGGGGCGCAAAGATGGTGGAAAATCACACAATCGAAGCCTTTATGTCAAAAGTGTACCGAGAATAATATTATATGACAATGATTTCCCCTTTTATCGAGTCATATTGCTCAGTTCTGTGATTTGGCAGTTGAGTTTTCGTGCGATCCAAAGATATTCCAGTTTTATAAATCAGAGTCCATTATTTGATAAATGTTACCACCGCACTTCAATTTTCACCCAATGAACTTTTGCGTCTAACTGATGGAACCAAATTGGTTAGCATTCCACAATTAGGGAATAGGATATTCATGGATATCATTAGGTTGTTTCTCGTCCTGATAAGCTGAATTCAGTTATGAGCCATGAAGAAACTACCTGAGCCCATGTGGTCGGTCCAGGAGCGGGTTTTAAGGTAGGAGTTATACAGAACCACTTGGACTGAATTTACCTCTCTTTGTAAACAAGTACCACAACAGTGGTGTTCAGTGTTTATTGAATTTCGCCATCACAGTAGCGTGTACGAGTTGTGCACTTTGCACTTCTCAGAGGACAGAGCTCAGCTAACGTCATCTTGTTAAGTCAAGTGTGGATACGAGATCAGGAATGGTGTGAGAGTTGTTTGTGAAGTGAGAGCTCATACAAACGCGGCCGACGTAGACTGTATGGGTACAAACCTTTTAAATTCATTTTCTTTTATTCTGTTCGTTAGAACTATTGCTGGCTTTCTATCCACGAAGTTAGCTCAGAATCCCGTGGAGTGGTTTCCTTGTTGTGAATATTTCTAAACGACATATGTTCATCTAACAGAGCCCTTTCTGTAATCGTCTAATACATGGTGAGAAGATCCTCTGAAGAGATGAACTTGACTGATCCAAGGCATTGCATAAGGTCGTCGAAGAAACTTCTTACTAATGATATAGAGAATATTACAATTTTCTCTTTCGTATTGCGTGAAAGGTGACAACGTGTATAATATCAACGCAACCAAACTTGCACAAGTGAATATCAAAATGTATTGTCCGCATTATTTGCTGGTGAACGCGAAATGGGCCAGATGAGCAAGTGATTATTCTTTGAGGTTTTACTTAGTTTTCCCACGTTATTCAATGTCAATTCACAATCAATCAAGGACTCTGAATTCCGTGATGAGAAACACGTTCATTCCCGGGTTTTTTGTAATGGCCATCACCATTAATCCGCCAAAGCCATTTTGATATCTTTTCAACGGGATCACAATAAAGATATAGGCACAGGGATCTTTTGTGAGATTATCGCAGTTTGAATGAAAAGCCTCATTTGTCGTGATAACAAGCATTGTTCAGGATTTATGATGCCTGAAGACCATGAATGGATTGTTCCAAATGAGTTTGACATCATTAACCTAATTTTGAAGCTTTCGTCGATAAAATTTGGAGTTCAATCTGAGACTGTTACGGGGAATTGTTTATAATGTCCAAATCAACTAGTTTCCCGATTGCAATTTCAAAAGCAGATCTTAGTTGGAAGAAGAATATTTGTCCGTGCTATCTCGCAGACAAGAAATTCGACAATCTCTTGTCTGTTCTGTCGATTAGATCAATTGGAACTGCAAAATCGGGAAAACGTGTAAGGGAAATAACAATTTTGTTCATGTGATCTCATGCCTGTGCTGTACAACGAGCTCCTAGATCACATATCTACTGACACTGCATTCTACCAATTTCAGTAAATCGCACAGTTGTGGCTTCTGTGATAACCTCCCTATCTAAGAACTAGTGGTACACAAATATATCCTTCCATTTTGGGAATGTTTGGTGAACTCCAATATGAATAACATGCAGGAATATGTCCTCTGATTTGAAGATAATATGTTTCTCCTCATAGTATACGTCCCATCTTCGTCTTCTTGCTTTTACATGAGTAAACCTGAAGGGTGCTTTGTTTGTTTGAGTTGTGACATGAGTGAATGATAGCTACATTCTATTTCTGGATGATTGTGTTCATTGAAATGTGAGCCACCTCTTCACTTTTGGTAATAAAACGGTTTCTTCGAACTTACTCTTTCTGTTGGTATGACTAAGAGATGATTTTAGTGGGACCATCTGTATTAGCCGCTTAACTGATGGATCACGTGAGACAATTTATTCTGCAACTACCCTTGATAAATGCGGGAAAATAAATGATACAATTCGTATCGCTTCAAATAAATTTGAGTGTGTTTTCCATTCCTAGATTGTTCTGTCTCTTCTTGTCATAAACCAATTTTACAATCTTAATTTTTTGTTTTCCACTCATTCAATTCGTATGCACAGTATGAAGCAACACGGTGTGTTTGGGAGGAACTAACTGAGCATGATAATGCCAACTTCAATGAGTGAAGCAATCATGTTATCTTGTTGTTGATATCCGTTTTCCAATTTCCTCCAATTTTTGATCTGAATTGCAGTAAACAAAACATCCACAATGTTTTCGGTTAGATTTGAATTTCGCTCAGTTATGTGCGCAACATTTAGCCTCTTTTGAGGAAAATTTCATTCGAGCTCTCAGGTCGACTTAAACCCATGCCTTTTATGAGCTAAAGGTTCACGGGAAATTCAAACTTCGGCAAATGTTCTATTGGATGGAATGCTTGACTGCTTAGAAATTGCTTCTGTGCATTGCATTTAAGGCAACTACTTACATTCACTAGTTGAAATGAGTTCCTCGTAAAATTATTCGCAGAGTAGTCAGGAAAATTGATGGATTGTTGTAATTTCTACCGTGCATTGGGATAAAGAAAAATCATTATGTTAACATTTCGTCTCTGCTAGGAAACTGTTTCACAAGTCATTTTTACTGCAGAAAGCATTGGCATGGGTTTTCGAAAAACTGGGCATCAGGATAAATAATGAACACAGTGCTTCCCATAAAAGTGGAACATGAATATGTGGTTATCTCTTCATCCGTTATCTAGAACTGGTTTTCCCCAATATTAGTCATGAATTCGGTGGAACATATTTGTATTTTCAACCTTGTTTCCATTGTGGATATTGCATCTTGAGTAGTCTTCTAACTTTATCTTATTTCGATTATCTCCATGTTGATTGTGTTGCTGTCACCCAATTCGAAGTTTTCGCAGTACGGAAGACTTCCTTGCAACCATAACCATCATTGAAAGAACCCTACTCATTGCCTACCTAACAAGTCTGTGACGAATAGACAGAAAAGTGGGAATTATTTTTCTCATTAAAATTTCGCGTGGGTAAACAAAAGCACATTCGAAAACTTTCTCTTGAGCCATAAGTGAATCCTACTCTCCTATCGCGCAGTTCAGGGAAATTTTAATCAGTGGAGTTTATAACGTTTTTATTGCAAAGACTGATTAAATTCCAAAAACTACTATGATTAAAAATAGAACAGAAGGAGTTTATTAATTAACTGGAAGACCACAAAACCTAGGCCATACAGAATTGCCGCCGCATAATCACTGAATATTGATGTACTCTCACTATATTAAGTTTCGAACGCATCCAATGGAATATCGGCTTACTACGAAGAAACATTTACGTTTTAACACAACAAATGCGATAATCAAATGCAGCTGAAAAACGCCCTTTCCTCTCTACACGATGTTTTCTTAGGGGCATTCGTTTCATTCAGTTTTGACCCGTTCAACTTTATGCAATGAGAAACATTTCAAAACTATTCTGTTTTGATAATACGAAATAGTCGCCGTTAAAGGAAATGCAATTTAATTCTACGGAGTTTAGGGGTTAATTTGAACAAACTGGTTTCAGTCATCAACCCTGCATTTTATTCGTCCTAAATAATAAGTTCGAAGTTGATTCAGGTCCATGAAATTTCTATACATCAAGCAAACTCAATGTGGTGGCAAATTCTAAATGAGGAGTTTCAGTTGAATTGTCCGCCGTCTCAATGATCGGAATCAGCTTCCGCTTACGTCCCAGTATAAAACGCTGTCCTCTCCTGTCTAGTAGTCTATGTTATCTCGTGCGCACATTAGGAGTAGTGTAGAACAGCACCGTATCAGCTTCTTATGAATAGAATTAAAATTACAAAATTAGTTCCAATACTAGTCAAGGTGCAAAATGTCGAAAATAATTCCGCCAACCTGGTATACGTTTAGCGAAATATTTCTGTGCAGTGTGGTTTATCATTCATCAAACACAAATATGGAACGAGTTAAAACAGAATAGCCTTGAACGTCTTTGTGAGTTAAGGGTACAAATGGATGATTTTGCCCATGGACTGCTTCCTACTTGTTCACGTTCTCGCAGACCGCTTTATCATCATGACCCATTGCCAGCTATCATGTACACACACACACACACACACACAAACACAAACACATACACACACACGAAGATGTTGAGGCACAAGCAAAACAGCATGTTTGCTCTATTCGAACGGGAACAAGGTAGAGAATAACGATGGTTGAAGTTGGCGTTCGATTGCGTTGTATTTGCGAAGATTTATCAAGATTGGAACCTCACAGGCAATGTTTGACTTGTTCAACATGTGAAAATATTTGTTTTCAACTGTTCCTAAGCGTTCTCCAAAACATCTTGCAATCAGTACACTGTGCTCATTTTATTCGATGGGCTGTTATAGGCAACTGCTACAATAATGTGGAAGGAAGGCGTGATATTCCACAATTCATGTGGATTTACGAGTGTTTCACTGGTTTCGGTTGTGGCTGCTGGAAGGGATTTTGCGATTTTATTGTTGTGGTCCGCCAATCAGTTTTTGGACGAGGCATCTGAAGCACCTGGACCCAGCAGAGTTGGGAGTGGCTTCTTGTGTGGCTTTTGTAAAACATGAAATTGCACTCAGTGAATGATGGGAAACTGAAAATCTTCCACAAAACTTTCACTCGACATTTCCAGGATTGCACTTTAAAATGAGCTGATACAAAGTATAAATCAAAGGAGTGGAATATAAATTCCCGTTCATTTTTTGACCTCATCCTTCCTATATGTTTTACCACAAAATGTTCGCTGTTCAGTGTGAGTAAACTTCACTGTGGCAATTAGCGATTCTTCTCATATGTCGATCTGCTTGAATTCCACGCGCAAATTAATCCGTGTCAAATTTAGGTTTTCAGTATGCTTTCTCAGTCTGTTTGGTGCATACGACTAATTTTACTTCCATAAAATCTCCCAATTTATTAAGGTGATAGGAGATGCTGTGTTCATGATCGCTGTAAAAGTGATGATTTTGAGAATAATTTATTCGCAGTCAGCTTTTAAATGCGTCTTTTTCGGGTCCACTCTCTAACTTCGTTCATCAAAAACGGATCATTGGTGATCGCGTGATTAACTCTCTATAATACAGCTTGAAAGCATTTTATTAAATAGTACTCCGAATCAATGTGCATGCAAGTGAATCATCGATGGGCAAGTCCAAGTAGTACATGCGATCGAGTGCAGTCGAAAAGGGCCACTCAGCAGCAACGAATCAACGAGCACATATGGCTTAGTGCCAAAGGCTGATTGGTTAGAGTGAGCCTTTCATCGCATGGGTGAAGTCACCGTGGTGTGCGTACGTGCGTGCATGCGTGTTGGATAGTTGTGGATGTCGTGAGTCCGATCAATACATTTGGCGGCATTGTGATGACGCAGTCAGTAGTCTGACCAATAGAAGGACCACACAACAGTGCTGTGAAGGGGTGCTTCATCTACCGCGTAAACACTCTTTCTATTGAATTCAATGATCCGCAGAGTGAGTTTTGTTCATCTGTGACCAAAACGATACTCCGGGACTCCACTCATCCGTTACACGTGGACTTATCCTCTAATCGTTCCCATTCATCCACCCATTCTGCATTGAATCACCTGCGTTCTAAGACCAATCTTCACAAAATCTTCCTCACACCCTATGTGATTCGGGTTGTTGCCCGTGTGGGGGGGGGGGAGATAAAAGCTGAGCTAATTATAAGACTTTATCACGAGACTAGTTTTCCTCCACTCTCTCAACAAACTACCTCAATCAAAGCTTATTTGTTTGCATTTTATAAAATATTTGCTTTTTGTGTTACTTTGCTTATTTCGAGTTTCAACTTTTCTTGTAATAACTGAAATGTCTGTATAAAACTTTGCACAAGTCCTCCATACACATCCAAACAATAATTACTCAGGAGAGGGGAAAGACAGTGAGGCAGGTTTACATCACATAGTGTATCCTTGTACGTTCACTTTGTATTGACTTGTGTGAGTATGTGTGTATATCCTCGATTGAATATTTGTGTTCTGAATGAAGCATAGCCACCTCGCATGCAGACGTCCTTCATACAAACACAGACTACTGCAACTAACTGCCCAGAAAAGGCGTTGCCGAAAATACAGTGTTATTCTAATGTCTCAGACTAGTTATTTAGTTGTTCACCCGCTTCTTTTATTTTGTGTGAAAGCCCAAACATGGCCTCGTTTCGCCCATTCTCTCACCCGATGGGAGTTTGACTATCACGTAGAATGATCATCTGAAATCTTGACTGCGTTTGGGCATTCAATATTTTAGGGCTGCATTGAGAGTCGGGTTTTGAAGAAACTTGAGTGGTGTGTTATCAAGATGCATAACACCAAAATCTAGATTCACCGTGGAATATTGTGCCATGATTGTTCTCCTCAGATAAGAAGAATGTTCTTTGCGACTCTCAGTTACTATACGTCAGAAAGTCAAAAACGAAAGCAAGCCACTAATCAGCTTGAGTATGTCAGGCTGGATTGTATGAACAGTAACCACTATTTTATCAGACCACGCAACATGTCACCCCATTTGCTAATCAAACAGTCACCTACAGTTCGACGTAGGTCGGGTTACCGGATCAGTTCGACAAACGTCTATATCAACCAAATGGGCACAACAGGGCTTGAAGTTAACTGGACTCATAAATTCTGAAATGTTGGATTTTTGCTTCAAATATCACGTCATAATTCCTGTGAATACAAAGTCGTTTCGGCGTGCTGAATTGTCGTCTTCTCATCATTACGGGTTAAAATGATCAGAGTTACAAGCCGAGATCGAGCGCGCAGGTTTCCCATTCAAATTGCAGTAAGGAACCCGTGGGTCTTAACACCATGGTGAATGAATAAACAGTATGATTTATGTAATTACAACTTTATTGTTGAAATGAGCAAACCTTTGTTCTTGACACAGCATCTCTCAGAGGATGTACAGCAAATAAAACCGTCTACAATATCCTCTTTGATGAGATACTTGTTACTTTAGCTTTTGTCGTGGATGATGAGAGCTTCAGATAACATTCAAGTTCAATGAATTGAAATGCAGATCAGAAAAAATGTTGTTTTATTTGGTGATAACCGTGAATTAAAATCTACTTTTGCTATAAACCCTTTATGAGAAAGGTGATCGGTGGTAAATGAAACCTTTACTAAATACCGTCATTTCCGATAATGTAGTGTAGCCAACATCAAACATTTACTCAAAGCATATCACATGGTGCATCGTCCTTCTTCATACATTTTGAGCCGAACTCGGCTCCCATGATTTAGAAGACAAACATTATATGGGATGTCTTATTTCGCATTGGTAACCAGCACGGTAAAGCATGGTGAATCCGTCCGGACTGGCCCAGATACAAAGTGCGTGAATGAGTGAGCTCAAAGCTAATATTATGCGTTCGCAACCGATATGAGTTAGTGGATGGAATTTGTACCGTAAAGTTAACACATTCAGGCATTTTGGTCTACCTCAGGTACACAGTCAGCCATATACAGGATTATCTGCTAATCCAATGGAATATGAATCACATGTCATGCAGATGTGGTCTTCATGTTAAGAGCCATTCCGGAGCTTGTTAGATTCTGGACGTTGCATTTCACAGTACGAGGAGGATATGGAGGAAATCCCTACCACTCACTAACCTTCATGATGAACTGAAATATTTCAATTTCACTACTGTTCGTAATGCACTTCGTATCAATTTGGAACTCTCTTCTAGAAATTTCATAATCACTGTTTTATTTGCTATACAGAAGTGATACAATGTTTCAGACAGCCGTTCGAGCCTGTTTGGAGGAGGTTGCCGAATGGGGAAGTGACCGACGGGGCTCAAATTTAAGATCGGGATCACGGAATAGAAAGCTGGTCGCGATGGCTTTTCGACCATGGCCGGTCCAATTTTAGGTGGTCCGGCAAATCAATGACATCTCTTAAAAATTATCTTAGAACTCACACAGTCTATACCATCAAATTTGTGTTCAGTCGCCTACCATAAACACGCTTGTATTCAAAATTAATTTTATCAGCTATTGTGGATTTATTTCTTTATTGCAACAGATCTGAGCAGACCAGATTCCCGAAAAACGTACCACTTTCAGATACTACGAGCAAAACTAATACACTTATCCAATTTAGTGGAATATTCGTGGATTTCCACACAGATTGGAGTAATGGGAAGATCGAACACAGTGAGAACAATACTGGATGATTTATGTTTTGCAAAAAAGCAAGACACTTCCAAGCTGGATGAAAATGACAGTATTGCCTAATGGAACATATAGTAAGTGAATGTGGAACCTCCCCGAAATCTATTCAACCAGTCGACTAAAAGCATTATCAAATCCAGTATTGGCTTTCCGGATATCCTTTTATTTTGGGTGTGTACGGAAAATATCAGAAGTAGGAAGATTGTGAGGGATTCAGTTGCAGTTAGCAAATGTCCAAAGCAAGATCTTATTTGGTCACCGCACCGTTGCGCACGCTTATTCAGCTAGTTTGTAGTAATTTCACCCAATCCGCAGAATAAGTGCACTGAATGCCATGAAAAAACGTGAGCTATTCTGTTATCCCACGCAATGTTTTGTCAAGCAATCGTCAGATAAATTGAATCTACGGGAACATTCTCGACGAGTAAATCGCAGTACTTTTTGTATGAGAAAAGTGGTGATTTTACCAATACCAGAGGGATTTAATTTGTATGTTTTCTGTCCGAATATTCATAAATATGTGGTTCCCGAAATACTTTCATCTCGTCGTTTAGTGAAAACACGATTTGGGAATCGGCTTTTTTTGAATAACGTCATCCTCACGGCTGATATGGTCACATTCAATTGGTAGGAATGTATAGTTTTTTGTCTATAGTCGTGTGTCACAGTATGGTTGGGTAGTCATGATTATTGATATCGCGTAGTTGGCAAAAGAATTTGGAGAGGAGTGGTTGTCGATCCCTGGTTGGGAAAAGACCACCAAAATCAATGACCATGGGTATCGGAAATTATCCATTTTCGCTTTTAACCTAAAAGTTTGGTATTTCGGTCAAGCTGATTTTAAAGTTTGGTTTCAAATCGTAGTCAGGACAGTTGGAGTGTCTTAACGAAATGTTTTCGAGAACGAAGCGATGGATTGAGTAATCTAATCGCTGCAAACTCTACCGTTGTTGGATATTGTTTAGAAGCGGCTTTTGGCGTGTTTGTGGGGACTCCATCGATAACTATGAATGCGTCCTCATTCAGGCGATGTCCGGTGTTAGCAGTATAAGATACAATTACTTTTTGTTTCAAGTCGTCAGCCAATCTGTTTTGTGTTGTCTGATCCGTCATTCTTCCTAAATGACTTGCAGAATGTGAGCAAATAATCCAGTAGGTTAGCATGGAGATAATAAGGAGAGGTAACTTCTCCTCTAAGTTCCCTGAGATCACCGATTGCAGGCGACGCGTACAGGTAGTATGGTAACGTGAAAAGTGCAATTGATTGTCTTTTCGAGCCATATTACCGATAACTCGTTTTTGTCATCTCCTCTGAAGGAGGGAAAAGTGTATAATTCCTCCTTCCTGATGAATTGCACTGCCGGTCTCTCTGGCCACTCCTAATGTTTTTCTGAATGGGAAGTTGGGCTATCCGTTAACAAGAAGCGCTTGTTCCTACATTTATATTTTTTCACCCTCTCGACCGAGCAAATCATTCGCATTCAGGCTATGAGGAAGTGAATTTGGCTTCGTTCACCTACTAGATGCAAAAAGATGGTACTATTATCGTACTTCTCTGGTTACACTGGTTTGCTGATAAGTGCAATGAAGTAGTTTTCCCCCTCTGATGAGACACACAGAACATGGAGATTGTTTCCTTAATATAACTCTGACGGGAAGTTCACTGCACTGTCGGCCCGACTGCACTCTTCTACCAATTACTCCAATGGCATGCTTCTCAGTTAAAAAATGTCATCTGCTTATCGATGGAAAATAGGTATGTCTGATTGCATAAATCGCCGTTGACGGGAAACTACTCATTGAAGGTATATCGTACCAGTATTTACTTCAGATTAGTTTCTCGGGTAGCAATGTTGATTTTGTTTTCTACGATGTGGTCACCCAAAATGTAATGATTTCTAGAAGTGGGACCCTGGTGGACATAGACATAACATCTCGGGCGATACTCGTATGTTCTTCAGCATGTCATCCACTAATTAGTTCTATCAATTGGAACGTGTCTATTTGGATATAGCGACAATCTTTTGACAACAGGTTCAAGAGTATTTTCGAGCCATCAGGCATCCGCATGATACGGAATCCCACTCATGCCAAGTATCACAGGCAGTGGTATTCCTAATTTGTGCACTTTCAGCAACCTGTCACATTGAGGATCACCGGTGTCAGATTGTTCTAGCAGTTTTGAGATTGTATGCGAGATAATACCTAGCTCTCTCAATGACGGTATACCGGCTGTGAGCTGTTCCTCCACTGGTCTAGTTTTGTCCTTTCTCCTTTCTGTCTTTACCTTCACGAATAGCAGACAAGCTCGTTTTCATTAAAACCATCCTCGTGGCATATACAGATACGTTGAAAGGTCAGAAATGTAGAATTTATGAACATCGTCTGGGTGTGAAAAAGCGATTCGATAGTCATCGAAATTGGTGTTGCGTAGGTGGGAAAGATAGGAAGTGAATAGTTGTTGTTCCGTGGTTGTGAAAAAGACAAGTGAAACAATGAACATGGGTTTCGGGGATTATCCATTTCTGATTTCAACCAAGACGATGAGCGTCTTCGTTACACTGAGTTCGAGGTTCTGTCTCAGATCGTGGCCAAGGCAGTTTAGGTACTTCAACGAAACCTTTTTGAGGACAAACCGAAGGATTGAGCAATCTGATCACCGCAGACTCTGTGATTGCTAGATATTATATTCTAACCAATTTTGGTGCATGCCCAGGGACTTTGTGGACTTTTTCGAAAGTGTCATCGTTTACGTAATGTCCAATGTCCGCAAGGTGCGTCACAATTGCACTGGTAATTGATTTTCTGTTTCCCGTCATCAGCCATACTGATGTGTGTTCTAAGATCCTTCGTGATAATTGCCTTCTGGTTCCAACAATATTGCTTGCCCAACATCAGCAAACAAGCAGATAGCTTAACATAGACGAACTTCCTTGGATCCTGAAGTATGCAATTAGTCTAAGTGCTATGATCTGCACGACCCATGAACACATTCCTGTATCCTTTTTCTGGTTTCAAGATGACCATATCTTTGTTATTCCTCATCACTCGCCATTCATTTCTGCGTTGAATACTGGAACCCGGGATGTCACGATCCAAATTCCATGATGATGATCGTTTGATTGTCACCAGTCTTCTTTGTGATTCTCATTTGTTATCTTTCTTTTCCAAATATGGAGTTTAGGCATGGCACCACCGGGTTACCTGTGTTCAGTGAGACTCAGTGCAGCAGGTTAACCTTCGATAGTGAAGCAAGTGAGCAAACTCTCGTTGAACGAGGATGAGTCCAGCAATAAATGAAGGCAACAAACTGTCATGGAAGATGAAATGAAAGGAATTTCACCAACACAACTGCAACTGTTATTCAATCGTCCATGGATACTTCTGAAGAATTATAATGACCAAAGGTGCTTGAGTGCTCGTGAAAACCAGTTTTCCAAAAATTGTGTATCTCCGATAGAAACTTCGCAGTCACTACATTGATTGCTTTTAAACACCGATCCCGATCAAGTTTGATCCCATTTCTAGATGAGGTTTCCTATTCCGTTTCGTTCATCCAAAAAATGAAAATCCCTTGCTGCTGATGTGAACCATTATTCATCGGCTGGTTCATTGGGCAGCATTAATATCTTGCTGAAACTATTCTGGTTTTGGGCCAACTTATTTTGTGCCGGAATTGTAGTGCAATTTGCTTTCTCTTCGTTCATATCATTTTCGTCTGTCTCGAACTGTTCTAAAAATAGCTAAATCTACCTCGTTTCTACTTGACTTTTGTCTGGTCGGCGCGACTGACTACACAGCCGCATTATTTAGATGCCGCCGTTCCTAACCAGCCGTTCAGGCAAAACATTGATCCCAAACAATTCGTTCAGTAGCACGTGCTATGTCAGTCTACGTAACCTGCGACAAGAAATGTGGACAAATACGGCGCGATGTCCTTGGAAGACGAGTCCCTTTTTCCGATCCAGTTCTTGAAATCTGGTTTTGTCATGAGCTTGAGCATAGTCTCTCAGGTATTTTGTGAACAAAATAATAACATCTGTCGATCTCAAAAATCATTGTTTCATTTAAATTTTTACTTCTTGTTTCATTACTGATACTGTCGAAATATTTCCCTCAGATGCACGAAATTGATTCAGGTAACCATCATGAGATGAAAACGGTGCAAGCACCGCTCTGTCAAAGCTTCCTCACAAACTGCGCAGAATGAAACGAGAATATTCCATCAAACTGACCCTTGAAATTTCTTGGGACTTTTGAAGGAATTTATCAACGACAGGAGGAAATCGATCACAATTGTGCAGTTTTGCAGTTAGTCAGTGCGTTCTCAATATCTAGTTTCCCGTATTTGATTTGCCAGGGGTATTTTTGAAACAAGGGCATATCCACCCACGTGACTTGATGATTTGATTTCAAATCAACCCTGTGCTTTATTTTTTCCCAACTACGTCACATTATCTACCCTAAACAAAAACTGCCCCTTATGGAGTTTTTCCTGGCCATTGCTTGTAAATAAACATATCCGCTCACGTTGTATATAGATTTGTAAAGTTTTCGCAATCGTTTGCACAAGAGGAGTAAACAAGTACACGAAAATTTTCAATTTTGTTCTGTACTTCACTAATATTTTCCAATAAATTTCCAAACAGGAGCCAATGCCAGATGTGAAGCTAACGTTGAAAATCGAACATCCGTATACTGAAAAGTCCGAGGCCCATATGTGAGTTGATTCCTGAAAGTTTTCTCTATCTTTGTCTCGGCGAAGTTCTCTTTCTTTGTAGACAAGTCACACAGGTTACACAACAGTTGGTCGTAAACGACACTGTAAATGTAGGCCTACGCTAAATTCAGTCAGCATATGTCTTAGGCATATTCCTTAGTTTTCATGCAGTATGTGAGAATCAGAGATATTCCACGTCGAGTGGGAAAAGGGTGAGTCAAGCCTTTATTATCTGAAACCAAAATAACACAAACCTCCACAAGCCCACAGCTCAATAACTGTCTGAACGGGTCTCCACACTGATATTCATCGAACGCCAATATGGCTGCCCACACACCGACCACTACAATACTGAAGACAACTTCACAGAGCCGAATACCTCATGCACTTCTTTCCATTTCAGCACGGTTTCGCCCAATGTAGTGTTTTCCACTATGTGGTTTTCCTATTGAATGTGATGCGTCTGCTTGTCCACCAAACAGCAGTTAGTACTTCATTTGAGCTGCCCAGCATAAGAATGAAAACTAATCTTAAAATGCTGTCTGCACGATTTTGCACTTTGACAGGTAGAAACGACCATCCATATGCAGTAGTATGCACTATTCATTTTAGGCGTATGTCATGCAATGACCCCTAATATGAGTGGTTTCACATTTCGAAGGTTTCATCCCTAAGCATCAGTGATTTACCACTCTTTTGCACCGGAATTATTTTGCTCGAGAAGGACCATCCTGACAAGGAAATCAGTTTGATTGTGATAAACCGATTTGAGATTTTAGTGATCCATCACCAGCTTCTCCGGAAATTAATAATAGCATGATGTTAATACAACCGTGGAAGGATAAATGATGAAGAACGAACTAATTTCCCCAAAAAAGAAGTTTCTTCGGAACTCAGCAATATACATTAATGAATACATTGGGTGCTAGAGCAATGTCACACTGAATAACTGCATTAAGTTCATGGAATTGGTATTATTGCGCACTTTCATCTATGCTTCGTACAATCAGTGAGCGTGATCTCGCACACGTGACTAGATTTATTCGTTATCAGTGCCACGGCCATTGAGGTTGGACGATATTCGGACAAAATATCTTATCCCTTTATTTGTCTCCTTTATTTATAACCACTGAGGTCTGCAGCTTCATTTGTTTCACACATGTTTCTACGTGAATATTACTGGAAATTTATGTTCCAAATACGTTGTCGGTTTTCATTGGGTTTATATGGCATTGTGTAGAATTGAAGTAGCTCGATAATGGTGCTGCTCAGGCCATCCTCGTTGACTTATATATGGACTGGATTGATCTCTAACCCAAATCTCTTAGGGATATGTTTATTTCGTGTGCCATGGGATGGATGTTGTGGAACAGTTTCAGGAGGTGGTTGAGTGGTTTAGAGCGTTTGCATACCACCTTGGAGGACTGAGGTTCGAATCCCCACGAACACCGGTTACAATGGTGGCAGACAATAATCCACTGTCGTCCAGATCGTTACCACATCTGAACTATTGGGACCCTATGTGCTACTCCACCACGCCAAGTTTCAGGGTCTGGTTGCCGGGTTATCCCCAAATAGTGCAGTGGACCTTCGTGGATATGGGATAAATACCCCTTCCAACGCCCTCGTGTGTAAGCATGTAATAACAAAAGGTATAGTGCGTCAGTGATGTGTTCGTCAAGGTTTTATTCACAAAGCAGCTGACTCCTCGATCAGTACATAGGTAACACTAGTGCTTAGAAAAGTCAGTGTTACATCTAACGGGTTACGGCATACTATTCAACATATAAAAACATTTATCCATCTTCAACAATATCTTATGTAGACCGTTTCTTCCTATTTGGCAGGCGTTACTGTTCACATTATTCAACAATTATTTCGGGTGGTACACCCATATTCAACAAATAAAACGTGACTAAACCTTGAATGTATTATACAGTAAAGTAGTCTGAGTGAATGACTGAAATCCATTCGATGACCAGTGTCCATCAAATGACCGAGAATTGAGCCAGAAATCGTTTCGGATCCACCTTGAATTTGCCAAAGCGAATCTTATTCTTCCATACAGAAAGGCAACTGCCATGAATCTCAACTTATATGATTAGTAGTTTTGAAAAACCAATGTTCTTCCGAGCATATGCTCTCAATGTGACTATGGGAATTTCCCACCGAGTCGAACTTTCATATGTAACAGAAGTACAAAATAATCCTGTCTTTGTTTGTACGCATGTGCATTTCTGTGTCATATTTTGATGACACGATCGAGGAAACAACGGAAAGTAAAATTCATTGTCTTTGAACAAATGAACCAAAGCTACTTGTGCAAAAATAAACAGTGTTCATCCTCCTAACAGGATAGAATTATCTTATTGGTGGACCTAGAGAAAAATCTGAATATCAATGAATTCGTCACCCAATACGAACTAAACAAGATGAGATGGTTTCTGCAAAAACAGACAACAAGTAGATTACGGTGGGAAAACAGGAATACTCATGCTACATCAACATGCGTGGCACACGTATCCCCAAGATTATTGGTAAGCCCATCACTCAAATTAAAGACTGTTAACAGCATCCTTATCCTAGCGTGTGTATCCAGTGATACACAGAATGAATCTGACAAATTCTCCCTTCGCAAGTCAGTTACTCGAATCAAATTACCCGCCTTCCATTTTGTGTGAAGGAGGAAAAAATAATTACACCTCCATCTACGACAAGATTTCATTGTTGTTGAAAGTAAAGTCTAGAAAGGGGGATGGGAATAAATGAGACAAAGTGGCATATCAAATAAATGTGTGTCCTTGTCTAGTCTCGAACAATTAGTCGGTTGTACGCTGATACTGCTTCGGAATATTTTGTTGTGCAGCTAGCGGACTGAGAGTGGTGAGAGCACTCATTCCTTAATCGTCATTTATTCTGCGGTAAAAATTAGTCCTTTCATTGAAGATTAGACAAAATGCAGTGTATGGCTATAAAGAAAAATTCTGAAACCCCACTGGTCATTTATTCAATTTACATCATCTCAGTCAAGCCAAAACCATTGACTGCGTTTGGTCAACCCACAATCAAGGACGTACTGTTGAGATTCGTGGAATTTGTCATGAACTACTTTCAATCACAATCAGCCATATTTTGATTCACATTCTTCGGAAACTAACCATGTGAAAACCAACAATTCAGCAGTTGTATGCTTTTTTCCTATTCTGTTGAAACCTTCGTCAACATTCCAAGTTCCTCTCCGTTAGCTCGTGTCCGAAGTACGAACCCTAACATGGAAGACACAGAATGCCACGCAGAATTCAGCTGGATTTCATTCAGCTTCAGAGACGAAGTTCCTCATTGTGCCACCAAGAAGTACAGCTTACTCGTCTGGCCATTCTAGCTATGATGGATTTTACGGATTGAAAAACAGTCCACAGATTGTGCAAGTGTGATCCAACTCATCTGAAGTACAATAAACAGAGTCCAAGAGATTTTATTGGTGTCTATCTGACTCCATGGATGATCTATTCCAATGGGTTATCCGTGGAAACCGGAATGTTGACTGATTGACTACCATTTCCTTCAAAGTTGTTACAGGACAATAAGGAAAAATACACATAACCGTCCACATGGCTCATCGTTTTTTCGGTACACTCCCAACTGATCTCGACTCCAATTCATTAACGTCTTTCCTATTATCGCTACTTATGTCGAATACGCATGAATAGGAATGCAGCTAAAAGGCCGGTCTTTGCGTGTAAGTTTGATTAATATAATATGACTAACTCGATAAAGAAGTTTACCATTTTGTCAGCCCAAGATAAGCTTCCTCTGTGGGAGATTGCGATGAGAACTTATGACGATGTCGCAACCACTCTCTTTTGAAATCAACCCTTCAATTCTCATTAATTTTCCTCAAATTTACTGTACTACTGTGACACTTGGTCCACAGTTTATCTCACGCATAAATTTTTACCTTATTTTTCAAACTCGAATAGTTGTTTGACTTCATTTGTCAGACAATACAATGAACGGCTGCAAATGTGTAATTACGAAGTAACTGAGCCAGCTTCCTGCATAAGTCACATGATTGTAGCAGATGTGTATAATTTGAACTGGTGATTCCACCCACGGAATTAGAGTGAGACTGTCTGCATATACAGTTCTATTGAACAATAATCAATTAATAAAGTGCCGCATATTACAAATCTGCAATCGTGAGTTATTTCGGTTACGCTAATCTTTTAAGGCACTTTACTAAAGAAGGGTTGTCCTTCGATGGAAGAATAAACAGTGAAATGGTACAACGTATCAAGGAGGAGTAAGAAAGCGCATAGCTGTGCCAAAGAATTTGCCTACAATGACAAAGGACACCGCTCAATACGATGCGTCGAACAAAGACAACCACAGCTGTATCAAGTAACGTACAAGACAGTGTTCGTCGGTGTCCAAAATGCTGATGAACATGGTCACCGGCAGTCAAGCGAAGTGTCCAATGTTAAATTCGTGATACGCATGAATAGGGCAGAGATTACAGTGACATGTCGCTTAAGAGGGGAACCAACCAAATTAGGAAAGTCGGGTGCACACAGATGCACCGGGGCAAAAAATAGAGGGTCCGTGGATCGGCAGTCCGTTGTGTGTTCATCACCAACTACTGTCAGTCAAGTGAGAACGGCTTATCGGGTCAGGCTAAAGGCACTGTGTGGAAGTCAATAGTGTGAATTTCAATGGGCATCCAAATTCTACCCGTAAGGAAAAGAACATTGACCGCTGACTGGACAGAGGACCAACATCACCCACCGTAAGACCGGTTGTACGATATCGAAAAGACCAAATAACCAATGGCGAAAAGGATCACCTACACACCAGAATGCATCGTTTAAAACGCTTTGTGCATAGGTTAGAATGATACAGGAACCAAATCAAGATAATTCTGTTCTGATGGCTAAATAAAATTAACACATAACATCTTTACAAATTCCATTTCCAGGCATTAAACTGCCAAATATATGAATCCCATTCGTCAGCTTTGTCATATCCTCAAGCTCACTTCGTCAATTGAATGCTACAGCACTATACTTAGGGATAACCATGAGCAATGCCAACAAGTAAGTTTATCTAAACTCGGTTCCTTTTCATGACCCAACCTGTTGCACAGCACATGTGACATTGTTAGTTGTACACCCACGCGAGTGCGGACGTGTCCCTCAACAAACTTTGATACCATTTCAAGTTCAATGAAAGATGTTTTGACTTCAAATGAAACCATCAATCGCATCGCATCGTGAATACAGTTTGCGGTTAGTTGGATAACCGTCAGTCGTCACTTACACCTCGAAATGTCCCTTCATCGTTATGAACCAAACCATATTGTTGACTTCTCCCACCATTCAACTAAATCTCGGTTGATGAGTTTAGCAGTTTGTGACATGGTCTGCAGAGAAGAAAGATATTTGCTCCGAATTCCCGCCGATAAATCTGCAATGACTGTAACCCGTAGGGTGAGTGGGGATGACGAACTAATCGATTGGTTGTTTCTCTTTCTAACAAGCAGCTTGACGGCTGAATAGATTTCATGACAAAAGGACGATGCGTATGATCCAAATTAGACAACTGAAACAATGAAAAAAGAAGCTGACTTCGTGGTAAGACATATTTGCTCTCATGAATGACATCCCCGACAGAAATGAGCTGCAGAAGAAATTTCTTGCGTACTTACAATTCTACCGCATCTCCACGTTTGCATTCTACGAACCTGGGAACATTATACACATTAAATAAGATGTTTTGTGCAGAATAATCCAGCGTGATTCCTTGAATGCACTCAGACAAATCATGGTAAGTGCATGGTCTGATTAGCTAACCCTCCCGATGTCAAGCAAAATTCACAATCTCCCGTTCTCCATATCTCATTATGAACACTGGTTCCCATTAGACTCCGTTTGGTGCCAAATTTCATTGGAAAAATCTTAGACTTCTTGTTGGGGAGATGGTTCACTACATCCAAAACTGAAGACACATTTGTGCCCGGTACTACTCTTTCTCAAATGACCTTTCCTTTCATCGTATTGCCTCAAACTGTGATAATCCATTTGAATGATTTATCTTGATTTCCGGGTTCGGGTGGCACAATCGGGCTTTTTCTCACGAATTATTAATCCAATTTATCATGAACTTTTACGCTCTAGCCTACGCGTCTTATATGGAGTAGCATACCCAACCAATCCGAGAGCCCTTAAACCACTTTTCAACTTGGTGTCCACTTGGCAGTACCAAATACTCTTTTAGTATCTGTGTTGATTTTAAAATCAAGACATTACTATTCATCATCGAGGCTTCCTGCATATTTGTCTCCTTGAACCTTTTCCTAACATTTTCACAGTTGTTGCATGAAGTGTTTGATTGACTGGCACATCTTCACCTTTTATAGTTTTCAATGCATCCTAAATTTGCTGGAGCTGACAGTGGAGATGCAGTCGAAATAGCTGTGAGCGCGGCATCTCATAATACAATGTCAAATTCATGGGACTTTTTGTGGCTGGAGTGTCTATGAGTGAAACCTTTCACACTGAGTACTGGGCCTGTATAGTGCACGTGACTTTTGGGAGCATTATCCGGTTTGATACGTGCAGTCATGAACTTCTCATCACATCACATGACTGGACCGAAAGACTGCCCAACATATTCACACTCAATCGTACTGAACAGATGGATGATGTGTGACCATTCCGACAGTTGATTACCATTGTATCGGTGAAGCATCATTGTGGAAATACTTTTATGGGAAACAAAGTTTGTCACGAAATGAATAAAAAGCAAGCTGGTTAAAGGAGGAACCAGACACGAATGACAGACACTCTTTCTAGTTTAGAGTCCAACGAATGATGGTTCTTATGGGTGCAATTCTCTCACTGGTTTCTGACTACAAATAATGTTAGGTTGGTTCAAATGTGCATAAATAACGGATTCAAGAAAGGACATGAAGCGAGTGGCCAGCAGATTGAAGTAAGGGTCATCAGCACACTGCTTGTTCTCTTGAACTCTGTGCTTTGAGCGAAATATCATACTCCAAGTCGTTCGTGAGTAAACGAGGTCCATCAGATACATTCCGTTTAGTTTGGCGTGGTTTCAACATTGCAGTATGTTGGAAAGTTTCAAATCAAACAGTTAATAATACTGTTTTATAGTCGAATATTCGAATGATAATTTAGATTCTTCCACCTTCTCATAAACGAGGTTCTAGAAAGTGACATTTTCTATTAGTAATTATCACGGCGGTAAATTGATCGGGAGCAGTCAGATTGGGACTAAGCAACCCAACTGCTGTGTTTCGTTGAAATGACCAGTTGACCATCAATGATCCATCCAGAGAGGAGATAAGTTCACAATATCCTAATATGCGGCTGCTAGCTTGCTAAAAGCTTCCTATTGTTGCTTGTACTTTAAAGCTTGCGTTGTCGCAGCAGGGATATTCACGTCGGAGTGTTTTGATAGGATAAACGAATTACGTGAGTTTTAATTTTTACATTCTGTTTTCAATGGAAGGTACAGGCAAACATGATACATTCGAAGTGGTTTTGGTCATGGATCGCAGCCAGACGTTTTGCAATTCGCAGCTGATTATGGTAGAATGCATCAGAAAATCTACGGTTTTCCTAAGCCTAAGACAAAAGAAACAAGTATTCAACCAAGAAAGCTAATACAGTGAAGTATGGAAGAAAATTCACTCTCTCCGCATGTCAGGGTCGAACAAGGTTCGGGGTGTATCGAAAAAGCGAAACTCGATGTGATGTGTTAAACCAGATATGATGTCAGTAACACGGCTTTGTCGGTGGAAAACTATGAGCCGACGTTTCGGTTACCGTGGGTAACCTTTCTCAAGGTAGGTTTACAATCAACTTACTCTGAGGATGTGGATCCCAGAGCTAACCCTACGTTTCAGTCAACAGAAGAAATCCGTTTCATTATCATCGAATTTGGACGAACATTTTCTGCCACAAACTTATTATTTACTTTGAGGTATCTGGATTATTCTGACTATCATCAGCTTCTGAATAGTAAGTTGTCAAATTCGACCTCACCCCTATGGTGTACTCAGTAATTTTATCCCCACTATACGTGAACATGATATTACTGGAAGCAAATTCATCTGTCACGTGTCACTATATGGTGCAACAGTTCATGAAACGATCTTTTCCAAGCTGAGTCCATCATTTTTCAAAAGACGATGCTCACCATTACTCGATTACTAATATCATTGGTCTGAAATTTTTCTCCTTCGCCATTTTGTTGTGTTCATGCACTTCCGTCATTCCCAATACATCCTGGAAACACAGCTTTGAAGTGGAAATCTGCATTTCAATGGATAAATAACAACCCACTGAGACAATAAACGCTGGTATTCGGAACTCTCTAGAGTACTGACATTGTCTGAACTGATGCGTAAAAATATCCCGTAAACACTTTCTAAGCTCATACACTATAGCATTAGCGAAGACCTAAGTAATTTCACAGGTACCTTAACTAGCAAGTAGTTGTGAGTTTTTAGGACAATGACCTTAGTGATCTGTTCGTCTTCGATGAACAAATACCTTAAAAAATGTAAGCGAAACGATATTTTCCCCGATACCGGTCAGTCCTAATTATGACGAAATATAAGCCTTCGAGGGTAAATTGAAGATGATCATTTTACATTGGAATAACCCAAACATTATTAAAATCATAAAGTTCACACAATACTAAATTCTGTCACGATTTTCCGGTCTCATCGACTTAGAGTGTACTGTGTCGGTGATCAAATAACTTTTGATCTCATGCTGCATCACACGATGCATTTTTGACTACAATTGCCCACGTGTGTGGGTAGCACCTTGAATACTCCATTCCGAACAGAGAGGATTTGCGATTACTTTAAACTCTGTGCTATTGCGGGGTATTTGTATGCACTGGACCTTGAAGTTGCGCATGCTTTTTCATGTCTCACAGTGAATATTAAGCAGACAAATCGTTATGAGTAACTTTACTTCCAAACCTCCGAAATGTGCATCCGTGGTAGTTCTTTGCGATTGATTTGGTAATTGGTGCTCCCATCTGCAATAGAACACTGAGCAAAAAATGTCAAAGAAAATTCACATTATTGGGCCTTTCCAGTTTTATTTGGGTCTTCGTTAAAACGATGTCGAGAAAATTCGTTTTAAGTGAATCGTCTTTTCGCCGTCGCTATGAAAATATAAGCAGTTAAGAAAGGGCGAGCTCCAAGTACCTTCAGGCCAGCGCTCACACTGGTCTGAACTGCAATGCCGATTTTCGGAATGTTTTGCAGTCATCGTTAGGAAGCAGTTTCAAAGCACATTTATAGAGAAACTTCAAAATTATGGAGGAATTCCTCCTGTTCTTCTTATATAAGCACAATATAAAAATCACAATGACCGAAGAAACGGCTTCAATCGAACTATTTAGTTGGTAACCCAATCTAAATAAAGTCTAGAATAATCTGTGATTGTGTTGGTCCGTTCATTTATATTTCCGTACCTTATTACATCTCAGTTTACATTGCTCAAAACCTTTCACTGTGACAACTAAGGTCACACACATTCAGCTGTCCATAGTGCACCAAAGAGTCGACGTAAATGAGAAGAGACTTCGAATAAGTTAGTTTCAATACTTATTCACCTCATATACCTCAACAAAGTCACGAAGCTCGAATCATATTCTGAGTGAATTTTCAAATACATCATAATCAACACTATTCGTGTGTGAAATTTGGATTGCCTTCTTGTCTGACTGGTTACCTGTAGAACAATCAACTCATTCGGATATTCGGTCATCCTCCAAAGCATGTTTATGCACCAGCACAGTGAAATGAGTACGTCTTTTGTTATAATTATAAAATGCTTCACTTCCTCTATTTGTTATACGGCAATGTACAGTATTTCCAGAAGGAAACATTGGTTAACCAAAGGCTGACGAATGGGTAACCGACCGGCCGTGGCGAGGATCGAATCTGTGACGTCATCGTTCGAGTTCCACGTGGATGACAGTTTGTCAACTACCAGTTCTATCAGACTGATTCAGCAACCATGATCCTGAGAATTTACGCGGAATGGACTACTTGATTGTGGTATTTAAAACTGACTATATATATGACTTTAACCATTTCTTTTTCTCACAATACGTTGGCAAATGTGCGTATGCATTGGTGAAATATTATGCATTTTCGGATTCTGCTGCGAATTCCTCTTATGATAATTTGGAGGCGTTTTTGCTACATCAATTTATTGCCATTAATTTTTATCGCAGCTGAACCAGCCAAGTTCAATACTCTCGTTCGCACAGATAACAGTCCGTTCGTGTCTTCATTCTTGAACTTGAGATGCAAGCTTCAAAGAATGCGATTGTGGTGAACACATGAAAGATCAACTTCGAGATCGTCTGGTTGCTGGCATAAATGTACGAGAATAACGGCAAAGACTAATAATTCATAGCCATCAAAACATTCCAGAGCAGTAGAACCATTTGCGAACGGTATCAGTATGTCGTATTCATAACTGCACCTGTGAACAATACAGTGTTGTTCAATTCAACCAGACGTGACAAAGAAATACGAGCAAAAGCTCCGCGACAATTCAGAACTTTGGGTGGTTACCGTGCCAGTGGCATTTCTTGCAGGGGTCTGAGCAACCCTCAAACTCCCGTGCAGAAATCTTTGGGCAAATGTGCTTCCTTTGGATGCTTAAATTCCCGGCTTTCTTGTCCACTTGGAGATTCTTCGTGCTTTTCCTGCGGTAAGACTGGCCATACACAGAGTGTTTACCGACAGCCTAAGGTGTGTCGCATGGCCGTCAACCTCGATTGCACTTCAGCTTCACTTTAAAATGAATTTTCCTCCCTAACTTCAGCTGTTGTCTGCAACCTTTCTTCTCATGTTACTCAGATTTTGGTTACTACAAATGGTAATTCTCATAAGTTTATTGTTGACATCGGTAGAACCGAGTCTATCAATTCAACATTTCATCTAGAATCTTCTTCTTCCTGCTGCTCATATTCAGCCTACTGATGTCACGATCCGAGGCATCACTGGCCACCTTTTACCGATTTTAGGTTCATATATCATTCCGTTTCGGGTTTCTAACTGTCCTCCCGTCCTTGTGAGGTTCTCATTTCTGATTCTGGCCCATCTATTCTGGGTCTAAAAATTCTCCGTCAGTTGTATGTGAATATCCCGTTGTTTAGCACTCAGGTTGATGTTTCTCGTTCTAGAAACCCTATTCTTCAATGCTCCAAGGTTGCTGGTGGGATGTATTTACCACCTATTAGACTGGAAGTATCCGGGGACCCGATATTTGTCAAACAGGTGCAGCATATCATTTGGCTTCCGTGAATCATTTCGCCTCGCTATCCAATCCGTGTGTGAAGAAGGCATCATCCCGCCAGTTCAATCCTGTAGTTGGGCTACTCCCGTTTTAACTCCCTCGAAGTCAGACGACAAGGCCCCACGAATATGTGGTGATTATCGGTTGACCCTCAACAAAAGACTATTCCAATGCTCTTGTACTACCGAAAAACTAGAGGATGTGCTCCATAGCCTTTCAGGTTCCAAAGTCTTTTCCAAGATTAGCCTCAACGATGCATACTTACAAACACCACGTGATAAGAAATCCAGTTTGTCGACGGTCATCAATATTCCCTATAGGTCTTTACAAGTATAATTTCCTACATTTTGGTTCTTATACGTTACTCGCCATATTCCAGCAGTCTCCCAATTTACTTATAGCCGGTGTCAATGGAGTCGAATCCTATCAAGACGATTTTCTTGTTCATGGTTCATCTAAAGTTATCCACGATTCCCATCTTTGACGTTTATTAGAGGGACTTCTCAAGTTCAACTTTCCAATTCGTTCTACCTGGTGTGTTTTTAGTGTTTCACAGACTTCGTGCCTGAGGTATACCGTGAATTCTGATGGCATTTCTCCTTAACCCAAACGGTTATCATCTTTATTTGATGTACCTCCGCCCAGTAACATCCACGAACTTCGTTCTGTTTTAGGTATAATACAGTATTATACTCGGTTTATTCCCAATTTTCCGCATCGGGCTATCTACTAATTTGATCTTCTTTCTGCTGATCTTCTTTGATGGTCTCTAGTTCAACGGCACACACTGCGTAATCTGTTAACATTTATGAAATCGGATATTGTTCTCAAACCCTTATCACCAAAGGATCATGCCAATGCAATTACAGATGCACCTCCGACAGGCACTGGTACTATTCTGGAACAATGTGGCCAATCTGTGATCTGCATTTCACGGCAACTCACGAAAGTCGAGATGGGTTGTTCTCAGACCCAGAGGGAAGCATTGGCTATCCACTGTGGGGTAAAATGCCTGCACAATTATCTGTTTGATACCAAGGTACCATCGTCACTGACCATGAGGCACTAAAATTTGTTTACCACAGCACACAATCACCACTAAAGCCATCAGTCACAAACATTCAACGCCGGAGCATCACACTGAGTTCTTACAAATACCATTTTGTTCATCGAAGTGCTAATCACATTCAACATGCAGACTTCCTACCCCGATATGCTCCCACATCCAAGCCATTGCATACTTCCGATTATTTGTTGGTGCTAGATACTTTCTATGCGTAGAGAAGACTTGATTCATGATATCCGTAAGTACTTCGCATCTGTAATATCAGCTTTGCGTCGTGGATAAAGTAAGGAAGAGAAACGACGATTTCCGGACTATTTCACTCGCAAAGAGAGCCTTTCGGTCACTCCTGATGGGTTGTTGTGCTTTATTGATCTCATTCTTATTCCTCCGACACTTCGATCAGTCATACTTCAAGACCCACATTCCGGGCCTTTGGGAGTTGACAAAATGAAGTCATTGGCCTGACTGAAATGCAGGCGACCCGAGTTAAACGCAGATACAATCAGTACTGTCCTGAACTGTTAACGGTGCATACACAAGCTACGTTCAAGACTCATCAAATGACAAGTTTCATGCAAACCATGGGAGCTTGTGCTTGCAGATGACGGTGGTCTATTTCTGAACACGTACTATACACTGGTAGAGGTTGATACGTTTTCTCGCTGGCCAGAAGTATTTTGGACAACGTCACCTACAACCAAATTCGCGCAGACTGCATTACGCAACACTTTCGGCAGGGAAGAATTATATCCAGCCTCTGTTACAGATAACGGTAACCATTTCTCGGCTAAGTCCCTTGGTGATTGGTTGAAAGGACTTGGTTGTCGTCATTTGTATACTGCACAACACCATTCGCAGTCCAACGGATTTGCTGGGAATTTTGTTCATAGTCTGAAAAGTGATATGCAGTCTATCAATCCTCAGTCGACACCGAAAAGCTTGTCATAGTACAACTAGTAAGAGTCCAGCACAGTTATTCAGATCTTGCTTGACAACCAGTTATCAATGTGTCTTTTCTGTTGATGTAAGCTTTTTCAGAGGGAATGATTTGTCACTGTCCAGTGGCATTATTCTGGCACAAAACGGTAATCGAATGATGAACATCATCGACTGTCATGATTTGTCCAGTCATCGATGACAAATCAACCAGGTACAATTCAACACAGAAGATCGGTCAGAGGACAATTTCACTGTTGTTTTACCTACTAACGCTTTTATTGCTAATATTGATATACAACGGGAATCCGGAGAATCATCCGAGGAATCTATGGTCAGAAGATTAGCAAGAATGCAAGTAATGCCCACAGGGAACGACAAGCATCCAGAGCTAAATTCCACGTGCGGCGAATGTGGTATTCATAAGTGAATATACATATGACTTTTACCATCCCTGTTGTATTCACTTACACCGATATTGCACATACTTGTGCGCAATATACGAAATACTACAGAAGTCGTGTGCCATATCCGCGTTCTGATTCCGTGATACTCCGTGCTGGATAATACTACAATAATCCATACAGTATGGCTGGGATATGTTGTTTTACAAACATTTTCCTCGTAACACGAAACAGCCCAACCCCCGTCCCCTCCCCTCCTGTTAGAGCGAACGTTGTCGGGACCCACCGAATTTGTTCTCTCTTATCGAGAAGCAGCACTCCTGCTAATGGCACGTGATTCCAACGAGCAACGCAAAATCATTCGTACACAGTACTGTGACCATCACTGGAGCAACAAAGCAGTGAATGCAAATATTTAAGTGACTGGAAGTTCCTTGGTTCTCACAAGTTTTGATACTGGTCTCATTCTTCAAAATTATGTGGACTTGCGTTCTCATTACACCGAAATCGGATGCAGTCCTCTTCGCGTACATTCGAATCTTGGGCGAACTACTAAACGTCACCTTAACATCAAGTTTCAAGAATGTCTTCTTTGTTGACGGTCCCAGCATTATTTACGAATGCAAGCGAGTTCAACTGCACTGGAGTGCAAGTTACTCTGATTATATGAGGTGAACCCAGAAGGCTTTCCAGCCATCAGTTCAAGTCCCAAAACAACATTAGAAAAAGTCACAACCAGTCGTGTCAATTGCTGTAGCAAACAACTGAGTGCGCACTGCAACACAGCATACACAGATATCCCGAATATCCCCTGACACTGTCAAGTGATTCCACTAACCCTCAGTGGACTACGTGGAAGACCTACGATCTTCACACATACATACCAAAGTACAACATTTGACACTTTCCATAGCACAACGACTGAGACCGAGACAGTGTAGTTACACAGAGGTGGTGTCTGCCCTTCAAGAGTGAGCTCAAAGAGGAGAACATCGTGTTGAATAGACACATGAAGATATTTGCATACTGCTTAGGCTACTCGTGAGTAGTGTGATTCTGCAAGCAAGGAATAGTTAAGATACATGAGAATCGATTCTTCATTAGCTTTTGTGTAATGTAATAATGACATGAGAAGCATGGATCACATACTGTGGGGAATCCGATCACATGTTTAGTATATAAAAAATTAACTATGGGAGCCGAAATCAACACTAAGAACTTATGCTTGAGGGGCAGATGATCTCAATTTCATTGGTATTTATTTCGTTGCCTCAGTTCCAACACTGTCAAAGGCATGCCAAAAAGATTACTGCTCGTTTTAGACAGTAGTGGAATCTCTCATGCTTATTTGCCAAACTCCTCAGTTTTTTGTTGCTCCAGGCCACTGTTCATTGTCTTCATGATCGATTTTCCCTGAGACTCTTTATTGATCGAGCTGATTATCTCTCTCACGCACACCCAAATGCACACGATTACACGCACATACACATACACACACAAACACCTCATGGGTGGTCGGGTTTGTACAATTCGGTATTTTGTAACAATTATTCTGATGAAGTACCGCATACAGACGCATATCAGCCCTACGGTTGATTGGATTCCGTTACCTCAATTTGCACGTAACTCTCATACTCGTCTGGACATCGGACGCACTCTATAGTACTCGAATTGGCTCATGAATTTAACTCCCGTCGTGGTGCCCTTCCGCCGACAAGTGGGGTAGATGCATCCGATTCGCATTGAAATACAGAATTTTCCAAGGTGTGTGTTGGTCGGTTAGACGGTAGGCCATGGGAGTCAGAGTGAGAGCGGTATTCGGTGATAGCGTGGTTTGTTCGGTTTTGATTAACTGGCCAATTGCCCCAAATACTTGACTGGTATCTATTCGAAGACCGATGTCGACCGAGTGACCAATTATTGAGCTAGAAATCTTCCACAGCCACTTTGAATTAGTCAGGGTGGATTGCACTCATTCATACAAAGAGACAGTTTTCGTACTGTGCGACCGATATAAAGTGTTGTATAGAAGCACGTAAATGAGCAGACAACGGTGGAAATGGTCAACGTCGGCATCATGTCCTTTTTGTGATACTATCTAAGAATAACTTTTCAATGTACGCCTTAACCGAGCAGCCTTGAAGCTAGTTTCTCTAGTGCTATTTAAGCGTCTACTGAGGATTCTTTATTGTGATAATAATATCCCCAATTATGAATCAGTATTAGTAGCGAGGCAAAAATTGAAATTTCACATTTGCACAAAGTACATTCGAGTTACTGGGACATGTTTTAGCATAATCCGTTGACAGTCGCCATGATGAGGTCTAGGGGATAACAGTGCGATCAAAAGACATCATTATCTCTCAAAGTCACTTCGGTTTATTTCTGAATTCCCCCTGACTCACCACCACACCAGTATGCTGTGGGTATTTTTTCTTTCCTTTGACTCTCCACAGCAGGCAGTGCACCACATCCCCTCCGGTTAGCCCAGGCACTGAATCAGCTCTCACGGATCTGCTAGTCGTTCGGTAGAGTTCATACTTCATCATGGCGAAAAGTGATTTTTCTCATTTTTATCTTACTGTCATAATCGTGGTTAAGTGACTTCGGAGATCACAGATCGCCGGGTCCGAAATCTCGGAGAGTAAACGGTATCCCCAATCAAGACAATACCCAGAACTGATGGGCGAACGTTAGGCTAACTTTGGGATAAAGGGCCTGGTAACATGTGCCTTGAAAATTTGAACAGATGCTCGTGAAAGTTTACAGGAAATATAATATTAAGATCAACTCAATGATTATTAGTATGTATCTGCATTACAAAAGTAGCATTTATTGTTCTGCCGAATAACCTTATGACAAGGTTAGGCCAAACTCGTTTGCTTTGTTCTCTGTTCCTGAGCTGCACTGACCGGTTTTCCTATGAATGAAAATGATTCATGACATACATAGGTGAATATGTGCATCTTAGGGGGTTATTTTAACTCTAGTATTTTATAGCTCTCTCTCTCACTATATATATATATATAACTGCATATGATAATATGTTTATACATACATATATCCTTGGTCGGTAAGGTGGTCGAGTTATATTGTTGGTTTCTATGAAATCCATAAGATACTGAAAACCAATCGCTATGTAGCGTTGATCATTCATCTTCCCTTTCTGGATTCATGCTTCGGGAGACAAAATAGAAGAGGTACTGCAGGTGCAAGAGGTACCCTATTCCGGAGAAATGCTTCATTTGTGGTGAAACCATATTATCGGGAATTTGTGTCCTGAATTAAAGTCAATGAGTACGCTGATAACAACCGAATGTTAATAATGAGTTCGTCAATCCCAATGCATAACAGATATGGTTAATTCTGGAGTCTATGCTTTTGTGTTAGTGTCACGATTTGTGGCCTAATGCATTACCGGGGTCAAGGTGTTTTGGGTGGGGATCAATCTACAAGCAGCACCCCAAAGTCAGTCATCCATACAGGTTAGTAAATTCGTAAATTATTTTAATTTTTAAGCCAGTCAATTAGTAAAACTTGGAGGAATCGTTTGTCGACATAAACGTGAATGCTCTTTTGCAGTCCTTGTGCAGTTATTTTGTAAACTCCATGCTAACTGTGAATCAACGTTATGATGTGCTGCACGCTTCGAGCTACCACATACCAGGTATTCTACGTGACCCAAGGACAATACCTCATACTCGACCGTCATGCGAGTGGTAGAAATTACAGAACTTCAACTATTTGCTTGGCTTCTCGGCGAATAACTTTACGAGAAACATATTTCAGTTAGTTAAAGTGAATAGCTGCCTGAAACTCAGTGCGCACAAACATTTACTCATCCAATGAATACACCGCCTATTACCCCATTTGCCCAAGTTTGAATTTCCCATTATTCTTTCGGATAATAGGAGACATTGGTTTAAGTGCACCTCATGGTGCGAATTACACTTCCCTCAAAATATAATGAACATTCGGTTATATGACGTGACGAAGTTTAAAGTCTGCCGGACACGATGCTTGAGTTTTGGCTGCTGCATTTTGGGTCAAAAATTAGAGGCAATTAGAAGACGGATGTCAGCAAAACGGTAATACAGCTGCTCCACTGACTGAAGTCATCAGTATTCCCACCAATTGATTCTTCAGAAAAAAACACCGTAATAATTCATACTAAGCCTAAGAACTCAATGAAACTTAGATAGGAACAATATAGTTTTAGAACCGGCTTTTGACAAGAGACGGGAAAACAACCGAGATAATGAAAAATGCACTCCAATTTATTGGAGCCAAAACAATGGTACGATTCATTTCTCGCGTTTATCACGGGTTGCTGCGAAAGACAATATAACACTTGTAACGTTCGTCAAATCATAAATAAGGCTGTGCTTCGACGACTCTAATTATTGCCTTGGATCAATCAATATTTATGGATAGCCTTCCAACAAGGTTCTTCCAGTCACACGCAAAAGTTCTTCGGGTGGAAATGGAAGTGTAGTTGTAATTTTTATCACAAAACGAACTCCGAAGTATAAAGCTAAAATATCTTCAGATAATAGAAGATTCCGAGAGCCAAAAAGCAGGACTGAGAAGTATGACTCAATCAGAGGTATAATTGCTGTCAAATGGTTTCCTTGTTAGTACGCTTTTGACATATTGGGATCAATTTGTATCCTGCCTGCCTTAAAATCAGAGTGGAAAATATAATGCTAGTCATGTGAACATTACACAAACGACCAGGATAAATCAGACTGGAGCGATACACCCAATGTCATGTTTTCCAAAACCATTGAGAATGAAACAGTGGACTCTAAAAATCTTCCCGGTAATTCCTATGATGTGATACGCGGTGAACTGTACCCAATTCTCACTCATCCCAACAACTCGACACCAGACTTATTCCCGAATCTCGTTATGGCAACCTGCTTTCAAATCAAACTGATCTAATCATATATTTGTTAAGCCAATTTGATAAGGGCGAAAACGGTGAAATAAAGCATGTAATCTGACCCACTAACAACCATCCACGCTTAGACGAGATATTCGACCGTTTGTATACAATTTCATTTCCGTTGCTTCGTTTTTGGGTAAAGTGAATCAACAATGCCTGCCTGAAAATGAGTAACAGACATCCACAATAGATGTAACCTTATTGAAGTTGTCTCACTCGTGATCACGTGCACTACAAGTACGAAAAGGAAGATCCATTCTCACATTGTTGACTATTACAAAATGTAAACGGGAGTTGATAATCATGCACACTGGAGAACGAATAGGCTGTAATACAGGCTTCCGCTGAGAGGCCGTATTCACGAGTGAATGCAAATTGAAGCTAGTCGCAACGAAAACAGTAGCACCCTTGTCGTCGTATGATGAAATCCTTAGTTCATCAATTGTGATATTTCCCATCACTCACCAATCCTGATGAGTTCAAGCAAAACAATCAAGCAATGATGAGAAGATAAATATCTTTTGAAATCAAAAGATTTAGGATGTTCATTGAGATTAAAACAAGAAATTATGAACTGTATGTGAAGGATCTCAAATGAATTTTTATGCAAATGTGTATCCAATTTCCTCTGGAGAATGAGATACTGGACGGAAATCTGATATGACTCAAAATCAATGATGAAATCAATCGATGAACACCACTGGTAATAGTTCCACGGTAATCGTATTTCGGCCGACATTCGGTACAGTTTATTATGATTATCTCGAGTAATGAAGCGGAATGGGGGCGAACTAAGTAAATTTCACTCTCTGCTGATATCAGTAAGCTAGAATTTACTTTCCGATGAGGTAATCGCCGTTCTGCATCGACATGCCACTATTGGATCTGTGAAACGACACTTTGTAGAACGACATACCGCTCTCTGTGAGATGAAATATCTTTCCCTGTATAACACACAACACTTATTCGTTGGATAGTTGAATGGTGAGTTGGTTGTCCATTCTAGATGACATTCGTGTATCCAAAGTTCCAATAGCAGTAATTATTTTGTTTTTGATGTTGAATCTTTATTCAACTAAAAATCAGTAGAACTTCAAGGGCATTCGTATGATATCATACTGTTGCGAGACATTCAGATCACACACTCACTGTTGGTCTGTTTATAAAACGTGAGTATCTTCTAACAAAATGGCATCTAAGTTGAAATAATCGATTCGAAGCTGTCGGGAATGATTTCTGCACCAAAAAATATTTCAGGTATTGCGAATTTCGTTACGCGTTGTTTCCACAGTATTGATATATATGTATACATAATATAAACACATAATATACATTTGTATTCACCTTTGGTAAATAGAGCAAAACGTTGGGACAAGCTGTCATTTGAAATATAATATTTTTCAAACGTTGCCAGCTCGTTCGAAAATCTTTGGGATGATTTTACGTTAGACAACTTGGACAAACCTCAAACGCGACTAATATTCTGTTCCATTTGCCGATCAAATCCACGGAAGCTGCAATATGGGATGTCATACAATACGCCCATCGATTCATGGAAAAACTTGTAACAGGAAGAAATTTCTTTTCGATATATCACTTCAGGCATTGACATATATAGTACTGGGTAAAAGAGGGTATATGTGCAGCTAAAGATAGCAGAGAGGGAGTAAATGTGCAACAAATCCGGTAACTCGACAACATGCTTCAACTTGATGAATCTTGTTCGTTGTGTGAACGACAATAAGTGTGCAATGTGTAACCAAATCGCGTGAAAAGGCAGGTGTGAAAAACAATGGTGTGAAAGAAGAGGTGTGGGTCTGGGGAGAATTGGTACAAGGGAACCATAAGAAAATCACGTGGTACGGCCACGGCAACAACAACTGTTGCACGAGGTTACGTTGCTTACACAAATCAGGCTTCAATAGTCGAATTGCTATGGCTTCTGACGTCATCAGCAACCGCCTGCGTAATCCTTGCGCGTGAACTCTGGGAGTTGTCAGGACTGGTCTAAAAGCTGTTACCGTGTCGATTTGGTGTCCGCTATCCACCAGATGTTGTAGAATTGCGCTACTGATAGTCCGGACTGTACCTTTGCGTAAAGAAGCCGGGACGTGTTCTGAAATCCTCTTCGACAGGGATGTGCAAAACAACTGCGACATCAGACAGAAACTCCTCTAGTAAACCGGATTGAATTTCTTTACCACGAAATCACACTGTGAATAACTTGATTCTCCAGATTCTCAATTTCAATAGTTCAATAGATTTTTCTGAAAGATGTCAATCAGTAGTATTGGATAACGATTTTTCACTTGAAATATGTGCTTTGTTACAACAAACATTTTAATGGCACATGGATAGTCTAAGTGACTGATACGGTGCTCCAACCAATCAGTGAAACTGTTTCGAAAGATCGATTTATTCTGTTGAACATGGACTTATTGACATGGAGGAACTGATCACGAACATTTCTTTCATTTTTTATAAACAAACACGTTGGCATTATATTTGAGGTCTCCAATTTCATCGTATATAAAAGCCTCTTTATATTCTTATGTGCAAGCATTATTAGTTCACTACCAAAATGTTCGAGGAGAGAAGTCAGTTTAAAATATGGAAGGAAATGTGTTTTTTCATCTACACAGTTCATCTGGAATGTGTGCAAAAAGTCATAGAACCAAAATTGAGATCGATCTGGCCCATCAAATACGAGTAACGATTTTATTCAAATCAGTTGAATTGGTACAAACAGGGCTAACCGGTTTGCGTGTTTTTCTTTAGGTAATAAAATAAACCTCTTTGGTTAATAACATTGTGACATATTGATTAGTTCAGTCGGTTTAAATATAGCTGGGTGTGCATTATCAAGTGACAACTGATGATGGCCATCAAAATTCCGTTGCGAAATCCTCTTTAGGCAACGGGATTCTCAATACTACAGAAGAGAAACCGTCCATTTTGTTTCTAAATCACCAAATGATTTAATTGCTGAAGGGCGGTTTGTTTGAACTTCACGAAATATCATGATTCGTCAAACCGTTCAGCATCAACTCGGATAGCCTGATATATAGATGTTTAACCTACAACCTTCTGCCCTCCGTGATTCAGTCTCAGTGAAGTCTTTGTGAACGTGAACTGCTGATGACTTCTTACAAGCATGAATCATCTGTGCACTGTTTCCATGGTTTTCAATGAGGGGTTGAACAGTGATACTGCACGAACAATCAAAATTTCGAAAATATATCAGATCCGTAGAATACCTTTGAAGTGTACAATTTTTTTTTATCTAAACAAGTATATAATGTCGTGTCTTGATATTACATGGAGCGAAAAATGAAGTTCCTCGTTACCCAATTACTCCATCTCTTCTCCTTCCCTTGAATATATTTTTATGGGAATTGTATTGTAGCCCATTTCGAACTCCACCAACACTCACTCACTCCATGCACGAGTACTCACTTGCATTTTATTCCATCTGAATACTGTTCTAAATAAATGGTATAAAGGCCTTTGACCGTCCATGTTGCCTTACAAAAGGAGAACATATTCAATTTTCTTTCGACCACTTCCTGCACATTTGTTTGAAAATCTGTAGGATTAGGCCCAGGAATGACTTGAAACTCGTAGAATCGTGATGCTATTAGCTCACACTATGCTATTCAATTTTGCATGGTTTAGTACATGAAAATGTGAACATCCTAAATAAGGTTGGTGATATCCCATATAAATTGTCAAAATTAATTAGCTGGTGCAAAAATGCGGATGTCATGGCCAAATTATCCTTGGAAATATACCACACCACACACATAAATTTGACCTAAATAAAACTTGCATTCCACAAATTATTTGATCTCAACGCATTCTGAGAGAAGTTGTGTTTATTTCGTGCCATCCTGGAGCATTTAACCGCTGATGATTTTGGTACGGATTCACTGATGGCAGATGACAGGATTCTGTCAGTGATGTGTCGACGTGAATGGTTTTGCACGGTTTTCTATGGTGGGCCAATTCTATAATCAATCTAATCTCAAAGAGAGATATATTGGTTATTCCCAAAAGCTGTGATTTGTGTCACTTGGAAACAAGTGGGTAATGATTTACGGGATCAGATATGTCAGCTCTCGAAATCATAGTTTCATCATATCTGTTCAAGCCTGCTCGGCAGTATCACAATAATCTATTGTATCTGTCTAATGGCAGGAACCGCTTTATAGCTGGAAATCCTGGATTTCAGCAAAATATTTGGTGCACAACATTGTAAAATACTAATAACTGTTTGCTTGTTTGGTGCACGCACAATAATTTGAAAGAAGAAACGATGGAAGTTGGACAGTTCTGAGTGGAGTCAGATATGCAATCATACGCATACTGATTGGTATATTATTTCACACTTTTCGCCAGCCACTAATAATACTACGAGAGGTAGATCTCGGTCCACGGTTATCCCAACTTCCACGTAACGAGGGCAGCTAATCCCACAATCTTGAATTCTAAGCAAATTCGAAGACGAGTGAATACCCAGCCATTGACACACATGGGGCAAGTTGGTGTCTTTTCACAGTCACAGGCTTTATTTGTTTGGATATGTTTTGCATAACTGAGTTTGCTGAAGTGCTCAACTCGCTACTTTATGGAAAGCTACATTGTTTATATCAGTTCAATTCAGTTCTTTCAACTAACAACCTCAGAAATCCTTGCTGTGTTTTCTGATCAATACCCGTTGCAAGTGAAATAAGTCCATGAATGAGGTGAATAAACGCATACGAATCTTCCCAACGGGAACGTTATTGCAGTACGACACTGGCGTCGCAACACACAACGACACCTGATGCATACAATGATCCGGTAGATGGGAACCTAGGACCAGATCCGAATAGCCTAATGTATCCTTGATCATACGATTAGGTTCATTAGAAAGGGTATCAAATTATTTCGCCGTGTTCTTAAACCATCATTTCAGACCATCCGCCAACCACTAGCGATCCCGAAAAAATTCCTCTGACACCAAAATATCACGTGGGATGCGAATTCCAAAGTGAAAACACATCTGTTCCAACCAATATTTCTTCTGCTGGCATACCGTTTGGTGCTGAATCCACCCAAATGCGACACATCCAAAACAAGCTCATACATTGCTTTCCACTTTGCCATATAGATGTGAAAGTAGGAAGTATATGTCTTTCTACGAAAATGACAACAATGCTTCTTCTCTTTATACAGTTGAATTTTGATTGTTGAATTTCATTTCGAAATGGTAAAATTGACCTTTGTTCCCCTTCCATTATTCGAATCACTAATTGAATTTGTTATCCGATTTTGGCTTACCTCGTGTCTTCAGTTTGCAACATAGTCATCGTTTTTCTGAAGCTTATTCCTCACGAGAGCTGAAAGTGAAACAAGCAACTTTAGGTTTTCGACAGAAGCAATAATTTGTACTCCGAGAATAAGTAACTGACTAGTTGTCCGTCAATTCGTTCCAGGTATCCATGAAGCTAGCAAACATTCTGATATGAAATACCATGTTCAAATTTATTTTTGGTGTATGTACAAGGAATAATATGCGTAATACCCAAGATTGTTTGACGAAAATCACGAATGGATTAGACATCCAAAGGCAGCCATTCATCGCTTGCTATTGAAGCAGGAAGTAGGACGTTTTGCATCTGACCATGTGCTGAGGATAAATTTACTTTATTCGGTAATTAATTGAGTGACCACCAGAGGACGTAACAGTTGTGGCTTACTGTTCCGGTAAAAGCATCAAAATATGAATGTCGAACGATAAGTCGATTTCGTATGCTATAAACTTGAACGTGGTTTCTTTGGCCACCGCTTGATACGATGAAAAATAGTTACTAGGCAGTGAGTTGAGCTTCTATTGTCCCCACTGAGTTCATAGGACGAAATAATTGAAATGGAACAAAGTGGAAATTTCAAGCTGCAGTTTTACGTAAAGTAGCATTTCTGAGTACCTTTAATAAAAACAGTTTGTTAAAGTAGTATTCTGGATGATTTTGTATCATTGTTGCAGCTTCTTCGATAGAGATTCCAATTAGGCGACATTCCAGTAGACGTGATAAGATCGAAAAGAAATATCCTCAAACCAACCTGCCAACTTTTATTACTAAAAAATTGTGTTATTGGTTTGTACAGTGAAGATAGACTGGTATAATATGAATAATCATGCACTACGAACGTTCATCTAGCTTTCAAATCCATGCAAGCACTGAGCAGCTGCTTCGTTCTTGTTAGAAATCTTCATCAGTGCACGTCCGCCGAACCCCACGGCATATCAGACTCAGGAATAACGATCGTGAATCAAACAATAAACCACCAAGCTATCTGGGCTCGCTTTCAGCTGTTTATCGATGTTGTACATTACGTGATATGTCGTCGTTCCGCCACTGAATCTCTACGTTAGCAGGGCATTTTTCGAACAGAGAGGGGCTCCTATGAAGGAGGGCTTCTATGAAAAAAGTCCAACAAGGATAACAGAGCTACACACTGTTTCCATGGTTAGCAGTGGCCAGTCGAGCGTTCACACTTCATGGTGAGTCATAATGTGTAAAATTGAATCCCATACTACTCATATAGGTGAAATTGATTCTGCTAAATACAAACGTATCCTTTAGGAAATCGGTTAGACCACCATCAGTTATTCTCTCATAGAATCGTAAGGCAAATTTACCGAGTTTATTTATAAGACAGTTCAGTCCCACTTACGATAATTCCAAACAAACTGTGTGGCCTTAATTGCCAATTTCTAGTTCAGCCTTGTGCAAAATTGACCAAATATTTCAATCCAAACTCTGCTCCATCGAGCAAGATATCAGTAACGCTCATCAAGCAGAGGGATCATTCTCCGAAAGTGATAACGAAGGCAATTAAAAATGGTGTGTTTTATCCCGCTTTTATCACAATGAGAATTATGTTGTGATAACAGTTTGTTTTCCAGTATCTGTTTCCAACTGCTTGGAACAGCTCGGGGTTTTACTCACTTGTTTGAAATTGTGACCGTGACCAATAAATCGGAGATATTTTGGCCTTCTCGTAAATCGCCATATGGAACAAAACGGCCACCGGAGAGAATGTTGAAGTGAAATTGCTGATCTTGAAAGCAGAAAAAATTCGATTGAACGCAGAACGTTATTTACACAGGCAATATCTACGGCTTCAACCAAGCCGGGAGAACAAAGTTTATGTTTATGTCAGAATTCATGAAGTATGTTGCTTTCGTAGGAGTAAGGAACATATTATCTACTGCATCGTAAATGCCGCTTGGAGAAGATCATTTCACAAAGTTGAACCTAATCATTCTATCTCAAAATTCAAAAAGATGATAACAATTACCTCGTGTCAGTTAAGCGGATCTTATTTTGTTACTGATTTGAAATAGTCGGAAATCAAGTTTTACAATCCGGACTTACAACGTTTTACGTAATATGGTTCTAGCACGCATTGCTTGGCCGACAGTAAAACAATTTGGTTCGAATAGAAGGATAAAATGAAGGGGCGTTTGTCCTCATTGGCCGAACTGTTAACTAGTGATCACCAAAAATGTCCCGTCTTACTATTCATAGCCCCCGTGAATATGTGGTAAAACGAATAAATCATGCGTGTAGTGTCGATCGTGAAGCCTGCGAGAATGTTCTCAATATAAAGCTCGAGTTTCGTGACTTGATTAGGATATATCATGTGATCGGGTAATGTTACAAATTTATTCAAACAATGCTCTCATTTACTTTGATCCTTTGCAGCTCAGTGGGTAATTTAATGCGTGTGTGACGTTGATAATTGGAGTGAAATGATCTAAGGGAAGTAAGCCATCGGTCAACAAGGTATGAAAATATGATAAAACTCATCAACGAGACCGCGTAAATTATCCCAGGTTATACTTAGATAGGTTTACTTTCGGAATAATTTGATAAGAGCCATTTTTCAGCCAATATATTGTTCACAGTTGTGCTCTTATGATGAGGCTGAGAAAGTATGTGGTTAAAAAAGCCTTTCAAAGATGGCTGCAAAACTTACTGAGAAAATGAAATTCCAGTTCGTATCAATCTAAGTGTTGGCTTCAAAGTCATTTGACCGCGTTTTGTCTGTCGCCTACATGGTTATCGCGACATCAATTTACCGATCCATCAGGACTCAATTTCGTCATTATCTCTCTGGGGAGGATCAAATTCAAATTGCAGAGGCGGCACCTTGCTCAGTGTTTTATTATGAATAGGAGTGTCACTTATTCGACAAATCCTGAAACAAAGAAAGCAAAATACACGTTGCAGAGATAGAAGACCTAAGAAATCGAATGAAGAGAACGATCTTCTGTGCAGTATGATGAATGAATTGCCGAGAATTCCTGTGTTTAATCCAGTGCGGCAGTATCCCCAAGCCCTTTCACTCCCCTTCTGACACAAGGTGGTGACAACTCTCAATGCGACGAGTATCGGGGGATATGGAGGCTGCACCGCAAGCCCAACAAATGAGAACATGTGTTGATTCTATCAGGTGATCCCAGCCAAGAGTCCTTTCGTTTTGGCTATTGATTTTTTTATCATATGATTGTTTGGCGTATGATAAACTGTAGAAGGTTCGGAAAATAACATTCTTTAAACTAATTTCCCGCTAAAAATTATCTTGCGGAATAACAATATATCTCACAAACTAACATTATTGATTTGGATCGGAATAAAACAGGTTACGCCTTGTCGATGGATTTCAATGAGAGAGAAGTTGAATGTTGGGAAAATCCTCACTGTCATGATTGAAAAAGTCCTCGAATTCAACGAAAAGCAGTCACCTGGGTGGGCATTTGCTTTTCAGAATGACGCATACGTGGGAGAATCACTAACAGAATTATCGAATGAAAAGAAACTGCCATCTGAGGTAAGCTTCAGATCAAAGTCTAATTTCTAGCTGAGTTAAATTAGATCTAACAAGGCGAAGAGCATTTAAGTGATTGAAAGAGAATTAATAGGGAGAATCAGATGGATAATTGAGCAACGTACTCACTCTGTTTCTGTATTCTATTTGTAGGTTTCTTGCTGATCATGTGCCACCGTGCGGGTTCGTTTTGAAGCAGTGAATTTCGAATACTTTATCTTCGGAATATTTTAGAACAATGTTGTAATATTCACGGCCACCATTCCAAGAGGAACAGGGACACTATTTCTTGCAGAGAAACAGAAGAGAGCAAACCAATAGAAACATAAAATGATTGGTGTGAATGTGATCACTATTCAGTGTAATCTGACACGCGTGAATTTTAGAAGTAAAATTCGAGTCGTTTTATGTCAATTACCATTTATTTCATCATCAACTTAGTGGATTCTACAATGGTGATACCGTAAAAATTCCTGAAGAACAGAGGCAAGCCAAATGCCTATTACTGTGTATGAGCATCGTGTTTTGAGTAAGAATTTGGTTGGATTTCGTGAGGGTTGTAGGTTATTGGTAGTTTCAAAACTTTGGTTTCAGCTGAAGTTTTAGCACTAATGTTTATCACGTACAAGCAGACCACAAAATATATTCTCCTAAAACCTCGCCAGTACTTTCTGGTTATGGTACATATAGAACTAGATAGTCTTGTGTTATTCCCGTCATGTGCGTACACATACTATTAAATTATAAGTAAATAAATTAACAAGCAAGTCAATAATAAATCTAATTATTCCTTCGCTTCCTCTTGTTTGTCGGCCTATAACGCTAGCTGCTCTGATCCGTCCTAGTAACTCTGGTGGGAGGACCGTTCTGGCTTCAAAACATCTCATTTTATTAACAGAAAACATACAGATTATATAAGTTCCAAGGGTCTTTTATCACCAATCGTCGTCGTACAAACCAACGGGTCTAATCTGGCTTCAGGTAACGTCTCTTTTGATTTGCGTTCTTCCAGCCATCATCAGATACTGTTCCTTTCTCGTCTTTTCGACCCGTTTATCGAAGAAGAACCAACCCACAACTTCACATAAGTTATTTCTGGAAGCAATCCTCAGCCGTTCAAAAGCTTCCCAATAGGAAAGCGTAGCAAGAGCATGCAAACGATAAACCTACCGTTGATAGAAAAGTTACGCAGCACTCTCTAACGTCATGTGACCATGATAACATATGAGTTAGTTTTAGCGAAATTAATACTCAGAATGCACTTGGAAATAAACTGTCTTCTCCGTGATTTCAAACGAAAGGAAGGCCTCTATCCAAGCTGAAACCGAACGGTCAGACGTTCTGTGTAGGAAGTACTGTGTGATCAGTCATGGGTGCAACAAAGTGAGCATTTTCAAACGAAGTATCTCAGTCAAACTGACACAATTTATATCCCCCTACCGAGGGTAGCCATTGCATCAGGATGTGCAACTAACAGCCAACAAACAGCGACACAAGGCGAGTTCCGTAGATAATGGTGAGAAGCTGGATTTTTGAAGTATTCAACTCTTTATTTGTGCATATATTTCTATTTCTTCCACTCTGTATTTTTAGAATGCATCTAAAGTATTCACTATTGGATTCGTATTTTCAGGTTTCATCTTACTCAGTGTGTCTTTGAAAAGTCTCTGACTTTAAGTCTGAATGTCGACATTTTCTCGTACCCACGAATTGTGCATGTATTCAGATTGGTTAAACCTTAGTGTTCACGATGCAAACATGTTCTGTTTGAGAGTTCGTGCTTTTTTCCTTGACTTGGAGTTTGACTTTAGAGAGTAGAAAGCTTTTGTCTATGAGAATTATCCCACAGAAATTGCCATTGGAAGACAAATTTGGCATCGGTTGAATTGTAGTGGTTATGCCGTAGGTGGCAAAACTGGTGTTCAACCAATCCGCGAGGACTATTCGATATAGTTGCTGAACTTTGGGCTGCTCGGCTTCCTGTGTTTTTTCATTTCAGATGGAACACGAGCAACCACCACAGAAGATCATCGGTTCTAGCATACTACAGCTTCAAGCTAACTCTATAGTCTGCACAGCAGACACCTTTACAACTTACATCGTGCTGCCTGAGTCAGGATAGACAGCTGTGAACCAAAACCATGACAATGGAGGTTTGATCATATCAAACTATTAGCTAAAGTGCCTCCCATGAATTCGATCAAAGCAACTTCAATCTATCTCAGTATTGATCATTCGCTCACTTTACTCAGAATATAGATTTCTTTAGCAAAAGAATCTTCTCATTTATGCCTGTTTGTTGTTTTGCTTCCTGTATAACTGCATTGACTGATTGGCTCCACCTGCTCACAAACAACAGGAGAGAACCCATACGAACAAGTTCGATGTTTTGGAGAAGACGGTAGAGGAAAAGCTTCCATCTTCTCTCATGTTCCTTGGACTGTGTTGAAAATGATCAATTACAGAAATGTTTAGAAAGCGGTAACCGTACTTTTAGGACTTTGGTAATTTCCCCGTGGAAAAGTGCTAATTCGAATTCGTTCTAGTTGTGAAAATTGCCTTAGCTGTGGATATGGTTTTCAACACTTGTTGTATTTACAACAACCACGGTCATGATTCCGCGGTATATCATTATTTTCTCCCGGAACACAGTATTATTTCATTAATTGCTGGTTCGACCACATAAGGAGACCGAACAACTATGACAAGAGAAATGCATGGTACACAGATCAACTAATCATCGTGAGCAACGATATAATTGGATTTAAACAGAATAGTGTGTATTATAGCTGGACCACAGGCAAAGATTTGATTGCCAATCTTCACCATATAGTGGAGAATTATTTGCACAGTGAATCCAGATCTCACATTTCCGATGTTTTTTACGAACTTCAAGTATCGGTTCTTTCGATACTAGAATATACTCAGTGCAACTATATGACCTGTTTGGACGGGAAGAGGATTGTCTTGTTCGTTTTTACGTTCTTGTTTTGTGATAGTAGTTTTCGGTAAAGAACCGGAAACCGTGAGTATATTGCAAGATAGCCCGGATCAAAGTGTAAAACAAGGAAGCTAATCATTTGCATTGCTACTCGTCTCTCTATTGGCATTAGTTCAGCCCTCACACATGAGTCAATTGACTGGTCAAATTATTTCGTCATTTATTCTCTAGAACTGACTGGTTTTTGTGATCAAGTCGCCACCACTTTGGACATTGTTCAATAGAACCTAAACACCACACGTCCCATTTCAGATAAAATTCAGTTCCGTCCACTCAACATTGAGTTTTCTTACTATTGAATTTATATATTCGTGATCTGAACATCTGAGGTATGGAAAAAGCCTGATAAAATATATGGTCTCGTAGTAAATTCGTACATGTTAGTTCACCTCAGTTATCTTACAAACTTCGTATGGTTCTCAACCCAAGCAAATAATCCGGATTCTGAGGGATTGAACATGGAACATTTCATTACACGTTGTTTGTAAAACAGTGGAGATTTACCAGTCTATTCAGCATTCTATATTCTGACTGAAAAATTCGGTATTACTTGGATCATATTGAACTTCGTTTCCACCCATAAAAGTCTAGTCTCAAAGTGTATATTAGTTCGTCTTACACAACACGAACCGTTCCGATCACGAAACAGTAATTCCATTACCCTCTGCCAAATCCGAAGCACACCGACTTAGTGCAGATGTAACAGGCAAAATGAAGTAGGTGTACGTGCAAGAAATTCACTTATTTGGACAAAGAAAATTGGCTGTCCATTTGCACTATTTAAAGGTATTTTGTCCTCTGTTCGTCAATTATTAGACGACCATGAGAATAACAGAACTTTCACTTTCGAATCGGAAATGGAGAAGCTTTCATATGTTTGACTTCGAAATATATATCAAAATGTTCCTCTCATCGAATTTCTTATACACCAGCGCACAACAATTCAGCATGGAGGCCGAGTCCAGTGAAAGGCTATTAAGTGACGAATCAGTGGCAGTCTGATGGAAGCACAAAGGGCTAATACTAGAATAGATCACGTTTTCCATTGCCACTAAACTCAAGTGAACAATGAACTTTGACATGAGTGATTTTACAACAAAACGGATTGTTTCTCTCATACAACACTCAGAATTCTGCTGGTAAAGAGGGGTAACGCAGCGGAATCCAAGACTTATGGGCAAACATTCGAGAAGAAGAGTGCGAATGAAAAAACCCTGTGGTGTAATCGGAAAATTGGTGATACTCTTACATATACTTTTGGACACCGTGATTAGGTAAGTGAGAGTTAAGCGAAAGGAAATGAGCGTTGGAGTTTAGATTTTGCACCCAATTTATCACATGTTCATCAGGGAAGTGGTGTGAATGGACAAACACAAGACCGCGACATTTGCTATGTTCGGTGTGGGATCTTCACTGTATTATTTATATATGTACAAATCGACATACATACATAATCTATCAAAACGGTGGTTACCATAATTGGGAACCCTGAAATATTTTCTAGCAGAAAATATTCTCAATAGTGTTTCGTTAGTACATATGCAATTCATACCAACAGGCTAATACTGAGTGGGGTCTAAATGTCTCGCAAATGAATAAATCATATGAGTGCTCTCGAAGTTTCATTGTGTTTTTGGTTGAATTAAGAATCAACATCAAAACCAAATTATTTCTGCTATTAAAACAGTCGAGGAAAATGTCACCCAGGAAGGACAATTTATACGACGATTCAACTTTCGAACCAACCAGTACTATGTGTTACACGGGAAAGATGGTTCATCCCACCGATAGCGGTATGTTGTTCTACAAACTGTCGATTCACAGGACAAATCGTGGCAAGCCAGTCCAAAACATTTATTCCCCTCGTCGAAACGTGAAAGCTAGGTTTTGACATCAGAGAATTGTGAAATCCATTAAGTTTGCGCCCATTCTACTTCATTATTCGAGCAAATCACATTGGACGGCATCGAATGCCGGCCAGGAATGCAGGTACTATAGAACAACTGACAGTGATCTGCAATAATCAATTCCATCGTTTAATTTGAATAATACTTCATTTCCGTCCAGTATCTGGCTCCGTCCTCTGTTTTTTGATTGCAGGCTGATGAAGATATCAACAAACTTTATCGAAGAAAATAACAAATTGACTATCTCCTATTGTGTAGTTCATCTCATTGGCTTCACTACTGAACACACAACTTCCATTCTCCAGACAAATGCGGATGGAAAATTGCACGAAAAACCAGTGAATATCCTTCACTTACAATTCATAATTCTCACTTTCTTCACAATAAACGTTTTACATCTTGCGGTTTTGACAAACATTTATCTCTGTCTTACTTGTGTTTGTTGTGCCTGAGCTCATCAGGATTGGTGAATGATGAAAAATATCATATCTGATGAACTAACGGTTTCAGTATACGAAGAAAAGGAATCTACTGTGCTTGTTGCGATTAATTTCGATTGGTATTTACTCGTGAGTACGGTCTCTCAGCAAAAGCCCGTATGAGAATTCTCCAGTGTGCGGGGTTGTCAGTTCACATGTACTGGCTGTCATTAGATGGCAGTCAGAGAATGGATCTACACGGATGACATGCATTTTCCCAATTCTGGTACACGTGATCGCGAGTGAGGCGATTCAGAATGGCCACATTCAATGTGGATGTCTGCTACGAAAATAGGGTCATGTATTATTGATTCACCTTACCAAGAAACGAAGCAACAGAAATGACATTTTATACAAGCCGTCAGATATCTCGTTTAGGCATGGTTGGTTTTTGATATGTCATATAACATGCTTTATTCTACCGATTTCACCTTCATCAAATCAGCCCAACCAAATGTGTGAGTGAATCATTTTGATTCGAAAACAAAGCGTCATAACGAAATTAGGGGATATGTCAAAAAAGTGGAATTGTTGGGATGGGTGAGAGTTGGACAAAGAATAATCTGGCTCGAATTTCCATGGTAAGGTGGGATACATAAATAACACGACTGCTGCTTTCTCTTACCAGATTTTGAATTCTGAATGACTGAAACATTTTCCAAACATTCTGAAGAACATTGCTGAGACCATGGCAGAATGGATTCAAGCAGTCTATTTTCCAAAATCTCGGGACACGATATGGATGTGCCTGTAACGGCGGCGAAATTTACTATCGTTTCATGAGAGATTGCCAATAAGTTTGCATATTTTGAGGTAACTGACTGGGTTATTGAAATGTTTTGTCGGTTGTTTGAGTAACACAATCAGCGCATCGATGCACCATGTGTTTTGTCACTCGCATGAACATTCCTAAATATATACAAACATGTACTGAAGACGAACCCTTCATATCACCTCGAAAACAAAATGTCCACGTAAGCATTAGTCCCATATTTTCCTCGTGGTTAATATGCATCAAATAACTCAACTGGTTTGAGAAAAGTGATCGCATTTCATCAATCTGGAGCTTGCTAGATAGAAATATATAATCTATCAAATAAATCACATAGCTCTAGCTGAAGACAAACACCCTAACCATTTTTGAGAAGGATTTTTAAGTTCACTGTTTCTTTTTATCAATGGTTTTATAAAAACACAGCTGGTAGACGTATATTTGAGGTAAACTTGGACAAAAGGATATATCAGGGCACGTGAAAAACACAACATTCTATAATGTCCGATTCAACTACAGTTTTCAGGTTCCAAAATCTCACGCCTCGTTACGGAGTGCTAACTTCTTCAAGTAACTAGCAACATCTCATTCGTGATGGATATTTGTTCATCCTTATGACCACATTCGGAATCGTGCGGTGGAGTGCTTCCATTATATTTTGGAATATTTTGCATTCACTCGTCACAAATATTCGTAATAATTGGATGAGCGAAAATCAATTACATTTTAGTGAGCATTGTTAACTCAACATAATCTAATCCACTTAGGAGGACGGTCATTGAAGTCTAATTTGCATCGAACCCGTTTCCGATTCAAGGATTTTACATAATTTCTAGTACTGTTTGGACAGTACTAATTCCCCACTTGCAACTTGTGTTAGGAAATGTGAAACGCAGTGCGAAGACATTGTTCCGGATATGCACAGACTTATCTTAACTGAAATAACAAAGAACTTGGTTTATTTTTGCCTAGGGATTTTGATTCTCAATGTCCATCAGTCCTATGGTGTTGAAATTCCAAGAGCAATAGTTTTTCAGGGTGAGACAAACAGAATGGATAAAGAAGAAACGGAATGGAAGTTTGTTTTGTTGGAATAGATCTATTTTTGGTGATCAGTCTATGAATTAATATACTCATCAACGACCGTGAAAGTGTCCATCACTGAACCAAAAGTATTCGTATCCAACGGAGGTGAGATTCTGGTTGTCCGTGCAATGTTCATTTGATTGGCATCATGTTTTTCACTCAGCTTTGAACCGAGGGGAGGGGGGGCGCAAAGATGGTTGGAAATCACACAATCGAAGCCTTTATGTCAAAAGTGTGCCGAGAATAATATTATATGAAAATGATTTTCCCTTTTATCGAGTCATATTGCTCAGTTCTGCGATTTGGCAGTTGAGTTTTTGTGCGATCCAAAGATATTCCAGTTTTATAAATCAGAGTCCATTATTTGATAAATGTTACCACCGCACTTCAATTTTCACCCAATGAACTTTTGCGTCTAACTGATGGAACCAAGTTGGTTAGCATTATTTCTCGTCATGATAAGCTGAATTCATTTATGAGCCTGGAAGAAACTACCTGAGCCCATGTGGTCGGACCAAGAACGGGTTTTAAGGTAGGAATTATACAGAACCACTTGGACTGAATTTACCTCTCTTTGTAAACGAGTACCACAAAAGTGGTGTTCAGTGTTTATTGAATTTCGCCATCACAGCAGCGTGTACGAGTTGTGCACTTTGCACTTCTCAGAGGACAGAGCTCAGCTAACGTCATCTTGTTAAGTCAAGTGTGGATACCAGATCAGGAATGGTGTGAGAGTTGTTTGTGAAGTGAGAGCTCATACAAACGCGGCCGACGTAGACTGTATGGGTACAAACCTTTTAAATTCATTTTCTTTTATTCTGTTCGTTAGAACTATTGCTGGCTTTCTATCCACGAATTCAGCTCAGAATCTCACAGAGTGGTTTCCTTGTTGTGAATATTTCTAAACGTCATGTGTTCATCTAACAGAGCCCTTTCTGTAATCGTCCAATACATGGTGAGGAAATCTTCGGAAGAGATGAACTTGACTGATCCAAGGCATTGCATAAGGTCGTCGAAAAAGCTTCTTACTAATGATATAGAGAATATTACAATTCTCTCTTTCGTATTGCGTGAAAAGTGACAGCGTGTATAATATCAACGCAACCAAACTTGCACAAGTGAATATCAAAATGTATTATCCGCATTATTTGCTGGTGAACGCGAAATGGGCCAGATGAGCAAGTGATTATTTTTTGAGGTTTTACTTAGTTTTCCCACGTTATTCAATGTCAATTCACAATCAATCGAGGACTCTGAATTCCGTGATGAGAAACACGTTCATTCCCGTGTTATTTGTAATGGTCATCACCAATAATCCGCCAAAGCCATTTTGATATATTTTCAATGGGATCATAATATAGAGATGGGCACAGGTATCTCTATCGGAGCTTAGCGCGGTTTGAATGAAAAGCCTCATTTGTCGTGATAACAAACATTGTTCAGTATTTATGATGCCTGAAGACCATGAATGGATTGTTTCAAATGAGTTTGACATCATTCACGTAATTTGAAGCTTTCGTCGACCAAATTTGGAATTCAATCTGAGAATGTTACGGGGAATTGGTTATAATGTCCAAATCAACTAGTTTCCTGATTGCAATTTCAAAAACAGATCTTAGTTGGAAGAAGAATATTCGCCCGTGCTATCTCGCAGACAAGAAATTTGACAATCTCTTGTCTGTTCTGTCGATTAGATCAATTGGAACTGCAAAATTGCTATAACGTGCATGGCAAATAACAATTTTGTTCATGTGATCTCATGCATGTGCTGTACAACGAGCTCCCAGATCACATATCTACTGACACTGCATCCTACCAATTTCAGTAAATCGCACAGTTGTGGCTTCTGTGATAACCTCCCTATCTAAGAACTAGTAGTACACAAATATATCCTTCCATTTTGGGAATGTTTGGTGAACTCCAATATGAATAATATGCAGGAATATGTCCTCTGATTTGACGATAATATGTTTCTCCTCATAGTATACGTCCCATCTTCGTCTTCTTGCTTTTACATGAGTGAACTTGAAGGGTGCTTTGTTTGTTTGAATTGTGACATGAATGAATGATAGCTACATTCTATTTCTGGATGATTGTGTTCATTGAAATGTGAGCCACCTGTTCACTTTCGGTAATGAAAAAGGTTTCTTCGAACTTACTCTTTCTGTTGGTATGACTAAGAGATGATTTTAGTGGGACCATCTGTATTAGCCGCTTAACTGATGGATCACGTGAGACAATTTATTCTGCAACTACCCTTGATAAATGCGGGAAAACGAATGATACCATTCGTATCGCTTCAAATAAATTTAAATGCGTTTTCCATTCCTAGATTGTTCTGTCTCTTCTTGTCCTAAACCAATTCTACAATCTTATTTTTTTGTTTTCCTCTCATTCAATTCGTATGCACAGTATGAAGCAACACGGTGTGTTTGGGAGGATGTAACTGAGCATGATAATGCCAACTTCAATCAGTGTAACAACCATGTTATCTTGTTGTTGATATCCGTTTTCCAATTTCCTCTACTTTTTGACCTGAATTGTAGTAAACAAAACATCCACAATGTTTTCGGTTAGATTTGAATTTCGCTCAGTTATGTGCGCAACATTTAGCCTCTTTTGAGGAAAATTTCATTCGAGCTCTCGGGTCGATTTAAACCCATGCCTTTTATGAGCTAAAGGTTCACGGGAAATTCAAACTTCGCAAATGTATTATTGGATGGAATGCCTGACTGCTTAGAAAATGCTTCTGTGCAGTAAATTTAAGGCAACTACTTACATTCACTAGTTGAAATGAGTTCCTCGTAAAATTATTCGTCGAGTAATCAGGAAAATTGATGGGTTGTTGTCATTTCTACCGTGCATTTGGATAAAGAAAAATCATTATGTTAACATTTCGTCTCTGCTAGGAAACTGTTTCACAAGTCATTTTCACTGCAGAAAGCATTGGCATGGGTTTTCGAAGAACTGAGCATCAGGATAAATAATGAACACAGTGCTTCCCATAAAAGTGGAACATGAATATGTGGTTATCTTTTCATCCGTTATCTAGAACTGGTTTTCCTCAATATTAGTCATGAATTCGGTGGAACATATTTTTATTTTCAATCTTGTTGCCCATTATGGATATTGCATCTTGAGTAGTCTTCTAATTTTATCTTATTTCGATTATCTCCATGTTGAATGTGTTGCTTTCACCCAATTCGAAGTTTTCGCAGTACGGAATAGCTCTTTGCAACCACAACCATCATTGAAAGAACCCTACTCATTGCCTACCTAACAAGTCTGTGACGAATAGACAGGAAAGTGGGAATTATTTTTCTCATTAAAATTTCGCGTGGGTAAACAAATCCACAATCGAAAATTTCTCTTGTGCTATAAGTGAATCCTACTCTCCTATCGCGCAGTTCAGGGAAATTTTAATCAGTGGAGTTTATAACGTTTTTATTGCAAAGACTGATTAAATTCCAAAAACTACTATGATTAAAAATAGAACAGAAGGAGTTTATTAATTAACGGAGTTTAGGGGTTAATTTGAACAAACTGGTTTCAGTCACCAACCCTGCATTTTATTCGTCCTAAATAATAAGTTCGAAGTTGATTCAGGTCCATGAAATTTCTATACATCAAGCAAACTCAATGTGGTGGCAAATTCTAAATGAGGAGTTTCAGTAGAATAGTCCGCCGTCTCAATGATCGGAATCAGCTTCCGCTTACGTCCCAGTATAATACGCTGTCCTCTCCTGTCTAGTAGTCTATGTTATCTCGTGCACACATTAGGAGTAGTGTGGAACAGCACCGTATCAGCTTCTTATGAATGGAGTTAAAATTACAAAATTAGTTCCAATACTAGTCAAGGTGCAAGATTTCGAAAATAATTCCGCCAACCTGGTATACGTTTACCGAAATATTTCTGTGCAGTGCGGTTTATCATTCATTAAACACAAATATGGAACGAGTTAAAACAGAATAGCCTTGAACTTCTAAGTGAGCTAAGGGTACAAATGGATGATTTTGCCCATGGACTGCTCCCTATTTGTTTACGTTCTCTCACACCGCTTTATCATCATGACCCATTGCCAGCTATCATATACACAAACGCAAACACAAACACACACACGAAGATGTTGGGGCACAAGCAAAACAGCATGTTTGCTCTATTCGAACGGGAACAAGGTAGAGAATAACAATGGTTGAAGTTGGTGTTCGATTGCGTTGTTTTTGGGAAGATTTATCAAGATTGGAACCTCAAAGGCAATGTTTGACTTGCTCAACATATGGAAATATTTGTTTTCAACTGTTCCTAAGCGTTCTCCAGAACATCTTGCAATCAGTACACTGTGCTCATTTTATTCGATGGGCTGCTATAAGCAACTGCTACAATAATGTAGAAGGAAGGCGTGATATTCCACAATTCATGTGGATTTACGAGTGTTTCACTGGTTTCAGTTATGGCTGCTGGAAGGGATTTTGCGATTTTATTGTTGTGGTCCGCCAATCAGTTTTTGGACGAGGCATCTGAAGCACCTGGATCCAGCAGCGTTGGGAGTGGCTTCTTGTGTGGCTTTTGTAAAACATGAAATGGCACTCAGTGAATAATAGGAAACTGGAAATCTCCCACAAAACGTTCACTGAACATTTCCAGGGGTCCGCTTGAAAATGAGCTGATGCAAATTCTAAACCAAAGGAGTGGAATATAAATTCCCGTTCATTTTTTCGCCTGATCCTTCCTATATGTTTTACCACAAAATGTTCGCTGTTCAGTGTGAGTACACTTCACTGTGGCAATTAGCGATTCTTCTCATATGTCGATCTGTATGAATTCCAGTCGCAAATCAATCCGTGTCAAATTTAAGTTGTCAGTATGCTTTCTAAGTCTGTTTATTGCATACGGCTAATTTAACTTCCATAAAATCTCCCAATTTATTAAGCTGGTAAAAGATGCTGTGTTCATCATCGCTATAAAAGTGGTGATTTTGAGAATAATTTAATCGCAGTCAGCTTTTAAACGCGTCTTTTTCGGGTCCACTCTCTAACTTCGTTCATCAAAAACGGATCATTGGTGATCGCGTGATTAACTCTCTATAATACAGCTTAAAAGCATTTTATGAAATAGTACTCTGAATCAATGTGCATGCAAGTGAATCATCGATGGGCAAGCCCAAGTAGTACATGCGATCGAGTGCAGTCGAACAGGGCCACTCAGCAGCAACGAATCAACGAGCACATATGGCTCAGTGCCAAAGGCTGATTGGTTAGAGTGAGCCTTTCATCGCATGGGTGACGTCACCGTGGTGTGCGTACGTGCGTGCATGCGTGTGGGATAGTTGTTGGTATCGTGAGTCCGATCAATACATTTGGCGGCATTGTGATGACGCAGTTAGTAGTCTGATCAATAGAAGGACCACACAACAGTGCTGTGGAGGGGTGCTTCATCTACCGCGTAAACACTCTTTCTATTAAATTCAATGATCCGCCGAGTGGGGGGGGGGGGAGATAAAAGCTGAGCTAATTATAAGACTTTATCACGAGACTAGTTTTCCTCCACTCTCTCACCAAACTACCTCAATCGAAGCGTATTTGTTTGTACTTCATCAAATATTTGCTTTTTGTGTTACTTTGCTTATTTCGAATTTCACTTTTTCTTGGAATAACTGAAATGTCTGTATAAAACTTTGCACAAGTCCTCCATACACATCCAAACAATAATTACTCAGGAGACGGGAAAGACAGTGAGGCAGGTTTACATCATATTGTGTATCCTTGTACGTTCACTTTGTATTGACTTGTGTGAGTATGTGTGTATATCCTCGATTGAATATTTGTGTTCTGAATGAAGTGTAGCCACCTCACATGCAGACGCATTTCATACAAACACAAAGTACTGGAACTAAATGCTCAGAAAAGGCGTTGCCGAAGATACAGTGTTATTCTAATGACAAAGACTAGTTATTTAGTTGTTCACCCGTTTTTTTATTTTGTGTGAAATACCAAACATGGCCTCGTTTCGCCCATTCCCTCATCCGATGGGAGTTTGACTATCACGTAGAATGATCATCTGAAATCTTGACTGCGTTTGGGCATTCCCTTCTGTATTCAATATTCTAAAGCTACATTGAGAGTCGGGTTTTGAAGAAACTTGAGTAGTGTGTTATCAAGATGCATAACACCAAAATCTAGATTCACCGTGAAATATTGTGCCATGATTTTTCTCCTCAGATAAGAAGGGTGTTCTTTGCGACTCTCAGTTACGATGCTTTTGAAAGTCAAAATCGAAAGCAAGCCACTAATCAGCTTGAGTATGTCAGGCTGGGTTGTATGATCAGTAACCACTATTTTATCAGACCACGCAACATGTCACCCCATTTGCTAATCAAACAGTCACCTAAAGTTCGACGTAGGTCGGGTTACCGGATCAATTCGACAAACGTCTATATCAACCAAATGGGCACAACAGGGCTTGAACTTAACTGGACTCATAAATTCTGAAATGTTGGATTTTTGCTTCAAATATCACGTCATATTTCCTGTGAATACAAAATCGTTTCGGTGTGCTGAATTGTCGTCTTCTCATCATTACGGGTTAAAATGATCAGAGTTACGAGCCGAGATCGAGCGCGCAGGTTTCTCATTCAAATTGCAGTAAGGAACCCGTGGGTCTTAACACCATGGTGAATGAATGAACTGCATGATTTATGTAATTACAACTTTATTGTTGAAATGAGCAAACCTTTGTTGTTGACACAGCATCTCTCAGAGGATGTACAGCAAATAAAACCGTCTACAATATCCTCTTTGATGAGATACTTGTTACCTTAGCTTTTGTCGTGAATGATGAGAACTTCAGATAACATTCAAGTTCAATGAATTGAAATGCAGACCAAAATTTGTTGTTTTATTCGGTGATAACCGTGAATTACAATGTACTTTTGCTGTAAACCCTTTATGAGAGAGATGATCCGTGGTAAATGAAACCTTTACTAAATACCGTCATTTCCGATAATGTAGTGTAGCCAACATCAAACATTTACTCAAAGCATATCACATGGGGCATCGTCCTTCTTCATACATTTTGAACAGAACTCGGCTCCCATGATTTAGAAGACAAACATTATATGGGATGTCTTATTTCGCATTGGTAACCAGCACGGTAAACATGGTGAAACGATCCCGACTGATGCAGATACAAAGTGCGTGAATGAGTGGGCTCAAAGCTAATGTTATGCGTTCGCAACCGATATGAGTTAGTGGATGGAATTTGTACCGTAATGGTAACCCATTCAGGCATTTCGGTCTACCTCAGGTACACAGTCAGCCACATACAGGATTATCTGCTGATCCAGTGATATATGAATCACATGTCATGCAGATGTGGTCTTCATGGTACGAGTCATTCCGGAGCTTGTTAGATTCTGGGCATTACATTTCACAATACGAGAAAAGGATGCGGCAGAAATCCCTACCACTCACTGACCTTCATGATGAACTGAAATATTTCAATTTCACTACTGTTCGTAATGCACTTCGTATCAATTTGGAACTCTCTTCTAGAAATTTCATAATTACTGTTTTATTTGCTATACAGAAATGATACAATGTTTCAGACAGCAGTTCGAGCCTGTTTGGAGGAGGTTGCCGAATGGGGAAGTGACCGACGGGGCTCAAATTTAAGATCGGGATCACGGAATAGAAAGCTGGTCGCGATGGCTTTTCGACCATGGCCGGTCCAATTTTAGGTGGTCCGGCAAATCAATAACATCTCTTAAAAATTATCTTTGAACTCACACAGTCTATACCATCAAATTTGTGTTCAGTCGCCTACCATAAACACGCTCGTATTCAAAATTAATTTTATCAGCTATTGTGGATTTATTTCTTTATTGCAACAAATCTGAGCAGATGAAATTCCCGATAAACGTATCACTTTCAGATGCTACTAGCAAAACTAATACACTTAATCGATATTGTGAAATATTTGTACATTTCCACACAGATTGGAGTAATGGTAAGATCGAACAAAGTGAGGACAATACTGGACGATTTATGTTTTGCAAAAAAGCAAGACACTTCCAAGTTGGATGAAAATGACAGTATTGCCTAATGGAACAAATAGTAAGTGAATGTGGAACCTCCCAAAAACCTATTCAACCAGTCGACTAAAAGCATTATCAAATCCAGTATTGGCTTTCTGGATGTCTTTTTATTTCGGGTGTGTACGGAAAATATCAGAAGTAGGAAGATTGTGAGGGATTCAGATGCAGTTAGCAAATGTCCAACCCATGATATTATTTGGTCACCGCACCGTTGCTCACGCTCATTCAGCTAGTTTGTAGTAATTTCACCCAATCCGCAGAATAAGTGCACTGAATGCCATGAAAAAACGTGAGCTTTTCTGTTATCCCATGCAATGTTTTGTCAAGCACTCGTCAGATAAATTGAATCTACGGGAACATTCTCGACGAGTAAATAGCAGTACTTTTTGTATGAGAAAAGTGGTGATTTTACCAATACCGGAGTGATTTGATTTGTATGTTTTCTGTCCGAATACTCATAATTATGTGGTTCCCTAGATACGTTCATCTCGTCGTTCAGTGATAACACGATTTGCAAATCAGCTTTTTTGGGTGACGTCATCCTCGTGGCTTATTTGGTCAAATTTATTTGGTAGGAATGTATAGTTTTTTGGCTATAGTCGTGTGTCACAGTATGGTTGGGTAGTCATGATTATTGATATCGCGTAGTTGGCAAAATAATTTGGAGAGGAATGGTTGTCGATCCCTGGTTGGGAAAAGACCACCAAAAACAATGACCATGGTTATCGGAGATTTTAGTTTTCCAGTTTCAACCAACGGGTCAGTATTTTGGTCAAGCTTATTTCGAAGGTCGGTTTCAGACCGTAGCCAGGACAGTTGGAGTGTCTTGACGAAATGCTTTCGAGAATGAAGCAATGGATTGAGTAATCTGATCGCTGCAAACCCCACTCTTGCTAGATATTGTTTAGGAGCGGCTTTTGGTGCGTTAGTAGGGATTCCGTCGATTACTATGAATGCGTCCTCATTCAGGCGATGTCCGGTGTCCGCAGTATAAGATACAAATACTTTTTGTTTCAAGTCGTCAACCAATCTGTTTTGTGTTGTCTGATCCGTCTTTCTTCCTAAATGGCTTACAGAATGTGAGCAAATAATCCAGTAGGTTAGCATGGAGATAATAAGGAGAGGTAACTTCTCCTCTAAGTTCCCTGAGATCACCGATTGCAGGCGACGCGTACAGGTAGTATGGTAACGTGAAAAGTGCAATCGATTGTCTTTTCGAGCCATATTACCGATAACTCGCTTTTGTCATCTCCTCTGAAGGAGGGGAAAGTGTTAAATTCCTCCTTCCTGATGAATTGCACTGCCGGTCTCTCTGGCCACTCCTAATGTTTTTCTGAATGGAAAGTTGGGCTATCCGTTAACAAGAAGCGCTTGTTCCTACATTTATAGCTTTTCACCTTCTCGATCGATCAAATCATTCGCATTCAGGCTATGAGGAAGTGAATTTGGCTTCGTTCACCTACTAGATGCAAAAAGATGGTACTATTATCGTACTTCTCTGGTTACACTGGTTTGCTGATAAGTGCAATGAAGTAGTTTTCCCCCTCTGATGAGACACACACTCAGAAAATGGAGATTGTTTCCTTATTATAACTCTGACGGGAAATTCACTGCAGTGTCGACCCGACTGCACTCTTCTACCAATTACTCTAATGGCCTGCTTCTCAGTTAAAAAAATGTCATCTGCTTATCGATGGCAAATAGGTATGTCTGATTGCATAAATCGCCGTGGACGGGAAACTACTCAGTGAAGGCATATCGTTCTAATAATTACTTCAGATTAGTTTCTCGGGTAGCAATGTTGGTTTTGTTTTCTGCGATGTGATCACCTAAATGTAATGATTTCTAGAAGTGAGACCCTGGTTGACATAGATATAACATCTCGGGTGATACTCGTATGTTCTTCAGCATGTCATCCACTAATTAGTTCTATCAATTGGAACGTGTCTATTTGGATATAGCGACAATCTTTTGACAACAGGTTCAAATGTATTTTCGAGCTATCAGCAGCCGCATGATACGGAATCCCACTCATGCCGAGTATCACAGGCAGTGGTATTCCTAATTTGTGCACTTTCAGCAACCTGTCACATTGAGGATCACCGGTGTCAGTTTGTTTTAGCAGTTTTGAGATTGTATGTGAGATAATACCTAGCTCTCTCAATGACGGTATACCGGCTGTGAGCTGTTCCTCCACTGGTCTAGTTTTGTCCTTTCTCCTTTCTGCCTTTACCTTCGCGAATAGCAGACAAACTCGTTTTCAATAAAATCATCCTCGTGGCAAATACAGATACGTTGAAAGGTCAGAAATGTAGAAATTATGAACATCGTCTGGGTGTGAAAATGCGATTCATTAGTCATCGAAATTGGTGTTGCGTAGGTAGGAAAAATAGGAAGTGAATAGTTAGTGTTCCGTGGTTGTGAAAAAGACAAGTGGAACAATGAACATGGGTTTCGGGGATTATCCATTTCTGATTTCAAACAGAACGATGAATGTCTTCGTTACACTGAGTTCGAGGTTCTGTCTCAGATCGTGTCCAAGGCAGTTTGAGTACTTCAACGAAAACATTTTGAGGACAAACCGAAGGATTGAGCATTCTGATCACCGCAGACTCTGTGATTGATAGATATTATATTCTAGCCAATTTTGGTGCATGCCCAGGGACTTTGTGGACTATTTCGAAAGTGTCATCGTTTACGTAATGTCCAATGTCCGCAAGGTGCGTCACAATTGCACTGGTAATTGATTTTCTGTTTCCCGTCATCAGCCATACTGGTGTTTGTTCTAAGATCCTTTGTGATAAATGTCTTCTGGTTCCAACAATATTGCTTGCCCAACATCAGCAAACAAGCAAATAGTTTAACATGGACGAACTTCCTTGGATCCTGAAGTATGCCATTCATCTTAGTGCTATGATCTGCACGATCTATGAACACATTCCTGTATCCTTTTCTGGTTTCAAGATGACCATATCTTTGTTATTCCTCATCACTCGCCATTCATTTCTGCGTTGAATACTGGAACCCGGGATGTCACGATCCAAATTTCATGATGATGATCTTTTGATTGTCACCAGTCTTCTTTGTGGTTCTCATTTGTTATCTTTCTTTTCCAAATATGGAATTTAGGCATGGCAACACCGGCCTACCTGTGTTCACTGAGACTCATTGCAGCAGGTTATCCTTCGATAATGAAGCAAGTGAGCAAACTCTCGTTGAACGAGGATGAGTCCAGCAATAAATGAAGGCAACAAACTGTCATGGAAGACGAAATGAAAGAAATTTCACCAAGACAACATCAACTGTTATTCAATCGTCCATGGATACATTCGAAGGATAGTTATGGCCAAAGGCGCTTGAGTGCTCGTGAAAACCAGTTTTCCAAAAATTGTGTATCTCCGATAGCAACTTTGCAGTCACTACATTAATTGCTTTTAAACACCGATTCCCATCAAGTTTGATTCCATTTCTAGATGAGGTTTCCTATTCCGTTTCGTTCATCCAAAAAGTGAAAATCCCTTGCTGCTGATGTGAACCATTATTCATCGGCTGGTTCATTGGGCAGCATTAATATCTTGCTGAAACTATCCTGGTTTGGGCCAACTTATTTTGTGCTCGGATTGTAGTGCAATTTGCTTTCTCTTCGTTCATATCATTTTCGTCTGCCTCGAACTGTTCTAAAAATAGCTAAATCTACCTCTTTTGTACTTGACTTTTGTCTGGTCGGCACGACTGACTACACAGCCGCATTATTTAGATGCCGCCGTTCCTAACCAGCCGTTCAGGCAAAACATTGATCCCAAACAATCCGTTCAGTAGCACGTGCTATGTCAGTCTACGTAACCTCCGACAAGAAATGTGGACAAATACGGCGCGATGTCCTTGGAAGACGAGTCCCTTTTTCCGATCCAGTTCTTGAAATCTGGTTTTGTCATGAGCGTGAGCATAGTCTCTCAGGTATTTTGTGAACAAAATAATAACATCTGTCGATCTCAAAAACCATTGTTTCATTTAAAATTTTACTTCTTGTTTCATTACTGATACTGTCGAAATATTTCCCTCAGATAAGCAAAATTGATTCATGTAATCATCATTAGATGGAAACGGTGCAAGCACCGCTCTGTCAAAGCTTCCTCACAAACTGCGCAGAATGAAACGAGAATATTCCATCAAACTGACCCTTGAAATTTCTTGGGACTTTTGAAGGAATTTATCAACGACAGGAGGAAATAGATCACAATTGTGCAGTTTTGCAGTTAGTCAGTGCGTTCTCAATATCTAGTTTCCCGTATTTGATTTGCCAGGGGTATTTTTGAAACAAGGGCATATCCACGTACGTGACTTGATGATTTGATTTCAAATCAACCCTGTGCTTTATTTTTTTTTCTAACTACGTCACATTATCTACCCTAAACAAAAACTGCCCCTTATGGAGTTTTTCTTGGCCATTGCTTGTAAATAAACATATCCGCTCACGTTGTATATAGATTTGTAAAGTTTTCGCAATCGTTTGCACAAGAGGAGCAAATAAGTACACGAAACTTTTCAATCTTGTTCTGTACTTCACTAATATTTTCCAATAATTTTCCAAACAGGAACCAATGCCAGATGTGAAGCTAACGTTAAAAATCGAACATCCGTATACTGAAAAATCCGAGGCCCATATGTGAGTTGATTCTTGAAAGCTTGCTCGATCTTTCTCTCGGCGAAGTTCTCTTTCTTTGTAGACAAGTCACACAGGTCGCACAACAGTTGGTCGTAAACGACACTGTAAATGTAGGCCTACTCCAAATTCAGTCAGCATATGTCTAAGGCATATTCCTTAGTTTTCATGCAGTATGTGAGGATCAGAAATATTCCACGTCGAGTGGGAAAAGGGTGAGTCAAGCCTTTTTTATCTGAAACGAAAATAACACAAACCTCCACAAGCCCACAGCTCAATAACTGTCTGAACGGGTCTCCACACTGATATTCATCGAACACCAATATGGCTGCCTGCATAATGACCACTACAACACTGAAGACAACTTCACAGAGCCGAATACCTCATGCACCTCTTTCCAATTCAGCACGGTTTCGCCCAATGTAGTGTTTTCCACTATGTGGTTTTCCTATTGAATGTGATGTGTCTGCTTGTCGACCAAACAGCAGTTAGCACTTCATTTGAGCTGCCCAGCATACAAATGAAAACTAATCTTAAAATGCTGTCTGCACGATTTTGCACTTTGACAGGTAGAAACGATCATCCATATGCAGTAGTATGCAATATTCATGTTAGGCGTATCTCATGCAATGCCCCCTAATATGAGTGGTTTCACATTTCGAAGGTTTCATCCCTAAGCATCAGTGATTTACCACTCTTTTGCACCGGAATTATTTTGCTCGAGAAGGACCATCCTGACAAGAAATCAGTTTGATTGTGATAAACCGATTTGAGATTTTAGTGATCCATCACCAGCTTCTCCGGAAATTAATAACAGCTTGATGTTAATACAACCGTGGAAGGATGAATGATGAAGAACGAACTAATTTCCCCCAAAAAAGAAGTTTCCTCGGAACTCACCTATATACATCATTGAATACATGGGGTGCTAGAGCAATGTCACACTGAATAACTGCATTAGGTTCATGGAATTGCTATTAATGCGCACTTTTATCTATGCTTTGTACAATCAGTGAGCGTGATCTCGCACACGTGACTAGATTTATTCGTTATCAGTGCCACGGCCATTGAGGTTGGACGATATTCGGACAATATATCTTATCCCTTTATTTGACTCCTTTATCTACAACCACTGAGGTCTGCAGCTTCATTTGTTTCACACGTGTCTACGTGAATATTACTGCAAATGTATGTTCCTAATACGTTGTCGGTTTTCATTGGGTTTGTATGGCTTTGTGTAGAATTCAAGTAGCTCGATAATGGTGCTGCTCAGGCCATCCTCGTTGACTTATATATGGACTGGATTGATCTCTAACCCAAGTCTCTCAGGGATATGTTTATTTCGTGTGCCATCTGATGGATGTTGTGGAACAGTTTCAGGAGGTGGTTTAGTGGTTTAGAGCGTTTGCTTACCACCTTGGAGGACTGAGGTTCGAATCCCCACGAACACCGGTTACAATGGGGGCAGACAATAATCCACTGTCGTCCAGATCGTTACCACATCTGAACTATTGGGACCCTATGTCCTACTCCACCACGCCAAGTTTCAGGGTCTGGTTGTCGGGTTATCCCCAAATAGTGCAGTGGACCTTCGTGGATATGGGATAAATACCCCTTCCAACGCCCTCATGTGCAAGCATGTAATAACAAAAGGTATAATGCTTCGGTGATGTGTTTGTCAAGGTTTTATTCACAAAGCAGCTGACTCCTCGATCAGTACATAGGTAACACTAGTGCTTAGAAAAGTCAGTGTTACATCTAACATTTATCCATCTTCAACAAAATTTTATGCAAACCAATTCTTCCCATTTGTCAGGCGTTACTGTTCACATTATTCAACAATTATTTCGAGTGGTACACCCATATTCAACAAATAAAACGTGACTAAAACTTGAATGTATTATACAGTAAAGTAGTCTGAGTGAATGACTGAAATCCATTCGATGACCAGTGTCCATCAAATGACCGAGAATTGAGCCAGAAATCGTTTCGGATCCACCTTGACTTTGCCAAAGCGAATCTCATTCTTCCATACAGAAAGGCAATTGCCATGAATCTCACCTGACATGATTAGTAGTTTTGAAAAACCGATGTTCTTCCGAGCATATGCTCTCAATGTGACTATGGGAATTTCCCACCGAGTCGAACTTTCATCTGTAACAGAAGTACAGAATAATCCTGTCTTTGTTTGTACGCATGTGCATTTCTGTGTCACGTTTTGATGACACGATCGAGGAAACAACGGAAAGTAAAATTCATTGTCTTTGAACAAATGAACCAAAGCTACTTGTGCAAAAATAAACAGTGTTCATCCTCCTAACAGGATAGAATTATCTTATTGGTGGACCTAGAGAAAAATCTGAATATCAATGAATTCGTCACCCACTACGAACTAAGCAAGATGAGATGGTTTCTGCAAAAACAGACAACAAGTAGATTACGGTGGGAAGACAGGAATACTCATGCTACATCAACATGCGTGGCACACGTATCCCCAAGAATATTAGTAAGCCCATCAATCAAACTAAAGACTGTTGACAGCATCCTTATCCTAGCGTGTGTATCTAGTGATACACAGAAGGAATCTGACAAATTCTCCTTTCGCAAGTCAGTTACTCGAATCAAATTACCTGCCTTCCATTTTGTGTGAAGAAGGAAAAAATGATTACATCTCCATCTACGACAAGATTTCATTGTTGTTGAATGTAAAGTCTAGAAAGGGGGATGGGAATAAATGAGACAAAGTGGCATATCAAATAAATGTGTGTCCTTGTCTAGTCTCGAACAATTAGTCGGTTGTACGCTGATACTGCTTCGGAATATTTTGTTGTGCAGCTAGCGGACAGAGAGTGGTGAGAGCACTCATTCCTTAATCGTCATTTATTCTGCGGTAAAACCTAGTTATTCTTAGGTTAGACGGAAAGCAATGTGTAACTATAAAGAAAAATTCTGGAACCCCACTGATCATTTATTCGATTTACATCATCTCAGTCAGGCCAATATAATTGACTGCGTTCGGTCAACCCACAATCAAGGACGTACTGTTGAGATTCGTGGAATTTGTCATTAACTACTTTCAATCACAATCAGCCGTATTTTGATCCATATTCCTCGACAACCAACCACATGAACACCATTATGTCAGCCTAAGATAAGCTTCCCCTGTGGGAAATTGCAATGAGAACTTATGACGATGTCTCAACCACTCTTTTCAAATTAACCCTTCAATTCTCATTAATTTTCCTCAAATTTACTGTTTTACTGTGACACTTGGTTCACATTTTATCTCACGCCTAAGTTTTCACCCTATTTTTCAAACTCGAATAGTTGTTTGACTTCATTTGTCAGACAATACAATGAACGGCTGCAAATATGTAATTACGAAGTAACTGAGCCAGCTTCCTGCATAAGTCACATGATTGTAGCAGATATATATAATTTGAACTGGTGATTCCACCCACGGAACTAGAGTGAGACTGTCTGCATATACAGTTCTATTGAACAATAATCAATTAATAAAGTGCCGCATATTACAAATCTTCAATCGCGAGGTATTTCGGTTACGCTAATCTTTTAAGGCGCTTTACCAAAGAAGGGTTGTCCTTCGATGGAAGAACAAAGAGTGAAATGGTACAACGTATCAAGGAGGAGTAAGAAAGTGCATAGCTGTGCCAATGAATTTGCCTACAATGACAAAGGACACCGCTCAATACGATGTGTCGAACAAAGACAACCACAGCTGTATCAAGTAACGTACAAGACAGTGTTCGTCGGTGTCCAAAATGCTGATGAACATGGTCACCGGCAGTCAAGCGAAGTGTCCAATGTTAATTCGTGATGCGCATGACTAGGTCAGAGATTACAGTGACATGTCGCTTTAGAGGGGAACCAATCAAATGAAGAAAGTCGGGTGAACGCAGATGCACCGGGGCAAAAAATAGAGGGTCCGTGGATCGGCAGTCCGTTGTGTGTTCATCACCAACTACTGTCAGTCAAGTGAGAAAGGCTTATCGGGTTAGGCTAAAGACACTGTGTGGAAGTCAATAGTGTGAATTTCAATGGGCATCCAAATTCTACCCGTAAGGAAAAGAACATTGACCGCTGGTCGGACAGAGGACCAACATCACCCACCGTAAGACCGGGAGTACGATATCGAAAGGACCAAATAACCAATGGCGAAAAGGATCAACTACACACCAGAATGCATCGTTTAAAACGCTTTGTGAATAGGTCAGAATGATCTGGGAACCAAATCAAGATAATTCTGTTCTGATGGCTAAATAAAATCAGCACATAACATCTTTACAAATTCCATTTCCAGGCATTAAACTGCCAAATATATGAATCCCATTCGTCAGCTTTGTCATATCCTCAAGCTCACTTCGTCAATTGAATGCTACAGCACTATACTTAGGGATAACCATGAGCAATGCCAACAAGTAAGTATATCTAAACTCGGTTCCTTTTCATGACCCAACCTGTTGCACAGCACATGTGACATTGTTAGTTGTACACCCACGCGAGTGCGGACGTGTCCCTCAACAAACTTTGATAAGGTTTCAAGTTCAATGAAAGATGTTTTGACTTCAAATGAAACCATCAATCGCATCGCATCGTGAATACAGTTTGCTGTCAGTTGGATAACCGTCAGTCGTCACTTACACCTCAAAATGTCTCTTCATCTTTATGAACCACAACATACTGTTGACTTCCCCCACCATTCGACTAAATCTCGGTTGATGAGTTTAGCAGTTTGTGATATGGTCTGCAGAGAAGAAAGATATTTGTTCCGAATTCCCGCCGATAAATCTGCAGTGACTGTAACCCGTACGGTGAGTGGGGATGACGAACTAATCGATTGATTGTTTCTCTTTCTAACAAGCAGCTTGACGGCTGAATAGATTTCATGACAAGAAGGCGATGCGTATGATTCAAATTAGACAACTGAAACAATGAAGAAAGAAGCTGACTTCGTGGTAAGACATATTTGCTCTCATGAATGACATCCCCGACAGAAATGAGCTGTAGAAGACATTTCTTGCGTACTTACAATTCTATTGCATCTCCACGTTTGCATTCTACGAACCTGGGAACATTATACACACTAAATAAGATGTTTTGTGCAGAATAATCCAGCGTGATTCCTTGAATGCACTCAGACAAATCATGGTAAGTGCATGGTCTGATTAGCTGACCCTCCCGATGTCAAGCAAAATTCACACTCTTCCGTTCTCCATATCTCATTATGAACACTGGTCCCCAATATACTCCGTTTGGTGCCAAATTTCATTGGAAAAATCTTAGACTTCTTGTTGGGGAGATGGTTCACTACATCCAAAACTGAAGACACAATTGTGCCCAGTACTACTCTCTCTCAAATGACCTTTCCTTTCATCGTATTGCCTCAAACTGTGATAATCCATTTGAATGATTTATCTTGATTTCCGGGTTCGGGTGGCACAATCGGGCTTTTTCTCACGAGTTATTAATTCAATTTATCATGAACGTTTAGGCTCTAGCCTACGCGTCTTATATGGAGTAGCATACCCAACCAATCCGAGAGCCCTTAAACCACTTTTCAACTTGGTGTCCACTTGGCAGTACTAAATACTCTTTTAGTATCTGTGTTGATTTTAAAATCAAGACATTACTATTCATCATCGAGGCTTCCTGCATATTTGTTTCCTTGAAGCTTTTCCTAACATTTTCACAGTTGTTGCATGAAGTGTTTTATTGACTGGCACATCTTCACCTTTTATAATTTTCAATGCATCCCAAATTTGCGGGATCTGACAGTGGAGATGCAGTCGAAAGAGCTGTGTGCGCGGCATCTCATAATACAATGTCAAATTCATGGGAATTTTTGTGGCTGAAGTGTCTATGAGTGAAACCTTTCACACTGAGTACTGGGCCTGTATAGTGCACGTGACTTTTGGGAGCATTATCCGGTTTGATACGTGCAGTCATGAACTTCTCACCACATCACATGACTGGACCGAAAAACTGCCCAACATATTCACACTCAATCATACTGAACAAATGGATGATGTATGACCGTTCCGGCTGTTGATTACCATTGTATCGGTGAAGCATCATTGTGGAAATACTTTTATGGGAAACAAAGTTTGTCACGAAATGAATAAAAAGCAAGCTGGTTAAAGGAGGAACCAGACACGAATGACAGACACTCTTTCTAGTTTAGAGTCCAACGGCTGATGGTTCTTATGGGTGCCATTCTCTCACTGGTTTCTGACTACAAATAATGGTAGGTTGGTTCAAATGTGCATAAATAACGGATTCAAGAAAGGACATGAAGCGAGTGGCCAGCAGATTGAAGTTAGGGTCATCAGCATACTGTTTGTTCTCTTGAACTCTGTGCATTGAGCGAAATGTCATACTCCACGTCGCTCGAGAGTAAACGAAGTCCATCAGGTACATTCCGTTTAGTTTGCAGTGGTTTCATCATTAAAGAATGTTGGAACGTTTCAGATCCTTCGGCTTTTATTGTTGTTTCTTAGTCAGGTATTCAAATGATTACTTCGAATTTTCACTTTCCCATGAAATGGGAATAATTTCACTGAGAAGAAAGTGAGTCATGAACTAAATAAAAAGGAAATTTTGTTGAAGAATGCACTAGACGGTCTTTGTAGGTTAGAGACCAACGGCTGACGGTTCTTATGGGTATCATTTGCTCACCGGTTTCTGAATAAAATATAGTAGGTTGATTTTATTGTGTATAAATAATGGACTCGAGAAGGGGCACGAAGTGAGCAGTCAGCAAAACGAAGCCGTAGGTTTTTCGAGGAGTGACAGTTGCAATTCATGGTTTAAAGGCCTGTCCTGTCAACAGCGAGCTATGCAACCCGCATTACTGAGAGACTATCCAAGGAGGTTAATCAAACTAGAAGGGAAATTTGAGTCATTGGAATCTTTGATAAGCAGAACCTGCTTCCCCATACGGTCAGGTGTATGGTCCAATTGAAATTCTTGCTCATGAAAGCTTATCAAAATCTCATCCTTTAATGGGTCATTTGCTGACTTTGGACATTTCTTACTGAGAGTCGTGATGCATATCACGGACTACCGGAACAGGTTTTTCCGAAATTTGGACGCTAGTTTCTCAGCCAGTGGCTATGATACCGATGAGCAGTTTAAAGGAAGGGTCATCAGCACACTGTTTGTTCTCCTGAACTCTGTGCTTTGAGCGAAATGTCATATTCCACGTCGCTCGAGAGTAAACGAAGTCCATCAGGTACATTCCGTTTAGTTTGGCGTGGTTTCATCATTGGAGAATGTTGGAAATTTTCAAATCCAACAGTTAATAATACTGTTTCATGGTCAAATATTGAATGATAATTTATATTCTTCCACCTTCTCATAAACGAGGTTCTAGAAAGTGACACTTTCTATTAGGAATTATCACGGCGGTAAATTGGTCGGGAGCAGTCAGATTGGGACTCAGCAACCCAAATGCTGTGTTTTGTTGAAATGACCAGTTGGCCATCAATGATCCATCCGGAGGGGAGATAAGTTCACAATATCCTTTTACGCGGCTGCCAGCTTGCTAAAAGCTTCCTATTGTTGCTTGTACTTTAAAGCTTGCGTTGTCGCAGCAGGCATATTCACGTCGGCGTGTTTTGGTAAGATAAACGAATTACGTGAGTTTTAATTTCTACATCCTGGTTTCAATGGAAGGTACAGGCAAACATGATACATTCGAAGTGGTTTTGGTCATGGATCGCAGCCAGACGTTTTGCAATTCGCAGCTGATGATGGTAGAATGCATCAGAAAATCTGCGGTTTTCCTAAACCTAAGACAAAAGAAACAAGTATTCAACCAAGATAGCCGATAAAGTGAGTTATGGAAGAAACTTCAATCTCTCAGTGTGTCAGGGTCGAACAAGGTTCGGGGTGTATCGAAAAAGCGAAACTCAATGTGATGTGTTAAACGAGATATGATGTCAGTAACACGGCTTTGTCGGTGGAAAACTATGAGCCGACGTTTCGGTTACCGTGGGTAGCCTTTCTCAAGGTAGGTTTACAATCAACTTACTCTGAGGATGTGGATCCCAGAGCTAACCATACGTTTCAGTCAACAGAAGAAATCCGTTTCATTATCATCGAACTTGGACGAACATTTTCTGCCACAACCTTATTATTTACTTTGAGGTATCTGGATTATTTTGACTATCATCACCTTCTGAGTAGTAAGTTGTCAAATTCAAGCTCACCCCTATGGTGTACTCAGTAATTGTATCCCCACTATACATGAACATAATATTACTGGAAGCAAATTCATCTAACACGTCTCACTGGATGGTGCAACAGTTCATGAAATGATCTTTTCCAAGCTGAGTCTATTATTTTTCAAAAGACAATGCACACCATTACTCGATTACTAATATCATTGGTCTGAAACTCTTCTCCTTCGCCGTTTTGTTGTGTTCATGCACTTTTGTCATTCCCAATACATCCTGGAGACACAGCACTGAAGTGGAAATCTGTATTCCAATGGTTAAATAACAACCCACTGAGACAATAAACGCTGGTATTCAGAACTCTCTAGAGTACTGACATTGTCTGAACTGATGCGTAAGGATATCCGGTAAACACTTTCTAAGCTCATACACTACAGCATTAGCGAAGACCTACGTAATTTCACAGGTACTTTAACTAGCAAGTAGTTGTGAGTTTTTAGGACAATAACCTTAGTGATCTGCTCGCCTTTGATGGACAAATACCTTAAAAATGTAAGCGAAACGATATTTTCGCCGATACCGGTCAGTCCTAATTATGACGAAATATAAGCCTTCGAGGGAAAATTGAAGATGATCATTTTACATTGGAATAACCCAAACATTATTAAAATCATAAAGTTCACACAATACTAAATTCTGTCACGATTTTTCGGTCTCATCGACTTAGTGTACTATGTCGGTGATCAAATAACTTTCGATCTCATGCTGCATCACACGATGCACATTTGACTACAATTGCCCACGTGTGTGGGTAGCACCTTGAATACTCCATTCCGAACAGAGAGGATTTGCGATTACTTTAAACTCTATGCTATTGCGGGGTATTTGTATGCACTGGACCTTGAAGTTGCGCATGCTTTTACATGTCTCACAGTGAATATTAAACAGACAAATCGTTATGAGTGACTTTACTTCCAAACCTCCGAAATGTGCACCCGTGGTAGTTCTTTGCGATTGATTTGGTAATTGGTGCTCTAATCTGCAATAGAACACTGAGCAAAAAATGTCAAAGAAAATTCACATTATTGGGCCTTTCCAGTTTTATTTGGGTCTTCGTTAAAACGATGTCGAGAAAATTCGTTTTAAGTGGATCGTCTTTTCGCCATCGCTATGAAAATATAAGCAGTTAAGAAAGGGCGAGCTCCAAGTACCTTCAGGCCATCGCTCACACTGGTCTGAACTGCAATGCCGATTTTCGGAATGTTTTGCAGTCATCGTTAGGAAGCAGTTTCAAAGCACATTTATAGAGAAACTTCAAAATTATGGAGGAATTCCCCCTGTTCTTCTTATATAAGCACAATATAAAAATCAAAATGACCGAAGAAACGGCTTCAGTCGAACTATTTAGTTGGTGACCCAATCTAAATAAAGTGTAGAATAATCTGTGATTGTGTTGGTCCGTTCATTTATATTTCCGTACCTTATTACATCTCAGTTTACATTGCTCAAAAGCTTTCACTGTGACAACTAAGGTCACACACATCCAGCTGTCCATAGTGCACCAAAGAGTCGACGTAAATGAGAAGAGACTTCGAAGAAATTAGTTTCAATACTTATTCACCTCATATACCTCAACAAAGTCACGAAGCTCGAATCATACTCTGAGTGAACTTTCAAATGCATCATAATCAACACTATTCCTGTGTGAAATTTGGATTGCCTTCTTGTCTGACTGGTTACCTGTAGAACAATCAACTCATTGGGATACTCGGTCATCCTCCAAAGCATGTTTATGCACCAGCACAGTGAAATGAGTACGTCTTTTGTTATAATTATAAAATGCTTTACTTCCTCTATTCGTTATACGACATTGTACAGTATTTCCAGAAGGAAACATTGGTCGACCAAAGGCTGACGAATGGGTAACCGACCGGCCGTGGCGAGGATCGAATCTGTGACGTCATCGTTCGAATTCCACGTGGATGACAGTTTGTCAACTACAAGTTCTATCAGACTGATTCAGCAACCATGATCCTGAGAATTAACGCACAATGGACTACTTGATTGTGGTATTTAGGATTGACTATATATATGACTTTTACCATTTCTTTTTCTCACAATACGTTGGCAAATATGCGTATGCATTGGTGAAATATTATGCATTTTCGGATTCTTCTGTGAGTTCCTCTTATGACAACGTGAGGCTCTTTTGCTACATCATTTTATTGCCATTAATTTTTATTGCAGCTGAACGAGCCAAGTTCAATACTCTCGTTCGCACAGATAACAGTCCGTTCGTGTCTTCATTCTTGAACTTGAGAAGCAAGCTTCAAAGAATGCGATTGTGGTGAACACATGAAGGATCAACTTCGAGATTGTCTGGTTGCTGGCATAAATGTACGAGAATAACAGCGAAGACTAATAATTCATAGCGATCAAAACATTTCAGAGCAGTAGAGCCATTTGCGAACAGCATCAGGATGTCATATTCATAACTGCACCTGTGAACAATACAGTGTTGTTCAATTCAACCAGACGTGACAAAGAAATACGAGCAAAAGCTCCGCGACAATTCAGATCTTTGGGTGGTTACCGTGCTAGTGGCATTTCGTGCGGGGATCTGAGCAATCATCATACTCCCGTGCAGAAATCTTTGGGCAAATGTGCTTCCTTTGGATGCTTAAATTCCCGGCTTTCTTGTCCACTTGGAGATTCTCCGTGCTTTTCCTGCGGTAAGACTGGCCAGACACAGAGTGTTTACCGACAGCCTAAGGTGTGTCGCATGGCCGTCAACCTCGATTGCACTTCAGCTTCACTTTAAAGTGAATTTTCCTCCCTAACTTCAGCTGTTGTCTGCAACCCATCTTCTCATGTTACTCAGATTTTGGTTACTACAAATGGTAATTCTCATAAGTTTATTGTTGACATCGGTAGAACCGAATCTATCAATTCAAAATTTCATCTCGAATCTTTTTCCTCTGCTGCTCATATTCAGCCTACTGATGTCACGATCCGAGGCATCACTGGCCACCTTTTACCGATTTTAGGTTCATATATCATTCCGATTCGGGTTTCAAACTGTCCTCCCGTCCTTGTGAGTTTCTCATTTCTGATTCTGGCCCATCTATTCTGGGTCTAAAAATTCTCCGTCAGTTGCATGGGAATATCCCGTTGCTTAGCACTCAGGTTGATGTTTCTCGTTCTCGAAACCCTATTCTTCAATGCTCCAAGGTTGCTGGTGGGATGTATATACCACCTATTTAACTGGAAGTATCTGGGGACCCGATATTTGTCAAACAGGTGCATCATATCAGTTGGTCTCCGTGAATCATTCCGGCTCGATATCCAATCCGTGTGTGAAAAAGGCATCATCTCGCCAGTTCAATCCTCTAGTTGGGCTACTCCCGTTTTAACTCCCTCGAAGTCAGACGACAAGGCCCCACGAATATGTGATGATTATCGGTTGACCCTCAACAAAAGACTATTCCAATGCTCTTGTACTACCGAAAAACTAGAGGATGTGCTCCATAGCCTTTCAGATTCTAAAGTCTTTTCCAAGATTAGCCTCAACGATGCATATTTACTAACATCACGTGATAAGAAATCCAGTTTGTCGACGGTCATCAATATTCCCTATAGGTCTTTACAAGTATAATTTCCTACATTTTGGTTCTTATACGTTACTCGCCATATTCAAGCAGTCTCCCAATTTACTTATAGCCGGTCTCAATGGAGTTGAATCCTATCAAGACGATTTTCTTGTTCATGGTTCATCTAAAGTTATCCACGATTCCCGTCTTTGTCGTTTATTAGAGGGACTTCTCAAGTTCAACTTTCCAATTCGTTCTAACTGGTGTATTTTTAGTGTTTCACAGACTTCGTGCATGCGGTATACCGTGAATTCTGATGGCATTTCTTCTGAACCCAAGCGGTTATCATCTTTATTTGATGTACCTCCGCCCACTAACATCCACGAACTTCGTTCTGTTTTAGGTACAATACAGTATTATACTCGGTTTATTCCAAATTTTCCGCATCGGGCTATCTATTTATTTGGGAGCTTGTGCTTGCTGATGACGGTGGTCTATTTCTGGACACGTACTATACACTGGTAGAGGTTGATGCGTTTTCTCGCTGGCCAGAAGTATTTTGGACAACGTCACCTACAACCAAATTCACGCAGACTGCATTACGCAACACTTTCGGCAGGGAAGAATTATATCCAGCCTCTGTTACAAATAACGGTACCCATTTCTCTGCTAGGTCTCTTGATGATTGGTTGAAAGGAATTGGCTGTCGCCATCTGTATACTGCACAACACCGTTCGCAGTCCAACGGATTTGCTGGGAATTTTGTTCATAGTCTGAAAAGTGATATGCAGTCTATCAATCCTCAGTCGACACCGAAAAGCTTGTCATAGTACAACTAGTAAGAGTCCAGCACAGTTATTCAGATCTTGCTTGACAACCAGTTATCAATGTGTCTTTTCTGTTGATGTGAGCTTTTTCAGAGGGAATGATTTGTCACTATCCAGTGGCATTATTCTGGCACAAAATGGTAATCGAATGATGAACATCATCGACTGTCATGATTTGTCCCGTCATCCATGACAAATCAACCAGGTACAATTCAACACAGAAGATCCGTCAAAGAACAATTTCACTGCTGTTTTACCTACTAACGCTTTTATTGCTAATATTGACATACAACGTGAATCCGGAGAATCATCCGAGGAATCTACGATCAGAAGATAAGCAAGAATGAAAGTAATGCCCACAGGGAACGACAAGCATCCAGAGCTAAATTCCACGAGCGGCGAATATGTTATTCATACGTGAATATACATATGATTTTTACCATCTCTGTTGTATTCACTTACACCGATATTGCACATGCTTGTGCGCAATATGCGGAATACTACAGAAGTCGTGCGCCATATCCGCGTTCTGATTCCGTGATACTCCGTGCTGGATAATACTATAATAATCCATACAGTATGGCTGGGATATGTTGTTTTACAAACATTTTCCTCGTCACACGAAACAGCTCTCCTCGTACATGTTCGTCCCAAGGAGAAACTTTCACAAAATAGCACAAAACATGGCTGAAGCAGAAGGACAAATTAGCAACAACCACGACGATTTCCGAAAGAGAAAAATAGGATTGTTGGTGCCCATCGTATGTTAAAAAAGCCGTAGAACAAACTTCTCTCATCCCGAATATCCCCTGACACCGTCAAGTGATTCCACTAACCTTCCGTCAGCTCAAAGAGGAGAACATCACGTTGAATAGACACATGAAGATATTTGCATACTGCTTAGACTATTCGTGAGTAGTGTGATGCTGCAAACAAAGAATAGTTAAGACACATGGGAATCGATTATTCATTAGCTTTTGTATGATGTAATAATGACATGAGAAGCATGGATCACATACTGTGGGGAGTCCAATCACATGTTTAGTATATAAAAAATTAACTATGGGAGCCGAAATCAACACTAAGAACTTACGCTTGTGGAGCAGATGATCTCAGTTTTTAATAGACAAATCATCATTGGCGTTTATTTCGTTGCCTCAGTTCCAACACTGTCAAAGGCATGCCAAAAAGATTACTGCTCGTTTGAGACAGTAGTTGAATCTTTCATGCTTATTTGCCAAACTTCTCAGTTTTTCGTTGCGCCAGGCCACTGTTCATTGTCTTTATGATCGATTTTCCCTGAGACTCTTTATTGATCGAGCTGATTATCTCTCTCACGCACACCCAAATGCACACGATTACACGCACATACACATACACACAGAAACACCTCATGGTTTGTCGGGTTTGTACAATTCAATATCATGTAACAATTATTCTGATGAAGTACCGCATACAGACGCATATCAGCCCTACGGTTGATTGGATTCCGTTCCCTCAATTTGCACGTAACTCTCATACTGGTCTGGACATCGGACGCACTCTATGGTACTCGAATTGGCTCATGAATTTAACTCCCGTCGTGGTGCCGTTCCGCCGACAAGTGGGGTAGATGCATCCGATTCGCATTGAAATACAGAATTTTCTAAGGTGTGTGTTGGTCGGTTAGACGGTAGGCCATGGGAATCAGGGTGAGAGCGGTATTCGGTGATAGCTTGGTTTGTTCGGTTTTGATTAACTGGCCAGTTGCCCGAAATACCTGACTGGTATCTATTCGAAGACCGATGTCGACTGAGTGACCAATTATTGAGCTAGAAATCTTCCACAGCCACTTTGAATTAGTCAGGACGGATTGCACTCCTTCATACAAAGAGACAGTTTTCGTACTGTGCAACCGATATAAAGTGTTGTATAGAAGCACGTAAATGAGCAGGCAACCATGGAATTGGTCAACGTCGACAGCTTGTCTTTTTTGGGATACTATCTAGGACTTACTTTTCAATGTACGCCCTCACTGAGCGGCCTTGAAGCTGGATTCTGCAGTGCTCTGTAAGCGTCTACTGAGGGTTCTTTATTGTGATAATAATATAACTTAATATAAATCAGTATTGATAGCGAGGCAAAAATTGAAATTTCACATTTGCACAGAGTACATTCGAGTTACTGGGACATGTCTTAGCATAATCCGTTGACAGTCACCATGATGAGGTCTAAGGGATAACAGTGCGATCAAAAGACATCATTATCTCTCAAAGTCACTTCGGTTTATTTCTGAATTCCCCCTGACTCACCACCACACCAGTATGCTGTGGGTATTTTTTCTTTCCTTTGACTTTCCACAGCAGGCAGTGCACCACATCCCCTCCGGTTAGCCCAGGCACTGAATCAGCTCTCACGGATCTGCTATTCGTTCGGTAGAGTTCATACTTCATCATGGCGAAAAGTGATTTTTCTCATTTTTATCTTACTGTCATAATCGTGGTTAAGTGACTTCGGAGATCACAGATCGCCGGGTCCGAAATCTCGGAGAGTAAACGGTATCCCCAATCAAGACAATACCCAGAACTGATGGGCGAACGTTAGGCTAACTTTGGGATAAGGGTCCTGGTAACATGTGCCTTGAAAATTTGAACAGATGCTCGTGAAAGTTTACAGGAAATATAATATTAAGATCAATTCAATGATTATTAGTATGTATCTGCATTAAAAAGTAGCATTTATTGTTTTGCCGAATAACCTGATGACAAGATTAGGCCAAACTCGTTTGCTTTGTTCTCTGTTCCTGAGCTGCACTGACCGGTTTTCCTATGAATGAAAATGATTCATGACATACATAGGTGAATATGTGCATCTTAGGGGGTTATTTTAACTCTAGTATTTTATAGCTCTCTCTCTCTCACTATATATATATATATATAACTGCATACGATAATATGTTTATACATACATATATCCTTGGTCGGTAAGGTGATCGAGTTATATTGTTGGTTTCTATGAAATCCATAAGATACTGAAAACCAATCGCTATGTAGCGTTGATCATTCATCTTCCCTTTCTGGATTCATGCTTCGGGAGAGAAAATAGAAGAGGTACTGCAAGTGCAAGAGGTACCCTATTCCAGAGAAATGCTTCATTTGTGGTGAAACCATATTATCGGGAATTTGTGTCCTGAATTAAAGTCAATGAGTACGCTGATAACAACCGAATGTTAATAATGAGTTCGTCAATCCCAATGCATAACAGATATGGTTACTTCTGGAGTCTATGCTTTTGTATTAGTGCCACGATTTGTGGCCTAATGCGTTACCGGTGTCAAGGTGTTTTGGGTAGGGATCAACCTACTAACAGCACCCCAAAGTCAGTCATCCATACAGCTTAGTAAATTCGTAAATTGTTTTAATTTTTAAGCCAGTCAATTAGTAAAACTTGGAGGAATCGTGTGTCGATATAAACGTGAATACTCTTTTGCAGTCCTTGTGCAGTTATTTTGTAAACTCCATGCTAACTGTGAAGCAACGTTATGATGTGCTGCACGCTTCGAGCTACCACATACCAGGTATTCTACGTGACCCAAGGACAATACCTCATACTCGACCGTCATGCGAGTGGTAGAAATTACAGAACTTCAACTATTTGCTTGGCTTCTCGGCGAATAACTTTACGAGAAACATATTTCAGTTAGTTAAAGTGAATAGCTGCCTGAAACTCAGTGCGCACAAACATTTACTCATCTAATGAATACACCACCTATTACCCCATTTGCCCAAGTTTGAATTCCCCATTATTCGTTCGGATGATAGGAGACATTGGTTTAAGTGCACCTCATGATGCGAATTACGCTTCCCTCAAAATATAATGAACATTCGGTTATATGACGTGACGAAGTTTAAAGTCTGCCGGACACGATGCTTGAGTTTTGGCAGCTGCATTTTGGGTCAACAATTAGAGGCAATTAGAAGACGGATGTCAGCAAAACGGTAATACAGCTGCTCTACTGACTGAAGTCATCAGTATTCCTACCAATTGATTCTTCAGAAAAAAACACCGTAATAATTCATACTAAGCCCAAGAACTCAATGAAACTTAGATAGGAACAATATAGTTTTAGAACCGGCTTTTGACAAGAGACGGGAAAACAACCGAGATAATGAAAAATGCACTCCAATTTATTGGAGCCAAAACAATGGTACGATTCATTTCTCGCGTTTATCACGGGTTGCTGCGAAAGACAATATAACACTTGTAACGTTCGTCAAATCATAAATAAGGCTGTGCTTCGACGACTCTAATTAATGCCTTGGATCAATCAATATTTATGGATAGCCTTCCAACAAGGTTCTTCCAGTCACACGCAAAAGTTCTTCGGGCGGAAATGGAAGTGCAGTTGTAACTTTTGTCACAAAACGAACTCCGAAGTATAAAGCTAAAATATCTTCAGATAATAGAAGATTCCGTGAGCCAAAAAGCAGGACTGAGAAGTATAACTCAATCAGAGGAATAATTGCTGTCAAATGGTTTATTGTTAGTACGCTTTTGACATATTGGGATCAATTTGGATCCTGCCTGCCTTAAAATCAGAGTGGAAAATATAATGCCAGTCATGTGAACATTACACAAACGACCAGGATCCCATCTTTCTCGCATATGCGTGCACTCTACCATGTGATGGACACCTTTACGGTCATTGATGCGTAAGTTGGTTCATAAATTGCTCGATGAAAATAGATCATTTCCAAGACTACCTACTTCCATTCCATCTGTCCTTTATCCACTTTGTTTGTATTACTCCGAGATACTTTTGCGCTTCCAAGTGTAACACCACTGGACTGATGGACATTGAGAATTCAATTCGATGGGTGAAAATAAACTAAATTCTTGGTTATTACAAATGATAAATCTATGCATATCCCGAACAAATTTCTCACTTTGTGTTTCACATTGTATGGCAAAGGTAGCTGGTGGGGAAAACATGCTATCCAAGTGGCAGTACAAATTATGCTAACATCTTTGAATTGGAAACGGGTTCGATGCAAAGTAGAGTTCAATGAATCTTTTCTCAAATGGATTACGTATTCTTGAATTATCACTGCCCACCATAATATAAATCATCTTCCCTCATCAAACCGATACGGATATTTCTACTGAGTAAATGCAGATCATTCTACAAACCGGCGAAAACATTTCCACGGTACAATTCCAATTGTGGCTGTTAGGTTGAACACACTCCTATCACGAATGGGATATTGCTCGTTACTTGAAGAGGCTTGCATTCCGGGTCGAGGCGTGGGGTTATAGAATCTGGATGCTTTACTTGAATTTCCCATTACAGAATGTTGTGTTCGTCAATCGTCCTGATAAATCAGACTGGAGCGATACACCCAATGTCATGTTTTCCAAAACCATTGAGAATGAAACAGTGGCCCCTAAAAATCTTCCCGATAATTCCTATGATGTGATACGCGGTGAACTGTACCCAATTCTCACTCATCCCAACAACTCGACACCAGACTTATTCCCGAATCTCGTTATGGCAACCTGCTTTCAAATCAAACTGATCTAATCACATATTTGTTAGGCCAATTTGATAAGGGCGAAAACGGTGAAATAAAGCATGTCATCTGACCCACTAACATTCATCCGTGCTTAGACGAGATATTCGACCGTTTGTATACAATTTCATTTCCGTTGCTTCGTTTTTGGGTAAAGTGAATCAACAATGCCTGGCTTAAAATGAGTAACAGACATCCACAATAGATGTAACCGTATTGAAGCTGTCTCACTCGTGATCACGTGCACTACAAGTACGAAAAGGAAGATCCATTCTCACATTGTTGACTATTACAAAATGTAAACGGGAGTTGATAATCATGCACACTGGAGAACGAATAGGCTGTAATACAGGCTTCCGCTGAGAGGCCGTATTCACGAGTGAATGCAAATTGAAGCTAGTCGCAACGAAAACAGTAGCACCCTTGTCGTCGTATGATGAAATCCTTAGTTCATCAATTGTGATATTTCCCATCACTCACCAATCCTGATGAGTTCAAGCAAAACAATCAAGCAATGAAGAGAAGATAAATAACTTTTGAAATCAAAAGATTGAGGATGTTCATTGAGATTAAAACAAGAAATTATAAACTGTATGTGAAGGATCTCGATTGAATTTTTATGCAAATGTCTATCCAATTTCCTTTGGAGAATGAGATACTGGACGGAAATCTGATATGATTCAAATTCAATGATGAAATCAATTGATGCACACCAATGGTAATAGTTCTACGGTAATCGTATTTTGGCCGACATTCGATACAGTTTATTATGATTATCTCGAGTAATGGAGCGGAATGGGCGCAAACTAGGTGAATTTCACTCTCCGCTGATATCAGTAAGCTAGAATTTACTTTCCGATGAGGTAATCGCCGTTCTGCATCGACATGCCAAGATTGGATCTGTGAAACGACACTTTGTAGAACGACATACTGCTATCTGTGAGATGAAGTATCTTTCCCTGTATAACACACAACACTTATTCGTTGGATAGTTGAATGGTGAGTTGGTTGTCCATTCTAGATGACATTCGTGTATCCAAAGTTCCAATAGCAGTAATTATTTTGTTTTTGATGTTGAATCTTTATTCAACTAAAAATCAGTAGAACTTCAAGGGCATTCGTATGATATCATACTGTTGCGAGACATTCAGATCACACACTCACTGTTGGTCTGTTTATAAAACGTGCGTATCTTCTAACAAAATGGCATCTAAGTTGAAATAATCTATTCGAAGCTGTCGGGAATGATTTCTGCACCAAAAAATATTTCAGGTTTTGTGAATTTCGTTACGCGTTGTTTCCACAGTATTGATATATATGTATACATAATATTATAAACACATAATATACATTTTTATTTACCTTTGTTAAATAGAGCAAAAAGTTGGGACAAGCTGTCATTTGAAATATAATATTTTTCAAACGTTGCAGCTAGTTCGAAAATCTCTGGGATGCTTTCACGTTAGACAACTTGGAGAAACCTGAAACGCGACTAATATTCTGTTCCATTGGCCGATCAAATCCACGGAAGCTGCAATATGGGATGTGCGAAACAACTGCGACAACAGACAGAAACTCCTCTAAACAAACACGTTGGTATTATGTTTGTGGTTTTCAATTTCATCGTATGTAAAGACCTACTCATATTCTTATGTGCATGCATTATTAAATCACAACCAAAATGTTCGAGGAAAGAAGTCAGTTTAGAATATGGAAGCAAATATGTTTCTTCATCTACACAGTTCATCTGGAATGTGTGCGAAAAGTCATAGAACCAAAATTGAGATCGATCTGGCCCATCAAATACGAGTAACGATTTTATTCAAATCAGTTGAATTGGTACAAACATGGCTAACCGGTTTGTGTTTTTTTTCTTTAGTTAATAAAATAAATCTCTCTTTGGTTAATAACATTGTGGCATATTGATTAGTCCAATCGGTTCAAATATGGCTGAGTGTGCATTTTCAAGTGATAGCTGATGATGGCCATCAAAATTCCATTGCGAAATCCTCTTTAGGCAACGGGATTCTCAATACTACAGAAGAGAAACCGTCCATTTTGTTGCTAAATTACCAAATGATTTAATTGCTGAAGGGCGGTTTGTTTGAACTTCACGAAATATCATGATTCGTCAAACCGTTCAGCATCAACTCGGATAGCCTGATATATAGATGTTTACCCTACAACCTACTGCCCTCCGTTACTATGGAGTGAATTGAGCTTCTATTATCCCCACTGAGTTCATAGGACGAAATAATTGAAATGGAACAAATTGGAAATTTCAAGCTGCAGTTTTACGTAAAGTAGCATTTCTGAGTACCTTTAATAAAAACAGTTTGTTAAAGTAGTATTCTGGATGATTTTGTGTCATTGAGGCAGCTTTCACGATATAAATTGCAATTGCCGGCATTCCAATAGACGTGAGTAGCATTTTTCAAGAGAGGTTTTACAAACGAACAATTCTAAGATAGTCGTCCCAAATCAACGGATGTTGCGGTGTGTGTTTGTGTGTGCTAACGCGCGCATGTGCGGATTTCAGGTGTGCAATGATTGGAAAGTATTGGAAGAAAAACACTCACTGTCACTTTAACAGTATTATACACGTTTCATAATAACGAATCGAGTGGCTTTCCGATTCAATTTATCCAATTCATTCTAAATACCAACTTTTGAATGTTATTGGAATCGGTCCTAGGCTGGTATTAAGATGAACCACAGCTTGTCCATTCCACGATAACAATGAATGCTCATGAAGTAATTAAAAAGTGCACTTGAACAAAAAACGAGACAACATTCAGAGTTTAAGTTTGAGTGAATGGTAGGAAAAAGTACATTTTGCAAGGTTACAATGTTAAGTGAAACCATTTGTGTTGGTTGCCTAGTTATTCAATCGATGAAGAAAAACAACTTGGATGGGCATTTGTAGGGTGCACAACTTCCCACCAGGCCTAAAGGTTGTCAAACATATAAAAAGATAGTGTTCTATAGTTCCACACGAATTGGAGTATCACGAGACTTTGCTGTCAATATTGCAAAATCCTATTGTCACACAAAAGATTCCTTAAATTTCTTTCAGTCGAATGCAGATGTCAACCGGTATGAACCTGGTCTTTTTGAACAACGGTATTCAAGGGTTCCTTTGTTCTTTTGACTCAGGAAGACAGCACCAAAGCACTACCGTCAACTAGATACCATGAATTAGCAAAAGAGATGGTCCTCATTGTGCTGACAGAAGAACGCTTTTGATTACCTGGACGAAACTGGAATGATCTATTATTTGCTTTTCAGCTCCTCGAAGGACATCGACTGTTTCTCTTTTTGTGATAAGATCGAAAAGAAATATCCTCAAACCAACCTGCCAACTTTTATTACTAAAAAATTGTGTTATTGGTTTGTACAGTAAAGATAGACTGGTATAATATGAATAATCATGCACTACGAGCGTTCATCTAGCTTTCGAATCCATGCAAGCACTGAGCAGCTGCTTCGTTCTTGTTAGAAATCTTCATCAGTGCACGTCCGCCGAACCCCACGGCATATCAGACTCAAGAATAACGATCCTGGGTCAAACAATAAACCACCAAGCTATCTGGGCTCGGTTTCAGCTGTTTATCGATGTTGTACATTACGTGATATGTCGTCGTTCCGCCACTGAATCTCTACGTTAGCAGGGCATTTTTCGAACAGAGAGGGGCTCCTATGAAGGAGGGCTTCTATGAAAAAAGTCCAACAAGGATAGCAGAGCTACACACTGTTTCCATGGTTAGCAGTGGCCAGTCGAGCGTTCACACTGCATGGTGAGTCATAATGTGTAAAATTGAATCCCATACTACTCATATAGGTGAAATTGATTCTGCTAAATACAAACGTATCCTTTAGGAAATCGGTTAGACCACCATCAGTTATTCTCTCATAGAATTGTGGGGCAAACTGACCGAGTTTATTTATAAGACAGTTCAGCCCCACTTATGATAATTCCACACAATCTGTGTGGCCTTAATTGCCAGTTTCCAGTTCAGCCTTTTGCAAAATTGACCAAATATTTCAATCCAAACTCTGCTTCATCGAGCAAGATGTCAGTAACGCTCATCAAACAGAGAGATCATTCTCCGAAAGTGATAACGAAGGCAATTAAAAATGGTGTGTTTTATCCCGCTTTTATCACAATGAGAATTATGTTGTGATAACAGTTTGTTTTTCAGTATCTGTTTCCAACTGATTGGAACAGCTCGGGGTTTTACCCACTTGTTCGAAATTGTGACCGTGACCAATAAATCGGAGATATTTTGGCCTTCTCGTAAATCGCCATATGGAACAAAAAGGCCACCGGGGAGAATGTTGAAGTGAAATTGCTGATCTTGAAAGCAGAAAAAAATTCGATTGAACGCAGAACGTTATTTACACAGGCAATATCTACGGTTTCAACCAAGCCGGGAGAACAAAATTTATGTTTATGTCAGAATTCATGAAGTATGTTGCTTTCGTAGGAGTAAGGAACATATTATCTACTGCATCGTAAATGCCGCTTGGAGAAGATCATTTCACAAAGTTGAACCTAATCATTCTATCTCAAAATTCAAAAAGATGATAACAATTACCTCGTGTCAGTTAAGCGGATGTTATTTTGTTACTGATTTGAAATAGTCGGAAATCAAGTTTTACAATCCGGACTTACAACGTTTTACGTAATATGGTTCTAGCACGCATTGCTTGGCCGACAGTAAAACAATTTGGTTCGAATAGAAGGATAAAATGAAGGGGCGTTTGTTCTCATTTGCCGAACTGTTAACTAGTGATCACCAAAAATGTCCCGTCTTACTATTCATAGCCCCCGTGAATATGTGGTAAAACGAATAAATCATGCGTGTGTTGTCGACCGTGAAGCATGCGAGAATGTTCTCGAGCTTCGTGACTTGATTAGGATATATCATGTGATCGGGTAATGATACAAATTCATTCAAACAATACTCTCATTTACTTTGATCCTTTGCAGCTCGGTGGGTAATTTAATGCGTGTGTGACGTTGATAATCGGAGTGAAATGATCTAAGGGAAGTAAGCCATCGGTCAACAAGGTATGAAAATATGATAAAACTGATCAACGAGACCGCGTAAATTATCCCAGGTTATATTTAGATAGGTTTACTATCGGAATATTTTGATAAGAGCCAATATATTGTTCACAGTTGTGCTCTTATGATGAGGCTGAGAAACTATGTGGTTAAAAAGCCTTTCAAAGATGGCTGCAAAACTTACTGAGAAAATGAAATTCCAGTTCGTATCAATCTAAGTATGGCTTCAAAGTCATTTGACCGCGTTTTGTCTGTCGCCTACATGGTTATCGCGACATCAATTTACCGATCCATCAGGACTCAATTTCATCATGATTGTTTGGCGTATGATAAACAGTAGAAGGTTCGGAAAATAACATTCTTTAAACTAATTTCCCGCTAAAAATTATCTTGCGGAATAACAATATATCTCACAAACTAACATTATTGATTTGGATCGGAATAAAACAGGTTACGCCTTGTCGATGGATTTCAATGAGAGAGAAGTTGAATGTTGGGAAAATCCTCACTGTCATGATTGAAAAAGTCCTCGAATTCAACGAAAAGCAGTCACCTGGGTGGGCATTTGCTTTTCAGAATGACACTGCATGGTATTTTTTACGAGAGCTTTGTGAATAGAGTCATGGAGAACGGATTGCCTGTTAACTGGTCCTTGTGAGGTTTGTCAATTCATGCTCAACTTCAAGGTCCAGTTCATGCAATTACCCTCGAATAGTGCAGATTTAAATGTATCAGTAAAAATTTATCTGTTTTAAGGAAGAATTTAAATTGACATTTGGGAGGAAACCCGAAGACATTAGCAAACTTATGCCAAAAGTGAATACTTAACCCCCGACTTCCTGTGAGTGTTTTCCATCAATTCTTTTCGTTTTGTAGGACCACATTTAACGCATACGTGGGAGAATCACTAACAGAATTATCGAATGAAAAGAAACTGCCATCTGAGGTAAGCTTCAGATCAAAGTCTAATTTCTAGCTGAGTTAAATTAGATCTAACAAGGCGAAGAGCATTTAAGTGATTGAAAGAGAATTAATAGGGAGAATCCGATGGATAATTGAGCAACGTACTCACTCTGTTTCTGTCTTCTATTTGTAGATTTCTTGCTGATCATGTGCCACCGTGCGGGTTCGTTTTGAAGCAGTGAATTTCGAATACTTTATCTTCGGAATATTTTAGAACAATGTTGTAATATTCACGGCCACCATTCCAAGAGGAACAGGGACACTATTTCTTGCAGAGAAACAGAAGAGAGCAAACCAATAGAAACATAAAATGATTGGTGTGAATGTGATCACTATTCAGTGTAATCTGACACGCGTGAATTTTAGAAGTAAAATTCGAGTCGTTTTATGGCAATTACCATTTATTTCATCATCAACTTAGTGGATTCTACAATGGTGATACCGTAAAAATTCCTGAAGAACAGAGGCAAGCCAAATGCCTATTACTGTGTATGAGCATCGTGTTTTGAGTAAGAATTTGGTTGGATTTCGTGAGGGTTGTAGGTTATTGGTAGTTTCAAAACTTTGGTTTCAGCTGAAGTTTTAGCACTAATGTTTATCACGTACAAGCAGACCACAAAATATATTCTCTTAAAACCTCGCCAGTACTTGCGGGTTATGGTACATATAGAACTAGATAGTCTTGTGTTATTCCCGTCATGTGCGTACACATACTATTAAATTATAAGTATATAAATTAACAAGCAAGTCAATAATAAATCTAATTATTCCTTCGCTTCCTCTTGTTTGTCGGCCTATAACGCTAGCTGCTCTGATCCGTCCTAGTAACTCTGGTGGGAGGACCGTTCTGGCTTCAAAACATCTCATTTTATTAACAGAAAACATACAGATTATATAAGTTCCAAGGGTCTTTGTCACCAATCGTCGTCGTACAAACCAACTGGTCTAATCTGGCTTCAGGTAACGTCTCTTTTGATTTGCGTTCTTCCAGCCATCATCAGATACTGTTCCTTTCTCGTCTTTTCGACCCGTTTATCGAAGAAGAACCAACCCATACTTTCACATAAGTTATTTCTGGAAGCAATCCTCAGTCGCTCAAAAGCTTCCGAATAGGAAAGCGTAGCAAGAGCATGCAAACGATAAACCTACCGTTGATAGAAAAGTTACGCAGCAGTCTCTCAAACGTCATGTGACCATGATAACATATGAGTTAGTTTTAGGGAAATTAATACTCAGAATGCATTTGGAAATAAACTGTCTTCTCCGTGATTTCAAACGAAAGGAAGGCCTCTATCTAAGCTGAAACCGAAGCCTCATAAGTTCTGTGTAGGCAGTACTGTGTGATCAGTCATGGGTGCAACAAAGTGAGCATTTTCAAACGAAGTATCTCAGTCAAACTGACACAATTTATATCCCCCTACCGAGGGTAGCCATTGCATCAGGATGTGCAACTAACAGCCAACAAACAGCGACACAAGGCGAGTGCCGTAGATAATGGTGAGAAGCTGGATTTTTGAAGTATTCAACTCTTTATTTGTGCATATATTTCTATTTCTTCCACTCTGTATTTTTAGAATGCATCTAAAGTATTCACTATCGGATTCGTATTTTCAGGTTTCATCTTACTCAGTGTGTCTTTGAAAAGTCTCTGACTTTAAGTCTGAATGTCGACATTTTCTCGTACCCACGAATTGTGCATGTATTCAGATTGGTTAAAACTTAGTGTTCACGATGCAAACATGTTCTGTTGGAGAGTTCGTGCTTTTTTCCTTGACTTGGAGTTTGACTTTGGAGAGTAGAATGCTTTTGTCTATGAGAATTATCCCACAGAAATTGCCATTGAAAGACAAATTTGGCATCGGTTGAATTGTAGTGGTTATGCCGTAGGTGGCAAAACTGGTGTTCAACCAATCCGCGAGGACTATTCGATATAGTTGCTGAACTTTGGGCTGCTCGGCTTCCTGTGTTTTGTCATTTCAGATGGAACACGAGCAACCACCACAGAAGATCATCGGTTCTAGCATACTACAGCTTCAAGCTAACTCTATAGTCTGCACAGCAGACACCTTTACAACTTACATCGTGCTGCCTGAGTCAGGATAGACAGCTGTGAACCAAAACCATGACAATGGAGGTTTGATCATATCAAACTATTAGCTAAAGTGCCTCCCATGAATTCGATCAAAGCAACTTCAATCTATCTCAGTAGTGATCATTCGCTCACTTTACTCAGAATATAGATTTCTTTAGCAAAAGAATCTTCTCATTTATGCCTGTTTGTTGTTTTGCTTCCTGTATAACTGCATTGACTGATTGGCTCCATCTGCTGAGGGAATACAGGAGAGAACCCATACGAACAAGTTCGATGTTTTGGAGAAGACGGTAGAGGAAAAGCTTCCATCTTCTCTCATGTTCCTTGGACTGTGTTGAAAATGATCAATTACAGAAATGTTTAGAAAGCGGTAACAGCAATTTGAGGACTTTGGTACATTTCCCTTGGTAAATTGCTAATTCGAATTCGTTCTAGTTGTGAAAATTGTCTCCGCTGTGGATATGGTTTTCAACACTTGCTGGGTTTACAACAACCACGGTCATGATTCCGCGGTATATCATTATTTTCTCCCGGAACATAGTATTATTTGAATAATTGCTGGTTCGACCACATAAGGAGACCGAACAACTATGACAAGAGAAATGCATGGTACACAGATCAACTAATCATCGTGAGCAACGATATAATTGGATTTAAACAGAATAGTGTGTATTATAGCTGGACCACAGGCAAAGATTTGATTGCCAATCTCCACCATATAGCGGACAATTATTTGCACAGTGAATCCAGATCTCACATTTCCGATGTTTTTTACGAACTTCAAGTATCGGTTCTTTCGATACTAGAATATACCCAGTGCAACTATGTCACCTGTTTGGACGGGAAGAGGTGTGTCTTGTTCGTTTTTACGTTCTTGTTTTGTGATAGTAGTTTTCGGTAAAGAACCGGAAACCGTGAGTATATTGCAAGATAGCCCGGATCAAAGTGTAAAACAAGGAAGCTAATCATTTGCATTGCTACTCGTCTCTCTATTGGCATTAGTTCAGCCCTCACACATGAGTCAATTGACTGGTCAAATTATTTCGTCATTTATTCTCTAGAATTGACTGGTTTTTGTGATCAAGTCGCCACCACTTTGGACATTGTTCAATAGAACCTAAACACCACACGTCCCATTTCAGATAAAATTCAGTTCCGTCCACTCAACATTGAGTTTTCTTACTATTGAATTTATATATTCGTGATCTGAACATCTGAGGTATGGAAAAAGCCTGATAAAATATATGGTCTCGTAGTAAATTCGTACATGTTAGTTCACCTCAGTTATCTTACAAACTTCGTACGGTTCTCAACCCAAGCAAATAATCCGGATTCTGAGGGATTGAACATGGAACATTTCATTACACGTTGTTTGTAAAACAGTGGAGATTTACCAGTCTATTCAGCATTCTATATTCTGACTGGAAAATTCGGTATTACTTGGATCATATTGAACTTCGTTTCCACCCATAAAAGTCTAGTCTCAAAGTGTATATTAGTTCGTCTTACACAACACGAACCTTTCCGATCAGGAAACAGTAATTCCATTACCCTCTGCCAAATCCGAAGCACATCGACTTAGTGCAGATGTAACAGGCAAAATGAAGTAGGTGCATGTGCAAGAAATTCACTTATTTGGACAAAGAAAATTGGCTGTCCATTTGCACTATTTAAAGGTATTTTGTCCTCTGTTCGTCAATTATTAGACGACCATGAGAATAACAGAACTTTCACTTTCGAATCGGAAATGGAGAAGCTTTCATATGTTTGACTTCGAAATATATATCAAAATGTTCCTCTCATCGAATTTCTTATACACCAGCGCACAACAATTCAGCATGGAGGCCGAGTCCAGTGAAAGGCTATTAAGTGACGAATCAGTGGCAGTCTGATGGAAGCACAAAGGGCTAATACTAGAATAGATCACGTTTTCCATTGCCACTAAACTCAAATGAACAATGAACTTTGACATGAGTGATTTTACAACAAAACGGATTGTTTCTCTCATACAACACTCAGAATTCTGCTGGTAAAGAGGGGTAACGCAGCGGAATCCAAGACTTATGGGCAAACATTCGAGAAGAAGAGTGCGAATGAAAAAACCCTGTGGTGTAATCGGAAAATTGGTGATACTCTTACATATACTTTTGGACACCGTGATTAGGTAAGTGAGAGTTAAGCGAAAGGAAATGAGCGTTGGAGTTTAGATTTTGCACCCAATTTATCACATGTTCATCAGGGAAGTGGTGTGAATGGACAAACACAAGACCGCGACATTTGCTATGTTCGGTGTGGGATCTTCACTGTATTATTTATATATGTACAAATCGACATACATACATAATCTATCAAAACGGTGGTTACCATAATTGGGAACCCTGAAATAATTTCCAGCAGAAAATATTCTCAATAGTGTTTCGTTAGTACATATGCAATTCATACCAACAGGCTAATACTGAGTGGGGTCTAAATGTCTCGCAAATGAATAAATCATATGAGTGCTCTCGAAGTTTCATTGTGTTTTTGGTTGAATTAAGAATCAACATCAAAACCAAATTATTTCTGCTATTAAAACAGTCGAGGAAAATGTCACCCAGGAAGGACAATTTATACGACGATTCAACTTTCGAACCAACCAGTACTATGTGTTACACGGGAAAGATGGTTCATCCCACCGATAGCGGTATGTTGTTCTACAAACTGTCGATTCACAGGACAAATCGTGGCAAGCCAGTCCAAAACATTTATTCCCCTCGTCGAAACGTGAAAGCTAGGTTTTGACATCAGAGAATTGTGAAATCCATTAAGTTTGCGCCCATTCTACTTCATTATTCGAGCAAATCACATTGGACGGCATCGAATGCCGGCCAGGAATGCAGGTACTATAGAACAACTGACAGTGATCTGCAATAATCAATTCCATCGTTTAATTTGAATAATACTTCATTTCCGTCCAGTATCTGGCTCCGTCCTCTGTTTTTTGATTGCAGGCTGATGAAGATATCAACAAACTTTATCGAAGAAAATAACAAATTGACTATCTCCTATTGTGTAGTTCATCTCATTGGCTTCACTACTGAACACACAACTTCCATTCTCCAGACAAATGCGGATGGAAAATTGCACGAAAAACCAGTGAATATCCTTCACTTACAATTCATAATTCTCACTTTCTTCACAATAAACGTTTTACATCTTGCGGTTTTGACAAACATTTATCTCTGTCTTACTTGTGTTTGTTGTGCCTGAGCTCATCAGGATTGGTGAATGATGAAAAATATCATATCTGATGAACTAACGGTTTCAGTATACGAAGAAAAGGAATCTACTGTGCTTGTTGCGATTAATTTCGATTGGTATTTACTCGTGAGTACGGTCTCTCAGCAAAAGCCCGTATGAGAATTCTCCAGTGTGCAGGATTGTATATTCACATGTACTGGCTGTCATTAGATGGCAGTCAGAGAATGGATCTCCACGAGTGACATGCATTTTCCCAATTCTGGTACACGTGATCGCGAGTGAGGCGATTCAGAATGGCCACATTCAATGTGGATGTCTGCTACGAAAATAGGGTCATGTATTATTGATTCACCTTACCAAGAAACGAAGCAACAGAAATGACATTTTATACAAGCCGTCAGATATCTCGTTTAGGCATGGTTGGTTTTTGATATGTCATATAACATGCTTTATTCTACCGATTTCACCTTCATCAAATCAGCCCAACCAAATGTGTGAGTGAATCATTTTGATTCGAAAACAAAGCGTCATAACGAAATTAGGGGATATGTCAAAAAAGTGGAATTGTTGGGATGGGTGAGAGTTGGACAAAGAATAATCTGGCTCGAATTTCCATGGAAAGGTGGGATACATAAATAACACGACTGCTGCTTTCTCGTACCAGATTTTGAATTCTGAATGACTGAAACATTTTCCAAACATTCTGAAGAACATTGCTGAGACCATGGCAGAATGGATTCAAGCAGTCTATTTTCCAAAATCTCGGGACATGATATGGATGTGCCTGAAACGGCGGCGAAATTTACTATCGTTTCATGAGAGATTGCCAATAAGTTTGCATATTTTGAGGTAACTGACTGGGTTATTGAAATGTTTTGTCGGTTGTTTGAGTAACACAATCAGCGCATCGATGCACCATGTGTTTTGTCACTCGCATGAACATTCCTAAATATATACAAACATGTACTGAAGACGAACCCTTCATATCACCTCGAAAACAAAATGTCCACGTAAGCATTAGTCCCATATTTGCCTCGTGGTTAATATGCATCAAATAACTCAACTGATTTGAGAAAAGTGATCGCATTTCATCACTCTGGAGCTTGCTAGATAGAAATATTTAATCTATCAATGAATCACGTAGCTCCAGCTGAACACAAACATCCTAACCATTTTTGAGAAGAACTTCGAAGTTCACTGTTTCTCTTTATCAATGATTGTATATGAATACAGCTGGTAGACGTTTATTTGAGGTAAACGTGGACAAAAGGATATATCAGGGCACGTGAAAAACACAACGTTCTATAATGTCCGATTCAATTACAGTTTTCAGGTTCCAAAATCTCACGCCTCGTTACGGAGTGCTAACTTCTTCAAGTAACTAGCAACATCTCATTCGTGATGGATATTTGTTCATCCTTATGACCACATTCGGAATCGTGCGGTGGAGTGCTTCCATTATATTTTGGAATATTTTGCATTCACTCGTCACAAATATTCGTAATAATTGAATGAGCGAAAATCAATTACATTTTAGTGAGCATTGTTAACTCAACATAATCTAATCCACTTAGGAGGACGGTCATTGAAGTCTAATTTGCATCGAACCCCTTTCCGATTCAAGGATTTCACCATAATTTCTAGTATTATTCCGACAGCACCATTTCTCCACTTGCAACTTGTGTTAGGAAATGTGAAACGCAGTGCGAAGACATTGTTCCGGATATGCACAGACTTATCTGAAATAACAAAGAACTTGGTTTATTTTTGCCTAGGGATTTGGATTCTCAATGTCCATCAGTCCTATGGTGTTGAAATTCCAAGAGCAATAGTTTTTCAGGGTGAGACAAACAGAATGGATAAAGAAGAAACGGAATGGAAGTTTGTTTTGTTGGAATAGATCTATTTTTGGTGATCAGTCTATGAATTAATATACTCATCAACGACCGTGAAAGTGTCCATCACTGAACCAAAAGTATTCGTATCCAACGGAGGTGAGATTCTGGTTGTCCGTGCAATGTTCATTTGATTGGCATCATGTTTTTCACTCAGCTTTGAACCGAGGGGAGGGGGGGCGCAAAGATGGTTGGAAATCACACAATCGAAGCCTTTATGTCAAAAGTGTACCGAGAATAATATTATATGAAAATGATTTTCCCTTTTATCGAGTCATATTGCTCAGTTCTGCGATTTGGCAGTTGAGTTTTCGTGCGATCCAAAGATATTCCAGTTTTATAAATCAGAGTCCATTATTTGATAAATGTTACTTCCATTTTCACCCAATGAACTTTTGCGTCTAACTGATGGAACCAAGTTGGTTAGCATTCCACAATTGGGGAATAGGATATTCATGGATATCATTAGATTATTTCTCGTCATGATAAGCTGAATTCAGTTATGAGCCTGGAAGAAACTACCTGAGCCCATGTGGCCGGACCAAGAATGGATTTTGGTTAAAAATTATATAGATCCACTTGGACTGAACTTACCTCTCTTTGTAAACAAGTACCACAACAGTGGTGTTCAGTGTTTATTGAATTTCGCCATCACAGCAGCGTGTACGAGTTGTGCACTTTGCACTTCTCAGAGGACAGAGCTCAGCTAACGTCATCTTGTTAAGTCAAGTGTGGATACGAGATCAGGAATGGTGTGAGAGTTGTTTGTGAAGTGAGATTTCATACAAACGCGGCCGACGTAGACTGTATTGGTCGAAGAAGCTTCTTACTAATGATATAGAGAATATCACAATTTTCTCTTTCGTATTGCGTGAAAAGTGACAACGTGTATAATATCAACGCAACGAAACTTGCACAAGCGTTCACTGAAATGTGAGCCACCTGTTCACTTTCGGTAATAAAATAGGTTTCTTCGAACTTACTCTCTCTGTTGGTATGACTAAGAGATGATTTCAGTGGGACCATCTGTATTAGCCGCTTAAATGATGGATCACGTGAGACAATTTATTCTGCAACTACCCTTGATAAATGCGGGAAAATGAATGATACCATTCGCATCGCTTCAAATCAATTTGAGTTTGTATTCCATTCCTAGATTGTTCTGTCTCTTCTTGTCATAAACCAATTCTACAATCTTATTATTTCTGTTTTCCACTCATTCAATTCGTATGCACAGTATGAAGCAACACGGTGTGTTTGGGAGGAACTAACTGAGCATGATACTACCAACTTCAGTGAGTGAAGCAATCATGTTATCTTGTTGTTGATATCCGTTTTCCAATTTCCTCTACTTTTTGATTTGAATTGCAGTAAACAAAACATCCGCAATGTTTTCGGTTGGATTTGAATTTCGCTCAGTTATGTGCGCAACATTTAGCCTCTTTTGAGGAAAATTTCATTCGAGCTCTCGGGTCGACGTAAACCCATGCCTTTTATGAGCTAAAGGTTCACGGGAAATTCAAACTTCGGCAAATGTATTATTGGATGGAATGCTTGACTGCTTAGAAAATGCTTCTGTGCATTGCATTTAAGGCAACTACTTACATTCACTAGTTGAAATGAGTTCCTCGTAAAATTATTCGCCGAGTAATCAGGCAAATTGATGGACTGTTGTAATTTCTACCGTGCATTTGGATAAAGTTAAATCATTATGTTAACATTTGGTCTCTGCTAGGAAACTGTTTCACAAGTCATTTTCACTGCAGAAAGCATTGGCATGGGTTTTCGAAGAACTGAGTATCAGGATAAATAATGAACACAGTGCTTCCCATAAAAGTGGAACATGAATATGTGGTTATCTTTTCATCCGTTATCTAGAACTGGTTTTCCTCAATATTAGTCATGAATTCGGTGGAACATATTTGTATTTTCAATCTTGTTGCCCATTATGGATTTTGCATCTTGAGTAGTCTTCTAATTTTATCTTATTTCGATTATCTCTATGTTGAATGTGTTGCTGTCATCCAATTCGAAGTTTTAGCAGTACGGAAGACTTCTTTGCAACCACATCCATCATTGAAAGAACCCTACTCATTGTCTATCTAACAACTCTGTGACGAATAGACAGAAAAGTGGGAATTATTTTTCTCATTAAAATTTCGCGTGGGTAAACAAAAGCACATTCGAAAAATTTCTCTTGTGCTATAAGTGAATCCTACTCTCCTATCGCGCAGTTCAGGAAAATTTTAATCAGTGGAGTTCATAACGTTTTTATTGCAAAGACTGATTAAATTCCAAAAATGACTATGAATAAAAATAGAACAGAAGGAGTTTATTAATTAACTGGAAGACCACAAAAACCTATGCCATACAGAATTGCCGCCGCATATTCACTGAATATTGATGTACTCTCACTATAATTAATTTCGAACGCATCCAACGGAATATCGGCTTACTACGAAGAAACATTTACGTTTTAACACAACAAATGGGATAATCAAATGCAGCTGAAAAACGCCCTTTCCTCTCTACACGATGTTTTCTTAAGGGTATTCGTTTCATTCAGTTTTGACCCGTTCAACTTTATGCAATGAAAAACATTTCAAAACTATTCTGTTTTGATAATACGAAAAAGTCGCCGTTAAAGGAAATGCAATTTAATTCTACGGAGTTTAGGGGTTAATTTGAACAAACTGGTTTCAGTCATCAACCCTGCATTTTATTCGTCCTAAATAATAAGTTCGAAGTTGATTCAGGTCCATGAAATTTCTATACATCAAGCAAACTCAATGTGGTGGCAAATTCTAAATGAGGAGTTTCAGTAGAATAGTCCGCCGTCTCAATGATCGGAATCAGCTTCCGCTTACGTCCCAGTATAATACGCTGTCCTCTCCTGTCTAGTAGTCTATGTTATCTCGTGCACACATTAGGAGTAGTGTGGAACAGCACCGTATCAGCTTCTTATGAATGGAATTAAAATTACAAAATTAGTTCCAATACTAGTCAAGGTGCAAGATTTCGAAAATAATTCCGCCAACCTGGTATACGTTTACCGAAATATTTCTGTGCAGTGCGGTTTATCATTCATCAAACACAAATATGGAACGAGTTAAAACAGAATAGCCTTGATCTTCTTTGTGAGTTAAGGGTACAAATGGATGATTTTGCCCATGGACTGCTTCCTATATGTTTACGTTCTCGCAGACTGCTTTATCATCATGACCCATTGCCAGCTATCATACACACACACACACACACACACAAACACACACACACACACACGAAGATGTTGAGCCACAAGCAAAACAGCATGTTTGCTCTATTCGAACGGGAACAAGGTAGACAATAACAGTGGTTGAAGTTGGCGTTCGATTGCGTTGTATTTGGGAAGATTTATCAAGATTGGAACCTCAAAGGCAATGTTTGACTTGTTCAACATGTTTAGCTTAAAAAGACCACACCGAAGTGTGAATAATTGTTTTCAATTGTTCCTGAGCATTCTTCAAAACATCTTGCAATCAGTACACTATGCTCATTTTATTCGATGGGCTGCTATAAGCAACTGCTACAATAATGTAGAAGGAAGGCGTGATATTCCACAATTCATGTGGATTTACGAGTGTTTCACTGGTTTCTGTTGTGGCTACTGGAAGGGATTTTGCGATTTTATTGTTGTGGTCCGCCAATCAGTTTTTGGACGAGGCATCTGAAGCACCTGGATCCAGCAGCGTTGGGAGTGGCTTCTTGTGTGGCTTTTGTAAAACATGAAACTGCACTCAGTGAATAATAGGAAACTGGAAATCTCCCACAAAACGTTCACTGAACATTTCCAGGGGTCCGCTTGAAAATGAGCTGATGCAAATTCTAAATCAAAGGAGTGCAATATGAATTCCCGTTCATTTTTTCAAGTCATCCTTCCTATATGTTTTACCACAAAATGTTCGCTGTTCAGTGTGAGAACACTTCACTGTGGCAATTAGCGATTCTTCTCATATGTCGATCTGTATGAATTCCAGTCGCAAATCAATCCGTGTCAAATTTAAGTTGTCAGTATGCTTTCTAAGTCTGTTTAGTGCATACGGCTAATTTTACTTCCATAAAATCTCCCAATTTATTAAGCTGGTAAAAGATGCTGTGTTCATGATCGCTGTAAAAGTGATGATTTTGAGAATAATTCATTCGCAGTCAGCTTTTAAACGCGTCTTTTTCGGGTCCACTCTCTAACTTCGTTCATCAAAAACGGATCATTGGTGATCGCGTGATTAACTCTCTATAATACAGCTTAAAAGCATTTTATGAAATAGTACTCTGAATCAATGTGCATGCAAGTGAATCATCGATGGGCAAGTCCAAGTAGTACATACGATCGAGTGCAGTCGAACAGGGCCACTCAGCAGCAACGAATCAACGAGCACATATGGCTCAGTGCCAAAGGCTGATTGGTTAGAGTGAGCCTTTCATCGCATGGGTGAAGTCACTGTGGTGTGCGTACGTGCGTGCATGCGTGTGGGATAGTTGTGGATATCGTGAGTCCGATCAATACATTTGGCGGCATTGTAATGACACAATCAGTAGTCTGACCAATAGAAGGACCACACAACAGTGCTGTGAAGGGGTGCTTCATCTACCGCGTAAACACTCTTTCTATTGAATTCAATGATCCGCCGAGTGAGTTATGTCAAACTGTGACCAAAACGATACTCCGGGACTCCACTCATCCGTTACACGTGGACTTATCCTCTAATCGTTCCCATTCATCCACCCATTCTGCATTGAATCACCTGCGTTCTAAGACCAATCTTCACAAAATCTTCCTCACACCCTATGTGATTCGGGTTGTTACCCGTATGGGGGGGAGATAAAAGCTGAGCTAATTATAAGACTTTATCACGAGACTAGTTTTCCTCCACTCTCTCACCAAACTACCTCAATCGAAGCTTATTTGTTTGTACTTCATCAAATATTTGCTTTTTGTGTTACTTTGCTTATTTCGAATTTCACTTTTTCGTGTAATAACTGAAATGTCAGTATAACTTTGCACAAGTCCTCCATACACATCTAAACAATAATTACTCAGGAGAGGGGAAAGACAGTGAGGCAGGTTTATGTCACATTGTGCATCCATGTATGTTTAATTTATCTTGACTTGTGTGAGTATGTGTGTATATCCTCGATTGAATATTTGTGTTCTGAATGAAGTGTAGCCACCTCGCATGCAGACGCATTTCATACAAACACAAAGTACTGGAACTAAATGCCCAGAAAAGGCGTTGCCGAAGATACAGTGTTATTCTAATGACAGAGACTAGTTATTTAGTTGTTTATCCGTTTCTTTTATTTTGTGTGAAAGCCCAAACATGGCCTCGTTTCGCCCATTCTCTCATCCGATGGGAGTTTGATTATCAGGTAGAATGATCATCTGAAATCTTGACTGCGTTTGGGCATTCAATATTTTAAGGCTGCATTGAGAGTCGGGTTTTGAAGAAACTTGAGTAGTGTGTTATCAAGATGCATAACACCAAAATCTAGATTCACCGTGAAATATTGTGCCATGATTGTTCTCCTCAGATAAGAAGGGTGTTCTTTGCGACTCTCAGTTACGATGCTTTTGAAAGTCAAAATCGAAAGCAAGCCACTAATCAGCTTGAGTATGTCAGGCTGGATTGTATGATCAGTAACCACTATTTTATCAGATCACGCAATATGTCACCCCATTTGCTAATCAAAAAGTCACCTACAGTTCGACGTAGGTCGGGTTACCGGATCAATTCGACAAACGTCTATATCAACCAAATGGGCACAACAGGGCTTGAACTTAACTGGACTCATAAATTCTGAAATGTTGGATTTTTGCTTCAAATATCACGTCATAATTCCTGTGAATACAAAATCGTTTCGGCGTGCTGAATTGTCGTCTTCTCATCAATACGGGATAAAATGATCAGAGTTACGAGCCAAGATCGAGTGCGCAGGTTTCCCATTCAAATTGCCGTTAGGAACCCGTGGGTCTTAACACCATGGTGAATGAATAAACAGTATGATTTATGTAATTACAACTTTATTGTTGAAATGAGCAAACCTTTGTTGTTGACACAGCATCTCTCAGAGGATGAACAGCAAATAAAACCGTCTACAATATCCTCTTTGATGAGATACTTGTTACCTTAGCTTTTGTCGTGAATGATGAGAGGTTCATATAACATTAAAATTCAATGAATTGAAACGCAGACCAAAATTTGTTGTTTTATTCGGTGATAACCGTGAATTAAAATCTAATTTTGCTTTAAACCCTTTATGGGAGAGGTGATCCGTGGTAAATGAAACCTTTACTAACTACCGTCATTTCCGATAATGTAGTGTAGCCAACTTAAAACATTTACTCAAAGCATATCACATGGGGCATCGTCCTTCTTCATACATTTTGAGCCGAACTCGGCTCCCATGATTTAGAAGACAAACATTACAAGGGATGTCTTATTTCGCATTGGTAACCAGCACGGTAAAGCATGGCGAAACGATCCGGACTGGCCCAGATACAAAGTACGTGAATGAGTGAGCTCAAAGCTAATGTTATGCGTTCGCAACCGAAATGAGTTAGTGGATGGAATTTGTACCGTAATGGTAACCCATTCAGGCATTCCGGTCTACCTCAAGTACACAGTCAGCCACATACAGGATTATCTGCTGATCCAGTGATATATGAGTGACATGTCATGCAAATGTGGTCTTCATGGTACGAGTCATTCCGGAGCTTGTTAGATCCTGGACGTTGCATTTCACAATACGAGGAGGATGCGGAGGAAATCCCTACCACTCACTAACCTTCATGATGAACTGAAATACTTCAATTTCACTACTGTTCGTAATGCACTTCGTATCAATTTGGAACTCTCGTCGTAGATTTACACACAGATTGGAGTAATGGGAAGATCGAACAAAGTGAGAACAATACTGGACTATTTATGTTTTGCAAAAAAGCAAGACACTTCCAAGCTGGATGAAAATGACAGTATTGCCTAATGGAACATATAGTAAGTGAATGTGGAACCTCCCAAAAACCTATTCAACCAGTCGACTAAAAGCATTATCAAATCCAGTATTGGCTTTCTGGATGTCTTTTTATTTCGGGTGTGTACGGAAAATATCAGAAGTAGGAAGATTGTGAGGGATTCAGATGCAGTTAGCAAATGTCCAACCCATGATATTATTTGGTCACCGCACCGTTGCTCACGCTCATTCAGCTAGTTTGTAGTAATTTCACCCAATCCGCAGAATAAGTGCACTGAATGCCATGAAAAAACGCGAGCTATTCTGTTATCCCATGCAATGTTTTGTGAAGCATTCGTCAGATGAATTGAATCTACGGGAACATTCTCGACGAGTAAATAGCAGTACTTTTCGTATGAGAAAAGTGGTGATTTTACCAATACCAGAGTGATTTGATTTGTATGTTTTCTGTCCGAATATTCATAAATATGTGGTTCCCCAAATACGTTCATCTCGTCGTTCAGTGATAACACGATTTGGGAATCAGCTTTTTTTGAATTACGTCATCCTCACGGCTGATATGGTCACATTCAATTGGTAGGAATGTGTACCTTTCGGCTATAATCGTGTGTCACAGTATGGTTGGGTAGTCTTGATTATTGATATTGCGTAGTTGGCAAAAGAGTTTGGAGAGGAGTGGTTGTCGATCCCTGGTTGGGAAAAGACCACCAAAAACAATGACCATGGGTATCGGAAATTATCCATTTTCGCTTTTAACCTAAAAGTTTGGTGTTTCGGTCAAGTTGATTTTAAAGGTTGGTTTCAAATCGTAGTCAGGACAGTTGGAGTGTCTTAACGAAATGTTTTCGAGAATGAAGCGATGGATTGAGTAATCTAATCGCTGCAAACTCTACCGTTGTTGGATATTGTTTAGAGCGGCTTTTGGCGCGTTAGTAGGGACTCCATCGATAAATATGAATGCGTCCTCATTCAGGCGATGTCCGGTGTCCGCAGTATAAGATACAAATACTTTTTGTTTCAAGTCGTCAACCAATCTGTTTTGTGTTGTCTGATCCGTCTTTCTTCCTAAATGGCTTACAGAATGTGAGCAAATAATCCAGTAGGTTAGCATGGAGATAATAAGGAGAGGTAACTTCTCCTCTAAGTTCCCTGAGATCACCGATTGCAGGCGACGCGTACAGGTAGTATGGTAACGTGAAAAGTGCAATCGATTGTCTTTTCGAGCCATATTACCGATAACTCGCTTTTGTCATCTCCTCTGAAGGAGGGGAAAGTGTTTAATTCCTCCTTCCTGATGAATTGCACTGCCGGTCTCTCTGGCCACTCCTAATGTTTTTCTGAATGGAAAGTTGGGCTATCCGTTAACAAGAAGCGCTTGTTCCTACATTTATAGCTTTTCACCCTCTCGACCGAGCAAATCATTCGCATTCAGGCTATGAGGAAGTGAATTTGGCTTCGTTCACCTACTAGATGCAAAAAGATGGTACTATTATCGTACTTCTCTGGTTACACTGGTTTGCTGATAAGTGCAATGAAGTAGTTTTCCCCCTCTGATGAGACACACACTCAGAAAATGGAGATTGTTTCCTTATTATAACTCTGACGGGAAATTCACTGCAGTGTCGGCCCGACTGCACTCTTCTACCAATTACTCTAATGGCCTGCTTCTCAGTTAAAAAAATGTCATCTGCTTATCGATGGCAAATAGGTATGTCTGATTGCATAAATCGCCGTGGACGGGAAACTACTCAGTGAAGGTATATCGTTCTAATAATTACTTCAGATTAGTTTCTCGGGTAGCAATGTTGGTTTTGTTTTCTGCGATGTGATCACCTAAATGTAATGATTTCTAGAAGTGAGACCCTGGTTGACATAGATATAACATCTCGGGTGATACTCGTATGTTCTTCAGCATGTCATCCACTAATTAGTTCTATCAATTGGAACGTGTCTATTTGGATATAGCGACAATCTTTTGACAACAGGTTCAAGAGCATTTTCGAGCTATCAGGCAGCCGCATGATACGGAATCCCACTCATGCCGAGTATCACAGGCAGTGGTATTCCTAATTTGTGCACTTTCAGCAACCTGTCACATTGAGGATCACCGGTGTCAGTTTGTTTTAGCAGTTTTGAGATTGTATGTGAGATAATACCTAGCTCTGTCAATGACGGTATACCTGCTTTGAGCTGTTCCTCCACTGGTCTAGTTTTGCCTTTTCTCCTTTCTTTCTTTACCTTCGCGAATAGCAGACAAGCTCGTTTCATTAAAATCATCCTCGTGGCATATACAGATACGTTGAAAGGTCAGAAATGTAGAAATTATGAATATCGTCTGGGTGTGAAAATACGATTCGATAGTCATCGAAGTTGGTGTTGCGTAGGTAGAAAAGATAGGAAGTGAATAGTTGTTGTTCCGTGGTTGTGAAAAAGACAAGTGAAACAATGAACATGGGTTTCGGGGATTATCCATTTCTGATTTCAAACAGAACGATGAGCGTCTTCGTTACACTGAGCTCCAGGTTCTGTCTCAGATCGTGGCCAAGGCAGTTTGAGTACTTCAACGAAAACTTTTTGAGGACAAACCGAAGGATTGAGCAATCTGATCACCGCAGACTCTGTGATTGATAGATATTATTTTCTTACCAATTTTGGTGCATGCCCAGGGACTTTGTAAACTATTTCGAAAGTGTCATCGTTTACGTAATGTCCAATGTCCGCAAGGTGCGTCATAGTTGCACTGGTAATTGATTTTCTGTTTCCCGTCATCAGCCATACTGGTGTGTGTTCTAAGATCCTTTGTGATAAATGTCTTCTGGTTCCAACAATATTGCTTGCCCAACATCAGCAAACAAGCAAATAGTTTAACATGGACGAACTTCCTGGGATCCTGAAGTATGCCATTCATCTTAGTGCTATGATCTGCACGATCTATGAACACATTCCTGTATCCTTTTCTGGTTTCAAGATGACCATATCTTTGTTATTCCTCATCACTCGCCATTCATTTCTGCGTTGAATACTGGAACCCGGGATGTCACGATCCAAATTTCATGATGATGATCTTTTGATTGTCACCAGTCTTCTTTGTGGTTCTCATTTGTTATCTTTCTTTTCCAAATATGGAATTTAGGCATGGCACCACCGGGTTACCTGTGTTCACTGAGACTCATTGCAGCAGGTTATCCTTCGATAATGAAGCAAGTGAGCAAACTCTCGTTGAACGAGGATGAGTCCAGCAATAAATGAAGGCAACAAACTGTCATGGAAGACGAAATGAAAGAAATTTCACCAAGACAACATCAACTGTTATTCAATCGTCCATGGATACATTCGAAGGATAGTTATGGCCAAAGGCGCTTGAGTGCTCGTGAAAACCAGTTTTCCAAAAATTGTGTATCTCCGATAGCAACTTTGCAGTCACTACATTAATTGCTTTTAAACACCGATTCCCATCAAGTTTGATTCCATTTCTAGATGAGGTTTCCTATTCCGTTTCGTTCATCCAAAAAGTGAAAATCCCTTGCTGCTGATGTGAACCATTATTCATCGGCTGGTTCATTGGGCAGCATTAATATCTTGCTGAAACTATCCTGGTTTGGGCCAACTTATTTTGTGCTCGGATTGTAGTGCAATTTGCTTTCTCTTCGTTCATATCATTTTCGTCTGCCTCGAACTGTTCTAAAAATAGCTAAATCTACCTCTTTTGTACTTGACTTTTGTCTGGTCGGCACGACTGACTACACAGCCGCATTATTTAGATGCCGCCGTTCCTAACCAGCCGTTCAGGCAAAACATTGATCCCAAACAATCCGTTCAGTAGCACGTGCTATGTCAGTCTACGTAACCTCCGACAAGAAATGTGGACAAATACGGCGCGATGTCCTTGGAAGACGAGTCCCTTTGTCCGATCCAGTTCTTGAAATCTGGTTTTGTCATGAGCGTGAGCATAGTCTCTCAGGTATTTTGTGAACAAAATAATAACATCTGTCGATCTCAAAAACCATTGTTTCATTTAAAATTTTACTTCTTGTTTCATTACTGATACTGTCGAAATATTTCCCTCAGATAAGCAAACTTGATTCATGTAATCATCATTAGATGGAAACGGTGCAAGCACCGCTCTGTCAAAGCTTCCTCACAAACTGCGCAGAATGAGCCGAGAATATTCCATCAAACTGACCCTTGAAATTTCTTGGGACTTTTGAAGGAATTTATCAACGACAGGAGGAAATCGATCACAATTGTGCAGTTTTGCAGTTAGTCAGTGCGTTCTCAATATCTAGTTACCCGTATTTGATTTGCCAGGGGTATTTTTGAAACAAGGGCATATCCACCCACGTGACTTGATGATTTGATTTCAAATCAACCCTGGGCTTTATTTTTTCTAACTACGTCACATTGTCTACCCTAAACAAAAACTGCCCCTTAAGGAGTATTTCCTGCCATTGCTTGTAAATAAACATATCCGCTCACGTTGTATATAGATTTGTAAAGTTTTCTCAATCGTTTGCACAAGAGGAGTAAATAAGTACACGATATTTTCAATCTTGTTCTGTACTTCACTAATATTTTCCAATAATTTTCCAAACAGGAGCCAATGCCAGATGTGAAGCTAACGTTGAAAATCGAACATCCGTATACTGAAAAGTCCGAAGCCAATATGTGAGTTGATTCTTGAAAGTTTGCTCGATCTTTGTCTCGGCGAAGTTCTCTTTCTTTGTAGACAAATCACACAGGTTACACAACAGTTGGTCGTAAACGACACTGTTAATGTAGGTCTACTCTAAATTCAACCAGCATGTGTCTAAGGCATATTCCTTAGTTTTCATGCAGTATGTGAGAATCAGAGATATTCCACGTCTAGTGGGAAAAGGGTGAGTCAAGCGTATTTTATCTGAAACGAAAATAACACAAACCTCCACGAGCCCACAGCTCAGTAACTGTCTGAACGGGTCTCCACACTGATATTCATCGAACACCAATATGGCTGCCCACATACTGACCACTACAAATTCACAGAGCCGAATACCTCATGCACCTCTTTCCACTTCAGCACGGTTTCGCCCAATGTAGTGTTTTCCACTATGTGGTTTTCCCATTGAATGTGATGTGTCTGCTTGTCCACCAAACAGCAGTTAGTACTTCATTTGAGCTGCCCAGCATGAGAATGAAAACTAATCTTAAAATGCTGTCTGCACGATTTTGCACTTTGACAGGTAGAAACGACCATCCATATGCAGTAGTATGCACCATTCATGTTAGGCGTATCTCATGCAATGCCCCCTAATATGAGTGGTTTCACATTTCGAAGGTTTCATCCCTAAGCATCAGTGATTTACCACTCTTTTGCACCGGAATTATTTTGCTCGAGAAGGACCATCCTGAGAAGGAAATCAATTTGATTGTGATAAACCAATTTGAGATTTTAGTGATCCATCACCAGCTTCTCCGGAAATTAATAATAGCATGCTGTTAATACAACCGTGGAAGGATAAATGATGAAGAACGAACTAATTTCCCAAAAAAGAAGTTTCTTCGGAACTCAGCTATATAAATCAATGAATACATGGGGTGCTAGTGCAATGTCACACTGAATAACTGCATTAAGTTCATGGAATTGCTATTAATGCGCACTTTTATCTATGCTTCGTACAATCAGTGAGCGTGATCTCGCACACGTGACTAGATTTATTCGTTATCAGTGCCACGGCCATTGAGGTTGGACGATATTCGGACAAATTATCTTATCCCTTTATCTGTCTCTTTTATCTATAACCACTGAGGTCTGCAGCTTCATTTGTTTCACACGTGTCTACGTGAATAATAATGCAAATTTATGTTCCAAATAGGTTGTCGGTTTTGATTGGGTTTGTATGGCATTGTGTAGAATTCAAGTAGCTCGATAATGGTGCTGCTCAGGCCATCCTCGTTGACTTATATATGGACTGGATTGATCTCTAACCCAAGTCTCTTAGGGATATGTTTATTTCGTGTGCCATCTGATGGATGTTGTGGAACAGTTTCAGGAGGTGGTTTCGTGGTTTAGAGCGTTTGCTTACCACCTTGGCGGTCTGAGGTTCGAATCCCCACGAACACCGGTTACTATGGTGGCAGACAATAATCCACTGTCGTCCAGATCATTACCACATCTGAACTATTGTGACCTTATGTGCTACTCCACCACGCCAAGTTTCAGGGTCTGGTTGTCGGGTTATCCCAAAATAGTGCACTGAACCTTTATGGCTATGGGATAAATACCCCTTCCACCGCCCTCGTGTGTAAGCATGTAATAACAAAAGGTATAGTGCTTCGGTGATGTGTTCGTCAAGGTTTTATTCACAAAGCAGCTGACTCCTCGATCAGTACATAGGTAACACTAGTGCTTAGAAAAGTCAGTGTTACATCTAACGGGTTACGGCATACTATTCAACATATAAGAACATTTATCCATCTCCAACAATATTTTCTGCAGACCACTTCTTCCTATTTGGCAGGCGTTACTGTTCACATTATTCAACAACTATTTCGAGTGGTACACCCATATTCAACAAATAAAACGTGACTAAACCTTGAATGTATTATACAGTAAAGTAGTCTGTGTGAATGACTGAAATCCATTCGATGACCAGTGTCCATCAAATGATCGAGAATTGAGCCAGAAATCGTTTCGGATCCACCTTGACTTTGCCAAAGCGAATCTTATTCTTCCATACAGAAAGGCAAATGCCATGAATCTAAACTTACATGATTAGTAGTTTTGAAAAACCAATGTTCTTCCAAGCATATGCTCTCAATGTGACTATGGGAATTTCCCACCGAGTGGAACTTTCATATGTAACAGAAGTACAAAATAATCCTGTCTTTGTTTGTACGCATGTGCATTTCTGTGTCATGTTTTGATGACACGTTCGAGGAAACAACGGAAAGTAAAATTCATTGTCGTTGAACAAATGAACCAAAGCTACTTGTGCAAAAATAAACAGTGTTCATCCTCCTAACAGGATAGAATTATCTTATTGGTGGACCTAGAGAAAAATCTGAATATCAATGAATTCGTCACCCACCATGAACTAAACAAGAAGAGATGGTTTCTGCAAAAACAGACAACAAGTAGATTACGGTGGGAAAACAGGAATACTCATGCTACATCAACATGCGTGGCACACGTATCCCCAAGATTATTGGTAAGCCCATCACTCAAATTAAAGACTGTTGACAGCATCCTTATCCTAGCGTGTGTATCCAGTGATAAACAGAATGAATCTGACAAATTCTCCCTTCGCAAGTCAGTTACTCGAATCAAATTACCTGCCTTCCATTTTGTGTGAAGAAGGAAAAGATAATTACATCTCCATCTAGGACAAGATTTCATTGTTGCTGAATGTGAAGTCTAGAAACGGGGATGGGAATAAATGAGACAAAGTGGCATATCAAATAAATGTGTGTCCTTGTCTAGTCTCGAACAATTAGTCGGTTGTACGCTAATACTGCTTCGGAATATTTTGTTGTGCAGCTAGCGGACAGAGAGTGGTGAGAGCACTCATTCCTTAATCGTCATTTATTCTGCGGTAAAAATTAGTCCTTTTATTCAAGATTAGACGAAAAGCAATGTGTAACTATAAAGAAAAATTATGGAACCCCACTGATCATTTATTCAATTTACATCATCTCAGTCAAGCCAATATAACTGACTGCGTTTGGTCAACCCACAATCAAGGACGTACTGTTGAGATTCGTGGAATTTGTCATTAACTACTTTCAATCACAATCAGCCGTATTTTGATCCACATTCCCCGACAACCAACCACATGAACACCATTATGTCAGCCTAAGATAAGCTTACCCTGTGGGAAATTGCAATGAGAACTTATGACGATGTCTCAACCACTCTTTTCAAATTAACCCTTCAATTCTCATTAAATTTCCTCAAAATTACTGTTTTACTGTGACACTTGGTTCATATTTTATCTCACGCATAAATTTTCACCCTATTTTTCAAACTCGAATAGTTGTTTGACTTCATTTGTCAGACAATACAATGAACGGCTGCAAATGTGTAATTACGAAGTAACTGAGCCAGCTTCCTGCATAAGTCACATGATTGTAGCAGATATATATAATTTGAACTGGTGATTCCACCCACGGAACCAGAGTGAGACTGTCTGCATATACAGTTCTATTGAACAATAATCAATTAATAAAGTGCCGCATATTACAAATCTTCAATCGTGAGGTATTTCGGTTACGCTAATCTTTTAAGGCGCTTTACTAAAGAAGGGTTGTCCTTCGATGGAAGAATAAAGAGTGAAATGGTACAACGTATCAAGGAGGAGTAAGAAAGCGCATAGCTGTGCCAAAGAATTTGCCTACAATGACAAAAGACACCGCTCAATACGATGTGTCGAACAAAGACAGTCACAGCTGTGTAAAGTAGCGCACAAGACTGTGTTCGTCGGTGTCCCAAATGCTGATGAACATGGTCACCGGCAGTCAAGCGAAGTGTTCAATGTTAACTTGTGATACACATGACTATGGCAGAGATTGCAGTGACATGTCGCTTAAGAGAGGAACCAATCAAATGAGGAAAGTCGGGTGCACACAGATCCACCGGGGCAAAGAATAGAGGGTCCGTGGATCGGCAGTTCGTTGTGTGTTCATCACCGACTACTGTCAGTCAAGTGAGAACGGCTTATCGGGTCAGGCTAAAGGCACTGTGTGGAAGTCAATAGTGTGAATTTCAATGGGCATCCAAATTCTACCCGTAAGAAAAAGAACATTGACCGCTGGTCGGACAGAGGACCAACATCACCCTCCGTAAGACCGGTTGTACGATATCGAAAAGACCAAATAACCAAAGGCGAAAAGGATCAACTACACACCAGAATGCATCGTTTAAAACGCTTTGTGCATATGTTAGAATGATACAGGAACCAAATCAAGATAATTCTGTTCTGATGGCTAAATAAAATTAGCACAAAACATCTTTACAAATTCCATTTCCAGGCATTAAACTGCCAAATATATGAATCCCATTCGTCACCTTTATCATGTTCTCAAGCTCACTTCGTCAATTGAATGCTACAGCACTATACTTAGGGATAACTATGAGCAATGCCAACAAGTAAGTATATCTAAACTCGGTTCCTTTTCATGACCCAACCTGTTGCACAGCGCATGTGACATTGTTAGTTGTACACCCACGCGAGTGCGGACGTGTCCCTCAACAAACTTCGATACCATTTCAAGTTCAATGAAAGATGTTTTGACTTCAAATGAAACCATCAATCGCATCGCACCGTGAATACAGTTTGCGGTTAGTTGGATAACCGTCAGTCGTCACTTACACCTCGAAACGTCCCTTCATCGTTATGAACCAAAACATACTGTTGACTTCCCCCACCATTCGACTAAATCTCGGTTGATGAGTTTAGCAGTTTACGACATGGTCTGCAGAGATAAAAGATATTTGTTCCGAATTCCCGCCAATAAATCTGTAGTGACTGTAACCCGTAGGGTGAGTGGGGATGACGAACTAATCGACTGGTTGTTTCTCTTTCTAACAAGCAGCTTGACGGCTGAATAGATTTCATGACAAAAGGACGATGCGTATGATTCAAATTAGACAACTGAAACAATGGAAAAAGAAGCTGACTTCGTGGTAAGACATATTTGCTCTCATGAATGACATCCCCGACAGAAATGAGCTGCAGAAGAAATTTCTTGCGTGCTTACAATTCCATCGCATCTCCACGTTTGCATTCTACGAATCTGGGGACATTATACACATTAAATAAGATGTTTTGTGCAGAATAATTCAGCGTGATTCCTTGAATGCACTCAGACAAATCATGGTAAGTGCACGGTCTGATTAGCTAACCCTCCCGATGTCAAGCAAAATTCACAATCTCACGTTCTACATATCTCATTATGAACACTGGTTCCCATTATACTCCGTTTGGTGCCAAATTTCATTGGAAAAATCTTAGACTTCTTGTTGGGGAGATGATTCACTAAATCCAAAACTGAAGACACAATTGTGCCCAGTACTACTCTTTCTCAAATGACCTTTCCTTTCATCTTGTTGCCTTCAACTGTGATAATCCATTTGAATGATTTATCTTGATTTCCGGGTTCGGGTGGCACAATCGGGCTTTTTCTCACGAGTTATTAATCCAATTCATCATGAACGTTTAGGCTCTAGCCTACGCGTCTTATATGGAGTAGCATACCCAACCAATCCGAGAGCCCTTAAACCACTTTTCATCTTGGTGTCCACTTGGCAGTACCAAATACTCTTTTAGTATCTGTGTTGATTTTAAAATCAAGACATTACTATTCATCATTGAGGCTTCCTGCACATCTGTCTATTTGAAGCTTTTCCTAACATTTTCACAGTTGTTGCATGAAGTGTTTTATTGACTGGCACATCTTCACCTTTTATAATTTTCAATGCATCCTAAATATGCGGCATCTAACAGTGGAGATGCAGTCGAAAGAGCTGTGTGCGCGGCATCTCATAATACAATGTCAAATTCATGGGAATTTTTGTGGCTGGAGTGTCTATGAGTGAAACCTTTCACACTGAGTACTGGGCCTGTATAGTGCACGTGACTTTTGGGAGCACTATCCGGTTTGATACGTGCAGTCATGAACTTCTCACCACACCACATGACTGGACCGAAAGACTGCCCAACATATTCACACTCAATCATACTGAACAAATGGATGATGTACGACCGTTCCGGCTGTTGATTACCATTGTATCGGTGAAACATCATTGTGGAAATACTTATACAGGAAACAAAGTTTGTCACGAAATGAATAAAAAGCAAGCTGGTTAAAGGAGGAACCAAACACGAATGACAGACACTCTTTCTAGTTTAGAGTCCAACGGCTGATGCTTCTTATGGGTGCCATTCTCTCTTTGGTTTCTGAATAAAAATAATGGTATGCTGATTCAAATGTGCATAAATAACGGATTCAAGAAAGGGCATGAAGCGAGTAGCCAGCAGATTGAAGTTAGGGCCATCAGCATACTGTTTGTTCTCTTAAACTCTGTGCTTTGAGCGAAATATCATACTCCAAGTCGTTCGTGTGTAAACGAGGTCCATCAGATACATTCCGTTTAGTTTGGCGTGGTTTCATCATTGCAGTTTGTTGGAAAGTTTCAAATCAAACAGTTAATAATACTGTTTTATGGTCGAATATTCGAATGATAATTTAGATTCTTCCACATTCTCACAAACGAGGTTCTAGAAAGTGACACGTCGGAGTGTTTTTATTAGATAAACGAATTACGTGAGTTTTAATTTCTACATCCTGGTTTCAATGGAAGGTACAGGCAAACATGATACATTCGAAGTAGTTTTGGTCATGGATCGCAGCGAGACGTTTTGCAATTCGAAGCTTATAATGGTAGAATGCATCAGAAAATCTACGGTTTCCCTAAGCCTAAGACAAAAGAAATAAGTATTCAACCAAGATAGCTAATACAGTGAAGTATGGAAGAAAATTCACTCTCTCAGTATGTCAGGGTCGAACAAGGTTCGGGGTGTATCGAAAAAGCGAAGCTCTATGTGATGTGTTAAACCAGATATGATGTCAGTAACACGGCTTTGTCGGTGAAAAACTATGAGCCGACGTTTCGGTTACCGTGGGTAACCTTTCTCAAGGTAGGTTTACAATCAACTTACTCTGAGGATGTGGATCCCAGAGCATACCCTACGTTTCAGTCAATAGAAGAAATCCGTTTCATTATCGTCAAATTTGGACGAACATTTTCTGCCACAACCTTATTATTTACTTTGAGGTATCTGGATTATTTTGACTATCATCAGCTTCTGAATAGTAAGCTGTCAAATTCGACCTCACCCCTATGGTGTACTCAGTAATTTTATCCCCACTATACGTGAACATGATATTACTGGAAGCGAATTCATCTGTCACGTGTCACTGGATGGGGCAACAGTTCATGAAATGATCTTTTCCAAGCTGAGTCCATCATTTTTCAAAAGACGATGCTCACCATTACTCGATTACTAATATCATTTGTCTGAAACTCTTCTCCTTCGCCGTTTTGTTGTGTTCATGCACTTCTGTCATTCCCAATACATCCTGGAAACACAGCTTTGAAGTGGAAATCTGCATTTCAATGGATAAACAACAATCCACCAAGACGATAAACGCTGGTATTCGGAACTCTCTAGAGTACTGGCATTGTCTAAACTGATGCGTAAGGATATCCGGTAAACACTTTCTAAGCTCATACACTACAGCATTAGCGAAGACATACGTAATTTCACAGGTACCTTAACTAGCAAATAGTTGTGCGTTTTTAGGACAATGACCTTAGTGATCTGCTCGCCTTTGATGGACGAATACCCTAAAAAATGTAAGCGAAACGATATTTTCCCCGATACCGGTCAGTCCTAATTATGACGAAATATAAGCCTTTGAGGGAAAATTGAAGATGATCATTTTACATTGGAATAACCCAAACATTATTAAAATCATAAAGTTCACACAATACTAAATTCTGTCACGATTTTTCGGTCTCATCGACTTAGAGTGTACTATGTCGGTGATCAAATAACTTTCGATCTCATGCTGCATCACACGATGCACTTTTGACTACAATTGCCCACGTGTGTGGGTAGCACCTTGAATACTCCATTCCGAACAGAGAGGATTTGCGATTACTTTAAACTCTGTGCTATTGCGGGGTATTTGTATGCACTGGACCTTGAAGTTGCGCATGCTTTTACATGTCTCACAGTGAATATTAAACAGACAAATCGTTATAAGTGACTTTACTTCCAAACCTCCGAAATGTGCATCCGTGGTAGTTCTTTGCGATTGATTTAGTAATTGGTGCTCCAATCTGCAATAGAACACTGAGCAAAAAATGTCAAAGAAAATTCACATTATTGGGCGTTTCCAGTTTTATTTGGGTCTTCGTTAAAACGATGTCGAGAAAATTCGTTTTAAGTGGATCGTCTTTTCACCATCGCTATGAAAATATAAGCAGTTAAGAAAGGGCGAGCTCCAAGTACCTTCAGGCCAGCGCTCACACTGGTCTGAACTGCAATGACCATTTTTGGATTGTTTGGCAGTCATCGTTCGGAAGCAGTTTCAAAGCACATTTATGGAGAAACTTCAAAATTATGGAGGAATTCCCCCTGTTCTTCTTATATAAGCACAATATAAAAATCACAATGACCGAAGAAACGGCTTCAATCGAACTATTTAGTTGGTAACCAAATCTAAATAAAGTCTAGAATAATCTGTAATTGTGTTGGTCCGTTCGCTTTCAATTCCGTACCTTAATACATCTCAGTTTACATTGCTCAAAAGCTTTCACTGTGACAACTAAGGTCACACACATTCAGCTGTCCATAGTGCACCAAAGAGTCGACGTAAATGAGAAGAGACTTCGAAGAAATTAGTTTCAATACTTATTCACCTCATATACCTCAACAAAGTCACGAAGCTAGAATCATATTCTGAGTGAATTTTCAAATGCATCATAATCAACACTATTCGTGTGTGAAATTTGGATGTCATATTCATAACTGCACCTGTGAACAATACAGTGTTGTTCAATTCAACCAGACGTGACAAAGAAATACGAGCAAAAGCTCCGCGACAATTCAGAACTTCGGGTGGTTACCGTGCCAGTGGCATTTCTTGCACGATCCGAGGCATCACTGGCCACCTTTTACCGATTTTAGGTTCATATATCATTCCGATTCGGGTTTCAAACTGTCCTCCCGTCCTTGTGAGTTTCTCAGGGGTCTGAGCAACCCTCAAACTCCCGTGCAGAAATCTTTGGGCAAATGTGCTTCCTTTGGATGCTTAATTTCCCGGCTTTCTTGTCCACTTGGAGATTCTCCGTGCTTTTCCTGCGGTAAGACTGGCCAGACACAGAGTGTTTACCGACAGCCTAAGGTGTGTCGCATGGCCGTCAACCTCGATTGCACTTCAGCTTCACTTTAAAATGAATTTTCCTCCCTAACTTCAGCTGTTGTCTGCAACCCTTCTTCTCATGTTACTCAGATTTTGGTTACTACAAATGGTAATTCTCATAAGTTTATTGTTGACATCGGTAGAACCGAGTCTATCAATTCAAAATTTCATCTAGAATCTTCTTCCTCCTGCTGCTCATATTCAGCCTACTGATGTCACGATCCGAGGCATCACTGTCCACCTTTTACCGATTTTAGGTTCATATATCATTCCGATTCGGGTTTCTAACTGTCCTCCTGTCCTTGTGAGTTTCTCATTTCTGATTCTGGCCCATCTATTCTGGGTCTAAACATTCTCCGTCAGTTGTATGTGAATATCCCGTTGCTTAGCACTCAGGTTGATGTTTCTCGTTCTAGAAACCCTATTCTTCAATGTTCCAGGGTTGCTGGTGGGATGTATATACCACCTATTAGACTGGAACAATCTGGGGACCCGATATTTGTCAAACAGGTGCATCATATCAGTTGGTCTCCGTGAATCATTCCGGCTCGATATCCAATCCGTGTGGGAAAAAGGCGTCATCTCGCCAGTTCAATCCTCTAGTTGGGCTTCTCCCGTTTTAACTCCCTCGAAGTCAGACGACAAGGCCCCACGAATATGTGGTGATTATCGGTTGACCCTCAACAAAAGACTATTCCAATGCTCTTGTACTACCGAAAAACCAGAGGATGTGCTTTATAGCCTTTCAGGTTCCAAAGTCTTTTCAAAGATTAGCCTCACCGATGCATATTTACTAACATCACGTGATAAGAAATCCAGTTTGTCGACGGTCATCAATATTCCCTATAGATCTTTACAAGTATAATTTCCTACATTTTGGTTCTTATATGTTACTCGCTATTATCCAGCAGTCTCTTAATTTACTTGTAGCCGGTCTCAATGGAGTCGAATCCTATCAAGACGATTTTCTTGTTCATGGTTCATCTAAAGTTATCCACGATTCCCGTCTTTTTCGTTTATTAGAGGGACTTCTCAAGTTCAACTTTCCAATTCGTTCTAACTGGTGTGTTTTTAGTGTTTCACAGACTTCGTGCCTGAGGTATACCGTAAATTCTGATGGCATTTCTCCTGAACCCAAGTGGTTATCATCTTTATTTGATGTACCTCCGCCCACTAACATCCACGAACTTAGTTCTCTTTTAGGTATAATACAGTAATATACTCGGTTTATTCCAAACTTTCCGCATCGGGCTATCTATTTATTTGGGAGCTTGTGCTTGCTGATGACGGTGGTCTATTTCTGGACACGTACTATACACTGGTAGAGGTTGATACGTTTTCTCGCTGGCCAGAATTATTTTGGACAACGTCACCTACAACCAAATTAACACAGACTGCATTACGCAACACTTTCGGCAGGGAAGAATTATATCCAGCCTCTGTTACAAATAACGGTACCCATTTCTCTGCTAGGTCTCTTGATGATTGGTTGAAAGGACTTGGCTGTCGTCATTTGTATACTGCACAACATCATTCGCAGTCCAACGGATTTGCTGGGAATTTTGTTCATAGTCTGAAAAGTGATATGCAGTCTATCAATCCTCAGTCGACACCGAAAAGCTTGTCATAGTACAACTAGTAAGAGTCCAGCACAGTTATTCAGATCTTGCTTGACAACCAGTTGCCAATGTGTCTTTTCTATTGATGTAAGCTTTTTCAGAGGGAATGCTTTGTCACTATCCAGTGGCATTATTCTGGCACAAAACGGTAATCGAATGATGAACATCATCGACTGTCATGGTTTGTCCAGTCATCGATGACAAATCAACCAGGTACAATTCAACACAGAAGATCGGTCAGAAGACAATTTCACTGTTGTTTTGCCTACTATCGCTTTTATTCCTAATATTGACATACAACGGGAATCCGGAGAATCATCCGAGGAATCTACGATCAGAAGATAAGCAAGAATGCAAGTAATGCCCACGGGGAACGACAAGCACCCGGAGATGAATTCAACGTGCGGCGAATGTGGTATTCATAAGTGAATATACATATGATTTTTACCATCCCTGTTGTATTCACTGACACCGATATTGCACATGCTTGTGCGCAATATACGAAATACTACAGAAGTCGTGTGCCATATCCGCGTCCTGATTCCGTGATACTCCGTGCTGGATAATACTACAATAATCCATACAGTATGGCTGGGAAATGTTGTTTTACAAACATTTTCCTCGTAACACGAAACAGCCCAACCCCCGTCCCCTCCCCTCCTGTTAGAGTGAACGTTGTCGGGACCCACCGAATTTGTTCTCTCCTATCGAGAAGCAGCACTCCTGCTAATGGCACGTGATTCCAACGAGCAATGCAAAATCGTTCGTACACAGTACTGTTACCATCACTGGAGCAACAAAGCGGTGAATGCAAATATTTCTGTGCCTCGAAGTTCCTTCGTTCCCACAAGTTTTGATACTGGTCTCATTCTTCAATATATGTGGACTTGCGTTCTCATTACACCGAAATCGGATGCAGTCCTCTTCGCGTACATTCGAATCTTGGGCGAACTACTAAACGTCACCTTAACATCAAGTTTCAAGAATGTCTTCTTTGTTGACGGTCCCACCATTATTTACGAGTGCAAGCGAGTTCAACTGCACTGGAGTGCAAGTTACTCTGATTATAAGAGCTGAATCCAGAAGGCTTTCCAGCCATCAGTTCAAGTCTCAAAACAACATTATAAAAAGTCACAACCACTCGTGTCAATTGCTGTAGCAAACAACTGAGTGCGCACTGCAACACAGCATACACAGATATCCCGAATATCCCCTGACACTGTCAAGTGATTCCACTAACCTTCCGTGGACTACGTGGAAGACCTACGATGTTCACACATACATACCAAAGTACAACATTTGACAATTTCCATAGCACAACGACTGAGACCAAGACAGTGTAATCACACAGAGGTGGTGTCTGCCATTCAAGAGTGAGCTCAAAGAGGAGAACATCGTGTTGAATAGACACATGAAGATATTTGCATACTGCTTAGGCTACTCGTGAGTAGTGTGATTCTGCAAGCAAGGAATAGTTAAGATACATGAGAATCGATTCTTTATTAGCTTTTGTATAATGTAATAATGACATGAGAAGCATGGATCACATACTGTGGGGAATCCAATCACGTGTTTAGTATATAAAAAATTAACTATGGGAGCCGAAATCAACACTAAGAACTTATGCTTGTGGAGCAGATGATCTCAGTTTTTAATAGACAAATCATCATTGGCATTTATTTCGTTGCCTCAGTTCCAACACTGGCAAAGGCATGCCAAAAGATTACTGCTCGTTTTAGACGGTAGTTGAATCTTTCATGCTTATTTGCCAAACTCCTCAGTTTTTGTTGCTCCAGGCCACTGTTCATTGTCTTTATGATCGATTTTCCCTGAGACTCTTTATTGATCGAGCTGATTATCTCTGTCACGCATATCCAAATGCACAAGATTACACGCACATACACATACACACACAAACACCTCATGGTTGGTCGGGTTTGTACAATTCGATATCTTGTAACAATTATTCTGATGAAGTACCGCATACAGACGCATATCAGCCCTACGGTTGATTGGATTCCGTTACCTCAATTTGCACGTAACTCTCATACTCGTCTGGACATCGGATGCACTCTATGGTACTCGAATTGGCTCGTGAATTTAACTCCCGTCGTGGTGCCCTTCCGCCGACAAGTGGTGTAGATGCATCCGATTCGCATTGAAATACAGAATTTTCTAAGGTGTGTGTTGGTCGGTTAGACGGTAGGCCATGGGAGTCAGGGTGAGAGCGGTATTCGGTGATAGCTTGATTTGTTCGGTTTTGATTAACTGGCCAGTTGCCCGAAATACTTGAATGGTATCTATTCGAAGACCGATGTCGACCGAGTGACCAATTATTGAGCTAGAAATCTTCCACAGCCACTTTGAATTAGTCAGGGCGGATTGCACTGATTCATAGAAAGAGACAGTTTTCGTACTGTGCGACCGATATCAAGTGTTGTATAGAAGCACATAAATGAGCAGGCAACCATGGAATTGGTCAACGTCGACAGCTTGTCTTTTTTGTGATACTATCTAGGACTTATTTTTCAATGTACGCCCTCACTGAGCGGCCTTGAAGCTGGATTCTGCAGTGCTATGTAAGCATCTACTGAGGGTTCTTTATTGTGATAATAATATAACTTAATATGAATCAGTATTGGTAGCGGGGCAAAAATTGAAATTTCACATTTGCACAAAGTACATTCAAGTTACTGGGACATGTTTTAGCATAATCCGTTGACAGTCACCATGATGAGGTCTAGGAGATAACAGTGCGATCAAAAGACATCATTATCTCTCAAGGTCACCTCGGTTGATTTCTGAATTCGCCCTGACTCACCACCACACCAGTATGCTGTGGGTATTTTTTCTTTCCTTTGACTCTCCACAGCAGGCATTGCACCACATCCCCTCCGGTTAGCCCAGGCACTGAATAAGCTCTCACGGATCTGCTAGTTGTTCGGTAGAGTTCATAATTCATCATGGCGGAAAGTGATTTTTCTCATTTTAATCGTAGTCATAATCGTGGTTAAATGACTTCGGAGATCACAGATTGCCTGGTCCGAAATCTCGGAGAGTAAACGGTATCCCCAATCAAGACAATACCCAGAACTGATTGGTGAACGTTAGGCTAACTTTGGGATAAAGGGCCTGGTAACATGTGCCTTGAAAATTTGCACAGATGCTCGTGAAATTTTACAGGAAATATAATATTAAGATCAACTCAATGATTATTAGTTTGTATATGCATTAAAAAAGTAGCATTTATTGTTTTGCCGAATAACCTGATGACAAGGTTAGGCCAAACTCGTTTGCTTTGTTCTCTGTTCCTGAGCTGCACCTAGACAAAATAGAAGAGGTACTGCAAGTGCAAGAGGTACCCTATTCCGGAGAAATGCTTCATTTGTAGTGAAACCATATTATGGGGGAATTTGTGTATTGAATTAAAGTAAATGAGTACGCTGAGAACAACCGAATGTTAACAATGAGTTCGTTAATCCCAGATATGGTTACTTCTGGAATCTATGCTTTTGTATTAGTGCCACGATTTGTGGCCTAATGCAGTACTGATGTCCTGGTGTTTTGGGTAGGGATCAACTTACTAACAGCACCCCAAAGTCTGTCATCCATATAGGTCAGTAAATTCGTAAATTGTTTTAATTTTTAAGCCAGTCAATTAGTAAAACTTGGAGGAATCGTGTGTCGACATAAACGTGAATACTCTTTTGCAGTCCTTGTCCAGTTATTTTGTAAACTCCATGCTAACTGTGAAGCAACGTTATGATGTGCTGCACGCTTCGAGCTACCACATACCAGGTATTCTACGTGACCCAAGGACAATACCTCATACTCGACCGTCATGCGAGTGGTAGAAATTACAGAACTTCAACTATTTGCTTGGCTTCTCGGCGAATAACTTTACGAGAAACATATTTCAGTTAGTTAAAGTGAATAGCTGCGGGAAACTCAGTGCGCACAAACATTTACTCATCTACTGAATACACCACCTATTACCCCATTTGCCCAAGATTGAATTCCCCATTATTCGTTCGGATGATAGGAGACATTGGTTTAAGTGCACCTCATGATGCGAATTACACTTCCCTCAAAATATGATGAACATTTGGTTATATGACGTGACGAAGTTTAAAGTCTGCCGGACACGATGCTTGAGTTTTGGCTGCTGCATTTTGGGTCAAAATTAGAGGCAAATAGAAGACGGATGTCAGCAAAACGGTAATACAGCTGCTCCACTGACTGAAGTCATCAGTATTCCTACCAATTGATTCTTCAGAAAAAAACACCGTAATAATACATACTAAGCCTAAGAACTCAATGAAACTTAGATAGGAACAATATAGTTTTAGAACCGGCTTTTGACAATAGACGGGAAAACAACCGAGATAATGAAAAATGCACTCCAATTTATTGGAGGCAAAACAATGGTACGATTCATTTCTCGCGTTTATCACGGGTTGCTGCGAAAGACAATAGAACACTCGTAACGTTCGTCAAATCATAAATAAGGCTGTGCTTCGATGACTCTAATTAATGCCTTGGATCAATCAATATTTATGGATAGCCTTCCAACAAGGTTCTTCCAGTCACACGCAAAAGTTCTTCGGGTGGAAATGGAAGTGTAGTTGTAACTTTTGTCACAAAACGAACTCCGAAGTATAAAGCTAAAATATCTTCAGATAATAGAAGATTCCGAGTGCCAAAAAGCAGGACTGAGAAGTATGGCTCAACCAGAGGGATAATTGCTGTCAAATGGTTTCCTTGTTAGTACGCTTTTGACATATTGGGATCAATTTGTATCCTGCCTGCCTTAAAATCAGAGTGAAAAATATAATGCCAGTCATGTGAACATTACACAAACGACCAGGATCCCACCTATCTCGCATATGCGTGCACCCTACCATGTGATGGACACTTTGACGGTCATTGATGCGTAAGTTGGTCCATAAATTGCTAGATGAAAATAGATCATTTCCAAGACTGCCTACTACCATTCCATCTGTCCTTTATCCACTTTGTTTATATTACTCCGAGATACTTTTGCGCTTCCAAGTGTAACACCACTGGACTGATGGACATTGAGAATTCAATTCGATGGGTGAAAATAAACTAAATTCTTGGTTATTACAAATGATAAATCTATGCATATCCCGAACAAACTTCTCACATTGTGTTTCACATTGTATGGCAACGATAGCTGGTGGGGAAAACATGCTATCCAAGTGGCAGTACAAATTATGCTAACATCTTTGAATTGGAAACGGGTTCGATGCAAAGTAGAGTTCAATGAATCTTTTCTCAAATGGATTACGTATTCTTGAATTATCACTGCCCACCATAATATAAATCATCTTCCCTCATCAAACCGATACGGATATTTCTACTGAGTAAAAGCAGAACATTCTACAAACCGTGGAAAACATTTCCACGGTACAATTCCAACTGTGGCTGTTAGGTTGAACACACTCCTATCACGAATGGGATAATGCTCGTTACTTGAAGAGGCTTGCATTCCGGGTCGAGGCGTGGGGTTATAGAATCTGGATGCTTTACTTGAATTTCCCATTACAGAATGTTGTGTTCGTCAATCGTCCTGATAAATCAGACTGGAGCGATACACCCAATGTCATGTTTTCCAAAACCATTGAGAATGAAACAGTGGCCCCTAAAAATCTTCCCGATAATTCCTATGATGTGATACGCGGTGAACTGTACCCAATTCTCACTCATCCCAACAACTCGACACCAGACTTATTCCCGAATCTCGTTATGGCAACCTGTTTTCAAATCAAACTGATCTAATCACATATTTGTTAAGCCAATTTGATAAGGGCGAAAACGGTGAAATAAAGCATGTCATCTGACCCACTAACAACCATCCATGCTTAGACGAGATATTCGACCGTTTGTATACAATTTCATTTCCGTTGCTTCGTTTTTGGGTAAAGTGAATCAACAATGCCTGGCTTAAAATGAGTAACAGACATCCACAATAGATGTAACCGTATTGAAGCTGTCTCACTCGTGATCACGTGCACTACAAGTACGAAAAGGAAGATCCATTCTCTGACTGTCGACTATTACAAAAAGTAGACGGGATTTGATAGTCATGCACACTGGAGAACGAATAGGCTGTAATACAGGCCTCCGCTGAGAGGCCGTATTCACGAGTGAATGCAAATTGAAGCTAGTCGCAACGAAAACAGTAGCACCCTTGTCGTCGTATGATGAAATCCTTAGTTCATCAATTGTGATATTTCCCATCACTCACCAATCCTGATGAGTTCAAGCAAAACAATCAAGCAATGAAGAGAAGATAAATAACTTTTGAAATCAAAAGATTGAGGATGTTCATTGAGATGAAAACAAGAAATTATAAACTGTATGTGAAGGATCTCGATTGAATTTTTATGCAAATGTCTATCCAATTTCCTCTGGAGAATGAGATACTGGAAGGAAATCTGATATTATTCAAATTCAATGATGAAATCAATCGATGCACACCAATGGTAATAGTTCTGCGGTAATCGTATTTTGGCCGACATTCGATACAGTTTATTATGATTATCTCGAGTAATGAAGCGGAATGGGCGCAAACTAGGTGAATTTCACTCTCTGCTGATATCAGTAAGCTAGAATTTACTTTCCGATGAGGTAATCGCCGTTCTGCATCGACATGCCACTATTGGATCTGTGAAACGACACTTTGTAGAACGACATACTGCTATCTGTGGGATGAAATATCTTTCCCTGTATAACACACAACACTTATTCGTTGGGTAGTTGAATGGTGAGTTGGTTGTCCATTCTAGATGACATTCGTGTTCCAATAGCAGTAATTATTTTGTTTTTGATGTTGAATCTTTATTCAACTAAAAATCAGTAGAACTTCAAGGGCATTCGTATGATATCATATTGTTGCGAGACATTCAGATCACACACTCACTGTTGGTCTGTTTATAAAACGTGAGTATCTTCTAACAAAATGGCATCTAAGTTGAAATAATCGATTCGAAACTGTCGGGAATGATTTCTGCACCAAAAAATATTTCAAGTTTTGCGAATTTCTATACGCGTTATTTCCACAGTCTTGATATATATGTATACATAATAATATAAACACATATAATGTACATTTATATTTACCGTTGGTAAATAGCGCAAAAAGTTGGGACAAGCTGCCATTTGAAATATAATATTTTTTAAACGTTGCCGGCTCGTTCGAAAATCTTTGGGATGCTTTTACGTTAGACAACTTGGACAAACCTCGAACACGACTAATATTCTGTTCCATTTGCCGATCAAATCCACGGAAGCTGCAATATGGGATGTCATACAATACGCCCATCGATTCATGAAAAAACGTGTAACAGGAAGAAATTTCTTTTCGATATATCACTCCAGGCATTGACATATATAGTACTGGGTAAAAGAGGGTATATGTGCAGCTAAAGATAGCAGAGAGTGAGTGAAGGTGCAATAAATCCGGTAACTCAACAACATGCTTCAACTTGATGAATCTTGTTCGTTGTGTGAACGACAATAAGTGTGCAATATGTAACCAAATGGCGTGAAAAGGCAGGTGTGAAAAACAATGGTGTGAAAGAAGAGGTGTGGGTCTGGGGAGAATTGGTACAAGGGAACCATAAGAAAATCACGTGGTACGGCCACGGCAACAACAACTGTTGCACGAGGTTACGTTGCTTACACAAATCAGGCTTCAATAGTCGAATTGCTATGGCTTCTGACGTCATCAGCAACCGCCTGCGTAATCCTTGCGCGTGAACTCTGGGAGTTGTCAGGACTGGTCTAAAAGCTGTTACCGTGTCGATTTGGTGTCCGCTATCCACCAGATGTTGTAGAATTGCGCTACTGATAGTCCGGACTGTACCTTTGCGTAAAGAAGCCGGGACGTGTTCTGAAATCCTCTTCGACAGGGATGTGCAAAACAACTGCGACATCAGACAGAAACTCCTCTAGTAAACCAGATTGAATTTCTTACCACGAAATCACACTGTGAATAACTTGATTCTCGAGATTCTCAATTTCAATAGTTCAATAGATTTTTTCTGAAAGATGTCAATCAGTAGTATTGGATAACGATTTTTTATTTGAAATATGTGCTTTGTTACAACAAACATTTTAATGGCACATGGATAGTCTAAGTGACTGATACGGTGCTCCAACCAATCAGTGAAACTGTTTCGAAAGATCGATTTATTCTGTTGAACATGGACTTATTGACATGGAGGGACTGATCACTAACATTTCTTTAATTTTTCATAAACAAACACGTTGGCATTATATTTGACGTCTTTGATTTCATCGTATATAAATGCCTCTTCATATTCTTATGTGCAAGCATTATTAGGTCACAACCAAAATGTTCGAGGAGAGAAGTCATTTTAGAATATGGAAGCAAATGTGTTTTTTCATCTACACAGTTCATCTGGAATGTGTGCGAAAAGTCATAGAACCAAAATTGAGATCGATCTGGCCCATCAAATACGAGTAACGATTTTATTCAAATCAGTTGAATGGGTACAAACAGGGCTAACCGGTTTGTGTTTTTTTCTTTAGTTAATAAAATAAACCTCTTTGGTTAATAACATTGTGGCATATTGATTAGTTCAGTCGGTTTAAATATAGCTGGGTGTGCATTATCAAGTGACATTATGCTATTCAATTTTGCATGGTTTAGTACATGAAAATGTGATCATCTTGAATAAGGTTGATGATATTCCATATAAATTGTCAAAATTAATTAGCTGGTGCAAAAATGCGGATGTCATGGCCAAATTATCCTTGGAAATCTACCACAACACACAAATAAATTTGACCTAAATAAATCTTCCATTCCACAAATTATTTGATCTTAACGCATTCTGAGAGAAGTTGTGTTTATTTCGTGCCATCCTGGAGCATTTACCCGCTGATGATTTTGGTACGGATTCACTGATGGCAGATGACAGAATTCTGTCAGTGATGTGTCGATGTGCACGGTTTTGCACGGTTTTCTATGGTGGGCCAATTCTATGATCAATCTAATCTCAAAGAGAGATATATTGGTTATTCCCAAAAGCTGTGATTTGTGTCACTTGGAAACAAGTGGGTAATGAATTACGGGATCAGATATGTCAGCTCTCGAAATCATAGTTTCATCATATCTGTTCAAGCCTGCTCGGCAGTATCACAATAATCTATTGTATGTGTCTAATGGCAGGAACCGCTTTATAGCTGGAAATCCTGGATTTCAGCAAAATATTTGGTGCACAACATTGTAAAATATTAATAACTGTTTGCTTGTTTGGTGCACGCACAATAATTTGAAAGAAGAAACGACGGAGGTTGGACAGTTCTAAGTGGAGTCAGATATGCAATCATACGCATACTGATTGGTATATTATTTCACACTTTTCGCCAACCACTAATAATACTACGAGAGGTAGATCTCGGTCCACGGTTATCCCAACTTCCACGTAACGAGGGCAGCTAATCCCACAATCTTGAACTCTAAGCAAATTCGAAGACAAGTGAATACCCAGCCATTGACACACATGGGGCAAGTTGGTGTCTTTTCACAGTCACAGGCTTTATTTGTTTGGATATGTTTTGCATAACGGAGTTTGCTGAAGTGCTCAACTCGCTACTTTATGGAAAGCTACATTGTTTATATCAGTTCAATTCAGTTCTTTCAACTAACAACCTCAGAAATCCTTGCTGTGTTTTCTGATCAGTACCCGTTGCAAGTGAAATAAGTCCATGAATGAGGTGAATAAACGCATACGAACGTTATTGCAGTACAACACTGGCGTCGCAACCCACAACGACACCCGATGCATACAATGATCCAGTAGATGGGAACCTAGGACCAGATCCGAATAGCCTAATGTATCCTTGATCATACGATTAAGTTCATTAGAAAGGGTATCAAATTATTTCGCCGTGTTCTTAAACCATCATTTCAGACCATCCGCCAACCACTAGCGATCCCGAAAAAATTCCTCTGACACCAAAATATCACGTGGGATGCGAATTCCAAAGTGAAAACACATCTGTTCCAACCAATATTTCTTCTGCTGGCATACCGTTTGGTGCTGAATCCACCCAAATGCGACATATCCAAAACAAGCTCATACATTGCTTTCCACTTTGCCATATAGATGTGAAAGTAGGAAGTATATGTCTTTCTACGAAAATGACAACAATGCTTCTTCTCTTTATACAGTTGAATTTGGATTGTTGAATTTCATTTCGAAATGGTGAAATTGACCTTTGTGCCCCTTCCATTATTCGAATCACTAATTGAATTTGTTATCCGATTTTGGCTTACCTCGTGTCTTCAGTTTGCAACATAGTCATCGTTTTTCTGAAGCTTATTCCTCACGAGAGCTGAAAGTGAAACAAGCAACTTTAGGTTTTCGACAGAAGCAATAATTTGTACTCCGAGAATAAGTAACTGACTAGTTGTCCGTCAATTCGTTCCAGTTATCCATGAAGCTAGCAAACATTCTGATATGAAATACCATGGTCAAATTTATTTTTGGTGTATGTACAAGGAATAATGTGCGTAATACCCAAGATTATTTGACGAAAATCACGAATGGATTAGACATCCAAAGGCAACCATTCATCGCTTGCTATTGAAGCAGGAAGTAGGACGTTTTGCATCTGACCATGTGCTGGGGATAAATTTACTTTATTCGGTAATTAATTGAGTGACCACCAGAGGACGTAACAGTTGTGGCTTATTGTTCCGGTAGAAGCATCAAAATATGAATGTCGAACGATAAGTCGATTTCTCATGCTATAAACTTGAACGTGGTTTCTTTGGCCACCGCTTGATACGATGAAAAATAGTTACCAGGCAGTGAATTGAGCCTCTATTGTCCCCACTGAGTTCATAGGACGAAATAATTGAAATGGAACAAAGTGGAAATTTCAAACTGCAGTTTTACGTAAAGTAGCACTTCTGAGTACCTTTAATAAAAACAGTTTGTTAAAGTAGTATTCTGGATGATTTTGTATCATTGTTGCAGCTTCTTCGATAGAGATTCCAATTAGGCGACATTCCAGTAGACGTGATAAGATCGAAAAGAAATATCCTCAAACCAACCTGCCAACGTTTAATACTAAAAAATTGTGTTGTTGGTTTGTGTAGTGAAGATAGACTGGTATAATATGAATAATCATGCACTACGAACGTTCATCTAGCTTTCGAATCCATGGAAGCACTGATCAGCTGCTTCGTTCTTGTTAGGAATATTCATCAGTGCACGTCCGCCGAACCCCACGGGATATCAGACTCAAGAATAACGATCCTGGGTCAAACAATAAACCACCAAGCTATCTGGGCTCGCTTTCAGCCGTTTATCGATGTTGTACATTACGTGATATGTCGTCCTTCCACCACTGGATCTCGAAGTTAGCAGGGCATTTTTCGAACAGTGAGGGGCTCCTATGAAGGAGGGCTTCTATGCAAATGTCCAACAAGGATAACAGAGCTATACACTGTTTCCATGGTTAGCAGTGGCGAGTCGAGCGTTCACACTGCATGGTGAGTCATAATGTGTAAAATTGAATCCCCTACTACTCATATGGGTGAAATTGATTCTGCTAAATACAAACGTATCCTTTAGGAAATCGGTTATATCACCATCAGTTATTCTCTCATAGAATTGTGGGGCAAATTTAGCGAGTTTGTTTATAAGACAGTTCAGTCCCACTTACGATGATTCCAAACAAACTGTGTGGCCTCAATTGCCAATTTCTAGTTCAGCCTTGTGCAAAATTGACCAAATATTTCAATCCAAACTCTGCTCCATCGAGCAAGATGTCAGTAACGCTCATCAAACAGAGGGATCATTCTCCGAACGTGATAACGAAGGCAATTAAAAATGGTGTGTTTTATCCCGCTTTTATCACAATGAGAATTATGTTGTGATAACAGTTTGTTTTTCAGTATCTGTTTCCAACTGATTGGAACAGCTCGGGGTTTTACTCACTTGTTTGAAATTGTGACCGTTACCAATAAATCGGAGATATTTTGGCCTGCTCGTAAATCGCCACTTGGTACAAAACGGCCACCGGGGAGAATGTTGAAGAGAAATTGCTGATCTTGAAAGCAGAAAAAAATTCGATTGATCGCAGAACGTCATTTACACAGGCAATATCTACGGCTTCAACCAAGCCGGGAGAACAAAGTTTATGGTTATGTCAAAATTCATGAAGTATGTTGCTTTCGTAGGAGTAAGGAACATATTATCTACTGCATCGTAAATGCCGCTTGGAGAAGATCATTTCACAAAGTTGAACCTAATCATTCTACCTCAAAATTCAAAAAGATGATAACAATTACCTCGTGTCAGTTAAGCGGATCTTATTTTGTTACTGATTTGACATGGTCGGAAATCAAGTTTTACAATCCGGACTTACAACGTTTTACGTAATATGGTTCTAGCACGCATTGCTTGGCCGACAGTAAAACAATTTGGTTCGAATAGAAGGATAAAATGAAGGGGCGTTTGTTCTCATTTGCCGAACTGTTAACTAGTGATCACCAAAAATGTCCCGTCTTACTATTCATAGCCCCCGTGAATATGTGGTAAAACGAATAAATCATGCGTGTAGTGTCGATCGTGAAGCATGCGAGAATGTTCTCGAGCTTCGTGACTTGATTAGGATATATCATGTGATCGGGTAATGATACAAATTTATTCAAACAATACTCTCATTTACTTTGATCCTTTGCAGCTCGGTGGGTAATTTAATGTGTGTGACGTTGATAATCGGAGTGAAATGATCTAGAGGAAGTAAGCCATCGGTCAACAAGGTATGAAAATATGATAAAACTGATCAACGAGACCGCGTAAATTATCCCAGGTTATATTTAGATAGGTTTACTATCGGAATATTTTGATAAGAGCCATTTTTCAGCCAATATATTGTTCACAGTTGTGCTCTTATGATGAGGCTGAGAAACTATGTGGTTAAAAAGCCTTTCAAAGATGGCTGCAAAACTTACTGAGAAAATGAAATTCCAGTTCGTATCAATCTAAGTGTTGGCTTCAAAGTCATTTGACCGCGTTTTGTCTGTCGCATGCATGGTTATCGCGACATCAATTTAACGATCCATCAGAACTCAATTTCGTCATCATCTCTCTGGGGAGAATCAAATTCCAATTGCAGGGGCGGCACCTTGCTCAGTGTTTTATCATGAATAGGAGTGTCACTCATTCGACAAACCATGACAAAAACAGAGTACACGTTGCAGAGGTAGAAGACCTAGGAAATCGAATGAATAGAACGATCTTCTGTGCAGTACGATGAATAAATTGCCGAGAATTCCTGTGTTTAATCCAGTGCGGCAGTATCCCCAAGCCCCTTCACTCCCCGTCTGACACAAGGTGGTGACAACTCTCAATGCGACGAGTATCAGGTGATATGAAGGCTGCACCGCAAGCCCAACAAATGAGAACATGTGTTGATTCCATCAGGTGATCCAAGTCAAGAGTCCATTCGTTTTGGCTATGGATTTTTTTATCATATGATTGTTTGACGTATGATAAACTGTAGAAGGTTCGGAAAATAACATTCTTTGAACTAATTTCCCACTAAAAATTATCTTGCCTAATAACAATATATCTCACAAACTAACATTATTGATTTGGATCGGAATAAAACAGGTTACGCCTTGTCGATGGATTTCAATGAGAGAGAAGTTGAATGTTGGGAAAATTCTCACTGTCGTGATTGAAAAAGTCCTCGAATTCAACGAAGAGCAGTCACCTGGGTGGGCATTCGTTTTTCAGGATCACGCTGCATGGTATTAGCAAACTTATGCCAAAAGTGAATACTCAATCCCCGACTTCCTGTGAGTGCTTTCCATCAATTCTTTTCGTTTTGTAGGACCACATTTAACGCATACGTGGGAGAATCACTAACAGAATTATCGAATGAAAAGAAACTGCCATCTGAGGTAAGCTTCAGATCAAAGTCTAATTTTTAGCTGAGTTAAATTAGATCTAACAAGGCGAAGAGCATTTAAGTGATTGAAAGAGAATTAATAGGGAGAATCCGATGGATAATTGAGCAACGTACTCACTCTGTTTCTGTCTTCTATTTGTAGGTTTCTTGCTGATCATGTGCCACCGTGCGGGTTCAATTTGAAGCAGTGAATTCCGAATACTTTTATCTTCGGAATATTTTAAAACAATGTTGTAATATTCACGGCCACCATTCCAAGAGGAACAGGGACACTATTTCTTGCAGAAAAACAGAAGAGAGCAAATCAATCGAAACATAAAATGATTGGTGTAAATGTGATCACTATTCAGTGTAATCTGACACGCGTGAATTTTTGAAGTGAAATTCGAGTCGTTTTATGGCAATTACCATTTATTTCATCATAAACTTAGTGGATTCTACAATGGTGATACCGTAAAAATTCCTGAAGAACAGAGGCAAGCCAAATGCCTATTACTGTGTATGAGCATCGTGTTTTGAGTAAGAATTTGGTTGGATTTCGTGAGGGTTGTAGGTTATTGGTAGTTTCAAAACTTTGGTTTCAGCTGAAGTTTTAGCACTAATGTTTGTCACGTACAAGCAGACCACAAAACATGGTTATGGTACATTTAGAACTAGATAGTCTTGTGTTATTCCCGTCGTGTGCGTACACATACTATTAAATTATAAGTAAATAAATTAACAAGCAAGTCAATAATAAATCTAATTATTCCTTTGCTCCCTCTTGTTTGTCGGCCTATAACGCTAGCTGCTCTGATCTGTCCTAGTAACTCTGGTGGGAGGACCGTTCTGGCTTCAAAACATCTCATTTTATTAACAGAAAACATACAGATTATATAAGTTCCAAGGGTCTTTGTCACCAATCGTCGTCGTACAAACAAACTGGTCTAATCTGGCTTTACGTAACGTCTCTTTTGATTCGCGTTCTTCCAGCCATCATCAGATGGTGTTCCTTTCTCGTTTTTTCGACCCGTTTATCGACGAAGAACCACCCCACAACTTCACATAAGTTATTTCTGGAAGCAATCCTCAGCCGTTCAAAAGCTTCCGAATAGGAAAGCGTAGCAAGAGCAAGCAAACGATAAACCTACCGTTAATAGAAAAGTCACGCAGCAGTCTCTCAACCGTCATGTGACCATGATAACATATGAGTTAGTTTTAGAGAAATTATTACTCAGAATGCACTTGAAAATAAACTGTCTTCTCCGTGATTTCAAACTAAAGGAAGGTCTCTATCTAAGCTGAAACCGAAGCCTTAGAAGTTCTGTGTAGGCAGTACTGTGTGATCAGTCATGGGTGCAACAAAGTGAGCATTTTCAAACGAAGTATCTCAGTCAAACTGACACAATTTATATCCCCCTACCGAGGGAAGCCGTTGCATCAGGATGTGCAACTAACAGCCAACAAACAGCGACACAAGGCGAGTGCCGTACATAATGGTGAGAAGCTGGATTTTTGAAGTATTCAACTCTTTATTTGTGCATATATTTCTATTTCTTCCACTCTGTATTTTTAGAATGCATCTAAAGTATTCACTATTGGATTCGTATTTTCAGGTTTCATCTTACTCAGTGTGTCTTTGAAAAGTCTCTGAATTTAAGTCTGAATGTCGACATTTTCTCGTACCCACGAATTGTGCATGTATTCAGATTGGTTAAAACTTAGTGTTCACGATGCAAACATGTTCTGTTTGAGAATTCGTGCTTTTTTCCTTGACTTGGAGTTTGACTTTAGAGAGTAGAATGCTTTTGTCTATGAGAATTATCCCACAGAAATTGCCATTGAAAGACAAATTTGGCATCGGTTGAATTGTAGTGGTTATGCCGTAGGTGGCAAAACTGGTGTTCAACCAATCCGCGAGGACTATTCGATATAGTTGCTGAACTTTGGGCTGCTCGGCTTCCTGTGTTTTCTCATTTCAGATGGAACACGCGCAACTACCACAGAAGATCATCGGTTCTAGCATACTACAGCTTCAAGCTAACTCTATAGTCTGCACAGCAGACACCTTTACAACTTACATCGTGCTGCCTGAGTCAGGATAGACAGCTGTGAACCAAAACCATGACAATGGAGGTTTGATCATATCAAACTATTAGCTAAAGTGCCTCCCATGAATTCGATCAAAGCAACTTCAATCTATCTCAGTATTGATCATTCGCTCACTTTACTCAGAATATAGATTTCTTTAGCAAAAGAATCTTCTTATTTATGCCTGTTTGTTGTTTTGCTTCTTGTATAACTGCATTGACTGATTGGCTCCACCTGCTGAGAGAATACACGAGAGAACCCATACGAACAAGTTCGATGTTTTGGAGAAGACGGTAGAGGAAAAGCTTCCATCTTCTCTCATGTTCCTTGGACTGTGTTGAAAATGATCAATTACAGAAATGTTTAGAAAGTGGTAACAGCAATTTGAGGACTTTGGTACATTTCCCTTGGTAAATTGCTAATTCGAATTCGTTCTAGCTGTGAAAATTGTCTCCGCTGTGGATATGGTTTTCAACACTAGCTGGGTTTACAACAACCACGGTCATGATTCCGCGGTATATCATTATTTTCTCCCGGAACACAGTATTATTTCATTAATTGCTGGTTCGACCACATAAGGAGACCGAACAACTATGACAAGAGAAATGCTTGGTACACAGATCAACTAATTATCGTGAGCAACGATATAATTGGATTCAAACAGAATATTGTGTATTGTAGCTGGACCACAGGCAAAGATTTGATTGCCAATCTCCACCATATAGCGGACAATTATTTGCAGAGTGAATCCAGATCTCACATTTCCGATGTTTTTTACGAACTTCAAGTATCGGTTCTTTCGATACTATAATATACTCAGTGCAACTATATCACCTGTTTGGATGGGAAGAGGATTGTCTTGTTCGTTTTTACGTTCTTGTTTTGTGATAGTAGTTTTCGGTAAAGAACCGGAAACCGTGAGTATATTGCAAGATAGCCCGGATCAAAGTGTAAAACAAGGAAGCTAATCATTTGCATTGCTACTCGTCTCTCTATTGGCATTAGTTCAGCCCTCACACATGAGTCAAATGACTGTTCAAATTATTTCGTCATTTATTCTCTAGAACTGACTGGTTTTTGTGATCAAGTCGCCACCACTTTGGACATTGTTCAATTGAACCTAAACATCACACGTCCCATTTCAGATAAAATTCAGTTCCGTCCACTCAACATTGAGTTTTCTCATTACTAAATTTACCTATTCGTGAACTGAACATCTGAGGTATGGAAAAAGCCTGATGATATATATGGTTTCACAGTAAATGCATACATGTTAGTTCACCTTAATTATCTTACAAACTTCGTTTGGTTCTCAACCCAAGCAAATAACCTGGATTCTGAGGGATTGAACATGGAACAATTCATTACACATTGTTTGTAAAACAGTGGAGATTTACCAGACTATTTAGCATTTCATATTCTGACTGAAAAATTCGGTATTACTAAGATCATATTGGACTTCATTTCCACCCATAAAAGTCTAGTCTAAAAGCATATTAGTTCGCCTTACACAACACGAACATTTCCGATCACGAAACAGTAATTCCATTACCCTCTGCCAAATCCGAAGCACATCAGCTTAGTGCAGATGTAACAGGCAAAATGAAGTAGGTGCATGTGCAAGAAATTCACTTATTTGGACAAAGAAAATTGGCTGTCCATTTGCACTATTTAAAGGCATTTTGTCCTCTGTTCGTCAATTATTAAACGACCAGGCGAATAACAGAACTTTCACTTTCAAATCGGAAATGGAGAAGCTTTCATATGTTTGACTTCGAAATATATATCAGAATGTTTTTCTCACCGACTTTCTTATACACCAGTGCACAACAATTCAGCATGGAGGCCGAGTCCAGTGAAAGGCTATTAAGTGACGAATCAGTGGCAGCCTGATGGAAGCACAAAGAGATAGCACTAGAATAGATCACGTTTTCCATTGCCACTAAACTCAAATGAACAATGAACTTTGACATGAGTGCTTTTACAACAAAACAGATTGTTTCACTCATGCAACACTCAGAATTCTGCTGCCAAATAGGGGGTTACGCAGCGGAATCCAAGACATATAGGCAAACATTCGAGAAGAAGAGTGCGAATGAAAAAACCCTGTGGTGTAATCGGAAAATTGGTGATACTCTTACATATACTTTTGGACACTGTGATTAAGTAAGTAAGAGTTAGGCGAAAGGAAATGAGTGTTTGAGTTTAGATTTTGCACCCAATTTATCACATGTTCATCAGTGAAGTGGTGTGAATGGACGAACACGAGACCGCGACATTTGCTATGTTCGTTGTGGGATCTTCACTGTATTATTTATATATGTACAAATCGACATATATACATAATCTATCAAAACGGTGGTTACCATAATTGGGAACCCTGAAATATTTTCTAGCAGAAAATATTCTCAATAGTGTTTCGTTAGTACATATGCAATTCATACCAACAGGCTAATACTGAGTGGGGTCTAAATGTTTCGCAAGTGAATATATCATATGAGTGCTCTCGAAGTTCCATTGTGTTTTCGGTTGAATTAAGACTCAACATCAAAACCAAATATTTTCTGCCATAAGAACATTTGAGGAAATGTCATCCAGGAAGGACAATTTACACGACGATTCAACTTTCGAACCAACCAGTGCTGTGTGTTATACGGGAAAGATGTTTTATCCCACCGATAGCAGTATGTTGTTCTACAAACTGTCGATTCACAGGACAAATCGTGGCAAGCCAGTCCAAAACATTTATCCCCCTCGTCGAAACGTGAATGCCACGTTTTGACATCAGAGAATTGTGAAATCCATTAAGTTTGCGCCCATTCTACTTCATTATTCGAGCAAATCACATTAGACGGCATCGAATGCCGGCCAGGAATGCAGGTACTATAGAACAACTAACAGTGATCTGCAATAATCAATTTCATCGTTTAATTTGAATTATACTTCATTTCCGTCCAGTATCTGGTTTCCTCCTTTGCTTTTTGATTGCAGGCTGATGAAGATATCAACAAATTTTATCGAAGAAAATTACAAATTGACTATCTCTGACTTGTTGCGTAGTTCATCATCTCATTGGCTTCACTACTGAACACACAACTTTCATTCTCCAGACAAACGCGCATGGAAAATTGCACGAAAAACCAGTGAATATCCTTCACTTACAATCCATAATTCTCACTTTCTTCAAAATAAACGTTTTACATCTTGCGGTTTTGACAAACATTTATCTCTGTCTTACTTGTGTTTGTTGTGCCCGAGCTCATCAGGATTGGTGAATGATGAAAAATATCATATCTGATGAACTAACGGTTTCAGTATACGAAGACAAGGAAGCTACTGTGCTTGTTGCGATTAATTTCGATTGGTATTTACTCGTGAGTACGTGAGCCCGTATGAGAGTTCCCCAGTGTGCAGGATTGTATATTCACATGTACTGGCTGTCATTAGATGGCAGTCAGAGAATGGATCTCCACGAGTGACATGCATTTTCCCAATTCTGGTACACGTGATCGCGAGTGAGGCGATTCAGAATGGCCACATTCAATGTGGATGTCTGCTACGAAAATAGGGTCATGTATTATTGATTCACCTTACCAAGAAACGAAGCAACAGAAATGACATTTTATACAAGCCGTCAGATATCTCGTTTAGGCATGGTTGGTTTTTGATATGTCATATAACATGCTTTATTCTACCGATTTCACCTTCATCAAATCAGCCCAACCAAATGTGTGAGTGAATCATTTTGATTCGAAAACGAAGCGTCACAACGAAATTAGGGGATATGTCAAAAGAGTGGAATTGTTGGGATGGGTGAGAGTTGGACAAAGAATAATCTGGCTCGAATTTCCATGGGAAGGTGGGATACATAAATAACACGACTGCTGCTTTCTCGTACCAGATTTTGAATTCTGAGTGACTGAAACATTTTCCAAGCTTTCTGAAGAACATTGCTGAGACCATGGCAGAATGGATTCAAGCAGTCTATTTTCCAAAACCTCGGGACACGATATGGATGTGCCTGAAACGGCGGCGAAATTTACTATCGTTTCATGAGAGATTGCCAATAAGTTTGCATATTTTGAGGTAACTGACTGGGTTATTGAAATGTTTTGTCGGTTGTTTGAGTAACACAATCAGCGCATCGATGCACCATGTGTTTTGTCACTCGCATGAACATTCCTAAATATATACAAACATGTACTGAAGACGAACCCTTCATATCACCTCGAAAACAAAATGTCCACGTAAGCATTAGTCCCATATTTTCCTCGTGGTTAATATGCATCAAATAACTCAACTGGTTTGAGAAAAGTGATCGCATTTCATCAATCTGGAGCTTGCTAGATAGAAATATATAGTCTATCAAATAAATCACATAGCTCTAGCTGAAGACAAACATCCTAACCATTTTTGAGAAGGATTTTTAAGTTCACTGTTTCTCTTTATCAATGATTTTATAAAAATACAGCTGGTAGACATTTATTTGAGGTAAACGTGGACAAAAGGATATATCAGGGCACGTGAAAAACACAACATTCTATAATGTCCGATCCAATTACAGTTTTCAGGTTCCAAAATCTCACGCCTCGTTACGGAGTGCCAACTTCTTCAAGTAACGAGCAGCATCTCATTCGTGATGGATATTTGTTCATCCTTATGACCACATTCGGAATCGTGCGGTGGAATGCTTGCGCTGGTTCGTGGAATATTTTGCATTCACTCGGCACAAATATTCGTAATAATTGGATGAGCGAAAATCAATTACATTTTAGTGAGTATTGTTAACTCAACATAATCTAATTCACTTAGGAGGACGGTCAATAAAGTCTAGTTTGCATCGAACCCGTTTCCGATTCAAGGATTTTACCATAATTTCTAGTACTGTTTGGACAGCACTGTTTCCCCACTTGCAACTTGTGTTAGGAAATGTGAAACGCAGTGCGAAGACATTGTTCCGGATATGCACAGACTTATCTTAACTGAAATAACAAAGAACTTGGTTTATTTTTGCCTGAGGATTTGGATTCTCAATGTCCATCAGTCCTATGGTGTTGAAATTCAAAGAGCAATAGTTTTTCATGGTGAGAGAAACAGAACGGATAAAGAAGAAACTGAATGGAAGTGGGTTTTGTTGGAATAGATCTATTTTTGGTGATCAGTCTATGAATTAATATACGCATCAACGACCGTGAAAGTGTCCATCACCAAACCAAAAGTATTCGTATCCAACGGAGGTGAGATTCTGGTTGTCCGTGCAATGTTCATTTGATTGGCATCATATTTTTCACTCAGCTTTGAACCGAGGGGGGGGGGGGGGCGCAAAGATGGTGGAAAATCACACAATCGAAGCCTTTATGTCAAAAGTGTACCGAGAATAATATTATATGAAAATGATTTTCCCTTTTATCGAGTCATATTGCTCAGTTCTGCGATTTGGCAGTTGAGTTTTCGTGCGATCCAAAGATATTCCAGTTTTGTAAATCAAAGTCCATTATTTGATAAATGTTACCACCGCACTTCAATTTTCACCCAAACAACTTTCGCGTGTAACTGATGGAATCAAGTTGGTTAGCATTCCACAAATATCAGTTAATAATTAGGGAATAGGATATTCATGGATATCATTAGATTATTTCTCGTCATGATAAGCTGAATTCAGTTATGAGCCTGGAAGAAACTACCTGAGCCCATGTGGCCGGACCAAGAATGGATTTTGGTTAAAAATTATATAGATCCACTTGGACTGAACTTACCTCTCTTTGTAAACAAGTACCACAACAGTGGTGTTCAGTGTTTATTGAATTTCGCCATCACAGTAGCGGGTACGAGTTGTGCACTTTGCACTTCTCAGAGGACAGAGCTCAGCTAACGTCATCTTGTTCAGTCAAGTGTAGATACGAGATCAGGAATGGTGTGAGAGTTGTTTGTGAAGTGAAATTTCATACAAACGCGGCCGACGTAGACTGTATTGGTCGAAGAAGCTTCTTACTAATGATATAGAGAATATCACAATTTTCTCTTTCGTATTGCGTGAAAAGTGACAACGTGTATAATATCAACGCAACGAAACTTGCACAAGCGTTCACTGAAATGTGAGCCACCTGTTCACTTTCGGTAATAAAATAGGTTTCTTCGAACTTACTCTCTCTGTTGGTATGACTAAGAGATGATTTCAGTGGGACCATCTGTATTAGCCGCTTAAATGATGGATCACGTGAGACAATTTATTCTGCAACTACCCTTGATAAATGCGGGAAAATGAATGATACCATTCGTATCGCTTCAAATAAATTTAAATGCGTTTTCCATTCCTAGATTGTTCTGTCTCTTCTTGTCATAAACCAATTCTACAATCTTATTTTTTTGTTTTCCACTCATTCAATTCGTATGCACAGTATGAAGCAACACGGTGTGTTTGGGAGGAACTAACTGAGCATGATAATGCCAACTTCAGTGAGTGAAGCAATCATGTTATCTTGTTGTTGATATCCGTTTTCCAATTTCCTCTACTTTTTGGTCTGAATTGCAGTAAACAAAACATCCACAATGTTTTCGGTTGGATTTGAATTTCGCTCAGTTATGTGCGCAACATTTAGCCTCTTTTGAGGAAAATTTCATTCGACCTCTTGGGTCGACTTAACTCCATGCCTTTTATGAGCTAAAGGTTCACGGGAAATTCAAACTTCGGCAAATGTATTATTGGATGGAATGCCTGACTGCTTAGAAAATGCTTCTGTGCATTGCATTTAAGGCAACTACTTACATTCACTAGTTGAAATGAGTTCCTCGTAAAATTATTCGCCGAGTAATCAGGCAAATTGATGGACTGTTGTAATTTCTACCGTGCATTTGGATAAAGGTAAATCATTATGTTAACATTTGGTCTCTTCTAGGAAACTGTTTCACAAGTCATTTTTACTGCAGAAAGCATTGGCATGGGTTTTCGAAGAACTGAGCATCAGGATAAATAATGTACACAGTGCTTTCCATAAAAGTGGAACATGAATATGTGGTTATCTTTTCATCCGTTAGCTAGAACTGGTTTTCCTCAATATTAGTCATGAATTCAGTGGAACATATTTGTATTTTCAACCTTATTGCCCATTATGGATATTGCATCTTGAATAGTCTTCTAATTTTATCTTATTTCGATTATCTCCATGTTGATTGTGTTGCTGTCACCCAATTCGAAGTTTTCGCAGTACGGAAGACTTCTTTGCAACCACAACCATCATTGAAAGAACCCTACTCATTGCCTACCTAACAGGTCTGTGACGAATAGACAGGAAAGTGGGAATTATTTTTCTCATTAAAATTTCGCGTGGGTAAACAAAAGCACAATCGAAAATTTCTCTTGAGCTATAAGTGAATCCTTCTCTCCTATCGCGAAGGTCAGGAAAATTTTAATCAGTGGAGTTTATAACTTTTTTATTGCAAAGACTGATTAAATTCCGAAAATGACTATGAATAAAAAAAAACAGAAGGAGTTTATTAATTAACTGGAAGACCACAAAAACCTATGCCATACAGAATTGCCGCCGCATAATCACTGAATATTGATGTACTCTCACTATATTAAATTTCGAACGCATCCAACGGAATATCGGCTTACTACGAAGAAACATTTACGTTTTAACACAACAAATGCGATAATCAAACGCAGCTGAAAAACGCCCTTTCCTCTCTACACGATGTTTTCTTAGGGGCATTCGTTTCATTCAGTTTTGACCCGTTCAACTTTATGCAATGAAAAACATTTCAAAACTATTCTGTTTTGATAATACGAAAAAAGTCGCCGTTAAAGGAAATGCAATTTAATTCTACGGAGTTTAGGGGTTAATTTGAACAGACTGGTTTCAGTCATCAACCCTGCATTTTATTCGTCCTAAATAATAAGTTCGAAGTTGATTCAGGTCCATGAAATTTCTATACATCAAGCAAACTCAATGTGGTGGCAAATTCTAAATGAGGAGTTTCAGTAGAATAGTCCGCCATCTCAATGCTCGGAATCAGCTTCCGCTTACGTCCCAGTATAAAACGCTGTCCTCTCCTGTCTAGTAGTCTATGTTATCTCGTGCGCACATTAGGAGTAGTGTGGAACAGCACCGTATCAGCTTCTTATGAATAGAATTAAAATTACAAAATTAGTTAGAATGCTAGTCAAGGTGCAAGATTTCGAAAATAATTCCGCCAACCTGGTATACGTTTACCGAAATATTTCTGTGCAGTGCGGTTTATCATTCGTCAAACACAAATATGGAACGAGTTAAAACAGAATAGCCTTGAACTTCTTTGTGAGTTAAGGTCACAAATGGATGATTTTGCTCATGGACTGCTTCCTATTTGTTTACGTTCTCGCAGACCGCTTTATCATCATGACCCATTGCCAGCTATCATACACACACACACACACAAACACACACACACACACACGAAGATGTTGAGGCACAAGCAAAACAGCATGTTTGCTCTATTCGAACGGTAACAAGGTAGAGAATAACAATGGTTGAAGTTGGCGTTCGATTGCGTTGTTTTTAGGAAGATTTACCAAGATTGGAACCTCAAAGGCAATGTTAGACTTGTTCAACATGTTTAGCTTAAAAAGACCACACCGAAGTGGAAATAATTGTTTTCAATTGATCCTAAGCGTTCTCCAGAACATCTTGCAATCAGTTCACTGTCTACTCATTTTATTCGATGGGCTGTTATAGGCAACTGCTACAATAATGTAAAAGGAAGGCGTGATATTCCACAATTCATGTGGATTTACGAGTGTTTCACTGGTTTCGGTTGTGGCTGCTGGAAGGGATTTTGCGATTTTATTGTTGCGAACCGCCAATCAGTTTTTGGACGAGGCATCTGAAGCACCTGGATCCAGCAGCGTTGGGAGTGGCTTCTTGTGTGGCTTTTGTAAAACATGAAACTGCACTCAGTGAATAATAGGAAACTGGAAATCTCCCACAAAACGTTCACTGAACATTTCCAGGGGTCCGCTTGAAAATGAGCTGATGCAAATTCTAAATCAAAGGAGTGCAATATGAATTCCCGTTCATTTTTTCGCCTGATCCTTCCTATATGTTTTACCACAAAATGTTCGCTGTTCAGTGTGAGTACACTTCACTGTGGCAATTAGCGATTCTTCTCATATGTCGATCTGCATGAATTCCAGTCGCAAATTAATCCGTGTCAAATTTAAGTTGTCAGTATGCTTTCTAAGTCTGTTTAGTGCATACGGCTAATTTTACTTCCATAAAATCTCCAAATTTATTAAAGTGATAGGAGATGTTGTGTTCATGATCGCTGTAAAAGTGATGATTTTGAAAATAATTTATTCGCAGTCAGCTTTTAAACGCGCCTTTTTCGGGTCCACTCTCTAACTTCGTTCATCAAACACGGAACATTGGTGATCGCGTGATTAGCTCTCTATAATACAGTTTAAAAGCATTTAATGAGATAGTACTCTGAATCAATGTGCATGCAAGTGAATCATCGATGGGCAAGTCCAAGTAGTACATGCGATCGAGTGCAGTCGAACAGGGCCACTCAGCAGCAACGAATCAACGAGCACATATGACTCAGTGCCAAAGTCTGATTGGTTAGAGTGAGCCGTTCATCGCATGGGTGAAGTCACCGTGGTGTGCGTACGTCCGTGCATGCGTGTTGGATAGTTGTGGATATCGTGAGTCCGATCAATACATTTGCCGGCATTGTAATGACACAATCAGTAGTCTGACCAATAGAAGGACCACACAACAGTGCTGTGAAGGGGTGCTACATCTACCGCGTAAACACTCTTTCTATTGAATTCAATGATCCGCAGAGTGAGTTTTGCTCATCTGTGACCAAAACGATATTCCGGGACTCCACTCATCCGTTACACGTGGACTTATCCTCTAATCGTTCCCATTCATCCACCCATTCTGCATTGAATCACCCGCGTTCTAAGACCAATCTTCACAAAATCTTCCTCACACCCTATGTGATTCGGATTGTTACCCGTGTGGGGGGGGGGGAGATAAAAGCTTAGCTAATTATAAGACCTTATCACGAGACTAGTTTTCCTCCACTCTATCACCAAACTACCTCAATCGAAGCTTATTTGTTTGTACTTCATCAAATATTTGCTTTTTGTGTTACTTTGCTTATTTCGAGTTTCAATTATTCTTGTCATGTATGAAAAGTCAATATTAAACTTTTACAGATCTTCCAAATAAAAATAACTCAGGAGAGAAGGAAGACAGTCAGGCAGGTTTACATCACATTGTGTATCCATGTCCGTTCACTTTGTATTGACTTGTGTGAGTATGTGTGTATATCCTCGATGGAATATTTGTTTTCTGAATGAAGTGTAGCCACCTCGCATGCAGACGTCCTTCATACAAACACAAACTACTGCAACTAACTGCCCAGAAAAGGTGTTGCCGATGATACGGTGTTATTTTATTGTCTGAAACTAGTTATTTAGTTGTCCACCCGTTTCTTTTATTTTGTGTGAAAGCCCAAACATGGCCTCGTTTCGCCCATTCCCTCATCCGATGGGAGTTTGACTATCACGTAGAATGATCATCTGAAATCTTGACTGCGTTTGGGCATTCTATTCTGTATTCAATATTCTAAAGCTGCATTGAGAGTCGGGTTTTGAAGAAACTTGAGTAATGTGTTATCAAGATGCATAACACCAAAATATAGATTTACCCTGGAATATTGTGCCATGATTGTTCTACTCAGATAAGAAGGGTGTTCATTGTGACTCTCAGTTACGATGCTTTCGAAAGTCAAAAACGAAAGCAAGCCACTAATCAGCTTGAGTATGCCAGGCTGGATTGTATGAACAGTAACCACTATTTTATCAGACCACGCAACATGTCACCCCATTTGCTAATCAAACAGTCACCTACAGTTCGACGTAGGTTGGGTTACCGGATCAATTCGACAAACGTCTATATCAACCAAATGGGCACAACAGGGCTTGAAGTTAACTGGACTCATAAATTCTGAAATGTTGGATTTTTGCTTCAAATATCACGTCATAATTCCTGTGAATACAAAATCGTTTCGGCGTGCTGAATTGTCGTCTTCTCATCATTACGGGTTAAAATGATCAGAGTTACAAGCCGAGATCGAGCGCGCAGGTTTCCCATTCAAATTGCAGTAAGGAACCCGTGGGTCTTAACACCATGGTGAATGAATGAACTGTATGATTTATGTAATTACAACTTTATTGTTGAAATGAGCAAACCTTTGTTGTTGACACAGCATCTCTCAGAGGATGTACAGCAAATAAAACCGTCTACAATATCCTCTTTGATGAGATACTTGTTACCTTAGCTTTTGTCGTGAATGATGAGAACTTCAGATAACATTCAAGTTCAATGAATTGAAATGCAGATCAGAAAAAATGTTGTTTTATTCGGTGATAACCGTGAATTAAAATCTACTTTTGCTTTAAACCCTTTATGAGAGAGGTGATCCGTGGTAAATGAAACCTTTACTAAATACCGTCATTTCCGATAATGTAGTGTAGCCAACATCGAACATTTACTCAAAGCATATCACATGGGGCATCGTCCTTCTTCATACATTTTGAACAGAACTCGGCTCCCATGATTTAGAAGACAAACATTATATGGGATGTCTTATTTCGCATTGGTAACCAGCACGGTAAAGCATGGTGAAACGATCCCGACTGATGCAGATACAAAGTACGTGAATGAGTGGGCTCAAAGCTAATGTTATGCGTTCGGAACCGATATGAGTTAGTGGATGGAATTTGTACCGTAATGGTAACCCATTCAGGCATTTCGGTCTACCTCAGGTACACAGTCAGCCACATACAGGATTATCTGCTGATCCAGTGATATGTGAATAACATGTCATGCAAATGTGGTCTTCATGGTACGAGTCATTCCGGAGCTTGTTAGATTCTGGGCATTACATTTCACAATACGAGGAGGATGCGGAGGAAATCCCTACCACTCACTGACCTTCATGATGAACTGAAATATTTCGATTTCACTACTGTTCGTAATGCACTTCGTATCAACTTGGAACTCTCTTTTAGAAATATCATAATTACTGTTTTATTTGCTATACAGAAATGATACAATGTTTCGGACAGCAGTTCGAGCTTGTTCGGAAGAGGTTGCCGAATGGGAAAGTGACCAATGGGGCTGAAATTTAAGATCGGGATCACGGGATCCAAAGCTGGTCGCGATGGCCTTTCGACCATGGCCGGTCTAATTTTAGGTGGTCCGGCAAATCGATGACATCCATGTGGTGGTCTCAGAAATTATCGTTGAACACACTTAGTCTGTACTATCAAATTTGTGTTTAATCGCCTATGATAAACTACTTGTATTCAAAATAAATTGTATCGGCTATTGTGGATTTATTTCTTTATTGCAATGCCTTGAAATTGGTGTTGCGTAGGTAGGAAAGATAGGAAGTGAATAGTTGTTGTTCCGAGGTTGTGAAAAAGACAAGTGAAACAATGAACATGGGTTTCGGGTATTATCCATTTCTGATTTCAAACAGAACGATGAGCGTCTTCGTTACACTGAGTTCGAGGTTCTGTCTCAGATCGTGGCCAAGGCAGTTTAGGTACGTCAACGAAAACTTTTTGAGGACAAACCGAAGGATTGAGCAATCTGATCACCGCAGACTCTGTGATTGATAGATATTATATTCTAACCAATTTCGGTGCATGCCCAGGGACTTTGTGGACTATTTCGAAAGTGTCATCGTTTACGTAATGTCCAATGTCCGCAAGGTGCGTCACAATTGCACTGGTAATTGATTTTCTGTTTCCCGTCATCAGCCATACTGGTGTGTGTTCTAAGATCCTTCGTGATAAATGTCTTCTGGTTCCAACAATATTGCTTGCCCAACATCAGCAAACAAGCAAATAGTTTAACATGGACGAACTTCCTTGGATCCTGAAGTATGCCATTCATCTTAGTGCCGTGATCTGCACGACCCATGAACACATTCCTGTATCCTTTTTCTGGTTTCAAGATGACCATATCTTTGTTATTCCTCATCACTCGCCATTCATTTCTGCGTTGAATACTGGAACCCGGGATGTCACGATCCAAATTCCATGATGATGATCGTTTGATTGTCACCAGTCTTCTTTGTGATTCTCATTTGTTATCTTTCTTTTCCAAATATGGAGTTTCGGCATGGCACCACCGGGTTACCTGTGTTCAGTGAGACTCAGTGCAGCAGGTTATCCTTCGATAATGAAGCAAGTGAGCAAACTCTCGTTGAACGAGGATGAGTCCAGCAATAAATGAAGGCAACAAACTGTCATGGAAGACGAAATGAAAGGAATTTCACCAACACAACTGCAACTGTTATTCAATCTTCCGTGGATACTTTTGAAGGATAGTAATGGCCAAAGGCACTTGAGTGCTCGTGAAAACCAGTTTTCCAAAAATTGTGTAACTGCGATAGAAATTTTCAAGTTGCTATATTAACTGCTTTTAAACACCGATTCCCATCAAGTTTGATTCCATTTCTAGATGTGGTTTCCTATTCCGTTTCGGTCATCCAAAAAAATGAAAATCCCTTGCTGCTGATGTGAACCATTATTCATCGGCTGGTTCCTTGTGTAGCACTGATATCCTGCTGAACCGGTCCTGGTTTTGGGCCAACTTATTTTGTGCTGGGATTGTAGTGCAATTTGCTTGCACTGTAAATGTAGGCCTACTCCAAATTCAGTCAGCATATGTCTAAGGCATATTCCTTAGTTTTCATGCAGTATGTGAGGACCAGAGATCTTCCACATCGAGTGGGAAAAGGGTGAGTCAAACCTTTATTATCTGAAACGAAAATAACACAAACCTCCACGAGCCCACAGCTCAATAACTGTCTGAACGGGTCTCCACACTGACATTCATCGAACACCAATATGGCTGCCTACATACTGACCACTACAATACTGAAGACAACTTCACAGAGCCGAATACCTCATGCACCTCTTTCCACTTCAGCACGGTTTCGCCCAATGCAGTGTTTTCCACTATGTGGTTTTCCCATTGAATGTGATGTGTCTGCTTGTCCACCAAACAGCAGTTAGTACTTCATTTGAGCTGCCCAGCATAAGAATGAAAACTAATCTTAAAATGCTGTCTGCACGATTTTGCACTTTGACAGGTAGAAACGATCATCCATATGCAGTAGTATGCACCATTCATGTTAGGCGTATGTCATGCAATGCCCCCTAATATGAGTGGTTTCACATTTCGAAGGTTTCATCCCTAAGCATCAGTGATTTACCACTCTTTTGCACCGGAATTATTTTGCTCGAGAAGGACCATCCTGACAAGAAATCAGTTTGATTGTGATAAACTGATTTGAGATTTTAGTGATCCATCACCAGCTTATCCGAAAATTAATAACAGCTTGATGTTAATACAACCGTGGAAGGATAAATGATGAAGAACGAACTAATTTCCCAAAAAAGAAGTTTCTTCGGAACCCATCAAAATACATCAATGAATACATAGGGTGCTAGTGCAATGTCACACTGAATAACTGCATTAAGTTCATGGAATTGCTATTAATGCGCACTTTTATCTATGCTTCGTACAATCAGTGAGCGTGATCTCGCACACGTGACTAGATTTATTCGTTATCAGTGCCACGGCCATTGAGGTTGGACGATATTCGGACAATATATCTTATCCCTTTATTTGACTCCTTTATCTATAACCACTGAGGTCTGCAGCTTCATTTGTTTCACACGTGTCTACGTGAATATTACTGCAAATGTATGTTCCGAATACGTCGTCAGTTTTCATTGGGTTTGTGTAGCATTGTGTAGAAATCAAGTAGCTCGATAATGGTGCTGCTCAGGCCATCCTCGTTGACTTATATATGGACTGGATTGATCTCTAACCCAAGTCTCTCAGGGATATGTTTTATTTCGTGTGCCATCTGATGGATGTTGTGGAACAGTTTCAGGAGGTGGTTTAGTGGTTTAGAGCGTTTGCATACCACCTTGGAAGTCTCAGGTTCGAATCCTCACGATCACCGGTTACTATGGTGGCAGACAATAATCCACTGTCGTCCAGATCATTACCACATCTGAACTATTGGGACCCTATGTGGTTCTTCACCGTGCTAGGTCTCAGGGTCTGGTTGTCGGGTTATCCCCAAATAGTGCAGTGGACCTTTGTGGCTATGGGATAAATACCCCTTCCACCGCCCTCGTGTGTAAGCATGTATTAACAAAAGGTATAGTGCTTCGGTGATGTGTTTGTCAAGGTTTTATTCACAAAGCAGCTGACTCATCGATCAGTACATAGGTAACACTAGTGCTTAGAAAAGTCAGTGTTACATCTAACGGGTTACGGCACACTATTCAACATATAAGAACATTTATCCATCTTCAACAATATTTTCTGCAGACCAATTCTCCCTATTTGGCAGGCGTTACTGTTCACATTATCCAACAATTATTTCGGGTGGTACACCCATATTCAACAAGTAAAACGTGACTAAACCTTGAATGTATTATACAGTAAAGTAGTCTGAGTGAATGACTGAAATCCATTCGATGACCAGTGTCCATCAAATGATCGAGAATTGAGCCAGAAATCGTTTCGGATCCACCTTGACTTTGCCAAAGCGAATCTTATTCTTCCATACAGAAAGGCAACTGCCATGAATCTCACCTGACATGATTAGTAGTTTTGAAAAACCAATGCTCTTCCGAGCATATGCTCTCAATGTGACTATGGGAATTTCCCACCGAGTCGAACTTTCATCTGTAACAGAAGTACAGAATAATCCTGTCTTTGTTTGTACGCATGTGCATTTCTGTGTCATATTTTGATGACACGTTCGAGGAAACAACGGAAAGTAAAATTCGTTGTCTTTGAACAAATGAACCAAAGCTACTTGTGCAAAAATAAACAGTGTTCATCCTCCTAACAGGATAGAATTATCTTATTGGTGGACCTAGAGAAAAATCTGAATATCAATGAATTCGTCACCCACCATGAACTAAACAAGATGAGATGGTTTCTGCAAAAACAGACAACAAGTAGATCACGATGGGAAAACAGGAATACTCATGCTACATCAACATGCGTGGCACACGTATCCCCAAGATTATTGGTAAGCCCATCACTCAAATTAAAGACTGTTGACAGCATCCTTATCCTAGCGTGTGTATTCAGTGATACACAGAATGAATCTGACCAATTCCCCCCCTCGCAAGTCAGTTACTCGAATCAAATTACCTGCCTTCCATTTTGTGTGAAGATGGCAAAAATAATTACATCTCCATCTACGACAAGATTTCAGTGTTGCTGAATGTGAAGTCTAGAAACGGGGATGGGAATAAATGAGACAAATAGGCATATCAAATAAATGTGTGTCCTTGTCTAGTCTCGAACAATTAGTCGGTTGTACGCTGATACTGCTTCGGAATATTTTGTTGTGCAGCTAGCGGACAGAGAGTGGTGAGAGCACTCATTCCTTAATCGTCATTTATTCTGCGGTAAAAATTAGTCCTTTCATTCAAGATTAGACAAAATGCAACGTTTGGCTATAAAGAAGAATTCTGAAACCCCACTGATCATTTATTCAATTGACATCATCTCAGTCAGGCCAATATCATTGACTGCGTTTGGTCAACCCACAATCAAGGACGTACTGTTGAGATTCGTGGAATTTGTCATTAACTACTTTCAATCACAATCAGCCGTATTTTGATCCACATTCCTCGACAACCAACCACATGAAAACCATTATGTCAGCCTAAGATAAGCTTCCTCTGCGGGAAATTGCAATGAGAACTTATGACGATGTCTCAACCACTCTTTTCAAATTAACCCTTCAATTCTCAATAATTTTCCTCAAATTTTCTGTTTTACTGTGACACTTGGTTCATATTTTATCTCATGCCTAAATTTTCACCCTATTTTTCAAACTCGAATAGTTGTTTGACTTCATTTGTCAGACAATACAATGAACGGCTGCAAATGTGTAATTACGAAGTAACTGAGCCAGCTTCCTGCAGAAGTCACATGATTGTAGCAGATATGTATAATTTGAACTGGTGATTCCACCCACGGAACCAGAGTGAGACTGTCTGCATATACAGTTCTATTGAACAATAATCAATTAATAAAGTGCCGCATATTACAAATATTCAATCGTGAGGTATTTCGGTTACGCTAATCTTTTAAGGCGCTTTACCAAAGAAGGGTTGTCCTTCGATGAAAGAATAAAGAGTGAAATGGTACAACGTATCAAGGAGGAGCAAGAAAGCGCGTAGCTGTACCAAAGAATTTGCCTACAATGACAAAGGACACCGCTCAATACGATGCGTCGAACAAAGAGAGTCGCAGCTGTATCAAGTAGCGCACAAGACAGTGTTCGTCGGTGTCCAAAATGCTGATTAGCTAACCCTCCCGATGTCAAGCAAAATTCACAATCTCACGTTCTCCATATCTCATTATGAACACTGGTTCCCATTATACTCCGTTTGGTGCCAAATTTCATTGGAAAAATCTTAGACTTCTTGTTGGGGAGATGGTTCACTACATCCAAAACTGAAGACACATTTGTGCCCAGTACTACTCTTTCTCAAATGACCTATCCTTTCATCTTATTGCCTTAAACTGTGATAATCCATTTGAATGATTTATCTTGATTTCCGGGTTCGGGTGGCACAATCGGGCTTTTTCTCACGAGATAATAATCCAATTTATCATAAACTTTTAGGCTCTAGCCTACGCGTCTTATATGGAGTAGCATACCCAACCAATCCGAGAGCCCTTAAACCACTTTTCAACTTGGTGTCCACTTGGCAGTACTAAATACTCTTTTAGTATCTGTATTGATTTTAAAAACAAGACATTACTATTCATCATCGAGGCTTCCTGCATATTTGTCTCCTTGATGCTTTTCCTAACATTTTCACAGTTGTTGCATGAAGTGTTTGATTGACTGGCACATCTTCACCTTTTATAATTTTCAATGCATCCTAAATATGCGGCATCTAACAGTGGAGATGCAGTCGAAAGAGCTGTGTGCGCGGCATCTCATAATACAATGTCAAATTCATGGGAATTTTTGTGGCTGGAGTGTCTATGAGTGAAACCTTTCACACTGAGTACTGGGCCTGTATAGTGCACGTGACTTTTGGGAGCATTATCCGGTTTGATACGTGCAGTCATGAACTTCTCACCACACCACATGACTGGACCGAAAGACTGCCCAACATATTCACACTCAATCATACTGAACAAATGGATGATGTATGACCGTTCCGGCTGTTGATTACCATTGTATCGGTGAAGCATCATTGTGGAAATACTTATACGGGAAACAAAGTTTGTCACGAAATGAATAAAAAGCAAGCTGGTTAAAGGAGGAACCAAACACGAATGACAGACACTCTTTCTAGTTTAGAGTCCAACGGCTGATGCTTCTTATGGGTGCCATTCTCTCTTTGGTTTCTGAATAAAAATAATGGTATGCTGATTCAAATGTGCATAAATAACGGATTCAAGAAAGGACATGAAGCGAGTGGCCAGCAGATTGAAGTTAGGGTCATCAGCACACTGCTTGTTCTCCTAAACTCTGTGCTTTGAGCGAAATATCATACTCCAAGTCGTTCGTGTGTAAACGAGGTCCATCAGATACATTCCGTTTAGTTTGGCGTGGTTTCATCATTGCAGTTTGTTGGAAAGTTTCAAATCAAACAGTTAATAATACTGTTTCATGGTCAAATATTCGAATGATAATTTAGATTCTTCCACATTCTCACAAACGAGGTTCTAGAAAGTGACACTTTCTATTAGTAATTATCATGGCGGTAAATTGGTCGGGAGCAGACAGATTGGGACTCAGCAACCCAAATGCTGTGTTTCGTTGAAATGGCCAGTTGACCATCAATGATCCATCCGGAGGGGAGATAAGTTCACAATATCCTTTTACGCGGCTGCCAGCTTGCTAAAAGCTTCCTATTGTTGCTTGTACTTTAAAGCTTGCGTTGTCGCAGCAGGGATATTCACGTCGGAGTGTTTTGATAGGATAAACGAATTACGTGAGTTTTAATTTCTACATCCTGGTTTCAATGGAAGGTACAGGCAAACATGATACATTCGAAGTGGTTTTGGTCATGGATCGCAGCCAGACGTTTTGCAATGCGCAGCTGATGATGGTAGAATGCATCAGAAAATCTACGGTTTTCCTAAGCCTAAGACAAAAACGAAACAAGTATTCAACCAAGATAGCCAATAAAGTGAAGTATGGAAGAAAATCCAATCTCTCAGTATGTCAGGGTCGATCAAGTTTCGGGGTGTATCGAAAATGCGAAACTCGATGTGATGTGTTAAACGAGATATGAAGTATGTAACACGGCTTTGTCGGTGGAAAACTATGAGCCGACGTTTCGGTTACCGTGGGTAGCCTTTCTCAAGGTAGGTTTACAATCAACTTACTCTGAGGATGTGGATCCCAGAGCACACCCAACGTTTCAGTCAACAGAAGAAATCCGTTTTATTATCATCAAACTTGCCACAAGCTTATTATTTACTTTGAGGTATCTGGATTATTTTGACTATCATCAGCTTCTGAATAGTAAGCTGTCAAATTCGACCTCACCCCTGTGGTGTACTCAGTAATTTTATCCCCACTATACATGAACGTAATATTGCTGGAAGCGAATTCATCTGTCACGTGTCACTGGATGGTGCAACAGTTCATGAAACGATCTTTTCCAAGCTGAGTCCATCATTTTTCAAAAGACGATGCACACCATTACTCGATTACTAATATCATTGGTCTGAAACTTTTCTCCTTCGCCATTTTGTTGTGTTCATGCACTTTTGTCAATCCCAATACATCCTGGAGACACAGCATTGAAGTGGAAATCTGTATTCCAATGGTTAAATAACAACCCACTGAGACAATAAACGCTGGTATTCGGAACTCTCTAGAGTACTGACATTGTCTAAACTGATGCGTAAGGATATCCGATAAACACTTTCTAAGCTCATACACTACAGCATTAGCGAAAACCTACGTCATTTCACAGGTACCTTAACTAGCAAGTAGTTGTGAGTTTTTAGAACAATAACCTTAGTGATCTGCTCGTCTTTGATGGACAATCACCTAAAAAATGTAAGCGAAACGATATTTTCCCCGATACCGGTCAGTCCTAATTACGACGAAATATAAGCCTTCGAGGGGAAATTGAAGATGATCATTTTACATTGGAATAACCCAAACATTATTAAAATCACAAAGTTCACACGATACTAAATTCTGTCACGATTTTTCCGTCTCATCGACTTAGAGTGTACTATGTCGGTGATCAAATAACTTTCGATCTCATGCTGCATCACACGATGCACTTTTGACTACAATTGCCCACGTGTGTGGGTAGCACCTTGAATACTCCATTCCGAACAGAGAGGATTTGCGATTACTTTAAACTCTGTGCTATAGCTGGGTATTTGTATGCACTGGACCTTGAAGTTGCGCATGCTTTTCCATGTCTCACAGTGAACAGTGAACAGACAAATCGTTATAAGTGACTTTACTTCCAAACCTCCGAAATGTGCACCCGTGGTAGTTCTTCGCGGTTGATTTGATAATTGATGCTCCCATCTGCAATAGAACATTGAGCAAAAAATGTCAAAGAGAATTCACATTATTGGGCGTTTCCAGTTTTATTTGGGTCTTCGTTAAAACGATGTCGAGAAAATTCGTTTTAAGTGAATCGTCTTTTCACCATCGCTATGAAAATGTAAGCAGTTAAGAAAGGGCGAGCTCCAAGTACCTTCAGGCCAGCGCTCACACTGGTCTGAACTGCAATGCCGATTTTCGGAATGTTTTGCAGTCATCGTTAGGAAGCAGTTTCAAAGCACATTTATAGAGAAACTTCAAAATTATGGAGGAATTCCTCCTGTTCTTCTTATATAAGCACAATATAAAAATCACAATGACCGAAGAAACGGCTTCAATCGAACTATTTAGTTGGTAACCCAATCTAAATAAAGTCTAGAATAATTTGTGATTGTGTTGGTCCGTTCGCTTTTAATTCCGTACCTTATTACATCTCAGTTTACATTGCTCAAAAGCTTTCACTGTGACAACTAAGGTCACACACATCCAGCTGTCCATAGTGCACCGAAGAGTCGACGTTAATGAGAAGAGACTTCGAATAAGTTAGTTTCAATACTTATTCACCTCATATACCTCAACAAAGTCACGAAGCTCGAATCATATTCTGAGTGAACTTTCAAATACATCATAATCAACACTATTCGCGTGTGAAATTTGGATTGTCTTCTTATCTGACTGGTTACCTGTAGAACAATCAACTTATTCGGATATTCGGTCATCCTCCAAAGCATGTTTATGCACCAGCACAGTGAAATGAGTACGTCTTTTGTTATAATTATAAAATGCTTCACTTCCTCTATTTGTTATACGACAGTGTACAGTATTTCCAGAAGGAAACATTGGTCGACCAAAGGCTGACGAATGGGTGACCGACTGGCAGTGACGAGGATCGAATCTGTGACGTCATCGTCCGAATTCCACGTGGATGACAGTTTGTCAACTACCAGTTCTATCAGACTGATTCAGCAACCATGATCCGGAGAATTTACGCAGAATGGACTACTTGATTGTGGTATTTATGATTGACTATACATATGACTTTTACCATTTCTTTTTCTCACAATACGTTGGCAAATATGCGTATGCATTGGTGAAATATTATGCATTTTCGGATTCTGCTGCGAATTCCTCTTATGATAACTTGGAGGCGTTTTTGCTACATCATTTTATTGCCATTAATTTTTATTGCAGCTGAACCATCCAAGTTCAATACTCTCGTTCGCACTGATAACAGTCCGTTCGTGTCTTCATTCTTGAACTTGAGAAGCAAGCTTCAAAGAATGCGATTGTGGTGAACACATGAAAGATCAACTTCGAGATCGTCTGGTTGCTGGCATAAATGTACGAGAATAACGGCAAAGACTAATAGTTCATAGCCATCAAAACATTTCAGAGCAGTAGAACCATTTGCGAACGGTATCAGGATGTCATATTCATAACTGCACCTGTGAACAATACAGTGTTGTTCAATTCAACCAGACGTGACAAAGAAATACGAGCAAAAGCTCCGCGACAATTCAGAACTTTGGGTGGTTACCGTGCCAGTGGCATTTCTTGCACGATCCGAGGCATCACTGGCCACCTTTTACCGATTTTAGGTTCATATATCATTCCGATTCGGGTTTCAAACTGTCCTCCCGTCCTTGTGAGTTTCTCATTTCTGATTCTGGCCCATCTATTCTGGGTCTAAAAATTCTCCGTCAGTTGTATGTGAATATCCCGTTGTTTAGCACTCAGGTTGATGTTTCTCGTTCTAGAAACACTATTCTTCAATGCTCCAAGGTTGCTGGTGGGATGTATATACCACCTATTAGACTGGAAGTATCTGGGGACCCGATATTTGTCAAACAGGTGCATCATATCAGTTGGTCTTCGTGAATCATTTCGCCTCGATATCCAATCCGTGTGTGAAAAAGGCATCATCTCGCCAGTTCAATCCTGTAGTTGGGCTACTCCCATTTTAACTTCCTCGAAGTCAGACGGCAAGGCCCCACGGATATGTGATGATTATCGGTTGACCCTCAACAAAAGACTGTTCCAATGCTCTTGTACTACCGAAAAACCAGAGGATGTGCTCCATAGCCTTTCAGATTCCAAAGTCTTTTCCAAGATTAGCCTCAACGATGCATACTTACAAACACCACGTGATAAGAAATCCAGTTTGTCGACGGTCATCAATATTCCATTAGGTCTTTACAAGTATAATTTCCTACATTTTGGTTCTTATACGTTACTCGCTATTATCCAGCAGTCTCTTAATTTACTTATAGCCGGTCTCAATGGAGTCAAATCCTATCAAGACGATTTTCTTGTTCATGGTTCATCTAAAGTTATCCAAGATTCCCGTCTTTTTCGTTTATTAGGGGGACTTCTCAAGTTCAACTTTCCAATTCGTTCTACCTGGTGTGTTTTTAGTGTTTCACAGACTTCGTGCCTGCGGTATACCGTGAATTCTGATGGCATTTCTCCTTAACCCAAACGGTTATCATCTTTATTTGATGTACCTCCGCCCACTGACATCCACGAACTTCGTTCTGTTTTAGGCGCAATACAGTATTATACTCGGTTTTTTCCCAATTTTCCGCATCGGGCTATCTATTTATTTGATCTTCTTTCTGCCGATCTTCTTTAATGGTCTCTAGTTCAACGGCACACACTGCGTAATCTGTTAACATTTATGAAATCGGATGTTGTTCTCAAACCCTTATCACCAAAGGATCATGCCACTGCAATTACAGATGCACCTCCGACAGGCATTGGTACTATTCTGGAACAATGTGGCCAATCTGTGATCTGCATTTCACGGCAACTCACGAACGTCGAGATGGGTTGTTCTCAGACCCAGAGGGAAGCATTGGCTGTCCACTTTGGGGTAAAATATCTGCACAAATATCCGTTTGATACCAAGTTACCATCGTCACTGACCATGAGGAACTAAAATTTGTTTACCACAGCACACAATCACCGCTAAAGCCATCAGTCACAAACATTCAACGCCGGAGCATCACACTGAGTTCTTACAAATACCGTGTTGTTCATCGAAGTGCTAATCACATTCAACATGCAGACTTCCTACCCCGATATGCTCCCACATCCAAGCCATTGCATACTTCCGATTATTTGTTGGTGCTAGATACTTTCTATGCGTAGAGAAGACTTGATTCATGATATCCGTAAGTACTTCACACCTGTAATATCGGCTTTGCATCGTGGATCAAGTAAGGAAGAGAAACGACGATTTCCGGACTCCTCCACTCGCAAAGAGAGCCTTTCGGTCACTCCTGATGGGTTGTTAGGCTTTATTGATCTCATTCTTATTCCTTCCACACTTCGATCAGCCATATTTCAAGACCCACATTCCGGGCTCTTGGGAGTTGACAAAATGAAGTCTTTGGCCTGACTGAAATGCAGGCGATCCGAGTTAAACGCAGATACAATCAGTACTGCCCTGAACTGTTAACGGTGCATACACAAGCTACATTCAACACACATTCAATGAATCCCGTGGCAAGTCTCATGCACACCATGAGGGCGTGTGCGTGCAGATGACGGAGGTCTATTTCTGGGCACGTACTATACACTGGTAGAGGTTGATACGTTTTCTCGCTGGCCAGAAGTATTTTGGACAACGTCACCTACAACCAAATTCACGCAGACTGCATTACGCAACACTTTCGGCAGGGAAGAATTATATCCAGCCTCTGTTAAAATAACGGTACCCATTTCTCTGCTAGGTCTCTTGATGATTGGTTGAAAGGACTTGGTTGTCGTCATTTGTATACTGCACAACACCATTCGCAGTCCAACGGATTTGCTGGGAATTTTGTTCATAGTCTAAAAAGTGATATGCAGTCTATCAATCCTCAGTCGACAACGAAAAGCTTGTCATAGTACAACTAGTAAGAGTCCAGCACAGTTATTCAGATCTTGCTTGACAACCAGTTATCAATGTGTCTTTTCTGTTGATGTAAGCTTTTTCAGAGGGAATGATTGGTCACTATCCAGTGGCATTGTTCTGGCACAAAACGGTAATCGAATGATGAACATCATCGACTGTCATGATTTGTCCAGTCATCGATGACAAATCAACCAGGTACAATTCAACACAGAAGATCGGTCAGAGGACAATTCCGCTGTTGTTTTGCCTACTAACGCTTTTATTCCTAATATTGACATACAACGGGAATCCGGAGAATCACAGTACACAGTACTGTTACTATCACTGGATCAACAAAGCAGTGAATGCAAATATTTATGTGCCTCGAAGTTCCTTCGTTCCCACAAGTTTTGATACTGGTCTCATTCTTCAAAATTATGTGGACTTGCATCCTCATTACACCAATATCGGATGCAGTCATCTTCACGTACATTCGAATCTTGGGCAAACTACTAAACGTCACCTTGACATCAAGTTTCAAGAATGTCTTCTTTGTTGACGGTCCCACCATTATTTACGAGTGCAAGCGAGTTCAACTGCACTGGAGTGCAAGGTACTCTGATTATATGAGCTGAATCCAGAAGGCTTTCCAGCCATCAGTTCAAGTCTCAAAACAACATTATAAAAAGTCACAACCACTCGTGTCAATTGCTGTAGCAAACAACTGAGTGCGCACTGCAACACAGCATACACAGATATCCCGAATATCCCCTGACACTGTCAAGTGATTCCGTGGACTACGTGGAAGACCTACTATGTTCACACATACATACCAAAGTACAACATTTGACACTTTCCATAGCACAACGACTGAGACCGAGACAGTGTAATCACACAGAGGTGGTGTCGGCCATTCAAGAGTGAGCTCAAAGAGGAGAAAATCGTGTTGAATAGACACATGAAGATATTTGCATATTGCTTACGCTACTCGTGAGTAGTGTGATTCTGCAAGCAAGGAATAGTTAAGATACATGAGAATCGATTCTTTATTAGCTTTTGTATAATGTAATAATGACATGAGAAGCATGGATCACATACTGTGGGGAATCCGATCACATGTTTAGTATATAAAAAATTAACTATGGGAGCCGAAATCAACACTAAGAGCTTATGCTTGTGGAGCAGATGATCTCAGTTTTTAATAGACAAATCATCATTGGCATTTATTTCGTTGCCTCAGTTCCAACACTGTCAAAGGCATGCCAAAAAATTACTGCTCGTTTGAGACAGTAGTTGAATCTTTCATGCTTATTTGCCAAACTCCTCAGTTTTTGTTGCTCTAGGTCACTGTTCATTGTCTTTATGATCGATTTTCCCTGAGACTCTTTATTGATCGAGCTGATTATCTCTCTCACGCATATCCAAATGCACAAGATTACACGCACATACACATACACACACAAACACCTCATGGGTGGTCAGGTTTGTACAATTCGGTATCTTGTAACAATTATTCTGATGAAGTACCGCATACAGACGCATATCAGCCCTACGGTTGATTGGATTCCGTTACCTCAATTTGCACGTAACTCTCATACTGGTCTGGACATCGGATGCACTCTATGGTACTCGAATTGGCTCATGAATTTAACTCCCGTCGTGGTGCCGTTCCGCCGACAAGTGGTGTAGATGCATCCGATTCGCATTGAAATACAGAATTTTCTAAGGTGTGTGTTGGTCGGTTAGACGGTAGGCCATGGGAGTCAGGGTGAGAGCGGTATTCGGTGATAGCTTGGTTTGTTCGGTTTTGATTAACTGGCCAATTGCCCCAAATACTTGACTGGTATCTATTCGAAGACCGATGTCGACCGAGTGACCAATTATTGAGCTAGAAATCTTCCACAGCCACTTTGAATTAGTCAGGGCGGATTGCACTCCTTCATACGAAGAGACAGTTTTCGTACTGTGCGACCGATATAAAGTGTTGTATAGAAGCACGTAAACGAGTAAGCATCCATGGAATTGGTCAACATCGACAGCTTGTCTTTTTTGTGATACTATCTAAGAATAACTTTTCAATGTACGCCTTAACCGAACAGCCTTGAAGCTAGTTTATCCAATGCTATTTAAGCATCTACTGAGGGTTCTTTATTGTGATAATAATATCCCTAATCATGAATCAGTATTAGTAGCGAGGCAAAAATTGAAATTTCACATTTGCACAAAGTACATTCAAGTTACTGGGACATGTTTTAGCATAATCTGTTGACAGTCACCATGATGAGGTCTAGGGGATAACAGTGCGATCAAAATACATCATTATCTCTCATGGTCACTTCGGTTGATTTCTGAATTCGCCCTGACTCGCCACCGCACCGGTATGCTGTGGGTATTTTTTCTTTCCTTTGACTCTCCACAGCAGGCAGTGCACCACATCCCCTCCGGTTAGCCCAGGCACTGAATCAGCTCTCACGGATCTGCTAGTCGTTCGGTAGAGTTCATACTTCATCATGGCGAAAAGTGATTTTTCTCATTTTTATCTTACTGTCATAATCGTGGTTAAATGACTTCGGAGATCACAGATCGCCGGGTCCGAAATCTCGGAGAGTAAACGGTATCCCCAATCAAGACAACACCCAGAACTGATGGGTGAACGTTAGGCTAACTTTGGGATAAAGGGCCTGGTAACATGTGCCTTGAAAATTTGAACAGATGCTCGTGAAAGTTTACAGGAAATATAATATTAAGATCAACTCAATGATTATTAGTATGTATCTGCATTACAAAAGTAGCATTTATTGTTTTGCCGAATAACCTCATGACAAGGTTAGGCCAAACTCGTTTGCTTTGTTCTCTGTTCCTGAGCTGCACTGACCGGTTTTCCTATGAATGAAAATGATTCATGACATACATAGGTGAATATGTGCATCTTAGGGGGTTATTTTAACTCTAGTATTTTATAGCTCTCTCTCTCTCACTATATATATATATATCTGCATTCGACAATATGTTTATACATACATATATCCTTGGTCGGTAAGGTGGTCGAGTTATATTGTTGGTTTCTATGAAATTCGTAAGATACTGAAAACCAATCGCTATGTAGTGTTGATCATTCATCTTCACTTTCTGGATTCATGGTTCGGGAGACAAAATAGAAGAGGTACTGCAGGTGCAAGAGGTACCTTATTCCGGAGAAATGCTTCATTTGTAGTGAAACCATATTGTGGGGGAATTTGTGTCCTGAATTAAAGTCAATGAGTACGCTGAGAACAACCGAATGTTAATAATGAGTTCGTCAATCCCAATGCATAACAGATATGGTAACTTCTGGAGTCTATGCTTTTGTGTTAGTGTCACGATTTGTGGTCTAATGCAGTACCGGTGTCAAGGTGTTTTAGGTGTGGATCAACCTAATAGCAGCACCCCAAAGTCAGTCATCCATACAGCTTAGTAAATTCGTAAGTTATTTTAGTTTTTTAAGCCAGTCAATAAGTAAGACTGGGAGGAATCGGGTGTCGACATCAACGTGAATACATTACGAGAAACATATTTCAGTTAGTTACAATGAATAGCTGCCTGAAACTCAGTGCGCACAAACATTTACTCATCTAATGAATACACCACCTATTACCCCATTTGCCCAAGTTTGAACTTCTCACTAATCGTTCGGCTGATTTCAGACATTGGTTTAAGTGCACCTCATGATGCGAATTACACTTCCCTCAAAATATGATGAACATTCGGTTATATGACGTGACGAAGTTTAAAGTCTACCAGACACGATGCTGCTGCATTTTGGGTCGAAAATTGGAGGCAATTAGAAGACGGATATCAGCAAAATGGTAATACAGCTGCTCCACTGACTGAAGTCATCAGTATTCCCACCAATTGATTCTTCAGAAAAAAACACCGTAATAATTCATACTGAGCCTAACAACTCAATGAAACTTAGACAGGAACAATATAGTTTTAGAACCGGGTTTGGACAATAGATGGGAAAACAACCGGGATAATGGAAATTGTACTCCAATTTATTGGAGGCAAAACAATGGTACGATTCATTTCTCGCGTTTATCACGGGTTGCTGCGAAAGACAATATCTCACTTGTAACGTTCTTCAAATCACAAATAAGGCTCTGCTTCGATGACCCTAATTAATGCCTTGGATCAATCAAGTCCGTCTCTTAAGATTTCCTCACCATGTATTAGACAATTACACAAAGGGCTCTGTGGTGAACACATGTCGTTTAGAGATATTCGCGGCTAGGAAACTACCTCACGATGTTCTGAGATGATTTCAATATTTGAAAGCAAGCAATAGTTGTGACAAACACAATGAAAGAAAACAAATTTGACAGGTTTGTACCAATACAGTCTATGTCGACCGCATTCGAGCGAGCTTTCACTTCGCAAGCAATATTCATACCATTTCCCATCTCGTATCCACATACGATTCAACAAGAAGATATTAGTTGAAACTTGCCTCTGAGAAGTGCAAGGTGCACAACCTGTACACTTTACTATGAAGGTGAAATCATACGGACAATGAACATTCATCTCAACTTTGGAATTTGTTTAAGAATGGCAATGAATTCAATCCACGTGACTCTGTGCAAGTGTTAATTGAAAACCCTTTCTCAGTCTAGTCATTTGGACACAGGTGGTTTATTTTAGGCACATAACTAAATACAACTTATCACGAAGAGAAGTATTATAATGATGTTTCTGAATATCCTATCCCTGACCGTTTCCTAATATTTGTGGACAGCCTTCCAACAAGGTTCCTCCAGTCACACGCAAAAGTTCTTCGGATGGAAACGGCAGTGTAGTTGTAACTTTTGTCACAAAACAAACTCCGAAGTATAAAGCTAAAATATCTTCCGAGAGTAGAACATTTCAAGTGCCAAAAATAAGGACTGAGAAGTATGGCTCAATCAGAGGGATAATTGCTGTCAAATGGTTTCCTTGTTAGTACGCTTTTGACATATTGGGATCGATTTGGATCCTACCTCCCTTAAAATCAGAGTCAAAAATATAATGCCAGTCATATGAACATTGCACAAACGACCAGAATCCCACCTATCTCGCATATGCGTGCACTCTACCATGTGATGGACACCTTTACGGTCATTGATGCGTAAGTTGGTCCATAAATTGCTCGATGAAAATAGATCATTTCCAAGACTACCTTCTTCCATTCCATCTGTCCTTTATCCACTTTGTTTATATTACTCCGAGATACTTTTGCGCTTCCAAGTGTAACACCACTGGACTGATGGACATTGAGCATTTAATTCGATGGGTGAAAATAAACTAAATTCTTGGTTATTACAGATGATAAATCTATGTATATCCCGAACAAATTTCTCACATTGTGTTTCACATTGTATGGCAAAGGTAGCTGGTGGGGAAAACATGCTATCCAAGTGGCAGTACAAATTATGCTAACATCTTTGAATTGGAAACGGGTTCGATGAAAAGTAGAGTTCAATGAATCTTTTCACAAATGGATTACGTATTCTTGAATTATCACTGCCCACCATAATATAAATCATCTTCCCTCATCAAACCGATACGGATATTTCTACTGAGTAAAAGCAGAACATTCTACAAACCGTGGAAAACATTTCCACGGTACAATTCCAACTGTGGCTGTTAGGTTGAACACACTCCTATCACGAATGGGATAATGCTCGTTACTTGAAGAGGCTTGCATTCCGGGTCGAGGCGTGGGGTTATAGAATCTGGATGTTTTACTTGAATTTCCCATTACAAAATGTTGTGTTCGTCAATCGTCCTGATAAATCAGATTAGAGAGATTCACCCAATGTCATGTTTTCCAAAACCATTGAGAATGAAACAGTGGACTCTAAAAATCTTCCCGATAAATCCTATGATGTGATACGCGGTGAACTGTACCCAATTCTCACTCATCCCAACAACTCGACACCAGACTTATTCCCGAATCTCGTTATGGCAACCTGCTTTCAAATCAAACTGATCTAATCACATATTTGTTAGGCCAATTTGATAAGGGCGAAAACGGTGAAATAAAGCATGTCATCTGACCCACTAACATTCATCCGTGCTTAGACGAGATATTCGACCGTTTGTATACAATTTCATTTCCGTTGCTTCGTTTTTGGGTAAAGTGAATCAACAATGCCTGGCTTAAAATGAGTAACAGACATCCACAATAGATGTAACCGTATTGAAGCTGTCTCACTCGTGATCACGTGCACTACAAGTACGAAAAGGAAGATCCATTCTCACATTGTTGACTATTACAAAATGTAAACGGGAGTTGATAATCATGCACACTGGAGAACGAATAGGCTGTAATACAGGCTTCCGCTGAGAGGCCGTATTCACGAGTGAATGCAAATTGAAGCTAGTCGCAACGAAAACAGTAGCACCCTTGTCGTCGTATGATGAAATCCTTAGTTCATCAATTGTGATATTTCCCATCACTCACCAATCCTGATGAGTTCAAGCAAAACAATCAAGCAATGAAGAGAAGATAAATAACTTTTGAAATCAAAAGATTGAGGATGTTCATTGAGATGAAAACAAGAAATTATAAACTGTATGTGAAGGATCTCGATTGAATTTTTATGCAAATGTCTATCCAATTTCCTCTGGAGAATGAGATACTGAACGGAAATCTGATATGATTCAAATTCAATGATGAAATCAATTGATGCACACCAATGGTAATAGTTCTACGGTAATCGTATTTTGGCCGACATTCGATACAGTTTATTATGATTATCTCGAGTAATGGAGCGGAATGGGCGCAAACTAGGTGAATTTCACTCTCCGCTGATATCAGTAAGCTAGAATTTACTTTCCGATGAGGTAATCGCCGTTCTGCATCGACATGCCAAGATTGGATCTGTGAAACGACACTTTGTAGAACGACATACTGCTATCTGTGAGATGAAGTATCTTTCCCTGTATAACACACAACACTTATTCGTTGGATAGTTGAATGGTGAGTTGGTTGTCCATTCTAGATGACATTCGTGTATCCAAAGTTCCAATAGCAGTAATTATTTTGTTTTTGATGTTGAATCTTTATTCAACTAAAAATCAGTAGAACTTCAAGGGCATTCGTATGATATCATACTGTTGCGAGACATTCAGATCACACACTCACTGTTGGTCTGTTTATAAAACGTGCGTATCTTCTAACAAAATGGCATCTAAGTTGAAATAATCTATTCGAAGCTGTCGGGAATGATTTCTGCACCAAAAAATATTTCAGGTTTTGTGAATTTCGTTACGCGTTGTTTCCACAGTATTGATATATATGTATACATAATATTATAAACACATAATATACATTTTTATTTACCTTTGTTAAATAGAGCAAAAAGTTGGGACAAGCTGTCATTTGAAATATAATATTTTTCAAACGTTGCAGCTAGTTCGAAAATCTTTGGGATGCTTTCACGTTAGACAACTTGGAGAAACCTGAAACGCGACTAATATTCTGTTCCATTGGCCGATCAAATCCACGGAAGCTGCAATATGGGATGTGCGAAACAACTGCGACAACAGACAGAAACTCCTCTAAACAAACACGTTGGTATTATATTTGTGGTTTTCAATTTCATCGTATGTAAAGACCTACTCATATTCTTATGTGCATGCATTATTAAATCACAACCAAAATGTTCGAGGAAAGAAGTCAGTTTAGAATATGGAAGCAAATATGTTTCTTCATCTACACAGTTCATCTGGAATGTGTGCGAAAAGTCATAGAACCAAAATTGAGATCGATCTGGCCCATCAAATACGAGTAACGATTTTATTCAAATCAGTTGAATTGGTACAAACATGGCTAACCGGTTTGTGTTTTTTTTCTTTAGTTAATAAAATAAATCTCTCTTTGGTTAATAACATTGTGGCATATTGATTAGTCCAATCGGTTCAAATATGGCTGAGTGTGCATTTTCAAGTGATAGCTGATGATGGCCATCAAAATTCCATTGCGAAATCCTCTTTAGGCAACGGGATTCTCAATACTACAGAAGAGAAACCGTCCATTTTGTTGCTAAATTACCAAATGATTTAATTGCTGAAGGGCGGTTTGTTTGAACTTCACGAAATATCATGATTCGTCAAACCGTTCAGCATCAACTCGGATAGCCTGATATATAGATGTTTACCCTACAACCTACTGCCCTCCGTTACTATGGAGTGAATTGAGCTTCTATTATCCCCACTGAGTTCATAGGACGAAATAATTGAAATGGAACAAATTGGAAATTTCAAGCTGCAGTTTTACGTAAAGTAGCATTTCTGAGTACCTTTAATAAAAACAGTTTGTTAAAGTAGTATTCTGGATGATTTTGTGTCATTGAGGCAGCTTTCACGATATAAATTGCAATTGCCGGCATTCCAATAGACGTGAGTAGCATTTTTCAAGAGAGGTTTTACAAACGAACAATTCTAAGATAGTCGTCCCAAATCAACGGATGTTGCGGTGTGTGTTTGTGTGTGCTAACGCGCGCATGTGCGGATTTCAGGTGTGCAATGATTGGAAAGTATTGGAAGAAAAACACTCACTGTCACTTTAACAGTATTATACACGTTTCATAATAACGAATCGAGTGGCTTTCCGATTCAATTTATCCAATTCATTCTAAATACCAACTTTTGAATGTTATTGGAATCGGTCCTAGGCTGGTATTAAGATGAACCACAGCTTGTCCATTCCACGATAACAATGAATGCTCATGAAGTAATTAAAAAGTGCACTTGAACAAAAAACGAGACAACATTCAGAGTTTAAGTTTGAGTGAATGGTAGGAAAAAGTACATTTTGCAAGGTTACAATGTTAAGTGAAACCATTTGTGTTGGTTGCCTAGTTATTCAATCGATGAAGAAAAACAACTTGGATGGGCATTTGTAGGGTGCACAACTTCCCACCAGGCCTAAAGGTTGTCAAACATATAAAAAGATAGTGTTCTATAGTTCCACACGAATTGGAGTATCACGAGACTTTGCTGTCAATATTGCAAAATCCTATTGTCACACAAAAGATTCCTTAAATTTCTTTCAGTCGAATGCAGATGTCAACCGGTATGAACCTGGTCTTTTTGAACAACGGTATTCAAGGGTTCCTTTGTTCTTTTGACTCAGGAAGACAGCACCAAAGCACTACCGTCAACTAGATACCATGAATTAGCAAAAGAGATGGTCCTCATTGTGCTGACAGAAGAACGCTTTTGATTACCTGGACGAAACTGGAATGATCTATTATTTGCTTTTCAGCTCCTCGAAGGACATCGACTGTTTCTCTTTTTGTGATAAGATCGAAAAGAAATATCCTCAAACCAACCTGCCAACTTTTATTACTAAAAAATTGTGTTATTGGTTTGTACAGTAAAGATAGACTGGTATAATATGAATAATCATGCACTACGAGCGTTCATCTAGCTTTCGAATCCATGCAAGCACTGAGCAGCTGCTTCGTTCTTGTTAGAAATCTTCATCAGTGCACGTCCGCCGAACCCCACGGCATATCAGACTCAAGAATAACGATCCTGGGTCAAACAATAAACCACCAAGCTATCTGGGCTCGCTTTCAGCTGTTTATCGATGTTGTACATTACGTGATATGTCGTCGTTCCGCCACTGAATCTCTACGTTAGCAGGGCATTTTTCGAACAGAGAGGGGCTCCTATGAAGGAGGGCTTCTATGAAAAAAGTCCAACAAGGATAGCAGAGCTACACACTGTTTCCATGGTTAGCAGTGGCCAGTCGAGCGTTCACACTGCATGGTGAGTCATAATGTGTAAAATTGAATCCCATACTACTCATATAGGTGAAATTGATTCTGCTAAATACAAACGTATCCTTTAGGAAATCGGTTAGACCACCATCAGTTATTCTCTCATAGAATTGTGGGGCAAACTGACCGAGTTTATTTATAAGACAGTTCAGCCCCACTTATGATAATTCCACACAATCTGTGTGGCCTTAATTGCCAGTTTCTAGTTCAGCCTTTTGCAAAATTGACCAAATATTTCAATCCAAACTCTGCTTCATCGAGCAAGATGTCAGTAACGCTCATCAAACAGAGAGATCATTCTCCGAAAGTGATAACGAAGGCAATTAAAAATGGTGTGTTTTATCCCGCTTTTATCACAATGAGAATTATGTTGTGATAACAGTTTGTTTTTCAGTATCTGTTTCCAACTGATTGGAACAGCTCGGGGTTTTACCCACTTGTTCGAAATTGTGACCGTGACCAATAAATCGGAGATATTTTGGCCTTCTCGTAAATCGCCATATGGAACAAAAAGGCCACCGGGGAGAATGTTGAAGTGAAATTGCTGATCTTGAAAGCAGAAAAAAATTCGATTGAACGCAGAACGTTATTTACACAGGCAATATCTACGGTTTCAACCAAGCCGGGAGAACAAAATTTATGTTTATGTCAGAATTCATGAAGTATGTTGCTTTCGTAGGAGTAAGGAACATATTATCTACTGCATCGTAAACGCCGCTTGGACAAGATCATTTCACAAAGTTGAACCTAATCATTCTACCTCAAAATTCAAAAAGATGATAACAATTAACTCATGTCAGTTAAGCGGATGTTATTTTGTTACTGATTTGACATGGTCGGAAATCAAGTTTTACAATCCGGACTTACAACGTTTTACGTAATATGGTTCTAGCACGCATTGCTTGGCCGACAGTAAAACAATTTGGTTCGAATAGAAGGATAAAATGAAGGGGCGTTTGTTCTCATTTGCCGAACTGTTAACTAGTGATCACCAAAAATGTCCCGTCTTACTATTCATAGCCCCCGTGAATATGTGGTAAAACGAATAGATCATGCGTGTGGTGTCGACCGTGAAGCATGCGAGAATGTTCTCGAGCTTCGTGACTTGATTAGGATATATCATGTGATCGGGTAATGATACAAATTTATTCAAACAATACTCTCATTTACTTTGATCCTTTGCAGCTCGGTGGGTAATTTAATGTGTGTGACGTTGATAATCGGAGTGAAATGATCTAAGGGAAGTAAGCCATCGGTCAACAAGGTATGAAAATATGATAAAACTGATCAACGAGACCGCGTAAATTATCCCAGGTTATATTTAGATAGGTTTACTATCGGAATATTTTGATAAGAGCCAATATATTGTTCACAGTTGTGCTCTTATGATGAGGCTGAGAAACTATGTGGTTAAAAAGCCTTTCAAAGATGGCTGCAAAACTTACTGAGAAAATGAAATTCCAGTTCGTATCAATCTAAGTATGGCTTCAAAGTCATTTGACCGCGTTTTGTCTGTCGCCTACATGGTTATCGCGACATCAATTTACCGATCCATCAGGACTCAATTTCATCATGATTGTTTGGCGTATGATAAACAGTAGAAGGTTCGGAAAATAACATTCTTTAAACTAATTTCCCGCTAAAAATTATCTTGCGGAATAACAATATATCTCACAAACTAACATTATTGATTTGGATCGGAATAAAACAGGTTACGCCTTGTCGATGGATTTCAATGAGAGAGAAGTTGAATGTTGGGAAAATCCTCACTGTCATGATTGAAAAAGTCCTCGAATTCAACGAAAAGCAGTCACCTGGGTGGGCATTTGCTTTTCAGAATGACACTGCATGGTATTTTTTACGAGAGCTTTGTGAATAGAGTCATGGAGAACGGATTGCCTGTTAACTGGTCCTTGTGAGGTTTGTCAATTCATGCTCAACTTCAAGGTCCAGTTCATGCAATTACCCTCGAATAGTGCAGATTTAAATGTATCAGTAAAAATTTATCTGTTTTAAGGAAGAATTTAAATTGACATTTGGAAGGAAACCCGAAGACATTAGCAAACTTATGCCAAAAGTGAATACTTAACCCCCGACTTCCTGTGAGTGCTTTCCATCAATTCTTTTCGTTTTGTGGGACCACATTTAACGCATACGTGGGAGAATCACTAACAGAATTATCGAATGAAAAGAAACTTCCATCTGAGGTAAGCTTCAGATCAAAGTCTAATTTCTAGCTGAGTTAAATTAGATCTAACAAGGCGAAGAGCATTTAAGTGATTGAAAGAGAATTAGTAGGGAGAATCAGATGGATAATTGAGCAACGTACTCACTCTGTTTCTGTCTTCTATTTGTAGGTTTCTTGCTGATCATGTGCCACCGTGCGGGTTCGTTTTGAAGCAGTGAATTTCGAATACTTTATCTTCGGAATATTTTAGAACAATGTTGTAATATTCACGGCCACCATTCCAAGAGGAACAGGGACACTATTTCTTGCAGAGAAACAGAAGAGACCAAACCAATCGAAACATAAAATGATTGGTGTGAATGTGATCACTATTCAGTGTAATCTGACACGCGTGAATTTTAGAAGTAAAATTCGAGTCGTTTTATGGCAATTACCATTTATTTCATCATCAACTTAGTGGATTCTACAATGGTGATACCGTAAAAATTCCTGAAGAACAGAGGCAAGCCAAATGCCTATTACTGTGTATGAGCATCGTGTTTTGAGTAAGAATTTGGTTGGATTTCGTGAGGGTTGTAGGTTATTGGTAGTTTCAAAACTTTGGTTTCAGCTGAAGTTTTAGCACTAATGTTTATCACGTACAAGCAGACCACAAAATATATTCTCTTAAAACCTCGCCAGTACTTGCGGGTTATGGTACATATAGAACTAGATAGTCTTGTGTTATTCCCGTCATGTGCGTACACATACTATTAAATTATAAGTAAATAAATTAACAAGCAAGTCAATAATAAATCTAATTATTCCTTCGCTTCCTCTTGTTTGTCGGCCTATAACGCTAGCTGCTCTGATCCGTCCTAGTAACTCTGGTGGGAGGACCGTTCTGGCTTCAAAACATCTCATTTTATTAACAGAAAACATACAGATTATATAAGTTCCAAGGGTCTTTGTCACCAATCGTCGTCGTACAAACCAACTGGTCTAATCTGGCTTCAGGTAACGTCTCTTTTGATTTGTGTTCTTCCAGCCATCATCAGATACTGTTCCTTTCTCGTCTTTTCGACCCGTTTATCGAAGAAGAACCAACCCATACTTTCACATAAGTTATTTCTGGAAGCAATCCTCAGTCGCTCAAAAGCTTCCGAATAGGAAAGCGTAGCAAGAGCATGCAAACGATAAACCTACCGTTGATAGAAAAGTTACGCAGCAGTCTCTCAAACGTCATGTGACCATGATAACATATGAGTTAGTTTTAGGGAAATTAATACTCAGAATGCATTTGGAAATAAACTGTCTTCTCCGTGATTTCAAACGAAAGGAAGGCCTCTATCTAAGCCGAAACCGAAGCCTCAGAAGTTCTGTGTAGGCAGTACTGTGTGATCAGTCATGGGTGCAACAAAGTGAGCATTTTCAAACGAAGTATCTCAGTCAAACTGACACAATTTATATCCCCCTACCGAGGGTAGCCGTTGCATCAGGATGTGCAACTAACAGCCAACAAACAGCGACACAAGGCGAGTGCCGTAGATAATGATGAGAAGCTGGATTTTCGAAGTATTCAACTCTTTATTTGTGCATATATTTCTATTTCTTCCAATCTGTATCTTTAGAATGCATCTAAAGTATTCACTATCGGATTCGTATTTTCAGGTTTCATCTTACTCAGTGTGTCTTTGAAAAGTCTCTGACTTTAAGTCTGAATGTCGACATTTTCTCGTACCCACGAATTGTGCATGTATTCAGATTGGTTAAAACTTAGTGTTCACGATGCAAACATGTTCTGTTGGAGAGTTCGTGCTTTTTTCCTTGACTTGGAGTTTGACTTTGGAGAGTAGAATGCTTTTGTCTATGAGAATTATCCCACAGAAATTGCCATTGAAAGACAAATTTGGCATCGGTTGAATTGTAGTGGTTATGCCGTAGGTGGCAAAACTGGTGTTCAACCAATCCGCGAGGACTATTCGATATAGTTGCTGAACTTTGGGCTGCTCGGCTTCCTGTGTTTTGTCATTTCAGATGGAACACGAGCAACCACCACAGAAGATCATCGGTTCTAGCATACTACAGCTTCAAGCTAACTCTATAGTCTGCACAGCAGACACCTTTACAACTTACATCGTGCTGCCTGAGTCAGGATAGACAGCTGTGAACCAAAACCATGACAATGGAGGTTTGATCATATCAAACTATTAGCTAAAGTGCCTCCCATGAATTCGATCAAAGCAACTTCAATCTATCTCAGTAGTGATCATTCGCTCACTTTACTCAGAATATAGATTTCTTTAGCAAAAGAATCTTCTCATTTATGCCTGTTTGTTGTTTTGCTTCCTGTATAACTGCATTGACTGATTGGCTCCACCTGCTCACAAACAACAGGAGAGAACCCATACGAACAAGTTCGATGTTTTGGAGAAGACGGTAGAGGAAAAGCTTCCATCTTCTCTCATGTTCCTTGGACTGTGTTAAAAATGATCAATTACAGAAATGTTCAGGAAGCGGTAACAGCAATTTGAGGACTTTGGTACATTTCCCTTGGTAAATTGCTAATTCGAATTCGTTCTAGTTGTGAAAATTGTCTCCGCTGTGGATATGGTTTTCAACACTTGCTGGGTTTACAACAACCACGGTCATGATTCCGCGGTATATCATTATTTTCTCCCGGAACATAGTATTATTTGAATAATTGCTGGTTCGACCACATAAGGAGACCGAACAACTATGACAAGAGAAATGCATGGTACACAGATCAACTAATCATCGTGAGCAACGATATAATTGGATTTAAACAGAATAGTGTGTATTATAGCTGGACCACAGGCAAAGATTTGATTGCCAATCTCCACCATATAGCGGACAATTATTTGCAGAGTGAATCCAGATCTCACATTTCCGATGTTTTTTACGAACTTCAAGTATCGGTTCTTTCGATACTAGAATATACCCAGTGCAACTATGTCACCTGTTTGGACGGGAAGAGGTGTGTCTTGTTCGTTTTTACGTTCTTGTTTTGTGATAGTTGTTTTCGGTAAAGAACCGGAAACCGTGAGTATATTGCAAGATAGCCCGGATCAAAGTGTAAAACAAGGAAGCTAATCATTTGCATTGCTACTCGTCTCTCTATTGGCATTAGTTCAGCCCTCACACATGAGTCAATTGACTGGTCAAATTATTTCGTCATTTATTCTCTAGAATTGACTGGTTTTTGTGATCAAGTCGCCACCACTTTGGACATTGTTCAATAGAACCTAAACACCACACGTCCCATTTCAGATAAAATTCAGTTCCGTCCACTCAACATTGAGTTTTCTTACTATTGAATTTATATATTCGTGATCTGAACATCTGAGGTATGGAAAAAGCCTGATAAAATATATGGTCTCGTAGTAAATTCGTACATGTTAGTTCACCTCAGTTATCTTACAAACTTCGTATGGTTCTCAACCCAAGCAAATAATCCGGATTCTGAGGGATTGAACATGGAACATTTCATTGCACGTTGTTTGTAAAACAGTGGAGATTTACCAGTCTATTCAGCATTCTATATTCTGACTGGAAAATTCGGTATTACTTGGATCATATTGAACTTCGTTTCCACCCATAAAAGTCTAGTCTCAAAGTGTATATTAGTTCGTCTTACACAACACGAACCTTTCCGATCACGAAACAGTAATTCCATTACCCTCTGCCAAATCCGAAGCACATCGACTTAGTGCAGATGTAACAGGCAAAATGAAGTAGGTGCATGTGCAAGAAATTCACTTATTTGGACAAAGAAAATTGGCTGTTCATTTGCACTATTTAAAGGCATTTTGTCCTCTGTCCGTCAATTATTAGACGACCATGAGAATAACAGAACTTTCACTTTCGAATCGGAAATGGAGAAGCTTTCATATGTTTGACTTCGAAATATATATCAAAATGTTCGTAACATCGAATTTCTTATACACCACTGCACAACAATTCAGGATGGAGGCCGAGTCCAGTGAAAGGCTATTAAGTGACGAATCAGTGGCAGTCTGATGGAAGCACAAAGGGCTAATACTAGAATAGATCACGTTTTCCATTGCCACTAAACTCAAATGAACAATGAACTTTGACATGAGTGATTTTACAACAAAACAGATTGTTTCTCTCATACAACACTCAGAATTCTGCTGCCAAATAGGGGGTTACGCAGCGGAATCCAAGACATATAGGCAAACATTCGAGAAGAAGAGTGCGAATGAAAAAACCCTGTGGTGTAATCGGAAAATTGGTGATACTCTTACAAATACATTTGGACACTATGATTATGTAAGTGAGAGTTAAGCGAAAGAAAATGAGTGTTGAGGTTCAGATTTTGCACCCAATTTATCACATGTTCATCAGGGAAGTGGTGTGAATGGACGAACACGAGACCGCGACATTTGCTATGTTCGTTGTGGGATCTTCACTGTATTATTTATATATGTACAAATCGACATATATACATAATCTATCAAAACGGTGGTTACCATAATTGGGAACCCTGAAATATTTTCTAGCAGAAAATATTCTCAATAGTGTTTCGTTAGTACATATGCAATTCATACCAACAGGCTAATACTGAGTGGGGTCTAAATGTCTCGCAAATGAATATATCATATGGGTGCTCTCGAAGTTCCATTGTGTTTTCGGTTGAATTAAGACTCAACATCAAAACCAAATATTTTCTGCCATAAGAACATTTGAGGAAATGTCATCCAGGAAGGACAATTTATACGACGATTCAACTTTCGAACCAACCAGTGCTGTGTGTTATACGGGAAAGATGTTTTATCCCACCGATAGCAGTATGTTGTTCTACAAACTGTCGATTCACAGGACAAATCATGGCAAGCCAGTCCAAAACATTTATTCCCCTCGTCGAAACGTGAATGCTAGGTCTTGACATCAGGGAATTGTGAAATCCATTAAGTTTGCGCTCATTCTACTTCATTATTAGAGCAAATCACATTGGACGGCATCGAATGCCGGCCAGGAATGCAGGTACTATAGAACAACTAACAGTGATCTGCAATAATCAATTTCATCGTTTACTTTGAATTATACTTCAATTCCGTCCAGTATCTGGTTTCGTCCTCTGTTTTTTGATTGCAGGCTGATGAAGATATCAACAAACTTTATCGAAGAAAATTACAAATTGACTATCTCCTATTGTGTAGTTCATCTCATTGGGTTCACTACTGAACACACAACTTTCATTCTCCAGACAAACGCGGATGGAAAATTGCACGAAAAACCAGTGAATATCCTTCACTTACAATTCATAATTCTCACTTTCTTCACAATAAACGTTTTACATCTTGCGGTTTTGACAAACATTTATCTCTGTCTTACTTGTGTTTGTTGTGCCTGAGCTCATCAGGATTGGTGAATGATGAAAAATATCATATCTGATGAACTAACGGTTTCAGTATACGAAGAAAAGGAATCTACTGTGCTTGTTGCGATTAATTTCGATTGGTATTTACTCGTGAGTACGGTCTCTCAGCAAAAGCCCGTATGAGAATTCTCCAGTGTGCGGGGTTGTCAGTTCACATGTACTGGCTGTCATTAGATGGCAGTCAGAGAATGGATCTCCACGGATGACATGCATTTTCCCAATTCTGGTACACGTGATCGCGAGTGAGGCGATTCAGAATGGCCACATTCAATGTGGATGTCTGCTACGAAAATAGGGTCATGTATTATTGATTCACCTTACCAAGAAACGAAGCAACAGAAATGACATTTTATACAAGCCGTCAGATATCTCGTTTAGGCATGGTTGGTTTTTGATATGTCATATAACATGCTTTATTCTACCGATTTCACCTTCATCAAATCAGCCCAACCAAATGTGTGAGTGAATCATTTTGATTCGAAAACAAAGCGTCATAACGAAATTAGGGGATATGTCAAAAAAGTGGAATTGTTGGGATGGGTGAGAGTTGGACAAAGAATAATCTGGCTCGAATTTCCATGGAAAGGTGGGATACATAAATAACACGACTGCTGCTTTCTCGTACCAGATTTTGAATTCTGAATGACTGAAACATTTTCCAAACATTCTGAAGAACATTGCTGAGACCATGGCAGAATGGATTCAAGCAGTCTATTTTCCAAAATCTCGGGACATGATATGGATGTGCCTGAAACGGCGGCGAAATTTACTATCGTTTCATGAGAGATTGCCAATAAGTTTGCATATTTTGAGGGTAACTGACTGGGTTATTGAAATGTTTTGTCGGTTGTTTGAGTAACACAATCAGCATATCGATGCACCATGTGTTTTGTCACTCACATGAACATTCCTAAATATATACAAACATGTATTTAAGACGAACCCTTCATATCACCTCGAAAACAAAATGTCCACGTAGGCATTAGTCCCATATTTGCCTCGTGGTTAATATGCATCAAATAACTCAACTGATTTGAGAAAAGTGATCGCATTCCGTCAATCTGGAGCTTGCTAGATAGAAATATATAATCTATCAATGAATCACGTAGCTCCAGCTGAACACAAACATCCTAACCATTTTTGAGAAGAACTTCGAAGTTCACTGTTTCTCTTTATCAATGATTGTATATGAATACAGCTGGTAGACGTTTATTTGAGGTAAACGTGGACAAAAGGATATATCAGGGCACGTGAAAAACACAACGTTCTATAATGTCCGATTCAATTACAGTTTTCAGGTTCCAAAATCTCACGCCTCGTTACGGAGTGCTAACTTCTTCAAGTAACTAGCAACATCTCATTCGTGATGGATATTTGTTCATCCTTATGACCACATTCGGAATCGTGCGGTGGAGTGCTTCCATTATATTTTGGAATATTTTGCATTCACTCGTCACAAATATTCGTAATAATTGAATGAGCGAAAATCAATTACATTTTAGTGAGCATTGTTAACTCAACATAACCTAATTCACTTAGGAGGACGGTCATTGAAGTCTAATTTGCATCGAACCCCTTTCCGATTCAAGGATTTCACCATAATTTCTAGTATTATTCCGACAGCACCATTTCTCCACTTGCAACTTGTGTTAGGAAATGTGAAACGCAGTGCGAAGACATTGTTCCGGATATGCACAGACTTATCTTAACTGAAATAACAAAGAACTTGGTTTATTTTTGCCTAGGGATTTGGATTCTCAATGTCCATCAGTCCTATGGTGTTGAAATTCCAAGAGCAATAGTTTTTCAGAGTGAGACAAACAGAATGGATAAAGAAGAAACGGAATGGAAGTGGGTTTTGTTGGAATAGATCTATTTTTGGTGATCAGTCTATGAATTAATATACTCATCAACGACCGTGAAAGTGTCCATCACTGAACCAAAAGTATTCGTATCCAACGGAGGTGAGATTCTGGTTGTCCGTGCAATGTTCATTTGATTGGCATCATGTTTTTCACTCAGCTTTGAACCGAGGGGAGGGGGGGCGCAAAGATGGTTGGAAATCACACAATCGAAGCCTTTATGTCAAAAGTGTACCGAGAATAATATTATATGAAAATGATTTTCCCTTTTATCGAGTCATATTGCTCAGTTCTGCGATTTGGCAGTTGAGTTTTCGTGCAATCCAAAGATATTCCAGTTTTATAAATCAGAGTCCATTATTTGATAAATGTTACTTCCATTTTCACCCAATGAACTTTTGCGTCTAACTGATGGAACCAAGTTGGTTAGCATTCCACAATTGGGGAATAGGATATTCATGGATATCATTAGATTATTTCTCGTCATGATAAGCTGAATTCAGTTATGAGCCTGGAAGAAACTACCTGAGCCCATGTGGCCGGACCAAGAATGGATTTTGGTTAAAAATTATATAGATCCACTTGGACTGAACTTACCTCTCTTTGTAAACAAGTACCACAACAGTGGTGTTCAGTGTTTATTGAATTTCGCCATCACAGCAGCGTGTACGAGTTGTGCACTTTGCACTTCTCAGAGGACAGAGCTCAGCTAACGTCATCTTGTTAAGTCAAGTGTGGATACGAGATCAGGAATGGTGTGAGAGTTGCTTGTGAAGTGAGATTTCATACAAACGCGGCCGACGTAGACTGTATTGGTCGAAGAAGCTTCTTACTAATGATATAGAGAATATCACAATTTTCTCTTTCGTATTGCGTGAAAAGTGACAACGTGTATAATATCAACGCAACGAAACTTGCACAAGCGTTCACTGAAATGTGAGCCACCTGTTCACTTTCGGTAATAAAATAGGTTTCTTCGAACTTACTCTCTCTGTTGGTATGACTAAGAGATGATTTCAGTGGGACCATCTGTATTAGCCGCTTAAATGATGGATCACGTGAGACAATTTATTCTGCAACTACCCTTGATAAATGCGGGAAAATGAATGATACCATTCGCATCGCTTCAAATCAATTTGAGTTTGTATTCCATTCCTAGATTGTTCTGTCTCTTCTTGTCATAAACCAATTCTACAATCTTATTATTTCTGTTTTCCACTCATTCAATTCGTATGCACAGTATGAAGCAACACGGTGTGTTTGGGAGGAACTAACTGAGCATGATACTACCAACTTCAGTGAGTGAAGCAATCATGTTATCTTGTTGTTGATATCCGTTTTCCAATTTCCTCTACTTTTTGATTTGAATTGCAGTAAACAAAACATCCGCAATGTTTTCGGTTGGATTTGAATTTCGCTCAGTTATGTGCGCAACATTTAGCCTCTTTTGAGGAAAATTTCATTCGAGCTCTCGGGTCGACGTAAACCCATGCCTTTTATGAGCTAAAGGTTCACGGGAAATTCAAACTTCGGCAAATGTATTATTGGATGGAATGCTTGACTGCTTAGAAAATGCTTCTGTGCATTGCATTTAAGGCAACTACTTACATTCACTAGTTGAAATGAGTTCCTCGTAAAATTATTCGCCGGGTAATCAGGCAAATTGATGGACTGTTGTAATTTCTACCGTGCATTTGGATAAAGTTAAATCATTATGTTAACATTTGGTCTCTGCTAGGAAACTGTTTCACAAGTCATTTTCACTGCAGAAAGCATTGGCATGGGTTTTCGAAGAACTGAGTATCAGGATAAATAATGAACACAGTGCTTTCCATAAAAGTGGAACATGAATATGTGGTTATCTTTTCATCCGTTATCTAGAACTGGTTTTCCTCAATATTAGTCATGAATTCAGTGGAACATATTTGTATTTTCAATCTTGTTGCCCATTATGGATATTGCATCTTGAGTAGTCTTCTAATTTTATCTTATTTCGATTATCTCTATGTTGAATGTGTTGCTGTCATCCAATTCGAAGTTTTAGCAGTACGGAAGACTTCTTTGCAACCACAACCATCATTGAAAGAACCCTACTCATTGTCTATCTAACAACTCTGTGACGAATAGACAGAAAAGTGGGAATTATTTTTCTCATTAAAATTTCGCGTGGGTAAACAAAAGCACATTCGAAAAATTTCTCTTGTGCTATAAGTGAATCCTACTCTCCTATCGCGCAGTTCAGGAAAATTTTAATCAGTGGAGTTCATAACGTTTTTATTGCAAAGACTGATTAAATTCCAAAAATGACTATGAATAAAAATAGAACAGAAGGAGTTTATTAATTAACTGGAAGACCACAAAAACCTATGCCATACAGAATTGCCGCCGCATAATCACTGAATATTGATGTACTCTCACTATATTAAATTTCGAACGCATCCAACGGAATATCGGCTTACTACGAAGAAACATTTACGTTTTAACACAACAAATGCGATAATCAAACGCAGCTGAAAAACACCCTTCCCTCTCTACACGATGTTTTCTTAAGGGTATTCGTTTCATTCAGTTTTGACCCGTTCAACTTTATGCAATGAGAAACATTTCAAAACTATTCTGTTTTGATAATACGAAATAGTCGCCGTTAAAGGAAATGCAATTTAATTCTACGGAGTTTAGGGGTTAATTTGAACAAACTGGTTTCAGTCATCAACCCTGCATTTTATTCGTCCTAAATAATAAGTTCGAAGTTGATTCAGGTCCATGAAATTTCTATACATCAAGCAAACTCAATGTGGTGGCAAATTCTAAATGAGGAGTTTCAGTAGAATAGTCCGCCGTCTCAATGATCGGAATCAGCTTCCGCTTACGTCCCAGTATAATACGCTGTCCTCTCCTGTCTAGTAGTCTATGTTATCTCGTGCACACATTAGGAGTAGTGTGGAACAGCACCGTATCAGCTTCTTATGAATGGAATTAAAATTACAAAATTAGTTCCAATACTAGTCAAGGTGCAAGATTTCGAAAATAATTCCGCCAACCTGGTATACGTTTACCGAAATATTTCTGTGCAGTGCGGTTTATCATTCATCAAACACAAATATGGAACGAGTTAAAACAGAATAGCCTTGATCTTCTTTGTGAGTTAAGGGTACAAATGGATGATTTTGCCCATGGACTGCTTCCTATTTGTTTACGTTCTCGCAGACCGCTTTATCATCATGACCCATTGCCAGCTATCATGTACACACACACACACACAAACACACACACACATGAAGTTGTTGGGGCACAAGCAAAACAGCATGTTTGCTCTATTCGAACGGGAACAAGGTAGACAATAACAGTGGTTGAAGTTGGCGTTCGATTGCGTTGTATTTGGGAAGATTTATCAAGATTGGAACCTCAAAGGCAATGTTTGACTTGTTCAACATGTTCAGCTTAAAAAGACCACACCGAAGTGTAAATAATTGTTTTCAATTGTTCCTGAGCATTCTTCAAAACATCTTGCAGTCAGTACACTATGCTCATTTTATTCGATGGGCTGCTATAAGCAACTGCTACAATAATGTAGAAGGAAGGCGTGATATTCCACAATTCATGTGGATTTACGAGTGTTTCACTGGTTTCTGTTGTGGCTACTGGAAGGGATTTTGCGATTTTATTGTTGTGGTCCGCCAATCAGTTTTTGGACGAGGCATCTGAAGCACCTGGATCCAGCAGCGTTGGGAGTGGCTTCTTGTGTGGCTTTTGTAAAACATGAAACTGCACTCAGTGAATAATAGGAAACTGGAAATCTCCCACAAAACTTTCACTGAACATTTCCAGGGGTCCGCTTGAAAATGAGCTGATGCAAATTCTAAATCAAAGGAGTGCAATATGAATTCCCGTTCATTTTTTCAAGTCATCCTCCCTATATGTTTTACCACAAAATGTTCGCTGTTCAGTGTGAGTACACTTCACTGTGGCAATTAGCGATTCTTCTCATATGTCGATCTGTATGAATTCCAGTCGCAAATCAATCCGTGTCAAATTTAAGTTGTCAGTATGCTTTCTAAGTCTGTTTATTGCATACGGCTAATTTTACTTCCATAAAATCTCCCAATTTATTAAGCTGGTAAAAGATGCTGTGTTCATGATCGCTGTAAAAGTGATGATTTTGAAAATAATTCATTCGCAGTCAGCTTTTAAACGCGTCTTTTTCGGGTCCACTCTCTAACTTCGTTCATCAAAAACGGATCATTGGTGATCGCGTGATTAACTCTCTATAATACAGCTTGAAAGCATTTTATGAAATAGTACTCTGAATCAATGTGCATGCAAGTGAATCATCGATGGGCAAGTCCAAGTAGTACATACGATCGAGTGCAGTCGAACAGGGCCACTCAGCAGCAACGAATCAACGAGCACATATGGCTCAGTGCCAAAGGCTGATTGGTTAGAGTGAGCCGTTCATCGCATGGGTGAAGTCACCGTGGTGTGCGTACGTGCGTGCATGCGTGTGGGATAGTTGTGGATATCGTGAGTCCGATCAATACATTTGGCGGCATTGTGATGACACAGTCAGTAGTCTGACCAATAGAAGGACCACACAACAGTGCTGTGAAGGGGTGCTTCATCTACCGCGTAAACACTCTTTCTATTGAATTCAATGATCCGCCGAGTGAGTTATGTCAAACTGTGACCAAAACGATACTCCGGGACTCCACTCATCCGTTACACGTGGACTTATCCTCTAATCGTTCCCATTCATCCACCCATTCTGCATTGAATCACCTGCGTTCTAAGACCAATCTTCACAAAATCTTCCTCACACCCTATGTGATTCGGGTTGTTACCCGTATGGGGGGGAGATAAAAGCTGAGCTAATTATAAGACTTTATCACGAGACTAGTTTTCCTCCACTCTCTCACCAAACTACCTCAATCGAAGCTTATTTGTTTGTACTTCATCAAATATTTGCTTTTTGTGTTACTTTGCTTATTTCGAATTTCACTTTTTCGTGTAATAACTGAAATGTCAGTATAACTTTGCACAAGTCCTCCATACACATCTAAACAATAATTACTCAGGAGAGGGGAAAGACAGTGAGGCAGGTTTATGTCACATTGTGCATCCATGTATGTTTAATTTATCTTGACTTGTGTGAGTATGTGTGTATATCCTCGATTGAATATTTGTGTTCTGAATGAAGTGTAGCCACCTCGCATGCAGACGCATTTCATACAAACACAAAGTACTGGAACTAAATGCCCAGAAAAGGCGTTGCCGAAGATACAGTGTTATTCTAATGACAGAGACTAGTTATTTAGTTGTTTATCCGTTTCTTTTATTTTGTGTGAAAGCCCAAACATGGCCTCGTTTCGCCCATTCTCTCATCCGATGGGAGTTTGATTATCAGGTAGAATGATCATCTGAAATCTTGACTGCGTTTGGGCATTCAATATTTTAAGGCTGCATTGAGAGTCGGGTTTTGAAGAAACTTGAGTAGTGTGTTATCAAGATGCATAACACCAAAATCTAGATTCACCGTGAAATATTGTGCCATGATTGTTCTCCTCAGATAAGAAGGGTGTTCTTTGCGACTCTCAGTTACGATGCTTTTGAAAGTCAAAATCGAAAGCAAGCCACTAATCAGCTTGAGTATGTCAGGCTGGATTGTATGATCAGTAACCACTATTTTATCAGATCACGCAATATGTCACCCCATTTGCTAATCAAAAAGTCACCTACAGTTCGACGTAGGTCGGGTTACCGGATCAATTCGACAAACGTCTATATCAACCAAATGGGCACAACAGGGCTTGAACTTAACTGGACTCATAAATTCTGAAATGTTGGATTTTTGCTTCAAATATCACGTCATAATTCCTGTGAATACAAAATCGTTTCGGCGTGCTGAATTGTCGTCTTCTCATCAATACGGGATAAAATGATCAGAGTTACGAGCCGAGATCGAGCGCGCAGGTTTCCCATTCAAATTGCAGTTAGGAACCCGTGGGTCTTAACACCATGGTGAATGAATAAACAGTATGATTTATGTAATTACAACTTTATTGTTGAAATGAGCAAACCTTTGTTGTTGACACAGCATCTCTCAGAGGATGAACAGCAAATAAAACCGTCTACAATATCCTCTTTGATGAGATACTTGTTACCTTAGCTTTTGTCGTGAATGATGAGAGGTTCATATAACATTAAAATTCAATGAATTGAAACGCAGACCAAAATTTGTTGTTTTATTCGGTGATAACCGTGAAATAAAATCTAATTTTGCTTTAAACCCTTTATGGGAGAGGTGATCCGTGGTAAATGAAACCTTTACTAACTACCGTCATTTCCGATAATGTAGTGTAGCCAACTTAAAACATTTACTCAAAGCATATCACATGGGGCATCGTCCTTCTTCATACATTTTGAGCCGAACTCGGCTCCCATGATTTAGAAGACAAACATTACAAGGGATGTCTTATTTCGCATTGGTAACCAGCACGGTAAAGCATGGCGAAACGATCCGGACTGGCCCAGATACAAAGTACGTGAATGAGTGAGCTCAAAGCTAATGTTATGCGTTCGCAACCGAAATGAGTTAGTGGATGGAATTTGTACCGTAATGGTAACCCATTCAGGCATTCCGGTCTACCTCAAGTACACAGTCAGCCACATACAGGATTATCTGCTGATCCAGTGATATATGAGTGACATGTCATGCAAATGTGGTCTTCATGGTACGAGTCATTCCGGAGCTTGTTAGATCCTGGACGTTGCATTTCACAATACGAGGAGGATGCGGAGGAAATCCCTACCACTCACTAACCTTCATGATGAACTGAAATACTTCAATTTCACTACTGTTCGTAATGCACTTCGTATCAATTTGGAACTCTCGTCGTAGATTTACACACAGATTGGAGTAATGGGAAGATCGAACAAAGTGAGAACAATACTGGACTATTTATGTTTTGCAAAAAAGCAAGACACTTCCAAGCTGGATGAAAATGACAGTATTGCCTAATGGAACATATAGTAAGTGAATGTGGAACCTCCCAAAAACCTATTCAACCAGTCGACTAAAAGCATTATCAAATCCAGTATTGGCTTTCTGGATGTCTTTTTATTTCGGGTGTGTACGGAAAATATCAGAAGTAGGAAGATTGTGAGGGATTCAGATGCAGTTAGCAAATGTCCAACCCATGATATTATTTGGTCACCGCACCGTTGCTCACGCTCATTCAGCTAGTTTGTAGTAATTTCACCCAATCCGCAGATTAACTGCACTGAATGCCATGAAAAAACGCGAGCTATTCTGTTATCCCATGCAATGTTTTGTGAAGCATTCGTCAGATGAATTGAATCTACGGGAACATTCTCGACGAGTAAATAGCAGTACTTTTCGTATGAGAAAAGTGGTGATTTTACCAATACCAGAGTGATTTGATTTGTATGTTTTCTGTCCGAATATTCATAAATATGTGGTTCCCCAAATACGTTCATCTCGTCGTTCAGTGATAACACGATTTGGGAATCAGCTTTTTTTGAATTACGTCATCCTCACGGCTGATATGGTCACATTCAATTGGTAGGAATGTGTACCTTTCGGCTATAATCGTGTGTCACAGTATGGTTGGGTAGTCTTGATTATTGATATTGCGTAGTTGGCAAAAGAGTTTGGAGAGGAGTGGTTGTCGATCCCTGGTTGGGAAAAGACCACCAAAAACAATGACCATGGGTATCGGAAATTATCCATTTTCGCTTTTAACCTAAAAGTTTGGTGTTTCGGTCAAGTTGATTTTAAAGGTTGGTTTCAAATCGTAGTCAGGACAGTTGGAGTGTCTTAACGAAATGTTTTCGAGAATGAAGCGATGGATTGAGTAATCTAATCGCTGCAAACTCTACCGTTGTTGGATATTGTTTAGAGCGGCTTTTGGCGCGTTAGTAGGGACTCCATCGATAAATATGAATGCGTCCTCATTCAGGCGATGTCCGGTGTCCGCAGTATAAGATACAAATACTTTTTGTTTCAAGTCGTCAACCAATCTGTTTTGTGTTGTCTGATCCGTCTTTCTTCCTAAATGGCTTACAGAATGTGAGCAAATAATCCAGTAGGTTAGCATGGAGATAATAAGGAGAGGTAATTTCTCCTCTAAGTTCCCTGAGATCACCGATTGCAGGCGACGCGTACAGGTAGTATGGTAACGTGAAAAGTGCAATCGATTGTCTTTTCGAGCCATATTACCGATAACTCGCTTTTGTCATCTCCTCTGAAGGAGGGGAAAGTGTTAAATTCCTCCTTCCTGATGAATTGCACTGCCGGTCTCTCTGGCCACTCCTAATGTTTTTCTGAATGGAAAGTTGGGCTATCCGTTAACAAGAAGCGCTTGTTCCTACATTTATAGCTTTTCACCTTCTCGATCGATCAAATCATTCGCATTCAGGCTATGAGGAAGTGAATTTGGCTTCGTTCACCTACTAGATGCAAAAAGATGGTACTATTATCGTACTTCTCTGGTTACACTGGTTTGCTGATAAGTGCAATGAAGTAGTTTTCCCCCTCTGATGAGACACACACTCAGAAAATGGAGATTGTTTCCTTATTATAACTCTGACGGGAAATTCACTGCAGTGTCGGCCCGACTGCACTCTTCTACCAATTACTCTAATGGCCTGCTTCTCAGTTAAAAAAATGTCATCTGCTTATCGATGGCAAATAGGTATGTCTGATTGCATAAATCGCCGTGGACGGGAAACTACTCAGTGAAGGTATATCGTTCTAATAATTACTTCAGATTAGTTTCTCGGGTAGCAATGTTGGTTTTGTTTTCTGCGATGTGATCACCTAAATGTAATGATTTCTAGAAGTGAGACCCTGGTTGACATAGATATAACATCTCGGGTGATACTCGTATGTTCTTCAGCATGTCATCCACTAATTAGTTCTATCAATTGGAACGTGTCTATTTGGATATAGCGACAATCTTTTGACAACAGGTTCAAGAGCATTTTCGAGCTATCAGGCAGCCGCATGATACGGAATCCCACTCATGCCGAGTATCACAGGCAGTGGTATTCCTAATTTGTGCACTTTCAGCAACCTGTCACATTGAGGATCACCGGTGTCAGTTTGTTTTAGCAGTTTTGAGATTGTATGTGAGATAATACCTAGCTCTGTCAATGACGGTATACCTGCTTTGAGCTGTTCCTCCACTGGTCTAGTTTTGCCTTTTCTCCTTTCTTTCTTTACCTTCGCGAATAGCAGACAAGCTCGTTTCATTAAAATCATCCTCGTGGCATATACAGATACGTTGAAAGGTCAGAAATGTAGAAATTATGAATATCGTCTGGGTGTGAAAATACGATTCGATAGTCATCGAAGTTGGTGTTGCGTAGGTAGAAAAGATAGGAAGTGAATAGTTGTTGTTCCGTGGTTGTGAAAAAGACAAGTGAAACAATGAACATGGGTTTCGGGGATTATCCATTTCTGATTTCAAACAGAACGATGAGCGTCTTCGTTACACTGAGCTCCAGGTTCTGTCTCAGATCGTGGCCAAGGCAGTTTGAGTACTTCAACGAAAACTTTTTGAGGACAAACCGAAGGATTGAGCAATCTGATCACCGCAGACTCTGTGATTGATAGATATTATATTCTAACCAATTTTGGTGCATGCCCAGGGACTTTGTAAACTATTTCGAAAGTGTCATCGTTTACGTAATGTCCAATGTCCGCAAGGTGCGTCACAATTGCACTGGTAATTGATTTTCTGTTTCCCGTCATCAGCCATACTGGTGTGTGTTCTAAGATCCTTCGTGATAAATGTCTTCTGGTTCCAACAATATTGCTTGCCCAACATCAGCAAACAAGCAAATAGTTTAACATGGACGAACTTCCTGGGATCCTGAAGTATGCCATTCATCTTAGTGCTATGATCTGCACGATCTATGAACACATTCCTGTATCCTTTTCTGGTTTCAAGATGACCATATCTTTGTTATTCCTCATCACTCGCCATTCATTTCTGCGTTGAATACTGGAACCCGGGATGTCACGATCCAAATTTCATGATGATGATCTTTTGATTGTCACCAGTCTTCTTTGTGGTTCTCATTTGTTATCTTTCTTTTCCAAATATGGAATTTAGGCATGGCAACACCGGCCTACCTGTGTTCACTGAGACTCATTGCAGCAGGTTATCCTTCGATAATGAAGCAAGTGAGCAAACTCTCGTTGAACGAGGATGAGTCCAGCAATAAATGAAGGCAACAAACTGTCATGGAAGACGAAATGAAAGAAATTTCACCAAGACAACATCAACTGTTATTCAATCGTCCATGGATACATTCGAAGGATAGTTATGGCCAAAGGCGCTTGAGTGCTCGTGAAAACCAGTTTTCCAAAAATTGTGTATCTTCGATAGCAACTTTGCAGTCACTACATTAATTGCTTTTAAACACCGATTCCCATCAAGTTTGATTCCATTTCTAGATGAGGTTTCCTATTCCGTTTCGTTCATCCAAAAAGTGAAAATCCCTTGCTGCTGATGTGAACCATTATTCATCGGCTGGTTCATTGGGCAGCATTAATATCTTGCTGAAACTATCCTGGTTTGGGCCAACTTATTTTGTGCTCGGATTGTAGTGCAATTTGCTTTCTCTTCATTCATATCATTTTCGTCTGCCTCGAACTGTTCTAAAAATAGCTAAATCTACCTCTTTTGTACTTGACTTTTGTCTGGTCGGCACGACTGACTACACAGCCGCATTATTTAGATGCCGCCGTTCCTAACCAGCCGTTCAGGCAAAACATTGATCCCAAACAATCCGTTCAGTAGCACGTGCTATGTCAGTCTACGTAACCTCCGACAAGAAATGTGGACAAATACGGCGCGATGTCCTTGGAAGACGAGTCCCTTTGTCCGATCCAGTTCTTGAAATCTGGTTTTGTCATGAGCGTGAGCATAGTCTCTCAGGTATTTTGTGAACAAAATAATAACATCTGTCGATCTCAAAAACCATTGTTTCATTTAAAATTTTACTTCTTGTTTCATTACTGATACTGTCGAAATATTTCCCTCAGATAAGCAAAATTGATTCATGTAATCATCATTAGATGGAAACGGTGCAAGCACCGCTCTGTCAAAGCTTCCTCACAAACTGCGCAGAATGAGCCGAGAATATTCCATCAAACTGACCCTTGAAATTTCTTGGGACTTTTGAAGGAATTTATCAACGACAGGAGGAAATCGATCACAATTGTGCAGTTTTGCAGTTAGTCAGTGCGTTCTCAATATCTAGTTACCCGTATTTGATTTGCCAGGGGTATTTTTGAAACAAGGGCATATCCACCCACGTGACTTGATGATTTGATTTCAAATCAACCCTGGGCTTTATTTTTTCTAACTACGTCACATTGTCTACCCTAAACAAAAACTGCCCCTTAAGGAGTATTTCCTGCCATTGCTTGTAAATAAACATATCCGCTCACGTTGTATATAGATTTGTAAAGTTTTCTCAATCGTTTGCACAAGAGGAGTAAATAAGTACACGATATTTTCAATCTTGTTCTGTACTTCACTAATATTTTCCAATAAATTTCCAAACAGGAGCCAATGCCAGATGTGAAGCTAACGTTAAAAATCGAACATCCGTATACTGAAAAATTCGAGGCCCATATGTGAGTTGATTCTTGAAAGTTTGCTCGATCTTTGTCTCGGCGAAGTTCTCTTTCTTTGTAGACAAATCACACAGGTTACACAACAGTTGGTCGTAAACGACACTGTTAATGTAGGTCTACTCTAAATTCAACCAGCATGTGTCTAAGGCATATTCCTTAGTTTTCATGCAGTATGTGAGAATCAGAGATATTCCACGTCTAGTGGGAAAAGGGTGAGTCAAGCGTATTTTATCTGAAACGAAAATAACACAAACCTCCACAAGCCAACAGCTCAGTAACTGTCTGAACGGGTCTCCACACTGATATTCATCGAACGCCAATATGGCTGCCTACATACTGACCACTACAATACTGAAGACAACTTCATGGAGCAGAATACCTCATGCACCTCTTTCCAATTCAGCACGGTTTCGCCCAATGTAGTGTTTTCCACTATGTGGTTTTCCTATTGAATGTGATGTGTCTGCTTGTCCACCAAACAGCAGTTAGTACTTCATTTGAGCTGCCCAGCATAAGAATGAAAACTAATCTTAAAATGCTGTCTGCACGATTTTGCACTTTGACAGGTAGAAACGATCATCCATATGCAGTAGTATGCACTATTCATGTTAGGCGTATGTCATGCAATGCCCCCTTATATGAGTGGTTTCACATTTCGAAGGTTTCATCCCTAAGCATCAGTGATTTACCACTCTTTTGCACCGGAATTATTATTATCAGTTTGATTGTGATAAACTGATTTGAGATTTTAGTGATCCAGCACCAGCTTATCCGAAAATTAATAATAGCATGATGTTAATACAACCGTGGAAGGATAAATGATGAAGAACGAACTAATTTCCCCAAAAAAGAAGTTTCTTCGGAACCCAGCAATATACATCAACGAATACATAGGGTGCTAGAGCAATGTCACACTGAATAACTGCATTAGGTTCATGGAATTGCTATTATTGCGCACTTTTATCTATGCTTTGTACAACCAGTGAGCGTGATCTCGCACACGTGACTAGATTTATTCGTTATCAGTGCCACGGCCATTGAGGTTGGACGATATTCGGACAAAATATCTTATCCCTTTATTTGTCTCCTTTATCTATAACCACTGAGGTCTGCAGCTTCATTTGTTTCACACGTGTCTACGTGAATATTAATGCAAATTTATGTTCCAAATACGTTGTCGGTTTTCATTGGGTTTGTATGGCATTGTGTAGAATTCAAGTAGCTCGATAATGGTGCTGCTCAGGCCATCCTCGTTGACTTATATATGGACTGGATTGATCTCCAACCCAAGTCTCTTAGAGATATGTTTATTTCATGTGCCATCAGATGGATGTTGTGGAACAGTTTCAGGAGGTGGTTTAGTGGTTTAGAGCGTTTGCATACCACCTTGGAGGACTGAGGTTCGAATCCCCACGATCACCGGTTACAATGGTGGCAGACAATAATCCACTGTCGTCCAGATCATTACCACATCTGAACTATTGTGACCTTATGTGCTACTCCACCACGCCAAGTTTCAGGGTCTGGTTGTCGGGTTATCCCAAAATAGTGCACTGAACCTTTATGGCTATGGGATAAATACCCCTTCCACCGCCCTCGTGTGTAAGCATGTAATAACAAAAGGTATAGTGCTTCGGTGATGTGTTCGTCAAGGTTTTATTCACAAAGCAGCTGACTCCTCGATCAGTACATAGGTAACACTAGTGCTTAGAAAAGTCAGTGTTACATCTAATGGATTACGGCATACTATTCAACATATAAGAACATTTATCCATCTTCAACAATATTTTCTGCAGACCAATTCTTCCCATTTGGCAGGCTTTCTTGTTCACATTATTCAACAATTATTTCGGGTGGTACACCCATATTCAACAAGTAAAACGTGACTAAACCTTGAATGTATTATACAGTAAAGTAGTCTGAGTGAATGACTGAAATCCATTCGATAACCAGTGTTCCTCAAATGATCGAGAATTGAGCCAGAAATCGTTTCGGATCCACCTTGACTTTGCCAAAGCGAATGTTATTCTTCCATACAGAAAGGCAACTGCCATGAATCTCAACTTACATGATTAGTAGTTTTGAAAAACCAATGTTCTTCCGAGCATATGCTCTCAATGTGACTATGGGAATTTCCCACCGAGTGGAACTTTCATCTGTAACAGAAGTACAAAATAATCCTGTCTTTGTTTGTACGCATGTGCATTTCTGTGTCATGTTTTGATGACACGGTCGAGGAAACAACGGAAAGTAAAATTCGTTGTCGTTGAACAAATGAACCAAAGCTACTTGTGCAAAAATAAACAGTGTTCATCCTCCTAACAGGATAGAATTATCTTATTGGTGGACCTAGAGAAAAATCTGAATATCAATGAATTCGTCACCCACTACGAACTAAACAAGATGAGATGGTTTCTGCAAAAACAGACAACAAGTAGATTACGGTGGGAAAACAGGAATACTCATGCTACATCAACTTGCGTGGCACACGTATCCCCAAGATTATTGGTAAGCCCATCAATCAAATTAAAGACTGTTGACAGCATCCTTATCCTAGCGTGTGTATCCAGTGATAAACAGAACGAATCTGACAAATTCTCCTTTCGCAAATCAGTTACTCGAATCAAATTACCTGCCTTCCATTTTGTGTGAAGAAGGAAAAAATAATTACACCTCCATCTACGACAAGATTTCATTGTTGCTGAATGTAAAGTCTAGAAACGGGGATGGGAATAAATGAGACAAATAGGCATATCAAATAAATGTGTGTCCTTGTCTAGTCTCGAACAATTAGTCGGTTGTACGCTGATACTGCTTCGGAATATTTTGTTGTGCAGCTAGCGGACAGAGAGTGGTGAGAGCACTCATTCCTTAATCGTCATTTATTCTGCGGTAAAAATTAGTCCTTTCATTTAAGATTAGACAAAAGGCAACGTATGGCTATAAAGAAAAATTCTGAAACCCCACTGATCATTTATTCAATTTACATCATCTCAGTCAAGCCAATATCATTGACTGCGTTTGGTCAACCCACAATCAAGGACGTACTGTTGAGATTCGTGGAATTTGTCATTAACTACTTTCAATCACAATCAGCCGTATTTTGATCCACATTCCTCGACAACCAACCACATGAAAACCATTATGTCAGCCTAAGATAAGCTTCCTCTGTGGGAAATTGCAATGAGAATTTATGACGATGTCTCAACCACTCTTTTCAAATTAACCCTTCAATTCTCATTGATTTTCCTCAAATTTGCTGTTTTACTGTGACACTTGGTTCACAATTACTCTCATGCCTAAATTTTCACCCTATTTTTCAAACTCGAATAGTTGTTTGACTTCATTTGTCAGACAATACAATGAACGGCTGCAAATGTGTAATTACGAAGTAACTGAGCCAGCTTCCTGCAGAAGTCACATGATTGTAGCAGATATGCATAATTTGAACTGGTGATTCCACCCACGGAATTAGAGGGAGACTGTCTGCATATACAGTTCTATTGAACAATAATCAATTAATAAAGTGCCGCATATTACAAATCTTCAATCGCGAGGTATTTCGGTTACGCTAATCTTTTAAGGCGCTTTACTAAAGAAGGGTTGTCCTTCGATGGAAGAATAAAGAGTGAAATGGTACAACGTATCAAGGAGGAGTAAGAAAGCGCATAGCTGTGCCAAAGAATTTGCCTACAATGACAAAGGACACCGCTCAATACGATGTGTCGAACAAAGACAGTCACAGCTGTATCAAGTAGCGCACAATACTGTGTTCGTCGGTGTCCAAAATGCTGATGAACATGGTCACCGGCAGTCAAGCGAAGTGTCCAATGTTAACTCGTGATACGCATGACTAGGTCAGAGATTACAGTGACATGTCGCTTTAGAGGGGAACCAATCAAATGAGGGAAATCGGGTGCACACAGATGCACCGGGGCAAAGAATAGAGGGTCCGTGGATCGTCAGTCCGTTGTGTGTTCATCACCAACTAGTGTCAGTCAAGTGAGAACGGCTTATCGGGTTAGGCTAAAAGCACTGTGTGGAAGTCAATAGTGTGAATTTCAATGGGCATCCAAATTCTACCCGTAAGGAAAAGAACATTGACCGCGGACTGGACAGTGGACCAACATCACCCACCGTAAGACCGGGAGTACGATATCGAAAAGACCAAATAACCAACAGCGAAAAGGATCAACTACACACCAGAATGCATCGTTTAAAACGCTTTGTGCATAGGTTAGAATGATACAGGAACCAAATCAAGATAATTCTGTTCTGATGGCTAAATAAAATTAACACATAACATCATTACAAATTCCATTTCCAGGCATTAAACTGCCAAATATATGAATCCCATTCGTCACCTTTATCATGTCCTCAAGCTCACTTCGTCAATTGAATGCTACAGCACTATACTTAGGGATAACTATGAGCAATGCCAACAAGTAAGTATATCTAAACTCGGTTCCTTTTCATGACCCAACCTGTTGCACAGCACAAGTGACATTGTTAGTTGTACACCCACGCGAGTGCGGACGTGTCCCTCAACAAACTTTGATACCATTTCAAGTTCAATGAAAGATTTTTTGACTTCAAATGAAACCATCAATCGCATCGCATCGTGAATACAGTTTGCGGTTAGTTGGATAACCGTCAGTCGTCACTTACACCTCGAAATGTCCCTTCATCGTTATGAACCAAACCATATTGTTGACTTCTCCCACCATTCAACTAAATCTCGGTTGATGAGTTTAGCAGTTTACGACATGGTCTGCAGAGATAAAAGATATTTAATCCGAATTCCCGCCAATAAATCTGCAGTGACTGTAACCCGTAGGGTGAGTGGGGATGACGAACTAATCGACTGGTTGTTTCTCTTTCTAACAAGCAGCTTGACGGCTGAATAGATTTCATGACAAGAAGGCGATGCGTATGATTCAAATTAGACAACTGAAACAATGGAAAAAGAAGCTGACTTCGTGGTAAGATATATTTGCTCTCATGAATGACATCCCCGACAGAAATGAGCTGTAGAAGACATTTCTTGCGTACTTACAATTCTATCGCATCTCCACGTTTGCATTCTACGAATCTGGGGACATTATACACATTAAATAAGATGTTTTGTGCAGAATAATTCAGCGTGATTCCTTGAATGCACTCAGACAAATCATGGTAAGTGCACGGTCTGATTAGCTAACCCTCCCGATGTCAAGCAAAATTCACAATCTCACGTTCTCCATATCTCATTATGAACACTGGTTCCCATTATACTCCGTTTGGTGCCAAATTTCATTGGAAAAATCTTAGACTTCTTGTTGGGGAGATGGTTCACTACATCCAAAACTGAAGACACATTTGTGCCCGGTACTACTCTTTCTCAAATGACCTTTCCTTTCATCTTGTTGCCTTCAACTGTGATAATCCATTTGAATGATTTATCTTGATTTCCGGGTTCGGGTAGCACAATCGGGCTTTTTCTCACGAGTTATTAATTCAATTTATCATGAACGTTTAGGCTCTAGCCTACGCGTCTTATATGGAGTAGCATACCCAACCAATCCGAGAGCCCATAAACCACTTTTCAACTTGGTGTCCACTTGGCAGTACCAAATGCTTTTTAGTATCTGTGTTGGTTTTAAAATCAAGACATTACTATTCATCATCGAGGCTCCCTGCATATTTGTCTCCTTGATGCTTTTCCTAACATTTTCACAGTTGTTGCATGAAGTGTTTGATTGACTGGCACATCTTCACCTTTTATAATTTTCAATGCATCCTAAATATGCGGCATCTAACAGTGGAGATGCAGTCGAAAGAGCTGTGTGCGCGGCATCTCATAATACAATGTCAAATTCATGGGAATTTTTGTGGCTGGAGTGTCTATGAGTGAAACCTTTCACACTGAGTACTGGGCCTGTATAGTGCACGTGACTTTTGGGAGCATTATCCGGTTTGCTACGTGCAGTCATGAACTTCTCACCACACCACATGACTGGACCGAAAGACTGCCCAACATATTCACACTCAATCATACTGAACAAATGGATGATGTATGACCGTTCTGGCTGTTGATTACCATTGTATCGGTGAAGCATCATTGTGGAAATACTTATACAGGAAACAAAGTTTGTCACGAAATGAATAAAAGGCAAGCTGGTTAAAGGAGGAACCAGACACGAATGACAGACAGTCTTTCTAGTTTAGAGTCCAACGGCTGATGGTTCTTATGGGTGCAATTCTCTCACTGGTTTCTGAATAAAAATAATGGTAGGTCGGTTCCAATGTGCATAAATAACGGATTCAAGAAAGGGCATGAAGCGAGTAGCCAGCAGTCTGAAGTTAGGGTCATCAGCACACTGTTTGTTCTCCTGAACTCTGTGCTTTGAGCGAAATGTCATACTCCAAGTCGTTCGTGTGTAAACGAAGTCCATCAGATACATTCCGTTTAGTTTGGCGTGGTTTCATCATTGCAGTATGTTGGAAAGTTTCAAATCCAACAGTTAATAATACTGTTTTATGGTCAAATATTCGAATGATAATTTAGATTCTTCCACCTTCTCATAAACGAGGTTTTAGAAAGTGACACTTTCTATTAGTAATTGTCACGGCGGTAAATTGGTCAGGGACCAGTCAGATTGGGACTCAGCAACCCAACTGCTGTGTTTTGTTGAAATGAACAGTTGACCATCAGTGATCCATCCGGAGGGGAGATAAGTTCACAATATCCTAGTACGCGGCTGCCAGCTTGCTAAAAGCTTCCTATTGTTGCTTGTGCTTTAAAGCTTGCGTTGTCGCAGCAGGGATATTCACGTCGGAGTGTTTTGATTAGATAAACGAATTACGTGAGTTTTAATTTCTACATCCTGGTTTCAATGGAAGGTACAGGCAAACATGATACATTCGAAGTGGTTTTGGTCATGGATCGCAGCCAGAAGTTTTGCAATTCGCAGCTGATGATGGTAGAATGCATCAGAAAATCTACGGTTTCCCTAAGCCTAAGACAAAAGAAACAAGTATTCAACCAAGATAGCTAATACAGCGAAGTATGGAAGAAAATTCACTCTCTCAGTATGTCAGGGTCGAACAAGGTTCGGGGTGTATCGAAAAAGCGAAACTCGATGTGATGTGTTAAACGAGATATGATGTCAGTAACACGGCTTTGTCGGTGAAAAACTATGAGCCGACGTTTCGGTTACCGTGGGTAACCTTTCTCAAGGTAGGTTTACAATCAACTTACTCTGAGGATGTGGATCCCAGAGCATACCTAACGTTTCAGTCAACAGAAGAAATCCGTTTCATTATCATCGAACTTGGACGAGCATTTTCTGCCACAACCGTATTATTTACTTTGAGGTATCTGGATTATTTTGACTATCATCACCTTCTGAGTAGTAAGTTGTCAAATTCAAGCTCACCCCTATGGTGTACTCAGTAATGTTATCCACACTGTACGTGAACATGATATTACTGGAAGCGAATTCATCTGTCACGTGTCAGTGGATGGTGCAACAGTTCATGAAATGATCTTTTCCAAGCTGAGTCCATCATTTTTCAAAAGACGATGCTCACCATTACTCGATTACTAATATCATTGGTCTGAAACTCTTCTCCTTCGCCGTTTTGTTGTGTTCATGCACTTTTGTCATTCTCAATACATCCTGGAAACACAGCTTTGAAGTGGAAATCTGCATTTCAATGGATAAATAACAATCCACCAAGACGATAAACGCTGGTATTTGGAACTCTCTAGAGTACTGGCATTGTCTAAACTGATGCGTAAGGATATCCGGTAAACACTTTCTAAGCTCATACACTACAGCATTAGCGAAGACATACGTAATTTCACAAGTACCTTAACTAGCAAGTAGTTGTGAGTTTTAGAACAATAACCTTAGTGATCTGCTCGCCTTTGATGGACAATCACCTAAAAAATGTAAGCGAAACGATATTTTCGCCGATACCGGTCAGTCCTAATTATGACGAAATATAAGCCTTCGAGGGAAAATTGAAGATGATCATTTTACATTGGAATAACCCAAACATTATTAAAATCACAAAGTTCACACAATACTAAATTCTGTCACGATTTTTCGGTCTCATCGACTTAGTGTACTATGTCGGTTATCAAATAACTTTCGATCTCATGCTGCATCACACGATGCACTTTTGACTACAATTGCCCACGTGTGTGGGTAGCACCTTGAATACTCCATTCCGAACAGAGAGGATTTGCGATTACTTTAAACTCTGTGCTATTGCGGGGTATTTGTATGCACTGGACCTTGAAGTTGCGCATGCTTTTACATGTCTCACAGTGAAAATTAAACAGACAAATCGTTATGAGTGACTTTACTTCCAAACCTCCGAAATGTGCATCCGTGGTAGTTCTTCGCGGTTGATTTGGTAATTGGTGCTCCAATCTGCAATAGAACACTGAGCAAAAAATGTCAAAGAAATTTCACATTATTGGGCCTTTCCAGTTTTATTTGGGTCTTCGTTAAAACGATGTCGAGAAAATTCGTTTTAAGTGGATCGTATTTTCGCCATCGCTATGAAAATATAAGCAGTTAAGAAAGAGCGAGCTCCAAGTACCTTCAGGCCAGCGCTCACACTGGTCTGAACTGCAATGACCATTTTCGGATTGTTTGGCAGTCATCGTTCGGAAGCAGTTTCAAAGCACATTTATAGAGAAACTTCGAAATTACGGAGGAATTCCCCCTGTTCTTCTTATATAAGCACAATATAAAAATCACAATGACCGAAGAAACGGCTTCAATCGAACTAATTAGTTGGTAACCCAATCTAAATAAAGTCTAGAATAATCTGTGATTGTGTTGGTCCGTTCGCTTTTAATTCCGTACCTTATTACATCTCAGTTTACATTGCTCAAAAGCTTTCACTGTGACAACTAAGGTCACACACATTCAGCTGTCCATAGTGCACCAAAGAGTCGACGTAAATGAGAAGAGACTTCGAATAAATTAGTTTCAATACTTATTCACCTCATATACCTCAACAAAGTCATGAAGCTCGAATCATATTCTGAGTGAATTTTCAAATGCATCATAATCAACAATATTCGTGTGTGAAATTTGGATTGCCTTCTTGTCTGACTGGTTACCTGTAGAACAATCAGCTCATTCGGATATTCGGTCATCCTCCAAAGCATGTTTATGCACCAGCACAGTGAAATGAGTACGTCTTTTGTTATAATTATAAAATGCTTCACTTCCTCTATTTGTTATACGACAATGTACAGTATTTCCAGAAGGAAACATTGGTCGACCAAAGGCTGACAAATGGGTAACCGACTAGCCGTGGCGAGGATCGAATCTGTGACGTCATCGTTCGAATTCCACGTGGATGACAGTTTGTCAACTACCAGTTCTATCAGACTGATTCAGCAACCATGATCCTGAGAATTCACGCAGAATGGACTACTTGATTGTGGTATTTAAAAGTGACTATATATATGACTTTAACCATTTCTTTTTCTCACAATACGTTGGCAAATATGCGTTTGCATTGGTGAAATATTATGCATTTTCGGATTCTTCTGTGAGTTCCTCTTATGACAACCTGAGGCTCTTTTGCTACATCATTTTATTCCCATTATTTTTATCGCAGCTGAACCATCCAAGTTCAATACTCTCGTTCGCACAGATAACAGTCCGTTCGTGTCTTCATTCTTGAACTTGAGAAGCAAGCTTCATAGAATGCGATTGTGGTGAACATATGAAAGATCAACTTCGAGATTGTCTGGTTGCTGGAATAAATGTACGAGAATAACAGCCAAGACTAATAGTTCATAGCCATCAAAATATTTCAGAGCAGTAGAGCCATTTGCGAACAGCATCAGGATGTCATATTCATAACTGCACCTGTGAACAATACAGTGTTGTTCAATTCTACCAGACGTGACAAAGAAATACGAGCAAAAGCTCCGCGACAATTCAGAACTTTGGGTGGTTACCGTGCCAGTGGCATTTCGTGCGGGGATCTGAGCAATCCTCATACTCCCGTGCAGAAATCTTTGGGCAAATCTGATTCCTTTGGATGCTTAAATTCCCGGCTTTCTTGTCCACTTGGAGATTCTCCGTGCTTTTCCTGCTGTAAGACTGGCCAGACACAGAGTGTTTACCGACAGCCTAAAGTGTGTCGCATGGCTGTCAACCTCGACTGCACTTCAGCTTCACTTTAAAGTGAATTCTCCTCCCTAACTTCAGCTGTTGTCTGCAACCCTTCTTCTCATGTTACTCAGATTTTGGTTACTGCAAATGGTAATTCTCATAAGTTTATTGTTGACATCGGTAGAACCGAGTCTATCAATTCAAAATTTCATCTAGAATCTTTTTCCTCTGCTGCTCATATTCAGCCTACTGATGTCACGATCCGAGGCATCACTGGCCACCTTTTACCGATTTTAGGTTCATATATCATTCCGATTCGGGTTTCTAACTGTCCTCCCGTCCTTGTGAGTTTCTCATTTCTGATTCTGGCCCGTCTATTCTGGGTCTAAAAATTCTCCGTCAGTTGTATGTGAATATCCCGTTGTTTAGCACTCAGGTTGATGTTTCTCGTTCTAGAAACCCTATTCTTCAATGCTCCAAGGTTGCTGGTGGGATGTATATACCACCTATTAGACTGGAAGTATCTGGGGACCCGATATTTGTCAAACAGGTGCATCATATCATTTGGCTTCCGTGAATCATTTCGCCTCGCTATCCAATCCGTGTGTGAAAAAGGCATCATCTCGCCAGTTCAATCCTCTAGTTGGGCTACTCCCGTTTTAACTCCCTCGAAGTCAGACGACAAGGCCCCACGAATATGTGATGATTATCGGTTGACCCTCAACAAAAGACTATTCCAATGCTCTTGTACTACCGAAAAACTAGAGGATGTGCTCCATAGCCTTTCAGATTCCAAAGTCTTTTCCAAGATTAGCCTCAACGATGCATACTTACAAACACCACGTGATAAGAAATCCAGTTTGTCGACGGTCATCAATATTCCCTATAGGTCTTTACAAGTATAATTTCCTACATTTTGGTTCTTATATGTTACTCGCTATTATCCAGCAGTCTCCCAATTTACTTATAGCCGGTCTCAATGGAGTCGAATCCTATTAAGACGATTTTCTTGTTCATGGTTCATCTAAAGTTATCCACGATTCCCGTCTTTGACGTTTATTAGAGGGACTTCTCAAGTTCAACTTTCCAATTCGTTCTACCTGGTGTGTTTTTAGTGTTTCACAGACTTCGTGCCTAAGGTAAACCGTGAATTTTGATGGTATTTCTCCTTAACCCAAACGGTTATCATCTTTATTTGATGTACCTCCGCCCAATAACATCCACGAACTTCGTTCTGTTTTAGGCGCAATACAGTATTATACTCGGTTTTTTCCCAATTTTCCGCATCGGGCTATCTACTAATTTGATCTTCTTTCTGCTGATCTTCTTTGATGGTCTCTAGTTCAACGGCACACACTGCGTAATCTGTTAACATTTATGAAATCGGATATTGTTCTCAAACCCTTATCACCAAAGGATCATGCCAATGCAATTACAGATGCACCTCCGACAGGCACTGGTACTATTCTGGAACAATGTGGCCAATCTGTGATCTGCATTTCACGGCAACTCACGAAAGTCGAGATGGGTTGTTCTCAGACCCAGAGGGAAGCATTGGATGTCCACTGTGGGGTAAAATGCCTGCACAAATATCTGTTTGATACCAAGGTACCATCGTCACTGACCATGAGGCACTACAATTTGTTTACCACAGCACACAATCAACACTAAAGCCATCAGTCACAAACATTCAACGCCGGAGCATCACACTGAGTTCTTACAAATACCATGTTGTTCATCGAAGTGCTAATCACATTCAACATGCAGACTTCCTACCCCGATATGCTCCCACATCCAAGCCATTGCATACTTCCGATTATTTGTTGGTGCTAGATACTTTCTATGCGTAGAGAAGACTTGATTCATGATATCCGTAAGTACTTCGCATCTGTAATATCAGCTTTGCGTCGTGGATAAAGTAAGGAAGAGAAACGACGATTTCCGGACTCCTTCACTCGCAAAGAGAGCCTTTCGGTCACTCCTGATGGGTTGTTGTGCTTTATTGATCTCATTCTTATTCCTCCGACACTTCGATCAGTCATACTTCAAGACCCACATTCCGGGCCTTTGGGAGTTGACAAAATGAAGTCTTTGGCCTGACTGAAATGCAGGCGACCCGAGTTAAACGCAGATACAATCAGTGTTGTCCTGAATTGTTAACGGTGCATACACAAGCTACGTTCAAGACTCATCAAATGACAAGTTTCATGCAAACCATGGGAGCTTGTGCTTGCAGATGACGGTGGTCTATTTCTGAACACGTACTATACACTGGTAGAGGTTGATACGTTTTCTCGCTGGCCAGAAGTATTTTGGACAACGTCACCTACAACCAAATTCACGCAGACTGCATTACGCAGCACTTTCGGCAGGGAAGAATTATATCCAGCCTCTGTTACAAATAACGGTACCCATTTCTCTGCTAAGTCCCTTGGTGATTGGTTGAAAGGACTTGGTTGTCGTCATTTGTATACTGCACAACACCATTCGCAGTCCAACGGATTTTCTGGGAATTTTGTTCATAGTCTGAAAAGTGATATGCAGTCTATCAATCCTCAGTCGACAACGAAAAGCTTGTCATAGTACAACTAGTAAGAGTCCAGCACAGTTATTCAGATCTTGCTTGACAACCAGTTATCAATGTGTCTTTTCTGTTGATGTAAGCTTTTTCAGAGGGAATGATTTGTCACTGTCCAGTGGCATTATTCTGGCACAAAACGGTAATCGAATGATGAACATCATCGACTGTCATGATTTGTCCAGTCATCGATGACAAATCAACCAGGTACAATTCAACACAGAAGATCGGTCAGAGGACAATTTCACTGTTGTTTTACCTACTATCGCTTTTATTCCTAATATTGATATACAACGGGAATCCGGAGAATCATCCGAGGAATCTGCGGTCAGAAGATTAGCAAGAATGCAAGTAATGCCCACAGGGAACGACAAGCATCCAGAGCTAAATTCCACGTGCGGCGAATGTGGTATTCATAAGTGAATATACATATGATTTTTACCATCCCTGTTGTATTCACTAACACCGATATTGCACATACTTGTGCGCAATATACGAAATACTACAGAAGTTGTGTGCCATCTCCGCGTTCTGATTCCGTGATACTCCGTGCTGGATAATACTACAATAATCCATACAGTATGGCTGGGATATGTTGTTTTACAAACATTTTCCTCGTAACACGAAACAGCCAACCCCCGTCCCCTCCCCTCCCGTTAGAGTGAACGTTGTCGGGACCCACCGAATTTGTTCTCTCCTATCGAGAAGCAGCACTCCTGCTAATGGCACGTGATTCCAACGAGCAACGCAAAATCATTCGTACACAGTACTGTTACCATCACTGGAGCAACAAGGCAGTGAAAGCAAATATTTAAGTGACTGGAAGTTCCTTGGTTCCCACAAGTTTTGATACTGGTCTCATTCTTCAAAATTATGTGGACTTGCGTTCTCATTACACCGAAATCGGATGCAGTCCTCTTCGCGTACATTCGAATCTTGGGCGAACTACTAAACGTCACCTTAACATCAAGTTTCAAGAATGTCTTCTTTATTGACGGTCCCAGCATTATTTACGAATGCAAGCGAGTTCAACTGCACTGGAGTGCAAGTTACTCTGATTATATGAGGTGAACCCAGAAGGCTTTCCAGCCATCAGTTCAAGTCCCAAAACAACATTAGAAAAAGTCACAACCAGTCGTGTCAATTGCTGTAGCAAACAACTGAGTGCGCACTGCAACACAGCATACACAGATATCCCGAATATCCCCTGACACTGTCAAGTGATTCCACTAACCTTCCGTGGACTACGTGGAAGACCTACGATCTTCACACATACATACCAAAGTACAACATTTGACACTTTCCATAGCACAACGACTGAGACCGAGACAGTGTAATCACACAGAGGTGGTGTCTGCCCTTCAAGAGTGAGCTCAAAGAGGAGAACATCGTGTTGAATAGACACATGAAGATATTTGCATATTGCTTACGCTACTCGTGAGTAGTGTGATTCTGCAAGCAAGGAATAGTTAAGATACATGGGAATCGATTCTTCATTAGCTTTTGTATAATGTAATAATGACATGAGAAACATGGATCACATACTGTGGGGAATCCGATCACATGTTTAGTATATAAAAAATTAACTATGGGAGCCGAAATCAACACTAAGAACTTATGCTTGAGGGGCAGATGATCTCAGTTTTTAATAGACAAATCATCATTGGTATTTATTTCGTTGCCTCAGTTCCAACACTGTCAAAGGCATGCCAAAAAGATTACTGCTCGTTTTAGACAGTAGTTGAATCTTTCATGCTTATTTGCCAAACACCTCAGTTTTTTGTTGCTCCAGACCACTGTTCATTGTCTTTATGATCGATTTTCCCTGAGACTCTTAATTGATCGAGCTGATTATCTCTCTCACGCACACCCAAATGCACACGATTACACGCACATACACATAAACACACCAACACCTCATGGTTGGTCAGGTTTGTACAATTCGATATCTTGTAACAATTATTCTGATGAACTAATGCATACAGACGCATATCAGCCCTACGGTTGATTGGATTCCGGTACCTCAATTTGCACGTAACTCTCATACTCGTCTGGACATCGGACGCACTCTATAGTACTCGAATTGGCTCATGAATTTAACTACCGTCGTGGTGCCCTTCCGCCGACAAGTGGGGTAGATGCATCCGATTCGCACTGAAATACAGAATTTTCTAAGGTGTGTGTTGGTCGGTTACACGGTAGGCCATGGGAGTCAGGGTGAGAGCGGTATTCGGTGATAGCTTGGTTTGTTCGGTTTTGATTAACTGGCCAATTGCCCCAAATACTTGACTGGTATCTATTCGAAGACCGATGTCGACCGAGTGACCAATTATTGAGCTAGAAATCTTCCACAGCCACTTTGAATTAGTCAGGGCGGATTGCACTCATTCATACAAAGAGACAGTTTTCGTACTGTGCGACCGATATAAAGTATTGTATAGAAGCACGTAAATGAGCAGACAACGGTGGAAATGGTCAACGTCGGCATCATGTCCTTTTTGTGATACTATCTAAGAATAACTTTTCAATGTACGCCTTAACCGAGCAGCCTTGAAGCTAGTTTCTCTAATGCTATTTAAGCGTCTACTGAGGATTCTTTTATTGTGATAATAATATCCCTAATTATGAATCAGTATTAGTAGCGAGGCAAAAATTGAAATTTCACATTTGCACAAAGTAAATTCGAGTTACTGGGACATGTCTTAGCATAATCCGTTGAGAGTCACCATGATGAGGTCTAGGGGATAACAGTGCGATCAAAAGACATCATTATCTCTCAAAGTCACTTCGGTTTATTTCTGAATTCCCCCTGACTCACCACCACACCAGTAAGCTGTGGGTATTTTTTCTTTCCTTTGACTCTCCACAGCAGGCAGTGCACCACATCCCCTCCGGTTAGCCCAGGCACTGAATCAGCTCTCACGGATCTGCTAGTCGTTCGGTAGAGTTCATACTTCATCATGGCGAAAAGTGATTTTTCTCATTTTTATCTTACTGTCATAATCGTGGTTAAGTGACTTCGGAGATCACAGATCGCCGGGTCCGAATTCTCGGAGAGTAAACGGTATCCCCAATCAAGACAATACCCAGAACTGATGGGCGAACGTTAGGCTAACTTTGGGATAAAGGGCCTGGTAACATGTGCCTTGAAAATTTGAACAGATGCTCGTGAAATTTTACAGGAAATATAATATTAAGATCAACTCAATGATTATTAGTATGTATCTGCATTACAAAAGTAGCATTTATTGTTTTGCCGAATAACCTGATGACAAGGTTAGGCCAAACTCGTTTGCTTTGTTCTCTGGTCCTGAGCTGCACTGACCGGTTTTCCTATGAATGAAAATGATTCATGACATACATAGGTAAATATGTGCTTTTTAGGGGGTTATTTTAACTCTAGTATTTTATAGCTCTCTCTCTCCCTCACTATATATATATATAACTGCATATGATAATATGTTTATACATACATATATCCTTGGTCGGTAAGGTGATCGAGTTATATTGTTGGTTTCTATGAAATCCATAAGATACTGAAAACCAATCGCTATGTAGCGTTGATCATTCATCTTCCCTTTCTGGATTCATGCTTCGGGAGACAAAATAGAAGAGGTACTGCAGGTGCAAGAGGTACCCTATTCCCGAGAAATGCTTCATTTGTGGTGAAACCATATTATCGGGAATTTGTATCCTGAATTAAAGTCAATGAGTACGCTGATAACAACCGAATGTTAATAATGAGTTCGTCAATCCCAATGCAGAACAGATATGGTTACTTCTGGAGTCTATGCTTTTGTGTTAGTGTCACGATTTGTGGCCTAATGCATTACCGGTGTCAAGGTGTTTTGGGTGGGGATCAACCTACTAGCAGCACCCCAAAGTCAGTCATCCATACAGCTTAGTAAATTCGTAAATTATTTTAATTTTTAAGCCAGTCAATTAGTAAAACTTGGAGGAATCGTGTGTCGATATAAACGTGAATACTCTTTTGCAGTCCTTGTGCAGTTATTTTGTAAACTCCATGCTAACTGTGAAGCAACGTTATGATGTGCTGCACGCTTCGAGCTACCACATACCAGGTATTCTACGTGACCCAAGGACAATACCTCATACTCGACCGTCATGCGAGTGGTAGAAATTACAGAACTTCAACTATTTGCTTGGCTTCTCGGCGAATAACTTTACGAGAAACATATTTCAGTTAGTTAAAGTGAATAGCTGCCTGAAACTCAGTGCGCACAAACATTTACTCATCCAATGAATACACCGCCTATTACCCCATTTGCCCAAGTTTGAATTTCCCATTATTCGTTCGGATAATAGGAGACATTGGTTTAAGTGCACCTCATGGTGCGAATTACACTTCCCTCAAAATATGATGAACATTCGGTTATATGACGTGACGAAGTTTAAAGTCTGCCGGACACGATGCTCGAGTTTTGGCTGCTGCATTTTGGGTCAAAAATTAGAGGCAAATAGAAGACGGATGTCAGCAAAACGGTAATACAGCTGCTCCACTGACTGAAGTCATCAGTATTCCCACCAATTGATTCTTCAGAAAAAAACACCGTAATAATTCATACTAAGCCTAAGAACTCAATGAAACTTAGATAGGAACAATATAGTTTTAGAACCGGCTTTTCACAATAGACGGGAAAACAACCGAGATAATGAAAAATGCACTCCAATTTATTGGAGCCAACACAATGGTACGATTCATTTCTCGCGTTTATCACGGGTTGCTGCGAAAGACAATATAACACTTGTAACGTTCGTCAAATCATAAATAAGGCTGTGCTTCGACGACTCTAATTAATGCCTTGGATCAATCAATATTTATGGATAGCCTTCCAACAAGGTTCTTCCAGTCACACGCAAAAGTTCTTCGGGTGGAAATGGAAGTGTAGTTGTAACTTTTATCACAAAACGAACTCTGAAGTATAAAGCTAAAATATCTTCAGATAATAGAAGATTCCGAGTGCCAAAAATCAGGACTGAGAAGTATAACTCAATCAGAGGAATAATTGCAGTCAAATGGTTTCCTTTTTAGTACGCTTTTGACATATTGGGATCAATTGGATCCTGCCTCCCTTAAAATCAGAGTCAAAAATATAATGCTAGTCATGTGAACATTACACAAACGACCAGGATCCCACCTATCTCGCATATGCGTGCACTCTACCATGTGATGGACACCTTTACGGTCATTGATGCGTAAGTTGGTCCATAAATTGCTCGATGAAAATAGATCATTTCCAAGACTACCTACTACCATTCCATTTGTCCTTTATCCACTTTGTTTATATTAATCCGAGATACTTCTGCGCTTCCAAGTGTAACACCACTGGACTGATGGACATTGAGAATTCAATTCGATAGGTGAAAATAAACTAAATTTTTGGTTATTACAAATGATAAATCTATGCATATCCCGAACAAACTTCTCACTTTGTGTTTCACATTGTATGGCAAAGGTAGCTGGTGGGGAAAACATGCTATCCAAGTGGCAGTACAAATTATGCTAACATCTTTGAATTGGAAACGGGTTCGATGAAAAGTAGAGTTCAATGAATCTTTTCTCAAATGGATTACATATTCTTGAATTATCACTGTCCACCATAATATAAATCATCTTCCCTCATCAAACCGATACGGATATTTCTACTGAGTAAATGCAGATCATTCTACAAACCGGAGAAAACATTTCCATGGTACAATTCCAATTGTGGCTGTTAGGTTGAACACACTCCTATCACGAATGGGATAATGCTCGTTACTTGAATAGGCTTGCATTCCGGGTCGAGGTGTGGGGTTATAGAATCTAGATGTTTTACTTGAATTTCCCATTACAGAATGTTGTGTTCGTCAATCGTCCTGATAAATCAGATTAGAGAAATTCACCCAATGTCATGTTTTCCAAAACCATTGAAAATGAAACAGTGGACTCTAAAATTCTTCCCGACAATTCCTATGATGTGATACGCGGTGAACTGTACCCAATTCTCATTCATCCCAACAACTCGACACCAGACTTATTCCCGAATCTCGTTATGGCAACCTGTTTTCAAATCAAACTGATCTAATCATATATTTGTTAAGCCAATTTGATAAGGGCGAAAACGGTGAAATAAAGCATGTCATGTGACCCACTAACAACCATCCGTGCTTAGACGAGATATTCGACGGTTTGTATACAATTTCATTTCCGTTGCTTCGTTTTTGGGTAAAGCGAATCAACAATACCTGGCTTAAAATGAGTAACAGACATCCACAATAGATGTAACCTTATTGAAGCTGTCTCACTCGCGATCACGTGCACTACAAGTACGAAAAGGAAGATCCATTCTCACACTGTTGACTATTACAAAAAGTAGACGGGAATTGATAGTCATACACACTGGAGAACGAATAGGCTGTAATACAGGCTTCCGCTGAGCGGCCGTATTCACGAGTGAATGCAAATTGAAGCTAGTCGCAACGAAAACAGTAGCACCCTTGTCGTCGTATGATGAAATCCTTAGTTCATCAATTGTGATATTTCCCATCACTCACCAATCCTGATGAGTTCAAGCAAAACAATCAAGCAATGATGAGAAGATAAATAACTTTTGAAATCAAAAGATTTAGGATATTCATTGAGATGAAAACAAGAAATTATGAACTGTACGTGAAGGATCTGAATTGAATTTTCATGCAAATGTCTATCCAATTTCCTCTGGAGAATGAGATACTGGACGGAAATCTGATATGATTCAAATTCAATGATGAAATCAATCGATGCACACCAATGGTAATAGTTCTACGGTAATCGTATTTCGGCCGACATTCGATACAGTTTATTATGATTATCTCGCGTAATGAAGCGGAATGGGGGCAAACTAAGTGAATTTCACTCTCTGCTGATATCAGTAAGCTAGAATTTACTTTCCGATGAGGTAATCGCCGTTCTGCATCGACATGCCAAGATTGGATCTGTGAAACGACACTTTGTAGAACGACATACTGCTATCTGTGGGATGAAATATCTTTCCCTGTATAACACACAACACTTATTCGTTGGATAGTTGAATGGTGAGTTGGTTGTCCATTCTAGATGACATTCGTGTATCCAAAGTTCCAATAGCAGTAATTATTTTGTTTTTGATGTTGAATCTTTATTCAACTAAAAATCAGTAGAACTTCAAGGGCATTCGTATGATATCATACTGTTGCGAGACATTCAGATCACACACTCACTGTTGGTCTGTTTATAAAACGTGAGTATCTTCTAACAAAATGGCATCTAAGTTGAAATAATCTATTCGAAGCTGTCGGGAATGATTTCTGCACCAAAAATTATTTCAGGTTTTGTGAATTTCGTTACGCGTTGTTTCCACAGTCTTGATATATATGTATACATAATAATATAAACACATATAATGTACATTTATATTTACCGTTGGTAAATAGCGCAAAAAGTTGGGACAAGCTGCCATTTGAAATATAATATTTTTTAAACGTTGCCAGCTCGTTCGAAAATCTTTGAGATGCTTTTACGTTAGACAACTTGGACAAACCTCAAACACGACTAATATTCTGTTCCATTTGCCGATCAAATCCACGGAAGCTGCAATATGGGATGTCATACAATACGCCCATCGATTCATGGAAAAACTTGTAACAGGAAGAAATTTCTTTTCGATATATCACTCCAGGCATTGACATATATAGTACTGGGTAAAAGAGGGTATATGTGCAGCTAAAGATAGCAGAGAGGGAGTAAATGTGCAACAAATCCGGTAACTCGACAACATGCTTCAACTTGATGAATCTTGTTCGTTGTGTGAACGACAATAAGTGTGCAATGTGTAACCAAATGGCGTGAAAAGGCAGGTGTGAAAAACAAAGGTGTGAAAGAAGAGGTGTGGGGCTGGGGAGAATTGGTACAAGGGAACCATAAGAAAATCACGTGTTACGGCCACGGCAACAACAACTGTTGCACGAGGTTACGTTGCTTACACAAATCAGGCTTCAATAGTCGAATTGCTATGGCTTCTGACGTCATCAGCAACCGCCTGCGTAATCCTTGCGCGTGAACTCTGGGAGTTGTCAGGACTGATCTAAAAGCTGTTACCGTGTCGATTTGGTGTCCGCTATCCACCAGATGTTGTAGAATTGCGCTACTGATAGTCCGGACTGTACCTTTGTGTAAAGAAGCCGGGACGTGTTCTGAAATCCTCTTCGACAGGGATGTGCAAAACAACTGCGACATCAGACAGAAACTCCTCTAGTAAACCGGATTGAATTTCATTACCACGAAATCACACTGGGAATAACTTGATTCTCGAGATTCTCAATTTCAATAGTTCAATAGATTTTTCTGAATGATGTCAATCAGTAGTATTGGATAACGATTTTTCATTTGAAATATGCGCTTTGTTACAACAAACATTTTAATGGCCCATGGATAGTCTAAGTGACTGATACGGTGCTCCAACCAATCAGTGAAACTGTTTCGAAAGATCGATTTATTCTGTTGAACATGGACTTATTGACATGGAGGGACTGATCACTAACATTTCTTTCATTCTTTATAAACAAACACGTTGGCATTATATTTGAGGTCTCAAATTTCATCATATATAAATGCCTCTTCATATTCTTATGTACAAGTATTATTAGGTCACAACCAAAATGTTCGAGGAGAGAAGTCAGTTAAGAATGTGGAAGCAAATGCGTTTTTTCATCTACATAGTTCGCCTGGAATGTGTGCGAAAAGTCATAGAACCAAAATTGAGATCGATATGGCCCATCAAATACGAGTAACGATTTTATTCAAATCAGTTGAATGGGTACAAACAGGGCTAACCGGTTTGTGTGTTTTTCTTTAGTTAATAAAATAAACCTCTCTTTGGTTATTAACATTGTGACATATTGATAAGTTCAATCGGTTTAAATATGGCTGGGTGTGCATTTTCAAGTGATAGCTGATAATGGCCAACAAAATTCCGTTGCGGAATCCTATTTAGACAACGGGATTCTCAATACTACAGAAAAGAAACCGTCCATTTTGTTGCTAAATCACCAAATGATTTAATTGCTGAAGAGCGGTTTGTTTGAACTTCACGAAATATCATGATTCATCAAACCATTCAGCATCAACCCGGATAGCTTGATATATAGATGTTTAACCTACAACCTTCTGCCCTCCGTGATTCAGTCTCAGTGAAGCTTTTGTGAACGTGAACTGCTGATGACTTCTAACAAGCATGATTCATGTGTGCACTGTTTCCATGGTTTTCAATGAGGGGTTGAACAGTGATACTGCACGAACAATCAAAATTTCGAAAATATATCAGATCCGTAGAATACCTTTAAAGTGTACAATTTTTTTATCTAAACAAGTGTGTAATGTCGTGTCTTGATATTACATGGAGCGAATAATGAAAATCCTCGTTACTCAATTACTCCATCTCTTCTCCTTCCCTTGAATATGTTTTTTATGGGAATTGTATTGTAGCCCATTTCGAACTCCACCAACACTCACTCTCTCCATGCACGAGTACTCACTTGCATTTTATTCCATCTGAATACTGTTCTAAATAAATGGTATAAAGGCCTTTGACCGTCCATGTTGCCTTACAAAAGGAGAACATATTCAATTTTCTTTCGACCACTTCCTTCACATTTGTTTGAAAATCTGTAGGATTAGGCCCAGGAATGACTTGAAACTCGTAGAATCGTGATGCTATTAGCTCACACTATGCTATTCAATTTTGCATGGTTTAGTACATGAAAATGTGAACATCCTAAATAAGGTTGATGATATCCCATATAAATTGTCAAAATTAATTAGCTGGTGCAAAAATGCGGATGTCATGGCCAAATTATCCTTGGAAATATACCACACCACACATATAAATTTGACCTAAATAAAACTTCCATTCCACAAATTATTTGATCTTAACGCATTCTGAGAGAAGTTGTGTTTATTTCGTGCCATCCTGGAGCATTTACCCGCTGATGAATTTGGTACGGATTCACTGATGGCAGATGACAGGATTCTGTCAGTGATGTGTCGACGTGAATGGTTTTGCACGGTTTTCTAAGGTGGGCCAATTCTATAATCAATCTAATCTCAAAGAGAGATATATTGGTTATTCCCAAAAGCTGTGATTTGTGTCACTTGGAAACAAGTGGGTAATGATTTACGGGATCAGATATGTCAGCTCTCGAAATCATAGTTTCATCATATCTGTTCAAGCCTGCTCGGCAGTATCACAATAATCTATTGTATCTGTCTAATGGCAGGAACCGCTTTATAGCTGGAAATCCTGGATTTCAGCAAAATAGTTGGTGCACAACATTGTAAAATACTAATAACTGTTTGCTTGTTTGGTGCACGCACAATAATTTGAAAGAAGAAACGACGGAGGTTGGACAGTTCTAAGTGGAGTCAGATATGCGATCATACGCATACTGATTGGTATATTATTTCACACTTTTCGCCAACCACTAATAATACTACGAGAGGTAGATCTCGGTCCACGGTTATCCCAACTTCCACGTAACGAGGGCAGCTAATCCCACAATCTTGAACTCTAAGCAAATTCGAAGACGAGTGAATACCCAGCCATTGACACACACGGGGCAAGTTGGTGTCTTTTCACAGTCACAGGCTTTATTTGTTTGGATATGTTTTGCATAACTGAGTTTGCTGAAGTGCTCAACTCGCTACTTTATGGAAAGCTACATTGTTTATATCAGTTCAATTCAGTTCTTTCAACTAACAACCTCAGAAATCCTTGCTGTGTTTTCTGATCAATACCCGTTGCAAGTGAAATAAGTCCATGAATGAGGTGAATAAAAGCATGAGAATCTTCCCAACGGGAACGTTATTGTAGTATGACACTGGCGTCGCAACACACAACGACACCCGATGCATACAATGATCCGGTAGATGGGAACCTAGGACCAGATCCGAATAGCCTAATGTATCCTTGATCATACGATTAGGTTCATTAGAAAGGGTATCAAATTATTTCGCCGTGTTCTTAAACCATCATTTCAGACCAGCCGCCAACCACTAGCGATCCCGAAAAAATTCCTCTGACACCAAAATATCACGTGGGATGCGAATTCCAAAGTGAAAACACATCTGTTCCAACCAATATTTCTTCTGCTGGCATACCGTTTGGTGCTGAATCCACCCAAATGCGACATATCCAAAACAAGCTCATACATTGCTTTCCACTTTGCCATATAGATGTGAAAGTAGGAAGTATATGTTTTTCTACGAAAATGACAACAATGCTTCTTCTCTTTATACAGTTGAATTTGGATTGTTGAATTTCATTTCGAAATGGTAAAATTGACCTTTGTGCCCCTTCCATTATTCGAATCACTAATTGAATTTGTTATCCGATTTTGGCTTACCTCGTGTCTCCAGTTTGCAACATAGTCATCGTTTTTCTGAAGCTTATTCCTCACGAGAGCTGAAAGTGAAACAAGCAACTTTAGGTTTTCGACAGAAGCAATAATTTGTACTCCGAGAATAAGTAACTGACTAGTTGTCCGTCAATTCGTTCCAGTTATCCATGAAGCTAGCAAACATTCTGATATGAAAAACCATGATCAAATTTATTTTTGGTGTATGTACAAGGAATAATGTGCGTAATACCCAAGATTGTTTGACGAAAATCACGAATGGATTGGACATCCAAAGGCAACCATTCATCGCTTGCTATTGAAGCAGGAAGTAGGACGTTTTGCATCTGACCATGTGCTGAGGATAAATTTACTTTATTCGGTAATTAATTGAGTGACCACCAGAGGACGTAACAGTTGTGGCTTACTGTTCCGGTAAACGCATCAAAATATGAATGTCGAACGATAAGTCGATTTCTCATGCTATAAACTTGAACGTGGTTTCTTTGGCCACCGCTTGATACGATGAAAAATACTTACTAGGCAGTGAATTGAGCTTCTATTGTCCCCACTGAGTTCATAGGACGAAATAATTGAAATGGAACAAAGTGGAAATTTCAAGCTGCAGTTTTACGTAAAGTAGCACTTCTGAGTACCTTTAATAAAAACAGTTTGTTAAAGTAGTATTCTGGATGATTTTATATCATTGTTGCAGCTTCTTCGATAGAGATTCCAATTAGGCGACATTCCAGTAGACGTGATAAAATCGAAAAGAAATATCCTCAAACCAACCTGCCAACTTTTATTACTAAAAAATTGTGTTGTTGGTTTGTGTAGTGAAGATAGACTGGTATAATATGAATAATCATACACTACAAACGTTCATCTAGCTTTCAAATCCATGGAAGCACAGAGCAACTGCTTCGTTCTTGTTAGGAATATTCATCAGTGCACGTCCGCCGAACCCCACGGCATATCAGACTCAGGAATAACGATCGTGAATCAAACAATAAACCACCAAGCTATCTGGGCTCGCTTTCAGCTGTTTATCGATGTTGTACATTACGTGATATGTCGTCGTTCCACCACTGAATCTCGACGTTAGCAGGGCATTTTTCGAACAGAGAGGGGCTCCTATGAAGGAGGGCTTCTATGAAAAAGTCCAACAAGGATAGCAGAGCTATACACTGTTTCCATGGTTAGCAGTGGCCAGTCGAGCGTTCACACTGCATGGTGAGTCATAATGTGTAAAATTGAATCCCCTACTACTCATATAGGTGAAATTGATTCTGCTAAATACAAACGTATCCTTTAGGAAATCGGTTAGACCACCATCAGTTATTCTCTCATAGAATTGTGAGGCAAATTTACCGAGTTTATTTATAAGACAGTTCAGTCCCACTTACGATAATTCCAAACAAACTGTGTGGCCTTAATTGCCAATTTCTAGTTCAGCCTTGTGCAAAATTGACCAAATATTTCAATCCAAACTCTGCTCCATCGAGCAAGATGTCAGTAACGCTCATCAAACAGAGGGATCATTCTCCGAAAGTGATAACGAAGGCAATTAAAAATGGTGTGTTTTATCCCGCTTTTATCACAATGAGAATTATGTTGTGATAACAGTTTGTTTTTCAGTATCTGTTTCCAACTGATTGGAACAGCTCGGGGTTTTACTCACTTGTTTGAAATTGTGACCGTGACCAATAAATCGGAGATATTTTGGCTTGCTCGTAAATCGCCACTTGGAACAAAAAGGCCACCGGGGAGAATGTTGAAGTGAAATTGCTGATCTTGAAAGCAGAAAAAAATTCGATTGATCGCAGAACGTTATTTACACAGGCAATATCTACGGCTTCAACCAAGCCGGGAGAACAAAGTTTATGGTTATGTCAAAATTCATGAAGTATGTTGCTTTCGTATGAGTAAGGAACATATTATCTACTGCATCGTAAATGCCGCTTGGAGAAGATCATTTCACAAAGTTGAACCTAATCATTCTATCTCAAAATTCAAAAAGATGATAACAATTACCTCATGTCAGTTAAGCGGATGTTATTTTGTTACTGATTTGACATGGTCGGAAATCAAGTTTTACAATCCGGACTTACAACGTTTTATGTATTATGGTTCTAGCACGCATTGCTTGGCCGACAGTAAAACAATTTGGTTCGAATAGAAGGATAAAATGAAGCGGCGTTTGTTCTCATTTGCCGAACTGTTAACTAGTGGTCACCAAAAATGTCCCGTCTTACTATTCATAGCCCCCGTGAATATGTCGTAAAACGATTAAATCATGCGTGTGGTGTCGACCGTGAAGCCTGCGAGAATGTTCTCAATATAAAGCTCGAGTTTCGTGACTTGATTAGGATACATCATGTGATCGGGTAATGATACAAATTTATTCAAACAATACTCTCATTTACTTTGATCCTTTGCAGCTCAGTGGGTAATTTAATGCGTGTGTGACGTTGATAATCGGAGTGAAATGATCTAAGGGAAGTAAGCCATCGGTCAACAAGGTATGAAAATATGATAAAACTGATCAACGAGACCGCGTAAATTATCCCAGGTTATACTTAGATGAGTTTACTATCGGAATAATTTGATAAGAGCCATTTTTCAGCCAATATATTGTTCACAGTTGTGCTCTTATGATGAGGCTGAGAAACTATGTGGTTAAAAAGCCTTTCAAAGATGGCTGCAAAACTTACTGAGAAAATGAAATTCCAGTTCGTATCAATCTAAGTGTTGGCTTCAAGGTCATTTGACCGCGTTTTGTCTGTCGCCTACATGGTTATCGCGACATCAATTTACCGATCCATCAGGACTCAATTTCGTCATCATCTCTCTGGGGAGGATCAAATTCAAATTGCAGAGGCGGCACCATGCTCAGTGTTTTATCATGAATAGGAGTGTCACTTATTCGACAAATCCTGAAACAAAGAAAGCAAAATACACGTTGCAGAGATAGAAGACCTAAGAAATCGAATGAAGAGAACGATCTTCTGTGCAGTATGATGAATGAATTGCCGAGAATTCCTGTGTTTAATCCAGTGCGGCAGTATCCCCAAGCCCTTTCACTCCCCTTCTGACACAAGGTGGTGACAACTCTCAATGCGACGAGTATCAGGTGATATGGAGGCTGCACCGCAAGCCCAACAAATGAGAACATGTGTTGATTCTATCAGGTGATCCAAGTCAAGAGTCCATTCGTTTTGGCTATGGATTTTTTTTATCATATGATTGTTTGGCGTATGATAAACTGTAGAAGGTTCGAAAAATAACATTTTTGAACAAATTTCCCACTAAAAGTTATCTTGCCGAATAACAATATATCTCACAAACTAACATTATTGATTTGGATCGGAATAAAACAGGTTACGCCTTGTCGATGGATTTCAATGAGAGAGAAGTTGAATGTTGGGAAAATCCTCACTGTCATGATTGGAAGAGTCCTCGAATTCAACGAAAAGCGGTCACCTGGGTGGGCATTTGCTTTTCAGAATGACGCTGCATGGTATTTTTCGCGAGTCACGGAGAACGGATTGTCTGTTAAATATTCCTTGTGAGGCTTGTCAATTCATGCTCAACTACAAGGTCCAGTTCATGCAATTACCCTCGAATAGTGCAGATTTAAATGTATCAGTAAAAGTTTATCAGTTCTAGGGAAGAGAGAAAATCCGACGTCATTAGCAAACTTATGCCAAAAGTGAATACTCAATCCCCGACTTCCTGTGAGTGCTTTCCATCAATTCTTTTCGTTTTGTGGGACCACATTTAACGCATACGTGGGAGAATCACTAACAGAATTATCGAATGAAAAGAAACTTCCATCTGAGGTAAGCTTCAGATCAAAGTCTAATTTCTAGCTGAGTTAAATTAGATCTAACAAGGCGAAGAGCATTTAAGTGATTGAAAGAGAATTAGTAGGGAGAATCAGATGGATAATTGAGCAACGTACTCACTCTGTTTCTGTCTTCTATTTGTAGGTTTCTTGCTGATCATGTGCCACCGTGCGGGTTCGTTTTGAAGCAGTGAATTTCGAATACTTTTATCTTCGGAATATTTTAGAACAATGTTGTAATATTCACGGCCACCATTCCAAGAGGAACAGGGACACTATTTCTTGCAGAGAAACAGAAGAGACCAAACCAATCGAAACATAAAATGATTGGTGTGAATGTGATCACTATTCAGTGTAATCTGACACGCGTGAATTTTAGAAGTAAAATTCGAGTCGTTTTATGGCAATTACCATTTATTTCATCATCAACTTAGTGGATTCTACAATGGTGATACCGTAAAAATTCCTGAAGAACAGAGGCAAGCCAAATGCCTATTACTGTGTATGAGCATCGTGTTTTGAGTAAGAATTTGGTTGGATTTCGTGAGGGTTGTAGGTTATTGGTAGTTTCAAAACTTTGGTTTCAGCTGAAGTTTTAGCACTAATGTTTATCACGTACAAGCAGACCACAAAATATATTCTCCTAAAACCTCGCCAGTACTTGCTGGTTATGGTACATATAGAACTAGATAGTCTTGTGTTATTCCCGTCATGTGCGTACACATACTATTAAATTATAAGTAAATAAATTAACAAGCAAGTCAATAATAAATCTAATTATTCCTTCGCTGCCTCTTGTTTCTCGGCCTATAACGCTAGCTGCTCTGATCCGTCCTAGTAACTCTGGTGGGAGAACCGTTCTGGCTTCAAAACATCTCATTTTATTACCAGAAAACATACAGATTATATAAGTTCCAAGGGTCTTTTATCACCAATCGTCGTCGTACAAACCAACTGGTCTAATCTGGCTTCAGGTAACGTCTCTTTTGATTTGCGTTCTTCCAGCCATCATCAGATGGAGTTCCTTTCTCGTCTTTTCGACCCGTTTATCGAAGAAGAACCAACCCACACTTTCACATAAGTTATTTCTGGAAGCAATCCTCAGCCGTTCAAAAGCTTCCGAATAGGAAAGCGTAGCAAGAGCATGCAAACGATAAACCTGCCGTTAATAGAAAAGTTACGCAGCAGTCTCTCAAACGTCATGTGACCATGATAACATATGAGTTAGTTTTAGGGAAATTAATACTCGGAATGCACTTGAAAATAAACTGTCTTCTTCGTGATTTCAAACGAAAGGAAGGCCTCTATCCAAGCTGAAACCGAAGCCTCAGAAGTTCTGTGTAGGCAGTACTGTGTGATCAGTCATGGGTGCAACAAAGTGAGCATTTTCAAACGACGTATCTCAGTCAAACTGACACAATTTATATCCCCCTACCGAGGGTAGCCATTGCATCAGGATGTGCAACTAACAGCCAACAAACAGCGACACAAGGCGAGTGCCGTAGATAATGATGAGAAGCTGGATTTTTGAAGTATTCAACTCTTTATTTGTGCATATATTTCTATTTCTTCCAATCTGTATTTTTAGAATGCATCTAAAGTATTCACTATTGGATTCGTATTTTCAGGTTTCATCTTACTCAGTGTGTCTTTGAAAAGTCTCTGACTTTAAGTCTGAATGTCGACATTTTCTCGTACCCACGAATTGTGCATGTATTCAGATTGGTTAAAACCTAGTGTTCACGATGCAAACATGTTCTGTTTGAGAATTCGTGCTTTTTTCCTTGACTTGGAGTTTGACTTTAGAGAGTAGAAAGCTTTTGTCTATGAGAATTATCTCACAGAAATTGCCATTGGAAGACAAATTTGGCATCGGTTGAATTGTAGTGGTTATGCCGTAGGTGGCAAAACTGGTGTTCAACCAATCCGCGAGGACTATTCGATATAGTTGCTGAACTTTGGGCTGCTCGGCTTCCTGTGTTTTCTCATTTCAGATGGAACACGCGCAACTACCACAGAAGATCATCGGTTCTAGCATACTACAGCTTCAAGCTAACTCTATAGTCTGCACAGCAGACACCTTTACAACTTACATCGTGCTGCCTGAGTCAGGATAGACAACTGTGAACCAAAACCATGACAATGGAGGTTTATTCATATCAAACTATTAGCTAAAGTGCCGCCCATGAATTCGATCAAAGCAACTTCAATCTATCTCAGTATTGGTCATTCGCTCACTTTACTCAGAATATAGTATTCTTTAGCAAACGAATCTTCTCATTTATGCCTGTTTTTTGTTTTGCTTCTTGTTTAACTGCATCGACTGATTGGCTCCAGCTGCTGAGAGAATACAGGAGAGAACCCATACGAACAAGGTCGATGTTTTGGAGAAGACGGTAGAGGAAAAGCTTCCATCTACTCTCCTGTTCCTTGGACTGTGTTGAAAATGATCAATTACAGAAATGTTTAGAAAGCGGTAACAACAATTTTAGGACTTTGGTACATTTCCCTTGGTAAATTGCTAATTCGGATTCGTTCTAGTTGTGAAAATTGCCTTAGCTGTGGATATGGTTTTCAACACTTGCTGGGTTTACAACAACCACGGTCATGATTCCGCGGTATATCATTATTTTCTCCCGGAACACAGTATTATTTCATTAATTGCTGGTTCGACCACATAAGGAGACCGAACAACTATGACAAGAGAAATGCTTGGTACAAAGATCAACTAATCATCGTGAGCAACGACATAATTGGATTTAAACAGAATGGTGTGTATTGTAGCTGCACCACAGGCAAAGATTTGATTGCCAATCTCCACCATATAGTGGACAATTGTTTGCAAAGTGAATCCAGATTTCACATTTCCGATGTTTTTTACGAACTTCAAGTATCGGTTCTTTCGATACTAGAATATACTCAGTGCAACTATATCACCTGTTTGGATAGGAAGAGGATTGTCTTGTTCGTTTTTACGTTCTTGTTTTGTGATAGTAGTTTTCGGTAAAGAACCGGAAACCGGGAGTATAATGCAAGATAGCCCGGGTCAAAGTGCAAAACAAGGAAGCTAATCATTTGCATTGCTACTCGCCTCTCTATTGGCATTAGTTCAGCCCTCACACATGAGTCAATTGACTGGTCAAATTATTTCGGCATTTATTCTCTAGAACTGACTGGTTTTCGTGATCAAGTCGCCACCACTTTGGACATTGTTCAATTGAACCTAAACATCACACGTCTCATTTCAGATAAAATCCAGTTCTGTCAATTCTACATTGACTTTTCTTATTACTAAATTTATCTTTTCGTGAACTGAACATCTGAGGTATGGAAAAAGCCTAATTAAATATATGGTTTCACAGTAAATGCATACATGTTAGTTCACCTCAGTTATCTTACAAACTTCGTACGGTTCTCAACTCAAGCAAATAACCTGGATTCTGAGGGATTGAACATACAACAATTCATTACACATTGTTTGTAAAACAGTGGAGATTTACCAGACTATTCAGAGTTCTATATTCTGACTGAAAAATTCGGTATTACTTAGATCACATTGGACTTCGTTTCCACCCATAAAAGTCTAGTCTAAAAGCATATTAGTTCGCCTTACACAACACGAACATTTCCGATCACGGGACAGTAATTCCATTACCCTCTGCCAAATCCGAAGCACATCGACTTAGTGCAGATGTAACAGGCAAAATGAAGTAGGTGCATGTGCAAGAAATTCACTTATTTGGACAAAGAAAATTGGCTGTCGATTTGCACTATTTGAAGGCATTTTGTCATTTAATCGTCTATTGTTAGACGACCATGAGAATAACAGAAATTAAACTTCCAAATCGGAATTGAAGAAGCTTTCATATGTCTGACTGCAAAATATATTAGAATGTTCTTCTCACCGACTCTCTTATACACCACTGCACAACAATTCAGGATGGAGGCCGAGTCCAGTGGAAGGCTATTAAGGGACGAATCAGTGGCAGTCTGATGGAAGCTCAAAGAGATAATACTAGAATAGATCACGTTTTCAATTGCCACCGAACTCAAATGAACAATGAACTTTGACATGAGTGATTTTACAACAAAACAGATTGTTTCACTCATGCAACACTCAGAATTCTGCTGCCAAATAGGGGTTACGCAACGAAATTAAATACTTATGGGCAAACATCCGAGATGAACTGTGCAAATGAAAAAAACTCTGTGGTGTAATCAGAAAATTGGTGATACTCTTACATATACTTTTGGACACTGTGATTAAGTAAGTGAGAAATAAGCGAAAGGAAATGAGTGTTGAGGTTTAGATTTTGCACCCAATTTATCACATGTTCATCAGGGAAGTGGTGTGAATGGACAAACACGAGACCGCGACATTTGCTTTGTTCGGTGTGGGATCTTCACTGTATTATTTATATATGTACAAATCGACATATATACATAATCTATCAAAACGGTGGTTACCATAATTGGGAACCCTGAAATATTTTCTAGCAGAAAATATTCTCAACAGTGTTTCGTTAGTACATATGCAATTCATACCAACAGGCTAATACTGAGTGGGGTCTAAATGTCTCGCAAATGAATATATCATATGAGTGCTCTCGAAGTTTCATTGTGTTTTTGGTTGAATTAGGACTCAACATCGAAAACCAAATAATTTCTGCTATTAGAACATTTGAGGAAAATGTCATCCAGGAAGGACAATTTATACGACGATTCAACTTTCGAACCAACCAGTACTGTGTGTTACACGGGAAAGATATTTTATCCCACCGTTAGAAGTACGTTGTTCTACAAACTGTCGATTCACAGGACAAATCGTGGCAAGCCAGTCCAAAACATTTATTCCCCTCGTCGAAACGTGAATGCTACGTTTTGACATCAGAGAATTGTGAAATCCATTAAGTTTGCGCCCATTCTACTTCATTATTCGAGCAAATCACATTGGACGGCATCGAATGCCGGCCAGGAATGCAGGTACTATAGAACAACTAACAGTGATCTGCAATAATCAATTTCATCGTTTAATTTGAATTATATTTCATTTCCGTCCAGTATCTGGTTTCGTCCTCTGTTTTTTGATTGCAAGCTGATGAAGATATCAACAAATTTTATCGAAGAAAATAACAAATTGACTATCTCCTATTGTGTAGTTCATCTCATTGGGTTCACTACTGAACACACAACTTCCATTCTCCAGACAAATGCGGATGGAAAATTGCACGAAAAACCAGTGGATATCCTTCACTTACAATTCATAATTCCTCCCGTTTTCACAATAAACGTTTTACATCTTGCGGTTTTGACGAACATTTATTTCTTTCTTACTTGTGTTTGTTGTGCCCGAGCTCATCAGGATTGGTCAATGATGAAAAATATCATATCTGATGAATTAACGGTTTCAGTATACGAAGACAAGGAAGCTACTGTGCTTGTTGCGATTAATTTTGATCTGAATTCACTCGTGAGTACGGTCTCTCAGCAAAAGCCCGTATGACAGTTCCCCAGTGTGCGGGGTTGTCAGTTCACATGTACTGGCTGCCATTTGATGGCAGTCAGAGAATGGATCTCCACGGATGACATGCATTTTCCCAATTCTGGTACACGTGATCGCGAGTGAGGCGATTCAGAATGGCCACATTCAATGTGGATGTCTGCTATGAAAATAGGGTCATGTATTATTGATTCACCTTACCCACAAACGAAGCAACAGAAATGACATTTTATACAAGCCGTCAGATATCTCGCCTAAGCATTGTTGGTTTTTGATATGTCTTATAACATGCTTTATTCTACCGATTTCACCTTCATCAAATAAGCCCAACCAAATGTGTGAGTGAATCATTTTGATTCGAAAACAAAGCGCCATAACGAAATTAGGGGATATGTCAAAAAAGTGGAATTGTTGGGATGGGTGAGAGTTGGACAAAGAATAATCTGGCTCGAATTTCCATTTCGAAGGTGGGATACATAAATAACACGACTGCTGCTTTCTCTTACCAGATTTTGGATTTTGAATGACTGAAACATTTTCCAAACATTCTGAAGGACATTGCTGAGACCATGGCAGAATGGATTCAAGCAGTCTATTTTCCAAAATCTCGGGACACGATATGGATGTGCCTGAAAACGGTGGCGAAATTTACTAACGTTTCATGAGAGATTGCCAATAAGTTTGCATATTTTGAGGTAACTGACTGGTTAATTGAAATGTTTTGTAAGCAGGTTTGAGGAACACAATCAGCGCATCGATGCACTATGTGTTTTGTCACTCGCATGAACATTCCTAAATATATACAAACATGTACTGAAGACGAACCCTTCATATCACCTCGAAAACAAAATGTCCACGTAGGCATTAGTCCCATATTTGCCTCGAGGTTAATATGCATCAAATAACTCAACTGGTTTGAGAAAAGTGATCGCATTTCATCACTCTGGAGCTTGCTAGATAGAAATATTTAATCTATCAATGAATCACGTAGCTCCAGCTGAACACAAACATCCTAACCATTTTTGAGAAGAACTTCGAAGTTCACTGTTTCTCTTTATCAATGATTTTATAAAAATACAGCTGGTAGACGTTTATTTGAGGTAAACGTGGACAAAAGGATATATCAGGGCACGTGAAAAACACAACGTTCTATAATATCCGATTCAGTTACAGTTTTCAGGTTCCAAAATCTCACGCCTCGTTACGGAGTGCTAACTTCTTCAAGTAACTAGCAACATCTCATTCGTGATGGATATTTGTTCATCCTTATGACCACATTCGGAATCGTGCGGTGGAATGCTTGCGCTGGTTCGTGGAATATTTTGCATTCACTCGTCACAAATATTCGTAATAATTGGATGAGCGAAAATCAATTACATTTTAGTGAGTATTGTTAACTCAACATAATCTAATCCACTTAGGAGGACGGTCATTAAAGTCTAATTTGCATTGAACCCGTTTCCGATTCAAGGATTTTACCGTAATTTCTAGTATTATTCGGACAGCACTGTTTCCCCACTTGCAACTTGTGTTAGGAAATGTGAAACGCAGTGCGAAGACATTGTTCCGGATATGCATAGACTTATCATAACTGAAGTAACAAAGAACTTGGTTTATTTTTGCCTGAGGATTTGGATTCTTAATGTCCATCAGTCCTATGGTATTGAAATTCAAAGAGCAATAGTTTTTCAGGGTGAGAGAAACAGAATGGATAAAGAAGAAACGGAATGGAAGTAGGTTTTGTTGGAATAGATCTATTTTTGGTGATCAGTCTATGAACCAATATACGCATCAATGACCGTGAAAGTGTCCATCACTAAACCAAAAGTATTCGTATCCAACGGAGGTGAGATTCTGGTTGTCCGTGCAATGTTCATTTGATTGGCATCATATTTTTCACTCAGCTTTGAACCGAGGGGAAGGGGGGCGCAAAGATGGTGGAAAATCACACAATCGAAGCCTTTATGTCAAAAGTGTACCGAGAATAATATTATATGAAAATGATTTTCCCTTTCATCGAGTCATATTGCTCAGTTCTGTGATTTTGTGGTTGAGTTTTCGTGCGATCCAAAGATATTCCAGTTTTATAAATCAGAGTCCATTATTTGATAAATGTTACCACCGCACTTCAATTTTCACCCAATGGACTTTTGCGTCTAACTGATGGAACCAAGTTGGTTAGCATTCCACAATTAGGGAATAGGACATTCATGGATATCATTAGGTTGTTTCTCGTCATGATAAGCTGAATTCAGTTATGAGCCATGAAGAAACTACCTGAGCCCATGTGGTCGGTCCAGGAACGGGTTTTAAGGTAGGAGTTATACAGAACCACTTGGACTGAATTTACCTCTCTTTGTAAACAAGTACCACAACAGTGGTGTTCAGTGTTTATTGAATTTCGCCATCACAGTAGCGTGTACGAGTTGTGCACTTTGCACTTCTCAGAGGACAGAGATCAGCTAACGTCATCTTGTTGAGTCAAGTGTGGATACGAGATCAGGAATGGTGTGAGAGTTGTTTGTGAAGTGAGAGCTCATACAAACGCGGCCGACGTAGACTGTATGGGTACAAACCTTTTAAATTCATTTTCTTTTATTCTGTTCGTTAAAACTATTGCTGGCTTTCTATCCACGAAGTTAGCTCAGAATCCCGTGGAGTGGTTTACTTGTTGTGAATATTTCTAAACGACTTGTGTTCATCTAACAGAGCCCTTTCTGTAATCGTCTAATACATGGTGAGAAGATCCTCTGAAGAGATGAACTTGACTGATCCAAGGCATTGCATAAGGTCGTCGAAGAAGCTTCTTACTAATGATATAGAGAATATCACAATTTCTCTTTCGTATTGCGTGAAAAGTGACAACGTGTATAATATCAACGCAACCAAACTTGCACAAGTGAATATCAAAATGTATTATCGGCATTATTTGCTGGTGAACGCGAAATGGGCCAGATGAGCAAGTGATTATTCTTTGAGGTTTTACTTAGTTTTCCCACGTTATTCAATTTCAATTCACAATCAATCGAGGACTCTGAATTCCGTGATGAGAAACACGTTCATTCCCGTGTTATTTGTAATGGCCATCACCATTATTCCGCCAAAGCCATTTTGATATCTTTTCAATGGGATCATAATATAGAGATGGGCACAGGTATCTCTATCGGAGCCTAGCGCGGTTTGAATGAAAAGCCTCATTTGTTGTGATAACAAGCATTGTTCAGGATTTATGATGCCTGAAGACCATGAATGGATTGTTTCAAATGAGTTTGACATCATTCACCTAATTTTGAAGCTTTCGTCGACCAAATTTGGAGTTCAATCTGAGGATATTACGGGGAATTGGTTATAATGTCCAAATCAACTAGTTTCCCGATTGCAATTTCAAAAGCAGATCTTAGTTGGAAGAAGAATATTCGCCCGTGCTACCTCGCAGACAAGAAATTCGACAATCTCTTGTCTGTTCTATCGATTAGATCAATTGGAACTGCAAAATCGGGATAACGTGTAAGGGAAATAACAATTTTGTTCATGTGATCTCATGCCTGTGCTGTACAACGAGCTCCTAGATCACATATCTACTGACACTGCATCCTACCAATTTCAGTAAATCGCACAGTTGTGGCTTCTGTGATAACCTCTCTATCTAAGATCTAGTAGTACACAAATATATCCTTCCATTTTGGGAATGTTTGTTGAACTCCAATATGAATAATATGCAGGAATATGTCCTCTGATTTGAAGATAATATGTTTCTCCTCATAGTATACGTCCCATCTTCGTCTTCTTGCTTTTACATGAGTAAACCTGAAGGGTGCTTTGTTTGTTTGAGTTGTGACATGAGTGAATGATAGCTACATTCTATTTCTGGATGATTGTGTCCATTGAAATGTGAGACACTTGTTCACTTCTAGTAATAAAATAGGTTTCTTCGAACTTACTCTCTCTGTTGGTATGACTAAGAGATGATTTTAGTGGGACCATCTGTATTAGCCGCTTAACTGATGGATCACGTGAGACAATTTATTCTCCAACCACCCTTGATAAATGCGGGAAAATAAATGATACCATTCGTATCGCTTCAAATCAATTTGAGTGTGTTTTCCATTCCTAGATTGTTCTGTCTCTTCTTGTCATAAACCAATTCTACAATCTTAATTTTTTGTTTTCCACTCATTCAATTCGTATGCACAGTATGAAGCAACACGGTGTGTTTGGGAGGAACTAACTGAGCATGATACTGCCAACTTCAATGAGTGAAGCAATCATGTTATCTTGTTGTTGATATCCGTTTTCCAATTTCCCCTAATTTTTGATCTGAATTACAGTAAACAAAACATCCACAATGTTTTCGGTTAGATTTGAATTTCGCTCAGTTATGTGCGCAACATTTAGCCTCTTTTGAGGAAAATTTCTTTCGAGCTCTCAGGTCGACTTAAACCCATGCCTTTTATGAGCTACAGGTTCACGGGAAATTCAAACTTCGGCAAATGTATTATTGGATGGAATGCCTGACTGCTTAGAAAATGCTTCTGTGCATTGCATTTAAGGCAACTACTTACATTCACTAGTTGAAATGAGTTCCTCGTAAAATTATTCGCCGGGTAATCAGGCAAATTGATGGATTGTTGTAATTTCTACCGTGCATTTGGATAAAGAAAAATCATTATGTTAACATTTCGTCTCTGCTAGGAAACTGTTTCACAAGTCATTTTTACTGCAGAAAGCATTGGCATGGGTTTTCGAAAAACTGGGCATCAGGATAAATAATGAACACAGTGCTTTCCATAAAATTGGAACATGAATATTTGGTTATCTCTTCATCCGTTATCTAGAACTGGTTTTCCCCAATATTAGTCATGAATTCGGTGGAACATATTTGTATTTTCAACCTTGTTGCCCATTATGGATATTGCATATTGAGTAGTCTTCTAATTTTATGTTATTTCGATTATCTCCATGTTGATTGTGTTGCTGTCACCCAATTCGAAGTTTTCGCAGTACGGAAGACTTCTTTGCAACCATAACTATCATTGAAAGAACCCTACTCATTGCCTACCTAACAAGTCTGTGACGAATAGACAGAAAAGTGGGAATTATTTTTCTCATTAAAAGTTCGCGTGGGTAAACAAAAGCACATTCGAAAAATTTCTCTTGAGCTATAAGTGAATCCTACTCTCCTATCGCGCAGTTCAGGAAAATTTTAATCAGTGGAGTTCATAACGTTTTTATTGCAAAGACTGATTAAATTCCAAAAACTACTATGATTAAAAATAGAACAGAAGGAGTTTATTAATTAACTGGAAGACCACAAAACCTAGGCCATACAGAATTGCCGCCGCATAATCACTGAATATTGATGTACTTTCACTATATTAAATTTTGAACGCATTCAACGGAATATCGGCTTACTACGAAGAAACATTTACGTTTTAACACAACAAATGCGATAATCAAACGCAGCTGAAAAACGCCCTTTCCTCTCTACACGATGTTTTCTTAGGGGCATTCGTTTCATTCAGTTTTGACCCGTTCAACTTTATGCAATGAGAAACATTTCAAAACTATTCTGTTTTGATAATACGAAATAGTCGCCGTTAAAGGAAATGCAATTTAATTCTACGGAGTTTAGGGGTTAATTTGAACAAACTGGTTTCAGTCATCAACCCTGCATTTTATTCGTCCTAAATAATAAGTTCGAAGTTGATTCTGGTCCATGAAATTTCTATACATCAAGCAAACTCAATGTGGTGGCAAATTCTAAATGAGAAATTCCAGTAGAATTGTCCGCCATCTCAATGATCGGAATCAGCTTCCGCTTACGTCCCAGTATAAAACGCTGTCCTCTCCTGTCTAGTAGTCTATGTTATCTCGTGCGCACATTAGGAGTAGTGTGGAACAGCACCGTATCAGCTTCTTATGAATAGAATTAAAATTACAAAATTAGTTCCAATACTAGTCAAGGTGCAAAATGTCGAAAATAATTCCGCCAACCTGGTATACGTTTACCGAAATATTTCTGTGCAGTGTGGTTTATCATTCATCAAACACAAATATGGAACGAGTTAAAACAGAATAGCCTTGAACTTCTTTGTGAGTTAAGGGTACAAATGGATGATTTTGCCCATGGACTGCTTCCTACTTGTTTACGTTCTCGCAGACCGCTTTATCATCATGACCCATTGCCAGCTATCATGTACACACACACACACACACACACACAAACACACACACACACACAAACACACACACACACACGAAGATGTTGAGGCACAAGCAAAACAGCATGTTTGCTCTATTCGAACGGGAACAAGGTAGAGAATAACAATGGTTGACGTTGGCGTTCGATTGCGTTGTATTTGCGAAGATTTATCAAGATTGGAACCTCACAGGCAATGTTTGACTTGTTCAACATGTGGAAATATTTGTTTTCAACTGTTCCTAAGCGTTCTCCAGAACATCTTGCAATCAGTACACTGTGCTCATTTTATTCGATGGGCTGTTATAGGCAACTGCTACAATAATGTGGAAGGAAGGCGTGATATTCCACAATTCATGTGTATTTACGAGTGTTTCACTGGTTTCGGTTGTGGCTGCTGGAAGGGATTTTGCGATTTTATTGTTGTGGTCCGCCAATCAGTTTTTGGACGAGGCATCTGAAGCACCTGGACCCAGCAGAGTTGGGAGTGGCTTCTTGTGTGGCTTTTGTAAAACATGAAATTGCACTCAGTGAATGATGGGAAACTGAAAATCTTCCACAAAACTTTCACTCGACATTTCCAGGATTGCACTTTAAAATGAGCTGATACAAAGTATAAATCAAAGGAGTGGAATATGAATTCCCGTTCATTTTTTGACCTCATCCATCCTATATGTTTTACCACAAAATGTTCGCTGTTCAGTGTGAGTAAACTTCACTGTGGCAATTAGCGATTCTTCTCATATGTCGATCTGCTTGAATTCCACGCGCAAATTAATCCGTGTCAAATTTAAGTTGTCAGTATGCTTTCTCAGTCTGTTTGGTGCATACGACTAATTTTACTTCCATAAAATCTCCCAATTTATTAAGGTGATAGGAGATGCTGTGTTCATGATCGCTGTGAAAGTGATGATTTTGAGAATAATTTATTCGCAGTCAGCTTTTAAACGCGTCTTTTTCGGGTCCACTCTCTAACTTCGTTCATCAAAAACGGATCATTGGTGATCGCGTGATTAACTCTCTATAATACAGCTTGAAAGCATTTTATTAAATAGTACTCCGAATCAATGTGCATGCAAGTGAATCATCGATGGGCAAGCCCAAGTAGTACATGCGATCGAGTGCAGTCGAAAAGGGCCACTCAGCAGCAACGAATCTACGAGCACATATGGCTTAGTGCCAAAGGCTGATTGGTTAGAGTGAGCCTTTCATCGCATGGGTGAAGTCACCGTGGTGTGCGTACGTGCGTGCATGCGTGTTGGATAGTTGTGGATGTCGTGAGTCCGATCAATACATTTGGCGGCATTGTAATGACACAGTCAGTAGTCTGACCAATAGAAGGACCACACAACAGTGCTGTGAAGGGGTGCTTCATCTACCGCGTAAACACTCTTTCTATTGAATTCAATGATCCGCAGAGTGAGTTTTGTTCCTCTGTGACCAAAACGATACTCCGGGACTCCACTCATCCGTTACACGTGGACTTATCCTCTAATCGTTCCCATTCATCCACCCATTCTGCATTGAATCACCTGCGTTCTAAGACCAATCTTCACAAAATCTTCCTCACACCCTATGTGATTCGGGTTGTTGCCCGTGTGGGGGGGGGAGATAAAAGCTGAGCTAATTATAAGACTTTATCACGAGACTAGTTTTCCTCCACTCTCTCAACAAACTACCTCAATCAAAGCTTATTTGTTTGCATTTTATAAAATATTTGCTTTTTGTGTTACTTTGCTTATTTCGAGTTTCAACTTTTCTTGTATTAACTGAAATGTCTGTATAAAACTTTGCACAAGTCCTCCATACACATCCAAACAATAATTACTCAGGAGAGGGGAAAGACAGTGAGGCAGTTTTACATCACATTGTGTATCCTTGTACGTTCACTTTGTATTGACTTGTGTGAGTATGTGTGTATATCCTCGATTGAATATTTGTTTTCTGAATGAAGTGTAGCCACCTCGCATGCAGACGTCCTTCATACAAACACAAACTACTGGAACTAACTGCCCAGAAAAGGCGTTGCCGAAAATACAGTGTTATTCTTATGTCTCAGACTAGTTATTTAGTTGTTCACCCGCTTCTTTTACTTTGTGTGAAAGCCCAAACATGGCCTCGTTTCGCCCATTCTCTCATCCGATCGGAGTTTGACTATCACGTAGAATGATCATCTGAAATCTTGACTGCGTTTGGGCATTCAATATTTTAGGGCTGCATTGAGAGTCGGGTTTTGAAGAAACTTGAGTGGTGTGTTATCAAGATGCATAACACCAAAATCTAGATTCACCGTGAAATATTGTGCCATGATTGTTCTCCTCAGATAAGAAGAGTGTTCTTTGCGACTCTCAGTTACTATACGTCAGAAAGTCAAAAACGAAAGCAAGCCACTAATCAGCTTGAGTATGCCAGGCCGGATTGTATGATCAGTAACCACTATTTTATCAGACCACGCAACACGTCACCCCATTTGCTAATCAAACAGTCACCTACAGTTCGACGTAGGTTGGGTTACCGGATCAATTCGACAAACGTCTATATCAACCAAATGGGCACAACAGGGCTTGAAGTTAACTGGACTCATAAATTCTGAAATGTTGGATCTTTGCTTCAAATATCACGTCATAATTCCTGTGAATACAAAGTCGTTTCGGCGTGCTGAATTGTCGTCTTCTCTTCATTACGGGATAAAATGATCAGAGTTACGAGCCGAGATCGAGTGCGCAGGTTTCCCATTCAAATCGCAGTAAGGAATCCGTGGGTCTTACCACCATGGTGAATGAATAAACAGTATGATTTATGTAATTACAACTTTATTGTTGAAATGAGCAAACCTTTGTTGTTGACACAGCATCTCTCAGAGGATGTACAGCAAATAAAACCGTCTACAATATCCTCTTTGATGAGATACTTGTTACCTTAGCTTTTGTCGTGGATGATGAGAGCTTCATATAACATTACAATTCAATGAATTGAAATGCAGATCAGAAAAAATGTTGTTTTATTCGGTGATAACCGTGAATTACAATGTACTTTTGCTATAAACCCTTTATGGGAGAGGTGATCCATGGTAAATGAAACCTTTACTAAATACCGTCATTTCCGATAATGTAGTGTAGCCAACATCAAACATTTACTCAAAGCATATCACATGGGGCATCGTCCTTCTTCATACATTTTGAGCCGAACTCGGCTCCCATGATTTAGAAGACAAACATTATATGGGATGTCTTATTTCGCATTGGTAACCAGCACGGTAAAGCATGGTGAATACGTCCGGACTGACCCAGATACAAAGTGCGTGAATGAGTGAGCTCAAAGCTAATGTTATGCGTGCGCAACCGATATGAGTTAGTGGATGGAATTTGTACCGTAAAGTTAACACATTCAGGCATTTCGATCTACCTCAGGTACACAGTCAGCCATATACAGGATTATCTGCTGATCCAGTGATATATGAATAACGTCATGCAAATGTGGTCTTCATGTTACGAGCCATTCCGGAGCTTCTTAGATTCTGGACGTTGCATTTCACAGTACGAGGAGGATATGGAGGAAATCCCTACCACTCACTAACCTTCATGATGAACTGAAATATTTCAATTTCACTACTGTTCGTAATGCACTTCGTATCAATTTGGAACTCTCTTCTAGAAATTTCATAATTACTGTTTTATTTGCTATACAGAAGTGATACAATGTTTCAGACAGCCGTTCGAGCCTGTTTGGAGGAGGTTGCCGAATGGGGAAGTGACCGACGGGGCTCAAATTTATTATCGGGATCACGGAATAGAAAGCTGGTCGCGATGGTCTTTCGACCATGGCCGGTCCAATTTTAGGTGGTCCGGCAAATCAATGACATCTCTTAAAAATTATCTTAGAACTCACACAGTCTATACCATCAAATTTGTGTTCAGTCGCCTACCATAAACACGCTTGTATTCAAAATTAATTTTATCCGCTATTGTGGATTTATTTCTTTATTGCAACAAATCTGAGCAGACCAGATTCCCGAAAAACGTACCACTTTCAGATACTACGAGCAAAACTAATACACTTATCCAATTTAGTGGAATATTCGTGGATTTCCACACAGATTGGAGTAATGGGAAGATCGAACAAAGTGAGAACAATACTGGACGATTTATGTTTTGCAAAAAAGCAAGACACTTCCAAGCTGGATGAAAATGACAGTATTGCCTAATGGAACATATAGTAAGTGAATGTGGAACCTCCCAAAAACCTATTCAACCAGTCGACTAAAAGCATTATCAAATCCAGTATTGGCTTTCCGGATATCCTTTTATTTTGGGTGTGTACGGAAAATATCAGAAGTAGGAAGATTGTGAGGGATTCAGATGCAGTTAGCAAATGTCCAACCCATGATATTATTTGGTCACCGCACCGTTGCTTACGCTCATTCAGCTAGTTTGTAGTAATTTCACCCAATCCGCAGAATAACTGCACTGAATGCCATGAAAAAACGTGAGCTATTCTGTTATCCCATGCAATGTTTTGTCAAGCAATCGTCAGATAAATTGAATCTACGGGAACATTCTCGACGAGTAAATCACAGTACTTTTTGTATGAGAAAAGTGGTGATTTTACCAATACCAGAGTGATTTGATTTGTATGTTTTCTGTCCGAATATTCATAAATATGTGGTTCCCGAAATACGTTCATCTCGTCGTTTAGTGAAAACACGATTTGGAAATCGGCTTTTTTTGAATAACGTCATCCTCACGGCTGATATGGTCACATTCAATTGGTAGGAATGTATAATTTTTTGTCTATAGTCGTGTGTCACAGTATGGTTGGGTAGTCATGATTATTGATATCGCGTAGTTGGCAAAATAATTTGGAGAGGAGTGGTTGTCGATCCCTGGTTGGGAAAAGACCACCAAAAACAATGACCATGGGTATCGGAAATTATCCATTTTCGCTTTTAACCTAAAAGTTTGGTATTTCGGTCAAGCTGATTTTAAAGTTTGGTTTCAAATCGTAGTCAGGACAGTTGGAGTGTCTTAACGAAATGTTTTCGAGAACGAAGCGATGGATTGAGTAATCTAATCGCTGCAAACTCTACCGTTGTTGGATATTGTTTAGAAGCGGCTTTTGGCGCGTTTGTGGGGACTCCATCGATAACTATGAATGCGTCCTCATTCAGGCAATGTCCGGTGTCCGCAGTATAAGATACAAATACTTTTTGTTTCAAGTCGTCAACCAATCTGTTTTGTGTTGTCTGATCCGTCATTCTTCCTAAATGACTTGCAGAATGTCAGCAAATAATCCAGTAGGTTAGCATGGAGAAGATAAGGGCAGGTAACTTCTCCTCTAAGTTCCCTGAGATCACCGATTGCAGGCGACGCGTACAGGCAGTATGGCAACGTGAAAAGTGCAATCGATTGTCTATTCGAGCCACATTACCGGTAATTCGTTTTTGTCATCTCCTCAGAAAGAGAGTGAAATGTACAGTTCTTCCTTCCTGATGGTTTGCACTGCCAGTCTCTCTGGTCACCTTAATATGTTTTCGGAATGACACGTTGGGCTATCCGTTATCAAGAAGCGCTTGTTCCTACATTTATAGTTTTCACCTTCTCGACCGAGCAAATCATTCGCACTCAGGCTATGAGGAAGTGAATTTGGCTTCGTTCACCTACTAGATGCAAAAAGATGGTACTATTATCGTACTTCTCTGGTTACACTGGTTTGCTGATAAGTGCAATGAAGTAGTTTTCCCCCTCTGATGAGACACACACTCAGAAAATGGAGATTGTTTCCTTAATATAACTCTGACGGGAAGTTCACTGCACTGTCGGCCCGGCTGCACTCTTCTACCAATTACTCCAATGGCATGCTTCTCAGTTAAAAAATGTCATCTGCTTATCGATGGAAAATAGGCATGTCTGATTGCATAAATCACCGTTGACGGGAAACTACTCATTGAAGGTATATCGTACTAATAATTACTTCAGATTAGTTTCTCTGGTGCCAATGTTGGTTTTGTTTTCTACGATGTGGTCACCCAAAATGTAATGATTTCTAGAAGTGGGACCCTGGTGGACATAGACATAACATCTCGGGCGATACTCGTATGTTCTTCAGCATGTCATCCACTAATTAGTTCTATCAATTGGAACGTGTCTATTTGGATATAGCGACAATCTTTTGACAATAGGTTCAAGAGTATTTTCGAGCCATCAGGCAACCGCATGATACGGAATCCCACTCATGCCAAGTATCACAGGCAGTGGTATTCCTAATTTGTGCACTTTCAGCAACCTGTCACATTGAGGATCACCGGTGTCAGATTGTTCTAGCAGTTTTGAGATTGTATGCGAGATAATACCTAGCTCTCTCAATGACGGTATACCGGCTGTGAGCTGTTCCTCCACTGGTCTAGTTTTGTCCTTTCTCCTTTCTGCCTTTACCTTCACGAATAGCAGACAAACTCGTTTTCATTAAAACCATCCTCGTGGCATATACAGATACGTTGAAAGGTCAGAAATGTAGAATTTATGAACATTGTCTGGGTGTGATAATGCGATTCATTAGGCATCGAAATTGGTGTTGCGTAGGTGGGAAAGATAGGAAGTGAATAGTTGTTGTTCCGTGGTTGTGAAAAAGACAAGTGAAACAATGAACATGGGTTTCGGGGATTATCTATTTCTGATTTCAACCAAGACGATGAGCGTCTTCGTTACACTGAGTTCGAGGTTCTGTCTCAGATCGTGGCCAAGGCAGTTTAGGTACTTCAACGAATACTTTTTGAGGACAAACCGAAGGATTGAGCAATCTGATCACCGCAGACTCTGTGATTGCTAGATATTATATTCTAACCAATTTTGGTGCATGCCCAGGGACTTTGTGGACTATTTCGAAAGTGTCATCGTTTACGTAATGTCCAATGTCCGCAAGGTGCGTCACAATTGCACTGGTAATTGATTTTCTGTTTCCCGTCATCAGCCATACTGGTGTGTGTTCTAAGATCCTTCGTGATAATTGCCTTCTGGTTCCAACAATATTGCTTGCCCAACATCAGCAAACAAGCAGATAGTTTAACATGGACGAACGTCCTTGGATCCTGAAGTATGCCATTTGTCTTAGTGCCATGATCTGCACGACCCATGAACACATTCCTGTATCCTTTTTCTGGTTTCAAGATGACCATATCTTTGTTATTCCTCATCACTCGCCATTCATTTCTGCGTTGAATACTGGAACCCGGGATGTCACGATCCAAATTCCATGATGATGATCTTTTGATTGTCACCAGTCTTCTTTGTGATTCTCATTTGTTATCTTTCTTTTCCAAATATGGAGTTTAGGCATGGCACCACCGGGTTACCTGTGTTCAGTGAGACTCAGTGCAGCAGGTTATCCTTCGATAGTGAAGCAAGTGAGCAAAATCTCGTTGAACGAGGATGAGTCCAGCAATAAATGAAGGCAACAAACTGTCATGGAAGACGAAATGAAAGGAATTTCACCAAGACAACTGCAACTGTTATTCAATCGTCCATGGATACATTCGAAGGATAGTTATGGCCAAAGGCGCTTGAGTGCTCGTGAAAACCAGTTTTCCAAAAATTGTGTATCTCCGATAGAAAGTTCGCAGTCACTACAATAATTGCTTTTAAACACCGATTCCAATCAAGTTTGATTCCATTTCTAAATGAGGTTTCCTATTCCGTTTCGTTCATCCAAAAAATGAAAATCCCTTGCTGCTGATGTGAACCATTATTCATCGGCTGGTAGTACTTCATTTGAGCTGCCCAGCATAAGAATGAAAACTAATCTTAAAATGCTGTCTGCACGATTTTGCACTTTGACAGGTAGAAACGACCATCCATATGCAGTAGTATGCACTATTCATGTTAGGCGTATGTCATGCAATGCCCCCTAATATGAGTGGTTTCACATTTCGAAGGTTTCATCCCTAAGCATCAGTGATTTACCACTCTTTTGCACCGGAATTATTTTGCTCGAGAAGGACCATCCTGACAAGGAAATCAGTTTGATTGTGATAAACCGATTTGAGATTTTAGTGATCCATCACCAGCTTCTCCGGAAATTAATAATAGCATGATGTTAATACAACCGTGGAAGGATAAATGATGAAGAACGAACTAATTTCCCCAAAAAAGAAGTTTCTTCGGAACTCAGCAATATACATTAATGAATACATGGGGTGCTAGAGCAATGTCACACTGAATAACTGCATTAAGTTCATGGAATTGCTATTATTGCGCACTTTTATCTATGCTTTGTACAATCAGTGAGCGTGATCTCGCACACGTGACTAGATTTATTCGTTATCAGTGCCACGGCCATTGAGGTTGGACGATATTCGGACAAAATATCTTATCCCTTTATTTGTCTAATTTATCTATAACCACTGAGGTCTGCAGCTTCATTTGTTTCACACATGTTTCTACGTGAATATTACTGAAAATTTATGTTCCAAATACGTTGTCGGTTTTCATTGGGTTTGTATGGCATTGTGTAGAATTCAAGTAGCTCGATAATGGTGCTGCTCAGGCCATCCTCGTTGACTTATATATGGACTGGATTGATCTCTAACCCAAGTCTCTTAGGGATATGTTTATTTCGTGTGCCATGGGATGGATGTTGTGGAACAGTTTCAGGTGGGGGTTGAGTGGTTTAGAGCGTTTGCTTACCACCTTGGAGGTATGAGGTTCGAATCCCCACGAACACCGGTTACAATGGTGGCAGACAGTAATCCACTGTCGTCCAGATCATTACCACACCTGAACTATTGGGACCTTATGTGCTACTCCACCACGCCAAGTTTCAGGGTCTGGTTGCCGGGTTATCCCCAAATAGTGCAGTGGACCTTCGTGGATATGAGATAAATACCCCTTCCAACGCCCTCGTGTGTAAGCATGTATTAACAAAAGGCATAGTGCTTCGGTGATGTGTTTGTCAAGGTTTTATTCACAAAGCAGCTGACTCCTCGATCAGTACATAGGTAACACTAGTGCTTAGAAAAGTCAGTGTTACATCTAACGGGTTACGGCATACTATTCAACATATAAGAACATTTATCCATCTTCAACAAAATTTTCTGCAGACCAATTCTTCCTATTTGGCAGGCGTTACTGTCCACATTATTCAACAATTATTTCGGGTGGTACACCCATATTCAACAAATAAAACGTGACTAAACCTTGAATGTATTATACAGTAAAGTAGTCTGAGTGAATGACTGAAATCCATTCGATGACCAGTGTCCATCAAATGATCGAGAATTGAGCCAGAAATCGTTTCGGATCCACCTTGAATTTGCCAAAGCGAATCTTATTCTTCCATACAGACTGGCAACTGCCATGAATCTCAACTTACATGATTAGTAGTTTTGAAAAACCAATGTTCTTCCGAGCATATGCTCTCAATGTGACTATGGGAATTTCCCACCGAGTGGAACTTTCATCTGTAACAGAAGTACAAAATAATCCTGTCTTTGTTTGTACGCATGTGCATTTCTGTGTCACGTTTTGATGACACGATCGAGGAAGCAACGGAAAGTAAAATTCATTGTCTTTGAACAAATGAACCAAAGCTACTTGTGCAAAAATAAACAGTGTTCATCCTCCTAAAATGATGGAATTATCTTATTGGTGGACCTAGAGAAAAATCTGAATATCAATGAATTCGTCACCCACTACGAACTAAACAAGATGAGATGATTTCTGCTAAAACAGACAACAAGTAGATTACGGTGGGAAAACAGGAATACTCATGCTACATCAACTTGCGTGGCACACGTATCCCCAAGATTATTGGTAAGCCCATCAATCAAATTAAAGACTGTTGACAGCATCCTTATCCTAGCGTGTGTATCCAGTGATACACAGAACGAATCTGACAAATTCTCCCTTCGCAAGTCAGTTACTCGAATCAAATTACCTGCCTTTCATTTTGTGTGAAGATGGCAAAAATAATTACATCTCCATCTACGACAAGATTTCATTGTTGTTGAAAGTAAAGTCTAGAAAGGGAGATGGGAATAAATGAGACAAAGTGGCATATCAAATAAATGTGTGTCCTTGTCTAGTCTCGAACAATTAGTCGGTTGCACGCTGATACTGCTTCCGAATATTTTGTTGTGCAGCTAGCGGACAGAGAGTGGTGAGAGCACTCATTCCTTAATCGTCATTTATTCTGCGGTAAAAATTAGTCCTTTCATTGAAGATTAGACAAAAGGCAAATAATCCGGATTCTGAGGGATTGAACATACAACAATTCATTACACATTGTTTGTAAAACAGTGGAGATTTACCAGTCTATTCAGCATCCCATATTCTGACTGAAAATGTCGGTATTACTAAGATCCTATTGGACTTCGTTTCCACCCATAAATGTCTAGTCTCAAAGTGCATATTAGTTCGCCTTACACAACACGAACATTTCCGATCAGGAAACAGTAATTCCATTACCCTCTGCCAAATCCGAAGCACATCGACTTAGTGCAGATGTAACAGGCAAAATGAAGTAGGTGCATATGCAAGAAATTCACTTATTTGGACAATGAAAATTGGCTGTCCATTTGCACTAGTTAGAGGCATTCTGTCCTCTGTCCGTCAATTAATAAACGACCATGAGAATAACAGAACTTTCACTTTCGAATCGGAAATGGAGAAGCTTTCATATGTTTGACTTCGAAATATATATCAAAATGTTCTTCTCATCGAATTTCGTATAAACCACAGTACAACAATTCAGGATGGAGACCGCGTCTAGTGGGAGGCTATTAAGTGACGAATCAGTGGCAGTCTGATGGAAGCACAAAGAGATAATACTAGAATAGATCACTAAACTCAAATGAACAATGAACTTTGACATGAGTGATTTTACAACAAAACAGATTGTTTCTCTCATGCAACACTCAGAATTCTGCTGCCAAATAGGGGGTTACGCAGCGGAATCCAAGACATATAGGCAAACATTCGAGAAGAAGAGTGCGAATGAAAAAACCCTGTGGTGTAATCGGAAAATTGGTGATACTCTTACATATACTTTTGGACACTGTGATTAAGTAAGTGAGAGTTAAGCGAAAGAAAATGAGTGATGAGGTTCAGATTTTGCACCCAATTTATCACATGTTCATCAGGGAAGTGGTGTGAATGGACAAACACGAGACCGCGACATTTGCTTTGTTCGGTGTGGGATCTTCACTGTATTATTTATATATGTACAAATCGACATGTATACATAATCTATCAAAACGGTGGTTACCATAATTGGGAACCCTGAAATATTTTCTAGCAGAAAATATTCTCAATAGTGTTTCGTTAGTACATCCGCAATTCATACCAACAGGCTAATACTGAGTGGGGTCTAAATGTCTCGCAAATGAATATATCATATGAGTGCTCTCGAAGTTTCATTGTGTTTTTGGTTGAATTAGGACTCAACATCGAAAACCAAATATTTTCTGCCATTAGAACATTTGAGGAAAATGTCATCCATGAAGGACAATTTATACGACGATTCAACTTTCGAACCCACCAGTACAGTGTGTTATACGGGAAAGATGTTTTATCCCACAGATAGCAGTATGTTGTTCTACAAACTGTCGATTCACAGGACAAATCGTGGCAAGCCAGTCCAAAACGTTTATTCCCCTCGTCGAAACGTGAATGCCACGTTTTTGCATCAGAGAATTGTGAAATCCATTAAGTTTGCGCCCATTCTACTTCATTATTAGAGCAAATCACATTGGACGGCATCGAATGCCGGCCAGGAATGCAGGTACTATAGAACAACTAACAGTGATCTGCAATAATCAATTTCATCGTTTAGTTTGAATTATACTTCATTTCCGTCCAGTATCTGGTTTCGTCCTCTGTTTTTTGATTGCAGGCTGATGAAGATATCAACAAATTATCTCCTATTGTGTAGTTCATCTAATTGGCTTCACTACTGAACACACAACTTCCATTCTCTAGACAAACGCGGATGGAAAATTGCACGAAAAACCAGTGAATATCCTTCACTTACAATCCATAATTCCTCCCGTTTTCACAATAAACGTTTTACATCTTGCGGTTTTGACAAACATTTATCTCTGTCTTTCTTGTGTTCGTTGTGCCTGAGCTCATCAGGACTGGTGAATGATGAAAAATATCATATTTGATGAACTAACGATATCAGTATACGAAGACAAGGAAGCTACTGTGCTTGTTGCGATTAATTTTGATCTGAATTCACTCGTGAGTACGGTCTCTCAGCAAAAGCCCGTATGACAGTTCCCCAGTGTGCGGGGTTGTCAGTTCACATGTACTGGCTGTCATTAGATGGCAGTTAGAGAATGGATCTCCACGGATGACATGTATTTTCCCAATTCTGGTACACGTGATCGCGAGTGAGGCGATTCAGAATGGCCACATTCAATGTGGATGTCTGCTATGAAAATAGGGTCATGTATTATTGATTCACCTTACCAAGAAACGAAGCAACAGAAATGACATTTTATACAAGCCGTCAGATATCTCGCCTAAGCATTATTGGTTTTTGATATGTCAGATAACATGCTTTATTCTACCGATTTCACGTTCATCAAATCAGCCCAACCAAATGTGTGAGTGAATCATTTTGATTCGAAAACAAAGCGTCATGACGAAATTAGGGGATATGTCAAAAAAATGGAATTGTTGGGATGGGTGAGAGTTGGACAAAGAATAATCTGGCTCGAATTTCCATGGGAAGGTGGGATACATAAATAACACGACTGCTGCTTTCGTTTCACAGCTTTTGGGTTCTGAATGACTGAAACATTTTCCAAACATTCTGAAGGACATTGCTGAGACCATGGCAGAATGGATTCAAGCAGTCTGTTATCCAAAATCTCGGGACACGATATGGATGTGCCTGAAACGGCGGCGAAATTTACTATCGTTTCATGAGAGATTGCCAATAAGTTTGCATATTTTGAGGTAACTGACTGGGTAATTGAAATGTTTTGTAAGCAGGTTTGAGGAACACAATCAGCACATCGATGCACCACGTATTTTGCCACTCGCATGAACATTCCTAAATATATACAAACATGTATTTAAGACGAACCCTTCATATCACCTCGAAAACAAAATGTCCACGTAGGCATTAGTCCCATATTTGCCTCGAGGTTAATATGCATCAAATAACTCAACTGGTTTGAGAAAAGTGATCGCATTTCATCACTCTGGAGCTTGCTAGATAGAAATATTTAATCTATCAATGAATCACGTAGCTCCAGCTGAACACAAACATCCTAACCATTTTTGAGAAGAACTTCGAAGTTCACTGTTTCTCTTTATCAATGATTTTATAAAAATACAGCTGGTAGACGTTTATTTGAGGTAAACTTGGACAAAAGGATATATCAGGGCACGTGAAAAACACAACATTCTATAATATCCGATTCAGTTACAGTTTTCAGGTTCCAAAATCTCACGCCTCGTTACGGAGTGCTAACTTCTTCAAGTAACTAGCAACATCTCATTCGTGATGGATATTTGTTCATCCTTATGACCACATTCGGAATCGTGCGGTGGAATGCTTGCGCTGGTTCGTGGAATATTTTGCATTCACTCGTCACAAATATTCGTAATAATTGGATGAGCGAAAATCAATTACATTTTAGTGAGTATTGTTAACTCAACATAACCTAATCCACTTGGGAGGACGGTCAATAAAGTCTAATTTGCATTGAACCCGTTTCCGATTCAAGGATTTTACCATAATTTCTAGTACTGTGTGGACAGCACTGTTTCCCCACTTGCAACTTGTGTTAGGAAATGTGAAACGCAGTGCGAAGACATTGTTCCAGATATGCACAGACTTATCTGAAATAACAAAGAACTTGGTTTATTTTTGCCTAGGGATTTTGATTCTCAATGTCCATCAGTCCTATGGTGTTGAAATTCAAAGAGCAATAGTTTTTCAGGGTGAGAGAAACAGAACGGATAAAGAAGAAACTGAATGGAAGTGGGTTTTGTTGGAATAGATCTATTTTTGGTGATCAGTCTATGAACCAATATACGCATCAACGACCGTGAAAGTGTCCATCACCAAAACAAAAGTATTCGTATCCAACGGAGGTGAGATTCTGGTTGTCCGTGCAATGTTCATTTGATTGGCATCATATTTTTCACTCAGCTTTGAACCGAGGGGAGGGGGGGCGCAAAGATGGTGGGAAATCGCACCCTTGTTGCCTTTATGTCAAATGTGTACCGAGAATAATATTATATGAAAATGATTTTCCCTTTTATCGAGTCATATTGCTCAGTTCTGTGATTTGGCAGTTGAGTTTTCGTGCGATCCAAAGATATTCCAGTTTTATAAATCAGAGTCCATTATTTGATAAATGTTACCACCGCACTTCAATTTTCACCCAATGAACTTTTGCGTCTAACTGATGGAACCAAGTTGGTTAGCATTCCACAAACATAAGTTAATAATTAGGGAATAGGATATTCATGGATATCATTAGATTCTTTCTCGTCATGATAAGCTGAATTCAGTTATGAGCCTGTAAGAAACTACCTGAGCCCATGTGGTCGGACCAGGAACGGGTTTTAAGGTAGGAATTATACAGAACCACTTGGACCGAATTTACCTCCCTTTGTAAACAAGTACCACAACAGTGGTGTTCAGTGTTTATTGAATTTCGCCATCACAGTAGCGTGTACGAGTTGTGCACCTTGCACTTCTCAGAGGACAGAGCTCAGCTAACGTCATCTTGTTAAGTCAAGTGTGGATACGAGATCAGGAATGGTGTGAGAGTTGTTTGTGAAGTGAGAGCTCATACAAACGCGGCCGACGTAGACTGTATGGGTACAAACATTTTAAATTCATTTTCTTTTATTCTGTTTGTTAGACCTATTGCTGGCTTTCTATCCACGAAGTTAGCTCAGAATCCCGTGGAGTGGTTTCCTTGTTGTGAATATGTCTAAACGACTTGTGTTCATCTAACAGAGCCCTTTCTGTAATCGTCTAATACATGGTGAGAAGATCCTCTGAAGAGATGAACTTGACTGATCCAAGGCGTTGCATAAGGTCGTCGAAGAAGCTTCTCACTAATGATATAGAGAATATCACAATTTCTCTTTCGTATTGCGTGAAAAGTGACAACGTGTATAATATCAACGCAACCAAACTTGCACAAGTGAATATCAAAATGTATTATCCGCTTTATTTGCTGTTGAACGCGAAATGGGCCAGATGAGCAAGTGATTATTCTTTGAGGTTTTACTTAGTTTTCCCACGTTATTCAATGTCAATTCACAATCAATCGAGGACTCTGAATTCCGTGATGAGAAACACGTTCATTCCCGTGTTATTTGTAATGGCCATCACCATTAATCCGCCAAAGCCATTTTGATATCTTTTCAACGGGATCATAATAAAGATATAGGCACAGGGATCTTTTGTGAGATTATCGCAGTTTGAATGAAAAGCCTCATTTGTCGTGATAACAAACATTGTTCAGGATTTATGATGCCCGAAGACCATGAATGGATTGTTCCAAATGAGTTTGACATCATTCACCTAATTTTGAAGCTTTCGTCGACCAAATTTGGAGTTCAATCTGAGGATATTACGGGGAATTGGTTATAATGTCCAAATCAACTAGTTTCCCGATTGCAATTTCAAAAGCAGATCTTAGTTGGAAGAAGAATATTTGTCCGTGCTATCTCGCAGACAAGAAATTCGACAATCTCTTGTCTGTTCTATCGATAAGATCAATTGGAACTGCAAAATTGCTATAACGTGTATGGCAAATAACAATTTCGTTTATGTGATCTCATGCATGTGCTGTACAACGAGCTCCTAGATCACATATCTACTGACACTGCATTCTACCAATTTCAGTAAATCGCACAATTGTGGCTTCTGTTATAACCTCCCTATCTAAGAACTAGTAGTACACAAATATACCTTTCCATTTAAGGAATGTTTGTTGAACTCCAATATAAATAATATGCAGGAATATGTCCTCTGATTTGAAGATAATATGTTTCTCCTCATAGTATACGTCCCATCTTCGTCTTCTTGCTTTTACATGAGTGATCTTGAAGGGTGCTTTGTTTGTTTGAATTGTGACATGAGTGAATGATAGCTACATTCTATTTCTGGATGATTGTGTTCATTGGAATGTGAGACACTTGTTCACTTTCGGTAATAAAAAGGTTGCTTCGAACTTACTCTCTCTGTTGGTATGACTAAGAGATGATTTTAGTGGGACCATCTGTATTAGCCGCCTAACTGATGGATCACGTGAGACAATTTATTCTGCAACTACCCTTGATAAATGCAGGAAAATGAATGATACCATTCGTATCGCTTCGAATCAATTTGAGTGTGTTTTCCATTCCTAGATTGTTCTGTCTCTTCTTGTCATAAACCAATTCTACAATCTTAATTTTTTGTTTTCCACTCATTCAATTCGTATGCACAGTATGAAGCAACACGGTGTGTTTGGGAGGAACTAACTGAGCATGATACTACCAACTTCAATCAGTGTAACAACCATGTTATCTTGTTGTTGATATCCGTTTTCCAATTTCCTCTACTTTTTGACCTGAATTGCAGTAAGCAAAACATCCACAATGTTTTCGGTTAGATTTGAATTTCGCTCGGTTATGTGCGCAACATTTAGCCTCTTTTGAGGAAAATTTCTTTCGAGCTCTCGGGTCGACTTAACTCCATGCCTTTTATGAGCTAAAGTTTTACGGGAAATTCAAACTTCGGCAAATGTATTATTGGATGGAATGCTTGACTGCTTAGAAAATGCTTCTGTGCATTGCATTTAAGGCAACTACTTACATTCACTAGTTGAAATGAGTTCCTCGTAAAATTATTCGCCGAGTAGTCAGGAAAATTGATGGTTTGTTGTAATTTCTACCGTGCATTTGGATAAAGGTAAATCATTATGTTAATATTTGGTCTCTTCTAGGAAACTGTTTCACAAGTCATTTTCACAGCAGAAAGCATTGGCATGGGTTTTCAAAGAACTGAGCATCAGGATAAATAATGAACACAGTGCTTCCCATAAAAGAAGAACATGAATATGTGGTTATCTCTTCATCCGTTATCTAGAACTGGTTTTCCCCAATATTAGTCATGAATTCGGTGGAACATATTTGTATTTTCAACCTTGTTTCCATTGTGGATATTGCATATTGAGTAGTCTTCTAATTTTATCTTACTTCGATTATCCCCATGTTGAATGTGCTGCTTTCACCCAATTCGAAGTTTTCGCAGTACGGAAGACTTCTTTGCAACCATAACCATCATTGAAAGAACCCTACTCATTGCCTACCTAACAAGTCTGTGACGAATAGACAGAAAAGTGGGAATTATTTTTCTCATTAAAATTTCGCGTGGGTAAACAAAAGCACATTCGAAAAATTTCTCTTGAGCTATAAGTGAATCCTACTCTCCTATCGCGCAGGTCAGGAAAATTTTAATCAGTGGAGTTTATAACGTTTTTATTGCAAAGACTGATTAAATTCCAAAAATGACTATGAATAAAAATAAAACAAAAGAAGTTCAAAAATTTACTGGAAGACCACAAAAACCCCAATGCCATACAGAATTGCCATCGCATAATCACTGAATATTGATGTACTCTCACTATATTAAATTTTGAACGCATCCAACGGAATATCGGCTTACTACGAAGAAACATTTACGTTTTAACACAACAAATGCGATAATCAAACGCAGCTGAAAAGCACCCTTTCCTCTCTACACGATGTTTTCTTAGGGGCATTCGTTTCATTCAGTTTTGACCCGTTCAACTTTATGCAATGAGAAACATTTCAAAACTATTCTGTTTTGATGATACGAAATAGTCGCCGTTAAAGGAAATGCAATTTAATTCTACGGAGTTTAGGGGTTCATTTGAACAAACTGGTTTCAGTCATCAACCCTGCATTTTATTCGTCCTAAATAATAAGTTCGAAGTTGATTCAGGTCCATGAAATTTCTATACATCAAGCAAACTCAATGTGGTGGCAAATTCTAAATGAGGAGTTTCAGTTGAATAGTCCGCCATTTCAATGATCGGAATCAGCTTCGCTTACGTCCCAGTATAATACGCTGTCCTCTCCCATCTAGTAGATTATGTTATCTCGTGCACACATTAGGAGTAGTGTGGAACAGCACCGTATCAGCTTCTCATGAATAAAATTAAAATTACAAAATTAGTTCCAATACTAGTCAAGGTGCAAGATTTCGAAGATAAGTCCGCCAACCTGGTATACGTTTACCGAAATATTTCTGTGCAGTGTGGTTTATCATTCATCAAACACAAATATGGAACGAGTTAAAACAGAATAGCCTTGAACTTCTAAGTGAGTTAAGGGTACAAATGGATGATTTTGCCCATGGACTGCTTCCTATTCGTTTACGTTCTCGCAGACCGCTTTATCATCATGACCCATTGCCAGCTATCATGTACACACACACACACACAAACACACACACACATGAAGTTGTTGGGGCACAAGCAAAACAGCATGTTTGCTCTATTTGAACGGGAACAAGGTAGAGAATAACAATGGTTGAAGTTGGCGTTCGATTGCGTTGTTTTTAGGAAGATTTATCAAGATTGGAACCTCACAGGCAATGTTTGACTTGTTCAACATGTGGAAATATTTGTTTTCAATTGATCCTAAGCGTTCTCCAGAACATCTTGCAATCAGTACACTGTCTACTCATTTTATTCGATGGGCTGTTATAGGCAACTGCTACAATAATGTGGATTGAAGGCGTGATATTCCACAATTCATGTGGATTTACGAGTGTTTCACTGGTTTCGGTTGTGGCTACTGGAAGGGATTTTGCGATTTTATTGTTGTGGTCCGCCAATCAGTTTTTGGACGAGGCATCTGAAGCACCTGGATCCAGCAGCGTTGGGAGTGTCTTCTTGTGTGGCTTTTTGTAAAACATGAAATGGCACTCAGTGAATAATGGGGAACTGAAAATCTCCCACAAAACTTTCACTGAACATTTCCAGGGGGCCGCTTGAAAATGAGCTGATGCAAATTCTAAACCAAAGGAGTGCAATATGAATTCCCGTTCATTTTTTCAAGTCATCCTTACTATATGTTTTACCACAAAGTGTTTGCTGTTCAGTGTGAGTCAACTTCATGGTCGCAATTAGCGATTCTTCTCATATGTCGATCTGCTTGAATTCCGGTCGCAAATTAATCCGTGTCAAATTTAGGTTGTCAGAATGCTTTCTCAGTCTGTTTAGGGCATACGGCTAATTTTACTTCCATAAAATCTCCCAATTTATTAAGCTGGTAATAGATGCTGTGTTCATCATCGCTATAAAAGTGGTGATTTTGAGAATAATTTAATCGCAGTCAGCTTTTAAACGCGTCTTTTTCGGGTCCACTCTCTAACTTCGTTCATCAAAAACGGATCATTGGTGATCGCGTGATTAGCTCTCTGTAATACAGTTTAAAAGCATTTTATGAAATAGTACTCCGAATCAATGTGCATGCAAGTGAATCATCGATGGGCAAGCCCAAGTAGTACATGCGATCGAGTGCAGTCGAACAGGGCCGCTCAGTAGCAACGAATCAACGAGCACATATGGCTCAGTGCCAAAGGCTGATTGGTTAGAGTGAGCCTTTCATCGCATGGGTGAAGTCACCGGGTGTGCGTACGTGCGTGCATGCGTGTGTGTTAGTTGTTGGTATCGAATGGCCGATCAATACATTTGCCGGCACTGTATTGACACAATCAGTAGTCTGATCAATAGAAGGACCACACAACAGTGCTGTGAAGGGGTGCTTCATCTACCGCGTAAACACTCTTTCTATTGAATTCAATGATCCGCAAAGTGAGTTTTGTTCATCTGTGACCAAAACGATACTCCGGGACTCCACTCATCCGCTACACGTGGACTTATCCTCTAGTCGTTCCCATTCATCCATCCATTCTGCATTGAATCACCTGCGTTCTAAGACCAATCTTCACAAAATCTTCCTCAAACCCTATGTGATTCGGGTTGTTACCCGTATGGGGAGGGGAGATAAAAGCTTAGCTAATTATAAGACTTTATCACGAGACTAGTTTTCCTCCACTCTCTCAACAAACTACCTCAATCGAAGCTTATTTGGTTGTACTTCATCAAATATTTGCTTTTTGTGTTACTTTGCTTATTTCGAGTTTCACTTTTTCTTGTAATAACTGAAATGTCTGTATAAAACTTTGCACAAGTCCTCCATACACATCTAAACAATAATTACTCAGGAGAGGGGAAAGACAGTGAGGCAGGTTTATGTCACATTGTGTATGTGTGTATATCCTCGATTGAATATTTGTGTTCTGAATGAAGTGTAGCCACCTCGCATGCAGACGCATTTCATACAAACACAAACTACTGCAACTAACTGCCCAGAAAAGGTGTTGCCGAAGATACAGTGTTCTTCTAATGACAGAGACTAGTTATTTAGTTGTTTATCCGTTTCTTTTATTTTGTGTGAAATACCAAACATGGCCTCGTTTCGCCCATTCTCTCATCCGATCGGAGTTTGATTATCAGGTAGAATGTCCATCTGAAATCTTGACTGCGTTTGGGCATTCCCTTCGGTATTCAATATTCTAAAGCTACATTTAGAGTCGGGTTTTGAAGAAACTTGAGTAGTGTGTTATCAAGATGCATAACACCAAAATCCAGATTCACCGTGGAATATTGTGCCATGATTGTTCACCTCAGATAAGAAGGGTGTTCTCTGCGACTCTCAGTTACGATGCTTTTGAAAGTCAAAATCGAAAGCAAGCCACTAATCAGCTTGAGTACGCCAGGCCGGATTGTATGAACAGTAACCACTATTTTATCAGACCACGCAACATGTCACCCCATTTGCTAATCAAACAGTCACCTACAGTTCGACGTAGGTTGGGTTACCGGATCAATTCGACAAACGTCTATATCAACCAAATGGGCACAACAGGGCTTGAAGTTAACTGGACTCATAAATTCCGAAATGTTGGATTTTTGCTTCAAATATCACGTCATATTTTCTGTGAATACAAAATCGTTTTGGCGTGCTGAATTGTCGTCTTCTCATCATTACGGGTTAAAATGATCAGAGTTACGAGCCAAGATCGAGTGTGCAGGTTTCCCATTCAAATCGCAGTAAGGAATCCGTGGGTCTTAACACCATGGTGAATGAATAAACAGTATGATTTATGTAATTACAACTTTATTGTTGAAATGAGCAAACCTTTGTTGTTGACACAGCATCTCTCGGAGGATGTACAGCAAATAAAACCGTCTACAATATCCTCTTTGATGAGATACTTGTTACCTTAGCTTTTGTCGTGAATGATGAGAGCTTCATATAACATTCAAATTCAATGAATTGAAACGCAGACCAAAATTTGTTGTTTTATTCGGTGTTAACCGTGAATTAAAATCTACTTTTGCTATTAACCCTTTATGAGAGAGGTGATGCGTGGTAAATGAAACCTTTACTAACTACCGTCATTTCCGATAATGAAGTGTAGCCAACATCAAACATTTACTCAAAGCATATCACATGGGGCATCGTCCTTCTTCATACATTTTGAGCCGAACTCGGCTCCCATGATTTAGAAGACAAACATTATATGGGATGTCTTATTTCGCATTGGTAACCAGCACGGTAAAGCATGGCGAGACGATCCCGACTGGCCCAGATACAAAGTGCGTGAATGAGTGAGCTCAAAGCTAATGTTATGCGTTCGCAACCGATATGAGTTAGTGGATGGAATTTGTACCGTAATGGTAACCCCTTTCAGGCATTTCGGTCTACATCAGGTACACAGTCAGCCATATACAGGATTATCTGCTGATCCAGTGATATATGAATAACATGTCATGCAAATGTGGTCTTCATGTTACGAGCCATTCCGGAGCTTGTTAGATTCTGGACGTTGCATTTCACAGTACGTGGAGGATGCGGAGCAAATCCCTACCACTCATTGATCTTCATGATGAACTGAAATATTTCAATTTCACTACTGTTCGTAATGTACTTCGTATCAATTTGGAACTCTCTTCTAGAAATTTCATAATTATTGTTTTATTTGCTATACAGAAATGATACAGTGTTTCAGACAGAAGTTCGAGCCTGTTTGGAGGAGGTTGCCGAATGGGGAAGTGACCGACGGGGCTCAAATTTATTATCGGGATCACGGAATAGAAAGCTGGTCGCGATGGTCTTTCGACCATGGCCGGTCCAATTTTAGGTGGTCCGGCAAATCAGTGAGATCTCTTAAAAATTATCTTTGAATTCACACAGTCTATACCATCAAATTTGTGTTCAGTAGCCTACCATAAACACGCTTGTATTCAAAATAATTTTATCAGCTATTGTGGATTTATTTCTTTATTGCAACAGATCTGAGCAGACCAGATTCCCGAAAAACGTACCACTTTCAGATACTACGAGCAAAACTAATACACTTATCCAATTTAGTGGAATATTTGTAGATTTCCACACAGATTGGAGTAATGAGAAGATCGAACACAGTGAGAACAACACTGGGTGATTTATGTTTTGCAAAAAAGCAAGACACTTCCAAGCTGGATGAAAATGACAGTATTGCCTAATGGAACATATAGTAAGTGAATGTAGAACCTCCCAAAAACCTATTCAACCAGTCGACTAAAAGCATTATCAAATCCAGTATTGGCTTTCTGGATGTCTTTTTATTTCGGGTGTGTACGGAAACTATCAGAAGTGGGAAGTTTGTGAGGGGTTCAGATGCAGTTAGCAAATTTCCAAAGCATGATATCATTTGGTCACAGCACCGTTGCTCGCGCTCATTCAGCTAGTTTGTAGTAATTTCACCCAGTCCACAGAATAACTGCACTGAATGCCATGAAAAAACGTGAGCTATTCTGTTATCCCATGCAATGTTTTGTCAAGCAATCGTCAGATAAATTGAATCTACGGGAACATTCTCGACGAGTAAATCGCAGTACTTTTTGTATGAGAAAAGTGGTGATTTTACCAATACCAGAGTGATTTGATTTGTATGTTTTCTGTCCGAATATTCATAAATGTGTGGTTCCCGAAATACGTTCATCTCGTCGTTCAGTGATAACACGATTTGGGAATCAGCTTTTTTTGAATTACGTCATCCTCACGGCTGATATGGTCACATTCAATTGGTAGGAATGTGTACCTTTCGGCTATAGTCGTGTGTCACAGTATGGTTGGGTAGTCATGATTATTGATATCGCGTAGTTGGCAAAAGAATTTGGAGAGGAGTGGTTGTCGATCCCTGGTTGGGAAAAGACCACCAAAAACAATGACCATGGGTATCGGAAATTATCCATTTTCGCTTTTAACCTAAAAGTTTGGTATTTCGGTCAAGCTGATTTTAAAGTTTGGTTTCAAATCGTAGTCAGGACAGTTGGAGTGTCTTAACGAAATGTTTTCGAGAACGAATCGATGGATTGAGTAACCTAATCGCTGCAAACTCTACCGTTGTTGGATTTTGTTTAGAAGCGGCTTTTGGCGCTTTTGTGGGGACTCCATCGATAACTATGAATGCGTCCTCATTCAGGCGATGTCCGGTGTTAGCAGTATAAGATACAAATACTTTTTGTTTCAAGTCGTCAACCAATCTGTTTTGTGTTGTCTGATCCGTCATTCTTCCTAAATGACTTGCAGAACGTGAGCAAATAATCCAGTAGGTTAGCATGGAGATAATAAGGAGAGGTAATTTCTCCTCTAAGTTCCCTGAGATCACCGATTGCAGGCGACGCGTACAGGTAGTATGGTAACGTGAAAAGTGCAATTGATTGTCTTTTCGAGCCATATTACCGGTAACTCGCTTTTTTCATCTCCTCTGAAGGAGGGAAAAGTGTAAAATTCCTCCTTCCTGATGAATTGCACTACCGGTCTCTCTGGCCACTCCTAATGTTTTTCTGAATGGGAGGTTGGGCTATCCGTTAACAAGAAGCGCTTGTTCCTATATTTATAGTATTTCATATTCTCGACCGAGCAAATCATTCGCATTCAGGCTATGGGGAAGTGAATTTGGCTTCGTTCACCTACTAGATGCAAAAAGATGGTACTATTATCGTACTTCTCTGGTTACACTGGTTTGCTGATAAGTGCAATGAAGTAGTTTTCCCCCTCTTATGAGACACACACTCAGAAAATGGAGATTGTTTCCTTATTATAACTCTGACGGGAAGTTCACTGCACTGTCGACCCGACTGCACTCTTCTACCAATTACTCCGACGGCATGCTTCTCAGTTAAAAAAATGTCATCTGCTTATCGATGGCAAATAGGTAGGTCTGATTGCATAAATCGCCGTTGACGGGAAACTACTCATTGAAGGTATATCGTACCAGTAATTACTTCAGATTAGTTTCTCGGGTAGCCATGTTGGTTTTGACTTCTACGATGTGATCACCCAAAATGTAATGACTTCTAGAAGTGGGACCCTGGTGGACATAGATATAACATCTCGGGCGATACTCGTATGTTCTTCAGCATGTCATCCACTAATTAGTTCTATCAATTGGAACGTGTCTATTTGGATATAGCGACAATCTTTTGACAACAGGTTCAAGAGTATTTTCGAGCTATCAGGCAGCCGCATGATACGGAATCCCACTCATGCCGAGTATCAGTAACAGTAGTATTACTAATTTGTGTTGCGTAGGTGGGAAAGATAGGAAGTGAATAGTTGTTGTTCCGTGGTTGTGAAAAAGACAAGTGAAACAATGAACATGGGTTTCGGGGATTATCCATTTCTGATTTCAACCAAGACGATGAGCGTCTTCGTTACACTGAGTTCGAGGTTCTGTCTCAGATCGTGGCCAAGGCAGTTTAGGTACTTCAACGAAAACTTTTTGAGGACAAACCGAAGGATTGAGCAATCTGATCACCGCAGACTCTGTGATTGATAGATATTATATTCTAACCAATTTTGGTGCATGCCCAGGGACTTTGTGGACTATTTCGAAAGTGTCATCGTTTACGTAATGTCCAATGTCCGCAAGGTGCGTCACAATTGCACTGGTAATTGATTTTCTGTTTCCCGTCATCAGCCATACTGGTGTGTGTTCTAAGATCCTTCGTGATAATTGCCTTCTGGTTCCAACAATATTGCTTGCCCAACATCAGCAAACAAGCAGATAGTTTAACATGGACGAACGTCCTTGGATCCTGAAGTATGCCATTTGTCTTAGTGCCATGATCTGCACGACCCATGAACACATTCCTGTATCCTTTTTCTGGTTTCAAGATGACCATATCTTTGTTATTCCTCATCACTCGCCATTCATTTCTGCGTTGAATACTGGAACCCGGGATGTCACGATCCAAATTCCATGATGATGATCTTTTGATTGTCACCAGTCTTCTTTGTGATTCTCATTTGTTATCTTTCTTTTCCAAATATGGAGTTTAGGCATGGCACCACCGGGTTACCTGTGTTCAGTGAGACTCAGTGCAGCAGGTTATCCTTCGATAGTGAAGCAAGTGAGCAAACTCTCGTTGAACGAGGATGAGTCCAGCAATAAATGAAGGCAACAAACTGTCATGGGAGACGAAATGAAAGAAATTTCACCAACACAACATCAACTGTTATTCAATCGTCCATGGATACATTCGAAGGATAGTAATGGCCAAAGGCGCTTGAGTGCTCGTGAAAACCAGTTTTCCAAAAATTGTGTAACTGCGATAGAAACTTCGCAGTCACTACATTGATTGCTTTTAAACACCGATCCCGATCAAGTTTGATTCCATTTCTAAATGAGGTTTCCTATTCCGTTTCGGTCATCCAAAAAATGAAAATCCCTTGCTGCTGATGTGAACCATTATTCATCGGCTGGTTCATTGTGCAGCATTAATATCTTGCTGAAACTATCCTGGTTTTGGGCCAACTTATTTTGTGCCGGAATTGTAGTGCAATTTGCTTTCTCTTCGTTCATATCATTTTCGTCTGTCTCGAACTGTTCTAAAAATAGCTAAATCTACCTCTTTTGTACTTGACTTTTGTCTGTTCGGCACGACTGACTACACAGCCGCATTATTTAGATGCCGCCGTTCCTAACCAGCCGTTCAGGCAAAACATTGATCCCAAACAATTCGTTCAGTAGCACGTGCTATGTCAGTCTACGTAACCTGCGACAAGAAATGTGGACAAATACGGCGCGATGTCCTTGGAAGACGAGTCCCTTTTTCCGATCCAGTTCTTGAAATCTGGTTTTGTCATGAGCTTGAGCATAGTCTCTCAGGTATTTTGTGAACAAAATAATAGCATCTGTCGATCTCAAAAATCATTGTTTCATTTAAAATTTTACTTCTTGTTTCATTACTGATACTGTCGAAATATTTCCCTCAGATAAACAAAATTGATTCGGGTAATCATCATAAGATGGAAACGGTGCAAGCACCGCTCTGTCAAAGCTTCCTCACAAACTGCGCAGAATGAAACGAGAATATTCCATCAAACTGACCCTTGAAATTTCTTGGGACTTTTGAAGGAATTTATCAACGACAGGAGGAAATCGATCACAATTGTGCAGTTTTGCAGTTAGTCAGTGCGTTCTCAATATCTAGTTTCCCGTATTTGATTTGCCAGGGGTATTTTTGAAACAAGGGCATATCCACGTACGTGACTTGATGACTTGATTTCAAATCCACCCTGTGAATTATTTCTTCCTAACTACGTCACCTTATCTACCCTAAACAAAAACTGCCCCTTATGGAGTTTTTCCCTGGCCATTGCTTGTAAATAAACATATCCGCTCACGTTGTATATAGATTTGTAAAGTTTTCGCAATCGTTTGCACAAGAGGAGTAAATAAGTACACGATAATTTTCAATCTTGTTCTGTACTTCACTAATATTTTCCAATAAATTTCCAAACAGGAGCCAATGCCAGATGTGAAGCTAACGTTGAAAATCGAACATCCGTATACTGAAAAATCCGAGGCCCATATGTGAGTTGATTCTTGAAGGTTTTCTCGATCTTTGTCTCGGCGAAGTTCTCTTTCTTTGTAGACAAGTCACACAGGTTGCACAACAGTTGGTCGTAAACGACACTGTAAATGTAGGCCTACGCTAAATTCAATCAGCATATGTCTTAGGCATATTCCTTAGTTTTCATGCAGTATGTGAGAATCAGAGATATTCCACATCGAGTGGGAAAAGGGTGAGTCAAGCCTTTATTATCTGAAACCAAAATAACACAAACCTCCACAAGCCCACAGCTCAATAACTGTCTGAACGGGTCTCCACACTGATATTCATCGAACGCCAATATGGCTGCCCACACACCGACCACTACATTACTGAAGACAACTTCACAGAGCCGAATACCTCATGCACTTCTTTCCATTTCAGCACGGTTTCGCCCAATGTAGTGTTTTCCACTATGTGGTTTTCCTATTGAATGTGATGCGTCTGCTTGTCCACCAAACAGCAGTTAGTACTTCATTTGAGCTGCCCAGCATAAGAATGAAAACTAATCTTAAAATGCTGTCTGCACGATTTTGCACTTTGACAGGTAGAAACTATCATCCATATGCAGTAGTATGCACTATTCATGTTAGGCGTATGTCATGCAATGCCCCCTAATATGAGTGGTATCACATTTCGAAGGTTTCATCCCTAAGCATCAGTGATTTACCACTCTTTTGCACCGGAATTATTTTGCTCGAGAAGGACCATTTTGACAAGGAAATCAGTTTGATTGTGATAAACCGATTTGAGATTTTAGTGATCCAGCACCAGCTTCTCCGGAAATTAATAATAGCATGATGTTAATACAACCGTGGAAGGATAAATGATGAATAACGAACTAATTTCCCCAAAAAAGAAGTTTCCTCGGAACTCAGCAATATACATTAATGAATACATAGGATGCTAGAGCAATGTCACACTGAATAACTGCATTAAGTTCATGGAATTGCTATTATTGCGCACTTTTATCTATGCTTCGTACAATCAGTGAGCGTGATCTCGCACACGTGACTAGATTTATTCGTTATCAGTGCCACGGCCATTGAGGTTAGACGATATTCGGACAAAATATCTTATCCCTTTATTTGTCTCCTTTATCTATAACCACTGAGGTCTGCAGCTTCATTTGTTTCACACATGTTTCTACGTGAATATTACTGAAAATTTATGTTCCAAATACGTTGTCGGTTTTCATTGGGTTTGTATGGCATTGTGTAGAATTCAAGTAGCTCGATAATGGTGCTGCTCAGGCCATCCTCGTTGACTTATATATGGACTGGATTGATCTCTAACCCAAATCTCTTAAGGATATGTTTATTTCGTGTGCCATGGGATGGATGTTGTGGAACAGTTTCAGGAGGTGGTTGAGTGGTTTAGAGCGTTTGCATACCACCTTGGAAGTCTGAGGTTCGAATCCCCACGAACACCGGTTACTATGGGGGCAGACAATAATCCACTGTCGTCCAGATCGTTACCACATCTGAACTATTGGGACCCTATGTGCTACTCCACCACGCCAAGTTTCAGGGTCTGGTTGCCGGGTTATCCCCAAATAGTGCAGTGGACCTTCGTGGATATGGGATAAATACCCCTTCCAACGCCCTCGTGTGCAAGCATGTAATAACAAAAGGTATAGTGCGTCAGTGATGTGTTTGTCAAGGTTTTATTCACAAAGCAGCTGACTCATCGATCAGTACATAGGTAACACTAGTGCTTAGAAAAGTCAGTGTTACATCTAATGGATTACGGCATACTATTCAACATATAAGAACATTTATCCATCTTCAACAATATCTTATGCAGACCGTTTCTTCCTATTTGGCGGGCGTTACTGTTCACATTATTCAACAATTATTCCGGGTGGTACACCCATATTCAACAAATAAAACGTGACTAAACCTTGAATGTATTATACAGTAAAGTAGTCTGAGTGAATGACTGAAATCCATTCGATGACCAGTGTCCATCAAATGACCGAGAATTGAGCCAGAAATCGTTTCGGATCCACCTTGAATTTGCCAAAGCGAATCTTATTCTTCCATACAGAAAGGCAACTGCCATGAATCTCAACTTACATGATTAGTAGTTTTGAAAAACCAATGTTCTTCCGAGCATATGCTCTCAATGTTACTATGGGAATTTCCCACCGAGTCGAACTTTCATCTGTAACAGAAGTACAGAATAATCCTGTCTTTGTTTGTACGCATGTGCATTTCTGTGTCATATTTTGATGACACGATCGAGGAAACAACGGAAAGTAAAATTCGTCGTCTTTGAACAAATGAACCAGAGCTACTTGTGCAAAAATAAACAGTGTTCATCCTCCTAACAGGATAGAATTATCTTATTGGTGGACCTAGAGAAAAATCTGAATATCAATGAATTCGTCACCCACCATGAACTAAACAAGATGAGATGGTTTCTGCAAATCAGACAACAAGTAGATTACGGTGGGAAAACAGGAATACTCATGCTACATCAACATGCGTGGCACACGTATCCCCAAGATTATTGGTAAGCCCATCACTCAAATTAAAGACTGTTGACAGCATCCTTATCCTAGCGTGTGTATCCAGTGATACACAGAATGAATCTGACAAATTCTCCCTTCGCAAGTCAGTTACTCGAATCAAATTACCTGCCTTCCATTTTGTGTGAAGAAGGAAAAAATAATTACACCTCCATCTACAACAAGATTTCATTGTTGCTGAATGTGAAGCCTAGAAAGGGAGATGGGAATAAATGAGACAAAGTGGCATATCAAATAAATGTGTGTCCTTGTCTAGTCTCGAACAATTAGTCGGTTGCACGCTGATACTGCTTCCGAATATTTTGTTGTGCAGCTAGCGGACAGAGAGTGGTGAGAGCACTCATTCCTTAATCGTCATTTATTCTGCGGTAAAAATTAGTCCTTTCATTCAAGAGTAGACGGAAAGCAATGTGTAACTATAAAGAAAAATTCTGGAACCCCACTGATCATTTATTCAATTTACATTATCTCAGTCAAGCCAATATCATTGACTGCGTTTGGTCAACCCACAATCAAGGACGTACTGTTGAGATTCGTGGAATTTGTCATGAACTACTTTCAATCACAATCAGCCGTATTTTGATCCACATTCCTCGACAACCAACCACATGAAAACCATTATGTCAGCCTAAGATAAGCTTCCCCTGTGGGAGATTGCGATGAGAACTTATGTCGATGTCTCAACCACTCTTTTCAAATTAACCCTTCAATTCTCATTAATTTTCCTCAGATGTACTGTTTTACTGTGACACTTGGTTCACATTTTATCTCACGCCTAAGTTTTCACCCTATTTTTCAAACTCGAATAGTTGTTTGACTTCATTTGTCAGACAATACAATGAACGGCTGCAAATGTGTAATTACGAAGTAACTGAGCCAGCTTCCTGCAGAAGTCACATGAATGTAGCAGATATGTATAATTTGAACTGGTGATTCCACCCACGGAATTAGAGTGAGACTGTCTGCATATACAGTTCTATTGAACAATAATCAATTAATAACGTGCCGCATATTACAAATCTTCAATCGTGAGTTATTTCGGTTACGCTAATCTTTTAAGGCGCTTTACTAAAGAAGGGTTGTCCTTCGATGGAAGAATAAAGAGTGAAATGGTGCAACGTATCAAGGAGGAGTAAGAAAGCGCATAGCTGTGCCAAAGAATTTGCCTACAATGACAAAAGACACCGCTCAATACGATGCGTCGAACAAAGACAGTCACAGCTGTGTAAAGTAGCGTACAAGACAGTGTTCGTCGGTGTCCAAAATGCTGATGAACATGGTCACCGGCAGTCAAGCGAAGTGTCCAATGTTAACTCGTGATACGCATGACTAGGGCAGAGATTACAGTGACATGTCGCTCAAGAGGGGAACCAATCAAATGAGGGAAATCGGGTGCACACAGATGCACCGGGGCAAAGAATAGAGGGTCCGTGGATCGTCAGTTCGTTGTGTGTTCATCACCAACTACTGTCAGTCAAGTGAGAACGGCTTATCGGGTTCGGCTAAAGACACTGTGTGGAAGTCAATAGTGTGAATTTCAATGGGCATCCAAATTCTACCCGTAAGGAAAAGAACATTGACCGCTGATCAGACAGTGGACCAACATCACCCACCGTAAGACCGGTTGTACGATATCGAAAAGACCAAATAACCAATGGCAAAAAGGATCACCTACACACCAGAATGCATCGATTAAAACGCTTTGTGCATAGGTTAGAATGATGTAGGAACCAAATCAAGATAATTCTGTTCTGATGGCTAAATAAAATTAACACATAACATCTTTACAAATTATATTTCCAGGCATTAAACTGCCAAATATATGAATCCCATTCGTCAGCTTTATCATATCCTCAAGCTCACTTCGTCAGTTGAATGCTACAGCACTATAATTATGGAAAACTATGAGCAATGCCAACAAGTAAGTATATCTAAACTCGGTTCCTTTTCATGACCCAACCTGTTGCACAGCACATGTGACATTGTTAGTTGTACACCCACGCAAGTGCGGACGTGTCCCTCAACAAACTTCGATACCATTTCAAGTTCAATGAAAGATGTTTTGACTTCAAATGAAACCATCAATCGTATCGCACCGTGAATACAGTTTGCGGTTAGTTGGATAACCGTCAGTCATCACTTACACCTCGAAATGTCTCTTCATCGTTATGAACCAAACCATATTGTTGACTTCTCCCACCATTCAACTAAATCTCGCTTGATGAGTTTAGCAGTTTACGACAGGGTCTGCAGAGAAAAACGATATTTGTTCCGAATTCCCGCCAATAAATCTGCAGTGACTGTAACCCGTAGGGTGAGTGGGGATGCCGAACTAATCGACTGGTTGTTTCTCTTTCTAACAAGCAGCTTGACGGCTGAATAGATTTCATGACAAAAGGACGATGCGTATGATTCAAATTAGACAACTGAAACAATGAAAAAAGAAGCTGACTTCGTGGTAAGACATATTTGCTCTCATGAATGACATCCCCGACAGAAATGAGCTGCAGAAGAAATTTCTTGCGTACTTACAATTCTACCGCATCTCCACGTTTGCATTCTACGAACCTGGGAACATTATACACATTAAATAAGATGTTTTGTGCAGAATAATACAGCGTGATTCCTTGAATGCACTCAGACAAATCATGGTAAGTGCACGGTCTGATTAGCTAACCCTCCCGATGTCAAGCAAAATTCACAATCTCACGTTCTCCATATCTCATTATGAACACTGGTTCCCATTATACTCCGTTTGGTGCCAAATTTCATTGGAAAAATCTTAGACTTCTTGTTGGGGAGATGGTTCACTACATCCAAAACTGAAGACACATTTGTGCCCAGTACTACTCTTTCTCAAATGACCTTTCCTTTCATCGTATTGCCTTAAACTGTGATAATCCATTTGAATGATTTATCTTGATTTCCGGATTCGGGTGGCACAATCGGGCTTTTTCTCACGAGTTATTAATCCAATTTATCATGAACGTTTAGGCTCTAGCCTACGCGTCTTATATGGAGTAGCATACCCAACCGATCCGAGAGCCCTTAAACAACTTTTCAACTTGGTGTCCACTTGGCAGTACCAAATACTCTTTTAGTATCTGTGTTCATTTTGTAATCAAGACATTACTATTCATCATTGAGGCTTCCTGCATATTTGTCTCCTTGATGCTTTTCCTAACATTTTCACAGTTGTTGCATGAAGTGTTTGATTGACTGGCACATCTTCACCTTTTATAATTTGCAATGCATCCTAAATATGCGGCATCTAACAGTGGAGATGCAGTCGAAATGGTTGTGTGCGCGGCATCTCATAATACAATGTCAAATTCATGGGAATTTTGTGGCTGGAGTGTCTATGAGTGAAACCTTTCACACTGAGTACTGGGCCTGTATAGTGCACGTGACTTTTGGGAGCATTATCCGGTTTGCTACGTGCAGTCATGAACTTCTCACCACATCACATGACTGGACCGAAAGACTGCCCAACATATTCACACTCAATCATACGGAACAAATGGATGATGTATGACCGTTCCGGCTGTTGATTACCATTGTATCGGTGAAGCATCATTGTGGAAATACTTATACAAGAAATAAAGTTTGTCACGAAATGAATAAAAAGCAAGCTGGTTAAAGGAGGAACCAGACACGAATGACAGACACTCTTTCTAGTTTAGAGTCCAACGGCTGATGGTTCTTATGGGTGCAATTCTCTCACTGGTTTCTGACTACAAATATTGGTAGGTTGGTTCAAATGTGCATAAATAACGGATTCAAGAAAGGACATGAAGCGAGTGGCCAGCAGATTGAAGTTAGGGTCATCAGCACACTGCTTGTTCTCTTGAACTCTGTGCTTTGAGCGAAATGTCATACTCCAAGTCGTTCGTGTGTAAACGAGGTCCATCAGATACATTCCGTTTAGTTTGGCGTGGTTTCATCATTGCAGTATGTTGGAAAGTTTCAAATCAAACAGTTAGTAATACTGTTTCATGGCCAAATATTCAAATGATAATTTAGATTCTTCCACCTTCTCATAAACGAGGTTCTAGAAAGTGACACTTTCTATTAGTAATTATCACGGCGGTAAATTGGTCGGGAGCAGTCAGATTGGGACTCAGCAACCCAAATGCTGTGTTTCGTTGAAATGACCAGACGGCCACCAATGATCCATCCGGAGGGGAGATAAGTTCACAATATCCTAGTACGCGGCTGCCAGCTTGCTAAAAGCTTCCTATTGTTGCTTGTACTTTAAAGCTTGCGTTGTCGCAGCAGGCATATTCACGTCGGAGTGTTTTTATTAGATAAACGAATTACGTGAGTTTTAATTTCTACATCCTGGTTTCAATGGAAGGTACAGGCAAACATGATACATTCGAAGTGGTTTTGGTCATGGATCGCAGCCAGAAGTTTTGCAATTCGCAGCTGATTATGGTAGAATGCATCAAAAAAGCCTAAGACAAAAGAAACAAATATTCAACCAAGATAAACAATATAGTGAAGTATGGAAGAAAATTCAATCTCTCAGTATGTCAGGGTCGAACAAGGTTCGGGGTGTATCGAAAAAGCGAAACTCGATGTGATGTGTCAAACGAGATATAATGTCAGTAACACGGCTTTGTCGGTGGAAAACTATGAGCCGACGTTTCGGTTACCGTGGGTAGCCTTTCTCAAGGTAGGTTTACAATCAACTTACTCTGAGGATGTGGAACCCAGAGCATACCCTACGTTTCAGTCAGCAGAAGAAATCCCTTTCATTATCATCGAATTTGGACGAACATTTTCTGCCACAACCTTATTATTTACTTTGACGTATCTGGATTATTTCGACTATCATCAGCTTCTGAATAGTAAGTTGTCAAATTCGACCTCACTCAGTAATTTTATCCCCACTATACGTGAACATGATATTACTGGAAGCGAATTCATCTGTCACGTGTCACTATATGGTGCAACAGTTCATGAAATGATCTTTTCCAAGCTGAGTCCATCATTTTTCAAAAGACGATGCTCACCATTACTCGATTACTAATATCATTGGTCTGAAACTCTTCTCCTTCGCCGTTTTGTTGTGTTCATGCACTTCTGTCATTCCCAATACATCCTGGAAACACAGCTTTGAAGTGGAAATCTGCATTTCAATGGATAAATAACAATCCACCAAGACGATAAACGCTGGTATTCGGAACTCTCTAGAGTACTGGCATTGTCTAAACTGATGCGTAAGGATATCCGGTAAACACTTTCTAAGCTCATACACTATAGCATTAGCGAAGACCTACGTAATTTCACAGGTACCTTAACTAGCAAGTAGTTGTGTGTTTTTAGGACAAAAACCTTAGTGATCTGCTCGCCTTTGATGGAGAAATACCTAAAAAATGTAAGCGAAACGATATTTTCGCCGATACCGGTCAGTCCTAATTATGACGAAATATAAGCCTTCGAGGGAAAATTGAAGATGATCATTTTACATTGGAATAACCCAAACATTATTAAAATCACAAAGTTCACACAATACTAAATTCTGTCACGATTTTTCGGTCTCATCGACTTAGTGTACTATGTCGGTGATGAAATAACTTTCGATCTCATGCTGCATCACACGATGCACTTTTGACTACAATTGCCCACGTGTGTGGGTAGCACCTTGAATACTCCATTCCGAACAGAGAGGATTTGCGATTACTTTAAACTCTGTGCTATTGCGGGGTATTTGTATGCACTGGACCTTGAAGTTGCGCATGCTTTTACATGTCTCACAGTGAATAATAAACAGACAAATCGTTATGAGTGACTTTACTTCCAAACCTCCGAAATGTGCATCCGTGGTAGTTCTTTGCGATTGGTAATTGGTGCTCTAATCTGCAATAGAACACTGAGCAAAAAATGTCAAAGAAAATTCACATTATTGGGCCTTTCCAGTTTTATTTGGGTCTTCGTTAAAACGATGTCGAGAAAATTCGTTTTAAGTAGATCATCTTTTCACCATCGCTATGAAAATATAAGCAGTTAAGAAAGGGCGAGCTCCAAGTACCTTCAGGCCAGCGCTCACACTGGTCTGAACTGCAATGACCATTTTCGGATTGTTTGGCAGTCATCGTTCGGAAGCAGTTTCAAAGCACATTTATAGAGAAACTTCGAAATTATGGAGGAATTCCCCCTGTTCTTCTTATATAAGCACAATATAAAAATCACAATGACCGAAGAAACGGCTTCAATCGAACTATTTAGTTGGTAACCGAATCTAAATAAAGTCTAGAATAATCTGTGATTGTGTTGGTCCGTTCGCTTTTAATTCCGTACCTTATTACATCTCAGTTTACATTGCTCAAAACCTTTCACTGTGACAACTAAGGTCACACACATTCAGCTGTCCATAGTGCACCAAAGAGTCGACGTAAATGAGAAGAGACTTCGAATAAGTTAGTTTCAATACTTATTCACCTCATATACCTCAACAAAGTCACGAAGCTCGAATCATACTCTAAGTGAATTTTCAAATACATCATAATCAACACTATTCGTGTGTGAAATTTGGATTGCCTTCTTGTCTGACTGGTTACCTGTAGAACAATCAACTCATTCAGATATTCGGTCATCCTCCAAAGCATGTTTATGCACCAGCACAGTGAAATGAGTACGTCTTTTGTTATAATTATAAAATGCTTCACTTCCTCTATTTGTTATACGACAATGTACAGTATTTCCAGAAGGAAACATTGGTTAACCAAAGGCTGACGAATGGGTAACCGACCGGCCGTGGCGAGGATCGAATCTGTGACGTCATCGTTCGAATTCCACGTGGATGACAGTTTGTCAACTACCAGTTCTATCAGACTGATTCAGCAATCATGATCCTGAGAATTTACGCAGAATGGACTACTTGATTGTGGTATTTAGGATTGACTATACATATGACTTTTACCATTTCTTTTTCTCACAATACGTTGGCAAATATGCGTTTGCATTGGTGAAATATTATGCATTTTCGGATTCTGCTGCGAATTCCTCTTATGATAACTTGGAGGCGTTTTTGCTACATCATTTTATTCCCATTAATTTTTATCGCAGCTGAACCAGCCAAGTTCAATACTCTCGTTTGCACAGATAACAGTCCGTTCGTGTCTTCATTCTTGAACTTGAGAAGCAAGCTTCATAGAATGCGATTGTGGTGAACACCTGAAAGATCAACTTCGAGATTGTCTGGTTGCTGGAATAAATGTACGAGAATAACGGCAAAGATTAATAATTCATAGCCATCAAAACATTTCAGAGCAGTAGAACCATTTGCGAACGGTATCAGGATGTCATATTCATAACTGCACCTGTGAACAATACAGTGTTTTTCAATTCAACCAGACGTGACAAAAAAATACGAGCAAAAGCTCCGCGACAATTCAGAACTTTGGGTGGTTACCGTGCCAGTGGCATTTCGTGCGGGGATCTGAGCAATCCTCATACTCCCGTGCAGAAATCTTTGGGCAAATCTGATTCCTTTGGATGCTTAAATTCCCGGCTTTCTTGTCCACTTGGAGATTCTCCGTGCTTTTCCTGCTGTAAGACTGGCCAGACACAGAGTGTTTACCGACAGCCTAAAGTGTGTCGCATGGCTGTCAACCTCGACTGCACTTCAGCTTCACTTTAAAGTGAATTCTCCTCCCTAACTTCAGCTGTTGTCTGCAACCCTTCTTCTCATGTTACTCAGATTTTGGTTACTGCAAATGGTAATTCTCATAAGTTTATTGTTGACATCGGTAGAACCGAGTCTATCAATTCAAAATTTCATCTAGAATCTTTTTCCTCTGCTGCTCATATTCAGCCTACTGATGTCACGATCCGAGGCATCACTGGCCACCTTTTACCGATTTTAGGTTCATATATCATTCCGATTCGGGTTTCTAACTGTCCTCCCGTCCTTGTGAGTTTCTCATTTCTGATTCTGGCCCGTCTATTCTGGGTCTAAAAATTCTCCGTCAGTTGTATGTGAATATCCCGTTGTTTAGCACTCAGGTTGATGTTTCTCGTTCTAGAAACCCTATTCTTCAATGCTCCAAGGTTGCTGGTGGGATGTATATACCACCTATTAGACTGGAAGTATCTGGGGACCCGATATTTGTCAAACAGGTGCATCATATCATTTGGCTTCCGTGAATCATTTCGCCTCGCTATCCAATCCGTGTGTGAAAAAGGCATCATCTCGCCAGTTCAATCCTCTAGTTGGGCTACTCCCGTTTTAACTCCCTCGAAGTCAGACGACAAGGCCCCACGAATATGTGATGATTATCGGTTGACCCTCAACAAAAGACTATTCCAATGCTCTTGTACTACCGAAAAACCAGAGGATGTGCTTTATAGCCTTTCAGGTTCCAAAGTCTTTTCAAAGATTAGCCTCACCGATGCATATTTACTAACATCACGTGATAAGAAATCCAGTTTGTCGACGGTCATCAATATTCCCTATAGATCTTTACAAGTATAATTTCCTACATTTTGGTTCTTATATGTTACTCGCTATTATCCAGCAGTCTCTTAATTTACTTGTAGCCGGTCTCAATGGAGTCGAATCCTATCAAGACGATTTTCTTGTTCATGGTTCATCTAAAGTTATCCACGATTCCCGTCTTTGTCGTTTATTAGAGGGACTTCTCAAGTTCAACTTTCCAATTCGTTCTAACTGGTGTGTTTTTAGTGTTTCACAGACTTCGTGCCTGAGGTATACCGTAAATTCTGATGGCATTTCTCCTGAACCCAAGTGGTTATCATCTTTATTTGATGTACCTCCGCCCACTAACATCCACGAGCTTCGTTCTGTTTTAGGTATAATACAGTATTATACTAGGTTTATTCCAAATTTTCCGCATTGGGCTATTTATTTATTTGGGAGCTTGTGCTTGCTGATGACGGTGGTCTATTTCTGGACACGTACTATACATTGGTAGAAGTTGATGCGTTTTCTCGCTGGCCAGAATTATTTTGGACAACGTCACCTACAACCGAATTCACGCAGACTGCATTACGCAACACTTTCGGCAGGGAAGAATTATATCCAGCCTCTGTTACAAATAACGGTACCCATTTCTCTGCTAGGTCTCGTGATGATTGGTTGAAAGGACTTGGTTGTCGTCATTTGTATACTGCACAACATCATTCGCAGTCCAACGGATTTGCTGGGAATTTTGTTCATAGTCTGAAAAGTGATATGCAGTCTATCAATCCTCAGTCGACAACGAAAAGCTTGTCATAGTACAACTAGTAAGAGTCCAGCACAGTTATTCAGATCTTGCTTGACAACCAGTTATCAATGTGTCTTTTCTGTTGATGTAAGCTTTTTCAGAGGGAATGATTTGTCACTGTCCAGTGGCATTATTTTGGCACAAAACGGTAATCGAATGATGAACATCATCGACTGTCATGATTTGTCCAGTCATCGATGACAAATCAACCAGGTACAATTCAACACAGAAGATCGGTCAGAAGACAATTTCACTGTTGTTTTGCCTACTATCGCTTTTATTCCTAATATTGACATACAACGGGAATCCGGAGAATCATCCGAGGAATCTACGGTCAGAAGATAAGCAAGAATGCAAGTAATGCCCACAGGGAACGACAAGCATCCAGAGCTAAATTCCACGTGCGGCGAATCTGGTATTCATAAGTGAATATACATATGATTTTTACCATCTCTGTTGTATTCACTTACACCGATATTGCACATGCTTGTGCGCAATATATGAAATACAAAAGAAGTCGTGTGCCATATCCGCGTTCTGATTCCGTGATACTCCGTGCTGGATAATACTACAATAATCCATACAGTATGGCTGGGATATGTTGTTTTACAAACGTTTTCCTCGTAACACGAAACAGCCCAACCCCCGTCCCTTCCCCTCCTGTTAGAGCGAACGTTGTCGGGACCCACCGAATTTGTTCTCTCCTATCGAGAAGCAGCACTCCTGCTAATGGCACGTGATTCCAACGAGCAACGCAAAATCATTCGTACACAGTACTGTTACTATCACTGGAGCAACAAAGCGGTGAATGCAAATATTTCTGTGACTGGAAGTTCCTTCGTTCCCACATGTTTTGATACTGGTCTCATTCTTCAAAATTATGTGGACTTGCATTCTCATTACACCGAAATCGGATGCAGTCCTCTTCACGTGCATTCGAATCTTGGGCAAACTACTAAACGTCACCTTAACATCAAGCTTCAAGAATGTCTTCTTTGTTGACGGTCCCACCATTATTTACGAATGCATGCGAGTTCAACTGCACTGGAGTGCAAGTTACTCTGATTATACGAACTGAATCCAGAAGGCTTTCCAGCCATCAGTTCAAGTCTCAAAACAACATTAGAAAAAGTCACAACCAGTCGTGTCAATTGCTGTAGCAAACAACTGAGTGCGCACTGCAACACAGCATACACAGATATCCCGAATATCCCCTGACACTGTCAAGTGATTCCACTAACCTTCAGTGGACTACGTGGAAGACCTACGATCTTCACACATACATACCAAAGTACAACATTTGACACTTTCCATAGCACAACGACTGAGACCGAGACAGTGTAATCACACAGAGGTGGTGTCTGCCCTTCAAGAGTGAGCTCAAAGAGGAGAACATCGTGTTGAATAGACACATGAAGATATTTGCATACTTCTTAGGCTACTCGTGAGTAGTGTGATTCTGCAAGCAAAGGAATAGTTAAGATACATGACAATCGATTCTTTATTAGCTTTTGTATAATGTAATAATGACATGAGAAGCATGGATCACATACTGTGGGGAATCCAATCAAGTGTTTAATATATAAAAAATTACCTATGGGAGCTGAAATCAACACTAAGAATTTACGCTTGTGGAGCAGATGATCTCAATTTTCAATAGACAAATCATCATTGGCATTTATTTCGTTGCCTCAGTTCCAACACTGTCAAAGGCATGCCAAAAGATTACTGCTCGTTTGAGACAGTAGTTGAATCTTTCATGCTTATTTGCCAAACTCCTCAGTTTTTCGTTGCTCCAGGCCACTGTTCATTGTCTTTATGATCGATTTTCCCTGAGACTCTTTATTGATCGAGCTGATTATCTCTCTCACGCACACCCAAATGCACATGATTACACGCACATACACATACACACACAAACACCTCATGGTTGGTCGGGTTTGTACAATTCGATATCTTGTAACAATTATTCTGATGAAGTACCGCATACAGACGCATATCAGCTCTACGGTTGATTGGATTCCGTTACCTCAATTTGCACGTAACTCTCATACTGGTCTGGACATCGGACGCACTCTATAGTACTCGAATTGGCTCATGAATTTAACTCCCGTCGTGGTGCCCTTCCGCCGACAAGTGGGGTAGATGCATCCGATTCGCACTGAAAACAGAATTTTCTAAGGTGTGTGTTGGTCGGTTACACGGTAGGCCATGGGAGTCAGGGTGAGAGCGGTATTCGGTGATAGCTTGGTTTGTTCGGTTTTGATTAACTGGCCAATTGCCCCAAATACTTGACTGGTATCTATTCGAAGACCGATGTCGACCGAGTGACCAATTATTGAGCTAGAAATCTTCCACAGCCACTTTGAATTAGTCAGGACGGATTGCACTCATTCATACAAAGAGACAGTTTTAGTACTGTGCGACCGATATAAAGTGTTGTATAGAAGCACGTAAATGAGCAGGCAACCATGGAATTGGTCAACGTCGGCAGCATGTCTTTTTTGTGATACTATTTAAGAATAACTTTTCAATGTACGCCTTAACCGAGCAGCCTTGAAGCTAGTTTCTCTAGTGCTATTTAAGCGTCTACTGAGGATTCTTTATTGTGATAATAATATCCCTAATTATGAATCAGTAGTAGTAGCGAGGCAAAAATTGAAATTTCACATTTGCACAAAGTACATTCGAGTTACTGGGACATGTTTTAGCATAATCCGTTGACAGTCACCATGATGAGGTCTAGGGGATAACAGTGCGATCAAAAGACATCATTATCTCTCAAGGTCACTTCGGTTGATTTCTGAATTCGCCCTGACTCACCACCACACCAGTATGCTGTGGGTATTTTTTCTTTCCTTTGACTCTCCACAGCAGGCAGTGCTCCACATCCCTTCCGGTTAGCCCAGGCACTGAATCAGCTCTCACGGATCTGCTAGTCGTTCGGTAGAGTTCATACTTCATCATGGCGAAAAGTGATTTTTCTCATTTTTATCTTACTGTCATAATCGTGGTTAAGTGACTTCGGAGATCACAGTTTGCCTGGTCCGAAATCTCGGAGAGTAAACGGTATCCCCAATCAAAACAATACCCAGAACTGATGGGCGAACGTTAGGCTAACTTTGGGATAAGGGGCCCGGTAACATGTGCCTTGAAAATTTGAACAGATGCTCGTGAAATTTTACAGGAAATATAATATTAAAATCAACTCAATGATCATTAGTATGTATCTGCATTACAAAAGTAGCATTTATTGTTTTGCCGAATAACCTGATGACAAGGTTAGGCCAAACTCGTTTGCTTTGTTCTCTGTTCCTGAGCTGCACTGACCGGTTTTCCTATGAATGAAAATGATTCATGACATACATAGGTGAATATGTGCATCTTAGGGGGTTGTTTTGACTCTAGTATTTTATAGCTCTCTCTCTCTCTCACTATATATATATATATCTGCATATGACAATATGTTTATACATACATATATCCTTGGTCGGTGAGGTGGTCGAGTTATATTGTTGGTTTCTATGAAATCCATAAGATACTGAAAACCAATCGCTATGTAGCGTTGATTATTCATCTTCACTTTCTGGATTCATGCTTCGGGAGACAAAATAGAAGAGGTACTGCAGGTGCAAGAGGTACCTTATTCCGGAGAAATGCTTCATTTGTGGTGAAACCATATTGTGGGGGAATTTGTGTCCTGAATTGAAGTCAATGAGTACGCTGAGAACAACCGAATGTTAACAATGAGTTCGTCAATCTCAATGCATAACAGATATGGTTACTTCTGGAGTCTATGCTTTTGTGTTAGTGTCACGATTTGTGGCCTAATGCAGTATTGGTGTTAAGGTGTTTTAGGTGTGGATCAACCTACTAGCAGCACCCCAAAGTCAGTCATCCATACAGCTTAGTAAATTCGTAAGTTATTTTAGTTTTTTAAGCCAGTCAATAAGTGAAACTGGGAGGAATCGTGTGTCGACATCAACTTGAATACATTACGAGAAACATATTTCAGTTAGTTACAATGAATAGCTGCCTGAAACTTAGTGCGCACAAACATTTACTCATCTAATGAATACACCACCTATAACCCCATTTGCCCAAGTTTGAATTTCTCACTAATCGTTCGGCTGATTTCAGACATTGGTTTAAGTGCACCTCATGATGCGAATTACACTTCCCTCAAAATATAATGAACATTCGGTTATATGACGTGACGAAGTTTAAAGTCTACCAGACACGATGCTGCTGCATTTTGGGTCGAAAATTAGAGGCAATTAGAAGACGGATATCAGCAAAACGGTAATACAGCTGCTCCACTGACTGAAGTAATCAGTATTCCTACCAATTGATTCTTCCAAAAATCACCGTAATAATTCATACTAAGCCTAACAACTCAATGAAACTTGGACAGGAACAATATAGTTTTAGAACCGGGTATGGACAATAGATGGGAAAACAACCGGGATAATGGAAATTGTACTACAATTCATTGGAGCCAAAACAATGGTACGATTCATTTCTCGCGTTTATCACGGGTTGCTGTGAAAGGCAATATCTCACTTGTAACGCTCGTCAAATCACAAATAAGGCTCTGCTTCGATGACCCTAATTATTGCCTTGGATCAATAAAGTCCGTCTCTTAAGATTTCCTCACCATGTATTAGACAATTACACAAAGGGCTCTGTGGTGAACACATGTCGTTTAGAGATATTCGAGGCTAGGAAACTACCTCACGATGTTCTGAGATGATTTCAATATTTGAAAGCAAGCAATAGTTGTGACAAACACAATGAAAGAATACAAATTTGATAGGTTTGTACCAATACAGTCTATGTCGACCGCATTCGAACGAGCTTTCACTTCGCAAGCAATATTCACACCATTTTCCATCTCGTATTCACATACGATTCAACAAGAAGATATTAGATGAAACTTGCCTCTGAGAAGTGCAAGGTGCACAACCTGTACACTCTACTATGAAGGTGAAATCATACGGACAATGACTATTCATCTCAACTTTGGCATTTGTTTAGGAATGGCGATGAATTCAATCCACGTGACTCTGTGCAAGTGTTAATTGAAAACCCTTTCTCAGTCCGGTCATTTGGACACAGGTGGTTTATTTTAGGCACATAACTAAATACAACTTATCACGAAGAGAAATATTTTAATGATGTTTCTGAATATCCTATCCCTGACCGTTTCCTAATATTTGTGGACAGCCTTCCAACAAGGTTTTTCCAGTCACACGCAAAAGTTCTTCGGATGGAAACGGCAGTGTGGTTGTAACTTTTGTCACAAAACGAACTCTGAAGTATAAAGCTAAAATATTTTCCGAGAGTAGAAAATTTTAGAGTTCCAAAAATCAGGACTGAGAAGTATGACTCAATCAGAGGAATAATTGCTGTCAAATGGTTTCCTTGTTAGTACGCTTTTGACATATTGGGATCAATTTGGATCCTGCCTCCCTTAAAATCAGAGTCAAAAATATAATGCCAGTCATGTGAACATTACACAAACGACCAGAATCCCACCTATCTCGCATATGCGTGCACTCTACCATGCGATGGACACCTTTACGGTCATTGATGCGTAAGTTGGTCCATAAATTGCTCGATGAAAATAGATCATTTCCAAGACTACCTACTTCCATTCCATCTGTCCTTTATCCACTTTGTTTATATTACTCCGAGATACTTCTGCGCTTCCAAGTGTAGCACCACTGGACTGATGGACATTGAGAATTCAATTCGATAGGTGAAAATAAACTAAATTTTTGGTCATTACAAATGATAAGTCTATGCATATCCCGAACAAACTTCTCACTTTGTGTTTCACATTGTATGGCAAAGGTAGCTGGTGGGGAAAACATGCTATCCAAGTGGCAGTACAAATTATGCTAACATCTTTGAATTGAAAACGGGTTCGATGCAAAGTAGAGTTCAATGAATTTTTTCTCAAATGGATTACATATTCTTGAATTATCACTGCCCACCATAATATAAATCATCTTCCCTCATCAAACCGATACGGATATTTCTACTGAGTAAATGCAGAACATTCTACAAACTGGCGAAAACATTTCCATGGTACAATTCCAACTGTGGCTGTTAGGCTGAACACACTCCTATCACGAATGGGATAATGCTCGTTACTTGAATAGGCTTGCATTCCGGGTCGAGGCGTGGGGTTATAGAATCTGGATGTTTTACTTGAATTTCCCATTACAGAATGTTGTGTTCGTCAATCGTCCTGATAAATCAGATTAGAGAAATTCACCCAATGTCATGTTTTCCAAAACCATTGAGAATGAAACAGTGGACTCTAAAAGTCTTCCCGATAATTCCTATGATGTGATACGCGGTGAGCTGTACCCAATTCTCACTCATCCCAACAACTCGACACCAGACTTATTCCCAAATCTCGTTATGGCAACCTGTTTTCAAATCAAACTGATCTAATCATATATTTGTTAAGCCAATTTGATAAGGGCGAAAACGGTGAAATAAAGCATGTCATCTGACCCACTAACAACCATCCATGCTTAGACGAGATATTCGACCGTTTGTATACAACTTCATTTCCGTTGCTTCGTTTGTGGGTAAAGTGAATCAACAATGCCTGGCTTAAAATGAGTAACAGACATCCACAATAGATGTAACCTTATTGAAGCTGTCTCACTTGCGATCACGTGCACTACAAGTACGAAAAGGAAGATCCATTCTCACACTGTTGACTATTACAAAATGTAAACGGGAGTTGATAATCATGCACACTGGAGAACGAATAGGCTGTAATACAGGCTTCCGCTGAGCGGCCGTATTCACGAGTGAATGCAAATTGAAGCTAGTCGCAACGAAAACAGTAGCACCCTTGTCGTCGTATGATGAAATCCTTAGTTCATCAATTGTGATATTTCCCATCACTCACCAATCCTGATGAGTTCAAGCAAAACAATCAAGCAATGATGAGGATATAAATGTCTTTTGAAATCAAAAGATTTAGGATGTTCATTGAGATGAAAACAAGAAATTATGAACTGTATGTGAAGGATCTCAATTGAATTTTTATGCAAATGTCTATCCAATTTCCTCTGGAGAATGAGATACTGGACGGAAATCTGATATGATTCAAATTCAATGATGAAATCAATCGATGAACACCAATGGTAATAGTTCCACGGTAATCGTATTTCGGCCGACATTCGGTACAGTTTATTATGATTATCTCGAGTAATGAAGCGGAATAGGGGCGAACTAAGTAAATTTCACTCTCTGCTGATATCAGTAAGCTAGAATTTACTTTCCGATGAGGTAATCGCCGTTCTGCACTTACATGCCACGATTGGTTCTGTGAAACGACACTTTGTAGAACGACATACTGCTATCTGTGGGATGAAATATCTTTCCCTGTATAACACACAACACTTATTCGTTGGATAGTTGAATGGTGAGTTGGTTGTCCATTCTAGATGACATTCGTGTATCCAAAGTTCCAATAGCAGTAATTATTTTGTTTTTGATGTTCAATCTTTATTCAACTAAAAATCAGTAGAACTTCAAGGGCATTCGTATGATATCATACTGTTGCGAGACATTCAGATCACACACTCACTGTTGGTCTGTTTATAAAACGTGAGTATCTTCTAACAAAATGGCATCTAAGTTGAAATAATCGATTCGAAGCTGTCGGGAATGATTTCTGCACCAAAAAATATTTCAGGTATTGCGAATTTCGTTACGCGTTGTTTCCACAGTATTGATATATATGTATACATAATAATATAAACACATAATAAACATTTGTATTTACCTTTGTTAAATAGAGCAAAATGTTGGGACAAGCTGCCATTTGAAATATAATATTTTTTAAACGTTGCCAGCTCGTTCGAAATTCTTTGGGATGCTTTTACGTTAGACAACTTGGACAAACCTGAAACACGACTAATATTCTGTTCCATTTGCCGATCAAATCCACGGAAGCTGCAATATGGGATGTCATACAATACGCCCATCGATTCATGAAAAAACTTGTAACAGGAAGAAATTTCTTTTCGATATATCACTCCAGGCATTGACATATATAGTACTGGGTAAAAGAGGGTATATGTGCAGCTAAAGATAGCAGAGTGTGAGTAAAGGTGCAACAAATCCGGTAACTCGACAACATGCTTCAACTTGATGAATCTTGTTCGTTGTGTGAACGACAATAAGTGTGCAATGTGTAACCAAATGGCGTGAAAAGGCAGGTGTGAAAAACAAAGGTGTGAAAGAAGAGGTGTGGGGCTGGGGAGAATTGGTACAAGGGAACCATAAGAAAATCACGTGTTACGGCCACGGCAACAACAACTGTTGCACGAGGTTACGTTGCTTACACAAATCAGGCTTCAATAGTCGAATTGCTATGGCTTCTGACGTCATCAGCAACCGCCTGCGTAATCCTTGCGCGTGAACTCTGGGAGTTGTCAGGACTGGTCTAAAAGCTGTTACCGTGTCGATTTGGTGTCCGCTATCCACCAGATGTTGTAGAATTGCGCTACTGATAGTCCGGACTGTACCTTTGCGTAAAGAAGCCGGGACGTGTTCTGAAATCCTCTTCGACAGGGATGTGCAAAACAACTGCGACATCAGACAGAAACTCCTCTAGTAAACCGGATTGAATTTCATTACCACGAAATCACACTGTGAATAACTTGATTCTCGAGATTCTCAATTTCAATAGTTCAATAGATTTTTTCTGAAAGATGTCAATCAGTAGTATTGGATAACGATTCTTCATTTGAAATATGTGCTTTGTTACAACAAACATTTTAATGGCACATGGATAGTCTAAGTGACTGATACGGTGCTCCAACCAATCAGTGAAACTGTTTCGAAAGATCGATTTATTCTGTTGAACATGGACTTATTGACATGGAGGGACTGATCACTAACATTTCTTTCATTTTTTATAAACAAACACGTTGGCATTATATTTGAGGTCTCCAATTTCATCGTATATAAATGCCTCTTCATATTCTTATGTACAAGTATTATTAGGTCACAACCAAAATGTTCGAGGAGAGAAATCAGTGTTAGAATATGGAAGCAAATGTGTTTTTTCATCTACACAGTTCATCTGGAATGTGTGCGAAAAGTCATAGAACCAAAATTGAGATCGATCTGGCCCATCAAATAAGAGTAACGATTTTATTCAAATCAGTTGAATTGGTACAAACAGGGCTAACCGGTTTGCGTGTTTTTCTTTAGTTAATAAAATAAACCTCTTTGGTTAATAACATTGTGACATATTGATAAGTTCAATCGGTTTAAATATAGCTGGATTTCAGCAAAATATTTGGTGCACAACACTGTAAAATATTAATAACTGCTTGCTTGTTTGGTGCACGCACAATAATTTGAAAGAAGAAACGATGGAGGTTGGACAGTTCTAAGTGGAGTCAGATATGCAATCATACGCATACTGATTGGTATATTATTTCACACTTTTCGCCAACCACGAATAATACTACGAGAGGTAGATCTCGGTCCACGGTTATCCCAACTTCCACGTAACGAGTGAATACCCAGCCATTGACACACACGGGGCAAGTTGGTGTCTTTTCACAGTCACAGGTTTTATTTGTTTGGATATGTTTTGCATAACTGAGTTTGCTGAAGTGCTCAACTCGCTACTTTATGGAAAGCTACATTGTTTATATCAGTTCAATTCAGTTCTTCCAACTAACAACCTCAGAAATCCTTGCTGTGTTTTCTGATCAGTACCCGTTGCAAGTGAAATAAGTCCATGAATGAGGTGAATAAACGCATACGAATCTTCCCAACGGGAACATTATTGCAGTACGACACTGGCGTCGCAACACACAACGACACCCGATGCATGCAATGATCCGGTAGATGGCAACCTAGGACCAGATCCGATTAGCCTAATGTATCCTTGATCATACGATTAGGTTCATTAGAAAGGGTATCAAATTATTTCGCCGTGTTCTTAAACCATCATTTCAGACCATCCGCCAACCACTAGCGATCCCGAAAAAATTCCTCTGACACCAAAATATCACGTGGGATGCGAATTCCAAAGTGAAAACACATCTGTTCCAACCAATATTTCTTCTGCTGGCATACCGTTTGGTGCTGAATCCACCCAAATGCGACATATCCAAAACAAGCTCATACACTGCTTTCCACTTTGCCATATAGATGTGAAAGTAGGAAGTATATGTTTTTCCACGAAAATGACAACAATGCTTCTTCTCTTTATACAGTTGAATTTGGATTGTTGAATTTCATTTCGAAATGGTAAAATTGACCAAATTGATGCTAATCACCTTTGTGCCTCTTCTATCATTCGAATCACTAATTGAATTTGTTATCCGATTTTGGCTTACCTCGTGTCTTCAGTTTGCAACATAGTCATCGTTTTTCTGAAGCTTATTCCTCACGAGAGCTGAAAGTGAAACAAGCAACTTTAGGTTTTCGACAGAATCAATAATTTGTACTCCGAGAATAAGTAACTGACTAGTTGTCCGTCAATTCGTTCCAGTTATCCATGAAGCTAGCAAACATTCTGATATGAAATACCATGATCAAATTTATTTTTGGTGTATGTACAAGGAATAATGTGCGTAATACCCAAGATTGTTTGACGAAAATCACTAATGGATTAGACATCCAAAGGCAGCCATTCATCGCTTGCTATTGAAGCAGGAAGTAGGACGTTTTGCATCTGACCATGTGCTGGGGATAAATTTACTTTATTCGGTAATTAATTGAGTGACCGCCAGAGGACGTAACAGTTGTGGCTTACTGTTCCGGTAAAAGCATCAAAATATGAATGTCGAACGATAAGTCGATTTCGTTAGCTATAAACTTGAACGTGGTTTCTTTGGCCACCGCTTGATACGATGAAAAATAGTTACTAGGCAGTGAATTGAGCTTCTGTTGTCCCCACTGAGTTCATAGGACGAAATAATTGAAATGGAACAAATTGGAAATTTCAAGCTGCAGTTTTACGTAAAGTAGCACTTCTGAGTACCTTTAATAAAAACAGTTTGTTAAAGTAGTATTCTGGATGATTTTGTATCATTGTTGCAGCTTCTTCGATAGAGATTCCAATTAGGCGACATTCCAGTAGACGTGATAAGATTGAAAAGAAATATCCTCAAACCAACCTGCCAACTTTTATTACTAAAAAATTGTGTTATTGGTTTGTGTAGTGAAGATAGACTGGTTTAATATGAATAATCATGCACTACGAACGTTCATCTAGCTTTCAAATCCATGGAAGCACTGAGCAACTGCTTCGTTCTTGTTAGGAATCTTCATCAGTGCACGTCCGCCGAACCCCACGGCATATCAGACTCAGGAATAACGATCGTGAATCAAACAATAAACCACCAAGCTATCTGGGCTCGCTTTCAGCTGTTTACCGATATTGTACATTACGTGATATGTCGTCGTTCCGCCACTGGATCTCGACGTTAGCAGGGCATTTTTCTAACAGAGAGGGGCTCCTATGAAGGAGGGCTTCTATGAAAAACTCCAACAAGGATAACAGAGCTAGACACTGTTTCCATGGCTAGCAGTGGCCAGTCGAGCGTTCACACTGCATGGTGAGTCATAATGTGTAAAATTGAATCCCCTACTACTCATATGGGTGAAATTGATTCCTTTAGGAAATCGGTTAGACCACCATCAGTTATTCTCTCATAGAATTGTGGGGCAAGTTTACCGAGTTTATTTATAAGACAGTTCAGTCCCACTTACGATAATTCCAAACAAACTGTGTGGCTTTAATTGCCAATTTCTAGTTCAGCCTTGTGCAAAATTGACCAAATATTTCAATCCAAACTCTGCTCCATCGAGCAAGATGTCAGTAACGCTCATCAAACAGAGGGATCATTCTCCGAAAGTGATAACGAAGGCAATTAAAAATGGTGTGTTTTATCTCGCTTTTATCACAATGAGAATTATGTTGTGATAACAGTTTGTTTTCCAGTATCTGTTTCCAACTGATTGGAACAGCTCGGGGTTTTACTCACTTCTTTGAAATTGTGACCGTGACCAATAAATCGGAGATATTTTGGCTTGCTCGTAAATCGCCACTTGGAACAAAAAGGCCACCGGGGAGAATGTTGAAGAGAAATTGCTGATCTTGAAAGCAGAAAAAAATTCGATTGATCGCAGAACGTTATTTACACAGGCAATATCTACGGCTTCAACCAAGCCGGGAGAATAAAATTTATGTTTATGTCAAAATTCATGAAGTATGTTGCTTTCGTAGGAGTAAGGAACATATTATCTACTGCATCGTAAATGCCGCTTGGACAAGATCATTTCACAAAGTTGAACCTAATCATTCTACCTCAAAATTCAAAAAGATGATAACAATTACCTCATGTCAGTTAAGCAGATGTTATTTTGTTACTGATTTGAAATGGTCGGAAATCAAGTTTTACAATCCGGACTTACAACGTTTTATGTATTATGGTTCTAGCACGCATTGCTTGGCCGACAGTAAAACAATTTGGTTCGAATAGAAGGATAAAATGAAGGGGCGTTTGTTCTCATTTGCCGAACTGTTAACTAGTGATCACCAAAAATGTCCCGTCTTACTATTCATAGCCCCCGTGAATATGTCGTAAAACGAATAAATCATGCGTGTGGTGTCGATCGTGAAGCATGCGAGAATGTTTTCGAGCTTCGTGACTTGATTAGGATGTACCATGTGATCGGGTAATGATACAAATTCATTCAAACAATGCTCTCATCTAATTTGATCCTTTGCAGCTCGGTGGGTAATTTAATGTGTGTGACGTTGATAATCGGAGTGAAATGATCTAAGGGAAGTAAGCCATCGGTCAACAAGGTATGAAAATATGATAAAACTGATCAACGAGACCGCGTAAATTATCCCAGGTTATATTTAGATAGGTTTACTATCGGAATATTTTGATAAGAGCCATTTTTCAGCCAATATATTGTTCACAGTTGTGCTCTTATGATGAGGCTGAGAAACTATGTGGTTAAAAAAGCCTCTCAAAGATGGCTGCAAAGCTTACTGAGAAAATGAAATTCCAGTTCGTATCAACCTAAGTGTTGGCTTCAAAGTCATTTGACCGCGTTTTGTCTGTCGCCTACATGGTTATCGCGACATCAATTTACCGATCCATCAGGACTCAATTTCGTCATCATCTCTCTGGGGAGGATCAAATTCGAATTGCAGAGGCGGCACCTTGCTCAGTGTTTTACCATGAATAGGAGTGTCACTTATTCGACAAATCCTGAAACAAAGAAAGCAAAATACACGTTGCAGAGATAGAAGACCTAGGAAATCGAATGAAGAGAACGATCTTCTGTGCAGTATGATGAATAAATTGCCGAGAATTTCTGTGTTTAATCCAATGCGGCAGTATCCCCAAGCCCCTTCACTCCCCGTCTGACACAAGGTGGTCACAACTCTCAATGCGACGAGTATCAGGTGATATGGAGGCTGCACCGCAAGCCCAACAAATGAGAACATGTGTTGATTCTATCAGGTGATCCAAGTCAAGAGTCCATTCGTTTTGGCTATGGATTTTTTTATCATATGATTGTTTGGCGTATGATAAACTGTAGAAGGTTCGAAAAATAACATTTTTGAACAAATTTCCCACTAAAAGTTATCTTGCCGAATAACAATATATCTCACAAACTAACATTATTGATTTGGATCGGAATAAAACAGGTTACGCCTTGTCGATGGATTTCAATGAGAGAGAAGTGAATGTTGGGAAAATCCTCACTGTCGTGATTGAAAAAGTCCTCGAATTCAACGAAGAGCAGTCACCTGGGTGGGCATTTGCTTTTCAGAATGACGCTGCATGGTATTTTTCGCGAGTCACGGAGAACGGATTGTCTGTTAAATATTCCTTGTGAGGCTTGTCAATTCATGCTCAACTACAAGGTCCAGTTCATGCAATTACCCTCGAATAGTGCAGATTTAAATGTATCAGTAAATGTTTATCAGTTCTAGGGAAGAGAGAAAATCCGACGTCATTAGCAAACTTATGCCAAAAGTGAATACTCAATCCCCGACTTCCTGTGAGTGCTTTCCATCAATTCTTTTCGTTTTGTGGGACCACATTTAACGCATACGTGGGAGAATCACTAACAGAATTATCGAATGAAAAGAAACTTCCATCTGAGGTAAGCTTCAGATCAAAGTCTAATTTCTAGCTGAGTTAAATTAGATCTAACAAGGCGAAGAGCATTTAAGTGATTGAAAGAGAATTAGTAGGGAGAATCAGATGGATAATTGAGCAACGTACTCACTCTGTTTCTGTCTTCTATTTGTAGGTTTCTTGCTGATCATGTGCCACCGTGCGGGTTCGTTTTGAAGCAGTGAATTTCGAATACTTTTATCTTCGGAATATTTTAGAACAATGTTGTAATATTCACGGCCACCATTCCAAGAGGAACAGGGACACTATTTCTTGCAGAGAAACAGAAGAGAGCAAATCAATCGAAACATAAAATGATTGGTGTGAATGTGATCACTATTCAGTGTAATCTGACACGTGAATTTTAGAAGTAAAATTCGAGTCGTTTTATGGCAATTACCATTTATTTCATCATGAACTTAGTGGATTCTACAATGGTGATACCGTAAAAATTCCTGAAGAACAGAGGCAAGCCAAATGCCTATTACTGTGTATGAGCATCGTGTTTTGAGTAAGAATTTGGTTGGATTTCGTGAGGGTTGTAGGTTATTGGTAGTTTCAAAACTTTGGTTTCAGCTGAAGTTTTAGCACTAATGTTTATCACGTACAAGCAGACCACAAAATATATTCTCCTAAAACCTCGCCAGTACTTGCTGGTTATGGTACATATAGAACTGGATAGTCTTGTGTTATTCCCGTCATGTGCGTACACATACTATTAAATTATAAGTAAATAAATTAGCAAGCAAGACAATAATAAATCTAATTATTCCTTCGCTTCCTCTTGTTTGTCGGCCTATAACGCTAGCTGCTCTGATCCGTCCTAGTAACTCTGGTGGGAGGACCGTTCTGGCTTCAAAACATCTCATTTTATTACCAGAAAACATACAGATTCAAACGAAAGGGAGGCCTCTATCTAAACTGAAACCGAACGGTCAGACGTTCTGTGTAGGCAGTACTGTGTGATCAGTCATGCGTGCAACAAAGTGAGCATTTTCAAACGACGTATCTCAGTCAAACTGACACAATTTATATCCCCCTACCGATGGGTGCCGTTGCATCAGATTCTGCAACTAACAGCCAACAAACAGCGACACAAGGCGAGTGCCGTAGATAATGGTGAGAAGCTGGATTTTTGAAGTATTCAACTCTTTATTTGTGCATATATTTCTATTTCTTCCACTCTGTATTTTTAGAATGCATCTAAAGTATTCACTATTGGATTCGTATTTTCACGTTACATCTTACTCAGTGTGTCTTTGAAAAGTCTCTGAATTTAAGTCTGAATGTCGACATTTTCTCGTACCCACGAATTGTGCATGTATTCAGATTGGTTAAAACTTAGTGTTCACGATGCAAACATGTTCTGTTTGAGAATTCGTGCTTTTTTCCTTGACTTGGAGTTTGACTTTAGAGAGTAGAAAGCTTTTGTCTATGAGAATTATCCCACAGAAATTGCCATTGAAAGACAAATTTGGCATCGGTTGAATTGTAGTGGTTATGCCGTAGGTGGCAAAACTGGTGTTCAACCAATCCGCGAGGACTATTTGATATAGTTGCTGTGCTTTGGGCTGCTCGGCTTCCTGTGTTTTCTCATTTCAGTGAACTGTGAACCAAAACCATGACAATGGAGGTTTATTCATATCAAACTATTAGCTAAAGTGCCGCCCATGAATTCGATCAAAGCAACTTCAATCTATCTCAGTATTGGTCATTCGCTCACTTTACTCAGAATATAGTATTCTTTAGCAAACGAATCTTCTCATTTATGCCTGTTTTTTGTTTTGCTTCTTGTTTAACTGCATCGACTGATTGGCTCCAGCTGCTGAGAGAATACAGGAGAGAACCCATACGAACAAGGTCGATGTTTTGGAGAAGACGGTAGAGGAAAAGCTTCCATCTACTCTCCTGTTCCTTGGACTGTGTTGAAAATGATCAATTACAGAAATGTTTAGAAAGCGGTAACAACAATTTTAGGACGTTGGTACATTTCCCTTGGTAAGTTGCTAATTCGAATTCGTTCTAGTTGTGAAAATTGCCTTAGCTATGGATATGGTTTTCAACACTTGCTGGGTTTACAACAACCACGACCATGATTCCGCGGTATATCATTATTTTCTCCCGGAACACAGTATTATTTCAATAATTGCTGGTTCGACCACATAAGGAGACCGGACAACTATGACAAGAGAAATGCTTGGTACACAGATCAACTAATCATCGTGAGCAACGACATAATTGGATTTAAACAGAATAGTGTGTATTATAGCTGGACCACAGGCAAAGATTTGATTGCCAATCTTCACCATATAGTGGATAATTATTTGCAAAGTGAATCCAGATCTCACATTTCCGATGTTTTTTACGAACTTCAAGTATCGGTTCTTTCGATACTAGAATATACTCAGTGCAACTATATCACCTGTTTGGATAGGAAGAGGATTGTCTTGTTCGTTTTTACGTTCTTGTTTTGTGATAGTAGTTTTCGGCAAAGAACCGGAAACCGGGAGTATAATGCAAGATAGCCCGGATCAAAGTGTAAAACAAGGAAGCTAATCATTTGCATTGCTACTCGCCTCTCTATTGTCATTTGTTCGCGCCTCACACATGAGTCAAATGAATGGTAAAATTATTTCGGCATTTATTCTCTAGAACTGACTGGTTTTTGTGATCAAGTCGCCACCACTTTGGACATTGTTCAATAGAACCTAAACACCAAACGTCCCATTTCAGATAAAATTCAGTTCCGTCAACTCAACATTGAGCTTTCTTACTGTTAAATTTATATATCCGTGATCTGAACATCTGAGGTATGGAAAAAGCCTGATAAAATATATGGTCTCGTAGTAAATGCATACATGTTAGTTCACCTCAGTTATCTTACAAACTTCGTGTGGTTCTCAACCCAAGCAAATAATCCGGATTCTGAGGGATTGAACATACAACAATTCATTACACATTGTTTGTAAAACAGTGGAGATTTACCAGTCTATTCAGCATCCCATATTCTGACTGAAAATGTCGGTATTACTAAGATCCTATTGGACTTCGTTTCCACCCATAAATGTCTAGTCTCAAAGTGCATATTAGTTCGCCTTACACAACACGAACATTTCCGATCAGGAAACAGTAATTCCATTACCCTCTGCCAAATCCGAAGCACATCGACTTAGTGCAGATGTAACAGGCAAAATGAAGTAGGTGCATATGCAAGAAATTCACTTATTTGGACAATGAAAATTGGCTGTCCATTTGCACTAGTTAGAGGCATTCTGTCCTCTGTCCGTCAATTAATAAACGACCATGAGAATAACAGAACTTTCACTTTCGAATCGGAAATGGAGAAGCTTTCATATGTTTGACTTCGAAATATATATCAAAATGTTCTTCTCATCGAATTTCGTATAAACCACAGTACAACAATTCAGGATGGAGACCGCGTCTAGTGGGAGGCTATTAAGTGACGAATCAGTGGCAGTCTGATGGAAGCACAAAGAGATAATACTAGAATAGATCACTAAACTCAAATGAACAATGAACTTTGACATGAGTGATTTTACAACAAAACAGATTGTTTCTCTCATGCAACACTCAGAATTCTGCTGCCAAATAGGGGGTTACGCAGCGGAATCCAAGACATATAGGCAAACATTCGAGAAGAAGAGTGCGAATGAAAAAACCCTGTGGTGTAATCGGAAAATTGGTGATACTCTTACATATACTTTTGGACACTGTGATTAAGTAAGTGAGAGTTAAGCGAAAGAAAATGAGTGATGAGGTTCAGATTTTGCACCCAATTTATCACATGTTCATCAGGGAAGTGGTGTGAATGGACAAACACGAGACCGCGACATTTGCTTTGTTCGGTGTGGGATCTTCACTGTATTATTTATATATGTACAAATCGACATGTATACATAATCTATCAAAACGGTGGTTACCATAATTGGGAACCCTGAAATATTTTCTAGCAGAAAATATTCTCAATAGTGTTTCGTTAGTACATCCGCAATTCATACCAACAGGCTAATACTGAGTGGGGTCTAAATGTCTCGCAAATGAATATATCATATGAGTGCTCTCGAAGTTTCATTGTGTTTTTGGTTGAATTAGGACTCAACATCGAAAACCAAATATTTTCTGCCATTAGAACATTTGAGGAAAATGTCATCCATGAAGGACAATTTATACGACGATTCAACTTTCGAACCCACCAGTACAGTGTGTTATACGGGAAAGATGTTTTATCCCACAGATAGCAGTATGTTGTTCTACAAACTGTCGATTCACAGGACAAATCGTGGCAAGCCAGTCCAAAACGTTTATTCCCCTCGTCGAAACGTGAATGCCACGTTTTTGCATCAGGAATTGTGAAATCCATTAAGTTTGCGCCCATTCTACTTCATTATTAGAGCAAATCACATTGGACGGCATCGAATGCCGGCCAGGAATGCAGGTACTATAGAACAACTAACAGTGATCTGCAATAATCAATTTCATCGTTTAGTTTGAATTATACTTCATTTCCGTCCAGTATCTGGTTTCGTCCTCTGTTTTTTGATTGCAGGCTGATGAAGATATCAACAAATTATCTCCTATTGTGTAGTTCATCTAATTGGCTTCACTACTGAACACACAACTTCCATTCTCTAGACAAACGCGGATGGAAAATTGCACGAAAAACCAGTGAATATCCTTCACTTACAATCCATAATTCCTCCCGTTTTCACAATAAACGTTTTACATCTTGCGGTTTTGACAAACATTTATCTCTGTCTTTCTTGTGTTCGTTGTGCCTGAGCTCATCAGGACTGGTGAATGATGAAAAATATCATATTTGATGAACTAACGATATCAGTATACGAAGACAAGGAAGCTACTGTGCTTGTTGCGATTAATTTTGATCTGAATTCACTCGTGAGTACGGTCTCTCAGCAAAAGCCCGTATGACAGTTCCCCAGTGTGCGGGGTTGTCAGTTCACATGTACTGGCTGTCATTAGATGGCAGTTAGAGAATGGATCTCCACGGATGACATGTATTTTCCCAATTCTGGTACACGTGATCGCGAGTGAGGCGATTCAGAATGGCCACATTCAATGTGGATGTCTGCTATGAAAATAGGGTCATGTATTATTGATTCACCTTACCAAGAAACGAAGCAACAGAAATGACATTTTATACAAGCCGTCAGATATCTCGCCTAAGCATTATTGGTTTTTGATATGTCAGATAACATGCTTTATTCTACCGATTTCACGTTCATCAAATCAGCCCAACCAAATGTGTGAGTGAATCATTTTGATTCGAAAACAAAGCGTCATGACGAAATTAGGGGATATGTCAAAAAAATGGAATTGTTGGGATGGGTGAGAGTTGGACAAAGAATAATCTGGCTCGAATTTCCATGCGAAGGTGGGATACATAAATAACACGACTGCTGCTTTCGTTTCACAGCTTTTGGGTTCTGAATGACTGAAACATTTTCCAAACATTCTGAAGGACATTGCTGAGACCATGGCAGAATGGATTCAAGCAGTCTGTTATCCAAAATCTCGGGACACGATATGGATGTGCCTGAAACGGCGGCGAAATTTACTATCGTTTCATGAGAGATTGCCAATAAGTTTGCATATTTTGAGGTAACTGACTGGGTAATTGAAATGTTTTGTAAGCAGGTTTGAGGAACACAATCAGCACATCGATGCACCACGTATTTTGCCACTCGCATGAACATTCCTAAATATATACAAACATGTATTTAAGACGAACCCTTCATATCACCTCGAAAACAAAATGTCCACGTAGGCATTAGTCCCATATTTGCCTCGAGGTTAATATGCATCAAATAACTCAACTGGTTTGAGAAAAGTGATCGCATTTCATCACTCTGGAGCTTGCTAGATAGAAATATTTAATCTATCAATGAATCACGTAGCTCCAGCTGAACACAAACATCCTAACCATTTTTGAGAAGAACTTCGAAGTTCACTGTTTCTCTTTATCAATGATTTTATAAAAATACAGCTGGTAGACGTTTATTTGAGGTAAACTTGGACAAAAGGATATATCAGGGCACGTGAAAAACACAACATTCTATAATATCCGATTCAGTTACAGTTTTCAGGTTCCAAAATCTCACGCCTCGTTACGGAGTGCTAACTTCTTCAAGTAACTAGCAACATCTCATTCGTGATGGATATTTGTTCATCCTTATGACCACATTCGGAATCGTGCGGTGGAATGCTTGCGCTGGTTCGTGGAATATTTTGCATTCACTCGTCACAAATATTCGTAATAATTGGATGAGCGAAAATCAATTACATTTTAGTGAGTATTGTTAACTCAACATAACCTAATCCACTTGGGAGGACGGTCAATAAAGTCTAATTTGCATTGAACCCGTTTCCGATTCAAGGATTTTACCATAATTTCTAGTACTGTGTGGACAGCACTGTTTCCCCACTTGCAACTTGTGTTAGGAAATGTGAAACGCAGTGCGAAGACATTGTTCCAGATATGCACAGACTTATCTGAAATAACAAAGAACTTGGTTTATTTTTGCCTAGGGATTTTGATTCTCAATGTCCATCAGTCCTATGGTGTTGAAATTCAAAGAGCAATAGTTTTTCAGGGTGAGAGAAACAGAACGGATAAAGAAGAAACTGAATGGAAGTGGGTTTTGTTGGAATAGATCTATTTTTGGTGATCAGTCTATGAACCAATATACGCATCAACGACCGTGAAAGTGTCCATCACCAAAACAAAAGTATTCGTATCCAACGGAGGTGAGATTCTGGTTGTCCGTGCAATGTTCATTTGATTGGCATCATATTTTTCACTCATCTTTGAACCGAGGGGAGGGGGGGCGCAAAGATGGTGGGAAATCGCACCCTTGTTGCCTTTATGTCAAATGTGTACCGAGAATAATATTATATGAAAATGATTTTCCCTTTTATCGAGTCATATTGCTCAGTTCTGTGATTTGGCAGTTGAGTTTTCGTGCGATCCAAAGATATTCCAGTTTTATAAATCAGAGTCCATTATTTGATAAATGTTACCACCGCACTTCAATTTTCACCCAATGAACTTTTGCGTCTAACTGATGGAACCAAGTTGGTTAGCATTCCACAAACATAAGTTAATAATTAGGGAATAGGATATTCATGGATATCATTAGATTCTTTCTCGTCATGATAAGCTGAATTCAGTTATGAGCCTGTAAGAAACTACCTGAGCCCATGTGGTCGGACCAGGAACGGGTTTTAAGGTAGGAATTATACAGAACCACTTGGACCGAATTTACCTCCCTTTGTAAACAAGTACCACAACAGTGGTGTTCAGTGTTTATTGAATTTCGCCATCACAGTAGCGTGTACGAGTTGTGCACCTTGCACTTCTCAGAGGACAGAGCTCAGCTAACGTCATCTTGTTAAGTCAAGTGTGGATACGAGATCAGGAATGGTGTGAGAGTTGTTTGTGAAGTGAGAGCTCATACAAACGCGGCCGACGTAGACTGTATGGGTACAAACATTTTAAATTCATTTTCTTTTATTCTGTTTGTTAGACCTATTGCTGGCTTTCTATCCACGAAGTTAGCTCAGAATCCCGTGGAGTGGTTTCCTTGTTGTGAATATGTCTAAACGACTTGTGTTCATCTAACAGAGCCCTTTCTGTAATCGTCTAATACATGGTGAGAAGATCCTCTGAAGAGATGAACTTGACTGATCCAAGGCGTTGCATAAGGTCGTCGAAGAAGCTTCTCACTAATGATATAGAGAATATCACAATTTCTCTTTCGTATTGCGTGAAAAGTGACAACGTGTATAATATCAACGCAACCAAACTTGCACAAGTGAATATCAAAATGTATTATCCGCTTTATTTGCTGTTGAACGCGAAATGGGCCAGATGAGCAAGTGATTATTCTTTGAGGTTTTACTTAGTTTTCCCACGTTATTCAATGTCAATTCACAATCAATCGAGGACTCTGAATTCCGTGATGAGAAACACGTTCATTCCCGTGTTATTTGTAATGGCCATCACCATTAATCCGCCAAAGCCATTTTGATATCTTTTCAACGGGATCATAATAAAGATATAGGCACAGGGATCTTTTGTGAGATTATCGCAGTTTGAATGAAAAGCCTCATTTGTCGTGATAACAAACATTGTTCAGGATTTATGATGCCCGAAGACCATGAATGGATTGTTCCAAATGAGTTTGACATCATTCACCTAATTTTGAAGCTTTCGTCGACCAAATTTGGAGTTCAATCTGAGGATATTACGGGGAATTGGTTATAATGTCCAAATCAACTAGTTTCCCGATTGCAATTTCAAAAGCAGATCTTAGTTGGAAGAAGAATATTTGTCCGTGCTATCTCGCAGACAAGAAATTCGACAATCTCTCGTCTGTTCTATCGATAAGATCAATTGGAACTGCAAAATTGCTATAACGTGTATGGCAAATAACAATTTCGTTTATGTGATCTCATGCATGTGCTGTACAACGAGCTCCTAGATCACATATCTACTGACACTGCATTCTACCAATTTCAGTAAATCGCACAATTGTGGCTTCTGTTATAACCTCCCTATCTAAGAACTAGTAGTACACAAATATACCTTTCCATTTAAGGAATGTTTGTTGAACTCCAATATAAATAATATGCAGGAATATGTCCTCTGATTTGAAGATAATATGTTTCTCCTCATAGTATACGTCCCATCTTCGTCTTCTTGCTTTTACATGAGTGATCTTGAAGGGTGCTTTGTTTGTTTGAATTGTGACATGAGTGAATGATAGCTACATTCTATTTCTGGATGATTGTGTTCATTGGAATGTGAGACACTTGTTCACTTTCGGTAATAAAAAGGTTGCTTCGAACTTACTCTCTCTGTTGGTATGACTAAGAGATGATTTTAGTGGGACCATCTGTATTAGCCGCCTAACTGATGGATCACGTGAGACAATTTATTCTGCAACTACCCTTGATAAATGCAGGAAAATGAATGATACCATTCGTATCGCTTCGAATCAATTTGAGTGTGTTTTCCATTCCTAGATTGTTCTGTCTCTTCTTGTCATAAACCAATTCTACAATCTTAATTTTTTGTTTTCCACTCATTCAATTCGTATGCACAGTATGAAGCAACACGGTGTGTTTGGGAGGAACTAACTGAGCATGATACTACCAACTTCAATCAGTGTAACAACCATGTTATCTTGTTGTTGATATCCGTTTTCCAATTTCCTCTACTTTTTGACCTGAATTGCAGTAAGCAAAACATCCACAATGTTTTCGGTTAGATTTGAATTTCGCTCGGTTATGTGCGCAACATTTAGCCTCTTTTGAGGAAAATTTCTTTCGAGCTCTCGGGTCGACTTAACTCCATGCCTTTTATGAGCTAAAGTTTTACGGGAAATTCAAACTTCGGCAAATGTATTATTGGATGGAATGCTTGACTGCTTAGAAAATGCTTCTGTGCATTGCATTTAAGGCAACTACTTACATTCACTAGTTGAAATGAGTTCCTCGTAAAATTATTCGCCGAGTAGTCAGGAAAATTGATGGTTTGTTGTAATTTCTACCGTGCATTTGGATAAAGGTAAATCATTATGTTAATATTTGGTCTCTTCTAGGAAACTGTTTCACAAGTCATTTTCACAGCAGAAAGCATTGGCATGGGTTTTCAAAGAACTGAGCATCAGGATAAATAATGAACACAGTGCTTCCCATAAAAGAAGAACATGAATATGTGGTTATCTCTTCATCCGTTATCTAGAACTGGTTTTCCCCAATATTAGTCATGAATTCGGTGGAACATATTTGTATTTTCAACCTTGTTTCCATTGTGGATATTGCATATTGAGTAGTCTTCTAATTTTATCTTACTTCGATTATCCCCATGTTGAATGTGCTGCTTTCACCCAATTCGAAGTTTTCGCAGTACGGAAGACTTCTTTGCAACCATAACCATCATTGAAAGAACCCTACTCATTGCCTACCTAACAAGTCTGTGACGAATAGACAGAAAAGTGGGAATTATTTTTCTCATTAAAATTTCGCGTGGGTAAACAAATGCACAATCGAAAATTTCTCTTGAGCTATAAGTGAATCCTACTCTCCTATCGCGCAGGTCAGGAAAATTTTAATCAGTGGAGTTTATAACGTTTTTATTGCAAAGACTGATTAAATTCCAAAAATGACTATGAATAAAAATAAAACAAAAGAAGTTCAAAAATTTACTGGAAGACCACAAAAACCCCAATGCCATACAGAATTGCCATCGCATAATCACTGAATATTGATGTACTCTCACTATATTAAATTTTGAACGCATCCAACGGAATATCGGCTTACTACGAAGAAACATTTACGTTTTAACACAACAAATGCGATAATCAAACGCAGCTGAAAAGCACCCTTTCCTCTCTACACGATGTTTTCTTAGGGGCATTCGTTTCATTCAGTTTTGACCCGTTCAACTTTATGCAATGAGAAACATTTCAAAACTATTCTGTTTTGATGATACGAAATAGTCGCCGTTAAAGGAAATGCAATTTAATTCTACGGAGTTTAGGGGTTCATTTGAACAAACTGGTTTCAGTCATCAACCCTGCATTTTATTCGTCCTAAATAATAAGTTCGAAGTTGATTCAGGTCCATGAAATTTCTATACATCAAGCAAACTCAATGTGGTGGCAAATTCTAAATGAGGAGTTTCAGTTGAATAGTCCGCCATTTCAATGATCGGAATCAGCTTCGCTTACGTCCCAGTATAATACGCTGTCCTCTCCCATCTAGTAGATTATGTTATCTCGTGCACACATTAGGAGTAGTGTGGAACAGCACCGTATCAGCTTCTCATGAATAAAATTAAAATTACAAAATTAGTTCCAATACTAGTCAAGGTGCAAGATTTCGAAGATAAGTCCGCCAACCTGGTATACGTTTACCGAAATATTTCTGTGCAGTGCGGTTTATCATTCATCAAACACAAATATGGAACGAGTTAAAACAGAATAGCCTTGAACTTCTAAGTGAGTTAAGGGTACAAATGGATGATTTTGCCCATGGACTGCTTCCTATTTGTTTACGTTCTCGCAGACCGCTTTATCATCATGACCCATTGCCAGCTATCATGTACACACACACACACACAAACACACACACACATGAAGTTGTTGGGGCACAAGCAAAACAGCATGTTTGCTCTATTTGAACGGGAACAAGGTAGAGAATAACAATGGTTGAAGTTGGCGTTCGATTGCGTTGTTTTTAGGAAGATTTATCAAGATTGGAACCTCACAGGCAATGTTTGACTTGTTCAACATGTGGAAATATTTGTTTTCAATTGATCCTAAGCGTTCTCCAGAACATCTTGCAATCAGTACACTGTCTACTCATTTTATTCGATGGGCTGTTATAGGCAACTGCTACAATAATGTGGATTGAAGGCGTGATATTCCACAATTCATGTGGATTTACGAGTGTTTCACTGGTTTCGGTTGTGGCTACTGGAAGGGATTTTGCGATTTTATTGTTGTGGTCCGCCAATCAGTTTTTGGACGAGGCATCTGAAGCACCTGGATCCAGCAGCGTTGGGAGTGTCTTCTTGTGTGGCTTTTTGTAAAACATGAAATGGCACTCAGTGAATAATGGGGAACTGAAAATCTCCCACAAAACTTTCACTGAACATTTCCAGGGGGCCGCTTGAAAATGAGCTGATGCAAATTCTAAACCAAAGGAGTGCAATATGAATTCCCGTTCATTTTTTCAAGTCATCCTTACTATATGTTTTACCACAAAGTGTTTGCTGTTCAGTGTGAGTCAACTTCATGGTCGCAATTAGCGATTCTTCTCATATGTCGATCTGCTTGAATTCCGGTCGCAAATTAATCCGTGTCAAATTTAGGTTGTCAGAATGCTTTCTCAGTCTGTTTAGGGCATACGGCTAATTTTACTTCCATAAAATCTCCCAATTTATTAAGCTGGTAATAGATGCTGTGTTCATCATCGCTATAAAAGTGGTGATTTTGAGAATAATTTAATCGCAGTCAGCTTTTAAACGCGTCTTTTTCGGGTCCACTCTCTAACTTCGTTCATCAAAAACGGATCATTGGTGATCGCGTGATTAGCTCTCTGTAATACAGTTTAAAAGCATTTTATGAAATAGTACTCCGAATCAATGTGCATGCAAGTGAATCATCGATGGGCAAGCCCAAGTAGTACATGCGATCGAGTGCAGTCGAACAGGGCCGCTCAGTAGCAACGAATCAACGAGCACATATGGCTCAGTGCCAAAGGCTGATTGGTTAGAGTGAGCCTTTCATCGCATGGGTGAAGTCACCGGGTGTGCGTACGTGCGTGCATGCGTGTGTGTTAGTTGTTGGTATCGAATGGCCGATCAATACATTTGCCGGCACTGTATTGACACAATCAGTAGTCTGATCAATAGAAGGACCACACAACAGTGCTGTGAAGGGGTGCTTCATCTACCGCGTAAACACTCTTTCTATTGAATTCAATGATCCGCAAAGTGAGTTTTGTTCATCTGTGACCAAAACGATACTCCGGGACTCCACTCATCCGCTACACGTGGACTTATCCTCTAGTCGTTCCCATTCATCCATCCATTCTGCATTGAATCACCTGCGTTCTAAGACCAATCTTCACAAAATCTTCCTCAAACCCTATGTGATTCGGGTTGTTACCCGTATGGGGGGGGGAGATAAAAGCTTAGCTAATTATAAGACTTTATCACGAGACTAGTTTTCCTCCACTCTCTCAACAAACTACCTCAATCGAAGCTTATTTGGTTGTACTTCATCAAATATTTGCTTTTTGTGTTACTTTGCTTATTTCGAGTTTCACTTTTTCTTGTAATAACTGAAATGTCTGTATAAAACTTTGCACAAGTCCTCCATACACATCTAAACAATAATTACTCAGGAGAGGGGAAAGACAGTGAGGCAGGTTTATGTCACATTGTGTGTATGTGTGTATATCCTCGATTGAATATTTGTGTTCTGAATGAAGTGTAGCCACCTCGCATGCAGACGCATTTCATACAAACACAAACTACTGCAACTAACTGCCCAGAAAAGGTGTTGCCGAAGATACAGTGTTCTTCTAATGACAGAGACTAGTTATTTAGTTGTTTATCCGTTTCTTTTATTTTGTGTGAAATACCAAACATGGCCTCGTTTCGCCCATTCTCTCATCCGATCGGAGTTTGATTATCAGGTAGAATGTCCATCTGAAATCTTGACTGCGTTTGGGCATTCCCTTCGGTATTCAATATTCTAAAGCTACATTTAGAGTCGGGTTTTGAAGAAACTTGAGTAGTGTGTTATCAAGATGCATAACACCAAAATCCAGATTCACCGTGGAATATTGTGCCATGATTGTTCACCTCAGATAAGAAGGGTGTTCTCTGCGACTCTCAGTTACGATGCTTTTGAAAGTCAAAATCGAAAGCAAGCCACTAATCAGCTTGAGTACGCCAGGCCGGATTGTATGAACAGTAACCACTATTTTATCAGACCACGCAACATGTCACCCCATTTGCTAATCAAACAGTCACCTACAGTTCGACGTAGGTTGGGTTACCGGATCAATTCGACAAACGTCTATATCAACCAAATGGGCACAACAGGGCTTGAAGTTAACTGGACTCATAAATTCCGAAATGTTGGATTTTTGCTTCAAATATCACGTCATATTTTCTGTGAATACAAAATCGTTTTGGCGTGCTGAATTGTCGTCTTCTCATCATTACGGGTTAAAATGATCAGAGTTACGAGCCAAGATCGAGTGTGCAGGTTTCCCATTCAAATCGCAGTAAGGAATCCGTGGGTCTTAACACCATGGTGAATGAATAAACAGTATGATTTATGTAATTACAACTTTATTGTTGAAATGAGCAAACCTTTGTTGTTGACACAGCATCTCTCGGAGGATGTACAGCAAATAAAACCGTCTACAATATCCTCTTTGATGAGATACTTGTTACCTTAGCTTTTGTCGTGAATGATGAGAGCTTCATATAACATTCAAATTCAATGAATTGAAACGCAGACCAAAATTTGTTGTTTTATTCGGTGTTAACCGTGAATTAAAATCTACTTTTGCTATTAACCCTTTATGAGAGAGGTGATGCGTGGTAAATGAAACCTTTACTAACTACCGTCATTTCCGATAATGAAGTGTAGCCAACATCAAACATTTACTCAAAGCATATCACATGGGGCATCGTCCTTCTTCATACATTTTGAGCCGAACTCGGCTCCCATGATTTAGAAGACAAACATTATATGGGATGTCTTATTTCGCATTGGTAACCAGCACGGTAAAGCATGGCGAGACGATCCCGACTGGCCCAGATACAAAGTGCGTGAATGAGTGAGCTCAAAGCTAATGTTATGCGTTCGCAACCGATATGAGTTAGTGGATGGAATTTGTACCGTAATGGTAACCCCTTTCAGGCATTTCGGTCTACATCAGGTACACAGTCAGCCATATACAGGATTATCTGCTGATCCAGTGATATATGAATAACATGTCATGCAAATGTGGTCTTCATGTTACGAGCCATTCCGGAGCTTGTTAGATTCTGGACGTTGCATTTCACAGTACGTGGAGGATGCGGAGCAAATCCCTACCACTCATTGATCTTCATGATGAACTGAAATATTTCAATTTCACTACTGTTCGTAATGTACTTCGTATCAATTTGGAACTCTCTTCTAGAAATTTCATAATTATTGTTTTATTTGCTATACAGAAATGATACAGTGTTTCAGACAGAAGTTCGAGCCTGTTTGGAGGAGGTTGCCGAATGGGGAAGTGACCGACGGGGCTCAAATTTATTATCGGGATCACGGAATAGAAAGCTGGTCGCGATGGTCTTTCGACCATGGCCGGTCCAATTTTAGGTGGTCCGGCAAATCAGTGAGATCTCTTAAAAATTATCTTTGAATTCACACAGTCTATACCATCAAATTTGTGTTCAGTAGCCTACCATAAACACGCTTGTATTCAAAATAATTTTATCAGCTATTGTGGATTTATTTCTTTATTGCAACAGATCTGAGCAGACCAGATTCCCGAAAAACGTACCACTTTCAGATACTACGAGCAAAACTAATACACTTATCCAATTTAGTGGAATATTTGTAGATTTCCACACAGATTGGAGTAATGAGAAGATCGAACACAGTGAGAACAACACTGGGTGATTTATGTTTTGCAAAAAAGCAAGACACTTCCAAGCTGGATGAAAATGACAGTATTGCCTAATGGAACATATAGTAAGTGAATGTAGAACCTCCCAAAAACCTATTCAACCAGTCGACTAAAAGCATTATCAAATCCAGTATTGGCTTTCTGGATGTCTTTTTATTTCGGGTGTGTACGGAAACTATCAGAAGTGGGAAGTTTGTGAGGGGTTCAGATGCAGTTAGCAAATTTCCAAAGCATGATATCATTTGGTCACAGCACCGTTGCTCGCGCTCATTCAGCTAGTTTGTAGTAATTTCACCCAGTCCACAGAATAACTGCACTGAATGCCATGAAAAACGTGAGCTATTCTGTTATCCCATGCAATGTTTTGTCAAGCAATCGTCAGATAAATTGAATCTACGGGAACATTCTCGACGAGTAAATCGCAGTACTTTTTGTATGAGAAAAGTGGTGATTTTACCAATACCAGAGTGATTTGATTTGTATGTTTTCTGTCCGAATATTCATAAATGTGTGGTTCCCGAAATACGTTCATCTCGTCGTTCAGTGATAACACGATTTGGGAATCAGCTTTTTTTGAATTACGTCATCCTCACGGCTGATATGGTCACATTCAATTGGTAGGAATGTGTACCTTTCGGCTATAGTCGTGTGTCACAGTATGGTTGGGTAGTCATGATTATTGATATCGCGTAGTTGGCAAAAGAATTTGGAGAGGAGTGGTTGTCGATCCCTGGTTGGGAAAAGACCACCAAAAACAATGACCATGGGTATCGGAAATTATCCATTTTCGCTTTTAACCTAAAAGTTTGGTATTTCGGTCAAGCTGATTTTAAAGTTTGGTTTCAAATCGTAGTCAGGACAGTTGGAGTGTCTTAACGAAATGTTTTCGAGAACGAATCGATGGATTGAGTAACCTAATCGCTGCAAACTCTACCGTTGTTGGATTTTGTTTAGAAGCGGCTTTTGGCGCTTTTGTGGGGACTCCATCGATAACTATGAATGCGTCCTCATTCAGGCGATGTCCGGTGTTAGCAGTATAAGATACAAATACTTTTTGTTTCAAGTCGTCAACCAATCTGTTTTGTGTTGTCTGATCCGTCATTCTTCCTAAATGACTTGCAGAACGTGAGCAAATAATCCAGTAGGTTAGCATGGAGATAATAAGGAGAGGTAATTTCTCCTCTAAGTTCCCTGAGATCACCGATTGCAGGCGACGCGTACAGGTAGTATGGTAACGTGAAAAGTGCAATTGATTGTCTTTTCGAGCCATATTACCGGTAACTCGCTTTTTTCATCTCCTCTGAAGGAGGGAAAAGTGTAAAATTCCTCCTTCCTGATGAATTGCACTACCGGTCTCTCTGGCCACTCCTAATGTTTTTCTGAATGGGAAGTTGGGCTATCCGTTAACAAGAAGCGCTTGTTCCTATATTTATAGTATTTCATATTCTCGACCGAGCAAATCATTCGCATTCAGGCTATGGGGAAGTGAATTTGGCTTCGTTCACCTACTAGATGCAAAAAGATGGTACTATTATCGTACTTCTCTGGTTACACTGGTTTGCTGATAAGTGCAATGAAGTAGTTTTCCCCCTCTTATGAGACACACACTCAGAAAATGGAGATTGTTTCCTTATTATAACTCTGACGGGAAGTTCACTGCACTGTCGACCCGACTGCACTCTTCTACCAATTACTCCGACGGCATGCTTCTCAGTTAAAAAAATGTCATCTGCTTATCGATGGCAAATAGGTAGGTCTGATTGCATAAATCGCCGTTGACGGGAAACTACTCATTGAAGGTATATCGTACCAGTAATTACTTCAGATTAGTTTCTCGGGTAGCCATGTTGGTTTTGACTTCTACGATGTGATCACCCAAAATGTAATGACTTCTAGAAGTGGGACCCTGGTGGACATAGATATAACATCTCGGGCGATACTCGTATGTTCTTCAGCATGTCATCCACTAATTAGTTCTATCAATTGGAACGTGTCTATTTGGATATAGCGACAATCTTTTGACAACAGGTTCAAGAGTATTTTCGAGCTATCAGGCAGCCGCATGATACGGAATCCCACTCATGCCGAGTATCAGTAACAGTAGTATTACTAATTTGTGTTGCGTAGGTGGGAAAGATAGGAAGTGAATAGTTGTTGTTCCGTGGTTGTGAAAAAGACAAGTGAAACAATGAACATGGGTTTCGGGGATTATCCATTTCTGATTTCAACCAAGACGATGAGCGTCTTCGTTACACTGAGTTCGAGGTTCTGTCTCAGATCGTGGCCAAGGCAGTTTAGGTACTTCAACGAAAACTTTTTGAGGACAAACCGAAGGATTGAGCAATCTGATCACCGCAGACTCTGTGATTGATAGATATTATATTCTAACCAATTTTGGTGCATGCCCAGGGACTTTGTGGACTATTTCGAAAGTGTCATCGTTTACGTAATGTCCAATGTCCGCAAGGTGCGTCACAATTGCACTGGTAATTGATTTTCTGTTTCCCGTCATCAGCCATACTGGTGTGTGTTCTAAGATCCTTCGTGATAATTGCCTTCTGGTTCCAACAATATTGCTTGCCCAACATCAGCAAACAAGCAGATAGTTTAACATGGACGAACGTCCTTGGATCCTGAAGTATGCCATTTGTCTTAGTGCCATGATCTGCACGACCCATGAACACATTCCTGTATCCTTTTTCTGGTTTCAAGATGACCATATCTTTGTTATTCCTCATCACTCGCCATTCATTTCTGCGTTGAATACTGGAACCCGGGATGTCACGATCCAAATTCCATGATGATGATCTTTTGATTGTCACCAGTCTTCTTTGTGATTCTCATTTGTTATCTTTCTTTTCCAAATATGGAGTTTAGGCATGGCACCACCGGGTTACCTGTGTTCAGTGAGACTCAGTGCAGCAGGTTATCCTTCGATAGTGAAGCAAGTGAGCAAACTCTCGTTGAACGAGGATGAGTCCAGCAATAAATGAAGGCAACAAACTGTCATGGGAGACGAAATGAAAGAAATTTCACCAACACAACTGCAACTGTTATTCAATCGTCCATGGATACATTCGAAGGATAGTAATGGCCAAAGGCGCTTGAGTGCTCGTGAAAACCAGTTTTCCAAAAATTGTGTAACTGCGATAGAAACTTCGCAGTCACTACATTGATTGCTTTTAAACACCGATCCCGATCAAGTTTGATTCCATTTCTAAATGAGGTTTCCTATTCCGTTTCGGTCATCCAAAAAATGAAAATCCCTTGCTGCTGATGTGAACCATTATTCATCGGCTGGTTCATTGTGCAGCATTAATATCTTGCTGAAACTATCCTGGTTTTGGGCCAACTTATTTTGTGCCGGAATTGTAGTGCAATTTGCTTTCTCTTCGTTCATATCATTTTCGTCTGTCTCGAACTGTTCTAAAAATAGCTAAATCTACCTCTTTTGTACTTGACTTTTGTCTGTTCGGCACGACTGACTACACAGCCGCATTATTTAGATGCCGCCGTTCCTAACCAGCCGTTCAGGCAAAACATTGATCCCAAACAATTCGTTCAGTAGCACGTGCTATGTCAGTCTACGTAACCTGCGACAAGAAATGTGGACAAATACGGCGCGATGTCCTTGGAAGACGAGTCCCTTTTTCCGATCCAGTTCTTGAAATCTGGTTTTGTCATGAGCTTGAGCATAGTCTCTCAGGTATTTTGTGAACAAAATAATAGCATCTGTCGATCTCAAAAATCATTGTTTCATTTAAAATTTTACTTCTTGTTTCATTACTGATACTGTCGAAATATTTCCCTCAGATAAACAAAATTGATTCGGGTAATCATCATAAGATGGAAACGGTGCAAGCACCGCTCTGTCAAAGCTTCCTCACAAACTGCGCAGAATGAAACGAGAATATTCCATCAAACTGACCCTTGAAATTTCTTGGGACTTTTGAAGGAATTTATCAACGACAGGAGGAAATCGATCACAATTGTGCAGTTTTGCAGTTAGTCAGTGCGTTCTCAATATCTAGTTTCCCGTATTTGATTTGCCAGGGGTATTTTTGAAACAAGGGCATATCCACGTACGTGACTTGATGACTTGATTTCAAATCCACCCTGTGAATTATTTCTTCCTAACTACGTCACCTTATCTACCCTAAACAAAAACTGCCCCTTATGGAGTTTTTCCCTGGCCATTGCTTGTAAATAAACATATCCGCTCACGTTGTATATAGATTTGTAAAGTTTTCGCAATCGTTTGCACAAGAGGAGTAAATAAGTACACGATAATTTTCAATCTTGTTCTGTACTTCACTAATATTTTCCAATAAATTTCCAAACAGGAGCCAATGCCAGATGTGAAGCTAACGTTGAAAATCGAACATCCGTATACTGAAAAATCCGAGGCCCATATGTGAGTTGATTCTTGAAAGTTTTCTCGATCTTTGTCTCGGCGAAGTTCTCTTTCTTTGTAGACAAGTCACACAGGTTGCACAACAGTTGGTCGTAAACGACACTGTAAATGTAGGCCTACGCTAAATTCAATCAGCATATGTCTTAGGCATATTCCTTAGTTTTCATGCAGTATGTGAGAATCAGAGATATTCCACATCGAGTGGGAAAAGGGTGAGTCAAGCCTTTATTATCTGAAACCAAAATAACACAAACCTCCACAAGCCCACAGCTCAATAACTGTCTGAACGGGTCTCCACACTGATATTCATCGAACGCCAATATGGCTGCCCACACACCGACCACTACATTACTGAAGACAACTTCACAGAGCCGAATACCTCATGCACTTCTTTCCATTTCAGCACGGTTTCGCCCAATGTAGTGTTTTCCACTATGTGGTTTTCCTATTGAATGTGATGCGTCTGCTTGTCCACCAAACAGCAGTTAGTACTTCATTTGAGCTGCCCAGCATAAGAATGAAAACTAATCTTAAAATGCTGTCTGCACGATTTTGCACTTTGACAGGTAGAAACTATCATCCATATGCAGTAGTATGCACTATTCATGTTAGGCGTATGTCATGCAATGCCCCCTAATATGAGTGGTATCACATTTCGAAGGTTTCATCCCTAAGCATCAGTGATTTACCACTCTTTTGCACCGGAATTATTTTGCTCGAGAAGGACCATTTTGACAAGGAAATCAGTTTGATTGTGATAAACCGATTTGAGATTTTAGTGATCCAGCACCAGCTTCTCCGGAAATTAATAATAGCATGATGTTAATACAACCGTGGAAGGATAAATGATGAATAACGAACTAATTTCCCCAAAAAAGAAGTTTCCTCGGAACTCAGCAATATACATTAATGAATACATAGGATGCTAGAGCAATGTCACACTGAATAACTGCATTAAGTTCATGGAATTGCTATTATTGCGCACTTTTATCTATGCTTCGTACAATCAGTGAGCGTGATCTCGCACACGTGACTAGATTTATTCGTTATCAGTGCCACGGCCATTGAGGTTAGACGATATTCGGACAAAATATCTTATCCCTTTATTTGTCTCCTTTATCTATAACCACTGAGGTCTGCAGCTTCATTTGTTTCACACATGTTTCTACGTGAATATTACTGAAAATTTATGTTCCAAATACGTTGTCGGTTTTCATTGGGTTTGTATGGCATTGTGTAGAATTCAAGTAGCTCGATAATGGTGCTGCTCAGGCCATCCTCGTTGACTTATATATGGACTGGATTGATCTCTAACCCAAATCTCTTAAGGATATGTTTATTTCGTGTGCCATGGGATGGATGTTGTGGAACAGTTTCAGGAGGTGGTTGAGTGGTTTAGAGCGTTTGCATACCACCTTGGAAGTCTGAGGTTCGAATCCCCACGAACACCGGTTACTATGGGGGCAGACAATAATCCACTGTCGTCCAGATCGTTACCACATCTGAACTATTGGGACCCTATGTGCTACTCCACCACGCCAAGTTTCAGGGTCTGGTTGCCGGGTTATCCCCAAATAGTGCAGTGGACCTTCGTGGATATGGGATAAATACCCCTTCCACCGCCCTCGTGTGCAAGCATGTAATAACAAAAGGTATAGTGCGTCAGTGATGTGTTTGTCAAGGTTTTATTCACAAAGCAGCTGACTCATCGATCAGTACATAGGTAACACTAGTGCTTAGAAAAGTCAGTGTTACATCTAATGGATTACGGCATACTATTCAACATATAAGAACATTTATCCATCTTCAACAATATCTTATGCAGACCGTTTCTTCCTATTTGGCGGGCGTTACTGTTCACATTATTCAACAATTATTCCGGGTGGTACACCCATATTCAACAAATAAAACGTGACTAAACCTTGAATGTATTATACAGTAAAGTAGTCTGAGTGAATGACTGAAATCCATTCGATGACCAGTGTCCATCAAATGACCGAGAATTGAGCCAGAAATCGTTTCGGATCCACCTTGAATTTGCCAAAGCGAATCTTATTCTTCCATACAGAAAGGCAACTGCCATGAATCTCAACTTACATGATTAGTAGTTTTGAAAAACCAATGTTCTTCCGAGCATATGCTCTCAATGTTACTATGGGAATTTCCCACCGAGTCGAACTTTCATCTGTAACAGAAGTACAGAATAATCCTGTCTTTGTTTGTACGCATGTGCATTTCTGTGTCATATTTTGATGACACGATCGAGGAAACAACGGAAAGTAAAATTCGTCGTCTTTGAACAAATGAACCAGAGCTACTTGTGCAAAAATAAACAGTGTTCATCCTCCTAACAGGATAGAATTATCTTATTGGTGGACCTAGAGAAAAATCTGAATATCAATGAATTCGTCACCCACCATGAACTAAACAAGATGAGATGGTTTCTGCAAATCAGACAACAAGTAGATTACGGTGGGAAAACAGGAATACTCATGCTACATCAACATGCGTGGCACACGTATCCCCAAGATTATTGGTAAGCCCATCACTCAAATTAAAGACTGTTGACAGCATCCTTATCCTAGCGTGTGTATCCAGTGATACACAGAATGAATCTGACAAATTCTCCCTTCGCAAGTCAGTTACTCGAATCAAATTACCTGCCTTCCATTTTGTGTGAAGAAGGAAAAAATAATTACACCTCCATCTACAACAAGATTTCATTGTTGCTGAATGTGAAGCCTAGAAAGGGAGATGGGAATAAATGAGACAAAGTGGCATATCAAATAAATGTGTGTCCTTGTCTAGTCTCGAACAATTAGTCGGTTGCACGCTGATACTGCTTCCGAATATTTTGTTGTGCAGCTAGCGGACAGAGAGTGGTGAGAGCACTCATTCCTTAATCGTCATTTATTCTGCGGTAAAAATTAGTCCTTTCATTCAAGAGTAGACGGAAAGCAATGTGTAACTATAAAGAAAAATTCTGGAACCCCACTGATCATTTATTCAATTTACATTATCTCAGTCAAGCCAATATCATTGACTGCGTTTGGTCAACCCACAATCAAGGACGTACTGTTGAGATTCGTGGAATTTGTCATGAACTACTTTCAATCACAATCAGCCGTATTTTGATCCACATTCCTCGACAACCAACCACATGAAAACCATTATGTCAGCCTAAGATAAGCTTCCCCTGTGGGAGATTGCGATGAGAACTTATGTCGATGTCTCAACCACTCTTTTCAAATTAACCCTTCAATTCTCATTAATTTTCCTCAGATGTACTGTTTTACTGTGACACTTGGTTCACATTTTATCTCACGCCTAAGTTTTCACCCTATTTTTCAAACTCGAATAGTTGTTTGACTTCATTTGTCAGACAATACAATGAACGGCTGCAAATGTGTAATTACGAAGTAACTGAGCCAGCTTCCTGCAGAAGTCACATGAATGTAGCAGATATGTATAATTTGAACTGGTGATTCCACCCACGGAATTAGAGTGAGACTGTCTGCATATACAGTTCTATTGAACAATAATCAATTAATAACGTGCCGCATATTACAAATCTTCAATCGTGAGTTATTTCGGTTACGCTAATCTTTTAAGGCGCTTTACTAAAGAAGGGTTGTCCTTCGATGGAAGAATAAAGAGTGAAATGGTGCAACGTATCAAGGAGGAGTAAGAAAGCGCATAGCTGTGCCAAAGAATTTGCCTACAATGACAAAAGACACCGCTCAATACGATGCGTCGAACAAAGACAGTCACAGCTGTGTAAAGTAGCGTACAAGACAGTGTTCGTCGGTGTCCAAAATGCTGATGAACATGGTCACCGGCAGTCAAGCGAAGTGTCCAATGTTAACTCGTGATACGCATGACTAGGGCAGAGATTACAGTGACATGTCGCTCAAGAGGGGAACCAATCAAATGAGGGAAATCGGGTGCACACAGATGCACCGGGGCAAAGAATAGAGGGTCCGTGGATCGTCAGTTCGTTGTGTGTTCATCACCAACTACTGTCAGTCAAGTGAGAACGGCTTATCGGGTTCGGCTAAAGACACTGTGTGGAAGTCAATAGTGTGAATTTCAATGGGCATCCAAATTCTACCCGTAAGGAAAAGAACATTGACCGCTGATCAGACAGTGGACCAACATCACCCACCGTAAGACCGGTTGTACGATATCGAAAAGACCAAATAACCAATGGCAAAAAGGATCACCTACACACCAGAATGCATCGATTAAAACGCTTTGTGCATAGGTTAGAATGATGTAGGAACCAAATCAAGATAATTCTGTTCTGATGGCTAAATAAAATTAACACATAACATCTTTACAAATTATATTTCCAGGCATTAAACTGCCAAATATATGAATCCCATTCGTCAGCTTTATCATATCCTCAAGCTCACTTCGTCAGTTGAATGCTACAGCACTATAATTATGGAAAACTATGAGCAATGCCAACAAGTAAGTATATCTAAACTCGGTTCCTTTTCATGACCCAACCTGTTGCACAGCACATGTGACATTGTTAGTTGTACACCCACGCAAGTGCGGACGTGTCCCTCAACAAACTTCGATACCATTTCAAGTTCAATGAAAGATGTTTTGACTTCAAATGAAACCATCAATCGTATCGCACCGTGAATACAGTTTGCGGTTAGTTGGATAACCGTCAGTCATCACTTACACCTCGAAATGTCTCTTCATCGTTATGAACCAAACCATATTGTTGACTTCTCCCACCATTCAACTAAATCTCGCTTGATGAGTTTAGCAGTTTACGACAGGGTCTGCAGAGAAAAACGATATTTGTTCCGAATTCCCGCCAATAAATCTGCAGTGACTGTAACCCGTAGGGTGAGTGGGGATGCCGAACTAATCGACTGGTTGTTTCTCTTTCTAACAAGCAGCTTGACGGCTGAATAGATTTCATGACAAAAGGACGATGCGTATGATTCAAATTAGACAACTGAAACAATGAAAAAAGAAGCTGACTTCGTGGTAAGACATATTTGCTCTCATGAATGACATCCCCGACAGAAATGAGCTGCAGAAGAAATTTCTTGCGTACTTACAATTCTACCGCATCTCCACGTTTGCATTCTACGAACCTGGGAACATTATACACATTAAATAAGATGTTTTGTGCAGAATAATACAGCGTGATTCCTTGAATGCACTCAGACAAATCATGGTAAGTGCACGGTCTGATTAGCTAACCCTCCCGATGTCAAGCAAAATTCACAATCTCACGTTCTCCATATCTCATTATGAACACTGGTTCCCATTATACTCCGTTTGGTGCCAAATATCATTGGAAAAATCTTAGACTTCTTGTTGGGGAGATGGTTCACTACATCCAAAACTGAAGACACATTTGTGCCCAGTACTACTCTTTCTCAAATGACCTTTCCTTTCATCGTATTGCCTTAAACTGTGATAATCCATTTGAATGATTTATCTTGATTTCCGGATTCGGGTGGCACAATCGGGCTTTTTCTCACGAGTTATTAATCCAATTTATCATGAACGTTTAGGCTCTAGCCTACGCGTCTTATATGGAGTAGCATACCCAACCGATCCGAGAGCCCTTAAACAACTTTTCAACTTGGTGTCCACTTGGCAGTACCAAATACTCTTTTAGTATCTGTGTTCATTTTGTAATCAAGACATTACTATTCATCATTGAGGCTTCCTGCATATTTGTCTCCTTGATGCTTTTCCTAACATTTTCACAGTTGTTGCATGAAGTGTTTGATTGACTGGCACATCTTCACCTTTTATAATTTGCAATGCATCCTAAATATGCGGCATCTAACAGTGGAGATGCAGTCGAAATGGTTGTGTGCGCGGCATCTCATAATACAATGTCAAATTCATGGGAATTTTGTGGCTGGAGTGTCTATGAGTGAAACCTTTCACACTGAGTACTGGGCCTGTATAGTGCACGTGACTTTTGGGAGCATTATCCGGTTTGCTACGTGCAGTCATGAACTTCTCACCACATCACATGACTGGACCGAAAGACTGCCCAACATATTCACACTCAATCATACGGAACAAATGGATGATGTATGACCGTTCCGGCTGTTGATTACCATTGTATCGGTGAAGCATCATTGTGGAAATACTTATACAAGAAATAAAGTTTGTCACGAAATGAATAAAAAGCAAGCTGGTTAAAGGAGGAACCAGACACGAATGACAGACACTCTTTCTAGTTTAGAGTCCAACGGCTGATGGTTCTTATGGGTGCAATTCTCTCACTGGTTTCTGACTACAAATATTGGTAGGTTGGTTCAAATGTGCATAAATAACGGATTCAAGAAAGGACATGAAGCGAGTGGCCAGCAGATTGAAGTTAGGGTCATCAGCACACTGCTTGTTCTCTTGAACTCTGTGCTTTGAGCGAAATGTCATACTCCAAGTCGTTCGTGTGTAAACGAGGTCCATCAGATACATTCCGTTTAGTTTGGCGTGGTTTCATCATTGCAGTATGTTGGAAAGTTTCAAATCAAACAGTTAGTAATACTGTTTCATGGCCAAATATTCAAATGATAATTTAGATTCTTCCACCTTCTCATAAACGAGGTTCTAGAAAGTGACACTTTCTATTAGTAATTATCACGGCGGTAAATTGGTCGGGAGCAGTCAGATTGGGACTCAGCAACCCAAATGCTGTGTTTCGTTGAAATGACCAGTTGGCCACCAATGATCCATCCGGAGGGGAGATAAGTTCACAATATCCTAGTACGCGGCTGCCAGCTTGCTAAAAGCTTCCTATTGTTGCTTGTACTTTAAAGCTTGCGTTGTCGCAGCAGGCATATTCACGTCGGAGTGTTTTTATTAGATAAACGAATTACGTGAGTTTTAATTTCTACATCCTGGTTTCAATGGAAGGTACAGGCAAACATGATACATTCGAAGTGGTTTTGGTCATGGATCGCAGCCAGAAGTTTTGCAATTCGCAGCTGATTATGGTAGAATGCATCAAAAAAGCCTAAGACAAAAGAAACAAATATTCAACCAAGATAAACAATATAGTGAAGTATGGAAGAAAATTCAATCTCTCAGTATGTCAGGGTCGAACAAGGTTCGGGGTGTATCGAAAAAGCGAAACTCGATGTGATGTGTCAAACGAGATATAATGTCAGTAACACGGCTTTGTCGGTGGAAAACTATGAGCCGACGTTTCGGTTACCGTGGGTAGCCTTTCTCAAGGTAGGTTTACAATCAACTTACTCTGAGGATGTGGAACCCAGAGCATACCCTACGTTTCAGTCAGCAGAAGAAATCCCTTTCATTATCATCGAATTTGGACGAACATTTTCTGCCACAACCTTATTATTTACTTTGACGTATCTGGATTATTTCGACTATCATCAGCTTCTGAATAGTAAGTTGTCAAATTCGACCTCACTCAGTAATTTTATCCCCACTATACGTGAACATGATATTACTGGAAGCGAATTCATCTGTCACGTGTCACTATATGGTGCAACAGTTCATGAAATGATCTTTTCCAAGCTGAGTCCATCATTTTTCAAAAGACGATGCTCACCATTACTCGATTACTAATATCATTGGTCTGAAACTCTTCTCCTTCGCCGTTTTGTTGTGTTCATGCACTTCTGTCATTCCCAATACATCCTGGAAACACAGCTTTGAAGTGGAAATCTGCATTTCAATGGATAAATAACAATCCACCAAGACGATAAACGCTGGTATTCGGAACTCTCTAGAGTACTGGCATTGTCTAAATTGATGCGTAAGGATATCCGGTAAACACTTTCTAAGCTCATACACTATAGCATTAGCGAAGACCTACGTAATTTCACAGGTACCTTAACTAGCAAGTAGTTGTGTGTTTTTAGGACAAAAACCTTAGTGATCTGCTCGCCTTTGATGGAGAAATACCTAAAAAATGTAAGCGAAACGATATTTTCGCCGATACCGGTCAGTCCTAATTATGACGAAATATAAGCCTTCGAGGGAAAATTGAAGATGATCATTTTACATTGGAATAACCCAAACATTATTAAAATCACAAAGTTCACACAATACTAAATTCTGTCACGATTTTTCGGTCTCATCGACTTAGTGTACTATGTCGGTGATGAAATAACTTTCGATCTCATGCTGCATCACACGATGCACTTTTGACTACAATTGCCCACGTGTGTGGGTAGCACCTTGAATACTCCATTCCGAACAGAGAGGATTTGCGATTACTTTAAACTCTGTGCTATTGCGGGGTATTTGTATGCACTGGACCTTGAAGTTGCGCATGCTTTTACATGTCTCACAGTGAATAATAAACAGACAAATCGTTATGAGTGACTTTACTTCCAAACCTCCGAAATGTGCATCCGTGGTAGTTCTTTGCGATTGGTAATTGGTGCTCTAATCTGCAATAGAACACTGAGCAAAAAATGTCAAAGAAAATTCACATTATTGGGCCTTTCCAGTTTTATTTGGGTCTTCGTTAAAACGATGTCGAGAAAATTCGTTTTAAGTAGATCATCTTTTCACCATCGCTATGAAAATATAAGCAGTTAAGAAAGGGCGAGCTCCAAGTACCTTCAGGCCAGCGCTCACACTGGTCTGAACTGCAATGACCATTTTCGGATTGTTTGGCAGTCATCGTTCGGAAGCAGTTTCAAAGCACATTTATAGAGAAACTTCGAAATTATGGAGGAATTCCCCCTGTTCTTCTTATATAAGCACAATATAAAAATCACAATGACCGAAGAAACGGCTTCAATCGAACTATTTAGTTGGTAACCGAATCTAAATAAAGTCTAGAATAATCTGTGATTGTGTTGGTCCGTTCGCTTTTAATTCCGTACCTTATTACATCTCAGTTTACATTGCTCAAAACCTTTCACTGTGACAACTAAGGTCACACACATTCAGCTGTCCATAGTGCACCAAAGAGTCGACGTAAATGAGAAGAGACTTCGAATAAGTTAGTTTCAATACTTATTCACCTCATATACCTCAACAAAGTCACGAAGCTCGAATCATACTCTAAGTGAATTTTCAAATACATCATAATCAACACTATTCGTGTGTGAAATTTGGATTGCCTTCTTGTCTGACTGGTTACCTGTAGAACAATCAACTCATTCAGATATTCGGTCATCCTCCAAAGCATGTTTATGCACCAGCACAGTGAAATGAGTACGTCTTTTGTTATAATTATAAAATGCTTCACTTCCTCTATTTGTTATACGACAATGTACAGTATTTCCAGAAGGAAACATTGGTTAACCAAAGGCTGACGAATGGGTAACCGACCGGCCGTGGCGAGGATCGAATCTGTGACGTCATCGTTCGAATTCCACGTGGATGACAGTTTGTCAACTACCAGTTCTATCAGACTGATTCAGCAATCATGATCCTGAGAATTTACGCAGAATGGACTACTTGATTGTGGTATTTAGGATTGACTATACATATGACTTTTACCATTTCTTTTTCTCACAATACGTTGGCAAATATGCGTTTGCATTGGTGAAATATTATGCATTTTCGGATTCTGCTGCGAATTCCTCTTATGATAACTTGGAGGCGTTTTTGCTACATCATTTTATTCCCATTAATTTTTATCGCAGCTGAACCAGCCAAGTTCAATACTCTCGTTTGCACAGATAACAGTCCGTTCGTGTCTTCATTCTTGAACTTGAGAAGCAAGCTTCATAGAATGCGATTGTGGTGAACACCTGAAAGATCAACTTCGAGATTGTCTGGTTGCTGGAATAAATGTACGAGAATAACGGCAAAGATTAATAATTCATAGCCATCAAAACATTTCAGAGCAGTAGAACCATTTGCGAACGGTATCAGGATGTCATATTCATAACTGCACCTGTGAACAATACAGTGTTTTTCAATTCAACCAGACGTGACAAAAAAATACGAGCAAAAGCTCCGCGACAATTCAGAACTTTGGGTGGTTACCGTGCCAGTGGCATTTCGTGCGGGGATCTGAGCAATCCTCATACTCCCGTGCAGAAATCTTTGGGCAAATCTGATTCCTTTGGATGCTTAAATTCCCGGCTTTCTTGTCCACTTGGAGATTCTCCGTGCTTTTCCTGCTGTAAGACTGGCCAGACACAGAGTGTTTACCGACAGCCTAAAGTGTGTCGCATGGCTGTCAACCTCGACTGCACTTCAGCTTCACTTTAAAGTGAATTCTCCTCCCTAACTTCAGCTGTTGTCTGCAACCCTTCTTCTCATGTTACTCAGATTTTGGTTACTGCAAATGGTAATTCTCATAAGTTTATTGTTGACATCGGTAGAACCGAGTCTATCAATTCAAAATTTCATCTAGAATCTTTTTCCTCTGCTGCTCATATTCAGCCTACTGATGTCACGATCCGAGGCATCACTGGCCACCTTTTACCGATTTTAGGTTCATATATCATTCCGATTCGGGTTTCTAACTGTCCTCCCGTCCTTGTGAGTTTCTCATTTCTGATTCTGGCCCGTCTATTCTGGGTCTAAAAATTCTCCGTCAGTTGTATGTGAATATCCCGTTGTTTAGCACTCAGGTTGATGTTTCTCGTTCTAGAAACCCTATTCTTCAATGCTCCAAGGTTGCTGGTGGGATGTATATACCACCTATTAGACTGGAAGTATCTGGGGACCCGATATTTGTCAAACAGGTGCATCATATCATTTGGCTTCCGTGAATCATTTCGCCTCGCTATCCAATCCGTGTGTGAAAAAGGCATCATCTCGCCAGTTCAATCCTCTAGTTGGGCTACTCCCGTTTTAACTCCCTCGAAGTCAGACGACAAGGCCCCACGAATATGTGATGATTATCGGTTGACCCTCAACAAAAGACTATTCCAATGCTCTTGTACTACCGAAAAACTAGAGGATGTGCTCCATAGCCTTTGAGATTCCAAATTCTTTTCCCAGATTAGCCTCACCGATGCATATTTACTAACATCACGTGATAAGAAATCCAGTTTGTCGACGGTCATCAATATTCCCTATAGATCTTTACAAGTATAATTTCCTACATTTTGGTTCTTATATGTTACTCGCTATTATCCAGCAGTCTCCCAATTTACTTATAGCCGGTCTCAATGGAGTCGAATCCTATCAAGACGATTTTCTTGTTCATGGTTCATCTAAAGTTATCCACGATTCCCGTCTTTGTCGTTTATTAGAGGGACTTCTCAAGTTCAACTTTCCAATTCGTTCTAACTGGTGTGTTTTTAGTGTTTCACAGACTTCGTGCCTGAGGTATACCGTAAATTCTGATGGCATTTCTCCTGAACCCAAGTGGTTATCATCTTTATTTGATGTACCTCCGCCCACTAACATCCACGAGCTTCGTTCTGTTTTAGGTATAATACAGTATTATACTAGGTTTATTCCAAATTTTCCGCATTGGGCTATTTATTTATTTGGGAGCTTGTGCTTGCTGATGACGGTGGTCTATTTCTGGACACGTACTATACATTGGTAGAAGTTGATGCGTTTTCTCGCTGGCCAGAATTATTTTGGACAACGTCACCTACAACCGAATTCACGCAGACTGCATTACGCAACACTTTCGGCAGGGAAGAATTATATCCAGCCTCTGTTACAAATAACGGTACCCATTTCTCTGCTAGGTCTCGTGATGATTGGTTGAAAGGACTTGGTTGTCGTCATTTGTATACTGCACAACATCATTCGCAGTCCAACGGATTTGCTGGGAATTTTGTTCATAGTCTGAAAAGTGATATGCAGTCTATCAATCCTCAGTCGACAACGAAAAGCTTGTCATAGTACAACTAGTAAGAGTCCAGCACAGTTATTCAGATCTTGCTTGACAACCAGTTATCAATGTGTCTTTTCTGTTGATGTAAGCTTTTTCAGAGGGAATGATTTGTCACTGTCCAGTGGCATTATTTTGGCACAAAACGGTAATCGAATGATGAACATCATCGACTGTCATGATTTGTCCAGTCATCGATGACAAATCAACCAGGTACAATTCAACACAGAAGATCGGTCAGAAGACAATTTCACTGTTGTTTTGCCTACTATCGCTTTTATTCCTAATATTGACATACAACGGGAATCCGGAGAATCATCCGAGGAATCTACGGTCAGAAGATAAGCAAGAATGCAAGTAATGCCCACAGGGAACGACAAGCATCCAGAGCTAAATTCCACGTGCGGCGAATCTGGTATTCATAAGTGAATATACATATGATTTTTACCATCTCTGTTGTATTCACTTACACCGATATTGCACATGCTTGTGCGCAATATATGAAATACAAAAGAAGTCGTGTGCCATATCCGCGTTCTGATTCCGTGATACTCCGTGCTGGATAATACTACAATAATCCATACAGTATGGCTGGGATATGTTGTTTTACAAACGTTTTCCTCGTAACACGAAACAGCCCAACCCCCGTCCCTTCCCCTCCTGTTAGAGCGAACGTTGTCGGGACCCACCGAATTTGTTCTCTCCTATCGAGAAGCAGCACTCCTGCTACAGGCACGTGATTCCAACGAGCAACGCAAAATCATTCGTACACAGTACTGTTACTATCACTGGAGCAACAAAGCGGTGAATGCAAATATTTCTGTGACTGGAAGTTCCTTCGTTCCCACATGTTTTGATACTGGTCTCATTCTTCAAAATTATGTGGACTTGCATTCTCATTACACCGAAATCGGATGCAGTCCTCTTCACGTGCATTCGAATCTTGGGCAAACTACTAAACGTCACCTTAACATCAAGCTTCAAGAATGTCTTCTTTGTTGACGGTCCCACCATTATTTACGAATGCATGCGAGTTCAACTGCACTGGAGTGCAAGTTACTCTGATTATACGAACTGAATCCAGAAGGCTTTCCAGCCATCAGTTCAAGTCTCAAAACAACATTAGAAAAAGTCACAACCAGTCGTGTCAATTGCTGTAGCAAACAACTGAGTGCGCACTGCAACACAGCATACACAGATATCCCGAATATCCCCTGACACTGTCAAGTGATTCCACTAACCTTCAGTGGACTACGTGGAAGACCTACGATCTTCACACATACATACCAAAGTACAACATTTGACACTTTCCATAGCACAACGACTGAGACCGAGACAGTGTAATCACACAGAGGTGGTGTCTGCCCTTCAAGAGTGAGCTCAAAGAGGAGAACATCGTGTTGAATAGACACATGAAGATATTTGCATACTTCTTAGGCTACTCGTGAGTAGTGTGATTCTGCAAGCAAAGGAATAGTTAAGATACATGACAATCGATTCTTTATTAGCTTTTGTATAATGTAATAATGACATGAGAAGCATGGATCACATACTGTGGGGAATCCAATCAAGTGTTTAATATATAAAAAATTACCTATGGGAGCTGAAATCAACACTAAGAATTTACGCTTGTGGAGCAGATGATCTCAATTTTCAATAGACAAATCATCATTGGCATTTATTTCGTTGCCTCAGTTCCAACACTGTCAAAGGCATGCCAAAAGATTACTGCTCGTTTGAGACAGTAGTTGAATCTTTCATGCTTATTTGCCAAACTCCTCAGTTTTTCGTTGCTCCAGGCCACTGTTCATTGTCTTTATGATCGATTTTCCCTGAGACTCTTTATTGATCGAGCTGATTATCTCTCTCACGCACACCCAAATGCACATGATTACACGCACATACACATACACACACAAACACCTCATGGTTGGTCGGGTTTGTACAATTCGATATCTTGTAACAATTATTCTGATGAAGTACCGCATACAGACGCATATCAGCTCTACGGTTGATTGGATTCCGTTACCTCAATTTGCACGTAACTCTCATACTCGTCTGGACATCGGACGCACTCTATAGTACTCGAATTGGCTCATGAATTTAACTCCCGTCGTGGTGCCCTTCCGCCGACAAGTGGGGTAGATGCATCCGATTCGCACTGAAAACAGAATTTTCTAAGGTGTGTGTTGGTCGGTTACACGGTAGGCCATGGGAGTCAGGGTGAGAGCGGTATTCGGTGATAGCTTGGTTTGTTCGGTTTTGATTAACTGGCCAATTGCCCCAAATACTTGACTGGTATCTATTCGAAGACCGATGTCGACCGAGTGACCAATTATTGAGCTAGAAATCTTCCACAGCCACTTTGAATTAGTCAGGACGGATTGCACTCATTCATACAAAGAGACAGTTTTAGTACTGTGCGACCGATATAAAGTGTTGTATAGAAGCACGTAAATGAGCAGACAACCATGGAATTGGTCAACGTCGGCAGCATGTCTTTTTTGTGATACTATTTAAGAATAACTTTTCAATGTACGCCTTAACCGAGCAGCCTTGAAGCTAGTTTCTCTAGTGCTATTTAAGCGTCTACTGAGGATTCTTTATTGTGATAATAATATCCCTAATTATGAATCAGTAGTAGTAGCGAGGCAAAAATTGAAATTTCACATTTGCACAAAGTACATTCGAGTTACTGGGACATGTTTTAGCATAATCCGTTGACAGTCACCATGATGAGGTCTAGGGGATAACAGTGCGATCAAAAGACATCATTATCTCTCAAGGTCACTTCGGTTGATTTCTGAATTCGCCCTGACTCACCACCACACCAGTATGCTGTGGGTATTTTTTCTTTCCTTTGACTCTCCACAGCAGGCAGTGCTCCACATCCCTTCCGGTTAGCCCAGGCACTGAATCAGCTCTCACGGATCTGCTAGTCGTTCGGTAGAGTTCATACTTCATCATGGCGAAAAGTGATTTTTCTCATTTTTATCTTACTGTCATAATCGTGGTTAAGTGACTTCGGAGATCACAGTTTGCCTGGTCCGAAATCTCGGAGAGTAAACGGTATCCCCAATCAAAACAATACCCAGAACTGATGGGCGAACGTTAGGCTAACTTTGGGATAAGGGGCCCGGTAACATGTGCCTTGAAAATTTGAACAGATGCTCGTGAAATTTTACAGGAAATATAATATTAAAATCAACTCAATGATCATTAGTATGTATCTGCATTACAAAAGTAGCATTTATTGTTTTGCCGAATAACCTGATGACAAGGTTAGGCCAAACTCGTTTGCTTTGTTCTCTGTTCCTGAGCTGCACTGACCGGTTTTCCTATGAATGAAAATGATTCATGACATACATAGGTGAATATGTGCATCTTAGGGGGTTGTTTTGACTCTAGTATTTTATAGCTCTCTCTCTCTCTCACTATATATATATATATCTGCATATGACAATATGTTTATACATACATATATCCTTGGTCGGTGAGGTGGTCGAGTTATATTGTTGGTTTCTATGAAATCCATAAGATACTGAAAACCAATCGCTATGTAGCGTTGATTATTCATCTTCACTTTCTGGATTCATGCTTCGGGAGACAAAATAGAAGAGGTACTGCAGGTGCAAGAGGTACCTTATTCCGGAGAAATGCTTCATTTGTGGTGAAACCATATTGTGGGGGAATTTGTGTCCTGAATTGAAGTCAATGAGTACGCTGAGAACAACCGAATGTTAACAATGAGTTCGTCAATCTCAATGCATAACAGATATGGTTACTTCTGGAGTCTATGCTTTTGTGTTAGTGTCACGATTTGTGGCCTAATGCAGTATTGGTGTTAAGGTGTTTTAGGTGTGGATCAACCTACTAGCAGCACCCCAAAGTCAGTCATCCATACAGCTTAGTAAATTCGTAAGTTATTTTAGTTTTTTAAGCCAGTCAATAAGTGAAACTGGGAGGAATCGTGTGTCGACATCAACTTGAATACATTACGAGAAACATATTTCAGTTAGTTACAATGAATAGCTGCCTGAAACTTAGTGCGCACAAACATTTACTCATCTAATGAATACACCACCTATAACCCCATTTGCCCAAGTTTGAATTTCTCACTAATCGTTCGGCTGATTTCAGACATTGGTTTAAGTGCACCTCATGATGCGAATTACACTTCCCTCAAAATATAATGAACATTCGGTTATATGACGTGACGAAGTTTAAAGTCTACCAGACACGATGCTGCTGCATTTTGGGTCGAAAATTAGAGGCAATTAGAAGACGGATATCAGCAAAACGGTAATACAGCTGCTCCACTGACTGAAGTAATCAGTATTCCTACCAATTGATTCTTCCAAAAATCACCGTAATAATTCATACTAAGCCTAACAACTCAATGAAACTTGGACAGGAACAATATAGTTTTAGAACCGGGTATGGACAATAGATGGGAAAACAACCGGGATAATGGAAATTGTACTACAATTCATTGGAGCCAAAACAATGGTACGATTCATTTCTCGCGTTTATCACGGGTTGCTGTGAAAGGCAATATCTCACTTGTAACGCTCGTCAAATCACAAATAAGGCTCTGCTTCGATGACCCTAATTATTGCCTTGGATCAATAAAGTCCGTCTCTTAAGATTTCCTCACCATGTATTAGACAATTACACAAAGGGCTCTGTGGTGAACACATGTCGTTTAGAGATATTCGAGGCTAGGAAACTACCTCACGATGTTCTGAGATGATTTCAATATTTGAAAGCAAGCAATAGTTGTGACAAACACAATGAAAGAATACAAATTTGATAGGTTTGTACCAATACAGTCTATGTCGACCGCATTCGAACGAGCTTTCACTTCGCAAGCAATATTCACACCATTTTCCATCTCGTATTCACATACGATTCAACAAGAAGATATTAGATGAAACTTGCCTCTGAGAAGTGCAAGGTGCACAACCTGTACACTCTACTATGAAGGTGAAATCATACGGACAATGACTATTCATCTCAACTTTGGCATTTGTTTAGGAATGGCGATGAATTCAATCCACGTGACTCTGTGCAAGTGTTAATTGAAAACCCTTTCTCAGTCCGGTCATTTGGACACAGGTGGTTTCTTTTAGGCACATAACTAAATACAACTTATCACGAAGAGAAATATTTTAATGATGTTTCTGAATATCCTATCCCTGACCGTTTCCTAATATTTGTGGACAGCCTTCCAACAAGGTTTTTCCAGTCACACGCAAAAGTTCTTCGGATGGAAACGGCAGTGTGGTTGTAACTTTTGTCACAAAACGAACTCTGAAGTATAAAGCTAAAATATTTTCCGAGAGTAGAAAATTTTAGAGTTCCAAAAATCAGGACTGAGAAGTATGACTCAATCAGAGGAATAATTGCTGTCAAATGGTTTCCTTGTTAGTACGCTTTTGACATATTGGGATCAATTTGGATCCTGCCTCCCTTAAAATCAGAGTCAAAAATATAATGCCAGTCATGTGAACATTACACAAACGACCAGAATCCCACCTATCTCGCATATGCGTGCACTCTACCATGCGATGGACACCTTTACGGTCATTGATGCGTAAGTTGGTCCATAAATTGCTCGATGAAAATAGATCATTTCCAAGACTACCTACTTCCATTCCATCTGTCCTTTATCCACTTTGTTTATATTACTCCGAGATACTTCTGCGCTTCCAAGTGTAGCACCACTGGACTGATGGACATTGAGAATTCAATTCGATAGGTGAAAATAAACTAAATTTTTGGTCATTACAAATGATAAGTCTATGCATATCCCGAACAAACTTCTCACTTTGTGTTTCACATTGTATGGCAAAGGTAGCTGATGGGGAAAACATGCTATCCAAGTGGCAGTACAAATTATGCTAACATCTTTGAATTGAAAACGGGTTCGATGCAAAGTAGAGTTCAATGAATTTTTTCTCAAATGGATTACATATTCTTGAATTATCACTGCCCACCATAATATAAATCATCTTCCCTCATCAAACCGATACGGATATTTCTACTGAGTAAATGCAGAACATTCTACAAACTGGCGAAAACATTTCCATGGTACAATTCCAACTGTGGCTGTTAGGCTGAACACACTCCTATCACGAATGGGATAATGCTCGTTACTTGAAGAGGCTTGCATTCCGGGTCGAGGCGTGGGGTTATAGAATCTGGATGTTTTACTTGAATTTCCCATTACAGAATGTTGTGTTCGTCAATCGTCCTGATAAATCAGATTAGAGAAATTCACCCAATGTCATGTTTTCCAAAACCATTGAGAATGAAACAGTGGACTCTAAAAGTCTTCCCGATAATTCCTATGATGTGCTACGCGGTGAGCTGTACCCAATTCTCACTCATCCCAACAACTCGACACCAGACTTATTCCCAAATCTCGTTATGGCAACCTGTTTTCAAATCAAACTGATCTAATCATATATTTGTTAAGCCAATTTGATAAGGGCGAAAACGGTGAAATAAAGCATGTCATCTGACCCACTAACAACCATCCATGCTTAGACGAGATATTCGACCGTTTGTATACAACTTCATTTCCGTTGCTTCGTTTGTGGGTAAAGTGAATCAACAATGCCTGGCTTAAAATGAGTAACAGACATCCACAATAGATGTAACCTTATTGAAGCTGTCTCACTTGCGATCACGTGCACTACAAGTACGAAAAGGAAGATCCATTCTCACACTGTTGACTATTACAAAATGTAAACGGGAGTTGATAATCATGCACACTGGAGAACGAATAGGCTGTAATACAGGCTTCCGCTGAGCGGCCGTATTCACGAGTGAATGCAAATTGAAGCTAGTCGCAACGAAAACAGTAGCACCCTTGTCGTCGTATGATGAAATCCTTAGTTCATCAATTGTGATATTTCCCATCACTCACCAATCCTGATGAGTTCAAGCAAAACAATCAAGCAATGATGAGGATATAAATGTCTTTTGAAATCAAAAGATTTAGGATGTTCATTGAGATGAAAACAAGAAATTATGAACTGTATGTGAAGGATCTCAATTGAATTTTTATGCAAATGTCTATCCAATTTCCTCTGGAGAATGAGATACTGGACGGAAATCTGATATGATTCAAATTCAATGATGAAATCAATCGATGAACACCAATGGTAATAGTTCCACGGTAATCGTATTTCGGCCGACATTCGGTACAGTTTATTATGATTATCTCGAGTAATGAAGCGGAATAGGGGCGAACTAAGTAAATTTCACTCTCTGCTGATATCAGTAAGCTAGAATTTACTTTCCGATGAGGTAATCGCCGTTCTGCACTTACATGCCACGATTGGTTCTGTGAAACGACACTTTGTAGAACGACATACTGCTATCTGTGGGATGAAATATCTTTCCCTGTATAACACACAACACTTATTCGTTGGATAGTTGAATGGTGAGTTGGTTGTCCATTCTAGATGACATTCGTGTATCCAAAGTTCCAATAGCAGTAATTATTTTGTTTTTGATGTTCAATCTTTATTCAACTAAAAATCAGTAGAACTTCAAGGGCATTCGTATGATATCATACTGTTGCGAGACATTCAGATCACACACTCACTGTTGGTCTGTTTATAAAACGTGAGTATCTTCTAACAAAATGGCATCTAAGTTGAAATAATCGATTCGAAGCTGTCGGGAATGATTTCTGCACCAAAAAATATTTCAGGTATTGCGAATTTCGTTACGCGTTGTTTCCACAGTATTGATATATATGTATACATAATAATATAAACACATAATAAACATTTGTATTTACCTTTGTTAAATAGAGCAAAATGTTGGGACAAGCTGCCATTTGAAATATAATATTTTTTAAACGTTGCCAGCTCGTTCGAAATTCTTTGGGATGCTTTTACGTTAGACAACTTGGACAAACCTGAAACACGACTAATATTCTGTTCCATTTGCCGATCAAATCCACGGAAGCTGCAATATGGGATGTCATACAATACGCCCATCGATTCATGAAAAAACTTGTAACAGGAAGAAATTTCTTTTCGATATATCACTCCAGGCATTGACATATATAGTACTGGGTAAAAGAGGGTATATGTGCAGCTAAAGATAGCAGAGTGTGAGTAAAGGTGCAACAAATCCGGTAACTCGACAACATGCTTCAACTTGATGAATCTTGTTCGTTGTGTGAACGACAATAAGTGTGCAATGTGTAACCAAATGGCGTGAAAAGGCAGGTGTGAAAAACAAAGGTGTGAAAGAAGAGGTGTGGGGCTGGGGAGAATTGGTACAAGGGAACCATAAGAAAATCACGTGTTACGGCCACGGCAACAACAACTGTTGCACGAGGTTACGTTGCTTACACAAATCAGGCTTCAATAGTCGAATTGCTATGGCTTCTGACGTCATCAGCAACCGCCTGCGTAATCCTTGCGCGTGAACTCTGGGAGTTGTCAGGACTGGTCTAAAAGCTGTTACCGTGTCGATTTGGTGTCCGCTATCCACCAGATGTTGTAGAATTGCGCTACTGATAGTCCGGACTGTACCTTTGCGTAAAGAAGCCGGGACGTGTTCTGAAATCCTCTTCGACAGGGATGTGCAAAACAACTGCGACATCAGACAGAAACTCCTCTAGTAAACCGGATTGAATTTCATTACCACGAAATCACACTGTGAATAACTTGATTCTCGAGATTCTCAATTTCAATAGTTCAATAGATTTTTCTGAAAGATGTCAATCAGTAGTATTGGATAAGGATTTTTCACTTGAAATATGTGCTTTGTTACAACAAACATTTTAATGGCACATGGATAGTCTAAGTGACTGATACGGTGCTCCAACCAATCAGTGAAACTGTTTCCAAAGATCGATTTATTCTGTTGAACATGGACTTATTGACATGGACGGACTGATCACTAACATTTCTTTCATTTTTTATAAAAAAACACGTTGGCATTATATTTGAGGTCTTTGATTTCATCGTATATAAATGCCTCTTCATATTCTTATGTGCAAGCATTATTAGGTCACAACCAAAATGTTCGAGGAGAGAAGTCAGTGTTAGAATATGGAAGGAAATGTTTTTTCATCTACACAGTTCATCTGGAATGTGTGCGAAAAGTCATAGAACCAAAATTGAGATCGATCTGGCCCATCAAATAAGAGTAACGATTTTATTCAAATCAGTTGAATTGGTACAAACAGGGCTAACCGGTTTGCGTGTTTTTCTTTAGTTAATAAAATAAACCTCTTTGGTTAATAACATTGTGACATATTGATAAGTTCAATCGGTTTAAATATAGCTGGATTTCAGCAAAATATTTGGTGCACAACACTGTAAAATATTAATAACTGCTTGCTTGTTTGGTGCACGCACAATAATTTGAAAGAAGAAACGATGGAGGTTGGACAGTTCTAAGTGGAGTCAGATATGCAATCATACGCATACTGATTGGTATATTATTTCACACTTTTCGCCAACCACGAATAATACTACGAGAGGTAGATCTCGGTCCACGGTTATCCCAACTTCCACGTAACGAGTGAATACCCAGCCATTGACACACACGGGGCAAGTTGGTGTCTTTTCACAGTCACAGGTTTTATTTGTTTGGATATGTTTTGCATAACTGAGTTTGCTGAAGTGCTCAACTCGCTACTTTATGGAAAGCTACATTGTTTATATCAGTTCAATTCAGTTCTTCCAACTAACAACCTCAGAAATCCTTGCTGTGTTTTCTGATCAGTACCCGTTGCAAGTGAAATAAGTCCATGAATGAGGTGAATAAACGCATACGAATCTTCCCAACGGGAACATTATTGCAGTACGACACTGGCGTCGCAACACACAACGACACCCGATGCATGCAATGATCCGGTAGATGGCAACCTAGGACCAGATCCGATTAGCCTAATGTATCCTTGATCATACGATTAGGTTCATTAGAAAGGGTATCAAATTATTTCGCCGTGTTCTTAAACCATCATTTCAGACCATCCGCCAACCACTAGCGATCCCGAAAAAATTCCTCTGACACCAAAATATCACGTGGGATGCGAATTCCAAAGTGAAAACACATCTGTTCCAACCAATATTTCTTCTGCTGGCATACCGTTTGGTGCTGAATCCACCCAAATGCGACATATCTAAAACAAGCTCATACATTGCTTTCCACTTTGCCATATAGATGTGAAAGTAGGAAGTATATGTTTTTCCACGAAAATGACAACAATGCTTCTTCTCTTTATACAGTTGAATTTGGATTGTTGAATTTCATTTCGAAATGGTAAAATTGACCTTTGTGCCCCTTCCATTATTCGAATCACTAATTGAATTTGTTATCCGATTTTGGCTTACCTCGTGTCTTCAGTTTGCAACATAGTCATCGTTTTTCTGAAGCTTATTCCTCACGAGAGCTGAAGGTGAAACAAGCAACTTTAGGTTTTCGACAGAAGCAATAATTTGTACTCCGAGAATAAGTAACTGACTAGTTGTCCGTCAATTCGTTCCAGTTATCCATGAAGCTAGCAAACATTCTGATATGAAATAACATGATCTAATTTATTTTTGGTGTATGTACAAGGAATAATGTGCGTAATACCCAAGATTGTTTGACGAAAATCACGAATGGATTAGACATCCAAAGGCAACCATTCATCGCTTGCTATTGAAGCAGGAAGTAGGACGTTTTGCATCTGACCATGTGCTGAGGATAAATTTACTTTATTCGGTAATTAATTGAGTGACCACCAGAGGACGTAACAGTTGTGGCTTACTGTTCCGGTAAAAGCATCAAAATATGAATGTCGAACGATAAGTCGATTTCGTTAGCTATAAACTTGAACGTGGTTTCTTTGGCCACCGCTTGATACGATGAAAAATAGTTACTAGGCAGTGAGTTGAGCTTCTGTTGTCCCCACTGAGTTCATAGGACGAAATAATTGAAATGGAACAAATTGGAAATTTCAAACTGCAGTTTTACGTAAAGTAGCACTTCTGAGTACCTTTAATAAAAACAGTTTGTTAAAGTAGTATTCTGGATGATTTTGTATCATTGTTGCAGCTTCTTTGATAGAGATTCCAATTAGGCGACATTCCAGTAGACGTGATAGGATCGAAAAGAAATATCCTCAAACCAACCTGCCAACTTTTATTACTAAAAAATTGTGTTATTGGTTTGTGTAGTGAAGATAGACTGGTTTAATATGAATAATCATGCACTACAAACGTTCATCTAGCTTTCGAATCCATGGAAGCACTGAGCAACTGCTTCGTTCTTGTTAGAAATATTCATCAGTGCACGTCCGCCGAACCCCACGGGATATAAGACTCAGGAATAACGATCGTGAATCAAACAATAAACCACAAAGCTATCTGGGCTCGCTTTCAGCTGTTTATCGATGTTGTACATTACGTGATATTTCGTCGTTCCGCCACTGGATCTCGACGTTAGCAGGGCACTTTTCGAACAGAGAGGGGCTCCTATGAAGGAGGGCTTCTATGAAAAAAGTCCAACAAGGATAGCAGAGCTATACACTGTTTCCATGGCGAGTCGAGCGTTCACACTGCATAGTGAGTCATAATGTGTAAAATTGAATCCCCTACTACTCATATGGGTGAAATTGATTCTGCTAAATACAAACGTATCCTTTAGGAAATCGGTTAGACCACCATCAGTTATTCTCTCATAGAATTGTAAGGCAAATTTATCGAGTTTATCTATAAGACAGTTCAGTCCCACTTACGATAATTCCAAACAATCTGTGTGGCCTCAATTGCCGATTTCTAGTTCAGCCTTGTGCAAAATTGACCAAATATTTCAATCCAAACTCTGCTCCATCGAGCAAGATGTCAGTAACGCTCATCAAACAGAGGGATCATTCTCCGAAAGTGATAACGAAGGCAATTAAAAATGGTGTGTTTTATCCCGCTTTTATCACAATGAGAATTATGTTGTGATAACAGTTTGTTTTTCAGTATCTGTTTCCAACTGATTGGAACAGCTCGGGGTTTTACTCACTTCTTTGAAATTGTGACCGTGACCAATAAATCGGAGATATTTTGGCCTGCTCGTAAATCGCCACTTGGAACAAAAAGGCCACCGGGGAGAATGTTGAAGAGAAATTGCTGACCTTGGAAGCAGAAAAAAATTCGATTGATCGCAGAACGTTATTTACACAGGCAATATCTACGGCTTCAACCAAGCCGGGAGAACAAAGTTTATGGTTATGTCAAAATTCATGAAGTATGTTGCTTTCGTATGAGTAAGGAACATATTATCTACTGCATCGTAAATGCCGCTTGGAGAAGATCATTTCACAAAGTTGAACCTAATCAATCTACCTCAAAATTCAAAAAGATGATGACAATTACCTCATGTCATTTAAGCGGATGTTATTTTGTTACTGATTTGAAATAGTCGGAAATCAAGTTTTACAATCCGGACTTACAACGTTTTACGTAATATGGTTCTAGCACGCATTGCTTGGCCGACAGTAAAACAATTTGGTTCGAATAGAAGGATAAAATGAAGGGGCGTTTGTCCTCATTGGCCGAACTGTTAACTAGTGATCACCAAAAATGTCCCGTTTTACTATTCATAGCCCCCGTGAATATGTCGTAAAACGAATAGATCATGCGTGTAGTGTCGATCGTGAAGCATGCGAGAATGTTCTCAATATAAAGCTCGAGTTTCGTGACTTGATTAGGATGTATCATGTGATCGGGTAATGATACAGATTCATTCAAACAATACTCTCATTTACTTTGATCCTTTGCAGCTCGGTGGGTAATTTAATGCGTGTGTGACGTTGATAATTTGAGTGAAATGATCTAGAGGAAGTAAGCTATCGGCCAGCAAGTTATGAAAATATGATGAAACTGATCAACGAGACCGCGTTAATTATCCCAGGTTATACTTAGATAGGTTTACCATCGGAATATTTTGATAAGAGCCATTTTTCAGCCAATATATTGTTCACAGTTGTGCTCTTATGATGAGGCTGAGAAACTATGTGGTTAAAAAAGCCTTTCAAAGATGGCTGCAAAACTTACTGAGAAAATGAAATTCCAGTTCGTATCAATCTAAGTGTTGGCTTCAAAGTCATTTGACCGCGTTTTGTCTGTCGCCTACATGGTTATCGCGACATCAATTTACCGATCCATCAGGACTCAATTTCGTCATCATCTCTCTGGGGAGAATCAAATTCGAATTGCAGAGGCGGCACCTTGCTCAGTGTTTTACCATGAATAGGAGTGTCACTTATTCGACAAATCCTGAAACAAACAAAGCAAAATACACGTTGCAGAGGTAGAAGACCTAAGAAATCGATTGAAGAGAACGATCTTCTGTGCAGTATGATGAATGAATTGCCGAGAATTCCTGTGTTTAATCCAGTGCGGCAGTATCACCAAGCCCCTTCACTCCCCGTCTGACACAAGGTGGTCACAACTCTCAATGCGACGAGTATCAGGTGATATGGAGGCTGCACCGCAAGCCCAACAAATGAGAACGTGTTGATTCTATCAGGTGATCCAAGTCAAGAGTCCATTCGTTTTGGCTATGGATTTTTTTATCATATGATTGTTTGGCGTATGATAAACTGTAGAAGGTTCGAAAAATAACATTTTTGAACAAATTTCCCACTAAAAGTTATCTTGCCGAATAACAATATATCTCACAAACTAACATTATTGATTTGGATCGGAATAAAACAGGTTTAGCCTTGTCGATGGATTTCAATGAGAGAGAAGTTAAATGTTGGGAAAATCCTCACTGTCATGATTGAAAGAGTCCTCGAATTCAACGAAAAGCGGTCACCTGGGTGGGCATTTGCTTTTCAGAATGACGCTGCGTGGTATTTTTTACGAGTCACGGAGAACGGATTGTCTGTTTACCATTCCTTGTGAGGCTTGTCAATTCATGCTCAATTTCAAGGTCCAGTTCATGCAATTACCCTCGAATAGTGCAGATTTAAATGTATCAGTAAAAGTTTATCAGTTCTAGGGAAGAGAGAAAATCCGACGTCATTAGCAAACTTATGCCAAAAGTGAATACTCAATCCCCGACTTCCTGTGAGTGCTTTCCGTCAATTCGTTACGTTTTGTGGGACCACATTTAACGCATACGTGGGAGAATCACTAACAGAATTATCGAATGAAAAGAAACTTCCATCTGAGGTAAGCTTCAGATCAAAGTCTAATTTCTAGCTGAGTTAAATTAGATCTAACAAGGCGAAGAGCATTTAGGTGATTGAAAGAGAATTAGTAGGGAGAATCAGATGGATAATTGAGCAACGTACTCACTCTGTTTCTGTCTCCCATTTGTAGGTTTCTTGCTGATCATGTGCCACCGTGCGGGTTCGTTTTGAAGCAGTGAATTTCGAACACTTTTATCTTCGGAATATTTTAGAACAATGTTGTAATATTCACGGCCACCATCCCAAGAGAAAAAAAGACACTATTTCTTGCAGAGAAACAGAAGAGAGCAAACCAATCGAAACATAAAATGATTGGTGTGAATGTGATTACTATTCAGTGTAATCTGACACGCGTGAATTTTTGAAGTAAAATTCGAGTCGTTTTATGGCAATTACCATTTATTTCATCATGAACTTAGTGGATTCTACAATGGTGATACCGTAAAAATTCCTGAAGAACAGAGGCAAGCCAAATGCCTATTACTGTGTATGAGCATCGTGTTTTGAGTAAGAATTTGGTTGGATTTCGTGAGGGTTGTAGGTTATTGGTAGTTTCAAAACTTTGGTTTCAGCTGAAGTTTTAGCACTAATGTTTATCACGTACAAGCAGACCACAAAATATATTCTCCTAAAACCTCGCCAGTACTTGCTGGTTATGGTACATATAGAACTGGATAGTCTTGTGTTATTCCCGTCATGTGCGTACACATACTATTAAATTATAAGTAAATAAATTAGCAAGCAAGACAATAATAAATCTAATTATTCCTTCGCTTCCTCTTGTTTGTCGGCCTATAACGCTAGCTGCTCTGATCCGTCCTAGTAACTCTGGTGGGAGGACCGTTCTGGCTTCAAAACATCTCATTTTATTACCAGAAAACATACAGATTCAAACGAAAGGGAGGCCTCTATCTAAACTGAAACCGAACGGTCAGACGTTCTGTGTAGGCAGTGCTGTGTGATCAGTCATGCGTGCAACAAAGTGAGCATTTTCAAACGACGTATCTCAGTCAAACTGACACAATTTATATCCCCCTACCGATGGGTGCCGTTGCATCAGATTGTGCCACTAACAGCCAACAAACAGCGACACAAGGCGAGTGCCGTAGATAATCGTGAGAAGCTGGATTTTTGAAGTATTCAGCTCTTTATTTGTGCATATATTTCTATTTCTTCCACTCTGTATTTTTAGAATGCATCTAAAGTATTCACTATTGGATTCGTATTTTCAGGTTTCATCTTACTCAGTGTGTCTTTGAAAAGTCTCTGAATTTAAGTCTAAATGTCGACATTTTCTCGTACCCACGAATTGTGCATGTATTCAGATTGGTTAAAACTTAGTGTTCACGATGCAAGCATGTTCTGTTTGAGAATTCGTGCTTTTTTCCTTGACTTGGAGTTTGACTTTAGAGAGTAGAAAGCTTTTGTCTATGAGAATTATCCCACAGAAATTGCCATTGAAAGACAAATTTGGCATCGGTTGAATTGTAGTGGTTATGCCGTAGGTGGCAAAACTGGTGTTCAACCAATCCGCGAGGACTATTTAATATAGTTGCTGAACTTTGGGCTGCTCGGCTTCCTGTGTTTTGTCATTTCAGATGGAACACGAGCAACCACCACAGAAGATCATCGGTTCTAGCATACTACAGCTTCAAGCTAACTCTATAGTCTGCACAGTAGACACCTTTACAACTTACATCGTGCTGCCTGAGTCAGGATAGACAACTGTGAACCAAAACCATGACAATGGAGGTTTATTCATATCAAACTATTAGCTAGAGTGCCGCCCATGAATTCGATCAAAGCAACTTCAATCTATCTCAGTATTGGTCATTCGCTCACTTTACTCAGAATATAGTATTCTTTAGCACAGGAATCTTCTCATTTATGCCTGTTTGTTGTTTTTCTTCTTGTATAACTGCATTGACTGATTGGCTCCACCTGCTCACAAACTACAGGAGAGAACCCATACGAACAAGTTCGATGTTTTGGAGAAGACGGTAGAGGAAAAGCTTCCATCTACTCTCCTGTTCCTTGGACTGTGTTGAAAATGATCAATTACAGAAAAGTTTAGAAAGCGGTAACAACAATTTTAGGACGTTGGTACATTTCCCTTGGTAAATTGCTAATTCGAATTCGTTCTAGTTGTGAAAATTGCCTTAGCTATGGATATGGTTTTCAACACTTGCTGGGTTTACAACAACCACGACCATGATTCCGCGGTATATCATTATTTTCTCCCGGAACACAGTATTATTTCAATAATTGCTGGTTCGACCACATAAGGAGACCGGACAACTATGACAAGAGAAATGCTTGGTACACAGATCAACTAATCATCGTGAGCAACGACATAATTGGATTTAAACAGAATAGTGTGTATTATAGCTGGACCACAGGCAAAGATTTGATTGCCAATCTTCACCATATAGTGGATAATTATTTGCAAAGTGAATCCAGATCTCACATTTCCGATGTTTTTTACGAACTTCAAGTATCGGTTCTTTCGATACTAGAATATACTCAGTGCAACTATGTCACCTGTTTGGATGGGAAGAGGATTGTCTTGTTCGTTTTTACGTTCTTGTTTTGTGATAGTAGTTTTCGGTAAAGAACCGGAAACCGGGAGTATAATGCAAGATAGCCCGGATCAAAGTGTAAAACAAGGAAGCTAATCATTTGCATTGCTACTCGCCTCTCTATTGTCATTTGTTCGCGCCTCACACATGAGTCAATTGACTGGTCAAATTATTTCGTCATTTATTCTCTAGAATTGATTGGTTTTTGTGATCAAGTCGCCACCACTTTGGACATTGTTCAATAGAACCTAAACACCACACGTCCCATTTCAGATAAAATTCAGTTCCGTCAACTCAACATTGAGTTTTCTTACTGTTAAATTTATATATCCGTGATCTGAACATCTGAGGTATGGAAAAAGCCTGATAAAATATATGGTCTCGTAGTAAATGCATACATGTTAGTTCACCTCAGTTATCTTACAAACTTCGTGTGGTTCTCAACCCAAGCAAATAATCCGGATTCTGAGGGATTGAACATACAACAATTCATTACACATTGTTTGTAAAACAGTGGAGATTTACCAGTCTATTCAGCATCCCATATTCTGACTGAAAATGTCGGTATTACTAAGATCCTATTGGACTTCGTTTCCACCCATAAATGTCTAGTCTCAAAGTGCATATTAGTTCGCCTTACACAACACGAACATTTCCGATCAGGAAACAGTAATTCCATTACCCTCTGCCAAATCCGAAGCACATCGACTTAGTGCAGATGTAACAGGCAAAATGAAGTAGGTGCATATGCAAGAAATTCACTTATTTGGACAATGAAAATTGGCTGTCCATTTGCACTAGTTAGAGGCATTCTGTCCTCTGTCCGTCAATTAATAAACGACCATGAGAATAACAGAACTTTCACTTTCGAATCGGAAATGGAGAAGCTTTCATATGTTTGACTTCGAAATATATATCAGAATGTTCTTCTCACCGACTCTCTTATACACCACTGCACAACAATTCAGGATGGAGGCCGAGTCCAGTGGAAGGCTATTAAGTGACGAATCAGTGGCAGCCTGATGGAAGCACAACGAGATAGTACTAGAATAGATCACGTTTTCAATTGCCACTAAACTCAAATGAACAATGAACTTTGACATGAGTGATTTTACAACAAAACAGATTGTTTCTCTCATGCAACACTCAGAATTCTGCTGCTAAAGAGGGGTTACGCAGCGGAATCCAAGACATATAGGCAAACATTCGAGAAGAGTGCGAATGAAAAAACCCTGTGGTGTAATCGGAAAATTGGTGATACTCTTACATATACTTTTGGACACTGTGATTAAGTAAGTGAGAGTTAAGCGAAAGGAAATGAGTGTTGGAGTTTAGATTTTGCACCCAATTTATCACATGTTCATCAGGGAAGTGGTGTGAATGGACAAACACGAGACCGCGACATTTGCTTTGTTCGGTGTGGGATCTTTACTGTATTATTTATATATGTACAAATCGACATATATACATAATCTATCAAAACGGTGGTTACCATAATTGGGAACCCTGAAATATTTTCTAGCAGAAAATATTCTCAACAGTGTTTCGTTAGTACATCCGCAATTCATACCAACAGGCTAATACTGTGTGGGGTCTAAATGTCTCGCAAATGAATATATCATATGAGTGCTCTCGAAGTTTCATTGTGTTTTTGGTTGAATTAGGACTCAACATCGAAAACCAAATATTTTCTGCCATTAGAACATTTGAGGAAAATGTCATCCATGAAGGACAATTTATACGACGATTCAACTTTCGAACCAACCAGTGCTGTGTGTTATACGGGAAAGATGTTTTATCCCACAGATAGCAGTATGTTGTTCCACAAACTGTCGATTCACAGGACAAATTGTGGCAAGCCAGTCCAAAACATTTATTCCCCTCGTCGAAACGTGAATGCTACGTTTTGACATCAGGAATTGTGAAATCCATTAAGTTTGCGCCCATTCTACTTCATTATTAGAGCAAATCACATTGGACGGCATCGAATGCCGGCCAGGAATGCAGGTACTATAGAACAACTAACAGTGATCTGCAATAATCAATTTCATCGTTTAGTTTGAATTATACTTCATTTCCGTCCAGTATCTGGTTTCGTCCTCTGTTTTTTGATTGCAGGCTGATGAAGATATCAACAAACTTTATCGAAGAAAATTACAAATTGACTATCTCCTATTGTGTAGTTCATCTAATTGGCTTCACTACTGAACACACAACTTCCATTCTCCAGACAAACGCGGATGGAAAATTGCACGAAAAACCAGTGGATATCCTTCACTTACAATTCATAATTCCTCCCGTTTTCACAATAAACGTTTTACATCTTGCGGTTTTGACAAACATTTATCTCTGTCTTACTTGTGTTTGTTGTGCTTGAGCTCATCAGGATTGATGAATGATGAAATATATCATATCTGATGAACTAACGGTTTCAGTACACGAAGACAAGGAAGCTACTGTGCTTGTTGCGATTAATTTCGATTGGTATTTACTCGTGAGTACGGTCTCTCAGCAAAAGCCCGTATGAGAGTTCCCCAGTGTGCGGGGTTGTCAGTTCACATGTACTGGCTGCCATTTGATGGCAGTCAAAGAATGGATCTCCACGAGTGACATGCATTTTCCCAATTCTGTTACACGTGATCGCGAGTGAGGCGATTCAGAATGGCCATATTCAATGTGGATGTCTGCTATGAAAATAGGGTCATGTATTATTGATTCACCTTACCAAGAAACGAAGCAACAGAAATGACATTTTATACAAGCCGTCAGATATCTCGCCTAAGCATTGTTGGTTTTTGATATGTCTTATAACATGCTTTATTCTACCGATTTCACGTTCATCAAATCAGCCCAACCAAATGTGTGAGTGAATCATTTTGATTCGAAAACAAAGCGTCATGACGAAATTAGGGGATATGTCAAAAAAATGGAATTGTTGGGATGGGTGAGAGTTGGACAAAGAATAATCTGGCTCGAATTTCCATGGGAAGGTGGGATACATAAATAACACGACTGCTGCTTTCGTTTCACAGCTTTTGGGTTCTGAATGACTGAAACATTTTCCAAACATTCTGAAGGACATTGCTGAGACCATGGCAGAATGGATTCAAGCAGTCTGTTATCCAAAATCTCGGGACACGATATGGATGTGCCTGAAACCGGTGGCGAAATTTACTATCGTTTCATGAGAGATTGCCAATAAGTTTGCATATTTTGAGGTAACTGACTGGTTAATTGAAGTGTTTTGTAAGCAGGTTTGAGGAACACAATCAGCACATCGATGCATTATGTGTTTTGTCACTCGCATGAACATTCCTAAATATATACAAACATGTACTGAAGACGAACCCTTCATATCACTTCGAAAACAAAATGTCCACGTAGGCATTAGTCCCATTTTCCTCGAGGTTAATATGCATCAAATAACTCAACTGGTTTGATAAAAGTGATCGCATTTCATCAATCTGGAGCTTGCTAGATAGAAATATATAATCTATCAATGAATCACGTAGCTCCAGCTGAAGACAAACATCCTAACCATTTTTGAGAAGGATTTTTAAGTTCCCTGTTTCTCTTTATCAATGATTTTATAAAAATACAGCTGGTAGACGTTTATTTGAGGTAAACTTGGACAAAAGGATATATCAGGGCACGTGAAAAACACAACATTCTATAATGTCCGATTCAATTACAGTTTTCAGGTTCCAAATCTCAAACCTCGTTACGGAGTGCTAACTTCTTCAAGTAACGAGCAGCATCTCATTCATGATGGATATTTGTTCATCCTTATGACCACATTTGGAATCGTGCGGTGGAATGCTTGCGCTGGTTCGTGGAATATTTTGCATTCACTCGTCACAAATATTCGTAATAATTGAATGAGCGAAAATCAATTACATTTTAGTGAGTATTGTTAACTCAACATAATCTAGTCCAATTAGGAGGACGGTCATTATAGTCTAATTTGCATTGAACCCGTTTCCGATTCAAGGATTTTACCATAATTTCTAGTATTATTCGGACAGCACTGTTTCCCCACTTGCAACTTGTGTTAGGAAATGTGAAACGCAGTGCGAAGACATTGTTCCGGATATGCACAGACTTATCTGAAATAACAAAGAACTTGGTTTATTTTTGCCTAGGGATTTTGATTCTCAATGTCCATCAGTCCTATGGTGTTGAAATTCAAAGAGCAATAGTTTTTCAGGGTGAGAGAAACAGAACGGATAAAGAAGAAACTGAATGGAAGTGGGTTTTGTTGGAATAGATCTATTTTTGGTGATCAGTCTATGAACCAATATACGCATCAACGACCGTGAAAGTGTCCATCACCAAAACATAAGTATTCGTATCCAACGGAGGTGAGATTCTGGTTGTCCGTGCAATGTTCATTTGATTGGCATCATATTTTTCACTCAGCTTTGAACCGAGGGGAGGGGGGGGGGCGCAAAGATGGTTCGAAATCGCACCCTTGTTGCCCTTATGTCAAAACGTATACTGAAAGGAACATTATATGAAAATGATTTCCCCTTTTATCGAGTCACATTGCTCAGTTCTGTGATTTTGTGGTTGAGTTTTCGTTCGATCCAAAGATATTCCAGTTTTAAAAATCAGAGTCCATTATTTGATAAATGTTACCACCGCACTTCAATTTTCACCCAATGAACTTTTGCGTCTAACTGATGGAACCAAGTTGGTTAGCATTCCACAATTAGGGAATAGGATATTCATGGATATCATTAGGTTGTTTCTCGTCATGATAAGCTGAATTCAGTTATGAGCCTGGAAGAAACTACCTGAGCCCATGTGGCCGGACCAAGAACGGGTTTTAAGGTAGGAATTATACAGAACCACTTGGACTGAATTTACCTCTCTTTGTAAACAAGTACCACAACAGTGGTGTTCAGTGTTTATTGAATTTCGCCATCACAGCAGCGTGTACGAGTTGTGCACTTTGCACTTCTCAGAGGACAGAGCTCAGCTAACGTCATCTTGTTAAGTCAAGTGTGGATACGAGATCAGGAATGGTGTGAGAGTTGTTTGTGAAGTGAGAGCTCATACAAACGCGGCCGACTTAGACTGTATTGGTACAAACATTTTAAATTCATTTTCTTTTATTCTGTTCGGTAGACCTATTGCTGGTTTTCTATCCACGAAGTTAGCTCAGAATCCCGTGGAGTGGTTTCCTTGTTGTGAATATTTCTAAACGACTTGTGTTCATCTAACAAAGCCCTTTCTGTAATCGTCTAATACATGGTGAGAAGATCCTCTGAAGAGATGAACTTGACTGATCCAAGGCATTGCATAAGGTCGTCGAAGAAGCTTCTTACTAATGATATAGAGAATATTACAATTTTCTCTTTCGTATTGCGTGAAAAGTGACAACGTGTATAATATCAACGCAACCAAACTTGCACAAGTGAATATCAAAATGTATTGTCCGCATTATTTGCTGGTGAACGCGAAATGGGCCAGATGAGCATGTGATTATTCTTTGAGGTTTTACTTAGTTTTCCCACGTTATTCAATGTCAATTCACAATCAATCAAGGACTCTGAATTCCGTGATGAGAAACACGTTCATTCCCGGGTTTTTTGTAATGGCCATCACCATTAATCCGCCAAAGCCATTTTGATATCTTTTCAATGGTATCACAATAAAGATATAGGCACAGGGATCTTTTGTGGGATTATCGCAGTTTGAATGAAAAGCCTCATTTGTCGTGATAACAAGCATTGTTCAGGATTTATGATGCCTGAAGACCATGAATGGATTGTTCCAAATGAGTTTGACATCATTCACCTAATTTTGAAGCTTTCGTCGACCAAATTTGGAGTTCAATCTGAGGATATTACGGGGAATTGGTTATAATGTCCAAATCAACTAGTTTCTCGATTGCAATTTCAAAAGCAGATCTTAGTTGGAAGAAGAATATTTGTCCGTGCTATCTCGCAGACAAGAAATTCGACAATCTCTCGTCTGTTCTATCGATTAGATCAATTGGAACTGCAAAATTGCTATAACGTGTATGGCAAATAACAATTTCGTTTATGTGATCTCATGCATGTGCTGTACAACGAGCTCCTAGATCACATATCTACTGACACTGCATCCTGCCAATTTCAGTAAATCGCACAGTTGTGGCTTCTGTGATAACTTCCATATCTAAGAACTAGTGGTACACAAATATATCCTTCCATTTTGGGAATGTTCGTTGAACTCCAATATGAATAATATGCAGGAAAATGTCCTCTGATTTGAAGATAATATGTTTCTCCTCATAGTATACGTCCCATCTTCGTTTTCTTGCTTTTACATGAGTGATCTTGAAGGGTGCTTTGTTTGTTTGAATTGTGACATGAGTGAATGATAGCTACATTCTATTTCTGGATGATTGTGTTCATTGGAATGTGAGACACTTGTTCACTTTTGGTAATAAAAAGGTTGCTTCGAACTTACTCTCCCTGTTGGTATGACTAAGAGATGATTTTAGTGGGACCATCTGTATTAGCCGCCTAACTGATGGATCACGTGAGACAATTTATTCTGCAACTACCCTTGATAAATGCGGGAAAATGAATGATACCATTCGTATCGCTTCAAATCAATTTGAGTGTGTTTTCCATTCCTAGATTCTTCTGTCTCTTCTTGTCATAAACCAATTCTACAATCTTATTATTTCTGTTTTCCACTCATTCAATTCGTATGCACAGTATGAAGCAACACGATGTGTTTGGGAGGAACTAACTGAGCATGATACTACCAACTTCAATCAGTGTAACAACCATGTTATCTTGTTGTTGATATCCGTTTTCCAATTTCCTCTAATTTTTGATCTGAATTGCAGTAACCGAAACATCCGCGTTGTTTCCGGTAAAACATTGATTAGTCTTCTAATTTTATCTTATTTCGATTATCTCCATGTTGAATGTGTTGCTTTCACCCAATTTGACGTTTTCGCAGTACGGAAGACTTCTTTGCAACCACAACCATCATTGAAAGAACTCTACTCATTGCCTACCTAACAAGTCTGTGACGAATAGACAGGAAAGTGGGAATTATTTTTTTCATTAAAATTTCGCGTGGGTCAATAAAAGCACATTCGAAAAATTTCTCTTCAGCTATAAGTGAATCCTACTCTCCTATCGCGCAGTTCAGGAAAATTTTAATCAGTGGAGTTTATAACGTTTTTATTGCAAAGACTGATTAAATTCCAAAAACTACTATGATTAAAAATAGAACAGAAGGAGTTTATTAATTAACTGGAAGACCACAAAAACCTATGCCATACAGAATTGCCGCCGCATATTCACTGAATATTGATGTACTCTCACCATATCAAATTCCGAACGCATCCAATGGAATATCGGCTTACTACGAAGAAACATTTACCTTTTAACACAACAAATGCGATAATCAAATGCAGCTGAAAAACGCCCTTTCCTCTCTACACGATGTTTTCTTAGGGGCATTCGTTTCATTCAGTTTTGACCCGTTCAACTTTATGCAATGAGAAACATTTCAAAACTATTCTGTTTTGATAATACGAAATAGTCGCCGTTAAAGGAAATGCAATTTAATTCTACGGAGTTTAGGGGTTAATTTGAACAAACTGGTTTCAGTCATCAACCCTGCATTTTATTCGTCCTAAATAATAAGTTCGAAGTTGATTCAGGTCCATGAAATTTATATACATCAAGCAAACTCAATGTGGTGGCAAATTCTAAATGGGGAGTTTCAGTTGAATTGTCCGCCATCTCAATGATCGGAATCAGCTTCCGCTTATGTCCCAGTATAATACGCTGTCCTCTCCTGTCTAGTAGTCTATGTTATCTCGTGCGCACATTAGGAGTAGTGTGGAACAGCACCGTATCAGCTTCTCATGAATAAAATTAAAATTACAAAATTAGTTCCAATACTAGTCAAGGTGCAAGATTTCGAAGATAAGTCCGCCAACCTGGTATACGTTTACCGAAATATTTCTGTGCAGTGCGGTTTATCATTCATCAAACACAAATATGGAACGAGTTAAAACAGAATAGCCTTGAACTTCTAAGTGAGTTAAGGGTACAAATGGATGATTTTGCCCATGGACTGCTTCCTATTTGTTTACGTTCTCGCAGACCGCTTTATCATCATGACCCATTGCCAGCTATCATGTACACACACACACACACACACACACACACACACACACACACACACACACGAAGATGTTTGGGCACAAGCAAAACAGCATGTTTGCTCCATTCGAACGGGAACAAGGTAGACAATAACAATGGTTGACGTTGGCGTTCGATTGCGTTGTATTTGGGAAGATTTATCAAGATTGGAACCTCACAGGCAATGTTTGACTTGTTCAACATGTGGAAATATTTGTTTTCAATTGTTCCTAAGCATTCTCCAAAACATCTTGCAATCAGTACACTGTGCTCATTTTATTCGATGGGCTGTTATAGGCAACTACTACAATAATGTGGAAGGAAGGCGTGATATTCCACAATTCATGTGGATTTACGAGTGTTTAACTTGTTTCGGTTGCGGCTACTGGAAGGGATTTTGCGATTTTATTGTTGTGGTCCGCCAATCAGATTTTGGACGAGGCATCTGAAGCACCTGGATCCAGCAGCGTTGGGAGTGGCTTCTTGTGTGGCTTTTGTAAAACATGAAATTGCACTCAGTGAATGATGGGAAACTGAAAATCTTCCACAAAACTTTCACTCGACATTTCCAGGGGTCCACTTGAAAATGAGCTGATGCAAGTTCTAAACCAAAGGAGTGGAATATAAATTCCCGTTCATTTTTTCGCCCCATCCTTCCTATATGTTTTACCACAAAATGTTCGCTGTTCAGTGTGAGTACACTTCACTGTGGCAATTAGCGATTCTTCTCTTATGTCGATCTGCTTGAATTCCAGTCGCAAATTAATCCGTGTCAAATTTAAGTTGTCAGAATGCTTTCTCAGTCTGTTTAGTGCATACGGCTAATTTTACTTCCATAAAATCTCCCAATTTATTAAGCTGGTAAAAGATGCTGCGTTCATCACCGCTATAAAAGTGATGATTTTGAAAATAATTTATTTGCAGTCAGCTTTTAAACGCGTCTTTTTCGGGTCCACTCTCTAACTTCGTTCATCAAAAACGGATCATTGGTGATCGCGTGAATAACTCTCTATAATACAGCTTGAAAGCATTTTATGAAATAGTACTCTGAATCAATGTGCATGCAAGTGAACCATCGATGGGCAAGTCCAAGTAGTACATATGGCTCAGTGCCAAAGGCTGATTGGTTAGAGTGAGCCTTTCATCGCATGGGTGAAGTCACCGGGTGTGCGTACGTGCGTGCATGCGTGTGGGATAGTTGTGGATGTCGTGTGTCCCATCAATACATTTGCCGGCATTGTGATGACGCAGTCAGTAGTCTGACCAATAGAAGGACCACACAACAGTGCTGTGAAGGGGTGCTTCATCTACCGCGTAAACACTCTTTCTATTGAATTCAATGATCCGCAGAGTGAGTTATGTCAAACTGTGACCAAAACGATACTCCGGGAGTCCACTCATCCGTTACACGTGGACTTATCCTCTAGTCGTTCTCATTCATCCATCCATTCTGCATTGAATCACCCGCGTTCTAAGACCAATCTTCACAAAATCTTCCTCACACCCTATGTGATTCGGGTTGTTACCCGTATGGGGGGGGAGATAAAAGCTGAGCTAATTATAAGACTTTATCACGAGACTAGTTTTCCTCCACTCTCTCACCAAACTACCTCAATCGGAGCGTATTTGTTTGCACTTCATCAAATATTTGCTTTTTGTGTTACTTTGCTTATTTCGAATTTCACGTTTTCTTGTAATAACTGAAATGTCTGTATAAAACTTTGCACAAGTCCTCCATACACATCCAAACAATAATGACTCAGGAGAGGGGAAAGACAGTGAGGCAGTTTTACATCACATTGTGTATCCTTGTACGTTCACTTTGTATTGACTTGTGTGAGTATGTGTGTATATCCTCGATTGAATATTTGTGTTCTGAATGAAGTGTAGCCACCTCGCATGCAGACGCATTTCATACAAACACAAACTACTGCAACTAACTGCCCAGAAATGGCGTTGCCGATGATACGGTGTTATTTTAATGTCTCAGACTAGTTATTTAGTTGTTCACCCGCTTCTTTTATTTTGTGTGAAAGCCCAAACATGGCCTCGTTTCGCCCATTCTCTCATCCGATGGGAGTTTGATTATCAGGTAGAATGATCATCTGAAATCTTGACTGCATTTGGGCATTCAATATTTTAGGGCTGCATTGAGAGTCGGGTTTTGAAGAAACTTGAGTAGTGTGTTATCAAGATGCATAACACCAAAATCCAGATTCACCGTGGAATATTGTGCCATGATTGTTCACCTCAGATAAGAAGGGTGTTCTCTGCGACTCTCAGTTACGATGCTTTTGAAAGTCAAAAACGAAAGCAAGCCACTAATCAGCGTGAGTATGCCAGGCCGGATTGTATGATCAGTAACCACTATTTTATCAGATCACGCAACATGTCACCCCATTTGCTAATCAAACAGTCACCTACAGTTCGACGTAGGTTGGGTTACCGGATCAGTTCGACAAACGTCTATATCAACCAAATGGGCACAACAGGGCTTGAACTTAACTGGACTCATAAATTCTGAAATGTTGGATTTTTGCTTCAAATATCACGTCATAATTCCTGTGAATACAAAATCGTTTCGGCGTGCTGAATTGTCGTCTTCTCATCAATACGGGATAAAATGATCAGAGTTACGAGCCAAGATCGAGTGCGCAGGTTTCCCATTCAAATCGCAGTAAGGAATCCGTGGGTCTTAACACCATGGTGAATGAATAAACAGTATGATTTATGTAATTACAACTTTATTGTTGAAATGAGCAAACCTTTGTTGTTGACACAGCATCTCTCAGAGGATGTACAGCAAATAAAACCGTCTACAATATCCTCTTTGATGAGATGCTTGTTACCTTAGCTTTTGTCGTGAATGATGAGAACTTCAGATAACATTCAAGTTCAATGAATTGAAATGCAGATCAGAAAAAATGTTGTTTTATTCGGTGATAACCGTGAATTAAAATCTACTTTCGCTATAAACCCTTTATGAGAGAGGTGATCGGTGGTAAATGAAACCTTTACTAACTACCGTCATTTCCGATAATGAAGTGTAGCCAACATCAAACATTTACGCAAAGCATATCACATGGGGCATCGTCCTTCTTCATACATTTTGAGCCGAACTCGGCTCCCATGATTTAGAAGACAAACATTACAAGGGATGTCTTATTTCGCATCGGTAACCAGCACGGTAAAGCATGGTGAAACGATCCCGACTGATGCAGATACAAAGGGTATGAATGTGTGAGCTCAAAGCTAATGTTATGCGTTCGCAACCGATATGAGTTAGTGGATGGAATTTGTACCGTAATGGTAACCCATTCAGGCATTCCGGTCTACCTCATATACAGAGTCAGCCATATACAGGATTATCTGCTGATCCAGTGATATATGAATAACATGTCATGCAAACGTGGTCTTCATGTTACGAGTCATTCCGGAGCTTGTTAGATTCTTGGCATTACATTTCACAATACGAGAAAAGGATGCGGCAGAAATCCCTACCACTCACTGACCTTCATGATGAACTGAAATACTTCAATTTCACTACTGTTCGCATTGCACTTCGTATCAATTTGGAACTCTCTTTAGAAATTTCATAATTACTGTTTTATTTGCTATACAGAAATGATACAATGTTTCAGACAGAAGTTCGAGCCTGTTTGGAGGAGGTTGCCGAATGGGGAAGTGACCGACGGGGCTCAAATTTAAGATCGGAATCACGGAATAAAAAGCTGGTCGCGACGGCCTTTCGACCATGGCCGGTCCAATTTTAGGTGGTCCGGCAAATCAATGACATCTCTTAAAAATTATCTTTGAATGCACACAGTCTATACCATCAAATTTGTGTTCAGTAGCCTACCATAAACACGCTTGTATTCAAAATTAATTTTATCAGCTATTGTGGATTTATTTCTTTATTGCAACAGATCTGAGCAGACGAGATTCCCGAAAAACGTACCACTTTCAGATACTACGAGCAAAACTAATACACTTATCCAATTTAGTGGAATATTTGTAGATTTCCACACAGATTGGAGTAATGGTAAGATCGAACAAAGTGAGAACAATACTGGACGATTTATGTTTTGCAAAAAAGCAAGACACTTCCAAGCTGGATGAAAATGACAGTATTGCCTAATGGAACATATAGTAAGTGAATGTGGAACCTCCCAAAAACCTATTCAACCAGTCGACTAAAAGCATTATCAAATCCAGTATTGGCTTTCCGGATATCTTTTATTTTGGGTGTGTACGGAAAATATCAGAAGTAGGAAGATTGTGAGGGGTTCAGATGCAGTTAGCAAATGTCCAACCCATGATATTATTTGGTCACCGCACCGTTGCGCACGCTCATTCAGCTAGTTTGTAGTAATTTCACCCAATCCGCAGAATAACTGCACTGAATGCCATGAAAAACGTGAGCTATTCTGTTATCCCATGCAATATTTTGTCAAGCAATCGTCAGATAAATTGAATCTACGGGAACATTCTCGACGAGTAAATAGCAGTACTTTTTGTATGAGAAAAGTGGTGATTTTACCAATACCAGAGTGATTTTATTTGTATGTTTTCTGTCCGAATATTCATAAATGTGTGGTTCCCGAAATACGTTCATCTCGTCGTTCAGTGATAACACGATTTGGGAATCAGCTTTTTTTGAATTACGTCATCCTCACGGCTGATATGGTCACATTCAATTGGTAGGAATGTGTACCTTTCGGCTATAGTCGTGTGTCACAGTATGGTTGGGTAGTCATGATTATTGATATCGCGTAGTTGGCAAAATAATTTGGAGAGAAGTGGTTGTCGATCCCTGGTTGGGAAAAGACCACCAAAAACAATGACCATGGGTATCGGAAATTATCCATTTTCGCTTTTAACCTAAAAGTTTGGTATTTCGGTCAAGCTGATTTTAAAGTTTGGTTTCAAATCGTAGTCAGGACAGTTGGAGTGTCTTAACGAAATGTTTTCGAGAACGAAGCGATGGATTGAGTAATCTAATCGCTGCAAACTCTACCGTTGTTGGATATTGTTTAGAAGCGGCTTTTGGCGCGTTTGTGGGGACTCCATCGATAACTATGAATGCGTCCTCATTCAGGCGATGTCCGGTGTCCGCAGTATAAGATACAAATACTTTTTGTTTCAAGTCGTCAACCAATCTGTTTTGTGTTGTCTGATCCGTCATTCTTCCTAAATGACTTGCAGAATGTGAGCAAATAATCCAGTAGGTTAGCATGGAGATAATAAGGAGAGGTAATTTCTCCTCTAAGTTCCCTGAGATCACCGATTGCAGGCGACGCGTACAGGTAGTATGGTAACGTGAAAAGTGCAATTGATTGTCTTTTCGAGCCATATTACCGATAACTCGTTTTTGTCATCTCCTCTGAAGGAGGGAAAAGTGTATAATTCCTCCTTCCTGATGAATTGCACTGCCGGTCTCTCTGGCCACTCCTAATGTTTTTCTGAATGGGAAGTCGGGCTATCCGTTAACAAGAAGCGCTTGTTCCTACATTTATATTTTTTCACCCTCTCGACCGAGCAAATCATTCGCATTCAGGCTATGAGGAAGTGAATTTGGCTTCGTTCACCTACTAGATGCAAAAAGATGGTACTATTATCGTACTTCTCTGGTTACACTGGTTTGCTGATAAGTGCAATGAAGTAGTTTTCCCCCTCTTATGAGACACACACTCAGAAAATGGAGATTGTTTCCTTAATATAACTCTGACGGGAAGTTCACTGCACTGTCGGTCCGACTGCACTCTTCTACCAATTACTCCAATGGCATGCTTCTCAGTTAAAAAAATGTCATCTGCTTATCGATGGCAAATAGGTAGGTCTGATTGCATAAACCGCCGTTGACGGGAAACTACTCATTGAAGGTATATCGTTCTAATAATTACTTCAGATTAGTTTCTAGGGTAGCCATGTTGGTTTTGACTTCTACGATGTGATCACCTAAATGTAATGATTTCTAGAAGTGGGACCCTGGTGGACATAGATATAACATCTCGGGTGATACTCGTATGTCCTTCAGCATGTCATCCACTAATTAGTTCTATCAATTGGAACGTGTCTATTTGGATATAGCGACAATCTTTTGACAACAGGTTCAAGAGTATTTTCGAGCTATCAGGCAGCCGCATGATACGGTATCCCACTCATGCCGAGTATCACAGGCAGTGGTATTCCTAATTTGTGCACTTTCATCAACCTGTCACATTGAGGATCACCGGTGTCAGTTTGTTTTAGTAGTTTTGAGATTGTATGCGAGATAATACATAGCTCTCTCAATGACGGCATACCTGCTGCGAGCTGTTCCTCCACTGGTCTTGTTTTGTCCTTTCTCCTTTCTGCCTTTACCTTCACGAATAGCAGACAAACTCGTTTTCATTAAAACCATCCTCGTGGCATATACAGATACGTTGAAAGGTCAGGAATGTAGAAATTATGAATATCGTCTGGGTGTGAAAATGCGAATCGGTAGTCATCGAAATTGGTGTTACGTAGGTAGGAAAGATAGGAAGTGAATAGTTGTTGTTCCGAGGTTGTGAAAAAGACAAGTTAACACATGAAGATGGGTTTCGGGGATTATCCATTTCTGATTTCAATCAAAACGATGAGCGTCATGGAAGACGAAATGAAAGGAGTGTCACCAACTCAACGTCAATTTTCATTCAATCTTCCACGGATACTTTCGAAAGATAATTATGGCCAAAGGCGCTTGAGTGCTCGTGAAAACCAGTTTTCCAAAAATTGTGTATCTCCGATAGAAATTTCGCAGTCACTACATTGATTGCTTTTAAACACCGATTCCCATCAAGTTTGATTCCATTTCTAAATGAGGTTTCCTATTCCGTTTCGTTCATCCAAAAAATGAAAATCCCCTGCTGCTGATGTGAACCATTATTCATCGGCTGGTTCATTGTGCAGCATTAATATCTTGCTGAAACTATCCTGGTTTTGGGCCAACTTATTTTGTGCCGGAATTGTAGTGCAATTTGCTTTCTCTTCATTCATATCATTTTCGTCTGTCTCGAACTGTTCTGAAAATAGCTAAATCTACCTTTTTTGTACTTGACTTTTGTCTGGTCGGCACGACTGACTACACAGCCGCATTATTTAGATGCCGCCGTTCCTAACCAGCCGTTCAGGCAAAACATTGATCCCAAACAATTCGTTCAGTAGCACGTGTTATGTCAGTCTACGTAACCTGCGACAAGAAATGTGGACAAATACGGCGCGATGTGCTTGGAAGATGAGTCCCTTTTTCCGATCCAGTTCTTGAAATCTGGTTTTGTCATGAGCTTGAGCATAGTCTCTCAGGTATTCTGTGAACAAAAGAATAGCATCTGTCGATCTCAAAAACCATTGTTTCATTTAAAATTTTACTTCTTGTTTCATTACTGATACTGTCGAAATATTTCCCTCAGATGCACGAAATTGATTCGGGTAATCATCATAAGATGGAAACGGTGCAAGCACCGCTTTGTCAAAGCTTCCTCACAAACTGCGCAGAATGAAACGAGAATATTCCATCAAACTGACCCTTGAAATTTCTTGGGACTTTTGAAGGAATTTATCAACGACAGGAGGAAATAGATCACAATTGTGCAGTTTTGCAGTTAGTCAGTGCGTTCTCAATATCTAGTTTCCCGTATTTGATTTGCCAGGGGTATTTTTGAAACAAGGGCATATCCACGTACGTGACTTGATGATTTGATTTCAAATCCACCATGTGCTTTTTTTCCCAACTACGTCACATTATCTACCCTAAACAAAAACTGCCCCTTATGGAGTTTTTCCTGGCCATTGCTTGTAAATAAACATATCCGCTCACGTTGTATATAGATTTGTAAATTTTTCGCAATCGTTTGCACAAGAGGAGTAAACAAGTACACGAAAATTTTCAATCTTGTTCTGTACTTCACTAATATTTTCCAATAAATTTCCAAACAGGAGCCAATGCCAGATGTGAAGCTAACGTTGAAAATCGAACATCCGTATACTGAAAAATCCGAGGCCCATATGTGAGTTGATTCTTGAAGGTTTTCTCGATCTTTGTCTCGGCGAAGTTCTCTTTCTTTGTAGACAAGTCACACAGGTTACACAACAGTTGGTCGTAAACGACACTGTAAATGTAGGCCTACGCTAAATTCAGTCAGCATATGTCTTAGGCATATTCCTTAGTTTTCATGCAGTATGTGAGAATCAGAGATATTCCACATCGAGTGGGAAAAGGGTGAGTCAAGCCTTTATTATCTGAAACCAAAATAACACAAACCTCCACAAGCCCACAGCTCAATAACTGTCTGAACGGGTCTCCACACTGATATTCATCGAACGCCAATATGGCTGCCCACACACCGACCACTACAATACTGAAGACAACTTCACAGAGCCGAATACCTCATGCACTTCTTTCCATTTCAGCACGGTTTCGCCCAATGTAGTGTTTTCCACTATGTGGTTTTCCTATTGAATGTGATGCGTCTGCTTGTTCACCAAACAGCAGTTAGTACTTCATTTGAGCTGCCCAGCATAAGAATGAAAACTAATCTTAAAATGCTGTCTGCACGATCTCGCACTTTGACAGGTAGAAACTACCATCCATATGCAGTAGTATGCACTATTCATGTTAGGCGTATGTCATGCAATGCCCCCTAATATGAGTGGTTTCACATTTCGAAGGTTTCATCCCTAAGCATCAGTGATTTACCACTCTTTTGTACCGGAATTATTTTGCTCCAGAAGGACCATCCTGACAAGAAATCAGTTTGATTGTGATAAACCGATTTGAGATTTTAGTGATCCATCACCAGCTTATCCGAAAATTAATAATAGCATGATGTTAATACAACCGTGGAAGGATAAATGATGAATAACGAACTAATTTCCCCAAAAAAGAAGTTTCCTCGGAACTCAGCAATATACATTAATGAATACATAGGATGCTAGAGCAATGTCACACTGAATAACTGCATTAAGTTCATGGAATTGCTATTATTGCGCACTTTTATCTATGCTTCGTACAATCAGTGAGCGTGATCTCGCACACGTGACTAGATTTATTCGTTATCAGTGCCACGGCCATTGAGGTTGGACGATATTCGGACAAAATATCTTATCCCTTTATTTGTCTAATTTATCTATAACCACTGAGGTCTGCAGCTTCATTTGTTTCACACATGTTTCTACGTGAATATTACTGCAAATTTATGTTCCAAATACGTTGTCGGTTTTCATTGGGTTTGTATGGCATTGTGTAGAATTCAAGTAGCTCGATAATGGTGCTGCTCAGGCCATCCTCGTTGACTTATATATGGACTGGATTGATCTCTAACCCAAATCTCTTAAGGATATGTTTATTTCGTGTGCCATCTGATGGATGTTGTGGAACAGTTTCAGGAGGTGGTTGAGTGGTTTAGAGCGTTTGCATACCACCTTGGAAGTCTGAGGTTCGAAGCCCCACGAACACCGGTTACAATGGTGGCAGACAGTAATCCACTGTCGTCCAGATCATTACCACATCTGAACTATTGGGACCCTATGTGCTACTCCACCACGCCAAGTTTCAGGGTCTGGTTGCCGGGTTATCCCCAAATAGTGCAGTGGACCTTCGTGGATATGGGATAAATACCCCTTCCAACGCCCTCGTGTGTAAGCATGTATTAACAAAAGGTATAGTGCTTCGGTGATGTGTTTGTCAAGGTTTTATTCACAAAGCAGCTGACTCCTCGATCAGTACATAGGTAACACTAGTGCTTAGAAAAGTCAGTGTTACATCTAACGGGTTACGGCATACTATTCAACATATAAGAACATTTATCCATCTTCAACAATATCTTATGCAGACCGTTTCTTCCTATTTCGCAGGCGTTCTTGTCCACATTATTCAACAATTATTTCGGGTGGTACACCCATATTCAACAAATAAAACGTGACTAAACCTTGAATGTATTATACAGTAAAGTAGTCTGAGTGAATGACTGAAATCCATCAAATGATCGAGAATGGAGCCAGAAATCGTTTCGGATCCACCTTGAATTTGCCAAAGCGAATCTTATTCTTCCATACAGAAAGGCAACTGCCATGAATCTCAACTTATATGATTAGTAGTTTTGAAAAACCAATGTTCTTCCGAGCATATGCTCTCAATGTTACTATGGGAATTTCCCACCGAGTCGAACTTTCATCTGTAACAGAAGTACAGAATAATCCTGTCTTTGTTTGTACGCATGTGCATTTCTGTGTCATGTTTTGATGACACGATCGAGGAAACAACGGAAAGTAAAATGCGTTGTCTTTGAACAAATGAACCAAAGCTACTTGTGCAAAAATAAACAGTGTTCATCCTCCTAACAGGATAGAATTATCTTTTTGGTGGACCTAGAGAAAAATCTGAATATCAATGAATTCGTCACCCAATACGAACTAAACAAGATGAGATGGTTTCTGCAAAAACAGACAACAAGTAGATTACGGTGGGAAAACAAGAATACTCATGCTACATCAACATGCGTGGCACACGTATCCCCAAGATTATTGGTAAGCCCATCACTCAAATTAAAGACTGTTGACAGCATCCTTATCCTAGCGTGTGTATCCAGTGATACACAGAATGAATCTGACAAATTCTCCCTTCGCAAGTCAGTTACTCGGATCAAATTACCTGCCTTCCATTTTGTGTGAAGAAGGAAAAATTAATTACACCTCCATCTACGACAAGATTTCATTGTTGCTGAATGTGAAGTCTAGAAAGGGAGATGGGAATAAATGAGACAAAGTGGCATATCAAATAAATGTGTGTCCTTGTCTAGTCTCGAACAATTAGTCGGTTGTACGCTGATACTGCTTCCGAATATTTTGTTGTGCAGCTAGCGGACAGAGAGTGGTGAGAGCACTCATTCCTTAATCGTCATTTATTCTGCGGTAAAAATTAGTCCTTTCATTGAAGATTAGACAAAAGGCAACGTATGGCTATAAAGAAAAATTCTGAAACCCCACTGATCATTTATTCAATTTACATCATCTCAGTCAAGCCAATATAATTGACTGCGTTCGGTCAACCCACAATCAAGGACGTACTGTTGAGTTTCGTGGAATTTGTCATGAACTACTTTCAATCACAATCAGCCGTATTTTGATCCACATTCCTCGACAACCAACCACGTGAAAACCATTATGTCGGCCTAAGATAAGCTTCCCCTGTGGGAAATTGCAATGAGAACTTATGTCGATGTCTCAACCACTCTTTTCAAATTAACCCTTCAATTCTCATTAATTTTCCTCAAATTTACTGTTTTACTGTGACACTTGGTTCACATTTTATCTCACGCCTAAGTTTTCACCCTATTTTTCAAACTCGAATAGTTGTTTGACTTCATTTGTCAGACAATACAATGAACGGCTGCAAATGTGTAATTACGAAGTAACTGAGCCAGCTTCCTGCATAAGTCACATGATTGTAGTAGATATATATAATTTGAACTGGTGATTCCACCCACGGAATTAGAGTGAGACTGCTATTCTCTGAGCAGCCGAACGATTGGGATACGCGAAAGGCCCGGATCAAACGTAATAAACACTGAGACTGTCTGCATATGCGATTTTATCAAACAATAATCAATTAATAATTTGCTGCATATTACAAACCTGCAATCGTGAGGTATTTCGGTTACGGTAATCTTTGAAAGCACTTTCCAAAAAAGGGTTGTCCTTCGATGGAAGAATAAACAGTGAAATGGTACAACGTATCAAGGAGGAGTAAGAAAGCGCATAGCTGTGCCAAAGAATTTGCCTACAATGACAAAAGACACCGCTCAATACGATGTGTCGAACAAAGGCAACCACAGCTGTGTCAAGTAGCGTACAAGACAGTGTTCGTCGGTGTCCAAAATGCTGATGAACATGGTCACCGGCAGTCAAGCGAAGTGTCCAATGTTAAATTCGTGATATGCATGACTAGGGCAGAGATTACAGTGACATCTCGCTTAAGAGGGGAGCCAACCAAATGAGGAAAGTCGGGTACACACAGATCCACCGGGGCAAAAAATAGAGGGTCCGTAGATCGTCAGTCCGTTGTGTGTTCATCACCAACTAGTGTCAGTCAAGTGAGAACGGCTTATCGGGTTAGGCTAAAGGCCCTGTGTGGAAGTCAATAGTGTGAATTTCAATGGGCATCCAAATTCTACCCGTAAGGAAAAGAACATTGACCGCTGGTCGGACAGAGGACCAACATCACCCACCGTAAGACCGGGAGTACGATATCAAAAAGACCAAATAACCAACGGCGAAAATGATCAACTACACACCAGAATGCATCGTTTGAAACGCTTTGTGCATAGGTTAGAATGATACAGGAACCAAATCGAGATAATTCCGTATTGATGGCTAAATAAATTAGCACATAACATCTTTACAAATTCCATTTCCAGGCGGTAAACTGCCAAATATATGAATCCCATTCGTCAGGTTTGTCATATCCTCAAGCTCACTTCGTCAATTGAATGCTACAGCACTATAATTAGGGATAACTATGAGGAATGCCAACAAGTAAGTATATCTAAACTCGGTTCCTTTTCATGACCCAACCTGTTGCACAGCACATGTGACATTGTTAGTTGCACACCCACGCGAGTGCGGACTTGTCCCTCAACAAACTTTGATACCATTTCAAGTTCAATGAAAGATGTTTTGACTTCAAATGAAACCATCAATCGCATCGCATCGTGAATACAGTTTGCGGTTAGTTGGATAACCGTCAGTCATCACTTATACCTCGAAATGTCCCTTCATCGTTATGAACCAAAACATATTGTTGACTTCCCCCACCATTCGACTAAATCTCGGTTGATACGTTTAGCAGTTTGTGACATGGTCTGCAGAGAAGAAAGATATTTGTTCCGAATTCCCGCCGATAAATCTGCAGTGACTGTAACCCGTAGGGTGAGTGGGGATGCCGAACTAATCGATTGGTTGTTTCTCTTTCTAACAAGCAGCTTGACGGCTGAATAGATTTCATGACAAAAGGACGATGCGTATGATTCAAATTAGACAACTGAAACAATGAAAAAAGAAGCTGACTTCGTGGTTAGACATATTTGCTCTCATGAATGACATCCCCGACAGAAATGAGCTGCAGAAGAAATTTCTTGCGTACTTACAATTCTACCGCATCTCCACGTTTGCATTCTACGAACCTGGGAACATTATACACATTAAATAAGATGTGTTGTGCAGAATAATCCAGCGTGATTCCTTGAATGCACTCAGACAAGTCATGGTAAGTGCACGGTCTGATTAGCTAACCCTCCCGATGTCAAGCAAAATTCACAATCTCACGTTCTCCATATCTCATCATGAACACCGGTTCCCATTATACTCCGTTTGGTGCCAAATTTCATTGGAACAATCTTAGACTTCTTGTTGGGGAGATGATTCACTAAATCCAAAACTGAAGACACACTTTACCCAGTATTAACGTTTTCTCAAATGACCATTCCTTCCATCTTATTGCCTTATACTGTGATAATTCATTTGAATGATTTATCGTGATTTCCGGGTTCGGGTGGCACAATCGGGCTTCTTTCTCACGAGTTAATAATCCAATTTATCATGAACTTTTAGGCTCTAGCCTACGCGTCTTATATGGAGTAGCATACCCAACCAATCCGAGAGCCCTTAAACAACTTTTCAACTTGGTGTCCACTTGGCAGTACTAAATACTCTTTTAGTATCTGCGTTGATTTTCAATGCTTCCTAAATATGCGGCATCTAACAGTGGAGATGCAGTCGAAAGAGCTGTGTGCGCGGCATCTCATAATACAATGTCAAATTCATGGGAATTTTTGTGGCTGGAGTGTCTATGAGTGAAACTTTTCACACTGAGTACTGGGCCTGTATAGTGCACGTGACTTTTGGGAGCATTATCCGGTTTGCTACGTACAGTCATGCACTTCTCACCACACCATATGACTGGACCGAAAAACTGCCTAACATATTCACACTCAATCATACTGAACAGATGGATGATGTGTGACCGTTCCGAGATTTGATTACCATTGTATCGGTGAAGCATCATTGTGGAAATACTTATACAGGAAATAAAGTTTGTCACGAAATGAATAAAAAGCAAGCTGGTTAAAGGAGGAACCAGACACGAATGACAGACACTCTTTCTAGTTTAGAGTCCAACGGCTGATGGTTCTTATGGGTGCAGTTCTCTCACTGGTTTCTGACTACAAATAATGGTAGGTTGGTTCAAATGTGCATAAATAACGGATTCAAGAAAGGACATGAAGCGAGTGGCCAGCAGATTGAAGTTAGGGCCATCAGCACACTGCTTGTTCTCTTAAACTCTGTGCTTTGAGCGAAATATCATACTCCAAGTCGTTCGTGTGTAAACGAGGTCCATCAGATACATTCCGTTTAGTTTGGCGTGGTTTCATCATTGGAGGATGTTGGAAAGTTTCAAATCCAACAGTTAATAATACTGTTTCATGGTCAAATATTGAATGATAATTTAGATTCTTCCACTTTCTCATAAACGAGGTTTTAGAAAGTGACACACTATTATTATCTCCATCCGGAGGGGAGATAAGTTCACAATATCCTAGTACGCGGCTGCCAGCTTGCTAAAAGCTTCTTATTGTAGCTTGTACTTTAAAGCTTGCGTTGTCGCAGCAGGCATATTCACGTCGGAGTGTTTTGATAAGATAAACGAATTACGTGAGTTTTAATTTCTACATCCTGGTTTCAATGGAAGGTACAGGCAAACATGATACATTCGAAGTAGTTTTGGTCATGGATCGCAGCGAGACGTTTTGTAATTCGAAGCTTATAATGGTAGAATGCTTCAGAAAATCTACGGTTTTCCTAAGCCTAAGACAAAAGAAACAAGTATTCAACCAAGATGGCTAATACAGTGAAGTATGGAAGAAAATTCACTCTCTCAGTATGTCAGGGTCGAACAAGGTTCGGGGTGTATCGAAAAAGCGAAACTCGATGTGATGTGTTAAGCGAGATATGATGTCAGTAACACGGCTTTGTCGGTGGAAAACTATGAGCCGATGTTTCGGTTACCGTGGGTAGCCTTTCTCAAGGTAGTTTTACAATCAACTGACCCTGAGGATGTGGATCCCAGAGCATACCCTACGTTTCAGTCAACAGAAGAAATCCGTTTCATTATCATCGAACTTGGACGAGCATTTTCTGCCACAAACTTATTATTTACTTTGAGGTATCTGGATTATTTTGACTATCACCAGCTTCTGAATAGTAAGCTGTCAAATTCGACCTCACCCCTATGGTGTACTCAGTAATTTTATCCACACTGTACATGAACATGATATTACTGGAAGCGAATTCATCTGTCACGTGTCACTATATGGTGCAACAGTTCATGAAACGATCTTTTCCAAGCTGAGTCCATCATTTTTCAAAAGATGATGCTCACCATTACTCGATTACTAATATCATTGGTCTGAAATGTTTCTCCTTCGCCATTTTGTTGTGTTCATGCACTTCTGTCATTCCCAATAATTCCTGGAAACACAGCTTTGAAGTGGAAATCTGCATTTCAATGGATAAATAACAACCCACTGAGACCTTAAACGCTGGTATTCGGAACTCTCTAGAGTACTGACATTGTCTGAACTGATGCGTAAAGATATCCCGTAAACACTTTCTAAGCTCATACACTACAGCATTAGCGAAGACCTAAGTAATTTCACAGGTACCTTAACTAGCAAGTAGTTGTGAGTTTTTAGGACAATGACCTTAGTGATCTGCTCGTCTTTGATGAACAAATACCTTAAAAAATGTAAGCGAAACGATATTTTCCCCGATACCGGTCAGTCCTAATTATGACGAAATATAAGCCTTCGAGGGAAAATTGAAGATGATCATTTTACACTGGAATAACCCAAACATTATTAAAATCATAAAGTTCACACAATACTAAATTCTGTCACGATTTTCCGGTCTCATCGACTTAGAGTGTACTGTGTCGGTGATCAAATAACTTTCGAGCTCATGCTGCATCACACGATGCATTTTTGACTACAATTGCCCACGTGTGTGGGTAGCACCTTGAATACTCCATTCCGAACAGAGAGGATTTGCGATTACTTTAAACTCTGTGCTATTGCGGAGTATTTGTATGCACTGGACCTTGAAGTTGCGCATGCTTTTACATGTCTCACAGTGAATATTAAACAGACAAATCGTTATAAGTGACTTTACTTCCAAACCTCCGAAATGTCCATCCGTGGTAGTTCTTTGCGATTGATTTGGTAATTGATGCTCTAATCTGCAATAGAACACTGAGCAAAAAATGTCACAGAAATTTCACATTATTGGGCCTCTCCAGTTTTATTTGGGTCTTCGTTAAAACGATGTCGAGAAAATTCGTTTTAAGTGGATCGTCTTTTCACCATCGCTATGAAAATATAAGCAGTTAAGAAAGGGCGAGCTCCAAGTACCTTCAGGCCAGCGCTCACACTGGTCTGAACTGCAATGCCCATTTTCGGATTGTTTAGCAGTCATCGTTCGGAAGCAGTTTCAAAGCACATTTATAGAGAAACTTTGAAATTATGGAGGAATTCCCCCTGTTCTTCTTATATAAGCACAATATAAAAATCAAAATGACCGAAGAAACGGCTTCAATCGAACTATTTAGTTGGTAACCGAATCTAAATAAAGTCTAGAATAATCTGTGATTGTGTTGGTCCGTTCGCTTTTAATTCCGTACCTTATTACATCTCAGTTTACATTGCTCAAAACCTTTCACTGTGACAACTAAGGTCACACACATTCAGCTGTCCATAGTGCACCAAAGAGTCGACGTAAATGAGAAGAGACTTCGAATAAATTAGTTTCAATACTTACTCACCTCATATACCTCAACAAAGTCACGAAGCTCGAATCATACTCTAAGTGAATTTTCAAATACATCATAATCAACACTATTCGTGTGTGAAATTTGGATTGCCTTCTTGTCTGACTGGTTACCTGTAGAACAATCAACTCATTCAGATATTCGGTCATCCTCCGAAGCGTGTTTATGCGCCAGCACAGTGAAATGAGTACGTCTTTTGTTATACTTATAAAATGCTTCACTTCCTCTATTTGTTATACGACAATGTACAGTATTTCCAGAAGGAAACATTGGTCGACCAAATGCTGACGAATGGGTAACCGACTGGCCGTGGCGAGGATCGAATCTGTGACGTCATCGTTCGAGTTTTACGTGGATGACAGTTTGTCAACTACCAGTTCTATCAGACTGATTCAGCAACCATGATCCGGAGAATTAACACACAATGGACCACTTGATTGGGGTATTTAGGATTGAATATATATATGACTTTTACCATTTGCTTTCGCACAATACGTTGGCAAATATGCGTATGCATTGGTGAAATATTATGCATTTTCGGATTCTTCTGTGAGTTCCTCTTATGACAACCTGAGGCTCTTTTTCTACATCATTTTATTCCCATTAATTTTTATCGCAGCTGAACCAGCCAAGTTCAATACTCTCGTTCGCACAGATAACAGTCCGTTCGTGTCTTCATTCTTGAACTTGAGAAGCAAGCTTCATAGAATGCGATTGTGGTGAACATATGAAAGATCAACTTCGAGATCATCTGGTTGCTGGAATAAATGTACGAGAATAAAAGCAAAGACTAGTAATTCATAGCGATCAAAACATTTCAGAGCAGTAGAGCCATTTGCGAACAGCATCAGGATGTCATATTCATAACTGCACCTGTGAACAATACAGTGTTTTTCAATTCAACCAGACGTGACAAAGAAATACGAGCAAAAGCTCCGCGACAATTCAGAACTTTGGGTGGTTACCGTGCCAGTGGCATTTCTTGCACGATCCGAGGCATCACTGGCCACTTTTTACCGATTTTAGGTTCATATATCATTCCGATTCGGGTTTCTAACTGTCCTCCCGTCCTTGTGAGTTTCTCATTTCTGATTCTGGCCCGTCTATTCTGGGTCTAAAAATTCTCCGTCAGTTGTATGTGAATATCCCGTTGTTTAGCACTCAGGTTGATGTTTCTCGTTCTAGAAACCCTATTCTTCAATGCTCCAAGGTTGCTGGTGGGATGTATATACCACCTATTAGACTGGAAGTATCTGGGGACCCGATATTTGTCAAACAGGTGCATCATATCATTTGGCTTCCGTGAATCATTTCGCCTCGCTATCCAATCCGTGTGTGAAAAAGGCATCATCTCGCCAGTTCAATCCTCTAGTTGGGCTACTCCCGTTTTAACTCCCTCGAAGTCAGACGACAAGGCCCCACGAATATGTGATGATTATCGGTTGACCCTCAACAAAAGACTATTCCAATGCTCTTGTACTACCGAAAAACTAGAGGATGTGCTCCATAGCCTTTCAGATTCCAAAGTCTTTTCCAAGATTAGCCTCACCGATGCATATTTACTAACATCACGTGATAAGAAATCCAGTTTGTCGACGGTCATCAATATTCCCTATAGATCTTTACAAGTATAATTTCCTACATTTTGGTTCTTATATGTTACTCGCTATTATCCAGCAGTCTCCCAATTTACTTATAGCCGGTCTCAATGGAGTCGAATCCTATCAAGACGATTTTCTTGTTCATGGTTCATCTAAAGTTATCCACGATTCCCGTCTTTGTCGTTTATTAGAGGGACTTCTCAAGTTCAACTTTCCAATTCGTTCTAACTGGTGTGTTTTTAGTGTTTCACAGACTTCGTGCCTGAGGTATACCGTAAATTCTGATGGCATTTCTCCTGAACCCAAGTGGTTATCATCTTTATTTGATGTACCTCCGCCCACTAACATCCACGAGCTTCGTTCTGTTTTAGGTATAATACAGTATTATACTAGGTTTATTCCAAATTTTCCGCATTGGGCTATTTATTTATTTGGGAGCTTGTGCTTGCTGATGACGGTGGTCTATTTCTGGACACGTACTATACATTGGTAGAAGTTGATGCGTTTTCTCGCTGGCCAGAATTATTTTGGACAACGTCACCTACAACCGAATTCACGCAGACTGCATTACGCAACACTTTCGGCAGGGAAGAATTATATCCAGCCTCTGTTACAAATAACGGTACCCATTTCTCTGCTAGGTCTCGTGATGATTGGTTGAAAGGACTTGGTTGTCGTCATTTGTATACTGCACAACATCATTCGCAATCCAACGGATTTGCTGGGAATTTTGTTCATAGTCTGAAAAGTGATATGCAGTCTATCAATCCTCAGTCGACAACGAAAAGCTTGTCATAGTACAACTAGTAAGAGTCCAGCACAGTTATTCAGATCTTGCTTGACAACCAGTTATCAATGTGTCTTTTCTGTTGATGTAAGCTTTTTCAGAGGGAATGATTTGTCACTGTCCAGTGGCATTATTCTGGCACAAAACGGTAATCGAATGATGAACATCATCGACTGTCATGATTTGTCCAGTCATCCATGACAAATCAACCAGGTACAATTCAACACAGAAGATCGGTCAGAGGACAATTCCACTGTTGTTTTGCCTACTAACGCTTTTATTGCTAATATTGATATACAACGGGAATCCGGAGAATCATCCGAGGAATCTACGATCAGAAGATAAGCAAGAATGCAAGTAATGCCCACAGGGAACGACAAGCATCCAGAGCTAAATTCCACGTGCGGCGAATCTGGTATTCATAAGTGAATATACATATGATTTTTACCATCCCTGTTGTATTCACTTACACCGATATTGCACATACTTGTGCGCAATACACGAAATACAACAGAAGTCGTGTGCCATATCCGCGTTCTGATTCCGTGATACTCCGTGCTGGATAATACTACAATAATCCATACAGTATGGCTGGGATATGTTGTTTTACAAACATTTTCCTCGTAACACGAAACAGCCCACCCCCCCCCCCCCCTCCCCTCCTGTTAGAGTGAACGTTGTCGGGACCCACCGAATTTGTTCTCTCCTATCGAGAAGCAGCACTCCTGCTACAGGCACGTGATTCCAACGAGCAACGCAAAATCATTCGTACACAGTACTGTTACCATCACTGGAGCAACAAAGCAGTGAATGCAAATATTTAAGTGACTGGAAGTTCCTTGGTTCCCACAAGTTTTGATACTGGTCTCATTCTTCAAAATTATGTGCACTTGCGTTCTCATTACACCGAAATCGGATGCAGTCCTCTTCGCGTACATTCGAATCTTGGGCGAACTACTAAACGTCACCTTAACATCAAGTTTCAAGAATGTCTTCTTTGTTGACGGTCCCAGCATTATTTACGAATGCAAGCGAGTTCAACTGCACTGGAGTGCAAGTTACTCTGATTATATGAGGTGAACCCAGAAGGCTTTCCAGCCATCAGTTCAAGTCCCAAAACAACATTAGAAAAAGTCACAACCAGTCGTGTCAATTGCTGTAGCAAACAACTGAGTGCGCACTGCAACACAGCATACACAGATATCCCGAATATCCCCTGACACTGTCAAGTGATTCCACTAACCTTCAGTGGACTACGTGGAAGACCTACGATCTTCACACATACATACCAAAGTACAACATTTGACACTTTCCATAGCACAACGACTGAGACCGAGACAGTGTAGTCACACAGAGGTGGTGTCTGCCCTTCAAGAGTGAGCTCAAAGAGGAGAACATCGTGTTGAATGAAGATATTTGCATACTGCTTAGGCTACTCGTGAGTAGTGTGATTCTGCAAGCAAGGAATAGTTAAGATACATGAGAATCGATTCTTCATTAGCTTTTGTGTAATGTAATAATGACATGAGAAGCATGGATCACATACTGTGGGGAATCCGATCACATGTTTAGTATGTAAAAAATTAACTATGGGAGCCGAAATCAACACTAAGAACTTATGCTTGAGGGGCAGATGATCTCAATTTCATTGGTATTTATTTCGTTGCCTCAGTTCCAACAGTCAAAGGCATGCCAAAAAGATTACTGCTCGTTTTAGACAGTAGTTGAATCTTTCATGCTTATTTGCCAAACTCCTCAGTTTTTTGTTGCTCCAGGCCACTGTTCATTGTCTTTATGATCGATTTTCCCTGAGACTCTTTATTGATCGAGCTGATTATCTCTGTCACGCACACCCAATTGCACACGATTACACGCACATACACATAAACACACCAACACCTCATGGGTGGTCAGGTTTGTACAATTCGGTATCTTGTAACAATTATTCTGTTGAAGTACCGCATACAGACGCATATCAGCCCTACGGTTGATTGGAGTCCGGTACCTCAATTTGCACGTAACTCTCATACTCGTCTGGACATCGGACGCACTCTATAGTACTCGAATTGGCTCATGAATTTAACTCCCGTCGTGGTGCCCTTCCGCCGACAAGTGGGGTAGATGCATCCGATTCGCACTGAAATACAGAATTTTCTAAGGTGTGTGTTGGTCGGTTAGACGGTAGGCCATGGGAGTCAGAGTGAGAGCGGTATTCGGTGATAGCGTGGTTTGTTCGGTTTTGATTAACTGGCCAATTGCCCGAAATACTTGACTGGTATCTATTCGAAGACCGATGTCGACCGAGTGACCAATTATTGAGCTAGAAATCTTCCACAGCCACTTTGAATTAGTCAGGGCGGATTGCACTCATTCATACAAAGAGACAGTTTTAGTACTGTGCGACCGATATAAAGTGTTGTATAGAAGCACGTAAATGAGCAGACAACGGTGGAAATGGTCAACGTCGGCATCATGTCCTTTTTGTGATACTATCTAAGAATAACTTTTCAATGTACGCCTTAACCGAGCAGCCTTGAAGCTAGTTTCTCTAGTGCTATTTAAGCGTCTACTGAGGATTCTTTATTGTGATAATAATATCCCCAATTATGAATCAGTATTAGTAGCGAGGCAAAAATTGAAATTTCACATTTGCACGAAGTACATTCGAGTTACTGGGACATGTCTTAGCATAATCCGTTGAGAGTCACCATGATGAGGTCTAGGGGATAACAGTGCGATCAAAAGACATCATTATCTCTCAAAGTCACTTCGGTTTATTTCTGAATTCCCCCTGACTCACCACCACACCAGTATGCTGTGGGTATTTTTTCTTTCCTTTGACTCTCCACAGCAGGCAGTGCACCACATACCCTCCGGTTAGCCCAGGCACTGAATCAGCTCTCACGGATCTGCTAGTCGTTCGGTAGAGTTCATACTTCATCATGGCGAAAAGTGATTTTTCTCATTTTTATCTTACTGTCATAATCGTGGTTAAGTGACTTCGGAGATCACAGATCGCCGGGTCCGAAATCTCGGAGAGTAAACGGTATCCCCAATCAAGACAATACCCAGAACTGATGGGCGAACGTTAGGCTGACTTTGGGATAAAGGGCCTGGTAACATGTGCCTTGAAAATTTGAACAGATGCTCGTGAAATTTTACAGGGAATATAATATTAAGATCAACTCAATGATTATTAGTATGTTTCTGCATTACAAAAGTAGCATTTATTGTTTTGCCGAATAACCTGATGACAAGGTTAGGCCAAACTCGTTTGCTTTGTTCTCTGTTCCTGAGCTGCACTGACCGGTTTTTCCTATGAGTGAAAATGATTCATGACATACATAGGTGAATATGTGCATCTTAGGGGGTTATTTTACCTCTAGTATTTGACAGCTCTCTCTCTCTCTCTCTCCCTCTCTCCCTCCCTCTCTCTCTCTCTCTCTCTCTCTGTCTATATATATATATATATATATATGTATATATATATAACTGCGTGTGATAATATCCATAAGATACTGAAAACCAATCGCTATGTGGCGTTGATCATTCATCTTCCCTTTCTGGATTCATGCTTCGGGAGACAAAATAGAAGAGGTACTGCAAGTGCAAGAGGTACCTTATTCCGGAGAAATGCTTCATTTGTAGTGAAACCATATTATGGGGGAATTTGTGTCCTGAATTAAAGTCAATGAGTACGCTGATAACAACCGAATGTTAACAATAAGTTCGTCAATCCCAGATAAGGTTACTTCTGGAATCTATGCTTTTGTATTAGTGCCACGATTTGTGGCCTAATGCAGTACTGAGGTCCTGGTGTTTTGGATGGGGATCAACCTACTAGCAGCACCCCAAAGTCTGTCATCCATATAGGTTAGTAAATTCGTAAATTATTTTAATTTTTAAGCCAGTCAATTAGTAAAACTTGGAGGAATCGTGTGTCGACATAAACGTGAATACTCTTTTGCAGTCCTTGTGCAGTTATTTTGTAACCTCCATGCTAACTGTGAATCAACGTTATGATGTGCTGCACGCTTCGAGCTACCACATACCAGGTATTCTACGTGACCCAAGGACAATACCTCATACTCGACCGTCATGCGAGTGGTAGAAATTACAGAACTTCAACTATTTGCTTGGCTTCTCGGCGAATAACTTTACGAGAAACATATTTCAGTTAGTTAAAGTGAATAGCTGCCTGAAACTCAGTGCGCACAAACATTTACTCATCCAATGAATACACCGCCTATTACCCCATTTGCCCAAGTTTGAATTTCCCATTATTCGTTCGGATAATAGGAGACATTGGTTTAAGTGCACCTCATGGTGCGAATTACACTTCCCTCAAAATATGATGAACATTCGGTTATATGACGTGACGAAGTTTAAAGTCTGCCGGACATGATGTGTGAGTTTTGGCTGCTGCATTTTGGGTCAAAAATTAGAGGCAAATAGAAGACGGATGTCAGCAAAACGGTAATACAGCTGCTCCACTGACTGAAGTCATCAGTATTCCTACCAATTGATTTTTCAGAAAAAAACACCGTAATAATTCATACTAAGCCTAAGAACTCGATGAAACGTAGATAGGAACAATATAGTTTTAGAACCGGCTTTTCACAAGAGACGGGAAAGCAACCGAGATAATGAAAAATGCACTCCAATTTATTGGAGCCAAAACAATGGTACGATTCATTTCTCGCGTTTATCACGGGTTGCTGCGAAAGACAATATAACACTTGTAACGTTCGTCAAATCATAAATAAGGCTGTGCTTCGACGACTCTAATTAATACCTTGGATCAATCAATATTTATGGATAGCCTTCCAACAAGGTTCTTCCAGTCACACGCAAAAGTTCTTCGGGTGGAAATGGAAGTGTAGTTGTAACTTTTGTCACAAAACGAACTCCGAAGTATAAAGCTAAAATATCTTCCGAGAGTAGAACATTTCAAGTGCCAAAAATCAGGATTGAGAAGTATGGCTCAATCAGAGGGATAATTGCTGTCAAATTGTTTCCTTGTTAGTACGCTTTTGACATATTGGGATCAATTTGGATCCTGCCTCCCTTAAAATCAGAGTCAAAAATATAATGCCAGTCATGTGAACATTACACAAACGACCAGGATCCCACCTATCTCGCATATGCGTGCACCCTACCATGTGATGGACACTTTGACGGTCATTGATGCGTAAGTTGGTCCATAAATTGCTAGATGAAAATAGATCATTTCCAAGACTACCTACTACCATTCCATCTGTCCTTTATCCACTTTGTTTATATTACTCCGAGATACTTCTGCGCTTCCAAGTGTAACACCACTGGACTGATGGACATTGAGAATTCAATTCGATAGATGAAAATAAACTAAATTTTTGGTTATTACAAATGATAAATCTATGCATATCCCGAACAAACTTCTCACTTTGTGTTTCACATTGTATGGCAAAGGTTGCTGATGGGGAAAACATGCTATCCAAGTGGCAGTACAAATTATGCTAACATCTTGGAATTGGAAACGGGTTCGATGCAAAGTAGAGTTCAATGAATCTTTTCTCAAATGGATTACGTATTCTTGAATTATCACTGCCCACCATAATATAAATCATCTTCCCTCATCAAACCGATACGGATATTTCTACTGAGTAAATGCAGAACATTCTACAAACCGGCGAAAACATTTCCATGGTACAATTCCAATTGTGGCTGTTAGGTTGAACACACTCCTATCACGAATGGGATAATGCTCGTTACTTGAAGAGGCTTGCATTCCGGGTCGAGGCGTGGGGTTATAGAATCTGGATGTTTTACTTGAATTTCTTATTATAGAAAGTTGTGTTCGTCCATCGTCTTGATAAATCAGATTAGAGAGATTCACCCAATGTCATGTTTTCCAAAACCATTGAGAATGAAACAGTGGGCTCTAAAAATCTTCCCGATAATTCCTATGATGTGATACGCGGTGAACTGTACCCAATTCTCACTCATCCCAACAACTCGACACCAGACTTATTCCCGAATCTCGTTATGGCAACCTGTTTTCAAATCAAACTGATCTAATCACATATTTGTTAGGCCAATTTGATAAGGGCGAAAACGGTGAAATAAAGCATGTCATCTGACCCACTAACAACCATCCGTGCTTAGACGAGATATTCGACCGTTTGTATACAACTTCATTTCCGTTGCTTCGTTTGTGGGTAAAGTGAATCAACAATGCCTGGCTTAAAATGAGTAACAGACATCCACAATAGATGTAACCTTATTGAAGCTGTCTCACTCGCGATCACGTGCACTACAAGTACGAAAAGGAAGATCCATTCTCACACTGTTGACTATTACAAAAAGTAGACGGGAATTGATAGTCATGCACACTGGAGAACGAATAGGCTGTAATACAGGCTTCCGCTGAGCGGCCGTATTCACGAGTGAATGCAAATTGAAGCTAGTCGCAACGAAAACAGTAGCACCCTTGTCGTCGTATGATGAAATCCTTAGTTCATCAATTGTGATATTTCCCATCACTCACCAATCCTGATGAGTTCAAGCAAAACAATCAAGCAATGATGAGAAGATGAATAACTTTTTAAATCAAAAGATTTAGGATGTTCATTGAGATGAAAACAAGAAATTATGGACTGTACGTGAAGGATCTTGATTGACTTTTCATGCAAATGTCTATCCAATTTCCTCTGGAGAATGAGATACTGGACGGAAATCTGATATGATTCAAATTCAATGATGAAATCAATCGATGCACACCAATGGTAATAGTTCTACGGTAATCGTATTTTGGCCGACATTCGATACAGTTTATTATGATTATCTCGAGTAATGAAGCGGAATTGGGGCGAACTAAGTGAATTTCACTCTCTGCTGATATCAGTAGGCTAGAATTTACTTTCCGATGAGGTAATCGCCGTTCTGCACTTACATGCCACGATTGGTTCTGTGAAACGACACTTTGTAGAACGACATACTGCTATCTGTGGGATAAAATATCTTTCCCTGTATAACACACAACACTTATTCGTTGGATAGTTGAATGGTGAGTTGGTTGTCCATTCTAGATGACATTCGTGTATCCAAAGTTCCAATAGCAGTAATTATTTTGTTTTTGATGTTGAATCTTTATTCAACTAAAAATCAGTAGAACTTCAAGGGCATTCGTATGATATCATACTGTTGCGAGACATTCAGATCACACACTCACTGTTGGTCTGTTTATAAAACGTGAGTATCTCCTAACAAAATGGCATCTAAGTTGAAATAATCGATTCGAAGCTGTCGGGAATATTTTCTGCACCAAAAAATATTTCAGGTTTTTGAATTTCGTTACGCGTTGTTTCAACAGTCTTGATATATATGTATACATAATAATATAAACACATATAATGTACATTTATATTTACCGTTGGTAAATAGCGCAAAAAGTTGGGACAAGCTGTCATTTGAAATATAATGTTTTTCAAACGTTGCCAGCTCGTTCGAAAATCTTTGGGATGCTTTTACGTTAGACAACTTGAAGAAACCTGAAACGCGACTAATATTCTGTTTCATTTGCCGATCAAATCCACGGAAGCTGCAATATGGGATGTGCAAAACAACTGCGACAACAGACAGAAACTCCTCTAGTAAACCGGATTGAATTTCATTACCACGAAATCACACTGTGAATAACTTGTTTCTGGAGATTCTCAATTTCAATAGTTCAATAGATTTTTCTGAAAGATGTCAATCAGTAGTATTGGATAACGATTTTTTATTTGAAATATGTGCTTTGTTACAACAAACATTTTAATGGCACATGTATAGTCTAAGTAACTGATACGGTGCTCCAACCAATCAGTGAAGCTGTTTCGAATGATCGATTTATTCGGTTGAACATGGACTTATTGACATGGAGGGACTGATCACTAACATTTTTTTAATTCTTCATAAACAAACACGTTGGCATTATATTTGAGGTCTCCAATTTCATCGTATATAAATGCCTCTTCATATTCTTATGTACAAGTATTATTAGGTCACAACCAAAATGTTCGAGGAGAGAAGTCAGTGTTAGAATATGGAAGGAAATGTGTTTCTTCATCTACACAGTTCATCTGGAATGTGTGCGAAAAGTCATAGAACCAAAATTGAGATCGATCTGGCCCATCAAATACGAGTAACGATTTTATTCAAATCAGTTGAATGGGTACAAACAGGGCTAACCGGTTTGTGTGTTTTTCTTTAGTTAATAAAATAAACCCCTTTTTGGTTAATAACACTGTGACATATTGATTAGTTCAGTCGGTTTAAATATGGCTGGGTGTGCATTATCAAGTGACAGCTGATGATGGCCACCAAAATTCCGTTGCGGAATCCTATTTAGGCAACGGGATTCTCAGTACTACAGAAGAGAAACCGTCCATTTTGTTGCTAAATCACCAAATGATTTAATTGCTGAAGGGCGGTTTGTTTGAATTTCACGAAATATCATGATTCATCAAACCATTCAGCATCAACCCGGATAGCTTGATATATAGATGTTTAACCTACAACCTTCTGCCCTCCGTGATTCAGTCTCAGTGAAGTCTTTGTGAACGCGAACTGCTGATGGCTTCTAACGAGCATGATTCATGTGTGCATTGTTTCCATGGTTTTCAATGAGGGGGTGAACAGTGATACTGCACGAACAATCAAAATTTCGAAAACATATCAGATCCGTAGAATACCTTTGAAGTGTACAATTTTTTTTATCCAAACAAATATATAATGTCGTGTCTTGATATTACATGGAGCGAAAAATGAAGTTCCTCGTTATTCAATTACTCCATCTCTTCTCCTTCTCTTGAATATGTTTTTTTATGGGAATTGTATTGTAGCCCATTTCGAACTCCACCAACTCTCACTCACTCCATGCACGAGTACTCACTTGCATTTTATTCCATCTGAATACTGTTCTAAATAAATGGTATAAAGGCCTTTGACCGTCTATGATGCCTTACAAAAGGAGAACATATTCAATTTTCTTTCGACCACTTCCCTCATATTTGTTTGAAAATTTGTAGGATTAGGCCCAGGAATGACTTGAAACTCGTAGAATCGTGATGCTATTAGCTCACACTATGCTATTCAATTTTGCATGGTTTAGTACATGAAAATGTGAACATCTTGAATAAGGTTGATGATATTCCATATAAATTGTCAACATTAATTAGCTGGTGCAAAAAATGCGGATGTCATGGCCAAATTATCCTTGGAAATATACCACACCACACACATAAATTTGACCTAAATAAAACTTCCATTCCACAAATTATTTGATCTCAACGCATTCTGAGAGAAGTTGTGTTTATTTCGTGCCATCCTGGAGCATTTAACCGCTGATGATTTTTGTACGGATTCACTGATGGTAGATGAGAGAATTCTGTCAGTGATGTGTCGATGTGCACGGTTTTGCACGGTTTTCTATGGTGGGCCAATTCTATAACCAATCTAATCTCAAAGAGAGATATATTGGTTATTCCCAAAAGCTGTGATTTGTGTCACTTGGAAACAAGTGGGTAATGATTTACGGGATCAGATATGTCAGCTCTCGAAATCATAGTTTCATCAAATCTGTTCAAGCCTGCTCGGCAGTATCACAATAATCTATTGTATCTGTCTAATGGCAGGAACCGCTTTATAGCTGGAAATCCTGGATTTCAGCAAAATATTTGGTGCACAACATTGTAAAATATTATTAACTGTTTGCTTGTTTGGTGCACGCACAATAATTTGAAAGAAGAAACGATGGAGGTTGGACAGTTCTAAGTGGAGTCAGATATGCAATCATACGAATACTGATTGGTATATTATTTCACACTTTTCGCCAACCACTAATAATACTACGAGAGGTAGATCTCGGTCCACGGTTATCCCAACTTCCACGTAACGAGGGCAGCTAATCCCACAATCTTGAACTGTAAGCAAATTCGAAGACAAGTGAATACCCAGCCATTGACACACATGGGGCAAGTTGGTGTCTTTTCACAGTCACAGGCTTTATTTGTTTGGATATGTTTTGCATAACTGAGTTTGCTGAAGTGCTCAACTCGCTACTTTATGGAAAGCTACATTGTTTATATCAGTTCAATTCAGTTCTTTCAACTAACAACCTCAGAAATCCTTGCTGTGTTTTCTGATCAGTACCCGTTGCAAGTGAAATAAGTCCATGAATGAGGTGAATAAACGCATACGAATCTTCCCAACGGGAACGTTATTGCAGCACGACACTGGCGTCGCAACCCACAACGACACCCGATGCATGCAATGATCCGGTAGATGGCAACCTAGGACCAGATCCGATTAGCCTAATGTATCCTTGATCATACGATTAAGTTCATTAGAAAGGGTATCAAATTTTTTCGCCGTGTTCTTAAACCATCTTTTCAGACCATCCGCCAACCACTAGCGATCCCGAAAAAATTCCTCTGACCCCAAAATATCACGTGGGATGCGAATTCCAAAGTGAAAACACATCTGTTCCAACCAATATTTCTTCTGCTGGCATACCGTTTGGTGCTGAATCCACCCAAATGCGACATATCTAAAACAAGCTCATACATTGCTTTCCACTTTGCCATATAGATGTGAAAGTAGGAAGTATATGTCTTTCCACGAAAATGACAACAATGCTTCTTCTCCTTATACAGTTGAATTTGGATTGTTGAATTTCATTTCGAAATGTTAAAATTGTCCTTTGTGCCCCTTCCATTATTCGAATCACTAATTGAATTTGTTATCCGATTTTGGCTTACCTCGTGTCTTCAGTTTGCAACATAGTCATCGTTTTTCTGAAGCTTATTCCTCACGAGAGCTGAAAGTGAAACAAGCAACTTTAGGTTTTCGACAGAAGCAATAATTTGTACTCCGAGAATAAGTAACTGACTAGTTGTCCGTCAATTCGCTCCAGTTATCCATGAAGCTAGCAAACATTCTGATATGAAATACCATGATCAAATTTATTTTTGGTGTATGTACAAGGAATAATGTGCGTAATACCCAAGATTGTTCGACGAAAATCACGAATGGATTAGACATCCAAAGACAGCCATTCATCGCTTGCTATTGAAGCAGGAAGTAGGACGTTTTGCATCTGACCATGTGCTGAGGATAAATTTACTTTATTCGGTAATTAATTGAGTGACCACCAGAGGACGTAACAGTTGTGGCTTATTGTTCCGGTAAAAGCATCAAAATATGAATGTCGAACGATAAGTCGATTTCTCCTGCTATAAACTTGAACGTGGTTTCTTTGGCCACCGCTTGATACGATGAAAAATAGTTACTAGGCAGTGAGTTGAGCTTCTGTTGTCCCCACTGAGTTCATAGGACGAAATAATTGAAATGGAACAAAGCGGAAATTTCAAACTGCAGTTTTACGTAAAGTAGCATTTCTGAGTACCTTTAATAAAAACAGTTTGTTAAAGTAGTATTCTGGATGATTTTGTATCATTGTTGCAGCTTCTTCGATAGAGATTCCAATTAGGCGACATTCCAGTAGACGTGATAAGATCGAAAAGAAATATCCTCAAACCAACCTGCCAACTTTTATTACTAAAAAATTGTGTTATTGGTTTGTGTAGTGAAGATAGACTGGTATAATATGAATAATCATGCACTACGAACGTTCATCTAGCTTTCGAATCCATGGAAGCACTGAGCAGCTGCTTCGTTCTTGTTAGGAATCTTCATCAGTGCACGTCCGCCGAACCTCACGGGAAATCAGACTCAGGAATAACGATCGTGAATCAAACAATAAACCACCAAGCTATCTGGGCTCGCTTTCAGCTGTTTATCGATGTTGTACATTACGTGATATGTCGTCGTTCCGCCACTGAATCTCTACGTTAGCAGGGCATTTTCCGAACAGTGAGGGGTTCCTATGATGGAGGGCTTCTATGAAAAAAGTCCAACAAGGATAGCAGAGCTATACACTGTTTCCATGGTTAGCAGTGGCCAGTCGAGCGTTCACACTGCATGGTGAGTCATAATGTGTAAAATTGAATCCCCTACTACTCATATGGGTGAAATTGATTCTGCTAAATACAAACGTATCCTTTAGGAAATCGGTTAGACCACCATCAGTTATTCTCTCATAGAATTGTGGGGCAAATTTACCGAGTTTATTTATAAGACAGTTCAGTCCCACTTATGATAATTCCAAACAATCTGTGTGGCCTTAATTGCCAATTTCTAGTTCAGCCTTGTGCAAAATTGACCAAATATTTCAATCCAAACTCTGCTCCATCGAGCAAGATGTCAGTAACGCTCATCAAGCAGAGGGATCATTCTCCGAAAGTGATAACGAAGGCAATTAAAAATGGTGTGTTTTATCCCGCTTTTATCACAATGAGAATTATGTTGTGATAACAGTTTGTTTTTCAGTATCTGTTTCCAACTGATTGGAACAGCTCGGGGTTTTACTCACTTCTTTGAAATTGTGACTGTGACCAATAAATCGGAGATATTTTGGCCTGCTCGTAAATCGCCACTTGGAACAAAACGGCCACCGGGGAGAATGTTGAAGTGAAATTGCTGATCTTGAAAGCAGAAAAAAATTCGATTGATCGCAGAAGGTTATTTACACAGGCAATATCTACGGCTTCAACCAAGCCGGGAGAACAAAGTTTATGGTTATGTCAAAATTCATGAAGTATGTTGCTTTCGTAGGAGTAAGGAACATATTATCTACTGCATCGTAAATGCCGCTTGGACAAGATCACTTCACAAAGTTGAACCTAATCATTCTACCTCAAAATTCAAAAAGATGATAACAATCAACTCATGTCAGTTAAGCGGATGTTATTTTGTTACTGATTTGACATGGTCGGAAATCAAGTTTTACAATCCGGACTTACAACGTTTTATGTATTATGGTTCTAGCACGCATTGCTTGGCCGACAGTAAAACAATTTGGTTCGAATAGAAGGATAAAATGAAGGGGCGTTTGTTCTCATTTGCCGAACTGTTAACTAGTGATCACCAAAAATGTCCCGTCTTACTATTCATAGCCCCCGTGAATATGTGGTAAAACGAATAAATCATGCGTGTGGTGTCGACCGTGAAGCATGCGAGAATGTTCTCAATATAAAGCTCGAGTTTCGTGACTTGATTAGGATATATCATGTGATCGGGTAATGATACAAATTTATTCAAACAATACTCTCATTTACTTTGATCCTTTGCAGCTCGGTGGGTAATTTAATGTGTGTGACGTTGATAATCGGAGTGAAATGATCTAAGGGAAGTAAGCCATCGGTCAACAAGGTATGAAAATATGATAAAACTCATCAACGAGACCGCGTAAATTATCCCAGGTTATATTTAGATAGGTTTACTATCGGAATATTTTGATAAGAGCCAATATATTGTTCACAGTTGTGCTCTTATGATGAGGCTGAGAAAGTATGTGGTTAAAAAAGCCTTTCAAAGATGGCTGCAAAACTTACTGAGAAAATGAAATTCCAGTTCGTATCAATCTAAGTGTTGGCTTCAAAGTCATTTGACCGCGTTTTGTCTGTCGCCTACATGGTTATCGCGACATCAATTTAACGATCCATCAGGACTCAATTTCATCATCATCTCTCTGGGGAGGATCAAATTCAAATTGCAGAGGCGGCACCTTGCTCAGTGTTTTACCATGAATAGAAGTGTCACTTATTCGACACATCCTGAAACAAAGAAAGCAAAATACACGTTGCAGAGATAGAACACCTAAGAAATCGAATGAAGAGAACGATCTTCTGTGCAGTATGATGAATACATTGCCGAGAATTCCTGTGTTTAATCCAGTGCGGCAGTATCCCCAAGCCCCTTCACTCCCCGTCTGACACAAGGTGGTGACAACTCTCAATGCAGCGAGTATCAGGTGATATGAAGGCTGCACCGCAAGCCCAACAAATGAGAACATGTGTTGATTCTATCAGGTGATCCAAGTCAAGAGTCCATTCGTTTTGGCTATGGATTTTTTTATCATATGATTGTTTGGCGTATGATAAACTGTAGAAGGTTCGAAAAATAACATTTTTGAACAAATTTCCCACTAAAAGTTATCTTGCCGAATAACAATATATCTCACAAACTAACATTATTGATTTGGATCGGAATAAAACAGGTTTAGCCTTGTCGATGGATTTCAATGAGAGAGAAGTGAATGTTGGGAAAATCCTCACTGTCGTGATTGAAAAAGTCCTCGAATTCAACGAAGAGCAGTCACCTGGGTGGGCATTTGCTTTTCAGAATGACGCTGCATGGTATTTTTCGCGAGTCACGGAGAACGGATTGTCTGTTAAATATTCCTTGTGAGGCTTGTCAATTCATGCTCAACTACAAGGTCCAGTTCATGCAATTACCCTCGAATAGTGCAGATTTAAATGTATCAGTAAAAGTTTATCAGTTCTAGGGAAGAGAGAAAATCCGACGTCATTAGCAAACTTATGCCAAAAGTGAATACTCAATCCCCGACTTCCTGTGAGTGCTTTCCATCAATTCTTTTCGTTTTGTGGGACCACATTTAACGCATACGTGGGAGAATCACTAACAGAATTATCGAATGAAAAGAAACTTCCATCTGAGGTAAGCTTCAGATCAAAGTCTAATTTCTAGCTGAGTTAAATTAGATCTAACAAGGCGAAGAGCATTTAGGTGATTGAAAGAGAATTAGTAGGGAGAATCAGATGGATAATTGAGCAACGTACTCACTCTGTTTCTGTCTTCTATCTGTAGGTTTCTTGCTGATCATGTGCCACCGTGCGGGTTCGTTTTGAAGCAGTGAATTTCGAATACTTTTATCTTCGGAATATTTTAGAACAATGTTGTAATATTCACGGCCACCATTCCAAGAGGAACAGGGACACTATTTCTTGCAGAGAAACAGAAGAGACCAAACCAATAGAAACATAAAATGATTGATGTAAATGTGATAACTATTCAGTGTAATCTGACACGCGTGAATTTTTGAAGTAAAATTCGAGTCGTTTTATGGCAATTACCATTTATTTCATCATCAACTTGATGGATTTTACAATGGTGATACCGTAAAAATTCCTGAAGAACAGAGGCAAGCCAAATGCCTATTACTGTGTATGAGCATCGTGTTTTGAGTAAGAATTTGGTTGGATTTCGTGAGGGTTGTAGGTTATTGGTAGTTTCAAAACTTTGGTTTCAGCTGAAGTTTTAGCACTAATGTTTATCACGTACAAGCAGACCACAAAATATATTCTCCTAAAAGCTCGCCAGTACTTGCTGGTTATGGTACATATAGAACTAGATAGTCTTGTGTTATTCCCGTCATGTGCGTACACATACTATTAAATTATAAGTAAATAAATTAACAAGCAAGTCAATAATAAATCTAATTATTCCTTCGCTTCCTCTTGTTTGTCGGCCTATAACGCTAGCTGCTCTGATCCGTCCTAGTAACTCTAGTGGGAGGACCGTTCTGGCTTCAAAACATCTCATTTTATTAACAGAAAACATACAGATTATATAAGTTCCAAGGGTCTTTGTCACCAATCGTCGTCGTACAAACCAACTGGTCTAATCTGGCTTTAGGTAACGTCTCTTTTGATTTGCGTTCTTCCAGCCATCATCAGATACTGTTCCTTTCTGGTCTTTTCGACCCGTTTATCAAAGAAGAACCAACCCACAACTTCATATAAGTTATTTCTGGAAGCAATCCTCAGCCGCTCAAAAGCTTCCGAATAGGAAAGCGTAGCAAGAGCATGCAAACGATAAACCTGCCGTTAATAGAAAAGTTACGCAGCAGTCTCTCAAACGTCGTGTGACTATGATAACATATGAGTTAGTTTTAGGGAAATTAATACTCAGAATGCACTTGAAAATAAACTGTCTTCTTCGTGATTTCAAACGAAAGGAAGGCCTCTATCCAAGCTGAAACCGAACGGTCAGACGTTCTGTGAACGCAGTACTGTGTGATCAGTCATGGGTGCAACGAAGTGAGCATTTTCAAACGACGTATCTCAGTCAAACTGACACAATTTATATCCCCCTACCGAGGGTAGCCGTTGCATCAGAATGTGCAACTAACAGCCAAAAAACAGCGACACAAGGCGAGTGCCGTAGATAATGGTGAGAAGCTGGATTTTTGAAGTATTCAACTCTTTATTTGTGCATATATTTCTATTTCTTCCAATCTGTATTTTTAGAATGCATCTAAAGTATTCACTATCGGATTCGTATTTTCAGGTTTCATCTTACTCAGTGTGTCTTTGAAAAGTCTCTGAATTTAAGTCTGAATGTCGACATTTTCTCGTACCCACGAATTGTGCATGTATTCAGATTGGTTAAAACTTAGTGTTCACGATGCAAACATGTTCTGTTTGAGAATTCGTGCACTTTTTCTGGACTTGGAGTTTGACTTTAGAGAGTAGAAAGCTTTTGTCTATGAGAATTATCCCACAGAAATTGCCATTGAAAGACAAATTTGGCATCGGTTGAATTGTAGTGGTTATGCCGTAGGTGGCAAAACTGGTGTTCAACCAATCCGCGAGGACTATTCGATATAGTTGCTGAACTTTGGGCTGCTCGGCTTCCTGTGTTTTGTCATTTCAGATGGAACACGCGCAACCACCACAGACGATCATCGGTTCTAGCATACTACAGCTTCAAGCTAACTCTATAGTCTGCACAGTAGACACCTTTACAACTTACATCGTGCTGCCTGAGTCAAGATAGACATCTGTGAACCAAAACCATGACAATGGAGGTTTATTCATATCAAACTATTAGCTAGAGTGCCTTCTATGAATTCGATCAAAGCAACTTCAAACTATCTCAGTATTGGTCATTCGCTCACTTTACTCAGAATATAGTATTCTTTAGCACAGGAATCTTCTCATTTATGCCTGTTTGTTGTTTTGCTTCTTGTTTAACTGCATTGACTGATTGGCTCCAGCTGCTGAAAGAATACAGGAGAGAACTCATACAAACAAGTTCGATGTTTTGGAGAAGACGGTAGAGGAAAAGCTTCCATCTACTCTCCTTTTCCTTGGACTGTGTTGAAAATGATCAATTACAGAAATGTTTAGGAAGCGGTAACAACAATTTTAGGACTTCGGTACAATTCCCTTGGTAAATTGCTAATTCGAATTCGTTCTAGTTGTGAAAATTGCCTTAGCTGTGGATATGGTTTTCAACACTTGCTGGGTTTACAACAACCACGGTCATGATTCCGCGGTATATCATTATTGACCCCCGGAACACAGTATTATTTCATTAATTGCTGGTTCGACCACATAAGGAGACCGAACAACTATGACAAGAGAAATGCTTGGTACACAGATCAACTAATCATCGTGAGCAGTGACATAATTGGATTTAAACAGAATGGTGTGTATTGTAGCTGCACCACAGGCAAAGATTTGATTGCCAATCTCCACCATATAGTGGATAATTATTTGCAAAGTGAATCCAGATCTCACATTTCCGATGTTTTTTACGAACTTCAAGTATCGGTTCTTTCGATACTAGAATATACTCAGTGCAACTATATCACCCGTTTGGTTGGAAAGAGGATTGTCTCGTTCGTTTCTACGTTCTTGTTTTGTGATGGTAGTTTTCGGTAAAGAACCGGAAACCGGGAGTATAATGCAAGATAGCCCGGGTCAAAGTGCAAAACAAGAGACCTAATCATTTGCATTGCTACTCGCCTCTCTGTTGGCATTTCTTCAAGCCTCACACATGAGTCAAATGACCGGTCAAATTAGTTCGTCATTTATTCTCTAGAATTGACTGGTTTTTGTGATCAAGTCGCCACCACTTTGAACATTGTTCAATAGAATCTAAACACCACACGTCCCATTTCAGATAAAATTCAGTTCCGTCCACTCAACATTGAGTTTTCTTACTATTGAATTTATATATTCGTGATCTGAACATCTGAGGTATGGAAAAAGCCTGATAAAATATATGGTCTCGTAGTAAATGCATACATGTTAGTTCACCTCAGTTATCTTACAAACTTCGTGTGGTTCTCAACCCAAGCAAATAATCCGGATTCTGAGGGATTGAACATACAACAATTCATTACACATTGTTTGTAAAACAGTGGAGATTTACCAGTCTATTCAGCATTCTATATTCTGACTGAAAAATTCGGTATTACTTAGATCATATTGGACTTCGTTTCCACCCATAAAAGTCTAGTCTAAAAGCATATTAGTTCGCCTTACACAACACGAACATTTCCGATCAGGAAACAGTAATTCCATTACCCTCTGCCAAATCCGAAGCACATCGACTCAGTGCAGATGTAACAGGCAAAATGAAGTAGGTGCATGTGCAAGAAATTCACTTATTTGGACAAAGAAAATTGGCTGTCGATTTGCACTATTTAAAGGCATTTTGTCCTCTGTTCGTCAATTAATAAGCGACCATGAGAATAACAGAACTTTCACTTTCAAATCGGAAATGGAGAAGCTTTCATATGTTTGACTTCGAAATATATATCAAAATGTTCGTCTCATCGAATTTCTTATACACCACTGCACAACAATTCAGGATGGAGGCCGAGTCCAGTGGAAGGCTATTAAGTGACGAATCAGTGGCAGCCTGATGGAAGCACAAAGAGATAATACTGGAATAGATCACGAGTTCCATTGCCGCTGAACTCAAATGAACAATGAACTTTGACATGAGTGATTTTACAACAAAACAGATTGTTTCACTCGTGCAACACTCAGAATTCTGCTGCTAAAGAGGGGTTACGCAGCGGAATCCATGACATATAGGCAAACATTCGAGAAGAGTGCGAATGAAAAAACCCTGTGGTGTAATCGGAAAATTGGTGATACTCTTACATATACTTTTGGACACTGTGATTAAGTAAGTGAGAGTTAGGCGAAAGGAAATGAGTGTTGGTGTTTAGATTTTGCACCCAATTTATCACATGTTCATCAGGGAAGTGGTGTGAATGGACAAACACGAGACCGCGACATTTGCTTTGTTCGGTGTGGGATCTTCACTGCATTATTTGTATATGTACAAATCGACATATATACATAATCTATCAAAACGGTGGTTACCATAATTGGGAACCCTGAAATATTTTCTAGCAGAAAATATTCTCAAAAGTGTTTCGTTAGTACATCCGCAATTCATACCAACAGGCTTATACTGTGTGGGGTCTAAATGTCTCGCAAATGAAGATATCATATGAGTGCTCTCGAAGTTCCATTGTGTTTTTGGTTGAATTAGGACTCAACAACAAAAACCAAATATTTTTTGCTATTAGAACATTTGAGGAAAATGTCACCCAGGAAGGACAATTTATACGACGATTCAACTTTCGAACCAACCAGTACTGTGTGTTATACGGGAAAGATGTTTTATCCCACAGATAGCAATATGTTGTTCTACAAACTGTCGATTCACAGGACAAATCGTGGCAAGCCAGTCCAAAACATTTATTCCCCTCGTCGAAACGTGAATGCTACGTTTTGACATCAGAGAATTGTGAAATCCATTAAGTTTGCGCCCATTTTACTTCATTATTAGAGCAAATCACATTGGACGGCATCGAATGCCGGCCAGGAATGCGGGTACTATAGAACAACTAACAGTGATCTGCAATAATCAATTTCATCGTTTAATTTGAATTATACTTCATTTCCGTCCGGTATCTGGTTTCGTCCTCTGTTTTTTGATTGCAGGCTGATGAAGATATCAACAAACTTTATCGAAGAAAATAACAAATTGCTTATCTCCTATTGTGTAGTTCATCTCATTGGCTTCACTACTGAACACACAACTTCCATTCTCCAGACAAACGCGGATGGGAATTGCACGAAAAACCAGTGAATATCCTTCACTTACAATTCATAATTCCCCGCTTTCTTCACAATGAACGTTTTTCATCTTGCGGTTTTGACAAACATTTATCTCTGTCTTACTTGTGTTTGTTGTGCCCGAGCTCATCAGGATTGATGAATGATGAAAAATATCATATTTCATGAACTAACGGTTTCAGTATACGAAGACAGGGAAGCTACTGTGCTTGTTGCGATTAATTTTGATTGGTATTTACTCGTGAGTACGGTCTCTCAGCAAAAGCCCGTATGGCAGTTCCCCAGTGTGCGGGATTGTATATTCACCTGTATTGGCTGTCATTAGATGGCAGTCAGAGAATGGATCTCCATGGATGACATGTATTTTCCCAATTCTGGTACACGTGATCGCGAGTGAGGCGATTCAGAATGGCCACATTCAATGTGGATGTCTGCTACGAAAATAGGGTCATGTATTATTGATTCACCTTACCAAGAAACGAAGCAACAGAAATGACATTTTATACAAGCCGTCAGATATCTCGCCTAAGCATTGTTGGTTGTTGATGTGTCATATGACATGCTTTATTCTACCGATCTCACCTTCATCAAATCAGCCCAACCAAATGTGTGAGTGAATCATTTTGATTCGAAAACAAAGCGTCATAACGAAATTAGGGAATATGTCAAAAAAGTGGAAATGTTGGGATGGGTGAGAGTTGGACAAAGAATAATCTGGCTCGAATTTCCATGCGAAGGTGGGATACATAAATAACACGACTGCTGCTTTCGTTTCACAGCTTTTGGGTTCTGAATGACTGAAACATTTTCCAAACATTCTGAAGGACATTGCTGAGACCATGGCAGAATGGATTCAAGCAGTCTGTTATCCAAAATCTCGGGACACGATATGGATGTGCCTGAAACGGCGGCGAAATTTACTATCGTTTCATGAGAGATTGCCAATAAGTTTGCATATTTTGAGGTAACTGACTGGGTAATTGAAATGTTTTGTAAGCAGGTTTGAGGAACACAATCAGCACATCGATGCACCACGTATTTTGCCACTCGCATGAACATTCCTAAATATATACAAACATGTATTTAAGACGAACCCTTCATATCACCTCGAAAACAAAATGTCCACGTAGGCATTAGTCCCATATTTGCCTCGAGGTTAATATGCATCAAATAACTCAACTGGTTTGAGAAAAGTGATCGCATTTCATCACTCTGGAGCTTGCTAGATAGAAATATTTAATCTATCAATGAATCACGTAGCTCCAGCTGAACACAAACATCCTAACCATTTTTGAGAAGAACTTCGAAGTTCACTGTTTCTCTTTATCAATGATTTTATAAAAATACAGCTGGTAGACGTTTATTTGAGGTAAACTTGGACAAAAGGATATATCAGGGCACGTGAAAAACACAACATTCTATAATATCCGATTCAGTTACAGTTTTCAGGTTCCAAAATCTCACGCCTCGTTACGGAGTGCTAACTTCTTCAAGTAACTAGCAACATCTCATTCGTGATGGATATTTGTTCATCCTTATGACCACATTCGGAATCGTGCGGTGGAATGCTTGCGCTGGTTCGTGGAATATTTTGCATTCACTCGTCACAAATATTCGTAATAATTGGATGAGCGAAAATCAATTACATTTTAGTGAGTATTGTTAACTCAACATAACCTAATCCACTTGGGAGGACGGTCAATAAAGTCTAATTTGCATTGAACCCGTTTCCGATTCAAGGATTTTACCATAATTTCTAGTACTGTGTGGACAGCACTGTTTCCCCACTTGCAACTTGTGTTAGGAAATGTGAAACGCAGTGCGAAGACATTGTTCCAGATATGCACAGACTTATCTGAAATAACAAAGAACTTGGTTTATTTTTGCCTAGGGATTTTGATTCTCAATGTCCATCAGTCCTATGGTGTTGAAATTCAAAGAGCAATAGTTTTTCAGGGTGAGAGAAACAGAACGGATAAAGAAGAAACTGAATGGAAGTGGGTTTTGTTGGAATAGATCTATTTTTGGTGATCAGTCTATGAACCAATATACGCATCAACGACCGTGAAAGTGTCCATCACCAAAACAAAAGTATTCGTATCCAACGGAGGTGAGATTCTGGTTGTCCGTGCAATGTTCATTTGATTGGCATCATATTTTTCACTCAGCTTTGAACCGAGGGGAGGGGGGGCGCAAAGATGGTGGGAAATCGCACCCTTGTTGCCTTTATGTCAAATGTGTACCGAGAATAATATTATATGAAAATGATTTTCCCTTTTATCGAGTCATATTGCTCAGTTCTGTGATTTGGCAGTTGAGTTTTCGTGCGATCCAAAGATATTCCAGTTTTATAAATCAGAGTCCATTATTTGATAAATGTTACCACCGCACTTCAATTTTCACCCAATGAACTTTTGCGTCTAACTGATGGAACCAAGTTGGTTAGCATTCCACAAACATAAGTTAATAATTAGGGAATAGGATATTCATGGATATCATTAGATTCTTTCTCGTCATGATAAGCTGAATTCAGTTATGAGCCTGTAAGAAACTACCTGAGCCCATGTGGTCGGTCCAGGAACGGGTTTTAAGGTAGGAGTTATACAGAACCACTTGGACTGAATTTACCTCCCTTTGTAAACAAGTACCACAACAGTGGTGTTCAGTGTTTATTGAATTTCGCCATCACAGTAGCGTGTACGAGTTGTGCACCTTGCACTTCTCAGAGGACAGAGCTCAGCTAACGTCATCTTGTTAAGTCAAGTGTGGATACGAGATCAGGAATGGTGTGAGAGTTGTTTGTGAAGTGAGAGCTCATACAAACGCGGCCGACGTAGACTGTATGGGTACAAACATTTTAAATTCATTTTCTTTTATTCTGTTTGTTAGACCTATTGCTGGCTTTCTATCCACGAAGTTAGCTCAGAATCCCGTGGAGTGGTTTCCTTGTTGTGAATATGTCTAAACGACTTGTGTTCATCTAACAGAGCCCTTTCTGTAATCGTCTAATACATGGTGAGAAGATCCTCTGAAGAGATGAACTTGACTGATCCAAGGCGTTGCATAAGGTCGTCGAAGAAGCTTCTCACTAATGATATAGAGAATATCACAATTTCTCTTTCGTATTGCGTGAAAAGTGACAACGTGTATAATATCAACGCAACCAAACTTGCACAAGTGAATATCAAAATGTATTATCCGCTTTATTTGCTGTTGAACGCGAAATGGGCCAGATGAGCAAGTGATTATTCTTTGAGGTTTTACTTAGTTTTCCCACGTTATTCAATGTCAATTCACAATCAATCAAGGACTCTGAATTCCGTGATGAGAAACACGTTCATTCCCGTGTTATTTGTAATGGCCATCACCATTAATCCGCCAAAGCCATTTTGATATCTTTTCAACGGGATCATAATAAAGATATAGGCACAGGGATCTTTTGTGAGATTATCGCAGTTTGAATGAAAAGCCTCATTTGTCGTGATAACAAACATTGTTCAGGATTTATGATGCCCGAAGACCATGAATGGATTGTTCCAAATGAGTTTGACATCATTCACCTAATTTTGAAGCTTTCGTCGACCAAATTTGGAGTTCAATCTGAGGATATTACGGGGAATTGGTTATAATGTCCAAATCAACTAGTTTCCCGATTGCAATTTCAAAAGCAGATCTTAGTTGGAAGAAGAATATTTGTCCGTGCTATCTCGCAGACAAGAAATTCGACAATCTCTCGTCTGTTCTATCGATAAGATCAATTGGAACTGCAAAATTGCTATAACGTGTATGGCAAATAACAATTTCGTTTATGTGATCTCATGCATGTGCTGTACAACGAGCTCCTAGATCACATATCTACTGACACTGCATTCTACCAATTTCAGTAAATCGCACAATTGTGGCTTCTGTTATAACCTCCCTATCTAAGAACTAGTAGTACACAAATATACCTTTCCATTTAAGGAATGTTTGTTGAACTCCAATATAAATAATATGCAGGAATATGTCCTCTGATTTGAAGATAATATGTTTCTCCTCATAGTATACGTCCCATCTTCGTTTTCTTGCTTTTACATGAGTGATCTTGAAGGGTGCTTTGTTTGTTTGAATTGTGACATGAGTGAATGATAGCTACATTCTATTTCTGGATGATTGTGTTCATTGGAATGTGAGACACTTGTTCACTTTCGGTAATAAAAAGGTTGCTTCGAACTTACTCTCTCTGTTGGTATGACTAAGAGATGATTTCAGTGGGACCATCTGTATTAGCCGCCTAACTGATGGATCACGTGAGACAATTTATTCTGCAACTACCCTTGATAAATGCAGGAAAATGAATGATACCATTCGTATCGCTTCGAATCAATTTGAGTGTGTTTTCCATTCCTAGATTGTTCTGTCTCTTCTTGTCATAAACCAATTCTACAATCTTAATTTTTTGTTTTCCACTCATTCAATTCGTATGCACAGTATGAAGCAACACGGTGTGTTTGGGAGGAACTAACTGAGCATGATACTACCAACTTCAATCAGTGTAACAACCATGTTATCTTGTTGTTGATATCCGTTTTCCAATTTCCTCTACTTTTTGACCTGAATTGCAGTAAGCAAAACATCCACAATGTTTTCGGTTAGATTTGAATTTCGCTCGGTTATGTGCGCAACATTTAGCCTCTTTTGAGGAAAATTTCTTTCGAGCTCTCGGGTCGACTTAACTCCATGCCTTTTATGAGCTAAAGTTTTACGGGAAATTCAAACTTCGGCAAATGTATTATTGGATGGAATGCTTGACTGCTTAGAAAATGCTTCTGTGCATTGCATTTAAGGCAACTACTTACATTCACTAGTTGAAATGAGTTCCTCGTAAAATTATTCGCCGAGTAGTCAGGAAAATTGATGGTTTGTTGTAATTTCTACCGTGCATTTGGATAAAGGTAAATCATTATGTTAATATTTGGTCTCTTCTAGGAAACTGTTTCACAAGTCATTTTCACAGCAGAAAGCATTGGCATGGGTTTTCAAAGAACTGAGCATCAGGATAAATAATGAACACAGTGCTTCCCATAAAAGAAGAACATGAATATGTGGTTATCTCTTCATCCGTTATCTAGAACTGGTTTTCCCCAATATTAGTCATGAATTCGGTGGAACATATTTGTATTTTCAACCTTGTTTCCATTGTGGATATTGCATATTGAGTAGTCTTCTAATTTTATCTTACTTCGATTATCCCCATGTTGAATGTGCTGCTTTCACCCAATTCGAAGTTTTCGCAGTACGGAAGACTTCTTTGCAACCATAACCATCATTGAAAGAACCCTACTCATTGCCTACCTAACAAGTCTGTGACGAATAGACAGAAAAGTGAGGATTATTTTTCTCATTAAAATTTCGCGTGGGTAAACAAATGCACAATCGAAAATTTCTCTTGAGCTATAAGTGAATCCTACTCTCCTATCGCGCAGGTCAGGAAAATTTTAATCAGTGGAGTTTATAACGTTTTTATTGCAAAGACTGATTAAATTCCAAAAATGACTATGAATAAAAATAAAACAAAAGAAGTTCAAAAATTTACTGGAAGACCACAAAAACCCCAATGCCATACAGAATTGCCATCGCATAATCACTGAATATTGATGTACTCTCACTATATTAAATTTTGAACGCATCCAACGGAATATCGGCTTACTACGAAGAAACATTTACGTTTTAACACAACAAATGCGATAATCAAACGCAGCTGAAAAGCACCCTTTCCTCTCTACACGATGTTTTCTTAGGGGCATTCGTTTCATTCAGTTTTGACCCGTTCAACTTTATGCAATGAGAAACATTTCAAAACTATTCTGTTTTGATGATACGAAATAGTCGCCGTTAAAGGAAATGCAATTTAATTCTACGGAGTTTAGGGGTTCATTTGAACAAACTGGTTTCAGTCATCAACCCTGCATTTTATTCGTCCTAAATAATAAGTTCGAAGTTGATTCAGGTCCATGAAATTTCTATACATCAAGCAAACTCAATGTGGTGGCAAATTCTAAATGAGGAGTTTCAGTTGAATAGTCCGCCATTTCAATGATCGGAATCAGCTTCGCTTACGTCCCAGTATAATACGCTGTCCTCTCCCATCTAGTAGATTATGTTATCTCGTGCACACATTAGGAGTAGTGTGGAACAGCACCGTATCAGCTTCTCATGAATAAAATTAAAATTACAAAATTAGTTCCAATACTAGTCAAGGTGCAAGATTTCGAAGATAAGTCCGCCAACCTGGTATACGTTTACCGAAATATTTCTGTGCAGTGCGGTTTATCATTCATCAAACACAAATATGGAACGAGTTAAAACAGAATAGCCTTGAACTTCTAAGTGAGTTAAGGGTACAAATGGATGATTTTGCCCATGGACTGCTTCCTATTTGTTTACGTTCTCGCAGACCGCTTTATCATCATGACCCATTGCCAGCTATCATGTACACACACACACACACAAACACACACACACATGAAGTTGTTGGGGCACAAGCAAAACAGCATGTTTGCTCTATTTGAACGGGAACAAGGTAGAGAATAACAATGGTTGAAGTTGGCGTTCGATTGCGTTGTTTTTAGGAAGATTTATCAAGATTGGAACCTCACAGGCAATGTTTGACTTGTTCAACATGTGGAAATATTTGTTTTCAATTGTTCCTAAGCATTCTCCAAAACATCTTGCAATCAGTACACTGTGCTCATTTTATTCGATGGGCTGTTATAGGCAACTGCTACAATAATGTGGATTGAAGGCGTGATATTCCACAATTCATGTGGATTTACGAGTGTTTCACTGGTTTCGGTTGTGGCTACTGGAAGGGATTTTGCGATTTTATTGTTGTGGTCCGCCAATCAGTTTTTGGACGAGGCATCTGAAGCACCTGGATCCAGCAGCGTTGGGAGTGTCTTCTTGTGTGGCTTTTTGTAAAACATGAAATGGCACTCAGTGAATAATGGGGAACTGAAAATCTCCCACAAAACTTTCACTGAACATTTCCAGGGGGCCGCTTGAAAATGAGCTGATGCAAATTCCAAACCAAAGGAGTGCAATATGAATTCCCGTTCATTTTTTCAAGTCATCCTTACTATATGTTTTACCACAAAGTGTTTGCTGTTCAGTGTGAGTCAACTTCATGGTCGCAATTAGCGATTCTTCTCATATGTCGATCTGCTTGAATTCCGGTCGCAAATTAATCCGTGTCAAATTTAGGTTGTCAGAATGCTTTCTCAGTCTGTTTAGGGCATACGGCTAATTTTACTTCCATAAAATCTCCCAATTTATTAAGCTGGTAATAGATGCTGTGTTCATCATCGCTATAAAAGTGGTGATTTTGAGAATAATTTAATCGCAGTCAGCTTTTAAACGCGTCTTTTTCGGGTCCACTCTCTAACTTCGTTCATCAAAAACGGATCATTGGTGATCGCGTGATTAGCTCTCTGTAATACAGTTTAAAAGCATTTTATGAAATAGTACTCCGAATCAATGTGCATGCAAGTGAATCATCGATGGGCAAGCCCAAGTAGTACATGCGATCGAGTGCAGTCGAACAGGGCCGCTCAGTAGCAACGAATCAACGAGCACATATGGCTCAGTGCCAAAGGCTGATTGGTTAGAGTGAGCCTTTCATCGCATGGGTGAAGTCACCGGGTGTGCGTACGTGCGTGCATGCGTGTGTGTTAGTTGTTGGTATCGAATGGCCGATCAATACATTTGCCGGCACTGTATTGACACAATCAGTAGTCTGATCAATAGAAGGACCACACAACAGTGCTGTGAAGGGGTGCTTCATCTACCGCGTAAACACTCTTTCTATTGAATTCAATGATCCGCAAAGTGAGTTTTGTTCATCTGTGACCAAAACGATACTCCGGGACTCCACTCATCCGCTACACGTGGACTTATCCTCTAGTCGTTCCCATTCATCCATCCATTCTGCATTGAATCACCTGCGTTCTAAGACCAATCTTCACAAAATCTTCCTCAAACCCTATGTGATTCGGGTTGTTACCCGTATGGGGGGGGGAGATAAAAGCTTAGCTAATTATAAGACTTTATCACGAGACTAGTTTTCCTCCACTCTCTCAACAAACTACCTCAATCGAAGCTTATTTGGTTGTACTTCATCAAATATTTGCTTTTTGTGTTACTTTGCTTATTTCGAGTTTCACTTTTTCTTGTAATAACTGAAATGTCTGTATAAAACTTTGCACAAGTCCTCCATACACATCTAAACAATAATTACTCAGGAGAGGGGAAAGACAGTGAGGCAGGTTTATGTCACATTGTGTGTATGTGTGTATATCCTCGATTGAATATTTGTGTTCTGAATGAAGTGTAGCCACCTCGCATGCAGACGCATTTCATACAAACACAAACTACTGCAACTAACTGCCCAGAAAAGGTGTTGCCGAAGATACAGTGTTCTTCTAATGACAGAGACTAGTTATTTAGTTGTTTATCCGTTTCTTTTATTTTGTGTGAAATACCAAACATGGCCTCGTTTCGCCCATTCTCTCATCCGATCGGAGTTTGATTATCAGGTAGAATGTCCATCTGAAATCTTGACTGCGTTTGGGCATTCCCTTCGGTATTCAATATTCTAAAGCTACATTTAGAGTCGGGTTTTGAAGAAACTTGAGTAGTGTGTTATCAAGATGCATAACACCAAAATCCAGATTCACCGTGGAATATTGTGCCATGATTGTTCACCTCAGATAAGAAGGGTGTTCTCTGCGACTCTCAGTTACGATGCTTTTGAAAGTCAAAATCGAAAGCAAGCCACTAATCAGCTTGAGTACGCCAGGCCGGATTGTATGAACAGTAACCACTATTTTATCAGACCACGCAACATGTCACCCCATTTGCTAATCAAACAGTCACCTACAGTTCGACGTAGGTTGGGTTACCGGATCAATTCGACAAACGTCTATATCAACCAAATGGGCACAACAGGGCTTGAAGTTAACTGGACTCATAAATTCCGAAATGTTGGATTTTTGCTTCAAATATCACGTCATAATTCCTGTGAATACAAAATCGTTTTGGCGTGCTGAATTGTCGTCTTCTCATCATTACGGGTTAAAATGATCAGAGTTACGAGCCAAGATCGAGTGTGCAGGTTTCCCATTCAAATCGCAGTAAGGAATCCGTGGGTCTTAACACCATGGTGAATGAATAAACAGTATGATTTATGTAATTACAACTTTATTGTTGAAATGAGCAAACCTTTGTTGTTGACACAGCATCTCTCGGAGGATGTACAGCAAATAAAACCGTCTACAATATCCTCTTTGATGAGATACTTGTTACCTTAGCTTTTGTCGTGAATGATGAGAGCTTCATATAACATTCAAATTCAATGAATTGAAACGCAGACCAAAATTTGTTGTTTTATTCGGTGTTAACCGTGAATTAAAATCTACTTTTGCTATTAACCCTTTATGAGAGAGGTGATGCGTGGTAAATGAAACCTTTACTAACTACCGTCATTTCCGATAATGAAGTGTAGCCAACATCAAACATTTACTCAAAGCATATCACATGGGGCATCGTCCTTCTTCATACATTTTGAGCCGAACTCGGCTCCCATGATTTAGAAGACAAACATTATATGGGATGTCTTATTTCGCATTGGTAACCAGCACGGTAAAGCATGGCGAGACGATCCCGACTGGCCCAGATACAAAGTGCGTGAATGAGTGAGCTCAAAGCTAATGTTATGCGTTCGCAACCGATATGAGTTAGTGGATGGAATTTGTACCGTAATGGTAACCCCTTTCAGGCATTTCGGTCTACATCAGGTACACAGTCAGCCATATACAGGATTATCTGCTGATCCAGTGATATATGAATAACATGTCATGCAAATGTGGTCTTCATGTTACGAGCCATTCCGGAGCTTGTTAGATTCTGGACGTTGCATTTCACAGTACGTGGAGGATGCGGAGCAAATCCCTACCACTCATTGATCTTCATGATGAACTGAAATATTTCAATTTCACTACTGTTCGTAATGTACTTCGTATCAATTTGGAACTCTCTTCTAGAAATTTCATAATTATTGTTTTATTTGCTATACAGAAATGATACAGTGTTTCAGACAGAAGTTCGAGCCTGTTTGGAGGAGGTTGCCGAATGGGGAAGTGACCGACGGGGCTCAAATTTATTATCGGGATCACGGAATAGAAAGCTGGTCGCGATGGTCTTTCGACCATGGCCGGTCCAATTTTAGGTGGTCCGGCAAATCAGTGAGATCTCTTAAAAATTATCTTTGAATTCACACAGTCTATACCATCAAATTTGTGTTCAGTAGCCTACCATAAACACGCTTGTATTCAAAATAATTTTATCAGCTATTGTGGATTTATTTCTTTATTGCAACAGATCTGAGCAGACCAGATTCCCGAAAAACGTACCACTTTCAGATACTACGAGCAAAACTAATACACTTATCCAATTTAGTGGAATATTTGTAGATTTCCACACAGATTGGAGTAATGAGAAGATCGAACACAGTGAGAACAACACTGGGTGATTTATGTTTTGCAAAAAAGCAAGACACTTCCAAGCTGGATGAAAATGACAGTATTGCCTAATGGAACATATAGTAAGTGAATGTAGAACCTCCCAAAAACCTATTCAACCAGTCGACTAAAAGCATTATCAAATCCAGTATTGGCTTTCTGGATGTCTTTTTATTTCGGGTGTGTACGGAAACTATCAGAAGTGGGAAGTTTGTGAGGGGTTCAGATGCAGTTAGCAAATTTCCAAAGCATGATATCATTTGGTCACAGCACCGTTGCTCGCGCTCATTCAGCTAGTTTGTAGTAATTTCACCCAGTCCACAGAATAACTGCACTGAATGCCATGAAAAAACGTGAGCTATTCTGTTATCCCATGCAATGTTTTGTCAAGCAATCGTCAGATAAATTGAATCTACGGGAACATTCTCGACGAGTAAATCGCAGTACTTTTTGTATGAGAAAAGTGGTGATTTTACCAATACCAGAGTGATTTGATTTGTATGTTTTCTGTCCGAATATTCATAAATGTGTGGTTCCCGAAATACGTTCATCTCGTCGTTCAGTGATAACACGATTTGGGAATCAGCTTTTTTTGAATTACGTCATCCTCACGGCTGATATGGTCACATTCAATTGGTAGGAATGTGTACCTTTCGGCTATAGTCGTGTGTCACAGTATGGTTGGGTAGTCATGATTATTGATATCGCGTAGTTGGCAAAAGAATTTGGAGAGGAGTGGTTGTCGATCCCTGGTTGGGAAAAGACCACCAAAAACAATGACCATGGGTATCGGAAATTATCCATTTTCGCTTTTAACCTAAAAGTTTGGTATTTCGGTCAAGCTGATTTTAAAGTTTGGTTTCAAATCGTAGTCAGGACAGTTGGAGTGTCTTAACGAAATGTTTTCGAGAACGAATCGATGGATTGAGTAACCTAATCGCTGCAAACTCTACCGTTGTTGGATTTTGTTTAGAAGCGGCTTTTGGCGCTTTTGTGGGGACTCCATCGATAACTATGAATGCGTCCTCATTCAGGCGATGTCCGGTGTTAGCAGTATAAGATACAAATACTTTTTGTTTCAAGTCGTCAACCAATCTGTTTTGTGTTGTCTGATCCGTCATTCTTCCTAAATGACTTGCAGAACGTGAGCAAATAATCCAGTAGGTTAGCATGGAGATAATAAGGAGAGGTAATTTCTCCTCTAAGTTCCCTGAGATCACCGATTGCAGGCGACGCGTACAGGTAGTATGGTAACGTGAAAAGTGCAATTGATTGTCTTTTCGAGCCATATTACCGGTAACTCGCTTTTTTCATCTCCTCTGAAGGAGGGAAAAGTGTAAAATTCCTCCTTCCTGATGAATTGCACTACCGGTCTCTCTGGCCACTCCTAATGTTTTTCTGAATGGGAAGTTGGGCTATCCGTTAACAAGAAGCGCTTGTTCCTATATTTATAGTATTTCATATTCTCGACCGAGCAAATCATTCGCATTCAGGCTATGGGGAAGTGAATTTGGCTTCGTTCACCTACTAGATGCAAAAAGATGGTACTATTATCGTACTTCTCTGGTTACACTGGTTTGCTGATAAGTGCAATGAAGTAGTTTTCCCCCTCTTATGAGACACACACTCAGAAAATGGAGATTGTTTCCTTATTATAACTCTGACGGGAAGTTCACTGCACTGTCGACCCGACTGCACTCTTCTACCAATTACTCCGACGGCATGCTTCTCAGTTAAAAAAATGTCATCTGCTTATCGATGGCAAATAGGTAGGTCTGATTGCATAAATCGCCGTTGACGGGAAACTACTCATTGAAGGTATATCGTACCAGTAATTACTTCAGATTAGTTTCTCGGGTAGCCATGTTGGTTTTGACTTCTACGATGTGATCACCCAAAATGTAATGACTTCTAGAAGTGGGACCCTGGTGGACATAGACATAACATCTCGGGCGATACTCGTATGTTCTTCAGCATGTCATCCACTAATTAGTTCTATCAATTGGAACGTGTCTATTTGGATATAGCGACAATCTTTTGACAACAGGTTCAAGAGTATTTTCGAGCTATCAGGCAGCCGCATGATACGGAATCCCACTCATGCCGAGTATCAGTAACAGTAGTATTACTAATTTGTGTTGCGTAGGTGGGAAAGATAGGAAGTGAATAGTTGTTGTTCCGTGGTTGTGAAAAAGACAAGTGAAACAATGAACATGGGTTTCGGGGATTATCCATTTCTGATTTCAACCAAGACGATGAGCGTCTTCGTTACACTGAGTTCGAGGTTCTGTCTCAGATCGTGGCCAAGGCAGTTTAGGTACTTCAACGAAAACTTTTTGAGGACAAACCGAAGGATTGAGCAATCTGATCACCGCAGACTCTGTGATTGATAGATATTATATTCTAACCAATTTTGGTGCATGCCCAGGGACTTTGTGGACTATTTCGAAAGTGTCATCGTTTACGTAATGTCCAATGTCCGCAAGGTGCGTCACAATTGCACTGGTAATTGATTTTCTGTTTCCCGTCATCAGCCATACTGGTGTGTGTTCTAAGATCCTTCGTGATAATTGCCTTCTGGTTCCAACAATATTGCTTGCCCAACATCAGCAAACAAGCAGATAGTTTAACATGGACGAACTTCCTTGGATCCTGAAGTATGCCATTTGTCTTAGTGCCATGATCTGCACGACCCATGAACACATTCCTGTATCCTTTTTCTGGTTTCAAGATGACCATATCTTTGTTATTCCTCATCACTCGCCATTCATTTCTGCGTTGAATACTGGAACCCGGGATGTCACGATCCAAATTCCATGATGATGATCTTTTGATTGTCACCAGTCTTCTTTGTGATTCTCATTTGTTATCTTTCTTTTCCAAATATGGAGTTTAGGCATGGCACCACCGGGTTACCTGTGTTCAGTGAGACTCAGTGCAGCAGGTTATCCTTCGATAGTGAAGCAAGTGAGCAAACTCTCGTTGAACGAGGATGAGTCCAGCAATAAATGAAGGCAACAAACTGTCATGGGAGACGAAATGAAAGAAATTTCACCAACACAACTGCAACTGTTATTCAATCGTCCATGGATACATTCGAAGGATAGTAATGGCCAAAGGCGCTTGAGTGCTCGTGAAAACCAGTTTTCCAAAAATTGTGTAACTGCGATAGAAACTTCGCAGTCACTACATTGATTGCTTTTAAACACCGATCCCGATCAAGTTTGATTCCATTTCTAAATGAGGTTTCCTATTCCGTTTCGGTCATCCAAAAAATGAAAATCCCTTGCTGCTGATGTGAACCATTATTCATCGGCTGGTTCATTGTGCAGCATTAATATCTTGCTGAAACTATCCTGGTTTTGGGCCAACTTATTTTGTGCCGGAATTGTAGTGCAATTTGCTTTCTCTTCGTTCATATCATTTTCGTCTGTCTCGAACTGTTCTAAAAATAGCTAAATCTACCTCTTTTGTACTTGACTTTTGTCTGTTCGGCACGACTGACTACACAGCCGCATTATTTAGATGCCGCCGTTCCTAACCAGCCGTTCAGGCAAAACATTGATCCCAAACAATTCGTTCAGTAGCACGTGCTATGTCAGTCTACGTAACCTGCGACAAGAAATGTGGACAAATACGGCGCGATGTCCTTGGAAGACGAGTCCCTTTTTCCGATCCAGTTCTTGAAATCTGGTTTTGTCATGAGCTTGAGCATAGTCTCTCAGGTATTTTGTGAACAAAATAATAGCATCTGTCGATCTCAAAAATCATTGTTTCATTTAAAATTTTACTTCTTGTTTCATTACTGATACTGTCGAAATATTTCCCTCAGATAAACAAAATTGATTCGGGTAATCATCATAAGATGGAAACGGTGCAAGCACCGCTCTGTCAAAGCTTCCTCACAAACTGCGCAGAATGAAACGAGAATATTCCATCAAACTGACCCTTGAAATTTCTTGGGACTTTTGAAGGAATTTATCAACGACAGGAGGAAATCGATCACAATTGTGCAGTTTTGCAGTTAGTCAGTGCGTTCTCAATATCTAGTTTCCCGTATTTGATTTGCCAGGGGTATTTTTGAAACAAGGGCATATCCACGTACGTGACTTGATGACTTGATTTCAAATCCACCCTGTGAATTATTTCTTCCTAACTACGTCACCTTATCTACCCTAAACAAAAACTGCCCCTTATGGAGTTTTTCCCTGGCCATTGCTTGTAAATAAACATATCCGCCCACGTTGTATATAAATTTGTAAAGTTTTCGCAATCGTTTGCACAAGAGGAGTAAATAAGTACACGATAATTTTCAATCTTGTTCTGTACTTCACTAATATTTTCCAATAAATTTCCAAACAGGAGCCAATGCCAGATGTGAAGCTAACGTTGAAAATCGAACATCCGTATACTGAAAAATCCGAGGCCCATATGTGAGTTGATTCTTGAAAGTTTTCTCGATCTTTGTCTCGGCGAAGTTCTCTTTCTTTGTAGACAAGTCACACAGGTTGCACAACAGTTGGTCGTAAACGACACTGTAAATGTAGGCCTACGCTAAATTCAATCAGCATATGTCTTAGGCATATTCCTTAGTTTTCATGCAGTATGTGAGAATCAGAGATATTCCACATCGAGTGGGAAAAGGGTGAGTCAAGCCTTTATTATCTGAAACCAAAATAACACAAACCTCCACAAGCCCACAGCTCAATAACTGTCTGAACGGGTCTCCACACTGATATTCATCGAACGCCAATATGGCTGCCCACACACCGACCACTACATTACTGAAGACAACTTCACAGAGCCGAATACCTCATGCACTTCTTTCCATTTCAGCACGGTTTCGCCCAATGTAGTGTTTTCCACTATGTGGTTTTCCTATTGAATGTGATGCGTCTGCTTGTCCACCAAACAGCAGTTAGTACTTCATTTGAGCTGCCCAGCATAAGAATGAAAACTAATCTTAAAATGCTGTCTGCACGATTTTGCACTTTGACAGGTAGAAACTATCATCCATATGCAGTAGTATGCACTATTCATGTTAGGCGTATGTCATGCAATGCCCCTTAATATGAGTGGTATCACATTTCGAAGGTTTCATCCCTAAGCATCAGTGATTTACCACTCTTTTGCACCGGAATTATTTTGCTCGAGAAGGACCATTTTGACAAGGAAATCAGTTTGATTGTGATAAACCGATTTGAGATTTTAGTGATCCAGCACCAGCTTCTCCGGAAATTAATAATAGCATGATATTAATACAACCGTGGAAGGATAAATGATGAATAACGAACTAATTTCCCCAAAAAAGAAGTTTCCTCGGAACTCAGCAATATACATTAATGAATACATAGGATGCTAGAGCAATGTCACACTGAATAACTGCATTAAGTTCATGGAATTGCTATTATTGCGCACTTTTATCTATGCTTCGTACAATCAGTGAGCGTGATCTCGCACACGTGACTAGATTTATTCGTTATCAGTGCCACGGCCATTGAGGTTAGACGATATTCGGACAAAATATCTTATCCCTTTATTTGTCTCCTTTATCTATAACCACTGAGGTCTGCAGCTTCATTTGTTTCACACATGTTTCTACGTGAATATTACTGAAAATTTATGTTCCAAATACGTTGTCGGTTTTCATTGGGTTTGTATGGCATTGTGTAGAATTCAAGTAGCTCGATAATGGTGCTGCTCAGGCCATCCTCGTTGACTTATATATGGACTGGATTGATCTCTAACCCAAATCTCTTAAGGATATGTTTATTTCGTGTGCCATGGGATGGATGTTGTGGAACAGTTTCAGGAGGTGGTTGAGTGGTTTAGAGCGTTTGCATACCACCTTGGAAGTCTGAGGTTCGAATCCCCACGAACACCGGTTACTATGGGGGCAGACAATAATCCACTGTCGTCCAGATCGTTACCACATCTGAACTATTGGGACCCTATGTGCTACTCCACCACGCCAAGTTTCAGGGTCTGGTTGCCGGGTTATCCCCAAATAGTGCAGTGGACCTTCGTGGATATGGGATAAATACCCCTTCCACCGCCCTCGTGTGCAAGCATGTAATAACAAAAGGTATAGTGCGTCAGTGATGTGTTTGTCAAGGTTTTATTCACAAAGCAGCTGACTCATCGATCAGTACATAGGTAACACTAGTGCTTAGAAAAGTCAGTGTTACATCTAATGGATTACGGCATACTATTCAACATATAAGAACATTTATCCATCTTCAACAATATCTTATGCAGACCGTTTCTTCCTATTTGGCGGGCGTTACTGTTCACATTATTCAACAATTATTCCGGGTGGTACACCCATATTCAACAAATAAAACGTGACTAAACCTTGAATGTATTATACAGTAGAGTAGTCTGAGTGAATGACTGAAATCCATTCGATGACCAGTGTCCATCAAATGACCGAGAATTGAGCCAGAAATCGTTTCGGATCCACCTTGAATTTGCCAAAGCGAATCTTATTCTTCCATACAGAAAGGCAACTGCCATGAATCTCAACTTACATGATTAGTAGTTTTGAAAAACCAATGTTCTTCCGAGCATATGCTCTCAATGTTACTATGGGAATTTCCCACCGAGTCGAACTTTCATCTGTAACAGAAGTACAGAATAATCCTGTCTTTGTTTGTACGCATGTGCATTTCTGTGTCATATTTTGATGACACGATCGAGGAAACAACGGAAAGTAAAATTCGTCGTCTTTGAACAAATGAACCAGAGCTACTTGTGCAAAAATAAACAGTGTTCATCCTCCTAACAGGATAGAATTATCTTATTGGTGGACCTAGAGAAAAATCTGAATATCAATGAATTCGTCACCCACCATGAACTAAACAAGATGAGATGGTTTCTGCAAATCAGACAACAAGTAGATTACGGTGGGAAAACAGGAATACTCATGCTACATCAACATGCGTGGCACACGTATCCCCAAGATTATTGGTAAGCCCATCACTCAAATTAAAGACTGTTGACAGCATCCTTATCCTAGCGTGTGTATCCAGCGATACACAGAATGAATCTGACAAATTCTCCCTTCGCAAGTCAGTTACTCGAATCAAATTACCTGCCTTCCATTTTGTGTGAAGAAGGAAAAAATAATTACACCTCCATCTACAACAAGATTTCATTGTTGCTGAATGTGAAGCCTAGAAAGGGAGATGGGAATAAATGAGACAAAGTGGCATATCAAATAAATGTGTGTCCTTGTCTAGTCTCGAACAATTAGTCGGTTGCACGCTGATACTGCTTCCGAATATTTTGTTGTGCAGCTAGCGGACAGAGAGTGGTGAGAGCACTCATTCCTTAATCGTCATTTATTCTGCGGTAAAAATTAGTCCTTTCATTCAAGAGTAGACGGAAAGCAATGTGTAACTATAAAGAAAAATTCTGGAACCCCACTGATCATTTATTCAATTTACATTATCTCAGTCAAGCCAATATCATTGACTGCGTTTGGTCAACCCACAATCAAGGACGTACTGTTGAGATTCGTGGAATTTGTCATGAACTACTTTCAATCACAATCAGCCGTATTTTGATCCACATTCCTCGACAACCAACCACATGAAAACCATTATGTCAGCCTAAGATAAGCTTCCCCTGTGGGAGATTGCGATGAGAACTTATGTCGATGTCTCAACCACTCTTTTCAAATTAACCCTTCAATTCTCATTAATTTTCCTCAGATGTACTGTTTTACTGTGACACTTGGTTCACATTTTATCTCACGCCTAAGTTTTCACCCTATTTTTCAAACTCGAATAGTTGTTTGACTTCATTTGTCAGACAATACAATGAACGGCTGCAAATGTGTAATTACGAAGTAACTGAGCCAGCTTCCTGCAGAAGTCACATGAATGTAGCAGATATGTATAATTTGAACTGGTGATTCCACCCACGGAATTAGAGTGAGACTGTCTGCATATACAGTTCTATTGAACAATAATCAATTAATAACGTGCCGCATATTACAAATCTTCAATCGTGAGTTATTTCGGTTACGCTAATCTTTTAAGGCGCTTTACTAAAGAAGGGTTGTCCTTCGATGGAAGAATAAAGAGTGAAATGGTGCAACGTATCAAGGAGGAGTAAGAAAGCGCATAGCTGTGCCAAAGAATTTGCCTACAATGACAAAAGACACCGCTCAATACGATGCGTCGAACAAAGACAGTCACAGCTGTGTAAAGTAGCGTACAAGACAGTGTTCGTCGGTGTCCAAAATGCTGATGAACATGGTCACCGGCAGTCAAGCGAAGTGTCCAATGTTAACTCGTGATACGCATGACTAGGGCAGAGATTACAGTGACATGTCGCTCAAGAGGGGAACCAATCAAATGAGGGAAATCGGGTGCACACAGATGCACCGGGGCAAAGAATAGAGGGTCCGTGGATCGTCAGTTCGTTGTGTGTTCATCACCAACTACTGTCAGTCAAGTGAGAACGGCTTATCGGGTTCGGCTAAAGACACTGTGTGGAAGTCAATAGTGTGAATTTCAATGGGCATCCAAATTCTACCCGTAAGGAAAAGAACATTGACCGCTGATCAGACAGTGGACCAACATCACCCACCGTAAGACCGGTTGTACGATATCGAAAAGACCAAATAACCAATGGCAAAAAGGATCACCTACACACCAGAATGCATCGATTAAAACGCTTTGTGCATAGGTTAGAATGATGTAGGAACCAAATCAAGATAATTCTGTTCTGATGGCTAAATAAAATTAACACATAACATCTTTACAAATTATATTTCCAGGCATTAAACTGCCAAATATATGAATCCCATTCGTCAGCTTTATCATATCCTCAAGCTCACTTCGTCAGTTGAATGCTACAGCACTATAATTATGGAAAACTATGAGCAATGCCAACAAGTAAGTATATCTAAACTCGGTTCCTTTTCATGACCCAACCTGTTGCACAGCACATGTGACATTGTTAGTTGTACACCCACGCAAGTGCGGACGTGTCCCTCAACAAACTTCGATACCATTTCAAGTTCAATGAAAGATGTTTTGACTTCAAATGAAACCATCAATCGTATCGCACCGTGAATACAGTTTGCGGTTAGTTGGATAACCGTCAGTCATCACTTACACCTCGAAATGTCTCTTCATCGTTATGAACCAAACCATATTGTTGACTTCTCCCACCATTCAACTAAATCTCGCTTGATGAGTTTAGCAGTTTACGACAGGGTCTGCAGAGAAAAACGATATTTGTTCCGAATTCCCGCCAATAAATCTGCAGTGACTGTAACCCGTAGGGTGAGTGGGGATGCCGAACTAATCGACTGGTTGTTTCTCTTTCTAACAAGCAGCTTGACGGCTGAATAGATTTCATGACAAAAGGACGATGCGTATGATTCAAATTAGACAACTGAAACAATGAAAAAAGAAGCTGACTTCGTGGTAAGACATATTTGCTCTCATGAATGACATCCCCGACAGAAATGAGCTGCAGAAGAAATTTCTTGCGTACTTACAATTCTACCGCATCTCCACGTTTGCATTCTACGAACCTGGGAACATTATACACATTAAATAAGATGTTTTGTGCAGAATAATACAGCGTGATTCCTTGAATGCACTCAGACAAATCATGGTAAGTGCACGGTCTGATTAGCTAACCCTCCCGATGTCAAGCAAAATTCACAATCTCACGTTCTCCATATCTCATTATGAACACTGGTTCCCATTATACTCCGTTTGGTGCCAAATATCATTGGAAAAATCTTAGACTTCTTGTTGGGGAGATGGTTCACTACATCCAAAACTGAAGACACATTTGTGCCCAGTACTACTCTTTCTCAAATGACCTTTCCTTTCATCGTATTGCCTTAAACTGTGATAATCCATTTGAATGATTTATCTTGATTTCCGGATTCGGGTGGCACAATCGGGCTTTTTCTCACGAGTTATTAATCCAATTTATCATGAACGTTTAGGCTCTAGCCTACGCGTCTTATATGGAGTAGCATACCCAACCGATCCGAGAGCCCTTAAACAACTTTTCAACTTGGTGTCCACTTGGCAGTACCAAATACTCTTTTAGTATCTGTGTTCATTTTGTAATCAAGACATTACTATTCATCATTGAGGCTTCCTGCATATTTGTCTCCTTGATGCTTTTCCTAACATTTTCACAGTTGTTGCATGAAGTGTTTGATTGACTGGCACATCTTCACCTTTTATAATTTGCAATGCATCCTAAATATGCGGCATCTAACAGTGGAGATGCAGTCGAAATGGTTGTGTGCGCGGCATCTCATAATACAATGTCAAATTCATGGGAATTTTGTGGCTGGAGTGTCTATGAGTGAAACCTTTCACACTGAGTACTGGGCCTGTATAGTGCACGTGACTTTTGGGAGCATTATCCGGTTTGCTACGTGCAGTCATGAACTTCTCACCACATCACATGACTGGACCGAAAGACTGCCCAACATATTCACACTCAATCATACGGAACAAATGGATGATGTATGACCGTTCCGGCTGTTGATTACCATTGTATCGGTGAAGCATCATTGTGGAAATACTTATACAAGAAATAAAGTTTGTCACGAAATGAATAAAAAGCAAGCTGGTTAAAGGAGGAACCAGACACGAATGACAGACACTCTTTCTAGTTTAGAGTCCAACGGCTGATGGTTCTTATGGGTGCAATTCTCTCACTGGTTTCTGACTACAAATATTGGTAGGTTGGTTCAAATGTGCATAAATAACGGATTCAAGAAAGGACATGAAGCGAGTGGCCAGCAGATTGAAGTTAGGGTCATCAGCACACTGCTTGTTCTCTTGAACTCTGTGCTTTGAGCGAAATGTCATACTCCAAGTCGTTCGTGTGTAAACGAGGTCCATCAGATACATTCCGTTTAGTTTGGCGTGGTTTCATCATTGCAGTATGTTGGAAAGTTTCAAATCAAACAGTTAGTAATACTGTTTCATGGCCAAATATTCAAATGATAATTTAGATTCTTCCACCTTCTCATAAACGAGGTTCTAGAAAGTGACACTTTCTATTAGTAATTATCACGGCGGTAAATTGGTCGGGAGCAGTCAGATTGGGACTCAGCAACCCAAATGCTGTGTTTCGTTGAAATGACCAGTTGGCCACCAATGATCCATCCGGAGGGGAGATAAGTTCACAATATCCTAGTACGCGGCTGCCAGCTTGCTAAAAGCTTCCTATTGTTGCTTGTACTTTAAAGCTTGCGTTGTCGCAGCAGGCATATTCACGTCGGAGTGTTTTTATTAGATAAACGAATTACGTGAGTTTTAATTTCTACATCCTGGTTTCAATGGAAGGTACAGGCAAACATGATACATTCGAAGTGGTTTTGGTCATGGATCGCAGCCAGAAGTTTTGCAATTCGCAGCTGATTATGGTAGAATGCATCAAAAAAGCCTAAGACAAAAGAAACAAATATTCAACCAAGATAAACAATATAGTGAAGTATGGAAGAAAATTCAATCTCTCAGTATGTCAGGGTCGAACAAGGTTCGGGGTGTATCGAAAAAGCGAAACTCGATGTGATGTGTCAAACGAGATATAATGTCAGTAACACGGCTTTGTCGGTGGAAAACTATGAGCCGACGTTTCGGTTACCGTGGGTAGCCTTTCTCAAGGTAGGTTTACAATCAACTTACTCTGAGGATGTGGAACCCAGAGCATACCCTACGTTTCAGTCAGCAGAAGAAATCCCTTTCATTATCATCGAATTTGGACGAACATTTTCTGCCACAACCTTATTATTTACTTTGACGTATCTGGATTATTTCGACTATCATCAGCTTCTGAATAGTAAGTTGTCAAATTCGACCTCACTCAGTAATTTTATCCCCACTATACGTGAACATGATATTACTGGAAGCGAATTCATCTGTCACGTGTCACTATATGGTGCAACAGTTCATGAAATGATCTTTTCCAAGCTGAGTCCATCATTTTTCAAAAGACGATGCTCACCATTACTCGATTACTAATATCATTGGTCTGAAACTCTTCTCCTTCGCCGTTTTGTTGTGTTCATGCACTTCTGTCATTCCCAATACATCCTGGAAACACAGCTTTGAAGTGGAAATCTGCATTTCAATGGATAAATAACAATCCACCAAGACGATAAACGCTGGTATTCGGAACTCTCTAGAGTACTGGCATTGTCTAAACTGATGCGTAAGGATATCCGGTAAACACTTTCTAAGCTCATACACTATAGCATTAGCGAAGACCTACGTAATTTCACAGGTACCTTAACTAGCAAGTAGTTGTGTGTTTTTAGGACAAAAACCTTAGTGATCTGCTCGCCTTTGATGGAGAAATACCTAAAAAATGTAAGCGAAACGATATTTTCGCCGATACCGGTCAGTCCTAATTATGACGAAATATAAGCCTTCGAGGGAAAATTGAAGATGATCATTTTACATTGGAATAACCCAAACATTATTAAAATCACAAAGTTCACACAATACTAAATTCTGTCACGATTTTTCGGTCTCATCGACTTAGTGTACTATGTCGGTGATGAAATAACTTTCGATCTCATGCTGCATCACACGATGCACTTTTGACTACAATTGCCCACGTGTGTGGGTAGCACCTTGAATACTCCATTCCGAACAGAGAGGATTTGCGATTACTTTAAACTCTGTGCTATTGCGGGGTATTTGTATGCACTGGACCTTGAAGTTGCGCATGCTTTTACATGTCTCACAGTGAATAATAAACAGACAAATCGTTATGAGTGACTTTACTTCCAAACCTCCGAAATGTGCATCCGTGGTAGTTCTTTGCGATTGGTAATTGGTGCTCTAATCTGCAATAGAACACTGAGCAAAAAATGTCAAAGAAAATTCACATTATTGGGCCTTTCCAGTTTTATTTGGGTCTTCGTTAAAACGATGTCGAGAAAATTCGTTTTAAGTAGATCATCTTTTCACCATCGCTATGAAAATATAAGCAGTTAAGAAAGGGCGAGCTCCAAGTACCTTCAGGCCAGCGCTCACACTGGTCTGAACTGCAATGACCATTTTCGGATTGTTTGGCAGTCATCGTTCGGAAGCAGTTTCAAAGCACATTTATAGAGAAACTTCGAAATTATGGAGGAATTCCCCCTGTTCTTCTTATATAAGCACAATATAAAAATCACAATGACCGAAGAAACGGCTTCAATCGAACTATTTAGTTGGTAACCGAATCTAAATAAAGTCTAGAATAATCTGTGATTGTGTTGGTCCGTTCGCTTTTAATTCCGTACCTTATTACATCTCAGTTTACATTGCTCAAAACCTTTCACTGTGACAACTAAGGTCACACACATTCAGCTGTCCATAGTGCACCAAAGAGTCGACGTAAATGAGAAGAGACTTCGAATAAGTTAGTTTCAATACTTATTCACCTCATATACCTCAACAAAGTCACGAAGCTCGAATCATATTCTGAGTGAATTTTCAAATACATCATAATCAACACTATTCGTGTGTGAAATTTGGATTGCCTTCTTGTCTGACTGGTTACCTGTAGAACAATCAACTCATTCAGATATTCGGTCATCCTCCAAAGCATGTTTATGCACCAGCACAGTGAAATGAGTACGTCTTTTGTTATAATTATAAAATGCTTCACTTCCTCTATTTGTTATACGACAATGTACAGTATTTCCAGAAGGAAACATTGGTTAACCAAAGGCTGACGAATGGGTAACCGACCGGCCGTGGCGAGGATCGAATCTGTGACGTCATCGTTCGAATTCCACGTGGATGACAGTTTGTCAACTACCAGTTCTATCAGACTGATTCAGCAATCATGATCCTGAGAATTTACGCAGAATGGACTACTTGATTGTGGTATTTAGGATTGACTATACATATGACTTTTACCATTTCTTTTTCTCACAATACGTTGGCAAATATGCGTTTGCATTGGTGAAATATTATGCATTTTCGGATTCTGCTGCGAATTCCTCTTATGATAACTTGGAGGCGTTTTTGCTACATCATTTTATTCCCATTAATTTTTATCGCAGCTGAACCAGCCAAGTTCAATACTCTCGTTTGCACAGATAACAGTCCGTTCGTGTCTTCATTCTTGAACTTGAGAAGCAAGCTTCATAGAATGCGATTGTGGTGAACACCTGAAAGATCAACTTCGAGATTGTCTGGTTGCTGGAATAAATGTACGAGAATAACGGCAAAGATTAATAATTCATAGCCATCAAAACATTTCAGAGCAGTAGAACCATTTGCGAACGGTATCAGGATGTCATATTCATAACTGCACCTGTGAACAATACAGTGTTTTTCAATTCAACCAGACGTGACAAAAAAATACGAGCAAAAGCTCCGCGACAATTCAGAACTTTGGGTGGTTACCGTGCCAGTGGCATTTCGTGCGGGGATCTGAGCAATCCTCATACTCCCGTGCAGAAATCTTTGGGCAAATCTGATTCCTTTGGATGCTTAAATTCCCGGCTTTCTTGTCCACTTGGAGATTCTCCGTGCTTTTCCTGCTGTAAGACTGGCCAGACACAGAGTGTTTACCGACAGCCTAAAGTGTGTCGCATGGCTGTCAACCTCGACTGCACTTCAGCTTCACTTTAAAGTGAATTCTCCTCCCTAACTTCAGCTGTTGTCTGCAACCCTTCTTCTCATGTTACTCAGATTTTGGTTACTGCAAATGGTAATTCTCATAAGTTTATTGTTGACATCGGTAGAACCGAGTCTATCAATTCAAAATTTCATCTAGAATCTTTTTCCTCTGCTGCTCATATTCAGCCTACTGATGTCACGATCCGAGGCATCACTGGCCACCTTTTACCGATTTTAGGTTCATATATCATTCCGATTCGGGTTTCTAACTGTCCTCCCGTCCTTGTGAGTTTCTCATTTCTGATTCTGGCCCGTCTATTCTGGGTCTAAAAATTCTCCGTCAGTTGTATGTGAATATCCCGTTGTTTAGCACTCAGGTTGATGTTTCTCGTTCTAGAAACCCTATTCTTCAATGCTCCAAGGTTGCTGGTGGGATGTATATACCACCTATTAGACTGGAAGTATCTGGGGACCCGATATTTGTCAAACAGGTGCATCATATCATTTGGCTTCCGTGAATCATTTCGCCTCGCTATCCAATCCGTGTGTGAAAAAGGCATCATCTCGCCAGTTCAATCCTCTAGTTGGGCTACTCCCGTTTTAACTCCCTCGAAGTCAGACGACAAGGCCCCACGAATATGTGATGATTATCGGTTGACCCTCAACAAAAGACTATTCCAATGCTCTTGTACTACCGAAAAACTAGAGGATGTGCTCCATAGCCTTTGAGATTCCAAATTCTTTTCCCAGATTAGCCTCACCGATGCATATTTACTAACATCACGTGATAAGAAATCCAGTTTGTCGACGGTCATCAATATTCCCTATAGATCTTTACAAGTATAATTTCCTACATTTTGGTTCTTATATGTTACTCGCTATTATCCAGCAGTCTCCCAATTTACTTATAGCCGGTCTCAATGGAGTCGAATCCTATCAAGACGATTTTCTTGTTCATGGTTCATCTAAAGTTATCCACGATTCCCGTCTTTGTCGTTTATTAGAGGGACTTCTCAAGTTCAACTTTCCAATTCGTTCTAACTGGTGTGTTTTTAGTGTTTCACAGACTTCGTGCCTGAGGTATACCGTAAATTCTGATGGCATTTCTCCTGAACCCAAGTGGTTATCATCTTTATTTGATGTACCTCCGCCCACTAACATCCACGAGCTTCGTTCTGTTTTAGGTATAATACAGTATTATACTAGGTTTATTCCAAATTTTCCGCATTGGGCTATTTATTTATTTGGGAGCTTGTGCTTGCTGATGACGGTGGTCTATTTCTGGACACGTACTATACATTGGTAGAAGTTGATGCGTTTTCTCGCTGGCCAGAATTATTTTGGACAACGTCACCTACAACCGAATTCACGCAGACTGCATTACGCAACACTTTCGGCAGGGAAGAATTATATCCAGCCTCTGTTACAAATAACGGTACCCATTTCTCTGCTAGGTCTCGTGATGATTGGTTGAAAGGACTTGGTTGTCGTCATTTGTATACTGCACAACATCATTCGCAGTCCAACGGATTTGCTGGGAATTTTGTTCATAGTCTGAAAAGTGATATGCAGTCTATCAATCCTCAGTCGACAACGAAAAGCTTGTCATAGTACAACTAGTAAGAGTCCAGCACAGTTATTCAGATCTCGCTTGACAACCAGTTATCAATGTGTCTTTTCTGTTGATGTAAGCTTTTTCAGAGGGAATGATTTGTCACTGTCCAGTGGCATTATTTTGGCACAAAACGGTAATCGAATGATGAACATCATCGACTGTCATGATTTGTCCAGTCATCGATGACAAATCAACCAGGTACAATTCAACACAGAAGATCGGTCAGAAGACAATTTCACTGTTGTTTTGCCTACTATCGCTTTTATTCCTAATATTGACATACAACGGGAATCCGGAGAATCATCCGAGGAATCTACGGTCAGAAGATAAGCAAGAATGCAAGTAATGCCCACAGGGAACGACAAGCATCCAGAGCTAAATTCCACGTGCGGCGAATCTGGTATTCATAAGTGAATATACATATGATTTTTACCATCTCTGTTGTATTCACTTACACCGATATTGCACATGCTTGTGCGCAATATATGAAATACAAAAGAAGTCGTGTGCCATATCCGCGTTCTGATTCCGTGATACTCCGTGCTGGATAATACTACAATAATCCATACAGTATGGCTGGGATATGTTGTTTTACAAACGTTTTCCTCGTAACACGAAACAGCCCAACCCCCGTCCCTTCCCCTCCTGTTAGAGCGAACGTTGTCGGGACCCACCGAATTTGTTCTCTCCTATCGAGAAGCAGCACTCCTGCTAATGGCACGTGATTCCAACGAGCAACGCAAAATCATTCGTACACAGTACTGTTACTATCACTGGAGCAACAAAGCGGTGAATGCAAATATTTCTGTGACTGGAAGTTCCTTCGTTCCCACATGTTTTGATACTGGTCTCATTCTTCAAAATTATGTGGACTTGCATTCTCATTACACCGAAATCGGATGCAGTCCTCTTCACGTGCATTCGAATCTTGGGCAAACTACTAAACGTCACCTTAACATCAAGCTTCAAGAATGTCTTCTTTGTTGACGGTCCCACCATTATTTACGAGTGCATGCGAGTTCAACTGCACTGGAGTGCAAGTTACTCTGATTATACGAACTGAATCCAGAAGGCTTTCCAGCCATCAGTTCAAGTCTCAAAACAACATTAGAAAAAGTCACAACCAGTCGTGTCAATTGCTGTAGCAAACAACTGAGTGCGCACTGCAACACAGCATACACAGATATCCCGAATATCCCCTGACACTGTCAAGTGATTCCACTAACCTTCAGTGGACTACGTGGAAGACCTACGATCTTCACACATACATACCAAAGTACAACATTTGACACTTTCCATAGCACAACGACTGAGACCGAGACAGTGTAATCACACAGAGGTGGTGTCTGCCCTTCAAGAGTGAGCTCAAAGAGGAGAACATCGTGTTGAATAGACACATGAAGATATTTGCATACTTCTTAGGCTACTCGTGAGTAGTGTGATTCTGCAAGCAAAGGAATAGTTAAGATACATGACAATCGATTCTTTATTAGCTTTTGTATAATGTAATAATGACATGAGAAGCATGGATCACATACTGTGGGGAATCCAATCAAGTGTTTAATATATAAAAAATTACCTATGGGAGCTGAAATCAACACTAAGAATTTACGCTTGTGGAGCAGATGATCTCAATTTTCAATAGACAAATCATCATTGGCATTTATTTCGTTGCCTCAGTTCCAACACTGTCAAAGGCATGCCAAAAGATTACTGCTCGTTTGAGACAGTAGTTGAATCTTTCATGCTTATTTGCCAAACTCCTCAGTTTTTCGTTGCTCCAGGCCACTGTTCATTGTCTTTATGATCGATTTTCCCTGAGACTCTTTATTGATCGAGCTGATTATCTCTCTCACGCACACCCAAATGCACATGATTACACGCACATACACATACACACACAAACACCTCATGGTTGGTCGGGTTTGTACAATTCGATATCTTGTAACAATTATTCTGATGAAGTACCGCATACAGACGCATATCAGCTCTACGGTTGATTGGATTCCGTTACCTCAATTTGCACGTAACTCTCATACTCGTCTGGACATCGGACGCACTCTATAGTACTCGAATTGGCTCATGAATTTAACTCCCGTCGTGGTGCCCTTCCGCCGACAAGTGGGGTAGATGCATCCGATTCGCACTGAAAACAGAATTTTCTAAGGTGTGTGTTGGTCGGTTACACGGTAGGCCATGGGAGTCAGGGTGAGAGCGGTATTCGGTGATAGCTTGGTTTGTTCGGTTTTGATTAACTGGCCAATTGCCCCAAATACTTGACTGGTATCTATTCGAAGACCGATGTCGACCGAGTGACCAATTATTGAGCTAGAAATCTTCCACAGCCACTTTGAATTAGTCAGGACGGATTGCACTCATTCATACAAAGAGACAGTTTTAGTACTGTGCGACCGATATAAAGTGTTGTATAGAAGCACGTAAATGAGCAGACAACGGTGGAAATGGTCAACGTCGGCAGCATGTCTTTTTTGTGATACTATTTAAGAATAACTTTTCAATGTACGCCTTAACCGAGCAGCCTTGAAGCTAGTTTCTCTAGTGCTATTTAAGCGTCTACTGAGGATTCTTTATTGTGATAATAATATCCCTAATTATGAATCAGTAGTAGTAGCGAGGCAAAAATTGAAATTTCACATTTGCACAAAGTACATTCGAGTTACTGGGACATGTTTTAGCATAATCCGTTGACAGTCACCATGATGAGGTCTAGGGGATAACAGTGCGATCAAAAGACATCATTATCTCTCAAGGTCACTTCGGTTGATTTCTGAATTCGCCCTGACTCACCACCACACCAGTATGCTGTGGGTATTTTTTCTTTCCTTTGACTCTCCACAGCAGGCAGTGCTCCACATCCCTTCCGGTTAGCCCAGGCACTGAATCAGCTCTCACGGATCTGCTAGTCGTTCGGTAGAGTTCATACTTCATCATGGCGAAAAGTGATTTTTCTCATTTTTATCTTACTGTCATAATCGTGGTTAAGTGACTTCGGAGATCACAGTTTGCCTGGTCCGAAATCTCGGAGAGTAAACGGTATCCCCAATCAAAACAATACCCAGAACTGATGGGCGAACGTTAGGCTAACTTTGGGATAAGGGGCCCGGTAACATGTGCCTTGAAAATTTGAACAGATGCTCGTGAAATTTTACAGGAAATATAATATTAAAATCAACTCAATGATCATTAGTATGTATCTGCATTACAAAAGTAGCATTTATTGTTTTGCCGAATAACCTGATGACAAGGTTAGGCCAAACTCGTTTGCTTTGTTCTCTGTTCCTGAGCTGCACTGACCGGTTTTCCTATGAATGAAAATGATTCATGACATACATAGGTGAATATGTGCATCTTAGGGGGTTGTTTTGACTCTAGTATTTTATAGCTCTCTCTCTCTCTCACTATATATATATATATCTGCATATGACAATATGTTTATACATACATATATCCTTGGTCGGTGAGGTGGTCGAGTTATATTGTTGGTTTCTATGAAATCCATAAGATACTGAAAACCAATCGCTATGTAGCGTTGATTATTCATCTTCACTTTCTGGATTCATGCTTCGGGAGACAAAATAGAAGAGGTACTGCAGGTGCAAGAGGTACCTTATTCCGGAGAAATGCTTCATTTGTGGTGAAACCATATTGTGGGGGAATTTGTGTCCTGAATTGAAGTCAATGAGTACGCTGAGAACAACCGAATGTTAACAATGAGTTCGTCAATCTCAATGCATAACAGATATGGTTACTTCTGGAGTCTATGCTTTTGTGTTAGTGTCACGATTTGTGGCCTAATGCAGTATTGGTGTTAAGGTGTTTTAGGTGTGGATCAACCTACTAGCAGCACCCCAAAGTCAGTCATCCATACAGCTTAGTAAATTCGTAAGTTATTTTAGTTTTTTAAGCCAGTCAATAAGTGAAACTGGGAGGAATCGTGTGTCGACATCAACTTGAATACATTACGAGAAACATATTTCAGTTAGTTACAATGAATAGCTGCCTGAAACTTAGTGCGCACAAACATTTACTCATCTAATGAATACACCACCTATAACCCCATTTGCCCAAGTTTGAATTTCTCACTAATCGTTCGGCTGATTTCAGACATTGGTTTAAGTGCACCTCATGATGCGAATTACACTTCCCTCAAAATATAATGAACATTCGGTTATATGACGTGACGAAGTTTAAAGTCTACCAGACACGATGCTGCTGCATTTTGGGTCGAAAATTAGAGGCAATTAGAAGACGGATATCAGCAAAACGGTAATACAGCTGCTCCACTGACTGAAGTAATCAGTATTCCTACCAATTGATTCTTCCAAAAATCACCGTAATAATTCATACTAAGCCTAACAACTCAATGAAACTTGGACAGGAACAATATAGTTTTAGAACCGGGTATGGACAATAGATGGGAAAACAACCGGGATAATGGAAATTGTACTACAATTCATTGGAGCCAAAACAATGGTACGATTCATTTCTCGCGTTTATCACGGGTTGCTGTGAAAGGCAATATCTCACTTGTAACGCTCGTCAAATCACAAATAAGGCTCTGCTTCGATGACCCTAATTATTGCCTTGGATCAATAAAGTCCGTCTCTTAAGATTTCCTCACCATGTATTAGACAATTACACAAAGGGCTCTGTGGTGAACACATGTCGTTTAGAGATATTCGAGGCTAGGAAACTACCTCACGATGTTCTGAGATGATTTCAATATTTGAAAGCAAGCAATAGTTGTGACAAACACAATGAAAGAATACAAATTTGATAGGTTTGTACCAATACAGTCTATGTCGACCGCATTCGAACGAGCTTTCACTTCGCAAGCAATATTCACACCATTTTCCATCTCGTATTCACATACGATTCAACAAGAAGATATTAGATGAAACTTGCCTCTGAGAAGTGCAAGGTGCACAACCTGTACACTCTACTATGAAGGTGAAATCATACGGACAATGACTATTCATCTCAACTTTGGCATTTGTTTAGGAATGGCGATGAATTCAATCCACGTGACTCTGTGCAAGTGTTAATTGAAAACCCTTTCTCAGTCCGGTCATTTGGACACAGGTGGTTTCTTTTAGGCACATAACTAAATACAACTTATCACGAAGAGAAATATTTTAATGATGTTTCTGAATATCCTATCCCTGACCGTTTCCTAATATTTGTGGACAGCCTTCCAACAAGGTTTTTCCAGTCACACGCAAAAGTTCTTCGGATGGAAACGGCAGTGTGGTTGTAACTTTTGTCACAAAACGAACTCTGAAGTATAAAGCTAAAATATTTTCCGAGAGTAGAAAATTTTAGAGTTCCAAAAATCAGGACTGAGAAGTATGACTCAATCAGAGGAATAATTGCTGTCAAATGGTTTCCTTGTTAGTACGCTTTTGACATATTGGGATCAATTTGGATCCTGCCTCCCTTAAAATCAGAGTCAAAAATATAATGCCAGTCATGTGAACATTACACAAACGACCAGAATCCCACCTATCTCGCATATGCGTGCACTCTACCATGCGATGGACACCTTTACGGTCATTGATGCGTAAGTTGGTCCATAAATTGCTCGATGAAAATAGATCATTTCCAAGACTACCTACTTCCATTCCATCTGTCCTTTATCCACTTTGTTTATATTACTCCGAGATACTTCTGCGCTTCCAAGTGTAGCACCACTGGACTGATGGACATTGAGAATTCAATTCGATAGGTGAAAATAAACTAAATTTTTGGTCATTACAAATGATAAGTCTATGCATATCCCGAACAAACTTCTCACTTTGTGTTTCACATTGTATGGCAAAGGTAGCTGGTGGGGAAAACATGCTATCCAAGTGGCAGTACAAATTATGCTAACATCTTTGAATTGAAAACGGGTTCGATGCAAAGTAGAGTTCAATGAATTTTTTCTCAAATGGATTACATATTCTTGAATTATCACTGCCCACCATAATATAAATCATCTTCCCTCATCAAACCGATACGGATATTTCTACTGAGTAAATGCAGAACATTCTACAAACTGGCGAAAACATTTCCATGGTACAATTCCAACTGTGGCTGTTAGGCTGAACACACTCCTATCACGAATGGGATAATGCTCGTTACTTGAAGAGGCTTGCATTCCGGGTCGAGGCGTGGGGTTATAGAATCTGGATGTTTTACTTGAATTTCCCATTACAGAATGTTGTGTTCGTCAATCGTCCTGATAAATCAGATTAGAGAAATTCACCCAATGTCATGTTTTCCAAAACCATTGAGAATGAAACAGTGGACTCTAAAAGTCTTCCCGATAATTCCTATGATGTGATACGCGGTGAGCTGTACCCAATTCTCACTCATCCCAACAACTCGACACCAGACTTATTCCCAAATCTCGTTATGGCAACCTGTTTTCAAATCAAACTGATCTAATCATATATTTGTTAAGCCAATTTGATAAGGGCGAAAACGGTGAAATAAAGCATGTCATCTGACCCACTAACAACCATCCATGCTTAGACGAGATATTCGACCGTTTGTATACAACTTCATTTCCGTTGCTTCGTTTGTGGGTAAAGTGAATCAACAATGCCTGGCTTAAAATGAGTAACAGACATCCACAATAGATGTAACCTTATTGAAGCTGTCTCACTTGCGATCACGTGCACTACAAGTACGAAAAGGAAGATCCATTCTCACACTGTTGACTATTACAAAATGTAAACGGGAGTTGATAATCATGCACACTGGAGAACGAATAGGCTGTAATACAGGCTTCCGCTGAGCGGCCGTATTCACGAGTGAATGCAAATTGAAGCTAGTCGCAACGAAAACAGTAGCACCCTTGTCGTCGTATGATGAAATCCTTAGTTCATCAATTGTGATATTTCCCATCACTCACCAATCCTGATGAGTTCAAGCAAAACAATCAAGCAATGATGAGGATATAAATGTCTTTTGAAATCAAAAGATTTAGGATGTTCATTGAGATGAAAACAAGAAATTATGAACTGTATGTGAAGGATCTCAATTGAATTTTTATGCAAATGTCTATCCAATTTCCTCTGGAGAATGAGATACTGGACGGAAATCTGATATGATTCAAATTCAATGATGAAATCAATCGATGAACACCAATGGTAATAGTTCCACGGTAATCGTATTTCGGCCGACATTCGGTACAGTTTATTATGATTATCTCGAGTAATGAAGCGGAATAGGGGCGAACTAAGTAAATTTCACTCTCTGCTGATATCAGTAAGCTAGAATTTACTTTCCGATGAGGTAATCGCCGTTCTGCACTTACATGCCACGATTGGTTCTGTGAAACGACACTTTGTAGAACGACATACTGCTATCTGTGGGATGAAATATCTTTCCCTGTATAACACACAACACTTATTCGTTGGATAGTTGAATGGTGAGTTGGTTGTCCATTCTAGATGACATTCGTGTATCCAAAGTTCCAATAGCAGTAATTATTTTGTTTTTGATGTTCAATCTTTATTCAACTAAAAATCAGTAGAACTTCAAGGGCATTCGTATGATATCATACTGTTGCGAGACATTCAGATCACACACTCACTGTTGGTCTGTTTATAAAACGTGAGTATCTCCTAACAAAATGGCATCTAAGTTGAAATAATCGATTCGAAGCTGTCGGGAATGATTTCTGCACCAAAAAATATTTCAGGTATTGCGAATTTCGTTACGCGTTGTTTCCACAGTATTGATATATATGTATACATAATAATATAAACACATATAATGTACATTTATATTTACCGTTGGTAAATAGCGCAAAAAGTTGGGACAAGCTGCCATTTGAAATATAATATTTTTTAAACGTTGCCAGCTCGTTCGAAATTCTTTGGGATGCTTTTACGTTAGACAACTTGGACAAACCTGAAACACGACTAATATTCTGTTCCATTTGCCGATCAAATCCACGGAAGCTGCAATATGGGATGTCATACAATACGCCCATCGATTCATGAAAAAACTTGTAACAGGAAGAAATTTCTTTTCGATATATCACTCCAGGCATTGACATATATAGTACTGGGTAAAAGAGGGTATATGTGCAGCTAAAGATAGCAGAGTGTGAGTAAAGGTGCAACAAATCCGGTAACTCGACAACATGCTTCAACTTGATGAATCTTGTTCGTTGTGTGAACGACAATAAGTGTGCAATGTGTAACCAAATGGCGTGAAAAGGCAGGTGTGAAAAACAAAGGTGTGAAAGAAGAGGTGTGGGGCTGGGGAGAATTGGTACAAGGGAACCATAAGAAAATCACGTGTTACGGCCACGGCAACAACAACTGTTGCACGAGGTTACGTTGCTTACACAAATCAGGCTTCAATAGTCGAATTGCTATGGCTTCTGACGTCATCAGCAACCGCCTGCGTAATCCTTGCGCGTGAACTCTGGGAGTTGTCAGGACTGGTCTAAAAGCTGTTACCGTGTCGATTTGGTGTCCGCTATCCACCAGATGTTGTAGAATTGCGCTACTGATAGTCCGGACTGTACCTTTGCGTAAAGAAGCCGGGACGTGTTCTGAAATCCTCTTCGACAGGGATGTGCAAAACAACTGCGACATCAGACAGAAACTCCTCTAGTAAACCGGATTGAATTTCATTACCACGAAATCACACTGTGAATAACTTGATTCTCGAGATTCTCAATTTCAATAGTTCAATAGATTTTTCTGAAAGATGTCAATCAGTAGTATTGGATAAGGATTTTTCACTTGAAATATGTGCTTTGTTACAACAAACATTTTAATGGCACATGGATAGTCTAAGTGACTGATACGGTGCTCCAACCAATCAGTGAAACTGTTTCCAAAGATCGATTTATTCTGTTGAACATGGACTTATTGACATGGACGGACTGATCACTAACATTTCTTTCATTTTTTATAAAAAAACACGTTGGCATTATATTTGAGGTCTTTGATTTCATCGTATATAAATGCCTCTTCATATTCTTATGTGCAAGCATTATTAGGTCACAACCAAAATGTTCGAGGAGAGAAGTCAGTGTTAGAATATGGAAGGAAATGTTTTTTCATCTACACAGTTCATCTGGAATGTGTGCGAAAAGTCATAGAACCAAAATTGAGATCGATCTGGCCCATCAAATAAGAGTAACGATTTTATTCAAATCAGTTGAATTGGTACAAACAGGGCTAACCGGTTTGCGTGTTTTTCTTTAGTTAATAAAATAAACCTCTTTGGTTAATAACATTGTGACATATTGATAAGTTCAATCGGTTTAAATATAGCTGGATTTCAGCAAAATATTTGGTGCACAACACTGTAAAATATTAATAACTGCTTGCTTGTTTGGTGCACGCACAATAATTTGAAAGAAGAAACGATGGAGGTTGGACAGTTCTAAGTGGAGTCAGATATGCAATCATACGCATACTGATTGGTATATTATTTCACACTTTTCGCCAACCACGAATAATACTACGAGAGGTAGATCTCGGTCCACGGTTATCCCAACTTCCACGTAACGAGTGAATACCCAGCCATTGACACACACGGGGCAAGTTGGTGTCTTTTCACAGTCACAGGTTTTATTTGTTTGGATATGTTTTGCATAACTGAGTTTGCTGAAGTGCTCAACTCGCTACTTTATGGAAAGCTACATTGTTTATATCAGTTCAATTCAGTTCTTCCAACTAACAACCTCAGAAATCCTTGCTGTGTTTTCTGATCAGTACCCGTTGCAAGTGAAATAAGTCCATGAATGAGGTGAATAAACGCATACGAATCTTCCCAACGGGAACATTATTGCAGTACGACACTGGCGTCGCAACACACAACGACACCCGATGCATGCAATGATCCGGTAGATGGCAACCTAGGACCAGATCCGATTAGCCTAATGTATCCTTGATCATACGATTAGGTTCATTAGAAAGGGTATCAAATTATTTCGCCGTGTTCTTAAACCATCATTTCAGACCATCCGCCAACCACTAGCGATCCCGAAAAAATTCCTCTGACACCAAAATATCACGTGGGATGCGAATTCCAAAGTGAAAACACATCTGTTCCAACCAATATTTCTTCTGCTGGCATACCGTTTGGTGCTGAATCCACCCAAATGCGACATATCTAAAACAAGCTCATACATTGCTTTCCACTTTGCCATATAGATGTGAAAGTAGGAAGTATATGTCTTTCCACGAAAATGACAACAATGCTTCTTCTCTTTATACAGTTGAATTTGGATTGTTGAATTCCATTTCGAAATGGTAAAATTGACCTTTGTGCCCCTTCCATTATTCGAATCACTAATTGAATTTGTTATCCGATTTTGGCTTACCTCGTATCTTCAGTTTGCAACATAGTCATCGTTTTTCTGAAGCTTATTCCTCACGAGAGCTGAAGGTGAAACAAGCAACTTTAGGTTTTCGACAGAAGCAATAATTTGTACTCCGAGAATAAGTAACTGACTAGTTGTCCGTCAATTCGTTCCAGTTATCCATGAAGCTAGCAAACATTCTGATATGAAATAACATGATCTAATTTATTTTTGGTGTATGTACAAGGAATAATGTGCGTAATACCCAAGATTGTTTGACGAAAATCACGAATGGATTAGACATCCAAAGGCAACCATTCATCGCTTGCTATTGAAGCAGGAAGTAGGACGTTTTGCATCTGACCATGTGCTGAGGATAAATTTACTTTATTCGGTAATTAATTGAGTGACCACCAGAGGACGTAACAGTTGTGGCTTACTGTTCCGGTAAAAGCATCAAAATATGAATGTCGAACGATAAGTCGATTTCGTTAGCTATAAACTTGAACGTGGTTTCTTTGGCCACCGCTTGATACGATGAAAAATAGTTACTAGGCAGTGAGTTGAGCTTCTGTTGTCCCCACTGAGTTCATAGGACGAAATAATTGAAATGGAACAAATTGGAAATTTCAAACTGCAGTTTTACGTAAAGTAGCACTTCTGAGTACCTTTAATAAAAACAGTTTGTTAAAGTAGTATTCTGGATGATTTTGTATCATTGTTGCAGCTTCTTTGATAGAGATTCCAATTAGGCGACATTCCAGTAGACGTGATAGGATCGAAAAGAAATATCCTCAAACCAACCTGCCAACTTTTATTACTAAAAAATTGTGTTATTGGTTTGTGTAGTGAAGATAGACTGGTTTAATATGAATAATCATGCACTACAAACGTTCATCTAGCTTTCGAATCCATGGAAGCACTGAGCAACTGCTTCGTTCTTGTTAGAAATATTCATCAGTGCACGTCCGCCGAACCCCACGGGATATAAGACTCAGGAATAACGATCGTGAATCAAACAATAAACCACAAAGCTATCTGGGCTCGCTTTCAGCTGTTTATCGATGTTGTACATTACGTGATATTTCGTCGTTCCGCCACTGGATCTCGACGTTAGCAGGGCACTTTTCGAACAGAGAGGGGCTCCTATGAAGGAGGGCTTCTATGAAAAAAGTCCAACAAGGATAGCAGAGCTATACACTGTTTCCATGGCGAGTCGAGCGTTCACACTGCATAGTGAGTCATAATGTGTAAAATTGAATCCCCTACTACTCATATGGGTGAAATTGATTCTGCTAAATACAAACGTATCCTTTAGGAAATCGGTTAGACCACCATCAGTTATTCTCTCATAGAATTGTAAGGCAAATTTATCGAGTTTATCTATAAGACAGTTCAGTCCCACTTACGATAATTCCAAACAATCTGTGTGGCCTCAATTGCCGATTTCTAGTTCAGCCTTGTGCAAAATTGACCAAATATTTCAATCCAAACTCTGCTCCATCGAGCAAGATGTCAGTAACGCTCATCAAACAGAGGGATCATTCTCCGAAAGTGATAACGAAGGCAATTAAAAATGGTGTGTTTTATCCCGCTTTTATCACAATGAGAATTATGTTGTGATAACAGTTTGTTTTTCAGTATCTGTTTCCAACTGATTGGAACAGCTCGGGGTTTTACTCACTTCTTTGAAATTGTGACCGTGACCAATAAATCGGAGATATTTTGGCCTGCTCGTAAATCGCCACTTGGAACAAAAAGGCCACCGGGGAGAATGTTGAAGAGAAATTGCTGACCTTGGAAGCAGAAAAAAATTCGATTGATCGCAGAACGTTATTTACACAGGCAATATCTACGGCTTCAACCAAGCCGGGAGAACAAAGTTTATGGTTATGTCAAAATTCATGAAGTATGTTGCTTTCGTATGAGTAAGGAACATATTATCTACTGCATCGTAAATGCCGCTTGGAGAAGATCATTTCACAAAGTTGAACCTAATCAATCTACCTCAAAATTCAAAAAGATGATGACAATTACCTCATGTCATTTAAGCGGATGTTATTTTGTTACTGATTTGAAATAGTCGGAAATCACGTTTTACAATCCGGACTTACAACGTTTTACGTAATATGGTTCTAGCACGCATTGCTTGGCCGACAGTAAAACAATTTGGTTCGAATAGAAGGATAAAATGAAGGGGCGTTTGTTCTCATTTGCCGAACTGTTAACTAGTGATCACCAAAAATGTCCCGTCTTACTATTCATAGCCCCCGTGAATATGTGGTAAAACGAATAAATCATGCGTGTAGTGTCGATCGTGAAGCATGCGAGAATGTTCTCAATATAAAGCTCGAGTTTCGTGACTTGATTAGGATGTATCATGTGATCGGGTAATGATACAGATTCATTCAAACAATACTCTCATTTACTTTGATCCTTTGCAGCTCGGTGGGTAATTTAATGCGTGTGTGACGTTGATAATTTGAGTGAAATGATCTAGAGGAAGTAAGCTATCGGCCAGCAAGTTATGAAAATATGATGAAACTGATCAACGAGACCGCGTTAATTATCCCAGGTTATACTTAGATAGGTTTACCATCGGAATATTTTGATAAGAGCCATTTTTCAGCCAATATATTGTTCACAGTTGTGCTCTTATGATGAGGCTGAGAAACTATGTGGTTAAAAAAGCCTTTCAAAGATGGCTGCAAAACTTACTGAGAAAATGAAATTCCAGTTCGTATCAATCTAAGTGTTGGCTTCAAAGTCATTTGACCGCGTTTTGTCTGTCGCCTACATGGTTATCGCGACATCAATTTACCGATCCATCAGGACTCAATTTCGTCATCATCTCTCTGGGGAGGATCAAATTCGAATTGCAGAGGCGGCACCTTGCTCAGTGTTTTACCATGAATAGGAGTGTCACTTATTCGACAAATCCTGAAACAAACAAAGCAAAATACACGTTGCAGAGGTAGAAGACCTAAGAAATCGATTGAAGAGAACGATCTTCTGTGCAGTATGATGAATGAATTGCCGAGAATTCCTGTGTTTAATCCAGTGCGGCAGTATCACCAAGCCCCTTCACTCCCCGTCTGACACAAGGTGGTCACAACTCTCAATGCGACGAGTATCAGGTGATATGGAGGCTGCACCGCAAGCCCAACAAATGAGAACGTGTTGATTCTATCAGGTGATCCAAGTCAAGAGTCCATTCGTTTTGGCTATGGATTTTTTTATCATATGATTGTTTGGCGTATGATAAACTGTAGAAGGTTCGAAAAATAACATTTTTGAACAAATTTCCCACTAAAAGTTATCTTGCCGAATAACAATATATCTCACAAACTAACATTATTGATTTGGATCGGAATAAAACAGGTTTAGCCTTGTCGATGGATTTCAATGAGAGAGAAGTTGAATGTTGGGAAAATCCTCACTGTCATGATTGAAAGAGTCCTCGAATTCAACGAAAAGCGGTCACCTGGGTGGGCATTTGCTTTTCAGAATGACGCTGCGTGGTATTTTTTACGAGTCACGGAGAACGGATTGTCTGTTTACCATTCCTTGTGAGGCTTGTCAATTCATGCTCAATTTCAAGGTCCAGTTCATGCAATTACCCTCGAATAGTGCAGATTTAAATGTATCAGTAAAAGTTTATCAGTTCTAGGGAAGAGAGAAAATCCGACGTCATTAGCAAACTTATGCCAAAAGTGAATACTCAATCCCCGACTTCCTGTGAGTGCTTTCCGTCAATTCGTTACGTTTTGTGGGACCACATTTAACGCATACGTGGGAGAATCACTAACAGAATTATCGAATGAAAAGAAACTGCCATCTGAGGTAAGCTTCAGATCAAAGTCTAATTTCTAGCTGAGTTAAATTAGATCTAACAAGGCGAAGAGCATTTAGGTGATTGAAAGAGAATTAGTAGGGAGAATCAGATGGATAATTGAGCAACGTACTCACTCTGTTTCTGTCTCCCATTTGTAGGTTTCTTGCTGATCATGTGCCACCGTGCGGGTTCGTTTTGAAGCAGTGAATTTCGAACACTTTTATCTTCGGAATATTTTAGAACAATGTTGTAATATTCACGGCCACCATCCCAAGAGAAAAAAAGACACTATTTCTTGCAGAGAAACAGAAGAGAGCAAACCAATCGAAACATAAAATGATTGGTGTGAATGTGATTACTATTCAGTGTAATCTGACACGCGTGAATTTTTGAAGTAAAATTCGAGTCGTTTTATGGCAATTACCATTTATTTCATCATGAACTTAGTGGATTCTACAATGGTGATACCGTAAAAATTCCTGAAGAACAGAGGCAAGCCAAATGCCTATTACTGTGTATGAGCATCGTGTTTTGAGTAAGAATTTGGTTGGATTTCGTGAGGGTTGTAGGTTATTGGTAGTTTCAAAACTTTGGTTTCAGCTGAAGTTTTAGCACTAATGTTTATCACGTACAAGCAGACCACAAAATATATTCTCCTAAAACCTCGCCAGTACTTGCTGGTTATGGTACATATAGAACTGGATAGTCTTGTGTTATTCCCGTCATGTGCGTACACATACTATTAAATTATAAGTAAATAAATTAGCAAGCAAGACAATAATAAATCTAATTATTCCTTAGCTTCCTCTTGTTTGTCGGCCTATAACGCTAGCTGCTCTGATCCGTCCTAGTAACTCTGGTGGGAGGACCGTTCTGGCTTCAAAACATCTCATTTTATTACCAGAAAACATACAGATTCAAACGAAAGGGAGGCCTCTATCTAAACTGAAACCGAACGGTCAGACGTTCTGTGTAGGCAGTGCTGTGTGATCAGTCATGCGTGCAACAAAGTGAGCATTTTCAAACGACGTATCTCAGTCAAACTGACACAATTTATATCCCCCTACCGATGGGTGCCGTTGCATCAGATTGTGCCACTAACAGCCAACAAACAGCGACACAAGGCGAGTGCCGTAGATAATCGTGAGAAGCTGGATTTTTGAAGTATTCAGCTCTTTATTTGTGCATATATTTCTATTTCTTCCACTCTGTATTTTTAGAATGCATCTAAAGTATTCACTATTGGATTCGTATTTTCAGGTTTCATCTTACTCAGTGTGTCTTTGAAAAGTCTCTGAATTTAAGTCTAAATGTCGACATTTTCTCGTACCCACGAATTGTGCATGTATTCAGATTGGTTAAAACTTAGTGTTCACGATGCAAGCATGTTCTGTTTGAGAATTCGTGCTTTTTTCCTTGACTTGGAGTTTGACTTTAGAGAGTAGAAAGCTTTTGTCTATGAGAATTATCCCACAGAAATTGCCATTGAAAGACAAATTTGGCATCGGTTGAATTGTAGTGGTTATGCCGTAGGTGGCAAAACTGGTGTTCAACCAATCCGCGAGGACTATTCGATATAGTTGCTGAACTTTGGGCTGCTCGGCTTCCTGTGTTTTGTCATTTCAGATGGAACACGAGCAACCACCACAGAAGATCATCGGTTCTAGCATACTACAGCTTCAAGCTAACTCTATAGTCTGCACAGTAGACACCTTTACAACTTACATCGTGCTGCCTGAGTCAGGATAGACAACTGTGAACCAAAACCATGACAATGGAGGTTTATTCATATCAAACTATTAGCTAGAGTGCCGCCCATGAATTCGATCAAAGCAACTTCAATCTATCTCAGTATTGGTCATTCGCTCACTTTACTCAGAATATAGTATTCTTTAGCACAGGAATCTTCTCATTTATGCCTGTTTGTTGTTTTTCTTCTTGTATAACTGCATTGACTGATTGGCTCCACCTGCTCACAAACTACAGGAGAGAACCCATACGAACAAGTTCGATGTTTTGGAGAAGACGGTAGAGGAAAAGCTTCCATCTACTCTCCTGTTCCTTGGACTGTGTTGAAAATGATCAATTACAGAAAAGTTTAGAAAGCGGTAACAACAATTTTAGGACTTCGGTACAATTCCCTTGGTAAATTGCTAATTCGAATTCGTTCTAGTTGTGAAAATTGCCTTAGCTATGGATATGGTTTTCAACACTTGCTGGGTTTACAACAACCACGACCATGATTCCGCGGTATATCATTATTTTCTCCCGGAACACAGTATTATTTCAATAATTGCTGGTTCGACCACATAAGGAGACCGGACAACTATGACAAGAGAAATGCTTGGTACACAGATCAACTAATCATCGTGAGCAACGACATAATTGGATTTAAACAGAATAGTGTGTATTATAGCTGGACCACAGGCAAAGATTTGATTGCCAATCTTCACCATATAGTGGATAATTATTTGCAAAGTGAATCCAGATCTCACATTTCCGATGTTTTTTACGAACTTCAAGTATCGGTTCTTTCGATACTAGAATATACTCAGTGCAACTATGTCACCTGTTTGGATGGGAAGAGGATTGTCTTGTTCGTTTTTACGTTCTTGTTTTGTGATAGTAGTTTTCGGTAAAGAACCGGAAACCGGGAGTATAATGCAAGATAGCCCGGATCAAAGTGTAAAACAAGGAAGCTAATCATTTGCATTGCTACTCGCCTCTCTATTGTCATTTGTTCGCGCCTCACACATGAGTCAATTGACTGGTCAAATTATTTCGTCATTTATTCTCTAGAATTGATTGGTTTTTGTGATCAAGTCGCCACCACTTTGGACATTGTTCAATAGAACCTAAACACCACACGTCCCATTTCAGATAAAATTCAGTTCCGTCAACTCAACATTGAGTTTTCTTACTGTTAAATTTATATATCCGTGATCTGAACATCTGAGGTATGGAAAAAGCCTGATAAAATATATGGTCTCGTAGTAAATGCATACATGTTAGTTCACCTCAGTTATCTTACAAACTTCGTGTGGTTCTCAACCCAAGCAAATAATCCGGATTCTGAGGGATTGAACATACAACAATTCATTACACATTGTTTGTAAAACAGTGGAGATTTACCAGTCTATTCAGCATCCCATATTCTGACTGAAAATGTCGGTATTACTAAGATCCTATTGGACTTCGTTTCCACCCATAAATGTCTAGTCTCAAAGTGCATATTAGTTCGCCTTACACAACACGAACATTTCCGATCAGGAAACAGTAATTCCATTACCCTCTGCCAAATCCGAAGCACATCGACTTAGTGCAGATGTAACAGGCAAAATGAAGTAGGTGCATATGCAAGAAATTCACTTATTTGGACAATGAAAATTGGCTGTCCATTTGCACTAGTTAGAGGCATTCTGTCCTCTGTCCGTCAATTAATAAACGACCATGAGAATAACAGAACTTTCACTTTCGAATCGGAAATGGAGAAGCTTTCATATGTTTGACTTCGAAATATATATCAGAATGTTCTTCTCACCGACTCTCTTATACACCACTGCACAACAATTCAGGATGGAGGCCGAGTCCAGTGGAAGGCTATTAAGTGACGAATCAGTGGCAGCCTGATGGAAGCACAACGAGATAGTACTAGAATAGATCACGTTTTCAATTGCCACTAAACTCAAATGAACAATGAACTTTGACATGAGTGATTTTACAACAAAACAGATTGTTTCTCTCATGCAACACTCAGAATTCTGCTGCTAAAGAGGGGTTACGCAGCGGAATCCAAGACATATAGGCAAACATTCGAGAAGAGTGCGAATGAAAAAACCCTGTGGTGTAATCGGAAAATTGGTGATACTCTTACATATACTTTTGGACACTGTGATTAAGTAAGTGAGAGTTAAGCGAAAGGAAATGAGTGTTGGAGTTTAGATTTTGCACCCAATTTATCACATGTTCATCAGGGAAGTGGTGTGAATGGACAAACACGAGACCGCGACATTTGCTTTGTTCGGTGTGGGATCTTTACTGTATTATTTATATATGTACAAATCGACATATATACATAATCTATCAAAACGGTGGTTACCATAATTGGGAACCCTGAAATATTTTCTAGCAGAAAATATTCTCAACAGTGTTTCGTTAGTACATCCGCAATTCATACCAACAGGCTAATACTGTGTGGGGTCTAAATGTCTCGCAAATGAATATATCATATGAGTGCTCTCGAAGTTTCATTGTGTTTTTGGTTGAATTAGGACTCAACATCGAAAACCAAATATTTTCTGCCATTAGAACATTTGAGGAAAATGTCATCCATGAAGGACAATTTATACGACGATTCAACTTTCGAACCAACCAGTGCTGTGTGTTATACGGGAAAGATGTTTTATCCCACAGATAGCAGTATGTTGTTCCACAAACTGTCGATTCACAGGACAAATTGTGGCAAGCCAGTCCAAAACATTTATTCCCCTCGTCGAAACGTGAATGCTACGTTTTGACATCAGGAATTGTGAAATCCACTAAGTTTGCGCCCATTCTACTTCATTATTAGAGCAAATCACATTGGACGGCATCGAATGCCGGCCAGGAATGCAGGTACTATAGAACAACTAACAGTTATCTGCAACAATCAATTTCATCGTTTAATTTGAATTATACTTCATTTCCGTCCAGTATCTGGTTTCGTCCTCTGTTTTTTGATTGCAGGCTGATGAAGATATCAACAAACTTTATCGAAGAAAATTACAAATTGACTATCTCCTATTGTGTAGTTCATCTAATTGGCTTCACTACTGAACACACAACTTCCATTCTCCAGACAAACGCGGATGGAAAATTGCACGAAAAACCAGTGAATATCCTTCACTTACAATTCATAATTCCTCCCGTTTTCACAATAAACGTTTTACATCTTGCGGTTTTGACAAACACTTATCTCTGTCTTACTTGTGTTTGTTGTGCTTGAGCTCATCAGGATTGATGAATGATGAAATATATCATATCTGATGAACTAACGGTTTCAGTACACGAAGACAAGGAAGCTACTGTGCTTGTTGCGATTAATTTCGATTGGTATTTACTCGTGAGTACGGTCTCTCAGCAAAAGCCCGTATGAGAGTTCCCCAGTGTGCGGGGTTGTCAGTTCACATGTACTGGCTGCCATTTGATGGCAGTCAAAGAATGGATCTCCACGAGTGACATGCATTTTCCCAATTCTGTTACACGTGATCGCGAGTGAGGCGATTCAGAATGGCCATATTCAATGTGGATGTCTGCTATGAAAATAGGGTCATGTATTATTGATTCACCTTACCAAGAAACGAAGCAACAGAAATGACATTTTATACAAGCCGTCAGATATCTCGCCTAAGCATTGTTGGTTTTTGATATGTCTTATAACATGCTTTATTCTACCGATTTCACGTTCATCAAATCAGCCCAACCAAATGTGTGAGTGAATCATTTTGATTCGAAAACAAAGCGTCATGACGAAATTAGGGGATATGTCAAAAAAATGGAATTGTTGGGATGGGTGAGAGTTGGACAAAGAATAATCTGGCTCGAATTTCCATGGGAAGGTGGGATACATAAATAACACGACTGCTGCTTTCGTTTCACAGCTTTTGGGTTCTGAATGACTGAAACATTTTCCAAACATTCTGAAGGACATTGCTGAGACCATGGCAGAATGGATTCAAGCAGTCTGTTATCCAAAATCTCGGGACACGATATGGATGTGCCTGAAACCGGTGGCGAAATTTACTATCGTTTCATGAGAGATTGCCAATAAGTTTGCATATTTTGAGGTAACTGACTGGTTAATTGAAGTGTTTTGTAAGCAGGTTTGAGGAACACAATCAGCACATCGATGCATTATGTGTTTTGTCACTCGCATGAACATTCCTAAATATATACAAACATGTACTGAAGACGAACCCTTCATATCACTTCGAAAACAAAATGTCCACGTAGGCATTAGTCCCATTTTCCTCGAGGTTAATATGCATCAAATAACTCAACTGGTTTGATAAAAGTGATCGCATTTCATCAATCTGGAGCTTGCTAGATAGAAATATATAATCTATCAATGAATCACGTAGCTCCAGCTGAAGACAAACATCCTAACCATTTTTGAGAAGGATTTTTAAGTTCCCTGTTTCTCTTTATCAATGATTTTATAAAAATACAGCTGGTAGACGTTTATTTGAGGTAAACGTGGACAAAAGGATATATCAGGGCACGTGAAAAACACAACATTCTATAATGTCCGATTCAATTACAGTTTTCAGGTTCCAAATCTCAAACCTCGTTACGGAGTGCTAACTTCTTCAAGTAACTAGCAACATCTCATTCGTGATGGATATTTGTTCATCCTTATGACCACATTCGGAATCGTGCGGTGGAATGCTTGCGCTGGTTCGTGGAATATTTTGCATTCACTCGTCACAAATATTCGTAATAATTGGATGAGCGAAAATCAATTACATTTTAGTGAGTATTGTTAACTCAACATAACCTAATCCACTTGGGAGGACGGTCAATAAAGTCTAATTTGCATTGAACCCGTTTCCGATTCAAGGATTTTACCATAATTTCTAGTACTGTGTGGACAGCACTGTTTCCCCACTTGCAACTTGTGTTAGGAAATGTGAAACGCAGTGCGAAGACATTGTTCCAGATATGCACAGACTTATCTGAAATAACAAAGAACTTGGTTTATTTTTGCCTAGGGATTTTGATTCTCAATGTCCATCAGTCCTATGGTGTTGAAATTCAAAGAGCAATAGTTTTTCAGGGTGAGAGAAACAGAACGGATAAAGAAGAAACTGAATGGAAGTGGGTTTTGTTGGAATAGATCTATTTTTGGTGATCAGTCTATGAACCAATATACGCATCAACGACCGTGAAAGTGTCCATCACCAAAACATAAGTATTCGTATCCAACGGAGGTGAGATTCTGGTTGTCCGTGCAATGTTCATTTGATTGGCATCATATTTTTCACTCAGCTTTGAACCGAGGGGAGGGGGGGCGCAAAGATGGTTCGAAATCGCACCCTTGATGCCCTTATGTCAAAACGTATACTGAAAGGAACATTATATGAAAATGATTTCCCCTTTTATCGAGTCACATTGCTCAGTTCTGTGATTTTGTGGTTGAGTTTTCGTTCGATCCAAAGATATTCCAGTTTTAAAAATCAGAGTCCATTATTTGATAAATGTTACCACCGCACTTCAATTTTCACCCAATGAACTTTTGCGTCTAACTGATGGAACCAAGTTGGTTAGCATTCCACAATTAGGGAATAGGATATTCATGGATATCATTAGGTTGTTTCTCGTCATGATAAGCTGAATTCAGTTATGAGCCTGGAAGAAACTACCTGAGCCCATGTGGCCGGACCAAGAACGGGTTTTAAGGTAGGAATTATACAGAACCACTTGGACTGAATTTACCTCTCTTTGTAAACAAGTACCACAACAGTGGTGTTCAGTGTTTATTGAATTTCGCCATCACAGCAGCGTGTACGAGTTGTGCACTTTGCACTTCTCAGAGGACAGAGCTCAGCTAACGTCATCTTGTTAAGTCAAGTGTGGATACGAGATCAGGAATGGTGTGAGAGTTGTTTGTGAAGTGAGAGCTCATACAAACGCGGCCGACTTAGACTGTATTGGTACAAACATTTTAAATTCATTTTCTTTTATTCTGTTCGGTAGAACTATTGCTGGCTTTCTATCCACGAAGTTAGCTCAGAATCCCGTGGAGTGGTTTCCTTGTTGTGAATATTTCTAAACGACTTGTGTTCATCTAACAAAGCCCTTTCTGTAATCGTCTAATACATGGTGAGAAGATCCTCTGAAGAGATGAACTTGACTGATCCAAGGCATTGCATAAGGTCGTCGAAGAAGCTTCTTACTAATGATATAGAGAATATTACAATTTTCTCTTTCGTATTGCGTGAAAAGTGACAACGTGTATAATATCAACGCAACCAAACTTGCACAAGTGAATATCAAAATGTATTGTCCGCATTATTTGCTGGTGAACGCGAAATGGGCCAGATGAGCATGTGATTATTCTTTGAGGTTTTACTTAGTTTTCCCACGTTATTCAATGTCAATTCACAATCAATCAAGGACTCTGAATTCCGTGATGAGAAACACGTTCATTCCCGTGTTATTTGTAATGGCCATCACCATTAATCCGCCAAAGCCATTTTGATATCTTTTCAATGGTATCACAATAAAGATATAGGCACAGGGATCTTTTGTGGGATTATCGCAGTTTGAATGAAAAGCCTCATTTGTCGTGATAACAAGCATTGTTCAGGATTTATGATGCCTGAAGACCATGAATGGATTGTTCCAAATGAGTTTGACATCATTCACCTAATTTTGAAGCTTTCGTCGACCAAATTTGGAGTTCAATCTGAGGATATTACGGGGAATTGGTTATAATGTCCAAATCAACTAGTTTCTCGATTGCAATTTCAAAAGCAGATCTTAGTTGGAAGAAGAATATTTGTCCGTGCTATCTCGCAGACAAGAAATTCGACAATCTCTCGTCTGTTCTATCGATTAGATCAATTGGAACTGCAAAATTGCTATAACGTGTATGGCAAATAACAATTTCGTTTATGTGATCTCATGCATGTGCTGTACAACGAGCTCCTAGATCACATATCTACTGACACTGCATCCTGCCAATTTCAGTAAATCGCACAGTTGTGGCTTCTGTGATAACTTCCATATCTAAGAACTAGTGGTACACAAATATATCCTTCCATTTTGGGAATGTTCGTTGAACTCCAATATGAATAATATGCAGGAAAATGTCCTCTGATTTGAAGATAATATGTTTCTCCTCATAGTATACGTCCCATCTTCGTTTTCTTGCTTTTACATGAGTGATCTTGAAGGGTGCTTTGTTTGTTTGAATTGTGACATGAGTGAATGATAGCTACATTCTATTTCTGGATGATTGTGTTCATTGGAATGTGAGACACTTGTTCACTTTTGGTAATAAAAAGGTTGCTTCGAACTTACTCTCTCTGTTGGTATGACTAAGAGATGATTTTAGTGGGACCATCTGTATTAGCCGCCTAACTGATGGATCACGTGAGACAATTTATTCTGCAACTACCCTTGATAAATGCGGGAAAATGAATGATACCATTCGTATCGCTTCAAATCAATTTGAGTGTGTTTTCCATTCCTAGATTCTTCTGTCTCTTCTTGTCATAAACCAATTCTACAATCTTATTATTTCTGTTTTCCACTCATTCAATTCGTATGCACAGTATGAAGCAACACGATGTGTTTGGGAGGAACTAACTGAGCATGATACTACCAACTTCAATCAGTGTAACAACCATGTTATCTTGTTGTTGATATCCGTTTTCCAATTTCCTCTAATTTTTGATCTGAATTGCAGTAACCGAAACATCCGCGTTGTTTCCGGTAAAACATTGATTAGTCTTCTAGTTTTATCTTATTTCGATTATCTCCATGTTGAATGTGTTGCTTTCACCCAATTTGACGTTTTCGCAGTACGGAAGACTTCTTTGCAACCACAACCATCATTGAAAGAACTCTACTCATTGCCTACCTAACAAGTCTGTGACGAATAGACAGGAAAGTGGGAATTATTTTTTTCATTAAAATTTCGCGTGGGTCAATAAAAGCACATTCGAAAAATTTCTCTTGAGCTATAAGTGAATCCTACTCTCCTATCGCGCAGTTCAGGAAAATTTTAATCAGTGGAGTTTATAACGTTTTTATTGCAAAGACTGATTAAATTCCAAAAACTACTATGATTAAAAATAGAACAGAAGGAGTTTATTAATTAACTGGAAGACCACAAAAACCTATGCCATACAGAATTGCCGCCGCATATTCACTGAATATTGATGTACTCTCACCATATCAAATTCCGAACGCATCCAATGGAATATCGGCTTACTACGAAGAAACATTTACCTTTTAACACAACAAATGCGATAATCAAATGCAGCTGAAAAACGCCCTTTCCTCTCTACACGATGTTTTCTTAGGGGCATTCGTTTCATTCAGTTTTGACCCGTTCAACTTTATGCAATGAGAAACATTTCAAAACTATTCTGTTTTGATAATACGAAATAGTCGCCGTTAAAGGAAATGCAATTTAATTCTACGGAGTTTAGGGGTTAATTTGAACAAACTGGTTTCAGTCATCAACCCTGCATTTTATTCGTCCTAAATAATAAGTTCGAAGTTGATTCAGGTCCATGAAATTTATATACATCAAGCAAACTCAATGTGGTGGCAAATTCTAAATGGGGAGTTTCAGTTGAATTGTCCGCCATCTCAATGATCGGAATCAGCTTCCGCTTATGTCCCAGTATAATACGCTGTCCTCTCCTGTCTAGTAGTCTATGTTATCTCGTGCGCACATTAGGAGTAGTGTGGAACAGCACCGTATCAGCTACTCATGAATAGAATTAAAATTACAAAATTAGTTCCAATACTAGTCAAGGTGCAAGATTTCGAAGATAAGTCCGCCAACCTGGTATACGTTTACCGAAATATTTCTGTGCAGTGCGGTTTATCATTCATCAAACACAAATATGGAACGAGTTAAAACAGAATAGCCTTGAACTTCTAAGTGAGTTAAGGGTACAAATGGATGATTTTGCCCATGGACTGCTTCCTATTTGTTTACGTTCTCGCAGACCGCTTTATCATCATGACCCATTGCCAGCTATCATGTACACACACACACACACACACACACACACACACACACACACGAAGATGTTTGGGCACAAGCAAAACAGCATGTTTGCTCCATTCGAACGGGAACAAGGTAGACAATAACAATGGTTGAAGTTGGCGTTCGATTGCGTTGTATTTGGGAAGATTTATCAAGATTGGAACCTCACAGGCAATGTTTGACTTGTTCAACATGTGGAAATATTTGTTTTCAATTGTTCCTAAGCATTCTCCAAAACATCTTGCAATCAGTACACTGTGCTCATTTTATTCGATGGGCTGTTATAGGCAACTACTACAATAATGTGGAAGGAAGGCGTGATATTCCACAATTCATGTGGATTTACGAGTGTTTAACTTGTTTCGGTTGCGGCTACTGGAAGGGATTTTGCGATTTTATTGTTGTGGTCCGCCAATCAGATTTTGGACGAGGCATCTGAAGCACCTGGATCCAGCAGCGTTGGGAGTGGCTTCTTGTGTGGCTTTTGTAAAACATGAAATTGCACTCAGTGAATAATGGGAAACTGAAAATCTTCCACAAAACTTTCACTCGACATTTCCAGGGGTCCACTTGAAAATGAGCTGATGCAAGTTCTAAACCAAAGGAGTGGAATATAAATTCCCGTTCATTTTTTCGCCCCATCCTTCCTATATGTTTTACCACAAAATGTTCGCTGTTCAGTGTGAGTACACTTCACTGTGGCAATTAGCGATTCTTCTCTTATGTCGATCTGCTTGAATTCCAGTCGCAAATTAATCCGTGTCAAATTTAAGTTGTCAGAATGCTTTCTCAGTCTGTTTAGTGCATACGGCTAATTTTACTTCCATAAAATCTCCCAATTTATTAAGCTGGTAAAAGATGCTGCGTTCATCACCGCTATAAAAGTGATGATTTTGAAAATAATTTATTTGCAGTCAGCTTTTAAACGCGTCTTTTTCGGGTCCACTCTCTAACTTCGTTCATCAAAAACGGATCATTGGTGATCGCGTGAATAACTCTCTATAATACAGCTTGAAAGCATTTTATGAAATAGTACTCTGAATCAATGTGCATGCAAGTGAACCATCGATGGGCAAGTCCAAGTAGTACATATGGCTCAGTGCCAAAGGCTGATTGGTTAGAGTGAGCCTTTCATCGCATGGGTGAAGTCACCGGGTGTGCGTACGTGCGTGCATGCGTGTGGGATAGTTGTGGATGTCGTGTGTCCCATCAATACATTTGCCGGCATTGTGATGACGCAGTCAGTAGTCTGACCAATAGAAGGACCACACAACAGTGCTGTGAAGGGGTGCTTCATCTACCGCGTAAACACTCTTTCTATTGAATTCAATGATCCGCAGAGTGAGTTATGTCAAACTGTGACCAAAACGATACTCCGGGAGTCCACTCATCCGTTACACGTGGACTTATCCTCTAGTCGTTCTCATTCATCCATCCATTCTGCATTGAATCACCCGCGTTCTAAGACCAATCTTCACAAAATCTTCCTCACACCCTATGTGATTCGGGTTGTTACCCGTATGGGGGGGGAGATAAAAGCTGAGCTAATTATAAGACTTTATCACGAGACTAGTTTTCCTCCACTCTCTCACCAAACTACCTCAATCGGAGCGTATTTGTTTGCACTTCATCAAATATTTGCTTTTTGTGTTACTTTGCTTATTTCGAATTTCACGTTTTCTTGTAATAACTGAAATGTCTGTATAAAACTTTGCACAAGTCCTCCATACACATCCAAACAATAATGACTCAGGAGAGGGGAAAGACAGTGAGGCAGTTTTACATCACATTGTGTATCCTTGTACGTTCACTTTGTATTGACTTGTGTGAGTATGTGTGTATATCCTCGATTGAATATTTGTGTTCTGAATGAAGTGTAGCCACCTCGCATGCAGACGCATTTCATACAAACACAAACTACTGCAACTAACTGCCCAGAAATGGCGTTGCCGATGATACGGTGTTATTTTAATGTCTCAGACTAGTTATTTAGTTGTTCACCCGCTTCTTTTATTTTGTGTGAAAGCCCAAACATGGCCTCGTTTCGCCCATTCTCTCATCCGATGGGAGTTTGATTATCAGGTAGAATGATCATCTGAAATCTTGACTGCATTTGGGCATTCAATATTTTAGGGCTGCATTGAGAGTCGGGTTTTGAAGAAACTTGAGTAGTGTGTTATCAAGATGCATAACACCAAAATCCAGATTCACCGTGGAATATTGTGCCATGATTGTTCACCTCAGATAAGAAGGGTGTTCTCTGCGACTCTCAGTTACGATGCTTTTGAAAGTCAAAAACGAAAGCAAGCCACTAATCAGCGTGAGTATGCCAGGCCGGATTGTATGATCAGTAACCACTATTTTATCAGATCACGCAACATGTCACCCCATTTGCTAATCAAACAGTCACCTACAGTTCGACGTAGGTTGGGTTACCGGATCAGTTCGACAAACGTCTATATCAACCAAATGGGCACAACAGGGCTTGAACTTAACTGGACTCATAAATTCTGAAATGTTGGATTTTTGCTTCAAATATCACGTCATAATTCCTGTGAATACAAAATCGTTTCGGCGTGCTGAATTGTCGTCTTCTCATCAATACGGGATAAAATGATCAGAGTTACGAGCCAAGATCGAGTGCGCAGGTTTCCCATTCAAATCGCAGTAAGGAATCCGTGGGTCTTAACACCATGGTGAATGAATAAACAGTATGATTTATGTAATTACAACTTTATTGTTGAAATGAGCAAACCTTTGTTGTTGACACAGCATCTCTCAGAGGATGTACAGCAAATAAAACCGTCTACAATATCCTCTTTGATGAGATGCTTGTTACCTTAGCTTTTGTCGTGAATGATGAGAACTTCAGATAACATTCAAGTTCAATGAATTGAAATGCAGATCAGAAAAAATGTTGTTTTATTCGGTGATAACCGTGAATTAAAATCTACTTTCGCTATAAACCCTTTATGAGAGAGGTGATCGGTGGTAAATGAAACCTTTACTAACTACCGTCATTTCCGATAATGAAGTGTAGCCAACATCAAACATTTACGCAAAGCATATCACATGGGGCATCGTCCTTCTTCATACATTTTGAGCCGAACTCGGCTCCCATGATTTAGAAGACAAACATTACAAGGGATGTCTTATTTCGCATCGGTAACCAGCACGGTAAAGCATGGTGAAACGATCCCGACTGATGCAGATACAAAGGGTATGAATGTGTGAGCTCAAAGCTAATGTTATGCGTTCGCAACCGATATGAGTTAGTGGATGGAATTTGTACCGTAATGGTAACCCATTCAGGCATTCCGGTCTACCTCATATACAGAGTCAGCCATATACAGGATTATCTGCTGATCCAGTGATATATGAATAACATGTCATGCAAACGTGGTCTTCATGTTACGAGTCATTCCGGAGCTTGTTAGATTCTTGGCATTACATTTCACAATACGAGAAAAGGATGCGGCAGAAATCCCTACCACTCACTGACCTTCATGATGAACTGAAATACTTCAATTTCACTACTGTTCGTAATGTACTTCGTATCAATTTGGAACTCTCTTCTAGAAATTTCATAATTATTGTTTTATTTGCTATACAGAAATGATACAGTGTTTCAGACAGAAGTTCGAGCCTGTTTGGAGGAGGTTGCCGAATGGGGAAGTGACCGACGGGGCTCAAATTTAAGATCGGAATCACGGAATAAAAAGCTGGTCGCGACGGCCTTTCGACCATGGCCGGTCCAATTTTAGGTGGTCCGGCAAATCAATGACATCTCTTAAAAATTATCTTTGAATGCACACAGTCTATACCATCAAATTTGTGTTCAGTAGCCTACCATAAACACGCTTGTATTCAAAATTAATTTTATCAGCTATTGTGGATTTATTTCTTTATTGCAACAGATCTGAGCAGACGAGATTCCCGAAAAACGTACCACTTTCAGATACTACGAGCAAAACTAATACACTTATCCAATTTAGTGGAATATTTGTAGATTTCCACACAGATTGGAGTAATGGTAAGATCGAACAAAGTGAGAACAATACTGGACGATTTATGTTTTGCAAAAAAGCAAGACACTTCCAAGCTGGATGAAAATGACAGTATTGCCTAATGGAACATATAGTAAGTGAATGTGGAACCTCCCAAAAACCTATTCAACCAGTCGACTAAAAGCATTATCAAATCCAGTATTGGCTTTCCGGATATCTTTTATTTTGGGTGTGTACGGAAAATATCAGAAGTAGGAAGATTGTGAGGGGTTCAGATGCAGTTAGCAAATGTCCAACCCATGATATTATTTGGTCACCGCACCGTTGCGCACGCTCATTCAGCTAGTTTGTAGTAATTTCACCCAATCCGCAGAATAACTGCACTGAATGCCATGAAAAACGTGAGCTATTCTGTTATCCCATGCAATATTTTGTCAAGCAATCGTCAGATAAATTGAATCTACGGGAACATTCTCGACGAGTAAATAGCAGTACTTTTTGTATGAGAAAAGTGGTGATTTTACCAATACCAGAGTGATTTTATTTGTATGTTTTCTGTCCGAATATTCATAAATGTGTGGTTCCCGAAATACGTTCATCTCGTCGTTCAGTGATAACACGATTTGGGAATCAGCTTTTTTTGAATTACGTCATCCTCACGGCTGATATGGTCACATTCAATTGGTAGGAATGTGTACCTTTCGGCTATAGTCGTGTGTCACAGTATGGTTGGGTAGTCATGATTATTGATATCGCGTAGTTGGCAAAATAATTTGGAGAGAAGTGGTTGTCGATCCCTGGTTGGGAAAAGACCACCAAAAACAATGACCATGGGTATCGGAAATTATCCATTTTCGCTTTTAACCTAAAAGTTTGGTATTTCGGTCAAGCTGATTTTAAAGTTTGGTTTCAAATCGTAGTCAGGACAGTTGGAGTGTCTTAACGAAATGTTTTCGAGAACGAAGCGATGGATTGAGTAATCTAATCGCTGCAAACTCTACCGTTGTTGGATATTGTTTAGAAGCGGCTTTTGGCGCGTTTGTGGGGACTCCATCGATAACTATGAATGCGTCCTCATTCAGGCGATGTCCGGTGTCCGCAGTATAAGATACAAATACTTTTTGTTTCAAGTCGTCAACCAATCTGTTTTGTGTTGTCTGATCCGTCATTCTTCCTAAATGACTTGCAGAATGTGAGCAAATAATCCAGTAGGTTAGCATGGAGATAATAAGGAGAGGTAATTTCTCCTCTAAGTTCCCTGAGATCACCGATTGCAGGCGACGCGTACAGGTAGTATGGTAACGTGAAAAGTGCAATTGATTGTCTTTTCGAGCCATATTACCGATAACTCGTTTTTGTCATCTCCTCTGAAGGAGGGAAAAGTGTATAATTCCTCCTTCCTGATGAATTGCACTGCCGGTCTCTCTGGCCACTCCTAATGTTTTTCTGAATGGGAAGTCGGGCTATCCGTTAACAAGAAGCGCTTGTTCCTACATTTATATTTTTTCACCCTCTCGACCGAGCAAATCATTCGCATTCAGGCTATGAGGAAGTGAATTTGGCTTCGTTCACCTACTAGATGCAAAAAGATGGTACTATTATCGTACTTCTCTGGTTACACTGGTTTGCTGATAAGTGCAATGAAGTAGTTTTCCCCCTCTTATGAGACACACACTCAGAAAATGGAGATTGTTTCCTTAATATAACTCTGACGGGAAGTTCACTGCACTGTCGGTCCGACTGCACTCTTCTACCAATTACTCCAATGGCATGCTTCTCAGTTAAAAAAATGTCATCTGCTTATCGATGGCAAATAGGTAGGTCTGATTGCATAAACCGCCGTTGACGGGAAACTACTCATTGAAGGTATATCGTTCTAATAATTACTTCAGATTAGTTTCTAGGGTAGCCATGTTGGTTTTGACTTCTACGATGTGATCACCCAAAATGTAATGATTTCTAGAAGTGGGACCCTGGTGGACATAGATATAACATCTCGGGTGATACTCGTATGTCCTTCAGCATGTCATCCACTAATTAGTTCTATCAATTGGAACGTGTCTATTTGGATATAGCGACAATCTTTTGACAACAGGTTCAAGAGTATTTTCGAGCTATCAGGCAGCCGCATGATACGGTATCCCACTCATGCCGAGTATCACAGGCAGTGGTATTCCTAATTTGTGCACTTTCATCAACCTGTCACATTGAGGATCACCGGTGTCAGTTTGTTTTAGTAGTTTTGAGATTGTATGCGAGATAATACATAGCTCTCTCAATGACGGCATACCTGCTGCGAGCTGTTCCTCCACTGGTCTTGTTTTGTCCTTTCTCCTTTCTGCCTTTACCTTCACGAATAGCAGACAAACTCGTTTTCATTAAAACCATCCTCGTGGCATATACAGATACGTTGAAAGGTCAGGAATGTAGAAATTATGAATATCGTCTGGGTGTGAAAATGCGAATCGGTAGTCATCGAAATTGGTGTTACGTAGGTAGGAAAGATAGGAAGTGAATAGTTGTTGTTCCGAGGTTGTGAAAAAGACAAGTTAACACATGAAGATGGGTTTCGGGGATTATCCATTTCTGATTTCAATCAAAACGATGAGCGTCATGGAAGACGAAATGAAAGGAGTGTCACCAACTCAACGTCAATTTTCATTCAATCTTCCACGGATACTTTCGAAAGATAATTATGGCCAAAGGCGCTTGAGTGCTCGTGAAAACCAGTTTTCCAAAAATTGTGTATCTCCGATAGAAATTTCGCAGTCACTACATTGATTGCTTTTAAACACCGATCCCGATCAAGTTTGATTCCATTTCTAAATGAGGTTTCCTATTCCGTTTCGGTCATCCAAAAAATGAAAATCCCCTGCTGCTGATGTGAACCATTATTCATCGGCTGGTTCATTGTGCAGCATTAATATCTTGCTGAAACTATCCTGGTTTTGGGCCAACTTATTTTGTGCCGGAATTGTAGTGCAATTTGCTTTCTCTTCATTCATATCATTTTCGTCTGTCTCGAACTGTTCTGAAAATAGCTAAATCTACCTTTTTTGTACTTGACTTTTGTCTGGTCGGCACGACTGACTACACAGCCGCATTATTTAGATGCCGCCGTTCCTAACCAGCCGTTCAGGCAAAACATTGATCCCAAACAATTCGTTCAGTAGCACGTGTTATGTCAGTCTACGTAACCTGCGACAAGAAATGTGGACAAATACGGCGCGATGTGCTTGGAAGATGAGTCCCTTTTTCCGATCCAGTTCTTGAAATCTGGTTTTGTCATGAGCTTGAGCATAGTCTCTCAGGTATTCTGTGAACAAAAGAATAGCATCTGTCGATCTCAAAAACCATTGTTTCATTTAAAATTTTACTTCTTGTTTCATTACTGATACTGTCGAAATATTTCCCTCAGATGCACGAAATTGATTCGGGTAATCATCATAAGATGGAAACGGTGCAAGCACCGCTTTGTCAAAGCTTCCTCACAAACTGCGCAGAATGAAACGAGAATATTCCATCAAACTGACCCTTGAAATTTCTTGGGACTTTTGAAGGAATTTATCAACGACAGGAGGAAATAGATCACAATTGTGCAGTTTTGCAGTTAGTCAGTGCGTTCTCAATATCTAGTTTCCCGTATTTGATTTGCCAGGGGTATTTTTGAAACAAGGGCATATCCACCCACGTGACTTGATGATTTGATTTCAAATCCACCATGTGCTTTTTTTCCCAACTACGTCACATTATCTACCCTAAACAAAAACTGCCCCTTATGGAGTTTTTCCTGGCCATTGCTTGTAAATAAACATATCCGCTCACGTTGTATATAGATTTGTAAATTTTTCGCAATCGTTTGCACAAGAGGAGTAAACAAGTACACGAAAATTTTCAATCTTGTTCTGTACTTCACTAATATTTTCCAATAAATTTCCAAACAGGAGCCAATGCCAGATGTGAAGCTAACGTTGAAAATCGAACATCCGTATACTGAAAAATCCGAGGCCCATATGTGAGTTGATTCTTGAAAGTTTTCTCGATCTTTGTCTCGGCGAAGTTCTCTTTCTTTGTAGACAAGTCACACAGGTTACACAACAGTTGGTCGTAAACGACACTGTAAATGTAGGCCTACGCTAAATTCAGTCAGCATATGTCTTAGGCATATTCCTTAGTTTTCATGCAGTATGTGAGAATCAGAGATATTCCACATCGAGTGGGAAAAGGGTGAGTCAAGCCTTTATTATCTGAAACCAAAATAACACAAACCTCCACAAGCCCACAGCTCAATAACTGTCTGAACGGGTCTCCACACTGATATTCATCGAACGCCAATATGGCTGCCCACACACCGACCACTACAATACTGAAGACAACTTCACAGAGCCGAATACCTCATGCACTTCTTTCCATTTCAGCACGGTTTCGCCCAATGTAGTGTTTTCCACTATGTGGTTTTCCTATTGAATGTGATGCGTCTGCTTGTTCACCAAACAGCAGTTAGTACTTCATTTGAGCTGCCCAGCATAAGAATGAAAACTAATCTTAAAATGCTGTCTGCACGATCTCGCACTTTGACAGGTAGAAACTACCATCCATATGCAGTAGTATGCACTATTCATGTTAGGCGTATGTCATGCAATGCCCCCTAATATGAGTGGTTTCACATTTCGAAGGTTTCATCCCTAAGCATCAGTGATTTACCACTCTTTTGTACCGGAATTATTTTGCTCCAGAAGGACCATCCTGACAAGAAATCAGTTTGATTGTGATAAACCGATTTGAGATTTTAGTGATCCATCACCAGCTTATCCGAAAATTAATAATAGCATGATGTTAATACAACCGTGGAAGGATAAATGATGAAGAACGAACTAATTTCCCCAAAAAAGAAGTTTCCTCGGAACTCAGCAATATACATTAATGAATACATAGGATGCTAGAGCAATGTCACACTGAATAACTGCATTAAGTTCATGGAATTGCTATTATTGCGCACTTTTATCTATGCTTCGTACAATCAGTGAGCGTGATCTCGCACACGTGACTAGATTTATTCGTTATCAGTGCCACGGCCATTGAGGTTGGACGATATTCGGACAAAATATCTTATCCCTTTATTTGTCTAATTTATCTATAACCACTGAGGTCTGCAGCTTCATTTGTTTCACACATGTTTCTACGTGAATATTACTGCAAATTTATGTTCCAAATACGTTGTCGGTTTTCATTGGGTTTGTATGGCATTGTGTAGAATTCAAGTAGCTCGATAATGGTGCTGCTCAGGCCATCCTCGTTGACTTATATATGGACTGGATTGATCTCTAACCCAAATCTCTTAAGGATATGTTTATTTCGTGTGCCATCTGATGGATGTTGTGGAACAGTTTCAGGAGGTGGTTGAGTGGTTTAGAGCGTTTGCATACCACCTTGGAAGTCTGAGGTTCGAAGCCCCACGAACACCGGTTACAATGGTGGCAGACAGTAATCCACTGTCGTCCAGATCATTACCACATCTGAACTATTGGGACCCTATGTGCTACTCCACCACGCCAAGTTTCAGGGTCTGGTTGCCGGGTTATCCCCAAATAGTGCAGTGGACCTTCGTGGATATGGGATAAATACCCCTTCCAACGCCCTCGTGTGTAAGCATGTATTAACAAAAGGTATAGTGCTTCGGTGATGTGTTTGTCAAGGTTTTATTCACAAAGCAGCTGACTCCTCGATCAGTACATAGGTAACACTAGTGCTTAGAAAAGTCAGTGTTACATCTAACGGGTTACGGCATACTATTCAACATATAAGAACATTTATCCATCTTCAACAATATCTTATGCAGACCGTTTCTTCCTATTTGGCAGGCGTTCTTGTCCACATTATTCAACAATTATTTCGGGTGGTACACCCATATTCAACAAATAAAACGTGACTAAACCTTGAATGTATTATACAGTAAAGTAGTCTGAGTGAATGACTGAAATCCATCAAATGATCGAGAATGGAGCCAGAAATCGTTTCGGATCCACCTTGAATTTGCCAAAGCGAATCTTATTCTTCCATACAGAAAGGCAACTGCCATGAATCTCAACTTATATGATTAGTAGTTTTGAAAAACCAATGTTCTTCCGAGCATATGCTCTCAATGTTACTATGGGAATTTCCCACCGAGTCGAACTTTCATCTGTAACAGAAGTACAGAATAATCCTGTCTTTGTTTGTACGCATGTGCATTTCTGTGTCATGTTTTGATGACACGATCGAGGAAACAACGGAAAGTAAAATGCGTTGTCTTTGAACAAATGAACCAAAGCTACTTGTGCAAAAATAAACAGTGTTCATCCTCCTAACAGGATAGAATTATCTTTTTGGTGGACCTAGAGAAAAATCTGAATATCAATGAATTCGTCACCCAATACGAACTAAACAAGATGAGATGGTTTCTGCAAAAACAGACAACAAGTAGATTACGGTGGGAAAACAAGAATACTCATGCTACATCAACATGCGTGGCACACGTATCCCCAAGATTATTGGTAAGCCCATCACTCAAATTAAAGACTGTTGACAGCATCCTTATCCTAGCGTGTGTATCCAGTGATACACAGAATGAATCTGACAAATTCTCCCTTCGCAAGTCAGTTACTCGGATCAAATTACCTGCCTTCCATTTTGTGTGAAGAAGGAAAAATTAATTACACCTCCATCTACGACAAGATTTCATTGTTGCTGAATGTGAAGTCTAGAAAGGGAGATGGGAATAAATGAGACAAAGTGGCATATCAAATAAATGTGTGTCCTTGTCTAGTCTCGAACAATTAGTCGGTTGTACGCTGATACTGCTTCCGAATATTTTGTTGTGCAGCTAGCGGACAGAGAGTGGTGAGAGCACTCATTCCTTAATCGTCATTTATTCTGCGGTAAAAATTAGTCCTTTCATTGAAGATTAGACAAAAGGCAACGTATGGCTATAAAGAAAAATTCTGAAACCCCACTGATCATTTATTCAATTTACATCATCTCAGTCAAGCCAATATAATTGACTGCGTTCGGTCAACCCACAATCAAGGACGTACTGTTGAGTTTCGTGGAATTTGTCATGAACTACTTTCAATCACAATCAGCCGTATTTTGATCCACATTCCTCGACAACCAACCACGTGAAAACCATTATGTCGGCCTAAGATAAGCTTCCCCTGTGGGAAATTGCAATGAGAACTTATGTCGATGTCTCAACCACTCTTTTCAAATTAACCCTTCAATTCTCATTAATTTTCCTCAAATTTACTGTTTTACTGTGACACTTGGTTCACATTTTATCTCACGCCTAAGTTTTCACCCTATTTTTCAAACTCGAATAGTTGTTTGACTTCATTTGTCAGACAATACAATGAACGGCTGCAAATGTGTAATTACGAAGTAACTGAGCCAGCTTCCTGCATAAGTCACATGATTGTAGTAGATATATATAATTTGAACTGGTGATTCCACCCACGGAATTAGAGTGAGACTGCTATTCTCTGAGCAGCCGAACGATTGGGATACGCGAAAGGCCCGGATCAAACGTAATAAACACTGAGACTGTCTGCATATGCGATTTTATCAAACAATAATCAATTAATAATTTGCTGCATATTACAAACCTCCAATCGTGAGGTATTTCGGTTACGGTAATCTTTGAAAGCACTTTCCAAAAAAGGGTTGTCCTTCGATGGAAGAATAAACAGTGAAATGGTACAACGTATCAAGGAGGAGTAAGAAAGCGCATAGCTGTGCCAAAGAATTTGCCTACAATGACAAAAGACACCGCTCAATACGATGTGTCGAACAAAGGCAACCACAGCTGTGTAAAGTAGCGTACAAGACAGTGTTCGTCGGTGTCCAAAATGCTGATGAACATGGTCACCGGCAGTCAAGCGAAGTGTCCAATGTTAAATTCGTGATATGCATGACTAGGGCAGAGATTACAGTGACATCTCGCTTAAGAGGGGAGCCAACCAAATGAGGAAAGTCGGGTACACACAGATCCACCGGGGCAAAAAATAGAGGGTCCGTAGATCGTCAGTCCGTTGTGTGTTCATCACCAACTAGTGTCAGTCAAGTGAGAACGGCTTATCGGGTTAGGCTAAAGGCCCTGTGTGGAAGTCAATAGTGTGAATTTCAATGGGCATCCAAATTCTACCCGTAAGGAAAAGAACATTGACCGCTGGTCGGACAGAGGACCAACATCACCCACCGTAAGACCGGGAGTACGATATCAAAAAGACCAAATAACCAACGGCGAAAATGATCAACTACACACCAGAATGCATCGTTTGAAACGCTTTGTGCATAGGTTAGAATGATACAGGAACCAAATCGAGATAATTCCGTATTGATGGCTAAATAAATTAGCACATAACATCTTTACAAATTCCATTTCCAGGCGGTAAACTGCCAAATATATGAATCCCATTCGTCAGGTTTGTCATATCCTCAAGCTCACTTCGTCAATTGAATGCTACAGCACTATAATTAGGGATAACTATGAGGAATGCCAACAAGTAAGTATATCTAAACTCGGTTCCTTTTCATGACCCAACCTGTTGCACAGCACATGTGACATTGTTAGTTGCACACCCACGCGAGTGCGGACTTGTCCCTCAACAAACTTTGATACCATTTCAAGTTCAATGAAAGATGTTTTGACTTCAAATGAAACCATCAATCGCATCGCATCGTGAATACAGTTTGCGGTTAGTTGGATAACCGTCAGTCATCACTTATACCTCGAAATGTCCCTTCATCGTTATGAACCAAAACATATTGTTGACTTCCCCCACCATTCGACTAAATCTCGGTTGATACGTTTAGCAGTTTGTGACATGGTCTGCAGAGAAGAAAGATATTTGTTCCGAATTCCCGCCGATAAATCTGCAGTGACTGTAACCCGTAGGGTGAGTGGGGATGCCGAACTAATCGATTGGTTGTTTCTCTTTCTAACAAGCAGCTTGACGGCTGAATAGATTTCATGACAAAAGGACGATGCGTATGATTCAAATTAGACAACTGAAACAATGAAAAAAGAAGCTGACTTCGTGGTTAGACATATTTGCTCTCATGAATGACATCCCCGACAGAAATGAGCTGCAGAAGAAATTTCTTGCGTACTTACAATTCTACCGCATCTCCACGTTTGCATTCTACGAACCTGGGAACATTATACACATTAAATAAGATGTGTTGTGCAGAATAATCCAGCGTGATTCCTTGAATGCACTCAGACAAGTCATGGTAAGTGCACGGTCTGATTAGCTAACCCTCCCGATGTCAAGCAAAATTCACAATCTCACGTTCTCCATATCTCATCATGAACACCGGTTCCCATTATACTCCGTTTGGTGCCAAATTTCATTGGAAAAATCTTAGACTTCTTGTTGGGGAGATGATTCACTAAATCCAAAACTGAAGACACACTTTACCCAGTATTAACGTTTTCTCAAATGACCATTCCTTTCATCTTATTGCCTTATACTGTGATAATTCATTTGAATGATTTATCGTGATTTCCGGGTTCGGGTGGCACAATCGGGCTTCTTTCTCACGAGTTAATAATCCAATTTATCATGAACTTTTAGGCTCTAGCCTACGCGTCTTATATGGAGTAGCATACCCAACCAATCCGAGAGCCCTTAAACAACTTTTCAACTTGGTGTCCACTTGGCAGTACTAAATACTCTTTTAGTATCTGCGTTGATTTTCAATGCTTCCTAAATATGCGGCATCTAACAGTGGAGATGCAGTCGAAAGAGCTGTGTGCGCGGCATCTCATAATACAATGTCAAATTCATGGGAATTTTTGTGGCTGGAGTGTCTATGAGTGAAACTTTTCACACTGAGTACTGGGCCTGTATAGTGCACGTGACTTTTGGGAGCATTATCCGGTTTGCTACGTACAGTCATGCACTTCTCACCACACCATATGACTGGACCGAAAAACTGCCTAACATATTCACACTCAATCATACTGAACAGATGGATGATGTGTGACCGTTCCGAGATTTGATTACCATTGTATCGGTGAAGCATCATTGTGGAAATACTTATACAGGAAATAAAGTTTGTCACGAAATGAATAAAAAGCAAGCTGGTTAAAGGAGGAACCAGACACGAATGACAGACACTCTTTCTAGTTTAGAGTCCAACGGCTGATGGTTCTTATGGGTGCAGTTCTCTCACTGGTTTCTGACTACAAATAATGGTAGGTTGGTTCAAATGTGCATAAATAACGGATTCAAGAAAGGACATGAAGCGAGTGGCCAGCAGATTGAAGTTAGGGCCATCAGCACACTGCTTGTTCTCTTAAACTCTGTGCTTTGAGCGAAATATCATACTCCAAGTCGTTCGTGTGTAAACGAGGTCCATCAGATACATTCCGTTTAGTTTGGCGTGGTTTCATCATTGGAGGATGTTGGAAAGTTTCAAATCCAACAGTTAATAATACTGTTTCATGGTCAAATATTGAATGATAATTTAGATTCTTCCACTTTCTCATAAACGAGGTTTTAGAAAGTGACACACTATTATTATCTCCATCCGGAGGGGAGATAAGTTCACAATATCCTAGTACGCGGCTGCCAGCTTGCTAAAAGCTTCTTATTGTAGCTTGTACTTTAAAGCTTGCGTTGTCGCAGCAGGCATATTCACGTCGGAGTGTTTTGATAAGATAAACGAATTACGTGAGTTTTAATTTCTACATCCTGGTTTCAATGGAAGGTACAGGCAAACATGATACATTCGAAGTGGTTTTGGTCATGGATCGCAGCCAGACGTTTTGTAATTCGAAGCTTATAATGGTAGAATGCTTCAGAAAATCTACGGTTTTCCTAAGCCTAAGACAAAAGAAACAAGTATTCAACCAAGATGGCTAATACAGTGAAGTATGGGAGAAAATTCACTCTCTCAGTATGTCAGGGTCGAACAAGGTTCGGGGTGTATCGAAAAAGCGAAACTCGATGTGATGTGTTAAGCGAGATATGATGTCAGTAACACGGCTTTGTCGGTGGAAAACTATGAGCCGATGTTTCGGTTACCGTGGGTAGCCTTTCTCAAGGTAGTTTTACAATCAACTGACCCTGAGGATGTGGATCCCAGAGCATACCCTACGTTTCAGTCAACAGAAGAAATCCGTTTCATTATCATCGAACTTGGACGAGCATTTTCTGCCACAAACTTATTATTTACTTTGAGGTATCTGGATTATTTTGACTATCACCAGCTTCTGAATAGTAAGCTGTCAAATTCGACCTCACCCCTATGGTGTACTCAGTAATTTTATCCACACTGTACATGAACATGATATTACTGGAAGCGAATTCATCTGTCACGTGTCACTATATGGTGCAACAGTTCATGAAACGATCTTTTCCAAGCTGAGTCCATCATTTTTCAAAAGATGATGCTCACCATTACTCGATTACTAATATCATTGGTCTGAAATGTTTCTCCTTCGCCATTTTGTTGTGTTCATGCACTTCTGTCATTCCCAATAATTCCTGGAAACACAGCTTTGAAGTGGAAATCTGCATTTCAATGGATAAATAACAACCCACTGAGACCTTAAACGCTGGTATTCGGAACTCTCTAGAGTACTGACATTGTCTGAACTGATGCGTAAAGATATCCCGTAAACACTTTCTAAGCTCATACACTACAGCATTAGCGAAGACCTAAGTAATTTCACAGGTACCTTAACTAGCAAGTAGTTGTGAGTTTTTAGGACAATGACCTTAGTGATCTGCTCGTCTTTGATGAACAAATACCTTAAAAAATGTAAGCGAAACGATATTTTCCCCGATACCGGTCAGTCCTAATTATGACGAAATATAAGCCTTCGAGGGAAAATTGAAGATGATCATTTTACACTGGAATAACCCAAACATTATTAAAATCATAAAGTTCACACAATACTAAATTCTGTCACGATTTTCCGGTCTCATCGACTTAGAGTGTACTGTGTCGGTGATCAAATAACTTTCGAGCTCATGCTGCATCACACGATGCATTTTTGACTACAATTGCCCACGTGTGTGGGTAGCACCTTGAATACTCCATTCCGAACAGAGAGGATTTGCGATTACTTTAAACTCTGTGCTATTGCGGAGTATTTGTATGCACTGGACCTTGAAGTTGCGCATGCTTTTACATGTCTCACAGTGAATATTAAACAGACAAATCGTTATAAGTGACTTTACTTCCAAACCTCCGAAATGTCCATCCGTGGTAGTTCTTTGCGATTGATTTGGTAATTGATGCTCTAATCTGCAATAGAACACTGAGCAAAAAATGTCACAGAAATTTCACATTATTGGGCCTCTCCAGTTTTATTTGGGTCTTCGTTAAAACGATGTCGAGAAAATTCGTTTTAAGTGGATCGTCTTTTCACCATCGCTATGAAAATATAAGCAGTTAAGAAAGGGCGAGCTCCAAGTACCTTCAGGCCAGCGCTCACACTGGTCTGAACTGCAATGCCCATTTTCGGATTGTTTAGCAGTCATCGTTCGGAAGCAGTTTCAAAGCACATTTATAGAGAAACTTTGAAATTATGGAGGAATTCCCCCTGTTCTTCTTATATAAGCACAATATAAAAATCAAAATGACCGAAGAAACGGCTTCAATCGAACTATTTAGTTGGTAACCGAATCTAAATAAAGTCTAGAATAATCTGTGATTGTGTTGGTCCGTTCGCTTTTAATTCCGTACCTTATTACATCTCAGTTTACATTGCTCAAAACCTTTCACTGTGACAACTAAGGTCACACACATTCAGCTGTCCATAGTGCACCAAAGAGTCGACGTAAATGAGAAGAGACTTCGAATAAATTAGTTTCAATACTTATTCACCTCATATACCTCAACAAAGTCACGAAGCTCGAATCATACTCTAAGTGAATTTTCAAATACATCATAATCAACACTATTCGTGTGTGAAATTTGGATTGCCTTCTTGTCTGACTGGTTACCTGTAGAACAATCAACTCATTCAGATATTCGGTCATCCTCCGAAGCGTGTTTATGCGCCAGCACAGTGAAATGAGTACGTCTTTTGTTATACTTATAAAATGCTTCACTTCCTCTATTTGTTATACGACAATGTACAGTATTTCCAGAAGGAAACATTGGTCGACCAAATGCTGACGAATGGGTAACCGACTGGCCGTGGCGAGGATCGAATCTGTGACGTCATCGTTCGAGTTTTACGTGGATGACAGTTTGTCAACTACCAGTTCTATCAGACTGATTCAGCAACCATGATCCGGAGAATTAACACACAATGGACCACTTGATTGGGGTATTTAGGATTGAATATATATATGACTTTTACCATTTGCTTTCGCACAATACGTTGGCAAATATGCGTATGCATTGGTGAAATATTATGCATTTTCGGATTCTTCTGTGAGTTCCTCTTATGACAACCTGAGGCTCTTTTTCTACATCATTTTATTCCCATTAATTTTTATCGCAGCTGAACCAGCCAAGTTCAATACTCTCGTTCGCACAGATAACAGTCCGTTCGTGTCTTCATTCTTGAACTTGAGAAGCAAGCTTCATAGAATGCGATTGTGGTGAACATATGAAAGATCAACTTCGAGATCATCTGGTTGCTGGAATAAATGTACGAGAATAAAAGCAAAGACTAGTAATTCATAGCGATCAAAACATTTCAGAGCAGTAGAGCCATTTGCGAACAGCATCAGGATGTCATATTCATAACTGCACCTGTGAACAATACAGTGTTTTTCAATTCAACCAGACGTGACAAAGAAATACGAGCAAAAGCTCCGCGACAATTCAGAACTTTGGGTGGTTACCGTGCCAGTGGCATTTCTTGCACGATCCGAGGCATCACTGGCCACTTTTTACCGATTTTAGGTTCATATATCATTCCGATTCGGGTTTCTAACTGTCCTCCCGTCCTTGTGAGTTTCTCATTTCTGATTCTGGCCCGTCTATTCTGGGTCTAAAAATTCTCCGTCAGTTGTATGTGAATATCCCGTTGTTTAGCACTCAGGTTGATGTTTCTCGTTCTAGAAACCCTATTCTTCAATGCTCCAAGGTTGCTGGTGGGATGTATATACCACCTATTAGACTGGAAGTATCTGGGGACCCGATATTTGTCAAACAGGTGCATCATATCATTTGGCTTCCGTGAATCATTTCGCCTCGCTATCCAATCCGTGTGTGAAAAAGGCATCATCTCGCCAGTTCAATCCTCTAGTTGGGCTACTCCCGTTTTAACTCCCTCGAAGTCAGACGACAAGGCCCCACGAATATGTGATGATTATCGGTTGACCCTCAACAAAAGACTATTCCAATGCTCTTGTACTACCGAAAAACTAGAGGATGTGCTCCATAGCCTTTCAGATTCCAAAGTCTTTTCCAAGATTAGCCTCACCGATGCATATTTACTAACATCACGTGATAAGAAATCCAGTTTGTCGACGGTCATCAATATTCCCTATAGATCTTTACAAGTATAATTTCCTACATTTTGGTTCTTATATGTTACTCGCTATTATCCAGCAGTCTCCCAATTTACTTATAGCCGGTCTCAATGGAGTCGAATCCTATCAAGACGATTTTCTTGTTCATGGTTCATCTAAAGTTATCCACGATTCCCGTCTTTGTCGTTTATTAGAGGGACTTCTCAAGTTCAACTTTCCAATTCGTTCTAACTGGTGTGTTTTTAGTGTTTCACAGACTTCGTGCCTGAGGTATACCGTAAATTCTGATGGCATTTCTCCTGAACCCAAGTGGTTATCATCTTTATTTGATGTACCTCCGCCCACTAACATCCACGAGCTTCGTTCTGTTTTAGGTATAATACAGTATTATACTAGGTTTATTCCAAATTTTCCGCATTGGGCTATTTATTTATTTGGGAGCTTGTGCTTGCTGATGACGGTGGTCTATTTCTGGACACGTACTATACATTGGTAGAAGTTGATGCGTTTTCTCGCTGGCCAGAATTATTTTGGACAACGTCACCTACAACCGAATTCACGCAGACTGCATTACGCAACACTTTCGGCAGGGAAGAATTATATCCAGCCTCTGTTACAAATAACGGTACCCATTTCTCTGCTAGGTCTCGTGATGATTGGTTGAAAGGACTTGGTTGTCGTCATTTGTATACTGCACAACATCATTCGCAGTCCAACGGATTTGCTGGGAATTTTGTTCATAGTCTGAAAAGTGATATGCAGTCTATCAATCCTCAGTCGACAACGAAAAGCTTGTCATAGTACAACTAGTAAGAGTCCAGCACAGTTATTCAGATCTTGCTTGACAACCAGTTATCAATGTGTCTTTTCTGTTGATGTAAGCTTTTTCAGAGGGAATGATTTGTCACTGTCCAGTGGCATTATTCTGGCACAAAACGGTAATCGAATGATGAACATCATCGACTGTCATGATTTGTCCAGTCATCCATGACAAATCAACCAGGTACAATTCAACACAGAAGATCGGTCAGAGGACAATTCCACTGTTGTTTTGCCTACTAACGCTTTTATTGCTAATATTGATATACAACGGGAATCCGGAGAATCATCCGAGGAATCTACGATCAGAAGATAAGCAAGAATGCAAGTAATGCCCACAGGGAACGACAAGCATCCAGAGCTAAATTCCACGTGCGGCGAATCTGGTATTCATAAGTGAATATACATATGATTTTTACCATCCCTGTTGTATTCACTTACACCGATATTGCACATACTTGTGCGCAATATACGAAATACAACAGAAGTCGTGTGCCATATCCGCGTTCTGATTCCGTGATACTCCGTGCTGGATAATACTACAATAATCCATACAGTATGGCTGGGATATGTTGTTTTACAAACATTTTCCTCGTAACACGAAACAGCCCACCCCCCCCCCTCCCCTCCTGTTAGAGTGAACGTTGTCGGGACCCACCGAATTTGTTCTCTCCTATCGAGAAGCAGCACTCCTGCTACAGGCACGTGATTCCAACGAGCAACGCAAAATCATTCGTACACAGTACTGTTACCATCACTGGAGCAACAAAGCAGTGAATGCAAATATTTAAGTGACTGGAAGTTCCTTGGTTCCCACAAGTTTTGATACTGGTCTCATTCTTCAAAATTATGTGCACTTGCGTTCTCATTACACCGAAATCGGATGCAGTCCTCTTCGCGTACATTCGAATCTTGGGCGAACTACTAAACGTCACCTTAACATCAAGTTTCAAGAATGTCTTCTTTGTTGACGGTCCCAGCATTATTTACGAATGCAAGCGAGTTCAACTGCACTGGAGTGCAAGTTACTCTGATTATATGAGGTGAACCCAGAAGGCTTTCCAGCCATCAGTTCAAGTCCCAAAACAACATTAGAAAAAGTCACAACCAGTCGTGTCAATTGCTGTAGCAAACAACTGAGTGCGCACTGCAACACAGCATACACAGATATCCCGAATATCCCCTGACACTGTCAAGTGATTCCACTAACCTTCAGTGGACTACGTGGAAGACCTACGATCTTCACACATACATGCCAAAGTACAACATTTGACACTTTCCATAGCACAACGACTGAGACCGAGACAGTGTAATCACACAGAGGTGGTGTCTGCCCTTCAAGAGTGAGCTCAAAGAGGAGAACATCGTGTTGAATGAAGATATTTGCATACTGCTTAGGCTACTCGTGAGTAGTGTGATTCTGCAAGCAAGGAATAGTTAAGATACATGAGAATCGATTCTTCATTAGCTTTTGTGTAATGTAATAATGACATGAGAAGCATGGATCACATACTGTGGGGAATCCGATCACATGTTTAGTATGTAAAAAATTAACTATGGGAGCCGAAATCAACACTAAGAACTTATGCTTGAGGGGCAGATGATCTCAATTTCATTGGTATTTATTTCGTTGCCTCAGTTCCAACAGTCAAAGGCATGCCAAAAAGATTACTGCTCGTTTTAGACAGTAGTTGAATCTTTCATGCTTATTTGCCAAACTCCTCAGTTTTTTGTTGCTCCAGGCCACTGTTCATTGTCTTTATGATCGATTTTCCCTGAGACTCTTTATTGATCGAGCTGATTATCTCTGTCACGCACACCCAATTGCACACGATTACACGCACATACACATAAACACACCAACACCTCATGGGTGGTCAGGTTTGTACAATTCGGTATCTTGTAACAATTATTCTGTTGAAGTACCGCATACAGACGCATATCAGCCCTACGGTTGATTGGAGTCCGGTACCTCAATTTGCACGTAACTCTCATACTCGTCTGGACATCGGACGCACTCTATAGTACTCGAATTGGCTCATGAATTTAACTCCCGTCGTGGTGCCCTTCCGCCGACAAGTGGGGTAGATGCATCCGATTCGCACTGAAATACAGAATTTTCTAAGGTGTGTGTTGGTCGGTTAGACGGTAGGCCATGGGAGTCAGAGTGAGAGCGGTATTCGGTGATAGCGTGGCTTGTTCGGTTTTGATTAACTGGCCAATTGCCCGAAATACTTGACTGGTATCTATTCGAAGACCGATGTCGACCGAGTGACCAATTATTGAGCTAGAAATCTTCCACAGCCACTTTGAATTAGTCAGGGCGGATTGCACTCATTCATACAAAGAGACAGTTTTAGTACTGTGCGACCGATATAAAGTGTTGTATAGAAGCACGTAAATGAGCAGACAACGGTGGAAATGGTCAACGTCGGCATCATGTCCTTTTTGTGATACTATCTAAGAATAACTTTTCAATGTACGCCTTAACCGAGCAGCCTTGAAGCTAGTTTCTCTAGTGCTATTTAAGCGTCTACTGAGGATTCTTTATTGTGATAATAATATCCCCAATTATGAATCAGTATTAGTAGCGAGGCAAAAATTGAAATTTCACATTTGCACGAAGTACATTCGAGTTACTGGGACATGTCTTAGCATAATCCGTTGAGAGTCACCATGATGAGGTCTAGGGGATAACAGTGCGATCAAAAGACATCATTATCTCTCAAAGTCACTTCGGTTTATTTCTGAATTCCCCCTGACTCACCACCACACCAGTATGCTGTGGGTATTTTTTCTTTCCTTTGACTCTCCACAGCAGGCAGTGCACCACATACCCTCCGGTTAGCCCAGGCACTGAATCAGCTCTCACGGATCTGCTAGTCGTTCGGTAGAGTTCATACTTCATCATGGCGAAAAGTGATTTTTCTCATTTTTATCTTACTGTCATAATCGTGGTTAAGTGACTTCGGAGATCACAGATCGCCGGGTCCGAAATCTCGGAGAGTAAACGGTATCCCCAATCAAGACAATACCCAGAACTGATGGGCGAACGTTAGGCTGACTTTGGGATAAAGGGCCTGGTAACATGTGCCTTGAAAATTTGAACAGATGCTCGTGAAATTTTACAGGGAATATAATATTAAGATCAACTCAATGATCATTAGTATGTTTCTGCATTACAAAAGTAGCATTTATTGTTTTGCCGAATAACCTGATGACAAGGTTAGGCCAAACTCGTTTGCTTTGTTCTCTGTTCCTGAGCTGCACTGACCGGTTTTTCCTATGAGTGAAAATGATTCATGACATACATAGGTGAATATGTGCATCTTAGGGGGTTATTTTACCTCTAGTATTTGACAGCTCTCTCTCTCTCTCTCTCCCTCTCTCCCTCCCTCTCTCTCTCTCTCTCTCTCTCTCTCTGTCTATATATATATATATATATATATGTATATATATATAACTGCGTGTGATAATATCCATAAGATACTGAAAACCAATCGCTATGTGGCGTTGATCATTCATCTTCCCTTTCTGGATTCATGCTTCGGGAGACAAAATAGAAGAGGTACTGCAAGTGCAAGAGGTACCTTATTCCGGAGAAATGCTTCATTTGTAGTGAAACCATATTATGGGGGAATTTGTGTCCTGAATTAAAGTCAATGAGTACGCTGATAACAACCGAATGTTAACAATAAGTTCGTCAATCCCAGATAAGGTTACTTCTGGAATCTATGCTTTTGTATTAGTGCCACGATTTGTGGCCTAATGCAGTACTGAGGTCCTGGTGTTTTGGATGGGGATCAACCTACTAGCAGCACCCCAAAGTCTGTCATCCATATAGGTTAGTAAATTCGTAAATTATTTTAATTTTTAAGCCAGTCAATTAGTAAAACTTGGAGGAATCGTGTGTCGACATAAACGTGAATACTCTTTTGCAGTCCTTGTGCAGTTATTTTGTAACCTCCATGCTAACTGTGAATCAACGTTATGATGTGCTGCACGCTTCGAGCTACCACATACCAGGTATTCTACGTGACCCAAGGACAATACCTCATACTCGACCGTCATGCGAGTGGTAGAAATTACAGAACTTCAACTATTTGCTTGGCTTCTCGGCGAATAACTTTACGAGAAACATATTTCAGTTAGTTAAAGTGAATAGCTGCCTGAAACTCAGTGCGCACAAACATTTACTCATCCAATGAATACACCGCCTATTACCCCATTTGCCCAAGTTTGAATTTCCCATTATTCGTTCGGATAATAGGAGACATTGGTTTAAGTGCACCTCATGGTGCGAATTACACTTCCCTCAAAATATGATGAACATTCGGTTATATGACGTGACGAAGTTTAAAGTCTGCCGGACATGATGTGTGAGTTTTGGCTGCTGCATTTTGGGTCAAAAATTAGAGGCAAATAGAAGACGGATGTCAGCAAAACGGTAATACAGCTGCTCCACTGACTGAAGTCATCAGTATTCCTACCAATTGATTTTTCAGAAAAAAACACCGTAATAATTCATACTAAGCCTAAGAACTCGATGAAACGTAGATAGGAACAATATAGTTTTAGAACCGGCTTTTCACAAGAGACGGGAAAGCAACCGAGATAATGAAAAATGCACTCCAATTTATTGGAGCCAAAACAATGGTACGATTCATTTCTCGCGTTTATCACGGGTTGCTGCGAAAGACAATATAACACTTGTAACGTTCGTCAAATCATAAATAAGGCTGTGCTTCGACGACTCTAATTAATACCTTGGATCAATCAATATTTATGGATAGCCTTCCAACAAGGTTCTTCCAGTCACACGCAAAAGTTCTTCGGGTGGAAATGGAAGTGTAGTTGTAACTTTTGTCACAAAACGAACTCCGAAGTATAAAGCTAAAATATCTTCCGAGAGTAGAACATTTCAAGTGCCAAAAATCAGGATTGAGAAGTATGGCTCAATCAGAGGGATAATTGCTGTCAAATTGTTTCCTTGTTAGTACGCTTTTGACATATTGGGATCAATTTGGATCCTGCCTCCCTTAAAATCAGAGTCAAAAATATAATGCCAGTCATGTGAACATTACACAAACGACCAGGATCCCACCTATCTCGCATATGCGTGCACCCTACCATGTGATGGACACTTTGACGGTCATTGATGCGTAAGTTGGTCCATAAATTGCTAGATGAAAATAGATCATTTCCAAGACTACCTACTACCATTCCATCTGTCCTTTATCCACTTTGTTTATATTACTCCGAGATACTTCTGCGCTTCCAAGTGTAACACCACTGGACTGATGGACATTGAGAATTCAATTCGATAGATGAAAATAAACTAAATTTTTGGTTATTACAAATGATAAATCTATGCATATCCCGAACAAACTTCTCACTTTGTGTTTCACATTGTATGGCAAAGGTTGCTGATGGGGAAAACATGCTATCCAAGTGGCAGTACAAATTATGCTAACATCTTGGAATTGGAAACGGGTTCGATGCAAAGTAGAGTTCAATGAATCTTTTCTCAAATGGATTACGTATTCTTGAATTATCACTGCCCACCATAATATAAATCATCTTCCCTCATCAAACCGATACGGATATTTCTACTGAGTAAATGCAGAACATTCTACAAACCGGCGAAAACATTTCCATGGTACAATTCCAATTGTGGCTGTTAGGTTGAACACACTCCTATCACGAATGGGATAATGCTCGTTACTTGAAGAGGCTTGCATTCCGGGTCGAGGCGTGGGGTTATAGAATCTGGATGTTTTACTTGAATTTCTTATTATAGAAAGTTGTGTTCGTCCATCGTCTTGATAAATCAGATTAGAGAGATTCACCCAATGTCATGTTTTCCAAAACCATTGAGAATGAAACAGTGGGCTCTAAAAATCTTCCCGATAATTCCTATGATGTGATACGCGGTGAACTGTACCCAATTCTCACTCATCCCAACAACTCGACACCAGACTTATTCCCAAATCTCGTTATGGCAACCTGTTTTCAAATCAAACTGATCTAATCACATATTTGTTAGGCCAATTTGATAAGGGCGAAAACGGTGAAATAAAGCATGTCATCTGACCCACTAACAACCATCCGTGCTTAGACGAGATATTCGACCGTTTGTATACAACTTCATTTCCGTTGCTTCGTTTGTGGGTAAAGTGAATCAACAATGCCTGGCTTAAAATGAGTAACAGACATCCACAATAGATGTAACCTTATTGAAGCTGTCTCACTCGCGATCACGTGCACTACAAGTACGAAAAGGAAGATCCATTCTCACACTGTTGACTATTACAAAAAGTAGACGGGAATTGATAGTCATGCACACTGGAGAACGAATAGGCTGTAATACAGGCTTCCGCTGAGCGGCCGTATTCACGAGTGAATGCAAATTGAAGCTAGTCGCAACGAAAACAGTAGCACCCTTGTCGTCGTATGATGAAATCCTTAGTTCATCAATTGTGATATTTCCCATCACTCACCAATCCTGATGAGTTCAAGCAAAACAATCAAGCAATGATGAGGATATAAATGTCTTTTGAAATCAAAAGATTTAGGATGTTCATTGAGATGAAAACAAGAAATTATGGACTGTACGTGAAGGATCTTGATTGACTTTTCATGCAAATGTCTATCCAATTTCCTCTGGAGAATGAGATACTGGACGGAAATCTGATATGATTCAAATTCAATGATGAAATCAATCGATGCACACCAATGGTAATAGTTCTACGGTAATCGTATTTTGGCCGACATTCGATACAGTTTATTATGATTATCTCGAGTAATGAAGCGGAATTGGGGCGAACTAAGTGAATTTCACTCTCTGCTGATATCAGTAGGCTAGAATTTACTTTCCGATGAGGTAATCGCCGTTCTGCACTTACATGCCACGATTGGTTCTGTGAAACGACACTTTGTAGAACGACATACTGCTATCTGTGGGATAAAATATCTTTCCCTGTATAACACACAACACTTATTCGTTGGATAGTTGAATGGTGAGTTGGTTGTCCATTCTAGATGACATTCGTGTATCCAAAGTTCCAATAGCAGTAATTATTTTGTTTTTGATGTTGAATCTTTATTCAACTAAAAATCAGTAGAACTTCAAGGGCATTCGTATGATATCATACTGTTGCGAGACATTCAGATCACACACTCACTGTTGGTCTGTTTATAAAACGTGAGTATCTCCTAACAAAATGGCATCTAAGTTGAAATAATCGATTCGAAGCTGTCGGGAATATTTTCTGCACCAAAAAATATTTCAGGTTTTTGAATTTCGTTACGCGTTGTTTCAACAGTCTTGATATATATGTATACATAATAATATAAACACATATAATGTACATTTATATTTACCGTTGGTAAATAGCGCAAAAAGTTGGGACAAGCTGTCATTTGAAATATAATGTTTTTCAAACGTTGCCAGCTCGTTCGAAAATCTTTGGGATGCTTTTACGTTAGACAACTTGAAGAAACCTGAAACGCGACTAATATTCTGTTTCATTTGCCGATCAAATCCACGGAAGCTGCAATATGGGATGTGCAAAACAACTGCGACAACAGACAGAAACTCCTCTAGTAAACCGGATTGAATTTCATTACCACGAAATCACACTGTGAATAACTTGTTTCTGGAGATTCTCAATTTCAATAGTTCAATAGATTTTTCTGAAAGATGTCAATCAGTAGTATTGGATAACGATTTTTTATTTGAAATATGTGCTTTGTTACAACAAACATTTTAATGGCACATGGATAGTCTAAGTAACTGATACGGTGCTCCAACCAATCAGTGAAGCTGTTTCGAATGATCGATTTATTCGGTTGAACATGGACTTATTGACATGGAGGGACTGATCACTAACATTTTTTTAATTCTTCATAAACAAACACGTTGGCATTATATTTGAGGTCTCCAATTTCATCGTATATAAATGCCTCTTCATATTCTTATGTACAAGTATTATTAGGTCACAACCAAAATGTTCGAGGAGAGAAGTCAGTGTTAGAATATGGAAGGAAATGTGTTTCTTCATCTACACAGTTCATCTGGAATGTGTGCGAAAAGTCATAGAACCAAAATTGAGATCGATCTGGCCCATCAAATACGAGTAACGATTTTATTCAAATCAGTTGAATGGGTACAAACAGGGCTAACCGGTTTGTGTGTTTTTCTTTAGTTAATAAAATAAACCTCTCTTTGGTTAATAACACTGTGACATATTGATTAGTTCAGTCGGTTTAAATATGGCTGGGTGTGCATTATCAAGTGACAGCTGATGATGGCCACCAAAATTCCGTTGCGGAATCCTATTTAGGCAACGGGATTCTCAGTACTACAGAAGAGAAACCGTCCATTTTGTTGCTAAATCACCAAATGATTTAATTGCTGAAGGGCGGTTTGTTTGAATTTCACGAAATATCATGATTCATCAAACCATTCAGCATCAACCCGGATAGCTTGATATATAGATGTTTAACCTACAACCTTCTGCCCTCCGTGATTCAGTCTCAGTGAAGTCTTTGTGAACGCGAACTGCTGATGGCTTCTAACGAGCATGATTCATGTGTGCATTGTTTCCATGGTTTTCAATGAGGGGGTGAACAGTGATACTGCACGAACAATCAAAATTTCGAAAACATATCAGATCCGTAGAATACCTTTGAAGTGTACAATTTTTTTTATCCAAACAAATATATAATGTCGTGTCTTGATATTACATGGAGCGAAAAATGAAGTTCCTCGTTATTCAATTACTCCATCTCTTCTCCTTCTCTTGAATATGTTTTTTTATGGGAATTGTATTGTAGCCCATTTCGAACTCCACCAACTCTCACTCACTCCATGCACGAGTACTCACTTGCATTTTATTCCATCTGAATACTGTTCTAAATAAATGGTATAAAGGCCTTTGACCGTCTATGATGCCTTACAAAAGGAGAACATATTCAATTTTCTTTCGACCACTTCCCTCATATTTGTTTGAAAATTTGTAGGATTAGGCCCAGGAATGACTTGAAACTCGTAGAATCGTGATGCTATTAGCTCACACTATGCTATTCAATTTTGCATGGTTTAGTACATGAAAATGTGAACATCTTGAATAAGGTTGATGATATTCCATATAAATTGTCAACATTAATTAGCTGGTGCAAAAAATGCGGATGTCATGGCCAAATTATCCTTGGAAATATACCACACCACACACATAAATTTGACCTAAATAAAACTTCCATTCCACAAATTATTTGATCTCAACGCATTCTGAGAGAAGTTGTGTTTATTTCGTGCCATCCTGGAGCATTTAACCGCTGATGATTTTTGTACGGATTCACTGATGGTAGATGAGAGAATTCTGTCAGTGATGTGTCGATGTGCACGGTTTTGCACGGTTTTCTATGGTGGGCCAATTCTATAACCAATCTAATCTCAAAGAGAGATATATTGGTTATTCCCAAAAGCTGTGATTTGTGTCACTTGGAAACAAGTGGGTAATGATTTACGGGATCAGATATGTCAGCTCTCGAAATCATAGTTTCATCAAATCTGTTCAAGCCTGCTCGGCAGTATCACAATAATCTATTGTATCTGTCTAATGGCAGGAACCGCTTTATAGCTGGAAATCCTGGATTTCAGCAAAATATTTGGTGCACAACATTGTAAAATATTATTAACTGTTTGCTTGTTTGGTGCACGCACAATAATTTGAAAGAAGAAACGATGGAAGTTGGACAGTTCTAAGTGGAGTCAGATATGCAATCATACGAATACTGATTGGTATATTATTTCACACTTTTCGCCAACCACTAATAATACTACGAGAGGTAGATCTCGGTCCACGGTTATCCCAACTTCCACGTAACGAGGGCAGCTAATCCCACAATCTTGAACTGTAAGCAAATTCGAAGACAAGTGAATACCCAGCCATTGACACACATGGGGCAAGTTGGTGTCTTTTCACAGTCACAGGCTTTATTTGTTTGGATATGTTTTGCATAACTGAGTTTGCTGAAGTGCTCAACTCGCTACTTTATGGAAAGCTACATTGTTTATATCAGTTCAATTCAGTTCTTTCAACTAACAACCTCAGAAATCCTTGCTGTGTTTTCTGATCAGTACCCGTTGCAAGTGAAATAAGTCCATGAATGAGGTGAATAAACGCATACGAATCTTCCCAACGGGAACGTTATTGCAGCACGACACTGGCGTCGCAACACACAACGACACCCGATGCATGCAATGATCCGGTAGATGGCAACCTAGGACCAGATCCGATTAGCCTAATGTATCCTTGATCATACGATTAAGTTCATTAGAAAGGGTATCAAATTTTTTCGCCGTGTTCTTAAACCATCTTTTCAGACCATCCGCCAACCACTAGCGATCCCGAAAAAATTCCTCTGACACCAAAATATCACGTGGGATGCGAATTCCAAAGTGAAAACACATCTGTTCCAACCAATATTTCTTCTGCTGGCATACCGTTTGGTGCTGAATCCACCCAAATGCGACATATCCAAAACAAGCTCATACATTGCTTTCCACTTTGCCATATAGATGTGAAAGTAGGAAGTATATGTCTTTCCACGAAAATGACAACAATGCTTCTTCTCCTTATACAGTTGAATTTGGATTGTTGAATTTCATTTCGAAATGTTAAAATTGTCCTTTGTGCCCCTTCCATTATTCGAATCACTAATTGAATTTGTTATCCGATTTTGGCTTACCTCGTGTCTTCAGTTTGCAACATAGTCATCGTTTTTCTGAAGCTTATTCCTCACGAGAGCTGAAAGTGAAACAAGCAACTTTAGGTTTTCGACAGAAGCAATAATTTGTACTCCGAGAATAAGTAACTGACTAGTTGTCCGTCAATTCGCTCCAGTTATCCATGAGGCTAGCAAACATTCTGATATGAAATACCATGATCAAATTTATTTTTGGTGTATGTACAAGGAATAATGTGCGTAATACCCAAGATTGTTCGACGAAAATCACGAATGGATTAGACATCCAAAGACAGCCATTCATCGCTTGCTATTGAAGCAGGAAGTAGGACGTTTTGCATCTGACCATGTGCTGAGGATAAATTTACTTTATTCGGTAATTAATTGAGTGACCACCAGAGGACGTAACAGTTGTGGCTTATTGTTCCGGTAAAAGCATCAAAATATGAATGTCGAACGATAAGTCGATTTCTCCTGCTATAAACTTGAACGTGGTTTCTTTGGCCACCGCTTGATACGATGAAAAATAGTTACTAGGCAGTGAGTTGAGCTTCTGTTGTCCCCACTGAGTTCATAGGACGAAATAATTGAAATGGAACAAAGCGGAAATTTCAAACTGCAGTTTTACGTAAAGTAGCATTTCTGAGTACCTTTAATAAAAACAGTTTGTTAAAGTAGTATTCTGGATGATTTTGTATCATTGTTGCAGCTTCTTCGATAGAGATTCCAATTAGGCGACATTCCAGTAGACGTGATAAGATCGAAAAGAAATATCCTCAAACCAACCTGCCAACTTTTATTACTAAAAAATTGTGTTATTGGTTTGTGTAGTGAAGATAGACTGGTATAATATGAATAATCATGCACTACGAACGTTCATCTAGCTTTCGAATCCATGGAAGCACTGAGCAGCTGCTTCGTTCTTGTTAGGAATCTTCATCAGTGCACGTCCGCCGAACCTCACGGGATATCAGACTCAGGAATAACGATCGTGAATCAAACAATAAACCACCAAGCTATCTGGGCTCGCTTTCAGCTGTTTATCGATGTTGTACATTACGTGATATGTCGTCGTTCCGCCACTGAATCTCTACGTTAGCAGGGCATTTTCCGAACAGTGAGGGGTTCCTATGATGGAGGGCTTCTATGAAAAAAGTCCAACAAGGATAGCAGAGCTATACACTGTTTCCATGGTTAGCAGTGGCCAGTCGAGCGTTCACACTGCATGGTGAGTCATAATGTGTAAAATTGAATCCCCTACTACTCATATGGGTGAAATTGATTCTGCTAAATACAAACGTATCCTTTAGGAAATCGGTTAGACCACCATCAGTTATTCTCTCATAGAATTGTGGGGCAAATTTACCGAGTTTATTTATAAGACAGTTCAGTCCCACTTATGATAATTCCAAACAATCTGTGTGGCCTTAATTGCCAATTTCTAGTTCAGCCTTGTGCAAAATTGACCAAATATTTCAATCCAAACTCTGCTCCATCGAGCAAGATGTCAGTAACGCTCATCAAGCAGAGGGATCATTCTCCGAAAGTGATAACGAAGGCAATTAAAAATGGTGTGTTTTATCCCGCTTTTATCACAATGAGAATTATGTTGTGATAACAGTTTGTTTTTCAGTATCTGTTTCCAACTGATTGGAACAGCTCGGGGTTTTACTCACTTCTTTGAAATTGTGACTGTGACCAATAAATCGGAGATATTTTGGCCTGCTCGTAAATCGCCACTTGGAACAAAACGGCCACCGGGGAGAATGTTGAAGTGAAATTGCTGATCTTGAAAGCAGAAAAAAGTTCGATTGATCGCAGAAGGTTATTTACACAGGCAATATCTACGGCTTCAACCAAGCCGGGAGAACAAAGTTTATGGTTATGTCAAAATTCATGAAGTATGTTGCTTTCGTAGGAGTAAGGAACATATTATCTACTGCATCGTAAATGCCGCTTGGACAAGATCACTTCACAAAGTTGAACCTAATCATTCTACCTCAAAATTCAAAAAGATGATAACAATCAACTCATGTCAGTTAAGCGGATGTTATTTTGTTACTGATTTGACATGGTCGGAAATCAAGTTTTACAATCCGGACTTACAACGTTTTATGTATTATGGTTCTAGCACGCATTGCTTGGCCGACAGTAAAACAATTTGGTTCGAATAGAAGGATAAAATGAAGGGGCGTTTGTTCTCATTTGCCGAACTGTTAACTAGTGATCACCAAAAATGTCCCGTCTTACTATTCATAGCCCCCGTGAATATGTGGTAAAACGAATAAATCATGCGTGTGGTGTCGACCGTGAAGCATGCGAGAATGTTCTCAATATAAAGCTCGAGTTTCGTGACTTGATTAGGATATATCATGTGATCGGGTAATGATACAAATTTATTCAAACAATACTCTCATTTACTTTGATCCTTTGCAGCTCGGTGGGTAATTTAATGTGTGTGACGTTGATAATCGGAGTGAAATGATCTAAGGGAAGTAAGCCATCGGTCAACAAGGTATGAAAATATGATAAAACTCATCAACGAGACCGCGTAAATTATCCCAGGTTATATTTAGATAGGTTTACTATCGGAATATTTTGATAAGAGCCAATATATTGTTCACAGTTGTGCTCTTATGATGAGGCTGAGAAAGTATGTGGTTAAAAAAGCCTTTCAAAGATGGCTGCAAAACTTACTGAGAAAATGAAATTCCAGTTCGTATCAATCTAAGTGTTGGCTTCAAAGTCATTTGACCGCGTTTTGTCTGTCGCCTACATGGTTATCGCGACATCAATTTAACGATCCATCAGGACTCAATTTCATCATCATCTCTCTGGGGAGGATCAAATTCAAATTGCAGAGGCGGCACCTTGCTCAGTGTTTTACCATGAATAGAAGTGTCACTTATTCGACACATCCTGAAACAAAGAAAGCAAAATACACGTTGCAGAGATAGAACACCTAAGAAATCGAATGAAGAGAACGATCTTCTGTGCAGTATGATGAATACATTGCCGAGAATTCCTGTGTTTAATCCAGTGCGGCAGTATCCCCAAGCCCCTTCACTCCCCGTCTGACACAAGGTGGTGACAACTCTCAATGCAGCGAGTATCAGGTGATATGAAGGCTGCACCGCAAGCCCAACAAATGAGAACATGTGTTGATTCTATCAGGTGATCCAAGTCAAGAGTCCATTCGTTTTGGCTATGGATTTTTTTATCATATGATTGTTTGGCGTATGATAAACTGTAGAAGGTTCGAAAAATAACATTTTTGAACAAATTTCCCACTAAAAGTTATCTTGCCGAATAACAATATATCTCACAAACTAACATTATTGATTTGGATCGGAATAAAACAGGTTTAGCCTTGTCGATGGATTTCAATGAGAGAGAAGTGAATGTTGGGAAAATCCTCACTGTCGTGATTGAAAAAGTCCTCGAATTCAACGAAGAGCAGTCACCTGGGTGGGCATTTGCTTTTCAGAATGACGCTGCATGGTATTTTTCGCGAGTCACGGAGAACGGATTGTCTGTTAAATATTCCTTGTGAGGCTTGTCAATTCATGCTCAACTACAAGGTCCAGTTCATGCAATTACCCTCGAATAGTGCAGATTTAAATGTATCAGTAAAAGTTTATCAGTTCTAGGGAAGAGAGAAAATCCGACGTCATTAGCAAACTTATGCCAAAAGTGAATACTCAATCCCCGACTTCCTGTGAGTGCTTTCCATCAATTCTTTTCGTTTTGTGGGACCACATTTAACGCATACGTGGGAGAATCACTAACAGAATTATCGAATGAAAAGAAACTTCCATCTGAGGTAAGCTTCAGATCAAAGTCTAATTTCTAGCTGAGTTAAATTAGATCTAACAAGGCGAAGAGCATTTAGGTGATTGAAAGAGAATTAGTAGGGAGAATCAGATGGATAATTGAGCAACGTACTCACTCTGTTTCTGTCTTCTATCTGTAGGTTTCTTGCTGATCATGTGCCACCGTGCGGGTTCGTTTTGAAGCAGTGAATTTCGAATACTTTTATCTTCGGAATATTTTAGAACAATGTTGTAATATTCACGGCCACCATTCCAAGAGGAACAGGGACACTATTTCTTGCAGAGAAACAGAAGAGACCAAACCAATAGAAACATAAAATGATTGATGTAAATGTGATAACTATTCAGTGTAATCTGACACGCGTGAATTTTAGAAGTAAAATTCGAGTCGTTTTATGGCAATTACCATTTATTTCATCATCAACTTGATGGATTTTACAATGGTGATACCGTAAAAATTCCTGAAGAACAGAGGCAAGCCAAATGCCTATTACTGTGTATGAGCATCGTGTTTTGAGTAAGAATTTGGTTGGATTTCGTGAGGGTTGTAGGTTATTGGTAGTTTCAAAACTTTGGTTTCGCCTGAAGTTTTAGCACTAATGTTTATCACGTACAAGCAGACCACAAAATATATTCTCCTAAAAGCTCGCCAGTACTTGCTGGTTATGGTACATATAGAACTAGATAGTCTTGTGTTATTCCCGTCATGTGCGTACACATACTATTAAATTATAAGTAAATAAATTAACAAGCAAGTCAATAATAAATCTAATTATTCCTTCGCTTCCTCTTGTTTGTCGGCCTATAACGCTAGCTGCTCTGATCCGTCCTAGTAACTCTAGTGGGAGGACCGTTCTGGCTTCAAAACATCTCATTTTATTAACAGAAAACATACAGATTATATAAGTTCCAAGGGTCTTTGTCACCAATCGTCGTCGTACAAACCAACTGGTCTAATCTGGCTTTAGGTAACGTCTCTTTTGATTTGCGTTCTTCCAGCCATCATCAGATACTGTTCCTTTCTGGTCTTTTCGACCCGTTTATCAAAGAAGAACCAACCCACAACTTCATATAAGTTATTTCTGGAAGCAATCCTCAGCCGCTCAAAAGCTTCCGAATAGGAAAGCGTAGCAAGAGCATGCAAACGATAAACCTGCCGTTAATAGAAAAGTTACGCAGCAGTCTCTCAAACGTCGTGTGACTATGATAACATATGAGTTAGTTTTAGGGAAATTAATACTCAGAATGCACTTGAAAATAAACTGTCTTCTTCGTGATTTCAAACGAAAGGAAGGCCTCTATCCAAGCTGAAACCGAACGGTCAGACGTTCTGTGAACGCAGTACTGTGTGATCAGTCATGGGTGCAACGAAGTGAGCATTTTCAAACGACGTATCTCAGTCAAACTGACACAATTTATATCCCCCTACCGAGGGTAGCCGTTGCATCAGAATGTGCAACTAACAGCCAACAAACAGCGACACAAGGCGAGTGCCGTAGATAATGGTGAGAAGCTGGATTTTTGAAGTATTCAACTCTTTATTTGTGCATATATTTCTATTTCTTCCAATCTGTATTTTTAGAATGCATCTAAAGTATTCACTATCGGATTCGTATTTTCAGGTTTCATCTTACTCAGTGTGTCTTTGAAAAGTCTCTGAATTTAAGTCTGAATGTCGACATTTTCTCGTACCCACGAATTGTGCATGTATTCAGATTGGTTAAAACTTAGTGTTCACGATGCAAACATGTTCTGTTTGAGAATTCGTGCACTTTTTCTGGACTTGGAGTTTGACTTTAGAGAGTAGAAAGCTTTTGTCTATGAGAATTATCCCACAGAAATTGCCATTGAAAGACAAATTTGGCATCGGTTGAATTGTAGTGGTTATGCCGTAGGTGGCAAAACTGGTGTTCAACCAATCCGCGAGGACTATTCGATATAGTTGCTGAACTTTGGGCTGCTCGGCTTCCTGTGTTTTGTCATTTCAGATGGAACACGCGCAACCACCACAGACGATCATCGGTTCTAGCATACTACAGCTTCAAGCTAACTCTATAGTCTGCACAGTAGACACCTTTACAACTTACATCGTGCTGCCTGAGTCAAGATAGACATCTGTGAACCAAAACCATGACAATGGAGGTTTATTCATATCAAACTATTAGCTAGAGTGCCTTCTATGAATTCGATCAAAGCAACTTCAAACTATCTCAGTATTGGTCATTCGCTCACTTTACTCAGAATATAGTATTCTTTAGCACAGGAATCTTCTCATTTATGCCTGTTTGTTGTTTTGCTTCTTGTTTAACTGCATTGACTGATTGGCTCCAGCTGCTGAAAGAATACAGGAGAGAACTCATACAAACAAGTTCGATGTTTTGGAGAAGACGGTAGAGGAAAAGCTTCCATCTACTCTCCTTTTCCTTGGACTGTGTTGAAAATGATCAATTACAGAAATGTTTAGGAAGCGGTAACAACAATTTTAGGACTTCGGTACAATTCCCTTGGTAAATTGCTAATTCGAATTCGTTCTAGTTGTGAAAATTGCCTTAGCTGTGGATATGGTTTTCAACACTTGCTGGGTTTACAACAACCACGGTCATGATTCCGCGGTATATCATTATTGACCCCCGGAACACAGTATTATTTCATTAATTGCTGGTTCGACCACATAAGGAGACCGAACAACTATGACAAGAGAAATGCTTGGTGCACAGATCAACTAATCATCGTGAGCAGTGACATAATTGGATTTAAACAGAATGGTGTGTATTGTAGCTGCACCACAGGCAAAGATTTGATTGCCAATCTCCACCATATAGTGGATAATTATTTGCAAAGTGAATCCAGATCTCACATTTCCGATGTTTTTTACGAACTTCAAGTATCGGTTCTTTCGATACTAGAATATACTCAGTGCAACTATATCACCCGTTTGGTTGGAAAGAGGATTGTCTCGTTCGTTTCTACGTTCTTGTTTTGTGATGGTAGTTTTCGGTAAAGAACCGGAAACCGGGAGTATAATGCAAGATAGCCCGGGTCAAAGTGCAAAACAAGAGACCTAATCATTTGCATTGCTACTCGCCTCTCTGTTGGCATTTCTTCAAGCCTCACACATGAGTCAAATGACCGGTCAAATTAGTTCGTCATTTATTCTCTAGAATTGACTGGTTTTTGTGATCAAGTCGCCACCACTTTGAACATTGTTCAATAGAATCTAAACACCACACGTCCCATTTCAGATAAAATTCAGTTCCGTCCACTCAACATTGAGTTTTCTTACTATTGAATTTATATATTCGTGATCTGAACATCTGAGGTATGGAAAAAGCCTGATAAAATATATGGTCTCGTAGTAAATTCGTACATGTTAGTTCACCTCAGTTATCTTACAAACTTCGTGTGGTTCTCAACCCAAGCAAATAATCCGGATTCTGAGGGATTGAACATACAACAATTCATTACACATTGTTTGTAAAACAGTGGAGATTTACCAGTCTATTCAGCATTCTATATTCTGACTGAAAAATTCGGTATTACTTAGATCATATTGGACTTCGTTTCCACCCATAAAAGTCTAGTCTAAAAGCATATTAGTTCGCCTTACACAACACGAACATTTCCGATCAGGAAACAGTAATTCCATTACCCTCTGCCAAATCCGAAGCACATCGACTCAGTGCAGATGTAACAGGCAAAATGAAGTAGGTGCATGTGCAAGAAATTCACTTATTTGGACAAAGAAAATTGGCTGTCGATTTGCACTATTTAAAGGCATTTTGTCCTCTGTTCGTCAATTAATAAGCGACCATGAGAATAACAGAACTTTCACTTTCAAATCGGAAATGGAGAAGCTTTCATATGTTTGACTTCGAAATATATATCAAAATGTTCGTCTCATCGAATTTCTTATACACCACTGCACAACAATTCAGGATGGAGGCCGAGTCCAGTGGAAGGCTATTAAGTGACGAATCAGTGGCAGCCTGATGGAAGCACAAAGAGATAATACTGGAATAGATCACGAGTTCCATTGCCGCTGAACTCAAATGAACAATGAACTTTGACATGAGTGATTTTACAACAAAACAGATTGTTTCACTCGTGCAACACTCAGAATTCTGCTGCTAAAGAGGGGTTACGCAGCGGAATCCATGACATATAGGCAAACATTCGAGAAGAGTGCGAATGAAAAAACCCTGTGGTGTAATCGGAAAATTGGTGATACTCTTACATATACTTTTGGACACTGTGATTAAGTAAGTGAGAGTTAGGCGAAAGGAAATGAGTGTTGGTGTTTAGATTTTGCACCCAATTTATCACATGTTCATCAGGGAAGTGGTGTGAATGGACAAACACGAGACCGCGACATTTGCTTTGTTCGGTGTGGGATCTTCACTGCATTATTTGTATATGTACAAATCGACATATATACATAATCTATCAAAACGGTGGTTACCATAATTGGGAACCCTGAAATATTTTCTAGCAGAAAATATTCTCAAAAGTGTTTCGTTAGTACATCCGCAATTCATACCAACAGGCTTATACTGTGTGGGGTCTAAATGTCTCGCAAATGAAGATATCATATGAGTGCTCTCGAAGTTCCATTGTGTTTTTGGTTGAATTAGGACTCAACAACAAAAACCAAATATTTTTTGCTATTAGAACATTTGAGGAAAATGTCACCCAGGAAGGACAATTTATACGACGATTCAACTTTCGAACCAACCAGTACTGTGTGTTATACGGGAAAGATGTTTTATCCCACAGATAGCAATATGTTGTTCTACAAACTGTCGATTCACAGGACAAATCGTGGCAAGCCAGTCCAAAACATTTATTCCCCTCGTCGAAACGTGAATGCTACGTTTTGACATCAGAGAATTGTGAAATCCATTAAGTTTGCGCCCATTCTACTTCATTATTAGAGCAAATCACATTGGACGGCATCGAATGCCGGCCAGGAATGCGGGTACTATAGAACAACTAACAGTTATCTGCAACAATCAATTTCATCGTTTAATTTGAATTATACTTCATTTCCGTCCGGTATCTGGTTTCGTCCTCTGTTTTTTGATTGCAGGCTGATGAAGATATCAACAAACTTTATCGAAGAAAATAACAAATTGCTTATCTCCTATTGTGTAGTTCATCTCATTGGCTTCACTACTGAACACACAACTTCCATTCTCCAGACAAACGCGGATGGGAATTGCACGAAAAACCAGTGAATATCCTTCACTTACAATTCATAATTCCCCGCTTTCTTCACAATGAACGTTTTTCATCTTGCGGTTTTGACAAACATTTATCTCTGTCTTACTTGTGTTTGTTGTGCCCGAGCTCATCAGGATTGATGAATGATGAAAAATATCATATTTCATGAACTAACGGTTTCAGTATACGAAGACAGGGAAGCTACTGTGCTTGTTGCGATTAATTTTGATTGGTATTTACTCGTGAGTACGGTCTCTCAGCAAAAGCCCGTATGGCAGTTCCCCAGTGTGCGGGATTGTATATTCACCTGTATTGGCTGTCATTAGATGGCAGTCAGAGAATGGATCTCCATGGATGACATGTATTTTCCCAATTCTGGTACACGTGATCGCGAGTGAGGCGATTCAGAATGGCCACATTCAATGTGGATGTCTGCTACGAAAATAGGGTCATGTATTATTGATTCACCTTACCAAGAAACGAAGCAACAGAAATGACATTTTATACAAGCCGTCAGATATCTCGCCTAAGCATTGTTGGTTGTTGATGTGTCATATGACATGCTTTATTCTACCGATCTCACCTTCATCAAATCAGCCCAACCAAATGTGTGAGTGAATCATTTTGATTCGAAAACAAAGCGTCATAACGAAATTAGGGAATATGTCAAAAAAGTGGAAATGTTGGGATGGGTGAGAGTTGGACAAAGAATAATCTGGCTCGAATTTCCATGCGAAGGTGGGATACATAAATAACACGACTGCTGCTTTCGTTTCACAGCTTTTGGGTTCTGAATGACTGAAACATTTTCCAAACATTCTGAAGGACATTGCTGAGACCATGGCAGAATGGATTCAAGCAGTCTGTTATCCAAAATCTCGGGACACGATATGGATGTGCCTGAAACGGCGGCGAAATTTACTATCGTTTCATGAGAGATTGCCAATAAGTTTGCATATTTTGAGGTAACTGACTGGGTAATTGAAATGTTTTGTAAGCAGGTTTGAGGAACACAATCAGCACATCGATGCACCACGTATTTTGCCACTCGCATGAACATTCCTAAATATATACAAACATGTATTTAAGACGAACCCTTCATATCACCTCGAAAACAAAATGTCCACGTAGGCATTAGTCCCATATTTGCCTCGAGGTTAATATGCATCAAATAACTCAACTGGTTTGAGAAAAGTGATCGCATTTCATCACTCTGGAGCTTGCTAGATAGAAATATTTAATCTATCAATGAATCACGTAGCTCCAGCTGAACACAAACATCCTAACCATTTTTGAGAAGAACTTCGAAGTTCACTGTTTCTCTTTATCAATGATTTTATAAAAATACAGCTGGTAGACGTTTATTTGAGGTAAACTTGGACAAAAGGATATATCAGGGCACGTGAAAAACACAACATTCTATAATATCCGATTCAGTTACAGTTTTCAGGTTCCAAAATCTCACGCCTCGTTACGGAGTGCTAACTTCTTCAAGTAACTAGCAACATCTCATTCGTGATGGATATTTGTTCATCCTTATGACCACATTCGGAATCGTGCGGTGGAATGCTTGCGCTGGTTCGTGGAATATTTTGCATTCACTCGTCACAAATATTCGTAATAATTGGATGAGCGAAAATCAATTACATTTTAGTGAGTATTGTTAACTCAACATAACCTAATCCACTTGGGAGGACGGTCAATAAAGTCTAATTTGCATTGAACCCGTTTCCGATTCAAGGATTTTACCATAATTTCTAGTACTGTGTGGACAGCACTGTTTCCCCACTTGCAACTTGTGTTAGGAAATGTGAAACGCAGTGCGAAGACATTGTTCCAGATATGCACAGACTTATCTGAAATAACAAAGAACTTGGTTTATTTTTGCCTAGGGATTTTGATTCTCAATGTCCATCAGTCCTATGGTGTTGAAATTCAAAGAGCAATAGTTTTTCAGGGTGAGAGAAACAGAACGGATAAAGAAGAAACTGAATGGAAGTGGGTTTTGTTGGAATAGATCTATTTTTGGTGATCAGTCTATGAACCAATATACGCATCAACGACCGTGAAAGTGTCCATCACCAAAACATAAGTATTCGTATCCAACGGAGGTGAGATTCTGGTTGTCCGTGCAATGTTCATTTGATTGGCATCATATTTTTCACTCAGCTTTGAACCGAGGGGAGGGGGGGCGCAAAGATGGTGGGAAATCGCACCCTTGTTGCCTTTATGTCAAATGTGTACCGAGAATAATATTATATGAAAATGATTTTCCCTTTTATCGAGTCATATTGCTCAGTTCTGTGATTTGGCAGTTGAGTTTTCGTGCGATCCAAAGATATTCCAGTTTTATAAATCAGAGTCCATTATTTGATAAATGTTACCACCGCACTTCAATTTTCACCCAATGAACTTTTGCGTCTAACTGATGGAACCAAGTTGGTTAGCATTCCACAAACATAAGTTAATAATTAGGGAATAGGATATTCATGGATATCATTAGATTCTTTCTCGTCATGATAAGCTGAATTCAGTTATGAGCCTGTAAGAAACTACCTGAGCCCATGTGGTCGGACCAGGAACGGGTTTTAAGGTAGGAATTATACAAAACCACTTGGACTGAATTTACCTCCCTTTGTAAACAAGTACCACAACAGTGGTGTTCAGTGTTTATTGAATTTCGCCATCACAGTAGCGTGTACGAGTTGTGCACCTTGCACTTCTCAGAGGACAGAGCTCAGCTAACGTCATCTTGTTAAGTCAAGTGTGGATACGAGATCAGGAATGGTGTGAGAGTTGTTTGTGAAGTGAGAGCTCATACAAACGCGGCCGACTTAGACTGTATGGGTACAAACATTTTAAATTCATTTTCTTTTATTCTGTTTGTTAGACCTATTGCTGGCTTTCTATCCACGAAGTTAGCTCAGAATCCCGTGGAGTGGTTTCCTTGTTGTGAATATGTCTAAACGACTTGTGTTCATCTAACAGAGCCCTTTCTGTAATCGTCTAATACATGGTGAGAAGATCCTCTGAAGAGATGAACTTGACTGATCCAAGGCGTTGCATAAGGTCGTCGAAGAAGCTTCTCACTAATGATATAGAGAATATCACAATTTCTCTTTCGTATTGCGTGAAAAGTGACAACGTGTATAATATCAACGCAACCAAACTTGCACAAGTGAATATCAAAATGTATTATCCGCTTTATTTGCTGTTGAACGCGAAATGGGCCAGATGAGCAAGTGATTATTCTTTGAGGTTTTACTTAGTTTTCCCACGTTATTCAATGTCAATTCACAATCAATCAAGGACTCTGAATTCCGTGATGAGAAACACGTTCATTCCCGTGTTATTTGTAATGGCCATCACCATTAATCCGCCAAAGCCATTTTGATATCTTTTCAACGGGATCATAATAAAGATATAGGCACAGGGATCTTTTGTGAGATTATCGCAGTTTGAATGAAAAGCCTCATTTGTCGTGATAACAAACATTGTTCAGGATTTATGATGCCCGAAGACCATGAATGGATTGTTCCAAATGAGTTTGACATCATTCACCTAATTTTGAAGCTTTCGTCGACCAAATTTGGAGTTCAATCTGAGGATATTACGGGGAATTGGTTATAATGTCCAAATCAACTAGTTTCCCGATTGCAATTTCAAAAGCAGATCTTAGTTGGAAGAAGAATATTTGTCCGTGCTATCTCGCAGACAAGAAATTCGACAATCTCTCGTCTGTTCTATCGATAAGATCAATTGGAACTGCAAAATTGCTATAACGTGTATGGCAAATAACAATTTCGTTTATGTGATCTCATGCATGTGCTGTACAACGAGCTCCTAGATCACATATCTACTGACACTGCATTCTACCAATTTCAGTAAATCGCACAATTGTGGCTTCTGTTATAACCTCCCTATCTAAGAACTAGTAGTACACAAATATACCTTTCCATTTAAGGAATGTTTGTTGAACTCCAATATAAATAATATGCAGGAATATGTCCTCTGATTTGAAGATAATATGTTTCTCCTCATAGTATACGTCCCATCTTCGTCTTCTTGCTTTTACATGAGTGATCTTGAAGGGTGCTTTGTTTGTTTGAATTGTGACATGAGTGAATGATAGCTACATTCTATTTCTGGATGATTGTGTTCATTGGAATGTGAGACACTTGTTCACTTTCGGTAATAAAAAAGGTTGCTTCGAACTTACTCTCTCTGTTGGTATGACTAAGAGATGATTTTAGTGGGACCATCTGTATTAGCCGCCTAACTGATGGATCACGTGAGACAATTTATTCTGCAACTACCCTTGATAAATGCAGGAAAATGAATGATACCATTCGTATCGCTTCGAATCAATTTGAGTGTGTTTTCCATTCCTAGATTGTTCTGTCTCTTCTTGTCATAAACCAATTCTACAATCTTAATTTTTTGTTTTCCACTCATTCAATTCGTATGCACAGTATGAAGCAACACGGTGTGTTTGGGAGGAACTAACTGAGCATGATACTACCAACTTCAATCAGTGTAACAACCATGTTATCTTGTTGTTGATATCCGTTTTCCAATTTCCTCTACTTTTTGACCTGAATTGCAGTAAGCAAAACATCCACAATGTTTTCGGTTAGATTTGAATTTCGCTCGGTTATGTGCGCAACATTTAGCCTCTTTTGAGGAAAATTTCTTTCGAGCTCTCGGGTCGACTTAACTCCATGCCTTTTATGAGCTAAAGTTTTACGGGAAATTCAAACTTCGGCAAATGTATTATTGGATGGAATGCTTGACTGCTTAGAAAATGCTTCTGTGCATTGCATTTAAGGCAACTACTTACATTCACTAGTTGAAATGAGTTCCTCGTAAAATTATTCGCCGAGTAGTCAGGAAAATTGATGGTTTGTTGTAATTTCTACCGTGCATTTGGATAAAGGTAAATCATTATGTTAATATTTGGTCTCTTCTAGGAAACTGTTTCACAAGTCATTTTCACAGCAGAAAGCATTGGCATGGGTTTTCAAAGAACTGAGCATCAGGATAAATAATGAACACAGTGCTTCCCATAAAAGAAGAACATGAATATGTGGTTATCTCTTCATCCGTTATCTAGAACTGGTTTTCCCCAATATTAGTCATGAATTCGGTGGAACATATTTGTATTTTCAACCTTGTTTCCATTGTGGATATTGCATATTGAGTAGTCTTCTAATTTTATCTTACTTCGATTATCCCCATGTTGAATGTGCTGCTTTCACCCAATTCGAAGTTTTCGCAGTACGGAAGACTTCTTTGCAACCATAACCATCATTGAAAGAACCCTACTCATTGCCTACCTAACAAGTCTGTGACGAATAGACAGAAAAGTGAGGATTATTTTTCTCATTAAAATTTCGCGTGGGTAAACAAATGCACAATCGAAAATTTCTCTTGAGCTATAAGTGAATCCTACTCTCCTATCGCGCAGGTCAGGAAAATTTTAATCAGTGGAGTTTATAACGTTTTTATTGCAAAGACTGATTAAATTCCAAAAATGACTATGAATAAAAATAAAACAAAAGAAGTTCAAAAATTTACTGGAAGACCACAAAAACCCCAATGCCATACAGAATTGCCATCGCATAATCACTGAATATTGATGTACTCTCACTATATTAAATTTTGAACGCATCCAACGGAATATCGGCTTACTACGAAGAAACATTTACGTTTTAACACAACAAATGCGATAATCAAATGCAGCTGAAAAACGCCCTTTCCTCTCTACACGATGTTTTCTTAGGGGCATTCGTTTCATTCAGTTTTGACCCGTTCAACTTTATGCAATGAGAAACATTTCAAAACTATTCTGTTTTGATGATACGAAATAGTCGCCGTTAAAGGAAATGCAATTTAATTCTACGGAGTTTAGGGGTTCATTTGAACAAACTGGTTTCAGTCATCAACCCTGCATTTTATTCGTCCTAAATAATAAGTTCGAAGTTGATTCAGGTCCATGAAATTTCTATACATCAAGCAAACTCAATGTGGTGGCAAATTCTAAATGAGGAGTTTCAGTTGAATAGTCCGCCATTTCAATGATCGGAATCAGCTTCGCTTACGTCCCAGTATAATACGCTGTCCTCTCCCATCTAGTAGATTATGTTATCTCGTGCACACATTAGGAGTAGTGTGGAACAGCACCGTATCAGCTTCTCATGAATAAAATTAAAATTACAAAATTAGTTCCAATACTAGTCAAGGTGCAAGATTTCGAAGATAAGTCCGCCAACCTGGTATACGTTTACCGAAATATTTCTGTGCAGTGCGGTTTATCATTCATCAAACACAAATATGGAACGAGTTAAAACAGAATAGCCTTGAACTTCTAAGTGAGTTAAGGGTACAAATGGATGATTTTGCCCATGGACTGCTTCCTATTTGTTTACGTTCTCGCAGACCGCTTTATCATCATGACCCATTGCCAGCTATCATGTACACACACACACACACAAACACACACACACATGAAGTTGTTGGGGCACAAGCAAAACAGCATGTTTGCTCTATTTGAACGGGAACAAGGTAGAGAATAACAATGGTTGAAGTTGGCGTTCGATTGCGTTGTTTTTAGGAAGATTTATCAAGATTGGAACCTCACAGGCAATGTTTGACTTGTTCAACATGTGGAAATATTTGTTTTCAATTGTTCCTAAGCATTCTCCAAAACATCTTGCAATCAGTACACTGTGCTCATTTTATTCGATGGGCTGTTATAGGCAACTGCTACAATAATGTGGATTGAAGGCGTGATATTCCACAATTCATGTGGATTTACGAGTGTTTCACTGGTTTCGGTTGTGGCTACTGGAAGGGATTTTGCGATTTTATTGTTGTGGTCCGCCAATCAGTTTTTGGACGAGGCATCTGAAGCACCTGGATCCAGCAGCGTTGGGAGTGTCTTCTTGTGTGGCTTTTTGTAAAACATGAAATGGCACTCAGTGAATAATGGGGAACTGAAAATCTCCCACAAAACTTTCACTGAACATTTCCAGGGGGCCGCTTGAAAATGAGCTGATGCAAATTCCAAACCAAAGGAGTGCAATATGAATTCCCGTTCATTTTTTCAAGTCATCCTTACTATATGTTTTACCACAAAGTGTTTGCTGTTCAGTGTGAGTCAACTTCATGGTCGCAATTAGCGATTCTTCTCATATGTCGATCTGCTTGAATTCCGGTCGCAAATTAATCCGTGTCAAATTTAGGTTGTCAGAATGCTTTCTCAGTCTGTTTAGGGCATACGGCTAATTTTACTTCCATAAAATCTCCCAATTTATTAAGCTGGTAATAGATGCTGTGTTCATCATCGCTATAAAAGTGGTGATTTTGAGAATAATTTAATCGCAGTCAGCTTTTAAACGCGTCTTTTTCGGGTCCACTCTCTAACTTCGTTCATCAAAAACGGATCATTGGTGATCGCGTGATTAGCTCTCTGTAATACAGTTTAAAAGCATTTTATGAAATAGTACTCCGAATCAATGTGCATGCAAGTGAATCATCGATGGGCAAGCCCAAGTAGTACATGCGATCGAGTGCAGTCGAACAGGGCCGCTCAGTAGCAACGAATCAACGAGCACATATGGCTCAGTGCCAAAGGCTGATTGGTTAGAGTGAGCCTTTCATCGCATGGGTGAAGTCACCGGGTGTGCGTACGTGCGTGCATGCGTGTGTGTTAGTTGTTGGTATCGAATGGCCGATCAATACATTTGCCGGCACTGTATTGACACAATCAGTAGTCTGATCAATAGAAGGACCACACAACAGTGCTGTGAAGGGGTGCTTCATCTACCGCGTAAACACTCTTTCTATTGAATTCAATGATCCGCAAAGTGAGTTTTGTTCATCTGTGACCAAAACGATACTCCGGGACTCCACTCATCCGCTACACGTGGACTTATCCTCTAGTCGTTCCCATTCATCCATCCATTCTGCATTGAATCACCTGCGTTCTAAGACCAATCTTCACAAAATCTTCCTCAAACCCTATGTGATTCGGGTTGTTACCCGTATGGGGGGGGGAGATAAAAGCTTAGCTAATTATAAGACTTTATCACGAGACTAGTTTTCCTCCACTCTCTCAACAAACTACCTCAATCGAAGCTTATTTGGTTGTACTTCATCAAATATTTGCTTTTTGTGTTACTTTGCTTATTTCGAGTTTCACTTTTTCTTGTAATAACTGAAATGTCTGTATAAAACTTTGCACAAGTCCTCCATACACATCTAAACAATAATTACTCAGGAGAGGGGAAAGACAGTGAGGCAGGTTTATGTCACATTGTGTGTATGTGTGTATATCCTCGATTGAATATTTGTGTTCTGAATGAAGTGTAGCCACCTCGCATGCAGACGCATTTCATACAAACACAAACTACTGCAACTAACTGCCCAGAAAAGGTGTTGCCGAAGATACAGTGTTCTTCTAATGACAGAGACTAGTTATTTAGTTGTTTATCCGTTTCTTTTATTTTGTGTGAAATACCAAACATGGCCTCGTTTCGCCCATTCTCTCATCCGATCGGAGTTTGATTATCAGGTAGAATGTCCATCTGAAATCTTGACTGCGTTTGGGCATTCCCTTCGGTATTCAATATTCTAAAGCTACATTTAGAGTCGGGTTTTGAAGAAACTTGAGTAGTGTGTTATCAAGATGCATAACACCAAAATCCAGATTCACCGTGGAATATTGTGCCATGATTGTTCACCTCAGATAAGAAGGGTGTTCTCTGCGACTCTCAGTTACGATGCTTTTGAAAGTCAAAATCGAAAGCAAGCCACTAATCAGCTTGAGTACGCCAGGCCGGATTGTATGAACAGTAACCACTATTTTATCAGACCACGCAACATGTCACCCCATTTGCTAATCAAACAGTCACCTACAGTTCGACGTAGGTTGGGTTACCGGATCAATTCGACAAACGTCTATATCAACCAAATGGGCACAACAGGGCTTGAAGTTAACTGGACTCATAAATTCCGAAATGTTGGATTTTTGCTTCAAATATCACGTCATATTTCCTGTGAATACAAAATCGTTTTGGCGTGCTGAATTGTCGTCTTCTCATCATTACGGGTTAAAATGATCAGAGTTACGAGCCAAGATCGAGTGTGCAGGTTTCCCATTCAAATCGCAGTAAGGAACCCGTGGGTCTTAACACCATGGTGAATGAATAAACAGTATGATTTATGTAATTACAACTTTATTGTTGAAATGAGCAAACCTTTGTTGTTGACACAGCATCTCTCGGAGGATGTACAGCAAATAAAACCGTCTACAATATCCTCTTTGATGAGATACTTGTTACCTTAGCTTTTGTCGTGAATGATGAGAGCTTCATATAACATTCAAATTCAATGAATTGAAACGCAGACCAAAATTTGTTGTTTTATTCGGTGTTAACCGTGAATTAAAATCTACTTTTGCTATTAACCCTTTATGAGAGAGGTGATGCGTGGTAAATGAAACCTTTACTAACTACCGTCATTTCCGATAATGAAGTGTAGCCAACATCAAACATTTACTCAAAGCATATCACATGGGGCATCGTCCTTCTTCATACATTTTGAGCCGAACTCGGCTCCCATGATTTAGAAGACAAACATTATATGGGATGTCTTATTTCGCATTGGTAACCAGCACGGTAAAGCATGGCGAGACGATCCCGACTGGCCCAGATACAAAGTGCGTGAATGAGTGAGCTCAAAGCTAATGTTATGCGTTCGCAACCGATATGAGTTAGTGGATGGAATTTGTACCGTAATGGTAACCCCTTTCAGGCATTTCGGTCTACATCAGGTACACAGTCAGCCATATACAGGATTATCTGCTGATCCAGTGATATATGAATAACATGTCATGCAAATGTGGTCTTCATGTTACGAGCCATTCCGGAGCTTGTTAGATTCTGGACGTTGCATTTCACAGTACGTGGAGGATGCGGAGCAAATCCCTACCACTCATTGATCTTCATGATGAACTGAAATATTTCAATTTCACTACTGTTCGTAATGTACTTCGTATCAATTTGGAACTCTCTTCTAGAAATTTCATAATTATTGTTTTATTTGCTATACAGAAATGATACAGTGTTTCAGACAGAAGTTCGAGCCTGTTTGGAGGAGGTTGCCGAATGGGGAAGTGACCGACGGGGCTCAAATTTATTATCGGGATCACGGAATAGAAAGCTGGTCGCGATGGTCTTTCGACCATGGCCGGTCCAATTTTAGGTGGTCCGGCAAATCAGTGAGATCTCTTAAAAATTATCTTTGAATTCACACAGTCTATACCATCAAATTTGTGTTCAGTAGCCTACCATAAACACGCTTGTATTCAAAATAATTTTATCAGCTATTGTGGATTTATTTCTTTATTGCAACAGATCTGAGCAGACCAGATTCCCGAAAAACGTACCACTTTCAGATACTACGAGCAAAACTAATACACTTATCCAATTTAGTGGAATATTTGTAGATTTCCACACAGATTGGAGTAATGAGAAGATCGAACACAGTGAGAACAACACTGGGTGATTTATGTTTTGCAAAAAAGCAAGACACTTCCAAGCTGGATGAAAATGACAGTATTGCCTAATGGAACATATAGTAAGTGAATGTAGAACCTCCCAAAAACCTATTCAACCAGTCGACTAAAAGCATTATCAAATCCAGTATTGGCTTTCTGGATGTCTTTTTATTTCGGGTGTGTACGGAAACTATCAGAAGTGGGAAGTTTGTGAGGGGTTCAGATGCAGTTAGCAAATTTCCAAAGCATGATATCATTTGGTCACAGCACCGTTGCTCGCGCTCATTCAGCTAGTTTGTAGTAATTTCACCCAGTCCACAGAATAACTGCACTGAATGCCATGAAAAAACGTGAGCTATTCTGTTATCCCATGCAATGTTTTGTCAAGCAATCGTCAGATAAATTGAATCTACGGGAACATTCTCGACGAGTAAATCGCAGTACTTTTTGTATGAGAAAAGTGGTGATTTTACCAATACCAGAGTGATTTGATTTGTATGTTTTCTGTCCGAATATTCATAAATGTGTGGTTCCCGAAATACGTTCATCTCGTCGTTCAGTGATAACACGATTTGGGAATCAGCTTTTTTTGAATTACGTCATCCTCACGGCTGATATGGTCACATTCAATTGGTAGGAATGTGTACCTTTCGGCTATAGTCGTGTGTCACAGTATGGTTGGGTAGTCATGATTATTGATATCGCGTAGTTGGCAAAAGAATTTGGAGAGGAGTGGTTGTCGATCCCTGGTTGGGAAAAGACCACCAAAAACAATGACCATGGGTATCGGAAATTATCCATTTTCGCTTTTAACCTAAAAGTTTGGTATTTCGGTCAAGCTGATTTTAAAGTTTGGTTTCAAATCGTAGTCAGGACAGTTGGAGTGTCTTAACGAAATGTTTTCGAGAACGAATCGATGGATTGAGTAACCTAATCGCTGCAAACTCTACCGTTGTTGGATTTTGTTTAGAAGCGGCTTTTGGCGCTTTTGTGGGGACTCCATCGATAACTATGAATGCGTCCTCATTCAGGCGATGTCCGGTGTTAGCAGTATAAGATACAAATACTTTTTGTTTCAAGTCGTCAACCAATCTGTTTTGTGTTGTCTGATCCGTCATTCTTCCTAAATGACTTGCAGAACGTGAGCAAATAATCCAGTAGGTTAGCATGGAGATAATAAGGAGAGGTAATTTCTCCTCTAAGTTCCCTGAGATCACCGATTGCAGGCGACGCGTACAGGTAGTATGGTAACGTGAAAAGTGCAATTGATTGTCTTTTCGAGCCATATTACCGGTAACTCGCTTTTTTCATCTCCTCTGAAGGAGGGAAAAGTGTAAAATTCCTCCTTCCTGATGAATTGCACTACCGGTCTCTCTGGCCACTCCTAATGTTTTTCTGAATGGGAAGTTGGGCTATCCGTTAACAAGAAGCGCTTGTTCCTATATTTATAGTATTTCATATTCTCGACCGAGCAAATCATTCGCATTCAGGCTATGGGGAAGTGAATTTGGCTTCGTTCACCTACTAGATGCAAAAAGATGGTACTATTATCGTACTTCTCTGGTTACACTGGTTTGCTGATAAGTGCAATGAAGTAGTTTTCCCCCTCTTATGAGACACACACTCAGAAAATGGAGATTGTTTCCTTATTATAACTCTGACGGGAAGTTCACTGCACTGTCGACCCGACTGCACTCTTCTACCAATTACTCCGACGGCATGCTTCTCAGTTAAAAAAATGTCATCTGCTTATCGATGGCAAATAGGTAGGTCTGATTGCATAAATCGCCGTTGACGGGAAACTACTCATTGAAGGTATATCGTACCAGTAATTACTTCAGATTAGTTTCTCGGGTAGCCATGTTGGTTTTGACTTCTACGATGTGATCACCCAAAATGTAATGACTTCTAGAAGTGGGACCCTGGTGGACATAGACATAACATCTCGGGCGATACTCGTATGTTCTTCAGCATGTCATCCACTAATTAGTTCTATCAATTGGAACGTGTCTATTTGGATATAGCGACAATCTTTTGACAACAGGTTCAAGAGTATTTTCGAGCTATCAGGCAGCCGCATGATACGGAATCCCACTCATGCCGAGTATCAGTAACAGTAGTATTACTAATTTGTGTTGCGTAGGTGGGAAAGATAGGAAGTGAATAGTTGTTGTTCCGTGGTTGTGAAAAAGACAAGTGAAACAATGAACATGGGTTTCGGGGATTATCCATTTCTGATTTCAACCAAGACGATGAGCGTCTTCGTTACACTGAGTTCGAGGTTCTGTCTCAGATCGTGGCCAAGGCAGTTTAGGTACTTCAACGAAAACTTTTTGAGGACAAACCGAAGGATTGAGCAATCTGATCACCGCAGACTCTGTGATTGATAGATATTATATTCTAACCAATTTTGGTGCATGCCCAGGGACTTTGTGGACTATTTCGAAAGTGTCATCGTTTACGTAATGTCCAATGTCCGCAAGGTGCGTCACAATTGCACTGGTAATTGATTTTCTGTTTCCCGTCATCAGCCATACTGGTGTGTGTTCTAAGATCCTTCGTGATAATTGCCTTCTGGTTCCAACAATATTGCTTGCCCAACATCAGCAAACAAGCAGATAGTTTAACATGGACGAACTTCCTTGGATCCTGAAGTATGCCATTTGTCTTAGTGCCATGATCTGCACGACCCATGAACACATTCCTGTATCCTTTTTCTGGTTTCAAGATGACCATATCTTTGTTATTCCTCATCACTCGCCATTCATTTCTGCGTTGAATACTGGAACCCGGGATGTCACGATCCAAATTCCATGATGATGATCTTTTGATTGTCACCAGTCTTCTTTGTGATTCTCATTTGTTATCTTTCTTTTCCAAATATGGAGTTTAGGCATGGCACCACCGGGTTACCTGTGTTCAGTGAGACTCAGTGCAGCAGGTTATCCTTCGATAGTGAAGCAAGTGAGCAAACTCTCGTTGAACGAGGATGAGTCCAGCAATAAATGAAGGCAACAAACTGTCATGGGAGACGAAATGAAAGAAATTTCACCAACACAACTGCAACTGTTATTCAATCGTCCATGGATACATTCGAAGGATAGTAATGGCCAAAGGCGCTTGAGTGCTCGTGAAAACCAGTTTTCCAAAAATTGTGTAACTGCGATAGAAACTTCGCAGTCACTACATTGATTGCTTTTAAACACCGATCTCGATCAAGTTTGATTCCATTTCTAAATGAGGTTTCCTATTCCGTTTCGGTCATCCAAAAAATGAAAATCCCTTGCTGCTGATGTGAACCATTATTCATCGGCTGGTTCATTGTGCAGCATTAATATCTTGCTGAAACTATCCTGGTTTTGGGCCAACTTATTTTGTGCCGGAATTGTAGTGCAATTTGCTTTCTCTTCGTTCATATCATTTTCGTCTGTCTCGAACTGTTCTAAAAATAGCTAAATCTACCTCTTTTGTACTTGACTTTTGTCTGTTCGGCACGACTGACTACACAGCCGCATTATTTAGATGCCGCCGTTCCTAACCAGCCGTTCAGGCAAAACATTGATCCCAAACAATTCGTTCAGTAGCACGTGCTATGTCAGTCTACGTAACCTGCGACAAGAAATGTGGACAAATACGGCGCGATGTCCTTGGAAGACGAGTCCCTTTTTCCGATCCAGTTCTTGAAATCTGGTTTTGTCATGAGCTTGAGCATAGTCTCTCAGGTATTTTGTGAACAAAATAATAGCATCTGTCGATCTCAAAAATCATTGTTTCATTTAAAATTTTACTTCTTGTTTCATTACTGATACTGTCGAAATATTTCCCTCAGATAAACAAAATTGATTCGGGTAATCATCATAAGATGGAAACGGTGCAAGCACCGCTCTGTCAAAGCTTCCTCACAAACTGCGCAGAATGAAACGAGAATATTCCATCAAACTGACCCTTGAAATTTCTTGGGACTTTTGAAGGAATTTATCAACGACAGGAGGAAATCGATCACAATTGTGCAGTTTTGCAGTTAGTCAGTGCGTTCTCAATATCTAGTTTCCCGTATTTGATTTGCCAGGGGTATTTTTGAAACAAGGGCATATCCACGTACGTGACTTGATGACTTGATTTCAAATCCACCCTGTGAATTATTTCTTCCTAACTACGTCACCTTATCTACCCTAAACAAAAACTGCCCCTTATGGAGTTTTTCCCTGGCCATTGCTTGTAAATAAACATATCCGCCCACGTTGTATATAAATTTGTAAAGTTTTCGCAATCGTTTGCACAAGAGGAGTAAATAAGTACACGATAATTTTCAATCTTGTTCTGTACTTCACTAATATTTTCCAATAAATTTCCAAACAGGAGCCAATGCCAGATGTGAAGCTAACGTTGAAAATCGAACATCCGTATACTGAAAAATCCGAGGCCCATATGTGAGTTGATTCTTGAAAGTTTTCTCGATCTTTGTCTCGGCGAAGTTCTCTTTCTTTGTAGACAAGTCACACAGGTTGCACAACAGTTGGTCGTAAACGACACTGTAAATGTAGGCCTACGCTAAATTCAATCAGCATATGTCTTAGGCATATTCCTTAGTTTTCATGCAGTATGTGAGAATCAGAGATATTCCACATCGAGTGGGAAAAGGGTGAGTCAAGCCTTTATTATCTGAAACCAAAATAACACAAACCTCCACAAGCCCACAGCTCAATAACTGTCTGAACGGGTCTCCACACTGATATTCATCGAACGCCAATATGGCTGCCCACACACCGACCACTACATTACTGAAGACAACTTCACAGAGCCGAATACCTCATGCACTTCTTTCCATTTCAGCACGGTTTCGCCCAATGTAGTGTTTTCCACTATGTGGTTTTCCTATTGAATGTGATGCGTCTGCTTGTCCACCAAACAGCAGTTAGTACTTCATTTGAGCTGCCCAGCATAAGAATGAAAACTAATCTTAAAATGCTGTCTGCACGATTTTGCACTTTGACAGGTAGAAACTATCATCCATATGCAGTAGTATGCACTATTCATGTTAGGCGTATGTCATGCAATGCCCCCTAATATGAGTGGTATCACATTTCGAAGGTTTCATCCCTAAGCATCAGTGATTTACCACTCTTTTGCACCGGAATTATTTTGCTCGAGAAGGACCATTTTGACAAGGAAATCAGTTTGATTGTGATAAACCGATTTGAGATTTTAGTGATCCAGCACCAGCTTCTCCGGAAATTAATAATAGCATGATATTAATACAACCGTGGAAGGATAAATGATGAATAACGAACTAATTTCCCCAAAAAAGAAGTTTCCTCGGAACTCAGCAATATACATTAATGAATACATAGGATGCTAGAGCAATGTCACACTGAATAACTGCATTAAGTTCATGGAATTGCTATTATTGCGCACTTTTATCTATGCTTCGTACAATCAGTGAGCGTGATCTCGCACACGTGACTAGATTTATTCGTTATCAGTGCCACGGCCATTGAGGTTAGACGATATTCGGACAAAATATCTTATCCCTTTATTTGTCTCCTTTATCTATAACCACTGAGGTCTGCAGCTTCATTTGTTTCACACATGTTTCTACGTGAATATTACTGAAAATTTATGTTCCAAATACGTTGTCGGTTTTCATTGGGTTTGTATGGCATTGTGTAGAATTCAAGTAGCTCGATAATGGTGCTGCTCAGGCCATCCTCGTTGACTTATATATGGACTGGATTGATCTCTAACCCAAATCTCTTAAGGATATGTTTATTTCGTGTGCCATGGGATGGATGTTGTGGAACAGTTTCAGGAGGTGGTTGAGTGGTTTAGAGCGTTTGCATACCACCTTGGAAGTCTGAGGTTCGAATCCCCACGAACACCGGTTACTATGGGGGCAGACAATAATCCACTGTCGTCCAGATCGTTACCACATCTGAACTATTGGGACCCTATGTGCTACTCCACCACGCCAAGTTTCAGGGTCTGGTTGCCGGGTTATCCCCAAATAGTGCAGTGGACCTTCGTGGATATGGGATAAATACCCCTTCCACCGCCCTCGTGTGCAAGCATGTAATAACAAAAGGTATAGTGCGTCAGTGATGTGTTTGTCAAGGTTTTATTCACAAAGCAGCTGACTCATCGATCAGTACATAGGTAACACTAGTGCTTAGAAAAGTCAGTGTTACATCTAATGGATTACGGCATACTATTCAACATATAAGAACATTTATCCATCTTCAACAATATCTTATGCAGACCGTTTCTTCCTATTTGGCGGGCGTTACTGTTCACATTATTCAACAATTATTCCGGGTGGTACACCCATATTCAACAAATAAAACGTGACTAAACCTTGAATGTATTATACAGTAAAGTAGTCTGAGTGAATGACTGAAATCCATTCGATGACCAGTGTCCATCAAATGACCGAGAATTGAGCCAGAAATCGTTTCGGATCCACCTTGAATTTGCCAAAGCGAATCTTATTCTTCCATACAGAAAGGCAACTGCCATGAATCTCAACTTACATGATTAGTAGTTTTGAAAAACCAATGTTCTTCCGAGCATATGCTCTCAATGTTACTATGGGAATTTCCCACCGAGTCGAACTTTCATCTGTAACAGAAGTACAGAATAATCCTGTCTTTGTTTGTACGCATGTGCATTTCTGTGTCATATTTTGATGACACGATCGAGGAAACAACGGAAAGTAAAATTCGTCGTCTTTGAACAAATGAACCAGAGCTACTTGTGCAAAAATAAACAGTGTTCATCCTCCTAACAGGATAGAATTATCTTATTGGTGGACCTAGAGAAAAATCTGAATATCAATGAATTCGTCACCCACCATGAACTAAACAAGATGAGATGGTTTCTGCAAATCAGACAACAAGTAGATTACGGTGGGAAAACAGGAATACTCATGCTACATCAACATGCGTGGCACACGTATCCCCAAGATTATTGGTAAGCCCATCACTCAAATTAAAGACTGTTGACAGCATCCTTATCCTAGCGTGTGTATCCAGTGATACACAGAATGAATCTGACAAATTCTCCCTTCGCAAGTCAGTTACTCGAATCAAATTACCTGCCTTCCATTTTGTGTGAAGAAGGAAAAAATAATTACACCTCCATCTACAACAAGATTTCATTGTTGCTGAATGTGAAGCCTAGAAAGGGAGATGGGAATAAATGAGACAAAGTGGCATATCAAATAAATGTGTGTCCTTGTCTAGTCTCGAACAATTAGTCGGTTGCACGCTGATACTGCTTCCGAATATTTTGTTGTGCAGCTAGCGGACAGAGAGTGGTGAGAGCACTCATTCCTTAATCGTCATTTATTCTGCGGTAAAAATTAGTCCTTTCATTCAAGAGTAGACGGAAAGCAATGTGTAACTATAAAGAAAAATTCTGGAACCCCACTGATCATTTATTCAATTTACATTATCTCAGTCAAGCCAATATCATTGACTGCGTTTGGTCAACCCACAATCAAGGACGTACTGTTGAGATTCGTGGAATTTGTCATGAACTACTTTCAATCACAATCAGCCGTATTTTGATCCACATTCCTCGACAACCAACCACATGAAAACCATTATGTCAGCCTAAGATAAGCTTCCCCTGTGGGAGATTGCGATGAGAACTTATGTCGATGTCTCAACCACTCTTTTCAAATTAACCCTTCAATTCTCATTAATTTTCCTCAGATGTACTGTTTTACTGTGACACTTGGTTCACATTTTATCTCACGCCTAAGTTTTCACCCTATTTTTCAAACTCGAATAGTTGTTTGACTTCATTTGTCAGACAATACAATGAACGGCTGCAAATGTGTAATTACGAAGTAACTGAGCCAGCTTCCTGCAGAAGTCACATGAATGTAGCAGATATGTATAATTTGAACTGGTGATTCCACCCACGGAATTAGAGTGAGACTGTCTGCATATACAGTTCTATTGAACAATAATCAATTAATAACGTGCCGCATATTACAAATCTTCAATCGTGAGTTATTTCGGTTACGCTAATCTTTTAAGGCGCTTTACTAAAGAAGGGTTGTCCTTCGATGGAAGAATAAAGAGTGAAATGGTGCAACGTATCAAGGAGGAGTAAGAAAGCGCATAGCTGTGCCAAAGAATTTGCCTACAATGACAAAAGACACCGCTCAATACGATGCGTCGAACAAAGACAGTCACAGCTGTGTAAAGTAGCGTACAAGACAGTGTTCGTCGGTGTCCAAAATGCTGATGAACATGGTCACCGGCAGTCAAGCGAAGTGTCCAATGTTAACTCGTGATACGCATGACTAGGGCAGAGATTACAGTGACATGTCGCTCAAGAGGGGAACCAATCAAATGAGGGAAATCGGGTGCACACAGATGCACCGGGGCAAAGAATAGAGGGTCCGTGGATCGTCAGTTCGTTGTGTGTTCATCACCAACTACTGTCAGTCAAGTGAGAACGGCTTATCGGGTTCGGCTAAAGACACTGTGTGGAAGTCAATAGTGTGAATTTCAATGGGCATCCAAATTCTACCCGTAAGGAAAAGAACATTGACCGCTGATCAGACAGTGGACCAACATCACCCACCGTAAGACCGGTTGTACGATATCGAAAAGACCAAATAACCAATGGCAAAAAGGATCACCTACACACCAGAATGCATCGATTAAAACGCTTTGTGCATAGGTTAGAATGATGTAGGAACCAAATCAAGATAATTCTGTTCTGATGGCTAAATAAAATTAACACATAACATCTTTACAAATTATATTTCCAGGCATTAAACTGCCAAATATATGAATCCCATTCGTCAGCTTTATCATATCCTCAAGCTCACTTCGTCAGTTGAATGCTACAGCACTATAATTATGGAAAACTATGAGCAATGCCAACAAGTAAGTATATCTAAACTCGGTTCCTTTTCATGACCCAACCTGTTGCACAGCACATGTGACATTGTTAGTTGTACACCCACGCAAGTGCGGACGTGTCCCTCAACAAACTTCGATACCATTTCAAGTTCAATGAAAGATGTTTTGACTTCAAATGAAACCATCAATCGCATCGCACCGTGAATACAGTTTGCGGTTAGTTGGATAACCGTCAGTCATCACTTACACCTCGAAATGTCTCTTCATCGTTATGAACCAAACCATATTGTTGACTTCTCCCACCATTCAACTAAATCTCGCTTGATGAGTTTAGCAGTTTACGACAGGGTCTGCAGAGAAAAACGATATTTGTTCCGAATTCCCGCCAATAAATCTGCAGTGACTGTAACCCGTAGGGTGAGTGGGGATGCCGAACTAATCGACTGGTTGTTTCTCTTTCTAACAAGCAGCTTGACGGCTGAATAGATTTCATGACAAAAGGACGATGCGTATGATTCAAATTAGACAACTGAAACAATGAAAAAAGAAGCTGACTTCGTGGTAAGACATATTTGCTCTCATGAATGACATCCCCGACAGAAATGAGCTGCAGAAGAAATTTCTTGCGTACTTACAATTCTACCGCATCTCCACGTTTGCATTCTACGAACCTGGGAACATTATACACATTAAATAAGATGTTTTGTGCAGAATAATACAGCGTGATTCCTTGAATGCACTCAGACAAATCATGGTAAGTGCACGGTCTGATTAGCTAACCCTCCCGATGTCAAGCAAAATTCACAATCTCACGTTCTCCATATCTCATTATGAACACTGGTTCCCATTATACTCCGTTTGGTGCCAAATATCATTGGAAAAATCTTAGACTTCTTGTTGGGGAGATGGTTCACTACATCCAAAACTGAAGACACATTTGTGCCCAGTACTACTCTTTCTCAAATGACCTTTCCTTTCATCGTATTGCCTTAAACTGTGATAATCCATTTGAATGATTTATCTTGATTTCCGGATTCGGGTGGCACAATCGGGCTTTTTCTCACGAGTTATTAATCCAATTTATCATGAACGTTTAGGCTCTAGCCTACGCGTCTTATATGGAGTAGCATACCCAACCGATCCGAGAGCCCTTAAACAACTTTTCAACTTGGTGTCCACTTGGCAGTACCAAATACTCTTTTAGTATCTGTGTTCATTTTGTAATCAAGACATTACTATTCATCATTGAGGCTTCCTGCATATTTGTCTCCTTGATGCTTTTCCTAACATTTTCACAGTTGTTGCATGAAGTGTTTGATTGACTGGCACATCTTCACCTTTTATAATTTGCAATGCATCCTAAATATGCGGCATCTAACAGTGGAGATGCAGTCGAAATGGTTGTGTGCGCGGCATCTCATAATACAATGTCAAATTCATGGGAATTTTGTGGCTGGAGTGTCTATGAGTGAAACCTTTCACACTGAGTACTGGGCCTGTATAGTGCACGTGACTTTTGGGAGCATTATCCGGTTTGCTACGTGCAGTCATGAACTTCTCACCACATCACATGACTGGACCGAAAGACTGCCCAACATATTCACACTCAATCATACGGAACAAATGGATGATGTATGACCGTTCCGGCTGTTGATTACCATTGTATCGGTGAAGCATCATTGTGGAAATACTTATACAAGAAATAAAGTTTGTCACGAAATGAATAAAAAGCAAGCTGGTTAAAGGAGGAACCAGACACGAATGACAGACACTCTTTCTAGTTTAGAGTCCAACGGCTGATGGTTCTTATGGGTGCAATTCTCTCACTGGTTTCTGACTACAAATATTGGTAGGTTGGTTCAAATGTGCATAAATAACGGATTCAAGAAAGGACATGAAGCGAGTGGCCAGCAGATTGAAGTTAGGGTCATCAGCACACTGCTTGTTCTCTTGAACTCTGTGCTTTGAGCGAAATGTCATACTCCAAGTCGTTCGTGTGTAAACGAGGTCCATCAGATACATTCCGTTTAGTTTGGCGTGGTTTCATCATTGCAGTATGTTGGAAAGTTTCAAATCAAACAGTTAGTAATACTGTTTCATGGCCAAATATTCAAATGATAATTTAGATTCTTCCACCTTCTCATAAACGAGGTTCTAGAAAGTGACACTTTCTATTAGTAATTATCACGGCGGTAAATTGGTCGGGAGCAGTCAGATTGGGACTCAGCAACCCAAATGCTGTGTTTCGTTGAAATGACCAGTTGGCCACCAATGATCCATCCGGAGGGGAGATAAGTTCACAATATCCTAGTACGCGGCTGCCAGCTTGCTAAAAGCTTCCTATTGTTGCTTGTACTTTAAAGCTTGCGTTGTCGCAGCAGGCATATTCACGTCGGAGTGTTTTTATTAGATAAACGAATTACGTGAGTTTTAATTTCTACATCCTGGTTTCAATGGAAGGTACAGGCAAACATGATACATTCGAAGTGGTTTTGGTCATGGATCGCAGCCAGAAGTTTTGCAATTCGCAGCTGATTATGGTAGAATGCATCAAAAAAGCCTAAGACAAAAGAAACAAATATTCAACCAAGATAAACAATATAGTGAAGTATGGAAGAAAATTCAATCTCTCAGTATGTCAGGGTCGAACAAGGTTCGGGGTGTATCGAAAAAGCGAAACTCGATGTGATGTGTCAAACGAGATATAATGTCAGTAACACGGCTTTGTCGGTGGAAAACTATGAGCCGACGTTTCGGTTACCGTGGGTAGCCTTTCTCAAGGTAGGTTTACAATCAACTTACTCTGAGGATGTGGAACCCAGAGCATACCCTACGTTTCAGTCAGCAGAAGAAATCCCTTTCATTATCATCGAATTTGGACGAACATTTTCTGCCACAACCTTATTATTTACTTTGACGTATCTGGATTATTTCGACTATCATCAGCTTCTGAATAGTAAGTTGTCAAATTCGACCTCACTCAGTAATTTTATCCCCACTATACGTGAACATGATATTACTGGAAGCGAATTCATCTGTCACGTGTCACTATATGGTGCAACAGTTCATGAAATGATCTTTTCCAAGCTGAGTCCATCATTTTTCAAAAGACGATGCTCACCATTACTCGATTACTAATATCATTGGTCTGAAACTCTTCTCCTTCGCCGTTTTGTTGTGTTCATGCACTTCTGTCATTCCCAATACATCCTGGAAACACAGCTTTGAAGTGGAAATCTGCATTTCAATGGATAAATAACAATCCACCAAGACGATAAACGCTGGTATTCGGAACTCTCTAGAGTACTGGCATTGTCTAAACTGATGCGTAAGGATATCCGGTAAACACTTTCTAAGCTCATACACTATAGCATTAGCGAAGACCTACGTAATTTCACAGGTACCTTAACTAGCAAGTAGTTGTGTGTTTTTAGGACAAAAACCTTAGTGATCTGCTCGCCTTTGATGGAGAAATACCTAAAAAATGTAAGCGAAACGATATTTTCGCCGATACCGGTCAGTCCTAATTATGACGAAATATAAGCCTTCGAGGGAAAATTGAAGATGATCATTTTACATTGGAATAACCCAAACATTATTAAAATCACAAAGTTCACACAATACTAAATTCTGTCACGATTTTTCGGTCTCATCGACTTAGTGTACTATGTCGGTGATGAAATAACTTTCGATCTCATGCTGCATCACACGATGCACTTTTGACTACAATTGCCCACGTGTGTGGGTAGCACCTTGAATACTCCATTCCGAACAGAGAGGATTTGCGATTACTTTAAACTCTGTGCTATTGCGGGGTATTTGTATGCACTGGACCTTGAAGTTGCGCATGCTTTTACATGTCTCACAGTGAATAATAAACAGACAAATCGTTATGAGTGACTTTACTTCCAAACCTCCGAAATGTGCATCCGTGGTAGTTCTTTGCGATTGGTAATTGGTGCTCTAATCTGCAATAGAACACTGAGCAAAAAATGTCAAAGAAAATTCACATTATTGGGCCTTTCCAGTTTTATTTGGGTCTTCGTTAAAACGATGTCGAGAAAATTCGTTTTAAGTAGATCATCTTTTCACCATCGCTATGAAAATATAAGCAGTTAAGAAAGGGCGAGCTCCAAGTACCTTCAGGCCAGCGCTCACACTGGTCTGAACTGCAATGACCATTTTCGGATTGTTTGGCAGTCATCGTTCGGAAGCAGTTTCAAAGCACATTTATAGAGAAACTTCGAAATTATGGAGGAATTCCCCCTGTTCTTCTTATATAAGCACAATATAAAAATCACAATGACCGAAGAAACGGCTTCAATCGAACTATTTAGTTGGTAACCGAATCTAAATAAAGTCTAGAATAATCTGTGATTGTGTTGGTCCGTTCGCTTTTAATTCCGTACCTTATTACATCTCAGTTTACATTGCTCAAAACCTTTCACTGTGACAACTAAGGTCACACACATTCAGCTGTCCATAGTGCACCAAAGAGTCGACGTAAATGAGAAGAGACTTCGAATAAGTTAGTTTCAATACTTATTCACCTCATATACCTCAACAAAGTCACGAAGCTCGAATCATATTCTGAGTGAATTTTCAAATACATCATAATCAACACTATTCGTGTGTGAAATTTGGATTGCCTTCTTGTCTGACTGGTTACCTGTAGAACAATCAACTCATTCAGATATTCGGTCATCCTCCAAAGCATGTTTATGCACCAGCACAGTGAAATGAGTACGTCTTTTGTTATAATTATAAAATGCTTCACTTCCTCTATTTGTTATACGACAATGTACAGTATTTCCAGAAGGAAACATTGGTTAACCAAAGGCTGACGAATGGGTAACCGACCGGCCGTGGCGAGGATCGAATCTGTGACGTCATCGTTCGAATTCCACGTGGATGACAGTTTGTCAACTACCAGTTCTATCAGACTGATTCAGCAATCATGATCCTGAGAATTTACGCAGAATGGACTACTTGATTGTGGTATTTAGGATTGACTATACATATGACTTTTACCATTTCTTTTTCTCACAATACGTTGGCAAATATGCGTTTGCATTGGTGAAATATTATGCATTTTCGGATTCTGCTGCGAATTCCTCTTATGATAACTTGGAGGCGTTTTTGCTACATCATTTTATTCCCATTAATTTTTATCGCAGCTGAACCAGCCAAGTTCAATACTCTCGTTTGCACAGATAACAGTCCGTTCGTGTCTTCATTCTTGAACTTGAGAAGCAAGCTTCATAGAATGCGATTGTGGTGAACACCTGAAAGATCAACTTCGAGATTGTCTGGTTGCTGGAATAAATGTACGAGAATAACGGCAAAGATTAATAATTCATAGCCATCAAAACATTTCAGAGCAGTAGAACCATTTGCGAACGGTATCAGGATGTCATATTCATAACTGCACCTGTGAACAATACAGTGTTTTTCAATTCAACCAGACGTGACAAAAAAATACGAGCAAAAGCTCCGCGACAATTCAGAACTTTGGGTGGTTACCGTGCCAGTGGCATTTCGTGCGGGGATCTGAGCAATCCTCATACTCCCGTGCAGAAATCTTTGGGCAAATCTGATTCCTTTGGATGCTTAAATTCCCGGCTTTCTTGTCCACTTGGAGATTCTCCGTGCTTTTCCTGCTGTAAGACTGGCCAGACACAGAGTGTTTACCGACAGCCTAAAGTGTGTCGCATGGCTGTCAACCTCGACTGCACTTCAGCTTCACTTTAAAGTGAATTCTCCTCCCTAACTTCAGCTGTTGTCTGCAACCCTTCTTCTCATGTTACTCAGATTTTGGTTACTGCAAATGGTAATTCTCATAAGTTTATTGTTGACATCGGTAGAACCGAGTCTATCAATTCAAAATTTCATCTAGAATCTTTTTCCTCTGCTGCTCATATTCAGCCTACTGATGTCACGATCCGAGGCATCACTGGCCACCTTTTACCGATTTTAGGTTCATATATCATTCCGATTCGGGTTTCTAACTGTCCTCCCGTCCTTGTGAGTTTCTCATTTCTGATTCTGGCCCGTCTATTCTGGGTCTAAAAATTCTCCGTCAGTTGTATGTGAATATCCCGTTGTTTAGCACTCAGGTTGATGTTTCTCGTTCTAGAAACCCTATTCTTCAATGCTCCAAGGTTGCTGGTGGGATGTATATACCACCTATTAGACTGGAAGTATCTGGGGACCCGATATTTGTCAAACAGGTGCATCATATCATTTGGCTTCCGTGAATCATTTCGCCTCGCTATCCAATCCGTGTGTGAAAAAGGCATCATCTCGCCAGTTCAATCCTCTAGTTGGGCTACTCCCGTTTTAACTCCCTCGAAGTCAGACGACAAGGCCCCACGAATATGTGATGATTATCGGTTGACCCTCAACAAAAGACTATTCCAATGCTCTTGTACTACCGAAAAACTAGAGGATGTGCTCCATAGCCTTTGAGATTCCAAATTCTTTTCCCAGATTAGCCTCACCGATGCATATTTACTAACATCACGTGATAAGAAATCCAGTTTGTCGACGGTCATCAATATTCCCTATAGATCTTTACAAGTATAATTTCCTACATTTTGGTTCTTATATGTTACTCGCTATTATCCAGCAGTCTCCCAATTTACTTATAGCCGGTCTCAATGGAGTCGAATCCTATCAAGACGATTTTCTTGTTCATGGTTCATCTAAAGTTATCCACGATTCCCGTCTTTGTCGTTTATTAGAGGGACTTCTCAAGTTCAACTTTCCAATTCGTTCTAACTGGTGTGTTTTTAGTGTTTCACAGACTTCGTGCCTGAGGTATACCGTAAATTCTGATGGCATTTCTCCTGAACCCAAGTGGTTATCATCTTTATTTGATGTACCTCCGCCCACTAACATCCACGAGCTTCGTTCTGTTTTAGGTATAATACAGTATTATACTAGGTTTATTCCAAATTTTCCGCATTGGGCTATTTATTTATTTGGGAGCTTGTGCTTGCTGATGACGGTGGTCTATTTCTGGACACGTACTATACATTGGTAGAAGTTGATGCGTTTTCTCGCTGGCCAGAATTATTTTGGACAACGTCACCTACAACCGAATTCACGCAGACTGCATTACGCAACACTTTCGGCAGGGAAGAATTATATCCAGCCTCTGTTACAAATAACGGTACCCATTTCTCTGCTAGGTCTCGTGATGATTGGTTGAAAGGACTTGGTTGTCGTCATTTGTATACTGCACAACATCATTCGCAGTCCAACGGATTTGCTGGGAATTTTGTTCATAGTCTGAAAAGTGATATGCAGTCTATCAATCCTCAGTCGACAACGAAAAGCTTGTCATAGTACAACTAGTAAGAGTCCAGCACAGTTATTCAGATCTCGCTTGACAACCAGTTATCAATGTGTCTTTTCTGTTGATGTAAGCTTTTTCAGAGGGAATGATTTGTCACTGTCCAGTGGCATTATTTTGGCACAAAACGGTAATCGAATGATGAACATCATCGACTGTCATGATTTGTCCAGTCATCGATGACAAATCAACCAGGTACAATTCAACACAGAAGATCGGTCAGAAGACAATTTCACTGTTGTTTTGCCTACTATCGCTTTTATTCCTAATATTGACATACAACGGGAATCCGGAGAATCATCCGAGGAATCTACGGTCAGAAGATAAGCAAGAATGCAAGTAATGCCCACAGGGAACGACAAGCATCCAGAGCTAAATTCCACGTGCGGCGAATGTGGTATTCATAAGTGAATATACATATGATTTTTACCATCTCTGTTGTATTCACTTACACCGATATTGCACATGCTTGTGCGCAATATATGAAATACAAAAGAAGTCGTGTGCCATATCCGCGTTCTGATTCCGTGATACTCCGTGCTGGATAATACTACAATAATCCATACAGTATGGCTGGGATATGTTGTTTTACAAACGTTTTCCTCGTAACACGAAACAGCCCAACCCCCGTCCCTTCCCCTCCTGTTAGAGCGAACGTTGTCGGGACCCACCGAATTTGTTCTCTCCTATCGAGAAGCAGCACTCCTGCTAATGGCACGTGATTCCAACGAGCAACGCAAAATCATTCGTACACAGTACTGTTACTATCACTGGAGCAACAAAGCGGTGAATGCAAATATTTCTGTGACTGGAAGTTCCTTCGTTCCCACATGTTTTGATACTGGTCTCATTCTTCAAAATTATGTGGACTTGCATTCTCATTACACCGAAATCGGATGCAGTCCTCTTCACGTGCATTCGAATCTTGGGCAAACTACTAAACGTCACCTTAACATCAAGCTTCAAGAATGTCTTCTTTGTTGACGGTCCCACCATTATTTACGAGTGCATGCGAGTTCAACTGCACTGGAGTGCAAGTTACTCTGATTATACGAACTGAATCCAGAAGGCTTTCCAGCCATCAGTTCAAGTCTCAAAACAACATTAGAAAAAGTCACAACCAGTCGTGTCAATTGCTGTAGCAAACAACTGAGTGCGCACTGCAACACAGCATACACAGATATCCCGAATATCCCCTGACACTGTCAAGTGATTCCACTAACCTTCAGTGGACTACGTGGAAGACCTACGATCTTCACACATACATACCAAAGTACAACATTTGACACTTTCCATAGCACAACGACTGAGACCGAGACAGTGTAATCACACAGAGGTGGTGTCTGCCCTTCAAGAGTGAGCTCAAAGAGGAGAACATCGTGTTGAATAGACACATGAAGATATTTGCATACTTCTTAGGCTACTCGTGAGTAGTGTGATTCTGCAAGCAAAGGAATAGTTAAGATACATGACAATCGATTCTTTATTAGCTTTTGTATAATGTAATAATGACATGAGAAGCATGGATCACATACTGTGGGGAATCCAATCAAGTGTTTAATATATAAAAAATTACCTATGGGAGCTGAAATCAACACTAAGAATTTACGCTTGTGGAGCAGATGATCTCAATTTTCAATAGACAAATCATCATTGGCATTTATTTCGTTGCCTCAGTTCCAACACTGTCAAAGGCATGCCAAAAGATTACTGCTCGTTTGAGACAGTAGTTGAATCTTTCATGCTTATTTGCCAAACTCCTCAGTTTTTCGTTGCTCCAGGCCACTGTTCATTGTCTTTATGATCGATTTTCCCTGAGACTCTTTATTGATCGAGCTGATTATCTCTCTCACGCACACCCAAATGCACATGATTACACGCACATACACATACACACACAAACACCTCATGGTTGGTCGGGTTTGTACAATTCGATATCTTGTAACAATTATTCTGATGAAGTACCGCATACAGACGCACATCAGCTCTACGGTTGATTGGATTCCGTTACCTCAATTTGCACGTAACTCTCATACTCGTCTGGACATCGGACGCACTCTATAGTACTCGAATTGGCTCATGAATTTAACTCCCGTCGTGGTGCCCTTCCGCCGACAAGTGGGGTAGATGCATCCGATTCGCACTGAAAACAGAATTTTCTAAGGTGTGTGTTGGTCGGTTACACGGTAGGCCATGGGAGTCAGGGTGAGAGCGGTATTCGGTGATAGCTTGGTTTGTTCGGTTTTGATTAACTGGCCAATTGCCCCAAATACTTGACTGGTATCTATTCGAAGACCGATGTCGACCGAGTGACCAATTATTGAGCTAGAAATCTTCCACAGCCACTTTGAATTAGTCAGGACGGATTGCACTCATTCATACAAAGAGACAGTTTTAGTACTGTGCGACCGATATAAAGTGTTGTATAGAAGCACGTAAATGAGCAGACAACGGTGGAAATGGTCAACGTCGGCAGCATGTCTTTTTTGTGATACTATTTAAGAATAACTTTTCAATGTACGCCTTAACCGAGCAGCCTTGAAGCTAGTTTCTCTAGTGCTATTTAAGCGTCTACTGAGGATTCTTTATTGTGATAATAATATCCCTAATTATGAATCAGTAGTAGTAGCGAGGCAAAAATTGAAATTTCACATTTGCACAAAGTACATTCGAGTTACTGGGACATGTTTTAGCATAATCCGTTGACAGTCACCATGATGAGGTCTAGGGGATAACAGTGCGATCAAAAGACATCATTATCTCTCAAGGTCACTTCGGTTGATTTCTGAATTCGCCCTGACTCACCACCACACCAGTATGCTGTGGGTATTTTTTCTTTCCTTTGACTCTCCACAGCAGGCAGTGCTCCACATCCCTTCCGGTTAGCCCAGGCACTGAATCAGCTCTCACGGATCTGCTAGTCGTTCGGTAGAGTTCATACTTCATCATGGCGAAAAGTGATTTTTCTCATTTTTATCTTACTGTCATAATCGTGGTTAAGTGACTTCGGAGATCACAGTTTGCCTGGTCCGAAATCTCGGAGAGTAAACGGTATCCCCAATCAAAACAATACCCAGAACTGATGGGCGAACGTTAGGCTAACTTTGGGATAAGGGGCCCGGTAACATGTGCCTTGAAAATTTGAACAGATGCTCGTGAAATTTTACAGGAAATATAATATTAAAATCAACTCAATGATCATTAGTATGTATCTGCATTACAAAAGTAGCATTTATTGTTTTGCCGAATAACCTGATGACAAGGTTAGGCCAAACTCGTTTGCTTTGTTCTCTGTTCCTGAGCTGCACTGACCGGTTTTCCTATGAATGAAAATGATTCATGACATACATAGGTGAATATGTGCATCTTAGGGGGTTGTTTTGACTCTAGTATTTTATAGCTCTCTCTCTCTCTCACTATATATATATATATCTGCATATGACAATATGTTTATACATACATATATCCTTGGTCGGTGAGGTGGTCGAGTTATATTGTTGGTTTCTATGAAATCCATAAGATACTGAAAACCAATCGCTATGTAGCGTTGATTATTCATCTTCACTTTCTGGATTCATGCTTCGGGAGACAAAATAGAAGAGGTACTGCAGGTGCAAGAGGTACCTTATTCCGGAGAAATGCTTCATTTGTGGTGAAACCATATTGTGGGGGAATTTGTGTCCTGAATTGAAGTCAATGAGTACGCTGAGAACAACCGAATGTTAACAATGAGTTCGTCAATCTCAATGCATAACAGATATGGTTACTTCTGGAGTCTATGCTTTTGTGTTAGTGTCACGATTTGTGGCCTAATGCAGTATTGGTGTTAAGGTGTTTTAGGTGTGGATCAACCTACTAGCAGCACCCCAAAGTCAGTCATCCATACAGCTTAGTAAATTCGTAAGTTATTTTAGTTTTTTAAGCCAGTCAATAAGTGAAACTGGGAGGAATCGTGTGTCGACATCAACTTGAATACATTACGAGAAACATATTTCAGTTAGTTACAATGAATAGCTGCCTGAAACTTAGTGCGCACAAACATTTACTCATCTAATGAATACACCACCTATAACCCCATTTGCCCAAGTTTGAATTTCTCACTAATCGTTCGGCTGATTTCAGACATTGGTTTAAGTGCACCTCATGATGCGAATTACACTTCCCTCAAAATATAATGAACATTCGGTTATATGACGTGACGAAGTTTAAAGTCTACCAGACACGATGCTGCTGCATTTTGGGTCGAAAATTAGAGGCAATTAGAAGACGGATATCAGCAAAACGGTAATACAGCTGCTCCACTGACTGAAGTAATCAGTATTCCTACCAATTGATTCTTCCAAAAATCACCGTAATAATTCATACTAAGCCTAACAACTCAATGAAACTTGGACAGGAACAATATAGTTTTAGAACCGGGTATGGACAATAGATGGGAAAACAACCGGGATAATGGAAATTGTACTACAATTCATTGGAGCCAAAACAATGGTACGATTCATTTCTCGCGTTTATCACGGGTTGCTGTGAAAGGCAATATCTCACTTGTAACGCTCGTCAAATCACAAATAAGGCTCTGCTTCGATGACCCTAATTATTGCCTTGGATCAATAAAGTCCGTCTCTTAAGATTTCCTCACCATGTATTAGACAATTACACAAAGGGCTCTGTGGTGAACACATGTCGTTTAGAGATATTCGAGGCTAGGAAACTACCTCACGATGTTCTGAGATGATTTCAATATTTGAAAGCAAGCAATAGTTGTGACAAACACAATGAAAGAATACAAATTTGATAGGTTTGTACCAATACAGTCTATGTCGACCGCATTCGAACGAGCTTTCACTTCGCAAGCAATATTCACACCATTTTCCATCTCGTATTCACATACGATTCAACAAGAAGATATTAGATGAAACTTGCCTCTGAGAAGTGCAAGGTGCACAACCTGTACACTCTACTATGAAGGTGAAATCATACGGACAATGACTATTCATCTCAACTTTGGCATTTGTTTAGGAATGGCGATGAATTCAATCCACGTGACTCTGTGCAAGTGTTAATTGAAAACCCTTTCTCAGTCCGGTCATTTGGACACAGGTGGTTTCTTTTAGGCACATAACTAAATACAACTTATCACGAAGAGAAATATTTTAATGATGTTTCTGAATATCCTATCCCTGACCGTTTCCTAATATTTGTGGACAGCCTTCCAACAAGGTTTTTCCAGTCACACGCAAAAGTTCTTCGGATGGAAACGGCAGTGTGGTTGTAACTTTTGTCACAAAACGAACTCTGAAGTATAAAGCTAAAATATTTTCCGAGAGTAGAAAATTTTAGAGTTCCAAAAATCAGGACTGAGAAGTATGACTCAATCAGAGGAATAATTGCTGTCAAATGGTTTCCTTGTTAGTACGCTTTTGACATATTGGGATCAATTTGGATCCTGCCTCCCTTAAAATCAGAGTCAAAAATATAATGCCAGTCATGTGAACATTACACAAACGACCAGAATCCCACCTATCTCGCATATGCGTGCACTCTACCATGCGATGGACACCTTTACGGTCATTGATGCGTAAGTTGGTCCATAAATTGCTCGATGAAAATAGATCATTTCCAAGACTACCTACTTCCATTCCATCTGTCCTTTATCCACTTTGTTTATATTACTCCGAGATACTTCTGCGCTTCCAAGTGTAGCACCACTGGACTGATGGACATTGAGAATTCAATTCGATAGGTGAAAATAAACTAAATTTTTGGTCATTACAAATGATAAGTCTATGCATATCCCGAACAAACTTCTCACTTTGTGTTTCACATTGTATGGCAAAGGTAGCTGGTGGGGAAAACATGCTATCCAAGTGGCAGTACAAATTATGCTAACATCTTTGAATTGAAAACGGGTTCGATGCAAAGTAGAGTTCAATGAATTTTTTCTCAAATGGATTACATATTCTTGAATTATCACTGCCCACCATAATATAAATCATCTTCCCTCATCAAACCGATACGGATATTTCTACTGAGTAAATGCAGAACATTCTACAAACTGGCGAAAACATTTCCATGGTACAATTCCAACTGTGGCTGTTAGGCTGAACACACTCCTATCACGAATGGGATAATGCTCGTTACTTGAAGAGGCTTGCATTCCGGGTCGAGGCGTGGGGTTATAGAATCTGGATGTTTTACTTGAATTTCCCATTACAGAATGTTGTGTTCGTCAATCGTCCTGATAAATCAGATTAGAGAAATTCACCCAATGTCATGTTTTCCAAAACCATTGAGAATGAAACAGTGGACTCTAAAAGTCTTCCCGATAATTCCTATGATGTGATACGCGGTGAGCTGTACCCAATTCTCACTCATCCCAACAACTCGACACCAGACTTATTCCCAAATCTCGTTATGGCAACCTGTTTTCAAATCAAACTGATCTAATCATATATTTGTTAAGCCAATTTGATAAGGGCGAAAACGGTGAAATAAAGCATGTCATCTGACCCACTAACAACCATCCATGCTTAGACGAGATATTCGACCGTTTGTATACAACTTCATTTCCGTTGCTTCGTTTGTGGGTAAAGTGAATCAACAATGCCTGGCTTAAAATGAGTAACAGACATCCACAATAGATGTAACCTTATTGAAGCTGTCTCACTCGCGATCACGTGCACTACAAGTACGAAAAGGAAGATCCATTCTCACACTGTTGACTATTACAAAATGTAAACGGGAGTTGATAATCATGCACACTGGAGAACGAATAGGCTGTAATACAGGCTTCCGCTGAGCGGCCGTATTCACGAGTGAATGCAAATTGAAGCTAGTCGCAACGAAAACAGTAGCACCCTTGTCGTCGTATGATGAAATCCTTAGTTCATCAATTGTGATATTTCCCATCACTCACCAATCCTGATGAGTTCAAGCAAAACAATCAAGCAATGATGAGGATATAAATGTCTTTTGAAATCAAAAGATTTAGGATGTTCATTGAGATGAAAACAAGAAATTATGAACTGTATGTGAAGGATCTCAATTGAATTTTTATGCAAATGTCTATCCAATTTCCTCTGGAGAATGAGATACTGGACGGAAATCTGATATGATTCAAATTCAATGATGAAATCAATCGATGAACACCAATGGTAATAGTTCCACGGTAATCGTATTTCGGCCGACATTCGGTACAGTTTATTATGATTATCTCGAGTAATGAAGCGGAATAGGGGCGAACTAAGTAAATTTCACTCTCTGCTGATATCAGTAAGCTAGAATTTACTTTCCGATGAGGTAATCGCCGTTCTGCACTTACATGCCACGATTGGTTCTGTGAAACGACACTTTGTAGAACGACATACTGCTATCTGTGGGATGAAATATCTTTCCCTGTATAACACACAACACTTATTCGTTGGATAGTTGAATGGTGAGTTGGTTGTCCATTCTAGATGACATTCGTGTATCCAAAGTTCCAATAGCAGTAATTATTTTGTTTTTGATGTTCAATCTTTATTCAACTAAAAATCAGTAGAACTTCAAGGGCATTCGTATGATATCATACTGTTGCGAGACATTCAGATCACACACTCACTGTTGGTCTGTTTATAAAACGTGAGTATCTTCTAACAAAATGGCATCTAAGTTGAAATAATCGATTCGAAGCTGTCGGGAATGATTTCTGCACCAAAAAATATTTCAGGTATTGCGAATTTCGTTACGCGTTGTTTCCACAGTATTGATATATATGTATACATAATAATATAAACACATATAATGTACATTTATATTTACCGTTGGTAAATAGCGCAAAAAGTTGGGACAAGCTGCCATTTGAAATATAATATTTTTTAAACGTTGCCAGCTCGTTCGAAATTCTTTGGGATGCTTTTACGTTAGACAACTTGGACAAACCTGAAACACGACTAATATTCTGTTCCATTTGCCGATCAAATCCACGGAAGCTGCAATATGGGATGTCATACAATACGCCCATCGATTCATGAAAAAACTTGTAACAGGAAGAAATTTCTTTTCGATATATCACTCCAGGCATTGACATATATAGTACTGGGTAAAAGAGGGTATATGTGCAGCTAAAGATAGCAGAGTGTGAGTAAAGGTGCAACAAATCCGGTAACTCGACAACATGCTTCAACTTGATGAATCTTGTTCGTTGTGTGAACGACAATAAGTGTGCAATGTGTAACCAAATGGCGTGAAAAGGCAGGTGTGAAAAACAAAGGTGTGAAAGAAGAGGTGTGGGGCTGGGGAGAATTGGTACAAGGGAACCATAAGAAAATCACGTGTTACGGCCACGGCAACAACAACTGTTGCACGAGGTTACGTTGCTTACACAAATCAGGCTTCAATAGTCGAATTGCTATGGCTTCTGACGTCATCAGCAACCGCCTGCGTAATCCTTGCGCGTGAACTCTGGGAGTTGTCAGGACTGGTCTAAAAGCTGTTACCGTGTCGATTTGGTGTCCGCTATCCACCAGATGTTGTAGAATTGCGCTACTGATAGTCCGGACTGTACCTTTGCGTAAAGAAGCCGGGACGTGTTCTGAAATCCTCTTCGACAGGGATGTGCAAAACAACTGCGACATCAGACAGAAACTCCTCTAGTAAACCAGATTGAATTTCATTACCACGAAATCACACTGTGAATAACTTGATTCTCGAGATTCTCAATTTCAATAGTTCAATAGATTTTTCTGAAAGATGTCAATCAGTAGTATTGGATAAGGATTTTTCACTTGAAATATGTGCTTTGTTACAACAAACATTTTAATGGCACATGGATAGTCTAAGTGACTGATACGGTGCTCCAACCAATCAGTGAAACTGTTTCCAAAGATCGATTTATTCTGTTGAACATGGACTTATTGACATGGACGGACTGATCACTAACATTTCTTTCATTTTTTATAAAAAAACACGTTGGCATTATATTTGAGGTCTTTGATTTCATCGTATATAAATGCCTCTTCATATTCTTATGTGCAAGCATTATTAGGTCACAACCAAAATGTTCGAGGAGAGAAGTCAGTGTTAGAATATGGAAGGAAATGTTTTTTCATCTACACAGTTCATCTGGAATGTGTGCGAAAAGTCATAGAACCAAAATTGAGATCGATCTGGCCCATCAAATAAGAGTAACGATTTTATTCAAATCAGTTGAATTGGTACAAACAGGGCTAACCGGTTTGCGTGTTTTTCTTTAGTTAATAAAATAAACCTCTTTGGTTAATAACATTGTGACATATTGATAAGTTCAATCGGTTTAAATATAGCTGGATTTCAGCAAAATATTTGGTGCACAACACTGTAAAATATTAATAACTGCTTGCTTGTTTGGTGCACGCACAATAATTTGAAAGAAGAAACGATGGAGGTTGGACAGTTCTAAGTGGAGTCAGATATGCAATCATACGCATACTGATTGGTATATTATTTCACACTTTTCGCCAACCACGAATAATACTACGAGAGGTAGATCTCGGTCCACGGTTATCCCAACTTCCACGTAACGAGTGAATACCCAGCCATTGACACACACGGGGCAAGTTGGTGTCTTTTCACAGTCACAGGTTTTATTTGTTTGGATATGTTTTGCATAACTGAGTTTGCTGAAGTGCTCAACTCGCTACTTTATGGAAAGCTACATTGTTTATATCAGTTCAATTCAGTTCTTCCAACTAACAACCTCAGAAATCCTTGCTGTGTTTTCTGATCAGTACCCGTTGCAAGTGAAATAAGTCCATGAATGAGGTGAATAAACGCATACGAATCTTCCCAACGGGAACATTATTGCAGTACGACACTGGCGTCGCAACACACAACGACACCCGATGCATGCAATGATCCGGTAGATGGCAACCTAGGACCAGATCCGATTAGCCTAATGTATCCTTGATCATACGATTAGGTTCATTAGAAAGGGTATCAAATTATTTCGCCGTGTTCTTAAACCATCATTTCAGACCATCCGCCAACCACTAGCGATCCCGAAAAAATTCCTCTGACACCAAAATATCACGTGGGATGCGAATTCCAAAGTGAAAACACATCTGTTCCAACCAATATTTCTTCTGCTGGCATACCGTTTGGTGCTGAATCCACCCAAATGCGACATATCTAAAACAAGCTCATACATTGCTTTCCACTTTGCCATATAGATGTGAAAGTAGGAAGTATATGTCTTTCCACGAAAATGACAACAATGCTTCTTCTCTTTATACAGTTGAATTTGGATTGTTGAATTCCATTTCGAAATGGTAAAATTGACCTTTGTGCCCCTTCCATTATTCGAATCACTAATTGAATTTGTTATCCGATTTTGGCTTACCTCGTGTCTTCAGTTTGCAACATAGTCATCGTTTTTCTGAAGCTTATTCCTCACGAGAGCTGAAGGTGAAACAAGCAACTTTAGGTTTTCGACAGAAGCAATAATTTGTACTCCGAGAATAAGTAACTGACTAGTTGTCCGTCAATTCGTTCCAGTTATCCATGAAGCTAGCAAACATTCTGATATGAAATAACATGATCTAATTTATTTTTGGTGTATGTACAAGGAATAATGTGCGTAATACCCAAGATTGTTTGACGAAAATCACGAATGGATTAGACATCCAAAGGCAACCATTCATCGCTTGCTATTGAAGCAGGAAGTAGGACGTTTTGCATCTGACCATGTGCTGAGGATAAATTTACTTTATTCGGTAATTAATTGAGTGACCGCCAGAGGACGTAACAGTTGTGGCTTACTGTTCCGGTAAAAGCATCAAAATATGAATGTCGAACGATAAGTCGATTTCGTTAGCTATAAACTTGAACGTGGTTTCTTTGGCCACCGCTTGATACGATGAAAAATAGTTACTAGGCAGTGAGTTGAGCTTCTGTTGTCCCCACTGAGTTCATAGGACGAAATAATTGAAATGGAACAAATTGGAAATTTCAAACTGCAGTTTTACGTAAAGTAGCACTTCTGAGTACCTTTAATAAAAACAGTTTGTTAAAGTAGTATTCTGGATGATTTTGTATCATTGTTGCAGCTTCTTTGATAGAGATTCCAATTAGGCGACATTCCAGTAGACGTGATAGGATCGAAAAGAAATATCCTCAAACCAACCTGCCAACTTTTATTACTAAAAAATTGTGTTATTGGTTTGTGTAGTGAAGATAGACTGGTTTAATATGAATAATCATGCACTACAAACGTTCATCTAGCTTTCGAATCCATGGAAGCACTGAGCAACTGCTTCGTTCTTGTTAGAAATATTCATCAGTGCACGTCCGCCGAACCCCACGGGATATAAGACTCAGGAATAACGATCGTGAATCAAACAATAAACCACAAAGCTATCTGGGCTCGCTTTCAGCTGTTTATCGATGTTGTACATTACGTGATATTTCGTCGTTCCGCCACTGGATCTCGACGTTAGCAGGGCACTTTTCGAACAGAGAGGGGCTCCTATGAAGGAGGGCTTCTATGAAAAAAGTCCAACAAGGATAGCAGAGCTATACACTGTTTCCATGGCGAGTCGAGCGTTCACACTGCATAGTGAGTCATAATGTGTAAAATTGAATCCCCTACTACTCATATGGGTGAAATTGATTCTGCTAAATACAAACGTATCCTTTAGGAAATCGGTTAGACCACCATCAGTTATTCTCTCATAGAATTGTAAGGCAAATTTATCGAGTTTATCTATAAGACAGTTCAGTCCCACTTACGATAATTCCAAACAATCTGTGTGGCCTCAATTGCCGATTTCTAGTTCAGCCTTGTGCAAAATTGACCAAATATTTCAATCCAAACTCTGCTCCATCGAGCAAGATGTCAGTAACGCTCATCAAACAGAGGGATCATTCTCCGAAAGTGATAACGAAGGCAATTAAAAATGGTGTGTTTTATCCCGCTTTTATCACAATGAGAATTATGTTGTGATAACAGTTTGTTTTTCAGTATCTGTTTCCAACTGATTGGAACAGCTCGGGGTTTTACTCACTTCTTTGAAATTGTGACCGTGACCAATAAATCGGAGATATTTTGGCCTGCTCGTAAATCGCCACTTGGAACAAAAAGGCCACCGGGGAGAATGTTGAAGAGAAATTGCTGACCTTGGAAGCAGAAAAAAATTCGATTGATCGCAGAACGTTATTTACACAGGCAATATCTACGGCTTCAACCAAGCCGGGAGAACAAAGTTTATGGTTATGTCAAAATTCATGAAGTATGTTGCTTTCGTATGAGTAAGGAACATATTATCTACTGCATCGTAAATGCCGCTTGGAGAAGATCATTTCACAAAGTTGAACCTAATCAATCTACCTCAAAATTCAAAAAGATGATGACAATTACCTCATGTCATTTAAGCGGATGTTATTTTGTTACTGATTTGAAATAGTCGGAAATCACGTTTTACAATCCGGACTTACAACGTTTTACGTAATATGGTTCTAGCACGCATTGCTTGGCCGACAGTAAAACAATTTGGTTCGAATAGAAGGATAAAATGAAGGGGCGTTTGTCCTCATTGGCCGAACTGTTAACTAGTGATCACCAAAAATGTCCCGTCTTACTATTCATAGCCCCCGTGAATATGTGGTAAAACGAATAAATCATGCGTGTAGTGTCGATCGTGAAGCATGCGAGAATGTTCTCAATATAAAGCTCGAGTTTCGTGACTTGATTAGGATGTATCATGTGATCGGGTAATGATACAGATTCATTCAAACAATACTCTCATTTACTTTGATCCTTTGCAGCTCGGTGGGTAATTTAATGCGTGTGTGACGTTGATAATTTGAGTGAAATGATCTAGAGGAAGTAAGCTATCGGCCAGCAAGTTATGAAAATATGATGAAACTGATCAACGAGACCGCGTTAATTATCCCAGGTTATACTTAGATAGGTTTACCATCGGAATATTTTGATAAGAGCCATTTTTCAGCCAATATATTGTTCACAGTTGTGCTCTTATGATGAGGCTGAGAAACTATGTGGTTAAAAAAGCCTTTCAAAGATGGCTGCAAAACTTACTGAGAAAATGAAATTCCAGTTCGTATCAATCTAAGTGTTGGCTTCAAAGTCATTTGACCGCGTTTTGTCTGTCGCCTACATGGTTATCGCGACATCAATTTACCGATCCATCAGGACTCAATTTCATCATCATCTCTCTGGGGAGAATCAAATTCGAATTGCAGAGGCGGCACCTTGCTCAGTGTTTTACCATGAATAGGAGTGTCACTTATTCGACAAATCCTGAAACAAACAAAGCAAAATACACGTTGCAGAGGTAGAAGACCTAAGAAATCGATTGAAGAGAACGATCTTCTGTGCAGTATGATGAATGAATTGCCGAGAATTCCTGTGTTTAATCCAGTGCGGCAGTATCACCAAGCCCCTTCACTCCCCGTCTGACACAAGGTGGTCACAACTCTCAATGCGACGAGTATCAGGTGATATGGAGGCTGCACCGCAAGCCCAACAAATGAGAACGTGTTGATTCTATCAGGTGATCCAAGTCAAGAGTCCATTCGTTTTGGCTATGGATTTTTTTATCATATGATTGTTTGGCGTATGATAAACTGTAGAAGGTTCGAAAAATAACATTTTTGAACAAATTTCCCACTAAAAGTTATCTTGCCGAATAACAATATATCTCACAAACTAACATTATTGATTTGGATCGGAATAAAACAGGTTTAGCCTTGTCGATGGATTTCAATGAGAGAGAAGTTGAATGTTGGGAAAATCCTCACTGTCATGATTGAAAGAGTCCTCGAATTCAACGAAAAGCGGTCACCTGGGTGGGCATTTGCTTTTCAGAATGACGCTGCGTGGTATTTTTTACGAGTCACGGAGAACGGATTGTCTGTTTACCATTCCTTGTGAGGCTTGTCAATTCATGCTCAATTTCAAGGTCCAGTTCATGCAATTACCCTCGAATAGTGCAGATTTAAATGTATCAGTAAAAGTTTATCAGTTCTAGGGAAGAGAGAAAATCCGACGTCATTAGCAAACTTATGCCAAAAGTGAATACTCAATCCCCGACTTCCTGTGAGTGCTTTCCGTCAATTCGTTACGTTTTGTGGGACCACATTTAACGCATACGTGGGAGAATCACTAACAGAATTATCGAATGAAAAGAAACTGCCATCTGAGGTAAGCTTCAGATCAAAGTCTAATTTCTAGCTGAGTTAAATTAGATCTAACAAGGCGAAGAGCATTTAGGTGATTGAAAGAGAATTAGTAGGGAGAATCAGATGGATAATTGAGCAACGTACTCACTCTGTTTCTGTCTCCCATTTGTAGGTTTCTTGCTGATCATGTGCCACCGTGCGGGTTCGTTTTGAAGCAGTGAATTTCGAACACTTTTATCTTCGGAATATTTTAGAACAATGTTGTAATATTCACGGCCACCATCCCAAGAGAAAAAAAGACACTATTTCTTGCAGAGAAACAGAAGAGAGCAAACCAATCGAAACATAAAATGATTGGTGTGAATGTGATTACTATTCAGTGTAATCTGACACGCGTGAATTTTTGAAGTAAAATTCGAGTCGTTTTATGGCAATTACCATTTATTTCATCATGAACTTAGTGGATTCTACAATGGTGATACCGTAAAAATTCCTGAAGAACAGAGGCAAGCCAAATGCCTATTACTGTGTATGAGCATCGTGTTTTGAGTAAGAATTTGGTTGGATTTCGTGAGGGTTGTAGGTTATTGGTAGTTTCAAAACTTTGGTTTCAGCTGAAGTTTTAGCACTAATGTTTATCACGTACAAGCAGACCACAAAATATATTCTCCTAAAACCTCGCCAGTACTTGCTGGTTATGGTACATATAGAACTGGATAGTCTTGTGTTATTCCCGTCATGTGCGTACACATACTATTAAATTATAAGTAAATAAATTAGCAAGCAAGACAATAATAAATCTAATTATTCCTTAGCTTCCTCTTGTTTGTCGGCCTATAACGCTAGCTGCTCTGATCCGTCCTAGTAACTCTGGTGGGAGGACCGTTCTGGCTTCAAAACATCTCATTTTATTACCAGAAAACATACAGATTCAAACGAAAGGGAGGCCTCTATCTAAACTGAAACCGAACGGTCAGACGTTCTGTGTAGGCAGTGCTGTGTGATCAGTCATGCGTGCAACAAAGTGAGCATTTTCAAACGACGTATCTCAGTCAAACTGACACAATTTATATCCCCCTACCGATGGGTGCCGTTGCATCAGATTGTGCCACTAACAGCCAACAAACAGCGACACAAGGCGAGTGCCGTAGATAATCGTGAGAAGCTGGATTTTTGAAGTATTCAGCTCTTTATTTGTGCATATATTTCTATTTCTTCCACTCTGTATTTTTAGAATGCATCTAAAGTATTCACTATTGGATTCGTATTTTCAGGTTTCATCTTACTCAGTGTGTCTTTGAAAAGTCTCTGAATTTAAGTCTAAATGTCGACATTTTCTCGTACCCACGAATTGTGCATGTATTCAGATTGGTTAAAACTTAGTGTTCACGATGCAAGCATGTTCTGTTTGAGAATTCGTGCTTTTTTCCTTGACTTGGAGTTTGACTTTAGAGAGTAGAAAGCTTTTGTCTATGAGAATTATCCCACAGAAATTGCCATTGAAAGACAAATTTGGCATCGGTTGAATTGTAGTGGTTATGCCGTAGGTGGCAAAACTGGTGTTCAACCAATCCGCGAGGACTATTTAATATAGTTGCTGAACTTTGGGCTGCTCGGCTTCCTGTGTTTTGTCATTTCAGATGGAACACGAGCAACCACCACAGAAGATCATCGGTTCTAGCATACTACAGCTTCAAGCTAACTCTATAGTCTGCACAGTAGACACCTTTACAACTTACATCGTGCTGCCTGAGTCAGGATAGACAACTGTGAACCAAAACCATGACAATGGAGGTTTATTCATATCAAACTATTAGCTAGAGTGCCGCCCATGAATTCGATCAAAGCAACTTCAATCTATCTCAGTATTGGTCATTCGCTCACTTTACTCAGAATATAGTATTCTTTAGCACAGGAATCTTCTCATTTATGCCTGTTTGTTGTTTTTCTTCTTGTATAACTGCATTGACTGATTGGCTCCACCTGCTCACAAACTACAGGAGAGAACCCATACGAACAAGTTCGATGTTTTGGAGAAGACGGTAGAGGAAAAGCTTCCATCTACTCTCCTGTTCCTTGGACTGTGTTGAAAATGATCAATTACAGAAAAGTTTAGAAAGCGGTAACAACAATTTTAGGACTTCGGTACAATTCCCTTGGTAAATTGCTAATTCGAATTCGTTCTAGTTGTGAAAATTGCCTTAGCTATGGATATGGTTTTCAACACTTGCTGGGTTTACAACAACCACGACCATGATTCCGCGGTATATCATTATTTTCTCCCGGAACACAGTATTATTTCAATAATTGCTGGTTCGACCACATAAGGAGACCGGACAACTATGACAAGAGAAATGCTTGGTACACAGATCAACTAATCATCGTGAGCAACGACATAATTGGATTTAAACAGAATAGTGTGTATTATAGCTGGACCACAGGCAAAGATTTGATTGCCAATCTTCACCATATAGTGGATAATTATTTGCAAAGTGAATCCAGATCTCACATTTCCGATGTTTTTTACGAACTTCAAGTATCGGTTCTTTCGATACTAGAATATACTCAGTGCAACTATGTCACCTGTTTGGATGGGAAGAGGATTGTCTTGTTCGTTTTTACGTTCTTGTTTTGTGATAGTAGTTTTCGGTAAAGAACCGGAAACCGGGAGTATAATGCAAGATAGCCCGGATCAAAGTGTAAAACAAGGAAGCTAATCATTTGCATTGCTACTCGCCTCTCTATTGTCATTTGTTCGCGCCTCACACATGAGTCAATTGACTGGTCAAATTATTTCGTCATTTATTCTCTAGAATTGATTGGTTTTTGTGATCAAGTCGCCACCACTTTGGACATTGTTCAATAGAACCTAAACACCACACGTCCCATTTCAGATAAAATTCAGTTCCGTCAACTCAACATTGAGTTTTCTTACTGTTAAATTTATATATCCGTGATCTGAACATCTGAGGTATGGAAAAAGCCTGATAAAATATATGGTCTCGTAGTAAATTCGTACATGTTAGTTCACCTCAGTTATCTTACAAACTTCGTGTGGTTCTCAACCCAAGCAAATAATCCGGATTCTGAGGGATTGAACATACAACAATTCATTACACATTGTTTGTAAAACAGTGGAGATTTACCAGTCTATTCAGCATCCCATATTCTGACTGAAAATGTCGGTATTACTAAGATCCTATTGGACTTCGTTTCCACCCATAAATGTCTAGTCTCAAAGTGCATATTAGTTCGCCTTACACAACACGAACATTTCCGATCAGGAAACAGTAATTCCATTACCCTCTGCCAAATCCGAAGCACATCGACTTAGTGCAGATGTAACAGGCAAAATGAAGTAGGTGCATATGCAAGAAATTCACTTATTTGGACAATGAAAATTGGCTGTCCATTTGCACTAGTTAGAGGCATTCTGTCCTCTGTCCGTCAATTAATAAACGACCATGAGAATAACAGAACTTTCACTTTCGAATCGGAAATGGAGAAGCTTTCATATGTTTGACTTCGAAATATATATCAGAATGTTCTTCTCACCGACTCTCTTATACACCACTGCACAACAATTCAGGATGGAGGCCGAGTCCAGTGGAAGGCTATTAAGTGACGAATCAGTGGCAGCCTGATGGAAGCACAACGAGATAGTACTAGAATAGATCACGTTTTCAATTGCCACTAAACTCAAATGAACAATGAACTTTGACATGAGTGATTTTACAACAAAACAGATTGTTTCTCTCATGCAACACTCAGAATTCTGCTGCTAAAGAGGGGTTACGCAGCGGAATCCAAGACATATAGGCAAACATTCGAGAAGAGTGCGAATGAAAAAACCCTGTGGTGTAATCGGAAAATTGGTGATACTCTTACATATACTTTTGGACACTGTGATTAAGTAAGTGAGAGTTAAGCGAAAGGAAATGAGTGTTGGAGTTTAGATTTTGCACCCAATTTATCACATGTTCATCAGGGAAGTGGTGTGAATGGACAAACACGAGACCGCGACATTTGCTTTGTTCGGTGTGGGATCTTTACTGTATTATTTATATATGTACAAATCGACATATATACATAATCTATCAAAACGGTGGTTACCATAATTGGGAACCCTGAAATATTTTCTAGCAGAAAATATTCTCAACAGTGTTTCGTTAGTACATCCGCAATTCATACCAACAGGCTAATACTGTGTGGGGTCTAAATGTCTCGCAAATGAATATATCATATGAGTGCTCTCGAAGTTTCATTGTGTTTTTGGTTGAATTAGGACTCAACATCGAAAACCAAATATTTTCTGCCATTAGAACATTTGAGGAAAATGTCATCCATGAAGGACAATTTATACGACGATTCAACTTTCGAACCAACCAGTGCTGTGTGTTATACGGGAAAGATGTTTTATCCCACAGATAGCAGTATGTTGTTCCACAAACTGTCGATTCACAGGACAAATTGTGGCAAGCCAGTCCAAAACATTTATTCCCCTCGTCGAAACGTGAATGCTACGTTTTGACATCAGGAATTGTGAAATCCACTAAGTTTGCGCCCATTCTACTTCATTATTAGAGCAAATCACATTGGACGGCATCGAATGCCGGCCAGGAATGCAGGTACTATAGAACAACTAACAGTTATCTGCAACAATCAATTTCATCGTTTAATTTGAATTATACTTCATTTCCGTCCAGTATCTGGTTTCGTCCTCTGTTTTTTGATTGCAGGCTGATGAAGATATCAACAAACTTTATCGAAGAAAATTACAAATTGACTATCTCCTATTGTGTAGTTCATCTAATTGGCTTCACTACTGAACACACAACTTCCATTCTCCAGACAAACGCGGATGGAAAATTGCACGAAAAACCAGTGAATATCCTTCACTTACAATTCATAATTCCTCCCGTTTTCACAATAAACGTTTTACATCTTGCGGTTTTGACAAACACTTATCTCTGTCTTACTTGTGTTTGTTGTGCTTGAGCTCATCAGGATTGATGAATGATGAAATATATCATATCTGATGAACTAACGGTTTCAGTACACGAAGACAAGGAAGCTACTGTGCTTGTTGCGATTAATTTCGATTGGTATTTACTCGTGAGTACGGTCTCTCAGCAAAAGCCCGTATGAGAGTTCCCCAGTGTGCGGGGTTGTCAGTTCACATGTACTGGCTGCCATTTGATGGCAGTCAAAGAATGGATCTCCACGAGTGACATGCATTTTCCCAATTCTGTTACACGTGATCGCGAGTGAGGCGATTCAGAATGGCCATATTCAATGTGGATGTCTGCTATGAAAATAGGGTCATGTATTATTGATTCACCTTACCAAGAAACGAAGCAACAGAAATGACATTTTATACAAGCCGTCAGATATCTCGCCTAAGCATTGTTGGTTTTTGATATGTCTTATAACATGCTTTATTCTACCGATTTCACGTTCATCAAATCAGCCCAACCAAATAGGTGAGTGAATCATTTTGATTCGAAAACAAAGCGTCATGACGAAATTAGGGGATATGTCAAAAAAATGGAATTGTTGGGATGGGTGAGAGTTGGACAAAGAATAATCTGGCTCGAATTTCCATGGGAAGGTGGGATACATAAATAACACGACTGCTGCTTTCGTTTCACAGCTTTTGGGTTCTGAATGACTGAAACATTTTCCAAACATTCTGAAGGACATTGCTGAGACCATGGCAGAATGGATTCAAGTAGTCTGTTATCCAAAATCTCGGGACACGATATGGATGTGCCTGAAACCGGTGGCGAAATTTACTATCGTTTCATGAGAGATTGCCAATAAGTTTGCATATTTTGAGGTAACTGACTGGTTAATTGAAGTGTTTTGTAAGCAGGTTTGAGGAACACAATCAGCACATCGATGCATTATGTGTTTTGTCACTCGCATGAACATTCCTAAATATATACAAACATGTACTGAAGACGAACCCTTCATATCACTTCGAAAACAAAATGTCCACGTAGGCATTAGTCCCATTTTCCTCGAGGTTAATATGCATCAAATAACTCAACTGGTTTGATAAAAGTGATCGCATTTCATCAATCTGGAGCTTGCTAGATAGAAATATATAATCTATCAATGAATCACGTAGCTCCAGCTGAAGACAAACATCCTAACCATTTTTGAGAAGGATTTTTAAGTTCCCTGTTTCTCTTTATCAATGATTTTATAAAAATACAGCTGGTAGACGTTTATTTGAGGTAAACGTGGACAAAAGGATATATCAGGGCACGTGAAAAACACAACATTCTATAATGTCCGATTCAATTACAGTTTTCAGGTTCCAAATCTCAAACCTCGTTACGGAGTGCTAACTTCTTCAAGTAACTAGCAACATCTCATTCGTGATGGATATTTGTTCATCCTTATGACCACATTCGGAATCGTGCGGTGGAATGCTTGCGCTGGTTCGTGGAATATTTTGCATTCACTCGTCACAAATATTCGTAATAATTGGATGAGCGAAAATCAATTACATTTTAGTGAGTATTGTTAACTCAACATAACCTAATCCACTTGGGAGGACGGTCAATAAAGTCTAATTTGCATTGAACCCGTTTCCGATTCAAGGATTTTACCATAATTTCTAGTACTGTGTGGACAGCACTGTTTCCCCACTTGCAACTTGTGTTAGGAAATGTGAAACGCAGTGCGAAGACATTGTTCCAGATATGCACAGACTTATCTGAAATAACAAAGAACTTGGTTTATTTTTGCCTAGGGATTTTGATTCTCAATGTCCATCAGTCCTATGGTGTTGAAATTCAAAGAGCAATAGTTTTTCAGGGTGAGAGAAACAGAACGGATAAAGAAGAAACTGAATGGAAGTGGGTTTTGTTGGAATAGATCTATTTTTGGTGATCAGTCTATGAACCAATATACGCATCAACGACCGTGAAAGTGTCCATCACCAAAACATAAGTATTCGTATCCAACGGAGGTGAGATTCTGGTTGTCCGTGCAATGTTCATTTGATTGGCATCATATTTTTCACTCAGCTTTGAACCGAGGGGAGGGAGGGGCGCAAAGATGGTTCGAAATCGCACCCTTGATGCCCTTATGTCAAAACGTATACTGAAAGGAACATTATATGAAAATGATTTCCCCTTTTATCGAGTCACATTGCTCAGTTCTGTGATTTTGTGGTTGAGTTTTCGTTCGATCCAAAGATATTCCAGTTTTAAAAATCAGAGTCCATTATTTGATAAATGTTACCACCGCACTTCAATTTTCACCCAATGAACTTTTGCGTCTAACTGATGGAACCAAGTTGGTTAGCATTCCACAATTAGGGAATAGGATATTCATGGATATCATTAGGTTGTTTCTCGTCATGATAAGCTGAATTCAGTTATGAGCCTGGAAGAAACTACCTGAGCCCATGTGGCCGGACCAAGAACGGGTTTTAAGGTAGGAATTATACAGAACCACTTGGACTGAATTTACCTCTCTTTGTAAACAAGTACCACAACAGTGGTGTTCAGTGTTTATTGAATTTCGCCATCACAGTAGCGTGTACGAGTTGTGCACTTTGCACTTCTCAGAGGACAGAGCTCAGCTAACGTCATCTTGTTAAGTCAAGTGTGGATACGAGATCAGGAATGGTGTGAGAGTTGTTTGTGAAGTGAGAGCTCATACAAACGCGGCCGACTTAGACTGTATTGGTACAAACATTTTAAATTCATTTTCTTTTATTCTGTTCGGTAGAACTATTGCTGGCTTTCTATCCACGAAGTTAGCTCAGAATCCCGTGGAGTGGTTTCCTTGTTGTGAATATTTCTAAACGACTTGTGTTCATCTAACAAAGCCCTTTCTGTAATCGTCTAATACATGGTGAGAAGATCCTCTGAAGAGATGAACTTGACTGATCCAAGGCATTGCATAAGGTCGTCGAAGAAGCTTCTTACTAATGATATAGAGAATATTACAATTTTCTCTTTCGTATTGCGTGAAAAGTGACAACGTGTATAATATCAACGCAACCAAACTTGCACAAGTGAATATCAAAATGTATTGTCCGCATTATTTGCTGGTGAACGCGAAATGGGCCAGATGAGCATGTGATTATTCTTTGAGGTTTTACTTAGTTTTCCCACGTTATTCAATGTCAATTCACAATCAATCAAGGACTCTGAATTCCGTGATGAGAAACACGTTCATTCCCGGGTTTTTTGTAATGGCCATCACCATTAATCCGCCAAAGCCATTTTGATATCTTTTCAATGGTATCACAATAAAGATATAGGCACAGGGATCTTTTGTGGGATTATCGCAGTTTGAATGAAAAGCCTCATTTGTCGTGATAACAAGCATTGTTCAGGATTTATGATGCCTGAAGACCATGAATGGATTGTTCCAAATGAGTTTGACATCATTCACCTAATTTTGAAGCTTTCGTCGACCAAATTTGGAGTTCAATCTGAGGATATTACGGGGAATTGGTTATAATGTCCAAATCAACTAGTTTCTCGATTGCAATTTCAAAAGCAGATCTTAGTTGGAAGAAGAATATTTGTCCGTGCTATCTCGCAGACAAGAAATTCGACAATCTCTCGTCTGTTCTATCGATTAGATCAATTGGAACTGCAAAATTGCTATAACGTGTATGGCAAATAACAATTTCGTTTATGTGATCTCATGCATGTGCTGTACAACGAGCTCCTAGATCACATATCTACTGACACTGCATCCTGCCAATTTCAGTAAATCGCACAGTTGTGGCTTCTGTGATAACTTCCATATCTAAGAACTAGTGGTACACAAATATATCCTTCCATTTTGGGAATGTTCGTTGAACTCCAATATAAATAATATGCAGGAAAATGTCCTCTGATTTGAAGATAATATGTTTCTCCTCATAGTATACGTCCCATCTTCGTCTTCTTGCTTTTACATGAGTGATCTTGAAGGGTGCTTTGTTTGTTTGAATTGTGACATGAGTGAATGATAGCTACATTCTATTTCTGGATGATTGTGTTCATTGAAATGTGAGACACTTGTTCACTTTTGGTAATAAAAAGGTTGCTTCGAACTTACTCTCCCTGTTGGTATGACTAAGAGATGATTTTAGTGGGACCATCTGTATTAGCCGCTTAACTGATGGATCACGTGAGACAATTTATTCTGCAACTACCCTTGATAAATGCGGGAAAATGAATGATACCATTCGTATCGCTTCAAATCAATTTGAGTGTGTTTTCCATTCCTAGATTCTTCTGTCTCTTCTTGTCATAAACCAATTCTACAATCTTATTATTTCTGTTTTCCACTCATTCAATTCGTATGCACAGTATGAAGCAACACGATGTGTTTGGGAGGAACTAACTGAGCATGATACTACCAACTTCAATCAGTGTAACAACCATGTTATCTTGTTGTTGATATCCGTTTTCCAATTTCCTCTAATTTTTGATCTGAATTGCAGTAACCGAAACATCCGCGTTGTTTCCGGTAAAACATTGATTAGTCTTCTAATTTTATCTTATTTCGATTATCTCCATGTTGAATGTGTTGCTTTCACCCAATTTGACGTTTTCGCAGTACGGAAGACTTCTTTGCAACCACAACCATCATTGAAAGAACTCTACTCATTGCCTACCTAACAAGTCTGTGACGAATAGACAGAAAAGTGAGGATTATTTTTCTCATTAAAATTTCGCGTGGGTAAACAAATGCACAATCGAAAATTTCTCTTCAGCTATAAGTGAATCCTACTCTCCTATCGCGCAGTTCAGGAAAATTTTAATCAGTGGAGTTTATAACGTTTTTATTGCAAAGACTGATTAAATTCCAAAAACTACTATGATTAAAAATAGAACAGAAGGAGTTTATTAATTAACTGGAAGACCACAAAAACCTATGCCATACAGAATTGCCGCCGCATATTCACTGAATATTGATGTACTCTCACCATATCAAATTCCGAACGCATCCAATGGAATATCGGCTTACTACGAAGAAACATTTACCTTTTAACACAACAAATGCGATAATCAAATGCAGCTGAAAAACGCCCTTTCCTCTCTACACGATGTTTTCTTAGGGGCATTCGTTTCATTCAGTTTTGACCCGTTCAACTTTATGCAATGAGAAACATTTCAAAACTATTCTGTTTTGATAATACGAAATAGTCGCCGTTAAAGGAAATGCAATTTAATTCTACGGAGTTTAGGGGTTAATTTGAACAAACTGGTTTCAGTCATCAACCCTGCATTTTATTCGTCCTAAATAATAAGTTCGAAGTTGATTCAGGTCCATGAAATTTATATACATCAAGCAAACTCAATGTGGTGGCAAATTCTAAATGGGGAGTTTCAGTTGAATTGTCCGCCATCTCAATGATCGGAATCAGCTTCCGCTTATGTCCCAGTATAATACGCTGTCCTCTCCTGTCTAGTAGTCTATGTTATCTCGTGCGCACATTAGGAGTAGTGTGGAACAGCACCGTATCAGCTACTCATGAATAGAATTAAAATTACAAAATTAGTTCCAATACTAGTCAAGGTGCAAGATTTCGAAGATAAGTCCGCCAACCTGGTATACGTTTACCGAAATATTTCTGTGCAGTGCGGTTTATCATTCATCAAACACAAATATGGAACGAGTTAAAACAGAATAGCCTTGAACTTCTAAGTGAGTTAAGGGTACAAATGGATGATTTTGCCCATGGACTGCTTCCTATTTGTTTACGTTCTCGCAGACCGCTTTATCATCATGACCCATTGCCAGCTATCATGTACACACACACACACACACACACACACACACACACACACACACGAAGATGTTTGGGCACAAGCAAAACAGCATGTTTGCTCCATTCGAACGGGAACAAGGTAGACAATAACAATGGTTGAAGTTGGCGTTCGATTGCGTTGTATTTGGGAAGATTTATCAAGATTGGAACCTCACAGGCAATGTTTGACTTGTTCAACATGTGGAAATATTTGTTTTCAATTGTTCCTAAGCATTCTCCAAAACATCTTGCAATCAGTACACTGTGCTCATTTTATTCGATGGGCTGTTATAGGCAACTACTACAATAATGTGGAAGGAAGGCGTGATATTCCACAATTCATGTGGATTTACGAGTGTTTAACTTGTTTCGGTTGCGGCTACTGGAAGGGATTTTGCGATTTTATTGTTGTGGTCCGCCAATCAGATTTTGGACGAGGCATCTGAAGCACCTGGATCCAGCAGCGTTGGGAGTGGCTTCTTGTGTGGCTTTTGTAAAACATGAAATTGCACTCAGTGAATAATGGGAAACTGAAAATCTTCCACAAAACTTTCACTCGACATTTCCAGGGGTCCACTTGAAAATGAGCTGATGCAAGTTCTAAACCAAAGGAGTGGAATATAAATTCCCGTTCATTTTTTCGCCCCATCCTTCCTATATGTTTTACCACAAAATGTTCGCTGTTCAGTGTGAGTACACTTCACTGTGGCAATTAGCGATTCTTCTCTTATGTCGATCTGCTTGAATTCCAGTCGCAAATTAATCCGTGTCAAATTTAAGTTGTCAGAATGCTTTCTCAGTCTGTTTAGTGCATACGGCTAATTTTACTTCCATAAAATCTCCCAATTTATTAAGCTGGTAAAAGATGCTGCGTTCATCACCGCTATAAAAGTGATGATTTTGAAAATAATTTATTTGCAGTCAGCTTTTAAACGCGTCTTTTTCGGGTCCACTCTCTAACTTCGTTCATCAAAAACGGATCATTGGTGATCGCGTGAATAACTCTCTATAATACAGCTTGAAAGCATTTTATGAAATAGTACTCTGAATCAATGTGCATGCAAGTGAACCATCGATGGGCAAGTCCAAGTAGTACATATGGCTCAGTGCCAAAGGCTGATTGGTTAGAGTGAGCCTTTCATCGCATGGGTGAAGTCACCGGGTGTGCGTACGTGCGTGCATGCGTGTGGGATAGTTGTGGATGTCGTGTGTCCCATCAATACATTTGCCGGCATTGTGATGACGCAGTCAGTAGTCTGACCAATAGAAGGACCACACAACAGTGCTGTGAAGGGGTGCTTCATCTACCGCGTAAACACTCTTTCTATTGAATTCAATGATCCGCAGAGTGAGTTATGTCAAACTGTGACCAAAACGATACTCCGGGAGTCCACTCATCCGTTACACGTGGACTTATCCTCTAGTCGTTCTCATTCATCCATCCATTCTGCATTGAATCACCCGCGTTCTAAGACCAATCTTCACAAAATCTTCCTCACACCCTATGTGATTCGGGTTGTTACCCGTATGGGGGGGGGAGATAAAAGCTGAGCTAATTATAAGACTTTATCACGAGACTAGTTTTCCTCCACTCTCTCACCAAACTACCTCAATCGGAGCGTATTTGTTTGCACTTCATCAAATATTTGCTTTTTGTGTTACTTTGCTTATTTCGAATTTCACGTTTTCTTGTAATAACTGAAATGTCTGTATAAAACTTTGCACAAGTCCTCCATACACATCCAAACAATAATGACTCAGGAGAGGGGAAAGACAGTGAGGCAGTTTTACATCACATTGTGTATCCTTGTACGTTCACTTTGTATTGACTTGTGTGAGTATGTGTGTATATCCTCGATTGAATATTTGTGTTCTGAATGAAGTGTAGCCACCTCGCATGCAGACGCATTTCATACAAACACAAACTACTGCAACTAACTGCCCAGAAATGGCGTTGCCGATGATACGGTGTTATTTTAATGTCTCAGACTAGTTATTTAGTTGTTCACCCGCTTCTTTTATTTTGTGTGAAAGCCCAAACATGGCCTCGTTTCGCCCATTCTCTCATCCGATGGGAGTTTGATTATCAGGTAGAATGATCATCTGAAATCTTGACTGCATTTGGGCATTCAATATTTTAGGGCTGCATTGAGAGTCGGGTTTTGAAGAAACTTGAGTAGTGTGTTATCAAGATGCATAACACCAAAATCCAGATTCACCGTGGAATATTGTGCCATGATTGTTCACCTCAGATAAGAAGGGTGTTCTCTGCGACTCTCAGTTACGATGCTTTTGAAAGTCAAAAACGAAAGCAAGCCACTAATCAGCGTGAGTATGCCAGGCCGGATTGTATGATCAGTAACCACTATTTTATCAGATCACGCAACATGTCACCCCATTTGCTAATCAAACAGTCACCTACAGTTCGACGTAGGTTGGGTTACCGGATCAGTTCGACAAACGTCTATATCAACCAAATGGGCACAACAGGGCTTGAACTTAACTGGACTCATAAATTCTGAAATGTTGGATTTTTGCTTCAAATATCACGTCATAATTCCTGTGAATACAAAATCGTTTCGGCGTGCTGAATTGTCGTCTTCTCATCAATACGGGATAAAATGATCAGAGTTACGAGCCAAGATCGAGTGCGCAGGTTTCCCATTCAAATCGCAGTAAGGAATCCGTGGGTCTTAACACCATGGTGAATGAATAAACAGTATGATTTATGTAATTACAACTTTATTGTTGAAATGAGCAAACCTTTGTTGTTGACACAGCATCTCTCAGAGGATGTACAGCAAATAAAACCGTCTACAATATCCTCTTTGATGAGATGCTTGTTACCTTAGCTTTTGTCGTGAATGATGAGAACTTCAGATAACATTCAAGTTCAATGAATTGAAATGCAGATCAGAAAAAATGTTGTTTTATTCGGTGATAACCGTGAATTAAAATCTACTTTCGCTATAAACCCTTTATGAGAGAGGTGATCGGTGGTAAATGAAACCTTTACTAACTACCGTCATTTCCGATAATGAAGTGTAGCCAACATCAAACATTTACGCAAAGCATATCACATGGGGCATCGTCCTTCTTCATACATTTTGAGCCGAACTCGGCTCCCATGATTTAGAAGACAAACATTACAAGGGATGTCTTATTTCGCATCGGTAACCAGCACGGTAAAGCATGGTGAAACGATCCCGACTGATGCAGATACAAAGGGTATGAATGTGTGAGCTCAAAGCTAATGTTATGCGTTCGCAACCGATATGAGTTAGTGGATGGAATTTGTACCGTAATGGTAACCCATTCAGGCATTCCGGTCTACCTCATATACAGAGTCAGCCATATACAGGATTATCTGCTGATCCAGTGATATATGAATAACATGTCATGCAAACGTGGTCTTCATGTTACGAGTCATTCCGGAGCTTGTTAGATTCTTGGCATTACATTTCACAATACGAGAAAAGGATGCGGCAGAAATCCCTACCACTCACTGACCTTCATGATGAACTGAAATACTTCAATTTCACTACTGTTCGTATTGCACTTCGTATCAATTTGGAACTCTCTTTAGAAATTTCATAATTACTGTTTTATTTGCTATACAGAAATGATACAATGTTTCAGACAGAAGTTCGAGCCTGTTTGGAGGAGGTTGCCGAATGGGGAAGTGACCGACGGGGCTCAAATTTAAGATCGGAATCACGGAATAAAAAGCTGGTCGCGACGGCCTTTCGACCATGGCCGGTCCAATTTTAGGTGGTCCGGCAAATCAATGACATCTCTTAAAAATTATCTTTGAATGCACACAGTCTATACCATCAAATTTGTGTTCAGTAGCCTACCATAAACACGCTTGTATTCAAAATTAATTTTATCAGCTATTGTGGATTTATTTCTTTATTGCAACAGATCTGAGCAGACGAGATTCCCGAAAAACGTACCACTTTCAGATACTACGAGCAAAACTAATACACTTATCCAATTTAGTGGAATATTTGTAGATTTCCACACAGATTGGAGTAATGGTAAGATCGAACAAAGTGAGAACAATACTGGACGATTTATGTTTTGCAAAAAAGCAAGACACTTCCAAGCTGGATGAAAATGACAGTATTGCCTAATGGAACATATAGTAAGTGAATGTGGAACCTCCCAAAAACCTATTCAACCAGTCGACTAAAAGCATTATCAAATCCAGTATTGGCTTTCCGGATATCTTTTATTTTGGGTGTGTACGGAAAATATCAGAAGTAGGAAGATTGTGAGGGGTTCAGATGCAGTTAGCAAATGTCCAACCCATGATATTATTTGGTCACCGCACCGTTGCGCACGCTCATTCAGCTAGTTTGTAGTAATTTCACCCAATCCGCAGAATAACTGCACTGAATGCCATGAAAAACGTGAGCTATTCTGTTATCCCATGCAATATTTTGTCAAGCAATCGTCAGATAAATTGAATCTACGGGAACATTCTCGACGAGTAAATAGCAGTACTTTTTGTATGAGAAAAGTGGTGATTTTACCAATACCAGAGTGATTTTATTTGTATGTTTTCTGTCCGAATATTCATAAATGTGTGGTTCCCGAAATACGTTCATCTCGTCGTTCAGTGATAACACGATTTGGGAATCAGCTTTTTTTGAATTACGTCATCCTCACGGCTGATATGGTCACATTCAATTGGTAGGAATGTGTACCTTTCGGCTATAGTCGTGTGTCACAGTATGGTTGGGTAGTCATGATTATTGATATCGCGTAGTTGGCAAAATAATTTGGAGAGAAGTGGTTGTCGATCCCTGGTTGGGAAAAGACCACCAAAAACAATGACCATGGGTATCGGAAATTATCCATTTTCGCTTTTAACCTAAAAGTTTGGTATTTCGGTCAAGCTGATTTTAAAGTTTGGTTTCAAATCGTAGTCAGGACAGTTGGAGTGTCTTAACGAAATGTTTTCGAGAACGAAGCGATGGATTGAGTAATCTAATCGCTGCAAACTCTACCGTTGTTGGATATTGTTTAGAAGCGGCTTTTGGCGCGTTTGTGGGGACTCCATCGATAACTATGAATGCGTCCTCATTCAGGCGATGTCCGGTGTCCGCAGTATAAGATACAAATACTTTTTGTTTCAAGTCGTCAACCAATCTGTTTTGTGTTGTCTGATCCGTCATTCTTCCTAAATGACTTGCAGAACGTGAGCAAATAATCCAGTAGGTTAGCATGGAGATAATAAGGAGAGGTAATTTCTCCTCTAAGTTCCCTGAGATCACCGATTGCAGGCGACGCGTACAGGTAGTATGGTAACGTGAAAAGTGCAATTGATTGTCTTTTCGAGCCATATTACCGATAACTCGTTTTTGTCATCTCCTCTGAAGGAGGGAAAAGTGTATAATTCCTCCTTCCTGATGAATTGCACTGCCGGTCTCTCTGGCCACTCCTAATGTTTTTCTGAATGGGAAGTCGGGCTATCCGTTAACAAGAAGCGCTTGTTCCTACATTTATATTTTTTCACCCTCTCGACCGAGCAAATCATTCGCATTCAGGCTATGAGGAAGTGAATTTGGCTTCGTTCACCTACTAGATGCAAAAAGATGGTACTATTATCGTACTTCTCTGGTTACACTGGTTTGCTGATAAGTGCAATGAAGTAGTTTTCCCCCTCTTATGAGACACACACTCAGAAAATGGAGATTGTTTCCTTAATATAACTCTGACGGGAAGTTCACTGCACTGTCGGTCCGACTGCACTCTTCTACCAATTACTCCAATGGCATGCTTCTCAGTTAAAAAAATGTCATCTGCTTATCGATGGCAAATAGGTAGGTCTGATTGCATAAACCGCCGTTGACGGGAAACTACTCATTGAAGGTATATCGTTCTAATAATTACTTCAGATTAGTTTCTAGGGTAGCCATGTTGGTTTTGACTTCTACGATGTGATCACCCAAAATGTAATGATTTCTAGAAGTGGGACCCTGGTGGACATAGATATAACATCTCGGGTGATACTCGTATGTCCTTCAGCATGTCATCCACTAATTAGTTCTATCAATTGGAACGTGTCTATTTGGATATAGCGACAATCTTTTGACAACAGGTTCAAGAGTATTTTCGAGCTATCAGGCAGCCGCATGATACGGTATCCCACTCATGCCGAGTATCACAGGCAGTGGTATTCCTAATTTGTGCACTTTCATCAACCTGTCACATTGAGGATCACCGGTGTCAGTTTGTTTTAGTAGTTTTGAGATTGTATGCGAGATAATACATAGCTCTCTCAATGACGGCATACCTGCTGCGAGCTGTTCCTCCACTGGTCTTGTTTTGTCCTTTCTCCTTTCTGCCTTTACCTTCACGAATAGCAGACAAACTCGTTTTCATTAAAACCATCCTCGTGGCATATACAGATACGTTGAAAGGTCAGGAATGTAGAAATTATGAATATCGTCTGGGTGTGAAAATGCGAATCGGTAGTCATCGAAATTGGTGTTACGTAGGTAGGAAAGATAGGAAGTGAATAGTTGTTGTTCCGAGGTTGTGAAAAAGACAAGTTAACACATGAAGATGGGTTTCGGGGATTATCCATTTCTGATTTCAATCAAAACGATGAGCGTCATGGAAGACGAAATGAAAGGAGTGTCACCAACTCAACGTCAATTTTCATTCAATCTTCCACGGATACTTTCGAAAGATAATTATGGCCAAAGGCGCTTGAGTGCTCGTGAAAACCAGTTTTCCAAAAATTGTGTATCTCCGATAGAAATTTCGCAGTCACTACATTGATTGCTTTTAAACACCGATCCCGATCAAGTTTGATTCCATTTCTAAATGAGGTTTCCTATTCCGTTTCGGTCATCCAAAAAATGAAAATCCCCTGCTGCTGATGTGAACCATTATTCATCGGCTGGTTCATTGTGCAGCATTAATATCTTGCTGAAACTATCCTGGTTTTGGGCCAACTTATTTTGTGCCGGAATTGTAGTGCAATTTGCTTTCTCTTCATTCATATCATTTTCGTCTGTCTCGAACTGTTCTGAAAATAGCTAAATCTACCTTTTTTGTACTTGACTTTTGTCTGGTCGGCACGACTGACTACACAGCCGCATTATTTAGATGCCGCCGTTCCTAACCAGCCGTTCAGGCAAAACATTGATCCCAAACAATTCGTTCAGTAGCACGTGTTATGTCAGTCTACGTAACCTGCGACAAGAAATGTGGACAAATACGGCGCGATGTGCTTGGAAGATGAGTCCCTTTTTCCGATCCAGTTCTTGAAATCTGGTTTTGTCATGAGCTTGAGCATAGTCTCTCAGGTATTCTGTGAACAAAAGAATAGCATCTGTCGATCTCAAAAACCATTGTTTCATTTAAAATTTTACTTCTTGTTTCATTACTGATACTGTCGAAATATTTCCCTCAGATAAACAAAATTGATTCGGGTAATCATCATAAGATGGAAACGGTGCAAGCACCGCTTTGTCAAAGCTTCCTCACAAACTGCGCAGAATGAAACGAGAATATTCCATCAAACTGACCCTTGAAATTTCTTGGGACTTTTGAAGGAATTTATCAACGACAGGAGGAAATAGATCACAATTGTGCAGTTTTGCAGTTAGTCAGTGCGTTCTCAATATCTAGTTTCCCGTATTTGATTTGCCAGGGGTATTTTTGAAACAAGGGCATATCCACGTACGTGACTTGATGATTTGATTTCAAATCCACCATGTGCTTTTTTTCCCAACTACGTCACATTATCTACCCTAAACAAAAACTGCCCCTTATGGAGTTTTTCCTGGCCATTGCTTGTAAATAAACATATCCGCTCACGTTGTATATAGATTTGTAAATTTTTCGCAATCGTTTGCACAAGAGGAGTAAACAAGTACACGAAAATTTTCAATCTTGTTCTGTACTTCACTAATATTTTCCAATAAATTTCCAAACAGGAGCCAATGCCAGATGTGAAGCTAACGTTGAAAATCGAACATCCGTATACTGAAAAATCCGAGGCCCATATGTGAGTTGATTCTTGAAAGTTTTCTCGATCTTTGTCTCGGCGAAGTTCTCTTTCTTTGTAGACAAGTCACACAGGTTACACAACAGTTGGTCGTAAACGACACTGTAAATGTAGGCCTACGCTAAATTCAGTCAGCATATGTCTTAGGCATATTCCTTAGTTTTCATGCAGTATGTGAGAATCAGAGATATTCCACATCGAGTGGGAAAAGGGTGAGTCAAGCCTTTATTATCTGAAACCAAAATAACACAAACCTCCACAAGCCCACAGCTCAATAACTGTCTGAACGGGTCTCCACACTGATATTCATCGAACGCCAATATGGCTGCCCACACACCGACCACTACAATACTGAAGACAACTTCACAGAGCCGAATACCTCATGCACTTCTTTCCATTTCAGCACGGTTTCGCCCAATGTAGTGTTTTCCACTATGTGGTTTTCCTATTGAATGTGATGCGTCTGCTTGTTCACCAAACAGCAGTTAGTACTTCATTTGAGCTGCCCAGCATAAGAATGAAAACTAATCTTAAAATGCTGTCTGCACGATCTCGCACTTTGACAGGTAGAAACTACCATCCATATGCAGTAGTATGCACTATTCATGTTAGGCGTATGTCATGCAATGCCCCCTAATATGAGTGGTTTCACATTTCGAAGGTTTCATCCCTAAGCATCAGTGATTTACCACTCTTTTGTACCGGAATTATTTTGCTCCAGAAGGACCATCCTGACAAGAAATCAGTTTGATTGTGATAAACCGATTTGAGATTTTAGTGATCCATCACCAGCTTATCCGAAAATTAATAATAGCATGATGTTAATACAACCGTGGAAGGATAAATGATGAAGAACGAACTAATTTCCCCAAAAAAGAAGTTTCCTCGGAACTCAGCAATATACATTAATGAATACATAGGATGCTAGAGCAATGTCACACTGAATAACTGCATTAAGTTCATGGAATTGCTATTATTGCGCACTTTTATCTATGCTTCGTACAATCAGTGAGCGTGATCTCGCACACGTGACTAGATTTATTCGTTATCAGTGCCACGGCCATTGAGGTTGGACGATATTCGGACAAAATATCTTATCCCTTTATTTGTCTAATTTATCTATAACCACTGAGGTCTGCAGCTTCATTTGTTTCACACATGTTTCTACGTGAATATTACTGCAAATTTATGTTCCAAATACGTTGTCGGTTTTCATTGGGTTTGTATGGCATTGTGTAGAATTCAAGTAGCTCGATAATGGTGCTGCTCAGGCCATCCTCGTTGACTTATATATGGACTGGATTGATCTCTAACCCAAATCTCTTAAGGATATGTTTATTTCGTGTGCCATCTGATGGATGTTGTGGAACAGTTTCAGGAGGTGGTTGAGTGGTTTAGAGCGTTTGCATACCACCTTGGAAGTCTGAGGTTCGAAGCCCCACGAACACCGGTTACAATGGTGGCAGACAGTAATCCACTGTCGTCCAGATCATTACCACATCTGAACTATTGGGACCCTATGTGCTACTCCACCACGCCAAGTTTCAGGGTCTGGTTGCCGGGTTATCCCCAAATAGTGCAGTGGACCTTCGTGGATATGGGATAAATACCCCTTCCAACGCCCTCGTGTGTAAGCATGTATTAACAAAAGGTATAGTGCTTCGGTGATGTGTTTGTCAAGGTTTTATTCACAAAGCAGCTGACTCCTCGATCAGTACATAGGTAACACTAGTGCTTAGAAAAGTCAGTGTTACATCTAACGGGTTACGGCATACTATTCAACATATAAGAACATTTATCCATCTTCAACAATATCTTATGCAGACCGTTTCTTCCTATTTGGCAGGCGTTCTTGTCCACATTATTCAACAATTATTTCGGGTGGTACACCCATATTCAACAAATAAAACGTGACTAAACCTTGAATGTATTATACAGTAAAGTAGTCTGAGTGAATGACTGAAATCCATCAAATGATCGAGAATGGAGCCAGAAATCGTTTCGGATCCACCTTGAATTTGCCAAAGCGAATCTTATTCTTCCATACAGAAAGGCAACTGCCATGAATCTCAACTTATATGATTAGTAGTTTTGAAAAACCAATGTTCTTCCGAGCATATGCTCTCAATGTTACTATGGGAATTTCCCACCGAGTCGAACTTTCATCTGTAACAGAAGTACAGAATAATCCTGTCTTTGTTTGTACGCATGTGCATTTCTGTGTCATGTTTTGATGACACGATCGAGGAAACAACGGAAAGTAAAATGCGTTGTCTTTGAACAAATGAACCAAAGCTACTTGTGCAAAAATAAACAGTGTTCATCCTCCTAACAGGATAGAATTATCTTTTTGGTGGACCTAGAGAAAAATCTGAATATCAATGAATTCGTCACCCAATACGAACTAAACAAGATGAGATGGTTTCTGCAAAAACAGACAACAAGTAGATTACGGTGGGAAAACAAGAATACTCATGCTACATCAACATGCGTGGCACACGTATCCCCAAGATTATTGGTAAGCCCATCACTCAAATTAAAGACTGTTGACAGCATCCTTATCCTAGCGTGTGTATCCAGTGATACACAGAATGAATCTGACAAATTCTCCCTTCGCAAGTCAGTTACTCGGATCAAATTACCTGCCTTCCATTTTGTGTGAAGAAGGAAAAATTAATTACACCTCCATCTACGACAAGATTTCATTGTTGCTGAATGTGAAGTCTAGAAAGGGAGATGGGAATAAATGAGACAAAGTGGCATATCAAATAAATGTGTGTCCTTGTCTAGTCTCGAACAATTAGTCGGTTGTACGCTGATACTGCTTCCGAATATTTTGTTGTGCAGCTAGCGGACAGAGAGTGGTGAGAGCACTCATTCCTTAATCGTCATTTATTCTGCGGTAAAAATTAGTCCTTTCATTGAAGATTAGACAAAAGGCAACGTATGGCTATAAAGAAAAATTCTGAAACCCCACTGATCATTTATTCAATTTACATCATCTCAGTCAAGCCAATATAATTGACTGCGTTCGGTCAACCCACAATCAAGGACGTACTGTTGAGTTTCGTGGAATTTGTCATGAACTACTTTCAATCACAATCAGCCGTATTTTGATCCACATTCCTCGACAACCAACCACGTGAAAACCATTATGTCGGCCTAAGATAAGCTTCCCCTGTGGGAAATTGCAATGAGAACTTATGTCGATGTCTCAACCACTCTTTTCAAATTAACCCTTCAATTCTCATTAATTTTCCTCAAATTTACTGTTTTACTGTGACACTTGGTTCACATTTTATCTCACGCCTAAGTTTTCACCCTATTTTTCAAACTCGAATAGTTGTTTGACTTCATTTGTCAGACAATACAATGAACGGCTGCAAATGTGTAATTACGAAGTAACTGAGCCAGCTTCCTGCATAAGTCACATGATTGTAGTAGATATATATAATTTGAACTGGTGATTCCACCCACGGAATTAGAGTGAGACTGCTATTCTCTGAGCAGCCGAACGATTGGGATACGCGAAAGGCCCGGATCAAACGTAATAAACACTGAGACTGTCTGCATATGCGATTTTATCAAACAATAATCAATTAATAATTTGCTGCATATTACAAACCTCCAATCGTGAGGTATTTCGGTTACGGTAATCTTTGAAAGCACTTTCCAAAAAAGGGTTGTCCTTCGATGGAAGAATAAACAGTGAAATGGTACAACGTATCAAGGAGGAGTAAGAAAGCGCATAGCTGTGCCAAAGAATTTGCCTACAATGACAAAAGACACCGCTCAATACGATGTGTCGAACAAAGGCAACCACAGCTGTGTCAAGTAGCGTACAAGACAGTGTTCGTCGGTGTCCAAAATGCTGATGAACATGGTCACCGGCAGTCAAGCGAAGTGTCCAATGTTAAATTCGTGATATGCATGACTAGGGCAGAGATTACAGTGACATCTCGCTTAAGAGGGGAGCCAACCAAATGAGGAAAGTCGGGTACACACAGATCCACCGGGGCAAAAAATAGAGGGTCCGTAGATCGTCAGTCCGTTGTGTGTTCATCACCAACTAGTGTCAGTCAAGTGAGAACGGCTTATCGGGTTAGGCTAAAGGCCCTGTGTGGAAGTCAATAGTGTGAATTTCAATGGGCATCCAAATTCTACCCGTAAGGAAAAGAACATTGACCGCTGGTCGGACAGAGGACCAACATCACCCACCGTAAGACCGGGAGTACGATATCAAAAAGACCAAATAACCAACGGCGAAAATGATCAACTACACACCAGAATGCATCGTTTGAAACGCTTTGTGCATAGGTTAGAATGATACAGGAACCAAATCGAGATAATTCCGTATTGATGGCTAAATAAATTAGCACATAACATCTTTACAAATTCCATTTCCAGGCGGTAAACTGCCAAATATATGAATCCCATTCGTCAGGTTTGTCATATCCTCAAGCTCACTTCGTCAATTGAATGCTACAGCACTATAATTAGGGATAACTATGAGGAATGCCAACAAGTAAGTATATCTAAACTCGGTTCCTTTTCATGACCCAACCTGTTGCACAGCACATGTGACATTGTTAGTTGCACACCCACGCGAGTGCGGACTTGTCCCTCAACAAACTTTGATACCATTTCAAGTTCAATGAAAGATGTTTTGACTTCAAATGAAACCATCAATCGCATCGCATCGTGAATACAGTTTGCGGTTAGTTGGATAACCGTCAGTCATCACTTATACCTCGAAATGTCCCTTCATCGTTATGAACCAAAACATATTGTTGACTTCCCCCACCATTCGACTAAATCTCGGTTGATACGTTTAGCAGTTTGTGACATGGTCTGCAGAGAAGAAAGATATTTGTTCCGAATTCCCGCCGATAAATCTGCAGTGACTGTAACCCGTAGGGTGAGTGGGGATGCCGAACTAATCGATTGGTTGTTTCTCTTTCTAACAAGCAGCTTGACGGCTGAATAGATTTCATGACAAAAGGACGATGCGTATGATTCAAATTAGACAACTGAAACAATGAAAAAAGAAGCTGACTTCGTGGTAAGACATATTTGCTCTCATGAATGACATCCCCGACAGAAATGAGCTGCAGAAGAAATTTCTTGCGTACTTACAATTCTACCGCATCTCCACGTTTGCATTCTACGAACCTGGGAACATTATACACATTAAATAAGATGTGTTGTGCAGAATAATCCAGCGTGATTCCTTGAATGCACTCAGACAAGTCATGGTAAGTGCACGGTCTGATTAGCTAACCCTCCCGATGTCAAGCAAAATTCACAATCTCACGTTCTCCATATCTCATCATGAACACCGGTTCCCATTATACTCCGTTTGGTGCCAAATTTCATTGGAAAAATCTTAGACTTCTTGTTGGGGAGATGATTCACTAAATCCAAAACTGAAGACACACTTTACCCAGTATTAACGTTTTCTCAAATGACCATTCCTTTCATCTTATTGCCTTATACTGTGATAATTCATTTGAATGATTTATCGTGATTTCCGGGTTCGGGTGGCACAATCGGGCTTCTTTCTCACGAGTTAATAATCCAATTTATCATGAACTTTTAGGCTCTAGCCTACGCGTCTTATATGGAGTAGCATACCCAACCAATCCGAGAGCCCTTAAACAACTTTTCAACTTGGTGTCCACTTGGCAGTACTAAATACTCTTTTAGTATCTGCGTTGATTTTCAATGCTTCCTAAATATGCGGCATCTAACAGTGGAGATGCAGTCGAAAGAGCTGTGTGCGCGGCATCTCATAATACAATGTCAAATTCATGGGAATTTTTGTGGCTGGAGTGTCTATGAGTGAAACTTTTCACACTGAGTACTGGGCCTGTATAGTGCACGTGACTTTTGGGAGCATTATCCGGTTTGCTACGTACAGTCATGCACTTCTCACCACACCATATGACTGGACCGAAAAACTGCCTAACATATTCACACTCAATCATACTGAACAGATGGATGATGTGTGACCGTTCCGAGATTTGATTACCATTGTATCGGTGAAGCATCATTGTGGAAATACTTATACAGGAAATAAAGTTTGTCACGAAATGAATAAAAAGCAAGCTGGTTAAAGGAGGAACCAGACACGAATGACAGACACTCTTTCTAGTTTAGAGTCCAACGGCTGATGGTTCTTATGGGTGCAGTTCTCTCACTGGTTTCTGACTACAAATAATGGTAGGTTGGTTCAAATGTGCATAAATAACGGATTCAAGAAAGGACATGAAGCGAGTGGCCAGCAGATTGAAGTTAGGGCCATCAGCACACTGCTTGTTCTCTTAAACTCTGTGCTTTGAGCGAAATATCATACTCCAAGTCGTTCGTGTGTAAACGAGGTCCATCAGATACATTCCGTTTAGTTTGGCGTGGTTTCATCATTGGAGGATGTTGGAAAGTTTCAAATCCAACAGTTAATAATACTGTTTCATGGTCAAATATTGAATGATAATTTAGATTCTTCCACTTTCTCATAAACGAGGTTTTAGAAAGTGACACACTATTATTATCTCCATCCGGAGGGGAGATAAGTTCACAATATCCTAGTACGCGGCTGCCAGCTTGCTAAAAGCTTCTTATTGTAGCTTGTACTTTAAAGCTTGCGTTGTCGCAGCAGGCATATTCACGTCGGAGTGTTTTGATAAGATAAACGAATTACGTGAGTTTTAATTTCTACATCCTGGTTTCAATGGAAGGTACAGGCAAACATGATACATTCGAAGTAGTTTTGGTCATGGATCGCAGCGAGACGTTTTGTAATTCGAAGCTTATAATGGTAGAATGCTTCAGAAAATCTACGGTTTTCCTAAGCCTAAGACAAAAGAAACAAGTATTCAACCAAGATGGCTAATACAGTGAAGTATGGAAGAAAATTCACTCTCTCAGTATGTCAGGGTCGAACAAGGTTCGGGGTGTATCGAAAAAGCGAAACTCGATGTGATGTGTTAAGCGAGATATGATGTCAGTAACACGGCTTTGTCGGTGGAAAACTATGAGCCGATGTTTCGGTTACCGTGGGTAGCCTTTCTCAAGGTAGGTTTACAATCAACTGACCCTGAGGATGTGGATCCCAGAGCATACCCTACGTTTCAGTCAACAGAAGAAATCCGTTTCATTATCATCGAACTTGGACGAGCATTTTCTGCCACAAACTTATTATTTACTTTGAGGTATCTGGATTATTTTGACTATCACCAGCTTCTGAATAGTAAGCTGTCAAATTCGACCTCACCCCTATGGTGTACTCAGTAATTTTATCCACACTGTACATGAACATGATATTACTGGAAGCGAATTCATCTGTCACGTGTCACTATATGGTGCAACAGTTCATGAAACGATCTTTTCCAAGCTGAGTCCATCATTTTTCAAAAGATGATGCTCACCATTACTCGATTACTAATATCATTGGTCTGAAATGTTTCTCCTTCGCCATTTTGTTGTGTTCATGCACTTCTGTCATTCCCAATAATTCCTGGAAACACAGCTTTGAAGTGGAAATCTGCATTTCAATGGATAAATAACAACCCACTGAGACCTTAAACGCTGGTATTCGGAACTCTCTAGAGTACTGACATTGTCTGAACTGATGCGTAAAGATATCCCGTAAACACTTTCTAAGCTCATACACTACAGCATTAGCGAAGACCTAAGTAATTTCACAGGTACCTTAACTAGCAAGTAGTTGTGAGTTTTTAGGACAATGACCTTAGTGATCTGCTCGTCTTTGATGAACAAATACCTTAAAAAATGTAAGCGAAACGATATTTTCCCCGATACCGGTCAGTCCTAATTATGACGAAATATAAGCCTTCGAGGGAAAATTGAAGATGATCATTTTACACTGGAATAACCCAAACATTATTAAAATCATAAAGTTCACACAATACTAAATTCTGTCACGATTTTCCGGTCTCATCGACTTAGAGTGTACTGTGTCGGTGATCAAATAACTTTCGAGCTCATGCTGCATCACACGATGCATTTTTGACTACAATTGCCCACGTGTGTGGGTAGCACCTTGAATACTCCATTCCGAACAGAGAGGATTTGCGATTACTTTAAACTCTGTGCTATTGCGGAGTATTTGTATGCACTGGACCTTGAAGTTGCGCATGCTTTTACATGTCTCACAGTGAATATTAAACAGACAAATCGTTATAAGTGACTTTACTTCCAAACCTCCGAAATGTCCATCCGTGGTAGTTCTTTGCGATTGATTTGGTAATTGATGCTCTAATCTGCAATAGAACACTGAGCAAAAAATGTCACAGAAATTTCACATTATTGGGCCTCTCCAGTTTTATTTGGGTCTTCGTTAAAACGATGTCGAGAAAATTCGTTTTAAGTGGATCGTCTTTTCACCATCGCTATGAAAATATAAGCAGTTAAGAAAGGGCGAGCTCCAAGTACCTTCAGGCCAGCGCTCACACTGGTCTGAACTGCAATGCCCATTTTCGGATTGTTTAGCAGTCATCGTTCGGAAGCAGTTTCAAAGCACATTTATAGAGAAACTTTGAAATTATGGAGGAATTCCCCCTGTTCTTCTTATATAAGCACAATATAAAAATCAAAATGACCGAAGAAACGGCTTCAATCGAACTATTTAGTTGGTAACCGAATCTAAATAAAGTCTAGAATAATCTGTGATTGTGTTGGTCCGTTCGCTTTTAATTCCGTACCTTATTACATCTCAGTTTACATTGCTCAAAACCTTTCACTGTGACAACTAAGGTCACACACATTCAGCTGTCCATAGTGCACCAAAGAGTCGACGTAAATGAGAAGAGACTTCGAATAAATTAGTTTCAATACTTACTCACCTCATATACCTCAACAAAGTCACGAAGCTCGAATCATACTCTAAGTGAATTTTCAAATACATCATAATCAACACTATTCGTGTGTGAAATTTGGATTGCCTTCTTGTCTGACTGGTTACCTGTAGAACAATCAACTCATTCAGATATTCGGTCATCCTCCGAAGCGTGTTTATGCGCCAGCACAGTGAAATGAGTACGTCTTTTGTTATACTTATAAAATGCTTCACTTCCTCTATTTGTTATACGACAATGTACAGTATTTCCAGAAGGAAACATTGGTCGACCAAATGCTGACGAATGGGTAACCGACTGGCCGTGGCGAGGATCGAATCTGTGACGTCATCGTTCGAGTTTTACGTGGATGACAGTTTGTCAACTACCAGTTCTATCAGACTGATTCAGCAACCATGATCCGGAGAATTAACACACAATGGACCACTTGATTGGGGTATTTAGGATTGAATATATATATGACTTTTACCATTTGCTTTCGCACAATACGTTGGCAAATATGCGTATGCATTGGTGAAATATTATGCATTTTCGGATTCTTCTGTGAGTTCCTCTTATGACAACCTGAGGCTCTTTTTCTACATCATTTTATTCCCATTAATTTTTATCGCAGCTGAACCAGCCAAGTTCAATACTCTCGTTCGCACAGATAACAGTCCGTTCGTGTCTTCATTCTTGAACTTGAGAAGCAAGCTTCATAGAATGCGATTGTGGTGAACATATGAAAGATCAACTTCGAGATCATCTGGTTGCTGGAATAAATGTACGAGAATAAAAGCAAAGACTAGTAATTCATAGCGATCAAAACATTTCAGAGCAGTAGAGCCATTTGCGAACAGCATCAGGATGTCATATTCATAACTGCACCTGTGAACAATACAGTGTTTTTCAATTCAACCAGACGTGACAAAGAAATACGAGCAAAAGCTCCGCGACAATTCAGAACTTTGGGTGGTTACCGTGCCAGTGGCATTTCTTGCACGATCCGAGGCATCACTGGCCACTTTTTACCGATTTTAGGTTCATATATCATTCCGATTCGGGTTTCTAACTGTCCTCCCGTCCTTGTGAGTTTCTCATTTCTGATTCTGGCCCGTCTATTCTGGGTCTAAAAATTCTCCGTCAGTTGTATGTGAATATCCCGTTGTTTAGCACTCAGGTTGATGTTTCTCGTTCTAGAAACCCTATTCTTCAATGCTCCAAGGTTGCTGGTGGGATGTATATACCACCTATTAGACTGGAAGTATCTGGGGACCCGATATTTGTCAAACAGGTGCATCATATCATTTGGCTTCCGTGAATCATTTCGCCTCGCTATCCAATCCGTGTGTGAAAAAGGCATCATCTCGCCAGTTCAATCCTCTAGTTGGGCTACTCCCGTTTTAACTCCCTCGAAGTCAGACGACAAGGCCCCACGAATATGTGATGATTATCGGTTGACCCTCAACAAAAGACTATTCCAATGCTCTTGTACTACCGAAAAACTAGAGGATGTGCTCCATAGCCTTTCAGATTCCAAAGTCTTTTCCAAGATTAGCCTCACCGATGCATATTTACTAACATCACGTGATAAGAAATCCAGTTTGTCGACGGTCATCAATATTCCCTATAGATCTTTACAAGTATAATTTCCTACATTTTGGTTCTTATATGTTACTCGCTATTATCCAGCAGTCTCCCAATTTACTTATAGCCGGTCTCAATGGAGTCGAATCCTATCAAGACGATTTTCTTGTTCATGGTTCATCTAAAGTTATCCACGATTCCCGTCTTTGTCGTTTATTAGAGGGACTTCTCAAGTTCAACTTTCCAATTCGTTCTAACTGGTGTGTTTTTAGTGTTTCACAGACTTCGTGCCTGAGGTATACCGTAAATTCTGATGGCATTTCTCCTGAACCCAAGTGGTTATCATCTTTATTTGATGTACCTCCGCCCACTAACATCCACGAGCTTCGTTCTGTTTTAGGTATAATACAGTATTATACTAGGTTTATTCCAAATTTTCCGCATTGGGCTATTTATTTATTTGGGAGCTTGTGCTTGCTGATGACGGTGGTCTATTTCTGGACACGTACTATACATTGGTAGAAGTTGATGCGTTTTCTCGCTGGCCAGAATTATTTTGGACAACGTCACCTACAACCGAATTCACGCAGACTGCATTACGCAACACTTTCGGCAGGGAAGAATTATATCCAGCCTCTGTTACAAATAACGGTACCCATTTCTCTGCTAGGTCTCGTGATGATTGGTTGAAAGGACTTGGTTGTCGTCATTTGTATACTGCACAACATCATTCGCAGTCCAACGGATTTGCTGGGAATTTTGTTCATAGTCTGAAAAGTGATATGCAGTCTATCAATCCTCAGTCGACAACGAAAAGCTTGTCATAGTACAACTAGTAAGAGTCCAGCACAGTTATTCAGATCTTGCTTGACAACCAGTTATCAATGTGTCTTTTCTGTTGATGTAAGCTTTTTCAGAGGGAATGATTTGTCACTGTCCAGTGGCATTATTCTGGCACAAAACGGTAATCGAATGATGAACATCATCGACTGTCATGATTTGTCCAGTCATCCATGACAAATCAACCAGGTACAATTCAACACAGAAGATCGGTCAGAGGACAATTCCACTGTTGTTTTGCCTACTAACGCTTTTATTGCTAATATTGATATACAACGGGAATCCGGAGAATCATCCGAGGAATCTACGATCAGAAGATAAGCAAGAATGCAAGTAATGCCCACAGGGAACGACAAGCATCCAGAGCTAAATTCCACGTGCGGCGAATCTGGTATTCATAAGTGAATATACATATGATTTTTACCATCCCTGTTGTATTCACTTACACCGATATTGCACATACTTGTGCGCAATATACGAAATACAACAGAAGTCGTGTGCCATATCCGCGTTCTGATTCCGTGATACTCCGTGCTGGATAATACTACAATAATCCATACAGTATGGCTGGGATATGTTGTTTTACAAACATTTTCCTCGTAACACGAAACAGCCCACCCCCCCCCCCTCCCCTCCTGTTAGAGTGAACGTTGTCGGGACCCACCGAATTTGTTCTCTCCTATCGAGAAGCAGCACTCCTGCTACAGGCACGTGATTCCAACGAGCAACGCAAAATCATTCGTACACAGTACTGTTACCATCACTGGAGCAACAAAGCAGTGAATGCAAATATTTAAGTGACTGGAAGTTCCTTGGTTCCCACAAGTTTTGATACTGGTCTCATTCTTCAAAATTATGTGCACTTGCGTTCTCATTACACCGAAATCGGATGCAGTCCTCTTCGCGTACATTCGAATCTTGGGCGAACTACTAAACGTCACCTTAACATCAAGTTTCAAGAATGTCTTCTTTGTTGACGGTCCCAGCATTATTTACGAATGCAAGCGAGTTCAACTGCACTGGAGTGCAAGTTACTCTGATTATATGAGGTGAACCCAGAAGGCTTTCCAGCCATCAGTTCAAGTCCCAAAACAACATTAGAAAAAGTCACAACCAGTCGTGTCAATTGCTGTAGCAAACAACTGAGTGCGCACTGCAACACAGCATACACAGATATCCCGAATATCCCCTGACACTGTCAAGTGATTCCACTAACCTTCAGTGGACTACGTGGAAGACCTACGATCTTCACACATACATACCAAAGTACAACATTTGACACTTTCCATAGCACAACGACTGAGACCGAGACAGTGTAGTCACACAGAGGTGGTGTCTGCCCTTCAAGAGTGAGCTCAAAGAGGAGAACATCGTGTTGAATGAAGATATTTGCATACTGCTTAGGCTACTCGTGAGTAGTGTGATTCTGCAAGCAAGGAATAGTTAAGATACATGAGAATCGATTCTTCATTAGCTTTTGTGTAATGTAATAATGACATGAGAAGCATGGATCACATACTGTGGGGAATCCGATCACATGTTTAGTATGTAAAAAATTAACTATGGGAGCCGAAATCAACACTAAGAACTTATGCTTGAGGGGCAGATGATCTCAATTTCATTGGTATTTATTTCGTTGCCTCAGTTCCAACAGTCAAAGGCATGCCAAAAAGATTACTGCTCGTTTTAGACAGTAGTTGAATCTTTCATGCTTATTTGCCAAACTCCTCAGTTTTTTGTTGCTCCAGGCCACTGTTCATTGTCTTTATGATCGATTTTCCCTGAGACTCTTTATTGATCGAGCTGATTATCTCTGTCACGCACACCCAATTGCACACGATTACACGCACATACACATAAACACACCAACACCTCATGGGTGGTCAGGTTTGTACAATTCGGTATCTTGTAACAATTATTCTGTTGAAGTACCGCATACAGACGCATATCAGCCCTACGGTTGATTGGAGTCCGGTACCTCAATTTGCACGTAACTCTCATACTCGTCTGGACATCGGACGCACTCTATAGTACTCGAATTGGCTCATGAATTTAACTCCCGTCGTGGTGCCCTTCCGCCGACAAGTGGGGTAGATGCATCCGATTCGCACTGAAATACAGAATTTTCTAAGGTGTGTGTTGGTCGGTTAGACGGTAGGCCATGGGAGTCAGAGTGAGAGCGGTATTCGGTGATAGCGTGGTTTGTTCGGTTTTGATTAACTGGCCAATTGCCCGAAATACTTGACTGGTATCTATTCGAAGACCGATGTCGACCGAGTGACCAATTATTGAGCTAGAAATCTTCCACAGCCACTTTGAATTAGTCAGGGCGGATTGCACTCATTCATACAAAGAGACAGTTTTAGTACTGTGCGACCGATATAAAGTGTTGTATAGAAGCACGTAAATGAGCAGACAACGGTGGAAATGGTCAACGTCGGCATCATGTCCTTTTTGTGATACTATCTAAGAATAACTTTTCAATGTACGCCTTAACCGAGCAGCCTTGAAGCTAGTTTCTCTAGTGCTATTTAAGCGTCTACTGAGGATTCTTTATTGTGATAATAATATCCCCAATTATGAATCAGTATTAGTAGCGAGGCAAAAATTGAAATTTCACATTTGCACGAAGTACATTCGAGTTACTGGGACATGTCTTAGCATAATCCGTTGAGAGTCACCATGATGAGGTCTAGGGGATAACAGTGCGATCAAAAGACATCATTATCTCTCAAAGTCACTTCGGTTTATTTCTGAATTCCCCCTGACTCACCACCACACCAGTATGCTGTGGGTATTTTTTCTTTCCTTTGACTCTCCACAGCAGGCAGTGCACCACATACCCTCCGGTTAGCCCAGGCACTGAATCAGCTCTCACGGATCTGCTAGTCGTTCGGTAGAGTTCATACTTCATCATGGCGAAAAGTGATTTTTCTCATTTTTATCTTACTGTCATAATCGTGGTTAAGTGACTTCGGAGATCACAGATCGCCGGGTCCGAAATCTCGGAGAGTAAACGGTATCCCCAATCAAGACAATACCCAGAACTGATGGGCGAACGTTAGGCTGACTTTGGGATAAAGGGCCTGGTAACATGTGCCTTGAAAATTTGAACAGATGCTCGTGAAATTTTACAGGGAATATAATATTAAGATCAACTCAATGATTATTAGTATGTTTCTGCATTACAAAAGTAGCATTTATTGTTTTGCCGAATAACCTGATGACAAGGTTAGGCCAAACTCGTTTGCTTTGTTCTCTGTTCCTGAGCTGCACTGACCGGTTTTTCCTATGAGTGAAAATGATTCATGACATACATAGGTGAATATGTGCATCTTAGGGGGTTATTTTACCTCTAGTATTTGACAGCTCTCTCTCTCTCTCTCTCTCCCTCTCTCCCTCCCTCTCTCTCTCTCTCTCTCTCTCTCTGTCTATATATATATATATATATATATGTATATATATATATAACTGCGTGTGATAATATCCATAAGATACTGAAAACCAATCGCTATGTGGCGTTGATCATTCATCTTCCCTTTCTGGATTCATGCTTCGGGAGACAAAATAGAAGAGGTACTGCAAGTGCAAGAGGTACCTTATTCCGGAGAAATGCTTCATTTGTAGTGAAACCATATTATGGGGGAATTTGTGTCCTGAATTAAAGTCAATGAGTACGCTGATAACAACCGAATGTTAACAATAAGTTCGTCAATCCCAGATAAGGTTACTTCTGGAATCTATGCTTTTGTATTAGTGCCACGATTTGTGGCCTAATGCAGTACTGAGGTCCTGGTGTTTTGGATGGGGATCAACCTACTAGCAGCACCCCAAAGTCTGTCATCCATATAGGTTAGTAAATTCGTAAATTATTTTAATTTTTAAGCCAGTCAATTAGTAAAACTTGGAGGAATCGTGTGTCGACATAAACGTGAATACTCTTTTGCAGTCCTTGTGCAGTTATTTTGTAACCTCCATGCTAACTGTGAATCAACGTTATGATGTGCTGCACGCTTCGAGCTACCACATACCAGGTATTCTACGTGACCCAAGGACAATACCTCATACTCGACCGTCATGCGAGTGGTAGAAATTACAGAACTTCAACTATTTGCTTGGCTTCTCGGCGAATAACTTTACGAGAAACATATTTCAGTTAGTTAAAGTGAATAGCTGCCTGAAACTCAGTGCGCACAAACATTTACTCATCCAATGAATACACCGCCTATTACCCCATTTGCCCAAGTTTGAATTTCCCATTATTCGTTCGGATAATAGGAGACATTGGTTTAAGTGCACCTCATGGTGCGAATTACACTTCCCTCAAAATATGATGAACATTCGGTTATATGACGTGACGAAGTTTAAAGTCTGCCGGACATGATGTGTGAGTTTTGGCTGCTGCATTTTGGGTCAAAAATTAGAGGCAAATAGAAGACGGATGTCAGCAAAACGGTAATACAGCTGCTCCACTGACTGAAGTCATCAGTATTCCTACCAATTGATTTTTCAGAAAAAAACACCGTAATAATTCATACTAAGCCTAAGAACTCGATGAAACGTAGATAGGAACAATATAGTTTTAGAACCGGCTTTTCACAAGAGACGGGAAAGCAACCGAGATAATGAAAAATGCACTCCAATTTATTGGAGCCAAAACAATGGTACGATTCATTTCTCGCGTTTATCACGGGTTGCTGCGAAAGACAATATAACACTTGTAACGTTCGTCAAATCATAAATAAGGCTGTGCTTCGACGACTCTAATTAATACCTTGGATCAATCAATATTTATGGATAGCCTTCCAACAAGGTTCTTCCAGTCACACGCAAAAGTTCTTCGGGTGGAAATGGAAGTGTAGTTGTAACTTTTGTCACAAAACGAACTCCGAAGTATAAAGCTAAAATATCTTCCGAGAGTAGAACATTTCAAGTGCCAAAAATCAGGATTGAGAAGTATGGCTCAATCAGAGGGATAATTGCTGTCAAATTGTTTCCTTGTTAGTACGCTTTTGACATATTGGGATCAATTTGGATCCTGCCTCCCTTAAAATCAGAGTCAAAAATATAATGCCAGTCATGTGAACATTACACAAACGACCAGGATCCCACCTATCTCGCATATGCGTGCACCCTACCATGTGATGGACACTTTGACGGTCATTGATGCGTAAGTTGGTCCATAAATTGCTAGATGAAAATAGATCATTTCCAAGACTACCTACTACCATTCCATCTGTCCTTTATCCACTTTGTTTATATTACTCCGAGATACTTCTGCGCTTCCAAGTGTAACACCACTGGACTGATGGACATTGAGAATTCAATTCGATAGATGAAAATAAACTAAATTTTTGGTTATTACAAATGATAAATCTATGCATATCCCGAACAAACTTCTCACTTTGTGTTTCACATTGTATGGCAAAGGTTGCTGATGGGGAAAACATGCTATCCAAGTGGCAGTACAAATTATGCTAACATCTTGGAATTGGAAACGGGTTCGATGCAAAGTAGAGTTCAATGAATCTTTTCTCAAATGGATTACGTATTCTTGAATTATCACTGCCCACCATAATATAAATCATCTTCCCTCATCAAACCGATACGGATATTTCTACTGAGTAAATGCAGAACATTCTACAAACCGGCGAAAACATTTCCATGGTACAATTCCAATTGTGGCTGTTAGGTTGAACACACTCCTATCACGAATGGGATAATGCTCGTTACTTGAAGAGGCTTGCATTCCGGGTCGAGGCGTGGGGTTATAGAATCTGGATGTTTTACTTGAATTTCTTATTATAGAAAGTTGTGTTCGTCCATCGTCTTGATAAATCAGATTAGAGAGATTCACCCAATGTCATGTTTTCCAAAACCATTGAGAATGAAACAGTGGGCTCTAAAAATCTTCCCGATAATTCCTATGATGTGATACGCGGTGAACTGTACCCAATTCTCACTCATCCCAACAACTCGACACCAGACTTATTCCCGAATCTCGTTATGGCAACCTGTTTTCAAATCAAACTGATCTAATCACATATTTGTTAGGCCAATTTGATAAGGGCGAAAACGGTGAAATAAAGCATGTCATCTGACCCACTAACAACCATCCGTGCTTAGACGAGATATTCGACCGTTTGTATACAACTTCATTTCCGTTGCTTCGTTTGTGGGTAAAGTGAATCAACAATGCCTGGCTTAAAATGAGTAACAGACATCCACAATAGATGTAACCTTATTGAAGCTGTCTCACTCGCGATCACGTGCACTACAAGTACGAAAAGGAAGATCCATTCTCACACTGTTGACTATTACAAAAAGTAGACGGGAATTGATAGTCATGCACACTGGAGAACGAATAGGCTGTAATACAGGCTTCCGCTGAGCGGCCGTATTCACGAGTGAATGCAAATTGAAGCTAGTCGCAACGAAAACAGTAGCACCCTTGTCGTCGTATGATGAAATCCTTAGTTCATCAATTGTGATATTTCCCATCACTCACCAATCCTGATGAGTTCAAGCAAAACAATCAAGCAATGATGAGGATATAAATGTCTTTTGAAATCAAAAGATTTAGGATGTTCATTGAGATGAAAACAAGAAATTATGGACTGTACGTGAAGGATCTTGATTGACTTTTCATGCAAATGTCTATCCAATTTCCTCTGGAGAATGAGATACTGGACGGAAATCTGATATGATTCAAATTCAATGATGAAATCAATCGATGCACACCAATGGTAATAGTTCTACGGTAATCGTATTTTGGCCGACATTCGATACAGTTTATTATGATTATCTCGAGTAATGAAGCGGAATTGGGGCGAACTAAGTGAATTTCACTCTCTGCTGATATCAGTAGGCTAGAATTTACTTTCCGATGAGGTAATCGCCGTTCTGCACTTACATGCCACGATTGGATCTGTGAAACGACACTTTGTAGAACGACATACTGCTATCTGTGGGATAAAATATCTTTCCCTGTATAACACACAACACTTATTCGTTGGATAGTTGAATGGTGAGTTGGTTGTCCATTCTAGATGACATTCGTGTATCCAAAGTTCCAATAGCAGTAATTATTTTGTTTTTGATGTTGAATCTTTATTCAACTAAAAATCAGTAGAACTTCAAGGGCATTCGTATGATATCATACTGTTGCGAGACATTCAGATCACACACTCACTGTTGGTCTGTTTATAAAACGTGAGTATCTCCTAACAAAATGGCATCTAAGTTGAAATAATCGATTCGAAGCTGTCGGGAATATTTTCTGCACCAAAAAATATTTCAGGTTTTTGAATTTCGTTACGCGTTGTTTCAACAGTCTTGATATATATGTATACATAATAATATAAACACATATAATGTACATTTATATTTACCGTTGGTAAATAGCGCAAAAAGTTGGGACAAGCTGTCATTTGAAATATAATGTTTTTCAAACGTTGCCAGCTCGTTCGAAAATCTTTGGGATGCTTTTACGTTAGACAACTTGAAGAAACCTGAAACGCGACTAATATTCTGTTTCATTTGCCGATCAAATCCACGGAAGCTGCAATATGGGATGTGCAAAACAACTGCGACAACAGACAGAAACTCCTCTAGTAAACCGGATTGAATTTCATTACCACGAAATCACACTGTGAATAACTTGTTTCTGGAGATTCTCAATTTCAATAGTTCAATAGATTTTTCTGAAAGATGTCAATCAGTAGTATTGGATAACGATTTTTTATTTGAAATATGTGCTTTGTTACAACAAACATTTTAATGGCACATGGATAGTCTAAGTAACTGATACGGTGCTCCAACCAATCAGTGAAGCTGTTTCGAATGATCGATTTATTCGGTTGAACATGGACTTATTGACATGGAGGGACTGATCACTAACATTTTTTTAATTCTTCATAAACAAACACGTTGGCATTATATTTGAGGTCTCCAATTTCATCGTATATAAATGCCTCTTCATATTCTTATGTACAAGTATTATTAGGTCACAACCAAAATGTTCGAGGAGAGAAGTCAGTGTTAGAATATGGAAGGAAATGTGTTTCTTCATCTACACAGTTCATCTGGAATGTGTGCGAAAAGTCATAGAACCAAAATTGAGATCGATCTGGCCCATCAAATACGAGTAACGATTTTATTCAAATCAGTTGAATGGGTACAAACAGGGCTAACCGGTTTGTGTGTTTTTCTTTAGTTAATAAAATAAACCTCTCTTTGGTTAATAACACTGTGACATATTGATTAGTTCAGTCGGTTTAAATATGGCTGGGTGTGCATTATCAAGTGACAGCTGATGATGGCCACCAAAATTCCGTTGCGGAATCCTATTTAGGCAACGGGATTCTCAGTACTACAGAAGAGAAACCGTCCATTTTGTTGCTAAATCACCAAATGATTTAATTGCTGAAGGGCGGTTTGTTTGAATTTCACGAAATATCATGATTCATCAAACCATTCAGCATCAACCCGGATAGCTTGATATATAGATGTTTAACCTACAACCTTCTGCCCTCCGTGATTCAGTCTCAGTGAAGTCTTTGTGAACGCGAACTGCTGATGGCTTCTAACGAGCATGATTCATGTGTGCATTGTTTCCATGGTTTTCAATGAGGGGGTGAACAGTGATACTGCACGAACAATCAAAATTTCGAAAACATATCAGATCCGTAGAATACCTTTGAAGTGTACAATTTTTTTTATCCAAACAAATATATAATGTCGTGTCTTGATATTACATGGAGCGAAAAATGAAGTTCCTCGTTATTCAATTACTCCATCTCTTCTCCTTCTCTTGAATATGTTTTTTTATGGGAATTGTATTGTAGCCCATTTCGAACTCCACCAACTCTCACTCACTCCATGCACGAGTACTCACTTGCATTTTATTCCATCTGAATACTGTTCTAAATAAATGGTATAAAGGCCTTTGACCGTCTATGATGCCTTACAAAAGGAGAACATATTCAATTTTCTTTCGACCACTTCCCTCATATTTGTTTGAAAATTTGTAGGATTAGGCCCAGGAATGACTTGAAACTCGTAGAATCGTGATGCTATTAGCTCACACTATGCTATTCAATTTTGCATGGTTTAGTACATGAAAATGTGAACATCTTGAATAAGGTTGATGATATTCCATATAAATTGTCAACATTAATTAGCTGGTGCAAAAAATGCGGATGTCATGGCCAAATTATCCTTGGAAATATACCACACCACACACATAAATTTGACCTAAATAAAACTTCCATTCCACAAATTATTTGATCTCAACGCATTCTGAGAGAAGTTGTGTTTATTTCGTGCCATCCTGGAGCATTTAACCGCTGATGATTTTTGTACGGATTCACTGATGGTAGATGAGAGAATTCTGTCAGTGATGTGTCGATGTGCACGGTTTTGCACGGTTTTCTATGGTGGGCCAATTCTATAACCAATCTAATCTCAAAGAGAGATATATTGGTTATTCCCAAAAGCTGTGATTTGTGTCACTTGGAAACAAGTGGGTAATGATTTACGGGATCAGATATGTCAGCTCTCGAAATCATAGTTTCATCAAATCTGTTCAAGCCTGCTCGGCAGTATCACAATAATCTATTGTATCTGTCTAATGGCAGGAACCGCTTTATAGCTGGAAATCCTGGATTTCAGCAAAATATTTGGTGCACAACATTGTAAAATATTATTAACTGTTTGCTTGTTTGGTGCACGCACAATAATTTGAAAGAAGAAACGATGGAGGTTGGACAGTTCTAAGTGGAGTCAGATATGCAATCATACGAATACTGATTGGTATATTATTTCACACTTTTCGCCAACCACTAATAATACTACGAGAGGTAGATCTCGGTCCACGGTTATCCCAACTTCCACGTAACGAGGGCAGCTAATCCCACAATCTTGAACTGTAAGCAAATTCGAAGACAAGTGAATACCCAGCCATTGACACACATGGGGCAAGTTGGTGTCTTTTCACAGTCACAGGCTTTATTTGTTTGGATATGTTTTGCATAACTGAGTTTGCTGAAGTGCTCAACTCGCTACTTTATGGAAAGCTACATTGTTTATATCAGTTCAATTCAGTTCTTTCAACTAACAACCTCAGAAATCCTTGCTGTGTTTTCTGATCAGTACCCGTTGCAAGTGAAATAAGTCCATGAATGAGGTGAATAAACGCATACGAATCTTCCCAACGGGAACGTTATTGCAGCACGACACTGGCGTCGCAACCCACAACGACACCCGATGCATGCAATGATCCGGTAGATGGCAACCTAGGACCAGATCCGATTAGCCTAATGTATCCTTGATCATACGATTAAGTTCATTAGAAAGGGTATCAAATTTTTTCGCCGTGTTCTTAAACCATCTTTTCAGACCATCCGCCAACCACTAGCGATCCCGAAAAAATTCCTCTGACACCAAAATATCACGTGGGATGCGAATTCCAAAGTGAAAACACATCTGTTCCAACCAATATTTCTTCTGCTGGCATACCGTTTGGTGCTGAATCCACCCAAATGCGACATATCCAAAACAAGCTCATACATTGCTTTCCACTTTGCCATATAGATGTGAAAGTAGGAAGTATATGTCTTTCCACGAAAATGACAACAATGCTTCTTCTCCTTATACAGTTGAATTTGGATTGTTGAATTTCATTTCGAAATGTTAAAATTGTCCTTTGTGCCCCTTCCATTATTCGAATCACTAATTGAATTTGTTATCCGATTTTGGCTTACCTCGTGTCTTCAGTTTGCAACATAGTCATCGTTTTTCTGAAGCTTATTCCTCACGAGAGCTGAAAGTGAAACAAGCAACTTTAGGTTTTCGACAGAAGCAATAATTTGTACTCCGAGAATAAGTAACTGACTAGTTGTCCGTCAATTCGCTCCAGTTATCCATGAAGCTAGCAAACATTCTGATATGAAATACCATGATCAAATTTATTTTTGGTGTATGTACAAGGAATAATGTGCGTAATACCCAAGATTGTTCGACGAAAATCACGAATGGATTAGACATCCAAAGACAGCCATTCATCGCTTGCTATTGAAGCAGGAAGTAGGACGTTTTGCATCTGACCATGTGCTGAGGATAAATTTACTTTATTCGGTAATTAATTGAGTGACCACCAGAGGACGTAACAGTTGTGGCTTATTGTTCCGGTAAAAGCATCAAAATATGAATGTCGAACGATAAGTCGATTTCTCCTGCTATAAACTTGAACGTGGTTTCTTTGGCCACCGCTTGATACGATGAAAAATAGTTACTAGGCAGTGAGTTGAGCTTCTGTTGTCCCCACTGAGTTCATAGGACGAAATAATTGAAATGGAACAAAGCGGAAATTTCAAACTGCAGTTTTACGTAAAGTAGCATTTCTGAGTACCTTTAATAAAAACAGTTTGTTAAAGTAGTATTCTGGATGATTTTGTATCATTGTTGCAGCTTCTTCGATAGAGATTCCAATTAGGCGACATTCCAGTAGACGTGATAAGATCGAAAAGAAATATCCTCAAACCAACCTGCCAACTTTTATTACTAAAAAATTGTGTTATTGGTTTGTGTAGTGAAGATAGACTGGTATAATATGAATAATCATGCACTACGAACGTTCATCTAGCTTTCGAATCCATGGAAGCACTGAGCAGCTGCTTCGTTCTTGTTAGGAATCTTCATCAGTGCACGTCCGCCGAACCTCACGGGAAATCAGACTCAGGAATAACGATCGTGAATCAAACAATAAACCACCAAGCTATCTGGGCTCGCTTTCAGCTGTTTATCGATGTTGTACATTACGTGATATGTCGTCGTTCCGCCACTGAATCTCTACGTTAGCAGGGCATTTTCCGAACAGTGAGGGGTTCCTATGATGGAGGGCTTCTATGAAAAAAGTCCAACAAGGATAGCAGAGCTATACACTGTTTCCATGGTTAGCAGTGGCCAGTCGAGCGTTCACACTGCATGGTGAGTCATAATGTGTAAAATTGAATCCCCTACTACTCATATGGGTGAAATTGATTCTGCTAAATACAAACGTATCCTTTAGGAAATCGGTTAGACCACCATCAGTTATTCTCTCATAGAATTGTGGGGCAAATTTACCGAGTTTATTTATAAGACAGTTCAGTCCCACTTATGATAATTCCAAACAATCTGTGTGGCCTTAATTGCCAATTTCTAGTTCAGCCTTGTGCAAAATTGACCAAATATTTCAATCCAAACTCTGCTCCATCGAGCAAGATGTCAGTAACGCTCATCAAGCAGAGGGATCATTCTCCGAAAGTGATAACGAAGGCAATTAAAAATGGTGTGTTTTATCCCGCTTTTATCACAATGAGAATTATGTTGTGATAACAGTTTGTTTTTCAGTATCTGTTTCCAACTGATTGGAACAGCTCGGGGTTTTACTCACTTCTTTGAAATTGTGACTGTGACCAATAAATCGGAGATATTTTGGCCTGCTCGTAAATCGCCACTTGGAACAAAACGGCCACCGGGGAGAATGTTGAAGTGAAATTGCTGATCTTGAAAGCAGAAAAAAATTCGATTGATCGCAGAAGGTTATTTACACAGGCAATATCTACGGCTTCAACCAAGCCGGGAGAACAAAGTTTATGGTTATGTCAAAATTCATGAAGTATGTTGCTTTCGTAGGAGTAAGGAACATATTATCTACTGCATCGTAAATGCCGCTTGGACAAGATCACTTCACAAAGTTGAACCTAATCATTCTACCTCAAAATTCAAAAAGATGATAACAATCAACTCATGTCAGTTAAGCGGATGTTATTTTGTTACTGATTTGACATGGTCGGAAATCAAGTTTTACAATCCGGACTTACAACGTTTTATGTATTATGGTTCTAGCACGCATTGCTTGGCCGACAGTAAAACAATTTGGTTCGAATAGAAGGATAAAATGAAGGGGCGTTTGTTCTCATTTGCCGAACTGTTAACTAGTGATCACCAAAAATGTCCCGTCTTACTATTCATAGCCCCCGTGAATATGTGGTAAAACGAATAAATCATGCGTGTGGTGTCGACCGTGAAGCATGCGAGAATGTTCTCAATATAAAGCTCGAGTTTCGTGACTTGATTAGGATATATCATGTGATCGGGTAATGATACAAATTTATTCAAACAATACTCTCATTTACTTTGATCCTTTGCAGCTCGGTGGGTAATTTAATGTGTGTGACGTTGATAATCGGAGTGAAATGATCTAAGGGAAGTAAGCCATCGGTCAACAAGGTATGAAAATATGATAAAACTCATCAACGAGACCGCGTAAATTATCCCAGGTTATATTTAGATAGGTTTACTATCGGAATATTTTGATAAGAGCCAATATATTGTTCACAGTTGTGCTCTTATGATGAGGCTGAGAAAGTATGTGGTTAAAAAAGCCTTTCAAAGATGGCTGCAAAACTTACTGAGAAAATGAAATTCCAGTTCGTATCAATCTAAGTGTTGGCTTCAAAGTCATTTGACCGCGTTTTGTCTGTCGCCTACATGGTTATCGCGACATCAATTTAACGATCCATCAGGACTCAATTTCATCATCATCTCTCTGGGGAGGATCAAATTCAAATTGCAGAGGCGGCACCTTGCTCAGTGTTTTACCATGAATAGAAGTGTCACTTATTCGACACATCCTGAAACAAAGAAAGCAAAATACACGTTGCAGAGATAGAACACCTAAGAAATCGAATGAAGAGAACGATCTTCTGTGCAGTATGATGAATACATTGCCGAGAATTCCTGTGTTTAATCCAGTGCGGCAGTATCCCCAAGCCCCTTCACTCCCCGTCTGACACAAGGTGGTGACAACTCTCAATGCAGCGAGTATCAGGTGATATGAAGGCTGCACCGCAAGCCCAACAAATGAGAACATGTGTTGATTCTATCAGGTGATCCAAGTCAAGAGTCCATTCGTTTTGGCTATGGATTTTTTTATCATATGATTGTTTGGCGTATGATAAACTGTAGAAGGTTCGAAAAATAACATTTTTGAACAAATTTCCCACTAAAAGTTATCTTGCCGAATAACAATATATCTCACAAACTAACATTATTGATTTGGATCGGAATAAAACAGGTTTAGCCTTGTCGATGGATTTCAATGAGAGAGAAGTGAATGTTGGGAAAATCCTCACTGTCGTGATTGAAAAAGTCCTCGAATTCAACGAAGAGCAGTCACCTGGGTGGGCATTTGCTTTTCAGAATGACGCTGCATGGTATTTTTCGCGAGTCACGGAGAACGGATTGTCTGTTAAATATTCCTTGTGAGGCTTGTCAATTCATGCTCAACTACAAGGTCCAGTTCATGCAATTACCCTCGAATAGTGCAGATTTAAATGTATCAGTAAAAGTTTATCAGTTCTAGGGAAGAGAGAAAATCCGACGTCATTAGCAAACTTATGCCAAAAGTGAATACTCAATCCCCGACTTCCTGTGAGTGCTTTCCATCAATTCTTTTCGTTTTGTGGGACCACATTTAACGCATACGTGGGAGAATCACTAACAGAATTATCGAATGAAAAGAAACTTCCATCTGAGGTAAGCTTCAGATCAAAGTCTAATTTCTAGCTGAGTTAAATTAGATCTAACAAGGCGAAGAGCATTTAGGTGATTGAAAGAGAATTAGTAGGGAGAATCAGATGGATAATTGAGCAACGTACTCACTCTGTTTCTGTCTTCTATCTGTAGGTTTCTTGCTGATCATGTGCCACCGTGCGGGTTCGTTTTGAAGCAGTGAATTTCGAATACTTTTATCTTCGGAATATTTTAGAACAATGTTGTAATATTCACGGCCACCATTCCAAGAGGAACAGGGACACTATTTCTTGCAGAGAAACAGAAGAGACCAAACCAATAGAAACATAAAATGATTGATGTAAATGTGATAACTATTCAGTGTAATCTGACACGCGTGAATTTTAGAAGTAAAATTCGAGTCGTTTTATGGCAATTACCATTTATTTCATCATCAACTTGATGGATTTTACAATGGTGATACCGTAAAAATTCCTGAAGAACAGAGGCAAGCCAAATGCCTATTACTGTGTATGAGCATCGTGTTTTGAGTAAGAATTTGGTTGGATTTCGTGAGGGTTGTAGGTTATTGGTAGTTTCAAAACTTTGGTTTCGCCTGAAGTTTTAGCACTAATGTTTATCACGTACAAGCAGACCACAAAATATATTCTCCTAAAAGCTCGCCAGTACTTGCTGGTTATGGTACATATAGAACTAGATAGTCTTGTGTTATTCCCGTCATGTGCGTACACATACTATTAAATTATAAGTAAATAAATTAACAAGCAAGTCAATAATAAATCTAATTATTCCTTCGCTTCCTCTTGTTTGTCGGCCTATAACGCTAGCTGCTCTGATCCGTCCTAGTAACTCTAGTGGGAGGACCGTTCTGGCTTCAAAACATCTCATTTTATTAACAGAAAACATACAGATTATATAAGTTCCAAGGGTCTTTGTCACCAATCGTCGTCGTACAAACCAACTGGTCTAATCTGGCTTTAGGTAACGTCTCTTTTGATTTGCGTTCTTCCAGCCATCATCAGATACTGTTCCTTTCTGGTCTTTTCGACCCGTTTATCAAAGAAGAACCAACCCACAACTTCATATAAGTTATTTCTGGAAGCAATCCTCAGCCGCTCAAAAGCTTCCGAATAGGAAAGCGTAGCAAGAGCATGCAAACGATAAACCTGCCGTTAATAGAAAAGTTACGCAGCAGTCTCTCAAACGTCGTGTGACTATGATAACATATGAGTTAGTTTTAGGGAAATTAATACTCAGAATGCACTTGAAAATAAACTGTCTTCTTCGTGATTTCAAACGAAAGGAAGGCCTCTATCCAAGCTGAAACCGAACGGTCAGACGTTCTGTGAACGCAGTACTGTGTGATCAGTCATGGGTGCAACGAAGTGAGCATTTTCAAACGACGTATCTCAGTCAAACTGACACAATTTATATCCCCCTACCGAGGGTAGCCGTTGCATCAGAATGTGCAACTAACAGCCAACAAACAGCGACACAAGGCGAGTGCCGTAGATAATGGTGAGAAGCTGGATTTTTGAAGTATTCAACTCTTTATTTGTGCATATATTTCTATTTCTTCCAATCTGTATTTTTAGAATGCATCTAAAGTATTCACTATCGGATTCGTATTTTCAGGTTTCATCTTACTCAGTGTGTCTTTGAAAAGTCTCTGAATTTAAGTCTGAATGTCGACATTTTCTCGTACCCACGAATTGTGCATGTATTCAGATTGGTTAAAACTTAGTGTTCACGATGCAAACATGTTCTGTTTGAGAATTCGTGCACTTTTTCTGGACTTGGAGTTTGACTTTAGAGAGTAGAAAGCTTTTGTCTATGAGAATTATCCCACAGAAATTGCCATTGAAAGACAAATTTGGCATCGGTTGAATTGTAGTGGTTATGCCGTAGGTGGCAAAACTGGTGTTCAACCAATCCGCGAGGACTATTCGATATAGTTGCTGAACTTTGGGCTGCTCGGCTTCCTGTGTTTTGTCATTTCAGATGGAACACGCGCAACCACCACAGACGATCATCGGTTCTAGCATACTACAGCTTCAAGCTAACTCTATAGTCTGCACAGTAGACACCTTTACAACTTACATCGTGCTGCCTGAGTCAAGATAGACATCTGTGAACCAAAACCATGACAATGGAGGTTTATTCATATCAAACTATTAGCTAGAGTGCCTTCTATGAATTCGATCAAAGCAACTTCAAACTATCTCAGTATTGGTCATTCGCTCACTTTACTCAGAATATAGTATTCTTTAGCACAGGAATCTTCTCATTTATGCCTGTTTGTTGTTTTGCTTCTTGTTTAACTGCATTGACTGATTGGCTCCAGCTGCTGAAAGAATACAGGAGAGAACTCATACAAACAAGTTCGATGTTTTGGAGAAGACGGTAGAGGAAAAGCTTCCATCTACTCTCCTTTTCCTTGGACTGTGTTGAAAATGATCAATTACAGAAATGTTTAGGAAGCGGTAACAACAATTTTAGGACTTCGGTACAATTCCCTTGGTAAATTGCTAATTCGAATTCGTTCTAGTTGTGAAAATTGCCTTAGCTGTGGATATGGTTTTCAACACTTGCTGGGTTTACAACAACCACGGTCATGATTCCGCGGTATATCATTATTGACCCCCGGAACACAGTATTATTTCATTAATTGCTGGTTCGACCACATAAGGAGACCGAACAACTATGACAAGAGAAATGCTTGGTACACAGATCAACTAATCATCGTGAGCAGTGACATAATTGGATTTAAACAGAATGGTGTGTATTGTAGCTGGACCACAGGCAAAGATTTGATTGCCAATCTCCACCATATAGTGGATAATTATTTGCAAAGTGAATCCAGATCTCACATTTCCGATGTTTTTTACGAACTTCAAGTATCGGTTCTTTCGATACTAGAATATACTCAGTGCAACTATATCACCCGTTTGGTTGGAAAGAGGATTGTCTCGTTCGTTTCTACGTTCTTGTTTTGTGATGGTAGTTTTCGGTAAAGAACCGGAAACCGGGAGTATAATGCAAGATAGCCCGGGTCAAAGTGCAAAACAAGAGACCTAATCATTTGCATTGCTACTCGCCTCTCTGTTGGCATTTCTTCAAGCCTCACACATGAGTCAAATGACCGGTCAAATTAGTTCGTCATTTATTCTCTAGAATTGACTGGTTTTTGTGATCAAGTCGCCACCACTTTGAACATTGTTCAATAGAATCTAAACACCACACGTCCCATTTCAGATAAAATTCAGTTCCGTCCACTCAACATTGAGTTTTCTTACTATTGAATTTATATATTCGTGATCTGAACATCTGAGGTATGGAAAAAGCCTGATAAAATATATGGTCTCGTAGTAAATTCGTACATGTTAGTTCACCTCAGTTATCTTACAAACTTCGTGTGGTTCTCAACCCAAGCAAATAATCCGGATTCTGAGGGATTGAACATACAACAATTCATTACACATTGTTTGTAAAACAGTGGAGATTTACCAGTCTATTCAGCATTCTATATTCTGACTGAAAAATTCGGTATTACTTAGATCATATTGGACTTCGTTTCCACCCATAAAAGTCTAGTCTAAAAGCATATTAGTTCGCCTTACACAACACGAACATTTCCGATCAGGAAACAGTAATTCCATTACCCTCTGCCAAATCCGAAGCACATCGACTCAGTGCAGATGTAACAGGCAAAATGAAGTAGGTGCATGTGCAAGAAATTCACTTATTTGGACAAAGAAAATTGGCTGTCCATTTGCACTAGTTAGAGGCATTCTGTCCTCTGTCCGTCAATTAATAAACGACCATGAGAATAACAGAACTTTCACTTTCGAATCGGAAATGGAGAAGCTTTCATATGTTTGACTTCGAAATATATATCAAAATGTTCGTCTCATCGAATTTCTTATACACCACTGCACAACAATTCAGGATGGAGGCCGAGTCCAGTGGAAGGCTATTAAGTGACGAATCAGTGGCAGCCTGATGGAAGCACAAAGAGATAATACTGGAATAGATCACGAGTTCCATTGCCGCTGAACTCAAATGAACAATGAACTTTGACATGAGTGATTTTACAACAAAACAGATTGTTTCACTCGTGCAACACTCAGAATTCTGCTGCTAAAGAGGGGTTACGCAGCGGAATCCATGACATATAGGCAAACATTCGAGAAGAGTGCGAATGAAAAAACCCTGTGGTGTAATCGGAAAATTGGTGATACTCTTACATATACTTTTGGACACTGTGATTAAGTAAGTGAGAGTTAGGCGAAAGGAAATGAGTGTTGGTGTTTAGATTTTGCACCCAATTTATCACATGTTCATCAGGGAAGTGGTGTGAATGGACAAACACGAGACCGCGACATTTGCTTTGTTCGGTGTGGGATCTTCACTGCATTATTTGTATATGTACAAATCGACATATATACATAATCTATCAAAACGGTGGTTACCATAATTGGGAACCCTGAAATATTTTCTAGCAGAAAATATTCTCAAAAGTGTTTCGTTAGTACATCCGCAATTCATACCAACAGGCTTATACTGTGTGGGGTCTAAATGTCTCGCAAATGAAGATATCATATGAGTGCTCTCGAAGTTCCATTGTGTTTTTGGTTGAATTAGGACTCAACAACAAAAACCAAATATTTTTTGCTATTAGAACATTTGAGGAAAATGTCACCCAGGAAGGACAATTTATACGACGATTCAACTTTCGAACCAACCAGTACTGTGTGTTATACGGGAAAGATGTTTTATCCCACAGATAGCAATATGTTGTTCTACAAACTGTCGATTCACAGGACAAATCGTGGCAAGCCAGTCCAAAACATTTATTCCCCTCGTCGAAACGTGAATGCTACGTTTTGACATCAGAGAATTGTGAAATCCATTAAGTTTGCGCCCATTTTACTTCATTATTAGAGCAAATCACATTGGACGGCATCGAATGCCGGCCAGGAATGCGGGTACTATAGAACAACTAACAGTGATCTGCAATAATCAATTTCATCGTTTAATTTGAATTATACTTCATTTCCGTCCGGTATCTGGTTTCGTCCTCTGTTTTTTGATTGCAGGCTGATGAAGATATCAACAAACTTTATCGAAGAAAATAACAAATTGCTTATCTCCTATTGTGTAGTTCATCTCATTGGCTTCACTACTGAACACACAACTTCCATTCTCCAGACAAACGCGGATGGGAATTGCACGAAAAACCAGTGAATATCCTTCACTTACAATTCATAATTCCCCGCTTTCTTCACAATGAACGTTTTTCATCTTGCGGTTTTGACAAACATTTATCTCTGTCTTACTTGTGTTTGTTGTGCCCGAGCTCATCAGGATTGATGAATGATGAAAAATATCATATTTCATGAACTAACGGTTTCAGTATACGAAGACAGGGAAGCTACTGTGCTTGTTGCGATTAATTTTGATTGGTATTTACTCGTGAGTACGGTCTCTCAGCAAAAGCCCGTATGGCAGTTCCCCAGTGTGCGGGATTGTATATTCACCTGTATTGGCTGTCATTAGATGGCAGTCAGAGAATGGATCTCCATGGATGACATGTATTTTCCCAATTCTGGTACACGTGATCGCGAGTGAGGCGATTCAGAATGGCCACATTCAATGTGGATGTCTGCTACGAAAATAGGGTCATGTATTATTGATTCACCTTACCAAGAAACGAAGCAACAGAAATGACATTTTATACAAGCCGTCAGATATCTCGCCTAAGCATTGTTGGTTGTTGATGTGTCATATGACATGCTTTATTCTACCGATCTCACCTTCATCAAATCAGCCCAACCAAATGTGTGAGTGAATCATTTTGATTCGAAAACAAAGCGTCATAACGAAATTAGGGAATATGTCAAAAAAGTGGAAATGTTGGGATGGGTGAGAGTTGGACAAAGAATAATCTGGCTCGAATTTCCATGCGAAGGTGGGATACATAAATAACACGACTGCTGCTTTCGTTTCACAGCTTTTGGGTTCTGAATGACTGAAACATTTTCCAAACATTCTGAAGGACATTGCTGAGACCATGGCAGAATGGATTCAAGCAGTCTGTTATCCAAAATCTCGGGACACGATATGGATGTGCCTGAAACGGCGGCGAAATTTACTATCGTTTCATGAGAGATTGCCAATAAGTTTGCATATTTTGAGGTAACTGACTGGGTAATTGAAATGTTTTGTAAGCAGGTTTGAGGAACACAATCAGCACATCGATGCACCACGTATTTTGCCACTCGCATGAACATTCCTAAATATATACAAACATGTATTTAAGACGAACCCTTTATATCACCTCGAAAACAAAATGTCCACGTAGGCATTAGTCCCATATTTGCCTCGAGGTTAATATGCATCAAATAACTCAACTGGTTTGAGAAAAGTGATCGCATTTCATCACTCTGGAGCTTGCTAGATAGAAATATTTAATCTATCAATGAATCACGTAGCTCCAGCTGAACACAAACATCCTAACCATTTTTGAGAAGAACTTCGAAGTTCACTGTTTCTCTTTATCAATGATTTTATAAAAATACAGCTGGTAGACGTTTATTTGAGGTAAACTTGGACAAAAGGATATATCAGGGCACGTGAAAAACACAACATTCTATAATATCCGATTCAGTTACAGTTTTCAGGTTCCAAAATCTCACGCCTCGTTACGGAGTGCTAACTTCTTCAAGTAACTAGCAACATCTCATTCGTGATGGATATTTGTTCATCCTTATGACCACATTCGGAATCGTGCGGTGGAATGCTTGCGCTGGTTCGTGGAATATTTTGCATTCACTCGTCACAAATATTCGTAATAATTGGATGAGCGAAAATCAATTACATTTTAGTGAGTATTGTTAACTCAACATAACCTAATCCACTTGGGAGGACGGTCAATAAAGTCTAATTTGCATTGAACCCGTTTCCGATTCAAGGATTTTACCATAATTTCTAGTACTGTGTGGACAGCACTGTTTCCCCACTTGCAACTTGTGTTAGGAAATGTGAAACGCAGTGCGAAGACATTGTTCCAGATATGCACAGACTTATCTGAAATAACAAAGAACTTGGTTTATTTTTGCCTAGGGATTTTGATTCTCAATGTCCATCAGTCCTATGGTGTTGAAATTCAAAGAGCAATAGTTTTTCAGGGTGAGAGAAACAGAACGGATAAAGAAGAAACTGAATGGAAGTGGGTTTTGTTGGAATAGATCTATTTTTGGTGATCAGTCTATGAACCAATATACGCATCAACGACCGTGAAAGTGTCCATCACCAAAACAAAAGTATTCGTATCCAACGGAGGTGAGATTCTGGTTGTCCGTGCAATGTTCATTTGATTGGCATCATATTTTTCACTCAGCTTTGAACCGAGGGGAGGGGGGGCGCAAAGATGGTGGGAAATCGCACCCTTGTTGCCTTTATGTCAAATGTGTACCGAGAATAATATTATATGAAAATGATTTTCCCTTTTATCGAGTCATATTGCTCAGTTCTGTGATTTGGCAGTTGAGTTTTCGTGCGATCCAAAGATATTCCAGTTTTATAAATCAGAGTCCATTATTTGATAAATGTTACCACCGCACTTCAATTTTCACCCAATGAACTTTTGCGTCTAACTGATGGAACCAAGTTGGTTAGCATTCCACAAACATAAGTTAATAATTAGGGAATAGGATATTCATGGATATCATTAGATTCTTTCTCGTCATGATAAGCTGAATTCAGTTATGAGCCTGTAAGAAACTACCTGAGCCCATGTGGTCGGACCAGGAACGGGTTTTAAGGTAGGAATTATACAAAACCACTTGGACTGAATTTACCTCCCTTTGTAAACAAGTACCACAACAGTGGTGTTCAGTGTTTATTGAATTTCGCCATCACAGTAGCGTGTACGAGTTGTGCACCTTGCACTTCTCAGAGGACAGAGCTCAGCTAACGTCATCTTGTTAAGTCAAGTGTGGATACGAGATCAGGAATGGTGTGAGAGTTGTTTGTGAAGTGAGAGCTCATACAAACGCGGCCGACTTAGACTGTATGGGTACAAACATTTTAAATTCATTTTCTTTTATTCTGTTTGTTAGACCTATTGCTGGCTTTCTATCCACGAAGTTAGCTCAGAATCCCGTGGAGTGGTTTCCTTGTTGTGAATATGTCTAAACGACTTGTGTTCATCTAACAGAGCCCTTTCTGTAATCGTCTAATACATGGTGAGAAGATCCTCTGAAGAGATGAACTTGACTGATCCAAGGCGTTGCATAAGGTCGTCGAAGAAGCTTCTCACTAATGATATAGAGAATATCACAATTTCTCTTTCGTATTGCGTGAAAAGTGACAACGTGTATAATATCAACGCAACCAAACTTGCACAAGTGAATATCAAAATGTATTATCCGCTTTATTTGCTGTTGAACGCGAAATGGGCCAGATGAGCAAGTGATTATTCTTTGAGGTTTTACTTAGTTTTCCCACGTTATTCAATGTCAATTCACAATCAATCAAGGACTCTGAATTCCGTGATGAGAAACACGTTCATTCCCGTGTTATTTGTAATGGCCATCACCATTAATCCGCCAAAGCCATTTTGATATCTTTTCAACGGGATCATAATAAAGATATAGGCACAGGGATCTTTTGTGAGATTATCGCAGTTTGAATGAAAAGCCTCATTTGTCGTGATAACAAACATTGTTCAGGATTTATGATGCCCGAAGACCATGAATGGATTGTTCCAAATGAGTTTGACATCATTCACCTAATTTTGAAGCTTTCGTCGACCAAATTTGGAGTTCAATCTGAGGATATTACGGGGAATTGGTTATAATGTCCAAATCAACTAGTTTCCCGATTGCAATTTCAAAAGCAGATCTTAGTTGGAAGAAGAATATTTGTCCGTGCTATCTCGCAGACAAGAAATTCGACAATCTCTCGTCTGTTCTATCGATAAGATCAATTGGAACTGCAAAATTGCTATAACGTGTATGGCAAATAACAATTTCGTTTATGTGATCTCATGCATGTGCTGTACAACGAGCTCCTAGATCACATATCTACTGACACTGCATTCTACCAATTTCAGTAAATCGCACAATTGTGGCTTCTGTTATAACCTCCCTATCTAAGAACTAGTAGTACACAAATATACCTTTCCATTTAAGGAATGTTTGTTGAACTCCAATATAAATAATATGCAGGAATATGTCCTCTGATTTGAAGATAATATGTTTCTCCTCATAGTATACGTCCCATCTTCGTCTTCTTGCTTTTACATGAGTGATCTTGAAGGGTGCTTTGTTTGTTTGAATTGTGACATGAGTGAATGATAGCTACATTCTATTTCTGGATGATTGTGTTCATTGAAATGTGAGACACTTGTTCACTTTTGGTAATAAAAAGGTTGCTTCGAACTTACTCTCTCTGTTGGTATGACTAAGAGATGATTTCAGTGGGACCATCTGTATTAGCCGCTTAAATGATGGATCACGTGAGACAATTTATTCTGCAACTACCCTTGATAAATGCAGGAAAATGAATGATACCATTCGTATCGCTTCGAATCAATTTGAGTGTGTTTTCCATTCCTAGATTGTTCTGTCTCTTCTTGTCATAAACCAATTCTACAATCTTAATTTTTTGTTTTCCACTCATTCAATTCGTATGCACAGTATGAAGCAACACGGTGTGTTTGGGAGGAACTAACTGAGCATGATACTACCAACTTCAATCAGTGTAACAACCATGTTATCTTGTTGTTGATATCCGTTTTCCAATTTCCTCTACTTTTTGACCTGAATTGCAGTAAGCAAAACATCCACAATGTTTTCGGTTAGATTTGAATTTCGCTCGGTTATGTGCGCAACATTTAGCCTCTTTTGAGGAAAATTTCTTTCGAGCTCTCGGGTCGACTTAACTCCATGCCTTTTATGAGCTAAAGTTTTACGGGAAATTCAAACTTCGGCAAATGTATTATTGGATGGAATGCTTGACTGCTTAGAAAATGCTTCTGTGCATTGCATTTAAGGCAACTACTTACATTCACTAGTTGAAATGAGTTCCTCGTAAAATTATTCGCCGAGTAGTCAGGAAAATTGATGGTTTGTTGTAATTTCTACCGTGCATTTGGATAAAGGTAAATCATTATGTTAATATTTGGTCTCTTCTAGGAAACTGTTTCACAAGTCATTTTCACAGCAGAAAGCATTGGCATGGGTTTTCAAAGAACTGAGCATCAGGATAAATAATGAACACAGTGCTTCCCATAAAAGAAGAACATGAATATGTGGTTATCTCTTCATCCGTTATCTAGAACTGGTTTTCCCCAATATTAGTCATGAATTCGGTGGAACATATTTGTATTTTCAACCTTGTTTCCATTGTGGATATTGCATATTGAGTAGTCTTCTAATTTTATCTTACTTCGATTATCCCCATGTTGAATGTGCTGCTTTCACCCAATTCGAAGTTTTCGCAGTACGGAAGACTTCTTTGCAACCATAACCATCATTGAAAGAACCCTACTCATTGCCTACCTAACAAGTCTGTGACGAATAGACAGAAAAGTGAGGATTATTTTTCTCATTAAAATTTCGCGTGGGTAAACAAATGCACAATCGAAAATTTCTCTTGAGCTATAAGTGAATCCTACTCTCCTATCGCGCAGGTCAGGAAAATTTTAATCAGTGGAGTTTATAACGTTTTTATTGCAAAGACTGATTAAATTCCAAAAATGACTATGAATAAAAATAAAACAAAAGAAGTTCAAAAATTTACTGGAAGACCACAAAAACCCCAATGCCATACAGAATTGCCATCGCATAATCACTGAATATTGATGTACTCTCACTATATTAAATTTTGAACGCATCCAACGGAATATCGGCTTACTACGAAGAAACATTTACGTTTTAACACAACAAATGCGATAATCAAATGCAGCTGAAAAACGCCCTTTCCTCTCTACACGATGTTTTCTTAGGGGCATTCGTTTCATTCAGTTTTGACCCGTTCAACTTTATGCAATGAGAAACATTTCAAAACTATTCTGTTTTGATGATACGAAATAGTCGCCGTTAAAGGAAATGCAATTTAATTCTACGGAGTTTAGGGGTTCATTTGAACAAACTGGTTTCAGTCATCAACCCTGCATTTTATTCGTCCTAAATAATAAGTTCGAAGTTGATTCAGGTCCATGAAATTTCTATACATCAAGCAAACTCAATGTGGTGGCAAATTCTAAATGAGGAGTTTCAGTTGAATAGTCCGCCATTTCAATGATCGGAATCAGCTTCGCTTACGTCCCAGTATAATACGCTGTCCTCTCCCATCTAGTAGATTATGTTATCTCGTGCACACATTAGGAGTAGTGTGGAACAGCACCGTATCAGCTTCTCATGAATAAAATTAAAATTACAAAATTAGTTCCAATACTAGTCAAGGTGCAAGATTTCGAAGATAAGTCCGCCAACCTGGTATACGTTTACCGAAATATTTCTGTGCAGTGCGGTTTATCATTCATCAAACACAAATATGGAACGAGTTAAAACAGAATAGCCTTGAACTTCTAAGTGAGTTAAGGGTACAAATGGATGATTTTGCCCATGGACTGCTTCCTATTTGTTTACGTTCTCGCAGACCGCTTTATCATCATGACCCATTGCCAGCTATCATGTACACACACACACACACAAACACACACACACATGAAGTTGTTGGGGCACAAGCAAAACAGCATGTTTGCTCTATTTGAACGGGAACAAGGTAGAGAATAACAATGGTTGAAGTTGGCGTTCGATTGCGTTGTTTTTAGGAAGATTTATCAAGATTGGAACCTCACAGGCAATGTTTGACTTGTTCAACATGTGGAAATATTTGTTTTCAATTGTTCCTAAGCATTCTCCAAAACATCTTGCAATCAGTACACTGTGCTCATTTTATTCGATGGGCTGTTATAGGCAACTGCTACAATAATGTGGATTGAAGGCGTGATATTCCACAATTCATGTGGATTTACGAGTGTTTCACTGGTTTCGGTTGTGGCTACTGGAAGGGATTTTGCGATTTTATTGTTGTGGTCCGCCAATCAGTTTTTGGACGAGGCATCTGAAGCACCTGGATCCAGCAGCGTTGGGAGTGTCTTCTTGTGTGGCTTTTTGTAAAACATGAAATGGCACTCAGTGAATAATGGGGAACTGAAAATCTCCCACAAAACTTTCACTGAACATTTCCAGGGGGCCGCTTGAAAATGAGCTGATGCAAATTCCAAACCAAAGGAGTGCAATATGAATTCCCGTTCATTTTTTCAAGTCATCCTTACTATATGTTTTACCACAAAGTGTTTGCTGTTCAGTGTGAGTCAACTTCATGGTCGCAATTAGCGATTCTTCTCATATGTCGATCTGCTTGAATTCCGGTCGCAAATTAATCCGTGTCAAATTTAGGTTGTCAGAATGCTTTCTCAGTCTGTTTAGGGCATACGGCTAATTTTACTTCCATAAAATCTCCCAATTTATTAAGCTGGTAATAGATGCTGTGTTCATCATCGCTATAAAAGTGGTGATTTTGAGAATAATTTAATCGCAGTCAGCTTTTAAACGCGTCTTTTTCGGGTCCACTCTCTAACTTCGTTCATCAAAAACGGATCATTGGTGATCGCGTGATTAGCTCTCTGTAATACAGTTTAAAAGCATTTTATGAAATAGTACTCCGAATCAATGTGCATGCAAGTGAATCATCGATGGGCAAGCCCAAGTAGTACATGCGATCGAGTGCAGTCGAACAGGGCCGCTCAGTAGCAACGAATCAACGAGCACATATGGCTCAGTGCCAAAGGCTGATTGGTTAGAGTGAGCCTTTCATCGCATGGGTGAAGTCACCGGGTGTGCGTACGTGCGTGCATGCGTGTGTGTTAGTTGTTGGTATCGAATGGCCGATCAATACATTTGCCGGCACTGTATTGACACAATCAGTAGTCTGATCAATAGAAGGACCACACAACAGTGCTGTGAAGGGGTGCTTCATCTACCGCGTAAACACTCTTTCTATTGAATTCAATGATCCGCAAAGTGAGTTTTGTTCATCTGTGACCAAAACGATACTCCGGGACTCCACTCATCCGCTACACGTGGACTTATCCTCTAGTCGTTCCCATTCATCCATCCATTCTGCATTGAATCACCTGCGTTCTAAGACCAATCTTCACAAAATCTTCCTCAAACCCTATGTGATTCGGGTTGTTACCCGTATGGGGGGGGGAGATAAAAGCTTAGCTAATTATAAGACTTTATCACGAGACTAGTTTTCCTCCACTCTCTCAACAAACTACCTCAATCGAAGCTTATTTGGTTGTACTTCATCAAATATTTGCTTTTTGTGTTACTTTGCTTATTTCGAGTTTCACTTTTTCTTGTAATAACTGAAATGTCTGTATAAAACTTTGCACAAGTCCTCCATACACATCTAAACAATAATTACTCAGGAGAGGGGAAAGACAGTGAGGCAGGTTTATGTCACATTGTGTGTATGTGTGTATATCCTCGATTGAATATTTGTGTTCTGAATGAAGTGTAGCCACCTCGCATGCAGACGCATTTCATACAAACACAAACTACTGCAACTAACTGCCCAGAAAAGGTGTTGCCGAAGATACAGTGTTCTTCTAATGACAGAGACTAGTTATTTAGTTGTTTATCCGTTTCTTTTATTTTGTGTGAAATACCAAACATGGCCTCGTTTCGCCCATTCTCTCATCCGATCGGAGTTTGATTATCAGGTAGAATGTCCATCTGAAATCTTGACTGCGTTTGGGCATTCCCTTCGGTATTCAATATTCTAAAGCTACATTTAGAGTCGGGTTTTGAAGAAACTTGAGTAGTGTGTTATCAAGATGCATAACACCAAAATCCAGATTCACCGTGGAATATTGTGCCATGATTGTTCACCTCAGATAAGAAGGGTGTTCTCTGCGACTCTCAGTTACGATGCTTTTGAAAGTCAAAATCGAAAGCAAGCCACTAATCAGCTTGAGTACGCCAGGCCGGATTGTATGAACAGTAACCACTATTTTATCAGACCACGCAACATGTCACCCCATTTGCTAATCAAACAGTCACCTACAGTTCGACGTAGGTTGGGTTACCGGATCAATTCGACAAACGTCTATATCAACCAAATGGGCACAACAGGGCTTGAAGTTAACTGGACTCATAAATTCCGAAATGTTGGATTTTTGCTTCAAATATCACGTCATATTTCCTGTGAATACAAAATCGTTTTGGCGTGCTGAATTGTCGTCTTCTCATCATTACGGGTTAAAATGATCAGAGTTACGAGCCAAGATCGAGTGTGCAGGTTTCCCATTCAAATCGCAGTAAGGAACCCGTGGGTCTTAACACCATGGTGAATGAATAAACAGTATGATTTATGTAATTACAACTTTATTGTTGAAATGAGCAAACCTTTGTTGTTGACACAGCATCTCTCGGAGGATGTACAGCAAATAAAACCGTCTACAATATCCTCTTTGATGAGATACTTGTTACCTTAGCTTTTGTCGTGAATGATGAGAGCTTCATATAACATTCAAATTCAATGAATTGAAACGCAGACCAAAATTTGTTGTTTTATTCGGTGTTAACCGTGAATTAAAATCTACTTTTGCTATTAACCCTTTATGAGAGAGGTGATGCGTGGTAAATGAAACCTTTACTAACTACCGTCATTTCCGATAATGAAGTGTAGCCAACATCAAACATTTACTCAAAGCATATCACATGGGGCATCGTCCTTCTTCATACATTTTGAGCCGAACTCGGCTCCCATGATTTAGAAGACAAACATTATATGGGATGTCTTATTTCGCATTGGTAACCAGCACGGTAAAGCATGGCGAGACGATCCCGACTGGCCCAGATACAAAGTGCGTGAATGAGTGAGCTCAAAGCTAATGTTATGCGTTCGCAACCGATATGAGTTAGTGGATGGAATTTGTACCGTAATGGTAACCCCTTTCAGGCATTTCGGTCTACATCAGGTACACAGTCAGCCATATACAGGATTATCTGCTGATCCAGTGATATATGAATAACATGTCATGCAAATGTGGTCTTCATGTTACGAGCCATTCCGGAGCTTGTTAGATTCTGGACGTTGCATTTCACAGTACGTGGAGGATGCGGAGCAAATCCCTACCACTCATTGATCTTCATGATGAACTGAAATATTTCAATTTCACTACTGTTCGTAATGTACTTCGTATCAATTTGGAACTCTCTTCTAGAAATTTCATAATTATTGTTTTATTTGCTATACAGAAATGATACAGTGTTTCAGACAGAAGTTCGAGCCTGTTTGGAGGAGGTTGCCGAATGGGGAAGTGACCGACGGGGCTCAAATTTATTATCGGGATCACGGAATAGAAAGCTGGTCGCGATGGTCTTTCGACCATGGCCGGTCCAATTTTAGGTGGTCCGGCAAATCAGTGAGATCTCTTAAAAATTATCTTTGAATTCACACAGTCTATACCATCAAATTTGTGTTCAGTAGCCTACCATAAACACGCTTGTATTCAAAATAATTTTATCAGCTATTGTGGATTTATTTCTTTATTGCAACAGATCTGAGCAGACCAGATTCCCGAAAAACGTACCACTTTCAGATACTACGAGCAAAACTAATACACTTATCCAATTTAGTGGAATATTTGTAGATTTCCACACAGATTGGAGTAATGAGAAGATCGAACACAGTGAGAACAACACTGGGTGATTTATGTTTTGCAAAAAAGCAAGACACTTCCAAGCTGGATGAAAATGACAGTATTGCCTAATGGAACATATAGTAAGTGAATGTAGAACCTCCCAAAAACCTATTCAACCAGTCGACTAAAAGCATTATCAAATCCAGTATTGGCTTTCTGGATGTCTTTTTATTTCGGGTGTGTACGGAAACTATCAGAAGTGGGAAGTTTGTGAGGGGTTCAGATGCAGTTAGCAAATTTCCAAAGCATGATATCATTTGGTCACAGCACCGTTGCTCGCGCTCATTCAGCTAGTTTGTAGTAATTTCACCCAGTCCACAGAATAACTGCACTGAATGCCATGAAAAAACGTGAGCTATTCTGTTATCCCATGCAATGTTTTGTCAAGCAATCGTCAGATAAATTGAATCTACGGGAACATTCTCGACGAGTAAATCGCAGTACTTTTTGTATGAGAAAAGTGGTGATTTTACCAATACCAGAGTGATTTGATTTGTATGTTTTCTGTCCGAATATTCATAAATGTGTGGTTCCCGAAATACGTTCATCTCGTCGTTCAGTGATAACACGATTTGGGAATCAGCTTTTTTTGAATTACGTCATCCTCACGGCTGATATGGTCACATTCAATTGGTAGGAATGTGTACCTTTCGGCTATAGTCGTGTGTCACAGTATGGTTGGGTAGTCATGATTATTGATATCGCGTAGTTGGCAAAAGAATTTGGAGAGGAGTGGTTGTCGATCCCTGGTTGGGAAAAGACCACCAAAAACAATGACCATGGGTATCGGAAATTATCCATTTTCGCTAACCTAAAAGTTTGGTATTTCGGTCAAGCTGATTTTAAAGTTTGGTTTCAAATCGTAGTCAGGACAGTTGGAGTGTCTTAACGAAATGTTTTCGAGAACGAATCGATGGATTGAGTAACCTAATCGCTGCAAACTCTACCGTTGTTGGATTTTGTTTAGAAGCGGCTTTTGGCGCTTTTGTGGGGACTCCATCGATAACTATGAATGCGTCCTCATTCAGGCGATGTCCGGTGTTAGCAGTATAAGATACAAATACTTTTTGTTTCAAGTCGTCAACCAATCTGTTTTGTGTTGTCTGATCCGTCATTCTTCCTAAATGACTTGCAGAACGTGAGCAAATAATCCAGTAGGTTAGCATGGAGATAATAAGGAGAGGTAATTTCTCCTCTAAGTTCCCTGAGATCACCGATTGCAGGCGACGCGTACAGGTAGTATGGTAACGTGAAAAGTGCAATTGATTGTCTTTTCGAGCCATATTACCGGTAACTCGCTTTTTTCATCTCCTCTGAAGGAGGGAAAAGTGTAAAATTCCTCCTTCCTGATGAATTGCACTACCGGTCTCTCTGGCCACTCCTAATGTTTTTCTGAATGGGAAGTTGGGCTATCCGTTAACAAGAAGCGCTTGTTCCTATATTTATAGTATTTCATATTCTCGACCGAGCAAATCATTCGCATTCAGGCTATGGGGAAGTGAATTTGGCTTCGTTCACCTACTAGATGCAAAAAGATGGTACTATTATCGTACTTCTCTGGTTACACTGGTTTGCTGATAAGTGCAATGAAGTAGTTTTCCCCCTCTTATGAGACACACACTCAGAAAATGGAGATTGTTTCCTTATTATAACTCTGACGGGAAGTTCACTGCACTGTCGACCCGACTGCACTCTTCTACCAATTACTCCGACGGCATGCTTCTCAGTTAAAAAAATGTCATCTGCTTATCGATGGCAAATAGGTAGGTCTGATTGCATAAATCGCCGTTGACGGGAAACTACTCATTGAAGGTATATCGTACCAGTAATTACTTCAGATTAGTTTCTCGGGTAGCCATGTTGGTTTTGACTTCTACGATGTGATCACCCAAAATGTAATGACTTCTAGAAGTGGGACCCTGGTGGACATAGACATAACATCTCGGGCGATACTCGTATGTTCTTCAGCATGTCATCCACTAATTAGTTCTATCAATTGGAACGTGTCTATTTGGATATAGCGACAATCTTTTGACAACAGGTTCAAGAGTATTTTCGAGCTATCAGGCAGCCGCATGATACGGAATCCCACTCATGCCGAGTATCAGTAACAGTAGTATTACTAATTTGTGTTGCGTAGGTGGGAAAGATAGGAAGTGAATAGTTGTTGTTCCGTGGTTGTGAAAAAGACAAGTGAAACAATGAACATGGGTTTCGGGGATTATCCATTTCTGATTTCAACCAAGACGATGAGCGTCTTCGTTACACTGAGTTCGAGGTTCTGTCTCAGATCGTGGCCAAGGCAGTTTAGGTACTTCAACGAAAACTTTTTGAGGACAAACCGAAGGATTGAGCAATCTGATCACCGCAGACTCTGTGATTGATAGATATTATATTCTAACCAATTTTGGTGCATGCCCAGGGACTTTGTGGACTATTTCGAAAGTGTCATCGTTTACGTAATGTCCAATGTCCGCAAGGTGCGTCACAATTGCACTGGTAATTGATTTTCTGTTTCCCGTCATCAGCCATACTGGTGTGTGTTCTAAGATCCTTCGTGATAATTGCCTTCTGGTTCCAACAATATTGCTTGCCCAACATCAGCAAACAAGCAGATAGTTTAACATGGACGAACTTCCTTGGATCCTGAAGTATGCCATTTGTCTTAGTGCCATGATCTGCACGACCCATGAACACATTCCTGTATCCTTTTTCTGGTTTCAAGATGACCATATCTTTGTTATTCCTCATCACTCGCCATTCATTTCTGCGTTGAATACTGGAACCCGGGATGTCACGATCCAAATTCCATGATGATGATCTTTTGATTGTCACCAGTCTTCTTTGTGATTCTCATTTGTTATCTTTCTTTTCCAAATATGGAGTTTAGGCATGGCACCACCGGGTTACCTGTGTTCAGTGAGACTCAGTGCAGCAGGTTATCCTTCGATAGTGAAGCAAGTGAGCAAACTCTCGTTGAACGAGGATGAGTCCAGCAATAAATGAAGGCAACAAACTGTCATGGGAGACGAAATGAAAGAAATTTCACCAACACAACTGCAACTGTTATTCAATCGTCCATGGATACATTCGAAGGATAGTAATGGCCAAAGGCGCTTGAGTGCTCGTGAAAACCAGTTTTCCAAAAATTGTGTAACTGCGATAGAAACTTCGCAGTCACTACATTGATTGCTTTTAAACACCGATCTCGATCAAGTTTGATTCCATTTCTAAATGAGGTTTCCTATTCCGTTTCGGTCATCCAAAAAATGAAAATCCCTTGCTGCTGATGTGAACCATTATTCATCGGCTGGTTCATTGTGCAGCATTAATATCTTGCTGAAACTATCCTGGTTTTGGGCCAACTTATTTTGTGCCGGAATTGTAGTGCAATTTGCTTTCTCTTCGTTCATATCATTTTCGTCTGTCTCGAACTGTTCTAAAAATAGCTAAATCTACCTCTTTTGTACTTGACTTTTGTCTGTTCGGCACGACTGACTACACAGCCGCATTATTTAGATGCCGCCGTTCCTAACCAGCCGTTCAGGCAAAACATTGATCCCAAACAATTCGTTCAGTAGCACGTGCTATGTCAGTCTACGTAACCTGCGACAAGAAATGTGGACAAATACGGCGCGATGTCCTTGGAAGACGAGTCCCTTTTTCCGATCCAGTTCTTGAAATCTGGTTTTGTCATGAGCTTGAGCATAGTCTCTCAGGTATTTTGTGAACAAAATAATAGCATCTGTCGATCTCAAAAATCATTGTTTCATTTAAAATTTTACTTCTTGTTTCATTACTGATACTGTCGAAATATTTCCCTCAGATAAACAAAATTGATTCGGGTAATCATCATAAGATGGAAACGGTGCAAGCACCGCTCTGTCAAAGCTTCCTCACAAACTGCGCAGAATGAAACGAGAATATTCCATCAAACTGACCCTTGAAATTTCTTGGGACTTTTGAAGGAATTTATCAACGACAGGAGGAAATCGATCACAATTGTGCAGTTTTGCAGTTAGTCAGTGCGTTCTCAATATCTAGTTTCCCGTATTTGATTTGCCAGGGGTATTTTTGAAACAAGGGCATATCCACGTACGTGACTTGATGACTTGATTTCAAATCCACCCTGTGAATTATTTCTTCCTAACTACGTCACCTTATCTACCCTAAACAAAAACTGCCCCTTATGGAGTTTTTCCCTGGCCATTGCTTGTAAATAAACATATCCGCCCACGTTGTATATAAATTTGTAAAGTTTTCGCAATCGTTTGCACAAGAGGAGTAAATAAGTACACGATAATTTTCAATCTTGTTCTGTACTTCACTAATATTTTCCAATAAATTTCCAAACAGGAGCCAATGCCAGATGTGAAGCTAACGTTGAAAATCGAACATCCGTATACTGAAAAATCCGAGGCCCATATGTGAGTTGATTCTTGAAAGTTTTCTCGATCTTTGTCTCGGCGAAGTTCTCTTTCTTTGTAGACAAGTCACACAGGTTACACAACAGTTGGTCGTAAACGACACTGTAAATGTAGGCCTACGCTAAATTCAGTCAGCATATGTCTTAGGCATATTCCTTAGTTTTCATGCAGTATGTGAGAATCAGAGATATTCCACATCGAGTGGGAAAAGGGTGAGTCAAGCCTTTATTATCTGAAACCAAAATAACACAAACCTCCACAAGCCCACAGCTCAATAACTGTCTGAACGGGTCTCCACACTGATATTCATCGAACGCCAATATGGCTGCCCACACACCGACCACTACATTACTGAAGACAACTTCACAGAGCCGAATACCTCATGCACTTCTTTCCATTTCAGCACGGTTTCGCCCAATGTAGTGTTTTCCACTATGTGGTTTTCCTATTGAATGTGATGCGTCTGCTTGTCCACCAAACAGCAGTTAGTACTTCATTTGAGCTGCCCAGCATAAGAATGAAAACTAATCTTAAAATGCTGTCTGCACGATTTTGCACTTTGACAGGTAGAAACTATCATCCATATGCAGTAGTATGCACTATTCATGTTAGGCGTATGTCATGCAATGCCCCCTAATATGAGTGGTATCACATTTCGAAGGTTTCATCCCTAAGCATCAGTGATTTACCACTCTTTTGCACCGGAATTATTTTGCTCGAGAAGGACCATTTTGACAAGGAAATCAGTTTGATTGTGATAAACCGATTTGAGATTTTAGTGATCCAGCACCAGCTTCTCCGGAAATTAATAATAGCATGATATTAATACAACCGTGGAAGGATAAATGATGAATAACGAACTAATTTCCCCAAAAAAGAAGTTTCCTCGGAACTCAGCAATATACATTAATGAATACATAGGATGCTAGAGCAATGTCACACTGAATAACTGCATTAAGTTCATGGAATTGCTATTATTGCGCACTTTTATCTATGCTTCGTACAATCAGTGAGCGTGATCTCGCACACGTGACTAGATTTATTCGTTATCAGTGCCACGGCCATTGAGGTTAGACGATATTCGGACAAAATATCTTATCCCTTTATTTGTCTCCTTTATCTATAACCACTGAGGTCTGCAGCTTCATTTGTTTCACACATGTTTCTACGTGAATATTACTGAAAATTTATGTTCCAAATACGTTGTCGGTTTTCATTGGGTTTGTATGGCATTGTGTAGAATTCAAGTAGCTCGATAATGGTGCTGCTCAGGCCATCCTCGTTGACTTATATATGGACTGGATTGATCTCTAACCCAAATCTCTTAAGGATATGTTTATTTCGTGTGCCATGGGATGGATGTTGTGGAACAGTTTCAGGAGGTGGTTGAGTGGTTTAGAGCGTTTGCATACCACCTTGGAAGTCTGAGGTTCGAATCCCCACGAACACCGGTTACTATGGGGGCAGACAATAATCCACTGTCGTCCAGATCGTTACCACATCTGAACTATTGGGACCCTATGTGCTACTCCACCACGCCAAGTTTCAGGGTCTGGTTGCCGGGTTATCCCCAAATAGTGCAGTGGACCTTCGTGGATATGGGATAAATACCCCTTCCACCGCCCTCGTGTGCAAGCATGTAATAACAAAAGGTATAGTGCGTCAGTGATGTGTTTGTCAAGGTTTTATTCACAAAGCAGCTGACTCATCGATCAGTACATAGGTAACACTAGTGCTTAGAAAAGTCAGTGTTACATCTAATGGATTACGGCATACTATTCAACATATAAGAACATTTATCCATCTTCAACAATATCTTATGCAGACCGTTTCTTCCTATTTGGCGGGCGTTACTGTTCACATTATTCAACAATTATTCCGGGTGGTACACCCATATTCAACAAATAAAACGTGACTAAACCTTGAATGTATTATACAGTAAAGTAGTCTGAGTGAATGACTGAAATCCATTCGATGACCAGTGTCCATCAAATGACCGAGAATTGAGCCAGAAATCGTTTCGGATCCACCTTGAATTTGCCAAAGCGAATCTTATTCTTCCATACAGAAAGGCAACTGCCATGAATCTCAACTTACATGATTAGTAGTTTTGAAAAACCAATGTTCTTCCGAGCATATGCTCTCAATGTTACTATGGGAATTTCCCACCGAGTCGAACTTTCATCTGTAACAGAAGTACAGAATAATCCTGTCTTTGTTTGTACGCATGTGCATTTCTGTGTCATATTTTGATGACACGATCGAGGAAACAACGGAAAGTAAAATTCGTCGTCTTTGAACAAATGAACCAGAGCTACTTGTGCAAAAATAAACAGTGTTCATCCTCCTAACAGGATAGAATTATCTTATTGGTGGACCTAGAGAAAAATCTGAATATCAATGAATTCGTCACCCACCATGAACTAAACAAGATGAGATGGTTTCTGCAAATCAGACAACAAGTAGATTACGGTGGGAAAACAGGAATACTCATGCTACATCAACATGCGTGGCACACGTATCCCCAAGATTATTGGTAAGCCCATCACTCAAATTAAAGACTGTTGACAGCATCCTTATCCTAGCGTGTGTATCCAGTGATACACAGAATGAATCTGACAAATTCTCCCTTCGCAAGTCAGTTACTCGAATCAAATTACCTGCCTTCCATTTTGTGTGAAGAAGGAAAAAATAATTACACCTCCATCTACAACAAGATTTCATTGTTGCTGAATGTGAAGCCTAGAAAGGGAGATGGGAATAAATGAGACAAAGTGGCATATCAAATAAATGTGTGTCCTTGTCTAGTCTCGAACAATTAGTCGGTTGCACGCTGATACTGCTTCCGAATATTTTGTTGTGCAGCTAGCGGACAGAGAGTGGTGAGAGCACTCATTCCTTAATCGTCATTTATTCTGCGGTAAAAATTAGTCCTTTCATTCAAGAGTAGACGGAAAGCAATGTGTAACTATAAAGAAAAATTCTGGAACCCCACTGATCATTTATTCAATTTACATTATCTCAGTCAAGCCAATATCATTGACTGCGTTTGGTCAACCCACAATCAAGGACGTACTGTTGAGATTCGTGGAATTTGTCATGAACTACTTTCAATCACAATCAGCCGTATTTTGATCCACATTCCTCGACAACCAACCACATGAAAACCATTATGTCAGCCTAAGATAAGCTTCCCCTGTGGGAGATTGCGATGAGAACTTATGTCGATGTCTCAACCACTCTTTTCAAATTAACCCTTCAATTCTCATTAATTTTCCTCAGATGTACTGTTTTACTGTGACACTTGGTTCACATTTTATCTCACGCCTAAGTTTTCACCCTATTTTTCAAACTCGAATAGTTGTTTGACTTCATTTGTCAGACAATACAATGAACGGCTGCAAATGTGTAATTACGAAGTAACTGAGCCAGCTTCCTGCAGAAGTCACATGAATGTAGCAGATATGTATAATTTGAACTGGTGATTCCACCCACGGAATTAGAGTGAGACTGTCTGCATATACAGTTCTATTGAACAATAATCAATTAATAACGTGCCGCATATTACAAATCTTCAATCGTGAGTTATTTCGGTTACGCTAATCTTTTAAGGCGCTTTACTAAAGAAGGGTTGTCCTTCGATGGAAGAATAAAGAGTGAAATGGTGCAACGTATCAAGGAGGAGTAAGAAAGCGCATAGCTGTGCCAAAGAATTTGCCTACAATGACAAAAGACACCGCTCAATACGATGCGTCGAACAAAGACAGTCACAGCTGTGTAAAGTAGCGTACAAGACAGTGTTCGTCGGTGTCCAAAATGCTGATGAACATGGTCACCGGCAGTCAAGCGAAGTGTCCAATGTTAACTCGTGATACGCATGACTAGGGCAGAGATTACAGTGACATGTCGCTCAAGAGGGGAACCAATCAAATGAGGGAAATCGGGTGCACACAGATGCACCGGGGCAAAGAATAGAGGGTCCGTGGATCGTCAGTTCGTTGTGTGTTCATCACCAACTACTGTCAGTCAAGTGAGAACGGCTTATCGGGTTCGGCTAAAGACACTGTGTGGAAGTCAATAGTGTGAATTTCAATGGGCATCCAAATTCTACCCGTAAGGAAAAGAACATTGACCGCTGATCAGACAGTGGACCAACATCACCCACCGTAAGACCGGTTGTACGATATCGAAAAGACCAAATAACCAATGGCAAAAAGGATCACCTACACACCAGAATGCATCGATTAAAACGCTTTGTGCATAGGTTAGAATGATGTAGGAACCAAATCAAGATAATTCTGTTCTGATGGCTAAATAAAATTAACACATAACATCTTTACAAATTATATTTCCAGGCATTAAACTGCCAAATATATGAATCCCATTCGTCAGCTTTATCATATCCTCAAGCTCACTTCGTCAGTTGAATGCTACAGCACTATAATTATGGAAAACTATGAGCAATGCCAACAAGTAAGTATATCTAAACTCGGTTCCTTTTCATGACCCAACCTGTTGCACAGCACATGTGACATTGTTAGTTGTACACCCACGCAAGTGCGGACGTGTCCCTCAACAAACTTCGATACCATTTCAAGTTCAATGAAAGATGTTTTGACTTCAAATGAAACCATCAATCGTATCGCACCGTGAATACAGTTTGCGGTTAGTTGGATAACCGTCAGTCATCACTTACACCTCGAAATGTCTCTTCATCGTTATGAACCAAACCATATTGTTGACTTCTCCCACCATTCAACTAAATCTCGCTTGATGAGTTTAGCAGTTTACGACAGGGTCTGCAGAGAAAAACGATATTTGTTCCGAATTCCCGCCAATAAATCTGCAGTGACTGTAACCCGTAGGGTGAGTGGGGATGCCGAACTAATCGACTGGTTGTTTCTCTTTCTAACAAGCAGCTTGACGGCTGAATAGATTTCATGACAAAAGGACGATGCGTATGATTCAAATTAGACAACTGAAACAATGAAAAAAGAAGCTGACTTCGTGGTAAGACATATTTGCTCTCATGAATGACATCCCCGACAGAAATGAGCTGCAGAAGAAATTTCTTGCGTACTTACAATTCTACCGCATCTCCACGTTTGCATTCTACGAACCTGGGAACATTATACACATTAAATAAGATGTTTTGTGCAGAATAATACAGCGTGATTCCTTGAATGCACTCAGACAAATCATGGTAAGTGCACGGTCTGATTAGCTAACCCTCCCGATGTCAAGCAAAATTCACAATCTCACGTTCTCCATATCTCATTATGAACACTGGTTCCCATTATACTCCGTTTGGTGCCAAATATCATTGGAAAAATCTTAGACTTCTTGTTGGGGAGATGGTTCACTACATCCAAAACTGAAGACACATTTGTGCCCAGTACTACTCTTTCTCAAATGACCTTTCCTTTCATCGTATTGCCTTAAACTGTGATAATCCATTTGAATGATTTATCTTGATTTCCGGATTCGGGTGGCACAATCGGGCTTTTTCTCACGAGTTATTAATCCAATTTATCATGAACGTTTAGGCTCTAGCCTACGCGTCTTATATGGAGTAGCATACCCAACCGATCCGAGAGCCCTTAAACAACTTTTCAACTTGGTGTCCACTTGGCAGTACCAAATACTCTTTTAGTATCTGTGTTCATTTTGTAATCAAGACATTACTATTCATCATTGAGGCTTCCTGCATATTTGTCTCCTTGATGCTTTTCCTAACATTTTCACAGTTGTTGCATGAAGTGTTTGATTGACTGGCACATCTTCACCTTTTATAATTTGCAATGCATCCTAAATATGCGGCATCTAACAGTGGAGATGCAGTCGAAATGGTTGTGTGCGCGGCATCTCATAATACAATGTCAAATTCATGGGAATTTTGTGGCTGGAGTGTCTATGAGTGAAACCTTTCACACTGAGTACTGGGCCTGTATAGTGCACGTGACTTTTGGGAGCATTATCCGGTTTGCTACGTGCAGTCATGAACTTCTCACCACATCACATGACTGGACCGAAAGACTGCCCAACATATTCACACTCAATCATACGGAACAAATGGATGATGTATGACCGTTCCGGCTGTTGATTACCATTGTATCGGTGAAGCATCATTGTGGAAATACTTATACAAGAAATAAAGTTTGTCACGAAATGAATAAAAAGCAAGCTGGTTAAAGGAGGAACCAGACACGAATGACAGACACTCTTTCTAGTTTAGAGTCCAACGGCTGATGGTTCTTATGGGTGCAATTCTCTCACTGGTTTCTGACTACAAATATTGGTAGGTTGGTTCAAATGTGCATAAATAACGGATTCAAGAAAGGACATGAAGCGAGTGGCCAGCAGATTGAAGTTAGGGTCATCAGCACACTGCTTGTTCTCTTGAACTCTGTGCTTTGAGCGAAATGTCATACTCCAAGTCGTTCGTGTGTAAACGAGGTCCATCAGATACATTCCGTTTAGTTTGGCGTGGTTTCATCATTGCAGTATGTTGGAAAGTTTCAAATCAAACAGTTAGTAATACTGTTTCATGGCCAAATATTCAAATGATAATTTAGATTCTTCCACCTTCTCATAAACGAGGTTCTAGAAAGTGACACTTTCTATTAGTAATTATCACGGCGGTAAATTGGTCGGGAGCAGTCAGATTGGGACTCAGCAACCCAAATGCTGTGTTTCGTTGAAATGACCAGTTGGCCACCAATGATCCATCCGGAGGGGAGATAAGTTCACAATATCCTAGTACGCGGCTGCCAGCTTGCTAAAAGCTTCCTATTGTTGCTTGTACTTTAAAGCTTGCGTTGTCGCAGCAGGCATATTCACGTCGGAGTGTTTTTATTAGATAAACGAATTACGTGAGTTTTAATTTCTACATCCTGGTTTCAATGGAAGGTACAGGCAAACATGATACATTCGAAGTGGTTTTGGTCATGGATCGCAGCCAGAAGTTTTGCAATTCGCAGCTGATTATGGTAGAATGCATCAAAAAAGCCTAAGACAAAAGAAACAAATATTCAACCAAGATAAACAATATAGTGAAGTATGGAAGAAAATTCAATCTCTCAGTATGTCAGGGTCGAACAAGGTTCGGGGTGTATCGAAAAAGCGAAACTCGATGTGATGTGTCAAACTAGATATAATGTCAGTAACACGGCTTTGTCGGTGGAAAACTATGAGCCGACGTTTCGGTTACCGTGGGTAGCCTTTCTCAAGGTAGGTTTACAATCAACTTACTCTGAGGATGTGGAACCCAGAGCATACCCTACGTTTCAGTCAGCAGAAGAAATCCCTTTCATTATCATCGAATTTGGACGAACATTTTCTGCCACAACCTTATTATTTACTTTGACGTATCTGGATTATTTCGACTATCATCAGCTTCTGAATAGTAAGTTGTCAAATTCGACCTCACTCAGTAATTTTATCCCCACTATACGTGAACATGATATTACTGGAAGCGAATTCATCTGTCACGTGTCACTATATGGTGCAACAGTTCATGAAATGATCTTTTCCAAGCTGAGTCCATCATTTTTCAAAAGATGATGCTCACCATTACTCGATTACTAATATCATTGGTCTGAAACTCTTCTCCTTCGCCGTTTTGTTGTGTTCATGCACTTCTGTCATTCCCAATACATCCTGGAAACACAGCTTTGAAGTGGAAATCTGCATTTCAATGGATAAATAACAATCCACCAAGACGATAAACGCTGGTATTCGGAACTCTCTAGAGTACTGGCATTGTCTAAACTGATGCGTAAGGATATCCGGTAAACACTTTCTAAGCTCATACACTATAGCATTAGCGAAGACCTACGTAATTTCACAGGTACCTTAACTAGCAAGTAGTTGTGTGTTTTTAGGACAAAAACCTTAGTGATCTGCTCGCCTTTGATGGAGAAATACCTAAAAAATGTAAGCGAAACGATATTTTCGCCGATACCGGTCAGTCCTAATTATGACGAAATATAAGCCTTCGAGGGAAAATTGAAGATGATCATTTTACATTGGAATAACCCAAACATTATTAAAATCACAAAGTTCACACAATACTAAATTCTGTCACGATTTTTCGGTCTCATCGACTTAGTGTACTATGTCGGTGATGAAATAACTTTCGATCTCATGCTGCATCACACGATGCACTTTTGACTACAATTGCCCACGTGTGTGGGTAGCACCTTGAATACTCCATTCCGAACAGAGAGGATTTGCGATTACTTTAAACTCTGTGCTATTGCGGGGTATTTGTATGCACTGGACCTTGAAGTTGCGCATGCTTTTACATGTCTCACAGTGAATAATAAACAGACAAATCGTTATGAGTGACTTTACTTCCAAACCTCCGAAATGTGCATCCGTGGTAGTTCTTTGCGATTGGTAATTGGTGCTCTAATCTGCAATAGAACACTGAGCAAAAAATGTCAAAGAAAATTCACATTATTGGGCCTTTCCAGTTTTATTTGGGTCTTCGTTAAAACGATGTCGAGAAAATTCGTTTTAAGTAGATCATCTTTTCACCATCGCTATGAAAATATAAGCAGTTAAGAAAGGGCGAGCTCCAAGTACCTTCAGGCCAGCGCTCACACTGGTCTGAACTGCAATGACCATTTTCGGATTGTTTGGCAGTCATCGTTCGGAAGCAGTTTCAAAGCACATTTATAGAGAAACTTTGAAATTATGGAGGAATTCCCCCTGTTCTTCTTATATAAGCACAATATAAAAATCACAATGACCGAAGAAACGGCTTCAATCGAACTATTTAGTTGGTAACCGAATCTAAATAAAGTCTAGAATAATCTGTGATTGTGTTGGTCCGTTCGCTTTTAATTCCGTACCTTATTACATCTCAGTTTACATTGCTCAAAACCTTTCACTGTGACAACTAAGGTCACACACATTCAGCTGTCCATAGTGCACCAAAGAGTCGACGTAAATGAGAAGAGACTTCGAATAAGTTAGTTTCAATACTTATTCACCTCATATACCTCAACAAAGTCACGAAGCTCGAATCATATTCTGAGTGAATTTTCAAATACATCATAATCAACACTATTCGTGTGTGAAATTTGGATTGCCTTCTTGTCTGACTGGTTACCTGTAGAACAATCAACTCATTCAGATATTCGGTCATCCTCCAAAGCATGTTTATGCACCAGCACAGTGAAATGAGTACGTCTTTTGTTATAATTATAAAATGCTTCACTTCCTCTATTTGTTATACGACAATGTACAGTATTTCCAGAAGGAAACATTGGTTAACCAAAGGCTGACGAATGGGTAACCGACCGGCCGTGGCGAGGATCGAATCTGTGACGTCATCGTTCGAATTCCACGTGGATGACAGTTTGTCAACTACCAGTTCTATCAGACTGATTCAGCAATCATGATCCTGAGAATTTACGCAGAATGGACTACTTGATTGTGGTATTTAGGATTGACTATACATATGACTTTTACCATTTCTTTTTCTCACAATACGTTGGCAAATATGCGTTTGCATTGGTGAAATATTATGCATTTTCGGATTCTGCTGCGAATTCCTCTTATGATAACTTGGAGGCGTTTTTGCTACATCATTTTATTCCCATTAATTTTTATCGCAGCTGAACCAGCCAAGTTCAATACTCTCGTTTGCACAGATAACAGTCCGTTCGTGTCTTCATTCTTGAACTTGAGAAGCAAGCTTCATAGAATGCGATTGTGGTGAACACCTGAAAGATCAACTTCGAGATTGTCTGGTTGCTGGAATAAATGTACGAGAATAACGGCAAAGATTAATAATTCATAGCCATCAAAACATTTCAGAGCAGTAGAACCATTTGCGAACGGTATCAGGATGTCATATTCATAACTGCACCTGTGAACAATACAGTGTTTTTCAATTCAACCAGACGTGACAAAAAAATACGAGCAAAAGCTCCGCGACAATTCAGAACTTTGGGTGGTTACCGTGCCAGTGGCATTTCGTGCGGGGATCTGAGCAATCCTCATACTCCCGTGCAGAAATCTTTGGGCAAATCTGATTCCTTTGGATGCTTAAATTCCCGGCTTTCTTGTCCACTTGGAGATTCTCCGTGCTTTTCCTGCTGTAAGACTGGCCAGACACAGAGTGTTTACCGACAGCCTAAAGTGTGTCGCATGGCTGTCAACCTCGACTGCACTTCAGCTTCACTTTAAAGTGAATTCTCCTCCCTAACTTCAGCTGTTGTCTGCAACCCTTCTTCTCATGTTACTCAGATTTTGGTTACTGCAAATGGTAATTCTCATAAGTTTATTGTTGACATCGGTAGAACCGAGTCTATCAATTCAAAATTTCATCTAGAATCTTTTTCCTCTGCTGCTCATATTCAGCCTACTGATGTCACGATCCGAGGCATCACTGGCCACCTTTTACCGATTTTAGGTTCATATATCATTCCGATTCGGGTTTCTAACTGTCCTCCCGTCCTTGTGAGTTTCTCATTTCTGATTCTGGCCCGTCTATTCTGGGTCTAAAAATTCTCCGTCAGTTGTATGTGAATATCCCGTTGTTTAGCACTCAGGTTGATGTTTCTCGTTCTAGAAACCCTATTCTTCAATGCTCCAAGGTTGCTGGTGGGATGTATATACCACCTATTAGACTGGAAGTATCTGGGGACCCGATATTTGTCAAACAGGTGCATCATATCATTTGGCTTCCGTGAATCATTTCGCCTCGCTATCCAATCCGTGTGTGAAAAAGGCATCATCTCGCCAGTTCAATCCTCTAGTTGGGCTACTCCCGTTTTAACTCCCTCGAAGTCAGACGACAAGGCCCCACGAATATGTGATGATTATCGGTTGACCCTCAACAAAAGACTATTCCAATGCTCTTGTACTACCGAAAAACTAGAGGATGTGCTCCATAGCCTTTGAGATTCCAAATTCTTTTCCCAGATTAGCCTCACCGATGCATATTTACTAACATCACGTGATAAGAAATCCAGTTTGTCGACGGTCATCAATATTCCCTATAGATCTTTACAAGTATAATTTCCTACATTTTGGTTCTTATATGTTACTCGCTATTATCCAGCAGTCTCCCAATTTACTTATAGCCGGTCTCAATGGAGTCGAATCCTATCAAGACGATTTTCTTGTTCATGGTTCATCTAAAGTTATCCACGATTCCCGTCTTTGTCGTTTATTAGAGGGACTTCTCAAGTTCAACTTTCCAATTCGTTCTAACTGGTGTGTTTTTAGTGTTTCACAGACTTCGTGCCTGAGGTATACCGTAAATTCTGATGGCATTTCTCCTGAACCCAAGTGGTTATCATCTTTATTTGATGTACCTCCGCCCACTAACATCCACGAGCTTCGTTCTGTTTTAGGTATAATACAGTATTATACTAGGTTTATTCCAAATTTTCCGCATTGGGCTATTTATTTATTTGGGAGCTTGTGCTTGCTGATGACGGTGGTCTATTTCTGGACACGTACTATACATTGGTAGAAGTTGATGCGTTTTCTCGCTGGCCAGAATTATTTTGGACAACGTCACCTACAACCGAATTCACGCAGACTGCATTACGCAACACTTTCGGCAGGGAAGAATTATATCCAGCCTCTGTTACAGATAACGGTACCCATTTCTCTGCTAGGTCTCGTGATGATTGGTTGAAAGGACTTGGTTGTCGTCATTTGTATACTGCACAACATCATTCGCAGTCCAACGGATTTGCTGGGAATTTTGTTCATAGTCTGAAAAGTGATATGCAGTCTATCAATCCTCAGTCGACAACGAAAAGCTTGTCATAGTACAACTAGTAAGAGTCCAGCACAGTTATTCAGATCTCGCTTGACAACCAGTTATCAATGTGTCTTTTCTGTTGATGTAAGCTTTTTCAGAGGGAATGATTTGTCACTGTCCAGTGGCATTATTTTGGCACAAAACGGTAATCGAATGATGAACATCATCGACTGTCATGATTTGTCCAGTCATCGATGACAAATCAACCAGGTACAATTCAACACAGAAGATCGGTCAGAAGACAATTTCACTGTTGTTTTGCCTACTATCGCTTTTATTCCTAATATTGACATACAACGGGAATCCGGAGAATCATCCGAGGAATCTACGGTCAGAAGATAAGCAAGAATGCAAGTAATGCCCACAGGGAACGACAAGCATCCAGAGCTAAATTCCACGTGCGGCGAATGTGGTATTCATAAGTGAATATACATATGATTTTTACCATCTCTGTTGTATTCACTTACACCGATATTGCACATGCTTGTGCGCAATATATGAAATACAAAAGAAGTCGTGTGCCATATCCGCGTTCTGATTCCGTGATACTCCGTGCTGGATAATACTACAATAATCCATACAGTATGGCTGGGATATGTTGTTTTACAAACGTTTTCCTCGTAACACGAAACAGCCCAACCCCCGTCCCTTCCCCTCCTGTTAGAGCGAACGTTGTCGGGACCCACCGAATTTGTTCTCTCCTATCGAGAAGCAGCACTCCTGCTACAGGCACGTGATTCCAACGAGCAACGCAAAATCATTCGTACACAGTACTGTTACTATCACTGGAGCAACAAAGCGGTGAATGCAAATATTTCTGTGACTGGAAGTTCCTTCGTTCCCACATGTTTTGATACTGGTCTCATTCTTCAAAATTATGTGGACTTGCATTCTCATTACACCGAAATCGGATGCAGTCCTCTTCACGTGCATTCGAATCTTGGGCAAACTACTAAACGTCACCTTAACATCAAGCTTCAAGAATGTCTTCTTTGTTGACGGTCCCACCATTATTTACGAGTGCATGCGAGTTCAACTGCACTGGAGTGCAAGTTACTCTGATTATACGAACTGAATCCAGAAGGCTTTCCAGCCATCAGTTCAAGTCTCAAAACAACATTAGAAAAAGTCACAACCAGTCGTGTCAATTGCTGTAGCAAACAACTGAGTGCGCACTGCAACACAGCATACACAGATATCCCGAATATCCCCTGACACTGTCAAGTGATTCCACTAACCTTCAGTGGACTACGTGGAAGACCTACGATCTTCACACATACATACCAAAGTACAACATTTGACACTTTCCATAGCACAACGACTGAGACCGAGACAGTGTAATCACACAGAGGTGGTGTCTGCCCTTCAAGAGTGAGCTCAAAGAGGAGAACATCGTGTTGAATAGACACATGAAGATATTTGCATACTTCTTAGGCTACTCGTGAGTAGTGTGATTCTGCAAGCAAAGGAATAGTTAAGATACATGACAATCGATTCTTTATTAGCTTTTGTATAATGTAATAATGACATGAGAAGCATGGATCACATACTGTGGGGAATCCAATCAAGTGTTTAATATATAAAAAATTACCTATGGGAGCTGAAATCAACACTAAGAATTTACGCTTGTGGAGCAGATGATCTCAATTTTCAATAGACAAATCATCATTGGCATTTATTTCGTTGCCTCAGTTCCAACACTGTCAAAGGCATGCCAAAAGATTACTGCTCGTTTGAGACAGTAGTTGAATCTTTCATGCTTATTTGCCAAACTCCTCAGTTTTTCGTTGCTCCAGGCCACTGTTCATTGTCTTTATGATCGATTTTCCCTGAGACTCTTTATTGATCGAGCTGATTATCTCTCTCACGCACACCCAAATGCACATGATTACACGCACATACACATACACACACAAACACCTCATGGTTGGTCGGGTTTGTACAATTCGATATCTTGTAACAATTATTCTGATGAAGTACCGCATACAGACGCATATCAGCTCTACGGTTGATTGGATTCCGTTACCTCAATTTGCACGTAACTCTCATACTCGTCTGGACATCGGACGCACTCTATAGTACTCGAATTGGCTCATGAATTTAACTCCCGTCGTGGTGCCCTTCCGCCGACAAGTGGGGTAGATGCATCCGATTCGCACTGAAAACAGAATTTTCTAAGGTGTGTGTTGGTCGGTTACACGGTAGGCCATGGGAGTCAGGGTGAGAGCGGTATTCGGTGATAGCTTGGTTTGTTCGGTTTTGATTAACTGGCCAATTGCCCCAAATACTTGACTGGTATCTATTCGAAGACCGATGTCGACCGAGTGACCAATTATTGAGCTAGAAATCTTCCACAGCCACTTTGAATTAGTCAGGACGGATTGCACTCATTCATACAAAGAGACAGTTTTAGTACTGTGCGACCGATATAAAGTGTTGTATAGAAGCACGTAAATGAGCAGACAACGGTGGAAATGGTCAACGTCGGCAGCATGTCTTTTTTGTGATACTATTTAAGAATAACTTTTCAATGTACGCCTTAACCGAGCAGCCTTGAAGCTAGTTTCTCTAGTGCTATTTAAGCGTCTACTGAGGATTCTTTATTGTGATAATAATATCCCTAATTATGAATCAGTAGTAGTAGCGAGGCAAAAATTGAAATTTCACATTTGCACAAAGTACATTCGAGTTACTGGGACATGTTTTAGCATAATCCGTTGACAGTCACCATGATGAGGTCTAGGGGATAACAGTGCGATCAAAAGACATCATTATCTCTCAAGGTCACTTCGGTTGATTTCTGAATTCGCCCTGACTCACCACCACACCAGTATGCTGTGGGTATTTTTTCTTTCCTTTGACTCTCCACAGCAGGCAGTGCTCCACATCCCTTCCGGTTAGCCCAGGCACTGAATCAGCTCTCACGGATCTGCTAGTCGTTCGGTAGAGTTCATACTTCATCATGGCGAAAAGTGATTTTTCTCATTTTTATCTTACTGTCATAATCGTGGTTAAGTGACTTCGGAGATCACAGTTTGCCTGGTCCGAAATCTCGGAGAGTAAACGGTATCCCCAATCAAGACAATACCCAGAACTGATGGGCGAACGTTAGGCTAACTTTGGGATAAGGGGCCCGGTAACATGTGCCTTGAAAATTTGAACAGATGCTCGTGAAATTTTACAGGAAATATAATATTAAAATCAACTCAATGATCATTAGTATGTATCTGCATTACAAAAGTAGCATTTATTGTTTTGCCGAATAACCTGATGACAAGGTTAGGCCAAACTCGTTTGCTTTGTTCTCTGTTCCTGAGCTGCACTGACCGGTTTTCCTATGAATGAAAATGATTCATGACATACATAGGTGAATATGTGCATCTTAGGGGGTTGTTTTGACTCTAGTATTTTATAGCTCTCTCTCTCTCTCACTATATATATATATATCTGCATATGACAATATGTTTATACATACATATATCCTTGGTCGGTGAGGTGGTCGAGTTATATTGTTGGTTTCTATGAAATCCATAAGATACTGAAAACCAATCGCTATGTAGCGTTGATTATTCATCTTCACTTTCTGGATTCATGCTTCGGGAGACAAAATAGAAGAGGTACTGCAGGTGCAAGAGGTACCTTATTCCGGAGAAATGCTTCATTTGTGGTGAAACCATATTGTGGGGGAATTTGTGTCCTGAATTGAAGTCAATGAGTACGCTGAGAACAACCGAATGTTAACAATGAGTTCGTCAATCTCAATGCATAACAGATATGGTTACTTCTGGAGTCTATGCTTTTGTGTTAGTGTCACGATTTGTGGCCTAATGCAGTATTGGTGTTAAGGTGTTTTAGGTGTGGATCAACCTACTAGCAGCACCCCAAAGTCAGTCATCCATACAGCTTAGTAAATTCGTAAGTTATTTTAGTTTTTTAAGCCAGTCAATAAGTGAAACTGGGAGGAATCGTGTGTCGACATCAACTTGAATACATTACGAGAAACATATTTCAGTTAGTTACAATGAATAGCTGCCTGAAACTTAGTGCGCACAAACATTTACTCATCTAATGAATACACCACCTATAACCCCATTTGCCCAAGTTTGAATTTCTCACTAATCGTTCGGCTGATTTCAGACATTGGTTTAAGTGCACCTCATGATGCGAATTACACTTCCCTCAAAATATAATGAACATTCGGTTATATGACGTGACGAAGTTTAAAGTCTACCAGACACGATGCTGCTGCATTTTGGGTCGAAAATTAGAGGCAATTAGAAGACGGATATCAGCAAAACGGTAATACAGCTGCTCCACTGACTGAAGTAATCAGTATTCCTACCAATTGATTCTTCCAAAAATCACCGTAATAATTCATACTAAGCCTAACAACTCAATGAAACTTGGACAGGAACAATATAGTTTTAGAACCGGGTATGGACAATAGATGGGAAAACAACCGGGATAATGGAAATTGTACTACAATTCATTGGAGCCAAAACAATGGTACGATTCATTTCTCGCGTTTATCACGGGTTGCTGTGAAAGGCAATATCTCACTTGTAACGCTCGTCAAATCACAAATAAGGCTCTGCTTCGATGACCCTAATTATTGCCTTGGATCAATAAAGTCCGTCTCTTAAGATTTCCTCACCATGTATTAGACAATTACACAAAGGGCTCTGTGGTGAACACATGTCGTTTAGAGATATTCGAGGCTAGGAAACTACCTCACGATGTTCTGAGATGATTTCAATATTTGAAAGCAAGCAATAGTTGTGACAAACACAATGAAAGAATACAAATTTGATAGGTTTGTACCAATACAGTCTATGTCGACCGCATTCGAACGAGCTTTCACTTCGCAAGCAATATTCACACCATTTTCCATCTCGTATTCACATACGATTCAACAAGAAGATATTAGATGAAACTTGCCTCTGAGAAGTGCAAGGTGCACAACCTGTACACTCTACTATGAAGGTGAAATCATACGGACAATGACTATTCATCTCAACTTTGGCATTTGTTTAGGAATGGCGATGAATTCAATCCACGTGACTCTGTGCAAGTGTTAATTGAAAACCCTTTCTCAGTCCGGTCATTTGGACACAGGTGGTTTCTTTTAGGCACATAACTAAATACAACTTATCACGAAGAGAAATATTTTAATGATGTTTCTGAATATCCTATCCCTGACCGTTTCCTAATATTTGTGGACAGCCTTCCAACAAGGTTTTTCCAGTCACACGCAAAAGTTCTTCGGATGGAAACGGCAGTGTGGTTGTAACTTTTGTCACAAAACGAACTCTGAAGTATAAAGCTAAAATATTTTCCGAGAGTAGAAAATTTTAGAGTTCCAAAAATCAGGACTGAGAAGTATGACTCAATCAGAGGAATAATTGCTGTCAAATGGTTTCCTTGTTAGTACGCTTTTGACATATTGGGATCAATTTGGATCCTGCCTCCCTTAAAATCAGAGTCAAAAATATAATGCCAGTCATGTGAACATTACACAAACGACCAGAATCCCACCTATCTCGCATATGCGTGCACTCTACCATGCGATGGACACCTTTACGGTCATTGATGCGTAAGTTGGTCCATAAATTGCTCGATGAAAATAGATCATTTCCAAGACTACCTACTTCCATTCCATCTGTCCTTTATCCACTTTGTTTATATTACTCCGAGATACTTCTGCGCTTCCAAGTGTAGCACCACTGGACTGATGGACATTGAGAATTCAATTCGATAGGTGAAAATAAACTAAATTTTTGGTCATTACAAATGATAAGTCTATGCATATCCCGAACAAACTTCTCACTTTGTGTTTCACATTGTATGGCAAAGGTAGCTGGTGGGGAAAACATGCTATCCAAGTGGCAGTACAAATTATGCTAACATCTTTGAATTGAAAACGGGTTCGATGCAAAGTAGAGTTCAATGAATTTTTTCTCAAATGGATTACATATTCTTGAATTATCACTGCCCACCATAATATAAATCATCTTCCCTCATCAAACCGATACGGATATTTCTACTGAGTAAATGCAGAACATTCTACAAACTGGCGAAAACATTTCCATGGTACAATTCCAACTGTGGCTGTTAGGCTGAACACACTCCTATCACGAATGGGATAATGCTCGTTACTTGAAGAGGCTTGCATTCCGGGTCGAGGCGTGGGGTTATAGAATCTGGATGTTTTACTTGAATTTCCCATTACAGAATGTTGTGTTCGTCAATCGTCCTGATAAATCAGATTAGAGAAATTCACCCAATGTCATGTTTTCCAAAACCATTGAGAATGAAACAGTGGACTCTAAAAGTCTTCCCGATAATTCCTATGATGTGATACGCGGTGAGCTGTACCCAATTCTCACTCATCCCAACAACTCGACACCAGACTTATTCCCAAATCTCGTTATGGCAACCTGTTTTCAAATCAAACTGATCTAATCATATATTTGTTAAGCCAATTTGATAAGGGCGAAAACGGTGAAATAAAGCATGTCATCTGACCCACTAACAACCATCCATGCTTAGACGAGATATTCGACCGTTTGTATACAACTTCATTTCCGTTGCTTCGTTTGTGGGTAAAGTGAATCAACAATGCCTGGCTTAAAATGAGTAACAGACATCCACAATAGATGTAACCTTATTGAAGCTGTCTCACTTGCGATCACGTGCACTACAAGTACGAAAAGGAAGATCCATTCTCACACTGTTGACTATTACAAAATGTAAACGGGAGTTGATAATCATGCACACTGGAGAACGAATAGGCTGTAATACAGGCTTCCGCTGAGCGGCCGTATTCACGAGTGAATGCAAATTGAAGCTAGTCGCAACGAAAACAGTAGCACCCTTGTCGTCGTATGATGAAATCCTTAGTTCATCAATTGTGATATTTCCCATCACTCACCAATCCTGATGAGTTCAAGCAAAACAATCAAGCAATGATGAGGATATAAATGTCTTTTGAAATCAAAAGATTTAGGATGTTCATTGAGATGAAAACAAGAAATTATGAACTGTATGTGAAGGATCTCAATTGAATTTTTATGCAAATGTCTATCCAATTTCCTCTGGAGAATGAGATACTGGACGGAAATCTGATATGATTCAAATTCAATGATGAAATCAATCGATGAACACCAATGGTAATAGTTCCACGGTAATCGTATTTCGGCCGACATTCGGTACAGTTTATTATGATTATCTCGAGTAATGAAGCGGAATAGGGGCGAACTAAGTAAATTTCACTCTCTGCTGATATCAGTAAGCTAGAATTTACTTTCCGATGAGGTAATCGCCGTTCTGCACTTACATGCCACGATTGGTTCTGTGAAACGACACTTTGTAGAACGACATACTGCTATCTGTGGGATGAAATATCTTTCCCTGTATAACACACAACACTTATTCGTTGGATAGTTGAATGGTGAGTTGGTTGTCCATTCTAGATGACATTCGTGTATCCAAAGTTCCAATAGCAGTAATTATTTTGTTTTTGATGTTCAATCTTTATTCAACTAAAAATCAGTAGAACTTCAAGGGCATTCGTATGATATCATACTGTTGCGAGACATTCAGATCACACACTCACTGTTGGTCTGTTTATAAAACGTGAGTATCTTCTAACAAAATGGCATCTAAGTTGAAATAATCGATTCGAAGCTGTCGGGAATGATTTCTGCACCAAAAAATATTTCAGGTATTGCGAATTTCGTTACGCGTTGTTTCCACAGTATTGATATATATGTATACATAATAATATAAACACATATAATGTACATTTATATTTACCGTTGGTAAATAGCGCAAAAAGTTGGGACAAGCTGCCATTTGAAATATAATATTTTTTAAACGTTGCCAGCTCGTTCGAAATTCTTTGGGATGCTTTTACGTTAGACAACTTGGACAAACCTGAAACACGACTAATATTCTGTTCCATTTGCCGATCAAATCCACGGAAGCTGCAATATGGGATGTCATACAATACGCCCATCGATTCATGAAAAAACTTGTAACAGGAAGAAATTTCTTTTCGATATATCACTCCAGGCATTGACATATATAGTACTGGGTAAAAGAGGGTATATGTGCAGCTAAAGATAGCAGAGTGTGAGTAAAGGTGCAACAAATCCGGTAACTCGACAACATGCTTCAACTTGATGAATCTTGTTCGTTGTGTGAACGACAATAAGTGTGCAATGTGTAACCAAATGGCGTGAAAAGGCAGGTGTGAAAAACAAAGGTGTGAAAGAAGAGGTGTGGGGCTGGGGAGAATTGGTACAAGGGAACCATAAGAAAATCACGTGTTACGGCCACGGCAACAACAACTGTTGCACGAGGTTACGTTGCTTACACAAATCAGGCTTCAATAGTCGAATTGCTATGGCTTCTGACGTCATCAGCAACCGCCTGCGTAATCCTTGCGCGTGAACTCTGGGAGTTGTCAGGACTGGTCTAAAAGCTGTTACCGTGTCGATTTGGTGTCCGCTATCCACCAGATGTTGTAGAATTGCGCTACTGATAGTCCGGACTGTACCTTTGCGTAAAGAAGCCGGGACGTGTTCTGAAATCCTCTTCGACAGGGATGTGCAAAACAACTGCGACATCAGACAGAAACTCCTCTAGTAAACCGGATTGAATTTCATTACCACGAAATCACACTGTGAATAACTTGATTCTCGAGATTCTCAATTTCAATAGTTCAATAGATTTTTCTGAAAGATGTCAATCAGTAGTATTGGATAAGGATTTTTCACTTGAAATATGTGCTTTGTTACAACAAACATTTTAATGGCACATGGATAGTCTAAGTGACTGATACGGTGCTCCAACCAATCAGTGAAACTGTTTCCAAAGATCGATTTATTCTGTTGAACATGGACTTATTGACATGGACGGACTGATCACTAACATTTCTTTCATTTTTTATAAAAAAACACGTTGGCATTATATTTGAGGTCTTTGATTTCATCGTATATAAATGCCTCTTCATATTCTTATGTGCAAGCATTATTAGGTCACAACCAAAATGTTCGAGGAGAGAAGTCAGTGTTAGAATATGGAAGGAAATGTTTTTTCATCTACACAGTTCATCTGGAATGTGTGCGAAAAGTCATAGAACCAAAATTGAGATCGATCTGGCCCATCAAATAAGAGTAACGATTTTATTCAAATCAGTTGAATTGGTACAAACAGGGCTAACCGGTTTGCGTGTTTTTCTTTAGTTAATAAAATAAACCTCTTTGGTTAATAACATTGTGACATATTGATAAGTTCAATCGGTTTAAATATAGCTGGATTTCAGCAAAATATTTGGTGCACAACACTGTAAAATATTAATAACTGCTTGCTTGTTTGGTGCACGCACAATAATTTGAAAGAAGAAACGATGGAGGTTGGACAGTTCTAAGTGGAGTCAGATATGCAATCATACGCATACTGATTGGTATATTATTTCACACTTTTCGCCAACCACGAATAATACTACGAGAGGTAGATCTCGGTCCACGGTTATCCCAACTTCCACGTAACGAGTGAATACCCAGCCATTGACACACACGGGGCAAGTTGGTGTCTTTTCACAGTCACAGGTTTTATTTGTTTGGATATGTTTTGCATAACTGAGTTTGCTGAAGTGCTCAACTCGCTACTTTATGGAAAGCTACATTGTTTATATCAGTTCAATTCAGTTCTTCCAACTAACAACCTCAGAAATCCTTGCTGTGTTTTCTGATCAGTACCCGTTGCAAGTGAAATAAGTCCATGAATGAGGTGAATAAACGCATACGAATCTTCCCAACGGGAACATTATTGCAGTACGACACTGGCGTCGCAACACACAACGACACCCGATGCATGCAATGATCCGGTAGATGGCAACCTAGGACCAGATCCGATTAGCCTAATGTATCCTTGATCATACGATTAGGTTCATTAGAAAGGGTATCAAATTATTTCGCCGTGTTCTTAAACCATCATTTCAGACCATCCGCCAACCACTAGCGATCCCGAAAAAATTCCTCTGACACCAAAATATCACGTGGGATGCGAATTCCAAAGTGAAAACACATCTGTTCCAACCAATATTTCTTCTGCTGGCATACCGTTTGGTGCTGAATCCACCCAAATGCGACATATCTAAAACAAGCTCATACATTGCTTTCCACTTTGCCATATAGATGTGAAAGTAGGAAGTATATGTTTTTCCACGAAAATGACAACAATGCTTCTTCTCTTTATACAGTTGAATTTGGATTGTTGAATTCCATTTCGAAATGGTAAAATTGACCTTTGTGCCCCTTCCATTATTCGAATCACTAATTGAATTTGTTATCCGATTTTGGCTTACCTCGTGTCTTCAGTTTGCAACATAGTCATCGTTTTTCTGAAGCTTATTCCTCACGAGAGCTGAAGGTGAAACAAGCAACTTTAGGTTTTCGACAGAAGCAATAATTTGTACTCCGAGAATAAGTAACTGACTAGTTGTCCGTCAATTCGTTCCAGTTATCCATGAAGCTAGCAAACATTCTGATATGAAATAACATGATCTAATTTATTTTTGGTGTATGTACAAGGAATAATGTGCGTAATACCCAAGATTGTTTGACGAAAATCACGAATGGATTAGACATCCAAAGGCAACCATTCATCGCTTGCTATTGAAGCAGGAAGTAGGACGTTTTGCATCTGACCATGTGCTGAGGATAAATTTACTTTATTCGGTAATTAATTGAGTGACCGCCAGAGGACGTAACAGTTGTGGCTTACTGTTCCGGTAAAAGCATCAAAATATGAATGTCGAACGATAAGTCGATTTCGTTAGCTATAAACTTGAACGTGGTTTCTTTGGCCACCGCTTGATACGATGAAAAATAGTTACTAGGCAGTGAGTTGAGCTTCTGTTGTCCCCACTGAGTTCATAGGACGAAATAATTGAAATGGAACAAATTGGAAATTTCAAACTGCAGTTTTACGTAAAGTAGCACTTCTGAGTACCTTTAATAAAAACAGTTTGTTAAAGTAGTATTCTGGATGATTTTGTATCATTGTTGCAGCTTCTTTGATAGAGATTCCAATTAGGCGACATTCCAGTAGACGTGATAGGATCGAAAAGAAATATCCTCAAACCAACCTGCCAACTTTTATTACTAAAAAATTGTGTTATTGGTTTGTGTAGTGAAGATAGACTGGTTTAATATGAATAATCATGCACTACAAACGTTCATCTAGCTTTCGAATCCATGGAAGCACTGAGCAACTGCTTCGTTCTTGTTAGAAATATTCATCAGTGCACGTCCGCCGAACCCCACGGGATATAAGACTCAGGAATAACGATCGTGAATCAAACAATAAACCACAAAGCTATCTGGGCTCGCTTTCAGCTGTTTATCGATGTTGTACATTACGTGATATTTCGTCGTTCCGCCACTGGATCTCGACGTTAGCAGGGCACTTTTCGAACAGAGAGGGGCTCCTATGAAGGAGGGCTTCTATGAAAAAAGTCCAACAAGGATAGCAGAGCTATACACTGTTTCCATGGCGAGTCGAGCGTTCACACTGCATAGTGAGTCATAATGTGTAAAATTGAATCCCCTACTACTCATATGGGTGAAATTGATTCTGCTAAATACAAACGTATCCTTTAGGAAATCGGTTAGACCACCATCAGTTATTCTCTCATAGAATTGTAAGGCAAATTTATCGAGTTTATCTATAAGACAGTTCAGTCCCACTTACGATAATTCCAAACAATCTGTGTGGCCTCAATTGCCGATTTCTAGTTCAGCCTTGTGCAAAATTGACCAAATATTTCAATCCAAACTCTGCTCCATCGAGCAAGATGTCAGTAACGCTCATCAAACAGAGGGATCATTCTCCGAAAGTGATAACGAAGGCAATTAAAAATGGTGTGTTTTATCCCGCTTTTATCACAATGAGAATTATGTTGTGATAACAGTTTGTTTTTCAGTATCTGTTTCCAACTGATTGGAACAGCTCGGGGTTTTACTCACTTCTTTGAAATTGTGACCGTGACCAATAAATCGGAGATATTTTGGCCTGCTCGTAAATCGCCACTTGGAACAAAAAGGCCACCGGGGAGAATGTTGAAGAGAAATTGCTGACCTTGAAAGCAGAAAAAAATTCGATTGATCGCAGAACGTTATTTACACAGGCAATATCTACGGCTTCAACCAAGCCGGGAGAACAAAGTTTATGGTTATGTCAAAATTCATGAAGTATGTTGCTTTCGTATGAGTAAGGAACATATTATCTACTGCATCGTAAATGCCGCTTGGAGAAGATCATTTCACAAAGTTGAACCTAATCAATCTACCTCAAAATTCAAAAAGATGATGACAATTACCTCATGTCATTTAAGCGGATGTTATTTTGTTACTGATTTGAAATAGTCGGAAATCACGTTTTACAATCCGGACTTACAACGTTTTACGTAATATGGTTCTAGCACGCATTGCTTGGCCGACAGTAAAACAATTTGGTTCGAATAGAAGGATAAAATGAAGGGGCGTTTGTCCTCATTGGCCGAACTGTTAACTAGTGATCACCAAAAATGTCCCGTCTTACTATTCATAGCCCCCGTGAATATGTGGTAAAACGAATAAATCATGCGTGTAGTGTCGATCGTGAAGCATGCGAGAATGTTCTCAATATAAAGCTCGAGTTTCGTGACTTGATTAGGATGTATCATGTGATCGGGTAATGATACAGATTCATTCAAACAATACTCTCATTTACTTTGATCCTTTGCAGCTCGGTGGGTAATTTAATGCGTGTGTGACGTTGATAATTTGAGTGAAATGATCTAGAGGAAGTAAGCTATCGGCCAGCAAGTTATGAAAATATGATGAAACTGATCAACGAGACCGCGTTAATTATCCCAGGTTATACTTAGATAGGTTTACCATCGGAATATTTTGATAAGAGCCATTTTTCAGCCAATATATTGTTCACAGTTGTGCTCTTATGATGAGGCTGAGAAACTATGTGGTTAAAAAAGCCTTTCAAAGATGGCTGCAAAACTTACTGAGAAAATGAAATTCCAGTTCGTATCAATCTAAGTGTTGGCTTCAAAGTCATTTGACCGCGTTTTGTCTGTCGCCTACATGGTTATCGCGACATCAATTTACCGATCCATCAGGACTCAATTTCGTCATCATCTCTCTGGGGAGAATCAAATTCGAATTGCAGAGGCGGCACCTTGCTCAGTGTTTTACCATGAATAGGAGTGTCACTTATTCGACAAATCCTGAAACAAACAAAGCAAAATACACGTTGCAGAGGTAGAAGACCTAAGAAATCGATTGAAGAGAACGATCTTCTGTGCAGTATGATGAATGAATTGCCGAGAATTCCTGTGTTTAATCCAGTGCGGCAGTATCACCAAGCCCCTTCACTCCCCGTCTGACACAAGGTGGTCACAACTCTCAATGCGACGAGTATCAGGTGATATGGAGGCTGCACCGCAAGCCCAACAAATGAGAACGTGTTGATTCTATCAGGTGATCCAAGTCAAGAGTCCATTCGTTTTGGCTATGGATTTTTTTATCATATGATTGTTTGGCGTATGATAAACTGTAGAAGGTTCGAAAAATAACATTTTTGAACAAATTTCCCACTAAAAGTTATCTTGCCGAATAACAATATATCTCACAAACTAACATTATTGATTTGGATCGGAATAAAACAGGTTTAGCCTTGTCGATGGATTTCAATGAGAGAGAAGTTGAATGTTGGGAAAATCCTCACTGTCATGATTGAAAGAGTCCTCGAATTCAACGAAAAGCGGTCACCTGGGTGGGCATTTGCTTTTCAGAATGACGCTGCGTGGTATTTTTTACGAGTCACGGAGAACGGATTGTCTGTTTACCATTCCTTGTGAGGCTTGTCAATTCATGCTCAATTTCAAGGTCCAGTTCATGCAATTACCCTCGAATAGTGCAGATTTAAATGTATCAGTAAAAGTTTATCAGTTCTAGGGAAGAGAGAAAATCCGACGTCATTAGCAAACTTATGCCAAAAGTGAATACTCAATCCCCGACTTCCTGTGAGTGCTTTCCGTCAATTCGTTACGTTTTGTGGGACCACATTTAACGCATACGTGGGAGAATCACTAACAGAATTATCGAATGAAAAGAAACTGCCATCTGAGGTAAGCTTCAGATCAAAGTCTAATTTCTAGCTGAGTTAAATTAGATCTAACAAGGCGAAGAGCATTTAGGTGATTGAAAGAGAATTAGTAGGGAGAATCAGATGGATAATTGAGCAACGTACTCACTCTGTTTCTGTCTCCCATTTGTAGGTTTCTTGCTGATCATGTGCCACCGTGCGGGTTCGTTTTGAAGCAGTGAATTTCGAACACTTTTATCTTCGGAATATTTTAGAACAATGTTGTAATATTCACGGCCACCATCCCAAGAGAAAAAAAGACACTATTTCTTGCAGAGAAACAGAAGAGAGCAAACCAATCGAAACATAAAATGATTGGTGTGAATGTGATTACTATTCAGTGTAATCTGACACGCGTGAATTTTTGAAGTAAAATTCGAGTCGTTTTATGGCAATTACCATTTATTTCATCATGAACTTAGTGGATTCTACAATGGTGATACCGTAAAAATTCCTGAAGAACAGAGGCAAGCCAAATGCCTATTACTGTGTATGAGCATCGTGTTTTGAATAAGAATTTGGTTGGATTTCGTGAGGGTTGTAGGTTATTGGTAGTTTCAAAACTTTGGTTTCAGCTGAAGTTTTAGCACTAATGTTTATCACGTACAAGCAGACCACAAAATATATTCTCCTAAAACCTCGCCAGTACTTGCTGGTTATGGTACATATAGAACTGGATAGTCTTGTGTTATTCCCGTCATGTGCGTACACATACTATTAAATTATAAGTAAATAAATTAGCAAGCAAGACAATAATAAATCTAATTATTCCTTAGCTTCCTCTTGTTTGTCGGCCTATAACGCTAGCTGCTCTGATCCGTCCTAGTAACTCTGGTGGGAGGACCGTTCTGGCTTCAAAACATCTCATTTTATTACCAGAAAACATACAGATTCAAACGAAAGGGAGGCCTCTATCTAAACTGAAACCGAACGGTCAGACGTTCTGTGTAGGCAGTGCTGTGTGATCAGTCATGCGTGCAACAAAGTGAGCATTTTCAAACGACGTATCTCAGTCAAACTGACACAATTTATATCCCCCTACCGATGGGTGCCGTTGCATCAGATTGTGCCACTAACAGCCAACAAACAGCGACACAAGGCGAGTGCCGTAGATAATCGTGAGAAGCTGGATTTTTGAAGTATTCAGCTCTTTATTTGTGCATATATTTCTATTTCTTCCACTCTGTATTTTTAGAATGCATCTAAAGTATTCACTATTGGATTCGTATTTTCAGGTTTCATCTTACTCAGTGTGTCTTTGAAAAGTCTCTGAATTTAAGTCTAAATGTCGACATTTTCTCGTACCCACGAATTGTGCATGTATTCAGATTGGTTAAAACTTAGTGTTCACGATGCAAGCATGTTCTGTTTGAGAATTCGTGCTTTTTTCCTTGACTTGGAGTTTGACTTTAGAGAGTAGAAAGCTTTTGTCTATGAGAATTATCCCACAGAAATTGCCATTGAAAGACAAATTTGGCATCGGTTGAATTGTAGTGGTTATGCCGTAGGTGGCAAAACTGGTGTTCAACCAATCCGCGAGGACTATTTAATATAGTTGCTGAACTTTGGGCTGCTCGGCTTCCTGTGTTTTGTCATTTCAGATGGAACACGAGCAACCACCACAGAAGATCATCGGTTCTAGCATACTACAGCTTCAAGCTAACTCTATAGTCTGCACAGTAGACACCTTTACAACTTACATCGTGCTGCCTGAGTCAGGATAGACAACTGTGAACCAAAACCATGACAATGGAGGTTTATTCATATCAAACTATTAGCTAGAGTGCCGCCCATGAATTCGATCAAAGCAACTTCAATCTATCTCAGTATTGGTCATTCGCTCACTTTACTCAGAATATAGTATTCTTTAGCACAGGAATCTTCTCATTTATGCCTGTTTGTTGTTTTTCTTCTTGTATAACTGCATTGACTGATTGGCTCCACCTGCTCACAAACTACAGGAGAGAACCCATACGAACAAGTTCGATGTTTTGGAGAAGACGGTAGAGGAAAAGCTTCCATCTACTCTCCTGTTCCTTGGACTGTGTTGAAAATGATCAATTACAGAAAAGTTTAGAAAGCGGTAACAACAATTTTAGGACTTCGGTACAATTTCCTTGGTAAATTGCTAATTCGAATTCGTTCTAGTTGTGAAAATTGCCTTAGCTATGGATATGGTTTTCAACACTTGCTGGGTTTACAACAACCACGACCATGATTCCGCGGTATATCATTATTTTCTCCCGGAACACAGTATTATTTCAATAATTGCTGGTTCGACCACATAAGGAGACCGGACAACTATGACAAGAGAAATGCTTGGTACACAGATCAACTAATCATCGTGAGCAACGACATAATTGGATTTAAACAGAATAGTGTGTATTATAGCTGGACCACAGGCAAAGATTTGATTGCCAATCTTCACCATATAGTGGATAATTATTTGCAAAGTGAATCCAGATCTCACATTTCCGATGTTTTTTACGAACTTCAAGTATCGGTTCTTTCGATACTAGAATATACTCAGTGCAACTATGTCACCTGTTTGGATGGGAAGAGGATTGTCTTGTTCGTTTTTACGTTCTTGTTTTGTGATAGTAGTTTTCGGTAAAGAACCGGAAACCGGGAGTATAATGCAAGATAGCCCGGATCAAAGTGTAAAACAAGGAAGCTAATCATTTGCATTGCTACTCGCCTCTCTATTGTCATTTGTTCGCGCCTCACACATGAGTCAATTGACTGGTCAAATTATTTCGTCATTTATTCTCTAGAATTGATTGGTTTTTGTGATCAAGTCGCCACCACTTTGGACATTGTTCAATAGAACCTAAACACCACACGTCCCATTTCAGATAAAATTCAGTTCCGTCAACTCAACATTGAGTTTTCTTACTGTTAAATTTATATATCCGTGATCTGAACATCTGAGGTATGGAAAAAGCCTGATAAAATATATGGTCTCGTAGTAAATGCATACATGTTAGTTCACCTCAGTTATCTTACAAACTTCGTGTGGTTCTCAACCCAAGCAAATAATCCGGATTCTGAGGGATTGAACATACAACAATTCATTACACATTGTTTGTAAAACAGTGGAGATTTACCAGTCTATTCAGCATCCCATATTCTGACTGAAAATGTCGGTATTACTAAGATCCTATTGGACTTCGTTTCCACCCATAAATGTCTAGTCTCAAAGTGCATATTAGTTCGCCTTACACAACACGAACATTTCCGATCAGGAAACAGTAATTCCATTACCCTCTGCCAAATCCGAAGCACATCGACTTAGTGCAGATGTAACAGGCAAAATGAAGTAGGTGCATATGCAAGAAATTCACTTATTTGGACAATGAAAATTGGCTGTCCATTTGCACTAGTTAGAGGCATTCTGTCCTCTGTCCGTCAATTAATAAACGACCATGAGAATAACAGAACTTTCACTTTCGAATCGGAAATGGAGAAGCTTTCATATGTTTGACTTCGAAATATATATCAGAATGTTCTTCTCACCGACTCTCTTATACACCACTGCACAACAATTCAGGATGGAGGCCGAGTCCAGTGGAAGGCTATTAAGTGACGAATCAGTGGCAGCCTGATGGAAGCACAACGAGATAGTACTAGAATAGATCACGTTTTCAATTGCCACTAAACTCAAATGAACAATGAACTTTGACATGAGTGATTTTACAACAAAACAGATTGTTTCTCTCATGCAACACTCAGAATTCTGCTGCTAAAGAGGGGTTACGCAGCGGAATCCAAGACATATAGGCAAACATTCGAGAAGAGTGCGAATGAAAAAACCCTGTGGTGTAATCGGAAAATTGGTGATACTCTTACATATACTTTTGGACACTGTGATTAAGTAAGTGAGAGTTAAGCGAAAGGAAATGAGTGTTGGAGTTTAGATTTTGCACCCAATTTATCACATGTTCATCAGGGAAGTGGTGTGAATGGACAAACACGAGACCGCGACATTTGCTTTGTTCGGTGTGGGATCTTTACTGTATTATTTATATATGTACAAATCGACATATATACATAATCTATCAAAACGGTGGTTACCATAATTGGGAACCCTGAAATATTTTCTAGCAGAAAATATTCTCAACAGTGTTTCGTTAGTACATCCGCAATTCATACCAACAGGCTAATACTGTGTGGGGTCTAAATGTCTCGCAAATGAATATATCATATGAGTGCTCTCGAAGTTTCATTGTGTTTTTGGTTGAATTAGGACTCAACATCGAAAACCAAATATTTTCTGCCATTAGAACATTTGAGGAAAATGTCATCCATGAAGGACAATTTATACGACGATTCAACTTTCGAACCAACCAGTGCTGTGTGTTATACGGGAAAGATGTTTTATCCCACAGATAGCAGTATGTTGTTCCACAAACTGTCGATTCACAGGACAAATTGTGGCAAGCCAGTCCAAAACATTTATTCCCCTCGTCGAAACGTGAATGCTACGTTTTGACATCAGGAATTGTGAAATCCACTAAGTTTGCGCCCATTCTACTTCATTATTAGAGCAAATCACATTGGACGGCATCGAATGCCGGCCAGGAATGCAGGTACTATAGAACAACTAACAGTTATCTGCAACAATCAATTTCATCGTTTAATTTGAATTATACTTCATTTCCGTCCAGTATCTGGTTTCGTCCTCTGTTTTTTGATTGCAGGCTGATGAAGATATCAACAAACTTTATCGAAGAAAATTACAAATTGACTATCTCCTATTGTGTAGTTCATCTAATTGGCTTCACTACTGAACACACAACTTCCATTCTCCAGACAAACGCGGATGGAAAATTGCACGAAAAACCAGTGAATATCCTTCACTTACAATTCATAATTCCTCCCGTTTTCACAATAAACGTTTTACATCTTGCGGTTTTGACAAACACTTATCTCTGTCTTACTTGTGTTTGTTGTGCTTGAGCTCATCAGGATTGATGAATGATGAAATATATCATATCTGATGAACTAACGGTTTCAGTACACGAAGACAAGGAAGCTACTGTGCTTGTTGCGATTAATTTCGATTGGTATTTACTCGTGAGTACGGTCTCTCAGCAAAAGCCCGTATGAGAGTTCCCCAGTGTGCGGGGTTGTCAGTTCACATGTACTGGCTGCCATTTGATGGCAGTCAAAGAATGGATCTCCACGAGTGACATGCATTTTCCCAATTCTGTTACACGTGATCGCGAGTGAGGCGATTCAGAATGGCCATATTCAATGTGGATGTCTGCTATGAAAATAGGGTCATGTATTATTGATTCACCTTACCAAGAAACGAAGCAACAGAAATGACATTTTATACAAGCCGTCAGATATCTCGCCTAAGCATTGTTGGTTTTTGATATGTCTTATAACATGCTTTATTCTACCGATTTCACGTTCATCAAATCAGCCCAACCAAATAGGTGAGTGAATCATTTTGATTCGAAAACAAAGCGTCATGACGAAATTAGGGGATATGTCAAAAAAATGGAATTGTTGGGATGGGTGAGAGTTGGACAAAGAATAATCTGGCTCGAATTTCCATGGGAAGGTGGGATACATAAATAACACGACTGCTGCTTTCGTTTCACAGCTTTTGGGTTCTGAATGACTGAAACATTTTCCAAACATTCTGAAGGACATTGCTGAGACCATGGCAGAATGGATTCAAGCAGTCTGTTATCCAAAATCTCGGGACACGATATGGATGTGCCTGAAACCGGTGGCGAAATTTACTATCGTTTCATGAGAGATTGCCAATAAGTTTGCATATTTTGAGGTAACTGACTGGTTAATTGAAGTGTTTTGTAAGCAGGTTTGAGGAACACAATCAGCACATCGATGCATTATGTGTTTTGTCACTCGCATGAACATTCCTAAATATATACAAACATGTACTGAAGACGAACCCTTCATATCACTTCGAAAACAAAATGTCCACGTAGGCATTAGTCCCATTTTCCTCGAGGTTAATATGCATCAAATAACTCAACTGGTTTGATAAAAGTGATCGCATTTCATCAATCTGGAGCTTGCTAGATAGAAATATATAATCTATCAATGAATCACGTAGCTCCAGCTGAAGACAAACATCCTAACCATTTTTGAGAAGGATTTTTAAGTTCCCTGTTTCTCTTCATCAATGATTTTATAAAAATACAGCTGGTAGACGTTTATTTGAGGTAAACGTGGACAAAAGGATATATCAGGGCACGTGAAAAACACAACATTCTATAATGTCCGATTCAATTACAGTTTTCAGGTTCCAAATCTCAAACCTCGTTACGGAGTGCTAACTTCTTCAAGTAACTAGCAACATCTCATTCGTGATGGATATTTGTTCATCCTTATGACCACATTCGGAATCGTGCGGTGGAATGCTTGCGCTGGTTCGTGGAATATTTTGCATTCACTCGTCACAAATATTCGTAATAATTGGATGAGCGAAAATCAATTACATTTTAGTGAGTATTGTTAACTCAACATAACCTAATCCACTTGGGAGGACGGTCAATAAAGTCTAATTTGCATTGAACCCGTTTCCGATTCAAGGATTTTACCATAATTTCTAGTACTGTGTGGACAGCACTGTTTCCCCACTTGCAACTTGTGTTAGGAAATGTGAAACGCAGTGCGAAGACATTGTTCCAGATATGCACAGACTTATCTGAAATAACAAAGAACTTGGTTTATTTTTGCCTAGGGATTTTGATTCTCAATGTCCATCAGTCCTATGGTGTTGAAATTCAAAGAGCAATAGTTTTTCAGGGTGAGAGAAACAGAACGGATAAAGAAGAAACTGAATGGAAGTGGGTTTTGTTGGAATAGATCTATTTTTGGTGATCAGTCTATGAACCAATATACGCATCAACGACCGTGAAAGTGTCCATCACCAAAACATAAGTATTCGTATCCAACGGAGGTGAGATTCTGGTTGTCCGTGCAATGTTCATTTGATTGGCATCATATTTTTCACTCAGCTTTGAACCGAGGGGAGGGGGGGGCGCAAAGATGGTTCGAAATCGCACCCTTGATGCCCTTATGTCAAAACGTATACTGAAAGGAACATTATATGAAAATGATTTCCCCTTTTATCGAGTCACATTGCTCAGTTCTGTGATTTTGTGGTTGAGTTTTCGTTCGATCCAAAGATATTCCAGTTTTAAAAATCAGAGTCCATTATTTGATAAATGTTACCACCGCACTTCAATTTTCACCCAATGAACTTTTGCGTCTAACTGATGGAACCAAGTTGGTTAGCATTCCACAATTAGGGAATAGGATATTCATGGATATCATTAGGTTGTTTCTCGTCAGGATAAGCTGAATTCAGTTATGAGCCTGGAAGAAACTACCTGAGCCCATGTGGCCGGACCAAGAACGGGTTTTAAGGTAGGAATTATACAGAACCACTTGGACTGAATTTACCTCCCTTTGTAAACAAGTACCACAACAGTGGTGTTCAGTGTTTATTGAATTTCGCCATCACAGCAGCGTGTACGAGTTGTGCACTTTGCACTTCTCAGAGGACAGAGCTCAGCTAACGTCATCTTGTTAAGTCAAGTGTGGATACGAGATCAGGAATGGTGTGAGAGTTGTTTGTGAAGTGAGAGCTCATACAAACGCGGCCGACTTAGACTGTATTGGTACAAACATTTTAAATTCATTTTCTTTTATTCTGTTCGGTAGAACTATTGCTGGCTTTCTATCCACGAAGTTAGCTCAGAATCCCGTGGAGTGGTTTCCTTGTTGTGAATATTTCTAAACGACTTGTGTTCATCTAACAAAGCCCTTTCTGTAATCGTCTAATACATGGTGAGAAGATCCTCTGAAGAGATGAACTTGACTGATCCAAGGCATTGCATAAGGTCGTCGAAGAAGCTTCTTACTAATGATATAGAGAATATTACAATTTTCTCTTTCGTATTGCGTGAAAAGTGACAACGTGTATAATATCAACGCAACCAAACTTGCACAAGTGAATATCAAAATGTATTGTCCGCATTATTTGCTGGTGAACGCGAAATGGGCCAGATGAGCATGTGATTATTCTTTGAGGTTTTACTTAGTTTTCCCACGTTATTCAATGTCAATTCACAATCAATCAAGGACTCTGAATTCCGTGATGAGAAACACGTTCATTCCCGGGTTTTTTGTAATGGCCATCACCATTAATCCGCCAAAGCCATTTTGATATCTTTTCAATGGTATCACAATAAAGATATAGGCACAGGGATCTTTTGTGGGATTATCGCAGTTTGAATGAAAAGCCTCATTTGTCGTGATAACAAGCATTGTTCAGGATTTATGATGCCTGAAGACCATGAATGGATTGTTCCAAATGAGTTTGACATCATTAACCTAATTTTGAAGCTTTCGTCGATAAAATTTGGAGTTCAATCTGAGGATATTACGGGGAATTGGTTATAATGTCCAAATCAACTAGTTTCTCGATTGCAATTTCAAAAGCAGATCTTAGTTGGAAGAAGAATATTTGTCCGTGCTATCTCGCAGACAAGAAATTCGACAATCTCTCGTCTGTTCTATCGATTAGATCAATTGGAACTGCAAAATTGCTATAACGTGTATGGCAAATAACAATTTCGTTTATGTGATCTCATGCATGTGCTGTACAACGAGCTCCTAGATCACATATCTACTGACACTGCATCCTACCAATTTCAGTAAATCGCACAGTTGTGGCTTCTGTGATAACCTCTCTATCTAAGATCTAGTAGTACACAAATATATCCTTCCATTTTGGGAATGTTTGTTGAACTCCAATATGAATAATATGCAGGAATATGTCCTCTGATTTGAAGATAATATGTTTCTCCTCATAGTATACGTCCCATCTTCGTCTTCTTGCTTTTACATGAGTGATCTTGAAGGGTGCTTTGTTTGTTTGAATTGTGACATGAGTGAATGATAGCTACATTCTATTTCTGGATGATTGTGTTCATTGAAATGTGAGACACTTGTTCACTTTTGGTAATAAAAAGGTTGCTTCGAACTTACTCTCCCTGTTGGTATGACTAAGAGATGATTTCAGTGGGACCATCTGTATTAGCCGCCTAACTGATGGATCACGTGAGACAATTTATTCTGCAACTACCCTTGATAAATGCGGGAAAATGAATGATACCATTCGTATCGCTTCAAATCAATTTGAGTGTGTTTTCCATTCCTAGATTGTTCTGTCTCTTCTTGTCATAAACCAATTCTACAATCTTAATTTTTTGTTTTCCACTCATTCAATTCGTATGCACAGTATGAAGCAACACGATGTGTTTGGGAGGAACTAACTGAGCATGATACTACCAACTTCAATCAGTGTAACAACCATGTTATCTTGTTGTTGATATCCGTTTTCCAATTTCCTCTAATTTTTGATCTGAATTGCAGTAACCGAAACATCCGCGTTGTTTCCGGTAAAACATTGATTAGTCTTCTAGTTTTATCTTATTTCGATTATCTCCATGTTGAATGTGTTGCTTTCACCCAATTTGACGTTTTCGCAGTACGGAAGACTTCTTTGCAACCACAACCATCATTGAAAGAACTCTACTCATTGCCTACCTAACAAGTCTGTGACGAATAGACAGGAAAGTGGGAATTATTTTTTTCATTAAAATTTCGCGTGGGTCAATAAAAGCACATTCGAAAAATTTCTCTTCAGCTATAAGTGAATCCTACTCTCCTATCGCGCAGTTCAGGAAAATTTTAATCAGTGGAGTTTATAACGTTTTTATTGCAAAGACTGATTAAATTCCAAAAACTACTATGATTAAAAATAGAACAGAAGGAGTTTATTAATTAACTGGAAGACCACAAAAACCTATGCCATACAGAATTGCCGCCGCATATTCACTGAATATTGATGTACTCTCACCATATCAAATTCCGAACGCATCCAATGGAATATCGGCTTACTACGAAGAAACATTTACCTTTTAACACAACAAATGCGATAATCAAATGCAGCTGAAAAACGCCCTTTCCTCTCTACACGATGTTTTCTTAGGGGCATTCGTTTCATTCAGTTTTGACCCGTTCAACTTTATGCAATGAGAAACATTTCAAAACTATTCTGTTTTGATAATACGAAATAGTCGCCGTTAAAGGAAATGCAATTTAATTCTACGGAGTTTAGGGGTTAATTTGAACAAACTGGTTTCAGTCATCAACCCTGCATTTTATTCGTCCTAAATAATAAGTTCGAAGTTGATTCAGGTCCATGAAATTTATATACATCAAGCAAACTCAATGTGGTGGCAAATTCTAAATGGGGAGTTTCAGTTGAATTGTCCGCCATCTCAATGATCGGAATCAGCTTCCGCTTATGTCCCAGTATAATACGCTGTCCTCTCCTGTCTAGTAGTCTATGTTATCTCGTGCGCACATTAGGAGTAGTGTGGAACAGCACCGTATCAGCTACTCATGAATAGAATTAAAATTACAAAATTAGTTCCAATACTAGTCAAGGTGCAAGATTTCGAAGATAAGTCCGCCAACCTGGTATACGTTTACCGAAATATTTCTGTGCAGTGCGGTTTATCATTCATCAAACACAAATATGGAACGAGTTAAAACAGAATAGCCTTGAACTTCTAAGTGAGTTAAGGGTACAAATGGATGATTTTGCCCATGGACTGCTTCCTATTTGTTTACGTTCTCGCAGACCGCTTTATCATCATGACCCATTGCCAGCTATCATGTACACACACACACACACACACACACACACGAAGATGTTTGGGCACAAGCAAAACAGCATGTTTGCTCCATTCGAACGGGAACAAGGTAGACAATAACAATGGTTGAAGTTGGCGTTCGATTGCGTTGTATTTGGGAAGATTTATCAAGATTGGAACCTCACAGGCAATGTTTGACTTGTTCAACATGTGGAAATATTTGTTTTCAATTGTTCCTAAGCATTCTCCAAAACATCTTGCAATCAGTACACTGTGCTCATTTTATTCGATGGGCTGTTATAGGCAACTACTACAATAATGTGGAAGGAAGGCGTGATATTCCACAATTCATGTGGATTTACGAGTGTTTAACTTGTTTCGGTTGCGGCTACTGGAAGGGATTTTGCGATTTTATTGTTGTGGTCCGCCAATCAGATTTTGGACGAGGCATCTGAAGCACCTGGATCCAGCAGCGTTGGGAGTGGCTTCTTGTGTGGCTTTTGTAAAACATGAAATTGCACTCAGTGAATAATGGGAAACTGAAAATCTTCCACAAAACTTTCACTCGACATTTCCAGGGGTCCACTTGAAAATGAGCTGATGCAAGTTCTAAACCAAAGGAGTGGAATATAAATTCCCGTTCATTTTTTCGCCCCATCCTTCCTATATGTTTTACCACAAAATGTTCGCTGTTCAGTGTGAGTACACTTCACTGTGGCAATTAGCGATTCTTCTCTTATGTCGATCTGCTTGAATTCCAGTCGCAAATTAATCCGTGTCAAATTTAAGTTGTCAGAATGCTTTCTCAGTCTGTTTAGTGCATACGGCTAATTTTACTTCCATAAAATCTCCCAATTTATTAAGCTGGTAAAAGATGCTGCGTTCATCACCGCTATAAAAGTGATGATTTTGAAAATAATTTATTTGCAGTCAGCTTTTAAACGCGTCTTTTTCGGGTCCACTCTCTAACTTCGTTCATCAAAAACGGATCATTGGTGATCGCGTGAATAACTCTCTATAATACAGCTTGAAAGCATTTTATGAAATAGTACTCTGAATCAATGTGCATGCAAGTGAACCATCGATGGGCAAGTCCAAGTAGTACATATGGCTCAGTGCCAAAGGCTGATTGGTTAGAGTGAGCCTTTCATCGCATGGGTGAAGTCACCGGGTGTGCGTACGTGCGTGCATGCGTGTGGGATAGTTGTGGATGTCGTGTGTCCCATCAATACATTTGCCGGCATTGTGATGACGCAGTCAGTAGTCTGACCAATAGAAGGACCACACAACAGTGCTGTGAAGGGGTGCTTCATCTACCGCGTAAACACTCTTTCTATTGAATTCAATGATCCGCAGAGTGAGTTATGTCAAACTGTGACCAAAACGATACTCCGGGAGTCCACTCATCCGTTACACGTGGACTTATCCTCTAGTCGTTCTCATTCATCCATCCATTCTGCATTGAATCACCCGCGTTCTAAGACCAATCTTCACAAAATCTTCCTCACACCCTATGTGATTCGGGTTGTTACCCGTATGGGGGGGGAGATAAAAGCTGAGCTAATTATAAGACTTTATCACGAGACTAGTTTTCCTCCACTCTCTCACCAAACTACCTCAATCGGAGCGTATTTGTTTGCACTTCATCAAATATTTGCTTTTTGTGTTACTTTGCTTATTTCGAATTTCACGTTTTCTTGTAATAACTGAAATGTCTGTATAAAACTTTGCACAAGTCCTCCATACACATCCAAACAATAATGACTCAGGAGAGGGGAAAGACAGTGAGGCAGGTTTACATCACATTGTGTATCCTTGTACGTTCACTTTGTATTGACTTGTGTGAGTATGTGTGTATATCCTCGATTGAATATTTGTGTTCTGAATGAAGTGTAGCCACCTCGCATGCAGACGCATTTCATACAAACACAAACTACTGCAACTAACTGCCCAGAAATGGCGTTGCCGATGATACGGTGTTATTTTAATGTCTCAGACTAGTTATTTAGTTGTTCACCCGCTTCTTTTATTTTGTGTGAAAGCCCAAACATGGCCTCGTTTCGCCCATTCTCTCATCCGATGGGAGTTTGATTATCAGGTAGAATGATCATCTGAAATCTTGACTGCATTTGGGCATTCAATATTTTAGGGCTGCATTGAGAGTCGGGTTTTGAAGAAACTTGAGTAGTGTGTTATCAAGATGCATAACACCAAAATCCAGATTCACCGTGGAATATTGTGCCATGATTGTTCACCTCAGATAAGAAGGGTGTTCTCTGCGACTCTCAGTTACGATGCTTTTGAAAGTCAAAAACGAAAGCAAGCCACTAATCAGCGTGAGTATGCCAGGCCGGATTGTATGATCAGTAACCACTATTTTATCAGATCACGCAACATGTCACCCCATTTGCTAATCAAACAGTCACCTACAGTTCGACGTAGGTTGGGTTACCGGATCAGTTCGACAAACGTCTATATCAACCAAATGGGCACAACAGGGCTTGAACTTAACTGGACTCATAAATTCTGAAATGTTGGATTTTTGCTTCAAATATCACGTCATAATTCCTGTGAATACAAAATCGTTTCGGCGTGCTGAATTGTCGTCTTCTCATCAATACGGGATAAAATGATCAGAGTTACGAGCCAAGATCGAGTGCGCAGGTTTCCCATTCAAATCGCAGTAAGGAATCCGTGGGTCTTAACACCATGGTGAATGAATAAACAGTATGATTTATGTAATTACAACTTTATTGTTGAAATGAGCAAACCTTTGTTGTTGACACAGCATCTCTCAGAGGATGTACAGCAAATAAAACCGTCTACAATATCCTCTTTGATGAGATGCTTGTTACCTTAGCTTTTGTCGTGAATGATGAGAACTTCAGATAACATTCAAGTTCAATGAATTGAAATGCAGATCAGAAAAAATGTTGTTTTATTCGGTGATAACCGTGAATTAAAATCTACTTTCGCTATAAACCCTTTATGAGAGAGGTGATCGGTGGTAAATGAAACCTTTACTAACTACCGTCATTTCCGATAATGAAGTGTAGCCAACATCAAACATTTACGCAAAGCATATCACATGGGGCATCGTCCTTCTTCATACATTTTGAGCCGAACTCGGCTCCCATGATTTAGAAGACAAACATTACAAGGGATGTCTTATTTCGCATCGGTAACCAGCACGGTAAAGCATGGTGAAACGATCCCGACTGATGCAGATACAAAGGGTATGAATGTGTGAGCTCAAAGCTAATGTTATGCGTTCGCAACCGATATGAGTTAGTGGATGGAATTTGTACCGTAATGGTAACCCATTCAGGCATTCCGGTCTACCTCATATACAGAGTCAGCCATATACAGGATTATCTGCTGATCCAGTGATATATGAATAACATGTCATGCAAACGTGGTCTTCATGTTACGAGTCATTCCGGAGCTTGTTAGATTCTTGGCATTACATTTCACAATACGAGAAAAGGATGCGGCAGAAATCCCTACCACTCACTGACCTTCATGATGAACTGAAATACTTCAATTTCACTACTGTTCGTATTGCACTTCGTATCAATTTGGAACTCTCTTTAGAAATTTCATAATTACTGTTTTATTTGCTATACAGAAATGATACAATGTTTCAGACAGAAGTTCGAGCCTGTTTGGAGGAGGTTGCCGAATGGGGAAGTGACCGACGGGGCTCAAATTTAAGATCGGAATCACGGAATAAAAAGCTGGTCGCGACGGCCTTTCGACCATGGCCGGTCCAATTTTAGGTGGTCCGGCAAATCAATGACATCTCTTAAAAATTATCTTTGAATGCACACAGTCTATACCATCAAATTTGTGTTCAGTAGCCTACCATAAACACGCTTGTATTCAAAATTAATTTTATCAGCTATTGTGGATTTATTTCTTTATTGCAACAGATCTGAGCAGACGAGATTCCCGAAAAACGTACCACTTTCAGATACTACGAGCAAAACTAATACACTTATCCAATTTAGTGGAATATTTGTAGATTTCCACACAGATTGGAGTAATGGTAAGATCGAACAAAGTGAGAACAATACTGGACGATTTATGTTTTGCAAAAAAGCAAGACACTTCCAAGCTGGATGAAAATGACAGTATTGCCTAATGGAACATATAGTAAGTGAATGTGGAACCTCCCAAAAACCTATTCAACCAGTCGACTAAAAGCATTATCAAATCCAGTATTGGCTTTCCGGATATCTTTTATTTTGGGTGTGTACGGAAAATATCAGAAGTAGGAAGATTGTGAGGGGTTCAGATGCAGTTAGCAAATGTCCAACCCATGATATTATTTGGTCACCGCACCGTTGCGCACGCTCATTCAGCTAGTTTGTAGTAATTTCACCCAATCCGCAGAATAACTGCACTGAATGCCATGAAAAACGTGAGCTATTCTGTTATCCCATGCAATATTTTGTCAAGCAATCGTCAGATAAATTGAATCTACGGGAACATTCTCGACGAGTAAATAGCAGTACTTTTTGTATGAGAAAAGTGGTGATTTTACCAATACCAGAGTGATTTGATTTGTATGTTTTCTGTCCGAATATTCATAAATGTGTGGTTCCCGAAATACGTTCATCTCGTCGTTCAGTGATAACACGATTTGGGAATCAGCTTTTTTTGAATTACGTCATCCTCACGGCTGATATGGTCACATTCAATTGGTAGGAATGTGTACCTTTCGGCTATAGTCGTGTGTCACAGTATGGTTGGGTAGTCATGATTATTGATATCGCGTAGTTGGCAAAATAATTTGGAGAGAAGTGGTTGTCGATCCCTGGTTGGGAAAAGACCACCAAAAACAATGACCATGGGTATCGGAAATTATCCATTTTCGCTTTTAACCTAAAAGTTTGGTATTTCGGTCAAGCTGATTTTAAAGTTTGGTTTCAAATCGTAGTCAGGACAGTTGGAGTGTCTTAACGAAATGTTTTCGAGAACGAAGCGATGGATTGAGTAATCTAATCGCTGCAAACTCTACCGTTGTTGGATATTGTTTAGAAGCGGCTTTTGGCGCGTTTGTGGGGACTCCATCGATAACTATGAATGCGTCCTCATTCAGGCGATGTCCGGTGTCCGCAGTATAAGATACAAATACTTTTTGTTTCAAGTCGTCAACCAATCTGTTTTGTGTTGTCTGATCCGTCATTCTTCCTAAATGACTTGCAGAATGTGAGCAAATAATCCAGTAGGTTAGCATGGAGATAATAAGGAGAGGTAATTTCTCCTCTAAGTTCCCTGAGATCACCGATTGCAGGCGACGCGTACAGGTAGTATGGTAACGTGAAAAGTGCAATTGATTGTCTTTTCGAGCCATATTACCGATAACTCGTTTTTGTCATCTCCTCTGAAGGAGGGAAAAGTGTATAATTCCTCCTTCCTGATGAATTGCACTGCCGGTCTCTCTGGCCACTCCTAATGTTTTTCTGAATGGGAAGTCGGGCTATCCGTTAACAAGAAGCGCTTGTTCCTACATTTATATTTTTTCACCCTCTCGACCGAGCAAATCATTCGCATTCAGGCTATGAGGAAGTGAATTTGGCTTCGTTCACCTACTAGATGCAAAAAGATGGTACTATTATCGTACTTCTCTGGTTACACTGGTTTGCTGATAAGTGCAATGAAGTAGTTTTCCCCCTCTTATGAGACACACACTCAGAAAATGGAGATTGTTTCCTTAATATAACTCTGACGGGAAGTTCACTGCACTGTCGGTCCGACTGCACTCTTCTACCAATTACTCCAATGGCATGCTTCTCAGTTAAAAAAATGTCATCTGCTTATCGATGGCAAATAGGTAGGTCTGATTGCATAAACCGCCGTTGACGGGAAACTACTCATTGAAGGTATATCGTTCTAATAATTACTTCAGATTAGTTTCTAGGGTAGCCATGTTGGTTTTGACTTCTACGATGTGATCACCCAAAATGTAATGATTTCTAGAAGTGGGACCCTGGTGGACATAGATATAACATCTCGGGTGATACTCGTATGTCCTTCAGCATGTCATCCACTAATTAGTTCTATCAATTGGAACGTGTCTATTTGGATATAGCGACAATCTTTTGACAACAGGTTCAAGAGTATTTTCGAGCTATCAGGCAGCCGCATGATACGGTATCCCACTCATGCCGAGTATCACAGGCAGTGGTATTCCTAATTTGTGCACTTTCATCAACCTGTCACATTGAGGATCACCGGTGTCAGTTTGTTTTAGTAGTTTTGAGATTGTATGCGAGATAATACATAGCTCTCTCAATGACGGCATACCTGCTGCGAGCTGTTCCTCCACTGGTCTTGTTTTGTCCTTTCTCCTTTCTGCCTTTACCTTCACGAATAGCAGACAAACTCGTTTTCATTAAAACCATCCTCGTGGCATATACAGATACGTTGAAAGGTCAGGAATGTAGAAATTATGAATATCGTCTGGGTGTGAAAATGCGAATCGGTAGTCATCGAAATTGGTGTTACGTAGGTAGGAAAGATAGGAAGTGAATAGTTGTTGTTCCGAGGTTGTGAAAAAGACAAGTTAACACATGAAGATGGGTTTCGGGGATTATCCATTTCTGATTTCAATCAAAACGATGAGCGTCATGGAAGACGAAATGAAAGGAGTGTCACCAACTCAACGTCAATTTTCATTCAATCTTCCACGGATACTTTCGAAAGATAATTATGGCCAAAGGCGCTTGAGTGCTCGTGAAAACCAGTTTTCCAAAAATTGTGTATCTCCGATAGAAATTTCGCAGTCACTACATTGATTGCTTTTAAACACCGATCCCGATCAAGTTTGATTCCATTTCTAAATGAGGTTTCCTATTCCGTTTCGGTCATCCAAAAAATGAAAATCCCCTGCTGCTGATGTGAACCATTATTCATCGGCTGGTTCATTGTGCAGCATTAATATCTTGCTGAAACTATCCTGGTTTTGGGCCAACTTATTTTGTGCCGGAATTGTAGTGCAATTTGCTTTCTCTTCATTCATATCATTTTCGTCTGTCTCGAACTGTTCTGAAAATAGCTAAATCTACCTTTTTTGTACTTGACTTTTGTCTGGTCGGCACGACTGACTACACAGCCGCATTATTTAGATGCCGCCGTTCCTAACCAGCCGTTCAGGCAAAACATTGATCCCAAACAATTCGTTCAGTAGCACGTGTTATGTCAGTCTACGTAACCTGCGACAAGAAATGTGGACAAATACGGCGCGATGTGCTTGGAAGATGAGTCCCTTTTTCCGATCCAGTTCTTGAAATCTGGTTTTGTCATGAGCTTGAGCATAGTCTCTCAGGTATTCTGTGAACAAAAGAATAGCATCTGTCGATCTCAAAAACCATTGTTTCATTTAAAATTTTACTTCTTGTTTCATTACTGATACTGTCGAAATATTTCCCTCAGATGCACGAAATTGATTCGGGTAATCATCATAAGATGGAAACGGTGCAAGCACCGCTTTGTCAAAGCTTCCTCACAAACTGCGCAGAATGAAACGAGAATATTCCATCAAACTGACCCTTGAAATTTCTTGGGACTTTTGAAGGAATTTATCAACGACAGGAGGAAATAGATCACAATTGTGCAGTTTTGCAGTTAGTCAGTGCGTTCTCAATATCTAGTTTCCCGTATTTGATTTGCCAGGGGTATTTTTGAAACAAGGGCATATCCACGTACGTGACTTGATGATTTGATTTCAAATCCACCATGTGCTTTTTTTCCCAACTACGTCACATTATCTACCCTAAACAAAAACTGCCCCTTATGGAGTTTTTCCTGGCCATTGCTTGTAAATAAACATATCCGCTCACGTTGTATATAGATTTGTAAATTTTTCGCAATCGTTTGCACAAGAGGAGTAAACAAGTACACGAAAATTTTCAATCTTGTTCTGTACTTCACTAATATTTTCCAATAAATTTCCAAACAGGAGCCAATGCCAGATGTGAAGCTAACGTTGAAAATCGAACATCCGTATACTGAAAAATCCGAGGCCCATATGTGAGTTGATTCTTGAAAGTTTTCTCGATCTTTGTCTCGGCGAAGTTCTCTTTCTTTGTAGACAAGTCACACAGGTTACACAACAGTTGGTCGTAAACGACACTGTAAATGTAGGCCTACGCTAAATTCAGTCAGCATATGTCTTAGGCATATTCCTTAGTTTTCATGCAGTATGTGAGAATCAGAGATATTCCACATCGAGTGGGAAAAGGGTGAGTCAAGCCTTTATTATCTGAAACCAAAATAACACAAACCTCCACAAGCCCACAGCTCAATAACTGTCTGAACGGGTCTCCACACTGATATTCATCGAACGCCAATATGGCTGCCCACACACCGACCACTACAATACTGAAGACAACTTCACAGAGCCGAATACCTCATGCACTTCTTTCCATTTCAGCACGGTTTCGCCCAATGTAGTGTTTTCCACTATGTGGTTTTCCTATTGAATGTGATGCGTCTGCTTGTTCACCAAACAGCAGTTAGTACTTCATTTGAGCTGCCCAGCATAAGAATGAAAACTAATCTTAAAATGCTGTCTGCACGATCTCGCACTTTGACAGGTAGAAACTACCATCCATATGCAGTAGTATGCACTATTCATGTTAGGCGTATGTCATGCAATGCCCCCTAATATGAGTGGTTTCACATTTCGAAGGTTTCATCCCTAAGCATCAGTGATTTACCACTCTTTTGTACCGGAATTATTTTGCTCCAGAAGGACCATCCTGACAAGAAATCAGTTTGATTGTGATAAACCGATTTGAGATTTTAGTGATCCATCACCAGCTTATCCGAAAATTAATAATAGCATGATGTTAATACAACCGTGGAAGGATAAATGATGAAGAACGAACTAATTTCCCCAAAAAAGAAGTTTCCTCGGAACTCAGCAATATACATTAATGAATACATAGGATGCTAGAGCAATGTCACACTGAATAACTGCATTAAGTTCATGGAATTGCTATTATTGCGCACTTTTATCTATGCTTCGTACAATCAGTGAGCGTGATCTCGCACACGTGACTAGATTTATTCGTTATCAGTGCCACGGCCATTGAGGTTGGACGATATTCGGACAAAATATCTTATCCCTTTATTTGTCTAATTTATCTATAACCACTGAGGTCTGCAGCTTCATTTGTTTCACACATGTTTCTACGTGAATATTACTGCAAATTTATGTTCCAAATACGTTGTCGGTTTTCATTGGGTTTGTATGGCATTGTGTAGAATTCAAGTAGCTCGATAATGGTGCTGCTCAGGCCATCCTCGTTGACTTATATATGGACTGGATTGATCTCTAACCCAAATCTCTTAAGGATATGTTTATTTCGTGTGCCATCTGATGGATGTTGTGGAACAGTTTCAGGAGGTGGTTGAGTGGTTTAGAGCGTTTGCATACCACCTTGGAAGTCTGAGGTTCGAAGCCCCACGAACACCGGTTACAATGGTGGCAGACAGTAATCCACTGTCGTCCAGATCATTACCACATCTGAACTATTGGGACCCTATGTGCTACTCCACCACGCCAAGTTTCAGGGTCTGGTTGCCGGGTTATCCCCAAATAGTGCAGTGGACCTTCGTGGATATGGGATAAATACCCCTTCCAACGCCCTCGTGTGTAAGCATGTATTAACAAAAGGTATAGTGCTTCGGTGATGTGTTTGTCAAGGTTTTATTCACAAAGCAGCTGACTCCTCGATCAGTACATAGGTAACACTAGTGCTTAGAAAAGTCAGTGTTACATCTAACGGGTTACGGCATACTATTCAACATATAAGAACATTTATCCATCTTCAACAATATCTTATGCAGACCGTTTCTTCCTATTTGGCAGGCGTTCTTGTCCACATTATTCAACAATTATTTCGGGTGGTACACCCATATTCAACAAATAAAACGTGACTAAACCTTGAATGTATTATACAGTAAAGTAGTCTGAGTGAATGACTGAAATCCATCAAATGATCGAGAATGGAGCCAGAAATCGTTTCGGATCCACCTTGAATTTGCCAAAGCGAATCTTATTCTTCCATACAGAAAGGCAACTGCCATGAATCTCAACTTATATGATTAGTAGTTTTGAAAAACCAATGTTCTTCCGAGCATATGCTCTCAATGTTACTATGGGAATTTCCCACCGAGTCGAACTTTCATCTGTAACAGAAGTACAGAATAATCCTGTCTTTGTTTGTACGCATGTGCATTTCTGTGTCATGTTTTGATGACACGATCGAGGAAACAACGGAAAGTAAAATGCGTTGTCTTTGAACAAATGAACCAAAGCTACTTGTGCAAAAATAAACAGTGTTCATCCTCCTAACAGGATAGAATTATCTTTTTGGTGGACCTAGAGAAAAATCTGAATATCAATGAATTCGTCACCCAATACGAACTAAACAAGATGAGATGGTTTCTGCAAAAACAGACAACAAGTAGATTACGGTGGGAAAACAAGAATACTCATGCTACATCAACATGCGTGGCACACGTATCCCCAAGATTATTGGTAAGCCCATCACTCAAATTAAAGACTGTTGACAGCATCCTTATCCTAGCGTGTGTATCCAGTGATACACAGAATGAATCTGACAAATTCTCCCTTCGCAAGTCAGTTACTCGGATCAAATTACCTGCCTTCCATTTTGTGTGAAGAAGGAAAAATTAATTACACCTCCATCTACGACAAGATTTCATTGTTGCTGAATGTGAAGTCTAGAAAGGGAGATGGGAATAAATGAGACAAAGTGGCATATCAAATAAATGTGTGTCCTTGTCTAGTCTCGAACAATTAGTCGGTTGTACGCTGATACTGCTTCCGAATATTTTGTTGTGCAGCTAGCGGACAGAGAGTGGTGAGAGCACTCATTCCTTAATCGTCATTTATTCTGCGGTAAAAATTAGTCCTTTCATTGAAGATTAGACAAAAGGCAACGTATGGCTATAAAGAAAAATTCTGAAACCCCACTGATCATTTATTCAATTTACATCATCTCAGTCAAGCCAATATAATTGACTGCGTTCGGTCAACCCACAATCAAGGACGTACTGTTGAGTTTCGTGGAATTTGTCATGAACTACTTTCAATCACAATCAGCCGTATTTTGATCCACATTCCTCGACAACCAACCACGTGAAAACCATTATGTCGGCCTAAGATAAGCTTCCCCTGTGGGAAATTGCAATGAGAACTTATGTCGATGTCTCAACCACTCTTTTCAAATTAACCCTTCAATTCTCATTAATTTTCCTCAGATGTACTGTTTTACTGTGACACTTGGTTCACATTTTATCTCACGCCTAAGTTTTCACCCTATTTTTCAAACTCGAATAGTTGTTTGACTTCATTTGTCAGACAATACAATGAACGGCTGCAAATGTGTAATTACGAAGTAACTGAGCCAGCTTCCTGCATAAGTCACATGATTGTAGTAGATATATATAATTTGAACTGGTGATTCCACCCACGGAATTAGAGTGAGACTGCTATTCTCTGAGCAGCCGAACGATTGGGATACGCGAAAGGCCCGGATCAAACGTAATAAACACTGAGACTGTCTGCATATGCGATTTTATCAAACAATAATCAATTAATAATTTGCTGCATATTACAAACCTCCAATCGTGAGGTATTTCGGTTACGGTAATCTTTGAAAGCACTTTCCAAAAAAGGGTTGTCCTTCGATGGAAGAATAAACAGTGAAATGGTACAACGTATCAAGGAGGAGTAAGAAAGCGCATAGCTGTGCCAAAGAATTTGCCTACAATGACAAAAGAATCCGCTCAATACGATGTGTCGAACAAAGGCAACCACAGCTGTGTCAAGTAGCGTCAGTCCGTTGTGTGTTCATCACCAACTAGTGTCAGTCAAGTGAGAACGGCTTATCGGGTTAGGCTAAAGGCCCTGTGTGGAAGTCAATAGTGTGAATTTCAATGGGCATCCAAATTCTACCCGTAAGGAAAAGAACATTGACCGCTGGTCGGACAGAGGACCAACATCACCCACCGTAAGACCGGGAGTACGATATCAAAAAGACCAAATAACCAACGGCGAAAATGATCAACTACACACCAGAATGCATCGTTTGAAACGCTTTGTGCATAGGTTAGAATGATACAGGAACCAAATCGAGATAATTCCGTATTGATGGCTAAATAAATTAGCACATAACATCTTTACAAATTCCATTTCCAGGCGGTAAACTGCCAAATATATGAATCCCATTCGTCAGGTTTGTCATATCCTCAAGCTCACTTCGTCAATTGAATGCTACAGCACTATAATTAGGGATAACTATGAGGAATGCCAACAAGTAAGTATATCTAAACTCGGTTCCTTTTCATGACCCAACCTGTTGCACAGCACATGTGACATTGTTAGTTGCACACCCACGCGAGTGCGGACTTGTCCCTCAACAAACTTTGATACCATTTCAAGTTCAATGAAAGATGTTTTGACTTCAAATGAAACCATCAATCGCATCGCATCGTGAATACAGTTTGCGGTTAGTTGGATAACCGTCAGTCATCACTTATACCTCGAAATGTCCCTTCATCGTTATGAACCAAAACATATTGTTGACTTCCCCCACCATTCGACTAAATCTCGGTTGATACGTTTAGCAGTTTGTGACATGGTCTGCAGAGAAGAAAGATATTTGTTCCGAATTCCCGCCGATAAATCTGCAGTGACTGTAACCCGTAGGGTGAGTGGGGATGCCGAACTAATCGATTGGTTGTTTCTCTTTCTAACAAGCAGCTTGACGGCTGAATAGATTTCATGACAAAAGGACGATGCGTATGATTCAAATTAGACAACTGAAACAATGAAAAAAGAAGCTGACTTCGTGGTTAGACATATTTGCTCTCATGAATGACATCCCCGACAGAAATGAGCTGCAGAAGAAATTTCTTGCGTACTTACAATTCTATTGCATCTCCACGTTTGCATTCTACGAACCTGGGAACATTATACACATTAAATAAGATGTGTTGTGCAGAATAATCCAGCGTGATTCCTTGAATGCACTCAGACAAGTCATGGTAAGTGCACGGTCTGATTAGCTAACCCTCCCGATGTCAAGCAAAATTCACAATCTCACGTTCTCCATATCTCATCATGAACACCGGTTCCCATTATACTCCGTTTGGTGCCAAATTTCATTGGAAAAATCTTAGACTTCTTGTTGGGGAGATGATTCACTAAATCCAAAACTGAAGACACACTTTACCCAGTATTAACGTTTTCTCAAATGACCATTCCTTTCATCTTATTGCCTTATACTGTGATAATTCATTTGAATGATTTATCGTGATTTCCGGGTTCGGGTGGCACAATCGGGCTTCTTTCTCACGAGTTAATAATCCAATTTATCATGAACTTTTAGGCTCTAGCCTACGCGTCTTATATGGAGTAGCATACCCAACCAATCCGAGAGCCCTTAAACAACTTTTCAACTTGGTGTCCACTTGGCAGTACTAAATACTCTTTTAGTATCTGCGTTGATTTTCAATGCTTCCTAAATATGCGGCATCTAACAGTGGAGATGCAGTCGAAAGAGCTGTGTGCGCGGCATCTCATAATACAATGTCAAATTCATGGGAATTTTTGTGGCTGGAGTGTCTATGAGTGAAACTTTTCACACTGAGTACTGGGCCTGTATAGTGCACGTGACTTTTGGGAGCATTATCCGGTTTGCTACGTACAGTCATGCACTTCTCACCACACCATATGACTGGACCGAAAAACTGCCTAACATATTCACACTCAATCATACTGAACAGATGGATGATGTGTGACCGTTCCGAGATTTGATTACCATTGTATCGGTGAAGCATCATTGTGGAAATACTTATACAGGAAATAAAGTTTGTCACGAAATGAATAAAAAGCAAGCTGGTTAAAGGAGGAACCAGACACGAATGACAGACACTCTTTCTAGTTTAGAGTCCAACGGCTGATGGTTCTTATGGGTGCAGTTCTCTCACTGGTTTCTGACTACAAATAATGGTAGGTTGGTTCAAATGTGCATAAATAACGGATTCAAGAAAGGACATGAAGCGAGTGGCCAGCAGATTGAAGTTAGGGCCATCAGCACACTGCTTGTTCTCTTAAACTCTGTGCTTTGAGCGAAATATCATACTCCAAGTCGTTCGTGTGTAAACGAGGTCCATCAGATACATTCCGTTTAGTTTGGCGTGGTTTCATCATTGGAGGATGTTGGAAAGTTTCAAATCCAACAGTTAATAATACTGTTTCATGGTCAAATATTGAATGATAATTTAGATTCTTCCACTTTCTCATAAACGAGGTTTTAGAAAGTGACACACTATTATTATCTCCATCCGGAGGGGAGATAAGTTCACAATATCCTAGTACGCGGCTGCCAGCTTGCTAAAAGCTTCTTATTGTAGCTTGTACTTTAAAGCTTGCGTTGTCGCAGCAGGCATATTCACGTCGGAGTGTTTTGATAAGATAAACGAATTACGTGAGTTTTAATTTCTACATCCTGGTTTCAATGGAAGGTACAGGCAAACATGATACATTCGAAGTGGTTTTGGTCATGGATCGCAGCCAGACGTTTTGTAATTCGAAGCTTATAATGGTAGAATGCTTCAGAAAATCTACGGTTTTCCTAAGCCTAAGACAAAAGAAACAAGTATTCAACCAAGATGGCTAATACAGTGAAGTATGGGAGAAAATTCACTCTCTCAGTATGTCAGGGTCGAACAAGGTTCGGGGTGTATCGAAAAAGCGAAACTCGATGTGATGTGTTAAGCGAGATATGATGTCAGTAACACGGCTTTGTCGGTGGAAAACTATGAGCCGATGTTTCGGTTACCGTGGGTAGCCTTTCTCAAGGTAGTTTTACAATCAACTGACCCTGAGGATGTGGATCCCAGAGCATACCCTACGTTTCAGTCAACAGAAGAAATCCGTTTCATTATCATCGAACTTGGACGAGCATTTTCTGCCACAAACTTATTATTTACTTTGAGGTATCTGGATTATTTTGACTATCACCAGCTTCTGAATAGTAAGCTGTCAAATTCGACCTCACCCCTATGGTGTACTCAGTAATTTTATCCACACTGTACATGAACATGATATTACTGGAAGCGAATTCATCTGTCACGTGTCACTATATGGTGCAACAGTTCATGAAACGATCTTTTCCAAGCTGAGTCCATCATTTTTCAAAAGATGATGCTCACCATTACTCGATTACTAATATCATTGGTCTGAAATGTTTCTCCTTCGCCATTTTGTTGTGTTCATGCACTTCTGTCATTCCCAATAATTCCTGGAAACACAGCTTTGAAGTGGAAATCTGCATTTCAATGGATAAATAACAACCCACTGAGACCTTAAACGCTGGTATTCGGAACTCTCTAGAGTACTGACATTGTCTGAACTGATGCGTAAAGATATCCCGTAAACACTTTCTAAGCTCATACACTACAGCATTAGCGAAGACCTAAGTAATTTCACAGGTACCTTAACTAGCAAGTAGTTGTGAGTTTTTAGGACAATGACCTTAGTGATCTGCTCGTCTTTGATGAACAAATACCTTAAAAAATGTAAGCGAAACGATATTTTCCCCGATACCGGTCAGTCCTAATTATGACGAAATATAAGCCTTCGAGGGAAAATTGAAGATGATCATTTTACACTGGAATAACCCAAACATTATTAAAATCATAAAGTTCACACAATACTAAATTCTGTCACGATTTTCCGGTCTCATCGACTTAGAGTGTACTGTGTCGGTGATCAAATAACTTTCGAGCTCATGCTGCATCACACGATGCATTTTTGACTACAATTGCCCACGTGTGTGGGTAGCACCTTGAATACTCCATTCCGAACAGAGAGGATTTGCGATTACTTTAAACTCTGTGCTATTGCGGAGTATTTGTATGCACTGGACCTTGAAGTTGCGCATGCTTTTACATGTCTCACAGTGAATATTAAACAGACAAATCGTTATAAGTGACTTTACTTCCAAACCTCCGAAATGTCCATCCGTGGTAGTTCTTTGCGATTGATTTGGTAATTGATGCTCTAATCTGCAATAGAACACTGAGCAAAAAATGTCACAGAAATTTCACATTATTGGGCCTCTCCAGTTTTATTTGGGTCTTCGTTAAAACGATGTCGAGAAAATTCGTTTTAAGTGGATCGTCTTTTCACCATCGCTATGAAAATATAAGCAGTTAAGAAAGGGCGAGCTCCAAGTACCTTCAGGCCAGCGCTCACACTGGTCTGAACTGCAATGCCCATTTTCGGATTGTTTAGCAGTCATCGTTCGGAAGCAGTTTCAAAGCACATTTATAGAGAAACTTTGAAATTATGGAGGAATTCCCCCTGTTCTTCTTATATAAGCACAATATAAAAATCAAAATGACCGAAGAAACGGCTTCAATCGAACTATTTAGTTGGTAACCCAATCTAAATAAAGTCTAGAATAATCTGTGATTGTGTTGGTCCGTTCGCTTTTAATTCCGTACCTTATTACATCTCAGTTTACATTGCTCAAAACCTTTCACTGTGACAACTAAGGTCACACACATTCAGCTGTCCATAGTGCACCAAAGAGTCGACGTAAATGAGAAGAGACTTCGAATAAATTAGTTTCAATACTTACTCACCTCATATACCTCAACAAAGTCACGAAGCTCGAATCATACTCTAAGTGAATTTTCAAATACATCATAATCAACACTATTCGTGTGTGAAATTTGGATTGCCTTCTTGTCTGACTGGTTACCTGTAGAACAATCAACTCATTCAGATATTCGGTCATCCTCCGAAGCGTGTTTATGCGCCAGCACAGTGAAATGAGTACGTCTTTTGTTATACTTATAAAATGCTTCACTTCCTCTATTTGTTATACGACAATGTACAGTATTTCCAGAAGGAAACATTGGTCGACCAAATGCTGACGAATGGGTAACCGACTGGCCGTGGCGAGGATCGAATCTGTGACGTCATCGTTCGAGTTCCACGTGGATGACAGTTTGTCAACTACCAGTTCTATCAGACTGATTCAGCAACCATGATCCGGAGAATTAACACACAATGGACCACTTGATTGGGGTATTTAGGATTGAATATATATATGACTTTTACCATTTGCTTTCGCACAATACGTTGGCAAATATGCGTATGCATTGGTGAAATATTATGCATTTTCGGATTCTTCTGTGAGTTCCTCTTATGACAACCTGAGGCTCTTTTTCTACATCATTTTATTCCCATTAATTTTTATCGCAGCTGAACCAGCCAAGTTCAATACTCTCGTTCGCACAGATAACAGTCCGTTCGTGTCTTCATTCTTGAACTTGAGAAGCAAGCTTCATAGAATGCGATTGTGGTGAACATATGAAAGATCAACTTCGAGATCATCTGGTTGCTGGAATAAATGTACGAGAATAAAAGCAAAGACTAGTAATTCATAGCGATCAAAACATTTCAGAGCAGTAGAGCCATTTGCGAACAGCATCAGGATGTCATATTCATAACTGCACCTGTGAACAATACAGTGTTTTTCAATTCAACCAGACGTGACAAAGAAATACGAGCAAAAGCTCCGCGACAATTCAGAACTTTGGGTGGTTACCGTGCCAGTGGCATTTCTTGCACGATCCGAGGCATCACTGGCCACTTTTTACCGATTTTAGGTTCATATATCATTCCGATTCGGGTTTCTAACTGTCCTCCCGTCCTTGTGAGTTTCTCATTTCTGATTCTGGCCCGTCTATTCTGGGTCTAAAAATTCTCCGTCAGTTGTATGTGAATATCCCGTTGTTTAGCACTCAGGTTGATGTTTCTCGTTCTAGAAACCCTATTCTTCAATGCTCCAAGGTTGCTGGTGGGATGTATATACCACCTATTAGACTGGAAGTATCTGGGGACCCGATATTTGTCAAACAGGTGCATCATATCATTTGGCTTCCGTGAATCATTTCGCCTCGCTATCCAATCCGTGTGTGAAAAAGGCATCATCTCGCCAGTTCAATCCTCTAGTTGGGCTACTCCCGTTTTAACTCCCTCGAAGTCAGACGACAAGGCCCCACGAATATGTGATGATTATCGGTTGACCCTCAACAAAAGACTATTCCAATGCTCTTGTACTACCGAAAAACTAGAGGATGTGCTCCATAGCCTTTGAGATTCCAAATTCTTTTCCCAGATTAGCCTCACCGATGCATATTTACTAACATCACGTGATAAGAAATCCAGTTTGTCGACGGTCATCAATATTCCCTATAGATCTTTACAAGTATAATTTCCTACATTTTGGTTCTTATATGTTACTCGCTATTATCCAGCAGTCTCCCAATTTACTTATAGCCGGTCTCAATGGAGTCGAATCCTATCAAGACGATTTTCTTGTTCATGGTTCATCTAAAGTTATCCACGATTCCCGTCTTTGTCGTTTATTAGAGGGACTTCTCAAGTTCAACTTTCCAATTCGTTCTAACTGGTGTGTTTTTAGTGTTTCACAGACTTCGTGCCTGAGGTATACCGTAAATTCTGATGGCATTTCTCCTGAACCCAAGTGGTTATCATCTTTATTTGATGTACCTCCGCCCACTAACATCCACGAGCTTCGTTCTGTTTTAGGTATAATACAGTATTATACTAGGTTTATTCCAAATTTTCCGCATTGGGCTATTTATTTATTTGGGAGCTTGTGCTTGCTGATGACGGTGGTCTATTTCTGGACACGTACTATACATTGGTAGAAGTTGATGCGTTTTCTCGCTGGCCAGAATTATTTTGGACAACGTCACCTACAACCGAATTCACGCAGACTGCATTACGCAACACTTTCGGCAGGGAAGAATTATATCCAGCCTCTGTTACAAATAACGGTACCCATTTCTCTGCTAGGTCTCGTGATGATTGGTTGAAAGGACTTGGTTGTCGTCATTTGTATACTGCACAACATCATTCGCAGTCCAACGGATTTGCTGGGAATTTTGTTCATAGTCTGAAAAGTGATATGCAGTCTATCAATCCTCAGTCGACAACGAAAAGCTTGTCATAGTACAACTAGTAAGAGTCCAGCACAGTTATTCAGATCTTGCTTGACAACCAGTTATCAATGTGTCTTTTCTGTTGATGTAAGCTTTTTCAGAGGGAATGATTTGTCACTGTCCAGTGGCATTATTCTGGCACAAAACGGTAATCGAATGATGAACATCATCGACTGTCATGATTTGTCCAGTCATCCATGACAAATCAACCAGGTACAATTCAACACAGAAGATCGGTCAGAGGACAATTCCACTGTTGTTTTGCCTACTAACGCTTTTATTGCTAATATTGATATACAACGGGAATCCGGAGAATCATCCGAGGAATCTACGATCAGAAGATAAGCAAGAATGCAAGTAATGCCCACAGGGAACGACAAGCATCCAGAGCTAAATTCCACGTGCGGCGAATCTGGTATTCATAAGTGAATATACATATGATTTTTACCATCCCTGTTGTATTCACTTACACCGATATTGCACATACTTGTGCGCAATATACGAAATACAACAGAAGTCGTGTGCCATATCCGCGTTCTGATTCCGTGATACTCCGTGCTGGATAATACTACAATAATCCATACAGTATGGCTGGGATATGTTGTTTTACAAACATTTTCCTCGTAACACGAAACAGCCCACCCCCCCCCCTCCCCTCCTGTTAGAGTGAACGTTGTCGGGACCCACCGAATTTGTTCTCTCCTATCGAGAAGCAGCACTCCTGCTACAGGCACGTGATTCCAACGAGCAACGCAAAATCATTCGTACACAGTACTGTTACCATCACTGGAGCAACAAAGCAGTGAATGCAAATATTTAAGTGACTGGAAGTTCCTTGGTTCCCACAAGTTTTGATACTGGTCTCATTCTTCAAAATTATGTGGACTTGCGTTCTCATTACACCGAAATCGGATGCAGTCCTCTTCGCGTACATTCGAATCTTGGGCGAACTACTAAACGTCACCTTAACATCAAGTTTCAAGAATGTCTTCTTTGTTGACGGTCCCAGCATTATTTACGAATGCAAGCGAGTTCAACTGCACTGGAGTGCAAGTTACTCTGATTATATGAGGTGAACCCAGAAGGCTTTCCAGCCATCAGTTCAAGTCCCAAAACAACATTAGAAAAAGTCACAACCAGTCGTGTCAATTGCTGTAGCAAACAACTGAGTGCGCACTGCAACACAGCATACACAGATATCCCGAATATCCCCTGACACTGTCAAGTGATTCCACTAACCTTCAGTGGACTACGTGGAAGACCTACGATCTTCACACATACATACCAAAGTACAACATTTGACACTTTCCATAGCACAACGACTGAGACCGAGACAGTGTAGTCACACAGAGGTGGTGTCTGCCCTTCAAGAGTGAGCTCAAAGAGGAGAACATCGTGTTGAATGAAGATATTTGCATACTGCTTAGGCTACTCGTGAGTAGTGTGATTCTGCAAGCAAGGAATAGTTAAGATACATGAGAATCGATTCTTCATTAGCTTTTGTGTAATGTAATAATGACATGAGAAGCATGGATCACATACTGTGGGGAATCCGATCACATGTTTAGTATGTAAAAAATTAACTATGGGAGCCGAAATCAACACTAAGAACTTATGCTTGAGGGGCAGATGATCTCAATTTCATTGGTATTTATTTCGTTGCCTCAGTTCCAACAGTCAAAGGCATGCCAAAAAGATTACTGCTCGTTTTAGACAGTAGTTGAATCTTTCATGCTTATTTGCCAAACTCCTCAGTTTTTTGTTGCTCCAGGCCACTGTTCATTGTCTTTATGATCGATTTTCCCTGAGACTCTTTATTGATCGAGCTGATTATCTCTGTCACGCACACCCAATTGCACACGATTACACGCACATACACATAAACACACCAACACCTCATGGGTGGTCAGGTTTGTACAATTCGGTATCTTGTAACAATTATTCTGTTGAAGTACCGCATACAGACGCATATCAGCCCTACGGTTGATTGGAGTCCGGTACCTCAATTTGCACGTAACTCTCATACTCGTCTGGACATCGGACGCACTCTATAGTACTCGAATTGGCTCATGAATTTAACTCCCGTCGTGGTGCCCTTCCGCCGACAAGTGGGGTAGATGCATCCGATTCGCACTGAAATACAGAATTTTCTAAGGTGTGTGTTGGTCGGTTAGACGGTAGGCCATGGGAGTCAGAGTGAGAGCGGTATTCGGTGATAGCGTGGTTTGTTCGGTTTTGATTAACTGGCCAATTGCCCGAAATACTTGACTGGTATCTATTCGAAGACCGATGTCGACCGAGTGACCAATTATTGAGCTAGAAATCTTCCACAGCCACTTTGAATTAGTCAGGGCGGATTGCACTCATTCATACAAAGAGACAGTTTTAGTACTGTGCGACCGATATAAAGTGTTGTATAGAAGCACGTAAATGAGCAGACAACGGTGGAAATGGTCAACGTCGGCATCATGTCCTTTTTGTGATACTATCTAAGAATAACTTTTCAATGTACGCCTTAACCGAGCAGCCTTGAAGCTAGTTTCTCTAGTGCTATTTAAGCGTCTACTGAGGATTCTTTATTGTGATAATAATATCCCCAATTATGAATCAGTATTAGTAGCGAGGCAAAAATTGAAATTTCACATTTGCACGAAGTACATTCGAGTTACTGGGACATGTCTTAGCATAATCCGTTGAGAGTCACCATGATGAGGTCTAGGGGATAACAGTGCGATCAAAAGACATCATTATCTCTCAAAGTCACTTCGGTTTATTTCTGAATTCCCCCTGACTCACCACCACACCAGTATGCTGTGGGTATTTTTTCTTTCCTTTGACTCTCCACAGCAGGCAGTGCACCACATACCCTCCGGTTAGCCCAGGCACTGAATCAGCTCTCACGGATCTGCTAGTCGTTCGGTAGAGTTCATACTTCATCATGGCGAAAAGTGATTTTTCTCATTTTTATCTTACTGTCATAATCGTGGTTAAGTGACTTCGGAGATCACAGATCGCCGGGTCCGAAATCTCGGAGAGTAAACGGTATCCCCAATCAAGACAATACCCAGAACTGATGGGCGAACGTTAGGCTGACTTTGGGATAAAGGGCCTGGTAACATGTGCCTTGAAAATTTGAACAGATGCTCGTGAAATTTTACAGGGAATATAATATTAAGATCAACTCAATGATTATTAGTATGTTTCTGCATTACAAAAGTAGCATTTATTGTTTTGCCGAATAACCTGATGACAAGGTTAGGCCAAACTCGTTTGCTTTGTTCTCTGTTCCTGAGCTGCACTGACCGGTTTTTCCTATGAGTGAAAATGATTCATGACATACATAGGTGAATATGTGCATCTTAGGGGGTTATTTTACCTCTAGTATTTGACAGCTCTCTCTCTCTCTCTCTCTCCCTCTCTCCCTCCCTCTCTCTCTCTCTCTCTCTCTCTCTCTGTCTATATATATATATATATATATATGTATATATATATAACTGCGTGTGATAATATCCATAAGATACTGAAAACCAATCGCTATGTGGCGTTGATCATTCATCTTCCCTTTCTGGATTCATGCTTCGGGAGACAAAATAGAAGAGGTACTGCAAGTGCAAGAGGTACCTTATTCCGGAGAAATGCTTCATTTGTAGTGAAACCATATTATGGGGGAATTTGTGTCCTGAATTAAAGTCAATGAGTACGCTGATAACAACCGAATGTTAACAATAAGTTCGTCAATCCCAGATAAGGTTACTTCTGGAATCTATGCTTTTGTATTAGTGCCACGATTTGTGGCCTAATGCAGTACTGAGGTCCTGGTGTTTTGGATGGGGATCAACCTACTAGCAGCACCCCAAAGTCTGTCATCCATATAGGTTAGTAAATTCGTAAATTATTTTAATTTTTAAGCCAGTCAATTAGTAAAACTTGGAGGAATCGTGTGTCGACATAAACGTGAATACTCTTTTGCAGTCCTTGTGCAGTTATTTTGTAACCTCCATGCTAACTGTGAATCAACGTTATGATGTGCTGCACGCTTCGAGCTACCACATACCAGGTATTCTACGTGACCCAAGGACAATACCTCATACTCGACCGTCATGCGAGTGGTAGAAATTACAGAACTTCAACTATTTGCTTGGCTTCTCGGCGAATAACTTTACGAGAAACATATTTCAGTTAGTTAAAGTGAATAGCTGCCTGAAACTCAGTGCGCACAAACATTTACTCATCCAATGAATACACCGCCTATTACCCCATTTGCCCAAGTTTGAATTTCCCATTATTCGTTCGGATAATAGGAGACATTGGTTTAAGTGCACCTCATGGTGCGAATTACACTTCCCTCAAAATATGATGAACATTCGGTTATATGACGTGACGAAGTTTAAAGTCTGCCGGACATGATGTGTGAGTTTTGGCTGCTGCATTTTGGGTCAAAAATTAGAGGCAAATAGAAGACGGATGTCAGCAAAACGGTAATACAGCTGCTCCACTGACTGAAGTCATCAGTATTCCTACCAATTGATTTTTCAGAAAAAAACACCGTAATAATTCATACTAAGCCTAAGAACTCGATGAAACGTAGATAGGAACAATATAGTTTTAGAACCGGCTTTTCACAAGAGACGGGAAAGCAACCGAGATAATGAAAAATGCACTCCAATTTATTGGAGCCAAAACAATGGTACGATTCATTTCTCGCGTTTATCACGGGTTGCTGCGAAAGACAATATAACACTTGTAACGTTCGTCAAATCATAAATAAGGCTGTGCTTCGACGACTCTAATTAATACCTTGGATCAATCAATATTTATGGATAGCCTTCCAACAAGGTTCTTCCAGTCACACGCAAAAGTTCTTCGGGTGGAAATGGAAGTGTAGTTGTAACTTTTGTCACAAAACGAACTCCGAAGTATAAAGCTAAAATATCTTCCGAGAGTAGAACATTTCAAGTGCCAAAAATCAGGATTGAGAAGTATGGCTCAATCAGAGGGATAATTGCTGTCAAATTGTTTCCTTGTTAGTACGCTTTTGACATATTGGGATCAATTTGGATCCTGCCTCCCTTAAAATCAGAGTCAAAAATATAATGCCAGTCATGTGAACATTACACAAACGACCAGGATCCCACCTATCTCGCATATGCGTGCACCCTACCATGTGATGGACACTTTGACGGTCATTGATGCGTAAGTTGGTCCATAAATTGCTAGATGAAAATAGATCATTTCCAAGACTACCTACTACCATTCCATCTGTCCTTTATCCACTTTGTTTATATTACTCCGAGATACTTCTGCGCTTCCAAGTGTAACACCACTGGACTGATGGACATTGAGAATTCAATTCGATAGATGAAAATAAACTAAATTTTTGGTTATTACAAATGATAAATCTATGCATATCCCGAACAAACTTCTCACTTTGTGTTTCACATTGTATGGCAAAGGTTGCTGATGGGGAAAACATGCTATCCAAGTGGCAGTACAAATTATGCTAACATCTTGGAATTGGAAACGGGTTCGATGCAAAGTAGAGTTCAATGAATCTTTTCTCAAATGGATTACGTATTCTTGAATTATCACTGCCCACCATAATATAAATCATCTTCCCTCATCAAACCGATACGGATATTTCTACTGAGTAAATGCAGAACATTCTACAAACCGGCGAAAACATTTCCATGGTACAATTCCAATTGTGGCTGTTAGGTTGAACACACTCCTATCACGAATGGGATAATGCTCGTTACTTGAAGAGGCTTGCATTCCGGGTCGAGGCGTGGGGTTATAGAATCTGGATGTTTTACTTGAATTTCTTATTATAGAAAGTTGTGTTCGTCCATCGTCTTGATAAATCAGATTAGAGAGATTCACCCAATGTCATGTTTTCCAAAACCATTGAGAATGAAACAGTGGGCTCTAAAAATCTTCCCGATAATTCCTATGATGTGATACGCGGTGAACTGTACCCAATTCTCACTCATCCCAACAACTCGACACCAGACTTATTCCCGAATCTCGTTATGGCAACCTGTTTTCAAATCAAACTGATCTAATCACATATTTGTTAGGCCAATTTGATAAGGGCGAAAACGGTGAAATAAAGCATGTCATCTGACCCACTAACAACCATCCGTGCTTAGACGAGATATTCGACCGTTTGTATACAACTTCATTTCCGTTGCTTCGTTTGTGGGTAAAGTGAATCAACAATGCCTGGCTTAAAATGAGTAACAGACATCCACAATAGATGTAACCTTATTGAAGCTGTCTCACTCGCGATCACGTGCACTACAAGTACGAAAAGGAAGATCCATTCTCACACTGTTGACTATTACAAAAAGTAGACGGGAATTGATAGTCATGCACACTGGAGAACGAATAGGCTGTAATACAGGCTTCCGCTGAGCGGCCGTATTCACGAGTGAATGCAAATTGAAGCTAGTCGCAACGAAAACAGTAGCACCCTTGTCGTCGTATGATGAAATCCTTAGTTCATCAATTGTGATATTTCCCATCACTCACCAATCCTGATGAGTTCAAGCAAAACAATCAAGCAATGATGAGAAGATGAATAACTTTTTAAATCAAAAGATTTAGGATGTTCATTGAGATGAAAACAAGAAATTATGGACTGTACGTGAAGGATCTTGATTGACTTTTCATGCAAATGTCTATCCAATTTCCTCTGGAGAATGAGATACTGGACGGAAATCTGATATGATTCAAATTCAATGATGAAATCAATCGATGCACACCAATGGTAATAGTTCTACGGTAATCGTATTTTGGCCGACATTCGATACAGTTTATTATGATTATCTCGAGTAATGAAGCGGAATTGGGGCGAACTAAGTGAATTTCACTCTCTGCTGATATCAGTAGGCTAGAATTTACTTTCCGATGAGGTAATCGCCGTTCTGCACTTACATGCCACGATTGGTTCTGTGAAACGACACTTTGTAGAACGACATACTGCTATCTGTGGGATAAAATATCTTTCCCTGTATAACACACAACACTTATTCGTTGGATAGTTGAATGGTGAGTTGGTTGTCCATTCTAGATGACATTCGTGTATCCAAAGTTCCAATAGCAGTAATTATTTTGTTTTTGATGTTGAATCTTTATTCAACTAAAAATCAGTAGAACTTCAAGGGCATTCGTATGATATCATACTGTTGCGAGACATTCAGATCACACACTCACTGTTGGTCTGTTTATAAAACGTGAGTATCTCCTAACAAAATGGCATCTAAGTTGAAATAATCGATTCGAAGCTGTCGGGAATATTTTCTGCACCAAAAAATATTTCAGGTTTTTGAATTTCGTTACGCGTTGTTTCAACAGTCTTGATATATATGTATACATAATAATATAAACACATATAATGTACATTTATATTTACCGTTGGTAAATAGCGCAAAAAGTTGGGACAAGCTGTCATTTGAAATATAATGTTTTTCAAACGTTGCCAGCTCGTTCGAAAATCTTTGGGATGCTTTTACGTTAGACAACTTGAAGAAACCTGAAACGCGACTAATATTCTGTTTCATTTGCCGATCAAATCCACGGAAGCTGCAATATGGGATGTGCAAAACAACTGCGACAACAGACAGAAACTCCTCTAGTAAACCGGATTGAATTTCATTACCACGAAATCACACTGTGAATAACTTGTTTCTGGAGATTCTCAATTTCAATAGTTCAATAGATTTTTCTGAAAGATGTCAATCAGTAGTATTGGATAACGATTTTTTATTTGAAATATGTGCTTTGTTACAACAAACATTTTAATGGCACATGGATAGTCTAAGTAACTGATACGGTGCTCCAACCAATCAGTGAAGCTGTTTCGAATGATCGATTTATTCGGTTGAACATGGACTTATTGACATGGAGGGACTGATCACTAACATTTTTTTAATTCTTCATAAACAAACACGTTGGCATTATATTTGAGGTCTCCAATTTCATCGTATATAAATGCCTCTTCATATTCTTATGTACAAGTATTATTAGGTCACAACCAAAATGTTCGAGGAGAGAAGTCAGTGTTAGAATATGGAAGGAAATGTGTTTCTTCATCTACACAGTTCATCTGGAATGTGTGCGAAAAGTCATAGAACCAAAATTGAGATCGATCTGGCCCATCAAATACGAGTAACGATTTTATTCAAATCAGTTGAATGGGTACAAACAGGGCTAACCGGTTTGTGTGTTTTTCTTTAGTTAATAAAATAAACCTCTCTTTGGTTAATAACACTGTGACATATTGATTAGTTCAGTCGGTTTAAATATGGCTGGGTGTGCATTATCAAGTGACAGCTGATGATGGCCACCAAAATTCCGTTGCGGAATCCTATTTAGGCAACGGGATTCTCAGTACTACAGAAGAGAAACCGTCCATTTTGTTGCTAAATCACCAAATGATTTAATTGCTGAAGGGCGGTTTGTTTGAATTTCACGAAATATCATGATTCATCAAACCATTCAGCATCAACCCGGATAGCTTGATATATAGATGTTTAACCTACAACCTTCTGCCCTCCGTGATTCAGTCTCAGTGAAGTCTTTGTGAACGCGAACTGCTGATGGCTTCTAACGAGCATGATTCATGTGTGCATTGTTTCCATGGTTTTCAATGAGGGGGTGAACAGTGATACTGCACGAACAATCAAAATTTCGAAAACATATCAGATCCGTAGAATACCTTTGAAGTGTACAATTTTTTTTATCCAAACAAATATATAATGTCGTGTCTTGATATTACATGGAGCGAAAAATGAAGTTCCTCGTTATTCAATTACTCCATCTCTTCTCCTTCTCTTGAATATGTTTTTTTATGGGAATTGTATTGTAGCCCATTTCGAACTCCACCAACTCTCACTCACTCCATGCACGAGTACTCACTTGCATTTTATTCCATCTGAATACTGTTCTAAATAAATGGTATAAAGGCCTTTGACCGTCTATGATGCCTTACAAAAGGAGAACATATTCAATTTTCTTTCGACCACTTCCCTCATATTTGTTTGAAAATTTGTAGGATTAGGCCCAGGAATGACTTGAAACTCGTAGAATCGTGATGCTATTAGCTCACACTATGCTATTCAATTTTGCATGGTTTAGTACATGAAAATGTGAACATCTTGAATAAGGTTGATGATATTCCATATAAATTGTCAACATTAATTAGCTGGTGCAAAAAATGCGGATGTCATGGCCAAATTATCCTTGGAAATATACCACACCACACACATAAATTTGACCTAAATAAAACTTCCATTCCACAAATTATTTGATCTCAACGCATTCTGAGAGAAGTTGTGTTTATTTCGTGCCATCCTGGAGCATTTAACCGCTGATGATTTTTGTACGGATTCACTGATGGTAGATGAGAGAATTCTGTCAGTGATGTGTCGATGTGCACGGTTTTGCACGGTTTTCTATGGTGGGCCAATTCTATAACCAATCTAATCTCAAAGAGAGATATATTGGTTATTCCCAAAAGCTGTGATTTGTGTCACTTGGAAACAAGTGGGTAATGATTTACGGGATCAGATATGTCAGCTCTCGAAATCATAGTTTCATCAAATCTGTTCAAGCCTGCTCGGCAGTATCACAATAATCTATTGTATCTGTCTAATGGCAGGAACCGCTTTATAGCTGGAAATCCTGGATTTCAGCAAAATATTTGGTGCACAACATTGTAAAATATTATTAACTGTTTGCTTGTTTGGTGCACGCACAATAATTTGAAAGAAGAAACGATGGAGGTTGGACAGTTCTAAGTGGAGTCAGATATGCAATCATACGAATACTGATTGGTATATTATTTCACACTTTTCGCCAACCACTAATAATACTACGAGAGGTAGATCTCGGTCCACGGTTATCCCAACTTCCACGTAACGAGGGCAGCTAATCCCACAATCTTGAACTGTAAGCAAATTCGAAGACAAGTGAATACCCAGCCATTGACACACATGGGGCAAGTTGGTGTCTTTTCACAGTCACAGGCTTTATTTGTTTGGATATGTTTTGCATAACTGAGTTTGCTGAAGTGCTCAACTCGCTACTTTATGGAAAGCTACATTGTTTATATCAGTTCAATTCAGTTCTTTCAACTAACAACCTCAGAAATCCTTGCTGTGTTTTCTGATCAGTACCCGTTGCAAGTGAAATAAGTCCATGAATGAGGTGAATAAACGCATACGAATCTTCCCAACGGGAACGTTATTGCAGCACGACACTGGCGTCGCAACCCACAACGACACCCGATGCATGCAATGATCCGGTAGATGGCAACCTAGGACCAGATCCGATTAGCCTAATGTATCCTTGATCATACGATTAAGTTCATTAGAAAGGGTATCAAATTTTTTCGCCGTGTTCTTAAACCATCTTTTCAGACCATCCGCCAACCACTAGCGATCCCGAAAAAATTCCTCTGACACCAAAATATCACGTGGGATGCGAATTCCAAAGTGAAAACACATCTGTTCCAACCAATATTTCTTCTGCTGGCATACCGTTTGGTGCTGAATCCACCCAAATGCGACATATCTAAAACAAGCTCATACATTGCTTTCCACTTTGCCATATAGATGTGAAAGTAGGAAGTATATGTCTTTCCACGAAAATGACAACAATGCTTCTTCTCCTTATACAGTTGAATTTGGATTGTTGAATTTCATTTCGAAATGTTAAAATTGTCCTTTGTGCCCCTTCCATTATTCGAATCACTAATTGAATTTGTTATCCGATTTTGGCTTACCTCGTGTCTTCAGTTTGCAACATAGTCATCGTTTTTCTGAAGCTTATTCCTCACGAGAGCTGAAAGTGAAACAAGCAACTTTAGGTTTTCGACAGAAGCAATAATTTGTACTCCGAGAATAAGTAACTGACTAGTTGTCCGTCAATTCGCTCCAGTTATCCATGAAGCTAGCAAACATTCTGATATGAAATACCATGATCAAATTTATTTTTGGTGTATGTACAAGGAATAATGTGCGTAATACCCAAGATTGTTCGACGAAAATCACGAATGGATTAGACATCCAAAGACAGCCATTCATCGCTTGCTATTGAAGCAGGAAGTAGGACGTTTTGCATCTGACCATGTGCTGAGGATAAATTTACTTTATTCGGTAATTAATTGAGTGACCACCAGAGGACGTAACAGTTGTGGCTTATTGTTCCGGTAAAAGCATCAAAATATGAATGTCGAACGATAAGTCGATTTCTCCTGCTATAAACTTGAACGTGGTTTCTTTGGCCACCGCTTGATACGATGAAAAATAGTTACTAGGCAGTGAGTTGAGCTTCTGTTGTCCCCACTGAGTTCATAGGACGAAATAATTGAAATGGAACAAAGCGGAAATTTCAAACTGCAGTTTTACGTAAAGTAGCATTTCTGAGTACCTTTAATAAAAACAGTTTGTTAAAGTAGTATTCTGGATGATTTTGTATCATTGTTGCAGCTTCTTCGATAGAGATTCCAATTAGGCGACATTCCAGTAGACGTGATAAGATCGAAAAGAAATATCCTCAAACCAACCTGCCAACTTTTATTACTAAAAAATTGTGTTATTGGTTTGTGTAGTGAAGATAGACTGGTATAATATGAATAATCATGCACTACGAACGTTCATCTAGCTTTCGAATCCATGGAAGCACTGAGCAGCTGCTTCGTTCTTGTTAGGAATCTTCATCAGTGCACGTCCGCCGAACCTCACGGGATATCAGACTCAGGAATAACGATCGTGAATCAAACAATAAACCACCAAGCTATCTGGGCTCGCTTTCAGCTGTTTATCGATGTTGTACATTACGTGATATGTCGTCGTTCCGCCACTGAATCTCTACGTTAGCAGGGCATTTTCCGAACAGTGAGGGGTTCCTATGATGGAGGGCTTCTATGAAAAAAGTCCAACAAGGATAGCAGAGCTATACACTGTTTCCATGGTTAGCAGTGGCCAGTCGAGCGTTCACACTGCATGGTGAGTCATAATGTGTAAAATTGAATCCCCTACTACTCATATGGGTGAAATTGATTCTGCTAAATACAAACGTATCCTTTAGGAAATCGGTTAGACCACCATCAGTTATTCTCTCATAGAATTGTGGGGCAAATTTACCGAGTTTATTTATAAGACAGTTCAGTCCCACTTATGATAATTCCAAACAATCTGTGTGGCCTTAATTGCCAATTTCTAGTTCAGCCTTGTGCAAAATTGACCAAATATTTCAATCCAAACTCTGCTCCATCGAGCAAGATGTCAGTAACGCTCATCAAGCAGAGGGATCATTCTCCGAAAGTGATAACGAAGGCAATTAAAAATGGTGTGTTTTATCCCGCTTTTATCACAATGAGAATTATGTTGTGATAACAGTTTGTTTTTCAGTATCTGTTTCCAACTGATTGGAACAGCTCGGGGTTTTACTCACTTCTTTGAAATTGTGACTGTGACCAATAAATCGGAGATATTTTGGCCTGCTCGTAAATCGCCACTTGGAACAAAACGGCCACCGGGGAGAATGTTGAAGTGAAATTGCTGATCTTGAAAGCAGAAAAAAATTCGATTGATCGCAGAAGGTTATTTACACAGGCAATATCTACGGCTTCAACCAAGCCGGGAGAACAAAGTTTATGGTTATGTCAAAATTCATGAAGTATGTTGCTTTCGTAGGAGTAAGGAACATATTATCTACTGCATCGTAAATGCCGCTTGGACAAGATCACTTCACAAAGTTGAACCTAATCATTCTACCTCAAAATTCAAAAAGATGATAACAATCAACTCATGTCAGTTAAGCGGATGTTATTTTGTTACTGATTTGACATGGTCGGAAATCAAGTTTTACAATCCGGACTTACAACGTTTTATGTATTATGGTTCTAGCACGCATTGCTTGGCCGACAGTAAAACAATTTGGTTCGAATAGAAGGATAAAATGAAGGGGCGTTTGTTCTCATTTGCCGAACTGTTAACTAGTGATCACCAAAAATGTCCCGTCTTACTATTCATAGCCCCCGTGAATATGTGGTAAAACGATTAAATCATGCGTGTAGTGTCGACCGTGAAGCATGCGAGAATGTTCTCAATATAAAGCTCGAGTTTCGTGACTTGATTAGGATATATCATGTGATCGGGTAATGATACAAATTTATTCAAACAATACTCTCATCTAATTTGATCCTTTGCAGCTCGGTGGGTAATTTAATGTGTGTGTGACGTTGATAATCGGAGTGAAATGATCTAAGGGAAGTAAGCCATCGGTCAACAAGGTATGAAAATATGATAAAACTCATCAACGAGACCGCGTAAATTATCCCAGGTTATATTTAGATAGGTTTACTATCGGAATATTTTGATAAGAGCCAATATATTGTTCACAGTTGTGCTCTTATGATGAGGCTGAGAAACTATGTGGTTAAAAAAGCCTTTCAAAGATGGCTGCAAAACTTACTGAGAAAATGAAATTCCAGTTCGTATCAATCTAAGTGTTGGCTTCAAAGTCATTTGACCGCGTTTTGTCTGTCGCCTACATGGTTATCGCGACATCAATTTAACGATCCATCAGGACTCAATTTCATCATCATCTCTCTGGGGAGGATCAAATTCAAATTGCAGAGGCGGCACCTTGCTCAGTGTTTTACCATGAATAGAAGTGTCACTTATTCGACACATCCTGAAACAAAGAAAGCAAAATACACGTTGCAGAGATAGAAGACCTAAGAAATCGAATGAAGAGAACGATCTTCTGTGCAGTATGATGAATACATTGCCGAGAATTCCTGTGTTTAATCCAGTGCGGCAGTATCCCCAAGCCCCTTCACTCCCCGTCTGACACAAGGTGGTGACAACTCTCAATGCAGCGAGTATCAGGTGATATGAAGGCTGCACCGCAAGCCCAACAAATGAGAACATGTGTTGATTCTATCAGGTGATCCAAGTCAAGAGTCCATTCGTTTTGGCTATGGATTTTTTTATCATATGATTGTTTGGCGTATGATAAACTGTAGAAGGTTCGAAAAATAACATTTTTGAACAAATTTCCCACTAAAAGTTATCTTGCCGAATAACAATATATCTCACAAACTAACATTATTGATTTGGATCGGAATAAAACAGGTTACGCCTTGTCGATGGATTTCAATGAGAGAGAAGTGAATGTTGGGAAAATCCTCACTGTCGTGATTGAAAAAGTCCTCGAATTCAACGAAGAGCAGTCACCTGGGTGGGCATTTGCTTTTCAGAATGACGCTGCATGGTATTTTTCGCGAGTCACGGAGAACGGATTGTCTGTTAAATATTCCTTGTGAGGCTTGTCAATTCATGCTCAACTACAAGGTCCAGTTCATGCAATTACCCTCGAATAGTGCAGATTTAAATGTATCAGTAAAAGTTTATCAGTTCTAGGGAAGAGAGAAAATCCGACGTCATTAGCAAACTTATGCCAAAAGTGAATACTCAATCCCCGACTTCCTGTGAGTGCTTTCCATCAATTCTTTTCGTTTTGTGGGACCACATTTAACGCATACGTGGGAGAATCACTAACAGAATTATCGAATGAAAAGAAACTTCCATCTGAGGTAAGCTTCAGATCAAAGTCTAATTTCTAGCTGAGTTAAATTAGATCTAACAAGGCGAAGAGCATTTAGGTGATTGAAAGAGAATTAGTAGGGAGAATCAGATGGATAATTGAGCAACGTACTCACTCTGTTTCTGTCTTCTATCTGTAGGTTTCTTGCTGATCATGTGCCACCGTGCGGGTTCGTTTTGAAGCAGTGAATTTCGAATACTTTTATCTTCGGAATATTTTAGAACAATGTTGTAATATTCACGGCCACCATTCCAAGAGGAACAGGGACACTATTTCTTGCAGAGAAACAGAAGAGACCAAACCAATAGAAACATAAAATGATTGATGTAAATGTGATAACTATTCAGTGTAATCTGACACGCGTGAATTTTAGAAGTAAAATTCGAGTCGTTTTATGGCAATTACCATTTATTTCATCATCAACTTGATGGATTTTACAATGGTGATACCGTAAAAATTCCTGAAGAACAGAGGCAAGCCAAATGCCTATTACTGTGTATGAGCATCGTGTTTTGAGTAAGAATTTGGTTGGATTTCGTGAGGGTTGTAGGTTATTGGTAGTTTCAAAACTTTGGTTTCGCCTGAAGTTTTAGCACTAATGTTTATCACGTACAAGCAGACCACAAAATATATTCTCCTAAAAGCTCGCCAGTACTTGCTGGTTATGGTACATATAGAACTAGATAGTCTTGTGTTATTCCCGTCATGTGCGTACACATACTATTAAATTATAAGTAAATAAATTAACAAGCAAGTCAATAATAAATCTAATTATTCCTTCGCTTCCTCTTGTTTGTCGGCCTATAACGCTAGCTGCTCTGATCCGTCCTAGTAACTCTAGTGGGAGGACCGTTCTGGCTTCAAAACATCTCATTTTATTAACAGAAAACATACAGATTATATAAGTTCCAAGGGTCTTTGTCACCAATCGTCGTCGTACAAACCAACTGGTCTAATCTGGCTTTAGGTAACGTCTCTTTTGATTTGCGTTCTTCCAGCCATCATCAGATACTGTTCCTTTCTGGTCTTTTCGACCCGTTTATCAAAGAAGAACCAACCCACAACTTCATATAAGTTATTTCTGGAAGCAATCCTCAGCCGCTCAAAAGCTTCCGAATAGGAAAGCGTAGCAAGAGCATGCAAACGATAAACCTGCCGTTAATAGAAAAGTTACGCAGCAGTCTCTCAAACGTCGTGTGACTATGATAACATATGAGTTAGTTTTAGGGAAATTAATACTCAGAATGCACTTGAAAATAAACTGTCTTCTTCGTGATTTCAAACGAAAGGAAGGCCTCTATCCAAGCTGAAACCGAACGGTCAGACGTTCTGTGAACGCAGTACTGTGTGATCAGTCATGGGTGCAACGAAGTGAGCATTTTCAAACGACGTATCTCAGTCAAACTGACACAATTTATATCCCCCTACCGAGGGTAGCCGTTGCATCAGAATGTGCAACTAACAGCCAACAAACAGCGACACAAGGCGAGTGCCGTAGATAATGGTGAGAAGCTGGATTTTTGAAGTATTCAACTCTTTATTTGTGCATATATTTCTATTTCTTCCAATCTGTATTTTTAGAATGCATCTAAAGTATTCACTATCGGATTCGTATTTTCAGGTTTCATCTTACTCAGTGTGTCTTTGAAAAGTCTCTGACTTTAAGTCTGAATGTCGACATTTTCTCGTACCCACGAATTGTGCATGTATTCAGATTGGTTAAAACTTAGTGTTCACGATGCAAACATGTTCTGTTTGAGAATTCGTGCACTTTTTCTGGACTTGGAGTTTGACTTTAGAGAGTAGAAAGCTTTTGTCTATGAGAATTATCCCACAGAAATTGCCATTGAAAGACAAATTTGGCATCGGTTGAATTGTAGTGGTTATGCCGTAGGTGGCAAAACTGGTGTTCAACCAATCCGCGAGGACTATTTGATATAGTTGCTGAACTTTGGGCTGCTCGGCTTCCTGTGTTTTGTCATTTCAGATGGAACACGCGCAACCACCACAGACGATCATCGGTTCTAGCATACTACAGCTTCAAGCTAACTCTATAGTCTGCACAGTAGACACCTTTACAACTTACATCGTGCTGCCTGAGTCAAGATAGACATCTGTGAACCAAAACCATGACAATGGAGGTTTATTCATATCAAACTATTAGCTAGAGTGCCTTCTATGAATTCGATCAAAGCAACTTCAAACTATCTCAGTATTGGTCATTCGCTCACTTTACTCAGAATATAGTATTCTTTAGCACAGGAATCTTCTCATTTATGCCTGTTTGTTGTTTTGCTTCTTGTTTAACTGCATTGACTGATTGGCTCCAGCTGCTGAAAGAATACAGGAGAGAACTCATACAAACAAGTTCGATGTTTTGGAGAAGACGGTAGAGGAAAAGCTTCCATCTACTCTCCTTTTCCTTGGACTGTGTTGAAAATGATCAATTACAGAAATGTTTAGGAAGCGGTAACAACAATTTTAGGACTTCGGTACAATTCCCTTGGTAAATTGCTAATTCGAATTCGTTCTAGTTGTGAAAATTGCCTTAGCTGTGGATATGGTTTTCAACACTTGCTGGGTTTACAACAACCACGGTCATGATTCCGCGGTATATCATTATTGACCCCCGGAACACAGTATTATTTCATTAATTGCTGGTTCGACCACATAAGGAGACCGAACAACTATGACAAGAGAAATGCTTGGTACACAGATCAACTAATCATCGTGAGCAGTGACATAATTGGATTTAAACAGAATGGTGTGTATTGTAGCTGCACCACAGGCAAAGATTTGATTGCCAATCTCCACCATATAGTGGATAATTATTTGCAAAGTGAATCCAGATCTCACATTTCCGATGTTTTTTACGAACTTCAAGTATCGGTTCTTTCGATACTAGAATATACTCAGTGCAACTATATCACCCGTTTGGTTGGAAAGAGGATTGTCTCGTTCGTTTCTACGTTCTTGTTTTGTGATGGTAGTTTTCGGTAAAGAACCGGAAACCGGGAGTATAATGCAAGATAGCCCGGGTCAAAGTGCAAAACAAGAGACCTAATCATTTGCATTGCTACTCGCCTCTCTGTTGGCATTTCTTCAAGCCTCACACATGAGTCAAATGACCGGTCAAATTAGTTCGTCATTTATTCTCTAGAATTGACTGGTTTTTGTGATCAAGTCGCCACCACTTTGAACATTGTTCAATAGAATCTAAACACCACACGTCCCATTTCAGATAAAATTCAGTTCCGTCCACTCAACATTGAGTTTTCTTACTATTGAATTTATATATTCGTGATCTGAACATCTGAGGTATGGAAAAAGCCTGATAAAATATATGGTCTCGTAGTAAATTCGTACATGTTAGTTCACCTCAGTTATCTTACAAACTTCGTGTGGTTCTCAACCCAAGCAAATAATCCGGATTCTGAGGGATTGAACATACAACAATTCATTACACATTGTTTGTAAAACAGTGGAGATTTACCAGTCTATTCAGCATTCTATATTCTGACTGAAAAATTCGGTATTACTTAGATCATATTGGACTTCGTTTCCACCCATAAAAGTCTAGTCTAAAAGCATATTAGTTCGCCTTACACAACACGAACATTTCCGATCAGGAAACAGTAATTCCATTACCCTCTGCCAAATCCGAAGCACATCGACTCAGTGCAGATGTAACAGGCAAAATGAAGTAGGTGCATGTGCAAGAAATTCACTTATTTGGACAAAGAAAATTGGCTGTCGATTTGCACTATTTAAAGGCATTTTGTCCTCTGTTCGTCAATTAATAAGCGACCATGAGAATAACAGAACTTTCACTTTCAAATCGGAAATGGAGAAGCTTTCATATGTTTGACTTCGAAATATATATCAAAATGTTCGTCTCATCGAATTTCTTATACACCACTGCACAACAATTCAGGATGGAGGCCGAGTCCAGTGGAAGGCTATTAAGTGACGAATCAGTGGCAGCCTGATGGAAGCACAAAGAGATAATACTGGAATAGATCACGAGTTCCATTGCCGCTGAACTCAAATGAACAATGAACTTTGACATGAGTGATTTTACAACAAAACAGATTGTTTCACTCGTGCAACACTCAGAATTCTGCTGCTAAAGAGGGGTTACGCAGCGGAATCCATGACATATAGGCAAACATTCGAGAAGAGTGCGAATGAAAAAACCCTGTGGTGTAATCGGAAAATTGGTGATACTCTTACATATACTTTTGGACACTGTGATTAAGTAAGTGAGAGTTAGGCGAAAGGAAATGAGTGTTGGTGTTTAGATTTTGCACCCAATTTATCACATGTTCATCAGGGAAGTGGTGTGAATGGACAAACACGAGACCGCGACATTTGCTTTGTTCGGTGTGGGATCTTCACTGCATTATTTGTATATGTACAAATCGACATATATACATAATCTATCAAAACGGTGGTTACCATAATTGGGAACCCTGAAATATTTTCTAGCAGAAAATATTCTCAAAAGTGTTTCGTTAGTACATCCGCAATTCATACCAACAGGCTTATACTGTGTGGGGTCTAAATGTCTCGCAAATGAAGATATCATATGAGTGCTCTCGAAGTTCCATTGTGTTTTTGGTTGAATTAGGACTCAACAACAAAAACCAAATATTTTTTGCTATTAGAACATTTGAGGAAAATGTCACCCAGGAAGGACAATTTATACGACGATTCAACTTTCGAACCAACCAGTACTGTGTGTTATACGGGAAAGATGTTTTATCCCACAGATAGCAATATGTTGTTCTACAAACTGTCGATTCACAGGACAAATCGTGGCAAGCCAGTCCAAAACATTTATTCCCCTCGTCGAAACGTGAATGCTACGTTTTGACATCAGAGAATTGTGAAATCCATTAAGTTTGCGCCCATTCTACTTCATTATTAGAGCAAATCACATTGGACGGCATCGAATGCCGGCCAGGAATGCGGGTACTATAGAACAACTAACAGTGATCTGCAATAATCAATTTCATCGTTTAATTTGAATTATACTTCATTTCCGTCCGGTATCTGGTTTCGTCCTCTGTTTTTTGATTGCAGGCTGATGAAGATATCAACAAACTTTATCGAAGAAAATAACAAATTGCTTATCTCCTATTGTGTAGTTCATCTCATTGGCTTCACTACTGAACACACAACTTCCATTCTCCAGACAAACGCGGATGGGAATTGCACGAAAAACCAGTGAATATCCTTCACTTACAACTCATAATTCCCCGCTTTCTTCACAATGAACGTTTTTCATCTTGCGGTTTTGACAAACATTTATCTCTGTCTTACTTGTGTTTGTTGTGCCCGAGCTCATCAGGATTGATGAATGATGAAAAATATCATATTTCATGAACTAACGGTTTCAGTATACGAAGACAGGGAAGCTACTGTGCTTGTTGCGATTAATTTTGATTGGTATTTACTCGTGAGTACGGTCTCTCAGCAAAAGCCCGTATGGCAGTTCCCCAGTGTGCGGGATTGTATATTCACCTGTATTGGCTGTCATTAGATGGCAGTCAGAGAATGGATCTCCATGGATGACATGTATTTTCCCAATTCTGGTACACGTGATCGCGAGTGAGGCGATTCAGAATGGCCACATTCAATGTGGATGTCTGCTACGAAAATAGGGTCATGTATTATTGATTCACCTTACCAAGAAACGAAGCAACAGAAATGACATTTTATACAAGCCGTCAGATATCTCGCCTAAGCATTGTTGGTTGTTGATGTGTCATATGACATGCTTTATTCTACCGATCTCACCTTCATCAAATCAGCCCAACCAAATGTGTGAGTGAATCATTTTGATTCGAAAACAAAGCGTCATAACGAAATTAGGGAATATGTCAAAAAAGTGGAAATGTTGGGATGGGTGAGAGTTGGACAAAGAATAATCTGGCTCGAATTTCCATGCGAAGGTGGGATACATAAATAACACGACTGCTGCTTTCGTTTCACAGCTTTTGGATTCTGAATGACTGAAACATTTTCCAAACATTCTGAAGGACATTGCTGAGACCATGGCATAGTGGATTCAAGCGGTCTGTTATCCAAAATCTCGGGACACGACATGGATATGCCTGAAACCGGTGGCGAAATTTACTATCGTTTCATGAGAGATTGCCAATAAGTTTGCATATTTTGAGGTAACTGACTGGGTAATTGAAATGTTCTGTATGAAGGTTTGAAGAACACAATCAGCACATCGATGCACTATGTGTTTTGCCACTCGCATGAACATTCTTATATATATACAAACATGTATTGAAGACGAACCCTTCATATCATCTCGAAAACAAAATTTCCACGTAGATATTAGTCCCATATTTTCCTCGTGGTTAATATGTATCAAATAACTCAACTGGTTTGAGAAAAGTGATCGCATTTCATCAATCTGGAGCTTGCTAGATAGAAATATATAATATATCAATGAATCACGTAGCTCCAGCTGAAGACAAACATCCTAACCATTTTTGAGAAGGATTTTTAAGTTCACTGTTTCTCTTCATCAATGATTTTATAAAAATACAGCTGGTAGACGTATATTTGAGGTAAACGTGGACAAAAGGATATATCAGGGCACGTGAAAAACACAAAATTCTATAATGTCCGATTCAATTACAGTTTTCAGGTTCCAAAATCTCACGCCTCGTTACGGAGTGCTAACTTTTTCAAGTAACGAGCAGCATCTCATTCGTGATGGATATTTGTTCATCCTTATGACCACATTCAGAATCGTGCGGTGGAGTGCTTCCGTTAGATCGTGGAATATTTTGCGAAAATCAATTACTTTTAGTGAGTATTGTTAACTCAACATAATCTAATCTACTTAGGAGGACGGTCATTAAAGTCTAGTTTGCGTCGAACCCGTTTCCGATTCAAGGATTTTACCATAATTTCTAGTACTGTTTGGACAGCACTGTTTCCCCACTTGCAACTTGTGTTAGGAAATGTGAAACGCAGTGTGAAGACATTGTTCCGGATATGCACAGACTTATCTTAACTGAAATAACAAAGAACTTGGTTTATTTTTGCCTGAGGATTTTGATTCTCAATTCCCATCAGTCCTATGGTGTTGAAATTCCAAGAGCAATAGTTTTTCAGGGTGAGAGAAACAGAACGGATAAAGAAGAAACTGAATGGAAGTGGGTTTTGTTGGAATAGATCTATTTTTGGTGATCAGTCCATGAACCAATATACGCATCAACGACCGTGAAAGTGTCCATCACCAAACCAAAATTATTCGTATCCAACGGAGGTGAGATTCTGGTTGTCCGTGCAATGTTCATTTGATTGGCATCATATTTTTCACTCAGCTTCGAACCAAGGGGAGGGGGGGCGCAAAGATGGTGGGAAATCGCACCCTTGATGCCCTTATGTCAAAACGTATACTGAGAGGAACATTATATGAAAATGATTTCCCCTTTTATCGAGTCACATTGCTCAGTTCTGTGATTTTGTGGTTGAGTTTTCGTTCGATCCAAAGATATTCCAGTTTTAAAAATCAGAGTCCATTATTTGATAAATGGTACCACCGCATTTCAATTTTCACCCAATGAACTTTTGCGTCTAACTGATGGAACCAAGTTGGTTAGCATTCCACAATTGCGGAATAGGATATTCATGGATATCATTAGGTTGTTTCTCGTCATGATAAGCTGAATTCAGTTATGAGCCTGGAAGAAACTACCTGAGCCCATGTGGTCGGACCAGGAACGGGTTTTAAGGTAGGAATTATACAGAACCACTTGGACCGAATTTACCTCTCTTTGTAAACAAGTACCACAACAGTGGTGTTCAGTGTTTATTGAATTTCGCCATCACAGCAGCGTGTACGAGTTGTGCACTTTGCACTTCTCAGAGGACAGAGCTCAGCTAACGTCATCTTGTTAAGTCAAGTGTGGATACGAGATCAGGAATGGTATGAGAGTTGTTTGTGAAGTGAGATTTCATAGAAACGCGGCCGACGTAGACTGTATTGGTACAGACATTTTGAATTCATTTTCTTTTATTCTGTTCGTTAGAACTATTGCTGGCTTTCTATCCACGAAGTTAGCTCAGAATCCCGTGGAGTGGTTTCCTTGTTGTGAATATTTCTAAACGACTTGTGTTCATCTAACAGAGCCCTTTCTGTAATCGTCTAATACATGGTGAGAAGATCCTCTGAAGAGATGAACTTGACTGATCCAAGGCATTGCATAAGGTCGTCGAAGAAGCTTCTCACTAATGATATAGAGAATATTACAATTTTCTCTTTCGTATTGCGTGAAAAGTGACAACGTGTATAATATCAACGCAACCAAACTTGCACAAGTGAATATCAAAATGTATTATCCGCTTCATTTGCTGTTGAACGCGAAATGGGCCAGATAAGCAAGTGATTATTCTTTGAGGTTTTACTTAGTTTTTCCACGTTATTCAATATCCATTCGCAACCAATCGAGGACTCTGAATTCCGTGATGAGAAACACGTTCATTCCCGTGTTATTTGTTATGGTCATCACCATTAATCCGCCAAAGCCATTTTGATATCTTTTCAACGGGATCATAATAAAGCCATAGGCACAGGGATCTTTTGTAAGATTATCGCAGTTTGAATGAAAAGCCTCATTTGTCGTGATAACAAGCATTGTTCAGGATTTATGATGCCTGAAGACCATGAATGGATTGTTTCAAATGCGTTTGACATCATTCACTTAGTTTGAAGCTTTCGTCGACCAAATTTGGAGTTCAATCTGAGAATGTTATGGGCAATTGGTTATAATGTCCAAATCAACTAGTTTCCCGATTGCAATTTCAAAAGCAGATCTTAGTTGGAAGAAGAATATTTGTCCGTGCTATCTCGCAGACAAGAAATTCGACAATCTCTTGTCTGTTCTATCGATTAGATCAATTGGAACTGCAAAATTGCTATAACGTGTATGGCAAATAACAATTTTGTTCATGTGATCTCATGCCTGTGCTGTACAACGAGCTCCTAGATCACATATCTACTGACACTGCATCCTACCAATTTCAGTAAATCGCACAGTTGTGGCTTCTGTGATAACTTCCATATCTAAGAACTAGTAGCACACAAATATATCCTTCCATTTTGGGAATGTTCGTTGAACTCCAATATGAATAATATGATTTGAGTATAGTATGTTTCTCCTCATAGTATACGTCTCATCTCCGTTTTCTTGCTTTTACATGAGTGAAATTGGAGGATGCGTTGTTTGTTCAAATTGCGACATGAGTGAATGATAGCTACATTCTATTTCTGGATGACTGTGTTCACTGAAATGTGAGCCACCTGTTCACTTTTGGTAATAAAAAAAGGTTTCTTCGAACTTACTCTCTCTGTTGGTATGACTAAGAGGTGATTTCAGTGGGACCATCTGTATTAGCTGCTTGACTGATGAATCACGTGAGACAATTTATTCTGCAACTACCCTTGATAAAAGCGGGAAAATGAATGATACCATTCGTATCGCTTCAAATAAATTTAAGTGCGTTTTCCATTCCTGGGTTGTTCTGTCTCTTCTTGTCATAAACCAATTCTACAATCTTATTTTTTTGTTTTCCACTCATTCAATTCGTATGCACAGTACGAAGCAACACGGTGTGTTTGGGAGGAACTAACTGAGCATGATACCGCCAACTTCAATCAGTGTAACACCCATGTTATCTTGTTGTTGATATCCGTTTTCCAATTTCCTCTCCTTTTTGACCTGAATTGTAGTAAACAAAACATCCACAATGTTTTCGGTTAGATTTGAATTTCGCTCAGTTATGTGCGCAACACCGTTCCAACCATAACCATCATTGAAAGAACCCTACTCATTGCCTACCTAACAAGTCTGTGACGAATAGACAGGAAAGTGGGAATTATTTTTCTCATTAAAATTTCGCGTGGGTCAATAAAAGCACATTCGAAAAATTTCTCTTCAGCTATAAGTGAATCCTTCTCTCCTATCGCGCAGTTCACGAAAATTTTAATCGGTGGAGTTCATAACGTTTTTATTGCAAAGACTGATTAAATTCCAAAAATGACTATGAATAAAAATAAAACAGAAGGAGTTTATTAATTAACTGGAAGACCACAAAAACTTATGCCATACAGAATTGCCGCCGCATATTCACTGAATATTGATGTGCTCTCACTATAATAAATTTCGAACGCATCCAATGGAATATCGGCTTACTACGAAGAAACATTTACCTTTTAACACAACAAATGCGATAATGAAACGCAGCTGAAAAGCACCCTTTCCTCTCGACACGATGTTTTCTTACGGGTATTCGTTTCATTCAGTTTTGACCCGTTCAACTTTATGCAATGAGAAACATTTCAAAACTATTCTGTTTTGATAATACGAAAAAGTCGCCGTTAAAGGGAATGCAATTTAATTCTACGGAGTTTAGGGGTTAATTTGAACAAGCTGGTTTCAGTCATCAACTCTGCATTTTATTCGTCCTAAATAATAAGTTCGAAGTTGATTCTGGTCCATGAGATTTCTATACATCAAGCAAACTCAATGCGGTGGCAAATTCTAAATGAGGAGTTTCAGTAGAATAGTCCGCCATCTCAATGATCGGAATCAGCTTCCGCTTACGTCCCAGTATAAAACGCTGTCCTCTCCTGTCTAGTAGTCTATGTTATCTCGTGCACACATTAGGAGTAGTGTGGAACAGCACCGTATCAGCTTCTTATGAATGGAATTAAAATTACAAAATTAGTTCCAATACTAGTCAAGGTGCAAGATTTCGAAAATAATTCCGCCAACCTGGTATACGTTTACCGAAATATTTCTGTGCAGTGTGGTTTATCATTCATCAAACACAAATATGGAACGAGTTAAAACAGAATAGCCTTGATCTTCTTTGTGAGTTAAGGGTACAAATGGATGATTTTGCCCATGGACTGCTCCCTATTTGTTTACGTTCTCGCAGACCGCTTTATCATCATGACCCATTGCCAGCTATCATGTACACACACACACACACACACACACACACACACAAACACACACACACACACACGAAGATGTTGGGGCACAAGCAAAACAGCATGTTTGCTCCATTCGAACGGGAACAAGGTAGACAATAACAATGGTTGAAGTTGGCGTTCGATTGCGTTGTATTTGGGAAGATTTATCAAGATTGGAACCTCACAGGCAATGTTTGACTTGTTCAACATGTGGAAATATTTGTTTTCAATTGTTCCTAAGCATTCTCCAAAACATCTTGCAATCAGTACACTGTGCTCATTTTATTCGATGGGCTGTTATAGGCAACTACTACAATAATGTGGAAGGAAGGCGTGATATTCCACAATTCATGTGGATTTACGAGTGTTTAACTTGTTTCGGTTGCGGCTACTGGAAGGGATTTTGCGATTTTATTGTTGTGGTCCGCCAATCAGATTTTGGACGAGGCATCTGAAGCACCTGGATCCAGCAGCGTTGGGAGTGGCTTCTTGTGTGGCTTTTGTAAAACATGAAATTGCACTCAGTGAATAATGGGAAACTGAAAATCTTCCACAAAACTTTCACTCGACATTTCCAGGGGTCCACTTGAAAATGAGCTGATGCAAGTTCTAAACCAAAGGAGTGGAATATAAATTCCCGTTCATTTTTTCGCCCCATCCTTCCTATATGTTTTACCACAAAATGTTCGCTGTTCAGTGTGAGTACACTTCACTGTGGCAATTAGCGATTCTTCTCATATGTCGATCTGCATGAATTCCAGTCGCAAATTAATCCGTGTCAAATTCAAGTTGTCAGTATGCTTTCTAAGTCTGTTTAGTGCATACGGCAAAATTTAACTTCTATAAAATCTCCGAATTTATTAAAGTGGTAGGAGATGCTGCGTTCATCACCGCTATAAAAGTGGTGATTTTGAAAATAATTTATTCGCAGTCAGCTTTTAAACGCGTCTTTTTCGGGTCCACTCTCTAACTTCGTTCATCAAAAACGGATCATTGGTGATCGCGTGATTAGCTCTCTATAATACAGCTTAAAAGCATTTTATGAAATAGTACTCTGAATCAATGTGCATGCAAGTGAATCACCGATGGGCAAGTCCAAGTAGTACATGCGATCGAGTGCAGTCGAACAGGGCCGCTCAGCAGCAACGAATCAACGAGCACATATGGCTCAGTGCCAAAGGCTGATTGGTTAGAGTGAGCCTTTCATCGCATGGGTGAAGTCACCGTGGTGTGCGTGCATGCGTGCATGCGTGTGTGTCCCATCAACACATTTGCCGGCATTGTGATGACGCAGTCAGTAGTCTGACCAATAGAAGGACCACACAACAGTGCTGTGAAGGGGTGCTTCATCTACCGCGTAAACACTCTTTCTATTGAATTCAATGATCCGCAGAGTGAGTTATGTCAAACTGTGACCAAAACGATACTCCGGGACTCCACTCATCCGTTACACATGGACTTATCCTCTAATCGTTCCCATTCATCCACCCATTCTGCATTGAATCACCCGCGTTCTAAGACCAATCTTCAGAAAATCTTCCTCACACCCTATGTGATTCGGGTTGTCACCCGTGTGGGGGAGGGAGATAAAAGCTGAGCTAATTATAAGACTTTATCACGAGACTAGTTTTCCTCCACTCTCTCACCAAACTACCTCAATCGAAGCGTATTTGTTTGTACTTCATCAAATATTTGCTATTTGTGTTACTTTGCTTATTTCGAGTTTCACTTTTTCTTGTCATATATGAAATGTCAGTATAAAACTTTTACAGATCTTCCAAATAAAATATACCTAGGAGAGAGGGAAGACAGTGAGGCAGGTTTACATCACATTGTGTATCCTTGTACGTTCACTTTGTATTGACTTGTGTGAGTATGTGTGTATATCCTCGATGGAATATTTGTTTTCTGAATGAAGTGTAGCCACCTCGCATGCAGACGTCCTTCATACAAACACAAACTACTGCAACTAACTGCCCAGAAAAGGCGTTGCCGATGATACGGTGTTATTTTAATGTCTCAGACTAGTTATTTAGTTGTTCACCCGTTTCTTTTACTTTGTGTGAAAGCCCAAACATGGCCTCGTTTCGCCCATTCCCTCATCCGATCGGAGTTTGACTATCACGTAGAATGATCATCTGAAATCTTGACTGCGTTTGGGCATTCAATATTTTAGGGCTGCATTGAGAGTCGGGTTTTGAAGAAACTTGAGTGGTGTGTTATCAAGATGCATAACACCAAAATCTAGATTCACCGTGGAATATTGTGCCATGATTGTTCTCCTCAGATAAGAAGAGTGTTCTTTGCGACTCTCAGTTACTATACGTCAGAAAGTCAAAAACGAAAGCAAGCCACTAATCAGCGTGAGTATGCCAGGCCGGATTGTATGATCAGTAACCACTATTTTATCAGACCACGCAACACGTCACCCCATTTGCTAATCAAACAGTCACCTACAGTTCGACGTAGGTTGGGTTACCGGATCAATTCGACAAACGTCTATATCAACCTAATGGGCACAACAGGGCTTGAACCTAACTGGACTACCAAATTCTAAAATGTTGAATTTTTGCTTCAAATATCACGTCATAATTCCTGTGAATACAAAGTCGTTTTGGCGTGCTGAATTGTCGTCTTCTCATCATTACGGGTTAAAATGATCAGAGTTACGAGCCGAGATCGAGTGCGCAGGTTTCCCATTCAAATCGCAGTAAGGAACCCGTGGGTCTTAACACCATTGTCAATACATGAATTGTATGATTTATGTAATTACAACTTTATTGTTGAAATGAGCAAACCTTTGTTGTTGACACAGCATCTCTCAGAGGATGTACAGCAAATAAAACCGTCTACAATATCCTCTTTGATGAGATACTTGTTACCTTAGCTTTTGTCGTGAATGATGAGAGCTTCAGATAACATTCAAATTCAATGAATTGAAATGCAGACCAAAATTTGTTGTTTTATTCGGTGATAACCGTGAATTAAAATCTACTTTTGCTATAAACCCTTTGTGAGAAAGGTGATCGGTGGTAAATGAAACCTTTACTAAATACCGTCATTTCCGATAATGTAGTGTAGCCAACATCAAACATTTACTCAAAGCATATCACATGGGGCATCGTCCTTCTTCATCCATTTTGAACAGAACTCGGCTCCCATGATTTAGAAGACAAACATTACAAGGGATGTCTTATTTCGCATTGGTAACCAGCACGGTAAAGCATGGCGAGACGATCCCGACTGGCCCAGATACAAAGTGCGTGAATGAGTGAGCTCAAAGCTAATGTTATGCGTTCGCAACCGATATGAGTTAGTGGATGGATTTTGTGCCGTAATGGTAACCCATTCAGGCATTCCGGTCTACCTCAGGTACACAGTCAGCCATATACAGGATTATCTGCTGATCCAGTGATATTTGAATGGCATGTCATGCAAATGTGGTCTTCATGGTACAAGTCATTCCGGAGCTTGTTAGATTCTGGGCATTACATTTCACAATACGAGAAAAGGATGCGGCAGAAATCCCTACCACTCATTGATCTTCATGATGAACTGAAATATTTCAATTTCACTAATGTTCGTATTGCACTTCGTATCAATTTGGAACTCTCTTCTAGAAATTTCATAATGACCGTTTTATTTGCTATACAGAAATGATACAATGTCTCAGACAACAGTTCGAGCCTGTTCGGAGGAGGTTGCCGAATGGGGAAGTGACTGACGGGGCTGAAATTTAAGATCAGGATCACGGCATCCAAAGCTGGTTGCGATAGCCTTTCGACCATGGCCGGTCCAATTTTAGGTGGTCCGGCAAATCAATGACATCTCAGAAATTATCGTTGAACACACTTAGTCTGTACTATCAGATCTGTGTTTAATCGCCTATCATAATCATTCTTGCATTCAAAATTAATTTTATCAGCTATTGTGGATTTATTTCTTTATTGCAACAAATCTGAGCAGATGAAATTCCCGATAAACGTATCACTTTCAAATGCTACCAGCAAGACTAATACACTTATTCGATATTGTGAAATATTTGTACATTTCCACACAGATTGGAGTAATGGGAAGATCGAACAAAGTGAGGACAATACTGGACCATTTGTGTTTCACGAGGAAAGCACAGTGCTTTCAAGCTAGATGAAAATGACTGTAAAGCCTAATGGAACATCTAATAAGTGAGTGTGGAACCTCCCCAGAATCTATTCAACCAATCGAATAAAAGCACTATCAAATCCAGTAATGGCTTTCCGGATATCCTTTTATTTTGGGTGTGTAAAGAAAATAACAGAAGTAGGAAGATTGTGAGGGGTTCAGATGCAGTTAGCAAATGTCCAAAGCATGATGTCATTTGGTCACAGCACCGTTGCTCACGCTCATTCAGCTAGTTTGTAGTAATTTCACCCAATCCGCAGAATAAGTGCACTGAATGCCATGAAAAAAGTGAGCTTTTCTGTTATCCCATGCAATGTTTTGTCAAGCACTCGTCAGATAAATTGAATCTACGGGAACATTCTCGACGAGTAAATAGCAGTACTTTTTGTATGAGAAAAGTGGTTATTTTACCAATACCAGAGTGATTTAATTTGTATGTTTTCTGTCCGAATATTCATAATTATGTGGTTCCCTAGATACGTTCATCTCGTCGTTTAGTGATAACACGATTTGCGAATCAGCTTTTTTGGGTGACGCCATCCTCGTGGCTGATGTGGTCAAATTTATTTGGTAGGAATGTATAGTTTTTTGGCTATAGGTGCGTGTCACAGTATGATTGGGTAGTCTTGATTATTGGTATCGCGTAGTTGGCAAAAGAATTTGGAGAGGAGTGGTTGTCGATCCCTGGTTGGGAAAAGACCACCGGAACAATGACCATGGGTCTCGGAGATTACTTTTTTCCATTTTCAACCAACGGGTCAGTGTCTTGTTCAAGTTTATTTCGAAAGATCGGTTTCAGACTGTAGCGAGGACAGTCGGAGTGTCTTGACGAAATGCTTTCGAGAATGAAGCAATGGATTGAGTAAACTAGTCGCTGAAAACTCTACTCTGGCTAGATATTGTTTAAGAGCGGCTTTTGGCGCGTTAGTAGGGATTCCATCGATTACTATGAATGCATCCTAATTCAGTCGATGTCCTGTATCCGCAGTATAAGATACAAATACTTTTATGCTTCACCAAGTCCACCAATCTGTTTTGTGTTGTCTGATACTTTTTGTTGGCTGCCACGTCATTCTTCCTAAATGGCCTGCAGAATATGAGCAAATAATCCAGTAGGTTAGCATGGAAGAGTTAAGGACAGGTAACTTCTCCTCTAAGTTCCCTGAGATCACCGATTGCAGGCGACGAGCAAAGGTAGTATGGTAACGTGAAAAGTGCAATCGATTGTCTTTTCGAGCCCTGTTACTAGTAACTCGCTTTTGTCATCTCCTCATAAAGAGAGTGAAATGTACAGTTCTTCCTTCCTGATGATTTACACTGTCAGTCTCTGGTCACTAATATGTTTTTCTGGATGGAACTTTGGGCTATCCGTTATCAAGTAGCGCCTGCTCCTAAGTTTCTGACTTTTACCTCACGAGCTAGATCGGACAAATCATTCGCACTCAGGCTATGAGGAAATGAATTTGGCTTCCATTACGTACTGGATGCAAAAAGATGGTACTATTATCGTACTTCTCTGGTTACACTGGTTTGCTGATAAGTGCAATGAAGTAGTTTTCCCCCTCTGATGAGACACACACTCAGAAAATGAAGGATGTTTCCTTAATATAACTCTGACGGGAAGTTCACTGCACTGTCGGCCCGACTGCACTCTTCTACCAATTACTCCGACGGCATGCTTCTCAGTTAAAAAAATGTCATCTGCATATCGATGGCAAATAGGTAGGTCTGATTGCATAAACCGCCGTTGACGGGAAACTACTCATTGAAGGTATATCGTACCAGTATTTACTTCAGATTAGTTTCTCGGGTAGCAATGTTGATTTTGACTTCTACGATGTGATCACCCAAAATGTAATGATTTCTAGAAGTGGGACCCTGGTGGACATAGATATAACATCTCGGGTGATACTCGTATGTTCTTCAGCATGTTATCCACTAATTAGTTCTATCAATTGGAACGTGTCTATTTGGATATAGCGACAATCTTTTGACAACAGGTTCAAGAGTATTTTCGAGCTATCAGGCAGCCGCATGATACGGTATCCCACTCATGCCGAGTATCACATGCAGTGGTATTCCTAATTTGTGCACTTTCATCAACCTGTCACATTGAGGATCACCGGTGTCAGTTTGTTTTAGTAGTTTTGAGATTGTATGCGAGATAATACATAGCTCTCTCAATGACGGCATACCTGCTGCGAGCTGTTCCTCCACTGGTCTTGTTTTGTCCTTTCTCCTTTCTGTCTTTACCTTCACGAATAGCAGACAAGCTCGTTTTCATTAAAATCATCCTCGTGGCATATACAGATACGTTGAAAGGTCAGGAATGTAGAAATTATGAATATCGTCTGGGTGTGAAAATGCGAATCGGTAGTCATCGAAATTGGTGTTACGTAGGTAGGAAAGATAGGAAGTGAATAGTTGTTGTTCCGAGGTTGTGAAAAAGACAAGTTAACACATGAAGATGGGTTTCGGGGATTATCCATTTCTGATTTCAATCAAAACGATGAGCGTCATGGAAGACGAAATGAAAGGAGTGTCACCAACTCAACGTCAATTTTCATTCAATCTTCCACGGATACTTTCGAAAGATAATTATGGCCAAAGGCGCTTGAGTGCCCGTGAAAACCAGTTTTCCAAAAATTGTGTATCTCCGATAGAAATTTTGTAGTTGCTATATTAATTGCTTTTAAACACCGATTCCCATCAAGTTTGATTCCATTTCTAGATGAGGTTTCCTATTCCGTTTCGGTCATCCAAAAAATGGAAAATCCCTTGCTGCTGATGTGAACCATTATTTATCGGCTGGTTCATTGTGCAGCACTGATATCTTGCTGAACCTGTCCTGGTTTTGGGTCAACTTATTTTGTGCTGGGATTGTAGTGCAATTTGCTTTCTCTTCGTTCATATCATTTTCCTCTGTCTCGAACTGTTCTAAAAATAACTAAATCTACCTCTTTTGTACTCGACTTTTGTCTGGTCGGCGCGACTGACTACACAGCCGCATTATTTAGATGCCGCCGTTCCTAACCAGCCGTTCAGGCAAAACATTGATCCCAAACAATTCGTTCAGTAGCACGTGCTATGTCAGTCTACGTAACCTGCGACAAGAAATGTGGACAAATACGGCGCGATGTGCTTGGAAGATGAGTCCCTTTTTCCGATCCAGTTCTTGAAATCTGGTTTTGTCATGAGCTTGAGCATAGTCTCTCAGGTATTCTGTGAACAAAATAATAGCATCTGTCGATCTCAAAAACCATTGTTTCATTTAAATTTTTACTTCTTGTTTCATTACTGATACTGTCGAACTGTTTCCCTCAGATAAGCAAAATTGATTCATGTAATCATCATAAGATGGAAACGGTGCAAACACCACTCTGTCAAAGATTTCTCACAAACTGCGCAGAATGAGCCGAGAATATTCCATCAAACTGACCCTTGAAATTTATTGGGACTTTTGAAGGAATTTATCAACGACAGGAGGAAATCGATCACAATTGTGCAGTTTTGCAGTTAGTCAGTGCGTTCTCAATATCTAGTTTCCTTATTTGATTTGCCGGGGGTATTTTTGAAACAAGGGCATATCCACCCACGTGACTTGATGATTTGATTTCAAATCCACCCTGTGCTTTATTTTTTCCTAACTACGTCACATTATCTACACTAAACAAAAACTGCCCCTAATGGAGTTTTTCCTGACCATTGCTTGTAAATAAACATATCCGCCCACGTTGTATATAAATTTGTAAAGTTTTCGCAATCGTTTGCACAAGAGGAGTAAATAAGTACACGAAAATTTTCAATCTTGTTCTGTACTTCACTAATATTTTCCAATAATTTTCCAAACAGGAGCCAATGCCAGATGTGAAGCTAACGTAAAAAATCGAACATTCGTATACTGAAAAATCCAAGGCCCATATGTGAGTTGATTCTTGAAGGTTTTCTCGATCTTTGTCTCGGCGAAGTTCTCTTTCTTTGTAGACAAGTCACACAGGTTGCACAACAGTTGGTCGTAAACGACACTGTAAATGTAGGCCTACTCCAAATTCAGTCAGCATATGTCTTAGGCATATTCCTTAGTTTTCATGCAGTATGTGAGAATCAGAGATATTCCACGTCTAGTGGGAAAAGGGTGAATCAAGCGTATTTTATCTGAAACGAAAAGAACACAAACCTCCACGAGCCCACAGCTCAGTAACTGTCTGAACGGGTCTCCACGCTGACATTCATCGAACACCAATATGGCTGCCTACATACTGACCACTACAATACTGAAGACAACTTCACAGAGCCGAATACCTCATGCACCTCTTTCCAATTCAGCACGGTTTCGCCCAATGTAGTGTTTTCCACTATGTGGTTTTCCTATTGAATGTGATGTGTCTGCTTGTTCACCAAACAGCAGTTAGCACTTCATTTGAGCTGCCCAGCATAAGAATGAAAACTAATCTTAAAATGCTGTCTGCACGATCTCGCACTTTGACAGGTAGAAACTACCATCCATATGCAGTAGTATGCACTATTCATGTTAGGCGTATGTCATGCAATGCCCCCTAATATGAGTGGTTTCACATTTCGAAGGTTTCATCCCTAAGCATCAGTGATTTGCCACTCTTTTGTACCGGAATTATTTTGCTCCAGAAGGACCATTTTGACAAGAAAATCAGTTTGATTTTGATAAACCGATTTGAGATTTTGGTGATCCATCACCAGCTTATCCGGAAATTAATAATAGCTTGATGTTGATACAACTGTGGAAGGATAAACGAGGGAGAACGAACTAATTTCCCCCCAAAAAAGAAGTTTCTTCTGAACCCATTAATATCCATCAATGATTACATAGGGTGCTAGAGCAATGTCACACTGAATAACTGCATTAAGTTCATGAAATTGCTATTAAAACGCACTTTTATCTATGCTTTGTACAATCAGTGAGCGTGATCTCGCACACGTGACTGGATTTATTCGTTATCAGTGCCACGGCCATTGAGGTTGGACGATATTCGGACAAAATATCTTATCCCTTTATTTGTCTCCTTTATCTATAACCACTGAGGTCTGCAGCTTCATTTGTTTCACACGTGTCTACGTGAATATTACTGCAAATGTATGTTCCAAATACGTTGTCGGTTTTCATTGGGTTTGTGTAGCATTGTGTAGAATTCAAGTAGCTCGATAATGGTGCTGCTCAGGCCATCCTCGTTGACTTATATATGGACTGGATTGATCTCTAACCTAAGTCTCTTAGGGATATGTTTATTTCGTGTGCCATCTGATGGATGTTGTGGAACAGTTTCAGGAGGTGGTTTAGTGGTTTAGGGCGTTTGCTTACCATCTCGGAGGTCTGAGGTTCGAATCCCCACGAACACCGGTTACTATGGTGGCAGACAGTATTCCACTGTCGTCCAGATCATTACCACATCTGAACTATTGGGACCCTATGTGCTACTCCACCACGTCAAGTTTCAGGGTCTGGTTGCCGGGTTATCCCCAAATAGTGCAGTGGACCTTCGTGGATATGGGATAAATACCCCTTCCAACGCCCTCATGTGCAAGCATGTAATAACAAAAGGTATAGTGCTTCGGTGATGTGTTTGTCAAGGTTTTAATCACAAAGCAGCTGACTCCTCGATCAGTATATAGGTAACACTAGTGCTTAGAAAAGTCAGTGTTACATCTAATGGATTACGGCATACTATTCAACATATAAGAATATTTATCCATCTTCAACAATATTTTCTGCAGACCAATTCTTCCTATTTGGCAGGCTTTCTTGTTCACATTATTCACCAATTATTTCGGGTGGTACACCCATATTCAACAAGTAAAACGTGACTAAACCTTGAATGTATTATACAGTAAAGTAGTCTGAGTGAATGACTGAAATCCATTCGATGACCAGTGTCCATCAAATGACCGAGAATTGAGCCAGAAATCGTTTCGGATCCACCTTGACTTTGCCAAAGCGAATCTTATTCTTCCATACAGAAAGGCAACTGCCATGAATCTCAACTTACATGATTAGTAGTTTTGAAAAACCGATGTTCTTCCGAGCATATGCTCTCAATGTGACTATGGGAATTTCCCACCGAGTCGAACTTTCATCTGTAACAGAAGTACAGAATAATCCAGTCTTTGTTTGTACGCATGTGCATTTCTGTGTCATATTTTGATGACACGATCGAGGAAACAACGGAAAGTAAAATTCATTGTCGTTGAACAAACGAACCAAAGCTACTTGTGCAAAAATAAACTGTGTTCATCCTCCTAACAGGATAGAATTATCTTTTTGGTGGACCTAGAGAAAAATCTGAATATCAATGAATTCGTCACCCACTACGAACTAAACAAGATGAGATGGTTTCTGCAAAAACAGACATCAAGTAGATTACGGTGGGAAAACAAGAATACTCATGCTACATCAACATGCGCGGCACACGTATCCCCAAAATTATTGGTAAGCCCATCACTCAAATTAAAGACTGTTGACAGCATCCTTATCCTAGCGTGTATATTCAGTGATACACAGAACGAATCTGACAAATTCTCCCTTCGCAAGTCAATTACTCGAATCAAATTACCTGCCTTCCATTTTGTGTGAAGAAGGAAAAGTAATTACACCTCCATCTACGACAAGATTTCATTGTTGCTGAATGTGAAGTCTAGAAAGGGAGATGGGAATAAATGAGACAAAGTGGCATATCAAATAAATGTGTGTCCTTGTCTAGTCTTGAACAATTAGTCGGTTGTACGCTGATACTGCTTCGGAATATTTTGTTGTGCAGCTAGCGGACAGAGAGTGGTGAGAGCACTCATTCCTTAATCGTCATTTATTCTGCGGTAAAACCTAGTTATTCTTAGGTTAGACGAAAAGCAATGTGTAACTATAAAGAAAAATTCTGGAACCCCACTGATCATTTTTTCAATTTACATCATCTCAGTCAAGCCAATATCACTGACTGCGTTTGGTCAACCCACAATCAAGGACGTACCGTTGAGATTCGTGGAATTTGTCACTAACTATTCACAATCACAATCAGCCGTATTTTGATTCACATTCCTCGAAAACCAACCATGTGAAAACCAACAATTTAGCAGTTGTATGCTTTGTTCCTATTCTGTTGAAACTTTCGTCAACATTCCAAGTTCCCCTCCGTTAGCTCGTGTCCGAAGTACGAACCCTAACATGGAAGACACAGAATGCCACAGAGAATTCCGCTCGATTTGATTCGCCTTCAGAGACGAAATTCCTCATTGTGCCACCAAGAAGTACAGCTTACTCGTCTGGCCATTTTAGCTATGATGGATTTTACGGATTGAAAAACAGTCCACATATTGTGCAAGTGTGATCCTACTCTTCTGAAGTACAATACACAGAGTCCAAGAGATTTTATTGGTGTCTTTCTGACTCCATGGATGATCTATTCCAATAGGTTATCCGTGGTAACCGGAACGTTGATTGATTGACTACCATTTCCTTCAAAGTTGTTACAGGACGATAGGGTAAAATACTTATAACCTTCCACATGGCACATCGTTTTTTCGGTCCACTCCTAACTGATCTGGACTCCGATTCATTGATGTCTTTCCTATTATTGCTATTTATGTCGAATACGCACGAATAGGGATGCAGCTAAAAGGCCGGTCTTTGCGCGTAAGTTTGACTAGTATAATATGACTAACTCAATAAAGAAGTTTACCATTCTGTCAGCCCAAGATAAGCTTCCTCTGTGGGAGATTGCGATGAGAATTTATGACGATGTCTCAACCACTCTCTTGTAAAATTAACCCTTCAATTCTCATTAATGTTCCTCAAATTTACTGTTTTACTGTGACACTTGGTTCACAATTACTCTCATGCCTAAATTTTTCCCCTATTTTTCAAACTCGAATGGTTGTTTGACTTCATTTGTCAGACAATACAATGAACGGCTGCGAATGTGTAATTACGAAATAACTGAGCCAGCTTCCTGCAGAAGTCATATGATTATAGTTGATATAATTAATTAGAACCAGTAATTCCACCCACGGAATTAGAGAGAGACTGCTATTCTCTGAGCAGCCGAACGATTGGGATACGCGTAAGGCCTGGATCAAACGTAATAAACACTGGGACTGTCTGCATATACTAATCTATCAAACAATAATCAATTAATGAAATGCCGCAGCTGTGTCAAGTAGTGTACAAGACAGTGTTCGTCGGTGTCCAAAATGCTGATGAACATGGTCACCGGCAGTCAAGCGAAATGTCCAATGTTAACTTGTGATACACATGACTAGGGCAGAGATTACAGTGACATGTCGCTTAAGAGGGGAACCAATCAAATGAGAAAAGTCGGGTGCACACAGATGCACTGGGGCAAAGAATAGGGGGTCCGTGGATCGTCAGTCCGTTGTGTGTTCATCACCAACTAGTGTCAGTCAAGTGAGAACGGCTTATCGGGTGTGGAAGTCAATAGTGTGAATTTCAATGGGCATCCAAATTCTACCCGTAAGGAAAAGAACATTGACCGCTGACTGGACAGAGGACCAACATCACCCACCGTAAGACCGGGAGTACGATATCGAAAAGACCAAATAACCAACAGCGAAAAGGATCAACTACACACCAGAATGCATCGTTTAAAACGCTTTGTGCATAGGTTAGAATGATACAGGAATCAAATCGAGATAATTCCGTATTGATGGCCAAATAAAAACAAGACATTAATATTCATCATCGAGGCTTCCCACACATTTGTCTCCTTGAAGCTTTTCCTAACATTTTCACAGTTGTTGCATGAAGTGTTTGAATGACTGGCACATCTTCACCTTTTATAATTTTCAGTGCATCCTAAATATGTAGCATCTAACAGTGGAGATGCAGTCGAAATAGTTGTGTGCGCGGCATCTCATAAAACAATATCAAATTCATGGGAATTTTGTGGCTGAAATGTCCATGCATGAAACTCTTCACACTGAATACTGGGCCTGTATAGTGCACGTGACTTTTGGGAGCATTATCCGGTTTGCTACGTACAGTCGTGCACTTCTCACCACACCGCATGACTGGACCGATAGACTACCCAACATATTCACACTCAATCATACTGAACAAATGGATGATGTGTGACCATTCCGACAGTTGATTTCCATTGTATTAGTGAAGCATCATTGTGGAAATACTTTTATGGGAAACAAAGTTTGTCACGAAATGAATAAAAAGCAAGCTGGTTAAAGGAGGAACCAGACACGAATGACAGACAGTCTTTCTAGTTTAGAGTCCAACGGCGGATGGTTCTTATGGGTGCCATTTTCTCATTGGTTTCTGAATAAAAATAATTGTAGGTTGATTCAAATGTGTATAAATAACGGATTCAAGAAAGGGCGTGAAGTGAGTAGCCAGCAGATTGAAGTTAGGGTCATCAGCACACTGTTTGTTCCCTTGAACTCTTTGCATTGAGCGAAATGTCATACTCCACGTCGCTCGAGAGTAAACGAAGTCCATCAGGTACATTCCGTTTAGTTTGGAGTGGTTTCATCATTAAAGAATGTTGGAACGTTTCAGATCCTTCGGCTTTTATTGTTGTTTCTTAGTCGGGTATTCAAATGATTACTTCGAATTTTCACTTTTCCATGAAATGGGAATAATTTCACTGAGAAGAAAGTGAGTCATGAACTAAATAAAAAGGAAATTTTGTTGAAGAATGCACTAGACGGTCTTTGTAGGTTAGAGACCAACGGCTGACGGTTCTTATGGGTATCATTTGCTCACCGGTTTCTGAATAAAATATAGTAGGTTGATTTTATTGTGTATAAATAATGGACTCGAGAAGGGGCACGAAGTGAGCAGTCAGCAAAACGAAGCCGTAGGTTTTTCGAGGAGTGACAGTTGCAATTCATGGTTTAAAGGCCTGTCCTATCAACAGCGAGCTATGCAACCCGCATTACCGAGAGACTATCCAAGGAGGTTAATCAAACTGGAAGGGAAATTCGAGTCATTGGAATCTTTGATAAGCAGAACCTGCTTTCCCATACGGTCAGGTGTATGGTCCAATTGAAATTCTTGCTCATGAAAGCTTATCAAAATCTCATCCTTGAATGGGTCATTTGCTGACTTTGGACTTTTCTTACTGAGAGTCGTGATGCATGTCACGGACGACCGGAACAGGTTTTTCCGAAATTTGGACGCTAGTTTCTCAGCCAGTGGCTATGATACCGATGAGCAGTTTAGAGTAAGGGCCATCAGCACACTGTTTGTTCTCCTGAACTCTGTGCATTGAGCGAAATGTCATACTCCACGTCGCTCGAGAGTAAACGAAGTCCATCAGGTACATTCCGTTTAGTTTGGCGTGGTTTCATCATTGCAGTATGTTGGAAAGTTTCAAATCCAACAGTTAATAATACTGTTTCATGGCCAAATATTTGAATGATAATTTAGATTCTTTCACCTTCTCATAAACGAGGTTTTAGAAAGTGACACTTTCTATTAGGAATTATCACGGCGGTAAATTGGTCGGGAGCAGACAGATTGGGACTCAGCAACCCAACTGCTGTGTTTCGTTGAAATGACCAGTTGGCCATCAATGATCCATCCGGAGGGGAGATAAGTTCACAATATCCTAGTATGCGGTTGCCAGCTTGCTAAAAGCTTCCTATTGTTGCTTGTACTTTAAAGCTGACGTTGTCGCAGCAGGGATATTCACGTCGGAGTGTTTTGATAGGATAAACGAATTACGTGAGTTTTAATTTCTACATTCTGGTTTCAATGGAAGGTACAGGCAAACATGATACATTCGAAGTAGTTTTGGTCATGGATCGCAGCGAGACGTTTTGTAATTCGAAGCTTATAATGGTAGAATGCTTCAGAAAATCTGCGGTTTCCCTAAGCCTAAGACAAAAGAAACAAGTATTCAACCAAGATAAACAATATAGTGAAGTATGGGAGAAAATTCAATCTCTCAGTATGTCAGGGCCGAACAAGTTTCGGGGTGTATCGAAAAAGCGAAGCTCTATGTGATGTGTTAAATGAGATATGATGTCAGTAACACGGCTTTGTCGGTGGAAAACTATGAGCCGACGTTTCGGTTACCGTGGGTAACCTTTCTCAAGGTAGTTTTACAATCAACTGATCCTGAGGATGTGGATCCCAGAGCATACCCAACGTTTCAGTCAACAGAGGTAATCCGTTTCACCACCATCGAACTTGGACGAGCATTTTCTGCCACAACCTTATTATTTACTTTGAGGTATCTGGATTATTTTGCATATCACCAGCTTCTGAGTAGTAAGTTGTCAAATTCGACCTCACCCCTATGGTGTACTCAGTAATTTTATCCACTCTGTACACGAAAATAGTAATACTGGAAGCAGATTCATCTGCCACGTGTCACTGGATGGTGCAGCAAATAATGAAGTTATCTTTCTCCAAATTTAGTGTGAATCATATAGCCTTCAACAGTTGTCGGTCAACAATGTCAACTTGCTTCACTACCATCGAATTTTTACGAACACTTTCCCTCTCACCTTAAGAAATACTCTTTATTATTGGCATTGTTCTGCATAATACCAGCTTCTGAGTAGTACATTGCGAAATTCGACTTCCATCATGGTGCTTTCAGTATTTTGTCCACACTGTACACGAACACGTTATTACTGAAAGCAAATTCATCTGCCTCGTATGCAGTAGATAATAAAACAACCTCTTCCAAGTTGAGCCTGTCATTGTTCAAGATAGGGTTCAAACAATTACTCTGATACTACCGGGGTAGCACAAAGGGACTCTCGACATTCACCTGAGAGACACCTAGGGAACGGTCGAAGAAAACCACCGCAATACCCCAGAGGACAATCAAGATTTATATAAATACCGGAAAATTGATCATAAATGTGAAAAATTCCAGTGAGAATGTCGAGTAAGCCACTTTTTGGAATATTTAATAGCTCGAACCCGACTGAATTTAGATAGGGAAATCTCTCCAATCGTGAATTCGTAAGAGTTTCGAAGCTAATATTACATAGTCATAAGCCATAATAATGCAATTATCGACGTTAACTGTCCTGTTAACTGTGTATCATAAATTCAGATATTCAGTTTGTTTCGTGCTTTTCTGTTATGGCTGTCAGTTTTTGATGGTGGTTCTTCATTGTCGTCGCTTAGGCTACATTTTTAGACATTGTACTACTGTCAGTCGGCTTTCGCGGTTCTTTGGTGGATATATGCAATTTATTTTCATTTGCCTCTTCATCTGTAAATAATTAGGACACATCCCAATAAGCGTGGCTATCCTGGAACTACAATCTGAAGGCGCAAGAAGCAGATCGCAATCCGTGGGGTTAGCATGGGCGATTTCAATTCATCCCTCACTTGGAACGATGATGTACAAAGTTAGCCGCTTTGAAGTTCTCTGTAAATTTCCAGGCTATTGTTCCGATTCAAAGAGCAACGCGGCACATGATTTAACCGATGAGTTTGGCAGTCCTGAAGAAATGAAGTACTCATCGGCAGCAGCTGCGATGCAACAAGTCACAGATGGCACTACGCGTACCGCTGTTGATTAGTGCATACTGGATTCTTAAATATGGATTCTTGTGAGAACATGATGGGGGTTACCAAGTGCGTACCAAACAAGGAGTGGGGGTTATCTTATTTGGCTGTGACCACTTTCACGAACGGTAGGCCTAATGGTGATCAGTAATATATGCAACAGGATTATCACTAAGGATAGAGAAACTAAGTTTACAACACTGAGCGGAACAATGCGTGTGTTGGCTAAAGATAACTAAGTTTTTAAATTTGTTTTCCAGCTGCTCCTTCGGCCAGAGGTGTTGTGAGTCAAGCTGCTATACAAATAAACTCATCGATGGCCAACTTGAGGATTTTATTACGAGCCCTGAGGCAATTAAAACTTTACTCGCCATTAGATCCGAGGTGGTTGCCGGGGGCACCAGAGAGGATCCAAAAGAAAAATGTCGGCTCCGATAGATACGTACAATTTGGGCTAAGTGAAACCTTGCAACGAGCTCAGGAGTACAGACCTGTCACAGTCGGCTGCCGCTTTAACATCTAGTTGCACATCCACGGTGCGAGCATGTTTCGTGGCTCATCGCACCTGTCGTGGTCAATACTGTGCCACTTCATAGACCTCACGTCTCGAGTATTCATTGTTGGATTATACTGTGGAATGTACAAACCCGTTGACTTTCATCAATATTTGGAAGATCTGATATAGGAACTGACGTCATTATTATCTGACAGCATCACTCTTCGTAGGAGTGTTCATTCGAAGAATTGTTTTGCGGATTGTTGTGACAGATAATCCAGCCAAGGCAATGCTCAAACAGGTTTAGCATCACTCTGTATTATACAGCTGTCACATATGCACACAAGGCAGCTTTGCATCCAACACCGACTCATTTTCCAGTCGCCCACCGGAAGGTTACGCAGTGACGTTGATTTTCGAAATCATCGCCAAGGTAACCACTATACTCGCCCTTTCCGGTTTAAGCTACCACCGAGGATATGATAGCCCCGTTTCCAAACGGCTACATGCATAATGTCTGTCTCTGAATAATGTGAAAATAATCGGTCTTTGGCGTAGACTTCGTTCTGGATGCAGACCCAGTTTGGATGTCGGTGATGCGCGACAAGTAGGTGAATATGTGAAGGCCATAGAAAAACATACAGAGTGTGAATTTTCTCGAGTGCACTGAGCGCTGGAGGACGTAGAATACTGGAAAGCAAAGGAGTATAGGCAAAGCTTGTTATATCTCGGACCCATGGTTTTCAGGAATGTATTACCGCCGGACCACTGCACGAACTTCATGTTTTCTTGTGTTCACCTACTTTTTATGTAGCTCCAAGAGGCTTCCCACTGTTTGGACTACATTGAACGTCAATTGCCCCGGATTGTCCGGAAATTCTTAAGACTGCACGGGGAAAAAGAGGTAGTATTCAAAGTGCACAGTTGGTTGCACAATAGCGCCTATGGACGGATAACTTCTCAGCCCTTCCGTTTGAGTTCTATGTGCAGAATATTCGCAACTGCGTGACCAGTCTACATCCGATTGCTGAACAAGTGTTTCGACGCTATCAGGGGGGATGTTCTGAGGCCAGCCTGTACACAAATGGTAAATTCTGTGACAACACTTTCTCCGGGTCCGTGAGACTAAGGGTCCTGAAAGGCCATTTGACCAGCATTGATTCAACCATTTATGGCAACAAAACCCAAAATAATTATGCACTGATCGACCCAGACCGGCCATCATGCGAAGAATGGAAGGCGCACAATTGCATGTCTATTTCTTTGAATACTGTGAAGGTTTCTTCGACTACCCATTTCCCGCTGGGTATTTGGGCATCTTCCTTTTTCACAATCCGTCCAAGAGCACAGTCTGATATGGTCAAAATGAGGTCATGTGCGAAGGTTTATTGCTATTTTACGGTGACAGCAGTTTTATCCCATATTGCACACATGGTCGAATTTGTGGTAAATCTTTGAACGTAATTTATACTCCCTCCATTTCAGAAGTTTGTCACCGTCTAGTTCTTGGAAGATAACTCCTTTGCCATTGTAAATGACGATCTGTTGATTGGCCACAGTATGGTCAGGTGGCCTCGTGGCCATATCAGCATAATCCAGAAACTCGTTCGTGAGAGCCAGTCGCCACGACCAAAAGCAGTTGGGTACGATGTTAAGGTGTACAGAAGGTTCAATAAGTGCCTCCTCGGTGTCCATTGCTTGTAGGTGGATCCGCTGCCAAAGACTTCCGGAAAAATTATCGGAACTACCGTCTCCCAGCTTTCCCACGGCAATGGATTACTTTGGTAAAACGAAAAGGTAAATGAACTAATGTGGACAAAATGACTTTTTCAGGAAACCGAGACACTTTTCAGATACCAGTTCTGATGAGGAAACCCAGCGACCAAAACACTAGCAGCTGACTTTGATCTACCGTCACCACCGGTTCTGGAAGACATGTCTGCCGGTACTCTTCCGAAAAGGAGTCGACGGGAAGAAACTGCTGCCTTCAGCTATCTTTGGCGTTCAGTAGTCACCACGTACGTAGTCATCCATTTCGATAGCCTGTTCAGATAATGAGTTACCACACATTCCGTGATACCAGCTACATCAACCACTGGGAGACAGTTCATACAGTGTACACATGTTTAGCATAGATTGTCACATATTTTGCTAATAAGAAGACGGCAACAGTGACAAAGGTAAAATATGTAAAAGGTCGAGTCTCGGAACATAATAATTATGGAAAAATTTGGTGTGTATGTTCAACTTTGGCAGGTACCTTCAATAATTGCAGCTATGATCAACAATTTCAAAACTTGCGTTGTGGAACTACAGAAAAAGTTAGAAGACGTCAAACTTGAATTATGCAAATTTGAACATAGCGCAGGTGCGTCGGTGCAGTTGACGCAGTGGGCTATTCCCGTTCGATGCGCATGGAAGTTCAACAGGGTGAATGAAAAACTGGAAGATGAATCTTTCTACGAACAAATGGCAACCCATTTTGTTCATACCCTTGAGGTTGGCAGTTGCATTTCCTTGTTATCACGGGAACGCGAAAAATCGATGATTGTGTGAGTCAAATTTTGCGTACACTGATCTCCGACTGCTTTCTGCACAAACTGAACTGGAGTGGTGTCCACGGGTGACAATCACTTGCCAATACAAGGTTTTGCAGAATAACTGTCGATGAGCCTGCGATTCTGTTATCCTATCCTGTATTTGTGGATGCTGGAAACAAGCACAGCTTTCCCGGAGCCTCTTAGCATTTCATAGACTAAAAGATCCAAAGTTGGATTCAAAAGTGCGGACCCACTGAGGTTACTGGCTCTCATTCACTCTTCCAGGACCTCGCCGTGCAAACTGGAAGTGTTGAGATCTGTTTTGGTTTGATCAGTGTTACTGTCTTATTCATTGCTGAATTGTCTCATGAGTCGATTTCCAAAGTTCAAATTTATAAAGACATTGCGTACTATCCCGACTCAAGAGGTATCTAATTTCTTTTGCTCCCGATACTGAAAGGACCCTCTGTTTTATTTAATTTTCCTGAAGTGGGCGGTACTTGATTAGGATTCACTCCAACACCAAGTGGAAATTTTCAATTGTGCTTTTGTTTACCCACGCGAAATCCTAATGAGGAAAATAACTCTCACTGTCCTTTTCTATTCGTCACGGCCTGGTTAAGCGGGCATAAATAGGGTTCTTTCAGTGATGGTTATGATTGCAAAGAAGTCTTCCGTACTGTGAAAACTTCGAATTGGGTGAGAGCAACACATTCAAATACAAAGTCATCAAAATATCGAAAATTTAAAAAGAATAAAGAAGACTTCTCAAGATCCAATATCCATAATGGACAACAAGGTTGAAAATACAAATATGTTCCACCGAATTTACGAATAATTTAGGGAGAACCAGTTCTAGATACCGGACAAATTTGAGTAAATGTTTGATGTTGGCTACACAACATTATCGGAAATGGCGGTAGTTAGCAAAGGTTTCATTTACCACGGATTACCTTTCTCATAAAGGGTTTACAGCAAAAGTAGATTTTAATTCACAGCTATCAGTGAATAAAACAACATTTTTTCTGATCTGCATTTCAATTCATTGAACTTGAATGTTATCTGAAGTTCTCATCATTCACGACAAAAGCTAAGGTAAAAAGTATCTCATTAAAGAGGATATTGTAGACGGTTTTATTTGCTGTACATCCTCTGAGAGATGCTGTGTCAACAACAAAGGTTTGCTCATTTCAACAATAAAGTTGTAATTACATAAATCATACAATTCATGTATTGACAATGGTGTTAAGACCCACGGGTTCCTTACTGCGATTTGAATGGGAAACCTGCGCACTCGATCTCGGCTCGTAACTCTGATCATTTTAACCCGTAATGATGAGAAGACGACAATTCAGCACGCCAAAACGACTTTGTATTCACAGGAATTATGACGTGATATTTGAAGCAAAAATTCAACATTTTAGAATTTGGTAGTCCAGTTAGGTTCAAGCCCTGTTGTGCCCATTAGGTTGATATAGACGTTTGTCGAATTGATCCGGTAACCCAACCTACGTCGAACTGTAGGTGACTGTTTGATTAGCAAATGGGGTTACGTGTTGCGTGATCCGGTAAAACAGTGGTTACTGTTCATACAATCCGGCCTGGTATACTCAAGCTGATTAGTGGCTTGCTTTCGTTTTTGACTTTTAAAAGCATCGTAACTGAGAGTCGCAAAGAACACTCTTCTTATCTGAGGAGAACAATCATGGTACAATATTCCACGGTAAATCTAGATTTTGGTGTTATGCATCTTGATAACACACTACTCAAGTTTCTTCAAAACCCGACTCTCAATGCAGCTTTAGAATATTGAATACAGAAGGGAATGCCCAAACGCAGTCAAGATTTCAGATGATCATTCTACGTGATAGTCAAACTCCGATCGGATGAGGGAATGGGCGAAACGAGGCCATGTTTGGGCTTTCACACAAAGTAAAAGAAACGGGTGAACAACTAAATAACTAGTCTGAGACATTAAAATAACACCGTATCATCGGCAACGCCTTTTCTGGGCAGTTAGTTGCAGTAGTTTGTGTTTGTATGAAGGACGTCTGCATGCGAGGTGGCTACGCTTCATTCAGAACACAAATATTCAATCGAGGATATTCACACATACTCACACAAGTCAGTACAAAGTGAACGGACATGGATACATAATGTGATGTAAACCTGCCTCACTGTCTTTCCCCTCTCCTGAGTAATTATTGTTTGGATGTGTATGGAGGACTTGTGCAAAGTTTTATACAGACATTTCAGTTATTACAAGAAAAAGTGAAACTCGAAATAAGCAAAGTAACACAAAAAGCAAATATTTTATAAAATGCAAACAAATAAGCTTCGATTGAGGTAGTTTGTTGAGAGAGTGGAGGAAAACTAGTCTCGTGATAAAGTCTTATAATTAGCTCAGCTTTTTATCTCCCCTCCCCACACGGGTAACAACCCGAATCGCATAGGGTATGAGGAAGATCTTGTGAAGATTGGTCTTAGAACGCGGGTGATTCAATGCAGAATGGGTGGATGAATGGGAACGATTAGAGGATAAGTCCACGTGTAACGGATGAGTGGAGTCCCGGAGTATCGTTTTGGTCACAGTTTGACATAACTCACTCTGCGGATCATTGAATTCAATAGAAAGAGTGTTTACGCGGTAGATGAAGCACCCCTTCACAGCACTGTTGTGTGGTCCTTCTATTGGTCAGACTACTGACTGCGTCATCACAATGCCGGCAAATGTATTGATGGGACACACGACATCCACAACTATCCAACACGCATGCACGCACGTACGCACACCACGGTGACTTCACCCATGCGATGAACGGATCACTCTAACCAATCAGACTTTGGCACTGAGTCATATGTGCTCGTTGATTCGTTGCTGCTGAGCGGCCCTGTTCGACTGCACTCGATCGCATGTACTACTTGGACTTGCCCATCGGTGATTCACTTGCATGCACATTGATTCAGAGTACTATTTCATAAAATGCTTTTAAGCTGTATTATAGAGAGCTAATCACGCGATCACCAATGATCCGTTTTTGATGAACGAAGTTAGAGAGTGGACCCGAAAAAGACGCGTTTAAAAGCTGACTGCGAATAAATTATTTTCAAAATCACCACTTTTATAGCGGTGATGAACACAGAATCTCCTACCCCTTTAATAAATTCGGAGATTTTATAGAAGTTAAATTTTGCCGTATGCACTAAACAGACTTAGAAAGCATACTGACAACTTGAATTTGACACGGATTAATTTGCGACTGGAATTCATGCAGATCGACATATGAGAAGAATCGCTAATTGCCACAGTGAAGTGTACTCACACTGAACAGCAAACACTTTGTGGTAAAACATATAGGAAGGATGACTTGAAAAAATGAACGGGAATTTATATTCCACTCCTTTGGTTTAGAACTTGCATCAGCTCATTTTCAAGCGGACCCCTGGAAATATTCAGTGAAAGTTTTGTGCGAGATTTCCAGTTTCCCATTATTCATTGAGTACAGTTTCATGTTTTACAAAAAGCCACACAAGAAGACACTTCCAACGCTGCTGGATCCAGGTGCTTCAGATGCCTCGTCCAAAAACTGATTGGCGGACCGCAACAATAAAATCGCAAAATCCCTTCCAGTAGCCACAACCGAAACCAGCGAAACACTCGTAAATCCACATGAATTGTGGAATATCACGCCTTCCTTCTACATTATTGTAGCAGTTGCCTATAGCAGCTCATCGAATAAAATGAGCACAGTGTACTGATTGCAAGATGTTCTGGAGAACGCTTAGGAACAGTTGAAAACAAATATTTCCACATGTTGAACAAGTCAAACATTGCCTGTGAGGTTCCAATCTTGATAAATCTTCCCAAATACAACGCAATCGAACGCCAACGTCAACCATTGTTATTCTCTACCTTGTTCCCGTTCGAATAGAGCAAACATGCTGTTTTGCTTGTGCCCCAACATCTTCGTGTGTGTGTGTGTGTGTGTGTGTGTGTGTGTGTGTATGATAGCTGGCAATGGGTCATGATGATAAAGCGGTCTGCGAGAACGTAAACAAATAGGGAGCAGTCCATGAGCAAAATCATCCATTTGTACCCTTAACTCACTTAGAAGTTCAAGGCTATTCTGTTTTAACTCGTTCCATATTTGTGTTTAATGAATGATAAACCACACTGCACAGAAATATTTCGGTAAACGTATGCCAGGTTCGCGGAATTATTTTCGAAATCTTGCACCTTGACTAGTATTGGAACTAATTTCGCAATTTTAATTATATTCATAAGAAGCTGGTACGGTGCTGTTCTACACTACTCCTAATGTGCGCACGAGATAACATAGACTACTAGATGGGAGAGGACAGCGTTTTATACTGGGACGTAAGGGGAAGCTGATTCCGATCATTGAGATGGCGGACAATTCAACTGAAACTCCTCATTTAGAATTTGCCACCACATTGAGTTTGCTTGATGTATAGAAATTTCATGGACCAGAATCAACTTCGAACTTATTATTTAGGACGAATAAAATGCAGGGTTGATGACTGAAACCAGTTTGTTCAAATTAACCCCTAAACTCCGTAGAATTAAATTGCATTTCCTTTAACGGCGACTATTTCGTATTATCAAAACAGAATAGTTTTGAAATGTTTCTCATTGCATAAAGTTGAACGGGTCAAAACTGAATGAAACGAATGCCCCTAAGAAAACATCGTGTAGAGAGGAAAGGGCGTTTTTCAGCTGCATTTGATTATCGCATTTGTTGTGTTAAAAGGTAAATGTTTCTTCGTAGTAAGCCGATATTCCATTGGATGCGTTCGGAATTTGATATGGTGAGAGTACATCAATATTCAGTGAATATGCGGCGGCAATTCTGTATGGCATAGGTTTTTGTGGTCTTCCAGTTAATTAATAAACTCCTTCTGTTTTATTTTTATTCATAGTCATTTTTGGAATTTAATCAGTCTTTGCAATAAAAACGTTATGAACTCCACTGATTAAAATCTTCCTGACCTGCGCGATAGGAGAGTAGGATTCACTTATAGCTCAAGAGAAATTTTCGATTGTGCATTTGTTTACCCACGCGAAATTTTAATGAGAAAAATAATTCCCACTTTTCTGTCTATTCGTCACAGACTTGTTAGGTAGGCAATGAGTAGGGTTCTTTCAATGACGGTTATGGTTGCAAAGAAGTCTTCCGTACTGCGAAAACTTCGAATTGGGTGACAGCAACACAATCAACATGGAGATAATCGAAATAAGATAAAATTAGGAAAAATAAAGAAGACTACTCAAGATCCAACATCCATAATCGGCAACAAGGTTGAAAGTACAAATATATTCCACCGACTTCATGACTAATATTGAGGAAAATCAGTTCTAGATAAAAGACGATGAGATAACCACATCTTCAAGTCCCACTTTTATGGAAAGCACTGTGTACCCATGCCAATGCTGTCTGCAGTGAAGAACGATAGGCAAATGGCAGACAAAGACAGAAATACAGAATAATAATGACTTGTGAAACAGTTTCCTAGCAGAGACCAAATGTTAACATAATGATTTACCTTTATCCAAATGCACGGTAGAAATTACAACAACCCATCAATTTTCCTGACTACTCTGCGAATAATTTTACGAGGAACGCATTTCAACTAGTGAATGTAAATATTTGCCTTAACTTCAATGCACAGAAGCATTTTCTAAGCAGTCAGGCATTCCATCCAATAATACATTTGCCGAAGTTTGAATTTCCCGTGAACCTTTAGCTCATAAAAGGCACTGGTTTCAGTCTACCTCGGAGCGCGAATGAAATTTTCCTCAAAAGAGGCTAAATGTTGGCACACGGCTAAGTGAAATTCCAGTTTTACCGGAAACAACGCGGATGTTTTGTTTACTGCAATTCAGATCAAAAATTAGAGGAAATTGGAAAACGGATATCAACAACAAGATAACATGGTTGTTACACTCATTGAAGTTGGCAGTATCATGCTCAGTTAGTTCCTCCCAAACACACCGTGTTGCTCCATACTGTGCATACGAATTGAATGAGTGGAAAACAAAAAAATAAGATTGTAGAATTGGTTTATGACAAGAAGAGACAGAACAATCTAGGTATGGAAAACACTCAAGTTGATTTGAAGCGATACGAATGATATCATTCATTTTCCCGCAGTTATCAAGGGGAGTTGCAGAATAAATTGTCTCACGTGATCCATCATTTAAGTGGGTAGTACAGATGGTCCCACTGAAATCATCTCTTAGTCATAACAACAGAGAGAGTAAGTTCGAAGAAACCTATTTTATTACCAAAAGTGAACAGGTGGCTCACATTTCAGTGAACACAGTCATCCAGAAATAGAATGTAGCCATCATTCACTCATGTCACAATTCAAACAAACAAAGCACCCTTCAAGTTCACTCATGTAAAAGCAAGAAGACGAAGATGGGACGTATACTATGAGGAGAAACATATTATCTTCAAATCAGAGGACGTATTCCTGCATACTTTTGTATTGGAGTTCAACAAACATTCCCAAAATGGAAGGATATATTTGTGTGCTACTAGTTCTTAGATATGGAAGTTATCACAGAAGCCACAACTGTGCGATTTACTGAAATTGGTAGAATGCAGTGTCAGTAGATATGTGATCTAGGAGCTCGTTGTACAGCACATGCATGAGATCACATGAACAAAATTGTTATCTGCCATACACGTTATAGCAATTTTGCAGTTCCAATTGATCTAATCGATAGAACAGACAAGAGATTGTTAAATTTCTCGTCTGCGAGATAGCACGGGCGAATAGTCGTCTTCCAACTATGCTCAACTTTTGGAATTTGCGATCAGAGAAAACTAGTTGATAAGAACATTATAACCAATTCCTCGAGACGTCCTCATATTGAACTCCAAAATTTGATTGACAAAAGCTTCAAAATTACACAAATATCTTCAAACTCATCCTCAACAATCCATTCATGGTCTTCAGGCATCATAAACCCTGAACAATTTTTGTTAGCCCAACAAGTGAGCAAATTCATTTAAGCTGTGATAATCTCACAAAAGATCCTTGTGTCCACGTCCTTGCTATGATTTCGTTGAAAAGATACCAAAATGGCTTTGACGGAATAATGTTGGTGATTATTACAAATAACACGGAAGTGAACGTGTTTCTTATCAAGGAATTCAGAGTCCTCAACTGATTGCGAATCGACGTAGAACAACGGAGGGAAATTGGGTGAAATCTTAAAAAAATAATCACTTGCTCATCTGACCCATTGGATTCCCAAGACCAAGTTGAATAAACGACAAAACTTTTGATTTATTTGTGATTATCAATCTTCGAAGCTATTTCCGTGTAAGTTGTAAACTCCGCGTTCACGAGCGATTAACGCACGAATTAATTTTTTATATTCACTAGAGTAGGTATGTATAGACGGATATTATGCATGTTGTCCTTGTTCAAGCCATACGGGAGACGAAATTTTAACGTTCTTTAAATCATGAGAAAAAAGCAGCTTCTATGAGCTTGTGTAATGCCTTAGATCTGTCAGGATCATCTCTTCAGAAAATTTCCTCACCATGTATTAGACGATTAAAGAAAGGACTTTGTTAGATGAACACATGTCGTTTAGAAATATTCACAACAAGGAAACCACTCCACGGGATTCTGAGCTAACTTCGTGGATAAAAAGCCAGCAATAATTTTAACGAACAGAATAAAAGAAAATGAATTTAAAAGGTTTGTACCAATACAGTCTACGTCGGCCGCGTTTGTATGAGCTCTCACTTCACAAACAACTCTCACACCGTTCCTGATCTCGTATCCACACTTGACTTAACAAGATGACGTTAGCTGAGCTCTGTCCTCTGAGAAATGCAAGGTGCACAACTCGTACACGCTGCTGTGATGGCGAAATTCAATAAACACTGAACACCACTGTTGTGGTACTTGTTTACAAAGGGAGGTAAATTCAGTCCAAGTGGTTCTGTATAATTCCTACCTTAAAACCCGTTCTGGTCCGACCACATGGGCTCAGGTAGTTTCTTCATGGCTCATAACTGAATTCAGCTTATCGTGACGAGAAACAACCTAATGATATCCATGAATATCCTATTCCCTAATTATTAACTGATATTTGTGGAATGCTGACCAACTTGATTCCATCAGTTACACGCAAAAGTTGTTCGGGTGAAAATTGAAGTGCGGTGGTAACATTTATCAAATAATGGACTCTGATTTATAAAACTGGAATATCTTTGGATCGAACGAAAACTCAACCGCCAAATCACAGAACTGAGCAATGTGACTCGATAAAAGGGAAAATCATTTTCATATAATGTTCCTCTCAGTATACGTTTTGACATAAAGGCTTCGATTGTGTGATTTCCCACCATCTTTGCGCCCCCCCCCCTCCCCCCGGTTAAAAGCTGAGTGAAAAATATGATGCCAATCAAATGAACATTGCACGGACAACCAGAATCTCACCTCCGTTGGATACGAATAATTTTGGTTTGGTGATGGACACTTTCACGGTCGTTGATGCGTATATTGGTTCATAGACTGATCACCAAAAATAGATCTATTCCAACAAAACCTACTTCCATTCCGTTTCTTCTTTATCCATTCTGTTTCTCTCACCCTGAAAAACTATTGCTCTTTGAATTTCAATACCATAGGACTGATGGACATTAAGAATCCAAATCCTCAGGCAAAAATAAACCAAGTTCTTTGTTACTTCGGTTATGATAAGTCTATGCATATCTGGAACAATGTCTTCACACTGCTTTTCACATTTCCTAACACAAGTTGCAAGTGGGGAAACAGTGCTGTCCAAACAGTACTAGAAATTATGGTAAAATCCTTGAATCGGAAACGGGTTCGATGCAAATTAGAATTTAATGACCGTCCTCCTAAGTGGATTAGGTTATGTTGAGTTAACAATACTCACTAAAATGTAATTGATTTTCGCTCATCCAATTATTACGAATATTTGTGACGAGTGAATGCAAAATATTCCACGAACCAGCGCAAGCATTCCACCGCACGATTCCGAATGTGGTCATAAGGATGAACAAATATCCATCACGAATGAGATGCTGCTCGTTACTTGAAGAAGTTGGCACTCCGTAACGAGGCGTGAGATTTTGGAACCTGAAGACTGTAATTGAATCGGACATTAGAGAATTTTGTGTTTTTCACGTGCCCTGATATATCTTTTTGTCCAAGTTTACCTCAAATAAAAGTCTATCGGCTGCATTTTTATAAAATCATTGATAAAGAGAAACAGTGAACTTCGAAGTTCTTCTCAAAAATGGTTAGGATGTTTGTCTTCAGCTGGAGCTACGTGATTCATTGATAGATTATATATTTCTATCTAGCAAGCTCCAGAGTGATGAAATGCGATCACTTTTCTCAAACCAGTTGAGTTATTTGATGAACATTAACCTCGAGGAAAATATGGGACTAATGCCTACGTGGACATTTTGTTTTCGAGGTGATTTGAAGGATTCGTCTTCAATACATGTTTGTATATATTTAGGAATGTTCATGCGAGTGACAAAACACATGGTGCATCGATGTGCTGATTCTGTTCCTCAAACCTGCTTACAAAACATTTCAATTACCCAGTCAGTTACCTCAAAATATGCAAACTTATTGGCAATCTCTCATGAAACGATAGTAAATTTCGCCGCCGTTTCAGGCACATCCATATCGTGTCCCGAGATTTTGGAAAATAGACTGCTTGAATCCATTCTGCCATGGTCTCAGCAATGTCAGTTCAGAAAGTTTGGAAATGTTTCAGTCATTCAGAACCCAAAAGCTGTGAAACGAAAGCAGCAGTCGTGTTATTTATGTGTCCCACCTTCCCATGGAAATTCGAGCCAGATTATTCTTTGTTCAACTCTTACCCATCCCAAACAATTCCACTTTTTTGACATATCCCCTAATTTCGTTATGACGACTTGTTTTCGAATCAAAATGATTCTGTCACACATTTGGTTGACCTGATTTGATGAAGGTGAAATCGGTAGATTAAAGCATGTCATCTGCCCACCAACAACCAACCATGCTTAAACGACATATCTGACGGCTTGCATAAAATGTCATTTCTGTTGCTTCGTTTGTGGGTAAAGGGAATCAACAATGCATGACGTAAAAATACGTAGTACACATCCACAGTGAATGTGGCCGTTCTGAATTGCCTCACTCGCGATCACGTGTACCAGAATTGGGGAACTGCATGTCATCCGTGGAGATCCATTCTCTAACTGCCATCTAATGACAGCCAGTACACGTGAATATACAATCCCGCACACTGGAGAACTGTCACATGGGCTTTTGCTGAGAGACCGTACCTACGAGTGAATTCAGATCAAAGGTAATCGCAACAAGTACAGTAGCTTCCTTGTCTTCGTATACTGATATCGTTAGTTCATCAAATATGATATTTTTAATCATTCGCCAATTTTGCTGAGTTCAGGCACAACAAACACAAGTGAGGCAGAGATAAATGTTTGTCAAAACCGCAAGATGTAAAACGTTTATTGTGAAGGAAGCGGGGAATTATGAGTTGTAAGTGAAGGAAATTCACTGGTCTTCCGTGAAATTTTCCATCAGCGTTTGTCTGGAGAATGGAAGTTGTGTGTTCAATAGTGAATCGACAGTTTGTAGAACGACATATTGCTATCTGTGGGATAAACCATCTTTCCCGTATAATACACAGCACTGGTTGGTTCGAAAGTTGAATCGTCGGCTAATTGTCCTTCCTGGATAACATTTTCCTCAAATGTTCCAGTAGCAGAAAACATTTGGGTTTCGATGTTGAGTCCTAATTCAACCAAAAAGACAATGGAACTTCGAGAGCACTCATATGATATCTTCATTTGCGAGACATTTAGACCCCACACAGTATTAGCCTGTTGGTATGAATTGCATATGTACTAACGAAACACTATTGAGAATATTTTCTGCTAGAAAATATTTCAGGGTTCCCCCGTTATGTTAACCATTGTTTCGACAGATTATTTACACATGTCGACTTGTACACATATAAATAATGCTGTAAAGATCCCATACCGAACAGTGGTGTATAAGAAATTCGATGTTACGAACATTTTGATATATATTTCGAAGTCAAACATATGAAAGCTTCTCCATTTCCGATTTGAAAGTGAAAGTTCTGTTATTCGCCTGGTCGTTTAATAATTGACGAACAGAGGACAAAATGCCTTTAAATAGTGCAAATGGACAGCCAATTTTCTTTGTCCAAATAAGTGAATTTCTTGCACATACACCTACTTCATTTTGCCTGTTACATCTGCACTAAGTCGATGTGCTTCGGATTTGGCAGAGGGTAATGGAATTACTGTCCCGTGATCGGAAATGTTCGTGTTGTGTAAGGCGAACTAATATGCTTTTAGACTAGACTTTTATGGGTGGAAACGAAGTCCAATATGATCTAAGTATTACCGAATTTTTCAGTCAGAATATAGAATGCTGAATAGACTGGTAAATCTCCACTGTTTTACAAACAATGTGTAATGAATTGTTCCATGTTCAATCCCTCAGAATCCAGGTTATTTGCTTGAGTTGAGAGCCGTACGAAGTTTGTAGGATAATTAAGGTGAACTAACATGTATGAATTTACTATGAAACCATTAATTCAGTTAGGTTTTTTCCATACCGTGGATGGTCAATTCACGATTATATAAATTTATGAATTAGAAAAAGTCAATGTTGAATTGACGGAACTGAATTTTATCTGTAATGAGACGTGTGGTGCTTAGGTTCTACTGAACAATGTCCAAAGTGGTGGCGAAGTAACCACAAAATCTAGTCAATTCTAAAGACTTAATGACGAATAATTTCAATAGTCATTTGACTCATGTGTGAGGCATGAACAAGCACCAATAAAGAGGCGAGTAACAATGCAAATGATTAGAGCTCTAATTGCTATGAGCTTTTTTGGTATTTAAACTGAGTCATGTGTGAATGCATCAAAATGGAACAAAGCTTGTCTATCAGAACACGCACACAATTGTCAGAGTGCTATGCCGAAATGCCGAAAGTGTATTGTTCAGTTTCCTGTCTTAGTTCATGAAAGCTGACTAATTTTGAGTTTCAAACCCAAATAGGTTCGCATGAAAAATGTAAGCGAATTTTTCAATCTCCAAGATACTGGTTCCTGTGCCAATATTAAACTCCAATAATATATTTTTATGTCCACTGGATTACTTTCAGTTGTGTGCTGTTCGCCTCAATGGGAAATGACAGACGAGGTGGAATTTTACCGGTTCGATTCCGGATTTCAGGTGTTGGACTTTTTGATGTGAAAATGCAAACGAGACTTCATTATATGAATAAAATATACGTCGGCAAGAAACTCACCGGATGAACACCGTACAAACCAATCTATTACTTTCAACGTTATATTTTGGTCTGTAGAATTTGGACTCACAGAGACAAGTGATTTTGCTGGGATCAACATTTCCTCAGGAGTACAACTGAAAACTAATAACCGTGAAACGTTAGTACGCAGTGTCAACCACCAAGTGCTCACTCGGTCACAACTTACACCAAAGGCATTCTGTTTTCTACTGACAGCTAACTAGTGTCAGTTCAAGTGAACACTAGATTTGAAATTCATGAACCTTAACGTTCATGTAGAGTGGGGACTGTTGCAGTACAAATGAAGATTGTGAATTTCTTCAATCTATTCCCAGCAACGGATATTTCACGTCACTCGACGACAGTATATAGACGAGAATGAGAAAGAAATTACGAAATTCATGAATTCATGTGACTAACTGGATCAATAAAATGTTTACGACAGTAACAGAACAAGATGCGACACAGACAAATAGAGAATTTTTTGATGCACTACTGCCAAACAGCTCTCGGTTTTCTAGATCTCATACATGCACGGTCAAATACACCACCAAGGTTCATAAGTGCAATCAATTTGATCTTTAGCAAAATCATCCAAATAACAAAAAGGGAAATACTCTGTGAGATTTACTCGAAGGTAGCTCAAAATACGTGGTAGTAAATGCCAAGTGTGTTTCACAGACTACCATCCATAAACAAACGAAATTGCATCCAAGATCCGATAGCTTCATTGTTTTGCAATTTGACCCCGGTTCTTTTGCATCACATCCCTATTTTTGGTTCTTTACCGAAAAATACTATTACAAAACTAGAATGTAAAAACAAATGAGACAATCCCCTTTCCATCCAAACAGTTGGTGTAATCGCACAGAGTATATTCTAGAAATGAAAGAATCGATACTGAAATTTCAGAAAAAATCGGAAATGATAGATCTGGATTCACTCTGCAAATAATTATCCACAATATGGTGCAGAATCGCAATCAAATCTTTGCCTGTGGTCCAGCTACAATACACACCATCCTGTTTAAATCCAATTATATGATTGTTCATGATGATTAGTTGATCTGTGTACCAAGCATTTCTCGTGTCATAGTTGTTCGGTCTCCTTCTGTGGTCAAGCCAGCAATTGATGAAATAATACTGTGTTCCGGGAGAAAATAATGATATACCGCGGAATCAAGACCATGGCTGTTGTGAATTTAGCAAGTGTTGAAAACCGTATCCACAGCGAAGGCAATTTTCACGACTAAAACGAATTCAAATTAGCGGTTTTCCATGGGAAAAGTGTCAAAGTCCTAAAATTATTCTTTACGCTTCTGGAACATTTCTGTAATTGATCATTTTCAACACAGTCCAAGGAACATGAGAGTAGGTGGAATCTTTTCCTCTACCGTCTTCTCCAAAACATCGAACTTGTTCGTACGGGTTCTCTCCTGTATTCTCTCAGCAGGTTGAGCCAATCAGTCAATGCAGTTATACAAGAAGCAAAACTACAAACGGGCGTAAATTAGAAGATTCTATTGCTAAAGAAAACTATATTCTGAGTAAAGTGAGCGAATGACCAATACTGAGATAGATTGAAGTTGCTTTGATCGAATTCATGGGCGGCACTTTAGCTAATTGTTTGATATGATCAAACGTCCATTGTCATGGTTTTGGTTCACAGCTGTCTATCCTGACTCAGGCAGCACGATGTAAGTTGTCAAGGTGTCTACTGTGCAGACTATAGAGTTAGCTTGAGGCTGTAGTATGCTAGAACCGATGATCTTCTGTGGTGGTTGCTCGTGTTCCATCTGAAATGACAAAACACAGGAAGCCGAGCAGCCCAAAGCTCAGCAACTATATCAAATAGTCCTCGCGGATTGGTTGAACACCAGTTTTGCCACCTACGGCATAACCACTACAATTCAACCGATGCCAAATTTGTCTTCCAATGGCAATTTCTGTGGGATAATTCTCATAGACAAAAGCTTTCTACTCTCTAAAGTCAAACTCCAAGTCCAGAAAAAGTGCACGAATTCTCAAACAGAACATGTTTGCTTCGTGAATGCCAAGTTTTAACCAATCTGAATACATGCACAATTCGTGGGTACGAGAAAATGTCGACATTCAGACTTAAAGTCAGAGACTTTTCAAAGACACACTGAGTAAGATGAAACCTGAAAATACGAATCCGATAGTGAATACTTCAGATGCATTCTAAAAATACAGAGTGGAAGAAGCAGAAATATATGCACAAATAAAGAGTTGAATACTCCAAAAATTCAGCTTCGTATTTACACCTACGGCACACGCTTTGTGTCGCCATTTGTTGGGTGTAATTTGCACATCCTGATGCAACAGCCGTCCTCAGAAGAAGGATATGAATTGAATCAGTTTGACTGGGATAAGTCGTTTTAAAAGGCTCACTTTGTTGCACCCATGAAGTATCACACAATACTCGTTTCACTCAATGTGCCTTAGGCCTACGTACAGAAAACTCCTGGGGGTTCGGTTTCAGCTTGGATGGGAGATTTCCTTTCCCTTGAAGTCATTCAGAAAACAATTCATTTGCAAATGTATTCTGAGTAATATTCTCGGTAAAATTAACTCAGATGTTATCATAGTTACAAGAAGTTCCAGGAACTGATTCGTAGCTTCTCCATTACCGGTAGATTTATAGTTTGTATGCTCTTGCTAAGCTTTCCTATTCGAAATCGTTTGACCGACCGAGGCTTGCCTCCAGAAATAACTTATGTGAGGGTGTGGGCTGGTTCATGTTCGATAGACGGATCGAAAAGACGAGAAAGGAACACCACTTGATGATGGCTGGAAGGACGCAAATTAAAAAAGCGTTACGTTTCAACAAATTGGAACGGCATGGGGCTTTACTCACTTTTTGAAATTGTGACCGTAACCTATAAATCGGAGATATTTCGGCTTGCCCGTAAATCGTCACTTGGAACAACAAGATCACCGATGAGAAAGTTGAAGGAAAATTGCCGGTTTTGTCGGAAGTCGATTGGTTGCAGAACTTTATTTATGCACAGGCAATATCTACGGCTTCAACCAAGCCGGGAGAACAAAGTCTTTGTTTATGTCAAAATTCATGAAACGTTGCTTTCGGAGGAAGAAGAAACGTTATGTACTGCATCGTAAATGCCGCTTGGAGAAGATCATTTCAAAAAGTCGAACCTAGTCATTATATTATAAATTTAGAAAGATGATAACAATTGTCTCTTGTCGGTTAGGTGGATGTTATTTTGTTATTGACTTGAAACTGTCGGAAATCATGATTGTAAAACTTGATGATGGTTTAACTGATTTCCTAAAGGATACGTTTGTATTTATCAGAAACAAATATATCCATATGAGTAGTAGGGGGCTTAATTTTATACATTGTGACTCGCCATGTAGTGTAAACGCTCAACTGACCGCTGCTAACCATAGGAGCAGTGTATAGATTTGTTATCCTTGTTGAACTTTTTCATAGAAGCCCTCCTTCATAGGAGCCCCTCTCTGTTCGAAAAATGCCCTGCCAACGTCCAGATCCAGTGGCGGACAGACGACATATCACGTAATGTACAACATCGATAAACAGCTGAAAGCGAGCCCAGAGAGCTTGGTGGTTTGTTGTTCAGTTCACGGTCGTTATTCCTGAGTCTGATTTCTCCTGAAGTTCGGCGGACGTGCACTGACGAGGATTCCTAACGAGGACGAAGCAGCTGCACAATGCTTCCATGGTTTCGAAGCTTAGGCGAACTTTCGTAGTGCATGATCATTCATATTATAGCAGTCTATCTTTACTGTACTAACCAATAACACAGTTTTTAGTAATAAAAGATGGCAGGTTGGTTTGGGGATATTTCTGTTCCATCTTGTCACAAAAGGAGAAATAGTCGCTATCCTTCGAGGAGCTGAAAAGCAAGCAACAGGTCATTCCAGCTTTGACCTGGTGATCATAAGAGTCCTTCTGTTAACACGATTAAAACCACATCTTTTGCCAGTTTATGGGATCTAGTTGACGATAATGATTTGGTGCTGTCTTCCTGAGTCAAAAGAACAAAGGAACCCTTGAATACCTTTGTTCAAAAACACCAGGTTCATACCGGTTGACATCTGCATTTGACTGAAAGAAATTTAAGGAATGTTTTGTATGGCAATAGGACTTTGCAATTGGAAAATCATAATACAAATAGACATATTATCAACTGTGCTGATATCACATTGCGTCTTTCAATGTTATATTTTTTCAGTCTAGGACAACGTGTACCATTGCCCACGTTTCACTGACAAATTTTCAGGTATATTCCAATCACGTGCAATGAAAAATGAAAAGAGGTTAAGCTAAACACAAACTTTTTCGCAACATTCACATTGTTGGATAAACTTTAGTAAGTCTTCTCTGACGGTATATTGACAGCAAAGTCTCGTGACACTCCAATTCACGTGGAACTATAGAAAACTGTCTTTTTATTTGTTTGGCAACCTGCAGGCCTTGTGGCATATGTGCACTTTTAAATTGTTCACCCAATTTGTTTTCCTTCATTATTTGAATAACTAGGCAACCAACACAAATGGTTTCATCCTATTATTGTACGCTTGCAGAATATTTTTTTGGGTTCATTCACTCAAACGTAAAATCCAAATGCCTTCTTGTTTTTGTTCAAGTGCATTTTCTAATTACTTCATGACTATTCATCTGTATTGTGGGATGAACATGCTGTGGTCTACTTGAATACCAGCTGAGGATCGGTTCCAACAACATTCAAAGGTGGATCCGTAGAACAAATTGGGTAAATTGAGTCGGAAAGCCACTCGATTCATTAATATGGAACATATGTAATACTGGTAAGGTAACATTGAGTATTTTCCTTACAATGTTTTCCAGTCACCGCACACCTAAGATCCGAACATGCAAGCCTTAGCACACAAAACACAAACAGCAACATCCGTTGACTAGGGACGACTATCTTAGAATCATTCTTTTGTAAAACCTTTCTTGAAAAATGTCACTCACCTCAACTGAAATGTCAGCTACTTGAAATCTCTAGAGAAAAAGCTGTATTGATGACATAAAATTATCAAGAATACTACTTTAACAAACCGTTTATACTAAAGGTATGCAGATATGCTACTTTACGTAAAACTGCATTTTGAAATTTCCACTTTGTTCCATTTCAATTGTTCCTTTTCATGGACTCATTAGCTACTATAGATGTTTAAGTCACCCCATAGTAACTATTTTTTCATCGTATCAAACGGTGACCAAAGAAACCACGCTTGAGTAATTAGCCTACAAAGTTGATTTAATGTTCGACCTTCCTATTTGAGGCATTTATGGAAGAAATAAGCTACAATTTTTACTTCCGCTGGTGGTCACTCAAATAAACACCGAATAAAGTAAATTTATCCTCAGCACATGGTCAGATGCAAAACGTCCTACTTCCTGCTTCAATAGCAAGCGATGAATGGTTGCCTTTTGATGTCTAATCCATTCGTAATTTCCGTCAAATAATCAGGTGTATTTCGAACTTTATTTCTTATACATCCTGCAAGAACAAATTTAAATGGGGTTTTTCATATCAGAATGTTTGCGGGCTTCATGGATTTTTGGATTGATTTGACGGACAACCAATCAGTTACTTACTCGCAAAGTCCGTCTCATTTCTTTAATCGAAAACTTACAGTTGCTTGATTCACTTCCAGCTTTCTTGAGGAACAAGTTTGAAACACACGGATTAGAGGTGACACCAGGTTAGTCAAATTGGTTTTACAGGATTACAGACTAAGTTATTGATTTGATTCTTATGGGGTGTGCAAAAGTAAATAGCAGCAATCTGATTAGCTATACTACTCGAAATGAAATAAAACAATACAAGTTTAACTGGATAAACAGAAGTGGTATTGTTATCATATTTGTGGAAAGACTTATGCACTTCCTACTTTCCTCTCTATATGGAAAATTGAAAAACAGTGTACGAGCTTGTTTTACATGTGTCGCATTTGGGTGGATCCAGCACCAAACCTTATATCAGCAAAAGAAACATTGGTTGGAATAGATGTGTTTTCACTTTTGAATTCGCACCCTACGTGATATTTTGGTGTCAGAGGAATTTTTTCGGGTATATAGAAGAGGTGCTGAGCTTTTACCAGTGACTTAGGAAGTCAGCACTACATCTACTTGACAATCGTAGGTTCAGCTTTTCAATTGTATAGATACGAAAACCTTTGCTGTGTGAACATCGACGTCCTCAGAGAATTGATCAAATGGAATGAAAACGCATTATCAACTATTCTGACATTCTGAAGTACGGTGTGATTATTCCGCAATCAGTCCCTGACTGAGCATTCTATCCGAACTGATCGTACTGCTTGATACCCGAGCTTCGAAAGCCCACACACAGACTTTCGCAGTTTATAACGTTCAATTAGGTTGCTAGTGGTTGGCTGTTGCTTTAAATGATCATTCAAGGATGTGGCGAGATATCTTGAAATCCTATCCAATGAGCTTCACAATTTAGGGAATATTGGGCAATTCGGATCTGGTCCAAGTTTACCATCTACCGGATCGTTGCATTGATTAGGTGCTATTGTGGGCTGCGAGGTTAGTGTCGCACTGCAAGAAAGGTCCCAGTGACACGACGACTGAGCTTTGTTGGTGAGGCTGGCTCCAAAACTGTTCCGCCGAAAGAAGAAGCTGACAAGTATCCTGTATGTTGATGCAAATGTGACGCCCTACGGGATCTACAGTGTCTGGTCCTTATTCCCTCTTGGTAAATGTTTTAATGTGATTGGAGGGCGGACGAAATAATTGCACTCTGTTATAACCGGTTGATATAGTTTTCTAGTTAATGTTACAGTCAGTTGCGACGAAAGCCGGGCTACTATTCTTTCACACTACCCTTTACCAGTCATTTGGGTGGCATTTATTTCTTCCGAATGTGCTTGTATGATGACTGGTAAAGATATCACTTTGTTTTGTTTTATTACGTCACTAAACGATTGTGCGGAGCATAGTTTTGAAATGCCTTCCAGCTCAGCCAGTGTTCCCATTCCTTCAGTGTGCTTAGTTCGTGTCGGTGCATTCACTATGTTCGTTACGATGATGCTAGTTTATAACTGGAAATTCCAATCATAACAGTTCACTGTACGAGGGGTAAATTGTGACGCCAAATGTTGACACTGTCGCGTCAAGTTTCAGAAATAAGAGCAAACATTCAACAAAAAGAGTTCACCGAATAAGCAGAGGGAATGAGCAATGTGGTTCCGTTTCATCCCGGTGGTCTGCATCAAACACATGAACGATAGATTTTATCAAATGCCCGTAACACAACAACGCAATGATTTGCAAGCAGTAATCGATAGTTACACGAACTTATTTGGCTTCAAAATGCGTATGAACTGGGGGAAGAAACAACGAAAAGTGGGTGCTGACTTTATAATCAATATTAATAATATTGTTATTATTGTTATTATTACTATTATCATTATTATTATTTTGTTGGCACTTTTGGCCACTGGTTTATAAAGTAGTTTAAGTTTTAGTACTCCGGATACCAGGTACTAACTAGATCCCGAGAGTAGCCCATGGAACGGGCAACAAGCCAAATTCCCGACTCGTGCCAAAAGACGGTAAAAGTGGATGGAATAGGTGAAAGACGTTTTGTATTGAAACGGTATCCTTCACGTTTACGTTTGGGAGAGACACCAGACGTGATACTAGCTAAGGGAGCTAGACGTTCAACTGCCTCCAAGCAGAGCAGTCAAAAATGTCTTTTTCAATCGGAGGAAACCAGTTGTCCTTACTACAAGCAGACAAACAGCGCACAGCCCTGTGGCAGCGAATAACATACATACTGCCTAAAGCTAAGTGCTAATTGGTTATGTTTATCTACAGTAATTTTCAGTCGTGAATTTACGCATTCAAACTCAGTCATCTCCATGTAGCTGCAAAGTAATTTCAGCCGTCTTTTCGCCAATTCGTGTTGTGATTTGTTTGTCATAGATATTCGTATCGAAGTGGCACTCCTGTTTCGTGTGGTTTCGGCAAACCCTACAGTTGTAGAGTTTGTGTTCTATTTGGCTTCAGATGGTGACCTGTTTTCTCATTGATGAAATGTCCTACTAGTGGAAATTGCCCTTTCGCCGATATTCGTTACCCTTTTCCTTTTGGTTCTCCGCAGTTGCTTTCAAGCACAAACTTTCTGGGATGGGCAAGAACTTTTCCATTTGCCTCTCATAACAGTGTCCATCCACCAGCACAGCTCCGGACCTCTTCTGAGGGCGCAAAATAACAAATCAGGTAGCCAACCCAGCTCTTTGTTGCCGCGCATGTGCTCCAATGTGAGAAGTATCTACGTTTGGGCGATGCTATCCGATGCTGGCTTTACAGTTCAACCAGCTTGGCTTTAAGCTAAAGATCGGCATCTTTCTAACTTGGTTTGAATACGTGCAGTTATATGATTAGATACTTGAACTGCTTTTGTGTCCCCGTGCCGTCTGTTTTCCTCGGTGGCATGCGGAAACATAAGCAACGGAAGCGAGCCTGTAAATAAAATTCACTCAGTACAACTAATGGCTAATTCTTCACAAACTATTCCGGTTGTTTCGGAGAACTTGCTTAGCTAACCCGTGAACGGTGGGTTTGCTGGAGCTTGTTGAATGCGCAAAGTTTGGCTTCGTGGATGCTATTTATACAGAAGTTGGCAAATTTTTGACTGCTCTGCTTGGAGGCAGTTGAACGTCTAGCTCCCTTAGCTAGTATCACGTCTGGTGTCTCTCCCAAACGTAAACGTGAAGGATACCGTTTCAATACAAAACGTCTTTCACCTATTCCATCCACTTTTACCGTCTTTTGGCACGAGTCGGGAATTTGGCTTGTTGCCCGTTCCATGGGCTACTCTCGGGATCTAGTTAGTACCTGGTATCCGGAGTACTAAAACTTAAACTACTTTATAAACCAGTGGCCAAAAGTGCCAACAAAATAATAATAATGATAATAGTAATAATAATAATAATAACAATATTATTAATATTGATTATAAAGTCAGCACCCACTTTTCGTTGTTTCTTCCCCCAGTTCATACGCATTTTGAAGCCAAATAAGTTCGTGTAACTATCGATTACTGCTTGCAAATCATTGCGTTGTTGTGTTACGGGCATTTGATAAAATCTATCGTTCATGTGTTTGATGCAGACCACCGGGATGAAACGGAACCACATTGCTCATTCCCTCTGCTTATTCGGTGAACTCTTTTTGTTGAATGTTTGCTCTTATTTCTGAAACTTGACGCAACAGTGTCAACATTTGGCGTCACAATTTACCCCTCGTACAGTGAACTGTTATGATTGGAATTTCCAGTTATAAACTAGCATCATCGTAACGAACATAGTGAATGCACCGACACGAACTAAGCACACTGAAGGAATGGGAACACTGGCTGAGCTGGAAGGCATTTCAAAACTATGCTCCGCACAATCGTTTAGTGACGTAATAAAACAAAACAAAGTGATATCTTTACCAGTCATCATACAAACACATTCGGAAGAAATAAATGCCACCCAAATGACTGGTAAAGGGTAGTGTGAAAGAATAGTAGCCCGGCTTTCGTCGCAACTGACTGTAACATTAACTAGAAAACTATATCAACCGGTTATAACAGAGTGCAATTATTTCGTCCGCCCTCCAATCACATTAAAACATTTACCAAGAGGGAATAAGGACCAGACACTGTAGATCCCGTAGGGCGTCACATTTGCATCAACATACAGGATACTTGTCAGCTTCTTCTTTCGGCGGAACAGTTTTGGAGCCAGCCTCACCAACAAAGCTCAGTCGTCGTGTCACTGGGACCTTTCTTGCAGTGCAACACTAACCTCGCAGCCCACAATAGCACCTCATCTATGCAACGATCCGGTAGATGGTAAACTTGGACCAGATCCGAATTGCCCAATATTCCCTAAATTGTGAAGCTCATTGGATAGGATTTCAAAATATCTCGCCACATCCTTGAATGATCATTTAAAGCAACAGCCAACCACTAGCAACCTAATTGAACGTTATAAACTGCGAAAGTCTGTGTGTGGGCTTTCGAAGCTCGGGTATCAAGCAGTACGATCAGTTCGGATAGAATGCTCAGTCAGGGACTGATTGCGGAATAATCACACCGTACTTCAGAATGTCAGAATAGTTGATAATGCGTTTTCATTCCATTTGATCAATTCTCTGAGGACGTCGATGTTCACACAGCAAAGGTTTTCGTATCTATACAATTGAAAAGCTGAACCTACGATTGTCAAGTAGATGTAGTGCTGACTTCCTAAGTCACTGGTAAAAGCTCAGCACCTCTTCTATATACCCGAAAAAATTCCTCTGACACCAAAATATCACGTAGGGTGCGAATTCAAAAGTGAAAACACATCTATTCCAACCAATGTTTCTTTTGCTGATATAAGGTTTGGTGCTGGATCCACCCAAATGCGACACATGTAAAACAAGCTCGTACACTGTTTTTCAATTTTCCATATAGAGAGGAAAGTAGGAAGTGCATAAGTCTTTCCACAAATATGATAACAATACCACTTCTGTTTATCCAGTTAAACTTGTATTGTTTTATTTCATTTCGAGTAGTATAGCTAATCAGATTGCTGCTATTTACTTTTGCACACCCCATAAGAATCAAATCAATAACTTAGTCTGTAATCCTGTAAAACCAATTTGACTAACCTGGTGTCACCTCTAATCCGTGTGTTTCAAACTTGTTCCTCAAGAAAGCTGAAAGTGAATCAAGCAACTGTAAGTTTTCGATTGAAGAAATGAGACGGACTTTGCGAGTAAGTAACTGATTGGTTGTCCGTCAAATCAATCCAAAAATCCATGAAGCCCGCAAACATTCTGATATGAAAAACCCCATTTAAATTTGTTCTTGCAGGATGTATAAGAAATAAAGTTCGAAATACACCTGATTATTTGACGGAAATTACGAATGGATTAGACAACAAAAGGCAACCATTCATCGCTTGCTATTGAAGCAGGAAGTAGGACGTTTTGCATCTGACCATGTGCTGAGGATAAATTTACTTTATTCGGTGTTTATTTGAGTGACCACCAGCGGAAGTAAAAATTGTAGCTTATTTCTTCCATAAATGCCTCAAATAGGAAGGTCGAATATTAAATCAACTTTGTAGGCTAATTACTCAAGCGTGGTTTCTTTGGTCACCGTTTGATACGATGAAAAAATAGTTACTATGGGGTGACTTAAACATCTATAGTAGCTAATGAGTCCATGAAAAGGAACAATTGAAATGGAACAAAGTGGAAATTTCAAAATGCAGTTTTACGTAAAGTAGCATATCTGCATACCTTTAGTATAAACGGTTTGTTAAAGTAGTATTCTTGATAATTTTATGTCATCAATACAGCTTTTTCTCTAGAGATTTCAAGTAGCTGACATTTCAGTTGAGGTGAGTGACATTTTTCAAGAAAGGTTTTACAAAAGAATGATTCTAAGATAGTCGTCCCTAGTCAACGGATGTTGCTGTTTGTGTTTTGTGTGCTAAGGCTTGCATGTTCGGATCTTAGGTGTGCGGTGACTGGAAAACATTGTAAGGAAAATACTCAATGTTACCTTACCAGTATTACATATGTTCCATATTAATGAATCGAGTGGCTTTCCGACTCAATTTACCCAATTTGTTCTACGGATCCACCTTTGAATGTTGTTGGAACCGATCCTCAGCTGGTATTCAAGTAGACCACAGCATGTTCATCCCACAATACAGATGAATAGTCATGAAGTAATTAGAAAATGCACTTGAACAAAAACAAGAAGGCATTTAGATTTTACGTTTGAGTGAATGAACCCAAAAAAATATTCTGCAAGCGTATAATAATAGGATGAAACCATTTGTGTTGGTTGCCTAGTTATTCAAATAATGAAGGAAAACAAATTGGGTGAACCCTTTAAAAGTGCACATATGCCACAAGGCCTGCAGGTTGCCAAACAAATAAAAAGACAGTTTTCTATAGTTCCACGCGAATTGGAGTATCACGAGACTTTGCTGTCAATATACCGTCAGAGGAAAACTTACTAAAGTTTATCCAACAATGTGAATGTTGCGAAAAATTTTGTGTTTAGCTTAACCTCTTTTCATTTTTCATTGCACGTGATTGGAATATACCTGAAAATTTGTCAGTGAAACGTGGGCAATGGTACACGTTGTCCTAGACTGAAAAAAATATAACATTGAAAGACGCAATGTGATATCAGCACAGTTGATAATATGTCTATTTGTATTATGATTTTCCAATTGCAAAGTCCTATTGCCATACAAAACATTCCTTAAATTTCTTTCAGTCAAATGCAGATGTCAACCGGTATGAACCTGGTGTTTTTGAACAAAGGTATTCAAGGGTTCCTTTGTTCTTTTGACTCAGGAAGACAGCACCAAATCATTATCGTCAACTAGATCCCATGAACTGGCAAAAGATGTGGTTTTATTCGTGTTAACAGAAGGACTCTTATGATCACCAGGTCAAAGCTGGAATGACCTGTTGCTTGCTTTTCAGCTCCTCGAAGGATAGCGACTATTTCTCCTTTTGTGATAAGATGGAACAGAAATATCCCCAAACCAACCTGCCATCTTTTATTACTAAAAACTGTGTTATTGGTTAGTACAGTAAAGATAGACTGCTATAATATGAATGATCATGCACTACGAAAGTTCGCCTAAGCTTCGAAACCATGGAAGCATTGTGCAGCTGCTTCGTCCTCGTTAGGAATCCTCGTCAGTGCACGTCCGCCGAACTTCAGGAGAAATCAGACTCAGGAATAATGACCGTGAACTGAACAACAAACCACCAAGCTCTCTGGGCTCGCTTTCAGCTGTTTATCGATGTTGTACATTACGTGATATGTCGTCTGTCCGCCACTGGATCTGGACGTTGGCAGGGCATTTTTCGAACAGAGAGGGGCTCCTATGAAGGAGGGCTTCTATGAAAAAGTTCAACAAGGATAACAAATCTATACACTGCTCCTATGGTTAGCAGCGGTCAGTTGAGCGTTTACACTACATGGCGAGTCACAATGTATAAAATTAAGCCCCCTACTACTCATATGGATATATTTGTTTCTGATAAATACAAACGTATCCTTTAGGAAATCAGTTAAACCATCATCAAGTTTTACAATCATGATTTCCGACAGTTTCAAGTCAATAACAAAATAACATCCACCTAACCGACAAGAGTCAATTGTTATCATCTCTCTAAATTTTAAAATAGAATGACTAGGTTCGACTTTTTGAAATGATCTTCTCCAAGCGGCATTTACGATGCAGTACATAACGTTTCTTCTTCCTCCGAAAGCAACGTTTCATGAATTTTGACATAAACAAAGACTTTGTTCTCCCGGCTTGGTTGAAGCCGTAGATATTGCCTGTGCATAAATAAAGTTCTGCAACCAATCGAATTCCGACAAAACCGGCAATTTTCCTTCAACTTTCTCATCGGTGATCTTGTTGTTCCAAGTGACGATTTACGGGCAAGCCGAAATATCTCCGATTTATAGGTTACGGTCACAATTTCAAAAAGTGAGTAAAGCCCCATGCCGTTCCAATTTGTTGAAACGTAACGCTTTTTTAATTTGCGTCCTTCCAGCCATCATCAAGTGGTGTTCCTTTCTCGTCTTTTCGATCCGTCTATCGAACATGAACCAGCTCACACCCTCACATAAGTTATTTCTGGAGGCAAGCCTCGGTCGGTCAAAATATTTCGAATAGGAAAGCTTAGCAAGAGCATACAAACTATAAATCTACCGGTAATGGAGAAGCTACGAATCAATTTCTGGAACTTCTTGTAACTATGATAACATCTGAGTTAATTTTACCGAGAATATTACTCAGAATACATTTGCAAATGAATTGTTTTCTGAATGACTTCAAGGGAAAGGAAATCTCCCATCCAAGCTGAAACCGAACCCCCAGGAGTTTTCTGTACGTAGGCCTAAGGCACATTGAGTGAAACGAGTATTGTGTGATACTTCATGGGTGCAACAAAGTGAGCCTTTTAAAACGACTTATCCCAGTCAAACTGATTCAATTCATATCCTTCTTCTGCATCAGGATGTGCAAATTACACCCAACAAATGGCGACACAAGGCGTGTGCCGTATGTGTGAATACGAAGCTGATTTTTTGGAGTATTCAACTCTTTATTTGTGCATATATTTCTGCTTCTTCCACTCTGTATTTTTAGAATGCATCTAAAGTATTCACTATTGGATTCGTATTTTCAGGTTTCATCTTACTCAGTGTGTCTTTGAAAAGTCTCTGACTTTAAGTCTGAATGTCGACATTTTCTCGTACCCACGAATTGTGCATGTATTCAGATTGGTTAAAACTTGGCATTCACGAAGCAAACATGTTCTGTTTGAGAATTCGTGCACTTTTTCTGGACTTGGAGTTTGACTTTAGAGAGTAGAAAGCTTTTGTCTATGAGAATTATCCCACAGAAATTGCCATTGGAAGACAAATTTGGCATCGGTTGAATTGTAGTGGTTATGCCGTAGGTGGCAAAACTGGTGTTCAACCAATCCGCGAGGACTATTTGATATAGTTGCTGAGCTTTGGGCTGCTCGGCTTCCTGTGTTTTGTCATTTCAGATGGAACACGAGCAACCACCACAGAAGATCATCGGTTCTAGCATACTACAGCCTCAAGCTAACTCTATAGTCTGCACAGTAGACACCTTGACAACTTACATCGTGCTGCCTGAGTCAGGATAGACAGCTGTGAACCAAAACCATGACAATGGACGTTTGATCATATCAAACAATTAGCTAAAGTGCCGCCCATGAATTCGATCAAAGCAACTTCAATCTATCTCAGTATTGGTCATTCGCTCACTTTACTCAGAATATAGTTTTCTTTAGCAATAGAATCTTCTAACTTACGCCCGTTTGTAGTTTTGCTTCTTGTATAACTGCATTGACTGATTGGCTCAACCTGCTGAGAGAATACAGGAGAGAACCCGTACGAACAAGTTCGATGTTTTGGAGAAGACGGTAGAGGAAAAGATTCCACCTACTCTCATGTTCCTTGGACTGTGTTGAAAATGATCAATTACAGAAATGTTCCAGAAGCGTAAAGAATAATTTTAGGACTTTGACACTTTTCCCATGGAAAACCGCTAATTTGAATTCGTTTTAGTCGTGAAAATTGCCTTCGCTGTGGATACGGTTTTCAACACTTGCTGAATTCACAACAGCCATGGTCTTGATTCCGCGGTATATCATTATTTTCTCCCGGAACACAGTATTATTTCATCAATTGCTGGCTTGACCACTTGTTTATGGAATTAAATAAACAAGTCTAAACTCGTCAAGAATGATGGATCTTTCGATATACGTTCTTTTGTAATGTTGTTGGTTTTTTCAGTAATCATCAATCTAACATCATACCAATAGTCCCAAATTTCTGGTAAGAGCACAGATCTCATTCGTCCGTCAAGCAAGAGCAACTCAGTATCGGTATGTCAGTATCAGTTCTCGAAAAGCGATTATAACTTTTCACGACAAACTTATCCTTTTCCTTTCTTGACCCTGACCCAGAAACTAATGGATGGTGTCGCAAAAGGAAGTTCTTTTGGCCCTTTTTTGAGGATATATTTGTGTCTCATCTTGAGGAAAATGCGAGCAAAATCCGGGAACACTTATACTTTTACAAAAGCAACATTGATGATACTTTGATCGTCACTAAAATTCGGGAAGAGAAGACGTGGATTATGGACGGACTCAATCGTCTGCATCCGAATATACGATTCGTAATGAGAGCAAAATAGGACCATACACTGTAATTCCTCGACATTAATATGACCAGGGGGAATGACGAAACAATCGCCAGATCTGTTTACGGATAAGAAACTTCGGCCGGTCAATGCTTGCACTTCGATAGCTTTGTGCCTGTGAAATATAAACGTGGCATGGTCTGAATACTATTTTAGAGACCACCACAAATTTGCACGGGGGACTTGATTAACAACGAACTACAATAGCCTATAGGGGCCTTGGCAGGAAACACCGATCTTTATTAAGGGCTTCCTTGTGCCAACAAAATGAAGTCACTGGCACGACTCACTTGCTGGTGGCCAGAAATGGATTTCGACATCGTTCGTAAAGCCGGAGGCTGCCGCTAGCTTTTACGTGAGAAGCATTCAAGACCTTCATAGAGCCTTCTTGGCAAGTCCCCTGCGAGGCGTGGCTGAGCTTGTACGCAGACTACTGTGGATCCTCCTTGGGTAAGCACTAGGCTCTAGTGGTCATTGATGCATTTTCCGCTGGCCGGAGGTATACTCAGCAAAGTCACACAGACCACGCTCAGAAAACTTTTAGCAGAGGAGGAGTTCCGTTTATGCAGGTTACTTACAATAGCACACACTTCACTTCTAAACTCTCTGATGAGTGGTTGAAAGGGTCCCAGCAGCAAACTGCTCTCGGTCATCCATAGCCTATTAATAGCAATAATAATAATATTATTAATAATAGTAGTACTAGTGGAAGTAGTAGTAGTAGTTAATTTTGGATAACCCCGCAGCATACTGCAAAGGAAGATCAAGCGGTACAATTGAAAGCGGAATCAGAGTTTCAAGGGAGTTATACAAGTACATGCGCTGGTTATAGTATAGGCAAACATCTTTAGGTTACACAGTATAGCGGCTCCCGGCAAATTAGAACCCAAGTTCGGGTGGTCAAGCCGGCCGAGTTCAGGTGCAGCTGGCTGGAAATAGTAGAGGTACACACAAAAGTTACGAAGGAAGGACTGCTCGACTGGGGAATATAATAGGACTGACGGAAAGGTTGCTTGCCTTGAAAAAAAGAAATTTCCAGAGGAGAATTAAGCAAGCCATAGCCCTTCGTGTTGTATGACATGGGTTAGTATTGAAAATCAGGCTGTAGAAGGAGTGCAATTGCGGATGCTGAACAAGAACAATCAGTCGAACATTACAATTGTAAAGTTTAGCGACCGAATGTCGGTTGATTCAGTTATATGCCCAAATAATTACACACATTTAGAGAGAGATTGCCAAAGTAATGGTGAAAGAAGTGGCCTGATGGAAACAGGTAAACGTTGAGCAGACTGTTTACTTTCAGAAAAGTGGAATATAATGCATTAACGTGGAGGTATTAAGTGAACGATGGATAGATGTTTGAAACTTACCTACGACAGTGGCAGAGACAGCCTGTAAAAATAGATGATGAGGTAATGGACAGATAAAATACTATCTATTGATGTTCTTTATGATAGGTGGATCACGCGATGGTAACAAATCAAGGTGCTGCGGTACCAGCGCCTCTTGGAGGTGCATATACGGGGAAGATGTGGCATTTTGCAAAATGAGGATATTGTAACGCGATAGTCCCAAACAGGCAAACAGTGGGATTCACAGAGAGAGCGAACAATCTCAAAATATTCGGCCGTTGTAATAAGCTCTAGACAGATATTTCGCAGTGAAATGTGCTGTTTGAGGATTGTTGGACGCACGTGATTGGCAACAATAAATGTTTTGAAGTGATCCAAATGTGAAAAGTCTTTGGCCTTGGCGGGATGCGAACCCACGCATGGTCACCACCCTCGCTTTAGTACCGCGAGTGCTCTGCCAGCTGAGCTACGAGGCCACGCTGGAGAACCTTCGACTTTCTGCATATGGATCACAGTATACCGGCCCAAATTACAGTAGCACATGGCATCCACCACAGTGAACTAGCTTGTAATTTGACCGCCTACAGCAGGATTTCCCTTTGTGTTAACCGGACCCCACCAGTTAAGTGCATTGGGCATATTTACAATGTATTGATGTTTGGCAGATTTTGATAATGTTTTGAGGTGATCCAAATGTGAAAAGTCTTTGGCCTCGGCGGGATCACCTCAAAACATTATCAAAATCTGCCAAACATCAAAAACAACAAATGTGACAGTTTTCGAATATATCAGTAAAAATGATAAAAAGGGAGCGAGCTTTACCTTGGGAAATGGTTAAGTTTGCGAATGTGACTGATGAGTAGTTTGGCCTAAAACTTCGAGAAAAAGGACCATATTTAATGAGGCGAGGATGGTAATGGTCTTTTTTAATATGCGATCACTATGCGCATAGGAAAGTAAATTTTGCCGGGCCTCAAAAGCGGTAAGTTATGATGGCGAAGTTGGAAGCGAGCACGATGAAAAATCGATGATAACTGGAGTAGACATCGGGGTAATTTCAGCATTTCTGGCATGTAAATGGTGTTTTTAATCCACTGCCGGTGATGGTGGGTGGGGCTGACCGCACCCCGGGCACCTACACTGAAAGCTATTTCTGGAGATAGAAGATGCAGTCCATCAACCTGCACTTCGCCGCAGACGTCCTGCACGCCGGATGTGCGCCGACGAAACCGGTGGGCCTTGAGTGGTGTTGGCGAGGTCACTCAGCCGTAGAGGTGGAACAGTCCAGGAGATTGCAACCAGGTTGAAAGGGCAGCTGGAGAGTAAGGCCAATGGGAGAGCGACGGAATGAAGGTCAGGCATGGAATTTCCAGCCGGAGTGTGGGCCAGGTATTTCGTTGGTATCGTCTGCGGATCATCACAGGCTATTAAAGGGAAGATACGAGCCAGCCGTTTTCTGGAAAAACAAAAACGTCCTTCCCAGTAATTCAGATGCCGTAGATAGAAAACCGTTTTTGAGTGTATTTTGGAAGCTAATGTCAACTATTTCAGAATCCGTGATTTGCAACCGGCAAACGGGGTAGTCTTTTCGTGGAACTGGAACAGGTTGGCCACCATTCTGGATCTTGAGGATTCATCCAGTCATGGAAGCAATGCTCACCTGGTACACGTCAGTGAAGATGATCAGTCTGAGCCATTTCACCTGTTGTTGCACCAACTGATTATTCCCATCGGGATGCATTCAAATCCAAGAGTCCCACGGAATGACCAGCTGTTCAAAGACGTAAAAGAATTCGTTCTTTAACACGGGGAGATTACTAAAAACCCCACTTCAATCCAGCTTGAGGAGGATTTGATTTTCAAGATTGACTTTTTCTATTTTACATTACGATATTTTCCGTTATAATACGTAATTGTACCACATGTGACTATGCGCACACTAAATGCCACGCCATTTCTATATTTATGTGTGGTTCTTAATTCTCAGTTGTTCTTTACGGGGTTCGGCCTAATCAATCCACTCGATATCGCACGAACGCTCCGATGACACCGTGGAAACTGCTAAGACGACGGAGTTAAAGATGGAGGTCCATAACGGACACAGAGACAAGCAGTCGTCGAAAGTGCTAGGTTCGGCGCTCTTCCGTGGGGACTGCATGTGCACCATCTTCACAAACGGAAAGAACGGAAACCCAGTGAACCGAAGCCCAGCTAGAACGTTAGCGGATACCAGCACTTAAACTAGAGATTATGGGAATGGTTATTTATGCCAATGCATTACAGAACTTCTTTCAAGCAAGAGGAGTCTATTTTGTGGAAGTTTACATGTGACAGTAAATAGCTTTAAAAATGCGCATACCGATGCTTCTGATGCCTAAGTCTTTGATTTTGGTTTTGTATGAACCCTCCACCGGGTCAAAGGCCAGAACTCTAGAACGAACTTTTGGGGCAATTAGGACAGTGGTTGGCTGCCTTGTGTTTCGACTTACGATAGTTTCAAGCTCCGCCCGAATGTCGCAATATTTTACTATTTGAGCCCGACCCTCGTTGGTGGCATCAACGAGAGCGTGAAATTTAGAGGTAAATATGTGGCGATCCGACTTAACGTGAATAGTCTGTCGAGCGGAAAGTCTGAGTCTGTTTTTGTAAGGAATTAGGAATGGGGCCAAAATGTTGTCTCATCTACTTCCGAAATTCCCTGCACAGCCTAGCTTCATTTTTACCGATGGAAGTTTCCGAAATACAGTTTACAACACCATATATTTAGTTCCTATGGAGTCAAGAGGCGATTAACGCTCCTAGATCAGGTCATCAAACAAGATGTCCTAGTGTGCCCTTGAACTTTCAAAACCTCTAACGTTTCAGCTTCCCCACAAAAGACGCAAACTTGTTCTATCGATTTATTTCCCACCATGTGAAGGAGTTTCCTCCCAGAGCAGACCGTAGGCGGCGCGTGCCATGCCAAAATGTCGTTCACTGATGTTCGATAGATTTTCCGAGGCAAAGTCGTTTACGTCATATAATCTGAATGGGTTGCCGCAAAGCAAAACCCTCTTCCACCGCCCAGTAATATAGCTTCCAGCTCACGGGCAATAAGAGACGCGAGATTCAGTCAACACAAGTGTCGTGAACCGTTCCTCATAGTCCAGTGGTCTATTTCCAATCTCAGTCGCAATATCAGGTGCAAGATACTGTCAGGGTTTGTGTTGTGAACCCTCTCCCCTTTTCTCATTCTCAAATTTTCCGGCGAACTACCTTCCAGCTCAGATGATAAGATAATCACGAGATCTGCGAAATGTTGGGCCCCCGCCTCGTACCTATACATTATTTGAGGACTCAAAGATACGCGTGCTGCAAAGGCACTGCCGATGTATTCCCTTCAGTTTAGCTCCGGTCAGAGCAGACCTGACTGGATCAGGTCAGATAACGTGAATGAAGGCATGAGACAGATGAAGCAGCCGAGATTCCTGAACCGTTTATCCCAAAGACGAGTCCCGCCAGCCTAAGAATTCCGAGTTTTAGGTTGCTTCCTCTTAATCTGTGAATGAGACTGAGCTAAGGATGAGTCCGCTGTCTCGGGAGAGTAGAAGCCTCCCAGTACGAAGTGGGTCCTGGTTCAAGTTCAGCTTCCTCAACCCAAACAGAGATACAAACGCGGGGGGTACTCAGATGAAGTGCTAATGGTGTCACTCGGGTCTGAAAAGGTATGCGGTAAATGACGGATGGGGAGAGTGGGTGCGTAAATCAAGGTGACAGTTACAACGCTGACGAATAGTGGTCAACAACAGAAAGAGTATAGGGGCTGAATTCAGTATTGTCGAATGACGGGCTGTGTTTAGATGCACTTACGGAATACACTCTGCCAGAAGAAGTTCACCCTTGCTCCGAGCGATACGACCAAGGTGGTGGACATCACCCCAGCCGGCCGTAAGTTCCATGGTTTGAAAATCCGGAAAGCAAAGAACGGTGACCTCACATTCCTTAGTGCTATCAACCTAGAGAGTTTTGCCTTATGTGCTCTGAGTCGGGAATCCTGTCCCAGTTTAGCGTCTGCTCCGCGGGGGAGGACGTTCCTCCAGTTTGTCTAAAGGTTCTCACTAGATCCCGCGTGAGTATTTAACTGTTCACTAAGGAGAGGTGACGAGTCATGAGCTCCTCTGGGTACTTTTAGCCTGAGTTCCACCGACATCCTAGTGGAGTGTCTCTGTACATTACCAGGCTCAAGTGTCTCACAAAACAGCCGGGCACATGCTGGGATGAAATATTCTGTGTGATGTATCGAAAGTTTTGTGGAGTGAACTGTGTGAAAGCTCCCCTTGTTGCTACTGTGTGCAGACTCTGGTAAGGAGTCCACATAGAGTCGGCCACGGCATCCAAATATTGTTGCAGTGGCAGCAATTACTTACTTACCAGGACTCCAAGTTCGACGATGTCGGTGGCATTTTGTATTGCTTGTGTATTGTGTGGGTCTAGGTATTTTGATTCTCCACCGGCGTCCTGAATGAGATGCCTACATTCCCCACAATAAATGGTGGTTGTCACTTGAAGTATTTCACGCGTACTGGAATGAGACCATATTTTCCTGGATCCTACCTCATTATCGCTGTTTGGTTGTAAAACGGTTTGTTAGATATGGGGGAGAAATTTTAGGATGCCAACCTGGACAGCACCTAACCTCTGATACTGCCAATTGGCTGAAAAGCGGACTGTTGGACAGCAGAGTAGAATTTGGTTTTGCTGCCTTTGGTTAAGCTGGCTTGGCCGAAGTGTTTACACCTTCAGAAATTCACCGGGAATCCCGTAGCGAGTTTCACAACCCCGTACTTACGAGCGGCCTTGCACCAGCGTTTATCAGGGTCGACCTAGTGAGTTTTAGCGGAACCTTTCTCCTTTAGACAAAGAAATACACGTAGGTCTTTTTCCTATGGGATATATTATACGCCATCATACGTCTTTCTTGGTGATTTCGTATGGAAACTGTTCCATGGTAGCCGGAACACATCGAGAAAGTTTTCCGTCTTCAGTTGGCACGCGTATGAATTTTCTTTAAAAGCCCTGTCTGTTCTAACGCATCTTCAGGATTCTCCTAGGTTAAGTCGGGACCTGCTCCCGTGTGGAGTCTAAGCCCCTGGTCTCCGGTTTGTGACACGTTGGTGAATATACTCAGAAGCGCGCAAAAGAGTGGAACCCACAACGACGGAGCGGGACAACGTGTGTATTGGAGGAGCTCAACGGCTTGCAGACGGCGTACGCAGGCGGAGCAAGTGGCGCCACCAAATTCGGTAGTTTTTAAAATAAACAAATTTGCTAATCTTTGTATACGTGTGTTGTGTCGGCAGCACTACAGGGGTCTCCCACCCCCTGGAAGGCCGACGCAGTTGGACTTCGATCCGTGATGGGTACGTTGGCTTCGGCGGCGTGAGACGTTTTCCATGCCTCCCGCCGCAATCCAACACAAAATCGAAGCCGGCGCAAGCCGTTCTCCATGACTCACACCGGTCGCTATGCGTCGATCGCAAGATTGCGCCCTCCTCAACATTTCATCCGACCGGTTAGATTCTGCCTGCTACTTGTCAGTGGTGATTTTTGCTGTTGGGTTTTTCCTTGTCAGCATATCCCAAAGTTCGTTTTGCCTGTGATTGTTATTGCCTCCGTAAACGAGCCAGCTTCCGACGTCAAATGGGTCCAGTCGAGATCCAATGAGCTGTGTGCTGGAGCCATGCGAGATCATGGAATTTCATATGGTTATGACTGACGGGACGAGCCGGAAGGCAAGAAACCCAAGGAAGCGGCGCCTCTGGGAGCGGACGGATATTCGACTGAGGGGGACACCGACGCAATGCAGGCTGCCGCTACCCTTGTCGTGATAACCACATGGTCGTGCATTCAAGCACAATAAAACTAAGTGCAAATGGACTATGGACAGTAAAAGTAAATATATACCACTCTTACAAATTCAGAAAACCTAGTTGGCTGTCGCAGCTCGCGGCCGCGTCGATTTCTCCTGCTAAAAGGTGCGGTTGTATCTTCCGTGGGGTTTGGTGTTGCCACAGGTAGTGGGGAATCGTTAGTGGGAGTAACAGGTGCCGACTCAGGACAACTAACCGATGGTTGTGTGCAGGTGGGGACAATGGATGGGTTGTTCGGAGTGGGCCTCACTTCGACGAAGGCTGGTTTAAGGCGGTTTGTGCTGATGGTCTCTCTCGTGCCTTCGAAGTCTACCAAGTATTTTTTTTTCTTCCGCTGGAAGACTCGAAACGGGCCAGAGTAAGCCACTTGTAGTGGTGATCGCACTGCATCCACTCGAATAGACACACCGCTGGCGGTCTCTAGAGTGGTAGTTATGTAGGCATTGAGGGCTTGTTCTCGTGGTGGGGTGGGATTTAACACCCGCATCTGGTGTGACAACCTTTTTGCGGATCCCCGCACTTGAAACTCACAGGTGGTAATGGAGAAACCAACTCATCTGGAAGTCGTGAAGAGCAACCGTAAACCAGTTCAATAGCCGTAACACCCATGTCGGCTATAACGGTGTTACGCAGTCCTAAGAGAGCCGTCAGTAAAACTTTACTCCTTGGAGGGTTGTCCCGAGCACGGAGGGCAGCTTCCAGCTCGCAATGGAATCACCCGACCATGCCATTAGCCTGAGGATGATAAGCCGTCGTCTTGTTTCGTCTGCAACCTAATGCGCTCATTAGCTCATGGAAGGCGTAGTCAAAATGAGAACTGCAGCCGGCGGTCACGATAGCAGGGCCGCCGAACTGACTCACCCAACCGGTTAGAAACTCTTTTGCAGCTTCCTCTGGGGTTGGACCGGGAATAGGTATGGCCCGTGACCAGCGAGTGAATTGATCTACTCAAGTGAGGATGTAGACGCAGCCGTTGGATGGCGGAAAGGGCCCCACGAGATCCACATGCACATGATGAAAGCGTGTGTCCGGCTCACAGAATGCTCCTAGAGTAGATCTAGTGTGACCGTGTATTTTAGCGCCCTGGCATTGAAGACAAGCACGGGCCCAAAGACGCAGGTCACGTTTGACGTAAGGCCAGACGAATCGCTCGGCGACTAGTTTCACTGAGGTGGTTACACCAAGGTGTGATAAGTTGTAGAGGCCGATAAAACTCGTCGGCGAAAACTGGCAGGAACTAGTGGTCGGGGTCTACCCTGTGACACATCGCGAATAATAGTTAAGTCCGGAGGTGGAAGGGTCACTGGCACTAGATGCAGGGAGCTACTGTTTCTGAGCTGCTTGACTTCAGGATCTGTTGTTTGGACCACGGCGATTGCTTCCTGGTCTATGCCTATCGGTTGTGGGTCATCGACTTTGTGGAGGCGTGATAGTTCATCCGCCATGGCATTGTGTGCCCCGGAGACGTGTCAAATGTCCGTGGTAAACCGCGAAACATAGTCTAAGTGGCGAATCTCTTGTGGCGAATATCGATCAAAGGCTGACTTCAGAGCGTGCCTTAGTGGTTTATGATCTGTGAACACTGTGAACTTTCGGCCCTCGAGTGTGTGCCGGAAGTGTCGGATGTCCAAATAGATTGCCAGTAGTTCTCTGCTAAAAGTGCTATATCGGGATTCCGCAGACTGGAGATGCTTGGAGAAGAAAGCTGTAGGCTGCCATGAATTATTGACAAATTGCCGCAAAGCCGCTCCAAAAGCCGTGTCCGAAGGGTTTGTCCCTAATTCCAGGGGGCAGAAGGATCGGAAAATAAAAGGAGTGCTATTTTGGCGACAACTTCCCTATTCGAAGTAAACGCTACCCGCACCGTGTAGAGAAAAATGAACTTCCGCTTACCTCCACGTAAAAGGTCTGTTAGGGACTGCGTTATTTCGGTGCAATGTGGGTTAACCGGCGATAAAAGTTAACCAAACCAGAAAATCGACTCAACTGTCGGTAATGGTGAGGCTCAGGATAGTCGCGTATTGTCGCCACCTTGCCAGGCAGGTGCTGTGTGCCCTAGGCTGAGATTTCGTGACCAAGGATTGTGAATGTTGCCCTACCTTATCCGCATTTGGTGGGATTATTGGTTACATCGCGTTGGTCAAGGCGCTCAAAACAAGCGTGAAGGTGTGCCGTATGCTCTATTTGGAAGAACTGGCCGCCAAAATATTGCCTAAGTGCACGTAGACATTCTCCAACCAGCTTGCTGCTTCAAGCATAAATCATTGAAAGGCTTGGGCTGCATTCCTGAGCCCAAGCGGCACGCTCAAAAACTCGAATAGTCCGAACGGAGTTGTGACAGCTGTTTAAGGGATGTCGGCCCCAGCTACCTGAGTTTGGTGGTAGGCAGTAAATGAATCGATTTGGCTCAAAACGGAACAACCGAATAGGGAAGAAGTTAGATCCTGAATGTGTGGAATGGGGCACCTGTCTGGGATAGAGGCCTGGCTGATTGCCTTTTAGTTGCCGCAGGGGCGCCAGTTGCCACTGGGCTTAGGAACCGTGTGAAGGGGAGGGGCTCAAGAACTACTGAACGGGCTTATTGGGCATAATTCTAGCACGTGTTCGAACTCAGCCTATGCTACGCGGAGCTTGTCTATTGTCAGGCGACTTTGTCGGCTAAATGCTGGGGGTCCTGTAGCGGCCATATGGTGGGTGACGTTGGTGGTCACCGCGGAAAGGATCCAGATTGTCTAAGCGTTGCCAGGTAAGCTGAAAGGGGTCTGGGTATGGATGCTGGGCCTGAGGTTCGATGCATAGCGGAGCGACGTGATTCACGGAGGAATACGAACCGGTTACGGAAAGAGAATTCTGTCGGTCGACAACTCCCCGGCATCGTGCATCCACCAGGAGGTCGAAATGGTCAAGGAAAACGATACCTATTATGGGATAGGGGACCTCTGCTACTATAAATACCCAGCCGAAGGTGCCACGTGGGCCTGAGTTGAGCGTGAGTGACTTACGGTCGTAAGTAGCAACAGGAGTGCCGTTGGCAGCACGGAGTTTTCGGATTGACGGAATGGTTGCATCACCTGCTTCCTTTGGAATGACACTGACTGCTGCGTCGGTGTCAATTAGGAACAGATTATTGGAAACTAAGTCTCGAACAAGCAACAGACGACTGCTGTTATAGCTACCGACCGCGTTAGTCGTCGGAACGCGTCGAGACCTCAGTTTCCCTGGTTGGTACCTGGGAGGGTGCAACCGGCTTCGCAGCTTCGGGCCTTCTCCCTAAACGGTTTGTGATATCGACAGTAAGTCGATGGAGTTGAACTAACGGGGTGATCATAGGAAGGGCTTCTGAGACTTTCCAAGTCGGTCAGAGTTGCCATAAGATTTATGTTCTTTACAGTGAAGACAACTAGCAGCGGAAAATGGGTCTGAAAACCCGCTGTAAAGCGGCTATCAGAGTGTCTTCAGTGTGTGTTTTTACGGTAGGAGCCGTGGTCTGGGGGGTTGCTCGAGTTAGTTACGGGAGTATTGTGTGGGTGGTACCTTTCCAGAATACCGTACGCTGGTCTTTCCGCTTCCATGGGCTTAAGACGGCTAGAAACCCCGAGAAGTGCTTAAATATTGGGTGACAATCGCTGTATCCACAAATCTTTAGGGACTTTTCCCCCCAAAAGTTGCCCTGTAAGCTGCTGCTTTTCTCTCAGTAATGCAGAGGGCTTTTTGCTACCAAACTCTGCCCCTTGGATCAGCCTTTTCAGTCCGGACAATTCTGACGGCAAAAGACAAAAGATTACCTCGTCTTTCAATGATGGGTGAGAATAATTATTGAATCTTGCGTCGCCTATCTGGGTAGCAACTTCACAAGGAAGGCCGCCGATAGTCCACGGATACTCTCGCTTGTGATTCTACATGGTTCAAACTCTGCCTGCAATATATGAAGCCAGAATTGAGGATCATCAACAAAAACACCCAGGGATGGCCAGGGAGGCTGTCAAAAAGGGACGGTTCCGGATCAGGCTTGCCGTAGTTGCTGACCATAAGTGCAACGGTGTATCAAAAGTAAAACAATATACAAAGATCAATTAAGCAACGGTGAAAAGCTTACAATACCGATGTGAGAAAAAAATGAAAGGAATATGGTGAAATGAATCTGGATGTACCGTCTATAAGTCGGAAAAATTATGAATAAAAGAATAAATGTGATTGAAGGGTTGATGAGTATCCTTAGTGGAATGAATTTGTTGTTTGGGCTCATCAGTTTAGGTTAAGTCAGGACCTGCTCCCGTGTGGAGTCTAAGCCCCTGGTCTCCGGTTTGTGACACGTTAGTGAATATACTCAGAAGCGCGCAAAAGAGTAGAACCCACAACGACGGAGCGGGACAACGTGTGTATTGGAGGAGCTCAACGGCTTGCAGACGGCGTACGCAGGCGGAGCAAGTGGCGCCACCAAATTCGGTAGTTTTTAAAATAAACAAATTTGCTAATCTTTGCATATGTGTGTTGTGTTGGCAGCATTTCCCATCTATACGTCTCCATCTTTCTTTCGTCAGGCCTCCACCCCTCCCCCCCCCCCCGAGTACACTTTTCCTGTTTTAATTCCGAAAGACTGTATATCATGTTCTCTAGATTGGCAAGGAGTCGCTTTCGACCTCCTCATCCGTCGTGGCCAACTTTTGACACTCTGTTCACGCAGCTAAGCATCATGTATAACTCGGCCTTCCTGTTCATATTGTGACATTTACCTCCCCGTTGGGTCACCCGCCCTCACTTAGCTCCGTAAATCCTTTTAATCAAGTAGTGCGATTTTTTCTGTCTGCCTGATTTGTGACAACTTGCTCCGTTCACTGAACCTCAGTCAGTGTCCCTCATTGTTTGTAGGCATCATTCCCCCATTAGCTGAATCCTTCATATTTTCTAACACAGCTTTTGTCAGCAGTTCCACTTTTTCCCGGTTCTCTTCCATTTTGTCGACCTGAAATCAAAGACAATTGGTGTTTCGAAAGTGAAACTTCATCACTTTACTTCATTCGAACTCTGTTCAGCGTCACGTTAATATCACCAAAACGAGCAAGCCTGCTGTTGTTATTTGTGGATATTTTACCTCGCTCATTTTTGTTATACACTTTGATCATGCGCTCAAGCATGCTTCCCGGCCACAGTAAGGAAGTACGGCCCTAATAATAATAATATTTTTATCAATATTATTATAGTATACCTAAGACCGGTTAAAGTCTTTTTCACCATTCAGAGGCTACCCACCCCGAACCTGAAAGAATGGAAGGTCCACATCCTCAATCCACTTTGCTTCCTTGCTTGACGTATATGGTGATGCCAAGAATAAAATAAGGACATATGAACAAAACTTAATGCCTTTGGGAAATCAGTTGCGTACCATAGGCGGGGCTATGAAAAAGTTACCGCAGCTTGCATATATTATCAATCCTTCAGAGCATTCAAACACCGAACTTCGCTATGAGCCAGTCGCTTTGTGGGCTCAGCTTACTTAGAAGCCGGCCGAAAAATTAGAAATTCGAACGGCGCCGTATCATTCATCGTCTGGAGTCCACGGCCTCTTCCCCGACCAAAACATCACGTCACTCTACTTGAGCTACTGCTTAGGGTTCGAGAAACAGTCCACAGCAGCAAATTTGTTCTTTTTTGTTCAAATCTCGTGGGGGAAATTTGTTTTTGAATTCACGAGAAACGGGCGGAATATCATCAGTTCCATTCAACTCAAAAACAAATTTGTCGCCTACAAAGGCTATGGCAGAAGTAGGTCCTCATGTCGCTGATCGGCAACCCTGCATCGTTCCGAGTTTCCGTGAGAGAGAGGGTGGGTGTGTATCGGAATTTAGGCGTGGAACTAAGGCTTGGACTTGCTTCTAGTTTTCGCGAAAATCAAACCGGCATGTATGGAACAAGTGAGGTCACGACCGAGTAGCACTCTAAAGCACCCAGTGGTTTTAGAAATTAGGTTGCGTATTGCAGTTAAATCCTAAGCTTTGATTACGAAACTAATTTGAAGTTTGAGCGTAGAATGAAGGGCAAGTGGCATAATAAATATGACATCATCTGCATACTTCGTAGGAGGAGTATTTTTTATACAAGAATAGTGGGAAAGTACGCAGAAGTTAAAAATAGGGGTAGTGTGCCACTTGAGGAACGCTACGGCTGTTGGTAACAAGAGGAGAAGCTTCGCTTTCAAAAATGGTGAACTGCCGGCAATTGTGAAAGTAATCTTCTAACAAACAGACAAGTAAGTGCCCCACGCTTGAGAGGAAGAAAATGGAAAGCAGCTTGGTCCTGTCAACACAGTTGAACACACCACTGTGGCCTGGGAAGCCTATTCTTACCGCCTTGCTTTTCCTGTCAAGTTTAGGCAGAATGTCCTGTGTCAAGATATCGAGTAATAATAGTTTATTTCGGATAACCCCGAAGCATGCTGCAATGCAAGATCAAACGGTACAGTTGAAAGCTGAATGAAAGTTACAGTGGGACTGTACAATTATGCGAACGCGATTGAGTATAAGAGAAGGCATTCAAGTCAATTGCTGCGATACCACCCGGTGAATTTAAACTCAAGGTCAGGTGGTCGATCCGGCTGGTGGTAGGCGTAGTTATTCTGCCAATATGTGGGGTGGATGGAGAATGGTATAAAATCACACAAATCCCACAGAAGAAAGACTGTTCTGTCGGAGAACTAAACTAGATTGACGGATACGCGGATATCGTGAAGAATAAACATTCCTGAAGGAGACGTATTCAAGCAATGGAGCTCTGCAATGTATGAGAGGAGTCGCAGTGAAAAATTTGACGATAAAAAATTATGGCATAATACATAAAGACCAAGAAAATCGGTCGAGGATAGCAATTTTGGGGTAGTGACCGTATATCGGTTGAGCCAGTTGTCAAACGAAACGGACAACACACTGGACTGTGGGTGTCAAATTGATGGCGAGAGAAGTTACCGGATAGAGCATATAGACTTTGAGTGGATTGTTTTGCTTTCAGAAAAAAGGAATGAAATGCATCAGCAAGAAACTGGTAACTGACAAAAAAATCGACGTGTGGTGCGTAGCTACGACAGTGGCAGAAACGTGGCTTGCAAGAAGTATGACCGGTTGAATGACAGGTAAGTACTTACATACTGATAATTCTCAGCAAAGACTTCACGTGGTGAAAAAAAATGTATCAAGTATCGGAAGTGTCTGAGACGATCTATCGGAATGGAGCATGAGAAAGGAAATACACAACAACCGATGAATAGGTTTGCAAAGTTCGGCAGCCGGATATGGGCGGAGTGTGTGTGATAAACCAAATGGACTACACATCTGGACCGTGGTTGCCAGAGTGATGGTGAAGGAAGTGACCGGATAAAACATATGGACTTCGAGTGGATTGTTTTGCTTTTAGAAAAAAAGGAATGTAATGCATCAGCATGAACTAGGAATTATCGAGAAAATCGTTGCGTGGTGCTCAACTACAACAATAGGATGGACACAGCTGGAAAAAAACGATGAAGTGATGGGCAGAAGACTATCAGTTTATGTTTGATACAAAAGGTGGACCACTTTGTGGTGACAGAACATAACTCTGCGGCAAAAGAGCTTATCAGATGTGCAAAAGTGGGACACGATACCTTGCAAGATGAGGACATTGCAATGCAACAGCCTTAAGTGGGCAAACAGCGGAGCTGGCAGAGAAAGCAAGCAAACACAGAGTCGTCGATTATTGGCAATCTCAAGAGATAAATTTCGCAGTGTCATATACTGTCTGGAGATTGTGGTACGGAAGTTAGTGACAGCAATAAATGCGTTATTTCTGGAGTATATCGGTGAAAGTAGCAAAAAGGGGTGGGCTTTATCTTAGAGACTGGTTAAGTTTGCAAATAAGACTGGTGAGTAGTTTGGCATGAAACCGCGGGAAGTTGACTGGGAATAATGAGCCAGAAGTGTTGAGTACCTCTCAGGTGGGACGTGGCTGTCGCTAGGGAAACTGATCAGGATCTGCAGTAGTGGAGCTTTTTTCAATCTTTGCAAGACCAAGATTTCAAAGGATTTAAGACAAACAGAAAGACAAGCAGTCATATGGAACTTCGAAGAACCTCTATTGTGAATTAGAATTATGGCCTCTGCGCTCCAAAGGCGTAAAATCACTCTTTCTAGAGAGCAAAGGTTGAAAGTGTTGGAGCTATTACTGCTGAGGGTAGCGACAAACAACTCGAGCACTATAAAGTCGAATCAGTCCTGTCCGGATGACCTTCAGGGGTTACGGGAAGCATCACTTTGTAGGCGCCCACGGATGGGGGCAAAAAGGAAGTTTTTGAGGTTGACTTTTTCCTTGAGCACAGGCATAAAGATCCCACCACTCTTCTGAATGATATGTCAAGCTAGTCCACGCAAACAATATTAATGAATAATAATAATAATAATGGTATATTTCTTGGCCATGGTCGAGACGCACGTGCAAGTGCATGATGATTGCGTAGCACGTTACTCGATAGGATGAAATATCCAAAAATTCTAAGCATAAAAGTCAAAAGTATCAGCGGCATAAAAACATAACCGGCATTAGTTTGAATGGATCACTCTAATAAAGGTTTGCGCTGCGACTTTGAACCTGTTTTGAGTTTGAGCTGTAAGGTGGCGAGCCGTGAGGGTGCAGAGATGATTGCTGATACCGTGCTAAATATGCATTACAAACGAGACTTATGCAGGCCAAGGAAAAAGGGAGGCTCACCAGGGTTCTGCGAATAGAGTAAGTTCTGAACAAGAAGAAGAAGAAAAAGAATCGTGTGGAGGTATACTCGGGAAGATCGATGCTTGCTAAGAGAATTGCAATCCATGAAGATGGTGCAAACCATGAATGGCGGACTAACCGGAGTTCAATAAAGGGGATGTGTCAAAATGAGGAGATAAGAAACCAATTTTATGAAAATGCCCTGTGGAACACTGGTTGATGTGGAAGGAAAAGCAGCCCATAAAAAGTGAGTTTAATTTCAGGATCGGCAACCTCTGCCATTTAGAAATGAGAAAGCGCAACTAGATGGTCCTGGGGGAGTGGAGGGTCAGTTTCCAGCCGGCTACGGAGTCCCATGCCGATGAATCACCAGCCAAACCCTTCCAGAGCTTTCAAGTGTCGCGATGACTTTGCTGGCTGGGAGGGCACGCATGTAGACGTGATTGAGGCGGTACCACTGACTTTTGATTGATTTTGTCAGAATTCCGACAGTTTAGAGATTTTCTGAAGGCCTGTTTCTCCTCGCTAGGAAGCTGTTTAAGTTGAGGAGATGAGGGGCCGGCAGGAAGCAACCACAAGGTTTCCACTTTGCGGCTAAAAGGGAGGCATTAAACAAAATATCGGGTGGGATGGTCCCAAAAGACAAAAAGATCAGTATCTGAGGATATACAAAGTCAGGTCTGAGTAACCATTTCCTTCAGCTGTAAAATGTTTTTAGGACAAATTTCATTCTTCCCAGTCAGGCGATCTCGGCTCAGTGTGACGTACGCGGTTTTGGTAGCCCCGTGGATTCCGGATGAGGTCTTGAATATAGCACACTCGGCGGAGTCCAATGGTGAGCGGCTGGAAGTAGAAAAAGACATAGGCCGTCAACCAAAAAAGAGCCCATGAAAGCATCAAGTCTAGTTGGAATTCTAATATTGGTCGTCATGCCGGAGAGATAAAGAAAGGTAACATCGCAAGAGTTAAAAAAACCAGCAAATGTATACAACGAATCATCAGCATAGTCTACCAAAATTTGCAAAATTGAGTCGGCAGATTTTACATAGGCTGTCGTGGAACAACGAGGAGAAGTTTATACACATAAGAGGAGGCGAGCAAAAGTTGCTTAAGGACTTGAGTCCGCACTCCTGTACATAACAGCCAAGGAGAATGGCAGAATGAGCGAAAACTGTTCTGGCTTATTTAAACCAACGGTTGTCGATGCAGGCGATAACTCCCCAAACTTGCTTACGATATGTGCCGGGGGATTCATTTCGATGAAGCCACTGAGTGTAAAAAATTTTCTCGCTGATATCGCATTGGAGTCAGGTTCCTTGCAGAAGGATAGCCCCGAGCTCTGAGTTCTCCTTGTCTCTAAAAGGTAAGATAAAACCGGAAAATTGTCCAGCACAGGCCGAATAGCGCCGCTGAGTGTGTGGCACATAGCATGAAACAGTTTTTACCGAAGAGCTATTTTCCAGCCCGCGTGACGTTCCTTTTGGTAACTGAATTCTCTAAATTTTTATTTCCATCTGTTGCGTACTATGGGTCCGAACCAGGTCCGTTCGGATAGGGGTTTTTTCCTGAAGTTTTTCAGCAGGTCACAGAAATATTTTAGCGAAATAAATATAGCTTTAATGGCAAACAACAGTTGTGCCGATCAGGGGGAAAGATAGGCAAACCAAAGGATATTCGTGTAAAGTCAACTCAAATCAGGGCACAGTGCTTTCGGCTGGTGCCGACGTTAGCCCAGCTTCCTGCTCCTGTGGGCCCCCGCCCCCAACCGGGTTTTGATTTCTTGGAGCCTATTTTTGCTTGTCGGCGGATGGGAGTTCGAGTCACTTGACATTTATCGGGTAGCCGTCGGAGAGGGCGGCGAGAGCAACATTTCGGTAGAGTCAACCCACGGCAACCGACATGTCCACTCGTCATTCAAAGCCTAGTCATCTATATGTCAGCTCTGCCGTAAGAAAGGAAAAGAAAGGGATCAGAGGGACTTCAGGGAGGTGTGGGTGAAAGATCAGTGGGTAAATAATAACCATAATGATAAGGCTGAAGAGATAGAAAAACGTGAAGAACTCAGGATGAAAATCCTTCTGAGTGCCATTCACTGTGTCACAGGCCCTCCGGAAATAAATGTGTCCACGTCAAGTCAAAATTCTTTTCAAAACTGACGGAAGTATCTGCTGCCACACCAACAGCATGCAGTTTATTCCGGTGGTTTTGTACTGCGTGAGAAGAGTTGGGCTTTGATATTCTTGGTGGCCCTTGGTTTATCGAACTGAAGCTCAAAAGGCATGTATTTCGTTGCAGCTGGAATAGCGTGGCCAGATTTAAAGGCCCAGCCGAGAAGCGAGCTGAGGTTGAATGCAACTCCTGAACTTTCTCACTTGCCACTCTTGTCTCAATACCTACGTACATCATTTAAGTGGCAACCCTAAACCAGCTATTCCCTACTCATAGCTGGGTTGTACAGTCCTTCTCGGTAGGCAAATGCAGCTCGGGTCCTGGTTTGCCAGATACACCTGCCACCACAAAATCAGCCTCTCGTCCGTCCCTAGGTACCAAAGTCCCAGCCTCAACATAGCTGCTTAGGGCTTTCGTTACAACTTCATATTTTAAATTTACTGCTGCACAAAGCCACGGTCAATTTAATATCAACATCACCAAGAAGCCAGCTTGCTTAATAAGGCAACCTTGGACCTCTCGAGTAACAGCAAGTCAATTCAGTATTGGTAATGAGGGAGGCATACCTCGAAATATATGAGACAAGCCTGATTGCACGACCAGCTATGTACCAGCGAATTATGTATGTGGCATACATGTAAATTTTTATGGAGGAAACAAATCCTTTTATGCTGTTTAAAGGTAAACCTCCGAACTGACAAGGTACGGGATTTTAGGGAATGAAAGGGGGTACTCTTCAAGGGGTAAAATACTTCTAAGCTACTTGGTAAAAGGCAGCAGGAAGCAAGGAAGCTAAAATGGGTAGGCCGGCGGGATATCGAGGAACTGATATAATGTCTTGTGAAATGAAATTTAAGTAGGTGGGGAATGGAAGACCCGAGCTTAGAAATAGACCACTGGACTATGCGGAACGGTTCACGACACTTGTGTTGACTGAATCTCGCGTCTCTTATTGCCCGTGAGCTGGAAGCTATATTACTGGGCGGTGGAAGAGGGTTTTGCTTTGCAGCATCCCATTCACATTATATGACGTAAACGACTTTGCCTTGGAAAATCTATCGAATATCACTCAAAGGGGCTTTGGCAAGGCGCGAGCCGCACCTGGTCTTGGCTGTTCATGAAGTACGTTCATGGAGGACGCTAGATGCTTCATTGAGTGCTCATCGGGTGAGCCGTAAAGGGAAGCAGTGCCGTGGTACTTGGCGGTAAATTTCTCTCAGTGCTAGAACAGCGGCATCTGTGAGTCACCCGTTAAGAAGAAACCTGGCAGCTGTAACAATTAAGGGGTATATTTAGATAACAACGGGATAGACTTCAATGCAACATTCAGATTATGAGGAAAAGATCCCGCTGGCTCCTTTGAAAGGAGAAGAAATAAGATGGATGAAAGGCTTGAAGAAAAAAGGAATAGAAAACCCAAATAATTGTGACAGAAGTGGAAGTTATACTCTTGGAAATCCTCCTCAATCGTTGCTACATACTTGCCCCATTTAGAATGTGCTTTGTATTCTTGCTGATCCTAGAAAAAATACAACGCACGTCAGCCAATACTTTTGAACACCTATTTATGTTTCGTTTATGAGTACCGATGCTTTTTCGATTTGACGTTTGACAGTCGTGGAGGTCGCACTTGACAAAGGCCTTTGCTCATCTGTGGCTCCTGTTGCTAAAAGTTCTGGCTGTACAGTTGAGATTTGTATTTAAGTTGTAACCGTATAATTTGTCAATCTAGTGCCATAGAATTTTCGAATCAATCTTGTTTTGACTTTGAGATTTGTTAATTAGGCTACGCGTTCCTCGCAGTCGGAAGAAAGACGGGAGAAGGAGGCTGGGCATAATGACAGCCCTCCTTAGGGAGTAACGGAATTCCACAGCCAACTAAGGCAGTTACGGCCCGGCAGCTTACAAAATCAGAGCTGCCCATAAATGGGTGCCCGGGTGTTCATTGAAGTGTCGAGAGAGAATGAAGCGGTAAAAGCTAAACTGAGTCTCACAGAAAACAAAGAAATATGAGATAATATCTGCTCGTCGAGAACAGAAGATATTCGACAGAAAAGTGGGTCACTGGCAGTATTCCAACGGATTGAAAGCAGAGGGTTAAAAAGGAAGCCCTAGGGTAACAAAGCAATAATGCGGTACAAGAGTAGAGCAGTTAGGTGAGGGTATGGTTAGGCTCTTGGGCAGTATGGAAGATTATGGAACAAGTGCCGAATTGGCAAAAGCTCAGTGAATCCGCAACCAACTGGCCTTCATAAACCCGATGAAGTCATAGTTTACGGTAGGGAAAATCTCTAGAATGAACAATAGTATCTAGATGAGACAATGATGGAGTAGTTAGGCTAGACAATTTGAGGTTAGTAGGAAATCTGGAAACAAGGAGAAAATGAAGCTAAGGAATTAGGAACCGATGGACTTTGAATGCTGAAGCTAGAGCAAAGTAAGTGGTTGTGTCTATAAAGTGTGACACGACAAAACATGGACAAAAAAAATTTGTTCACCGCTGGTGGAAACAGAAAGTAGTTACAGTAGAATCAAAGAAGCGAGTTGATGTTACCCAACTAAACTTCAAGCTGATCCGCCTAGAAATCAAGGCCATCCTGAAAAGCCCGACCTCCGGAGACGCTGAAATTCGTCAACTGAAGGGTCTGAGCGGTGGTTTAAAGGGTGTATATTTCAGTTTTGAGTTGAGTTTTGGTCTGAATGGATTGAATGTTTAAACGAAAGCTTGTTCCATTTTTTGGAATAAATCTAAGGGAAGTGATGGGGCTTGAAGGCAGTTTTGGCTCACTGTGTGGAAACAGCAGGGGGCCAACGGCGGGGTGGATAATGGGTTCCGGACAAGGAAATGAGTGATTCACTGGCGGACAATTTGTGTAACAAATTTTACAAGACTAGGTTGTTTACGTCGACGAAACTACGAGGGTTAGAACTCAGAATTTAGTGGTGCTGTTTGTGGATAAAAAAGCTGACTAACCAGTTAGTCTTTTGGTTAAATTCCTTTAAAGTGTTTATAGAGTAATCCTACTGGATTTGGAAATGCCAGAATTGATCAGTTGGCAGTATTATAGTAAGAGTTATGTACGCCGCTCACTTCTGCGCACCATACTTTCAGAACTTCTCAAGGATCGGAAAGTAAAACAGGTTACTCCCTACATCGACTGCCTGAATGAAGGCAGGCACTGAAAAACTCAGAGGCTGGATAGTACACACCAAATTCGTGAACCTTGGGTGGAAGTCCAGTTGACGACACGCTAAAGACTTAGGAACTAGGTTGCAGAGTTCATCGGCAAGGTAATAGCCCAGATTTATTTGAAGGGAAGCTCGTGAACCAAAAAGCACTGATCAGGAGAAGAAAGGTCAACAGAAAGGCTACCAAGTACAGTACTAATGTCACTCTACCAAAACAGGGCTGTTTGAACGGCATAAACGAAGGGTAAGAGAGCACCTTAGGAGAGGAATACATGCTGCCTGGTATTCTCCAAATTAAACTCCAGGAAACTACCGATTATTCAGTCTTTGGTCAACCTCTCCATCATTCTGGAGATAAGTGGTACGTGATTTAGCTGATGATAATTGGACAACCCGATCGATGAAATATCTTATGCCGTGGTGGCGGTTGAAGGACACCCAGCTGCAGTTCGGTGAAAGGGTGAAAAGGTTAAACGATATACTGGTAAATCGGGGCCACATTTACCACTGGCTGCGGGGGCAGTCCATCGGGTTCTGGATTGTCCGCCGCTCCTCATTGGGACGGAAATCGTGAGTGTCCTATCCTCAAAATAAACAGTTGATGAAGAGTAGTCAGTGGGGGAACTTATATAAGGTGGGTTGATGCTAGTTTTTGGGGGGTAGCAGAATAAGGTAGCCAGTTGAAGCTTCATAAACGTTGCACGGTGATGAACTAAAAATCTTGTTAGTTAAAGCCATACACTGGATGGATGGCTTGATATTTGTTGCTAGTCGTGTGTAGCTTTGGAATTTTAGGGTAGTTGTTGAGGCCGGTGACAGACCTTTGTCCTCTCTGAGAAGAATGGCTTCGAACTTTCGCAAACAATGCAAAACAGACGTTTCAGATCGACATCTAAATAGAGGCCGTGGGATTGCGGACAGAGTCTCTATAGCCCTGTGGGTTTTTAAAGAAGGAAGTTTTGATTTTCACTCAACAGTTCAAAGAATGATACATGGCAGCTTTTACAAACTGTTTGTCATCAGAGTGCAGAATTCGTCGGCGGCTGAAAGAGGGTAGGCCGAAAGGAAGAAGCTACTTCATTGTATGTTACCCACTATAGTGAATAGTGGTGGCAAGCTAGCTGGTAGCGATTTTTACAAACGGAGAGATTAAGAGGTGGATCGGGAAAATAAACGATCCGAAAAGCTATTTTGTGGCTGGTGCTAGGAAAGCCTAGCTTGACCCAACCCAAGATATCTGGAACATCGTGGGTAAAAACGAGGTCGGTATGGTAACATTGCCGTTGGGCTTTGTGACTTGTCGTATCCATCTGTAGTGACCTCGATCTTTTTGAGAAAATGACTATTTTCTGGACACCATTTTGGATCTGTTTTCTCCACGATCTTTTCTGACGTTTGACATTGACCTCAGTGTTCTCCGGTTGCCTACGTTTTACTGGACTGACTTTTCCGAGGTTTCCGTCGACCTCGTTTCAAATCACTTTCACTTTCGTTCGTTCGCTCGCGGTTTGCTCTCAGCACATCCGTCGCGTTTCGTTCCGTTTTCCGTTCGGTGTATTTCTTGTATCGGTACTGTTTCGGTGCCACGATATATAGGATACACCTCGCATCTGTAAACCGACTAACGTCTTCTCTATTTGTCCGATAGAGGGGATATCGTTGGTATTCGCTGCTAGACCCAATAGGAGACACGTTCGCCAGCGGCTCCCGAACGTCTTCTATACATCCTCCAAAGTGAACATTAGAAACATTCTGTGCTGGGTTTGACGAGGCCGAACTTTGGAACAACTAGTACTGGGGAAGTTGAATTCAACAGTAAGAATACTGAGCTCTGAAGAAAGAAGAGCTTATTATTTAAAAGCATCACACAAGGAAGGTAGTTCAGGTTTGTTGGCGGAAGGCGGGCGATAACAGCATCCAGGATGGATCAAGCTAGTAGCATATTTAATAGTGAGCCATAGTGAGTTCGTAACTATGTCCAACTTGAGGTGTAGCGGAATATTTTTCGGGGGATGTTTTACATTTACCAGGCCTCCGCCCCCACTTCTGTCAATTCAACCGACTCTAAGGACTTTGAAACCCACCACGGAGATCTCACTGGTAGGAAAGAGTTCTGCAGGCCGAGATTCAACCAAAAGTATGATGTCCAAGTTTGATGTTCCAGCAAAGTCTTCCGGACGATTTGGCTTGGTAAGGGTGGATCTGGAAGTAACCAGAGCTGCCACTGACAACAACTTATTACTCGGATTATCGGCTTTAGAGGGTGGTGAAGATGAGTTTTCGTTATAAATCGAACCAATGATCGTGTACATACAGACATACGGGGCGAGAGGTGTTACTACTAAGGTTGACGATCATGCTGATAATAGCTTTATGAATGGAGGTTGATTCGGCAATACCGGGGCGATCATCCAGTTAGCTTGCTCTTGGCGGTGAGACTGAGTAGACCGCTTGTGGCGCTGAGCTGAGGAGTTGGCGGGTGAAACGTAAGGTAATCCACTGGAAGGTGGCAGGAGGCTAGGGAAAAGGAATTCTGTATGTCCGGCAGATATATATGAAAAGAGGTGCGGGACTGCTCAACCAACTTCTCCCCCACCCTCATACCTACCGAAAGACCTCTCTCTCCTAGTCACTGGTCCACCCCTTCACCTAATCGAATGTTTCAAGATCCACTAGCCCAGGACAACATGGAACGACCGGCTAATCGACAGCTGCAACCTAATTTCCGGCACGGAAACGTGGCTAAGAGCAAAGGCTCCAAGTTGGAGCTTCGCAATACTGACTACGAGGCTCTCCGCAGCCGTGGAATGCATTGGATAGGAGGAGAACACGTAATATACTGGAAGGAGTCTCATCCTTTTTCTTCGTAGCAACACTAGCCCTTGCCACTTCTGACGACAACTTTTGGGCATCAATCAAATTTCAATCACAATATTTCTTTCTTGGTTGCGTCTTCTGCTCGTCTGAGTCAACCGGGACAACTCTGAACTCATCTTTAGCGACCTCAACCCCAAAGCCGCTTACCTTATCGGCAGCGAGTTGATATCTGGTGGCTCTCCTCTCCAGGAGCGTGCTGGCTATCCTACACCGGCCTTAGATGTTATCAAGATTTAATTAAATGCGCAGGTCTAGCATTCGGATCCATCACGTAAAATCTCCCACCGGAGGAAAAAGCGGTCCAGGTTTGTTTTCTCGAGATCATAAAATGGTGGTTACCTCAGTAGGGACAGCTTTCCTAGAAGTGGTCAATGTGCAGTCACGTGCGGGTTCTCCGTTCCAGAAAGTGCTACTTTCTCCAAAGCTTCTGCCGGGCCACATCGATAAGCTTGCCGGAACGGTCCTGGTAGCTTCATCAGATCGCAGACTTAGGATATACCATTCCATTTGTCTGACCCCTAGGTGGTAGCGGATCAGGTATATTCTATCGTCCCCTAATTCTAGAGAATATTACCCCAGCTATGCCAATCTCTTTGAACTGGAGAAAAAACCAACTCACACGGATGAAAAGCAAACGTCTTAGATTTTGCCGCCTCCAGCTCAATACCCGAGAATCGTCAGCACACCTTGAAATGCCAAACACTGAACTGATGCCTACCCAGCAGGAGTGAGAGGCCCTGTGCCAATCTAAAAAGATGGCTAATATATGGAGAGAGAAACTCCCAAATTTGGGAACTTGATATCCTTCACCACTGCTCTACACTCGCATCTGGATAGGCCGGAAGATAAAGCTAAGCATTCAGCACACTTTTCACTTCCGCCGTAGCGTCCAAAGTGCTTCATTCTAGAGTACGTTCTACTTGTCAATGGAGTGAGCAAAATCTTGGGCAAATATATCCACATGTACCTCAATACCCCGAGAACATCATTTTCTCATCACCACGAACAAACAACTAGGCATGCCTCATCACCTTTATTTGTACCTTAATTTCTTGGCCATGTCACGTTTTTGAATTGGCTTCTGATCTGCACTTTTGATCGTGTTTGGCCTGGAGACTTGCGGAGCTTTGGTTGTGGCTTGCTAATCGTTTATCTGCACAACTGCAGTTTCATAGATTTTCTATGTTTGTGGTTTGTTTGTCCAGCGCCGACAAATGTCCGCGTCAATCTTGTTTTACTCTCGGATCCGTTCGTTGGCTACATGTTGTTCTAGTCTGGAATAAAGAATAGCACTGCAAGCCTATCCAATGAGAGTCTGTACACAGTATCACCCCACCACAACAGATGTATCCTTCTGTCGGCCTCTGTAGGACCGTTTCACCAACTAGGCCCGAATGATATTCCGCTGGCATTTTTGCTCTGGGAGGTCCCGCTATCCCCATCATTTCCCTCGTGCTCAACTTTTCTTTGAAAACAAGCTCGCTCCGTACACACACAATGGAAACAATCTATAATCATCATCCCATATAAAATTGGTTCTGCCGGCATCCGTGAAAATTTTGATCCATTCAGTCACACTGGCTATATTGCCAGTCATGAAGAAGGTAGTCAGAACAACACAGTGGCTCATTTTCTAAAAAATTAACTGTTGAATATAAGTTAAATCGGTGTTCAGAAAAAACCCTCGTGCTCTAATTATTGAACTGGCTTTCCGAACTCAGTCACCGAAGCTACTGACAACAACTCGTCCATGATATGAAGAAGGCTTTCGACCGAGTCTCGTACACCTAGCTTATATCATGGGCTAAATCCCATGGCATCTCGGGCCGGACACTCAGTCAAATGTGCTCTTACTTCTCTGATCTACGCCAGTTACTAACCCGAATAAAGTTGCTTCTAGGTCCAAGGCTTCCAACAGCGTTTTCATTCAAGGCACCGTTCTGGATGTAAAAACTACATGCGGCAAGTTCCCCAAGAAAGCCATGATAAGCTAAATTCATGAAGAAAGTGGATTGTACGCATCCTTTGAGTGCTTTGTGTCACCTATATTTTTGTGCGCCAACCTTCGTTTGCTCGAGCCCGACGCGCGATTTTGTCATATCTTGATTGAATCTGTGTGACAAGTGCCAGTCTTTCTCGAGCCGTTATATTGGACTTCATTTTGAGTCAGTGTAATGAAAATTTGAGGTTTGTATATACTTGCGATATTGTTCGCCTCATGATCCAGTACCGCGGAATTTGCGAGTCAGTCTTGTTTCACCCTGGGGCTCGAGTGAATTGGTCACCCATTTCTCGAAAGTTTCTTGCAACACCTAAGTTCTTCAGAGCCGAACTCGAGAACACGCTCAGTGTTCAGAAGGGGGTGAAAGCAGCCAGCAACTGGACAGGAAGTGAAGCAGCTAGTCAATGGGGATGGTTTGGGTGCATTTGGCTCCTTAAATAACGTCAGGTCTCCTAGTCCCGTCAGTGAAATGTCACGCATTACTGAAGTTGTTGTTGATCAGAAAATAATTGTTTGTAAAAGTTTAGAATAGTAGAGTCAGAAAGTCGGTTGGTGTCCACTAGACAGCAGACTCAGAATGGAGAGGATAGAATTAGACAGGGTGGGGTAGTGCGTACAGTTTTTAAGACAACTGACTTTCCTAAAGTAGAGCTGGCAATCCTCAAAGAAAGACCGGAACAATACCGCTAGTCCGTTGTCCTAAAGTCTTGAAGTGGTATACGAGTAAGAAGCCGAGAAGCAAATGCTCCCGGACCTTGTGATTGTCTTGTTATGTGAATGTCACCGATGAGTTTGAAGATAGTTCCTTGGATGAGGGAGTGACGAGAATAAAGAGAGGGTTCAAAGCACAAATCTTGACCATATCTTACTCCTGGAGTTGCGGCTAGCTGGCAAATAGATCACTGGACAATGCGAAGGAGTTCAGGATGCTAGTCTTGACTGCATTTTGCTTCTTATAGGGCCGGAGGGCTGGGTAGTAGATCACTGGGCAATGGGAGAGGGCATTCCGTCCATCTTGAGTGGAGCATACGATCCCGGCTTGGAAAATCCCTCGCACGTCAGGCAAGGAGATTTTTGGACCGCTCTAGGATCTTGCTCTCTTGGCTTTAAACAACTTGAAAACTTTTCGCAGGATTGGATGACCGACCCCGGGTCAGGGGCTGCTGTACCTAAGCAGCTATTGCCTAGGGCGAGCTACGGAAGCTACTGATGGCTGCCCTTTGCTCGACAGTTCAATGCTAAAAAAGATGGATGAAGATCTTAAGGGGCTTCTTTGGTTAGCCGTTTAAAGTTACTTGTTGTCTGATCGATTGCGTGATGTCAGGAGCCAAGCGAAAAAGAGGCGACGTCCACGCTGTGTCCTTCCCCTCTTTGGGATGCCAAACTTTCGACAGCCCTTGATCACAATGCGAAGCACACCCCGGAGGGGATAGTTCGTTGTTCTACATCTAGAATACAGGACTGCTGTACTGAGGAAGCAGAAGGCACAGGCTGGGGTGGTTGCGAAATCACGTTCGCGAATCCGACCGATTACTTAGACGGGCGGGAGAGAACAGCCTCCACTATATTTGGTCGACTCATTCGAGGCAATAATAGAGCCAACAGGCCAATTACCAGTAAACCTCAGTGTATTTCATGGGAGCATTCCAAACTCCAGCCTTGGACAAAAACGCACGCAATTTCGCGTGAGACCGGAAGCCCGCCGGATTTCAAAGCCTGTGGCAACAATCACTGATCGGCAGACCGTCCTAAATTCCGTAAGGCCACAGTAAAAGGAAGGTAGTGCGTGCCTCAAGGGCCGCACCAGAGCGAAGGTAGGCATCCCGGCGCTGATGAACAATGACAAGATGGTTGCAGCAGATAGCGGGAAGGTCGAGATTTTAGCCGAGCATTATCTGTCAGTTCGTTCTGTGGGGGATGGTGCGCCAATCCCGATGGCGGGTAGCTCGACGCTATCATTATGCACGATTTTGGGGGGCCGGAATAGAATAAGATGCTCAAATCCATCAAAACCCACAAGTCACCGGGATCGGACGGCGTGCATCCGTTGATGTTGAAAGAGTTAACGGACCAACCAACCACAACACAGGCTCGGTTGTTCAATTTATCGCTGGCCATTGGCAGTCTACCTGGGTAGTTGAAGAAAGCAGTCGTTGTTCCGCTGTACAAGGGTGGGACAAAATCCACGTCGGCTAACTACAGCCCAGTTATCCTCACTTCTATGGCTGTAAAGGCGATGGAAAGGCTAGTGGCGGCTCGCATACTTGAATTTCTGGAGAGCTGTCAACTGCTATGCACAGAGCAGCACGGTTTTCGAAGAGACAGATCATGTCTGTCGAACCTGATGACTGCTCATGGAGGTTGGTCGAACTCCAAGGCTGACGGATATGTCACGGACGTCGTCTTCGTGGGCTTTAGTAAGGCGGTTGATAAAGTTACTCACAATGGGCTGTTGCTGAAACTCCGGGCCATCGACATCTCCGGGCCAGTGCTTCACTGGAGAGGGTTTCTTGGTCAAGAGGACCTTTTCCGTGAAAGTTGCACAGTCCCAGTCTGCGTGGCATCCAGTTAGCAGTGGTGCGCCGCAAGGCTCCATGCCAGAACCCCTGTGGTTTCTAGTGTTCGTGAACTACCTACAGCAGACCATTCGATCCCAGAGCCTTATCAAAGCTGACGGCCTTAAGATGTGGCGCAAAATTCGATCGGCAGAGGATCGCAAGATACTACAGGAGGAACTCCAGGCTCCAGTCAATTGGTCGACCACCTGGGGTCTACCGATCAACGCTGACAAATGCTCGAGCATGAGGATTGGTGGCCCCAATAATACTTTCAGCTGCTGCCCTGGGAGTATCGTACTCCGTCACACGCAAGAGGAAAAGGACCTCGGAGTTTTTGCCACCAAGAATCTGACGACAAGAGCGCAAACTGGGAGAGAGTGCCCCTCAGATTTGAGGATACTTGGTTCCATTCGCCGTTCATTTAGGCCTCTACCTCTGTGCACTTTCCGACTGTTGTACTTCTCACATATACGTCTTCACTTGTAATATGGCGGTCCGGCTGTCCACCAGTGCACGGCGGCGGAATTAGCCAAACTGGAAAGGGTGTAACGTGATGCCGCACGCCTCGTAGCAGGACTGCGTGGGCTCAGCTATGAGGAACGCCTAGAAGTCACCGAGTTGTTTCCCATTGCCTAGCGACGTCTTCGATTCGACCTCATCTATGCCAGACGAATATTCCGTTGTGAGTTGGGCCGGGAACTACAGCCGGAATTCCCGCTCGGGAACAATGATCGTACCAGAGTACACGTCCTGACGCCTCGTAAGATGCACTCCAGCAGCTTGCCTGCCAACTATCGATTGCTAAGGAGGGTGACCAATCTCTGGAACGCTCTATCGACCGAAGTGGTGGATGAGGAAACCGAGACTGTTTGAGAGGAAATTGGATCACACCCTGAAGGATCATTGGCGGAGCACTGACACTTAGCAGAGTCAATAGAGTAGGGTGTGATGGGGCTCATACGGGATGACTTCCTATTACCCTTCGGTGACGAAGCTGTATGAAAAGTCACTTAGAGAGGGAATTGTGCCGGGAGACTGGAGGAGAGCAACAGTGGTAGGCCTTTACAAGAGTGGACCCCGGCAAAAGGCGGAAAATTACCGGCCGGTTAGCTTGACTTCAGTACTGTGTAAGTGCCTGGAGCGAATAGTCAGGAAACAGATCTCTAGGCATTTGGTTCAACACAACCTCATATCAAATGCTCAGCATGGTTTTGTGGCAAGGCGATCCTGTCTGACGAATCTCCTGCTGTTCCTCGATGAGGTAACCAAGCGGCTGGACGAAGGGCAACCGATTGCGGTCTGTTACTTGGACTTTGATTCTGTGAACCACAGATTTCTGGACGTCGAACTGCAGTCCATGGGAATTGTTGGAAAGGCAAGACAATGGATAAGTAGTTTTCTAGCAGGGCGAACCTTTAGTGTTAAGGTGGGGAGTCATGTTTCAAAGCCGGAAGGTGTAACAAGTGGGGTGCCACAGGGCTCGGTGCTCGGCCCTCTGCTCTTCCTCATCTTCATCAACGACCTAGCACGTGGGCTTACGAACCCCACCTTCATGTTTGCCGATGACGTCAAGATAGCTGGAGTAGATATAGAACTTGACGTGTTAGCAGTACAAAACTGGTCACGCAAATGGGACCTTCCACTAAACCTCACCAAGTGTCAATGCCTGGCCACAAATACAGGGGCTAGTGGGAATGGTGTGGGTTCGTTGCAAGTGGTCTCGCAGGCCAAAGACTTAGGATTTATAATGGACAACAGCTTTAAGCCGTCAAAGCAGTGCACCTCAGCAGCCAATACGGCCAGGAGAGAACTCTTTCGAGTTAGATCCATTGTGTCGTGTAGAGATCCGGAGATTTTCGTTCCGATATTTCAGGCCATAGTTAGGCCGCATATGGAGTACTGCGTGCAGGCCTGGGCACCGTACTACCAGAAAGATATCGACTGTCTGGAGAAAGTACAAGGGCTAGCCACTAGAATGGTGGCTGGGCAAAGGGGGTTTGACTACACAGAGCGTCTCCGTGCCCTAGACCTATTCTCGATGGAAAGACGGCGCATTCGCGGGGATTCGATAGAAACCTTCAAGGTAATGAAAGGACTGTCAGGAATAAGACGAGAGGACCTTTTTTCTCTGATCCCCGAGAGAGGTACAAGGGGGCATAGCCTTAGATTACAAAGGAAACATTCGAGGCTCCAAATTAGGGCGAAGTACTTCTCAAATAGCGTGGCACCCTATTGGAATAAGCTCCCGGAAGAGGTCATAAATACCCCAACCGTAAAGGCTTTTAAAAAAGCAGTAGACGTATGTTGGGTGGCAGTATATCCCGAGTTATGTTAAGCAGCTTTTAGGATCAGATGCAATTTACTTATTGTTTCCACCTTACTCTGCCAGGGCTGATACTGCACAAAATTTCTGCCTTCCAGAAAAAAAAAATCACGCAGTGTTGGGAGCTACGGAAACGCGCCGACAACACAACTATCCGGACACACGATTGGCTCTAGCCACACCAAGTCCTGTGCAAACTGAACTGAACTGAACTGAACTGAGCTGACCTTCAAGGCTTCAGCTTGTGAAGGTCGGTTGCGTTACCCCTATTCATTCTTCTGCTGTGGTGAGCAGGGTGTTGGTGGCCCTCTCGGTGTTCGCCCAGACAATGCTCAGGTGTACATTTTAGTCTCAGAGTAGTTCTGCGAAGGACTATTTTTGGCATGTGGTTTAAGAAGAATTTTCCTCACATCATTAGATTCGGACAGGCCTAAAACACGGAAAAATAATTTTACTTCATTGGAGAACACTGGTTTGCCGACCCTGTAAGAACAAAGAAAGAGTATTTAGTCCCAGAAAAGTCCTTCAAAGATCATTTTGGGGCTATTTTAATAATGTGGTATAAGTCGGAGTATTTACGCATTACTTCAAATACGGTTCATGAAATAGAAGTAAACCTTGGCTTCTTTATAAATTGCTGCGTTTTATAGAAATAGTGGACACCAGGAAGTACCCGGGTAGTCCTAAGTAATTATTTAGAGTTTTCATAGATCATGTTATTTTCACAAATGAAAATTAATGTAAGTTCATTAACTGATACCTCAAGATGAAGTAATATAGTATACCTTACCGAAATCTAAAAGTGAAGCACGTAAGCCGCTGCATTTTCAGTACGTTAAACATAGTCCCAAAAATGTCCCTAAGGTGTTTCAAGCGGGACTGAATTGGGACTATTTTGGGACTAACTTTGTCGGGACTATTTTTGTTGACTGGGCGATTAATGTAAGTGTTGGATACTGTTGACGCACTCACTGAGCCTTTGTGTTCATAAATGTTCTCTTTGTGTTTTGCAGACCAATAACAAGCAACCCCACAGAAGTACGCAGATTCAGACATATTACATTGTTGTAGTGTGCAGGCTGTTGGTAGCCCTACTGGTGTATGAATAATGTACGTGTGGGATCCTGTCGACACACTTACTGAGCCTTGGGCCGATGAGGTTTTCTCCTTGTGCTTTGCGGATCAAACACAAGAAACCCCCGCGGAGGACCACTGATCCTTGCATACTAATGGATCAGCGCTCTCCCGTCGTGGGATTGTTCGTCGTCGATCTGAAACAACGAAAACTAAGGAAACTCCATGAGCTCAAAGTTCAGTGAGTGTAATGTCGGGAAGCCGCACCTACAGTAATCAGACACTGTTCACCACACTGTTCTGCGTTACAGAACTGACGAGCTGGTCAAGTAGGGGTGGTGTAATGCAGTGATCTACTGATGAAGCGTCCGAGCTGAAACGATGTGATGGTATTTGTTTGTCTCATGTGTACGAAGTATTGTCATTGCATGTTAACTTTCGTCTATTTAGTGCTTGGGTTATTGATAATTCGTCTAGTCCTTCTACTTTATTCAGTTGTGACTGGTGAAATCAACCTGAGTCTCATTGGTGAATCGATTATATATAAATCCCAAAGTGCTCTCAATTTCATAAAGTAACGCCCTCATTGATTCTTCTTTACTCAGATATCGGTTAGTTATTGCTTTAGACTTCCAAAAGACGGTCAGAATACACTCAAGATGTATTCATGTTGTATTGGCCCTACTAAACGATAATGATGTGTGAATTTCTTCATCTCCATACGTAAGTTTGCGTTCCCAGTTAGTACAGGAGTGTATTCATCAGTCCCCAAAAGACCCCATGAGGTTCTGTTTCTCATGCCGTTTCAGCCGAAGCTTGTTACTAAATTCAGGAAGGTCTGAACCATGGGAATATAATTTTAATTTAAACAAAAACACCAGTTTATTAGCCCGCTTAGCACAAAGCTAAACATTCAGCTCCCAAAAAAGTCCCCCAAGGGTTTAATTTGGGGAATTTTGCTAGCGCCCTGCGCAAATTGGCTTCCGTCCAAAGAGGTCGTGTATTTTAAACCCGCTTTTGGCGAGAGAACAATGAGCAGAGGCCACGAAGGGTGGCTACAGCACGGACGTTGTCTTCGTTGATTTAAGCGAGGCCTATCATGGGATATCTCACGAACAGCTCCCGAAAAACTCAGGATTGTTGGTCTCCATATTCTGATACTTGATTGGATTGCAAACTTCCTGAAAGAGGAGGTTTTTCATCAGAATTGCCCAGTCACAGTCAAATTGGTATCCTGCAACAAGTGATGTCCTTTAGGGATCTGTTCTTGGAATGCTGCTGTTCTTGGTCTATATAAACGACTTGCTGTCAGTTTTCCAGCCACCTTGCCTCGTCTACACAGATGGCCAAAAACTATGGTGTGCCGTCGAGTCAGATAAATGCAGAGAAGTTTTGCAAAAGGATTTGATTACATTAGCACCATGGTCTGATGTCTAGCCGTACCAATCAACTTATTGAAACACGTGTATATGCCCGCCGGGCAAAGGACGTCGGACGCAATATATCACATCGGGAACGAGACCTCGGGGTTACGCTCTCGTCGTCCAGCAAGACTCGGGCTCACACAAATCGGGCTAGTTCTTCTTCCAGAACCATTCTCGGAACCGTACGCCGTTTTTTTTTTCGGTCCGTTGAACCCCGAGGCCTTGCAATTACTGTATGCATCTTGTTCGTCTGAGACTTGAATACGGATGTATTGCTGCCTACCGTTGCATTATCGATGAGATGATGAGGCTGTGGATGGTGCAGTGCTTCGCAACAAGACTCGTCAGTGGCTTACGTGAGGCCAGCTATTCGGATCCTCCGACGTTTCTTTATATTTTTCCTGAATATTGTCGGTGAGTTCGGGGAGATAATCCGTCTGATAACGGTCATTCGTTGTGATATGGATCCGGAATTGCAAACAGAGTTCCCTCTTAAGACGAAGGACCAAGTGCAAGACAATTCCCTAACGCTGCGGAGGCTTCAGTTTACTGGTTTATCGTTTTTCACGGAGGGCGGCTAATCTTTAGAATGCTTCACCGGCGGCAGTGGTGGGAGATAAGGATGCCACTCGGCTCAGTAGACGTATCGATACGCAGCTGAGGATAGAGTGGAGGAACGCCTCCTGAGCAAGAACCCATAGAGTCTGTGTGAGGAGGCATACACGGAATGCTTTCCCCTGCCTTCTTCCAAAAAGATTGAAGATTCAAAATTTACAAGATATATTCCTTCGTCAAATGGAAATTGATAAAAGCCGAATAAACTAACATCTCAAAGTGAAATAATGTTATAACTTGTAGGGAAATTCAAATGTCATGAATACAGACATTCTTAGTCTATCCAAAAATGTTCAAAAATGCCCCGAAACAGACCGCTTTTTGTCTCACTGGAGTCATTGTAAGGTGCAGTTGGGGTCGTTTTGAGGCCTCTTCAGGCCCATTTTAGGAGAATTGTGCTTTTTGGATTTAACTTAAATTCAAAAACCATTGAGCCTGTAATCTTCAAATCTAAAGGCAGAGTCATTTAAAGACGTTGCAATCTTGGGGAAGCATTGACTGCGGTACCCAGGTTGAGGTAAACTCACGTTGATGAATGCTACAATGCCAAACCACATGTGTCATGCACACTGAGACACGAAATATTCGTCTCAGGGTATCTCTCACCCAATACGTACTTTACGATAGATAAACCACAAGCACAAAAATATCGTGTCTGAGCGTGCATAGCGCGCATAGTTGGTTTGACAATGTTGCACTCATCAACGTGAATTCAGCCCAGTCTGAGTATGCAGACTACTATACGGTTGACGCTTTTGTTAATTTTCATTAGTACACCCTTGTGTTCACATAGTCGAGCTTGGAGGTGTTTGCACTCAAGCCAATTTGTCGGCGTCTAGAAACATCCGAAAGGTTTAAATGGTACCTTTGGTGCCTATCGTGTTGACAATAAGACACGAAACAATCTGTCAGCAGCAATTTGTTTTATCAGGAAGAAATCCACTGTTACTTGTTTCCTGCTTCATTATATGCGTTAAGCAGCTAATTTTTGTCATTGACTGAACCGTCTGTGCGGTTCACATACGAAGTTCACACACACATACCGAAGTGTGTAGGGCAGCCTCGCTTTTGAGAGGTTTTAGTGGTGAAATCAGTCGGAACCGAGATAGAATTCGCACGGGTGGGGTGACCGCTGCTCCTGCGTACACTTCAGGAGAGCATTAACAGTTATTTGGAGTAGTCCCCATTAGCACTCAGCTCGTCTGTCTGTGTTAACGTTTTCTGGGTTATATACAAAAGGCCGGTTTGTCATAAACTATAGGAAATCTGGGTTACCGGTCTATGAATAGCCCCCATGATGCGCAAGTGAATGCGATTTTCGGATAACTCCAGTAATAAAAGTTCACCGACGAGGAACGACCTAATATGCATGGCCTTGGTGTTCCGACAGCGTAAAACAGGTGCAACAAAATATTGTCTGAGAGAAACCCCATGTGAACCTCTGAAGTTTTATCATGTGACCGAAAATGTTTAACGCTGTAGTTCAACTGCCTATTGAAAATTGCTAACACTCACAAATAAAGATAAAATGGTGACCTTAAACAATACGATTCTATTTCATATTTAATACGAATGAACTGTTGACATTGAAAGGATTAAGAATAGTTGGGCTAACCGGAAATAAGACGGTTCACCAATTCAGGAGATAAATTACGTTGATTTCATCGCACTTAAGTGTATTTGGTAACACCACATGACACCGGCGAACGTTAGTCCCAATTATACAAGTCACGGAAGATAAAAGTTAGCGCGTGAAAATAGGGACGTGATGCACGCGATATATTCCATAATAATCACACTTACATATGGAGGGGATTAGTAGTTCTGAAAATTGATAATTGTTTAGGTATAAAATAGAAAATAAAAACTGGTATCTCAGGAAAGTAGTGAATTGTCTTCAGTTTGACGACTGTAATTTAGCGGTCTTTAATTGGCAAGGCCTTATATGTTGCACCTTATACTCTAATAAAAATGCTGACAGTTTAATTAAAATGCAATGATTGATGAAGACAGTAATGAATCCGTTTAAATATTATAACATACATATGGTAACGTCTGTTAGATACCGCTTTTGTGGAATGGAACGGCGTGATGAGCGCTGAATATTATATTTGAAACAAACGTTTGATTGCCTCATATACTTGTGCAGAACCGTTAATTAAAATACCTACAAGCTATTTGACAAGGGACGTGAAAAATTTCATTGGCCAATGAACCAAACTGACACGACCGTCCCGTTTGCTGTTTTACTAGTTTGCCTTCACTTTTACGCGGCTAGCTCCTGCGAGAGAATGAGACGGACTCATGGATGCCCCGAACGACACCTGCCCATGAGCGGTGTATGGTGAGGAATGGTTCATGAAGACTCTTGGGATTAGGTACGAAATGGTGTTCCAGCGTCACTTGGCTTTTTGTCCGAAGTAGGTACTCTAGCCCGCGCACAACCAAGTGCTACCTGTCGGGCAACAGGAAGTTTGTGTCCTGTTTTGAGTGATGAAACAAGAACTAGTGTCCGCTTGGCGTGTCATTTGTCTAATTGGAACTTGTGACTGTCGTCAAACAGTACCACTTTGCATCAAAATTTATTATCACTACCTTGTGTTCTCATCGACGGCGTCATAGAACTCACCGTTGAGAAGAGTAAACACTTGCATCTCACGACTCATATCTTCTTCGTGTTAGGCTGAATTTGATACAGATTACCCTGTGCTTTACATTTACCACCAGGTTGTTTACCTAAAACGACAGCTTATGCATTACAACGTGAAACGTCAAATTACTTCCGTATTGCTTTATCTACCACAATATTAGTGAACCTAACTAAAATTGGCATAATTATTTATTTCACGTGACCAATGTGGAGTCACTTGTTCACAGTCAACTTCAGTGTTTTAACTAACGGTTCGCATAATTATCTTGTAAAATAATATTCTGTCATCCTTATGAGCTGAGAACTGGTCACATTTTTCGGTCAACATTGATTGATATAGTCAACTAAGTTGTTTTCATTTCTTTTTTATAATAACAAGGACTTCAGGCTCACATTTTTTACTCAATAAATTCTCCTCAATCTATATGTATATCAAATCAGACGAAAGAATCATACATTGTTGGCAATAATGATAACACCCAATAGGAACTATATTCAGTGTTTACGTTGGTCATCTTAGTCACCGGGACGCTGTGTAACACGAAGCAATGCAACTGATCTTTGGATTGTAAATTCACAGCCAGCTTTATGTTTTCTAATCATTTGTAGTTTCACTCATCGTTATACTTTCTGTCGTTACCGATTAAAATGACAACGTGTAGTTTTGTCTGAATGATACAAATTCCCTAACTGTTTAACAGGGATAGCCTTCATTCCATGCAGCATTTTCTGTTCTGTGAATGGTTTCTGCTTAATGTGATTCTTGTCTCACGATATAAATAAAAAAGACGATAGACTTTGACAGTTTTTTAAATATATTGATGGTCCTGTAAAGTTGACAGAAAGAGGGAAGCTAGACCAACTAACGGCCGGGGCCAGTGAGTTAAAGGGCACCAAAGCTTTCAGAACCAGCTGGAACAAAATAGTGATGTGCCAAAGCCGGGTGACACCAAGTTGATCTGAGCAATCACACTTCAAACAGCCATTCAATTGTTTAGATTCAAGTTAACCTAGGTTCCCAACCTGTCAAGGAGACTGGCCAGCGTTAGATCGGCTAGTTCCACCACTGCTCTGGTTCCAGGTTAATACCTTATCTGACTGCAAGGCACATCTTGTGACCAGACAGCTTTATAATTCGAGTTACAGTGTAGAAATAATTACAGTTAGTTGAAAACCTGAGGAATGGCTTGCATTCCGATATACGTCCATCGCTATAACCACAGATACCTACTTAAGAGAAGGCGCCGCCGAGGTTGTAGGCTCGAAAATAATGGTGTCAGCGAAGAGCCGCTACACTATCTTGGTCAGATTGTCATGTTCTTTGCAATGACAATGCCACACAGGTAACCCAATAAGTTTGGACTTTTGCCGAAGAATGATTCGTAAAAGGTCTACTGGTTTTGCCGTCAGGATATCAGCAACTACAGTGTGCACATAACCGATAAATCATCCCTCAGTATTTCGAGAAAATAACTACACTTTTGGACGGTTCACATGGTCAAGCATAGGTGTTCATCCGTTAAGGTTTGTTGTCTCCATCACACTCGATAAGGTCGACTATGGTGCCTTATGTGGTCCTCCACTCACAGACTCGGTGTTTGCTGGCAAGCATGAAGTAAAAAAAAATTGACTACCCGTAGTCAGTCAGTTGCGATCTGGGGGAGTCGTGCCCCATACCATGGGTGCACCACCAGTCATAAACACCGGACGACCAATGCAATTAGTTTATTAGTCGTTCTAGGTAATCACATGTGATGCACCGAGGCTACGGGTAAAACGTGTCTGTCCGTGTCAGTAAAAATAAGCTTAGATTTAGTCCACATTTGCGTACATAGTTATTTGATAACCCGAAATTGTGATCTGACATCCCTTGTTCTTCACAGCACCTAATACGAGGTCAAATTAATCTTACGATATACATACATGTATACTCCTCCAAATATCTTAGTATAGTCAAGGGTGGGTGTCTCAGGCTCATAGATGGCTTTTCGCCCTGAACGCCTCTCAGAATGCTCCTAACTGACTGCGCGTCTCAGACAGCCTCGGCCTTGGAAGTCCTGCGCACTGCCTTCTCGTGGCGGAGGTGTTTTTACTAAAGTGAGGGGACGAAGGCGAACGCCCGCCGATCTCCACTGGGTTGACTGATATTCAGTTTTTGTGGGAGATGGCTACACCCTGCTTGCAAACCACCCACGAATGGCGTGCGAAGCATACAGCTCTATGTTCAGCTGCATTTGTGGCGGAGAGTGTACTGGGCACCCAGGAATTTTGGCCTCATCCGAAGGGCGCCTGAATTGAGCAACCAGTCACTGGCTCCCGGTGAGTTACGGGTCAAAAAGTTCGTCCCGCTGCCTCTCGGGTGGAGCTCTGGACAGCTAAAGCCTCCGGTTGTGGAGCCCTAGGAAAACCACCTGCTTGGGCCTGAGAAACCTGGCAGTATTTTGCCCACAAATGAATCGTGAGATCTGACTCCGTGTACCCCCGTTATACCATTTTTTTCTTGGCATATAGCCTGAAATCAGGCGGATGTGAATATATATATATATATATATATATATATATATATATATATATATATATATATATATATATATATATATATATATATATATATATATATATCATAGAAGTCCAATTTGGCGAAACAATTGTTTTTCAGTAATTCATTCTCAAGCCGTTTACAAATTACATGGGAGACGCTAAGCAAGAATCATGCGGATAGACATGGAGTAAACACCGATCATGGGTAGGGGTTCGTCAACAGTCACATTGTCCTTGTCATTTGATTGGTTTATCTAACTTACGCCCTGTGAGTGACAGGACGACAGATTTACTCGACCTCGATCGATCCTAGGCCATGGAAGTTGAAGTGCCTGGACCAAACGCTTTTGGGCGCAAAGGTCGGGGGTCAGCTTCCTGATTCCGATTGCCTCGGCTATCGCTAGAGTGCGCAACTGCACACCCTTGCATTTGCTTGGGGGGACTCGATACACAACTTTGAAAGCCGTGTTTGGGTTCACCTGATGTCCGGTGTCAACTAGGTGTGCTAAGATTGCGCTGTTTATCGATCCAGTCTGTCCTTGGCTTAGCCAGCGTGGGTGATGCTCTTTGATCCGAGTGGATAGCTGTCGTGCCGTTCGACCTACATACGATGCGTCACAAACACATCTGAAAGAGTACACAACCATTGATGAGGTCAGCATCGGCAGTTTATCCTTGTTCTGAACATGGATCAGAGGAGCACCTCGAAACACACACCGTACGGTTGCAGCATTGAACGTGTTTTGAATTTCCCTCCTCAGTCGTCGGTTTAAGATTTCACTCACCGTGTCACCTTTAAATGGTAAACTAATGAATAGGTCTTTCTTCTTCACGGTTTCTTCGGCGATTTTAGGCACTCTTCGAATGATATTTCTTTCAATAAACCGATCCGGATAACTATTCTCCCGTAAAATGTTTCTTATATGCATCAGCTCGTTCTCTAGGTTTTCTTCAGAACAAATTTTTCTCGCTCTGAAGGCCAAACATTTCACCAAGTTTCGCTTCTGTTGGATACTAACGAAACTGTTAAAATTGATATACTGACTGTTCCACGTATGTTTTCGGTATACCTTTCGCTGGATCCGACCGCCTTCCGCTCTCGTGAGGTTCACGTCGAGGAATGGTAGTTGATTATTAACTTCGCGTTCAATTGTAAAGCGTAATGCTTTGTGTGCGTTGTTGAATTCTATTTGCACGGAATCTAGGTTACAGGCAGCGTCAGCTACACAGAATATGTCATCCACATATCGATAATAATGTTTGAGACTGGTAATCGTGGACTTCAGCTCAGTTCGCTCTAATTTTGCTAGGAATGCGTCGGCAAGAAGTGGACCTAATGGTGATCCCATAGCCTAGGATCGATCGAGGTCGAGTAAATCTGTCGTCCTGTCACTCACAGGGCGTAAGTTAGATAAACCAATCAAATGACAAGGACAATGTGACTGTTGACGAACCCCTACCCATGATTGGTGTTTACTCCATGTCTATCCGCATGATTCTTGCTTAGCGTCTCCCATGTAATTTGTAAACGGCTTGAGAATGAATTACTGAAAAACAATTGTTTCGCCAAATTGGACTTCTATGATATACAATGGGTATTTTCCAGACATTGAAACAATCAGTGGACCCACACGTGGTGAAGGGACTGAATCAGTTCCTAAATTACTCGGCGAGACTCGCAGAGGCGAACACTGTTCTTCAGTTTTTGCTCAATTGTGTAGATCGAAATCAATACCCGAAACGTTATTGGAAATCTCTTCAACGAAATCGGATCTATCCAAATAGTAAAACGTTACGTCTTTGTGTGTTAAACTAGTGTGATAATTTGCACTCTAAACTTTCGGAATACGAACGGAATATTTCACAGCGTCAACATTTCATAGATTGTATAAATGGAGACTTGAAAGTTAAGTTTCTCAGCTACGCCGGAACTATCATAGAATCTCGAACGAAGAAAAAACAGGACGAATTGACGAAAGGGATTGAAGCCAAGACTCCTCAGTGTGTTTTCCCGAATCAGCCCAGTCGGTATGTTCACAACTGTTCTAGCTCGCATTTGAGTAATCACATGATTGAGGCCTTGTCACTAGGACCTAAGTTCTGTATCCCCACCAGAAAGCGTGACAAGTTTGACTATGAAGTACATTTTGAAACTCTATACTGCCAGACTCATGGATTAATACCAACGTCTAATGAAGCCTTAGAAGAACTGAAGTCAACATTAGTGAACGCTTGCCACTCATACCGGAAAATTAAACCCAGACTTCAAAGACCAGTCAAAAAGGAACATTTAGATGCGCTGAAAGAACTGACAAATAACAAAGATATCATACTGAGCAGACCTGATAAGGGAAGCGGAATAGTGGTGATGGACAAACGGGACTACATCGAAAAACTCAAAGCAGTTCTGAACGATGAAACCAAATTCAGTAATAGTCCTGGCGAGAAAGACTCAACTCAACTAGCTGAGCGCCAAATAACCACTACGTTGAAACAAATGAGAGATAACGGCTTTGTCACGAACAAAATATTTGAGCAACTAAGGCCCACAGGATCCACGATCCCCAGGTTGTATGGACTTCCTAAGATCCATAAACTTGGAACACCGATTCGTCCCATACTATCAATGACAAATTCACCCTATCACACTGTGGCTCGTTGGCTATCTGAGCTACTTGAACCAATAAGAAAACATATGGCTATGCATAGCCTTAAGGATACATTTGATTTCATAGAACGAATAAAGGATGCCAATATAGAGGACAAAATAATGTTCTCCTTAGACGTCGAGTCCCTGTTCACAAATGTACCATTATTGGAAACCATTGATTTCGTCGTGGATTACATAAAAGAAAACAACATGAACATCGGTCTACCATTGGAAGGTCTGCGGGAGCTCTTGTTTCGTTGCACATTTAACATTCAGTTCCTATTTCATGGAACTTTGTACAGACAACGAGATGGTGTGGCTATGGGATCACCATTAGGTCCACTTCTTGCCGACGCATTCCTAGCAAAATTAGAGCGAACTGAGCTGAAGTCCACGATTACCAGTCTCAAACATTATTATCGATATGTGGATGACATATTCTGTGTAGCTGACGCTGCCTGTAACCTAGATTCCGTGCAAATAGAATTCAACAACGCACACAAAGCATTACGCTTTACAATTGAACGCGAAGTTAATAATCAACTACCATTCCTCGACGTGAACCTCACGAGAGCGGAAGGCGGTCGGATCCAGCGAAAGGTATACCGAAAACATACGTGGAACAGTCAGTATATCAATTTTAACAGTTTCGTTAGTATCCAACAGAAGCGAAACTTGGTGAAATGTTTGGCCTTCAGAGCGAGAAAAATTTGTTCTGAAGAAAACCTAGAGAACGAGCTGATGCATATAAGAAACATTTTACGGGAGAATAGTTATCCGGATCGGTTTATTGAAAGAAATATCATTCGAAGAGTGCCTAAAATCGCCGAAGAAACCGTGAAGAAGAAAGACCTATTCATTAGTTTACCATTTAAAGGTGACACGGTGAGTGAAATCTTAAACCGACGACTGAGGAGGGAAATTCAAAACACGTTCAATGCTGCAACCGTACGGTGTGTGTTTCGAGGTGCTCCTCTGATCCATGTTCAGAACAAGGATAAACTGCCGATGCTGACCTCATCAATGGTTGTGTACTCTTTCAGATGTGTTTGTGACGCATCGTATGTAGGTCGAACGGCACGACAGCTATCCACTCGGATCAAAGAGCATCACCCACGCTGGCTAAGCCAAGGACAGACTGGATCGATAAACAGCGCAATCTTAGCACACCTAGTTGACACCGGACATCAGGTGAACCCAAACACGGCTTTCAAAGTTGTGTATCGAGTCCCCCCAAGCAAATGCAAGGGTGTGCAGTTGCGCACTCTAGCGATAGCCGAGGCAATCGGAATCAGGAAGCTGACCCCCGACCTTTGCGCCCAAAAGCGTTTGGTCCAGGCACTTCAACTTCCATGGCCTAGGATCGATCGAGGTCGAGTAAATCTGTCGTCCTGTCACTCACAGGGCGTAAGTTAGATAAACCAATCAAATGACAAGGACAATGTGACTGTTGACAAACCCCTACCCATGATTGGTGTTTACTCCATGTCTATCCGCATGATTCTTGCTTAGCGTCTCCCATGTAATTTGTAAACGGCTTGAGAATGAATTACTGAAAAACAATTGTTTCGCCAAATTGGACTTCTATGATATACAATGGGTATTTTCCTGACATATATATATATATATATATATATATATATATATATATATATATATATATATAATCCTTGACACGTGTAAACATATGTGTATTGTTTGTATCTTCCGTCATACATAGTGAAAGATTTTGAGTAATTTTCTAGTAACACGGTAACCAATACATTAGTTTAGTATTTCACAAACTTTTCTAACGCTGCAGTTACAGCAGTTCAACGTACTCGTTTATCATGAACGTATTCATGCTAAGTAGAATTCTTGCAATTCAATATTATGACCTAGGTTCCTCTATTGTGGTATCGAATTTCATCTTATAGCACTAATGGTCAAACATATTATTAAAACGGTAGTAACTGTGGGCATTTTTTGAAAGCTGACTGTCTCTTGAAGGCAAGTACTAAATGACAATCGCAGTTGCTTGTCATATCTTTGCTTTTCTTTGCAAAGTCTGATAACACGCTCTGGGGATCTCTATAGTTAACGTTGGTATTTTTATAGGCTTCGTTCGTAGCTAGGTTTCCAACTATTAACAATACGATGCCATCATTTTGCGGTAGATGCAAATGTATTGTTAGTCTTTACTATGAACGTAAAACTGTCACCCACTGAAAATTCAGTCGTACACGTTCGTTTTTTTCCGAGTGGTCCTTGGACTTCTGCATTGGAAAACAAGTGATTGTTATTCTGAGCTATAGCGGTGCAATGTGGACGTGAAATGGCGAACAGCTTTTTCAATTTCCTAAAGCAGCTATCATTATGTAGATGTAGATGCACTTGAAAGTACAACTGTGGGTAAATTACTGCACGATGAATGTACTATGTATTTACCTATTCACAGTTGATAACTGTGTACATGACTGGTGAATACTATTGCATTAGTGTACCACGTTTGAGTTTCATGGGCCTAATCCAGGAATGGTACTTCCCCTCAACCCCAGATAGCTGTATTAATTGATACGAAAACCAAAAATTGTTCCGACAGCTTTTGCTAGTAATTTTGCTGACTATTGTTATACTCCTATAGTCGAGCATCGTGCTCACATCCTGACAGAATTCGTGAAGAATTACCGGCTCTTGTAGTGGAATAAACTCGCGAATTTATTGGTTGTTGGTAAGCTCAAAAAGGAGACCACGGAAGTGCATATTTATGGCGAAAACACATTTCCACCATTGGTAGACTGAAGAATAGTAGATTACTAGTCGGAGTTTTTGCGCAACAAAGCAACCAATCGGAACACAGGTTAGGTAACTGGGAAACAAGTTTTCACACCACTTGTGCTAGCGATATGGTTAACAAACCATGTGGGCCGTGTCCACTCAGCCCTTGGAGAACGGACTAAGATGATTGTTTCCAGCCAACAACTTCAAAAAGTCGACAAGGCACATGTATAGTGCTACGGTCGTATTTATTTCTATGTTTAGTTTCATGCATCTGTAGTTGTATAAAACGAAATTCCACAGATACCCGTAGATTGTCGTTTGTATCTTCTATCACTTCGATCGGATGACAAATCGTTCCATAAGTTTATTACTCTCGGTGATAAGCAGTGCACCGAAGGCAAGCCCACCGATTATTGCTTCATGTGCCTGGGCGGATGACTGCACGTTCAATGCACTCACGGGGAAATACGCCATCTGTTTCTGTTGCTATATGGCAGAAAACTGCTATTTACGACCACGTCAAAGTATGTGCGTCCACGGGGCCATAAACAATCATCTTCATAATCAAGATGTTTGAGGTGCAAGGTGATATTTCGGGATTCTTCGCCATGTATATAACTCAGGTGATGTTGTGCCAGTGGTTGAGCGACTGGTAGAAGAGAAACCCCGAATCCGCAGTCAAAGCACGCAAAGTCAGTAAACTACGTGTACTTTAAAAAAAATAACAGTCAAGCGCTAGTGAATGTGTGGGCAGTCCGGTCACAATGTACAGACCAATCAAGGAAGTTCGAATCACCTGTCAAAAGGGATGACAAGCGCACGCAGGAAGGGTCCAGAGCAAAGCCGAATAATAAACAAAATAGGCAGTTATATGAAACACGGGGGGGCGATGACCAGTCGCGATCAGTGGTCGGTGAAGGTATGAAATGCAAGTTCAAGTCATGGGATACAAAGTTAGGCGTGGAGAGTGGAGAAAAGAGCGAGGACTGACCTGACAAACAAACAATGTGAGAGTTCATTGAACAGACAACAACGGGTATGAATCATGGTTACGAGTGTATGAACACTAAACTACAATGTAGACGGTGTGGAAAACAGTGGGATGGTAAGTAGTTCAGTCTATCCAACCATTGACCTCACACTTCTGTAATGTGGTTTCTGTTGCTGCCTTCCAGCATCGTGGGGTCAAGGGCAAAAAGAATGGGAGCGTGAAGTGCAAAAGAGCCGGAAGCAAGGTAAGAAGCAGAGACCACGAAGAAAAGGACAAAGTTCAAATGCAACTATGCCGCTAGTCGTGACACCTAGCTATATCACTTTATGTCTTCAGCCGTCTAGTAGGCGGGCCGCGTGAACTCGAACCAGGAAGTCTAACACGTCCTACTTTGTTAAGTCCGCCGGTCATGGTTTTCCTACCTTTCTGCCATGGCACGGACGGACCACCTCGACCTACGTTCTGGCCACTACCTGCCTCGGAAAATAGCGTAATCCGAGGAAGCCCATCGGTGAACATGCGCAACACAGGTCCCAGCCACCTTAACCTGTTAAGGTTCAGTACTTGATCCAGAAGCTAAACTCAGGTTCGCAACACCTTACGTTGAACCTCAACATTGTTTGATACGATGTTCCACCATATTCGGGCAATGCTACGGAGACATCGATGCAACTATTCTGGCGCGAGGACAGGGCTATCTCAAGAATTAAGTCAATTACAAAACTGAAGAAAAAGAGCAAAAAAGTGCAACCCTGACGAACACCGTTTCCCGCGATGAAGTCGGGTGAAAGATCGCCGCAAGCACAAATTCGGCTTGGGCTGTTTGCTTACAAGCATTGGAAGAGAGATGAATTTCTCTGATACACCTTTCAGCGAGAGGCAGCGCCATAGAACAGTGCGGTCGATTGAATCGAGCGCCGCTTTCAGATCAAGGAAGGCCGAGATTATGGGCCTATGGAGGATGTGTCTGTGTTCTGAGGTTTGTTAAAAGGTCGACACAACCCTAACCGGCTCTTAAACCGAATTAATTCTTACACGTACATCTTTCGCAGGTGCTGGATGATCGATGGAGAATAAACCCAGCGAGCCGTTTAGATGCGATAGTTATCAATCTAATTCCCCTATGGTTTTCACAAGAGGATTTGTCACCTTTCTTGTAAATCGGCACGATCACCGATTAAGACCATTCCCTAGAAATCTGCTTTATCCCGAATAACCCGGAGGAGTTTTGTTAACTCCGAAACCAAAGCTTCGCCTCCGTCCCTGGAAAAACTGAAGACAACCCGTCCGGTCCAGCGGCTTTGTCTTTTTCACTAACCTATCTGCCGGATTACCTCCATTTCTGAGGGAGGAGTGATGTCCACCTGCATCATTTCTCTGGCAGGTATATTCAGATGGTCCACTGTTGGAGTGAGCCAACTGAACTGTCCCTTAAAATGTTCCGCCCAGCGGTCCAGACGATGTTCCTGAGAGGGAGTCAGTGAGCCGTCGGATTCCTTGATTAACTCACTTACACCAGGCTTCCATGGACCGGTACAAGCGGTAAAAATTGTGGGCATTGCCAATAGACACAGCCTTCTCCATTTCCCTACGTTTCAGAATACATGACTGTTCACGGTCAATTCTCAGGCTCCTGGTTAGTAGGCATCTTAGGGATTTACGCACTTCATTGAATGTGGCATCCGGAGAAGCGGGTCTACGAGCAATCAACAGAGCAACTGATGTCAAAGATACCCATCATTTTTGAGGCCTACTTAGTCGGATTCTTGTATGGCATTGGAAGTGGTATACAATGCTTCCTTGATCTGTTCCCAGCGTTCGTCTGAGCCTTGGACATCCGGCTGCATAGATAACACTGTAGATAGCTCGACTTGAGAAGCAGACCACTGGTTATCGTCTAGAAGTAACTGCGCAGGACGGCTGTTTTTTACGTTGGTGCAACCACAGACGAGACTTAAACAGAAGCAAGCGTACCGAAGCGTGATCTGACTCCACAGGCCTAGGCCAAAATAAACGGCAATCTGCAATTCATTCACACCAGCGATAACCAGTCAAAATATGGGCAATCTGAGTTGAGCGTTGTGAAGACGTAGGAGAACGCAACGCAAATTTATGCCACTTTCTATGGCAGAAGTTCGCACTTGCCAAAATCAATCTGTGGGCAGAGCACAACTGGACGGGACAATCGCCGTTATCGGTACGATCAGCCGGGATAGCCAACAGGCCTCCAGTGTGCTTTTCGGCATCTCCCAAATGGCCAACTTGGGCGTTGAAATTCGCAACAATGATCATACATCCGTTGAACGCACACTTTTAAGCAGGTGAGACAAATCGTGGTAGAATTTGTCCTTGATCTCAGAGGGACTAAAGTCAGACTGGGTGCGTACACAGACACAACGGAAAAGCAGCGACGGTCCAGTTTGCTGCTGTTTACACGCACGTAACCATCCAACCAAACTGCTCACAATCGACTATTGACCGGGATTCAGTCTAGCAGTGCACGCTCATCTATCATGTTCAAAGCAATGCCAGCACCAGCCTAACCACGAGCACTAGACACCGGATTGCCCGATACACAAAGAGTGAAGCGAGAGAATGAGGTTGTATCTTGTGTACATGTTTCGGAGACACAGCATACATCTATTTTGTAGATTTCAGGAATTCTAATGAGGATAGCCTATCTGACAGTGTGCGGACATTGAAGCCAGCCAAGTAAAGCGAACATGTAGGCTTGAGAAGTGCGATCGACTTGTGCCTAACTCCTGAACTACTGCTTCCTTCAGGGCCACAATTATCCGTGAAACTTTGTATCGGTCTTAAACCAAGAGGGAGGGGGGCAATTAGTAAGGCCTTTTGCAGGGAGAATGCTGGAGGTTTCTGGGCAAATCACTTCGCCGGTGCCCACGCTGCGGAAGGGGTTTTTCTCTGGGAACCCTAACCGGAGTCTTTGACTCAGAAGTCCTACCCACATGGCAGTGGGGTATTGACCCAGCACGGGAACGTGCTCGAAGAACCTGCGACGGAAGGTCTTTCGGCCTTTCACGTAAGGCCTGTTTGTTGCGCGCATGGTGTCTCGTCTTCACTGGTGCTTTGTTATCGATCAGCTTTTCGGATTCAGTCCTCAGCCCCGTGCACCCAACGGAGCAAGCGGAACATAGGCGGGCAGCATCCTTTAAGCCGGAGGCTGCCCAACTTAGGCAGGCGATAGCTTCCCAATGAAGCGCGATGATTTCGCCCACCGTCCAGAGAAACCCCATGTATGAAACAAACAAACAAATAATAAATAATACCAGCTTCCATTGTATAAATGTGATTGAAATAATCTATTCTCAGTCTAAGTATAGTGTCGTCATATTTATCGTTGGTTGAAAATCAAGATCTCTGTTAACAAGAACCGAGGAATGTGTAGTGGGATAACGTGTCAAATGACTGTAAACCGTCGAACAAGTGAACTTAACAGCTTTGCCAATAGTGACATACACCCAACATCTTACGGTAGATTGACTTGAAACAGAATTACTTAAGTGAGTTGTTGCCGAACCCCGTGCTATGATGAATCAAACAGAAAGTGTTTTATGGATCAAGAGACGCATTCCCTACCCACGGCGTAGGCTTGAATTTCGTACATATTTGTCCTGTCGCCGATAATAACCAGAGGTCACGTCCCCGTGCGGCTAGACTTTAAGAAAACGAACGCTAACCAATCAATCAATATACTGTTTAGCTATTTAGTCAAATTATTAGTTATTCATCACGTGAGCCAGCCAGTCAACTATTCATACAACCAACCAATTATTGCATCATTTTCTGTCCACTCATTTATTTGATAGACAGTTTTGAAACGATGTGTTCCACTGCACTATTTTTTGTTTCATTCAAAACACTCTAGTATGTACCGAGAATAATTTACCAACCAAAAATAAGTACACGATGTCCGGACACGTTGTCAGGCAATTTCCGTTCGTGTGCAGTCTTCAGCGTTTTAGATTAAATTTTTGCACCCATAAAGCTGTCTAGTAAACACCTCTCTGTTGCAGAAAACGTTATAGTTTATAGACGTTTTACTGCTGTATTGTGTTTAGGATTTTTTTAGGAAACTTCCGTTGTTATATTAGGACACTCCTAACCCATTAGGCCTGAAGAACTTCGGTTACAGTGCACTGCATTTTTACTCTTTTTTATCTGCATACAGTTTGTGAGTGGAACAAAACGGTTCTCGCAAAACGTCCAAAGAGTGATTATTAATTATTGAATTAAGCTTGAACGCTGATCAGAATAATGGTTTATTCGGTGTTTCCAAATTTTCAGCTATAGGGTTTTCAGAAATGAAATTGATTAGACGTACATTTCAACGAAACGCGTGATTTAACTTGAATTTGAACTGAAAAAGTTTATAGTACAACGGATTTAGACTATGGTAATTGATATTTTATGAGTTAAGTAAATTATCAGGTCGCGCAAGTACTACATTTATCGGTAGGTGTCAGTTGTTTTCCATCGCATAATAGCAACCTAAAAGAATAAGTCGTGCATTGTTTTTTGTGAACCATGTCTGTTAATTCAGCTTCAGTTCTACGTTTGGGGATAATTTGAGCAGACAAGTAGAACTCACTGATAAAAGTCAGTTTTTAAATACCAAATGAATGAATAGAGATCAACGATAATGAAATGCAATATGTTGTGGTTATAATTGAGCGATGTTTCCATCATCACTAAGCCCAATGATTCTCTCGACCGCTTCTTTGGTGGAAATCTGGTAATTTTCAAGTTAGAGACAGATGAGCGAATTACCAAGTGTTGCATACGGTAAGTCGTTTAGAACCAGACCAAGAAAGATAATGTTTGTCTCATGGAATAACCCCCTAATTTGTACCAGCTATCAGTTGGCTTTCTGAAAAGTATGGACATAACGTACTGCTTCTTAAGGAGCCGCATGTTAGGAATCATCAACAGTGTTCATACGCCTAGCCTCAACTGGGACTCAAATAAAGAGCACATTATTATGACCCGTCAAAGTACACCACTTGTTTAACCAGGTTTACTGTCACCGGTTTCTCCGCATTAGCCGATCAGGTGGCTAAGCTACGTAGATTGTTGATTACGACTTTGTTTCACTTAGACTGTTGGTGTAAAGTTCGATCACAGAAGTCGATTACTGTACTAGTGACGCATCGCTGCTGTTCAGAATCAGTGATGAGAGATCGCTCTTCAATATGGTATCGGTGCAAAACCGGCTGCTGATACCCAAGCCGGGTTTACTGATGGTGGAAAATCGTGACTGATATTTCTGAATTCCAGATTTGACTCTGCCACAATGCTCTATTGGTTTTTCTCAATCAGTCGGACGAGATGAACGCGCTGTGCATTCCTGGAACTCAGTGGCGAAATGTGTTCACATTGCACGATAAGATATTCAAAGACAAAATTGAGATAAATACGGAATCGAATGGTCTGTTAAGTTGATACACCTGAAGGTTGATCTGGAGTCCCAGTCTGATCCTAGTAAAAATACACTAGGAAAATAACTACAATGAAAACGTTTTTAATTTCTTCACTTTTATCAATAATCCGATAATAATTTTGAAAACAGTACGCGACCAACTTGACACTGCACGTAGGAAGGATTGAGGCGAAACACATGGATACAAGACCCTGGATTCACAAAATTATGTTCAATCACCGCCTGAGATAAATGAAACCGCTGCACATTACTTCCGGAGTTTTCCGTGGTGAAGCGGGGATTTTCGCTGCATACTGAATTGCTCCACAACACAGTATTTCTTCATTGCATCTGGAGGGTGTGTGCTTGCTTCAGCTATTCGTAAAATGATAGACAACCTAAATGAAGAGAAACACTGTTCTCCTCAAGTCTGTTCATGAAATTCTGGAAAATGTAACGCCATAGAAATGTAAAAAAATATAAGCGTAAAGGGTAATAGTGAAGTTTCCGGCACTAAATATAGGTAGGCTAATTCTGAGCTAAAGTGACTCATTGCACTCAGTTATAACTAAACTAAGAGTCAATGCTGACGGAAAAGCAATCCACGGTGGTCATGCGTGTCGTTGAATCGAAATTGTATGAAAGAAACACTGTACTGGACGCGATTTACCGAGTATTTGACATCAGTTTTTAAAGTAATGCTCGCGAAGGACGTATAATGTATGCCTTATACGCATCAGTATATGCACGTTTAACGTGGCTAAGTTAAACGAGTATCGATGGCGAAGGAGAGCTTCGATCTGCGCTTGCTAGTTAGGAACTCCACGGCTATCAGTCGTCGTAGAGAGAACATAAATTAGATCCGGACCTCCACCTGAGACGCTGCGGTTAGTACGATCGGTCAACACTAATGTTGGTGGGTCATACAAAATAGAAAGAGTACAATGAGGGCTAGAAGCAAAATGGGTTGCATGTGGTGTGAGAATAGTCACAGTAGTTCATGAAGCAAGTAGTAGCAGCAATTTGTGTCCGTGTTGTTTGAGTTATCGTGAACTGTTGTACCACTCATTCGCTCAGTTTAGAACAGGCCTTTTCGTTCAGGGATACACCTCTATTTTCTGTACAGCCAAATTCCACATTCGAAGCGTCTTCTCTGGAATACTTGTCATGTGTGCGGCTCGGCAAAGAAGAATTGTGAACCACGTTCGCCGTGTCGCAGTGCTACCCTCAGATATGTGGCGTTTTATACGGTAGTGCTTCACCACATCCTCAAACACTGTCTCTGGTCGTCCACGATCGTTTTTTGGTGGACATTCACTCGCTTTGTTCGCTTTTAGCCATCATACTGGTGACCGTTCACCTATCCATTACCCGAGGATGCATCCAGTGGCATGAAGCTCTGCTGTCAACCCGGAGCTCAACTATTCGTCAGCAGTAGGCTCCACACAATGCCGTTATGGATTGCGCTAAATTCTTGGGGCTGATAATTCATATAACTATGGTAAAAATATTTGTCAACATCGCACCATGTTTTGTTCCTTGAAAAAAGTGCTGTACACCACTTCGTGGGCATTCGGTTTATTGCAAGTGTAAGTTTCAATTTACACAACCTTTATTAACTGATGCCGAAGTAATTGCAAAATGGGTAACTGAATCATAGATGATTAAGCTTGTTTAGTGCGGCTAAGCAAATAATAGAAAATACATAAAATTTAAGAATATAAATCCGTACTGGTAAACATTTTGAAAATGTATAGGTTTATTTCCTAGAGTGGGGCAGAAAATGACCATATTTTTTCAGAGAATAACGTTGAATTTAAAATTGGAGATCAATTTTTATCTGATTTCACTTTCGGATACAAATGATTGATGTCCTTTTTTAACGGAGCTTCAGTCAAACAATTACAATGAAAACGTAAGATTCAACACATTAATTGACAAGTTGTTAGTTGAAGTCGTGCTAGCAATTTTTCATGGTTACTTTAATGATTTTTAGGAACCAGACTCTCACTTGCTTTAAAACAAATCAGCAGTGACTCTTTGTTTGCAGCTTTTGTTCAACGAGTGCAATTACTAACCCATTAGAAATGAAATTCAAAGAATACGGTGACTGTTACGATTTCGGAGGTCAATTAGCTGATCACGAAAGCTACCACATTGCCGCAATGGCATGTACAGGCAAAATCTATGAAAAAATATTCAGAAGTATTCACCCCGATCGTCTAAGAATTAGACTGGAGTCGTTCGTATGGAAAAACGATGAACTCGGATGTTTTGCTAGCCCAACAAAGTAAATGGGTAAATTATTGAGCAGCGTTGTGGACTTATCGGCAACACTGAAAGGTTTTCTAAAACTAAATAGAGTTATCAACCTAATAAATTGTTTCTGGATTTCGGAGGAGGCACCGTCCACTCAACAAGTAACAAAATGAAACTATTTATTTTAACTACCGAAAACTGCATCTCACAATATAAAACGCATTCAGCTGAAAATTTGGAGCGATTGACTAAGATATCCAAACAGTTTAACGGAGAATACGCTCGCACCTCATTTTACTGACCTTTGTGCATGCCCGACCGAGAGATGTTCACCTTGCCAACAAAATTAATCGTTTTAAATTTGAACTTGACATTATATGCAACAAATCTTAAAGTGCAACAGTTGTCTATGAAAAAATGTGAAGTTTTCTTGCAGTGGAATCTGTATTGGCTCGGTAGTTAGTTTTGTTCAGATGAATATAGACCTTGTAGTTCTTATATTACTCAATAAATAAATAAACGGAATTATTCAATGGCCGTTACCTTTTTGATTAAGGTTAAAAACACAAAGATCTTTCGCGCATAAAATGGGCATATGTTTGTTCGATACCTTTTCATCAAATCAACACAAAACCATTCGATAGCAGGTTTGGTGAATTTCACACAAAATACGTTTTTGTCTGATTTCGTATCTTGGTCATGCAACTGTCTTTTGCCCTTACATACTGTCAATTATCTCTCGAAATCCCGATTCATATGAAATTCCGTGATAAGAAAGCTAAGTTTGTCGGATATGATGTAATGAATTTGATAGCACAGCACAAGATTGTAAGTTATGTTACCTGGACACCGCATTGAACTCCGCGAATTCTCTGGAGTTGCATGCCAGTAATGACAAATACCAACAAAGGGGCTAGGAAAAAAGGTATCGACAGCGTGTTAGGAGAAATAAAGAGATTAAGGTATTCCGACCAATTGCTCGAGTTTGGCTTTCTTGTACGTCGCGTATCATAATCCTATTTTACAAGTGTAATACAACCACTCACATGATAGATCAGTCACAGTTTAAAATAGGACGTTTCCCAGTGCAGGTTTGAAATGTGCTTATATAGCACTTGTAGTTCTTTTGCTATTGGAGGAGTCATCTGCAGCCAGACGCAAATCAGGTCAACGGTCAATAATCGGTCTGGAAGACGTTTTATCAAGCTAATCGGTCCAACAGCTTAAAGCTGGCTGGACGCCCGGATTCGGGAATATTCCGATTTCGGCTTGGGTGCCGCACTGTAATTTCGGTGCTACGTTGTTGTTTTGACGTGCTGTGCCGTCGTCTTTTGATTTTTCATTCCGGACTAGAGCGATCAAAGTTGCGAGCTGATATCAAGCACGCAGACTACCCATTCAAATCGCAGGAAAATACTCGTGGGCTAGAACAAGTTACAAACCAACCTAGCTCCTGGTTTGTTGTGTCTCAGGAAAAGCCGCTCTCAAGACTCTGTGGTCGCCCTTTCTCAATGGTTTTATTAACAGCGAGGTGCCGTCCGATCGATGTTTGGTTATCGTCAGGCAGCGTGGAGAGACGTTGCCATCGCGAAAACGCGTTGCCTGTGACGGCATGGTAATGGGGTCACGTCGCAAGAGCACTACTGGTAGTCCAGTCCCCTTAGAGACACATTCACCGTTCCGGGTTATTTCCGGAAGATTCATACCTCCTGTGGTGTCAGTCGATGATTATGTTCGTAATGAGTGCAGAAGACTTCGAAACTCCGATCCAAAATATAACGCTTTACTCTACTGGTAACAAGCGTACACGGGCTAAAATGCAAGAAAAAACAGTAACTTAAATCCAGCGTATAAAATAAAACCACAGAATGGGCAGTGAATTGACATGACATTCATTCTGGCCGAGCAAAAGCAGTCAGTTTCAATGCGAAGGGGGTCACGGTAAGTAGGAGATCAAAATACCTGACTCAGGCTTCTCTATTACGTAAATTGTACGAATAAGTTCTCTGTTGATGAGTGTGTCTGAAACCGTGTCGGGTGTAGGAGCATGGGGTGGGGATGGGGTATGAATACATCTCTGGGATCATGTTCCATTTCACCATTCGTGGAATGTAGGTTTGTTTGTGGTGTACTGAGGGGAATTTCCAATACCCAATTCGGTTTCGGTCCCGGTTAGTCGCCTGTCGGAGCCAATCGTCGTTTAACGCTGGCGTACTGAGAATGAATGCTAACAAGCGCGACTTCAAACAGCGGATCTAATCTAGAGGATCTGTCCATTCGTTTGGTCAGTACGGTGTCTGGAATTGTAAGCCATGTTGGCAGTAAAGTACTGCTAGTTGATCGCCGGGAAAAGTTAGTCTCCCATGCACTGTGCAATTCGTTACCTTACTTAGTGCACGAATAGAATGTAAGGCATCTGGGAGAACGGTTTCCCTTGCGGAACTGGAAGGCCCTCGGTCTTCAGAGCTAGAGATAGCTTTCTAAAGCGTACTTACTTTACTGCGGCTGGCTCCTTGGAGAGGATGAGCCGCCTTCGTGATGGCATGATAATGAAGTTTCATGAGTGTTTGTACAATGGACGTCCCCAGCGTTACCCGACTTTTTCCGAGGGCGCACCTGTAGTTTTTGCATAACCAAGTGTAGGCTGCACAGCAGCAACGTGTTGATGCGCGGTTGCCGCTGGCTCCCTAGAAGCTCGTTCGCCATTCGATTGAATTGAATTCAACCCAGGGGTCCATGCGGTCCTGTTAATTTGACAAATTTCCTTCACAGCCGTTGGATTACACAGTAAGTCTCGTCCGCCCGTTCAGAGGTAACTGTTTTTGCGTGCCAAACACCGTCTCAGAGAGGATTTTGGACCTCGGTTACCCTCAACCGAGCTTGGCCTGCCAGTCGAGCGGTTTTCTGAAGTGTGGCAGCTGATGTATGCTTCAGCTTCGTGGAGCCACAGGTGAAAGCTGGATGCCTGATGAAGAATAAAGAGATAAAGGTTATCCCAAGGGCACGACGGTCTACCAACTTAGAGGTGCTACTCTCATCAGACACTTGAGTTTAGTTGGAAGCCCCGCCATTCTCTGGATATTAATCACGTGCCCATGGTCGGGTTCTCTTCTGACTCTTGCTGCTTTGATCACCGATTCTGCACAATTATGCAAAACTCGCTTGCTTTTTACAACAACTGCTTCGGTGAGGATCATCATCTTTTCGAGCCCGTCTTCTAGTTTTTCTACTCTACGTATGAGTACCTCCAGATTTTCAGCTCCTCTGACTTTGTTTCCTGTCTTTTCGATACATTGTGTGACATTTCCTACGTGTTATTCCCATGTAGACGTTGCTTGTAGCAGAATCTTTGGCAACAAATTCTCTATACTTCCTGTGGGTCTCCCTTTTTTCTGTCCAGTGATCCTTGTCGTATCCGGGAACGTTCTTCTGCCCGAGAAGCACAGTGAAAACACATTTCAAGGTTTCATGTTCCCAGTGCCGCTCATAATTTTCTTAGTCAGGGCTGAGCAACGCTCATGATACCACTCACTGCACCTATCGCACTGCATACCTAATCCAACATACTCGTTGCAACTACTAACCCCACAAGAATTCTAGTTGCGATTTTTGGACAAGCTATCAGGTATAAGCTATAGCATGTAAACCAAAAGATGTCAAAACTGTATGCCGAAACCTTAGAGCCTAGTAAACTTAGGCAGCAATGATAATTGTGTAAATAAACACAATTACCAAGCACTAAAAAAAACGTTTTTTCACAACGACGCAGTAATTTATCAAAAATAAACCAGTCGGAGTAAAAGGTTTTCTCAAACAAAAAGCATACCTTAGTAAATACGTTGATTTTGTGGAATAACTATCGTTACTTCACTACCAGGGCAAAAAGTGACAGTAGGATGGAGCTCTTCACTAATTTGGACCACGCGGTAACTCACAAAGCATTCCAGCGACATGAATCATTATTTGATTTGTAGTTCCATCATTAGTGTACATTCAGCCCATACAAAATATGAACTGATCAGTTCGAAGTGATTCATTTGTCATCTTCGGTAAAATCCGGTGGTAATCGAGTGGTTTAGAGCGTTTGCTTGCCACCTCGGAGGTCCGAGGTTCGAATCCCCGTCATCACCGGTTACTTTGGTGGTAGACAGTAACCTACTGTCGTCCGGATCGTTACCACACCTGACCTATTGGGGCCTCAAGTGATTCTCCACTCCAAGTCTCAGGGTCTGATTATACCCGACAGTGTAGTGGGTCTTCGTGGCTATGGCGTATATACCCATTTCGCAGCACTCATGCGCAAGCACGTAATACAAAGTCCATCGACAACATATCGAATCCGTATGTCGTACACACTGGTTTCGTATGTAACTGAAGTTAGTCGTGATTCACATTTTTAAAGTATTTTTTCGTTTAACATATCTGTTATCAACGTCCGTTTCATTTTTCGCCTTATAAAACAAGGAGGTAAAGTTTGTGGCTTCAGATTCATGAAACAAATATGTTGTCGTTTTTTTTTGCTTATTCCTCTAATTTAAGATAACTGCCACTCTTTTTTTAGAAGTATTCTGTCGGTAATATTCGGAAACTGGTTTATTCGTAAATTCCACCACCATTCCCAACGTCACGCTGAAATTCCTCGAAAATGGCTGGAGGTGTCGCTTTTGAACAACAGTATTCGCTACCGGTAATCTTTTCACTAATCATAAACAGTTCACATTTTATCAGGCAGGGTTTGCATTTCTGTTCAATGTTATCATGGGCAATGGACCATTGACTCTACCAGCGGCATTTCTACATGCAGGATGGCTGATGAGCAGTATTATCTTGTTGGTACTTTGTTTCACAAGGTATAACGATATTTTGTTCAATTTCATTGATGTAGTTTCATCACATTCACCTTTGTCATCGAAGCCATGTCCATCACAAATGCTGTGGCCAAGCAAAATGAAGATAGTGGAGATAGAGTGAGTGAGGTAGGCCGTTGTCGTCTTTCTCATCCTTGGCTTAGGTCGACGAATATCAAGCAGAAGCGACTGACGATGATCAAATTGGCATAGGTAAACAAGATCAATTACGTGCATCGTGTATTTTTCAGTTGGGTTTCAGAATACGAACCTTGCCGTTGGATCTTTGCAAGAAAATTCATTTGAGATCAATCGCAAATTTGAGCTGGGACAAATGTTCAATATCTTTTTCGGCCGGCTTGGAAATATACTCTTTTACTTGAATATATGCATCTATTTATATGGTGATTTGGCCATATACGCTGCTGGAGTACCGAAGTCTTTGAGGAACGTTGTATGGTAAGGTCGCACACAAGTTGATGAATGACTAAGTAATAGTAACAAAACCTGATTTTCGCTTTTCGTAATGAGAACACTAATTGCCATCAGCACTTATCAAACATTGCCGGCCTTGATGAAATCTATATATTGTCTTAAAATGTGGTTCTACTCAGCTTCAGACATATTTTCATTTCATCAATTCCCCTTGCATATAGTCAATCTAACAGTTCGGAGTTCATTTTGTCCAACGAAGAACCATGCTGGAATTGGTCAAGCATCACACGTGGGGATTTGTATCGTATTTTTGTGGTGAGTCTAGACATTTCTCTCCAGGATGTGTTGAGAAGTGCTTGTTTTTCCATATACTTTCACTCTTGCATTTAAATGCATGAAATTCTGCAGTACTTTATTCGCAGTCGACTGCGTTTACCAACATCGTCAGTTCATCTCAGATCAAATAACCATTAATCAAAAACTGCGTGCGGTGACTTTATTGCTATCTCAGCGGCAATTTCAGTTGGAAACAAAGTAAAAACAAGAGTGTAAAGAAAGTACCAAAAGAACTACAAATAGAAATATCAAGTTGGTAAAGAAATTTTGTGGACACGAAAGCGCTACTGATCGCAACACGGCCATATCCTTCAGCGTATTTTGGTGGTAGACAGTAATCCACTGTCGTCCGGCTCGTTACCACACCTGATCAATGGTGACCTTATGTGGTACTCTGCCACCCTAAGTCCTAGGGTCTGGTTGCCGGTTATCCCTAATGGTGCACTGGGCCTTTGTCGTTGTGGGGTATACTTCTTCCATTACACTCATGCGGAAGAATGTAATAAAAAATCCGGTGGGAGGGACTCCTAAACCCTACCTGGGAAGCCTAACATGCCCTACATGACCAAGTCCCGGTTGGCAAATTTCTCATAACGTTTTTCCACGTAATGTACCAGTCACTCCTCATCTTCCAACCGTTATCCCGTCGGCGAACGTTGTGTGCCGAGGAATCCTTTCCGAGGACATGCGTCACACGTGATTCAACGACTTTAATCTAGTGAGCTTAATTGATCCACCTAATGATATGGTTCGTGTACCTAAGACCCTATGCCTAACCTCAACATTACGGGTACGGTGTTCCCACCAGATTCGAGTAATACTACGAAGATATCGGTGTTCGAATACCGACAATCTTCGTATATTCTTCACCCGCAGCGGCCGTGTTTCTGGACCGTAAAAATGTACTGGCCTGACTGCTGCAGCGAACAATCGACCTTTGATAGATAAACGGATGTTTGACATATGCCAAACGAGCCTTCTGTATACACAAAGACACTTCATCCGGTATCCGACTTCCAAGCGTAATGTAACTACCTAGATGATAGAACTTATCTACTTTGCCTGGGTGGAACCAACCCAGTCCTCCAAAAGCATCTTAAACTTTGAAGGTCCAAAACGCATACGGAACATTGCCAAGCAGCTGTTCAAGCTGTTCAGAAATGCTTGCAACTTACCTGGATCTTCACTTAGAAGAACTATATCATCCATGTATTCAAGGTCTGACATTTTTCCACACTCGGGAAAAGTCCACTATCACTATCCTCACATGAGAAAAGGCCTTTTCTGGGACCATATCAATCATAAAGTTAAAAACAAAAGTAGAGACGGGAAAGCCCTCTCGTACGCCATACTTTTTGTGGTAAACTCGGGTAAAATATTGCCGAAATCCCGAACTCCGCCTCGGCTGTTCATGTAAAGGGACTTCGTGATTGAAACTAATTTCTCTGGAACACCCTTCAATGACAGACAGCACCAAAGAATTGTGCGGTCCGCTGAGTCGAATACCGCTTTCAGATCAGGATAGTCGGAGATTGTGAGCCTACGGAAAGTGTGTTGGTGCTGTAAGATTTGTTGAAGAGTTGACGCAACCCCGACCAGGTCTTAAACCGAATTGATTCTCATGCGTACAACTTTCACGAGCGTCGGATAACCGGTGGGGAATTAGCCCGGCGAGCAGTTTAGATGCGATACTTACCAAGCTAATTCCTCTGTGGTTTTCACATGAGGATCTATGACCTTTCTTGTAAATCGGAACAATCACTCTTCCCACCCCGGATGTGACTTCAGTTTTCTCGGTTCGTTGTTCGTGTGTCGGGTGGTCCGGTATCTGGTGCTCCAAGTTAAGCTGGCGTGGTGATCGCTGTGAGCACGAGAGCTGAGCGTTTGCTGTTAGACTGGATTCCAGTCAACGGTCCATTGTGTGCTATTCGGTTGGACGGTTGTGTACGTACCAATAGCAACAGACTGAAACGCCGATGTTTGTTTTTCGTGTTTGTGTATGCGTCCACTGACTGCAGTTATGTGTATGAATCAGTTATAATGTCTTCAGTGCAAATGAGTTCGTGGGTGTCTGTAACTAAAGTGTTTTCTGGGGGCGCAGATTGGCATCGACCAATTGCTAAATTGTGCATTGGAAAAATTCCCTCTCTTCCGTCCTGGAAACGAACATGTGCATGTTGTGGATTACAGTCGATCAGTTCGACTCCATCCACGAGTGGGTCGTACTTCGACGATCTCGCATTCCCACACAAAAGTGCAGGTCCGTGTCTAGCAAACCAATTATATGCAACTTTCGGTTATAATAAAAAGTCGTTCGTGGGGCGTGCCGTTAGTTGCAGAACACAACAGAGACCGGATAGATTGGAGCTCATCCAGCAGCAGAAACTACCACTGGGGTACAACGAGACTCTTTGCTTCCAACGAAAGATTTATATCTTTCCACATTTTCCCGTTCATTTCCTCAACTCGTCCATTTCCCTGCGGATTGTACGGCGTAGTTCTATTAGTCGCAATTCCTTTCTCGGTAGAGAATGGTCGAAGTCGTTCAGACTTGAACGACGTGCTACGATGCGAATAGCTGACAGAAGCACTCACTCAAAGTGTATGCAAAGTTTTCGGTGCAGGAATAGGCAAACGGAAGTCGGGAGTAATCAACAACAGTTAACAGATACTTCTTCTGTGATGAAAAAGGCAAGGGTCCCTTAAGGTCGACGGTGAACCTCTCGAACAGGCAAGTAGCCCTAATAAGGACGCCCGATGGTCTGAGAAATCTCGGCTTCAATTCATCGGAGATGTTACAACGAAGTGTCTTCGATTTTACCTGCTCTACAGAGAATGGTAAATTTATTGAACGAATAAAATGTAAAATTTTGGTAACACCAGAGGGGCACAAGGAATCGTGCAGCTTCTGAATATTTCATGCTTGTGCACATAATGTCGAACAAACGCGTGATAGAACGTGGGCGGCTGCGTTCTCTTTCTCGTTTCTGTAAATGACGTCGAAAGTGTAGGAAGAAAGTTCGACATGCCATTGCTGAATTTTGTCGTTTTTTTACTTTACTTATGGGAGTATCATTGAACATAAGAGACACTGATCTGTGGTCTGTGATAGTAGGAAATCTAAAACTAATGAGATAGAGACGCCACTTTCAACAGTAGCATTGGCTTCTTTCTCAATCGCTGGTTGATGTCACTCACTAGATACAGTTCGAGAAAAGAAAGCAACCGGACGTCCGTTCTGCGTCTGAGTAGCCACGACAGCAGTGTCAGAAGCACCCGTCTCCACAACAAGGGGAATGGCTTCATCAACAGTTACGGTAACGGACCTTTCGTTTTCCTTCCTGATCTCTTCTAGCGAGTCACAGGCGGCCGAAGGGGAGAAAGACAGCAGTTGTTGACAAGCGGGCGAACTTTGTGGGAGAAGTGTAAGATCCACTTAGATTAATAAAAAGAAAAATACCACATCATGTTGTTGGAACTTTAGGTCGGTGGGTACCAGTAGGTTGCGTAATGGTTGATGTCCGTCGGTATCAGGTCGAAGAGTTTTGTATGAATCTTTGGACCTTAACAACTGTATTACTCGTGAATGAATCGTAATTTTACTTTCATTCAACGTAGGGCTATGCTTGTGAGAAGCCTCATAAAATCTTTTTTAGTCAGAGTCATGTTCATCCTCCGAAATCTAGCAAATGGTTATGTTGTCAAGGTCCTCGTCGTGAATTATCTTCTCAGTAACTCGTTGGAACAAGCTACAACCTTTGTGTCACCAAACGGTGTGCGGCAGAATTGATAAAGGTTACCATAACCTTCAAATACGGTTTACTTCTCGCTTTCTTTTATCTGTATTTGATAGTATACACTTTGTAGATCCGGTGTGCTATATACCGAGTAGCGAGAAATGATGATGATGCCATCTGTTCGTGGCAAAGGATAACCGTCTAGGTGGGTATAACGACTGTTGGCATGAGCATAATCCCTAACCATGCGTCATTTGTGATTTTCATTCACGGTTATCAAAAATTGTGGCCCCAAGGGGGATACAGTTGGTTCGATGATGCCATCATCCGGAAGTTTATTGATTTAAGTCCGAATGAATTCTTCGTCGGTGACAGAATGTCGGCTTGATTTGGTTATGACTGGTTTAAAGTTGGAAGCATTTTCGCTGAATAGGGATTGGGAATACGCATCAACGGCTGGTAAACCACAAAGAGAATGGTAGTTTGGTTCCAGAGAACAAGATTTCAACTGATTAAGAAAACCGTGTGCTAAAAGAACATTGGGGCAAGGATTTGTGAGTGAGGTTAGTTTATTGTTTGCGGACTGACAGTTTTTGTATTGTAGTGCAACGAAACACTGAGCATCAGTGAAACTCGTCAGATGTGTACTCGCCACGGAAATCTTGTTACGAAATTTTATCACCTGTCAATTGAATTACTTGACAACACGAAGCGACATAGCTTCCTGAACTTCTCGCCTGGATCAGAGCCTTCAGCCTAATGTTATTGATAAGAATATCGGGTACTGTATGGAGGAGACTGTTGGGTGCCAAAGCGAGAGTGCTTGACAACAGGCAGTTCAGGATCAAAGACTCCGTGTTCTCAGAGGAACGACATTGCTTATGGTAATGGCCCTTCTTACTACAGCCCTTGCAGATCGCCTCGCGTACAAGGTGCAGCTATCTTGTGTCTTCCGAATCCACAGAAGAAACATTTGCTAGTGCCAATAGTAGTAGCGACATTAGTAGTAATATTTTCAGTTGTGGTAGTTAGTCTGTAAGCTGTTTGTTTCGGCTCCGATGAATTGGTTGTAGAATTTATATAATGACCTGCTTTGTACTGCTGTGACTGACACTGAGCCATCTCCAGACATCGTGATTGTTCGAAGGCCGTTTGCAGATGGGACGAAATGTTTTCTAGAAGCCGCTGTCGTATAACCTGGGACTACAGTCCAGTGGTGAAACCATCCCTGATGGCATCTTCTTGATTTTTCTGTGCCGTGAGCGGTTTGAATTTGCAGGATCTACCCAGCGATTTCAGCTTTTGCAAGAATTGATCTAGATTTTCGCCTGCTTGTCGACATGTAGCTAATATATGGCTAGCAACAATCTCGTTCTTTGGTTTGATATATAATTTTGTGAGAGTTTCTACTACAGGTTTTTTAATTTACACACCCTCTGATATAATCATACACATTGGGAGACATATAATTAGCGAGGGTTCTGAGTTCGTTGGGATTGAATGACTCGATTCTGTCCAGAAAGTAAGTAAACGTATCCACCCAAAGAATCCATCGATCAAAAGTAGGCGAAGAAGTTGGATAATTGTCAAAACGTTCGGGGCACAGAATTCGATCCATTTGTTTATTGAATAAATTGTTTTGAGCTAGAACGACGTCGCAATGTTCCGATTAAGAAAAATCAAAGGCCAATATATCACACCGCTCGACAGATAACAGATGTATAAAATCTCGAATGCGAAGGGCGAAATGCATTATAATGGTAAACCGATCAGATAATTACGGAACAGTTCCCTCTGAGAGATAGCAACCAGAGGCACCACACTCAGTGGGTGGTTTATGGTTCTTTGAAATGATCTCTAATGGTAGCACCGCTTCATCGGTGATTTTTAATATGCTGTAATGAATCACTGGAAGCTGAGGTGTGGGCCCTTTTTTGTCTGCGTGAGTGACATGTCTGTCTTGACCCTAAGACCCAGGGAATTCGTTTGCACTAGGCTCCAGTAAATCTCTGTTGGCAGTGCGACAGGCAACAGGATGTCTGCCTACCATCAAATATGTAAGTTTCTTGTTTTTCATGCGGTATAAATATTACCCAGCTTATCAAGATAGTTTCATTGCACTTTATGTGTGACCAAGACAGGTGTTACGCGAATGTTCCTGTTGCATGCATTATGAAGCGTTACTTTTACCCGTCATGTTCGAAAAACATGTTCCGATCATCAAATTTTGGTTTGATTTGAAGAAAGGATAAACTCAACACCCGCAGTGGTCTCTGCTTACTACTCCCGGGGTTTTATTTTTGGGATGCTAGAACAAGCAGTTTGTTAGTGTACGACTCAGGGTCGAACTCAGTAGCTTGAACAAGGTTTAATGTACTAACTGAACAGCGAAGATCCTAACCGCTCTACTGAAGAAAGGTCCACGGTAAAAGAAGTTGACAGTAATCCACCGTCGTCCGGCTCGTTACCACATTTGATCTATTGGGACCTTATGTGGCACTCTGCCATTCCAAGTCTTAGGGTCTGGTTGCCGGTTATCCCTAATGGTGCACTGGGCCTGTGTCGTTGTGGCGTATGCCCCTTCAATGACACTCAAGCGTAAGCATGCAATAAAAAAGGACTCTTCCCACATTTGGATTGTCTCTTTCCAAATGGATCTGCTGTTTTTTACCCTCTTTCGCAATATATATATATATATATATATATATATATATATATATATATATATATATATATATATATATATATATATATATATATATTACACCGGCTTGAAATCATGCATGGTGCCAACGCGACGGCAACAATTACAAAAGTAGGAGGGGGATTGAAATACAGACAATGTGTTGTGATCCAGTGATTGTATCGATTTCAAAGTAAGGTGACAGATCCCGTGATGAATAACACAAAAGACCGAGCGTGATTAGTATAGCATACGAAGTACTTGTTGGCATTGTTCTTTGCCCCTTGTTTAACATTTTCTGCAGCGACTGTCGTCCAATGATTGAATGACTCGTAGAATATGGATCCGAAAGCCAAAGTCAAATAAGAGAAGGGAGTAAACTACGCATACTTGAATGCAAATTGAGCAGTCAAAATAACAACATACCTCAAATTATGGACAATCCCGTGATAGAATACACAATCAGTGTTCATCAAAAGCAAGTAGGAAAACACACACAGAGTGAAACAGTACCAAGTCCAAGATCTACAAATGGGGATCAGTATCTGTTGGAAGCGGAGTGCTGATCATCGATCAGAATGGAGGCTTACACACAACGGGTGGGGCAGGAGCTTGTTGACAGTCAAGAGAGAATGACGAGAGCTGGGGTGAGAGGCCAAGGCCAAACGTCAGTGTGTAAGGCAGACATAGCAGTTGGAACGAGAGAGATGTCTCATACAGAGTCACAGGGGAATACTGAAAGGCCAAGGTGAAAGGTCGGCGTTCCAAATAGACAGAAAGCAAAGAGAAAGAGCAAACTTCATTGTCGGGGTTACGCAAACAGTGTTTGTGGGCAGACACGAGGTAACGGAAACAAAAATGACTCACGGAACGCAAGGCGAATGTCATTAGAGTATGATGGAATCATCCTTGTATGGTTAACGAAAAGGTGTGAAGACGATGAGACCAGGAAGGGAAACCGGATAGGGCATTATACCAGGTTCTCAGTGCGAATCTTAGTAATCATCAAGGAGAATTTTACGTCTTCGTACAACATGCATGAAAGCCAAACTGGCCTCAGATCCGCTGCGAGTTGTATCGTCTACACTTTTGTCTTTCGACTGTTATTAGAAAACGGACACACCTTTTTGAGGGCCACTTACCATCGTTCTTTTTTAAGGCATTCCGATACTCAGTCAACAGCACTGTGTTCAGTTATTGTCTCTCGTTCGAGAATGTTACGGAGGAATTTACTTTTTGACAAAAAAATCCAAGTATGGGAATATAGCAACCATTCCCTCGAAATGGTGTTCGTCATAATTCTCTTCTTACCACGTGTTTAATTTTGGAATTGAGGTGATTTCGTCAGTGGTTCTATCTTCTTGTGGGAACAGTACCTTCAGTCTTTGCTCGGTCAACACTGTCAGACGTAGAAAACACGGATAACACTATGCCCGTGAGCTAAGACTGGAATAAATGTCAAGTTTTCCTACATAATGACAATAGTTCACGAATGTTTATGTTGTATTTTACATCTATTTAAAAAATGGTACTACAAGATTGAATTGACCCAGCACTACATTTTATTTCTGCAACGGAACACCTGAATTTCACCCGCTGGTTGCTATTGCAGTGTATACAGAAGGCTTCATTAGTCCTTTCTGTTTGCAGATGTGACCTCTGTTTTTGTGTTATGGAGTGAGTACATGCTGCGGCCGTCTGTTTAGTTTTACTGTACGACTAAACTGCTAGTTACAATCTTTTCATTTTACATGACAAACCATGATGCACAAATTCATTTTCAGGTCACCTTCCTGGAATTAATAGATGTTTCATGACTACCAGCTAGTCCTGAGAATAAAACTTATCTGCTTCCAAACGATCTCGTTTTATGAGTACCAAACATACAGTTCGTATAAAATGCATGGCAATCATAGCCAAATCCTTGCACGAAAACCTTTTGGTTCAGTTATTATTCATTACCGGTTCTTCTGACTGATTAGTCTCCTTACAGCCTCCCATTGTTTGAATAGGTTCCGGTTCGTTCGGACAACTGTTGGCAACTGATTGGTTCATCAATCTGCTTCGCGGACCCCAACCCTGCTCTCGAATCTGCATAGGCGATGATGTGATGTGTGCTAGCGGGACTAGGCCGTTTATCACTGATTTGTTATCCAGCGACAAGAAAAAACCGCTGGGGTAAAATCAGTCACGGAAATACCAGTCGACGGTGATCGGAGTCCTTTGATCATCAGTTTTTATGAAAAGGCTATAATAAGGGTTTTGCAAATAAGGAGCAGCTGTGCTGATGATCACCTCACCGAAAGGTAGTGCGCTTGAGCTTCCTGAATTCATTTCCTTAATTGACTAATCCCCGTCATTCTCATCAGGTGAAATTTCCGCTACGGTTAAGTGGTCGTATCGGGGAACCGAATTTCTTCGAATAACAGCACTTATTCTTATCCACTTTTTACGCCAAGTTTAACTCTCCTTTATCCCATGTTATGGATGCCATTCCAACGACCACATTCGCAGGCTGTCTGACATAATACTTCTTTTAAACTGATTCTTTTTATGTTGTTGGAGAAAAGCTGACTGGTTATGCCTGAGGTATAAACTAACTAGTAATTTCATCACTCGTCATTTCACGGAACCAGTTTTCTATCCTTCGGTCTTTTTCCGGATAAAAAGATGGTCTCCATTTCGAATATCCATATTTAATGTTCATTATTCGATTGTGATTATTGTGCCGTTTCACATTTGAACACTTGTTAGTCTTTCAGACAAGTTCACCAGACTTTCTCCGCCTCGCATTTAGTTATGCATTAGTCTGAGTAGCTACTAAACCGATCTCAGTTGGTGTAATACAATGGACAAAACACGTGAACTTGGAAAGATTATATTTCTGCTTCCATAGCGTTACGCTGGGTGATGGCAGCAGCATCACGGCCCAAATCGTTATTAAAGAGCTTTGAAATCTTTGAATACCTTTTATTGATGGTTAAAGTACTGAATAGCTTTTGTTCTCCTGCTACTGAAGTCGACTGTGTCTGCGTTAGATGCGGGTTAGGTTTATCGCATTGTGCTCATGTATGTGTAGACCAAAAGGAGCTGTCATATACCTAACCACGAAAAACGTCGCACGGGTGTGTCTCTACTTCCTTGAACTTTGATACTTGTAATAACAACAAGACACAATCGATCATAGTTTCAAGATAAACCTTAGTTCAGTTTTTCCGTATTTTTATGATCTTTGATCACCTGCTAAGCCTTGATATTCGTACCTGATTTTCACTAGTGATGTCTGTTGGTTTAAAAATTTATCGTCTTCCAAATTCAGAACGCAGATACCCAGTCGTACATTACATCACAACATCCACTTCCACGTGCATCTCGGGATTTGGATCAAGAGTCAAATGGGTGGGTTCCTGAAACGACTGGAAACAGAGAACTAAGTAGTGTCTCAGTAGTTCAGGTGGTAGCGATCCGGACGACTGTATCGCTGTTCACCACCGAAGTGACTGATGTCGGTGGCAGGATTCGAACCTCTGACCTGCGGGGTGGTAATCAAACGCTCTTAGCCACTTGACCACCGCCGGCCATGTCCACTGTTGTTGGTTGTGAAACTCACAAACACATTCTGTCTGTTTTAGCGCATCTTTCTTGTGCCATCTGTATTTATGGCGTCTCGGGTTATTTTTAGGAGGTTGGAACCTGTGTATCGCTAAAAGTAATGAAACTGGTCAGTGCAATGGATCACACTTTGTGAGAAAGTGGCATTATTATATTTTTAACTTTTGGATCACCGGCTAAAAAGAATACCACCACGCGACAAGGTCCGTTTGGATATTCCTATTTTTGTCACCTCTGCACCGCTATTGTTGCTACTACTACTGATACTATTATTAATAATGATTGTTATCGCTATTACTGTTATTAGTAGCAGTGGTAGCATTGGCAGTACACCAGATTGAATGGGTCTGTATATTGTGCATTGTAGTCATCAAAGCGTAGCTTCCAAATGTTTCTTGTGGAAGAAGACACCTAAAAGAGATAAAGTAGACCAAAAAGTTTGTTATGTATAAAATTGCATTTCTTTTGATCAGTGTCCAAGCCAGTAAGGAGGCTAAGGCATTTCATATTGTGGAAATCTAGGGTGTGGAAAAACAAATCATGATCAAGTAGATAACACGAGCGACAGAGAAAGCCAGTAGGATGCACGAGGTGTGTAGAATTCTGTCAACGTAACTTGCCCACCTGGATATTTGAATTGATTCTTGAATCAGAAGTAGTATGGCGGAGACCACGTCGAAGCGTGCGTGATTCGATCCTGTTTAGCGGACCGGATAAAATAGAAAACTAATGTAAAATATGTGTGGAAAACTGAACTGTTGTGATCGTGAAATCCAGACGGACATCAAAAGTTTGTACATATGGCTGGGATACGAGTTGCACTCTCCCACGAAGATTTGATGTATAACGATTTGTTGAGCTAACCGTTTTAACCGTGGATAACGCTACCCGATTAAATCAGACCAGCGTTTATATTGTGTGAGTGCCGGTTTAGTTTTAACCTTGGTTATCATGATGTGTGAATGGTTTGTTTCGATCGAAGAAATAGAATAGAAAAAGCAGTGTCTGAAGTTTCCAACTTGGCCAGTAATCCTTATTTCGTATTTTCCGAATAGAATTCGGCGTGGATGAATCAATATAAACTACAAGAGTAATCAGTAATTCGAGCATCTGGGGTTGTCTAAGGATCGATAACTTGAGGCAAACGCCGATTTTTCAGATCTGCAGCCCGATCGTTTCTCCGCCCAGACAGACCTGATAATACCATATTATTTCTTGTGGATCTTGAGGATATTTCAAAGAATATGATATGGGTTATGCAGGGTTCCTCCCTTATTTGATCTGTTGTTCTTCTCTTGAACATTTGACCAGCAGAATTTATGTTTCCGGATGAGCAGACCGTTCAATGTCGTTGATTTAAACATGACAAGGAACTTGCTAGACTTTCACGCTGATAAATCCCGTTTAAAATGTTGTTAGTTTAGCACGGGTACGCCGAGGAAGGACTTTCTCAATTTTGCGAACTGATGAAGTAGCGAATATGCCAAAGTTCAGATCTGAATTGTGAAATCGTTTTACTAGAATAATCGGGTAGTTTATTTTTTTTACGACTAAAATCGCTGTCAAAATCCAATCAGATTTTCTGGATTCAATATTTATTATATAATTTCGCATCTGCCTAATTTCATGCTATATGCTTAACAAAACATGATAAAATCGGGGAGGAAGGGGTGAATGGAGTCAGATTTTATGATTGGTTTTTGGGTGCAATAGTGCCAGGTTGTCCAGGCCTAAGCAGTTGATTGTTGATTTACTCACACTGGTGTACTGTTTTTTTACGAACGCCTACTGGTTAAAAGGTCCATAGTGAATGGTCATCTATCGATTCTGTGGAACTAGACGAGACAAACACTGCGAACCTTCTCCTCTCTTGGGCGCTGGTTCCATCTTGTAATCTACCTATGTGTGCCCGCGTGAGTGCGGAAAATTTGACTCCCACGTAGCAACATTACCAGTTAACTTTTGAAGGTTTGTTGTCCAAGTTAACGTAAACCTTAGTTATCATATAAGAAACTGAATGGGTTCCGATCAAAAATCAATTTGAAATATCGTATTCTCTTGAAAACGGAAGCATTTATCGGTCTCACTGCACCCCTGGACCAAGTAACAGATAGTCCGCTATTTAGACTACAACATGCGTCTATTCTTGAATACATGACCCCATGTAGAATTGCACCAACTGCCTTTGACATTCTTTGTACGTCCATGTCACTGATGAAAGTATATTGCATGTCGCGGCAACTAGACGAAACTGTGCCGTTGAAATCCGTGCAGTGATTGGTGCATTTGATTCGCACCCTCACGGTCGACTAGTCCGTTTCCGGTTTATACACGAAGACAAGAAAATAAACAACCCTAGATGTCGAGTCTGATGTCAATCGTAGATCGTAACTATGTCTCCGGTGTGGAATAGTTGGCTCGCATAAAAGTTCATCATGTTCCTACTAGTTATGTCAGTGTCAAACGACAGCTGTTTTTCAATTTCTGTCAAAGCTTCGTTTCGAAGTGCTTATGCTGCGAGAACAAAGCGCAGTCCAGTTCAGTTCCTTCAAACAAATCTCGCTTTTCAGTGCTCCGTTTTTGGTTGCTAACTCACAGGATCATATAATTAGTAGTTAGATAAATAAAAGCATAAAAAGCAAAAGTACAACTAGAAAATTCGCCATAGAAAATCCCACCGGCGAACGGAATTCAGATGTATGTATTCCACTGACCGTGGTATTTGGCCGTGTCGTTTGGCGTCATCAAATAGCCGAGAGAGCGGATCTGCATCCTGATCCGTTAGGAAAACGTCCTGTGTGGCTAAATCCAGTGGTTGAATTCTCATATCTCTCTGTCACACGCTGACCTGTCGGCGTCAATTTATCCTTCACCTGATATCTGCCTCAGAGAACCATACAAAAACGAAAGAGTCCTGCCTATGGGCATACATAACACATGTTCCAATCACCGTAAGCATTTCCGGTAATTAACCTGTTCAGTTCATTCAGCCATCATCCTCGCACTTCTGGGCTCTCATTTTGGTTGATGCCTCGCAGCACCATCGAGCCAAGAGCAAAATGAATAGGAGCACAAAGTGAGAAAGGGCTGAGAGCAAAGTTATAAACGAAACTAATGAAGACTTAAGAAAACCGGGGATGGCCGAGTGATTTAGAGCGTTTTAATACCACCTCGGAGGTCGGAGGTTTGAATCCCCGCCATCACCGGTTACTCTGGTAGTAGACGGTAATCCACCGTCGTCCGGCTCGTTACCACGCCTGACCTATTGCGACCTTATGTGGTTCTCCGCCACTCCAAGTCTTAGGGTCTAGTTGTCGGTTATCCGTAATGGTGCACTGGGCCTTTGTCGTTGTGGGGTATACTACTTCCACTACACCCATGCACCAGCATGTAATGAAAATGGTTAATGTTGGCATTGCCGCTGCTAGCAATGTTGAGAAGAAATCGGTTATCAAATCCCTAAAGCCTTCTACTTTTAACGTTGTTGTGCTAGACCATGTCAGTTCTGCAGCAGCATTTTGCACGGTGAACGTGCCTAATGTACTACGAATATTGTTACACCGTTATTCAAGTTATCTATAAGGGTTTGAAACTTATTTGAATTTCCAACGGGGCGCACATTAACTTCCACGTATTCTACGCCAGATGGTGTGAACCAAAATCGACGATACTGTATCCACAATGAGATCGGACGATCTCCAAAATCAGTTTTTAGCGATATTTTCAACTGAAAGATTGTAATAATAACAACCTGGGGTTCGGTTTTCTCAAGCTCATCAAATGCGCCCTTCGACTGCCTGCGTCACATTTCCGTGTTGGTCACGATCTCATCGAATTGAAGGATTTTACTCGCTGTGGTCACTGTACGCTACTATACGCGGCCAGAAATACTTCTGCTGAAACAGAATATTGGATCTTCTGCTTAGTGTGGTTGAACCGATCATTTACATCCAGGAATTCCATTTCGACCCAAAAAACGCATCCATGCTGGCTGGCAGACTGCTCTTAACTGCACCCCTCCAGCGAGGATGTCCGTCCCGTCTCTGTTCAGTTCCCACACACGTTCTCTTTCCGCGAAAATGTCGGATCTAAACCTCGTTCTTCGTTTCTCGCATTCATGTTTATACGTGTGTGATCTGCATACAAGAATCGTGGCTAAACCCACATGTTGCGGACTCATTGGTGTCAATAAATGGCTTCAAACTGTTCCGGCAGGACAGGACTTCCACCAGCAAGAAGACTGGAAGCGATGTGGCTACGCATGTCAGCTCCACCTGGTGTGGCAAGTCTGAAGTCGTTTATTCATACTCGATGAACGGTATTGTTGTTTAGTTCTGCAGTGCCATCCTAAAGCTTCTCGCCATGGGAGCATCATCTTAACATACCTATACATGGCTCCGTTTTCCACACAGAACGCCATTTCATCTTTCTATGAGAGTTTGCACATCGTAAGCGATTTTAATCATGCTTCCACTCAACCCCTCACTGCGTTTGACTGTTTCTCCGACCAGAGCCAACTCTGTTTTAGACAGAATTATCATCAATCGTCCTAAATTATTCTCCCTAGAGCTGTGTGCATCTGTCTCAACCAGTGACCATTGTCTGCTTCTGTTGAGGCTTAAGATATTCTCCTGGTCTGCTTTCCACTCTTTCAGGGAAACCAACCAAATCGAAATCTGTCTCCGGAATTTTTCACGTGACAATATTATTCTCATACAGAAATCCCTTTCTCATGCATCTTCCTGGTTTTCTTCCAAATTTTCGCTCAGTAGCGGTGTCAAACTTGTCCTAGAGACAACCAATTTTATTTTCGACATGTGCTGCCCCTTAGAAACCATCTTTCTCTGTAACGGCCGCACCACTTCTCCAACGTTGAAATTCTTGAGAAGACGGAAGAAATATTTCTACAAAGCCCGGGATAATTCTAAAGCACGATACATCTCTCGTTTGATAAAGAAAGAAATTAAACGCACTGACCCGCTGTACGCTGGTCAACTCCTATGTAACCATAACAGTAACCGATTATGGCAAAAAATTCGGCTGCTGTTTAGAAAGAAAACGAAACAGGTGAAATTTGCTGTGGAAGTTGATAGTACCAACGGTGCATTCATCCACCCATCAAACGACCCTCCGATTTCATTCATTCCGGGAGATGGCGCGCACATTATCCCGTTGTCTACGGAAGAAGTATTTAAGCTTCTTTGTTTTTCCAAAATAACCTCAGACATTGGTCGCGATGGCCTATCGCTATCACTTTTAAGACACAGCGCTGTTGCTTTGACCGATATATTTACTTTTCTCTTTAATATATTTTTATGTTCGTATTCTGTTCCAGACTGCTGGAGACCAGTCATCATTGTTCCTATACCCAAACCTTGTAATTCTGGTGTCACAGCTAAACGCTTTCGTCCCATTGTTCTGACTTCATCTGGTCTTAAATTTGCAGAGCGTGCCATTCCTAAACGTTTGAGTTCTTCTATAAACTCCCCGGACAACCCCTTACAGTTTGCCTATAAATCGAATAGGTCCACTGTGGATGCTATCGCTTCCTTAGTCCACGACGTAACAAAATCCTTGGGTGGTTCAGCGAAGTCTATTTGATACGCTTTTCTGGACTACTCATCCGCTTTTGATTCTATTCCGCGGTCTCTTTTCCTCCGTAAACTAAAAACTTTTGGCTGTCCCACGCCTGTATTGGCATAGTTGTCTGGTTGTTTTACCAACAGAAAGCGCGCACGACTAGGTTTTAAAATACCCAAACCCTTGGTGAACAGTTCAGGGTTGCTTCAGGGAACTCTGCTTTCCCCCTATTTATTTTTCACCTACATTAGTGATCTTTTATCCAGTTCTCCTGTACATTTATTCAAATATGCCGATGATGTTGCTCTTTGTCAGGCTGTTTCCGTAAACCAGGACTTTAGCGACTTTTCCAGTAATCTGCCCCAGACTTATAATTTCTCTGTTCGATCTGGCTGAACCTTAAATTTGTCCAAATGCTTTGAATGCATACTAACCCTTTCTCTATCGGCTTATCTTTCTGATCCACCTGACATTTCCACAGAACCACTAGCTAAAGTGAGTTCTATGAAATATTTAGGAGTCACTATCGATGCAGATTTGAAGTGGTCATCTCACATTTCAAAACTATGTAAAGAAACTACGTCGGCTATCTTACCAAATCCAAAAGCTTAGGCATTTTAACGTTAAACAGAGTTGTATTTCCCTTTTTATTTATCAGTGTTTTTCCTGTTCTACTTTACTATTCCCCTGTTATCTTTGCTGGCGTACTGGAGAAAGATTTTGCAATTCTTCGTCAAGGTCTATCTATTATCAATCGGGTATCTTTCACATCCATGACTGAACTATCTGCTAAGCTGTGTGAACTACACGTAGCCGCATGTAAAAAGTTCGCTCACAAAATCCTTGCAGACAGCGCTCACCCTTCACACAGTGATCTATCCAAATGTAACTCTTTTGCTTCTACACGTTCCTCCTTTCGATCCATACCCTCTCTTATTAACATCTACAAAAACTCCTCCGTCCCGAATCCTCACAAACCGGGCACGACTATCGGCAGAATTTCGTAGCGGTTTTGATATGTAATCGTTTTTCCTCATCCCATCGATTCGGTGGGATGCCGAGTGTAAATCTTTTTTGATTGAAATGCGAAGGTCTGTCTACGCGAAAGTCAAATACAAATACAAGGTAAATGAATGAACCGTTCTACTGGCCACCGCCTCGTCTGCAACAATACACATTCCTCGTAGTTTCCAATTGGGTTTACAAAAGTTAGTGGTGCAGGATGGAATGAAATAGACGGAGGAGCTCTGTAACACGTCCCCTGCTGTAGACCGTGAGACTGAATAGTATCAAAACCCAAATTGCTATGTGAACTTTCACAAATCTGATGATGTTTGATTCATCGCTACCCCACTGCAAACATGCCTACCTAGACTAGCCGCGTTTGAAATGCGAACATTTTTTGTTGATAGGTCAACAGGTTGGTTTGACCCTTACACTTACACACGCTTGTCGCTGACTGATGTCCTCTTGGAACTCGTTAGCAAAGTTTGATCTCTTCCCTGCATTCCTCTCTGCTGAATATCCAGAAATTGTGAGAGGCGCCCTTGTGAGAATCAAACTGGTTTCAGACCTGATATTTACTATATCGGTCACATTTTTAGCCTACGGCAATCCCCCATCCATAGGCCGACAATATCCGTCTTGATCTGAAAGCAGCGTTCGTCTCAGTCGACTTCACAGTTGTCTGGCGCTTCCTCTCATTGAAGGGTGGGCGAAATAAATTCATTTCTCTCCTTTGATCATTGTATGTGAACAGATAAGACCAACTTCATGCTTATGATGACCTTTCACCAGAGTTCATCTCAGGAATTGATGTGGGCCATCTACTGGCATTCCTTCTTAACTCTGTATTTGAAATTATTGTGGAAGTTGTCCTATCCTCGCAGGATAATGGAAGCACTGATCATTGTTTAAACTCTCTGATTTGGAATGCGCGGACGATGTTGTGCTTTTGAGTGAAGAAGTACGTTGCAAGTTTTTCTGGATAACCTTAACAATAGTATATTGACGTTTCGATGCGTTTTGCACCTTCGAAGTGTAAAATACATACTAAAAGACTGGGTTGGTCATGTAATAAATTTTGTCCTGGTAGAGGAAGCCTTAGTTGAAGTGAAAATATTTTGTTACCTTCTCACGTATATCTCATGAGGTGGTTGGATATCGGATGGCTTTTCATTGCATTTGCAGATGGTGCGTTTGACGTTTATAAGTTTTGGGCCCTCTGTGGCGTCCACGTAACATCCGTCTATCTGTAAGAGATGGAGTGTACACCACGGCAGTAAGTCCGTATTTATACACGACTCAGAAACATGTCCATTACAGATAGAAGATGAGCGAAGACTATCAATGTTTGAGTATCGATGTCTTCACAGCATTGCTAGAATATGATGGGGACACTGTATCAGCAGTGCTAAGTAGGGTGATGGTATCCGGCGATCGGTCATTGGAGTAAGTACTCAATCTAAACAGGTCATGGTATTTGGGGCAGACGGTGCGTATGCAGATTGTTCTCCGACGTCGGCAGAAATTAGGGAACTGGTCGCTTTGGTCAGTTCATGACATAGAAACGCCAACCGGTGGCTTTATTTCACGGGGGCCTTTTCGACTTCCGAGTTGAGGTTCAGGGCATCCGACCACCTGATAGTTTAGGTACATTAAGTGACATGGTTGTGTCGTTCAAACTATTACCTCACAAACGTGATTTCCACGTATAACTCTCTCTCTCTCTCTTGTCTGTTTGCTCGTTATGCTTCTATTTGCTTTGCTGTCAACTAAGAGACCAGAAAAGGCGGCAACGAAAACCAGAGCACAGAAGTGCGAAATCGATAGTTGGGTTAATTGCATTGAACCGATGCTGGTATGGTCTCTGCTTTCGTTGGTGACATTCTAACCAGCGCTGCTGCCGTACTTACATCGAGTTGCTAATTGAACGATTATTTCCGGTTATACGTGGCTACAGGTACGGTAAGTAATACACGATAGTAATCTAAAAGAACCGACTAATTTTCGAAATCCTAATGCTGCGGTGTCCCTCCTTTTTGTGATATCACTCACTCAACTCAAGTATATCATCCTGAAACAAGGTTCCGGCAGCGTGCTATTCACATAAATGCTAAGAAGCAAGAACTTGGCTCAACGTCTGACTCCGGGGGCCTCAATTATTTCTCCACCACCGAAGTTTACCATTCTTAATTCCACACTCTAATAGCGACGATATACTTAGTTCAATTCAGCTACAGATTTTATTCGCAACAGATTATTTCTTCGTGTAGTATCAGCGATTCACTCAGTCTCGGACACATCCCCACACTCGTGTATAGCCGTTTCATCATTGTTGGGTGCAATCAGCATTGCATGTTCTCAACAAGTCGTTCCCGTTGTTATTCCATTTGGTACAATTCCGCTGACCATATTCCGACCAGATGTTCCACGTTATGACAAGTGGCGCCTAATATGCTGAAATAATTGGCGAAATATAAGGATGAATTTTATCGATTCGTGGAGAATGGTTGATTGGAACCGAGTAATCTGATACCACTTTTTGTTAGACCAAGCCTAAGATTTTGCACTTTTAGTCAAACTAAAATGCTCGTTCGCGCACAATGATCTGATGAATAGTAATGCAGAGAATTGTTTCGTTTCGGACTTTGTCTTGTTTGATGACGAGATGCGAATGTTTTGCACAATAGTCACAGTCAGATAAACTTACCGTTGCGACGCTTTTTGCAAACTGTTTTTGGTGTAGCATTGAAATACATTACTACTTCTGCGCCCTAGTGATCGCAACCGTTTGATAACGGACTTCACAATGAAAGCAGTGTGCGGGATGATGTCTTGTTACTTGCCAATCTCACGTGTCACTTAGCAATTTTCTCTTTGTTTTGTTACTCCGATGAATGCATTTTTTAGTAGGAACACTTAATTTGGATTCAAAGTGGAAGTCTGGTATCAGACTTATCAACATCTGATTGGCTGTAATTATTTCCGCTTGTTTTCCCGCCGAACGGCGGACACTTATACCTCATTGTGTGAGTCAGAAATGTGGTGCATATTGCGCTACGCTTCTTTCACACAAACGTGTTATTATCATGTGGAATTTTTTCCAATCCCCCTCTGAAGGCGCTGTTTGCCTCACCTATTTATATCTTTCTGGATACATTCGAATTGTGTCCCATTATCTGTTGGTTAGTTTACTCTGTCACTCCCAGCTGCTATTGTTGTTTCATCGATGCGCAGTCACAGCACAGGTCCTATTACTTTGATATCAACAATTGAGAAACTGCACAGGCTTTTATACAGTCAATCACATTCGGAGCTCTCGTATTTGGGTCCATACATACTTCGGGACATGATACCCAGTAGATATTGATAAAATAATAAATGAGTGGTACCGATAGGAGATTGAATGTTTACATAATATGACTCATCATGCAGTGGAAACGCTCAACTCGCCATTGGAAACCGTTGAAGCATTGTACAGTTGTATCATTTTTATTGAGTGGTCAGCAACGCACATTCACCAAGCCCCCGTTGGGACTCGAACCCGAAGTGAACTATCGTGAATCGAACACCTAACCACCAGGCTTGCTCTCAACGGTTTATTAAACATATACAGTACATGATATAGCGCCCTTTCTACGATGGTTTTGAATGTTGGCAGACTATTTCTCGTACAACAAGCGACTCCTGTGATGGACGACTTTTCAGTAAGGGCCTGAATATAACAAAGGCAATCCGTTAAGCAACATACGGAGTTTGGTTACCGTGTTAGTGTTAGTAGGAGGAGGAACGCTATATCACGTCAGTTTTGACCGGTAACCACAGAGTGTATCCTGATAAATCTAGTATTTACGGAATAGATCAGAACCAGGACTGAACATAATCCGTGTCTTGTTGTCGCAAGTATACTGCCATGCCGACATCCGGAAGCACTTCTTGTGTGTATTGTACGGGCCTGAACGCACACACACACACTATATATATATATATATATATATATATATATATATATATATATATATATATATATATATATATATATATATATATATATATATATATATATATATATATATATACGCCAAGTCATGGCCTGTCCACCGCGTCGATTCTTTCCGGCACATAGAGGTAGCCGATGGGCACGCATACGCAAAGCATGTCCGAGCCACTGGAATCGACGTAGAGCGGTTTCTTTGGTCGGAAGGCAGCTGTCCGTGCCCAACTCACGACGGTGCACCTTGTCATTAGTCACTCAATGTCCCCACCAGACGTGAGGAGTGCGTAAGAGACATCGATTGTTGAACACAGAAGAAAGCCGAGCATCCTCAACGCCGATTGGCCTCGTAACCGTGGGGTAAAGCACTTCAAACGTCACTTGATTTTGTGCTAAGGAGTGCTCGTAGACCTTTCTGTGGTTACAAGTGTCAAATCTTGGACTTGGATATGCGTTTGTAAACATCATAGGCTCTTCAGGTAGTACACGGATGGTCACTGGAATCATTTGGCAAGCAATGTTAGTGTATATGCAGGAACGCTGCGTATGCTGTGTTGCTGGGCGACCTCAGTTGTTTGTGACAATCACTAACACCTTCGGTGGTGGCTATTGAAAAAAGTAGTTTCAGCGTTTGATCTCACAGTCTGCAACTCTCACATCGCCGCAGTAGAAGTCGCAAGTGACCATAAATGGTTATGTAACAGTCAGCAAAGAAGATAAAGTGCGGTTTATTAATTTGCACAAAATAGGGATTCTGTGAATAGGATTTTATACCAGTTTAATGCAGAGAGAATGCAAGTCCACGTGATTATGAGAATTGAATTCAAAGTCAAAACTCTTTGGGACCAAAGGACTTCAAGTCGGCGTAAAAGCTTGCATTCACATCTCGATTGCTTCAGTGATATCAACAGTGGGGTTTAGGAGTAGTTTCTCACTAATCGTCTGAATCATCTGCCGGTAGAAGGAGTGTTGCTACAGGAGAAAGCAACCGAGGTGGCTCGTAATCTGGAGCATGGTGATTTTCTCGCGAGCAATGTCTGGTTGAAGAAATTCTAAAAGTGTCATAGGATTAGCTCAAGACCGTTGAACGACAAGACCTCAGGATTTCCAAGTAGTGAGCTATTAAATTGGCGCGAGCGCTGTCCCGCATTTTTTTAAAGATTAGAAACCGGAAACCTTTTAACACCAATAAGACTGTATTCTACAGCAGTTCAAATATGCAGCTTGGTTGTGAAAGAGGATCGATGCAGCTGTTTGTGGTTTCTCTATCAGAAGAAAACATCACGCGTATGGAAAATGAAGTGACGTTAGTCTCAGAAGGTGATGACCACAGCGAAGAAGAGATAGCTGATTCAAACACTGTTCCTATGGGGAGTGAAATTCGAGTTGTACAACTGCTGCGGAAATTTCACTTGAATCATGAGTGGAATTCCTATCCGAAGTATAAAACGTGGAATAGAAGCTAACTCCATACCGGAGATAACGAAGCAGGAAATAATTAACAAGGAATTCGTTTATGATAAAATGAGTTGCCATTGAAAGCTTGTTTCTTGTTTTATTTTAAATGTGATACGCATCAATATTGTCCCCCGAACCTTCCGGAAGTTCTGTAGGTGCTGACAACTTGTTTTTGTGTTTTAACCATGTTTTGTGCTTCGAGGGCACGAACAAATCTTGTCGGTCCCGATGATGTGCGTTCTAGGAAGGGAGCATTGTAGTTCATTTATAGTGCAGCCAGGCAGACTAGGAGTTTTGTTATGCTAAAAGTATCTGTGCCGACGTTGGGTCAGTTTCATGGGTCGCATCGGTGAATGTGTCTTGGCGTGGTATCTAAACAGTTCGCTGTCCTGGGCAAGCCTTTAGCGATTTTTCCACATAATCGATTCGAGGGTGGTTCTCAAGACGCTAGTAATTTGTTACATGCTTTTGAAACTAACGCGTTCCAGCGAGGATTTTCACAGTTGAATAACACTCGCCTCTCAGTCAGGGGTTACCTTTTCAGTGCTGAATGCTGTGGTCTTTCTACTCGGCGCACTGACGTTGTTATATCTCAGTGTGCTCTTTCAATTTTGTATCGAACGTTTTTTTTATGTTTGAACTCCCGGTGAGGTTTCAGCTATCTGGATCGCCAAATTGGCGGTCACAATTGTGGTAAATTTCTTTTGGTTGTTTTGATAACCTTCAACACCTCATTGGGAATTCATTCAGATACTTGCTGTTTTCTCATTACGCGTTGCATTGCATTATCGTGATCCTCTTTATTCATCGACATTCTTGCCGAAAGCTCATAAATTGTATTGATCTCAGATTATTAAACACCTGACCCATCGGGACCTGATATGGTTCTCCATTCTAAGTCTCTGGTTGTCGGCTACCCCTAATAATTCAGGGACCGTTGAGGCTATACTCATACGTAAGCATGTAATAAAAAATGTCATATAAAAGATGGACATTTTATTCTCAATAGTATGTATTTTTCCGTTACATGCTTGCTTGTGAGTGCAGTGGAAGTGGTATATGCCCCATAGCTACAAAAGCCCACTGCACTTTTAGGGATAACCAGCAACTGAACCCTGAGACTTGGAGCGGATAGCAACATATGGCCCCAGTAGGTCAGGTGTGATAACGAGCTTAGCAGCGGAATCGCTGTTTACCACTGAAGCAATCGGTGGTGGTGGGGATTTGAACCTCCAACCTCTGAGGTGGCGACCAAATGTTCTAAATCACTTGACCAACACCATCACCGTAAGTTTTATTGGTCGATAGATTCGTGAAGGTGATCAAGCTATCAGCGTTCCTTTTGCACATACTCTTCGGTTATCATTCGATAGAAGCCCGAATAAACCTTTTCTCCAACTGTCAAAGATCGCCTTTGATTCGCGTTCGCTTTGCGGCTAGGGCTGGGAAAGAATACAAAATTGATGCCGACTGTTGATAGTTCTTACTAATTATTTTTAACTGAGGTGAAAAGTAGAAAATCTGACGAATAACTATTCATGCTTTCCTGTTGGTTTAAATGAGAAATGTTTCAGCTGTCCTCTTTTTATCACTATTTGGAGATGCCATTTTTATTTACATTGGTCCAGTCAGTCACGATTCTAGGCATTCACGCATAATCAGTCCTGTTATTATGTAAACTACAGGCGTTGATCGATTTGACCTCAGCAATATAGATGATTGTAAGTTTTTATCTGTCATTGATATACATTACGCACCGTATTGGATCAAATAGGAACTTGATTTGACCCTAGAATCAGATTCAGCTTGTTGTTTAATCTGATCCAGTAACCAATTTATTCATTCGGTTTTTATCTATGGTTTGTTGTTTTGAGCTTGTGGTATCCGACGGATAACAGAGAGGTCTGAAATACGGCTCTTTTGATGATGTAATCGTAGTCAGTAGGGTTTTACTCCTGTTTTTACCGAATTCGTTTATCAGTTGGGTATCCTTTCTCCATTGTATTCTTTTCTGTGTTTGTAATTTGCATACAGTCTCCTACATTTTCTATCCATTTCTCCCCTCTCACTTCATTTCTTTGTCAGGCGTGTTTTGCTGTGTTAATTTGCCCATTCCTGTTCTTTCACGTGACTCGATCACGTTGGTTGCAATTATCGACCACAGCCATTCGTTGGGTATCGTTCATTCTCATGCTTTGCTTAGCTATTGATCGAGCAATAGTAGTTCGACAGGGCGACACCATGGAATCGTTGAATATAGCACGGGCCTGGAATCCGGCATTGCATCCACTCCTATTCAGTTCTAATGGTCCATCAGAACCGATACCCAATCCACCGATTATCAGAGCTGAGGGTATTCCAAATTTGTTTGGTGTATGCGTGTACGTATTCATGTGTCACCATTCTATCCCCGGAACGGTAACTCCTATCCGAGACAAACGACGCCTTATGCTTCGCCTGTTCTTCCCGCTTTTTTTCTCCGCGTTCGCATTCAACATGCTCCTGTCTGGCACAGCTGTGGCCGCATTCAACGACATCAAGGATTTGTACACGCTTAATTTTGTTCCAGACAAACAGACTAGCGAAACATTCCGCGTCCCGTTTGTGCTAGCCCAGATATTCGGCTACTTCCTTTCTCTGTTCCCGGTATTTGCACTCAGTTCCACATTCCCCATCCTAGGATGCACATTGTTGGGTAACCTGATGACGTTGTGCAACATGTTTACGGTTTGTCACAGCCCACGGGCACGACGGGCTTTGCGCTATACGCTGCCGTTCGTTGTCCTGCTTCCGCCTATTATTATTGCTCTATTGACGGATGATATCGGATTTCTTGTTGGATTCACAGGAGCTATCGCAGGAAGCGGAATACAATATGTAATTCCTGCAGTGCTGGTCTACCGAGCGAGAAGCTACATAACCGGAACAATGGATAGAATACCGACGCAACAAGCCAGTCACAATGCCCCGGAAGACAAAGAGGAGCTCTGTCCCTCTGATGACTCGCAGATGCGAACACCGAGTTCCCGATCTAAGGTATCCGCGTGCCTGTCCACGTTGTGGAAAACACCATGGAAGAAAGTTGAATCGCCTCATGCGTCCCCGTTTCAGCACGTGTTATGGATTGTCGGATTGATAATTTGGTCGATGTTATGCCTTGTTGTGGTCTTAGTAGATAAAATTCATCCGTTGTGATAACATTTTCGTGATTTCTGCTAACCCCAATCACCTTTCTATCTGATGTTGATTGTTCACTTGTTGCCTTATTGTACGATTTGATTTTCGTCTTGTAAACATTTGTCAAGCATAATACGCAGCTGCTTTTATCCATTTTTTATATCAATGATATTCGTTTGTACCCTTAACTCAGTTACAAATCGCTACCTTTCACTGCCCCCATTCTTCGTCATCAGCTTTTATCTGTCCAGTCAGAGTCATTTTTGAATTTATAAAGCAGTGCCAAAAATTCAGCTTTATAATCCGCGAATATTCTCAGTTATTCTTCAGCAGTTATCCGCTTATCGCGACACGCTGTTTCAATTTTCCAATATTTCATTAGTGCTGTGGTACCTTTCTAAGTTCGGTCACAATTTTCACCCGTATATTGTCTCCTACTCTCGGTGTTCTGTTTGCAACGCGGTAATGACAGCTCTCAGCAGCGCACAAAAGGAACGATCTCGGAAAGCTGCAACGAGATTGCGCATGTAATGAAGGAGCGCGTGTGCGTGCAAACAGTGTATAGGTGCGGAACAAGTAGCGCCACCGAACTCCTTCATTGTTTAATTGTACGTTGTAGTGTGCTTGTTGTGCTACCGTCATATCAGTAACACTACAGTACCCTGAATACCTCGTCATCGCGGTAAACATTTCATTATATATATATATATACTGCACAGTCATGGTCGCATTAAGAACAAGACACTGGAGAGTGAACCGTTGTTTCTAATGGGTCCTATGCATGTTCTTTCAATTCATGTAGAGGTGACAATGGAATGCGCTAACCGTTGGCCGGGGCGAAGGTCATTGTTGCAGGGTCTTAAAACGGAGGTGAGGCATATGAGAGAAAAGTCCTATTGTGTGGATGCAGGTGTGCGAGTTAAACTCCCACTATCACGTTGTACTCGATGGTGGATTCTCGAGGTCCAATCGGCAATCCGTGGGTTCAGCCTTGACCAAGGCAGTTGAAGAGCCGGGACTAGTCGCTACTGTGCTCAGTTCAGGACTTACTAGTCAAATGTTGATCGCTTCTGTTGTGGCTGGGGCTCAAAGTCGTACTGCTTTTGATCGACTAGGTTGAACCCGGTAAATGACTCTGGATATATTTCCTTTATCACTCACGTGACCGCTGCCCACGAGATCACCTGGGATTCAGTTGGTAATCGCACCGGTCTTCCCATGGGTCGACCATCGCGGGTATTGTCCCCTGATGCGTTGAAACAAACGCGTGATCGTGCGATCTGTGCAGGACGCGCCACGTTTGCACCTAAACGAATAAATGATCATGGGGTAGTTCAGCCAGGGCAGTCTGTGGTTGACTTGCATGCAGATCACTGGAGGGGTAGGGAATATGCATTTCAGTCATGAGGCTAGGAGAATTAAGTTAACAGCTGCCCTTAATGTTTTTGCCAATCGTTCTATGCGCGCATCCCTTTTGAACCGTATTTTCTGGAAGAAAATCCATTCATGCGCAGAGAAACCGCTCCGCAGGCAACTTCGTTGTTTGTTCCTTCGAATGAACTTCTTGGGATGGACATTTTCTCTCCAGACTTGTTGAATATAACTTGCAAAATCTGTTGCTCGGATTTTCCGGGCCCTGCATGCACGCATGTCTAAAAACATCAAATTAGAATTCGTTTGAGACATGGGTAAAACGCTACGAAGGTTAGTGCATTGTCCGTTCTACGTCTTATAGACCTGTAGTGACCTCGCTCGTTTTGAGAAAATGACTGTTTCCTGGACACCATTTTGGATCTATTTTCTCTACGATCTTTTCTGACGTTTGACACCGACCTCATAGTGTTCTCCGGTTGTGTACGTTTTACTGGACTGACTTTTCCGAGGTTTCCGTCGACCTCGTTTTGAATCACTTTTACTTTCGGTCGTTCGCCGACTGTACGCACTCGCTGTTCGCTTTCTGCACGGCCGTTGCGTTTCGTTTCGTTTCCTGTTCGGTGAGTCTCTCGTATCGGTACTGTTTTGGTGCCACGATATATAGGATACACCTTGCATCTATAAACCGACTTGTGTCTTCTCTATTCGTCCGATAGAGGGGATATCGTTCGTATTTCGTTGTCAGACCGAATAGGAGACACGTTCACTAGCCACTCTCGAACGTCTTCTATAAGCTCCTGAGGAGGGGCTATGAGAATTTTAGTTCTGAAGTTATAACTACAGAGGCTTATTTTTAAAAAGGTTCACGTAAGCCGTACACTAGCAATTGTATTTTACATGGGTTTGGTGTCTACTAACCCTTGTAGCGCATAGCCTGTCCACAAAATCGGTTGCGGGTCGGTTTCCTTGGTAGCAATTCTAAAAGGTTGGTTAGACCTTACTTCGCGGTTTCCTTGGTAAACGCGTGCTTCGGTCCTTTGTACTGCGTGGACCACCTGCACGTTATTCTAATGTGCGGCACTGCACGAATATGTTAACCAGAACAGTATTTTGCACGCCCCGTGAGAACGAGAAGGCGATTGGGAGAGATAGTGGTTAGCGTGTATTTGGGAGCGTGCGCAAGAGCAACGGTCAAATGGCAACCGCGCTTGGCAGTCAGCGTTCAGTTAAACAATAAACGTGGTAAAAGTACGAATGAAGATGGCAACCGCTACAGGGGCCTCCTCCTAGAATTCCGACGGAGTTGGGCTTCGATCGTGATGGTAGTCCGGGAATATTGTTTGTCCAAAAACTCCTCGTGGCTTGCCCGTTAGACTGTTGGTGACGTCGAACGACTTCTGATGAGTTTAACGGTGCCTGCACTGTCGAGGTCCGATGTGCGTAGGTCCAACTGTGTTTTAGCGCCCACCGGTTTCATACGCGCGCGAGCCGGGAGACCCCGCCTCAGGTCCATCCAAAAGAGCCCTCCGGTTGTCGTCTCCAGTACCAGGCTGACGAATCGTCCCGTTATCCAATGAGTGGTTGGCTCCTTGAACGTGCACGGGAGTCAGCGAGGCTACGGATGAAGCCAATGTGACTGTGTAGATCCGTATGACAGAGGGCAAGTTAAACTGGAACAAAACAGCGCCTGAGGGCGCCGGCGGATGTTGGATCGTAATAACAACACTCAAACGATGTTCGGTGTTGCTGTAGTCACTAGGAGATCAGAAGAAGATGAAATCATAACTACCGATTGTAATTTCACGAACCTGTTGGTTGGTAAATCCATGGTGAACTTCCCAACTTGTTGTTAACAGTCGGTTGTCAAAATCGTCACGAAATCGGTGAAGCAGGTGAGATTTCGTAGTTGGCGACCGCGACGGCTACTTCGTGTTGCGGGTACAGTTGGAGAATCTGATGGACTAGCTGCTGAGTCCTCACTAGGCGTAATTGGGGGTGGTTCGAGTAGTAACTTGCTCGATGCGGGTGACTGAGCGGCCTGAGCAGGTATAAACTGGCCGAGCGGCTCGCACTCCATGACGGCAGGCTTGAGACGGTCGATAGATACGGTGTCGTGTCGTCCGCTGATATCTATGACGAATGTTTTTGCCCTACCTTTTATCATCCGAAGCGGACCAGTGTATGGCACTCGTAGTGGTGATCGAACGCCGCCGACGCGAAGGAATACATGAGTAGCGGTTTCTAACGCAGTTGGGACATAGCTTGTAGGCTGTTGCTCGCGCGGCGGACTGGCCTTGTGCATTCCCATGTGCTGCGTAAGGCGCCGAGCATAGTCGCCGGAGTCGAAAGTCACGGTTGGTGAGGGGGCTACCATTTCCCCAGGCAGACGAAGTGTACAGCCATATACTAGTACGGCCGGTGTTGTGTGTAATTCCTCCTTAACGGTACTACGTAGGCTTGAGTGCTAACGGTAGTGTTTCACTCCAAAGGAGGTTACCCTTTGCTCGGAGGGCGGCTTTTAATTGCCGGTGAAAACGCTCAACCATACCATTGGCCTGGGGGTGGTAAGCTGTCGTCCTAACGTGTTGGCAACCAAGCGTAGCGAGTAGGCTGCCGAAAGCGCCGTCAAAGTGTGGACCACGATCGGTGGTCACTACCGCTGGGCAACCGAAATGACTAACCCAACCGGTCAGAAAGTCTTTCGCGGCCTCTTTCGACATGAGATGAGGAATAGGAATGGCCTGCGGCCAGCGAGTAAAAAGATCCACGCATGTGAGTATGTAAACGTACCCGAGCGAAGGTGGAAGTGGTCCTACCAGGTCGACGTGCGCATGATGAAAACGCGTTTCAGGTTCTGGGAACCTAGCCAACGCAGCCTTAGAGTGCCAATCGGTCTTAACTCGTTGACATTGCAGACAAGCACGAGCCCATTGGCGGACATTTCGTTTGACATTGTGCCAAACAAAACGTTCAGTTATCAGTTTTACCGAGGCAGTCACACCCGAGTGAGCCAGGTTATGGCGTGTCAGGAAAGTAGGATAACGGTAGGCAGCAGGAACTACCGGCCTAGGGTGACCTTGCGACACATCGCACACGATGGTATTCTGGGAGGCTGTGATAGGCACCGTGGTTAAGCTCAAAGAACCGTTCTGTCGAAGTTGTTCGATGTCAGGGTTCATAGTTTGAGCCTGTGCCATTGCGTCCAAGTTGATGTTAAGCGTCTGTGACAGACTTAGTTGACGTACTCGTGATAAGGCGTCGGCGACGGGATTAAGTACCCCAGAGACGTGTCGTATGTCCACAGTAAACTGTGGGACAAAGTCTAAGTGGCGAATCTTGCGTGGTGAGTATCGGTCGAAAGCTGACTTTAGTGTGTAAACCAAAGGCTTGTGGTCTGTAAACACCGTGAACGAACGGCCTTCGAGTGCATGTCGAAAATGACGAGTTCCCAGGTAGATGGCTAATAACTCTCTACCGAATGTGCTGTACCTAGATTCCACGGGTTGTAGGCGCTTGGAGAAGAATGCTAAAGGTTGCCAAGAGTCGTCTACGAACTGTTGCAGTACTGCTCCATCCGGCGTGTCCGAGGCATCCCTCATTACCGAAATAGGAGCCAAAGGGCCGAGGTCGGCAGTGAGTGCTGTTTTATCGACAGCATCTTTGACCAAGGCAAATGCGGCTTGTGCCGTGTCGGGAAACACGAACTTCCGCTTACCTCCGCGCAACAGGTCGGTGAAGGGTTGCATCATTTCCGCGCAGTGGGGAACAAATCGGCTGTAAAAATTCACCAGGCCGACAAACTGGCGAAAAGATTGGGGTTCAGGGTAGTCGCGAGTAGCGGAAACTTTATCTGGCAGAGAATAGATACCCGAGGATGAAATAGGATGTCCTATGAAAGTGATATCAGCCCGGCCTAATTCGCATTTCGCGATATTGATCGTAACGCCGTGCCGGCTGTAAAGAACGAATACTGAAAATTCTTCTAAATGTTCAACGTGCTTTGTGAATTTGATTATATTTAACATTATCTTGGAAAGCTCGCTCATACACCACACATTTTCACGTTTGTTTATCCATGTGAGACATTTGAATTTGGCCTTGAACCGTTTCTGACTGTCGTGCTTGAGACACGGGGCTTTGGACCTTTGGGTTTTACTGTGAAGCCTATTTGGCCGCATACTTGAGGTTCGTATATATTTGTATCCTTTGTGCATTTCAATTTAGTATCGTAGAAGCTACGAATCAATCTTGTTTTGGTTTTGGGATTCGTTTGAATTGGCTACGCGTTGCTCGATTTGCGAGATTTGACTTACAGTACTCAAGTGGAATCTGGACAAGAAAACTCATTGGAAATGCCCAGACGAGGAAGCAAGGACCTTTTGAGACAACAGGAAATAACTCGGAAAGTCTCTGGGGATGGTTCGGGTGTTATTGATTCTCTGGATAATGCTAAGTTTACTAGCTCTGTCAGTGCCAGGTCATATGTCTCTAACCGCGATGCATTTGACGATATTAGTACTTATAGAATGAGAGTAATAGAATTAGAAAACGAGCTGCGGTTAGCCAGAAAGGAAGCAGAGCCCCTTACACAAGAAACTGGTCTCAGAGAGCCAGCAAAAAGTCCATGTAGTTCACAATGTCAACATCGAAAAGGCACTGTGATCGACGAATATAAACCCTTGAGACAGCCTGAAACTACCGAGGTTTTGGCTCTTGACCTGCCGAGAGTGGAGCTGTCCCACTTCGACGGGCACCCCGAGCAATACTGTATATTCATGAAACAATTCGAAAATTTTGTTGAGTGCAAAGTTGCAGATCCTGGTCAAAGGTTTTTGTATTTATTACATTACTGTCGTGGGAGAGCCAAAAGTGCTATCGAAGGCTGCGCGATGCTTGATCCACCGATGGGGTACATCAGGGCGCGCAGAATCCTGAAAGATTTGTTTGGACAACCATTCAAGGTGGCTAGAAGCCTAATTGATAGTGTTTTATTGGAGGCGAAAAGGACTAAGGGCAAGGCTGAATCACTGTCGAGTTTGGTGATAAAAATGCAGAATTGCAGTATAGCACTGGAGCACTTAGGATACCAGTCTGATCTGAATGCATTGCACACACAGGAATGCATTATCCGATGTCTATCTATTGATTTACAGAGCCGATGGGCAGAGGAAGCTGAAAAAATAAATATGCTTGAGCGGGAATCTACGTTCAACGATTTGACGGAGTTCATAGGTCGTCAATCCCGTATCGCCAACAGTCGATTTGGACAAATTGTACGCGAAAGTTGCAGACTGGCGCGAAGGGAACCAACATCTCAAATTGTGGAGAAGGACTGTAACCAAACCCAGTCTTTGGCTAACATGCACATGATAAGTCAAGAACCCGAGAGGTCAGCTGAATGCAAGCTATGCAACTCCCTGCATCGGTTAACAGATTGTCCGACCTTTCATGGGATGAGTGTACCCGATCAGTGGTGCGCAGTAGGAAGGATTGGCTCATGCTTTATGTGTTTGAACAACTCTCATCGAGCCTCTGAATGCAGCTTAAGAGTGAAATGCAACCAAGACGGATGCTTGGGTAATCATCACTCGTTACTGCATGGCCTTCTCAACAATACACCTATTCAGCCGGATGAACCCAAAATTGTCTGTTCAACGGGACATGATGATTTCATACCGGCAAGATTAGGCATCGTACCTGTCGGTATCGTGACACCTAAAGGACTGAGGAGGGTCAATGCATTTTTGGACACGGGGTTGGATACCTCGCTGATTACTCGCGAGCTTGTAGAAAGCTGTGAACTAGTAGGCGAGCCTACCTCGCTCACTATCAGCACGATTGCAGGGGGTCATGTTAGCAATTCTAAGAGGCTGACCCTGCAGTTAACGTCTTTATCTGATGAGGGGACCGTAGAAATTCCGGAAGCTTTTGCAATAGACAGCTTGCCAATGAGACCAGTCGACTCTGTTAGGTCGATCGCCAAGAGATGGTCTCATCTCAGGGACATAGAGTTCGAAGAAGTGTCTAGCCCTCACGTCGACATACTAATTGGATGCAATGTACCAGAGGCTCACTGGGTGCTTGAACAGAGCATAAGCAATCGAAAAGAACCATTCGCTACGCGAACGATACTAGGCTAGACACTTCTCGGACCCCTGACGAGCGAACTTCAACAATCGGCATCAAATGTTGCTGAGAGAAGTGCCTCTGTAGAACACAATCAGCCTTTCGATATTGAATCCAACGGTCCATCTCAGGAAAGCGAAGTTCACTCAAAGGATCAGTCGGTGCTTTCGATGGCGAATTCAAAGACGGGACGTCACAGTGGGCAACATGAAGTTGCTATACCCAAGAGACTACCGTCAAGTCACCTATCGAGAAAAGGAGAAGTTGCCCGGAGGCTTTTGAAATATCTCAAAAAGGACACCAGCAGGTCACCCAAAGCAGCTTGAAATTTGCCGACCCAGTGACAGTGTACGGTACCTGGGTGGAACTGCATGGCCGGCGGCGAAACAAAGTACCCTTTGCCAAAACAAAAATTGCTGAGCTGAAGTCAGTATCCTTAAACGAGCTCAAAACGACTGCACTGGTATTGGGTTTTAAGGTAGCACGAATGCTAAAAGAGAACTACACCACCGCCGAACTGAGCCTTGCCTATTGGACAGATCCTACAGTTGTGTTACATTACAGGAAACGGAAGAAACGAAGAACGTGTTCGAGACATCAGTGAGTTAATCCACTCGTAGCAGGAAACAGCGAAGTAAATGTTTATGATTCGAGCTCGAAACCACATACAAAAGACAAAGTAGCTCGCAGATCGCCTCGCTCCGAGTTACTCAGCACTTTATTGCATTTCATGCTCTACAACTAATCAACTGGACCCATTTTTTCTGAAAGGTTGCAAATGTACTTAGTTCCAGTTTCTATCTAGCGTGCACATAAGCGAAGAGGAGAAATTCACCAGTATTTCACTTGAACAGTTCAGGTGAGGCATACTAGCTGTGAGCACATTGTGAAACTATTATTATCTTTAAAGAAGAACATTTATTTAAATTTTATACAATATTGATTGTCACATATTTTGTGCACAGAAAAACTTTGAAATACTCTGATAGATGCCAGTATTCGATCAATCTCCGTGTTCATGTGTATTTCGATACTGTCCGCCGTACACTTGTTTTCGAAATTTGTTCATAATCAGAAACCGGTTTTCATTTCTTTCGGAAGATTTGGCGCGTGAATTTTTTGTAATTCCACTGGTTCGTGACCTGTCAATTTTACGCGATATCTCATTAGGCGTTGCACCTGCGTTCAACTTCTGCGCTCATGCTTGTAAACAAAATTAGTCTAACCAGTTGCTGCAATGGGTTACAGCTTGTGATGCTTAGACTTATTTCGTGCGGCGAAACACTTCACTCTGCGAGCCTTCATCTTCATCGTGCGTCTGACTATATGCGCCGGTCTCCCGATGAATATGTCAATCTCAAGTTGTGCAGCGGGATTCGGAATTGATTCCTTATGGATTGTGCGATGATGACTACGGTGAAAACCTGTTTCACGTTCAGATAACACAGGAAGTTAGTAACCACAGGCACTAACAATAAGTTAAAGGTAGATAGGGTGAGAATCGTGACCCCTTCCTGAACCTTAGACAACCATTTTCGCGGAAGGATTTTGGCCGGCGGTGTAAAGAACGAATACTGAAAATCCTTCTAAATGTTCAACGTGCTTTGTGAATTTGATTATATTTAACATTATCTTGGAAAGCTCGCTCACACACCACACATTTTCACGTTTGTTTATCCATGTGAGACATTTGAATTTGGCCTTGAACCGTTTCTGACTGTCGTGCTTGAGCCACGGGGCTTTGGACCTTTGGGTTTTACTGTGAAGCCTATTTGGCCGCATACTTGAGGTTCGTATATATTTGTATCCTTTGTGCATTTCAATTTAGTATCGTAGAAGCTACGAATCAATCTTGTTTTGGTTTTGGGATTCGTTTGAATTGGCTACGCGTTGCTCGATTTGCGAGATTTGACTTACACTGGCTAAGGCTTTCGAAATGTGCCAGTAAGTGTGCAGCGTGCTCTTGCTCTGAAGAACTCGCCACAGAAATATCATCCAGGTTTACACGGACATTTTCCAAACCACGAGTCGCTTCGTGCATGAACCGTTGGAAGGTCTGGGCTGCATTGCTGAGTCCAAACGGCATTCTCAGAAGCTCGAACAGCCCGAAAGGCGTAGTGACGGAAGTTTTAGGGATATCGGCCTCTGCTACCGCGATCTGGTTGTACGCACGAACTAAATCGATAAGGCCGAAGACGGAGAAACCTGATAAAGGCGAAGTAAGGGCCATATATATGGGGAATTGAATATCGGTCAGGGACGGTGACTTTGTTGAGTGCTCTTTAATCACCACAGGGTTGCCAGTCGCCGCTGGATATAGGGACCATGTAAAGAGAGGCAGCCCAAGGGATACTTGAAGGGCGTATTATACCCCGTTCTAACATGCGTTCGAATTCAGCCTGGGCAACGCGAAGCTTGTCTGGTGCTGACCGACGCGGCCTACTTAACACTGGGGGTTACTTAGTGTCGATATAGTGAGTGACATTGGTGGTCACTGCTGGGAGGGGTCCGGCCTGCTGAAACATGGCCGGGTAGGCGGCGGTGAGTTCGCTATAAGGTTAGTGTGCCAGTGGTTGAACGTAAGAAGGTGTGACATGACTCACTCGCGAATTATGACCCGCAACAGTGAGAGTGGTCTGACGATCCACCACTCTGCGGCGCCGTGCATCAACTAACAAGTCGAAGTGTTGCTGGAAGTCAATGCCTAGAATTGGGTACCTGAAGTCGGCGATGATGAATACCCAAAGAAAATTACGCTTTAAACTTAAGTTTAAGGTGAGCGACCGCTGGCCAAATGGTGGGATGGCCGTGCCATTGTCAGCGCGTATTGTTTGGGCCTGCTGTGTGCTATTGTCGCCTTTCATTCGGGGGAGGACGCTCACTTCAGCACCGGTATGTACAAGGAACAGGTTGCTTGAAATGATGTCCCTTAGGTTCAAAAGACGACTGTTCTTCTGATACCCAGCTTCGTGGGTCGCCACCACGGGCCAGGGGTTGTTTCCCTGATGAGCACCGGGAAACTTACACCCTCGTTCGCATCATTTGGCTCCCTCACCAAAACGACTGTGGTTTTTACAATACCCTTCTTTTGAAGAGCCAAAACGTCGTCGCAATGACGAACTATGGAGCCTAGGTGTGCGTGCGCGGTGCCGCTCCTGTGACCCACTTCTTACTGCTAGGAGTTGCAGGCTCGCGTCAATTCTAGACAAAACTGACGCAAGGTTTTTAGATGTTGGCAAGCCAGGCACCGTTGTGACGGAGGACATAGTTACTCCATCTACAGCGGGGTTGTATCGTGACATAATGTCGTCAGCTATCGCTGCAGTTTCCTCCAGCGAGCATTTGCGCGTGGCACTTAGTAAAACTGGAATGTTATGCGGCAAACGCTGCAGCCAAAGTTCCCTCAAGAGCGGGTCCTCGCCTATCGTCGGTCCTCTCAAGCGCTGCATCTCACGCAGCAGTTCGTAAGGCTTCCCGCTTCCAGGCTCAACGTTTTGAAGTTGTTGCATACGTTGGTCCCGTGTTGGGGTCTTGCGAGCAATGACGGCCTCCTTTAAGGCCTCATAGCTTCGGAAATAGATCATTACTTCCCTTACTTGCATTGTGACCTCCGGCGGGAGGCGGCCTGCTACCCACTTGAAACGGCTTGTGTCACTGGTTATACGGCAGTTTTCGAATTCTAACTCGACCAGCGTGAACCAGAGTTCCGGATCAGCAGGCGTGAATGCCGGTATGTGCAGCGTGATAGCCCTAACGGTGGGATCTGAGCAGGGTTTCGGTTCAGCAGACATAGCAATTGCTTTATCGAATACAGACGGGAAAAGAAATCAACGACTAATAGGGCACTATAGTCTTCGCGAAAAAAAAATCACGACGAAGAAGACACAAAATATGTATGGACAAAAAAGTATTCGGTAAACCGACCAAAAAAATCAACAGATAGGGAAACAGTAAAACACACAAAAACGTACGCAGACGGGACCTTCAACGGTAGAAAACAAGGAAACTCACGTAACCTGAGGATCACGTTGGGCCCACCAATTATAAGGTTGATTAGACCTTACTATGCGGTTTCCTGAGTAAACGCGTGCTTCGGTCCTTTGTACTGCGTGGACCACCTGCACGTTATTCTAATGTGCGGCACTGCACGAATATGTTAACCAGAACAGTATTTTGCACGCCCCGTGAGAACGAGAAGGCGATTGGGAGAGATAGTGGTTAGCGTGTATTTGGGAGCGTGCGTGAGAGCGTGCGCAAGAGCAACAGTCAAATGGCAACCGCGCTTGGCAGTCAGCGTTCAGTTAAACAATAAACGTGGTAAAAGTAAGAATGAAGATGGCCTCCGCTACAATTCTCCCCTAGGTCAAGATTGAATTGATACGAAGGGAATTGGCCACCACGGCACTGTGCACTTCTATTCAGTACTTTACTCCAGTAACTATCCTTTGATACTTTTGGGTAATGGAAGGAATTTAAGTCACAGGTGGCCCTGTTCGATGCATCTTAAAATAGTTACCATTTGGGTAGTTATTAGGATTTTACCATTCAGTGGATAAAAGAAAGTATGGGGAAAAGTGTCGCAGACTATTGAGCCATATCATCTATTTTACACAATCGGCCTCAACAGCTCCGGAGCTACTCAGAAACGGATCGAAAACGGATCAGTCCAAGTCGAGAGCTTTTGTTACAACAAAGGAGCTGCTACAATAGAACGAAGCGCGGTCAGTGCGTACAAACGATATCATGGCATCAGTGGTTACACGTACTTTACAAATGCAACAATGCAGACAATGAAAGATTCCAGCAAGTGCATATATATATATATATATATATATATATATATATAATTCCAAATAACTCGAGTCATTTGAAATAGCGGTGACTGTGAATGTTTTATATTGCTCCGCAAAAGTATTCTGTTTCGGACAAACCCCTCCCCCTCCAATGTAACTTTTGCGACCCCTTCTTCAATAAGAATTCTTTTATTTGATGGTCAGTCACCCCGGAACTCAGTCGTTGGCTGAGCACGACACCAATTATGTATTTTGTCACAGTATTGTAGTCACAGGAGCGTACATATAAGTGAAGGCAAAGGATGACTTCCTTAGGATTTCCTGCGGGTTTATGTTCCAATTGGAAAATTTAGAAAAGAGCCGCAAAATTGCTCGTACTTGTAGCGATACAATTGCAAAGACCAAGAAGTTTCTTCATCTCAACGAATACCGGATTTGGTCCCAAGCATCACAAAAGTGTCGAGCCAAAGTTGTTGGGCTGACGCTTTTAGGCGTCCGAAAGATGTATGTTTACCCGACTTCCGTCCAGTGAATGAAACGAGCAGGACGATAACGGCTAATGGATTTTGGTAGTTACATTGGTTGCCCTGTAGAACTGACATAAGATGTAAGACTGAACGAGCTAGTGGCCGGAGCCGACGAGCTGGAGTGTGCCTTATCTTCAGAGTAGCATTTTTTCGAGAGATCGCTTGCACAGAATACGGCCGGAAGTGGATAAGACAAGGGTTACCTAGATCGACGCACACTGGATCTCTGCTCATCTACCGTGTGTCAGTGAGAACACAGAGTAAACGGTGATACTCATTTTGTCACGCAGCTGGAGAAAACCCACAGTATGCCAAAGCCTCAGGCGGGGGATTTGTGTCTTTCAGACAACAACAAGTCTCCTCACTTCTCATTTTCTTGCTTGAAATCGAACTGTTCATTCTGTGGGTCAATGATCACCAAGGCTTTTAAAAATGACAGACGGAGAGTGGAATATGTGCACCTAATTGCGATTAGTTCAAAATTATCCGTTACAGTGCATCTGGGGCCTCATGGGCCAAGATGACAGTGGAAATGTGCCTGCCGACACCATGTGATAGTTGTAACGAATATTCCGACTGTGAGTAACGCGCATCCAAGTCAAAACGAATCCAAAAACCAGAACAAGATTTATTCTTATTTTCTACAGTACTGGATTAGCAAGTTATATGCATATAAATATGGGCAAACCTCGACTGTACGGCCACAACGCCTAACAACGAGAACCAGTGTTTACCAAAGGCCAATGTCAGGTACCACCGTCACGGCTGTCCAAGTTCGAATCAAAATTATGCCACTTCAAGTGAGCAAAATATAAACAAATGTCGAAGTGTAGTGATTTTTTCTTGCTGCACTTGTTCCAGGTCAACAAAACAAAGAGCATAGTCTCAACAATACAAGTATATGACAACGGTTAGGGAGGATTTCCGCGCATGTACCCTACAGACTTAAACAAACAGACTTCAAAAAATCGGCCGATTGAAGGAACTCAAGCTAGCCGGAATTCCTTACTCATCGAAGAGCCTGGTCAATGTTTGTTTGACCAGTTACATCCCTCAGTTGATGACTGATGAGCACCACCCAAATGTCTTACAATAGTTCTCAACTATGCTCATGTGTCCGACCGAGGAAGATTATCATACCACACTGGTTGAATCGGGTCTGGTTGTGGGCACTTCCTTTGTATTACTGTTGTTCAAACTACTGGAAAATTTATGTGAATAAGAAGAATGCTCCTGGGTGAAAGTTTGCCTATTGCTAATGGAAGACCTGGTGCGGGAACTAGATGCTGCCGAGGCATGCTTATCATTTCCAAGTATTCCCAAGTACAGATATCATTTTATTAAAAGATTTCGGTGGCTGCGAGGAGCCGCTGCACATTGGGATAAAAAGACTTTAGGTGTGCCTTCAAGGACTACAAGGAAGTCCATGAACCTAAATAGGCACATTTATTAATGGTGTACCACAATGTATGACAAAATATACTTGCTTTGAAGTAACGGCATATTTTGTCGTTTACTCTTCCAGTATATCTTATAAAAACCATCTTATCTTCTCAAACAGTTTTAAGTCAACGGCAGGTTTGAGTGTTTTGATCTAAAAGGTAAGTATTGGGCCAGAGTACTAGGCGCCGGACAAGAAATAGCACTCATTGCCTGCGATTTTATTCCAATTTGGGGCTTGCTGGTTTGGGTGGCGCCGATTGCTTTGCCCGTATGCGTTCAGCACGCCAATGCATTCCTCTGAAGCAAGCTTTATCCCGCTTCAGCGGTTTGAGTTCTGCTTCTTTTTATGCTGCAGATTATATTTGTTGATGTGTCCCAAGTCTGCACCAGGGGCTGAAGATATTTTACGGGAGCGAATCCAGGCTTAGTTCGAGGAAATTGCAAACTGGTGGGTCCAAACAAAAAGTTATTTCCACCAAGACCCCTGGTCAGTTCTTGAATTACATTCAGTAGTTTACGTACGTACAAAAGTTCCCGTTCAGGCAGACTGCGAATCCTCAGTACTGTCGCGATACCCCCTATTCATATTTTCCACATATCACTATCACGAGAATCGTTTCAAGGCTGCTTATTCCAAGCTTATACGTCCTTTTACCTTTGATATACCACTGGGTTTATAACTAACAACGACCTTCAGCATGACCCGGAACGATCTGTCTCAACAGCCTCCCCCATAACGGCAGAGCTTCCACCGATGAGCCCCTTTCCGGCTTCGAATGTTAGAGGCAGACCTAGAAACAGAATTACAAGCGACAACACTTGTTTCTTGGAGACTGGTAATAGCCTTGTCCTGGACTTTGCTGCCCAGATACTCGACATAATTGCCCTTGACCACCCTTACACAGATGTGAAGGAGGCAGTAATATCTGGTATTTCGCAGTGAGAACCGTCGAGACTGAAGTGGTCAATCCAGCCGGCTGATTCAGGTAGTAATAATACCTCTGCATTACTGAGAGGAATGCAGCGGCTGGCACGAGAAATTGTGCAGGAAAAAGTCCTGAAACAGTCACGGGAACAGCCACTACCCAATATTGTTCAAGTGTAACAGATCTTCGGAGGAGCAAAATTCCAAATCTTTTATTCATTTTCTCTCGCCTGTGAGTCTTGATCACACCTGAAATTTAGATGCTCCTTAGGAGCTTATCTAGATCCGACATCAGGCGATCAGATACCAGTAATATTTTCGACCTCACTACTGCTAGGATCCCTGGGTTACTTGATCTTTAGAGTGGATCAGAATCTGGTGCAAGTCATTCATCAGCACAACTGAGCCACAGGTGGTCTACTCACGGGCTGCCGAACTTTTCCAGGTGACGTTCATTAGTCACACCGTAAAGCGGGTCACGGATCAGTCAAAACTAACCACTGACTCCACACATTCATATCAATAATTACATCCAGCCCAGGTAAGGGACTGGCCTTTTGAGCGGTATTTGTTTGAGTAAACCTGTGTTTCTACGGCTATGGCTCGTGGTCGGATCTCGTTCCGCCCGCCCCTGAATCGTGGCGCATCACCGACGGACTGTTTCAATTCTGGCTAGTTAGCCTCTCCGAACTTGTTGGTTCCTCTGGACTGATGATGCACCCCGTCAAACCCTTCGGTCTTGTCTTTGGCCGTCCGAATTTGTGGGGTCCGCCGTTGGCACAAGGAGGTATTACGGTTTCATTTTTCTTACAACTTTTCACACCGTCATATTACGTTAGTTCAGTCTATTTTCTTACACTCTTACATCAGATCATGTCCCAATATAAGCCTTCCGATTCCATCAAACCGGATACATTCATGATTGCCCGTCCCGTTGAAGCTTTGTCTGTGTAATGCGCAAGGTTGATTTGGGGGAAAAGACGAGATGGCACTCAAAACAAAACGGATGTGAGATAGACTCGGTATTGGTATTTGATAAACAAACACTGGGCCGACGTTCAACACATCGTTTTCTGGCATCTCACACACAGGAAGGACACAGGTATCAGCGCGGAGCGTATTTTAGGCAAAAGTCCCTTAACATCCTGAGAGCACAGTCCAAGGACAGATTGTGAATTTGGCAAAGAAAAGAGATTCACGAAGGTAATTTTGGGTTGGCCGTTCCTGTAGTTCAGATCCTACGGCACTCAGGCCTGGAAGGCAAACGGAGAGATAGATTGTGAATGAAGCAGTGATACTTGGTATAGCGGAATTATGTTTTGGCCTTAAAATGGCGATTGCCTCTACACCGCCTTGGCCTGGGAACCCCGAGCTGTGGCAATGCTCCTAAATTCATAATTTGCGGCTACCAGTATTGCTTCTCAGCAGCGGGAATTTTTACTTCCCTCTGCCCAGCTACCTATAGAAATCCTAGAAACGGTGTTTGACATAAACCCTCAACGCCCGGCGGAAACTCACTCTGATTTCGCACATCTGGCAATTCTAGACAACACAGGAGTTTACAGTGAAAAAATGACTAAACAATTTCTATGTCGCTTGGCACTCGAAGACCGAAGGCTTCCAGATCCTTTGCACTGAATGCGCCAGTTGGCCCAGAGCACTCCCAACAGGGAGGACTTGCTGTGAAGGCTTTGGCTGGAGAATCTACCTCGGCTACCCAAGCAGCACACCCAACGCACTCCCAAATGGGCGCTTTTGGCCAAATTTGGGCTAGCTTTGGGTTGCCGATGGGCTGACTTTGGACTAACTTCGGGTGACTTTGAGCTGCATTACCTGCACCCAAGTTTGAGTGCCCCAGGATGCGCCCAAATTTCTAAACAATCGCAGAAAAAGAGGATCTCTTCCTGTTCTAATCCATCCTGACTGTCAGCTTTTTAGTTTTTAGCTAATATCCATCCTTTCGGCCAAAATCACTAAACCATCACTGACTAGAGAAGCAGTTTGTAAAACTAATAAGTCTATTATATAAACGGCTTACTGAAAGGTTGTAAGAACTTGCAATTTGAGGACTTTTTCATTCAGAATGTTCAGGGGATGTTCATTGTTCTTGTGTCACGTGGCCATCGGATCTGAAAGTCATTTGCTAAGGTGAGACAGTGGCACAGAACATTTTTGCTTGCAGGTTCCAAAAACAATTTAATCCAAAACTGTTCCCAACAAAATGATTTGCCCCCTGATAATTTATGTATCAAAACAACAATAACCAATGAAATAGGAAAATATCAACTAAACTCTGAATCAACTCTGAGGAACATCTAGAGTCGTGATTTAAAATGAATTCCTACTAGACTTTTGGATGACTGAAAAGGTATGCATCGCACCAAAATGAATGAAAGATCCCTACGTAAAAGGTGGGGAAGGATTTCTCTCGAAAAAATAATAATTCAAGCACCTGCATTCTGATTTCACATCGCCTTGATTAACAGCGTTGATAAACGAGCTCCAAGTCTTTCATCGACAAACACCGGTTCTTCTGCTGACCTTGGGGTGGAATGACCCGCTTCTGGGGTCTAGTCAAATACAACAAACTTTATTGACCTGCTCCTGACGGCAACAAAGAGCCTGTTTTGAGCGGCATTTTGTGGGGCACCCCCCAAACCAGCGGCACACACGACTATTCGGAGCTAAATTTCGCAACCTGCTGAAAAAGCTAAAATATTGCGATATGCTAACCTGCATGGATGATCGATATTGATGCGTTGGTAGCGGGTAGACTGCTGCTTGAAAGGTTCGCGGACCCCAAATCTGCTTTTGGCGAAACTCTTTTGGCTCCAATTAAGCGGCGTAGACACCAGGAGTACCACTTTACCGTGAATTAAGACCGGAGAAATTTTCAGCCTTATTCGGTTTTTTTAGCGTACCTATTGACCGTGATTCAAGCCACGAAAGCCGGTTCTCCCATAATGTAGGCTTGCCAAAATGGAACACTTTGCACTGAGAATTTTCCAGCTCCAAATATGATCCCGCCCCTTCTCTTCACACCTAACAAGGTATCCTGAGTCCTATTATCTGGATAAGAATGACCAACGGCACATAGCGATTAGTACTGAGTACTGCATGAACTCTAAAGAGAGCAACACTACAGAACGAAAACCTCAAAGTCCAAGGATATATGTGCGTACACAGGTTTATGTGTATGTGCAAGCACGCATATACACCCGTGGAATCATAAATATGGGGGTATAAAAATATACCACAGTTAAAATAAACTGTGAAAATGCACTTTTTTGTCTGTATGAGTGGTGAATCCCTATTCCCCATGAGAAAACCGAAATGAACATCCTAACAGTGGGGAATGAAGAAAACCAGTGAGTCATCGCCTGGCATTATGGGCGTCCAGTAAAACAAAGTGTGCTCACTTGGTAAAGCAGATACATACTAATAAAAACTATTGTGTTCTTGTTATTATATTTTTTATGAAATTTAATGAGCTTCTGTGCGAGACTTCAAGGCACTTGTCAGGAGCCATTAGGCCCGGCTTCACCCCAACGTTAGCCAAACCACGTTGGGCATTGTGCTGCCTGGGTAGCTCACTGTTCTTTAGCACTGTTCACATACCACGATTTCTTGGACGAGTTGTCCTCTGCTGATGACCTCTCCACAGATTTCGTCTTCCCGCCACACAGTCAACTTAGTAACTCATCCACGGTTAACACAATGGTCAACTTATCTGGTCTTTCTGAGGCGGTAAAAGCACTTTGTATGAACTTTGGCTCTGTGAAGTCTCAAAGTCGACCTCCTTGGCGTTCCACCTCGACAAAACAGCCCTTTGCCTAACCGGTCCCCGAAAAGCAACACACGAGTATGGTGCTGGCATCATCGTCAGTGCCGTGAGTACACAAAGAAGTGCACCTTACCGAGCACTTTTAACAACAACCAGGGAAAAGTCACAGCCGGCAACTAAGCACGGAAGTGCTTGTTGGCAATTCAGGAACTCGCAGTCCTCTCTTCATAAAGGACATTGTTTTGAGCCTCAAACTTTTGATTTACACTATGGTACATAGTGAAGTCATTCCACCCACTTCCCGCGATCGAGATCACTTCAACGACCTAGAGCTTCAAGCAGCCAAGAGGCCTCGCGTCCGCACTAACGGGGCTAAGTCCTTCGCACTGGACCTTGGTATGCGTTGCCTCTTCTATTGGTCATTCTTTAACGCCGATATCTCTGAGCCGATCATAGGTTCAAATTCTTGCACTATTTCGACCCGTGGTCACCCCTTGGTGCCTGCAAGCCAACCAACCCTGTGACCCACCATTCTGTCGCCGGATCACAGTGTGCGGTCAGCATCATCCGCTCTGCACCTGTGACACCGAAGTTTGATAAAAGCTCCATTACCGTTTTGGAGGAACTTCCATTGTTCACCTAGCCAGTGAATCACTCACACGCAGTGCAACCTAATATCAGGCAACCCCTCAATACCACGGGCCCCCCGCATTTGCTGCCCACGACGGCTGCCGCCCGAAAAAACCCGTTATTTTCCCGTCGCAAATTTCATGATGTGCTAGATCTTGGGATCATTCGTCGCTCTGAAGATCCTTGGGCATCTCCAATGCACATGGTGCCAAAGAAGTCTACAAACTACTGGCTTCCATATGGCCGTCATTGTCGTCTTAATCAGTTGACTCCCCATGACTGTTATTCCGTCCCGTCCTTTCATGGCGTCACCTCCATTCTAGTCGTGTGTACCATCTTCAGTAAAGTTGGTCTGGTACGGGCTTATCACCAAATTGCCGTCGCTGAGGAAAATTTCCCCGGAAAGGCGGTCCTTCAAACCTTTGGATCGTTCGAATCCTTGTTCTTACATTTCGGTCTGCGTGATGCCTCGCGAAAGTTCTAGCTTTTCAGTGATGGCGGTACTCACGGTTTATATTTCATTTACCCACATATCGACAAAAAACTAGTGGTCAGTTCGACTGTTGCGGAACACGAGTCGCACCCTCGACTGATCTTCCAAACACTCTTCGGCTTTACTACCAACGCTTCTCAGACCGCACACAGTGAGCAATCACAACCTTTTCTCAAACACATCGTCGAAGACAACAAACTTAGTCAAGTCACTGATAAAGTCAAGGACGTTGCCAAATTTTTGCTTCCGTCAAGCTTTAGACTGAATAAACGTTTCAGTGGCTTTGTCAAATACTATCGTCGTTCCATCCCAAGTTTTGCCAGTACGGTGCGACCATCCACCGACCAGCTGAGAGAGAAGCAACGACAGCCAACCTGAAGAGATCAGTCGAAGAAAGCCTTCAGCAGGCTCAAACAAGCTTCAGCCTTTGCCGTTTTACTTCATCACCCGGATCCCACTGTTCCGGTCAGTGTTGCAGTGGTAGCGTCAGATGCTGCTATCTGGTGCCAACTCCACCAAGAAAGGAAGGGTTTTTGGGAGTCTCTCGCAAGCCACTCTCTCGTTGTCGGTCTTCAGTGGAAGCCAATTACAGTGCTTTAGGTAGCCGATTGCTGGCCATTCCCACCGCAATAGGGCACTTTCGTCATGCCCTCGAAAGACGGCAGTCTTTCATCTTCACGGACCACAAACCATTGCGGTATGCATTTCACAAGGCACCGGACAGGCACTCACCACTACTGATCCGGCGGGCGGATTTTATCTCCCAGTTTTCCACAAGCATCAGACGTAGCTCGGATTGCGCAAACGTAGCTGTTGATATTCCCTCTCGCGTCCACAATATCACATCACCTGTGGACGTGCTTATGGATTTGGAGGATCTGGCGCGTGCTCAAGTGGAATCTGACTGGCATCATTCAATCAGATACATCTTCAAAGGCGCGATCTTTTGAGACACAAAGTTAGACAACCCTAGGCCGATCTTTCCAATCACACATTGAGGTCGCATTCATGGTTTGCCTCATGGTTCTTCAAATCCTGACATCAAGATTAGGTGTAAGATCATCAGCTCTTGCCACATCTGGCCCAACAAGGACCGAGCCTTTCATTAATCGGCACCCAACTACATGGCACGCAAACGTGCCAAGGTTCACCCTCATAATGCCGACCCCGCAGGCTTATTCCAAACTCCAGTTGCTTGCTTCGCTCGCATTCATACTGAAATTGCTGGCCTGTAGACTTCATCACCGAGAATGGGTTTTCTTTTCACTTTCATTGATCTCCTAAAGCGCTGGCCCGAGGATACAACCAAGTAGGACGCGCCTAGTTGCTGGTGCTTTCGTAGAAGACTTACGAGCGTGGCTTGTGAACGTGTCTTCTGTTCGGTGTCATAACTAACTGCCAATGAAGGGCCCGCTATCGAACGAAGAAAGGAGCAACTGGGTGAAGAGATGCGAAAGTTTATTCTATATACCGTGGTACCCAAACATTACCGATACGAGAAATACACGGGAAGCAAACGAAAGCCACGGCAAAGAAGAAGGCAAACCGCGAGGGTGCATAGCCGGCAAAGATCCGAGGGTAGAAAAGATTCAAAAATGAGGTCGACGAAAACTTCGGGAATGTCAGCTCAGTTGAACACACGGAAGTGAACAAAACAGGGGCGTCGAAACCAAGTGCCGGAGGAGATCTTGGAGAAAATAAATCCAGACAGCTTCCAGGAAACGGACTTTTTAGCAGCATAATTGAGGTCATTAAAACAGCCCACCCTAGAAAGAGTGGGAAGCTTCGGTAAAACCTTATTGAATTGAAGGCCTGCAAATAATATTCTTGCTCTTTATTGCGTACAAAATACGTGAATGTAGCTGTGCTGTACGATGCTGATGGGCGGAATCCGTAATACGTAGGGACCTCAGAGTGATGGTCCAGCCTAAACCAAATTTGTTGCCAATGATATCAGTGTCGTGAATTGTCATCCAAGTACGCCGCATCATCAAAATCGAGTGTCTGTAACCGTTCACCAACACTATATGCGAGAGCCAAATCGGTAGGTTCGTCATAGACTAGGAACGACGGCGATAGGGTCGAACCAGAATGCATACGTTGGTACCAAGACTGTCAGGATTTCGTGGAGCCAGCAAAGAGTGACATATGGCGAGTTTCCATAAGACGATGAGAGATAGAACACTGGTGTAGCAGCCTCAAAGGAAGAGAGAGGTAAACACTGTTAACTAATGAAATAGTTAGATCGCGTCAAGACCATAAACTTGAAGGTTACTAGTGCGAATTACAATGAATAAAATCGTTTTCGACCCAGTGGAAAGAACGTGCCGGGCAAGCGATTTTTCGGCCAGAAGGCGAGACGGGAGCCCCATCCACGGAAGGGGTTTATAGAAGCGGCAGCACCACCAACCGGGTGCTGTCTTGAACGTGGGACGATGGCCTCATTCGAAGCTGTAGCAGGGAACGCTACCTGCAAGCCATGACGTGATACGTGAGTGTAGGCTGCAGGTGGTACAGGGTTAACGTCGGATCTCTTGTCAGCTGGCTAGAGGCTATCGTCAAAGTACGCTGCTTTGAGATGATCGCTGCTAACATTATCAACGCGACCGGCTTGATCAACCTTGAATGTAATATCCAGAGGTGAAATCACACACGATTGACCCCCTTGCGGCTGCTGTAGCGGTTTGCGTACAGAATCGACACGAGTGAATACATGCAGATAAGTTCCGGGTTCGGTCGGAATGAAAACCTGTGGTCGCTGCATTCGAGTCTGCTTCGAGGCAAAATTCTTCTCTTAAGTAGAAAAAGTGGTGAACTTAGATCTGTGCGGCAGATAAATCGGTACTCCGCGGAGTAAAGAATTTCCCAGGTAGTCGTAACTTTTCCCCACAGACCGGCCCTGCGGCGGAACATGTGATAACTGCCTTCAAGGAAGTCCTTATACCAAAAAAAACTGGAGGGGACATTTCGCACTAGTCGGGGATTCCGTGTACTTCGGCAGCCGACTACACCTTTCGATTCCGGAAGGTACGCTGTCTTGCATTTGCATTCCATACCCAGCATGTGAGTTATTTTTTAAACTAAATCGGGCTCAGATTTTTGCCCTCGATCGACAGTGATTGTAGGAGGAAAGTCATATAAAGCCATCTACCGTTTTTTCAGATGCTCAGCCACTGATGTTGTCATGAAGACAACGATGGGGCTAGCCTCGTGGCACCTCGTAAATCTACCGACGGGCGGTGTTGGATTGATATGCCCGTGTGATGGGGTCCATGGACCAACAATACCTGCGTGGATATAATCGAAGTGGGCATCAAAAGTAGCAAAAGCACCGACAGGCGAAGCTACATGCCAATGCACTTTAGATCGTTGGCATTGTAGACACTGTTTTGCCCACGTACGAACATCTTTCACGGTCGGCCAGAGGTACCACGCAAGGACCAGTAGGGGACTGGCTGAGGTGCTTCGACGGGAAAGTCCATGAAGGTTATCGAACGCGGAGAGTCCATATGTAGCGGATGCTGCTGCTCTAGGTAGGCCAGGAGACGTGTCACGGAGTGTAGTAGCTGCACTGGCGGCCAGAGGCATGGATGGACATTGTAGCGACGATGAGTGAATAGCTTTCATGCATGGGGTGTCCTGTGCCTGTGCTGCAGACATGGAAAGGGTTCGCAAACGGGAGATTTGACAGCTTTATTTAAAATACTCGAAGCTTGTCGGCAACGCAGTTTGACTCACCTTGACCGTGTGGTACGTCAGTCGTGAACCGACAAATATAGTGTAGAAGTCAGACTTCTTCTGAGGGTTGAAGGTCAAAACTGAGTGTGCTTTGCACACTTCATGGGCTCGTGGTCGGTGTAGAGGACGTCATATTGAACCTCAACCGAGGTGCGAAAATGTTTGATGGCAAAAAGTGCAGCCGGCAGTTCGCAATCAAAAGTACTACGTTTGGTTTCAGTGTGATCAAAGCATCAAGAAGAAAACTCAGTTTGTTGCCAACGCACTGAATCAGACTGTTGCAGGATCGCTGCGATGGTGAAGTGGGATGCATCCTGCCCCATGACTAGGGTAACGGACGGGAGTGGGCGCAGTAGGAGCGTTGCCCGGGCTGATGTTCCATTAACCAACGGGAAAGCTACTATTGCGGCATTGGTGCGTGACAAAGAAGTAGTTGGGTTACTGGAAAAGAGTATTCAGCAGTTCGGGGTCTTAAAAGACGATAAAATTCCACTAACCCCAAACATAATTTATGCCGCTTGCCTGAGGGCGGTACGGTGTGGTCTATAATAGCGAGCAATTTACCCCCACCAGGCTCTTTACCCTCTCTAGTTATCCTGTGGCCAAGGGAAGCAAGTTGCGATCTGCCAAGCTTACATATATTGGAGCTGACTACCATTAGGTGGTCGGGAAAAAGTTGAAATAGAGGTGTCAAAAGTTGAAAGGGTTCAACTACGCCCGACGATGCGATTAGCATGTCATCCATATAGACGCGAACAAACACCAAGTCTCGTGTAATGTCATCGACAAACCTCTGGAATGTCTGGGAGGTATTTCAAAAACCAAAGAAGGTGCGTAGGACCTCAAACAAACCAGAAGGAGTCATGTCAGCGGTCCTCCTATCATTCAGCGGCCACCGGGATCTGGTGATAAGTTAGTACCAAATCGATCTTGGAAAACACAGTCGTGTCGTGAAGTGACGCCGTGATGTCTTGTAAGTGGGGCATCGGATAACTAACATAACGGGTAACCGATTTTGGCGCGGGATAATAGCCACGCAGTCGCCAGTTATTGTTGTTTTTGAGAACACTGTGTAAGGGTGAGGCACACGGACTGTAAGGGGGTTGAACGATAACCTAAGAAAGTAGAATCAGACTCACCTTTGGTGAAGGCCAGTTCGTCCGACGCCAGTTGGTCAGGTGTTACCGTGACTGATGGTCTGTTAGTGACAATAGGGTGCACAACACCGTTGGTCAGAGCGTCTACTTCTCCAAATGGTTTATTCAGAATGGAAAATCTGATAACTAACGGCTGATTATGGCAAAGATTGTTAGAAAACACCTGTGATTTGGTGTGCGTCTGTTCGGGCTGCTAGGCCAATATATTTATTGTCCGGCGAACTATCGATAATCTGCAGCCTATGTGAATCAACAAATAATTATTAGTGATGCAGAAAATCGATTTCCAGCGTGCCCGTGGGAACATCCGCAAGGATGAACCTCCGCACGTTTTTTCGCCGTGGTCCCAAGTGGACAGCAAGCTGTCTCGTACCATAGGCAGGAATGGAGGAACCATTCGAAGCAGACAGCCGAAGCAAGGAGTCTCGCGGCTTAACTGTACCAACCGGCAAGACTGGAATTAGACCCCAGCATCACTTAGAAACCTAGCATTAGTGCACGAATCGTGCACGCAAAACAAACGGCCAACCTGAGACTGTTGCCTACAAGCACGGCCGCTTTTGTTTGCCGGCAGACGGGTTTCCCTCCGCGTATGAACACGGCTGCCTGCACTTACGGGCGGCTGGTCCGAAAACGCGGTGGAACCAACAGAAACAGCCGTTGGGGTTTCCAGCTTGCGAGTCATCAGCGAGGTATCCGACCTCGTGTCCAAAAATGCATTGACCCTCCTCAATCCTTTAGGTGCCACGACGCCGGCAGGTACGGCTCCCGTTGAACAGACAATTCTGGATTTATCCGGCTGAATAGGCCCATTGTTGAGAGAGCCATATAGTAACGAGTGCTGATTACCAAGGCATTCGTCCTGGTCAAATTTCACGCTTAAGCTGCATTCAGAGGTTCCATGAGAGTTGTTCAAACACACAAAGCATGAGCCAATCCCTTTTACTGGGCACCACTAACTGGTCACACTCATCCCATGAAAGGTCGGACAATCGACCAGCAGGTTCAGAAACTCGCTGCAGTTGCATTGAAGACTTTCCATCAGGCCAAACTCCTTCATGCCCCCAGGAATCAAGTCGCGGCCAACTGTAGACCCCCACTGCCGCGACCCATCAGATGTCTGTTGGATGAAAGTTCCGAAAGGTTTGCCAGGCTTAAATCCACTGGATTAGAAACGGACGCGCCGGAGTTGAAAATTTCCGCAATGTTTGCAAGGTTAAAATAAGGGGGTTCTTTGATAAACAGGGAAGGGTTATCCTCGCGCGGGCGAACGCAAACAGATTTGCCGTTTTCAGGTTTATGCACATAACCAGGCAGCCATGCTCCACTCCACTTGCAGTCTGCCTTGGAGATGGCTTTCCAGCCACAACATTTTCCCGGGTGGCAGAAACTATTAGGTCGCATTTCCAGACCGTCCACACTTCTCCCCCTATCTCTCCCTATCCCCTACTCCCAGGCCTGTCAGTGGATCAACGTTCACGCACTACACTCCTTACAAGACAGGAAGTAAATGCCCTCCTCAGTCAGCTAAGTCCATGTAGTCCCATGGGCCCGGACGAGATTCACTCTCGAATTCCTAACGAAACGTCCATAACATTGACAGAAATCTACACCGAGCTTTTCGGACGATGCCTCGACTCTGGTACGTTCCAGATTTCTTGGAAAAGAGAGATAGTCAGCCCTATCTTAAAAAAGGGAGTTCGTCATCAACCAGGGAGCTACAGGCCAATCAGCCTAGCAGGCATTCCCAGCAAGATCCCCGAACCCGTGCTAGAGCGTGTCATGTAAACACACCTGCACAAGAAAGGCTTGATCTCCCCTGATCCATGTGGCCTCCTTTCCGGAAGGCCATGCATTACCTATATGCTCTCCTTCATGGATCGTCTTGCTCAGGCCTACGACGAAGGCATGATTACGCTCGTAATCTTTATCGACTTCGCAAAAGCTTTTTACAGGGTACCGCATAGTCTTCTTGTACACAAGCTGGAACCAAGAGCAGTACCCTCCTTCTCGGGCCCACTCCCGATAGACTCTCGATCCCCCAAGGATCAGTGCTAGGCCCCTTAATGTTTCTCATTTATATAAAAGACCTTCCGACCAAAGTTTCAGAGAACTTTGCTAAGTGCTCTGACGATGTTACAACCTGGGTCAACAAAGCCCCGGAACTGCAGCCGGCAATGAACCACCCCAAGCAATGGTCTACCTGCCGGAGCCTACCAATAAATGACGACAATTGTGTGAGCTTGTCCTTTGGTAAGTCCCCGGCTCATCTCTTCCGGGCTAATAATGCCTCACCTATTAGGGACCTGAAGCAGCATAAGGTCTTGGGCTCCTGGCTAAACAAGTCGCTCTCTTTCTCCTATCACCATCAACTAGGCAACAGGCCCGCCTTTTGCTTTCTCGATAGGGTAAGACAAAACATTTCCTGGATTATGAAGGACTTCCAGCTCATTTATGGGACCTACTTCCGACCTCTTCCAGAATACGGTAGTCAGATTGTACTCTGTGACCTGGTCAAGGGCCGGAGCATCTCATAAAGTGTACTAAGAAAAGCCATAGAACTAGTTCGTTGGTTTTCACTCACCCCTTATCCTCATAGGCTGACCGACCAAAAACTACCCTTTAGAAGTTCGCAGAGTTAGAGGGGATCTCTTCTAATGTTCAACCCTTTCGCTACATGGCTTGCAGATCACTTTGTCACGCGCTTGAGCCTAGACACCCTCAGAGGGCACGTTTAGAAAGTATTCAAGCCTTGTCCTCGTACAAACGTCAGTAAAAACGTTTTTACTCACAGACTAATCCCCCTTCAGAATAACTGGTCGCAGAAGGTCATCGAAGCTCCGAGCAAAGAAAAGTTTAGAGAACGGTTTGACAAGTTCATAGGGCCGAAGTTTCCTCCTTGAACCTTTTTAACATTTCAAATTTTGTCTGCTCGCCTTCAAGTTTCCCTCAACCGGTTTATCTTTCTGTGCTCTACCTTTCCCCCCCCCCCAAATAAATATATGCGTATGTAAAGATTTAAGAAGTAAATGAATGACGAGAAAGATTGCTGTTACATTTTTGTCCGCTTTTATTTATAGATGTTGAGCCTTCTTTGTGTTTTTCATCCTATTATTTCACGCTTGCTTTTGATAGCAATATCCTTGTAGCCTTACTGGTCACTCTAGGTCTTTATCTGTGCTATTACCTGTCGCACATGCCCCTGGTAGACTGCTGCAGACAAGACACCCCAAGAACCGGGAACATTTTGGCTCCAGACTCAAACCCGTGTACTGCTACAAGACTTCAAGACAACAGGCTTTGTTTTGGTCATTTCCCTTTTCACATTTAAAAGTGAGTCGACGGAAGCGTGAGACTTCACCGAAAAACCTAAGGGAATGCAAACTCGATCGGAAGCATTTTGCTTATCAAGCAGCACAATTATCGTAGCTCTTCTATGATGGGCCGCCTCGGTGACCGAGCTCAAGAAGTCACATTGACTAGTCGAGCATGAAGGGTTTTAGGAAGCAAGTTCGATTGCCATTTTGAGGTTCTTTCGTTAGGAGTTGAGCAATCATCTTATTTTTGTGATTTTGTTGATCCCGAAAGTAATGGAGGTATGGCCAGCGGGGCGACGGTTTCCACGTTCGTGCTGGGAGCCTTTCTCTTGCAAAGGGCTGGCTGGGAAAGTTTTCCATTATCCCGGAAACGGGCCCCATTCCACAGATAGGTTGAGCAGGATTATAGGAATACTACGGATATCAAGGCCATCTGAATCAAAGATAGCCGGTGGGATACCGTCCGGGCCAGCGTAAAAATACCTTTGCGGAATTTAACAGACAGTGGATATCCACTTTTGAAACGAACAGTGAAAAAATATAGCTGAAAAGAAGTAATAAACTTATATCGGCAACCGGCCTGTCAGACTTTTTTATGGAGGCGTAAAAGACACAGAATGCCTCTTCCGTGTCTGTGGATTTCTCTACAGATTCGTTGTAGAAGTCGCGAGAACAGATTCTTCCGATATTCTGTGTTTCTGATTTCCAGTAACTTATTCAAATGTTCTCTCGCTTTATGACCCCGCAACGCATTAATTTCCTGCTGAATGGGCATTTGATCCACTTGCAGCTCAGCTTACCACAGTACCCAATCCGGCCGTGGAAATTCTGCCGATTCATCCACATCGCATGCTAGTAGTCCTAGCCTGAAAGCCTCAGTCTTGAGAAGCGATAATCCCGTGTAACTAGTCTTTTTCCACCAAGATTTATTTGGAGCGCTCTCATCCAGGCAACCTCTGAGGTCATTGCGGAGCTCGTCGGCCACCAGTTGAGGATCCACAGATAAAATGCGTTTCCCAGTCGTAAGACAGAACAATTCGTGGTAGGCCTTTCCAGCGAGCCGAGTGAAACGGTCTGTTAACTACATCCGGTGTGTCTACAATGGTTGGAAAGGTGAACTTGCAACCAGTTGCCTTTTGATCACGCTGAGGGAAGATTTATCCCGCTGATGAGGCTTAGTGGGCAATACTCTGAGTAAACAAAGGTTATGGTGAGTTATCGCCTCTTGTAGGGGAATTCACCTGTTGGGTTCACGCCCTAAGATAGCTGCAGGAAAACATTTCCTGATACCACCTTGGAGGGCATCGGGAACATAATCTTTGCACATTTAGGTAATCAGTAATAAGCCTGTGAACAACAGGAACGGTAGACGTTGAGGTTTAAAGCACCGACAACTGAAACAACGTTTTGCGCCAAAAGCTGTGCAGAGCTATAGATACATCACCGCAGAGGTTCCTGTGACTGCAATTTAACAACTGATCTGACCCAGTCCCTTGCAGAATGAAAGACTTCATGATACGTGAGAGACCGATGGGGATTCACTGAGATAAACAGAACATACATCTCCTCGGCGGTTTATTCCAGAGTCCACGAAGGCTTTATAACCAATTATAGCTAATCTGCTCATGGCATCCTAGATGAAATCTTGGCTCCCTCAAGGGAAGTGATATCACAGGCGCCGGTGAGAACCCCGGCACAAAGAAGGTATAGTTTTTCTAGCGAAGGCTTTACGTTGAGAAAATAAATGGTCACAATTGTCGTATTCTCACGGGTGGATGGTACTAAAAGTGACGCAGCCACTGACTCTTTTAGATACAAGGAGGAAGAAGTCGCAAAATGGCCACAAGTGTCGACTACGTGCTCATCAAGAACAGTGGTCAGACCGGCATTAATGTTTCTAGTAGTCCGAGGACGTTCAATTGCATAGAGCTGTAACTGCTTAACAGTCACGGTCCAGGGTCACTAACGAGGACGTCTATAGATGCAGTGATATAGGGACTGGGCATAATGGGAGGGCGGGCAAGGGGAAGATAAGTGTCGACCGAAATCCCAGAGGGGGCCCGGGGTTGTATAGTCGGATCAAGATACAAACTTCCAAATGAAGATGGAGGGAAGGGCTGGGTCACAGGTAATTTTGATGTACGGAGTTCTCAGGGCTGATTGTCAGAGGGCATGAAAGGTGATGAAGTATGCCTGAAGGAAAAATGGCCAATAGTTGACCCGAAATTATCGCAAGGATTTGTATGACTTGTCCTCGAGGGAGGAGGTCCAAATAATGATGGAGGCTTGTGAAACAGCCTGGGGTTGGTACCCTAGTGGCACATTGCCCGCCGCCGAATTCCGATAACGGGCCGGTAACCGATGGGCAGAGAAACCACTGAAATTTCAAGAAACGAATGACGTAGTTTGTTCTAACTCGCCGTATACGTGATCAGTGTCCTATTTTCACGGTTATTAGTTTCCGTTGATTGCTTTACAAAAGCAGTGCCAATTGTCTCAACTGGCTGGTATTTTCCCGGCGGCAGCCATTCTGGTCGTGCTTTGTTCGCTCTTTTTGCTTTGGGTGCTGATGAACCGTGCTGGCTTTAAAGTGTAAGTGACATATCAGGTTATCATTTACCAATTAGTAGATGATAAGCTGAATGGTAAAAACTGCAGTATTGTGCTATAATTGTACTTATAACATGATGAGGTGTATCTCCTTGATGAAGTATCTTTAACGTAAATCTTGATGATACCCAAGTAGTTTTGTGAAATCCATGAAGCTTCGATGTGTTTGTATTGAAAGCTCTGATATCTTGTGACATCTGCAGTACGGTTTTCAATTATGCTATTCTGCCGTTCCATTACTTTTACGGTTGACAAATAAGTGTATTTTATGACTTTGTTACGTATTATTGACGGACAATGGCCGATATGACGGAACAAAAGAGATATTATCTGAAAAAGAAAGAACTTAGCTCACTTATGTGTGCTGTTTGTGATGAAGCCACCCTATGGGAACATCGGCATGGTTGCCCTAAGTGGGATTTGCCAGGTGAGGTTATTCAGTGGCAATTTTACTTTCTGTCCAGGATCAACACCTTTAGGAGTTTCAGGTGATTGCAGCGCTGTGGGTTCCGAAGACGTGTACTGTGTGGAAGAGGGATGTGCCATTGCAAGAGGTGAACGCGGTCTGCCGTGTGCTTCCATATCACAGCCAACAGTGATGGGTAAATTACTCCGTTGAATCATGTTACACCCAATGAAAAAGTTTCGGCAGCTCAGGCAGTTTGTGAACCCGGAATTACACCCGAAGAAAGGCCGAAAATGTCAGGTAAACCCTGTTTCTATGCTGATTCTCGTATTAGTTGCTTCTTTGACCAGCCTACGAAGTGCATCACAGTTTGAAGAAGAGAGCGGTCCGCTGCTTAACTCACTACCGAAGGTTTTCATTCGATATTGACTGACGCTGGTGCAAAAAAGGGTATATTGGAGGCTATGGGCAAACATATACCGAACATAATTTGGGGCCCAAGGACACTGTTGCGCAAGCCACGGGATTGTCCGACCACAACATTGGAAAATGGCGAATATGTATACCTGGGTTTAACCGAAGGCTTGCAGATGCAGTTGAGTAACATCACCGCTGTACCCGACGAAGTCTTTCTCCAGTTGGACTGTGACGGCACTTCTATGTTTCTTTCGTCGGACCTGCAGCTGTGGCCTGTCCTTGCCAGAGTGGTTAAGCCTCATTGCTTTCCCGTACTTACCGCCGGTTTTTTCTGTGGTCGTGGGAAGCCATCAGAAATGTCATCTTATGTGAGTGAAACCGTCAGACAGGTGAACCATTTGTTGACAGAGGGCCTCAAGCTTGGTGAGAGGTCTGTGAAGTGTCACCTGTTATCTATAAACCGTGATACTCCAGCACGGGCCTTTATTAGACAAGTTGAAGGTCCTACTGGCTACTTTGGCTGTGATAAATGCATCCAGCGTGGATTTCACTGAAAAAAATGGCATTCCTCATTGTCAAATGCAAGTTACGGGACAACGAGGCTTTTCGATCACGTCGACACCACAAACATCATGTTGGCTTGAGTCCTTTTCTTTCCCTCCCTATTGACATGGTTAAACACTTTCCACCGGATTACATGCACCTTGTTTGCTTGGGTGTGAAGAGGTTGATTGATTTGTGGTTGTTTGGGCCGCGTGACGCATTTGGCCGCTCGGACAAAGCTGCCACTGTAGAACTGGGAAGCCGTATACTTCAGTCCCACCCAGACACGCCGTGTGATTTTCATCGACTCTGTCTACACATACATAATTTTGAACGATGGAAGGCCTCCGAATTTCGCATGTTTCTTTTGTATTTGGGGCCTGTTTGTCTGAAAGGATTGTTGTCGGATTATGCGTATGATCACTTCATGTTATTGTTCGTTGCCATTTACATAATGTGCCACCCCTTTTTGTACAAAACTTGTAGTGCATTCGCAGAAACCATCCTGCGTATATTTGTACAAATAATGAGTTCCCTTTATGGTATCTCTAATGTCGTGTACAGTGTTCACGCTGTTATTCATTTACCCGCAGACGTTCCTCATCACGGTACTTTAGACTCATTCTCCCATTTCCCTTTCGAGTCCTTCTTACGGACACTGAAATTCTCCATTCGAGGTCCCCGGAATCCCGCTCAGCAAATGTATCGGCGTTTGCATGAGATAACGCTTCCCGATAACAACGATTTATCTGAGGCCATCCACGATGACGTTGGGAATGCGGCTACCCGTTTCCGGGTGTGCAAGACAGCGATGGTGGTGAGGGGAAAGGTTCTGTCATGCTTACCACCAAACAACATTGTCGTTGCAGGTGGGAAACTAGCAGTTGTAGAGAACATTCCTGGAGATTCCATAACTATTGGTTATTTCTTAAACCCTCGCGACTTTTTTGTTACCCCAATGAGATCCAGTCACCTGTACATTTTTTCTGTTGACGGACTGGATGACAGTGTTGCCAAAGTTTCTGTAAATACCATTTTGTGTAAATGTTTTCGTATTTGTCTCATTAATAATAATGATGTGTTGATAGCCATATTACACACCTTCATGAAGTAAAACTCCTATTTGTAAAGCAGTTGTCTTAGGTGTCTGTCGTTACTTTAACATGAGGCCGAATGAACTAACCTTTTTAGATGTACTCGGCCGTCATGTTTGATGTTGAGGACTCGGTAGCCATTGTTCACAGCAAATGGCTGACTGATGGGAACCGTGTGCGTTGGCCAAAGTCATCGACTTTTCAGGCTTACCAACGCATCTTGTTGGACGGCGGATGTTTGCCGGAAACTGTTCTAGCATATGATTTTCATGAGATTTATCACACAGGTAACACTCCCAGTTATACGCATTCTTCTCAGATAATCTCAGAGATGCAATTAAATTCGAAAGGAATTTTCTTGCCGAATCTGATATGTCAGCGTCAACGGATGATACGTTGCCAATGACACAATTTTCACAGCGGTACACCGTTAGCCGCAGGTATATTGTTACACGTTATCACATTCCTTTTAGAATACCGGTACCGTTGTCATCGGATGACAATTCTGTCGAGATCCTCCGTAGCAGAGGATTCGAAGATGGTCTCCAACACAATCCCCCGACTCCCATGGTGATATCATTGCTCTTGGCCATTCATCACCTAGGTAAGTCCAGTGCGAAGTTCTCGTTCCATATTACTTATAGCCCACCAACATTGAAGTCTCAGAGGAGACCCACGGAAGATGCCATATTGTCAAGGGTGGCTGGTCCCAGGTATGTTGCGTAAAAGTTACTAACACTCCTATATTTCAATTAGCACAACACAATTTGTAACAAAGCCCTTATCTCCACAGCATATGCCCGCTTACGCCAAGAAGTGGCAAAGTAATTTTCTCATTATCAGCCACTACGTTTACCAGACTACTTTGAACGTATGCTGTCAAATCAGCATGGCATTCGCAACGACCTGGCATTGATGATCGCCAAGTTGAATAGCATTATTTGTCGCCTGGATGCGACAAATACGACGGCCTACAAGCCTTTACAGGCAAAAGATATCACCGATCTTCTGAAAGTGGAAAAAGATCTTGCAGTACTGGATAACTTAACGGGCACTGTAAGTGATAGAATAATTCCACATCATATTATAAGGTCAACGCACTCAAGCATCATCAGTGCACCGATCTTGGATCAAGTACCCGCAGAATGCTTGCATCTTTGATCGGGGAGAATTTGACACTCAAGTGCAACTGGACCGGAACAGCTGGGAAAATTGCAGTGGGAAGTTACAAGTTTCCTAAAACCGTCGTTGGTCAGTCTAATACAATGTAATTACTGCTTATTTACAGATGCCCTAAAATCTACCAATCTTTTCCGGGAGTCTTCTAGGCTGGAGATCGCGCGTACCATGAAACGATGGTTTACCGACGTAAGAGATCGTGGCTTAGGACGCAAAACTGCCAGGTACGTTCACTGATCACGCGTTTGTAGTCCCATGCTAATTATTTTTCATTTGCACAGGCGACGATAACGAATTTCATGCTTCACTACAGTTAACTAATTGCCGTTTCGGAGTGCGTAGTACATATATAACTGCAGTATTATATTTGTATGTATCTAATTATTCATATCTATACACATATATTTTTTTTCCTTCCACAATTCATCTAGTTTCTGATTCACACTTTTGTTATCCTTTGCAGATCTAGGCGTAAAACAATTTGATGGGAAGAAGTTTGTTCCGTAGATTCAGATAGTAAACATACCCAATATATAAACATTTTACTTCGTACAATTTGTTCGTCTTGAAATGTCTGAGGTTCACCATTTTGGAATAATTCTCATTTGGGTTGCACTGGCAGTTGTAAGACGTCAGATCATGCCGTCCTCAGGTAAGCATTGCTATGGGAGGGTGGAGAGTGAACGAGCTTACTGAATGCAGTAGAAGGCGATCATAAAATTGTGTTTGCAAAGTATGTGGGGATAAGACTGTTTACGTAGGTAACCTGATCGATCAGTTGACTACTTGCGTAAATTTCGGACAAGCTAGAACGGCATGATAGTTGGAGGGGCGTGGGCGATTTCAAAAATCGGGTTTAAATTTAAAAGTGGATTGGAATCGTACGCCGATTTCGGCTTGATTCCGGCATGCCCTTCAGGTACCGGCGCCCCACCGGTAACAATACAGGCAAGTTACCGGCAAGCTACCGGAACCGGTCCGGAACCGGTTTGCCACTAGGGTAAGGACAGTAATTTGAAGGGGTCTTGAGGGCTCGCGAGGCGTGTAGACACTAAAATGAAATTCACAAAATAAACTAGTATAACCAAACCTCAAGCCCGCGGACAAATAGATTCACCGGTAAAACCCAAAGTTTCAAGTTCCTTTGGTACAGGCTCCGCCGTCGGAAACTGTTCGAGGTCAAACTGAGATGTCCCACTCAAACAAACAAACGCTCAGTAGCGTTGCATGTGGACGAGATTAGCAAAGTAATGTCGAGTACGATCACACCCACAAACAAGTAAAACTTTTGGAAACATTTTATCACGTATTCTTCACCAGGTGTGCAGGCTTGTTAGTCAAACGACCCGCAGGCGGGTTGACTATATTACGGCCCCGAGACCCGATTCCCGTCCAGTATCCTATTTTTGAATCGGAATAGGTGGGTTTGCGGATTGGAGCTTGAGGAATGGGCTGTAGCACATTTTAGCAGCTGGCTGAGTCAATTAGTTACATGCATGGTGAACGGCGCTGGTTGGAAATGGTCGCCGTATTTTCAGGCACGTGCCGCTGCCATATTCTAGCTCTGGTGCCAAGAGGCTTCCAGGTGAGTATACCAGGTCGTGCAGGCGACCTCGTTGTAAGATCAGTTGACTGGTGACCAAAGGGAGAAGGCAAATTGCTGGGTAAATTTGTAGGCAACCCTGAAAATGAAGAATTACTGTTCGATGATTTTACCTTTTTCCAATTACTTTGGCAGACGTGGTGGGCGGAGGGTGCAAATTGTCGATGCTTGCCCGGAGGCTCAGTGCGCGACACATGCGGGGATGTGCCCAGGTCTACGGTGGCCGAAAGCGCCAAAAGCAGCGACGGTTATGCCACTGAGCTTTTTCATACGGATTTACGGTTCTGGATTTTGCCACGACCGACCTGCATCTAAAGAGGCTTTACAGGATCATTTTGCGGGAGCTTCTCTGACGTGTCGATAGACAGTACCACAACCTTAAATGGCTTGCACGAAGACTGCTTTGGATCATGGGATCACGGTCAGAGGGTACTGTCGCCGGAGGAGCTATGTAGACATTAGATGTTCTGGTTAAACTCCTGTTCAAATGGGTATAAAATGGTGCATCTAAGGGTCCGGTTGGCTCAGGGCCACTGAAAGAAGCGGGTTTGCCTACCTGCGTGTAAAAAACCTCTCCGTAAAAGTATATCATTTTCTTTCCGATGTTTTCAAATGAAGTGGCTCCAGCAATACTTTCATAATTCCTGATGAACTCGACGGCTGATAACTGGTTTGAAAACTGGAAGAGCAGGGGACAGGGTCAGCTTGTTGGCCTTTTCCGCGGCCTGACGCGTTGGCATGTGATAAGTCAGGTTACATGCGTTCAAGATAGTGATTTGAGCGAGCATTGTGGGCATCCTGCTCGGAACACTGAAGATCATAACACTGCTGGCTTCCTCTGGTAGTCTGTGGGTTTCAGAGGTGATTGCATCCATATAGTGGCAGGCTTTGGGCAGGCCTTCGAGGTCATTTTGGCTAGTTGGTTAGGCAAAGATTGTCAATTGAAGCATCTTCGATAGGGCACTTTCAGCTGACAGCTATTTATTACATAAGCAGGCAGTCTTTTGTTTTGGATAACTGACTTCATTTTTCGGCCCTACTGCATACAGATACGTATGACACGGAACATGATTTGACAGCGGCCGTCATTCCGGCATTTGCGTTTTTCAATACTCTGGAAGCCCGAATGGTTTGTTTTGGACTAGGCGGACAATAACTTTCAGATGCCGATATAAACAACATTGTTGGGTCTAAAACAGAGACCGTGGCTTTCGCGGTAAGGCCTTCTGGTTGTATGTCAGCCGCGAAAAGGTTCCATTAGACCGTTACAATTAGGAAAAAAATATGCAGACAGATCACAACGTCTTCTTACCAAAGAAGTATTTCCTTGGATCGATGGAGGTAGATATACTTGATTCCCCTTTGCAAGATGGGCAACTAGAGCTGGAGGGTTTGTGTTTCGAAGTTGGTTTTATTGTCGGTGATTTCTGCAGCAATACCCCTTTCTGATTTTGGGCGTCAAGAAAACTGGATTCCTCCGATTATCAAGGCTAACCTTTGACCCGGGAAAGCCAAGCTAAGCTCCGGATAACCTGAAGTACCGAGGAGGCCACAACCCACAGCGAGGTACTGCGTAGAGCACTTCTCCCTGGCCCCCGAACTTCTGGATGAGTAGAGTCTATTCTTGCTTCCGCCATTACCCTCTCGACACTTGGCTGGCCGGTGAAACGAAATGGCATTTTTCTGAAGCTGCAAATCGTGTGTAACTTCACTGGATATCCGCTAGCAGAACTGTTTTGTAGATAAGCACTGGAGGCCATAGTCATATGCAGTCTAGGCATGGCCACTCACCGAATCGCGGCGGCCGTGGTTTTTGAGACGGATTTGTCTGGGTTACATAGGATAAGTAGGGCTTGGGAATCGAGGATACTAGCAAACACCAGGCCTAATGAGAGCTTGTTTGGTCAGGTGCAACACATGAACCGGCGAAAGCTTCCTCCTGCATTTCGGATTAAACCACCTCTGCAGCTTGAAGAGATGCAAGATGCTGTTGGTCGAATGTCCATGCCATTCCAGAGCTGTTCTGTACTGCGTAAATCCAAGAAATGATCGTAAAAGCGCCTGAAGTTGGGATGGCACTTTTCTAGCCTGTTGTCTGAAACGACCTGATTCGGGTCGGCATCAGTTTGTAATGACAGTGAAACGGCCTAAACATGATTGGGTGAAGTTAATTTGCACTCGGTAGCTTTGGTCGGCGCTTTTCTTTCCAAGAACCTACCCAGGAGCTGTTGAAGTCAGTGGTAGTGTTTTTTTGTGCATCAAAAAGTAAATATGCCATTCTTCGTCCATCATCCAACCGATACCAAGTATCTTCCGGTCTACTGAATCTAGAAATATTGCGGACGACATGTGCAGATCGGACGTAGGATATTTTACTGCAGCATTCTCCAAAAGAGTGTTGTCTTTAGAAGTTTGGACCCGTGTATGACCGGATTTTCTGGTAAGTACTATTCAGTTCAATTCGGAGGGGATGTTATCAGCCAAGCAAGTGTTTCACAGCAACCCCAGAATGCCTGCCCGTCGCTCGTCATCGCCGCCACCGTCGGAACCGCCTTTGTTGATGAAGCCACACGCGCAGTGACACCGTCTTGCTCCACCATGATATACGCCTTCAAGACATCCTCATCCGGGCGGCACGGCTACCCTCGGTCCCATCCAATTCCAAATGTTTTGGTTGGTCATCCATGCCTCCTTTGTTGTTGGTGCATTGAAAGATCAGCTGCTGAAGAGCACGGTGAGTTATCGTGTTCTTGGACGTCGTCTATAGGGTCACCGATTGTTCTGGCGCTTGCAGGGCCTTCAAGCCCACAATCGACGGACGGTCTAGGGAAATCAAGAAAAGTATCGATACAAAGCAACACTTGAATCGACCCGCTTAGGCGGTCTGACTCGGCCGTAAATTACCGTGACCAGTGGACCATGATTGGGGAAAGGTCAGCCAGTTGTGTGGGTGCACTGGGCTGGATCAGTTCGAACACCTATATCGGAATGGCAGACTCTCAGCTCCGGGCACCCAAAACGAACGCTGGCAGTTCTCTGTCCCCCATATTAGTGCACGACCTTGCATTTTAGAGATTCCTCTCGCTAATTCTCTCCTATGAATAAATACTCAAAACGTTTTTAGCACCGGCCCTAGCAAATGGAACGTCGGCGGAAGATTCGCAGATATCTTCAAGTCCCCCCAACGAATGGATGGCGGAATATGAACTAGGACGTTTAACTGATTCCGATCACGGCTAGCTCCACAACTATGGCCGTCGCTTGCCAGGCGCAGGGAAGTCCTCGCTGTATGATGGGGTATCTCCTGGTGGATTGCACCTGTGGCTCTCACAGAAAAAGGGATGTTTTCCAGGAATGAGTGTTCAGTACATGGTCAGCCTCGTCTACAGGCATAGGCAATAGCTATATTCATGCGTCATTAGGAACAATGTATAACTCTTGCCTGAATTAGTTATGTGCATATATCTTATTCCCTTCATAAAATACATGTATTCAGTGGTGTGCTTCATTATTACGGAAATAATTATCCCAAAGTATTTTATGTGATCAACCTAGGTAAAAGAGTTGCCATCAGTCTTCCCTAGTACCGATTATCAGCGATTTCCATGTTATCCAACTAACCTTTCACGTTACTCCCAGGACCCTACTTTGCTGAGTACCAGCGGAACAAGAAAAGGTTTCATGAAGCTTATGACTCTAAGGTAAATAATATAAATCCTGATGTAATCCCCCTTCTATTCATCAATTTGTCTGAGGTCAGTCGATATCTCCAATGACATATAGGAGATGTTCAAGTTTTTCCAGCGTTTCTATTCAGCAGAGTATCTCACACCTACCGTAATACTCACCACTCAATAATTCACCTTGAACTGAGTAGACCCCAATTTCTTCGGGCCACCATTTACAATAGGTTTCACGTCTGCTCCACCATCATGCGGCTATTAAATTAACCGAACGTGCTCACCAACTAAATCTCGCTGGTCTCACTTTAAAGTAGATCTCAATTTTTTCTGTGAGCGACACACAGGTGCATATTTATTACACTGTGCCTGAGAGCTCTTCAGTCGACCAGCGTTAGCCAGGAATTAGATATCCTTATTAAGGGGATTTGATCATTGACCATTAGAGGAAAATTCGTATATCTCACGGGGAATTTCAATATTCCTCCGAGACAACACCTTTTTCGATTCTGAGAAAATTATAAGTTTGATTAAGTTGAACTGTTTCCAAATTTGTGGAAAATATTCGGGAATCCTTGCAGGACAAACAAAACTACTTTTCACTCCAAATCACTTTATACTTCTCAGTGGGCAAATTATCGAAAATTCCACATAGGTTGTGAGCCTCCGACCTGACTGCCTGGTCCGTATATCTTGGATACCGACGAAATCCTCGCCAGTTGAAGCAGCCGCAAAATAAAGATTATCGACGGTTAAATATTGGCGCGCAGTCGAATCTCCCGAGTTCTGCACGGTCATGAAAGGAGTGAATCAAATGTATCAGTGACAACCGCAGTGTGCATGCTACCAATTCGGTCCGGCTAAAGCGGACAATAAAATGTTTGAAATTATAGCCCCAATGACGGAGTAAAATATATGGTCCGTGTGGAGCATATGAGATATGTCAAAAACACGTAAATTCTGTTCGTAAAAGTCCTAGATTTGAACCGCTTCTGCAGTACCGCCCAAGCAAAAAATCAGATGTAACTCAAGGCCACAAATGTTTCAATCACTAGCCGGGATTAAGGATTTTTCACGGTGTGTTAGACAATAAACTGATGAATTTAGTCCTGTTCCGAAGAAAACCAGCCGCACAACCGACGACAAGCTGCACCCCACACTAAGGCACATCCTAGATAGCTAACCATTTTCCAAAATATCTTTGTGATCCTAAGCTCTTGCTGCCTAATACACCAATGGAAAGGTCCCAAAATGAGCTCTCCTTTCCCCTGCAGTACACCTCCATTTATGGCTTGCCTTCCACACTGATCAGATTGGTAAGGCTACTGGATGCGCTCACTGAGTTTTCTGTCGTGCCTTATTTGCAAGACGGACACCTGAACTGTTCATCTGACAACCTGCTGATCACACAACTATGCAGGGAAAATACCCTCTCGTCATCAGCCTTTCAAGCACTGACAACCACCCACAATTTCGGCAAAAATTGAAAAGTGATCGATATCGTCGACCAATTTAGCAACTTCTATATATCTGCAATTTTTATCAATTGCTTTTTGGCAGACTGTCCCTAGAAGTCCACCCATCACGAGCAAGCCCTAAATTATTCACTCAAAAAAGCAGTCGACACTACCTGATTATAGTTTCACTCTAGTTAGAGCACATCAGTTGTGCATGTCCTCCACCACAGCCGGGGTTAGAACCTGGGCCTTTTCACTCCAGGCCGTGTGTGGTACCACCGCGCCAACTGCTCCGTTGGGGATGACCCGAATCACCGAGGTAAGCTTCTTTACCTCTCGTCCTCTATGACAGCAAGGAAAGCCCTTCTGCTCCGAAAGGGGAGGTGGCATCGGTCTCGTTTACTCCAAACGAAGGCTCCTAATCAAATCAGGTCGCCTCTACAGAAAGGGCCGTTGTACCCACACATGGCCCTGTTTCGCAGTTACTTGCTACTAGCCAAATCAGTACCACAAATACGACTAAGGTTCGATTGTGCATGAAAATTTTGTTCTCACGATTGCAATAGTTTGATTTAAATGAAAGTACGAAAGTGCTGATAACGCACTGCCGAATATTCAGCCACTGCTTCAGTTAAGCTACTTAATTGATCGCAAGTTTGGAGCGAAGCTACAGAAGGCTCTTAAGGCTTGGATGCTCCTCACACGGATTACCGATGGATCTTCCAAAAGCAAGCCGTTGCCGCAAGGCAATCGGAATAGAAATCCGTAAAACTGGACAAACTTCCGTTGATCAGTATTTTATATTTCGGCTCAGAGCAGTGCCCAAAAGAGGACAATGTCATGACCGATGTCGTGGACCTAACCGGCCTTCCCATGGTCCTATTATTCAGCGAACCATATTCCAGCCCACCGAAAATATTATGATTACGAGATATTCAGAAGGCACGAGAAAATTTTGGCCTAAACTTCCACCCGCACTTTACTTCGAGACTTCAAGACATCTAGATTGGGCCTCAGATAACGTGGGATTGAACTTCAATAAAAATTTCCTTTGCAGATGGCAGTGGTCTATGCCGGTAATTGGTGGTCTTACAACTAGGTGCCAAATTGATCTCCGAAATTGCACTTGGCTCTCTATGTCTGTAGCATAAGGGAGAACTCACAAGACTTCTTGGTTGGAACGTGGACTAGTGAGTGAAGTTTAGTGCCTTCAGTATCCCGGAAATTGGCCCGAGCTAAGATACCTGGCAGCAGAGATTTCAGCTCGTTGAACAAAACCGTAGCATGGGCCCTCGGATATGTGGGGTCCTAATATTGCCTACGACGAACTGCGGCCCACTGTCAGAAGATGCGCAGTCTGATTCTCCTTCTTCGCACCAATGCATAAGCAGCACCATAGCTTGAATTACTCAATCCAGTTTCCGGTTTCCGATATGCCGGTGTATCGTTTCAGCCAATCAATACCAGGCAGATCTATAACATGACAAAAACGGTGGTACCCGAAATAACTGGACCAACGCGACATGCTGAAACTTCGCCCACCAGGAAATACTCATACCTGAATAGCACCAAGGCTAGGGCTGCGAATTGACTCGTTGATTGTATCGCGGAACTGGTTTGCATTTTAGTGCTAAGCCGAAGGTGATGGATAGATATGAATTTGATCAGTCACAGTAAGCTCTTTCTGTACCTGCCCCCGGCAATTCTGATTGACTGAAACTCCTGAACTTAGGTAGCCACGGATCTCTGTCAGGCCTTATCACGTGTGATTGTAGCTGAATCATCCCGGAGCTACAGATATCACGGAAATTAGAGCCTGGATAAATGACGTTTTCCAACTTTCTGAGCAGCGTTTAGCCATCTGAACCAACGTCAAGCGGATGATCAACCAAAAGCTGGCGCCGTTCCATCAAGAAAAGTTCATAGGCTGTTCCCAATTCAAAACACAAGTGAGATAACATGTAGAATACTGTCGGACGGCAGACTTTAGCCCTTGTGCGAGGCGCCCAGTATTGGAACAAGCCTTATCCAGAGAGATTGATGGTTGAGAACCGGTTTTCCACGAGACGTGTAGGACTTATAAGTGAATTTATAGAAGCATCCAGGCGGATCAGCGGGCAATTCATCCCACTGAAGCAGGTTGCAGCAGTAGTTATGAACACTCGACACAGAAGCGATTAGTAATACTGTAAATTTCAAAGCATAAGGGACAACTAGATAGCAGTATTTGACGTGCCGGATCGTCAGTGCGTAGAACCGTCTGCCATCCGCGGACTTAGGAGTGGAATCTAAACGTTTACCTTCCGGGTTTATCCCCTGGGATCGGATAATCTGTGATAAAAAAGGACCGAATTGAGCGCAGCACCCTGCCCATCTTTTCATCTCCGGTGGTCTTCCTTGTAACAGTCACTCTTTGGTTGCTCTCACCTTTATCCTTCTCCCTCTCAAGACCCTTCTTTAGCTTCTTCGCCCTCGACTTTCCGGCATTAGTGGCTGGAACTTAAACCTGCGGCAAGAGTGATACTTTTGGCCCAGGGGTGGACCAGTTCTTATCCTTGGGTTGCTGCGCGCCTGTCGGCGAGACGATTTCTAGCCGGGTTCCTCTACGTATTCGAAAAAGAAAACGGGAAAAAAGCACTCACACTTCACAGCCCGGCGGAAATGAACCCGATTTTCACTGATGCAGGAATCTGGACCGCTCCATTTGCTTGAGCCTCAAGTCCTGTATTTGTAGCTACTCGAGGTCCGGTGGAAACTGGCTTGATCCAGATTGAACATGACCCACAGCCCAACCCGATAAAATTAGGGGATGGGACAAAATGATGGTGTTGGAGGGAGCTGGTACAGGTCAAGGTCTTGCGATGTTTATGCGCGTGTTTCCCTCCCCCCCTCTTCCCAGCCCCCTCAGAGGCAATACTTGGAAGCCTTAAGTGGACGTCACAAGGTTCGCTCAGCTATAGAAAACCATTCCCTCGCGTAAGAAGCTGGTACCGCTGTCTTTCTAAGCAGTTTATTCATGCAGCTCCTGGAGTATGCCAAGCAGCATGGCATCCTAATGATGTTACGGTCACAAGACTATTCGACGGTTCACTTATACGATTCAAGCAATTTTTCCTGGGTGCCGGAGATAGTCTTATGTAGGATGGCCTGGGGGACTAAAGCTATTCTCCCAGTGGCTAAATAGATAGAGGTGAAATAAGATTGAGGCCCTTATGGCCATAAGAAGCTTTATGGAATTGGGGACTTCAGCGGCTTCCCAGGAGTAAAGACGGAAGGCACATGGGGATACAGGTCGAAGCTCATGAAAAGCAATTGCAACGCGGTTGCGACAATTTTCATTGTCCAGCGAGTAGTGAACCGACGGAATAAACAACTTTTCCACGGAATAAAACGCTTATGGTCACGCACATAGCTCAGTCGCTGCTACATGCGAGGCAAAACCACGCGGGAAGAAGCAGGCACATCTGACCAAAAGGCAGCTTATCACTAATGTATGGCCTAAGGAAGACAAAATACTATGGTAATAACTCTTTGGTTGGAGGAAGTTTCCCACAATACTGTAAAGCGAAGGTTCATATGTTGTAAGCCCGGCTGACTCTCACCAAAAGCCTTTCGCTGTCGGAATGAGTCACGGTAAAAAGAGCCTTCAAGCCCCAACCGAGGAAGCCAAAATAGTTGAGGTAAAATTTTAGTTCCGAAAACATATGTAGGTAAAAAAGACTTCCTCAAGGCAGTGGAATAGTCTGACGCCGTCAAACAAAAGCCAAAGGGCTGGAGGATGAGGATGTCTGCCCCTTCCCCTCCGCCATACGGCACACGTCACGACATATTGCCCACAAACACCCGGGGATTTTTTGGTCTCACGCTCGCTTAGGAACCAACCTGAATATCCAGAGAAGAATAGTCCATTTGACGCACTGCAGATAGGGTCATAGTAAGCTGGAGTGTCAGCTGCAAGTATTATTCACCTCCTCTTTCTTGGCACCATTTTACCCCCCTCGACCAGCATTTAATGCGGCGATGACCATGGGACCCATCGGCCTTCAATGTATGCACTTCCACTGGCAAAACCAGAGGTGTTGCCACCTTGTTTCCGTATTGAACACTACTTCCAAGGTTGGCTCGCACTGCCGCGGTACATGTCCTGTCTAACGTTGCTGTGAGAGGCCACTCCCATATTCTTCCTCCGTTAAAGTTCGGACTGGTCAGTTTTTGCCCCACTTATAGTTTCAGCTGACCTTCCGTTTTAATATATTCCATTGCACCTTACTAATGTCATGAAACTCCATGTCCTCACCTCGTTTGCGCACAATTAATCAACTCTTCCAGCGACTTTTAATATGTAGATGCCTCGCGATAGTCCAATAGGAACAAGAATAATCGACCCATCTTTATTTCTTTTTATAGGCTCTTCTTTCATTCCGTTCTGACACTGTTGCTGCTCCGAAGCCAAAATGCACTTGTCAGATCGTTTCAGGACGCTCTTTCCTATTAGCTGATGGCATCTGAAAGATATCCATTGGTCCGGGCTGCTGTCCTCACCGATTCATGTTCTTTTAAATATTCCACAGTCTTTCTGCTGAAGTGTAGTCATCTGTGACTGAAGTGTACCGTTTGACTGTCATCCACTAATCATCACAAACTAACTGTTTAGTCAATTTTTCCTTATTTCACTGCTGATTTGATATCCCTCTTCGTCGGTGGCTTTCTGAGCATACCCATCGCGTCTCACTGGTTTTACCATTTTCATCAACGAATAATAGCTATCTGAAACACTCCGTCTCTCTCTCCTTAACTCCCGACTGACGCCCTCCAATTTCGTCTGTTTTGTGTTGATACTCCGGAATACAGTCCTTTCTACTCACTCCAGCCGACTTCTCTATTTTACCTTGATCTTCATTTTTGCTAGGCACTACTACCAATCCAGCACAACGTACCCTGTATTTCCCCCAGACTCCGATTTGGCACTCATTCTCTGAATGTAAGTCATATTTAGCTAAAGTGTAACATATGATCTTGCTATCACGCTTGTCTCGGGCTTCCCTCGAAATAAATCGTCGTCGTTATCGTTATCGGTCTTGTTAATCTAGCATAGCATCACATTAGCCGAGACAGCCATCTCCACTACTCCCGGCCAATTTTTAAATTGTCGTGCTTCTTTTCCTAATTCCCCCTGGCTTTTCTTCACTTCTAATTCTCTACCCACTCAAACACCACCTCGCAGCCCAGAAAGGACCATCGAAAGTGTACTCCAAGGTCTCACCTTCACCACCAGATGTTTGCATTGCTACCGCCTTTCAATTCTCCGCAGGGTCTATTGTTGGATTTGCTGATCCCAAGGATCTCTTGTTTAGGAGAAGCAATAAAAATGGTCGGACAAAAAGGCATACACAGCGGCACTGTTACCGGTGGAAGGTGTACTGTCCCGTTCATCTCCTGTAACAATTGAGACCTCTGAAACCTCCGGTGCAAGGAACCGGATAAACATTTTGCTCAAGTCTTCGTATCCGGTGATCCGCTGTAAACAGATTCCCTTTAGCGGAAGAGACACTTCCATCAAAAGCAGTCTCTACGGATTTGCGTGCTTCTCCTTTGTCAATGCGCTGAGTCCTGCTTGGTCAAAGCAGACGGGTGTCCTCGAGGGTCCTGGTAATCACATAACCGGGAGAGACACGGCCAGATAAATAAAGGGGCCTGCCGATTAACAGTATTCCAATGACGTTAGGGATTTGGGTGCAGGCAGGACAGCTACTGCGGTACAGAGAGAAATCGGGGTGGAACAAAAAGTAAAGGAAGCGCTGGAGTGTAAAGCTGGAGTTTTAAAATGAAGCACCAAAACCGAATAATTTTCAACCCCATGGTGACATGTCAACGATTCAATGTAATGCGTACAGCGTTGAGAATAGATCAGGTGGGCTGGGGGTTGGATTTAAGGGTACGGTCTGCGCAGTCGCTACGGAGTCTTTGCTAAGGGAAGGGGGGAAGATGACTCCAACTCATCCAGAAGAGTATTTTGTAAACTTAGCGGACAGAAGAGGTGAAGGAATGGGAGGGGTGCCCGGACCAGTAGTGGAGCATGCAGCTCAACAAAATATGCTCGTTGTTCCTCTTCCAGTGAAAGGCTGTCTCGGTGCGAATAGAAGTTCTGACAGATCGGGAGTCATTACTTCGCTTGAACAGAGGCATTCATCAAGCCCTGAGGATGATAGGGGTGTGCTAGATTATTCATTAAAGTCGACCAGAAATTCGGGGAGATTCTTGATATTTGGGGATTCCAGTGCCCTGTAAACAGACCGCAATTCGACCTGGCCACAGGCGGGGCCAGCTCGGCAGCGGCTGCTAGACCAAGCAGAGGATATGGCCCTGGTACAGCGTATTTGCCAGGCTACCAGCATAAAAGGGGACCAAAATCCAGTGCTGATCGAAAATATCAAGCACGAAAATGATGTCAAGAAACGGAAGGGCCTACTTGGCTACAAGAATAACGGAGAATAAACAAGTAATATGTGAATGGCTATGAAAGTGTGCGTTAAAATATTAAATTGGAGTAGTAAGGACGATCAAAATACACCCAAAAGTTGTTCGGCTCAGTGTGATTATGTGGAAATAGGGATGATAGTGAGAATTAGTAACCACAACTAGGCTGGAAATCGGGAACTGAAGGAACAAATCCTTCAAAAACACTTCGAGAGTGTCCGCGGGGTAGATGAGGAAAGCCAGCCACCAACTCTGGTGCCGCTCAGAAGTGCATCCATGGAGAAAACCGAAGCATCAACAGGTAACGTAACATGAACTTCGACAAGGCTACTGGAATATGAATCAAAGGCTGATTTACGTAAGCCAGAGAGTAAATACCCAGCTACAGGAATAATGGGAAGGCCAAAGGCCTATCTAACTAAAGGCGGACTCCACCTCAAACTAGGAGGCACCAGGTCCTTCACGGAGTCCCTTGAGAACCGGCGCTGGGTCAAGTACTTTTTGTAATACAAGTTAGCGACTTTGCATGGGTAACAAGATTGTCCTGCTTCATCTTTGCAGAGTAAGGAAATTCTGGAGCTCCCAGAATCGGAACGGCTTCAGTTGGACTTAATTTCCCTCCATCCTGGGCTGTAGCCCGAAAATTGCCCCTGAAGCTGGCGGAATGATCACTTTTGGTGGCCGAAGTATCCAGCTAAACATGTCATCCACTACCGGACAACCCGGTACCAGTGGCCCAGGTACAAGGGGTCGAAAACTTGGGTATGGTCGTCAACTTAAAACCCTCGGCACAGCTCCTGCAGGCTGCTAATAAGGCAAGTTGAGCCACGCACCGGAAGCAGAGAAAATTGACATCGGAGGACTCGAGAGTTCAGGTGCATTATGCCCTGGTCCGACCCTACTTAGAGAGCGTAGTCCGAGCTTGAGCTGCCCAGTTGGTGACGGACATCCTGTCGTTGCCGAAAGTCCAGAAAATTTCAAGATAAAGGTGCCTGGGTTATAGGGGTTGAGGGGTAGGAAACGTCTGGTAAACGTAAGTTTATTTACACTCAAGCACTACAGGATGAATGGGGAATTAAGTGTAACCGTGAAACCGCTAAATCGGCTGTCGGACAGGTAAAGACCTTCGCCCAACGGCGGCTGTAAGTGTCCCAAGAGGAAAAAGTTAAAACTTTTAAAGCCAACGGCCCTCAAGACCATCAGCGTCTAGTCGTTTGCTTGCATTTCAGGTGTCGATACGAACAAACTTATCCACGAAATGCCGAAAGCGAATACCAGATGTTCTTCGTGCTTGACTGGTTACGAAAGATAAAGGAACCCAGAAAGTCGAGGAACGGTAATACACGAAGGCCTGCGAGTGCAAGAAACGGGAATACAATTAGCAGTGAAAGTCACTATTGCCCTCTTGCTTGATTTGACGTTGTAAGTACTCCACTGGTTGATATTTGGATGTGCTCCGCGCAGAATTTAGTTCTGAAGTGTGCCTTGGAACACCGAACGTTATTCTGCACCACCGAAATCACCAGAATGACCTTGAGGTAGGCTCTGAAGTCAAAAGAAAGTTTTAATTTGCCCTCGATTTCTGAGTTCTCTGCAGTTCCTTACTAGGCAGTTGGTCTTCTCGTCGGGTACAGACAAGTGTATTTTGTGGGTCTATCGGCAGTCAACGTTTCTGTAGCCTACACCGTATCGGTTTATATCTCGCTATTATTTTACCCTTATCAAGCTGCGCGGGATATACCCCTGTCTGACAGCCAGATGCGAAGGGCGAGTGACGGAACGTATTGACTTCTATAAGGGCAATAGTTCAGGCTGTGAAGGATGCTCCGAGATTAGTGAGGAAGTGTCTACTGTACTTCCAGAGCAATTGGGTCCAATGGATCAGTGGTTTCTGTATGATGGCAGCAAGGCTGATCCATAAAGGCTGCCTAGTCGGGGTGATATTCGGCCTCATGCCGGAGATTGCAGAGGCGCTAAGCATGAGAGTCTACTGCACGATGGGTTGTCAAGGCCATATGAATGGTCTTAAGGACTACCGGGGAACCGTCTTTGGGGCATTCAGGGACCACATGGGCGGTGACAGACAAAGTTATGAAGACAGAGAAACCTGGATACCGTCCTTCAGATATCCGACTGGAAGACCTCCAAAGGCAGGCGTAGCCAACAAGACGGAAACCGAGTTGGCAGCTGCCGCTATTGGATCGGGAGGAACGATTCATATGGGAACCTAAGCCAAGAAGGGGCATAAAAGTTGATGAGTTTATGATACGCCGTGCTTCACAGGTATTCCTTATTCTGTTCCCCTGAAAACATTGCATAGGGTGGGGAACAGTACGTTTCCATTAATAAGAATGGAGACGAATACAATGCCGCCCACACCGGTAGAGTCAGCTGATGGACCTATCAGGGAAAGCTCATATTTAAGGCTGCCCTGGTAGTACACAGCACCAAGGGTACATGTAAAAATGTGCTGGGTGAACACAATAATTCATTGTGGTCTTTGCATGCGTAAACATGGATAAACTAGTGAAGACACCAGGAAAAGGTCCTTAAGAAGACGGTAGGTCACACTCGGCTCTCGAAGTGAGGCAACGATTTCGATTAGCAAGACACCTTAGTCGTCGGGAATAGGAGAAAGACTACGTTTGGGAGTGGCGTGAGTAAGCATGGACTCCAAGAAAAGCTCGGATTTTGAGGCCATATTACTTTTATGGGGAATATACTGGGGGGGTTTTGGAGGTCTTGGGCTTTCTCCGGTCAACGTGCTCTTCGGCAATGAAAGCCGTCGCAAAAACCTGCTAACACCTAGGGCGATACCCCCGAGACCAAGCAACTTTTGAAAAGAAGTATATATCTATACACCAAAGCGAACATGTCGGTGCTATAAGCCAAAGTATTCATCGGTAAAGGTGTGTGGTTGGAACTCTCTAAAACCACTGGGGAGCACAATGCTTCGACTGTTGCCCTTGTCGATACTTGGTTTTCTGAAGAAGACCGTGTGCCAAGAGTAATAAATCAGAGGACAGAATAACAAATATGACCGCCCTGGAGGACTAGCTGCCATCCTCATTAGGTCGGGTAACAACCCTCCTAAATGTTGGACCAAGATCTGAACTTTGGGTGCTCAGCTTTGAGCAGTGACCAGCATTCCTCCAGGCAGAACGGTTAACATCACACAAGTTTACACGGCATCCATTGCAAACCACGACGAGCATGCTCGTTTACTGTGGACCCGGACTGGGCTGGCGAAGGATACACATAAAGCTCTCATGGGTGATGACTTCAACTCACCACACACTCACTGAACCATTGGAGGCCATACTCCGGGATTGCGGAAGGACAGACACTTGGAGCAGTCGTGCGCAAAAGCGCCGTACCGACTTGTTAGATAGGATACTGGATATGAGTCTGGATGCGCGTCGTCCTTGCTTGCCAAAGCAATAAAGAAGCCCGTGAAAGACGTATCAGAAAAATGGCGCCGCGCATCGCTGGACAAGGTTGATCGAGTGTGTGTTAAAATCAATGGGCATGTGGCAAACCACGGCTGCCATAAGAAGGAGTTAAAAATCTCGGTGTTACTGGAATGGGTCTGATTCTTACCGGGACAGCGGAGCTGGAGTGGGATGCTGTGACGGGGGTCAGAGTCGAAAAAGGCGAAAATGTAATATGAAGGTTTAAAAATGCTCTCCAGAATGAGCCTGCACTCTCGAAAAGAAGGATTAGGGAGGGCGAACCATGGTGATGGAAGGCCGCGATAGCAAGGGCCAAAATGTGGGAACCGTAGTTAAAAGGTCTACGAAGCTTGCCACAGTCAACTGGCCTCGATTTTCCGTACCAAACTTCGTAATTTGACGGTTATCTTTTTGTGAACTGCTAAGCAATAAATTGTGCCAGGGTGGATCGAGTGCATGAAACAGTGGCCGAAGAAATAATACTATTAATGGTATATTTCTGGACCGTGGTCGAGAAGCACACATGTTAGCATGATCAGAGTTTACAATATCACTGAATGAGATGGAAAATTTACAAATTTCAAAGAGAGATTCGGACATCACAGCTACAGTGGAATAAGGCCGAGGAGAGTTTAAATGAATTAAAATGACCCAGGAATACAAAGTGAATACGAATTGATTTCGAGTCAACTACAGCAATGGTAATGAATCGGCCGGATGTAGGAGTGTTCAGACGGACGTTGTCTTAGGACACAGGAAACACAATATTCACAAGAATTATGCAAGAAAATGGTCGATAATGCATATTCGTGTTCACTTAAAAAGGTATTTGACGTTGATACAAAAGAGACAAAGAAGAATTTCATGAAGTTTCGCACAGGAATACTAATTTTCATAGATTTGCGGATATTAAAAGAAATAGTACCCCCCGAAAAGGTGAGACAATTTCCATGAGAAGTAGTGTATGTCATCTGGTGTCGGCAGTTCCCACATGGTGGAAAATGGATGAAGTTCCAGGAAGGAATAGTCAGCAATCGGAATGCCGTGTCCACGAGGAACAAAATAAGGCAAGACCAGGCTGAAAGTGTTTGCAATAGGCCATATTATGCTGGTAAATTGGCGAATACATCATTCTGCTGAGTTTCTTGTGGCTTTTCTATGTCCGTGTTGGGCTTTTTGGGCAAGGATTGGCTTCGGTTTTTGTTCGCTGTTTCATCGTGGGAAGGAGGCGGGCATCGCCGAATCTGGACCGATCACTATTTAATCAGGAGTCCTTGCACGGTGGCTTCGACATCGGGAGGGTCTTATAGTGAGAATTCCTCAGTAAGCCTCAGAGGGGCATAAGCAGCAATACCAAAACTTCTTGCGGGTAAAACCCGGTGGCTAGATCTTATTCGCGGTAGCCAGCAACGACAGCCAATAAGCTCAATAAAGGATGGAAAAGGTCCTCTCTCTAATAGGGACTACGGTATTGCCACTGATAACCAGAGCAAAGAAGACGCCCTGTGTGAATATTTTGGTAGAGTAAAGAGAACAGATGGCGGGGTACTGGTCGACTTGGAGATAGTTCATCCTTTGCTTGAACTAGATGAACCAAATCTCTCAGAGAAAACCTTGAGTAAGCATCTACAGTAAATAAATGTCCATAATCGGGCGGCTGCAGACGGCACCCGCTCGGATTTAACCAGGATGATTTTGGATGTAGGCTCCGTTGATAGGCCAGCTGTAAAGGTCCGAGCCAGACAAGAGGAACCGCTTTGAGAATGAAAGAGCGGCATTCACGACAATACACCACGGTCGACCTAGGTTGACTACAGGTAACTATAGACCGACAAACCTAACTAGCATTTTATGTAAATCTGCTGAAAATATCATCCGCTTTCACAAGTCAGCATTTGCTGCAGTACTCCATGCTAAGCCCAGTCCAGCCTAGCCCATCACAGCATGGAATTGTTAAAACTATATCTCATCTGGCCGATTTCTAGTGCGTCTTAGATGAAGTGACTCGTCGGCTTATTGAAGGCGAACAGGCCGAGGTATGTGACCTTAACTTTAGCAGAGCGCTTGATTCAGTTAATCGTCGTCTGTCTTCAGGCAAAATGGGAAGGTTGGGTATAGGTGGGCCAGTGCATAGGTATCTGTCGGATTTCGTTTCCTGTAGGATGTTTTACATCAAACTGGGTGTCAGGAACTCTAGGTCGATGAAAATTATCAGTGGATTACCCCATGGATCCGCCTCAGCACCGATTTCATTCTCGTTGTGTAGTAACGACCCGGCATCCACCCCTCAATTACCCTGTTTTCCTTCCGCGGAAGATGTGAAGGTTGCAGAATATGAGGGTAGAGGCTATTTATTCAGGGATATGGGAATCGTCACGGCTTTGGCGCACAAGTGGGACGTAACGATGAAGGCTGCAAAATGCAATCTAAGGTCGGGTCAGGTCACGGGACTTGCGGCCAGAGCCAGTAAACGCCCAGTTTCGAGCACTATGAGCCCAAGGATTTCCCGCCGTGCTACTACTTCCAGGTGTCCAACACAATCGGGTGTTTCTAGTAGCTGAGGGAAAGAAAAAAGATTAGGTGCTCGCCCTCAGGAACAGCAACCCCACAGTAATACAGGTGTGATGCCACAACTCACTGCTGCCCCCATGTGAGACATACCCAGAGTCCCCGAGTAATGTGAAGATGTTATTATGGAATAATTACTAGTCGGGTGATATGAAGGCTGTGATAGGTATAAGTACAGCAAGGAAACACTTGGGTGATGCGATGCTGTGTAAAATGGTTAGTCGGAGGGGAGAAAAGGGGGGATAAAAAATATATGCCTAAGCTTCCCAGTAGGGTTAATAATAGTCTAGGAATATCTCTGCCGGACAAGTATCCAGTTTGGGCTTAAAGGCAAATATCAGAGTTGCTGTCGCTAGGTGTGCAGCCAACTTGTTTCACCCGTTTATGACGCCGTGGGAGAGGGAACTTGCCCTCGTGCTCATGATTTCTCTTACTTTGTCCAATTTATGCTCTTATTCCCCTAGTTCAAGGCTGTGACAACGAGCCAGCGATGGTCTGTCCGTGATAGAGCTTCCTTTATGTAGCTCATGCCACTCCATCGGATCTCCCTCCAGCCTACGACAATCAAGGGACAATGGATTTGGGGCTTTGAGTCCTTCCTGGTGCAACTTCCGCAGCATCCCGTTTATCATTCGAGTAAACCTCCATTGAAAGTCTTCCAATACCTTCTTGTCCTCCACCGGGTTCGGTGGCAGTGCTTGCACAGAAGTCTCCAGGTGATGTATTGCGGTCACGTATCTGTCGCGGAAGCCAACAGAAAGCCTGTCGTCAGTAACCAGGAGCATATTACAACTGGAGCGGTCAGCAGCGATGAAGGCCCCGGGGTCATCGTGACCAGTGATTTCAGTTGTCAGACCCAGAAAATGTGGCTGCACGAAGGGCCCGTGGTTTGCTTTTCAGACTGCAGTGAGCATTGTTGCCCCGGAGGCCGAGAGTATTTGTACCAGTTTACATGGCTATTGTTCGCCCCCACTTAGGATGCGAAGTGCAGGCTTGTTCACCCTGGAGCAAGAAGGGGACTTCCTGTTTGGAGGAAGCTTAACGTCGTGCGATGCGAGTGGTTGAGGGAAAGGGGAGTAAGACATGAACAGAGACTGTATCATCTCGGACTTTTCCCTTAGAAGATAGGAAATGTTCAAGGTATTGAGGACTTTTCTGGCAATGGATTGGATTTTCCTTTCTAGATGGCTCGAGAGTCCCGAGCAAGAAGACACGAGAAGAAGCCCATGAAATTTCAAGCTACGCTGATAACCAGATAGCAGTTCTTCAGCAAATCGATGGTAAACAAGAGCAGCAGTCTGCTGGAGGAAAGGTGGGCCTGCAGACCGTCTAGTCCGTCAAATGGACCCTGGATCATGTGTAGAAGGAGAACATCTCCCAGCCGTGAGTTTAAAGTATGTTCACCAGACGGATGAGGGATTACATGATAGTCCGACACAAGTGAGTGGTAACGGAAAGTCTCAGTCAACGCCCATGTTGTGCAATGTCCCGCCCCGGTGATAAGCCGGGAGTTTCTACCTTCGGGTGCTATTTTTTGCGAGGATCAACCCAAATACACGGCAATCTCAGGGCGCCTTACCTGCGTGCACACCGTCGCAGGAATTCCGGACGTTCAACTGGCTGCGGTTATTATCTGTCCTGTTCAAAGTGCACTGAACTGTAATGAACAGAACTGAAAAGCCCTGTTGGTAGCCGTGCGGTTTTGAATTCCATTTCGCTGTCGTCAGTGTATTTGATACCGGATGGCACCTTCAGTGCCATTTCCCAGTGCACCTTTCTACGCCTGTTTTAAACGGTTGTGTTACCCTTTAACTGGCACCTGACCCGGTTATTTTTATAGAGACTCTATTATCCCCTCAAAAAGGAACAGATCGGTTGATCCCACCAACCAGGGGGTGAGTTGTGGCAATAATGATTGCCCTGACTCGGTGAAAGATGAGGGAATCCAGTGCAATCGGTGCTTTCTTTGGAGTCATCAAAAGTGCTAGGATCTGTGTAATAAAGATTATGAGCTGCGTATCGTGCATACATCCCCAAAATGTGTATGCGCTCGCTGTCATGCTTTCGCAAGCGAGTGCTCCTGCACACTTGAGAGGAAGCTAGGAAAAGTAAGCAAGACTGCTAAGCCGAAATGAAGACTTTGGTGAGCAAACTCGGTCAATGGCCTAGTGATGCAGGAACACTGTACGGCAAATGAGAAAGCTATCAAAAGCACGCCACCCAAGCCCAGAAGTGAAGAAAACAAGGAGCTGCTTTCTCCAACAATGTAGAAAAAACCCCTGACGGAAGAAGAATCACTTAGGGAGAAGATTCAGCATCTAGAAGACGAAACACAGGGCTTGAAGAGTGACACAGAGGACATGGCAGACGGAAGTAGAAGACTAGCGCTTCACTGCCTTAGGAAAAATCAGTGAACTACGGTAGAATCAGAAGGAATGAAACACCCCGGCAAGTGACCGGTGTTCTTAGGATGTCTGGCTTATCCCTCCGAAGCCAACAATGAGCAGCCATAAAATAGAACTATGGAGTTGAAGGCGACCAACTCCGCAGCGACCCCCGTTAGTTGTGTTCCACAGTGTCTAATGGAGGTATATTCTGCTGTCAAGGGCAGGTGCAGCTCAGGGCAGTTCCCCGGGAATAGTGAGAATGAAACCTGACAGTCCCTCATTTGTCATACTGGGTAATGCCGTGGTCTCCCCGGGCACGGCAAGCCTGATCTGATGAGGCCGGCTCTCCGCACTGCTTAGGTAGAGATGACCCCTCCTAATCAGTCACCATCTAAAGCTTTAGGCTTAGGTCAGGCCTCTAAGGTGGCGTTAGACGCCGGTGAACAAAAAACCAGGGTCCATGCAGTTCAAAAGAACAAAATGCAGGGAACTCACTAGAAGCCGAGTCCCTTTGGTACTCAGAAAAGACAGTCTGGGTAGACTCCGACTACAGAGGAGACACCTAAGATCCACTCTGGTGTAACGAGTGATGGCGGGGGTACCGAAGGGACAGCCAAGTTAGTCGAGCGGCCGACACGGCCAGCGATAAACTGATTCAAAGGAAAGGTAGGCCCGCTGGGCACACTCAGCTCGACGCCGGGTTGGCGAGCAGGAACAAGAAAGCCACTAAATCTGAGGCTACAACAAATACTCGGGACTTAGCACAGCATTCACCTATAGTCGCAAAAAGAGCAGCGTCGCCTAGGAGGTTGCTTCCGAAGGAGCTCCAGCACTGAAATTTGCTACAGGTCCGGTGAGGCAGACCAAGGAGTCGTTATTTTTGAAACACAAAAGCTTGCAGTCTCCCAGGAAAACGGAGAAGCTGAAGAATTTGGTCGCAAAGTCCGAAGTCTTTGCGTTTGCGTGAACTTAGATAAGGCCAGATAAGGACAAAATGCTGCTGCGAGGATATGTTGCACACAGAGAGAATAGAATACTCAAAAGACAAGGGGTAAGTAGGACTGTTAACACGGACTAACAAAGGCCCATGGGAGGCTCCGTTCAATTCAGTCTCTGATAATGTGCAAGCCAAGTCCCACTTTAGCCCGCTCAAGAAGAAGACCGTCTGTTCTACTTGTAATTACAAGGCACCGCTAGCACTAGATGAGGAAGAAGTCGATCTTTTGCCGAGGCTAGGTGAAGTACTGGCACAGACGAAGGGGTCCGTCTTATTAGGGGATGTCAACCTGCCGGAATCCAACTGGGCAAACGAAATCGCACCAAAGGGTTCAACATGCAACAAAACTCTACGCTTAGTCTAGTTGCATGCAGTTACCCAGAACGTGAACCAGAATACAGGACGCAGCGCGGTACCATCAAGACTGTAAATAAACTAAGTTGGAAGAGCCACAGGGCAGAGCTGTCCATGTAATCATAAAGATTACTCAAAGACTCAGCTAGGCTCCGAATGGAATAGTGCTACGTCGACCCCACTGCAGAATTCATGCAGATGAACTAAAGGGAGCAGCGGAGGAAGATCAGAGGACTCCGAGTGGTATGAAAGCCTCGGTGCAGGAACTTTGGGGGCCATCAAGATGAAGCTACTCAGACTCACAGAGGGTTTTGGACCTCGGAATGGGGTTAGCGGTAGAAATTAGCCCCTGGGTGGACGTCGAAAGTCCGCAAGGCTATAGTCTTTCTTGGACAGCTATTGGCGGCCTACAGGTGCGCAAAATTCAGTTGGTATGGGGTAGTTATAAGATGGCCAGGAACAAAGCTCGGGCCATCCAAAGAGTGGAGCTCCGGTCAGCTGCATCGGTCCGCACAAACCCAAAGCTGTACTTTCCCTACTTCCAATCCCAAAACCTTAAGAGAGAAATTGTGGCTACTTTGAAGGGAGCATAGGGCACACTGGCCCTAAATAATGAGGACAAGGCCAGTACCCTTTGGCATTTTTCAGAACCGTGTATCGGCCAGAAAATAACGTAGAGGGGAAAATGGAGAGAACATAGGAGCCTCCAATACGCGAACTTAGTGTAGGAGAACAGGATTCCACGGAGCTGCAAACCTTGAATAGAAACAAAACCGCTAGAGAGCAGGGGATTTATTCAGCCATTGTTCAGCCTCTGACCGAGGCCGTGAAAGCCCTGGCGGCGAGGCTGTATGAAAAGTCGCTTTGAAGGGAAACGTGCCGAGAGACTGGGGGAAGGCAACAGCGGTGAGAAATTACAAGACCGGACCCCGGCAGAAGGCCAAAAATTACGGGCAGCTTCGCCTGAACTCAGTACAGTGTAAGTGCCTGGGGCCAGTAGTATGTAACAGATCTTCAAGAGTTTAGCTCAACAAAATACCACATCGGATGCCTAGAGTGGGTTAATGACAAGATGACCCTGTCGGACGAGTTTCCTGCCTTTCCTAAGCAAGGTTCCCAAGCCCTTGGAGGAAGGACAGTTGATTGCTGCCTGTAAGAGGGGTAAGTCAAATCTCGCAAATCGAGCAACGCGTAGCCAATTCAAACGAATCCAAAAACCAGAACAATATTGATTCGCAGCTTCTACGGTACTAAATTGAAATGCACAAAGGATACAAATATATACGAACCTCAAGTATGCGGCCAAATAGGCTTCACAGTAAAACCCAAAGGTCAAAAGCCCCGTGGCTCAAGCACGACAGTCAGAAACGGTTCAAGGCCAAATACAAATGTCTCATATGGATAAACAAACGTGAAAATGTGTAGTGTATGAGCGAGCTTTCCAAGATAATGTTAAATATAGTCAAATTCACAAAGCACGTTGAACATTTAAAAGGATTTTCAGTATTCGTTCTTTACAACAGGGGCCCCAGCAAGGCCTCTGAATCCGTGAACCTGGGGTTTCTCGAAGTCAAACCGCGGTCAGTGAGAATTTTTGGAAGGGCAATGCAATGGGTAAATAGCTTGTTTTGTCTGAACATAAGGAGTTATGGTCAGTAGTCACGTCTCCAAACTGTGATTTATAACTGACAGGAATCCACAAGGCTCCGTGTTCGGCCCTCTGCTGTTCCTTATCTTGATGAACGATCTAGCAAGTGAGCCTACTAAACCTACTTTTATTTTTGACGATGAAGTCAAGGTAGCTGGAGAAATTGTAGAACTCTACGTGTTGGCCTTTCAAAGCTGGTCACGCAAGCGGGACCTTCAACTAAGCCTCGCCAGGTCCCAATGACTGACCACAAATACAGTGGCCAGTGGGAAAGGTAAAGGATCGTCGTAAATGGTCTCTCAGGTTACAGACCTAGTCGTTGTACCACACAGCATCTTCAAGCAGTCGAGGCAGTGCACCACAGAAGCCATTACGGCCAGCAAGAAACCCTCTCGAGTTAGGTCAAACAAGTCATGTAGACAGCAGTAGATTTTCGTTCCAATCTACCAAGCCGTAATGAGACCGCACAATGAGAGCTACCCACAAGCCTGGGAGCTGTTCTACCGGTAGGATACTGGCTATCTTGAGAAGATGCAGGAGTTAGCGACTGCATTGATGACTTGAAAAAGGGTTCTGAGCTAAACAGAGTGCCTCCGTGCTCTGGATCCGTTCTCAAAGAAAAAGCGGAGAGTTCGCGAGAGTTTGATAGAAACATTCAAGATAATGAACGGATCACCAGGTAAAAATCGCGAAGACTTTTCCCTCTAATCCCAGAGAGGCACACGAGGACACAACGTGAGACCGGAAGAAAGGCACTGAAGGCTCTTAATCGGGGCAAGTCACCTCTCGAACAGAGTAGTACCCTATCGGAATATGCTCCTATGGGAGTTCATCAATACCACAACCTCTAAGGCTTTTAGGAAGGCAGCAGAACAGCTCCGGGTGGTAGTGTACACCGAATTGTGTTAATTAGTTTCAGGGCCTGATACGTTCTACAAATTGCTTTCTCCCTTCACTGTCCAGGCTGACAAAGTATAAAATTTCTGCCTTTAAACCCTCAGTCTGCAGAATTAGAGGCAGCAGGTCAGTCTCCAGAATAAGCTCCGTCATCTCAAAGCTGAGGCTAGAACTCAAATGTAACCGTCGTGCCCCTACCTCTTCAGAAAGGCTTCAAGGCGTCCCTTGAACACGTGGTCGTTTTCCTCTTCCTCTGTTAGCAATGCATTCCATAGACCCGTAAATCCTCTTGAGAGCGATACACTAGCAGTAGGCCCATTGAGCGCCGTGCCATAAGCATCCACTACTGACCTCGAGTACGGTTGTGAGCCCCAAGGAAAAGTAAGTCATCAACTTGGGTCCCAAATCTCCACGGAGAATGCGTCTGGCGTAAAAAAGATTGCCAAGAATTCTACAATATGCCCCTGGGAAGTCTGGTGGCCTGGAGATGGCCTTTCCAACCGATCCCGCGTAATCTAACGACTAAGTGAATGGCGGCCCGCGGTACTTGTTCTAGCTTTGTGACTTCCGCAGGCTTGAAGGGTAATTTGACGGGTCCACCATAGTTCAGTTGAGAGCTTACAAGGGAAGTATACATCACATTAAAAGATGGCGCGTATAGTTGTCCTGGCGGCCGACTTATCGCTCCATACATACTCCAGGCAGAAGGGTACACCTTGTCCTTTTTGAAGTCGGCTTTCACATTTGAGGCAACCACTACCCCAAGATCTTTCCCACACTCCAACATGCGGATGAGCGTTTCGTGTAAGTGGTGGGTGCACCCTCCTCCCTCCCTATGCTCATGTAAGCACAATTTCCAACACTGATGAGAAGTTGACAAGCCTTGGAGTGGCGCTGCAGTTGGACCAGATAACCCTGCTGAATCTTGCCATCAGCACCTGACCGGATCTTTCTCCAAGTTTTAAGGTTATCCGAGTGAGTGAGGCAAGGTGATTGGAAAAGGGATAGCAAAACTTCTATGTACACCAAGAAATGTAGTTGCTCCAAAAACCGAACCCTGTGGGAGTCAAGTAGAGGTACTGGAGGGACCCGATAGCGAACGCGCAATTCTCACGACAAACTTTCCTCAGTTTTGGAAATCTCCAATCCAGTGAATTAAAAGAGCTTGAACGCCAGGGGCCCCTGGACTCAACAACAGTCGTAAACGCGGTACGTTACCAAATGCGTTGTAGAAGTCGACGAACATGGTGTCCGTGGAGTGCTCTGCGGCCACGGACTCAGACTTGCTTTCACGGGCAAGCAGAAGATGGTATATGCACGAAAAGTTCCTCAAAAAGCGTGTCCCGAGCGGAGTATCTGGTTACTCCTGGTGTGTCAACCGAGGCGGAAAGAAAACTGACATCCTAAAGTCTTGTCAGCCGCGCTTGTCGAGCAAACAGAACGAAGGTTTACGGAGGTGGCTTTCGAACTGGCTTTAAACAGGGGGACAATTTGACCTGTTAACACTCTCTGGGCAGTCTTCCTGCCAAAGCTGACGAGCTAAAATGCCTCGTAATTGATGGGGCCAATATTTCAGCCAGTCCTTTCATCACCAAGGGATGAACACCTTGTGGTGAGTGGTGAGTTTTGACTGAAGGTAGATCTTTAGCTACCTCCTTCTCGAAGAACTCTGAAAAAAGCATGATAATAGCACTGCTTCTCACCGTTGGAGCAGCATGCTTTATGGTGCATAAGCAGATTCGTTTTGTCTCACCAAGATATCTGCCTCGCGACCATTCATTTTGACCAGTGAGTTGACCTCCAATAATGCTTGGATGCCAGTTATGTTCCGTGTTCTACTTTTCAATAGGCAAAAGAAAACTAAGTGGAGCGCTCACGGAGTCAAATGCAGGTTTTTCCTCGGAGACATACCACTTTATGAACCTGAGACAGGGGCGCAATATTTTGACACAAATAAAGCACCCCGTATCGGATAGATGCCCTAACCTGGTCCAAACCATACTGGCCACTAGGGTACCAAAGTAAGGAAGCCGCAGCCGTGCTTGCTTCATCAAACCGCAGGCTCCAAATATTAGATGTACTTCCCATTTGGGGCAAGCCTCGCAATCCTTATCGCCAGTGTATAACCGGAAACAAATAGTCATTGCCTCTAAGAGGTGGCCTGAAAAAGATCTCTTCATCAACAGAATTTTTGGGAGATACGACCGAGTCTAAAAAGGAGTTATGGACCGCTAGAATACTCTTCGGCTGAGTCACACGCTTGCACAGAGATAGGTCTTGGCGAGTATATATGTCGGCAACTTGCAGGCACTGCATATTCACCTGGTCAACATTAGGACAAACCAATTCCCCTGGAGCGAGACAGCTGCAGTCCGCCTCCCATCTGCGTATACATGGTGGTAAGTTTAGTAAGTCCGCCGCTGGAGCCCCGTAGGTTGCATCAAAGGATTCATGTCCAGCTGGGGTCAGCTTCACGCGACGCCGCAAGGATTCACCCTAGCCCTCCCAGTCTGAGTAACAATCCAGTTGTGATGGCGGTTTATCCGACCAGACGGGCAAGAAGCCACCTCCAACTCTGGTTTGGATTTTGTCTGCACTGTAAACTGCGTAGCCACCTCCAAATCTACCACATCTGATGACGGAGCTGCTTTGCTTTCATTTCCGGCAATCACCAGCCTTGACACAACCCCGTGCATGAACTTTCTTTTATCGCTACAAAACAGGCTGCTTCTGGATCGAATGCCAGTAACACCCAGGCCCTTGTGATTCCTCCCTGACCTTTTCCCTCCCCGTACTCTTTGCTCTGCAGTTTGGCACAAACATTTCTGCGTCTTGGCTTTGGTTTTCTGACTGCTAGCGAAGCACCCCTCGATTCGTGTCTGTAGTTATCTACCGCGCTCGAACGCCATTCGTCCCGTAAGTCATGCGGCCTACTTGGTGAGCCCCACCTGATTCCAGCTCACAGGTGCCGTCTTTGAATTTCCTTCGGGATTTTTCACCACTGACCTGGGTCTGTTCCATTAACCCATTTCCATCTGTTTTCCAAGCGCTATTTGATGGGGGTATATCAGAACCTCACTTATTAACCTGATCACAAAGAAAAACTTCATATCTGCTTGACCACGCTCCGTTTCTAAAAAGGCTTATTTGCAGGGGGCTTCGGTGTCAGGCGTTAAAGATGTAGCAAACGTATAACAGTTCTGCATGTCCTCAATACACATGAGGATTCCCGAGTTCTCAACAGAGGACCCAGAGTTTTTGCTGGTTCAATTGGAAGCACATCTTCGAATGGCCCGCACAACCAACCAGCCTACGAAGTTTACTTGTCTGGTAGGGCTCTAGCCACCGACTCTGGCTCCGGTAATCTGGGATACCGTGTGCAAACCATCTGAGGGGAGCCCGTACGGCAGACGGCCTGGTGCTATACTGGAGAGGTGGCTTGTTGTGTCAGCAGAACATCATCGAAAACAAACGGCATCCAGCGTCAAGCTTGGTGACCATGGCACCCAAACACCGACGCAACCTCTCGGTCTTATGAAGGGACAGCCTTTACCCTCACAGAGGGTGAAACTACTTTACGTTTGCTTCAGGTGCAAGTGCCCTCCAATCACATTCGAGCTATCATAGCTATTTGGGGGGATGAACCAACGTTGGATAAACTAGCGGAGGCTGCTGGTCAAGCACGAGCGCACACCTGGACCTCCGTACGGTGCATCGCTAAGGGCCCTTAAGTAGACTACTTTAACTTAAAGGAGCGTTCAACCAGGCAGATGGGGCTACTGTCCTCCCAGGCAAGCGCGCTAAAAGCACCGTAATCAACTTCCTTAACCCACAGAACAAGCAGCCCCAATCAAGCAGGGCAGCACAATCCCACAAACCCCGGCGTATTTGGTTCCACTGCAACCGCGGTTGTAGAGCAAAAGAATGCACCAAGCCTTGCGCGTGTTAGTCTGAGCGCCATGGAAACGAGTAAGATAATAGGTGTAGGCGACAGCCTAGTCAGGCCTTTCCGCTCCCGATCAATTATATTTTATAACCAATGGAATATCCGGAACATCCGGCGCACAGGTGGCGCCATTCAGCCTTACTCCACAAATAGCCTCAGTCAGCGCAACATCGAGTTGGTCACAGTTGATAAAACGTCCATAAGGACTTAGAGAACGCTTTCACCAACACTGAACCTCGGTCTACGCTGTAATCTACAGTGGGTATTTACTGTTGATTACCTTCTCGGTTCGATCATTGGCATTGACTTTCATCAAGATTTCAACCTCATGGTTGATCCGTCCGAATTTCGCCTTGCGGATGAGACTGCCAACGACTCAACTAGCGACGCACCGTCAGAAAAGCCTTCATTCTCTTCAGTCCCCAAGGCTCCTCTCGCAAGAGACAGCTAGCAGAAAACTCCTGCACGAGTTTCCTGGGCTATTCCAACCCATGAACGTGCTTCCGTGGGAGTCGACAGAAGAACTGCAACATATAATCACAGTTGGCCCACCGGTTCACTGCCGAGCCAGGAGCTTAGCACACAACAAACTGAAAATGACCAAGGCTGAATTTCAGCATGTGCAGGATTTTGATATTGTCACGCCGTCTTCAAACCAACGGGCTCCTCCGCTACATAATGAATCAAAAATGTCTGCTGACGACAGGCGACCTTGTGAAGGTTATGGAGCGGTGAACAGTAGCGCCAAGCCCGATCGCTACGCAGTTCCACACATCGAGGACTTCAAATCACGTGCAAATGGTTGCAATATTTTTGGTCACAAAAATTTGGTTCGTGCACACAATCAAAATGGCTTTAATCCCAGCGACATACAAAAGACAGCCGTATTCACACCATTTGATCTATTTGAATTACCCCGAGTGCAATTCGGTCTTCGCAATGCGGCGTGAACTTTCTAGAGATTTGAAGATCAAGTCTGCCAGAGTTTACAGGGGTTTTAAACCAACTTAGATGACTTTACAGGCACTGGCGCAAAAGCTGACGACCAAGCTGTGCATTCAGAACCACTTTCAAAAGCTGATCTCAACACGGGAAGGATATTTACTCGGCGAAGTGTTTACTTGGTCAAGAAATTACTACTTTCCCCGCTCACCAGATATCAGCCACAGGCATTTCACCTATGGGAGACAAGGTTCAGGCGATTATCCAACATCCTGAACCTCTGTTCTTCAAAATGCTCAGACGATTCGATTTTTCAGTCAACTTCTACCGTCGTTTTATTCCTAAGTGCATCCATTTGATGCAACCCATTACAGGTTTACTGCGAATTTCCCAAGAATATCCTTTCTGCATTTGCCGAACTGAAACTGGCTATCTTCAGCAAAGCCGCTTTTGCACACCTCTTACCAAATGCTCCCATGGCGCTATCAACCGACTCTACAGACTTGTCTGTTGGTGCCGTCCTGCAACAGCATATACGAGGCACGTGACAACCCCTTGGCGTTCTTTTCCGAAGTTCTGAAGCCGGTCGAATCCAGGTATAGTACGTCAGACAGGGAACCTCTAGCAGTTTACTTGGCGATCCGTCATTTCCGGCACGTGCTGCATGGCAGACAGTTCACCCTCTTCACGGAACACAAGCCAATCATCTCCTTTGCTCGATCGGCCGTAGACCGGTACCCGCCTAGGTAATCCCGTCACCTTGATTTTATCGCTCAGTTCACGGAAGATATAAGAGGCAAGCTTAACCCCGTGGCAGATGCTCTTTCTTGAATCGGTCACAATACGCCAACCAGTATATTGACTTAGCGGCCATTATCTCAGCTGTGGCACGTGATTCAGAAGTCAAGCTGCCACGTCTCATTAGCCCTTTTCAACTTGAACCGGCACCACTTACTCCATTGGGGGGCAAGATCTGGTGCAACGTGTTACAAAGTACACACCGTCAACCGGTACCATTTTCTTTCAGGAAGGGCACCTCTAGGAGAATGCATGGATTGTCACATCCCGGCACACCAGCCCCGGTTAAACTCGTGTCTGAGCTTCTCGCCTGGCCAGAAATAAATAAAGATATAAATGAATGGGCTCTCTATTGTCTAGGATGTCAGCGATCCAAGGTACACAGGCATGCAAAAGGCCCCCTCGGCTTGTTCACCTCGCCCAAAGTACGGTTTCACTATCTGCATGTCTGTCCAGTAGGTCTTTGGCCCCACGAAGGGGGTTCACTGACATGGTAACGAGCGTCGATTGTCCCTCGAGGTGGGCTGAGGGGATACCTTCAAGAGGCTGCTCATCTGAAACAATACCATTTGCTTTCCTGGGGTGATGTGTGTGCCCCCATTTGGACGCCCCGCTATTGTGACTACTGATCGGGGAACCCATTTCCAACGTTAGTTTGCCTCCCTGATAAACGCACTGTGACTCAACAAAAGAGAGCTACGACGTACCACCCAACTGCTAACGGCTTGACTGAAAATTTTCATAGAAAACTGAAAGTGGCCTCCAGAGCCCAAGCGAACCCAGCATGGAACGAGACTCTTTGTCTTAGTAATCACTCGCAGCTAGATGAAAGCCGGCCTACTTCCAACGCTGAACGAGTTGTTGTTCGGGTGTCTGCTTCGGCTGCCGGGGAACTGGTCACACCATAAACCTCGCGGCCTTTTAACCGTTCCGACTACACCCAAAGCCAAAAACAGCATATGAGCCACCTGCACACGCTATCGGCTAGGGGACGCAGCATACCGATGTACATGTCTGAGGAGTTGTCTTCTTGTTTACGGGAGGTATATGAAGCTCGCCTCAGGCTCCTTATTCAGGCCCGCAGCGACTTTTGGAGCGGAAAAAACTGTTGCACCATCGAATTTAGGGGCAGACGGTAAAAGGTCTCTGTAGATGGACTGAAACCGGCCTTTATCGAAGTAGAGAATCCAGCAGAATCAGCTTGGCCAAGTTCAGCACCCACTGTCATAACCCGCAACTGAACCTGCATCATCAGCAGACACGGGTCCAACAAACCACGAAACTCCCGGAAAAACACGACCATCGGGGTCGGCGTGAGTCACAGTCATGGCTAATCGAGCAAAGCGTAGTGAACCCACATGGGACCCAAAGCCAAGAAAAAGACTGATTCGTATTTTTCACGGTATTACTTTGAAGTTCACAAAATGCACAAATGTATACAAACCTCAAGTATGCTTCCAAATAGATTGAACAGTCAAAACTCGAAGGTTCAAATTCCTATGGTTGTTCTACGGCAATCAGAAATGGTTCAAGACCAAATTTAGAAGTGCCACACAAACAGACAAACGTGCAGAAGTGCTGTGTACAAATGGGCTTCGCGAAATAATGCCGTATATACTCAAGTTCGCAGGGCCAGCAGAAAATTCGGAAGGATTTCCGGTATGTCTTTCACGGCTGGGTTGAGCAAAGACCCATTCTTTCTGTAGACACTGTTCCTATTATGCCTAATCTTCAGCAAGGTTTTCTTGTTATCACTCTTATCCCACGGCCTGTGCGCATGTGGATATTCTGACACACCTAGCCATTTTTCTGACGATCCCGAAAGGTTTTTGCTTGCGAGAAACCCCTTGCGACGGCTCTGCACACCCGACTCAAGGAAAAACACAGTTACTGCTGTAAATATCAGGGCAATTAGTAAGCCACGCCGCGATCTTGCAGGCGAACTATAGTTCCGTTTCTAAACTTCCCCCTCTATATCCAACGCAAGATAGACTACTTGTTGTCCGTATCCTTTCTGCCAATGTCACTTTTTTGTTTTCTCAATCGTGACAATTCCTCCAAGGAGGGCGAACGATGGTACAACTTACCATCTATTAACAATAGCAATAATAATAATCGTTTATTTTGGAGACGCCCAAAGCATGCCAGAAGCATGATCAAATTTCTCCGGGTGACCGACCTATGGTAGGTGGAATACGAAGAAAGATGATAGGGCGATAAATGTATGCGCGCCAGAGGATGATGGTGGGAATTTAAGTGAACGTAAGGATGGATTCAAATAAATGCCTGGTGAATAAGAAGGCCAAGGTAAAATGGAGGACCTGGCTGATCCAAATCGAAATGACTGGAACATGAGAGTTTCACGTGGAAAAGACTCAAAATCGGCACGAAAAGCTACGGTAACGAGAGAAACTGAGGAGAAAAAATTGAGTTGCTTGGCAAGGAATTTAATGGCTGTGATGCAATAAACGGAAAGTGTCAATTAGAAAACAGGGAGCGAGCAGTGCAAGACTTAAAAAGGCAATCGGATGACAACAGTGGCTTGGAGGGATCGAGATACGGTAGGTATGAGGCGTAAACATAGACAAAATGGAAGTGTATCATGAGGAGCTGCTGAATGGTGGCAAAAGAAGTGGCCGGTGAGGAACTGAAGGATACGGAGGAAATATAGACATATGTTAATTTGTGTGTATTTATATAAGCATAAGAAGGGCAGGAGCAGAGAGCAATGAGGCGATAAAACTCGGAAGCAGCAGCTCTTGGAGGAGAGAAGTAGAGTTAGATCAAATGGTACAGAATTTACTTGGGTTAATCCTGGCGAATTTGTTTATCACAGGTGAGCATGGGGGATCAACAGAGTGGGAGAGAAACCACTTCGGAAGCGCAGAAGTAATGGCTGTGGGGGAAAGTTAATAAACGAGGGCACATGAAGGAAAGGATGGAAGAAAATATATGAGTAAATCTAACAATCTAATTATTGCGGGTGTGATTTGTGGTGAGGGTCGTAGATGGGAGAAGCACTAATAAATGGACTTCCATTAGGCAGCAAGATGCTGATGGATGTGAAAACGGCAGGAAAAGTCGGAGCGAATGAAAATGCGGAATGGCTGGAGCAGTGTAAATTGTCAATGGAGAAAAGTAACTTGTTGTTAAGACAAACTGTGGTGTTACGATGCAGCGGTTGCAACAGCGAATAAAGTAGGATGGAAATAAAGAAGTGCAGGATCAGAAAGATCAGATGAAGGAAGATCATGTGGTTTGAAACTGTACGTGAAAATCAGGACGTAAAGATGAATTTACTTCAAGTGGAGCGTGGAAAAGCAGAGCAGCCTGTAAGGCCCGTTGAGGACGACTGTGGCGAGCAATATAAGAAACAGATGAGAATAGTGACCTAAGCGAAGCAATTAGGAGATGACCTTTCAAATCATTTTACTGCAGATTGAGGGGATCGAAGATCAGAAAAAAAGAGTAGAAATATCCAAAAAGGTAAATCCGTGATGGAACAGAAGGCACAGGAATTTAGTTCTCTTCGTAGTTGGGAGAGTAGAACTGGAGAGGTGCCTGCCTGCAGACAACTGCACGAGTGGAATGGGTCGGAAGTTTCTAGTCGGGCACCTCTTGATAAGAAGATCTGAAGAAGAATTGTGGAGTCAAGCAAGAAAACTATGGTTATAGTGGAAAGATAACATAAGTGGCCGTAAATTATGCGAAGGTTGGAACGGCGGGTTCTTAATGGGGAAAGGTCATGGGCGCAGGTGAGTTTGAAGCGTGTTGATGGGAGGTATAGGATGGGGGGATGAAAATGAGGGTACAAAATTGTAGCTAGTGAGGTACGCGGCCAATAAGCCTTATGAGCATAGGGAGGTACCAAGTGAATGGAGAGCGGGAAACAGCTAGGTCGATGTGAATGGAAAAAGGAACATTGCAGGCTTTGGCAGTGCAAAATGGGTAAGGTGAAACTGACCTCATGGAGTGACAGCCATCAGGAGGAGAAACGATGGGAACAAGGAAGCACAAGGTGCGTGTACATGCAAGGGTAGAACTACACAAAGGGGAAGAGTGCTGGCAAGAACGACGGGTGAGCGAACCTTGGCGGAGCAAGGATGGTAGAAGCACGCGGTCAGCAACCTATGGAGAAGGACGCAGTAGGGCGAGATGAATTAGAGCGTGCAATCCGCAACAGATGCTAGTGGAAGCCATTTTTATTACTGACGCCGGATTCCACATTCGGGGGATACGAGTTTGGGCTCGTCAAACCAACAGCGTTAGGGAAAGTACGAAGGAGTTTCTTTGCATGCCGTTTTGTTACCCCATGGAACGCACTGCCGGCTGAGGGGGTCTCTGCCGAGTCGGTGGCAGACTTTAACTCAAGGTTGGGCCTTTGCCAGCTTGATGTGCTCCCTAAGCGCATTCAAAATCTATGTCATCCAGTGGCAACACTGGATGCGGCGCCGTTTCCTGTTCTGTCATCTTTTTCTATCAGTATTATACCTACCTCTCTCTCCTCCACCCCTTTTCCACCACCCCTCGTTCTATCTTATTTATCCCCCAAAATACCACTATTACCACTCTATCTGGGCACGGCCTGTATTTGGGACACTCTAAGGGAGAGCTAGACTTGGAAAAGGACCCAGTTCGCAACTGTGGACTGCTTACTGATAGTCATAGTTGACTGTCTTGACCTAGTTCAACGAGCCATGAAGTAAGGCTGCTTGAAGGAGAGAAGAGGGGAAAGCTCACTAATTCGGGAGAAACCTAGGAATCGAAATACCGAGAGACAAACAGCCAACGGGCAACTAAGAAGGATTGTGCTCAGCCACAGGACCACAAAAATATATGGATTCCATCAGTAGAGGGGATTTTTTCCAGCTGCTGGGTGAGTGTGTAATACGGTGGATATCAAGCCGATACTCTATCTGTCCATCTTCACTGTCGAGAAATTCAACTGAGGTGCTAGGTATCGGCCAAATCCCTTTCCTCAGTTCAAGTCAAGAATCAAAGCAAGCAGGGACAATGACGGCTAGTCCACGAGCGGGCAGGAGTCCTGTGCTATCCAGTTCGCGCTATTATAACTGCTTAGACTACCGCTAGAAGCTGCCGTTTGAATCTGGTGGGATCTTTTCTATTGATCTCATATTATCCGTGGTCCCCTGGCCGAATAGCTGGTTAGCCCTGCCGTATTAGTTGCTCCAGCAGAAAGACATTCCTTGAAGCATGAGTGCACGCAGATCTAGTACCAAGAAATTACTAGCAGGGTCTCCAAAACCCGCGAAGCCTGAGGTCAAGGCGTAGTGTCAGTGCGGTCAGAGGAGATGCACCTTAGTCGTACGGGAAGGCATATGAATCGATATTTGATCATTCTGGTTCCATTGGGAACGTAGTGAAACATATAAGAGAGTCTTGGTGCTCTACAGGAGGCACGTTGCTCTGACTTGGGTCTGCCCAGGGTGCATGGCTAAGGGCAAGAGCATGATTCACCCCAAGGCTGAAGAGACCTTGACAGAACAACGCCAGAAAATCATCTTATGCGTAGGGGCGTACGAGGAGAGAGATAGCTTGGTATCTCACAACGGCGCAAATGAAGCCTCATTGCTAAAGTTGACAACTAAGGCGACCGACGTGCGCCGCAAAAGGAAAAAAGAAGTCTGATAAACAAGGAGTCATGTAAGGTCTTTCTAGATTGGGTTGAGCTAGAAGTGAACAGCCTGTCGAATCCGATTCAAAGTCAGGATGCCCAAATGGAAACGCTTGAAGCACAGACATATTCTATGACAGATGTAATAAGGAAGATGCACGCAAGCACAAAATCAGTGGGACGCAATAGAAACGTAATTATAAAGGGTCTAAGCAAACCGCCTGTATGGAGGCCCGACAGAGGAACCAGAACCTGCGACGGCAGGTTGCTGACCTGCTAAGACAAGTTGGGGCACCATCGCATGCCCCTGTTATGAAAGTATTACGTCTGGGGAGGTGGAGACTCAAAGATGACGGGCAATCACCGGGGAGACATATTCTGTTGGAGCTCGGAAACCCCAAATATCGGGATGCTTTCTTAACCGCGGCGGGCAGAATAAGTATGAACTCCATGGGAAGTATTAGGATCGGACCGGATAACTCAACGCCCTGGAAAGTCACCACAGGTTCACGTGAGACAGAAGTGTCCTCATCAACCCAACTAGTGCGGGAGACAAGGCTGTCCCATCTCTGGTCTCCCGTGGTGCCCATCAAACCGATAGTCACACACAGGGCTGAGACCACAGGACGACATCAGGCGTCGGAAAATGTCCCATGGAACGAAAGGGTAGGCAGGGACATTAAATCATCTTTATCCAGAAGCCCAAGAGAAGCCTAAAAGTAGGGGACGCTCGGGTGCAAGGCCCGAGTGCGAAATACATGCATCGGTGCCCGGGAAATACAAGGAGAAATGAGGAGTAGCCGTGATGCACTGCGGTGTTTGCAATGTCGGCAATAAATGGGGGAACTCTCGGCCGAGTCAAAAGGAAAGGACCGCATGGCTATCTCTGAAACATGACTGCGAGAGAGTGACAGATTAGGCCCAGTGTCCGGAGGGATTGAGTGCAAAAACAACCGATCGTGAGGGCGGAAGAATAGGATGAGGATACTGCTTCTAGTGGCCCTACACATAGTTCAAATAGAGGGTATCAAGTATATTGCGCCAGCACAAAGGCGGTGGCGGCACATATAAAAATCCGTGGTAGGTGGATGACCGCAGAGTGTGCATACAGGAGCCCATCTTCTGAAGTGGAGGAAGATGCGAGTCTGCCAGAATACCTGGAACTATCATCCAGAAACCCAGAATGGTGTTTAGTTGTGGGGGATTTTGATGCACCGGAGATAGACAGGCAAACAAATTGGGCGACGGCCGGGTTTTTCAGCCGGAGGTTGCTTGACTACTACGGCACATACCTCAGCACAGTGGATGGGGGAGGGTCAGATACCGGGGTTAATGGATCCAGTTATGTCCGAATTTTGGGCCCCTCCAGGGAACAGCGACTACGGAACCCTCAGTTTTGTGTTCCTCGGTCAGGGGGAAGCCCTACCATATAAGCGGGTCATGAACTTCAGAAAACTGGCCAAAGTTAGCCTGATAGCGATGGCAGAGTCTCTTGTTTGGGCTACCGAGGGCAAAGTGGAAGAGGTGTGGGGGTTACACAAGGTGACTTACTAGGTGTAACGGGCGAAGAGGTTCAGCTGTGCTGGATAAGAAGAGGCTTACCGCTGTGATGGGACAGCAATATAACTCGGGCACCGAAGAGCAGAAACCATGCATGGCGGGGTTTCAGGAAACTGGTGAACTTGGGTGCTTCACCTACTAAAAACGAATAAACTAGCAGGTAATGGACCAACGGAGGTTGAGGGAACTAACATACGAATTAGGGATCGCCAAGGTAGAGAGAAAACCCGAAAGTGCTCTACTACTAAGTCCGAGGGAAAGCGGCCATGGGGGTTGCAGTGGGAGGGGTAAGGTTAAGGAGTGGGAGTCCAGCTAAGAACAACCAGCAAAAGGTAGACTTTCTTAGGAAATACTTCGAGGAGGTCCCCAGAGTAGACCAAGGTGGTCCACAGCCGCCCGTGGGGGGAACCAGGCCTAGGCAGATGGAGGAGCTTGAGACTACACCGGAAGATGTTCTTATAGCATTAGGTGCACTTGACCGGAGGAAGTCCCAAGAACCAGGAGACATACACCCCGCAAACCGGAAACCACTGGCCAGGATACTCGCAGGGCCTTTGGCTGGGTTGTTCAACAAGTCTCTAGGGAGATACGTTTGCCAGTCGAATGGAAAACCGAGGAAATCATACCAATACACAAAGGTGGTGGGAGGGATGAAGTGGAGAACTGTCGGCCTGTTAGCCTACTTTCGGTAGTCCTGAAAGTAATGGGGAGGGTAATGGGAAATGCACTGGTGAGGCACCTGCCGATGAACAATCTAGTTGCAGGGGAACAGCACGAGTTCACCGAAGAGAAGCCCCACCTCAGCAATCTCCTGAGCTTCCTTGACGAGGCACCTCGGAGACTAGACCAAGGTGAAAAAGGTTGAAGTGTCCTATCTCGACTTTCGCAAAGCGTTTGATAGGGTGAACCACAAACCGCTGATACACAAACTGGGAGGGATGAACGTGGCCACAGGGGTAATGGACTGTTTAGAAGCCTACCTGTGTGATAGAAAGTTCTACCTATAGGTGGAGAGGGCTAAGTCAGCAGTGGCGACGGTAACCAGTGGGGTGCGGCAAGGATCAGTGCCCGGAACAGTACTTTCCTGGTGCATTTGAACTACCTACCGAGTTTTCTTAGATCCCCATGCTTTATGTTCGCAGACTACGAGAAAAATGTTGGATCTCCTCAGTCCACCTAGGTTCGGGAAGACCTAGATGCTATCCATTAATGGACAGTAGCCGGGGACCTACCTTTGAACACGAAAATGTACTTGTCTGCTGAAAGGTGGGTCCGGGGGACCCGGTACCTGAACCCAGACAACCCAGAATCAGTGGCCCAGAAGACGGAGATCCAAGGCTTGAGGGTAATCGTAAAGAGCGACTAAAAGCTGTGGGAGCAGTGCCTGTCAGCCAGTCCAGTGCTCTGACTTGAAAAAGAGGCAAGAGGAGCGGGAATCTGCCTCCCTGTCATCACACTTCACGACGCAACAGGTTGCTCATGGCCCAACGCACGAATGGTCGCCCACCTGTTGTAGAATCAAACTAAATATGCAGCGAAGGTTGGCTCATGTCACGTTGCAGGTGGAGTCCTAGTACGCTGAAGTGTCCTATATCTGACTTCTCGAGCTAGCATTATTTCACTCTCACTGAAGGCATCATCGCAGCTACTTCTAGCTAATTTCCAAATCGATGAACCTCGCTTCCACGTATTCCTCTGTTTCCACGCGTTGGTGTTTTATTCTTCATTGTCGATAACACTTTTCCGTTTCTCCTTTTACTTCCCTCTTTCCCTTGTCTTCCACCTTCACTGCCAAACCCAAAGTCGTGCTTGTAGACGCGGTAGGAAGATAGAAGGCCCTCAGTATCATCCCAGAAAGCAACACCAAGGCAGTCTAGAGAGAGAACCAAAGAATACAGGGGTCACGGTCTCACCTTCGACGAAGACTGCCGGTCGTGCTATCACGCCTCATAGTCCAGTGGGGTCTGAGGTCGCCCAAACGTCCACCGGGATTTCCTTGTTTTTGGGAAGAGGAAATGGATGTTCAGACAACTAGAAACCTGCCGCACTGTCATTATCACTGGAGCAAATACCGTAGTTTCGTTTCTCTGTTGCAGCTTGCGAGGATCTCTGGAGCCCTTGTGCAACAAACAGGATGCAAATTTGGATCAAGCCCCCACATCCTATGATCTTATCTGACCTGATCGTCACTCCTCACCTGTGCCCTATGACAGCATTAGAATTACTATATATGGAGTGGCCTTGAAGGTTCAGGAGAATACTGGCCTAGTGGCTAATAGTGCAAAAAACGGGGCGCCCCTCGGGAACTGCCCCCGGTGGTTTAACTACCCAAAAAGGAATAATCAAAGCAGATCACCTGGCAGGAGGTGCCGTCATATGGGGCGCAAGAGTCTGCAGCTTAATAGATAAGTGGAGGGAACTACTGACCAGAACGAACGGATCAGTGATTATAGCTTTCACGGAGACCGCTGAAAATGGACCAGAGTGCAATGCAACCTCACGGAGATATCGCCTACAGGCAAGACAGATTAGTCGGTAGGCTGGGTGGAGGGGTACTATTTTTTGTGAGGCCTGATTATAACCAGTGGCGGGTCCCGTTTACACTTGACACACCCAACATACAAGCCACTGCATGTTGCATTCGCCTAGGCCGATGACCGGTAGGGATAGCCTGTGTCTATAGAACCTTGCAAGCAGATGGGGATAAAGACTCCGAATTATTCCAGCTTCTACCGATGGTGCTGATCAGGTCACATCGCCTTATCGTGTTGGGAGGCACGAACCTCACAGAAATAAATTGGGACGATGAATATGCCCCTAGGGAAACCACCGGAAATGTCCTGGTGATGTGGCTTCACAAACTCGCACTCACACAACATGTAAGAGAAGCGACGCGCCTCCGCGACGGACAACGTCCATCTACACTGGATCTGCTTGCGACCAGGTATCGATCTGATGTCACCTCTTTGGTGATAGGGGAGCCATTGGGGAAGAGCGATCACTGAGTCCTTTGAGCGATGTTCACTTTGAGCACAACAAACCAGGAGCCAGGTTGGTCCGGAACTACTCTAGAGTGGATGGGGATCAATTGAGAGTAAGAACATGAAGCATATGTTGGTACCCGGAAGTTTCGGAGCCATCTGTGGAGGACGGATAAAGGGCAATGACAGCCGGGCTAATAAGCTTGACAGCCGAGTTTGCCCCGTTAGCACGACGAAGAAATAGTAGCCGGCGGCCCTGATGGAAGCCCAGGTTTGCGAGAGCATTAACCGTTCGTAGAGGGCTATGGGCACTACAAACTTCATAGCACGCCCTACCTATGGGCTGATTACATGACAGCCAGAAATAGAGCACAGGCCCCGCAACGAGAAGCAAAGCACGAGTATGAGAAGAAACTAGCCAGCAATGTGAAGGTAGACCCAAAGAAGTTCTTCGCTTACGTGCATTCCAATAAAACAAAATGAGAGAGAGTAGGTACTCTGGAGATGTCCGACGGAAGGCGTTGCCCTCGACGATAAAGACAAGGCAGAAACCTTTCTTGCTTTCTTTGAGGGTGTGTATCGTCAGGACCAGGTGCTTAGTGCGGCGGGATCAGATATAAGGAGTTCGCCAGTGCTTCAGGAGCTTACTGTAAGCGAGGACGGGGTACGCCACGAATTCAGATCTTTGTGCAAGCACAAAGCAGCCGGGCCGGATACAATCCATCCGGAGATTGCTCAGCCTCTTTCCGATATCTTATCAGGTGTTATTACCCAGTTGTACGAAGCGTCTCTAAGAGTGGGTGGGGTGCCAGATGATTGGCGCAATGCCATTTTGGTAGCCATTCATAAGACAGGATCCAGGCAGAAGCCAGAGAACTATAGACCGGTCAGCCTAACATCAGTGTTGTGCAAGTGCTTGGAACATATAATCAGAAGGCAATTGTGCCTGCATCTGGCTAATAAAGAACCACTGACACCTGCCCAGCATGGGTTTGTTAAAAATGTCGTGTTTGACAAACCTGCTGATGTTCTTAGTCGAGACCAAAAGAAAAAAAATAGATGAAGGCATGACAGTGGAGGATTTTTATTTGGATTTCAGTAAGGCTTTTGATTCTGCGAGTCATCGCCTGTTTGGCTATAAATTGCAGACTCTAGGGATGAGCGGAAAAGCAGGAGATTGGGCAGCACATTTTCTAGGGAATTGTAGCTTCTGTGTCAAGGTAGGCCATTATCTTCCAGACCGAGAGGGTTACTGGTGGAGTGCCACAGTGTTCAGCACTGGGGCCCTTTCTCATCCTCTTGTATGTAAATGACCCAGCAGAAGAATTGATAACCCGTGTTTCACCTTTGCGGGTGATGTGAAGATAGCAGGGAGCAGTTTAGCACGGGATATAAATGCTGTGCTCAGGTGGGCAGAACGATGCGATTTACTGCTGAATCTCGCCAAATGGTAAGTCCTGACCACTAACATAGACGAAATGGGCAGCATTCGGAGGTAAAGGACCTAGGTGTGACAGTCACACAGGACTTCAAGCCTTCAAGGTTGTGCCAGAGAGCTGCCATTATGGCCAGAGGGGTACTAACTAGAGTACGCAATACTATCACGTGAAAAAACCCGAAGTGTTCATTCCGTTTTACAAGGTTTTGGTGCCACCTCTTCTGGAGCATTGTGTGCAGACATGGGCTCCCTATTATTGCAAGGATAGGGAGTGCTTGGAGGGGGCAGAAACTTGCAGCTAGAATGATTACCGGCCAGAAGAAACATTAAGCCCAGAGTCTAGACAATCCTAATCTCTTCTGTCTAGAGCAGCTTAGAGGGCCGGGTGACTTAACAGAAACTTTCAAGATCATAAAAGGTCTTTCGGGTATAAACATGGATGATTTGTTCGTTTCTGACCCTGAGTGCGGCACCAGGGGACGCAGTCTTATGCTACAGAGGGCATACTCAAGGCTGGACAAACGGGCAAAAAGTTTTACAAATGGGGCTGTAACTATGTTGAATAGACTGTCACAGAATGCTGTTGGATACAGCAATGCACCAGCTTTTAAGAAGGTCTTAGATTCATGCTCGAATACAGAGTTACCAGAGCTAGTTGTGTGAACGAGTGGTGAGGTAATGACCCCCTTGTATTATTGTCAATGAACTTGTCTGCCTCGCAAATTCTGCCTTTCAGACTAAACACTCAAAGCGCAGTGTTGAGATCCAAGGCAACTCACCGACAACACAACGATCTGGGAGTTCGATTGGTCCCGGCTACTTTGGTCCTGTGGAAACTGAACTGAACTGAACTGAACCTGACCTGAACCTGACCTGAACCACATTCAGGACCTGCCCTGGTTAGCCGCGTTAGGTCTTGGGTGGCTTGTGGTTTAGTTTGGTGCCCTCTGAACGAAATATGGGGCTGTTGGTACAACAGAGTTAACAAAATAATCTTGTTCCTACCTTTTGAGTACTTCTGGAAGAACCACACCAGTTAGTTTCCTCCGAATGGCTGTAACGGAGGCATTGGGTTTTCACACCTTTGAGTTTCAGCATACCTTGGGTTGGATAATCCGAGTCCATGATTTGCCTGTGTGTGCAGTACTGCCAGGTTTCCCAATCCAGAGCAGGTGCTTTTCTTAGAGATCCACAACCGGAGCCTTTAGCTGTCTAAAGCTTTACCAGCAAGGCAGCGGAACGAAACGTGTGGTTTGTAACTCGCTTGGAGCCGGTGACCGATTGCTCAGGTCACACGCCCTTCGGGCGAGGCTAGACATTCTAGGTGCCCAGTACACCCCTCTGCCATTAATGGTGGTGAGCATACCGTTTTACGCTTCATACGCCATCCATGGTTGGTTTGTAATCATGGTTTAGCCATCTCCCCTAGACTAACCATTAATCAGCCAACCCGGTGGAGAGCACCGGGCAACCGTTTTCGTCCTCTCACTTTAGTGGGAACACTTCCGCCACTGGAAGGCAGTGAGGAGGGCTTCCTCAACAGAGGCTGTATTAGACGCAAGATCACTTGGGAACATTTCGAAGACGTTCAGGACAGGTAGCCATCTCTGAGCCTGAGACACCCACTCCCGAGCATACTGAGGTATTTAGAAGCGAGGTAGACAGTAATCCCAACCGTCGTCCGGCTCATTACCACCCCTGACCTGCTGTGATCCTATGTGGTTATCCGTCACTGAGGCTCAGGATCATGTTGTCATTTATCCTTAATAGAGCAGTGGGCATTTGTGATTTTTTAATTGCATGCTAACTCGTGAGTGCTATGAACGGGGTGTACCCCATGGCCGCAAAGACTCACTGCACTACTGGAGATAACCAGCACCCAGACCCTGAAAACTGGAGTGGCAGGAAACCACATGAGGTCTCAATAGATCAGTTGTGGTATGGATCCGGACGACAGTTAATTATTTTCTACAACTAAAGTAACCGGTGATTGCAGGTTATGGATTATACTCCTTCCAGTGCACTCGTGTCTAGGCATTTAATAAAAATATCCATAAAGCATCAGCTGACTGGGAACTTGAAATATGGCCGAGAGTACTAGTGCGTTGGAAATGTCGGAAGATGAAAAGATTGCTGGTAACAGTCAGAATCTTTTCCGTTTCCTTAAAGATACTGGTTAGTGAAAACCAGGATTACACAATGTAATCCAGGAGTCCGGCAGCTCACTGATTCACTCCCATGAACAACCCCAGGAACGGTAAGCAGAGCACTTTGAAGAACAGTTCAACTGACTCACATAAGCGAAGCGATACTAGTGGACATCGCTTGTGTTGGAAATGGGGATTAGGAGGCAAGTTACCAGATGAGTTGTCCTAATCCATGGTCAAGGCTTTGATATACACGTTAACAAAACCCGTCACTTTGACCTGGGAAAGTAAACAGATCCTTAGGACATCATCATCATCATCGTCGTCGTACAGCGTTAACCAGTAAGGCAAGCCCCACTGATTGCTGCCTTTCTCACCATCTTGCACGTTGAATTAAAAAGGATGAATATACAAGATGGACAGGGAGTGGACCTACGGGGGCGGGAAAAGGGAAGAATGTCCTAGTAGCCAACACACGGAATACACAGTCTAACTGTACAAACGCACATAGATCGGGCATTCTGATTCAACAGAAAGTGACAACACGAACGCCACTGTTCACGGTTCGCTGCCATATCCTTCGGTGCATCTAGCCAACCGGTTGAGAGATCTTTTGGACCCCAACTACGAAGAAGTGAAGCACCTACTTTTCCAAATTTTGCTGTACATGTTCTCATTCCTCGCTGCCACGTCATTTGTTGACCTCCACGTGGTCTCTTCCACTCCCTAGGAGGAACGGAGAATAGGACACGGTACGGTAGACGTGTGTTTACCATATGTAACACGTGCCTCAACCAACGAAGTCTACTAATCTGGACACGCTGTGACAAAACGTTCTCCGAATTAGTACCCAATACTCGCTTTCTGACCTCATCATTGCTCACTCGGCTATTCCACTCAATCTTAGCGATATTATGTAAACATCGGTGGTTGAAAACCTCAAGACGACGAATATCTTCCACACGCAGACTCCAAGTCTCGCAACCATACAACAAAACTGAATGCACTGCGGCACAGTATACTCGGCCTTCCAGCTTCAGTGAAATATCAGGTCGGCCCCACAAGTGCTTCAGTCCAGCGTACGCCGCTCGAGCCTTGGATATCCGCGTACTCACCTATACTACTGTGCTTTCATCCGTCTTCACGCTGCTGCCGAGGTAGGTGAAGTGGTCGACAACTGCCCTCACTTCCCCATCGAGCATCAAGCTGAGAATCGTTGACGTCCAGTCTTGTAACATCACTTTACACTTTGAAGGGGCAAAGCGCATGCCGAGTGGAGCTACAGCTCCCGAGAGTCTATCTAGTGCACGTTGAGCATGTTCCGTGGATTTGAACAAGCAGACAACGTCGTCTGCCTAATCTAGGTCACAGCTTTCCACTATTTCCTTGTTCGACGCCGACATCCTAGAGATTTTGCAGCGCACTCAACATTATTTCGTCCATGACGAAGTTCAACAGGAATGGAGGCATTGGACATCCTTGTCAAACACTGCTGGTTGTTTCGAACCGACCAGATAGTTCACCGTAAACTCTTACTCGGCCAGAAGTATGAGGATACAATGATCTCAGTAGGTTCACGAACTTCTGGGACATACCTTTTCGATGAAGAGCACTGAAGAGCGCTGCTCGGTCAACTGAATCAAAGGCGCCTTTCAAGTCTTAGAAAACCATTATTGTCGGTCGGCGGTGCGTGTGACGCGTTTCAAGTAGTCGGCAAAGAGCAAAAATTTGGTCGATGCATCCTCGACCTGGGCGGAATCCAGCCTGCTTTTGGCGGGCATTCCTCTTGCGAGCGGGTGTAAGACGGTGCAGCATAATCGAAGCTAACACTTTGGTGGCTATCGGAATTAAGCTAATCCCACGCTGATTACTACAGTCATTGCGTATTCCTCTCTTGAAGATGGAAACAATCAACGACTCGCTCCATATTAACGGAATACGCTCCTCGTTCCAAATGTCACGGAGCAAGGTCGTAAGTGAGTTTATCAAAGCATCTTCACTCAGTTTGAAAAAAACTAGGAGAAGCTCGTCACGAACTGCCTTCGTATCTTATTCATCTGCTGACAGTTCGAGAGCTGACATTTCTGCTCTATTAGCCTGATCAACTTTTGCGAAATCCAGTATCTTTGCTGGACATCGGTTCTGAGACCACAGGCGAAACCTGCTGTCACGTGCATTGTCTGTTGGATAAGGGCTTAGTGCTCATCTACATTACTGTTGGTCGTGAATCCTAGCTGAAATGCTAACTTCTGTTCATAACAAGTGTGGACTTCTGGATCAGACAAACGTTGCACGGCTAACCGGTTTGCGTCCACGACCATGGAGCTGGAGAGATAATCGCATTGAAACTAATGCATGGTCCGACTCTACGTACGTGGACCAGTAAGATCTGCAATTCTGAACAGAACTGCGCCACTGGTAGCTTAGGACGATATGATCAATCTGACTTAGAGTACCTGTAGAGTTAGAGCGCCATGTCGCTGTGTGACGCGAGCTGTGTCGGAAATTGGTGCTAGACAAGAACAATCGATTGTCTACACAAGACTGCAGAAGTCTATGATCGTTATCTGTGCGCTGAGCGGGTAAAGCACAATGCCCACCTAAACAAGCTTCTGTCACTAAGTTTGCCAACATGTGCATTGAAGTCACCAGTGTCAGAACCTTTACTGCTGCGAACGAGAGTGGCGAGTTCATCATATAATTCATCCTTCTGCATGCCAGAGCTGCAGTCCGTTGTAGCATATGCCGAGATCACAAACAAATTGTGCTTAACGCAACTATCCTTTCGAACGCCAACTGACCCCTGGAGTCTCACAGCACATGAACGACTGTTAACAGAGATCCAGTCTGAAAGGGCAGCCTCAGCCTTGTCATTCAAGACTATTCCTACACCACTTTGACCCTCAGCTCTAGCTACTTCGTCTCTTGAAGTACGCAGAAAATACCTCGGTGAGATACCAGGAGCAGTTAGTTGAATCACACTGCTCGAATCCTGGATACGCGTGTCACTTTAGCAGCAGACATCAATCTTCAAAGCGGTCATTGTGAGGGCTAGGCACGCCTGCTGACCGGCCTGCATGAGTGTACGCACGTTGAAGGAGCCGAGATTCGGAGGCTGACGAGGCTTGAGAAAATGTGAGTTACCAGACAGAGGATTATTCCCGACACTTTTTGACAGTGAATCGTTGCGAGTATCGGGCGTGTTATCAGTGGGAGCATTATGGGTGGATAGAGGGGACAAAGAGAGGTGGTTGGGGACAGAAGATAAAGGTTAGGTAAAAGAGAGGGGACTCTGAGCAGTAGCCCACTTATCACTACCCACCCCGCTCGATGCAATGGGCAGCGCGGTCCTGATTATCCTGCGCGACGATGATGCAGTATGGAATTCTTTCTATTCGTACAGTTCATGGGAGATGTTGGACGGGTGCTGCTAGGGTGTCCAGCCACATCATCATCATCATCATCGTACAGCGTTAAACAGTAGGGCAAGCCCCACTGACCACTGCCTTTCTCACCATGTTGCACGTTGAATTAAAAAGGATGAATATACAAGATGGACAGGGAGTGGACCTATATGGGTGGGAAAAGAAAAGAATGCCCTAGTAGCCAACACAGAATACACAGTCTGACTGTACAACCGTACACCGATCAAACATTCTGATTCCATAGAAAGTGACAACACGATCTCCACTGTTCGCGGTTCGCAGCCATATCCTTCAGTGTCTCCAGCCAACTGGTGGACGGATCTTTTGGACCCCAACCACGAAGACGTGGAGCACCTACTTTTCCTAAGTCTGCTGTACATTTTCTCATTCCTCGCTGCCACGTCATCTGTTGACCTCCACGTGGTCTCTTCCACTCCCTAGGAGGGGCGGAGAATAGGACACGGTACGGTAGACGTGTGTTTGCCATACGTAACACGTGTCCCAACCAACGAAGTCTACTAAGTTGGATACGCTGTGACAGAACGTTCTCTGAATTAGTACCCAATACTCGCTTTCTTACCTCATCGTTGCTTACTCGGCTGTTCCACCCAATCCTAGCGATACTACGTAAACATCGATGGTCGAAAACCTCGAGACGACGAATATCTTCAGCACGCAGACTCCAAGTTTCGCAACCATACAACAAAACTGAACGCACAGTGGCACAGTATACACGACCTTTCAACTTCAGTGAAATATCGGATCGGCGCCACAAGTGCTTCAGTCCAGCGTACGCCACTCGAGCTTTGGATATCCGCGTACTCACCTCAGCCACAAAGCAGGAGGACGATTAGGGTTCTCAACCAAAGCTTTTAGTTCTAACGAGAACCTATCCGCAAGGTAACGGGGTGACTGAATGGAAACCTATTTGTTTGGATCAGTTATTCTTCCACTGATTTTGCCGATTGAGTTGCCAGCTCAAATCGCCCCCCAACCTGTAGGACCAGGAGACTGGACATTGTCTGGCCTCTACCCATTGACCTTTCAGGTATTATTGCATCTCCGGCTTAAAGAAGTCATCCTGTATAGCTCTTTAGGTCATGAAGGCACGCAAGCTATCACACCAAGTCAAGGTGCAGTCTCGTCGTGATGGACACGGTTTTAGTCACTGTGTTATCGGCTGTTCTGGTTTTTTGACCGCAGAAGAATAAACTTGACAATTACCGCATTCGAACTGCTTGACAACATAGATCTTCGCCAATGCTTGAATACTGCATGAGAATCAAACCGGCCTAAGACCCGGTTCGGGTTGTTTGTACTGTGTCTTGTCCTGCGAAATATCTTGGAATACAGGTATTTTATGGGCCAGATATCACTTTCTCTCGGTTGGATAACAGCCTTCTACTCAGCCAAACATACAGTTCTGCGACGTTCCTTCTCATCAGACTTTGCACCTAAGGAATTCTACTATTTATGAAAGCAACCGAGGTGGGGTTTATGTTTAAGATAGTCTTTCACTGAAGGTCATCAACAGAAATGGCGTTTATCAGAGTCTATTTTTGCCACCTTTCCTCATAAAATTTATAGTTAAGAGGATCCTAAAGTGACCTTGGGACTAGCGGCATCAATCTTCATTCGGACAAAATTGTGTTGACACGTTAACAACGTTGTTTTTCTAAACAAATGCTCAACTACGTTTCAAATTTTTTTAGGTAATCTGAATAGTCATGTAACAATATTTGTGGTATTTGTGGCAAATATTAGTCCAGTGGATTCAATTCGTTACTTTGATAGCTGCATCTCATCAAGTAATCATGCCACATAATGTTATTACCTGCACTAATTTGGCTCTTACTAATCTCAGTCTCCTCTGGTGCCAATGTGAAGTCCATTTTCCTAGGAATTAAATCGGCCTTCCATTGTGGCTCAGGAAAGTGTCCCCCGGGTAGAAGAATCACGAATTTGTCTATTTTTGGGTATCAGTGTCTTTATAGTATACCTCTACCATGGTAATGATACCGTATCAGCAATGCTGTTTAGGAGTAGCATGTTCGAAATTAACAGTTAGTATGTCATCTAAGCAATTGATCTAAACAGGCCGTGTTCGTAGAGTTATTTACCACTCATACCGGTAAATATATTCTTTTGGTATACGTTGCTCTCCGAGACAGGTAGCGATTGAAGGTGCTGGGTCACTTGTATGATTTCCTCAAGATTTGGGCTGATGATTTCCGGAAAAGTGATATTTTCCCTTCAAACTGTCTAGTTATTGAGTAATTTGCTGCTTTCCATTTTGTTCATTTGAAACTTTTCGCACTCTTAGGCTTTCATAACATACTACCGTCCGTTTTCTTATGCCCCATCCGACTACCTCGGTTTCATTTTCTATAGCAAAAAATGATCCAGTGGGAAACGACTACATAGATGGTGAGACTCACTATGCCTGTAGTGGTCGAGGAGTTTAGAGCGTTTGATTACCACTTCGGAGGTCGGAGGTTCGAATCTCCGCTATCACCGGTCACTTTAGAGGCAGACAGTAATCCCCACTGTCGTCTAGCTCGTTACCACCCCTGACCTATTGTGATCTTATATGATTGTCCGTCGCTCTAAGGCTCAGGGTCAGGTTGTCATTCATCCTTAATAGTGCAGTGGGCCTTTGTGGTCATGGAGTATACTCCTTCCAGTGCACTCATGTATAGGCATGTAGAAAAAAATGATCGCCTTCGGCCGGGCAAAAATGCAGTCGAACGCTGAAGGTCTTTTCTCCTAACTTTTTTTTATAGCTTGAGTTGAATTTTCTAAGTCTTGACTGTGGTCTGGCCATCAACCAGTTGGCTGGAGACACTGAAAGATATGGCAACGAACGGTGAACAATGGCGATCGTGTTGTCACTTTCTGTTGAATCAGAATACCCGATCTGTGCGTTTGTACAGTTAGACTGCGTATTCCGTATGTTGGCTACTAGTGCAGTGTTTCCTCTTCCCGCTCGTGTAGGTCTACTCCCAGTCCATGTTGTATATTTGGTACGTGTATGGTTACGAAATCCGAATGGTTGAGGCAAGCAGAAGACAGGTTTAGAATTTAGGCTTTATTTGACATACAGCTGAACGATTCGATCTGGAAACAGTAAAGCTGAAATTTGTAGAACCACACTAATAAGACTAAGGTAGGTAGAAAATCGTAAATAAACGTGACATTCACTCCCACGAACTGTTTTGATTAAGGACGTTTGTGTCGGAGATATTTCAAACTTCCCTGTTTCTTAGGTTATAGGGATGGACTCGCTGCTGTGCTTTTACTAAAGGGTGTGTATTGGATTCGGTAATTTATGACTCTGATATTGGCGTTTGAGAAGAAAGGATGTCTGTAGACTCTTATGCATCAAGGGGATTACACACGGTGTCGGGTGAAGGCTGACAGTCATCATTTAGAGTCGGAGGTTGATTTTCGGCAAATTCCATGGCCTTCGATGATTCTGAGGCTTGGCTTTTAGGTACCATATGATGTATAGAGACAATGTCTTCCCGTCCGTCGGGGAAATGATAATGAGCGTATTTCGGATTGCATTCAATCAGTTCAACTTCGTCGACCAAGGGATCGTATTTTGTTGACCTCACAGGACGACGCATCAAGACCGATCCTGGACTACTCAACCAGATAGGTATTGAGACCCCTGGTGTTGATCCACGGTGATAAGTGAATAGTCATTCATGTGGCGTTTCATTTGTTGCAGTGCACAGTAGTGACCTGATGGAGTGGAGTACATCGGGAAGAACATCCCCCTCACTGGGTGCATGGTAGCCTTTACTGGGCTGCAAGAACACTGGTTCTCCTGAGGGTTCCATTGAGTCTCTCGACTTGTCCGTTTGACTGAGGATTGTATGCCGTTGTTCTGCTCGTTACGATACTCTTATGGTGGAGGAAGTTCTTTAGTTCTTCAGACATGAAAGGAGAACCCCTGTCCGAATGGATGTACGACGGCATACCGAAAATCGAAAGCAACTGGGAAAGGCAAAGGATGATTGTGACAGTTGACAGGTCTGAGCAAGCATAAGCAACGGGAACCTGGAGTACTCGTCTATGATAGTTAACAGGTACCGATTTTTGGATATCGTGGGAAGCGGCCCCTTGAAATCAATGTTTAGTCTTTCAAACGGCGAAGTAGCTTTGATCAGAGTTCCGGTAGGTAATTTGCAAAACTGTGGTTTCCATTTGGCACAAAGTGTACAACCACCGGTGACAGATTTAAATCGTCGACCAGGTATGGTAGATTATTTGTCCCGACGAAGTGAAGCATACGGACAACACCCAGGTGCATCGGTCGTCGCGCAGGCTAATCAGGACCGCGCTGCCCATTGCATCGAGCGGGGTGGGTAGTGATAAGTGTGCTACTGCTCAGAGATCCCTCTCTGTTATTCAACCTTTGTCTTCTGTCCCTAACCATCCCTCTTTGCCCCATCTATCCACCCATAATGCTCCCATTGATAACACGGTCGATACTCGCAACGATTCACTGTCAAATAGTGTCGGGAATAATCCTCTGTCTGGTAACTCACATTTTCTCAAGCCCCGTCAGCCTCTGAATCTCGGCTCCTTCAACGTGCGTACACTCATGCAGGCCGGTCAGCAGGCGTGCCTAGCCCTCACAATGAACTCTCTGAAGATTGATGTTTGCTGCTTAAGCGAAACGCGTATCCAGGATTCGAGCAATGTAATTCAGCTAACTGCTCCTGGTATCTCATCGAGGTATATTCTGCGCACTTCAGGAGACGAAGCAGCTAGAGCTGTGGGTCAACGTGGTGTAGGAATTGTCTTGACTGACAAGGCTGAGGCTGCCCTATTAGACTGGATTCCTGTTAACAGTCGTTTATGTGCTGTGAGACTCCAAGGGTCAGTCGGCGTTCGAAAGGATAGTTGTGTTAAACGCAATTTGTTCGTGATCTCGGCGTACGCCCCAACGGACTGCAGCTCAGACTTGCAGAAAGATGAGTTCTATGATGCCCTCGCCACTCTCGTTCGCAGCAGTAAAGGTTCCGACATTGTAGTGCTAGCTGGTGACTTCAATGCACAAGTTGGCAAACTCAGTGTGTCAGAAGCCTGTTTAGGTGGGCGTTGTGCTTTACCCGCTGAGCGTACAGATAACGGGGATAGGCTTCTCCAATTTTGTGCAGACAATCGATTGTTCTTGTCTAGCACAAATTTCCGACACAGCTCGCGTCGCACAGCGACATGGCGCTCTAACTCTACAGGTACTTTTAGTCAAATTGACCATATCGCCGTAAGCTACCGGTGGCGCAGTTCTGTTCAGAACTGTAGATCTTACTGGTCCACGTACGTAGAGTCGGACCATGCCTTAGTTTTAATGCGATTATCTCTCCAGCTCCATGGCCATCGTCGCAAACCGCAAACCCGATTAGCCGTGCAACGTTTGTGTGATCCAGACGTTTGCACCCGTTATGAGCGGAAGTTAGCACATGAGCTAGGATCCACGGAGAACAGTAATGTAGATGAGCATTGGTCTCATATCAAACAGGCGATGCACGTTGCAGCAGGTTTTGCCTGTGGTCCTGGATCCGTTGTCCATCAAAGACACTGGATCTCGCAAGAGTCGCTGAGTATAATGGAGCAAAAGCGTCAGCTTTCGAACCGTAAGGAGATGAATAAGATGCGGAGAAAGCTGCAAAGACAAGTTACGCGAAGCCTTAAGAAGGATCGCGAAAATTGGTGGGTCAATGTAGCCGAAGAAATGGAAGTGGCAGCTGCTTCAGGTAACAGTCAAAGACTGTTCAAACTTATTCGTGACACCAGTGGACGGCGAACTCAGGTCAGTGAAGCGATTTGCAGTAGGAATGGAGAACCCATCCATAACAAACAGCAAAGGCTTGACCGATGGGCCGAGTACTTCAAGGAACAGTTTAGCTGGCCGCACGCTAGTGTAGTTACTCCCGTGTCAACAACTGTGACTTCTTGGGTGGTATCACTTGAGCCCCCATCAGAAGTAGAAGTCGAGTCATGTATTCGATTACTAAGGCGGGGGAAAGCGGCAGGTCCCGACGAACTTCCTCCAGTTCTTTTCAAACTGGGTGGTGAGGCGTTGATAAAATCACTTACCGCCTTGCTCCGTGACATTTGGAACGCGGAGCGTATTCCGTTAATATGGAGCGAGTCATTGATTGTTCCCATCTTCAAGAAGGGAATACGCGATGACTGCAGTAATCATCGCGGGATTAGCTTAATCCCGATAGTCACCAAAGTATTAGCTTCGATTTTGCTGCACCGTCTTACACCGGCTCGTGAAAGGAATGTCCGCGAACAGCAGGCTGGATTCCGCCCAGGTCGAGGATGCATCGACCAGATTTTTACTCTTCGCCGACTACTTGAAACGCGTCACACGCACCGCCGACCAACAATAATGATTTTCTTAGACCTGAAAGGCGCCTTCGATTCAGTTGATCGAACATCGCTTTTCAGTACTCTTCATCGAAAAGGTATGCCCCAGAAGTTCGTGAACCTAATGAGATCATTGTATTCTCATACTTCTGGCCGCGTAAAGGTTTACGGTGAACTATCCGGTCGGTTCGAAACGACCAGTGGTGTTCGGCAGGGATGCCCTTTGTCTCCATTCCTTTTTAACTTCGTCATGGACGAAATAATGGAGAGTGCGCTGCAAAATCGTCAGGATGTAGGCGTCGAACTAGGAGATAGTGAAAAGCTATGTGACCTGGATTACGCAGACGACGTTGTCTGCTTGTTCGAATCCACGGAACATGCTCAGCGTGCACTAGATAATCTCGCAAGAGCTGTAGCTCCATTCGGCATGCGTTTTGCACCTTCAAAGTGCAAGATGATGTTACAAGACTGGACGTCAACGATTCCGAGCTTGATGCTCGACGGGGAGGTGCTGGCAGTTGTCGATCACTTCACCTACCTCGGTAGCTGCGTGACGACGGATGGGAGCACAGTAGTAGAGGTGAGTACGCGGATATCCAAAGCTCGAGCGGCGTACGCTGGACTGAAGCACTTGTGGCGCCGATCCGATATTTCACTGAAGTTGAAAGGTCGTGTATACTGTGCCACTGTGCGTTCAGTTTTGTTGTATGGTTGCGAGACTTGGAGTCTGCGTGCAGAAGATATTCGTCGTCTTGAGGTTTTCGACCATCGATGTTTACGTAGTATCGCTAGGATTGGGTGGAATAGCCGAGTAAGCAACGATGAGGTAAGAAAGCGAGTATTGGGTACTAATTCAGAGAACGTTTTGTCACAGCGTATCCAACTTAGTAGACTTCGTTGGTTGGGACACGTGTTACGTATGGCAAACACACGTCTACCGTACCGTGTCCTATTCTCCGCCCCTCCTAGGGAGTGGAAGAGACCACGTGGAGGTCAACAGATGACGTGGCAGCGAGGAATGAGAAAATGTACAGCAGACTTAGGAAAAGTAGGTGCTTCACGTCTTCGTGGTTGGGGTCCAAAAGATCCGTCCACCAGTTGGCTGGAGACACTGAAGGATATGGCTGCGAACCGCGAACAGTGGAGATCGTGTTGTCACTTTCTGTCAAATCAGAATGTTTGATCGGTGTACGTTTGTACAGTTAGACTGTGTATTCCGTGTGTTGGCTACTAGGGCATTCTTTTCTTTTCCCACCCATATAGGTCCACTCCCTGTCCATCTTGTATATTCATACTTTTTAATTCAACGTGCAACATGGTGAGAAAGGCAGTGGTCAGTGGGGCTTGCCCTACTGTTTAACGCTGTACGATGATGATGATGAGTTGTGTAATTCTTTGAGTGACGCGAGTGACGTAGACGCGGAGCAGAAGCTGCGAGACAGTGTGTCGGCTGCGACATTCTCATGACCGGGGCAGTAAATGACGTCGAAACTGTAGCAGGATAATTCGATTCGCCACCTCTGAATCTTATCATTTTTGATCTTCCTATGGTGTCGGGAGTCGAACATAAAAGCGACCGACTTTTGATCCGTGATGAGTCGGAAATGTGTACCCAACAAATAATGCCTCCACTTCCGGATAGCCTCCACAATAGCGTTTGCCTCGGATGAATGATGCTTTTCGCTTTGAGACAGAATCCGGAAATAGAATGCGACCGGCCTGTGATTGTGACAGTGTGGCTGAGATAGCTATATCCGAGGCATCTGCTTCAACGGCCAATGGCACCTCAGGATCGTCAGTGGTGACGATGGCACGTTCGAGCTCACTCTTGAGTGTTTCAAATGACACTCTGACATCGTCTGGTAAGGGAGATACGTGGTTATGGACCAGTAGATGAATCCTATCCGAGAAGCGTGGTATCCATTGAGAATAGTATGAAAATGAACCTATAGCTGGTCGCTGAGATTTCATATCGTTTGGAGGGGGTTTCTGAAGGGGTCGTAATCTTTCAGGATCGGGCTTCATCAGACCATGTGAAACTTCATAACCCAAGAGTTTAAGTTCTTTCGTACCGATGATACCCTTCTCTTCGTTCAGAGTAAATCCGTATTTTTCCACAACATTAAGAAAGTTAGCAAGATTCTTATCGTGATCATCTTTGTTTGTGCCACACGGTTATATTATCGATGTGGGCGAACGTTCCTTTCAAGTTTTCTTCGCGGATAATTTGGTCGATAGCACGCTGAAAACAAACAACATCCGTCACTCCGAACGGTGTCCGGAAGAACTGATATAAATTCCCACAGGTTTCAAAAGCAGTGTATGGCCTATCTTGTTTTGCTATGGAGATTTGGTGATATGCACTTCGCAAGTCCTATGCACTGAAACTGGAATATCGGGATATTTTAGATACCATGTCATCGATTCTGGGTAGTGCATAAGCGTCCAGTAACGTGTATTGATTGATAGTTTGCCTGTATTCAACTATCATGCGTCTTTTGTGTCTTTCGTTTGTTGTAACCAGGACTTGGGCGCGCCAGAGTGACGTTAATGTCCCAGTGATGCCATTCCTCAGAAGTCGCTGAATTTCCGATCGAATGAATTTTTCGTCTTCAGGAGTGTGGAGTCGTGCTTTAGTTGCGATAGGCTTGCAATCTGATAGCAAGTTCCCGAAAAGAGTAGAAGGTTCAATACGTGAAGCTGTCACACTACAAAGGGAGAGAGTTGGTTTACTGCCACTGAATGGAATCTCAACTGCTCTGTGGAATTTCAAAAAAATCGTTCCCCAGTAATACATTCGCACACAGATGAGGGAGCATAGAGAGTTTGAAGTTGTACGAATTATCCTTGAGACATATGTTAACAAAACAGTGACCCTTCGTTTGACTGATTAATCTTATGGAAGCGATGGCGATGACGCTCTGTGACTGTATAATTTTGAGACGATGACGCTGTACCACGGATTCGGAGATGTAACTGTCGGAACTCCCCGTATCTATCAGAGCTTCCATAGGGATCTTGTTCACAGTAATCATTGTTAGCGCATTTAAGAGGCAATCCGGAGAAGAGGCGGCGACGATGGTAGAGAGTACAGGTGTTGGGTCAGAGGCTATTCGTTTCTCCGGAGGTGGTCTGCAGACACGTTTGAAGTGTCCTTTCTTTCCACAGTTACTGCAAACCGCATTCTTAGCAGGACATTTTAATCGAGGTTGTCTGTCATTTCTACAGAAGTGACACTTAATTTTTAACGCCGTTGACGTTGTTTCTATGAGTAAGTTGGTACCTTCCCTGTGGCCGGAGGGACTATTATCAGTTGATTCATTGGGTGTTGGCGCCGAAGCCGTATACGATATTGATGGTGTCTGGAAGGCGCTGGGTTGTTGTTGAGCCATTTCGAGCGACCGGGCTAATTCTAGGGCAGTTTGCCAATCCAGAGATTTATTTTCAAGGAGTCGCTGCCGGACAATTTTCGACTGCATCCCGCTTATGAAAGCGTCTCGAATATCATCTTTTTGATTTTTTCTCGGCTGTCACGGCCCGGAAGTTACAATCATTTGCTAAGGATTTTAGTTTTTGGTCGAACTGGTTAAAATCCTGCCCCGTTTCCTGTTTGCATGTTGCGAGTAGGTAGCGTGCAAAGACTTCATTGGGCGGATTGATAAACAATTTTTCAAAGATTTGAATGACATCGTTGTATGCAGAACATTCAGCCACATAATCGTATATGGTTGGAGAGACATAGTTTTATAGGGAGTCAAGCTTCTCGAAATCATTTATACCAACTTTGGCGAGATATTTATCGAACGTACGGAGCCAGTGACGCCAAATTTTTGATGAAGTAGTCGAGTTTAGATCTGCGTCGGGTCGTTCAGGACGTAGGTAGCGCTCCATTTTGAGACGGTGTGTGTCGAATAAATTGATGCGTGTATGGTTACGAAATCCGAATGGTTAAGGCAAGCAGAAGACAGAGACCTAGGATTTAGGCTTTATCTGACATACAACTGGACGATGCAATGGCAACAGCAGTAATAAGACTAAGGTAGGTAGAAAATAATAAATAAACATGACAATATTCATACTTTCCAATTCCACGTGCAACATGGTGAGAGAGGCAGTGATCACTGGGGCTTGCCCTACTGTTTAACGCTGTACGATGATGATGGTCTGACCATAACAGTTGCTGATAGGTGTTCGGTTCTCACACGGACACCGGTTTTACAACGGGAGAACAGTGAGAGGATAGGTGAAGGTGGTCATTCTGTGAAATGTCTAGGAGACAAGGGGGCATTTATCGGTGCGTTCTGCCGTGTAGGATGCGGTTAGTTTCGAGATTTCTGTCCATGTGGCCCGCCCGCCAGATAGTTGAAAACACAAGGCGACACGACCTAGTGTTGTGGTTAGTGGCGTACTTCCATTCTAATCTGTTTTTGCCTAAATCGCTTTACTTACACAGTTCTTATATGTAACCTTTGGTCCCTTTACTGCAATTCATTTCACTTCTGACAGGGTAATACTGAAACCATTTGGTTCACTTCAATTCCCCCAACCATTGATCTCGCACTTCTGTGCTGTAGTCAGAGTTGACGGTTCACAGCACCGTTGTGTCGAAAACAAAATGAATTGAAGGATAACGAGCAACCAAGAAGAAGAGAAATTTTTTAATAAAAGTCATGCAAACCGAAAGATAACTTGACTGCTAGTGCCCCACTAACTGCGGCACATATTTATGCCACTTGATGCACTCAGTGATCTGGTGGGCGGATCTCGTGGATCCTAACCCGGAAACCATTGGTTAGGGTTTCCATATCGTTTTACTGTTTTATGATCTAGCCAGCTCTACTCATCCTCCAGCGGTTGATCACCTCGGAGAACAACAGACAGAAGTATCGGTAAGCATGCATAGCACTTCCCAACCACCTCATCCCGTTTAGATTAGGCGCCTGTTCCAATGACCGACCTACGGATATCTATACTCCTCACCTAGCCTCAGTACCACTGATGCCGTGTTCCTACTTCATTCAAGAAATACTGCGGATACATCGACTCTCAAACAACAATGGTCCCCGCCTATCATCTACCACTAACTGCCATGTGTCTGATCCGCACGAGAGGACGGGTCTACGATAGTGTACACTCGGCTCTTGACAGGCAGTCGGATGTCACGCCGGCGCCACAAACGACTGAGGTTAGAAAAAGCCAAACGCGCCTTATGTGTACGCGATTACACTTCATCCGATATCTGACCACCTGACGGAATGTAACTGCCTAGGCAATGGAACCTGTTTAGAACACTAGTTGTAGGCGAACATGTTTTCGGTGATTTCATTCTCAAGCCATTACAATCACATTTATATGAAAACGAATTATTAAGAAGAGTTGGAAAAAGTCTCACTAAGTCTGCGGAGAATTAAGGGTGAGGAAGGACGGAAACCCGTGTGAATGACCAGATTATGTAACCGGTGCTAATTAGCTTACGTCATCGCTGCGCCCGGCTGTAACACTCAACTCTGTTACACAGCTTCGCTTTCACCCTTGAAAAGAAATCGAGACAACCCATTTGGTTCAGCGGCTTTGTATTTTTTCAAGCAACCTGTCTTTCGCATAATATCCACTTCTTGTGAAGTATTGATATCTACCTGCATTGGTTCTCTGGCGGATATATGAAAATGTCTATTGTTGAAGTGGGCCAATTGAACTGTCCATTAAGGTGCTCCGCCCAGCGGTTCGGACGACGTCCCTGAGAAGGGATCAGTAAGCTGTCAGACTCCTTGATTAGCTCACGTACATCGTCGCCATCACCGGCTAATTTGGTGGTAGACAGTAATCCACTGTCATCCAGCTGGCTACTACACCTGACCTATTGGGACCTCGTGTGGTTCTCTGCCACTTCAGTTCTCGAGGTCTGGTTTCCGATTATCCCTGATTGTGCAGTGGGCCTTTGGCACTATGGGGTGTATACCCCTTCCACTGCACTCATATGCAAGCATATAATAAAAAGGCTCCCATGGGCCGGTACTTCTAACCAAATAGTAAAGGTTGTGAGTATTGTCAATAGATGCAGCCCCCCACATTTCGCAACCCACCATTGCTCACGGTCATTTTTAAGGCTCCTAGTAAGCAGGCGTCTGTTAGGAAGTTAAAAACGGGAAAAACGTTTTTTCTAAGCGAGCTATTAACCGGCGTGAGCGTACCAGGCCGGATTGAATAATCAGCCATAATTTATCGGATCACTGAAGACTTAACCCCTTTTGCTGACCCAGCAGTCAGCTACAGTCCGACGCAAATTGGGTCAGTGGATCAATAACGTTTTTGTGAATTTAATCGGCCCAACAGAGCTTGAACCTAACTAGACGCCCGAGTTCCGGAATGTTCGATTTTTTCCTTTAAATACCGCATAGTAATTTCCGCAAAATAGTAGGCATTTTAGCGAGCTGAGTTGTTGTCTTCTGACTTGCTATAGAAGACTGGAGCGATGGGAGTCGCAAGCTGAGATCAGGTGCGCAGGTTTCGCGCGGGTCATAACGCATAAGCGTCTCAGGGATTTACGCGCTTCATTGGATGTGGCTTCCGGAGAGACGGATCTGCGAGCATTCAACAGAGCAAAGAATGTCTAAGATATTCATCGTTTCTGAAGTCGATTTGAACTTGAGTCTTGTGTGGCACTGGAAGCGGCATACAAGGCTTCCTTCATCTGCCTCCAGCATCCATCTGGGTCTTGAATACCCGGCTGCATCGATAACCGCGTTGACAGCTCCGCCTAAAAAGCAGATTGTCGGTTATCGTCCAGGAACAACTGCGCGGGACGGATGACTTTTACGTTACCACGGCCGAAACGTAAACAGGAGCTAGCTCGTACCAAGGCGTATCTGAGTCCCCGTGTGTAGACCAAATAGAATGGCAAACTGCAATTGATCCACGCCAGTGGTGACCAGTGACAATGTAGTCAATCTGAGTTCAGCGTTGTGAAGACGTAGGAGGACACCACGGGAGTCTATGCCGCTTCTTATGGTACAAGTCCGTACTCGCCAGAAGCAATCTGTGGTCAGAGTACAGCTGGACAGGTCCAACATCGTTATCAGTGCAACGGGCCGGGGTAGCAAACGGACCTCCGATGTGCTTTTCGGAATCTCCCAAACGGCTAACTTGGGCGTTGAAATCCCCAGCAATGACCACCACGTCCATTGAACGCACACTTCGAATCAGTCGAGACAAATCGTGGTAGAAGGCGTTCCTGATCTCAGAGGAGCTGCAATCAGTACGCCATACACAGACACGAAGACTTAGCATCGACGCTTCAGTTTGTTGTTGTTCACACGTACAGAACCACCCAATCGTACCGCACACAACCGACTGTTGACTGGGATTTATTTTAGCAGTTGACACTCAGTTCTCATGCTGTAAGCAATCCCAACGCCGGCCTGACCACGAGCGCTAGAAACCGGGTCACCGGACATGCGGAGAGTGAAACGAGAGATTGAGGTTTTACCTGGTGTGCGAAGCGTGATCACGGAAGTGGGGTCTTGTGTGCGTGTTTTGGAGGCACACCATACATCTATTTTAAAGGTTTCAAGAGTTTTAGTGAGGGCAGTCAGGTGCTCTAGCTGACATGGTGTGCGGACGTTGAAGGCAGCCAAGCGAAGCGAATGTGTAGGCCCAAGAAGTACCCGACTCATAGACCGTTACGTTCGGCAGAGCAGAAGCTACACGTAGCGTTTTGCCCGGTCTGAAATTGAAGCAGAGGAAATAGGTGTGTTGCGAGACCTGGCCACTTCGCGTTGAGGATCCTCGGCGTGTTCGACAATCGGTGTCGCCGAAGGATTGCTCGTGTCTAGTGGGAACATCGGGTGAGTAATGAAAAATTGCGCCGTCGTGTGTTAGGCACAGTTAACCGCCCTCCTAACGAAATAATCGCTCTACACCGCCTCTGGTAGTTCGGACCTGTTTTACGAATACCTGCCCATCGTCTACTTTTCCGTGCTTCATTCACACCTGCTGGACAAAGCTGAAAGAAGCGACGTAGCGGCCAGGCCACGACTTGGCGTGGAGGTATAAAGAAGCTAGCATCACTATTGGTTTCGGCTGGTGCTTCCCACCTCCCTGTTAGCGACACAAGGGACGCAGATTGTCGTTGTTTAGCGACATTGAGGGACACGACTGAGAACAGAAGTCAGGGGCACGGATTCTCTACAGTCCGTCTGTCGAACGCTCGTAACCCGTATTCACAAAACTATCATTCTGACACAAAATGGCAAAAAACGTTGGAAAAGTATACGGTGAAAATCAAAGAAATCAACAGTTTGCTTTCTGCTAACTTTCTGTTATTGTACTCCGCCCCACTTCCCCTATTTTTGTGATAATCGTTGCTGCTTTGGCACCATGCTTGATCTGCGATTGCTTCCTGCTGAATGTAGGGCCTCGTTTGCATATTCATTTTTGGGCTAGTCGTCCCAGTTTCTGGGAATGCGCAATGTGCGCCGCTTTTCGGGAACACTAAAGCGTAATCGCAGTGTATAATAGGAACGCTATTCAGAAGTGCTCTGGGAATGTGGTATAAAATAGGGACACCTAGAGAGAGTATAGTGAGTCAGTTACAAGAACAACATCATGACAGGGTCTCGTGTTGGATGGTTACGCGGCAGCAGTGGGTGAAGGTATCTCCCAGAGTTCGCCGTGTCTCAAAGAACAGGCAACCACGAACCTAAGACTTCGGGATTAAGAAACGTACTAGATTACGATAAATCCGGCCAGAACACGTTAGGTCAGTGAGCTTCACTAATGTCACATCTTATCGTTACCTTCAAGTAAGCGTAATGTTTCACAATCATTTAAGAGGGTCGTTCTTGAAATATGCGACACAGGAAGTGACCTATTTTCATTTCATCTCATAAAGTACCAGAGTTGCAATTGAGGCTGATTTTTTCTCTCTAATCTCAATTTTTCATGCACACGAACCTAGAAGTTTCCCGTTTTTGCCCGAGAAGGGATCATCTCCCACCAGATTTGTACTCGATGCAAGTCAAAATTTGTCTCATGGCGATGATCCAAGAAGAATACTACTCTCCTCAATCGTGAACAAAATGGTAATCTTTTAGATTCATTTCTCTCTCTTGGAACTGACCCAGTCGCGTCGCTCGTCACTGCTCGAGAAACTGAAAAGCCCCAAGTGTAATTTTTCTCGTAGGCAGCTGATGTCAGGTGTAGGGTTTTGGAAAGCAGATGTCCGTCTCTAGGGTAAAAGCCCAGTATGCAGAAGTTATGTTGGTTAGAGTATATTTCACCCATGCCCATATATGTACTCCTCTAAAGTGAGTAGCTATTGGAGAACGGGTCGAGTTCGTCAAACATTGGCATGTATAAAGATATGAAAACCTTGACGCGTGGGCTTGGTCAAGTAGAACGTGTTAGACTTTCAGGTTCGGGCCCATCCAACTCGTTTATCAGATCATTGAAAATGATATGACTAAGTGCCGCGGTCGCTGGTGCGCTTGTGTTCGAACTCTTTCTGCGTTCATACGGTTTTAACTTGTATTTTTTTCGGTTTATTTGATCTTCACCGTCGAATTTATCTCACTTCTGGTCTGACGATAATGCGAGTCAGCAACCGAAACTCAAACACAGCAGTACGAGGCTGGTGACTGAATGAACCGAACTGAACTAATCTGGTCGTACATGAAGGAGCTAAATAGTAAATGGTGTCGCTAAGGACCAGCCGGATAGCCTGATAGAAACTTGTGTGACTCACAATCATATACCCCAGTTAGGTCTCGGTGCATGCGCACTGCCAGTGATTAACCGTTGTACAGCGCCTCCACAGCTCTCAATGGTGAGTGAAGTGTTAACTCTGTATCATATATCACCCACAAACAGATGAAGCGTGAATTTTTCCGTATTTGTTAGCCATATAGGTCTCAGCAACGAGAAAATGTCTAATTTCCCCAGGAAAGATGAACTTACCTGTGGTCTTTGGTCTTCTCTTTCAGACGTAAGAGCGCAGAATGCCTTCAAAGATAACCAAGTGGATGGCAGCATACAAACCATCATCCAACGAAGCCACTGAGGAATTGATCAGCTGGATGTACTCTAGTGTAAAATTACTGGAGGACATGGAAGATTTATTTGAGAAGATGACCTCTTCCACGATCAGTGAAGTCTGTCAGCGTTTTGTTTTATTCTATCGGTCGTCCTCGGTTGCCCTGCGACAGTTTGTCGTTTTTCTTCTCCCTTCCCTTGTTCATGCGTACTTATCGCACTTATGTGATGAAGATGCTCTCCAGGCCCGAAAAACAAACGCCATCAACACAGAAAATCTTCAAAACGCTGGTGTCACGAACTTGACTTCGTTGGAAACCTGTCTGCTCCAAATTTGCCGTTATTATATTTCACATAGTTCGTCTTCTTATCAGTCAGCGTCGAAAAGTGATCTACGTGCGCGTCTTCCGAATCTGGGTGAACCATCCATATATCATGATGGGTACACAGCAACTGAGCATGCAACTGACGAAAATGATATATTTCCTATGCAGTTATTTTCCTTAAATGAGTTTAACCGCGTCCTGGTCATCAGCCATTTGATGCGTAATTATCTGGAAGCACTAACTCAAGTTGATCTGCTGGATCAGAACAAATCACTCTTGGCATTGCATTCGGTTGCGAAGTACTGCCGGTTGTGTGAGCGTGTTGCTAGTGTGTCTAAACATCCCCGTCTCCCCTCGTCTTCCTCAGTGCTTTGCGACTTTCTGGTCGGTCTGGATATGATATTATATCGCCTCGATGAAATAGACAATCGTACAGACAAAGTTCGACGTACCACTCTCACTCTACGTACTAATGTGTGGTCGGCAATCGGGGAGATCGAAAAGCGCGCTACATACAATTGCTTTTCGGCTCCACTGCTGCTTGCTGAAGCCGCACTGCACAGTCGCCGTGCTCAATATGGTGCGCGAGCAGTGGCTGCGTTCAGTGCAGCAACCAGTAGCACCCCGTGTGTCGACATCAACTCTTTGATTGCCATAGCTGATGACCAGAGTGCACTGCCAGTTAACCAAATGCCTGACATATCCAAATCAAGTGAAATATTGCGCATGATGCGGTCGCATCATTCCTCCGGAGTGGAGGTAATCACGAACGCGTCCTTCCGTCCCGAATTGGTACCCGAAGATATTACTGTCAGTGAACAACGGCAAAAGACCAGCTCTAAAGACCAGAATACGAACACTTCGGTGGATTTTGATAGTCCTGCTGGGCACGACAAACATAGTCCAGACAGCAAATTGTGCACCGTGGACAACAGAGTTCGACTGAGTAATCCAGGGCGACAGCAGCAAGCATGATTGCAAACGAACTTGTTAACTAACTTGGTAATATCAGGGCAAAGCACTGTCGAATGCAAAGTTAGGTTGTATCTGATCGACCCATAAGTGTCGCTGATGAACTCAAACCAACGCTTCTCATACAATACTATATTGGGCTACAGCAACCGTGATCTCTTTATACATATACAATATATATATATATATATATATATATATATATATATATATATATATATATATATATATATATATATATATATATATATATATATATATATATATATATATATATATATATATATATATATATATATATATATATATACTTATACACTGTCTTTCACTATACAGAAAAAAACTTTGTTTGTTTGTGCGTTCCTTTGTAGCTAGACCAGTTTCTCTGAAATCGCCCTATTCGCTCTCGTGGATGATTTTGCCGGATGTACTGTTGCGGTTCGAAACATCGTTTTTCACGTAACCAGTCCTCTCATCCAACCTGTCTAGATACTGTACTGTATTATTATTCCTGGGGACGTTTTTATTATTTTAATTCCGCTCCTGTCACAAACATCAGAACTTCTCGTCTTCCTTTGATACAAATAAAAGGGATTATAGTTTTGTTCCTTTTCGGGTTCATTTGAGTCTGCTGACCTATGGTAATGCGTTTATTGTGAAGTTCTGATTGTGTATAAAATGCACGATAACACTGATCTTCATGTTTGTTGCCATCGTCGTATCACAAAATTCGTTTTACGACTGGAATACAGATTCTAGAAATGCTGGTAAGCTGCATGTGGGCAAAGTAAAAATATGAGTATAAATTGTCCCAACAACTAGTCCGCTGACAAGCTTTAATTTGGTCGGAAGGTAATCAGGGATACAATAATAGATATGAATTTAAGTTGTTCCACCTACCCGAGGCTTCACTTTGGTCCACTCAGGTCTATGTCTTTGTGATGTATGAAAGAAACTTACCAGGTAGCTTGATCTAGTCGCCGGCCGACTGACCGACCCTAGCTGACGTGTCGGTGCCACAATCGGTTCTTATTGTGTCTAAAAAACGATACGCCGTGTGATATATGTAGGCTTTTGGTGTTCAGTAAAGACGTTGTCCTAAATCGTTAGAGACAGTCGCCAATTCAATTGTCGCGATTTACCTTTAGACCGGTTTACAATACATTGATCTGTTTCATTATTTTGGTGGTAGATGGTAGTCAGTCGTAGTTTTTTTTCTTAACTTGCCTTTGTAAGTGTCTTCGTGTCTTATTCATCTGCTGACAGTTCGAGAGCTGACATTTCTGCTCTATTAACCTGATCAACTTTTGCGAAATCCAGTATCTTTGCTGGACATCGGTTCTGAGACCACAGGCGAAACCTGCTGTCACGTGCATTGTCTGTTGGATAAGGGCTTAGTGCTCATCTACATTACTGTTGGTCGTGAATCCTAGCTGAAATGCTAACTTCTGTTCATAACAAGTGTGGACTTCTGGATCAGACAAACGTTGCACGGCTAACCGGTTTGCGTCCACGACCATGGAGCTGGAGAGATAATCGCATTGAAACTAATGCATGGTCCGACTCTACGTACGTGGACCAGTAAGATCTGCAATTCTGAACAGAACTGCGCCACTGGTAGCTTAGGACGATATGATCAATCTGACTTAGAGTACCTGTAGAGTTAGAGCGCCATGTCGCTGTGTGACGCGAGCTGTGTCGGAAATTGGTGCTAGACAAGAACAATCGATTGTCTACACAAGACTGCAGAAGTCTATGATCGTTATCTGTGCGCTGAGCGGGTAAAGCACAATGCCCACCTAAACAAGCTTCTGTCACTAAGTTTGCCAACATGTGCATTGAAGTCACCAGCTAGCACTACAGTGTCAGAACCTTTGCTCCTGCGAACGAGAGTGGCGAGTTCATCATATAATTCATCCTTCTGCATGCCAGAGCTGCAGTCCGTTGTAGCATATGCCGAGATCACAAACAAATTGTGCTTAACGCAACTATCCTTTCGAACGCCAACTGACCCCTGGAGTCTCACAGCACATGAACGACTGTTAACAGGGATCCAGTCTGAAAGGGCAGCCTCAGCCTTGTCATTCAAGACTATTCCTACACCACTTTGACCCTCAGCTCTAGCTACTTCGTCTCTTGAAGTACGCAGAAAATACCTCGGTGAGATACCAGGAGCAGTTAGTTGAATCACACTGCTCGAATCCTGGATACGCGTGTCACTTTAGCAGCAGACATCAATCTTCAAAGCGGTCATTGTGAGGGCTAGGCACGCCTGCTGACCGGCCTGCATGAGTGTACGCACGTTGAAGGAGCCGAGATTCGGAGGCTGACGAGGCTTGAAAAAATGTGAGTTACCAGACAGAGGATTATTCCCGACACTTTTTGACAGTGAATCGTTGCGAGTATCGGGCGTGTTATCAGTGGGAGCATTATGGGTGGATAGAGGGGACAAAGAGAGGTGGTTGGGGACAGAAGATAAAGGTTAGGTAAAAGAGAGGGGACTCTGAGCAGTAGCCCACTTAGCACTACCCACCCCGCACGATGCAATGGGCAGCGCGGTCCTGATTATCCTGCGCGACGATGATGCAGTATGGAATTCTTTCTATTCGTACAGTTCATGGGAGATGTTGGACGGGTGCTGCTAGGGTGTCCAGCCACAAAGCAGGAGGACGATTAGGGTTCTCAACCAAAGCTTTTAGTTCTAACGAGAACCTATCCGCAAGGTAACGGGGTGACTGAATGGAAACCTATTTGTTTGGATCAGTTATTCTTCCACTGATTTTGCCGATTGAGTTGCCAGCTCAAATCGCCCCCCAACCTGTAGGACCAGGAGACTGGACATTGTCTGGCCTCTACCCATTGACCTTTCAGGTATTATTGCATCTCCGGCTTAAAGAAGTCATCCTGTATAGCTCTTTAGGTCATGAAGGCACGCAAGCTATCACACCAAGTCAAGGTGCAGTCTCGTCGTGATGGACACGGTTTTAGTCACTGTGTTATCGGCTGTTCTGGTTTTTTGACCGCAGAAGAATAAACTTGACAATTACCGCATTCGAACTGCTTGACAACATAGATCTTCGCCAATGCTTGAATACTGCATGAGAATCAAACCGGCCTAAGACCCGGTTCGGGTTGTTTGTACTGTGTCTTGTCCTGCGAAATATCTTGGAATACAGGTATTTTATGGGCCAGATATCACTTTCTCTCGGTTGGATAACAGCCTTCTACTCAGCCAAACATACAGTTCTGCGACGTTCCTTCTCATCAGACTTTGCACCTAAGGAATTCTACTATTTATGAAAGCAACCGAGGTGGGGTTTATGTTTAAGATAGTCTTTCACTGAAGGTCATCAACAGAAATGGCGTTTATCAGAGTCTATTTTTGCCACCTTTCCTCATAAAATTTATAGTTAAGAGGATCCTAAAGTGACCTTGGGACTAGCGGCATCAATCTTCATTCGGACAAAATTGTGTTGACACGTTAACAACGTTGTTTTTCTAAACAAATGCTCAACTACGTTTCAAATTTTTTTAGGTAATCTGAATAGTCATGTAACAATATTTGTGGTATTTGTGGCAAATATTAGTCCAGTGGATTCAATTCGTTACTTTGATAGCTGCATCTCATCAAGTAATCATGCCACATAATGTTATTACCTGCACTAATTTGGCTCTTACTAATCTCAGTCTCCTCTGGTGCCAATGTGAAGTCCATTTTCCTAGGAATTAAATCGGCCTTCCATTGTGGCTCAGGAAAGTGTCCCCCGGGTAGAAGAATCACGAATTTGTCTATTTTTGGGTATCAGTGTCTTTATAGTATACCTCTACCATGGTAATGATACCGTATCAGCAATGCTGTTTAGGAGTAGCATGTTCGAAATTAACAGTTAGTATGTCATCTAAGCAATTGATCTAAACAGGCCGTGTTCGTAGAGTTATTTACCACTCATACCGGTAAATATATTCTTTTGGTATACGTTGCTCTCCGAGACAGGTAGCGATTGAAGGTGCTGGGTCACTTGTATGATTTCCTCAAGATTTGGGCTGATGATTTCCGGAAAAGTGATATTTTCCCTTCAAACTGTCTAGTTATTGAGTAATTTGCTGCTTTCCATTTTGTTCATTTGAAACTTTTCGCACTCTTAGGCTTTCATAACATACTACCGTCCGTTTTCTTATGCCCCATCCGACTACCTCGGTTTCATTTTCTATAGCAAAAAATGATCCAGTGGGAAACGACTACATAGATGGTGAGACTCACTATGCCTGTAGTGGTCGAGGAGTTTAGAGCGTTTGATTACCACTTCGGAGGTCGGAGGTTCGAATCTCCGTTATCACCGGTCACTTTAGAGGCAGACAGTAATCCCCACTGTCGTCTAGCTCGTTACCACCCCTGACCTATTGTGATCTTATATGATTGTCCGTCGCTCTAAGGCTCAGGGTCAGGTTGTCATTCATCCTTAATAGTGCAGTGGGCCTTTGTGGTCATGGAGTATACTCCTTCCAGTGCACTCATGTATAGGCATGTAGAAAAAAATGATCGCCTTCGGCCGGGCAAAAATGCAGTCGAACGCTGAAGGTCTTTTCTCCTAACTTTTTTTTATAGCTTGAGTTGAATTTTCTAAGTCTTGACTGTGGTCTGGCCATCAACCAGTTGGCTGGAGACACTGAAAGATATGGCAACGAACGGTGAACAATGGCGATCGTGTTGTCACTTTCTGTTGAATCAGAATACCCGATCTGTGCGTTTGTACAGTTAGACTGCGTATTCCGTGTGTTGGCTACTAGGGCAGTGTTTCCTCTTCCCGCTCGTGTAGGTCTACTCCCAGTCCATGTTGTATATTTGGTACGTGTATGGTTACGAAATCCGAATGGTTGAGGCAAGCAGAAGACAGGTTTAGAATTTAGGCTTTATTTGACATACAGCTGAACGATTCGATCTGGAAACAGTAAAGCTGAAATTTGTAGAACAACACTAATAAGACTAAGGTAGGTAGAAAATCGTAAATAAACGTGACATTCACTCCCACGAACTGTTTTGATTAAGGACGTTTGTGTCGGAGATATTTCAAACTTCCCTGTTTCTTAGGTTATAGGGATGGACTCGCTGCTGTGCTTTTACTAAAGGGTGTGTATTGGATTCGGTAATTTATGACTCTGATATTGGCGTTTGAGAAGAAAGGATGTCTGTAGACTCTTATGCATCAAGGGGATTACACACGGTGTCGGGTGAAGGCTGACAGTCATCATTTAGAGTCGGAGGTTGATTTTCGGCAAATTCCATGGCCTTCGATGATTCTGAGGCTTGGCTTTTAGGTACCATATGATGTATAGAGACAATGTCTTCCCGTCCGTCGGGGAAATGATAATGAGCGTATTTCGGATTGCATTCAATCAGTTCAACTTCGTCGACCAAGGGATCGTATTTTGTTGACCTCACAGGACGACGCATCAAGACCGATCCTGGACTACTCAACCAGATAGGTATTGAGACCCCTGGTGTTGATCCACGGTGATAAGTGAATAGTCATTCATGTGGCGTTTCATTTGTTGCAGTGCACAGTAGTGACCTGATGGAGTGGAGTACATCGGGAAGAACATCCCCCTCACTGGGTGCATGGTAGCCTTTACTGGGCTGCAAGAACACTGGTTCTCCTGAGGGTTCCATTGAGTCTCTCGACTTGTCCGTTTGACTGAGGATTGTATGCCGTTGTTCTGCTCGTTACGATACTCTTATGGTGGAGGAAGTTCTTTAGTTCTTCAGACATGAAAGGAGAACCCCTGTCCGAATGGATGTACGACGGCATACCGAAAATCGAAAGCAACTGGGAAAGGCAAAGGATGATTGTGACAGTTGACAGGTCTGAGCAAGCATAAGCAACGGGAACCTGGAGTACTCGTCTATGATAGTTAACAGGTACCGATTTTTGGATATCGTGGGAAGCGGCCCCTTGAAATCAATGTTTAGTCTTTCAAACGGCGAAGTAGCTTTGATCAGAGTTCTGGTAGGTAATTTGCAAAACTGTGGTTTCCATTTGGCACAAAGTGTACAACCACCGGTGACAGATTTAAATCGTCGACCAGGTATGGTAGATTATTTGTCCCGACGAAGTGAAGCATACGGACAACACCCAGGTGACAGAGTGAGTTGTGTAATTCTTTGAGTGACGCGAGTGACGTAGACGCGGAGCAGAAGCTGCGAGACAGTGTGTCGGCTGCGACATTCTCATGACCGGGGCAGTAAATGACGTCGAAACTGTAGCAGGATAATTCGATTCGCCACCTCTGAATCTTATCATTTTTGATCTTCCTATGGTGTCGGGAGTCGAACATAAAAGCGACCGACTTTTGATCCGTGATGAGTCGGAAATGTGTACCCAACAAATAATGCCTCCACTTCCGGATAGCCTCCACAATAGCGTTTGCCTCGGATGAATGATGCTTTTCGCTTTGAGACAGAATCCGGAAATAGAATGCGACCGGCCTGTGATTGTGACAGTGTGGCTGAGATAGCTATATCCGAGGCATCTGCTTCAACGGCCAATGGCACCTCAGGATCGTCAGTGGTGACGATGGCACGTTCGAGCTCACTCTTGAGTGTTTCAAATGACACTCTGACATCGTCTGGTAAGGGAGATACGTGGTTATGGACCAGTAGATGAATCCTATCCGAGAAGCGTGGTATCCATTGAGAATAGTATGAAAATGAACCTATAGCTGGTCGCTGAGATTTCATATCGTTTGGAGGGGGTTTCTGAAGGGGTCGTAATCTTTCAGGATCGGGCTTCATCAGACCATGTGAAACTTCATAACCCAAGAGTTTAAGTTCTTTCGTACCGATGATACCCTTCTCTTCGTTCAGAGTAAATCCGTATTTTTCCACAACATTAAGAAAGTTAGCAAGATTCTTATCGTGATCATCTTTGTTTGTGCCACACGGTTATATTATCGATGTGGGCGAACGTTCCTTTCAAGTTTTCTTCGCGGATAATTTGGTCGATAGCACGCTGAAAACAAACAACATCCGTCACTCCGAACGGTGTCCGGAAGAACTGATATAAATTCCCACAGGTTTCAAAAGCAGTGTATGGCCTATCTTGTTTTGCTATGGAGATTTGGTGATATGCACTTCGCAAGTCCTATGCACTGAAACTGGAATATCGGGATATTTTAGATACCATGTCATCGATTCTGGGTAGTGCATAAGCGTCCAGTAACGTGTATTGATTGATAGTTTGCCTGTATTCAACTATCATGCGTCTTTTGTGTCTTTCGTTTGTTGTAACCAGGACTTGGGCGCGCCAGAGTGACGTTAATGTCCCAGTGATGCCATTCCTCAGAAGTCGCTGAATTTCCGATCGAATGAATTTTTCGTCTTCAGGAGTGTGGAGTCGTGCTTTAGTTGCGATAGGCTTGCAATCTGATAGCAAGTTCCCGAAAAGAGTAGAAGGTTCAATACGTGAAGCTGTCACACTACAAAGGGAGAGAGTTGGTTTACTGCCACTGAATGGAATCTCAACTGCTCTGTGGAATTTCAAAAAAATCGTTCCCCAGTAATACATTCGCACACAGATGAGGGAGCATAGAGAGTTTGAAGTTGTACGAATTATCCTTGAGACATATGTTAACAAAACAGTGACCCTTCGTTTGACTGATTAATCTTATGGAAGCGATGGCGATGACGCTCTGTGACTGTATAATTTTGAGACGATGACGCTGTACCACGGATTCGGAGATGTAACTGTCGGAACTCCCCGTATCTATCAGAGCTTCCATAGGGATCTTGTTCACAGTAATCATTGTTAGCGCATTTAAGAGGCGGCGACGATGGTAGAGAGTACAGGTGTTGGGTCAGAGGCTATTCGTTTCTCCGGAGGTGGTCTGCAGACACGTTTGAAGTGTCCTTTCTTTCCACAGTTACTGCAAACCGCATTCTTAGCAGGACATTTTAATCGAGGTTGTCTGTCATTTCTACAGAAGTGACACTTAATTTTTAACGCCGTTGACGTTGTTTCTATGAGTAAGTTGGTACCTTCCCTGTGGCCGGAGGGACTATTATCAGTTGATTCATTGGGTGTTGGCGCCGAAGCCGTATACGATATTGATGGTGTCTGGAAGGCGCTGGGTTGTTGTTGAGCCATTTCGAGCGACCGGGCTAATTCTAGGGCAGTTTGCCAATCCAGAGATTTATTTTCAAGGAGTCGCTGCCGGACAATTTTCGACTGCATCCCGCTTATGAAAGCGTCTCGAATATCATCTTTTTGATTTTTTCTCGGCTGTCACGGCCCGGAAGTTACAATCATTTGCTAAGGATTTTAGTTTTTGGTCGAACTGGTTAAAATCCTGCCCCGTTTCCTGTTTGCATGTTGCGAGTAGGTAGCGTGCAAAGACTTCATTGGGCGGATTGATAAACAATTTTTCAAAGATTTGAATGACATCGTTGTATGCAGAACATTCAGCCACATAATCGTATATGGTTGGAGAGACATAGTTTTATAGGGAGTCAAGCTTCTCGAAATCATTTATACCAACTTTGGCGAGATATTTATCGAACGTACGGAGCCAGTGACGCCAAATTTTTGATGAAGTAGTCGAGTTTAGATCTGCGTCGGGTCGTTCAGGACGTAGGTAGCGCTCCATTTTGAGACGGTGTGTGTCGAATAAATTGATGCGTGTATGGTTACGAAATCCGAATGGTTAAGGCAAGCAGAAGACAGAGACCTAGGATTTAGGCTTTATCTGACATACAACTGGACGATGCAATGGCAACAGCAGTAATAAGACTAAGGTAGGTAGAAAATAATAAATAAACATGACAATATTCATACTTTCCAATTCCACGTGCAACATGGTGAGAGAGGCAGTGATCACTGGGGCTTGCCCTACTGTTTAACGCTGTACGATGATGATGGTCTGACCATAACAGTTGCTGATAGGTGTTCGGTTCTCACACGGACACCGGTTTTACAACGGGAGAACAGTGAGAGGATAGGTGAAGGTGGTCATTCTGTGAAATGTCTAGGAGACAAGGGGGCATTTATCGGTGCGTTCTGCCGTGTAGGATGCGGTTAGTTTCGAGATTTCTGTCCATGTGGCCCGCCCGCCAGATAGTTGAAAACACAAGGCGACACGACCTAGTGTTGTGGTTAGTGGCGTACTTCCATTCTAATCTAATTCAGTGAATCTGAAAAATACAGATTGAGTGATCCGTTTGATTCCGTGCGATATGCATGGTGACCGGCAGTAGTAAATGGATCAACACGGCAACCTCATGATCCCGAGTTTAAATCTTACCACTGTCGATTAGTTCCCTTTCAACAACTTCCAACTGCCCGATTATTTCAACTGAGCACATCTAGAGAACAAAAATAAGCGGACAATCTCGTTTCTATTTGAAACGAGCTTGTTCACTAACCTCTAACTGGTTGCCTAATTATAATTTCCCATCGACAACGCAGTATTACTGACATTAGTGTTTTCTCGTTAATCACATTGCACGACGCACCGACTTCCTGACAAATGGCGAACCTCATTCGATCCAGACTTATTCAAGTCAGACATTGACACTGATAAAATACTGAAATAGAAATAGAAATGTGATGTATCGAGAGAACATGGGCATTTATTAGTGAAGATCTTCTTGGGAATGACTAGGAAAACATTTGTCAGTCAGTCTACCTTAAAGCTAGACTACATTTGAATGGAAATTCTTTTTTTCTCCATAGAGTTTCGAAGTCGAGTGGTTTAACAATAGGACTTGAGTCTCACGCTTGTTCAGTGGAAGCAAACGGCGGTATACTGTCATCCCCGTCGACGATCGTAAGGAGACTCACATAACATAGTTAATGAAAAGCATAAGTAAATTACGCATTGGGAAATCCCACGAAAAGTCGTTTGGATGGAATTCTTGTTAATCATATTGCGCTAAGCAAATAGTCAGTTTTTGTACGAAGATGGGATAACAGGATTTATGCGATTCAATTTTTATTCGCTCTAGATGTTACTTTGCTTTTCTGATTGACTTCCACTGAATTGGCTCGTGTTCATCTTTGTCTACGGCTAATATTGGACCCAAAACTAAACATCTGTTGTAGCTCATCCTTGACTACAACGATCGTTGGGTGTTAGAGGGGCTATTGCTTCAATTTTCAACTGCATTGTTAGTGTCATTGAACAACCAGCGAACCAAACTTTAAAAAATCCAATATTCTCATTACCTTTTTGAGATCATATCCAGTTTTTTTATATCCTCTCAGACACTTTTTCAAGGACAAATCTGTTTAGCTATTTCACGCTTTAGATCCGTGTGCATAGTTGGTATAGCAGTGGATTGATACATTAGCACGTCAAATTTGGATACCCTCAGTGGTTTGATTCAAAAGCAATCTCAGATAAATGGTGGGTTTAGTAGGATCTCATCTATTAGCTTAACAAGAAACGTGTGTCTTCTCAGATAGATAAGACGACACTGTGATACTTTGTTTTATGGAAAGGTGAAAGAGGAGGTTCAACTCATCATTCTTCTCAAACGGTTGACTTCATTGTTTTTCTGTATTCACCACGTAATCTGTAAGCAATACGAAGACTCAAGTCGATTTTCTGAGTTGTCCAAGTTACATTGTATTCAACGGTTATCAGCGTTAGAATGTTTTCACTAATCTTCTGATGATGCTCTGCAGATGCCAAATGCGAGTACCGGGCTACATATGCGTGTTCCTGGCATATCGTATTTGTGATACTGTGCATGGACTTTCACTTGTATGGATACTTCGGAGATACACTGCGTTTGAACGTCTGTCTAAATAAAGTAGTGTTATTTTGTCCGTCATTTTGCATCAAGTTTGTGCGTATTTCTTATGTGGTTGACGTCACTGTATGCGTTTGTATCTGCTTGATCAGTAATATGCGCGTTTTACAATTGTGTTACTCGCACGACAGATTCAAATTTGATTAGGCTCCTTGTAAGTAGTATTTTTTCTTCTACTCAGGAAGTGCTAGTGATGCAAGTTGCATCGCCTTGGTAAGCAGGAAACCGGGTTCACAGGATCCGCTCGTTACCCCTTTGTACCTAGATTTTCTGCCTTCAGAACTACCGTTTTATTTCTTGTAATGCATTCTTTATTTCGAAGTCATTTGCAAGCCAAAAACGAGAATAGACAATTACCAGCTTCGATATCTTTCTTCGAAGTTTCACATTGATAATCGCCATGACGAGAATGCAACTTGACTTGGTGTGATAGCTTGCGTGCCTTCATGACCTAAAGAGCTATACAGGATGACTTCTTTAAGCCGGAGATGCAATAATACCTGAAAGGTCAATGGGTAGAGGCCAGACAATGTCCAGTCTCCTGGTCCTACAGGTTGGGGGGCGATTTGAGCTGGCAACTCAATCGGCAAAATCAGTGGAAGAATAACTGATCCAAACAAATAGGTTTCCATTCAGTCACCCCGTTACCTTGCGGATAGGTTCTCGTTAGAACTAAAAGCTTTGGTTGAGAACCCTAACCGTCCTCCTGCTTTGTGGCTGGACAGCAGCACCCGTCCAACATCTCCCATGAACTGTACGAATAGAAAGAATTCCATACTGCATCATCGTCGCGCAGGATAATCAGGACTGCGCTGCCCATTGCATCGTGCGGGGTGGGTAGTGATAAGTGGGCTACTGCTCAGAGTCCCTTCTCTTTTACCCAACCTTTATCTTCTGTCCCCATCCATCTCTCTTTGTTCATTGGCAACGTAACGGGAGTAGATTAAAGTTTACTGCGCGCTCCGATTATTTTCATGTATTTGGTTCTTTGAAACATGCTTCTGGTGTTGCAGGTGTTATTGATTCTAGAGGGTTGTAAGAAAGAATGTTGCAAGTTATTTTCAGAACTTAGTCCATTAAACATTGACTCACTCATGTTTCAAAATAAGTGGGAGATGAATTACTCCTAGGTAGAAAGTTAAAGCGTTGGACGAATTCAGTCCACAGCTTGGTGCCTTCGCCTGGAAATGCTACACACACGGAAGCATGCACTGGGTGCGATAAGCTTGATGTTTCTGGCACTGGTATTAAAATAGCACAGAATCTCAATCCAATCACTCGGTACTACTAAAGGGGTTATGTTTCTTTAGTTTTTTGAGTCGTGGCCTTCGATAGCTTTATCATACAGCCACGTGACTTACGAACATTTGATTTCGTGATGAATGAATGCGATTTTAGTCCACTAGTGAGGTTTTTTTGTCACAGAAATAACCGGCCTTCACCTTAGTTCCCGTTTAACGACAATTTCCGACAAAATGCACCAATGACGGAGAAATTCTCCTATTTTTGCTCCGATAAGTGGCGCAAAATAAATACGAAAGAAATAATGTTGTCGTGACAACAGTTATCGGATTATCTGAATCTAAACAGATGGCACAAATACACGTTCACTTCTCATTCTGGTCGCCTACAACACTAATCGGGGCTGAATAAACTGATATCAAAAATCTGAAATGACGTGCTAAGATCACATCTTGTAGCTTAACAGAAAGAAAAAAATTGAAACTGTCTTTTATCACGTTTATAGGTCTTATTCATAGTTGCCTAACTTACTAGCATAGAACCTTTCGTTGTTTACTTTTTGATTTCAGTAATAGAGCTATATGCACGTACAGGCGTTGCTGATCATAACTAAGGGACTGCGCTCACTGATGTACGCTTCAACAACAGGCCAAGAGCGGCCGTGGTCAAACGACCATCATAGTGATCTTTCACTCCTTCGGACTCTGCTTCCGCCGCCTTTCACTTCCCCCAACTGGCAGTCTCAAATTTGCCGCGACTTGTTCCCTAAAATTTCGTACCATTATTACATGATAACAGGAGGTGAATCAAAAGATTTTAAAAAAGCAATCTGATTCGTAGTTCAGATTTATCTTATCAGTTTCAAACTGTTTTGTAGGATAATCTGATGTCTTTCCTCAAGACTATATAACGCACAACATCATGCACGATTTTAGCGTCGTTTGTGAACAGTTTCTAGACAGTTATACAAATTTCGACATTTTTAAACTTCATTTATGTTAATGACTTTTGGCTTTCAAGTAGATAGGTAAAAGGAGTATCGTACCCGTTGTTGAGTCGAAAAACCCAGTGTGTTCGAACACTCTTTTTAGATCAAACGGTGAAAGTCCAAAGAGGAAAGTGGAAAAAATTTGGCCTTGTATTTCGCAATTCTTAAGTGAAACAAGTTGAAATTTCGATCGAATGGTCAAATAAACAGACGTGCAAAAAACATTTAGTTGATGCTAGAGGACTGACGCATTGCAATGCACGAACCAGCGAACTGAAAGTGTGTTAGTTGAACAAGATGACCTGGCACAAATCTGGACGCACAACTCAAACGTTTGCAGCGATGCCCTTATTTTCTGCTCAATCGACTATTATATATATATATATATATATATATATATATATATATATATATATATATTGTACACCTGCTTGAGAACAGGCATGGTGCTAACGCAACCACACCAGAGAAAAATTACAGAGTCGAGGAGCGGGGGATTAGGAGCAAACATAACGATTTCAGCAAGTAAAGGCAAATTTCTCTTTAACACTTTCACCGTGTACATTTTGTATATCTTTCGTCTGATTTTCAGTTTTTTATGGGGACCAGGAAGTCAACAGACAGGTCATAGAGCATTCGCACCACTGGATTCGGTTCCGAGCCAAATCTCTCAGCGTCCCCAATCAACGGCAACCCTCTTTTGTCGAGCCCTAACCAGGAAGGTGGAAGCATCAACTGAAGTCAAAGCCGAAGCTAAATTCTTCATTCCTCCGTGCCAAGTCATAGCCTGACTGCCGCGCCGTTTCTTCCAGCCTTGCCCAACACATGCGAAAAGAGCATGAAACGATAAACGATGGGCAGGCATACGCAAAACACATGCGCGGGTCATCGGAAGCGGTGCAGAACGATTATCTCGGTCAGAGGGTGACTATCAGCACCGAACACACGGCGCGAACCTCGTAATTGCTCATCCGATGTTCCCATTAGACACGAGCAATACTTCGAAGACACCGGTGTTCGAATACCGAAAGACACTGAGCGTCCTCAACGCCGAGGGGCTAGGCCCTACAACCGTAAAAAAGTATACCACAAACTGTGGCGTTGTACACCCTTCCCTTGAGGGAAAGCTGGTGGGCGCAGTCATTGCGCGAGCCCTTCTTCAAAATAAGGACAACAATCGATTTCCCCCACAGAAAGGGAACCTTATCGGAGTACCAGACCTTGGAGAACAAAACTGGAAGTTCTTTAGCAAGCTCCGTTTCGCCATCATTGAATAGGGCTGGGGCGAGGCCATTGGAGCCCGGTGCTTTTTGACGTTCTAGGGCTTGGGTTTCTTGGCGAATCTCCACCTCAGAAGGTGGATCTGCCGAAACAGACCATGGGACGTGTACCGGAACAGCTATGAAAGAGGCTGACGCTAGAGGCCAGCTAGACTGCTTTAAAGTGCTCCGTTCAGCGTACAAGACGTCATCACAGACTGGATAGGCGGACCGTTAGCTTCACAGATCGTTTCGCTCACACCAAATGGCTTCCTACCGGTGACTCAGATAAGATGAAACAGCTTGCGGGGATTTTCCATAGCGGCAGCATGTTCCATTTCTGGTGCTTTTTGAGACTACTGGATTTCGCGATCCTTACGCGGACTTGCGTTGAGTTCACGTCTCGTTGTGAGCCATGCTGCATTATGCTCACTACCAACCGGGATGGACGCGTGCATCAAGAAGACATAGAGACTCAGAAAAAAACCAGGGTTTTACGACAATCCACTTTGCCAACAGAATGCAGCGCATTCTTACTGTGCGACCAGTGCTGGTTGGTGCTATCTGACGGCCTTGGTCCTAGCTCTTCAGCTAGAACGTTACGAAAAGTTGAGAGGCAAGACAGATCAGACTGCATATCGCAGTCTAACCGCTGTTGCGTCGTACCTTAGGCATGCCCGCCGAAGTACATGAATAGCTTAGTGCAGACTAACACGTAGTCGCAGTCGATGGCAGTGGTGCAGTACGACCGGCAGTCTTGTAGGCAGCCTCGCCATTTGTAGCTAGTTGCGACGTGGTTTATCTGGGTCCATTACTGTAGAGGTCGGACGCCACGTGGCGCCTCGGCAATTGAAACTTTTGAAGTTCGTGCGGGCAATAAACGGGTCGTTCACGTCTCATTGATCCGCTATCTTGTTACTTGCGCATCCACTGGCACATGCACTGGCCTGGATTCTGGACAGGCGCTGACATGCTGATTGCTGGTTGGACTTGGCTGACTATCGACCATGAGTTAGCACGTACCCTCAGAGTTTCATTGTTGCGGACTTTGTAGGCTATTGTACTACTCGGTCACCCAGTCCAGAGTAGGCATTTTTATTCGAGAATGCACCTCTAGCCTTTGCGCGACGAAGCGCATCTACAAAGCAGCAGTGTTGGTCTAGATGAGCCGGTGACTGGCTGCTCAGTTCATGCGCCCTTCGGATGAGGCTAAACATCCTAGGTGCCCAGTACATCCCTCTGCCACAGATGCCGGTGAGCATACCGTTGTACGCTTCATACGCCATCCGTGGTTGGTTTGGAATCAGGGTTTAGCTCACTCCCCTAGACTGATTATTAGTCAGTCAACCCGATGGAGAGTGCCGGGCGTTCTCCTTCGTCCTCACAGTTTTGTGAAAATTTCTCTCCCACGAGAAGGCGGTGTGTAAGACTTCCTCAGCAGAGGCTGTGTTAGACGCAAGGTCATTTGGGATCATTTCAAGTGGCGTTCAGGGCGAGTAGCTAGCTCAGACCCGGAGACACCCACCTCCGATCACACCGAGGCATTTTGGAGGCTCGATCGAGTGGACAAAGTTCACTCACTATCACAAACAAGATAGTCACTCATCGGTTAATGAATACCTAATTTGCGAATTGGAACAGTTGATTCTCTCTTAGACTCTTCCCTAGTGTCATCACTATAGCTTGTGTGGATAACACCAAAACTGTGTGCAGATCGGAATCCAGCGTGTATAAGCAAAGTTGTTCTTTCAAGAAAATTTAATCGAGCTGCACTATTAGACAACAAGATGTTGCGCAGGGCAGCCCTAATACTACGCACTGGGGGATGCGAGGATAGCATTTCAACACACACTCAATCTAGCAGTCCATCAACTCACAGATCATTCAGAGCAAGGTTATCGATTGACGTTATGTTTTGGATCGAACGCTTTTTATTCTATTAATTTTAAATACGGGTCAAAACTACCCCATTACAACGTGGCTTGGTGATAGTGTCGTGATCAGAGTCCAATTATTATTTGAACTGCATAACAAGGCATATCTGTTACCCTTTTCAACGAAGTTATTTGAGCAATGTTTTTTTAGGGAAAGCGGCAACACGATTTCTACGATTTGGAGTGGGTTAGTTAGGTTTGAAAAAGACAGCGGTTCTGTTGTATCAATAATGGCGACCTGTTCATTGACCCAGACCATGGTGCCCTTTAAAATACAATGGTAATGTCACATGTAACTGATCAATGAATGCGTGGTAAGAGAGAGTTTAACATGTTCCAAGTAAGATTACTATTTCAGTAATCTGTTGTTTTTGGCAGCTGTGAAGTGTCACTCACCCGGAAGTTTCCAATGCCTATCCAGAAAACATCCCATCTTCTTCTTCATCACCTAATTAGAACAAATGCAAGGGCTCGCAAATATCCGTAACTGGTCGAATATAATTCCAGATAAGAATAAAATCTAGTTAAAATTCTCAGATTTAACCATTACGTTCACTTAGCTGCTCTCAACGTCCGGATTCTTTGATGCACTGCGTAATAGGCTACGGCAGCTTGAACTCTTGTGAAGTTCAAAATTGGTGTATACCGTGTCTCCAATTTAGACATGAGAGAGTATATTTTGTTGATAACTCTTCGCTCCTATAAGCAACTTCAACCACTCTTCGAGTATCAGTTGATCCGATGTTCCGTGCTCAGTGAGGCTAACGTCCGGGTTGCTTTGAGCACGAGAACTTCCTTTCAACCATCAACGTCTCACTTCTGCGCTCTGGTTTTGGTTTCTACCTGGCGCCATCGTCCAGTCGAGGACAAAATAAGTCGGCGCATGAAGGTAAAAAGAGCCGAAAGCAAAATAAGTAGTGGAAATTATGGTAACGAAGGGAAAACCCACCACTGGCCTAGATACAGCCATGCCATTCAATGTATCCAATCATCTGGTTGGTACAACTGATGAAATGCTGCAACCAGTGACATTCTCGTTTTCACAAACGTTCTCCATCTGCTTGTTCCCATCATTTGTAGTTTTCTCCTTGAAGTTCCCATAATCAAATTCTCGACTCTACCGCACCCGGTGGATGGTTCATGGTTGTTCGAACCAAACTAAACTGAGAGTTTAAAGTAGAGCATCTTCATCTGTTTTCGACACTAAGTGTAATAGTTATCATAAAACATCAAAGTGAGATCTAAAATATTTCCCGAAGGTTGCACTTTGTTTTTTTCTTTCGCTATTTCCGTAGGATACCTGTTGATGATACTCCTGAAATAAAAGTGTAATATCGTCTCTTCTAGATAAGTGCTGAACCGAATGCATTTCTATTTATAGTCAGACATAATGCACCCAAAACAAACGAATGTATTTAGTAGTAACATCAACGGATTTGAATGGCGCGGGTTACATTTAGGTTATGTTTGATCTCACTTTTTGACTATAAAGGAGTTATACACGACGATGTGAACTCAAGGTTCGGGATGTTGCCTCGAATATCAGATAGCGCTGATGGCGATGGTCTAATTGAGTGTAGTACTAGGTGTGTTGGCCGAAATTCCCCCAATGACCCTTTGATCGTCATCCTCAGTTCCACATGCAGGTACTGGTCTAATGTAAAATAAACAAGGCCTAAAACGGAGAAGAGATCAATAGAAAAGTGGTAACTGAACGAACCACATCCTGCGGTAAATCCGATACGACCGATGAGTTGCAGGTCTTGTATCTAGACCCGAACGAACTACTGACTCATAAAAGTGCCGCGTGTTTTTCGCTCTACTCTGTGACCCATTGTTTAAAACCAATTCAGTGCTGGTGCATACCACTCCGTTTCCTAGATTCGGTCTTTTGATTTGCGGTCGATTTGGATGCTTTTTACGCCTCAGTGGAAGTACGTGAAACAATCTATGAACTACATTTGTCAATGTCCACTGACAACACGCCGTGAAATCTGTGCGTAACATAAACCTTTTTACAACAGTAGTCTTGGAAATCACCTCTCAATCCTCATCCCCGCCTGATAGTTAATTGCTCCTGTATAGTGAAAAAGAGTTAGACAAAAAATGACGATTGATGATAGTCTCACAGGGGGAATTAATAACTACCCAATTATTTCGTTCTAATTCAGTCACGTTTCCTTTCACTGTCGTCACCCTTCCTAAAATAATGCTCCATTTTTGCACAATGGGTAAAATACGTGAAATACCGCCAACCATACAGCTTCCAGAGTGAAAATATTCTAAAGATTCACAGTGTAATGATAATATAGTTTTACCAGGAATATCACACGAACCTTAGTCATGGGACAAGTTTTGATTACTTTGTATTAATAAAATGATCAATTCACACCATAGCTTTGATTAATAGAACAGTTGTTTTTAATGTCTTTATAAATTTGAATTCAGTTGAGGTTTCCAAGTTGAAATTTCGGTTTTCCGTTGTTGGGGCCTGAGATAAATAACTCATGCATTTCTGTCTGTTTAAACAAATTACAAAACCTCATACCGATGAAAAATTGTTTACTAATAATAATTGGTCAGTTTATCACTCTGTTGGAGTCATTTATGCGTGAATGATACCCTCAGGGGTTTCTGTGTTTCAAGCAGGCGGTATCATTTTATTGTCATCCAGTGAGCATTTTATAATAAACACACCCATACAACGACGATCGATTTTTTAGAAAATGTCCATACTTCGACTGACTGCAGTCTGCCACAAACGGCGAAACGTCTCCGGTAGGAATTCGCTATGGTATGAAGTTAGGAAGATACTATCCAACAGATGTTCGTTCTGCTTGCTTGGTCCAACACGACTGTACGCGTGACCTGGGATGAATTCTTGTAGTTGAAATCCCAGGTTCTCGGCCAAAATCCCGGTCACGTAGACATCGTCAATCCAAATGGGCGGAGTGAATAATGAGCACCAGTACAAGTAGGGTGCCAAATGGGCCTCGATGATATAGCCCAAACCTTCGCAATATGTTGGGAAGACGCTTTTCTCGAACTCCGTCGTGGTAATCACCCACTTGCTTGGGGTTTTCTTGCTCGGTCGAATTGGTCTTGCCCCGGAGGTGGCCGAGCAGTAAAAGCTGTTCGGAGTTTTCAGTCGTTCTGTTTTCAGAAATCGAACCAAATGAAACACGTCAACAAAGGTGTCGTCGTCCACTTTGATCAAATATTCCAAAGATTCGCAATAGCCTTTACTGACCCACTCCATCACGGTGAGATGTTTTCGTGTCATGTTGTGATAGTGTTCTGTAAAATTCCGTTGGATAATATCTCTGAGGGGAAAAACGGATAAAAGAATGGGTGGTGGTTATTTCAAATTGGGGAAATTATATCATTTTTGTTCGTTTCGTTGATGCTTTGGTCATGCATCATGATATTTTTCTTTTAAAAAATGAAACACTATAGTTTAACATTTGTGTGAGCGGAGTTGTCCACTTGACCGACGGAAACGTAATCAAATGAATACAGATTATTCAATATCATACGAGGGAAGGTATTCGAGAAGAATGACAGTTTGAACCTCATCTTTCACCTTGCCGAAAAACAAAGTATCAAAGTGTCGTCTTATCTATCGGAGAAGACACACGTTCCTTGTTACGCTAACAGATGATATCCTACTAAACCCACCATTTATCTGAGATTGCTTTTGAATCAAACCACTGAGGGTATCCAAATTTGACGTGCTAATGTATCAACCCGTTGTTGTACCAAATACCTATACGGATCTAAAGTATGAAATAGCTGAGCAGATTTATCCTTGAAAAAGCGTCCGAGAGGGTGTAAAACATGCATTTATTGGTGTAATATAACTGAATATGATCTCAAGAAGGTGATGAGAATAATGGATATTCCTTTCGGTCCGCTGGTTGTTTAGTGACACTAACAATGCAGCTGAAAATTAAAGCAATAGCTCTTCTAGCACTCAACGATCGTTGTAGTTAAGAGTGAGCTATAACAATTTTTTTAATTTTGGGTCCAATATTAGTGGTAGGCTAAGTCCAGTACACCTCAGTGTAGCAGAAATCAATCAAAAAAAGCAAAGTGACAGCTTAATCGATTGAAATTACATTGTTCGTATGCGAGAATCGAAACGTAGTCAAATGAATGCAAATTAATTATTGTTGTACAAGGGAGGGTATTCATGAACACAGCGAACAAGACAACGGGAACGTAACTGCCAGATAAATGTATAGATTGATTATTTACACAGTGTGAACGCTCAGCTCATTGTTAAGATTGTTAGGTTATTTAGGACAGAATGCATTTGCTGTACTCAGGCATCTACGGAGAAGTCATCCACAAACAAGAGCCGTTTGGTGTGCGGGCAACGGGTTGTTGCTGTTCGTAGCCAGTGACAGAAGGGTGCTACATCATGTTCAGCAAACCGCTGGGAGCCAGCCAGGATAACTTGATGGTTAGGTTTCCGACTAAAAATCGTCAGACCAGCATCACCCACTGGTATCGTACAATACCGCTCTGAAGGAAGTGTTTCTTTTATACGGAAGAAAAGTACAACACTTCGATAATTGGAGTTAGTATAAAAAGAAACTTCCTGGTTCTAAATCACCGTTGTTTCATTGTTCCAGCGTTATCTTAGTGTGAGTTCTCGAAAATCGTTCATTTCGTGAACGTGAAGACTATCTGGTTTATCATGCACCGATTACTCCAAGACGCTGGGGAAAGTTTCAGATTTAATCCGATTTCCATCCTGTGAAGTGCTTAGCTTTTAATAATCAGTAATTAGTGACAGTGTCAAAAGTGCTGTTTAAAGGCCGCAGACCGTATGCATCATATGTACAAAATAGCCTGTTTCGGGTGACCTGCACTCCTAAGAATGTGGATGGGAGCCTTTACACAATGATGCAAAACTACCTGAATTGTCTCTTTCGTTAGGTGCACGTCGACGCCACGTAGCCTGAGTTATCACTATATCCATGAGCGAAAGTAATCGTCATATGTGGGTTTGCTCAACAATGTTTATTTCCACGAAACTTCAAAGGTACATAGTCAGGCGTTGGGTTCCTCAGCTGTTAGTAAAATGATTACATTTAGCATCCGACATGAATGTGCAGAATCCGTTCCAGTTATCAGGACATTTCCATAGAAATATGGAAGTCATTCCAGAACTTTCTTATCCGGTGAATTATTACCGATTGAGAAGAAAATTTTGTATGATAACAATCTTTTAAAGGACAAGAACGGACAGTCAGTACGTTTGTAAGCATGACACAAATAAAAGGTTTTCGAGTGAAAATCTGTTCTTGTTTTGTTCGCCCTTCACTGATACTCCATCAACTAATAGCGAAAATAGAAGCCCGTCAAAAGCATCAAACCTGAAGTTTCTTCTGACGAGGGAAACTCTGATCAGTATGTTATCAAGATTAACCGATTTTCTCGAAGCGTATTCATTCATGTGACGAAACTTAATATGATCCTAAAAAACGATGAGGATAATTGGTATTTTATGGACTCGCTAGTGGTTCAGTAGCACTAAAAATGCAGCTGAAATCGAACCAATAACTTCTCTAACGCCTAATCGTCGTTGTGATCAGGGACATGCATTGAGTGCTGTTATGACACTTTATAGCGCGCACAAAGTCCAATACACCTCACTATAGCAGGAATCGATCAAGAAGCAAAGTATCATCTAGAGCGAATAAAAATCAAATCGCATAAATCCTGTTATCCCATCTTCGTACAAAAACTGACTATTTGCTTAGCGCAATATGATTAACAAGAATTCCATCCAAACGACTTTTCGTGGGATTTCCCAATGCGTAATTTACTTATGCTTTTCATTAACTATGTTATGTGAGTCTCCTTACGATCGTCGACGGGGATGACAGTATACCGCCGTTTGCTTCCACTGAACAAGCGTGAGACTCAAGTCCTATTGTTAAACCACTCGACTTCGAAACTCTATGGAGAAAAAAAGAATTTCCATTCAAATGTAGTCTAGCTTTAAGGTAGACTGACTGACAAATGTTTTCCTAGTCATTCCCAAGAAGATCTTCACTAATAAATGCCCATGTTCTCTCGATACATCACATTTCTATTTCTATTTCAGTATTTTATCAGTGTCAATGTCTGACTTGAATAAGTCTGGATCAAATGAGGTTCGCCATTTGTCAGGAAGTCGGTGCGTCGTGCAATGTGATTAACGAGAAAACACTAATGTCAGTAATACTGCGTTGTCGATGGGAAATTATAATTAGGCAACCAGTTAGAGGTTAGTGAACAAGCTCGTTTCCAATAGAAACGAGATTGTCCGCTTATTTTTGTTCTCTAGATGTGCTCAGTTGAAACAATCGGGCAGTTGGAATTTGTTGAAAGGGAACTAATCGACAGTGGTAAGATTCAAACTCGGGATCATGAGGTTGTCGTGTTGATCCATTTACTACTGCCGGTCACTATGCATATCGCACGGAATCAAACGGATTACTAAAACTGTATTTTTCAGATTCACTGAATATACTTGTCAGTTTTTTCTACCAATATTGAGATTGATTGACCATGTATCGCTCTGTTGCTTATTTCAATTTGAAATTAACAGACAAGCAACATACAAGTGAAATTAACTCATATCCCACATCTTTGTGGTTTGCGGGATGGAAATAGTACATTCATTCATTCCAGCATGTGAACGAAGTGATCTGGAGAGTTTATCGGATTGTGTCAGTAGCGGTTTTGCAGTTGCAGGTAAGCCTTGTAATTCATCACAATAATCTCAAAGGGGATGCTTCAAGCCAAAGCAGCTACGCTAGCCTAAATTCGATGTCTGTGACGTAATAGGAATTGGTCAGATCCGAGTACCGTTGAACTAACCCCGCATCACAATAATTCCCTTCCGTGTTGGAGTTTCAAAACCATAACAGGATTCTTTTACTTCCACAACCATTCCGGTAATTGCGTGACTGCAAACCAATCGTTCTACTATCTTCACGGTTTGTGGTGATACGCACTCTGAAAACGTTTTTAATAACATGCCATATCACGTATATCCTGAAGTCAGGCAGGGTAGCAGCAGCACAAATTCGGAAACGCGTATCGAGGATGAGAAAGTGAATGAAATTAGCTGTTTTCTACCATTGCTCCTCACGAGTTTTCATAATTTTGTTTTGTGGTTTTGTTCAATATTTGTTGGTCGCGAGAGTTTCTTACGCACGCGGTACTGAATTTACTTCGCAGGCTTCAGGTGTGAGCCATATCGCGCAACGTCTCTAATCGACGATGACCCTCACCGGTCGATCCCAAATCGGGAAGTCCGGACGCATCAACAGAGACCAGTGCTGTCGTTCATTTCTTCACGCCCCACCTCAAACAGGATCTGACCGTCACACGGCTTCTTTCAATCACACCTAAGAAGCACAAAGTCGTACATGGAAAGCTAGAGGATGGGTAGATGTGCGTTAAAAGTGTTGAAGCCACCGGAGTTAGTGTAGAATGATTATTTCTGTCAGGCTTTGAATATTCAAAGTCAGTACAACGATGACGAAGTTCATTGTTGCTGATTTGGTGTTTCCACCAAACGCAACATATATTTCGTAGACATCGTCGTTCAAATACGGAAAGTCACCGAGCGTCCTCTGCGCGCAGGGGTCAGGGTTTGCAACTGTAGAACAATGCACTGCGTACTTTGTCAGTTTAGACGAGCCTCTTCTTTGAGATAAGGATGACGTGGCGATGCCATAAGTGACATAGGTTCACGAAAGCCAGTACGGCTGTCACTGTTTGTGACCTCAACTGCTCTCCAGTCCCACCTCCAGCTGAAGTGTAGCTCTCGAGGTACTTAAAGCAACTAACTACTCCTAACTGCATACGAATTTGTACATGTAACTACGAGCCAAGAGAATTAATTACCGAACACAATCTGATTTGGTATTTCCTCGTTCTTAATACTGAGTTGAGTATCTCCAGTAAGATTCCTTCATTTCTGGTATCTTATTAAACCCAATGATTACAAAGTACGACTGAAAATTAGGTAATGCAAACCAGTAATTCACAATGTTTCGCGTCTCTCGTCGACTTCAAATGACCGGCAGTGGTCAAACGGTCATGAAAGTGGTCTCTGAACCCTTCAGTCTCGGGTTGGAATCGCTGCGCAGTCACCGGTCACTCTCGAATCGGTAGCCCTAGATATTTGTACTATTATTATATAATGAAAAAGAGAGTAAACAAAAAATCAAAGAATAAAGGAATATTGCACCGATCTTAGCTATCAGTTTAAACGGTTGTGTTTTTTAACGACCAGTGAATCGGTTGATCTATGACTCAATTTTTTTAGGCCCATTAGTGGTAAGCGGTAAAGCTTTTAATTGGATCGGAAAAAAGAATATCAAACCTAACTGTAAAACGTTTTACTGGATTGTTGTCGATGACTCCAGAATCTGTAGATGAAAAACTTCACACACCGCACTTGTCAGAATTAACTGTATCTTACTAGTGCATAAATTCAGATTGTACAGAACTCAAGAGCGAGATAGAAACCCATTTCATTGAGGTGAATGGTTCTTGATTAAAAGTGCAACACAAATTTAGTTCATAGAATGAACTGTTGGCACGAGGAGCCTGAATCTCATGTAATGGAAAATCCACTTGCATTTCTCACATGGAAAAGTCGGACGCTGCGAGCCGGAATCGAACCGGCAACCCTCCGCATACCGGGAAGATGCTTTTCGATGTGAGAATTGCTAGTGGCTTTTCCATTACACAAATTTAGTTGTTCAGTCTTTCAAAACTTTTCATTAGTGGTGATTTGATCAAAGTGTATATTGGGAATCCGAACAACATCTTATGAAATGTGCACTACCCGAAGTTCGAGATCGATACGTGTTTCCGAGACAAGGATGTCCACAGATTTTAAGGGCGGAGTGTACGTTTGATGTAGATGTATAGCGGTCCGGTAAACCACAAACCGGTGGTGGTCAAATGGCCTTCGTGGCGGGCTCCAGACTCTTCTTTCTGGCATCATACGCCTGCCAATGCTGTCGCAGCCTTTTATTCGTCTCGACTCTCTTCGTAAAACACCCCACAATTTTCAAAGGACTACGTGGAAGTAGAAAGAGTATGGGTCCTAAAAACTAATTTGCACTTTGTCACTCTTTACGTCGTGATTTCAGCATTGATCTTATCGGTATCGAAATTTGATCAGATAGTCTAGTCAACAAAATACTGTAACTTCGAACTGGTGAAGCTGACATATAGATGCTTCCTAAAAGACGGCGAAGTGCTTTGTCCAGTACCGCCCCTGTGAATGAGATTCCGCTTAGAAAGTATAATAGTCACAATGTAAAGCCCGAGGACTGGTCTTATCCGACTGGGGACTGGCAAACGGGGAAGTGGCGTGAGGATTCGAACCCGAGATCATTAGGTCTAAAATTACCCATGATTACTGTTTGAAGACCATAAAAATGGGTTTAAAAACAAGTAATCCTGTTATTATTTTTGTTGCTCATATGCGAATAATCTTGTCAGCAAATACTCTCCTTTTAAAGAGTTGGTATATATTTGAGCAGAATTTATCACTGTAAGCAATATTATTCATATTTTTGATGGACCACGTCAGCAGTCTCTTCCTAATTGTTTTCGATTCAGTCTCCAGTAACCGGCTAGAGGAGAAGTCGAGGAGGTCATTAGTTCTCCTGTCACTCGTACGGAACACTAAGCACAAGGGCGTATATAAAAATCACTCTTAAAGCCGTCGTTGCACCTTTTTTTTTGTTGTTGTTCATTGCCTGAATGTCAAAAAAAACAAAGTGCTGTCGATAAGATGCGCGCGTACGTGTATGAATACGAGTTGGTGATAATAGTAAGATTTCATACTTTCATGTGACCAAAATGGTCAACCAATCTACGTGTCTCAACAAAATTTTACGGGCTTAGTATTAGCCAAACAACAAGGATTTCCTTGAGGACACAAACGGATACAAAATATCAGTAGGACTTGAGCTTTCATTTGTGCTTCTTCAAACATGTTGCCATCTGAGGGTAAATTAATTATAAATGCGAACTCTAAGATTGAGATACAGAAGAAAAATTTGGCCACTTAGAGAATACATCTTTTGGATTGAACAAAACTTAGGACATTAGGATTCCGAAAGAATTACTGAATGGAAGATCACCACGTAGTGGTAGGCGGACGTTGGTAGACTAGGGAACATGGTTTCGTTCGGGTCAATCAGCTAGCCGTGGTACAGCGGTATAGTTACTTTCGCAGTTTCAGTATGAATCGTATGTCAGATGGTTTCTCGAGGGCATTGACTTGGCTGGAATTGCTTATGCTTTCTTTGTTTGAATGGAATCAACACCAAGGGTTTATTTGGTCAATCGGACTCGATCAGTTTAATATCGGTACACATGAACTACGACGTAGCCCCATTGAATCATCAATTTATAACATGCGATAATGAATACGCTTACTTCCGGTGCTTCGTGAATGGCTAAATGCAAAAATGGGCCGTGTCGAAGCCTTGGATTACTCACCACCTCGTCATAAATTGATTCAGTGTCCGATTATGGAGGCTTATAATATTCATAGGATATGCCGTTTGACAATTTGAGCACTACTTACCTGCAGGCTTCATGTGGAGAGGAGCTGTTATTATATTTTTTTATATTTCGTGTTTTGTTTGAGGATTAGATTCACTATCAACAAAGGATAACCAACAAACCCCACAATCACACATTCTCCCAATTTCGGCGCCATTTGTACGAAATTGGCAGTCCACTGTAGTTCCTGTACTCCAATCTACTCATAATGTCATAATTTTGTCTGGCATAAATGTCTCCGTGGTCATCAAAAACAATACAGCAAAACCCTCAATAAGGATTAACTTGCATTAAGAGACGTTTTCAATTTCTCGTCAGCATCCCCATTATTTCTGAAATTCCCCAAGGAAGAGACTAAGGGATATTTTTTCTCTTCCTCCTGTGCGTCCCTTACTGAGACAAAAAGACAGTGGGGAGGCCCGCGTTACACCAAATGTGACAATACCCAATGTATGGATGATGCATGAATACGTGATTCGGCATAGGGGTATCGTAAATAACCTGAAGAAAGAAATGCTAACGACTTCGTCCACTGAGATAAAGAGGAATAAATAATCAATCACTATTCATTTGACCGGACGCTACGATTAATAGGGCATGTGTTTTGCATGCTGTCGGATAGACTTCCTGTGTGTGCTATGTTTGTTAAGTAAGGTGCGGGTGATGGCCTTAACATAATTAAGGGTGGCAAGTTCGCGACATAGAAGAATGGCATGTGAAATATGAACACCTGAGGAATTGTTATTTTCAAAATTAAGTAGTGAGACATTCGGGTCTAGAATTTAGCTGTTATTTTCTGCTGGTAAAATTATATTGTGTGTACCTCCGACTCAGTAATGAGATCTACGTAAAGTTTTTGTAAATACGTCTACGTTTTATGCATATATATATATATATATATATATCGACATGTACGAAAGACGTGCGGATCACATGTTACATGTATGAACCGGAAAATCGTACACTGATCCGTTTGGATTATGGTTGAGTTGGTCACCTGACACTGCACAAATCAGTTACTCTAATTGCAAATTTCGGTAACAAATACGCTTCCACTAATAGGATACCGACTTAATCTGAATAGTAGAAGGATATGTTTGATCGATTTATTAGTTGGTGACAGGATTTCAGTTCTGAACTTCCCCTAATACCAGAGAAGGCAGCGCAGTTGGTGCTGCGGATAGCTACAGCATCATTTATTAGTGCTTCTTACTAATATTGTATATTGAATACTTTCAAATGTGTACTTTTGAAGTGAGAATGAATTTGCTGTTATTTGTATGAAATGCTGTACGTATTTCATCGTTGCTCACCGATTTAAGTGCAAATAAAGAGACGTTTCGACGTTATTCTTTGTGGCTACATACGTAGGGATCAAATATAACCCGAAGTTGAACAATTTCGGAAAAAAAATAAAAACCATGATTTGACTGTAGTTATTTTGGGGGAGATTTTTGAAAAATGGGTAGCTGAAACCTACGCAAATTCAATGAGGCTTCTTTCCATCACTTGCTGTTCATTGTGAGTCAAATTTTCCGTGAGATGAAAGTGGCACAGACACGGGTCTGTTTGTGGCACTACCAACAGTAAGTATGTCCCATGCAAGCATCCAAATGAGAGAGGTGTGTGTAATGCTTAAATCACATACAGGTGCCATCGACTTGATGTGCATATTTCAGTAATCAATAAATGATCCATGGACCGGTGGACGTAAACCGCAAAATATGCGTCTGTGATGCTGTTGTTGATTTATTTACCTTTTTAGGCATACATGGATTTCTGAATTATAGTATTATAGTATATGTCGTCCAATAGTAAAAATGTATTCCTTGTCGCGGCAACAACCTAATCTGGGAAAGATACATGACGATGTTTTGTATCGTACTAGCAATAGGAGAAACATGTGTAGTCGGTCTGATTCCCAAGAGTTAAAAAACTGTCATGCAGTCAGAATGAAAGCAAACTTTAAATGGAGTCCTGTCACGGCGATTACTATGATTCGTATTTTCGTAACGGTCAGAATGTCCCGTTAATGGGTTGCAAAATGTTGTCTACTTAATGAAGTTATCCAGTCTAACAAGTATTCGAGAACAGTTATTTAATCATCACACTCCCAGAAAGAGCTCTCATGTTTTGAATGGTCTTGAATATTAGTTATGAACTTAGCTCGGGTTAATGGTTTGTGGGGGTTCCTGATTGCTGAAATTCGCGTTTAGGTCGCAAACGTTTGCGACGGATATTCCGTTATCTTAAACTGCGACTGCGTGACAAGCAAAATGCCAACAAACTAACTCCAAAACTTGAAATATGATCAATGAAACGTATAGAAATGTAGAACTTTTTGATGATGCGAGGAGCCCAAATGGTTGAGATAACGAAAAGTCTACTGGCATTTTCCGCAGCCAGAAGTTCACACCGCGAGCTGAAATCGAACCAGTGACGTTCTGCTAACCGAGTATTTGCTCTACCCGCTGAGTCACTGCTTTCTGGCCAATGGGAGGCAGCTTGCGGCGTAAACGTTTGAATACGAGAAATGCGAGTAAATTTTCATTATTCACATCATGCCGGCTACTTCTTACATCACGTTTATCTAAATTGCCCTTTGGATCTCGTTCAATGGTGTGTTTTTCGTCTCACTGGGAAATGACCGCCGAGGCTAGTCCAGTGATTAAAACGACGACCATTGCGGTGTTTTGTTGGAATAGCGGTTGCGCACCATTAGATATTCAATTACGTCATTCGTGTTCAACTTCCGTTTGGTGGTATCTCGGCTGATAGTGAAACGGCCTGGTAGGTCGAGGGTCACCGGTTTGATTACGGGTCACGGAGTTAACTTTTAGATGTCATAATGTAAGTGAGTTCTCCAAGTATATACATAATCAAATGGCACCACTAACGTTTTTTCTTTCGTAAACTAGAAATGTTTTAATGAAAATCCCCGTAAGAATCCATTTTTTAGCATTTCCATTGAAATGGTTGTGAAGCCTATATGGTTGAAACGCTGTGATAATACTAAGTGTTTTGTTATACCCAGTAACAGATTTTAACATGCATCGGACCCAGTAAAACAAGCGTTGATAACCTGTCTTTGACAGTGCCATGTTATTGTTTCCAGTCACCGACTTTGGAACCAAAAGCAGAAGTAACTGACAACCACGTCTTTTTGGGCGTGTGAACGGAAATAAACAAAGTACGCTACTACAGAATAACCTCAAGTTTATTTTGACTTTGGGAGCAATAAATGACCAATTTGTATTTACGAAAATGCAACACCACGACCTAATGTTCCCCAAAAGCACTGCTCATTGCATGTAGCTTGTTCAAAGTTCACAGCAGTCTGATAACATGGGCACTATATAATTTTAAATTAAACTAGGCCATTAGGAAAATAAAGCAAAAGTTTAACAGACTGAATCGTGTACGAGGTACAACTTCACAAAAGATATCGTCTCAGCGATTTTTCTACCGTACTTTGTAAGACATACATAAAATTAACGCAGTATTTTGTAGTATCATACGTCTTGTTAGTTTGTCAGTGATAAGCAAGGCAGAAAATTGTGTAAAATTAATATAATCTCCTTGAGTTGTCCTGTATGACACGGGTAATAATAATAATACTTACCCAACACTACTTTGTTGCTGTCAGATAACCACAGAGTGATGGATCGTTTTTTTTTCATTTGATCACCAGTGCTGCGAATTATTGGTTTACGTTCTCGTTTCACCAGAACAAAATATACTAATCAGTATACGATTCAGCTATTTGGTGTTCTAAGTTTTTCTGTGTGAGCTTTGATAACGAGACCCAGAACAGATGGCTCCAGGTTTTGAACCGCGAATTTATCACAGACTGAATAATTCTCACCGATTATTCCAGAGTTGAAAGACAGATGGTCCACAGAAGTTTGGTGTTGGTGGCCCCTACTAGCACAAAAGCTGTATTAATTGAACTTTATCACCATTTTCAGGTGTTATCGATTGTGATACACTAAAATGTTTTCTCGGTACGTACTTTGAATTTCGTGATATAATCAACGCACATTGCAGCATCGGTGGGTGACATGAATTTATTGAAAGTTTGATCTCATTTAATTTGATTCAATACGGCGCTATGAATGGACGAATTTCATTAGGAGATTCAAAGTACGAAGGCCGTCGTTTCGGCGACTGGTTGTATTTTGAATGTGTGTACTTAGTATATGATGGGCTGTAGAAGGGTTAGAAAAAATCATTTGTAGTGAGAAACTCACCTAACAAAGTATCCCAGTGAATAACAAGATACCACGCCGATCAAAATTATTGAATGGGTCGGAATAAATCATGGTTGAACTTGTTGGTTAACTTTGGTTAGAGGCACTTCGAATGGTGGAAAATCCTCCAAAGTCATGACTAAAACAATCTCCGAATTCAACGACGGAATACCATCTGACTAGAAGCAGGGTTCCGTGTGAGTTTTGACCATAATTATTCGCCGCATTAAAACAGGCCACAAGTGTTATTGTTCTAGAGCCTCACTACTGCTTTAAACTTATTATAGATACATGATTATATAGTTGTGCCTGTATGCTTTCATTTACGAAAGCAAAACGTGCATAAAAGCCCCCTTCTGCATGAGTTTCGAGTATACCTGTTGCAACAGCCACCAAGTTTTTTAAAATGTTGCGAAAACCGCTTAGCGCTTTTTCCACTTGGTCATCTCTAAGACTGGTCGAAGCCACTTGACTACTACCACAAGCTGAATGCGTGTCTTCAGACTTCCTGCATCTGCGTCTGAACCCCCGATGCCGATGCTTTTCTCAAGATTAATGATAAAAGCATGTGACAGTTTTGGGTCCAATTGTTCAAACTCAACTATCACAGTCATCAAAAGTTTGATCAATTTCTGTTACCGAATCTTCAAATGAGTTTGACCCATAAATCGGATGAGTTTCTACTGCACAGAACGAATACGAACTGCGGTAGATGTGAATGTATCGCAATATCTGTTGGTTCTGAAATGAACACGGGCGTGGTTTTTGTTTCTTTCAGCGCCCTTTTTGCTACTCTGAGTAGCATTGTCTTCCATCAGATATCTGGGAGCCTGTACGCTGTTCCATACAGACGATGGTTGTGAGTTCCGCCAGCTGACCAAATCTAAGTATAAATGTAAATGGGATTGCGAGTACCTGAATCCGTGCATTATGCACCAGGCGAAATCTTTTTGAGACACTGCGCTTGCTACGATGCAACTTTTTTTAAAGTTCACAACATATTAGCTTTTTGTTTTGTCCGTCCTGATGAAACTGAGCCACTGATCCTTGGCGGTGCATTCAGATCGTGGTAAAGATGTCTGCATTTTCCCCAGATGACATTCACCACACTATTTTTTCCCCGTAATTTTTTTTTTATTTTCATGTGTGAGGACATGTACGGACCTCGAGCGTAGCCGTAGGAGAAGAAAAGGATCGGTCTTTTGTCTGATCCTGTTTCCATTTCCCACTAGTTTACATTGACGACAGATCGCTTTGTGGACCGCTACTCGTACGCTAACGCTTGGATGAATATGGGAATTAATAATACAATCTGGTAACGGCAGATTGATTAGGACCTTTGTTCTGAAAATTCGTATATTAATTTTATAATATTCAGTAATCCAGTGAAGTATGAGTTCTGCTCTCGGAAGCCCCGGACTCGAGTTTCGCTTTTGCTAGAGCAAGTAACGGCTATATAGCAAGTAGTATGTTAACGTGTGGACAAAATTTCCCCGGAACCACACGACCGGTTTCGCGGTTGTTGTCGCTCATCAGGTATGCCTACCTGGTACTCCTCTGTCCACTCGTCCTCATACTTGTGCACTCCGATGTTATATATTCACTAAAATCTAATTTGATTATATATATATATATATATATATATATATATATATATATATGAAAATAGAATCCATTGCCTGATAGAAACAAAGGGGAAATCGGGGTTCAGGCAGCACTGCGGAGAGGGGTTACCTAGAGTTTAATAACAAACTAATTTCAATTGCTAGGTTTTATAACGTGTTCAAAGAAACATATAAGAACGTTCTTAGTAGGGTGGGAATGTGCTTGCTAGTTCTGTCCTGTCCTTTATATGTCCTACACCTGGTTCGACTCCCGGTCTACTGTATTGGTCAGGCTGTAGGCAGCCAAATTGGTGTTCGATCTTTGTAAGTGTGAGGACGCGATAATAAGCTCACTGAGGTGAGCTCATGGAGTTCTTGTAATTTTATATCGAACACACGCAACCCTTCGCGGAAGAATACTGATCTTCGCATTTTGCAGTATTAATGCTTTCCGTATTTAAATCTGTTCCAAATAGCTTTATGGCAATGCTTCGTACATCACATTTTGTCTCCAGCCTTTCCAATTACTAGTAATTTGTCAGCTTAGCACATCCTTCTTATGTCATAGGGTATCGCTAACTAACATCAAACAGTTTTTGGGTGATAACCATTTCACAGAAGATGAGAAAATGTCAGCAGTTTTCAACACCCAGTATTTCTGTTGTTTGCGGTGAGAAATAACTTGACTGATTCACCCAAAACGACATCGTCAGTGTTCACATCAGTTCAAATATATAAAAGAAGCATTGTTTCACAGACGTTCTTTTTGAGATAGCAAAATACTTCTACCGAAAAATCCAACCACACTGTAGCACATGCTTCTTTTCACGTAACCAGAGCTTTGCATTTAAAAAACGTTTTTCCTTTAGGTAAGACTTTTGAGCGTACTTTTTAAATGCCCTGTTACGTATCAGTCCATTTACCAATGACTGCGAGAGCATAAAAAAAGAGTAGACGAATCAGTTTGCATTTTAATAGTGAAATATTTCAATCGCATTTTGAGATTTAACTCGGATACTTTTGATTCGAATAACTCTCCTTTTTCAGTCAAGATAATAACCATCAAGTGCTGATAACCTTTAAAGTGAAACTGCAAATGACGTAAAAATTATACCACGAAGTACAAGAATCCAGGTGATGGTTTTCACTCCCTACGTCCTTCATCTATTTTTGATTTTGAAGAGGAGCTGGCTAGATGCATCCAGCAGAGGGTAATTCTCTTGCGGAAGATAAAAATGTTCTGAAATATTTACTGCTGCGAAGCATTGTGTCAGTCCATTCACAGTATGTGTTTCCCATAAAAAATACGAAAATCGTTTTGGTTGTTTGGAATTTTGTTTACCAGTTCACATGTTCCTGGGAGATCGTGCCAGTAGGTACCTGACTGATCGGAAGAAATGAGACCAACCAATGTGGTTTTGTCGAGAAAAAGGACATGTGCCTCTACCGTTGGTATTGGCTCAGTCGAAGCGAATCATTCTGCTGACATACAAAGGGTGTTCCGACTCCGACAGTCTTTTCTAAGGAGAAAAAACTCATTTTATTGCCCCCTACAGGAACGATTGCAATCAGATTAAGCAACATCCGATTACGTGCTCAAAAGCGAATCATAAGGATCCTTAATTTGCCCTCATCACTTGCGCTGACGGCTCCCGCTTGCGCACTAATGATAAAATTCATATTCAACTGCCAATTGACATCAAACATATGGAAAATGTGCAAAAATTCTCAGACCTCTGTCTCGCGTCCCTCCCACCCATACACACAAACACACATAGCCCGAACTGTTCGCCATAGAACAAGCTATTATAAATCCTATCTCCTTTTCACTATTCGCCTGAGTCGTTGTTCCGTAATCGGCCAGTTCGGTGCTTCGATCAAAAACTCCATGTTTAGCGAAATTTCCTTGCTGAACTCACTGATATTGGGCACTTTCTTGATTGATATCTTCCTGTCCTTGCTTGTTTTCAGCCCTTCCGAGGAAAAATAATGTGGCAATTCGTTCACCGCCGACCCGTCTTAATGAAGCCCAAGTGGAACGAATCAAATCACGTCGATGTCTACTTTTTGAGTGGGAATGAACAGCAATCAGATATCGCACACGAGGGCGTACCCGACAAAATTCCGGTCGGTCAATAGTGAATGAGCTTGATTCCAGTGCACTTGGCCAGTTGTGTTTTGGCGTGGAGCACAGACCAAATATGGTACGAACCGTGTCTTGTTTTATTCCATACTGCTGTTCATGATGTTTCATTAGGTCGCGAAATTGTTTTGACCAATTCTTATAAAATTGTGAGTGGTCGTTCACCAAATCTTTCTGCTCCTTTAGCGCGCGGAGTTGAACCACTTGTGTTCTTCCAAATGCAGCATTTTCGAAGGAGATGATAAGAAAACATACGCCAAGTACAGGGAACGGTATGCGATGAACAGTATGGCCCATGATCATTGAAGCCACAAAAAAAGCAGTACTAGTTTTCTAAGTGGTAGATTTTCTCAGCTGCCCGATTGCAAGACTGGCCAAGTTTGTTGTCATGACAAGCGTTTTGTCTTAGCTTACACACGTTGCACATGGCTGTCATCACAGTCGTGTTCGCCCGTAGGCCAATCACAATCCAGATGCGACATGTGGTAATTAGGCTGTGGTCGTCAAAACATCGAACAACTATAGCACTGCGTGCATCCTCAAGTGTATGGTCTGAAATCGAGTTTGCATTTTGACCTAACCTAAGTTAGGTCGAAAACTCAGGCGATGCAATACATAGATGGGGTATGAGAATCAGATGCGATCGTTTTATGCTGTGCCATTCTTATTTTGAGATGTTTAATAATCCACTGTTTGTGTGCTCGTGGTTTGTGTGTATCAATGTTCGACTAGAGTTATTTTTGAATACAGGTGTCTGGTTTTTTGAATGTGCACGTGCATCAGATGTGTGCTTCGAAGGCGATGTAAAGTATCCGGGAACTTTCAGGTGTGGTACATTTGCTTGCGTATATAAATTATTCTGCCCTTTCGGGTTGTGTAGTAGAATGTAATAGTATTGTTTTGAATGCTATTGCTTCAAAAATCCCCGTGATATTTTTCTCTGATACGCAGCAGTATAGGTTGTTCGGAGAAAACAAACAATTCAAAAACAGAGTTTCCGATGTTATTTCGCTCCACAGTTTAAGAGGATACCTGGTCTTATTTGTGAATCAACCCTAACTTATATGACTCGATGTACCTTGGATTTCATTTTCCCAAGCATCGAATTCTGCTGTTGCTTAGCAGGTTGCCTTCGCTGTGAGATGTTGTTTGCTACCAAATATTGCTCGTATCAGTACCAAGATAAATACGGTTCGACGTTGCATCTGTTAACAAAAAGCGGTCCTCCATTGCGTTCCTAATCAAGCGACATGGTTAGCAACTACCGAATTCGTCATTAAGTGATTCATCATACAACATCAATGCTGAACTCACCATTGGGAAATCCGTAGAAGTACTACACAGCTAGTTAATTGTTCTACCTAGGTTCTCAGGGTCATCAAACGTGCACATTCAAAGATGCTCATCTGAGATACGAATGGGCGTGATATATTTTGAATCCTACACAATCTGTTGTATAAAGACTCCACTGAAATCAGTCAATGGCATTTTATGCAAACTATTGTTGACGAATTTCTCGTAAACGATATCCTTATATTTCTTCTAATGATGAGCAATATAATTACTGGAGGCGTTTTTCACCTGTATCATATCAATTCCAGGTGAATCCCATGAATTCTCCCGTGAAGCCACCGGTCGTTTCGCTCTCCACACAAAAATGAGTGATTGGTTTTGTAATAATCAATCGTGACCTGCCCACGAAATCTCTACCTCATCAAGACCCGCAATCACGATGTGAACTTTCATTGCGGTTGGGATAAATCCTTCTTGATCGGTGCAACCATCTTGGCACAAGCTTTTCGAGGGGTATTTCCAGCTGCAGTGATCGTCTGATCAAACAGCGCTCCCTTCCCCCCGTATGTCGCTTGCGTGAATGAGAGGTTCGCTGGGGGAAGCAGCCACAAGCAATACTTCCCCACACACTTCCTCGGCGTGAATCAGCATGCGTCTTTGTACGTAGGTGTCATCAAAGTACAGATGTTTAACACTCCACGGTTTTTCCTCTTTGATCGCCTTGGCGAACCTTGACCGTGTTAGTGCTGGGGAGGTGTACTTCCCGTAATTGATGGACCCATCCCGTTATATATATATATATATATATATATATATATATATATATATATATATATATATATATATATTCGCTAGTTGCGGACGGGAACCGGTCGACAAGCCGCCAAATTGATTTAGAATACCAAAAGGTCGTACAACTGTGAAGTCAGATACCACGTAAATTTAGCAAAAGAGATCAAAGTTGGGAAGAAAACCGCTTTTGGAAAGTCACTGAATCTAAAACATTTTGTTATTCGTTGTTGTCATAGCTTCAGAAGATACCACACCCATGCATATTTAGGACCATTTTCATGCGTATATTTTGCAACCAACATTCCTGTTTGCATCAGCGACGAAAGGTTCCTGCGTTTGGCATTTACTTCATTAAATTACTCCGTTTCCCTGCATTGTCTTTCATATGGATAATAGGCAATAATGATTTAATTTTTGCGGTGGACGACGTGGAATGTTAAGTATGGAAATGATCTGGTCATATTGATTTTAGATTAAGAACTACAGCTAATTGATGAAAGAAAGTAGATTGGTCAATAGGTTAACTACTGAGGTATAAAACTGGGCTATCTCCAATCAGCAGTATACGTATGCGTATACAGAATAAAAACAGAATGATAGGATGACATCTTGAAGAACGTCTGTCAGTAAAACTGGGTAATAAGTTATGAGCACGACCACGTGTCTACTATTCGCGATTGGTAAAGGGGTCAGATAAAATGACCCCTGTAGATGGGGGCCTATCACGTCCACCTAATATATGTAGCAAAATTGTCCTCCTTATACAATCCAGTGCAGCATTATAGTCTTGAGTACAAACACTGACATCTTTACATTTTCTACGGTGACAAATTAAATAAATCATATATGGCATACGGTGGCACCCACTGGGGCTTTTAAGTGACGATGTTCAAGCTGAACGGGCAATCATTTCTCATCTCATTGAACGTTCGATGCACCAAATGCCTGCTACCACAGATTTCCACCGCATTAGGTTGCACGACACATTCCTGAACATCTCACTGCATCTTTACTGGTACGTTCTGCAGTCAAGATGGTCGTTTTTAGTCTTTTGAATATCTTCAAGGTAGTTGAAATGCACCATATACATCATAAGTCGGATATCCTATATTTGGCACTAGCGTGATGGGTAGTACTCTCGCATAATCCGCGATATTTTTACAAAACAAAAGTTGGTTAAATAAACGTGTTCGAAGTATGGATGAAATGAGAGCAAGTTCAGTTAGCACCCCCAGCGGCCACCCGTCTAAACCACATTCAATTTTGATTAGCTCCCATGGACTTCAAAGGATTTTATCGCATACGTTTTCCTTTAACATCATCGTGGAGCATAGAACCCCTCATTTAAGTGACGTATCGATTGAGTTCCATGGTTTGATTCTCCCGACGATCTTTTCCAATGAGTACTGGGCAAGCAGTCTGATTTTCGACATAAGTGGTATGGTACTGTATCTGGATGGAAGCACATGACCTGCTTTGCGGCTTTTTCCACTCATCAGGTATAAGTATCCGGTACTCTTCTGCCCAATCATCCCTATACTTGAGCACTCCATAATTGATTTATGGCTGTAGTTTCCAGATGCAAAACCATACTAACAATATGGGAAATCAAACGGGTTCGCGCACTCGTTCTCAAGATTAGCCTTGGTGACCCACAAAATAACATTAGAAGGATCAACTTTTGATTCTAAAAATGGACTTTTCATCTATGCACGCTCCTTAACACTCAAATGAAATCATAGCCATGTCTAACTGCATTGTTGACTTTGTAGTATCTACACTATTTGTCCCAATAACAAACATTTGAGTGGTAAGTTGCGAATTTCGAACTCCAAGTGTTAACAGTACTTTTAACCGTTCTGCACCTTCTCTGATTCACATCATCGTTAAAGTCTTTTTTGTGTCCTTTAGGGGCCAGTAGCGCTTTTTATTTTGAGTCCTCTTATACCAGGTTAAACGAGCACTGTTTTCCCAATTTCCTTGTCGGATTTAATCCATGAGAACAAAAGTCCCATCACCGGTTCACTCTCACAGACGTCGTCTGGGCCGTCGGGCGGAGCACTTTGAGGGACAGTCCACTTGGCCCACTTCAACAGTGGGTCTCCCGCATATACCTGCCAGAGAAGCGATGCAGGTAGATATCACTCCTCCATTAGAAATAGAGGTTATGCAGGATATAGTTTCCTTGAAAAGGAACTAAGGCGCTGTGCCGGATGCGTTATCTCCATCTTTTTTTCAAGGGTGGAGGCGAAGCTTTGATTTCGGAGTTAATAAAACTCCTTCAGGTAATCTGAGGTGGTAAGCAGATTTCCAAGGAATAGTGTGATTTGGTGGTTGTATGGATTCCCAAGAAAGGTGACAGATCCTCTTGTGAAAACCACAGAGGTATTAGCTTTGTAAGTATCGCATCCAAACGGCTCACCGGGCTTATTCTCCACCACGTGTACGCGTGAGCGACTGATATCGAAGATATCCATCGTTTGTGAGGCCTACATGAACCAGAGTCCAGTCTGGCATTAGCGACGACATAGAAGGCTTCTTTGGTCTGTTGCAAGCCTTCATCTGGGTCCTGAATACCCGGCTGCATCGATAATCGCGTTGACAGCTCCGCCTTAAAAGCAGATTGTCGGTTATCGTCCAAGAACAACTGCGCGGGACGGATGGCTTTTACGTTACCACGGCCGAAACAGAAACAGGAGCTATCTCGTACCAAGGCGTATCTGAGTCCACATGTGTAGACCAAAATGAACGACAATCTGCAATTGATGCACGCCAGTGATGACCGTTGGCAGTATGGTCAGTCTGGGTTCAGCGTTATTAAGACGTAGGAGGACACCACGGGAGTCTATGCCGCTTCTTATGGTACAAGTCCGTACTCGCCAGAAGCAATCTGTGGTCAGAGTACAGTTGGACGAGTCGATCATCGTTATCAGTGCAACCGGCCGGGGTAGCAAACGGCCCTCCGATGTGCTTTTCGGAATCTCCCAAACGGCTAACTTGGGCGTTGAAATCCCCAGCAATGACCACCACGTCCATTGAACGCACACTTCGAATCAGTCGGGACAAATCGTGGTGGAAGGCGTTCTTGATCTCAGAGGAGCTTCGATCAGTAGGTGCATACATAGACACGAAGACTTAGCATCGACGCTTCAGTTTGTTGTTGTTCACACGTACAGAACCACCCAATCGTACCGCACACAACCGACTGTTGACTGGGATTTATTTTAGCAGTTGACACTCAGTTCTCATGCTGTAAGCAATCCCAACGCCGGCCTGACCACGAGCACTAGAAATCGGGTCACTGGACATGCGGAGAGTGAAACGAGAGGTTGAGGTTTTACCTGGTGTGCGAAGCGTGATCACGGAAGTGGGGTCTTGTGTGCGTGTTTTGGAGGCACAGCATATATCCATTTCAAAAGTCTCTAGAGTTCTAGTGAGGGCAGTCAGTTACCCTAACTGACATGGTGTGCCGACGTTGAAGGTAGCCAAGTGAAGTGACTGTATTTGCTCAAGGAATGCATTTTGTTTATGCCCAAACCCTGAACTGCTTTCTTCAGAGCAGAAATCACCCGTGGCTTTTTGCCACAATTTTAAGTTGAAGCGAGAAGATTGGTAACGTCCTTCACAGGAAAGATACTGGGGGTTTCTGTGCAAATCATACTTCGCAGCTGCCCACACTGCAGAAGAGGTTTCTGTTTGGGAATCCTAACCGAAGCCTTTGATTCAAAATCTGGCCCACAAGTCAGTGGGACGTTAACCCAGCACGAGAACGTGATCGAAGCACCCGTGGAGGAACTACTGCTATGTCACCTGAGACCTGGTCGTTGAATGCATCCTGTCTTGTCTTCGGTGGTGCTTTGTTATCGATCCGCTTTTCGGTTTCAGTCCTCAGCCCTATGCATCCAATGGAACAAGAGGAACGGGGAAGGTGCGGCATCCTTTGGGGCGGGGTCTGCCTAGCTTGGGCGGAAAATAGCTGCCCAATGAAGTGAAGTGCGATGGCTTTCCCGTCGCCGAGGGGAACCGCCGGTACTCCACTCCGATGTCCATCTAGTGTTTTTTTGACCGGCAAACTGTTTCTCTCCGTGTTTATTCGCTGGAATGTCCTCTTCAGGGGCATAGTAGTTGGAACCAGATGTTGCCCATTAACTGGTTTGGAGACTGGACTTCGTCTGGCCTCCACCCATCGACCTGTCAGGTATGGCTGCATCCCCGGCTTAAGGAAGCCATCCTGCATAGCTCTTTGGGTCATCACACCAGGGTGCAGTCTCTTCGTGATGGAAAAAGTTCATTATGTAAAAATATTGTTAATATGTAAAAACGTTCATATTCAGAAGAACAAATTGACCATAATGTTACGTAATTTCGCGCCACAGATTTGCACAGATCGTACATATTTCATGTTTAGAAATATTCATGATGAACTATGTTTATTTCCCAAAGATATGCCTGATTTTCATCACGCGTTGTACGACGCCCAACATCGGTGGGAATCGCGCTACCTGCTACCTTCTGCAACCCAAAAGCTATCCCGATTATGATAAAGTTGAAAAATGATTGATCTGTTCCATCGGAACGTTAGGGCGTTCCATTGAAATGCGTCTGAGAGTGCTTCCAGCCCCCAGTTAGGATTGCGTTGCGCGCCTGCAAAGCATTAAACCAAACGCGCAGAATTGGTCCTCCGTCATCCATCCCTAATTCGTTTGATCGCTTATTCCACTTCCAGGGTTTTATCCATTTTTTCGAACTGAAACGCTGTTAGACTCTTTTGTAATAAATGAACGATATTTTTGAAAAGAAACAACTTATTATGAATGTACCGCGCTTATATGTAAAAATACGTTCATTCTCAGCAAGACAGATTGGTCAAGTTGTGACACAACTTCGCCCCAGAAACCTTCACAAAACCAACCTCTGATGCTTAAAAAAATTCTTGATGAACTGTTATTGTTCCTCAGAAATATCCTCGATATAGTGCAGACAAAAAGACTGAGTACACCCTGAGGAGGTAGAATTTCACAACTTACTGCCACACCATTTTAAGAGTGATCTGAGAAACTATCACACCATTCACGAAATAGCAAAGCGTACCATACGGTGAGGTTCCATAACAAGAAAAGAGACAGAAAACTGGTGTTTCAATCGCAACAGACGTGCCAGCTATGCAGTAATAACCTGTGATGCATGTCGAATCGTGTCGAAACGATAAGCTTGAGAATTACCACTTCTAAGTGCAACGGTAAATTACGGGTTTGACCAATCCGCGAAAATGAGCTGGGCAGACGATCTTCCGATCGGAAAGGGAGGAGGGAGTCTTATTCGTTGACGGGTCTATGGGCGTGTTCTGCTGAGTTTAACGTGGGAAGCCAATTTCATTTGGAACCATCGTAGTCCTCGCTGGCTGCTCTCTTGAATGTGACTGTGGCCTCATTTGAAGTCAGATCAGGCAACGCTGACTGCAGACCCTGACATGACACGAGAGTGTTGTCAGCAGGCAGTAGAGGATTAACAACGAGTCTGATGTCAGCGGGGGATGCGCTATCATTACCGCACAGGGCTTCGAAACGATCGATGCTAGCAATATGGACGCGGCCGTGTTTGACAACTTATTGTGACGAGAAACCATGCGAAATGGGTCTTCATAAGGCTATTTTAATGGTTTGCACGGAATCAGCAAAAATGGGTGCATGCGAACAAGCTTCGAGTTCGGTGGGAACAAAAACCTGTCGTCGCTGCCCTCGAATCTGCGTCGGAGTGAGATTTTGCATGTACGTAGAGAAACGGTGAACCGGAGTCTGTACGGCAAGTGAATCTGCACTCTGTGGCGTAAATAATTCTCCAGGCAGTCGTAATGTCGTGCCGTGGACAAGTTCTGCGGTTTTACATTGGATATCCGCCTTCAAGCAAGTCCTGACACTAAGCAGACCTAGTGGTTACTTTTCGTACCAGTGAGGCTCTAGTCTGCTTCAAGGGTCGCTTTAATTTGGCGATGAAAACTTTCGACTAAACCATTTCGTGCCGGAAGGGTCGCGGTCGTGTGAATGCTTTCCGTGCCCCGCATGTGAATTATTGGAGAGAACAAATCGGATTCAAATTGTTGCCGCCGATCGGTAGTAATTGTAGGAGGATAACGTATAGAGCTGTCTATCGTTCTATTTGATTTCGAGCCACCGACTCGGCTGTGGTGATAGAGACGGGAATAGCTTCAGGCCACCTCGTAAATCTTTCAATGGGTGGTATTAGTTAGGTATACCTGTGCGACGGGGTCATTGGAACCACAATGTTTACGTGGATGGGATCAAGGCAAACATCAGGCTTAGCAGAGTACAATACCGGCACTAGTGGCCAGTGATACTGGCTTACACTGTAGCAAGAGGGCTGAACGGTTTTCATACACGACGCACCTTACGCCTGTGTCACAGACGTGGCAGGAATGCGTAAAACAAGAGATTTGTTAGCAATAAGTGGAATACTCAATAAAGCATCTACAACGCAGTTCGACTCGCCTTTAACGTGTCGTAGGTCAGTTGTAAACTGAGAAATATAATCCAAGTGTCTGCTATCTTGTGGGGAGTAACGGTCAGAGGGAGTATGCAATGCGCACATCAGAGGCTTGTGGACGGTAAAAATGATAAGATATAGACCCTCGATTGTGTGGTGGAAATGTTTGACGGGAATAATGTGGCAAGTAACTCTCAACCGAAAGCGCCATGTCTATTTTCGATGGGACTGAGGTGTTGAGAGAAAAACTCTAGTGATTGCCAAACCCCGGAATCAAACTGTTGCAGGACCGCTCCGATGACAAAGTCAGATGAATCCACTGCTATGCTGAGCGTAGCGGGTTGAAACTGGGCTCATAAGCAGAGTGATGTGTTGTGATATCGCCTTATTCTCCGGAAAAGCTACTCGTGCTGCATCCGTGAGCAACAACTGACGTCGATTGTCACGAAGTAAGGCGGTAAAGCAAGCAAACTCTCAGCGGTATGGGGTATGAAACGACGATAAAAGTATCCTAACTTCAAAAATGTCCCAAGCTCCTTGTTTAAGGATGGCATGGCGTAATCTAGAATGGCACATACTTTAACTTCGCAGGGTTCAATATCCTCTCTAGTGATCTTGTAGCCGAGGCACACGAGCTCCGTTCTACCATGTTCACATTTATCGGGATTAGCCACTATTTGATGTTCAGACAAACACTGGAGCCGTATCGGCAAATACTGGAATTGTTCTCCTCCACTAGACGGTACAGTTAGCAACTCATCTGCATAGACGTGAACAAATCGCAAGTCTCGTATAACGCCATCGATAAACCTGTAGTGTCTGAGCAGCGTTTCGCATATCACACGACCTACAGCAACCCAAACAAACCAAAAAGAGCCGCGAAAGCAATTTTTCTCGATATCCTCGGGGGCGATTAGGATCTGGCGACAAGCTGGCACCAAATCAATATTAGAAGGTACGGTTGTGTCGTGACTTCGTGTATGTAATTTATTGGGTGGCAAGCATAGCCGGTAAAAAAGCCCAGTGCGCGACAGTTACCACATAATTGCCAGCTAATACTATCTCTTTTGAGAACCATATGTAAAGGTGAGAAGGATGAGCAACGTCTTCAGGAAGGAAAATGTCAAACCCACTTTTCGGGGAAGCCAGATTATCTGATGCCACTCAGCGAGGTCGGCCTGTTGCTGGTGACTAGTTAGTGACAATGGGGTGTGTCCCACGGTCTCCTTATCCTCTACGGAACCTACTACCCGAGCTAACATTTTTATATGGGGGGGTAAAGTTCATAAAGTTGTGTAGCCCAAACTATTTACCTGAGACAGCCATGTCCTCGCTTATCACTCTCCTTATTATTAACTTCTTACTGGGACTAACTCGGTCCGATTTGTCTACGGCTGACTAATGTGGCAACCAGAACTACGCGTACGCGCAGATCACTGCTACCTGTAGCCCACCGACCAATAAGCAACGGACTAAAGTTATACTTAATAGGGTTTCCATTTGCAAACAATTTGGCTCCGTCGTGATAACCACTGTTTGTAAAAGGGTCGAGTGCAAATCGGGTTGAGGTATTTTTCCGTCTGGTCAAGTTTGCTCGGCTCGCCGTCCCTCGACTTTCTTGGGCACCATATCGATCCACCCGACTTGGCACTCCTTACAGACAAAAATAGAACAGTATTTATCCTCTTTGTAGTCCAAATATCATCACACAGTGACGCCTTTTCCTAGGAATTTCGAACCACTGTTACCGCTTCATTTTCCATTCTGTTTCGATCCTCTTGCCGACCACCTCAAATCTAGTTCGAATGTTTTTCAGTTTACTCTTGAAGCCAAAGCAGAAATCGACACCACCAGGGAGGCTTTCTCTGATGCTTACGTGCTACACCTTTTCATTTCAAACTCTAAAAGTCGGGCTAATTCTCACCACAAATGCGCCCACCACGAAAGCTGGTGCAGTTTTGCACCAGATGATTCGTGATGAACTTCAACCCTTTGTCCTTCTTCCTCAGAAGCTACAGCCTGCACTGGAGCGTTGTAGCACTTTCTCTCGAGGACACCTCGCTATTTGCTCGGCCATTTAGCATTTCCGTCACCTTTCGAACGGAAGGCATTTTCGTGTATATATGCATTACAAACCTTTGACCTACGGGTCTGATGCCTTGCCTGATCGATACCCGCCTAATGAAGTGAGTCACTTAGATCTCATTCCTCAATTCACCAATGTTATCCGCTATATCGAAGGATTACATGCGCTTCCAGTACCAAGTGGACCGACGTCTTTCCTTTGATCATACGGCACATTCGTACTACCGTAAAGAGAGATTTTGGGTTTTGTCTCGCTGGCTTAGTGTTTGGCACATCCCTTAAATTAGCCAGCGAGTTTTTCGATTTTACGGATACCATTATGGGTCCGTCCAGTTTTGTCCGTAATTTACGGTCTTTTATGGCTTTCCTCCGTGCGATTTTCACTCGCGATTGCACCCATCCAACTCACATCTCCCCAAGCACCACAATACCCAACGCGCTTGCGAACTTCAGGTAGCTTTAGACCAAAATGACTCCTGACATGTGCCTTGCACGGAAGTTCGTGAATTCCATAAACGGGAACAATGTTAAGAAAACGACTACATTCACCAGTATATTGCTGAGTCAAAAACAGCATTTTTGCTTTACTGAAAGCCCTTGTGACCAGACTTCGCCGGGCTTGTTATCTTTATTTTCTAAAGACAGGATACGCCGTTCGCTTTTTCCATGGGTAAAGGTAATTCGTCACTCATGGAGATTACTAAGGCTCTTTTCTACAGTTTATTTCCACTCTTGTATATTGTTATCTCTCCGTGTATATAATTTCATCTATATATATGCATATAAGCGTATACACGAATATACACCCTTGGACACTGAGGTCATTGTTTTAGTGTAATTTTTTTTGTGAAATTCATGTGATATGAAGTACCAATCGCCACGTAACGTGGACCATTCATATCTAGATTTTGGGCATCAGAAGGCATAGTTATGTCTAAAGAGACAAGATGGGAGAGTTATTGGAGGCGCAAGAAGATGCTTAGTGAAAAATGCCTCATTTGTGGCATGACGACATTATGAGTGCATGGGCTTTCGTGATCTGAGTCACAGTCAGTAGGTACGCCAAGAAAATCAAAATGTCGACGAATACTCAATAATCTTAATTCATAAAAGATACAGCCACTCCCGTTGTCCAATCTGTTGAAGAAGAGCCAAAAGCTTTGGACCAACAGCAGATTTGGGGTATTTAGATCTTCTCAGCAGCGGTCTACTCAATACCAGCGCATCAAGCTCGAACATCCATGCAGGTTAATGTATTCATATTGTTTTAGTTTTCTAATTCGATCGAGAAATACAGCTTGGCAGAACCGTGTGTCGAAATCAAAGTGGACGATCTTTACCAGTTCTCGTCCGATGGTTTAACAACCACTACGCTTACTACGAGGCAACATCATGACGCGCTGCACGCCTTGAGCTATCATTTGCCGATTATTTCGCGGTTGCCCTAGGATAATATCTCGTAAACCACGGTTGTGAGATGTGGCTATCGGTTTCCCATACATTTATTATTTGGTTTGAAAATGTTCAAAAAGAAGCCGCTGAAAAAACGGGCCCATTGTTGCCGTCAAATGTGAACCAGTGAAATTCGTTGTCCCCAGTTAAACTCTAGACGCAGTTTGTTCCACCCCACGGTTCGCAAAAGAACCCATGTTTGTCGTTGAAAGACATAGAGAGTTGGTTTATGAAGGCTAGAAATGAAGGTAATGCTAGACGAAAACTTGGGTACGTAAATTATCATGCACTTCGAGATCAGTCACAAGCTGCCTTTTTTGGAAGGGTCTGGTTCTTTTGATGTCATCAACTCTTCTTAAGGCATCATGGAGTTTATCCATCGATTCATGAAAAGCTTGAAACACGAAGAAATTTCTCCTCAATATATCTTTTAGGGCATTCTGACCATCGGTCAAAGTTCATCATAAACCATAATTCTACAAGTTCCTCTGGTTTAGTTCATAGTCCGTTTGATATTTTCCTAAACAACTGATTGTAATTGTTTTGATGCATAAATTATCAGATAATACCCCCTTTTTGGAAACAATTTCCAATCAAACTATCTTTGACATCTGCAAGCAAAACTTCTGTTGTCCTACTTTTCCTTGGATGCGACGATCTCACCTTTCTACATCTTGATATTTCAGATCCCATAACCAAGTAACACAAGAGAGATGAGTATCTCCCGGAAGTTCTGCATAAAGCTGTCCTGAAATTGTAAAGTTGTACAAGTTTTTAATATAGCATTTTCATAAAAAACCCAGCGGTTTTCACACACATTATTTTTCTAATCAGTGATTCCGACTGAAAGGATGGATAGTATGCGAATAAGCTGAGGAACTGGCAGTGGTAATGGATTAGGGAGGGAAGAGGTATCCTTTTTCCAGTGATTTTTCGGATGTTTGACGTAGCCCAACGGATTTCCAATCGGGTGCAATGTGCTTTGCCCAAATTTTCTAGTGATACGGCCCAAAGTTGGCCCATGCCGCACCCTATTGGGCGCGCTTTCGGCTTGCTGCTCGCGTCCTGACCCAATTAAGTGTTCTCACTTTTTCGTGCTTTGTGATTCCGGTAAACGAACGCTTCAACCTTATTCAAGACAATCCCATGTCAGCTATCGTAGTGAAAAAATTCTTCGGTAATAATAAAGCTCAAATACACGACTCCGTTAGCATACACCTATTAAGGGTGACCCATTTAAAACGGACTGCGTTGATCCGGGATCCACCCTAATCTGTGTGAAACTCCGCCGAGTCCAGCAATTCCTCAGGTATTGATTGTTCACCACACATAACCATAGCTTCTAGAAGTAAGGTCACTGAATTCGTTCGTTCTGCTATTGCCTAATTCTTTCGTTTTTTTCTTTACCTTCCCTCCAGCATCTTCTATATATATATATATATATATATATATATATATATATATATATATATATTCACTGTTAACCCAATACAATACACGGTAGCGTGATGCCATGTAAAAACAGGAAAAAGAAAGGTAAAAATGAAGAATCACAAGGGACGTTTTCCAGGGGTGTAGTGACCTCGATCGTTCTGAGAAAATGACTGTTTTCTGGACACCATTTCGGATCTATTTTCTGTACGATCTTTACTGACGTTTGACATCTACCTCATAGTGTTGTCCGGTTGCGTACGTTTTACTGGACTGACTTCTCCGAGGTTTCTGTCGACCTCGTTTTAAATCGCTTTCGCTTTCGGTCGTTCGCCAATTGTACGCGCTCACGGTTCGCTTTCAGCACAGCCGTTGCGTTTCGTTTTCCGTTCGGTGTATCTCTCGTGTCGGTATTGTTTCGGTGCCACGGTATATAAAATAAACCTTGCACCTATCGACCAACTTGAGTCTTCTCTATTCGTTCGATAGAAGGGATAAAGTTGGTATTTCACTGCTACGCCTAATAGCAGGCACATTCACCAGCCACTCTCGAACGTCTTCTATATTTGTGAGCCCGAAATTTCCAGAAACTTCCTGGATTATTCGCCCGCCCGGTGAGTCTGTGATTTTTTGCTGTTTCGCGTCCTGTTCTTGTTGCACGATATATTATCGCAACGCAACCATGTCAGAGGATAAGATGCAGCTCGACACAGACCTCACTTTGTCTACGGTTGCTTTTGAGCCCTTGGCTTTTATCCCACATGATCCTAAGGTTTGGTTTGCAGCCTTAGAGCTGCAATTTGAAGCAAGTAGTATTATCGGCCAGCGCCAAAGACTTTCCTATGCCTCAGAGGCAATCCCGGGCGATGTTATTGTTACGACCGTTTGAGCAATGCGTAGCCAAATTCGCAACGGATCCCGAAATCAGAAGGCGATTATCCGTGATAATTCTACGATACTAGATTATTAAAATAAACAATGACGTAAACAATATACAAACCTCAATAATACGATCACAAAGTCTCAACAACGAGAAACCGAATAGCAGCGTGTGAGCAGACAGCACGTGCGTCACGCAGGTCCTGAACAAGGATGTGCCAAAATAGCGCTCTGGGCGCGAACAAACAACAATTGGTCCAGAAAAACAACCAGTTCGTAAAGACAAGTCAATAGTGTATGGAAATGAGTGATGTTGGGAAAAAACACTGAATCGCGAGGGAAAAAAGGGGGATTTTCCACGACCGGCTGTTACACCGCCCACCAAAATCCTCCTGGATCCTTAGCAGAGTCAAAGGTTCGGTATAAAGGTACTGATTCTTCCTACCTGCCTAGGCCCTGCTGTCAGTGCGCGCGTCTAATGCTCGTCGTCGACGTTCTACTACTGGTCGCACCTAACCCATTGGCTACATAGACGTGAGGCTAGTCTACATCCTCCACAAGACCAAATGACCGATGGCGGGCGTGAATGGTCACATAGACGTTGTCCTCGTAAGGGGCCGTCCGGTCCTGGATGTACGCGCTTGAGTGTGTGTGTGTGTGCGTGCGTGTGTGTGTGTGCCGGGGTGTACAATGAAATCACAGTTATGACTACACATCAAAGGATGACTTTCTGCAATGTCAACAAAAGACCGCGTGGCAAGAAAACGAGTAAATGTAGCATGCATGTGTGACCTGAGCTCCACTACTTCCACATGTGCAAGGGGCATTCGTTAGCGTCAACAAAAGGCGAACAAAGAACACTGTCACATGTATGATGGGTTTACGGGATGTAGAGTGCGTCGTGCATGTGTGTATGTATCGGGATGTATAATGGAATCGCACTCATCACCACATATCGGAAAGAACCTTCTGTAATGTCAACGAAGGGACCGCGAGCACCTTAACGTGTTTGACGGAGATTGTGTGGTATATATGGTGTTTCTTTATCCACCTCGATTACTGGTGTGAAAAAGGTTTACTAGGCCACAGGGTTATCCGCTCCTCCGTCTTCGCTCTCGAGTAGGTTAATACTGCGTATGTCACGAATGAGCACTCCGTTAGCTGTCTTCACCTTCACCGTTCTTATCATTTCGTCGGTGCTTTTGATGGTTTCCGTAACTACTCCCAAAGACCAAGCGCTGAAATGTGCGCGTTCGTCGGCGATCATAACCACGTCCCCAACTTTGAATGGTCTTGTTTTGGCTATCCACTTCTGTCGAGTCTGCAAAGCCGGTAGGTACTCCCGTAGCCATCGCCTCCAGAAGACCTTGGCCAGATAGTTCGCTTGCTTCCACCCGTGGAGGTAGCTCCCACGAAGGTTTACCGGCCCTTGGAAACCCTCGTTCGACCTTAGCGTCAATAAGTCGTTTGGGGTGAGCGCCAGGTGGGTGGGGTCGCCGTTCAATACTGGAACCAGGGGGCGGTTGTTCAGGATTCGCTCCACCTCAGTCATGACGGTGTTCAGGGTCTCGTCGTCGGGCGGCTGCTGCTCCATGATTGACAGCAATATCCGTCTGGCGGACCGGATCATGCGTTCCCATATGCCGCCTCGGTGACTGGCCTGTGGGGGGTTGAAATGCCAGCGTATGCCGTAGGCCACGGTTCGATTCTGCAGTTCGTCCCTGTTTATGTTCTTGTGCCAACGCTGCAATTCCCGTTGAGCGCCCACAAAGTTCGATCCATTATCTGAGTATATGTCGGCCGGTACGCCTCTTCGGTTGATAAATCTTTGCAAGGCCCGTAGAAACGAATCGGTCGTCATCGAATGTGCGACTTCTAGTTGCACCGCACGTGATTTCATGCACGTCATGATACATCCGTATCGCTTTTCTAATCTTTTCCCGCACTTGATCCACAAGGGCCCGAAATAGTCCAACCCGGTGTCACTGAACGGCCACCAGCCCGTAGTTACCCTGCATTCTGGTAGCGGGGCCATGAGTTGTTTGCCTGCTGTGGCATTGCGTCTCCTGCATTGCACACACCGTCGAATTACGCGTTTTACAGTCTCTCGTCCTCTCAACAACCAAAGACGCTTTCGGATGACGCTCGTCACGTGACTTTCCCCGGCATGTCCCTCCACGGCGTGGACGTGTTGAATCATTAGCTCTACTACGGGTTGTCTCGCAAGCAGCAGTATAGGATACTTTGTGTCGAAGTTCAGGTGGGCGTTGGTCAGCCTACCATCCACCCGCAGCAGTCCGTTGATGATTTTGGGGTTTAAACGCTTCAGCTCGCCTCTTGGAGATGGCATGTCTTCATTGGTCAGCCCCACTTCTTCCGCCCTCTTGAGTTCTCGGGCGAAAGCCTCGCGTTGTATCATTCTGAAAATATCGTACTCTGCCGCTTGTAGCTCATCGGGACCTATCGGGCCGACCGGTATCCGACCTGAGGGCCGTAGCCCTTTCATGACTAGTAAACTTATCTTGAACCTGGTTAACCAAACTAGCGAACGGAGCGTCTTCATCCAGGAAGAAAACCTGACCAGTCGCGATAAAATGGGCGACGCTTCGACGACGTTGGTTGCTATCACTACGCCTTTGATCTCCAGTTCCAATTCCGTAGGGGGTTTTAATTCGAACACGGGCCAGTCCTGTTTGGGCAATTGCAGGAAGTTCGGCCCTCTCGTCCACGTGTCCAGTTGCCCGAAGTTGTTCGCACCTCGGGAGCACAGGTCGGCCGGATTATCACCAGACCTGACATGACTCCACTGGTGCGTGGCCGATTCATCGTGGATAATCGTGAGCCGGTTAGCAACGAAAGTACTAAACCGGCTCCGTACGTTGTTAATGTAGTAAAGTACTATCGTTGAATCCGTCCAGAAGCTCACCGACCAAATGTAGAGATCGAAACATCTCTTCACAGCTTGCACCACCCTGACTGCCAACACGGCTGCGCTGAGTTCAAGGCGTGGGATTGAGACCGACTTCAGTGGAGCAACGCGGGCTTTGGCGAACAGGATCCTCGTGGTATATTGTCCATCTCCTGCGCACCATCGTCCGTACACCACAGCTCCATAACCGACTTCGGATGCATCGGAAAAGGCATGTAGTTCTCCCGTCCGTGTCGTATGGCCAGGGGTCAAACATCGTGGTATTCTTATGTCCCCTAATTTCTTCAAGGTGTTCAAAAATTCCTCCCAGTCCAGCCGGTCCCCTCGGTCCAGTGACTGGTCCCAATCAACTTTCTTACGGCACAGCCGCTGCAGCAAGATCTTTCCGGGTAGCAGCCATGGTGAGACGAAACCGAGCGGGTCGAACAAACTTGAGACGGCAGATAGTATGCCACGACGGGTTATTGGCAGCTCGGGAACGTTCAGTTCGAAAACAAAATCGTCCGTTTCCGCGTCCCATTGTATCCCTAAAGTGCGCTCGATAGGAAGTGGAGAGCCGTCCAAATCTCTTACCCTTTCGGCCTTTTCGTGATACGGGATGACCTTCAGCACTTCTGAGGCGTTCGACATCCATTTAGTTAGATGGAAGCCACCCTCTTCCAGCAATCTCGTCAGACCCCTGAACTGCTCTAGAGCTGATTCCACATCATCGAATGACCCAAGGTAGTCGTCGACGTAGAAGTTCCTGCTGACGCTTTCTACCACCGTCCGATGTACCAGATCGCCATGTTTGCTCGCTGATTCTCGGAGGGCGTAGTTGGCACAAAATGGTGACGATATGGCTCCGAAGGGGTGGACGGTCATTCTATAATTCACCACTGCGTTGTCCCGGTCGCTCCCTTCCCACCACAGGAAACGCAAAGCATCTCGTTCTCCTGCCGGAATCTTCACCTGATGGAACATTTCCCTAATGTCAGCAGACAAAGCCACTTTACCCACTCTGAAACGGCACAGAACATCGATCAGTGGTGTGGTCCAGTCAGGCCCCTGTAGTAGGCGATCGTTTAACGACTTGCCCTGGAACTTGGCCGCACAGTCGAAAACCACGCGCAGTTTATTGGGTTTCTTGGGGTTGATAACCGGATGGTGAGGCAGATACCAGATACCCCTTTTGCTGTCGGTGTTAACAGGCACCCTTTCAACGTAACCGAGGTCCTCGTTTCGCTTCATCAAATCCGCGTATCGTTCCCACAGATTCTGGTCTCGAATGAAGCGTTCTTTTAGTCGTAGTAATCGTTGGAGAACATAATTTCTGTTGTCAGTCCACGGATCGACCGGTGTGCGCCATGGGAGGGGAACCTCGAACTGTTTTTTGAGGCCTCTAGAGCCTTGCCGCACCGTTCGTAGAGCGAAGTGATCCTCTTGAGACAACGTCGGTCTTTCGTCCCCAATGTCATGAAACTCCTTTTCATAAAGCCGTTGCAGATGATACTCTATGCGGTCCGTTTCGGCGGATAAGTAATTCACGGAACCGCGTACCCCTACTGGACCGTATAACATCCATCCCAGAACCGTGCGGACGGCATAAGGTGCCTGGCGGTCGCCCACTCTTTGGTCAAGCACCCAATGCGCCTCTGGCACGTCGCATCCGATGAGGAGATCCACCTCATCATCTTCCCAGTCTACAACGGTTACATCCTGCAGGTGGGGCCATCGAGTCAAGATTGCGTTCACCGACCTTGGTGCTCGCATGGGGAGATCCGCTAACGTGAATGCCTCCGTTGGTTCAATTTCCTCGTTAGTGTCTAGAGAGATGAGTTGCAGCCTTAATCTACCGGCAGTCATTACCTGTGTTCCGCCCACCGTGCTCACTGCTAACGACGTCGCACCTTTAGCCAGTTGGTGTTTGTCGGCAAACCGCTCTTCCACTAAAGTGGTGTCGGATCCACTATCAACGAACGCCAACGCCTTGGCTATCCCAGTCGGAGTCACTACTCCCACGGCCACTACGCCTAAACGTACCGGTTTACTGGCAGATTGCGAAGTTGAACAAATCACGCTGGGCTTGGCACTCGCCTCGGATATGGTTATTCTCGCCTGATGCAGCAGCCGATGGTGTCTGCCCGTGCAGCCCTCGTAACCACATCGATTCCTTGTTCTACAGGCTGCTGCCCGGTGCGTGGTGTTGAGACAGATGAAACATGCTCCTGCCATCCCCGCCATTCCCCACCGTTCGTCTATTGTGGCATTGCCGAACTTGGGGCATTCTGGTAGGCCATGGCTAGTACCACAGGATCTGCAATTTGGTTTCGCCGTAGCATCTCGTGAAATGACGTGTGTGTTGGTCCAAGGCTGGTACTTTGGATGTTCCCGTACAGGGGTTTGGACTTGGCTAGTACCGGGCTTGTTTGCTCGGTTGCTGTCCCGGATGAGTCGGCCGAATCTGCTGTCAGCTATCTTCGTTTGCCTGTCTAAGTATTCAGTCAGGTCTTCGAAGTTGGCTTCTCTGTCGCCTCGGCTTATCCGTTCAGCTTCTTCCGCCCACCGACCCTGTAGTTCGGGAGAGAGGTGACGGACTATGCCTTCCAAAGTGTGCATGGTGTCTAGGTCAGCTCTGTAACCTAAATGGTCGAGGGTTATTGAGCAGTTCTGCATCTTGATCACCAGGTCGGCCATGGTGTAGACGTCGCCCTTGGTTTTCTTTGCCTCTGCCATCACGCCCTCTATTAGGTTACGGGCTACTTTGAAAGGTTGGCCAAACAAGTCCCTCAGAATCTTTCTTGCCCTTGTGTAGCCTTGTTCTGGATCGAGCATGGTGCATCCATCGATAGCTTCTCGCGCTCGGCCTCGACAGTAGTGAGTAAGGTAAAGAAGCCTTTGCCCAGGGTCGGTTACCTTGTTTTCAACGAACGTCTCGAACTGTTTGACAAACTTGCAATATTGCTCAGCTCGCCCGTCGAAAACCGTTAACTCCACTCTAGGCAGATCGATCGATGGTGGTTTGTAGTCGGCGACCTGCGTGGGGTTCCCTACCTTATTGCACTCTAACCTATCGGAAGTGTCGAAGTCACTGGTCCTATACTCTCGCTGTTTCTGTGTACACTTCTCTGCTTCATGCGCCTGTAGTCTAGCCGAAAGTAACTGTTGCTCTAGTTCTATTATTCTCAGCTTATATAAATCAACGTCCTTACGATCAATATTGCTTTCAATAACACATGAGCTAGCACTGACAGGACTAGGCGATCTAGCATTAGCTAAAGAATCATAAGTACCCAAAACCTCCCCAGAGACTTGCCGTATTACTTCCTGTCCGGGTTCGACTGCCTTTGATCCTTTCCTTGGCATTTTGCGTGAATTTTCCTCGTTCCAAATAGATCTATTGAGTATTGTTACGAACGTTTGAGCAATGCGTAGCCAAATTCGCAACGGATCCCGAAATCAGAAGGCGATTATCCGTGATAATTCTACGATACTAGATTATTAAAATAAACAATGACGTAAACAATATACAAACCTCAATAATACGATCACAAAGTCTCAACAACGAGAAACCGAATAGCAGCGTGTGAGCAGACAGCACGTGCGTCACGCAGGTCCTGAACAAGGATGTGCCAAAATAGCGCTCTGGGCGCGAACAAACAACAATTGGTCCAGAAAAACAACCAGTTCGTAAAGACAAGTCAATAGTGTATGGAAATGAGTGATGTTGGGAAAAAACACTGAATCGCGAGGGAAAAAAGGGGGATTTTCCACGACCGGCTGTTACAGTTATCGCCACGGTGAGGGATTGAGCATTAAATCCTCCTCAAGAGCAGCACTATGATCGGCTTTATGAGGCCATACTGCAACATTTCCTTCCTCCTCGGGAGGAACGGTTACGTCAGCTAATTGCCCGGTACCCCATAGGGGATACGAAACCCAGCCGCCACCGAGCTCATCTCCGGTCCCTGGCAGGGCCCGCCGATAAGGATTCGGAGATAACTAAAGAACTGCGGTTGGACTCTTTACTTTGCTATGTTCAGACCGCCGTAACTTCTCTCCTCGAGGACTCGTCCCTGGAACGAGCAGCCGCCTTGGCTGACAAGATCGTCGCACATGTCGACAGTGGGCTAATCCCCTCATCGCCACGACATCCCACAATCCTCGGGGTGTTGACCCGGATGAATCGGCGGAGAGGCCTCGGCACTCTCGATTCACCCAGGGCCGACTGTCCTTTAAGGACAGAGTTAAAATACCGACCCCTCACAGTAGCCCACATAAGCGACGGCACGGACGGGCGCCCTCTACTGCCCACGTCCGCCGTGAATCCGCCTCACATGCCTCGTCCAAACCAGATCATCCCACAAACGGTTTTTGTCGGTTCCACCGCGTTTTCGGACCAGCCGCCCGTAGGTTCAGACAGCCGTGTTCATACGCGGCGGGAAACGCCACCGCCAGCGAGTAGAAGCAGCCCCTCTCGTCAGCAATCAGTCTCAGGTGGCCGTTTATTTTACGTGCATGATTCGTGCACTAACGCTAGGTTCCTAGTCGATACTGGGGCACAAGTTCCTGTCTTACCGGTTGGTAAAGACAAGCCACGAGCTTCTTTGTTTGGAGTGTCAGCGCCGAATTATTCTTCCATTCCTACCCACGGCACGAGACAGCTTGCGATCAACCTGGGACCACGACGACAGTATCTATGGACGTTCATTCTTGCGGATGTTCCCACAGGAATATTGGGAATCGATTTTCTGCAGCACTGTGAATTACTTGTTGATTCACGTAGGCTGCAGCTTATCGACCCTTCGTCGGACACTAAATTTATGGATCTCACAGCTCGAACAGATGCACTCCGAATCACAGGATTGTTTTCCAACATTCCTCACGATTTTCAGCCTCTATTTATTAAATTCCCCATTCTGAATAAGCCATCTGAAGAGATAGATGCAGTGACCGATCGTGTGGCACGCCACATTGTCACTAACGGACCACCAGTCACGGCACGACCTCGCCGACTGGCACCGGACAAATTGGCTTTCGCCGAACGTGAGTTTGACACTTTACTTTCTAAATGTATTGTTCGTCCTTCTCACAGTCCATGGGCCTCACCTCTGCACATGGTTCATAAGAAAGATGGCATTGGCTGGCGACCATGTGGCGACTATCGCGCACTAAATTCGGTTACCCGTTACGATAGTTATCCGATACCCCACATACACGACATCACGGCATCACTTCACGGCACGACTGTATTTTCTAAGATCGATTTGGTGCGAGCCTATCATCAGATCCCATTCGCCGCTGAAGACGTCGGGAAAACCGCTGTCACGACTCCTTTTGGTTTGTTTGAGTTCGTACATATGCCTTTTGGTTTGCAAAATGCTGCTCAGACATTCCAGAGGTTTCTCGATAGCATTACACGAGAGTTGGAATATGTTCACGTCTATATCGATGACTTGCTAATCGCATCGGCGAGCATAGATGAACATTTCCAACATTTGACGCTACTATTTCAACGTTTGTCCGAACATCGAATAGTAATCAACCCTGATAAATGTGAACTTGGCAAACCGGAACTTGTGTTCCTCGGCCACAAAATCACTCAAGAGGGTATTAGGTCGTAACAAATGTTTGAGCAATGCTTAGTCAAATCAGAAGACGATTATCCGTGATATTCTACGATACTAGATTATTACATGAACAATGACATAAAAAATATACAAACCTCAATAATACGATCACAAGGACTCAACAACGAGAAACCGAATAGCAGCGTGTGAGCAGACAGCACGTGCGTCAAGCAGGTCCTGAACAACGATGTGCCAAAGTGGCGTTCTGGGCGCGAACAGACAACAATTGGTCCATAGAAACAACCAGTTCGTGAAGACAAGTGAATAGTGTAGGCAAATGAGTGATGTTAGGAAAAACACTGAATCGCGAGGGTTAAAGGGGGATTTTCCACGACCGGTTGTTACACCGCCCGCCAAAATCCCCCCGGATCCTTAGCAGAGTCCAAGGTTCGGTATAAAGGTACTAATTCTTTCTACCTTCCTAGGCCCTGCTGTCAGTGCTCTCGCCTAAAGCTCGTCGTCAACGCTCTACTACTGGTCTCACCTAACCCATTGGCTACATAGACGTGAGGCTAGTCTACATCTTTCACAAGACCAAATGACCGATGGCGAGCGTGAAGAGGGTACATAGATGCTGTTCTTGTAAAAGGCCGTCCTGTCCTAGATGTATGTGCTTGATTGAGTGCGTGTGTGTGTGTGTAGGTGCCGGGGTGTACAATGGAATCACAGGTATGACTACACATCAAAGGAGGACTTTCTGCAATGTCAACAAAAGGCTGTGTGGCAAAAGCGAGTGAAATGTAGGTATGTGTGCGAGACCTAAGCCCCGGTACTTCTACATGCAGTGTTGTGTCATGTGGTGAGCTAAGGTTCGAACAATTAGCTCCATAGTACGTCGTAAATGCTGTATGAAATTAAACACAAATATACTTCAGAGATGGCATGGGGGGTTGGGTCCTACAGGGGAATACATGAGGGATAAATAAATGAGCTGAGCTTCATCTGGTATCAACGGACATGGGTATAGCTTGGTCGGTAGCATCGGCCTCGCCCGCGTCGCCGTCACCTTCATGTAGACATATTTTGCGTATATCTCGCAATACGTCTCCTTTGATCGTCCTCACCACCACCGTGCGCACGAGACCATCGATTTCTGTACGACAATCCTTGATCACTCTAACCGGCCAATAGTCTTTATGCAAGTGGCTCTCCACGAGGATGACCACTTTGCCACGTCTAAACGACCTCTGTTTGGAGAACCGCTTTTGCCGAAGCTGCGGTGTCGGTAGATACTCTCTTGTCCATCGTTTCCGGAAAGCCTGTGCCAGGTGGTTCATTTGTTTCCATCCAACAACGTACGTTCCACGCAGGGTTTTCGGGGTGGTTACTCCTGCATTTGACCGGAGTAATAATAGGTCGTTGGGGGTGAGTGCCGGTTCGCTTTCCGGGTCTGGGACGATCGGCACCAGGGGTCTGTTGTTCAATATGCTTTCTACTTCCGTTAGTAAAGTAGTCAGCGTCTCGTAATCGAGGGTTTGTTGTGAGGTCAGGGCTGTGAGTATTTCCCTAGTCGATCGTATCAGCCTTTCCCAAACGCCACCACGATGACTGGTGTAAGGTGGATTGAAGTGCCATTCTATCCCCTTTGCTGCGGTCTGGTTTTGTATTTTGGCGTAATCCAGGTGGTTCCACCATTTCTCTAACCCCTTATGAGCCCCAACGAAGTTCGAGCCATTGTCGGAGTATATATTCTTGGGGACGCCCCGCCTCGCGATAAACCTTTGAAGGGCCATTAGGAATGAATCGTTTGTCATGTTATGCACTACTTCGAGGTGGACTGCTCTGGATGGTAGGCATGTTACCAGGCAGCTGTACCTCTTTTGGGTGCTCCTCTGATGTCGTACGAGTAACGGGCCAAAGCAGTCGACGCCGATTTCCACGAACGGGCACCTTCCCGGTTGGACTCTTACGGCTGGATGGGGGGCCATCATTTGTTGGCCTGCTACTGCTCTCCGGCGACAAGTAATGCAGTTGCTTATGACTCCCTTGGCCGTCGCTGGTCCCTTTGTCACCTAAAATCGTCGGCGTATATTGTTCAATAAGTGATTCGGGCCTGCTTGTCCCTCTTCCCGGTGTACATGATCTATCAGGCATCTCGTTATACGGTGGTCACCGGGGATTATTATGGGGTGTTGTGTTTCGAACTCTAGGCCTGACTTCTTCAGCCACCCTCCAACTCTCAGTAGTCCATTGATTCGCATGTTGTTTAGTGCTCGGATACTACTGTGTAACAGCCTGCTTCCTTTGGTGTCATCATCTGTCCTGGCTAGTTAGCGGGCCTCGGACGGGAAAGCTTCTGGTTGCAGTAGGTGTAGAACGTCGAGTTCGGTTTGATTCAGCTCGCCCGGTGGTATTGTCCCCGCATTCAATGTGTTTTGTGGTCTTGCGCCTTTCATAATCAGTAGGAGTGCTTTGTACCGTGTCCACCAGACCACGGCTCTTAACACTTTTGTCCAGTTGGGGAATTGGCACAGTTTCTCTATCAGGTCTACGCTTCCCGCGAAGTTTATAGCCAGCATCAGTCTTTTAGTCTCGATATCACCATCATTAGCCCTGGGCATTATTAGCGTTGGCCACATCTCTTCAGTTGCAGTTAGGAAGTCCGGTCCCGTTGTCCACATCCATAACCTCTCTAGTTTTTCCAGGCCCCTTGAGCAGAAGTCGGTCAGGTTGCTGGCGGATTTTACATAGTGCCATTGACCGGTTTTAGTCGACTCGTGGATCATAGTGAGTCTGTTGGCCACGAAAATGTTAAAACGAGTGGTAGTGTTGTTTATGTAATGAAGTACCGTGGCTGAATCCGTCCAAAAGTTTGTTTCCCAGTCTATCCGGTCGAAGCATCTCCTAATCGGCCTCGCGGCTTTAACGGCCGGTACTGCTGACGTCAGTTCCAGCCTTGGAATCGACACCCTTTTCGGTGGAGCTACTCTCGCCTTTGCGAATAGTATCTGGCTGTGCTGCCCACCATTGGCGTCAACCCAGCAGCCGTAAGCGACTACCTTGCAGCCTATTTCTGATGCGTCGGAGAGTAGGTGGAGCTGGGAGTCGTTTGTGCACTTGGTACCTGTTATGCGTCTTTGTATTTTGATCTCCCCAAGTTGCTCCAGGCTGAGCAGCCAGTCGCGCCATCGCTTATCGTCATCATCCTAGAGAGGTTCGTTCTAACCCCTCCCTCTTCGGCACAGTGATTGTAACAAGCACTTTCCCGGTAACAACCATGGCGAAACAAAACCTAGGGGGTCATAGAGGCTTGTGACTGACGATAGGATTCCTCTCCGTGTGACTGGTCGTTTGGGTAGGTCTAGAGTGAAAATGAGTTCGTCCCCTCTGGGTTTCCACTGAAGACCAAGCGTGCGCTCCGTTTGTGAAGAGGATCCCAAAAGCTCTCTCGTACACTCCATTTTCTAGGACTTCGGTATAACAGTGAACACCTCTTGGCTGTTCGAAGCCCATTTAGTGAGGTTGAATCCTCCGGCATTTAGAGTGGCAATCGGTTCGGTCATATAAAGAATAGCAGCATTTGGATCGTCAAAGGAGCACAGAAAATCGTCCACGTAGAAGTGGTCCACTGCTCTTCCTAACAAGTTGCTAGTGCTGTCGAAACGCTTGAGGGTTTCCCGGAGGACAAAATTAGCTTAGAAGGGGGATGATACCGCCCCAAAGGGGTGCACTGTCAGCCTGTACTCGTCAGGTGAGCGATTTGCGTCTTTCTCAGGCCACCAGAGAAGACGAAAGGAGTCTCTATTTTTAACGGGCATCTTCACTTGTGGAAACATTTAGCGTATGTCCGCAGAGACGGCTACTTTTCCTAGCCGGAGAAGACATAAAACCTCTACTATTGGTGTTGTCCAGTCTGGGCCCTGTAGTATATGGTCGTTGAGTGACACACCCTGACATTTCGTGGCACAGTCGAAAACCACTCTGACCTTCCCCGGTTTCTTTGGGTTCACGACCGGGTGATGGGGTAGGTACCACCTCAAATTTGCGCTGATGACCGCTGTATCTACTCTTTCCATAGAACCCAAGTCGATGTTATGTTGGATGGCTCGCGTGTATTCTATCCTTAATTGTGGTTCCCGAGGTAGCCTGATTTTGAGGAAGCATAATCTTTTCAGAACAATTTCTCGGCTGTTTGGCATGGGTTTCATGTTGAATCTCTACGGGGAAGGAACCTCGAAACGACCCTTTGTGTACTTGACGTTCTCGGCCACCACTTCCAAAGCCATCCTATCTTCTCGTGATGGGGCATCTCTGTCCATGTCCAGGTCGGCAAATTTGGTGTTATACAATTGTTGGAGTGCCTGTTCGACGTTCGTCGTTTCCACCGAAGTGCAGTTGATTTGTTTGCCGCATCTGCCGTCTGTACTATCATATAAAGTACAACCGAATATGGTGCGTACTGCATAGGGTGCTTTGAGGCTTCCTATCCCTTGATCCAGGACCCAGTGCACTTCCGGTATATCAGGGCCGATCAGCAGATCAATTTCGTTACTCTGCCACTCCTCGATCGTAATCCCGTCGAGATGCGGCCACTGAGTCAGAATCGATTGCACTGACTGAGGTGCTCTCATCGGCAGGTCCTTTATAGTGAATGTTTCTAGGGTTTCTGCTCTATCGTTGCCGACCAAGGAAGCGAGTTGTAAGTGCAGTTTGGTCGACTGGATGACTTCGGTGCCACTCACTGTGCCTAATGCTAACGGGGATTGATTCCCTCTGATCCCATATCACTCTGCGAACTCCTTCCTTACTGGTGTTGTATCCCAGCCACTATCTATGAAGGCCAACGCTTTGGCTACTCCTGATGGGGTCACTACTCCCACGGCAACCACTCCTAAACGTACTAGTTTACTGGCAGACCGCGACGTTGAACAAATAACACTGGGCTTGGTAGTCTCCTCGGGTACAGTTTCTCTCGCCTGGTGTAACAATCGATGGTGTCTGCCCGTGCAGCTCTCATGACCACATCCGTTCCTTGTCCTACAGGCTGCCGCCCGGTGCGTGGTGTCGAGACAAATAAAACACGCACCTGCAATCCTCGCCATTCCCCACCGTTAGTCTATTGTGGCGTTGCCGAACTTGGGGCATTCTGGTAGTCCATGGCTAGTACCACGGGATCTGCAATTGGGTTGCGCCGTAGCATCGCGTGAAATGGCACGTGTATTGATCCGAGGCTGATATTTTGGATGTTTCCGTGCAGCTTGGGTAGTACTGGGCTTGTTTGCCCGGTTGCCGTCCCGGATGAGTCGGTCTAACCTGCTGTCAGCTATCTTGGTTTGCCTGTCCAAGTATTCGGTCAGGTCTTCGAAGTTAGGTTCCCTGTCGCTTCGGCTTATCCGTTCTGCTTCTTCCGCCCACCGACCCTGTAGTTCGGGAGAAAGGTGACGCACTGTGTTTTCCAAAGTGTTGTATGGCATCTAGGTCAGCCCTGTAACCTAGATGGTCGAGGGTTATTGAGCAGTTCTGCATCTTAATCATCAGGTTGGCCATTGTGTAGACGTCGCCCTTGGTTCTCTTTGCCTCTACCATCACGCCCTCTATTAGGTTACGGGCTACTTTGAAAGGTTGGCCAAACAAGTCCCTTAGAATCTTCCTTGCTCTTGTGTAGCCTTGTTCCGGGTCGAGCATGGTATAACGAACGTTCGAGCAATGCGTAGCCAAATTCGCAACGGATCCCGAAATCAAAATACGATTATCCGTGATATTCTACGATACTAGATTATTACATGAACAATGACATAAAAAATATACAAACCTCAATAATACGATCACAAGGACTCAACAACGAGAAACCGAATAGCAGCGTGTGAGCAGACAGCACGTGCGTCAAGCAGGTCCTGAACAACGATGTGCCAAAGTGGCGTTCTGGGCGCGAACAGACAACAATTGGTCCATAGAAACAACCAGTTCGTGAAGACAAGTGAATAGTGTAGGCAAATGAGTGATGTTAGGAAAAACACTGAATCGCGAGGGTTAAAGGGGGATTTTCCACGACCGGTTGTTACACCGCCCGCCAAAATCCCCCCGGATCCTTAGCAGAGTCCAAGGTTCGGTATAAAGGTACTAATTCTTTCTACCTTCCTAGGCCCTGCTGTCAGTGCTCTCGCCTAAAGCTCGTCGTCAACGCTCTACTACTGGTCTCACCTAACCCATTGGCTACATAGACGTGAGGCTAGTCTACATCTTTCACAAGACCAAATGACCGATGGCGGGCGTGAAGAGGGTACATAGATGCTGTTCTTGTAAAAGGCCGTCCTGTCCTAGATGTATGTGCTTGATTGAGTGCGTGTGTGTGTGTGTAGGTGCCGGGGTGTACAATGGAATCACAGGTATGACTACACATCAAAGGAGGACTTTCTGCAATGTCAACAAAAGGCTGTGTGGCAAAAGCGAGTGAAATGTAGGTATGTGTGCGAGACCTAAGCCCCGGTACTTCTACATGCAGTGTTGTGTCATGTGGTGAGCTAAGGTTCGAACAATTAGCTCCATAGTACGTCGTAAATGCTGTATGAAATTAAACACAAATATACTTCAGAGATGGCATGGGGGGTTGGGTCCTACAGGGGAATACATGAGGGATAAATAAATGAGCTGAGCTTCATCTGGTATCAACGGACATGGGTATAGCTTGGTCGGTAGCATCGGCCTCGCCCGCGTCGCCGTCACCTTCATGTAGACATATTTTGCGTATATCTCGCAATACGTCTCCTTTGATCGTCCTCACCACCACCGTGCGCACGAGACCATCGATTTCTGTACGACAATCCTTGATCACTCTAACCGGCCAATAGTCTTTATGCAAGTGGCTCTCCACGAGGATGACCACTTTGTCACGTCTAAACGACCTCTGTTTGGAGAACCGCTTTTGCCGAAGCTGCGGTGTCGGTAGATACTCTCTTGTCCATCGTTTCCGGAAAGCCTGTGCCAGGTGGTTCATTTGTTTCCATCCAACAACGTACGTTCCACGCAGGGTTTTCGGGGTGGTTACTCCTGCATTTGACCGGAGTAATAATAGGTCGTTGGGGGTGAGTGCCGGTTCGCTTTCCGGGTCTGGGACGATCGGCACCAGGGGTCTGTTGTTCAATATGCTTTCTACTTCCGTTAGTAAAGTAGTCAGCGTCTCGTAATCGAGGGTTTGTTGTGAGGTCAGGGCTGTGAGTATTTCCCTAGTCGATCGTATCAGCCTTTCCCAAACGCCACCACGATGACTGGTGTAAGGTGGATTGAAGTGCCATTCTATCCCCTTTGCTGCGGTCTGGTTTTGTATTTTGGCGTAATCCAGGTGGTTCCACCATTTCTCTAACCCCTTATGAGCCCCAACGAAGTTCGAGCCATTGTCGGAGTATATATTCTTGGGGACGCCCCGCCTCGCGATAAACCTTTGAAGGGCCATTAGGAATGAATCGTTTGTCATGTTATGCACTACTTCGAGGTGGACTGCTCTGGATGGTAGGCATGTTACCAGGCAGCTGTACCTCTTTTGGGTGCTCCTCTGATGTCGTACGAGTAACGGGCCAAAGCAGTCGACGCCGATTTCCACGAACGGGCACCTTCCCGGTTGGACTCTTACGGCTGGATGGGGGGCCATCATTTGTTGGCCTGCTACTGCTCTCCGGCGACAAGTAATGCAGTTGCTTATGACTCCCTTGGCCGTCGCTGGTCCCTTTGTCACCTAAAATCGTCGGCGTATATTGTTCAATAAGTGATTCGGGCCTGCTTGTCCCTCTTCCCGGTGTACATGATCTATCAGGCATCTCGTTATACGGTGGTCACCGGGGATTATTATGGGGTGTTGTGTTTCGAACTCTAGGCCTGACTTCTTCAGCCACCCTCCAACTCTCAGTAGTCCATTGATTCGCATGTTGTTTAGTGCTCGGATACTACTGTGTAACAGCCTGCTTCCTTTGGTGTCATCATCTGTCCTGGCTAGTTAGCGGGCCTCGGACGGGAAAGCTTCTGGTTGCAGTAGGTGTAGAACGTCGAGTTCGGTTTGATTCAGCTCGCCCGGTGGTATTGTCCCCGCATTCAATGTGTTTTGTGGTCTTGCGCCTTTCATAATCAGTAGGAGTGCTTTGTACCGTGTCCACCAGACCACGGCTCTTAACACTTTTGTCCAGTTGGGGAATTGGCACAGTTTCTCTATCAGGTCTACGCTTCCCGCGAAGTTTATAGCCAGCATCAGTCTTTTAGTCTCGATATCACCATCATTAGCCCTGGGCATTATTAGCGTTGGCCACATCTCTTCAGTTGCAGTTAGGAAGTCCGGTCCCGTTGTCCACATCCATAACCTCTCTAGTTTTTCCAGGCCCCTTGAGCAGAAGTCGGTCAGGTTGCTGGCGGATTTTACATAGTGCCATTGACCGGTTTTAGTCGACTCGTGGATTATAGTGAGTCTGTTGGCCACGAAAATGTTAAAACGAGTGGTAGTGTTGTTTATGTAATGAAGTACCGTGGCTGAATCCGTCCAAAAGTTTGTTTCCCAGTCTATCCGGTCGAAGCATCTCCTAATCGGCCTCGCGGCTTTAACGGCCGGTACTGCTGACGTCAGTTCCAGCCTTGGAATCGACACCCTTTTCGGTGGAGCTACTCTCGCCTTTGCGAATAGTATCTGGCTGTGCTGCCCACCATTGGCGTCAACCCAGCAGCCGTAAGCGACTACCTTGCAGCCTATTTCTGATGCGTCGGAGAGTAGGTGGAGCTGGGAGTCGTTTGTGCACTTGGTACCTGTTATGCGTCTTTGTATTTTGATCTCCCCAAGTTGCTCCAGGCTGAGCAGCCAGTCGCGCCATCGCTTATCGTCATCATCCTAGAGAGGTTCGTTCTAACCCCTCCCTCTTCGGCACAGTGATTGTAACAAGCACTTTCCCGGTAACAACCATGGCGAAACAAAACCTAGGGGGTCATAGAGGCTTGTGACTGACGATAGGATTCCTCTCCGTGTGACTGGTCGTTTGGGTAGGTCTAGAGTGAAAATGAGTTCGTCCCCTCTGGGTTTCCACTGAAGACCAAGCGTGCGCTCCGTTTGTGAAGAGGATCCCAAAAGCTCTCTCGTACACTCCATTTTCTAGGACTTCGGTATAACAGTGAACACCTCTTGGCTGTTCGAAGCCCATTTAGTGAGGTTGAATCCTCCGGCATTTAGAGTGGCAATCGGTTCGGTCATATAAAGAATAGCAGCATTTGGATCGTCAAAGGAGCACAGAAAATCGTCCACGTAGAAGTGGTCCACTGCTCTTCCTAACAAGCTGCTAGTGCTGTCGAAACGCTTGAGGGTTTCCCGGAGGACAAAATTAGCTTAGAAGGGGGATGATACCGCCCCAAAGGGGTGCACTGTCAGCCTGTACTCGTCAGGTGAGCGATTTGCGTCTTTCTCAGGCCACCAGAGAAGACGAAAGGAGTCTCTATTTTTAACGGGCATCTTCACTTGTGGAAACATTTAGCGTATGTCCGCAGAGACGGCTACTTTTCCTAGCCGGAGAAGACATAAAACCTCTACTATTGGTGTTGTCCAGTCTGGGCCCTGTAGTATATGGTCGTTGAGTGACACACCCTGACATTTCGTGACACAGTCGAAAACCACTCTGACCTTCCCCGGTTTCTTTGGGTTCACGACCGGGTGATGGGGTAGGTACCACCTCAAATTTGCGCTGATGACCGCTGTATCTACTCTTTCCATAGAACCCAAGTCGATGTTATGTTGGATGGCTCGCGTGTATTCTATCCTTAATTGTGGTTCCCGAGGTAGCCTGATTTTGAGGAAGCATAATCTTTTCAGAACAATTTCTCGGCTGTTTGGCATGGGTTTCATGTTGGATCTCCACGGGGAAGGAACCTCGAAACGACCCTTTGTGTACTTGACGTTCTCGGCCACCACTTCCAAAGCCATCCTATCTTCTCGTGATGGGGCATCTCTGTCCATGTCCAGGTCGGCAAATTTGGTGTTATACAATTGTTGGAGTGCCTGTTCGACGTTCGTCGTTTCCACCGAAGTGCAGTTGATTTGTTTGCCGCATCTGCCGTCTGTACTATCATATAAAGTACAACCGAATATGGTGCGTACTGCATAGGGTGCTTTGAGGCTTCCTATCCCTTGATCCAGGACCCAGTGCACTTCCGGTATATCAGGGCCGATCAGCAGATCAATTTCGTTACTCTGCCACTCCTCGATCGTAATCCCGTCGAGATGCGGCCACTGAGTCAGAATCGATTGCACTGACTGAGGTGCTCTCATCGGCAGGTCCTTTATAGTGAATGTTTCTAGGGTTTCTGCTCTATCGTTGCCGACCAAGGAAGCGAGTTGTAAGTGCAGTTTGGTCGACTGGATGACTTCGGTGCCACTCACTGTGCCTAATGCTAACGGGGATTGATTCCCTCTGATCCCATATCACTCTGCGAACTCCTTCCTTACTGGTGTTGTATCCCAGCCACTATCTATGAAGGCCAACGCTTTGGCTACTCCTGATGGGGTCACTACTCCCACGGCAACCACTCCTAAACGTACTAGTTTACTGGCAGACCGCGACGTTGAACAAATAACACTGGGCTTGGTAGTCTCCTCGGGTACAGTTTCTCTCGCCTGGTGTAACAATCGATGGTGTCTGCCCGTGCAGCTCTCATGACCACATCCGTTCCTTGTCCTACAGGCTGCCGCCCGGTGCGTGGTGTCGAGACAAATAAAACACGCACCTGCAATCCTCGCCATTCCCCACCGTTAGTCTATTGTGGCGTTGCCGAACTTGGGGCATTCTGGTAGTCCATGGCTAGTACCACGGGATCTGCAATTGGGTTGCGCCGTAGCATCGCGTGAAATGGCACGTGTATTGATCCGAGGCTGATATTTTGGATGTTTCCGTGCAGCTTGGGTAGTACTGGGCTTGTTTGCCCGGTTGCCGTCCCGGATGAGTCGGTCTAACCTGCTGTCAGCTATCTTGGTTTGCCTGTCCAAGTATTCGGTCAGGTCTTCGAAGTTAGGTTCCCTGTCGCTTCGGCTTATCCGTTCTGCTTCTTCCGCCCACCGACCCTGTAGTTCGGGAGAAAGGTGACGCACTGTGTTTTCCAAAGTGTTGTATGGCATCTAGGTCAGCCCTGTAACCTAGATGGTCGAGGGTTATTGAGCAGTTCTGCATCTTAATCATCAGGTTGGCCATTGTGTAGACGTCGCCCTTGGTTCTCTTTGCCTCTACCATCACGCCCTCTATTAGGTTACGGGCTACTTTGAAAGGTTGGCCAAACAAGTCCCTTAGAATCTTCCTTGCTCTTGTGTAGCCTTGTTCCGGGTCGAGCATGGTATAACGAACGTTCGAGCAATGCGTAGCCAAATTCGCAACGGATCCCGAAATCAAAATACGATTATCCGTGATATTCTACGATACTAGATTATTACATGAACAATGACATAAAAAATATACAAACCTCAATAATACGATCACAAGGACTCAACAACGAGAAACCGAATAGCAGCGTGTGAGCAGACAGCACGTGCGTCAAGCAGGTCCTGAACAACGATGTGCCAAAGTGGCGTTCTGGGCGCGAACAGACAACAATTGGTCCATAGAAACAACCAGTTCGTGAAGACAAGTGAATAGTGTAGGCAAATGAGTGATGTTAGGAAAAACACTGAATCGCGAGGGTTAAAGGGGGATTTTCCACGACCGGCTGTTACACAAGTCTTGCGAGGATAAAGTGCGCTCTATTCTAGAGTCTGCCATACCGTCCTCGATCAAGGAGCTCAAGGCATTTTTGGGGTTAGTTAACTTTTGTCGTCGTTTCATACCCCATGCTGCTAAACGTTTGTTTCCACTAACTGACCTACTTCACGGCGATCCACATAAGTTCACGCCTATGGATGCTGCACGAGTAGCGTTCTCGGAGATTAAAGCGACATCAGCTCAGAGCACGCTCCTGATGCACCCAGTTCCGTCCATCGCGCTAAGCAAAGCGGCGGATGCATCGGACTTTGCCATCGGAGCGGTCCTGTAACAGTCTTTTTCTGGGATCCAGCAGCCATTAGAGTTTTTCTCTCGACTCCTCAGTCCCACGGAAACCAAATATAGCGATTTGGTTGCGAACTGCTTGCTGCATATAATGCCGCTAAGCACTTCCGCCATGCAGTCGACGGTCAATATTTCATCCTCTCTACTGACCATAAGCCTTTGACGTATACATTGCATACTAAGTCTGACCGTTACTCCCCACGAGAAGTCAGACATTTAGACTGTATTTCTCAGTTCACGACTGACCTACGACACGTTAAAGGTGAGTCGAATTGCGTTGCAGATGCTTTGTCGAGTATTTCGCTTAATGCTATTAAATCTCCGGTTTTAGACATCCCTGCCATGGCTGCAGCACAGGCACGGGATTCCCCATGTATAGGAGCCGCTCAGTCATCATCGCTACAGTGTCAGTCCGTACCTCTGGCCACCAGTGCTGGGACTATACTCTGCGACATGTCTACTGGCCTACCTCGACCAGCCGTACCATCCACATATCGACGTCACGTGTTCGATGCCCTACATGGACTATCACATCCAGACATCGCAGCCAGTCTCCGATTAGTAGTTGTACGATATGTCTGGCCGTCCATGAATAAAGATATCCGTATGTGGGCAAAACATTGTCTACAGTGTCACGATCTAAAGTGCATAGGCGCGTAGCTTCGCCTTTCGGTACTTTTGCTACGCCTGATGCTCGCTTCGATCATATCCACGTAGATATTGTGGGTCCATTGACCCCATTACACGGGTACACCTACTCACTAAAGTGCATCGATAGATTTACAAGGTGGCCCGAGGCTATTCCCATCTCTGTCGTCACGGCCGAATAAGTGGCTCAACACCTGATAGAACGATGGATAGCTTCATATGGTTTTCCTTCCACAATCACCACCGATCGAGGGCAACAATTTGAGTCCGAACCATTCTCTTCATTAACTCACATGCCGGGTACGGAACGCATTCGCACGACCGCGTACCATCCGGCATCGAATGGCTTAGTCGAAAGTTTTCATCGCCAACTCAAAGCGGCTCTTAATGCACACCAGAGCCCCGACTGGTAGGAAACGTTACCGCTAGTTCTGCTTGGTATCAGGACTTGCATGAAGGCAGATATCCAACGTTCCGCCGCAGAACTTGTCCACTGCACGACATTACGACTGCCTGGGGAATTCGTTACGCCACTGAGTACAGACTCACTTGCTGTATAGACTCCGGTTCACCGCTTCTCTACGTACATGCAAAATCTCACTCCGGGGCAGACTCGGATGCAGCGACGACAGGTTTTTGTTCCGACCGAACTCGAAACTTGTTCGCGTGTATTCATTCGTGTTGATTCGGTACGGAAACCATTACAACAGTCCTACGATGTTTCATTTCGCGTGATTTCTCGTCACGATAAAACCATTAAGGTTGATCGACACGATCGCGTCAATACCGTTAGCATCGATAGTCTCAAAGCCGCGTACGTTGATGATAGCATGATGCCCACTGACATGAGATTCGATGTTAACCCTGCACTACCTTTGGACGACACTCCCGTGTCACGTCAAGGTCCTCAGTTAACGTTGCCTGCTACGACTTCGAATGAGGCTATCGTCTCACGTTCAAGCCAGCAGTTCGTTGGCCCTGCTTCTTCGTCGAATGAGAATACTGTCTCACATTTAAGTCAGCAGAGCACGTCTACGCATCCGTCCGCGAATGAGGCTCCCGTCTCACCTCCCGGTCGGAAGATAATTTGCCCAGCACGTTTTCGCGACTACGTCAAACACGATCTTAACCAGAGCACTTCGCAGTGATAACTTTTGTGTTTATCGTTTCGACACGATTCAACATACCCCATTAGTTATTACTATATTCTAGTCAAGTCCGTTGCGGCTGCTACACCAGTTTTTCGTTTCTTTTCGTTTCATGGAACCTCGCCATGTGGTACGCTTCGCTGGCCCCACGAAATCTGGCGAATTTTGGCACCAACGTTTGCATTCTGGATTGGTCCTGTTGCTCTCTTCCCTTGCCATTGACGAACCTACCGATTTGGCCTCCGGATATCATATTGGCTAACGGTTATCCGACGCTGGACGTTATTGGTAAGGCACACCTGGATGACGATTCACGCAACCGATGTCACTGGTAACGAATCTGGTTTACGCTGGACCATCATCCTACGGTTCCTGCATACGACGGATTTTGCCCGTCAGCATCCTACAGCACAGCTCCATTCACGTATTTTCAAGCACTAACGAGCACGAATATCTTTTGTGTATCCTCTCCTCCTTGACATTTTTCGAAAGCTTTCCGTGCTTTCTAGCGGGGGGCTGCTGTAGTGACCTCGATCATTCTGAGAAAATGACTGTTTTCTGGACACCATTTCGGATCTATTTTCTGTACGATCTTTTCTGACGTTTGGCATCTACCTCATAGTGTTGTCCGATTGCGTACGTTTTACCGGACTGTCTTCTCCGAGATTTCTGTCGACCTCGTTTTAAATCACTTTCGCTTTTGGTCGTTCGCCAATTGTACGCGCTCACGGTTCGCTTTCAGCACAGCCGTTGCGTTTCGTTTTCCGTTCGGTGTATCTCTCGTGTCGGTATTGTTTCGGTGCCAGCTCACATACTGATCACCTGTGATGTGCCTGAGACCAGCTGCGTATTTGACCGAAAGATTGTAAAAGTTGAAGAATCATATGCGTCTCGGACTACTTGTGCTGTTCACTGTGTGGTGAGGTTCAAAGGCTAGTCTCCGTCAGTTTTCACAACCAAAATTTATGGGTTCTGAACACCAGCCAAAACTCCTGGATGACTGTGAGTCCCGAGATGTGTCGGAAATTGTCCTTTCAAGGATCGGACAAGAATGCGACAAAATTTAGGTGACTACAGCTGATGGCCTCGGTTTTATGAATTACCTAACATCGAGGAAGTAGCTTTTAAAGGATCGCCCTATGAAGTCGATGACACTGCAGGTCACTTCTGAGATGGAGGCAAGTTGGGACACTCGTACAGACTTTGACCCGGGGTATATGGGGAGAATAAACCATGGAACAATGAAGACAGGTTAAGGGTGCTATCTGATGCATGGCCCATGGATAAGCCTCGAAAGCCGGAAAACTGCGAATGTGTTCTGTTTGCATGGAAAGATTACAGCAACAGTCATTGAAAGATGGTCTTTTTACTAAATCAAAAGGCATAAAGACCCTTTTGTTGGTATGAAAAGATCCGGAAGAAGCGATGGTGGAATACTGCATGAAAAGTAATACTACTGTGCTATTGAGGGAAGTGAAAATTGAAACTTGACATTCTATCAAGATTCAAAACTGCGGCACTTGTTGGTTTCAGTTCAAAAGTCATGCTGTAGGACTTCCGATGAATTGTCCTAGACCCAGTCATTTGGCGCTACACAACCTGAAGGGATGGCCGCAAAATCTGGCCTTCTGCCACTATCTAGTGATCGGCCTTTAGGCCCACTGGTAGTACTTGGCGCAAAATGATATTAAGGCCAGTATCCAGAACCTTTCCGTGCTTTCCAGTGGCCCTTCTTCCAGCTCACCGCCAATGCCAGAGGTAGGACACTGTCGAGATTAGTATGTTGAACCCTCTCCCTTTTTCCTGTAGCACCATTATCCGGAGAACTACCTCTAAGCTCACCTGTGACATAGAAATAAAAGGATGAAGAGATCCGAGGAAAATTTTGGGCTCCAGCTCGATACCTGTGTACCACTCCAGGGCTTGAAGACCACCCTGTCACACTGGCTTAGTGGGTTTTCAACTCTAATCCCTCATTTGACCCACAGTTTTCTTTCGGTACTAGTCGCAATATCTCCGCGCCTTCCTTATCTTCTTTTGCTCTCCCGCTCTGCAAAATCCACTTTGTCTCAGAGTAGGTTTTCTTTTTCTTGTTCGTTTCCATCTGAACTGTCACATCCCATATATGAATTCGTTCATTTCGTTTATTTTTGAACATAGTTATATCATTTTCATGCCTCGGCTTTGGTGAAACAATTGGCTTCTGCGTATCTAATCATTGTAATCGGGGGGACAACGGTAGGGGCCAAGTTGACGAATCACGTTTGACCCCTTCGGCAATCCACCGGAAGGTGGAACTGGTGTTAAGTTGACTATGGCTGCGTTTATTTGTTTTATATTTTGTATATTTTCTCAATAGACTAGTTTTCTTAATTAGTCTTGAGAGCCCAGAGAAGGTGAACTTTCCGGACTTGCACTTGAAAGGTTCGAAAGTGGGTTGATTTAAATCGCTTTTTGGAGTACCTTTGGCCCTTGGAAAATGGTTTATTTGGTATTTGCAGAAAACCCTTTAGCGCAAATCCTTCACACAAAAAAGCTGTAGCGCTGTATTTTTATTGGTATACTGCTGAGTTCAGTGTTACCCCATGATCCAGTGCGCTGCGACCAACTCTCACTCTCGAGAGGCCTAAGAATTACGAAACAACTTTCATCAATTTCAAGAATTTCGAAGGACTAATTCATTACGGTTCCACCGCCGAATTCGCTTTCTGTTCGAAGGTTAAGTCATCGCCAAAACTACCTATTTCATGTCTTGGTCAGCCCCAATAAGTCTGGCGAGAAGAGTTTTTTGCCTGCAACTATTTTTTTACTTTTGTAGAGCTGTGACTAGTTAGGTTATCATTCTATGCTCCTACTCATTGCACACAAATCTTTAGTCAGAATGGTGTGTGCTACCAACCACTGAAGCCTAATTACCTCAGGCAAGATCCACATCTTATACGTCGGTCCATTCAAACATTTGTCTGCCTCCTAGCTCGTAGTTTCTCGGACTCGGCACTCGGAAAGTGCCCTCTGAGGAACTGTGTGTCGGACCACACAAAAACACATCAGAGGGTGATATTTTTAGCCTGTGCTTCGGGTACACGCTTTAGTTTCCCGGAGGAGCTTTCCATGCGTCACTCCCCCCAAAGAGGCTTCTGTATTCTTATCGTGTGTCCAAGAGAGCGCTAAAGTTCAGTTCATTGCCAACCGCTAAATATTTGGAATTGATCCGCAAGCAGCTATGTTAACAACGCCTACGCTGATCCAGCGAAAAGAATCAAAGGGAAGCTCCGAGCACTCAGAGTAGGATTGAGACTCGTAGGTAAACCTCGTTAACCTGATCCAATCGTTTTACTACCGTGACCGAGGAAGCATCTTGATCTCCATTGTGAAGGCTAAATGACCAAAGCCCCCTTAAAATGTCTACACTTCCTGTAAAGTCAGCCATATCCGACATTATCTTGAAGTCTTTGGCCTCGGCGGGATTCGAACCCACGCATGGTCACCACCCTCGCTTTAGTACCGCGAGTGCTCCACCAGCTGAGCTACGAGGCCACGCCGGAGGACCTTCGAATTTCTGCACATGGATCACCTCAAAAAACATTATCAAAATCTGCCAACCATCAATACTTTGTAAACATGCCCAATGCATTTAACTGGTAGAGTCCGGTTAGTACAAAGGGAAATCCTGCTGTAGGCGGTCAAATTACAAGCTAGTTCACTGTGGTGGATGCCATGTGCTATTGTAATTTGGGCGGGTATACTGTGATCCATATGCAGAAAGTCGAAGGTCCTCCGGCGTGGCCTCGTAGCTCAGCTGGCAGAGCACTCGCGGTACTAAAGCGAGGGTGGTGACCATGCGTGGGTTCGAATCCCGCCGAGGCCAAAGACTTTTCACATTTGGATCATCTCAAAAAACATTATCAAAATCTGCCAACCATCAATACATTATATTGAAGGCCACTTTTACACAAAATACGTACGCCTACGCTCCTCATTGATGTGAGACTGGCCACATTTGGATGCGGCTTTGGGTAGATGTGAATGTGGTTTGTAGGACCACTGAACATAAAGTCCTCGGATTTCTGATGTTCAGCAGTTTCGGCTGCATAACTGATACTTGCATAGCATCGTATAGTTGGAGGGTTTGATTCAGTATTGTGTATTTTGAGAATCCATCGGACCTTAAATTTGGGACTTCGTTATTTTGCAATGCATTGCTCAAATTTGGAGTAATATAACAGCCACTGCCCAGATAGTAGCTGTTACAGGAAGGCCCCGAAGGCAAAGTGGGATAATTCAACACCGAGCAAATTCTGGCCAACTGACCTGCGTAAATAAGGATGGCTATTTGTGAAAACCGAAGCTGGGACCTATTACATTTACTTCATTCAAATTCTTCTTACATCTGATTTGTTTTCTCTTCCGGATTTCAAATTTACCACTGTTAACTGTCATTCCGACTTGAAGTAACGCGTACCCAATTGAGTGGATTACAAGGCAAAATAAGATTGATCCGAATATTCTACTGTATCAGATTTCAAGAATATGGGCATAAGTTACGTGCAAACCCTAACTCTCCGGCCAAAAAGACTGGCAAGGAAAAACCAAAGTCTAACAATGCTGAAGACCCAATGCAATCGCAACGACAGAGTCAGAATTCAAGTTCGAAATGTGTGGCGGTTGAAAAATCAAGATATTAACAAGTGTTGAAGTGCGTTCGTTGGTGTTTGTTGGTAAATGTGCAACATTCAGTGGAGAAGTCACGTTCTTTGGGAACTTGTGCGGATGTACGTAGAAGCATCCGCCGAGTTTTTCTAAATGCGAGTTACCCTCCCCCACCTAAATCCTGCTACGATAATTTTTGTTACATATTTGGGAAGGTGTCATGATCCCAGCCTCACGCGATCGATTATACTCTCCATGCTTACGGTCTGTAACGACCGGTCGTGGAAAATCCCCCAAACACCCTTGCGATTCAGTGTTTTTCTTAACATCACTCACTTGCTTACACTATTGACGTGTCTTTACGAACTGTTTGTTTTTATAGACCAATTGTTGTTTGTTCGCTCCCAGAGCGCTACATTTGTCATTTCCCTGTTCTGGACCTGGGTGACGCACGCGCTCCTTGCTCGCAAGATGCAATTCGGTTTCTCGTTTGTTGAGTCATTGTGATCTCATTATTGAGGTTTGTATCTGTTTGGTGTCATTTTTCATTCAACAATCTAGTATCGTGGAATATCACGGATAATCGTCTTTTGATTTCGGGATCCTTTGCAAATTTCGCTACGCATTACTCAAACGTGTGTTACATGGTCTCTTTCTGCTTTGGCCAAGTCTACTGCTGGTTGTAAATGTAGTTTTTGCCCCACGGCCGGTCCTAACGATTTTTTTGAGAAAACCAGTGAACATTCAAAAATGGTCCGGAAAGATCGGACAAGCAATCTTAGTGGCTGCGATTGAACCTCTCTCGGAACCTGACGTGTACGCTTGATGAACCTTGCACCAAGGACCACCCCTTATCGCAGAATTTCCATGGTCTCTGTTTGTGAATTCTTGAGGATTTGATGGGTTAGAATCACTGGCGGAGACCCTGTGGTTCCGAGCCACCCTTGTTGGAGAGAAAAAGACTTCAGCGTCTCAAAAAAGTTTACCGTAATGAAAGAATTTTCGGTCCTGGGTCAGTTATTTTACTCAATAATGCAACGGACTTCCGAAAATAGATGCCTAGGAAGATGCTGATGATTGATTGAACTAGGTTGATAACCAAGTCACACTTCTTTAACAGAGGGACAGCAAACACATGGGATGCCTGTCTCGTGGACTGTTAGATATGCCGGCCGCCCAGTCCTTCAGGGGGCCCTAAATTGTAAATGGAGTGAGATTATTTCTGGTTGTGAGATTTAAGCCTTATCACTGGATGGATGTGGGATAATACTGTGGTACGTCTGCGATATATTATAACCATCGTCTCCGTTTTTCCTAATGGCTCAGTGAATGCTCAAAATGCACAGGGCCTCCCGTAGTTGATGCGCGACGAGGCCTTACGCCTCGTTCTTCATTCGTCTGCTTTCTTTCAGAGGGTGGCTTGACTGTGCCACCAAGGTAAGCTCCACCGACCTGGCCACACCGCACTGCCCTGCCAATGCTCTCGCAGGAATGTGTCCCGTTTCGGCTTTGAAGTATCAATGTTGCCCTCTCCTAGCACGTCAGCTAGGAGAGAGTCCCGGAAGTTGGTCGCCCCTGGTGAAGCGATATACTAACTGTAGGCCGGGGGAATTTGGCTTTCGCAGTTTGAGCAGATGCCTCCGGATAGGGTTGTTATTCCGGAGGGTCATTTCAGAATATAATTGGACTTCCGTATCACCCAGAACAATGCGTCCTGCCCAGAACGGGTAGCCGCAAATCCGCCCGTAAGCAATAGAGAACAACCCGACAGCCTTCAGTCGTCACCCACAGAGGGTGCCGCGTAGTCCACCAAAGTGATTTGTGGCTGTCTGTCGATCTCCTTCCAGTTTAGCCACCTTAGCAACCATGCACGGATAGACAGCTAGACCACAATATCGCGATGACCGGCGCACATGAGGAGCGTGCAGCAGTTGAAAAGTCTTCGCAGGAAGGCGGTAAAATAAACGGCGAGTGGGGTCGTTCATTCTTCACCCGAAAGCAGGGGCTTTTCGGAGTGGACCCCAGCCTGTGAGTTGCCTGCGGCAAAAAATACCTGGGTCTCTTTCCTCATCCGTTAGCCGCAGAAAGGTGTTTCCAAGTTGATAGGAAACTGCCACTTCCTCTCTACCAATTCCCATATGAACAGTTTCCTAGGGCTTGGTAGGCAGGTCGCAATACTTGAATCACTGTACCATTGCTAGTAAGTCCGGCTAGCGGTAGTTCACAATCCTCTTCTGACCGAACAGTGCGCAGATCTTCACGTCATCAGCATAAATGGGAAGCTGGGACCGTAATGTCTGTGTGAGGAACACCAGCTCCCCCAGGACAGAACCTTGTGGGACACCACTGGTGACTGGATGCTGCTGGGACAGAGACTGCGCAACTCTCACGGAAACGGTTCCCCAGTCAAGAGGTCCTCGGTCCAGTGGGGCATGAACCCACTGACACCGAGAATCTGCAGTTTCGGCAGCAGTTGTTCATGGGGTACCTTGTCGGAAGCGTTACTGAACTCCACAATCATGACCTCCTTTTCAAGCCCTTCAGCCCTTGTGGCGGACCATCATTTTCTTGGGATCTGTGTTGCAGTCAGGTGTGACCTGTTCATTTGGAAAAATCTTTCTGTCCGCAAATGAACTGATATTGTTCATAATCTGTGATATGAGAGGTTACTCGCCGTTCGATGACCCTTCCAGCTGACCGGACAATAGCTGGCAGCCGTAGATTCCATTCCAGCCAAAATAATGTGCAAACACTGGGGTCAGTGTTCCTTCGTTGGGATGAGCAGTGTAATATGCTCAGATAGACCACCACTCCCATCTTTATCAGTGTAAGTGTTGATGCTTAGTGATGCACATACTGGGCTCCGGCTCACCGAGTTTTATTTCTGTCTTCGCAGATCGTGCAAGTGCAACCCCCACGGAAGACACTGCAACCCGCATACTACACACAGGACATTGGTGGCTGAATAACTTGTGTGCATGCCATCGTAGGAATTCTGGAGGCTTGATTGGCTGCGGCCATCACTTGCCCCGTGCGATCAGAACGGAATTGATCTGGTCCGAACTGCGCTACGCCATGGCGTGGAACTCAGGCTGCAAAGGGACGGATCGGAGGTCGGTGGAGTTCCGGAAAGATGACAAAAGCATACATGCATGTCTTCATATCCGTTCTGCTTTATAACAGGGTAGTTTTTGATTGCAACTAAGCTAAGGCGGATGCACTGAAAAATCATTATGCACCGATGTTCGCGTGCGCAGAGCCCTGCTTGCCTTTTGTATCTGTCTCAGTCCAATATCACCTTTTTGAGGTGAATAAAATTACGAAACAACTGCAGTCTCTAAAGGTGCATTAATCCCTCGGCCCAGACGGAATCCACAAGCTAGTATAACGGGAAGTTGCCCATTTGGTCTCACCCCCAATCACCAAACTGTTCAAATCCTCTTTAACATTCGAGAAACTTCCGGGTGATTTAAAGCAAGCGGCAGTAGTACCAATGTGTAAGGGTAGAGATAAGGCGGCGGCTGTCAATGACGGCCGAGTAAGCCGTTTTGGGGGACATATAGCCCAGTGATTTCAGCACGACCTGCTCAGCACCGCTTTCGCAAGATCATCTCTTCTTTTCACTCTCATCTTGGCTCATGAGCAACGAGCAGAAGCAAAAGTCAGTGGGTATCCCACGAATATAATCGTGGATTTCAGTAAGGCTTTTGACCAGGAATCACAAGGCTGACTTTTCCAGAAGCCACGATAATTAGGAATAGTAAATGCATTAGTACGTTGGTGTAAGGTCTTCCTTAGCTAGCGGAAATTTGCAGTGAAAATATCCAGTACCTTATTCACTTGATATCCCGTCTCCAGTGGTGTCCCATTGGGATTGGTACTCAAAACATTACTATTTTTGGTGTATATCAATGATTCTCTAGTCGTTTTCACTTCACCTCGCTTTCTGTATGCAAACGACCTAAAGTTGTGATGCATACTTCGCTCTGATGCGGGCAGGCACTCAGTGCAGGACGATGCAGCTGCGCTAACACGTTGGTCCAACACCTGGGTCCCGCCGATAAATCTTAGTAGGTGTGCCCATGCGCAGTCAGGTCAAGTTCAGTCGATTCAGAGCCACGCTCCCGAGACGTTGCCATAATCTACGGCATCTGAAAGTGTGGTGGTGTTTACCTCGCCCAAAACCAGAGGTCACACCGACAGGGCTTGTGCCTCTGTCTGGAACATCCTTGGCTTAACTCGACGTTCATTTGGAAAACCAGCATATTATGCCTTTCGCGTGTATGTTGTATACTGTCCATGGGCGTCCTCGGTTGGAGTATGGTGGCGTGATTGCATACCCATGTACTGCTGCTGAATCTGCCCAGCTGGATCGAGTACAGTCGCCACTCCTCAAATTACAGGACTACGTCGGACCGATCACACGGGTCGCCTAGAAGCGGAAGGTATTTTTTCCGAAATCATATCTATGGATCCGAGATCTTATCTATATTCGCAGAATCATCAATGCTGCTCTAGGGCTTGGGCTTCAGGCTTTCCTTCCGCTCTGGGGGCCCAGTCGTGTTAGCGGGCATCCAATGACGTTGTCAAACATGCATTCAGTTGGTTTACCGCCAAATTAACACTTATCCCAGAGAGCCACACCTTTGGAATTCACTGTCCGCCGATGTGGTGGAAGAGGTAAATGACAACACTTTTAAGAGGAAGCCTAACAACTGATTGGTGGCTCAGTGGTGTTCTGCTAAAACTTGGGTCGACGCCAACTAGGGGATTGTGACATGGCTTATACGAGTGGACTCCTTCTGCCTCTGTTAATGCAGAATAAAAATAAGAATCCCAGTTTCACTCTGAAATTGCCAACCTCAAACCCTAGGTGCCAACTTAGTATTTCTACATTCACTTGCGCAAGAATCTGGCTTCTGGTTGACCAAGTTCTATGATCCGACCTAACATGTGCCGCTTTAATTCAATCTCGCTTTCATATTTTTTCTTGAGACTGTCGTATTTGCACCGTTTCCCATCTTAACTAGATGTTTACTTTGTTTCCTTTCCACCTGCTGCCATTGAATTTGGCGTTGTACCAGCTTTGTTTTAGCCATTATCCTCCCCCAAGGAGCGACACAGTCTCCAAACCGAAGAAGACCCGGGAAGCGATAATCCTCGTTGAATTAGAACTGCAAGGAGGTTGTGAAATATGAGGGTATCCGGTGTAAGGCTTACCAGATTTAGTACCGTTAAACTTGCAAGAAGACTTTCAAGAAGGCTTATAACTTATGCGCTAAATGTAGTTAGGTTCTGTGGTTTTTTGGAGTGTCAGTCCATAATACATAAAATGGTGTTTACACTATAGAAAAGGGATCGCAGATCGTCATGATTCTAACCAAGGCGGACAGGTCGCAAACAGTTAGGTAGGAATCGCATATCACTTTGATTCCAATCAGTAGACTACTGCGAAGAACTTGGTGGCTCATGAGTTATCGGGGCACTGTGCACGGAATGTCCGTGCTCTCAGAGGTCCCGCTCCCGCTATTACAAGGAGAAACGCCGATGACGAAACCACTGCAACATCGACGGAGTTGTACTGCGCCGCTATGAGCAACAGGTCAGTTATCGAATCCAACTCCACTCCACTAACCAAGCGCGGAACTCGTGACAGTAGGAAATATCAGCGGCTATGTACACAGATGTCACTACCTGAATTGCGTCCTGTAGTACTCAGACGATTGTATTGGCAGGAAACTGAAAACAACAAGGCCATCAGACCTGAGGTTGGGTTAGGGCTTATGGGCAGCTTTCGTCCTCCTTTGCCGTCTCCATTGGAGTACTACAAGGCCGCTTTATATCCCCGTTTCTGTTCAACTTCACTATAGAGAATGCCCCACAGAACGCTTAGTCTGGTCTTCCAAGCGATGGGGTTGAACTCCTTCCAGGGAACAAAGTTTTTGACTTAGAGTATGCTGGTGTTATCACCTTGCTCAGTGACAGTGCACAGGCAATTCAATAAACATTGGACCGCTTGGCGATTGGTGTCCGAAATGACATATGCTTTGCGCGTTCAAAATGCAAAGTAGTTGTTTAAGACTAGCAGGAGCTTGTGCCTGCACTCACCCTTGGTGGTGATAGTTATAGGCAGTCAGTAGCTTTAATTACCTCGGGAGCTTGATCACTACTGGTTGTGGTGTTGGGGAGATCACATCACAAGCGAGAGCTAGAACAGCTTCCGCGAACCCGCGTCATCTGTGGCGCCGCCATGAAATCCGGCTTTCCCTCAAGGGAAGGGTGTACAATGCCACAGTTCTTAGTATTCTTCTTTACGGTTGTGGGACTCCGCGTTGAGGGCGCTCGGCATTTTTCCATATTCGACCACCGGTATCTTGGAAGCATTGCTCGTGCCTGATACGAACATCAGGTGGGCAATGACGAGGTTCGTCGGCATGTGTTCGGTGCTGATAGTCGCCCTCTGACCGAGACAATCGCTCTATAGCGCCTCCGATGACTGAGTCATGTTGTTCACATGCTTGCCCATCGCTTGTTTTTTTGCACGTGCTGGGAAACGCTGGCGTAGGGGCATGAGGAGGTTGGGTTTGACGTCGGTTGGTGCTTTCTGCCTTCCTGGTTGGGGCCCAAGAGGTGAGGATTGCCGTTGGTTAGAGGCGCTAAGAGATGTGGTTCAGAACCGAATCCAATGATGCGAATGTTGTATGACCTGTCTATTGACATCCCCACAGACGGTTGGAAAACAAAAATTTACAAAACATGTACGGTGAAGAGAAGAAAAATTTGCTTTTGCTTGTTCTTATCTTAATGCTGACCGCACTTGTATTCCTTTTTCGGTGTTGTTGCGTTTGCATTGTGCTTATTTTCAATATATATATATATATATATATATATATATATATATATATATATATATATATATATATATGTCTCCCCAGACAGTGAAAGGTTTGGCGTTGAACAAACTAAGTCTTGCAAGAGCATCTTGCACTTTAAAGGTGCTAAACGCATACAAACATTGCTACGCAATCCGTCAAGCTGTCTATAAAAGCTTGCAACTTACCTGGATCTTCACTTAGAAGAACTAAGTCGTCCGCATACTCAAGGTCTGATGCGTTTCCATCAGGGAAAAGTTCAATGCCGCTATCCTCGCCTGACAAAAGTGCGGTCTCTAGGACCATATCAGTCACAAAGTTAAATAGAAAAGAAGAGAGGGGACATTTCTGACGTAGACCACCGTATGCCCGAACTCGACTTCGGCTATTCATGTAAAGGGATTTTACGATGGAAATGAATTTCTCTGGTACACCCTTCCTCAAGAGGCAGCGCCAAAGAACTGTGCAGTTGACTGAGTCAAAGGCCGCTTTAAGATCAAGAAAAACGGAGATAATGGGCCTGCGAAAGGTGTGTCCGTGTTCCTAAATTTGTCGAAGAGTGAAGATGTGATCAGTACAACCTCGACCAAGTCTGAACCCAGCTTGATTCTCGCTCGAGCACTGTCGCGAGTGTTGGATAAGCGGTGGAGAATAATACCAGCGAGCAGTTTGGATGCGCTGCTAACCAGACTTATTCCCTTGTGGTTTTCACAGGAGGACCTGTCGCCTCTCTTGTAAATCGGTACGATCACCGATTCACACCAACTCTTTGGAACTTGTTCCTTCTCCCATATCGAACCGAAAAGTTTTGTCGACTCCAGTAAAAGTGCTGGGTCACTGTCTTTGAAAATAGACGGAGGTAACCCATGCGGTCCGGCAGCCTTATGTCGTTTAAGATAGCTTATCACACGAAGAACCTCCACTCCTGACGGAGGACTGGTATCTACAACAAGAGCTGTACCCATGGCGCTAGTGATCAAGCCTGAAGAAGATAAAAGCCAATTAAACTGCTTTTCAAAATGCACCACCCATCGAATAAGACGACGCTCCTGAGTTTGAATAAGTGAGCTGTTCGCCTCTTTGATCCATTCGCTAACGCCTGGTTTACGTGGACCGGTTTGTCCAATCAGACGTAAAAGGTTGCGGCTGTTGTCAGTCGCCGCAGCTTTTTCCATCTCCCTACATTTCGCAATCCACCACTGTTCACGATCATTTCTCAGGCTCCAAATCAGTTGGCGTTTAAGGCATCTCCGTGTCTCATCGTATCTGGAATCCGGAGTATTCATTCTACGCACATCTAACAGCGTGACTGAGGATGCAGATATTCATCGTTTCTGTGTGCGTCTAGTTGTTGGACCTTAGGTAGCATCAGTAGCCGCACCTAGAGACTGTTTGATCTTTGTCCATCGCTCTTCTGGATCCTGTGCATTCGACTGCATCGATAACCTGGCCGATAATTCTGCTTGGAAAGCTGATCGATGATTATCATCCAGCAGCTGCTGCAGGGGACGGTTGGCTTTGGCGTTGTTTCGGCCACCGACGAGGCGCAAGCTGAATCGCGTGCCGACAAGAGCATGATCCTTGTCTACAGACATGGACCAAAATGATCGACAATCTTGAATTGATCTGCGCCAGTGGTAACCGACAGCAAAATGGTCGATCTGAGTCCAAAGCTGTGAAGGAGCGGGAAGACGCCAGGTTAGCCGGTGTCGTTTTTTGTGCGAGAAGTTTGTACTCGCTGGGAATAGTCCACGGTCGGAACACAGTTGAATGAGTCGATCACCGTTATCAGTTCGATCGGCTGGGATGCAATATCGGCCTCCCATATTCCGCTCCGTCTTGTCTAGGCTTCCGACTTGAGCATTACAATCACCAGCAACAACCATGATGTCTGTGGAGCGCACGCTGCGGAGTAGTTGAGACAAATCTTGGTAGAATTCGTCTTTAGCCTCAGGAGAGCTACAGTCAGTTGGGGCATACACAGAAACGACAAACAGGCATCGGCGCTTCAGTCTAGTGCTGTTTACAAACAGAGAACCTTTCAACCGAACTATACACAGAAGGCTGATGACTGGGATCCAGTCAAGCAGTGCACGCTCAGCCTTCACGCTCAGAGCGATGCCAACGCCAGCCTGATCACGAGCATCAGACACCGAATCACCCGACATGCAAAGAGTGAAACAAGAAGCTAAGCTTGTATCAGGGGAGCGAAACGTTAACAGTGAAGTTGGGTCTTAGATGCGTGTTTCGGAGACACAAGACACGTCTGTGTTGAAGGTTTCAAGAGTCCTAGCTAGGGCAGCCTGTTGCCCCGTTCGGCAAAGTGTGCGGACGTTGAAAGTAGCTAAGTGAAGAGGATGCTTAGGTCGGATAATGGATTCTCTTTCTTCCCCTGTGTTTAATTTGCTACCCTTTCCGAGAGCTTTAAGTTCACAGTCACGACTCATTGTGGCTACTTATACGCATTTAGAATTGGATCACAAAGGATGAAGAGCAGGGAGATAAGGCGTGTTTCCCGATCGACCGATGGAAATTTCTGGGCACATCATACTTCGCGGCTGCCCACACCGCAGAAGGGTTTTTTATTTGGGAACCGTGATCGGAGCCTTTGACTCAAAAGTCTGACCCACAAGGCAGTGAGGCGTTAACCCAGCACGGGAACGTGACCGAAGCGCCCGTGCAGGAACTTCTTCTGGTCTGTCACGTAAGGCCTAATTACTGCACGCGTTTTGTCTTGTGTTCGCTGGTGCTTTGTTATCGATCCGCTTTTCGGATTCAGTCATTAGCCCCCATGCACCTAATGGAGCAGACGGAACGTGGACGGGGCAGCATCCTTTGGGCTGGGGGCTGCCCAACTTAGGCGGGCGATAGCTGCCCATTGAAGTGCGATGAACTCTACCATCGTCGAGAGAAACCTCAGGTACTCCACTTCTACGTCCATCTAGTGGAGGTTTTTAGACCAGTAAACTGCTTCTCTCCGTGTTTGTTCGCTGGAGTGACCTCTCCAGGGGCATAGTGGTTAGAACCAGATGTTGCCCACCAACTGGTTCTAAGAGTGGACTTCGTCTGGCTTCTACCCATTGACCTGCCAGGCATGACTGCATCTGCGGTTTAGGAAAGCTGTCCTGCATAGCTCTTTGGATCGTGGAGGCACGCAAGCCATCACACCACGCCAAGGTGCGGTCTCGTTGTGATGGCAGAACAAGTGTATGCGAATGGGAATCGTGAAAATTCATCAGTAGTAGTAAACAGAAATCAATTTCTGGTGACGTTAACTAGGGGTCCTTTAAAGTGGATACTGATGCTGGAACGGTTGCGTTGCCTTGATGATGTGCACTTTCGGTGGCCGGTAAACTTTAGGCACACGTCTGACACAAAGATGACAGACTTCACACCATCAACGATGTGAGGTCGGTTTCGTGGTCGCACAAGGTGGTACATACGCTTTACTCCAGGATGACACAAGGAGTTATGCAGAGCATTCCAGTCCAAATGAGTCAGTGTTCCGCAGAACCCTCTAGAAAATGTGTCGGTCCCATGGTTTTTCAGACCAGGACGATAAACGATATCAAGTCAAAGACCTGACAGCTCCATACGCCAATGCTGTAATTTTTTTATTTTTCCTCTACGTGACTGACCAAACATTGAAGCAACAGATCGTTGGTTAGCCATCAACCTGTCCGCAACCAACCGGAAAAGAACGCCATTTTCGCAAAGTCTCTACAGTGGCATACGCCTCTTTTTCCACCTCCGAATTTCTGATTTTTTCATTGCATGCTTACACATGAGTACAGCGGAAGGGGTATATACCCCATATCCACGAAGGCCTACTTACTATCAGGGATAACCGGAAACCAGACCCTGAGACTTGGAGTTGGGGAACCACACAAGGTCCCAATAAGTCAGGTGTGGTAACGATCCGGACGACAGTGGATTACTACCTACCACCAGAGTAACCGGTGATGTAGTGAAGATGGCAGGACCCAGGAAAAAAAACTAAACGACCATTTTGATCGAGAGAAGCAGCGATTGCGATGTCTAATGCATCTGTTTTTGCAACCAGGACGACACCAGGCCCGATTGTGACAACATTTCCTGTCTGCGTTTTCAGTTACTCTTGGGTTTAGAGAGTGTGTGGCTTGGCCCGGTGGCATAATTGAGTTGTTGGGGGCTTGTTTGAGATTAGGGTGTTGTTCGAGCGTGGTGTGATGTTGGTTTCCCACATTTCCAATCTATTTTTCCCCTGACCAGTAACGCATCTAGACACTGTTCCCACTTATGGATGGACCTAGAACTGGAGAGTTCCAGTTTTTAACATTGGTGTTGGTGCAGTTTATAACAACATGCAAAGTCCTCGCTATGTTTTTCACCCTGTTTCTTCTATAGATTACTATGACGCCCAAAAACAGTTCGTGCAATCGCTAGGGCTTCCTTGGCCCACCCCTACCCACAAACTAACCACAGATCCGTTGATCCGACAAATGACACCGCAGACACCCATTCACGGTCCAGAGACGGATCGAGGTCACGCATGTGACAACTGATCCCCTCTCTCCCACTTACATTTTCACTCATTGCCTTATCTTGATTTCTGTTCTGTTCACCTAACACTGTTCATATAAAATGTGATGTAATGGCATGATTACGAATCACTGAAAACGAGCTTGTTCGCCACCTTGTGTTGTTCTCCAAGATTACTATGAACCGAACACAGCGGAAACGTTAGTCTTAACCCGACCTAGATACAAGACCATATCAAAATTAACACCAGAAGCAAAGCCTACGTAATAACCTTTAAGGACTCCCGTCCAACACCTAGCAGTAAACCCATCCACACAACCCGGGCCACTCGAAAACTACGCGATTTCTGGTGTTACGACTCAGCAGAATAAAGTTCGATGCATGGTTTTCTAGTGTTCCATCCCTGGTCTGAATGCTGCTTTGCTTCCGGTCCGAATACCTCGCCTAGGAACGTTACAGAAATGATACTTCAAGGAATGCAAATGTCTGATTCTTACTTCTACAAACCTGGGGGACTGAAACCCTCCGATTTTTTTGATTACATGCATGAATGCAGTGTGAGGGGTATACCCTTTAACCTCCGAGGTCCATTGCACAGTTAGGAAAGCAGACAACCAGATCCTGAGACTTGGAGTGATGGGAAAATACATAGGATCCCAGCAGGTCAGACGTGGTAACAAGTCATGCGACAGTGAATTACTGTATACCACCGAATGTTTCACCCACGCTTGTATTCATTCAGTGCGGAATAAAAATTGCTTTCTGGCAATAGTGGTACTCTCAAACCCAACACTCGCGTGACTTCTACATGCGAGCATGCAAAAATTGCTGTATAACCGTGCAGAAGGCCAAAAACAAATTCATCTGCTGTGAAACCGGGCATTTAGCATTATGTCCCTCTGATTGTCTTTTCTTCTGGTCCCTCGCCAAAACCGCCTCGTGCAGTTTTTGCCCATCTTCATTTCCAGTTTCTGAGAAACATATGTATCCGATCCGTCGAGAAATGCTAAATCTTTTGCAACCATGATTGCTTCAAACTCCACTGTCACACCCCTGCCGTAACTTCTCACTCGACTTCGTCTGAGCTCGAGCGGCGTACGCTGGACTGAATCACTTGTGGTGGTGACCTAATATCTCGCTGAAGTTGAAAGGTCGTGTGTACGCTGCCGCGATGCGTTCAGTTTTGTTGTATAGTTGCAAGACTTGGGGTCTGCGTGTAGATCGTCGTCTTGAGGTTTTCGACCACCGATGCCTGCGTAGTATCGCTAAGGTTGGGTGGAATGACCTAATGAACAATTCTGAGGTACCAGTTCGGAGAATGTTCTTTCACAGCGTTTCCAGTTTACTATACTTCGTTTGTTGGGGCACGTGTTACATATGGCGAACAGGTCTACCATACCGTGCCCTGGTTTTCGTTTTTCCTAGGGAGTGGATGAAACTACATGAAGAATAACAGATGAATTGGCAACGGGGAATGAGAAAATGTACAGTGAACTTCGGAAAAGTAGGTGCCTCACGTCTTTGTGGTTGGGGTCCAAAAGATCCGTCAACCAGTTGGCTAGATGCACTGAAGGATGTGGCAGTGAACCGTGAACAGTTACGATCGTGTTGTCACTTTCTGTCGAGTCAGAAGGATTGGTCAGTGTGCGTTTGTACAGTTAGACTATGTATTACACGTGTTGGCTACTGCGGCATTCTTTCCTTTTCCCACCCGTGTAGGTCCACTCATTGTCCACCTTATATATTCATTCTGTTGCTGCGTGCAACGTTGTGAAAAGACCGTGTTCAGCGGGGCTTGCCTTGCTGTTTAACGCTGTACGATGATGATGATCGCATTACCGTATGTCTCATCGCTCAGTGGGGGTTGAAGTAGGTTGCACTGCTTCCAGGGGTCTCGTTGTGGTAAGCGGAATTTTATGGTGAGACGAAATTAGAAACCTGTGGCAAAGTCTGGACCCCTGGAAGAAATGCTATTTTCGTTTTTCTGTTGCAGCACGTGAGGATTTCTGGAGCATCAGGTGTGAAAAACAATACAAATTTGGCTCAGATCTCCATATCCTGTGATTTGATCTGACCACTGCCACGGCAAAGCTACGCTTTACGCCATCATGTGGACTCGCCTGATTGGCGCGGCTTCGCTCGCATTTCATAGTGTTATACCCCATTATCTACTTATATTGTTATCTACGATACTTGTTATCAACCCGTTGAATCCAGCAAAAGCTGCCCAAGAATTCACAGTCTTCCGTGCACAGCAGTATGACTTTCAAGGCGTAAATCTGGGTTTGTTTTTGTTGTACAACTTTCATGAACTTAATATAGGTAGCAGAGCGTCAGTGATGAGTTGTGAATCGCAAGCTATCAGCAACCGACTCGTGGCGAGAAAGTGTTTGGTTTTAAATCTAACTGAAGTCACTTTGGAACTCATCAAGAAGGCAATGTTTCACAATATTGCTGGGCTACTGATAATCCTTCCGTCGCAACCGATGTCTTCCTCACTACAACAGGTATAAAAATCACCATTGAACCTGATCGGTTAGCATTTTATGCATCTCGAACATGAAATATTGAACGAAGAAATCACCTTGCCAATTTATTTTGCCATTGAATCTCCTGAGATAAATGCTGTATTCGATGAAATCAAAGAGATGACGGCCACTGATATCGAGTCCACAAGTACCGTGGGTAGGTACTCTGTATATGGTTTAACGTTTTCAGCAATACTCAACGTAATTTGGTCTACGGGTTACAGATTGAGCGTCCAAACCGTAACCCCGAAAGTCGCTCCTAGTATTTCGATAACTAATATTGAGGTATTCATTTCTCTCCGCAAATCGTTCCTTTTCAGGGTGTTGTTGAAAGTACTCAAAATTCAAAATCACCCCTAGTGGTCATATGCGCTTACTATGATGCGATGTCTGCGATCCCGGTGAGTAGTTAAGCTGCGTTTTTTGGCAATAACATATATATATATATATATATATATATATATATATATATATATATATATATATATCATTGATAAGGTCGTAGAGACCGCCGTTTTGTCATATGAGGATAGCAATATTGAACTTTTCCCGGATGAAAAAATGTCAAACTTTAAATATTAGAACTACGTAGTTCTAAGTGAAGATTTAGGTAAATTGCAAGCTCTTCTACACACCTTGCACCACTAGCAACGTTCTATGTGCGTTTCGCTTCTTCAAAGCGGAGGTGCTGTGACAGAACTGGATTGGTCCGACACCAAACCTTTCAGTGCCCAAGTAAACTGTAGACCAAGTAAATAGGCTCTATGTCGAACACGGGAGCACCGCTACAAGTTTCAGTAGCCAACAATAGCCTGTTTCATCGACTTTCGGGTCGCTTCCGATTCAGTTAACCGGTAGTGTCTCCGGGCCATAATAGAATCAGACGAGATGCCCGGTAAACTCGCAAGGCTTCTGAGAGGATACTATTCGTCCATTAAGGCGCGAGTCCTAGTGTATGGTGAAGAGTCCTCTGAGTTCACACTCACTACTGGCGTCCGACAGGGCTGCCCTCTTTTACCGGTCCTGTTCAACCACGCGACCGACTGAACAGTGAGACAGGCACTGACTGACTATCCAGGTATCGAACTGAGTCAGGAGATACGCATCCCAGACCTGGAGTTCGCGAATGACATTGTTGTGCTAGTGGACTCCTGCCACACTTCAACTAGTCCTTGACCGGATCGGTTTCTTCCCAAAGTCCATGGGGCTAGAAATAAACGCTACGAAAACCAAAAGTATGCTAATCTGTCCATGACAATCAGCTCAGCAGTTGTCCATCAATGACCAAATGATCTAGTGCGTTCCATCATTCGAGTATCTAGGCTCTACACTGCTTCCGAACGGTCAGGCGAAGGATGAAGTAATACTCCGGATAAACAACACCAGGGAAACTTTTTTCCAGCTACGACGAACGTTGTAGACCTGCGGTGAAATCAATCTTCGAAACAAGGTGGGGATCTACCATGTCGCTATACGCTGCGTACTCAGCTACGTCTGTGAAACTTGGCCATTGAGAGCCGAGGATATTGGAAAGCTGAAAGTGTTTGATCACTGGTTTCTGCGACGTATTTCAAAAACAAATTGTCGCGATGGAATATCTAGCGATGAAGTTGGGAGACGGTACTATGAAATTAACGAACTCTCAAACTTCCTCCAATGTCGTCGGCTGCGGTGGCTGGGTCATATCCTACTGCAACCCGAGACAGAACTAACCAAACAAACACTCCGTCCCGAACCCTGCCCTGAATGGCACTGTCGCCTTGGTGACCAGCTCAAAACTGAGATCAACGCTATCGAGAAGGACGCAAAGCGCCTAGGCTTACGGTCGGTCTGCGGTGCCCACCAGGGAAAAAACTGGATCGCAATTTGCACCGAATTCGTTTCCAGCGACCGCGCATGGTCAGCTGTGATATCAGGTTTTCATGGAGTTGACTCATCCTCTAGCAGGAGGTAGTCGCGTAAGGGTAAAGTAAAAGTAAATAATGTCTGGAAAATGCCCATTGCATCGTATAAAAGTCCAAATCGGCGAAACAATTGCTTCCCAGTAATTCATTCTCAAGCCATTTACAGATTATATTGTAGACATTAGACAAAAGATCATGAACATAGACATGGGATAAACACCAATCATGGACAAGAGTTTGTCAGTCGCATTATCCTTATCGTGTGATTGGTTTACTTAGCTAACGCCCTCTGGGTAACTGGACGATAGATTCATGCGGTCTTGGTCAATCTTGGGTCATGGGAGTTGAAGTGCCCGGACATACCGCTTTTGGTCGCACAGGTCGGGGGTCAACTTCGAGTTGCTCCTCTGATCCAGATCGAGGACAAGGATAAACTGCCAATGCTGACCTCATCAATGATTGTATACTCTTTCAGATGTGTTTGTGACACATCTTACGTAGGTCGGACTGCACGACAGCTATTAACCCGGATTAAAGATCATCATCCCCTTTGGTTGGGTCAAGGACAAATTGAATCGATAAACAGCACAATCTTAGCACACCTGGTTGACACTAGACATCGGGTGAATCCGAAAGCTGCTTTCAAAGTTGTGTATCGAGTTACCCCCAAAAATGCTAATGCGTTCAGTTGCGCACTCTAGCGATGGCCGAGGCAATTGGAATAAGGAAGTTGACCCCCGACCTGTGCGACCAAAAGCGGTATGTCCGGGCACTTCAACTCCCATGACCCAAGATTGACCAAGACCGCATGAATCTATCGTCCAGTTACCCAGAGGGCGTTAGCTAAGTAAACCAATCACACGATAAGGATAATGCGACTGACAAACTCTTGTCCATGATTGGTGTTTATCCCATGTCTATGTTCATGATCTTTTGTCTAATGTCTACAATATAATCTGTAAATGGCTTGAGAATGAATTACTGGAAAGCAATTGTTTCGCCGATTTGGACTATTATAAGAGAAAATAAGTGATCTGGGTTGGTTTATTTCATCCGGAGATCGGATATCGGATGAGGTGTCTTTGCGTATGCAGGTTCGTCCGGCTTTGCCAACCAGAGTAATCTGTGGCGTCGGCCTGACATCCGTTCGTCTTTCAAGGGTCGAGTGTACGCTGCAGCAGTCGGGCTAGTGCCTCTGTATGGTTCGGTGACATGGTCACTACGGATGGTGAATATAGGAAGATTGTCGGTATTTGAACACCGATGTCTCCGTAGCGTTGCTCGAATCTGGTGGGAACATTGTATAAGCAATGCAGAAGTTCGGCGGAGAGCCTTGGGTTCATGGATGAAATAAGATGAAACACTAAAGCTCACCAGGCTGAGGTGGCTGGGACATATGTTACGCATGCTCCTTGAATAATGTTCCTCATCGCTCGACGTTCGCTGACGCGGTTAATTGTTGACAAATGAGTAAGAGTAATCAGTTCATGACGCATAAAAAGGAATGAAAAACCTTATGATTGTTTTTGGCTGTGTTGGGCTTCCTGGCTGGGGTACAAGGGACTTTCCCGATCTATGAATAGAGACGTTGAAGGATCTCCAGCTGGCGCTCTTGTATTCAAGACTTTCTTTGTCGAATTGATACTATCTAGTTCTCTTGCTCTTTTTGCGCACTTGTTTTTTAAAATTCCCAAATAATGTTGCCGCTGAGAGGTGCTTGGTGCTTGAAGATCAGTTCTTTTGATTCTGTTTCATGTATGAGATAAAACCTGAATATAATGGGTCTTTGGGCCAATGTTTTTGACTGAAATGTAAACAGCTAGACTTACAAAAACCATGCAATAAAATAAAGTGTTTATCGTGCCAGTCACTACTCCCACAGTCTATTGTTCGCCACTTGAGGCGGTAAAAGATTCTGAGTTTGTTCGTCAGGATGTCAGTTCAAATTCTCAGTGTGAGATCATAAACAGAAAATTTTCAGTAAATAAGAGGGCAATGATTCTGGAGATGATATCTGAACCAAAGGCAACACAAACCTCAATGGCGTAAAATTCTGGCGTTTCACGAAAATCCGTGCAGAATGTGATTGCAAACAAGACTGGTTCAAGATCGTTTCCGTGTGGGCCACAGTCTGAAAAAATGTCATTCAATAATGCAGCGAAATATCTTTCCACTGGTTTTTGAGGATGTGCGAAAAACGTTTATCGTAAGAAAAATCTGGTGTTTTGTTATGTCTATCGGAACAAGTAGGAGACAAATTGCGAAATGCAAGTGAGAAACAGGTGCAGAAATATGTAGGGAACGGTTCGCTATGTCTGATTGGCGAGTGCCAAGGCAAACACGCATTGTGAGTCAACAGGTACTGCGCACATAGTAGAGATCCGAGTCTGCTTACTAATACAGCCTGACGAAAGGCTTAGGGTTGTGGGTTCCGATTTCGTGCAGTCACTTGTAACGCTCGACGCAGATAGGTCTGGTGGTGAGAAGTCGCATAGTGTTTCGCAATCGATGCGGCCGGTTTTTTCGTGGTCGTTCGCTGTTCAGGTGAGGGAACATCCATGAATTGCACTAGCCATTTCGGTGCATGCTTCACCATTCGCCGAGTGAGATACCGACCCGACCAGCCTATGTAGGTCTCACCGCAGCTACATATAAACTGATAAATGGCGATACTAAATGGGTCATGGGTTTTTTGAAGAACTCCCACGGTTGTCACTAGTTGAGGGCTAGGATGAGCGCATTATCGATCAATCATCAGATGCATTCTCTCAATCACTTGGCTTTTAGTCAAGGAACACTGAGTTTTACCTACGAGTTATTTCGCACGAATTGTATGAACACTGGCAATTCGAAGAAATGCGCATTGGGAATCACAAGATACGTGGTGTTTCAAGATACCAAAAAGCGAACCGTGTGTGTATAAGCAGCGGAAAACAAAGTCGGCGATAGCTTTGTGCTTTCTAAGTTTATTGGAGTGCAAGCAACAATATATATATATATATATATATATATATATATATATATATATATATATATATATATATATATATATATATATATATATATATTCACTAGAATCTAATTTGAAGCGTCTGGAGTGTGAATGGATACTCTTCATTGAAGAGCCCACAAATGAGTCACAACTGTGATTTCTCATAGTTATTCGTGTCCGGGTCACTGCTAACCCAACGAATATATATATATATATATATATATATATATATATATATATATATATATATATATATATATATATATATATATATATATATATAATTACACCTAAAGTGAACTGCAGCATAAGGGCTGAACCCCATAATCAGGAGGCATACTGTAAAAGCGGGTTGTGGGGCAACACTCACGTTAGAACCAGTTTATTGATCCTGCTTTTAAAGAGAGAAAGGTTGTAAGTAGTTGGAAAGACAGGAAGGGGGAAATTGTTCCATAATTTAACGGTCCGGCAAAAGAAAGATGATTGAAAGATAGAAGTATGGCATCTAGTGACAGAAACTTGATAAGGATGACTGGTTTCCTGGAAACGTGATGTTCGGGAAGAAGTTTTGAGAAAAACTGCCGAAGCAAGCTCAATAGAAAAAAATCAAAAATAGATGGGAGACAATAAAGCAGCAGTCCGACGATGGGCTAGTGACTGCTGACTCAAGGTTAACGAAGGGTCGTCGATCAGCCGGTTGGCCTTACGTTGGACGCGATAAAGAAGAGAAGGAAAGGCAGAGGAAGCTCCACCCCACACGTGGCAACAGTATCCAAGTGCGAGGCGGATTTGAGCTTTGTGCAGCAGAAGATGAGCTGGTGTAAAGAAGCGTCTGGCGTGAAACAGAAAACCAACTTTGCGCGCAGCACGAGAGGCGAGCCGAGATATGAAAGCGGACCAATGTAGAGAAGTTATAGATAAGCTAAGAAGAGAGATAGAACCTGTGGGAAGCAGCACAATTGAACCAAAGGATAAATGAAGGGAGAATGAATGATGTTTCAAGCAAATTGAGAAAAGTTTTGAAAGCATTAAATGCAACAGGATTGTGGGATCCCCAAGAAGACGATAGTTATTCGGGTCAAGAAGGTCACCGCGTTTGGGGATGGATAAAATCACTGCCTGTTTCCAGGGAATCGGAAAAGTAGAAAGTTCAAGAGAGAAACAGAAAAGACGACGTTTGAGAGGGGTCAATTCAGGGGCACGCATTTCAAGCGCGATAAGTGATATACCGTCCGGCCCGGGTGGTTTGCATACGTCCGGAGAACGCAGCGCTTCACGGATCTCCCTAGTGCTAATATAAGGTTGAAAATGGGAGACAGAAAAAGGAGAAGGAACCGGAGTAGTAGGATAAGTGGGTGTTCAACCCACGAGCCATTTCGAATGTTATAGAGTACGTCCGGCGTCCAGACCAGCATATGAGTTAGGCGCAACGTGAGAAAACGAAATCCAACCAATCGTAGGATTTATATGCGTCTCTATGCGGTACTTCATGGGAATAATTATTACAAATTACCAAATGGTACAAGCCCCAATTCGTGGCGTTCTCCAGGGAGTTCACCAGGCACCCCATATCATAAAAACAGTGCGAAACAATCAACCACAAACTAGGGCCTGCAGGCCAGTTCAACCAACTAAAGTTCCGACTAATTAACAAAGTCAAGTAACTTGGCAGAACCTTAACATTGTTCTAAGAGTCGCACGCTGTCCAGTCAAAGGTAGGGGGAGAAAAACAGGTCGGGCGAGCATAGTCAAACGAGCTAACATGGTTCACATCTATATAAAAGGTCATGGGTGCATGGAATAACACGTGATGTGTAAATGCGTGTGTGGTTGTCCATGTACTCGCGTGTATTTGGGTGTGCGTGAGAGAGATAATCAGCTAGATCAATAACCATTTATAAGAGGAGTGAACAGTGATCTGGGGCAACGCAAAAAACGAGTTTGGCAAATAGACAGTAGATTTACTAGTGGGTGTAGGGTGGAGTTGGAGGCAAACCGGGAAGCAAAAGTCTCGGCTTTCTTGTGTGGTTCACAGACAAGATCACCAGAGGAATTACAGATGAGAGAGAAATTAGAAAGGCAAAAGTTGTGGGAGACTGCTTTGGCAAAAGACCAAAATGTTCGGCTACCGGTGGCAGAAGATAGTAAGTGTTTGGAGTTTCAACGGACGAAGCGTTCTTGGGATCTTTGTATGGTCGATGAGCATCTGTTCCTGGCTTGCAGGAATCTGCGGTACGAGTCGGGAGCAGGCGAGAGACGCACACAGCGAAATGTTGCATGCTTCAAGCGTACAGCACGATCACATGCGTGGTTGAACCACTCGGGGGATTCGGGTTTGCCGAGTTTGCAAAAGTGAAGAATAAAAAGTTGCATATCTCGAGGAACAATGTCAGTGAGGTTAGAAACAGAAACGGAAACGTCTGAAGTAAAGCAGCAATCATTCCAAGGATAGGAGGCTAGAAAGTCACGAAAACCGTCCCAGTTGGTTGGACTGTAGCACCAAAATGTGTGTCTCGAGGTAGGTGAAGGATCCGGGCGAGTAAATTTGATGGAACAGGAAATAATATAGTGGTCAGATGAGCCGAATGGAGGAAGAGCAGAGATGCCTGAGAACAGAGAAGAATCAGAAGAGAGAATAAGATCAAGAGTATGGACACGGTTTTCAGCTCGATCAGGACTACGTGTGGGGAGGTCAGCAAGTTGGCCCAGGCTGTTGACCACGGCGAAGTGTTCGGCTGCGTGCCCCAGAGCCGAAGTGTCCGATGAGTAAACCAACCAATCTCGACTGCGAACATTGATCCGCAAAAAACATGTGTTCATTGTTCACAGATGAGAATGATTTCTTACCAATGATCAATAGTTCGCAACTGTTGGCCGAACGGTAAACAGCACGAAAGAGCTGTCCACCACCTGACATATATATATATATATATATATATATATATATATATATATATATATATATATATATATATATATATATATAGAAAATTTCCGATTGAGGTTGCCGCTGAGAGTTGAAAACCAAAGCCACCGCACCTAATGCATAGTTAGGGGTTGTTTGAAGTGAAATGATGTATCTTAGACTGCATTATTTTGTCAGTTTCTCAGTATGTGCGATTATAATCTATCAAATGTAATAATGACCGATAGTGGTCGGGTGGTGTAAAGCGTTTGCCACCTGAAGAACACGAGGTACGAATCCAACAACCGCCGGTCAAATTGATGGTTAACAACAGCTGCTGCTGATCGTCTGATTGTACCGTACTTATGAGAATCACCACTCAGAGTGATGGCTTCGTGCGTTGTTTATTTACTGTCCAAGAAAAAAATAGGTAAATAAACTTACGGTTTTTACTACGTACAAAGTTGAAAAACGTTCAACCCAAAATACGTACATTGTAACACAATGAGTATAAATAGTTTGACCTAATCTCAATTTTTGCTGATAGTGAAACTCAGGGCCTAAAACGCAAGTCTGTATGGAGTTAATTTATGAGATTCGAAGGAATTGTTCCAGAATAAACGTAAACGATTTGTTTACTTTGTCCTCGATTCAGAATAAGTAACGTCACTTTACATCGACCCGTATTTTCTTCATATTTTTTCGAATCGTCCGCAGTATTTCCATCCAAGTCTCATCTCGTTAAATGTAGCCATGGAAAATGTACTTATGATTGACTCGTTCATATAATCAGATTTTAATTATCACAGTTCGTTTGCCGAAGTGTAACAAGATCCGCTTTCCTATTATGCACTGCACAGCTCCGACGAGAATTATTAAACAACGGTTCTCATGCTCCATTTTTTAGAATTGTGACAAAACGTTGCTGTGCATTCTAGGAAATTCTCTCTTGATTTCTCGTTGTATTTTGATTGTTTTCTTCCCAACTTCACACAGAGTCTCGCCTACGGTTCTGATGCAAACGGAAGTGGAGTAGTGGCACTACTTGAAATGGCGCGCATATTTTCACGTTTCTACGCGGACCCCGCCACCACACCGAAGTGAGAGCTTACTACCTAAGTATTTGCTTTTCGTTTCAACTCCTGGTTCTTAAGCCAATGCAGACTTGTTCTATCACGTAAAGGCGATAGATCTGCATAAAGAATGAGTAAGAAAAAAATTTACCATACGGCCAAAGTTAACACTACCTTGAGGTAGACCCATTTTTTGACCGATTGAATCTCGAACGTTGATACACCCGTGAAATAGAAAATGACGAATCGTTGAGTGACACAGCTGCTATTTTTTGGATTGCGTTCTTGAGACTGTTATTCCAATAGATTCCAGCGTGATTTCGGCAGAATGTTTACTTTGATTCCAACGACCGTATCAGTTGTATCGGATGAAAGTCCACCTGCTTCAAAATCAGATGGTAAAAATATCGCGTTATCATTGTGAGAGACACCACAAGACGATTAGTCACCACAGCCATCCATGAAAATCTGTCAGGTTCCCATTTGCTTATTCTTTTCACCTTCATGAAACTTGGACGTCAAGAACCGGGAATAAAGGAAAACTGGTTCCACGAACTTTCATGAAAGGGTATCGGAGACTGAATCTCTAAAGACGGAGCTTAGCTTGTCGTATTGGCAGGATATTTTTTTTTCAGGGCCATAAGTACAACTTGTATGTTATCTAGCGTATCCTCTATGAATATCACTTTCATGCATTGCCTCAGATATGTGCGCTGTTGTGTTCATTTTACTCAGTTAGTGCTCCCGCCTCCTTGGTTGGGCTCAAGGGACGAAGATTGTCGTCGGTTTGAGGCGTTGAGGAAAATGGCACAGAATGAAAGTCAGTGGCGCGAATGCTACATGGTCTATTTGTCAATCTCGTACACCGTAATCACAAGAATGTCGTTCCGACAAACAAAGTGACAAAAAAAGACATCAAAATTGTACGGTTAAAAATTGAAAATCACAGCATTTTACATTTCTGCTAACTCTCTTTTACTGTGTTCTATTCCCCTCTTATTTTTGTAATTGTTATCGTTGTGTTGGCACCATGCTTGATCTCAAACCGGTGTATTAGTAGTAGTAGGTAAATGGGTGGACTAAATTCTCCCGGAGGCTCACGACTGGTTTCGCGGTTGTTGCCACTCATCAGGTATGCGCTCACACGATAATCATCTGCCCACTATTTACTATCAGTAAAACCAGTTGCACATGCAACCTCCTTGTTCGTTGGGTTAGCAATGGCCCGGGCACGAACAACTAACCGGGATCGCAGTTGTGATTCATCTGTGGACTCTTCAGTGAAGAGTATCCATTAATACTCCAGACGATTCTAAGTAGATCCTCGCGATGATATATACATCATATATATATATATATATATATATATATATATATATATATATATATATATATATATATATTCGTTCCCACACGCGTGCTTTCGTTCGGCTTACCGAATCACGGGACATAACACGCATCCATAACTTTATTATTCTGGCCTCACACTGAACCGTCTTAGAAAACCAGAGCTTTTCCTGCCATGTTTGCTTTCAAATTCAATTGGGCACATTGCTATTGTGGTGGCTTGTGCACACTACTTACTGAATAAGTGAGCAGTTGATTGCTCAGAACACAAGCATGGACAGTAATGGAGCAATAATTTACGGGATTATGCCAAACAGACAAGACGGAACAAGGTGATGGAGGGCAGACAAACCACATGATTACATCTGTCGATCGGACTACGACTGTCTTCAGGTGGACTGGACCGCTGGTATGCAACGAAACATTGTTGTTACCTTTGGGTGATTTTGGTCACATCTGAAAGAACGATTTTCAATAGACAACATGTTTACCAAACAAGTCTTCTGGATTATGACACTATTGCCGCATCCCTTTTGGGCTGAGTCTTATTGATAACATTTATGCCAGGAACGTCTGCCAATTTTTGCTTTCATATGGCTTCTGGAAGCCTGGTTGCTCGGACGGGATCCTGGCTATCTTCCCAAAGAACTTGTGCCCATTTCCGTCGCTTATTTAACCTGTCGCTACGAAACAGGTTACCTTAATTGTACACGTCTCTCCCACCCCCAAATGTGACAATTCTTCCTTTTCAATTGACTGCCAACCCACTTCCTGGCATCACTTTTGTCCAAAGCTGAGGGGGGCCGTGTTTGCGAACTAACTTTTATCTTATCTGAAACAATATGCACTCATGAGTTATTAGCAGTACGAGTTACGTCGCCACATATTTATTGGTGATTTTTAGCACACGATTTGCATATGTTTTTCTTGACGATCAACAATCTCGCTAAATGGCATTCAATATGGTTGGCTATCTCCGAAGTCTTAGATCAAGTGCAGTACGAAAGTCTTTTATAGAAATTCTTATTTCGGATCTTCGTCCAAACTTGATTCTCGACATTGCGGCGGATGATTAATTGTGATTGGTATCACCTGGGCTCTCCGAAGCGTACAGCAAATGATTTCTCGTGCTCCCCACGGTCTCTGCGTTATTAGTGCCCTGTTATAAGCTCCCCTCCACTGATTCCAGTCATGATTTTTTTGATAATGCCACCCTCCACAACTCTTTGTTCTTCGTTAGCCAACAGTTTGTGATTGTTCCAGTGTTTGTTTGTTGTTGAACCCCATTCTCGATCACATAATTGCCTGTCTGAGACAATCGCATGTCCCTAACAAAAATCACGACGAGGCTGCACACCGACGTACTATGATGTTTTGCGTGCTTCCGCAGTCCGAACAGCCATACAGGATAACTTGTTAAAGGCGGGGATGCAGTCGTGCCTGACAGTTCGATGGATAAAGGCCAGATGAAGTTCAGTCTCCAAACCAGTCGATGGACAACATCTGATTCCAACGGCTATGCCCCAGGAGAAGATACATACTTTCACTCGACTATCTCCCGCCGAGGATAATCTGGCCCCATGGATATCGCCGATCATGTGCGGTGGTTGGATGCTAGCTCTGCGCTAATCCTCACTCACTTTTTCTCCTAGTATTGCAGACCGTAGATCGTATGCATCCGAGGCACTCCATTTCTTTGTCGACGGTGCTCAACCACCAAAGTGACAGGGCCATCCCGTACATGGCGCAAGGCAGAGTGGTTGTCTGGACTGTTCTGTGTCGGACCACATGAGTTTGTGGCCGGACCACTGCAGATGGCGGCGTTTAAGTCAGTGTCACAGCATCGCCTCCTTATTTCGTCGTTTGCGAGCACTTTCTGCCAGTCTGTGCGAGGAATTCGGCGCAGGCCCCATTAATCGAACACTTCCAGCCTCTTGGTATCTTCCGCTCGTAGTAGCCAGGTTTCACACCCGCATGTGAGCACGGGTCGGATGGCGGCACGGAAGACGCGAATCTTCGTTCGAATACTTATTTCGCTCCGTGACCATAGCACACGCCGAAGCTGAAGAAATGCTTTCTGTGCATTGTCAATCCTTGACGGTACTTCGTCCTTCGCAGAGTTGACCCCAGTTATCTGAACCATGGCACATACCCGATCACCTGACCGTTGATGGATAATTGCTGAGCTGACAGCCCAGGGCAAGTCGAAGAAGCCTTCGTTTTCACTGAATTGACTTCGAGACTAAAAGTCGTCGAGAAGTAATCGAGTCAATCCAGGACTGGCTCAAGTATGGCAGAAGAATCTCCTAGCACGACAACATTGTCTACGGACCCCAGATCCGAGATGTGCATCATTGGACTCAATTAGACATCGGGGTAATCAGCCAAGGCTTTGTTCATTGTCCACACGATTGCATAGTTGAACTGTGCAAATGAATGCAGTGCCTCACTTACGTGTTCTACTACTGAATGCGAACACAACTCTCAGCGTTGGAGTGTGATTGCACTCAGACGGGCAACTATAGCGCGCCTAAGCCAAGCAGCGTCCGGCCCAGAGGATGCTGTCCAGTCCACATTTCGCTTGCTCCATAGGATGCATAGGGCTGAAGACTGAATCCGATTGGCGGATCGATAATAAAACACCAGCGAACACGAGGAAATAGGGACAACAATCAGGCCTCACGTGACAGACCGGAATAAGTTCCTTCGTGGTTGCTTCGGTCACATTTCCGTGCTGGGGGAACACCCCAATGCCTTGTGGGGTAGACAGTTAGGTCAAAGGCGCCGGTTCTATTTCAAAAAGAAAAAGTCCTCGTGTGGTACGGGTAACCGCAAAATACGGTTATCCATGAAATCCGCAGCTTTTCATCGTTCAGGTCCCAGTTTTAAATAGATGGAAGAAGCCATAATTAGTCGTGATCGAGAGCCTGTAACTTTCAGCAGAGGTGATATCTTGGTGAGAAGGTAAACTAAAGAATCGAGTCTCAGACCTAAGAACTCCACCTAGCTGCATTCACCGTTCGTGCACTATAGCAAATAGGGCAACAGACTAGCACAACTAGAACTTCTGGAACCTTTGAAATAGATGTTTGCTCATACAAGACCCCACTTCGGTGATCATACTTCGCAATCTAGATACAACATCTGTCTCTTGTTTCATTCTTCTTGTGTCAAGTGATCACGTATCTGGTGATCGTGGTCAAGCTGGCTTCGGGATTGCTTGAAGCACGATAGCTGAATGTGCATTGCTAGACTGGATTCCGGCCAGCAGTCCTTTGTGTACAGTTCGGTTTGACGGTTCTGTACGTGTCAACGGCACTAAACCGAAGCGTCAATGTTTGTTCGTCGGATCTGTGTATGCACCCAGTAACTGAAGTTCTGCTGAGACCATGAACACATTTTACCGTGATTTGTCTCAGCTCCTTCGAAACGTGCATCCAACTGACGTTTTGGTCATTTCTAGAGATTTCAACGTCCAGGTTAACTTTTCGGGCTTACCGAAACGGAAGTAAGAGGCCCATTCACTATCCCAACTACTGCAACTGACGACAAGCTGCTGTCTTATCCATCTGTGCTCTGACCACAGATTATTTCTAGCCAGTGCGAACCTGTCATGGTAATTGGCAGATCAACCATGCGTCTTCCTACTCGTTTGATGCGTTGAACTGAGATTAATCATATTGTCACTGGTCGCCGTTGGTGGGGACCAATCAGTGGTCGTCGTGAATTCCGGTCCACGCCTTTGGACTAAAGTCACGTCTTGGTACGTGCAACTTCTGTTTGCATCTCATCTGTGGTCGTGCCAACGCTAAAGACACCCGTCCCGCATAGTTGCTTCTAGACGATATCCGATGATCTGCTTTTTGGTAGAACTTTGTACGCAGTTATCGATGTAATCAGATGTCCTGGACCCAAGCAAACACTGGCAAAAGGCCAAGGAAGCATTGCACGCTGCCTTCAGTGCCACAGAACTCTAGTTCTTATAGGTCTCACGAAAAGAGGATATCTTTAAGGCCAGTTGCTGTTAAATGCTCGCAGATCCATTCCTTCTGATGCCACATTCACTGAAGTGCGCACATCTCCGAGGCGCCATCTAAGTAGGTTTTTGATAAAGGATCGCCAGCAATGGTGGATTACAAAGTGTAAGGAAATGGAAAAAGCTGTGGCTATTGGCAGTAGATGCAGCATTTACCGTTTGAATAAAAGTGCGGACCCAAGGAGGCCAGGTGTGGTGTAATCAATGAATTAGACGACTCACTGATTCACATCGTCTAACACGTTGATTGAAGCAGTTTAATTGACCAACTTCCACAGTCACAAATGGAGATTACCCGGGAGGCAAGTTATCTGAAAAGGCACAATGCTGCTGGATCAGATAGGTTTTCTTCGTCCATTTTCAAGGGTGGAGGCTAATCCTTGATATCGGAGTAAGCAAAGTAATCTAGGAAGGTAGGCAGATTACCAGGGAGTTGGGTGAATTGATATTCTTACCGATTTACAAGAAAGGTGACTTGTCCTGTTGTGAGAACCACAGAAGAATACACTTGGGAAGTTTTGTATCCAAACTGTTTGCTGGTTTTATTTCCCGCTGACCACGTAATATTCGTGGAAAGCGTACGCGTGACAATCAAGCCAGTCTCTGACCCGTTAAGGATTTTTCCGACCGGCGGTGACCAACCGTTCCATCCCGTGTTCGAGTCCTGCTTCCGCCGCCGATCACTTTCCCCAATCGGCGCGACCCCCTTCCTGAAATATTGTACCAATAATACGTGATAACAGTGTTGCGTCCGTAGTTAGTCGCAGATTATGTAATGGTGGCGTTGCATTTATGTGTACGGGCGGAAACACAAAGCCCGGCCGTAGCCGGCGAGTAAGCCGCAAACAAGCAAGTGAGTTGGCATAATGAGATAAGCCACATGTGCTGTCACGCGCAACAGTGTGAGGCCAATCAGTACATAGCAAAACCGATCAGTCGATACTGCTGGCGCTAAGGCATGATTAAAGATCGAGGCGAAGTAGGTTTTTGTCGATTCATGAGAGGAATGTTGATCGGTTGTCCGCGTAGTGCGTGACTTTAAACAGACACAACCAGGAAGTAATGGAAAAGCCAGAAGATGCTTGCGCATGAAGGCGGTAGAAGGCCCCACACGCCCACTGTATTAATAATGACAACCGGCAACCAGACCCTGGTAATTGGAGTGGTGAATTACTAAGAGTCCCAATGGGTCGGTTCGGCAACGAGCCGGACGACCGTGGATTACTCTCCACCACCAAAGTGACCTTCGGTGGCGCGGTTCGAACCTCTGAGCTCCGAGCTAATAAGCAAACCCACTCCACCACCAGTCAGTCAAATCTTTATAGTTCCAGAAATTCTTGAGCACAGTTGCACTTCTCATAGACCGACCGTCTCTTTCCTAATCTGAAGGCGGCCTTCTATCGAGTCAGTCATGTAGTTTTCTGGTGCTGCCTTTTATTGAAGAAAGTGCCAGAAAAATGCATTTTTTTAAAAATCTTCTTCGAACAGCCGAAGCTGAGTTCGTGTTTACGGCAATCTTTCATCCAAGTTCATGAGAAAGGATGAAGTGTTGCCCCTTATCGGTACCTCTTTTCAACCCTTTAATTGAAATGATTTTGTGGTTAGCCCTACTCTCCTTTGAGAATAGCGACGTAGATATTTGTTCAGACAGTAAACTGACTACCTTAGAATACGCGGATAATACTGTTCATCTAAGTGGAAATTCAGGTAAGTTATATGTTTTTCTGGATAGCCTAAACAACAGTGTGTAAATGTTCAGAATGCGTTTCTCAAATTCAAAATGTAAAATGCTGCTGCAGGACTCGATTGGTGCTACACCATACCTAGTGTTGTCAGGAAAGCCCTGGCTGAAGTAGTCAAGTTTTGCCGACCTCAGCTATCTGTGTCGCCGGCGTGACACCCGGTCCTCTAAGCTTCTGTAGTTAGACCCGTTGTTTCATGCAACTCAGAAACATCGCCATAAGATAAGTGAAGGCTGTCGGTGTGTGAGCATCGATGTCCGTAGTTTGGTGGGAACGCGGTATCAGCAACGGGGAGGTTAGGCGTTGGGTGTTGGGATCCAGAGGTCGGTCCGTGGAACAAACGCTCGATATAACCAGTTTTGAAGCGTTTGGGATATAAGCGTTATGCGTGCTCACCGATAGAGTCCCCCTGTGTACGTTGCTCTCCGAGATAGTAGCGATTGGTGAGTGGGTCGAGGTGGTCATTGCGTGACATGGCCGTATAGGACGTGTTTGGTTTCCGGATTCGATATCGTGAGACCCGCCTACCGTGTTGCTGGATACATCAAGTGACATGACTAAGTGCAGCGGTCAACGGCGTGCTTGAATTACATCCCGTTCTTCGCCCGAATGATTTGTTTGATAACTATTTTCTGCTCGCTTACTCCTTATCCCTCTGTTCGTTTTGCCGTCCTGTAGACAATGCTCCCAGATAGCGGCCAGAAATAAAACTGGAAAACAGCCTATCTGTCACGCTCAAACGAGACTTTTACGGCCCGATTCTTTCGTTCGACATCACTACTCTTAATTCTTCATCTTCAGTTGTTCTCGGCCTTTCATTCTCTGATTTCTTCCGTGATCCCTATATGTCACCACCCTTGCTACGGGAGCGTCAACAAATTTTTTCTTAGCAGACTTCTTTACTCGGGCTCATACTTTTAGTTACACGGACCAAATTCGTCTTATTTTTGAGTAATGCACTTATGTTTTAGGTATGGCCTCACCTTTTTTGCTATCCCTGCTCAATTGCATTCAACGCAAAACCATCTTTCTCATTGCTTATCCCACGTTGTCCCTCGCTTTTCGGTCGCTAGCCCAACTCCGGGTGGTTGTCGCACTCTCAGTCTACCGTTACTACAATATACTCTGTTCTATTTTTCCATTTACCCTGGTTTTAAGTCGTCTGTCCAGTGCGTTGATTGCAGACCATCAATAGAAAGTCTATTATAATTTAATAAACTGTTGGTTCTCGCTCTTCATTCTTTCCGAGAACTGCGGAATCGTGAGACCCTCTCATTCTCCCTGTTTTCTTCTCATTCACACTTCACATGGCTGCCCTCCCATCAAATCCCAGTTGTGCAGCCGGTCTTGACTATCATTCATCTCTTCCACTGTAAATCATGCTTATCATTTATCGAAACAAATAAAAGTAAAATCCACATGTCCTCATTGGACTTGAGTACTTATGCCTACTTTCTCACCTTCGAAACCCCTTTAAATTTAGCGGTTTCAGTTGGACATCCGTGCAATGCTAATGAGAGCGTCTGCAAGCAATAGGTAGTTAAACAAGCGCCAACCAGGTGGGTTATATGCTCACTGAATAAACGATTGCGGGCGATGCTCAATACTGTTGTAGTTTTTCTTCATGGCGTCTCACCAAATCCGCCTTCAGGGCATGCTTGCAGTCTGCGCCTATCCAGAGATGTCCTGGCTTCTACATCCGACCACATCGATGTGACAATTGCTCTGAACGTTAAGACGGGGTCTGGTTAGTGCTACCGTAGAACTCGAAGGAGCCCTGAAAATGCATCATGTTGCGTCTGTTTAGAGTCCTGTCACACCAACCAGACTTCACATCAGCGCACGGACGAACAAATTCCTGTTTGGTGCTTATTAAAAGTTTCTTGGATCGCTTGTTTATGGCGTACCATATTGGTTATTGTGTAATCCGTTAATTCAATACTTCCACAGATACGACTTACTTTTTCTGCTATCCGGTGGTGGTAAATTCAACTTCATGGGCACCAAACGCTGGTTGGATCAGAAGATTGAGGACACTACCGGTTTGAGTGAGTTCACTTGTTGCAATGATTCGAACTATAGTCAGTAAAATGTATTTGGGTTTTGTTCCGAAGATTCCACGAAAACCTTGCCGATGATAATTTTGTTACCAATATTCTGTATTTTCTCTATCAAAAAACGTCTCTCATCCCTTCCCGCAGATATGCTTGATTCAGTCACTCAAGTTATATGCTTAGAGAGCCTGGGTACTGCGCAGTTCGGGCGGAATCTTCACGTTCATCTCTCCCGACCACCGAAAGATGGATCTTTTTCACAACGTTTCATCGACTCACTTAGATTGGCCGCCCAACTGCATCCCTTCCCGTCCACGGTAAATGCCAACTTTTGTTTCACGTTTCTTATCTACTCACCAAGTTTTGTTTCAAGGCATATTGTGCTCAATAAATAGAAGCAGGTAGGTAAACTTTTTTTGTTCCAAAGTACACTTAATAAAGTAATGCGAACATTTTGCGGGATAATACGTTCCACCTAGTATTTGTGGTGTGTGACCACGTATATAATTGTGATTGTTTTGTATCAGCGCCGTTTGTCTTGTTATAATTTTTACCGTATATTTGTTCCCGAACCACCCGTAAAAATGTGCGATAAAGTTAACCAAACTACTACTCATTTCGAAAATCCACACTTAGGATCATATGCCCTCGTTCTGATGGTTAGCCCTGTTAACCGACAAATTAACTTTGGAAGAATCACCGCGTGATTCTAAGAATGTACTCTTCGTCCTTGCACGCTCCATACCACCCAAATCAGCTTACAGCTGTAAGGAAACGGCTTTATTTTCCGGCCCTTCACTTTTGCACGCATACGCCTATACGGGACATCTTGTGTAAACGTGAGAGTTAATGTTAGGACATTTTTTATCAGACGATTTCAGGTGTTTTTACCATCAGCATTAATTTAATCAAGAGAACCAGATGTATCTTAGTACACAAATCACATTACTCCTGAATTCCGACTGGTCTATATGATTAAATTCTGTCTTTGATGGCAAATACAACAGAACTGCAGTACATAGTTCAACCTGATGGCTGCCTATGCAACCTCAGATTTATCAGTGTCAGATTAAAAGCTCTAGAAATCGGGATACTCGCAACATTTAGCCAGATAACCAAATCACTGCTTCGATTTACTGCCCGTATCGGAATTGAGGCAAATTCCGTCAAATGCAATCCCGTCATGATTCCGACAGTGAATGTCAGTTATTACAAGGCCCGTCCCCCGACTCGAAGCCGAATCGAGAACTTAAATTGGCAAAAATAAAGATGAAACGGTTGGAGCTTGCGTTGGAAACCTCCGGACGCATCAGTGATGCGAAAATGAAGCTCGCAGAGAAGATCAATGGTCTACGAGACGGAGGAACGGTCAATATTGTCGGTCCAGACCTCTCGACCACCCATCTCGCAGCCATTTGTGGAGCTCGAACGAGTTAAGAACTATGTACAGTCCATCCCAACTACAAATGATCAACCTGCCGACCCGATATCCTTCGAGGAACCCGAAAGTTGGTCAAGTTCGATGGCAATCCAATGAATTACTTCAGGTTCATGCGCAGCTTTCAAACTACAGTGGCCAAATACACCTCCGACCCTGCTTGCCTATTGGATTACCTGATTTCGGCCTGTGAAGGCGAAGCTGCTAAATCAATCCGAAAATGCTCAATCCTCGAACCTAAGGAAGGCTAAGAAAAGGTATTACGAATTCTCGAACGGCGTTTCGGTGAGTCACATGTGATCGCAAGACAGTGCATCAACGAACTGACAGACGGACCAACCGTGACGCCTTCGGACTCGAAAGCTCTAATCAAGTTAGCTGACGAAATGAAGTTGTGTGTTGCCACGTTGGAAAGGCTGAATCATGAGTCAGACCTAAATGCCTGTCAGACTCTCACAGCAGTTGTGCAACGGCTTAACCATCACATTCAGTCTAAATGGTTCGAAAGGGCATCTCATATCTTAAAGACCAAGGGTGAACCCACATTCTGTGAGCTGATGAACTTCGTTTCGGACTAAGCTGATGCTGCCGTAACCGGCCTCGTTTATATTACACATCAAGATAATCGTGTCCACGCCCGGTCAGAATCCCAACGATTTACGAGTAATCAAAGCTCCCGAGATCGAGTGGCCATAATAATGTCAACGGAGACTGATGTAGCTGCAGCATATAAGAAAGCTTCGCCAGATCCAATTTGTTCTATTTGTAAGAGACCACATTACGTGGACCAATTCAGTACCTCTCATGATTTGAGTGTTGCCGATAGACACGAAGAAATAAAGAGGCTAAAGCTTTGTTTTCTATGCTTGAAACCAAAGCATGTCTTTGAGAATTGCCGATCACGCAGAACCTGTGGTCTGAGCGACTGCAAAGGTCAACAACATCCGACGTTACACAGATAAGGAACCCCAGAGGGTAACAGCCGGAGTATTCAAGTAACTGAACAAACTGTATCGGTTGGTCACGTCTCAGCAAACGTCAGTAGTACCATCCAGGAAGTGTCCTTTGCCATATTACCAGTCCGGGTCCGAGGTCCGTTAGGAGAAGTTACCGTCAGTGAGTTTAAACCCAGTTTTGTCCTGAGCGAGGCGTCAATAAAGTTGAGTCCGAACCGTTGTCAAGGAAAACATTGACGGTAACTTCTCCTAACGGGCCTCGGACCCGGACTGGTAATATGGCAAAGGACACTTCCTGGATGGTACTACTGACGTTTGCTGAGACGTGACCAACCGATACAGTTTGTTCAGTTACTTGAATACTCCGGCTGTTACCCTCTGGGGTTCCTTATCTGTGTAACGTCGGATGTTGTTGACCTTTGCAGTCGCTCAGACCACAGGTTCTGCGTGATCGGCAATTCTCAAAGACATGCTTTGGTTTCAAGCATAGAAAACAAAGCTTTAGCCTCTTTATTTCTTCGTGTCTATCGGCAACACTCAAATCATGAGAGGTACTGAATTGGTCCACGTAATGTGGTCTCTTACAAATAGAACAAATTGGATCTGGCGAAGCTTTCTTATATGCTGCAGCTACATCAGTCTCCGTTGACATTATTATGGCCACTCGATCTCGGGAGCTTTGATTACTCGTAAATCGTTGGGATTCTGACCGGGCGTGGACACGATTATCTTGATGTGTAATATAAACGAGGCCGGTTACGGCAGCATCAGCTTAGTCCGAAACGAAGTTCATCAGCTCACAGAATGTGGGTTCACCCTTGGTCTTTAAGATATGAGATGCCCTTTCGAACCATTTAGACTGAATGTGATGGTTAAGCCGTTGCACAACTGCTGTGAGAGTCTGACAGGCATTTAGGTCTGACTCATGATTCAGCCTTTCCAACGTGGCAACACACAACTTCATTTCGTCAGCTAACTTGATTAGAGCTTTCGAGTCCGAAGGCGTCACGGTTGGTCCGTCTGTCAGTTCGTTGATGCATTGTCTTGCGATCACATGTGACTCACCGAAACGCCGTTCGAGAATTCGTAATACCTTTTCTTAGCCTTCCTTAGGTTCGAGGATTGAGCATTTTCGGATTGATTTAGCAGCTTCGCCTTCACAGGCCGAAATCAGGTAATCCAATAGGCAAGCAGGGTCGGAGGTGTATTTGGCCACTGTAGTTTGAAAGCTGCGCATGAACCTGAAGTAATTCATTGGATTGCCATCGAACTTGACCAACTTTCGGGTTCCTCGAAGGATATCGGGTCGGCAGGTTGATCATTTGTAGTTGGGATGGACTGTACATAGTTCTTAACTCGTTCGAGCTCCACAAATGGCTGCGAGATGGGTGGTCGAGAGGTCTGGACCGACAATATTGACCGTTCCTCCGTCTCGTAGACCATTGATCTTCTCTGCGAGCTTCATTTTCGCATCACTGATGCGTCCGGCGGTTTCCAACGCAAGCTCCAACCGTTTCATCTTTATTTTTGCCAATTTAAGTTCTCGATTCGGCTTCGAGTCGGGGGACGGGCCTTGTAATAACTGACATTCACTGTCGGAATCATGACGGGATTGCATTTGACGGAATTTGCCTCAATTCCGATACGGGCAGTAAATCGAAGCAGTGATTTGGTTATCTGGCTAAATGTTGCGAGTATCCCGATTTCTAGGGCTGTTAATCTAGCAGTAACTTCGTCTCACTAGCTACACGCTCGGTTTGGACAGAATACGATTACGGTCAGTAGAACAAATTCCAATCGAATATTCGTGTTTATTGATGATTCGTGTTTCTAAATAAAACAATAAACGTGAATATTGTATTAGTGCTTTTTTCATAACCGCATCTTTTTCAGGATAACTCTACAGAAGCTTCTGTCCAAGTGGTACACAAGAAGATCAACCTCAACCAAGAGCTGTTAGGATGGGAGCATGAGCGCTTTTCCATTCATCGTCTGCCTGGTATGACACTATCCTCTTGGCCTTCGGTACAAGTTGCGAACCAGTGGCGTCAGACCTCATTAGACGGCGGTCCTCTCAGCCAACCCACAAGCACCTCAAAAACATCCCGGATGCGTGGTACAGTAGATCCTTCCGTAATCTCTCGGAACACCCGGGTGATAACCGAAGCCTTGATCCGTGTGCTGCTCGATCTAGATGGTCAAGAGTCAGCATTCAATTCATCTACACTGGTCACGAAAGAGGTGAGTCATTGTTTTAAGTTAGCAGACATTGTCTATGACTGACACTGTCATGTTTGCCAAGTTGGCTTGTCGAGAGTTCGTCACCAGACAACTAGAACTTTTTGGGCGGACAACCAAACCTTCTAGTCAACTTTCTGAATTTCGTCAAGGGTCCGATACTAAGCTGTCAAACCTAACTTCAAAGTACAATTTTGAAACCCAGTCAGCCTATCGGCTTTCGAGACCTACCGGCTGCTGCCAGGTCAGTGATATCTGATTTGGGTTATACTGTTCTTTTTTATCGTCACAGCCTGTTGTGTTGCTTACCGACCGAAGTTTGATAAAAAACTAGGACCAAACCGATATACCTGTTCATCAACTTCCGACGTTTCGAGGTTACGAATTCCCTCTCTCTCTCTCTCTCTCTCTCTCTATATATATATATATATATATATATATATATATATATATATATATATATATATATATATATATATATATATATATATATATATATATATATATATATATATATATATATATATATATATATATATATATATATATATATATAAGTGTATTTTACGCTGACTTGAACTGAACAGTGGTGCCAACGGAACTACAATCACGAAAATGCGGGGGAAGAAAAGTGGAATACAGTAAAAGACTTTTGTCATTTTGCTCATCTGAATGAAATTTTCCTATTTATGGGATACGAGAGTTTGACAAACCAAACCGTACAGCATTCGTGCCACTAAATTTTATTCTAAGCCGTTTCTTAACGTCTCTAACCGACGACAGTCGTCGTCCCTTGGGCCCCAACCAGGGATGCGAGAAGTACCCATCAAAATCAATGCCGCTGCTAGCTTTTCCATACCCCTACGCCATGTCGAAGCCTGACCGCCGCGTCGCTTCTTCTAGATTAGACCTGCATGTGCGAATAGAGCATGGAAAGGTAGACGATGACGAGGCATTTACAGAACATGTCCCAGCGACCAGAGGTGCTGTTGGTCGATCACTTCAGTCAGACTGAAGCTATCCATACCTAACACGATGGCGGGCCTCAATTATTCACACGATTTTCCCACCAGACGCGAGCACCGCTTTGTGGACATCGATGGTCAAACCCGAAGAGCTGCTGAGCATCCTCAACGCGAAGCAACTATTTCTCAACCGTAAAGTCAAACACTGCTAACTGTCCTCCAGGAAAGAGCCGGATGCCACAACGGCGTCTGCGGTGTCGCATTTTGGTGGAAGCCACTCTAGCTATCACCATTCCTGATGAGATTTCCTCCTCAACACTGACACTAGCTGATATCAAGCTCCCAAGATACTTAAAGTTATGGACTACTCCCAGCTGGTCACCACAAATGGTGAATGCAAGCATAGGCTGCTGCAGTCTACTAAAAACCTACCACATTTGGACACTTCAATCGCCAGTTTTTCCAGAACTTATTACATTGCCTGTGCACTGTCACCCATCAAGGCAATATCATCGGCTTATTGTGAGTCGAAAACTTTTCTAGGAGGAGTCCATCGTTAGATAGACCAGACAAGGCGTTCTGTAGAACATCCTCTACGATAACTGAAAAGAAGTGGGCATATGAGAAAGCCATGTCGTACTCCATTGGAGACAATAAAAGACGGCAAAGGGTGTTCATTCTCCCTAATCCGATCTGAGATGTGACGATACAATTCTCTGAGGAGAGATATACTTCTTAGGTACTCCGTTTCTCAACAAACAGTACCACAATGAAATTCTATGGGCGGATTCGAAGGCCGCGCAGACGTCTAGGAGCACGGTGGTCGTTGGTCTTCCGAAGGTATGACGGTGCTCTAGATTTGATCAATACATCCAAGACCCGCGCGAAACTCAGCCTTCTTCTTGGGAGTTTGCTTTTCATGCGTTTGATACAACCTGCGAAGTATGACAGATGCCTGCAGCTTTGACGCTATTGACATAAAGCCTATGCCCCTATGTTAGCGCAGTCACTACACAAGCACTTCCTGAAGGTAAGGACAACAGTTGACTTCCCCTCTCCCGGGATGAAAGGACTTGCTCTGAATTTCAAACCTTTAAGAACAATACACGAAGTTCTCTAACAAGCTGTACTACACCATCCCTAAACATAACTGGGGAAGGGCCATCGGAACGCGGCGCTTTGTGACGCCCTTTGGCCTGCGTTTCCTTACGGATTTCCACCTCAGTAGTTGAGTCTGTCAAAACACACCACTGGATGTGTACCGGGAGAGCTATAGAAGGTGCTGACACTGAGGATCAGCCGACCTGTCCGAAGGCGCTCCACCCAGCGTGCGAGACATCGCTGCTGTCCGTAAATTCGCGAACCGTCAGCTTCGTAGATTGTTTCATTTACATCTAGTGACTTCCTACCGGCGACTCGAATGAGATGGAACAATGTGCGGGGATTTCCCATAAAGGCAACGCGTTCCATCTCTGATGCACGTTGCGACCACCATATTTCGCACCCTCTACGAAGAATCGCGTTGAGTGCACGTCTCACTACGAATCGTACCTCGTTACACTCGATTCCAGCTGGGATCGACTGACGTGCGTTGAGAAGGTGCAGAGATTCAGCAGAAATCCAGGGTCTTGCGGCACGGCGAAACAGGCTGCAACTTACAAGACCAGCAGAACACAAAGTATTTTTGATGAGCAGCCGGTGCTGTTCTGTGTTATCAAGTGGAGCTACAGCTTCCAGAAAACCGTTAGACCCATAATTATCTTGTTTGTTGACGATCGCGCGACCTTCGACTTTGTCAATAGGATTAAACTATGGAACTATTTGTTGAGAAATGGAGTACCTACGAAGTATATATCCGTCCTCGAAGAGTGGCATCATCACGCCTCAGGTCGATTTAGGGTTTACGACCGGTTTTCGTTAACTTTTGCTGTCTCCAGATGAAAGTGTCAAGATTATCCTATATACCCTTTTCTTTTTAGTGTTGTTGCCTAAGCGGTGGAGTTGAACTCCTCCCAGGGAACGGAGTTTTTGACTCGGACTTTGCCAATGATTCCACCTTGCTAAATGATGGTGCACAGGTAGTTCATAATGCCCTGAATCATTTCGCGATTGAGGTGTCCAGATACGATGTGGACTTTGCGTCTTCCACTTGCAAAGAACTTCTGCAGGATTAGCAAGAGCACGTCGCTGTAGTCACCCCATTTGATGGTCAGCTGGAAGTACTCAATAGCTTCAAGGATCTCCGGAGCTTATTTATAACTAGAGGCGGTGTTGGGGATTGAACCTCGTAACAGCGTGATTGCTAGCAGCTTTCACTAATCTGCGGTGCCGCCGTTGCGTCCTCTTAAAGAGCGGGTGTTGAACGCTTTTGCTTTACGATTGCGGGGCCTATTTACTCCGCCTTGAGGGTGCTCGGTAGTTTTCCGTGTTTTACTATGGATGTCTATGATGCATTACTCACGTCTAATGGAGACATCAAATAAGCAATGACGAAGTTCTTTGTTGAGTGTGGGGAGCGGGTGGCCACTCTGACGGAAGCAATCGCTCTACAGCGCATCCAGTCTCTCGGACGTGTTTTGCGTATGCTTACCCAGCGTCTGCCTTTTCGTGCTCCATTTGTACATGCTGGTCAAGACTTGAAGAAGCGACGCGGAGGTCAAATCATGACATGGCATAGATGTATAAGGAAGTTAGCATCATCACTGGCCTCGATTGGAGCTTCCAGACCTCTTTGTTAAGGCCCAAGGAATGAGGATTGTCGTTGGTTAGAGACGTTGAGTAACTTAGAATAGAAGTCAGTGGCATAAGTACTGCATGTCGTCTGTTGAACTGCCGTGCTTGTAAGTATGCAAAACTGTGAAGAAAACGGACGTAAAGGACAAAAAACGTCAAAAATGTGCAGGAAAAAGGAAAATACTTTTTTCTAGCTGTTTTCTTTGCCTTGTTATACTTTCTCCCATTTTTGTCTTAACGGGGGCCTGGCATTGTCTTTTTTGAAATATTGTACCGGGTTTTTATCCGATTGCTTATAAAACATTTATTATAGACCTCACTGATTTTTGGAGTTTTATGACCGAGTCGGCGTACATCTGAATTTTAATCCTGAGCTTTTTTAATCGACTTCTTCCCCGACTTAAAGCGTAAGTACCAAGTGAAAATTCTGTTACACAATCAAAATGAACTGGGGGCATCCGTGGGACAAGAGTAGTAACTTGATGAAGCTTAGTATTTTTTACCATTTATTCAAGTTCTCCCAGTGACTGTGAGGATTGAGCTCTAAGGCTTGGTATTTTGTGATATCAGTGGGATACGATGATAACTGCCGCATCTTGCAGTGTCTTTCTGTGCGCCTGTGTTGGTGTTTAGAGCACATGTCCAGACGGTGACTATTGTAGTATGGAAGGATCAGTGTCTTCCGTGGGGGTTGCTCGAATTCGATCTGCAAAAAACAAAACGCTCAGTAAGTGCATCATCAGGATCCTACACTTACACCAATCGGACACCAATATGGCTGCTAACAGCCTGTTTAATACACTATGTCCCAGGTTATCTGACTTCAATTGTAGCTCAAATCAATAAAAATATGTCTGCATGGCTTCGTTTTGGTAAAAGGAATGATCAGTTGCACGTAAACTGGATGACTTCATGGGGGCGTTCTTCGCGGATCCCTTAATAGTGCATCGGAAGGAAAACGTATTTTGCATTTTATTCCGACTTCTGTTGTTTTAATAGAACCAATTCTCACGCTGGACACTGCAGTTTTGGCGGCCTTAGCAATGCTCATCAGTGGACTGTTTTTCATATCCAGTTTTATATTGTTCAACTCGTGTTCGTCTGATTTACAGTGGTTATCTGAAGTAACATCCGGAGCTTTGTTGGATCTCATGGTACGTCAGCCACGAAGTACGCAAATGCTTCACGTCAAACCAAGGTCACTTCCACACGGTGGTGCTGGGAAAATGAACTCAGGTTCGTCTCGTGGCTCAGCGACGCGAGGTCATCCAAACGAAAATTGGCCCGGTTTAGTTGGCAGCCTGGAGCGTCATCTTTCAAAATTACTTCCGCGTGTTATGATGTCGCAACATCCACTGGTTCGGGATGGTTCCAAGCCCAGTACGACTACTAGTTCTTCGTCTTCTGGAGCAGGGAAAGATTCCAACGGGAACAGTGCTCGTAATCAAGAGTCAGCGGAATTGAACGATGTCGCAAGTGGAACTCAATCGGTGCGAACCTCATCAATTTTGACTTCAGCTGCTGCGGCTTCTGATGTTGATGTTGTGCTGTATACCGAATTTGCGCCCACAACTCTCACGGTTCACAAGTGAGTGGTCGCTACCTGGATGCTAGCCGCGGTTTACTCTCAGTTATATTCTTCGCATAGGTATAAATTACGTATCGGATATCATCCCAGTCGAGCATTAGTAACATCGAGCGTGGAGCTTGAAATGGTGGGAAAGCAGCTGCCTACTACTGAAGCTGACCGACTCCTGTAACTTTTTTAACTCAGAACTCGTAGTCTTTCATTTTGTTCTCCGTGTGTACCTTTTGTTCAGTGAACTTGTTTGTCTCTAGTCTATGTCACTCATAGAAGTGCGCTATGTTAAACGGTGGCAATAAAAGCCAGAACATTTACGTACGAGATAAGCGGTGACATACCTACAAAATGGAGAGAATTCGAAGCCACGGTTTGGCACAAAATCCTCTTGTGTATTTGTTTTTGGAGACGGATGAGTACCCGACGCACAATATGGGGCTGTTGATTTCGTTATTTTTCATCAAAGACGTTCACTTTTCCAGTTTTTCCATATCCTTTTTTTTTGGAAGTTTGCTCTGTACTGATTTTTTGATTCCCCTACTTTCACAGCAGTTTACGAGGTTGGTCGCCCCTGGCCCGAGTAACACTACTTTCCGTATTTCCAACCACTTGCAGTCTTTCTGTTTTCAAAAACAAGGTTAACCTGTTGAATCTTACTTAAATGTCCCCCGCACACACAGTATCTTTTGGCTATAGGGTTTACATTTTTTACTGTAAATCCATCACAATGGATGACAGACTCATCCAACTATGTTCCGACCATGGACTATACTTATCGTGTGCAAATTTCTCACACAAAATGCGACACCGATTAACTGAGCGTCCTCCTGTCCCTTCCCAGCGTTGAACTCCTCGGCCACATTGCTATCGGTTACCGCTGGCGCAGATCAATTCAACGCTGCTGATCATTTTAGGCCACGTCTGTAGACACCGATCACGCTCTTGTCCGCGCGTTTCAGCCTACATCTCGTAGCTGGCCGAAATAAGGCCAAAGCCAACCGTCCCCTGCAGCAGCTGCTGGATGATAACCATCGATCAGCTTTCCAAGCAGAATTATCGGCCAGGTTATCGATGCAGTCGAATGCACAGGATCCAGAAGAGCGATAGACAGAGATCAAACAGTCTCTAGGTGCGGCTACTGATGCTACCTAAGGTCCAACAACTAGACGCACACAGAAACGATGAATATCTGCATCCTCAGTCACGCTGTTAGATGTGCGTAGAATGAGTCCTCCAGATTCCAGATACGACGGGACACGGAGATGCCTTAAACGCCAACTGATTTGGAGCCTGAGAAATGATCGTGAACAGTGGTGGATTGCGAAATGTAGGGAGATGGAAAAAGCTGCGGCAGTTGGCAACAGTCATAAGATGTTCGCGAGAAATTGATTTCCATCACAAAGTCCCTTTACATCATTAGCCTGAGCCGAGTTCAACCTTATGGTGATCTTTCACCCGAGTTCACCACAAAAGGCGGTGTACGTCATAATTGCCCTCTCTATCCTTTTTTTCCTAAACTTTGTGATTGATACGATTGTAGAAACCGCGCTGTTTTCAGGTGATGATAGTGCCATTGGACTTCTCTCGGGTGGAAAAGTGTCACATTTTGAATTCGGAAGACATAGCTTTTCTGAATGCAGATCAAGATAAGTTGCAAGCTTTTCTAGGCAGCCTGACGGACTGCATAGCTTGTGTTCGTTATGCGTTTTACATCTTCAGAGTGCCCAATGCTTTTGCAGGATTGGGTTGGGCAGTGTCAAACCTTTTAGTGTCTTGCTAGATAATGGACCAGATAGACGAGTTCTGTGACCTGGGAAGCTGCCTCTCACCCAGAGGTCGGAAATCGGATGAGGTGTCTTTGCGTATACAGAAGGCTCGTCCGGCTTTTGCCAACCAGAGTAATCTGTGGCATCGGCCTGACATCCGTTCGTCTTTCAAGGGTCGAGTGTACGCTGCAGCAGTCGGGCTAGTGCCTCTGTATGGTTCGGTGACATGGTCACTACGGATGGTGAATATAGGAAGATTGTCGGTATTTGAACACCGATGTCTCCGTAGCGTTGCTCGAATCTGGTGGGAACATTGTATAAGCAATGCAGAAGTTCGGCGGAGAGCCTTGGGTTCATGGATGATGAAACACTAAAGCTCACCAGACTGAGGTGGCTGGGACGTGTTGCGTGGTGTTCGACAAAGATGTGCCATTTCTGCTTTTCTGTTTAACTTCGTTATGGAAGAGATAATAGAGGATGCTTTGTGTAACCTTCAAGATGTGGGCGTCGAACTAGGAAACGGTGAGAAGTTGTGTAACCTAGACTACGGGGACAACGTTGTTCGCTTGTTCGAATGCGCGGAACATGCGCAACGTGCATTAGACAGACTTGCGAGAGCTGTAGCTCTGTTCGGCCTGCGCTTTGCACGTTCAAAATGTTGCGATACTGGACATCAACGGTTCCGAACTTGTTGCTCCATAAGGAAGAACTAACTATTGTTGATCGCTTTAGTAACCTCAGAAGCAGCTTGACGACGGATGGAAGCACCGTAGAGGTGCGAGCGCATGTATTCAAAGCTCGAGCGGCGTACGCTGGACTGAATCACTTGTGGTGCTGACCTAATATCTCGCTGAAGTTGAAAGGTCGTGTGTACGCTGCCGCGATGCGTTCAGTTTTGTTGTATAGTTGCAAGACTTGGGGTCTGCGTGTAGATCGTCGTCTTGAGGTTTTCGACCACCGATGCCTGCGTAGTATCGCTAAGGTTGGGTGGAATGACCTAATGAACAATTCTGAGGTACCAGTTCGGAGAATGTTCTTTCACAGCGTTTCTAGTTTACTATACTTCGTTTGTTGGGGCACGTGTTACATATGGCGAACAGGTCTACCATACCGTGCCCTGGTTTTCGTTTTTCCTAGGGAGTGGATGAAACTACATGAAGAATAACAGATGAATTGGCAACGGGGAATGAGAAAATGTACAGTGAACTTCGGAAAAGTAGGTGCCTCACGTCTTTGTGGTTGGGGTCCAAAAGATCCGTCAACCAGTTGGCTAGATGCACTGAAGGATGTGGCAGTGAACCGTGAACAGTTACGATCGTGTTGTCACTTTCTGTCGAGTCAGAAGGATTGGTCAGTGTGCGTTTGTACAGTTAGACTATGTATTACGCGTGTTAGCTACTAGGGCGTTGTTTCCTCTCCCCACTCGTGTAAGTCCACTTCTTGTCCATCTTGTTTATTCATTCTTTCTATTTCCATGTGCAACATGGCGAGAAGGGCAGTGGTCAGTGGGGTTTGCCCTGCTGTTTAACGCTATACGATGATGATAATGATGAGGTCGCTGGGGCATGTGATGCGCGTGCCGCCTGGATAGTGTTCCTCACTGGGCAACGTTAGCTGAGGCGGTAATGGTTGAAAAATGAGTAAAGGTAATCTGTCTGTGGCATGGAAGAATGATATCAAAACGCTTACCGGTGGACTTGGCCATGGAGGTCGTGTTAGACTTTCAGGACGGGGTCCAAGAGATCGTGTCTCTATGTGGTTGGATACATTAGAGGTTGTGGCTGGGTGTTTCAACCAGTGATGCTGTTGTATCAACAACCTCTCGCTATGTCATTTTGATATCGCTATTAGTAGTTCTCCTCTTACTCCTTTCATATTCTTCATTTCCAATTTTTTGTTTTAAGATTGCCGCTACGGGATAGCAGTTAAAGCTACCCCACCCGATGCATGGTTAATAGTTGTTTAATAAAAACACTAAATAAACGGTTCAAATCCTCGCTTATCTGACTCGTTTTTGCTCTTGTCGTGATGTGCCATCAATAAACGTTCACTCGTTTTTTGCAATTTTTTCAACCTCAGGAACTTGTGTTATTCTCTCTGGTTTAAAACTAGATAATTTTGTAACTGCCGCTGTCTGATGGTCTTCGTTTTTGACTGCGAACAATAGCATTCAATATCTGAACGCACCGGTGAATCGTTCAACACCCGCGCACAAGTTCGCTTCTTCATCATCAAGGCATTCAATTTCCGGTCATAATTTTTACTTGGTTATCCAACTAACCGGTGATTTAACCTAGGAAGATAACTGCACTCGTTGTTTTATTCCAGGTTGAAGTCATCCATATTCGATCTTGTGGTCGCTTGTGGCGTTGCATCTTATTTGTTCCTGATCTACCTGTTCTTGGAGGTACGTGCGTCGCTACTATTTATGAATTCATTCAACTTTTCTCCGTTACCCGGGGTTTCCTGAACTCTACCACTTGGCTTTCACATCAGTGTTTCCACCCCTGGACGTTCGAATTTCAATTTAGGCTACTGATGTTAATGATAGTAGTATTGAAAAAAAATGATGGTCCCTAAAAAGCCGTTGAATTGTTCCTCTGTAACAAAAGTTGACGATATCAGTGTTCGTGAGATATTGTTCCAGAAGTGCAAAATTCAACACTGAAATGAATGTATTAAGTTATCGACATAGTCCAACAGTCCTGACAATGGTTGGACAACGAGTATGAGATGGCATTTTGTTAACATCATGGTCCGGTTGGCACTGATGGCAACCGCTTGTAAGGAGCACTCAGGTAACACTGTTGATAACTTCTTACCAAAATAACAAATGCATAGTGTTAACCTAGGCATTGGCGTCGCTTTTTAGATCGATTTGAAAAAAAAGTCGCTGAGTCAACTGTTTTTTCTTAGGATGGTAATGTATACAAATTTCGGTTTGCAAATTAACTTCCCATTTTGCTTTCTTGAGTGTCACTTCACCAAAACTCGCTTCTGTATTTGTGGTTTGGTATCATACCTGTACCCAGTCTTAGTGTTACATGGTAATTAAAAATAATATCGTTTTAGACCACTAATGATAATCACATCACAGTTCTCTTGGTTATTTCAAGTCTGTTTTTCCGCACTGGCGAATGTTTTTTCATAGATGCTTGATTTTCAGTGGAACCGGCTTTTGGGAGTTGTGTTAAATGCTACTTCGATTTTCTCTGTTGCACTCGGATCTTGGAACATCTATCGTGATACATCAAACAAATGCAAAATAATGGAACGGGATACCAATACAAACAAGCGGTATTGTTGTTTGCGAAGACACGGGGTCTTGATGGTCTTGTTCGTTCAATGAACTTTCTGAAGGTTTTACTGCTTCTATAGCGACCGTGGGCATCGTACGGAAAAAACATGGACCGCAACGTCTTCAACACTGGTCAAGAGTTATTTCAGTCTGCCACGTGTGTAATCGCTATATATATATATATATATATATATATATATATATATATATATATATATAATAGACGCTCAAGAGTCTTTTGGACACGTACCGGCACAACGACCTCCGTTTCATCGCAAATATGATTGGTAATAGAAGCGCGATAGTGGAAGCTAGACCACCAACTAGCTTGAATAAGAACACAGGGTAAAGTGTTGACCAAAAAGATTTATTGTCTCACTGGGCACCCAGATCGTGTGGTTCGAGGAGTGCAGAACTGGGCTGCTTGTATAGGTTCCGCTAGGTTGAAGTCGATTGACCTTAGAATTCAACGGGCAGCTAGGGCAAACAATCACTCGGAGGAAGGCGACATGGATGTTACCAATATATCATGGCGCGATATGATACAAATTTAAATTAGTAAATAAATAGGTATCTGAAATAATTTGAAAAATAGAATGTTTTGGGGAAAAACGATAACACTATTGTAATCAGCGCCTTTATAATGGTGAAACTGTACTGTCTTCCCAACAGATATGGGTATATTAGTTAAGTTCAGATAAAATATGTCACAACTATGTCCAGTAAGTGCATAGGTAAATAGCCTTCGCTCTCCTCAGTGAATGCGATTCTCGCTTTTCACATCATTCACGGAGCTGGTAGCAGCAGTGAATTGTTTGTTCGAAAGTAAAACCGCTGATCGTGATCGTTTGAACTTTCATTTTGTCGTGGTTTCCTTTGATCTGTAGTAATTATTCACTTGTCTGATACGCTCTGTTGCAGCATTTTCACAAAATCCAACACGGGCTTCCAGCTCCAACTCGCGGGGCAAAGATTCACGCACAGTAGTCAATTTTAATTGCAAAAAAACGTTTTCTGTTATTTTCTCTTTCTAGATAGTAGTTGTACGCTCTGATTTCACAAGGTGTTTTTCATGTACCAACAAGCCGAATTGAAACTCGTTTTCCACCGTTACCTGCGTGATGCTCTACACGGTCCGTACCGTAATTTTCATTTTTCATACTGTCACGTGGAGAGCCTGATGTGTTCGACCCCACCGAATCAAACTTATCGTTTTTATATGCACCGTGACTGTTCCGTTCGGCTTATGTTGCATTCGGCGGTTCACTATCTCTCCCTCGCCTTCCGTTAATCTTAGCGGACTAATCATCTGTACAAGGTGTACCATTTTTTTACTATCGTCTTGTTACCAATATTCTAGTTGTCATCATCGTTTTCGTCGTTCCGTCATCCGTGAGATGACCGGCTACAACCAAAATCATGATTCTCCGGTTCGTAATTACAACTGTGTGAAATTGTGTTGTTATTCTCAGTTTCTATCATGGATCCTCTGGGGAACACCAACTGAAACTGGTAATCATCGCATCACGTGATCCCAGTTCAGTATGCATGAAAGTATTTGGGCAACAATAATCATCGTATTTTGTATCGATACCCAAAAGGAAATAAAAGATCTATCGGAAACCTAATGGTTTCCGCCCAACTCGTTTGGCGACCATCGCTGTAATATCTTAAGTGTACTCGTGGGTGTGATGAGTTGTAGTGTGAGAAAACAGTTGAATCTTTGTTTACTGAGGTCGGTGAATGATCAACCGGTTGTTGGACTGATCGTTGCTTCTACACTAGGCAAAATTTGGTGGCCCGGTGTACTCGCTGGTACAACGCGATAATTGAGGTCACTATTTGGATCGGATTTTAGACACTTCATGGTCGAATTCAGGAACACCAGTTTGGTATATGTAGGTCACTCATTCCGATGAGAACTAGGCACTGAGCGAGTGATGTATTACAACCTCACAAAGGGTATGTGTGAAATTACAGTAACATCGTGGTAGAGTGGTTAAAAGCTATCAAAAGCGTTTAGGTATACGAGGACAGTTGGTGGTATGTTCTTGTCACATCAAGACAAAGGTGTATTTAATGATGAAGTAACTGTTGGATGTTTGCATAACCTTGTAGTTCTCAGCCGCTTTTCTGTAAAAAACCATACTACGTTCATCTTGAACGGGATTGTAGTTGTCATTTGCTGATCTAATGTGGCGAGTAGAAGAGCGCTCGGAATTCTGTAGATTCACTCAAAATGAGACGTGCGCCATGAGGTTCCAGTGTGTATCGCCTCTGGGTGTTCTTGCGTGGCTTGTTTCAGAAAACTAAAGGAATTAACATCTACGTTTTCATGTTGAACGTTATTGTATCCGCATACACTGTCGGCCACGAACAAATAACCCAGAACAAAACTGTCGATTGGTAATCTAACACGCATTTTTCAACGACCCCTGTACAAGATGGGAGATGTTTTGTGCTGACTGGTTCACAGTTTAACAAAAAGAACAGTATATGTCTTCACAGATTGGTTGGGCTGTTTGGTGCACGTTTTGGGTTTGGGATACAAACCAAAAAGCAGTTCACCGGATTCGATCAGTGCGGTAATTATATTCACACCGCTTCTTTAATTAGCCCTGCTACGTACTTGTGGACATTTTGTTTCAGCTGAATCTGACATTTCAGGAAGGTTTTTGACTTTGCAAATCAAAATTACGAGAGCTCATGACAACCGCCAACTTGAGCTACGAACAAGACCGGTCGGAATGACGTCGAGGTGTGTATGCGGCGGACAAAAAAACATACGTAGGGAAATTTACGGTCAATCAGTGAACTGTTATCGAGTGTCTCAAAGTGGGTAGCATCTATCTACACCAGAAGTCCGGCTGGCTGCACTGTCATAGTTCATCTGTCCGGTAAGCGGAATGTCTTCGGTTCGATTCCAGCTCGCGTGCCAGTAATACATTCTGTGGATTGTCCGCTTGAGATGGCGATGAACAAAACATTTTCGTTAATTATGGCACCAAAAATGCTCTATTTTATCGGATTGACGGCATAAAACTACTGGCGTAATCCGGCGACACTTAATGCTATATCCACCAGTGTGAACTCACTTATCATGGATGAACTGTTCATGTTGGTCGATCCTGCAGCCTCGCGCATGATAAACTCGAGTCAAGTCGCCATTTCATTAATTTGCGCTCGGTGGAGTGTCATCCATTAGCAAAGTATTAATCGCCAACTTGTTTGCGGTTCAATCACATTGGTCTCCTGAATTTGACAGACTGCAACGAATCTGATTTCGTTGTAACAGCCAATAAAGGTTCATTGATTACGGTACTATCTGATTGCTACTGCTAAGGAACAACTTAAATCGGGAACCAAAGCGAACATCTGCATATAGAAGTAGGGAGAGAACTATAAATCACAGTACCGATTTGATGGTTAAGTTGTGTGAGTTCAAGAGAGTCATGAAACGTAGTCAATTCTCCCTGTGTGAACCTCGTAGACTCCACCAAAGAAAGACAGACACACTCTTAATGGCTAAGTCCACCGATCCGGCTTTTAATAGCTCACTTCGATGTTACGTACTGACTGCCTAATAGGGCTTATTCTATCAAGGTTCGTGTAGGCCTTGATAAGGGATGTAGTAATAATGGGCCAAATCGATTTTAACAATCTCACTATGGGTTAAATCTGAATGTTGTGTTAAGTTTCAAGATTTCAACCTCATCCAGTATGCCGTATCAAACCGTCAAATAGGGACGGATGATTTTTATTGGTTCCGGTGAAACACACAGTAACCACTTGTGTGGATGATCATTCGCGCGCACAGTGTAACTTTGAACGTTCTTCGTTGGACAGTTCTGTGGTCGGTACCATTAAGTAGCATATCGGTTGACTCCGGAGAATGCTGAACGTGTAGGGTTTATTTCCCCCTCATCTTTTTTGAGAGTCTTCGAATGAAGAATTCTGCGAGGGTCCAGTAGAGTTTTATCACGATTCAGTGACACCCCGCCTTGAGTAAATCAGTTTCTCAAGAGAGGCGCACTTCGTATGACGAATCGCACCCATACGTTTTCGGGCTCGCCACTGCATACGTATTTAACTACATGCATCATTTCTTCATCCACCAGATTAAATTGCAACTTCTCTGCCCCCGGGCAGCCGCTCGTCGTTTATCTGTCACATCCTGTCTTGCAAGTTACCATTACTAGTAACCGATGGGCTCAGAAGTACTTATTCTTAACTCTATTTTACTACCATGTACTTGTTACTGCCGCTTGAACAAAGTATTTATTCTGTTCCAATCGTTTGTCCAACGAGCATGCGCAACAAATAATGGACCGAAGTGCATGGTGCTGAGAATCCGTCCCTTGGGATGGGTACAAAGTAGCGTCCGCGGCGTCACGGCTTTTTCTTCGAGGTAGCAACTCTAACCCGTGCACAACGAAATGCAATGGAGTCCGAGTGATTGAACGAGCGGGTCACAAGCCTTTTGGAAGGTGGTCTGCCAGTCGAGGAAGTCCAGCGCGTCCTTGTGAATGTTACGCCACTCAGGATAGCCGAGTAAGAGGTAGTGGTTTTGTCTATTGGTGAGCCACATTGCTGTCTGTGGATTTTATGTGGGGTTTTCTGCCAGAGAAGAAAACCTGCCATGCCATCTAACAGCGCCGCTTTGCTTTTCTCTATCTATTCGCCCTCTGTCTGTCTGGTGCACGTGAACCCGAAGAAGCATTTGGCGCTTTAATCGGCATAGCTCTCAGGGTCATTGTAGAACACATACCTGATCATCACAGTAAGGTGACAACATCGATCGGACATTGTCGAATAAGCTACCATCCGCACCCATTCATCTCAATATATACGGGGTAAGGCTAAGTATTCATGCCTATATACCGCAAAATCAGCCGAATCGAAAGCAGCTTTAACAGTGAAATGACTCCAATACGCGATCGCAGATAAGTTGAGACAATTTTTTCACAGTTCGTTGTCAGTTTTGTCATCCACTGTAGTTGAATCCAAACTAAAATGACTAGTTAGCTCATCAACATCTGTTCATAAAATTGGGTCTACATCTAGACGGCCAAGACAGGCTCCAGCTGTGTTTGTCATGGCCACCTCAGACTATCATTCAGAACAGAGAAAGACCGAAGTCAACGAATCACGTTATGGTTCTTAAGATGAACACTTGTATATCGTCCTGTGATCGTAACCACCTTAAGTACTTAAGTGTTAGGGAATGCTGTCACCCTTAGTTATTGTAGTGGTCCCAAGTAACGTTTTCACTTTCCGCTGTTCTGGGATTGGCCATGGGACTGGTGTCTGGCATGGCGGCATCTGCGATGCTTATTGACGAACAACACTGATGATGTCGTCGACATTCCAGGTCAGCAAGTGTAACTTCTGGGTAACATCTTCACATGACTTATTCCAGGATGGCCAGCATGATACGCCAAATAAGGCTGGAACCAACACCCTGCGTGTGGTGAGACGCGAAACGCGCTAAAAACGGACAGGGATTCTGGACGGCGGTAGAGGTGTAGCATTCCTACAGAGTAAATTCTGTGGCCATGAGGCCTGAACAAATACAATGGCTTGGTGTAGAATCGGACCGAGGGTGCTTGCCTCGCGGACGTGGTCTGCATTTACTGGCATGAAACGAACAATGTTTCGGAGATCCTCGACAGTAAGGTCGAGGATCACCATGTTCGTTTTCTATTAGTCAACACAGACAATCTACTCTACTGAACTCCGCGCACTTCCGAGAAATGTGTTTACAAAGCACAAACCAGCCAGTGTTTCAGTCGACAGGCACAATGACTTGAGTTTCTTGTAGCCTGTAATAGATAGGATCGGCTCATGGTCCGCAACTAATGTAGACTGAAGGACAAGCAGACATTTGAGAAGCATTGTGATGACAAAAATGACTTTTTCTCAGTTTCGCGTTAATTTCCTTCGACAGATCTCACTCTACAGGGTGCATGAATTAGAGCATTGCCATTTCCGTCGTGAAACACATGGGAGACGGACGTGCCATCATCAAATGTCTCAGATAAAAACCATTCGGTGGATTCGTAATTTTGTAACTATTGTGACATCTGGGTTCATTGTAATTTGTCCCCAGTACCGTCAGTTCAATTTGTTGCCTGGTCGAAAAAGAATGTTTATTCGCATATTCATTTTCACTAAGTTGCATTTTTCGCGTATTTCTTCAGTCTAGATCGTTGACTAGCATTGTGGTAAGCTGAGGATTCCTAATCAAAAATATCATTGTGTGGAAAAAACCCATTGTATCTTATGGAAGTCCCATTTGGCGAAACAATTGTTTTTCAGTATTTCATTCTCAAGCCGTTTACAAATTACATGGGAGACATTAGGCAAGAATCACGCGGATAGACATGGAATAAACACCAATCATGGGTAGGGGTTTGTCAACAGTCAACTTGTCCTTGCCATTTGATTGGTTTATCTAACTTACGCCCTGTGAGTGAGAGGACGACAGATTATTCGGCCTCGATTGATCCTAGGCCATGGAAGTTGAAGTGCCTGGACCAAACGCTTTTGGACGCAAAGGTCAGGGGTCAGCTTCCTGATTCCGATTGCCTCGGTTGTTGCTAGAGTGCGCAACTGCACACCCTTGCATTTGTTTTGGGGGACTCGATACACAACTTTGAAAGCCGTGTTTGGATTCACCTGATGTCCGGTGTCAATTAGGTGTGCTAAGATCGTGCTGTTTATCGATCCAGTCTGTCCTTGGCTTAACCAGCGTGGGTGATGCTCGTTGATCCGAGTGGATAGCTGTCGTGCCGTCCGACCTACACACGATGCGTCACAAACACATCTGAAAGTGTACACAACCATTGATGAGGTCAGCATCGGCAGTTTATCCTTGTTCTGAACGTGGATCAGAGGAGCATCTCGAAACACAACGTACGGTTGCAGCATTGAACGTGTTTTGAATTCCTCTACTCAGTCGTCGGTTTAAGATTTCACTCACCGTATCACCTTTAAATGGCAAACTAATAAATAGGTCTTTCTCCTTTACGGTTTCTTCGGTGATTTCAGGCACTCTTTGGGTGATATTTCTTTCAATAAACCGATCCGGATAACTATTCTCACGTAAAATGTCTCTTATGTGCATCAGCTCGTTCTCTAGGTTTTCCTCAGTACAAACTTTTCTCGCTCTGAAGGCCAAACATTTCACCAAGTTTCGCTTCTGTTGGATACTAACGAAACTGTTAAAATTGATATACTGACCGTTCCACGTTTGGTTTCGGTATACATTTCGCTGTATCCGACCATCTTCCGTCCTCGTAAGGGTCACGTCGAGGAATGGTAGTTGATTGTTAACTTCGCGTTCAATTGTAAAGCGTATTGCTTTGTGTGCGTTGTTAAATTCTATTTGTACGGAATCTAGGTTACAAGTAGCATCAGCTACACAGAATATGTCATCCACATATCGATAAGAATGACTTGTGTGACTTAACGCACTCTGATTTGCAGGTAACACTTATAAAGAACGATGCTTTTTCCTCAGCAGCGGATTGCTCTTTGTCTTCAAATGTATTTATTTGCACAGTCATTATCACATCTACTTGGCCACATTATAACCGATTTAATCTACCTACGCACTTCGATACGCCTGAATCTACCTGATCACCCCATTATCACCTGCCACCTCGTATTGATTCCCCACCGGCATATTCTACCTGTCACATAACTGATTGGTTATTTTTCCCATACGATTCTTGGGTATCGATTTGGCTGTACGCTGACTGGGCATGGGCAAACAAATGATTGACTTGGGTGGCCACCCAACACTGTTTTGTTCCATTCATCGGGTCTCACAAGTAAGTACTCATGCTGTGCAGGAAATGAGAACCCAGTGGTGATGTTCATCGGTTTTCTACTATACCCCCGTTTGAAATGTTCGCATTTCACTAGGACAACAAGGCATCTCTGAACTGCCTCATATTTTCACGCGAACCATTGGACGCTGGTGTTGATGTCTTTCTCGGATCAACCACTTCTCTCCCGTAGCCAAGGTTTCTGCTTACGGTTGGTCATTCCGGAAAACATCTCTTGTTGTCCCCCAAAAAAATAATCTTTTTGCTCACCCGTGAGACCGGATAGACGGGACAAAACAGTGTCGGGTTACCAGCTAGGTCATTCATTTGTTTGACGAAGCTCAATCAGATACAGACATATTGTATGGGAAAATAACTATTTTGGAGAGCCAATCAGTTATGTGACAGGTAGAATATGCCGGTGGGAAATCAATACGAGGTGGCAAGTGCTAATGGGGTGATCAGGTAGATTCGGGCGTATCGATGTGAGCCGTGTAACCAGTTTGAGTGAAACCAAACTTTTGATGACATCTAGCTAGAACTAAACATATCGTGGTCCGTCAGGCAATAGAGTGAACTGACGGTATTAGGAACAATTTGTGATGAACCACCCAGATGTCACAGTGATCACAAAATTACGAATGCACGGAATTAATCCCATCTGAGAAATTTGTGAATAAGTACAATGTATTGTTTCCTAAACACGGAGACGACCGTTGGTACTTTGGAAGTAAGAATAATTATTACAATCCGCATGGGACAATTTGGTAACCTTTCCATGCTTTCAATTTATCATTGCATTCAGTTTTGTTTAGCTGGTCTTATTCGTGTACAAAAAGTGCTTCTTCCTCGGACTAACCATTCATTTGTGATGGTAGTTGAAACGCAGAAGCACATATAAAACAGAAGTGGTTGCAAAGAAACAAAGTGAAGAAGAACAGAGTGTATGTTGAAATGGTCGATTGAGTGCAACGTGTGGTTGCTGTGCCGAATCTCGTGGAAAACACCGAACAGGCAAGTTATACAGACCCTAATCGAAGCGATATTTTACCACTACGTAAAAATCCGAGCCATGAGAACGAGAACACACGGAATACTGGCGGCGTGAGTTACAAACTTTCTAGCACCGAACATTTCTGCTTGCGAAACGATGCCATCAAGTCTAAGCACTGGTCGGTTCGGTACGTTCACATTGGAGCGTATATAAGCAGTGTTACTTGATGCATCAGTCTTCAAACAGAAATTGATGACAACAGTCTACTACTGTTTGTAGAACAAATAGAGAATATGAGACTTTTACTGTGCCATAAATAATACACTAGACCCGAACACGTTTACTAAGAAGAATCGCCTAAAACATCGCAAGCTTCCGTTGCCTCGAAAAGTTTTCGGGAACAAATCTGTGGGTGAAAAAATCACCCACCGCTATGACCCGAACACTAGGAGTAATGGAAGCTCATTACTGCGTTGTGTCGTATTCTGAATCTCAGTTGTTCTGCCGTATCAATGCTGCTGTAATTGGTTGAGGAAAGATCTTTACTTGTCTTATTAGTTCATGGCCAAACCGATAAACTAAGGATTGCTTAGTGTCAAACGAGACATTGGTGTTGTAAATTGTGACAAGACACTACCTGATTTTCCCGAAGGGCCCATTTTTAGCAATTACTACTGATGGCGGTTGTTTCCAATCTCATAGCCAAGCTACACGATAATGCCCTGAACCAGTTGGCTCGATAAAAATAATAATTCAATATCCTACGATGTTGTGAAAACCTGCCTGAGACAAGCGCGTATCAGGACGGATCGCTCAGAATGTTAGCCCGGACCCAACTCAGCCAGAAATTCACAGACGGCCTACGTGATTTAGATAAAGAGTAGCTGGTTAAATGAGCTAGCAGCTTTCCAAGCAATCAGCCAATCAAAGGTGCGACACTGACTAGACATGCCCGAATATTAAACAATATCGTATAGTCAAATCAATGACAAACTCATTGCTGAAGTGTTCTGGTTTCCCCGGAAGTTCGGCATTATTGGTTGAAAAACGACCGCTGTTGAATAAGTCATGGGAGCACAGCACATTATTTCTGTTCCATATCGTACTTTCCAGAGTTCTGCTCCCATAAGTCATAAGGGAACGACGGAGGTCAGTGGAAAGTTTGCAATTCACCTTGTTCCGCGAATATATACTGAAGAAACAAAGAAGTGTAGAAACATTGGAGGAAACTACGATGTTCCTAAAACTAGGTTTCTAAGCATTTACAGTGTGCACATAGTGAAGCACGTAGCGATTATGTCTTCAGAAAACCAACTGTTATTACCATAAAAACAGTTTGCATCATACCGTCGACCATGATAAAAACTTTTTCAACTTTTGTACATCGATGATAAGGACAAAGACGTTTCACATAAATTAGTGATAGGAGAAACAATAAGCAGTCAATCGCACAAATGAAGTAACACTATATCTCGCCGTGAAAAGCATTAAAAGAAGAATACGAATGATTGCGGTACCATAAGCTTCGCGCAGAACAGAGAAAACGGTATGGCGGACAATGGAGTTTCTGCGGTAATGTGATGGAAATAGTGCTCGAGTGGCAATACTCCAAAGAGGAAAACAGATGTGTATAGTCAAGGAGACAGTAGTTAGCGTGAACTTAATAGGAAATTATTAGCGAAATGATGTACTATACCACAATTTGTTTTTTATGTGGTCTTCAAAAAAAATCGTCATAGATACCTAATTTTGATCATCCTAGAATTGCTGACAAGATTTCGTCATAACACTGATAGCTGTTAGAGATCATTTGACGGGGTATAGATGATAAACAGTAACGAAAAAGAGGCACCCATGTTTGCCAAACAGGTCAGTAAATAATATTCGATCATGTGCAGGATAGACGAGTCGATATGAATCTGGTTAGAGCATGCAAGACTACAGTTTAACGACGACAAATCTCGCGGTTTGTGCAAAAAAAATGTTAGACCATGACTGTGATGGGAAAAACCAAAACAAAGTTCCATCTCAAAGAAGGTAATTTTTGGTGTGGATGAGGCTTATGATAGGAGTCTTGGCTTGTTTGACTGACAGTGCGAGGAAACTAGTACCAAATGCCTTCGTTTCTCAGTGCCTGTCGCAAAGTGTGGACGCCATTATAGTGAAACAGTGGGAGGTATGATTAGAAGCCGATTACTGAAGTTAACGTACAGTAAAGAACGGAGGGTGATCCACTGTTCGGTGTGGATGGCAATGTGTCGAGTAGGCTGAGTTGTACTTCTGACACAAAACAACTCCGTCTGTAACTACTCAACCAAAGAACAGGCCGGAGGATGGACATTACTGAATAAATTCAGTTCGTAACAGCTGCAGAATATAAGCACGACGACGTAACCAATCAGCAAGACTATGCCGTACGGTTTTGTCAGACGCCAGCGATTCAAGTGAGTCACTCCAAGCAGGAAAAGAACCGTGCTGAACAATGTCAGAGTGGCGTATAGCAAACCTATAAAATAAAATGGACAAACAATAAACCACCACAGATATTCTATTAGATAGGAATGACAAATAGCTCTTCAGAATCGAGCCAATAGTTGATTTAATTGGCTATATTTGATTACTGTTGGCAATGCATTCACAATATGGCAACAGAATGGGATTAGTTTTATAAGCCATGCAATACTGTGATTATAAGCCAGTTATTAATTTAGAAAAATCCTGAATTTCGTAGGTGGAATCTCAAGAAAAATGCGACTGCATTTTTGCTTACATTTTAACTTTCACTGTACCCGGGAAGTAAATAAACCAGACAGCCTAGAAGACTCTCCATAGACCGGGTATGTGCGTGTAACACAAGGGAACGGCACCGAGGTAACCCGCGACCCATTTGTGGTCAAAGTGGGTTTATTAAAACAACCCGAGACCACAAATAAAACTGCCCCGCTGGGGAAAGAACAACGAACGCCTAAAAGGTTTTATGGAAGTCGAAGATGCTTCAGCGATAACGAAATGTACGCGATCAGGATGTGCAGTTCAACTAGGGACTGAACGCAAGATGGCCAAAGTACACCGTCCAACATGGGAGAGCGCGGACGCAATGAACGCAACCAATTTCACCTTATGCTGGGGCACGTAACTGTACAAATCATCTATATTACGAACTATTAATAACATCATTCACCATCAAGTGATGAAGAGTTATAAAACAGAAAATGAATTATGAAGTAAAACTTCCCTATAATCTTCCCGGTCCGATGTTAAATACAAAGACAGGTATGGGAACAGATTATCGCCAATAACTAACCTTTGGAGTAGATAATGACTGGAGCTCCAGATATGATGCATTTCAAGAACCAGGGCAGCCCCATGCAAACCAAAATGTCAAATACGTTGCTACCAACGGCGTTTGATACAGCCATATCACCTTCGCCTAAATTGAACAAGGGTTGAGAGGCAAAGAAAATAACGAATCAGGGATAATCGCAGGCTGAACTAAAAAACAAACACAAAACCATTAATAACAATATCTTGCCATTTTATGTCAACGAGAGTATCGCAAATGAAAAGGCGTTGGGCATTCAAGACAGCTCGCTTTTGCACATTAATGAAGAAGTTCCATACACGATGATGAGTTTAAGCCCTCATTTTTGCCACATCGAAGAACGACTATCGCGTGTCGCTCGTATGGTTTGTATTTTAGTCTCTGGCATTAGCTTACGAGATAAAGACTCGCTTTTTTGACCAGAATGGGGAAATAGGTTTTCCGAACGGAAGCACTGCAAAACGGGCCAACAAATACTGCAATAGTAACTTTTATTCGGTAGACATTCCATGTTAGTTTTGGTAGTTTAAACCATCAGTGAACCCCCATCGAATGGGTCATTTCGTGGTTCGTGTTATCAACAGAGTTAATCTCCGTCATCTAGATATCCGAAGATCGTGATGCGGATTGCTCAATCAAAGCAACGTTAGGGCGATGACAACCGGTTCAATCGAATGTGGGGCCTCATTCATCTAGGACTAAAAGACTTTAACTTCATTCTATTCGAAGATGGACACATTTTTAACAAGCGTTCACCTGTGTTTTGCCTGACAAAAATATGAACACAACTAATACACGTTTGTCGTCCTTTGGGTGGCCATTTTTAGCATAGGGTCAGTCAAATGGAGAAAACCAACTGATGCGGTACACTTTTAGTGCATGCCAGATGCTTACATTCTTTCACGTTTAAGTTGATATCACGCGATGCGAAGTCACACGAGGACTGTCTCATGGTTAAAAGCGACGACAGTTTCGTTGCTACTGAGGCCACTAACTTGTCATATATGTATTGTTTGGAGTTTGCTACCTGAAGCAAAAAATACCGATGGGTTCACATAACTGAGCAAAACATGACCCCAGACGAGAAAAGCGAAGTGACTGACACAGATCAATGTCGAATAGGATGATTAATACAAAACATTGATGCCAATCCGTAACTGAAACCCGAGAGTGTTTAGAACTGTTGCAATTAGCTAACAAGAGTGACAGTTGGTTAATCAAAATCTGACTGACTGTGGTTACGTAAATAAATGATCATGCTTTGCACAGTCAACTAATGAAAAACGCTACCCAGGAAAAACGGGCTGTGATATAGAAAATCAAGGATTGGCACAACAGTAATAGACTTACCTTCTCGGACCACCAAAATAGAAGCAATAGCATCAGGCACGCTGGATCCCGCAGCGATAAATGTCAATCCCATAATTGTGTCAGGAATATGAAGGGTGACGCCTTGCAGGAATAAAACAACAGATGGGAGAACGGTAGCCATTGATCAAAAGCCCATGATTAAATTAAAAAAAAATCAGAATTTCAAAGGCAAATCAAGCGTACGACGGCAGTGAGGTAGAATTAGGCTTCAAAAAATCGATCAAAAGTGAATCGCAAACAGAAGGAACAACTCTAAAACAGATTGCACCATACTAACAACCAGATGTCATGCATTTAGGACACGACAGGCTGAGAACGGGTAATTAGGTCATCCTAATTTACTTATCGCCGCCAACCTATTGTCGAATATGATACTGCAAAAACCCATCCAGTCGTGATATGCCTAGGTGTCGCCGCCAGTGGCGTGGTTGCATTCGATCTTCTACTCTGTCTTTATGATTTCCGCTTCTTACTATGCTTTCGGCTCTTTTCTTTTATGCTTCTATTCTTTTTGCCCTTGACTCGACGATGCTGGGAGGTACCAACTGAAACTAGAGTACAGAAGTGTGAGGTAAATGGCTGAATGATCCAATGGTCTTTTACTTTGGGATATCGATTGATTTTATCTCCAGCTTTTCATACGAAAGTAAACACGCACTTGCATGCGGTAACTGGAAGATGGCGTGTATGAAACACAAACACAACGCATGCTAGAGGCAGTATAATTAGTTATTCGATTCTTTCGGAACTCTACATCTCTTTTGTATACATCACCCTCAAAATGGCTTAATGTGTTGTTTTTAAACCGGGTAGTTATTAGAAAAGAATAAAATATATTCTGAGTTTCCAATAAGCACAACAACACAGAAATAAATATTGCGCACAACAGACAGGGCTCATTATACAACTTCCTGCTTACTAATCAAATTATTAAATGCTCGAGAACGGGTTCTGTCTTAGTTTGTTGATCAATACTCTGTAGCAAATTGAATGTTGATGAAGCTACTTATAAAGACCTCTGAACGGATCGTTGTGAAGGGTAGAGGTTGCCGCTTTATAAACGTGCATCTCCCTAAGCCTAAACAATATGCTAATGTTGTGAACAAGCTGCGGTCTAGTGCCGAGCTCCAAATATGTCCCAGTCGATGAATGCAAACAAACCACACTGAGACTATGTCATCCTCAGTGAACAATGCTTTTCGTCTTGCTTCTATTGTGATGGGCAAACAACTTCACTGACTGTTCAGAGACTAAGGTTTCAGCGAGGTTCACTGAGGGAAAATGGGGGAAAATCAGTTTCAGAATCTAGGCGTATTTAAAAAAAGTAGAATGGGTGTCATACAAATACTGCTGAGTAAAAAACGCACACATCTGGCAAGTATCATTTTTGGAAGATAAAAAGGTTGATTACTGTAGGATCAAAAACACAAACACCGAGTTCGAGAAAACATTCTTATAAGGGATTACTCATTGAGGCCAATCAGTAACGGTCATTCGGTTGATAATTTGGGAAAACGATTACATACTGCTTATAATCTCTACCTCTATTCCGTGTTTTACCGTATTGTTTTATGTATGCAGAACTGAAGTTTTAATGCTGACCGATGTCGTTTGTTTTGCAGACTGCTCGTTTAGAATGACACGATAGTGAACTAAGTAGAGGACAGAAAATGTCGTACTTTCTCTCCTAGATGAAATCTAATTAGTTGAAGCGAAACTTAGTGGAGCAGATCTCACGTAAACTTTACCATCGCGTTCCGCTAGGCGATTAGTGATACAAAACACTAATGGGTGGTAGTTCATTAACACAAAAATCGGGCCCTGAGCGGTGAACGCGTGAGTTGTTATGGGTTTAAACGAGCAAAAGTGTATTGGTCACACAATCAACAACGATATCTTTTTTCCTCTAAGGGATCAGTAAAAGCACAGCAATTAAATGAAGTCTTTATATTTCATATATTGCGAATCAAGAAGCGATGGGGACGCTGGCTTTTTCACCTAGGTCCTCAATTATTTGACACCTTATACGGGCGAGTTCTTTGAGATATTCATAAGCATTATTAAGATGATTCGAACGACGTGATACTGATCCTTAATTAAGGTAAGTTACCAAATAATAAATTGGATGTACTTCTTTCTTCGCACGACCCATTGATCCCTTTGTATTTGGTTGGCACACGGCACTGACGACAACAGGTTTTCTAACACACCAGATTTATCACTTCTTAAAGGGCTTGCAAATCGATAATAACTTCTTGTGGTTTTTAGTTTTCTCATATGTTCCATTGGTACTGCTTTTATCGGATCATGTCTGTTCTGCGTTGCTCATGGAATGTTGTGGAAGACAAGAATGCGATTGCATGAGTTTTGTGGGTTTGACAGATGGTAAAAGAACTTTAATTTGTGGTTAAAATACTCAATTACTAATCTCTATAAATTGACAAGTGCACTTAACTTGTCCGCTGCATAACAAAAATCGTTGTAATGTAATCAGTCGTAAACCGCGCACTAAGGTTCTGTACGAATGAGGAAGACAATAGCGATACTGTCTACCACAAAAAGTAGGCGGCATTTTCAAGTCTAAAGTCTATACGTTTTTGTGTTTCAGGTGTGCAAGAACTGGTGTTTAGGAACACAAACGACGTAATTTCATCAAGTCGTATCAAATCACATCGTTTGATTACTGTAAGACCACATACACATGCCGATTTCTACTAGTCCTGACAATCATCCATGGACCGGATATATTCAGAAAGCTTCAGATGAGTCAAATGCGTCAAACTCTAGTGGATTGTCTCGATGGAATAAATAATGTTCAGATGTTATTACCCAAAACATTGTTTCTAACTGAGAGTAGTTGCATAGAGGCTAGGAGAAATATTTCTACTAAGCAATAACGCTCCAGGTTTCCAGTTCACAGGTAACTGGATGAACTACATGACCCCGTACCATTTCAAAGGTAAAAACTACGCGATAACCTAGTACCGAGACCGACGAGTCAAGATGGATGCCAAACAATATGCCAGATGCCAAATGACAAAAAATGAAAATCTTATAATCACTGGAATTCCAACAGGATACCTTTAGTTGTACTGGTTATACACATTGAGGCTGATTATACAGGCGTTGAAGTACGAGTTTTCAAACACAAAAGTAATCCTATCTTGGAATTCAATGACCAGATGGCACGTGTTCACTCACAAAGACATTCGCAAACGTATGGCACGAGTTGAGTCCTCCAGAATGACTGATTACACTGGAATATATCTCAGTTCTAACAGCTTCCTAACCCCCCCCCCCCCTCCAAGCAGTTACGGTGAATATCAAGACGGAAAGCAAGGCTTGACTTTTCTCGTTGATAAACCTTTCGAGTAATCTCTCGTGCTGGTAATCTCGAAAAGTACACAAAACAAGCTAATAAGAATCGTTTCTGGAGCACAACTGATCACATAAGCGGATAGGATTTCTGATGTGCAAACGAGAATTAAAACGTAAGCTTTCTTTATTCTACTACCCCCCCCCCCCCCCATACATGGTACTTTTCTGGCCCTCTCAGTTATGCCATTTAGTCTTTCACTCAGTACTCTACAACGTACTTCGTGCGCAACTGGGGCACGCTAAAGAAAACTTGCAACAATAAATACACAGAGACATTCACGTAAGCGAGCAAGTGTGTTTAAGCTCACCACACCTAAACGTGTACAATACGTATTCCGAGAAATCCTACCATCTCGTGCATCCTGTTTGAGCTCAGCGATCGGTCGGAGTTTAACTCGGGTTAGAATTTGGTAAGAACAACAAATTCATTTCAAGAAAATGAACTTATTTGTATTTGATGGAATCAGAACACCGAAATACATCAAATCACGGACTCAAACGTAAAAGAAGCATTTTATGCAACAAATTTCTCTTAAACGAGCAAAATGAGTGCAACGTCAAAAATACCCATACAGGAATATGCTGCAACTCCATAAATAAGTATCGCGCACAAATGGAAAACAACAACAAATGGGAAACGACAAAACCCAGAACGCAACATAAGGATCGAACCATACGTAAATGAATATGCGTATCAAGGAAATTTGCTCTTTGGACATCTATCATAATAGGACAATCCGAATTTCCGCATATATATATATATATATATATATATATATATATATATATATATATATATATATATATATATAAACCCGAAGGGACCTTGAAGTGGAACATAAACAACAAGCAACACAAACAAAATAGATTTCAATCAAATGCAATACCTACCTAGATGTGAGACACCAAAGCTGAATTGAGCAAACGTAGGGCCGTAACGAAAAGCTTGCACCATTTTGACAGTCAATGACCTCTTAAATTACCATCCATGGTACACGAGGGCCAACAAGACAAACTAGCACAATATATGTACAAGTAGTCCCTTATGAAAATCATTTTGTTATATTCCATTTAACTTCGAATATCACGGAGAAAAAAATCATTCAGTGAGGATGTAGATTTGGAGGCTTGATGGAAAGTCTCGGAAACATCTCCAGCTTAAAGAAAAATTACGATGTCTTGTAGCTGATGGCAAAAAGGCTAAAAAAACATGCCGGGAGATAATGAAGCACTGGAAAAAAGGATTTCACCTTCTGAGATGAAATTCTTTTTGAGCAATCTTTTTGATATTCATATAATTTTCGATGAACAAAGATATGCATTGTACGTCATTTTTACTGAAGAACTCATACCACAGCTGATTCAGAGTTCAGTTTATAGTTGAACACTTCCCCTCCTCTGACGCGTACTATTGTCTTACGATGAATAAACATGGTTCAAATCATGAAAAATGACGACAGAGAATAACTTATGGGTGAGTAGAAGATTAGATTTTGCACAGCGTGATTCATGTTGCATCAACGTTCAACTCACCACTGAAAATCCTGGAAGCATACTGTACATCTGTTTAATCATTGTTAGGAATCATTAGTATAAGCGTTGATAGGGCGTGATGAATCGCACTGTGTAAAATTTATTCTCCTACTACTTAGTATATCAGAACCCAGATCAGTTCGAAGTGTATTGAAAAAACGATGCACCATATGATGCTATAGGTAAGTCTTTATTGTTTGGTAACAGTGTTTTCGGAAAAGATGGTGGTCAATCGATTTTTCGGTTATCGCGTTTAACCTTTCTCAAGACCAGTTTACAAGTGAATCAGGTCTTGATAAAGGTAGGCGAAAAGTTGACCGACTACCGTCTTTTCCGATAACGCAGTGTTATCGAGCAGTAAACGCCTACTACCTATACTAACCTGATAACTGAATGCCGCAGGTAGTTTATAACGGAATACCTTCGTTATATTTAGGCTTCTACAGAGAAGTCATCCATCACAGGAGTCAATCACTGTGAGGGAAATGTTCTACCAACATTCGAAGCCAGTGACGGAAGGGAGACATATCATTTGGTTTCTCTATCTAACAAACCGTTGAGAGTCAGCCCCGATAGTCTGGTGGTTAGGAGTTCGACTCAATCGTTCACCCGGGGTTTGGGTCCCAGTGGGTACTCGATGGAATAACATATGTTGACTCCACAGATTCATCCAGAAACACGACCTGTACTAGTACCTACACTGAACATAAATGCCTCAGACTGCATTTATGAAGCTGTTGCGGCCTCTTTGTCCCATTATGTGAGCTGCTATGGGACTCACCAAGCATCATGGAAACACAACTACTCACTGTGAGAGTGAGGAGTTCCAGTTCGAGGCGGCAGATGTTGTTTGCAAAAGGGAGAAGGTATTCAAGTACAAGAAAGTCACAAAATACCGTCCCTGAAAGCAAGCCACTAATGGGTTCCAGCAGGCCAGAAGGGATCAAGTAATCAATTATTATTGGACTAACAGATCACACAAAACAGCATCTGCAGTCCGACGCGAATCGGGTCAATGATCAATAATCGACCTGGTCGACGTTTTATAAACTTAATTAGCCCGGCAGGGCACGAATCTGACTGAACGCCCGAATCTGGGAGTGTTTCATTTTCATTTTAACAACACGTTGCTAATTCCCATAAATACACTATCATTCGGCCTGTCGCGTTGCCATCTTTTGGTTTGTCATTGTGAACAAGTTAAGGAACTGTGAGCAAAGGTCAGTTGCTCAGACGGTGCGAATAAATTGAAGAATAGGACGCGAGGTTCACAAAATATCTGGCGACGGTTATTTCTCACAATGTCTTTCAACGATCTGAAACTCAAAAAGACGCTGCAGTCCCAGTTGAAGCTGATGCAGGTTTTGACGGCTCAACTTACAAAAATAAATACAATTTCAGCCCCAGCGGATCCAACACCCGACGCATTGTTGCACAACGTTTCCAATCCCATGCATGATCATAATACGGGCGTCACTTTGACTCCTGGTCAAAAAATATGAAGATATGTTCACTGTGGAACTGGCACAAAAGGATGACGAAGCCATGGTCCGTCCGTTACCCCGCAAGCTTGGACAGCAGAACATGTCCGTTGCACAAACTTCATACTCCATCAGGAACCTCGTCATCAGTCATTGTGGACAACCTGAAAACCCTGTCAAAAATTTTCGGGGAGACGTCTCTATTGTTCAACCTATATTACTAGTGTCTAAAAGCAGTTAAACGTGACGTGGACAACTTTGTGACTTACATCGGCACAGTCAATCGCAAACGCGGTCGCTTTAAACCGGGACTCGTCACAGAGGACCGATTTCGGTGTTTTATTGTCATCTGTGGGCTACAATCAGCCTGCCATTCAAATTTACGCACCGGACTACCGGCGAAAATCGACCCAGAATCCGACACTACTCTTCTACAGCATGTCGGTTAATTTTGTGGCGGAGCGTACATACTACTCGTTGGAGAAGTGAGTAGCTGATTGCTCAAAACGCAACTATGGACAGTTGTGGATTGATACGAACGCGACTACATCAGAAGAACCAAGCGCAATAAGACAAAGGAAGGCGTGTGTACCGCACAAATGTATTTTCCGACTAGATAACAACTGCCTTCAAGTGGGCTGGACCGCTGGAATGCAAATAAGTATTGTCGTTTTATTTGACTAATTTCAATCACTTCTTAACGAGTGGTTCACAACAGCATGAACGCCTGACAAACTTGCAGCATCATCCTGTCATGATAAAACGCTCCGATCAGTCATATCAACTGATCTCTTATTCCTATCTTCTCATTAGCTTCTTTTTATTTCAGGAGGAGGACCGCGGCGAGAAGCTGCTATTTGGGAAGTGACCGATGGCGGAAGCAGGATTTGAACCCGGGACAGGATGGTTGAGAGCCCACTATGATGGCCGTCTGATTACCGCCGGCCAACAAGGCAACGACACAAAAGTGGTTCCCACCAAGATCAAACCTATTCACCTCATTTAAAATCCATTCAGGAAACCCGCCGTCACTTGACGACACTATGGTGCACGGCATTTCCACAAATCCTACCCGTTCAAACGAAACCGCTGCATGGGATGTAACAACTTCGGCCAAAAAAATGGATTCTACCCACGGAGACGGATCAATGTACACAAACTGATCGCCAACGTCAAACCAAAGGCACGTCGATAATTCTACTGGCTGCTCAAATGGCCCATTATCAACGCACCGATTAAAGATGGTCGAATGCCGGAAATCCGTGCACATAAGCATATACGATCATCCTGTACGGCTCCAACTAGACACAGCGTCCGACATATCAATTATGTCAGAAAAGACATGGAACGCTATCGGTAGACCAAAACCTCAACCTACCTCTCCGATTGCGACCAGCGCTTGTGGTGATTCATTAAAACAGTTTTAGAGGCAAATTCATTGAAACATCGAGTTACACCACACAGTCGGATATGAACCTCCTTGAAGCAGACTGGCTTGATGAATTTGGCCTCATCGACATCTTGATCAACAGCTTCTGCCACCAAATTCAAACGTCCAAGCCATCACCACAAACCGAAGCCACCATTGCAGCTATCACAACTGATAAACTCTCAGGCACCGTGTGACATGCCAATCACCGTAGAGCAAGTCTGCGAGGCGAACAAACGGGCACTATTCGAGTCGTGAGAGGAGGCGACCATGGAATAAAGTATCCCGAAGCAAAAGTACGGAAGTATTATTTAACTGATAGGTTGATGATATCGTGTTCAGAGTTTATTTCGCACCTTCGTCAATATATATATATATATATATATATATATATATATATATATATATATATATATATATATATATATATATATATATATATATATAATGGTATTAACGCTGTCTCTAATACCTGCATGAATTCAATTATGAAGACAACCGTTCTACTGCCCGCGACACCAGATGAACGTAAACCCTTGCGTATTTGTCCTATAATCAAGCAATCCGTAATGGACGAGTAGCTGTGATCCGACCACACTGAGCAGCTTGGTTACGTTGACCGTACATGTTTATTTATGTCTGTTGTACTCACTGGTCACCAGTTGGATTCATAATGGTTATTTTGAAAATCTCTCCACGTTGTGATACAACCGGATTAGGGAGGAAAAAACGGCTCACAGAACCTGTGTTGCCCGAAAACTCAAAATTCTCCTTAGGCCAATTCACAAAGTTGCTATCAAAAAGCAGTTAAAAACCTCATTTTAGGTAATCGAGTAGAGAGTAACATGTTGCAACGAACAAGACATATTGACAAAACTGCGGCAGACAGGTTTGTTTTCGTAACTTCATCTTCCGGTTGACAGTTACGCATCTAGGATAAGAGAAATGTTGTCACTATCAAAACATGATAGACAGAGTAGGAGCTGCGAACAGCGAGTGGTCAGAAAGTGGTGAGAATGATGTCTTGTGGTTTGGAAGGAAACAAAGCAAGTATTGTGGAGTTGGAGTCAAATAAATTACCTCAACCAGATTTGACTCGTTACAATGATATTACATAGCCAAATGAGAATTGACACTGTTTGTAAGTATTGGTGTCCGGTCAGAATAATTGCGATGACTTAACAAATTACTTTCGGGAACAACGGTTTGTTTTCTTCCAAACCACAACATGAAATGCTCACCGCTTCGCGATCATCCTTTGTTTATGGTCCGTACCTTGCCAATTATATTCTGGCATTGACAATAAGGCTCCTGGATTCGGACATTTTCCCTAGACACGCAAATGTATTAGCCAGAAGACGAAGTCGAAAAGAAAGCTTAGTCACTATGGTATTGTTCTGTGTCACAAGCAACATTTCCAATAAATAAAAGATAGCTGACGGTAAAAATCAGCTGCAGATTTGGAAACACGATCAAAATAGTTGTGCTAGTGAATACCGACAAATTAAAAACAGTTCCCTTCCCTGGGTTTGTGAACTGGTGTGGCAAAAAAGATAAACACTTACCCTATTGAAGGCGGAAGAATGAGACGAGACTCGAGAATCAGTGTCCGCATATCAAATAACATAACGTGCACTAGAAAGAAATATCCAGATATGAAAAATGGAGAAGAGACGGATATAAGACGAAGAGGCTTGTGTTAATCATCCACTTACCGATCACTGTGATCATCCACATCATGATCACCGTGAACAGGCCAATCCATACACAAGACATAAAAAAAGCTATCCAGTGTGACACGAATATTCGCCTCCATTTGGCCTTGCGCACATCCGGAACTGTGAGACAGAGCACTAAGCGGATTGGAAGCAAGCATATACAAAATGCATGATGGATCTTTCCACGAACGCCCTCGCGACTGGGCAAGCGTAACGCGGAAAAACAAGTCTCGGACCACGTGTCGTTCTTGACTGGAGAGACCACATGCACCTCAAGTTCGCCCGTCTTCAAAATGACTGAATTATTCCTTAACTTTTCATCCGTCTCATCGAATTCAGTGATACCTAGGAAGAGAAGAAAAGAAAAATAAGTTGAAAAATAAATCTGTTGTTTATGAACAGAAATAATAAATCTAACAGATGTTATGCTATGCATCGCCTCGAAGACGAATGGCCCGAGTAATAGGTGAGCCATTTTGTAAGTCCCTAGTCAGTACTGAAGAGTCAGTTAAAAGCCGGGATAGTCTCGAAAATTACCGAAATTCCATTATTTATAATGGCAGGCTCTCTACAGACACCAAATCCGAACCATCGTAGAAATTAGTTTGAGGTTCAAGCACATTATCCATCGTAATTTTTATCAGTTTTCCACCCATTCACTGGAAAAGCTATATTCAAATCGTGATGAGTCACAGATTGTGAAAGAAATGGACCGACAATCTTGACGAGAAATACAGTATAACATTCTCTTACGCTATTCATTTTCGAGACGGTATGTTCCAAGATGTGTTCAAATACGCAAGCTTAGAAGTCCCATACCAGTTTGCTCTCAAAAGGCCTGTTATGAGTAATACCTCTGAAGATTTAATAAATGTCCGTTATTTATCCATCGTGCTCCTATCAGAATTCCAACCACAAACTCGGTGTTCAGTATCTTCGTCTTACTCACTGACCCATCAATCAGTAAGCGAAGTAGGACCTTCAGGAACGCTAAAAAACAAGCTTGTGCTACTCAATTCACATTCTATTTTCTACCAGTAAAATGATGTATTGTGTTATCGGATCCATAAATATATCGTTCATCAAGTTAGCCCTTTACTGGGGTATCTTTCAGTATGATTCTACTACAATCACAGTCACCGTATTTACTAATTTTTCCAAAGGCATGGTTGTTCATCGGTAGTAGTCTTTTTATAATCTTCAAAAAATTATGACGAACAAGCATGGTGAGTTAGCAGACAAGGTTCTTTCATACCACACAAGGTCTTTTTTGGGTCGTTATCGGCTCCAATTTCAATGCAGTCACTTTCCTAGGAACTTCTAGTAAGTAGTATGTAAATGTGTGGACAAAATCTTCCCGGAAGCACACGACCGGTTTCGCGGTTGTTGCCGCTCATCAGGTACGCGTACCCGGTACTCCTCCGCCCACTCGTCCTCACACTTGTACACTCGGATCTTATATGTTCACTAGAATCTAATTTGAACCGTCTAGAGTGTGAATGGATACTCTTCATTGAAGAGCCCACAAATGAATCACAACTGTGATTTCACATAGTTATTTGTGTCTGGGTCACTGCTAACCCAACGAGCAACGAGGCTGCATGTGCAAGTGATTATATTGATAGTGAGTAGTATGTAAACGCGTGGACAAAATTTCCCTGGAAGCACACGACGCATACCTGATGAGCGGCAACAACTGCGAAACCGGAAGAGCATCTGAAAATGAAAAGCAAGACTGTTACGTATCCCATACCCTAAGCACAAAATGATGAGCATCCGCGTAGAGTTGCATTCATTCGCCAGAATTCTCAACCACATTCATAAAACAACTAAATGCAACCAAACGAAGGAAGTGGAAAGTACCCACCACTTGTGTTCAGATACGGATCGTCCACTTTGTTCACACTCAGCCTGGTATAACCCTGTTCGGGAGCCGCAGCACCAGGAAAACCAGAAGCCTGAGGTTGACTGGTCACGTGCCCAAAAGCACCCGAATGTTGTTGCATATAATCGATTTCTTCTTGTTCGGTGTGCATTGCACGGGGACAACATGTGGGATGTTGATGGCACCAAGTGTTCCAAAATGCATCGCACCGTGGATTGTAATACATGAAGATCACATAGACCGCATAGAGCAACAACAAAACCATTGCCTCATACCTAAGTAACAAAAGGTAAAGTCGGTAAAAATATTCAAGTTGAAGAAATCACTGGTGAGAGAAATTTGTGATTTTGGCACCAACTAACTCGATTACCTCAAAGTGAACATAATTCAAATGTCAACTAACTTTTAAATACATTTATACAAAAACAGTTAACATGTTAACTAGAAACAAAGTCTTCATTACTGGTTGGCCAATAGATGCACGGAAAGGGCACACAGAAACCCAAGAATGAGCGCATTTGTTTAGGGTCGAAGGCGCGGTACATCATAAAACAGGTACTGTACATATCTACGCGAGCCCGACTTTATCTTTTGGTTAGTCTCAGCTCGAGCAAACACGATATATTCATCAGGGTGGATCAATGATACAATCGGTTTTTCTCAAAGAGATTTGCACACTACGATTTACGAAATGAGATGCTCACTGATAGAATTATCGAGGCAGATCGAAGAGTTCGAAGTCACTTTAAGAATTATAAGCATCCAAATGTCTTGTACTGAATCAGAGAAAAAACACTACTGGGAACCCGATGAAATCGGACTAGGGATCTTTTCCTAAGCCTGAAACATAAAAATATTTATTATGCATAGTATGTAAGAGATATCGGATTCTTCCTTCTAGATTTTTCTGCGCAACAAATGTTAGACTTTATTTAAGCTCATTTTCCTCGGACTGTGTTGTGTATTGAGAAGAGGGTGCAGGAGAACAGAATGGGTTGTGTCGTGCAAATCTACATCTAATGAAGTAATCAGCGGAAAAACTGGGCCAGGCTTCTGTATTGAGGACCGATTCGGTTCAGTTCTGTTAGTCATGAACCTCGAAGTAATGTGGTCTGGTTTCGGTTGTTACCTTTCAGTATCGTTTAATTGAGGACTATATATATATATATATATATATATATATATATATATATATATATATATATATATATATATATATATATATATATATATATATATATATATAAAGTAAGCAAACAGAAAAGAAAGTTATAAGTGAAAATCGTAAAGATAAAGAGTTTGAATGCAACTACGCTACTGACAGTGGCACCTGGTGATGTCACCAAGTACAGTGGTCCATAAACAATGGGATGGTGACGAAATGCTCTTTGGAACTTCCTTGGGAAAGTTGTAATAATTTGGTATCACGGACTAGAAAAATTGAATAATTATTAGTCGATCTAATTCAGTTCTGCCTAATTTCATGCATCGCAGGTGACTCATTTTTAACACCCGTTATTCGCCCAAAAATCTGCTTTCGTACGAACTGTCCGGTTGGACAAACGGGATGGACTGACCAACAGAATCGCGAAAACGAGAGTTGAAATTCAGTTGTCCCAACTAGTTTTTTTTCATGCAGACTAGAATAAATTTGACAGCTAAAGTCTACAGATTAATTCGGTCTCGTTTCTCTTTTAACCGTTTTATTGCACTTTGTGAATATCATACATCTGATCTAGATTTCGTATTATTTCTCAGCGAAAGGTTGCAGGGCTCCTTAGGAGTTGATGGATTTAATTTGTAGGCCAGGTTTCAATAGCAAACACAACTAGCACGGACAGAGTAGCACTGTTTGCTAAGCAGTTAGCCGATCTCACACACATCAGCCACCTGCCGTCTTCAAAGGGGGTTCTACTACGATAAGTTTGTTTGTTTGGAGGCCCATTGTGGCAGAAACCTAGCCGCAGGACTAAAAGCGGTAATAATAAGGATTTATCCACTCCATCAATCAAAAACATTGTACAAGTTCGTGTTGTTGTAGTGTAGACAGTTCTGGATAAACCAGTCAATTAACGGTTTCTGTTGTGTGCGATCCACAGAAAGCATCGTTTGTCGGTTGATTCTAAACGAAAATGCGGCAGTAAAGAACATTCATCTTGTGGGACAGCTGGCATCATAGAATCCAGTACGGCTAGCAAAGGGTCGAAAATAAGGATCTTCAATATTCTGTGCGTTTTAAGCTGACCTTGGGACTTTGTAACCAATGAGATGACGACGCTGTAGTGAGCAGCTTTATTGGTGTTCGAATAACTTAGATGTAGGATCTTGTTGATACACTTACTAGGCTCTGCGTTCATGGAATTTTCTGTTTTCGTTGTTTCAGATAGAACCCCAGCAAACCCCCGCGGAAGGCCATTGGACTTTGCATACTACAATGCGGATAATCTCAAACTGAATTCTTTTTCTTGATTCTACGCGTATTAAGGTCGGTATCCTGCTTCACTGCTATGTTCGAATTTCGGCAAATATTTCGAAGACAACTATCAAGATTTTGATTAAGAGAATAGAGAACAACTGAGGAAGGACAGAAGTTCAACAAATGAAGTAAAATATCGTTTCCGGCTGGTCTGAGAGCTCAGGAATGAACGCAGCATTGTTGTTTTAGTCAACTGGGATAGTGTATTTACGGTATTCACCGGAACACCAAAAATACGAAAATGGCTCAGATGATTGGTTTGTGGCCAAGTTTCGAACGAACTTAGAAGTTACCGTTAATTTGGAACTGATGTATACCAACGAGATGTACTAGTTTTTCTCGATCAACGAGTGGCGCGGAGAGCGAAAGAACAGTTTTAACAACAACGAACAAAAAAGAAAGTTGATCGTTGCTGTCTAATTTATCTTTGGAAGGATGATAATAACAGAATTACGACAGGGAAAGAATAAATTCACAGCAGACTGTCGGTTTCAAATAACCCAGTTGGTCATGAGAAAATAAGTGTCCCAGATTTTACGACAAGAGAAATTGGGGCCCTCCGGGGTGAGCGAACTGTTGTCCTCAACCTTAGTAATTATGCCGAAGAAAACTAAACGTCTGACTGAACAGCGCCACAAACTTGTGCACACAGTGGAAAAAAGCCATAATGTTGATGAACAAAATATAGCTGAATAGTAATAATACCCGAAGCAGTTGGATATTCAGTGATTAGTGGTTAAATCAACTACTCGTTTATCTAGATTCAATGCTTGGATTAGGTCACGTAAAAGATGGTTGACTGGTCGAATTGGCAGACTCTAATTGACCGCGACTCTTTCTTGAAGTATTGTACCATTATTATACAACAAAAAGGTAGTAAAGAAAATAGTAAAAAGTCATTGGAAGGAGAGAAATGATGAATGTACGGGAAACTCCGAAAAGCTCAGTAAGCACAAGCGTGTTTAGTACCACCAGAGTAAAACGTTTGAAGCTTTACCGCAAAGACCAGCGAACAGGGGTCTGTAAAAATCATAACCAAGGTTAAAATTCAAGAAGGTATGTCACAATCAAACTTGCAGACAAGGAGTATTAACAACGCTCCTAAATGTAGTTACAATAGTGATAAAGTGATCCAAGAAACAATTGTCAAGTGATTTGGAATTCACAACCTGTTGCACTCCGGTCATATATCAACAAGGCGGAAGGTAATTCGATCGCAAATCGTAGCTGATCTACAACTCTTTTGAATGAAGTCGAACAGACATAGATTAAAAAACTTACAGTTCATCGTGAATAGGGAAGAAAGCAAGATTAGTTGAGTTTGTGAACTTCCAAAGTTCACACTTGTAAATCCGTCAAAAGTTTAGGGTTTAGTCAATTGAAAAGAAAAACTGAAAGCTGAAGCTGGGTTAAACACTTTTCCCAAGAGCATCAACCACATTACTCAGGCTTTCTGCCGAAAATAATGCAAGAATTATTGTTATCTGAGGATCTAATTGTTCGCCTGACTCATTTAGATATGCAACTACCAACGAAAAAATCCATTGTTCAGTTATTCAAAATCACAAAGCCAATAACGTTAAAGAAAGAAATGGCAACTAGCTTACCAATAGATATTCTCATCCACAATCACCAATGCAAGAACCACAATCGAAAAGAGATAAAACGTGCAATCACGGACCAGGGGCCACCAATTTAAGTAGATCACCTGAAAAGCAGTGTTGAAAGTTTTTGCGGAACAATCAGAAGGTGGAAATAATCGATTGGGAAACATTAACACGGAGGTACCGGCTTTGATTCAGTCTAAAAGCTTACCTGCTTGGCAAATAAAGCAGTGACGCTCACGACGAGCATTATATTGAAGTCAGCTGACCCCACGACAGCTCCCAGTCCAATATCGTCCTTAAGCGTGGCAAGATAAGAAAAGTGAAAGAAGTAGTAAGAAATTGTCATGAGCAGCCACTAAAAATTAGTCCCCATGAAAATACACAGGTATTATATATATATATATATATATATATATATATATATATATATATATATATATATATATATATATATATATATATATATATGCCCATACATGCTCACATACATATATGAACCGGGAAACATCACGTCTGTCAGTAAGGAAACAGAACTGTGGGACGTTCTTGCAAATTGTCGAGAGCTCTGTTAACATTCCATTACTGCATCCCATAAATTTAAGTCCTTCATTAAGAACTCCTACACAGATAAATGGATAGTCTTTAATGTCTCAGTTCTGACTTTGGTCATCAGAAACCACAATTACTAAATATAAATGAATGTAAAACAAAGCGTACATTAGCATGGTCGAAAAATATCGACTAAAGATGTGGGCACTATATTGTACTACAAACTGTGCTCACTGTCTAGAATTGCAATTCGCATATCTAGTGTTCTCCTTCTGCGTCTGATTTCCCCTTTAGTGACGGATTACTCCTCATATTACTTGCCTCGGCTAGCAATGCACATCACGAAATTCAATTCAAGATTACGCATATTACGGGTTCCCAGTGGAAAAGCAAATGCAATATTAATGCTCCAAATAATTCCCAACGTATAGTTGATGATGGCCACTGGAGATTGGGCTTTTTTGTTGAGTCGTCGAAATATCATCTGACATACGTGTAGACATTATCTGAAGTGTGACAACGTACTTATTGAGGTAGTGCAGAAAGGCCTGGTATTTGCTTCAGATTTTACTTGAAGTTATAATATAGTGCATGTAATTTAATAAGAAGTGTTCCTATTACCACAGCTCTAGCCTGAGGATAACAAAAATTCTGGGATCCCATACTTACAAAACTGAAAAGAAAAACGGCAATTCAGCGATAGAGAATACAACTTGGGTATTGAGTCATGCTTGAGGGTCGCACTTATTAAAAAAACCTGGCTTCGTTCAGTCGTGCACCACGGAGTGTTTTGGATTGAATTCACGGAAGAAGTCGCTGACAAGATATATAGAATCGCATCACGAACATCAGATATTCATGCAAATACATGAACGACTCACATAACCACTTATCAGATATGGCATAAAAGGTGCTGCTTCTAGTGATTTTCATTCCATTCGGTTAAGCTCTTAAATGAATGATCACACTATATGAATTCTAACAACAGGGAGAGAACTCTTTCTCGAGAAGCAAAAGTAGGCATCATTTTTTACAACGGAGACAAACAGCTCCTAAAAGGACACTGAAAGTGGGCTCCTCTCATAATTGCAGTGAACGTGAAAACTGAGGTCAGTTTTCACCTAAACGATGGGTAGCTTTCGGGTTCATTCAATAAAAAAAAAACAATAGTTATTTATACGGGAGACATTACTTTTGCTATAAAAACACCAACCAGTGTGGTGGCCAACTCAGGAGCGGAGCTTCCAGCGGCCATAAACGTAGCGCCGGCAACATCCGGTTGCAAATGCAGCACTAAAATTAAGTGACCTTCATACACGAAGTACGTGACTTACCTTCACATATACGCTCTAGACATGGAATAAAATACTCATCACAAAGGATTGCCAGAGCAAAGAACATGTAGACTGATCCGATTATATGAAGAACAACAGCACCTCTCTGACGTTGCTTTTGTGTGAAAAGATCTTTCGGGAAGTTTTCCATAGCTAGTGGTGTGCAGTTTGCTGTGGGCCCCGGGTGAATAATGTTTATTCCTAAAAGATGTCGCTGTCTTTGGAAGCCTTCAGTAGGTTGTGAAATTGACTTCATATATTGTTCTTCCAGTCCATCCGCCGTACGCGGAACAGCTGCTTCATTACGGAATCGATGGTAAAAGTAAGTCTTGACCATCAAAAAGAAAAGGTAGAGGAGAATACATCCCAGTCGCCACTGCAATGAGGACTTCCTTTTGAAAAACATGGCCATTGTGAAATCAGGTTTAGAGGTAAATCACAATCGCAAACATCTCACAATGACATTTTGTGGTTCTGGTAAAAAGAAAAAAAAATGAGGAATGAAGTACAATCTTGGAATCGAAATGAAGGTTCCGCAACGTTTATTTTGTTCAGATATTCATGATATAAAGATTAGCGCAAAACATTTTCCATCATCCAATACTGATAGGGAAAGAGTAACTTATTACTTATACATTACGACTTCTCTCACTGTCCAGATTTCGTTTTTGGCCCAGTTTTGAAGTTTTTTGTTTGTCAGTTTGTGAACAACATTAGTTTGGCAAAATGGCAAACGAAAAAACCTCCGAAACAGGGTAAAAACAAAATCTGGACAGAGACTTGTGGCGGATCCAGAAAGTCTCGTAAAAACCAATTAGGTAGACCAATGACATCAGCAGAATCCCGACTGCTGCTGAGAGGTCTTGGTTTCAATCTACAAAGGAAATCACTGATGATCTAAGAAGTAGTCCCTACATTGGAACAGGCCTTATCAAAGCGTCCAAATGAAAACATCAACCAAGCCAGGCTGAGCATATGTAGTATGCTCAAGAATCAGGGGAAAATTACACCAAATACTACTTCAGAAACAGGATTCTTCCATTCACGTCACAAAGGCTGACAAGGGGAATGTCACGGCTATCCTAAACAGATCAAAGTATGAATCGGAAGTTTAAGAACACTTAAAAAACAGTCTCTATGGACCAATTGAAGAACGCCACGCTAAACAAGACGAAAGTTCGCACAAGCAAATACCTGTCAGGCTTGGAAGAAAAACTAGGAACGTAATCGTGGTTTACTTTACCACCAAAGATGAACAAGCCCGGGAGATTTTATGGTCTACCAAAAATTGACAAACCGGATGTACCTGTTTGCCCTATCGTGGATTATACACCTTGTGAGACATACAGACTAGCAAATTAACTCAGTACTTTGTTAAAATCGCATCAAAAACTGGTCGTAAGTCACATCAATGATGCATTTGTTTTTACCAGCATTTTACAAAACAATGAACTAGAAAGTGGTGAAAATGCTGTGAGTTTTGACGTGGTCTTCCTATACACAAGTGTCCCAATAATAAACAGTCTAGATCTTTACACTCTTCATTGACCTCTGATATCACTCTAAAAGAAAGATATCCGTTGACTCCCTCCGACATCATAGCTGGTGTCAAATTCTATCTTACATCTACGTACTTCATGTTTGAACAAACTCTGTACAGACAAACCGATGTCGTTGCCACGGGATCCCCCGTGTCTCCAAGTTTTGCCAATTATTTTCTACATGTCCTTGAATCCAAAGCACCAACCTCCTTCCACAATCCCACACGTCTATATCTGAGATACGTTGATCACACCTTTGTTTTTATAAATTTTAAGTGCAAAGATAACTTTCTTCGTTGTTTCAACAATCAGTGTAACTCAATTAAAGCCACGGTTGAAACAGAAAACAGTGACAGAGTCATCAACCCCCTAGACTGTCGTCTGAGAGTGAATAATTCTCAAAAATTCACTACCAGCGTTCATCGAACACCTACACACACCGATAGATACTAACACTTTGTCTCGGCTCATGTTCAATGTGTAGAACGAGCACTTTTCTTATCTTTAGTAAGCAGAATCCAAAGTCTCTGTAATGACCACATCATTCAGGAAGAAAAATGGAACGGCGTTCTCCAAGACAACAACTATCCACCACACCTAATTTCACGTGAAATGTGAGAAGATAAATTAAGACGATAGAAAATGGATAAAGACTGGTTGGCTTCCATCGGAATCTTGTATCGGTCTGGGACTTCGAAGGCAATCAGAAAAATTCCTAGAGATTATCATATCCGTACTTTCTTTCCAACCGATAACACTGTGAAATGCCATCTCACGAAAGCCAAGGATCCAGTTCACTTACAAGACCAAAGCAACTGTATTTACAAGGTCAGCTGTACAGAATGTTCCGCTAAATAATTCAGGCAAACTAGCAGGTAGTTGAAAAGCAGGGTCACGGTACACATGAGAAAAGAAGAGTCCAGATCGACCAAAAAAACGGCTTGAGCGAGACTCAGCGATCGCACTTCATGCCATGGCCGAAGGACACAAAGTCAACTAAGAAAAGGCCCAGGTTCTCTAACTCAGAGTTTAAACGTACACAAATAGCTTGCACGCCGAAGATTTGGCAATCAGCGCTCACTCTACGTGCGTTAAACGGAACGATGGAGCAGGGGTGTCATTCATCTGGACAGCTTCAAGCTCACTGAAAAACAAACACCTAGATGATCGCAATTTCGCTTTGACCTAAAATGACCCCGCGATAAGTGACACTGAAAATGGAGTTAGGTGAAGCTGACGCCCAATCCCTCGAAACACCGCAAACCCAAACAATGCACATGATCGCAGAAATGTGCACACACAGATTGAAACATCAGTTGGCCTGCGACTTGCCTTGTAAGACGGTCTCCACGGTAGCTGAAACGTTGGCTAATTAAAATCTCTACGGATAACGCTGTCTCTGATATTAAGAAATTCGTCTTAAGTACTTCACGGTATGCATTCAATAGACGTTGTGGTTACTATTGGCGACTTCAACGCCCAGTTCGGATGTTTGAATGAGACAGGGTTAACGGGTTCATTTGTCATCCCAGTAAACCAAACCAACAGCGATCGTCGCACCTGGTTGTTTTGACCGCAGAATACTTCTAACACGTATGAACTTCCTCAACGAGAAGCAACACATAATTACTTGGTATTCTCTTCCTCGAACGAGTTTGACTCAGACTGACCACATCACCCCCGATCATCGCTAGTGTGGAACAATCAGAGATTGTTGCTAAGTTTGATCATCGCCAGTGAACTCGTGTCAAGCCCGGTTTAAGCGCTTCCTTTAAGATGCGCCAAAGCTAAAGCCAGGCGTACTTTGGAGCTATTTTTTGATCGCAAACAATAGGCTGCCTTTCAGGCAGAACTTTCCATGTGAAATTTATCCAGGATCCTAACGAACACTGATAACGGACCACGAAACAATCATTCACCCCTGTCAACCTCATACAAGGGTTCAATTTTACTAGGACTCAAAAATACGGACTTTTTCAACATCGACCGCTCTGTGATCAAGAGCATATATGTCCCTCGAAATTCTGCATACAATGAGATGATTAAACTCATGAAGCGTCAGCTCACTAGGGGCATGATGAATGACCGCAAGCAGTGATGGGTTGCAAAATATAGGGAAAACAATGATGTTGAGGCTGTTATCAGTGATCGGAAACCTCAACCTTTGACTACAGGTACCGGTCTACGAAAGCTAACCGTAAAGTAATTAAAGAATCCGACTGCCTACTGATTCATTCACACGAAAATCGTCTAAAAAGGCAAACAGAGCACTTTATGGAACAATCCTCACTGTGGACCCTACTGTAATACCCACAAGCGGAAAGATGCACTTAGATACCACCATTCCATCGGAAACGGGCAATATCCGCGGAATAGATTATCTAAAACGAAACTAGACTTCTGAGCCACATGGGATGTATACATGTAATTCCAAGGAGGAAGATCAATCTTTGATACCGGATTTGACAAAACTCAGTAGAGTAATGTGGTTAAGTGAAATAGGCTCAAATTCAATGAGTAGGTGTCCGCACTTCTTTACAGGAAACGGTGTTAGGTGCTTTTCAGAAAATCCATGGGCATTAGTTTGGCGAGCTGCTCAGACAAGCTTCTCGCTGCCTTGACCATTTGCAGATAATCTACAGCTTTCCCCATGAAGCTTTAGCCAAAACCCGCAATTATTTTGCCACGACCCATCATTCTTACGTGACGACCCACGATCCTTTGTTTAGCCACGACCCACCATCGTTTAGCCACGACCCATCAGTCTTTAGCCTTGACGCACAACCTTTAGCCATACCGCTGCAAGCAAGTCAAGTCAAAAGTATCGGAATATAATGGTATCAAGAGATATTGGAACGATTTATTTTTTTAACGAAGATTGGTGTTGCAAAGCTAACGGAACAAATGAGAAAGTGTGACGATCATATGCTGCACAGTTGACCGTGGTAATGGTATCAAATGCTGCACCGCAAATTGACTGGAGAAGGCTTAGACGATGTGCCCGTATCGTCAAACCATGTGAAACGGTCCCCATTACTGTTGCATTTCCAGCGAGCCAGTTTCTAATGTACCAAAATCAAAGTAGCAAACATTTTACCTGTTTGAATTCACTAAAGGCCTCTTCCAGCGGATTGAAAAATGTACTATACGGTGTGAGAAAACGTATTTGGTGATTGGTATGTAGTTGTGCGTCTGCAGCTCTCCGATGAACGGGCGCATTGTCAAAGAACATCAGGTTGCTCAGTAGCAATAGACACTGAGCAGCATGACAGAAACCCATCAAAATAGGCCATGTAATCTTTGTATGACATTCATACTTTAAGATACCGGCGACAGATAAACAAGCTAATATGTCCAAGTTAAGTCCTTCACTTGACGGTAGAATTCGGATGAATTTACTGCCTGGTTTTGAGCGCCCATAGCTACGGCAACACCATATGTTGCAGCTGGTCTCGTCAATATACAACCTCAAAGTTGCAGTACCTGATCGTTGCAGCCAATCAGCATACTCTGCTCGTTTAGATTTGATTGCGTCTGAGTTTCGTTCCACTGGTTGAATAATTAGCTTCTTAAGTGAATAGTGATGCCCATGCAGCAATCGATCAATGGATGACTTGCTGACTGTTGTGCTTGGGAAATCCTACTCCGCCCTTTCCTTCAACTGCCTCAATGTGCTTGTGGGGTTTTCGTCCATCACTCCACACAGATGCTTGACAAATTCGTTGTTGAACTTCATCTTGCAGGGCCCAGGTGTTAATGCTGTTTCCCGATCTGCAGCTGCAATAGCACGGCATGTTTTTATCTTGATGTTGAGGTGTCTAGCAACGTCCTTTAAACCATCTCCTCTTCGTGCGCATTCGATTATCCTCCGTCGATCATCCGCGCTGGTGAAACGGTACGACCTTTTCTTCTCACCCATATTAACGCTCTCCATATTGTCAAGAGGTGATGCGTACGGTGAATATAATCCCAAATAGTCGCAGTGTGATTATATCACCCGACCGCCTCCAAAGGACATTTCAACCAATCGACAACGAATCTCCCCATGCAAGAGTAAAGTGTCACAAACAAGCAGCCCTGTAAGTATAATCCGTAATGTAACAAACGGCGCTTTCTTTTGCATTTAAGGCCACAGACAAACATCAGAACTAGATATGATGAAACGAAATAAACGTTTGGTCCCATAACCGTTTAGATAAGTGGATACATTAGAATTCCCAGAGCGATACACACAGTTATCGTAAATACACCCCAACTGATGTCATCAATTTATTTATGCTGCAACATTTGACACCATTACCATCACCGAAATACAAACAGTAATAGGGGCTGTTTCACATGGTTCGACGATACGGGCACATCGTCTAAGCCTTCTCCAGTCAATTTGCGGTGCAGCATTTGATACCATTACCACGGTCAACTGTGCAGCATATGATCGTCACACTTTCTCATTTGTTCCGTTAGCTTTGCAACACCAATCTTCGTTAAAAAAATAAATCGTTCCAATATCTCTTGATACCATTATATTCCGATACTTTTGACTTGACTTGCTTGCAGCGGTATGGCTAAAGGTTGTGCGTCAAGGCTAAAGACTGATGGGTCGTGGCTAAACGATGGTGGGTCGTGGCTAAACAAAGGATCGTGGGTCGTCACGTAAGAATGATGGGTCGTGGCAAAATAATTGCGGGTTTTGGCTAAAGCTTGATGGGAAAAGATGTAGCATTCGAAAATAATGTGCGGAAATCAAATGGCTTTAATGATATGTTGGGATTTACCGATTACACTTTTACTTCCAAATATTAAACGAGACAGGTACACCATTTATACACCTATCACCACGATTTGTTTTACTCAAAAGCTATTTTCGACTCAGCCGATCGCAGTTTTACGGCGCCGTCTCTTCTCAAAATGTATCTGGGACATCCTATTTATCTTTTATATGAACAACAAAAGACGACGGTTTCGTCGCCAATACAGAATATTCGTTTAATTCCCATCAATCCAGGCTACCTGTGGTGTCAATATTACAACTATTTCCGGCAAAACTGGTACGGTGTGATGCATCCGAGAGCTCAGCAAGATTTCCCACAATATTTGAGCTCAACAGGAGTCCTACCAACCTGGAAGAGTGTATCCGCCATTCTGATCTACAAAAAGAGGAATCACAATTTTTACTCCAATCACTGAAGGATAAGTTATTTTGGGTTTCGTCGATAGCTATGAAAAAACCTGGCCATTCCGAAAGGGTTCAAAAATCTACGCACCTAATGCTAAAAAACACTCAAGGATACATTGCGGTGTCGCGACCACTGACACTCTTGTGTTCACATACATTCTTCATCTACCAGACTATTACTGGCAAATTCACTGAGTTTTCCATACCCTGGACTGTTTTTTATACTTCCGAGTGAGGATTTTAGATCTGGCAACCAGGACCACACTCAAGGCAAGATCAACGATGGTTCAAATTTGACCAGACAGAGTCGCACCGAAATTGTTAGTCTCCGTAATTTGTTGTAGATTATCTCCAGAGCGCGAGCAACAGGTCCGTGTGAAATAAACAGGATTCCGTCCTAGCCGTCGTTATGCTCAGTAGATGTTTAGCATAAGTCAAGTACTCCATCTCTAGAAAATATCTCAGATTGAGGGCGATTGTATTTTTTTTGCACATCGAGCAGTCTTTGGCCCTTTCCACAGCACGATCACCTGAGCTTGTCTCCATAGGCAGGGAGTGCCTGATAGATACGGACGTGTTGTTTTTACCGATTTTCTTAGATTTTTGTTTTCTCCCTTCCCAGCTTTCATACATGACAAAACCTTGATAGTGGATCTCGCTCGTTCTGCTTTAATCATCGAATCTTGCTGTCGTCCTCGTCTACTACACTTCATTCATCATACAAACTCTGTGAATGGAACGCATACTACGTCTGGAACCGCTTGACGTAGAACCAAACGCACCGGATGCTACCAAGAAGTAGGGTCACTGGTACTGGATATTTTGTAGTCTCCTCAAATCTTTTGAATCTTTGAATCCTGATAAATCAGACTAATTTCGTATATTTACCCAACGGTGTATAAACATAACCGAAAGGCCATCAAGACACTCGCGGGTATGTACGTTTGCCCGAAAAACGAAGCCTGTTCCCGAAATATCTTTGCAACCGCGAAACAAAAAAAGTGGACAGCATCTAGATCAGCTTGTACCGAAGATGAAGTCGTTGGCGAGGGATAACGATAGCAGAAAAACTATGGCTGAAGTGAACCACGAAGATGCGATCTACGATGCATTCATCAGTTGGGTCTTGTCAAATCCTATCAGGCAGTGTTGATGGGAAAACAGGACTCTGAATTTTCCAACGGTTATGAAACAAGCTACGGCGCTGGAGATGGCTGAATAACAGTCGATGTCCTATCAAAATTATCTGGCTCTATCGCGAACTGTCGCGACTCATAATGCTCAAATCATGGAATCGGACTTCATCTAGCCTTTCCTCTCCGATTGTACCATGTTTTGTTTGTCACAGCCCGGAATCAAGCAAGTGTAATATGTATATAAAATACTATATATATATATATATATATATATATATATATATATATATATATATATATATATATATATGAAGAGTATCCATCCACACTCCAGACGACTCAAATTAGATCCTAGTGAATATATAACATCGGAGTGTACAAGTATGAAGACCAGTGGGCAGTGGAGTACCGGATACGCATACCTGATGAGCGACAGCAACCGCGAAACCGGTCGTGTGCTTTCGGGGAAATTTTGTCCACACGTTTACACACTACTTACTATCGATACTATATATATATATATATATACATTTACGTCGGCTTAAGATCAAGCAAGGTGACAACACCAGCCAGCTACGTTTGAGTTCGGTATGTACCGATCACTGGAATAAGAATCCTTTTCGAGAAACACTGTGGCCACTCAATGGAACACTGCCTTGTGTCAAGTTATAAAATCACATCTATGATCAGTACAAGTTATCCATTCTGAGTAGCTTGTGCATAGATGTATTGGTTAGACACGATTTCTTTGAACTTTACGAAAATTCCGATACATGATTTGATATCCAGAAGCATTTATTTACTTTTTGCCTGTTCAAACCGGCTTGCCATAGCTTTCCCACTCACCCAGACCATATTATCCAATAACAAACTAATAGCTACCAAGTCACAGCGATACGGCCAGGAAAGTGAACTGTTTATAAGCGAACAAATACAGTAACTTCTTTCCGATGGCACCGTTTAACTCTCCCTGGTGGACCTAGGTGTTGGTACTCTCCAGTAAAAATCACAGACGGAGGACGGTGATGGATTATAGAAAAAACACTGATAAATTTAGGAACCTGGATGTTTATCCGCTACCAAAAATAGATGAGATGATTAGAAAAAGAGCCCGATATGACAAGTCTACTACGTTAAATCTAAAAAGTACCAACAACAAAAACCTTTTTAGATTAAGGAAAGTCATTCACTTTTTTTGAAGCTTGCGGACGATTACATCAGTTTCGTCGTATTTCATTTGGAGTAACCAATGAGATGTTTTGCGTTTCAGAGGGAAATTGGTCAAATTATTTTCGTTTATACTTACTTACGTTACTTACGTTGGTAATATAACCATTTGTGGGAGAGCTGCTAGTGAGTACGATTTGAATCATCGAATGATCTTGGACGTAGCCAGAAATAAAGTTTCGCTTTTAACGAAGATAAAAGCATTCGCGGAGCTAAAAAAAATTCGGACTGTTTGGCTTCCGGTTCTCAAAATGCAACATCAAATCGGATCCCAATAAATTTAAACTCTCGCTGGAGCTGCAGCCACTAAAACACTCCAAATCACAAGACCAAGTTGTGGGTTTCTTTGCCTAATATTCACCCTGAATTTCCGACTTTGACAAATTGTACATAATCACATGGTTCCATTATACAAGTCAGTAAAAAAAGTTTTGTCAATTAAGAGTCAAGTTCATCTATTATTCGTTCATACCAACCATTTGTTATAGAAACTGATGCCTCTGAATCCGTTATCGCTGTTACGCTCAGCTAAGATGGAAGCCCGGTTTTCATTTCTCTCCAGAATGCCGACTCCGAGAGACAGTCATCCTTCAGCGATTGAAAAAGAGACGTATGCCGATAAGGCTGTACGGAAGTGAAGACTCATGCTACTGAGAAATTATGTCAAACCTGTTACTGGTAAACGACACCTCCGGCTTATGAATGCCAAGATATTACGTTGGAGAACAGAACTATCACTCCTAAGTCTCAATGTCGTCCACAGGCCGGATAAACAAAACACAGCTGCAGACACAGTAGACCTTGCGATGGAGGTGTCTTCTTAGGAGGAGACTTAACGCAATCGCATAACTGTTTGTCATTATGGAGTCTCGCATATGGGTCGCTTCGTGAGCACCCAAAATCTAACTTTTTTCCTTAAGAACAGATTAGAAATAATCGCTTATTGTGAGATCTGCTCCGAAATAAAAAATCCAATTTCCCAGCGCGCCTCATCCAGTCATTTGATCAAATCAACACAATCGTTTGAGAGACTGTCAACAGATTTTAAAGGTTTACTTTCCTTTTCAACTAGGAATTGGTACTTACTGACAGTCGTCGATGAATATTGCATGTTTCAATTCACGTCTACGTGCCCAAACATGAATAACCAATCTGTAATAAAAAGCCTCTCTCAATCGTTCCCCTTATTTTTAACAGCAGGATACATGCCATAATACAGACCCTCCCGTAGAGGATATAGAACTATCATACTGTAATCCACATTATGCACAAGTTCAATTTCCAGATGGAAAAAAAGATACTTTTTGTTAGACACTTAGCTTCGAAGTGGGCTGAGAACAAACAAAGGCATTGTGATCAACTGTGACAGAGAAGGCGAGACTGACTTATCTCCAACAAAGAATCTAACAGGGAATTGTGTTGTGATCATCTAGTCTTACTCTGTGATTTTTATGGACGACCTGCACGGTAGATCTCCGCTTGCAACTCCTATTGCTCCAACCCGCAAATGACAATGAGAAGACGACAACACAACACGCTAAATGGCATTTTACATGGATGAACAACACGGTATTTCAAACGAAAATAGAACATTCCCGAACCCGGGCGTCTAGTCAGATTTCTACCTTGTCGGGTCTATTAGGATGATAAGCCGCCGGTAGGTTTGATTAACTGGTCTTCGACCTAAATTATGTGGGAATGCTGAAAAAGGTTCGCTCAGCTGCATAGATAAGGCCTCGTGAATTGGTCGACCCAGTCTGGCATGCTCTAAACGGATTGGTAATTTCCTTCAGGGGAGGATTTTCGAGACTCCTAATCAAATTTCGAAGCACCTAACACTCAGCTTACATCTAACTATTGTTGCGCCTTCCATAACGAATCCGTCACTCTCGACACATTCATTCGACAACGGAATCGTGTTCAGCATTCCCGTTCAAGAATTAGAAAAACCTGATAAAAAACCAAAAGAACAATGCGTCCTTTAAACTCGCACAATTTACTGCGGAGTCGGAGCATTTAGAGAGATGATTTATCTGTCCTTTATCCACAACAGGTTTGGTAACTAGCATAATGGTTAGAGTTATTGATGTAGATATCAATTCTCCGTCAGAAGTAGAGGTTCTCTGAGAGATAAGTTACCTTTAATGATATAAGGCTGCTGGACCGGATAAGTTGCCTCCGTCTATCTTCAAAGATGGCACCTCAGCACTGTTACTGGAGATGACAAAGCTCCTCGGTTTGATATGGGATGGGGAACAGGTTTCAAAGGGTTGGTGTGAATCGGTGATCGTACCAATTTTTAAGGAGGGCGACAGGTCCTTCTGTGAAAGCCACAAGGGAATAAGTTTGATTGGCATCTGAACTACTTGCTGATATTATTCCCCACCGCTTATCTAACGCTCACGAACAGTGATGGCGTCAGAACCAAGCTGGGTTTAGACCCAGTTAGAATTGTGTTGATCACATCTTTACTCTCTAACAAAACTTCATAACAGAGACGGACCTACCGTAGGCCCATTATCTCTGTTTTTCTTGGTCTGAAAGCGACGTTCGACACAGTCGACCGCACAGTTTTCTGATGCTACCTCATATCGTATGGTACACCAGAGAAATTCATTTCCATCAAAAAGTCCCTGTACATGAACATCAGAAGCCGAAGTCGGGCTTACGCTGATTCATCACACGAAGTTACTACAAGGGTTGTAATCCAGAAAACGTGCCGAGTAATTATTGGAAATAACTACTTTGGACATCGCCAGAATTAACCAGCTGTTACAATAATGCTTCTTTGCAAAATGGCTGTCCGGTCCACTTGAAGGCAGTTGTTATCTAGTACGAGGATGCAATCGTGTGGCTCACATGCCGTCGTTCACCTTATTGCGTTAAGTCCCTTTGACATGGGCACGCTCGTTCATATCAATCCACAACTGTTCATAATTGCGTTCTGGGCAACCGACTACCTACTCATTCAATAATTAGCCTTCATACTCCACCACACAGGTAGCATACGTTTTCAATTTTGCGATTGACATGGCCCTAGAGACCGCCTTTTGTCGTTTGATGGTATTGTATGTGCAGGCGACATAGCTCCGCCAAATGAAGATCCAGGTAAGTTGTAAGCTTTCCTGGATAGCTTTAACAATATCTGGTATGCGTTTTGCACCTACAAAATGCAAGATGCTGTCTCAGGAATGAGTTGGTTCAACACTAAACCCTTCGATACCTGGGGAGACTGTAGACCAAGTAAACATGTTCTTTTATCTAAGCGGCTGTATTTAACCAGGCGCTCGGATATCGGACGAAGTCACTTCGAGTATACAAAAGTCTCATTGGACACTTTCCAACGTGAGTCATCTTTGGATTCGACCTGAAATCCGTTTAATTTATCAAGAGTCGAGTGCACGTTGCACCAGTCGGGTCAGTTCTTTTGTATGGTTCAGAAACATGGTCATTGCGGGTGGAAGATATACGAAGATTACCTATATTTGAACACCGATGTCTTCTCAGTATTTCTCAAATCGAATGGGAAAACCGCATTAGCAATGATGAGGTCAGGCTTAGAAAACTAGGCACACGAACCAAAGCATTAGATGAAGCACTCCAGCCAATGGAACGTGTTGTGCATGTCCTCGGATAGGATTACTCGGTAATTAGCGTTCGTTGAGGTTATTAGTTTTAAATAAATAAGACAAATATTTTTTCTACTTCCCTAACCTATTATATAACTGAGTACAATAATTGAGGTTTGGGGCCACGGCCAATGAAAGGCTGTCAAATGGGGGAGTGACCGGCGGTGGCGAGAATCGAACCCGTATCACCGTTGTTTGAAGTCCACAATGATGACCGTCTGACGCAGAATAGGGGTATGAAAGGCCTAACGAGTGAACTTGACCATGCAGGGCGTGTCAGGTTTTCTGAGTGGGGCCCGAGAGGTCCCCACCCCTCAATTAGTGGTTAGATACATTGGAGGACATGGTACAGTGACGCCCTTGCATTTACAAACTTTCTTTGTCCACTTAATACTATGTGTAGTTCTCCCACTCTTTTCAGACACGTGCGTTTTTATTCTTCATTGTTACCAACGGAGGCTGTTGCCGAGAAACAGTATTCAAAGCCACCAGAGTCGGTGCATGGTTGATTGTTGGTCAAACCAAACTCAAACTGAACATACAAACTTAAGAATTTCAACCTCATGGAAGGAGAATGACATCTTGCGCACCGTTTTTTGTGTTGTTTCCCCGTTTCCGGCTATGAAGCATGTACTGCACAACAAATTAAGGCTGAACTGTGTATCTCGCTTATTGTTTTTATCATCGAACTTTATTGGTGTTATCGTCTATGACAAGTATTTGGAGGCACCTTGTCATCGTACAGTCAACTTTATACATATATTCTGCATGCAAGAAGCTGAAAAAAATACTTTGCACGTGGGTTATAACGTTTATTATTGACTGAATACAAGGAAAAGGATTCAGAATTAATAATATTGCAGAACTGAATTACGTCCCACATCAGGTAAAACTAACTGCATACCACATGGAGATTTCGTTTGCGGCTACAACTGTAGCCAGGGTAAGCTTTCTTCGAAACTCTTAACTAGTATCTCAGGAATCTTGCTTATTCTATTCACTAGTTTGACCGATGAGTTTCAGATACCACGGTCATCAGAAAATTGTAAGCATCAACGGGTTTCTAATTTCGTGTTAACAGGCGATATCTGGCCCCAAAGTATCGCTTGAAGAAATGGCCAAGTAACTGAAATGATGCTTAAGCGAAATGCAACAAATACGCATTCACGGTTGAGCGTGAGCCACAAAAAAACCAAATTATCAACCGTAAACTATTCCAGGACCTGGTATTCGTGCAAGATTTAAAAAACTTCTAGAAGCCAGTGGGATCATCCGGAACATATAACATTATTTTATCTGTGCTAGTGCTATTATTCATGCCAAACTATTGCCGTTGAATGAAGTAGTACAAGCTTATGTAAAGAAACATTGTTTTTTAAAGAATCCAATCAGCAAAGGGGTGCATTTTTTAGTCCCAAAACTATTCCGTGGAGGAATCATTTTTATATGCAGTTTCACATGAATTTTTTCATGTCACTGGACTCGGAAAGTTCTAAACCACGGAAATATATCTTTGCTTTATTGTTAAATAGTTGACCAGCCGGATCAGTACAAAGGTAGTACCTAGTTCCCCCAAGGGATCTTTTTATCGTGTGGTATGATTTGAAGAAATTTTCCGGTTACTTTTTGTACAGTCTAAAACCTTGAAGTATACCTCTTTGTAAAATACAGAAAAGTTACGCGGATACTCCGCGCCGGAAGGTACCAGGACAGTGCTATGTAGCTTTCAGGTATATTCACGTTATCTTCTCAAACGGAAATCGATAAAAGTTACTGAACTATTGTCCTATATTGAAATAATGTGGTACAGTTTTACCAAAATGCAAAAATAATCATAAGGGCGGCTGCATTCTCGGTGTGCTCAAAAACGGTACATTAAAATGTCCCAGCACTGCTTCAAACGCGACCATTTTCAGTTTATTCCTGGACCCCTTGTGAGTCATTAAACTTACTGGGCAGTTTTCCTCATAGCTAACGACATTAAAGAAACTATTCATTAAATTTATATATATATATATATATATATATATATATATATATATATAGTCTTGTCATATGTGCCTGAAGAACAAGAGGACATGTTACACTGTTCGGCGCGAAACAAAAGCATCGCAAAGGAACAGTTTGAAAATCAACTGTTAATTGTTAATTAATTAACTGACCAAGCCAATTCGCTTGGTTGATCATTTTAACACGAACAGTACAAACCAAGCAGCACGACTGTTTCCCTGGTCGTACCACCGGGTGATTCCAAGTGAAAGGCAGAAAATGGACACTTAGGGAACTACCGTAAAAACGCACTCCTAAACAGCGAAATAAATGGCATTTTTCAGAAATTTCGGCTACTCTAGACTTAGTTTCCTCAGTTTTTATGATTTTCTTTCTTCTGGAAAATCTAGTTCAAGTGCACCCAAAAGGCACACTCATAACACGGTCAGACCAAGTCGTAATTCATTTTATGGTGCCTATGGGTTATTGACTGAAATTGACACGCGTTTTGTGCATTAAATCTCAATTAAAATCAGTATTTTCTTATATATACTATGTAGTACCACCGCGTGCATTCCAGGGTTCGCCTCTGACCATCCTCCGAGCGTAACTTTTGGGGACACTAGTACGCCCTTGTAGCCCACAGCCCGTTCCTAACATCGGTTTCCGACCGGTGGTGGTCAACTGGTTTAGAGCATTTGCTTACCATCTTGGAGGTCTGAGGTTCAAATCCTCACCATCGCCGGCTAATTTGGTGGCAGACAGTATTTCACCGTCGTCCGTATCGTTACCACACCCGACCTATTCGGACCTTACGTGGATCTCTGCCACTTCAAATCTCAGGCATTTCATTTCGATACATTGATTTGAGTACTTTGAAATGCCCTTTAGTACCAAGTTACACATCGTTCCATCTCATGCGCGGTGAGGTGGGTAGGATAAGGATATCTATTGGGAATTCACAATTTGGGAGATAAAAGTGGACAAGAGAAGACGTAATTTCCCAATTGGGAAAAGTGACAGAAATTAATGAAGCATATCGGGTACTTCATACGATTGGCATAAACCGCTAGGAAGCCGTTCAGAAAAAACGCAGAAACTGTTCGAAAACCGGCCAAAAACCGATCGGTATGAGAACGATCTTACCACAAGGGCGGCTAGAGGGACAGTCGGTGGCCCTTATTATAGTAAGTTTTCATACAAACCTACGGCGTTTTCCTGGTACCCTGCATACAGCGACAGTCATTCACATATTCCTGAGATAAATTCAATTTTATTTTAGTAAAACGGAACCGAGTTTCCCTTTTGAAGATACTCACGGGATGGTCGAGTGTCTTTTTGTGCCGCCTAGAAATGGTCCGCCAATTCTGATTACATAATTCACTGTGGGAATTTAGACTGGGGCCGTTTGTTGGAATTCAAAACACTCCAACCCTCCCCCCCCCTTACCAGGAAATGTTTTTGAGCATTTTTGCTGGTTTAAGTCAGTTGCACAAAGTTCGCTGAAATGACTGCAGCATCAGAACGTTTTACCTAAAAGGGAAGTACTTGTGGAAATCTGATCAGCCTTTTCCAATATTTTTAAGGTTCGCGTACAGGTATTCAGCGATCCTAAAAACAATTTACCAAGTTTACACAATTTCCGTGGCCTGGGATCATTCGACGCCACCATGTCAAAAAGTTGCCACTCGGTGTGCAACTAATCTAGAAAGTCGAACAAGGTCAGATCAGATCAGTTCGGTTTAGTTCAGTTTGCGCAGGACAGGTAATGGCCACGGCGAATGGAGCGTCCAAAATTCCTTCGATGGTATACACACTAGGTAGGAACTCACCACTGCGCAGTTTATTTCTTTGAGTCCGCGATTTTGTATTTTAACTCTCCCAGAGAGTGGTGCAAGTTCCGACCTGGCTTGGCGTAATGCAGACCTCAAACAGCTGATGGAGTAACTTCTGCAATGAAATTGTACAAAAACACCGCAAAAGTGTGCTTTATAGAAACGAACTTTATAAAAGTTCATTGATAATTTTTGCTGAAACTTGTTTCTCTGGGTCAAATCTCGGCAATTAGCTCTCCCGTTATTGGCTTAGCCGATGCAGCCTGTTGATTGGGTTATTGGCCATATATAATCGGCAACACGAGGCTCGGTGTCCACTTGCCATTTCCTTTTTGCACTGGCTGGTTCTCGATATGGAGCTAAGCATCGCTGATGATTCTGTCCAATTCTGTGCGACGGTTGAGAAGATGTACCCGAATTTGGATGCATTTAGATCCGGTTATCGGGACTTCCAGTCAACCACTTGTTCGAGTTTTTACGTATACGATTCACGAACAAGGGAAATGGCAAGTAAACGTGGTATTATTTTACCACCTGGCACGCAGTACTATTTCATCAAATATTGCTGCTTCCATCGGAGAAGAAACTGTTCTGGAAGAAGGTAGTTTGTTCCCTTACCTGTTCCTAATGGAAACTGTTTGCAGATACCCCAATCTTGGTTGCCAAGTACTCGTCTCGATGCTTGCAGTCGGCTCATCCCACATGGTGTCGCAGTGGGCCATGGTCCATAACCACGACTTCCAACGAGAGACCGAGGGTTATTACCTCCGTAACCGCCGCTTGACCAGTGACCAAGAGAGTCGCGTGTTTAGTATGATGAAAAGTTTTCATAATACTGCCGAGCTTATGGATTACACCCGACGAATGTTTAGCCGTCGCCTTCGCAGTCACGACTTTCGCTCCATAAGGAAAAGGTTAGGTTCCGTTGACCCCACTGAGGATGCAACGCGTGTAGGTGAGTTATTGATAAATCAGGGGCATTCACAGATCGTTAGTGACGATAGCATGAATAAGCTTGTTCTGTTTTGTTCCTCTTGTAAGTAACGAGCTCGTCGACAGGTTTGGTTAAGTGATGTTAGCCGATGCCATACATCAAATGAATTACGGTGGTTATGTCTTGTGGCACGTTATGGTTGTAGACGACACCGGGTTAGGGCCCAGTATTTTGTATGCCCTTATGCCCAACGAAAGCGGCACTAGCTGCGAAACAGCCGCTGAATATTTGGCTCAATCTGTGCCCCAGACCGGAAATTGTAATTGTAATAGACCGTAGTCTGGCGCAGCATAACGCCCCGAGGACACAGTACCCGGAGTCGCAGGCTGTATTCTGTAGGTTCCACGTCGTAAAGGATATGCGTCGAAGATGCGGTTTGCTGTCACATGTATCCATCACAGATCGAGGTGGAATATTCCAGCGGATGCGCAATATGGTGTACACGGAGTGTTACGAACGTTTGAGCAATGCGTAGCCAAATTCGCAACGGATCCCGAAATCAGAAAGCGATTATCCGTGATAATTCTACGATACTAGATTATTAAAATAAACAATGACGTAAACAATATACAAACCTCAATAATACGATCACAAAGTCTCAACAACGAGAAACCGAATAGCAGCGTGTGAGCAGACAGCACGTGCGTCACGCAGGTCCTGAACAAGGATGTGCCAAAATAGCGCTCTGGGCGCGAACAAACAACAATTGGTCCAGAAAAACAACCAGTTCGTAAAGACAAGTCAATAGTGTATGGAAATGAGTGATGTTGGGAAAAACACTGAATCGCGAGGGAAAAAGGGGGATTTTCCACGACCGGCTGTTACACCGCCCACCAAAATCCTCCTGGATCCTTAGCAGAGTCAAAGGTTCGGTATAAAGGTACTGATTCTTCCTACCTGCCTAGGCCCTGCTGTCAGTGCGCGCGTCTAATGCTCGTCGTCGACGTTCTACTACTGGTCGCACCTAACCCATTGGCTACATAGACGTGAGGCTAGTCTACATCTTCCACAAGACCAAATGACCGATGGCGGGCGTGAATGGTCACATAGACGTTGTCCTCATACGGGGCCGTCCGGTCCTGGATGTACGCGCTTGAGTGTGTGTGTGTGTGCGTGCGTGTGTGTGTGTGCCGGGGTTACAATGAAATCACAGTTATGACTACACATCAAAGGAGGACTTTCTGCAATGTCAACAAAAGACCGCGTGGCAAGAAAACGAGTAAATGTAGCATGCATGTGTGACCTGAGCTCCACTACTTCCACATGTGCAAGGGGCATTCGGTAGCGTCAACAAAAGGCGAACAAAGAACGCTGTCACATGTATGATGGGTTTACGGGATGTAGAGTGCGTCGTGCATGTGTGTATGTATCGGGATGTATAATGGAATCGCACTCATCACCACATATCGGAAAGAACCTTCTGTAATGTCAACGAAGGGACCGCGAGCACCTTAACGTGTTTGACGGAGATTGTGTGGTATATATGGTGTTTCTTTATCCACCTCGATTACTGGTGTGAAAAAGGTTTACTAGGCCACAGGGTTATCAGCTCCTCCGTCTTCGCTCTCGAGTAGGTTAATACTGCGTATGTCACGAATGAGCACTCCGTTAGCTGTCTTCACCTTCACCGTTCTTATCATTTCGTCGGTGCTTTTGATGGTTTCCGTAACTACTCCCAAAGACCAAGCGCTGAAATGTGCGCGTTCGTCGGCGATCATAACCACGTCCCCAACTTTGAATGGTCTTGTTTTGGCCATCCACTTCTGTCGAGTCTGCAAAGCCGGTAGGTACTCCCGTAGCCATCGCCTCCAGAAGACCTTGGCCAGATAATTCGCTTGCTTCCACCCGTGGAGGTAGCTCCCACGAAGGTTTACCGGCCCTTGGAAACCCTCGTTCGACCTTAGCGTCAATAAGTCGTTTGGGGTGAGCGCCAGGTGGGTGGGGTCGCCGTTCAATACTGGAACCAGGGGGCGGTTGTTCAGGATTCGCTCCACCTCAGTCATGACGGTGTTCAGGGTCTCGTCGTCGGGCGGCTGCTGCTCCATGATTGACAGCAATATCCGTCTGGCGGACCGGATCATGCGTTCCCATATGCCGCCTCGGTGACTGGCCTGTGGGGGGTTGAAATGCCATCGTATGCCGTAGGCCACGGTTCGGTTCTGCAGTTCGTCCCTGTTTATGTTCTTGTGCCAACGCTGCAATTCCCGTTGAGCGCCCACAAAGTTCGATCCATTATCTGAGTATATATCGGCCGGTACGCCTCTTCGGTTGATAAATCTTTGCAAGGCCCGTAGAAACGAATCGGTCGTCATCGAATGTGCGACTTCTAGGTGTACCGCACGTGATTTCATGCACGTCATGATACATCCGTATCGCTTTTCTAATCTTTTCCCGCACTTGACCCACAAGGGCCCGAAATAGTCCGACCCGGTGTCACTGAACGGCCACCAGCCCGTAGTTACCCTGCATTCTGGTAGCGGGGCCATGAGTTGTTTGCCTGCTATGGCATTGCGTCTCCTGCATTGCACACACCGTCGGATCACGCGTTTTACAGTCTCTCGTCCTCTCAACAACCAAAGACGCTTTCGGATGACGCTCGTCACGTGACTTTCCCCGGCATGTCCCTCAATGGCGTGGACGTGTTGGATCATTAGCTCTACTACGGGTTGTCTCGCTGGCAGCAGTATAGGATACTTTGTGTCGAAGTTCAGGTGGGCGTTGGTCAGCCTACCATCCACCCGCAGCAGTCCGTTGATGATTTTGGGGTTTAAACGCTTCAGCTCGCCTCTTGGAGATGGCATGTCTTTATTGGTCGGCCCCACTTCTTCCGCCCTCTTGAGTTCTTGGGCGAAAGCCTCGCGTTGTATCATTCTGAAAATATCGTACTCTGCCGCTTGTAGCTCATCGGGACCTATCGGACCGACCGGTATCCGACCTGAGGGCCGGTAGCCCTTTCATGACTAGTAAACTTATCTTGAACCTGGTTAACCAAACTAGCGAACGAAGCGTCTTCATCCAGGAAGAAAACCTGACCAGTCGCGATAAAATGGGCGACGCTTCGACGACGTTGGTTGCTATCACTACGCCTTTGATCTCCAGTTCCAATTCCGTAGGGGGTTTTAATTCGAACACGGGCCAGTCCTGTTTGGGCAATTGCAGGAAGTTCGGCCCTCTCGTCCACGTGTCCAGTTGCCTGAAGTTGTTCGCACCTCGGGAGCACAGGTCGGCCGGATTATCACCAGACCTGACATGACTCCACTGGTGCGTGGCCGATTCATCGTGGATAATCGTGAGCCGGTTAGCAACGAAAGTACTAAACCGGCTCCGTACGTTGTTAATGTAGTAAAGTACTATCGTTGAATCCGTCCAGAAGCTCACCGACCAAATGTAGAGATCGAAACATCTCTTCACAGCTTGCACCACCCTGACTGCCAACACGGCTGCGCTGAGTTCAAGGCGTGGGATTGAGACCGACTTCAGTGGAGCAACGCGGGCTTTGGCGAACAGGATCCTCGTGGTATATTGTCCATCTCCTGCGCACCATCGTCCGTAAACCACAGCTCCATAACCGACTTCGGATGCATCGGAAAAGGCATGTAGTTCTCCAGTCCGTGTCGTATGGCCAGGGGTCAAACATCGTGGTATTCTTATGTCCCCTAATTTCTTCAAGGTGTTCAAAAATTCCTCCCAGTCCAGCCGGTCCCCTCGGTCCAGTGACTGGTCCCAATCAACTTTCTTACGGCACAGCCGCTGCAGCAAGATCTTTCCGGGTAGCAGCCATGGTGAGACGAAACCGAGCGGGTCGAACAAACTTGAGACGGCAGATAGTATGCCACGACGGGTTATTGGCAGCTCGGGAACGTTCAGTTCGAAAACAAAATCGTCCGTTTCCGCGTCCCATTGTATTCCTAAAGTGCGCTCGATAGGAAGTGGAGAGCCGTCCAAATCTCTTACCCTTTCGGCCTTTTCGTGATACGGGATGACCTTCAGCACTTCCGAAGCGTTCGACATCCATTTAGTTAGATGGAAGCCACCCTCTTCCAGCAATCTCGTCAGACCCCTGAACTGCTCTAGGGCTGATTCCACATCATCGAATGACCCAAGGTAGTCGTCGACGTAGAAGTTCCTGCTGACGCTTTCTACCACCGTCCGATGTACCAGATCGCCATGTTTGTTCGCTGATTCTCGGAGGGCGTAGTTGGCACAAAATGGTGACGATATGGCTCCGAAGGGGTGGACGGTCATTCTATAATTCACCACTGCATTGTCCCGGTCGCTCCCTTCCCACCACAGGAAACGCAAAGCATCTCGTTCTCCTACCGGAATCTTCACCTGATGGAACATTTCCCTAATGTCAGCAGACAAAGCCACTTTACCCACTCTGAAACGGCACAGAACATCGATCAGTGGTGTGGTCCAGTCAGGCCCCTGTAGTAGGCGATCGTTTAACGACTTGCCCTGGAACTTGGCCGCACAGTCGAAAACCACGCGCAGTTTATTGGGTTTCTTGGGGTTGATAACCGGATGGTGAGGCAGATACCAGATACCCCTTTTGCTGTCGGTGTTAACAGGCACCCTTTCAACGTAACCGAGGGCCTCGTTTCGCTTCATCAAATCCGCGTATCGTTCCCACAGATTCTGGTCTCGAATGAAGCGTTCTTTTAGTCGTAGTAATCGTTGGAGAACATAATTTCTGTTGTCAGTCCACGGGTCGACCGGTGTGCGCCATGGGAGGGGAACCTCGAACTGTTTTTTGAGGCCTCTAGAGCCTTGCCGCACCGTTTGTAGAGCGAAGTGATCCTCTTGAGACAACGTCGGTCTTTCGTCCCCAATGTCATGAAACTCCTTTTCATAAAGCCGTTGCAGTTGATACTCTATGCGGTCCGTTTCGGCGGATAAGTAATTCACGGAACCGCGTACCCCTACTGGACCGTATAACATCCATCCCAGAGCCGTGCGTACGGCATAAGGTGCCTGGCGGTCGCCCACTCTTTGGTCAAGCACCCAATGCGCCTCTGGCACGTCGCATCCGATGAGGAGATCCACCTCATCATCTTCCCAGTCTACAACGGTTACATCCTGCAGGTGGGGCCATCGAGTCAAGATTGCGTTCACCGACCTTGGTGCTCGCATGGGGAGATCCGCTAACGTGAATGCCTCCGTTGGTTCAATTTCCTCGTTAGTGTCTAGAGAGATGAGTTGCAGCCTTAATCTACCGGCAGTCATTACCTGTGTTCCGCCCACCGTGCTCACTGCCAAAGACGTCTCACCTTTAGCCAGTTGGTGTTTGTCGGCAAACCGCTCTTTCACTAAAGTGGTGTCGGATCCACTATCAACGAAAGCCAACGCCTTGGCTATCCCAGTCGGAGTCACTACTCCCACGGCCACTACGCCTAAACGTACCGGTTTACTGGCAGATTGTGAAGTTGAGCAAATCACGCTGGGCTTGGCACTCGCCTCGGATATGGTTATTCTCGCCTGATGCAGCAGCCGATGGTGTCTGCCCGTGCAGCCCTCGTGACCACATCGATTCCTTGTTCTACAGGCTGCTGCCCGGTGCGTGGTGTTGAGACAGATGAAACATGCTCCTGCCATCCTCGCCATTCCCCACCGTTCGTCTATTGTGGCATTGCCGAACTTGGGGCATTCTGGTAGGCCATGGCTAGTACCACAGGATCTGCAATTTGGTTTCGCCGTAGCATCTCGTGAAATGACGTGTGTGTTGGTCCAAGGCTGGTACTTTGGATGTTCCCGTACAGGGGTTTGGACTTGGCTAGTACCGGGCTTGTTTGCTCGGTTGCTGTCCCGGATAAGTCGGCCGAATCTGCTGTCAGCTATCTTCGTTTGCCTGTCTAAGTATTCAGTCAGGTCTTCGAAGTTGGCTTCTCTGTCGCCTCGGCTTATCCGTTCAGCTTCTTCCGCCCACCGACCCTGTAGTTCGGGAGAGAGGTGACGGACTATGCCTTCCAAAGTGTGCATGGCGTCTAGGTCAGCTCTGTAACCTAAATGGTCGAGGGCTATTGAGCAGTTCTGCATCTTGATCACCAGGTCGGCCATGGTGTAGACGTCGCCCTTGGTTCTCTTTGCCTCTGCCATCACGCCCTCTATTAGGTTACGGGCTACTTTGAAAGGTTGGCCAAACAAGTCCCTCAGAATCTTTCTTGCCCTTGTGTAGCCTTGTTCTGGATCGAGCATGGTGCATCCGTCGATAGCTTCTCGCGCTCGGCCTCGGCAGTAGTGAGTAAGGTAAAGAAGCCTATGCCCAGGGTCGATTACCTTGTTTTCAACGAACGTCTCGAACTGTTTGACAAACTTGCAATATTGCTCAGCTCGCCCGTCGAAAACCGTTAACTCCACTCTAGGCAGATCGATCGATGGTGGTTTGTAGTCGGCGACCTGCGTGGGGTTCTCTACCTTATTGCACTCTAACCTATCGGAAGTGTCGAAGTCACTGGTCCTATACTCTCGCTGTTTCTGTGTACACTTCTCTGCTTCATGCGCCTGTAGTCTAGCCGAAAGTAACTGTTGCTCTAGTTCTATTATTCTCAGCTTATATAAATCAACGTCCTTACGATTAATATTGCTTTCAATAACACATGAGCTAGCACTGACAGGACTAGGCGATCTAGCATTAGCTAAAGAATCATAAGTACCCAAAACCTCCCCAGAGACTTGCCGTATTACTTCCTGTCCGGGTTCGACTGCCTTTGATCCTTTCCTTGGCATTTTGCGTGAATTTTCCTCGTTCCAAATAGATCTATTGAGTATTGTTACGAACGTTTGAGCAATGCGTAGCCAAATTCGCAACGGATCCCGAAATCAGAAGGCGATTATCCGTGATAATTCTACGATACTAGATTATTAAAATAAACAATGACGTAAACAATATACAAACCTCAATAATACGATCACAAAGTCTCAACAACGAGAAACCGAATAGCAGCGTGTGAGCAGACAGCACGTGCGTCACGCAGGTCCTGAACAAGGATGTGCCAAAATAGCGCTCTGGGCGCGAACAAACAACAATTGGTCCAGAAAAACAACCAGTTCGTAAAGACAAGTCAATAGTGTATGGAAATGAGTGATGTTGGGAAAAACACTGAATCGCGAGGGAAAAAGGGGGATTTTCCACGACCGGCTGTTACACGGAGGACAGCGCAGCTTATAATAGGTTCTTATCAGCCATTGAAAGTCGAAGTTCCGAGGCATCCCAGTACTTGAAAAGTATTTGAATGCCTAATAAGACTAGCTGGGCTGCATATGCCACCCGGCAGTATTTGCTTCATGGTAATTATACCACAAATAAGGTTGAGACTGAGAGCAGGCATTTGAAAACCGGTCTGTCTCGGAGGTCATCGATGTATGATGTGTTTAAGAAAATTCTCGAGCGCACCCAGTCTTTAATGAATGTTCGTAGGCATCGGCTTGCGAGCGAAAGGATGATTCCCTTTAAGACTCCAAAAGATCTTGGATGGAGGCAGGCCGTCTTAGGTCGGCTGACTGCGTACTCACGCGGTGCGCTTCTGAGGCATTTTGATAGTCACGCTGTTTTAGGCATCACCCTATCAAGTGGAGCATATGTTGTACTTACTTCCAAGGGTCGCAGTTATAGAGTTAACCTGAGATCAGAGAACCCACGGTTTAACTGTTCATTCAGTCGTCAGTGGGCTCTGCCGTGTGTACATTTGCTTCGAGTAGTAAGAGAAGCAGGACTTTCCATGGGTGACATAAATTTGGGCCGTTGGGAACTGCCAGTATAGGGAACACGGTTTCCAGCTTCTGAGCCGGAGTTCGTTCGTAAGCAGAAGACGTCAAAAGTCACTCCTATAAATGCTAAACTGGCAATCACTGATGATGCCTTGAAGGATCTTGGGGTAATTGTGAGCAGCTTAGTCCATGATAAGTTTAGGCACATAATAGACCTTATTCACAGTCTGTCGCGTGGACTAGCTGAACAGCCCAGTTCACGGTATCAATTACCGGAAGTTCCCAAGCCCACGGGGAACATAGACGCAGATTTGAATGGCAGTGCTTTGTACGTTCCAGCAACGCCACTGGCTTGTTCTAGCTCATTAGTAGCCAGCACCAGCGGTAGTAAGTCACGGTCAAAACGGAAATCTGCCTTGGCAGTTCGGAATGCGGACGATGAAGATATAATTTTCATAGGGAACCCACTACAAGCCCTGGATTTCCGTCGGTTGCGAACCAATACGTCGACACCATTCAAAAAGGAAAGCAAGCGTCGACGTGTGGATCCAGCGGCTTCAACAATCTGGGAGTACGATTGCAGCGTATTCAGATTGGAGGAACCAACGGTGGACTTAAACGAGGACGTTCAATGGGTGTAATGTGGCTCCTGTGGCCGATGGGCTCATTTCCAATGCGCGGGATTCAGAAATGACGACAAGTACTAGTGCGTGCTTTGTCTGGCTCGATGACCAACTCGGAGGACAACGAGACTGTCAACATGGTCCCTATGGGGACACCACATTTTGATTACCGTGTTGCTTCTCTGAAGCCATTTCGTTGTTGCCTTTTCATTTCTCTTGCATGTGAGTCTTGTTTCACGTGCACAAGCCTGGGAATACTTGCCTCATATAGGGGGCGATCATTTGCGAGTTTGGGTGTGGTATATAGAAAACTAGGGGCTTTGTTAAACATTTCGTGGAGACCGACTGACGATTAACAGCTTCAGAAGATAGAAAGGAAGTAGCATTCGATTCCATCCGTTAGCCACCTCGCGTAAGTTTCAGTACTGATAAAACTGAAAGCATTGGTAGCAAAAGCGCAGTTATCTAGTATAGTATATTTCTTGACCGTGGTCAATACACATGCACAAGGCAAGATCAGAGTATACAGCAGTACATGTCAATGTGAGGTATTCACAGATTCTAAATTTATAAATCACACAGCAACCGAAATACACCAGTAAATTCATGTGGTGTTTGAGTGAACAAAAGTGGTAATGGTTGAGGCGAGAATTCCGAATCGGTTTCGAAATCGCTGGAGGGCGGTGTGGATAGCTGAACAGTCGTGGGATTGCTGATATAAGCGACAAATGGACGGTCACTAACGAGTAACCGGGCGGAAGAGATGCCAAAGAACATTGTTAGAAGTAAAGCAAGTGTAGGGCTTTCAAAGTGCAGTCAGAAATACCAGCGGAATATTGGACACTGATCCAGCACTGGGTAACTGATTGTGGAGGGAGAATGTGAAATAAAGGCAAGTTAGTCAAAGGTGATAATAAAACGGACCTTTTGTGCAGGTGAATACAGTGTCATATGGAAATTTGAATGAAGGCGAAAAGCTTCGCAGGGACTTCAGTGAACTTTTGAAGAGCATGAATGGTGTATGGACATATAACGGACTTTTAAAGAAAAGAAAAGCCGTCAATGAAACGGATTAGTGGAGACAAAACGTCAATGGTTCGGCTAGGCAGAAGTTGAAAGAGTGTAAATTTTTTTTGTGTGATAGAAAATTGTTAACCAAATTATGGTTGGCTGCAGATGGCTGGTATTCTGTTTCATAAAGACCTTGGTTGCAGGTGGTGGCAGGTAGAATGTTGAGGGAAGCAGGTAAAAGAGGGCTGGTTTGACGAAGTTGACAGCCGCGAAGGCTGGGTTCCGGCCATTGGTTTCGTACTGCAACGCGGGAAGAATTGAACTGTTGGGTTGGATTATTTGGGAATAGACGTTGAGCGGATGTGTTGATGGTTGGTGTCAGGAATCACCTCTGCGATCCGGTGAGACTTTCATGAGGTTTTGTTAATCCGTGTACGGTGCCCCATGTAACGTCAGCGGGCGAGAGTATGGCTTTAAACCATTGATCAAATCGTCCAGTCCTTACGGTAATCCGGAATAAACGTCGATTCGGCCGATGGCTACCCAAGTAACCAATGCAATCTGGAAGAGATCAGGAGTGCGGCAATCTGGAGAGTGTTCCAGCTGTGGGTTATGATTATCGTTTTTATGGAAGCAAGAGAATGAAAATTTTGTTATCCGAACAATTAGTTATCGTTTGGCTAGTGGACCAGTCTATTAGGGATCCCTAGACGGAGACTGGTAGCTTTCTAGGGTAGTTGGGTGATAGTAGAGATTTGGGGCGATATCAGGTAGGCGGTGGATGAGGAGAGGGTGTCCGTTAGGGAACCAGGAATAAAACAATAGCAGATGGTATGGTCTGGAAGAAGAATGAGAAAATAGGAAGATAACAGTCTGGTCAGTTCACCAGCTGTGGTTGAGGACGGCAAACAGTAAAAAAGGAGAAAAACACCGAGTGTAAAAATGAGGATTTTTCATGTGGGGGCAAACGTGCTGGTATTCGGCAGGGGCATACGGATTCCGGTTGGAATGGGGTCTCAACTTACCATGAGCATATGCGCAGAAAAGTGAAGCCTAGGTTCTCAGGAATGGTAATCCGTGTGGCAAGGCTTCAGTGTACGAGAAAGGCGAAAAAAGCAGGATGGGACAGCTGGGTTCTAGCCTGAGCCAGGAATTAAGTGAGAGCGAGCACCCATCGCTAAAGGACGGAACGGTTTTATTTATATATATGCAAATTGTGTTGTAAAATGGCACAATCTAGTTAGGAAGTTTCAGTACTGATAAAACTGAAAGCATTGGTAGCAAAAGCGCAGTTATCTACTACGTTCAGACAAGAGGATCAGCTAGTTAGTTCAGTGAAACGTTGCTGCTAGATACATGGAAGAGAGCTCGTACAGTGGGACATAACTATATATACATATATATATATACATATATATATATATATATATACATAGAATATCCTTCGGTTACCGGTGGACGCCAAACCCAACCTGCTGTACTTCCACCCATCACTTACGTAACTCCTTACGCCAATGGTGTACACGCAGATAGAAAAAAACAGTTTCCGTATTCTGGCAGTTATTCTTTCGGCCCAACTTCACTAGGTCAGATCACATCACCCAGTGGTCCTTCGGAAAGCGCACCACCACTAAGGTCACGTTTTTTACACAAAATAGGGATTTCGGGACAATGATAAGTGTGGACCACTTTGCCAAATAATACTTAAAAAACAGTTCAAGGTTTTCAAAATATTTCACACATTTTTTGCCATTGCCAGATACGAATCGACACCCCAGTTCAGTTTTATAATCCGCCTTACACAGATGATTACAATTTCGTTGATCACAATGATTTTACATAAGAAAAATCGCCCAGTTTTTTCTCAATAAAAATATAACATGTAAGTCACTTACAGCTCAGCAAGTAACTCGTATTCCACAATAGTCTTGGCAGATCGATTTCGTGTTTTTCAAAATCCAAGCCTCAGAATTCCAGGACTCCGCGCCAATTCAAAAATCTCCAGGTCGGAACTTACCCCGCTACCATCATTCGAAGCCACCATGTCAAAAAGTTGCCACTCGGTGTGCAACTAATCTAGAAAGTCGAACAAGGTCAGATCAGATCAGTTCGGTTTAGTTCAGTTTGCGCAGGACAGGTAATGGCCACGGCGAATGGAGCGTCCAAAATTCCTTCGATGGTATACACACTAGGTAGGAACTCACCACTGCGCAGTTTATTTCTTTGAGTCCGCGATTTTGTATTTTAACTCTCCCAGTGAATTTTGACCAGCGAGCGCAGTCCCGTCGCGATTCGTGGTCTCGATCTAACTTTGGGACCAATAGTGGCCGGGTTTATTTGAATGCTCAGGCCTCCATCAGTGAGGCGCATCGGGACCTGAACCTCCCATTGAAAATCGTATAAAATAATAATGGCTCTTAATCCTGGTGAAATCGTCCACTGATCCAGTTTTGCTAAGCTTCTCACCCTCCAGGCAAGGGTCTGTCCACCTCGTATATCTCACACATTCTTCCACATTTTCCCGTTGAACGCTCAACATGCGAGGACCAGCGACCTTCCACCGGGAGCAGCATATGTTCAACCTACAAGAACGCAACAAGGATAACCCCACCAGCCGGAGCTCAGTAGGCGCATCATCAGGCACCAACCCTTACATCAGTCGGAAAACAACGTGAGGGCCCACGGCCTGGCCACTCAAGTAGTTTAGACCTCCAGGGTTACTTGGACGTTGAGGTCGGACTGTTTAGTTCTTTTTGCATTTTGTTCGTTTGGGCTTAGTTTAGCGAATTTTCTAGCGTTTTCATTAGGTGCTGTGAACTGATAATTTGGCATGGCTATTGATCGCCCCACACCACGGCGAGGCTGCAATCAGTGGTTTATATCGTGAGATTAAATTATCCACCACTGATTGTATATATTTTTCGCACTTATCTTCCAGACATGGCAACAATAAAAGCAAATGACCCAACGTGCAATCACGGCAAGGCCGCGCGCGGCGCGCGGACCGAAAGCCTCGCTGTTTGATGTCCGACAGATTTCCCACGCTTGAATCTTCCGTGTCACTAAAGTTGAACGAATTTCAGCAAAGCTGAACTTCTCCCACAGTCCAAAGGTCCATCTTCCAGATCCCCGGCAGTTCGAGACGCAAGATGCAGTCAAGACTCGTGTCCTTAACCCTTTCGCATTGTCCAGCGGTCTATCTTCCAGTTCGCCGGCAATACCAGATGCAAGATACTGTCAAGATTTGTATTTTGAACCCTTTCCGTTTTGCCACTTCCCCACTATCTAGTGAACTATCTTACAGCTCACTGGTGACATCCAGATGACAAGATGATCACAAGATCCGGGAACATTTGGGCTGCAGCCTCGTACCCGTGTATTACTTCAAGACTTCAAGACAACCCGAAAACGCACATGGACATTCTGACAGAAAAGACTGTTAGTGTTGTCTTTAGGTGACGCGAGGATTGACCCAACGCCTTGGGCGTTGACAACTTGCTGGTTAGCTGTTTTGCTGTTGCATGATAAACTTCACGGTTCACTCGGCATTCTTTTTGCATGATTCTGACTGGACGCGATACCTGGCGTGTGTTCGCTGAATACAGGCCACCTTTGAGGGGGGCTGTAGTTTCTCTTGATAAATATCCTACAGTGTTCCGGAGGAATACCACGTTTTGGCCACCCTGCTGTCCGTACTTACTACACTGAAAAAGCTGTTGAAGTTTAGGTGTCACACAAAAGACCCGAAAGTGAATCTGACTAACCGCAGGCAGGGCAATCTTTGCTGGCTTCCGTTCGAAGTTCTTTATTTCCATTCCCATCATATTGTCTTCTGTAAATCAGAGAACGGCCGTCCGCACAACTCAGTGCCCTGAGTTCTAGCCAGCGAAAGGTTTGGCATGAGCGAAGATTTCTTCCGTTGGTCCACAGTTGCTCGAGGACATCTCCAATGATCTCCAAAGGTAGGCCGAACCATCGCCCTTGTGGGGCTCCTGGATCGAGAGACACAGGACGTCGCTCGTGACCAAGGCATCGTTGGCGAGTCTGTCTCGGAAAGTACCTTCGGGCGGCCAGGACGACGTCATACAGAACACCGCCTTCCCATGGAATACCGCTTCGCCCTCCATCAGCGATTACAAAACCCAGTGGGACACTGGCAGCTATGGTCCGTGAACTCCGGCCTTTGGCGGCGGGCACATTCTTGGATTTTTAGCCCCAGGAATGCTAGACGGAAGTACTAGACCGAGTCACTGTGGGGGTACTTGATGTCTCCTCTAGCAAGGAACTCATCACATGCCCAAAATCCTCACTAACACGGGCATTTGAAAGGGCTTGGCGGATCGAACAGTTGGATCAGGCCACTCAGTGAGATCAGCTATTTTTGCACTATATAATTACTGCGTCGGAACAAAAGCCGAACTCAGGCGACAGCCAAAGAAACAGATGGTCACGAGGAGGCGAAGTTTTATCCCCGTCCGTGGAATCGCCGGACCAGGAGTTTTGACCAGCGAACCCAAAATTCTGCACCGACTCATGACCATAACTACTGCCAACGATACGGCAAACTGGTGCAGACTTGCGGATACAAGAAGCAAAGTGTGCTCCATGTTCCCAGTTGTGTACGGAAATATCCGCCCATCGCTCTTGAGATGCCCCCGGTGAATGTGTAGGCACAGTGTAGTTGAATCAGGCTTTCGTCCACGGCTGGGAGGTACATTTACTAGTCTCCGGGAAACAGTTAGAGCAAAGGCAGGGATTTTCGCGACACACCGGTACGCAGATGGTGGCAATTGAGGGCACCAAAATTGAGTCTCAGCGGAGCGTCCAAGTCCAGATGAACTTTGGAGGGTTACAAACAACGCAAGCCATGCTGGTGGTGGGGAGACTAGCCCGGCCGGTTGTCTCAGGGTTCTACTTTTCAGCGGAACATGAGGCAATAGTTGACGTGGTACGTGACACAACTATCATTGAGGGAACCAGTATCATTTGTGCAACCAAGAGTGCCCAATGTGGCCTCAATGAACAGCAGTAAATCGTCGTCCTCAAACTAATGGACTTCATTGGCATAATCATCGAGTTTTGCGATTTGTTTGCAAAGGAAGGCGGAAACATTGGGCTCACAGGTGTGGTGCAATGCCAAATCGAGGCTGGCTGTACACCACCACTTTGTTCCCCACCGCGCGAGATTGTTTTCGGTACCAACAGGAGGTTGGTAAGCTGAAGGAGGGTATCCTAAATCAGGAAGTAATTCAGCCATCTAACTCACCGTGGGCAATACTCGTGGTCTTGGTCAAGAAGAAAGACGGTCCTCCGCGGTTACGTGTAGACTATTGCCAAATAAACGACGTCACAAAGAAGATTTGTTTCCCTTACCCAAAATTGATCGCACTTTGGAAACTTTAAGTGGCGCGAAGCATTTCAGTACACTAGATCTCGCATCAGGCTATCGGCAAGTAAAGATGCACCCTGCTGACTGCTGTAAAACGAGGTTTGTCATTCTAACCGGCCTATATGAGTTGCAAAAAATGTCATGTGAACAAACCAAAGCCCCCGCAACCTTTCGAAGTGTGATACACGTCAAATTAAAGAGCCCCATTCAGCAACATCGCACGGTGTACTTAGTTGCTGGTACCTTTCACGAAAAACAGTCAACGAACGCAACGAGGACCTTCTGTGAGCCCCAGAACGCCTCCGAAAATAAGAACTCAAACTGAAACCACCTTAGCTTCGTTTCTTCTACGGGAATTAAAGATTTTAGGCCACATGGTCCCCGCCAACGGAATACAGTGTGACCCCGTGAAGGTAGAGGCAGTTAGGCTATTGCCCACCTCACCCTTAGCTGATGACGTACGAAGGTTTGTGGAGCTGACGTCTTGTTGTCGGTGATTTATTTAGAATTTTTCTTGCATTGCTTCCCCGTTAACAAATCTGCAACAATGGGGAACAGCTCCTGTCCGGGGTGAGCTTGAGCTGTCCGATTTTGAAGAGCTTAAGACTTGTTTATGTGTGGCTAAAACTTTGGCTGCTTGGCCAAGCGTTCCAGGTTGCTAGCTTCCTGATGAAGGGCATGATGACAGAAGCCAGACTAACAAAGGGTGACGCCTATGCAATGGCCCATCTCGTCATTAAGATGCGAAATTGTTGGATAGCCCCTGGTCGGTTGAGGTAAAGGGTTGATTTCAAGGCGATGTGCAAAGTAAAGGGGATAGTTCACCGCCCCTTCCGAGCTACAGGGTCCTTGAGCTAGGGGAGAGGAACCCACAAGCAGGGGTGACCGTGGGACCAGTTTCAAGGGCCTGGCCAAATATTTGGATGGGCAAGCAAGAACAGCCGACAGAAGATTCGGTGGACTCTTCCGCGATAGTAACAGAGCGGACAGACCTAGCACCAGCCAGGCTCAGAATGCTGTGCAGGAGTACTCGAAGCAACTGCCCTGGACCAACCGAACACCATTTCACGCGAGGCTTAAGCCCACCCAAGCTGCAAGTCCTGCGATGTCAACCGCGGGTTGTCATTCTGTCCTAAATTCACCAGTGCCACAGCAAATGAACGTTGGGAAAGGGCAAGACAGATCAGAGCTGGTTCCATCTGCCTTAGCACCTCACACCGGGCAGCAGCTTGCCCAAACAAGAGCTAGATATGATCACGAAGGTGGTCCAGGCAGGCACAGTTGACAACTACACCAGGTAAAAGAAGTTGCGCCAGATGGTAACACAAAGCCCAGTGTGATCTGCTCGACGTTATGGTTTGTCAGCAAACCAGTATTTCTGAGATTAGCTGCCGTAGGAGTTGCGACAACAAATTGGACGGCCAAAGCCTTGGTTTTAGTCGACAACGGATCGAACACCACATTGGCAAGGCAGCTACTTGCCGATAAGCACCAGCTCGCAAAAAATACGACGTCCTTAACCGTGAGTATGGTAGGCTGAACCCAGGTACTGAAAGCTGGTCGGCTGAGATTGCTATCCATCTGCCTGAACATCAACGAGCAAATCGAGTCGGCAGGGGCTTTTACGTTGGCTGATCTCCCATGCGAGTACCAGGGTCGGTGAATGCAATTCTATCCAGATGACACCGTTTGCAGGACGAAACCGTCCCAGATTGGAAGGGTGAAGAAGCCGATCTTATCGGTTGTGACGCGCCAGAAACATATAAGGTGCTAGGCCAGACAGTGGGCGACAGCCAGACATCCTGTGCCGTAAGCAAGACACTAGGATGGACACTATACGGACCGACTGGGAGGCCTGGCCACATAAATTATGTATCAGCATAAAGGGAGCACATAAAGCTTCAGCTGCAACCGCTGAGTGAGGTAGAGTTTCATGACGTTGGGGACAACCGAGTATCCTTATCTCGAGAGGACCATCCCGCGTTGCAGAGGGTGTAAAGAACAAATACCGAAAATTCTTCCAAATGTTCTACGTGCTTTGCGAATTTGACTATATTTAACATCACCTTGAAAAGCTTGCTCATATACCACACCTTTTCACGATTGTTTTTCCATGTGAGACATTTGTACTTGGCCTTGGGCCGTTTCTGACCGTCGTGCTTGAGCCACGGGGCTTTGAACCTTTGGATTTTGCTGTGAGGTCTATTTGGCCGATTACTTGAGGTTTATGTATATTTGTACCCTTTGTGAATTCAAATTTAGTACCGAAGAAACTACGAATAAATCTTGTTCTGGTTTTGGGATTAGTTTGAACTGGCTACGCTTTGCTCGATTTGCGAGAATTGGTTTACAGTACTCAAGTGGAACCTGGACAAGAAAACCCGTCAGAAATGCACAGACGAGGAAGCAATGACCTTTTGAGGCGACAGGAATTAACTCGGCAAGTCTCAGTGGATGGTTTGGGTGTTAATGATTCTCTGGACAATGCTACGTCTACTGGTTCTGTCGGCGCCAGGTCATATATTCCGAATCGCCATGAGTTTGCTGATATAAGCACTTTTAGAATGAGAGTGATAGAATAAGGCGTCAGCCGCGGTTAGCCAGAAAGGAAGCAAAGCCTCTTAAACAAGGAACTGGTCTCAGCAAGCCAGCAAAGAGTCCGTGCAGTTGACGATGTCAACATCGAGCCGGCACTGTGATCGACGAACAAAAATCCTTGGGACAACCTGAAACTACCGAGGATTTGCATTTGGCCCGCCGAGATTGGAGCTACCCATTTCGACGGGCACCTCGAGCAAGGCTGTATATGAAACAAGTGGAAAATTTTGTTGAGTGCAAGGTTGCAGATCCTGGTCAAGGGTTTTCTTATTTATTACATTACTGTCGAGGGAGGGCCAAGAATGCTATCGAAGGCTGCGCGATTCTTGATCCACCAATAGGGCACATCACGGTACGCAGAATCCTGAAAGATTTGTCTGGACAACCATTCAAGGTGGCTAGAAGCCTGATTGATGGTGTTTTATTGGAGGCTAAAAGGACTGAGGGCAACCCCGAATTATCGTCAAGTTTGGTGATAAAAATGCAGAATTGCAGTATAGAACTGGAACATTTAGGACACCAGGCTGATCTGAATGCGTTGCACACACAGGAAAGCATCGTCCGTTGTCTACCTATTGATTTACAGAGCCGATTGGCAGAGGAAGCTGAAAAAATAAATATGCTTGAGCGGGAATCTACATTCAACGATTTGACGGAGTTCATAAGTCGTCAATCCCGCATCGCCAACAGCCGACTTGGACAAATCGTAGGCAAGAGTTTCAGGCTGGCGCGAAAAGAACCAACATCTGCTCAAATTGTAGAGAGGGACTGTAACCGAATCCGGTCTTTGGCTAACATGTACGTGATAACTCGAAAACCCTAAAGGTTAGTTGAATGAAAGCTATGCAAATTCCCGCATCGGTTACCAAATTATCCGACCTTTCATGGGAGGAGTGTGCCCAATCGGTGAAGCGCAGTAAAAAGGATCGGCTCATGCTTTATGTGTTTGAACTACTCTCATCGAGCCTCTAAATGCTTAAGAATGAAATGTAACCAGGGCGGATGCTTGGGTACTCATCACTCGTTACCACATGGCCCTCTCAACAATAGGCCTACTCAGCCGAATGAACCCAGAACTGTCTGTTTACCGGGACTTGATGATTTCAAACCAGCAAGATCAGGCATCGTACCTGTCGGCATCATGACACCTGAAGGATTGAGAAGGGTCATGGCGTTTTTGGACACCGGGTCGGATACTTTACCGATTACGTGCGGGTTAATAGAAAGCTGTGAACTAGTCGGCTAGCCTACCTCGCTTATTATCAGCACGATTGCAGGGGGCCATGTTAACAATTCTAGGAGTTTGACCCTGCAGTTACCGTCTTTATCTGATGGGGGACCGTAGACGTCTCGGAAGCCTTTGCGATAGAGAGCTTGCCAATGAGACCGGTCGACTCTATTAGATCGATCGCTAAAGGATGGTCACAGCTCAGAGACATGGCGTCCTAAGAAGTGTCTTTCCCCCAACGTCGACATACTAATTGAATGCAATGTGCCAGAGTCTCATTGGGTGCTTGAACAGAGAAAAAGCAACCAAAAAGAACCATTCGCTACGAGAAAGATACTTGGCTGGACACTTCTCGGACCCCTGACGAATGAACTTCAACAATAGGCATAAATAATTTGCCTAACTGTTGCCGAGAGGAGTGCCTCTGTAGAACACAACTAATTTTTCGATACTGAATCCAAAGGCCCATCTCAGGAAAGCGAGGTTCACTAAAATGAAGATCAGTCGGTGCTTTCGATGGTGAATTCAAAGGCGGGACGTCACAATGGGTAACACGAAGCTGCTATACCCAAGAGACCACGGTCGAGTCACCTTTCAAGAAATGGAGGAGTTGCCCGGAGACGTTCGATATATCTCAAAAAGAGACCTTTTCGAGAAGTCCTGCAGAAAGTTGAACACCGGCAGGTCACGCAAAGCAGCTTGGAATTTGCCGACCTAGTGGCAGTGTACGGTACCTGAGTGGAATTGCATGGCCGACGGCAAAACAAACTACTCTTTGCCAAAACAAAATTTTCTGAGCTGAAGTCAGTATCCCTAAACGAACTCAGAATGACTGCGCTGGTATTGGGTTTTAAGGTAGCACCAATACTAAAAGAGAGCTGTACTACCATCGAACTGAGCCTTGCATATTGGACAGATCCTACAGTCGTGTTACATTACGGGAAAAGGAAGAAGCAAAAAGGGTGTTCGAAACATCAGAGAGTTAGTCCACTCGTGGCAGGAAAGAGCAAGCAAAACATTGATGATTTGAGCTCGAAACCACATACAAAGGACAAAGTAGCTTGCAGACCGCCTAGCTCGGAGTTACTAAGTAATTTATTTCATTTCATGCTTTACAACTATTCAACTGGACCTATTTTTCCTGAACAGTTGCAAAATGTACTTAGCTCCAGGTTCTATCCAGTGTACACATAGGCGAAAAGGAGAAATTCACCAATATTTCACTTGAACAGTTCACGTGAGGCTTATTAGCTGTGAACACATTGTGAAACTATTCTTGCCCTTGAAGAACATTTATTTATATTCCATGCAATATTGTTTGTCATATATTTTGTACACAGAAATACTTTGAAATACTCTGATAGATGCCAGTATTCGAACAATTTCCGTCTTCATGTGTGTTTCGATACTGTCCGTCGTACACTTGTTTTCGAAACTTATTCGTAATCAGAAACCGGTTTCCATTTCCTTCGGAAAATTTGGTGCTGTAATTTTATATAATTCCACTGTTTCGTGACCTTTCAATTTCGAGCGATATCTCATTAGGCGTTGCACCTACATTCAACTTCTGCGCCCATGCTTGTAGACAAAATTGGTCCAAACAATTGTTGCTATAGTCTACTGTTTATAATACGTAGACTGAGCTCGTGCTGCGAAATGTTTTACTCTGCAAAGACTTCACCTTCGTCGTGCGTCTAACTGTGTGCCTCGGTCTCCCGATGAACATGCCAATCCCAAGTTGTGCAGCGGGATTCGGAATTGATTCCCTATGGATTGTGTGAATGATGACTACGGTGGAAACCTGTTTTACGCGCAGCTGACGGGAAGTTAGTAACCACAGGCACAGACAATAAGTTATAGGTAAGTAGCGAGAATCATGGCCCCATCCTGAACCTCGGATAACCATTTTTGCGGAACGATTTTGGCCGGCGGTGTAAAGAATAAATACTGAAAACTCTCCCAGATGTTCTACGTGCTTTGCGAATTTGACTATATTTAACATCACCTTGAAAAGCTTGCTCATATACCACACCTTTTCACGATTGTTTTTCCATGTGAGACATTTGTACTTGGCCTTGGGCCGTTTCTGACCGTCGTGCTTGAGCCACGGGGCTTTGAACCTTTGGATTTTGCTGTGAGGTCTATTTGGCCGATTACTTGAGGTTTATGTATATTTGTACCCTTTGTGAATTCAAATTTAGTACCGAAGAAACTACGAATAAATCTTGTTCTGGTTTTGGGATTAGTTTGAACTGGCTACGCTTTGCTCGATTTGCGAGAACTGATTTACAGAGGGTATGGCAAGGGACAAATTGCCTAATTAGCTACTTCGAGGTACCCCTCCCCTGTGGCTTGCAAAATCCGACCTCCTGAATGAAAATAGCACTTAAGTTTTTCGAAGGTTGCTGCGCTCGGAAGGGTATGTCGGTCGGGATGAGGGTTTATGAAAGCGGTAGTTGGATGTATTGACGCGAAACGAATTGCTTGCTTACGTATAAAAGGTGCATGCAATCACAAAAGACAAAGAAGGGGTATGGTACCTTCCTCCCTCCTGGTTGCCCTTCCAAAGGAACCCGAAAAACTGGTGGTGGTTTTTGTCTGCGCACGCATTTTCCAGGGGGAGTCGTCAAATGATGGTTTACTGCAAGGGCCCGATTGGGTGACTCCGCTGAGTGAAGTCTTGTATCGGTTCATGCTAGGCAGAGTAGCTTCGTTGGCTGACATCAGAGAGATTTTCCTTCAGGTAAAATTACCAGTGGAGGAAAGAGATGCTTCGCCTTCCTTATGGTGGGACGAAATAACTTAAGCAAATCGGTGATAGATTACGAAGCCCAAGTTCATGCTCCTGTGGGGTTGCCACCACACTTTTGTACGAACTACGCCCCAAGAGAAACCGAAACAACTATGGAGCTTCGGTTGGCCGGTCAGCGTTGGATAGAGTCAGGTAGAAATTGTACCTCGACTACTACCTCAGATCGTTCGATGACTTTGACTCGACAATGGCATAATTTAGGTGCCTAACAGAACAGCTATAGAAGGGCGGTTTCCATCTCACAAAGTAGATATTGAACTTGCCGGAGGTTCTTGAAGCAATTCCAAGCCACGAAAAGGCAGAAAGCACTCGGGATTTGAACAGGTCATCACTCCCAACAGAACACACTCTAAGGATACGATGGAACACGGAAACGGGCGAATTTCTTTTTCGAGCTGAAAGTCCCCGACCTGCCAGTTACTCGCAGTGGTATGCCGCCCGCAGCCTCTGGTCTGCTGAACCCACCAAGTTTTCTTTCCCCCCGGCTGCCCTGGAAGACCCTGCTACAGCCTCTCTTCCGGAAGAAAGTCGACTGGAACCAACCGCTTGAAAAGAGGACAGGGTTGAATGGAAAGGGTTCCTGGAAGTTTAAAAGAAACTGGGAGATGTACAAATTCCCAGGCGCTTATCTTCTGATCACACAACACAGACGAAAGAGTTGCCCTCCTTTTCTGATGCGCTTGAAGTTGGGCACGGAGTTGTAATGTATGGACGGTCGTACCTGGGTGTGGAAAGCAGCACTACGAGGATTCTCCTTGCCAAATCTAGCGTTACTCCAATAAAACCAACCTCATCGCCACGCGTCGAGCTCAGTGCGGCCGTGTAGGCTGTCTGGGCAGTACAAGTCACAAAGGGTGCTTCATTTCCAAAAATAGGTTTGCTGAGTTTTGAACGGACTCAAAAATTGTGCTGTGTTACGTCAATAACGCCAAGGGCCGTTTCATCACTCCCGTCGCTAATAGGCTCACAGTCATACACGAAGAAACCACTGTAAACCAGTGGCAGCATGCAGAGTCCGCCGACAACCCAGCCGGTCTGTTTTCCCGAGGTGGGATCGGTTTCTTGGAAATAGAGACCAGTGGACGGGAAGGCGGAAATTCCTGTAAATGCCTAAACATGAGTGGTCTTTTCTAAAACTGAAGCCACCTGTCAAACCAGTAAAAGAGATCGAGGGAGTTGTAATGAGGGTAGCAGCCGCCGAACTGGAGTCTTTCTTGTCACGGTAGGCGAGATTTTCCTCTAGGATAAAGAGGCTTAGATCCCTGGTATGGCTGACCAGGTTTTGGAGACCTCGGTTGATCATAAAATGTGCCCATCCATTCAGCAGTGTGCCCATTGGCCCAATAAATCCCGATGAGCCCCGATTCGAAGGGCATGATCTATTCAAGATGACACGACTCGGGGCCATCCCTTCAGAGTTCGAGAATCTCGGGGGACGGGATCAAGCGGAGAAAGGACATCATCTCCAAAGAAAAACTTGAGATCTCCAGACCCAAAACTTGTCGATAGACTGCACAGGGTAGGTGATAGGCTGATTAACTCTCGCAGTAGTTTTGATGCAAAGCATCCCATATTAATATCGGCCCGGCAACCCGTGATAGACTTGCTGAATCAACACTTAAATGCCGTGGAGGGACACTCCGGGGGAAGCCACGTGACGAATGTCATCCGAAAGCCGTTTTGGATACTGAGAGGAAACGCAACTGTGAAAAGTGTAACCCGAAGTTGTGTACAATGTAGAAGACACACAGTTGTCGCTGGCAAGCAACTTACGGCCTCGCTGCTTGCGTGTAGAACGATCTCGTGGTGGCGGCCGTTTGGCGACACCGGACCTGATTATCTCGGACCCTTAAGGCACATGAGCGGGAAAAGGAAGGAGAAGAGATACGGATGCATTATGACGTGCATTAGGTTCTGAGCAGTGCACCGGGGAGTTGCACATTCGATGACCACTGGCTGTTTCCCCCGGGGCCTGCAGCCCTTTACCAAGTGAAGAGGAGTACAATCTGGCACCTATTCCAGCAATGAGTAGAATTTTGTAGGCTTTCAACGGGAACCGCAGAGTTGGCGCCAAAATGTAGACCCAGACCAGCTGCCGAATTGAACGGTAGCACACGGCCTTCTATGACACTTGAACCCTTCGTGGGCCATTCACCGCGGTGGCGCTTGGAAAAGCTTGATTAAGTCCATTAGGAGGATACTTCTGTCGCTAATTGAACAACAACCGCCAGAAGATGAATCACTATGCACTGTGATGACCGAGGCCGAGAGAATGGTGGACAATCGCCCTGTAGTTCCAGTATCTACCGGCGAATCCACCCATTTGACACTTACTCCGAACGATCTGCTTCTGTTTAGGTCAAACGTTGGATTATGAAGTCCGGCGAGCCCTCATGGTGGCTACCTACACCGGTGAAAGCAGGCAAATTACTTGGCCAGGGTGTTTTGGAAGAGATAGCTACGAGGATACCTGTCGGAATTGCAAACTCAAGGAGATTAGCTCACCAAAGAAAGACCATTAAAATGTTGGTGGTGTGGCCATGCTCTCCGGCAAACATGTTAACTTTACCGGGTGGCATTTGAGTATTGTTGCTGAAGTCTTTATTAGCTCCGACGGGCTCATAGGAAAGTTGAAGCTTAGGACCTCCAAGGGAACGTTGAGTTGCGACGTGCGCCTTATCAGTCTTCTGGAAGGTGAGCACGGGCCAGTCGAAGACATTGAGTCAGCTACCCAGTAGCACTCAACTGCAAGTTTCAGACCGAGTAATAAACCCACTCAGCTGTATCATAGTCCAAAATCGCACAGTAATTACTCCCTGCACATATGCACAAATATTTCCACATTGGCTAAAGAAAACACCATGAGTGATTGGAAGGTTTTTACCAAATTTCAGTAGATTGGCGTACAGCCCTGAGCTCCCAAAGATTGTGTGCCACACACGAAACAGTTCCACGAGTTTTAGTTGCTCTTTCCACATATACCCCTCCACTCGTAATCATAAATACACACGCAAGCATACAACGCAGTTCCCCCTACACCTCCAACAGGACACAACACTGTCTCAAAAGCTCTCGTTCTCACGACGACCGCGTAACGCGTCAAATCTAGGGTTTTGCTGCCAAGAATGACGGCAATGGATTGACGAATGTGCTGTATCTGGGTTAGAGCAGGAGATGTGACGTATGCTCCGAAAACCGTGATGAGCCCATCATTACGCGTCATGTCTTGTTTTGTTATTGACATTGTTGAAGACGTTTCCGTATGTAGCAGCTTTTTTTGTTTCCTCGCACACACAAATACCCGTCCACTCAAACTCACCCGGAAGCACATGAGGCGCAGTTCCAATCTACACTTCAATTAAGGCACGATATCATTTCACTTCTCCTAGTTTTGTTGTAGGCATTTTTGAGGAGGATTCCAAGTTTGGTAACTATTTTGGTTTCTTTATACACACACACGAAAGTGAGCATTCACTCCTGCTTTCTGGAAAACAGTCAATAGACTCAAAGTCTCTGTATATCTCCCTTCGAGCATGCTGCAGAGCAGGGGCCCTGGCAGACAATACAAAGGAACATCTCGTCTGCCTGTCTACCGGATTGCTTGCGATAGAGCATACGCGAGTATATATTAGACGTCAGCAGTAATAGTTATGAGCTTTGTCGGCAGGGTTCAGGTAGGCATGGAGAATCTGTTCCCTTATTCCAAACCCTTCAATCAGCCAGGATCGGAAGAGTTTTGGTGGACGGTATAACGGTCAAGAAATCCTTCGAATGAACCAAAAGTTCGTGGTTTCGTGCAGCTACTGACCTGTAAGTATTATTTCCGTGCTTAATATAGCTTACGTTCCAATGAAATAACCCTTGTATATTCGCATCCAGAGCTTTACTTTGTCATATCCTATCTTGGACCTGTGTGGCGCACATGCTTGTCTGTCACACGCAGTGAACTTGGTTCTTGTTGTTAAGTCTTTCTGATCTCACATTTGAAATCGGTATGTGTTTAATGATGTTGTTTATTAAACAATTCAGTATCGTAGAACTTGCAGATCAATCTTGTTCCGGTTTCGTGATTCGAGCAAGTTTGGCTACGCATTGCTCAAACAGTGTTATACTCGCAGCTGGGCAATGCCCCCAAAAAAGATAGACGCATGGAAGGTCGCGAAGGCTGCTTTTCCCAATAGGTAATGACATGAGGCGAACCTTATCAGCTACGCTCGGATCGAGGTTCCAACTTCGATTGTGCCTCGATGGGCGAGATGTGCCATGCCATTAACATCAAGAAGAATAGAACGGCACTCCATCATCTTCGAGGAAAGGGGCTAAATGAACTCACCAACCTTGATAAAACTTCCACGGGCATTTGATACCCATCAAAAATTCGAGCAGCGGGACACTGCACTTTCAAGATGCCTGCTGGCGTACCAGGCGACCGGTTCAAAATCGACAGACCAGACCCCTATCTGCATGGCGGAAGGAACGAAAAGCGTCTACCGCCGGTTGTTCCTCTTCTAACAGCCATGAATGATATTCTGTGTTCATTGCTGCATGTTGGTCAGCTGCGACCTGGCATTAAGCGAACATAGTTTGGCACGTCAACACTTGCGGACCACCCAACGACACCAAAACCCCATTGACATTACCCGCTGGCGGCGTAACGTTTGTTTAACCCACGGGGTAGTGTGGCTGCTGCAGTCCGTGACCACTGCCACAGTACATGTGAAGTTACATCGAGGACGGAAAGGACCTTACACAGCCTACCGGGATCACACCGACATGAAGTACAGGCTTACAATGAACAACCGCCATGGTGGGTCCGTTTTAGCGCACTCCAAACACCGGAACTGGTACAGGGAGTGTTAGCCAGCGGTAAATACAGCGCCCTCCTGCGAAGACGCATGGGTAGTTTATATCGTGAGATTAAATTACCCACCACTGATTGTATATATTTTTCGCACTTATCTTCCAGACATGGCAACAATAAAAGCAAATGACCCAACGTGCAATCAACCCGAAAACGCACATGGACATTCTGACAGAAAAGACTGTTAGTGTTGTCTTTAGGTGACGCGAGGATTGACCCAACGCCTTGGGCGTTGACAACTTGCTGGTTAGCTGTTTTGCTGTTGCATGATAAACTTCACGGTTCACCCGGCATTCTTTTTGCATGATTCTGACTGGACGCGATACCTGGCGTGTGTTCGCTGAATACAGGCCACCTTTGAGGGGGGCTGTAGTTTCTCTTGATAAATATCCTACAGTGTTCCGGGGGTGTACTACACAATGTACTACTACGAATTCGTTAGGTGGGCGTTTTGACACTTCGCACCCAAAGCCATTGAAAATCACCCTGCGTGACTGCATTTAGAAAACTTTACATGATTCTCTGCTCGATCGCTTCCAGTCGAGGATTTACCGCAAGATTTCTCTTCGAGCCCTCCCAGCCAGCACGGTGGTCCTGAAATGTTCATGAAATGGTCCATAAAGCGACAATGTTCTAGACTTACAACGACCCCAAAGGGACCCTGGCGAAACAAAAAATGGCCGGTTTGAGGGGATTTATCGGCTGGCCACAAACACCCCTTGATCCCTTTGGCAAATATTTTCCGAAAGAAAACAAACCCAATTTCCAATGCATAGTCTAGCTTTTCAGCGTCCAGCGGCAAAACACCCTGAGGAAAAACGGCGCTAGGTTGGATCGTTGAACAACCGCACAAAAACATCTAGCTTGCCCACTTTAATTCTCCCCTTCCCACTTCACTCTAATTGCCTTGGAAACCTTACCTTCACTAGTAACTGCGAATTAGATCCTCAATACTAGGTTTGAAATAGCAATGGAACTACGCTTGACGCAAGCAGGAACATAAACCGATAAGTCATTTGAACCGTGGAAGAACGGATCTGCGGGAACCACGAAATTTTGTCACCCATAACGAGCACGCCCGGGCGTGCCCGCTGGTCGGTGGAAAATCGTTCATTCGAGACACCGCCTTTCAACGCCTGAAGTAGGAAGAGAAACAATCGCTATTTATCTTTTATTAAGTAACTTTGTTTAAGCATTGAAAACCAAGTGCGGTTAGCGAACTGTTAACATGCTTATAAACCGCGAGTCCAAATACTTATACTTCACACCTATAGTTGAACTAATGCAACTAGGAAAAATGGTCACAGAGAATACGGTATTTTGTATGAGGTACGAGCTGGAATCTTGTACTATGTGCGAGCTGAAAATGCCACAATGACTGCATGGCGTGGTATAAGATAACGTTTCGGGAATTCCATTACAAATGAAAGTCACTCGCTTCGTACGTATTGCAATGAACGCCGGCATCGCAATACAGATCAGACTGGCTCTCTTGCAGACCAAACCTACCTCTCCGCAAGCAACGACGCACTCCCCCCGGGTGGGTTGCGCCGTAGCTCGGGTATGTTCTTTGGTACACAGCGTCCATAAAGCAGTCAGTTCAAAATGTCTTACTCGCCCATCACAAGAGAATCCTTTGTTCCCTCCAGGGCAGCTCCTCCGTGAACACCCTTTATACGCATCTGCGGGAGAACATTTATCGCCAATATCTGACGGAGCATCTCTTATGTGATCTCCGAAATTATTGCCGGAGACCTGCATAATGGGGCTCATTATTAGAAAATACAATGAACTATTTCTTACCGCTTGCTCGGAGTAGCCTTCAATTTTCAAGCTTTCATTTAGAGATATGAAGCCCTTAACGTTGGAAACGGGAATACCCCACTGATAAAGTTGAACTGGCATTCTGCTCCCATTTTGCAGCCGCTTCTCTCTTCACCTACAAAGTCTCTTTGGTGATAGCAACTAAGAAAGCTTGAGCAAGTTCAAAAGACTCGGTGAAGTTGTGCCTAAACATAACGCTGTCATCGTAACTAATACCCTCGTTAGGCGGAGTGGACTTGCCATGCAACTTGGGTGGAGATAGCATTCCTTCAACCGGACGGAAGGTTCTACAAGGTTGCTGTTTGCAACTGCACCCAGTGGGCTTACTGGCTTGTTTTTAAGATCAAGCTCACCATTAGAGTGAACGTCCAAACTCTGCGGGCGGATGTACCGCTATATTATTATTATATGAATTGTAAGAATACAACGATGGTACTTACCCTATGGTGATTGACACATTCAGGTCTGTGTCCAATGGCTTAGGCGAAGAAAGCTGAAGACAGGTCGACTGGCCCTGTAAACAAAAGACTCTGAGGATGATGGAATTTTACGGGTCATGCCGGAGGCTTGAAGCAGTCGCCCCCATACTAAAAGAAACACGGGGTTTACTACAAATATGTCCACATTATTAGCCGTAGACAGACGGTGGTCGTCTCCAATAAAGTTCCATGGGCAGTGCCGCATCCACAGAGGGTGCGTCAGACACACACCCCAATAACAGTTGCAACTTCGAAGCCTGTTAATAGTCATGTAGAAAAGTAAAACAAATAATAAACATGTTCGCTCAACTAGGGCTGTATGCACCCTTACCTTGTGTATTTGAGTTGGCCTATGATAGAAAACGGTCTTGTACCAGACACTCGGTGGCAGATACATTCACAGGAGGCCACGTTGTACGGTCTGGTCTCGCTAACCGTAGGCCATTCACAACGGCAAAGGTGTTCCCTCCCACAAACTCAACGACCGTGAACATCTAAAAAGTAAACGTTCGTCAAAATTGAATGCACCGACTGGTGTCATGAACGCCAACCGTGCACGGTGGGATTAATATCGTGTTCTCGGTGTTGAAGCAATAACCCTTTACGCCGTACAGAGTTACGGTTGCGAGAGCGAATTGCCTCCGGATGGTTGCTCAAAGAAGCGTATTTTCGGGTTCGCAGAGAAGAACGAATTGTTCAAAAGGTTTCCTACTCATTTATAATAATGGTGTTTCACAGTATGGTCAATATTGTCAGTGATGGTCGCCAGTTAGTCAGCTACCATAATGAAGCGGTTTGATGGTTCTTCAGCCCGCACCTTATTCTGCAGAAGAACCGTCTTCCCATGCAGCCCACGTCCGTCAACGGAACAAGGCAAGGTGTTATTCCAAAACGAAATGCCGGCGTGTATTGTTGCTTTCGTGGCACTTTCTGTTGCCCTTTGAACTATTTGTTCCACGATTAGATTTTGACTGGTGACAATGCCTTATCTCTTGCATATATATTATCCGTACCAAAGGGTCAAGAGTGAATCCAGAGAGCCGTTAATTCTCGCATCCTCAGATATGTGCGCTCAAGAGTGAACATTGAAAACGGCCCCAGTTTTTCCGCAATTCTTGACAAACCCCTGAACACCCAGGCAGCAGTGATTCTGGCTGAAGTCAACATGCACGCCACATTATGCTGCGCAGTGTGTATGAGCAAACCAGAAATTGAGGAAGTGTAGTAGGTCTCAATTTGTGGGGCATGTTTCGTATCCGCGGGCCCAATACACAATAAAAGTTGCTTGTATACGGACGATTTTTAATATTCTGGCCCTTTACCTGTTCCAGGAACACGGAGCGGCGCACAGGGAACGGACTTTTGAACTGTCGAAAAATACTCTTTCACACGTAACAGAGACCGAACTGGCAACAGGGATCGCCTTGGTTTGCAAAATCTGCGCCGTAAAAGAAGGGTTCACTTGATTATCCCCGGACATGGCGTGTTTTGTCTATCGGAAACATGTCCATCATATAAATTGATAAATTTTCGAATGGTGAATCACTTATGTGATGGTCCTGCTGTTTTTCGGAGCGGCAGTCGACATCAGTCTTCTTCTTCCTGCTTAGCCTAATAACACTGGCCTTCTACCAACACTACTGCCCGTTTGTGTGCACCATTGGCAGCTGGAGCAATCACCGTGATATTTGGTTTGTCTTTTCGTAGCTTATGCTAAAGCATCAGCTCTGATCCCGGATAAAAATACACAAACACTTCTGTATGCCCTTCCAATATCAGTGCTTCAGATTAGGAAATATTGCGGCCCCCAGGTTCTGCCTCCCAAGTATTCCCGCATATCTGCGGACTTTTCCATCCTGCAGTGAAGATCCAGCATGAGTGCCCGTGACAAATGGTTACGTTTATGGCCCAAAAACAGGCCGCATTTGGTGAGATGATCCATGAAACAAAGTCGGGCCACTTGCTTGCAGCCGAATGGCTGTCTAATCTGTTGCATGCACTGAACTGGAATCCATGACAAGCCGTAAAAAGTCGCCTAGTTCGAACTGGACGCATTTTCCACTGCCTGTGGGTTTCTGACCCTGAACATGCTGACTGCATCGAATCCAGCGGATCTGTCGACAAATCCGGGGAAAATAGCCCGAATATACAAAGCAGGGTGCTGTAATTCGCCAATGATTGCCTCGTGTGTATGGATGCATGTGGCACCCCGAAAAGCGTGTCTAGAGTCCAGTAATACGCCTGATTTAAGTAATGAAATTGGTAAATGAAAAATTGTCTACTTGAAATTTCTGTTTCCATTGGGGATTTCTGGGATACCATAATTAGATAATGGTTTATATTTTCCACTATTAGGTTACCTGAAGTTTGAAAGGAGTGCCTTGTCGAAGAACTCTTCCAGTCTTCACTGGTCTCGCAATAGGCTTGTAAATATTTCATACTATCTCCGGCACCCCCTTATATCCCACCCGAAGAATGACTCAAATTAGGAATAAACTCAAAGCTTGTGGAAATATCCGGCTCGTCCACATCGTTGGGCCAAGTGACCGTCTCAAGCGCACTTTCGAAGCCCTCGTATTTTTCTTTTGAACATGACTCATTTTCTAAACTACCTAATTAACTTAGCGGTGAAAAGTTCCCATAGGAAAGATCACATTACCATTTACTTTGTTTACCCAGTAGTCATCATTCAACGCGTTCAAAGAATCCTCTTTGGCATAAGTGCTCTGATAGATGCCTCCTAAAGTCACCAGGTTGTAGTTTCAGAGTGACTTGAAACTGACGCCTGTTTGCAGCTTTGTCGTCTCATTTGGTGCGATTATGGCTGCTAGTTGGGAAGTTTTAATTTATGAGGCATGCAGCAATGTATCAATCGTACCCCATGTATATTAATTATAACGATCATCCGACTACGTGAAAAATTTGGTTATTTCCATCAAACTTGAGTCACTTTGTGACGCAGTCATCACTGACGTAATAAGCAGACAACGGGCACTGTGGTAGGCAGTAAGTATTTAGCCGATAAATAATAGCTGGTGCAGCCGTAAAATAGTGACATAAAATATGGTAATCGACCAAAATGAAGGCTGACTGCAGGATGACGTACGGCTAACGTGCGACCACTAACGAATCACTTGACAAAACGGCCTACTCGGTCGAAACAAAAAAGACCATAAGCGTCTGCGAGGGTGATTCGCAGAGGGATATTCTCCAAATTACCGGAGAAGAAAAATTACTCCTCTGTAATTATGATTTTCGGAGAATTTTGACATTAAAAACCACAATGAACACAGGGAAGCGATCAAGGGCTGGGAAACATCAAAACGTGTTTACCCCTGAAACCACGATGGCTATGGGGATGAAACATCGTGATTAATCACTTCTAGTCCATTGAGTAGCATTGTCAAGCTTACTACATACACAACTGAGATATTAGAAGGCAGTCCTCAGAAGTACAGCTTGTAGGCCTTTTTCTACCCTTTAGGCTCTCTGGGATCGTCTATGATGTGGGGGTGTCCTTCGGAGTGGTTTTTACCCAGGGAACGTTTTCCTTTTCTGTAATTTGTGTCAACTAGTAAAATCTGTGAGATACATCAGCATATTTCTGATTAGGCTGACTTTTGCTTGATTACATGTTTCGTACTTAAGTGAGTCATTTCCAGGATCAGGGAGAGCCTACGAAAACCATCCAGAGTGCAGCTCAGCGACGGACCTTGTTTTGATGGACTTGCTTCTGGAGGCCATAAAAGCCAGTACATTGGAACTCAGATCACCTCAAAAAGATAAACAGGCATCATAAGTTGAATGTCTGCTACGGAGGCCGACACCCGTTACACGTATCAGTGAGCCGGATGCTCTTCCAGGCTCTCGAAGTCCAACGGCAGCTGGTGACCTCACAGATAGGTTTGCTGCGGAGATGAACGTATTTAAGAAGCGTCCTAAAATGCGGTCATTTCAGCATTCCAGACCGTTTACTTCTGTCAGCTGTAAAGAATCCGATCCTTACAGCTGGTAATAAGGCAAATCACTCATGTTACTGCATTAAGTTACGCGGCGGGCAAAAAGCACAGACTATCTGCCACTTTTCCCGCTCATGGATAAAATTGTGATAGCAAGATTCCCTGGTAAGCTGCGAGCCGCTCTTCTGAGGCCATCAGGATAACTGCCGAGAAAATACCTTTACGGAAGGAGCCTCCCAGATAGTGGGAGGACATAGAACGCTTAGATGATATTTCGTATCCCCAAACCCCGGAGCCGGAAATACAGCCGCTCACTGAGACCTCCATTGCCCCATCAAATTCAACTCGCAACTCTCAACTGCCTTTATTCGACCTAGATAAATCTACTTCACCATCACGGGCACATTCTTTCAGTGATTGACTTCAACTAGGTCAAACTGTCACTACCCTCACTTTAGGACGGAGCATAACGACCACCTGTTTTCTCAAAATTCGCTCTCTCAGAGCTCTCTCTTCGGGCCAGCGAACCTTTTAGCGATGTTCTCTGCCACTCCTTGGGGTTCTTGGCTAACCACTAGAGGAACCTCATTTAAACATACACCAACGCCCCTCCCAAAAATACCGACAGCAAGTTAGCCAGTACCAGCAGTATTGCAGCCACCCACCAAAGGTCTCCACGATGCCCGAGTGGAAACAGTCATCAAGAGGTAATACGTGCTTCCCAGAGCCGACCACCTTAGATGCCTCTGACAGTATTCTGTATTCTGCGTGTAGCTATCAATTTACTCAACCACCTGAGTCTGTATTTTCTACAGTTATGCTTAAGCACAACCTTCTAAGCACTTTTCTCCAAATACCCACAGAATAAATAGATAAATATATGATGGTTTATTTCGGATGACCCCGAAGTATGCTGCAATGAAAGACCATATGGTAAGGTTGAAAGCTGCGTCTTAGTTTCACGAGGATCTTACAAGTACGTGCACGCGACTGAATGTAAGGAAAAGCATTTCGGTCAATTTTTGTGGTAACACCCGGAAAGTTCAAACTCATGGTCAAGTGGCCGAGCCGGCCGAATCCAGGTGGGGTGGGTCGGGAATAGTAGAGACTCACACAAGTGCTTTGGGGGCTGTCCTGCTGAAGAACCAGACTGAAGTGACGGATATTTCGTTACCGCGAAAAAGAAACATGCACGAAGGAGGAATAATCAAGCCATACCCCTTTGCGATGTATGGGAATGGATAGGATGTAAAATTAGAAGGTAAGAACAGGTGATATTACGGATATAAAAGAAGGAAAACCAGTCGAGTATGACGGCCGTAGTGTTCAATGACTGTATATCGGTTGAACCAGTTATATAACAAACAAATTACCCACCTGGCCCGTGGTTCTCAAAGTGACGGTGTAAAAAGCGGCCGGGTAGAAATATGTTCACTTTGAGCCGGATTGTTTGCTTTCAGAAGAAAGGAATATATTGCTTCAACAAGGAAGTGGTAACTGGCGATAAATCGATGTGTGGTGCGTGGCTACGATAGTGGCAGACACACAGCTTGCAAGATTGATGATCAATTAAATGACAGGCATGTACTTACGTACCGATGTTCCTTGGCAAAAGACTGCAGGTGGAGAAAGGAGTGTATCAAGGATCGAAAGCTTCTGAGAAGATCCATCGGAACAGAGCACCGGATAGAAAACACACAAGTCAACCGATGAATAGTTCAGTATCCACCACACTTCAGCCTCCCCATATGCCATCTCCACATACTCATTCCTGAACTTTCCTCCATGCCCTAACTAGTTCCTCCCCAAACTTACTTTCCTTATCGGGAGAAAATCTTTTCCGGAATCCAGCAGCAACCTAATTTTCCCCGTCCACCATCACATGCGTTGTTCTCCCCAGGTCCAGCCCCTTTCCTTCAGTACTAACCCAGTTTCTACGTATTTTCCCTGTACCAACCATAAAGACGATTTTTTCTCGCTCTGGAATGAGTTTATTTCAAGTCTTACAATGACATTTGTCATCCTTCGCAGATCTTTCTTTTCATCTTCGGAAGTACACCAGTAGCATTAATTTGGAACGTTGAGTTATCCACTTAGAGACGTCTTCAGAAGAGTGGTGGACACCCCTGAACAGTTGGTCTATCAACTTTGCCTTTATCTGACGCTAGCCCATTTACACCACCTAACCGACCTCCACCCCCTCCCGCTGCACCTCCATGACGACCATGCTTATAACGGGGCCCCCAGCAGTGCTCCCAGTATTGAACCCCAACCGGGGCTTCCACCTTTGATGTTAGTCAATTAGCATCCCTTGTGACCAGTGCGGTTGAGTTCCATGGCAGCCACAGGAGACAGTGATTTCACTTCAATAATCAGAACAAGGTTGTCTGATACCATTCCACTGAGGGCTCTGCTGTTGCAGGTTACATAACATTCAGGTAAAACAGATCAGACCGGCTTGAGGGATGCTGTCCAATCTGTGCATCGGGAGGTCTCGGTTTAGCTTTGCTAGAGCATCCCATACTGGACGACAAAGAATATTCAGTACAACTCAACATCGAAAATGAACATCATCAGAAGTCGATTAGTTGTGTTAACCTTCGACCTGGCGTAAATATTTGTGACTTAATGACTACTAGCGATGCTCTAAATTTTGTTGCAGGTTGCGCACGTGGACCTAGACTCGTAGCAGATAACATTATCGCACGGGTGTTTTTTGGACACAACACACCCCTCCAGAAAAACTCGCTGAACTTTGTGGCTTCTATCTGCCCTGGAGGAAGGGATCAGCGTTCCCTCCTCAATGAGATTATGTAGCATTCGAGAATAGATCTTGACACTTGGTGTCACCTAGATGTCCACTCAAGTGCAAGGTGAATTCCCTGGAGTTGATCGCCGTAAGGTTTCCCACAGGTTTTCTATCTCTTCAAGAATACTCCAACATCTACTGGTTACTTGATTCTTCCGTCAGATTAAATTGGACCAGTTACATTCGCTTAGACCCACTCAGAATTGAGATGACCTCTTCCTTCTCGCAAACCTCAAACTGTTGCAGGCAAGCTTTGCCCTGTTTTAATTCATTGTCTCGGTAGGATTAGGCATGAAAATGATTCTTCTGAACGAGAAAAACCCAACAAAATATCTCTACCGAAAAGGCAACCTTGAAAGCTACAAAGTAATTTCCTCAAAAGAGGAAATTTCTCGTTATGTAGTTTGCTCGCCCTTCTCGATACATTATCTCTTATTCGAATGAATTAAGATACAGTGAGAAAAAAATGTTTTGATCGGTCCAAAATAAATTATGGATTTAAGCTAACTTATTGAAACATGCAAACACTCAATCTACTACAGCTTTTGGCTCTTTTTTAGCAGTAGTTCCTATAAGGGCAAAGCACGAGACATATCAGAAGCCTTCAGCTCTCCTTCGTGTCCAGTAAATTGTTCTTCTCCAGTTGTTCCACTTCCTCCCTTCAGTTCCTCAAAACTTCCGTCTGAAGTCACCTTTTGTCTAAACGATTTAGCACTCTTGCTGCCTAATATCTGATTATCCTACCCCTGGGCCAGAAGCGCTAACTAGGGCTCTTTTAGGACTGGACGGACTCGACATTCCTCTTCCGTTGTCAGACATTCAACTTATCCATGCACTATAGCTCATATTCCACGCCATGGAAAATCTCGGGTAACATTTTGGTTTACAAAAAGGGATCATAACAAGACTTAGCAAGATGTGGGCCTGTCAGCTTTCCTCAGCTGTTTCCTGAATCACAGGAGGGCTGACTGAAGGTGAGCTGAGGCACAGGTGGCCAAATAATTGAAAACATTTCATCGGTGAAAGATTAAGGTTTTCAAGAATCCTGCTCATTTAAATTCCCGAGATATACAGCTTTTCAAGTTGCTCCGGCTGGAGGGTTGGCTGATCCAACTTGTAGAATGCTTTTATTATAAGAAAGTGAATTCCCAGTCTACGGAAACCACGCCAGGTCACTCTTAGGCTGTGGGCCAGTGATTCTTTCCAACAAGCAAAGGTGTCCCAATGAACACTGAGGACATACAACGTGCATTCAAAGGGAAATAATAAGTTATTTCACAACTCTCGACCAATGGCAATGTTGCAGTTTTTTTAAATCTAGATCCTCTGTGGGCGAAGAAGACCAAACTGATCCATTTTTCCTCCATGACCTCAATAAAGATCAGACCTGTGGCTCATTGCCAAAATTCAGAATGCCCGCTGACTTCCTGTATTTATTACGACGAAGCACTTACTAGTTCGGTGTCTTAATTTTTAAGGCAAGTTTCCAGCTTTGTTTTGCTAGAGTTACGTACTAGACGCTTGGGAATAAAATGCTGCTGGAGATTCGTTTACGGGACCATACCTCAATGTTTAAGAGGGAGGCAGATAAATTCTTTTAGGTGCTAAAATTGATCTATATCGGTATTCGTTAGAGCATGGAAAACAGAGATCACGAAATGGGCCTGGGTTTTTGAAGAAATTTGCACTTCTGTCTATCCAGCCGCCACTGAAACCCCGAGGTTGTTGTATTCCCTTTGATTTTAACAGGCAGGCTTAGTCGTTTGGATTTTCATAAACTTCGACTGCCAAAGGGAAGTTCGAACTATCTAGCCACCTAATACCCCGCAACGATATTTCTTATCCCAAAGGAGTGACGTTTTCGATACTACTGTCATTTGGAATCATATTCTAATGAAAGTTGGTGGAATGCAGACGGATTCCAAAAATGGATCACTCGCTTCGTCCCCCTTGGTATGACCTGAAACTTGCCTGCGAAGTACAGTTGAAACCTTCCTTATTGTCTCCTATTCCACACCAAATTTATGCCTGTTGGCATTCAACCCTCTATGCAATTCGATGTGAAAATACAGTAAACAAACCGGGCAAATTACTTTTAATCCCTACCGTCTTTCTTGTTGCACAACAAAGCACTCATTTTTGCGAAACAAAAAAGCTGTTATCCACAAAGCAGCAAGCGACTGGGTGGAGGTATGATCAGACATCGTTACTTTCTGATAAAGTGATCATTGTAGATCCAAACGATTTAGACGTGCTGGTGAAAAGGACCCGGATGGCAAGATCGGTCGCTCTTTCCTGAGAACGACCTCGAACCTTCAAGGAGTAGAGGTTGTGGGACAAATACACAAGAAGTTTCTCCAGGATAAACAAAGGTAGGCCGCGGGACCTAGCACTACGGGCCAAGTGGCTACGGCCGAGAGCGGAGAGATATTGGTGGCACTTCACGGAAAACTGTTAGGAATCACTGATGCGGTAGCTCCCCTGAGGAAGTTAAGGAGGACAGGGGGCCTGTCCCTAGGATCTGTCACGTAAAAAGGCTCTCATGTGGAAGCAGGCGCTTTGAAAAAGGTATGCCCGCACAAATATGCACCGGGACTTCTTGTAAAACAGGACGGTCAGGAGGAAAGCCTCAAGAACACAACTGGAAATGCAAGCGCAGACACGAAAATGAGATTGTTGCGATCATCAAGGTGAATCCAAAAGTGCCCCAAAATAAGTGCAACAAAAGGCCGCCTTGCTAAGAGCGGTAGGGAGAGGTAATAATTAAAACATGACAGGGCTTGCAAGCAGCAAGAAAGGGCGGAGAACCTACTGCGATTTTTCCTAGGAACATAGGGACCAGATTATGGGGCCCACGGAAAGTCCATTAGACGAAAAACTTATATTTCGGAGAAAGTGGGCACCGAAGTCGGTCAGAACGAAGCTTACGAGAATTTGGTGTTCCTGATTTCGTGTAAGGCAGCGGGACCTGGTGGAATCCTTCCAGAAACAGTGAAACGGCCAGCTGGTCTATTACCCAAACTGCTAACTCTTCTCCTACACGCATCCTGTGAAGAAGATGAGATACCACAGGACCGTCAATCCCATCCACAAAGGGGCTACAGGGAGGCATGTGCGAATCGTCGACCGATAAGCCTCACATCAGTATTACAGAGGGTCATGTGGAGGCTAATCCGGGACCGCATAATCAGGCGGCTGGAAATCCGCCTTTTTATATCATCCCATCAGCACGCTCTCATTCACCGAAAGTCATAGTTGTTTAAGCTGGCATCCTACTTGGGTAAAGTAACTGGAAAATTGAATAAAAGTGAGAGGGGTGAAGCCCGCTATTTGGATTTCTAGAAGGCACTTGGCTCTGTTAATTGTGGGCTTCCGGCTAGCAAGCTGAAGGAATTCAGATTGTCCCCCTAAAAAGTTGGATCATCGGAAGACACAGAGTAGGGCGGTTTCATTTGGGGGTAGAAGGAGTTTTCCCACCGTGGACAGTTTGCCTAGCGGTAAGCCACAGTATCTGTCCTGGGCCCCTTCCAGTTCGCCCTGTTTACTAAAGACCTATTTAATAAACCGGAGGGCAACTGCTTCTGTCATGCCGATAATGCTAAACTGTTTGGAACAGCTGCGCCGTACACAAGGACCTGAGTAGCTTTTACACGTGACCGGTGGCGTAGTAGTCCCTTCTGAGAGTGAACAAAAGCCATTACCGCAATGATGACAGACAACCACAGCCCGGTCTCTGTACGTGTCCTCCAGGCAACCTGAGGGTGCTCGCTCAAGCAGTGAAGGATATGGATCTGGGGGTGGTAACAGAAGTAAACCTTGAGCCGGGAAAGCGGTGCTAGGGTTCCGCGGAAAAAGCCTAACGCGGGCCTAACCAGCCGAAGCACGTGGTGGTTTCTAAAAGGCCTGGCTGCCAATATTTCGAAACATTGTGTGACCCCAAAAGGGACACTGCCTCCATTCCTAGAGTCCGCATCTCGTGTGGGACAGAAAATCCTCGAGCAGGTACAGCGGCAATCCGCTAGATGATTTGGATGCTACCGGAGACTAGGCTACGACAGAGGGTCACACACGTTAAACCCAGTCTCGTTGGGAAGAAGCGGAGTAAGGGAACTTATTGGAAGTGTTCCTAACCGTTAAAAAGCTGGGAAAATCAGATGGGCCTGCGCGACTTCTCCTCAGACTGCGGGGAGACGACAGGCTGGGGGGGCAGAGATTGCGGCTGGCGCAAGACCTGTAAATACTGGGATTGGAGGCTGGTTGTTTACTGTGAGTTCTGTGAGTCAGTGGAATGAACTGAAGGGAGGGTAACGGGATCACAGCCGGTGAATGCCTCCGAACAGACCAGAAAAGTCCTGGGAAGAAGTCTATGATGAGAGTGATGATAGGACCTCCTTTTGTCGTACTTCCGTCCCTTTGCCTTGTTTCTGCTCAATCTTTTTTTCATTGGAACGGTTGGCCAAGCAGGGTCGGCCACTAACAGCTTGAACCTAGGGTCCAATCAGGATGCATTGCTGTGGCAGTTCTAACCGAGAGTTTCCCATAAAACCATTCTCAGTAGCGGCCTCGAGGAAGCGATAGCTCTTCACAGAGTCGAAGAACCTAGTGATACGGAACAAACTGGTGCAAGGAAGTGGACATTCTGGCAGACAGCGGTAAAGTTCTGGAGGCTGAAGTGAGCTAAGGAGCATACATATCGCAAAACTTAGTTAAAGCTTTGCCCTCACGGTTTCCAACGGAATCCTTTTTAGATCCATCTACAGAGCCCCTACCGACTTCTTACGACGATCGGCTCAGGGTACTTCCGACAGAAACAGAAGTTGCTATTCCTATTAGCAGAAAATAATAAATTCATCTCATTGCACGTTCTTTCGTACCAATTTTGAGATTGACGCGCCCCTAGCCGTTTTTTCCTGAAATAATATGATAACAAAATCTGTACTTGTCGAACGTGGTCCAGATGCTCGCACAAACACGTGAGCAGATCTTAAAACACTGATAAACAAAATACAGTATTCACTAATCTGCAACAGAAGGGTCTCAACTATACGTAACCTTATGGTACAGCTGAATGGAGTTTAAATGAAATTAAGTGATATAGGCTTTGGAGGTTAACATGGGTCCTTTTGAATTCAAACGTTACCAGTGTTAAGGATATAGCAGATACCGAACAAGATGCAAAGGGAAAGTTAGTAAATACAACGACAAAACAATGTTCGAGAATGATTACTCATGAGGTCAGAAAATCGATGACCAATCTGTCAAGTACTATCACATCCTGAACAGGAAGCCTGAGATTTTGGACAGCCTACTGTGGGAAGGCGAAAGCATAAGCAGACAGATGTGAAAAACTTTGAAAGTATCTGGATTTATAACTGAGTGGCTACGAGTGGAGAAAAAACGAACGACATCCTTCTGGATCTAGCGGCAGCCACGTTGTTGGCCATTCCCAGTATTTGTACAGTGAAGAAATGGAGAACGAACAAGGAACTTCTCAATAAAATATCATAAGGTGGAGAAATGGTTTTGCTGTTCTGCTGTCCGCTAATGTGAGCGTGTTAGGCTCACAGAGTTGGGACATTCGAGCACGGTAATGAATGCGATGACTGAGGAGTGGTGGTTTACTCAGTGTGAGAACCACTCAGAGGGACGTGAAACTGGTGTCTTGAAGGTGGTATCACACCATAGGTCTCTGATACAGCTTATATCTTGGTCCGCGTGTGCAGAATAAGGCACTAAATTCCATGGAACCGACTGCCGTCGGTGCAAAAAGGAGATGGACAGACAGCTTATATGTTCGGTATGAAAAAGGCTGGGGAGCACCGCGACAGGCAGCGCCAACCGAGGACCACCACCGTCGATTGTGAAAGGTGGAAGACAACAAGGTATAATACACCCGAGAATCAACCCAAAATAGGCCAATTAGAGAATTAGGTTGTAGAATTTGGTCAGATTGCCTAATGGGCCACTGCGGTGTATTAATTGTCTGGAATAATTGGGGAGGGTGGCCTTCCGAAAGCGGCTCCAGCTGTGGGTTATAATAGTGAATGACCACAGTGTATAATGAAACGGTTGGGTTTATCTAAATGCATCAAGAGTGAAGTTTGATTTTGTCCGCCATTGTCACACATGTCTTGCACTAATCGGGACTTTGGTATGAAATTTTGTTACCAAAAGCTTGAAGGTTGAATCATCAACCGGAACTGAACTATACTGCCTCAAGCTGGAAAATTTGTGGGCACTGGGTGTAACAGCCGGTCGTGGAAAATCCCCCTTTTTCCCTCGCGATTCAGTGTTTTTCCCAACATCACTCATTTCCATACACTATTGACTTGTCTTCACGAACTGGTTGTTTTTCTGGACCAATTGTTGTTTGTTCGCGCCCAGAGCGCTACTTTGGCACATCCTTGTTCAGGACCTGCGTGACGCACGTGCTGTCTGCTCACACGCTGCTATTCGGTTTCTCGTTGTTGAGTCCTTGTGATCGTATTATTGAGGTTTGTATATTGTTTATGTCATTGTTTATTGTAATAAACTAGTATCGTAGAATATCACGGATAATCGTCTTTTGATTTCGGGATCCGTTGCGAATTCGGCTACGCATTGCTCAAACGTTCGTAACACTGGGTATGCACTGTGTATGCAGTTCAGGGGTCTGACGAGATTGCTGGAAGAGGGCGGCTTCCATCTAACTAAATGGATGTCGAACGCTTCAGAAGTGCTGAAGGTCATCCCGTATCACGAAAAGCCGAAAGGGTAAGAGATTTGGACGGCTCTCCACTTCCTATCGCGCGCGTTTTAGGGATACAATGGGACGCGGAAACGGACGATTTTGTTTTCGAACTGAACGTTCCCGAGCTGCCAATAACCCGTTGTGGCATACTATCTGCCGTCTCAAGTTAGTTCGACCCGCTGGGTTTCGTCTCACCATGGCTGCTACCCGGAAAAATCTTGCTGCAGCGGCTGTGCCGTAAGAAAGTTGATTGGGACCAGTCACTGGACCGAGGGGACCTGCTGGACTGGGAAGAATTTCTGAACACCTTGAAGGAATTAGGGGACATAAGAATCCCACGATGTTTGACCCCTGGCCATACGACACGGACTGGAGAACTACACGCCTTTTCCGATGCATCCGAAGTCGGTTATGGAGCTGTGGTGTACGGACGATGGTGCGCAGGAGATGGACAATATACCACGAGGATCCTGTTCGCCAAAGCCCGCGTTGCTCCACTGAAGTCGGTCTCAATCCCACGCCTTGAACTCAGCGCAGCCGTGTTGGCAGTCACGGTGGTGCAAGCTGTGAAGAGATGTTTCGATCTCTACATTTGGTCGGTGAGCTTCTGGACGGATTCAACGATAGTACTTTACTACATTAACAACGTACGGAGCCGGTTTAGTACTTTCGTTGCTAACCGGCTTACGATTATCCACGATGAATCAGCCACGCACCAGTGGAGTCATGTCAGGTCTGGCGATAATCCGGCCGACCTGTGCTCCCGAGGTGCGAACAACTCCAGGCAACTGGACACGTGGACGAGAGGGCCAAACTTCCTGCAATTGCCCAAACAGGACTGGCCCGTGTTCGAATTAAAACCCCCTACGGAATTGGAACTGGAGATCAAAGGCGTAGTGATAGCAACCAACGTCGTCGAAGCGTCGCCCATTCTATCGCGACTGGTCAGGTTTTCTTCCTGGATGAAGACGCTTCGTTCGCTAGTTTGGTTAACCAGGTTCAAGAGAAATTTACTAGTCATGAAAGGGCTACGGCCCTCAGGTCGGATACCGGTCGGCCCGATAGGTCCCGATGAGCTACAAGCGGCAGAGCACGATATTTTCAGAATGATACAACGCGAGGCTTTTGCCCGAGAACTCAAGAGGGCTGAAGAAGTGGGGCTGACCAGTGAAGACACGCCATCTCCAAGAGGCGAGCTGAAGCGTTTAAACCCCAAACTCATCAACGGACTGCTGCGGGTGGATGGTAGGCTGACCAACGCGCACCTGAACTTCGACACAAAGTATCCTAATCTGCTACCTGCGAGACAACCTGTAGTAGAGCTAATGATTCAACACGTCCACGCCATGGAGGGACATGCCGGGGAAAGTCACGTGACGAGCGTCATCCGAAAGCGTCTTTGGTTGTTGAGAGGACGAGAGACTGTAAAACGCGTAATCCGACGGTGTGTGCAATGCAGGAGACGCAATGCCACAGCAGGCAAACAACTCATGGCCCCACTACCAGAATGCAGGGTGACTACGGGCTGGTGGCCGTTCAGTGACACCGGGTTGGACTATTTCGGGCCCTTGTGGATCAAGTGCGGGAAAAGATTAGAAAAGCGATACGGATGTATCATGACGTGCATGAAATCACGTGCGGTACACCTAGGAGTCGCACATTCGATGACAACCGATTCGTTTCTACGGGCCTTGCAAAGATTTATCAACCGACGAGGCGTACCGGCCGATATATACTCAGATAATGGATTGAACTTTGTGGGCGCTCAACGGGAATTGCAGCGTTGGCACAAGAACATAAACGGTGACGAACTGCAAAATCGAACCGTGGCCTACGGCATACGATGGCATTTCAACCACCCACAGGCCAGTCACCGAGGCGGCATATGGGAACGCATGATCCGGTCCGCCAGATGGATATTGCTGTCAATCATGGAGCAGCAGCCACCCGACGACGAGACGCTGAACACCGTCATGACTGAGGTGGGGCGAATCCTGAACAACCGCCCCCTGGTTCCAGTATTGAACGGCGACCCCACCCACCTGGCGCTCACCCCAAACGACTTATTGACGCTAAGGTCGAACGAGGGCTTCCAAGGGCCGGTAAACCTTCGTGGGAGCTACCTCCACGGGTGGAAGCAAGCGAACTATCTGGCCAAGGTCTTCTGGAGGCGATGGCTGCGGGAGTACCTACCGGCTTTGCAGACTCGACAGAAGTGGCTAGCCAAAACAAGACCATTCAAAGTTGGGGACGTGGTTATGATCGCAGACAAACGCGCACATTTCAGCGCTTGGTCTTTGGGAGTAGTTACGGAAACCATCGAAAGCACTGACGGAATGATAAGAACGGTGAAGGTGAAGACAGCTAACGGAGTGCTCATTCGTGACATACGCAGTATTAACCTACTCGAGAGCGAAGACGGAGGAGCTGATAACCCTGAGGCCTAGTAAACCTTTTTCACACCAGTAATCGAGGTGGATAAAGAAACACCCTATATAACACACAATCTCCGTCAAACACGTTAAGGTGCTCGCAGTCCTTTCGTTGACATTACAGAAGGTTCTTTCCGATATGTGGTGGTGAGTGCGATTCCATTATACATCCCGATACACACACGCATGCACGACGCACTCTGCATCCCGTAAACCCATCATACATGTGACAGTGTTCTTTGTTTGCTTTTTGTTGACGCTACCGAATGCCCCTTGCATATGTGCAAGTAGCGGAGCTCAGGTCACACACACATGCTACATTTACTCGTTTTCTTGCCACACGGTCCTTTGTTGACATTGCAGAAAGTCCTCCTTTGATGTGTAGTCATACCTGCGATTTCATTGTAACCCCGGCACACACACACACGCACACACACACACACTCAAGCACGTACATCCAGGACCGGACGGCCCCTTACGAGGACAACGTCTATGTGACCATTCACGCCCGCCATCGGTCATTTGGTCTTGTGGAAGATGTAGACTAGCCTCACTTCTATGTATCCAATGGATTAGGTGCGGCCAGTAGTAGAACGTTGACGACGAGCATTAGACGCGCGCACTGACAGCAGGGCCTAGGCAGGTAGGAAGAATCAGTACCTTTATACCGAACCTTTGACTCTGCTAAGGATCCAGGAGGATTTTGGTGGGCGGTGTAACAGCCGGTCGTGGAAAATCCCCCTTTTTCCCTCGCGATTCAGTGTTTTTCCCAACATCACTCATTTCCATACACTATTGACTTGTCTTCACGAACTGGTTGTTTTTCTGGACCAATTGTTGTTTGTTCGCGCCCAGAGCGCTACTTTGGCACATCCTTGTTCAGGACCTGCGTGACGCACGTGCTGTCTGCTCACACGCTGCTATTCGGTTTCTCGTTGTTGAGTCCTTGTGATCGTATTATTGAGGTTTGTATATTGTTTATGTCATTGTTTATTGTAATAATCTAGTATCGTAGAATATCACGGATAATCGTCTTTTGATTTCGGGATCCGTTGCGAATTCGGCTACGCATTGCTCAAACGTTCGTAACACTGGGTATGCACTGTGTATCCATTGGAAGTGATTTGTTTTTTCGTGAGCTACACTTAGCTGAATGGCCTACTCGTGCAAGATCAGTTTTGGAGCAAGGCATTTTGAGGGTCAAAGATCGGATTACTGGGGCCTCAAGCAAGAGCAGTTGAAATATATAAGAGCCCCCACTAGGACGTAATGATGTGTCGTATTTAGATGGTGGCTTGTGGGCTCATGCCAGGCAGCAAGCAAAGCTTCATAGGGTAAGCTTGGACTGTACAGTTTATGTGTGGAACGGTTAGAATAATTGGGCTGGGATACTAAAAAATCAAAGGCGTGGCAGCTATGGGGGAATAGAAAAGGTGAAACCCAAAAGGGTTTGCTTACGCGGAGTAGATGACAGCTCTGACTCGTTAGGATAGATATAAAGAAATGATGTTTGATTGAATGAGGCTGTTACCATGCTGAAATAACACTGTATTTGCCGCTGTCTCATTTGGTGCAGTGAGCTTCCAATACTTGATGAAGTCTGATGGGCATTGGGGTAAAAGTTTAGAATGGGTTGTTACTGGTATCTTCGATGATGCTTTAGAGAAAACTGGGCTCAGAGAAACGGACGCGGGATCGACTGTGCTCCGATTTGAAAATGGCGGTACGCAAATATTATGCTTAAACGTAAGGAAAGCACCATAATGATGTGTTGACTGCAGGTTTAATATAATACTTCTCACGGTCTGTAGCATACTGCAAGGCAAGGTAACTCTGCGGTGAGGACTGGCCCTGAAGCAGTGAGAGTTAGAAACAGAATAGGACCGAGTCTCCCTCGGAGAGGCGAACTCTAACGGTCTCTATTCAGTGCTCATGGAAGAATGCACCAAGGCCTACGTTGGATAGGTACATATCGCAGTACACATAAGTTTGCTGCCGGTAAGTGGCGTGCAGCTCTGATCCACACCTTTCAGTTTTTATTTTAATATTTTTATCCCACTCAGATATCTTACCGTCAAAGAAGGCGGAGCTGCTTCTGACGGGTGGCCACAGATCATACGACCAGACCGGGACATAGACCGCGTGTGACAAGCCGCGGCGAAAGTAGGTCTTTCATACCAGTCATTCAGCAGCAACCCCAATGCCCGGAGGTGTGGGCCACATACGAAGAGCCAGGATTGCTAGTAAGACAAGACGGCAGAATAGTTTTTCTCGGTTTTAAAGCCAACCTCCTAATTTTTGACATTGATGTAGTCCCAGCGCTGGTCTTCTCTGAGCAACACCAAGCAATGCTAAAAGAAGTGCCTCGGAAACATTCACCGCACCTGTGAAGTCGAGAGAACGAAGGCGATTTACATGAAAAACGAAATGCAGAGGAAGGCGGGGACACATGAGATCACTCAATACAGCTCATGTTCACTAAAACAGCAGATGGAACATACAGAGTGCAAGAACTTAAGTTAGGCCACGGTGGCCTGTAAGTGGTGGGTTTATCGGAGAAAATTTAGCTGGGATGCGCCAGATACCGAGGTATGTGGGCCTTAGTATCCAAGAGCTTAAAACTGAGTGTGGAGTGGGCAATGAAGTGTGTATATTGAAAGCCCTTCCGAATGTTCTACGTGCCTTAGGAAAGTGACTGCATCCGGCATTACTTTACTAGGCTGCTCTACACACAATAATGTGCAACCTTGTGTGTTCGTTTGAGACGCATTTGAATTTGGCGCTGAATCGCCAATGACCGTCGTGCTTGGAATACAGGGAGCTGAACCGTTAGATCTTACAGTTAAGTCTATTTTGTTGCATCCTTCCAAATTGTATATACTTTACTTTTGAATTTTCCAGTTCAGTACCATAGAAGCCACAAACCAACATTGTCCTGGTTTTGGGAGCCGTGTTAGCTGGCCACTCTTTTCTCAAACTGAGACAAATATGACTTTCAACCTACAGTGTGCATTAATTCAAGGAAACGCAAGGTAAAAGAGGCCCAAAAACGCCAAAAGATCCGTGGGTTTCGGCGGAGAGTTACTTCCGGGGACTTGATGCCGTTTATGGACTGTCATGCCCGAATAACTAACAGTCGTTTTGGTCAACTTGTGCGTGGAAACAACAATTTGCCTAAGGCTTCGACGTCATCACAGAGCTGGTCTACGAATCCAGTAGAGGTGAAACATGGGCAAACATACACGTATCATCTCGCGAAGGTGAAACCTCGCCGGTATGTAGGGCATGCGATGCGCTAAATCGCCCGACGGTGTCCTCGTTCCTGGGGCGTAGACACTGACGAAAGCTGGAAAATGGCTAAGAACCTGAACGTGTGCTTCGTTTGCCCTAGCTATTTTGATTGAGAATGGTGTGCCGAGTGGCAATAAGATGCAGTCAGGACAGATGCCACGGACATAAATCCAGGAAGTTGTGTGCCGAGGAAACCCCGAGACCAAATACGCTCGCTATTTTTGAACCCGTTTGCATGGGAGTAATGGCTCTCGGTGTGGAAGTCTCGGAAGACCCGGCATTTGTAGATAGCAGCCACTTTGTAGTGAAAGGGCTAGCAGGGCGAAACGAAACTGGAGGGATTCCTCCTTCATTGGAAGTGAGCACAGCGGGTTGTACTCAGGTTGTCCAATCAACCAAACTGCAACTACAACTTGACCTCCCCGTCAACATAGGTAAGGGACAAAGTTTAGAAACGTTCACTGTTAAAGAGCTACCGACGAGAGCTTCTCAGTGGGCGCGATTGATTTAGAGTCAGTTGCTTTATCTGGACTGAATCACGAACAGAGTTTGGCGGAATAATGAGACATACCTGCCCTTATGTCCGTTTAACTGAAAGTTTGAGCTAATAAAAGCGACTAATTCAGATACGATAAAAACAAAAGTGGATTCCAAAAAGCTACAATTTTCCAACAACCAACCCTCCACGGTGTTCCTTATGGGCTCACGCTTCGAAATCGTACAATTAATAAAAAACCGTCGCTCAGTCACAGTGAAGAGCAAGAAGCACAAGATAAGACTACTGATTACAGTCACAGCTATGCTCAAGATTGGCGACCAATGGTCAAGGCAACGGCAAGGGTCCTATCTGTGACAGAAGTATGGTGCTGTAAAACAAACAATAGAAATTCCGGTGAGAGTGGTCCGCGCAAATGAAATACTGTTTTCGTAACATAAATGTTCATTGATGGAAGAAGATTTCATGAAATTCAATACGCCGGCCCCCAAAATCCAACTCGCATGTTTCTCGTGCTTCTCTAGGTTTGGTTTGCCCCGTCCATCAGCTTGCCCCACAGCTTCCCAAAACCTAAAGCTGATCATCGTCAAAAGCAGATTCTGGTTGGACAAGTAGTTCAACCCTCGGTAGTCCCTTTCGTTTTGGCAGGTCCAAAGACCAGCCATTATTCTGAGGAGAGTTGGCAGCTGTACTTAGGCCACAAGCCTCCTTTTCAACCTGAGTTAGATTACTTTTTCAACGTCACTGGGAGCTAATAATTCACCATTTTGCACTGTTTCCATTTGCACCAGTAGGCCGTCTAAAGGTGATGTGCTCTGATAAATGTGGTTGGCCTTTGGCCAGGCTGTGAAGCTTTAAAACGGGTAGCATAACATCATCTGATTTGAAGAGGCCTCCTCGGGTTATGCATTTCTGCAGATGTTGCAAAGATGGAAGATATTTTTTGGTCCATCTTTTCCAAAACAGGGAAGAGGGGTAGTTTTCCTGGTGTCCAGTGATGAGTCAATTTATCGCGCAACCTATTTGCGGGGATATCTCAGGAATTTGTTCTTAGGGTGGGCTGGTCACTGGGCGCCAGCACTGGCACAGCACGACAGTCCGAGGTTACAGGTACGAGCAGGCATCCGTTTGCCGTCCGCTCAAACTCCGTAAGAAATTTCACCAATATTTCGTCGGTCACCGACTGTCCGTCACGAAATGCGAGAGGCACCCTCCTAATCCGAGGCGCCATGATCCCTCATATGCTACCTCGGTCCCAAGCATAAGGAGCACTAAAGCGCCACTGTACCTATCGATGCAAAACCTGTCAGCAGCATTATCACTCTACCTGTTTCGCACCAGGTTATTCAATTCCCTTGGAGCACAAAAATGTTCATACCTTTACCACTAAAATACCTAAGACGGTGCATCTCTCCGCCACATGAAGGGCAGTAAAGCCACAGCGAACGAATCTGTGTTCAGAGGATAAAATGTGCACAGCGAACTACTTAATGGTGATTTACGTAACACCTGTCCTGACTGCATCTTATTGCCACTCGGCACACCATTCTCAATCAGAATAGCTAGGGCAAACAAAGCACACGTTCAGGTTCTTAGTCATTTTCCAGCTTTCGTCAGTGTCTACGCCCCAGGAACGAGGACACCGTCGGGCGATTTAGCGCATCGCATGCCCTACATACCGGCGAGGTTTCACCTTCGCGAGATGATACGTGTATGTTTGCCCATGTTTCACCTCTACTGGATTCGTAGACCAGCTCTGTGATGACGTCGAAGCCTTAGGCAAATTGTTGTTTCCACGCACAAGTTGACCAAAACGACTGTTAGTTATTCGGGCATGACAGTCCATAAACGGCATCAAGTCCCCGAAAGTAATTTTCCGCTGCGCTGCAGTTTTGTTTCCTTACCGCCGGAAGTTCTGCAGAGCTAGACACCCTTTTGGAACCTTTGGCCACGCTAGTGCTCGGCAGATCAAATACCGGGAAACCCCAGATGGCCATGCTAATAGGCCCATCATAATTGCAAGCATCCTTGCTTAGTCCGCTTCAAGATCCATCATCGAGCACCCGCCGAAAGCACCCCCGGCTTCTCCACTGTGGTATTAATAATAACAACAAAAATAATATTATTGATGGCATATTTCTTGACCCTGTTCAAAACACATGCTCCAGGCATGATCAGGGAACATAGGAATACAAAGCAATGTGAGGTTTTCATAATCTTGAAATTTCAGGTTCACATATTCACGGTAATGAAATATAAAAGCTGGGCGCTGTTTGAGTGGGCTGAAGTGGAGACGGTCAACGCGGCAGTTTTCAATCGGCTTCGAGTTCAGGGAAAGGAGCTTGTGGATAGCTGGTCAAAAGTGGAAACGCAGATAAAAGCGGTGCTGAAGAATTCTAAAAGTGCTTTGTTTCCAAGAACCAAAAAAGCAACAGATGTCGGACATCATAGCATGGACAAGAAGTTGAGGCAGGGTAATACATCATGTGCATTATGGGAGCGGAAAACTCTCTTCTATTTGTGTGATAGCCCCGAATGAATCACACTGAGCTATTGAATTTGGTGTGCAGTCTTTTAATATAAAGATGGAGAGAGTGGGTGAGGGACAGGGCGATTACAAGAAGGTTCGAGAAGTGTAAAAAAGACGGCGCTGTGCATCAATTGGATATTTTTATGGGTTTGTATCGGGAAACCTGGTTGACAGTGTTACCGAAAGACGGCTCAATTTAAAGTCCCAGTGGGGTTTTTGGAGTGCATTCTGAGGTGCCAGCGGGATACAGATGAAATGTTCCAATATTGAATAAATAGTTGTGCAGACAGCATGAAATACATGAGCAAGTGAGTCAAGCGTGATAAACAGATTGGCATTTCTGTATAGGTTACTTTGGTGCCTTATGGAAGTTCACGTAAAGGCAGAAGCTCCACCAGGAATGCAGTGTGTAACACACTTTTGGACAATGGGTAACCAAATTCGCAACCGATCCCGAAATCAAAATGCGATTATCCGTGATATTCTGCGATACTACATTATTGAATGAACAATGACACCAACAAGATACAAACCTCAATTATGAGATCACAAGGACTCAACAAACGAGAAGCCGAATTGCAGTGTGCGAGCAAGAAGCACGTGCGTCACGCAGGTCTAGAACAAGGATATGACAGAGTAGCGCTCTGGGCGCGAACAAACAACAATTGGTCCATAAAACAAACAGCTCGTAAAGACACGTCAATAGTGTAAGCAAGTGAGTGATGTTAAGAAAAACACTGAACAGCAAAGGTTTTAGGGAGATTTTCCACGACCAGTCGTTACACAGGGTTCTTCCGAAGGGCATGAATGGTGAATGGATGCTGAACAGAGAACTTCAAAGAGAAGGCGTCGGGGAAACGGCCTATTTGAGGCAGAAGCTGCTGATGCGAACAGGCAAATAGGCAAAAATTATGAGGAGGGTGGAAACAGCCTTAACTTGGAGGAGGCCAGTCCCGGATGAACAGCGGAAATTGGAATAGTGTAAGGGTGATTTTCTGTATTAGTGATAGATGAAAGAAAGACTAAGTTCTGATTGACTACCGGTGGTTCGTATTTTTTCATAAAGGCCTTTGTTGCTGTTGACGGCAGGTGGCGAATAATGAGGGCAGCAGGTGAGAAAGGGCCTGGATGACGAAGTGGGGAGAGTAGGTTGAGAATGCAGCTGCGGGAGCTAGATTCCGGCCATTGTTATCGGTACTACAAAGCAGAATGAATTGAACTGTTTGTATGGAGTACTGGAAATAGATGACGAGGCGGTGCGGTGTGTTGATTAGTATTAGGAATCCACCCTGTTGTCAGTGAGGCTGTCGCGGTTTGTTGTAACCCAGTGTGTAGGATTGCGATCACTAGCGAGCCGTGTAAGGTGCCCCATATGGTGTGAGCAGGCATGAGCATAGGTTAAATCCCCGGTCGTTCAGGTTGATTAAATCGTTTTTTCCGTAGGGTAACCCGGGGGTAATGTCGCGTTGACTAATGGCTACCCAGGCAATCAGTGTGTTAGGAAAGAGATCGGGAGTGCGGCAGTCAGGAGAAATTTCTAGCTAGGGATCATGAACAACGGTGTGATAGAAACTAAAAAATGGTAATTTTGTCACTTGACTGCCATTGGGCCTACTTATGCGGCTTTGCCGGGCGGAGATGATGATAGAGGTGTGGGGAGAAATTAAGCGCCAATCTATATGAGGTGCAAAATAACTAAGGTGATAGGTTGTAGAATAGGAGCAGGTCCCACCTGCGGACCAAGAATAAAAGCAACGGAAGAGAGTGCGATCAGAAAGAAGAATGGGGATAAAGAAAGACAGCAGACCGGCCCTTGTACCAGCCGTAGGTGGGGACGGCAAAAATATAATAAAGTTTTTTACGCCGATGCAAACGCGCTGGATTTCCATGCGGTCATGAGAAACCATGAGCATACGGAAGCTGGATGGAATGGAGTCCTGACATACTACGAGCATATGCGCAGATCAGTGAGCATTGGTTATTGAAGAATAGCATTCAGCGCGGCACGACTCAGGTTCACGGAGAAGAGCAAGAAGAAGAAGGACGGGACCGCTGTGTTTTGGACAGGGACAAGAGAACTGAGTGAAGGTGAGCAGCTATCACTGAAGAAAAAAAGGTTATCCGGGGAAATACTGTCAATCAGCATTCTGGTAGAGCAACTGAGTCATCATCGTAGCAGGCAAACCACCGCTGACTTTGAACAAAATAATGGCTCGTGGGCTTGAGGAGAACAAATGGAAAGCGACGTTGGGGATGGTTAATTATAAATGTGCAGTGATTACGTTTCTCTTTCCGGCGACCAATACAAGGGAGGTTCGGCCCACAGCTGTGAAACGTAGGTGTATCAAAGCTGGGATGTCGTCAGAGCAGAAGACATTTGATCTATCTTTTCAAACCATGTACTGGCTACTGCATTGGTCATCAGCCAGCTGGCTAAGGGCTTTGCGGGGAACCCAAAGCTGGTAATGCTGAGAAAGGTGGGGTGGGCAAGCATATGTGGAGAGCTCGAGAGGAGTGCTGTCACCCCGCACTGGTTCAGACAAAAAGAAAATAAAAGCTACTCCAGAAGCTGGGGTGTCCCAAATGCAGGGTCGGGTCGGGGCTGTTATCAGAAATCCGTCCGTTAACGAAGAGGGCAGAAAGAATTATCCCAAGTTCTTCCCAGCCATAAATGTCTTTTTCCGTCCATTTTACAGAGGAGTGGGAGAGCGAATTCATACCGTAGGACAAACTTACCATTCCGCCTTGACCCGCCTGCCCTTATACGGGGCCCCTAGGGCCCGAGACCGGTAGGGATGGCAGCTTCCTCTAATGGGACTGCCACAGACTAGATGCCATAACCTTCGCTGGTGTTGCCGCCATAGGCTGAGAGAGAAAATGACAGGACGGAACAAACACTCATATAACGACAGCCTTTGTGGGCTATCACCCAACAGCCTGCTCCTACGAACGACAGAGTCGGGCTGGTTCCAGTGTATTTACGAGCCATCAGTTGACTGCACAGCCGATGGTGATATGCAGGGTAACGTCGTGGGCACGACTACTTTTGTAGGAAGGTACCACCACTGGCTTCGCAGATGACCGCCAGCCAGTGCTGTGGCAGTGGGTGACCAGCGCAGAAAAATCAATGTGTTTCGGCCTAATGTCAAAAGACGAAGATGAAAATTGGCTAAATATAAAGATCATAGGATTCAGCACTCTGAAAATTGATAGATAAAGGAGAAGATTGTTTCGACAGAAATTCTGTTGTGGGTCACGATGAAACAACTTCTTGATCAGTTACGGGTGGGTGTTGCCTGGAAAAATAAAGCATTGTATGAGGAACACACTGACGGCGAAGAACTATTTCAAAACCACGAGCCTCAGGCGTGATGAGGAGGCAAGTTCAGGTGACATCCAACGGATAGGTGTTGTTCTAACGGAGCTTTGAACTGAATTTTCAATAGTAGACTACATATCCGTATGTAAATTAGGGTGTAATATTGCACGATCTGATGAGCGGAACAAGAAAACTGAGTAGATGAATATCAAGAAGCAACGAACTTCCGGTCTTGCAGTGGCTATGGAAAAAGCGAAGTCAGGATCGACGGAACTGAAAAATAAATGATTGCCAGGTTCAATAAAACAGATGGTGAAACAGAGCTACCGGAGTATAAATTAAGCAGTTCTGTAAGAAATCGCGGAATAAAGGAAGCTTGAAGTTAGAGCACGAAAGAAAAAGTGCCGTCACAATTGGAGGTTAAGTCCTATGAAGGAGGGATCCCAGAGAAAGTTCAAGACAGTGCCTGTAGGACTTTGCCGAGGGAGAAAATAAAAGAGCAAATGGTAGGATCAGATGTAGAAAAGAAACAAAGTGAACGGGTGAGTAATTGGATAGCGGAGGGGACATGCTCGCTGTAGTTTTGGCCAAAAAGACAATGAGGTGCTCGAACAAGGGAATTCAAAAGCTGCTAGAAACCCAATCCAACTTCAAAAACACTTTCTTCACTTATGTGCGGATCTGTAAATTTGCCTATAGTTTGTGTTATAGGAGGCTTACTCACGCTGGTTTAAGACGTCCTAGACGGCCTTACAGAACGTACACTTTAGGGTAATCAGTTTAGTGAAGCCGCTTACCTAACCAGAAAAAGGTTGAATCTAAGAGCAGCTCTAGAAATGAAAACTATTTGTGTTGTCTCTCAACCTTTAAGAATACTGTGAATCCGGTGCGTTTCTAAACTGCAGTGCTTATACGATGATTTAATTCACAGCAACACCATGGAAGGGTAGGAGGTTCAGCTTCTTACATCTAAGCTTTGGCTGCTCTAGTTTCCAATGTTCACTGCTTCGGCTGTGATTGAGCTGAGTGGAAAAGCCAAGTAACATTTTTGCCATTAGCCGTTGAAAGTTTTCAATAACTACTCTATCCTACCGGCGCACTTTGGAGTAGGTTATGGAACAGTATTTCAAAAGGGGCCTAAAGCTGGCCTTATGGGTGAAGAACTTGCTTTCCGGAAGACGGAAACTTTTATGGGGCAAGCCTGTAAGCCTTCTGGCCTTCACTATCTGAGTCGTATTGTGTTCTGAGAAAGTAAAAGTGGATGAATGCTGAAAACCTAAAAGTCGTGCCAACGGGCTGGAGGAAGTTGGCTGCCCGTCAGTGGTGAACATACGTGGGGACATTGCACTCATAGGTAAGGATACTGCTTTCTACTGCGGAAAATTTCTATAAAGAGCCGGTGCGCCAAGAACTGGGAGCCGCAAAACCTTGCGGTGTGTCACTGATAACTGTGCTAAACACTCTCAAATCAAAACCACGAGATCTAGATATGGCCCGCTAAGAGGTAGAGACTGCCATGGCGAACGGCACTGCAAACATCATTTAAATATAAGATTAAGAGTTGTGGGTCCAAAATGTTGCTTTGCATGACGCCACTGGTAACAGGTTTGGGTATGGAGACAGGCCCATTCATTTGAGTCAAGTAGTGACGGCCGGAGAAGTAAGAATCCAAACATCCGAGAGGCGGGTTCGTGACACTATAATGTTCAGCCTGTAGCAGGAGCCGAGTGTGTGAGACTGGGTCGAATGCCTTCTTCATATAAAGCAGGATAATAATCACGGAAATGCTTCCGTGGCTGAGTTCAAGAAGTCCAATCGACAAGAAGGGCACAAACGGTTTTCGGGAAATCTTACTGGCCCTCTCTGAGCAGGTCATTTGTTCAAAGGTGGCCCATTATCTTGATTTTAGTGAAGTTCTTCGTGATCCTGGAGATCATCGGTGTATGATTTATAGGACGATAATTTTCGAGAACATGAGCGAAGCTTTTTGTGCAATGAGATAGTCTTAGAGGCTTACCACCTAGTAGGGAGTAAGCTTAGTTTCACAGGTAAGTTGAATAAATTAGATATAAGGACAGCGATGTCAGGACCCTTCAGATCAAACGCAGCAGACGAAAAGCCTCCAGGACATGGGCGGTCAAGTGGTTTCATAGAGACTGGAGGTGGAGAAACATCGTGGAGGTGAGACAAAACTGTGGGTACAGTCTCACTGGGTAAGCATCCAGAGGGTACTCCAGGGGTGGGTACACTGGCCGTTAGGGCCGGGGCGAGAATGGTGTAGAAAGATTCAGCCATATCTTCCGGTTCACCCAGGTGGGGGATGTTGACAGTAATAAAGGGTATAATCTTGCAGGGTAGGGGATTTCTTGATTCCATCAGCTTACTCAGGGTTTCTATCTTCCAGGGGTGTCACAGATCTTTCTGCTCATGCAGGGTAAGCATGAGTGCAGTTTGCCATCTGATTATCATTGGCCGTCGTTCCGTTTAGATACATAGGGATAGCTCCCGAATTTTCAGTGCAAGTGGTCGAGGTTTAGAGAGTTTGCATTTCGTCCGCGCGAGCCTATTTGTTCTAGGGTTCATCAGGGCTGGCACAGTTGAGGTGGTAGTGTTTAGACACACACTGAGAATAGAATATAGCTCACCGGTTAACTCGTGAGGTGATACAGCAAGTACTAGAATCTCTGTCCTAGGCCGGAAGCCACTTTCTACAACAATCTCATTGATAATGAATCGGCAGTGCTGGTTCGGGCTCCCCTCGGACGGGGACAGTTCTCTAAAGTTGTTCCTATTGTGCGTTGTTCTAAGCCGAATTGACAAATTTCAATGTCAGGACAGGATTAGTTGACTAATTCCAACGTACTAACTCAGCGAATTTTAAATACGCAAAGTTTATGGAAGACTCAGCAGTGCGGCCACAGTGAATAACCTGAGGAACAAAGTCTCAGCATAATTCACTGTCAGATACGACCACCGTGGCAGTCAGGAGTCAAGTATAAAAGATGCTATGGCAAACATCAGTGGAATGCAAACATGTGTCCAAATATAGTGGTTGACGTGTGCCGAATTTTTTTCGGGGACCAATAAAAATAAGCGCGAAGTCCAAACGGTGCAAGTGGGTTACAGTGCTTGTGAGGGCGTTTCCAGAACGCACGTCACGATGACCGGTAGGATGAGCGGAAGCATAGTTGAAAGCTTCGTCGTTGTGTGCAGTGTTGTCCCTGGTAGATTCGGGCAATCGAGAGATAAAACCAAGAGGAAGTTATTGTGACTGCTTTTTGGGTGTTACCCAAACAGAGTCGTCAACCGCATCAAGGACAGTGTTGAATCAAGGAAACGGTAACAGACTCTTTGCAGCTTATTAGGAAACCTCCTCCCGGCCGATGTATTCTGGAGTTGCTGAACGCCTCGTAACCGGTTGTGACGAGGTCTGTTTAAATTGTACTTGCTAAGCCACGTTACCTTGCCGAGGATGGAGTTGTAGTCAGATGTGTGGACCCGGGCGAGCAAAAGGTAACTTTAGCTAGTAGTGAAGACGTCTTCATAAGTAAAATCGACATACATGTTGTGCCTTCTTGCTTTGTCGTGACAGGTAGTTGCGAAGTACCAGACAACAGAGGAATGTAGGCGATGTTACCGCTTTGCCTTTATTGACAGGGTAGTTGTAATAGTCAAAGACGGAGTGTTGTTTGGGAGAGTTGGCCCACAGGGGGAAGTGTGGATGTTATAAAGTGGTTACCTGAGTTTGGGAATTGGCTAGAGGGTAGGTGGTGTCATAAATGTCTGGCCACCATACAAGTCTGGCACGAGCTGCTTTAACCAAAATAGACATGAAGCTGGAGATCCGGTTCTTCTCACCGTTAGAAGTATATCCTGTGGCCCATGGCCGGTAGGCCTAGTTGCCGAAGAGTCTCCAAGTAATGATGGATACTTTAGGCAGGCCCCAGTGGAAACCAGATCCGTATTACTCATGGGAACGTCTCATTATAAACTCTGTTGATTTTTTGACAGAAATTTATACTCACCTGTGATTTCGAACTTTCACCTTGCCCTAACGAGGGGCTTGAAGTACACTTCCCCTTAATGGATGTCTTGACAACTTTCGAATATTTACTGGGATGAAAATAACCGTGCCGGTCCATGAGGGCCGATGCTTAGTTATATGCTGTTTTTTAGCCCGTTTGGTATTGAAATATTTTTCCACGACGCATTTTACCTCCCCACACTTTTACGACTGACCACTTCGTGTTATCGCTGATAAGGTGCAAAAGAGCGCTACTTTGACGACCACCTACCAGCGCAATTAGCTCAGGAAGTACTCATTCCTGGGTTTGGAAGTCTGTCGCTTGGGTTCACTTTCACGTTTAGCACCCGTCTTTTTACCGTTGATTGGTTTTGCAAAAACCATACATACATCGTAACCTCAAGTTTGACTTCCACTTTTGTGGGACCTGGTTGCAATTTATTTATTTGCTTGACAAGAAGCGACCACATTTTTTGACATGATAGCGAATCCATTTGCCGAAACAAAACTATCGATAGATATACTGAGGTGCGCGTAACTCGTCCCCTCACTTCCCGGAACCAGTAACAGTGAGCAGACTCAAACCAGTTGTTTTGGCCGAATCCAGCCCCAGCAATTTCATTCCGTCAAACCCTTTGGAGCTAGCGCCTGTGGCATGGGCTTTTCATGCGCCAACCACACCGAACTCTGAGATCTACTAGGCAGACCGTCCGAAAATAATCTGAAAACTAGAGCAGCCTCAGACATCCATTGGTGGCCGAGTGGCTAAGAAATCGGTCTGCCTTGCAGGTACCGTATTGTTCATACTATATGATATGATAAAACCCCTGCACCTGAGTGAAGGAAACGTAAAGAAAACATTTTCCTGGTTAGGTGATAATTTTCACCCCAATTTTAATTTCTCTTGGGCAAGTTGTGTCGAGCTCTGTATCCATCTACGGTTTCCACTGCCGTACAATTATAGAAGTCAGCGGTTCGAAGCAACCAACAGTGCTAACAAAACATGCTTTCACCGAAGACGATAACTCGGGCACCCTCCGGTACGTTCTGCACTTATGATATTGGCCTATCTCGAAGTCCGGAGAGTGACTTACTGCGCTGTCACAAGGCGTCTTCTCGGATAAAAAATAAGGTGCACGCATAAACTAGGAGAGCAGAAGCTTCAGTGGGTGTAAAAGTGGTTTTCGGGCAAAATTGAATGTAGAGTTCGCATGATCATATCATCCGGGAAAGGACGAGGTTCTCGAGATGGTCGCAATGGACGAGTAGGTGGACAGGAATGGGAAAAACGAACAGGAATTCAGATATATCGGACCAAATTTACAAAGCGGAATGATGACGGCAAACGTTTCGGAAAAGACACTAGCGAATAATTTGAGAAGGCTGAGGCGGTGACGGATACTCATCTGAATCGGATTTCTGGCGCCCATGAATAAGAAAGTGGTGTTTAGAGGCAATTATGAGGCATCCGGTGGGGAAAAGAGGTACTTGAATAATGCAGAAAACCTAATAATCCATCACATGGACGTATAATTCCCAATGAAAGACTGTAGAAGAAGAACTCGAATTGTGGTGTGGAGTAGATGTCCGGTCACGGGAATTTGTGGGCGAAGGTGACAAAAGTTGTCGGCAGGGTGAAACGAGATTCAAATGATGAATTTGTTCACGTTAAGTGGCAACTGACGTGATCTACTGCGCTCACACTGAGGTGCCACATGCGGGACACAAACTACTGAAGAGGAGGCTGACCGCGGCGCCTGAATCTCCATTTCAGCCCACACTGTATAGATCACTAAGGCAGGTGGAGGAAGAACTCCACTGAAATTATCGTAGCGAACACGGGAGGATCCCACATGAGGCTTTGCACACCCTAGTTAGTATAGCTCGTACCATATATGCAGCTCTCTGAGACCCCCTTGAGGGCCTAAAGTCCTATGTAGCTATTGCACCCAGGTCTTTCGCCTCCGGGACTCCTCGAAACAGAACACTGCTCGTTCCGTCCACAATGGTAGCCAGGATCTGGCACTTGACGAGATTCAAAGGTAAATCCCACCGATCCGCCCACTTGAGACTGGATCTATCTCCCGCCCTTAATCACTCCCCCGTACCTCCACATCATCTGCAAGATGAAACACGAGTTGCTCAATTCTTTCGCCAGGCCATCTATGTAGAGGAGGGGGAGCAAAGGTCCCAGCACTAAAGCCTGAAGCGCTCTACTAATAACCTTCCCTAACTTCGATGGAGAACCACCCAGCTTGACACGGAAACTACGATTCCAAATGAAGTTTGCCATTCGATCACCTGCTTTGCAGATTATCCTAAAGATGTGCAATTTATAGTCCACCAGGCGATGACTTACAGAGTCAAAAGCCTTACGGAAATCCAAATAATGGACCTCCATTGCCGAATCTTCATCCGTTCTTCTTGTGGTCTCGACTAAGACATGTCTCAGATGACGGAAAAAAGGAAGTGGTATACAAGTTCGGAGAAGCTCACATGGCTAGACGGGCTAGATAAAGTTTAACAGCATGGTAGCTTGACGTAGGAACTAGCTGATTGAAGCTCCAATTAATTTGAAAGAAGCAGAACATTAAAGAAGAGTAAAACAATGAGTTGAGATATGCATTCCCGGGGATGGAGCTTCCCAGCCGAAGTGGACTACCAGCAGTGAACGTAGACTAGTCCTCCTGTAGACCACAATCAAGAATTGGCGCGAAATGCACAGTGCTGCTCTCGAGGAAACGCTTACGTGAAGGATGGATTGCAGCAGCTCGGAAAAACCGGAGACGAAATTTAAGTATGCCAAAATCACTAGTACACAAAACAAGGTGTGACGGAGAAGCGCAAAGGGACTCACAGTTCTCCAACACTGTCTAGGAAACGGGTATCAAACGGGGCCATGAAAATTGCTCGTCGGGGTTTGTTTACCGCAGGTTCTGGTCAGGCAGCAGTAAGTCGTCGAAACGGGGTCAAAATAACTTCAGAGAGGGCTGCTACACTGGCTGTAAGACATATCAAGCAACGTGTAGCCAATTCACACGAATCCCAAAGCAAAGCAAGATTGGTTCACAAGATCTACGATACTGGATTATAGAAAGGACAGCATCGCAGATACTCACAGCCCCCGAATATACACTCGCAAGGATTCAAAAGTGGAGCCAACTTCACAGCATGCGAATGAGGGGCAACTGAGTCACATGTCCAAATGAGATGGAAAGGATCGCGTTATACGCGAATAACCAACGGTCGGTGCATAAAACATGAGTGGTACGAAACACACAAGGAAAGCATATAATCCAGCACTTTCGCGAATCCAAGGTTTCACGACGCTCTCTGAGGGTTTTCCACCTCTGGCAGTTACGAGGCCCAAAAAATCCCATCCGAGTCTTGCAAGGTCAAGAGGCTGAAATCCAGGTACTGGTTTTTTCCACCTATCTACGCCCCGCTGTCAGTGCATCTAACTTCCGATGGCAGAGGGTGGAATCTGCTCAGGCGTATACTAGGTACACCACAAGTAAGTCGCTAGTGCAGCCAACGCTTCCGTTTTTTCGGAGCGATCTACAATCCTCTTTTGGTTGGCTGTCCACACACATCGCGAATCGCGTAATAGGCGTGGGGACAGATGTGGTTGTTAAACTCATATACGCTTTCCGAATACACTGGTAATGTTGAACAGCCAAGCATTCAGGTGTTTGTGTGTGTATGCGTGAGTTATTGAACTTAAATGAGTGCTTGAAGAAAATAACTCCCGTGAGTAGTATCGCTCCGGTGAATATCCTAAACCCTTTGAAGTCTCAATATAAAGGCGGCCTAGTAGAATTCAACTTAAACAGGGAAGTCGTGCTCAAAAGAAACCACTCATTTCGTTTGTCTACGCTTGCATGTGTCGGCGCGTAAAACACGAACACTTACCGAACCCTGAACTGTAAGGGCTATGCTGTGTGAGGGGCCACAAGGTAAGGCAGATCCGAACTTCTGGCTTCGTCTTGCCCATCGTCCCGTGGAGCCCACACTGCTTTCTGATCTGCCGAACATATGCTCCACTCCCTGTTTTCAGTGATGCGGTACGCACGATCCCAATAAGATCGGAACGGCTCTCCTCGACCATTTCCAGCAGGGCGTTTCTTCATCAGCTATGAGTACTACGGAGCCTGATCTCAATGATTTCTCCCTGGAGAGGCATTTGAGTGCTGCCTATGGAGTTGGCGGGTATTCCCATGTCCACCGTTCCCAAAATGCTTGCACGAGATAGTCACCATAATCTCAGCTGCGAAGAAATATGGGCCTAGGTGTCACTGGCAATTTACCGCCCTCGTTAGGTCCGTCCATTACCAGGCCTAGGGATGAAGCTAATGTTCCAGCAAAGGCTACGAAAAAACAAAACAAACATCACGGTGATTGATCCAGCTGCCAATGGTGCACACAAAAGGGCAGTAGTGTTGGTAGAAGGCCAGTGTTATTAGGCTAAGCAGGAAGAAGAAGACTGATGTCGACTGCCGCTCCGAAAAACAGCAGGACCATCACATAAGTGTTTCACCATTCGAAAATTTATCAATTTATATGATGGACATGTTTCCGATAGACAAAACACGCCATGTCCGGGGATAATCAAGTGAACCCTTCTTTTACGGCGCAGATTTTGCAAACCAAGGCGATCCCTGTTGCCAGTTCGGTCTCTGTTACGTGTGAAAGAGTATTTTTCGACAGTTCAAAAGTCCGTTCCCTGTGCGCCGCTCCGTGTTCCTGGAACAGGTAAAGGGCCAGAATATTAAAAATCGTCCGTATACAAGCAACTTTTATTGTGTATTGGGCCCGCGGATACGAAACATGCCCCACAAATTGAGACCTACTACACTTCCTCAATTTCTGGTTTGCTCATACACACTGCGCAGCATAATGTGGCGTGCATGTTGACTTCAGCCAGAATCACTGCTGCCTGGGTGTTCAGGGGTTTGTCAAGAATTGCGGAAAAACTGGGGCCGTTTTCAATGTTCACTCTTGAGCGCACATATCTGAGGATGCGAGAATTAACGGCTCTCTGGATTCACTCTTGACCCTTTGGTACGGATAATATATATGCAAGAGATAAGGCATTGTCACCAGTCAAAATCTAATCGTGGAACAAATAGTTCAAAGGGCAACAGAAAGTGCCACGAAAGCAACAATACACGCCGGCATTTCGTTTTGGAATAACACCTTGCCTTGTTCCGTTGACGGACGTGGGCTGCATGGGAAGACGGTTCTTCTGCAGAATAAGGTGCGGGCTGAAGAACCATCAAACCGCTTCATTATGGTAGCTGACTAACTGGCGACCATCACTGACAATATTGACCACACTGTGAAACACCATTATTATAAATGAGTAGGAAACCTTTTGAACAATTCGTTCTTCTCTGCGAACCCGAAAATACGCTTCTTTGAGCAACCATCCGGAGGCAATTCGCTCTCGCAACCGTAACTCTGTACGGCGTAAAGGGTTATTGCTTCAACACCGAGAACACGATATTAATCCCACCGTGCACGGTTGGCGTTCATGACACCAGTCGGTGCATTCAATTTTGACGAACGTTTACTTTTTAGATGTTCACGGTCGTTGAGTTTGTGGGAGGGAACACCTTTGCCGTTGTGAATGGCCTACGGTTAGCGAGACCAGACCGTACAACGTGGCCTCCTGTGAATGTATCTGCCACCGAGTGTCTGGTACAAGACCGTTTTCTATCATAGGCCAACTCAAATACACAAGGTAAGGGTGCATACAGCCCTAGTTGAGCGAACATGTTTATTATTTGTTTTACTTTTCTACATGACTATTAACAGGCTTCGAAGTTGCAACTGTTATTGGGGTGTGTGTCTGACGCACCCTCTGTGGATGCGGCACTGCCCATGGAACTTTATTGGAGACGACCACCGTCTGTCTACGGCTAATAATGTGGACATATTTGTAGTAAACCCCGTGTTTCTTTTAGTATGGGGGCGACTGCTTCAAGCCTCCGGCATGACCCGTAAAATTCCATCATCCTCAGAGTCTTTTGTTTACAGGGCCAGTCGACCTGTCTTCAGCTTTCTTCGCCTAAGCCATTGGACACAGACCTGAATGTGTCAATCACCATAGGGTAAGTACCATCGTTGTATTCTTACAATTCATATAATAATAATATAGCGGTACATCCGCCCGCAGAGTTTGGACGTTCACTCTAATGGTGAGCTTGATCTTAAAAACAAGCCAGTAAGCCCACTGGGTGCAGTTGCAAACAGCAACCTTGTAGGACCTTCCGTCCGGTTGAAGGAATGCTATCTCCACCCAAGTTGCATGGCAAGTCCACTCCGCCTAACGAGGGTATTAGTTACGATGACAGCGTTATGTTTAGGCACAACTTCACCGAGTCTTTCGAACTTGCTCAAGCTTTCTTAGTTGCTATCACCAAAGAGACTTTGTAGGTGAAGAGAGAAGCGGCTGCAAAATGGGAGCAGAATGCCAATTCAACTTTATCAGTGGGGTATTCCCGTTTCCAACGTTAAGGGCTTCATATCTCTAAATGAAAGCTTGAAAATTGAAGGCTACTCCGAGCAAGCGGTAAGAAATAGTTCATTGTATTTTCTAATAATGAGCCCCATTATGCAGGTCTCCGGCAATAATTTCGGAGATCACATAAGAGATGCTCCGTCAGATATTGGCGATAAAAGTTCTCCCGCAGATGCGTATAAAGGGTGTTCACGGAGGAGCTGCCCTGGAGGGAACAAAGGATTCTCTTGTGATGGGCGAGTAAGACATTTTGAACTGACTGCTTTATGGACGCTGTGTACCAAAGAACATACCCGAGCTACGGCGCAACCCACCCGGGGGGAGTGCGTCGTTGCTTGCGGAGAGGTAGGTTTGGTCTGCAAGAGAGCCAGTCTGATCTGTATTGCGATGCCGGCGTTCATTGCAATACGTACGAAGCGAGTGACTTTCATTTGTAATGGAATTCCCGAAACGTTATCTTATACCACGCCATGCAGTCATTGTGGCATTTTCAGCTCGCACATAGTACAAGATTCCAGCTCGTACCTCATACAAAATACCGTATTCTCTGTGACCATTTTTCCTAGTTGCATTAGTTCAACTATAGGTGTGAAGTATAAGTATTTGGACTCGCGGTTTATAAGCATGTTAACAGTTCGCTAACCGCACTTGGTTTTCAATGCTTAAACAAAGTTACTTAATAAAAGATAAATAGCGATTGTTTCTCTTCCTACTTCAGGCGTTGAAAGGCGGTGTCTCGAATGAACGATTTTCCACCGACCAGCGGGCACGCCCGGGCGTGCTCGTTATGGGTGACAAAATTTCGTGGTTCCCGCAGATCCGTTCTTCCACGGTTCAAATGACTTATCGGTTTATGTTCCTGCTTGCGTCAAGCGTAGTTCCATTGCTATTTCAAACCTAGTATTGAGGATCTAATTCGCAGTTACTAGTGAAGGTAAGGTTTCCAAGGCAATTAGAGTGAAGTGGGAAGGGGAGAATTAAAGTGGGCAAGCTAGATGTTTTTGTGCGGTTGTTCAACGATCCAACCTAGCGCCGTTTTTCCTCAGGGTGTTTTGCCGCTGGACGCTGAAAAGCTAGACTATGCATTGGAAATTGGGTTTGTTTTCTTTCGGAAAATATTTGCCAAAGGGATCAAGGGGTGTTTGTGGCCAGCCGATAAATCCCCTCAAACCGGCCATTTTTTGTTTCGCCAGGGTCCCTTTGGGGTCGTTGTAAGTCTAGAACATTGTCGCTTTATGGACCATTTCATGAACATTTCAGGACCACCGTGCTGGCTGGGAGGGCTCGAAGAGAAATCTTGCGGTAAATCCTCGACTGGAAGCGATCGAGCAGAGAATCATGTAAAGTTTTCTAAATGCAGTCACGCAGGGTGATTTTCAATGGCTTTGGGTGCGAAGTGTCAAAACGCCCACCTAACGAATTCGTAGTAGTACATTGTGTAGTACACCCCCGGAACACTGTAGGATATTTATCAAGAGAAACTACAGCCCCCCTCAAAGGTGGCCTGTATTCAGCGAACACACGCCAGGTATCGCGTCCAGTCAGAATCACGCAAAAAGAATGCCGGGTGAACCGTGAAGTTTATCATGCAACAGCAAAACAGCTAACCAGCAAGTTGTCAACGCCCAAGGCGTTGGGTCAATCCTCGCGTCACCTAAAGACAACACTAACAGTCTTTTCTGTCAGAATGTCCATGTGCGTTTTCGGGTTGATTGCACGTTGGGTCATTTGCTTTTATTGTTGCCATGTCTGGAAGATAAGTGCGAAAAATATATACAATCAGTGGTGGATAATTTAATCTCACGATGCGTGCCTGTTTTGAAGAGTTATTGATCGAACAGTCTGAACCAGATGTTAATCAAACCTGTTCGCCCAATCCGTTCCGGGAAGAAGACGGCTCAACGCATAAGAGGTGGAACGGACGTCAGATACTTTGGAGGTGGCGTGCGAAAATGATGCTGAAGAAGAATTCCGAAGGCCAGACTAAAAATTCACCAATGTAAGATTTACTTGCACCTAGGAGTTAATGATACAATTGACGTTGTCGGGTCGTACTGTGTTCTCCCTGCGGCTGGTGGTTGAATGTTCGTACTTGCTGTAAGCCCGAAGTTATACGGTGAATTGTCGATGTGTGTTGCGTGGAACGATTGTGTCAGCGAAAATAAACAACGGTAGCCCGTCTCATTCCTTTTTTACTTTGCGGTACCTGGTGTCGGGTGTGGGACCTCAGTGTCTGGAAATAACCCGGTGGCCCCACCACCGATTTTCCGAAATTTCCGCGCTGAAAGCGATGTCTAACAGCCCCAAAGCAAAAGTCACGAATGTATTCCCTCACGGAGACGACTATAAATTATGGGAGGAACGAATGAAGTTCGCTCTATGAGGAAAGCCTGGTCAGGAGGTCCGCTTTTACATACCGGGCTATCTGATAGATGACGCTGCCCACCACTTCTTGAGCTATAAACTCTCGAATTCAGCGCTCGCTGAGCCATTGTGGTCGTGCCTGAGAGCCTCCTTTGGGACACCACACCGTCGGCAGCATTCAACGAGCAGTTTTTTTCAACGACTTCTAGGGCTGGCAGAATCGGTACGCGAGTACTCGGGGGCTTTACGTAGATTGGCCACCTAGGCCGTCCCTGAAATATTAGCCGAGGAATTAGGGCAGAATATTTTGCGTCGGTTTCCCTAAAGGATACGGCTATCCTACGAGCGGTCGCAGTTTATTTGCCAGCCGCCGGCCAAAATGGAGGGAGCGATCCACGCAGCTGTTAGATTTTAGATGATGGAGCAGACTGAAAGCTCCCTCAGCGTCAACGCCATTGACCCCACTCATAGTTTGTCTCTTCCGTATACAAGTCGCTGTTTTCCAATCCTTAGAGCCGAGTGCCAGTACTGTGGCCGTTTTGGATGTCGGGCTGAACAATTTGGCCACAATCCGCCAATACGCCCAGCCAAACTAGGGGGTGAATCAACACCTACTCCGTTTGTACCTTTATTTTTTCTCACCTACACTACCGGTGTATTCCCCCCTACTATTCCCGGGGTTATTCGGGGCCAGCCTGTCAGGTGCTCATTGGCACCAGCGCTACATGTTTAATTGTACCACCAGAGATAGCACGTATCTACTGAAGTACCGCCACCCCGGGTATGGCCTTAGTTAGAGTAAATGGTGCACGGCTTCCTGCACAGAGAGGGGTTTACCTGGATCTGAAACTGTCCGATCGTAATATAATGCAAGAATTCCTTTTAGCACCAATTCGTCGGGAAGTGATAGTCGGCACCGATTTCCTCGCAGCTCACGGAAGCATTGTGGAGGTGCACACGGGGAAACTTTCCTTCGGGGCAGTCAACTCCGGGCCGATTTGTGCGAGCAATTCAGAAGCAACGTCGATCAATCTCGGGCGGATAAGTCACTGTGCGAGTTGGCAGTGGGTGCGGGACATCTGTTCTGTGTGAGTTTTCGCACTTGTCTTACATTACCCGAGAAAGTCCCGACCACGTGAATCTACTACAGCATGCCGTAGACACAGGGACACACGGCCCCATTTGCTAAGCCTGCCGTCGAATACCAATCCGCCGCCAGGATGATACAGGACACGCTGGACAAAAAGATTATTCGACCGCCTTTATTACCTAGGGACCTCACCAGTTGTCCTCGCTAAAAAGAAAGAAGGAACTCTCAGGCTTTGTTTGACTATAGCCGGCTAAATTCGATTACCCAGAGTGATTTCCTTCTACTTCCTCGAATTGATACCAACTTGGATGCGGCGAAGTATTTCAAGAAGTAAGGTCTAGACTCCGGCTACAGGCAAGTAAAAGTTCATCCGGAGGATCGAGTAAAGACGGCGTTTGTAGTCCCATCCGGCTTACGTGACTTCGAAACAAAGCCATCTGGCCGGACAAGTGCTCCTGCGACTTTCCAGCGTCTGATGCAGCAGGTGTAACACCCGTTTGAGCAATGAGTAACCAAATTCGCAACCGATCCCGAAATCAAAATGCGATTATCCGTGATATTCTGCGATACTACATTATTGAATGAACGATGACACCAACAAGATACAAACCTCAATTATGAGATCACAAGGACTCAACAAACGAGAAACCGAATTGCAGAGTAGCGCTCTGGGCGCGAACAAACAACAATTGGTCCATAAAACAAACAGCTCGTAAAGACGCGTCAATAGTGTAAGCAAGCGAGTGATGTTAAGAAAAACACTGAACAGCAAAGGTTTTAGGGAGATTTTCCACTACCGGTCGTTACAGCAGGTAATGGGACAGCTCGTGCTACGCCCACGTCTAGCCTACATGGATGACACTACCTTTCATGGTGCTCGCCTGAAGGACATAACCGACGATCACGAGAGGTGCTCACTAAGCTTCATGAAGTGGGTTCAGCACTAAAGGCTGGCAAATGTGAATTTATTCAGGAAACGGTATCATTTGTAGGTCACCGATCTTCAGCCCGTGGTTTGGAAGTAGACGACAAGATTGAGCGGGTCGCCCGCTGGCCGATCCTGACGTCCATCACAGAAGAGTGCAGCCTTATTGGCCTAGCCTCTTACCACCGGAAGCACGTCAGAGATTTGGCTGTAATCGCTTCTCCGCTACATCGGTTGACCGATGAAGCCGCGACTTTGAATGGACAAAGGAATGCGCAAGGACGTTCATTCGCTTAAAGCGGGCTCTAACGTCACCCCAATGTTAGCTTTCTCGGACGAATACCGAAATGCAGGCACATTACTCCCCGATACAGAAGCCAGTGATGTGGCCATAGGCGCCGTTCTGTCCCAAGCTTTCAGTGGCCGGGAATGGGTGACCGCCTACGCTGGTCGCACCTCGGGTGAACGGAAATGCCGCTATTGCCTCACTCGACATGAAGCTCTGGACCTGGTCTTCTTTCAGGCCATTTCGAAGGTACCTGCTTGGCAGACTGTTCGTCGTTCGTTCGCCTAAGTGGCTACGAAGCTCAAAGGACCCCCTGGGGTAAACTACACGCCGGAAAGAAACATTTACAGGATGACTGTTCTGCATGACATTTTCGGCTCGGTAGCCTGTGCGGTAAAGCCACAGCACTATCCCGTCGACCGTCGTCTGTATCTGAGGTCGTTTCCTCTTCCCAATTACTCTCTGAAGCCGCACTCTCAGTCTGACTACAAGGCAACCACTCCGACCTGCAATTCATTTACCGTCGCCAACAGACCGGTGGTACTAAGCCAACAAGTCGGGAGATGAGTGGGCAACCTTCAGCCGCTAAGTGTTTGTGGAATCTGTGGCCCAAGACGCGATTGCCGGATGCAGTAATGTGAACGCGCAAAGATCGGGGCCACCCGCCTCGAATAGTGGTTACGGTTGCCGAGGTCGTCGCACAGACTCATCTCGACGTTGGTCATGGTGGTCAGCGCAAGAACGAATCAGCTATGAGACAATGCTGTTGGTGGCCGATGATTTACAATTACGTCATTGTTCACTGACAAAACTGCGACGCTTGCCAAGGGATCACGACTCTTACACTCAACCGAGAGAGCATTTGTAACCCGTCACCGTCGAGGGTCCAAACCACCGAGTTGGTGTGGGTTGTAACAAGTTCGAGCAATGCGTAGCCAAATCGTAACGGATCCCGAAATCAAATGGCGATTATCCGTGATATTCTGCGATCTAGATTGTCAGATGACAGTCACACGAGAAAGATACAAACCTCAATTACGCAATCACAAGGAAGCAGAAAAAGGGGAACTGAATTGCTGCGTGCTAGCAAGGAGCACGTGCGTCACGCAGGTCCAGAACAAGGATATGACTTAGCAACGAGCTGGGCGCGAACAAACAAGCGTTGGTCTGTACAAACAAACAGCTCATAAAACAAGTCACTAGTGCGAATAAGTGAGCGATGTTAGAGAAACATGGAAACTGCAGCGTTCTCAGGAGAGTTTTCCACTACCGTTCATTATACCGACCCCCAAAATCCCCCCAAATCCTAGCAGAATCCAAGGTTTGGAATAAAAGTACTGATTATTCCTACCTACCTAGACCCTGCTGTCGGTGCGCGTATCTAATACCTTGCCGTCAACATTCTACTCACGATCGCACTCGATCCGGTGGCCACACTGGCACAAAAATACTCTGCATCGTACAAGGAAACGGCTGATCCATGGCGGGCATGAGAAAGAAACATAAGCGCTGTCCTCGGGAGCGCCATCGTGCCTCGGCTGCTTGTGCTTGTGTTAGTGTGTGTGCGTGTGGGTGCAGTGGATGATGTCGCGCCCTGGTATATGCGTAAACAGTAACGACTACCACTTACAGGAGGCATCTTACATAGTGCAAGTGATAAACGAGGAACAATCGGCATTGCGGCGTGTTTTGATGGAGGTCATGAAGTATAAAAATGCACCATGTATGTGTGTGTGTTAGGGTGTATGATAGTTCAGTAAGTTGTTATGTCGTAAATGCCCCACCCCACGTAGGAGGTTCTTTTAACCACTTCAAAAACAAATATGGAATAGTCTGCTGGGTTTCTGCGTTATCGGCTTCTCCGTCTTCAATCTAAAGAAGACTGATACTGCGAACGTTGCAGATCAGCGTTTAGTTGGCCGCCTTCAACCTGACAATTCTTATCATTTCGTCAGAGCTTTCGATGGTTTCCATAACCACGCCCAAAGGCCAAGTGCTGAAATGCGCTTGTTCGTCTGCGATCAGCACTACATCCCCAACCTTGAATGGTCTTGTTTTGACCGACCACTTCCGTCGAGCTTGCAGAGCCTTTAGGTACTCCCGAAGCCATCGCCTCCAAAATCCTTGGCAAGATAGTTTGCCTGCTTCTATCCACGCAGACAGCTCCCACAAAGGTTTATCGATCCCTGAAAACCCTCGTTTGACCTTTACGCCAATAAGTTGTTTGGGGTGAGCACCAGATGGGTGGGTCGCCGTTGGTTACTGGAACCAGTGGGCGGTTGTTCGGAATTTTTTCGACCTCGGTCACGACGGAGCTCAAAGCTTGGTCGCCGGGCGGCTGTTGCTCAATGATCAACAGCAATATTTGCCTAATAGACTGGATCAGGCGTTTCCATACGCTATCGCGATGACTGGCCTGCGGGGAATTGAAGTGCCATCGTGCGCCATAGGCCACGATTCGATTCTGCAGTTCAACCCTGTTCGTGTTTTGTCCAAGCGCTGTAGTTCCCGTTGAGCACCCTCGAAGTTCGACCCATTGTCGGAATTTATATCTGCCAATAGGCCTCTTTAGTTGATAAAGCTCCGGAAGGCCCGTAGGACAAAGTCGGTTGCCATCGAATGCGAAACTTCTAAGTGCACCGCACATGGCTTCATGCACGCTATGATACGCCCGTATTGTTTTTCCGAACTCTCTCAGCACTTGATCTACGAGTGCCGGAAGTAGTCCAACCCGGTGTGGCTGAACGGCCACCAGCCTGAAGGCACTCTGCACTCTGGCAGCAGAGCCACTTGTTGCTTGCCCGCTGCGACATTGAGTCTCCTACAATGTTCACAACCTCGGATTACGCGTTTTATAGTTGCCCTTCCTCTCAGCCACCAAAGGCGCCTCCAGATGACGCTCGTCACGTGACTTTCTTCGGCATGCGCCTTCACGGTGTGGACTTGTTGGATTATAAGCTTTATCACAGGTTGTCGAGCCGGCAGCAATATATCGTGTTCTGCGGCTTGTAGTTCATCGGGGCTTATCGGACCCACTCGTACGCGGCCTGAGGGAACGAGCTTTTTCACGACTGGCAAACGTCCCTTGAACCTAGCCCACCAAATTAATGAACGAGGTGTCTTCATCCAGGAAGAAAATATGACCAACGGTGACAAAATGAATGTTGCTTCGACGACCGTGGCCGTCATCACCACGCCTTTGACCTCCATTCCCAATTCCAGGTGGGCTTTTAGTTCGTACACAGGCCAGTCCCGATTATGCATTTGCAGGAATTTCGGGCATCCGGTCTACGTGTTGAATTGCCGGAAGTTGGTCGCACCCCAGGACGGCAGATCTGCTGGGCTATTGCTAGACTTGATATGTTTCCACTGGTCCAGTCAGGCTCTTGTAGTGGGCCATCACCTACCAACTTGCCCTGGAACTTGGCTGTACAGTCGAAGACAATCCACTAGTTTTCGGGTTTCTTGTGGTTTATAACCGGGTGATGAGGTAGACACCAGAGCCCCTTCCGGCCGTCGGTGGTTGCAGGCACCCTTTCAACGTAGCCATGAGCTTCGTCTCGCTTCGTTAATTCTGCTCCCCGTTACCCCAAGTCCTGGTCTCGAACGAGGCGTTCTTTCAGTCAGGGTAGTCTCTGCAGAGCATAGTTTCTGTTATCAACCCAAGGGTCAGCTGGTGTGCGCCATGGGATAGGGACCTCGAACTGCTTTTGAAGCTCCTAGTTTCTTGCCGCACTGTTCGCAGAGCGAAGTGGTCCTCTTGAGACAATGGTAACCTTCCGTCTTCAGTATCCTGAAGCTTCCTTTCATACAGCCGCTGCAATTGATGCTCCATACGGTTCATTTCGGCTGATACGTAATTCACGGAACCGCGTTCCCCCACCGAACCACATAATATTCATCCCAGTGCTGTGCGTACGGCATAAGGTGCCTCGCGGTTGCCCACCCTCTGGTCAAGTACCCAGTGTGCCTCTGGTACGTCGCAGCCGATAAGGAGGTCCACCTCGTCGTCTTCCCAGTCTACGACGGCTACGTCCTGCAAGTGGGGCCATCTGGTCAAAATTGTGTTCACCGACCGTGGTGCTTGCATGGGGTGATCGGACAGTTTAAATGCCTCCGTTGACTAGATTTGCTCGTTGGCGTCTAAGAGGATGAGCTGTAACCTCAACCGGCCGGCAGTCATTACCTGCGTTACGCCCACCGTGCTCACTGCTAACGACGTCGTACTTTTGGCGCGCTGGTGTTTGTCGGTTAACCGCTCCTCCACCAGGGTAGTGTCCGATCCACTGTCAACGAACGCCAACGTTTTGACCACTCCAGTTGGAGTCATCACCCCCACAGAAGCTACCTCTAAACGTGTTGGATTCCCGGCAGACCACGACGTTGAACAAATTACACTGGGCTTGGTGTTCGCCTCTGGTGTAGTTTCTCTCGCCTGGTGTAGTAATCGGTGGTGTCTGCCCGCTCAGCCCTCGTGACCACATCTGGTACTCGTTCGGCAAGCTGCCGCCCGGTGCGTGGCGTTGAGGCATATAGAGTACGCTCTTGTCGACCTCGCCATTCCTCAACGTTCTTCTGTTGTGGCACTGATGAGCTTGGGGCATCCGAGTAGCCCATGGCTAGTGTCACAGGACCTGCAACTTGGATGCGTTATAGCCTCGCGTGAAATGGCGTGAGCATTGGTCCAACGCTGGTATTTCAGATGTTCCTGTGCAATAGTTTAAGCCTGGTTAGTGTTAGATTTGTTTACTCGGTTACTGTCCCGGATGAGTCGGCCAAATCTACTGTCGGCCATCTTGGTTCGCCTGACCAAGTATTCGGTCAGGTCTTCGAAGTTAGCCTCACGGTCGCCTCGGCTTATAGTTCCGCCTCTCCCGCCCACTGACCCTGTACTTCGGGAGAGGGGTGACTGACCATGCCCTCCAAAGTATGCATTGCATCGAGATCAACCCTGTAATCTAAATGGTCGAGGGATATTGAACAGTTCTGCATTTTGATCACTAGGTTGGCCAACGTATAGACGTCGCCCCTGGTTCTTTGGGCCTCCACCATCACGCCCTTTATTAGGTTACGGGCTACCTTGAACGGCTGGCCGAACAGGTCTCTCGAGGTCTTCCTTGCTCGTGTTTAGCCTTGTTCTGGGTCGAGCATGGTACATCCATCGACAGCTTCTCTTGCTCGGCCTCGATAGTAATGAGTCAAGTGAAGAAGCCGTTGCCCGGGGACGGTTGTCTTGTTTTTGACGAAAGTTTAGAACTGCCTGATGAGTTGCAGTAATATTCAGATCGCCCGTCGGAAACTCTCGGTTCTACTCTTGACAGGCCGATCGTTGGTTGCGTCGATGTTTTATATTCGACGACCAGCGCAGAGTTTCCTATTTTAATTTGTCCTGATCTTTCGAATAGGTCGTAGTCTTTGGCCTTTCGCTCACGCTCGTTCCGTCCATACTTCTCTTCTGCTTCCTGGGCCAGTTGTCAAGCTGATAACAGTTGTTGCTCTAGGTCTAATATCTTTAGCTTAAATAGATCGACATTCTTGCAATCCACAAAACCCTCAGTAATACATGAGCTAGCACTGACAGGACTAGGTAACCCAGAAATAACTAAAGAATCAAAAGTACTCAAATTCTCCCTGATGACCTGCCGTATTACTTCCTGTCCAGATTTCAACTGCCTCAATCCTTTTCTTGGCACGTTGCGTTTTTTCTTGTTCCGAGTTGATCAATTGAGTAATGCAAAGCGTTTGGGCAATGCGTAGCCAAATTCTCAACGGATCCCGAGATCAAAAGATGATTATCTGTGAAATTATACGATACTAGATCATCAGATGAACAGTGACGCGAAAAAGATAGAAACCTCAAACCAGCTAACCTTGACACCGACGGAGGCGCTCTATTTAGACCTCTTTGTTCGCTAACTGCAGCAATGTGTCTCATCCGCATTTCGAATCGCGAGTCACACCGTACAGTGCGCCCAAAAACATCAAAAATCTGGATATGATCGAGATGTTCATGGCCCCGAATATGCTCCTGACGACTTAGTTCTGCTGTGTCCATCCTGACCGGCCCCAGGCATTAACCATGAATTCCACCAACCCTGGCAAGGTCCGTGCATATGGTCTACCACTCTTCTCCACAAGAATGTGCCCTTCGTATCAGCAAAGCCCAAAAGCCGATGTCCTGCCCGTGTACTACAATCAACTAAAACCATGTATGTCATCTATTGGTAGGGAGATCTCCCAGCCGTTGATATCGAACTCCGCACCAACCCCGGCTACGTGGGTCGACGTACCATCGAAAGGAGGGCATAGCACCGCCATGGGTGCACCCGAGGGCACCGCTGCTAGCGTCTCTCTCGTGAGGGGGAAAATTAACTAAACTGAAGCTTTATTGGTCGAAACGTCTGAACCAGATGTTAATCAAACCTGTTCGCCCAATCCGTTCCGGGAAGAAGACGGCTCAACGCATAAGAGGTGGAACGGACGTCAGATACTTTGGAGGTGGCGTGCGAAAATGATGCTGAAGAAGAATTCCGAAGGCCAGACTAAAAATTCACCAATGTAAGATTTACTTGCACCTAGGAGTTAATGATACAATTGACGTTGTCGGGTCGTACTGTGTTCTCCCTGCGGCTGGTGGTTGAATGTTCGTACTTGCTGTAAGCCCGAAGTTATACGGTGAATTGTCGATGTGTGTTGCGTGGAACGATTGTGTCAGCGAAAATTAATAACGGTACCCCGTTTAGTCCCGTCCTCACTTTACAAATATACACTACAGACTGCAGCCTTTTCGCGGTGTTGCGCAATTAATGGCCCTGCCAAATTATCAGTTCACAGCACCTAATGAAAACGCTAGAAAATTCGCTAAACTAAGCCCAAACGAACAAAACGCAAAAAGAACTAAACAGTCCGACCTCAACGTCCAAGTAACCCTGGAGGTCTAACCTATTTTTAATGGCCGGACCGTGGGCCTTTTCGTTGCCTTCCGACTGATGTAGGGGCTTGTGCATGTTAATGCGCTTACTGAGCTCCGGCTGGTGGAGTTATCCTTGTTGCATTCTCGTGGGTTGAACATATGCTGCTCCCGGCGGAAGGTCGCTTGTCCTCGCATGTTGAGCGTTCAACGGGAAAATGTGGAAGAATGTGTGAGATATACAAGGTGGGCAGACCCTTGCTTGGAGGGTGAGAAGCTTAGCAAAACTGGATCAGTGGACGATTTCACCAGGCTTAACAGCCATTATTATTTTATACGATTTTCAATGGGAGGTTCAGGCCCGGTGCGCCCCACTGAAGGAGGCCTGAGCACTAAAATAACCCCGGCCACTATTGGTCCCAAAGTTAGATCGAGACCACGAATCGCGGCGGGACTGCACTCGCTGGTCAAAATTCACTGGGAGAGTTAAAATACAAAATCGTTTCAGCTATACGAGCCTAACGAGTTTTGAATTACCAGGAGCTTATAAACCCCTACTAGTGTCTGTATCCGGATAGTTGGGCACCCGTTCTCGCCTCGAAATAGCAGTATTGAGAGCAACGAAAAAGGGGTGAGAAGGCAACTACCTAGACATTCGATTGGCTTTACCCACGCTAACTTTACTGAGCTAAGCGAAGTCCTGTGAAAATTGAATCAGCCTGCATCGAACTGGACTGAATCTGGTCTGCCCTGACCTTTCTATACAAGGGAGCTGACACCTGATTTGTTATATTTTTGAGTGACGAGTGAGGTCGCTGGTTGCCGAGGTCTTACTCCATAGAGATCTTGCTGTTTGTACTCCCCCGGACGGTGACACTGTCATCCAACCTTCAGTCAGCCCTAAACTTCCAGCCACCGAGGGATGAGAAGTGGTTCCAAGAAGTCGAAGTCCGGTGAGATGTGGCACTCGCGGGTGTGAGCAACTTGACTAGTATTGGCATTGGCCGCCAGTCCTGTGCCGCGACTGCCGGAATAGCCACTAGTTCTTCTGCCGGTAGAGGTATTAAAACTGGGGACCGTCCAGGCATCCGGGGGTACCCTAGATCATGAAAGGAACGAGACAATTTTCGACAGTGAATTTGGGGCATGCTTCCAAACAGAGGACATGGCGTTTAACTAGTCAACTTTTCCACCTGCTACATGATGGCCCAGAGAACACCCGCGATGCATATTGACTCTCGCAGTCGATGTGCAATGAGGTTTTACGTTTCCCTTTTATTTTTGGCGGGGACTCAAAGAAATACACAGCTCAGTGATGGGTTTCTACCTAGCGTGTATACCATCGAAGGAGTTTTGGACACTCCATTCGCCGTGGCCATTACCTGTCCTGCGCAAACTGAACTAAACCGAACTGATCTGATCTGACCTTGTTCGAGTTTCTAGATTAGTTGCACACCGAGTGGCAACTTTCTGACATGGTGGCGTCGAATGATCCCAGGCCACGGAAGTTGTGTAAACTTGGTCAATTGTTTCTAGGATCGCTGAATACCTGTACGCGAACCTTAAAAATATTGGAAAAGGCTGATCAGATTTCCACAAGTACTTCCCTTTTAGGTAAAACGTTCTGATGCTGCAGTCATTTCAGCGAACTTTGTGCAACTGACTTAAACCAGCAAAAATGCTCAAAAACATTTCCTGGTAGGGGGGGGGAGGGTTGGAGTGTTTTGAATTCCAACAAACGGCCCCAGTCTAACTTCCCACAGTGAGTTATGTAATCAGAATTGGCGGACCATTTCTAGGCGGCACAAAAGGACACTCGACCATCCCGTGAGTATCTTCAAAAGGGAAACTCGGTTCCGTTTTACTAAAATGAAATTGAATTTATCTCAGGAATATGTGAATGACTGTCGCTGTATGCAGGGTACCAGGAAAACGCCGTAGGTTTGTATGAAAACTTACTATAATAAGGGCCACCGACTGTCCCTCTAGCCGCCCTTGTGGTAAGATCGTTCTCATACCGATCGGTTTTTGGCCGGTTTTCGAACAGTTTCTGCGTTTTTTCTGAACGGCTTCCTAGCGGTTTATGCCAATCGTATGAAGTACCCGATATGCTTCATTAATTTCTGTCACTTTTCCCAATTGGGAAATTACGTCTTCTCTTGTCCACTTTTATCTCCCAAATTGTGAATTCCCAATAGATATCCTTATCCTACCCACCTCACCGCGCATGAGATGGAACGATGTGTAACTTGGTACTAAAGGGCATTTCAAAGTACTCAAATCAATGTATCGAAATGAAATGCCTGAGATTTGAAGTGGCAGAGATCCACGTAAGGTCCGAATAGGTCGGGTGTGGTAACGATACAGACGACGGTGAAATACTGTCTGCCACCAAATTAGCCGGCGATGGTGAGGATTTGAACCTCAGACCTCCAAGATGGTAAGCAAATGCTCTAAACCAGTTGACCACCACCGGTCGGAAACCGATGTTAGGAACGGGCTGTGGGCTACAAGGGCGTACTAGTGTCCCCAAAAGTTACGCTCGGAGGATGGTCAGCGGCGAACCCTGGAATGCACGCGGTGGTACTACATAGTATATATAAGAAAATACTGATTTTAATTGAGATTTAATGCACAAAACGCGTGTCAATTTCAGTCAATAACCCATAGGCACCATAAAATGAATTACGACTTGGTCTGACCGTGTTATGAGTGTGCCTTTTGGGTGCACTTGAACTAGATTTTCCAGAAGAAAGAAAATCATAAAAACTGAGGAAACTAAGTCTAGAGTAGCCGAAATTTCTGAAAAATGCCATTTATTTCGCTGTTTAGGAGTGCGTTTTTACGGTAGTTCTCTAAGTGTCCATTTTCTGCCTTTCACTTGGAATCACCCGGTGGTACGACCAGGGAAACAGTCGTGCTGCTTGGTTTGCACTGTTCGTGTTAAAATGATCAACCAAGCGAATTGGCTTGGTCAGTTAATTAATTAACAATTAACAGTTGATTTTCAAACTGTTCCTCTGCGATGCTTTTGTTTCGCGCCGAACAGTGGAAGAATATCCGCATGCTCTTCAGGCATATACCCACAGGCGAATATGCACATTCCATTCTTCAAGCATGATTTTGAAGGGAATCACACCGTTAGAATCTCACTGCACGGACGGAGGGCCTTTGGCGAATAATCTTATTACCAATTTATCCTAATGTCAACATCAAGCCTTCGCTCAGACTGAATGTCATCTTTCTCTTCCGACATTGTCGCCAGCAGAGCGTTCCGAATTTAAGTGGCCGCTAGTGAATGGCAATACGCGAGCTGAATGGTCTCGCTCCTCGCCATTCATCCGGAGAGGAAACTCCCCCCGCAGTTCAGGAGCCACATCACCACGAGCGATCCTTCTCAAACTGACGAAGTCCCCGCCGATTCTCCGACAGCACCAGGAAAACAATCTAAGGTAAATTAGATGTCATTCTTGGCCGGTCCCACTCCATCTATAGACCAGTTTCGTAGCACAACTTTCCACTCCTTCAAGTTTCACCGTCTCGCTTGTATCTCAGCGAGGAGTACCAGCACATTCATATTCAAGCCTCGGAATAAAGTGGGCAGCACACAGGCGATGTGGGGATTCAGGGCCCAATGAGCCGACCAGCTGATAGGCTGACCTGATCATGACTCCACAGCTGAAACCATTCAAAGCCGGGTGTAACTCAACAGAACTCATTAGGCGTTTCTTATTTAATTACCCTGTTTTGGCACCCAGGGCCGTGGCATCGGGCTCTAACCGAGATATCGTAACAGACTTTCAGGGATTAGCGCGAGACTTGCAGCTAAGCGATACCTTGTAAAGAAACTCGTCCAATGAGACCCTCTTGGTCTCACTAGACGCCCCGCAACTCATTTTGGATGCGTGACAGAATTTATTTTTTAGAGCTGAACCTGCACTCGTTTCCGTTGCTTACGCTTCTAGGGGCCTCGATGATATCTATGCTCCAAACGAAACATGACCGCTTCTGCCGTTGTCACCTTCAACAATTCGGGATTTCAAGCCCTTGACCAGACTTGGACTGAAAACGGCGCTGCTAGGCAGGTCCAGCCGCGGGTCGCACCCAACCCTAGCTTCTGCTCGGGGACAGCTGTTGCGTTCCCCTTCTTCACAGCCTTTTCCATTGAAATGTACATCTAGTGCAAAAGCGTTCATAGGAAGGTAGTTACAGCCCCATATTTTTCAACCTTGCAAGATCGGATGCATTATCAAGGGCTCTCGTTCTCTCACCTTCCCTCCAATTATGGTTAACACCTACAAACCGTGTGCCCTATTCCGCCACGGCAACAGCCTTAGCATTCCCCATCGGCAGGCCCATATCCGAAGATGGTGGCTGCTAAATCAACGTCATATATCTTTCTTAGTTGTTTCGTCGGCCTACAATTGCTTGTTGAATTACAGTTTACAGAACTTGCTTCGTAAACTGAGCAGCTCCAAGGCCTCAAGACCATTCAAACTAAGAATAAGCGTGCTGAGTACGAACGCTTCCAGCCGCCTGGTCTGTGGCTCAGAGCTCACTGGGACATGCATTCCAGCTTCTCCGTTACTCTCCTTAGCTGGAAAGTCAGAAAAGTGGGAATATCACCTTACTCTTTCGGATCCATTATCAATCAACCTGGTAACGGGTAGTTCCTCAAACACCAAGGCTTGCCCCATGAACACTCCCACCCTTTCATCCGCCAGAAACATCCCAAAAGGCCTCACTTATTCAGCAAGTTACCGTAACGCCGCTGAAGATTTCAATATTTGCCAACTACTTTGCTGTTCTAGGGGCAACTGGCATGCTACCACTGCTCCGATGAGGTTTTCATTAGATTCGTTGCCAGCAGCGAGTACCCACTCACAACCTGACCGTTGGCTCTCATTTTAACTAGAGTCAAACTCACAGACAAATTACGACTTCAAGGCCTGATTAGCAGAAACTCCTACTGGTTCCGGGGGTAAAGGTCCGCCACAAGACATGACAACATTAGGCAACTGATGGTTTCGGCCTAAGCAAACCTTGAAGTCGCCCCTGATTTTGGCGCCGCATTCACACGCTCACTGGCTTCCTCCAGGGCATGTGGAACACAGTCACTTCTCCGTGCTCCCTCCCATCTCGTCACCGCTTCCATCCGGAAGGCTGAAGGCATACTGCTACATTGTATCCTTCCGTACGCGTTATGCACTGTGCTGACAAAACTTCGTTACCTCGTCTCACTGAAATAACACTTGGCTTCTGCCCCGGATAACGGCTAGTCACATATGAGGTCCGACTGGGTAGATGGGTCCTCTTATTTTACCCCGCCAACTGATCCAAACGCTAATACATGCTGGTCATGGATGACATGGATTTCGCCACTTTCCCGAAGTCAGATTTCCTGTCGCTCTGAGTTAACCCACCCACATTCCCAGCCTATTGACCCCGAAAGATGTAGCAGAAACCTCACTTTTACCCGAGCGTTAAAAACGAGTTTTCATAGGCTTTGCAATCCGTACACCACCATCATCCTATGGCTTTTCATGCGGATTGATGGAACGGAAATTATATCGACATCTGAGATAGTCTCCTGCCTAGGCACGTCGCTTAAACCTGCGAAGTTTATGCATACTCTGTCAGTTGGTGCTTATTCAGGTTGGCAAATTCAAGGCGCTACTTTAAGCTGCAAACTCTACGCATGCCAGTCACAGAGACTCATGAGCTTAGATCTTGCTCAGTACGATGTTAAAAACTAAGGAGAATGTTTCTCAACCTGTCTTGTAGCAGTGGAACCAAAAAGAACTTAGGCAGGACGTGGGCTCCCATTAAAAGTGCCCAGCGCAGGAGTGCAAGGCTGGTGAGAGCAACATCCAAAAGATTTGGCAGTCACCAAATGCTCCACCAGCGATCTTCTCTGAGGAATGAAGAGGCAATGAAGACCAGTCCTCAACCTTTCCTTGGGAGATTAGCTGAATTTGAAGATAAGCCTTTGGCCCGGATTGGCAGCAAGCCTCACGCCAGCCCTCCGGTACCCCCATTACTAAATACTGCCAAACTTCAGAGCATTGCTTCCAGCCTGTGTATTCCGAAATCGGATTAAAGGCTTCTTGGCGATGGACACATCGATCCAGAATTTGGCTTGGATAACAGAGGCACTTCTTCAAGGAGAGAAAGAAGTCAACGAGAATTATCCGAAGTTGTCAGCTTTAGAGAATATTGACCCAATCATCGCCCAATATGACCACGAAAAAGTCTTTGCTACGGATGAGAAAGGTATATTCTTTCTACTAATTGTGAAGTATTGTTTTCGTCTACTAGATAAGGACTTCTCAATCACGATGGGAAAAAGAAGGCAAAGGATTGAATTTCCATGACTGTTTGCGCCAAAGAAACTGGAGCTAATAAGGCTCCCCGTGCTTTGACCGAGAGCCGAGAAAACCAGCTTGTGATAAGGGCCGATACTAGTTAGTCCCTCTTTTTGATTAAACATCAGCTTGGATGGATGTAAAATCCTGTTGAAGAAGGTTCCAGGATACATTTTTCAGACTTGATGAAGAGGGCACAAAATCGCATCTCATTTCTGATGAGCAAGGCTCCGGGAGATTTTAAATCTTTTGAACACGACAATATTCGAGTAGTTTTCTTTCCTCCAAACTATACAAGCCACGGAAATCCTTTCCAATTAAAAATTGTTGCAGCTCTGAAAAACGACACGATGTTTGCTCTCCAGGAATGTTATTTGCTTCCACAAATTTGGCAAAAACCGGAAAGCCGGAAATAGCTCAGGGGTGATGATTGCTGAGGCAGGCTGCGGGATCTTTTAAGAAAACAAGCTCACTTTCTTGGTGCTGCAGATTGAGCAGAAGAAGCCCGAGAACCTGTTTTGCCAACTTTGATTAAGAACCCTTACGCTGAGGCCAAATTCAAGACTTTAGAACCAGAAATGAAGGAGGAAGGCAATGTTGAAATGTGGTCAGTAAAGTTGTAAATACATTGAAATTCTCGAACTAACTTAGCACTTCGTCAGAACTTTATTAATTTATTCACGCTGATGATGATGATAACGCAGCTGCTCCTTTGAAAGTTGCTGCCCTCCAGCTCTCTCATCTCATCTCCGCTAAGTATTCATTCTTGTGGTCACTGTTTCATCGTAGGTTTTCTTGTCCTGGAGCCTCCTCTTACCTCGGCTCACATTGTGCTTCTCCTGCGGTGGAAATATCTAGTCATTCATTTCTTGCCTGTTCCACTACGGAAAGCCCTTTCATCAACTGCTTTATATTTTGCTTAGGACAGAATTCATTTCTGTGATCATCAGGTTGCTTTGCTTCTCCACTTTCCATCTGTTGCAAAGACGTATTTCTTCGAAGTTAGTCCCTACTGCTACGACCGCTCAGTAACTATATTTTCTCCGCGTTTCCCAGCGACTTCCATCGTCGTCATATCGCTGCTTCATAATGTAACTCCACTTTGTACTGCTCCTCCCATTTTGACCGTCATCTCAAAGTGCCCTTATCTTAAGCAAGTTAAACAATCTACTCCTACCTGCTTCTTTCGACCACTTCCTTTAACTTTCACCCTTCATTAACTGTTCACCACAGCCGACATCGTCTTTGTGCCCCCAAGGCTGATTTTTTCCTCTGCAGATCCATCAAATTCTATTTGTTACAAAGAAGCCAGTATGTCATGGTATTTCGCCAATATTACACATTTTGCCTTTGAAATTTGGCATGCTTTCACCCTACCTCCTCCAGTTTTCGACAACCACAACCCTTGCAACATCCAGCCTTTTTTCTTGGTATGCTTTCCTTGTGAGAATATCCGTACCCGTAGCCAAAGAGCACCGATCCCTGCAAAAAATATACTTTACAACTGCCCCCTTTCAAGATCTGTTTCGCTTGCTTCCTTTTCCAGTGAGTTTTTCTGCCTATTACTGATCGTTTATGGCAGCGTAGAAAAGCATCATTTCTATTCATTACTCTTCCTTGCTTATAAATTTATTCTCCATCATCTTTTGGTAATACAGCTTTTCCAACCGTGCTTTGGTCTGTCACGTACAACTCCCAACCTTCAGCTATCTCCACTTGGACCAGCCAGACCCCATCTTTTAACCTTGACCCTAGGATTTGCCGGGCATTACTTAGTATTTACCACCCTCCACTGTTCCCCTTTGCGCAAACATTTATTTTACGTTCATCCCATACTTATCTATATTGAGTCCATCTATCCCACGTTGGTCGTACACTCTTCCACATAACCACTGATTATTTGTTCACGTGATCGTCTGCGACATTTTGATCATGCATCTGATGTACTTTGGGCCCCTCCGAAATAAACCATTATTATTATTCAGCCTTTTGGGGTTGATAAAACTTGTCGAGCCCGTGAGTGATGCTGATAAGGACGGTGTAGCTTGCTAGGACCTAACTCGAGTTTGGGACTTGGATTTGTATTTCAATGGTTTTAATTTTCTACAAGCAAATTACTGACACTGAGCATCAGCCGCTGAGCTCTGAAGTGCAAAATAAAGCTGACAGTATGCTTGGTGATCCTGAGAAATCTCTTGAACAATTTTGAAGGAAGATCCGGACAGTCCCGCACAAAGTCAAACAAGGGAATCTCGAAACTATCACCAAACGGCTATTCATGGCATGTTATTGCAATAGCGTAAGATTGTATATGTTACAAGTGAACCTTGCGAATAAATGTGCGCAGTAAAATAGTAAGTGTTGAACCTGGAACTTCAGAGAAACGTGTGCGTAGTTAACTGGGATATTTTCTACTCCTTTACCGACTGTTTGAAAAATTGTCTGATATTTTTAGGGCTGTACCCAAAAAGAGGTCCCCTGTCCCGCCACTCCATAAGAAGTATCATAAACTTCTCAAAAATTACATAATTCCAACGACCTCTCAATTTTCATTCGTCTAAGCCGCTTTCCGCACTTATTTAGTAGCAAGATAATACTCGGCGCCATGACCAGGAAGCTAAGGCGTTGAGTCATCCCAACAAGTCGCAACTTCTTTTTATGTTGCACAAGTCTAGAAACTCTGATATTAAGGCCGACATTCAACTTCTGATTCTGGATAATAACTCATCTATCACCTCCCCTCTTTTTATAACCGAAGCCTTCAATGCATTCTTCGCTTCAGCCATGGCTCCATCTGCTGATATTGCCCCTCCCCCATCTTTACCACTTACTGACTCTATACATTCTACAATACCTTTTGATGCCAGGAGTATTTTTAAGCTTCTATCCAATAGCAAACCCTCCCCTCGGTTAGGCCGCAATGGCTTACCACCAGTTGCTCTTGCCAATGGCGGACCGCATCTTCCACATTGCTGCTTAGCCTTTTCACTCTTTCACTTGATAGCAGCACCGTACCTGCCAGTTGGAAGCGCTGGGTAATTGTTCTCATTCATAAAGGGGACCTTGACGTGATGTATCTAATTATGGCCCTATGAACCATATCCCCATCTTATCCAGAATAATGGAAAAAATAATCAAAGATCACATCAATAACGACTTATTAAAGGTCAACCCTATTAATGACAACCAATATGGATTCCTCCGTGCGCGGTCCTGCATGTCTTGTCAGTATGGTCTTCTGAATCTTATCACGGACTCTGTTGAAAGTAGGAAATAATTTGCTTTTATTTATCATGACTTATCTAAGGCATTTGATCGTGTACCTCACTCCCACCTTTTAACAAAGGTGCAATCATTTGGCCTTATCGATCCGCTCCTTTCTTGGTTCTCATCTTACTTATCTCATGGTTCACAGGTTTGTCTTGATTAATGGGCGTACCCCTAACCCTGGGCCTGGTACTAGAGGTGTTATTCAGGGCAGTGTTTTAGGCCCCCTTCTTTTCCTCATGCAAATAAATGTTTCCGAAAATACTTAGTGGCACGCCTTTCTTGTTCGCGGACGACTTTAAGGTGGTCTGCACTTGTTAGCCTAACAACTTCAGTACTGCCATCCCTAAATTATCCGCTGACTCAGCTGCCATTGATGAATGGTGTTCAACCTGGGTGATGAAAAGCTCCGCCAATAAGTGTGTTTTTCTTACTTACGAATGCCAGGTTCCTCCTGGTTTCTTATGCATCGGCGGTTCACCTATTGACAGCCAGCCCTAGGTAAGAGACCTTGGCTTAAGTTATTCTTTCTATTTCAACTTCTCCGAACATGCTGTCTTCCAAACGGCGAAGGCTGAAAAGTGTTTTGGTCTTCCGTTCCGATGCTTTCAGCCTAGAAAGAACATTCTTTACATGTACGATGTACATGCCAGGCCCCTTCTCGAATGTTGTCCCTTAATCTTCTCTTGCATGCGAAAATCCAACAGGATTATTATGGAAAGTATTCACAGAAGATTCACAAAGCAACTTATTGGTAGGCCGTCAGACTTAAACTACCGGGAACGATGTTTATCTCTCACAATCGAACCATTGTGGCTTCGTGGCATCAAGCTGAACTTGGTTTTCCTGTATAAACTATTGACTAAGCAGTCCCGTTCCTCCAGCTAGTTGTGCTTCTCTCCGGGTACTGGATATTCACTCCGTAATAGACGGTATACTTTTACCACACCCTCCGCAAGGACTGTTCTACGCTCTAAGTTCTTTTTCTTCACGTACTCCAAAATCTGGAAACAACTTCCTTTGCACATCAGACCTTCTGAATCAAGGTATGCATTCGTGCATGCTATTGATAGATTCTTTCTGTCTCAACTGTGTTGCGATTATTCAACGTTCACATGACCAAAAGTCAAGCTCACGAGAAAGGCCTCGACTTTTAAGTCATGGCACTGCTTTCTCGCATTACCGCTTTTGAATCCTGAGTGCTCTGTTTGACAGCTTCTCCTCAGACTTCGCCATCAGTCCATTTGAAGCATGTCTGCATCCATAATCGTTTCTCCACACCAACTGTGAGGATCCTGTCAATTTCACTTTGGAATAAGTCCTTCCAGATGCGTTCGTATTTTCAGAGAGGCCACCGTAATACTCCTCACAGCTTGTCGATATGTCTCATCCACTCCACTATTTATTACTTTTATTTAGTTATATCAAGTCTGCGGCCCTGTAACCAACCTCAACAAGGCTATAGGGACTGCATCAGTGTCCACACCCTGGTTCGCTATATATACATATATATATGTATATACGTAATGTATATGTAAATATATGCATATATGTGCCCATTACTTTTCTGTAATTATTAGCACAAGCATGGTGAAAAACCCAACGCTCCTCTATATCTCTTAGCCGACGTCACGTCCCTTCCACACCTGGTCCCATCACACATACTTCCATCGCTGCCTCTGCTATCTTGAACTGGAAAATCTGGCCTTATTTCTCTCACCTAGTGTGGCTCACTAACTGGACTCAATATCCAGTTATGACGTCACCAACTCTGCCCTCTCCTATCCCCCAGCTAAGTTTCCTAGGTAAATTTATGCAGAGTTTGGTCTTTTCTTCTGCCGGATGACTACTCTCGGTGAAAAATTAACCTCCCCATTGATTTCTTTAGATCCTACATATGCGTTTGATTTTTAAGTCCCACATTCCACGACCTTAACTTATCTTAGGGATCCTCTGCACCGATGAGCCCGTGCTTCACTTTTGTTCTTCTGTCAGTTAACCGTTGATCCTCATCTGGGCCGTACCCAGACTGCGTTTCTCTATCTCATTTCCCTCTCCAGTGATCCTCAATGCCGGTCAATCACCTCGGACACCTTACTGATCACCTCCCTGACAGGTGCACCTTGATAATAATGCTGTATGGCCGTCTACCACTCGTCGGTCCCGTTGGCTCTATTGTCCAAGTTCCCACAACCTGCCTGATTGATCGTGGTCCATATACCCTGATCGTGGTGTTCCAGCCTTCTGTACAACCATAAATGAACACTCACGCCAATCCCAATGGTGCGGGGCGCCTTCAGATCCCCAGCTCTGGCCGGCGCACAATGGGCGTGCAGGCTGCCTGCAACGAGTTGCGAGCGCAACCAGGCTGGTGGATCACACCTCCTGCGTTCAATTCACGAAGTGTTTTTCAGGTTGGGTGTCCATCGCACGGTCAGCCCCACCCACTAGCACCGGTTGCTGATTGCACGCTCCAACTCTTCTCACCCTACCGCACTCTTCATTGTCTGCTGCGAACCACATGCTTCTACCGTTCTTCCGCCACCATTCGCCCATCTATCTTTCTTGTCAGCACTCTTATCACTTCCCCTCCGTGTCGTTCCACCTCTGTATGCACACCTATCTATTCTGCTTTCGCTCCTGTAGTTTCTTACAATGCCACCCCTCACTGCGTGATGTCACTCTCGCCCTATCCATTGTAATCTGTCCAAGCCCGAAATATGTTCCTTTCAACCATTTTTGCCCCTGCCGGCTCCTAATCAGTATTCGTTTGGTACCTCCACATGCTTATAAAGCTCACTGATCGCACACCTCACTAGATACCATTTTGTGACATCCTTTTTTGCCCATCTAATACCTTCCACCATTAAGCACCAGACACATCCGTAACCACGACCAACCACCACATAAGAACTCGCCGTTTCAATCTTTGCATTTTTTAAGACAAAATTTATTACCTTTTCACCACCTCCATATTTTCCATGCCTGGGTCCGTAATTCTTCCGTGGATGTTCTCCTTAGGCAGTGTACCGATTAGCAAATTCCGGCTCAATACATTCGTGTAAGCCCACGCAACTCTCCATTTCCATTCTCCCAACTACGACGCACATCTATGTCTCTTGCATTTTTGTTCCATCACAGGCTTTTTCGTCCGGGTTCTTTTCTTCTTCTCGGTCTTTATCCTGTCATCTGCAGTGGAACGATTTAACTGATCATTCCTTACCTGATTTTCTTTGATCAACACCACCGTCCGCTTTGTACACTGCTCGCCAAAAGCATCTTCACCGTGCTCTTCAAGCTGCGCTGTTTTTCCGAGTTCCACTTTGTGTAAAGTCACCGTAAAGTCATCATTTTCAAATACAGTTTCAAACCATGTGATCTGCCAATACCTCATCTTTCTGATTCTCCACTTCTTCATTTATCTCCCATGTTGTTCTCTGATACAACTGGTGCATCTTTGCACCACAGTTCTTCTAACCTCTAACTTACCCTTCCCCAGTGACCTTTTGCACCTATCCAACCACCTCATATTCCCATTCGCTCTGCGTTCTCCAGCCACTTTCACGGCCATTTTGCTGCATAGTGTACGTCCATTCATTAGCGCTTCACCCATGTTCGACCGTCACCACATGCCCCACCTGCAACAGTCAGACCGTTAGGTTCACTCTTACCTGTGTTTGTCGATCTTCTCCTTCATATTCCCTCGTTTATCAACTTCTGCTCACAGCCATCACTTCTGTGCCCCCAAGGCTGGTTTTCCTTTGCAGTCGATCCCCCATGCTCACCTGTCATGAACAAACTCATCAGGGTTTTTCCAAGTTGATTCCATACCATTTGAACCAACCCTGCCTGTCTCTTCCAGGCACTGCTACTTCCGTGTTTCGTCTCTCCACCGCTATTTTCTCCCGCTCTGATATATTTATATATATGTATCCACATATTTTCCCTGCCTCCTTGAGTTCCTAGCTGGCCAGTTATCATGCAACCATGCCGCCTCCCCTCATGATATGCGTCAATTTTGTCCATAACTTTGCCTCACATTTACCTTATCCCGATCCCTCCGCGGAATTGCTGCCATATGATCCACTCTTTACTTCATGCATTGCTAGCTCCCCGTTTTCAAATTGGCACAGTCTGTTTATTGCATTTACTCAAAGCTCACGGCTACCCAGTACCCGGCAATAAAGCTCAAATTTAGTTATTCCTTTTCTTCTCTTCTTTTTCTTTTTGTCTTCATCGTCTCTCGTAACGATAGTTTTTCAAGCCGATTTTCAGTCCTCCTCATGTAAAACTCCCAGGTTCCGTCCTCCTCCACTTGAATCAGCCTCTGCTCCATCTGACCTCAACCTCCAAACTTGCCGGGCCCAAGCTTCAATCCATCTACGGGTTCACTTAAACTCTACATTACTCCCTGGTGTGCACACACTTATGTCCTTCTCATCGCCTCTCTATTTCTTCCCACCTCCCTTTGTCTTGCATAATTTTAAATTTTTCATGAATTCTACCTGTCAGCTTTGTCGCTTGTAAAATTTTGATCACGCTTAAGGCATGCTTCAAACGTCTCCGAAATAAACTATTATTAAACTGGTGAGCCCTTCAGCCGGAGGTTGCTGTGGTTGACCGGTGCTCCTTCCCCCTAGAAACCCATCTCATATAGTCTGTGTTACCCTACACCGCCGCCCAGCAAATCTTCTACTGATTCACAGGTTCTTTTATATCCTGCCTCGGGGGAGAGCACAACGCACTCCCCTACGACATCTTCGGCCCTACCCTTGCGGTAATGCGGGGGGCACAAGGGAAGTTGCCCGTAGTCCTTGGTTTTTGAGTCTGCCTAGGTCTGGAAATAGAGGATAAGTTTCCAAAATATTACAGGCCATCTGCAGGAGAATGGAAGTCTGAACGTGGGCAGGGTTTTTCAAAACCGTAAGCCTGGTCTTTTTTTCCAACATCTTCTCTCGTTCAATTGGGTGTTCACAAGAGAGATATGACTTTTCTTTTACTTGGTATACTACTCTACCTTACCAAAAACCTACTAAAAAGCGTTGTCTCTGCCTTTTTCTGTTTCTGATAAGTTAACTTCTGAGCCCTGTGCCAGTTTTGCCGCTTCTAACTCCTGAAGATTTGCTCAAACTCCCTTGGTTTTTCGGCAGTTTCTTCTTTTATGATCCCACTATTTCGTAGGGTACATTCAGCTCTACCGTGTAAATACTAAATTTCAATTTACATCCAAGCAGACTAGGAATGATGGCCGAGAGGACACGAAATGAAGAGCCCAACACTGGCACTTGCGGACTATTTACAGCTTCTTGTCCCGATCCATATAAATTCCATCAACATAACCTTGAGTCCTTAAAACGTTTGTAATAGGGATTTCAAAGGACACCTTCTACTAAAATGCAAACTTTCTGGTCCCAATAAAAACCTGCACTATTATTTGCCGCTCAATTTACAAAACAACAGGCCTTACTCTTTCTGAATAGCACCTCGTAGCCTCAATGCAGCGCATGACACGGTTCGTTGCGAAAACCAAATCAAGCTAAGTTGCTCCGCAAATTATACGGTACCGATCGTGGGTTCAAATATACGCACATAACGATCATGCTCTTGGAGGCGAGCTTCAGTGGCTATCTAGCCAATTAGTAGGCAATATTGGGACAAAAGCTGCGCAAGATAACAGTTGACCAGAAACAATAAATGGAAAGTACCTGTCTCGTGGTCCGAGTAAATGCAACAAAACCTGTACGTCTAACCAGGCCAGATAAACAGTTTCCCGAGCTTGGCAGCCAAAAGTCACCGCGAATGAACCGGACGTTCACGATCCGTCAGAGCGAGCGAAGAAGCGAAACTAAACCGTAATCGGGCAAACTGTCCTGAGTCAGTGCGACTCAGTACCGTACCAGAAATCCGCAAAGCATTTCAATAAAACACAAGAACAAAAGGAAACAGTAAGTGCATGAAGCTCAGGGTATATGACCGGCACTACACAACTTCGTAAGAATGAGGTTGGAAGAGTAGTCCGTAATCCGTTGGGAAACATATAAAGGCAAACGATGAGGAATTTACATTCTGGATGTTACCATGGTTAAATTTGGTGCGAAGTTCGGCAAAGTTTTCACACATTATAGAGTATGAGAAATAAGCTGATGGTAATTCTGAACGTTTAACTGATCTGCAAAGTAAAATTCGTGCGTTTGGCTTCAGCAAAAGCAATTTTCTAGGATCCGTAACTAATTAGAAGTATCTATTTTGAGCCCGAGCTTTTCAAGATCAGTATACATTTTGGTGATTCACGTGGCTTGATGAGAAATAGTCCGTCTACTTTTACCTGTTAAATGCAGCCGTTTCCGATTAGTTCATTAATTACTGCCTGCTCACAGCTGATACATATACTGAGCTCCTTATTCTGGAGTATACTTTTGCCCATTGTTCCCATGGCTTTGGCCATCCGGTTCCATTTCGGCCCTCGCATCATCCCATGTTGCCCATTCTAAACAGTTGTCCCAGTCAGCTGGTCAGCTAATCTCACTTATTTCCCCAGTCGATCCAATTGTTCGTTTGACCGATTTATGTATTATTCCATCCCCTTATCCGTGTCTGCTCCACTTTGGCAAATTTGAACACCCGACTTTGCAGTTTACATCCGCCGGACAACGGAACTGCTCCCATCAAGTTAGAAATTTAATCTCCGTTAACACTCTTCCGGTGTGTATACTCTTTCCAATTAATCCTTATCAATCTATCCTTGCATTCACGTGTATCGTTCGATTGTGCATCTAGACATGACAGTATAATTCGGATGCACCCAAAGCTTGCTAGATTGCATAATCAGATGTTTCGAGTGGTGTCAAAATCGGAATTTTCAGAAGGGTAAAACATGCGTGGACAGAGTATTAATGATAGTGCTAAAGTGGACTAAAACGGTAATAATGCCCGAGAATTTAAAGGTCAATGTCAGATGGACGATTTGGCTAATGGTGGTTCGAGTGGGTTAAAAAAGGGGATAGTATGCGCAAGTAGTACCAGAAACAACTACAACACAAGAAATTTCAGGAAAATAAAATGATACTAGATAAAGAACGAAGAGGAGGGAAGAAAAACAGAAGAATGCATCTAGGGGACTTGAAAGAGCCGGTTGCAAGCTGCAGGGTGTGAAGAGTGTGTATGGTTTAAAAACTCGACGATATACCAGAATAGATCATCAGAGACAAAGTGCAGTAAATCGACCGCCGGTGTGGTGGTGAAAGTTGCTGGTGTCGTCTGCTATAAGGAAAGAGACCAACGAATCCAATGGATAGAGGAAGAGGTTCCAGGAGCGGTGATGGAATAAATAGCCAGAGGTAGCCCGGTGAGTGTCCAGAGCTTTATTTTCAATAATATAGGTATGTCACAAAGTAACAGAAATGGTATGGAATCATGGTAGTAAACCAGCGTGAAGTGTCATGTGGTGATTGCAGAGGCGAATATCGTGCAGAAGCGAAAATGGAGCAGGGGGTGGATAAGTGATCTGATCAACTTTTTTGACAAGCAGATCTCAAGGCAACGGTAGAGCAATAACTACGGGATCATTGAGCATGATGCGAGAGACGAGAACGGGACATCGGATTCAGGATAAAATGAAACAGTTGGCAGAGGCGGAAGTAGAAGTTGGTGGTTAGGTACTGGCAAAAGCAGTTATAAGGCGAGCGTGCGACGCCTCTGGCAGGATAAGGATACCGCCAAAGTGGCGGCGAAGGGAAGGCTGGAGGAAAACGGGTAATTTAAAGAGAATTATTTGTTTATATTGGGTAGGCCGAGAAACTTCAGTGTGAAAATGTAAGATAAATCAATATTGGTGCACATATCTACGACGATGATAAAGGAGGATAGTTCGTAAACGAGATGACAGAATGGATAACAGGCAAGTGCAAATCAGTCGGTGAACATTGTATCAGGTGTGCCATGAGAAATGACAGACGAACAAAGCTGCGTGACGTAACGGAGAAGGCTGGGGTGTAAAAACGGCTACAGTTTTAAATAATTCAAGTATCGGAGGTAGTGTTGGAATATGGACGCTGAAAACTTACGGAGTTAGTTACATGGTAAACGGGTCAAACGAATGGCACAACTTGATGGAAAGAGGGAGACTGGCAACGTGGTGAGAGACGGGACGACTGTTCCTACCAGTCCAGCTTTCTCAGAACTTAAACTATTACCATCTGACATTTGTTCAGTGAATTTGCTGCAAATGATCGAGAGAAGTTCACTGCTAGGTAATTGAATTCTCCGTGTTTTCTCACCACCATACATTCTGGTTCTCATGATTATTATTTGGATAAGCATTTTGTATACCTGTTTATAGAAGTTTTACAGCCAGAATAATTTCCTGATGGATTTTCGTGGCCCCGTCGTTGTTACCGCTCATTTTGCATGATTACTCTCTGCTGAAGTTTGTTTCTCCAGGCGATACTCATCACCTAATTGGCCAGAGTTCTATGGTTGTTCTGAAAATTCTACCTTCCATAGCTCGTAAGCAATTCTCCCCCCCCCCCCAACACTCAGGCGCCACGTTAACCTTGCCTTATTTTTGTTTGGTTGTTCATTCCTAAACTTCCTTCGCCTCTCATTGAACTTTCTTGAAGCCGACCGCAGCAGCACTCGCTATTAGTCAACCTCTGCCCATACCACTTGCCCGAAGGCGGGGCGTTCACTCAAACGTGCAACAAATGGCAGTAGATGGTTTGGACGAGTTCACTGCTCGCTCGGAAATGGTAGACATTTTAGCTACTGTCATGGGAGCAGATGGTCTTCTGGAGTACTCAACGACTTTCTGGCCCTTATGAGTTCGATAATGGGAGACATATTTGGGTTGCTACCTCTCAATCAGCCTTTCATTTAGCTGACTGGTGCAGCTAAAACAGTAAGTTCGTAGAGAAGTACGTGGTCTCGGTTTAAAAGCATTTCTGGTGTGACCACGGAGAGAAGGGATTGAACAGACGGAGGAGGAGCAATTGCACTGACCTGGCTCAAAAGGCGAAGCATCAAAAACGGATCACCTCTCACGCGTCTTAGGCCCGGCGAGAAGAGATTGAATAGTTGGAGGTGGACGGGATAGGGTAGGTGGGACAGACCTCATGCTGTTTTGGTGGAAACCCTCTGAACCCTTTCTAGGATTTCACGATCTTGGATAAGACCAGAATGCACTGTCTGACTACCACGCTGCAGCAGAGAACGGATATACGTGTCGAAAATTATGCGGAAATCATCCCCGGAGATGCTCGAAAAGGATCTTCGAATCATATTTGGGACTCGAAGGGCAGACTTGCCCCAGAGTTTGGGACGATGGGAGAAGGACAGGTTACCATTTAATCAGAAACCGAGTATTTTGTGTCGGTCAACCCTTGGCAGCGTCATTGCTCCGTTGATGGGGGACGTGTGACCAGCTTTTCTGTCGAAAGACATGCTCACACATTTGTCATCGTTAACTGGGACGTTCCAATTCTCGGACCAGCGTTTTGTTTCATCGGCTGCAATTCGCAGGTTTTCAACGCTTCAGCTCGAGAGGGTTACATCGTCTGCATGCATGGCAATTTTCGCAAGAAGGGCTGTCGGAAGGTCAATCATGTAGATCAGGAACAGGAGAGGACCTATGACCGATCCTTATGGGACCCTAGTTGTTACTGGGGTAGGTTGAGACGGAGCGTTCCCCATCTTAATCGCAAAGGTGCGATCAGTAAAAGAGCTGCGTAAGATGTCCAACATGGTGCCTGTTATCGTGTATGTATACATCTTAGAAAGAAAAGGGGCATGCGGGACCTTGTCGAAGGCCTTAGCAAAATCGATGGATACAGCGTGTGAGAGCCGGCCGTCGTCGTAGGCTTTTGTCAGACTATCCATGACAGTGAGCATTTTTGTGGTGCACAATTTGCTTGGGGGAAATCCATGATGGGACTAGGAGGGGATTCTATTTGTGTGCAAATGAGAAAGAACCGCACTATGAGCGCGGGATTGGCTTGTGGTGTGGTTGCTGGCTTTGCCGTCTCAATACGGAACCTTAGGCGAAGTGGCTTGTTCATGGATGCTCCTCTTAGCCCTTTTATTTCCTGCCTGAGCTTTGAGGCTGAGTATACCATTCGCTTTGCTGCCTCTGTGGAGCAAACTTCAATCGAAATGCCATATACCCAGTTGGTGCCTTCAGTTCCCAGCCAAACGGACTGACTTCTGGATGGGAGAGGGAACTTGAGACGGTTAAACACCCGGGAATAAGCGCCATGAGAGGGATCTGAATTGGGAAAGCTACTCCCGAGGATGACTGGCTTGGAGCATTTTTAGGTGTCTTGCAAAATCTTGGCGACATGAAGAATTTGCTGCTTGGACAATCTGAACACCCGGTCGGCCGCCCGGGATGCTGGAAGGGATTTGATAACTAGGCTCTTCCGGCTAGTTGCCTAATTTTTAAGGGGATGGACAGTCGCTTTTAATTCAACCATCTCCGCAGTCTTGCTCTGGACTTCACATTTTACTACATCTCTTGACAGCGCGTTATGTAAAACCATCTCATTTGGACTTAGGAATGAGACACTGGTCACAGAGTGGGAATTACCTTGCCTCCTGGGGAGAGTAGGCTCAGCTGAGGAAGTGGTTATACCCACGGCTGGGAAAGTTTATATTTTTCAGGACCAAATCAGTACGGATAAGGATGTGCTTGAACGAGGGAGGGAAGAACGAGCTGTGTGTTTTCAAAATAGTTTCATAGACTGCTCGACTCACCAAGGGAAACAACTGCACCGCTGGTGCAACGCGGTTAAGTGTCGGACTACGGTTTAATTATCATAGGATTTTGAAATGTGACTCCAAAAATAGAGAGCTCCAGTCGAGCGAACCGCTTACCTTCCCTGATAACAGATCTTCACGGGAAAGACCGAGAATCCGTTATAGCGCCGATTACAATCGTGCCATCATCGAAGACTCATGAAACATGACACTTGCCATGCCTGTCATCTTAGAGAAATTCTGCAAGGCAGCGAAAACCGACTCAATTCTGAGTCAAGTTATCACATTTATTCGGACCTCGGCCGGAAAACATGCCCTCTGGACATGCCACCCCTGAACTACCGTCTTTACTCCCTCCTTTTTTCATTTCGCGGAGTAGTGGTTTCAGTCTGTTTGCGGTTTGTCGTACCGAAATAATTTCACACTGGTCACCTGGAAACAAGCAGCACAAAGGAGATAGCTGGAATTTATACAGAATAGCCTGAAAATGGATGATCACATATCCAGTGTATTTTAATGCCCATCGTGTCAACGAGCATCGTAAATGCCACCACGTCTAACACCGTTTCCATGATCAACTCCAGAACTCCCCAGGTGAAGCCTTCATGCTAATTTTGCTGGACCCACCGACAGTGCGTTTAAATTTTTGGTCTTTAAAGCACTCCTGAAATGACCAAAAAGACTGGCAATCGACTCCATTACTTAACACGTCAACGTCAATGTAGGAAACAGTGGTAAAGGAACTGCAGGCAAAGTAGGGAAAGAAAGCTAGCGACCCTGTAGTGGGGAGTGGCCTTGACTACAAGGATGCGGAACGCTAGAAGGGGTCCTAAGGTAAAGCCAAAAGCTCAACTGAATAACTAGAAAAAATGAATTCAAAAGGGGACCCGACCCAGTTTATTGGAGTAAATTTTTTTATAAGCAGTGAGGAAGGGCTAAGCCAAAGAGTAATTTAGACGAAAGCAGGGTCAGAGACATCCCCAAAAATGGTGAGAACAAACTGCTTGAATGGGCTAGAATGAGTCTACAAGTTGGAAACATGGAAACCATGAGGACCAGGGGAGAAAGCAACTTCAGCCCAACCGACTGTGATGGTCTGAGGATCATAAAGTTAGGTGCTAGCTTCTAGCGCGAACATATAAGGCCTTCCATCAAAAAAGAGGGAAATGCCGCCCCATGCAAAAAGTCTTAAGAACCGGAACAAAATTGCAAGTTAGCGTGCAAAGCAGTTAAAGACAAGTGCAAGCAAGTGGTGAAAAGAGATTTGAGGGAAAATAAAAGGGTCGTCAGTGGACCAATACCTCAGGGCGCGCTTAGTTCGCAGTCCAATGACCGCCAGGCAGTGGTGGTAGTTTAAGAATTATTGGAGGTTCGGGCAAGTGAAAACTTCCCGCTGGGAGGCAGAATCGTTCTTAGGCCACCCACCTTAAGGTATTTCGGTTGAACAGCAAAGGTTGACGTAACTGTCCTGCCGGTGACGCGCACAAAAGACGTTAAACTGGTAAACCGAAGGGTCATAAAAGCAAGCCAGGACACTAGGACCTTCAGTATACTATTTATAGAATAATGGCAGCCGCTCGGGTGCTCCGCCTGATGCGAGACATAATAAACGAGAGCGGGGATTTTCTGCAGGAAAAGGCCGCGGTAGTGCTATAAATCGGTCCCGTAGCACTATGAACAAACAGGCAGAAGTAACGAAAAAGACCGGAGGCTACAGCACTGAAGTAGCTGTAGTTTTTGGGACGTGGTCCTACCAAAATGACCACATTTTGCGGGATGTTGTAAACCACTACTTTATTTATCTACAGAACAGATACAGTGACGCGGTGTGGATGAAATCGTCCCTGTAAACAAAGAGTGTTTCGTGTAGAATTGGAATTGAAGCTATATACGGTGGACACAGTTATCTGGTTTCACCGGTAAAAAGCCCATAGGAAAAACCGAAGTTGTATGCGTGTACAAGAGTCCGAGCCTAAAACATATGAGACAACAGGACGCAAAAAGTATTGTAGAAGTTAGAAATAAGAGCATATTCAACACTAATTATTGGCTAGTTTGGCCTACCGGTAGTGCAACAGAACATGTGGAGCCGTATTTGCGGTAGAACAGAGGAGATATGTATCGAGTGGCTCGACAAGGGAACCCTACTTAAGTACATAGGGGAGAAAATCAGATACAGAATGGGGAACAGCCGTCTTTTCTGGGCTTTATGGTCAGGAAATATAAGAGTGACATGGACGGTCTAGCATTTCTTCAACATTTTGGCGGGAGTAATCAAATACCAATAAACTTCACAACGCATCAGGTAACCGGCAACCCCAACACAAGCCAATCCCGCGCTCATAGTGCGGTTCTTTCTCATTTGCACACAAATAGAATCCCCTCCTAGTCCCATCATGGATTTCCCCCAAGCAAATTGTGCACCACAAAAATGCTCACTGTCATGGATAGTCTGACAAAAGCCTACGACGACGGCCGGCTCTCACACGCTGTATCCATCGATTTTGCTAAGGCCTTCGACAAGGTCCCGCATGCCCCTTTTCTTTCTAAGATGTATACATACACGATAACAGGCACCATGTTGGACATCTTACGCAGCTCTTTTACTGATCGCACCTTTGCGATTAAGATGGGGAACGCTCCGTCTCAACCTACCCCAGTAACAACTAGGGTCCCATAAGGATCGGTCATAGGTCCTCTCCTGTTCCTGATCTACATGATTGACCTTCCGACAGCCCTTCTTGCGAAAATTGCCATGCATGCAGACGATGTAACCCTCTCGAGCTGAAGCGTTGAAAACCTGCGAATCGCAGCCGATGAAACAAAACGCTGGTCCGAGAATTGGAACGTCCCAGTTAACGATGACAAATGTGTGAGCATGTCTTTCGACAGAAAAGCTGGTCACACGTCCCCCATCAACGGAGCAATGACGCTGCCAAGGGTTGACCGACACAAAATACTCGGTTTCTGATTAAATGGTAACCTGTCCTTCTCCCATCGTCCCAAACTCTGGGGCAAGTCTGCCCTTCGAGTCCCAAATATGATTCGAAGATCCTTTTCGAGCATCTCCGGGGATGATTTCCGCATAATTTTCGACACGTATATCCGTTCTCTGCTGCAGCGTGGTAGTCAGACAGTGCATTCTGGTCTTATCCAAGATCGTGAAATCCTAGAAAGGGTTCAGAGGGTTTCCACCAAAACAGCATGAGGTCTGTCCCACCTACCCTATCCCGTCCACCTCCAACTATTCAATCTCTTCTCGCCGGGCCTAAGACGCGTGAGAGGTGATCCGTTTTTGATGCTTCGCCTTTTGAGCCAGGTCAGTGCGATTGCTCCTCCTCCGTCTGTTCAATCCCTTCTCTCCGTGGTCACACCAGAAATGCTTTTAAACCGAGACCACGTACTTCTCTACGAACTAACATTTTAGCTGCATGATTACTACTCTTTGGAACACCCTTCCGGATGATATCATTTTCCCGCAGAGCAAAACTATCTGCAAGGAAATGTTAGATCTCTACCCTGGTCTCTCCGAGTAACTTCCAGTCCATAAGAAAACAGAATCGAAATTAAAATCAATGCTCTTTACGGCATTTTCATTCCGCTATATGTTTATGAATGTCACATCCTCATTTTTCTCAAGGTACTGTCCATAGTGAGGCATTGCTTGACGTTATGCAAATTTCATTTTGGTCGCTGCGTCCTCCTTCGCTTCCCCTTAATCTCATTTCGGCTCGGTGAATCCGGCAAACGATCGAAGATTTCCTCGAGGACCGGAATAGATAGGATCGAAGCCTCCAACGCGTTTAGTACTTCAAGCGTTTAGGGTCATTCGACGGGTGAAGTAGACCGAAACGCGTTTTGAGTCCAAAAACGGAATAGCGGCTTCATATGAATTCTTAGAACTCTATTATGGTGAAAATCACTCCAAGAGCTTCTTTCGCAGCCTGGACATGATTTTGCTTGGCAGGTTTCAATGTGAGCTACATATTTTACCGTTTTGTCAGGAAATACATGGGAGACAACGGTGCCAACATCGTGGTTAGAGGCATCAGCTGCCACAACGGCCGGAAATATGGGGTTGTGCCGTGCTGACAATTTGAAGCCGGAACTCCTTTTATTCGTGAAAATGAAGGTTGACATTTCTATGAACAACGCCCGCAGTAGTCTATCAGTGGAAATCAGTTTAGAAGAAGCCGCAAGCACCAGTCAGCTAAATGAAAGGCTGATTGAGAGGTAGCAACCCAAATATGTCTCCCATTATCGAACTCATAAGGGCCAGAAAGTCGTTGAGTACTCCAGAAGACCATCTGCTCCCATGACAGTAGCTAAAATGTCTACCATTTCCGAGCGAGCAGTGAACTCGTCCAAACCATCTACTGCCATTTGTTGCACGTTTGAGTGAACGCCCCACCTTCGGGCAAGTGGTATGGGCAGAGGTTGACTAATAGCGAGTGCTGCTGCGGTCGGCTTCAAGGAAGTTCAATGAGAGGCGAAGGAAGTTAAGAAATGAACAACCAAACAAAAATAAGGCAAGGTTAACGTGGCGCCTGAGTGTTGGGGGGGGGAAGAATTGCTTACGAGCTATGGAAGGTAGAATTTTCAGAACAACCATAGAACTCTGGCCAATTAGGTGATGAGTATCGCCTGGAGAAACAAACTTCAGCAGAGAGTAATCATGCAAAATGAGCGGTAACAACGACGTGGCCACGAAAATCCACCAGGAAATTATTCTGGCTGTAAAACTTCTATAAACAGGTATACAAAATGCTTATCCAAATAATAATCATGAGAACCAGAATGTATGGTGGTGAGAAAACACGGAGAATTCAATTACCTAGCAGTGAACTTCTCTCGATCATTTGCAGCAAATTCACTGAACAAATGTCAGATGGTAATTGTTTAAGTTCTGAGAAAGCTGGACTGGTAGGAATAGCACTCATCTTCTTAATTGAACAAACATTCTCAATCGATGGCACCGGTGAATCGAAGTAAGGATCAGAAAGTTTCACATGGGAGACTGCGCCTTAACTACAATCAAGGGCGTAACAGCCTTGTGTACCACAGGTTTTACGGCCCACGTTTTGGGCTGGAAGTGTCAGGTAGTTGGCCTTATGTCACGGAATTCCACGATAAAAACGCCCGTTTGTCTGGTTACTATGTCGGCGAATGCTCTCCAAACCTGAGGGGCCTCACGAGAAATTTCCACGGTTGAGGTTGTACTTCGATTGTACTCCAGCAAGTGTTCTGGTTAGGGCAGTCTCCGAACCCATGACCCACGTACGTTTTGTAGGTCCCTCGGTCAACAGGCATTCTCTTGTGCGATATTCAGTCATGTCGACAGACAACTTTTTGGTAAACTTATTATCTTCGAATTCGCTTTTTGGCGCGGTAGCATATCCACAAGGACGTACATGTTGGACAGGGTGATGTATGAAGCATTGAAGATTTGCTGAGGTGTCTTGCTTCAAGTGGTAAACTTTCAAAAGAACCGCAAAGTATATCATATGTAGTCCCTAAGACTTACCTAAGGTATCTGGGGCGATAGACGCATACTCGTGGGACTTCAGATCTAAGGCATCCGAATGCCTCTGACCCTCATTGCCCGGGAGGAGATGCGGGAGTTTTGATTTTTGATTTGCTATGGTTCGTTGCCAATGGTGGTAAATCCGAACGATTGGCGAATGTAATTTTCCACCGCGTCCACGCGCTCTCTGTGAGATACGACGCGGGATAACACCGGTGGGGTGGGAGAGGATATAAGTTTTAGTCCATTGTATAAGTTTGGTAGCTGTGCGGTGCCAAAACATTGCATCCGCGATCAAATGCATAAGCAAGTGGAAAGTAGAACGTCCTCGTCGTGATCGTTATTATGCTATCTGAGTGCATGTGACTTAGGTGATATGAACAAGAGACAACGAAAGAAAGAAGGCCAAGGTTGGCATAATCTAAATGAGTTACTAGGACCAGTGGGTGTCGAGGTTACAGAGTACGCGTGTGAGCTTTAGGAATCGCGGGAGGGGAATAATACTAAGTTGTAACAATGGCAGTGACAACGGTTTATGTGTGAATCCAAAGCATGTCTAGATGCGCAATCGAACGATACACGTGAATGCAAGGGTAGACTGATAAGGATTATTTGGAAAGAGTATACACACCGGAAGTGTTAACGGAGATTAAATTTCTAACTTGATGGGAGCAGTTTCGTTGTCCGGAGGATGTAAACTGCAAAGTCGGGTGTTCAAATTTGCCAAAGTGGAGCAGACACGGATAAGGGGATGGAATAATACATAAATCGGTCAAACGAACAATTGGATCGACTGGGGAAATAAGTGAGATTAGCTGACCAGCATACTGGGAGAATAATTAAGAAGGGACAACATTAGAGAGCGAGAGGTCCAAATTGGAACCGGATGGCCAAAGCCATGGGAACAGTGGGCAAAATTATACATCAGAATTTGGAGCTCGACACAGGAATCGGCAGTAGGCGAACAAAGCAAGAGTCCCTTGAGCAATGTGTAGCCAATTTGCAACGGATCCCGAAATCAAAAGGTGATTATCTGTTAAATTAAACGACACTAGATTATCAGACGAACGATGACGCGAAATAAATGCTAACTTCAATTATGCGATCACAAGGACTCAGAAAACGAGAAACAAGTTTCGGCTTGCAAGAAAGGAGCATGTGTGTAAGTTCCAGTCAGCGGAACGTTCGAGCGACGCTTAGCGACCAATTTCGACACAACTCAAAACAAAGTGGATTCCAAATAGCTACAGTACTAAATACAACAGTTAATTAATTTTACAATAATGAAACCTCAATAGTTTACCTTCTGGGCTCTTTTTCTCCAAATTGACAACAAATCAACAACTGCAGCTGGGTTACAGCAAAAGGTTAGAAACAGAAGAAGCGATCACCGAATACAGTCACAAGGAAGCTCAAGATGAGTGAGTCTCGCTCGAGGCAACGGTAAGAGTCCGGTTTGTGACAAAGATTTAGAGAAATAAAACAAACAATCGGAATTTCAGAAAAAACAGTTCATACAAATGATAAATTTAGTTTGTAACATTGGTGCCGATGCACGGGACGGGGTTTCCTGAACTCATTTACACGGGCCCACAAAATCCGACACCGATTTTTCCCGTGCACCGATGGGTGTGGTCGGCCCCATGCATCGGCTCGCCCTACGGTTCCCCAATACCTGAAACTTATCATCGTCAATAGAAGCTCCCATTCGGACAGGTGGATCAACCCTCAGTGGTTCCTCCCGGTTCGGCAGATCCGAAGACCCGCCTCCCAATTGAGGAGAGTTGGCCTCTGAACTTACACCATCAGTGTCCGGTTCGCCTTCAATAAGACAAATCTTTCTAATGTCACGGAGCAGTGATCCTTCATTAGTTCGCACTGTCGCCGTTCGTACCAAGCCATCTTCCGAAACTGGGATGCTTTCGATGACTCCTATCGGCCACCGGCCACACAGCAAAGCCTCCGAAACTAGTCGCATTACATCACTCGATCTAAAGTTTCTTTCTCGAGTTTGGTCGCCAGGCGGCTGTTGCTCAGTGATCAACAGCAATATTTGCCTAGTAGACTGGATCAGGCGTTTCCATACGCTATCGCGATGACTGGCCTGCGGGGAATTGAAGTGCCATCGTGCGCCATAGGCCACGATTCGATTCTGCAGTTCAACCCTGTTCGTGTTTTGTCCAAGCGCTGTAGTTCCCGTTGAGCACCCTCGAAGTTCGACCCATTGTCGGAATTTATATCTGCCAATAGGCCTCTTTAGTTGATAAAGCTCCGGAAGGCCCGTAGGACAAAGTCGGTTGCCATCGAATGCGAAACTTCTAAGTGCACCGCACATGGCTTCATGCACGCTAGGATACGCCCGTATTGTTTTTCCAAACTCTCCAGCACTTGATCTACGAGTGCCGGAAGTAGTCCAACCCGGTGTGGCTGAACGGCCGCCAGCCCGGAGCCACTTTACTTTGCGGAAGCGGGGCCACTTTTTGAATGTCCTTCTCGACACTGCTTCTCCTACAATGTACACAAGGTCGGAGTGCGAGTTTTACAATCACTCTTCCTCTCAGCAACCAAAGGCACTTTCGAATAAAGCTTGTCGCGTGGCTTTAACCGGCTTTTCCCTTCACGGCTTGGATCTGTTGAATCATAAACTCTATCACAGGTTATCGAGCGGGTGGCAGTATGGGGTATTTCGTGTCAAAGCTAACATGGGAGTTGGTCGGCCCACCGTCTACCCTAGCAGTCCATCGATGAGTTTGGGGTTTAAATGCTTCAATTCGACTCTCGGAGATGATACTCTTTTATTGACTGGTCTCACTTCTTCCGCCCTGTTGACTTCTCGGGTGAAGGCCTCGCGTTGTACCATCTTGAATATATCGCGGTCCGCGGCTTGTAGTTCATCGGGACTTGTCGAACCCCTCACATCCGGCTGGAGGTAAGGAGCCCTTTCACGACTGGCAAATGTCTCTTGAACCTGGCCAACCAAGCTACTTGACGAAGTGTCTTCATCCAGGAGGAAAACTTGACCAATCGTGACAAAATGAATTTCACTTGAACGACTGTGGCCATCATCATTACGCTTTTAATCTCCAGTTCCAATTCCAGAGGGGAGTTCATTTCCTACACCGGCCAGTCCTGTTCACGCATTTGCAGGAATTTCGGCCCTCCCGTCCACCTGTCTAGTTGCCGAAAGTTGGTCGCACCTCGGGACCACAGATCGGCTGGGTTATTGCCAGACTTGACTTGTTTTCATTGGTTCATGGCCGTTTCGTCGTGGATGTCCGTGAGTTTGTTAGCAACGAAAGTAATAAACCGGCTTCTGAAGTTGTTCATGCAGTACAGTACTACCGTTGAGTCCATCCAGAAGCTAGCTGACGAAATGTAGAAGTCGGGACATCTCTTTACAGCTTGTACGGCCCTGACTGCTAACACGGCTGCGCTGAGTTCAAGGCACCGGATCGAAATCTTCTTCAGAGGGGCAACGCGGGCTTTGTCGAACAGGATCCCCGTAGTATATTCCCTATCTCCCGAGCACCGTAGTCCGTAATTCAAGGCTCCGTAACCGACCTCGGATGCGTCAAAAAAGACTTGTAGTTCTCCTGTCCGTGTCGTATGACCAGGGGGTAAACATCTTGGAATCCTTGTCTTCTAGACTCTTTAGGGTTTTCAGGAATTCCTCCCAGTCCAACCGGCCTTCTCAGCACAGTGGATGGCCCTAATCGACCCTCCTACGGCGGAGCAGCTGCAGCGGGATCTTTCCGGCAACAGCCAGCGAAAGGCGAAACCTAGCGGATCGAACAAACTAGAGACAGCAGATAGTATGCCACAAAGGGTTACTGGCACCTGGGGAAAGTTCAGCCCGAAAACATAGTCGTCCTTTTCCGCGTTCCACCATATCCCTGGAGTGCGCTCGGTAGGGAGTAGAGAGCCGTCCTAATCTGTAACCCTTTCAGCCCTCTCGTGGAACGGAAGGGCTTCGAGCACTTCTGAAGCGTTTGAAATCCGTTTCGTTAGATGGAAACCCCCCTTTTCTAGCTATCTTGTTAGGCCCCCGAACTGCGCTAGGGCCGAGTCTACATCACCGAATGACCCAAGATAGTCGTCGACGTAGAAGTTTTTGCTGACGCTATCTACCACCGACAGGTGGACCAAATATCCATCTTTGTTCGCTGATTCTCGAAGGACATAGTTCGCAAAAAATGGCGATGATATCGCTCCGGAGGGATGGACTGTCATTTTATAACTTATCGCTGCTTTTTTCTCTTCCCACCACAGGAAGCGCAAGACATCTGGCTCGTCTGCGGACATTTTCACTTGGTGAAACACTTCCCCCATGTTGGCTGGCAAGGCCACTCTACCCACTCTGAAACGGCACAAAACTTCAATCAGTGGCATGGTCCAGTCAGGAACCTGTAGCAGGCCACCACCTACCAACTTGCCCTGGAACTTGGCTGTACAGTCGAAGACAATCCACTAGTTTTCGGGTTTCTTGTGGTTTATAACCGGGTGATGAGGTAGACACCAGAGCCCCTTCCGGCCGTCGGTGGTTGCAGGCACCCTTTCAACGTAGCCATGAGCTTCGTCTCGCTTCGTTAATTCTGCTCCCCGTTACCCCAAGTCCTGGTCTCGAACGAGGCGTTCTTTCAGTCAGGGTAGTCTCTGCAGAGCATAGTTTCTGTTATCAACCCAAGGGTCAGCTGGTGTGCGCCATGGGATAGGGACCTCGAACTGCTTTTGAAGCTCCTAGTTTCTTGCCGCACTGTTCGCAGAGCGAAGTGGTCCTCTTGAGACAATGGTAACCTTCCGTCTTCAGTATCCTGAAGCTTCCTTTCATACAGCCGCTGCAATTGATGCTCCATACGGTTCATTTCGGCTGATACGTAATTCACGGAACCGCGTTCCCCCACCGAACCACATAATATTCATCCCAGTGCTGTGCGTACGGCATAAGGTGCCTCGCGGTTGCCCACCCTCTGGTCAAGTACCCAGTGTGCCTCTGGTACGTCGCAGCCGATAAGGAGGTCCACCTCGTCGTCTTCCCAGTCTACGACGGCTACGTCCTGCAAGTGGGGCCATCTGGTCAAAATTGTGTTCACCGACCGTGGTGCTTGCATGGGGTGATCGGACAGTTTAAATGCCTCCGTTGACTCGATTTGCTCGTTGGCGTCTAAGAGGATGAGCTGTAACCTCAACCGGCCGGCAGTCATTACCTGCGTTACGCCCACCGTGCTCACTGCTAACGACGTCGTACTTTTGGCGCGCTGGTGTTTGTCGGTTAACCGCTCCTCCACCAGGGTAGTGTCCGATCCACTGTCAACGAACGCCAACGTTTTGACCACTCCAGTTGGAGTCATCACCCCCACAGAAGCTACCTCTAAACGTGTTGGATTCCCGGCAGACCACGACGTTGAACAAATTACACTGGGCTTGGTGTTCGCCTCTGGTGTAGTTTCTCTCGCCTGGTGTAGTAATCGGTGGTGTCTGCCCGCTCAGCCCTCGTGACCACATCTGGTACTCGTTCGGCAAGCTGCCGCCCGGTGCGTGGCGTTGAGGCATATAGAGTACGCTCTTGTCGACCTCGCCATTCCTCAACGTTCTTCTGTTGTGGCACTGATGAGCTTGGGGCATCCGAGTAGCCCATGGCTAGTGTCACAGGACCTGCAACTTGGATGCGTTATAGCCTCGCGTGAAATGGCGTGAGCATTGGTCCAACGCTGGTATTTCAGATGTTCCTGTGCAATAGTTTAAGCCTGGTTAGTGTTAGATTTGTTTACTCGGTTACTGTCCCGGATGAGTCGGCCAAATCTACTGTCGGCCATCTTGGTTCGCCTGACCAAGTATTCGGTCAGGTCTTCGAAGTTAGCCTCACGGTCGCCTCGGCTTATAGTTCCGCCTCTCCCGCCCACTGACCCTGTACTTCGGGAGAGGGGTGACTGACCATGCCCTCCAAAGTATGCATTGCATCGAGATCAACCCTGTAATCTAAATGGTCGAGGGATATTGAACAGTTCTGCATTTTGATCACTAGGTTGGCCAACGTATAGACGTCGCCCCTGGTTCTTTGGGCCTCCACCATCACGCCCTTTATTAGGTTACGGGCTACCTTGAACGGCTGGCCGAACAGGTCTCTCGAGGTCTTCCTTGCTCGTGTTTAGCCTTGTTCTGGGTCGAGCATGGTACATCCATCGACAGCTTCTCTTGCTCGGCCTCGATAGTAATGAGTCAAGTGAAGAAGCCGTTGCCCGGGGACGGTTGTCTTGTTTTTGACGAAAGTTTAGAACTGCCTGATGAGTTGCAGTAATATTCAGATCGCCCGTCGGAAACTCTCGGTTCTACTCTTGACAGGCCGATCGTTGGTTGCGTCGATGTTTTATATTCGACGACCAGCGCAGAGTTTCCTATTTTAATTTGTCCTGATCTTTCGAATAGGTCGTAGTCTTTGGCCTTTCGCTCACGCTCGTTCCGTCCATACTTCTCTTCTGCTTCCTGGGCCAGTTGTCAAGCTGATAACAGTTGTTGCTCTAGGTCTAATATCTTTAGCTTAAATAGATCGACATTCTTGCAATCCACAAAACCCTCAGTAATACATGAGCTAGCACTGACAGGACTAGGTAACCCAGAAATAACTAAAGAATCAAAAGTACTCAAATTCTCCCTGATGACCTGCCGTATTACTTCCTGTCCAGATTTCAATTGCCTCCATCCTTACCATCAGCTTATTTCTCATACTCTATAATGTGTGAAAACTTTGCCGAACTTCGCACCAAATTTAACCATGGTAACATCCAGAATGTAAATTCCTCATCGTTTGCCTTTATATGTTTCCCAACGGATTACGGACTACTCTTCCAACCTCATTCTTACGAAGTTGTGTAGTGCCGGTCATATACCCTGAGCTTCATGCACTTACTGTTTCCTTTTGTTCTTGTGTTTTATTGAAATGCTTTGCGGATTTCTGGTACGGTACTGAGTCGCACTGACTCAGGACAGTTTGCCCGATTACGGTTTAGTTTCGCTTCTTCGCTCGCTCTGACGGATCGTGAACGTCCGGTTCATTCGCGGTGACTTTTGGCTGCCAAGCTCGGGAAACTGTTTATCTGGCCTGGTTAGACGTACAGGTTTTGTTGCATTTACTCGGACCACGAGACAGGTACTTTCCATTTATTGTTTCTGGTCAACTGTTATCTTGCGCAGCTTTTGTCCCAATATTGCCTACTAATTGGCTAGATAGCCACTGAAGCTCGCCTCCAAGAGCATGATCGTTATGTGCGTATATTTGAACCCACGATCGGTACCGTATAATTTGCGGAGCAACTTAGCTTGATTTGGTTTTCGCAACGAACCGTGTCATGCGCTGCATTGAGGCTACGAGGTGCTATTCAGAAAGAGTAAGGCCTGTTGTTTTGTAAATTGAGCAGCAAATGTTAGGGCAGACTGCGCAAACGAAAATATGCCTTTCGGCCGGAACATCCGTGCCATGAATTATCACATTCTCGAATCCGAGCCACCGCCGGCAAAACGTTTGACCTAAGCCTCATTAGTGGACGGCTTCATGGACGTGCTCTGCTTATTCTTGCGTGAGACGATTTTTTCACTGGAGGATGTATAATATTCAATGAGCGGCTTACCAGTACTTATGGCTGCAATTTTGCTCGAAGTTGTAGCATTACCACCTGTTTTTTTTCTTGATCATTGGAATATTACCTTTTTATTTTTCGTAGAAGGTTACGCTCACTGTAAGCTTTGAAGAAACATAGGATTGTCGCCAAATACACCAAATACAATGTCAGTGCGTGATAAACTATAGTCAATGAGTGTACCAGTGCCGACGAAACTTGAAAGTGTTATCGTCTTGACCAGTCGCTCCTTTCATAAGGCTATTGTAATGGTTCGCTTACCCAAAAGACACAGACAAATACATGCAATACAGTTTTGAGCTCTGCATGCCTCCCGACTGGATACGTCACATTTATAATCCTCTATTTACCAAGGAGGATTTAGTATTACCTCGGTAGTCAAGGTTAGACGCAGCCTGTACTCTCCACCGGAATTTTTCCGTATTAAAAACAGATTTCTGTGCCTATGGCTTCCCAAAGCAAAACTGGACCGAAAAAATGGAAGCATGCTGGTAGACAGGCCATAATTAGCTCTTATGCTCCACGCAAACCGATGGTGCCGTCGGTGATGAGGGCCGGATTTAGTTCAGTCTTCCCAGAATTGTTAGATATAGAAATCATTTTACTGCCAAGGATTCTTGCTCACACATACGCTGAACGTGTTTGAAGTTTTTCGCCTGACGAGAATGTGGACGATTCTCTGATTCTTAGAAGCAGATCTCCGTCTCATCGCCAAGATCGGGTGCTGCATAACAAATATAGTGGTGGAATGGTGCCTTGAGCCTCACGTTGTCCTCACTGTTGTCTACTCCTTTTCTGCATGAAACACTTTAGTCTTCATCGTCGTCTGCCTACCTGACTGTTTCAACTACTTTGAGTTTTTCTCGTATAGAGTTCACAGCTTCCAGTTATCAGCCGGATTCCACCGGCTGACCACGGCCTTCAAATTGGTTAGGCATTTCATTTGAACCCACTTGAACCCACCAGCTTTTGCATCTAAACCCCCTTCCATTGCTCACTGATGTGTATGTATTTATCATATTTTTATCTTGCGTTTTCCCTGTATCATTCAGCGTTATTGCAGAATGCCTCGTCATATGATCATTTGATCGTGTATCCAGCACGACTTCACTTCCCCTTAATGGACATAATTACTATAATCAAGCAAAGACCTCCAAAGCCTGTTGGTTTCACGATACCCTTCGAAAAACACAATCACTTTAGTTCACCGCCTTTGAGTGTTATCGGGGACCAAACTGGGTTCTGATGGGCTGGACATAATTTTAAGGGCAGAATTACAAAGGGGGTGTTAACTCGTGACGTACGTAGCGTTAGCCTCCTTGGGGGTGAAGACGGACTACACGAGGCCATGGACTCATAAGTCAAATTGTATATGACTTCCAGTTTCAAAACAAAAGGAACTACGCACATATGCGCATCGCACTCATATTGAGTAACCTACGTTCTCCCTTTTTTCTAATTAGAAATGAAAATACTATGAGGTCCATATCGAGGTAATTGGGTAGCCCTCTGGCACACTGTGGTTTTCAAAGCGACCGGCTTTAACATTTCCAGCTACCGTGCGGCGGCAAGTCTGCGCACATTTTACACACGCCCACCAACGCCAGCTTATCCTATTTCGTTTTAAATCTTTTTCTCTTTTGGCGCCCAATCTCACTTCACCATAATGTTGTCACATGAGTTTACTAGTTTAGCATTCGCGTGAACTATTTTACAGTCTGTATTATTTTCCGCACACCGAACCGTGCATGCGCATACCCTAATGCCTTTTAGTTCAACATTTCCTGTAAATTTGGTACATTGGCACACCTTTTTCACTTACACCTGCGAATGTGAACTTATTATTATGTATCAGCGTTATTATGAAAGATCGGCGAGAATAGGATTCAGAATTACTAAGAAGGAACAACTTGCTCGCTCCACCACTGAATTGCTTGTGATCGTGTACGAAGCATACCTGAGCAGACTTCAGCCCCGATCGTCAATAGATACTTGCAAGTACAGTAAAGTGTAGGTAGGTAGGAAGATCTAGCCCCAGAAGTTCGAATCCCTGACACCGCTGGACTCGGATAGAATTTACTGGGCGGTGCTGCATTCAGTTGTGGAAAGTCCTCCAGAAGCTGTGATACCCTGGATTTATGGAATAACTGGATTATATATTTTTCTTGTGTCCTTCTCACCCGTATACTTGCGCTCATACCTTCGTTTACTCACATGTGGTAGGCAGTTTAGGCTCGGCTCGCTTTGGGCTTGCCTCACTCGCATCCTCTTTTGCCACGCCGTTATTTCGGCTACGATGTTTTTTCTCCGTTATCGCATATTTATTGTTTGTATATGTTTATAAAGTTGCCAATTTTATAAACCGTTGTGGTAAAAGCCACGAACCCGTCTTGTTTTGGGCTTGTATTTACATTTGGCTACCAACTTCTGGAATGTATCCAACGGCCGCCACATAAGCCATAAGGCTTTTCTGCCGCTCTCAATTAATTTACCCTGCTTCAAAATCTCTCCAACTTCTGACGACACAGCTAGACCTTCCTTCCGAAAACGCGACAAAGTGCGTCATGGATCAGTAACGCTGTCCGGACCCAGAAGGAGCATATTGTCTACTGACTGACCCCTGCGCCTAGCTGAACAGTCCAGCACCATTCACAGTTTTAAATGTTTTGTTGTATTCACCATAGCACGATGGGGCAAGTAACATCACGGTCGATGGTCACAAGCTAACTGGTCAACGGGAAGAAAGACGCGTACCCGTTGGCGATAGTTCGTCCCGCTGTCGTGGTGCACCTATCCCGTAAGTTATGGCCACGACCCAGTACAAGTTGCAGTTCGTACCGTCATGTTGATGCTGTTCCATAGTTTCCCGCTCTCTTTGCATCGTTCTTCTTCCAGAGTAGATAGGTGTTGATACTGTCCTCGTTGAACTACTGCGACAGCTTCGGCATCTGCAGAGATGCGCTTGCTTAATAGTTAAACTTCGGAGGGCTCTACATCGCACATAGACCGTCACTGCTTGACTCGGGCTAGATTGTCCAAGAATACAGCTTGCTGAGCTTTGTTAATTAATCCGATAGCCGGTTAGGCCTAATGCTGGCAGCCTATGGGACACAGAATGGTACACGGGGTTTTACACTCACCCAGTCTCCTGACTAATGTCCAGTGGGTCGCTGGGTTTTCAAAACCTGTGAGCAAAAAACCTCACCGTTTAATGCGTGTACACTGAACACATCGCTCACCGCATTAGATTCCCTCGGTTCACCCAACGTGCCGGCCGTCAACTCCTTCTTCACAGAACTAAACCCCGGGTGATGCGTATCCTCCATCCGGATTGGTGTGGTGTCGGATCCATGACGTGGGAAAGTATATCCAACAAAATGAAACGATTTTTATGCAGGTCAAAACCTACAGCCCTGGAGCCACTAATAGTAAACCTTCCATGAGGTGCTTCCCCGGTTCCGAGTAAGATCCGAACGACTTCTCCTCCTTCTCTGGGATGATAGGTCTTACAATCGCTTTACCACTCGTTGTGTATTCATATTTCCAGAAAGACGTTGCCAGAGTAACGTAGCGGCCAAAGTGTCGTGGTTTCCACTCCAGAAAAATCAATCTAGCGAAGTAAAGTCCCTTTCGTACAGTGACCGAGAAATCTCGGAGTAACACTTCGCTCAATCGAGACCAGGTTTCAGAAATCCAGATGGACATGAAAATTCTAACTACTGCTGCCGAATTGTAGAAACAGTCGAGAACATAGCATACCCTCCAAGGTGATTCTTGAGCACTGTCCGGTCAGTGTTCCACAAGACCGGATGACAAGACAGCAAAAGGAAAATAGACTGATCAGGGGGAAAGTAGCAAAATATTTGCCATAATGCGATTTTGGCTGACAAAACAAATTCTCTACTTCTCGTCCGGCAATTTAGCAGACTTCTTGAGCGAATCGGTCAAAAATGACCTCACAAAATCAAAAGGAGCTGAAATTCCCTCCAAAAGCAATCAACCGAAGCTGAGTCTGGATAAAAAACCGGGGTATGTGTGGGGATCCATCGGGCAGCGCACGTGATACGGCCAGGAACAGCCTCGCGGTTGTGTAGGCTGAGGAGCTTTGTCCCACCAGGATCGCTGAGGCATCAGCCCAATTTTTTCATGAAGCAGAACAGTCCAACATTTCGCAAACTACACTCCTTTCTCAACAGAAAAGCGAAATAGAAGGGACGGCGCAGGCACAAAAACAGTGTCAGCAAGAATATCCCATAAGGAACCCCCAAGAGTAGAAGAGTAGGATCACTTTATGGGGAACAGATTAGGAGTTTTCACTTTCAAAAGACATAACACACACATTTTTCGTCTTTCCCTATCAAATCTGCAGCCGCTGCTATTCCCCAACAGTAAGAAGTTCGGAAACTCGAAGGAGGCATTTTGATGCCTACCGGAGCGGTCACCAGGTTAGAGGCCAATGAATCTTTTACCCTTGGCAGAAGACGAAGCTTAATAATTAAGTTCCGGAAAGGTTCTGCGTGGCAGTATTTCAATGGAATAAGGAAGTGCCACAACCCGTACTTCAGCCGTGGGCTTTCCTGGCAAGCTCTGTTGGAGCATATTTTGTGGTTAGAAGTGTTCGGATCAAGTCATTAGGCAACAAGTTACTCATGCCCCACCACACTCACGACGAGACTGCACCTTGGAGTGGTGTGATAGCTTACGTTCCTCTATGACCCAGAGAGCTATGCAAGATGGCTTCCTCAAGCCGGAGGTGAAACCATGCCTGACAGGTCGGTGGGTAGAGGCCAGACGAAGTCCAGTCTCTACTCACTGCGCCCCTGGATAGGACACTCCAGCGAATAAACACGGAGAGAAACAGTTCATCGGTCTAAAAGCCCCCCCCCCCCTGGATGGATGTAGAAGTGGATCACCTGAGGTTTTTGTCGACGGTATCAAAAGTCATCGCATTTCACTGAGTAGCTATGGCCCGCCCAAGCTGGGCAGCCTCCAGTCTAAAGGATACTGCTCCATCTATGTTCCACCCACCCCGTTGGGTGCATAGGGCTGAATCCGAAAGATGAATCGATAACAAGGCACGAGCGAGGACATGACAAAAGGCATGCAGTAATCAGGTCTCACGTGACAGACCAGAAAAAGTTCCTTCACGGGTGCTCGTGTCACATTCCTTTGCTGAGTTAACGTCCCACTGCCTTGAGTCAAAGGCTTCGGTTATGGTTCCCAAAGAAAGACCCCTTCCGCGGTGTGGGTAGCCGCGAACTATGATTTGCCCAGAAATCTCCAGCGGTTAATTGGAAGCATTCCTTATCTCTCTGATCTTCATCCTTTGCGATCGAATTCTAAGCGCGTGCGAGTAGCCACGATGAGTCGTCACTGTGAACTTGTGGCTCCCGGCAAATTAGATAAGGGGAAGAAAGAGAATCCGTTTTTTGACCTAAGCATCCTCCTAATTTAGTTGCTTTCAGCGTCCGCACACTTTGCCGAAAGGAGCAACAGGCTGTCCCTGTCGGGGAGAAGACCCGGCGCTGGGAGGCCGCTGTCGCATTCCAGGGTTCCAGAGAGGAGAACTAGCACCTCGACGCATTCCCACGAATAGTGCTTTCGTCAGCTATGGCAGCCGTGGTCTGTTGCATGTAAGGATCTGCCTTCCAATAGCCTGTTCCGAACAATTACATGCTACCGCCGACACTCTCTTTGCTGCTGTCGCCCACGAGTCCCCCACCCTGAAAAGACAAGGCCGAGTGGAAGAGCGCGGCTTAAAACGTTCGTCGAGAAGGTTCCTGATAGATTTTTCGAGGCGAAAAAGTTTTTCGCTGGGCAAAAGAAGTGGAAGGCAACAAAACAGAGCCCTCTTCACTTGTCCACTGATCACCCTCCAGCTCACTGACAATGCCAGAATCAGGGTACTATCAAGATTTGCATCCCTAACCCTCGCCTATTGTCCCATTATCCAATGACCTATCTGAAAGCTCAAGAAACTATTCATTTAACAAGATAGCCACAAAATTTGCGAAAGTTTGGGTCCATTTCTCATGCTGGTGCATTGTCTCAAGACTTTAAGACTACGCTCAACTCAGGCCTACGTTGCACTTTTCGCTGGAAGCTGATAGCGGCAGATATTCACTATTCCATACGAGGTGTCGAGTTCCCTGACCATTTCAATCCACTGGTTGACGCACGATGCCGGAGAGTAGTCGACCGGAAGACTTCTTTCGCAGCTGGTTCGTAAGCCTCAGTAAATCGTTTCACGCTCCTGTGCGCCGAAACTGAGGCCGAACGACCCCATGCAAAACTCCTCTCAGCTTAACCGGCGGGGCTAAGGCAATCTGGACCCCTTTCCGAGGTGACCACTAGCGTCAACCACCATACTGTCGCTAAAGGACACCAAAATCTTAGCCGACCGCGTTTCATGGCGCCGGAAAACCCCGCGCAGCGGAGGCTGAGTTCGGACACACGCTGGAATTAGGCATAAAATGCCCGTCTAGTATTTCTTGGACCTCGCCTCTTCGCGTGGTTCCTAAGCCTGCCAGATACTGGCTTCCCTGTGGTGGCTGCAGAGCCCTTAATCGTGCTACGACCTCGGATGGATACTACACTCCACATATTCGAGACTCACCATCTAGCCTATCCGGTTCCTCTATCTTCAGCTGCAAGAAAGAAGCACAGGGGCACTTCAGTCAAGCAAGCTATCGCCATTGTAGCCCCGCCCCTCGCACACGCCAAATCTTCCGCTTTCCTAGCATCAAGGACAAGCAATTCAGGCTCGGCTGTTGGGGCGGCGTTGCAGCAATTCGTCAGTAAATCATGGAATCCAAAAGCTTTCTTCTCTAAGCGACCCCAGCCTGGGAAGTCCCAAAGTAGCACATTCAGTACAGAAAAGCTGCAAACTTCTTTGGGAGTCCGACAATCTTGGCTCACTCGAGGGCCGTAAGTTCATTTTTCACAGATCATAAACAACTGGTGTACTCCCTCCAGTCAGCCCCTGGTCAGTATTCGCCACGCGAGATTTGACATCTAAACTGTTTTGCAGTTTCAGACGGGCATGTGACTCGTCTCTGGGGCACCTAGCCCCGTAGCAGAAGCACTCTGTCGCGTCCACAATATCGACGATCCACTAACAGTGGCCAAAAATCTAGAAGCAGTCTCCGAAGCGCAAACAACAGATCCTGAGGTCGAGAAGATCAAAAGCAACTGTTCCCTGCACGTAGTGTCCGTGACCCTATTAACTTTGTGATTAACTATCATTTGCTACGACTCAGAGGGTGGACCTGGGCTACAAGTTCCTGCCCATTTTTGCCGATGAGTTTTATCAGTCGCTCCGCTTTTTCCCATTTTGGTATTACCGCCTAATTGGAACTAATCACCGAGAGACTTGCTTGGCTTTGGCCAACCACAACCTACGCCTCTGGGCCTGCGCGTGTTTTCACTACCAACGCGTCAAAATACACCGTCACACCAGATCTCCGTCAGCCACATTCTGTCGGACATAAGAAAGCTTTCATCGCACCCCTGGGGATCTTGTGGGGTCCCCTCCGTCATCCATCGGCTGTATCTACATCATTATGTGAGTGGATCGATTCTCTCTATTTAGCCGCTTGTCATACGTACTAGATGTTCTGCTTCAGAGGACGCTGCGAAAGCACTTCCAACTGGTTGGGTGAGTGATTTTGGTTGTCCCACTCTCGTACCACTGACTGCGGCCCTTATTGTGAGTCAACTGTCGCAAATCGAGCAACGCATAGCCATTTCAAACGAATCCCAAAAATAGGACAATATTGATTCGTAGTTTCTATGGTACTAAATTGAAAATCATATAAGTACAAATATATACAAACCTCAAGTATGCGGCCAAACAGATTCGACAGTAAAATCCAAAGGTTCACATCCCCATGGCTCAAGCATAACAGTCAAAAACGGTTAAAGGCCAGATTCAAATATCTCACACGAAAAAAATAACGTGCAAAAGTGTGTTGTATGGAGAAGCTTTTCAAGGTAGTGTCAAATATAGTCACATTCACAAAGCACGTAAAACACTCGGAATGATTTTCGATATTCGCCTTTTACACCGCCGACCAAAATCCTTCCGCGAAAATAATTGTCTGAGGCTCAGGCTGAGGTCATGATTCTCACCCTACCTACCCATAACTTATTGTCAGTGCCTGCGGCTACCAACTTCCTGTGTTGGCTGCGCGTAAAACAGGTTCCTGTTGTAGTAATTATTCGCACAATCCATAGGGAATCAATTGCAAATCCCGATGCAAAACTTGAGATTGGTATATTGATCAGAGGACCGAAGCACACAGCTAGACGCACGATCGAAATGAAGACATTCCAGAGTAAAACACTGCGCTGTACGAGCTTAGTCTAAGTATCTGCAGGAGTAAAATATTGCAGCAACTGGTTAAACTAAGTTCGTTTACAAACTTAGGGGCAGAAGTTGAACGTAGGGGTTGCCTGAACCTGGTGAGTACCGCGCGGTTTGAATTCATAGTGCTCTTGCCTTTAAGCTGAGTTCATTGAATAGTTTTGTGAAATAACCCAGTTTAATTCACATTACTGAACGCATCAGAATTGCATCTAAGGTGCGTTTTATCGGGAGAATATTTTTATTCTCCCTGTAGTATTGTCCAGCAGTGTTCTATGTTTTTGAAGCTATTTTTCTCGCTTGGAGTTTTTCTTCATGCTCTTTTGTGATAACGGGCTGTACCTGCAAGTGTCAGAGTGTTTATTTTGTGTTTGGTTAAAGAGCACTTAAGCTGTTTTACCCTTCTTTTTGTGGTTTTCGGTGTGACACGCTTTTCCCACTCGTGTCTCGCACCCAAGCGCGGGAAACGTGTGGTAAATGGTGTAGAGTGCGAGGTATGCAGCAGGTGGGCTCACTCAAAGTGTTCAGGAATAGCAAAGGACATCTATGTCCTTTTTGAACAGAACCCATGGGCTGAGTGGGTCTGTGCTCCTTGTATAGAGGCGGCCAGTCTGGCCTTTAAACTGCAAGCCCAAGGGCAGGACCAACGCTCACCTTAGACACAGGCCCCAAAACACCGCAATCAGGTAGCAGGAGGTCGTTTGCGGAATTGGTAGGCATACCTGAGAGGACAGTCATTAAAACGAGTGGGCCAGTTCCGAGAGCTTGCCATGCGGTCGTTGCCTCAACTCCTTTAAAACAGACCGTCGAGGTCCAGTGGACTGAGCAGAAGCCTAGAAGAGTAAGACAGCCCAAAAAGAGAGGCGACTGTAATACGTCGAAGGATGGGCCAGCTAAGGTTGAATACCCGGCGCTCCTGGTGCTGGAAGTCAAAGTGAAGGATCTTTAAAAGCAAATCTTGTCGATGGGCAGGGCCTCAAGCAGCAGGCTCCTGATCCTAAACCAGGAAGAACCTTTTATAATGGAATCGAAAGCCAGGCGGGACATAGACAGGAGGAGGGTCTACGACATACTGCGAATTTTAGGTGTTCCGTACCCTACTACTCTAAGAAAGGTGCACATAGTGGGGACACAGAAGCCACTACTTAGGAACAAAGGCGAACATCGTGCGAGGCCAATACTAGTGGAGTTCGTTGATGAGACCACCCGGGATAGACTGCTGGCGAAGGCAGCAGTAGTGGCTCACACCAGCAAGAGTAGAAACCAAATTGTGCCAGACGAGCATAGAGTAGGGCCTAATAGTCTAGCACCCGGGGGGGGGGGGGGGGGTAACCTGGCTGGACCAGCCAGGGCGCTGGTGGGAAACCAACAAGTTCAGCAGAATGCCGTACTCGGCTCTCAGGCCCTGGCCCCGACAGCAGTAAAGAAGCCACGTGCGGGGTCGGGAAGAGCTGTAATTGAAGACGCGCTGGAAGATGAAAATTGGCAGTACTGTCCAAAGGTGGAGGACAGTGTGACCCTTGTCAGCCTGAATGTTATGGCAACTCCTGTAGAGAAGGACTGGGAATCGTCGGAAGTTCTGGATCGTCAGCCGGCGTCATGCACACCAGTGGGGGCGACCGAAGCAAAAAACGTGTCACCATCTCGGGCGTTGCGCCTGAAAACCAGATAGGAGTAAACAATAAGAGACACCTAAGTGATGGAGCAAACGCGGTGGTGTTACATACTAACACGTGTAGTATAAGAAACAAATGGATGGAACTCTCCAAAACCGATGACGAGCAGAAAGCGTCAATAGTTGCCTTTACGGAAACGTGGCTTTCTAAAGAAGACCATGCGCCAGGCCTAATAAGTAACGGTTTCGCAGTCTACAGGCAGGATAGAGAACACAATCGCCTTGGTGGAGGAGTAACCATTCTCATCAGGTCGGGCACAAACCACCTTGAGTTTCAGACCAAGATGTGCACTTGCGATGTCCACTTGTACGCCGTTATGATCATCCTTCCAGGCAGAAGGGTTAACGTTGTCTGTGTCTATAGAGCACTAAGTCCAAACCGCGAAGAGGATGTTTGTTTACTGCGGACCTTGACTGAACCAGTTAAGGACGCACAAAAGACCCTCATAGTGGGTGACTTCGATCCTCCGCACATCGACTGGACGGCTGAAGTCTGAGTGTCGGGATCGGAGGAGCAAACCTACTTAGAATGGCTGCACGCCAAAGAGTTGCACCAGCATATTAAGGAAAATGCCAGATATATGACTGGATGCGTTCCATCCCTGCTGGACCTAGAAATAACGAACCTCCCCAACGATGTGTCCGGACTGCATTACTGTGCACCGCTGGGCAAGAGCGACCACGTGTGTGTCAAAATCGCCCCATGCATGCGGCCTCGTAGTAGGGCGATGGGTTTGACTGGAACACTATAGGGGGGGCTATTATCGAGGAGCGCTGGCAGGTCATAAAGGGATCCCTGATTGGGCTACAGAAATAGATCGCACCTTTGAAACGAAGGAGTGGGGAGGGCAAACCCACGTGGTGGACGGCTGCAATAGCCAGGGCCATCAAACGTAGAAATCCTAGCTGGAACCAGAACAAAGCTTCCGGCAGTCGGCTAGCCTGGCACCGCTATACAAGGCTGATAACCGAGATTGTGAGCCTTCTGAGGACTTCCAAGCGGGAATTTGAGCTCAAATTGGCTCAGTATGTAAGACAACAGCCGAAAAGTTCTACAGCTGTGGGCAGTCGAAAGGCTCAACAAAGAATGCCGTAGGTCCACTATCCACTAGAGACCACGGTATTGTCACTGTTGACCAGGGCAAAGCAGACGCCCTGGAGGAATATTTTGGTGGCGTACATAGGATAGATAGTAGGTTACAAGTAGATCTGGCTCTGATGCCCCCGGCTAAATGGGTTAATCTCTAAGAGGAAAGCTTGCGTAAGTACCTACAGGAACTAAACAGTCACATGTCAGTGGGCCCACATAGCATCCACCCAGATATCATCAAGCCGTTAGCGGATATCATAGCTCCATTGGTAATCAGGCTGTACAGGTCCACGTTGGACCAGAGTAAGCTGCCTCAGGACTGGAAAGTCGCGGCTGTCGTGGCAATAGATAAGAGTAGACCTAAGTCGACTATGCATAACCACGCGCCGGTAAGCCTAACTAGCATCCTTTGTAAAGTCCTTGAGATGATCATCCATGCCCACATCTGCCAGCACTTACTGGAGCACTCCATACTAAGTCCGGCCCAGCGTGGATTTCCGAAAAACAGATCTTGTCTGACCAATCTCTTGCCCTTCTTAGATCAGGTAACTCGACGACTGGACGAACGCAAGCAAGTTGAGGTACGCCACCTCGACTTTGGCAAGGCGTTCGACTCCGTTAATCATCGTCTTATGCTATGCAAGATGGAGACGTTCGGTATAGGTGGACCAGTATATAGGGGGCTGGCGGAATTCCTCTCCCACAGGACGTTTTACGCCAAAGCAGGGGACAGGTACTCCAGTTTATTGAACGCCAATAATGGTGTGCTTCAGGGATCCGTCCTAGGCTCGGTCCTTTTCTTGTTTATTACTGACCTGGCATCCGCTCTCCAATCGCCTAGCTTTATTTTTGCGGATGATGTGAAGATTGTTGGATCTGAGGGTAGGGTGGACTTGGGCAGGGAAATAGGTACCGTCCTCGATTGGGCATACTAATGGGGCTTACCCCTGAACGCTGAAAAAAGCCATTTGTTGACAAGGGCAACAGAAAGCCTAACTGTCTCTCATGATCAAGGGCTGTTCAACATAGAAGCAGTCAGTAAGGTTAAAAATCTTGGAGCAGTGACTTTAAATGGTCGGAGCAGTGCAACGCTGCTGCACAAAAGGCTCGTGGTGAGCTCTTTAGACTGCGATCAGCTTTGTCTTGCCGGCAGCCGGAGATATTCGTACCTGTTAACATGGCTATAGTACGACCTCACTTAGAAGGTAGCGTGCAGGTTTGGTCACCCTTCTTCAAAAAGGACGCAGCCTGCCTAGAGAAAGTTCAACGTCTCGCCACGCGAACGGCTGAAGGGCAGAGGGGTGAGACGTATGAGCGGAGACTCTTTGATCTGAATCTTTTCTCGCTGGAAAGGAGGAGACGTCAAGGAGATATAACAGAAACGCTCAGGGTAATGAAGGGCTTTTCTGGCCTTAGACCGGGTAGTCAGTTCAAAGTGGCCTTAGATTCCAGAACAAGTGGGCATGGAAAGAAGCTGATAAAAGCCCGAGCAAGGATGACGACTAGATCGCAGTTCTTCAGCAATATGGTGCTAAACAGTTAGAACGGTCTGCCTGTTGGAATGATAGATCCGCAGACCTTCCGGTCCTTCAAAGGTGCTTTAGATCGCAGGTGGTACGAGATGTTTCCTCGTAGTGAGCCTTGAGTATGTTAACTAGATGGATGACAGGGAGCACTGTGGTCCTTCTGGAGTATGTTTCAATCGACTTTTTTGCTCATTGCATACTGTCTCAGTGAACACTCACGATGCATAATGTCTCTCGCAGTTGATGTGCGATGAGGTTTTTTGTTTCGTTCTCATTTTTAGCGGGGGTTCGACGAAATACACTCGGCAGTGGCGGGTGCCTAACTGGTGTGCATACCATCGAAGGAATTCTGGACGCTCGATTGGCCGTGGCCATTACCTGTCCTGTGCAAACTGAACTGGACTGAATTGAATTGAACGTTCAAGTGACAATGAGATATCGCGTAAAATTGAAAGTTCAAGAGGCAGTGGAATTACATAAATTAACGCACTTAATTTTCCGAAAGAACTGTGAACCGGTTTCTGATTATAAATCAGCTTCGAAAACGACATTTGACGGGGGTATCAAAATACACGTGAACAAGGAGACTGATGGAATACTGACACCTATCAGAGTATTTCAGAGTTTTTTTGTGTACAAAATGTATGACAAACAATATCCTTTAAAATGTGAGTAAATGTTCTCCAAAGGCCGGAATAATTTCACAATGCGATTTCCGCTAATAAGCCTCACTTGAACTGTCCAAGTGAAATCTCGGTGGAATTTTTCTCCTCAAATCTGTGAAAGTTGTATAAAAAAATGAGTCGATTTGAATAGTTGTAGGGCATCAAATGGAATAAAACGCTGAATCGCTCAGTGCGAGGCGGCCTGCAAACTATTTTGTCCGTTGTTTGAAGTTTCAAGCCCGAACCCTAGTAGCACCCAGCCCGTTCGTAACATTGGTTTTCGGTCGGTTTGTTTAGTAGCCATTTTGCACGGATGAACAATGAATTGATACGAAGGAAATTGACGACCGAAGCAATATGCAATGAATGGTTGGCGTTTTATTCAAATGTATTGGTTTTATTCATCGAAACGTCTTGAAAACCTAAGTATAGACCGCTCTATTTTATTCCCTCGAAATTGGTGAAGTAAAAACAATTATTCGGAAAGTCATAAATTAGGAGACAGAAATGAGTGTCGTAATACGTAATTTGGGTTGTTGAAAGAAATTAATGAAGCATATCACGTATTTCAAACGATTCGCAAAAACCGATCAAAAATCGGCCAAAAACCAACCGAAAACCGACCGGTTTCCGAGCGGTTTTGAACCAATTTTGCTGCAAGGGAATCAACAGCATTTTCATTGCGGTTTCCCGCTACGAGTGAATTGATTCTCTGATGTTTCGGAAACGCTCTTCGTTTCCTCCGTTCCCTGTCATATACCACGATTGTAGGATCTGTCCAATATGCAAGGCTCAGTTCGATGGTTTTACAGTTCTCTTTTAGCATTGTTGCTACCTGAAAACCCAATAACGAAGCAGTCAGTTCAAGTTCATCTGTAGATACTGTCTTCAGCTCAGTAATTGTTGCTTTGGCAAAGGGTACTTTGTTTCACCGCCGGCCATGCAGTTCCACTCAGATGCCGTACACTGCCATTAGCTCGGCCTATTACAAACTGCGTTGCGTGACCTGCTGGTGTCCAGCTTTCAAGTGGACTTCCCGAAAAGGTCCTGTTTGGAGATATGTTAAACGCCTTTCAGCCCTTTTCTCCATTTCTTGATAGATGGTTTGACGGTGGTTGCTTGAGTAGAGCAACTTCGTGTAGCCCATCGTGACGCTTTGTCTTTCAATTCATCACTGAAAGCACCAACTAATCTTCTTTTGAGTGAGCTTCACTTTCTTGAGATAGATCGTTGGATTCAATATCAAAAAGTTGGTTGTGTTCTACATAGGCACTTCTATCAGCAACCGTTCGGCAATTTACTGATGACGATTCTTGAACTTCGTTCGTCAGGGGTCCGAGAAGTGGCCAGCCAAGTATCTTTCGTGTAGCGAATGGTTCCTTTCGATTGTCTATGCTCCGTTCAAGCACCCAATGAGCCTCTGGTACATTGCACCCAATTAGTATACCAACGTGGGGGCTAAACACTTCTCCGAACATTATGTCTTTGAGATGAGACCATCTCTTGGCGACTGGTTTTATGGAGTCAACTGGTTTCATTGGTAAGCTGTCTATTGCAAAGGCTTCTGGAATGTCTACGGTCCATCCATCAGTCAAGGATGTTAGCTGCGGGGTCAGCTTTATCGAATTGTTAATATGGCCTTCTGCATTCTTGCTGATCGTGAGAGAGGTAGGCTCACCGACTAGTTCACAGCTTTCTATTAGCTCGCGCGTAATCGGTAAAGTATCCGACCCCGTGTCCAAAAGTGCCATGACTCTTCTCAATCCTTTAGGTGTCACAATGCCGACAGGTATGATGCCTAATCTCGCCGGTTTGAAATCATCATGTCTTGTTGAACAGACAATCCTGAGTTCATCCGGCTGAGTAGGCCTATTATTTTGAGGGCCATGTAGTAACGGATGATGATTACCCACACACCTGTCCTGGTCACATTTCACTCTAAAGCGGCATCCGAAGGCCCGATGAGAGTTGTTTAAGCACACAAAGCATGACCCGATTCTTTGCACTGCGGACCGCCGATCGGGTACACTCATCTCATGAAAGGTCGGATAATCTGGTAACCGATGCAGTGAGTTGCATAGCTTGCATTCAGTTGACCTCTCCGGCTCTCGACTTGTCTTATGCATGTTAGCTAAAGACTGCATTCGGTTGCAGTTGTTCCCTACAATTTGAGCCGATGTTGATTCCGTTCGCGCCAGCTTGCAACTCTCGCGTACGTTTTGTCCAAATCGGCTGTTGGCAATGCGGGATTGATGACCCATGAACTCCGTCAAATCGTCGAGCGTAGATTCTCGCCTAGGCATATTTATTTTCTCGGCTTCCTCTGTTTATCGGCCTCGTAGATCAATAGGTAGAAATCCGCGAATGCATTCCTGTGTGTGCAGCGCATTCAGATCACACTGGCATTATAAACGCTCCAGTGCTATACCGCAATTCTGCATTTTTATCACCAAATTTGACGATAATTCAGGGTTGCCCTCAGTCCTTTTTGCCTCCGATAAAACACCATCAATCAAGCATCTAGCTACCTTGAATGGTTGTCTAAACAAATATTTCAGGATTCTGAGTGCCCTGAAGTACCCCATTGGTGGATCAAGCATCGCGCAGCCTTCGATAGCACTTCCCCCCCTCCCCTTTCCACGACAGTAATGCAATAAATACAAAAACCTTTGCTCAGGATCTGCAACTTTGCACTCAAAAAATTTGCGAATTGCTTCGTGAATATATAGTATTGCCCGTCGAAAGAGGCTAGCTCCACTCTCGGCAGGTCGAATGCTAAAATCCCGGTAGTTTCAGGTGGTCTCAAGGGTTTGTGTTCGTCTATTAAGTCGCCATTTTGATGTTGATATCGCGAACCACATGGACTTCCTGCTGGCCCGCTGAGGCTAGCTCTTTGTTTAAGAGGCTGTTTCCTTTCCAGATAACCGTAGCTGATTCCCTTATTCCATCACTCTCATTCTATGAATACTAATATCTTCAAACTCATCGCGATTAGAAATACCTGACGTGGCACTGACAGAACAAAGAGACTTATAAGTATCCAAAAAACCAATAACACCCAAAAAATCTCTAGAGACTTGCCGAGTTAATTCCTATTGTCTCATAAGGTCCATGATTTCTCGTCCGGGCATTTCCAATGAGTTTTTTTGTCCAGGTTCCACTTGATTGCTTTAAGTCAACTGTCACAAATCGAGCAACGCATAGCCATTTCAAACGAATCCCCAAAATAGGACAATATTGATTCGTGCACGAAAAAAATAACGTGCAAAAGTGTGTTGTATGGACAAGCTTTTCAAGGTAGTGTCAAATATAGTCACGTTCACAAAGCACGTAAAACACTCGGAAGGATTTTCAATATTTGTCCCTTACACTCATCTTGAAGGCCTCTTCCATGATCTACTGAGCACATTCGGTTGCAAACACAATAAGGCTACAGTCTGTCATCTTCAGGGTAATAGCGTGGTGCGGCGATTCCATTGCCAACTGGAGACTACTCTTCGTACCCGTGATAATCTATCATGAGAGGAAGTTTCATCAATGGGCCTCTTGAAACCGCGCAATATCGTTAAGGCCAAGGCTTGTGTTGCCCCAGATGGACGGGTTTATGGCTGAAAATTACGACTTCTAGGTAGACTGATTTCTCCAATTTCAGCTGTGAGTTTTATTGAAAGGGATCACGCAAAACTTTTGTTAGATCAAATGTGGGAACAAACCCTCAGCAGCTACATGCCTCCCAATCTAGCGATCGCTAGCCAGGTGTTCATCGGTGTGGACGTGATTACAATCACAAATGGCCCACTCTGTACCGCTTGGAACGGTCCAGTGAGAAAAGAGATACGCGGCAGACGCCTTAAACCAGCAACTGTACAGGTAGAAGCACCGCTAAATACCAAGACCAATGCTTCCGCCTGCTCACAACCTGAAGTTGTTCGTCCTCAGCCAGTACTTGCTGCTACCACTAACGACTTCCTATGACCGGTTACAACACCGAACTTTGCGGAAGATATAGCCGCGTCCGCCAACAGCAGAAATCGACGTGGCCGTGAGCTGCGACCTTTAACCAGGTTTGCAGAACTTATAACAGTTGTGTATATTTAAGTTTACTATTCATATTCCACTTGCACATAGTTTAGCGATAAGTGACTGCAGGATCAACACAGGCAACGGCAGCTTGCGTTGCCCGAGTATGTTTCCCTCAAACGAATATCCGTCCGCGCCCCGAGGTGCGCCTTTCTCGCCTCTCTTGGCTTCCAGCTCCTCCTGTCGGACAAACTACATGGAATACTGGGATCTTACACGGCTTGAGCATAGCGTTTACTGGATTATGGCTGGACTCATTTGATGCCGTTAGCTGACTCGTTCACCAAGGCAATAACCGCGAAGGACAAACGAAAATTTGGGGTACTACGATAAGGTTGAATTGAAAGGCACAATGATTCGTTGTGCAAAATTGAAAGCAGGATCAACCCACGAAAGAATTTTGGTACTCCGGATACCAGGTATTAACTAGATCCCGGGAATGGCGAAAGGAACGGGCCACAAGCCAAAGGTTCTAACAGTTGATAAAATACGGTAGAAGTCAGTGGAGTGGGTGAAGGGCGGTCTGTATTGAAACAATGTCGGCCACATTTACATTTTAGAGCGACACCGGATACGATATTAGCCTAAGGGAGTTAAGGTTCAACCGTCTGCAAGCAGAGTAGCCAAAAGTGTGTTTTTCAGTTGGCGGAAACCAATTGCTTCTACAGCAGGCAGACAAACAACAAACAGCCCTGTGGCATCGGACAATATAAAACCGGTTTGAGCTAAGTGCTTATTAGTTATGTTTATCCATGATAATTTTTCTTCACGAATCTACGTATCCAAACTCAGTCATATCCAGGTTGTTACGGATCCATTGCTAAGAAGGACGCAATTCTGGGGTCGACACACAGCGACCAGTGTGAGTAATGGAGAATGGCTTCTGCTAGCTTTATTGTCGTGCTCGATCGCAGTGGGAGGCGTGGGAAACGCCTCTCGCCATAAAGCCGACTTATCAGTCGCGGATAGAAGCCGAACTGCGTCGGTCTTCTAGGGGGAGAACCCTGTAGTACTACCGAGGTGATAGACGATTATAGACACTAAAATATTTATTTATCTGAACGACTACCGAATTTGGTGGCACCACCTGCTCCGCCTACCTACACCCTCCACGCGCTCTTGCGTTCCTCCAATACACAAGTTATCCTGCTTCAGCGTTTCGAGCTCTTGTCTTATGCGCGCTGTCGAGTAATATCGTTTTCGTATTGCAAACCGAGGACAAAGGTGTAGCGACACTAAACTTTGTTCACTTGTTTGACACACTGTTGTACATCTCAATGTTTGCCGCCAAGCACGGTGGCCATTTGATCGTTGCACGTATGATTTCATAACGTATTCTCTTCACTCTCTCCTCAACGATAGTGTTCTCATTCTCATGGGTCGTTTGGAACATTGATCTGGTGATCGTGATGAGGCTGTGCGAAGCACCGCAGTGACGGACAGGTGGTCAAATATAGTAAAAAGGGCTAGCGAGCGCGTGCAATATGGAAACAGCATGGTAAAATTTACCCGAACCTACACCGTGCGGCGAGATATTGTTTATTTTTTTCTTTTTTGGGCACTACTATCATACTTCAGCATAATGTGATCTTAACAATGCTGTGGAATCCGGGACAGTACGCAGTTTTATGGTGATTCTGTCCTATTCGTAAACCATGAGAAAAACCCATTTTGATCAAACATCGCTCGTTTGTTCAGTATATAATCCAATCAGCATGCATGCATCTTTACAACCTAACAAATATACCATGCGCATACGACTTATCTTAGCGGAACCCTTCATATTGACCATTGCAGTACGTATGCCTCGCGCGCATGCTCAGCCTCCATATCACCTGACAGTGTTTGGCAATTATGCTCACTAGCCACATTGCTCATGGACAATACCTGTGTGCATGTGTTCTGTTAGGTATTTCATACCCACAAGATGTCGCATTTTGCATGCGATTAAACCAATGCATTTCCGAGTTAGTTGAAGTATCTTCTGATTCCACTTCGGGAAATTTGATCATTACAAGTTCCTACATTTTAGTTTCCTTGGCTTTTCTAGTTACGCTAAAGCAGTAGCAGAAGAGCAGAGGAAAAGGTCGTCCATATTTCAACAGTTCTGAATATGGTAACCGTAGCGAACTTGAAATTTGTGTACCCACGTCGGCCGAAAATAACGGGATCAAACAACGCCACTTATAAGTAGTAAAAGAGTATTACTGAGTAATGGATTGGCCCCATCTTAAGGCAGCGCTATATCATTTTGCGGTCAGTCTTTTTCATAAAGTAAAAAGTGGGAGCACCGTTTTGGAAGCCGCTTGAATGGGTCATGAGTTTGTTGCATTACTAGTTGTTTTTCATCAATATTGACCAATGTTATGAAATCCAGTAGATAGTTCATAATTGGTCGTAAATTATCAGTTCCTCGTCCCACATTATGCAGATATAGCTAACTGAACAATGCCCGGAAGAACATTTTCCCATCCAAGATTATTGAAATCCGCCAAGACGGTTCCAAACATCTGACGGGGCAACAACAGGAGCGTCTATATCTGATTTCTCTGAGACTTCTGTTTTTTGAACATGTCTGGTAAGATTTATTTAGCTATATAATGTTTATTCAAAACTTAGACAATGCGGAGCACGTCGATACTTCTACGTTTGTTAATCACATTGCCGCCTCGGAATCCAGGACTATGAGTCGTGTGAACATGTGGATAAGCAATGGGAGAATACTAGATGACATACATCTATTGTACAGTAAATGCAACGTGAAGATAACCGATTTAGGGTGATATTTGTGATGTTAGATTCAAATTTTAGCCAAATAACTGGGGATCTACGAACGATTATTGGTACACCCCGCACATGCGAATCACGTGCTATTCCCGGTTGTTACTATGTGCATTCAGGCTTACATGCAGCAATACTCCGTGAAGTTGTTCATGTGCATCCGACGCCTACGTGCATTTCCACTCAACTGCGTCTCGATGGCATGTGTTACTTTAGGGACTATTTATGAAGGGAATATCCAATTCGAGTGAATGCATCCGTATGGCACCCACGTATTCCTACTTTTGCAGTCCACCGAGGTCTGCCAATAACAACATAGATCCACAACTTCAGGAAATGCAACAGAACGTTGACAGTATGAAGGGTAAGTCTTCAGTTGTTATGTGAATATTTGCCGTAGACCTTGTCCAAGTACGCAAACGTGCTGTGTACTTTCGGCTAAAAATGAACAGAAAGAGGTCTATATTTCGACGGTGGACACAGCTGAGCTAACAGCGAACGGGGATTTTCATCTGCCATCAGAATGCACCGATGGTCTAATGAAGATCGAGCTGCAGCTGGTCAACAGACACCCAGGAAAAGCTTGGTGGGTCTATGTATTTGAAGTTCCTCATTCTTTTAGTTTCCACTACTGTCCACCATAGGTGGACGAACATTTGGTGAGACCATCCGGGCCGTACTATTGAGAGTTGGGTATGTCAACCGCGTGAAGGAATGCAGCCTCATAGGAAAAATCAAGCAAAACTGAATTTCATAATAAGTCGTTATTCGGTATAATGCGAGATAAATTATTTCAAATACCATCGAGCCTCTGTTATTTATGATGTTAGCAAATATTAGCAACATAAAGCATTTCACCGTAAACTTATACCTATTTTAACTTTATTTTCCAGAGGCTACGAAGTCACATACTGTTTTTGCGAGTCATTCGGATTCAGAGTTCCGATTTCATGTTCGCATTTGGCTGCGCAACACGAGGTCACAAAAATGCATTAGATTAAGCCGGGGCTACCAAGCTAATTCCGCAGACTGTGTGGAAATATCACGCTGATCTTGTTCATCTTTCAGATCTCACGGTGTCTGGAATCAGAGGAGCCGGAGAATGTCAATTAAGCTTGTAAAAGCTGTTTACATTTTGCTTTGACTATGAGATATTGACAATCCAAGTAGTGAGGTGATTTGAGACGATTTCTCAATCATGCTGTCATGAATTTCTTTGTAAAACGTACGATCAGATCATTTGATTAGGTAGCATCCGTCCGCTTATGAAATAATGTAGCCGTGACAGCACGAGTGCTCATTTATTCAGTAATCCAGTAGTATGAAAGCTATGGGATAGCTAAGTAAAAGGGATCCTGTCGTCTTCAATCGACAAGTTTTTTTACGTGGTTTTAATAAGTGGTAATTGTGTGGTATTTGGGTGATATTACGGGGCCAATTAATACGTAGAACCCAACTTTTGAAGTGATAAAATCATGTTTTTACCACGTTTTATGCTGGCTGAGTGATTTTGCTGCACAGAAATGATCAGCATGTTGACATTTTCAGTGTGGGGAAGCCTCGAATGTGCCTTAACAGAGGTGCCTATGTAGACTGCACAACTATGAAGCACAAAATCACATCACCGAGCAGAGATATCAGGGTTGGAACGAGTAAATATTGATTTACATTTGGGACAAACGAAGCTACCTGGAGAAACGTGGAGGGCCAAACCGGGGGGATTAATTTTTCCGAATTACAGAGAGAACCTGATCAGTGATATTTTGAAACAGAATTACTAAGCTGATGATCGCTAATGTGTACTCCTAACTCATTAAAGTTGTTCCTGGGTTCACAGTAAAATCGCACTGTTGGCAAAGTTGGTGTTCATGAGCGATGTTCTGGGACTAATCTACTTTTGTGCTATTCCGGGTTTTAGTTATAACTTTGATTAGGTCACGGCCCACAGCAAACATCAACATTACCTTGGCTTGCCGCTGAAAGAATCTGTTTGTAAAGCCTATATTCTAATGTCCTCGGTTTTAGATTCTATGATTCTAACTTTGGACAACCCAGATTTACAAACCGTAAAATGCGATCGTATGCAACTTTTATTAGCTATATGCACGAGGTTTGAAATAGTTGCATTGGAGCAGACTTTTGCACTACATGTGGAGGGTCACCGTTTTAGATTTGGACCAGTTTGGTTTAACCGAAACAAAAGGAAGAACGCTAAAGCGTCCACTGAAAAACACCAAAGTATCCGTCCCACCGAACCTTGAATTTAATGGCAGAAAGAGGGGTCAAGTCGTGACAGAAAGCACAATGACCGACTTCAGCACAGGTCACTAATGAGTAGATTAACGATCATGACGAAATCAACTACCCAAAACACCAAAACTACCAACACACAATGAACTGCAAATCAGTGCGAATTAAACGGCGAAGTTCCGATTTTTCTCCGGTTAGAAATCCAAACCATTACCAATCTAATCATAAAGTACTTACGGATATGAAATTACTGGCCGCAGTGATTATTCATGACTGCCACAACAACAGCAACCAATGAACTCGAACGACAGACAATGCCCTTGGAGTGGGAAATTAAGAAAGCTATATCGATTAAAACCATTCAATTATCGACTATGAGAAGGATAAGAAGATAAAAGAATGGAGACAACGAAAGGCAAGGGAAAGAGAGAACAGCGTAGCGTAGCGCTGGAACAGAGAAATGCAAGGACAGATATGTACAACTTACTCACCAAGAGCGAATGACACTGTTGCGTAGCCCTTGGGTGTGATATACATAAAGACAAGTAGGAATGGGAACAGACAAAGAGGGAGACCTCGTGGGAAATTATGGAGGATTGAGAAAGAAATGTGTGATCAAATTACTTGGAGCTGTTCAGATATATATATATATATATATATATATATATATATATATATATATATATATATATATATATATATATATATATATATATATATGCGTATATGCGATGTACCGTGTGCGCAGCCCATTTTCGAGTATCCGACTGAGGTATTGGTGACGGGGTTCGGAAAACAAATTCTTCTGTGTACTGACGTAAGTACTTGTAAGGAGGTTTGGATTTGGAGGGAGGAGGGACGAGATTGTGAAAAGATGAGCGGTAGGATTGAGAGTTGACAATGGTCAAATGGGGTGAGACCCGAAAATATATATTCACCAGGACTGTCGGGATATGGGGTGGCGATGAATAACAGCAGTCTACGTAGTGCTCATAAGGCAGAGTCACCGTGATGGAGACACTGTGAGGTTGGGAAAGGCGCGATGTTAGGCCCAGGGTGTGAACCCGAAATACCAAACAAACCGATAAAATTTGGGTAGACTGATACGAGCAATTGAATGTTATATATATATATATATATATATATATATATATATATATATATATATGTGTGTATATATATATATATATATATATAGATGTACGCAGGTACTCGGAGGAGGGGAACGATTCTCAGTATGTCAAGCTTGCCGTTACATGTTGCCTTGAATTCACTGGGAGAACAGGCCGGTGGAAGAGATAGATTGAATGTTGTCACGTGTTGTACGCAGTCAGTAAAATGAACTGCAACATTCTTTTTAAAAAAGAAACAAAAACGAAAAAAGGAAAAAGTGGAGTAGATCACGTGTTCCTCATGAGCGAGAGGCGACACAACTGTGGTAACCATAACCTAGAGAAAATAGTAGCACATATTTCATATCGAATAGAGCGGAAAGATAAAATTAACACCAACGTCTTGTTGTAGAGTGCGAGTTATTGAGTGGTTGGTTGGATAAGTGAGTGGACTTATAGATGCATGAACACATGGGTACATATGAACGGAGGGATTGACAGCATGATCGACGACTGTGTGAACAAACGGTGACCAGTCTGTCAGTGTGCGGAAAACAGGTGTAGGTGTGTGTGTGTGTGTGTGTGTGTGTGTGTGTGTGTGTGTGTGTGTAGCTGCTAAAATTGAAAGGTAAACGAATGAGATATGGAAAGATGAAGAAAAGCATAGTACAAATGATTGTGGGTGTTAGAGAGAGATTAGAGAAGAAAATACAAGACAGTTCGGAAAATCGCAGATCAAATTTTCAACTGGAATAGTTGTGTGAATACATTATATCTACAAACCGGCCACCTAGTGTGAGGACCTCTCATATGATGACCACTTTATATGGTCACTACTTAAACAGTGGTGCATTATTCGTTGTAGGATCACAAACTTCGGAAGCGACTGTTGGCGGCGTGGATCGAGCGCGATGATGTATGGCCGTATCTACTTGGTCACCATCAGATTGAGTGACCGGTGGACCCAATTCGTCGTCCAGTTGCAACCCAATCATGTATTCATTCTGATCAAATCCTGAAAACCCGGACGAATGACTGTCTGCAGATTCAACTGAACGAACAGGACTGGAAGCGAGATGTGAACCTGCGAGTAGCTGAGAGCGGTCCGCCAGTTCTATTTCTGCCGTTAGACTTGATTTTTGGTTCGTAGGTGGCAAATTAAGATTGGCCTCCGTGCTCGGTGTCTCGGTTTCACTGTCAGAGGAAACGGTGGGAGACAGAGCAGTTCTAATGCTGGCGGACGATATAAGCTCCCGTTGTTCGGGGCTCTCGTGTGATTTGCCTGCAGTCCCTGGTAGCGGTTCGGGCATACGAGCCCAATGAGCCTCAAAGTAAGCACGCATTGTGTGCCCGGCGCGGCCCACATCGGAATCGTCTTCATTGAAGATTTCGCAATTATTGAATATGAGGCGGACATCACTGAGCCATTCATTGAAAGATGAATATGAACTGTAAAATGAAGAGAAATACACAAATATTAGGTAAGTAAAATGATTATGAGTAAAGGCATAGTTCCAGATTTCTCTACTACAACAGTGAGGAAATAGCAGAAAGTTGTTATGGATACACTAACTTAGGTTGTCGCAAAAGGTTGACGTAAAACCATTTACTTCACATTAATAGGCAAAACAATCTGTGGCACAAAAAAAAGCAATCAGAAAGGTTGCAATTTCCCTTTGGGTAAAAAATCGAGTTTAAAAATCTGGCCGTGTTAAGATTCTCAGTTAGTGGTAAAGGCACCACCTAGCCCTAAGATGGGAGATACCAAACACCAGGATGTATACTCAGGTTTGTGAAATGTCGTTGCAGTTTTTCAAATCCCAAACCCGTTTTCCACGGGTTTTCGACCTTGGAAGGTATTACCCTCAAAAAGTCGCCGTCTGTAAAACGTTCCTAATATGGTTCAAAACGGATATCCTAAAAGTAGCACTCCATTGGCTACGGTTTTCACATCCGATCGATCAAGACAGGTCACTATTAGACCGATCAAAAATAGTGATCTATGTTCTGCTCTGCTAGCAAAGGCGGACGTGGTGTTGGCGGCGGATTGACCAGTACCCCAATAGTCTATGGGCTGCCTTTCAAAACGTGAAAGGAATCCGGGTTTATCCACCGGAAGGTCAGCGCAAATTCTCAGTGCGGGATCGTCAACTGAAAACTGTCAATGGACGAAAAAGGAACGATTCTGAAGATGACTTTTGAGCCAAAGCCGAGGAAAACTTCCGTGGTGAGACGTTTTGGTGTCTCACGAAAAAGACGTGCAGAATATGTTCACAAACAAGACTCCGTTGCAAGATTGTGACTGTGTAGGCAGCTGTTTATAAAGGTGTTACTTGAAAATGCAGCAAAAAATTGGTGAAGTAAATGATAACACTTCGCGGAGATTCTCGGGGGTGCGCGAAAAGTATGGTAAGTGTCCCATAGTGGAAAATGTGATGCGTAAAAAGGCCGTGAACTTTATTGCTCCTCTTCTTCATGCCAGCAGGACTAAAAAGCTTTCAAAGGTTGTCACCTAGAAAAGTGGGTGGATTTTTTCCCTTTCATCAGGTCTTTGGTGAACGAAGATGGCAAGCGACGACGACATAAATGGATTTTTGGATAAGTTGTGCAATCTGAAACAAAAGTGTAGTTTCGGAGTTCGGATGAAATGTGTCTACCAAGTAAATATTACAACTCACAAAATGCTTGGATGAATTTTGTCCTGTGGTGGTGAACAGAGATTGAAACGATCGGATGAATCAAGAGAAGTGGAAAATCCTGCTAGTCGTGGACATTAGAGCTCTTCATTGAGTTAGTGCTCTGCTGTTTCACGCAGAGTTAGTATTTCTATCTCCGAACTACACATCACTCATGCAACCTATGAACCAATGAGTTAACTGGTCTTTCAATGCACTCCCCGAAAACTTCTACGTGACTACATGGTAAGTTGCGTATAAAGTCCAAAGCAGGAAAAACTGATGGGCATTTTGGACATTTTCGAAGCAATGCACTTTATCAGGTACGCTTAGACGCCGCTATCAAGACCTTTCACAGGGCGTGGAAATAAAGCAATGAATGTTGAGGGTTTTCCGGAAATACCATGCAGTTTCACCAATGCATTTAGCGATTTTGCTACAATGTATGATTTTCGTCTCGAAGAGGATACGCAGCATATTGACGTAGACACCAATGCGGTAATGTTAAAACTATCCAATGAATTTTGTACCCCTGTTTAGATTTGGGAGTAATAATGGTTGAGCTATATTAAGCGAAGGAAGAGGCCTGAGCAAGGAGAAGGAGAGTCGAGTGTAGTGACACCGATATCACCAACTATGAAGGGATTTACGTCAAGCCTCTAAACTATGGAGGTTTACACGATGATGAGGCAATCTCCATGGAGGGAAATAATGAAAATGGGTGATACAATTGAGTTCCCGATCCCCAAGGAGAAACTGAAAGTTTACAATTCAATCCAAAGCGAACCGTCCGCTGATTACACGTGTGATTTGATTTTTGAAGATGAATTGGGATGACTTTCGACTACGCCGTACACCTAGTCAAATGGGTCCGTCCCCTTCGGACTGCGGAATAAATAGTTTGTTCGTTTCATGTATAACTTCCAAAAGAATTGCACTCTTAAGGAAATTCGACTGTTTTGCTATCACTTGTTCACGAGGAATAATTCGACACCTTCAGCACATCTACGTCTGATTAAGGCCGTTTTTTTAATTTGCACAACTTAGATATAGGACACAGAAATAATGGAAAGATTTATTCTTTTTGAAAAGATGCTTGCGCATGAGTGCAATAGAAGGGGTACGTAATCCATAGCCACAAAGGCCTATTGCACTACTAGGGAAAACCCGCAACCAAACTGTGAGGCTTGGAATGGCAGAGAACCACATAAGGTCCCACTAGGTCAGACGTGATAATGAGCAGGACGACAGTGGATTATTGTCTACCACCCGGGTAATCGAAAATATTATTATTTAAAAAAAACCTAAAAAATGAGTAAAATGAAAAAGTAATTGGGATTTTTCGACTTCGGTGATAGGAGCATCGAGAATTTGTTACTTATAATACGTTAGTGGTGAAATACCGTCCCATCCCTGAAATGTAGCGGTGTTTTCAGACATAACACTTTTTTCTTCGTTCGGCGGGTGCGAGATTCTAAAGACCTGAGTGTAGTTTAGAATCCAGCAGTGCATCTGCATATCATACTTTTCTATTTGTTTCATGCGTAGTCCCCGTATACTCTGAACTCAGAGTGTACCGACACATCCCACGAAACAATATTATTTAAAATTCCCTGATACTTCAACCAGACAAGCAAAGAAATTCGGTAGATTTTTAGTAGTTATCGGAACAGTTTGTCTAGGTCCCCACTTGAAAAGTCTACCCAAGAAGTAGTTAGCTTCGTCTTTTTAAGGCAGTCTACATCTTATTGCAGTGTGTAATTTTGTGTTACATGTATGCATACGAGTGCAGCGAATGGGGCACACGATAGTATCAGAGGCCTTGTAAGGGATAACCAGCAGCCTAAACGGGGAGAACCACATGAAGTGCCAATAGGTTGGCCGGGTTAACGAGCCGAGCCGAGGCACATTGCCATATTCCACCACAGTGACCGGCGGTGGCAAGATTCGAACCCATAGCCCACAAACGAGGTGGTTCGCGGTTAACTCACTCGAGCAATACAGGCCATTGACACTAAACCGTATGGTGTTGACTCGAACTAAATCATTGAGAATCAGACTGGTAGTGAAGTCACATATGTCTTAAGATCTGACATATCAGGCTGGATTTGCACAAATCACGATCCTTAAAAGTAACCAGCTGCACAATGCCATCTAGGATTTCCGATGGTGAACAGATCATTGTTCATTTTTCTAGATAAGTTATGTCGCAGCAACCAAAGTCTTGCCCCACTTGAATCGACAGACTTTTTGACGCTTGATGTATCCGCCCTGAGAGAATACAGGTAGTAGCCTTGTTATTATGGGCTGAAAATGAAGCCTGGATTCGAGGAAGATCATACGAAGAAACGTTATTCTGTATATTTCGACACTAATTGTACATTTTCAGAAATTCAACAGTGCTTCTGTCGATCGCTCAACTTATTGAACCGACTGGAGACTCGTGGAGTTGATAATCATCGTTTGTGACGACAATACACACCATAGTGCAAAGATATGAAGCTCGTAATACAATTTCCCCGAACTCAAACTGCGCAGCAGAATCGGTGAAATCGTATTAAGTGATCAATATTTTTTCAGAGATAGCCAGGTTCAAACAGGTGCTACTGTAATACCACCTAGTAGGCAAGTTACGGTTAACAAATCAGGCCGCGTTTGAATCGGTGGACAACGCATGTGGTGGAACACCACCTACTGCTAGTGTTCCCTTAGGTTTTCGAACACATAGCCTTCGGCTGGTTGAGACAAGATAATTATCCAGTTAAATCGATTTCGACGAATACACTCAGTGTCAGGTTATGACATGATTCGACCCGTATGGAAATCCGTGCCGGTGGTTCACTTGGGAGTGGTAAAGACCTGACAACGGGCAGCTAACTTAACGCCCCCACAAATGATGGACACATTCACCTGTTATAATCTGGTAATCGCGCTAATTGGAATTACATCCTTGTCCCCGCCCCATCCCGTTACTGAAGACCTCACCCTGCAGTAACTTATCGTTGCTATGTCCTCCCCTGAAGTGGTAGACATTACGATAGTAAAGTAGGTTATCTCACAATTCGGTACCCTATACAGACGAATATTTAGGCATGAAAATGTCGCGTTTCATGTCAAGACTAAGACCATTGTGCTAAATGATAGAGAAAATCCAACTGAAGAACAAAGAATGCTAGTTACCCATCATTAGGTTTTTCTTACAATTGAAGGATGGTTACTTGGTCCTTGGAAGGGTTAATGCGCTGATTACTCGACTATTGTTTAAACAAACAAATCGATTGTAAATCAGTGGAACGTTCCGTGTTGGACGTTGAGCTACTCACCGTCGATATGAATAAAGGATGGTTTGCACTTGACAGTATGATCGTATAACCACAGAACGGATAACAACGAAAAGCCACTCTGGTAACCGTATCCAAAAGACAGTCTGATCGTGCGCACACAAACATTCTGATAAGGAATATCGGTAGAATCGCCTTATTCACCTAGGATTAATGACTGACGTGCCCTATCGAAGCAGCACTTAGCCATTTATAGGGGCGAAGCACGTGCCAAATAGAATCGCAGCGTTCGCGAACAAGTTGGAGTAGAGATTTCTAGTCACTACGTGGTCGAAAATGGACCCAATCAACGCAACATCAAAAATCCAGAAAAGACCAATGGAAGTAGCCGTATAGTGGATTACTTCGTGACAAACAACTTTTATCACTCAGTGCGTCTATCCATATTCCGTTAATTGCGCTAATAGACACATGAATCCGACTGCCAATATGGCTATCAATAGCTGAATGGTCGCTTATATGCCCCGATAGAAACCCGATTTGGTATGATTCACATTTCGGTTCATATCCTGTCCTTGGATTGCGGATATAAATCCGGGTTTACGGGTAACAGTGGTCCGTGTGGATGGACGTGCCGTACACTGTGTAAGAAATAAGTTTTGCAGTACTTCAAAAGTGACTGGAAAAATTGACAGCGGATTCTTACCAAACCCACTGACAAGCATACCGAACAGATTTACTCCCTTTACAAGGAATAAAGCCTTCGACATTTTTTTTAATCAGTAGTCCGTACCTATTGTTCGTAAGAGTTTTTATTCTATGCACACGAGTGTGGGGAGAGGAGTATAACACACTACCGCATCGTCATGGATAACCAGTCAGCATGACCATGAGACCTGAGGGGAACAACCAAATGAGGCCCCAACAGGTCAGGTGTGGTAACGGGCCGGGTGACAGCGTACAGTTGTTTTCCACCATATGCACGACCTCGTATCTCAGAGATAGCAGAGGCCCGCATCAGTTACTGAACCGATAGGAGTGGGCCCCAGTTCTAAACTAGACGTGTACATAGCACAGCAATGAGATCAGATATCATCAAGTGCGTCCAGAAACAGTGTGAATTCAAACTGTTTCTAACAAGACCTAGTGTGTCATCATTTAGAATTCTGCAACCAATCGTTCTTGTCACCTTAACAGAGATGAGTAGTGGTCGTGGGACTGCTGTGGTATAGCCAATCAGAGTCCGTCTGATCAAAAGCTACACAGAACAGCGTATTCACGATGAAATTGTCATTTTAGCATTACTCTAGTCCGTGGTTTTAGAATTAAATTATATTCTAAATAGCATCGTGGTAGTGAATTTTACACATCGATCTTCCGCGGGGGGTGGGGTGTAATCATTGACACGAACCAAGTAAAATCTCAACTTCATCGTGACGGAAACACGTGCTACTACGTGGAACAGTACAGAAAGATGAGCAGTATCATAATCTGCAAGCACCACTCGGACGATTAGAAGAAGTTTCAAACATCGCACTTTGCCAATACTTACCCCGCATCACGCGCCTTGCGTTGGATTGTGGACAAATCCATAGGGTGTTTGATAACTTTACGGTAGAAGGGAACTTGTTTAACATTCACCGGTTTTCTAAACGCCCAGGAAGCCTCGTGATTGATCAAGTCTTCTGTGGCCATTCTAGAACATACAGAAAGGAACAGATGAAAAAATCAAACACGACTATCAAACACTGGAATAAACAGTTTGAAAAAGGAGGCAATAACGGGTAACGGTAAGGAGAATGGCGCATAGGACTGAAGCGTCACCTTACAAGTAACTGATTGTCTGAAGAGACTACATTTCATTAGTGCATCTTATAAATGAAGAACGGAAAAAAAAGAAAATTAATCATCACCTTCAATAACAAAATAGGGATTATCAAATACAACCAGAAGAAAATTATCACACGAATGCTAATTTCAGTAGGTCGTATCGCAGTCAAGTAGATGAATAGGGCGTCAATCATTCATCTGGCTTGCTATGAATCTTCAGTGCAATGTGATTTCCGCATGGACTCGAATTCAACGTGTTTGTGTATGGGGGGGGGGGTAATGGTGAGTCCCATGCACGTTCACCATTAAACTGAATCCGGTTTTCACATAATGTGAGATTCATCATGCAGTATGAACGTTCAAACCATTGGAAACCGTGGACGGTACTCGACTCACAACTATTCACCCCGGGTTCAAGTCCCCGTGGGGGCTCGGTGGATGTGCACTGCTGATGATTACTAACACGGATGAAGCAGCTGTACAGTGCTCCGATGGTTCTCAGTGGTGTTAACGTTCACGCTGCGTGATGAATCATATCATGTAAAAATCTAATCTCCTACTACTCACGCTATATCCGGTTTCTCACATCAACAACAATATACAGGTGACACAGAATTGGTTCCACGTTGTACAGTAGCAAAAACTAGTATGAGAAGAATAGATCGCATCTGAATGGTATTCATGATACACTGATTAAGGGCGGATTCCGTGATCGTACGCTGTACAAACACACTGAGCAATAATGATTGTGACCAAGAGTTAACCGATTATCTGAAGCCGATAATTAATATATTGCGTGCGGAGTTGGCAGAGCCCTCATGCGACAGGGGAGGTAATGAGCATCGCCCTGGGATCGTGTTTGTTCGTAAGCATTCGGCACACCTCGAATATGTATCACTTGTAGAGCGGTGAGTTTAAACGCACGAGGCGATTGGGAAAGATCACTAAAAAAACTACAAGCAATGTATTTGTTAAATTTAAGAGCTAGAAAGGGAATAAGAAGACAACAAATGGAAGAGGTTGACGACCGGGTATGAAAGTCAGGTTTCCCAACAATGCGCGTCTTGTTATTGCAAGTTTCAACACCCAAAACGGATTAAAAATCCAAGGGGGCAAAACTGCGTCTGGAAAGCGGTTGGCATGTGTCCAGAATACACCAATGGGAGAAATCATCTCTTCTACTAGGACGCAAAAAACAAACTCAAGATCTTGGTATTAGCAGCAGTGGAGATTTCTTCGACGGTTAAATAAGAGAAAAGCAGATGATAAAATACAGCATCGCGGACCACGAGAAAAATACCGAAAGGAAAAAGAAAGATCTACAGATCCACCACATACTTACCGGCACCAGATAAGTTCCTGAGAGCTCATACATTCCTTCGACTCTAGTGCCCCATCTTTCCCAGTACCAATCTCGTTCATTTGACTCGAATCCCGACTGGAAGAGTTTGAGTCCAATAGGACATCATCCGGGAACATACCCTCAGACTGGGAGCGAGGTAGTACAGCCGAGTCACCGGTGCTACTCGAACTTGGCATCCCGGGCCCGGGTAGTTCAGGGAATATGGATCGTGACCCTCCTTTACTTTCGTTCGAATCATTCCCGGGATACGCGTACGCCAGGTCGGCCAATTTAGCCGTGTGCTTTTTCGACGCGGTTCCACAGGTCACGGACAGTTTCGTGCCCAGTTTGAACTTCTTCAGCGGATTTCGTTGATGCTCGTGGATCAAAGATTGTTGCTGTGTTTTAGAACACGACTGCTCTTTGATCTTTCTTTGTTTCTTTTTCTTATTCTTTTTCATCTTACTCAAAAATAACCCGGCACCAAATGAGCGAGATTTGGGGCAAAGTTTCGACCCGGCCGAGGTCTTTGATTTCGAACAGCTGGAACCCGTGGTTGATGGATCACTCCCAGCGATGCCACTCAGCGTCGTTGTGGATTTCGATTTCAGAACAGATTTATTTAGGGTCTGGACGTTTGGTTGATTTCCCGATGGCGTTTTACTCTTCGAGTTGTCTGACCGGGGTCTTTTAGCCTGTATATAAGAAAAACACCAACGTACACATGCATGTTTTGACTAAACCGATGTTTGGATCATAAGCTACGTCAAAAACAGAACACAAATTTACTTTCTTACTTCATAATTAACCTGATACAATCAGTCTATTGTCTGGAATGATCCTGAGGTGAATAAGTGAGGAACGATCCTGTCAGATATTCCAAACGACGCCTAGAAATACTCGTCAAAAGCGTACTATCAACTGGAACAAATTCAACGTAAAAGAACACAATTTTTACAATAAACCCAAGTAAATGCCACTTCATCGAATAATGAGATAAACTACAGTAAATGGCTAGAACGACAGTGACCAGCCGAAATAGTCAACTGTGTGAGGTTTGTGAAATGAGCGGTAAGAGTAACACCTACAATTAAAGTTTTCTGTGCCCTAACAGGACACCCTTACAAATATCAGTCTCCATCTGACAGCTATTCTATCGATGGCTCTAAGAACCTGCATCTCTGAACACTGATCACTTTCCGGTGAATCGCATGACAGGTGGACAAAACTAAGTAGACGGCAGACAAGAGCAGTAAATCTTAAAAAGATATTGAGCCTTAAACGCTTGATCCCATCTTTGGTGCAATAGATGTGGGCCCGGTCAACATTGAACAACAATGAAAAAGAGTATACGGGTTTCCGTTCACCCATTCCAAGCATCAGCTCAATTCCCAGAAGGCTGTTGCTCGTCAAGCTGCACTTGGATGTACAAAGGTAGAAAATTCGTACGTGAATAAGGCTGGGCGAAGTCACGTTGGCTCTCCTCTGTCATGGGAGATCGAGCCCGCAATAGCGAAATATCGATTTGAACCTTCGTGAACTTATACGAGCAAGCTCATACTGCTCTCAGCAGTTCATTTCAGTTTGTTCAACCACTGACCTCGGGCCTATGTGCTCTGATTTTGGTTGCTGTCAAACAGTATCGTCCAGTTGAGGGTCAAATGAACAGCAGCATAAAATGAAAGAGAAACGAAAATGAAATAATACGCGGAAATCACTGAGACAGAAAGAGCCTGAGTGCAACTACGACAATGGCCGTGATACCTAGCCATGTCACTTATTATCTCCGACCATTTGGTAGGTGGGTCACGTGGACCTCAACCCAGAAATCTAACATGTCCCACCTGACCACGTCCATTGGTCAAGGTTTTCATACCAGTTCAGTTCAGACAACCATTACCATGCACTGGGTGGGGTGGTTTTGGTTGCTATCTCCTAGCGGCAAACTCAAAAAGAAATAGAAAGAACAAGAGTTTGAAAGGAATAAGGGAAGAACTACAAACACTGGCAGCACGTTGACAATAAAATTACGCTTATACAAGAGCACCCCTGGTCGCGACACTGAGCCACATCCTCCAATGATTCCAAACACAGAGTGGGAGGGTCTCTTGAAACCCACGCAGAACGATTAACACGCTACACATGGCCAAGTCCACCGGTGAGGCTTTTCACACCTTTCTTCCATGTCGTGAACTGGGCATCATTACTCATCTGTCAACCACTACCTGATTGACCGACCACTGCGCACCGGAGAATCCTCTCAGGGGACATGAACAATACTTGTCCCAGCCATCTCAGCCTGATGAGCTCAAGTGTCCTATCTAATAATTTGGTTCGTGAACCTAAGACTCTCCACCGAACTTCAGAATTTCTTACACAGTGTTCCCACCATATTCGAGCAATGCTACGAAGACAGTAGTGTTTGAATACCGACAATCTTCGTATATCCTCCACTCACAGTGACCATGTCTCCGAACCATACAAAAGCACGGGCCTGACTACTGTAGCGTACATTCGACCCTTGATAGATGAATGGATGTCAAGTCGACGTCAAAGATGGCTCAAGTTGGCAAAAGCGAAACGAACCTTCTGTATGCACAAAGACACCTCATCCGATTTCCGACCACTGGGTCAAAGGTAGCTACCCAAATAACAGAACTTGTTTACCTGGTCTATGGTTTCAGGGAGTCGGAAATCTCAGCATTTTGTGGTTGCTGAGCTTAGCGTTGAGATCGCAAACGTTTCGTCATCAGTTGAGGTGACATCGTCAGTGCGCACTGACGATGTCACCTCGACAGGTGTTATTTCGGCCACCGACGAGACGTAGGTTGAAGCGTGCGCGGAGAAGAACGTGAACAGATGTGGACTAAAATGATCAATAGTGTTGAACTGAGCCGCGCCAGCGGTAACCAACAGCAATGTGTTCGATCTGGGTCCAACTGTGTGAAAGCGCATGGGGACGCCCAGTTAGTTGGCGCCGCTTTCTGTGCGAGAAATCTGTACTCATTAGAAATATTTTTTCTAGCTGACTGTCCTTCAGACTCTACCTTTCACGCACAAACCTCAGGTCATCCGAGTGCAGGTCGGTCGGATGACCTGAGGTTTGTGCGTAAAAGATGGAGTCCAAAGGACAGTCAGCTAAACAAATATTTATCAATCCCGCACACTACTCGCGAGTAACTGCGTGATACATATATCATTAGGAATACTCGATGGTCGGAATATAGTTGGATGAGTCGACTACCGTTATCGGTCCGGTCGGCTGGAATGCTAAACCGGCCTCCTATATGCCATTCCGTCTCGTTTAGGCTACCAACGTGAGCACTGAGATCACCAACAACAACCTCATGTCGCAAAGCGAAGCTGAGACAAATCACGGTAGAATTGAACGTTAGCTTCATAAGAAATAATCTCAGTTGGGGCCTAAACAGAAACGACACACAGGCATCGACGCGCCAGTCTAGTTCTGTTGATGATGATGCGTAGAATGAAGAGCAGAGAGATTAGAAATGTTTCTTAATCGACCGCTAGAGATTTTCGGGCATATCATATTTCGCGGCTGCCCACACCGTAGAAGGGTATTTTATGGGAACACTAACCAGAGTCTTTGACCCAAAATTCTGACCCACAAGATAGTGGGGCGTTAACCCATCCCAGGAACGTGACCGAAGAACCCGTGAAGAAACTTTTCCACGTCTGTCCCGTGAAATCCGATTGTTGCAAGCATTCTGTATTGTCCTCGTTGATGCTTTGTTATTGATCCACTTTTTGGATTCAGTCCTCAACCCTATGTACCAAATGGAAAAAGCGGAACTTGGATGGGGCGGCATCCACCTTAGGTGTACGATAGCTACCCAACGAAGTGCGATGAATTCTCCTATCGTCGAGAGAAACCCCACGTACTCCACTTCTACGTCCATCTAAAGGGTGATTTTAGATAGATAAACTGTTTCTTTCCGTGTTTATTCGTTGGAGTGTCCTCTCCATGGGCACAGTGAGTAGAACCATATGTTGCCCATGAACTGGTTCAGAGAGTGGACTTCGTATGGTCTTTACCCATTGACCTGTTAGGCATTATTGCATCTCCGGCTGAAGGAAGCCATCCTGTATAGCTCTTTGGGTCATGGAAGCAAGCAAGCCATCACATCACGCCAAGGTGCAGTCTCGTTGTCGTAACTTTTCGCGATGTCATAGACTGATAACCTAGATCTATCTTCCAATCATTACCTGCCTCGGAGAACAACATACGCCGATGAAGTTCATCGGTGGGGATGCATAACACATGTCCCAGCTCCCTTAACTTGTTTATATTCAGTACTTATTCAAGTGGCTCAGCGAGGTTTCGCAATATTCTACGCCTGAATTCAGCATTGCTGATCCGATGTTCCCACCATATTCCAGCAATACTACGGAGATATTGACGCACAAACACCGTCAGTCTCCGCCTATCTTCTACCATCTTATGATTTGCATCGAACACCTGGAGCCCAGGTCGCTAGTTCTGAAATTATATCAGGTGATTATCGTGGTTTCATTCTAGTCCGCTCTACAGCAACCGATATACAGAAACATAAAATACTCTTCCTTGCACTCAATAACTAATAAATGCGTGCAGGACAACAGATGAATTTGGCCTACTCACTTGCACCCATTCCCATCGATTTGTGCTGGACCCAAGAAACGCGTACTTGAAAATCCAGCTCCTAAGTGTCATTGGCGCAGCCTCGAGGGCATCCTTAAACTACAGTTTTGCCTTCTTGCGACGTTAACTCTAGGCTCCCAGTAAGTTGGATTTTGACGTGCATCTTAGCGTTAGAACCAACGCTATGCTGCTAGACAGGATCGCAGCGGATAGTTCAATAGGTGCAGTAAGACTTGATGCTACATACAAGGTGACTAGTAGTCGCTTGGACAAATGCAGTCTGTGCTCATCCACAAGATGCATCTAAAGTGCAGTTAAAAAACTTCTATCAGAAACAAAACAACTATCTGCTTAAATGAAAACCAACTCGGTATGATGATTTCAGAAAGAGATTTGAATGTTTGAGTAGATCAGTTTTTCATCAAACAGAGACTTGTTTTAGGGCATCCATAGACTGACTGCTTGACGTTCGGACAGTGAGGAGATTTTTGACTTGGTGTTGTCTACAATCTTCTCCTTTTTAGTAAAAGCTCCGGACATATTTATTGACAATACATCACCTACTGTACTCCACCAGTTCGTTCAGAACTGAGAACTACAGACGGTTGGGTTGCACCATAGATTTCTGACCGCACTGGAGCATCCACCTTGATTTCGACCAAGCCTTTGTGCGTCCGTGTGCACCGGAAACATGCGCTGACTGGCAATCAAGAGGTGGCTACACTAGATGAAATCAGCCAGTTCCGGGTAGTTTTCAATATTGCTCTACATTTGCCATGTGTGGCATGACAATTCGAGTCATAAAACCATGAGTTTTCGTCAAACATTTAGACCTTTTAGAAGCACACATGCTGAAACGAGAAATCTCGCACAAGAAAAATGCATCAAAGGGAGTGTGAGACCGCCAAGGGACGCTCTCGCAAGCTGTCCCACATTATTCACACCAAAGGTGGAAAACAGGCAGATACAAATGGAGCGGTTCGTGAATCTGATGGGAAGCTTATACAGCCGGCATAATTGTTTTTACCACTGAGTAAAGAAATTCCAAACGTGATTTAACCCAAGTTTCTATTTTATTACATACTTGCGCGTGAGTGAAGTGGAAAGAGGGTACTCCGTAGTCTCAAAGACCCAGTAAACTATTGGGAATAGCCAGTAACTAGGCCCTGTAACTCGGATTGAGGAACCACATGAGGTCTCAATAGGTCAGATCGGCTAGACCAGCGACACATATACCGTGGCCTTTCTCCACAGAACTATAAACACAGGAAGCCTAAGCCTTAGAAGGTCGCAGGATGTTAGTGTTCGTTCGCATTACCTCAACTGAGCTATGGTATACCAGAACATCTGGTGGTATGCATACGGCACAACACCAGTCGAGAGTAGCTACACATGTCGTCGTAGATGGCACTATCACCGCCCGAAGAAGTAAAAAATCATATCAAACAGAAACTGAAGCAGCTAGCTACTTCAAACACCGCGGTCACTTTGACGGCTTTCCTTCCGCCTCTTTCTTTCTCTCGGTACAAAGAATCATAATCACAACCATCAATACTTACTCGTTCAAACGATTGGATTCAGCCCTTACAATCGCACACTTCTGAGAAACTAAAGATTCAATTTCATACGAGACAATATAAAACTCTTCTGACTAGGTAATAATTTGGGTGCAGTGAAGTATTCAGATATATTAACATTTTCCAATTGTGACGCTTTCTGAACAAATGAGTAAATAAAACACTAGTGACCGTAAGCCTCATAAGTCGTCTACCAGACTGAGAAAATCAACGAACCTCTTTACTGTGCTGAGTGGAATGACTTTCAAGACTGGCTTCGCTGTCGTGGTCTGTGGGTCGATTGTTTTTAACCGGCGCATTCTGTTGCTTTTCACTGGTGGCAGTAGTAGAGATGGTTGAAAGTGCAGATTTCGGCTTCGCTCGACCGGTTGACACGGTACAGGTCGGACAAATCCAACGCCGCGGGATCCGAGTCATTGGAGGTCGAGCACAACAGCCATGCACTGCACGAGCGCACTGCTCACATGTGACAAGTCGAGCAGTGTCACCAATGCTGTTCGTCGAGGTAGCGGCGGCGGTGGGGTTGATGGTCGTGGTGGTACCGTTGCCACTGTTGCCATTGCCACTGACGCTACTGACACCAGCGGTGCTCCAGCATGCAGAAGGTCCGTTTGTCTGGGTACCACCACAAACAAAACAATGCGATTTACTGGTCGCTTTTGATACACAATCATAACAGAACCAGTCTCCAGCAGGAATATCGACCAGTGGTGGCCGAAAGCAATAGGTGTGATATCCATGATCACAGCCATCGCACAACAGTAACTGGGCTTCGTTATTATCACGGCGGCATATTTGACAAAGCTGAAATGGGAAGAAGATATGACATGATTTACAAGTACTGGTCATGAAACACTCACCGTAGATAACTTTGACAAAACGTCTCTGTTATTAATTACTTTAACACACATTGATCCCCGCTCATTAAATACAAAACACGTTCATCGAGACTCTGGTAAAAAGTTATGCAAAGATGACTGTTTTTCAACGCGATTGTGGATAAACAGAAAATAAACATTACGCACTCCTCATTAACTTCCGTCAGAAGTGTTAAGAGTACATATTACTGCAAAATCTGAAAGAAGAACACCATAGAAAGCGACCGATCATGAGCACAACCAGCGTCCTTTTTGATTCTCGTCCACAGAACTTATTTGCTCTAGGCGGATGACGCCCCCAATGCTTGTCTTTTTTTCTAGTTAGTCCTTTGTTTTCGAGTTAACTGAACCTCATTCTTTACATGTGCGAACCCTTGACACGGAAGTGCTCAAACAGTACAAAAGATTGTCAACTGACAACGTGTATTACAAAGTTGCATGAATCACATTCAGCAACCGTAGAGAATCACCTATTCCATCGTTATGGATACTGAGCGACTCGGACAGGTGTTATGTCTTATACGGTCGTTATATTTGTGCAGTGGGCCCTCGTGGCTATGGGGTGTATACCCCTTCTATTGCACTCATGCGCAAGCATGTAATGAAAAAAATTGGTAGAAGGAGGAACAGGAGGAGTCCTGCTTCTGTCAGAGGAGTACAGAAAAAAACAGAAGTGAATATCACGTCAAAGTCTTCGTCTAACCACTAATTGAAGTAATTGGGCTAATTGTGAATACAATGCTCTTTGTTCGTAGATATGTGAGCATCAGATCCATTCAAGCGTTAGGTGAGTCGGGTTTACAACCACCAACACCACCACCACCATCGTCATCGTCAAGGCGGTCGCTACCACAAACCGGCGTAACTCATGTTGTTAATCATGATTCTATCGATTAGTATGTATGTATTCTAGCTGTCCCAATGACGGCGAATAAGCAAATAAGCCACTGAGTATACACTGTTGTTGTGTGACACGGAAAGAACTCTATCGGCGGGAAGCGAGCAAAAGAGTGAAGTAAAATAGTATTCACTCTGAGTAATCTATCGACGTATGAGCATGTAGATGTGATCATTCGTGTATGGTTTATCAAGCCATCCGCTCATCGCCGCAGTCGACTAGGAACAATACCGTTGTTTACTTGCAAACCAGGCGTCTATATTCCGATTCGACCATTCATTCCTACTTGTCGTTTACGCGCTAGATAACATTTACTCACTCCATCCCGCTTCCGACTGATTATCCATTCACTCAGACATGTATCTCCACACCGCTCGATTTAACCAGTTAGATGGACCGATAACCATTCTGCCATCCTGAACACACACACACACACACACATATATATATATATATATATATATATATATATATATATATATATATATATAATATATATATATATATATATATATATATATATATAGTGATCGATTACTGGTCATTCCTTACTTGATACTCAAAACATTTAAAGCTTAAACGTTGGTCTTAGGTTGACTGGTCAATGCCGACTGACCTAGGGCAAATGAAGGGATCAAGAAGGTAGCGTATACCTGTGTGTATGACAGTGCGGAATTAATTAATAAGCAGCTGAGTGATGCACAAGTTGGAAGTTAAGATGGTATAGGGTGCTATAAAAGCATCAGGATTATTAAATAATACAGGACGCGTATCGCCAGCATCTGATTAGCTGAGTAGTTGGATGGTGATTTATCCACAAGCGCATCTAAGAATGAAATAACGCCAGCATATTACCATTGTTATTTTGCGTACCGTACAATCGTTGTGATTGTTCGAGAAGAGAGGTACTGCCAAAAAAGAATCAGTACATTCCCAAAACCCATCGACCCGCTCGGAAAGCAAAACAATCACGGGTATAGAAAATAGAAAACCGCTAATGATACTTTGATGGAGTTGGAGAGAGTGTGTGAATACATGAAAGTCAGTGGTCGCGAAGCCACCGACTGGAAGGATCTGTTGAACCTCGTCCATGAAGTCTAACACGCTCTGTGTGGCCGAATCCACTGGCAACGTTAATTATATCTTCCTTTCATGATGTTCACGGGCCATGCCTTATTCATCGTCCAAACACTACCCGCATCGCCTCACACAGCGTGCTAAGAAACTCTACCCGGCGGCATGTGCAACACATGTCCCTATAACTTTAGTCTGTTGAGCTTTGTTCTTTGATCTGATGATTTTCTTGATGTGTCTTATGGTCTGCGCCTGACCTCACCAACACTGATACGGGTATCCCTGTCAAAATCGAGCAATGTTACAAGGACATCGGTTTTCAAATAAATATAATGTTTGCGCATCCTACACCTGCAACGGAAACGCTTCTGAACCGCATAGAACTAGTCGAATTGCTGCAGTGTACACCCGATCCTTGAAGGAGGAACAAACGTCACATCGACACCCGAAATGACTGAGACTGGAAAATGTCAAACACGCCTTCTGTGCAAGCGAAGACACCTCATCCGATATCCGACCCTCAGGCAAAATGCAGTCGTCTGGATAATGGAACCTATCCACCTGGTTTATTGTCTCTCCTGATATGATGTTAGATCAACCGTTGGCAATGAGTTTCAAAAGCGGAGCTGTTATCACCTTAGTGTGGGACTGTTTGCTGTTCAGTCATTGCCGACCGACGAGCTTTTGGTGAAAAAGTAGCCACTCAGTTACAACAATATTATTCTTAACAGCAGAAAAGACTTACTACTTTCATAATCGACTTATCCCATGCAATGGCCTGAATCAATTGATCCATACATGATCGCATGGTGTCAATATCCATGGCCCGATGCAGACGATGGCGCCAATCCACCAGGCCCGGGGGAAGATTCTCGGTAGAGAATGTACCAAACAGATAGGTTGAGGCATCTTGTAAATCGGATCCATAGCTGCTAAGCGGAGAGTAAATACTGCCGACACCAAAAAGATTTGATTCAGCAGAGCCAGCTGTCAAAACAGGCCGCTTGCTCACCACTCGACGAATTTGCGGGTGATGAACCGCTTCACCATGTTCTTTCGAACCGGTTCCCTCACTTCCCGGACCACCAGTGCCACTCTCACTCTCGGTCTCCGTTTCCGTCATGTTATCGCATACGGCTGAGCGGCTGTTCTCGCCTGTACTAGCCCCACTACCAGCCCCTGCCACAATGCTAGAAAGCAAGCATCCTGCAGTGACATCCGGTTCAGGAACAACGTCCAGATGAACTTCCGAATTTAGTGGTGGAAGTAAGTAACGCCGTTCTAAGTGACTTTCCAAGCCGAGGAGACGATTTCGAGCCAAGTCAAGCGGCCAGTGTTCAAAGCGAGACCGTTTAGGAGTGGTCCGTGGAATCAGATGTATCGTTTCATCGTCCAATACTTTCACTGGAGCCTAAAATCCAAATACAAAGTTGAAAAAGTGAGTTCTGCATAGAATAAAGGTAAATAAAAGACAAGGGCGCGGAAACAATTTTCAGAATGACCCCAGAACTGTAATTATTTGCTTACCTGCCAACCCTTAACCTGTAGGCTAGCCGAAAGAACTCGATCTTCGAGTGATTCGACTTCTTCTAAGAAGCTACATTCTGCGAGAAAAGAGGAGTCATTATTTCCAAGAAGCTCAGCCAAGGTGCGACCGTTTGAGTGAGGATCACCGTTTCTGGACCCAGGAGATAAAACCGACCGCTTCTCAATACGATTGTTCGCAGATTGCAGCGACAGAGGATGGCTGACATCTGGTCGTGTGGTTCCATGATTTGGACGACGCCTTAAGCGCGACTCCAAAATAGTGACACCATCGGAATTGTTGGCATTTGCAGACCCACTTGATCCTCCTCCAGTAGCACTGAGTCCGGTATTATTGTCCTCTGTGGTCCATGGGGAATGATTTGGCGAAGGACAACCGCTGTGTCCTATACAATCAACTCCGTCGAGATGGCGCAGGGAGCCACACGATGCAGACTCGTTCAAACACGGTTGTGTTTCTGAACGTGGCATTCCCATGGAATGGCTCTGTGAGTGAGCAATGAGACATGCGCAACTGCTATTGGCAGTGACATTTCCGCCAGAACCACCTCGACCTTTTCCACGTCGAGAACGAACGCGCAAGAAAGGAGGCATGCAGCCGTATGCAGGGTCAGTTATCGGCGTATCGAATTCGAACACTTGTGAGTTGATCAGAAGAGAAAAGTGGAAAGAAAACTTGGCATCAACATGCATAGATAACAATCTTGGACATACTGACAATTGTTTTTCATAATTAAAGAGAGAATAAGTCTCAATAAAATCGCACACCGTCAAACATTGTACAAGGTTCAAAGGACGATAAAATAACACAAAAAGGCCAACAAACTTGCACTATGAACTTTCTGATTCATCTAACTGGAATGAATAAAAGATGAAGCATACATTACCTGATGCACACACACACACACACGCACATGCACGCACACACACGCACAAACACAAACACACATACGCAGAGACAGAGGCGTGTAAGGAATATAGCAATAAAAGGTGTTTGAAATAACGTATCGACCATCGATAATTGTTTGCGTTCTGCATATAGTTACTGTTCAAGCAAGTCAAATAAGCAGTCACGTGGCAGGACACCACAGGTAAGGTGGCGTCCAACGGACGTGAAGAAAACAATCTGAGCAGACAAAAGTGCGTACGGAGATCATGACAGTATTTTAGAGATTACAGTATGATCAAGCAGCACACTGAAATGATAACCCCTGATCGCCCCTCAATGAAATATTTCTTTAATAAATGGTCAGTGAGATAGGGTAACGCAGCAAAGCAACATCACGAAATATTACGATAATAACTATTTGAAAAAAAATGCAAAATATCATTCTTATATCAACTTCTACTGTGACTCACCAACATCTGTGGCCACTTTCAGTGAAGGTTCGACCAGCTCGCCCAAACGTTTTAGAGCTTTAGCTAAATTACGCTCCCGTAGACCCCGCGAGGCCAATGCATGAATCAATTCGTGTAACTTTACGGGACTGACTAGGCGATACCAACCAGTAACTGGTTTCGGTTTATCTCCCACCTGCAATCCAGTGACAGCTTGAACCGCGGTCGTTTGTGATTGCTTACTCTGAATTCGTCTTGACTGAAGCTCCTGGCAGACGAGGTCTGCAACCTCCGAATCCGAAATCGGCCGAGAAAATCCTTCTAACAAGTCGGAATTTACGGATGGTGAGTTCGGTTTGGAATCGCCCGCGAATGACTTTTTCAGCAACAACATTGCATCACGCAATGTACTGAATCCCCCTGACCTGGACACGTCACCATTCACATCAGCTGCTGCTGGATCAGAAACACCGTCTGTTCGCAACTCTTCCATCAAAGCCCAGATTAGAATAGATTTGTAGTGAGCTATTATTGATTTCCAGGGTTCAAACAGAGTTTCACTACAGGCGACGGTGGCCGGAATGATCGACGTGTGCGTCATGAAGAGCAGTGCAGCTGTCGTCAGAGCTACGTCATCCAAGCCCAAACTGGTAATAAACGCATAGCTAGCCTCAGGAGTTTCCGGAATAGACGAAGACTTCAACTGAAGAACGACTTCTGGTAAGTCGGGAACTGATTTGGTGGACAAATCTAACGGTTGAACACTCACGCCAGTCACTTTCTTTGAGTTAACCAGACCGTCGGCGGTAGGATCTGCTCGGTGTGATGAACCAGCAGAGATTGTATTCGTTTCAACCTTCAAATTAATAGCATCTCCATGCACAGTGTCCACAAAATCCTCACACTTCCAGCATAACTCGGTTCGACTGGAATCCATAACTGTACCTCGAGCAGCTACAAAACTATCCTCTTGTTTTTCAACGGAGTTGCTTCCAACCAACAGCTTGGAGTCACACTCAATTTTACTAGAACCATTTACGACAGGTTTGAGTTCTGAAGTAAGTAGTGGCTCTTCTTCATCTGATTTCTGATATAACTGCTTAGAGGCAACTTCTAGGTGAGATGACTGGCAAGAAGACAGCTCTGTTGCTTCATTTGAGTCACCCTCTCTTTTCTGATCAGAAGCGTTTGTTCCTTCAGCGTTGGCGCCCGTACTGGATTCTATTGTTTCATCCACAAACTTTTCAACGCCCACAGCTGTCATACTGGTTGGAAGCTCAGCCTCATTCGTAATATCCACAGAGGGACTCAGTCTGCTATTTAGTGAGCTGAATTCCCTCAGGTCTTGTCCATCCATTTCGTTTACAAAACGAACCAAGGCACAAGATCTAACGGGGTTTTGTAGTGACTGGGATATGGGTTTGGAATGTGATTCTTCAAGTTGCAGATCCAGTGTCTCGGTGGTCACCACAGGTGATGCAGCAACATCGTGGGTTACAATATCTACATTTTTGAGTAAGGCTTTACTACAGGAAGGCAAGGGTTTCTCTGTCGAACATTCCGACGTGACTGGAGCCGATGAATTAGCAGGGTTCAGTGAATTTGCGGCCTTCGGTGACAGAGCTGAATCGGATGGCAAATCCATTACCACTGTTGTGAAACTATCTGTTGGTTTTTGTGTGTTATACTGCTGTGCCAACCCAGGTGATGTTATTTGTGATTGAAAGGCCTGACCATGATGCTGGCTATGACCAGATGAAGAACCATGAACACTGCTTGAAGGTAAGTTAATTTTATACCGTCTTGAATCAGCTAGCTCATGGTGCGTACGAATCAGAGCAACAATCTGATCAGGATCGAAGCCAAGCCGAGCATCATCGTCATCGTCTAGTTGATAGTCATTTAGAAAATCAATGCTCCCGTCTTGTGTCTTGTTAGAATCTCGCGGGGATAGCTGGTTGTGGTCTTCTTCGTTGTCTTCGCGTAAACTGTCATCCTCCGCATTCACTGAATCCACATTCTGTTCGTCACGTTCATCCGGGGCTGACAGATCGGGCGAAACCGAACTGGATGGCTTCTGCTTAACCGCATGACCTTGAATGTAAATCCCACCGAGATGACCGAAGATATAGTAGCGGCGATAGAAGCGATCTTGTCCGAGAAACAATCCAGAAAGGCGATATGAACATTCTTCAATAGCACGTTGTTTGTATTCCACGACCTGATTTAGTGTTTCGATTCGAGCCTCTAATTGGGCCACATCTTCAACCTCCTCTTCGTCCCCGGACAAGAACGCACTTGCCATGGCTGCAGCAGAGACAGCTGCAGTGGCGGTTGCCGATGCATTCGGTGCGGCTGAGCCGGACAGTTGAGTCACGGTCAGCGTCTTCTTAGTTGAATTGGGCGTTCCATTACCGACATGATTCGATGTGGATGCGACTGTGCAATCGTTATTGGATGTCACGGAGTCTGTTGTTGATTTGGATACTGCAGGGCCAATACCGTTACGAGCGCTCATGGTTTCCGTCTCGGGTGAAATTCGGGTTTCCACTGCGGGTCGCAATGAATCAGTCTCAACGTCCTCGATTACACCCATCGGCGAGTGACTGATGTCATCTACCAAATGGGCCGCAGTGGGATCATCTATTGAACGATTACCTGCTACTGATTCCGAGTGGTCTACGTTTGTAGCGGTTGGAGATGCAAATTTCTGTGACTGAACCAAATGGGGATAGTTGTCGCCGGACTCATTCGGTCCACACACACCGAACTTGCGGAGCATGAGGAAGCGTAGCCTATGAAAGAAAACAGTAAACGATGGGCATAATAGGATAGTGGTTCAACTTCGTCAACACTCACAACTTGGCAAATAACAGATGTTACATTAAAGCCCAAATACTGTTTCATTATCAACCGAATGACCCAGTGGTCAGCAGTGCACATCCACTGAGCTCCTGTTTGGACTCGAACCCGGGGGTGAATGACTGTCATTCGAAAAATAGGCTATCTTGGCTTTGGAACTCGACGGTTTGGTTTGCATCAAAAACTGCGTGATACAGAACCATGCCGTTACTGGCATTCGCATGCTAACAACCCACTGCTCGCACAGTGGTCGACTCCTGCAGCCGACGTAGGGGTTTAAGTGAAACGGAGGCATTCCGTTTAGGAGATCCACCTACGGAGCTCGATTATTATATGGATGTAAGTAGTAGGAGATTTGATTTATATACAAAATGACTGATCGTGTTAGTCTTCAGAACGGTACTTAGTGAAATATCGCGGGTGGTATCATCCAGGAAAACGTTAGTCATTATTCAGAACAATGCGTGATCCTGAGACCGTAAGATAATCCTCATGCCTGAATCCGTAATCAGATGAGGAAGAAAGGGAGAAGGGATATTCCAGTAACAATAATTGCCGGTATCAACCGGGTAGAATCCTCCTAAATAAAATGTTGTTCATATTATGACCAAAATAAGAAGTTACATTACATCGTTCTGGATAAGAAGTCTGAACTATAAACAATAGCCAGAGGTGGGGGAAACTAAGTGATAAATATTCTCACTTTAAATAATAAGGACATGTTCTACAATAATAAGGAAAATGTCTGTGCAAAATACTACCTGATTGTTCTTTTAACTGGCAACTATCAGTGATCCAAGAAGTTGGATGGCGGGATGGAAATTACAATGGCTATACCAGAGTTGAAAATGCGATGTCTATATAACCGCTTCAATGTTGTATGATGTAGTGTGAATCCAAAAGCAAATGGTGTTTTGATAACCTAGTGGAAGCATCCAACAGAAGCGTGAACAGACCCTAGTTGCAATTATGAATCGAAAAATGATCGATACTGTTGTGTCTGGTTAAAGTCACGCACTACGCGGACAACCGATCAATATTCGTCTCATGAAATGACATACGCCTACTTCGCCTCGATCTTTAATCATGCTTCAGCGCCAGCAGTATTGACTGATCGATTTTGCTACGCACTGACTGGCCTTACTCTTTTGCGCGTGACAGCACATGTAGTTTAGCTCTTTTTGCTAACTTACTTGCTCGCTTGCGGCATACATGCCGGTTACGGCCGAGTTTTGTGTTCACGTCCGCACAAGTAAACGCAGCGCCAACATTACGTGTTCTACTACTAACTACGAGCACAAGAGATACGAACTGTGAAACTCGTTGGGATTGCACTTTGATTTTTGATGACTGGGAGTGATTTGAGGATTCACGCATCCCAACCCCATTTCCACATGGTAACATCGGTGGCTATGGAGTTCGTCTCTTTCACTGTGGTCAAGATCAGGTATGGAAACGTTTTGCCAATTTGCTAGGTAAACTCGGGGACGGGAAAGCCAAGTAGCTATGGGTACATCATCTGGCAAACCAATCACCCGATCTAGGAAAAGCTCTATCAGGAATGTATCTAACAGGGCGATTCGCTCACTCAGTAAATACACCATGTTATTAACACCCTGCCGGAACTGGTGTTCGGTTGAGTTCAGCAGGATCCTCCACCCCGCCTCCACAAATACACAATACAAAGCAGACAATCTTGTAGGTATCAACTAAAGACCACTAGCACATTTTGCCTTGGATTCATCTTATATTTCACACAGTCTTCTTTACCATCAAAATTGCAGAAAAAGATGGGCTTCACATGAATAACAATCGAGCTTGATGAAGCAGACTAGAGTTTAATTCGAACAAACTCTGAGACCAACACAACCAGTTTGAACTAATTTTGACACCGTGTTGAAATTCGTAGATCTGGCTAATGTAACAACCATAGTGAACTAAATGGAATGATCCATGCACTTTTACGGCGGGTTGTTCAAAATCACCGATGAAATAAAGGTGGAACAGTACATTCCAGTCAGAAGTCACCTATCAAGGCTGAAAGTCACAACGTACCGTCGTATTTTGGACTCAAGTATCCATTTCTCACGTTTCAACGCAGCCTGCAGCTCGATGGTCCGGTCGACTTCAGTGGAAATCAGTCGACTCGAACCGACCAATTCATCACAGACAAATGCCAACAGAGCAGCTTGCTGGTCTGCCGACAAATCGGTGAAATGGGTGGGCGGCCGAAGCCAATCAGACATGTCATCCTCGAAGCCGTTCCGACCGATTAGGAACACGCGTAGAAGACCCGTTACAGTGAATTCGTTGACTTCCAGTTCACTGAAACGCTGACCCAGAAGTTGTGTGACCTAACCAATTAAAGGGGAAGATAGGAATAGGAATTGCGAGAATTATTGGGTAAGTAACACCAAAATCTAATAAGACGCCCGTCTTCGTGAAAATGAGCAATGAGACGAGCATGGTTGGAAGAAAGCAACTGAAAACAATAGTTCAGTCCCAAATTTCTGAAATTTGTCAGCAATTTTTCTCGTTTTTGAGGTCTATGCGTTCGGTTTCTCTCCCCTTGTACAATCGTAACACAAAAGAAACAAAAAGTCGACACTAAAGAGAAAATTAGATGAATCATGACCAGGAAATAGCAGGCTCTAATCGGGAAGTACACTATTTCTTGAGCAAATAAATCCACGGTTTATGGTTTCATACAGGAAACCGACTTAACCATAACACTGATAAACAGTCTTACGCGACGCGTCATCTTCAATTGGACGAAACCCCTTCATATGATCGGAACGCACGATTGATCATTTTTTGTCAAACAAATCAACGGTTACGCTTGCGTACCTCGACAGATGTGAGGAGATAATAGACATAAAAACACCCGTTTCCAATCATGACCGAATCGCTTTTTCGTGCTGGTTATATCTTTGTCTGTGGTAAACCCATTTTAACTGGAATGTGAGTTCAGTATTGCGCCAAAACAGGGGAGAACTGGCACCCATTATCTCGAGACTTGTTTTTTTCCTTATTCAGTTTCATATATACTTATTCACCGATAGCCCAGTAAAAAGTACGGAGTCGTGGTGTCATGGAAAAACATGACACCGAAAAATAAACGTGGATTCATAGGGGATATCTGTCTGAAGTTAGAACACAATTTGCCACAACATGAGCACCGCGGGGCACGACTTCCAGCTAACACTTTCATAGACACTGTGCCGTGTCAGGGCTTGGCCTCCACGTTGCCATTTTCATTTCAATCAAGTATGTGGGCTGAATATTACCCGGTTGCCCAGGCCGAAGTAGGGGTTGACTTAAGCGGCCCCACCCTCAGCCTTTGACCAGAACGTTTAACCTACAAGGCAGTAGGACGATATGAGAGTCTCGTAGCCCTCTGGGAGTCGGCGACTGATTGCTCAGTTCATATGCCCTTCGGATGGGGCCAGACATCCTAGATGCTCAGTACATCCCTCCGCCACAGATGCCGGTGAGCACGGTGTTGAATGCCTCATGCCACCCGTGATTGGTTTGGAATCACGGTTTAGCCATCTCCCCTAGACTGACTATTAGTCAATCAACCCGGTAGAGAGCGCCGAGCATTCGCTTTGGTCCTCTCATTTTCGTAAAACCATCTCCGCCACGACAATGCAGTGAGTATGACTCCCACAGCAGAGGCTGTGTTAGACGCACGGTCATTAGGGAGCATTTCAAGAGGCGTCCAGGACGAATAGCCATCTCAGAGCCTGGGACATCCACCCCTGACCATAGTGTGGCATATATATATATATATATATATATATATATATATATATATATATATATATATATATACCCACAAGTAACCTACAATGGCCATAAGTTTTTCATGCTGTCATCGTTGGGACTAGGAGCTGACATGACGCCTAGGACGGAACAATAGCTACTAGACAGATGAGAAGTTAAAATGGCAACTTCACCATTTCCCTAAGAAGTGGGAGTCATTGTTGTCCCGAATGTAATCCAAACAAATCACCCACCCGGCACCCCACATCTATCCAGGGTCAAACAGTAGGGTGTCACAGCAACGTCTCGTGGATTTCGCTCCATTTCGATCCACGATCAAGTCAAAACAACATGGCTGAACCTATAATTATAAGTAATATTTGCAAATGAATATGAGTAAACATCACACAACCTAGCTCGTCACTCCCGGTTCAGACTGTTTCCTCGTCTATTAGTACTCACCAATCTTGAACTCGGTAAACCCGGATCGAGGATGGCAAATTTGAGCAGCTCAATCAGCAAATGAAGCACGGCCCGTTGGCAAGTTGGTTCATGGTCCAACAAACCGGCCTGTAGGACACCCATCGTTGGAATCGTTTCCGAATCTGCAGGATCAGAAAGTGGATCAAAACCAGTTTTGTATCTAGGTTTAAGTGCGTGCCAGTCCGGGGAAATGTAAACAGATCAGTCGAAGTTCAATTCAGTAGACTGGGAGAATTTGCAACCGGTAAAAAATTATCGCAGATGCCTAAGAATCGTACCCACAGGTCTAATATAAAGTTTTTCGAAGAACATTGTACTTAAGCCAATAGTTCGGTGGTTAAGCAAGGACAGTTATTGGACCCACCAGAAGATGTAACAGCTATGGGAACATAAAAGAAAATTGTGAATGGAGGAGGAAGGTACGGTTTTTCAGATGTAGAAAATATGAAGGAAGGAAATGTATTACGAGTGAATTGATTCACTCAGTTGAGAACTTCTCTTAAGTGATGGAAGGGAATAGGACCAGCACATAGCCAACAGACGGCATGGTTCGGTAGTCAAACCGCATGCGATCGCCCATCCGGAATCAGGATGAAGGTCGGAGGCAGTGAAGCAGACAGTACATGATCGGCTGACCAGAATTGTCGACAAGAGTGGAGCCAGTCAAACGATCAATGAATCAATCAGTGGTTAACATGAGTTTGAACCGATCAGAACCGAATAGACCAATCCGGGCGCAACCAGATCAACCAGCCGGACAGACCGTTTAGGCCCGTCAGTAGACCGATATGCTTTAATGCAAGGCTTCGGTTACGATCGGTACATATATAAACGATATATTTTGAACCAATAAACGGAGATAGTTCGAAGGCAGAATAGTCTTCTCATCGCCAAGGAATTGCTCGTTTATTCCCGCGCTTCATGGTTCAAATAGGCATTGGTGAAAGTTATGCTAACCTACAAAGTCACAAACACAGAAGAACGCATAGGAATCGGATTCCCAGAGTTCAGTCCATAAAGTGTAACGAACTAACCGACCAATAAGCGATCTGAATTCGTTACTTTTAACTGAAACGAAAGTGAATAGCAGGTGAATTTTTTGGTCACTTGCGTAGAGTAACGTAGCGCAGTTCTGCAGGCGAGTTTGAAAACAAATAAACCCTGATTTTGTTTTGTTCGAACTAAAAGATCACAAGCTGAGACTTTAAACCTATCGATTATTTATCGTTCGTTTTACCCTGACTCAAGGCAAAAAAGTCAACACAAGTGTTTTCGTTGCTGCTGGATGGATTGATGGCCTGCGCATTTGTGTCCAAAGCACTATTAAATCCCGAAAACAATTGGCAACATAGATCCATACCGCGCGCTCCATTCGTTCCGTTCAGAATCGATACTCACTGACGATGAACCCGTGCATGGGCGAGAAAAAGCGCGGCGTTTCGCCGAGAGAGATAACAGACTACAATGTCCGACCGGTGGTGTCCTTGACCGTAACACAAAGCAACGTGCAGTCAAAACAACTAAGGCTTAAATTAGACAAACAACCAAATCGTGTGTGTGGTCGGATGGGATAAAAAGACAGCCCACACTGAACGAGGACAGGCTCGTTCAATTGGTCAATAAACTAGCTGGTCGCGCATTTTGCAATTCAAGGTGAGATAGGGCAAATAGACGAGAATCAGCTATCCTTAGGTTTGTTACTACTCTAAGCAAATAGACAAACATAGACTAAGCAATGGAAATAGATGGGTGGGTGTGTCAGAAGAATAGCAAATGTGGCAGAGAAAACTGACAGTAAAATCAGTTGCGGTGGTGGTTCCGGAGTGACGGCAGTCGATATGGTAATAAAGAAACTAGTTCTGTAGTGTTACTAAAACAACATGAGAAGGAAAGGAAGATTAGTTTTGTTGTTGTGGAGATTGCTTGAAAATCGTTTGCTCTTGGAGGAAATTAATTCATCTACCCACTAACGTGTTCTACACGCAGCTTTTTATTCGCTCTCAAGTCCAAACAAGGGCACACACACACATACAGTGAACGGAATGGTTAATAAACGTACAACAATCAGCGAAATGGTAAATATTGCTAATCACTCACATAGGTACTGTCGCGAACAGATCAATACATAGACCAGTAGCATTCACTGCACGAGTGTGTGCGCATGAAGATTTTTGGCTGTCAGCTCACATCTATGCACATCTCATCACGTCCAACCCTGATGTTCCCTCCTTATATTGCATTGCACTGGGTAAGTGGGTTGTGCTTACACGGCAGCACAAGCACACACACACACACATACACACATATCAGAGATAAGAAAATGTGAATAGGAAGAAAAATGTCCCCGGGCGAAGGAGGGTTTGGAAATTCGTGTGGTACACAACTTAACGGATAGCTAGGAGAATGCCAGACCAGTGAACGACTTAAGAGATCGTGTGTAATTTTATAGTTGTCCAGATGGGTAGAGCCTGTGCACCTACTCAACATTGTGGGATATCTCCGTCTTTGATGGTGTGTACATATATACACACGTTGATGAATATATGAGCTTACATATACTGTTTCTCTGAAACAGTATTTTTAATTACCTGAGTTACACTGGAAAGGATAAGCTCGATTGTCTAAAGAGTTAGATAAGAGGATACTGGTGTGGTCGCCACTTTTGTTGATCTCATGTTTCAAAGTGTGAAGATCGTAGGAAATAGAAAATAGAGGGTTACACAACTGAACAGTTCTCGGAATGAATGAAGAACTCGAACGAACAGTGCGACAGATTGGGAAGTCTGTCGCCTGTGCACGGGATAGGCGATTGAAAATGAGAAGAATCAAGGGGATCACAGAAACTAGTACTCAGGAACAGAATCGACCATTATGTGTTCAAGAAACGCCTCGACAACACGGTCAACAATGACAGAGTGAGGAGCAAAATGGATTCCCCCAAGAAGCGGATGATTTGCATGAAACTCGGTCGAAAGAATGACTGCAATGCTCAAGAACAGAACGAATTTGAGCCTTGTATGAAATATCAAGTTGAGTAAACGGGTAAAACTGTTTGACGAGGTAAGGCACCGGTGTTGATGGTTTTTAGACGGCGCACACATTCAGCAGGATAGGCGGACGAATTCGTCCAGTCTGTCACTCATTCATCTGTGGTTCAGTTCAAACTAAGCTATGAGATCGTGAAGTGTAAAAACACCCATGCATGCTCACGCATCGGTGTCCGCGCACGTTAAATGCAACAGGAGGAGCCGACTGAACAGCATTCCAAAAAAGCGGCCCAATTAAAATGCTTAACGGGTGGGTGTGATTGTGAAGAAGACACGTGGATAAAGAAGATTGACAAGAGAAAACGTAACTTACCAATGCACAGAATTTCGGTGAATGCATGCAGGAACTCCAAAACAACAAGACAGTCCGTGAATGCCTTGTTCGAGAGGCGGTTGTCTGGGATCGATTCTAATTCAGGTAGTGGCTGAAAGGTTGGAGTAGTTAAACAACAAATGACGAAGAATGTTTCGGAAATTGGAAACAACGATAGAAACGTTGTGCAAACCTGTTTCTGACTTCTCTATTGAGACGCTTCACCGTGTACTCAAGGAGATCGTCCAGACACTTGTGTTATGGGGATTTCAGGATTTTTCACCTATGAACACCTACTTCAAACCGTTAACCAAGTGATTAGATCAACTAGTTGGAACACAAACACAGCATTTACATTTCAGATGCAGACCTTCTGGAGAATTTGATTTTCGTATAAGGACAATCTCGGTAAGCTTGAAGGACAGGTCTGACTTTCACACGGTCGACACGAGTTGGTGAATCAGCTCATTCGACAGAGAAGAACTGGAACTCTGATGGAATTTTTTATTACATGCTTGCGCATGAGTGCAATTGAACGGATATATACCCATAGCCAAGAGGGCCCACTACACTATTGGAGATAACCGGTAACCGAACCCTGAGACTTGGAGTGGAGAACCACATAAGGTCCCAATAGGAATACTAGTCATGCGGCATCCGAAGGTACGAAAAGTCTTTTTTTACTAGTTGTGGTAGCTAACCATTTACTTCGTTTTATCTGACTGCAGTGAATTATACGAGTGAATGTTTTGAACTGATCAGGTATATAGACGGTTGATTGCACGCGAGATTCTCATCTGACTGGTGGGTCTCACTAGCCAATCCCAGCCCCAGTATTTCGGTCGGTGGTTCTTTCTTACTATGTGGTGTATTTCGTCCACTTTGTCTCTTAATAAGCCTCATGATCAAAACATGATTTACGCATGAAAACATAAATGAAGAAAACTGAATGGACGAATGTCACAGGGCATCATGCGTTCTGCTGCTTCCAACGCCCCAAATACAAAAAAGACATTATACTAGTGGTTAAAGGCGCAACAGAAGACCGGCTGCAACACTACCATCGGCCTCGATTCAAGGAACCCTAGGCACAAATCAAGAAACCCGAATGATGAATATCTGATGGAACGAAAAAAAGGAATAAAGAATATCTCACTCAATGAGACAGAACCACAACTAATTGGTTAAAATATCCCAGCAGTTCCGAAAATAGATATTTCAGTCCTATGTCTTTAGAGAACCAGACAGTCAGTGGTTTACAAAACGTCCTGGTTTTCTGACATTTTCTATAAGCTCTAAGCCATCGACGATGAAAAAAATCGGTGGTCGACATAATTTTGGGACATTTATTTGTTTCCCTCGTCTCTGGTGTCAGATCCACTGAGACCAAATGTTGCATCTAGTCAGGACAAGCAGGTAAACACCAAAGTCAATCCCAGGCCATTGAATATTTGTTCGTCCTGAGCTTTCATTTACTCTTACGTCTTAATGTTCCACTGGTCGAAATGTACTCTTATTGGTCCCGTAGAAATTGGCTTGTTTAGAACGAGAAATCGACAAAGAGTACTCCGGATGATTCTTGGTCAAGAGAGACGGTACTGCTCATTCATGAATAAGGTGACCCAAGCAAAGTAAAACAGACGGGAAACTAACGAAAGATGAAAACTTACTCGAAGGTTAAGCAGCTGAAGATCGTTCACCGGCTTTTTTAACTCCTGGTCGAATTGCTCTTTTATCCGCTGCAACGAAACAAGAATAAGGAAGTAAAGGAGCAAGCGACGACAGAGATGCGCCTATACGGCAAGTTCCGTGTCATGAACCGTGGTGGAACCGATGGAGATTAAAAACCCTACATAAAACAAAATTGCCATGGTTTTAACAATCCAGACATGTTTTTTCTTGCTTCAATGGTCGCATGTACGATTGAACCATTTCTTTCGATGAGTTTATTCAACATCAACCGAGAAGGTTCACCTCACATTGGCTTGGTATATTTCTGGAATTTAGTCAGTTCAGATCGGTTCAATCCAAACAACCATTAACCATGCACTGAGTGCGGCTGTTTTGATTGCCATCTCCTAGCAGCAACCTCGACAAGGAAATAATGAGAAAGATCAAGAGTATGAAAGGAAGAGCAGGAGAGCTACAAATACTGGTAGCAAGTCGATAAAGAAAGGATGTGAAAAAGTGTCGCTGATCGTAGCACCTTCGGCGTATCTAACTGAGTGGGGGGGGTCCCATGGGCCTTACCCGAGATGCTCAGCACACCCCATATAGCTAAGTCCAGTCGTTGGGCTTTTCATGCCTTTCTTCCATGTCATGGACTGACCACCTTTACTCACCTTCCAATCACTACCCGCCTCAGAGAACATTGCCCGCCGAGGAATCCTGTCAGGGGACATGCGTAACAAATGTCTCAACCATCTTAGCCTGGTGAGCTTAAGCGTCAGTAAGAAAAGTGAATAACCAAGTCACTCAATCTCAAGGTTAAATCCTTTTCATAATCTCAGCGATGATCTCAGCTTCACCGACTGGCCATACCCACGTCTCGCTCAATATTTATTCTGTTCACGGTTTCCGACTTTCTCTACTAGTGAGACCAAACGAATCATCCATGTGCAAGTGTTGATGGAATTTGCCTGTTAGTGCTGAACTGAATCAATGTCTTTCCTTCATTACCTTCTTCGAATAGCATTTATTTCCTCTCGCATTATTTTGTCCGCGCAACCACTGTACTCTGGCTTAGTCGGTCTACTTTAGATCTTTCTTGCGTGCACCTGGGGTTGTCTGTTTTGAGCCCAAAGCTGTTTCGAAAGCAGCCCAATTGCTTCACGTGTAAGAAGTTTAAGCTCATCCCATACAATAGCAATACGAATATGTACGTATAATGGGATTTCATTTCGCAACATTCACTCCACCAAGTCTTCGATACTAAATGCAGAGGACTAAATGGCACAGTATATATATATATATATATATATATATATATATATATATATATATATATATATATATATATATATATATATATATATATATATATATATATATATATATATATATATATATATATATATATATATATATATATATATATATATATATATATATATATATAGTTTACCAGGTATGTGGGTGAGCGGGTGTGCAGATCGATCGATATGGAACGTTTACAATCCGCCTTTTAGATCAACACTTACCAATTTCAGCAAGTGCTCACGCTCTTCCATTAACTCTCGTTGTCGTTGGGCCTTTTTCTCCTCGTCTAGGCGTTGTTGTTCTTTGGCCAACTGAATGAAAAAGTTTTTCATACAGTCCCGTTCCTGCAAGTGGAACCCATGAAAAGAGATTACGTACATGAAAGCAATAATCACGAAGCAGATCAAAACCATGAGGTCTTGACCCACTTAACATGGCTTTGTACTTAAAAATGAGGTTATTAAAGACAATTGTGGTATCAGCGATATCGGAGTGGTTCAAATACGGAGTTAAAACGCGTTATGCCAAACAACAGCGGAAAGATTCTCTTAAAGAAGTCCTGGTTCAAGAACCGTGGAATAGAGAAACAGGTCGAACAGAGAAACTACGGGGAACTCTAACTTGCTTGTTTTTAACAGTGCAACATATATACATGTATGTTATACTATATATATATATATATATATATATATATATATATATATATATATATATATATATATATATATATATATATTGAGTTGTAGGAGATTAGATTTTTGTATATAATATGATTCATCATGCAGCTTGAACGCTCAACTCACCATTGAAAACCATGGAAGCACTGTACAGCTGTTTCATCCTTGTTGGGAATCATCAGCAGTGCACATCCATCGAGCCCCCACGAGGACTCGAACCATCATAGGAGTCGATCGCTGTGTGGGAAGCGGGTTGTTACCGTTCAAAGCCAGTAACGGAAGGGTGCTATATCATGTAGTGTAGATGTTCAACAAACCGTTGAGAGCCAGCCCGGATAGCCTTGCGGTTAAGGTGTTCGATTCACAATCGTTCACCCCGGGTTCGAGTCCTCGTGGGGGCTCGGTGGATGTGCACTGCTGATGATTCCCAACAAGGATGAAACAGCTGTACAGTGCTTCCATGGTTTTCAATGGTGAGTTGAGCGTTCAAGCTGCATGATGAATCATATTATATATATATATATATATATATATATATATATATATATATATACCGGCTTGAGACCAAGCAAGGTGCCAACGCAACAACAACAATTACAAAGTAGGGAAAGGGGCGTACAATACAGCAAAATAGTGAGAGAGAGAGAGAGAGAGAAAGAAAGAAAGAAAGAGAAAAAACGCCAATTTTTTGCTTTTCAGAGTATATTTTCCGTCTTTTTTGTCATTTTGTTCGTCGAAATGACATTTTGTGATTACGAGGAGCACAAGAGTTCGACAGACAGACCGCACAGCATTCGCGCCACTGACATCTATTCTAAGCCATGTCCTTCAATGTCTCTAACCAACGGTAGTCCTCACCCCCTTGGGCCTCAACCAGGGAGGCGAGAATCACCAACCGAAACCAGTGCTGATGCTAGTTTCTTCATATCTCTACACCAAGTCACGGCCTGACCGCCGCGTCGCTTCTTCCAGCCTTGCCCAGCACATGTGAGTGGAACACGGAAAGGTAGACAATAGACAGACATTCGTAAAACATGACCGAACCACCGGAGGCGGTGTAGAGGGACCACTTCGTTAGGAATGTGGCTATCCGTGTTCAACACGACGGCGCATCTTGTCACTATTCACTCGACGTTCCCATCAGACGTGAGCAATGATTCGGACACATCGGTTGTCGAACACAGAGAGACGCCGAGCATCCTCAACGCGAAGTGGCCAGGTCTCTCGATCGTAGAGTAAAACACCACGAACCGCGGCGAAGTACACCAGTCAATTAAGAAAAAGCCGGATGTCACGGCGACGCCATAGGTGTCGCAAGTTTGCAAAAGCTCCTCTAGCTCCCGCTGCCCATGAACTGATCCCCTCCCCGACACCACCTCCAGCTTTTATCAAGCTCCCAAGGCACCTAAAGTTGTCGACTAACTCCAGCTGATCATCACAAAGGGTCAGAGTAGGCGGAAGCTCCTGGCAACCTTGCAAAGGCGCAAAGTGCATACCACATCTGGATACCTCAATCTCCAAGCGATCCAAAGCATGTTGTATTGCCTGTGTATTATCACCCAATGAGGCGATATCATTGGCATATTCCATGTCGAAAACTCTGTTCCCTGGAAGGAGTTCAACTTCATCGTTTGGAAGACCAGATAAGGCGTTCTGTATAATACTCTAAGGCAACCTTGTCATACTCCATCGGAGACGACAAAACAGGGACGAAAGATAACCGTAGGCCCTAACCCTAACTGGGATGTGACAATACAACTCTTTGAGTATCGATACATACTTCTCAGGTACTCCATTTCTTAACAAACGGTTCCATAGTGCAGTCCTATCGATGGAATCGAAGGCAGGACGAATGTCCAAGGACACGATGACTGTCGGTCTGGAAAGTGTGACGGTGCTCTAGCAGTTGACAGAAGGTGAAGATTTGATCGATACATTCACAACCGGCACGGAACCCAGCTTGCTCCTCACGAGTTTGTTGTTCTGGCGTTTGGTACAACCTGCGGAGTATGACAGACGCAAGCAGCTTCGACACTATTGGGATAAGGCTTACACCCCTATGGTTAGCGCAGTCACCACACGAGTCCTTCTTGAAGATGGGGACAACAATCGATTTCCACCACAAGGACGGAACCTACTCAGAATTCGAAACTCTGAGAACAAAACTCAAAGTTCACTAAGGAGCTGCACTCCACCATCTATAAATAGGACTGGGGGGATGTCATCGGAGCCCGGCGACTTGTGACGTTCTATGGCCTAGTTTTCCTTTCGGATCTCCGCCTCGGTAGGTGGATCTGCCGAAACGCACCACTGGACGTGTGCCGGAAGAGCTACAGGACAGGCCGACACTGAGGGCTAACTAAAATGTGTCCGAGAGTGCTCTGCTCAACGTTCGAGACGCCGCTTGATTGTGGATTGGTGAGCCGTCAGCCTCATAGATTGTATCACTCACACCTACAGGCTTCCTACCGGTGACTCAGATGAGATAGAAAAGCTTGCGGGAATTTCTCATAGTGGCGGCACGTTCCATCTCTGATGCGCGTTGGAACCACCAGGTTTCGCGGTCCTCCTGAAGACTGGCGTTAAGTACACGTCTCGTTTCGAGACGTGCTGCGTTACACTCGCTTCAAGCCGGAATCGACTGGCGTGTCAAGAAGGCGCAGAGTGTTGTTTCCAGGCGGTTCGCGCAGTCTCGTAAAAACTGTACAGATTATTTATTCAGAAAAAGTATTTGAAATGAACTGACAAATTTATATGGACAACGGAAGAAATATCGGTGGCCGATCGATAGGGCCATGCAGTGCATCGCATTTGACAGTCCTGTGTTCGTGGAAGTAAACAAAAGTTAGGTGCAATTATTGTGAGAGAGTTATGCCATGGAAACTCATTCATAGATAGAGCTCCCAGCGTGCGCGTGTGCGTATGAATGATTGCTCTGATTCTTTCAGCCAGAAAACCAGAGGCCAATTTGATATCAAAGGGGGAAAGACTAAAACCTACATAAATTGCAGGCAACAGCTCAATGGATGAGCATAAGTTTAGCAAGTGTGTGCGCGTGCCCAGTGGGTTTGCACGTAAACAGGATATCTTCGGGTCGGTACATGATAAATCATCCATCAAATGTGTTGTTCTGTAAATTATATGCTTGGACCAGCATAAGCAAGACGAAGAGTCAAGGCGCAGCAACCACCGCCACATTGGCAAACAAAACGAGGTTTTCGGGTTGCATTGAACACACACACACACACACACACACACACACAAGGCTTTCAAAATCATCGTTATCCTGTCAAAACAGTGCCCGATAAATCAGCAAACAGACCAGAAGCACCCATCATTAAACCATGCGCTGGTGGTGATGGCGGTATTCTATATCCAAATGTCGATCCGTCAAATGAGGTTTCAGGAATAAAACCAACATAGACGGGTAAGCTGCATGAGATCATATTCAACCGAGCTACAGTGAGGTTTACTTGATTTCACTTAATAACAGGTGTAGGCATCAGGTAAGAAGAGAGGAAAAAGGCTGGGTGGTACAGTAGTTATCTGAAAGAGAGATCCACAGTCACTCGATCAATCAATAGAGGTTAGCACATAAACACACACGCTTACCACCACGGGGTTCAGAGAAGACAATCCGGGAGTCCCGAGCGTGAATGTAGGTGACGAAATCAACCCAACAGATCTGTTCATTGTGGCCCACTGACTGTCCGCACCGGCTACTGAGGGATTCAAGTTTGTCGACCACGGAGTCGAGGGAATGTATGGGCAAAGACCGGGATGGGGATAATATGGTCCATGCGGCTCCAGAGAAGTAACTGTTTGTGGAATTGAGAGTTTATTCGACAGATCTTTGGCAGCAGTGTGCGCCACGGGTGGCGCGATCTGTTGGTCTCCTCCGTTTACCGTGCAGTTGGACGGGTAAGCGGAATAAGATCGATCAGCGGGATTTGTATACAAAGCGCCTGGCACCGAAAACGAAACCAGGTCCGAAGTAGGAACATTCACGGCTCCGATTGCGGTCGTTGTCGTGGTGGTGATGGACGGTGTAATGAGGTTCGTGGTGGAATTGTGCATGTGAGCTAGTGGGGGTTGCATAGTGACGAGGGAAGTAGGTGTGGTAGTTGTGTTCGACACATGAGAAGTTGTACTCGGACTTGCCAGGAGGTCCACAGCAGAGTGGATATCTGAAAAGCGAGAGTGTAACATCAAAGTGAGGTCAAATGAGCACGCAAGTCTCCTAAGAGGACGTGAGGAAAATTTCAGGAGAAAAAACCCTATTGGAATCACCAGCAAAACTCTATTAAAAAATATCATGAAAATCGTTCATTTGTACTAGTATCCTAGTTGTTATATCAAAAAATACAGATGAGAAACGACGAATGCTCCTCGTATAAAAAAACCTAGATTATTGATGAAGACAATCGCAGTCTATATATTAGAGAATATTAGAATACTAACGGAAATGCCTGGTTTGGGAAACTTGATATTGTGCGGATGCTAAAATTCTCTTTTCAACTCCTAGATTATGAAAGGTGTTTTTCGTATGATGTGCAAGCATGTGTCCACGTGTATTCTGGTCGCTTTTAGGACTAAACCACAAATCAATTTTACTCAACCCATCGGTCATCAAGAGTGCACGGCCAGAATCTTTGCCTTAAGTTGGTGCACTATAGGATTCCGGCTTTATACTAGTACCGCAACGACCGCTAGGAGATGAAGGTATATTCTTTCTGCGATCGGTAATAATTAACTAGTTTGCCGAATTATCAACTGACATCCAGTCCACTCTCCGCTAAATAGATAGAGTGGCTAGTTTCGAAGTGGCCATAGGCATTATGGGTACGTGTGAAACATCAACGTAGTGAGGGAATAGAAGGGGCTCACCGAGATTGGGATGGGGTTTGAACCATAACACAACTTGAAATACGAATCAAAAATCTGTACTTTTGCAACTCAAAATCAAACGCATCATAAGTAATCAGTGAAGAAGCACAAACGCGTAAATAAGCTTTTAATCTTCGGTAACACAGCGTAATGGGAAAAGACAGCAGTCGGTCGTTTTTCGAAGCACTCCGAAAGGATTTCAGCTCCAACATATTGGACATAAAAGCAGTTTATATACAGTTATGACAGTGAGCTGAATGCAGAATCATACCGGTGGTGGTCGAGTGGTTTAGAGTGTTTAATTACCACCTCCGGGGCGAGTGGTTCAAATCCTCGCCATCAACGGTTATTTTGGTGGTAAACAGTACTTCGCTGTCGTCCGGATCGTTACCATATCTGACCTAGTGGGACCTTATGTGGTTCTCTGCTGCTCCTAATTTCTGTGTCTGGTTGCCGGTTATCTCTAATAGTGCAACAGGCCTTTGTGGTTGTGGGGTATATATTCCTCCCATTGCACTCATGTGCACGTAATAAAAAAGTAAAAAGTTCATTCTTCTGTTCTTAGTTCTGAACAATGATCAGCATTCTTAAAACTTAGCAAAAACTGGTGACAGAAAGGTTTTAGTGGCCGGGAAAGTTCAGTGTCTGGGAAACAACGGTGCAGGGGTACATTCAACCAGTGGTAAACTTGACTTATGATTGTTCAAGCTGTCATGGTGTCGTGACAGTCATTGTGCGCAATACTAGCCTTTAGTCCATAAATAGGTCTTTCTATTTTTCCTATTAAAACCGTATATAGATTCGCAGCACAGCACAGGGAAACATACAAACAAGGATAAGTTTAGGTCAGTTCTGCGACTGGAAAGTGAATGCCCTAGTACAAGTAACAAACACACCGGCAATGGGCTCACCTTTTTCCACTCGTGGACAGTCGTAATAGGCAGCCGAGGAAGACCATCGCGAACTACTGGGAGTCGCCTTGGACTCTGGGCCGATTTCGGACAAACCGGCGGAAGTAAGGGCGTTAAGAGCAGCTTCGGACATTTTCACATAGCTCTACAAACGGGTGAAAAGAAGTACAGGTTATTCATTCCATCGACTAGTGTGTTGTATATGGTTGAAAACGAGCTCGCTCGGCACTCACCAACGCTCTTACAAGCAGGATAATGAAAGTCTCCCCGTTTCGTCACAGACAGCACCACAAAGACCGATTGACACTTTTCGAAACCGAATATAATATGAACTCTCGAGACATCTAGTTCAACTAATAAGAATACCGGTGAAAGAAACAAGTTACGAACCGATGGTGATGGCTGGGTTTTTGGAAGGCTTACGTTAAAGTGGGGTTTCATTCCAGCACATAAATGCGTTGCGGCTTCACTCACAGAGAGAACCATCATTTACACAGGTTTGACCTTTTGGATATAAGAAACTTCCCATGCACAACCATAAAAGGCGAGATTACGGGCTGATTTCGGGACACCTTAGCAATCAACTGAAGAAAAAAGAAAACCAGCGGCTGGGGGAGATTTTGACAGATGGTTTTGATTTGTAAGCAGAATGAACTGTGGTGGATTGCAAATGAATGGATAGAAATCGATCGACCGTTGTATAATGCTTGACTTCTTTTTTTGATTCATTACACAGAAATTGCACAATGTTTCAAAAGGGGAGTCAGGGCCAATTAGAAGCTACCGGACGTGGAAGTGACCAGCGGTGGCTGCCGGATTCGAACTGAAGAACAAAAAGCCTACAGTTCAGCATGAAGACCGTTTAACCAACGCCGGTCGACGAGTGTAGACTAATACTGGTCAAGAGAATCAGTAGAAACAAGAATATTACTCGGCAGCCACGGCATCCTGTTGCGATGATCACAGAAAAACAGATGAATAGAAAGCGCAAGGTGTGTGTTGGTTTTTTCCGACAGAGAAAATAATTCAAACTGCCACGAGTGAAAGATGTGCGGAAGTCGTCGCGAATGAAAAGGGGACTAGGAATTCTTCACATTTGGCCCAAAAGCTCTGAACTGTGTGCATACAACAGAGATAAGTTGGCTTGGTATCTGGAGGAAAAGCTCTGATAACGGAACCTCCAAAATCTATTATTTCAGCTCGATTGGTGGTTCTCGAGTGGTTTAGAATATTTAATTACCATCTCGGGATCCAGTGGTTCGAGTCCTCGCCATCAACGGTTACTTTGGTGGTAGACAGTAATCCACTGTTGACCGGATCGTAACCACACCTGACCTAGTGGGACCTTGTGTGGTTCTCCGCCACCCCAAATCCTAAAGTCGGGTTGCCGGGTTTCCCTAATAGTGCAGTGGGCCTTCGTGGCTATGGGGTATATATCCGTTCCGCTGCACTCATGCGCAAACATGTAATAAAAAAGCTTATCATCTACCCAGTTTGTAGGTGATTTGCCTGTGGGATTTAGATATGCTTATTCCACAATGAGTAGTGAGAAGGTCCAATCTAGGAGCCACTAAATCAGTACGCTCAAAAGCAGACAGAGAGGAAATTCTGTTCGAGTCGTTTGATAAGGTAGGTACGGTTGATGAGAAATCAGGACCAAAAAGTGAGAATATGTGGGATACAAAATTGTATCGCCTACCTGAGGGACTTGACTTGTCCTGCTACATTCATAGTAATCACCCAGGCGTAGATAGCTTTTGAAACTGAAATCGTCCACCGAGAGCATATTCATGTTGTTCGTTTTCAGGTACTGCAGATGGAGGGATAGACAGAAAGTGAGACGAACCGGTGCCAAATGAATACACCTATCTATACAGAGGAATGAACAACAGAGTTAATCGGTAGATTGATAACGGAATGTTTCAGTACCACCACATGAATTTGTTTGAGTTTCCCTTAGTGAATATCTAAGAGTGATTGGATACGCGTTGGCCAATAATAGTGAAACTGCATGGTACCTTCTTAAACTGTTGTAAACACATTCTAACTGCGACGAATAGTCCCAGATCCAGTTACAATCGGTTCGATCTGATCAATGATGTTTGTAAACAGTGGCGCACTGCACACAGCATGTGATCACGTGATGGGAAACTTGAAAACCGTGCGCGAATAGCAGTTGCCTAGTATTCGTGAGGTCAATCAAAGTAGTTGTTCATGGAAGGCACAAACAGATCAACACGGAGAAAACCGGAAGCTGGAACCAATCACCACTTGTGTGTGTGTGTGTGTGTGTGTGTGTGTGTGTGTGTGTGTGTGTGTCGTTAAGCAGGTGGGTAGAAAGAAACTAACCTCACGCACGTTATCCAAGTTCCAGAGACGACGTCCGCAGGGACTGACGTAGATCACCTCACCAAGGATTCCACCCGGCCCGATGCCCTTCACTAAAGTTTCACGACGCCACCTGAAATTAAGTGCAGCAGAAATCCGGATTGAATGAAATAAAAAAACTAGGATAGCTTAGCTGACAATGTCGAACGAGCATCTGGACTAAACCAACACAATAAAATTTCAACTCTGACGATAACTGAGTGTCATTTATCATCCAAATAGACACGAAAATGTGCAACATTATGAAATAAGAACGTAAGAATAGACCATTCTTCAAGAAACGTCGACCAGTGTATCCTAAACGTCAAGTGAATTGTACGGAAACGGAAAGCACAAAAGTCGAAAAGAACAAATCTAACGGTGAGGTTGTATTGCTGTATAACATTAACCTATTATAAATGATTACGAGACTCTTTCAGTTATATGAAACCTTGAGAACAATAACATCAAAACCAAAAAGCAACCTGAAAACGGAGGTCTGATGTCGAGTTCGAATGAACGAAACAGCAGCGACCCGAATTTAGGAACGAAAACTGGATATAATGCGATTTTTGTAGTAACCGCTCACGACAAGCCAGTGGTGCTTAAGCGGTCAGAAGTTCAAACCGCACTACCAACGGTCACTTTGGTGGCAAGAGATAATCCACCACGTCCGGCTCGTTATCACACCAGCCCTATTGGGACCCTACGTGATTCTTCACCTCAAGTTTCAGGGTCAGGTACGCGGTTTGCGCTATGCCCCCTCCACTGCACTCATGGGCAAGCATGTCATGACTAAATGGCTATCGACAAATACATGGTTTCAGCTTGGGTGGAATCCTAATTGAGAATCAGGCAATCATGCGACACTCAAGAGTTCTTGGAAGTCTGGGACTTTTAAAAAATGCCTGATAATAAAATCGAAGAAGTGTCGGATCAAGAAAGGAATGAGAGAAAAATGGTAGCTAATTTCTACTGTGAAATTTCAGTTCTTGACGTGTAACTCTATTACCAAGGTTCAAAGGATCAATTTTCAAAAATCCGGAATTGTCACAAAAGGTCAAAAGATCACGTTTCCAAAAATTAGTAGTTATTTAGGAAGGTCAAAATGTTAAGTTTTTAGAATAAGATACTGCAACCCACCATGTTTCCCTAAAGATTTATGGTTCCACCTTAGCGGAACAAAACTTTCATTGGTTACAAGTTAGGTGACACTTTTGTGAAATTGAGGTCTTATTTTTAAAAGACACATGACTGCGGCAATCCGACAGGTTCAACTGTCCCTCACATACACTGAGGTGTGTGTGTGTGTGTGTGCACGCATGTTGGTCGAAGTGAGAACCCGAAACCGATTCGCCGAATGCGTCAAACAGTTGGGGCGAACGGGATTCATCCTGCGCACTGATTCCGGAAATCAATCGCGAGGATTGTGCCGACAAATTGAATGGGTCAGTTTGTACAGTGGATGACCACCGCCTAACCACGTAAATCTCAACATCACCCAACTGACCTCAGTTGTTCTACCTACAGACCATAGAATTGTGCGAATGTAAATCGGACTCGGAGCAGCTGCGCTTTCCAAATGAGAAGGACGCGTAAAATTTTGAAGACCAAGTTAGTTTTTCTGTGTAACGTAAACACCGTCAACTTCTAGTCTTTCTATGAGCCCAACACACGGGAACAAAGAGACAGAGAAAAAGAAAACAGCAAACTGGTTAGATTCGAGCTAGCCGACACGAAAAACTGACAACCTATTCACAAGTGTTTCCAGTAGCGCCTGACAGGCCGACGAAGACGGCAAGAGACTGAGGACAACGTGTTTGTCCAAGAGCGAATTTACTCACCCTAAAGCAAGAGGCAAGCGTAGACCGGATTCCGCTGACGGACCAGATCGGAGTCGTTTACTTGCTGAAATGGACACAGAAAAATCGAGTACAAATGAGAAAACAAAGGTAGAAAAACGATCATTTATTGGGCGTGATTTGTACAATGGTATGAAAGGGATCCAACAATATCTGGACAATGAAACTGAAGCTTGCTGATAGTCTTACAGACAGTGAATACTCAAGTATGAACACAGTACCGGATGGATATGACTTCGTTCGGAGTGCGCACGGCAAGTAGATTGTTCAACACATCAAAATATCAAGCTGCTCGTGAGAACACTAAGCAGTTTAGTGATAATCTGTCCGGAATTTGACGGTGAAAAATGCCACCACACTCGTAAAATTCTACTAAAACTTCAAGATCGCATTCATTACGCTCTGTTCGTTAGATCTGCATGATCATGAGCTGACGTGTTCAAATCATCCTTCTACGGAATGTTCCTAATGACCGAATTTCAAAGGACTCGGTGCCGATAGGTTAGAGTTTACGGATTACCAACATTCAAGGGCTATTGTGTCTGAAACCGTAATCCCGCAAATTTCGCCTTGCTTGAAACACAGTGCTCGCGCTAAGTAATTACTAACATCCCAGCCTGTTTTGATGGTGGCAGTGAGAGGGAAGCAAGCGGGGAAGAGTCACAAAATAAGAAAAACGAAAAGAGGATATTATAAGTCGTCCTTGTTCGCCTTCACGACGAGACTGCACCTTGGCGTGATGTGATGGCTTGCCTGCTTCCATGACCCAAAGAGCTATATAGGATGGCTTCCTACAGCCGGAGATGCAATAATGCCTAACAGGTCAACGGGTAAAGACCATACGAAGTCCACTCTCTGAACCAGTTGATGGGCAACATCTGGTTCTACCCACTGTGCCCATGGAGAGGACACTCCAACGAATAAACACGGAAAGAAACAGTTTATCTATCTAAAATCACCCTTTAGATGGACGTAGAAGTGGAGTACGTGGAGTTTCTCTCGACGATAGGAGAATTCATCGCACCTCGTTGGGCAACTATGGCCCACCTAAGGTGGACAGCCTACGGCCCAAAGGATGCCGCCCCATCCAAGTTCCGCTTTTTCCATTTGGTACATAGGGCTGAGGACTGAATCCAAAAAGTGGATCAATAACAAAGCATCAACGAGGACAATACAGAATGCTTGCAACAATCGGATTTCACGGGACAGACGTGGAAAAGTTTCTTCACGGGTTTTTCGGTCACGTTCCTGGGATGGGTTAACGCCCCACTACCTTGTGGGTCAGAATTTTGGGTCAAAGACTCTGGTTAGTGTTCCTATAAAATACCCTTCTACGGTGTGGGCAGCCGCGAAATATGATATGCCCAAAAATCTCTAGCGGTCAATCGGGGAACATTTCTAATCTCTCTGCTCTTCATCCTTCGCATCTTACTTCTGAATGGAGGCGAGAAGCAACTATGAGTCTCGTAATGGGTAGCAACTTAGAGAAAAAGGAAGAAAGATAATAGATTCTCAGACCTTAACATTCTCCTCACTTTGCTGATTTCAACGTTCACACCCTTTGCTCAACGTGGCAATAGGCTGTCTTAGTTAGAACTCTTGAAACCTTTACCACAGATGTGTGTTGTCACCGAAACACGCACACGAGACCCAACTTCGGTGTAAATGTTTCACTTCCCAGATACAAGCTCGGCTTATCGTTTCACTCTTCGCGTTTCGGATGATCCGGTGTAGAATGCTCGCGATCGGGCTGGCGTTGGCATCGCTCTGAGCATGAAAAATGAGTGTGCACTGCTCGGTTGAATCCGAGTCAGCAGTCACCTATGTGTAGCTCTGCTGAATGGTTCTGTGCATGTCAACAGAACTAGACTGGAGCGTCGATGCCTGTTTGTCGTTTCTGTTTAGGCCCCAACTGACTGTAGCTCTTCTGAGGCTGAAGACGAATTCTACAGGAATTGGCCTGACTGCTCCGCAGCGTGCGCTCTACGGACATCATGGTTGTTGCTGGTGATTTTAATGCTCAAGTCGGAAGCCTAGACAAGACGGAGCGGAATATGGGAGGCCGATGTTGCATCCCAGCCGATCGAACTGATAACGGTGATCGACTCATTCAACTGTGTTCCGACCGTGGACTATTCCTAGCGAGTACAAACTTCTCGCACAAAAGACGACACCGGCTTACCTAGCGTCCTCCTTGCTCCTTCACCGCGTTGGATTCAGATCGACCGCATTGCTATCGTTTATCGCTAGCGCGGATCAATTTAAGACTGTCGATCATTGTGGTCCACGTCTGTAAACACTGATCACGCTCTCGTACGCGTGCCTCAGCCTACGTCACGACTGTGGCCCAAAATGCACCAAAACGAACCGTCACCCGCAGCTGCTACTGGACGACAACCAACGATCTATTTTCCGAACAGAATTATCCACCACGTCATCGATGCAGTCAAATGCCCAGAATCAAGAAGAGCGATGGACACATCAAACAGGCGCTGAGTGAAGCTCTTATTACTGCCCAAGGTCTAACAACCAGATAGACACAGAAACGATGGATTTCTGCATTCTCAGTTGCGCTGCTAGATGCTCGCAGATCCATTCCTCCGGATTCCAGATATGATGAGGCACGAAGATGCCTTAAACGCCAACTGATTCGAAACCTGAGAAACGGCCGTGAGCAGTGGGGATTGTCAATTGTATGGAGATGGAAAAATCTCCGGCGATTAGCAACAGTCGCAGCCCTTTTCGTCTAATAAGAAATGCCGGTCCACAAAAGCCAGGCGTTAGTGAACTGACTAGTGAGGCGCACGGCTCATTGATCCAAACTCAACAGTGTCGTCCAGTTAGTTGGGTGGAGTATTTCGAGAAACAGTTTAATTGGTATTTATCCATGACAGGCTTGCTAAGCAGCACGATGGTTACAGCTCTAGGTTTAGATATCATTCCTCCATCAGGAACGGAGGCTCAAACATGAGATTGCCTCACCGGATCGGGTGTCTCCGTCTATTTCCGAAGACGACGGCCGAACATTATGGGAGTTGAAAAAACTCCTCGTTTTGATATGGGATAGGGAGCAAGCTCGAAAGAGTTGGTATGAATCGGTGGTCGAACCGATTTACAAGAAGGCTGAGAGGTCCTCCTGTGAAAACTACAGGGGTATAAGTCCGATTAGCATCGCATCTAAATTGCTCGTTAATATTATTCTCCATCGCTTTTCCGACTCCTGCGAACAGTGCTCGCGCGGGAATCAAGGTGGGTTTAGACCTGGTCGAGTTTGTATTGATCGCACCTTCACTACCCGACAAATTTGAGAACACGGGCACACCTTCCATAGGCGTACTAACGCTGTTTTTCTTGATCTGAAAGCGGCCTTCGACTCAATCGACCGCACAGTTCTCTGGCTCCGTCTCTTGTTGAAGAGTTTACTAGAGAAATTCATTTCTATCATAAAGTCCCTGTACATGAATGGCTGAAGCTGAGTTCGGGCTTACGGTGATCCTTCACTCGAGTTTACCACAAAAGTTGGTGTACGCCAAGGTTTCCCCTTTCTCCTTTTCTCTTCAACTTTACGATTGATATGATCCTAGAGACCGCACTTTTGTCAGGTGTTGATAGTGGCATTGAACTTTTCCCGAGTGGAAGTGTCAGACGTTGAATAAGCGAACGACATTGTTCTCATTGAAGATCCAGCTAAGTTGAAAGCCTTTCTGAACAGCTTAACTGACTGCGTAGCAATGTTTGGTATGCGTTTTGCACGTTCAAGGGTTGCTTCAACATCAAATCTTTCAGTGTCTGGGAGACTGCATTGTTGTGTCAGCGCACAAACATCCGGATTATCCCTGGTCAGTGATCCCTCGATTGTCCGATCATGACGGGAAAGTAAACACGAATAAGTGCGGAGAACTGTATTCAAGTGTAAACAAAAATCAACACTTTATATAGGATGAGGTAGGGAACACATGGAATCATGTGGTGTTGCTATTGATTGCTCGGCGTGGTGCGCAAATGTAATTGGTTAAATCGGGTCTCAGTGTTTCATACGTCCGATAGGTTGGTGGGTTGGTGTGACGGATAAGCAGTAGGTTGTCAGTCAGTGGTCGATGTGAACAATGATATGTTATGGACTGGTTTGTTCATGGGCGTATACGTCAGGAGTGCACTGGTATGTGGAATATGCGGGCTTGTCACTGGTTATTGCCAGCAAAGCACCCTGTCCGTGATTTGGGAGAATGCGGACTGCAGCCTCACTGATGTTTTCAGGGAGATTTCCGACCAATTACTTTACAGAATTGATGTAGGTCGTAGCTCAGATTGATGTTTTTCGAAAATTTGTGATCGCTGAGCTAGGCGCTTAGATCGCAAACGTTTCATCACTAGTTCAGGTGACATCGTCGGTGCGCACTGACGATGTCACCTCAACTGATGACGAAACGTTTGCGATCTCAACGCTAAGCTCAGCGACCACAAAATGCTGAGATTTCCGACGCCCTGAAACCATAGACCAGGTAAACAAGTTCTGTTATTTGCGCAGCTATCTTTGACCCAGTGGTCGGAAATCGGATGAGGTGTCTTTGTGCATACAGAAGGTTCGTTTCGCTTTTGCCAACTTGAGCCATCTTTGACGTCGACTTGACATCCGTTCATCTATCAAGGGTCGAATGTACGCTACAGTAGTCAGGCCCGTGCTTCTGTATGGTTCGGAGACATGGTCACTGTGAGTGGAGGATTTACGAAGATTGTCGGTATTCAAACACTACTGTCTTCGTAGCATTGCTCGAAAATGGAGGGAACACTGTATAAGCAATGCTGAAGTTCGGTGGAGTCTTAGGTTCACGGACCAAATTATTAGACGGAACACTAAAGGTCACAACGATGGTTGGAACATGTGTTGCATATGTTCCCGAATAGGATTCCTCCTCATCGCGCAATTTTCGCTGACTGGGATAATGGTTGGAAGATGAGTAAGGGTGTTCAGTCGATTTCGTGGAAGAGGTAGGAAAAGGCCAACCAGTGAACTTGGCCATGTAGAGCGTGTTAAACTTCCTGGGTGAGGCCCAAGAAATCCCTCCACACCGTGTTTAGGTACGTTGGAGGGTATGGCTGTATGTAGCGATGAATGGCGTTCCTGTATCCATAAATTTCTTGTATCGACTTGATACCAGTATTCGTAGTTCTTTTACTGCTCCTTTAATATTCCTGTCCTTTCTCGTTGTTTCCGATTGAGGCTGTCTCCAGGAGATAGCAACGGAAGCTACTGCACCCAGCGTATGGTTAGTGGTTGTCTGAACTGAACTGAACTGGCTTCGAAAGAAGGTCAAAGAGATAAGCATACAAAAAAGAAGGAGATTGCGCTACTTGGTTCCGACTAATACTCATAAATTCCTGCGGACCTGGACCTAGGTGACGTCACATACAAACGGATAACTAGGTAAAGCGTCTCGGAATGTCAGATTTCAGCGAGAGATAGAACTTAATGAAGCCATATTATTGGCATACCTTTTAGGAACAAACTAAATAACGAATAAAGCACACGGTTTGGAAATTGCAGAAAACCAATGATTCGGGTCTGTGTTCAATAACAATCCCAAGTAACTGACCGCAATGTGTGTACAATTCACCCGGTTCCGACCGATACGGTCCGCTGTCCGACTTGCAACTGACCGGTGTGGATGGAGCCGGTGGTGGGGGGAATGTGAACTCTTTGCGCCGTTTTCGACTGAGCGCCATCCCCAGGGAACTGGATGCGTAACGACTGGCCACAATAGCTGGATCGTGGTCGCAAGCAGCCAAATGTCGGAGTACTTCTTCAATTGTCTCATCAATGCTACAATCGCTCGTGCTGGTCGTGCTCGATGGACGTCGACTGCCGCCGTAGTTCGGACCGATCGTGGAGTCCACGGACATTGGAAATGCTTCGGAATCCTCCTGTGGTACCAGGCAAAATTGAAAACCGTATTTATTATCAGCTCATATTAGTCGCATAGTTGTACTATGCAAAGTGGACAAATCAAAACCGGAGTTTTAACCGTCCCGTGGCAATAACGAAAAAAGTTAGAATAAGACCATGGACGCTAGTTTTTCGTATCGTCATCATCGCATTTCATTAGCAAAATCCCTCTCTAGGATATTTTCCTCAGACGATTGCAAATACGAATGAGATGGTATTTTTTTAATGCGATAAACCTAAAATAGCGAGTTACGTGAACCAGCTTGCTGACTGAGTTGTTTTGAAACCCCGGAAATGTCGGGATTCATGCAAATCGACTCATACTTGCACTTAGTTCGATGTTATGTACCGTGCATCGTTGTCAAAACCCCAAACCATACTTGTTTATGATCTAATGGATCACCCAATTCCGAGATAACACGCAATCGTTTTTTTTGTCAGTCGAGCTTCTCCCACTTCCTCGCCTGCGCCAAGAGCTCACCATCATATACTACCCTATCTCAAGCTTCACGAATGAGGGCTGGAAAAAAAACGCGATAATATAGCTAAATGAATGAAAGTTCACATATCCGATCCTCAGTACCGTTCAGTTTGAACGTTCAAGTTGTCATCCGGATATGATTAATGGCGTGTGCGCGCACGCGAATGAACGATTTCATAAGCACTTAGGTTGGGGGAAGGGCATACCGGTAGAAAGCTGACTTCCACATTAAAACTTGAAGGGTAAATGACTTATATTAGGTTGTAATTTTGTCCTATCGTTTTGTCAAATGAGATTATTTGTACAGTAAAACTGACTAATTTATGTGAGCTAGCATACGAAGAGAAATCATACAGGTTTGACTAGCGGAGAACTTGCTACTGACGAACAGTTGGTGTTCACTGAGTAAGTATTAATTGTGCCTGACTCACTTGAAACTTGGACCCCGATAGAAGATGGGACTGTTGCTGTTGTAACTGCTGGTGGTTCTGATTCTGATTCTGTTGATGTTGCTGTTTTATTTGGCTTTGGTAAAGAGACACGGCTGATTTGGGCGGACGCCCACGGCCACGGTGACGGGTTGGCGGCGGAACAGCATGCGGTTCCCAAGAGGAATTTTGTGTGTTGCCCGGAAGCCGCGTTCGAGATGTGGATCCAGCACGACCAGGACGTCGTTGCATGGTTGGACTTGAGGGAAATGATTTGTGTTCCATGGATGATGGGCGTGTTGCGATAGAATTGTTGCTCATGGGCTGAAAGAAAAAATTGTTGGGAAATTACATTGCGCGATTAACTGAAAACCAACAGCGTGAATGGAAAGCAACGTAATGAGAAAACAAGTGAACTTTGCTGAAACGAGAGCCCGGACGTAAATCAAAAATCGGAGAAAACCGAAGAGTGCTCTGTATTCCTACTGCCCTAAGAAACGCAAAAGTGAGACTCGTGATCAGAGCCAAGCTTTTGTCATCTGGTGTATTTTTCATACGCCTGATAGTGGAACTTCAAAAACGGCTGATAAATCAACGGCCCATTTCGTGATAATTGAGGATAGGAGAGGAAATATCGTGAGTATGAACAAGAACCCGAACCAATGAGTTCGGTCCATCTAACCCAACCCAACCTAATCTCAGTCCGGGTCAGATCGATTATTGATTGCAATGCAAGAATAAGGGGCCGGAACTCTGAACAGTCATAGTATTTTCGATGACGATATCAGAGATAGTAACAAAAATAACAAATACAATGCAACTTACTCGGTCAGGAATATTTTTGGAGTTGTTCAGGCACTGACTGAGAAAGGTGAGCACATCACTGAATGACTCAGCCGGCTCGCCGGGACTGTTAACCATATTCATACCCGGTTGAGGAGTGCCCATGGCGGGTGGAAGAGAGGAATTATTACCGGGAGAGCCAAATGGCCCGAAAGGAAGCATGTCATAATTTAACGCTCCTGTCGAATGGGATGAGAAAGGCGAGAAAACAGGGACAGAAGTGAGAAACCTTTTACTGTTGTTTAGTTTAAACAAACTGTGCATGTGCACATCCACATCTGCAAACAAGGACAGAAAGAGACAAAATATGCGCACAATGAACCTCTCCCTCGTTCTCCCTTTTTATTTGAACCCATACCAAAATCATATTGTTACACTGCGAATGCATTTGACTAAATCCCAAACAAGACACAACTCCTGGTTTGTCCGCGCTCATGCAAAACCTTCATGTTCGTAAACTGCCGAAAGTCAAACATCTTTTCTAATCAAATGAGTGGAAAAAATAGTGCGTAAATGATGCTTAGATGAGATGGGAATAAAATTCGTACCAACAGTTGGAATTTCCCTTAGGAACTTCATTATAAGTCCAAAAATCCACACACCATTTTTTAACCTACTACTTCTTGAACAGTTGAACACTATTGAGTTTCGCCGTAACATGTCGGTGGTCGAGTGGTTTAGAGCGTTTACTTACGAACTCGGAGGTCCGAGGTTCGAACCGGTTACTTTCGTGGTAGACAATAATCCATTGTCGTCCGGATCGTTACCACACCTGACCTAGTGGGACATTATGTGGTTCTCCGTGTATGGTTGCCGGTTGTATCTGAAAATGCAGCGCGCCTTTGAGGCTATAGGGAATATCCTTTCGTTGCACTCTTGCGTAAGCATGAAGTAAGAAAGTCGGTTACCGCTGCATATAGAAATAGACTATTCCAAATAACTTCCAAAAAAGAATCACTATACTTAACAAAGCTTGGTCTCCGCTGAACGGCAGATCAACCGTCAAATTAGTCCTGGGTGAGAAAATATTCATTCCAGACAGACCATAGGAACTGAGATCAGATTTGGTCTACAGAAACGTCATTTCAGTACTACTTTTTCCGGATTCACCAGAAATTAACGCTGGCAAAACTTGGACAGCAGTTGGTATGGATAAGATGTGGATCTTTCTAAGACTGAGATCCCAGTTCAAGGGAATTCGTTATTCGCAAATTACGGTAGATCAAAAGGCCATCGTAGATAATCCAAACAAGCCTACATTTGTGAGTACACTGGATCACCCAGTGTTGCATGACCAGGAAGAACTCAGAGGTGACGGATGTGCATCTTTTTAATCAAGGTTTCACTGTTAAATTTGACATCTCTCATTGACGCTGAACCTTTAAAGCAGCTCAGTCAAGTTCAAGTTCCGTTCCAAGGAAACTGATATTTATTTCGAGACCGGGAAGAAATTTCCTGAAGGTACCACAGTGTATCTAAAAGGGAACAACACCTGTTCAAGGAACGAAAATCAAGTTCATAAGATTCGCAGAGGAAAAACTTGTACAGTGCTGAGAATCTGCCAAAATGTCCTCTATTTGCACCGTTATTTAAGTGCAGTCAGATAATTCTGAATTATTGGCCACTAAGATTTGTGAAGAGTTTCTTATTTCCAGAATGCAAATGGATGTTATCTTCCACAGTCACTAAGTGTTCATTATCATAACGCGAGAACTGATAAACGCTTTAGGAACTGACTGCTACACTTAGTCCTGAACTCAAAGTTATCAACTATTCTCACGCGACACCCGATCGGAAATACTTCCATTATTATTGCCTGCAGATCATCAGAAGGCACACAGCATACTCCACCTTGCATTCATTTGCAGTACTATTTCAATCACTTTTCTAAACAGTGTACCAACTCGGTGAATTCAGTTGTGATCAAGCAGAATTCAAACAAATGCATCTGCAATCGGAGAGAGATGATGTGATTCAGTACCTGGAATACCCGGAGACGGTTTTAAACCACCACATGCGGCAGCCATGGCCATCATCATGGCCTGTGCGTATGCCAGATTTGTAGCTGTACTGTTGTTCGCCGATGTCTGATCGTTGCGTGGGATGGGAGAGGCTGCGCTGACTGAGCCGACAGACTGACTGGTGCGATTGGACGAACCGGATGCTACCATTAGGCTATCCAGATAGTTCGTGGGAAAACCAGCCAGTCCTGCGAGCAACAGTGCTGCCTGTTGTTGCTGTTGCTGTTGCTGTTGTTGTTGTTGCTGATGCTGTTGTTGAACCTGACGCTGATAGGACATTTGAGCACCAGATAACGACTGGAGCAACTGGTTAGCCAGAATCGCCTCGTTCAAGCAATTTGAACCGGTGTCCAGTGGGATCGAGTTGGACGTGTCGGGAGCTCGTTTAGTGGCGAGAGAAGTCGGAGTAAGACGAAGACCGTCTCCGTCTGACTTGCCACCTGAGCTCGTATCCAGTAACGGAATATCCACATGCCGCAAAGTTGGAGTGGAATTGAATGTTTGGGATGGATCCTTCAAGCGACCATCGCCAACTCCAAAGAGATTAGCTGGGAAATATGCATGAATAGAAACCAATTAACTTATGGTTAAACTATGAACTACAAAAACAAGTGAAAAATCTCATGGAGAAGGAGCTGTACCAGTTTATCTTTTCGAAAGAGCCTCAAAGTATCACTCGCCCGCGCGTATTACGATGGGTAATATGGAAGAGGCTTAGTACGTACAGCGTGCGTGCATCCACGGTGATTACTCCAGCCCTCTTAGATGATGGTACCATATAAGCAGACCCATACGAGGCCATCTTGATTTATCAAGTGGATGCATACGTAATGTAACGGATTGTCACTCAGTTATTGAGTGACTTGAAGAAGAACGAAATCCGAATCCCAAGTCAAAGAACACAAGCTTGTTTAACTGTGTGTCTCATTACGGACAACGTTGCTGATCGGGTTTCCTCAAGTATAGATAACAGATTGACTAGCTAACTAGCAGCCTGTTAGCTATATAGTGTGAATGAACGAGCAAATCGTGTAGAATAGTTTCGACCCGGATATATATATATATATATATATATATATATATATATATATATATATATCCCAGACTGCCATCATACACAAGTCGACTATACCGGTGGTTTCACGTCAAATCTGAGCTCAATCCGTCCCGATGTGGAGTCGTGTGGTGCCTTTAGGAGCGTGATACCTGCCGAAGCATTCATGGCCTCCAAAACCTATACAGCTTATTGAACCGTCTAGAGTAGATTTCAAATGACCCTCTATGAACGTACAAAGGGTCGTCCGAGGTTACAAAATAGAAATATGGGATCGCTTCTCTAAATGGATGAAACTTTTGCAAGCCGTCGCTTGGTTGACGTGGTTTAAAAGTGGAGGATTTTGAAATTCCGTCGCCAGAACAAGCCCATCGTGAAGACTGGAGCATTGCACGCATCCGAGATCAGTGAGATCCGTTCAGCTGTTGTAGCACAAGTTCAGCGGAAAATCCACAGGAACGAACTGAATGCGTTGGACGGGCAGGTTATATCGAACGACCAAAACGAGCGTAGTGGAGTACGTGGGTCTAGTTGTACGGTACTGATGGTGAAGTTTTGTGCTTAGGGGATGCGCTAGGCTACATCAACTTTGACGACACAGTAAAACATCCGATGATATTGACAAAAGAACGTCGTCGCGAACCTAATTATAAGCCATTATCATGAGCTAGAGAGGATTATCGTTACGCGACGCACATCCTCAATAAACACAAGAATATTTTCGGACTGTACAAGGCAGAAGTATTGTCAAACGCCTCATCGTGAAATGCGCCCTTTTTAATACATGTTTGGGCATGAGTGCAATGGAAGGGGCTTACCCGATAGCCACGAAGAACCACCGCATCATTAGAGACAAACCGCAGCCAGACCCTGTGGGTTGGAGTGGCAGAGAACTACATAATATCCCTATATTGGTTAAACGAGAGAGAGGTACCGAGAAACGGTTTGGGTGTGTTTACGTCTTCAAATCAGAGTGGTACACTTAGAAGTTGCGTAAGATATGCCCACAGACGCGTTTATAGAAATGTTGATTCCATTTATCAGAAGACGGGGTACCCCAGCACATATCTGCAGTGATAGCGGCACAGATTCCGTATGGACTGTGAAAGAGTTGAGAGGAATCGATAGGTCGAACCAGTGGCAGATCAGTAACCATGCTACGTCCAAAAATATTAAACGGCATACCTCTAGCGTCTCCGTTTGTTGAAAACGGAGATGAAAAGCCGTTGACGCCCAACCATCTACTGTTGATTTGCGAGCAAACTTTGGATGCCTTCGACAATACCCTTTTGCAAAAGTACAGACATGGATTGGAGTAGGTCAATATTCTGGTGAGGAATTTCTGACGTGGATGAACGCGCAAATATGTTACGATTCGGCAAACGCGGCAATACTGGTTTCGCTCAGAACCAGAATGGAAAGTGGGCGGCCTCACGTTGATAACGTCAACTGATATATCAAAGGGTAGTTGGCCGTTGGACAACGCCGTAGTATGTGAGGTCAGCAGAGATGGCTTAATGCGCACGGCATAAATCAGGACGTCGAAAGAAAGAATTTGATCCTGCATCATCATAAATGCGCTTTCCTGCCTGTGTTCGACGAACACTTGTTTGTGCAGTGTCGCCCATAATTTGGGTACACGTAGATTACCCACTCGCCTTCTTTAACTTGGGCTTCGGGTTCATATTATGCGAGTTACTCGAACAATGAACGACGGTCCCTTACAGTACTCGAGCTACTTGGTTGGTTTTCGGGTCCTTTATGATCAATCACCTCGAGCGAGTGTCCCAATTACGGTCATCGTGTTCGAAATCGTTTCGGATTGGTACTGACTGTGGGCGAGTACCAAAACAGCAGGCGTTACAGTTAGGCCTAACTCCACCGATTGAACTCCAACTTGGCGAGTTATCCTATTGTCGAGCTCCAAAGATGCTTTTAACAAGTGGTCAATCAGCCCGAGGTGATGCGGACGACGTAGCGCTCAGGCGAGTCTCCTTTGATACAGTTTCACGCTGCGGTTCTAAGAGAAGTCATAAATTCGGTCAGTCCTGCTCGTTCTACCTCAGCGAGGGCTCAAATTCAGGAAAGACCGTTGCAGGAGTTATAAACAGAGGCGGAAGAACTTGAAATCTGTAGAGAACGAGAGTCACTGAAGGCCTATCATGAAAGGGAATTAGCAGAATTATCGTTGGCTGCGAAGCAGAAAAAGAAAAGTGATTTGACAGAAAAGTTCTTACAGATAAAAGACGCTACATCTGTCCATTCCACACATTCACCCACGAAACCGCTTCTCCCATCTCTGCGATTGACGAGCCCGGTGGCATCGCAAGATCGATGATAATGCCTGTGACCTATGGTCACAACTTTCCAATACTCGAATCGATTCGTGTTGACGAGGTACCCATTGAAACAATGGTCACTCGCTGGTCAAGACCACACACACATAGAGAGCTAAGATACGAATGTATTCTCAGGTGTTTTGTTTCCCAAATGTTACTGGCATTACTGATGACGTACGTATTGATAATTTCAGCTTGACTGATGATGAAATGTCCACGACATAAATTCCAAGTTTGGCGACCACAGAGAAAGTTATTGAAACCACGAATACGTGTTACAACGCAACCAACAATCAGTCATTGCAAATCTGGTGTCCTGATTTCAGTAACTTCACACTTTCTCTCAGTATATCAATGTGTGATATGCAATTAGTCTCTTCCGTCACCTCACAAACTTCGCATAGTGGTGACTCGAAGACTGACAGACGCGACAAGAAGTGTTAGACAGCGTCGATTGAAGCTCAAAGCGCTCTTCCAAGGTCATCCATATCGGACAGACTGAGAAAGAGTAACCAAACAAAATCAGTGCGGCGTTGCCAGGGGGCGTGGTCGGTTTTTCACCTGGCAGTAGACTCTACATGAAAGCAACAGAAGCACAAAGACAGCAAAGTGACGTGCGCGAATGTGGCCCGCCGCTAGATGAGGCCATTTCCTCTTAACCCCTACCCAGCTATCCTGAGTGGAAGAGTAAGATTCACGAGGAAACGCTGGGCATCGTCGACTGGCGAACCGCCATCCAAAACGCGCATGAACCGCTCGTTCGGTCACCGGCTCCCAACACACAGGTAACACTTGGTTGTGCACGGATTAGAGATGCTACCTGGAACAAAACGTCCAGTGACGCTGGGGACACCGCTTCGTATCTAACGCCAAAAAATCTCCATGAACAGCTTCTCTAAACAAACCGCTCACGGACAGATGCCATTCGGAATATCCATGAAGCCAGCTTATGCTCTCGCAGGAGCTAGCCGCATAAAAGTAAGAAATAAAGATAACTGCTGAAAGGACTTATGAATAATTGAAGTTCACATAATGCTCCCAAAAAATAAATGTATCAGTCACCTCAGTAAAAAGACCAGCGTACAATGAAACACCACCGCTGCCTCCAACGTACCTAAACACGGTGTGGAGGGATTTCTTGGGCCTCACCCAGGAAGTTTAACACGCTCTACATGGCCAAGTTCACTGGTTGGCCTTTTCCTACCTCTTCCACGAAATCGACTGAACACCCTTACTCATCTTCCAACCATTATCCCAGTCAGCGAAAATTGCGCGATGAGGAGGAATCCTATTCGGGAACATATGCAACACATGTTCCAACCATAGTTGTGACCTTTAGTGTTCCGTCTAATAATTTGGTTCGTGAACCTAAGACTCCACCGAACTTCAGAATTTCTTACACAGTGTTCCCTCCATTTTCGAGCAATGCTACGAAGACAGTAGTGTTTGAATACCGACAATCTTCGTATATCCTCCACTCACAGTGACCATGTCTCCGAACCATACAGAAGCACGGGCCTGACTACTGTAGCGTACATTCGACCCTTGATAGATGAACGGATGTCAAGTCGACGTCAAAGATGGCTCAAGTTGGCAAAAGCGAAACGAACCTTCTGTATACGCTAAGGCCTTCGGGTGAAATGCAGTTGCCTGATAGTAGAACTTGTCTATGTGATCTATAGTCAATCCAGATATCGAAAGGTTTAGTGTTGGACCAACCCAATCTTGCAGCAGCATCTTGCATCTTGAACATGCGAAACGCATACCAAACATTGCTACACGGTCCGTCAAGCTGTCTAGAAAAGCTTGCAACTTACCTGAACCTTCATTTAGAAGAACAATGTCGTCCACATATTCAAGATCCGACACTACCACTCGGGAAATGTTTAATACCATTATCAGCACGTGACTAAAGTGCTAGGTCTCTAGGATCATATCAATCACAAAGTTAAACAGAAAGAGAGGGATAACCTTGGCGTACATGATTTCTCGTAGTAAACCTGAATGATGGATCACCGTAAGCCCGAACTCGGCTTCGGTTATTCATATACAGGGACTTTATAATAGAAATGCGTTTCCCTAGCACACGCTTCAACAAGAGACAGAGCCAGAGATCCGTGCAGTCGATTGAGTCGAAGGTCACTTTCAGATCAAGAAAAACGGAGAGGCTAGGCCTATGGAAGGTGTGCTTCTATTCTAAAATTTGTCAAAGTGTGAAGATGTGATCAACAGAGCTTGCCTCTTCCAGGCTTGCCACAATGCCTGACCTACTTGGATCATATCTATTTTCCATCCCCAAGTCTCACGGTTAAATCCTCTGATTTTCCTTGAAAGTTGGTCCATGTGACCATTTTATCTGAACAAACGGGCAAGTACAAAATAATGGATACAAAGGGTTAGATGAGAACAAATTGCGATCTGATCATTTGGGAACATTTTTCTCGATGCATATTTGGAAGCAGGGAAGGAGAGGAGTAATTTATTGAAATTAATTTCCACGAAGAAAAATGAGTGAAAAGAGGAAGCCGAACGTGCGTCCGTATTGTTGAAAGACCCAGGACTGTCGGATCATTTCCGAGAAATAACGCGTGTTTGACACAAATCCGTTGGTCAAGACGTTGGTAACCAAATTACTTTATCATTATTTTTGCACAGGCCTGAAATCAAGCACGGTCCCACCGTGGAGATAAAAATGGAGGGAAGGACAACTACAGAACAGTCAATCATATCAGTGACATTTTCCACGATTAACTGTGTTGTGGACTGCCGTACTTCTCGATTGTCCGGTCCAGAGTAGGCCGTTCGTTTGAGGATACACCTCTGGCCTTTGCGCAACCAAGTGCGTCCTGGAAAGCAGCAGCATTGGTCCAGATGAGCCTCTTTTCGGAAACCTTTCCCGGGAAAGTGGAACACGACAAGGATCTATGGCTTTATTTAGTGGCGCACCACACTCCTCACGTCACCGTGCTGTCAGCAGGTTTATGTGCCGTTTTAAAGTGGAGAACACTAACCAAGCACTACCGCTGATCGTCTACGACCACTTATTTACTTATGGTTAACCGCGGGTGCGGCCCTCTCCCTATCCGCGATCTGGAGACGTGCACGGTAGCATACAGCTTGGCTCTGCCCGAAATGGACAACGAATTTGGTTTGAATTTGTTATCAGTAAAGTTGAAATAATGGAATTCAAGTTAAGACTACGAAAAAAAAACTCACTCAATAACGCCGTGGCCGTCTCAGTCCGCTGAACACCAGATATGTTTGACTTGTCTCCTACAGTACCAGTTGCTCCCGCAGACGTTGTTGCTGTTGACTTCCCAGTGGACAAACCACGCTGATTTTGTTTCCCCGGTGTTAGAGGAGGCTGAAGTGACGAATGTTTGGATTGAGGACTAACAACACCGCATCGATTGTTGTTCAGAAATGAATCCTGAGAGTTGGACGAAGATCCTACCGTCATGTGATTGGTATGTGTCTTCTGGATGGCAACATTAGCCCGGGCGGAACTAATCACATCGGGGGAAGTGTAGGCGCTGACCGATGTGGCTGAAGCCGATGCAGCAGCCGCAGCAGCAGCATTAGCCAAAAACAAGGCGGCCTGCTGAGCGTAGTTCAGAGTGAAGTAGCTGGGTAAACCATCAACCAGGGAATCGCTCAGCGGATCCGTTGCACCCTGAGACGATGGAGGTTGCTGCTGTAGCTGAGGTGGTTGCAGTTGCTGTGATGACACGGACAGCGACGGTGGTGGAGGTGGAAGAGGGAGTGGTTGGGTGTACGTGTTCTGGGCTTGGGAGGTCATGATTTCTGACTACGTGGATGTCATCTATGATAAAATAAAAGCAAGGATTTTGTATTACGAACATGACGAAACTGTTTATCTAAGACAGGTGTGCTTTCCGATCTGAAATGTCACCCTAGGTACTGATGCGCGAATGCGTGAATTAAACGAGGACTATTTTGCAAAATATCGTAAACGATGAAGAACAACCCACCACCGTCCATAAACAGTGGTTAGATTTTGCTTCACATTGTGACCTCAGAGGGCAACTTATATCGATCAGTCAAGAAAAGCACAAAATGAGGTTTTTAAATGCAATATTCCATCCTTTTGAAGGTGCACTTTGTGCACATGTTAAAGCAGTATTTCAGCTTTTTGGAAGTACACCTAAGATAATCACAGTAGATGGCTTGAATTTACGCTTTCGTCAGCGCAAGATGTGTAAGCAATTTCTACCTGTTCGGCTTATTCCCAAAGCACTCAGCAAAGTCTGCGTGTGAATATCAGCACCAATGCACGAGGATGCACATAGAAGCCACCATGACGACAATAAGACTGTGGTCAACACCGACCATCACATTCAGAAATAGACAACGTTCTAGGTCTTAAAAAATGATCGGCTGTGGTGAGGGAAAAGTGCTAACACCAGCAACCACACACACACACACACACACACACACACACACACCAGGAGGTGTTCTGAGGACACAAAGAGATGCTATTCTCCGTCCGCTCATCATAAAAGAATCTCAAAAACGGTTTCCAATGGGTTATGGTAATTAAAATATGCAACCCTAATGGATAATACAAAGAAAGATCTCACGTGCGGAAAATGTAATTCCTCAGCTGAAAGTATACACTAAGCATTCAAGAGAAACTAGCAAACTTGATTCTGAAGCTTTGAGAGACGTACAACCAATGGCCGGGTGATAACGATACTGCTCACCATCAATCTTCACTGAAAACAACAGCCTATTATTCTGCCGTGACAACCATCCACTTGGTAATACTGTGATTATGAAAACGACCGGCCCATTTCACTCGATTCTACGTTTGCACAAGTCTGAAAAACCAAGTACAGCACCGTTGTACAGTTTGCATTTCTGTATGAACTTCGCACAATTCGATGCTGTTTATGAGTTAAAACTTTCGCTGCCCACCACCATCTTGGATACATTATGACCAAACCAAACTTTAAAAGTTTGCTTATCGAGAATACTATCCACACCATATAATCTACGAAATCTCAAGCTGTATTCTCTCTGTCTACGGACTCCAGTCGCTCTGGCATTTACAGCGATGACTTGGACGCAGTGCCTGAGCAGTCTGAACTTGATTGCAGATGCGGAAAAGGGATATCAGTTCCCAAAGTGAAGTCCCAAATAGAGAGAAGAAATTGTTCTCAGAAAATAGCAACTAATGTTTCAAAACCTGTCTGCCTCCAAGAGTTTTTCTAAAGATGCACTGAAAGTTCTTCCTAATTTCTTTCGAAGTACACATTCTAGTTGTAATACAGAACAGCCAATATCTGATTGTCCGCTTGAATAACATCCGCATTTTTGTGTAACAAGAGTGAACTCTAGATAGGCATCTAGAATGATAGATGACCATAGGGGCACCTATGGAGAGGCCAACGTTAGTCACTGTGAACTGTGACCGGTGGTGGTCGTACGGCGGTATGGGAATATATTGTTTTCAAATAGATCTTGGTCCAGTTTTCAAATGAACACGGGACAAAAGAAAAAGCGGGGTTTTTGGCAACCGATTGAAGGTAATAACAAAAAAAGTATTGCTCGTTTGGGTTAACTGCTGCCCTCACCCATTCTTATTGGTTTTCTGATTAATCTGGAAGACTTACTCACTCCGGTGATCGTAACATGATTATATCTTGTCATATGTAATAAAACCAATGACCAAACAGTTTTCGTGGTGACCTCCAAATCCTACGGTCCCGCGTCCGAATATTACCGCTTCTTGTCGGTTAACCACTGGGCTACCTCTAATTGACCGGTAGTGGTCTAGTGGCTTAAAACGTTTGATTACCACCTCGGAGGTCGGAGGTCGGAGGTCCGAGTCCCCAAATGAACACCTGCTATTTTGGTGGTTGACAGTAATCCACTGTTGTCCGGCTCGTTACCACACCTGACCTAGTGGGACCTTATGTGATTCTCTGCCACTCTAAGTCTGAAGGTCTGGTTTCCAATTATCCCGAATGGTACAGTGGGCCTTTGGGGCTATGGGGTATACTCCTTTCATTTTACTTATGCACGAGTATGTAACAAAAAAACCACAACAAAAATGTAAGAAGCCCCGAACTGTGCCCCGCCTCAAAATAACTAGACTGTAAAATCTTGAATCAGCCAGCATGAAAACTAGGAAATCAGGAAAGAGCATTTGCACTACTGATTGGCAACTGCCCGAATACGTATATATGTGCTTCTAGTTGACCTATGAGAAACAGCGTAAAACCAGCAGCCAAATGACATTATAAATAAGTGAGATTTGAGAGTATGACGGTAACAACTTCATATCATTACTGAATACGATCTGACTACATAACCTATCGTTATTTGGAAAAAATTTCACTGTTCAATTTTTTATTAATGTGAACGTGATCTATTGTAAGCAACTGAAAAAGTGCACACCGCATAGTGGGAATGGCAACCTCGGTCTACTGACGCAGAATCAAAGCACCTTTACCTGACATCTGATATCGAGGAAAGATGACTTTGGACTAGGTCAGTAAAGAAAAAGAACAAAAATAGCTCACTGGTCGATGGCCTGTTCGAGAGAGAGACAACTTCGATATCATTATTTCACCTGCCAAGAAAAATTCACAATTTGGGGTCGATAAACCGGAACTGATAACGATTCCTGACGAGAGATAAAACTGCTTCCATGGATTTTCAATACGGAACGGAGCAGCATGAATACTGCTGCTGCGTGGATTAATTCTAATCTCCCACTGCTTAAACCCCTCTAACCTCGTACAGAAGTGTGAATTGTGTAGCACAAGGGACAAATCCAGGATGAATGCCAGAAACCCTCTTTACACACCAAAGAACGATTGATAGTACCGTAAAATTTGGACAAGCGATGAAACTTGAAAGGTTTCATTGGGACAGGCGAGACTTTATGTTGGTGTCATTATGATACTGCCGGACATTACATCGATTCCAAACTAAGTGACAAATAACTGATGCCTTCCAAATGCCGTGCCGCGCTAGTGTGGAGAAAATCCTCACTTAACGGACTGACTATAAGGCACCTAATTGAGTCTACACTGGTTTCAAAAACTGCTAGATAAATGACCTACCGGTTAGCTTTTCTATAAATAATTAAACCAATTCAGCACTACCTTCGTATTACCATGAAAGTAGGTGAACCACCATCACAATATAACAGAAAATAGGGCTAGGACGAGCAACTGCACCCATCTGTGCACATCGGGTTTACAATGTCTATAGTGCCAATGATGATATCATGACGTGCTAGTGTAGTCAACCATGAACCCCGTGCCGGTGCCTTGTATTTAGTTGTGATTGTTTTCATTCATTAAAACGTATTCAAAAGACAAATAACGAGAAAACGAAGGAGATTAACAAAGTTTTAGATGAACTATGGACTTTTATGCCACTGGTCACACTAATCTACGTGACCAAACACAGTGAAACCTTAGGTAGGCAAGTAGGTAGATGCTGTGAACCCTAAGAGTCTACCACTATTCACGGTCGAGTTGTCCAGTTGACGTCAGCATAACCTCGTCGTTCAGTTATGGGCAATATTCCTCTGCCCCACTACTACCGACTAACTGGACTGACGAACAATGCGCGTCACGGTAATCTGTCAGAGACATTCTTTTTATACGCCTCAACCGAGATTGCCTGGAGGAATTCCATGCCAAGCTTGAGGTTATATCCTATCCACTAATTGGTGCTCTTTAGCCAACCCTGTAGATGAATCCCGTCATCCACCAAGCTACTGTAATACTTATTCAATGAGTTTGACATGAATCAAGCCGCCGAAAACCGGCCCCAAATAACCTGGTGGCAAGACAAGGTATTGAACTCATAACCGTTTATTCCGGGTTTGAGTCCCAACTGTGACTCAGCAGATGTCCACTGCAGCTGATGATTCCTAATAAGCAACACGAAACAGTTGGTTGTAACGTTCTTAGTGGTGAATTGAGCGTTGATACTACATGGTGAATCATTTAATATACCGTTATACTATCGGATATCAATGGCCAAGTACCATTAGTCCCTGCTCGCCCACTATCCGCAATGGTCTGGTTTCGCACTCTACACGGGAAAAAACTGATCTGCTGGGACAACAAATGTCACGTCAGATGATAAAATAGCCGGGATAACTGCACTGAGGTGCAAGTTGCTTGTCTTGATAACGCAAGCCGTAAAGCATCACTACGTACAGCCCCCTTCACCAAACGCATTTGTATGAAATCCACAGCGTAAAAAATCGATTAATTTTATGTTCACTGGTCCGATCGGAAGTGGGAGAATGCGTGATGCACAAGGAACACGCGTAAACTGCGTTTGCAGGAGTTTACTGAATCAATAATCCGATAAAAGTTGTGTTCGGGAATAAGCCAACGGGATCGTGAAATATGGATGGGAGGTATTTTAACGATCTTATGAAGAACACTTGACCACACCCAAAAAATAGGAGGTTTACGTGGTAAGATGGTATTCACACACATACATGCATGCATATATAGACGCAAGATAACAACGTCGTAAATTATTCAAATATGCGTTGTGATTTTCCTCACAGAATTGTCAGGCTTGGGCGCAATAAGACAGAGTAGAATGATAAAATGCTTATCGCATAAACTTCCCATGATACAGAGAGATGTGATGTTTGTTGTCTAGTAAGTCGTAGAATTAATTAGCAAAAGCCGACTAGTTATTTTCCATTAAAATGAGCTGGTTTATTTTGTATTAACCGGTTCATAAACGCAAGTCAAACAGAGGCGAGATGCGGATGGTGGCAGGAGGGCGTTACGGATGAGTCACCCTGATCGGCACCAACAAGAAATACAAACGCTGTACAAAACAAAAAAGGTTTACCCGATATGATTTAACTGGGCACAGGAGGACCGTACGGAAAAGTCAAGGGAAAACAGGATGAATAGCCTGCGTCGACGAAAACATCGCGGAAATGGTGTTTAACTTGTGTGTGTGTGTGTGTGTGTGTTTGGGTAAGTAGTTTACACTCTAATCCTGGTGGGTTCCGGAACACAAGGAAGTAGATGAACACAATCTTCCAGTGTGACAATAGCTGCGCACCCGTAATGACATTTGCAGCCTCAGTGCACATGCAAATCCAATGGAACTCCGCTTGGAAAGGTGTTCCGGGAATAGCAACAACAATTTGGACAAAACGCAACATGTTGCTCACATTAGGCACCACGACACACACACACACACCGTACGAGAAATGACCGCTCCAGTGAGAATATTTGACCGGCGGTGTTCTGTTCCCGGGGTTCGAATACCCGCGCCGTCCCCGCCGGTCAGTCCCCCAACTGGTAGCTTTTAATTGGTCGCGACCTCCTTCCGGAAATACTGTACTATTGTTATTCACAAAAAAGAAAATAAATAAAAAAGAATAAAAATCACCGATCAAGTGCACCAATAACGTTGTGTGTGTGCGTGTGTGCGCGCGCACAGTCGGCGACAGAGTGGTGAACGGAACCTTACAATTGTTAACCTACTCGTGTGACATGTGGAGTCTATGGATTTAAAGCGAAGGACATCCTAAGGAACTGAATCAGATTGTTAAGTAACTTGTAACTAGCCAAACGGAACGAACCAATTCAAAGAGTGGGAAATATGAATCGCTACCGAAAGACCCATCATGCAACGATGGTATTCAAATTAGTTGGAAATTCATGCCGGAAGTACCACACAGCACCACGACCATATTTTTATTACACGTTCGTGCATAAGTAAAATGAAAGGAGTATACCCCATAGCCCCAAAGGCCCACTGTACCATTCGGGATAATTGGAAACCAGACCTTCAGACTTAGAGTGGCAGAGAATCACATAAGGTCCCACTAGGTCAGGTGTGGTAACGAGCCGGACAACAGTGGATTACTGTCAACCACCAAAATAGCAGGTGTTCATTTGGGGACTCGGACCTCCGACCTCCGACCTCCGACCTCCGAGGTGGTAATCAAACGTTTTAAGCCACTAGACCACTACCGGTCAATTAGAGGTAGCCCAGTGGTTAACCGACAAGAAGCGGTAATATTCGGACGCGGGACCGTAGGATTTGGAGGTCACCACGAAAACTGTTTGGTCATTGGTTTTATTACATATGACAAGATATAATCATGTTACGATCACCGGAGTGAGTAAGTCTTCCAGATTAATCAGAAAACCAATGAGAATGGGTGAGGGCAGCAGTTAACCCAAACGAGCAATACTTTTTTTGTTATTACCTTCAATCGGTTGCCAAAAACCCCGCTTTTTCTTTTGTCCCGTGTTCATTTGAAAACTGGACCAAGATCTATTTGAAAACAATATATTCCCATACCGCCGTACGCTCGACTAAGATCCGAGCTTAGACCTAGGATTACCAAAACACAGGTTCCACGGTTTCCTGACCAAAGCGGTAGGCTGCCGTATCACTACTGGGAGTGGTCAGTAGTAGAGTTGCAAGATGAGTCACGGTGAGAATACGCACCTTTCTATGATCATCCAATCCAAGTCGATTCAGTTCAAACAAATTAAAGGACTCGTTGATACTCAGTAACCATAACACTACCAAATAATACGGAAAATGCGTTGAGAACAGTGTGACGCGTATAACCATGAGGGTTAAGCATGTGCTGCTAACAGGCGAACTAGTCGGGTAAACTCAATGCATGGCATTTTGGATCTCTACACCGGGAGATTCCAAGTTACTCTCGGCCGTTGTGCCGGTAAAACGTTCGATTATTGAAGCTAGTCAGGGACGCGGTCGTGAATTATGTAGTGAAGGACGGTTTCAAAACGTGCAACCTATTACAAAAGGAAAATATCCAGAACCGAAGTCTGGTTATTATGGGTACTGTTTCACTACTTACAAATCTCCCCTTGCAAGAAACTATCGGTATTATTTGCCAAAAAACCGATCAGCATCACATCCGTATCGGATTACCGAACATCGAATTGGAACGTTTATTGTTATTATTTACGCCAAATGTGAAGTTCCACTTCCTCAATGAAAGGTATCGACAAATCGATGGAGCTGCCATGGGTAGACCATTGGGCCCTATTCTCGCGGACATTTTTGTTGCATACTTAGGAAACAAGATTAGGAATTAAATATCCTAAACAATAGTCTATCGCCGTTACGTGGATAATATTTTTGTCATCACAAACAAGCGGCAAGGTGAAGAACTGCACATCTTGTTTACTAATATACCCCTACACATAGGGCTGACAATCTACAGTGAGGACAGTGACACCATAAGCTTCTTAGACATTAGGATTGTTCGCTGAGATGGTTCGATTAGAAGATCCGTTTACCGGACAGGCAACTAGTCAGGTACAAGATAAATACGGTGTGAACAGTTTCTTACAGCAAAGATTTGCACGGCGGATACACTGGAGGGGGGGGGGAAATAAATCGAATAAATGAAACTCTTATACTAAATGGATATCCAACATCATTCCTGGCAAAGCATCACCACCTGAATCCAAGAAGGTATAGCTAAAACTCCTTTTTGAAAGTGATAATACAAATGAGTTGATCACAAAACCTTTGCATTCAGCTGTCAACCGCACCTATGCTGCCGATCCGGTAATCGTATTTACGACTACCAAGTTAACTATGCTATCGGTGAGAGAACCATCGCCAAATCTAACCGCATAACAATTCAAATATAAGTGCTCAACCGCTTACATAGGCTGAACAGAAAGCCAGTTACGTCATCGAATGGCTGAACACATTCCAGAGTGGCTTCAGAATACAATGAACAACAAATTCACCACGACTGTATAATCAACCAGGCAAAGGTCAATCAGGTCATCAATTGCTCGATATCTTTACGAGACTAAGTACTGCGTCATCGCAAGTCAGGCGTTCAAAGTGATCCACTCGACCACGAATACCAAACGATTAAGATACATGGAGGTCTCATCGATCCGATGCGAGCTTGTGATCAGTTTATCATTGCCGCGGTAACGAAATGTCATAATTGTTGTGTGGTTATGCGACAGACATGCACGCATGTATGCGCCATGTGATTCTGCCCATATTTCTGAACGTTCAGTTCATCCGTTTTGCTATAAAAGTTATCATTTTAACTGCAGTGTGCATTTTGTACCAAAATGACCCAGGAAACACCATGTAACCCATGTTTTTGACTTCTGTTCCCAAAAAACGCTTAGTGTTTACATTAGTCTTGTCTTTAAGTCACATTTTTTCCTACAAATGTTAGACGAATTTGTTTCCCCAGTTTATGTTTGCTCATGAAAGTGGTGAAAGAGTAATTCCTCAATCCCCAACACCCGACAGATTAAATACAGAACCACATAAGCTTCAAATAACCAAGTTTGGTACGGAGCCGAATAACAACGGACTACTGTCTACTGCCAATGTGATCAGCAACGGCGGGATTCCAACCACGATCAGTCCTGTTTTTTTTGCGGTGAAACCCTTAGCAGGTGTGTTCCGTTCCCTCTCGATGACCAATTACTCACTCCTGTGGTAGGTCCTTGGGCCAGAACATACCGGACCCAATACAGTGTTATACATTCGCCTCGGTCGAAATAAACACCACGTTTGCGAATGAACAGCCCTATTATCATTTCAGAAAACTCGTCAGATGATTTGAAATTTGCCACACACGTGATAAAACACACTAGAATCCATATGCGACTGGGTTGGGGTCCAAGTGAGCGATCAGCAAGGTGCCAACCACAAAACCAAAGCGGTTCCAAAAAACCCCGGCCTGTAAGGTGCTTAAATTTAACAAAATATTCGAGGCTCAGACAGCAGCATCATGGATCGACTGAGCAGATTAGGAAAAACACAAGGCCCTCGGGAAAAAAGCTACATCAAGTGAAAAAGAACAACAAAGATAATAACTTTCTAGATAATATCCCATCAAAGGAGATCGCCATCAACTGCAGAAAGTGCACTAATGAACCGGAGATCCAGCAATCCCCAACACGTGCGCACAGTCTCAGTGGTTAAAGCAACTAGATAGCGCAGTGGGAATTGGCATTTTAACGATTCTTGTTGCTAGCAGACCTCACGCAGACGACTGAGAGTTACGTTCGCATGAATATTGACGAGTTAATGTAACAATATACACAAGCAAACTCGTGTATGTGTGCTTGTATATTTCACTACATCCGCATCTTAACGCACACACACATTTTAGTACCGGTGATTCCAGTCAAAGAGCCGTTTGTTCGCCATTTTTGTGCGTACATGCATACACAGATTTCCGTGTGCATAATGATGGGTGCGCGTGTATGCCTGTGTGGCGAATTGTCCTGGTTAATCGATAGACGTGGTAATCGATCGACCGAGAGAGAAAGAACCGAGTGTATCACGCTTCGCTTAACCCGAACAGAGGACAATCAATACAAATCGCATCGCAATGACAAACGCGGTGTTTTGTTCCATTGGGAGCATAAAAATGAAGGGGTGTGAATTGCACACGGCCCACATTGCACGATATTTGAAATCGGCTGGGGTCAGGTAATTGGAGCGCAAGACGCGAAAGAGGTCGTCTGCAACTTAGGCTGCATGTAGCTTGATGCTAACAAAACCGGATGGCATGGAAACCTTAACATCTTCGGCGACGTAACTGACAAGCTGACCAAGAAAGTTCTCAGGCTTTTTCAGTCGTTCAAATAGAGCGGAAAAGCGGTGAAGTATTATAGCGTTGACCTATGTTGGCACACGTTCCAGTATAAATAAAGTACAATTACTCACAACAAAAGGTACCGTCCGTCAAGTGGTGCTTAATCATACCTTACAAATCAATACATCTCATTACGCGAAAGAATTACGACAATAGTACTGAATTTCCTTATTTCTGACAGCGACCGTAAAAGCCAGATTTACAAGGTAGCACCCAATTCGAAATAAACGTTAGAGTCTACTAAGAGTGCGAGCGTTAAGCAGCTCAATTAGATATCCAAACTGCACCTTCAGAGTCATACAATGTTGCCAGAGGACTGGACGTCATGCAACTGTGTATTGGCCCTCATTAGGAAATGACTTTTATAGGATAACCACATCATGCAATTAGGCAGCTGCACCGCGATACTTGGGCGTACACTAGAGGCTCGGATAATACATGCTGGATGAAAAGGTCCTTAGTGCCGATCACGCACTCACGTAAGTTCGGAAAGTGGTGCCCACAACAGCGTGATTCGGTCAGAGTGCTGAGTTAATCAGGTTCCTTGAGTGTTGAGGAGTAATTCAGCGGATTCGCAAGAAACCGTCCGCCACGCAAATCTCGTTCAAGGTGACTGCCCCAGTACTGAACCGAAAAAAAGATCAAGTGAGGTAAAAAAGAAATCTGATGAACTGAATGATGATACGAAAAATGACTGGCTCACATCTTTTGGTTGTGGTTCAAAAGAATCGGTTGAAATCGATGAAAGAAGTAATGATAGCGAGTTGTCAATAGTGACGACGCTCCTATTGCTACCGAACACGTTTTTTTTTACTTTCAGTGTGCTCAGCGTATTTATGGGTTGACCAACAAGCCTGTCCAGAGTGCATAATAAAGAAAGCGAAAACTGAACCAAATTGACTGCTTATGATGTGTCCACGAAGTACGCCCTGTGCACACTAAGAGACAACAAAAATTGGTCTACGGGTCAATGTTGTGTGAAAATTGCACTGACCGACAAATAAAGTTGCCGTAAGACACGGGATTAAAGTAATGATTTTTGATTGCTCTAAAAATTCCGGACTAAATTGTTTGCATTACATCCTTGCGCATGAACGATTGGCAGCCGAGTGGTCTAGAGCGTTTGATTATCTATCACCTCAGGCGTCAGATGGTTGAAGCCAGCCACCACCGATCACTTTAGTGATGGACAATAATCTATTGTCGTCCGTCTTGCTACCACACCTGACCTATTAGGGCCTCATATGGTTCGCTGCCAGTTCACGTCTCAGGGTCCTGTTGCTGATTAACCATAATAGTGCGGTGGGTCTTTGAGGCTATGAGTTATACCCCTTACACAGCTTTTATGCGCAAGCATGCAATAAATTTAAAAAAATGAATGTAGTGGAAGGGGTGTATACCCCGTAGTCACTAAGGTCCATTATACGATTAGTTATAGCCGGCAACCCGACCCCGAGAATTGGAGTGGTAGAGAACTACATAAGGTCTCAATAGGTCAAGTATGGGAAAGGAGCTGTACGACAATGGACTAATGTTTACCGCCAAAGTGGCCGGTGGCGGTGGCGGGATTCGAACCTATGAACTCCTAATGCCTCGGCTTGGTTGAGGGTGAGTGTCTCAAGCTCAGAGATGGCTACTCGTCCTGAACGCCTCTTAAAGTGCTCCAAAGTGACCGTGCGTCTAACACAGTCTCTGCTGGAGATGTCATACTCACTGCCTTCTAGCGGCAGAGGTGTTTTCACTAGTGAGAGGACGAAAGCGAGTGCCCGGTGCCCTCCACCGGGTTGGCTGACTAATAGCCAGTCTAGGGGAGATGGCTAAACCTTGATTCCAAACCAACCATGGATGGCGTATGAGGTGTACAACGGTATGCTCACCGGTATCTGTGGCGCAGAGGTGCACTGGGCACCCGGGATGTTTGGCTTCATCCGAAGGGCTTATAAACTGGGCATTCAGTCACCGGTCCCCAGTGGGTTACGGACCCCAGGTTTCGTCCCGCTGCCTTGCGGGTTAGGCTTTGGATAGCCAAAGGCTCCGGTTGTGGATCCCTAAGTAAACCATCTGTTTGGTTCGGGCAACCTGGGAGTATCGTGCCCACAAACAAATCATGGACTCGGACTATCTACCCCTCCCTCCCGGACTGTACCATGTTTTGTTTGGCCCACAGTCTGAAATCAGACAAGTGTGAAATACATAATACATACTCCGAGGTGGTAAGCAAACCTTCCAAACCGCTCAACCATCACCTGTGGAACCAGAACAGTGTTAACCCGTAATCTTGCCATGATACATCATTGCCAACTAGTTTCAACTCGAAAAATGGCGATTTATATGACAAACTTGATAATAAGCAGCAGCTTCGGTTCGGCCGTACTTGCGGGAGACTAAACTTTTCAACTGCTAATGGGGACGGAATATCTACTCTGCGCAGCCCATTCGCCGTTGCAGTTTGGTACTAAGCGATACGACGTCCCAGTCCTACAGTTTAAGTGATTTGCCGATCACTTTGCAGAAGTCTAACGTTGGTGGGTTCCTGTCAAAAATTTCGGACCCTTCTAGAGCACCAAAGGCAATCTTAATTGTCATAGATTCGTTTCTGTGCTTTTGCTATGTAGTTCGCTCCCATTTCGTTTGTCTTGTTTAGCTCGTACGCCTCGTTTTCGGTTGATTAAAACCTATGAATCACGCAGTCATCTGACTTCTTATGCAACTAATCGTACAAATCCTTCCGTTACAGTGATCATATTCTGATGGTCATGCCCTTTGCACTTCAGCTCACAGGTGGCCAACGCAGTCGAACTCGGAGGATAACACTGTGCGAATTGAGAGCACCTAGAAATGGAAATATTAACTGAGTTTATGACCATATCACGGTCAAATCCCACAGATGACCTAGAAAACAGTTGTTAAAAAAACATTAGGTTAATGTGATTGCGTGCTTCATGACTTCATCCCTTCGAGTATTTCCAAACCTGGTTGTTAGTCATTATCCCATTTGGATCTGAGTTACAGCAAGCCAGACAGGCGTGAACGGGTTACCAAGGGGAAAATCAGTTTCATTTCACTCAACTGAAGCGTAGATTCACAACCACGCACACCAAAAAGATAAACCAATGTGGAAACGTGTATCTATACAATCCTCAAAAACAACAGATGACTAGACAATTCGGTCAGGTCATATAGGTAAGAAATAGTTTTCTATATTCCTTTATTTAGTATACGAGTGTACATTATTTCTGGCAGGAGACCGCAACCAATCAATGACTATTACCTGGGGAAGCGATCCGCAGTGGCGGGAATCGAACCTGGGACATTACGGCTCAAATTCCTTGATGACGACCGTCTGAACACCAATGGTTGACTCTGGCCACTATCTGATGTCCGTAGTAGAATACAACAAGGCTGTCTCATATCCCCACTGCTCTTCAACTTTACCGTGGTGGATATACTGGGGAACGCTTTGTTTAACCTAGCAAATGGTGAAGTTGAACTCTCCCTCCCCCCCCCTCCAGGAAACAGAGTTTTTGACCTAGAATACGCCGACGACATCGTTTTGCTGCAGGCTAAAGCACAGTCACTGCGAAACGGTTTGAACCGCTTGGCGATTGAGAAGTCTAGATGTGATATGTGCTTTAATACATAAAGCTCTTTCATGAGTCTGTCAGGAAACCGTGCATGTGTACTCATCCCTTGTGATGCGCAGCTAGAATTAGTCAATAGCTTTGAGTACCTCGGGAGCTGCATCGCAGCTGGAGGTGGTGTTGGAGAGGAAATCAGTTCAAAAATAGCAAAGTCCAGACCGGCTTTCATGAACCAGCTTCATTTATGGCGTTGCCACCGTCTTTTATTGAGGGGATGGGTCTACACTGTCACAGTAGTGTTTTGCTCTACCGTTGCAATTCTGGCCGCTCCGAGCTGAGGAACATCGGTGAATTTCCGTGTTCGACCACTGATACCTCCGGAGCATTGCTTGCGTTTGGTGGGAACACCCTGAGCAACATCAACACGACCCTCAGTTTGTGCATCCCAACTTCTGTGTTGAGGCCCAACGGACGAGGATTGTCGTATGCCTCATAAGACAGTGGCTTGAATGCTGAACGGAGTGCTTAAGAAACTGTTAGGTCCTATAAATGTTGGGTACAACTTTGAAAAATTGTAACAATACGGGTGATGCAAAAAATTGATGACATTTATATTCTCCCCGTATGGAACCAGGGTTAATCCCGGATAAACTAAATCTACCGCACTAGTGCTCAAAGAAAGAGAGAACGGAACAGTACATATTACAAGTCTAGTGACGAGGGGAATGAAGTTCTTTTACAAGTAGTTAGACTACCAGTTACAAAATACCAGTAACGGAACTGAGAAGTGGCCACAGCTATCGGATGAAGTGCTCAACTCTGATATGAACCAAAATTTCAGTAGATATTCTATGAAGGACTGATTTGATTGAATCGGCCATGATAGATCAGCAACTGGGGCATTCACTATGAAAATCGTGAAGACACTTTGCGGACTTTGTCCCAAGCCTAGATGGATGAGAAAAACGGAAAGACCAACAATGACGACGGTCTTCGCAGATGAAAGCGCCTAAGTGGATTTATAGACAAGAAAGTGGAAACCACCGGTCAACTTCACTGATAAGCAGTACCATATGTTCTTCTGAACTCGATCCATTCCCAGCCCACTACACCTACCCAAACCTCAGTGAAACTTAGTACCAAAACAGCAACGATGATATCAGATGAACTGGGTTCTAATCTTACTGGAAGCAGAGTGCAGAATGTATGCTATTACAATTCTTGGTATATCGTAGATGTTTGGGGCCTAACCAGTCGGTACCAGATAGAAGCTGCGTGCGCGACATCCGACGTAGTTGTTTGCTTGTGCCCATTTAACGACAAGGGTACAGATAAAAGACACGGCGCTCATATTCGTGGGTAATAAATGTTAAAATTGACTACACCAAACTAAATACATACATATATACCTACAAGCAAACGTGTTCTGTACAATCGTTTATTATTCAGTCAGAATAATGCACTCCGTAGTAACACGTGATCCCTGTGCAGAAAGGTCGTCAGGTTAGACAAACTCTCTTTTATATTTTCAAAACAGAGGGGGTTCCATACCAAAATAAAATGTGCATATACAAAATACTAAGACTTGAATCACAGATAAACAAACTGCAAGTCGAGGACAGCTCACAGAACAAGCTAGTCGGGTGAACAGTCCAGAGAGAATTGGAATATAAAACAGTCACACCTTACGGAACAAACCGTAGCTCAACAGCGTTAGAGATCACCACAAAGCAATGTTTCCGAAGTTCAACTAATCGTCATTCGATGCATTTTTTTAATCTGATCCGTGACGCGTAAACGCGGTTGAGGTTACACTGGAACAGCCGGTTAAAAGTCGGTTCACAACGTGGCTCAGCGCATATTTCAGTAGTTGTCGGGGTCGATGATACAGCTTACTTTGAATAGGTAAACGCAACAGCCTACGAAACTAGCAAACCCCATGCGATGAATAAGCGGGTGCAATGAAATGCAACTGAACACACACACATAATATTTCCAATGTATAAACCTTATCATCCTAGAAAAACTCAATATGCAAATTCATCCCAATTCTGTCAAGCACTTGGTTAAACACACCGATGCACCAAAAACTGCACAGTAGGACGGGTAAACGCGATAAATCTAAATAAGCCTACTGTGATTTACGAAAAATACTGACATCAACCCAGAGGCTAAGAACCGTAACCCCGGTAGAAAGGCATTTGCCTCATCTAGGGCCACTGCTCAGTCAAAAATAGAGTACATCATTCAAAATGAATTGATAAACCACCGTGTAATCTGACCATCAACTCGCATTCTTTGAAGCGATGGTCGAAGTTCATCTCACATATACGGCAGACAAATTGATACTTTTGAATCTGTTATCAACAATCGCTTGTTCACGAGATATTGAGGGGAGGAGAGGATTAGTAATTCTGACCACCGATAAACCTGTCCATTAAAAGCCTACAGACAAACCAAAACAAAATCACACCCGAGGGACAAGAATCAATAGAAAAAATCGGGTTGCTTAGTCATGCCGCCCGTGTACTACCCGCGTCACCTTGGTAGCCGAGCTGATCGAACCAAATCGGTGATTAAAAACTCGCACCAAAAGTGGGTGTTCAAACAGCAAGTAAGGGTGCGGGTGTGGAGAGACGATAAATATCAGAACAAGCGCACTGATTAATCACACCCGATCAGCCTCCCTTGTGAGGTTGAGTGAATGAATGAATAAGCGGATTTCGGGATGAGAACGATCACAGACGAGTGGTAAGCCCACACCAATCTAGCCCAATGCAGCTTAGTTCAGTTGCTGTCGCTTTTTTGTTTGTCTCGCTTGGCCTGGTCGATAGAGTTTGGATGTCCCTCAGTACGCGACTTGGAAATTTGGAGTCAGAATATTGGAGACGTTGTACGCGTGTGATTATGGAGACTGAGACGAATCGGGTATACCTTTGGAACACGCGCAGCGCGCATGGCACTGGGGATGCGAGTGAAACATTAGCAATGAGATAGCTGGGGTATTTATTGACCGATGAGTGAAGTGGTTAACGCAGACCAAATTTACCCCGAAGGGTAGGCGATGTTAAATCCCTCCAAGGTCAATCGCGCCAGAAAGAGCGCGGGTGTGGTGGGTGTGTGTATGCATGTATACGTTTGCGTGTGCAGATGATGCTCGCTTGAAAGTAACAGGAGCGAGTGCGGCCGCACAGAGGACCCGGCGCAGGCAGCAGCGAGACGAACAGGACAAACGGATTGGGAACGGGCTGAGGTGGTGAGGAATCGAGAATAAAATGTATGGAGTAAAACAGAAAGAAACGGAGACAAAGCAGCCACGGAAATCGTGGTGGTTTATTGACTGCCTGGCCTTGTCATACTGCTTAGGCAAGTGAGTGGCGGGCTGCTGCTCCACGTAGACGCTATCAGTAACACGCACGCGTGCATGTGCACACCATTTTACAGGCCAAGCAAGATGGCAAATAAACAAAACGGAAGAAACAAAGCAGTCCTTAAGTGGGTGGTCCTTGGGGCGCTAGACTATTGCGGCATCCCTCTGAAAACCAACTGCACAATAATCGAGCAAGAAAACATTGATTATCAGATGTCGAAATCCTAGAGAATGAAGTAGTTTGGGCACAGAGCGAACGGCAGAAGCAAGTAATGAGTGGCGAACACCTGATCCTGTCAATGAGAATGAAAGACGTCCGACTGCTATCCACACCCGTCACTGGATCTCCTAAAGCCTGGGAAAACATTTTTTTTAGTCGATTGAAACGCTAAGCAGGTGGACAGTAATGGAAGAACTACTGGTTTCGTTTCGACAACACATTCAACTTAAATAAAAAATAGAAATATTGACTTTCATCTGTGGCCTACGTAACCAAAATGAAACAGACTGTTGTGAAGAAGCAGCCACCACCGACTGAACGACGAATATCGATGGCCAATGTTTGGTATGACAAGAATCATTTCCGTTCTTTAAATCAAGATTAGTTTTAGATAATGAAGGAATGACCGTCTGTGCTCTGTATATAGATAACCGAATTGATTTTCAGAAACTGGCGATCCATTCAGTGAACATGGAACTCATCAAGTGAATGTCATTACTCTTCTTGTGCCGTAAAAAGCATTCTGTTAAACCAGTATAAGACCACATTAGTTTCGTAGAACATCTCCACATATATCTAAGTTCCGGAGTAAAGTGCAGAGCTCAACATGTGTTCCGAAGGCCTTGTGTGACTGGGCAACTGGAACTGAAAACGACTAATGACTATCGATGGGGAAAAAAACTAACCTCGTGGATGTTGACACGACGATGTAGTACGAATCGTAAACTCCGTCTATCGATTTGCGTATCAACCACAAATATAGGTGCACCAATTATGCTCATTCGAATACATACATATAAACGTTTTGACACAGAAAAATCGTTAAGAAATCTAAAAAGTGAAACGATTTTGTGTGAGACAGCAAAAGTATTCGATTTTACGATACTCCGTCATATTCACCAGAAAAATAACGAACTAGGCATTGACTCATCCAGCCGGATGTTACATTACCACCAAACGGGACCACTCCAGTGAGGAAAATTGAAAACACTGTATAGGCCGCCCTACAGTATTCATTACACACGTTGTTAATCTCCACAATAATAAAAACGGTACTAATACAGTATTATTGTTTCTGTATCAACATCCAGTCAATTTTCCCACCCTCTCTGTTCGAGGATAAAGGAATATGGCTTCGACTAAGGCCTGATGCAAAACATTAATCATAAAAAGATGACATTCGATCGAGATACCCATCCCCCATGTTTATCACAACAATAATGACCATTAGAACCCGTACGTAACAAGAGAGCTACATCATGATGGATTTGATTCACTACAAGTTTGCTCAACCTCCCCCATTTTTACCAAATGGACTACCGATGACAGGCTGTCAAAAGTCTATTCGATTGGTACAGAATGGCGTCCTCAAAAAGTCTACAGTGACCCAATTTCAGGCAAGAATAAAGCAAACGATAGATTCAAACTGAGGTGAAGCGGCAAATCAACAAAGTAACGGAATCTTCAACGGACTTGCCCACAACATCGTTAGATTCACTGATGAACTGCTGATTTTGTTCAGCTGCAAATGGACTGATACTGTCATCTCACGAGGTCTGTACAATTAATTGTATAAACGGTTTTTGTTCCACACTGGCGCATAAGAGCAGTGAAAGAGGCATGCCCCATTAACGAAAGGGATGACTGTGTTAGCAAGGATAATCGACAACCATGACTGAGACTTGGAATGGAGAACCACAAGAGGCTGGGTAAACAAGGGAAGAATGTGTATGCATACGCTTAGAATTCTGAGTCGCCCATAATGAATTATCTCAGGTAACGGAAACACTAGTCAGTGAAAATGCACACGATAGTCGCAGTACCTGTTTATTCTTTTTTATTACATGCGTGCGCATGAGCGCAGTGGAAGGGTGTATACCCTATAACCACAAAAGCCCACTGCACTACTGGGGATAACCGACAACCGAACCCTGAGTCTTGGAGTGGCGAGGAACCACATAAGGTCCCACAAGGTCAGGTGTGGTAACGATCCGGACGACAGCGAAGTACTGTTTACCACCAAAGTAACCGTTGATGGCGAGGATTTGAACCACTGGCCCCCGAGGTGGTAATTAAACACTCTAAACCACTCGACCAAAACTGGTTATTTTAGTCTCATGAATAAACTTCCTATGGGACCTATTTGATTCCAAATGACCGCTGAAATGAATCCTCGTGAACGAGATACTCTCAGTGCATTCCTTTTTCATGAAGCTCATAGTAATTCAAGACCAGCTTGTTAGTGACACAAACCGCCTGTTCGTATTTTGTAACATCCAGCTCTTCGTTAAGCCCTATTATTCTAAAACTAAAGATATTCAGATTTCCCTACAGTGCAGTACCCATTTCGGAACTCGACTTTCTGCCTCGCTTGATCAATATCAGAACTGTATATGGCGGCCGGTTATCTATAACAAGCAAGAGTCGTCATAGTTATAGTCCAACAGTTTCACTTTACTCATGCTTATGTACAGGATAAAATACAATGCCAAAAACTACGTTAAACAGGAGGATCCGGGAGGTCCAATTGGGTGAGATATCGTAGAGAGGATTGCGGGACAACAGTGACACTTCGCACCATTAAGAAGTTTTTCTGTTCGTATTGGTTAGGTGGAACGCCAGCCATCAAATTGGATGCATATAATGCCCCTATCGAAACTTATTTACTACGGAAGAAACACTCTTTTGACACCACAGCAAATAAAATGAATCCAAGTTGATTTACATCAAATAGAATGCGGAAAAGACGGTACAGTACAAATGGCTTACTCAGCATGAACCGGAAATTAAAATGCAGCCGGGATAATTCACATGATCTATCTGACATGGAAATAGTCAGTACTGTACAGTGCACATTGAATTCGTAGTAATACATGCTGTCAACGACAGACACTATTGGGACCTATCCGGAATACTGGTGATGGACCATCAGATTATTCAGAGCAAGACCCAAAGTAAAAATTAATACATTAACAACTAACCGTCGTTCTGGCAAATAAATATCCAGGTTTGATTATTCGTCACACTAAGGTATCCAACATTTTGTACACGTATTGTTTCAACTCTCCAAACTGTTTACCGAAGTTATTGCCATCACTGATTGGATTTTAAGGGAGTGCATCAGCCCTGAGAACAAGTAACCCGCAAACGGAAGTTGTATCAGTAAATTATGCAAGCCTTATCAACCTCGATTTGAAAAGATCCTGCATACGGTACGACTACAGGGATAAACAAGAAACCAGGGGTTGTCTGCTTTCGTTATGACGGTTTCTCAGCTCCATAAAAGATTAGCAACTTTGTGTCCAAAAATAATAAGGTACGACTGAATAAGAGCGTTCATATCGCTTCAAATAATAAATTCGGTTAATTTCTAGAAAGGGCTTGAGGAAAGTTGTTAAGAAAAATGATAAAAACTCCAGAACAATCTGATCAATGTTCAGGAGACCTCTGCATGATGTACGTCTGCTGACTTTCAATCCAAATTCACACATCCACTGTCAGACGAATAAGCTAAATGTGATCCCAGTTCATGTGTAACAACCTTTTGGAAGCAGACATTGTATATCCAAACAGAATTCATGAGACTACATGAGCTCAATGTCAGCAATCCAATTTGGCTTCGAATGCGTGGTCGGATTCAGAGGAAGATGTGTACACAAACCATATATTTGAATGTGGGCTGTTACGCAAAACTTGACTACATTCAAAGTAGTGGGCTCATCGAGTCGGTTATAATTTTTCGGCTCAGACCTTTTTTCAATGGTTCCTCAAAACTGCTTAAGAAACCAGCGTAAATCTATCGAATTTGAGTATTCAGCTATTCACATTTGCTATACGAAAAAATTAACAACCGTTTGCCTATTCCTGTGAGCTACCAACACTTGCAAGGTATTCAGTCTGAAGAAAGCCCCTCGTTAACGCATCCGCTGTGGAGTTATTTCGAGAAAATTATAAGACCATACTCAACTAATACACATGAGTAATAGATCTGCAATGTTCTCCGATTAACCACTAGTAACATTACCCCTGAAAATATCCAGGGTAGTCAAATTCGCCAGCAATTTTCGACTTACAATTACCGAAAAACGAGACTGTCCGTTCAAACCGCGCACTATAATAAAAATCCACACAGTGACAGATTAAATGCGACAGACATCTTCAAGTGAGCGACAGAATAGATCCAACATTTGCACACCACGGTCCGAGGTGAGTCACAAACACGTGCTTCATTCAACTGACTACCCGGGGTGGGCTAGGTGACAACTTTTTGCGCCTACTAATCACTTCGATTTCCATTGGTTGATTCAGTTCAGCCGGGTGAGGAAGGCGAATGAAAAAGGCGGATCGATCGATGACCCAGCTGATTGGATCATGGGATCACGCGAGGGAGCGTGGGTGGGTCTACTGCGCTAGCCAGGTAAGCAGAGCACGTGACGATCGTCAAATCACCAAAGACATTGGAAATGCGATGGTGGTTTTACATAAACACTGAATCGAACTGCGCATGACATTGTCACGGGCGGATCAGTAGGTCAGTGAACTTTACCAAGTTTCTCTACTCGGTAGGGAATAGATATTTGGAATAACATTAAATCGAAATAGCTGTGAACCTAACGAACAAATTATTATGGCCAGTGCAACTTATATACACCTCTTTGTTGATTAGTGTTGTGGGCTTCGTCCTACATAGATAACCTCACTTCTGACTTCAGTTAGGCAACTCACAGAAGATTCGTAACATTAATTTCAAACTCATCATATTAAAGAGCTTCAACAACATGTGATATTACCAAGTATAAACGAAACGTTCGCAAACCGTTTGTTATGTATATAATTTCACATTCTAAGAAAACGGATTGATTATTATAAATGGCTTTGATTGCATTAGAAGGTCACTCTAATAAGGACAAATAAGATTCACAGATTTGAGTATTGATACAATGTTTCTAACTCAAGTCAGTGGTTCCCATAATCTGCCGATCATCAAGCTTGGTGTTAAGATTGCCAGTACATTAACAGTTTGCACTGATGATATCACGTAAACTGGTGATGTGACATCTACAATCCAAAAGCCAAACATAATGGTCAGAGAATTGTAGGATCTAAAGATTTTAGATCACTTGTAAACGATTGTAAAAACCGGGAACGAACAATCAAATTGCATCATGCTTTCACATGTAACGGAAACCGTGACCTACGAGCATGACTGACCGGAGGTCGTTGAAATTCGGAGTTATCCAGTGAACAGAAAATCCATAACGTATCAAAGGGACAGGATGAGATGAAGCGAAGTCTTTGGGCAGAAAGAAGTCGGTTGTCAAAATGGGTTTTCTGTTCGGAGGACGTGTGTGTGCAACCGGAAGGTGGTTTGATGACTGGTTTAATCGACCTATCGACTGATCGATCAGCTGATTGATCACAAGACTAAAATATAGAATATCCTCGTGATTTCCACTGGTTGATGTCGTGAATAGTGATGGCGATGACACGCGCACAGACGACAGAAAACCAATCATTCAGGTAGTCAGTGGAATCGTCAGTCAAATGGGGTGTACGGATAGTTTATTGCGGTGTGGGTTGTGAGGGGCTGGGCATGTGTTTGGATAGACGGGCGGTTCTCTCTCTATGACGCACCACAGAACAGTAGTGGCACCATTTCAATAGGATGTCGGAAACTGTGTGAGTTAGTGGGCGTGTATTCGCGCTTCGCCGTTTAATTGTGTACGTCTACGTTTACGTGCAGAAAGGGAAATTCCGGAAGCGTATCGAAATGACAACGTGGTCCCTTACGTTGGTTGTTCCTGTTATTGTTTCATTCACGCTTAAACGCAAAGCCGCACTCACGCACGCAAAACAGCGCGTGATTTCGCGGACTCGTTGATCTGTTAGTGTGTGTCACAGGCACGCACCTAGGAACGTGAGCTGTTCTCTTATGAAAGGGCGGTCAGGACGATGTGTGCGTAGATGAATTACCGAGGTAAAGAACGCGCGAATGACCGTTGAGAATGTAGAAACACGCACGCATACATCATCGAACAACATTCAGTTGACGAGAGCGCATTCCGAACAAAGCGACCAGAAAAACTGAAGGGCATACAGCCAATAAACCAAGAAAATAGCTGCAGCGGGGGAGGTGCGAGCAATTAAAATAGATGTGTCCACAAAAAACTAAAAAGGCACGAGAGTGAAAAACGAAAGGAAAAAGAACATCTAGAAAAAGTTGACGAGAAGGAAAAAAACCAAGACAGATACCGAGAAAGACACAGATTAGACAGACAAACAGATAGATAGATAGATAGATAGATAGATAGATAGATAGATAGATAGATAGATAGATAGATAGATAGATAGATAGATAGATAGATAGATAGATAGATAGATAGATAGATAGATAGATAGATAGATAGATAGATAGATAGATAGATAGATAGATAGATAGATAGATAGATAGATAGATAGATAGATAGATAGATAGATAGATAGATAGATAGATAGATAGATAGATAGATAGATAGATAGATAGATAGATAGATAGATAGATAGATAGATAGATAGATAGATAGATAGATAGATAGATAGATAGATAGATAGATAGATAGATAGATAGATAGATAGATAGATAGATAGATAGATAGATAGATAGATAGATAGATAGATAGATAGATAGATAGATAGATAGATAGATAGATAGATAGATAGATAGATAGATAGATAGATAGATAGATAGATAGATAGATAGATAGATAGATAGATAGATAGATAGATAGATAGATAGATAGATAGATAGATAGATAGATAGATAGATAGATAGATAGATAGATAGATAGATAGATAGATAGATAGATAGATAGATAGATAGATAGATAGATAGATAGATAGATAGATAGATAGATAGATAGATAGATAGATAGATAGATAGATAGATAGATAGATAGATAGATAGATAGATAGATAGATAGATAGATAGATAGATAGATAGATAGATAGATAGATAGATAGATAGATAGATAGATAGATAGATAGATAGATAGATAGATAGATAGATAGATAGATAGATAGATAGATAGATAGATAGATAGATAGATAGATAGATAGATAGATAGATAGATAGATAGATAGATAGATAGATAGATAGATAGATAGATAGATAGATAGATAGATAGATAGATAGATAGATAGATAGATAGATAGATAGATAGATAGATAGATAGATAGATAGATAGATAGATAGATAGATAGATAGATAGATAGATAGATAGATAGATAGATAGATAGATAGATAGATAGATAGATAGATAGATAGATAGATAGATAGATAGATAGATAGATAGATAGATAGATAGATAGATAGATAGATAGATAGATAGATAGATAGATAGATAGATAGATAGATAGATAGATAGATAGATAGATAGATAGATAGATAGATAGATAGATAGATAGATAGATAGATAGATAGATAGATAGATAGATAGATAGATAGATAGATAGATAGATAGATAGATAGATAGATAGATAGATAGATAGATAGATAGATAGATAGATAGATAGATAGATAGATAGATAGATAGATAGATAGATAGATAGATAGATAGATAGATAGATAGATAGATAGATAGATAGATAGATAGATAGATAGATAGATAGATAGATAGATAGATAGATAGATAGATAGATAGATAGATAGATAGATAGATAGATAGATAGATAGATAGATAGATAGATAGATAGATAGATAGATAGATAGATAGATAGATAGATAGATAGATAGATAGATAGATAGATAGATAGATAGATAGATAGATAGATAGATAGATAGATAGATAGATAGATAGATAGATAGATAGATAGATAGATAGATAGATAGATAGATAGATAGATAGATAGATAGATAGATAGATAGATAGATAGATAGATAGATAGATAGATAGATAGATAGATAGATAGATAGATAGATAGATAGATAGATAGATAGATAGATAGATAGATAGATAGATAGATAGATAGATAGATAGATAGATAGATAGATAGATAGATAGATAGATAGATAGATAGATAGATAGATAGATAGATAGATAGATAGATAGATAGATAGATAGATAGATAGATAGATAGATAGATAGATAGATAGATAGATAGATAGATAGATAGATAGATAGATAGATAGATAGATAGATAGATAGATAGATAGATAGATAGATAGATAGATAGATAGATAGATAGATAGATAGATAGATAGATAGATAGATAGATAGATAGATAGATAGATAGATAGATAGATAGATAGATAGATAGATAGATAGATAGATAGATAGATAGATAGATAGATAGATAGATAGATAGATAGATAGATAGATAGATAGATAGATAGATAGATAGATAGATAGATAGATAGATAGATAGATAGATAGATAGATAGATAGATAGATAGATAGATAGATAGATAGATAGATAGATAGATAGATAGATAGATAGATAGATAGATAGATAGATAGATAGATAGATAGATAGATAGATAGATAGATAGATAGATAGATAGATAGATAGATAGATAGATAGATAGATAGATAGATAGATAGATAGATAGATAGATAGATAGATAGATAGATAGATAGATAGATAGATAGATAGATAGATAGATAGATAGATAGATAGATAGATAGATAGATAGATAGATAGATAGATAGATAGATAGATAGATAGATAGATAGATAGATAGATAGATAGATAGATAGATAGATAGATAGATAGATAGATAGATAGATAGATAGATAGATAGATAGATAGATAGATAGATAGATAGATAGATAGATAGATAGATAGATAGATAGATAGATAGATAGATAGATAGATAGATAGATAGATAGATAGATAGATAGATAGATAGATAGATAGATAGATAGATAGATAGATAGATAGATAGATAGATAGATAGATAGATAGATAGATAGATAGATAGATAGATAGATAGATAGATAGATAGATAGATAGATAGATAGATAGATAGATAGATAGATAGATAGATAGATAGATAGATAGATAGATAGATAGATAGATAGATAGATAGATAGATAGATAGATAGATAGATAGATAGATAGATAGATAGATAGATAGATAGATAGATAGATAGATAGATAGATAGATAGATAGATAGATAGATAGATAGATAGATAGATAGATAGATAGATAGATAGATAGATAGATAGATAGATAGATAGATAGATAGATAGATAGATAGATAGATAGATAGATAGATAGATAGATAGATAGATAGATAGATAGATAGATAGATAGATAGATAGATAGATAGATAGATAGATAGATAGATAGATAGATAGATAGATAGATAGATAGATAGATAGATAGATAGATAGATAGATAGATAGATAGATAGATAGATAGATAGATAGATAGATAGATAGATAGATAGATAGATAGATAGATAGATAGATAGATAGATAGATAGATAGATAGATAGATAGATAGATAGATAGATAGATAGATAGATAGATAGATAGATAGATAGATAGATAGATAGATAGATAGATAGATAGATAGATAGATAGATAGATAGATAGATAGATAGATAGATAGATAGATAGATAGATAGATAGATAGATAGATAGATAGATAGATAGATAGATAGATAGATAGATAGATAGATAGATAGATAGATAGATAGATAGATAGATAGATAGATAGATAGATAGATAGATAGATAGATAGATAGATAGATAGATAGATAGATAGATAGATAGATAGATAGATAGATAGATAGATAGATAGATAGATAGATAGATAGATAGATAGATAGATAGATAGATAGATAGATAGATAGATAGATAGATAGATAGATAGATAGATAGATAGATAGATAGATAGATAGATAGATAGATAGATAGATAGATAGATAGATAGATAGATAGATAGATAGATAGATAGATAGATAGATAGATAGATAGATAGATAGATAGATAGATAGATAGATAGATAGATAGATAGATAGATAGATAGATAGATAGATAGATAGATAGATAGATAGATAGATAGATAGATAGATAGATAGATAGATAGATAGATAGATAGATAGATAGATAGATAGATAGATAGATAGATAGATAGATAGATAGATAGATAGATAGATAGATAGATAGATAGATAGATAGATAGATAGATAGATAGATAGATAGATAGATAGATAGATAGATAGATAGATAGATAGATAGATAGATAGATAGATAGATAGATAGATAGATAGATAGATAGATAGATAGATAGATAGATAGATAGATAGATAGATAGATAGATAGATAGATAGATAGATAGATAGATAGATAGATAGATAGATAGATAGATAGATAGATAGATAGATAGATAGATAGATAGATAGATAGATAGATAGATAGATAGATAGATAGATAGATAGATAGATAGATAGATAGATAGATAGATAGATAGATAGATAGATAGATAGATAGATAGATAGATAGATAGATAGATAGATAGATAGATAGATAGATAGATAGATAGATAGATAGATAGATAGATAGATAGATAGATAGATAGATAGATAGATAGATAGATAGATAGATAGATAGATAGATAGATAGATAGATAGATAGATAGATAGATAGATAGATAGATAGATAGATAGATAGATAGATAGATAGATAGATAGATAGATAGATAGATAGATAGATAGATAGATAGATAGATAGATAGATAGATAGATAGATAGATAGATAGATAGATAGATAGATAGATAGATAGATAGATAGATAGATAGATAGATAGATAGATAGATAGATAGATAGATAGATAGATAGATAGATAGATAGATAGATAGATAGATAGATAGATAGATAGATAGATAGATAGATAGATAGATAGATAGATAGATAGATAGATAGATAGATAGATAGATAGATAGATAGATAGATAGATAGATAGATAGATAGATAGATAGATAGATAGATAGATAGATAGATAGATAGATAGATAGATAGATAGATAGATAGATAGATAGATAGATAGATAGATAGATAGATAGATAGATAGATAGATAGATAGATAGATAGATAGATAGATAGATAGATAGATAGATAGATAGATAGATAGATAGATAGATAGATAGATAGATAGATAGATAGATAGATAGATAGATAGATAGATAGATAGATAGATAGATAGATAGATAGATAGATAGATAGATAGATAGATGTAGATAGATAGATAGATAGATAGATAGATAGATAGATAGATAGATAGATAGATAGATAGATAGATAGATAGATAGATAGATAGATAGATAGATAGATAGATAGATAGATAGATAGATAGATAGATAGATAGATAGATAGATAGATAGATAGATAGATAGATAGATAGATAGATAGATAGATAGATAGATAGATAGATAGATAGATAGATAGATAGATAGATAGATAGATAGATAGATAGATAGATAGATAGATAGATAGATAGATAGATAGATAGATAGATAGATAGATAGATAGATAGATAGATAGATAGATAGATAGATAGATAGATAGATAGATAGATAGATAGATAGATAGATAGATAGATAGATAGATAGATAGATAGATAGATAGATAGATAGATAGATAGATAGATAGATAGATAGATAGATAGATAGATAGATAGATAGATAGATAGATAGATAGATAGATAGATAGATAGATAGATAGATAGATAGATAGATAGATAGATAGATAGATAGATAGATAGATAGATAGATAGATAGATAGATAGATAGATAGATAGATAGATAGATAGATAGATAGATAGATAGATAGATAGATAGATAGATAGATAGATAGATAGATAGATAGATAGATAGATAGATAGATAGATAGATAGATAGATAGATAGATAGATAGATAGATAGATAGATAGATAGATAGATAGATAGATAGATAGATAGATAGATAGATAGATAGATAGATAGATAGATAGATAGATAGATAGATAGATAGATAGATAGATAGATAGATAGATAGATAGATAGATAGATAGATAGATAGATAGATAGATAGATAGATAGATAGATAGATAGATAGATAGATAGATAGATAGATAGATAGATAGATAGATAGATAGATAGATAGATAGATAGATAGATAGATAGATAGATAGATAGATAGATAGATAGATAGATAGATAGATAGATAGATAGATAGATAGATAGATAGATAGATAGATAGATAGATAGATAGATAGATAGATAGATAGATAGATAGATAGATAGATAGATAGATAGATAGATAGATAGATAGATAGATAGATAGATAGATAGATAGATAGATAGATAGATAGATAGATAGATAGATAGATAGATAGATAGATAGATAGATAGATAGATAGATAGATAGATAGATAGATAGATAGATAGATAGATAGATAGATAGATAGATAGATAGATAGATAGATAGATAGATAGATAGATAGATAGATAGATAGATAGATAGATAGATAGATAGATAGATAGATAGATAGATAGATAGATAGATAGATAGATAGATAGATAGATAGATAGATAGATAGATAGATAGATAGATAGATAGATAGATAGATAGATAGATAGATAGATAGATAGATAGATAGATAGATAGATAGATAGATAGATAGATAGATAGATAGATAGATAGATAGATAGATAGATAGATAGATAGATAGATAGATAGATAGATAGATAGATAGATAGATAGATAGATAGATAGATAGATAGATAGATAGATAGATAGATAGATAGATAGATAGATAGATAGATAGATAGATAGATAGATAGATAGATAGATAGATAGATAGATAGATAGATAGATAGATAGATAGATAGATAGATAGATAGATAGATAGATAGATAGATAGATAGATAGATAGATAGATAGATAGATAGATAGATAGATAGATAGATAGATAGATAGATAGATAGATAGATAGATAGATAGATAGATAGATAGATAGATAGATAGATAGATAGATAGATAGATAGATAGATAGATAGATAGATAGATAGATAGATAGATAGATAGATAGATAGATAGATAGATAGATAGATAGATAGATAGATAGATAGATAGATAGATAGATAGATAGATAGATAGATAGATAGATAGATAGATAGATAGATAGATAGATAGATAGATAGATAGATAGATAGATAGATAGATAGATAGATAGATAGATAGATAGATAGATAGATAGATAGATAGATAGATAGATAGATAGATAGATAGATAGATAGATAGATAGATAGATAGATAGATAGATAGATAGATAGATAGATAGATAGATAGATAGATAGATAGATAGATAGATAGATAGATAGATAGATAGATAGATAGATAGATAGATAGATAGATAGATAGATAGATAGATAGATAGATAGATAGATAGATAGATAGATAGATAGATAGATAGATAGATAGATAGATAGATAGATAGATAGATAGATAGATAGATAGATAGATAGATAGATAGATAGATAGATAGATAGATAGATAGATAGATAGATAGATAGATAGATAGATAGATAGATAGATAGATAGATAGATAGATAGATAGATAGATAGATAGATAGATAGATAGATAGATAGATAGATAGATAGATAGATAGATAGATAGATAGATAGATAGATAGATAGATAGATAGATAGATAGATAGATAGATAGATAGATAGATAGATAGATAGATAGATAGATAGATAGATAGATAGATAGATAGATAGATAGATAGATAGATAGATAGATAGATAGATAGATAGATAGATAGATAGATAGATAGATAGATAGATAGATAGATAGATAGATAGATAGATAGATAGATAGATAGATAGATAGATAGATAGATAGATAGATAGATAGATAGATAGATAGATAGATAGATAGATAGATAGATAGATAGATAGATAGATAGATAGATAGATAGATAGATAGATAGATAGATAGATAGATAGATAGATAGATAGATAGATAGATAGATAGATAGATAGATAGATAGATAGATAGATAGATAGATAGATAGATAGATAGATAGATAGATAGATAGATAGATAGATAGATAGATAGATAGATAGATAGATAGATAGATAGATAGATAGATAGATAGATAGATAGATAGATAGATAGATAGATAGATAGATAGATAGATAGATAGATAGATAGATAGATAGATAGATAGATAGATAGATAGATAGATAGATAGATAGATAGATAGATAGATAGATAGATAGATAGATAGATAGATAGATAGATAGATAGATAGATAGATAGATAGATAGATAGATAGATAGATAGATAGATAGATAGATAGATAGATAGATAGATAGATAGATAGATAGATAGATAGATAGATAGATAGATAGATAGATAGATAGATAGATAGATAGATAGATAGATAGATAGATAGATAGATAGATAGATAGATAGATAGATAGATAGATAGATAGATAGATAGATAGATAGATAGATAGATAGATAGATAGATAGATAGATAGATAGATAGATAGATAGATAGATAGATAGATAGATAGATAGATAGATAGATAGATAGATAGATAGATAGATAGATAGATAGATAGATAGATAGATAGATAGATAGATAGATAGATAGATAGATAGATAGATAGATAGATAGATAGATAGATAGATAGATAGATAGATAGATAGATAGATAGATAGATAGATAGATAGATAGATAGATAGATAGATAGATAGATAGATAGATAGATAGATAGATAGATAGATAGATAGATAGATAGATAGATAGATAGATAGATAGATAGATAGATAGATAGATAGATAGATAGATAGATAGATAGATAGATAGATAGATAGATAGATAGATAGATAGATAGATAGATAGATAGATAGATAGATAGATAGATAGATAGATAGATAGATAGATAGATAGATAGATAGATAGATAGATAGATAGATAGATAGATAGATAGATAGATAGATAGATAGATAGATAGATAGATAGATAGATAGATAGATAGATAGATAGATAGATAGATAGATAGATAGATAGATAGATAGATAGATAGATAGATAGATAGATAGATAGATAGATAGATAGATAGATAGATAGATAGATAGATAGATAGATAGATAGATAGATAGATAGATAGATAGATAGATAGATAGATAGATAGATAGATAGATAGATAGATAGATAGATAGATAGATAGATAGATAGATAGATAGATAGATAGATAGATAGATAGATAGATAGATAGATAGATAGATAGATAGATAGATAGATAGATAGATAGATAGATAGATAGATAGATAGATAGATAGATAGATAGATAGATAGATAGATAGATAGATAGATAGATAGATAGATAGATAGATAGATAGATAGATAGATAGATAGATAGATAGATAGATAGATAGATAGATAGATAGATAGATAGATAGATAGATAGATAGATAGATAGATAGATAGATAGATAGATAGATAGATAGATAGATAGATAGATAGATAGATAGATAGATAGATAGATAGATAGATAGATAGATAGATAGATAGATAGATAGATAGATAGATAGATAGATAGATAGATAGATAGATAGATAGATAGATAGATAGATAGATAGATAGATAGATAGATAGATAGATAGATAGATAGATAGATAGATAGATAGATAGATAGATAGATAGATAGATAGATAGATAGATAGATAGATAGATAGATAGATAGATAGATAGATAGATAGATAGATAGATAGATAGATAGATAGATAGATAGATAGATAGATAGATAGATAGATAGATAGATAGATAGATAGATAGATAGATAGATAGATAGATAGATAGATAGATAGATAGATAGATAGATAGATAGATAGATAGATAGATAGATAGATAGATAGATAGATAGATAGATAGATAGATAGATAGATAGATAGATAGATAGATAGATAGATAGATAGATAGATAGATAGATAGATAGATAGATAGATAGATAGATAGATAGATAGATAGATAGATAGATAGATAGATAGATAGATAGATAGATAGATAGATAGATAGATAGATAGATAGATAGATAGATAGATAGATAGATAGATAGATAGATAGATAGATAGATAGATAGATAGATAGATAGATAGATAGATAGATAGATAGATAGATAGATAGATAGATAGATAGATAGATAGATAGATAGATAGATAGATAGATAGATAGATAGATAGATAGATAGATAGATAGATAGATAGATAGATAGATAGATAGATAGATAGATAGATAGATAGATAGATAGATAGATAGATAGATAGATAGATAGATAGATAGATAGATAGATAGATAGATAGATAGATAGATAGATAGATAGATAGATAGATAGATAGATAGATAGATAGATAGATAGATAGATAGATAGATAGATAGATAGATAGATAGATAGATAGATAGATAGATAGATAGATAGATAGATAGATAGATAGATAGATAGATAGATAGATAGATAGATAGATAGATAGATAGATAGATAGATAGATAGATAGATAGATAGATAGATAGATAGATAGATAGATAGATAGATAGATAGATAGATAGATAGATAGATAGATAGATAGATAGATAGATAGATAGATAGATAGATAGATAGATAGATAGATAGATAGATAGATAGATAGATAGATAGATAGATAGATAGATAGATAGATAGATAGATAGATAGATAGATAGATAGATAGATAGATAGATAGATAGATAGATAGATAGATAGATAGATAGATAGATAGATAGATAGATAGATAGATAGATAGATAGATAGATAGATAGATAGATAGATAGATAGATAGATAGATAGATAGATAGATAGATAGATAGATAGATAGATAGATAGATAGATAGATAGATAGATAGATAGATAGATAGATAGATAGATAGATAGATAGATAGATAGATAGATAGATAGATAGATAGATAGATAGATAGATAGATAGATAGATAGATAGATAGATAGATAGATAGATAGATAGATAGATAGATAGATAGATAGATAGATAGATAGATAGATAGATAGATAGATAGATAGATAGATAGATAGATAGATAGATAGATAGATAGATAGATAGATAGATAGATAGATAGATAGATAGATAGATAGATAGATAGATAGATAGATAGATAGATAGATAGATAGATAGATAGATAGATAGATAGATAGATAGATAGATAGATAGATAGATAGATAGATAGATAGATAGATAGATAGATAGATAGATAGATAGATAGATAGATAGATAGATAGATAGATAGATAGATAGATAGATAGATAGATAGATAGATAGATAGATAGATAGATAGATAGATAGATAGATAGATAGATAGATAGATAGATAGATAGATAGATAGATAGATAGATAGATAGATAGATAGATAGATAGATAGATAGATAGATAGATAGATAGATAGATAGATAGATAGATAGATAGATAGATAGATAGATAGATAGATAGATAGATAGATAGATAGATAGATAGATAGATAGATAGATAGATAGATAGATAGATAGATAGATAGATAGATAGATAGATAGATAGATAGATAGATAGATAGATAGATAGATAGATAGATAGATAGATAGATAGATAGATAGATAGATAGATAGATAGATAGATAGATAGATAGATAGATAGATAGATAGATAGATAGATAGATAGATAGATAGATAGATAGATAGATAGATAGATAGATAGATAGATAGATAGATAGATAGATAGATAGATAGATAGATAGATAGATAGATAGATAGATAGATAGATAGATAGATAGATAGATAGATAGATAGATAGATAGATAGATAGATAGATAGATAGATAGATAGATAGATAGATAGATAGATAGATAGATAGATAGATAGATAGATAGATAGATAGATAGATAGATAGATAGATAGATAGATAGATAGATAGATAGATAGATAGATAGATAGATAGATAGATAGATAGATAGATAGATAGATAGATAGATAGATAGATAGATAGATAGATAGATAGATAGATAGATAGATAGATAGATAGATAGATAGATAGATAGATAGATAGATAGATAGATAGATAGATAGATAGATAGATAGATAGATAGATAGATAGATAGATAGATAGATAGATAGATAGATAGATAGATAGATAGATAGATAGATAGATAGATAGATAGATAGATAGATAGATAGATAGATAGATAGATAGATAGATAGATAGATAGATAGATAGATAGATAGATAGATAGATAGATAGATAGATAGATAGATAGATAGATAGATAGATAGATAGATAGATAGATAGATAGATAGATAGATAGATAGATAGATAGATAGATAGATAGATAGATAGATAGATAGATAGATAGATAGATAGATAGATAGATAGATAGATAGATAGATAGATAGATAGATAGATAGATAGATAGATAGATAGATAGATAGATAGATAGATAGATAGATAGATAGATAGATAGATAGATAGATAGATAGATAGATAGATAGATAGATAGATAGATAGATAGATAGATAGATAGATAGATAGATAGATAGATAGATAGATAGATAGATAGATAGATAGATAGATAGATAGATAGATAGATAGATAGATAGATAGATAGATAGATAGATAGATAGATAGATAGATAGATAGATAGATAGATAGATAGATAGATAGATAGATAGATAGATAGATAGATAGATAGATAGATAGATAGATAGATAGATAGATAGATAGATAGATAGATAGATAGATAGATAGATAGATAGATAGATAGATAGATAGATAGATAGATAGATAGATAGATAGATAGATAGATAGATAGATAGATAGATAGATAGATAGATAGATAGATAGATAGATAGATAGATAGATAGATAGATAGATAGATAGATAGATAGATAGATAGATAGATAGATAGATAGATAGATAGATAGATAGATAGATAGATAGATAGATAGATAGATAGATAGATAGATAGATAGATAGATAGATAGATAGATAGATAGATAGATAGATAGATAGATAGATAGATAGATAGATAGATAGATAGATAGATAGATAGATAGATAGATAGATAGATAGATAGATAGATAGATAGATAGATAGATAGATAGATAGATAGATAGATAGATAGATAGATAGATAGATAGATAGATAGATAGATAGATAGATAGATAGATAGATAGATAGATAGATAGATAGATAGATAGATAGATAGATAGATAGATAGATAGATAGATAGATAGATAGATAGATAGATAGATAGATAGATAGATAGATAGATAGATAGATAGATAGATAGATAGATAGATAGATAGATAGATAGATAGATAGATAGATAGATAGATAGATAGATAGATAGATAGATAGATAGATAGATAGATAGATAGATAGATAGATAGATAGATAGATAGATAGATAGATAGATAGATAGATAGATAGATAGATAGATAGATAGATAGATAGATAGATAGATAGATAGATAGATAGATAGATAGATAGATAGATAGATAGATAGATAGATAGATAGATAGATAGATAGATAGATAGATAGATAGATAGATAGATAGATAGATAGATAGATAGATAGATAGATAGATAGATAGATAGATAGATAGATAGATAGATAGATAGATAGATAGATAGATAGATAGATAGATAGATAGATAGATAGATAGATAGATAGATAGATAGATAGATAGATAGATAGATAGATAGATAGATAGATAGATAGATAGATAGATAGATAGATAGATAGATAGATAGATAGATAGATAGATAGATAGATAGATAGATAGATAGATAGATAGATAGATAGATAGATAGATAGATAGATAGATAGATAGATAGATAGATAGATAGATAGATAGATAGATAGATAGATAGATAGATAGATAGATAGATAGATAGATAGATAGATAGATAGATAGATAGATAGATAGATAGATAGATAGATAGATAGATAGATAGATAGATAGATAGATAGATAGATAGATAGATAGATAGATAGATAGATAGATAGATAGATAGATAGATAGATAGATAGATAGATAGATAGATAGATAGATAGATAGATAGATAGATAGATAGATAGATAGATAGATAGATAGATAGATAGATAGATAGATAGATAGATAGATAGATAGATAGATAGATAGATAGATAGATAGATAGATAGATAGATAGATAGATAGATAGATAGATAGATAGATAGATAGATAGATAGATAGATAGATAGATAGATAGATAGATAGATAGATAGATAGATAGATAGATAGATAGATAGATAGATAGATAGATAGATAGATAGATAGATAGATAGATAGATAGATAGATAGATAGATAGATAGATAGATAGATAGATAGATAGATAGATAGATAGATAGATAGATAGATAGATAGATAGATAGATAGATAGATAGATAGATAGATAGATAGATAGATAGATAGATAGATAGATAGATAGATAGATAGATAGATAGATAGATAGATAGATAGATAGATAGATAGATAGATAGATAGATAGATAGATAGATAGATAGATAGATAGATAGATAGATAGATAGATAGATAGATAGATAGATAGATAGATAGATAGATAGATAGATAGATAGATAGATAGATAGATAGATAGATAGATAGATAGATAGATAGATAGATAGATAGATAGATAGATAGATAGATAGATAGATAGATAGATAGATAGATAGATAGATAGATAGATAGATAGATAGATAGATAGATAGATAGATAGATAGATAGATAGATAGATAGATAGATAGATAGATAGATAGATAGATAGATAGATAGATAGATAGATAGATAGATAGATAGATAGATAGATAGATAGATAGATAGATAGATAGATAGATAGATAGATAGATAGATAGATAGATAGATAGATAGATAGATAGATAGATAGATAGATAGATAGATAGATAGATAGATAGATAGATAGATAGATAGATAGATAGATAGATAGATAGATAGATAGATAGATAGATAGATAGATAGATAGATAGATAGATAGATAGATAGATAGATAGATAGATAGATAGATAGATAGATAGATAGATAGATAGATAGATAGATAGATAGATAGATAGATAGATAGATAGATAGATAGATAGATAGATAGATAGATAGATAGATAGATAGATAGATAGATAGATAGATAGATAGATAGATAGATAGATAGATAGATAGATAGATAGATAGATAGATAGATAGATAGATAGATAGATAGATAGATAGATAGATAGATAGATAGATAGATAGATAGATAGATAGATAGATAGATAGATAGATAGATAGATAGATAGATAGATAGATAGATAGATAGATAGATAGATAGATAGATAGATAGATAGATAGATAGATAGATAGATAGATAGATAGATAGATAGATAGATAGATAGATAGATAGATAGATAGATAGATAGATAGATAGATAGATAGATAGATAGATAGATAGATAGATAGATAGATAGATAGATAGATAGATAGATAGATAGATAGATAGATAGATAGATAGATAGATAGATAGATAGATAGATAGATAGATAGATAGATAGATAGATAGATAGATAGATAGATAGATAGATAGATAGATAGATAGATAGATAGATAGATAGATAGATAGATAGATAGATAGATAGATAGATAGATAGATAGATAGATAGATAGATAGATAGATAGATAGATAGATAGATAGATAGATAGATAGATAGATAGATAGATAGATAGATAGATAGATAGATAGATAGATAGATAGATAGATAGATAGATAGATAGATAGATAGATAGATAGATAGATAGATAGATAGATAGATAGATAGATAGATAGATAGATAGATAGATAGATAGATAGATAGATAGATAGATAGATAGATAGATAGATAGATAGATAGATAGATAGATAGATAGATAGATAGATAGATAGATAGATAGATAGATAGATAGATAGATAGATAGATAGATAGATAGATAGATAGATAGATAGATAGATAGATAGATAGATAGATAGATAGATAGATAGATAGATAGATAGATAGATAGATAGATAGATAGATAGATAGATAGATAGATAGATAGATAGATAGATAGATAGATAGATAGATAGATAGATAGATAGATAGATAGATAGATAGATAGATAGATAGATAGATAGATAGATAGATAGATAGATAGATAGATAGATAGATAGATAGATAGATAGATAGATAGATAGATAGATAGATAGATAGATAGATAGATAGATAGATAGATAGATAGATAGATAGATAGATAGATAGATAGATAGATAGATAGATAGATAGATAGATAGATAGATAGATAGATAGATAGATAGATAGATAGATAGATAGATAGATAGATAGATAGATAGATAGATAGATAGATAGATAGATAGATAGATAGATAGATAGATAGATAGATAGATAGATAGATAGATAGATAGATAGATAGATAGATAGATAGATAGATAGATAGATAGATAGATAGATAGATAGATAGATAGATAGATAGATAGATAGATAGATAGATAGATAGATAGATAGATAGATAGATAGATAGATAGATAGATAGATAGATAGATAGATAGATAGATAGATAGATAGATAGATAGATAGATAGATAGATAGATAGATAGATAGATAGATAGATAGATAGATAGATAGATAGATAGATAGATAGATAGATAGATAGATAGATAGATAGATAGATAGATAGATAGATAGATAGATAGATAGATAGATAGATAGATAGATAGATAGATAGATAGATAGATAGATAGATAGATAGATAGATAGATAGATAGATAGATAGATAGATAGATAGATAGATAGATAGATAGATAGATAGATAGATAGATAGATAGATAGATAGATAGATAGATAGATAGATAGATAGATAGATAGATAGATAGATAGATAGATAGATAGATAGATAGATAGATAGATAGATAGATAGATAGATAGATAGATAGATAGATAGATAGATAGATAGATAGATAGATAGATAGATAGATAGATAGATAGATAGATAGATAGATAGATAGATAGATAGATAGATAGATAGATAGATAGATAGATAGATAGATAGATAGATAGATAGATAGATAGATAGATAGATAGATAGATAGATAGATAGATAGATAGATAGATAGATAGATAGATAGATAGATAGATAGATAGATAGATAGATAGATAGATAGATAGATAGATAGATAGATAGATAGATAGATAGATAGATAGATAGATAGATAGATAGATAGATAGATAGATAGATAGATAGATAGATAGATAGATAGATAGATAGATAGATAGATAGATAGATAGATAGATAGATAGATAGATAGATAGATAGATAGATAGATAGATAGATAGATAGATAGATAGATAGATAGATAGATAGATAGATAGATAGATAGATAGATAGATAGATAGATAGATAGATAGATAGATAGATAGATAGATAGATAGATAGATAGATAGATAGATAGATAGATAGATAGATAGATAGATAGATAGATAGATAGATAGATAGATAGATAGATAGATAGATAGATAGATAGATAGATAGATAGATAGATAGATAGATAGATAGATAGATAGATAGATAGATAGATAGATAGATAGATAGATAGATAGATAGATAGATAGATAGATAGATAGATAGATAGATAGATAGATAGATAGATAGATAGATAGATAGATAGATAGATAGATAGATAGATAGATAGATAGATAGATAGATAGATAGATAGATAGATAGATAGATAGATAGATAGATAGATAGATAGATAGATAGATAGATAGATAGATAGATAGATAGATAGATAGATAGATAGATAGATAGATAGATAGATAGATAGATAGATAGATAGATAGATAGATAGATAGATAGAGATAGATAGATAGATAGATCGATAGATAGATAGATAGATAGATAGATAGATAGATAGATAGATAGATAGATAGATAGATAGATAGATAGATAGATAGATAGATAGATAGATAGATAGATAGATAGATAGATAGATAGATAGATAGATAGATAGATAGATAGATAGATAGATAGATAGATAGATAGATAGATAGATAGATAGATAGATAGATAGATAGATAGATAGATAGATAGATAGATAGATAGATAGATAGATAGATAGATAGATAGATAGATAGATAGATAGATAGATAGATAGATAGATAGATAGATAGATAGATAGATAGATAGATAGATAGATAGATAGATAGATAGATAGATAGATAGATAGATAGATAGATAGATAGATAGATAGATAGATAGATAGATAGATAGATAGATAGATAGATAGATAGATAGATAGATAGATAGATAGATAGATAGATAGATAGATAGATAGATAGATAGATAGATAGATAGATAGATAGATAGATAGATAGATAGATAGATAGATAGATAGATAGATAGATAGATAGATAGATAGATAGATAGATAGATAGATAGATAGATAGATAGATAGATAGATAGATAGATAGATAGATAGATAGATAGATAGATAGATAGATAGATAGATAGATAGATAGATAGATAGATAGATAGATAGATAGATAGATAGATAGATAGATAGATAGATAGATAGATAGATAGATAGATAGATAGATAGATAGATAGATAGATAGATAGATAGATAGATAGATAGATAGATAGATAGATAGATAGATAGATAGATAGATAGATAGATAGATAGATAGATAGATAGATAGATAGATAGATAGATAGATAGATAGATAGATAGATAGATAGATAGATAGATAGATAGATAGATAGATAGATAGATAGATAGATAGATAGATAGATAGATAGATAGATAGATAGATAGATAGATAGATAGATAGATAGATAGATAGATAGATAGATAGATAGATAGATAGATAGATAGATAGATAGATAGATAGATAGATAGATAGATAGATAGATAGATAGATAGATAGATAGATAGATAGATAGATAGATAGATAGATAGATAGATAGATAGATAGATAGATAGATAGATAGATAGATAGATAGATAGATAGATAGATAGATAGATAGATAGATAGATAGATAGATAGATAGATAGATAGATAGATAGATAGATAGATAGATAGATAGATAGATAGATAGATAGATAGATAGATAGATAGATAGATAGATAGATAGATAGATAGATAGATAGATAGATAGATAGATAGATAGATAGATAGATAGATAGATAGATAGATAGATAGATAGATAGATAGATAGATAGATAGATAGATAGATAGATAGATAGATAGATAGATAGATAGATAGATAGATAGATAGATAGATAGATAGATAGATAGATAGATAGATAGATAGATAGATAGATAGATAGATAGATAGATAGATAGATAGATAGATAGATAGATAGATAGATAGATAGATAGATAGATAGATAGATAGATAGATAGATAGATAGATAGATAGATAGATAGATAGATAGATAGATAGATAGATAGATAGATAGATAGATAGATAGATAGATAGATAGATAGATAGATAGATAGATAGATAGATAGATAGATAGATAGATAGATAGATAGATAGATAGATAGATAGATAGATAGATAGATAGATAGATAGATAGATAGATAGATAGATAGATAGATAGATAGATAGATAGATAGATAGATAGATAGATAGATAGATAGATAGATAGATAGATAGATAGATAGATAGATAGATAGATAGATAGATAGATAGATAGATAGATAGATAGATAGATAGATAGATAGATAGATAGATAGATAGATAGATAGATAGATAGATAGATAGATAGATAGATAGATAGATAGATAGATAGATAGATAGATAGATAGATAGATAGATAGATAGATAGATAGATAGATAGATAGATAGATAGATAGATAGATAGATAGATAGATAGATAGATAGATAGATAGATAGATAGATAGATAGATAGATAGATAGATAGATAGATAGATAGATAGATAGATAGATAGATAGATAGATAGATAGATAGATAGATAGATAGATAGATAGATAGATAGATAGATAGATAGATAGATAGATAGATAGATAGATAGATAGATAGATAGATAGATAGATAGATAGATAGATAGATAGATAGATAGATAGATAGATAGATAGATAGATAGATAGATAGATAGATAGATAGATAGATAGATAGATAGATAGATAGATAGATAGATAGATAGATAGATAGATAGATAGATAGATAGATAGATAGATAGATAGATAGATAGATAGATAGATAGATAGATAGATAGATAGATAGATAGATAGATAGATAGATAGATAGATAGATAGATAGATAGATAGATAGATAGATAGATAGATAGATAGATAGATAGATAGATAGATAGATAGATAGATAGATAGATAGATAGATAGATAGATAGATAGATAGATAGATAGATAGATAGATAGATAGATAGATAGATAGATAGATAGATAGATAGATAGATAGATAGATAGATAGATAGATAGATAGATAGATAGATAGATAGATAGATAGATAGATAGATAGATAGATAGATAGATAGATAGATAGATAGATAGATAGATAGATAGATAGATAGATAGATAGATAGATAGATAGATAGATAGATAGATAGATAGATAGATAGATAGATAGATAGATAGATAGATAGATAGATAGATAGATAGATAGATAGATAGATAGATAGATAGATAGATAGATAGATAGATAGATAGATAGATAGATAGATAGATAGATAGATAGATAGATAGATAGATAGATAGATAGATAGATAGATAGATAGATAGATAGATAGATAGATAGATAGATAGATAGATAGATAGATAGATAGATAGATAGATAGATAGATAGATAGATAGATAGATAGATAGATAGATAGATAGATAGATAGA